>OX940870.1:19006554-29006554 GCA_954871525.1 Parietaria judaica
GAACGCATCGTATTTGCTCTCGTAAGAAAACCAACTTTTAACACTTTTCGGTAATGATTTTAACCCGTTAAATGCTTGGTATCGAAACTACGAGATGGTTCTTCGCGATTTAGGGACTAAAATAAGTAAATGTGGTATAAATACACATTCCTAAGAATTTTGAAGTTCATTTTTTTTAAAATATCATTTAATTAGGGTTGTTTTGCGTAAAATGGGAAAAAGACTCAGTTTTTTTTAGAGCACGTATTAATTGGTGAAAAAGGGTTTTTGGAGAGCGTCAAAAACTTTTAATGCCAAAAATAACCAAAATTGTTATAATACCACCCAAATAAATGTCTAGCAACTGAAATTTCATCATGAACGCATCGTATTTGCTCTCGTAAGAAAACCAGTTTTTAACACTTTTCGGTAATGATTTTAACCCGTTAAATGCTTGGTATCGAAACTACGAGATGGTGCTTCGCGATTTAGGGACTAAAATAAGTAAATGTGGTATAAATACACATTCCTAAGAATTTTGAAGTTCATTTTTTTAAAAAAATATCATTTAATTAGGTTGTTTTGCGTAAATTGGGAAAAAGACTCAGTTTTTTTTAGAGCACGCATTAATTGGTGAAAAAGGGTTTTTGGAGATTGTCAAAAACTTTTAATGCCAAAAATAACCAAAATTGTTATAATACCACCCAAATAAATTTCTAGCAACTGAAATTTTATCAAGAACGCATCGTATTTTCTCTCGTAAGAAAACCAATTTTTAACACTTTTCGGTAATGATTTTAACCCGTTAAATGCTTGGTATCAAAACTACGAGATGGTGATTCGCGATTTAGGGACTAAAATAAGTAAATGTGGTATAAATACACATTCCTAAGAATTTTGAAGTTCATTTTTTTTAAAATATCATTTAATTAGGGTTGTTTTGCGTAAAATGGGAAAAAGACTCAGTTTTTTTTAGAGCACGCATTAATTGGTGAAAAAGAGTTTTTGGAGAGCGTCAAAAACTTTTAATGCCAAAAATAACCAAAATTGTAATAATACCACCGAAATAAAGGTCTAGCAACTGAAATTTCATCATGAACGCATCGTCTTTGCTCTCGTAAGAAAACCAATTTTTAACACTTTTCGGTAGTGATTTTAACCCGTTAAATGCTTGGTATCGAAACTACGATATGGTTCTTCGCGATTTAGGGACCAAAATAAGTAAATGTGGTATAAATACACATTCCTAAGAATTTTGAAGTTCATTTTTTTTAAATATCATTTAATTAGGGTTGTTTTGCGTAAAATGGAAAAAGACTCAGTTTTTTTTAGAACACGCATTAATTGGTGAAAAAGGGTTTTTGGAGAGCGTCAAAAACTTTTAATGCCAAAAATAACCAAAATTGTTATAATACCACCCAAATAAATGTCTAGCAACTGAAATTTCATCATGAACGCATCGTATTTGCTCTCGTAAGAAAACCAACTTTTAACACTTTTCGGTAATGATTTTAACCCGTTAAATGCTTGGTATCGAAACTACGAGATGGTGCTTCGCAATTTAGGGACTAAAATAAGTAAATGTGGTATAAATACACATTCCTAAGAATTTTGAAGTTAATTTTTTTTTAAATATCATTTAATTAGGGTTGTTTTGCGTAAAATGGGAAAAAGACTCTGTTTTTTTTAGAGCACGTATTAATTGGTGAAAAAGGGTTTTTGGAGAGCGTCAAAAACTTTTAATGCCAAAAATAACCAAAATTGTTATAATACCACCCAAATAAATGTCTAGCAACTGAAATTTCATCATGAACGCATCGTATTTGCTCTCGTAAGAAAACCAATTTTTAACACTTTTCGGTAATGATTTTAACCCGTTAAATGCTTGGTATCAAAACTACGAGATGGTGCTTCGCGATTTAGGGACTAAAATAAGTAAATGTGGTATAAATACACATTCCTAAGAATTTTGAAGTTCATTTTTTTAAAAAAATATCATTTAATTAGGGTTGTTTTGCGTAAAATGGGAAAAAGACTCAGTTTTTTTTAGAGCACGCATTAATTGGTGAAAAAGAGTTTTTGGAGAGCGTCAAAAACTTTTAAAGCCAAAAATAACCAAAATTGTAATAATACCACCGAAATAAAGGTCTAGCAACTGAAATTTCATCATGAACGCATCGTCTTTGCTCTCGTAAGAAAACCAATTTTTAACACTTTTCGGTAGTGATTTTAATCCGTTAAATGCTTGGTATCGAAACTACGATATGGTTCTTCGCGATTTAGGGACCAAAATAAGTAAATGTGGTATAAATACACATTCCTAAGAATTTTGAAGTTCATTTTTTTTAAATATCATTTAATTAGGGTTGTTTTGCGTAAAATGGAAAAAGACTCAGTTTTTTTTAGAACACGCATTAATTGGTGAAAAAGGGTTTTTGGAGAGCGTCAAAAACTTTTAATGCCAAAAATAACCAAAATTGTTATAATACCACCCAAATAAATGTCTAGCAACTGAAATTTCATCATGAACGCATCGTATTTGCTCTCGTAAGAAAACCAACTTTTAACACTTTTCGGTAATGATTTTAACCCGTTAAATGCTTGGTATCGAAACTACGAGATGGTGCTTCGCGATTTAGGGACTAAAATAAGTAAATGTGGTATAAATACACATTCCTAAGAATTTTGAAGTTAATTTTTTTTTAAATATCATTTAATTAGGGTTGTTTTGCGTAAAATGGGAAAAAGACTCTGTTTTTTTTAGAGCACGTATTAATTGGTGAAAAAGGGTTTTTGGAGAGCGTCAAAAACTTTTAATGCCAAAAATAACCAAAATTGTTATAATAACACCCAAATAAATGTCTAGCAACTGAAATTTCATCATGAACGCATCGTATTTGCTCTCGTAAGAAAACCAATTTTTAACACTTTTCGGTAATGATTTTAACCCGTTAAATGCTTGGTATCAAAACTACGAGATGGTGCTTCGCGATTTAGGGACTAAAATAAGTAAATGTGGTATAAATACACATTCCTAAGAATTTTGAAGTTCATTTTTTAAAAAAAATATCATTTAATTAGGGTTGTTTTGCGTAAAATGGGAAAAAGACTCAGTTTTTTTTAGAGCACGCATTAATTGGTGAAAAAGGGTTTTTGGAGAGCGTCAAAAACTTTTAAAGCCAAAAATAACCAAAATTGTAATAATACCACCGAAATAAAGGTCTAGCAACTGAAATTTCATCATGAACGCATCGTCTTTGCTCTCGTAAGAAAACCAATTTTTAACACTTTTCGGTAGTGATTTTAACCCGTTAAATGCTTGGTATCGAAACTACGATATGGTTCTTCGCGATTTAGGGACCAAAATAAGTAAATGTGGTATAAATACACATTCCTAAGAATTTTGAAGTTCATTTTTTTTAAATATCATTTAATTAGGGTTGTTTTGCGTAAAATGGAAAAAGACTCAGTTTTTTTTAGAACACGCATTAATTGGTGAAAAAGGGTTTTTGGAGAGCGTCGAAAACTTTTAATGCCAAAAATAACCAAAATTGTTATAATACCACCCAAATAAATGTCTAGCAACTGAAATTTCATCATGAACGCATCGTATTTGCTCTCGTAAGAAAACCAATTTTTAACACTTTTCGGTAATGATTTTAACCCGTTAAATGCTTGGTATCGAAACTACGAGATGGTGCTTCGCGATTTAGGGACTAAAATAAGTAAATGTGGTATAAATACACATTCCTAAGAATTTTGAAGTTCATTTTTTTAAAATATCATTTAATTAGGGTTGTTTTGCGTAAAATGGGAAAAAGACTCAGTTTTTTTTAGAGCACGCATTAATTGGTGAAAAAGAGTTTTTGGAGAGCGTCAAAAACTTTTAATGCCAAAAATAACCAAAATTGTAATAATACCACCGAAATAAAGGTCAAGCAACTGAAATTTCATCATGAACGCATCGTCTTTGCTCTCGTAAGAAAACCAATTTTTAACACTTTTCGGTAGTGATTTTAATCCGTTAAATGCTTGGTATCGAAACTACGATATGGTTCTTCGCGATTTAGGGACCAAAATAAGTAAATGTGGTATAAATACACATTCCTAAGAATTTTGAAGTTCATTTTTTTTAAATATCATTTAATTAGGGTTGTTTTGCGTAAAATGGGAAAAAGACTCAGTTTTTTTTAGAACACGCATTAATTGGTGAAAAAGGGTTTTTGGAGAGAGTCAAAAACTTTTAATGCCAAAAATAACCAAAATTGTTATAATACCACCCAAATAAATGTCTACCAACTGAAATTTCATCATGAACGCATCGTATTTGCTCTCGTAAGAAAACCAATTCTTAACACTTTTCGGTAATTATTTTAACCCGTTAAATGCTTGGTATCGAAACTACGAGATGGTGCTTCGCGATTTAGGGACTAAAATAAGTAAATGTGGTATAAATACACATTCCTAAGAATTTTGAAGTTCATTTTTTTAAAATATCATTTAATTAGGGTTGTTTAGCGTAAAATGGGAAAAAGACTCAGTTTTTTTTAGAGCACGCATTAATTGGTGAAAAAGAGTTTTTGGAGAGCGTCAAAAACTTTTAATGCCAAAAATAACTAAAATTGTAATAATACCACCGAAATAAAGGTCTAGCAACTGAAATTTCATCATGAACGCATCGTCTTTGCTCTCGTAAGAAAACCAATTTTTAACACTTTTCGGTAGTGATTTTAATCCGTTAAATGCTTGGTATCGAAACTACGATATCGTTCTTCGCGATTTAGGGACCAAAATAAGTAAATGTGGTATAAATACACATTCCTAAGAATTTTGAAGTTCATTTTTTTTAAATATCATTTAATTAGGGTTGTTTTGCGTAAAATGGAAAAAGTCTCAGTTTTTTTTAGAACACGCATTAATTGGTGAAAAAGGGTTTTTGGAGAGCGTCAAAAACTTTTAATGCCAAAAATAACCAAAATTGTTATAATACCACCCAAATAAATGTCTAGCAACTGAAATTTCATCATGAACGCATCGTATTTGCTCTCGTAAGAAAACCAATTTTTAACACTTTTCGGTAATGATTTTAACCCGTTAAATGCTTGGTATCGAAACTACGAGATGGTGCTTCGCGATTTAGGGACTAAAATAAGTAAATGTGGTATAAATACACATTCCTAAGAATTTTGAAGTTCATTTTTTTAAAATATCGTTTAATTAGGGTTGTTTTGCGTAAAATGGGAAAAAGACTCAGTATTTTTTAGAGCACGCATTAATTGGTGAAAAAGGGTTTTTGGAGAGCGTCAAAAACTTTTAATGCGAAAAATAACCAAAATTGTAATAATACCACCGAAATAAAGGTCTAGCAACTGAAATTTCATCTTGAACGCATCGTATTTGCTCTCGTAAGAAAACCAATTTTTAACACTTTTCGTTAGTGATTTTAATCCGTTAAATGCTTGGTATCGAAACTACGATATGGTTCTTCGCGATTTAGGGACCAAAATAAGTAAATGTGGTATAAATACACATTCGTAAGAATTTTGAAGTTCATTTTTTTTAAATATCATTTAATTAGGGTTGTTTTGCGTAAAATGGAAAAAGACTCAGTTTTTTTTAGAGCACGCATTAATTGGTGAAAAAGGGTTTTTGGAGAGCGTCAAAAACTTTTAATGCCAAAAATAACCAAAATTGTAATAATACCACCGAAATAAAGGTCTAGCAACTGAAATTTCATCTTGAACGCATCGTATTTGCTCTCGTAAGAAAACCAATTTTTAACACTTTTCGGTAATGATTTTAACCCGTTAAATGCTTGGTATCGAAACTACGAGATGGTTCTTCGCGATTTAGGGACTAAAATAAGTAAATGTGGTATAAATACACATTCCTAAGAATTTTGAAGTTCATTTTTTTTAAATATCATTTAATTAGGGTTGTTTTGCGTAAAATGGAAAAAGACTCAGTTTTTTTTAGAGCACGCATTAATTGGTGAAAAAGGGTTTTTGGAGAGCGTCAAAAACTTTTAATGCCAAAAATAACCAAAATTGTTATAATACCACCCAAATAAATGTCTAGCAACTGAAATTTCATCATGAACGCATCGTATTTGCTCTCGTAAGAAAACCAATTTTTAACACTTTTCGGTAATGATTTTAACCCGTTAAATGCTTGGTATCGAAACTACGAGATGGTGCTTCGCGATTTAGGGACTAAAATAAGTAAATGTGGTATAAATACACATTCCTAAGAATTTTGAAGTTCATTTTTTTAAAATATCATTTAATTAGGGTTGTTTTGCGTAAAATGGGAAAAAGACTCAGTTTTTTTTAGAGCACGCATTAATTGGTGAAAAAGAGTTTTTGGAGAGCGTCAAAAACTTTTAATGCCAAAAATAACCAAAATTGTAATAATACCACCGAAATAAAGGTCTAGCAACTGAAATTTCATCTTGAACGCATCGTATTTGCTCTCGTAAGAAAACCAATTTTTAACACTTTTCGGTAATGATTTTAACCCGTTAAATGCTTGGTATCGAAACTACGAGATGGTTCTTCGCGATTTAGGGACTAAAATAAGTAAATGTGGTATAAATACACATTCCTAAGAATTTTGAAGTTCATTTTTTTTAAATATCATTTAATTAGGGTTGTTTTGCGTAAAATGGAAAAAGACTCAGTTTTTTTTAGAGCACGCATTAATTGGTGAAAAAGGGTTTTTGGAGAGCGTCAAAAACTTTTAATGCCAAAAATAACCAAAATTGTTATAATACCACCCAAATAAATGTCTAGCAACTGAAATTTCATCATGAACGCATCGTATTTGCTCTCGTAAGAAAACCAATTTTTAACACTTTTCGGTAATGATTTTAACCCGTTAAATGCTTGGTATCGAAACTACGAGATGGTGCTTCGCGATTTAGGGACTAAAATAAGTAAATGTGGTATAAATACACATTCCTAAGAATTTTGAAGTTCATTTTTTTAAAATATCATTTAATTAGGGTTGTTTTGCGTAAAATGGGAAAAAGACTCAGTTTTTTTTAGAGCACGCATTAATTGGTGAAAAAGGATTTTTGGAGAGCGTCAAAAACTTTTAATGCCAAAAATAACCAAAATTGTAATAATACCACCGAAATAAAGGTCTACCAACTGAAATTTCATCATGAACGCATCGTCTTTGCTCTCGTAAGAAAACCAATTTTTAACACTTTTCGTTAGTGATTTTAATCCGTTAAATGCTTGGTATCGAAACTACGATATGGTTCTTCGCGATTTAGGGACCAAAATAAGTAAATGTGGTATAAATACACATTCGTAAGAATTTTGAAGTTCATTTTTTTTAAATATCATTTAATTAGGGTTGTTTTGCGTAAAATGGAAAAAGACTCAGTTTTTTTTAGAGCACGCATTAATTGGTGAAAAAGGGTTTTTGGAGAGCGTCAAAAACTTTTAATGCCAAAAATAACCAAAATTGTAATAATACCACCGAAATAAAGGTCTAGCAACTGAAATTTCATCTTGAACGCATCGTCTTTGCTCTCGAAAGAAAACCAATTTTTAACACTTTTCGGTAGTGATTTTAATCCGTTAAATGCTTGGTATCGAAACTACGATATGGTTCTTCGCGATTTAGGGACCAAAATAAGTAAATGTGGTATAAATACACATTCCTAAGAATTTTGAAGTTCATTTTTTTTAAATATCATTTAATTAGGGTTGTTTTGCGTAAAATGGAAAAAGACTCAGTTTTTTTTAGAGCACGCATTAATTGGTGAAAAAGGGTTTTTGGAGAGCGTCAAAAACTTTTAATGCCAAAAATAACCAAAATTGTTATAATACCACCCAAATAAATGTCTAGCAACTGAAATTTCATCATGAACGCATCGTATTTGCTCTCGTAAGAAAACCAATTTTTAACACTTTTCGGTAATGATTTTAACCCGTTAAATGCTTGGTATCGAAACTACGAGATGGTGCTTCGCGATTTAGGGACTAAAATAAGTAAATGTGGTATAAATACACATTCCTAAGAATTTTGAAGTTCATTTTTTTAAAATATCATTTAATTAGGGTTGTTTTGCGTAAAATGGGAAAAAGACTCAGTTTTTTTTAGAGCACGCATTAATTGGTGAAAAAGGGTTTTTGGAGAGCGTCAAAAACTTTTAATGCCAAAAATAACCAAAATTGTAATAATACCACCGAAATAAAGGTCTAGCAACTGAAATTTCATCTTGAACGCATCGTATTTGCTCTCGTAAGAAAACCAATTTTTAACACTTTTCGGTAATGATTTTAACCCGTTAAATGCTTGGTATCGAAACTACGAGATGGTTCTTCGCGATTTAGGGACTAAAATAAGTAAATGTGGTATAAATACACATTCCTAAGAATTTTGAAGTTCATTTTTTTTAAATATCATTTAATTAGGGTTGTTTTGCGTAAAATGGAAAAAGACTCAGTTTTTTTTAGAGCACGCATTAATTGGTGAAAAAGGGTTTTTGGAGAGCGTCAAAAACTTTTAATGCCAAAAATAACCAAAATTGTTATAATACCACCCAAATAAATGTCTAGCAACTGAAATTTCATCATGAACGCATCGTATTTGCTCTCGTAAGAAAACCAACTTTTAACACTTTTCGGTAATGATTTTAACCCGTTAAATGCTTGGTATCGAAACTACGAGATGGTGCTACGCGATTTAGGGACTAAAATAAGTAAATGTGGTATAAATACACATTCCTAAGAATTTTGAAGTTCATTTTTTTAAAATATCATTTAATTAGGGTTGTTTTGCGTAAAATGGGAAAAAGACTCAGTTTTTTTTAGAGCACGCATTAATTGGTGAAAAAGAGTTTTTGGAGAGCGTCAAAAACTTTTAATGCCAAAAATAACCAAAATTGTAATAATACCACCGAAATAAAGGTCTAGCAACTGAAATTTCATCATGAACGCATCGTCTTTGCTCTCGTAAGAAAACCAATTTTTAACACTTTTCGGTAGTGATTTTAATCCGTTAAATGCTTGGTATCGAAGATACGATATGGTTCTTCGCGATTTAGGGACCAAAATAAGTAAATGTGGTATAAATACACATTCCTAAGAATTTTGAAGTTCATTTTTTTTTAAATATCATTTAATTAGGGTTGTTTTGCGTAAAATGGGAAAAAGACTCAGTTTTTTTTAGAACACGCATTAATTGGTGAAAAAGGGTTTTTGGAGAGCGTCAAAAACTTTTAATGCCAAAAATAACCAAAATTGTTATAATACCACCGAAATAAAGGTCTAGCAACTGAAATTTCATCATGAACGCATCGTATTTGCTCTCGTAAGAAAACCAACTTTTAACACTTTTCGGTAATTATTTTAACCCGTTAAAAGCTTGGTATCGAAACTACGAGATGGTGCTTCGCGATTTAGGGACTAAAATAAGTAAATGTGGTATAAATACACATTCCTAAGAATTTTGAAGTTAATTTTTTTAAAATATCATTTAATTAGGGTTGTTTTGCGTAAAATGGGAAAAAGACTCAGTTTTTTTTAGAGCACGCATTAATTGGTGAAAAAGAGTTTTTGGAGAGCGTCAAAAACTTTTAATGCCAAAAATAACCAAAATTGTAATAATACCACCGAAATAAAGGTCTAGCAACTGAAATTTCATCATGAACGCATCGTCTTTGCTCTCGTAAGAAAACCAATTTTTAACACTTTTCGGTAGTGATTTTAACCCGTTAAATGCTTGGTATCGAAACTACGATATGGTTCTTCGCGATTTAGGGACCAAAATAAGTAAATGTGGTATAAATACACATTCCTAAGAATTTTGAAGTTCATTTTTTTTAAATATCATTTAATTAGGGTTGTTTTGCGTAAAATGGAAAAAGACTCAGTTTTTTTTAGAACACGCATTAATTGGTGAAAAAGGGTTTTTGGAGAGCGTCAAAAACTTTTAATGCCAAAAATAACCAAAATTGTTATAATACCACCCAAATAAATGTCTAGCAACTGAAATTTCATCATGAACGCATCGTATTTGCTCTCGTAAGAAAACCAACTTTTAACACTTTTCGGTAATGATTTTAACCCGTTAAATGCTTGGTATCGAAACTACGAGATGGTGCTTCGCGATTTAGGGACTAAAATAATTAAATGTGGTATAAATACACATTCCTAAGAATTTTGAAGTTCATTTTTTTAAAATATCATTTAATTAGGGTTGTTTTGCGTAAAATGGGAAAAAGACTCAGTTTTTTTTAGAGCACGCATTAATTGGTGAAAAAGGGTTTTTGGAGAGCGTCAAAAACTTTTAATGCCAAAAATAACCAAAATTGTAATAATACCACCGAAATAAAGGTCTAGCAACTGAAATTTCATCATGAACGCAAGGTCTTTGCTCTCGTAAGAAAACCAATTTTTAACACTTTTCGGTAGTGATTTTAATCCGTTAAATGCTTGGTATCGAAACTACGATATGGTTCTTCGCGATTTAGGGACCAAAATAAGTAAATGTGGTATAAATACACATTCGTAAGAATTTTGAAGTTCATTTTTTTTAAATATCATTTAATTAGGGTTGTTTTGCGTAAAATGAAAAAAGACTCAGTTTTTTTTAGAACACGCATTAATTGGTGAAAAAGGGTTTTTGGAGAGCGTCAAAAACTTTTAATGCCAAAAATAACCAAAATTGTAATAATACCACCGAAATAAAGGTCTAGCAACTGAAATTTCATCTTGAACGCATCGTATTTGCTCTCGTAAGAAAACCAATTTTTAACACTTTTCGGTAGTGATTTTAATCCGTTAAATGCTTGGTATCGAAACTACGATATGGTGCTTCGCGATTTAGGGACCAAAATAAGTAAATGTGGTATAAATACACATTCCTAAGAATTTTGAAGTTCATTTTTTTTAAATATCATTTAATTAGGGTTGTTTTGCGTAAAATGGAAAAAGACTCAGTTTTTTTTAGAACACGCATTAATTGGTGAAAAAGGGTTTTTGGAGAGCGTCAAAAACTTTTAATGCCAAAAATAACCAAAATTGTTATAATACCACCCAAATAAATGTCTAGCAACTGAAATTTCATCATGAACGCATCGTATTTGCTCTCGTAAGAAAACCAATTTTTAACACTTTTCGGTAATGATTTTAACCCGTTAAATGCTTGGTATCGAAACTACGAGATGGTGCTTTGTGATTTAGGGACTAAAATAAGTAAATGTGGTATAAATACACATTCCTAAGAATTTTGAAGTTCATTTTTTTTAAATATCATTTAATTAGGGTTGTTTTGCGTAAAATGGAAAAAGACTCAGTTTTTTTTAGAACACGCATTAATTGGTGAAAAAGGGTTTTTGGAGAGCGTCAAAAACTTTTAATGCCAAAAATAACCAAAATTGTTATAATACCACCCAAATAAATGTCTAGCAACTGAAATTTAATCATGAACGCATCGTATTTGCTCTCGTAAGAAAACCAATTTTTAACACTTTTCGGTAATGATTTTAACCCGTTAAATGCTTGGTATCGAAACTACGAGATGGTGCTTTGTGATTTAGGGACTAAAATAAGTAAATGTGGTATAAATACACATTCCTAAGAATTTTGAAGTTCATTTTTTTTAAATATCATTTAATTAGGGTTGTTTTGCGTAAAATGGGAAAAAGACTCAGTTTTTTTTAGAGCACGCATTAATTGGTGAAAAAGGCTTTTTGGAGAGCGTCAAAAACTTTTAATGCCAAAAATAACCAAAATTGTTATAATACCACCCAAATAAATGTCTAGCAACTGAAATTTCATCATGAACGCATCGTATTTGCTCTCGTCAGAAAACCAACTTTTAACACTTTTCGGTAATGATTTTAACCCGTTAAATGCTTGGTATCGAAACTACGAGATGGTGCTTCGCGATTTAGGGACTAAAATAAGTAAATGTGGTATAAATACACATTCATAAGAATTTTGAAGTTCGTTTTTTTTAAATATCATTTAATTAGGGTTGTTTTGCGTAAAATGGGAAAAAGACTCAGTTTCTTTTAGAGCACGCATTAATTGGTGAAAAAGGGTTTTTGGAGAGCGTTAAAAACTTTTAATGCCAAAAATAACCAAAATTGTAATAATACCACCCAAATAAATGTCTAGCAACTGAAATTTCATCATGAACGCATCGTATTTGCTTTCGTAAGAAAACCAATTTTTAACACTTTTCGGTAATGATTTTAACCCGTTAAATGCTTGGTATCGAAACTACGAGATGGTGCTTCGCGATTTAGGGACTAAAATAAGTAAATGTGGTATAAATACACATTCCTAAGAATTTTGAAGTTCATTTTTTTAAAATATCATTTAATTAGGGTTGTTTTGCGTAAAATGGGAAAAAGACTCAGTTTTTTTTAGAGCACGCATTAATTGGTGAAAAAGAGTTTTTGGAGAGCGTCAAAAACTTTTAATGCCAAAAATAACCAAAATTGTAATAATACCACCGAAATAAAGGTCTAGCAACTGAAATTTCATCATGAACGCAAGGTCTTTGCTCTCGTAAGAAAACCAATTTTTAACACTTTTCGGTAGTGATTTTAATCCGTTAAATGCTTGGTATCGAAACTACGATATGGTTCTTCGCGATTTAGGGACCAAAATAAGTAAATGTGGTATAAATACACATTCGTAAGAATTTTGAAGTTCATTTTTTTTAAATATCATTTAATTAGGGTTGTTTTGCGTAAAATGAAAAAAGACTCAGTTTTTTTTAGAACACGCATTAATTGGTGAAAAAGGGTTTTTGGAGAGCGTCAAAAACTTTTAATGCCAAAAATAACCAAAATTGTAATAATACCACCGAAATAAAGGTCTAGCAACTGAAATTTCATCATGAACGCATCGTCTTTGCTCTCGTAAGAAAACCAATTTTTAACACTTTTCGGTAGTGATTTTAACCCGTTAAATGCTTGGTATCGAAACTACGAGATGGTTCTTCGCGATTTAGGGACCAAAATAAGTAAATGTGGTATAAATACACATTCCTAAGAATTTTGAAGTTCATTTTTTTTAAATATCATTTAATTAGGGTTGTTTTGCGTAAAATGGAAAAAGACTCAGTTTTTTTTAGAACACGCATTAATTGGTGAAAAAGGGTTTTTGGAGAGCGTCAAAAACTTTTAATGCCAAAAATAACCAAAATTGTTATAATACCACCCAAATAAATGTCTAGCAAGTGAAATTTCATCATGAACGCATCGTATTTGCTCTCGTAAGAAAACCAACTTTTAACACTTTTCGGTAATGATTTTAACCCGTTAAATGCTTGGTATCGAAACTACGAGATGGTGCTTTGTGATTTAGGGACTAAAATAAGTAAATGTGGTATAAATACACATTCCTAAGAATTTTGAAGTTCATTTTTTTTAAATATCATTTAATTAGGGTTGTTTTGCGTAAAATGGAAAAAGACTCAGTTTTTTTTAGAGCACGCATTAATTGGTGAAAAAGGGTTTTTGGAGAGCGTCAAAAACTTTTAATGCCAAAAATAACCAAAATTGTAATAATACCACCGAAATAAAGGTCTAGCAACTGAAATTTCATCATGAACGCATCGTCTTTGCTCTCGTAAGAAAACCAATTTTTAACACTTTTCGGTAGTGATTTTAACCCGTTAAATGCTTGGTATCGAAACTACGAGATGGTTCTTCGCGATTTAGGGACTAAAATAAGTAAATGTGGTATAAATACACATTCCTAAGAATTTTGAAGTTCATTTTTTTTAAATATCATTTAATTAGGGTTGTTTTGCGTAAAATGGAAAAAGACTCAGTTTTTTTTAGAACACGCATTAATTGGTGAAAAAGGGTTTTTGGAGAGCGTCAAAAACTTTTAATGCCAAAAATAACCAAAATTGTTATAATACCACCCAAATAAATGTCTAGCAACTGAAATTTAATCATGAACGCATCGTATTTGCTCTCGTAAGAAAACCAATTTTTAACACTTTTCGGTAATGATTTTAACCCGTTAAATGCTTGGTATCGAAACTACGAGATGGTGCTTTGTGATTTAGGGACTAAAATAAGTAAATGTGGTATAAATACACATTCCTAAGAATTTTGAAGTTCATTTTTTTTAAATATCATTTAATTAGGGTTGTTTTGCGTAAAATGGGAAAAAGACTCAGTTTTTTTTAGAGCACGCATTAATTGGTGAAAAAGGCTTTTTGGAAAGCGTCAAAAACTTTTAATGCCAAAAATAACCAAAATTGTTATAATACCACCCAAATAAATGTCTAGCAACTGAAATTTCATCATGAACGCATCGTATTTGCTCTCGTCAGAAAACCAACTTTTAACACTTTTCGGTAATGATTTTAACCCGTTAAATGCTTGGTATCGAAACTACGAGATGGTGCTTCGCGATTTAGGGACTAAAATAAGTAAATGTGGTATAAATACACATTCCTAAGAATTTTGAAGTTCGTTTTTTTTAAATATCATTTAATTAGGGGAGCACGCATTAATTGGTGAAAAAGGGTTTTTGGAGAGCGTTAAAAACTTTTAATGCCAAAAATAACCAAAATTGTAATAATACCACCCAAATAAATGTCTAGCAACTGAAATTTCATCATGAACGCATCGTATTTGCTTTCGTAAGAAAACAAATTTTTAACACTTTTCGGTAATGATTTTAACCCGTTAAATGCTTGGTATCGAAACTACGAGATGGTGCTTCGCGATTTAGGGACTAAAATAAGTAAATGTGGTATAAATACACATTCCTAAGAATTTTGAAGTTCATTTTTTTAAAATATCATTTAATTAGGGTTGTTTTGTATAAAATGGGAAAAAGACTCAGTTTTTTTTAGAGCACGCATTAATTGGTGAAAAAGGCTTTTTGGAAAGCGTCAAAAACTTTTAATGCCAAAAATAACCAAAATTGTTATAATACCACCCAAATAAATGTCTAGCAACTGAAATTTCATCATGAACGCATCGTATTTGCTCTCGTAAGAAAACCAACTTTTAACACTTTTCGGTAATGATTTTAACCCGTTAAATGCTTGGTATCGAAACTACGAGATGGTGCTTCGCGATTTAGGGACTAAAATAAGTAAATGTGGTATAAATACACATTCCTAAGAATTTTGAAGTTCGTTTTTTTTAAATATCATTTAATTAGGGTTGTTTTGCGTAAAATGGGAAAAAGACTCAGTTTCTTTTAGAGCACGCATTAATTGGTGAAAAAGGGTTTTTGGAGAGCGTTAAAAACTTTTAATGCCAAAAATAACCAAAATTGTAATAATACCACCCAAATAAATGTCTAGCAACTGAAATTTCATCATGAACGCATCGTATTTGCTTTCGTAAGAAAACCAATTTTTAACACTTTTCGGTAATGATTTTAACCCGTTAAATGCTTGGTATCGAAACTACGAGATGGTGCTTCGCGATTTAGGGACTAAAATAAGTAAATGTGGTATAATTACACATTCCTAAGAATTTTGAAGTTCATTTTTTTAAAATATCATTTAATTAGGGTTGTTTTGCGTAGAATGGGAAAAAGACTCAGTTTTTTTTAGAGCACGCATTAATTGGTGAAAAAGGGTTTTTGGAGAGCGTCAAAAACTTTTAATGCCAAAAATAACCAAAATTGTAATAATACCACCGAAATAAAGGTCTAGCAACTGAAATTTCATCATGAACGCATCGTATTTGCTCTCGTAAGAAAACAAATTTTTAACACTTTTCGGTAATGATTTTAACCCGTTATATGCTTGGTATCGAAACTACGAGATGGTTCTTCGCGATTTAGGGACTAAAATAAGTAAATGTGGTATAAATACACATTCCTAAGAATTTTGAAGTTCATTTTTTTTTAAATATCATTTAATTAGGGTTGTTTTGCGTAAAATGGGAAAAAGACTCAGTTTTTTTTAGAGCACGCATTAATTGGTGAAAAAGGGTTTTTGGAGAGCGTCAAAAACTTTTAATGCCAAAAATAACCAAAATTGTTATAATACCACCCAAATAAATGTCTAGCAACTGAAATTTCATCATGAACGCATCGTATTTGCTTTCGTAAGAAAACCAATTTTTAACACTTTTCGGTAATGATTTTAACCCGTTAAATGCTTGGTATCGAAACTACGAGATGGTGCTTCGCGATTTAGGGACTAAAATAAGTAAATGTGGTATAAATACACATTCCTAAGAATTTTGAAGTTCATTTTTTTAAAATATCATTTAATTAGGGTTGTTTTGCATAAAATGGGAAAAAGACTCAGTTTTTTTTAGAGCACGCATTAATTGGTGAAAAAGGCTTTTTGGAAAGCGTCAAAAACTTTTAATGCCAAAAATAACCAAAATTGTTATAATACCACCCAAATAAATGTCTAGCAACTGAAATTTCATCATGAACGCATCATATTTGCTCTCGTAAGAAAACCAACTTTTAACACTTTTCGGTAATGATTTTAACCCGTTAAATGCTTGGTATCGAAACTACGAGATGGTGCTTCGCGATTTAGGGACTAAAATAAGTAAATGTGGTATAAATACACATTCCTAAGAATTTTGAAGTTCGTTTTTTTTAAATATCATTTAATTAGGGTTGTTTTGCGTAAAATGGGAAAAAGACTCAGTTTCTTTTAGAGCACGCATTAATTGGTGAAAAAGGGTTTTTGGAGAGCGTAAAAAACTTTTAATGCCAAAAATAACCAAAATTGTAATAATACCACCAAAATAAAGGTCTAGCAACTGAAATTTCATCATGAACGCATCGTATTTGCTCTCGTAAGAAAACCAATTTTTAACACTTTTCGGTAATGATTTTAACCCGTTAAATGCTTGGTATCGAAACTACGAGATGGTGCTTCGCGATTTAGGGACTAAAATAAGTAAATGTGGTATAAATACACATTCCTAAGAATTTTGAAGTTCATTTTTTTAAAATATCATTTAATTAGGGTTGTTTTGCATAAAATAGGAAAAAGACTCAGTTTTTTTTAGAGCACGCATTAATTGGTGAAAAAGGGTTTTTGGAGAGCGTCAAAAACTTTTAATGCCAAAAATAACCAAAATTGTAATAATACCACCGAAATAAAGGTCTAGCAACTGAAATTTCATCTTGAACGCATCGTATTTGCTCTCGTAAGAAAACAAAATTTTTAACACTTTTCGGTAATGATTTTAACCCGTTAAATGCTTGGTATCGAAACTACGAGATGGTTCTTCGCGATTTAGGGACTAAAATAAGTAAATGTGGTATAAATACACATTCCTAAGAATTTTGAAGTTAATTTTTTTTTAAATATCATTTAATTAGGGTTGTTTTGCGTAAAATGGGAAAAAGACTCAGTTTTTTTTAGAGCACGCATTAATTGGTGAAAAAGGGTTTTTGGAGAGCGTCAAAAACATTTAATGCCAAAAATAACCAAAATTGTTATAATACCACCCAAATAAATGTCTAGCAACTGAAATTTCATCATGAACGCATCGTATTTGCTCTCGTAAGAAAACCAATTTTTAACACTTTTCGGTAATGATTTTAACCCGTTAAATGCTTGGTATCGAAACTACGAGATGGTGCTTCGCGATTTAGGGACTAAAATAAGTAAATGTGGTATAAATACACATTCTTAAGAATTTTGAAGTTCATTTTTTTAAAAAAAGATCGTTTAATTAGGTTGTTTTGTGTAAATTGTGAAAAAGACTCAGTTTTTTTTAGAGCACGCATTAATTGGTGAAAAAGGGTTTTTGGAGATTGTCAAAAACTTTTAATGCCAAAAATAACCAAAATTGTTATAATACCACCCAAATAAATTTCTAGCAACTGAAATTTCATCATGAACGCATCGTATTTTCTCTCGTAAGAAAACCAATTTTTAACACTTTTCGGTAATGATTTTAACCCGTTAAATGCTTGGTATCGAAACTACGAGATGGTGCTTCGCGATTTAGGGACTAAAATAAGTAAATGTGGTATAAATACACATTCCTAAGAATTTTGAAGTTCATTTTTTTAAAATATCATTTAATTAGGGTTGTTTTGCATAAAATGGGAAAAAGACTCAGTTTTTTTTAGAGCACGCATTAATTGGTGAAAAAGGCTTTTTGGAAAGCGTCAAAAACTTTTAATGCCAAAAATAACCAAAATTGTTATAATACCACCCAAATAAATGTCTAGCAACTGAAATTTCATCATGAACGCATCATATTTGCTCTCGTAAGAAAACCAACTTTTAACACTTTTCGGTAATGATTTTAACCCGTTAAATGCTTGGTATCGAAACTACGAGATGGTGCTTCGCGATTTAGGGACTAAAATAAGTAAATGTGGTATAAATACACATTCCTAAGAATTTTGAAGTTTGTTTTTTTTAAATATCATTTAATTAGGGTTGTTTTGCGTAAAATGGGAAAAAGACTCAGTTTCTTTTAGAGCACGCATTAATTGGTGAAAAAGGGTTTTTGGAGAGCGTTAAAAACTTTTAATGCCAAAAATAACCAAAATTGTAATAATACCACCCAAATAAATGTCTAGCAACTGAAATTTCATCATGAACGCATCGTATTTGCTCTCGTAAGAAAACCAATTTTTAACACTTTTCGGTAATGATTTTAACCCGTTAAATGCTTGGTATCGAAACTACGAGATGGTGCTTCGCGATTTAGGGACTAAAATAAGTAAATGTGGTATAAATACACATTCCTAAGAATTTTGAAGTTCATTTTTTTAAAATATCATTTAATTAGGGTTGTTTTGCATAAAATAGGAAAAAGACTCAGTATTTTTTAGAGCACGCATTAATTGGTGAAAAAGGGTTTTTGGAGAGCGTCAAAAACTTTTAATGCCAAAAATAACCAAAATTGTAATAATACCACCGAAATAAAGGTCTAGCAACTGAAATTTCATCTTGAACGCATCGTATTTGCTCTCGTAAGAAAACAAAATTTTTAACACTTTTCGGTAATGATTTTAACCCGTTAAATGCTTGGTATCGAAACTACGAGATGGTTCTTCGCGATTTAGGGACTAAAATAAGTAAATGTGGTATAAATACACATTCCTAAGAATTTTGAAGTTAATTTTTTTTTAAATATCATTTAATTAGGGTTGTTTTGCGTAAAATGGGAAAAAGACTCAGTTTTTTTTAGAGCACGCATTAATTGGTGAAAAAGGGTTTTTGGAGAGCGTCAAAAACATTTAATGCCAAAAATAACCAAAATTGTTATAATACCACCCAAATAAATGTCTAGCAACTGAAATTTCATCATGAACGCATCGTATTTGCTTTCGTAAGAAAACCAATTTTTAACACTTTTCGGTAATGATTTTAACCCGTTAAATGCTTGGTATCGAAACTACGAGATGGTGCTTCGCGATTTAGGGACTAAAATAAGTAAATGTGGTATAAATACACATTCTTAAGAATTTTGAAGTTCATTTTTTTAAAAAAAGATCGTTTAATTAGGTTGTTTTGTGTAAATTGTGAAAAAGACTCAGTTTTTTTTAGAGCACGCATTAATTGGTGAAAAAGGGTTTTTGGAGATTGTCAAAAAATTTTAATGCCAAAAATAACCAAAATTGTTATAATACCACCCAAATAAATTTCTAGCAACTGAAATTTCATCATGAACGCATCGTATTTTCTCTCGTAAGAAAACCAATTTTTAACACTTTTCGGTAATGATTTTAACCCGTTAAATGCCTTGTATCGAAACTACGAGATGGTGCTTCGCGATTTAGGGACTAAAATAAGTAAATGTGGTATAAATACACATTCCTAATGATTTTGAAGTTCATTTTTTTTTAAATATCATTTAATTAGGGTTGTTTTGCGTAAAATGGGAAAAAGACTCAGTTTTTTTTAGAGCACGCATTAATTGGTGAAAAAGGGTTTTTGGAAAGCGTCAAAAACTTTTAATGCCAAAAATAACCAAAATTGTTATAATACCACCCAAATAAATGTCTAGCAACTGAAATTTCATCATGAACGCATCGTATTTGCTCTCGTAAGAAAACCAACTTTTAACACTTTTTGGTAATGATTTTAACCCGTTAAATGCTTGGTATCGAAACTACGAGATGGTGCTTCGCGATTTAGGGACTAAAATAAGTAAATGTGGTATAAATACACATTCCTAAGAATTTTGAAGTTCGTTTTTTTTAAATATCATTTAATTAGGGTTGTTTTGCGTAAAATGGGAAAAAGACTCAGTTTCTTTTAGAGCACGCATTAATTGGTGAAAAAGGTTTTTTGGAGAGCGTTAAAAACTTTTAATGCCAAAAATAACCAAAATTGTAATAATACCACCCAAATAAATGTCTAGCAACTGAAATTTCATCATGAACGCATCGTATTTGCTTTCGTAAGAAAACCAATTTTTAACACTTTTCGGTAATGATTTTAACCCGTTAAATGCTTGGTATCGAAACTACGAGATGGTGCTTCGCGATTTAGGGACTAAAATAAGTAAATGTGGTATAAATACACATTCCTAAGAATTTTGAAGTTCATTTTTTTAAAATATCATTTAATTAGGGTTGTTTTGCGTAGAATGGGAAAAAGACTCAGTTTTTTTTAGAGCACGCATTAATTGGTGAAAAAGGGTTTTTGGAGAGCGTCAAAAACTTTTAATGCCAAAAATAACCAAAATTGTAATAATACCACCGAAATAAAGGTCTAGCAACTGAAATTTCATCTTGAACGCATCTTCTTTGCTCTCGTAGGAAAACAAATTTTTAACACTTTTCGGTAATGATTTTAACCCGTTATATGCTTGGTATCGAAACTACGAGATGGTTCTTCGCGATTTAGGGACTAAAAAAAGTAAATGTGGTATAAATACACATTCCTAAGAATTTTGAAGTTAATTTTTTTTTAAAATATCATTTAATTAGGGTTGTTTTGCGTAAAATGGGAAAAAGACTCAGTTTTTTTTAGAGCACACATTAATTGGTGAAAAAGGGTTTTTGGAGAGCGTCAAAAACTTTTAATGCCAAAAATAACCAAAATTGTTATAATACCACCCAAATAAATGTCTAGCAACTGAAATTTCATCATGAACGCATCGTATTTGCTTGCGTAAGAAAACCAATTTTTAACACTTTTCGGTAATGATTTTAACCCGTTAAATGCTTGGTATCGAAACTACGAGATGGTGATTCGCGATTTAGGGACTAAAATAAGTAAATGTGGTATAAATACACATTCCTAAGAATTTTGAAGTTCATTTTAAAAAAAAAATATCATTTAATTATGTTGTTTTGCGTAAAATGGGAAAAAGACTCAGTTTTTTTTAGAGCACGCATTAATTGGTGAAAAAGGGTTTTTGGAGATTGTCAAAAACTTTTAATGCCAAAAATAACCAAAATTGTTATAATACCACCCAAATAAATTTCTAGCAACTGAAATTTCATCATGAACGCATCGTATTTTCTCTCGTAAGAAAACCAATTTTTAACACTTTTCGGTAATGATTTTAACCCGTTAAATGCTTGGTATCGAAACTACGAGATGGTGCTTCGCGATTTAGGGACTAAAATAAGTAAATGTGGTATAAATACACATTCCTAAGAATTTTGAAGTTCATTTTTTTTTAAATATCATTTAATTAGGGTTGTTTGGCGTAAAATGAGAAAAAGACTCAGTTTTTTTTAGAGCACGCATTAATTGGTGAAAAGGGGTTTTTGGAGAGCGTCAAAAACTTTTAATGCCAAAAATAACCAAAATTGTTATAATACCACCCAAATAAATGTCCAGCAACTGAAATTTCATCATGAACGCATCGTATTTGCTCTCGTAAGAAAACAATTTTTTTAACACTTTTCGGTAATGATTTTAACCCGTTAAATGCTTGGTATCGAAACTACGAGATGGTGCTTCGCGATTTAGGGACTAAAATAAGTAAATGTGGTATAAATACACATTCCTAAGAATTTCGAAGTTTATTTATTTTTAAAATATCATTTAATTAGGGTTGTCTTGCATAAAATGGGAAAAAGACTCAGTTTTTTTTAGAGCACGCATTAATTGGTGAAAAAGGGGTTTTGGAGAGCGTCAAAAACTTTTAATGCCAAAAATAACCAAAATTGTAATAATACCACCTAAATAAAGGTCTAGCAACTGAAATTTCATCATGAACGCATCTTCTTTGCTCTCGCAAGAAAACAAATTTTTAACACTTTTCGGTAATGATTTTAACCCGTTATATGCTTGGTATCGAAACTACGAGATGGTTTTTCGCGATTTAGGGACTAAAATAAGTAAATGTGGTATAAATACACATTCCTAAGAATTTTGAAGTTAATTCTTTTTTAAATATCATTTAATTAGGGTTGTTTTGCGTAAAATGTGAAAAAGACTCAGTTTTTTTTAGAGCACGCATTAATTGGTGAAAAAGGGTTTTTGGAGAGCGTCAAAAACTTTTAATGCCAAAAATAACCAAAATTGTTATAATACCACCCAAATAAATGTCTAGCAACAGAAATTTCATCATGAACGCATCGTATTTGCTTTCGTAAGAAAACCAATTTTTAACACTTTTCGGTAATGATTTTAACCCGTTAAATGCTTGGTATCGAAACTACGAGATGGTGCTTCGCGATTTAGGGACTAAAATAAGTAAATGTGGTATAAATACACATTCCTAAGAATTTTGAAGTTCATTTTTGTATAAAAAAAAATTTAATTATGTTGTTTTGCATAAAATGGGAAAAAGACTCAGTTTTTTTTAGAGCACGCATTAATTGGTGAAAAAGGGTTTTTGGAGATTGTCAAAAACTTTTAATGCCAAAAATAACCAAAATTGTTATAATACCACCCAAATAAATTTCTAGCAACTGAAATTTCATCATGAACGCATCGTATTTTCTCTCGTAAGAAAACCAATTTTTAACACTTTTCGGTAATGATTTTAACCCGTTAAATGCTTGGTATCGAAACTACGAGATGGTGCTTCGCGATTTAGGGACTAAAATAAGTAAATGTGGTATAAATACACATTCCTAAGAATTTTGAAGTTCATTTTTTTTAAATATCATTTAATTAGGGTTGTTTGGCGTAAAATGTGAAAAAGACTCAGTTTTTTTTAGAGCACGCATTAATTGGTGAAAAGGGGTTTTTGGGGAGCGTCAAAAACTTTTAATGCCAAAAATAACCAAAATTGTTATAATACCACCCAAATAAATGTCTAGCAACTGAAATTTCATCATGAACGCATCGTATTTGCTCTCGTAAGAAGACCAGTTTTTAACACTTTTCGGTAATGATTTTAACCCGTTAAATGCTTGATATCGAAACTACGAGATGGTGCTTCGCGATTTAGGGACTAAAATAAGTAAATGTGGTATAAATACACATTCCTAAGAATGTTGAAGTTCATTTTTTTTAAATATCATTTAATTAGGGTTGTTTGGCGTAAAATGGGAAAAAGACTCAGTTTTTTTAGAGCACGCATTAATTGGTGAAAAGGGGTTTTTGGAGAGCGTCAAAAACTTTTAATGCCAAAAATAACCAAAATTGTTATAATACCACCCAAATAAATGTCCAGCAACTCAAATTTCATCATGAACGCATCGTATTTGCTCTCGTAAGAAAACAATTTTTTTAACACTTTTCGGTAATGATTTTAACCCGTTAAATGCTTGGTATCGAAACTACGAGATGGTGCTTCGCGATTTAGGGACTAAAATAAGTAAATGTGGTATAAATACACATTCCTATGAATTTCGAAGTTTATTTATTTTTAAAATATCATTTAATTAGGGTTGTTTTGCATAAAATGGGAAAAAGACTCAGTTTTTTTTAGAGCACGCATTAATTGGTGAAAAAGGGTTTTTGGAGAGCGTCAAAAACTTTTAATGCCAAAAATAACTAAAATTGTAATAATACCACCGAAATAAAGGTCTAGCAACTGAAATTTCATCATGAACGCATCTTCTTTGCTCTCGTAAGAAAACAAATTTTTAACACTTTTCGGTAATGATTTTAACCCGTTATATGCTTGGTATCGAAACTACGAGTTGGTTCTTCGCGATTTAGGGACTAAAATAAGTAAATGTGGTATAAATACACATTCCTAAGAATTTTGAAGTTAATTTTTTTTAAATATCATTTAATTAGGGTTGTTTTGCGTAAAATGGGAAAAAGACTAAGTTTTTTTTAGAGCACGCATTAATTGGTGAAAAAGGGTTTTTGGAGATTGTCAAAAACTTTTAATGCCAAAAATAACCAAAATTGTTATAATACCACCCAAATAAATTTCTAGCAACTGAAATTTCATCATGAACGCATCGTATTTTCTCTCGTAAGAAAACCAAATTTTAACACTTTTCGGTAATGATTTTAACCCGTTAAATGCTTGGTATCGAAACTACGAGATGGTGCTTCGCGATTTAGGGACTAAAATAAGTAAATGTGGTATAAATACACATTCCTAAGAATTTTGAAGTTCATTTTTTTTTAAAATATCATTTAATTAGGGTTGTTTTGCGTAAAATGGGAAAAAGACTCTGTTTTTTTTAGAGCACGCATTAATTGGTGAAAAAGGGTTTTTGGAAAGCGTCAAAAACTTTTAATGCCAAAAATAACCAAAATTGTTATAATACCACCGAAATAAAGGTCTAGCAACTTAAATTTCATCATGAACGCATCGTCTTTGCTCTCGTAAGAAAACCAATTTTTAACACTTTTCGGTAATGATTTTAACCCGTTAAATGCTTGGTATCGAAACTACGAGATGGTGCTTCGCGATTTAGGGACTAAAATAAGTAAATGTGGTATAAATACACATTCCTAAGAATTTTGAAGTTCATTTTTTTATAAAAAAAAATTTAATTATGTTGTTTTGCGTAAAATGGGAAAAAGACTCAGTTTTTTTTAGAGCACGCATTAATTGGTGAAAAAGGGTTTTTGGAGATTGTCAAAAACTTTTAATGCCAAAAATAACCAAAATTGTTATAATACCACCCAAATAAATTTCTAGCAACTGAAATTTCATCATGAACGCATCGTATTTTCTCTCGTAAGAAAACCAAATTTTAACACTTTTCGGTAATGATTTTAACCCGTTAAATGCTTGGTATCGAAACTACGAGATGGTGCTTCGCGATTTAGGGACTAAAATAAGTAAATGTGGTATAAATACACATTCCTAAGAATTTTGAAGTTCATTTTTTTTTTAAAATATCATTTAATTAGGGTTGTTTTGCGTAAAATGGGAAAAAGACTCTGTTTTTTTTAGAGCACGCATTAATTGGTGAAAAAGGGTTTTTGGAAAGCGTCAAAAACTTTTAATGCCAAAAATAACCAAAATTGTAATAATACCACCGAAATAAAGGTCTAGCAACTGAAATTTCATCATGAACGCATCGTCTTTGCTCTCGTAAGAAAACCAATTTTTAACACTTTTCGGTAATGATTTTAACCCGTTAAATGCTTGGTATCGAAACTACGAGATGGTGCTTCGCGATTTAGGGACTAAAATAAGTAAATGTGGTATAAATACACATTCCTAAGAATTTTGAAGTTCGTTTTTTTTAAATATAATTTAATTAGGGTTGTTTGGCGTAAAATGGGAAAAAGACTCAGTTTTTTTTAGAGCACGCATTAATTGGTGAAAAGGGGTTTTTGGAGAGCGTCAAAAACTTTTAATGCCAAAAATAACCAAAATTGTTATAATACCACCCAAATAAATGTCCAGCAACTGAAATTTCATCATGAACGCATCGTATTTGCTCTCGTAAGAAAACAATTTTTTTAACACTTTTCGGTAATGGTTTTAACCCGTTAAATGCTTGGTATCGAAACTACGAGATGGTGCTTCGCGATTTAGGGACTAAAATAAGTAAATGTGGTATAAATACACATTCCTAAGAATTTCGAAGTTTATTTATTTTTAAAATATCATTTAATTAGGGTTGTTTTGCATAAAATGGGAAAAAGAGTCAGTTTTTTTTAGAGCACGCATTAATTGGTGAAAAAGGGTTTTTGGAGAGCGTCAAAAACTTTTAATGCAAAAAATAACCAAAATTGTAATAATACCACCGAAATAAAAGTCTAGCAACTGAAATTTCATCATGAACACATCGTATTTGCTCTCGTAAGAAAACCAATTTTTAACACTTTTCAGTAATGATTTTAACCCGTTAAATGCTTGGTATCGAAACTACGAGATGGTACTTCGCGATTTAGGGACTAAAAAAAGTAAATGTGGTATAAATACACATTCCTAAGAATTTTGAAGTTCATTTTTTTAAAATATCATTTAATTAGGGTTGTTTTGCGTAAAATGGGAAAAAGACGCAGTTTTTTTTAGAGCACGCATTAATTGGTGAAAAAGGGTTTTTGGAGAGCGTCAAAAACTTTTAATGCCAAAAATAACCAAAATTGTTATAATACCACCCAAATAAATGTCTAGCAACTGAAATTTCATCATGAACGCATCGTATTTGCTCTCGTAAGAAAACCAGTTTTTAACACTTTTCGGTAATGATTTTAACCCGTTAAATGCTTGGTATCGAAACTACGAGATGGTGCTCGCGATTTAGGGACTAAAATAAGTAAATGTGGTATAAATACACATTCCTAAGAATTTTGAAGTTCATTTTTTTTAAATATCATTTAATTAGGGTTGTGTGGCGTAAAATGGGAAAAAGACTCAGTTTTTTTTAGAGCACGCATTAATTGGTGAAAAGGGGTTTTTGGAGAGCGTCAAAAACTTTTAATGCCAAAAATAACCAAAATTGTTATAATACCACCCAAATAAATGCATCGTATTTGCTCTCGTAAGAAAACAATTTTTTTAACACTTTTCGGTAATGGTTTTAACCCGTTAAATGCTTGGTATCGAAACTACGAGATGGTGCTTCGCGATTTAGGATTTAAAATAACTAAATGTGGTATTAATACACATTACTAAGAATTTTAAATTTAATTTTTGGTTTAAAATATCGTTTAATGTGGGGTTTTTTACTTAATATGGGAAAAAGACTCAGTTTTTTTTGGAGCACGCATTAATTGGTGAAAAATGGTTTTTGGAGAGCGTCATAAACTTTTAATGCCAAAAATAACCTAATTTGTAATAATACCACCGAAATAAAGTTCTAGCAACTGAAATTTCATCATGAACGCATCGTATTTGCTCTCGTAAGAAAACCAATTTTTAACACTTTTCGGTAATTATTTTAGCCCTTTAAGTGCTTGGTATAGAAACTACGAGAAAGTACTTCGCGATTTAGGGATTAAAATAAGTAAATGTGGTATAATTAAACATTACTAAGAATTTTAAAGTTAATTTTTGGTTTAAAATATAGTTTAATGTGGGGTTTTTAGCTTAAAATGGGAAAAAGACTCAGTTTTTTTTGAAGCACGTATTAATTGGTGAAAAATGGTTTTTGGAGAGCGTCATAAACTTTTAATGTAAAAAATAATCTAATTTGTAATTATACCACCCGAATAAAGTTCTAGCAACTGAAATTTAGTCATGAACGCGTCGTATTTGCTCTTGTAAGAAAACCAATTTTAATCACTTTTCGGTAATGATTTTAGCCCTTTAAATGTTTGGTATAGAAACTACGAGAAAGTGCTTCGCGATTTAGGGATTAAAATAAGTAAATGTGGAATAAATACACATTACTAAGAATTTTAAAGTTAATTTTTGTTTAAAATATCGTTTAATTAGGGTTGTTTTGCTTAAAATAGGAAAAAGACTCAGTTTTTTTTGGAGCACGCATTGATTGGTTAAAAAGGGTTTTTGGAGAGCATCAAAAACTTTTAATGCCAAAAATCACCTAATTTTTAATAATACCACCCAAATAAAGTTCTGGCAACTGAAATTTCATCATGAACACATCGTATTTGCTCTCGTAAGAACACCAATTTTTAACACTTTTCGGTAATGATTTTCGCCCTCTAAATGCTAGGTATAGAAACTACGAGAAATTAATTCGCGATTTAGGGATTAAAATAAGTAAATGTGGAATAAATACACATTACAAAGAATTTTAAAGTTAATTTTTTGTTTAATATATCATTTAATGTGGGGTTTATTGCTTAAAATGGGAAAAAGACTAAGTTTTTTTTGGAGCACGGATTAGTTGGTGAAAAAGGGTTTTTGGAGAGCGTCAAAAACTTTTAATGCCAAAAATAACATATTTTGTAATAATACCACCCAAATAAAGTTCTAGCAACTGAAATTTCATCATGAACGCATCGTATTTGCTCTCGTAAGAAAACCAATATTTAACACTTTTCGGTAATGATTTTAGCCATTTAAATGCTTGGTATAGAAACTACGAGAAAGTACTTCTCTATTTTGGGATTAAAATACGTAAATGTGGTATAAATACACATTACTAAGAATTTTAAAGTTAATTTTTGGTTTAAAATATCGTTTAATGTGGGGTTTTTTCGCTTAATATGGGAAAAAGACTCGGTTTTTTTTGGAGCACTCATTAATTGGTGAAAAAGGCTTTTTGGAGAGCATCAAAAACTTTCAATGCCAAAAAAAACCTAATTTGTAATAATACCACCCAAATAAAGTTCTAGCAACTGAAATTTTATCATGAACGCATCGTATTTGCTCTCGTAAGAAAACCAATTTTTAACACTTTTCGGTAATGATTTTAGCCCTTTAAATGCTAGGTATAGAAACTACGAGAAAGTACTTCGCGATTTAGGATTTAAAATAAGTAAATGTGGTATTAATACACATTGATAAGAATTTTAAAGTTAATTTTTGGTTTAAAATTTTGTTTAATGTGGGGTTTTTTACTTAATATGGGAAAAAGACTCAGTTTTTTTTGGAGCACGCATTAATTGGTGAAAAATGGTTTTTGGAGAACGTCATAAACTTTTAATGCCAAAAATAACCTAATTTGTAATAATACCACCCAAATAGAGTTCTAGCAACTGAAATTTCATCATGAACGCATCGTATTTGCTCTCGTAAGAAAACCATTTTTAACACTTTTCGGTAATGATTTTATCCCTTTAAATGCTTGGTATAGAAACCACGAGAAAGTGCTTCGCGATTTAGGGATTAAAATAAGTAAATGTGGTATAAATAATCATTACTAAGAATTTTAAAGTTAATTTTTTGTTTAAAATATCGTTTAACTAGGGTTGTTTTGCTTAAAATGGGAAAAAGACTCAGTTTTTTTTGGAGCACTCATTAATTGGTGAAAAAGGCTTTTTGGAGAGCATAAAAAACTTTCAATGCCAAAAATAACCTTATTTTTAATAATACCACCCATATAAAGTTCTAGCAACTTAAATTTTATCATGAACGCATCGTATTTGCTCTCGTAAGAAAACCAATTTTTAACACTTTTCGGTAATGATTTTAGCCCTTTAAATGCTTGGTATAAACACTACGAGGAAGTGCTTCGTGATTTAGGGATTAAAATAAGTACACATTATTAAGAATTTTAAATTTAATTTTTTGTTTAAAATATCGTTTAATTAGGGTTACTTTGCTTAAAATGGGAAAAAGACTCAGTTTTTTATGGAGCACGCATTAATTGGTAAAAAAGGGTTTTTGGAGAGCGTCAAAAAGTTTTAATGCCAAAAATAACGTAATATGTAATAATACCACCCAAATAAAGTTCTAGCAACTGAAATTTCACCATGAACGCATCGTATTTGCTCTCGTAAGAAAACCATTTTTTAACACTTTTCAGTAATGATTTTAGCCCTTTAAATGCTTGGTATAGAAACTACGAGAAAGTGCTTCGCGATTTAGGGATTAAAATAAGTAAATGTGGTATAAATACACATTATTAAGAATTTGAAATTTAATTTTTTGTTTAAAATATCGTTTAATTAGGGTTGTTTTGATTAAAATGGGAAAAAGACTCAGTTTTTTTTGGAGCACGCATTAATTGGTGAAAAATGGTTTTTGGAGAGCGTCAAAAAGTTTTTATGCCAAAAATAACCTAATTTATAATAATACCACCCAAATAAAGTTCTAGCAGTTGAAATTTCACCATGAACGCATCGTATTTGCTCTCGTAAGAAATCCAATTTTTAAAACTTTTCGGTAATTATTTTAGCCCTTTAAATGCTTGGTAAAGAAACTACGAGAAAGTGCTTCGCGATTTAGGGATTAAAATAAGTAAATGTGGTATAAATACACATTATTAAGAATTTTAAATTTAATTTTTTCTTTAAAATATCGTTTAATTAGGGTTTTTTTATCATAAAATGATAAAAAGACTCAGTTTTTTTTTTGGAGCACGCATTAATTGGTTAAAACGGGTTATTGGAGAGCGTCAAAAATTTTTAATGCCAAAAATAACCTAATTTGTAATAATATCACCCAAATAAAGTTCTAGCAACTGAAATTTCATCATGGACGCATCGTATTTGCTCTCGTAAGAAAACCAATTTTTAACACTTTTCTTTAATGATTTTAGTCCTTTAAATGTTTGGTATAGAAACTACGAGAAAGTGCTTCGCGATTTAGGGATTAAAATAATTAAATGTGGTATAAATACACATTACTAAGAATTTTAAAGTTAATTTTTTGTTTAAAATATCGTTTAATTGGGGTTGTTTTGCTTAAAATGGGAAAAAGACTCAATTTTTGTTGGAGCACGCATTAATTTGTGAAAAAGGGTTTTTGGAGAGCGTCAAAAAGTTTAAATGCCAAAAACAACCTAATTTGAAATAATACCACCCAAATAAAGTTTAAGCAATTGAAATTTCACCATTAACGCATCGTATTTACTCTCGTAAGAAAACCAATTTTTAACACTTTTCGGTAATGATTTTAGCCCTTTAAATGCTTGGTATAGAAACTACGAGAAAGTGCTTTGCAATTTAGGGATTAATATAAGTAAATTTGGAATAAATACACATTATTAATAATTTTAAAGTTAATTTTTTGTTTAAAATATCGTTTAATTAGGGTTGTTTTGCTTAAAATGGGAAAAAGACTCGGTTTTTTTTGGAGCACGCATTAATTGGTGAAAAATGGTTTTTGGAAAGCGTCAAAAAGTTTTTATGCCAAAAATAACCTAATTTATAATAATACCACCCAAATAAAGTTCTAGCAGTTGAAATTTCACCATGAACGCATCGTATTTGCTCTCGTAAGAAATCCAATTTTTAAAACTTTTCGGTAATTATTTTAGCCCTTTAAATGCTTGGTAAAGAAACTACGAGAAAGTGCTTCGCGATTTAGGGATTAAAATAAGTAAATGTGGTATAAATACACATTATTAAGAATTTTAAATTTAATTTTTTCTTTAAAATATCGTTTAATTAGGGTTTTTTTATCATAAAATGATAAAAAGACTCAGTTTTTTTTTTGGAGCACGCATTAATTGGTTAAAACGGGTTATTGGAGAGCGTCAAAAATTTTTAATGCCAAAAATAACCTAATTTGTAATAATACCACCCAAATAAAGTTCTAGCAACTGAAATTTCATCATGGACGCATCGTATTTGCTCTCGTAAGAAAACCAATTTTTAACACTTTTCTTTAATGATTTTAGTCCTTTAAATGTTTGGTATAGAAACTACGAGAAAGTGCTTCGCGATTTAGGGATTAAAATAATTAAATGTGGTATAAATACACATTACTAAGAATTTTAAAGTTAATTTTTTGTTTAAAATATCGTTTAATTGGGGTTGTTTTGCTTAAAATGGGAAAAAGACTCAATTTTTGTTGGAGCACGCATTAATTTGTGAAAAAGGGTTTTTGGAGAGCGTCAAAAAGTTTAAATGCCAAAAACAACCTAATTTGAAATAATACCACCCAAATAAAGTTTAAGCAATTGAAATTTCACCATTAACGCATCGTATTTACTCTCGTAAGAAAACCAATTTTTAACACTTTTCGGTAATGATTTTAGCCCTTTAAATGCTTGGTATAGAAACTAAGAGAAAGTGCTTTGCAATTTAGGGATTAAAATAAGTAAATTTGGAATAAATACACATTATTAATAATTTTAAAGTTAATTTTTTGTTTAAAATATCGTTTAATTAGGGTTGTTTTGCTTAAAATGGGAAAAAGACTCGGTTTTTTTTTGGAGCACACATTAATTGGTGAAAAAGGGTTTTTGGAGAGCGTAAAAAAGTTTTAATGCCAAAAATAACCTAATTTGCAATAATACCACCCAAATAAAGTTCTAGCAACTGAAATTTCACCCTGAACGCATCGTATTTGCTCTCGTAAAAAAACCAATTTTTAACACTTTTTGGTAATGATTTTAGCCCTTTAAATGCTTGGTATAGAAACTACGCGAAAGTGCTTCGCGATTTATGGATTAAAATAAGTAAATGTGGTATAAATACATATTATTAAGAATTTTAAATTTAATTTTTTGTTTAAAATATCGTTTAATTAGGGTTGTTTTGCTTAAAATAGGAAAAAGACTCAGATTTTTTTTGGAGCACGCATTAATTGGTGAAAAAGGGTTTTTGGAGAGCGTCAAAAAGTTTTAATGCCAAAAATAACCTAATTTGAAATAATACCACCAAAATAAAGTTTAAGCAATTGAAATTTCACCATGAACGCATCGTATTTACTCTCGTAAGAAAACCAATTTTTAACACTTTTCGGTAATGATTTTAGCCCTTTAAATGCTTGGTATAGAAACTATGAGAAAGTGCTTCGCGATTTATGGATTAAAATAAGTAAATTTGGTATAAATACACATTATTAAGAATTTTAAATTTTAAAATTTATTTAAAATATCGTTAAATTAGGGTTGTTTTGCTTAAAATGAGAAAAAGACTCAGTTCTTTATGGAGCATGCATTAATTGGTGAAAAAGGGTTTTTGTAGAACGTAAAAATCTTTAATGCCAAAAATAACCTAATTTTTTATAATACCACCCATATAAAGTTCTAGCAACTGAATTACATCATGGACGCTTCGTATTTGCTCTCGTAAGCAAACCAATTTTTAACACTTTTCGATAATGATTTTAGCCCTTTAGATGCTTGGTATAGAAACTACGAGTAAGTGCTTCGGGATTTAGGGATTAAAATAAGTAAATGTGGTATAAATACACATTATTAATAATTTTAAATTTAATTTTTTGTTTAAAATATCGTTTAATTAGGGTTGTTTTGCTTAAAATGGGAAAAAAAACTAATTTTTTTAGCACGCATTAATTTGTGAAAAAAAGGGTTTTTGGAGAGCGTCAAAAAGTTTTAATGCCAAAAATAACCTAATTTCTAATAATACCACCCAAATAAAGTTCTACCAACTGAAATTTCACCATGAACGCATCGTATTTGCTCTCGTAAGAAAACAAATTTTTAACACTTTTCGTTAATGATTTTAGCCCTTTAAATGCTTGGTATAGAAACTACGAGAAAGTGCTTCGCAATTTAGGGATTAAAATAAGTAAATTTGGTATAAATACACATTATTAATAATTTTTAAGTTAATTTTTGGTTTAAAATATCGTTTAATTAGGGTTGTTTTGCTTAAAATGGGAAAAAGACTCAGATTTTTTTGGAGCACACATTAATTGGTGAAAAAGGGTTTTTGGAGAGCGTAAAAAAATTTTTAATGCCAAAAATAACCTAATTTGAAATAATACGACCCAAATAAAGTTCTAGCAACTTAAATTTCACCATGAACGCATCGTATTTGCTCTCGTAAAAAAACCAATTTTTAACACTTTTCGGTAATGATTTTAGCCCTTTAAATGCTTGGTATAGAAACTACGAGAAAGTGCTTCGCGATTTAGGGATTAAAAAAACTAAATGTGGTATAAATATACATTATTAAGAATTTTAAATTTAATTTTTTGTTTAAAATATCGTTTATATAGGGTTGTGTTGCTTAAAATGGGAAAAAGACTCAATTTTTTTTGGAGCACGCATTGATTGGTGAAAAAGGGTTTTTGGAGAGCGTCAAAATGTTTTAATGCCAAAAATAACCTAATTTGTAATAATACCACCCAAATAAAGTTCTAGCAACTGATATTTCACCATGAACGCATCGTATTTGCTCTCGTAAGAAAACCAATTTGTAATACTTATCGGTAATGATTTTAGCCCTTTAAATGCTTGGTATAGAAACTACGAGAAAGTGCTTCGCGATTTAGGGATTAAAATAAGTAATTGTGGTATAAATACACATTATTAAGAATTTTAAATTTATCTTTTTGTTTAAAATATCGTTTAATTAGGGTTGTTTTGCTTAAAATGGGAAAAAGACTCAGTTTTTTTGGAGCACGCATTAATTGGTGAAAAAGGGTTTTTGGAGAGCGTCAAAAACTTTTAATGTCAAAAATAACCTAATTTGTAATAATACCACCCAAATAAATTTCTAGCAACTGAAATTACATCATGGACGCATCGTATTTGCTCTCGTATGGAAACCATTTTTTTACACTTATCGCTAATGATTTTAGCCCTTTAAATGCTTCGTATAGAAATTACGAGAAAGTGCTTCGCGATTTAGGGATTAAAATAATTAAACGTGGTATAACTACACATTACTAAGAATTTTAAAGTTAATTTTTTGTTTAAAATATCTTTTATTTAGGGTTGTTTTGCTTAAAATGGGAAAAAGACTCAATTTTTTTTGGAGCACGCATTGATTGGTGAAAAGGGGTTTTTGGAAAGCGTCAAAATGTTTTAATGCCAAAAAAAACCTAATTTGTAATAATACCACCCAAATAAAGTTCTAGCAACTGAAATTTTACCATGAACGCATCGTATTTGCTCTCGTAAGAAAACCAATTTTTAACACGTTTCGGTAATGATCTTAGCCCTTTAAATGCTTGGTATAGAAACTACGAGAAAGTGCTTCGCGATTTAGGAATTAAAAGAAGTAAATGTGGTATAAATACACATTATTAAGAATTTTAAAGTTAATTTTTGGTTTAAAATATCGTTTAATTAGGGTTGTTTTGCTTAAAATGGGAAAAAGACTCAATTTTTTTTTGGAGCATGCATTAATTGGTGAAAAAGGGTGTTTGTAGAGCGTAAAAAACTTCCAAAAAAAACCTAATTTGTAATAATACCACCCAAATAAAGTTCTAGCAATTGATATTTCACCATGAACGCATTGTATTTACTCTCGTAAGAAAACCATTTTTTAACACTTTTCGGTAATGATTTTAGCCCTTTAAATGCTTGGTATAGAAACTACGAGAAAGTGCTTCGCGATTTAGGGATTAAAATAAGTAAATGTGGTATAAATACACATTACTAAGAATTTTAAAGTTAATTTTTTGTTAAACATATCGTTTAATTAGGGTTGTTTTGCTTAAAATGGGAAAAAGACTCAGTTTTTTTTTTGGAGCATGCATTAATTGGTGAAAAAGGGATTTTGGAGAGCGTCAAAAAGTTTTAATGCCAAAAATAACCTAATTTGTAATAATACCACCCAAATAAAGTTCTAGCAACAGAAATTTCACCATGAACGCATCGTATTTACTCTCGTAAGAAAACCATTTTTTAACACTTTTCGGTAATGATTTTAGCCCTCTAAATGCTTGGTATAGAAACTACGAGAAAGTGCTTCGCGATTTAGGGATTAAAATAAGTAAATGTGGTATAAATACACATTACTAAGAATTTTAAAGTTAATTTTTTGTTTAAAATATCGTTTAATTAGGGTTGTTTTGCTTAAAATGGGAAAAAGACTCAGTTTTTTTTGGAGCACGCATTAATTGGTGAAAAAGGGTTTTTGGAGAGCGTCAAAAACTTTTAATGCCAAAAATAACCTAATTTGTAATAATACCACCCAAATAAATTTCTAGCAACTGAAAGTACATCATGGACGCATCGTATTTGCTCTCGTATGGAAACCATTTTTTTACACTTATCACTAATGATTTTAGCCCTTTAAATGCTTGGTATAGAAATTACGAGAAAGTGCTTTGCGATTTAAGGATTAAAATAATTAAATGTGGTATAACTACACATTACTAAGAATTTTAAAGTTAATTTTTTGTTTAAAACGTCGTTTATTTAGGGTTGTTTTGCTTAAAATGGGAAAAAGACTCAATTTTTTTTGGAGCACGCATTGATTGGTGAAAAGGGGTTTTTGGAGAGCGTCAAAATGTTTTAATGCCAAAAAAAACCTAATTTGTAATAATACCACCCAAATAAAGTTCTAGCAACTGAAATTTTACCATGAACGCATCGTATTTGCTCTCGTAAGAAAACCAATTTTTAACACGTTTTGGTAATGATCTTAGCCCTTTAAATGCTTGGTATAGAAACTACGAGAAAGTGCTTCGCGATTTAGGAATTAAAAGAAGTAAATGTGGTATAAATACACATTATTAAGAATTTTAAAGTTAATTTTTGGTTTAAAATATCGTTTAATTAGGGTTGTTTTGCTTAAAATGGGAAAAAGACTCAGTTTTTTTTGGAGCACGCATTAATTGGTGAAAAAGGGTGTTTGGAGAGCGTAAAAAACTTCCAAAAATAACCTAATTTGTAATAATACCACCCAAATAAAGTTCTAGCAACTGATATTTCACCATGAACGCATCGTATTTGCTCTCGTAAGAAAACCAATTTGTAATACTTATTGGTAATGATTTTAGCCCTTTAAATTCTTGGTATAGAAACTACGAGAAAGTGCTTCGCGATTTAGGAATTAAAATAAGTAAATGTGGCATAAATACACATTTTTTAGAATTTTAAAGTTAATTTTTGGTTTAAAATATCGTTTAATTAGGGTTGTTTTGCTTAAAATGGGAAAAAGACTCAGTTTTTTTTGGAGCACGCATTAATTGGTGAAAAAGGGTGTTTGGAGAGCGTAAAAAACATCCAAAAATAACCTAATTTGTAATAATACCACCCAAATAAAGTTCTAGCAACTGATATTTCACCATGAACGCATCTTATTTGCTCTCGTTAGAAAACCAATTTGTAATACTTATCGGTAATGATTTTAGCCCTTTAAATGCTTGGTATAGAAACTACGAGAAAGTGCTTCGCGATTTAGGAATTAAAATAAGTAAATGTGGCATAAATACACATTACTATGAATTTTAAAATTAATTTTTTGTTTAAAATATCGTTTATTTAGGGTTGTTTTGCTTAAAATGGGAAAAAGACTCAGTTTTTTTTTGGAGCACGCATTAATTGGTGAAAAAGGGATTTTGGAGAGCGTCAAAAAGTTTTAATGTCAAAAATAACCTAATTTGTAATAATACAACCCAAATAAATTTCAAGCAACTGAAATTACATCATGGACGCATCGTATTTGCTCTCGTATGGAAACCATTTTTTTACACTTATCGCTAATGATTTTAGCGCTTTAAATGCTTGGTATACAAATTACGAGAAAGTGCTTCGCGATTTAGGGATTAAAATAATTAAATGTGGTATAACTACACATTACTAAGAATTTTAAAGTTATTTTTTTGTTTAAAATATCGTTTATTTAGGGTTGTTTTGCTTAAAATGGGAAAAAGACTCAATTTTTTTTGGAGCACACATTGATTGGTGAAAAGGGGTTTTTGGAGAGCGTCAAAATGTTTTAATGCCAAAAAAAACCTAATTTGTAATAATACCACCCAAATAAAGTTCTAGCAACTGAAATTTTACCATGAACGCATCGTATTTGCTCTCGTAAGAAAACCAATTTTTAACACGTTTCGGTAATGATCTTAGCCCTTTAAATGCTTGGTATAGAAACTACGAGAAAGTGCTTCGCGATTTAGGAATTAAAAGAAGTAAATGTGGTATAAATACACATTATTAAGAGTTTTAAAGTTAATTTTTGGTTTAAAATTTCGTTTAATGTGGGGTTTTTTACTTAATATGGGAAAAAGACTCAGTTTTTTTTGGAGCACGCATTAATTGGTGAAAAAGGGTGTTTGGAGAGCGTAAAAAACTTCCAAAAATAACCTAATTTGTAATAATACCACCCAAATAAAGTTCTAGCAACTGATATTTCACCATGAACGCATCGTATTTGCTCTCGTAAGAAAACCAATTTGTAATACTTATCGGTAATGATTTTAGCCCTTTAAATGCTTGGTATAGAAACTACGAGAAAGTGCTTCGCGATTTAGGAATTAAAATAAGTAAATGTGGCATAAATACACATTACTGAGAATTTTAAAATTAATTTTTTGTTTAAAATATCGTTTATTTAGGGTTGTTTTGCTTAAAATGGGAAAAAGACTCAATTTTTTTTGGAGCACGCATTGATTGGTGAAAAGGGGTTTTTGGAGAGCGTCAAAATGTTTTAATGCCAAAAAAAACCTAATTTGTAATAATACCACCCAAATAAAGTTTTAGCAACTGAAATTTTACCATGAACGCATCGTATTTGCTCTCGTAAGAAAACCAATTTTTAACACGTTTCGGTAATGATCTTAGCCCTTTAAATGCTTGGTATAGAAACTACGAGAAAGTGCTTCGCCATTTAGGAATTAAAAGAAGTAAATGTGGTATAAATACACATTATTAAGAATTTTAAAGTTAATTTTTGGTTTAAAATATCGTTTAATTAGGGTTGTTTTGCTTAAAATGGGAAAAAGACTCAGCTTTTTTTGGAGCACGCATTAATTGGTGAAAAAGGGTGTTTGGAGAGCGTAAAAAACTTCCAAAAATAACCTAATTTGTAATAATACCACCCAAATAAAGTTCTAGCAACTGATATTTCACCATGAACGCATCGTATTTGCTCTCGTAAGAAAACCAATTTGTAATACTTATCGGTAATGATTTTAGCCCTTTAAATGCTTGGTATAGAAACTACGAGAAAGTGCTTCGCGATTTAGGAATTAAAATAAGTAAATGTGGCATAAATACACATTACTGAGAATTTTAAAATTAATTTTTTGTTTAAAATATCGTTTATTTAGGGTTGTTTTGCTTAAAATGGGAAAAAGACTCAGTTTTTTTTTTGGAGCACGCATTAATTGGTGAAAAAGGGATTTTGGAGAGCGTCAATAAGTTTTAATGCCAAAAATAACCTAATTTGTAATAATACCACCCAAATAAAGTTCTAGCAACAGAAATTTCACCATGAACGCATCGTATTTACTCTCGTAAGAAAACCATTTTTTAACACTTTTCGGTAATGATTTTAGCCCTTTAAATGCTTGGTATAGAAACTACGAGGAAGTGCTTCGCGATTTAGGGATTAAAATAAGTAAATGTGGTATAAATACACATTATTAAGAATTTTAAATTTATCTTTTTGTTTAAAATATCGTTTAATTAGGGTTGTTTTGCTTAAACTGGGAAAAAGACTCAGTTTTTTTTGGAGCACGCATTAATTGGTGAAAAAGGGTTTTTGGAGAGCGTCAAAAACTTTTAATGCCAAAAATAACCTAATTTATAATAATATAACCCAAATAAATTTCTAGCAACTGAAATTACATCATGGACGCATCGTATTTGCTCTCGTATGCAAACCATTTTTTTACACTTATCGCTAATGATTTTAGCCCTTTAAATGCTTGGTATAGAAATTACGAGAAAGTGCTTCGCGGTTTAGGGATTAAAATAATTAAATGTGGTATAACTACACATTACTAAGAATTTGAAAGTTATTTTTTTGTTTAAAATATCGTTTATTTAGGGTTGTTTTGCTGAAAATGGGAAAAAGACTCAATTTTTTTTGGAGCACACATTGATTGGTGAAAAGGGGTTTTTGGAGAGCGTCAAAATGTTTTAATGCCCAAAAAAACCTAATTTGTAATAATACCACCCAAATAAAGTTCTAGCAACTGAAATTTTACCATGAACGCATCGTATTTGCTCTCGTAAGAAAACCAATTTTTAACACGTTTCGGTAATGATCTTAGCCCTTTAAATGCTTGGTATAGAAACTACGAGAAAGTGCTTCGCGATTTAGGAATTAAAAGAAGTAAATGTGGTATAAATACACATTATTAAGAATTTTAAAGTTAATTTTTGGTTTAAAATATCGTTTAATTAGGGTTGTTTTGCTTAAAATGGGAAAAAGACTCAGTTTTTTTTGGAGCACGCATTAATTGGTGAAAAAGGGTGTTTGGAGAGTGTAAAAAACATCAAAAAATAACCTAATTTGTAATAATACCACCCAAATAAAGTTCTAGCAACTGATATTTCACCATGAACGCATCGTATTTGCTTTCGTAAGAAAACCAATTTGTAATACTTATCGGTAATGATTTTAGCCCTTTAAATGCTTGGTATAGAAACTACGAGAAAGTGCTTCGCGATTTAGGAATTAAAATAAGTAAATGTGGCATAAATACACATTACTGAGAATTTTAAAATTAATTTTATCTTTAAAATATCGTTTATTTAGGGTTGTTTTGCTTAAAATGGGAAAAAGACTCAATATTTTTTGGAGCACGCATTGATTGGTGAAAAGGGGTTTTTGGAGAGCGTCAAAATGTTTTAATGCCAAAAAAACCTAATTTGTAATAATACCACCCAAATAAAGTTTTAGCAACTGAAATTTTACCATGAACGCATCGTATTTGCTCTCGTAAGAAAAACCAATTTTTAACACGTTTCGGTAATGATCTTAGCCCTTTAAATGCTTGGTATAGAAACTACGAGAAAGTGCTTCGCCATTTAGGAATTAAAAGAAGTAAATGTGGTATAAATACACATTATTAAGAATTTTAAAGTTAATTTTTGGTTTAAAATATCGTTTAATTAGGGTTGTTTTCCTTAAAATGGGAAAAAGACTCAGTTTTTTTTGGAGCACGCATTAATTGGTGAAAAAGGGTGTTTGGAGAGCGTAAAAAACTTCCAAAAATAACCTAGTTTGTAATAATACCACCCAAATAAAGTTCTAGCAACTGATATTTCACCATGAACTCATCGTATTTGCTCTCGTAAGAAAACCAATTTGTAATACTTATCGGTAATGATTTTAGCCCTTTAAATGCTTGGTATAGAAACTACGAGAAAGTGCTTCGCGATTTAGGAATTAAAATAAGTAAATGTGGCATAAATACACATTACTGAGAATTTTAAAATTAATTTTTTGTTTAAAATATCGTTTATTTAGGGTTGTTTTGCTTAAAATGGGAAAAAGACTCAGTTTTTTTTTTTGGAGCACGCATTAATTGGTGAAAAAGGGATTTTGGAGATCGTCAATAAGTTTTAATGCCAAAAATAACCTAATTTGTAATAATACCACCCAAATAAAGTTCTAGCAACAGAAATTTCACCATGAACGCATCGTATTTACTCTCGTAAGAAAACCATTTTTTAACAATTTTCGGTAATGATTTTAGCCCTTTAAATGCTTGGTATAGAAACTACGAGAAAGTGCTTCGCGATTTAGGGATTAAAATAAGTAAATGTGGTATAAATACACATTATTAAGAATTTTAAATTTATCTTTTTGTTTAAAATATCGTTTAATTAGGGTTGTTTTGCTTAAACTGGGAAAAAGACTCAGTTTTTTTTTGAGCACGCATTAATTGGTGAAAAAGGGTTTTTGGAGAGCGTCAAAAACTTTTAATGCCAAAAATAACCTAATTTGTAATAATACCACCCAAATAAATTTCTAGCAACTGAAATTACATCATGGACGCATCGTATTTGCTCTCGTATGGAAACCATTTTTTTACACTTATCGCTAATGATTTTAGCCCTTTAAATGCTTGGTATAGAAATTACGAGAAAGTGCTTCGCGATTTTGGGATTAAAATAATTAAATTTGGTATAACTACACATTACTAAGAATTTTAAAGTTAATTTTTTGTTTAAAATATCGTTTATTTAGGGTTGTTTTGCTTAAAATGGGAAAAAGACTCAATTTTTTTTGGAGCACGCATTGATTGGTGAAAAGGGGTTTTTTGAGAGCGTCAAAATGTTTTAATGCCAAAAAAAACCTAATTTTTAATAATACCACCCAAATAAAGTTCTAGCAACTGAAATTTTACCATGAACGCATCGTATTTGCTCTTGTAAGAAAACCAATTTTTAACACGTTTTGGTAATGATCTTAGCCCTTTAAATGCTTGGTATAGAAACTACGAGAAAGTGCTTCGCCATTTAGGAATTAAAAGAAGTAAATGTGGTATAAATACACATTATTAAGAATTTTAAAGTTAATTTTTGGTTTAAAATATCGTTTAATTAGGGTTGTTTTGCTTAAAATAGATAAAAGACTCAGTTTTTTTTGGAGCACGCATTAATTGGTGAAAAAGGGTGGTTGGAGAGCGTAAAAAACTTCCAAAAATAACATAATTTGTAATAATACCACCCAAATAAAGTTCTAGCAACTGATATTTCACCATGAACGCATCGTATTTGCTCTCGTAAGAAAACCAATTTGTAATACTTATCGGTAATGATTTTAGCCCTTTAAATGCTTGGTATAGAAACTACGAGAAAGTGCTTCGCGATTTAAGAATTAAAATAAGTAAATGTGGCATAAATACACATTACTGAGAATTTTAAAATTAATTTTTTGTTTAAAATATCGTTTATTTAGGGTTGTTTTGCTTAAAATGGGAAAAAGACTCAGTTTTTTTTGGAGCACGCATTAATTGGTGAAAAAGGGTGTTTGGAGAGTGTAAAAAACTTCAAAAAATAACCTAATTTGTAATAATACCACCCAAATAAAGTTCTAGCAACTGATATTTCACCATGAACGCATCGTATTTGCTTTCGCAAGAAAACCAATTTGTAATACTTATCGGTAATGATTTTAGCCCTTTAAATGCTTGGTATAGAAACTACGAGAAAGTGCTTCGCGATTTAGGAATTAAAATAAGTAAATGTGGCATAAATACACATTACTGAGAATTTTAAAATTAATTTTATCTTTAAAATATCGTTTATTTAGGGTTGTTTTGCTTAAAATGGGAAAAAGACTCAATATTTTTTGGAGCACGCATTGATTGGTGAAAAGGGGTTTTTGGAGAGCGTCAAAATGTTTTAATGCCAAAAAAACCTAATTTGTAATAATACCACCCAAATAAAGTTTTAGCAACTGAAATTTTACCATGAACGCATCGTATTTGCTCTCGTAAGAAAAACCAATTTTTAACACGTTTCGGTAATGATCTTAGCCCTTTAAATGCTTGGTATAGAAACTACGAGAAAGTGCTTCGCCATTTAGGAATTAAAAGAAGTAAATGTGGTATAAATACACATTATTAAGAATTTTAAAGTTAATTTTTGGTTTAAAATATCGTTTAATTAGGGTTGTTTTGCTTAAAATGGGAAAAAGACTCAGTTTTTTTTGGAGCACGCATTAATTGGTGAAAAAGGGTGTTTGGAGAGCGTAAAAAACTTCCAAAAATAACCTAGTTTGTAATAATACCACCCAAATAAAGTTCTAGCAACTGATATTTCACCATGAACTCATCGTATTTGCTCTCGTAAGAAAACCAATTTGTAATACTTATCGGTAATGATTTTAGCCCTTTAAATGCTTGGTATAGAAACTACGAGAAAGTGCTTCGCGATTTAGGAATTAAAATAAGTAAATGTGGCATAAATACACATTACTGAGAATTTTAAAATTAATTTTTTGTTTAAAATATCGTTTATTTAGGGTTGTTTTGCTTAAAATGGGAAAAAGACTCAGTTTTTTTTTTTTGGAGCACGCATTAATTGGTGAAAAAGGGATTTTGGAGAGCGTCAATAAGTTTTAATGCGAAAAATAACCTAATTTTAAATAATACCATCCAAATAAAGTTCTAGCAACAGAAATTTCACCATGAACGCATCGTATTTACTCTCGTAAGAAAACCATTTTTTAACACTTTTCGGTAATGATTTTAGCCCTTTAAATGCTTGGTATAGAAACTACGAGAAAGTGCTTCGCGATTTAGGGATTAAAATAAGTAAATGTGGTATAAATACACATTATTAAGAATTTTAAATTTATCTTATTGTTTAAAATATCGTTTAATTAGGGTTGTTTTGCTTAAACTGGGAAAAAGACTCAGTTTTTTTTGGAGCACGCATTAATTGGTGAAAAAGGGTTTATGGAGAGCGTCAAAAACTTTTAATGCCAAAAATAACCTAATTTGTAATAATACCACCCAAATAAATTTCTAGCAACTGAAATTACATCATGGACGCATCGTATTTGCTCTCGTATGGAAACCATTTTTTTACACTTATCGCTAATGATTTTAGCCCTTAAAATGCTTGGTATAGAAATTACGAGAAAGTGCTTCGCGATTTTGGGATTAAAATAATTAAATGTGGTATAACTACACATTACTAAGAATTTTAAAGTTAATTTTTTGTTTAAAATATCGTTTATTTAGGGTTGTTTTGCTTAAAATGGGAAAAAGACTCAATTTTTTTTGGAGCACGCATTGATTGGTGAAAAGGGGTTTTTGGAGAGCGTCAAAATGTTTTAATGCCAAAAAAAACCTAATTTGTAATAATACCACCCAAATAAAGTTCTAGCAACTGAAATTTTACCATGAACGCATCGTATTTGCTCTCGTAAGAAAACCAATTTTTAACACGTTTCGGTAATGATCTTAGCCCTTTAAATGCTTGGTATAGAAACTACGAGAAAGTGCTTCGCGATTTAGGAATTAAAAGAAGTAAATGTGGTATAATTACACATTATTAATAATTTTAAAGTTAATTTTTGGTTTAAAATATCGTTTAATTAGGGTTTTTTTGCTTAAAATGGGAAAAAGACTCAGTTTTTTTTGGAGCACGCATTAATTGGTGAAAAAGGGTGTTTGGAGAGCGTAAAAAACTTTCAAAAATAACCTAATTTGTAATAATACCACCCAAATAAAGTTCTAGCAACTGATATTTCACCACGAACGCATCGTATTTTCTCTCGTAAGAAAACCAATTTGTAATACTTATCGGTAATGATTTTAGCCCTTTAGATGCTTGGTATAGAAACTACGAGAAAGTGCTTCGCGATTTAGGAATTAAAATAAGTAAATGTGGTATAAATACACATTATTAATAATTTTAAAGTTAATTTTTTGTTTAAAATATTGTTTAATTAGGGTTGTTTTGTTTAAAATGGGAAAAAGACTCTGTTTTTTCTTGAGCACGCATTAATTGGTGAAAAAGGGTTTTTAGAGAGCTTAAAAACTTTTAATGCCAAAAATTACCTAATTTGTAATAATACCACCCAAATAAAGTTCTAGCAACTGAAATTTCATCATGAACGCATCGTATTTGCTCTCGTAAGGAAACCAATTTTTAACATTTTTCGGTAATGATTTTAGCCCTTTAAATGCTTGGTATAGAAACTACGAGATAGTGCTTCGCGATTTAGGGATTAAACTAAGTAAATGTGGTATAAATACAAATTACTAAGAATTTTGAAGTTCATTTTTTGTTTAGACTATCATTTAATTAGGGTTGTTATGCTTACATTGGGAAAAAGACTCAGTTTTTTTAGAGCACACATTAATTGGTGAAAAAGGGTTTTTGGAGAGCTTCAAAAACTTTTAATAACAAAAATAACCTAATTTGTAACAATACCACCAAAATAAAGTTCTAGCAACTGAAATTTCATCATGAACGCATCGTATTTGCTCTCTTAAGAAAAACAATTTTTAATACTTTTCAGTAATGATTTTAACCCGTTAAATTCTTGGTATAGAAACTAAGAGATTTTGCTTCGCAATTTAGGGATTAAAATGAGTAAAGGTGGTATAAATACACATTACTAAGAATTTTGAAGTTCATTTTTTGTTTAAAATATCATTTAATTAGGGTTGTTTTGCTTAAAATGGGAAAAGACTCAGTTTTTCTGGAGCACGCATTAATTTGTGAAACAGGGGTTTCGGAGAGCGTAAAAAACTTTTAATGCCAAAAATAACCCAATTTGTAATAATACCACCCAAATAAAGGTCTAGCAGTTGAAATTTCGTCATGAACGCTTCGTATTTGCTCTCGTAAGGAAACCAATTTTTAACACTTTTCGGTAATGATTTTAACCCGTTAAATTCTTGGTATAGAAACTACGAGATAGTGCTTCGCGATTTACGGATTAAAATAAGTAAATGTGGTATAAATACACATTAGTAAAAAAAATTAAGTTCATTTTTTTGTTTAAAATACTGTTTAATTAGAGTAGTTTTGCTTAAAATGGGTAAAAAATACTCAGTTTTTTTGGAGCACGCATTAATTGGTGAAACGGGGGTTTCGGAGAGCGTCAAAAAATTTTAATGCCAAAAATATCCCAATTTGTAGTAATACCACCCAAATAAAAGTCTAGCAACTGAAATTTCATCCTGAACGCTTCGTATTTGCTCTCGTAAGAAAACCAATTTTTAACATTGTTCGGTAATGAATTTAACCCGTTAAATGCTTGGTATAGAAACTTTGAGATAGTGCTTCGCGATTTAGGGATTAAAATAAGTAAATGTGGTATAAATACTCATTAGTAAGAATTTTGCATTTCATTTTTTGTTTAAAATATCGTTTAATTAGGGTTGTTTTGCTTAAAATTAGTAAAAAAGACTCAGTTTTTTTGGAGCACGCATTAATTGGTGAAACAGGGGTTTTTGAGCGCGTCAAAAAAATTTAATGCTCTAAATAACCCAATTTGTAGTAATACCACCCAAATAAAGTTCTAGCAACTGAAATTTCATCATGAACTCTCGTATTTGCTCTCGTGAGAAAACTAATTTTTAACATTTTTTCAGTAATGAATTTAACCCGTTATATGCTTGGTATAGAAACTACGAGATAGTGCTTTGCGATTTAGGGATTAAAATAAGTAAATATGGTATAAATACACATTAGTAAGAATTATGCATTTCATTTTTTGTTTAAACACTACTACAAATCCGGGTTTCAACTGTGGTTAAAAACCATGGTTGAAAAATTTCAACCATGGTTCTTAACCATGGTAGAATCCTGCATGGTAGTAAGTTCCAACCACGAATTTTTTCCATGGTTGAGAAAATCTTCCTACAACGAAAAGTTCCGTGGTTCGAACGCGATAACGCCGCGGCGTGTAATAAAACACGCCGCGGCTCTAATCGAATTAACAACGGAATTATCCGTGGTTCGAAATCAAAAGCCACAGCAGAAAATAAAAGGCCGCGGCTATAATCGAATATAAAGCCAACCACGCCGTGGTATAATGTTTACATGCCGCGGCTAAAAATGAACGAACAACGGAGTTTTCCGTGGTTCGAAAGCCAAACGCCGCGGCATAAAATCAATCAGGCCTCGGCTATAATCGAATCAAAAGTCAAACACGCCGCGGCGTTATTTTAACTAGCCGCGGCTAGAAATGAATGAGCAACAAAATTATCCGTTGTTCGAAAGCTAAATGCCGCGGCATTAAATCAAACAGGCTGCGGCTGGAAACGAATAATCAAGGCAAACACGCCGAGGCTTAGTTTAGCCAACGCTGCGGCATGTATTTAACAAGCCGAGGCTTATTTTAGACATTTCGACACTTTCAAACGCCACGGCATGATCAAACCACGCCGCCGGTTTTTTTGATATTTCAAAATTAAGCCTCGGCTTGAAGAAACATGCCGCAGCATTATTTGAGGTAGGCCGCGACATTGTTTCCAAAAAGCCGCGGCGTAAAACTATTACGAACGACGGAATTTACCATCGTACTTGGTATTGATCCGCCGCGGCGTGTTTTTGGAAGCCACGGCGTAAACTGTCTTCCGAAGGGTTGTATTTGTTTTGGGCGACGGTTTTTTAGCGTTGTTGAAAAAGACACTAAAAAAAATAAAAAACCGGCGATTTTTTGAAAAAAATCACCCGGTAACTTTTATCTCTTTCTAATACCGATAGAACCTGTAATTAATAATTAATATTTTATTAAATAAAATATAAATTGAATTTTTTATTAAAAGCATTAATCCAAAATATTAATACATTAAAATATCATCGGTTAAAGATTATACGATCGATACATACAAAACATATAATCCACCATACAAAATTCACCGTTCAAATATAAACAAACAAATCCAAAATATGTTCTAATCTTCATCGTCATAGTTAGCAAACTTTGATATCACATACATACCTAAATCTACATTCAATCAATCTATCTCGTTTACACTATAATTAAGTTTGCTATCGACGAAATTCATACCATTTCTCACAACGTCGTGCATGAACTTCATGACGTAATATCCGCATTCATGATTTCCCGGTTGTTTCGGACATCCTTTTGAATTCACCGTTTTTATCAACGAGGGTGTCATGAGGCCGGTGTCGTGATTAACCTTGAATATGTCTTCAATACTACAAAAAAAAAAAGTCAGGAATTCAAATAACTTAAACATAAAAATGATTATGTTTTAGAATACTTACTTTTGGAAAAATTGCTCTAAGTGGCTATTTAAACCGCTTGAATTGGGGAGAGGAGAAATTCACGTGTATCATCAAAATTCAACAACGGAGCGAAATCACACAAACTCCTATCAAGCTCAACTGCTATTTTCTTTCCCTTTGCAAGCATATAGTCGTTTGCATAAGACGCTAACGCTCTCAATCGGGGATTAACATGGTTCAAGTTAATCTTTTGTGCCATTTCATTGTAATACGAACTTTTGGCTATATTTTTGGGCTTAGGTTTGGGAGCTTGATTACCTTTGGAGTTTAATTATTCAATAAGGGACACTGACCAAGGCACAAAGGTCCCCACCGCGTCATCAATGGTTTCGATCCATTGAACCGATACCGGGAGAGGAATAGGGTCTTTAGACATCGACACTTCTACTAACACCCGACGATGATCTCTATCCAAGGGTATGCTGTGAATTTTCTCGCCAACCACTTCATTTTTTAGGAACACCTTACCGGTTGCGACGTGCCCAACGATTCCCTCCGCAAAAAGGAGACAATCAACACCTTCATTAAATGAAATGTGCGTATTTGGAATAGACGACGCCGGATCAACCGCGGAAATTCCGCCAATACCTAGAATAGGTCCTTTTGAAACCAAAGGCGAGCTCTTTGTCTTTTTAGCTTGAATTTGAACGTTCGCAAGCTTCGGTGAAGGAGCAATCGATTGACTAGCGCAACTTTGCACATTAAAAGATTTGATATTCTCTCTATTCGGTCCTTTCGAAAGGAACCCTTTACGCTTAGCCTTTTTCGCGGGAGTTTGACCTTCATCAAGTTGCACATTAACCGGCGCTACGGGAGTAAATGGTGGCCTTCCCGGACTTTGCACATCACAAGGCTCGTTACTCCCTAGACTCGGTCCTTTCGAAATAAAATCTTTTCCCTTAGCCTTTGTTGCGGGTGTACGATCATCATCAAAATTCAATTCAATCGGTGCTAAAGGAGCAAGAGGTTGACTTACCGGACTATGCGCATCGAGTGGTTCATTACTACCTTGAATATTTCTTAAAGATGATACTTGGATCATTTGTTCCACTTTAGGGTTCCATTCCTCAAAAGCCGCATCTCTCGCTTCCGACTTGACTTTCATATCTTTAATTTCGGCTAGGAGACTTTGAACGAGGGGATTCGTTGAGTCTTTGGCTTGTTTGTAAAATGATCGCTTTGAGACGTATTTGGATTGTCCCCGAACTCGTCCGGGATGTTCTTTCTTCCCCAAAGCTCTTGTCAAAATATCTTCTTCCTCATCGTCGTCCACAACTTTAGTGGTACATTTCAACTAATAACAAAATGAATTATTACAAATATTTAAGTCAATAATATACAAATAAACTCATTGCACTTACTATTTTATTCACAATAGGCTCTAGATTTGGATCCTTTAATGAACCATCCTCAGTATTCCTCATTTCGATCAAAAGTTCCGGCTTTGTCGCCCATACGCCGTTTTTTTCAAACTACGAAACAAAGGAAAATGTTATTCAATTATAGACAATAGATTAAATTTAAAATATAAAATTAAAACCCTTACTAGCATTTGATCGAGCTTCCGATATCTGTTTCGACCCGATCTAGAGGGGTACTCAACGAGAGCCCTATTAGCTTTGTTTTGATTCGAGACTTCTTTGAACTCATCGCTTAATCTAATATTAACAAACTCCTCCCAATGTTCGTCTGTGATGCTCGTGTAATAATTCTTAACAATATCCGATCGCTCGAAGATTCTTTTATCATTCGGATCTCTCTTGAATAGGGTAGAGAGATCATACCGGAAGTATCTTGCCGATTCCCCGGCACAACATAAACACATCTTCTTGTACTCGTTCGGAATAACAAATGCTTGTTGGATTTCATCCCATATCCTATCTTTCACCTTTTTTAAACTCTTCAATCTCCAATTGGATATAGTAATTGGAATAAATTCCTGAGCAAGAACACCAATCCAACTAGCTAAAAGATCACCATCTCTTCCATCCCGTTGTTTTTTCTCATCAAATCTCACAAGTATTTTTTTCCCCTTATGCTTTAAGATAGTGATACTTTTCATGAGGTTCACTTTTCTTTTTCCTTCTCCTCTAAGTTTTCTTCTACATTTTTCTACTTCATCATTTTTGTTAAGAACTAGAAACAAATAAAGTAATAAATTATAAATTTTATATACTAGATAGATTCAATGAAATACAATACCTTAAACAAAATAACAATACTACTAACCGGGCGTAGTTTCTTTATCATCGGATGATGACGTTTCTTCTCAATCGGTTGATGGCCTAGTTACTTCTCGCTCCGACATAACTTTCCTAAATATATATTTGACTCGTTTCCAAAAATTCATAAACATCAAATAACTCAAGACAACAAATACATTTCATTGCAAACATTCAAGACAACAAAAGCATAAAACAACATTTCATGGCAAACATGAAAAAGACAACAAAAGCATAAAAACATTTCATGGCAAACATTAAAAAAATGCAATACATATGTAATATTGAAATCAGATAGGATTCTAACCTTGTGAGAATCAATAACTCGGAGTTAGGGAACGGGGTAGGACTTAGCTTGTTAAAGAAACAAGATGAAGCACACCTCAACGAAGTTAGGGCACAGCAAGGATACGTCGGCGGCGGAGCACGGCAAAGAATGGTGGAGCACGGCGGATAACGGCGGGGAACGGCGGATCACGGCGACGGCGAGAAGAGAGAGAGGAAGAAGAGAGAAGAGAGAAGAGAGAGGAGAGAAGAGAGAAGAGAGAAGAGAGGAGAGTTAAAGAAAAAGAGGGAAGGAATAGGGCTGAAATGGGATAAAAATGGAGGGAAATCAGGTTAAAATCGAATAAAAAAATTCAAAAACGGCTTTGGACAACGAAAAAACGCAATCGTTGTCTGAAAATCTCGATACATGGCGCGGTTTGAACTTAAACTGCCGCGGCGTAGTCCAACATGGAAAAATACACGCCAGGGCGTGGTTTATATAAGCCGGGGCACGTTGAGGTTCGAAATAACACCGACTCTGTAAAATTTTGGGATGTAAATATGCCACGGCATGAAATAAATGAGCCGGGGCTCGTACAGGTACGCCGCGGCAGTTATATACTATACCGCGGAATACACCTCATCCTTCCGATCATGCCACGGCCTATTTTGGTACGCCGCGGCAAGATTTGGCCTCCAGAAAGCATGCTCTCTGTATAATTTGTACGCACTTTATGCCGCGGTAGTATATATGCGCGCCGAGGCTTTATGTACTCATGCCAAGGCGTAGATATACTATAGCCGCGGCGTCATATTCAATTTACTTTTTTACCCATGCTAAATATGAAACTCGCCATGGCTTGTCTTGAAACGCCGCAGCATTTTGTATCCCGTATATAACGCGCCGTGGCACGTTCATAACAAGGCCGCGGAACGTTAAGATTTAACTTAACACAGACTCTTCGATATTTTGGTATGTAAATACGCCGCGGCACAAAAATAATCGAGCCGAGGCTAGTCTTCAAACGCCGCGGCATGTGTTACATTACCGCGGCATAACCTGATTTAACGCACGCGTAAAAATTTGGTTTGGTCTATGTGGTTAGTTTTTGTCTAAGACTGCCGCGGCATGGTTGTACTACGCCTCGGCCTTTGTACGCCGTGGCATTTCTTTGCCTGCAGAAAACGCATGCTCTCTGTATAATTTCTATGCGATATATGCCACGGCATAAACAAAATAAGCCGAGGCTTTATGTACATATGCCAAGGCGTCGGTATGTATAAGCCGCGGTGTCCTTTTGAATTTACGTAAATACCCTCTGCCTTATGCAACTCGCCGCGGCCTGTTTGAGAAAAGCCGCGGTAATTGTATCTCGTATAAAACGCGCCGCGGCACTTTTTTAAAAGGCCGCGGTATTAAGTACAAAATGAACCAAATTTACATTTATTTAACCAACTTCTTTATAAAAACAATTGTTCAATCAATTTCCAAATAGTAAAATATTAAAAGATAACTAATTGAAAAATAATTGTTCAATCAATTTCCAATTAAATAAATATGATAACTAATTGTTCATACATGAAAAACAAGATCAAAATATAACATTATTACAATAAAATTATTATACAATCAATTTCCAATGCCGGGATATCTCGACGTAGCAAAAACAAAACATCATCATCATTATCAACGTCTTCAAACGATTGTAGCCCGATGGAGAATGGTGCGATGGTAGTGATGTCTTCAACTTCATCATTTGATTCTTCTACATTTCTCGCGTTCACATGCACGACGAGAGATAATTCTTGATCGACCGGGTCCGATACATAAAACACTTGAGATGCTTCGGATGCCAACATGAATGAATCATTGGCATAACTCATCCGTCTGAAGTCAACAACCTTAACTCCATCATTGGCAACTTTGACGTGGTTGTTGTCCGCCCATTTGCACTTAAACAATCCAACTCGCAAACCACAATAATCGACCTCCCAAATATCTTCTACATAACCAAAATAGCTCATAAAAGCTTGTTTTGGATTTTTATCCTTGGCCGACGCAACATGGACTCCTTCCGCAAAGAATGTAACACCATTATTTTGTACGGGGTGTTTTTCGTCCCTTTCCCTTGTGTAAAATGTGTACCCGTTAACGTACCATGACGTGTACCTGGTAACTACTTGTGAAGGCCCGCTAGAGATCTTCAATAATGTCTCATCTAAATTCTTTCTTCTTGCATAACAATATTCATCGATCCACTTTGCAAACGTACGGTTATGCTCTTTTTTTAGCCATTTTTCGTTTTTTGACTTTTTCGGATAAGTAGACCTTAACTCCTTCATATGCACATCGATAAAGGGTTCCACAACGTCTAAATTGTGCAACACATGAAGAACGGCTTGCTCCCATTCTTTTCGGTTGACAGTTGAAGCATTTGCTGTGCATAAAAACATCAAAATAAATATTATATTCAACACGTAATCTAAATATTAACATCGTATATATTTATAAAAAAATTATAATAATTACCTGCAGATAAGCCTTTGGATTCCGCTTTCGCTAATTTGGGAACACCAATTGGCCGAGTTCTCGGGAAATACTCTACACAAAATTCAACCGACTATTCTGCCATATATCCTTCGACAATGCTCCCTTCTGGTCGATTGTAATTCTTCACGTATCCTTTCAAGACTTTCATATACCGTTCAATTGGATACATCCACCGTAGAAATATAGGTCTACATAACTTCACTTCCCGTACCAGGTGAACGGTTAAGTGAATCATGATGTCAAAAAATGAGGGTGGAAAGAACATCTCGAGCATACATAGGGTTTTTACCAAGTCCGCTTGCAACTCGTCAAGACCTTCAACCTTAATAGTTTTGGAGAAAATTTTGTTGAAAAATTCACATAACTTCGAAATTGCGAATCGAACTTCCTTTGGCAAAAACCCTCGCAATGAAAGAGGCAGTTTTTGTTGAAGCAACATATGACAATCGTGAGTCTTCATTCCGATAAGTCTCAAATCTTTCATAGATACAAACCTCTTGTAGTTCGAAGAATGACCTTCGGGAATTTTTATCGCCGCAAGCCATCCACAAAGATTCCTTCGCTCCGCTCTCGATAAAGTGTGGACAGCCGGTGGTAGTAATGTCTTCTTTCCAGCCATTTTAGGATGCAAATCCGGTCTTATACCCAATTCAACGAGATCTTGTCGAGCATTTTTCCCGTCTTTTGTTTTATTTGGATCGTCAAGCAATGTACCAACAATCGCTTCACATACATTTTTCTCAATGTGCATAACGTCCAAACAATGTCGAACGTAATGCGTCTTCCAATACGGGAGCTCGTTGAAGATTGATACTTGTTTGAACGGTCTATCTTCAAATTTCTTTTGCTTCCTCTTACCACTCGACGTTCTTTTTCCAAGCACTTCATAAGTCTCTTCACAAATCAGTTTATAGACATCTTCAACGTTCAAAATTTTTGGAGGAGGTCGATGTTCTTGATGTCCATTTAACTTTTTTTCTTTCTTTCTGTACGGGTGATCTCTCGGTAAAAATCTCCTATGGTTGAGAAAAACTGTTTTCTTCCCATGTTTCAACCGGATTGAAGATGTATTTTTTATGCAGACTGGACAACCAATAGAACATTTCACCGAGTAACCAGACAAGTTTCCGTACGCCGGGAAGTCATTGATTGTCCACATTAACATTGCTTTCAACTTGAACACTTCGCGTCTTAAGCATCGTTGATCTCAATTCCTTCGTTCCACATCATCTTTAGATCATCGACCAAAGGTGCCAAGTAGACGTCGATGTCATTTCCTGTTGGCTCGGTCCCAAGATTAAAAGAGTCAATATCAAGAACTTCCGCTTCATACACAACTTCGGAGGGAGATTGTAGTTGCAAAGTATTCCGGATACCGAGTATCAAAACTTTTCCACTGTGAAGCATCAGAAGGGTGTCTTAAAATGCCATCATTACTCTGATTTTTTTAGTGCCAAAATATGTTCTCCGCGTGATTAATATTGTTAAACATGCGTTTGAGGCGGGTGAATGGGGGAATGTACCATAATACTTTTTGCGGAACCCCTTTGATACCGTAATGTGGCTCCTTTCCTGTCTTCCACCTTGATCCATTGCACAGTGGACATTCACTTAATTTTGTATGCTCTCTCCTATACAGTACGCAATCTTTTGGACATGCATGAAACTTTTCAAACTTTAAACCTAACAAGCCCAGTGTCTTTTTTGCAGCATATATTCATGTCGGAACTTTATTACCGGCCGGCAACGTTTCACGAAGGAGTTCCAACAATTGCGTAAAGCTAGAATTTGTCCAACTTCCTGCCGCCTTTAAATGGAATAGTGATACCAAAAACCCTATTTTCGTTGTGTTACTCCCATCATATAAAGGCGCTTCGAAATCCCCCACCATCGACTCTAATAATTGCGGTATTCCCACAAAATTATAGTCGATATCATCCATCAAACCACCAATGTCATCGGCTTCGTCTTCGTCTTCTTCTTCTTCTTCAACTAAATCATTGACTCTTTTACCACGCATCTTTTCTCCATGAAAGTACCAATGATCATAGGAACTCATAATACCAATAGCTAACAAATGCGATTTGACTACTTTCATAGATTTCGAAACTAAATTTCCACATAAAAGACAAGGACACCTAATCAAATCTCATTCTTCAAAGTTTAAACGCACAAAATCCATAAATTCTTGAACACCATGTCGGTAATCATCGCTCATTCTATTTTTCGTCATCCATTCCCTAAATGCCATATTGCAAATAAAGAATTTGAAGATTAAATACCGTTTTCTTCCGTGATGAAGCACCGAGCCCGAATTTGAAATCGAAAGAAAGTCGCCTAAGGGGGAAAAAAAAAAGGTTTTTGGAGTTATGGTGTAAATGGGTATCAAATAAAAAAAAAAGTCAGATCTGCGAAGTACACCGCGGCGTTAGGTAATTACGCCGCGGCATATTGATCTACTATCGAGCCTTTTTTTCTAGAGATTCTCCATCAAACTTGATTGCTCGGGGAAGATTTTTCCCAATTTACGCCGCGGCATGTTCACAGTAAGCTGAGGCTTTTATGTTTCATGCCTTGGCATTTGTTACTTGATGCCGCGGCATACTTCTGTCATTTACAATTACACCCCCTGATTTCGAAACGCGCAGCAGCCTTTAATTTATTAGCCGCGACTTTTGTCATTTATCGGGGGGCATAATGGTGACAAGTTTCAATGTGCCGCGGCTTATAGTAAATCCGCCGCGGCGTGATCGTGCTGACGTAAAAACGGCTATATTTTTACTAGCTACTAGGGTTAAATTTATTACCTTCCAACGGTTATAAACAGCTGTATTTGCGAAAATAGTTTAAAAAACTTATAATTCATAACTTTTTTCTATATATACAACAATTTAACTTATATTTTGACCCACACAAAATATCCTGTCTACAAAAATTGAAAATTATTATGGATGATCATCCGTGTTAAATCGTTAATGGCCCAGTCGTTATTGTTTCGTCCTTTTCTTCGTCTTCTTCCGATGATGACAACGATCACCAGGTAAATCTATCAGATGATACGGTGGTCCCAGAAACAAATTCCGATGATACGGTGGTCCCAGAAACAAATTCCGATGATACGGTGGTCCCTGATACAATCTCTATTCGGAATTCCCATAAATTATAAACTCCAATGATACTATAGTCCCATAAACAAATTCTCAAGAAAGCGTTCAAAATTCCGAAGAAACTGTAGAGTCTAAAATACCTCCAGGTCAGATTCGCACCGCTCTTTCCGTTGGTTCAAGCCGCACAAGAGGTAGTGGTGTATCACAATTTTCATCATCGTGGGAGACAGATTTCCATATAAAGTATGAGTGGAATAGCTCGACTCAAAGTTTTGATAAGCACACTAAATGCAAATGGTGCGGACTATTGTTTATTCTTCCCTACCCAGTATGAGAAATCTATTCGCTTCATGCTCATGCCGTGCGTTGTCGTAGAAAACATTGTATTTAAATATTTATTAGTTTACGTTTTTTAATTGTATTGTTATTATTATGTGAAAAATGTAGCTTTAAATTGTAATGGAGTTGTAATGTGGCACTTATCATAATTTACTTGTAATGTGTTGTAATGTGGTACTTGAAATGTGTTGCAATGTGGTACTTATCATAATGTACTTGTAATGTGTTGTAATGTTGTACTAGTAATGTTTTGTAATATGGTACTTTTCATATGTGGTACTTGTAATGTGGAATTATTGATTATAATCATGTATATTTAATATAAACATATGTATTCATAATTCTATATATTTTATAATTAATCACATATGTATTCTTACATATTTGTATGAAACGCATAATAATTACAGTTTAATTTTATGGGTTTAAAGTTTAGGGTTTTATGTTTAGGAAATATTATAAAAATTAATTCGTAACGCCGCGGCGTATTGTTAATAAGCCGTGGCATGACCAATTGAACCATGGTTAATAACCGTAGTAGAATTCACGCCACGGCATGTTGAAAAATATGCCTCGGCCTTTAAACAATCGCCGCGGCAGAGTGGTAGTAACGCCGCGGCATTTAATGACTTACAGAATCCATGCTCTCTGTATAATTTGAAACACCATATATGCCTCGTCATGGTATCCGCAAGCCGTGGCTTCCCAGGCCATGCCAAGGCATGGGTAACATAATGCCGCGACTTCTCTCTTCTGTTTACCAATATACCCTCATAATTATGCAACTCGCCGCGGCTTATTGTGAAGAAGCCACGGCTCTATGTCAACGTCGGATTTATCCATTGCAGAAAATTAACACGCCGCGGCATATGTAATCCAAGCCGCGGCTTTCTTTCGCTGACACAAAAACGGCTAGTTTTTTTTTTCACCCTAATTATTACCCCACAACGGTAATAAATGGCTATATTTGTCAAAATAATGTTAAAAACGTTAAAATTCACACAAATCTTCTATTTAAACCTATACTTGCTCACATTTTATTCTATTGTTCACCAAATTTATCCTTAGATTCAAAAATATCATCACTTTTCTTAGTTATGGATGGTCCTTCTCGTTTCGGTTTGTCATCGGAATATCACCAATTCTTTGTCGTGTTTTCCTCTTCTTCTTCCTCCGATGATGATAGTTTTTCCATGGAAACAAGTTCCAATAATACTATTGTCATCTCCTACGACGACACCGTGGATTTTGAAATGCCTCCGAATCAAACTCTAAATCGGACCTCTCGTGCTGGTGGGCCACGACCGACGAGGGGGCAAGGGCGTGGGCGTGGACGTGGTAGGCCACCGTCTTTACTATGGGAAACAGATTTTCAAATGAGGCTCAAATGGAACAATGAGACTCAAACTCAAGATAGGTACGCGAAATTCAAATGGTGCCGACAAGAGATTCTTGCAATCGTTGAACGAGGCACCACTCATTTACGTCGACATGCCAATCGTTGTCGTAGAGATTTGGGTATTGATGACGAATTATGATTTTAATTGTAGTAGTTTTATTAATATAATATTGAATTGTTGTGAGTTATTTTGTTATTTAAAAAGTATTAAATGTAATGTTGAATTGTTGTGAGTGATTTTGTTGTTTTAAAACTATTAAATGTAATATTTAATTGTTTTAAGTGCTTTCGTTGTTTTAAAATTATTAAATGTATTGTTTAATTGTTGTAAGCGATTATGTTGTTTTAATATTAAATGTAATGTTGAATTGTTCTAAGTAATTTTGTTGGTTTAAAATCAATAAATGTAATGTTGTATTCTATATATTTTTTAATTTTTTCCAAATGAATGAAGTATGAAACTAGCGGCGGCACAATGTTAACAATGTCGTGGCATGACCTATTGAACCATGAATAATAACCGTAGACGACATCACGCCACGGCATATTAAAAACTATGCCTCGGCCTTTCATGACTTACAGAATCCATGCTCTCTGTATTATTTGAAACAACATATATGCCTCGGCATGGTATCAGCAAGCCGTGGCTTCCTAGGGTATGCCAAGGCATGGGTAACAGCATGCCGCGACTTATCTCTTCTATTAAACAATATATTCTCATAATTATGCAACTCGCCGAGGCCTTTGATGACGGTGCCGCGGCGGGTTGCATAATCCAGAGGGTAAATTGGTAAATTGAACTGAAGCCACAGCGTGTTCATTTAAATGCCGCGGCATGATAAGTAAATTTACAATGTAATTATTAATTATCATATTAATTGTAACACAATTTTACTAAATTAAATTATCTAATTAGTAAACTATGAAAATATTGATAATTTTATTTAAAAATAAAATAAAATAACGCCATTAATAATCTTAACTAAATAATCGTTCAAACAAAAAACACAACACTGTAATATTAATTATATAATTTTTAAAACCAAAAACATAAAAATAAACATAATTACAGTTTAATTTTATGGGTTTAAAGTTTAGGGTAAAAATGTAAAAATTAATTAAACACGCCGCGGCTTATTGTGAAGAAGCCACGGCTCTGTGTCAAACGTCGGATATATCTATTGCAGAAACTTAACACGCCGCGGAAAATGTTATCCATGCCACGGCTTTCTGTTGCTGACACAAAAACGGCTAGTTTTTTTTTTCACCCGAATTATTACCCCACAACGGTAATAAACGGCTATATTTGTCAAAATAATGTTAAAAACGTTAAAATTCACACAAATCTTCTATTTCAACCTATACATGCTCATATTTTATTCTATGTTTCATCAAATTTATCCTTAGATTAAAAAATATCATCATTTTTCTTTGTTATGGATGATCCGTCTCGTTTCGGTTTGTCATCGAAATATTACCAGGGCTTCTACGTCGGGTTTACCTCTTCCTCTTCCTCTGATGATGATAGTTTTTCCATGGATACAAGTTCCAATAATACTATTGTCATCTCCTCCGACGACATCGAGGAGTTTGAAATGCCTCCGAATCCAACTCTAAATCGGACCTCTTGTGCCGGTGGGCCACGACCGACGAGGGGGCAAGGGCGTGGGCGTGGGTGTGGACGTGGTAGGCCACCGTCTTTACTATGGGAAACAGATTTTCAAATGAGGCTCAAATGGAACAAGGAGACTCAAACTCAAGATAGGTACGCGAAATGCACAAGGTGCCGACAAGAGATTCTCGCAATCGTTGAACGAGGAACAACTCATTTACGTCGACATGCCAATCGTTGTCGTAGAGATTTAGGTATTGATGACGAATTATGATTTTAATTGTTGTAGTTTTATTAATATAATATTGAATTGTTGTGAGTTATTTTTTTATTTAAAAAGTATTAAATGTAATGTTGAATTGTTGTGAGTGATTTTGTTTTTTTAAAACTATTAAATTTAATATTTAATTGTTGTAAGTGATTTTGTTGTTTTAAAATTATTAAATACTATCTCGTACGGTATTCATATTATGCCCTCAAGTTTACATTCCGATATTCACTTTATGCCCTCAAGTTTAAGAAGTACTACATTTCACATCTCGCGAGTAAAAATATAAGTAACTATGGTATAAATAGACAATATAAATTAATATATATTTTTTAAAAAGTATTTTTGCGAATATAGCCAATTTTTTTTCAGCTGTAAGACGCCGCGGCATACTTCAAAACCTGCCGTAGCAAGTTGAAAAAACGCTGCGACATCATAAATTAAACCGCGGCAAGTATAGACATACCACGGCAAGTTTTAGTCACACCGCGGCCTAATATGGCTAAAGTTAAGCATGCTCTCTGTATAATATTTTGTCGTAATCAGCCGCGGCAGGTTGTACATAAGCCGAGGCTTTACATGACAATGCTGAGGCGTTATAATCTTGATGCCGTGGTGTGTTGTTGCTATTTACTATTTTAACCTCTGGCTAATGAACACAGCCGCGGCTTTAATAGGTCACGCCAAGGCGTGTGGAAAGAATGCCGTGGCTAGCGTTGGTCACACCTCGGCCTAATCCGACTAAAGTTAAGCATGCTCTCTGTATAATTTTTGGTTATTTTCCGCCGCGGTAGGTTATACATAAGCCGAGGCTTTATCTGACAATGCCGAGGCGTTACAATCTTAATGCCGTTGTGTATTGTTGCTATTTACTATTTTAACCTCTGGCTTATGAACACAGCCGCGGCATTAATAGGTCACGCCAAGGCGTGTGGAAAGAATGACGTGGCTAGCGTTGGTCACACCTCGGCCTAATCCGACTAAAGTTAAGCATGCTCTGTATAATTTTTTGTTATTTTCCGCCACGGTAGGTTATACATAAGCCGAGGCTTTATGTGACAATGCCGAGGCGTTACAATCTTGATGTCGTGGTGTGTTGTCGCTATTTACTATTTTAAACTCTGGCTTATGAACACAGCCGCGGCTTTAATAGGTCACGCCAAGGCGTGTGGAAATTATGCCGTGGCTAGCGTTGGTCACACCTCGGCATGAAGAATTATACAAATAATTAATTAATAGACTAAACAATTAAATTATGAATTATTTAATTTTTCGATTGTTTAACAATCTAAATTAGATCTTATAAAATCATTTTAAATTTTGTTTTAAACAATTATTTTTTTATATTTCAACAAAACAAAGTATAATAACATTTGAAAATTTATACTTTTTTTCAAACAAAACAAAATATTAACTAGTTGTTCAAAGGAAACATAAAATATTAACTAATTGCTTAAACAAAACAAACATAATAGCTAATTGTTCAAACATAAGAAATAACTAATTATTTTCCACGAGGTTGTTGTCATCATTGTTCTCGACTTCTTGGTTATTGTTTTCTTCGAGGCCGTCGTTGTTGATTTCTTCCGGGTTATTTGGGTTCTCTGGGTTCTCTGGGTTCGCCTCCTTCTTCGTTCCCGCCTGCTGCATTCTCGCCTCCTTCATTCTCGTTACCGTTCCCGCCTCCACCGTTCTCGCCTCCTTCTTCGTTCTCAACCTCGCCGTTCCCGCCTGCTTCAACGAATGCCGGCTGATACTGATCTAGATATCCTGTTGGCCATGGCATTGGTTGAATTTGATTTGGCACCTCAAATCCTGGGTAGATACCGGGCCAAAACGAGCTACAATAGGTATTGAACTCAAGAATGCTCCGAATACCGTGAGCCATGAAGGCTCTCATTAGCGGATCATCGTAGTTGAGCTCCCGCATCGGTCGGGCGGCAACAGGCTGTGCTGGTATATCGGCGGCCTAAACCATGAATTTCAAGCAAAGTTAGATTATTATTAAAACAATAATAAACAATTAAGCAATATAAGCTATACATTTACCTCGTTTGCAGGTTGTTCAGATATCTCGTTCGCAGGGGCCTCAACAAAGGGTTCCTTTAAACTCCGGATCCAAGCCTGGTCCATCTTCTTTCCATACGGCACCGTCAGGTCGAGCTCAGAATCCTCGATCTAAAAAATGAAATAAAGCAATATTAGATCAATATTGAAAAAATTTAATTTCATAATTGAAGACAAATAAAGATATATATACTTACCCCAGCTTTCTTGCATAGAGCTGTGATAAGGAACGGGAAGCCCAGTGCATTCTTCGAGGCGTCGTACGCCATGTGGGTCATGTAGAAGAAGATGAATCGACCAACGTCGATATTCAACCCCCTAACCGCCGCATAGATCAACTTGAGAAAGTTGAACTGCAGCTCCGTGAAGTGCAGATGTGGGAATAGGTTGGCCCCGAAGAAGTACATCCAAACCTTGGCTCTCCGATTCAACTGATTTTTATTTAGTCGCATCTCTCCGGCCCTATTGTGCCATTGTGCTCCGGGAGTAGCAATGGTCGCTGCCATGTTGTCGTAAAACTCTTGATTCAATTCTTGATCGCCCAATTGGTTGTGCTCATTTTCCTCGTCGGTTAAATTTGGGGTTCCGTAGTATTCATTGATTACTTGAGCATTGATTGCAAATCGGATATGCCGAACATTCACAAATCCATCGACTGACTCGTCGGGAAGAGCGGCATAGAACTCGTGGACCAATGTCCTTCTCGCCTTAAACCTAGGTTGGAGCATGAAATTTTTCCAACAGCGTTGTTCGATACTCTCATTGAGAGCGTCGCCAAGGTCACCCATGTCCGTAATGGGTATTTTTGCAAATCCACGCTCCGGGCATAATTGTCGCTTGCAAAGAACTTGAAATCGTTTCCTTGCAGCTTCTGTTTTGAAACTGGGCGGTACTTGAATTAAAGGTGTTAGTGGTACTTGTTCCTCCTCGTCGACTGTAGGCGAGACTCGGCTCGACGATCCGTTTCTAACCACAAGATATCCCCTTGCGCGTTTTGACTTTGGTGCCATTGAAATCTATAAATAAGAAAAGTTAATGCCATAACATATTAATTCAAGCCAAAAAACTAATTAACCAAAGATATTAGACAATCCTATAAACTAACTAACTTAACTAATTAAACTCATTAATCGAAACCAATAAACTAAATAAACTAATTGACCTAATCAATTCAAATCACAAATAACTAATCATATAACCAATCAAACAAAACCAAACATAATCAAAGTACAAAATTTAATCATATAACGTAATTCGATAAATGCAATTTCAATACCTAATTAAGTTAACACCCAATTTCAACACTCAAATTTGAAATTAAATTTCAATACCCAAACCTAAATTCAAAACCCAATTAATTTCAAAACCTAATTTCAATACCCAATTAACTTCAAAACCTAATTTCAAAACCTAATTACAAAACCTAATTTCAATACCCAAAAAAAAAAAATTCAATACCTAAACTAATTTAATACAACAATACTCAAATCCTATTTCGAATTAAAAACAACAAAAAAACGAAAAAAAAAAACAGAAAAACAAAGCTTGAAATCGACACTTACTCGTGGAGGTCGACGGCGTAGGGACGTGGACGGCAACGGAGAATGACGGCGTGAATCGTGTCGCGGTGAGAAGACGGCGGCGCAAGGCGAGTGCGAGAAAGAGAGAGCGAGAGGGGTAGGGTTTTGAGTTGTGACGGCACGAAGTGAAAATAAAATCCTCGCGGGTAAGACTATAAATACAAGTCACGCCGCAGTGTGTTAAAAAACATACCGCGGCGATTTAATTAAAAATCGTATTATGTAGTGTGCCACGGCGTATTTGAAACACACGACGCGGCAAAAACACGCCGCGGCGGGAATTGGTGAAACAGGGCGAGGGCGAGAGGCACGGCGAAAGGGAAGGAGTCGAGGAGAGTCAGGCACGGCGCAAATGAGAAAATTGCTAAATACGATACACGCCTCGGCTTATTGTTTGTAACGCCACGGCGTATTTTTACAAACGAAATGTCGTGGCGTTATTCAAGACACGCCGCGGCATACAAGGGGTTTATTGCGGCTTTATGAACAACGGTTTCATTCTTTCGTTGTGTACCATCCATGCCACGGCGTGTAAGAGATCATGCCACGGCTTATCTCTCTAAAGTCATGTGCCGTGGCGTTTTCAAATGCACGCCGCGGCGTAATCTACATGGTATGAACAACGGTTTATAAGGTTTCATCGTGTTCCAATAATGCCGCGGCGTGTAATACATAATGCCGCGGCTTATACTGCGTGGTATGAACAACAATTTATAGAGTGTCGTTGTGTACCAACAATGCCGAGGCATTTTATATACGCCGCGGCTTATAAACCTCTCAATGACATATTTTCAACAATGGAAAATATATCCGTGGTGAATTTGAAAGTATGCCGCGACGTGTTTATGCTTGTCGCGGCGTGACCCGATTTTCAACCATGGAAAAAATTTTCCATGGTAGAAACTTGGATTTCGACCATGCATAAAAAAATCAATAGTTGAAACTCCGTGTTAGGATCAACAATTTGTACTAGTGAAAATATCGTTTAATTAGGGTTGTTTTGCTTAAAATGGGTAAAAAAAGACTCAATTTTTTTGGAGCACACATTAATTGGTAAAACAGGGGTTTTGGACAGCGTAAAAAACTTTTAATGCCAAAAATAACCCAATTTGTAAAAATACAACCCAAATAAAGGTCTAGCAACTGAAATTTCATCATGAACGCTTCGTATTTGCTCTCGTAAGAAAACCAATTTTTAACACTTTTTGGTAATGATTTTAACCCGTTAAGTGATTGGTATAGAAACTACGAGATAGTGCTTCGCGATTTAGGGATTAAACTAAGTAAAGGTGGTATAAATACACATTACTAAGAATTTTGAAGTTCGTTTTTTGTTTAAAATACATTTAATTAGGGTTGTTTTGCTTAAAATGGGATAAAGACTCAGTTTTTTTAGAGCACGCATTAATTGGTGAAACAAGGTTTTTGGACAGCATAAAAAACATTTATGCAAAAAATAACCCAATTTGTAATAATACCACCCAAATAAAGGTCTAGCAATTGAAATTTCATCATGAACGCTTCGTATTTGCTCTCGTAAGAAAACCAATTTTTAACACTTTTCGGTAATGATTTTAACCCGTTAAATTCTTGGTATAGAAACTACGAGATAGTGCTTCGCGATTTACAGATTAAAATAAGTAAATGTGGTATAAAAAAACATTAGTAAAAAAATTTAAGTTCATTTTTTTGTTTAAAATATTGTTTAATTAGAGTTGTTTTCCTTAAAATGGGTAAAAAAAAATACTCAGTTTTTTTGGAGCACGCATTAATTGGTGAAACAGGGGTTTTGGAGAGCGTCAAAAAATTTTAATGCCAAAAAAAACCCAATTTGTAGTAATACCACCCAAATAAAGGTCTAGCAACTGAAATTTCATCATGAACGCTTCGTATTTGCTCTCGTAAGAAAACCAATTTTTAACATTTTTCGGTAATGAATTTAACCCGTAAAATGCTTGGTATAGAAACTACGAGATAGTGCTTCGCGATTTAGAGATTAAAATAAGTAAATGTGGTATAAATACACATTTGTGATAATTTTTCATTTCATTTTTTGTTTAAAATATCGTTTAATTAGGGTTGTTTTGGTTAAAATGGATAAAAAAAAGTCAGTTTTTTTGGAGCACGCATTAATTAGTGAAACAGGGGTTTTGGAGCGTGTCAAAAAATTTTAATGCCAAAAATAACCCAATTTGTAGTAATACCACCCAAATAAAGGTCTAGCAACTGAAATTTCATCATGAACACTTCGTATTTGCTCTCGTAAGAAAACAAATTTTTAACATTTTTCGGTAATGAATTTAACCCGTTAAATGCTTGGTATAGAAACTACGAGATAGTAGTTCGCGATTTAGGGATTAAAATAAGTAAATGCTGTATAAATACACATTAGTACGAATTTTGAATTTCATTTTTTGGTGAAAATATTGTTTAATTAGGGTTGTTTTGCTTAAAATTGGTTAAAAAAGACTCAGTTTTTTTGGAGCACGCATTAATTGGTGAAACAGGGGTTTTCGAGCGCGTCAACAAATTTTAATGCCATAAATAAAAGAATTTCTAATAATACCACCAAAATAAAGGTCTAGCAACTGAAATTTCATCATGAACGCATCGTATTTGCTCTCGTAAAAAAATCAATTTTTAACACTTCTCGATAATGATTTTAGCCCTTTAAATGCTTAGTATAGAAACTACGAGAAAGTGCTTCGAGATTTAGGGATTAAAATAACTAAATGTGGTATAAATACACATTAGTAAGAATTTTGAAATTCATTTTTTGTTTAAAATATTGTTTAATTATGATTGTTTTGCATAAATGGTAAAAAGACTCTTTTTTTTTAGCACGCATTAATTGGTGAAACAGGGGTTTTGGAGCGCATCAAATAATTTTAATGCCAAAAATAACCCAATTTGTAATAATACCACCCAAATAAAGGTCTAGCAACTGAAATTTCATCATGAACCCTTCGTATTTGCTCTCGTAAGAAAACAATTTTTTAACACTTTTCGGTAATGATTTTAACCCGTTAAATGCTTGGTATAGAAACTACGAGATAGTGCTTCACGATTTAGGGATTTAAATAAGTAAATTTGGTATAAATACACATTACTAACAAATTTGAAGTTCATTTTTTTTTAAATATCGTTTAATTAGGGTTGTTTTGCTTAAAATGGGAAAAATACTCTGCTTTTTTTTTACCAAGCATTAATTGGTGAACCAGGGTTTTTGGAGAGCGTTAAAAACTTTTAATGTGAAAAATAACCCAATTTGTAGTAATAACACCCAAATAAAGGTCTAGCATTTCATCATGAACGCATCGTATTCGCTCTCGTAAGAAAACAAATTTTTTACACTTTTTGGTAATGATTTTAACCCGTTAAATGCTTGGTATAGAAACTACGAGATAGTGCTTCGCGATTTAGGGATTAAATTAAGTAAATGTGGTATAAATACAAATTACTAAGAATTTTGAATTTCAATTTTTGTTTAAAATATCATTTAATTACGGTTGTTTGGCTTAAAATGGGAAAAAGACTCAGTTTTTTTAGAGCACGCATTAATTGGTGAAACAGGGTTTTTGGAGAGCGTTAAAAACTTTTAATGCCAAAAATAACCCAATTTGTAATAATACCACCCAAATAAAGGTATAGCATTTGAAATTTCATCATGAACGCATCGTATTTGCTCTCGTAAGAAAACAAAGGTTTAACACTTTTCGGTAATGATTTTAACCCGTTAAATGCTTGGTATAGAAACTACGAGATAGTACTTCGCAATTTAGGGATTTAACTAAGTAAATGTGGTATAAATACACATTACTAAGAATTTTGAATTTCATGTTTTGTTTAAAATACCGTTAAATTAGGGTTGTTTTGCTTAAAATGGGAAAAAGACTCAGTTTTTTTTGGAGCACGCATTAATTGGTGAAACAGGGTTTTTGGAGAGCGTAAAAAACTTTTAAAGCCAAAACTAACCCAATTTGTAGTAATAACACCCAAATAAAAGTTAGCAACTGAAATTTCATCATGAACGCATCGTTTTTGCTCTCGTAAGAAAACAAAGTTTTAACACTTTTCGGTAATGATTTTAACCCGTTAAATGCTATGTATAGAAACTACGAGATAGTGCTTCACGATTTAGGGATTTAACTAAGTAAATTTGGTATAAATACACATTACTAAGAATTTTGAATTTCATTTTTTGTTTAAAATATCGTTTAATTAGGGTTATTTTGCTTAAAATGGGAAAAAGCCTCAATTTTTTTTGGAGCACGCATTATTTGGTGAAACAGGGTTTTTGGAGAGCGTAAAAAACTTTTAAAGCCAAAACTAACCCAATTTGTAGTAATAACACCGAAATAAAGGTTAGCAACTGAAATTTCATCATGAACGCATCGTATTTGCTCTCGTAAGAAAACCAATTTTTAACACGTTTCGGTAATGATTTTAACCCGTTAAATGCTTAGTATACAAACTACAAGATAGTGCTTCGCGATTTACAGATCAAAAAAAGTAAATGTGGTATAAATACTTATTACTAGGAATTTTGAAGTTTATTTTTCGTTTAAAATATCGTTTAATTAGGTTTGTTTTGCTTAAAATGGGAAAAAGACTCTTTTTTTTTAGCACGCATTAGTTTGTGAAACATGGTTTTTGGAGAGCGTCAAAAAATTTTAATTTAAAAAATAACCCAATTTGTAATAATACCTCCCAAATAAAGTTCTAGCAATTGAAATTTCATCATGAACGCATAGTATTTGCTCTCGTAAGAAAACCAATTTTTAACACTTTTCGGTAATAATTTTAACCCGTTCAATGCTTGGTATAGAAACTACGAGATAGTGCTTCACGATTTAGGGATTAAAATAAGTAAATGTGGAAAATATACACATTACTAACAAATTTGAAGTTCGTTTTTTGTTTAAAATATCGTTTAATTAGGGTTGTTTTTCTTAAAATGGGAAAAAGACTCAGTTTTTTTTGGAGCACGCATTAATTGGTGAAACAGGGTTTTTGGAGAGCGTAAAAAACTGTTAATGCCAAAATTAACCCAATTTGTAATAATACCACCCAAATAAAGGTCTAAAAACTGAAATTTCGTCATGAAGGCATCGTATTTGCTCTCGTAAGAAAACAAAATTTTAACACTTTTCGGTAATGATTTTAACCCGTTAAATTCTTGGTATAGAAACTACGAGATAGTGCTTCGCGATTTAGGGATTAAAATAAGTAAATGTTGTATAAATACACATCACTAAGAATTTTGATGTTCATTTTTTGTTTAAAATATCGTTTAATAAGGGTTGTTTTGCTTAAAATGAGAAAAAAAAAACTCAATTTTTTTTAGCACGCATTAATTGGTGAAAAAGGGTTTTTAAAGAGCGTCAAAAACTTTTAATGCCAAAACTAACCCAATTTGTAATCATACCACCCAAATAAAGGTCTAGCAACAGAAATTTCATCATGAAAGCATCGTATTTGCTCTCGTATGAAAAGCCAATTTTTAACACTTTTCGGTAATGATTTTCCGTTAAATGCTTGGTATACAAACTACGAGATAGTGCTTCGCGATTTAGGGAATAAAATAATTAAATGTGGTATAAATACACATTACTAACTATTTTGAAGTCCATTTTTGTTTTAAATATCGTTTATTTAGGGTTATTTTGAAGCACGCATTAATTGGTGAAACATGGTTTTTGGAGAGCGTCAAAAACTTTTAATGCCAAAACTAACCCAATTTGTAACAATACCACCAAAATAAAGGTCTAGCAACTGAAATTTCATCATGAACGCATTGTATTTGCTCTCGTAAGAAAACCAATTTTTAACAGTTTTTGGTAATTATTTTAACGCGTTAAATGTTTGGTATAGAAACTACGAGATAGTGCTTCACGATTTAGGGATTAAAATAAGTAAATTTGGTATAAATACACATTACTAACTATTTTGAAGTCCATTTTTGTTTTAAATATCGTTTAATTAGGGTTGTTTTGCTTAAAATGGGAAAAAGACTCAGTTTTTTTTTACCACGCGTTAATTGGTAAAACATGGTTTTTGGAGAGCATCAAAAACTTTTAATGCGAAAAATAACCCAATTTGTAGGAATAACACCCAAATAATGGTCGAGCAACTTAAATTTTATCATGAACGCGTCGTATTTGCTCTCGTAAGAAAACCAATTTTTAACACTTTTCCGTAATGATTTTAACCTGTTAAATGCTTGGTATAGAAACTACGAGATATAGCTTCGCGATTTAGGGATTAAAATAAGTAAATGTGGTATAAATACACATTACTAACAATTTTGAAGTTCATTTTTTGTTTTAAATATCGTTTAATTAGGGTTGTTTTGCTTAAAATTGGAAAAAGACTCAGTTTTTTTTGGAGCACGCATTAATTGGTGAAACAAGGTTTTTGGAGAGCGTCAAAAAATTTTAATGCCAAAAATAACCCAATTTGTAATAATACCACCAAAATAAAGGTCTAGCAACTGAAATTTCATCATGAACGCATCGTATTTGCTCTCGTAAGAAAACTAATTTTTAACACTTTTCGGTAATGATTTTAACCTGTTAAATGCTTTGTATAGAAACTATGAGCTAGTTCTTCGCGATTTAGGGATTAAAATAGGTAAATGTAATTTTGAAGTTCATTCTTTTGTTTAAAATATCGTTTAATTAGGGTTGTTTTGCTTAAAATGACAAAAAAATACTCAGTTTTTTTTAGAGCACGCATTAATTGGTGAAACAGTGTTTTTGGAAAGCGTCAAAAACTTTTAATGCCAAAACTAACCCAATTTTTAATAATACCACCAAAATAAAGGTCTAGCAAGTGAAATTTCATCATGAACGCATCGTATTTGCTCTCGTAAGAAAACCAATTTTTAACACTTTTCGGTAATGATTTTAACCTGTTAAATGCTTGGTATAGAAACTAGGAGATAGTGCTTCGCGATTTAGGGATTAAAATAAGTAAATTTGGTATAAATTCACATTACTAAGAATTTAGAAGTTTATTTTTTGTTTAAAATAATGTTTAATTAGGGTTTTTTTATTTAAAATGGGAAAAAGACTCGGTTTTTTTTTTGAGCACCCATTAATTGGTGAAACAGGGTTCTAGGAGAGCGTCAAAAACTTTTAATGCCAAAAATGACCCAATATGTAATAATAGCACCCAAATAAAGGTCTAGCAACTGAAATTTCATCATGAACGCATCGTATTTGCTCTCCTAAGAAAACCAATTTTTAACACTTTTCGGTAATGATTTTAATCCCTAAATCGCGAAGCACTATCTCGTAGTTTCTATACCAAGCATTTAACGGGTTAAAATCATTACCGAAAAGTGTTAAAATTTGGTTTTCTTAAGAGAGCAAATACGATGCGTTCATGATGAAATTTAAGTTGCTAGACCTTTATTTGGGTGCTGTTATTACATATTGGGTCATTTTTGGCATTAAAAGTTTTTGACGCTCTCCTAGAACCCTGTTTCACCAATTAATGGGTGCTCCAAAAAAAACAAAACCGAGTCTTTTTCCCATTTTAAATAAAAAACCCTAATTAAACAATATTTTAATCAAAAAATAAACTTCTAAATTATTATTAATGTCTATTTATACCACATTTACTTATTTTAATCCTTAAATCGCGAAGCACTATCTCGTAGTTTCTATACCAAGCATTTAACGGGTTAAAAACATTACCAAAAAATGTTAAAAATTGGTTTTCTTACGAGAGCACATACGATGCGTTCATGATGAAATTTAAGGTTCTAGATCTTCATTTAGGTTGTATTATTACCAATTGGGTTATTTTTGCAATTAAATGTTTTTGACCCTGTCCAAAACCCCTGTTTCACCAATTAATGCGTGCTCCTAAAAAACTGAATCTTTTTCCCATTTTAAACAAAACAACTCTAGTTAAATGATATTTTAAACAAAAAATGAACACCAAAATTCTTAGTAATGTGTATTTATACCACATTTACTTATTTTAATCCCTAAATCGCGAAGTACTATCTTGTAGTTTCTATACCAAGCATTTAACGAGTTAAAATCATTACTGAAAAGTGTTAAAAATTGGTTTTCTTACGAGAGCAAATACGATGCGTTCATGATGAAACTTCAGTTGCTAGACCTTTATTTAGGTGGTATTATTTTAATTTGGGTTATTTTTGGCATTAAAGTTTTTTGATACTCTCCAAAAACCGTGTTTCGCCAATTAATGCGTGCTCTAAAAAAACTAAGTCTTTTTCCCATTTTAAGCAAAACAACCGTAATAATATGATACTTTAAACAAAAAATAAACTTCAAAATTATTAGTAATGTGTAATTATACCAATTTATTTATTTTAATCCCTAAATCGCGAAGCACTATCTCGTAGTTTCTATGCCAAGTATTTAACGGGTTAAAATCATTACCTAAAAGTGTTAAAAATTTGTTTTCTTAAGAGAGCAAATACGATGGATTCATGATGAAATTTAAGTTGCTAGACCTTTATTTGGGTGCTATTATTACATATTGGGTCATTTTTGGCATTTAAAGTTTTTGACGCTCTCCTAGAACCCTATTTCACCAATTAATGGGTGCTCCAAAAAAAAACCGAGTCTTTTTCCCATTTTAAATAAAAAAAACCCTAATTAAACAATATTTTAAACAAAAACTAAACTTCTAAATTATTAGTAATGTGTATATATACCACATTTATTTATTTTAATCCCTAAATCGCGAAGCACTATCTCGTAGTTTCTATACCAAGCATTTAACGGGTTAAAATCATTACCGAAAATTGTTAAAAAACTGTTTTCTTACGAGAGCACATACGATGCGTTCATGATGAAATTTCAAATGCTAGACCTTTATTTGGGTGGTATTATTACCAATTGGATTATTTTTGGAATTAAAAGTTTTTGGCCCTGTCCAAAACCCCTGTTTCACCAATTAATGTGTGCTCCAAAAAAACTAAGTCTTTTTCCCATGTTAAGCAAAACAACTCTAGTTAGATGATATTTTAAACAAAATATGAACAACACAATTCTTAGTAATGTGTAGTTATACCACATTTACTTATTTTAATCCCTAAATCGCGAAGTACTATCTCTTAGTTTCTATACCAAGCATTTAACGAGTTAAAATCATTACTGAAAAGTGTTAAAAATTGATTTTCTTACGAGAGCAAATACAACGCGTTCATGATGAAATTTCAGTTGCTAGACCTTTATTTAGGTGGTATTATTACAATTTTGGTTATTTTTGGCATTAAAATTTTTTGACGCTTTCCAAAAACAGTGTTTCGCCAATTAATGCGTGCTCTAAAAAAACTAAGTTTTTTCCTATTTTAAGCAAAACAAACGTAATTAAATGATATTTTAAACAAAAAATTAACATCAAAATTCTTATTAATGTGTATTTATACAAATTTATTTATTTTAATCCCTAAATCGCGAAGCACTATCTCGTAGTTTCTATACCAAGAATTTAACGGGTTAAAATCATTACCTAAAAGTGTTAAAAATTGGTTTTCTTAAGAGAGCAAATACGATGCGTTCATGATGAAATTTAAGTTGCTAGACCTTTATTTGGGTGGTATTATTCCATATTGGGTCATTTTTGGTATTAAAAGTTTTTTACGCTCTCCAAGAACCCTGTTTCACCAATTAATGTGTGCTCCAAAAAACACCGAGTCTTTTTCCCATTTTAAATAAAAGAACCCTAATTAAACAATATTTTTTTAAAAAATAAACTTATAAATTATTAGTAATGTGTATTTAAACCACATTTACTTATTTTAATCCCTAAATCGCGAAGCACTATCTCGTAGTTTCTATACCAAACATTTAACGGGTTCAAATTTTCACCGAAAAATGTTAAAATTTTGTTTTCTTACGAGAGCAAATACGATGCATTCATAATGAAATTTTACTTGCCACTATTACAAGATGTTGATCCTACCACGGATTTTCAACCATGGATTTTTTAATCCATGGTCGAAATCCAAGTTTCATCCAAGGAAATTATTTTCCATGGTTGAAAATCGAGTCACGCCGCGGCACGCCGTCACATGCCGCGGCACGCTCTCAAATTCACCACGGATATATTTTCCATTGTTGAAAATGTGTCATTGAGATGTTTTTAAGCCGCGGCATGGTTGGAAATTCCGCGGCATGGTTGGTACACAACGACACTCTTAAAAACCGTTGTTCATACCACACACTGTAAGCCGCGGCGTGTCTTGAAATACGCCATTGCGCGTCAATTTTTACAGATAAGTTCCGGCACTATACATGAAACGCCGCGGCATTATTGGTAGACGATGAAATCTCATAAACCGTTGTTCATACCATGCAGAGTACGCCGCGGCGTTCAATTGAAAACGCCACGGCATGTGATTTTAGAGAAAAAACCGTGGCATTATCTTTTCTACGCCGCGGCATGGATGGTACACAACGACAGCATGAAACCGTTGTTCATAAAGCCGCAGTAAACCCTTTGTATGCCACGGCCTGTCTTGAAAAACGCCACGGCATTACATGCCGTGGCATTACTAAATACAAGCCGCGGCGTGTATGGTATTTAGCCGAACCCTAACTTCCTCATTTTCTCATTTCCGCCACGTGCCTCTCGACTCCTTGACACCCAAAAACTTTAGCCGTGCCTCTCGCCCTCGCCCTCGCCGTCGCTCCCGCCCTCTCCGTCGTTCCCGCTACCGCTCCCGCCCTCGCCCTCGCCCTCGCCTCTTTACCTAGCCCATCGCCCTCGCTCTCTTGACGTTGTTTCGCCGCGAGTGCCATCATCAGCCGTCGCCGGTAAGTAATCCGCCGCACCTCTCAAAGTTAGTATCAAGCTTCGTTTTTATAGCTTTTTTTTTTTAATCAATACTTGAATATTTGTGTTGATTAGGTCATGGTATTGGTTTTGTGAGTTTCAATTAGGTTTGGAAATTACGTATTGGTTTTGTGATTTTCAATTATGTTTTGAAATAGGTATTGGTTTTGTGAAATGAAATTAGCTTTTGTAATTAGGTTTTGGTTTTGTGAGTGAAATTAGGATTTGAAATTAGATTTTGTAATTAGGTTTTGAAATTAATTGGGTATTGAAGTTAGGTTTTGCGAATTGAAATTTAGTTTTAGGTATTGTAATTGCGTTTTAAAATTAGGTTTTCGTATTGAAATTGTGTTTTAAAAATTTGGATTAGTTCTGAAATTACGTATTGAAATTCAATTTTGAAATTAGGTTTGTAATAATTAGGTGTTGGGAATTGAAATTAGTTATATTGATTAGATTTTTTGCTTGAAATTAATAATTTAATATGTGACGTTATCTTTTTTATAGGTTTAAATGGCACCCCAAAAAAAAGAGCACGTAGTTACGTAGTGGTTCGCGGATCCGGGAGCCGAGCCCAAGAGGCCTCGGAGGATCTTCCAGTTGATCCACCACCTCCCATTGAAACACCAAACTTCAACACCGAAGAAGCCAAGAAAAGATTTCTACAAATTAGAACGCGAAAAATATGCCCAGAGTGTCCTGGTGTACAAATTTTATGCAGCTCTTCCCGATGAGTCAGCAATCGGGTTTGTTAGTGTTCGGGGTACTCGATTTGAGATCAATCCTCGAATCATCAATGCGTTCCTCGGAACCCGCAATTTGACGGACGAGGAAAACAAGCACACCCAATTGGACGGCCAAGAGTTGAATCAAGTGTTCTACGACGACATAGCGGCGGCAATTGCTACGCCCGGAGCTCAATGGCACGAGAGGGGCGGAGAGGCGAGGCTGGTCAAAAGTCAGCTTAATCGGAAAGCAAAAGTGTGGATGTACTTCTTTGGGAGCATTCTATACCCGCAACCGCACTTCACGGAGCTGCAGTTCGACTTTCTCAAGTTGATCTACGCCGGAGTTAGGGGATTGAATATCGACGTCGGTCGTTTCATATTCTCCAACATGTGTATCATGGTGTACGTGCAGTCGAAGAGCTCATTGGGCTTCCCGTTCCTTATGACAGCTCTCTGCAAATACGCCGGGGTAAGTACAGCTTCATTTGTGTATAAGTTTAGTTGTGAAATTCAGTTGTATCAATATTGATTTAATCTGTTTTTCAAACTATCGTTTAGATCAAGGAGAATGAACTCGACATTGCGGTGCCGTATGGAAAGAAAATGGCCGCGGCCTGGATTCGGAGTTTGAAAGAACCCGAAGACGAGGAGCCAATGATTATACCTGAAAATGAGGTAAAATTGTAGCTTCATTTGCTTAATTTTTTATAATTGATTTAATAATAATCTAATCTTGCTTGAATTTCATGGTTCAGGACGTTCAGATGCCGCCTGTTGCCGCCCCCCGACCGCCTTAGCTTAACAACGATGCTCCGCCGATGAGAGCCTTCGTGGCTCACGGTGTTCGTAGTCTGCTGGAGTTCACCGCATATTTCATGTCCTTCTGGCCGGGTATCTATCCTGGTTTGAATCTTATCCTTAATCAATATTACATATGTATTGAAATGTTTTTTATAATCAATAAATGCAATCTGTAAAATTTATCCAGGATTCGACACGCCAAATCAGTTTCCACCAATGCCGTGGCCAGCAGGATATCCTGATCAGTATCCAGAGCCGGCATTTGCTGAAGGCCCCGAGAACAACGATGGCCAGAACGGCGGCGAGAATGTGGGCGTGGACAACGATAACGAGAACCCCGACAACCCCGAAAACCCCGAGATCCCCAACAACCCCGAGAACACCGAGAACCCGGCCAACACCGAGAACACCGAAAACCCCGTCAAAACCGAGAACCCCGTCAACCCCAACAACACCGAGAACACCGAGAACCCCATCAACACCGAGAACCCCGTTAACCCCAACAACCACTACAAGAAATAAGGGTATCGGAGACTGAAATTCTAGTCTCTAATACCTAAAAATCAGTCACGAATTTTAATCGGAGACTGATTCCCAGTCACAACGCTCAGTTATAACTGCTTTGTTCTTAATAGTTGTATTGGTAACTAAAATACTAGTCCTTGTTATATATGCCACTAAGACTATCACCTAGTTTTGAATACGTATATGTTCAGTCTTCAATATGTCACCCGAGACCACGTTAATTCAGTCCCTAATACATCACTTTCGTGACTAATCCATCAGTCTCCGAAAAAGCTTCTTTTCAGTCTCTTTTGTACACCTTTAGAGACTGCAAATTAGTATGCAATACATGTCTATTTTGTCTCTAATAGCGACGAGATACCATGTCAATTCAGTCCCTAATAAGGTGTTTCAAGGACTGTCGATTAGTCTTTGATACCATGTTAGTTCAGTCCCCAATATGTTTCTATTAAGGACTAAAAATTAATCTATGATATCATTTTCTTTTAGTTCCTAATACAGCTCTTTAGAATCTAAATATCAGTCTTTAATAATAAATAATTTTAGTCTCTAAATTGGTTTTTTAAGACCGTTTATCAAACTCTGGTACCCTGTCATTTTAGTCTCCAATATGCTTCTATTAAGGACTGAAAAATAATCTCGGAAAACGTTTTTATTTAGTTCCTAATACACATCTTTAGAGTCTGAAAATCAGACCTTGATAATAATTATTGAGTCCCTAATATTTTTTTTCAAAACTAAATATCAGTCTCATTTAGTCTCTCATATGTTCGTTTAGTGACTAACAATAGTCTTTGATAGTACACTTCAATTTTACGTATTTATAATTAGAGACTAAAAATAGTTTTCAATATCAATTCAAATCAGTCCTCTTTATTTGATATTAGGGACTAAATATAAGTTGTTAATACCATGTATTTTTAGTCCCCTAAATAATTTATTTTAGGACTAAAAACAGTCTCTAATATTGTGAAACTCAATCTTTAATATATTTATATTAGGGACTGAAATCAGTCTATATTACCAAATCGTTTCATTCCCTAAATGTGTTTAGACACTAAAAAGCAGTTCCCGAAACAATTGCACATCCTATATTCAGTACTAGATATCAACATTTGAGACAAAAATTTAGTCCAAAAAACATCAGAAAAAATTGTGACTGTTTTTTTAGTTTTCGAAATATCAACAATAATGCAATTCACAAATTCTAGCTTTCTAAAAATTAGTATTTGTACCTGAGAAAATACCACCACAAAGCAAGAACTGAAATCAATAATCTCGATTTATTCAACGAACAAACAATAACCATAACAAATCTGTTATAAACTTCAACCAACAAACAATAGTCAATAACAAGTCTGTTATAAACTTCAACCAACAAACAATAATCATAGTCAACCATAACCAATCAAAATATATAAATAAATAATACGTAGCAAATATTTAAAGAATAAGTCTTAAAACTAACATCCTAGATCGAGTCTTCGCTATCATGGTCATTGTCGCTGAGTAGTCCATCTGAAACCAACAAACAATAATCATATAACAAGGGTTATAGACTCTAAACCTTAACCAATCAAAATCTATATATAAATAATACGTATCAAATATTTAAAGCATAAGTCTTAAAACTAACCCTAGATCGAGTGGTCGTTGTCATGGTCATTGCCGCTGGGTAGTTCATCTGAACCATTTGCTCCCTGAGTCGATGTTGGTGTTGATACCGTGCTCGCGAAATTCTGAAACTCCGGATACTTTGAGCTGATAAAGCTTGCCACTATATATAAGTCTATATGCACAAGCTCTAGATTTTCATGGCTCATTCTTTTCAATTTCTAAGAAGAGAGTTTTGTTAATTTACGTACCTTCCAAAAATGACTCACATGATATAACTAGAAGAGTACTATACTATTAACACACTCCTCTCATGCTATACTATATATTTGGACAGTATATGAATATACAATTACACATTGAAATTACACATCATTTACTATGCTCTTATAAATTAGTATAGCTGGACAGTATATAATTTTCTCATGCTCTACTATATATTTGGACAGTATATGAATATACAATTTACAACATGATGAGTTATCTTTTATTTGTTACAAGTTAGAACCAAATACACAATTGACAACCAAATACACAATTGAAATATCAATTTATACTTTCTCAATTAACTAATCATATCACAACCTACTGTACACAATAAAACCAACAAAAATATTCAGATCCTACAATTTCAAACCAACAACCTACTGTTTACATATTATTTAAGTTGTTTATAAAATAAACAACTATAATATTGCATATTACTTATATTTACTTCATTCATGATCCTATAGTCAATTTTAATATAAGAAAAATCAACAAAATCAAAATGAACCAATAATTCATTTTGAAATTACTAGAAGTGCTAAGACATTGACTATTTTAAAAGTACAAATTCATAAGCTAGAAGGACACACTACAAATAAAAAATTAGGAATAACTATATAGTATTACTTAACGGAAAATCCTAAACAAGTAACACTAGGCCACCAACAACGAAACAATGACAAAGCATGTTTAACGAAAAAAAAAACCAATAACAAATATTATAATGGGGAGAATCAGAGTTCAACTTAATCCAAAACAGAGAACGAATGGAAACTACTGCGAACGAGCGATGATTGATGACATAATATATTAGGAACTTAATGATAAAGCATCTGTGCAAATCCTTCTTATAAATCCTCATTCAATTAGGAACATAAACATATGACATAATCTATATACAGTACATATTCCATAACTAATTATAAATCCTCATTCAATTAGTAATAACAAGGTAAAATTGAACAAAAGAAGTCGATTAATTCAATTAGTAACTAATTTTAATTCCTGAACGAAAGAATTCGATTCATTCCAATATAGGTTCAGCATAAAACTAGTAAATCTAACCCGCAAAAACGATTTAATAGAAAATTGAATGAATAAGATATATTAAAAAAGAAATTAAAAGAATTATTATTAATTCTTTTAATGAAAATAATAATTATTAATTTATATACATCACCAATTTCCTGTATTTTGCTTAATTTTTTTTTTTTTTTGTATTTGACGAACACTTTATTTTCCAAAAAACCAAAAAAATCGACGAACAATCCCAAATCCAACCTTCCCGCGATTTCTTTCCTCCCTCGCAGCCCCGAATCGTGCTAAGCCCCAAATCCAATCCCAAATCCAACCTTCCCGCGATTTCTTCCCACCCTCGCACCCCCAAATCAAATCCCAAATCGCAACCTTCGTGCGATTTCTTCACTCCCTCGGCCGACAGCCTCTCTCTCGCCTCTTTCTTTCTTTCTCTGACTCGCAATCGCTCCGCCCTGAGGAGGCGAACGCGGAGGTTTACGGTCTGAAGAAGGACTTGGTGGAGAGAGCGGTGGCGGTCGAGGCTATACAGAGCGAGGTTGAGAGCCTGAAGTCGGCGAAAGCTGAGAGGGAGGCCAGAGAAACGGGCGAGAAGGAGAGCCGAGTCCGAGCCGAGGAGGAAGCGCGAGAGGGTATCGGAGCGAAGGACAGCGAGATCACAACGTTGAGGAAGACGATCGAAGCGCTCCGGGGCGAGGTCGAGAGCCTGAAGGAAGAGAGCTCCCGCGCGTCCGGCTTGGACGGCTCCGTTCGGGCCGTCCAAGCCGGAACGGCTTTGGTGTGTGCAATATACCATAGGCGTCATTGAATGGGAAGAACAGAGAGGTCAGAGATGTCCAATTTTGTTAGATTCTGTGTGCTGATTCCATTTTGAAACCCATGATTTGTGCTTGTTTGGGATTGTTTGTGAGTCTTACTATAGTTTTGAAATCCTGGTGTAAAGAGTTATATCGAAGTCGTTCTCTGAGGAAAGGCTGCTCCTCAAAATCTTAAATGCCGAGCTCTGTTGGGGATTGCAAATGGGAAAGTATGTAATGAGATTTGCAACTTGGGTTGCTCGTTTTGAAAAAAAAAATTGTAGGCAAAACTAGACCTCGATCAAGGCATTTTAGTTGATGAAGAATTTGGTCGCGGTTGACATAGAAATTGTGTTTGTCCTGGAATTGTGCTTTGAGAAAGGTAATCTTCTTTCTTTTACTATTTTGACCAATTTTTGTGATTCAAGTCAGAATAGTGTCTTCATTATGAGTACAATTATTCATATTTTTTGCTTAAGTATTTTAATTAAATATGCAGTTCAGAGAAGATTATTTAATATTTTAACAATTTAAGCACTTTGGATATGATTTATTTATGTATTTGATAATAATTGGGAAAAAGTTAATTTTTTTTACTTGTTGTGTTGAGATGAGATGTATGGTAATTGATCTTCATTTTTCTGTTATTTAACCAAATAAAATAGTTTTGATCATATTGTTTATAACAAAGATATAGCTCAAGTGCAATAAAAAACAATGAAGCATAATTTTTTTTTAACATAATTAGGACATTTCGTTTTTGTAAGTGTGAAAAAATATATTACAGGATGAAAATCGATTCTTAATTCTTTTAAGCTAAACACATTTTTGAAAATTGAATTTTAGTTTTGGAAAAACTACTTGATTAGCGCCAAATTATGTGAGACTGAAAAATGAGTCCTTAAAATTATCATATATAAAATACATTTTAAGACTGAGTAATTAGAGACTGAATAACAGTCCTTGATCATTATTTGCACAAACTATATTACAGACTGAAGATCAGTTCCTAATTCTTTTATTCTAAAGACATTTTGAAAACTAAATTTTAGTTTTGGAAGAGCTACTTGATCAGCACCAAATAACGTGAGACTAAAAATCTGTCCTTGATGTTTTCGTATATAAAATACATTTTAAGACTAAGTAATTAGAGACTGAATAACACTCCCTTATCATTATCGACATAAAATATATTATAGACTGAATATTAGTTCCTAATTCTTTTATTCTAAAGACACATTGAAAACTAAATTTTAGTTCTTGAAAAGCTACTTGATCAGTGTCAAATAATGTGAGACTGAAAATTAGTCTTTGATAATTTCATATATAAAATACATTTTAAGACTGAGTTATTAGATACTGAATAACAGTCTTTGATATTTGGGTATACAAAATACATTATAAGACTGAGTAATTAGAGACTGAATAACAGTCCTTGACCATTTACCTACACGAAAGATATTAAAGACTAAATATCAGTTCCTAATTCTTTTAATCTATAGACACTTTCAAAACTAAAATTTAGTTACGGAAAAACTACTTTATCAGCGCCATATAATGTGAGATTGAAAATCAGTTACTGATATTTTCATATTAAAAATATTGTTTTAAGACTAAATATCTGTTTTAATTCTTTATTATTAAGGACAAGTTTTTAGTCCCAAATATGTTCAGTGTTCTTAACATTATTAGATACACATAATAGATACTGAAAATAATTCCCGTATAATATTGCGCCATTTTTAATATTGAGGTAACATATGGGGGACTGAATTTTAGTAGCAAAGTTGAGCAACCTGAAAATCTAAAATGACAAAAATATATTTGTCACTGAAATTTAGTTTCACATAAAGTTCCAAAATATTAGGAACTAAAAAACAGTTGCTAAGATTACACGAAAATAAAAACATTCCTTAAAACATTCAGGTACTAATAAATCAGTCTTAATTATGCATTATTAAGGACTAATTTTTACTCTCAAATATTAACAACATACAAGTTACACATAATAAAGACTAAATATCAGTCCCCCTAACGTTCGGCGCCATTATCAGTAGCCAATAAATTTTGTCAACTGAAAATTAGTCTCAACTATAATCAGGTACTAATACATCTGTCTCAATTAAGGATTAATAAGGACTAATATTTACTCTTAAATATGTGTATTATCATTAGTTCCACTATCACCACATAATAAAGACTGACAATCAGTCTCCAATACATTGGCGCCATTTTGATTAAGAGGGGAACATATATGAGACTGAAATTTAGTAGCCAATATGTTTCTCACCGCATTACAGAGAATGAAAGTCAGTCCCGAATAATTTGGCGCCATTTTTAATTATAAATGAGACTGAAATTTAGTAGCCAATAAGTTTTCTCAAAAAATCTTAAATGAAAAATATATATTCTCCACTGAAATTTAGTCTCAAATAATGAACCAAGTTATTAGCAACTAAAACTCAGTCCATAAGTTTAGTCCCATAAAAATCAGTCCCGAATACCATCAGGTACTGATAAATCAGTCTTAGATACTTGGTATTTGAGACTGATATATCAGTCTCTCGTAAAATAGTCCTAGACGCTAACATTTCTTGTAGTGATACAGAATTAAGTGAATGTCCACTGTGCAATGGATCAAGGTGGAAGACAGGAAAGGAGCCACATTACGGTATCAAAGGGGTTCCGCAAAAAGTATTATGGTACATTCCCCCATTCACCCGCCTCAAACGCATGTTTAACAATATTAATCACGCGGAGAACATATTTTGGCACTAAAAAAATCAGAGTAATGATGGCATTTTAAGACACCCTTCTGATGCTTCACAGTGGAAAAGTTTTGATACTCGGTATCCGGAATTCAGATTGTTTGGCCGGTAATACTTTGCAACTACAATCTCCCTCCGAAGTTGTGTATGAAGCGGAAGTTCTTGATATTGACTCTTTTAATTTTGGGACCGAGCCAACAGGAAATGACATCGACGTCTACTTGGCACCTTTGGTCGATGATCTAAAGATGATGTGGAACGAAGGAATTGATATCAACGATGCTTAAGACGCGAAGTGTTCAAGTTGAAAGCAATGTCAATGTGGACAATCAATGACTTCCCGGCGTATGGAAACTTGTCTGGTTACTCGGTGAAATTTTCTATTGGTTGTCCAGTCTGCATAAAAAATACATCTTCAATCCGGTTGAAACATGGGAAGAAAACAGTTTTTCTCGACCATAGGAGATTTTTACCGAGAGATCACCCGTACAGAAAGAAAGAAAAAAAGTTAAATGGACATCAAGAACATCGACCTCCTCCAAAAAATTTGAACGTTGAAGATGTCTATAAAATGATTTGTGAAGAGACTTATGAAGTGCTTGGAAAAAGAACGTCGAGTGGTAAGAGGAAGCAAAAGAAATTTGAAGATAGACCGTTCAAAAAAGTATCAATCTTCAACGAGCTCCCGTATTGGAAGACGCATTACGTTCGACATTGTTTGGACGTTATGCACATTGAAAAAAATGTATGTGAAGCGATTGTTGGTACATTGCTTGACGATCCAAATAAAACAAAAGACGGGAAAAATGCTCGACAAGATCTCGTTGAATTGGGTATAAGACCGGATTTGCATCCTAAAATGGCTGGAAAGAAGACATTACTACCACCGGCTGTCCACACTTTATCGGAGCGAAGGAATCTTTGTGGATGGCTTGCGGCGATAAAAATTCCCGAAGGTCATTCTTCGAACTACAAGAGGTTTGTATCTATGAAAGATTTGAGACTTATCGGAATGAAGACTCACGATTGTCAAATGTTGCTTCAACAAAAACTGCCTCTTTCATTGCGAGGGTTTTTGCCAAAGGAAGTTCGATTCGCAATTTCGAAGTTATGTGAATTTTTCAACAAAATTTTCTCCAAAACTATTAAGGTTGAAGGTCTTGACGAGTTGCAAGCGGACTTGGTAAAAACCCTATGTATGCTCGAGATGTTCTTTCCACCCTCATTTTTTGACATCATGATTCACTTAACTGTTCACCTGGTACGGGAAGTGAAGTTATGTAGACCTATATTTCTACGGTGGATGTATCCAATTGAACGGTATATGAAAGTCTTGAAAGGATACGTGAAGAATTACAATCGACCAGAAGGGAGCATTGTCGAAGGATATATGGCAGAAGAGTCGGTTGAATTTTGTGTAGAGTATTTCCCGAGAACTCGGCCAATTGGTGTTCCCAAATTAGCCAAAGCGGAATCCAAAGGCTTATCTGCAGGTAATTATTATAATTTTTTTATAAATATATACGATGTTAATATTTAGATTACGTGTTGAATATAATATTTATTTTGATGTTTTTATGCACAGCAAATGCTTCAACTGTCAACCGAAAAGAATGGGAGCAAGCCGTTCTCCATGTGTTGCACAATTTAGACGTCGTGGAACCCTTTATCGATGTGCATATGAAGGAGTTAAGGTCTACTTATCCGAAAAAGTCAAAAAACGAAAAATGGCTAAAAAAAGAGCATAACTGTACGTTTGCAAAGTGGATCGATGAATATTGTTATGCAAGAAGAAAGAATTTAGATGAGACATTATTGAAGATCTCTAGCGGGCCTTCACAAGTAGTTACCAGGTACACGTCATGGTACGTTAACGGGTACACATTTTACACAAGGGAAAGGGACGAAAAACACCCCGTACAAAATAATGGTGTTACATTCTTTGCGGAAGGAGTCCATGTTGCGTCGGCCAAGGATAAAAATCCAAAACAAGCTTTTATGAGCTATTTTGGTTATGTAGAAGATATTTGGGAGGTCGATTATTGTGGTTTGCGAGTTGGATTGTTTAAGTGCAAATGGGCGGACAACAACCACGTCAAAGTTGCCAATGATGGAGTTACGGTTGTTGACTTCAGACGGATGAGTTATGCCAATGATTCATTCATGTTGGCATCCGAAGCATCTCAAGTGTTTTATGTATCGGACCCGGTCGATCAAGAATTATCTCTCGTCGTGCATGTGAACGCGAGAAATGTAGAAGAATCAAATGATGAAGTTGAAGACATCACTACCATCGCACCATTCTCCATCGGGCTACAATCGTTTGAAGACGTTGATAACGATGATGATGTTTCGTTTTTGCTACGTCGAGATATCCCGGCATTGGAAATTGATTGAATAATAATTTTATTGTAATAATGTTATATTTTGATCTTGTTTTTCATGTATGAACAATTAGTTATCATATTTATTTAAATGGAAATTGATTGAACAATTATTTTTCAATTAGTTATCTTTTAAAATTTTACTATTTGGAAATTGATTGAACAATTGTTTTTATAAAGAAGTTGGTTAAATAAATGTAAATTTGGTTCATTTTGTACTTAATACCGCGGCCTTTTAAAAAAGTGCCGCGGCGCGTTTTATACGAGAAACAATTACCGCGGCTTTTCTCAAACAGGCCGCGGCGAGTTGCATAAGGCAGAGGGTATTTACGTAAATTCAAAAGGACACCGCGGCTTATACATACCGACACCTTGGCATATGTACATAAAGCCTCGGCTTATTTTGTTTATGCCGTGGCATATATCGCATAGAAATTATACAGAGAGCATGCGTTTTCTGCAGGCAAAGAAATGCCACGGCGTACAAAGGCCGAGGCGTAGTACAACCATGCCGCGGCAGTCTTAGACAAAAACTAACCACATAGACCAAACCAAATTTTTACGCGTGCGTTAAATCAGGTTATGCCGCGGTAATGTAACACATGCCGCGGCGTTTGAAGACTAGCCTCGGCTCGATTATTTTTGTGCCGCGGCGTATTTACATACCAAAATATCGAAGAGTCTGTGTTAAGTTAAATCTTAACGTTCCGCGGCCTTGTTATGAACGTGCCACGGCGCGTTATATACGGGATACAAAATGCTGCGGCGTTTCAAGACAAGCCATGGCGAGTTTCATATTTAGCATGGGTAAAAAAGTAAATTCAATATGACGCCGCGACTTTAGTATATCTACGCCTTGGCATGAGTACATAAAGCCTCGGCGCGCATATATACTACCGCGGCATAAAGTGCGTACAAATTATACAGAGAGCATGCTTTCTGGAGGCCAAATCTTGCTGCGGCGTACCAAAATAGGCCGTGGCATGATCGGAAGGATGAGGTGTATGCCGCGGTATAGTATGTAACTGCCGCGGCGTACCTGTACGAGCCCCGGCTCATTTATTTCATGCCGTGGCATATTTACATCCCAAAATTTTACAGAGTCGGTGTTATTTCGAACCTCAACGTGCCCCAGCTTATATAAACCACGCCCTGGCGTGTATTTTTCCATGTTGGACTACGCCGCGGCAGTTTAAGTTCAAACCGCGCCATGTATCGAGATTTTCAGACAACAATTGCGTTTTTTCGTTGTCCAAAGCCGTTTTTGAATTTTTTTATTCGATTTTAACCTGATTTCCCTCCATTTTTATCCCATTTCAGCCCTATTCCTTCCCTCTTTTTCTTTAACTCTCCTCTCTTCTCTCTTCTCTCTTCTCTCTTCTCTCCTCTCTCTTCTCTCTTCTCTCTTCTTCCTCTCTCTCTCCCCGCCGTCGCCGTGCTCCGCCTTTCCCCGCCGTTATCCGCCGTGCTCCACCATTCTCTGCCGTGCTCCGCCGCCGACGTATCCTTGCTGTGCCCTAACTTCGTTGAGGTGTGCTTCATCTTGTTTCTTTAACAAGCTAAGTCCTACCCCGTTCCCTAACTCCGAGTTATTGATTCTCACAAGGTTAGAATCCTATCTGATTTCAATATTACATATGTATTGCATTTTTTTAATGTTTGCCATGAAATGTTTTTATGCTTTTGTTGTCTTTTTCATGTTTGCCATGAAATGTTGTTTTATGCTTTTGTTGTCTTGAATGTTTGCAATGAAATGTATTTGTTGTCTTGAGTTATTTGATGTTTATGAATTTTTGGAAACGAGTCAAATATATATTTAGGAAAGTTATGTCGGAGCGAGAAGTAACTAGGCCATCAACCGATTGAGAAGAAACGTCATCATCCGATGATAAAGAAACTACGCCCGGTTAGTAGTATTGTTATTTTGTTTAAGGTATTGTATTTCATTGAATCTATCTAGTATATAAAATTTATAATTTATTACTTTATTTGTTTCTAGTTCTTAACAAAAATGATGAAGTAGAAAAATGTAGAAGAAAACTTAGAGGAGAAGGAAAAAGAAAAGTGAACCTCATGAAAAGTATCACTATCTTAAAGCATAAGGGGAAAAAAATACTTGTGAGATTTGATGAGAAAAAAGAACCGGATGGAAGAGATGGTGATCTTTTAGCTAGTTGGATTGGTGTTCTTGCTCGGGAATTTATTCCAATTACTATATCCAATTGGAGATTGAAGAGTTTAAAAAAGGTGAAAGATAGGATATGGGATGAAATCCAACAAGCATTTGTTATTCCGAACGAGTACAAGAAGATGTGTTTATGTTGTGCCGGGGAATCGGCAAGATACTTCCGGTATGATCTCTCTACCCTATTCAAGAGAGATCCGAATGATAAAAGAATCTTCGAGCGACCGGATATTGTTAAGAATTATTACACGAGCATCACAGACGAACATTGGGAGGAGTTTGTTAATATTAGATTAAGCGATGAGTTCAAAGAAGTCTCGAATCAAAACAAAGCTAATAGGGCTCTCGTTGAGTACCCCTCTAGATCGGGTCGAAACGGATATCGGAAGCTCGATCAAATGCTAGTAAGGGTTTTAATTTTATATTTTAAATTTAATCTATTGTCTATAATTGAATAACATATTCCTTTGTTTCGTAGTTTGAAAAAAACGGCGTATGGGCGACAAAGCCGGAACTTTTGATCGAAATGAGGAATACTGAGGATGGTTCATTAAAGGATCCAAATCTAGAGCCTATTGTGAATAAAATAGTAAGTGCAATGAGTTTATTTGTATATTATTGACTTAAATATTTGTAATAATTTATTTTGTTATTAGTTGAAATGTACCACTAAAGTTGTGGACGACGATGAGGAAGAAGATATTTTGACAAGAGCTTTGGGGAAGAAAGAACATCCCGGACGAGTTCGGGGACAATCCAAATACGTCTCAAAGCGATCATTTTACAAACAAGCCAAAGACTCAACGAATCCCCTCGTTCAAAGTCTCCTAGCCGAAATTAAAGATATGAAAGTCAAGTCGGAAGCGAGAGATGCGGCTTTTGAGGAATGGAAGGCTAAAGTGGAACAAATGATCCAAGGATCATCTTTAAGAAATATTCAAGGTAGTAATGAACCACTCGATGCGCATAGTCCGGTAAGTCAACCTCTTGCTCCTTTAGCACCGATTGAATTGAATTTTGATGATGATCGTACTCCCGCAACAAAGGCTAAGGGAAAAGATTTTATTTCGAAAGGACCGAGTCTAGGGAGTAACGAGCCTTGTGATGTGCAAAGTCCGGGAAGGCCACCATTTACTCCCGTAGCGCCGGTTAATGTGCAACTTGATGAAGGTCAAACTCCCGCGAAAAAGGCTAAGCGTAAAGGGTTCCTTTCGAAAGGACCGAATAGAGAGAATATCAAATCTTTTAATGTGCAAAGTTGCGCTAGTCAATCGATTGCTTCTTCACCGAAGCTTGCGAACGTTCAAATTCAAGCTAAAAAGACAAAGAGCTCGCCTTTGGTTTCAAAAGGACCTATTCTAGGTATTGGCGGAATTTCCGCGGTTGATCCGGCGTCGTCTATTCCAAATACGTACATTTCATTTAATGAAGGTGTTGATTGTCTCCTTTTTGCGGAGGGAATCGTTGGGCACGTCGCAACCGGTAAGGTGTTCCTAAAAAATGAAGTGGTTGGCGAGAAAATTCACAGCATACCCTTGGATAGAGATCATCGTCGGGTGTTAGTAGAAGTGTCGATGTCTAAAGACCCTATTCCTCTCCCGGTATCGGTTCAATGGATCGAAACCATTGATGACGCGGTGGGGACCTTTGTGCCTTGGTCAGTGTCCCTTATTGAAGAATTAAACTCCAAAGGTAATCAAGCTCCCAAACCTAAGCCTAAAAATATAGCCAAAAGTTCGTATTACAATGAAATGGCACAAAAGATTAACTTGAACCATGTTAATCCCCGATTGAGAGCGTTAGCGTCTTATGCAAACGACTATATGCTTGCAAAGGGAAAGAAAATAGCAGTTGAGCTTGATAAGAGTTTGTGTGATTTCGCTCCGTTGTTGAATTTTGATGATACACGTGAATTTCTCCTCTCTCAAGACTTGACCGTACTATGGATAATGATTTGTCAAAGGTATGTTTCCATTTTCATTTGCGATTTCATAATTATTAAATATATAAATTACTGATTCATTTGTTATACATTAATTATTGTTATTTTTATTTGTAGTTATTTGCAAGAAAATCACATTCGCAATCTGGACATTTACGGTTTTCTTCCGCCATATGAAGACATCGGGTCCAACACAAAAGTAGGAGATGCTAAGAAAAATGCATTAAAACTTGATGTTGATCGATACTACAAACTTATACAAAATTGCAAGAATGGCAAAAGATGGTTAATGCCTTACAATAGTTGTCACCATTAGATTCTTCTTGTTTTTAACCCTTGGAAGGCTACCGTAGCGAAGTTTGATTCTCTCCCCAATTCAAGCGGTTTAAATAGCCACTTAGAGCAATTTTTCCAAAGTAAGTATTCTAAACCATAATCATTTTTATGTTTAAGTTATTTGAATTCCTGACTTTTTTTTTTGGTAGTATTGAAGACATATTCAAGGTTAATCACGACACCGGCCTCATGACACCCTCGTTGATAAAAACGGTGAATTCAAAAGGATGTCCGAAACAACCGGGAAATCATGAATGCGGATATTACGTCATGAAGTTCATGCACGACGTTGTGAGAAATGGTATGAATTTCGTCGATAGAAAACTTAATTATAGTGTAAACGAGATAGATTGATTGAATGTAGATTTAGGTATGTATGTGATATCAAAGTTTGCTAACTATGACGATGAAGATTAGAACATATTTTGGATTTGTTTGTTTATATTTGAACGGTGAATTTTGTATGGTGGATTATATGTTTTGTATGTATCGATCGTATAATCTTTAACCGATGATATTTTAATGTATTAATATTTTGGATTAATGCTTTTAATAAAAAATTCAATTTATATTTTATTTAATAAAATATTAATTATTTATTACAGGTTCTATCGGTATTAGAAAGAGATAAAAAGTTACCGGGTGATTTTTTTCAAAAAATCGCCGGTTTTTTATTTTTTTTAGTGTCTTTTTCAACAACGCTAAAAAACCGTCGCCCAAAACAAATACAACCCTTCGGAATACAGTTTACGCCGTGGCTTCCAAAAACACGCCGCGGCGGATCAATACCAAGTACGATGGTAAATTCCGTCGTTCGTAATAGTTTTACGCCGCGGCTTTTTGGAAACAATGTCGCGGCCTACCTCAAATAATGCTGCGGCATGTTTCTTCAAGCCGAGGCTTAATTTTGAAATATCAAAAAAACCGGCGGCGTGGTTTGATCATGCCGTGGTGTTTGAAAGTGTCGAAATGTCTAAAATAAGCCTCGGCTTGTTAAATACATGCCGCAGCGTTGGCTAAACTAAGCCTCGGCGTGTTTGCCTTGATTATTCGTTTCCAGCCGCAGCCTGTTTGATTTAATGCCGCGGCATTTAGCTTTCGAACAACGGATAATTTTGTTGCTCATTCATTTCTAGCCGCGGCTAGTTAAAATAACGCCGCGGCGTGTTTGACTTTTGATTCGATTATAGCCGAGGCCTGATTGATTTTATGCCGCGGCGTTTGGCTTTCGAACCACGAAAAACTCCGTTGTTCGTTCATTTCTAGCCGCGGCATGTAAACATTATACCACGGCGTGGTTGGCTTTATATTCGATTATAGCCGCGGCCTTTTATTTTCTGCTGTGGCTTTTGATTTCGAACCACGGATAATTCCGTTGTTAATTCGATTAGAGCCGCGGCGTGTTTTATTACACGCCGCGGCGTTATCGCGTTCGAACCACGGAACTTTTCGTTGTAGGAAGATTTTCTCAACCATGGAAAAAATTCGTGGTTGGAACTTACTACCATGCAGGATTCTACCATGGTTAAGAACCATGGTTGAAATTTTTCAACCATGGTTTTTAACCATAGTTGAAACCCGGATTTGTAGTAGTGTTTAAACAAAAAATGAAATGCATAATTCTTACTAATGTGTATTTATACCATATTTACTTATTTTAATCCCTAAATCGCAAAGCACTATCTCGTAGTTTCTATACCAAGCATTTAACGGGTTAAATTCATTACTGAAAAAATGTTAAAAATTAGTTTTCTCACGAGAGCAAATACGAGCGTTCATGATGCAATTTCAGTTGCTAGAACTTTATTTGGGTGGTATTACTACAAATTGGGTTATTTAGAGCATTAAAATTTTTTGACGCGCTCCAAAACCCCTGTTTCACCAATTAATGCGTGCTCCAAAAAAACTGAGTCTTTTTTACTAATTTTAAGCAAAACAACCCTAATTAAACGATATTTTAAACAAAAAATGAAATGCAAAATTCTTACTAATGAGTATTTATACCACATTTACTTATTTTAATCCCTAAATCGCGAAGCACTATCTCAAAGTTTCTATACCAAGCATTTAACGGGTTAAATTCATTACCGAACAATGTTAAAAATTGGTTTTTTTACGAGAGCAAATACGAAGCGTTCAGGATGAAATTTCAGTTGCTAGACTTTTATTTGGGTGGTATTACTACAAATTGGGATATTTTTGGCATTAAAATTTTTTGACGCTCTCCGAAACCCCCGTTTCACCAATTACTGCGTGCTCCAAAAAAACTGAGTATTTTTTACCCATTTTAAGCAAAACTACTCTAATTAAACAGTATTTTAAACAAAAAAATGAACTTAATTTTTTTTACTAATGTGTATTTATACCACATTTACTTATTTTAATCCGTAAATCGCGAAGCACTATCTCGTAGTTTCTATACCAAGAATTTAACGGGTTAAAATCATTACCGAAAAGTGTTAAAAATTGGTTTTCTTACGAGAGCAAATACGAAGCGTTCATGACGAAATTTCAACTGCTAGACCTTTATTTGGGTGGTATTATTATAAATTGGGTTATTTTTGGCATTAAAAGTTTTTTACGCTCTCCAAAACCCCTGTTTCACAAATTAATGCGTGCTCCAGAAAAACTGAGTCTTTTTCCCATTTTAAGCAAAACAACCCTAATTAAATGATATTTTAAACAAAAAATGAACTTTAAAATTCTTAGTAATGTGTATTTATACCACCTTTACTCATTTATACCATCTTAGTTTCTATACCAAGAATTTAACGGGTTAAAATCATTACTGAAAAGTATTAAAAATTGGTTTTCTTACGAGAGCAAATACGATGCGTTCATGATGAAATTTCAGTTGCTAGAACTTTATTTTGGTGGTATTGTTACAAATTAGGTTATTTTTGTTATTAAAAGTTTTTGAAGCTCTCCAAAAACCCCTTTTCACCAATTAATGTGTGCTCTAAAAAAACTGAGTCTTTTTCCCATTGTAAGCATAACAACCCTAATTAAACGATAGTCTAAACAAAAAATGAACTTCAAAATTCTTAGTAATGTGTATTTATACCACATTTACTTAGTTTAATCCCTAAATCGCGAAGCACTATCTCGTAGTTTCTAAACCAAGCATTTAAAGGGCTAAAATCATTACCGAAAAATGTTAAAAATTGGTTTCCTTACGAGAGCAAATACGATGCGTTCATGATGAAATTTCAGTTGCTAGAACTTTATTTGGGTGGTATTATTACAAATTAGGTAATTTTTGGCATTAAAAGTTTTTACGCTCTCCAAAAACCCTTTTTCACCAATTAATGCGTTCTCAAGAAAAAACTGAGTCTTTTTCCCATTTTAAACAAAACAACCCTAATTAAACGATATTTTAAACAAAAAATTAACTTTAAAATTATTAATAATGTGTATTTATACCACATTTACTTATTTTAATTCCTAAATCGCGAAGCACTTTCTCGTAGTTTCTATACCAAGCATTTAAAGGGCTAAAATCATTACCGATAAGTATTACAAATTGGTTTTCTTACGAGAGAAAATACGATGCGTTCATGGTGAAATATCAGTTGCTAGAACTTTATTTGGGTGGTATTATTACAAATTAGGTTATTCTTGAAAGTTTTTTACGCTCTCCAAACACCCTTTTTCACCAATTAATGCGTGCTCCAAAAAAAACTGAGTCCTTTTCCCATTTTAAGCAAAACAACCCTAATTAAACGATATTTTAAACCAAAAATTAACTTTAAAATTCTTAATAATGTGTATTTATACCACATTTACTTCTTTTAATTCCTAAATCGCGAAGCACTTTCTCGTAGTTTCTATACCAAGCATTTAAAGGGCTAAGATCATTACCGAAACGTGTTAAAAATTGGTTTTCTTACGAGAGCAAATACGATGCGTTCATGGTTAAATTTCAGTTGCTAGAACTTTATTTGGGTGGTATTATTACAAATTAGGTTTTTTTTGGCATTAAAACATTTTGACGCTCTCCAAAAACCCCTTTTCACCAAACAATGCGTGCTCCAAAAAAAATTGAGTCTTTTTCCCATTTTAAGCAAAACAACCCTAAATAAACGATATTTTAAACAAAAAATTAACTTTAAAATTCTTAGTAATTTGTAGTTATACCACATTTAATTATTTTAATCCCAAAATCGCGAAGCACTTTCTCGTAATTTCTATACCAAGCATTTAAAGGGCTAAAATCATTAGCGATAAGTGTAAAAAAATGGTTTCCATACGAGAGCAAATACGATGCGTCCATGATGTAATTTCAGTTGCTAGAAATTTATTTGGGTGGTATTATTACAAATTAGGTTATTTTTGGCATTAAAAGTTTTTGACGCTCTCCAAAAACCCCTTTTCACCAATTAATGCGTGCTCCAAAAAAAACTGAGTCTTTTTCCCAGTTTAAGCAAAACAACCCTAATTAAACGGTATTTTAAACAAAAAGATAAATTTAAAATTCTTAATAATGTGTATTTATACCACATTTACTTATTTTAATCCCTAAATCGCGAAGCACTTTCTCGTAGTTTCTATACCAAGCATTTAAAGGGCTAAAATCATTACCGAAAAGTTTTAAAAAATGGTTTTCTTACGAGAGTAAATACGATGCGTTCATGGTGTAATTTCTGTTGCTAGAACTTTATTTGGGTGGTATTATTACAATTTAGGTTAATTTTGGCATTAAAACTTTTTGACGCTCTCCAAAATCCCTTTTTCACCAATTAATGCGTGCTCCAAAAAAAAACTGAGTCTTTTTCCCATATTAAGCAAAATAACCCTAAATAAACGATATTTTAAACAAAAAATTAATTTTAAAATTCTCAGTAATGTGTATTTATGCCACATTTACTTATTTTAATTCCTAAATCGCGAAGCACTTTCTCGTAGTTTCTATAGCAAGCATTTAAAGGGCTAAAATCATTACCGATAAGTATTACAAATTGGTTTTCTTACGAGAGCAAATACGATGCGTTCATGGTGAAATATCAGTTGCTAGAACTTTATTTGGGTGGTATTATTACAAATTAGGTTATTTTTGGAAGTTTTTTACGCTCTCCAAACACCATTTTTCACCAATTAATGCGTGCTCCAAAAAAAACTGAGTCTTTTTCCCATTTTAAGCAAAACAACCCTAATTAAACGATATTTTAAACCAAAAATTAACTTTAAAATACTTAATAATGTGTATTTATACCACATTTACTTCTTTTAATTCCTAAATCGCGAAGCACTTTCTCGTAGTTTCTATACCAAGCATTTAAAGGGCTATGATCATTACCGAAACGTGTTAAAAATTGGTTTTCTTACGAGAGCAAATACGATGCGTTCATGGTAAAATTTCAGTTGCTAGAACTTTATTTGGGTGGTATTATTACAAAGTAGGTTTTTTTTGGCATTAAAACATTTTGACGCTCTCCAAAAACCCCTTTTCACCAATCAATGCGTGCTCCAAAAAAAATTGAGTCTTTTTCCCATTTTAAGCAAAACAACCCTAAATAAACGATATTTTAAACAAAAAATTAACTTTAAAATTCTTAGTAATGTGTAGTTATACCACATTTATTTATTTTAATCCCTAAATCGCGAAGCACTTTCTCGTAATTTCTATACGAAGCATTTAAAGGGCTAAAATCATTAGCGATAAGTGTAAAAAAATGGTTTCCATACGAGAGCATATACGATGCGTCCATGATGTAATTTCAGTTGCTAGAAATTTATTTGGGTGGTATTATTACAAATTAGGTTTTTTTTGGCATTAAAAGTTTTTGACGCTCTCCAAAAACCCTTTTTCACCAATTAATGCGTGCTCCAAAAAAAACTGAGTCTTTTTCCCATTTTAAGCAAAACAACCCTAATTAAACGATATTTTAAACAAAAAGATAAATTTAAAATTCTTAATAATGTGTATTTATACAATATTTACTTATTTTAATCCCTAAATCGCGAAGCACTTTCTCGTAGTTTCTATACCAAGCATTTAAAGGGCTAAAATCATTACCGAAAAGTGTTAAAAAATGGTTTTCTTACGAGAGTAAATACGATGCGTTCATGGTGAAATTTCTGTTGCTAGAACTTTATTTGGGTGGTATTATTACAAATTAGGTTATTTTTGGCATTAAAACTTTTTGACGCTCTCCAAAATCCCTTTTTCACCAATTAATGCGTGCTCCAAAAAAAGTGAGTCTTTTTCCCATTTTAAGCAAAACAACCATAAATAAACGATATTTTAAACAAAAAATTAATTTTAAAATTCTCAGTAATGTGTATTTATGCCACATTTACTTATTTTAATTCCTAAATCGCGAAGCACTTTCTCGTAGTTTCTATTCCAAGCATTTAAAGGGCTAAAATCATTACCGATAAGTATTACAAATTGGTTTTCTTACGAGAGCAAATACGATGCGTTCATGGTGAAATATCAATTGCTAGAACTTTATTTGGGTGGTATTATTACAAATTAGGTTTTTTTTGGAAGTTTTTTACGCTCTCCAAACACACTTTTTCACCAATTAATGCGTGCTCCAAAAAAAAACCGAGTCTTTTTCCCATTTTAAGCAAAACAACCCTAATTAAACGATATTTTAAACCAAAAATTAACTTTAAAATTCTTAATAATGTGTATTTATACCACATTTACTTCTTTTAATTCCTAAATCGCGAAGCACTTTCTCGTAGTTTCTATACCAAGCATTTAAAGGGCTAAGATCATTACCGAAACGTGTTAAAAATTGGTTTTCTTACGAGAGCAAATACGATGCGTTCATGGTAAAATTTCAGTTGCTAGAACTTTATTTGGGTGGTATTATTACAAATTAGGTTTTTTTTGGCATTAAAACATTTTGACGCTCTCCAAAAACCCCTTTTCACCAATCAATGCGTGCTCCAAAAAAAATTGAGTCTTTTTCCCATTTTAAGCAAAACAACCCTAAATAAACGATATTTTAAATAAAAAATTAACTTTAAAATTCTTAGTAATGTGTAGTTATACCAGATTTAATTATTTTAATCCCTAAATCGCGAAGCACTTTCTCGTAATTTCTATACGAAGCATTTAAAGGGCTAAAATCATTAGCGATAAGTGTAAAAAAATGGTTTCCATACGAGAGCAAATACGATGCGTCCATGATGTAATTTCAGTTGCTAGAAATTTATTTGGGTGGTATTATTACAAATTAGGTTATTTTTGGCATTAAAAGTTTTTGACGCTCTCCAAAAACTCTTTTTCACCAATTAATGCGTGCTCCAAAAAAACTGAGTCTTTTTCCCATTTTAAGCAAAACAATCCTAATTAAACGATATTTTAAACAAAAAGATAAATTTAAAAATTCTTAATAATGTGTATTTATACCAAAATTACTTATTTTAATCCCTAAATCGCGAAGCATTTTCTCGTAGTTTCTATACCAAGCATTTAAAGGGCTAAAGTCATTACCGAAAAGTGTTATAAATTAGTTTTCTTACGAGAGCAAATACGATGCGTTCTTGGTGAAATATCAGTTGCTAGAACTTTATTTGGGCGGTATTATTTAAAATTAGGTTATTTTTGGAAGTTTTTTACGCTCTCCAAACACCCTTTTTCACCAATTAATGCGTGCTCCAAAAAAAGTGAGTCTTTTTCCCATTTTAAGCAAAACAACCCTAATTAAACGATATTTTAAACAAAAAATTAACTTTATAAGTCTTAATAATGTGTATTTATACCAAATTTACTTATTTTAATCCCTAAATCGCGAAGCACTTTCTCGTAAATTCTATACACAGCATTTAAAGGGCTAAAGTCATTGCCGAAAAGTGTTATAAATTAGTTTTCTTACGAGAGCAAATACGATGCGTTCTTGGTGAAATATCAGTTGCTAGAACTTTATTTGGGCGGTATTATTAAAAATTAGGTTATTTTTGGAAGTTTTTTACGCTCTCAAAACACCCTTTTTCACCAATTAATGCGTGCTCCAAAAAAACTGAGTCTTTTTCCCATTTTAAGCAAAACAACCCTAATTAAACGATATTTTAAACAAAAAATTAATTTTAAAATTCTTAGTAATGTGTGTTTATACCACATTTACTTATTTTAATCCCTAAATTGCGAAGCACTTTCTCGTAGTTTCTACACCAAGTATTTAAAGGGCTAAAATCATTACCGAAAAGTGTTAAAAATTGGTTTTCTTACGAGAGCAAATACGATGCGTTCATGATGAAATTTTAGTTGCTAGAACTTTATTTGGGTGGTATTATTACAATTAAGGTTATTTTTGGCAATAAAAGTTTTTTACGCTCTCCAAAAACCCCTTTTCACCAATTAATGCGTGCTCCAAAAAAAACTGAGTCTTTTTCCAATTTTAAGCAAAACAACCCTAATTAAATGATATTTTAAACAAAAAATTAAATTTAAAATTCTTAATAATGTGTATTTATACCACATTTACTTATTTTAATCCCTAAATCGCGAAGCACTTTCTCGTAGTTTCTATACCAAGCATTTAAAGGGCTAAAATCATTACCGAAAAGTGTTAAAAAATATTTTTCTTACGAGAGCAAATACGATGCGTCCATGATGAAATTTCAGTTGCTAGAACTTTATTTGGGTGGTATTATTACAAATTAGGTTATTTTTGGCATTAAAATTTTTTGACGCTCTCCAATAACCCGTTTTCACCAATTAATGCGTGCTCCAAAAAAAAACTGAGTCTTTTTCCCATTTTATGATAAAAAAACCCTAATTAAACGATATTTTAAATAAAAAATTAAATTTAAAATTCTTAATAATGTGTATTTATACCACATTTACTTATTTTAATCCCTAAATCGCGAAGCACTTTCTCGTAGTTTCTTTACCAAGCATTTAAAGGGCTAAAATCATTACCGAAAAGTTTTAAAAATTGGTTTTCTTACGAAAGCAAATACGATGCGTTCATGGAGAAAATTTCAACTGCTAGAACTTTATTTGGGTGGTATTATTATAAATTAGGTTATTTTTGGCATAAAAACTTTTTGACGCTCTCCAAAAACCATTTTTCACCAATTAATGCGTGCTCCAAAAAAAACTGAGTCTTTTTCCCATTTTAATCAAAACAACCCTAATTAAACGATATTTTATAGAAAAAATTAAATTTCAAATTCTTAATAATGTGTTTTTATACCACATTTACTTATTTTAATCCCTAAATCGCGAAGCACTTTCTCGTAGTTTCTATATCAAGCATTTAAAGGGCTAAAATCATTACCGAAAAGTGTTAAAAAATGGTTTTCTTACGAGAGCAAATACGATGCGTTCATGGTGAAATTTCAGTTGCTAGAACTTTATTTGGGTGGTATTATTACATATTACGTTATTTTTGGCATTAAAACTTTTTGACGCTCTCCAAAAACCCTTTTTCACCAATTAATGCGTGCTCCATAAAAAACTGAGTCTTTTTCCCATTTTAAGCAAAACAACCCTAATTAAACGATATTTTAAACAAAAAACTAAATTTAAAATTCTTAATAATGTGTATTTATACCACATTTACTTATTTTAATCCCTAAATCAGGAAGCACTTTCTCGTAGTGTTTATACCAAGCATTTAAAGGGCTAAAATCATTACCGAAAAGTGATAAAAATTGGTTTTCTTACGAGAGCAAATACGATGCGTTCATGATAAAATTTAAGTTGTTAGAACTTTATATGGGTGGTATTATTACAAATAAGGTTATTTTTGGCATTGAAAGTTTTTTACGCTCTCCAAAAAGCCTTTTTCACCAATTAATGAGTGCTCCAAAAAAAACTGAGTCTTTTTCCCATTTTAAGCAAAAGAACCCTAGTTAAACGATATTTTAAACAAAAAATTAACTTTAAAATTCTTAGTAATGAGTATTTATACCACATTTACTTTTTTAATCCCTAAATCGCGAAGCACTTTCTCGTAGTTTCTATACCAAGCATTTAAAGGGATAAAATCATTACCGAAAAGTGTTAAAAATGGTTTTCTTACGAGAGCAAATACGATGCGTTCATGATGAAATTTCAGTTGCTAGAACTTTATTTTGGTGGTATTATTACAAATTAGGTTATTTTTGGCATTAAAAGTTTATGACGCTCTCCAAAAACCATTTTTCACCAATTAATGCGTGCTCCAAAAAAAATGAGTCTTTTTCCCATATTAAGTAAAAAACCCCACATTAAACGAAATTTTAAACCAAAAATTAACTTTAAAATTCTTAGTAATGTGTATTAATACCACATTTACTTATTTTAAATTCTAAATCGCGAAGTACTTTCTCGTAGTTTCTATATCTAGCATTTAAAGGGCTAAAATCATTACCGAAACGTGTTAAAAATTGGTTTTCTTACGAGAGCAAATACGATGCGTTCATGATAAAATTTCAGTTGCTAGAACTTTATTTGGGTGGTATTATTACAAATAAGGTTATTTTTGGCATTGAATGTTTTTGATGCTCTCCAAAAAGCCTTTTTCACCAATTAATGAGTGCTCCAAAAAAAACCGAGTCTTTTTCCCATATTAAGCAAAAAAACCCCACATTAAACGATATTTTAAACCAAAAATTAACTTTAAAATTCTTAGTAATGTGTATTTATACCACATTTACGTATTTTAATCCCTAAATAGCGAAGTACTTTCTCGTAGTTTCTATACCAAGCATTTAAATGGCTAAAATCATCACCGAAAGTGTTAAATATTGGTTTTCTTACGAGAGCAAATACGATGCGTTCATGATGAAATTTCAGTTGCTAGAACATTATTTGGGTGGTATTATTACAAAATATGTTATTTTTGGCATTAAAAGTTTTTGACGCTCTCCAAAAACCCTTTTTCACCAACTAATCCGTGCTCCAAAAAAAACTTAGTCTTTTTCCCATTTTAAGCAATAAACCCCACATTAAATGATATATTAAACAAAAAATTAACTTTAAAATTCTTTGTAATGTGTATTTATACCACATTTACTTATTTTAATCCCTAAATCGCGAATTAATTTCTCGTAGTTTCTATACCAAGCATTTAGAGGGCTAAAATCATTACCGAAAAGTGTTAAAAATTGGTTTTCTTACGAGAGCAAATGCGATGCGTTCATGATGAAATTTCAATTGCTAGAATTTTTTTTTGGGTGGTATTATTACAAATTAGGTTATTTTTGGCATTAAAAGTTTTTGACGCTCTCCAAAAACCCTTTTTCACCTATTAATGCGTGCTCCAAAAAAAACTGAGTCTTTTTCCCATTTTAAGCAAAACAACCCTAATTAAACGATATTTTAAACAAAAAATTAACTTTAAAATTCTTACTAATGTGTATTTATACCACATTTACTTATTTAAATCCCTAAATGGCGAAGCACTTTCTCGTAGTTTCTATACCAAGTATTTAAAGGGCATAAATCATTACCGAAAAGTTTTAAAAATTGATTTTCTTACGAGAGCAAATACGATGCGTTCATGATAAAATTTCAGTTGCTAGAACTATATTTGGGTGGTATTATTACAAATTAGGTTATTTTTGGCACTAAAAGTTTTTGACGCTCTCCAAAAACCCTTTTTCACCAATTAATGCGTGCTACAAAAAAAACTGAGTCTTTTTCCCATTTTAAGCAAAACAAACCTAATTAAACGATATTTTAAACAAAAAATTAACTTTAAAATTCTTAGTAATGTGTATTTATACCACATTTACTTACTTTAATCCCTAAATCACGAAGCACTTTCTCGTAGTTTCTATACCAAGCATTTAAATGGCTAAAATCATTACCGAAAAGTTTTAAAAATTGGTTTTCTTACGAGAGCAAATACGACGCGTTCATGATGAAATTTCAGTTGCTAGAACTTTATTTGGGTGGTATTATTACAAATTAGGTTATTTTTGGCATTAAAAGTTTATGACGCTCTCCAAAAACCATTTTTCACCAATTAATGCGTGCTCCAAAAAAAACTGAGTCTTTTTCCCATATTAAGTAAAAAACCCCACATTAAACGATATTTTAAACCAAAAATTAAATTTAAAATTCTTAGTAATGTGTATTAATACCACATTTACTTATTTTAAATCCTAAATCGCGAAGTACTTTCTCGTAGTTTCTATACCAAGCATTTAAAGGGCTAAAACCATTACCGAAAAGTGTTAAAAATTGGTTTTCTTACGAGAGCAAATACGATGTGTTCATGATAAAATTTCAGTTGCTAGAACTTTATTTGGGTGGTATAATTACAAATTAGGTTATTTTTTGCATTGAATGTTTTTGACGCTCTCTAAAAACCCTTTTTCACCAACTAATGCGTGCTCCAAAAAAAACTGAGTCTTTTTCCCATTTTAAGCAATAAACCCCACATTAAATGATATTTTAAACAAAAAATTAATTTTAAAATTCTTAGTAATGTGTATTTATACCATATTTACTTATTTTAATCCCTAAATCGCGAATTAATTTCTCGTAGTTTCTATACCAAGCATTTAAAGGGCTAAAATCATTACCGAAAAGTGATAAAAATTGGTTTTCTTACAACAGCAAATACGACGCGTTCATGACTAAATTTCAGTTGCTAGAACTTTATTCGGGTGGTATAATTACAAATTAGATTATTTTTTACATTAAAAGTTTATGATGCTCTCCAAAAACCATTTTTCACCAATTAATACGTGCTTAAAAAAAAACTGAGTCTTTTTCCGATTTTAAGCTAAAAACCCCACATTAAACTATATTTTAAACCACAAATTAACTTTAAAATTCTTAGTAATGTTTAATTATACCACATTTACTTATTTTAATCCCTAACTCGCGAAGTACTTTCTCGTAGTTTCTATACCAAGCATTTAAAGGGCTAAAATCATTACCGAAAAGTGTTAAAAATTGGTTTTCTTACGAGAGCAAATACGATGCGTTCATGATGAAATTTCAGTTGCTAGAACTTTATTTGGGTGGTATTATTACAAATTAGGTTATTTTTGGCATTAAAAGTTTATGACGCTCTCCAAAAACCATTTTTCACCAATTAATGCGTGCTCCAAAAAAAACTGAGTCTTTTTCCCATATTAAGTAAAAAACCCTACATTAAACGATATTTTAAACCAAAAATTAAATTTAAAATTCTTAGTAATGTGTATTAATACCACATTTACTTATTTTAAATCCTAAATCGCGAAGTACTTTCTCGTAGTTTCTATACCAAGCATTTAAAGGGCTAAAACAATTACCGAAAAGTGTTAAAAATTGGTTTTCTTACGAGAGCAAATACGATGTGTTCATGATAAAATTTCAGTTGCTAGAACTTTATTTGGGTGGTATAATTACAAATTAGGTTATTTTTTGGATTGAATGTTTTTGACGCTCTCTAAAAACCCTTTTTCACCAACTAATGCGTGTTCCAAAAAAAACTGAGTATTTTTCCCATTTTAAGCAATAAACCCCACATTAAATGATATTTTAAACAAAAAATTAATTTTAAAATTCTTAGTAATGTGTATTTATACCATATTTACTTATTTTAATCCCTAAATCGCGAATTAATTTCTCGTAGTTTCTATACCAAGCATTTAGAGGGCTAAAATCATTACCGAAAAGTGTTAAAAATTGGTTTTCTTACGAGAGCAAATGCGATGCGTTCATGATGAAATTTCAATTGCTAGAATTTTTTTTTGGGTGGTATTATTACAAATTAGGTTATTTTTGGCATTAAAAATTTTTGACGCTCTCCAAAAACCATTTTCCACCAATTAATGCGTGTTCCAAAAAAAAACTGAGTCTTTTTCTCATTTTAAGCAAAACAACCCTAATTAAACGATATTTTAAACAAAATATTAACTTTAAAATTCTTAGTAATTTGTATTAATACCACATTTACTTATTTTAATCCCTAAGTCGCGAAGCACTTTCTCGTAGTTTCTATACCAAGCATTTAAAGGGCTAAAATCATTACCGAAAAGTGTTAAAAATTAGTTTTCTTACGAGAGCAAATACGAGGCGTTCATGATGAAATTTCAGTTGCTAGAACTTTATTTGGGTGGTATTATTACAAGTTAGGTTATTTTTGGCATTAAAAGTTTATGACGCTCTCCAAAAACAATTTTTCACCAATTAATGCGTGCTCCAAAAAAAATTGAGTCTTTTTCCCATTATAAGCAAAACAACTCTAATTAAACGATATTTTAAACAAAAAATTAACTTTAAAATTCTTAGTAATGTGTATTTATACAACATTTACTTATTTTAATCCCTAAATCGCGAAGCACTTTCTCGTAATTTCTATACCAAGCATTTAAAGGGCTAAAATCATTACCGAAAAGTGTTAAAAATTGGTTTCCTTACGAGAGCAAATACGATGCGTTGATGATGAAATTTCAGCTGCTAAAACTTTATTTGGGTGGTATTATTACAAATTAGGTGATTTTTGGATTTAAAATTTTTTGACGCTCTGCAAAAACCCCTTTTCACCAATTAATGCGTGCTCCAAAAAAACTGAGTTTTTTTTCCCATTTTAAGTAAAACAACTCTAATTAAACGATATTTTAAAGAAAAAATTATCTTTAAAATTTTTTGTAATGTGTATTTATACCACATTTACTTATTTTCATCCCTAAATCGCGAAGAACTTTCTCGTAGTTTCTATACAAAGCATTTAAAGGGCTAAAATGATTACCGAAAAAGTGTTAAAAATTGGTTTTCTTACGAGAGCAAATACGATGCGTTCATGTTGAAATTTCAGTTGCTAGAACTTTATTTGGGTGGTATTATTACAAATTAGGTTATTTTAGGCATTAAAAATTTTTGACGCTCTCCAAAAACCCTTTTTCACCAATTAATGCGTGCTAAAAAAAAAACTGAGTCTTTCTCCCATTTTAAGCAAAACAACCCTAATTAAACGATATTTTAAACAAAAAATTAACTTTAAAATTCTTAGTAATGTGTATTTATACCACATTTACTTCTTTTAATCCCTAACTCGCGAAGCACTTTCTCGTAGTTTCTATACCAAGCATTTAAAGGGCTAAAATTATTACCGAAAAGTGTTAAAAATTGGTTTTCTTATGAGAGTAAATACGAGGCGTTCATGATGAAATTTCAGTTGCTAAAACTTTATTTGGGTGGTATTATTACAAATTAGGTGATATTTGGCATTAAAAGTTTATGACGCTCTCCAAAAACCATTTTTCACCAATTAATGCGTGCTCCAAAAAACATTAAGTCTTTTTCCCATTTTAAGCAAAACAACCCTAATTAAACGATATTTTAAACAAAAAATTAACTTTAAAATTCTTACTAATGTGTATTTATACAACATTTACTTATTTTAATCCCTAAATCGCGAAGCACTTTCTCGTAGTTTCTATACCAAGCATTTAAAGGGCTAAAATCATTACCGAAAAGTGTTAAAAATTGGTCTTCTTACGAGAGCAAATACGATGCGTTCATTATGAAATATGTGTTGCTAGAACTTTATTTGGGTGGTATTATTACAAATTAGGTTATTTTTGGCATTAAAAATTTTTGACGCTCTCCAAAAACCATTTTCCACCAATTAATGCGTGTTCCAAAAAAAAACTGAGTCTTTTTCTCATTTTAAGCAAAACAACCCTAATTAAACGATATTTTAAACAAAAAATTAACTTTAAAATTCTTAGTAATTTGTATTAATACCACATTTACTTATTTTAATCCCTAAGTAGCGAAGCATTTTCTCGTAGTTTCTATACCAAGCATTTAAAGGGCTAAAATCATTACCGAAAAGTGTTAAAAATTGGTTTTCTTACGAGAGCAAATACGAGGCGTTCATGATGAAATTTCAGTTGCTAGAACTTTATTTGGGTGGTATTATTACAAATTAGGTTATTTTTGGCATTAAAAGTTTATGACGCTCTCCAAAAACAATTTTTCACCAATTAATGCGTGCTCCAAAAAAAATTGAGTCTTTTTCCCATTATAAGCAAAACACTCTAATTAAACGATATTTTAAACAAAAAATTAACTTTAAAATTCTTAGTAATGTGTATTTATACAACAATTACTTATTTTAATCCCTAAATCGCGAAGCACTTTCTCGTAGTTTCTATACCAAGCATTTAAAGGGCTAAAATCATTACCGAAAAGTGTTAAAAATTGGTTTCCTTACGAGAGCAAATATGATGCGTTGATGATGAAATTTCAGCTGCTAAAACTTTATTTGGGTGGTATTATTACAAATTAGGTGATTTTTGGATTTAAAATTTTTTGACGCTCTGCAAAAACCCCTTTTCACCAATTAATGCGTGCTCCAAAAAAACTGAGTTTTTTTTCCCATTTTATGTAAAACAACCCTAATTAAACGATATTTTAAAGAAAAAATTATCTTTAAAATTTTTTGTAATGTGTATTTATACCACATTTACTTATTTTCATCCCTAAATCGCGAAGAACTTTCTCGTAGTTTCTATACAAAGCATTTAAAGGGCTAAAATGATTACCGAAAAAGTGTTAAAAATTGGTTTTCTTACGAGAGCAAATACGATGCGTTCATGTTGAAATTTCAGTTGCTAGAACTTTATTTGGGTGGTATTATTACAAATTAGGTTATTTTAGGCATTAAAAATTTTTGACGCTCTCCAAAAACCCTTTTTCACCAATTAATGCGTGCTCCAAAAAAAAACTGAGTCTTTCTCCCATTTTAAGCAAAACAACCCTTATTAAACGATATTTTAAACAAAAAATTAACTTTAAAATTCTTAGTAATGTGTATTTATACCACATTTACTTCTTTTAATCCCTAACTCGCGAAGCACTTTCTCGTAGTTTCTATACCAAGCATTTAAAGGGCTAAAATTATTACCGAAAAGTGTTAAAAATTGGTTTTCTTATGAGAGTAAATACGAGGCGTTCATGATGAAATTTCAGTTGCTAAAACTTTATTTGGGTGGTATTATTACAAATTAGGTGATATTTGGCATTAAAAATTTTTGACGCTCTCCAAAAACCATTTTCCACCAATTAATGCGAGTTCCAAAAAAAAAACTGAGTCTTTTTCTCATTTTAAGCAAAACAACCCTAATTAAACGATATTTTAAACAAAAAATTAACTTTAAAATTCTTAGTAATTGGTATTAATACCACATTTACTTATTTTAATCCCTAAGTCGCGAAGCACTTTCTCGTAGTTTCTATACCAAGCATTTAAAGGGCTAAAATCATTACCGAAAAGTGTTAAAAATTGGTTTTCTTACGAGAGCAAATACGAGGCGTTCATGATGAAATTTCAGTTGCTAGAACTTTATTTCGGTGGTATTATTACAAATTAGGTTATTTTTGGCATTAAAAGTTTATGACGCTCTCCAAAAACAATTTTTCACCAATTAATGCGTGCTCCAAAAAAAATTGAGTCTTTTTCCCATTATAAGCAAAACAACTCTAATTAAACGATATTTTAAACAAAAAATTAACTATAAAATTCTTAGTAATGTGTATTTATACAACATTTACTTATTTTAATCCCTAAATCGCGAAGCACTTTCTCGTAGTTTCTATACCAAGCATTTAAAGGGCTAAAATCTTTACCGAAAAGTTATAAAAATTGGTTTCCTTACGAGAGCAAATACGATGCGTTGATGATGAAATTTCAGCTGCTAAAACTTTATTTGGGTGGTATTATTACAAATTAGGTGATTTTTGGATTTAAAATTTTTTGACGCTCTGCAAAAACCCCTTTTCACCAATTAATGCGTGCTCCAAAAAAACTGAGTTTTTTTTCCCATTTTAAGTAAAACAACCCTAATTAAACGATATTTTAAAGAAAAAATTATCTTTAAAATTTTTTGTAATGTGTATTTATACCACATTTACTTATTTTCATCCCTAAATCGCGAAGAACTTTCTCGTAGTTTCTATACAAAGCATTTAAAGGGCTAAAATGATTACCGAAAAAGTGTTAAAAATTGGTTTTCTTACGAGAGCAAATACGATGCGTTCATGTTGAAATTTCAGTTGCTAGAACTTTATTTGGGTGGTATTATTACAAATTAGGTTATTTTAGGCATTAAAGGTTTTTGACGCTCTCCAAAAACTCTTTTTCACCAATTAATGCGTGCTCCAAAAAAAACTGAGTCTTTCTCCCATTTTAAGCAAAACAACCCTAATTAAACGATATTTTAAACAAAAAATTAACTTTAAAATTCTTAGTAATGTGTATTTATACCACATTTACTTCTTTTAATCCCTAACTCGCGAAGCACTTTCTCGTAGTTTCTATACCAAGCATTTAAAGGGCTAAAATTATTACCGAAAAGTGTTAAAAATTGGTTTTCTTACGAGAGTAAATACGAGGCGTTCATTATGAAATTTCAGTTGCTAAAACTTTATTTGGGTGGTATTATTACAAATTAGGTAATATTTGGCATTAAAAGTTTATGACGCTCTCCAAAAACCATTTTTCACCAATTAATTCGTGCTCCAAAAAAAATTGAGTCTTTTTCCCATTTTAAGCAAAACAACCCTAATTAAACGATATTTTAAACAAAAAATTAACTTTAAAATTCCTAGTAATTTGTATTAATACCACATTTACTTATTTTAATCCCTAAGTCGCGAAGCACTTTCTCGTAGTTTCTATACCAAGCATTAAAAGGGCTAAAATCATTACCGAAAAGTGTTAAAAATTGGTTTTCTTACGAAACAAATACGAGGCGTTCATGATGAAATTTCAGTTGCTAGAACTTTATTTTGGTGGTATTATTACAAATTAGGTGATTTTTGGCATTAAAATTTTTTGACGCTCTGCAAAAACCATTTTTCACCAATTAATGCGTGCTCCAAAAAAAACTGAGTCTTTTTCCCATTTTAAGTAAAACAACCCTAATTAAACGATTTTTTAAACAAAAAATTAACTTTAAAATTCTTAGTAATAAGTATTTATACCACATTTACTTATTTTAATCCCTAAATCGCGAAATACTTTCTCGTAGTTTCTATACCAAGCATTTAAAGGGCTAAAATCATTACCGAAAAGTGTTAAAAAATTGTTTTCTTACGAGAGCAAATACGATGCGTTCATGATGAAATTTCAGTTGCTAGAACTTTATTTGGGTGGTATTATTACAAATTAGGTGATTTTTGGCATTAAAACTTTTTGACGCTCTGCAAAAACCCTTTTTCACCAATTAATGCGTGCTCCAAAAAAAACTGAGTCTTTTTTCCCATTTTAAGCAAAACAACCCTAATTAAACTATATTTTTAACAAAAAATTAACTTTAAAATTCTTAGTAATGTGTATTTATACCACATTTACTTATTTTAATCCCTAAATCGCGAAGCGCTTTCTTGTAGTTTCTATACCAAGCATTTAAAGGGCTAAAATCATTACCGAAAAGTGTTAAAAATTGGTTTTCTTACCAGAGCAAATACGATGAGTTCATGATAAAATTTCAGTTGCTAGAACTTTATTTGTGTGGTATTATTACAAATTAGGTTATTTTTAGCATTTCAAGTTTATGACGCTCTCCAAAAACCATTTTTCACCAATTAATGCGTGCTCCAAAAAAATTTTGAGTCTTTTTCCCATTTTAAGCAAAACAACCCTAATTAAACGATATTTTAAACAAAAAATTAACTTTAAAATTCTTAGTAATGTCTATTTATACAACATTTACTTATTTTAATCCCTAAATCGCGAAGCACTTTCTCGTAGTTTCTATACCAAGCATTTAAAGGGCTAAAATCATTACCGAAAAGTGTTAAAAATTGGTTTTCTTACGAGAGCAAATACGATGCGTTCATGATGAAATTTGTGTTGCTAGAACTTTATTTGGGTGGTATTATTACAAATTAGGTTATTTTTGGCATTAAAAACTTTTGATGCTCTTCAAAAACCCTTTTTCACCAATTAATGCGTGCTCCAAAAAAAACTGAGTCTTTTTCTCCTTTTAAGCAAAACAACCCTAATTAAACGATATTTTAAACAAAAAATTAACTTTAAAATTCTTAGTAATTTGTATTAATACCACATTTACTTATTTTAATCCCTAAGTCGCGAAGCACTTTCTCGTAGTTTCTATACCAAGCATTTAAAGGGCTAAAATCATTACCGAAAAGTGTTAAAAATTGGTTTTCTTACGAGAGCAAATACGAGGCGTTCATGATGAAATTTCAGTTGCTAGAACTTTATTTGGGTGGTATTATTACAAATTAGGTGATTTTTGGCATTAAAATTTTCTGACGCTCTGCAAAAACCCTTTTTCACCAATTATTGCGTGCTCCAAAAAAAACTGAGTCTTTTTCCCATTTTAAGTAAAACAACTCTAATTAAACGATATTTTAAACAAAAAAATAACTTTAAAATTCTTAGTAATGTGTATTTATACCACATTTACTTATTTTAATCCCTAAATCGCGAAGCACTTTCTCGTAGTTACTATACCACGCATTTAAAGGGCTAAAATCATTACCGAAAAGTGTTAAAAATTGGTGTTCTTACGAGAGCAAATACGAAGAGTTCATGATGAAATTTCAGTGGCTAGAACTTTATTTGGGTGGTATTATTACAAATTAGGTTATTTTTAGCATTAAAAGTTTATGACGCTTTCCAAAAACCATTTTTTACCAATTAATGCGTGCTCCAAAAAAAATTGAGTCTTTTTCCCATTTTAGGCAAAACAACCCTAATTAAACGATATTTAAACAAAAAATTAACTTTAAAATTCTTAGTAATGTGTATTTATACAACATTTACTTATTTTAATCCCTAAATCGCGAAGCTATTTCTCGTAGTTTCTATACCAAGCATTTAAAGGGCTAAAATCATTACCGAAAAGTTTTAAAAATTGGTCTTCTTACGAGAGCAAATACGATGCGTTCATGATGAAATTTCATTTGCTAGAACTTTATTTGGGTGGTATTATTACAGATTAGGTTTTTTTTGGCATTAAAAGTTTTTTGAAGCTTTCCAAAATACCTTTTTCACCAATTGAGTCTTTTTCCCATTTTAAGTAAAACAACCCTAATTCCACGATACTTTAAACAAAAAATTAACTTTAAAATTCTTAGTAATGTGTATTTATATCACATTTACTTATTTTAATCCCTAAATCGCGAAGCACTTTCTCGTAGTTTCTATACGAAGCATTTAAAGGGCTAAAATCATTACCGAAAAGAGTTAAAATTTGGTTTTCTTACGAGAGCAAATACGATGCGTTCATGATGAAATTTCAGTGTCTAGAACTTTATTTGGGTTGTATTATTACAAGTTAGGTTATTTTTGGCATTAAAAGTTTATGACGCTCTCCAAAAACCATTTTTGACCTATTAAGCAAAAAAACCCTAATTAAACGATATTTTAAACAAAAAATTAACTTTAAAATTCTTAGTAATGTGTTTTAATACCACATTTACTTATTTTAATCCCTAAATCGCGAAGCACTTTCTCGTAGTTTCTATACCAAGCATTTAAAGGGCTAAAATCATTACCGAAAAGAGTTAAAAATTGGTTTTCTTACGAGAGCAAATACGATGCGTTCATGATGAAATTTCAGTTCCTAGAACTTTATTTGGGTGGTATTATTACAAATTAGGTTATTTTTGGCATTAAATAGTTTTGACGCTCTCCAAAAACCCGTTTTCACAAATTAATGCGTGCTCCAAAAAAAACTGAGTCTTTTTCCCATTTTAAGCAAAACAACCCTAATTAAACGATATTTTAAACAAAAAAATAACTTTAAAATTCTTAGTAATGTGTATTTATACCACATTTACTTATTTTAATCCCTAACTCGCGAAGCACTTTCTCGTAGTTTCTATACCACGCATTTAAAGAGCTAAGATCATTACAGAAAAGTGTTAAAAAATTGTTTTCTTACGAGAGCAAATACGATGCGTTCATGATGAAATTTCAGTTGCTAGAACTTTATTTGGGTGGTATTCTTACAAATTAGGTTATTTTTGGCAGTAAAACTTTTTGACGCTCTGCAAAAACCCTTTTTCACTAATTAATGCGTGCTCCAAAAAAAACTGAGTCTTTTTCCCATTTTAAGCAAAACAACCCTAATTAAACGATATTTTAAACAAAAATTTATCTTTTAAAATTCTTAGTAATGTGTATTTATACCACATTTACCTATTTTAATTCCTAAATCGCGAAGCACTTTCTCGTAGTTTCTATACCAAGTATTTAAAGGGCTAAAATACTTACCGAAAAGTGTTAAAAATTGGTTTTCTTACGAGAGCAAATACGATGCGTTCATGACGAAATTTCAGTGTCTAGAACTTTATTTGGGTGGTATTATTACAAGTTAGGTTATTTTTGGCATTAAAAGTTTATGACGCTCTCCAAAAACCGTTTTTGACCTATTAATGCGTGCCCCAAAAATAATTGAGTCTTTTTCCCATTTTAAGCAAAAAAACCCTAATTAAACGATATTTTAAACAAAAAATTAACTTTAAAATTCTTAGTAATGTGTATTTATACAATATTTACTTATTTTAATCCCTAAATCGCGAAACACTTTCTCGTAGTTTCTATACTAAGCATTTAAAGGGCTAAAATCATTACCGAAAAGTGTTAAAAATTGGTTTTCTTACGAGAGCTCATACGAGGCGTTCATGATGAAATTTCAGTTGCTAGAAATTTATTTGGGTGGTATTATTACAAATTAGGTGAGTTTTTGCATTAAAATATTTTCACGCTCTGTAAAAACCCTTTTTCACCAATTAATGCTTGCTAAAAAAAAAACTGAGTCTTTTTCCCATTAGTAAAACAACCCTAATTCAACGATACTTTAAACAAAAAATTAACTTTAAAATTATTAGTAATGTGTATTGATACAATATTTACTTATTTTAATCCCTAAATCGCGAAGCACTTTCTCGTAGTTTCTATACCACGCATTAAAAGGGCTAAGATCATTACCGAAAAGTGTTAAAAAATTGTTTTCTTACGAGAGCAAATACGATGCGTTCATGATGAAATTTCAGTTGCTAGAACTTTATTTGGGTGGTATTCTTACAAATTAGGTTATTTTTTTCATTAAAACTTTTTAACGCTCTGCAAAAACCCTTTTTCACTAATTAATGCGTGCTCCAAAAAAAACTGAGTCTTTTTCCCATTTTAAGCAAAACAACCCTAATTAAACGATATTTTAAACAAAAAATTAACTTTAAAATTCATAGTATTGTGTATTTATACCACATTTACTTATTTTAATCCCTAAATCGCGAAGAACTTTCTCGTAGTTTCTATACCAAGCATTTAAAGGGCTAAAATCATTACCGAAAAGTGTTAAAAATTGGTTTTCTTACGAGAGCAAATACGATGAGTTCATGATGAAATTTAAGTTGCTAGAACTTTATTTGGGTGGTATTATTACAAATTGGGTTATTTTTAGCACTAAAAGTTTATGACGCTCTCCAAAAACCATTTTTAACCAATTAATGCGTGCTCCAAAAAAAATTGAGTCTTTTTCCCCTTTTAAGCAAACCAACCCTAATTAAACGATATTTTTAAAAAAAATTAACTTTAAAATTCTTAGTAATCTGTATTTATAAAACATTTACTTATTTTAATCCCTAACTCGCGAAGCACTTTCTCGTAGTTTCTATACCACTCATTTAAAGGGCTAAGATCATTACCAAAAAGTGTTAAAATATTGTTTTCTTACGAGAGCAAATACGATGCATTCATGATGAAATTTCAGTTGCTAGAACTTTATTTGGGTGGTATTATTACAAATTAGGTGATTTTTGGCATTAAAACTTTTTGACGCTCTGCAAAAACCATTTTTCACCAATTAATGCGTGCTCCAAAAAAAATTGAGTCTTTTTCCCATTTTAAGCAAAACAACCCTAATTAAACGATATTTTAAACAAAAAATTAACTTTAAAATTCTTAGTAATGTGTATTTATACAACATTTACTTATTTTAATCCCTAAATCGCGAAGCACTTTCTCGTGGTTTCTATACCAAGCATTTAAAGGGCTAAAATCATTACCGAAAAGTGTTAAAAATTGGTTTTCTTACGAGAGCAAATACGATGCGTTCATGATGAAATTTCAGTTGCTAGAACTTTATTTGGGTGGTATTATTACAGATTAGGCTTCTTTTGGCATTAAATATTTTTGACGCTCTCCAAAAACCCTTTTTCACCAATTAATGCGTGCTCCAAAAAAAACTGAGTCTTTTTCTCATTTTAAGCAAAACAACCCTAATCAAACGATATTTTAAACAAAAAATTAACTATAAAATTCTTAGTAATGTGTATTTATACCACATTTACTTAGTTTAATCCCTAAATAGCGAAGCACTATCTCGTAGTTTCTATACTAAGCATTTAACGGGTTAAAATCATTGCCGAAAAGTATTAAAAATTGGTTCTCTTACGAGAGCAATTACGATGCGTTCATGATGAAATTTCAAATGCTAGACCTTTACTTGGTTGTTAGTACTAAAAATTGGGTTATTTTTTGCATTAAACGTTTTTGACGCTCTCCAAAAACCTTTTTCACCAACTAATGCGTGGTCCAAAAAAAAAATGAGACTTTTTCCCATTTTAAGCAAACAACCCTAATTAAACGATATTTTAAACAAAAAATGAACTTCAAAATTCTAAGTAATGTGTTTTTATACCACATTTACTTATTTTACTCCCTAAATCACGTAGCATCATCTCGTAGTTTCTATACCAAGCATATCACGGGTTAAAGTCATTACCGAAAAGTGTTAAAAATTGGTTTTCTTACGAGAGCACATACGATGAGTTCATGATGAAATTTAAGTTGCTAGACCTTTATTTGGGTGGTATTATTACAAATTGGGTTATTTTTGGCATTAAAAGTTTTTGACGCTCTCCATAAACCCTGTATAACCAATAAATGCGTGCTCCAAAAAAAACTTAGTCTTTTTCCCATTTTAAGCAAAACAACCCTAATTAAACGATATTTTAAACGAAAAATGAACTTCAAAATTCATAGTAATGTTTATTTACACCACATTTACTTATCTTTAATCCCTTAATCGCGAAGCACTATCTCTTAGTTTCTATACCAAGCATTTAACGGGTTAAAATCATCACCGAAAAGTGTTAAAAATTGGTTTTCTTACGAGAGCAAATACGTTGCGTTCAAGATGAAATTTCAGTTCCTCGACTTTTATTTGGGTGGTATTATTACAAATTGGGTTATTTTTGGCATTAAAAGTGTTTGACGCTTTCCAAAAACCCTGTTTCACCAATTAATGCGTGCTAAAAAAAACGTAGTGTTTTTCCGATTTTAAGCAAAAAAAACCCTATTTAAACGATATTTTTAACAAAAAATGAACTTCAAAATTCTTAGTAATTTGTATTTATACCACATTTACTTAGTTTAATACCTAAAGAGTGAATCACTATCTCGTAGTTTCTATACCAAGCATTTAACGGGTTAAAATCATTACCGAAAAGTGTTAAAAATTGGTTTTCTTACGAGAGCAAATACGATGCATTCATGATGAAATTTAAGTTTCTAGACCTTTATTTGGGTGTTAGTTCTAAAAATTAGGTTATTTTTTGCATTAATAGTTTTTGACGCTCTCCAAAAACTTTTTTCACCAACTAATGCGTGGTTAAAAAAAAAACTGAGTCTTTTTCCCATTTTTAGCAAACAACCCTAATTAAACGATATTTTAAACAAAAAATGAACTTCAAAATTCTAAGTAATGTGTATTTATACCACATTTACTTATTTTACTCCCTAAATCGCGAAGTACTATCTCGTAGTTTCTATAGCAAGTATTTAACGGGTTAAAATCATTACCGAAAAGTGTTAAAAATTGGTTTTCTTACGAGAGCACATACGATGCGTTCATGATGAAATTTCAGTTGCTAGACCTATATTTGGGTGGTATTATTACAAATTGGGTTATTTTAAAAACTTAGTCTTTTTCCCATTTAAAAAAAAACAACCCTAATCAAACGATATTTTAAACAAAAAATGAACTTCAAAATTCTTAGTAATGTGTATTTATACCAGATTTACTTATTTTTAATCCCTAAATGCTTGGTAGTTTCTATACCAAGCATTTAACGGGTTAAAATCATCACCGAAAAGTGTTAAAAATTGGTTTTCTTACGAGAGCAAATACTATGCGTTCATGATGAAACTTCAGTTGCTAGACCTTTATTTGGGTGGTATTATTACAAATTAGGTTAGTTTTTGCATTAAAAGTTTTCCAATTTTAAGCAAAACAACCCTAATTAAATGACATTTTAAACAAAAAAAGAACTTCAAAATTCTTAGTAATGTGTATTTATACCACATTTACTTATTTTAATCCCTAAATCGAGAATCACTACCTCGTAGTTTCTATACAAAGCATTTAACGGGTTAAAATCATTACCGAAAATTGTTAAAAAATGGTTTTCTTAGGAGAGCAAATACGATGCGTTCATGATAAAATTTCAGTTGTTAGACCTTTATTTGGGTGGTATTATTACAAATTGGGTTTTTTTTCGCATTAAAAGTTTTTGATACTCTCCGAAACACTGTTTCACCAATTAATGCCTTCTCCAAAAAAATTTTTGTCTTTTTCCCATGTTAAGCTAAAGACCTCTAATTAAACGATATTTTAAACTAAAAATGAACTTCAAAATTTTTAGTAATGTGTATTTATACCACATTTACTTATCTTAATCATTAAATCCCGAATCACTATCTCGTAGTTTCTATACCAAGCAGTTAACGGGTTAAAATCATTACCGAAAAGTGTTAAAAATTTGTTTTCTTACGATGGCAAATACGATGCGTTCATGATGAAATTTCAGTTGCTAGACCTTTATTTGGATGGTATTATTACAAATCAGGTTATTTTTTGCATTAAAATTTTTTGACGCTCTCCAAAAACCCCGTTTCGCCAATTAATGCGTTCTCCAAAAAAAAAACTGAGTATTTTTCCCATTTTAAGCAAGACAACCCTAATTAAACGATATTTAAAAAAAAAACTTCAAACTTATTAGTAATGTGTATTTATACCACATTTACCTATTTTAATCCCTAAATCGCGATGCACTATCTCGTAGTTTCTATACCAAGCATTTAACGGGTTAAAATCATTACCGAAAAGTGTTAAAAATTGGTTTTCTTATGAGAGCAAATATGATGCGTTCATGATGAAATTTCAGTTGCTAGACCTTTATTTGAGTGGTATTATTTTAAATTGGGATATTTTTTTGCATGAAAATTTTTTTACGCTATACAAAAACCCTGTGTCACCAATTAATGCGTGCTCCAAAAAAACCTGAGTCTTTTTCCCATTTTAAGCAAAACAAACCTAATTAAACGATAATTTAAACAGAAAACGAACTTCAAAATTCTTAGTAATGTGTATTTATACCATATTTAATTATTTTAATCCCTAAATCGCGAAGTACTATCTCGTAGTTTCTATACCAAGCATTTAACGGGTTAAAATGATTACCGAAAAGTGTTAAAAATGTGTTTTCGTACGAGAGCATATAGATGCGTTCATGATGAAATATGAGTTGCTAGACGTTTATATGGGTGGTATTATTACAAATTGGGTTATTTTATGCATTAAAAGTTTTTGACGCTTTCCAAAAACCCTGTTTCAGCAATTAATGCGTGCTAAAAAAACTGAGTCTTTTTCAATTTACACAAAACAACCCTAATCAAACAATATTTTTTTTTTAAAATGAACTTCAAAATTCTTAGTAATGTTTATTTATACAACATTTACATTAATCCCTAATTCGCGAAGCACTATCTCGTAGTTTCTATACCAAGCATTTAACGGGTTAAAATCATTACCGAAAAGTGTTAAAAATTAGTTTTCTTACGAGAGCAAACACGATGCGTTCATGATGAAATTTCAGTTGCTAGACCTTTATTTGGGTGGTATTATTACAATTTGGGTTATTTTTAGCATTAAAAGTTTTTGACGCTCTCCAAAAACCCCGTTTCACCAATTAATGCGTGCTCCAAAAAAAAAACTAAGTCTTTTTCCCATTTTAAGCAAAATAACCCTAATTAAACGATATTTTAAACAAAAAATGAACTTCAAAATTTGTAGTAATGTTTATTTATACCAAATTTAAATATTTTAATCCCTAAATCGCGAAGCACTATCTTGTTGTTTCTATACCAAGCATTTAACGGGTTAAAATTATTAACGAAAAGTGTTAAAAATTGGTTTTCTTACGAGAGCAAATACGATGCGTTCATGGTGAAATTTCAGTTACTAGAAATTTATTTGGGTATTATTATAACAAATTGGGTTAATTTTGGCATTAAAAGTTTTCGATGCTCTACAAAAACCTTTTTTCACCATTTAAATGCGTGCTCCAAAAAAAACTGAGGCTTTTTCCCATTTTAAGAAAAACAACCCTAATTAAACGATGTTTTAAACAAAAAATGAACTTCAAAATTCTCAGTAATGTGTACTTATATCACATTTACTTATTTTAATTCCCAAATTGCGAAGCACTATCTCGTAGATTCTATACCAAGCATTTAACGGGTTAAAATCATTACCGAAAAGTGTTAAAAAATTGGTTTTCTTATGAGAGCAAATATGATGCGTTCATGATGAAATTTAAGTTGCTAGACCTTTATTTGGGTGGTATTATTACAAATTGGGTAATTTTTTGCATTAATAGTTTTTGACGCTACAAAAACACCTGTTTTACCAATTAATGCGTGCTTAGAAAAAAACTACGTCTTTTTCCTATTTTAAGCAAAACAACAATAACTAAACGATATTTTAAACAAAAAATGAACTTCAAAATTCTTAGTAATGTGTATATATACGACATTTACTTATTTTATTCCCTAAATCTCAAAGCACTATCTCGTAGTTTCTATACCAAGCATTTAACGGGTTAAAATCATTACAGAAAAGTGTTAAAAATTGGTTTTCTGACGAGAGCAAATACGATGCGTTCATGATTAAATTTCAAATGTTAGACCTTTATTTGGGTGGTATTATTAAAATTTGGGTTATTTTTGGCATTAATTTTTTTTGACGATCTCCAAAAACCCAGTTTCACCAATTAATGTGTGCTCCAAAAAAACTGAGTATTTTTCCCATTTTAAGCAAAACAACCCTAATGAAATATCAGTTGCTAGACCTTTATATGGGTGGTATTATTACAAATTGGGTTATTTTTTGCATTAAAAGTTTTCCCATTATACACTAAACAACCCTAATAAAACGATATTTAACAAAAGAAGAATTTCAAAATTCTTAGTAATGTTTATTTATACAACATTTACTTTATTTATTCCCTAAATCGTGAAGCACTATCTCGTAGTTTCTATACCAAGCATTTAACGGGTAAAAATCATTACCGAAAAGTGTTAAAAATTGGTTTACTTACGAGAGCAAATACGATGCGTTCATGATGAAATTTCAGTTGCTAGACCTTTATTTGGGTGGTATTATTACAATTTGGGTTATTTTTGGCATTAAAAGTTTTTGACGCTCTCCAAAAACCCCGTTTCACCAATTAATGCATGCTCCAAAAAAAAACTTAGTCTTTTTCCCATTTTAAGCAAAACAACCCTAATTAAACGATGTTTTAAACAAAAAATAAACTTCAAAATTCTTAGTAATGTGTATTTATACCACATTTACTTATTTTAAACCCTTAATCGCAAAGCACTATCTCGTAGTTTCTATACCAAGCATTTAACGGGTTAAACTAATTACCGAAAAGTGTTAAAAATTTGTTTTCTTACGACAGCAAATACGATGCGTTCATGATGAAATTTCAGTTGCTAGACCTCTAGTTGGGTGGTATTATTACAATTTGGGTTTTTTTTTGCATTAATTTTTTTTGAGAATCTCCAAAAACCCCGTTTAACCAATTAATGCGTGCTCCAAAAAAAAACTGAGTGTTTTTCATAGTTTAAGCAAAACAACCCTAATTAAACGATATTTTAAGCGAAAAAAGAACTTCAAAATTCTTAGTAATGTCTATTTATAACAAATTTACTTATTTTAATCCCTAAATCGCTAAGCACTATCTCGTAGTTTCTATACCCAGCATTTAACGGGTTAAAATCATTACCGAAAAGTGTTAAAAATTTGGTCTTCTTACGAGAGCAAATACGATGCGTTCATGATTAAATATCAGTTGCTAGACCTTTATATGGGTGGTATTTTTACAAATTGGGTTATTTTTTGCATTGAAGTTTTTGACGCTTTCCAAAAACCCTGTTTCATTAATTAATCCGTGCTCCAAAAAATAACTGAGTCATTTTCCCATTATACACAAAACAACCCTAATAAAGCGATAATTAAAAAAAATGAATTTCAAAATTCTTAGTACTGTGTATTCATACCACATTTACTTATTTTTATCCCTAATTCGCGGAGCACTATCTCGTTGTTTCTATACCAAGCATTTAACGGGTTAAAATCATTACCGAAAAGTGTTAAAAATTGGTTTTCTTCGGAGAGCAAATACGATGCGTTCATGATGAAATTTCAGTTGCTAGACCTTTATTTAGGTGGTATTATTACAAATTGGGTTATTTTTGGCATTAAAAGTTTTTGACGCTCTCCAAAAACCCCGTTTCACCAATTAATGCGCGCTCCAAAAAAAAACTTAGTCTTTTTCTCATTTTAAGCAAAATAACCCTAACTAAACGATATTTTAAACAAAAAATGAACTTCAAAATTCTGAGTAATGTGTATTTATAAAACATTTACTTATTTTATTCCCTAAATCGTGAAGCACTATCTCGTAGTTTCAATACCAAGCATTTAACGGGTTAAAATCATTACTGAAAAGTGTTAAAACCTTGTTTTCATACGAGAGCAAATACGATGCGTTTATGATGAAATTACATATGCTAGACCTTTATTTTGGGTGGTATTATTACAATTTGGGTTTATTTTTTCATTATAAGTTTTTGACGCTCTCCAAAAACCCTGTTTCATCAATTAATGCGTGCTCCAAAATAATTGAGTCTTTTTCCCATTTTAAGCAAAACAACCCTAATTTAACTAAATTTTTTAGACAAAGAAATTAACTTCAAAATTCTTAGTAATGTGTATTTATACCACATTTACTTATTTTAATCCCTAAATCGCGAAGCACTATCTCGAAGTTTCTATACCAAGCTTTTAACAGGTTAAAATCATTACCGAAAGTGTTAAAAATTTAAGTTGCTAGACCTTTATTTGGGTGGTATTATTCCAATTTGGGTTATTTTTTGCATTAAAAGTTTTTGACGCTCTCCAAAAACCCCGTTTCACCGATTAATGCATGCTCCAAAAAAAACTAAGTTTTTTTCCCATTTTAAGAAAAACAACTCTAATTAAACGATATTTTAAACAAAATATGAACTTAAAAAGTCTTAGTAATATGTATTTATACCATATTTACTTATTTTAATCCCTAAATCGCGAAGCACTTTCTCGTAGTTTCTATACCAAGCCTTTAACGGGTTAAAATCATTACCGAAAAGTGTTAAAAATTGGTTTTCTTACGAGAGCAAATACGATGCGTTCATGATGAAATTTCAGTTGCTAGACATTTATTTGGGTGGTATTATTACAATTTGGGTTATTTTCTGCATTAAAAGTTTTTGACGCTCTCCAAAAACCCCGTTTCATCAATTAATGCGTGCTCCAAAAAAAAACTGAGTCTTTTTCCCATTTTAAGCAAAACAACCCTAATTAAACGACATTTTAAACAAAAAATGAACTTCAAAATTCTTAGTAATGTGTATTTATACCACATTAAATTATTTTAATTCCTAAATCGTGAAGCACTATCTTGTAGTTTCTATACCAAGCATTTAACGGGTTAAAATGATTACCGAAAAGTGTTAAAAATTTGTTTTCTTACGAGAGCAAATACGATGCGTTCATGATGAAATTTCAGTTGCTAGACCTTTACTTGGGTGTTATTATTACAATTTGGGTTATTTTTTGCATTAAAAGTTTTTGACGCCCTCCAAAAATCCCATTTCATCAATTAATGCGTGCTAAGAAAAAAAACTGAGTCTTCTTCCCATTTTAAGCAAAACAACCCTAATGAAACGTTTTTTTAAACAAAAAATGAACTTCAAAATTCTTAGTAATGTGTATTTATACAACATTTACTTATTTTAATCCCTAAATCGTGAAGCACTATCTCGTAGTTTCTATTCCAAGCATTTAACGGGTTAAAATCATAACCGAAAAGTATTAAAAATTGGTATTCTTACGAGAGCAAATACGATGCGTTCATGATGAAATTTCAGTTGCTAGACCTTTATTTGGGTGGTATTATTACAATTTGGGTTATTTTTTGCATTAAAAGTTTTTTACGCCATCCAAAAACCTGTTTCATCAATTAATGCGTGCTCAGAAAAAAAAAACTGAGTCTCCTTCCCATTTTAAGCAAAACAACCCTAATTAAATGATTTTTTAAACAAAAAATGAACTTCAAATATCTTAGTAATGTGTATTTATACAACATTTACTTATTTTAATCCCTAAATCGTGAAGCACTATCTCGTAGTTTCTATACCAAGCATTTAACGGGTTAAAATCATTACTGAAAAGTGTTAAAAATTGGTTTTCTTACGAGAGCAAATACGATGCGTTCATGATGAAACTACAGTTGCTAGACCTTTATTTGGGTGGTATTATTACCATTTGGGTTAATTTTTGCATTAAAAGTTTTTGACGCTTTCAAAAAACCCAGTTTTACAAATTAATGCGTGCTAAAAAAAATTGAGTCTTTTTCCCATCTTAAGCAAAACAACCCTAATTAAACGATGTTTTAAACAAAAAATGAACTTTAAATATCTTAGTAATGATTATTTATACCACATTTACTTATTTTAATCCCTAAATCGCGAAGCACTATCTCGTAGTTTCTATACCAAGCATTTAACGGGTTAAAATCATGACCGAAAAGTGTTAAAAATTTGTTTTCTTACGAAAGCAAATACGATGCGTTCATGATGAAATTTAAGTTGGTAGACCTTTATTTGGGTGGTATTATTAAAGTTTGGGTTATTTTATGCATTAAAAGTTTTTGACGCCCTCCAAAAACCCCGTTTCATCAATTAATGCGTGCTCTAAAAAAAACTGAGTCTTTTTCCCATTTTAAGCAAAACAACCCTAATTAAACGATTTTTTGTTTAAAATATCGTTTAATTAGGGTTTTTTTGCTTAAAATGGGAAAAAGACTCAGTTTTTTTTGGAACACACATTAATTGGTGAAATAGAGTTTTCTGAGAGCGTAAAAAACTTTTAATGCAAAAAATAACCCAATTTGTAATAATACGTCCCAAATTAAGGTCTAGCAACACAAATTTCATCATGAACGCATCGTATTTGCTCTCGTAAGAAACCCATTTTGTAATACTTTTCTGTAATGATTTTAACACGTTAAATGCGTCGTATAGAAACTACAAGATAGTGCTTAGCGATTTAGAGATTAAAATAAGTAAATTTGGTATAAAAACATATTACTAAGATATTTGAAGTTCATTTTTTGTTTAAAATATCGTTTAATTAGGGTTGTTTTGCATAAAATGGGAAAAAGACTCTGTTTTTTTTGGAGCACGCATTAATTGGTGAAACAGGGTGTTTGGAGAGCGTCAAAAACATTTAATGCCAAAAATAACTCAATTTTTAATAATACCACCCAAATAAAGTTCTAGCAACTAAACTTTCATCATGAACGTATCGTATTCGCTCTCGTAAGAAAACCAATTTTTAATACTTTTCGGTAATGAATTTAACCCGTTAAATGCTTCGTACAGAAACTACATGATAGTGCTTCGCGATTTAGGGATTAAAATAAGTAAATTTTGTATAAATACACATTACTAAGAATTTTTAAGTTCATTTTTTGTTTAAAATATCGTTTAATTAGGGTTGTTTTGCTTAAAATGGGAAAAAGACTCTGTTTTTTTTTTGAGCACGCATTAATTGGTGAAACAGGGTTTTTGGAGAGCGTAAAAAAATTTTAATGCCAAAAATATCCCAGTTTGTAATAATAAGACCCAAATAAAGGTCTAGCAACTGAAATTTCATCATGAACGCATCGTATTTGCTCTCGTAAGAAAACCAATTTTTAACATTTTTCGGTAATGATTTTATCCGTTAAAAGCTTTGTATAGAAACTACGGGTATAAGTATACATTACTAAGCTTTGTATAGAAACTACGGGTATAAGTACACATTACTAAGAATTTTTAAGTCCATTTTTTGTTTAAAATATCGTTTTAATATGGTTGTTTTGTTTAAAATGGGAAAAAGACTCAATTTTTTTTTAGCATCATTAATTGGTGAAACAGGGTGTTGGAGAGCGTTAAAAGCACTTAATGCCAAAAATAACCCAATTTGTAATAAAACGACCCAAATAAAGGTATAGCAACTGAAATTTCATCATGAACGCACGCTACTACAAATCCGGGTTTCAACTATTGTTAAAAACCATGGTTGAAAAATTTCAACCATGGTTCTTAACCATGGTAGAATCCTGCATGGCAGTAAGTTCCAACCACGGAATTTTTCCATGGTTGAGTAAATCTTCCTACAACTGAAATTTCCGTGGTTCGAACGCGATAACGCCGCGGCGTGTAGTAAAACACGTCTCGGCTGTAATCGAATGAACAACGGAATTATCCGTGGTTCGAAATCAAAAGACGCGGCACAAACTAAAAGGCCGCGGCTATAATTGAATATAAAGCCAACCACGCCGTGGTGTAATGTTTACATGCCGTGGCTAGAAATGAACGATATGCCGCGGCTACAAAAGAGTTTTCTGTGGTTCGAAAGCAAAACGCCGCGGCATAAAATCAATCAGGCCGCGGCTATGATCGAATCAAAATTCAAACACGCCGCGGCTTTATTTTAACTAGCCGCGGATAGAAATGAATGAACAACAAAATTATCCGTTGTTCGACAGCTACATGCCGCGGCATTAAATCCAACAGGCCGCGGCTGGAAACGAATGATCAAGGCAAAAACGCCGAGGTTTAGTTTAGCCAACGCTGCGGCATATATTTAACAGGCCGAGGCTTATTTTAGACATTTCGACACTTTCAAACGCCACGGCATGATCAAACCACGCCGCGGGTTTATTTCAAGTAGGCCGCGACATTGTTTCCAAACAGCCGCGGCGTAAAGAAATTACGAACGACGGAATTTACCATCGTACGTAGTATAGATCCGCCGCGGCGTAAAGTGTCTTCCAAAGGGTTGTATTTGTTTTGGGCGACGGGTTTTAAGCATTGTTGAAAAAGACACTAAAAAAAATAAAAACCGGGCGATCTTTTGAAAAAAAATCGCCTGGTAACTTTTTATCCTCTTTCTAATACCGATAGAACCTGTAATTAATAATTAATATTTTATTAAATAAAATATAAATTAAATTTTTTATTAAAAGCATTAATCCAAAATATTAAAACAAAATATTAATACATTAAAATATCATCGGTTAAAGATTATACGATTGATACATACAAAACATATAATCCACCATACAAAATTCACCGTTCAAATATAAACAAACAAATCCAAAATATGTTCTAATCTTCATCGTCATAGTTAGCAAACTTTGATAGCACATACATACCTAAATCTACATTCAATCCATCTATCTCGTTTACACTAATTAAGTTTGCTATCGACGAAATTCATACCATTTCTCACAACGTCGTGCATGAACTTCATGACGTAATATCCGCATTCATGATTTCCCGGTTGTTTCAGACATCCTTTTGAATTCACCGTTTTTATCAACGAGGGTGTCATGAGGCCGGTGTCGTGATTAACCTTGAATATGTCTTCAATACTACAAAAAAAAAGTAAAGAATTCAAATAACTTAAACATAAAAATGATTATGTTCTAGAATACTTACTTTTGGAAAAATTGCTCTAAGTGGCTATTTAAACCGCTTGAATTGGGGAGAGAATCAAACTTCTACGGTAGCCTTCCAAGGGTTAAAAACAAGAAGAATCCAATGGTGACGACTATTGTAAGGCATTAACCATCTTTTGCCATTCTTGCAATTTTGTATAAGTTTGTAGTATCGATCAACATCAAGTTTTAATGCATTTTTCTTAGCATCTCCTACTTTTGTGTTGGACCTGATGTCTTCATATGGCGGAAGAAAACCGTAAATGTCCGGATTGCGAATGTGATTTTCTTGAAAATAACTACAAATAAAAATAACAATAATTAATGTATAACAAATGAATCAGTAATTTATATATTTAATAATTATGAAATTGCAAATGAAAATGGAAACATACCTTTGACAAATCATTATCCATAGTACGGTCAAGTCTTGAGAGAGGAGAAATTCACGTGTATCATCAAAATTCAACAACGGAGCAAAATCACACAAACTCTTATCAAGCTCAACTGCTATTTTCTTTCCCTTTGCAAGCATATAGTCGTTTGCATAAGACGCTAACGCTCTCAATCGGGGATTAACATGGTTTAAGTTAATCTTTTGTGCCATTTCATTGTAATACGAACTTTTGGCTATATTTTTGGGCTTAGGTTTGGGAGCTTGATTACCTTTGGAGTTTAATTCTTCAATAAGGGACACTGACCAAGGCACAAAGGTCCCCACCGCGTCATCAATGGTTTCGATCCATTGAACCGATACCGGGAGAGGAATAGGGTCTTTAGACATCGACACTTCTACTAACACCCGACGATGATCTCTATCCAAGCGTATGTTGTGAATTTTCTCGCCAGCCACTTCATTTTTTAGGAACACCTTACCGGTTGCGACGTGCCCAACGATTCCCTCCGCAAAAAGGAGACAATCAACACCTTCATTAAATGAAATGTGCGTATTTGGAATAGACAACGCCGGATCAACCGCGGAAATTCCGCCAATACCTAGAATAGGTCCTTTTGAAACCAAAGGCGAGCTCTTTGCGTTTTTAGCTTGAATTTGAACGTTCGCAAGCTCCGGTGAAGGAGCAATCGATTGACTAGCGCAACTTTGCACATTAAAAGATTTGATATTCTCTCTATTCGGTCCTTTCGAAAGAAACCCTTTACGCTTTGCCTTTTTCGGGGGAATTTGACCTTCATCAAGTTGCACATTAACCGACGGGAGTAAACGGTGGCCTTCCCGGACTTTGCACATCACAAGGCTCGTTACTCCCTAGACTCGGTCCTTTCGAAATAAAATGTTTTCCCTTAGCCTTTGTTGCGGGAGTACGATCATCATTAAAATTCAATTCAATCGGTGCGCATCGAGTGGTTCATTACAACCTTGAATATTTCTTGAAGATGATCCTTGGATTATTTGTTCCACTTTAGCCTTCCATTCCTCGAAAGTCGGATCTCTCGCTTCCGACTTGACTTTCATATCTTTAATTTTGGCTAGGAGACTTTGAACGAGGGGATTCGTTGAGTCTTTGGCTTGTTTGTAAAATGCTCGCTTTGAGACGTATTTGGATTGTCCCCGAACTCGTCCGGGATGTTCTTTCTTCCCCAAAGCTCTTGTCAAAATATCTTCTTCCTCATCGTCGTCCACAACTTGAGTGGTACATTCAACATAATAACAAAATGAATTATTACAAATATTTAAGTAAATAATATACAAATAAACTCATTGCACTTACTATTTTATTCACAATAGCATCTAGATTTGGATCCTTTAATGAACCATCCTCATTATTCACAATAGGCTCTAGATTTGGATCCTTTAATGAACCATCCTCATTATGCCTCATTTCGATCCAAAGTTCCGGCTTTGTCGCTTATACGCCGTTTTTTTCAAACTACGAAACAAAGGAAAATGTTATTCAATTATAGACAATAGATTAAATTTAAAATATAAAATTAAAACCCTAAATAGCATTTGATCGAGCTTCCGATATCCGTTTCGACCCGATCTAGAGGGATACTCAACGAGAGCCCTATTAGCTTTGTTTTTATTCGAGACTTCTTTGAACCAATCGCTTAATCTACTATTAACAAACTCCTCCCAATGTTCGTCCGTGATGCTCGTGTAATACTTCTTAACAATATCTGGTCGCTCGAAGATTCTTTTATCATTTGGATCTCTCTTGAATAGGGTAGAGAGATCATACCGGAAGTATCTTGCCGATTCCCCGGCACAAGATAAACACATCTTCTTGTACTCGTTCAGAATAACAAATGCTTGTTGGATTTCATCCCATATCCTATGTTTCACCTTTTTTAAACTCTTCAATCTCCAATCGGATATAGTAATTGGAATAAATTCTCGAGCAAGAACACCAATCCAACTAGCTAAAAGATCCCCATCTCTTCCATCCGGTTGTTTTTTCTCATCAAATCTCACAAGTATTTTTCCCCCTTATGCTTTAAGATAGTGATACTTTTCATGAGGTTCACTTTTCTTTTTCCTTCTCCTCTAAGTTTTCTTCTACATTTTGCTACTTCATTATTTTTGTTAAGAACTAGAAACAAATAAAGTAATAAATTATAAATTTTATATACTAGATAGATTCAATGAAATACAATACCTTAAAAAAAATAACAATACTACTAACCAGGCCTAGTTTCTTCTTCATCGGATGATGATGTTTCTTCTCGATCGGTTGATGGCCTAGTTACTTCTCGCTCCGACATACTCAAGTAGTAGCTAACTTTCCTAAAAATATATTTGACTCGTTTCCAAAAATTCATAAACATCAAATAACTCAAGACAAAAAATACATTTCATTGCAAACATTCAAGAAAACAAAAGCATAAAAACAACATTTCATGGCAAACATGAAAGACAACAAAAGCATAAAAACATTTCATGGAAAACATTAACAAAATGCAATACATATGTAATATTGAATTCGAATAGGATTCTTACCTTGTTAGAATCAATAACTCGGAGTTAGGGAACTGGGTAGGACTTAGCTTTTTGAAGAAACAAGATGAAGCACACCTCAACGAAGTTAGGGCACGGCAAGGATACGTCGGCGGCGGAGCGCAGCGGAGAACGCTGGAGCACGGCGGATAACGGCGAAGCACGGCGACGGCGATGTTATGGGAGAAAATAGAAGAGAGAGAGAAAGAAGAGAGAAGAGAGAAGAGAGAGGAGAGAAGAGAGAAGAGAGAAGAGAGAAGAGAGGAGAGTTAAAGAAAAGGAGGGAAGGAATAGGGCTGAAACAGGATAAAAATGGAGGGAAATCAGGTTAAAATCGAATAAAAAATTCAAAAACGGCTTTGGACAACGGAAAAACGCAATTGTTGTCTGAAAATCCCGATACATGCCGCGGCATAACCTTGATTCTGCCGCGGCGTAGTCCAACGTGGAAAAATACACGCCATGGCGTGGTTTATATAAGCCGGGGCACGTTGAGGTTCGAAATAACACCGACTCTGTATAATTTTGGGATGTAAATACGCCACGGCATGAAATAAATGAGCCGGGGCTCGTTTAGGTACGCCGCGGCAGTTACATACTCTACCGCGGCATACACCTCGTCCTTCCGGTCATGCTACGGTCTATTTTAGTACACCGCGGCAAGATTTGGCCTCAAGTAAGCATGATCTCTGTATAATTTGTATGCACTTTATGCCGCGGCACTATATATGCGCGCCGAGGCTATATGTACTCATGCCAGAGCGTAGATTTACTAAAGCCGCGGCGTCATGTTGAATTTACCTATTTACCCATGCTAAATATGAAAATCGCCACGGCTTGTCTTGAAACGCCGCAGCATTTTGTATCCCGTATGAAACGCGCCGTGGCACGTTCTTACACAGACTCTTCGATATTTTGGTATGTAAATACAACGCGGCACAAAAATAATCGAGCCGAGGCTCGTCTACAAACGCCGCGGCATGTGTGACATTACCGCGGCATAACCTGATTTAACGCACGCGTAAAAATTTGGTTTGGTCTATGTGTTTATTTTTTGTCTAAGAATGCCGCGGCATGGTTGTACTACGCCTCGGCCTTCTGGCATGCCAAGGCATATTCTTTGTACGTCGTGGCATTTCTTTGCCTGCAAAAAATGCATGCTCTCTGTATAATTTCTATGCGATATATGCCGCGGCACGAACGAAATACGCCGAGGCTTTATGTACATATGCCAAGGCGTCGGTATGTATAAGCCCCGGTGTCCCTTTGAATTCACGTAAATACCCTCTGCCTTATGCAACTCGCCGCGGCCTGTTTGAGAAAAGCCGCGGCAATTTTTTCTCGTATGAAACGCGCCGCGGCACTTGTTTAAATGTCGCGGTATTAAGTACAAAATGAACCAAATTTATATTTATTTAACAAACTTATTTATAAAAACAATTGTTCAATCAATTTCCAAATAGTAAAATTTTAAAAGATATCTCGACGTAGCAAAAACAAAACATCATCATCATCATCATCAACGTCTTCAAATGATTGTATCCCGATGGAGAATGGTGCGATGGTAGTGATGTCATCAAATTCTTCATTCGATTCTTCTACATTTCTCGCATTCACATGCACGACGAGAGAGAATTCTTGATAGACCGGGTCCGAGACATAAAACACTTGAGATGCTTCGGATGCCAACATGAATGAATCATTGGCATAACTCATCCGTCTGAAGTCAACAACCGTAACTCCATCATTGGCAAGTTGGACGTGGTTGTTGTCCGCCCATTTGCACTTAAACAATACAACTCGCAAACCACAATAATCGAGCTCCCAAATATCTTCTACATAGCCAAAATAGCTCATAAAAGCTTGTTTTGGATTTTTATCCTTGGCCGACGCAACATGGACTCCTTCCGCAAAGAATGTAACACCACTATTTTGTACGGGGTGTTTTTCGTCCCTTTCCCTTGTGTAAAACGTGTACCCGTTAACGTACCATGACGTGTACCTGGTAACTACTTGTGAAGGCCCGCTAGAGATCTTCAATAATGTCTCATCTAAATTCTTTCTTCTTGCATAACAATATTCATCGATCCACTTTGCAAACTTACGGTTATGCTATTCTTTTAGCCATTTTTAATTTTATGACTTTTTCGGATAAGTAGACCTTAACTCATTCATATGCACATCGATAAAGGGCTCCACGACGTCTGAATTGTGCAACACATGGAGAACGGCTTGCTCCCATTCTTTTCGGTTGACAGTTGAAGGATTTGTTGTGCATAAAAACATCAAAATAAATATTATATTCAACACGTAATCTAAATATTAACATCGTATTTATTTAGAAAATAATTATAATAATTACCTGCAAATAAGCCTTTGGATTCGCTTTAGCTAATTCGGGAACAACAATTGGCCGAGTTCTCGGGAAATACTCTACACAAAATTCAACCGACTCTTCTGCCATATATCCTTCGACAATGCTCCCTTCTGGTCGATTCTAATTCTTCACGTATCCTTTCAAGACTTTCATATACCGTTCAATTGGATATATCCACCGTAGAAATATAGGTCCACATAACTTCACTTCCCGTACTAGGTGAACGGTTAAGTGAATCATGATGTAAAAAAATGAGGGTGGAAAGAACATCTCGAGCATACATAGGGTTTTTACCAAGAACGCTTGCAACTCGTCAAGACCTTCAACCTTAATAGTTTTGGAGCAAATTTTGCTGAAAAATTCACATAACTTTGAAATTGCGAATCGAACTTCCTTTGGCAAAAACCCTCGCAATGCAAGAGGCAGTATTTGTTGAAGCAACATATGACAATCGTGTCTTCATTTCGATAAGTCTCAAATCTTTCATAGATACAAACCTCTTGTAATTCGAAGAATGACCTTCAGGAACTTTTATCGCCGCAAGCCATCCACAAAGCTTCCTTCGCTCCGCTCTCGATAAAGTGTGGACAGCTGGTAGTAATGTCTTCTTTCCAGCCATTTTAGGATGCAAATCCGGTCTTATACCCAATTCAACGAGATCTTGTCGAGCATTTTTCCCGTCTTTTGTTTTATTTGGATCGTCAAGCAATGTACCAACAATCGCTTCACATACATTTTTTTCAATGTGCATAACGTCCAAGCAATGTCGAACGTAACACGTCTTCCAATACGGGAGCTCGTAGAAGATTGATACTTTTTTGAACGGTCTATCTTCAAATTTCTTTTGCTTCCTCTTACCACTCGACGTTATTTTTCCAAGCACTTCATAAGTCTCTTAACAAATCAGTTTATAGACATCTTCACCGTTCAAAATTTTTGGAGGAGATCGATGTTCTTGATGTCCATTAAACTTTTTTTCTTTCTTTCTGTACGGGTGATCTCTCGGTAATAATCTCCTATGGTCGAGAAAAACTGTTTTCTTCCCATGTTTCAACCGGATTGAAGATGTATTTTTGATGCAGACTGGACAACCAATAGAACATTTCACCGAGTAACCAGACAAGTTTCCGTACGCCGGGAAGTCATTGATTGTCCACATTAACATTGCTTTCAACTTGAACACTTCGCGTCGGTAAGCATCGTTGATCTCAATTCCTTCGTTCCACATCATCTTTAGATCATCGACTAAAGGTGCCAAGTAGACGTCGATGTCATTTCCTGGTTGGCTCGGTCCCGAAATTGAAAGAGTCAACATCAAGAACTTCCGCTTCATACACAACATCGGAGGGAGATTGTAGTTGCAAAGTATTACCGGCCAAACCCTATAGCGACTACTTATGTTACTTAAAGGATTTATCCCGTCTGTTGCCAAACCGAGACGCAAATTCCTGGGTTGTGAGCTAAATTCCGGAAACCGAGTATCAAAACTTTTCCACTGTGAAGCATCACAAGGGTGTCTTAAAATGCCATCATTACTTTATTTTTTTGAGTGCCAAACCATGTTCTCCGCGTGATTAATATTGTTATGCATGCGTTTAAGGCGGGTGAATGGGGGAATGTACCATAATACTTTTTGCGGAACCCCTTTGATACCGTCATGTGGCTCCTTTCCTGTCTTCCACCTTGACTTATTGCACAGTGGACATTCACTTAATTCTGTATGCTCATTCCTATACAGTACGCAATCTTTTGGACATGCATCAAACTTTTCAAACTTTAAACCTAACAAGCCCAGTGTCTTTTTTGCCGCATATATTCTTGTCGGAACTTTATTACCGGCCGGCAATGTTTCACGAAGGAGTTCCAACAATTGCGTAAAGCTAGAATTTGTCCAACTTCCTACCGCCTTTAAATGGAATAGTGATACCAAAAACCCTATTTTTGTTGTGTTACTCCCATCATACAAAGGCGCTTTGAAATCCCCCACCATCGACTCTAATAATTGCGGTCTTCCCACAAAATTATAGTCGATATCATCCATCAAACCACCAATGTCATCGGCTTCGTCTTCGCCTTCTTCTTCTTCAACTAAATCATTGACTCTCTTACCACGCATCTTTTCTTAATGAAAGTACCAATGATCATAGGAACTCATAATACCAATAGCTAACAAATGCGATTTGACTACTTTTCATAGATTTCGAAACTAAATTTCCACATAAAAGACAAGGACACCTAATCAAATCACCTTCTTCAAAGTTTAAACTCACAAAATCCATAAATTATTGAACACCATGTCGGCAATCATCGCTCATTCTATTTTTCGTCATCCATTCCCTAAATTCCATATTGCAAATAAAGAATTTGAAGATTACATACCGTTTTCTTCCGTGACGAAGCACCGAGCCCGAATTCGAAATCGAAGGAAAGTCGCATAAGAGAGAAAAAAATAGGGTTTTTGGAGTTATGGTGTAAATGGGTATGAAAAGAAAAAAAAATGCAGATCTGCGAAGTATGCCGCGGCGTTAGGTAATTACGCCACGGCATGTTGATCTATTATCGACCCTTTTTTTAGACATTCTCGATCAAACTTGATTTTGGGGGAAGATTTTTCCCGATTTACGCCGCGGCATGGTCACAGCAAGCTGAGGCTTTTGTGTTTCATGCCTTGGCATTTGTTACTTAACGCCGCGGCATACTTCTGTCATTTACAATTAGACCCCATATTTCGAAACGCGCCGCGGCCTTTAGTTTATTAGCCGCGGCTTTCGTCATTTATAGGAGAGCATAATGGTGACAAGCTTCAATGTGCCGCGGCTTATAGCTAATACGCCGCGGCTTGATCGTGCTGACGTAAAAACGGCTATATTTTTACTAGCTACTAGGGTTAAATTTATTACCTTCCAATGGTTATAAACGGCTATATTCGCGAAAATAGTTTACAAAACTTATAATTCATAACTTTTTTCTATATATACAACCATTTAACTTATATTTTGACCCACACAAAATACCTTGTCTACAAAAATTGAAAATTATTATGGATGACCATCCGTCTTCTATCGGTAAGGGCCCAGTCGTTATTGTTTCGTCCTCTTCTTCGTCTTCTTTCGATGATGACAACGATCACCAGGTAAATCTATCAGATGATACGGTGGTCCCATAAACAAATTCCGATGATACGGTGGTCCCAGAAACAAATTCCGGCGATACGGTGGTCCTTGATACAACTCTGATTCGGAAGTCCCACAAATTATTAACTTCAATGATACTATAGTCCCAGAAACAAATTCTCAAGAAAGCGTTCAAAATTCCGAAGAAACCGTAGAGTCTGAAATACCTCCAGGTCAGATTCGCTCCGCTCTTTCCGTTGGTTCAAGCCGCACAAGAGGTAGTGGTGGATCACAATTTTCTTCATCGTGGGAGACAAATTTCCATATAAAGTATGAGTGGAATAGCTCGAATCAAAATTTTGATAAGCACACTAAATGCAAATGGTGCGGACTATTGTTTATTCTTCCCTACCCAGTACGAGAAATCTATTCGCTTCGTGCTCATGGCGTGCGTTGTCGTAGAAAACATTGTATTTAAATATTTATTATTTTATGTTTTTTAATTGTATTTTTATTATTATGTGACAAATTTAGCTTTTAATATGGATGGAGCTGTAATGTGGCACGACTTATCATAATGTGCTTGTAATGTGTTGTAATGTTGTACTTGAAATGTGTTGCAATGTGGTACTTATCATAATGTACTTGTAATGTGTTGGAATGTGGTACTAGTAATGTTTTGTAATGTGGTACTTTCCATATGGTACTTGTAATGTGGAATTATTGATGATAATAAACATATGTATTCATAATTCTATATATTTTATAATTAATCACATATGTATTCTTACATATTTGTATGAAACGAATAATAATTACAGTTTAATTTTATGGGTTTAAATTTTAGGGTTTTAAGTTAAGGAAATATTATAAAAATTAATTCATAACGCCGCGGCGTAATGTTAATAAGCCTTGGCATGACCTATTGAACCATGACTAATAACCATAGTCGAACTCACGCCACGGCATATCAAAAACTATGCCTTGGCCTTTAAACAAGCGCCGCGGCAGAATGGTAGTAACACCGCGGCATTTAATGACTTACAGAATCCATGCTCTCTGTATAATTTGAAACAACATATATGCCTCGGCATGGTATCAGCAAGTCGTGACTTCCTTGGCCATGCCAAGGCATGGGTAACAGAATGCGCGATTTATCTCGTCTGTTTACCAATGTACCCTCATAATTATGCAACTCGGCGAGGCCTTTCGTGACAGTGCCGCGGCAAGTTGCATAATCAAGAGGGAAAATTTGTAAACTAAAATGAAGCCACAGCGTGTTCATTCAAATGCCACGGCATGATAAGTAAATTTACAATGTAATTATTAGATATCATATTAATTGTAACAGAATTTTAGTAAATTAAATTACCTTATTAATAAACTATGAAAAGTTTGATAATTTTATTTTAAAAAAATAACAAAATAATGCAATTAATAATCATAACTAAATAATCGTTCAAACAAAAAATACAACATTGTACTATTAATTATATAATTTTTCAAACCAAAAACATAAAAATAAACATAATAACAGTTTAATTTTATGGGTTTAAAGTGTAGGGTAAAATTGTAAAAATTAATTAAGCACGCCGCGACTTATTGTGTAGAAGCCACGGCTCTATCTCAAACGTCGGATATATCCGCTACAGAAACTGAACACGCGGCATATGTTATCTTTGCCGCGGCTTTCTGTCGCTGACACAAAAACGGCTAGTTTTTTTTTTTCACCCGAATTATTACCCCACAACGGTAATAAACGGCTATATTTGTCAAAATAATGTTAAAAACGTTTCAATTCACACAAATATTTTATTTAAACCTATACTTGCTCACATTTTATTCTATGTTTCATCAAATTAATCCTTAGATTCAAAAATATCATCATTTTTCTTTGTTATGGATGATCCGTCTCGTTTCGGTTTGTCATCGGAATATCATCAGGGCTTCTTTGTCGGGTTTACCTCTTCCTCTTCCTCCGATGATGATAGTTTTTCTATGGTTAAAAGTTCCAATAATACTATTGTCATATCTTCCGACGACACCGAGGAGTTTGAAATGCCTCCGAATCCAACTCTAAATCGGACCTCTCGTGCCAGTGGGCCACGACCGACGAGGGGGCGTGGGCGTCGACGTGGTAGGCCACCGTCTTTACCATGGGAAACAGATTTTCAAATGAGGCTCAAATGGAACAATGAGACTCAAACTCAAGATAGGTACGCGAAATGCAAATGGTGCCGACAAAAGATTCTCGCAATCGTTGAACGAGGCACAACTCATTTACGCCGACATGCCAATCGTTGTCGTAGAGATTTAGGTATTGATGACGAATTATGATTTTAATTGTTGTAGTTTTATTAGTATAATATTGAATTGTTGTGAGTTGTTTTGTTATTTGAAAAAGTATTAAATGTAATGTTGAATTGTTGTGAGTGATTTTGTTGTTTTAAAACTATTAAATGTAATATTTAATTGTTGTAAGTGATTTTGTTGTTTTAAAATTATTAAATGTATTGTTTAACTGTTGTAAGCGATTATGTTGTTTTAATATTAAATGTAATGTTGAATTGGTCGAAGTGATTTTGTTGTTTTAAAATTAATAAATGTAATGTTGTACTCTATATATCTTATAATTTTTTCCAATTGAATGAAGTATGATACTCGCCGCGCCACAATGTTAACAATTCCATGGCATGACCTATTGAACCATGACTAATAACCGTAGTCGAACTCACGCCACGGCATATCAAAAACTATGCCTTGGCCTTTAAACAACCGCCGCGGCAGAATGGTAGTAATGTCGCGGCATTTAATGACTTACAGAATCCATGCTCTCTGTATAATCTGAAACAACATATATGCGTCCGCATGGTATTAGCAAGCCCTGGCTTCCTTGGCCATGCCAACGCATGGGTAACAGAATGCCGCGACTTATCTCGTCTGTTTACCAATGTACCCTCATAATTATGCAACTCGCCGAAGCCTTTCGTGACAATGCCGCGGCGAGTTGCATAATCAAGAGGACAAATTTGTAAATTAAAATAAAGCCAAAGCGTGTTCATTCAAATGCCGCGGCATGATAAGTAAATTTACAATGTATAATATTAATTAGATAATTGTTCAAACCAAAAACATAAAAATAAACATAATAAGTAATTGTATTGTTAAAAATATGTGAAAATTTAGCTTTAAATTGTAATGGAGTTGTAATGTGGTAGTTTTCATATGTACTTGTAATGTGGAATTGTTGATGATAATCATGTATTTATAATATAAACATATGTATTCATAATTAATCACATATGTATTCTTACATATTAACTATAGATTAATTTTATGAGTTTAAAGTTTAGAGTTTAAGTTTAGGGTAAAATTGTAAAAATAAATAAACACGCCGCAGCGTACTTTGAATAAGCCACGGCATGACCTATTGAACCATGACAGATAACCATAGTCGAATTCACGCCACGGCATATTAAAAACTATGCCTCGGCCTTGAAACAATCGCCGCGGTAGAATGGTTGTAACGCCGCGACATTTAATGACTTACAGAATCCATGCTCTCTGTATAATTTGAAACAACAAATCTGCCTCGGCATTGTATTAGCAAGCCGTGGCTTTCTTGGCCAAGACATGGGTAACAGAATGCCGCGACTTATCTCTTCTTTTTAACAATATATCCTCATAATTATGCAACTCGCCGAGGCCTTTTGTGACAATTCCGCGGTGAGTTGCCTAATTAAGAGGGCAAATTTGTAAATTAAAATGAAGCCACGGCTTGTTTATTTAGATGCCGCGGTAGGATAAGTAAGTTTACAGTGTAATTATTAGTTATCATATTAATTGTAACACAATTTTACTAAATTAAATTATCTTATTAATAAACTATGAAAATGTTGATAATTTTATTTAAAAAAAAACAAAATAATGCAATTAATAATCTTAACTAAATAATTGTTCAAACAAAAAACACAACAGTGTAATATTAATTAAATAATTGTTTAAATAAAAAAAACAAAACATAGTAATATTAATTAAATAATTGTTCAAACAAAATCAACATAATAAGCAATTGTTCAAAAGTAATAAACATTATAAACAAAATAAATATATACAAGTCCTAATCTTGGAGCGTGTTATTCTCGACTTTGTTGACGGGGTTCACGGTGTTGATGGGGTTCTCGGTGTTGACGGGGTTCTCGGTGTTGTTCGGGTTGACGGGGTTCTCGGTGTTGACGGGGTTGACGGGGTTCTCGGTGTTCTCGGTGTTGGGCGGGTTCTCGGTGTTCTCGGGGTTGTTGGGGATCTCGGGGGTCGGGTTGTCGGGGTTCTCGAGGATCTCGGGGTTCTTGTTATCGTTGTCCACGCCCACATTCTCGCCACCGTTCTAGCCCTCATTGTTCTCGGGGCCTTCAGCAAATGTCGGCTCTGGATACTGATCAGGATATCCTGCTGGCCACGGCATTGGTGGAAACTGATTTGGCGCGTCGAATCCTGGGTAAATTTTACAGATTGCATTTATTGATTATAAAAAAAATTTCAATACATATGTAATATTGATTAAGGATAAGATTCAAACCTGGATAGATACCCAGCCAGAAGGACCGACAATATGCGGTGAACTCCAGCAGACTACGAACACCGTGAGCCACGAAGGCTCTCATCGGCGGAGCATCGTAGTTAAGCTTAGGCGGTGGGGGGGGGGGGGGGGGCGGCAACAGGCGGCATCTCAACGTCCTGATCCAGGCCGGGTATAATCGCTGACTCCTCGTCTTCAGGTTCTTTCAAACTCCGAATCCAGGCCGCGTCTATTTTCTTTCAATACGGCACCGCAATGTCGAGTTCATTCTACTTGATCTAAACGATAGTTTGGAAAACATATTAAATCAATATTGATACAACTGAATTTCACAACTAAACTTATACACAAATGAAGCTATACTTACCCCGGCGTTTTTGCAGAGAGCTGTGATAAGGAACGGAAGCCCAATGAGCTCTTCGACTGCTCGTACACCATGCTACGCATGTTGGATAATATGAAACGACTGACGTCGATATTCAATCCCCTAACTATGGCGTAGATCAACTTGTAGAAGTCGAACTGCATCTCCGTGAAGTGCAAGTGCGGGTATAGGTTGCTCCCAAAGAAGTACATCCACACTTTGGCTTTCCGATTAAGCTGACTTTTGACCAGCCTCGTCTCTCCGCCCCTCTCGAGCCATTGAGCTCCGGGCGTAGCAATTGTCGCCGCTATGTTGTCGTAGAACGCTTGATTCAACTCTTGGCTGTCCAAGTGGGTGTGCTCGTTTTCCTCGTCCGTCAAATTGCGGGTACCGAGGAACGCATTGATGATTCGAGGATTGATCTCAAATCGAGTACCCCGAACACTAACAAACCCGATTGCTGACTCATCGGGAAGAGCAGCATAGAATTCGTGCACCAGGACACTCTTCGCCTGAAGCTTTGGTGTGAGTATGAAATTCTCCCAACCGCGCTCTATGATGCTCCTATTGAGATCTTCGCCGAGTTCTCCCATATCTGAGATCGGGAATTTGGCAAATCCCCGCTCTGGGCATATTTTTTCCGTTCTAATTTGTAGAAATCTTTTCTTGGCTGCCTCGGTGTTGAAGTTCGGTGTTTCAATGGGAGGTGGTGGATCAACAGGAAGATCCTCCGAGGCCTCTTGGGCTCGGCTCCCGGATCCGCGAACCACTAAGTAACCACGTGCTCTTTTTTTTGGGGTGCCATTTAAACCTTTAAAAAAGATAACGTCACATATTAAATTATTAATTTCAAGCAAAAAAACTAATCAATATAACTAATTTCAATTCCCAACACCTAATTCTTACAAAGCTAATTTCAAAATCGAATTTCAATACGCAATTTCAAAACTAATCCAAATTTTTAAAACACTGTTTCAATACGAAAACCTAATTTTAAAACGCAATTACAATACCTTAAACTAAATTTCAATTCGCAGAACCTAAATTCAATACCCAACTAATTTCAAAACCTAATTACAAAATCTAATTTCAAATCCTAATTTCACTCACAAAACCAAAACCTAATTACAAAAGCTAATTTCATCTCACAAAACCAATACCTATTTCAAAACATAATTGAAACTCACAAAACCAATAGCTAAATTCCAAACCTAATTGAAACTCACAAAACTAATACCATGACCTAATCAACATCAATACTCAAGTATTGATTAAAAAAAATGCTATAAAAACGAAGCTTGATACTAACGTTGATAGAACTTACCGGCGACGGCTAATGACGACACTCGCGATGAAACGACGGGAAGAGAGCGGGGTTGAGGGGCTAGGTAAAGAGGCGAGGGCGACGGCGACGGCGAGGGAGGGAGCGGGAACGACGGCGAGGGCGGGAGCAAGGGCGAGGGCGAGGGCGAGAGTCACGGCTAAAGTTTTTGGGTGTCGAGGAATGGAGAGGCACGCGGCGGAAATGCAAAAATGAGGAAGTTAGGGTTCAGCTAAATACGATACACGCCGCGGCGTTTCATGTATAATGCCGGGGCTTATCTGTAAAAATTGACGTGCCACGGCATATTTCAAATCACGCCGCGGCTTATCTGTAAAAATTGACGTGCCACGGCATATTTCAAATCACGACGCGGCTTACAGTGTGTGGTATGAACAACGGTTTTTAAGAGTGTCGTTGTGTACCAACCATGCCGCGGCTTAAAAAAAACTCAATGACACATTTTCAACAATGGAAAATATATCCGTGGTGAATTTAAGAGCTTGCCGCGGCATGTGACGGCGTGCCGCGGCGTTACTCGATTTTAAACCATGGAAAAAAATTTCCATGGTTGAAATTTATATTTCGACCATGGATTAAAAAATCCATGGTTGAAATTCCGTGGTAGGATAAAAAATTTGTACTAGTGGCATCGTATTTGCTCTCGTAAGAAAACCAATTTTCGGTAATGATTTTAACACGTTAAATGCTTTGTATAGAAACTACGAGATAGTGCTTCGCGATTTAGGGACTAAAATAAGTAAATGTGGTATAATACACATTACTAAGAATTTTGAAGTTCATTTTCTGTTTAAAATATCATTTAACTAGGGATGTTCTGCTTAAAATGGGAAAAATACTCAGTTTTTTTCGTGCACGCATTAATTGGTGAAACAGGGTGTTTGGAGAGCGTCAAAAATATTTAATGCCAAAAATAACCCAATTTTTAATAATACCACCCAAATAAAGTTCTAGCAACTAAACTTTCATCATGAACGCATCGTATTCGCTCTCCTAAGAAAACCAATTTTTAATACTTTTAGGTAATGATTTTAACCCGTTAAATGCTTGGTACAGAAACTACATGATAGTGCTTCGCAATTTAGGGATTAAAATAAGTAAATTTTGTATAAATACACATTACTAAGAATTTTTAAGTTCATTTTTTGTTTAAAATATCGTTTAATTAGGGTTGTTTTGCTTAAAATGGGAAAAAGACTCAGTTTTTTTTGGAGCACACATTAATTGGTGAAACAGGGTGTTTGGAGAGTGTCAAAAACTTTTAATGGCAAAAATAACCCAATTTTTCATAATACCAAACACTTTTCGGTAATGATTTTAACCCGTTAAATGCTTGGTACAGAAACTACATGATAGTGCTTCACGATTTAGGGATTAAAATAAGTAAATTTTGTATAAATACACATTACTAAGAATTTTTAAGTTCATTTTTTGTTTAAAATATCGTTTAATTAGGGTTGTTTTGCTTAAAATTGGAAAAAGACTCTGTTTTTTTTAGCAAGCATTAATTGGTGAAACAGGGTGTTTGGAGAGCATCAAAAACTTTTAATACCAAAAATAACCTAGTTTGTAATAATACCAGCCAAATAAAGGTCTAGCAATTGAAATTTCATCATGAAAACATCGTATTTGCTCTCTTAAGAAAACCATTTTTTAACACTTTTCGGTATTGATTTTAACCCCATAAATGCTTAGTATAGAAACTAGGAGATAGTGCTTCGTGATTTAGGGATTAACATAAGTAAATGTGGTATAAATACACATTACTAAGAATTTTGAAGTTCATTTTTTGTTTAAAATATCATTTAATTAGGGTTGTTTTGTTTAAAATGGGAAAAAGACTCTGTTTTTTTTTTGGAGCACGCATTAACTGGTGAAACAGGGTTTTTGAAGAGCGTAAAAAAAATTTAATGCCAAAAATATCCCAATTTGTAATAATAAGACCCAAATAAATGTCTAGCAACTGGAATTTCATCATGAAAGCATCGTATTTGCTCTCGTAAGAAAACCAATTTTTAACACTTTTCGGTAATGATTTTATCCCGTTAAATGCGTAGTATAGAACCTACGAGATAATGTTTAGCAATTTACGGATTAAAACAAGTAAATGTGGTATAAATACTCATTACTAAGAATTTTTAAGTTCATTTTTTGTTCAAAATATCGTTTAATTAGGGTTGTTCTGCTTAAAATGGTGAAACAGGGTGTTTGGAGATCGTCAAAAACTTTTAATGCCAAAAATAACCCAATTTTTAATAATACCACCAAAATAAAGTTCTAGCAACTAAAATTTCATCATGAACGCATCGTATTTGCTCTCTTAAGAAAACCAATTTCTAACACTTTTCAATCATGATTTTAACCCGTTAAATGCTTGGTATAGAAACTACAAGACAGTGCTTCGCGATTTAGGGATTAAAATTAGTAAATGTAGTATAAATACACATTACTAAGAATTTTAAAGTTCATATTTTGTTTAAAATATCGTTTAAATAGGTTTTTTTTATTAAAATGGGAAAAATACTCAGTTTTTTTGGAGCATGCATTAATTGGTGAAACAGGGTGTTTGGAGAGCGTCAAAAACATTTAATGCCAAAAATAACCCTATTTTTAATAATACCACCAAAATAAAGTTCTAGTAACTAAAATTTAATCATGAACGTATCGTATTTGCTCTCGTAAGAAAACCAATTGTTAACACTTTTCGGTAAATGATTTTAACCCGTTAAATGCTTGGTATAGAAACTAAGAGATAGTGCTTCGCAATTTAGGGATTAAAACAAGTAAATGTGGTATAAATACACATTACCAAGAATTTTTAAGTTCTTTTTAGTTTAAAATATTGTTTAATTAGGGTTGCTTCTCTTAAAATGGGAAAAAGACTCTGTTATTTTTTTGGAGCATGCATTAATTGGTGAAACAGGGTTTTTGGAGATTTTAAAAAAATGTAATGCCAAAAACATACCAATTTTTAATATTAAGACCCAAATAAACGTCTAGCAACCGAAATTTCATCATGAACGCATCGTATTTGCTCTCGTAAGAAAACAAATTTTTAACACTTTTCGGTAATGATTTTAACCCGTTAAATGCTTGGTATAGAAACTACGAGATAGTGCTTCGCGATTTAGGGATTCAAATAAGTAAATGTGGTATAAATACACATTACTAAGAATTTTGAATTTCATTTTTTGTTTAAAATATCGTTTAATTGGGAATGTTTTGCTTAAAATGGGAAAAAGACTCATATTTTTTAGAGCACGCATTAATTGGTGAAACAATGTGTTTGGAGAGTGTCAAAAACTTTTAATGCCAAAAATAACCCAATTTGTAATAATACGACCCAAATAAAAGTATGGCAACTGAAAATTCATTATTAACGCATCGTATTTACTCTCATAAGAAAACCAATTTTTAACACTTTTTAGTAATGATTTTAACCCGTTAAATGCTTGGTATAGACACTAAGAGATAGGACTTCGCGATTTTAGGATTAAAATAAGTAAATGTGGTATAAATACACATTACTAAGAATTTTGAAGTTCATTTTTTCTTTAAAATATCGTTTAATTAGGGTTGTTTTGCTTAAAATGAGAAAACAGTTGGTTTTTTGGAGCACGCATTAATTGGTGAAACCGGGTGTTTGGAGAGCGTCAAAAACTTTTAATGCCAAAAATAACCCAATATTTTACAATACCACCCAAATAATGTTCTAGCAACTGAAATTTCATCATGAATGCATCGTATTTGCTCTCGTAAGAAAACTAATTTTTAACACTTTTCGGTAATGATTTAAACCCGTTAAATGCTAGGTATAGAAACTACGAGATAGTGCTTCGCGATTTAGGGATTAAAAGAAGTAAATGTTGTATAAATACACCTTACTACGAATTTTGAAGTTCATTTATTGTTTAAAATATCGTTTAATTAGTTTGGTTTTGCTTAAAATGGGAAAAAGACTTAGAGTTTTTCGGATCACGCATTATTTGGTGAAAGAGGGTGTTTAGAGAGCGTCAAATAAATTTTAATGCGAAGAATAACCCAATTTATAATAATACGACCTAAATAAAGGTATAGCAACTGAAATATCATCATGAACGCATCGTATTTGCTTTCGTAAGAAAACTAGTTTTTAAGACTTTTTTGTAATGATTTTAACTTGTTAAATTCTTGGTATAGAAACTACGAGATAACGCTTCGCGATTTAGGTATTAAAATAAGTAAATCTGGTATAAATACACATTACTAAGAATGTTGAAGTTTATTTTTTGTTTAAAATATCATTTAATTAGGGCTGTTTTGCTTACAATGGGAAAAAGACTCATTTTTTTTAGCACGCATTAATTGGTGAAACAGGTTGTTTGGCTAGCCTAAAAAACTTTTAGTGCCAAAAATAACCCAATTTGTAATAATACCACCCAATTAAAGCTCTAGCAACTGAAATTTCATCATGAACACATCGTATTTGCTCTCTTAAGAAAACGAATTTTTTACATTTTTCGGTAATGATTTTAACCTGTTAAATGCTTGGTATAGAAACTACGAGATAGTGCTTCGCGATTTAGGGATTAAAATAAGTAAATGTAGTATAAATAGACATTATTAAGAATTTTGAATTTCATTTTTTGTTTAAAATATCGTTTAATTAGCGTTTTTTCGCTTAAAATGGGAAAAAGACTCAGTATTTTTTTAGCACACATTAATTCGTTAAACAGGGTTTTTGGAGAGGGTAAAAAACTTTTAATGCCAAAAATAACCCAATTTATAATAATACGTCCCAAATAAAGGTCTAGTAAATTAAATTTCATCATGAATGCACCGTATTTGCTCTCGTAAGAACATATTTTAAACACTTTTCGGTAATGATTTTAACCCGTTAAATGCTTTGTATAGAAACTACGAGATAGTGCTTCGCGATTTAGGAATTAAAATAAGTAAATCTGGTATAAATACACATTACTAAAAATTTGAAGTTCATCTTTTTGTTTAAAATATTGTTTAATTAGGGTTGTTTTGCTTAAAATAGGAAAAAGACTCAGTTTTTTGTGGAGCACGCATTAATTGGTGAAACAGGGTGTTTGGAGAGCGTCAAAAACTTTTAATGCCAAAAATAACCCAATTTGTAATAATACGACCCAAATAAAGGCATAGCAACAGAAATTTCATCATGAATGCATAGTATTTGCTCTCGTATGAAAACAAATTTTTAACACTTTTCGGTAATGATTTTAACCCGTTAAATGCTTGGTATAGAAACTACGATATAGTGCTTCACGATTTAGGGATTAAAATAAGTAAATGTGGTATAAATACATATTACTAAGAATTTTGAAGTTCATTTTTGGTTTAAAATATCGTTTAATTAAGGTTGTTTTTCTAAAAATGGGAAAACCACTCAGTTTTTTTTGGAGCACGTATTATTTGGTGAAACAAGGTGTTTAGAGAGCGTCAAAAAATTTTAATGCCAAGAATAACCCAATTTGTAATAATACGACCCAAATATAGGTATAGCAACTGAAATTTCATCATGAACGCCTCGTATTTGCTCTCGTAAGAAAACCAATTTTTAACACTTTTCGGTAATGAATTTAACCCGTGAAATGCTTGGTATAGAAAGTACGAGATAACGCTTCGCGATTTAGGTATGAAAATAAGTAAATGTGGTATAAATACACATTACTAAGAATTTTTAAGTTCATTTTTTGTTTAAAATATAGTTTAATTAGGGCTGTTTTGCTTAAAATGAGAAAAAAACTCAGTTTTGTTTTTGGAGCACGCATTAATTGGTGAAACAAGGTGCTTGGAGAGCGTCAAAAACTATTAATGCCAAAAATAACCCAGTTTGTAATAATACGACCCAAATAAAGGCATAGCAACTGAAATTTCATCATGAACGCATCGTATTTGCTCTCGTAAGAAAACCAATTTTTAACACATTTCGGTAATGATTTTAACCAGTTAAATTTTTGGTATAGAAACTACGAGATAGTGCTTCGCGATTTAGGGATTAAAAGAAGTAAATGTGGTATAAATACACATTACTAAGAATTTTGAAGTTCATTTTTTGTTTAAAATATCGTTCAATTAGGGTTGTTTTGCTTAAAATGGGAAAAAGACTCAGATTCTTTTGGAGCACGCATTATTTGGTGAAACAAGGTGTTTAGAGAGCATCAAATAAACTTTAAATGCGAAGAATAACCCAATTTGTAATAATACGACCTAAATAAAAGTATAGCAACTGAAATATCATCATGAACGCATCGTATTTGCTTTAGTAAGAAAACCAATTTTTAAGACTTTTTTGTAATGATTTAAACCTGTTAAATGCTTGGTATAGAAACTACGAGATAACACTTCGCGATTTAGGTGTTAAAATAAGTAAATCTGGTATAAATACACATTACTAAGAATGTTGAAGTTCATTTTTTGTTTAAAATATCGTTTAATTAGGGCTGTTTTGCTTAAAATGGGAAAAAGACTCAGTTTTTTTTAGCACGCATTAATTGGTGAAACAGGGTGTTTGGCTAGCGTCAAAAACTTTTAATGCCAAAAATAACCCAATTTGTAATAATACCACCCAATTAAAGCTCTAGCAACTGAAATTTCATCATGAACGCATCTTATTTGCTCTCTTAAGAAAACGAATTTTTAACATGTTAAAACCCATGGTTGAAAAATTTCAACCATGTTTCTTAACTATGGTAGAATTCTGCACGGTAGTAAGTTCCAACCACGGATTTTTTCCATGGTTGAGAAAATATTCCTACAACGGAAATTTCCGTGGTTCGAACGCGATCACGCCGCGGCGTGTAGTAAAATAAGCCGCGGCTTTAATCGAATGAACAACGGAATTATCCGTGGTTCGAAATTAAAAGCCGCGGCACAATATGAAAGGCCGCGGCTATAACCGCATATAAAGCCAACTACGCCGTGGTGTAATGTTTACATGCCGCGGCTAGAAATGAACGAACAACGGAGTTTTCCGAGGTTCGAAAGCAAAACGCCGCGGCATAAAATCAATCAGGCCGCGGCTATAATCGAATCAAAATTCAAACACGCCGCGGCATTTTTTAACTAGCCGCGGCTAGAAATAAATGAACAACGAAATTATCCGTTGTTCGAAAGTTACATGCCGCGGCATTAAATCAAACAGGCCGCGGCTGGAAACGAATAGTCAAGGAAACTACGCCGAGGCTTAGTTTAGCCAACGCTGCGTCATGTGTTTAACAGGCCGAGGCTTATTTTAGACATTTTGACACTTTCAAATGCCATGGCATGATCAAACCACGCCGCGGGTTTTTTCGATATTTCAAAATTAAGCCTCGGCTTGAATAAACATACCGCAGCATGATTTCAAGTAGGCCGCGACATTGTTTCCAAAAAGCCGCGGCGTAAAGAAACTACGAACGACGGAATTTACCATCGTACGTAGTATAGATCCGCTGCGGCGTGTTTTTGGAAGCCGCGGCGTAAACTGTATTCCGAAGGGTTTCATTTGATTTTGGCGACGGTTTTAAGCATTGTTGAAAAAGACACTAAAAAAAATAAAAAACCGGGCAATTTTTTGAAAAAAATAGCCCCGGTAACTTTTTATCCTCTTTCTAATACCGATAGAACCTGTAATTAATAATTAATATTTTATTATATAAAATATAAATTAAATTTTTTATTAAAAGCATTAATCCAAAATATTAAAACAAAATATTAATACATTAAAATATCATCGGTTAAAGATTATACGATCGATACATACAAAACATATAATCCACCATACAAAATTCACCGTTCAAATATAAACAAACAAATCCAAAATATGTTCTAATCTTCATCGTCATAGTTAGCAAACTTTGATAGCACATACATACCTAAATCTACATTCAATCCATCTATCTCGTTTACACTATAATTAAGTTTGCTATCGACGAAATTCATACCATTTCTCACAACATTGTGCATGAACTTCATGACGTAATATCCGCATTCATGATTTCCCGGTTGTTTCGGACATCCTTTTGAATTCACCGTTTTTATCAACGAGGGTGTCATGAGGCCGGTGTCGTGATTAACCTTGAATATGTCTTCAATACTACAAAAAAAAAAGTTAAGAATTCAAATAACTTAAACATAAAAATGATTATGTTTTAGAATCCTTACTTTTGGAAAAATTGCTCTAAGTGGCTATTTAAACCGCTTGAATTGGGGAGAGAATCAAACTTCGCTACGGAAGCCTTCCAAGGGTTAAAAACAAGAAGAATCCAATGGTGACGACTATTGTAAGGCATTAACCATCTTTTGCCATTCTTGCAATTTTGTATAAGTTGGTAGTATCGATCAACATCAAGTTTTAATGCATTTTTCTTAGCATCTCCTACTTTTGTGTTGGACACGATGTCTTCATATGGCGGAAGTAAACCGTAAATGTCCAGATTGCGAATGTGATTTTCTTGCAAATAACTACAAATAAAAATAACAATAATTAATGTATAACAAATGAATCAGTAATTTATATATTTAATAATTATGAAATTGCAAATGAAAATGGAAACATACCTGTGACAAATCATTATCTATAGTACGGTCATGTCTTGAGAGAGGAGAAATTCACGTGTATCATCAAAATTCAACAACGCAGCGAAATCACACAAACTCTAATCAAGCTCAACTGCTATTTTCTTTCCCTTTGCAAGCATATAGTCGTTTGCATAAGACGCTAACACTCTCAATCGGGGATTAACATAGTTCAAGTTAATCTTTTGTGCCATTTCATTGTAATACGAACTTTTGGCTATATTTTTGGGCTTAGGTTTGGGAGCTTGATTACCTTTGGAGTTTAATTCTTCAATAAGGGACACTGGCCAAGGCACAAAGGTCCCCACCGCGTCATCAATGGTTTCGATCCATTGAACCGATACCGGGAGAGGAATAGGGTCTTTAGATATCGAAACTTCTACTAACACCCGACGATGATCTCTATCCAACGGTATGTTGTGAATTTTCTCGCCAACCTCTTCATTTTTTAGGAACACCTTCCCGGTTGCGACGTGCTCAACCATTCCCTCCGAAAAAAGGAGATAATCAACAGCTTCATTAAATGAAATGGGCGTATTTGGAATAGACGACGCCGGATCAACCGCGGAAATTCCGCCAATACCTAGAAAAGCTCCTTTTGAAACCAAAGGCGAGCTCTTTGCCTTTTTAGCTTGAATTTGAACGTCCGCAAGCTCCGGTGAAGGAGCAATCAATTGACTAGCGCAACTTTGCACATTAAAAGATTTGATATTCTCTCTATTCGGTCCTTTCGAAAGGAACCCTTTATGCTTAGCCTTTTTCGCGGCAATTTGACCTTCATCAAGTTGCACATTAACCGGCGCTACGCGAGTAAACGGTGGCCTTCCCGGACTTTGCACATCACAAGGCTCGTTACTCACTAGACTCGGTCCTTTCGAAATAAAATCTTTTCCCTTAGCCTTTGTTGCGGGAGTACGACCATCATCAAAATTCAATTCAATCAGTGCTAAAGGAGCAAGAGGTTGACTTACCGGACTATGCGCATCGAGTGGTTCATTACTACCTTGAATATTTGTTGAAGATGATCCTTGGATCATTTGTTCCACTTTAGCCTTCCATTCCTCGAAAGCCGCATCTCTTGCTTCCGACTTGACTTTCATATCTTTAATTTTGGCTAGGAGACTTTGAACGAGGGGATTCGTTGAGTCTTTGGCTTGTTTGTAAAATGCTCGCTTTGAGACGTATTTGGATTGTCCCCGAACTCGTCCGGGATGTTCTTTCTTCCCCAAAGCTCATTGCACTTACTATTTTATTCACAATAGGCTCTAGATTTGGATCCTTTAATGAACCATCCTCATTATTCCTCATTTCGATCAAAAGTTTTGGCTTTGTCGCCCATACGCCATTTTTTTCAAACTTTGAAACAAAAGAAAATGTTATTCAGTTATAGACAATAAATTAAATTTAAAATATAAAATTAAAACCCTTACTAGCATTTGATCGAGCTTCCGATATCCGTTTCGACCCGATCTGAAGGGGTATTCAACGAGAGCCCTATTAGCTTTGTTTTGATTCGAGACTTCTTTGAACTCATCGCTTAATCTAATATTAACAAACTCCTCCCAATGTTCGTCCGTGATGCTCGTGTAATACTTCTTAACAATATCCGGTCGCTCGAAGATTCTTTTATCATTCGGATCTCTCTTGAATAGGGTAGAGAGATCATACCGGAAGTATCTTGCCGATTCCCCGGCACAAGATAAACACATCTGCTTGTACTCGTTCGGAATAACAAATGCTTGTTGAATTTCATTCCATATCCTATGTTTCACCTTTTTTAAACTCTTCAATCTCCAATCGGATATAGTAATTGGAATAAATTCCCGAGCAAGAACACCAATCCAACTAGCTAAAAGATCACCATCTCTTCCATCCGGTTGTTTTTTCTCATCAAATCTCACAAGTATTTTTTCCCCCTTATGCTTTAAGATAGTGATACTTTTCATGAGGTTCACTTTTCTTTTTCCTTCTCCTCTAAGTTTTCTTCTACATTTTGCTACTTCATCATTTTTGTTAAGAACTAGAAACAAATAAAGTAATAAATTATAAATTTTATTTACTAGTTAGATTTAATGAAATACAATACCTTAAACAAAATAACAATACTACTAACCGGGCGTAGTTTCTTCTTCATCGGATGATGACTTTTCTTCTCGATCGGTTGATGGCCTAGTTACTTCTCGCTCCGACATATTCAAGTAGTAGCTAACTTTCCTAAATATATATTTGACTCATTTCCAAAAATTCATAAACATCAAATAACTCGAGACAACAAACACATTTCATTACAAACATTCAAGACAACAAAAGCATAAAAACAACATTTCATGGCAAACATGATTATCAACAAAAGCATAAAAACATTTCATGGCAAACATTTACAAAATGGAATACATATGTAATATTAAATTCGGATAGGATCTAACCTTTTTAGAATCAATAACTCGGAGTTAGGGAACGGGGTAGGACTTAGCTTGTTGAAGAAACAAGATGAAGCACACCTCAAAGGAGTTAGGGAACGGCAAGGATACGTCGGCGGCGGAGCACGGCGGAAAACGGCGGGGCACGGCGGCGCATGGCGGAGCACGGCGACGGCGATGTTATGGGAGAAAATAGAAGAGAGAGAGGAAGAAGAGAGAAGAGAGAAGAGAGAAGAGATAGGAGAGAAGAGAGAAGAGAGAAGAGAGGAGAGTTAAAGAAAAAGAGGGAAGGAATAAGGCTGAAATGGGATAAAAATGGAGGGAAATCGGGTTAAATCGAATAAAAAATTTAAAAACGGCTTTGGACAACGGAAAAATGCAATCGTTGTCTGAAAATCCCGATACATGCCGCGGCATAACCTTGAAACTGCCGCGGCATAGTCCAACGTGGAAAAATACACGCCAGGGCGTGGTTTATATAAGCCGGGGCACGTTGAGGTTCGAAATAACACCGACTCTGTATAATTTTGGGATGTAAATACGCCACGGCATGAAATAAATGAGCCGGGGCTCGTAAAGGTAAGCCGCGGCAGTTTCGTACTATACCGCGGCATACACCTCGTCCTTCCGGTCATGCCACGGCCTATTTTGGTATGCTGCGGCAAGATTTGGCCTCCAGAAAGCATGCTCTCTGTATAATTTGTACGCACTTTATGCCGTGGCACAATATATGCGCGCCGAGGCTTTATGTACTCATGCCAAGGCGTAGATATAATAAACCTGCGGCATTAGCTTGAATTTACCTATTTACCCATGCTAAATATGAAACTTGCCACGGCTTGTCTTGAAACGCCGCAGCATTGTGAATCCCGTATCAAACGCGACGTGGCACGTTTTTCACAAGGCCGCGGCACGTTAAGATTTAACTTAACACAGACTCTTCGATATTTTGGGTATGTAAATACGCCGCGGCACAAAAATATTGGAGCCGAGGCTCAAATACAAACGCCGCGGCATGTGAGACATTACCGCGGCATAACCTGATTTAACGCACGCGTAAAAATTTGGTTTTTAGTTTTTGTCTAAGAATTCCGCGGCATGATTGTACTACGCATCGGCCTTTCTCGTATGCCAAGGCATATTCTTTGTACGCCGTGGCATTTCTTTGCCTGCAGAAAACGAATGCTCTCTGTATAATTTCGATGCGATATATGCCGCGGCATGATTGCAATACGTCGAGGCTTTATGTACATATGCCAAGGCGTGTGTATGTATAAGCCGCGGTGTTCTTTTGAATTTACGTAAATACCCTCTGCCTTATGCAACTCGCCGCGGCCTATTTAGGAAATGCCGCAGCATTGTGAATCCCGTATGAAACGCGCCGTGGCACGTTGTTCACAAGGCCGCGGCACGTTAAGGTTTAACTTAACACAGACTCTTCGATATTTTGGTATGTTAATACGCCGCGGCACAAAAATATTGGTGTCGAGGCTCGTCTACAAACGCCGCGGCATGTGAGACATTACCGCGGCATAACCTGATTTAACGCACGCGTAAAAATTTGGTTTTTAGTTTTTGTCTAAGAATGCCGCGGCATGATTGTACTACGCCTCGGCCTTTCTGGCATGCCAAGGCATATTCTTTGTATGCCGTGGCATTTCTTTGCCTGCAGAAAACGCATGCTCTCTGTATAATTTCGATGCGATATATGCCGCAGCATTAACAAAATACGCCGAGGCTTTATGTACATATGCCAAGGCGTCTGTATGTACAAGCCTCGGTGTTCTTTTGAATTTACGTAAATACCCTCTGCCTTATGCAACTCGCCGCGGCCTATTTGGGAAATGCCGCGGCAATTGTTTCTCGTATAAAACGTGCCGCGGCTATAATCGAAAAGGCCGCGGTATTAAGTACAAAATGAACAAAATTTACATTTATTTAACCAACTTATTTATAAAAAAAATTGTTCAATCAATTTTCAAATAGTAAAATTTAAAAAATAACTAATTGAAAAATAATTGTTCAATCAATTTCCAATTAAATAAACATGATAACTAATTGTTCATACATGAAAAACAAGATCAAAATATAACATTATTACAATAAAATACTTATTCAATCAATTTCCAATGCCGAGTATCTCGATGTAGCAAAAATGAAACATCATCATCATCATCATCAACGTCTTCAAAGGATTGTAGCCCGATGGAGAATGGTGCGATGGAAGTGATGTCATCAAATTCTTCATTCGATTCTTCTACATTTCTCACATTCACATGCACGATGAGAGAGAATTCTTGATCGACCGGGTCCGAGACATAAAACACTTGAGATGCTTCGGATGCCAACATGAATGAATCACTGGCATAACTCATCCGTCTGAAGTCAACAACCGTAACTCCATCATTGGCAACTTGGACGTGGTTGTTGTCCGCCCATTTGCACTTAAACAATCCAACTCGCAAACCACAATAATCGAGCTCCCAAATATCTTCTACATAGCCAAAATAGCTCATAAAAGCTTGTTTTGGATTTTTATCCTTGGCCGACGCAACATGGACTCCTTCCGCAAAGAATGTAACACCACTATTTTGTACGGGGTGTTTTTCGTCCCTTTCCCTTGTGTAAAACGTGTACCCGTTAACGTACCATGACGTGTACCTGGTAACTACTTGTGAAGGCCCGCTAGAGATCTTCAATAATGTCTCATCTAAATTCTTTCTTCTTGCATAACAATATTCATCGATCCACTTTGCAAACGTACGGTTATGCTCTTCTTCTAGCCATTTTTAATTTTTTGACTTTTTCGGATAAGTAGACCTTAACTCATTCATATGCACATCGATAAAGGGTTCCACGACGTCCGAATTGTGCAACACATGGAGAACGACTTGCTCCCATTCTTTTTGGTTGACAGTTGAAGGATTTTTTGTGCATAAAAAATCAAAATAAATATTATATTCAACACGTAATCTAAATAATAACATCGTATTTATTTAGAAAAGAATTATAATAATTACCTGCAGATAAGCCTTTGGATTCGCTTTGGCTAATTTGGGAACAGCAATTGGCCGAGTTCTCGGGAAATACTCTACACAAAATTCAACCGACTCTTCTGCCATATATCCTTCGACAATGCTCCCTTCTGGTCGATTCTAATTCTTCACGTATCCTTTCAAGACTTTCATATACCGTTAAATTGGATATATCCACCGTAGAAATATAGGTCCACATAACTTCACTTCCCGTACTAGGTGAACGGTTAAGTGAATCATGATTTAAAAAAATGAGGGTGGAAATAACATCTCGAGCATACATAGGGTTTTTACCAAGAACGCTTGCAACTCGTCAAGACCTTCAACCTTAATAGTTTTGGAGCAAATTTTGTTGAAAAATTCAAATAACTTTGAAATTGCGAATCGAACTTCCTTTGGCAAAAACCCTCGCAATGCAAGAGGCAGTATTTGTTGAAGCAACATATGACAATCGTGAGTCTTCATTCCGATAAGTCTCAAATCTTTCATAGATACAAACCTCTTGTAGTTCAAAGAATGACCTTCGGGAACTTTTATCGCCGCAAGCCATCCACAAAGCTTCCTTCGCTCCACTCTCGATAAAGTGTGGACAGCCGGTGGTAGTAATGTCTTCTTTCCAGCCATTTTAGGATGCAAATCCGGTCTTATACCCAATTCAATGAGATCTTGTCGAGCATTTTTCCCGTCATTTGTTTTATTTGGATCGTCAAGCAATGTACGAACAATCGCTTCACATACATTTTTTTCGATGTGCATAACGTCCAAACAATGTCGAACGTAATGCGTCTTCCAATACAGGAGCTCGTAGAAGATTGATACTTTTTTGAACGGTCAATCTTCAAATTTCTTTTGCTTCCTCTTACCACTCGACGTTCTTTTTCCAAGCACTTCATAAGTCTCTTCACAAATCAGTTTATAGACATCTTCACCGTTCAAAAATTTTGGAGGAGGTCGATGTTCTTGATGTCCATTAAACTTTTTTTCTTTCTTTCTGTACGGGTGATCTCTCGGTAAAAATCTCCTATGGTCGAGAAAAACTGTTTTCTTCACATGTTTCAACCGGATTGAAGATGTATTTTTGATGCAGACTGGACAACCAATAGAACATTTCACCGAGTAACCAGACAAGTTTCCGTACGCCGGGAAGTCATTGATTGTCCACATTAACATTGCTTTCAACTTGAACACTTCGCGTTGATAAGCATCGTTGATCTCAATTCCTTCGTTCCACATCATCTTTAGATCATCGACCAAAGGTGCCAAGTAGTCGTCGATGTCATTTCCTGGTTGGCTCGGTCCCGAAATTAAAATAGTCAACATCAAGAACTTCCGCTTCATACACAACTTCTGAGGGAGATTGTAGTTGCAAAGTATTACCGGCCAAACACTATAGCGACTACTCATGTTACCAAAAGTATTCATCCCGTCTGTTGCCAAACCGAGACGCAAATTCCTGGGTTCTGAGCTGAATTCCCGATACCGAGTATCAAAACTTTTCCACTGTGAAGCATCACAAGGGTGTCTTAAAATGCCATCATTACTCTGATTTTTTGAGTGCCAAACCATGTTCTCCGCGTGATTAATATTGTTAAACATGCGTTTGAGGCGGGTGAATGGGGGAATGTACCATAATACTTTTTGCGGAACCCCTTTGATACCGTCATGTGGCTCCTTTCTTGTCTTCCACCTTGACCCATTGCACAGTGGACATTCACTTAATTCTGTATGCTCGTTCCTATACAGTACGCAATCTTTTGGACATGCATGAAACTTTTCAAACTTTAAACCTAACAAGCCCAGTGTCTTTTATGCCGCATATATTCATGTCGGAACTTTATTACCGGCCGGCAACGTTTCACGAAGGTGTTCCAACAATTGCGTGAAGCTAGAATTTGTCCAACTTCCTGCCGCCTTTAAATGGAATAGTGATACCAAAAACCCTATTTTCATTGTGTTACTCCCATCATACAATGGCGCTTCGAAATCCCCCACCATCGACTCTAATAATTGCGGTCATCTCACAAAATTATAGTCGATATCATCCATCAAACCACCAATGTCATCGGCTTTGTCTTCGCATTCTTCTTCTTTAACTAAATCATTGACTCTTTTACCACGCATCTTTTCTCCATGAAAGTACCAATGATCATAGGAACTCATAATACCAATAGCTAACAAATGCGATTTGACTACTTTCATAGATTTTGAAACTAAATTTCCACACAAAAGACAAGGACACCTAATCAAATCTCCTTCTTCAATGTTTAAACGCACAAAATCCATAAATTCTTGAACACCATGTCGGTAAATATCGCTCATTCTATTTTTCGTCATCCATTCCCTAAATGCGATATTGCAAATAAAGAATTTGAAGATTAAATACCGTTTTCTTCCGTGACGAAGCACCGAGCCCGAATTCGAAACCGAAGGAAAGTCGCCTAAGGGAGAAAAAAATAGTGTTTTTGGAGTTATGGTGTAAATGGTTATGAAAATCTGCGAATTTGAAGATCTGCGTAGTATGCCGCGGCGTTAGGTAATTACGCCACGGGATGTTGATCTATTATCGACCCTTTTTTTAGACATTCTCGATCAAACTTGATTTTGAAAGAAGATTTTTAACGATATACGCCGCGGCATGGTCACAGTAAGCTGAGGCTTTTGTGTTTCATGCCTTGGCATTTGTTACTTAACGACGCGGCATACTTTTGTCATTTACAGTTAGACCCCATATTAGCCGCGGATTTCGTCATTTATCGGAGGGCATAATGGTGACAAGCTTCAATGTGCCGCGGCTTTGGGTAACATACACCGCGGCTTGATCGTGCTGACGTAAAAATGGCTATATTTTTACTAGCTACTAGGGTTAAATTTATTACCTTCCAACGGTTATAAACGGCTATATTCGCGAAAATAGTTTAAAAAACTTATAATTCATAACTTTTTTCTATATATACAACCATTTAACTTATATTTTGACCCACACAAAATATCTTGTCTACAAAAATTGAAAATTATTATGGATAATCATCCGTCTTCTATCGGTAATGGCCTAGTCGTTATTGTTTCGTCCTCTTCTTCGTCTTCTTCCGATGATGACAACGATCACTAGGTAAATCTATCAGATGATACGGTGGTCCCAGAAACAAATTCCGATGATACGGTGGTCCCAGAAATTATAAACTCCAATGATACTATAGTCCCAGAAACAAATTCTCAAGAAAGCGTTCAAAATTCCGAAGAAACCGTAGAGTCTGAAATACCTCCAGGTCAGATTCGCTCCGCTCTTTCCGTTGGTTCAAGCCGCACAAGAGGTAGCGGTGGATCAAAATTTTCTTCATCGTGGGAGACAGATTTCCATATAAAGTATGAGTGGAATAGCTCGACTCAAAATTTTGATAAGCACACTAAATGCAAATAGTGCGGACTATTGTTCATTCTTCCATACCCAGTACGAGAAAACGATTCGCTTCATGCTCATGGCGTGCGTTGTTGTCGAAAACATTGTATTTAAATATTTATTATTTTACGTTTTTTAATTGTAGTTTTATTATTATATGACAAATGTAGTTTTAAATATTGATGGAGTTGTAATGTGGCACGACTTATCATAATGTACTTGTAATGTATTGTAATGTGGTACTAGTAATGTTTTGTAATTTGGTACTTTCCATATGGTACTTGTAATGTGGAATTATTGATGATAATAATGTATTTATAATATAAACATAAGTATTCATAATTCTATATATTTTATAATTAATCACATATATATTCTTACATATTTGTATGAAACGAATAATAATTACAGTTCAATTTTATGGGTTTCAAGTTAAGGGTTTTAAGTTAAGGAAATATTATAAAAATTAATTCATAACGCCGCGGCGTAACGTTAATAAGCCTTGGCTTTACCTATTGAACCATGCCTCGAACTCACGCCACAGCATATCAAAATCTATGCCTCGGCATTTTCACAATGGCCGCGGAAGAATGGTAGTAACGCCGCGGCGTTTAATGACTTACAGAGTCCATGCTCTCTGTATAATTTGAAACAACATATAGGCCTCGGCATGGTATCAGCAAGCCGTGGCTTTCTTGGCCATGCCAAGCCATGGGTATTATAATGCCGCGACTTACCTCATCTGTTTACCAATGTACCCTCATAATTATGCAACTCGCCGAGGCCTTTCGTGAACGTGCCGCGGCGAGTTGCATAATCAAGAGGGAAAATTTGTAAATTAAAATGAAGCCACAACGTGTTCATTCAAATGCCGCGGCATGATAAGTAAATTTACAATGTAATTATTAGTTATCATATTAATTGTAACACAATTTTAGTAAATTTAATTATCTCATTAATAAACTATGAAAATGTTGATAATTTTACTATAAAAAAAAAACAAAATAATGCAATTAATAATGCAAAAAACACAGCATTGTACTATTAATTATATAATTTTTCAAACCAAAAACATAAAAATAAATATAATTACAGTTTAATTTTATGGGTTTAAAGTCTAGGGTAAAATTGTAAAAATTAATTAACTACGCCACGGCTTATTTTGTAAAAGCCACGGCTCTATCTCAAACGTCGGATATATCCGTTGCAGAAACTGAACACGCCGCGGCATATGTTATCACTGCCACGGCTTTCTGTCGCTGACACAAAAACGGCTAGTTTTTTTTTTTCACCCGAATTATTACTACACAACGGTAATAAACGGTTATTTTTTTAAAATAATGTTAAAAACGTTTAAATTCACACAAATCTTCTATTTAAACCTATACTTGTTCACATTTTATTCTATGTTTCATCAAATTAATCCTTAGATTAAAAAATATCATCATTTTTCTTTGTTATGGATGATCCGTCTCGTTTCGGTTTGTCATCGGAATATCATCAGGGCTTCTTTTTCGGGTTTACCTCTTCCTCTTCCTCCGATGATGATAGTTTTTCTATGGATACAAGTTCCAATAATACTATTGTCATATCCTCCGACGACACCGAGGAGTTCGAAATGCCTCCGAATCCAACTCTAAATAGGACCTCTCGTGCCGGTGGGCCACGACCGACGAGGGGGCGTGGGCGTGGGCGTGGGGGTGGGCGTGGGCGTGGGCGTGGACGTGGTAGGCCACCCGTCTTTACTATGGGAAACAGATTTTCAAATGAGGCTCAAATGGAACAATGAGACTCAAACTCAAGACAGGTACGCGAAATGCAAATGGTACCGACAACAGATTCTCGCAATTGTTGAGCGAGGCACAACTCATTTACGTCGACATGCCAATCGTTGTCGTAGAGATTTAGGTATTGATGACGAATTATGATTTTAATTCTTGTAGTTTTATTAATATAATATTGAATTGTTGTGAGTTATTTTGTTATTTGAAAAAGTATTAAATGTAATGTTGAATTGTTTTAAAACTATTAAATGTAATATTTAATTGTTGTAAGTGATTTTGTTGTTTTAAAATTATTAAATGTTTTGTTTAACTGTTGTAAGCGATTATGTTGTTTTAATATATTAAATGTAATGTTTAATTGTTCGTAGTGATTTTGTTGTTTTAAAATTAATAAATGAAATGTTGTACTCTATATATTTTTAATTTTTCCCAATTGAATGAAGTATGATACTCGACGCGGTACAATGTTAACAATGCCGTGGCATGACCTATTGATCCATGACTAATAACCGTAGTCGAACTCACGCCACGGCATATGAAAAACTATGCCTCGGCATTTGAACAATCGCCGCGGCAGAAGGGTAGTAACGCCGCGGCTTTTAATGACTTACAGAATCCATGCTCTCTGTATATTTTGAAACAACATATATGCCTCGGCATGGTATCAGCAAGCCGTGGCTTCCTTGGCCATGCCGAGGCATGGATAACAGAATGCCGCGACTTATCTCGTCTGTTTACCAATGTACCCTCATAATTATGCAACTCGCCGAGGCCTTTAGTGACAGTGCCGCGGCGAGTTGCATAATCAAGAGGGCAAATTTGTAAATTAAAATGAAGCCATGGCGTGTTCATTCAAATGCCGCGGCATGATAAGTTAATTTACAATGTAATTATTAGTTATCATATTAATTGTAACACAATTTTAGTAAATTAAATTATCTCATTAATAAACTATGAAAATGTTGATAATTTTATTATAAAAAAAAACAAAATAATGCAATTAATAATCATAACTAAATAATCGTTCAAACAAAAAACACAACATTGTACTATTAATTATATAATTTTTCAAACCAAAAACATAAAAATAAATATAATTACAGTTTATTTTTATGGGTTCAAAGTCTAGGGTAAAATTGTAAAAATTAATTAACCACGCAGCGGCTTATTTTGTAGAAGCCACGGCTCTATCTCAAACGTCGGATATATCCGTCGCAGAAACTGAACACGCTGCGGCATATGTTATCCCTGCCGCGGCTTTCTATCGCAGACACAAAAACAGCTAGTTTTTTTTTTCACCCGAATTATTACCCCACAACGGTAATAAACGGCTATATTTGTCAAAATAATGTTAAAAACGTTTAAATTCACACAAATCTTCTATTTAAACCTATACTTGTTCACATTTTATTCTATGTTTCAATAAATTAATCCTTAGATTCAAAAATATCATCATTTTTCTTTGTTATGGATGATCCGTCTCGTTTCGGTTTGTCATCGGAATATCATTTGAACTTATTTTTCGGGTTCAACTCTTGCTCTTCCTCCAATGATGATAGTTTTTCTATGGATACAAGTTCCAATAATACTATTGGCATATCCTCCGATGACACCGAGTAGTTTGATATGCCTCCGAATCCAACTCTAAATCGGACCTCTCGTGCCGGTGGGCCATGACCGACGAGGGGGCGTGGGCGTGGGCGTGGACGTGGTAGGCCACTGTCTTTACTATGGGAAACAGATTTTCAAATGAGGCTCAAATGGAACAATGAGACTCAAACTCAAGATAGGTACGCGAAATGCAAATGGTGCCGACAAGAGATTCTCGCAATCGTTGAACGAGGCACAACTCATTTACGTCGACATGCCAATCGTTGTCGTAGAGATTTAGGTAGTGATGACGAATTATGATTTTATTTTTGTAGTCTTATTAATATAATATTGAATTGTTGTGAGTTATTTTGTTATTTGAAAAAGTATTGAATGTAATGTTGAATTGTTTTGAGTGATTTTGTTGTTTTAAAACTATTAAATGTAATATTTAATTGTTGTAAGTGATTTTGTTGTTTTAAAATTATTAAATGTTTTGTTTAACTGTTGTAAGCGATTATGTTGTTTTAATATATTAAATGTAATCTTGAATTGTTCGTAGTGATTTTGTTGTTTTAAAATTAATAAATGTAATGTTGTACTCTATATATTTTTTAATTTTTCCCAATTGAATGAAGTATGATACTCTCCGCGGCACAATGTTAACAATGCCGTGGCATGACCTATTGAACCATGGCTAATAACCGTAGTCGAACTCACGCCACGGCATATGAAAAACTATGCCTTGGCATTTGAACAATCGCCGCGGCAGAAGGGTAGTAACGCTGCGGCTTTTAATGACTTAAAGAATCCATGCTCTCTGTAAAATTTGAAACAACATATATGCCTCGGCATGGTATCAGCAAGCCGTGGCTTCCTTGGCCATGCCGAGGCATGGATAACAGAATGCCGCGACTTATCTCGTCTGTTTACCAATGTACCCTCATAATTATGCAACTCGCCGAGGCCTTTAGTGACAGTGCCGCGGCGAGTTGCATAATCAAGAGGGCAAATTTGTAAATTAAAATGAAGCCATGGCGTGTTCATTCAAATGCCGCGGCATGATAAGTTAATTTACAATGTAATTATTAGTTATCATATTAATTGTAACACAATTTTAGTAAATTAAATTATCTCATTAATAAACTATGAAAATGTTGATAATTTTATTATAAAAAAAAACAAAATAATGCAATTAATAATCATAACTAAATAATCGTTCAAACAAAAAACACAACATTGTACTATTAATTATATAATTTTTCAAACCAAAAACATAAAAATAAATATAATTACAGTTTATTTTTATGGGTTCAAAGTCTAGGGTAAAATTGTAAAAATTAATTAACCACGCAGCGGCTTATTTTGTAGAAGCCACGGCTCTATCTCAAACGTCGGATATATCCGTCGCAGAAACTGAACACGCTGCGGCATATGTTATCCCTGCCGCGGCTTTCTATCGCAGACACAAAAACAGCTAGTTTTTTTTTTCACCCGAATTATTACCCCACAACGGTAATAAACGGCTATATTTGTCAAAATAATGTTAAAAACGTTTAAATTCACACAAATCTTCTATTTAAACCTATACTTGTTCACATTTTATTCTATGTTTCAATAAATTAATCCTTAGATTCAAAAATATCATCATTTTTCTTTGTTATGGATGATCCGTCTCGTTTCGGTTTGTCATCGGAATATCATTTGAACTTATTTTTCGGGTTCAACTCTTGCTCTTCCTCCAATGATGATAGTTTTTCTATGGATACAAGTTCCAATAATACTATTGGCATATCCTCCGATGACACCGAGTAGTTTGATATGCCTCCGAATCCAACTCTAAATCGGACCTCTCGTGCCGGTGGGCCATGACCGACGAGGGGGCGTGGGCGTGGGCGTGGACGTGGTAGGCCACTGTCTTTACTATGGGAAACAGATTTTCAAATGAGGCTCAAATGGAACAATGAGACTCAAACTCAAGATAGGTACGCGAAATGCAAATGGTGCCGACAAGAGATTCTCGCAATCGTTGAACGAGGCACAACTCATTTACGTCGACATGCCAATCGTTGTCGTAGAGATTTAGGTAGTGATGACGAATTATGATTTTATTTTTGTAGTCTTATTAATATAATATTGAATTGTTGTGAGTTATTTTGTTATTTGAAAAAGTATTGAATGTAATGTTGAATTGTTTTGAGTGATTTTGTTGTTTTAAAACTATTAAATGTAATATTTAATTGTTGTAAGTGATTTTGTTGTTTTAAAATTATTAAATGTTTTGTTTAACTGTTGTAAGCGATTATGTTGTTTTAATATATTAAATGTAATCTTGAATTGTTCGTAGTGATTTTGTTGTTTTAAAATTAATAAATGAAATGTTGTACTCTATATATTTTTAATTTTTCCCAATTGAATGAAGTATGATACTCGACGCGGTACAATGTTAACAATGCCGTGGCATGACCTATTGATCCATGACTAATAACCGTAGTCGAACTCACGCCACGGCATATGAAAAACTATGCCTCGGCATTTGAACAATCGCCGCGGCAGAAGGGTAGTAACGCCGCGGCTTTTAATGACTTACAGAATCCATGCTCTCTGTATATTTTGAAACAACATATATGCCTCGGCATGGTATCAGCAAGCCGTGGCTTCCTTGGCCATGCCGAGGCATGGATAACAGAATGCCGCGACTTATCTCGTCTGTTTACCAATGTACCCTCATAATTATGCAACTCGCCGAGGCCTTTAGTGACAGTGCCGCGGCGAGTTGCATAATCAAGAGGGCAAATTTGTAAATTAAAATGAAGCCATGGCGTGTTCATTCAAATGCCGCGGCATGATAAGTTAATTTACAATGTAATTATTAGTTATCATATTAATTGTAACACAATTTTAGTAAATTAAATTATCTCATTAATAAACTATGAAAATGTTGATAATTTTATTATAAAAAAAAACAAAATAATGCAATTAATAATCATAACTAAATAATCGTTCAAACAAAAAACACAACATTGTACTATTAATTATATAATTTTTCAAACCAAAAACATAAAAATAAATATAATTACAGTTTATTTTTATGGGTTCAAAGTCTAGGGTAAAATTGTAAAAATTAATTAACCACGCAGCGGCTTATTTTGTAGAAGCCACGGCTCTATCTCAAACGTCGGATATATCCGTCGCAGAAACTGAACACGCTGCGGCATATGTTATCCCTGCCGCGGCTTTCTATCGCAGACACAAAAATAGCTAGTTTTTTTTTTCACCCGAATTATTACCCCACAACGGTAATAAACGGCTATATTTGTCAAAATAATGTTAAAAACGTTTAAATTCACACAAATCTTCTATTTAAACCTATACTTGTTCACATTTTATTCTATGTTTCAATAAATTAATCCTTAGATTCAAAAATATCATCATTTTTCTTTGTTATGGATGATCCGTCTCGTTTCGGTTTGTCATCGGAATATCATTTGAACTTATTTTTCGGGTTCAACTCTTGCTCTTCCTCCAATGATGATAGTTTTTCTATGGATACAAGTTCCAATAATACTATTGGCATATCCTCCGATGACACCGAGTAGTTTGATATGCCTCCGAATCCAACTCTAAATCGGACCTCTCGTGCCGGTGGGCCATGACCGACGAGGGGGCGTGGGTGTGGGCGTGGACGTGGTAGGCCACTGTCTTTACTATGGGAAACAGATTTTCAAATGAGGCTCAAATGGAACAATGAGACTCAAACTCAAGATAGGTACGCGAAATGCAAATGGTGCCGACAAGAGATTCTCGCAATCGTTGAACGAGGCACAACTCATTTACGTCGACATGCCAATCGTTGTCGTAGAGATTTAGGTAGTGATGACGAATTATGATTTTATTTTTGTAGTCTTATTAATATAATATTGAATTGTTGTGAGTTATTTTGTTATTTGAAAAAGTATTGAATGTAATGTTGAATTGTTTTGAGTGATTTTGTTGTTTTAAAACTATTAAATGTAATATTTAATTGTTGTAAGTGATTTTGTTGTTTTAAAATTATTAAATGTTTTGTTTAACTGTTGTAAGCGATTATGTTGTTTTAATATATTAAATGTAATCTTGAATTGTTCGTAGTGATTTTGTTGTTTTAAAATTAATAAATGTAATGTTGTACTCTATATATTTTTTAATTTTTCCCAATTGAATGAAGTATGATACTCTCCGCGGCACAATGTTAACAATGCCGTGGCATGACCTATTGAACCATGGCTAATAACCGTAGTCGAACTCACGCCACGGCATATGAAAAACTATGCCTTGGCATTTGAACAATCGCCGCGGCAGAAGGGTAGTAACGCTGCGGCTTTTAATGACTTAAAGAATCCATGCTCTCTGTAAAATTTGAAACAACATATATGCCTCGGCATGGTATCAGCAAGCCGTGGCTTCCTTGGCCATGCCGAGGCATGGATAACAGAATGCCGCGACTTATCTCGTCTGTTTACCAATGTACCCTCATAATTATGCAACTCGCCGAGGCCTTTAGTGACAGTGCCGCGGCGAGTTGCATAATCAAGAGGGCAAATTTGTAAATTAAAATGAAGCCATGGCGTGTTCATTCAAATGCCGCGGCATGATAAGTTCATTTACAATGTAATTATTAGTTATCATATTAATTGTAACACAATTTTAGTAAATTAAATTATCTCATTAATAAACTATGAAAATGTTGATAATTTTATTATAAAAAAAACAAAATAATGCAATTAATAATCATAACTAAATAATCGTTCAAACAAAAAACACAACATTGTACTATTAATTATATAATTTTTCAAACCAAAAACATAAAAATAAATATAATTACAGTTTATTTTTATGGGTTCAAAGTCTAGGGTAAAATTGTAAAAATTAATTAACCACGCAGCGGCTTATTTTGTAGAAGCCACGGCTCTATCTCAAACGTCGGATATATCCGTCGCAGAAACTGAACACGCTGCGGCATATGTTATCCCTGCCGCGGCTTTCTATCGCAGACACAAAAACAGCTAGTTTTTTTTTTCACCCGAATTATTACCCCACAACGGTAATAAACGGCTATATTTGTCAAAATAATGTTAAAAACGTTTAAATTCACACAAATCTTCTATTTAAACCTATACTTGTTCACATTTTATTCTATGTTTCAATAAATTAATCGTTAGATTCAAAAATATCATCATTTTTCTTTGTTATGGATGATCCGTCTTGTTTCGGTTTGTCATCGGAATATCATTTGAACTTATTTTTCGGGTTCAACTCTTGCTCTTCCTCCAATGATGATAGTTTTTCTATGGATACAAGTTCCAATAATACTATTGGCATATCCTCCGATGACACCGAGTAGTTTGATATGCCTCCGAATCCAACTCTAAATCGGACCTCTCGTGCCGGTGGGCCATGACCGACGAGGGGGCGTGGGCGTGGGCGTGGACGTGGTAGGCCACTGTCTTTACTATGGGAAACAGATTTTCAAATGAGGCTCAAATGGAACAATGAGACTCAAACTCAAGATAGGTACGCGAAATGCAAATGGTGCCGACAAGAGATTCTCGCAATCGTTGAACGAGGCACAACTCATTTACGTCGACATGCCAATCGTTGTCGTAGAGATTTAGGTAGTGATGACGAATTATGATTTTATTTTTGTAGTCTTATTAATATAATATTGAATTGTTGTGAGTTATTTTGTTATTTGAAAAAGTATTGAATGTAATGTTGAATTGTTTTGAGTGATTTTGTTGTTTTAAAACTATTAAATGTAATATTTAATTGTTGTAAGTGATTTTGTTGTTTTAAAATTATTAAATGTTTTGTTTAACTGTTGTAAGCGATTATGTTGTTTTAATATATTAAATGTAATCTTGAATTGTTCGTAGTGATTTTGTTGTTTTAAAATTAATAAATGTAATGTTGTACTCTATATATTTTTTAATTTTTCCCAATTGAATGAAGTATGATACTCTCCGCGGCACAATGTTAACAATGCCGTGGCATGACCTATTGAACCATGGCTAATAACCGTAGTCGAACTCACGCCACGGCATATGAAAAACTATGCCTCGGCATTTGAACAATCGCCGCGGCAGAAGGGTAGTAACGCTGCGGCTTTTAATGACTTAAAGAATCCATGCTCTCTGTATAATTTGAAACAACATATATGCCTCGGCATGGTATCAGCAAGCCGTGGCTTCCTTGGCCATGCCGAGGCATGGATAACAGAATGCCGCGACTTATCTCGTCTGTTTACCAATGTACCCTCATAATTATGCAACTCGCCGAGGCCTTTAGTGACAGTGCCGCGGCGAGTTGCATAATCAAGAGGGCAAATTTGTAAATTAAAATGAAGCCATGGCGTGTTCATTCAAATGCCGCGGCATGATAAGTTCATTTACAATGTAATTATTAGTTATCATATTAATTGTAACACAATTTTAGTAAATTAAATTATCTCATTAATAAACTATGAAAATGTTGATAATTTTATTATAAAAAAAACAAAATAATGCAATTAATAATCATAACTAAATAATCGTTCAAACAAAAAACACAACATTGTACTATTAATTATATAATTTTTCAAACCAAAAACATAAAAATAAATATAATTACAGTTTATTTTTATGGGTTCAAAGTCTAGGGTAAAATTGTAAAAATTAATTAACCACGCAGCGGCTTATTTTGTAGAAGCCACGGCTCTATCTCAAACGTCGGATATATCCGTCGCAGAAACTGAACACGCTGCGGCATATGTTATCCCTGCCGCGGCTTTCTATCGCAGACACAAAAACAGCTAGTTTTTTTTTTTCACCCGAATTATTACCCCACAACGGTAATAAACGGCTATATTTGTCAAAATAATGTTAAAAACGTTTAAATTCACACAAATCTTCTATTTAAACCTATACTTGTTCACATTTTATTCTATGTTTCAATAAATTAATCGTTAGATTCAAAAATATCATCATTTTTCTTTGTTATGGATGATCCGTCTCGTTTCGGTTTGTCATCGGAATATCATTTGAACTTATTTTTCGGGTTCGCCTCTTGCTCTTCCTCCAATGATGATATTTTTTCTATGGATACAAGTTCCAATAATTCTATTGGCATATCCTCCGATGACACCGAGGAGTTTGAAATGCCTCCGAATCCAACTCTAAATTGGACCTCTCGTGCCGGTGGGCCACGACCGACGAGGGGGCGTGGGCGTGGGCGTGGACGTGGTAGGCCACTGTCTTTACTATGGGAAACAGATTTTCAAATGAGGCTCAAATGGAACAATGAGACTCAAACTCAAGATAGGTACGCGAAATGCAAATGGTGCCGACAAGAGATTCTCGCAATCGTTGAACGAGGCACAACTCATTTACGTCGACATGCCAATCGTTGTCGTAGAGATTTAGGTAGTGATGACGAATTATGATTTTATTTTTGTAGTCTTATTAATATAATATTGAATTGTTGTGAGTTATTTTGTTATTTGAAAAAGTATTGAATGTAATGTTGAATTGTTTTGAGTGATTTTGTTGTTTTAAAACTATTAAATGTAATATTTAATTGTTGTAAGTGATTTTGTTGTTTTAAAATTATTAAATGTTTTGTTTAACTGTTGTAAGCGATTATGTTGTTTTAATATATTAAATGTAATCTTGAATTGTTCGTAGTGATTTTGTTGTTTTAAAATTAATAAATGTAATGTTGTACTCTATATATTTTTTAATTTTTCCCAATTGAATGAAGTATGATACTCTCCGCGGCACAATGTTAACAATGCCGTGGCATGACCTATTGAACCATGGCTAATAACCGTAGTCGAACTCACGCCACGGCATATGAAAAACTATGCCTCGGCATTTGAACAATCGCCGCGGCAGAAGGGTAGTAACGCTGCGGCTTTTAATGACTTAAAGAATCCATGCTCTCTGTATAATTTGAAACAACATATATGCCTCGGCATGGTATCAGCAAGCCGTGGCTTCCTTGGCCATGCCGAGGCATGGATAACAGAATGCCGCGACTTATCTCGTCTGTTTACCAATGTACCCTCATAATTATGCAACTCGCCGAGGCCTTTAGTGACAGTGCCGCGGCGAGTTGCATAATCAAGAGGGCAAATTTGTAAATTAAAATGAAGCCATGGCGTGTTCATTCAAATGCCGCGGCATGATAAGTTCATTTACAATGTAATTATTAGTTATCATATTAATTGTAACACAATTTTAGTAAATTAAATTATCTCATTAATAAACTATGAAAATGTTGATAATTTTATTATAAAAAAAACAAAATAATGCAATTAATAATCATAACTAAATAATCGTTCAAACAAAAAACACAACATTGTACTATTAATTATATAATTTTTCAAACCAAAAACATAAAAATAAATATAATTACAGTTTATTTTTATGGGTTCAAAGTCTAGGGTAAAATTGTAAAAATTAATTAACCACGCAGCGGCTTATTTTGTAGAAGCCACGGCTCTATCTCAAACGTCGGATATATCCGTCGCAGAAACTGAACACGCTGCGGCATATGTTATCCCTGCCGCGGCTTTCTATCGCAGACACAAAAACAGCTAGTTTTTTTTTTCACCCGAATTATTACCCCACAACGGTAATAAACGGCTATATTTGTCAAAATAATGTTAAAACGTTTAAATTCACACAAATCTTCTATTTAAACCTATACTTGTTCACATTTTATTCTATGTTTCAATAAATTAATCGTTAGATTCAAAAATATCATCATTTTTCTTTGTTATGGATGATCCGTCTCGTTTCGGTTTGTCATCGGAATATCATTTGAACTTATTTTTCGGGTTCAACTCTTGCTCTTCCTCCAATGATGATAGTTTTTCTATGGATACAAGTTCCAATAATACTATTGGCATATCCTCCGATGACACCGAGTAGTTTGATATGCCTCCGAATCCAACTCTAAATTGGACCTCTCGTGCCGGTGGGCCACGACCGACGAGGGGGCGTGGGCGTGGGCGTGGACGTGGTAGGCCACTGTCTTTACTATGGGAAACAGATTTTCAAATGAGGCTCAAATGGAACAATGAGACTCAAACTCAAGATAGGTACGCGAAATGCAAATGGTGCCGACAAGAGATTCTCGCAATCGTTGAACGAGGCACAACTCATTTACGTCGACATGCCAATCGTTGTCGTAGAGATTTAGGTAGTGATGACGAATTATGATTTTATTTTTGTAGTCTTATTAATATAATATTGAATTGTTGTGAGTTATTTTGTTATTTGAAAAAGTATTGAATGTAATGTTGAATTGTTTTGAGTGATTTTGTTGTTTTAAAACTATTAAATGTAATATTTAATTGTTGTAAGTGATTTTGTTGTTTTAAAATTATTAAATGTTTTGTTTAACTGTTGTAAGCGATTATGTTGTTTTAATATATTAAATGTAATCTTGAATTGTTCGTAGTGATTTTGTTGTTTTAAAATTAATAAATGTAATGTTGTACTCTATATATTTTTTAATTTTTCCCAATTGAATGAAGTATGATACTCGCCGCGGCACAATGTTAACAATGCCGTGGCATGACCTATTGAACCATGGCTAATAACCGTAGTCGAACTCACGCCACGGCATATGAAAAAACTATGCCTCGGCATTTGAACAATCGCCGCGGCAGAAGGGTAGTAACGCTGCGGCTTTTAATGACTTAAAGAATCCATGCTCTCTGTATAATTTGAAACAACATATATGCCTCGGCATGGTATCAGCAAGCCGTGGCTTCCTTGGCCATGCCGAGGCATGGATAACAGAATGCCGCGACTTATCTCGTCTGTTTACCAATGTACCCTCATAATTATGCAACTCGCCGAGGCCTTTAGTGACAGTGCCGCGGCGAGTTGCATAATCAAGAGGGCAAATTTGTAAATTAAAATGAAGCCATGGCGTGTTCATTCAAATGCCGCGGCATGATAAGTTAATTTACAATGTAATTATTAGTTATCATATTAATTGTAACACAATTTTAGTAAATTAAATTATCTCATTAATAAACTATGAAAATGTTGATAATTTTATTATAAAAAAAAACAAAATAATGCAATTAATAATCATAACTAAATAATCGTTCAAACAAAAAACACAACATTGTACTATTAATTATATAATTTTTCAAACCAAAAACATAAAAATAAATATAATTACAGTTTATTTTTATGGGTTCAAAGTCTAGGGTAAAATTGTAAAAATTAATTAACCACGCAGCGGCTTATTTTGTAGAAGCCACGGCTCTATCTCAAACGTCGGATATATCCGTCGCAGAAACTGAACACGCTGCGGCATATGTTATCCCTGCCGCAGCTTTCTATCGCAGACACAAAAACGGCTAGTTTTTTTTTTCACCCGAATTATTACCCCACAACGGTAATAAACGGCTATATTTGTCAAAATAATGTTAAAAACGTTTAAATTCACACAAATCTTCTATTTAAACCTATACTTGTTCACATTTTATTCTATGTTTCAATAAATTAATCCTTAGATTCAAAAATATCATCATTTTTCTTTGTTATGGATGATCCGTCTCGTTTCGGTTTGTCATCGGAATATCATTTGAACTTATTTTTCGGGTTCGCCTCTTGCTCTTCCTCCAATGATGATATTTTTTCTATGGATACAAGTTCCAATAATTCTATTGGCATATCCTCCGATGACACCGAGGAGTTTGAAATGCCTCCGAATCCAACTCTAAATTGGACCTCTCGTGCCGGTGGGCCACGACCGACGAGGGGGCGTGGGCGTGGGCGTGGACGTGGTAGGCCACTGTCTTTACTATGGGAAACAGATTTTCAAATGAGGCTCAAATGGAACAATGAGACTCAAACTCAAGATAGGTACGCGAAATGCAAATGGTGCCGACAAGAGATTCTCGCAATCGTTGAACGAGGCACAACTCATTTACGTCGACATGCCAATCGTTGTCGTAGAGATTTAGGTAGTGATGACGAATTATGATTTTATTTTTGTAGTCTTATTAATATAATATTGAATTGTTGTGAGTTATTTTGTTATTTGAAAAAGTATTGAATGTAATGTTGAATTGTTTTGAGTGATTTTGTTGTTTTAAAACTATTAAATGTAATATTTAATTGTTGTAAGTGATTTTGTTGTTTTAAAATTATTAAATGTTTTGTTTAACTGTTGTAAGCGATTATGTTGTTTTAATATATTAAATGTAATCTTGAATTGTTCGTAGTGATTTTGTTGTTTTAAAATTAATAAATGTAATGTTGTACTCTATATATTTTTTAATTTTTCCCAATTGAATGAAGTATGATACTCTCCGCGGCACAATGTTAACAATGCCGTGGCATGACCTATTGAACCATGGCTAATAACCGTAGTCGAACTCACGCCACGGCATATGAAAAACTATGCCTCGGCATTTGAACAATCGCCGCGGCAGAAGGGTAGTAACGCTGCGGCTTTTAATGACTTAAAGAATCCATGCTCTCTGTATAATTTGAAACAACATATATGCCTCGGCATGGTATCAGCAAGCCGTGGCTTCCTTGGCCATGCCGAGGCATGGATAACAGAATGCCGCGACTTATCTCGTCTGTTTACCAATGTACCCTCATAATTATGCAACTCGCCGAGGCCTTTAGTGACAGTGCCGCGGCGAGTTGCATAATCAAGAGGGCAAATTTGTAAATTAAAATGAAGCCATGGCGTGTTCATTCAAATGCCGCGGCATGATAAGTTAATTTACAATGTAATTATTAGTTATCATATTAATTGTAACACAATTTTAGTAAATTAAATTATCTCATTAATAAACTATGAAAATGTTGATAATTTTATTATAAAAAAAAACAAAATAATGCAATTAATAATCATAACTAAATAATCGTTCAAACAAAAAACACAACATTGTACTATTAATTATATAATTTTTCAAACCAAAAACATAAAAATAAATATAATTACAGTTTATTTTTATGGGTTCAAAGTCTAGGGTAAAATTGTAAAAATTAATTAACCACGCAGCGGCTTATTTTGTAGAAGCCACGGCTCTATCTCAAACGTCGGATATATCCGTCGCAGAAACTGAACACGCTGCGGCATATGTTATCCCTGCCGCAGCTTTCTATCGCAGACACAAAAACGGCTAGTTTTTTTTTTCACCCGAATTATTACCCCACAACGGTAATAAACGGCTATATTTGTCAAAATAATGTTAAAAACGTTTAAATTCACACAAATCTTCTATTTAAACCTATACTTGTTCACATTTTATTCTATGTTTCAATAAATTAATCCTTAGATTCAAAAATATCATCATTTTTCTTTGTTATGGATGATCCGTCTCGTTTCGGTTTGTCATCGGAATATCATTTGAACTTATTTTTCGGGTTCGCCTCTTGCTCTTCCTCCAATGATGATATTTTTTCTATGGATACAAGTTCCAATAATTCTATTGGCATATCCTCCGATGACACCGAGGAGTTTGAAATGCCTCCGAATCCAACTCTAAATTGGACCTCTCGTGCCGGTGGGCCACGACCGACGAGGGGGCGTGGGCGTGGGCGTGGACGTGGTAGGCCACTGTCTTTACTATGGGAAACAGATTTTCAAATGAGGCTCAAATGGAACAATGAGACTCAAACTCAAGATAGGTACGCGAAATGCAAATGGTGCCGACAAGAGATTCTCGCAATCGTTGAACGAGGCACAACTCATTTACGTCGACATGCCAATCGTTGTCGTAGAGATTTAGGTAGTGATGACGAATTATGATTTTATTTTTGTAGTCTTATTAATATAATATTGAATTGTTGTGAGTTATTTTGTTATTTGAAAAAGTATTGAATGTAATGTTGAATTGTTTTGAGTGATTTTGTTGTTTTAAAACTATTAAATGTAATATTTAATTGTTGTAAGTGATTTTGTTGTTTTAAAATTATTAAATGTTTTGTTTAACTGTTGTAAGCGATTATGTTGTTTTAATATATTAAATGTAATCTTGAATTGTTCGTAGTGATTTTGTTGTTTTAAAATTAATAAATGTAATGTTGTACTCTATATATTTTTTAATTTTTCCCAATTGAATGAAGTATGATACTCTCCGCGGCACAATGTTAACAATGCCGTGGCATGACCTATTGAACCATGGCTAATAACCGTAGTCGAACTCACGCCACGGCATATGAAAAACTATGCCTCGGCATTTGAACAATCGCCGCGGCAGAAGGGTAGTAACGCTGCGGCTTTTAATGACTTAAAGAATCCATGCTCTCTGTATAATTTGAAACAACATATATGCCTCGGCATGGTATCAGCAAGCCGTGGCTTCCTTGGCCATGCCGAGGCATGGATAACAGAATGCCGCGACTTATCTCGTCTGTTTACCAATGTACCCTCATAATTATGCAACTCGCCGAGGCCTTTAGTGACAGTGCCGCGGCGAGTTGCATAATCAAGAGGGCAAATTTGTAAATTAAAATGAAGCCATGGCGTGTTCATTCAAATGCCGCGGCATGATAAGTTAATTTACAATGTAATTATTAGTTATCATATTAATTGTAACACAATTTTAGTAAATTAAATTATCTCATTAATAAACTATGAAAATGTTGATAATTTTATTATAAAAAAAAACAAAATAATGCAATTAATAATCATAACTAAATAATCGTTCAAACAAAAAACACAACATTGTACTATTAATTATATAATTTTTCAAACCAAAAACATAAAAATAAATATAATTACAGTTTATTTTTATGGGTTCAAAGTCTAGGGTAAAATTGTAAAAATTAATTAACCACGCAGCGGCTTATTTTGTAGAAGCCACGGCTCTATCTCAAACGTCGGATATATCCGTCGCAGAAACTGAACACGCTGCGGCATATGTTATCCCTGCCGCAGCTTTCTATCGCAGACACAAAAACGGCTAGTTTTTTTTTTCACCCGAATTATTACCCCACAACGGTAATAAACGGCTATATTTGTCAAAATAATGTTAAAAACGTTTAAATTCACACAAATCTTCTATTTAAACCTATACTTGTTCACATTTTATTCTATGTTTCAATAAATTAATCCTTAGATTCAAAAATATCATCATTTTTCTTTGTTATGGATGATCCGTCTCGTTTCGGTTTGTCATCGGAATATCATTTGAACTTATTTTTCGGGTTCGCCTCTTGCTCTTCCTCCAATGATGATATTTTTTCTATGGATACAAGTTCCAATAATTCTATTGGCATATCCTCCGATGACACCGAGGAGTTTGAAATGCCTCCGAATCCAACTCTAAATCGGACCTCTCGTGCCGGTGGGCCACGACCGACGAGGGGGCGTGGGCGTGGGCGTGGACGTGGTAGGCCACTGTCTTTACTATGGGAAACAGATTTTCAAATGAGGCTCAAATGGAACAATGAGACTCAAACTCAAGATAGGTACGCGAAATGCAAATGGTGCCGACAAGAGATTCTCGCAATCGTTGAACGAGGCACAACTCATTTACGTCGACATGCCAATCGTTGTCGTAGAGATTTAGGTAGTGATGACGAATTATGATTTTATTTTTGTAGTCTTATTAATATAATATTGAATTGTTGTGAGTTATTTTGTTATTTGAAAAAGTATTGAATGTAATGTTGAATTGTTTTGAGTGATTTTGTTGTTTTAAAACTATTAAATGTAATATTTAATTGTTGTAAGTGATTTTGTTGTTTTAAAATTATTAAATGTTTTGTTTAACTGTTGTAAGCGATTATGTTGTTTTAATATATTAAATGTAATCTTGAATTGTTCGTAGTGATTTTGTGGTTTTAAAATTAATAAATGTAATGTTGTACTCTATATATTTTTTAATTTTTCCCAATTGAATGAAGTATGATACTCGCCGCGGCACAATGTTAACAATGCCGTGGCATGACCTATTGAACCATGGCTAATAACCGTAGTCAAACCACGCCACGGCATATGAAAAACTATGCCTCGGCATTTGAACAATCGCCGCGGCAGAAGGGTAGTAACGCCGCGGCTTTTAATGACTTACAGAATCCATGCTCTTTGTATAATTTGAAACAACATATATGCCTCGGCATGGTATCAGCAAGCCGTGGCTTCCTTGGCCATGCCGTGGCATGGATAACAGAATGCCGCGACTTACCTCGTCTGTTTACCAATGTACCCTCATAATTATGCAACTCGCCGATGCCTTTCGTGATAGTGCCGCGGTGAGTTGCATAATCAAGAGGGCAAATTTGTAAATTAAAATGAAGCCAGAGCGTGTTCATTCAAATGCCACGGCATGATAAGTAAATTTACATTGTATAGTATTAATTAGATAATTGTTCAAACCAAAAACATAAAAATAAACATAATAAGTAATTGTATTGTAAAAAATATGTGAAAATTTAGCTTTAAATTGTAATGGAGTTGTAATGTGGTAGTTTTCATATGTGGTACTTGTAATGTGGAGTTGTTGATGGTAATCATGTATTTATAATATAAACATATGTATTCATAATTCTATATATTTTATAATTATTCACTTATGTATTCTTACATATTAATTACAGTTGTTTATGAGTTTAAAGTTTAGAGTTTAAGTTTAGGGTAAAATTATAAAAATAAATAAACATGCCACAACGTACTTTGAAGAGGCCACGGCATGACCTATTGAACCATGACTAATAACCGTAGTCAAACTCACGCCACGGCATATCAAAAACTATGCCTCGGAATTTGACTAATCGCCGCGGCAGAAAGGTAGTAACGCCGCGGCATTTAATGACTTACAGAATCCATGCTCTCTGTATAATGTGAAACAACATATATGCCTCGGCATGGTATCAGCAAGCCGTGGCTTCCTTGGCCATGCCGAGGCATGCATAACAGAATGCCGCGACTTATCTCGTCTGTTTACCAATGTACCCTCATAATTATGCAACTCGCCGAGGCCTTTCGTGACAGTGCCGCGGCGAGTTGCATAATCAAGAGGGCAAATTTGTAAATTAAAATTAAGCAACGGCGTGTTTATTTAGATGCCGCGGCAGGAATAGTAAGTTTACAATGTAATTATTAGTTATCATATTAATTGTAACACAATTTTACTAAATTAAATTATCTTATTAATAAACTATGAAAAACAAAATAATAGTTTAAACAAAAAACAAAAGTAATAAACATTATAAACAAAATAAATATATAAACAAAATCAATTGTTCTCGGTGTTGACCGGGTTCACGGTGTTGACGGGGTGCTCGGTGTTGACAGGGTTCTCGGTGTTGTTGGGGTTGATGGGGTTCTCGGTGTTGATGGGGTTGACGGGGTTCTCGGTGTTGACGGGGTTCTCGGTGTTCTCGGTGTTGTTGGGGTTTACGGGGTTCTCGGTGTTGACAGGGTTGACGGGGTTCTCGGTGTTCTCAATGTTGGCCTGGTTCTCGGTGTTCTCAAGGTTGTTGGGGATCTCGGGGTTCTCCGGGTTGTCGGAGTTCGCGGGTGTCTCGGGGTTCTCGTTATCGTTGTCCACGCCCACATTCTCGCCACCGTTCTGGCCCTCGTTGATCTCAGGGCCTTCAGCAAATGCCGGCTCTGGATATTGATCAGGATATCATGCTGGCCACGGCATTGGTGGAAACTGATTTGGCGCGTCGAATCCTGTGTAAATTTTACAGATTGCATTTATTGATTATAAAAAACATTTCAATACATATGTAATATTGATTAAGGATAAGATTCAAACCTGGATAGATACTTGGCCAGAAGGACCGACAATATGCGGTGAACTTCAGCAGACTACGAATCCAGCATTGGCGGAGCATCGTAGTTAAGCTCAGGCGGCATCTCAACGTCCTGATCCAGGCCGGGATTAATCGGTGGCTCCTCGTCTTTGGGTTCTTTCAAACTTCGAATTCAGGCCGCGTCCATTTTCTTTCCATACGGCACCGCAATGTCGAGTTCATTCTCCTTGATCTAAACGATAGTTTGAAAAACAGATTAAATCAATATTGATGCAACTGAATTTCACAACTAAACTTATACACAAATGAAGCTATACTTACCCCGGCGTTTTTGCAGAGAGCTGTGATAAGGAACGGGAAGCCCAATGAGCACTTCGACTGCTCGTACACCATGCTACGCATGTTGGAGAATATGAAACGACCGACGTCGATATTCAATCCCCTAACTCCGGCGTAGATCAACTTGAGAAAGTCGAACTGCAGCTCCGTGAAGTGCAAGTGCGGGTATAAGTTGCTCCCAAAGAAGTACATCCACACTTTGGCTTTCCGATTAAGCTGACTTTTTACCAGCCTCGTCTCTCCGCCCCTCTCGTGCCACTGAGCTCCGGGCGTAGCAATTGTCGCCGCTATGTCGTCATAGAACGCTTGATTCAACCCTTGGCCGTCCAAGTGGGTTTGCTCGTTTTCCTCGTCCGTCAAATTGCGGGCACCGAGGAACGCATTGAGGATTCAAGGATTGATCTCAAATCGAGCACCCCGAACACTGACAAACCCGATTACTGACTCATCGGGAAGAGCTGCATAGAATTCGTGCACCAGGACACTCTTCGCCTGAAGCTTTGGTTGGAGTATGAAATTCTCCCAACCGCGCTCTATGATGCTCCTATTGAGATCTTCCCCGAGTTCTCCCATATCTGAGATCGGGAATTTGGCAAATCCCCGCTCTGGGCATATTTTTCGCGTTCTAATTTGTAGAAATCTTTTCTTGGCTGCCTCGGTGTTGAAGTTTGGTGTTTCAATGGGAGGTGGTGGATCAACTTGAAGATCCTCCGAGGCCTCTTGGGCTCGGCTCCCGGATCCGCGAACCAATAAGTAACCACGTGCTCTTTTTTTTTGGGGTGCCATTTAAACTTACAAAAAAGATAACGTCACATATTAAATTATTAATTTCAAGCAAAAAAACTAATCAATATAACTAATTTCAATTCTCAACACCTAATTATTACAAAACTAATTTCAAAATCGAATTTCAATACGCAATTTCAAAACTAATCCAAATTTTTAAAACACAATTTCAAAACGAAAACCTAATTTTAAAACGCAATTACAATACCTTAAACTAAATTTCAATTTGCAAAACCTAAATTCAATACCCAATTAATTTCAAAACCTAAATACAAAATCTAATTTCAAATCCTAATTTCATTCACAAAACCAAAACCTAATTACAAAAGCTAATTTCATCTCACAAAACCAATACCTATTTCAAAACATAATTGAAACTCACAAAACCAATAGCTAAATTCCAAACCTAATTGAAACTCACAAAACCAATACCATGACCTAATCAACACCAATAATCAAGTATTGATTTAAAAAAAATGCTATAAAAACGAAGCTTGATACTAACGTTGAGAGAACTTACCGGCGACAGCTGATGACAAAACTCGCGGTGAAACGACGGCAAGATTGCAGGGGTGATAGCCTAGGTAAATGGCAAGGGTGACGGCGAGGGCGGGAGCGAGGGCGAGGGCTAGGGCGGCAGCGAGGGCGAGGGCGAGGGCGAGGGCGAGGAGGCGAGGAGTGGAGGAGTCGAGAGGCGAGCAGCGGAAATGAGAAAATGAGCAAGTTAGGGTTCGGATAAATACGATACACGCCGCGGCTTGTTGTTAGTCATGCCACGGCGTGGGTATGCCGTGGCGTTTTTTAAGACAAGCCGCGGCATACAAAGGGTTTACTGCGGCTTTATGAACAAAGGTTTCATGCTGTCGTTGTGTACCATCCATGCTGCGGCGTATAAAAGATAATGCCACGGCTTATCTTTCTAAAATCACGTGCCGTGGCGTTTTCAACTATACGCCGCGGCATACATTGCATGGTATGAACAACGGTTTATTAGATTTCATCGTGTACAAATGATGCCGCGGCGTGTTTTATATAATTCCGGGGCTTATCTGTAAAAATTGACGTGCCACGGCGTATAAAGTATCACGCCGCGGCTTACAGTGTGTGGTATGAACAACGGGTTTTTAAGAGTGTCGTTGTGTACCAACCATGCCGCGGCATTTCCAACCATGCCGCGGCATACATTGATCTCAAGGACACATTTTCAACAATGGTAAATATATCCGTGGTGAATTTTAGACCGTGCCGCGGCGTTCTCGATTTTCAACCATGGAAAAAAATTTCCATGGTTGAAACTTGGATTTCGACCATGGATTAAAAAATCCATGGTTGAAACTCCGTGGTAGGATAAAGAATTTGTACTACTGCTAGCGTCAAAAACTTTTAATGCCAAAAATAACCCAATTTGTAATAATACCACCCAAATAAAGGCATAGCAACTGAAATTTATCATGTACGCATCGTATTTTCTCTCTTAAGAAAACAAATTTTTAACAGTTTTCGGTAATGATTTTAACATGTTAAATGCTTGGTATAGAAACTACGAGATAGTGCTTCGCGATTTAGGGATTAAAATAAGTAAATGTGCTATAAATACACATTACTAAGAATTTTGAAGTTCATTTTTTGTTTAAAATATCGTTTGATTAGGGTTTTTTTGCTTAAAATAGGAAAAAGACTCATTTTTTTTGCACACATTAATTCGTGAAACAGGGTTTTTGGAGAGCGTAAAAACTTTTAATGCCAAAAATAACCCAATTTGTAATAATACGTCCCAAATAAAGGTCTAGCAACTTAAATTTCATCATGAACGCATCGTATTTGCTCTCGTAAGAAAACATATCTTTAACAGTTTTCAGTAATGGTTTTAACCCATCAAACGCTTTGTATAGAAACTACGAGATACTGCTTCACGATTTAGGGATTAAAATAAGTAAATGTGGTATAAATACACACTACATAGAATTTTGAAGTTCATTTTTTGTTTAAAATATCGTTTAATTAGGGTTGTTTTGCTTAAAATGGGAAAAAGACTCAGTTTTTTTTTTTGCACCACGCACTTGTTGGACATATGTGTCTTTAAACAAGATATTTTATCCATTTGTAAAAGATTATGACAAGTCGTTGAATAAAGATGATGCTTATTATGATAATCTTATTATAGTTTCTGGTAGAGTAAAATAGAATGTTTGATTCCTTAGTTCATGAAGGATGCAATTATGTTATTATTATCACAAAAGAGTCAATGTGAGGAAGAATTAATAATAATAATAAATGAACTTAAAATGTCCGTGACCTGATCAACTGGGTGGGAGCCCATTAATCGTATAAGGTCATTAATGTGACTAAGTGATAATCCTATTATGGATTTTGTGTGTGTCACACTCACTAGAGGTGCATTAAGTATGAAGTGTCTTCATACTGGACTGGACCTGACTTAAACTCCGGAAGTCATCATATAAGACCGTCACTGATAACTTGGAGTTGAGTCACTAGTAGATGATCAAATGGATATTTGATCTAAGTCCTGAGTGATCTTGAGTCCAAGCTGCTGGCTTGATTGTTCTTTCATTTAACCGTTAAAGAATACGAAATATTACCGCTGTTCCCAACACTATTATTTTGGGAACATGATAGTCAGCAGTAAGGGTAGCTTGGTCATAGACATGGGCATCACACAGCTCTCTTCAGAGTGATGATGATTCCCTTGATTGTCGGTAGTGAGAAGTGAGAGATACCCGTGCGCAACTTATGAATCGAAAACCGTAAGTGGGTTACTCATAATATTACTGACTGAGTCAAGGATGAAAATGCAACGAGGGGCATAACGGTAGAAACCGCCTGCTCGTTTGTTAATCATCAAGTGAAAGATCAATAACCCGAATTTGATTGTATCAATGGACACCCTTCTATTTTAAAGGGAATAATATATACCGTATCACTAAAGAGTGCAGCCTCGAGTCTATAGTGGAATCACTTCGAGGTTTGACGAACAACTAGAAGTTCGTTGGAGCTTAAGTGATACGGGTCCATGGTCCCCAGGAAAGCTCCGTAATGGATGATAAGTACGTGATTAAAATACATTCTGGATAATGTTTAATCATTTAGCTTGACTTATAAAACTGAAAGGTCTGTGGCAGACATCAGATAGTTTTAGCGTTTGCGTGGCAAAAGTATCATATTTTGGTACACGAAATTAACTGATAAACGAAAGTTAGAATTTAGATTTTCTATCAGCACCATGTTGTTGGAAATTAAATTCTAAGCAGCTTTGCTTTTTGAACCAAGTCATTTCAACTTACGGTTAGTGATTTATGGATTTTCTAAGTTTATGATCGGTTCGATAAACTTTGAAATTAAATCACATGTCACGAATTGAAATCATGGTGTGGCACCATGAAATTTTTATGTGTGATATTGAGATCAGGATTTATTAATATAATTTAATTATTTGGATTTAATTATTAATATCTTATTAATAATTAATTAATAATTAATAGATTTATATTAATAAATAAAAATATATATTTATATATATTAATATGTGTAAATTCGAATTAGGGTTTTGACATATGAAACCCTAGTTAAATTCGAATGACATGCATTGGTATTTCCATATTTGCGGCATAAGTACCAAATGTTTTGGTATTTTGGCAAATCCCTAAAATCAATATTATCCATTGGATCGGTTATGATTTAATATCAACCGTTGGATTAGGATATTGATAAATTCGAAATTAATGACTTTGTGACCAAGTTCTATTTTTTGAATCTGATTAATTAATTGTATCCGTTAGATCGGTCTAAGATTTAATCTTTACCGTCGGATTAAAAAAATTAATTAATTATATATATCTATATATATTCGAATTATGGTTTAAGCATAAATTCGAAATTGTTTTTTAATAAATCTTTTTATCCTAAACTGATTTGATCCATTAGATCGGTTTAAAGATTTATCTCAACCGTTGGATCTAGATAATGATTATTCAAATTATATATATATATACATATATATATTAATTCGAATTTTATGATGATAAGAAGATAAGATTGGATTTTTGATTTATCTAAATCTTTCTTATTTAATTAAATCTCTAATTAATTATATCCATTGGATTTAGATGAGATTAAATCTGGACCATTGGATTAAGATAATTAATTATATTTAATTAATAGATTCGAAATTAGGGAGGGAAAATCTCCCATTCGGTTACGATTTTGAGCCTATAAATAGGAGGCTCATTCTACACATTTTTCACACCTTTCCCCAGAGAAAAATTCGAACTCTCCCTCTTCCTCAGGGTCTGCGAATTTTCTCTCTGATCTCTTTCTTCTGGTTCGGCTTAGGAGACTATTTCTCCGGAAGCTTAAAAAGAACCATCAGTTAAGATTTTGCGACGGAGTCCAGCTGACGAAACCCACGCTTCGGTACGAGGATTCCAGGAGAATATCCCGGAAGATCACGGAAGTTTCCTTCAGCACCGGCGGAGCCCTGACCGATTCAGAGCGCGCAGCCGGAAATCGTCAAACGAGGTACGGCCTTATGCATTGGGTTAATAAATGCAAACATTTACTGCTTTCTATTTATTTCCTATTATGAGTAGTTTATTAATAATGATTTATGAATATTAAATTACATAATATTTATCAAATCTTGGGATATGGTCATTATCCGATATTCGGACCGTTGTACGGATAACTAGTTTTTCCGCTTTAAAATAACTTTTAAATGTTACCCGAACGGTTCGGAGGTATAAATCGTGATAATTTTACGGAATCCGAGACGTGATTTCCAACAGCATTAATTGGTGAAACAGGGTGCTTGGAAAGCGTCAAAAACTTTTAAAGCCAAAAATAACCCAATTTGTAATAATACGACACAAATAAAGGTATAGCACCTTAAATTCATCATGAACGCATCGGATTTGCTCTCGTAAGAAAAAATTTTTTTAACACTTTTCGGTAATGATTTTAACCCGTTAAATGCTTGGTATAGAAACTTCGAGATACTGCTTCGCGATTTAGGGATTAAAATCAGTAAATGTGGTATAAATACACATTACTACGAATTTTGAAGTTCATTTTTTGTTTAAAATATCGTTTAATTAGGGTTGTTTTGCTTAAAATTGGAAAAACACTCAGTTTTTTTTGGAGCACGCATTAATTCGTGAAACAGGGTTTTTGGAAAGCGTAAAAAACTTTTAATGCGAAGAATAACCCAATTTGTTATAATACGACCCAAATAAAGGCATAGCAACTGAAATTTCATCATGAACGCATCGTATTTGCTCTCGTAAGAAAACCATGTTTCAACACTTTTCGGTAATGATTTTAACCCGTTAAATGCTTGGTATAGAAACTACGAGATAACGCTTCGCGATTTAGGTATTAAAATAAGTAATTGTGTTATAAATACACATTACTAAGAATTTTGAAGTTCATGTTTTGTTTAAAATATCGTTTAATTAGGGTTTTTTTGCTTAAAATGGGAAAAATACTCAGTTTTTTTTTACCACGCATTAATTGGTGAAACAGGGTGCTTGGAGAGCGTCAGAAACTTTTAATGCCAAAAATAACCCAATTTGTAATAATACGACCCAAATAAAGGCATAGCAACTGAAATTTCATCATGAACGCATCGTATTTGCTCTCATAAGAAAACCAATTTTTAACACTTTTCGGTAATGATTTTAACCCGTTAAATGCTTGGTATAGAAACTACGAGATAGTGCTTCGCGATTTAGGGATTATAATAAATAAATGTGCTATAAATACACATTACTACAAATTTTGAATTTCATTTTTTGTTTAAAATATTGTTTAATTAGGGTTGTTTTGCCCTAAAATGGTAGCACGCATTAGCACGTTTAATTAGGGTCGTTTAATTTGGTAGCACGCATTATTTGGTGAAACAAGGTGTTTAGAGAGCGTCAAATAAATTTTAATGCGAAGAATAACCCAATCTGTAATAATACGACCCAAATAAAGGTGTAGCAACTGAAATATCATCATGAACGCATCATATTCTCTTTCATAAGAAAACCAATTTTTAAGACTTTACCGTAATTTTTAAGACTACAAAATAACGCTTCGCGATTTAGGGATTAAAATAAGCAAATGTGGTATAAATACACATTACTAAGAAATTTGTGGTTCATTTTTTGTTTAAAATATCGTTTAATTAGGGCTGTTTTGCTTAAAATGGGAAAAAGACTCAGTTTTTTTTGGAGCACGCATTAATTGGTGAAACCGGGTGTTTGGTTAGCGTCAAAAACTTTTAATGCCAAAAATAACCCAATTTATAATAATACCACCAAAATAAAGTTCTAGCAATTGAAATTTCATCATGAATGCATCGTATTTTCTCTCTTAAGAAAAACAATTTTTTATTAGTTTTCGGTAATGATTTTAACCCCTTAAATGCTTGGTATAGAAACTACGAGATAGTACTTCGTGGTTTAGGGATTAAAATAAGTAAATGTGGTATAAATACACATTACTAAGAATTTTCAAGTTCATTTTTTGTTTAAAATATCGTTTAATTAGGGTTGTTTTCCTTAAAACAAGGAAAAGTCTCAGTTTTTTGTGGAGCATGCATTAATTGGTGAAACAGGGTGTTTGGAGAGCGTCAAAAACTTTTAATGCCAAAAAATACCCAATTTGTAATAATACGACCAAAATAAAGGTATAGGAACTGAACTTTCATCATGAACGCGTCGTATTTGCTCTCGTAAGAAAACAAATTTTTATCACTTTTCGGTAATGATTTAAACCTGTTAAATGCTTTGTCTAGAAACTACGAGATAGTGCTTCACGATTTAGGGATTCAAAATAAGTAAATGTGGTATAAATACACCTTACTAAGAATTTTGAAGTTCATTTTTTGTTTAAAATATCGTTTAATTAGGGTTTTTTTGCTTAAAACGGGAAAAAAGACTCCTTTTTTGTGGAGCACGCATTAATTGGTGAAACAGGGTGTTTGGAGACCGTCAAAAACTTTAAATGCCAAAAATAACCCAATTTGTAATAATACGACCTAAATAAAGGTATTGCATCTGAGATTTCATCATGAACGCATCGTATTTGCTCTCGTACGAAAACAAATTTTTAACACTTTTCGGTAATGATTTTATCCCGTTAATTGCTTGGTTAAAAAACTACGAGATAGTGCTTCGCGATTTAGGAATTCAAATAAGTAAATTTCTTATAAATACACATTACTAAGAATTTTCATGTTCATTTTTTGGTTTAAAAAATCGTTTAATTATGGTTGTTTTCCTTAAAATTTGAAAAAGGCTTAGTTTTTTTTAGCACACATTAATTGGTGCAACATGGTTTTTGGAGAGCGTAAAAAACTTTTAATGCCAAAAATAACCCAATTTGTAATAATACATCAAAATTAAAGTTCCAGCAACTGAAATTTTATCATGAACGCGTCAGAATTGCTCTCGTAAGAAAACCAATTTTTAACACTTTTCGGTAATGATTTTAACCTGTTAAATACTTGGTATAGAAACTACGAGATCGTGCTTCGTGATTTAGGGATTAAAATAAGTAAATATGGTAGAAATAAACATTACTAAGAATTTTGAAGTTCATTTTTTGTTTAAAACATCATTTAATTAGGGTTGTTTTGCTTAAGACTCAGTTTTTTGTGGAGCACGCATTAACTGGTGAAACAGGGTGTTTGGAGAGCATCAAAAACTTTTAATGCCAAAAATAACCCAATTGGTAATAATACAACCCAAATAAAGGTCTAGCAACTGAAATTTCATCATGAACGCATCGTATTTGCTCTCGTAAGGAAAACAATTTTTAACACGTTTTGGTAATGATTTGAACCCGTTAAATGCTTGGTATAGAAACTTTTAGATAGTGCTTCACGATTTAGGGATTAAAATAAGTAAATGTGGTAGAAATACACATTACTAAGAATTTTGAACTTCATTTTTTGTTTAAAATATCGTTTAATTAGGGTTGTTTTGCTTAAAATGGGAAAAAGACTCAGGAGCACGCATTAATTGGTGAAATGGGGTTTTTAAAACTTTTAATGCCAAAACCAACCCAATTTCTAATAATACTACCTAAATAAAGGTATAGCAACTGAAATTTCATCATGAACTCATCGTATTTGCGCTCGTAAGAAAACAAATTTTTAACACTTTTCGGTAATGATTTTAACGTGTTAAATTCTTGGTATAGAAACTACGAGATAGTGCTTCGCGATTTAGGGATTAAAATAAGTAAAATTAGTATAAATACACATTACTAAGAATTTTGAAGTTCGTTTTTTGTTTAAAATGTCGTTTAATTAGGGCTGTTTTGCTTAAAATGGGAAAAAGACTCAGTTTTTTTTGGAGGACGCATTAATTGGTGAAACAGGGTGTTTGGCTAGCGTCAAAAACTTTTAATGCCAAAAATAACACAATTTGTAATATTACAACCCAAATAAAGTTCTAGCAACTGAAATTTCATCATGAACGCATCGTATTTGCTCTGTTAAGAAAAACAATATTTAACAATTCTCGGTAATGAATTTAACCCGTTAAATGCTTGGTATAGAAACTACGAGATAGTGCTTCGCGATTTAGGGATTAAAATAAGTAAATGTGATATAAATAGACATTACTAAGAATTTTTAAGTTCATTTATTGTTTAAATTATCGTTTAATTAGGGTTTTTTTTGTTTAAAATGGGAAAAAGACTCAGTTTTTTGTGGAGCACGCATTAATTGGTGAAACAGGTTGTTTGGAGAGCGTCAAAAACTTTTAATGCCAAAAATAACCCAATTTAGAATAATAAGACCCAAATAAAGGCATAACAACTGAAATTTCATCATGAACGCATCGTATTTGCTCTCGTAAGAAAACCAATTTTTAACACTTTTCAGTAATGATTTTAACCCTATAAATGATTGGTGTAGAAACTACGAGATACTGCTTCGCGATTTAGGGATTAAAATAAGTAAATGTTGTATAAATACACATTACTAAGAATTTTGAAGTTCATTTTTTGTTTAAAATATCGTTTAATTAGGGTTGTTTTAGTTAAAATGGGAAAAAGACTAAGTTTTTTGTGGAGCACGCATTAATTGGTGAAACAGGGTGTTTGAAGAGTGTCAAAAACTTTTAATGCCAAAAATAACCCAAAGTAATAATACGACCCAAATAAAGGCATAGCAACTAAAATTTTATCATGAACGCAGCGTATTTGCTCTCGTAAGAAAACCAATTTTTAACACTTTTCGGTAAAGATTTTAAGCCGTTAAATGTTTGGTATAGAAACTACGAGATAGTGCTTCGCGATTTAGGGATTAAAATAAGTAAATTTGGTATAAATACACATTACTAAGAAATTTGAAGTTCATTTTTTGTTTAAAATATCGTTTAATTAGGGTTGTTTTGCTTAAAATGGGAAAAATACTCAGTTTTTTGTGGAGCACGCATTATTTGGTGAAACAGGGGGTGTTTAGAGAGCGTCAAAGAATTTTAATGCCAAGAATAACCCAATTTGAATTAATACGACCCAAATAAAGGTATAGCAGCTGAAAATTCATCGTGAACGCATCGTATCTGCTCTCGTAAGAAAACCAATTTTTAACACTTCTCGGTAATGATTTTAACCCGTTAAATGCTTGGTATAGAAACTACGAGATAGTGCTTCGCAATTTAGGGATTAAAATAAGTAAAAGTGGTATATATACACATTACTAAGAATTTTTAAGTTCATTTATTGTTTAAAATATCGTTTAATTAGGGCTGTTTTGCTTAAAAAGGGAAAAAGATTCCGTTTTTTTTTTTAGCACGCATTAATTGGTTAAACAGGGTGTTTGGCAAGCGTCAAAAACTTTTAATGCCAAAAATAACACAATTTGTAATATTACCACCCAAATAAAGTTCTAGTTACTGAAATTTCATCATGAACGCATCGTATTTGCTCTCTTAAGAAATCCAATTTTTAACAGTTTTCGGTAATGATTTTAACCAGTTAAATGTTTGGTATAGAAACTACGAGATAGTGCTTCGCGAATTAGGGATAAAAATAATTAAATGTGGTATAAATACACATTACTAAGAATTTTGAAGTTCTTTTTTTCTTGAAAATATCGTTTTATTAGGGTTTTTTTTTCTTAAAATGGGAAAAGACTCAATTTTTTGTGGAGCACGCATGAATTGGTGAAACAGGGTGTTTAGAGAGCGTCAAAAACATTTAATGCCAATAATAACCCAATTTGTAATAATACGACCCAAATAAAGGTATAGCAACTTACATTTCATCATGAAAGCATCGTATTTGCTCTCGTAAGAAAACCAAATTTTAAAACATTCCGGTAATGATTTTAACCCGTTAAGTGCTTGGTATAGAAACTACGAGATAGTGCTTCACGATTTAGGGATTAAAATAAGTAAATCTAGTCTAAATACACATAACTAAGAATTTTAAAGTTCATTTTTTTATTAAAATATCGTTTAATTAGGGTTGTTTTGCTTAAAATGGGAAAAAGACGAAGTTTTTTGTGGAGCACGCATTAATTGGGGAACCAAGGTGTTTGGAGAGCGTCAAAAACTTTTAATGCCAAAAATAACACGACCCAAATAAAGGTATAGAAAATGAAATTTCATCATGAACGAATCGTATTTGCTTTCGTAAGAAAACCAATTTTTAACACTTTTCGGTAATGATATTAACCTGTTAAATGCATGGTATAGAAACTAGGAGATAGTGCTTCGCGATTTAGGGATTAAAAAAAGTATATGTGGTATAAATACTAATTACTAAAAGTTTGAAGTTCATTTTTTGTTTAAAATATCGTTTAATTAGGGCTGTTTATCTTAAAATGGGAAAAAGACTCATTTTTTTTTGGAGCACGCATTAGTTGGTGAAACAGAATGTTTGGAGAATGTCGAAAACTTTTAAGGCCAAAAATCACCCAATTTTTAATAATACCACCCAAATACTGTTCTAGCAACTAAAATTTCATCATGAACGCATCGTATTTGCTCTCGTAAGAAAACAAATTTTTAACACGTTTCAGTAATGATTTTAACCCGTTAAATGCTTAGTATATAAACTACGAGATAGTGCTTCGTGATTTAGGGATTAAATACAAATTACTAAAAATTTAAAGTCATTTTTTGTTTAAAATATCGTTTAATTTGGGTTTTTTTGTTTAAAATGGGAAAAAGACTCAGTTTTTTTTAACCACACATTAATTGGTGAAACAAGGTTTTTGGAGAGCCTAAAAAACTTCTAATGCCAAAAATAACCCAATTTGTATTAATACCACCCAAATAAAGGTCTAGCAACTGAAATTTCATTATGAATGCATCGTATTTTCTCTCTTAAGAAAACCAATTTTTAACACTTTTCGGTAATGATTTTAACCCGTTAAATGCTTGGTATAGAAACTACGAAATAGTGCTTCACGAATTAGGGATTAAAATAAGTAAATGTGGCATAAATACACATTACTAAGAATTTTAAAGTTCATTTTTCTTTAAAATATCGTTTAGTTACGGTTTTTTGCTTAAAATTGGGAAAGGACTCTGTTTTTTTTGTAGCACGAATTATTTTTTGAAACGAAGTGTTTGGAGAGCGTCAAAAACTTTTTATGCAAAAAATAACCCAACTTGACATAATACCACCCAAATAAAGGTCTAGCAAGCAAAATTTCATCATGAACGCATTGTATATTCTCTCGTAAGAAAACGAATTTTTAACAATTTTCGGTAATGATTTTAACCCGTTAAATGCTTGGTATAGAAACTACGAGATAGTGCTTCACAAATTAGGGATTAAAATAAGTAAACGTGGTATAAATACATATTACCAAGAATTTTGAAGTTCATTTTTTGTTTAAAATATTGTTTAATTAGGGACTTTTTGCTTAAAATGGGAAAAAGACTCAGTTTTTTTGGAGCACACATTAATTGGTGAAACAGAGTTTTTTGAGAACGTAAAATTTTTTTAATGCCAAAAATAACCTAATTTGTAATAATACTACCCGAATAAAGGTCTATCAACCGAAATTTTATTATGAACGTATGGTATTTGCTCTCTTAAGAAAACTAATTTTTAAAACTTTTCGGAAATGAATTTAACCCGTTAAATGCTTGGTATAGAAACTACGAGATAGTGCTTCGCGATTTAGGGATTAAAATAAATAAATGTGGTATAAATACACATTACTAAGAATTTTGAAGTTACTTTTTTGTTAAAAATATCATTTAATTAGGTATTTTTTGCTGAAAATGGAAAAAAACTCATTTTTATAGCACACATTAATTTGTGAAAAAGAGTTTTTGGAGAGCGTCAAAAACTTTTAATGGAAAAAATAACCCAATTTGTAATAATACAACCCAAATGAAAGTCTAGCAACTGAAATTTCATCATGAACGCATCGTATTTGCTCTCTTAAGAAAACCAATTTTTAACACTTTTCGGTAATGATTTTAACCCGTTAAATGCTTGGTATAGAAACTACGAGATAGTGCTTCACGAATTAGGGATTAAAATAAGTAAATGTTGTATAAATACACATTACTTACAATTTCAAAGTTAATTTTTTGTTTAAAATATTGTTTAATTAGGGCTTTTTTGCTTAAAATGTGAAAAAGACTAAGTTTTTTTATGGAGCACAAATTATTTGGTGAAACAGGGTGTTTGGAGAGCGTCAAAAACTTTTATTGCAAAAAATAACCCAATTTGTAATAATACCACCCAAATAAAGGTCTAGCAACTGAAATTTCATCATGAACGCATCGTATTTGCTCTAGTGAGAAAACCAATTTTTAACACTTTTCGTTAGTGATTTTAACCCGTTAAATGCTTGGAATAGAAACTACGAGATAGTGCCTCGCGATTTAGGGATTAAAATAAGTAAATGTGGTATAAATACACATTACTAAGATGTTTGAAGTCTATTTTTGTAGAGGGCGATTTTTACCACCTTACAGTCACAAAGATAATCGAAAATAACACAAATAATTATGAACACGAATATCCTTGTTTTATTGTGATTCCGAGAGGACCCAATTTCTTCCGTTTAATAGCTCGGACAATCGAAGATTACACACTCTGATTCTTGAGAGATCGAGAATACTATGAATAAGCAAACCCAAAAGATTCAAAAATTATTCTCTCTAACTCACGATATTATGGATACTGAATGAATTTACACTAAGTCTACATGCATATTTATAGTATTGAAAGTCTTCTAGATTGTTCCCAGGAATTGTGCTAGGGTTTCCTTCTCTTTTGCTACGATCGTTGTTGACCTCCCTTATTTGCGTTGGATATCCCACGAAATCCTCAACTGAATGAGCTGGCTTTCCTCCTTTCTCGCGATCTCGGGTAGTTTCTTCTTTTAATTCGATTTGGTTTTCTCGATGAACTTCTCCTGCGATGAGTTTCTACCCGATGAGCTATCTCATCGCGATGAGACCTTGGGCCTTGGCAGATGATGACTCCTTATGGGCTTTCTCGCTTGTTGGGCCTTAATTCACTCTGCCTTCTGATGGATCTGGAATCTTCAAGTGATCTCGCCTCTATTTGATGTCGTTTGCGTACAAAACGACACCAATAGTGTTGAGGAATGATTTGACAAAATCTGACCTTAACAGTTAGTCCCCTATTTTATCGAGTGTGAAAATTTTGATAAAATAAAATCAATAGTTTTCCCCGACAAGGTCTGGTCCGATGAAGATATTCCGCGATGAGATATTTCTTCGACGAGGTCGTATCCTCGATGAGGTTGATCCTCGAGGAGGTTGTGTCTTCGGAGACTCTTCCACTTCTCACATGCGAATCTCTGAATGTGAGTTCCCATGCAAATCTGATTCGACGTGCTTATCCAGGCTGTCAGATCTCGGAAGTCGGTGTCAATCGTTCAGCATTAAATGCGGGCTTTTCTCGCACTCGAGTGCTTTTGGGTTTCCATTGACTCTTTTGATCTTCACCGTTGATTGATTTGTCTCGCTTTGTTCCTGGACCGTTGGATCCAAATGTGCCTCTTCAGCTTCGTGCGTCTTCCTCTATAAATTTGAATTTTGCCTTCGACTCATACACTTTGTTTCGGCCACTTTCCCAAATTTTCTCTACGATTTCCTTTCTTGAATCTCTTTCCTCAAGAAAATCTTCAAACTCTCTTTCCGTTCACCCTCTCTTCCGGCAAAGATGTGTAAACCTGGGAAGGTTTTCAAGACTCGGTCACCGAAATCCATCATGGCCGAGAGACATTTGGAGGATCTGAAGAAGCACTATGTGGATACCAATCCCTGCTATCTCCGTCTTCCTCAGTCCGGCGAGCTCGCCGATGACCCCCCGGAAGGATACATTGCTCTTAATGAGCACTTCTTCCGGTCAGTGGAGCCGCATCTTCCACTGCCTCATCTCATCGTCTCCTTCCTTCACGCATTTAAAATGCCGACCAGTCAGGTTAGCCCTAACGCTCCTCGTCTCTTCATCTGCACTATTGCGATCGCCCTCGAACAGAGAGTGGTCATCACTTTGGATGATTTGATGAGGCTCTTCAAGTGGTCGAAGAATCCGAAGAATATGGGCTGATTCTACCTTTTTCATGCCATTAACCCCCATATCATCACGAACACGCCCAACAACGAATCCGGATGGGAGAATAGGTATTTCTTCGCGAAGTTGGATCGCTTCACCCTCGGGCCGCACTGGGACGCGCTACCTACTGAGTGGGTCATCGAGAAAGATGTGCTTAGATTCCGTTCCGTCGCCAATAAAGAGGACGATGAGCGTTTCGCTGGGGTTGTTCGGGCTTTGCTGGAAAACCCTCGTCGGAACTGGGCGGAGGACTTCTTCGGTACCCGCGTCAAGGAGTCGAGACTTTACCAACTCTGTCACATCATCGGTCAGCCAGCTAAGAGTCTGTGGCAAGTGGGGTTCCGCCTTGAGGAGGTAAAAGATGGTGCTTCGTCCCCTGCCGTCCGACAATCTCCCAAGCCGAAGAAGAAAACTCAAACGACAGCTCGTGGGTGAAAGGACACCCGACAAAGTCAAGGAAAGGATCCAGGACAAGGCCAAGATCCAGGACAAGGAGGCGGATCTTTCGGACCTCAAAGGGATCTGTCGAAGGCAAGTTACCTAGGTGTCACGCCTCAGACCGAGGCTGAAAGGTTCTTTTCCTGCGACAGACCTCCGCCTGCGAAGAGCAATTTGGAGAAACGAACAAAGCACAAGCATGACGCCAGTGCTTCTCATTCCTCTTTACGGGCACCTTCTCGCGACAAGGTTACCTCGAAGAGGCTGGCGTCCGAAGAGACTCGCGACGCCCCTCCTACGAAGAGGACTAAGGTTTCCAATCTGTCTCTGGAGACCGAAGTGATCTCTCCGGCTTTGGAGATTGTTACCGTCGCTTCTCACGACGGGGCCGCTCTTTCTGGTGTGGTCACCCCGAGTGTTCTTGCTTCAACTCCTCCGGCTGAGGCTGGCAGAGCCGTCGATAAGACTGGTGGAATCCCACATCCCTATCCCTCTTCTCGGGAGCTATTTTGCTTCGACGACGAGTTTATCGACTTGGTTTCGTCAGTAGACCTCTCGCCTCCTGAGGTACTATCTGATTTTTTTGTGCCGTTTCTTTTGCGAGACTTGCAGGTTCTTGATGCCTAATATATATATTTTTTGTAAATTTTAGGCTCGGGCTCACGCCGATGCGCCTCCTTCTTCGGAGGTTCTTTCCAAAGCGCCCCTCGACCGTGTCATGGAGTGCTCTTCGGTCGCCGTACCTCCGGCTAACGAGGAGATTTTGATGCCCGAGGAGGTGCTCGAAACTGCCGACGCGCTGCTCGCCCTGGAGCCTGTCGGGCACTCATGTGTCTCAGAAGGGGCCTTTCTTCCTTCCGAGGAGGTTCTGGCTGAAGGCCATCCCGAAGGGGTGGATAACCCTCTTCCGGACGTCTCCCTTCTCGATGTCTCCGTCCCTCCCGAGGTGCCTCGGGTGGGAGGCTCTTCGGAGCCGACCGATGACGCCGGCTCTTCTAAGGCTATCCCCTCGCCTCCGACCGGCACTTCCGGCGGATCTACCGGGTTTCCTTCTCTTCCAGCGCCACCTTTTCCTCCCAATTTTGGGGCAGGAAGTTTTTCTCATCTTGCTGCAGAGCGTTTCCCAGCGGTTCCTATCCCGAACTCCTCCCCGGAGGAATGGGAGAGATACTCGGTCCGGGTTCTTGGGGATCTGTTTTGGCTTGAGCCTTCTCAGGCTTGCACTGGCGTGTTCCTGAGCGATATCGATGGTTACGCTCAAGGCGCCACCATGCTCTTCCAAGCCCTTGCACGTTTCAATGCCATCATTATTGGCGAAACAGCAAATGCGGGCGAGGCCGCCCTTGACGTCGACCGAAACCAGTCGAAGCTGGACAAAGCTGAATCGCTTCTCGAGATCTCTATCCTCGGGGAGCGCAAATATCGCGAGGCAGCCGAACGGTCCTCCAACGAACTGGAGGTTGCGAGGGCTAAACTGGAGAAAGAGGTTTTGCTTCGCCAGGCGCAAGAAAATGAGTTCGCCGATTACAAGGCCAAAGCGGAAAAAGGGGCCGAGGTGCTCAAGAACGAGCTTGCCGATGAGCAGAAACGCCATTCCCTGATAGTGCAAAGCTATGAAAAGCACCTCGAGGCGAAGAAATGGAGGCTGGCCAAAATTAGCGAGGCGGTGGGCGTGCTGGTAGAGTAGGAGAGCCGGCTTGCTTCTCGGGTGGCCTCGTGCATGGAGCGCCTCGGGAAAGATCTCGAGATCTCGCAAGCAGAGGCGCATTCCGAGCACGAAGCAAGCCTACGCCTCTTCAAGAGGGCTCAAAGCAAGGCACAACGCGCCTCGGAGAGATACGCGGCGTTGAAGCAATCTATCAACGTTCATCGCCGTGCCGCCGCGTACGGGGCCAACGCTCGCCTTCTCGAGAAAGTTCCGCCCACGCGGACCATAGAAAGCCTCTTGCATCGTCTCCAGAAGTACAAAGTAGAAGAAGTGGAGAACGAGGCCAAGGCTCGGGAGCTGGATAACCAATCCATCCCCGATCCTGATTCTCCTCCGCTCACTCCTTGTGCCCCTCCACCTGTCGATGCCGATTGGGTGTCTCGCTTCATAGGAGGGGATGCTTCTACGGCCTCCGATGGCCTCGACGAGTTTGGGACGAACGATGGGGTCGTCTCTTCGGCCAGCGAAGCGGTAGGGGGAGAGGAAAACCTTTAGGCCTTCTCTTCTTGTAGTTTTTCTATGTATATATATATTTTTTTTATTTTCCTTTGTAATTTTTCCGACGAATTTAATTAATGAAAAAAACTTCTTTCTTTCTTTTACCTTGTCGCTACTACGCCTGTCGTTTCTCTTGCATTCCTTCTATTAGTTTTGGGCTATTCTAAACTTTCTTATCACATGTTGATGAGTTCTTTTACAATTCTTGTCCGTTGATGTATCACGAAGACGTGCTCGCCTCTTTCCTTGTGGTTGATAGCGAACACCCGGCCATCCTCGAAGACTTTGTTCAAGATATGGTAAGGCGTGCTGCCGCCACGCTTTCCGGAGCTCCGGACGATGAGGTTCTTCCCGCGGGCCCCTCTTCGGCCTACGTGCTCTAGTTTAAGATGCAGAATCCTAAGAATTATGCCTCCGTGGAGGATCTTCTTAGGGACGTCCTATCCGAGAACAGGGAGTTCGTCATAGAGCAGATCGCCGACAAAGTTGTTTGGGAAGATTGATCTTTCTTTGCCTTTGTAAATTAATTTACGGCTGCCATGTATCGAATGTGTAAAGAAATTTATTAATAAAGCTGATAACTTTTCTATACGCGATGTGCTGGTGGTGAATTATGCGAGTATGTGTATTTTTTTTTTTTCAGGGATGAGCTTGTCGGTATGCACCGGGCTATGTCGCAAAGAAGTGCTAGGCACTGATTTGTTTTCGGCGTTTCTCGCCCTTTGATTTTCTCTGTGTATTGGCCCATTTGCCGTAGTAGTTTTTTTTTTTGTATGTTGGCCCTTTGGCCATAGTAGCTTGTGATGTTCGGCGATGAGCTTGTCGGTATGCACCGGGCTTTGTCGTGATGTATCATCAGGATTTGCGCCGAAGCAGCTTTGTATTTTATGGGGTATGCGCAGTAGCGTCTTATGTACCAAGCTGTGCGCCGGAGCGGCTTTGTAGTTTGCCAAGATATGCGCCGTAGCGGCTTATGTACCCGGCTGTGCGCCGGAGCGGCTTGTTATTTTTATTTTGACTTGTCGGCGATGAGCTTGTCGGTATGCACCGGACTCTGTCGCGATGAAGTGCTTGGCACTGATTATTCGGCGATGAGGTTGTCGGTATGCACCGGGCTCTGTCGCGATGAAGTGCTTGGCACTGATTTGTATTATATATATTTTTTGTGATATGTATCAATGGAGAAGCGAATGAATATTTTGTCTTAAAAGACGAGCCTCGTTAAACCCTTCGAGTCCCCCAATGGGTGCGGCTCACGAGGGAAGAGTACTCCATATTGTATTAAATATGGCCGGAGCCAAGCATGTAAATCCCGAACAAGCAGGGCCGGGATTCCCCTTTTAATAGATTTAAAAGAAAACAAAACCTAAGAATGGAAATTGAGAAAGGATATTGAACAAGCGATAGCGGAGAAACACCGTTGACGTCGTTTATTGGTAGAACTTTTTCAAGTGCTTGACGGTCCATCTTCTTATGACTTTGATTCCATCGGTGTTCTTGAGCTCGTATACTGCCGGCTTGATGATGTGGGTAACTCTATACGGGCCTTCCCAGCTTTCTCCCAGCTTTCCTGCGTTTAGCTCGGCTGTGTTCTTGAAAACCTTTTTGAGGGCCATCTGTCCGACTCGGAACCTTCTTGGTCGCACCCTCTAGTTGTGAAATCGTGCGATGGTGTTTTTATAATTGGCTATGTGAACTCTGGCTTTCTCCCGTCTTTCGTCGATGTGTTCAAGTTGATGAAGTAGGTCCTGGTTGTTGGCCTCTTCGTTGCTTGGTGCCCAAGACCGCCGGAAGCTAGAGACTCCTACCTCCGCCGGGATTACCGCTTCCACCCCGAATGCGAGAGCGAAAGGAGTTTCCCATGTGGCTGAATGTGGTGTCGTCCGATAAGCCCATAGTACCCCTGGGAGTTCGTCCGCCCATAGTCCTTTCTTCTTGTCGAGCCGCTTCTTGAGGTTGTCGGTGATCGTTCGATTGACCGCCTCGGCGTTCCCGTTCCCCTGAGGATATCTCGGCGTTGATGTATTCAGCTTTATCCTCCATCGTGCGCAGAAATCCATGAACTTCTTCGAGATAAACTGAGAGCCGTTGTCCGCGATGATCTCTCTAGGAGTCCAAAGCGAGTGATTATGTTCTTCCAAACATAACTCTCGACATCGGAATCCTTGATGTTGGCGTAGGACTCGGCCTCGGTCCACTTGGTGAAGACATCCGTGACTACTAGCATGAATCTATTTTGCCTCTCCCCGATTGGCATAGGACCGACGATGTCCATAGACCACTTTATGAAAGGATAAGGCACGGATACCACTGATAGCTCTTCAGCTGGGCAGTTGATCGCTGGGGCGTGTCGCTGGCACTTCTCGCATCTATTGGCGTGGTTGACGCAGTCTGCGCGCATTGTCTCCCAGAAGATTCCTTGCAGCTTGGCTTTCCTCAGCAGGTTGCGTCCGCCAGAGTGGATTTTGCACTCCCCGTTATGGATCTCCTGCATGACGTATTCCGCTTCTTCTTTTCTTAGACAGCGTAGATAGGGGCCTACGAGGCTCCTCAAGTAAAGCCTTTTATCGATGATGGCGTAGCGGGAGCTTTTTATCTTTATCTTCCGCGCCTCTTTTCGATCTTCGAGTAGCTTTGCTTCGAGCAAATACGTCCGGATGGGGGTTCTCCAATCTTCTTCTGTGGTCTCTTCCACTACTCCTTGCTCTTCGTCTTTGTCCTCTTCTTCTTATATATCATGGATGTCCTCCTCGCCTTCTTCCAAAATGTCATCGTTGCCATTAGCGTTGTCATCCTTGTCAGCTAATCCTTCATCGCCTGTCTTCAGTTTCTTCTTGTCAGGGCCTTCGCCTTTCTTGATGCTAGGTTTTTGCAGCGTCTCCACCGTGATTGATTGGAGCTCACCCACTTAAGTGGTCGATCCCAGGCTTGCTAGAGCGTCTGCGTGGTTGTTATCTCCCCTTGACACCTGTGTCAAGGTGAAGAAATTGAACTTCTTCTCGAGGGACTTGACGACTCCGGCGTAGGCCTCCATTCCTTCATCGTTCGTCTCGTACTCCCCACTGACCTGCATCACGACTAGCTGAGAATCCAAAAAAGCGTTCAGGTTCTTGACCCCGATGGCTAGGGCTGACGGCATCCCGACGATGAGTGCCTCGTACTCTGCCTCATTATTGGTGGAGCGGTAGGTGAGACGGCAAGCTTTCTTGATTATTTCCCCCATCAGAGAGATGAGACGGATCCAGATTCCCGATCTCGTCGAGGTTGACGACCCGCCGACGCAGAGTCTCCTGGTTCCGGCTTCATCGCTCAACTCTACGGGCTCCTTGGGCAGCTCGATGAGGAAGTCTGCTAGCACTTGTGACTTCAAGCTTGTCTGTAGCTGGTACTCGATGTCGTACGATCCTAACTTTATGTTCCACTTCGTGATTCTGCCGGATTGATTCGGGCTTTACATGATGGAGTGAATCGGCCTATCCCTCATAACGATGATAGTGTGGGCCTGGAAGTGGAAACGTAACCTCTCCGATGCGTCGTAGACGGCTAGCGCCAGCTTCTCGCTGGTAGGGTACCTTATTTCAGCGTAGAGGAGCTTTCTGCTGATATAGGAGACTGGCTTCTGCTGTTCTTTCTCTTCTCGAACGAGCACCTGGCTTATCGCCTGATCGGACACGGCGATGTACAGAGAGAGCGGCTCTTCGGGCTCTGGCTTCATCATAACGGGGGGCGACGAGAGATAAGCCTTCAGCGCTTGAAAAGCCTCTTCGCACTTGTCGGTCCACTCGAATATCTTGTTTTTCCTTAGTAGCTTGTAGAAAAGAAGAGTCTGATCCGCTTGTTGCGAGATGAACCGTCTCAGCGAGTTGATCCTCCCCGTCAGCTTGTGGACTTCTCGTCGATTTCGGGGCGACGGCATGTTCTGAATGGCTTCGACCTGCTCGGGATTGGCCTCGATTCCTCGTCGGGTGACCATCTAGCCTAGGAATTTTCCGGACGAAACGCCGAAGGTGCATTTGGTGGGGTTTAGCTTCATCTGATGCTTGTTGAGGACGCTGAAACATTCCTCCAGGTGCTCTACGTGCATCGCTGCCTTCAGGGATTTTACCACCATGTCGTTGATGTACACCTCCACGCTCTTCCCGATCTGCTCGTGGAACATCTTCGTCATCAGCCTTTGGTAGGTCGCCCCTACGTTCTTCAGCCCAAAAGGCATGACCTTATAGCAATAGGTTTCTCTTTCGCTGATGAAGGCTGTCTTCTCCTCGTTGTCTGGATGCATCCGGATCTGATGGTAGCCTGAGTAAGCATCCATGAAACTCAGGAGCTCGTACCCGTAAGTGGCTTCGACGAGGCGGTCGATGTGTGGCATCGGAAAGCTGTCCTTCGGACATGCTTTGTTGAGGTTGGTGAAGTCGACGCACACCCTCCACTTGCCGTTCTTCTTCTTCACCACGACGGTATTGGCTAACCAGTGGGGGTATTTTACCTCCCGAATGGTCCCCATAGCGAGCAGCTTGTCCACCTCGTTGTTTATGATCTTGTTTCGGTCGGCGGCCATCTTCCTTCGCTTCTGAATGACAGGTTTGTGCCCAGGATCTGTGTTGAGCCGGTGGTAACCACCGTTGGATCGATCCTGGCATGTCTTCGTGGGACCATGCAAAGCTTCCTCGATTCCTCTTCAGGAACTCGATCAGCTGAGCATTGATTTCTGGCTCGAGTCCGGCGCCTATACCGACGGTTCGGGCCGGATCGGAGTCCTCAATGCATACTTGCTCCACCTCCTCGAGCTGCGGGCCTCCTAATCTTTCCTCGGTGGTTTGGCCTTCTATTTCTTCAGCGCTGAGGATTTTGGGGATGCCCGGGGTTCCGCCCTTTCCCTTTTTCTTGCGCCGCTTCCTCCTGGTCATCGATGGTGGAGGCGGAGCGGCCGTTGCTAATTGCTATTGGCCGGCCAGCTTGCTGCCGCTGCATTCGGCCTTCTCGACGTCCTTAGGTGCGCTTATCGCTCTGTAGTGCATCATGTAGCAGATGCGATAGGCCTTGCTATTTCCTCGGACTTCGTCGATGGTCCTTTCTATTTTTCACAGAAATTTGATGCATCGGTGGTATGTGGACGGGACAGCCCTCATCGAGTGAATCCAAGGTCTCCCGAGGATCATATTGAAGTGCGATCGTACATCCAGCACCATGAACTTAGTCATCCGATGGACGGTTCCGGCGTAGACGGTGAGATTCACCGTTCCCATCGAAAGGGCTACGTCTTCGTTGAAGCCTGAAAACTTGCGTGGGTGACCTCCGATGACTAGGCCTTCGATCTTCATCCGCGTCAAGCAGTCGTATGTGATGACGTCGACTAAGCTCCCATTGTCTATGAGGATGCGGGCCACGTTGCATCCTCCTATGTTGAGCTCCCGTCGTGCTCGTCGGCGCACACCTCCTCGTCAACGAATTCTATCGTCGTCTTCGGACCGGTCATCCGTGCATCTTGCCGAACGGGCTCTTTTCCTCTGCGCTGGTAGGATTTGATGTTGTTGATGGAGTCTTCGTAGAGACGAGATCCACCCATTATCAGATCAATCCTTGGCCTTGCGGCTGGTCTTCCGTCATTCGCGCGCTCCGTTGAGGCCTCTTCGATCGCAAGGCTCCTCTTTGGTGCCTCCTGGCTTCCTCCTGTGCGCTGAGCAGGGGCCTCCTGCTGGTTCGTCCACGATCGGTTGTTGTTATTCCACGGTTGAGAGGGCTTCTAGGAGATATTCTGGAATTTTCCCTGCTCGATCTTCCTCTGGATCATCTTCTTTAAACCGGCGCACTCGTCGGTCGCATGACCGTGGTACTCGTGGAAGGAGCAATACTTGCTCATATCCTTCGGCCATGCTTTTCTCTCATAACGTCCTCCACCGCCGGAGTAGTCTCCTCTGTTGTTTGGGAAACCTCCTCGGCTTCCATGATAGCCTCCTCGACTGCCGGGGTAGCCTATTCGGCCTTCTGAAAGACCGTCCTGGTTATTTGAGAAGTTCTCTGGCTGGGAGTTTCCTTCCGGATGTCCCCCTTGCTGATGACTCCCGCGGTTATCGGTTGCCTCCTTCTTCCCATCTACTTGGTAGACTCCATGCCTCGGGGCTTCTTGAACTCTTCGCTCATCGGGACCGTCTCGGTTTCTTCGGTCTCGTCGCTCTCCTTCTCTCCTCGTCCTTGATGACGATCCTTCTCGTCCATCTCTGCTTTCCTTCTTCTCTGGCCTTGCTCGGCCTTCAGCTTCCTCTTTTAGCCTTTTCTTGATTGCCTTATTCTCTTCCATGTCCATGTAGATCGTTGCTTTGTGGAGGGAATCCTCTATCGAGTTCGGCGGTGAGACGCACAGCTCATCGTTGAACGGGGACTGGTAGTATAGCCCGTGCTTCAAGGCTTGGACCGAGACGACGTCGTTAATCTTCTGGATTCGAAACATGACGTTCTTGCATTTCTCCATGTACTGCCGGAGAGGCTCGTTCTTCCCCTGCTTGACGTCGAAGAGGTTGGATACCGTCAGCTCCGTCTGAACATAGATGGAGAAGTGTTTTAGGAAAGGCGACCAGCTCGTCGGAGGTGTCGATGGAGCCAGGCGTTAGCCTTGCGAACCAGTCACTAGCACAACCTTGCAAGCTTGCGATGAAGAGTCTTCATAGGACGGCTTCCTTCCGGACCTCCTCGCCTCCAATGTGGTCTGTCGCGATACGGAATGATTTCACGTGGGTGTGGGGATCCGTCTCTCCTTTGTACGCCGTGAGCTTGATCTTCGGCAGGTCTTCCAATTCTATTCCTCGGATTCTCGTCGTGAACGGGGTGATCCTAGCTTCTCTCACCATCCTGTCGATCTCCGCCGCTCAGCTCGTCGCTTGATGCACTTGCGATGCGACCTGTCCGAGCTTCGCCTCCATCTTCGACGACATCACTGCCATCGCCTTGGCCACCCTTGTCGCCACGTCTACCGTCGAGCAGCCCGGTGTGGGCCCTGGCGTGTTCTCTGGTTGATTTGCTGCGTTCGGAGGCTGGGCTACGTCTGTGTTGAAGAGGTTCCTGATGAGCGACGAGGTTGACATGCCCATCGGTGCGTCCGCCGTTACTGCGCCTCTGCTGGCGCTTCCTCCGGTTCCTCGCGCAGATGACTCTGCTAGCTGGTTCGTTGGGTGCGGTCTCTCCGTGCGTTCTAGGAGGCTTGTGAGGTGTCTGTTCTCCACGGCCTTCTCCTCTATCCGTCATCTTTGCGATTTGGTTTTCTCGATGAACTTCTCCTTCGATGAGCTTCTACCCGATGAGCTATCTCATCGCGATGAGACCTTGGGCTCTGGCAGATGATAACTCCTTATGGGCTTCCTCGCTTGTTGGGCCTTAATTCACTCTGCCTTCTGATGGGCCTGGAATCTTCAAGTGATCTCGCCACTATTTGATGTCGTTTGCGTACAAAACGACACCAATAGTGTTGAGGAATGATTTGACAAAATCTTACCTTAATAAATTTTTTGTTTAAAATATCGTTTAATTAGGGTTTTTTTGCTTAAATTTGGAAAAAGACACAGTTTTTTTTTAGCACACATAAATTGATGAAACAGGGTTTTTGGAGAGCGTCAAAAACTTTTAATGCCAAAAGTAACCCAATTTATAATAATACCACCTAAATAAAGGTCTAGCAACTGAAATTTCATCATGAACGCATCGTATTTTCTCTTTTAAGAAAATGAATTTTTAACACTTTTCAATAATGATTTTAACACGTTAAGTGCTTGGTATAGAAACTATGAGATAGTGCTTCAAGAATTAGGGATTAAAATAAGTAAATGTGGTATAAATACACATTACTAAGAATTTTGAAGTTCTTTTTTTTTAACATATCGTTTAATTAGTGTTTTTTTGCTTAAAAAGGGAAAACGACTCAAATTTTTTCGGGGCACAAATTAATTGGTAAAACAGGGTGTTTGGACAGCGTCAAAAACTTTTAATCCCAAAAATAACCCAATTTGTAATAATACCACCCAAATAAAGGTCTAGCAACTGAAATTTCATCATGAACGCATCGTATTTGCACTCGTAAGAAAACCAATTTTTAAAACTTTTTGAAAATGATTTTAACCCGTTAAATGCTTGGTATTGAAACTACGAGATAGTGCTTTGCGATTTAGGGATTAAAATAAGTAAATGTGGTATAAATACACATTACTCAGAATTTTGAAGTTCATTTTTTTGTTTAAAATATCGTTTAATTAGGGTTTTTTTTCTTAAAATGGGAAAAAGACTCAAGTTTTTTTTGGAGCAGAAATTATTTGGTGAAACAGGGTGATTAGAGGGCGTCAAAAACTTTTAATCCCAAAAATAACATAATTTGTAATAATACGACCCAAATAAAGGTCTAGCAACTCAAATTTCATCATGAACGCATCGTAGTTTCTCTCGTAAGAAAACCACTTTTTAACACTTTTCGGTAATGATTTTAACCCGTTAAATGCTTGGTATAGAAACTACGAGATAGAGCTTCGCGATTTAGCAATTAAAATAAGTAAATGTGGTATAAATACACATTACTAAGAATTTTGAAGTTCAGTTTTTGTTTAAAATATCGTTTAATTATGGTTGTTTTTCTTAAAATGGGAAAAAGACAGTTTTTTTTTCGAGCACACATTAATTGGTGAAATAGGGTTTTTTGAGAGCGTCAAAAACTTTTAATGTAAAAAATAACCCAATTTGTAATAATACTACCCAAATAAAGGTCTATCAGCTGAAGTTTCATCATGAACGTATCGTAGTTGCTCTCTGAAGAAAAACCAATATTTATAACTTTTCGATAATGATTTTAAACCGTTAAATGCTTGGTATAGAAATTACGAGATAGTGCTTTGTGATTTAGGGATTAAAATAAGTAAATGTGGTATAAATACACATTACTAAGAATTTTGAAGTTCATTTTTTGTTTAAAATATCGTTTAATTAGGGTTTTTTTTCTTCTTAAAATAGGAACGCATAATGAACGCATCGTATTTGCTCTCTTAAAAAAACCAATTTTTAACACTTTTTGGTAATGATTTTAACCCGTTAAATGCTTGGTATAGAAACTACGAGATAGGGCTTCGCGGATTAGGGATTAAAATAAGTAAATGTGGTATCAATACACATTACTAAGAATTTTGAAGTTCATTTTTTTAAGACATTGTTTAATTAGGGTTTTTTTTGCTTAAAATGGGAAAAAGACTTAATTTTGTTTGGGGAACGAATTAATTGGTGAAATAGGGTGTTTGGAGAGCGTAAAAAAAATTTAATGCCAAAAATAACCCAATTTGTAAAAATACCACCCAAATAAAGTTGTAGCAACTGAACTTTCATCATGAACGCATCGTATTTGCTCTCGTAAGAAAACAAATTTTTAACACTTTTTAGTAATGATTTTAACTTGTTAAATGCTTGGTATAAAAACTACGAGATAGTGCTTTGCGGTTTATTTATTAGAATAAGAAAATGTGGTATAAATACACATTACGAAGAATTTTGAAGTTAATTTTTTGTTTAAAATATTATTTAATTAGGGTTGTTTTGCTTAAAATGGGAAAAATACTAAAAAAAAATTAATTGGTTAAACAGGGTGTTTGGAGAGTGGCAAAAACTTTAAATGCAAAAAATAACCCAATTTGTAATAATACGACCCAAATAAGGGTATAGCAACTGAAATTTTATCATGAACGCATCGTATTTGCTCTCGCAAGAAAACCAATTTTTAACACTTTTCGGTATTGATTTTAACCCGTTATATGCTTGGTATAGAAACTACGAGATAGTGCTTCGCGATTTATTGATTAAAATAAGTAAATGTGGTATAAATACACATTACTAAAAATTTTGAAGTTCTTTTTCTGTTTAAAATATGAGTTAATTAGGGTTGTTTTGCTTAAAATGGAAAAAAGAATGTTTTTTTGGAGCACGCATTAATTGGTGAAACATGGTGTTTGGAGAGCGTCAAAAACTTTTAATGCCAAAAATAACCCAATTTGTAATAATACCACCCAAATAAAGTTCTAGAAATTGAAATTTAATCATGAACGCATAGTATTTGCTCTCGTAAGAAAACCAATTTTTAACACTTTTCAGTAATGGTTTTAACCTGTTAAATGCTTGGTATAGAAAACTACGAGATAGTGCTTCGCGATTTAGGGATTAAAATACACATTATTAAGAATTTTGAAGTTCATTTTTTGTTTAAAATATGTTTTAATTAGGTTTTTTTCGCATAAAATTGGAAAAAGACTCAGTTTTTTTTGGAGAACACTTTAATTGGAGAAACATGATTTTTCGAGAGCGTCGAAAACTTATAATCCAAAAAGTAAGCCAATTTTTAATAATACCACCCAAATAAAGGTCTAGTATTTGAAATTTCATCAAGAACGCATCGTATTTGCTCTCTTAAGAAAACTAATTTTTAACACTTTTTGGTAATGATTTTAACCCGTTAAATGCTTGGTATAGAAACTACGAGATAGTGCTTCGTGAATTAGGGATTAAAATAAGTAAATTTGGTATCAATACACATTACTTAGAATTTTGAAGTTCATTTTTTGTTTAAAAATTTGTTTAATTAGGTTTTTTTTTTTTAAGTGGGAACAAGACTCAGCTTTTTTGGAGCACGAATTATTTTGTGAAACGGGGTGTTTGGAGAGCGTCGAAAACTTTTAATGACAAAAATAACCCAATTTGTAATAATACCACCAAAATAAAGGTCTACCAGCTGAAATTTCATCATGAACGCATCGTATTTGCTTGGTATAGATACCACGAGATAGTACTTCGCGATTTAGTTATTAAAATAAGTAAATGTGGCATAAATACACATTACTACGAATTTTGAAGTTCAATTTTTTTTTTTAAATATTGTTTTATTCGGGATGTTTTGGTTAAAATGGGAAAAAGACTCAGTTTTTTTTTGGAGCACGCATTAATTGGTGAAACAGGGTGTTTGGAGAGCGTCAAAAACTTGTAGTGCCAAAATTTACCCAATTTGTAATAATACGACCTAAATAAAGGTATAGAAGCTGAAATTTCATCATGAACGCACCGTATTTGCTCTCGCAAGAAAATCAATTTTTAGCATTTTTCGGTAATAATTTTAACCCGTTATATGCTTGGTATAGAAATTACGAGATAGTGCTTCGCGATTTAGGGATTAAAATAAGTAAATGTGGTATAAATAAACATTACTAAGAATTTTGAAGTTCATTTTTTGTTTAAAATATCGTTTAAATAGGAATTTTTTGCTTAAAATGGGAATAAGACTCTTTTTTATTGGAGCACACATTAATTTGTGAAACAGGGTTTTTGGAGAGCGTCAAAAACCTTTAATGCCAAAAATAACCCAATTTGTAATAATACCACCCAATTAAAGGTCTAGCAACTGAAGTTTCATCATGAACGCATCATATTTGCTCACGTAAGAAAACCAATTTTTAACAATTTTCGGTAATGATTTTATCCTGTTAAATGATTGGTATAGAAACTAAGAGATAGTGCTTCGCAATTTAGTCATTAAAATAAGTAAATGTGGTATAAATACACAGTACTAAGAATTTTTAAGTTAATTTTTTGTTTAAAATATCATTTAAATAAAATGGGAATAAGACTCTTTTGTTTTTGGAGCACACATTTATTTGAGAAACCGGGTTTTTGTAGAGCGTCAAAAACTTTTAATGCCAAAAATAACCCAATTTGTAATAATACCACCCAAATAAAGATCTAGCAACTGAAATTTATTCATGAATGCATCGCATTTGCTCTCTTAAGAAAACCAATTTTTAACAATTTTCGGTAATCATTTTAACTCTCTAAATGCTTGGTATAGAAACTACGAGATAGTGCTTCACAAATTGGCGATTAAAATAAGTAAATGTGGTATAAATACTTATTACCAAGAAGTTTGAAGTTCATTTTTTTTTTAAAATATTGTTTAATTAAGGATTTTTTGCTTAAAATGGGAAAAAGACTGAGTTTTTTTGGAGCACACATTAATTGGTGAAACAGGGTTTTTTGAGAGCGTCAAAAACTTTTAATGTAAAAAATAACCCAATTTGTAACAATACTACCCGAATAAACGTCTAACAACTGAAATTTCATTATGAACGTATGGTATTTGCTCTCTTAAGAAAACCAATTTTTAAAACTTTTCGATAATGATTTAACCCGTTAAATGCTTGGTATAGAAACTACAAGATAGTGCTTCGCGATTTAGGAATTTAAATAAATAAATGTTGTATAAATACACATTACATAGAATTTTGAAGTTCATTTTTTGTTTAAAATATTGTTTAATTAAGGATTTTTTGCTTAAAATAGGAAAAAGATCAGTTTTTTTCGAGCACACATTTATTGGTGAAACAGGGTTTTTGGAGAGCGTCAAACACTTTTAATGCCAAAAATAACCCAATTTGTAATAATACTACCCAAATGAAGGTCTATCAGCTGACATTTCATCACGAACGTATCGTATTTGTCTCTTAAGAAAACCAATTTTTATAACTTTTCCATAATGATTCTAACTCGTTAAATGCTTGATATCGAAACTACGAGATAGTGCTTTGAGATTTAGGGATGAAAATAAGTAAATGTGGTATAAATACACATTACTAAGAATTTTGAAGTTCATTTTTTTGTTTAAAATATCGTCTAATTAGGGTTTTTTTTCTTCTTAAAATAGGAAAAAGACTCAGTTTTTTTTGGAGCACGAATTAATTGGTGAAACAGGGTGTTTGGAGAGCGTCAAAAACTTTTAATGCCAAAAATAACCCAATTTGTAATAATACCACCCAAATAAAGGTCTATCATATGAAATTTCATCATGAACGTATCGTAGTTTCTCTCTAAAGAAAACCAATTTTTAAAATTGTTCATTATTGATTTTAACCCGTTAAATGCTTGGTATAGAAACTACGAGATAGTCTTTCACAAATTAGGGATTAAAATAAGTAAATGTGGTATAAATACACATTACTTACAATTTTGAAGTTCATTTTTTGTTTAAATATTGTTTAATTACGGTTTTTTTGCTTCAAATGGGAAAAAGACTAAGTTTTTTTCGGAGCACAAATTATTTGGTGAAACAGGGTGTTTGAAGAGCGTCAAAAACTTTTAATGCAAAAAATAACCCAACTTGTAATAATACCACCCAAATAAAGGTCTAGCAACTGAAATTTCATCATGAACGCATCGTGTTTGCTCTAGTAAGAAAACCAATTTTTAACACTTTTCGTTTAATGATTTTAACCCGTTAAATGCTTGGAGTAGAAACTACGAGATAGTGCCTCGCGATTTAGGGATTAAAATAATTAAATGTGGTATAAATACACATTACTAAGAGTTTTTAAGTTCGTTTTTGTAGAGGGCGATTTTGACCACCTTACAGTCGCAAAGATAATCGAAAATAACACAAATAATTATGAACACGAATATCCTTTATTTATTGTGATTCCGAGAGGACCCGATTTCTTCCGTTTAATAGCTCGGACAATCGAAGATTACACACTCTGATTCTTGAGAGATCGAGAATACTATGAATAAGCAAACTCAAAAGATTCAAAAATTATTCTCTCTAACTCACGATATTATGGATACTGAATGAATTTACACTGAGTCTACATGCATATTTATAGGATTGAAAGTCTTCTAGATTGTTCCCACGAATTGTTCTAGGGTTTCCTTCTCTTTTGCTACGATCGTTGTTGACCTCCCTTATTTGCGTAGGATATCCCACGAAATCCTCAAATGCATGAGCTGGCTTTCCACCTTTCTCGCGATCTCGGGTAGTTTCTTCTTTTAATTCGATTTGGTTTTCTCGATGAACTTCTCCTTCGATGAGTTTCTACCCGATGAGCTATCTCGTCGCGATGAGACCTTGGGCTCTGGCAGATGATGACTCCTTATGGGCTTCCTCCCTTATTGAGCCTTAATTCACTCTGCCTTCTGATGGGCTTGGAATCTTCAAGTGATCTCGCCTCTATTTGATGTCGTTTGCGTACAAAACGACACCAATAGTGTTGAGGAATGATTTGACAAAATCTGACCTTAACAGTTAGTCCCCTATTTTATCGAATGTGAAACAATTGATAAAAGAAAATCAAAAGTTTTCCCCGACAAGGTCTGCTCTGATGAAGATATTCCGCGATGAGATATTTCTTCGACGAGGTCGTATCCTCGATGAGGTTGATCCTCGAGGAGGTTGTGTCTTCGGAGACTCTTCCACTTCTCGCATGCGAATCTCTGAATGCGAGTTCCCATGCAAATCTGATTTGACGTGCTTATCCAAGCTGTCAGATCTCGGAAGTCGGTGTTGATGTACAAATTCGTCATTATTTAATATGACATAAAGTGCTAAGGTTGTGAATTAATTAAATTTACAAACCATGATAAAAGGCTTTAAAGAAATAAACTGGTATTCGTAAAAGCCCATTTGAGAAGCCCAATGAGATTCTCAATCAGACCAAGAACCTACGGATACAGGCTACTCGGCCCAATGAGTTCTAACCAGAAAGACGAGGGTAGAGACGTCATATACTCTACCCGGCATCCCATTTCAAACTCAGACGGAAGACCAGGAGCACGGATTCAAGCCTCCAACGGACATAAATTCAAATACAACGACGAGAACGAAGTCATGGGACACGTGTAGCCAGATCATCCATTCAACCCGGTCAGCACGGAGTGAAGACCCCTCGATTCCTGCAAGTCCAACGGGAAGAATTGAAGCCTATAAATGCCAAAGTTCAAGCTCAGATCAACACGCACGCATACTAACAACCTTGAGAGAATACTCTGAAGAAATCCTACCCGGCATTCTTGTTCACTTAAAGATCTTATTGTGTTCTTTCTTCTCTCTTCTTTTCTTTTCTATTCTCAGACGAGATCTAGCTGCCTGTAGCTATCCGTCTATGTTCACTGTCGCAATAAACTAACAGAGGAAGTAGTCAACTACCGCTTTGGGACGAACCTCTATAAAAAATCCCTCGTCTCATTTATATCGCTTATATACATATATATATATCGTGAGTGAATCGTGAGCTTGCAACGCGAGAGATCGAATTCCACCAAATTGTTTAATCCCAAATTATCATACGCTCACAAGTCACACTTGACTGACTGAGGTGGGAAACCACGTCAACAGTCGGTGTCAATCGTTCAGCATTAAATGCGGGGTTTTCTCGCACTCGAGTGCTTTTGGTTTTCGCAATGACTCTTTTGATCTTCACCGGTTATTGATTTGTCTCGCTTCGATCCTGGACCGTTGAATCCAAATGTGCCTCTTCATCTTTGTGCGTCTTCCTCTATAAATTTGAATTTTTCCTTCGACTCACACACTTTGTTTCGGCCACTTTCCCAAATTTTCTCTGCGATTTCCTTTCTTGAATCTCTTTCCTCAAGAAATTCGTCAAACTCTCTTTCTGTTCACCCTTTCTTTCAGCGAATATGTCTAAACCTGGGAAGGTTTTCAAGACTCGGTCACCGAAATCCATCATGGCCGAAAGACATTTGGAGGATCTGAACAAGCACTACGTGGATTCCAATCCCTGCTATCTCTGTCTTCCTCAGTCCGGCGAGCTCGCCGATGACCCCCCGGAAGGATACATCGCTCTTTATGAGCACTTCTTCCGGTCGGTGGAGCTGCATCTTCCACTGCCTCATCTCATCGTCTCCTTCCTTCACGCATTTAAAATGCCGATCAGTCAGGTTAGCCCTAACGCTCTTCGTCTCCTCATCTGCACTATGGCGATCGCCCTCGAACAGAGAGTGGTCATCACTTTGGATGATTTGATGAGGCTCTTCAAGTGGTCGAAGAATCCGAAGAATCTGGGCCGATTCTACCTTTCTCATGCCATGAACCCCCATATCATCACGAACACGCCCAACAAGGAATCCGTATGGGAGAATAGGTATTTCTTCGCGAAGTTGGATCGCTTCACCCTCGGGCCGCACTGGGACGCGCTACCTACTGAGTGGGTCATCGAGAAAGATGTGCCTAGATTCCGGCCCGTCGCCAATAAAGAGGAAGACGAGAGTTTCGCTGGGGTTGTTCGGGCTTTGCTGGACAACCCTCGTCGGAACTGGGTGGAGGACTTCTTAGGTACCCGCATCAAGGAGTCGGGACTTTACCAACTCTGTCACATCATCGGGCATCCACCTAAGAGTCTGTGGCCCGTGGGGTTCCGCCTTGAGGAGGTAAAAGATGGTCCTTCGTCCCCTGCCGTGCGACAATCTCCCAAGCCGAAGAAGAAAACTCAAACGACAGCTCGTGGGTCAAAGGACTCCCGACAAAGTCAAGGCACAGATCTAGGACAAGGCCAAGATCCAAGACAAGGAGGCGGATCTTCCGGACCTCAAAGGGACCTGTCGAAGGCAGGTTACCTAGGTGTCGCGCCTCGGACCGGGGCTGAAAGGTTTGTTTCCTACGACAGACCTCCGCCTGCGAAGAGCAGTTTGGAGAAACGAACAAAGCACAAGCGTGACGCCAGTGCTTCTCATTCCTCTTTACGGGCACCTTCTCGTGACAAGGTTGCCTCGAAGAGGCAGGCTTCCGAAAAAACGCGCGACGCCCCTCCTCCAAAGAGGACTAAGGTTTCAAATCTGTCTATAGAGACCGAAGTGATCTATCCGGCTTTGGAGATTGTTACCGTCGCTTCTCACGACGGGGCCGCTCTTTCAGGGGTGGTCACCCTAACTGTTCTTGCTTCAACTCCTCCGGCTGAGGCTGGCAGAGCTGTCGATAAGACTGGTGGAATCCCACATCCTTCTCCCTCTTCTCGGGAGCTATTTTGCTTCGATGACGAGTTTATCGACTTGGTGCGTCAATAGACCTCTCGCCTCCTGAGGTACTACCTGAATTTTTTCTGCCCTTTCTTTTGCGAGACTTGCAGGTTCTTGATGCCTAATATATATGTTTTTTGTAAATTTTAGGCTCGGGCTCACGCCGATGCGCCTCCTTCTTCGGAGGTTCTTTCTGAAGCGCCCCTTGACCGTGTCGTGGAGAGCTCTTTGGTCGCCGTACCTCCGACTAACGAGGAGATTTCGATGCCCGAGGAGGTGCTCGAAATTACCGACGCGCTGCTCGCCCTGGAGCTTGTCGGGCACTCATGTGTCTCAGAAGGGGCCTTTCTTCCTTCCGAGGAGGTTCTGGCTGAAGGCCATCCCGAAGGGGTGGATAACCCTCTTCCGGACGTCTCCCTTCTCGATGTCTCCGTCCCTCCCGAGGTGCCTCGGGTGGGAGGCTCTTCGGAGCTGACCGACCCTTCTAAGGCTATCCCCTCGCCTCCGACCGGCACTTCCGGCGGATCTACCGGGGTTCCTTCTCTTCCAACGCCACCTTTTCCTGCCAATTTTGGGGCAGGAAGTTTTTCTCATCTTGCTGCAGAGCGTTTCCCAGCGGTTCCTATCTCGAACTCTTCCCCTGAGGAGTGGGAGAGATACTCGGTCTGGGTTCTTCGGGATCTGTTTTGGATTGAGCTTTCTCAGACTCGCACTGGCGTGTGCCTGAGCGATATCGATGGTTACGCTCAAGGCGCCACCATGCTCTTCCAAGCCCTTGCACGTTTCAACGCCATCATTATTGGAGAAACGGCAAATGCGGGCGAGGCCGCCCTTGAGGTCGACCAGAACAAGTCGAAGCTGGACAAAGCTGAATCGCTTCTCGAAATCTCTGTCCTCGGGGAGTGCAAATATCACGAGGCGGCCGAACGGTCTCCAACGAACTGGAGGTCGCGAGGGCTAAACTGGAAAAGGAGGTTTCGCTTTGCCAGGCGCAAGAAAATGAGTTCGCCGATTACAAGGCCAAAGCGGAAAAAGGGGCCGAGGTGCTCAAGAACGAGCTTGTCGATGAGCAGAAACGCCATTCCCTGATAGTGCAAAGCTATGAAAAGCACCTCGAGGCGAAGAAATAGAGGCTGTCCAAAATTAGCAAGGCGGTGGGCGTGCCGGTCGAACAGGAGAGTCGGCTTGCTTCTCGGGTGGCCTCGTGCATGAAGCGCCTCGGGAAAGATCTCGAGATCTCGCAAGCAGAGGCGAATTCCGAGCGCGAAGCACGCCTACGCCTCTTCAAGATGGCTCAAAGCAAGGCACAGCGCGCCTCGGAGAGATACGCGTTGAAGCAATCTATCAACGTTCATCGCTGTGCCGCCGCGTACGCGGCCAACGCTCGCCTTCTCGAGAAATTTCCGCCCACGCAGACCATAGCAAGCCTCCTGCATCGTCTCTCGAAGTACAAAGAGGAAGAAGTGGGGAACAAGGCCAAGGCTCGGGAGCTGGATAACCAATCCATCCCCGATCCTGATTCTCCTCCGCTCACTCCTTGTGCCCCTCCACCTGTCTATGCCGATTGGGTGTCTCGCTTCATAGGAGGGGATGCTTCTTCGGCCTCCGATGGCCTCGACGAGAATGGGACGAACGATGGGGTCGTCTCTTCGGCCAGCGAAGCGGTAGGGGGAGAGGAATACCTTTAGGCCTTCTCTTCTTGTAGTTTTTCTATGTATATATATATATATATATTTTTTATTTTCCTTTGTAATTTTTCCGACGAATTTAATTAATGAAGAAAACTTCTTTCTTTCTTTTACCTTGTCGCTACTATGCCTGTCGCTTGTCTTGCATTCCTTCTATTAGTTTTGGGCTATTCTCAACTTTCTTCTCACAGGTTGATGAGTTCTTTTACACTTGTTGTCCGTTGATGTATCACAAAGACGTGCTCGCCTCTTTCCTTGTGGTTGATAGCGAACACCCGGCCATCCTCGAAGAGTTTGTTCAAGATATTGTAAGGCGTGCTGCCGCCACGCTTTCCGGAGCTCCGGACGATGAGGTTCTTCCCGCGGGCCCCTCTTCGGCCTACGTGCTCGAGTTTAAGATGCAGAATCCTAAGAATTATGCCGCCGTGGAGGATCTTCTTAGGGACGTCCTATCCGAGAACGGGGAGTTCTTAATAGAGCAGATCACCGACAAAGTTGTTCGGGAAGATTGATATTTGTTTGCCTTTGTAAATTACTTTGTGGCTGCCATGTATCGAATCTGTAAAGAAATTTATTAATAAAGCTTATAACTTTTCTATACGCGATGTGCTGGTGGTGAAGTATGGGAGTATGTGTACCACTGATTTGTTTTCGGCGTTTCTCGCCCTTTGATTTTCTCTGTGTATTGGCCCATTTGCCGTAGTAGTTTTTTTTGTATGTTGGCCCTTTGGCCATAGTAGCTTGTGATGTTCGGCGATGAGCTTGTCGGTATGCACCGGGCTCTGTCGCGATGTATCAATCAGGATTTGCGCCGGACCAGCTTTGTATTTTATGGGGTATGCGCAGTAGCGTTTACGTACCAAGTTGTGCGCCGGAGCGGCTTTGTAATTTGCCAAGGTATGCGTCGTAGCGGCTTATGTACCCGGCTGTGCGCCGGAGCGGCTTGTTATTTTCTTTTTGAGTTGTCGGCGATGAGCTTGTCGGTATGCACTGGGCTCTGTCGCGATGAAGTGCTTGGCACTGATTTTTCGGCGATGAGCTTGTCGGTATGCACCGGGCTCTGTCGCGATGAAGTGCTCGGCACTGATTTGTATTATATATATTTTTTGTGATATGTATCAATGGAGAAGGGAATGAATATTTTGTATTAAAAGACGAGCCTCGTTAAACCCTTCGAGTCCCCCAATGGGTGCGGCTCGCGAGGGAAGAGTACTCCATATTGTATTAAATATGGCCGGAGCCAAGCATGTAAATCCCGAACAAGCAGGGCCGGGATTCCCCTTTTAATAGATTTAAAAGAAAACAAAACCTAAGGAAATTGAGAAAGGATATTGAACAAGCGATAGCGGAGAAAGCCGGTGACGTCGTTTATTGGTAGAACTTTTTCAAGTGCTTGACGTTCCATCTTCTTATGACTTTATCGGTGTTCTTGAGCTCGTATACTCCCGGCTTGACGATGTGGGTAACTGTATACGGGCCTTCCCAGCTTTCTCCCAGCTTTCCTGCGTTTAGCTCGGCTGTGTTCTTGAAAACCTTTTTGAGGACCATCTCTCCGACTCGCAACCTTCTCGGTCGAACCCTCTTGTTGTAAAATCGTGCGATGGTGTTTTGATAATTGGCTATGTGAACTCTGGCTTGCTCCCGTCTTTCGTCGATTTGGTCAAGTTGATGAAGCAGGTCCTGGTTGTTGGCCTCTTCGTTGCTTGGTGCCCAGGACCGCCGGAAGCTGGGGACTCCTACCTCCGCCGGGATTACCACTTCCACCCCGAATGCGAGAGCGAAAGGAGTTTCCACGGTGGCTGAATGTGGTGTCGTTCGATAACCCCATAGTACCCCTGGGAGTTCGTCCGCCCATAGTCCTTTCTTCTTGTCGAGCCGCTTCTTGAGGTTGTCGGTGATCGTTTGATTGACCGCCTCAGCGTTCCCGTTCCCCTGAGGATATCTCGGCGTTGATGTATTCAGCTTTATCCTCCATCGTGCGCAGAAATCCCTAAACTTCTTCGAGATAAACTGAGAGTCGTAGTCCGCGATGATCTCTCTGGGAATCCGAAGCGAGTGATTATGTTCTTCCAAACATAACTCTCGACATCGGAATCCTTGATGTTGGCGTAGGACTCGGCCTCGGTCCACTTGGTGAAGAAATCCGTGACTACTAGCATGAATCTCTTTTGCCTCGCCCCGATTGGCATAGGACCGACGATGTCCATAGACCACTTCATGAAAGGATAAGGCACGGATACCACTGATAGCTCTTCAGCTGGGCAGTTGATCGCTGGGGCGTGTCGCTGGCACTTCTCGCATCTATTGGCGTGGTTGACGCAGTCTGCGTGCATTGTCTCCCAGAAGATTCCTTGCAGCTTGGCTTTCCTCAGCAGGTTGCGTCCGCCAGAGTGGATTTTGCACTCCCCGTTATGGATCTCCTGCATGACGTATTCCGCTTCTTCTTTGCTTAGACAGCGTAGATAGGGGCCTACGAGGCTCCTCAAGTAAAGCCTTTTATCGATGATGGCGTAGCGGGAGCTCTTTATCTTTATCTTCTGCGCCTCTTGTCGATCTTCGAGTAGCTTCCCTTCGAGCAAATACGTCCGGATGGGGGTTCTCCAATCTTCTTCTGTGGTCTCTTCCACTACTCCTTGCTCTTCGTCTTCATCCTCTTCTTATTCTATATCATGGATGTCCTCCTCGCCTTCTTCCTAAATGTCATCGTTGCCATGAGCGTTGTCATCCTTGTCGGCTAATCCTTCATCGCCTGTCTTCAGTTTCTTCTTGTCGGGGCCTTCGCCTTTCTTGATGCTAGGTTTTTGCAGCGTCTCCACCGTGATTGATTGGAGCTCACCCACTTAAGTGGTCGATCCCAGGCTTGCTAGAGCGTCTGCGTGGTTGTTATCTCCCCTGGACACCTGTGTCAAGGTGAAGAAATTGAACTTCTTCTCGAGGGACTTGACGACTCCGGCGTAGGCCTCCATTATTTCATCGTTCGTCTCGTACTCCCCACTGACCTCCTTCACGACTAGTTGAGAATCCGAAAAAACGTTCAGGTTCTTGACCACAATGGCTAGGGCTGACTGCATCCCGACGATGAGTGCCTCGTACTCTGCCTCATTATTGGTGGAGCGGTAGGCGAGACGGCAAGCTTTCTCGATTATTTCCCCCATCGGAGAGATGAGACGGATCCCGATTCGCGATCCCGTCGAGGTTGACGACCCGCCGACGCAGAGTCTCCATGTTCTGGCTTCATCGCTCAGGTCTACGGGCTACTTGGGCAGCTCGATGAGGAATTCTGCTAGCATTTGTGACTTCAAGCTTGTCCGTAGCTGGTACTCGATGTCGTACGCTCCTAACTTTATGTTTCACTTCGTGATTCTGCCAGATTGATTCGGGCTAATATGATGGAGCGAATCGGCTTATCCGTCATAACGATGATAGTGTGGGCCTGGAAGTGGAAACCCAACCTCTCCGATGCGTCGTACACGGCTAGCGCCAGCTTCTCGCGGGTAGGGTACCTTGTTTCAGCGTCGAGGAGCTAATATAGGAGACTGGCTTCCGCTCTCCTTTCTCTTCTCGAACGAGCACCTGGCTTATCGCCTGATCGGACACGGCGATGTACAGATAGAGCGGCTCCCCGGGCTCTGGCTTCGTCATAATGGGGGGCGACGAGAGATAAGCCTTCAACGCTTGAAAAGCCTCTTCGCACTTGTCGGTCCACTCGAATTTCTTGTTTTTCCTCAGTAACTCGTAGAAAATAAGAGTCCGATCCGCTTGTCGCTAGATGAACCGTCTTAGCGCGCTGATTCTCCCCGTCAGCTTCTGGACTTCTCGTTGATTTTGGGGCGACGGCATGTTCTGAATGGCTTCGACCTGCTCGGGATTGGCCTCGATTCCTCGTCGGGTGACCATCTGGCCTAGGAATTTTCCGGACGAAACGCCGAAGGTGCATTTGGTGGGGTTTAGCTTCATCTGATGCTTGTTGAGGACGCCGAAACATTCCTCCAGGTGCTCTACGTGCATCGCTGCCTTCAGGGATTTGACGGCCATGTCGTCGATGTACACCTCCACGCTCTTCCCGATCTGGTCGCGGAACATCTTCGTCATCAGCCTTTGGTAGGTCGCCCCTACGTTCTTCAGCCCAAATGGCATGACCTTGTAGCAATAGGTTCCTCTTTCGCTGATGAAGGCTGTCTTCTCCTCGTCGTCTTGATGCATCCGGATCTGATGGTAGCCTGAGTAAGCATCCACGAAACTCAGGAGCTCGTACCCGTAAGTGGCTTCGACGAGGCGGTCGATGTGTGGCATCGGAAAGCTGTCCTTCGGACATGCTTTGTTGAGGTTGGTGAAGTCGACGCACACCCTCCACTTGCCGTTCTTCTTCTTCACCACGACGGTGTTGGCTAACCAGTGGGGGTATTTTACCTCCCGAATGGTCCCCATAGCGAGCAGCTTGTCCACCTCGTCGTTTATGATCTTGTTTCGGTCGGCGGCCATCTTCCTTCGCTTCTGAATGACAGGTTTGTGCCTAGGATCTGTGTTGAGCCGGTGGTGACCACCGTTGGATCAATCCTGGCATGTCTTTGTGGGACCATGCAAAGCTTCCTCGATTCCTCTTCAGGAACTCGATCAGCTGAGCCTTGATTTCTGGCTCGAGTCCGGCGCCTATACCGACGGTTCGGGCCGGATCGGAGTCGTCGATGCAGACTTGCTCCACTTTCTCGAGCTGCGGGCCTCCTAATCTTTCCTCGGTGGCTTGGCCTTCTATGTCTTTGGCGCTGACGATTTTGGGGATGCCCGGGGTTCCGCCCTTTCCCCTTTTCTTGCGCCGCTTCCTCCTGGTCATCGATGGTGGAGGCGGAGCGGCCGTTGCTAATTGCTATTGGCCGGCCAACTTGCTGCCGCTGCATTGAGCCTTCTCGACGTCCTTGATCAGTTGTTGTTATTCCACGGTTGAGAGGGCTTCTAGGAGATATTCAGGAATTCTCCTTGCTCGATCTTCCTCTGGATCATCATCTTCAAACCGGCGCACTCGTCGGTCGCATGACCTTGGTACTCGTGGAAGGAGCAATACTTGCTCATATCCTTCGGCCATGCTTTTCTCTCATAACCTCCTTGACCACCGGAGTAGCCTCCTCGGTTGTTTGGGTAACCTCCTCGGCCTCCGTGATAGCCTCCTCGACTGCCGGGGTAGCCTCCTCGGCCTTCTGAAAGACCGTCCTGGTTATTTGAGAAGTTCTCTAGCTGGGAGTTTCCTTGCCGATGTCCCCCTTGCTGATGACTCACGCGGTCATCGGTTGCCTCCTTCTTCCCGTCTACTTGGTAGACTCCATGCCTCGGGGCTTCTTGAACTCTTCGCTCATCGGGACCGTCTCGGTTTCTTCGGTCTCGTCGCTCTCCTTCTCTCCTCGTCCTGGATGACGATCATTCTCGTCCATCTCTGCTTTCCTTTGTCTCTGGCCTTGCTCGGCCTTCAGCTTCCTCTTCTAGCTTTTTCTTGATTGCCTTATTCTCTTCCATGTCCATGTAGATAGTTTCTTTGTGGAGTGAATCCTCTATCGAGTTCGGCAGTGAGACGCACAAATCATCGTTGAACGGGGACTGGTAGTATAGGTCGTGCTTCAAGGCTTGGACCGAGACGACGTCATTGATCTTCAGGATTCGAAACATGACGTTCTTGAATTTCTCCACGTACTGCCTGAGAGGCTCGTTCTTCCCCTGCTTGATGTAGAAGAGGTTGGATACCGTCAGCTCCGTCTGAACGTAGATGGAGAAATGTTTTAGGAAAAGGGCGACCAGCTCGTCGGAGGTGTGGATGGAGCCAGGCGTTAGCCTTGCGAACCAGTCACTAGCACAACCTTGCAAGTTTGCGATGAAGAGTCTGCATAGGACGGCTTCCTTCCGGACCTCCTCGCCTCCGATGTGGTCTGTCGCGATCCGGAATGATTTCACGTGGGTGTGGGGATCCGTCTTTCCTTTGTACGCCGTGAGCTTGATCGTCGGCAGCTCTTCCAATTCTATTCCCCGGATTCTCGTCGTGAACGGGGTGATCCTAGCTTCTATCACCATCCTGTCGATCTCCGGCACTCAGCTCGTCGCTTGATGCACTTGCGATGCGACCTGTCCGAGCTTGGCCTTTATCTTCGATGACATCACTGCCATCGCCTTGGCCACCTCTTCGGCCACCCTTGTCGCCACGTCCACCTTCGAGCGGCCCGGTGTGGGCCCTGGCGTGTTCTCCTGTTGATTTGCTGTGGCCGGAGGCTGGGCTACGTCTGTGTTTAAGAGGTTCCTGATGAGCGACGGGGTTGACATGCCCATCGGTGCGTCCGTCGTTACTGCGCCTCTGCTGGCGCTTCCTCCGGCTCCTCGTGCAGATGACTCTGCTAGCTGGTTCGTCGGGTGCGGTCTCTCCGCGCGTTCTAGGAGGCTTGCGAGGCGTCTGTTCTCCACGGCCTGCTCCTCTATCCCTCGGGCGGATTCTTCGGCTTTTTTGGTGGCTTCCGTCATCTTTGCGATGGCTTCGGACACCTGCTATTACATCCTCTGCATGGCCTGATCCTGGGGGGAGCTAGCTTATTCGGCGGACATTCTCCCTCTTCTCTTCGATTTCCTGGCTGTACGATAGAAAGAAACAAAGCCCCCTCGGTGGGCGCCAAACTGTAGAGGGCAATTTTTACCATCTTACAGTCACAAAGATGATCGAAAATAACACCAATAATTATGAACACGAATATCCTTGTTTTATTGTGATTCCGAGAGGACTCGGTTTCTTCCGTTTAATAGCTCGGACAATCGAAGATTACACACTCTGATTCTTGAGAGATCGAGAATACTATGAATAAGCAAACTCAAAAGACTCAAAAATTATTCTCTCTAACTCACGATATTATGGATACTGAATGAATTTACACTGAGTGTACATGCATATTTATAGGATTGAAAGTATTCTAGATTGTTCCCACGAATTGTGCTAGGGTTTCCTTCTCTTTTGCTACGATCGTTGTTGACCTCCCTTATTTGCGTTGGATATCCCAAGAAATCCTCAACTTAATGAGCTAGCTTTCCTCCTTTCTCGCGATCTCGGGTAGTTTCTTCTTTTAATTCGAATTTGTTTTCTCGATGAACTTCTCCTTCGATGAGCTTCTACCGGATGAGCTATCTCGTCGCGATGAGACCTTGGGCCCTGGCAGATGATAATCCTTATGGGATTCCTCGCTTGTTGGGCCTTAATTCACTTTGCCTTCTGATGGGCCTGGAATCTTAGAGTGATCTCGCCTCTATTTTATGTCGTTTGCGTACAAAACGACACCAATAGTGTTGAGGAATGATTTGACAAAATCTGACCTTAACAATTTTTTGTTTAAAATCTCGTTTAATTAGGGTTTTTTTGCTTAAAATGGGAAAAAGACTCAGTTTTTTTTTAGCACACATTAATTGGTGAAACAGAGTTTTTGGAGAGCGTCAAAAACTTTTAATGCCAAAAATAACCCAATTTGTAATAATACTACCTAAATAAAGGTCTATCAACTGAAGTTTCATCATGAACGTATCGTACATGCTCTCTTAAGAAAACCAATTTTTATAACTTTTTCATAATGATTCTAACTTGTTAAATGCTTGGTATAGAAACTACAAGATAGTGCTTTGCGATTTAGGGATTAAAATAAGTAAATGTGGTATAAATACACATTACTAAGTATTTTGAAGTTCATTTTTTGTTTAAAATATCGTTTAATTAGGGTTTTTTTGTATAAAATTGGAAAAAGATTCAGTTATTTTTGGAGCACACATTAACTGGTAAAACAGGGTTTTTGGAGAGTGTAAAAAACTTTTAATGCAAAAAATAACCCAATTTGTAATAATATTACCCAAAATAAAGGTCTAGCAACTGAAATTTCATCATGAACGATTCGTATTTGCTCTCATAAGAAAACCAATTTTTAAATATTTTTGTTAATGATTTTAACCCGTTAAATGATTGGAATAGAAACTACGAGATAGTGCCTCGCGATTTAGGGATTAAAATAAGTAAATGTGTGTTATAAATACACATTACTAAGAATTTTGAAGTTCATTTTTTGTTTAAAATATCGTTTAGTTAGGTTTTTTTTTCTTAAAATGGGAAAAAGACTAAGTTTTTTTTCAGCACGAATTAATTGGTGAAAAATAATACCACCCGAATAAAGGTCTAGGCACTGAAATTTCATCACGAACGCATTGTATTTGCTCTCGTAAGAAAACAAGTTTTTAACAATTTTCGGTAATGTTTTAAACCCGTTAAATGCTTGGTATAGAAACTACGAGATAGTTCTTCGAGATTTAGGGATAAAAATAAGTAAATGTGGTATAAATGCACATTACTACGAATTTGGAAGTTATTTTTTTGTTTAAAATATCGTTTAATTATGGCTGTTTTTCTTAAAATGTTAAAAAGACCCCGTTTTTTTTGCAGCACGAATTAATTGGTGAAATATCATGTTTGAAGAGCGTCAAAAACTTTTAACGCCAAAAATAACCCAATTTGTAATAACACCACCCAAATAAAGGTCTAGCAACTGAAATTTCATCATGAACGCATCATATATGCTCTCGTAACAAAACCCATTTTTAAAACTTTTCGGTAATTTTTTTTACCTATTAAATTCTAGGGATAGAAACTACGAAATAGTACTTCGCGATTTAGGGATTAAAATAAGTAACTGTGGTATAAATACACATTACTAAGAATTTTGAAGTTCATTTTTTGTTTAAAATATTGTTTAATTAGGGTTGTTTTGCTTAAAATGGGAAAAAGGCTCATTTTTTTTTTGGAGCACAAATTAATTGGTGAAACCGGGTTTTTGGAGAGCGTCAAAAACTTTTTATGCCAAAAACAACCCAATTTGTAATAATAAGACCCAAAAAAAGGTCTAGCAACTTAAATTTCATCATGAACGCATCGTATTTGGTCTCGTAAAATAACCAATTTTTAAAACTTTTCGGTAATGATTTTAACCCGTTAAGTGCTTGGTATAGAAACTACGAGATATTGCTTCGCGATTTAGGGATTAAAATAAGTAAATGTGGTATAAATACACATCACTAAGAATTTGTAAGTTAAGTTTTTGTTTAAAATATCTTTTAATTATGTTTATTTTTCTTAAAATGGGAAAAAGACTCAGTTTTTTTTTGGAGCACGAATTAATTAGTGAAATAGGGTGTTTGGAGAGCGTCAAAAACTTTTAATGGCAAAAATAACCCAATTTGTAATAATAAGACCCAAATAAAGGTCTAGCAATTGAAATTTCATCATGAACGCATCGTATTTGCTCTCGTAAATAAACAAATTTTTAACACTTTTCGGTAATGATTTAAACCCGTTAAATGCTTGGTATAGAAACTACGATATAGTGCATCGTGAATTAGGGATTAAAATAAGTAAATCTTATATAAATACACATTAATAAGAATTTTGAAGTTCATTTGATTAGGGTTGTTTTGCTTAAAATAGGAAAACGACTCCGTTTTATTCGGAGCACGAATTAATTGGTGAAACAGGGTGTTTGGACAGCGTCAAAAACTTTTAATGCCAAAAATAACCAAAATTGTAATAATACCACCCAAATAAATGTCTAGCAATTGAAATTTCATCATGAACGCATCGCATTTGCTCTCGTAAGAAAGCCAATTTTTAAAAAATTTCAGTATTGATTTTATTCCGTTTGCTGCTTTGTATAGAAACTACGAGATAGTGCTTCGCGAATTAGGGATTAAAACAAGTAAATGTTATATTAATACACATTCCGAAGAATTTTGAAGTTCATTTTTTGTTTGAAATATCGTTTAATTATGGTTGTTTTGTTTAAAATGGGAAAACGACTCAGGTTTTTTCGGAGCAGGAATTAATTGGTGAAACATGGTGTTTGGACAGCGTTAAAAACTTTTAATGCCAAAAATAACCCAATTTGTAATAATACCACCCAAATAAAAGTCTAGCAACTGTAATTTGATCATTTACGCATCGTATTAGGTCTCGTAAGAAAATCAATTTTGAAAACTTTTCAGTAATGATTTGTACACGTTAAATGCTTGGTATAGAAACTACGAGATAGTGCTTCCTGATTTAGCGATTAAAATAAGTAAATGTGGTATAAATACAAATTACTGAGAATTTTGAAGTTCATTTTTTGTTTAAAATATCGTTTAATTAGGGTTTTTTTACTTAAAATGGGGAAAAGACATAGTTTTGTTTTTAGCACACATTAATTGATGAAACATGGTGTTTGGAGAGCGTAAAAACCTTTTAATGCCAAAAATAACCCAATTTGTAATAATACCACCTAAATAAATATCTAGCAACTGAAATTTCATCATGAACGCATAGTATTTGCTCTCTTAAGAAAACCAATTTTTTAACACTTTTCGATAATGATTTTAACCCGTTATATGCTTGGTATAGAAACTACAAGACAATGCTTCACGAATTAGTATTAATAAGTAAATGTGGTATATCGTTTAATTAGTATTTTTTTTGCTTAAAATGGGAAAACGACTCAGTTTTTTTCGGAGCACGAATTCATTAGTGAAATAGGGTGTTTGGAGAGCGTCAAAAACTTTTAATGCCAAAAATAACCCAATTTGTAATAATACCACCCAAAGAAAGGTCTAGCAACTGAAATTTCATCATGAACGCATCGTATTCGCTCTCGTAAGAAAACCAATTTTTAACGATTTTCGATAATGATTTTAACCCGTTAAATGCTTGGTATAGAAACTACGAGATAGTGCTTCACGAATTAGGAATTAAAATAAGTAAATATGATATAAATACACACTGCTAACATTTTGAAGTTCATTTTTTGTTTAAAATATCTTTTAATTAGGGTTTTTTTTTCTTAAAATTGGAAAAAGACTCAGTTTTATTTTTTGGAGCACGAGTTATTTGGTGAAACAGGGTGCTTGGAGAGCGTCAAAAACTTTTAATGCCAAAAATAACCCAATTTTTAATAAAACGACCCAAATAAAGGTCTAGCAACTAAAATTTCATTATGAACGCATCGTATTTACTCTCGTAAGAAAACAAATTTTAAACACTTTTCGCTAATGATTTTAACCCGTTAAGAGCTTGGTATAGAAACTACGAGATAGTGCTTCGCGATTTAAGGATTAAAATATGTAAATGTGGTATAAATACACATTACTAAGAATTTTGAAGTTAATTTTTTGTTTAAAATATCGTTTAATTAGGGTTGTTTTTCTTAAAATTGGAAAAAGACTCAGTTTTTTTTTTGGAGAACGAATTAATTTGTGAAATAGGGTGTTTGGAGAGCGTCAAAAACTTTTAATGCCAAAAATAACCCAAATAGTAATAATACCACCCAAATAAAGGTCTAGCATTTGAAATTTCATCATGAACGCATCGTATTTGCTCTCGTAAGAAAAACAATTTTTAAAACTTTTCGGAAATTTTTTTTACCTGTGAAATGCTTGGTATATAAACTACGAGATAGTGCTTCACGATTTAGGGATTAAAGTAAGTACATGTGGAATAAATACACATTACTAAGAATTTTGAAGTTTATTTTTTGTGTAAAATATCGTTTAATTATGGTTGTTTTTCTTAAAATGGGAAAAAGACTCAAGTTTTTTTTGGAGAATGAATTAATTGGTGAAATAGGGTGTTTGGAGAGCGTCAAAAACTTTTAATGCCAAAAATAACCTAATTTGTAATAATACCACCCAAATAAAAGTCTAGCAACTGAAAGTTCATCATCAACGCATCGTAATTGCTCTCGTAAGAAAAACAATTTTTAAAACTTTTCGGTAATTTTTTTTACCTGTTAAATGCTTGGTATAGAAACTACGAGATAGTATTTCACGATTTAGGGATTAAAATAAGTAAACGTGGTATAAATACACATTACTAAGAATTTTGAAGTTCATTTTTTGTTTAAAATATCGTTTAATTAGGGTTGTTTTGCTTAAAATGAGAAAAAGACTCAGTTTTTTTTTGGAGCACGCATTAATTGGTAAAATATCGTTTAAATAACCGTTGCTTTATGCAACGTTGCGTAATCTTACACAATGGTTTTCGAAACCGTTGTGCAAACTCAAACTTAAATAACAGTTAAAAACTGCTGTGCAAGTTTACAAAAAATTACAAAAAAAAAATCAGAAAACTTTTCCCAAAATTTTTTTGGGAAATTTTTTTTGATTTTTTGATTTAATATTCGTATTCAGTGTTTATCGTACAACTTTTAAATCTGTAATAGCATGGTATAAACATACAATAATAAAAAGCAAATACACTAATAATTAGAATACACAACTTTTTGATTTTAATGAGTTTATATATTAAATGACAAACATGTTTCTTCTCAAACTATATACAAGTATAAACTGTCACAAAGACTATTAATAAATAGAACAAAATAAGAGTCCACTAACGTTTGTACTTGTCGTCCTCATCATTAATCCCATTTAACAACTCCTTTTCTCCTCTACAAGCAGAATTGCATCCTCTCTGCAAATATAACTTATAATTGAACAACCAGGCAGGCACGTAAATCATGGGATAATTTAAGCTCTATTATTAATGTATATGAAGAAAAAATGGAGAAGAGAGGCTATAGTACTATTACTCAGTACTCTTCATACATAAAACTAAGAGAAAATATCAAACTTCATACTAATCTTATTCACAGAAGGATACTTAGAGAGAAAAAAAAAACATTTTTTTGCCATATATATTTAAAACCGAATCATAGCAGAAACTCATTAAGAGAAGGTTTTAAAACTCGACCGGCTTACAATAGAAAAAGATGCTCTCGTACACCTCCGCTGCTGCAGACATAAACGCACAAGACTCCCGGCTGCACATCGAATCGAAAACAAAATTTAAATGAGCATTTTGAGAATTGCCCAAACAAATACAACCAACTCTGATACAAGAAAGAAAAAATATACAAAAATTGCATAAAAGGAGAACATATTAGAGCAAAGGAAAAATAGTTGGGAAATTAAGAAACAATATTTTTAAACACTATAGACTATACAGCTTTGTTGTTACAAAGATTTCAACTCTTTTGCTTAAAGTCTCCGCAGTAGTTTCCCGAAGCTCTTTCAGATCATCTACAACTAAAGAGAAAAAAAAAAGTTTTGGAAGAGATAATATGAAGTTTCTTGAGCAAAGGATGTTTCTTTCCTATAGGAGGTAAGACGATGTCCACGACATATCACTAATAATTCTAAAAAATTTGCAGAATTCACATTCTTACATAAAAAACCAAATAATTTATGCATTAGGCTCACGGATTCAAAACCACATATATCTAAACTAAAAGAAGAAAATAACTTAAATAAATATTAGTGTCCAATAATAACATAAAAATCTTCAATCCACGCATAGTTTATTCAGATTTATAAAAGTTAGATACCATAGTTATCGGTTTTGGTCGGTTTCTTCTCGAAGATCTGTGCAGAAATTGCAGTACATACATAATAAATCAAGGTCATAATAACTAAGGATCGTACAAATAAATTCCACACAAAATATCACGTATAGAACCATGAAATTGTCACTATTCTTATTCCAATGAAATCCAGCAATCATATTGACCTCATTGATGGCAAGCATTTGTCGATTTCTCTTCTTCACGTTCTTCAGCTTCTTCAAAACATACCTAACGAATAAGAAATCCAGAAACGTAGAACCTAATCATTTGAAAGACGAAACTGATACCCTAAGATCACGAACACAAAAAGACGTCTCACCAAAACTTGGACTTGGCGTGGACCTCGTTGGTGGCAAACACCAAACAGAGCAATTGAGAGCTTCCTTGAGTGGTACCGTCCCCGAGAAGGGCATCGTGGCCGAGAAGAGGAGAAGCAACAAAGGGAAGATGGAATCGAGAAGCAGAGAGAGAAGAGCGAGGGAGAGTTTATAAAAAGTTAGGGCTAAGTGCGGAAAAAAAAAAATGAAAAACTAAGGGCGAGAGGGAAGGGAAAAGTTTGCCTAAGCGAGAATATTTAGCCTAGGCTAACGAAGATATGATTCGAAAAATACACAACGATTCTTCAAGTTTGTTATAATAATTCATTTTCGCTGCAGCTAGGATAAAGTTTGCCTAGGCGAACGGGCTTTATTACAACAAGTTTTGTAAACTGTTTTGTAAAAGTTAAAATTTTTAATTTGACACAACGATTTTACAAAACTGTTGTGCAATCTTAATTTGCACAACTATATTATATATGTGTTGTGCAAAATATCGTTTAAGTAGGGTTGTTTTGCTTAAAATGGGAAAAAGACTTAGTTTTTTTTTTGGAGCACACATTAATTGGTGAAACTGGGTTTTTGGAGAGCGTCAAAAACTTTTAACCCTAAAAATAACCCAATTTGAAATAATACGACCCAAATAAAGGTCTAGCAACTGAAATTTCATCATGAATGCATCGTATTTGCTCTCCTAAATAAACCAACTTTTAACACTTTTCGGTAATAATTTTAACCCGTTAAATGCTTGGTATAGAAACTACGAGACAGTGCTTCGCGAATTACGGATTAAAAAAAAGTAAATTTGGTATAAATACACATTACTAAGAATTTTGAAGTTCATTTTTTGTTTAAAATATCGTTTAATTACGGTTGTTTTGCTTAAAATGGGAAAACGACTCAGTTTTTTTCGGAGCACGAATTAATTGTTTAAACAGGGTGTTTGGACAACGTCAAAAACTTTTAATGAAAAAAATAACCCAATTTGAAATAATACCACCAAAATAAAGGTCTAGCAACTGAAATTTCATCAAGAACGCATCGTATTTGCTCTCGTAAGAAAACCAATTTTTTAAACTTTTCGTTAATGATTTTAACACGTTAAATGCTTGGCATAGAAATTACGAGATAGTGCTTCGCAATTTAGGGATTAAAATTAATAAATGTAGTTTAAATAAACATTACTAATAATTTTGAAGTTAAATTTTTGTTTAAAATATCGTTTAATTAGGGTTGTTTTTCTTAAAATGGGAAAAAGACTCTTTGTTTTTTTTTAGCACGAATTAATTGGTAAAACGGGGTGTTTCGAGAGCGTCAAAAGTTTTTAATGCCAAAAATAACCCAATTTGTAATAATACCACCCAAATAAAGGTCTAGCAAATAAGTAAACCAATTTCATCATGAATGCATCGTATTTGCTCTCGTAAGAAAACCAATTTTAAAAACTTTTCGGTAATGATTTTAACCCTTTAAATGATTGGTATAGAAACTACGAGATAGTGCTTCACGATTTAGGGATTAAAATAAGTAAATGTGGTATAAATACTAATTACTAAGAATTTTTAAGTTTTTTTTTTTTTAAAATATCGTTTAATTAGTTTTTTTTTTTCCTAAATGGAAAAATACTCAATTTTTTTTGGAGCACACATTAATTGGTGAAACCGGGTTTTTAGAGAGCGTCAAAAACTTTTATTGTAAAAAATAACCCAATTTGTAATAATACAACCCAAATAAAGGTCTAGCAAATGAAATTTCATCATGAACGCATCGTATTTGCTCTCGTAAGAAACCAATTTTTAAAACTTTTCGGTAATGATTTTAACCCGTTAAATGCTTGGTATAGAAACTACGAGATAGTGCTTCGCGATTTAGGGAGTAAAATAAGTAAATTTGGTATAAATACACATTACTAAGAATTTTGAAGTTATTTTTTGTTTAAAATGTCGTTTAATTAGGGTTGTTTTTCATAAAATGCGAAAAAGAATCTTTTTTTTTGGAGCACGAATTATTTGGTGAAACCGGGTTTTTAGAAAGCGTCAAAAACTTTTAATGCCAAAAATAACCCAATTTGTAATAATACGACCCAAATAAAGGTCTAGCAACTGAAATTTCATCATGAACGCATCGTATTTGCTCTCGTAAGATAATCAATTTTTAAAACTTTTCAGTATTGATTTTAACCCGTTAAATGCTTGGTATAGAAACTACGAGATAGTGCTTCGCGAGTTAGGGATTAAAATAAGTAAATGTGGTATAAATACTCATTACTAAGAATTTTAAAGTTATTATTTTGTTTAAAATATCCTTTAATTAGTGTTGTTTTTCATAAAATGGGAAAATTACTCAGTTTTTTTTTTTGGAGCACGAATTAATTAGTGAAATAGGGTTTTTGGAGAGCGTCAAAAACTTTTAATTCCAAAAATAACCCAATTTGAAATAATACCACCCAAATAAAGGTCTTGCAACTTAAATTTCATCATTAACGCATCGTATTTGCTCTCGTAAAAAAACCAATTTTTAAAACTTTTTGGTAATGATTTTAACCCGTTAAATGCTTGGTATAGAAACTACGAGATAGTGTTTCGCGAATTACGGATTAAAATAAGTAAATTTGGTATAAATACACATTACTAAGAATTTTGAAGTTCATTTTTTGTTTAAAATATCGTTTAAGTAGGGTTGTTTTGCTTAAAATAGGAAAAATACTCAGTTTTTTTTGGAGCACGAATTAATTGGTGAAACAGGTTGTTTGGAGAGCGTCAAAAAAATTTAATGACAATAATAACCCAATTTGTAATAATACCACCCAAATAAAAGTCTAGCAAGTGAAATTTCATCATGAACGCATCGTATTTGCTCTCGTAAGAAAATGAATTTTTAAAACTTTTCGGTAATGATTTTAACCCATTAAATGCTTGGTATAGAATCTAAGAGGTAGTTCTTCGCAATTTAGGGATTAAAATAAGTAAATGTGGTATAAATAAACATTACTAAGAATTTTTGAAGTTCATTTTTTGTTTAAAATATCGTTTAATTAGGGTTTTTTTGCTAAAAATGGGAAAAAGACTAAGTTTTTTTTGGAGCACACATTAATTGGCGAAACCGGGTTTTTAGAGAGCGTCAAAAAATTTTAATGCCAAAAATAACCAAATTTGTAATAATACGTTTCAAATAAAGGTCTAGCAACTGAAATTTCATCATGAACGCATCGTATTTGCTCTCGTAAGAAAACCAATTTTTAAAACTTTCCGGTAATTATTTTAACCCGTTAAATGCTTGGTATAGAAACTACGAGATAGTGCTTCGCGATTTATGGATTAAAAGAAGTAAATGTGGTGTAAATACTCATTACGAAAAATTTTTAAGTTAATTTTTTGTTGAAAATATCGTTTAATTAGGGTTGTTTTTCTTAAAATGGGAACAATACTCAGTTTTTTTTTAGCACGAATTAGTTAGTGAAACAGGGTTTTTGGAGAGCGTCAAAAATTTTAATGCCAAAAAAAACCCAATTTGTAATAATACCACCCACATAAAGGTCTAGCAAGTGAAATTTCATCATGAACGCATTGTATTTGCTCTCGTAAGGAAACCAATTATTAAAACTTTTGGGTAATGATTTTAACCTGCTAAATGTTTGGTATAGAACTACGAGATAGTGCTTCGCGATTTAGGGATTAAAATAAGTAAATGTGGTATAAATATTCATTACTAAGAATTTGTAAGTTATTTTTTTGTTTAAAATAGCGTTTAGTTAGGGTTGTTTTTCCTGAAATGGGAAAAATACTCTTTTTTTTTTTAGCACGAATTAATTGGTGAAATAGGGTGTTTGGAGAGCGTCAAAAACTTTTAATGCCAAAAAAACCCAATTTGTAATAATACCACCCAAATAAAGGTCTAGCAAGTGAAATTTCATCATGAACGCATCGTATTTGCTCTCGTAAGGAAACCAATTTTTAAAACTTTTCCGTAATTATTTTAACCTGTTAAATGCTTGGTATAGAAACTACGAGATAGTGCTTGGCGATTTAGGGATTAAAATAAGTAAATGTGGTATAAATACTCATTACTAAGAATTTTTAAGTTAATTTTTTGTTTAAAATATCGTTTAATTAGGGTTGTTTTTCCTAAAATGGGAAAAATACTAAGTTTTTTATGGAGCACGAATTAATTGGTGAAACAGGGTGTTTGGAGAGCGTCAAAAACTTTTAATGCCAAAAATAACCCAATTTGTAATAATACCACCCAAATAAAGGTCTAGCAAGTGAAATTTCATCATGAATGCATCGTATTTGCTCTCGTAAGAAAACCAATTTTTAAAACTTTTCGGTAATGATTTTAACCCGTTCAATGCTTGGTATAGCAACTACGAGGTAGTGCTTCACAATTTAGGGATTAAAATAAGTAAATGTCGTATAAATACACATTACTAAGATTTTTGAAGTTCATTTTTTGTTTAAAATATCGTTTAATTAGGGTTGTTTTGCTAAAAATGGGAAAAAGACACAGTTTTTTTTGGAGCACACATTAATTGGTAAACCGGGTTTTTAGAGAGCGTCAAAAACTTTTAATGCCAAAAATAACCCAATTTGTAATAATACGTCCCAAATAAAGGTCTAGCAAATTAAATTTCATCATGAACGCATCGTATTTGCTCTCGTTAGAAAACCAATTTTTAAAACTTTTCGGTAATGATTTTAACCCGTTAAATGCTTGGTATAGAAACTACGAGATAGTGCTTCGCGATTTAGGGATTAAAATAAGTAAATGTGGTATAAATACTCATTACGATTTAGGGTTGTTTTTCTTAAAATGGGAAAAATACTCAGTTTTTTTTAGCACGAATTAATTGGTGAAACAGGGTGTTTGGAGAGCGTAAAAAACTTTTAATGCCAACAAAAACCCAATTTGTAATAATACCACCTAAATAAAGGTCTAGCAAGTGAAATTTCATCATGAACGCATCGTCTTTGCTCTCGTAAGGAAACCAATTTTTAAAACTTTTTGGTAATGATTTTAACCTGTTAAATGTTTGGTATAGAAACTACGAGATAGTGCTTCGCGATTTAGGGATTAAAATAAGTAAATGTGGTATAAATACTCATTGCTAAGAATTTTTAAGTTATTTTTTTGTTTAAAATATCGCTTAATTAGGGTTGTTTTTCCTAAAATGGGAAAAATACTCAGTTTTTTTTGGAGCACGAATTAATTGGTGAAACAGGGTGTTTGGAGAGCGTAAAAAACTTTTCATGCCAAAAATAACCCAATTTGTAATAATACCACCAAAATAAAGGTCTAGCAAGTCAAATTTCATCACGAACGCATCGTATTTGCTCTCGTAAGAAAACCAATTTTTAAAACTTTTCGATAATGATTTTAACCTGTTAAATGCTTGGTATAGAAACTGCGGGGTAGTGCTTCGCAATTTAGGGATTAAAAAAAGTAAATGTGGTCTAAATACTCATCACTAAGAATTTTTAAGTTAATTTTATGTTTAAAATATCGTTTAACTAGGGTTGTTTTTCTTAAAATGGGAAAAATACTCAGTTTTTTTCGGAGCACGAATTAATTGGTGAAACAGGGTGTTTGGAGAGCATCAAAAACTTTTAATGCCAAAAATAACCCAATTTGTAATAAAGTTCTAGCAAGTGAAATTTCATCATGAATGCATCGTATTTTCTCTCGTAAGAAAACCAATTTTTAAAACTCTTCCGTAATGATTTTAACCCGTTAAATGCTTGGTATAGAAACTACGAGTTAGTTCTTCGCGATTTAGGGATTACAATAAGTAAATGTGGTATAAATTCACATTACTAAGAATTTTGAAGTTATTTTTTTTAAATATCGTTTAATTAGGGTTTTTTCTTAAAATGGGTAAAAGACTCAGTTTTTTTTTGGAGCACGAATTAATTGGTTAAACAGGGTGTTTGGAGATCGTCAAAAACTTTTAATGCAAAAAATAACCCAATTTGTAATAATACTACCCATATAAAAGTCTAGCAACTGAACTTTCATCATGAACGCATCGTATTTGCTCTCGTAAGAAAACCATTTTATAAAACTTTTGCGTAATGATTTTAACCCGTTAAATGCTAGGTATAGAAACTACGAGATAGTGCTTCGCGATTTAGGGATTAAAATAAGTAAATGTGGTATAAATACACATTACTAAGAATTTTGAAGTTAATTTTTTGTTTAAAATATCGTTTAATTAGGGTTGTTTTGCTTAAAATGGGAAAAAGACTAAGTTTTTTTGGAGCACACATTAATTGGTGAAACCGGGTTTTTAAGAGCGTCAAAAAGTTTTAATGCAAAATATAACCCAATTATAATAATAGGAACCAAATAAAGGTCTAGCAACTGAAATTTCATCATGAACGCATCGTATTTGCTCTCGTAAGAAAACCAATTTTTTAAATTTTTAGGTAATGATTTTAACCCGTTGAATGCTTAGTATAGAAACTACGAGATAGTGCTTCGCGATTTAGGGATTAAAATAAGTAAATGTAGTATAAATACTCATTACTAATAATTTTTAAGTTAATTTTATGTTTAAAATATCGTTTAATTAGGGTTGTTTTTCTTAAAAAGGGAAAAATACTCAGTTTTTGTTGGAGCACGAATTAATTGGTGAATCAGGGTGTTTGGAAGGCGTCAGAAACTTTTAATGCCAAAAATAACTCAATTTGTAGTAATACCACCCAAATAAAGGTCTAGCAAGTGAAATTTCATCATGAATGTATCGTATTTGCTCTCGTAAGAAAACCAATTTTTAAAACTCTTCGGTAATGATTTTAACCCGTTAAATGCTTGGTATAGAAACTACGAGGTAGTGCTTCGCGATTTAGCGATTAAAATAATGCTTGGTATAAATCAACATTACTAAGGATTTTGAAGTTGATTTTTTTAAAAAAATATCGTTTAATTAGGGTTGTTTTACTTAAAATGGGAAAAATACTCAGTTTTTTTTTTAGCACACATTAATTGGTGAACCAGGTTTTTAAAGAGCGTCAAAATATGTTAATGGCAAAAATAACCCAATTTGTAATAATACCACCCAAATAAAGGTCTAGCAAGTGAAATTTCATCATGAATGCATCGTATTTGCTCTCGTAAGAAAACCAATTTTTAAAACTTTTCGGTAATGATTTTAACCCGTTCAATGCTTGGTATAGCAACTACGAGGTAGTGCTTCACAATTTAGGGATTAAAATAAGTAAATGTCGTATAAATACACATTACTAAGATTTTTGAAGTTCATTTTTTGTTTAAAATATCGTTTAATTAGGGTTGTTTTGCTAAAAATGGGAAAAAGACACAGTTTTTTTTGGAGCACACATTAATTGGTAAACCGGGTTTTTAGAGAGCGTCAAAAACTTTTAATGCCAAAAATAACCCAATTTGTAATAATACGTCCCAAATAAAGGTCTAGCAAATTAAATTTCATCATGAACGCATCGTATTTGCTCTCGTTAGAAAACCAATTTTTAAAACTTTTCGGTAATGATTTTAACCCGTTAAATGCTTGGTATAGAAACTACGAGATAGTGCTTCGCGATTTAGGGATTAAAATAAGTAAATGTGGTATAAATACTCATTACGATTTAGGGTTGTTTTTCTTAAAATGGGAAAAATACTCAGTTTTTTTTAGCACGAATTAATTGGTGAAACAGGGTGTTTGGAGAGCGTAAAAAACTTTTAATGCCAACAAAAACCCAATTTGTAATAATACCACCTAAATAAAGGTCTAGCAAGTGAAATTTCATCATGAACGCATCGTCTTTGCTCTCGTAAGGAAACCAATTTTTAAAACTTTTTGGTAATGATTTTAACCTGTTAAATGTTTGGTATAGAAACTACGAGATAGTGCTTCGCGATTTAGGGATTAAAATAAGTAAATGTGGTATAAATACTCATTGCTAAGAATTTTTAAGTTATTTTTTTGTTTAAAATATCGCTTAATTAGGGTTGTTTTTCCTAAAATGGGAAAAATACTCAGTTTTTTTTGGAGCACGAATTAATTGGTGAAACAGGGTGTTTGGAGAGCGTAAAAAACTTTTCATGCCAAAAATAACCCAATTTGTAATAATACCACCAAAATAAAGGTCTAGCAAGTCAAATTTCATCACGAACGCATCGTATTTGCTCTCGTAAGAAAACCAATTTTTAAAACTTTTCGATAATGATTTTAACCTGTTAAATGCTTGGTATAGAAACTACGGGGTAGTGCTTCGCAATTTAGGGATTAAAAAAAGTAAATGTGGTCTAAATACTCATCACTAAGAATTTTTAAGTTAATTTTATGTTTAAAATATCGTTTAACTAGGGTTGTTTTTCTTAAAATGGGAAAAATACTCAGTTTTTTTCGGAGCACGAATTAATTGGTGAAACAGGGTGTTTGGAGAGCATCAAAAACTTTTAATGCCAAAAATAACCCAATTTGTAATAAAGTTCTAGCAAGTGAAATTTCATCATGAATGCATCGTATTTTCTCTCGTAAGAAAACCAATTTTTAAAACTCTTCCGTAATGATTTTAACCCGTTAAATGCTTGGTATAGAAACTACGAGTTAGTTCTTCGCGATTTAGGGATTAAAATAAGTAAATGTGGTATAAATTCACATTACTAAGAATTTTGAAGTTATTTTTTTTAAATATCGTTTAATTAGGGTTTTTTCTTAAAATGGGTAAAAGACTCAGTTTTTTTTTGGAGCACGAATTAATTGGTTAAACAGGGTGTTTGGAGATCGTCAAAAACTTTTAATGCAAAAAATAACCCAATTTGTAATAATACTACCCATATAAAAGTCTAGCAACTGAACTTTCATCATGAACGCATCGTATTTGCTCTCGTAAGAAAACCATTTTATAAAACTTTTGCGTAATGATTTTAACCCGTTAAATGCTAGGTATAGAAACTACGAGATAGTGCTTCGCGATTTAGGGATTAAAATAAGTAAATGTGGTATAAATACACATTACTAAGAATTTTGAAGTTAATTTTTTGTTTAAAATATCGTTTAATTAGGGTTGTTTTGCTTAAAATGGGAAAAAGACTAAGTTTTTTTGGAGCACACATTAATTGGTGAAACCGGATTTTTAAGAGCGTCAAAAAGTTTTAATGCAAAATATAACCCAATTATAATAATAGGAACCAAATAAAGGTCTAGCAACTGAAATTTCATCATGAACGCATCGTATTTGCTCTCGTAAGAAAACCAATTTTTTAAATTTTTCGGTAATGATTTTAACCCGTTGAATGCTTAGTATAGAAACTACGAGATAGTGCTTCGCGATTTAGGGATTAAAATAAGTAAATGTAGTATAAATACTCATTACTAATAATTTTTAAGTTAATTTTATGTTTAAAATATCGTTTAATTAGGGTTGTTTTTCTTAAAAAGGGAAAAATACTCAGTTTTTGTTGGAGCACGAATTAATTGGTGAATCAGGGTGTTTGGAAGGCGTCAGAAACTTTTAATGCCAAAAATAACTCAATTTGTAGTAATACCACCCAAATAAAGGTCTAGCAAGTGAAATTTCATCATGAATGTATCGTATTTGCTCTCGTAAGAAAACCAATTTTTAAAACTCTTCGGTAATGATTTTAACCCGTTATATGCTTGGTATAGAAACTACGAGGTAGTGCTTCGCGATTTAGCGATTAAAATAATGCTTGGTATAAATCAACATTACTAAGGATTTTGAAGTTGATTTTTTTTAAAAAATATCGTTTAATTAGGGTTGTTTTACTTAAAATGGGAAAAATACTCAGTTTTTTTTTTAGCACACATTAATTGGTGAACCAGGTTTTTAAAGAGCGTCAAAATATGTTAATGGCAAAAATAACCCAATTTTTAATAATAGGACCCAAATAAAGGTCTAGCAACTTAAATATCATCATGAACGCATCGTATTTGCTCTTGTTAGAAAACCAATTTTTAAAACTTTTCGGTAATGAGTTTAACCCGTTAAATGCTTGGTACAGAAACTACGAGATAGTACTTCGCGATTTAGGGATTAAAGTAAGTAAATGTGGTATAAATACTCATTACTAAGAATTTTTAAGTTAATTTTTTGTTTAAAATATCGTTTAATTAGGGTTGCTTTTCTTAAAATGGGAAAAATACTCAGTTTTTTTTGGAGCACGAATTAATTGGTGAAACAGGGTGTTAGGAGGCTGTCAAAAACTTTTAATGCCAAAAATAACTCAATTTGTAATAATACCACCCAAATAAAGGTCTAGCAAGTGAAATTTCATCATGAATGCATCGTATTTACTCTCATAAGAAAAACAATTTTTAAACCTTTTCGGTAATTTTTCTTACCTGTTAAATGCTTGGTATAGAAACTACGAGATAGTGCTTCGCAATTTAGGGATTAAAATAAGTAAATGTGGTATAAATACACATTACTAAGAATTTTGAAGTTCTTTTTTTGTTTAAAATATCGTTTAATTAGGGTTGTTTTGGTTAAAATGGGAAAAAGACTCAGATTTTTTTGGAGCACATATTAATTGGTGAAACTGGGTTTTTAAAGAGCGTCAAAAACTTTTAACGCCAAAAACAACCCAATTTGTAATAATAAGACCCAAATAAAGGTCTAGCAACTGACATTTCATCATGAACGCCTCGTATTTGCTCTCGTAAGAAAACCAATTTGTAAAAACCTTTCGGTAATGATTTTGACCTGTTAAATGCTTGGTATAGAAACTATGAGATAGTCCTTCGCGATTTAGGTATTAAAATAAGTAAATGTGGTATAAATACACAATACGAAGAATTTTGAAGTTCATTTTTTGTTTAAAATATCGTTTAATTAGGGTTGTTTTTCTTAAAATGGAAAAAGGCCCAGTTTTTTTTGGAGCACGAATTAATTGGTGAAACAGGTTGTTAAGAGAGCGTCAAAAACTTTTAATGCCAAAAATAACCCAATTTTTAATAATACCACCCATATAAAGGTCTAGCACATGAAATTTCATCATGAACGCATCGTCTTTGCTCTCGTAAGAAAACAAATTTTTAAAACTTTTCGGTAATGATTTTAACCCGTTAAATGCTTGGTATAGAAACTAGAAGATAGTGCTTCGCGATTTAGGGATTAAAATAAGTAAATGTGGTATAAAGACACCATACTAAGAATTTTTAAGTTCATTTTTTGTTTATAATATCGTTTAATTAGGGCTGTTTTGCTTAAAATAGGAAAAAGAATCAGTTTTTTTTGGAGCACACATTAATTGGTTAAACCGGGTTTTTAGAGAGCGTCAAAAAGTTTTAATGCCAAAAATAACCAAATTTGTAATAATACGACCCAAATAAAGGTGTAGCAACTGAAATTTCATCGTGAACGCATCGTATTTTCTCTCGTAAGAAAACTAATTTTTAAAACTTTTCGGTAATGATTTTAACCCGTTAAATGCTTGGTATAGAAACTACGAGATAGTGCTTCGCGATTTAGGTATTAAAACAAGTAAATGTGGTATAAATACTCATCACTAAGAATTTTTAAGTTAATTTTATGTTTAAAATATCGTTTAATTAGGGTTGTTTTTCTTAAAATGGGAAAAATACTCAGTTTTTTTTGTAGCACGAATTAATTGGTGAAACAGGGTGTTTGGAGAGGGTCAAAAACTTTTAATGCTGAAAATAACCCAATTTGTAATAGTACGACCCAAATAAAGGTCTAGCAACTGAAATTTCAAAATGAACGCATTTTATTTTCTCTCGTAAGAAAACCAATTTTTAAAACTTTTCGTTAATGATTTTAACCCGTTAAATGCTTGGTATAGAAACTACGAGATAGTACTTTGCGATTTAGGGATTAAAATAAGTAAATTTGTTATAAATACATATTACTAAGAATATTGAAGTTCATTTTTTGTTTAAAATATCGTTTAATTAGGGTTGTTTTGCTCAAAATGGGAAAAAGACCCAGTTTTTTTTGGAACACGCATTAATTGGTGAAACAGGGTTTTTGGAGAGCGTCAAAAACTTTTAATGCCAAAAATAACACAATTTGTTATAATACCACCCAAATAAAGGTCTAAGAACTGAAATTTCATCATGAACGCATCGTATTTGCTCTCCTAAGAAAACCAATTTTTAACACTTTTTGGTAATGATTTTAACTCGTTAAATGCTTGGTATAGAAACTACGAGATAGTGGATCGCAATTTAGGGATTAAAATAAGTAAATTTGGTATAAATACACATTACTTAGAATTTTGAAGTTCATTTTTTGTTTAAAATATCGTTAAATTATGGTTATTTTGCTTAAAATGGGAAAAAGACTCCGTTTTTTATTAGAGCAGGCATTAACTGGTGAAACATGGTTTTCGAAGAGCGTCAAAAACTTTTAATGCCAAAAATAACCCAATTTGTAAAAATACCACCCAAATAAAGGTCTAGCAACTGAAATTTCATAATGAACGCATCGTATTTGCTCTCCTAAGTAAACCAACTTTTAACACTTTTCGGTAATGATTTTAACACGTTAAATGCTTGGTATAGAAACTACGAGATAGTGCTTCGCGATTTAGGGATTAATATAAGTAAATGTTGTATAAATACCCATTACTAAGAATTTTGAAGTTCATATTTTGTTTAAAATATCGTTTAATTAGGGTTGTTTAACTTAAAATGAAAAAAGACTCAATCTTTCTTGGAGCATGCATTAATTGGTGAAATAGGGTTTTGTGAGAGTGTCAAAAACTTTCAATCCCAAAAATAAACCAATTTGTAATAATACCACCCAAATAAAGGTTTAGCAACCTAAATTTCATCATGAACGCATCGTATTTGCTCTCGTAAGAAAACAAATTTTTAACACTTTCGGTAATGATTTTAACCCGTTAAATGCTTAGTATAGAAACTATGAGATAGTGCCTCGCGATTTTGGGATTAAAATAAGTAAATGTGGTATAAATACTTATTACTAAGAATTTTTAAGTTCATATTTAGTTTAAAATATTGTTTAATTAGGGTTGTTTTGCTTAAAATGGGAAAAAGACTCAGTTTTTTTTGGAGCACGCATTAATTGGTGAAACAGGGTTTTTGGAGAGCGTAAAAAACTTTTAATGCAAAAAAAAACCAAATTTGTAATAATCCAACCCAAATAAAGCTCTAGCAACTGAAATTTCGTCATGAACGCATCGTATTTGCTCTTCTAAGAAAACCAATTTTTAACTCTTTTCGGTAATGATTTTAACACGTTAAATGCTTGGTATAGAAACTACAAGATAGTACTTCGCGATTTAGGGACTAATATAAGTAAATGTTGTATAAATACACATTAGAAAGAATTTTGAAGTTCATATTTTGTTTAAAATATCGTTTAATTAGGGTTGTTTTGCTTAAAATGGGGAAAAGACGCAATTTTTCTTGGAGCACGCATTAATTGGTGAAACAGGGTTTTCGTAGAGCGTCAAAAACTTTCAATCCCAAAAATAAACCAATTTATAAAAATACCACCCAAATAAAGGTCTAGCAACCTAAATTTCATCATGAACGCATCGTATATGCTCTCGTAAGAAAACAAATTTTTAACACTTTCGGTAATAATTTTAACTCGTTAAATACTTGGTATAGAAACTACGAGATAGTGCCTAACGATTTTAGGATTAAAATAAGTAAATGTGGTATAAATACTCATTACTAAGAATTTTTAAGTTCATATTTTGTTTAAAATATAAATTACTTAGGGTTGTTTTGCTTAAAATGGGAAAAAGACTCAGTTTTCTTTGCAGCACGCATTAATTGGTGAAACAGGGTTTTTGGAGAGCGTCAAAAACTTTTAATGGCAAAAATAAACCAATTTGTAATAATACCACCCGAATAAAGGTCTACCAAATGAATTTTCATCATGAACGCATCGTATTTGCTCTCCTAAGAAAACAAATTTTTAACACTTTTCGGTAATTATTTTAACACGTTAAATGCTTGGTATAGAAACTACAAGATAGTGCTTCGCGATTTAGGGACTAATATAAGTAAATGTTGTATAAATACACATTAGAAAGAATTTTTAAGTTCATATTTTGTTTAAAATATCGTTTAATTAGGGTTGTTTTGCTTTAAAATGGGGAAAAGACGCAATTTTTCTTGGAGCACGCATTAATTGGTGAAACAGGGTTTTCGCAGAGCGTCAAAAACTTTCAATCCCAAAAATAAACCAATTTGTAAAAATACCACCCAAATAAATGTCTAGCAACCTAAATTTCATCATGAACGCATCGTATATGCTCTCGTAAGAAAACAAATTTTTAACACTTTCGGTAATAATTTTAACCCGTTAAATACTTGGTATAGAAACTACGAGATAGTGCCTCGCGATTTTGGGATTAAAATAAGTAAATTTGGTATAAATACTCATTACTAAGAATTTTTAAGTTCATATTTTGTTTAAAATATAAATTACTTAGGGTTGTTTTGCTTAAAATGGGAAAAAGACTCAGTTTTTTTTGCAGCACGCATTAATTGGTGAAACAAGGTTTTTGGAAAGCGTCAAAAACTTTTAATGGCAAAAATAAACCAATTTGTAATAATACCACCCGAATAAAGGTCTACCAAATGAATTTTCATCATGAACGCATCGTATTTGCTCTCCTAAGAAAACCAATTTTTAACACTTTTCGGTAATTATTTTAACACGTTAAATGCTTGGTATAGAAACTACGAGATAGTGCTTCGCGATTTAGGGATTAATATAAGTAAATGTTGTATAAATACACATTACTAATAATTTTTAAGTTCATATTTTGTTTAAAATATCGTTTAATTAGGGTTGTTTTGCTTAAAATGGGAAAAAGACTCAATTTTTCTTGGAGCACGCATTAATTGGTGAAACAGGGTTTTTGGAGAGCGTCAAAAACTTTCAATCACAAAAATAAACCAATTTGTAATAATACAACCCAAATAAAGGTCTAGCAACCTAAATTTCATCATGAACGCATCGTATTTGCTCTCGTAAGAAAACAAATTTTTAACACTTTCGGTAATGATTTTAATCCGTTAAATGCTTGGTATAAAAACTACGAGATAGTGCTTCGCGATTTTGGGATTAAAATAAGTAAATGTGGTACAAATACTCATTACTAAGAATTTTGAAGTTCATATTTTGTTTAAAATATCCTTTAATTAGGGTTGTTTTGCTTAAAATGGGAAAAAGACTCAGTTTTTTTTGGAGCACGCATTAATTGGTGAAACGAGGTTTTTGGAGAGCGTCAAAAATTTTTAATGCCAAAAATAACCCAATTTGAAATAATACCACCCAAATAAAGGTCTAGCAACTGAAATTTCATCATGAACGCATCGTATTTGCTCTCCCAAGAAAACCAATTTTTAACACTTTTCGGTACTGATTTTAACACGTTAAATGCTTGGTATAGAAACTACGAGATAGTGCTTCGCGATTTAGGGATTAATATAAGTAAATGTTGTATAAATACACATCACTAAGAATTTTTAAGTTCATATTTTTTTTAAAATATCGTTTATTTAGGGTTGTTTTGCTTAAATTGGGAAACAGACTCCGTTTTTCTTGGACCACGCATTAATTTGTGAAACAGGGTTTTTTGAGAGCGTCAAAAACTTTTAATGCCAAAAATAACCTAATTTGTAATAATAACACCCAAATAACATTAGTACAAATTGTTTATCCTACCACGGAGTTTCAACCATGGATTTTTTAATCCATGGTCGAAATCCAAGTTTCAACCATGGAAATTTTTTTCCATGGTTGAAAATCGAGTAACGCCGCGGCACGCTCTCAAATTCACCACAGATATATTTACCATTGTTGAAAATGTGTCACTGAGATGGTTTTAAGCCGCGTCATGGTTGGAAATGCCGCAGCATGGTTGGTACACAACGACATTCTTAAAAACCGTTGTTCATACCACACACTGTAAGCCGCGGCGTGATACGTTATACACCGTGGCACGTCAATTTTTACAGATAAGCCCCGGCATTATATATAATACGCCGCGGCATTATTTGTACACGATGAAATCTAATAAACCATTGTTCATACCATGCAATTTATGCCGCGGCGTTTAGTTGAAAACGCCACGGCACGTTATTTTAGAAAGATAAGCCGTGGCCTTATCTTTTCTACGCCGCGGCATGGATGGTACACAACGACAGCATGAAACCGTTGTTAATAAAGCCGCAGTAAACCCTTTGTATGCCGCGGCGTGTCTTAAAAAACGCCACGGCATACCCACGCCGTGGCATGACTAATAACAAGCCGCGGCGTGTATCGTATTTATCCGAACCCTAACTTCCTCATTTTCTCATTTCCGCCGCGTGCCTCTCGACTCCTCGACTCCTCGACTCCTCGCCCTCGCCCTCTCCCTCGCTCTCGCCGTCGCTCCCGCCCTAGCCCTCGCCGCCGCTCCCGCCCTAGCCGTCGCCCTCGCCTCTTTACCTAGCCCATCACCCCCGCTCTCATGCCGTCGTTTCGCCGCGAGTTCCGTCATGAGCCGTCGCCGGTAAGTTCTCTCAACGTTAGTATCAAGCTTCGTTTTTATAGCATTTTTTTTAATCAATACTTGATTATTGGTGTTGATTAGGTCATGGTATTTGTTTTGTGAGTTAAAATTAGGTTTGGAATTTAGCTATTGGTTTTTTGAGTTTCAATTATGTTTTGAAATAGGTATTGGTTTTGTGAGATGAAATTAGCTTTTGTAATTAGGTTTTGGTTTTGTGAGTGAAATTAGGATTTGAAATTAGATTTTGTATTTAGGTTTTGAAATTAATTGGGTATTGAATTTAGGTTTTGCGAATTGAAATTTAGTTTAAGGTATTGTAATTGCGTTTTAAAATTAGGTTTTCGTATTGATATTGTGTTTTAAAAATTTGTATTAGTTTTGAAATTGCGTATTGAAATTCGATTTTGAAATTAGTTTTGTAATAATTAGGTGTTGGGAATTGAAATTAGTTATATTGATTAGTTTTTTTGCTTGAAATTAACAATTTAATATGTGACGTTATCTTTTTTATAGGTTTAAATGGCACCCAAAAAAAAAAAGAGCACGTGGTTACTTAGTGGTTCGCGGATCCGGAAGCCGAGCCCAAGAGGCCTCGGAGGATCTTCTAGTTAATCCACCAGCTCCCATTGAAACACCGAACTTCAACACCGAGGCAGCCAAGAAAAGATTTCTACAAATTAGAACGCGAAAAATATGCCCATAGCGGGGATTTGCCAAATCCCCGATCTCAGATATGGGAGAACTCGGGGAAGATCTCAATAGGAGCATCATAGAGCGCGGTTGGGAGAATTTCATACTCCAACCAAAGGTTCAGGCGAAGAGTGTCCTGGTGCACGAATTCTATGCAGCTCTTCCCGATGAGTCAGCAATCGGGTTTGTCAGTGTTCGGGGTACTCGATTTGAGATCAATCCTCGAATCATCAATGCGTTCCTCGGTACCCGCAATTTGACGGACGAGGAAAACGAGCACACCCACTTGGACGGCCAAGAGTTGAATCAAGTGTTCTATGACGACATAGCGGCGACAATTGCTACGCCCGGAGCTCAATGGCACGAGAGGGGCGGAGAGACGAGGCTGGTAAAAAGTCAGCTTAATCGGAAAGACGTCGGTCGTTTCATATTCTCCAACATGCGTAGCATAGTGTACGAGCAGTCGAAGTGCTCATTAGGCTTCCCATTCCTTATCACAACTCTCTGCAAAAACGCCGGGGTAAGTATAGATTCATTTGTGTATAAGTTTAGTTGTGAAATTCAATTGTATCAATATTGATTTAATATGTTTTTCAAACTATCGTTTAGATCAAGGAGAATAAACTCGACATTGCGGTGCCGTATGGAAAGAAAATGGACGCGGCCTGGATTCGGAGTTTGAAAGAACCCGAAGACGAGGAGCCAACGATTAATCCCGGCCTGGATCACGACGTTGAGATGCCGCCTGTTGCCGCCCCCCCACCGCCTGAGCTTAACTACGATGCTCCGCCGATGAGAGCCTTCGTGGCTCACGGTGTTCGTAGTCTGCTGGAGTTCACCGCATATTGTCGGTCTGGCCGGGTATCTATCCAGGTTTGAATCTTATCCTTCATCAATATTACATATGTATTGAAATGTTTTTTATAATCAATAAATGCAATTTGTAAAATTTACCCTGGATTTGACGCGCCAAATCAGTTTCCACCAATGCTGTGGCCAGCAGGATATCCAGATCAATATCCAGAGCCGGCATTTGCTGAAGGCCCCGAGAATAACGAGGGCCATAACGGTGGCGAGAATGTGGGCGTGGACAACGATAACGAGAACCCCGAGATCCCCGCGAACCCCGACAACCCGGAGAACCCCGAGATCCCCAACAACCTTGAGAACACCGAGAACCAGGCCAACATTGAGAACACCGAGAACCCCGTCAACCCCAACAGCACCGAGAACACCGAGAACCCCGTCAACACCGAGAACCCCGTCAACCCCATCAACACAGAGAACCCCGTCAATCCCAACAACACAAAGAACCCTGTCAACACCGAGAACCCCGTCAACACCGTGAACCCGGTCAACACCGAGAACAATTGATTTTGTTTATATATTTATTTTGTTTATAATTTTTATTACTTTTGAACAATTGCTTATTATGTTGATTTTGTTTGAACAATTATTTAATCAATATCACTATGCTTTGTTTTTTGTTTAAACAATTATTTTGTTTTTCATAGTTTATTAATAAGATAATTTAATTTAGTAAAATTGTGTTACAATTAATATGATAACTAATAATTACATTGTAAACTTACTTATCCAGCCGCGGCATCAAAATAAACACGCCGTGGCTTAATATTAATTTACAAATTTGGCCTCTTGATTAGGCAACTCGCCGCGGCATTATCACAAAAGGCCTCGGCGAGTTACATAATTATGAGAATATATTGTTAAACAGAAGAGATGAGTCACGGCATTCTGTTACCCATGCCTCGGCATGGCCAAGAAAGCCACGGCTTGCTACTACCATGCCGAGGCATATCTGTTGTTTCAAATTATACAGAGAGCATGGATTCTATAAGTCATTAAATGCCGCGGCGTTACAACCATTCTGCCAAGGCGATTATTTAAAGGCCGAGGCATAGTGTTTAATATGCCGTGACGTGAGTTCGACTACGGTTATCTGTCATGGTTGAATAGGTCATGCCGTGGCCTCTTCAAAGTACGCTGCGGCATGTTTATTTATTTTTTTAATTTTACCCTAAACTTAAACTCTAAACGTTAAACTCATAAAAAACTGTAATTAATATGTAAGAATACATATGTGATTAACTATAAAATATATAGAATTATGAATACATATGTTTATATTATAAATACATGATTATCATCAACAATTCCACATTACAAGTACCACATATGAAAACTACCACATACAACTCCATTAAAATTTAAAGCTAAATTTTCACATATTTTTTACAATGCAATTACTTATTATGTTTATTTTTATGTTTTTGGTTTGAACAATTATCTAATTAATATTATACATTGTAAATTTACTTATCATGCCGCGGCATTTGAATGAACACGCTGTAGCTTCATTTTAATTTCCAAATTTGCCCTCTTGATTATGCAACTCGCCGCGGCACTATCACGAAAGGCCTCGGCGAGTTGCATAATTATGAGGGTACATTGGTAAACGGACGAGATAAGTCGCGGCATTCTGTTACCCATGCCTTGGCATGGCCAAGGAAGCCACGGCTTGCTGATACCATGCCGAGGCATATTTGTTGCTTCAAATTATACAGAGAGCATGGATTCTGTATGTCATTAAATGCCGCAGCGTTACTACCATTCTGCCGCGGCGATTGTTCAAATGCCGAGGCATAGTTTTTGATATGCCGTGGCGCGAGTTCGACTATGGTTATTAGTCATGGTTCAATAGGTCATGCCACAGCATTGTTAGCATTGTGCCACGGCGAGTATCATACTTCATTCAGTTGGGAAAAATTAAAAAATATATAGAGTACAACATTACATTTATTAATTTTAAAACAACAAAATCACTACGAACAATTCAACATTACATTTAATATATTAAAACAACATAATCGCTTACAATAGTTAAACAATTTAAAAAAAAAAAAATCACTTACAACAATTAAATTTTAAATTTAATAGTTTTAAAACAACAAAATCACTCAGAACAATTCAACATTACATTTAATACTTTTTCAAATAACAAAATAACTCACAACAATTCAATATTATATTAATAAAACTACAACAATTAAAATCATAATTCGTCATCAATACCTAAATCTCTACGACAACGATTGGCATTTCAACGAAAATGAGTTGTGCCTCGTTCAACGATTACGAGAATCCCTTGTCGGCACCATTTGCATTTCGCGTACCTATCTTGAGTTTGAGTCTCATTGTTCCATTCGAGCCTCATTTGAAAATCTGTTTCCTATAGTAAAGACGGTGGCCTACCACATCCACGCCCACGCCTACGCCCACGCCCACGCCCACGCCCGTGGCCCACCGGCATGAGAGGTCCGATTTAGAGTTGGATTCGGAGGTATTTCAAACTCCTCGGTGTCGTCGGAGGAGATGACAATAGTATTATTGGAACTTGTTTCCATGGAAAAACTATCATCACCGGAGGAAGAGGAAGAGGAAAACACGACAAAGAATTGGTGATATTCCGATGACAAACCGAAACGAGACGGATCATCCATAACTAAGAAAAGTGATGATATTTTTGAATCTAAGGATGAATTTGGTGAACAATAAAATAAAATGTGAGCAAGTATAGGTTTAAATAGAAGATTTGTGTGAATTTAAACGTTTTTAACATTATTTTGACAAATATAGCCGTTTATTACCGTTGTGGGGTAATAATTCGGGTGAAAAAAAAAACTAGCCGTTTTTGTGTCAGCGACAGAAAGCCGCGGCAGGGATAACATATGCCGCAGCGTGTTCAGTTTCTGCGACGGATATATCCGACGTTTGAGATAGAGCCGTGGCTTCTACAAAATAAGCCGCTGCGTGGTTAATTAATTTTTACAATTTTACCCTAGACTTTGAACCCATAAAATTAAACTGTAATTATATTTATTTTTATGTTTTTGGTTTGAAAAATTATATAATTAATAGTACAATGTTGTGTTTTTTGTTTGAACGATTATTTAGTTATGATTATTAATTGCATTATTTTGTTTTTTTTTATAATAAAATTATCAACATTTTCATAGTTTATTAATGAGATAATTTAATTTACTAAAATTGTGTTACAATTAATATGATAACTAATAATTACATTGTAAATTTACTTATCATGCCGCGGCATTTTAATGAACACGCTGTGGCTTGATTTTAATTTACAAATTGGCCCTCTTCATTATGCAACTCGCCGCGGCGCTTTCACGAAAGGCCTCGGCGAGTTGCATAATTATGAGGGTACATTGGTAAAAAGACGAGGTAAGCCGCGGCATTATGTTACCCATTCCTTGGTATGGCCAAGGAATCCACGGCTTGCTGATACCATGCCGAGGCCTATATGTTGTTTCAAATTATACAGAGAGCATGGACTCTGTAAGTCATTAAACGCCGCGGCATTACTACCATTCTACCGCGGCGATTGTTAAAATGCCGAGGCATAGATTTTGATATGCCGTGGCGTGAGTTCGACTACGGTTATTAGTCATGGTTCAATAGGTCATGCCACGGCATTGTTAACATTGTGCCGCGGCAAGTATCATACTTCATTACATTTATTAGTTTTAAAACAACAAAATCACTTCGAACAATTCAACATTAAATTTAATATTAAAACAACATAATCACTTACAACAGTTAAACAATAAATTTAATAATTTTTAAACAACAAAATCACTTACAACAATTAAATAATACATTTAATAGTTTTAAAACAACTAAATCACTCACAACAATTCAACATTACATTTAATACTTTTTCAAATAACAAAATAACTCACAACAATTCAAAATTATATGAATAAAACTACAACAATTAAAATCATAATTCGTCATCAATACCTAAATCTCTACGACAACGATTGGCATGTCGACGTAAATGAGTTGTGCCTCGTTCAACGATTGCGAGAATCCCTTGTCGGCACCATTTGCATTTCGCTTACCTATCTTGAGTTTGAGTCTCATTGTTCCATTTGAGCCTTATTTGAAAATCTGTTTCCCATAGTAAAGACGGTGGCCTACCACGCCCACGCCCACGCCCATACCCCCTCGTCGGTCGTGGCCCACCGGCACGAGAGGTCCTATTTAGAGTTGGATTCGGAGGCATTTCAAACTCCTCAGTGTCGTCGGAGGATATGACAATAGTATTATTGGAACTTGTATCCATAGAAAAACTATCATCATCGGAGGAAGAGGAAGAGGTAAACCCAAAAAAAAAGACCTGATGATATTCCGATGACAAACCGAAACGAGACGGATCATCCATAACAAAGAAAAATGATGATATTTTTGAATCTAAGGATTAATTTGATGAAACATAGAATAAAATGTGAACAAGTATAGGTTGAATTATAAAATATATAGAATTATGAATACATATGTTTAAGAATACATATATTATTATCATCAATAATTCCCCATTACAAGTACCATATGGAAAGTACCACATTACAAAACATTACTAGTACCACATTACAACACATTACAAGTACATTATGATAAGTACCACATTTCAAAACATTTCAAGTACCACATTACAACACATTAGAAGTACATTACGATAAGTCGTGCCACATTACAACTCCATCAATATTTAAAGCTACATTTGTCACATAATAATAAAAATACAATTAAAAAATGTTAAATAATAAATATTTAAATAAAATGTTTTCGACGACAACGCACGCCATGAGCACGAAGCGAATAGATTTCTCGTACTGGGTAGGGAAGAATAAACAATAGTCCGCACCATTTGCATTTAGTGTGCTTATCAAAATTTTGAGTCGAGCTATTCCACTATTACTTTATATGGAAATCTGTCTCCCACGATGAAGAAAATTGTGATCCACCACTACCTCTTGTGCGGCTTGAACCAACGGAAAGAGCAAAGCGAATCTGACCTGGAGGTATTTCAGACTCTACGGTTTCTTCGGAATTTTGAACGCTTTCTTGAGAATTTGTTTCTGGGACTATAGTATCATTGGAGTTTATAATTTCTGGGACTTCCGAATCAATGTTTGTATCAGGGAGCACCGTATCATCGGAATTTGTTTCAGGGACCACCGTATCATCGGAATTTGTTTCTAGACCACCGTATCATCTGATAGATTTACCTGGTGATCGTTGTCATCATAGGAAGAAGACGAAGAAGAGGACGAAACAATAACAACTGGGCCATTACCGATAGAAGACGGATGATCATCCATAATAATTTTCAATATTTGTAGACAATATATTTTGTGTGGGTAAAAATATAAGTTAAATGGTTGTATATATAGAAAAAAGTTATGAATTATAAGTTTTTTAAACTATTTTCGCGAATATAGCCGTTTATAACCGTTGGAAGGTAATAAATTTAACCCTAGTAGCTAGTAAAAATATAGCCGTTTTTACGTCAGCACGATCAAGCCGCGGCGTATGTTACCCAAAGCCGCGGCACATTGAAGCTCGTCACCATTATGCCCTCCGATAAATGACGAATGCCGCGGCTAATATGGGGTCTAACTGTAAATGACAGAAGTATGCCGCGGCGGTAAGTAACAAATGCCAAGGCATGAAACACAAAAGCCTCAGCTTGCTGTGACCATGCCGCGGCGTATATCGGGAAAAATCTTCTTCCAAAATCAAGTTTGATCGAGAATGTCTAAAAAAGGGTCGATAATAGATCAACATGCCGTGGCGTAATTACCTAACGCCGCGGCATACTACGCAGATCATCAAATTCGCAGATTTTCATAACCATTTACACCATAACTCCAAAAACCCTATTTTTTTTCTCCCTTAGGTGACTTTCCTTCGATTTTGAATTCGGGCTCGGTGCTTCGTCACGGAAGAAAACGGTATTTAATCTTCAAATTCTTTATTTGCAATATGACATTTAGGGAATGGATGACGAAAAATAGAATGAGCGATGATTACCGACATGGTGTTCAAGAATTTATGGATTTTGTGCGTTTAAACTTTGAAGAAGGAGATTTGATTAGGTTTCCTTGTCTTTTGTGTGGAAATTTAGTTTCGAAATCTATGAAAGTAGTCAAATCGCATTTGTTAGCTATTGGTATTATGAGTTCCCATGATAATTGGTACTTTCATGGATAAAAGATGCGTGGTAAGAGAGTCAATGATTTAGTTGAAGAAGAAGAATGCGAAGACGAACCCGATGACATTGGTGGTTTGATGGATGATATCGACTATAATTTTTTGGGAAGACCGCAATTATTAGAGTCAATGGTGGGGGTTTTCGAAGCGCCTTTAATGATGGGAGTATCACAACGAAAATAGGGTTTTTGGTATCACTATTCCATTTAAAGGCGGCAGGAAGTTGGAAAAATTCTAGCTTCACGCAATTGTTGGAACTCCTTCGTGAAACGTAGCCGGCCGGTATTAAAGTTTCGACATGAATATATCGGCAAAAAAGACACTGGGCTTGTTAGGTTTAAAGTTTGAAAAGTTTCATGCATGTCCAAAAGATTGCGTACTGTATAGGAACGAGCATACAGAATTAAGTGAATGTCCAGTGTGCAATGGGTAAAGGTGGAAGACAGGAAAGGAGCCACATGACGGTATCAAAGGGGTTCCACAAAAAGTATTATGGTACATTCCCCCATTAACCCGCCTCAAACGCATGTTTAACAATATTAATCACGCGGAGAACATGGTTTGGCACTAAAAAAATCAGAGTAATGATGGCATTTTAAGACACCCTTGTGATGCTTCACAGTGGAAAAGTTTTGATACTCGGTATCCGGAATTCAGCTCAGAACCCAGGAATTTGTGTCTCGGTTTGGCAACAGACAAGATGAATCCTTTTGGTAACATGAGTAGTCGCTATAGTGTTTGGCCGGTAATACTTTGCAACTACAATCTCCCTCCGAAGTTGTGTATGAAGCGGAATTTCTTGATGTTGACTCTTTTAATTTCGGTACCAAACCAACCAGGAAATGACATCGACGTCTACTTGGCACCTTTGGTCGATGATTTAAAGATGATGTGGAACGAAGGAATTGAGATCAACGATGCTTACCGACGCGAAGTGTTCAAGTTGAAAGCAATGTTAATGTGGAGAATCAATGACTTCCCGGCGTACGGAAACTTGTCTGGTTACTCGGTGAAATGTTCTATATGTTGTCCAGTCTGCATCAAAAATACATCTTCAATCCGGTTGAAACATGGGAAGAAAACAGTTTTTCTCGACCATAGGATATTTTTACCGAGAGATCACCCGTACAGAAAGAAAGAAAAAAAGTTTAATGGACATCAAGAACATCGACCTCCTCCAAAAATTTTGAACGGTGAAGATGTCTATAAACTGATTTGTGAAGAGACTTATGAAATGCTTGGAAAAAGAACGTCGAGTGGTAAGAGGAAGCAAAAGAAATTTGAAGATAGACCATTCAAAAAAGTATCAATCTTCTACGAGCTCCCGTATTGGAAGACGCATTACGTTCGACGTTGTTTGGACGTTATGCACATTGAAAAAAATGTATGTGAAGCGATTGTTGGTACATTGCTTGACGATCCAAATAAAACAAAAGACAGGAAAAATGCTCGACAAGATCTCGTTGAATTGGGTATAAGACCGGATTTGCATCCTAAAATGGCTGGAAAGAAGACATTACTACCACCGGCTGTCCACACTTTATCGAGAGCGGAGTGAAGGAAGCTTTGTGGATGGCTTGCGGCGATAAAGTTCCCGAAGGTCATTCTTCAAACTACAAGAGGTTTGTATCTATGAAAGATTTGAGGCTTATCGGAATGAAGACTCACGATTGCCATATGTTGCTTCAACAAATACTGCCTCTTGCATTGCGAGGGTTTTTGCCAAAGGAAGTTCGATTCGCAATTTCAAAGTTATGTGAATTTTTCAACAAAATTTGCTCCAAAACTATTAAGGTTGAAGGTCTTGACGAGTTGCAAGCGGACTTGGTAAAAACCCTATGTATGCTCGAGATGTTCTTTCCACCCTCATTTTTTGACATCATGATTCACTTAACCGTTCACCTAGTACGGGAAGTGAAGTTAGGTGGACCTATATTTCTATGGTGGATGTATCCAATTGAACAGTATATTAAAGTCTTGAAAGGATACGTGAAGAATTACAATCGACCAGAAGGGAGCATTGTCGAAGGATATATGGCAGAATAGTCGGTTGAATTTTGTGTAGAGTATTTTCCGAGAACTCGGCCAATTGGTGTTCCCAAATTAGCCAAAGCGGAATCCAAAGGCTTATCTGCAGGTAATTATTATAATTTTTTTATAAATAAATACGATGTTAATATTTATATTACGTGTTGAATATAATATTTATTTTGATGTTTTTATGCACAGCAAATCCTTCAACTGTTAACCAAAAATAATGGGAGCAAGCCGTTCTCCATGTGTTGCACAATTTAGACGTCGTGGAACCCTTTATCGATGTGCATATGAATGAGTTAAGGTCTACTTATTTGAAAAAGTCAAAAAAAGAAAAATGGCTAAAAGAACAGCATAACCGTACGTTTGCAAAGTGGATCGATGAATATTGTTATGCAAGAAGAAATAATTTAGATGAGACATTATTGAAGATCTCTAGCGGGCCTTCACAAGTAGTTACCAGGTACACGTCATGGTACGTTAACGGGTACACGTTTTACACAAGGGAAAGGGACAAAAAACACCCCGTACAAAATAGTGGTGTTACATTCTTTGCGGAAGGAGTCCATGTTGCGTCGGCCAAGGATAAAAATCCAAAACAAGCTTATATGAGCTATTTTGGCTATGTAAAAGATATTTGGGAGCTCGATTATTGTGGTTTTCGAGTTGGATTGTTTAAGTGCAAATGGGCGGACAACAACCATGTCATAGTTGCCAATGATGGAGTTACGGTTGTTGACTTCAGACGGATGAGTTATGCCAATGATTCATTCATGTTGGCATCCCAAGCTTCTCAAGTGTTTTATGTCTCGGACCAGGTCAATCAAGAATTATCTCTCGTCGTGCATGTGAATGCGAGAAATGTAGAAGAATCAAATGAAGAAGTTGAAGACATCACTACCATCGCACCATTCTCTATCGGGCTACAATCGTTTGAAGACGTTGATGATGATGATGATGATGTTTCGTTTTTGCTACGTCGAGATATCCCGGCATTGGAAATTGATTGAATAATAATTTTATTGTAATAATGTTATATTTTTATCTTGTTTTTCATGTATGAACAATTAGTTATCATGTTTATTTAATTTGAAATTGATTGAACAATTATTTTTCAATTAGTTATCTTTTAAAATTTTACTAATTGGAAATTGATTGAACAATTTTTTTTATAAATAAGTTTGTTAAATAAATGTAAATTTGGTTCATTTTGTACTTAATACCGCGGCCTTTTCGATTATAGCCGCGGCGCGTTTCATACGAGAAACAATTGCTGCGGCTTTTCCCAAATAGGCCGCGGCGAGTTGCATAAGGCAGAGGGTATTTACGTAAATTCAAAACAACACCGCGGCTTATACATACCGACGCCTTGGCATATGTACATAAAGCCTCGGCGTATTTCGTTCATGCCGCGGCATATATCGCATCGAAATTATACAGAGAGCATGCGTTTTCTGCAGGCAAAGAAATGCCACGGCGTACAAAGAATATGCCTTTGCATGCCAGAAAGGCCGAGGCGTAGTACAATCATGCCGCGACATTCTTAGACAAAAACTAAAAACCAAATTTTTACGCGTGCGTTAAATCAGGTTATGCCGCGGTAATGTCTCACATGCCGCGGCGTTTGTAGACGAGCCTCGGCTCCATTATTTTTGTGCCGCGGCGTATTTACATACCAAAATATCAAAGAGTCTGTGTTAAGTTAAATCTTAACGTGCCGTGGCCTTGTGAACAACGTGCCACGGCGCGTTTCATACGGGATTCACAATGCTGCGGCGTTTGAAGACAAGCCGTGGCGAGTTTCATATTTAGCATGGGTAAATAGGTAAATTCAACTTGATGCCGCGGCTTTATTATATCTACGCCTTGGCAAGAGTACATAAAGCCTCGGCGCGCATATATTGTGCCGCGGCATAAAGTGCGTACAAATTATACAGAGAGCATGCTTTCTGGAGGCCAAATCTTGCCGCGGCGTACCAAAATAGGCCGTGGCATGACCGGAAGGACGAGGTGTATGCCGCGGTATAGTATGTAACTGTCGCGGCGTACCTTTACGAGCCCCGGCTCATTTATTTCATGCCGTGGCGTATTTACATCCCAAAATTATACAGAATCGGTGTTATTTCGAACCTCAACGTGTCCCGGCTTATATAAACCATGCCCTGGCGTGTATTTTTCCACGTTGGACTATGCCGCGGCAGATTCAAGGTTATGCCGCGGCATGTATCAAGATTTTCATAAAACGATTGCGGTTTTCTGTTGTCCAAAGCCGTTTTTGAATTTTTTATTCGATTTTAACCTGATTTCCCTCCATTTTTATCCTATTTCAGCCCTATTCCTTCCCTCTTTTTCTTTAACTCTCCTCTCTTCTCTCTTCTCTCTTCTGTCCTCTCTCTTCTCTCTTCTCTCTTCTTCCTCTCTCTCTTCTATTTTCTCCCATAACATCGCCGTCGCCGTGCCCCGCCGTTCTCCGCCGTGCTCCGCCGCCGACGTATCCTTGCCGTGCCCTAACTCCGTTGAGGTGTGCTTCATCTTGTTTCTTCAACAAGCTAAGTCCTAACCCGTTTCCTAACTCCGAGTTATTGATTCTAACAAGGTTAGAATCCTATCCGAATTCAATATTACATATGTATTGGATTTTGTAAATGCTTGCCATGAAATGTTTTTATGCTTTTGTTGATAATCACGTTTTCCATGAAATGTTGTTTTTATGCTTTTGTTGTCTTGAATGTTTGCAATGAAATGTATTTTTTGTCTCGAGTTATTTGATGTTTATGAATTTTTGGAAACGAGTCAAATATATATTTAGGAAAGTTAGCTACTACTTGAATATGTCGGAGCGAGAAGTAACTAGGCCATCAACCGATCGAGAAGAAACGTCTTCATCCGATGAAGATGAAACTACGCCCGGTTAGTAGTATTGTTATTTTGTTTAAGGTATTGTATTTCATCAAATCTATCTAGTATATAAAATTTATAATTTATTACTTTATTTGTTTCTAGTTCTTAACAAAAATGATGAAGTAGAAAAACGTAGAAGAAAACTTAGAGGAGAAGGAAAAGAAAAGTGAACCTCATGAAAACTATTACTATCTTAAGGCTCAAGGGGAAAAAATACTTGTGAGATTTGATGAGAAAAAACAACCGGATGGAACAGATGGTGATCTTTTAGCTAGTTGGATTGGTGTTCTTGCTCGGGAATTTATTCCAATTACTATATCCGATTGGAGATTGAAGAGTTTAAAAAAGGTGAAACATAGGATATGGGATGAAATCCAACAAGCATTTGTTATTCCGAACGAGTACAAGAAGATGTGTTTATCTTGTGCCGGGGAATCGGCAAGATACTTCCGGTATGATCTCTCTACCCTATTCAAGAGAGATCCGAATGATAAAAGAATCTTCGAGCGACCGGATATTGTTAAGAAGTATTACACGAGCATCACGGACGAACATTGGGAGGAGTTTGTTAATATTAGATTAAGCGATGAGTTCAAAGAAGTCTCGAATCAAAACAAAGCTAATAGGGCTCTCGTTGAGTACCCCTCTAGATCGGGTCGAAACGGATATCGGAAGCTCGATCAAATGCTAGTAAGGGTTTTAATTTTATATTTTAAATTTAATCTATTGTCTATAATTGAATAACATTTTCTTTTGTTTCGTAGTTTGAAAAAAACGGCGTATGGGCGACAAAGCCGGAACTTTGGATCGAAATGAGGAATAATGAAGATGGTTCATTAAAGGATCCAAATCTAGATCCTATTGTGAATAAAATAGTAAATGGAATGATTTTATTTTTTTTATTGACTTAAATGTTTGTAATAATTCATTTTGTTATTAGGTTGAATGTACCACTCAAGTTGTGGACGACGATGAGGAAGAAGATATTTTGACAAGAGCTTTGGGGAAGAAAGAACATCCCGGACGAGTTCGGGGACAATCCAAATACGTCTCAAAGCGATCATTTTACAAACAAGCCAAAGACTCAACGAATCCCCTCGTTCAAAGTCTCCTAGCCGAAATTAAAGATATGAAAGTCAAGTCGGAAGCGAGAGATGCGGCTTTCGAGGAATGGAAGGCTAAAGTGGAACAAATGATCCAAGGATCATCTTCAAGAAATATTCAAGGTAGTAATGAACCACTCGATGCGCATTGTCCGGTAAGTCAACCTCTTGCTCCTTTACCACCGATTGAACTGAATTTTGATGATGATCGTACTCCCGCAACAAAGGCTAAGGGAAATGATTTTATTTCGAAAGGACCGAGTCTAGGGAGTAACGAGCCTTTTGATGTGCAAAGTCCGGGAAGGCCACCGTTTACTCCCGTAGCGCCGGTTAATGTGCAACTTGATGAAGGTCAAATTCCCGCGAAAAAGGCTAAGCGTAAAGGGTTCCTTTCGAAAGGACCGAATAGAGAGAATATCAAATCTTTTAATGTTCAAAGTTGCGCTAGTCAATCGATTGCTCCTTCACCGGAGCTTGCGAACGTTCAAATTCAAGCTAAAAAGGCAAAGAGCTCGCCTTTGGTTTCAAAAGGACCTATTCTAGGTATTGGCGGAATTTCCGCGGTTGATCCGGCGTCGTCTATTCAAAATACGCCCATTTCATTTAATGAAGGTGTTGATTGTCTCCTTTTTGCGGAGGGAATCGTTGAGCACGTTGCAATCGGGAAGGTGTTCCTAAAAAATGAAGAGGTTGGCGAGAAAATTCAAAACATACCGTTGGATAGAGATCATCGTCGGGTGTTAGTAGAAGTGTCGATGTCTAAAGACCCTATTCCTCTCCCAGTATCGGTTCAATGGATCGAAACCATTGATGACGCGGTGGGGACCTTTGTGCCTTGGCCAGTGTCCCTTTTGAAGAATTAAACTCCAAAGGTAATCAAGCTCCCAAGCTTAAGCCCAAAAATATAGCCAAAAGTTCGTATTACAATGAAATGGCACAAAAGATTAACTTGAACCATGTTAATCCCCGATTGAGAGCGTTAGCATCTTATGCAAACGACTATATGCTTGCAAAGGGAAAGAAAGCAGTTGAGCTTGATAAGAGTTTGTGTGATTTCGCTCCGTTGTTGAATTTTGATGATACACGTGAATTTCTCCTCTCTCAAGACTTGACCGTACTATGGATAATGATTTGTCAAAGGTATGTTACCATTTTCATTTGCAATTTCATAATTATTAAATATATAAATTACTGATTCATTTGTTATACATTAATTATTGTTATTTTTATTTGTAGTTATTTTCAAGAAAATCACATTCGCAATCCGGACATTTACGGTTTTCTTCCGCCATATGAAGCCATCGGGTCCAACACAAAAGTAGGAGATGCTAAGAAAAATGCATTAAAACTTGATGTTGATCGATACTACAAACTTATACAAAATTGCAAGAATGGCAAAAGATGGTTAATGCCTTACAATAGTCGTCACCATTGGATTCTTCTTGTTTTTAACCCTTGGAAGGTTACCGTAGCGAAGTTTGATTCTCTCCCCAATTCAAGCGGTTTAAATAGCCACTTAGAGCAATTTTTCCAAAAGTAAGTATTCTAAACCATAATCATTTTTATGTTTAAGTTATTTGAATTCTTTACTTTTTTTTGTAGTATTGAAGACATATTCAAGGTTAATCACGACACCGGCCTCATGACACCCTCGTTGATAAAAATGGTGAATTCAAAAGGATGTCCGAAACAACCGGGAAATCATGAATGCGGATATTACGTCATAAAGTTCAGGCACGACGTTGTGAGAAATGGTATGAATTTCGTCGATAGCAAACTTAATTATAGTGTAAACGAGATAGATGGATTAAATGTAGATTTAGGTATGTATGTGCTATCAAAGTTTGCTAACTATGACGATGAAGATTAGAACATATTTTGGATTTGTTTGTTTATATTTGAACGGTGAATTTTGTATGGTGGATTATATGTTTTGTATGTATCGATCGTATAATCTTTTACCGATGATATTTTAATGTATTAATATTTTGTTTTAATATTTTGGATTAATGCTTTTAATAAAAAAATTAATTTATATTTTATTTAATAAAATATTAATTATTAATTATAGGTTCAATCGGAACTAGAAAGAGGATAAAAAGTTACCGGGGCGATTTTTTTCAAAAAATCGCCCGGTTTTTTATTTTTTTTAGTGTCTTTTTCAACAATGCTTAAAAACCGTCGCCCAAAACAAATACAACCCTTCGGAAGACCGTTTACGCCGCGGCTTCCAAAAACGCGCCGCTGCGGATCTATACTACGTACGATGGTAAATTCCGTCGTTCGTAGTTTCTTTTCGCCGCGGCTTTTTGAAAACAATGTCGCGGCCTACTTGAAATAATGCTGCGGCATGTTTCTTCGAGCCGAGGCTTAATTTTGAAATATCGAAAAAACCCGCGGCGTGGTTTGATCATGCCGTGGCATTTGAAAGTGTCAAAATGTCTAAAATAAGCCTCGGCCTGTTAAACACATGCCGCAGCATTTGCTAAACTAAGCCTCGACGTGGTTTCCTTGACTATTCAATTCCAGCCGCGGCCTGTTGGATTTAATACCGCGGCATGTAGCTTTCGAACAACGGATAATTTCGCTGCTCATTTATTTCTAGCCGCGGCTAGTTAAAATAACGCCGCGGCGTGTTTGACTTTTGATTCGATTGTAGCCGCGGCCTGATTGATTTTATGCCGCGGGGTTTTGCTTTCGAACCACGGAAAACTCCGTTGTTCGTTCATTTCTAGCCGCGGCATGTAAACATTACACCACGGCGTGGTCGGCTTTATATGCGATTATAGCCGCGGCCTTTCATTTTGTGCCGCGGATTTTAATTTCGAACCACGGATAATTCCGTTGTTCATTGGATTAAAGCCGCGGCATATTTTACTACACGCCGCGGCGTTATCGCGTTCGAACCACGGAAATTTCCGTTGTAATTTCTCAACCATGGAAAAAATCTATGGTTGGAACTTACTACCATGCTATATTCTACCATGGTTAAGAACCATGGTTGAAATTTTTGTTAAAAATATCGTTTAATTAGGGTTGTTTTGCTTAAAATGGGAAAAAGACTCAGTTCTTTTTGGAGCACGCATTAATTGGTAAACACGGTTTTTGGAGAGCGTCAAAAACTTTCAATGCCAAAAATAACCCAAATTTTAATAATACCACCCAAATAAAGGTTCAGTAACTGAAATTTCATCATGAACGCATCGTATTTGCTCAAGTAAGAAAACAAAGTTTTAACACTTTCGGTGATGATTTTAACCCATTTAATGCTTGGTATAGAAAGTACGAGATAGTGCTTCGCCAATTAGTGAATAAAATAAGTAAATGTGGTATAAACACACATTACTTAAAAGTTTAAAGTTCATTTTTTGTTTAAACTATCGTTTAATTAGGGTTGTTTATCTTAAAATGGGAAAAAAGACTCAGTTTTTTTTGGAGCACGCATTAATTGGTTAACACGGTTTTTGGAGAGCTTCAAAAACTTTCAATACCAAAAATAACCCAATTTGTAATAATACCACCCCAAGTAAAGATTCAGCAACTGAAATTTCATCATGAACGCATCGTATTTTCTCTCGTTAATAAACCAATTTTTAACACTTTTCGGTATTGATTTTAACCCGTTAAATGCTTGGTATAAAAACTACGAGATAGTGCTTCGCGATTTAAGGATTAAAATAAGTAAATTTGGTATAAATACACTTTACTAAGAATTTTGAAGTTCATATTTTGTTTAAAATATCGTTTAGTTAGGGTTGTTTTGCTTAAAATGGGAAAAAGACTCAGTTTTTTTTGGAGCACGCATTTATTGGTGAAACAGGGTTTTTGGAGAGCGTCAAAAACTTTTAATCCCAGAAATAACCCAATTTGTAATAATACCACCTAAATAAAGGTCTATTAACTGAAATTTAATCATGAACGCATCGTATTTGCTCTCGTAAGAAAACAATTTTTTAACACTTTTCGGTAATGATTTTAACCCGTTAAAAGCTTGGTATAGAAACTAGGAGATAGTGCTTCGCAATTTCGGGATTAAAATAATAAATGTGATATAAATACATTTTACTAAGAATTTTGAGGTTCATTTTTTGTTTAAATATCGTTTAATTAGGGTTGTTCTGCTCAAAATGGGAAAAAACTTTTAATCCCAAAAATAACCCAATTTGTAATAATACCACCCAAATAAAGGTCTAGCATTTGAAATTTCATTACGAAAGCATCGTATTTGCTCTCCTAAGAAAACCAATTTTTAACACTTTTCGGTAATGATTTTAACCCGTTAAATGCTTGGTATAGAAACTACGAGATAGTGCTATGCGATTTAGGGATTAAAACAACTAAATGTTGTATAAATACACATTACTAAGAATTTTGAAGTTCATTTTTTGTTTAAAATATCGTTTAATTAGGGTTGTTTTGCTTAAAATGGGAGAAAGACTCAGTTTTTTTGGAGCAAGCATTAATTGGTGAAACATGGTTTTTGGTGAGCGTCAAAAACTTTTCAACCCAAACAATTTGTAATAATACCACCTAAATAAAGGTCTAGCAAATGAAATTTTATCATGAACGCATCGTATTTGCTCTCCTAAGAAAACTATTTTTTAACATTTTTCGGTAATGATTTTAACCCGTTAAATGGTTGGTATAGAAACTACGAGATAGTGCTTCGCGATTTAGGGATTAAAATAAGTAAATGTGATATAAATACACATTACTAAGAATTTTGAAGTTCATTTTTTGTTTAAAATATCGTTTAATTAGGGTTGTTCTGCTCAAAATGGGAAAAAGACTCAGTTTTTTTTAGCACGCATTAATTGGTGAAACAAAGGTTTTTGGAGAGCGTCAAAAACTCATAATGCCAAAAATAACCCAATTTGTAAAAATACCACCTAAATAAAGGTCTAGGAACTGAAATTTCATCATGAACGCATCGTATTTGCTCTCCTAAGAAAACCAATTTTTAACACTTTTCGGTAATAGTTTTAACCTTTTAAATGCTTGGTATAGAAATTAAGAGATAGTGCTATGCGATTTAGGGATTAAAACAAGTATATGTTGTATAAATACACATTACTAAGAATTTTGAAGTTCGTTTTTTGTTTAAAATATCATTTATTTAGGGTTGTTTTGCTTAAAATGGGAGAAAGACTCAATTTTTTTGGAGCAAGCATTAATTGGTGAAACAGGGTTTTTGGAGAGCGTCAAAAACTTTTAATGCCAAAAATAACCCAATTTGTAATAATACCACCCAAATAAAGGTCTAGCAAATGAAATTTCATCACGAACGCATCGTATTTGCTCTCCTAAGAAAATCAATTTTTAACACTTTTCAGTAATGATTTTAACCTGTTAAATGCTTGGTATAGAAACTACGAGATAGTGCTATGCGATTTAGGGATTAAAACAAGTAAATGTTGTATAAATACACATTACTAAGAATTTTGAAGTTCATTTTTTGTTTAAAATATCGTTTAATTAGGGTTGTTTTGCTTAAAATGGGAGAAAGACTCAGTTTTTTTGGAGCAAGCATTAATTGGTAAAACAGGGTTTTTGGAGAGCGTCAAAAACTTTTAATGCCAAAAATAACCCAATTTGTAATAATACCACCCAAATAAAGGTCTAGCTATTGAAATTTCATCACGAACGCATCGTATTTGCTCTCCTAAGAAAACCAATTTTTAACACTTTTCGGTAATGATTTTAACCTGTTAAATGCTTGGTATAGAAACTACGAGATCGTGCTATGCGATTTAGGGATTAAAACAAGTAAATATTGTATAAATACACATTGCTAAGAATTTTGAAGTTCGTTTTTTGTTTAAAATATCGTTTAATTAGGGTTGTTTTGCTTTAAATGGGAGAAAGACTCAGTTTTTTTGGAGCAAGCATTAATTGGTAAAACAGGGTTTTTGGAGAGCGTCAAAAACTTTTAATGCCAAAAATAACCCAATTTGTAATAATACCACCCAAATAAAGGTCTAGCTACTGAAATTTCATCACGAACGCATCGTATTTGCTCTCCTAAGAAAACCAATTTTTAACACTTTTCGGTAATGATTTTAACCCGTTAAATGCTTGGTATAGAAACTACGAGATAGTGCTATGCGATTTAGGGAATAAAACAAGTAAATGTTGTATAAATACACGTTACTAAGAATTTTGAAGTTCTTTTTTTGTTTAAAATATCGTCTAATTAGGGTTGTTTTGCTTAAAATAGGAGAAAGACTCAGTTTTTTTGGAGCACGCATTAATTGGTGAAATAGGGTTTTTGGTGAGCGTCAAAAAGTTTTCATCCCTGAAATATCCCGATTTGTAATAATACCACCTAAATAAAGGTCTAGCAAATGAAATTTTATCATGAACGCATCGTATTTGCTCTCCTAAGAAAACTATTGTTTTAACACTTTTCGGTAATGATTTTAACCCGTTAAATGCTTGGTAAAGAAACTACAAGATAGTGCTTCGCGATTTAGGGATTAAAATAAGTAAATGTGATATAAATACACATTACTAAGAATTTTGAAGTTCATTTTTTGTTTAAAATATCGTTTAATTAGGGTTGTCCTGCTCAAAATGGGAAAAAGACTCAGTTTTTTTTTAGCACGCATTAATTGGTGAAACAAGGGTTTTTGGAGAGCGTCAAAAACTCTTAATGCCAAAAATAACCCAATTTGTAATAATACCACCTAAATAAAGGTCTAGGAACTGAAATTTCATCATGAACGCATCGTATTTGCTCTCCTAAGAAAACCAATTTTTAACACTTTTCGGTAATGATTTTAACCTGTTAAATGCTTGGTATAGAAACTACGGGATAATGCTATGCGATTTAGGGATTAAAAAAAGTAAATGTTTTATAAATACACATTACTAAGAATTTTGAAGTTCATTTTTTGTTTAAAATATCGTTTAATTAGGGTTGTTTTGCTTAAAATGGGAGAAAGACTCAGTTTTTTTGGAGCAAGCATTAATTGGTAAAACAGGGTTTTTGGAGAGCGTCAAAAACTTTTAATGCCAAAAATAACCCAATTTGTAATAATACCACCCAAATAAAGGTCTAGCTACTGAAATTTCATCACGAACGCATCGTATTTGCTCTCCTAAGAAAACCAATTTTTAACACTTTTCGGTAATGATTTTAACCCGTTAAATGCTTGGTATAGAAACTACGAGATAGTGCTATGCGATTTAGGGAATAAAACAAGTAAATGTTGTATAAATACACGTTACTAAGAATTTTGAAGTTCTTTTTTTGTTTAAAATATCGTTTAATTAGGGTTGTTTTGCTTAAAATGGGAGAAAGACTCAGTTTTTTTGGAGCAAGCATTAATTGGTAAAACAGGGTTTTTGGAGAGCGTCAAAAACTTTTAATGCCAAAAATAACCCAATTTGTAATAATACCACCCAAATAAAGGTCTAGCTACTGAAATTTCATCACGAACGCATCGTATTTGCTCTCCTAAGAAAACCAATTTTTAACACTTTTCGGTAATGATTTTAACCCGTTAAATGCTTGGTATAGAAACTACGAGATAGTGCTATGCGATTTAGGGAATAAAACAAGTAAATGTTGTATAAATACACGTTACTAAGAATTTTGAAGTTCTTTTTTTGTTTAAAATATCGTCTAATTAGGGTTGTTTTGCTTAAAATAGGAGAAAGACTCAGTTTTTTTGGAGCACGCATTAATTGGTGAAATAGGGTTTTTGGTGAGCGTCAAAAAGTTTTCATCCCTGAAATATCCCGATTTGTAATAATACCACCTAAATAAAGGTCTAGCAAATGAAATTTCATCATGAACGCATCGTATTTGCTCTCCTAAGAAAACTATTGTTTTAACACTTTTCGGTAATGATTTTAACCCGTTAAATGCTTGGTAAAGAAACTACAAGATAGTGCTTCGCGATTTAGGGATTAAAATAAGTAAATGTGATATAAATACACATTACTAAGAATTTTGAAGTTCATTTTTTGTTTAAAATATCGTTTAATTAGGGTTGTCCTGCTCAAAATGGGAAAAAGACTCAGTTTTTTTTTAGCACGCATTAATTGGTGAAACAAGGGTTTTTGGAGAGCGTCAAAAACTCTTAATGCCAAAAATAACCCAATTTGTAATAATACCACCTAAATAAAGGTCTAGGAACTGAAATTTCATCATGAACGCATCGTATTTGCTCTCCTAAGAAAACCAATTTTTAACACTTTTCGGTAATGATTTTAACCTGTTAAATGCTTGGTATAGAAACTACGGGATAGTGCTATGCGATTTAGGGATTAAAACAAGTAAATGTTTTATAAATACACATTACTAAGAATTTTGAAGTTCATTTTTTGTTTAAAATATCGTTTAATTAGGGTTGTTTTGCTTAAAATGGGAAAAAGACTCAGTTTTTTTGGAGCACGCATTAATTGGTAAAACAGGGTTTTTGGAGAGCGTCAAAAACTTTTAATGCCAAAAATAACCTAATTTGTAATAATACCACCCAAATAAAGGTCTAGCAACTGAAATTTCATCACGAACGCATCGTATTTGCTCTCCTAAGAAAACCAATTTTTAACACTTTTCGGTAATGATTTTAACCCGTTAAATGCTTGGTATAGAAACTACGAGATAGTGCTATGCGATTTAGGGAATAAAACAAGTAAATGTTGTATAAATACACGTTACTAAGAATTTTGAAGTTCTTTTTTTGTTTAAAATATCGTTTAATTAGGGTTGTTTTGCTTAAAATAGGAGAAAGACTCAGTTTTTTTGGAGCACGCATTAATTGGTGAAATAGGGTTTTTGGTGAGCGTCAAAAATTTTTCATCCCTGAAATATCCCGATTTGTAATAATACCACCTAAATAAAGGTCTAGCAAATGAAATTTCATCATGAACGCATCGTATTTGCTCTCCTAAGAAAACTATTGTTTTAACACTTTTCGGTAATGATTTTAACCCGTTAAATGCTTGGTAAAGAAACTACAAGATAGTGCTTCGCGATTTAGGGATTAAAATAAGTAAATGTGATATAAATACACATTACTAAGAATTTTGAAGTTCATTTTTTGTTTAAAATATCGTTTAATTAGTGTTGTCCTGCTCAAAATGGGAAAAAGACTCAGTTTTTTTTTAGCACGCATTAATTGGTGAAACAAGGGTTTTTGGAGAGCGTCAAAAACTCTTAATGCCAAAAATAACCCAATTTGTAATAATACCACCTAAATAAAGGTCTAGGAACTGAAATTTCATCATGAACGCATCGTATTTGCTCTCCTAAGAAAACCAATTTTTAACACTTTTCGGTAATGATTTTAACCTGTTAAATGCTTGGTATAGAAACTACGGGATAGTGCTATGCGATTTAGGGATTAAAACAAGTAAATGTTTTATAAATACACATTACTAAGAATTTTGAAGTTCATTTTTTGTTTAAAATATCGTTTAATTAGGGTTGTTTTGCTTAAAATGGGAGAAAGACTCAGTTTTTTTGGAGCAAGCATTAATTGGTAAAACAGGGTTTTTGGAGAGCGTCAAAAACTTTTAATGCCAAAAATAACCTAATTTGTAATAATACCACCCAAATAAAGGTCTAGCAACTGAAATTTCATCACGAACGCATCGTATTTGCTCTCCTAAGAAAACCAATTTTTAACACTTTTCGGTAATGATTTTAACCCGTTAAATGCTTGGTATAGAAACTACGAGATAGTGCTATGCGATTTAGGGAATAAAACAAGTAAATGTTGTATAAATACACGTTACTAAGAATTTTGAAGTTCTTTTTTTGTTTAAAATATCGTTTAATTAGGGTTGTTTTGCTTAAAATAGGAGAAAGACTCAGTTTTTTTGGAGCACGCATTAATTGGTGAAATAGGGTTTTTGGTGAGCGTCAAAAATTTTTCATCCCTGAAATATCCCGATTTGTAATAATACCACCTAAATAAAGGTCTAGCAAATGAAATTTCATCATGAACGCATCGTATTTGCTCTCCTAAGAAAACTATTGTTTTAACACTTTTCGGTAATGATTTTAACCCGTTAAATGCTTGGTAAAGAAACTACAAGATAGTGCTTCGCGATTTAGGGATTAAAATAAGTAAATGTGATATAAATACACATTACTAAGAATTTTGAAGTTCATTTTTTGTTTAAAATATCGTTTAATTAGTGTTGTCCTGCTCAAAATGGGAAAAAGACTCAGTTTTTTTTAGCACGCATTAATTGGTGAAACAAGGGTTTTTGGAGAGCGTCAAAAACTCTTAATGCCAAAAATAACCCAATTTGTAATAATACCACCTAAATAAAGGTCTAGGAACTGAAATTTCATCATGAACGCATCGTATTTGCTCTCCTAAGAAAACCAATTTTTAACAGTTTTCGGTAATGATTTTAACCTGTTAAATGCTTGGTATAGAAACTACGGGATAGTGCTATGCGATTTAGGGATTAAAACAAGTAAATGTTTTATAAATACACATTACTAAGAATTTTGAAGTTCATTTTTTGTTTAAAATATCGTTTAATTAGGGTTGTTTTGCTTAAAATGGGAGAAAGACTCAGTTTTTTTGGAGCAAGCATTAATTGGTAAATCAGGGTTTTTGGAGAGCGTCAAAAACTTTTAATGCCAAAAATAACCCAATTTGTAATAATACCACCCAAATAAAGGTCTAGCTACTAAAATTTCATCACGAACGCATCGTATTTGCTCTCCTAAGAAAACAAATTTTTAACACTTTTCGGTAATGATTTTAACATGTTAAATGCTTGGTATAGAAACTACGAGATAATGCTATGCGATTTAGGGATTAAAACAAGTAAATGTTGTATAAATACACATTACTAAGAATTTTGAAGTTCATTTTTTGTTTAAAATATCGTTTAACTAGGGTTGTTTTGCTTAAAATGGGAGAAAGACTCAGTTTTTTTTTAGCAAGCATTAATTGGTAAAATAGGGTTTTTGGAGAGCGTCAAAAACTTTTAATGCCAAAAATAACCCAATTTGTAATAATACCACCCAAATAAAGGTCTATCTACTGAAATTTCATCACGAACGCATCGTATTTGCTCTCCTAAGAAAACCAATTTTTAACACTTTTCGGTAATGATTTTAACCCGTTAAATGCTTGGTATAGAAACTACGAGATAGTGCTATGCGATTTAGGGAATAAAACAAGTAAATGTTGTATAAATACACGTTACTAAGAATTTTGAAGTTCTTTTTTTGTTTAAAATATCGTTTAATTAGGGTTGTTTTGCTTAAAATAGGAGAAAGACTCAGTTTTTTTGGAGCACGCATTAATTGGTGAAATAGGGTTTTTGGTGAGCGTCAAAAATTTTTCATCTCAGAAATATCCCGATTTGTAATAATACCACCTAAATAAAGGTCTCGCAAATGAAATTTCATCATGAACGCATCGTATTTGCTCTCCTAAGAAAACTATTTTTTAAAACTTTTCGGTAATGATTTTAACCCGTTAAATGCTTGGTAAAGAAACTACAAGATAGTGCTTCGCGATTTAGGGATTAAAATAAGTAAATGTGATATAAATACACATTACTAAGAATTTTGAAGTTCAGTTTTTGTTTAAAATATCGTTTAATTAGGGTTGTCCTGCTCAAAATGGGAAAAAGACTCAGTTTTTTTTTAGCACGCATTAATTGGTGAAACAAGGGTTTTTGGAGAGCGTAAAAAACTCTTAATGCCAAAAATAACCCAATTTGTAATAATACCACCTAAATAAAGGTCTAGGAACTGAAATTTCATCATGAACGCATCGTATTTGCTCTCCTAAGAAAACCAATTTTTAACACTTTTCGGTAATGATTTTAACCTGTTAAATGCTTGGTATAGAAACTACGGGATAGTGCTATGCGATTTAGGGATTAAAACAAGTAAATGTTTTATAAATACACATTACTAAGAATTTTGAAGTTCATTTTTTGTTTAAAATATCGTTTAATTAGGGTTGTTTTGCTTAAAATGGGAGAAAGACTCAGTTTTTTTGGAGCAAGCATTAATTGGTAAATCAGGGTTTTTGGAGAGCGTCAAAAACTTTTAATGCCAAAAATAACCCAATTTGTAATAATACCACCCAAATAAAGGTCTAGCTAGTGAAATTTCATCTCGAACGCATCGTATTTGCTCTCCTAAGAAAACAAATTTTTAACACTTTTCGGTAATGATTTTAACCTGTTAAATGCTTGGTATAGAAACTACGAGATAATGCTATGCGATTTAGGGATTAAAACAAGTAAATGTTGTATAAATACACATTACTAAGAATTTTGAAGTTCATTTTTTGTTTAAAATATCGTTGAACTAGGGTTGTTTTGCTTAAAATGGGAGAAAGACTCAGTTTTTTTGGAGCAAGCATTAATTGGTGAAACAGGGTTTTCGGAGAGCGTCAAAAACTTTTAATGCCAAAAATAACCCAATTTGTAATAATACCACCCAAATAAAGGTCTAGCAAATGAAATTTCATCACGAACGCATCGTATTTGCTCTCCTAAGAAAACCAATTTTTAACACTTTTCGGTAATGATTTTAACCTGTTAAATGCTTGGTATAGAAACTACGGGATAGTGCTATGCGATTTAGGGATTAAAACAAGTAAATGTTTTATAAATACACATTACTAAGAATTTTGAAATTCATTTTTTGTTTAAAATATCGTTTAATTAGGGTTGTTTTGCTTAAAATGGGAGAAAGACTCAGTTTTTTTGGAGCAAGCATTAATTGGTAAATCAGGGTTTTTGGAGAGCGTCAAAAACTTTTAATGCCAAAAATAACCCAATTTGTAATAATACCACCCAAATAATGGTCTAGCTACTAAAATTTCATCACGAACGCATCGTATTTGCTCTCCTAAGAAAACCAATTTTTAACACTTTTCGGTAATGATTTTAACCCGTTAAATGCTTGGTATAGAAACTACGAGATAGTGCTATGCGATTTAGGGAATAAAACAAGTAAATGTTGTATAAATACACGTTACTAAGAATTTTGAAGTTCTTTTTTTGTTTAAAATATCGTTTAATTAGGGTTGTTTTGCTTAAAATAGGAGAAAGACTCAGTTTTTTTGGAGCACACATTAATTGGTGAAATAGGGTTTTTGGTGAGCGTCAAAAATTTTTCATCTCAGAAATATCCCGATTTGTAATAATACCACCTAAATAAAGGTCTAGCAAATGAAATTTCATCATGAACGCATCGTATTTGCTCTCCTAAGAAAACTATTTTTTAACACTTTTCGGTAATGATTTTAACCCGTTAAATGCTTGGTAAAGAAACTACAAGATAGTGCTTCGCGATTTAGGGATTAAAATAAGTAAATGTGATATAAATACACATTACTAAGAATTTTGAAGTTCATTTTTTGTTTAAAATATCGTTTAATTAGGGTTGTCCTGCTCAAAATGGGAAAAAGACTCAGTTTTTTTTTAGCACGCATTAATTGGTGAAACAAGGGTTTTTGGAGAGCGTAAAAAACTCTTAATGCCAAAAATAACCCAATTTGTAATAATACCACCCAAATAAAGGTCTAGGAACTGAAATTTCATCATGAACGCATCGTATTTGCTCTCCTAAGAAAACCAATTTTTAACACTTTTCGGTAATGATTTTAACCTGTTAAATGCTTGGTATAGAAACTACGGGATAGTGCTATGCGATTTAGGGATTAAAACAAGTAAATGTTTTATAAATACACATTACTAAGAATTTTGAAGTTCATTTTTTGTTTAAAATATCGTTTAATTAGGGTTGTTTTGCTTAAAATGGGAGAAAGACTCAGTTTTTTTGGAGCAAGCATTAATTGGTAAATCAGGGTTTTTGGAGAGCGTCAAAAACTTTTAATGCCAAAAATAACCCAATTTGTAATAATACCACCCAAATAAAGGTCTAGCTAGTGAAATTTCATCACGAACGCATCGTATTTGCTCTCCTAAGAAAACAAATTTTTAACACTTTTCGGTAATGATTTTAACCTGTTAAATGCTTGGTATAGAAACTACGAGATAATGCTATGCGATTTAGGGATTAAAACAAGTAAATGTTGTATAAATACACATTACTAAGAATTTTGAAGTTCATTTTTTGTTTAAAATATCGTTGAACTAGGGTTGTTTTGCTTAAAATGGGAGAAAGACTCAGTTTTTTTGGAGCAAGCATTAATTGGTGAAACAGGGTTTTCGGAGAGCGTCAAAAACTTTTAATGCCAAAAATAACCCAATTTGTAATAATACCACCCAAATAAAGGTCTAGCAAATGAAATTTCATCACGAACGCATCGTATTTGCTCTCCTAAGAAAACCAATTTTTAACACTTTTCGGTAATGATTTTAACCTGTTAAATGCTTGGTATAGAAACTACGGGATAGTGCTATGCGATTTAGGGATTAAAACAAGTAAATGTTTTATAAATACACATTACTAAGAATTTTGAAATTCATTTTTTGTTTAAAATATCGTTTAATTAGGGTTGTTTTGCTTAAAATGGGAGAAAGACTCAGTTTTTTTGGAGCAAGCATTAATTGGTAAATCAGGGTTTTTGGAGAGCGTCAAAAACTTTTAATGCCAAAAATAACCCAATTTGTAATAATACCACCCAAATAATGGTCTAGCTACTAAAATTTCATCACGAACGCATCGTATTTGCTCTCCTAAGAAAACCAATTTTTAACACTTTTCGGTAATGATTTTAACCTGTTAAATGCTTGGTATAGAAACTACGAGATAATGCTATGCGATTTAGGGATTAAAACAAGTAAATGTTGTATAAATACACATTACTAAGAATTTTGAAGTTCATTTTTTGTTTAAAATATCGTTTAACTAGGGTTGTTTTGCTTAAAATGGGAGAAAGACTCAGTTTTTTTGGAGCAAGCATTAATTGGTAAAACAGGGTTTTTGGAGAGCGTCAAAAACTTTTAATGCCAAAAATAACCCAATTTGTAATAATACCACCCAAATAAAGGTCTAGCTACTGAAATTTCATCACGAACGCATCGTATTTGCTCTCCTAAGAAAACCAATTTTTAACACTTTTCGGTAATGATTTTAACCCGTTAAATGCTTGGTATAGAAACTACGAGATAGTGCTATGCGATTTAGGGAATAAAACAAGTAAATGTTGTATAAATACACGTTACTAAGAATTTTGAAGTTCTTTTTTTGTTTAAAATATCGTTTAATTAGGGTTGTTTTGCTTAAAATAGGAGAAAGACTCAGTTTTTTTGGAGCACACATTAATTGGTGAAATAGGGTTTTTGGTGAGCGTCAAAAATTTTTCATCTCAGAAATATCCCGATTTGTAATAATACCACCTAAATAAAGGTCTAGCAAATGAAATTTCATCATGAACGCATCGTATTTGCTCTCCTAAGAAAACTATTTTTTAACACTTTTCGGTAATGATTTTAACCCGTTAAATGCTTGGTAAAGAAACTACAAGATAGTGCTTCGCGATTTAGGGATTAAAATAAGTAAATGTGATATAAATACACATTACTAAGAATTTTGAAGTTCATTTTTTGTTTAAAATATCGTTTAATTAGGGTTGTCCTGCTCAAAATGGGAAAAAGACTCAGTTTTTTTTTAGCACGCATTAATTGGTGAAACAAGGGTTTTTGGAGAGCGTAAAAAACTCTTAATGCCAAAAATAACCCAATTTGTAATAATACCACCTAAATAAAGGTCTAGGAACTGAAATTTCATCATGAACGCATCGTATTTGCTCTCCTAAGAAAACCAATTTTTAACACTTTTCGGTAATGATTTTAACCTGTTAAATGCTTGGTATAGAAACTACGGGATAGTGCTATACGATTTAGGGATTAAAACAAGTAAATGTTTTATAAATACACATTACTAAGAATTTTGAAGTTCATTTTTTGTTTAAAATATCGTTTAATTAGGGTTGTTTTGCTTAAAATGGGAGAAAGACTCAGTTTTTTTGGAGCAAGCATTAATTGGTAAATCAGGGTTTTTGGAGAGCGTCAAAAACTTTTAATGCCAAAAATAACCCAATTTGTAATAATACCACCCAAATAATGGTATAGCTACTAAAATTTCATCACGAACGCATCGTATTTGCTCTCCTAAGAAAACCAATTTTTAACACTTTTCGGTAATGATTTTAACCTGTTAAATGCTTGGTATAGAAACTACGAGATAATGCTATGCGATTTAGGGATTAAAACAAGTAAATGTTGTATAAATACACATTACTAAGAATTTTGAAGTTCATTTTTTGTTTAAAATATCGTTTAACTAGGGTTGTTTTGCTTAAAATGGGAGAAAGACTCAGTTTTTTTGGAGCAAGCATTAATTGGTAAAACAGGGTTTTTGGAGAGCGTCAAAAACTTTTAATGCCAAAAATAACCCAATTTGTAATAATACCACCCAAATAAAGGTCTAGCTACTGAAATTTCATCACGAACGCATCGTATTTGCTCTCCTAAGAAAACCAATTTTTAACACTTTTCGGTAATGATTTTAACCTGTTAAATGCTTGGTATAGAAACTACGAGATAGTGCTATGCGATTTAGGGATTAAAACAAGTAAATGTTGTATAAATACACATTACTAAGAATTTTGAAGTTCGTTTTTTGTTTAAAATATCGTTTAATTAGGGTTGTTTTGCTTTAAATGGGAGAAAGACTCAGTTTTTTTGGAGCAAGCATTAATTGGTAAAACAGGGTTTTTGGAGAGCGTCAAAAACTTTTAATGCCAAAAATAACCCAATATGTAATAATACCACCCAAATAAAGGTCTAGCTACTGAAATTTCATCACGAACGCATCGTATTTGCTCTCCTAAGAAAACCAATTTTTAACACTTTTCGGTAATGATTTTAACCCGTTAAATGCTTGGTATAGAAACTACGAGATAGTGCTATGCGATTTAGGGAATAAAACAAGTAAATGTTGTATAAATACACGTTACTAAGAATTTTGAAGTTCTTTTTTTGTTTAAAATATCGTTTAATTAGGGTTGTTTTGCTTAAAATAGGAGAAAGACTCAGTTTTTGGAGCAAGCATTAATTGGTAAAACAGGGTTTTTGGAGAGCGTCAAAAACTTTTAATGCCAAAAATAACCCAATTTGTAATAATACCACCTAAATAAAGGTCTAGCAAATGAAATTTCATCACGAACGCATCGTATTTGCTCTCCTAAGAAAACCAATTTTTAACACTTTTCGGTAATGATTTTAACCTGTTAAATGCTTGGTATAGAAACTACGGGATAGTGCTATGCGATTTAGGGATTAAAACAAGTAAATGTTTTATAAATACACATTACTAAGAATTTTGAAGTTCATTTTTTGTTTAAAATATCGTTTAATTAGGGTTGTTTTGCTTAAAATGGGAGAAAGACTCAGTTTTTTGGAGCAAGCATTAATTGGTAAATCAGGGTTTTTGGAGAGCGTCAAAAACTTTTAATGCCAAAAATAACCCAATTTGTAATAATACCACCCAAATAAAAGTCTAGCTACTAAAATTTCATCCCGAACGCATCGTATTTGCTCTCCTAAGAAAACCAATTTTTAACACTTTTCGGTAATGATTTTAACCTGTTAAATGCTTGGTATAGAAACTACGAGATAATGCTATGCGATTTAGGGATTAAAACAAGTAAATGTTGTATAAATACACATTACTAAGAATTTTGAAGTTCATTTTTTGTTTAAAATATCGTTTAACTAGGGTTGTTTTGCTTAAAATGGGAGAAAGACTCAGTTTTTTTGGAGCAAGCATTAATTGGTAAAACAGGGTTTTTGGAAAGCGTCAAAAACTTTTAATGCCAAAAATAACCCAATTTGTAATAATACCACCCAAATAAAGGTCTAGCTACTAAAATTTCATCACGAACGCATCGTATTTGCTCTCCTAAGAAAACCAATTTTTAACACTTTTCGGTAATGATTTTAACCTGTTAAATGCTTGGTATAGAAACTACGAGATAATGCTATGCGATTTAGGGATTAAAACAAGTAAATGTTGTATAAATACACATTACTAAGAATTTTGAAGTTCATTTTTTGTTTAAAATATCGTTTAACTAGGGTTGTTTTGCTTAAAATGGGAGAAAGACTCAGTTTTTTTGGAGCACGCATTAATTGGTAAAACAGGGTTTTTGGTGAGCGTCAAAAACTTTTCATCCCAGAAATATCCCGATTTGTAATAATACCACCCAAATAAAGGTCTAGCTACTGAAATTTCATCACGAACGCATCGTATTTGCTCTCCTAAGAAAACCAATTTTTAACACTTTTCGGTAATGATTTTAACCCGTTAAATGCTTGGTATAGAAACTACGAGATAGTGCTATGCGATTTAGGGATTAAAACAAGTAAATGTTGTATAAATACACATTACTAAGAATTTTGAAGTTCATTTTTTTTTAAAATATCGTTTAATTAGGGTTGTTTTGCTTTAAATGGGAGAAAGACTCAGTTTTTTTGGAGCAAGCATTAATTGGTAAAACAGGGTTTTTGGAGAGCGTCAAAAACTTTTAATGCCAAAAATAACCCAATTTGTAATAATACCACCCAAATAAAGGTCTAGCTACTGAAATTTCATCACGAACGCATCGTATTTGCTCTCCTAAGAAAACCAATTTTTAACACTTTTCGGTAATGATTTTAACCTTTTAAATGCTTGGTATAGAAACTACGAGATAATGCTATGCGATTTAGGGATTAAAACAAGTAAATGTTGTATAAATACACATTACTAAGAATTTTGAAGTTCGTTTTTTGTTTAAAATATCGTTTAATTAGGGTTGTTTTGCTTTAAATGGGAGAAAGACTCAGTTTTTTTGGAGCAAGCATTAATTGGTAAAACAGGGTTTTTGGAGAGCGTCAAAAACTTTTAATGCCAAAAATAACCCAATTTGTAATAATACCACCCAAATAAAGGTCTAGCTACTGAAATTTCATCACGAACGCATCGTATTTGCTCTCCTAAGAAAACCAATTTTTAACACTTTTCGGTAATGATTTTAACCCGTTAAATGCTTGGTATAGAAACTATGAGATAGTGCTATGCGATTTAGGGAATAAAACAAGTAAATGTTGTATAAACACACGTTACTAAGAATTTTGAAGTTCTATTTTTGTTTAAAATATCGTTTAATTAGGGTTGTTTTGCTTAAAATAGGAGAAAGACTCAGTTTTTTTGGAGCACGCATTAATTGGTGAAATAGGGTTTTTGGTGAGCGTCAAAAATTTTTCATCCCAGAAATATCCCGATTTGTAATAATACCACCTAAATAAAGGTCTAGCAAATGAAATTTCATCATGAACGCATCGTATTTGCTCTCCTAAGAAAACTATTTTTTAACACTTTTCGGTAATGATTTTAACCCGTTAAATGCTTGGTATAGAAACTACGAGATAGTGCTTCGCGATTTAGGGATTAAAATAAGTAAATGTGATATAAATACACATTACTAAGAATTTTGAAGTTCATTTTTTGTTTAAAATATCGTTTAATTAGGGTTGTCCTGCTCAAAATGGGAAAAAGACTCAGTTTTTTTTAGCACGCATTAATTGGTGAAACAAGGGTTTTTGGAGAGCGTCAAAAACTCTTAATGCCAAAAATAACCCAATTTGTAATAATACCACCTAAATAAAGGTCTAGGAACTGAAATTTCATCATGAACGCATCGTATTTGCTCTCCTAAGAAAACCAATTTTTAACACTTTTCGGTAATGATTTTAACCTGTTAAATGCTTGGTATAGAAACTACGGGATAGTGCTATGTGATTTAGGGATTAAAACAAGTAAATGTTTTATAAATACACATTACTAAGAATTTTGAAGTTCATTTTTTGTTTAAAATATCGTTTAATTAGGGTTGTTTTGCTTAAAATGGGAGAAAGACTCAATTTTTTTGGAGCAAGCATTAATTGGTAAATCAGGGTTTTTGGAGAGCGTCAAAAACTTTTAATGCCAAAAATAACCCAATTTGTAATAATACCACCCAAATAAAGGTCTAGCTACTAAAATTTCATCACGAACGCATCGTATTTGCTCTCCTAAGAAAACCAATTTTTAACACTTTTCGGTAATGATTTTAACCTGTTAAATGCTTGGTATAGAAACTACGAGATAATGCTATGCGATTTAGGGATTAAAACAAGTAAATGTTGTATAAATACACATTACTAAGAATTTTGAAGTTCATTTTTTGTTTAAAATATCGTTTAACTAGGGTTGTTTTGCTTAAAATGGGAGAAAGACTCAGTTTTTTTGGAGCAAGCATTAATTGGTAAAACAGGGTTTTTGGAGAGCGTCAAAAACTTTTAATGCCAAAAATAACCCAATTTGTAATAATACCACCCAAATAAAGGTCTAGCTACTGAAATTTCATCACGAACGCATCGTATTTGCTCTCCTAAGAAAACCAATTTTTAACACTTTTCGGTAATGATTTTAACCCGTTAAATGCTTGGTATAGAAACTACGAGATAGTGCTATGCGATTTAGGGAATAAAACAAGTAAATGTTGTATAAATACACATTACTAAGAATTTTGAAGTTCATTTTTTGTTTAAAATATCGTTTAATTAGGGTTGTTTTGCTTAAAATAGGAGAAAGACTCAGTTTTTTTGTAGCACGCATTAATTGGTGAAATAGGGTTTTTGGTGAGCGTCAAAAACTTTTCATCCCAGAAATATCTCGATTTGTAATAATACCACCTAAATAAAGGTCTAGCAAATGAAATTTCATCATGAACGCATCGTATTTGCTCTCCTAAGAAAACTATTTTTTAACACTTTTCGGTAATGATTTTAACCCGTTAAATGCTTGGTAAAGACACTACAAGATAGTGCTTCGCGATTTAGGGATTAAAATAAGTAAATGTGATATAAATACACATTACTAAGAATTTTGAAGTTCATTTTTTGTTTAAAATATCGTTTAATTAGGGTTGTCCTGCTCAAAATGGGAAAAAGACTCAGTTTTTTTTTAGCACGCATTAATTGGTGAAACAAGGGTTTTTGGAGAGCGTCAAAAACTCTTAATGCCAAAAATAACTCAATTTGTAATAATACCACCTAAACAAAGGTCTAGGAACTGAAATTTCATCATGAACGCATCGTATTTGCTCTCCTAAGAAAACCAAATTTTAACACTTTTCGGTAATGTTTTTAACCTGTTAAATGCTTGGTATAGAAACTACGGGATAGTGCTATGCGATTTAGGGATTAAAACAAGTAAATGTTTTATAAATACACATTACTAAGAATTTTGAAGTTCATTTTTTGTTTAAAATATCGTTTAATTAGGGTTGTTTTGCTTAAAATGGGAAAAAGACTCAGTTTTTTTGGAGCACGCATTAATTGGTAAAACAGGGTTTTTGGAGAGCGTCAAAAACTTTTAATGCCAAAAATAACCCAATTTGTAATAATACCACCCAAATAAAGGTCTAGCTACTGAAATTTCATCACGAACACATCGTATTTGCTCTCCTAAGAAAACCAATTTTTAACACTTTTCGGTAATGATTTTAACCTGTTAAATGCTTGGTATAGAAACTACGAGATAGTGCTATGCGATTTAGGGATTAAAACAAGTAAATGTTGTATAAATACACATTACTAAGAATTTTGAAGTTAATTTTTTGTTTAAAATATCGTTTAACTAGGGTTGTTTTGCTTAAAATGGGAAAAAGACTCAGTTTTTTTGGAGCAAGCATTAATTGTTGAAACAGGGTTTTTGGAGAGCGTCAAAAACTTTTAATGCCAAAAATAACCCAATTTGTAATAATACCACCCAAATAAAGGTCTAGCAAATGAAATTTCATCCAGAAAGCATCGTATTTGCTCTCCTAAGAAAACCAATTTTTAACACTTTTCGGTAATGATTTTAACTTGTTAAATGCTTGGTATAGAAACTACGGGATAGTGCTATGCGATTTAGGGATTAAAACAAGTAAATGTTTTATAAATACACATTACTAAGAATTTTGAAGTTCATTTTTTGTTTAAAATATCGTTTAATTAGGGTTGTTTTGCTTAAAATAGGAAAAAGACTCAGTTTTTTTGGAGCACGCATTAATTGGTGAAATATGGTTTTTGGTGAGCGTAAAAAACTTTTCATCCCAGAAATATCCCGATTTGTAATAAAACCACCTAAATAAAGGTCTAGCAAATGAAATTTCATCATGAACGCATCGTATTTGCTCTCCTAAGAAAACCAATTTTTAACACTTTTCGGTAATGATTTTAACCCGTTAAATGCTTGGTATAGAAACTACAAGATAGTGCTTCGCGATTTAGGGATTAAAATAAGTAAATGTGATATAAATACACGTTACTAAGAATTTTGAAGTTCATTTTTTGTTTAAAATATCGTTTAATTAGAATTTTCCTGCTCAAAATGGGAAAAAGACTCAGTTTTTTTTTAGCACGCATTAATTGGTGAAACAAGCTTTTGGAGAGCGTCAAAAACTCTTAATGCCAAAAATAACCCAATTTGTAATAATACCACCCAAATAAAGGTCTAGCAACTGAAATTTCATCATGAACGCATCGTATTTGCTCTCCTAAGAAAACCAATTTTTAACACTTTTCGGTAATGATTTTAACCTGTTAAATGCTTGGTATAGAAACTACGGGATAGTGCTATGCGATTTAGGGATTAAAACAAGTAAATGTTTTATAAATACACATTACTAAGAATTTTGAAGTTCATTTTTTGTTTAAAATATCGTTTAATTAGGGTTGTTTTGCTTAAAATGGGAGAAAGACTCAGTTTTTTTGGAGCAAGCATTAATTGGTAAAACAGGGTTTTTGGAGAGCGTCAAAAACTTTTAATGCCAAAAATAACCCAATTTGTAATAATACCACCCAAATAAAGGTCTAGCAACTGAAATTTCATCACGAACACATCGTATTTGCTCTCCTAAGAAAACCAATTTTTAACACTTTTCGGTAATGATTTTAACCTGTTAAATGCTTGGTATAGAAACTACGAGATAGTGCTTTGCGATTTAGGGATTAAAATAAGTAAATTTTGTATAAATACACATTACTAAGAATTTTGAAGTTAATTTTTTGTTTAAAATATCGTTTAACTAGGGTTGTTTTGCTTAAAATGGGAAAAAGACTCAGTTTTTTTGGAGCAAGCATTAATTGTTGAAACAGGGTTTTTGGAGAGCGTCAAAAACTTTTAATGCCAAAAATAACCCAATTTGTAATAATACCACCCAAATAAAGGTCTAGCAAATGAAATTTCATCACGAACGCATCGTATTTGCTCTCCTAAGAAAACCAATTTTTAACACTTTTCGGTAATGATTTTAACCTGTTAAATGCTTGGTATAGAAACTACGGGATAGTGCTATGCGATTTAGGGATTAAAACAAGTAAATGTTTTATAAATACACATTACTAAGAATTTTGAAGTTCATTTTTTGTTTAAAATATCGTTTAATTAGGGTTGTTTTGCTTAAAATAGGAAAAAGACTCAGTTTTTTTGGAGCACGCATTAATTGGTGAAATATGGTTTTTGGTGAGCGTAAAAAACTTTTCATCCCAGAAATATCCCGATTTGTAATAAAACCACCTAAATAAAGGTCTAGCAATTGAAATTTCATCATGAACGCATCGTATTTGCTCTCCTAAGAAAACAAATTTTTAACACTTTTCGGTAATGATTTTAACCCGTTAAATGCTTGGTATAGAAACTACAAGATAGTGCTTCGCGATTTAGGGATTAAAATAAGTAAATGTGGTATAAATACACGTTACTAAGAATTTTGAAGTTCATTTTTTGTTTAAAATATCGTTTAATTAGAATTTTCCTGCTCAAAATGGGAAAAAGACTCAGTTTTTTTTTAGCACGCATTAATTGGTGAAACAAGCTTTTGGAGAGCGTCAAAAACTCTTAATGCCAAAAATAACCCAATTTGTAATAATACCACCCAAATAAAGGTCTAGCAACTGAAATTTCATCACGAACGCATCGTATTTGCTCTCCTAAGAAAACCAATTTTTAACACTTTTCGGTAATGATTTTAACCTGTTAAATGCTTGGTATAGAAACTACGGGATAGTGCTATGCGATTTAGGGATTAAAACAAGTAAATGTTTTATAAATACACATTACTAAGAATTTTGAAGTTCATTTTTTGTTTAAAATATCGTTTAATTAGGGTTGTTGTGCTTAAAATAGGAAAAAGACTCAGCTTTTTTTGGAGCAAGCATTAATTGGTAAAACAGGGTTTTTGGAGAGCGTCAAAAACTTTTAATGCCAAAAATAACCCAATTTGTAATAATACCACCCAAATAAAGGTCTAGCTACTGAAATTTCATCACGAACACATCGTATTTGCTCTCCTAAGAAAACCAATTTTTAACACTTTTCGGTAATGATTTTAACCTGTTAAATGCTTGGTATAGAAACTACGAGATAGTGCTATGCGATTTAGGGATTAAAACAAGTAAATGTTGTATAAATACACATTACTAAGAATTTTGAAGTTAATTTTTTGTTTAAAATATCGTTTAACTAGGGTTGTTTTGCTTAAAATGGGAGAAAGACTCAGTTTTTTTGGAGCAAGCATTAATTGTTGAAACAGGGTTTTTGGAGAGCGTCAAAAACTTTTAATGCCAAAAATAACCCAATTTGTAATAATACCACCCAAATAAAGGTCTAGCAAATGAAATTTCATCACGAACGCATCGTATTTGCTCTCCTAAGAAAACCAAATTTTAACACTTTTCGGTAATGTTTTTAACCTGTTAAATGCTTGGTATAGAAACTACGGGATAGTGCTATGCGATTTAGGGATTAAAACAAGTAAATGTTTTATAAATACACATTACTAAGAATTTTGAAGTTCATTTTTTGTTTAAAATATCGTTTAATTAGGGTTGTTTTGCTTAAAATGGGAGAAAGACTCAATTTTTTTGGAGCAAGCATTAATTGGTAAATCAGGGTTTTTGGAGAGCGTCAAAAACTTTTAATGCCAAAAATAACCCAATTTGTAATAATACCACCCAAATAAAGGTCTAGCTACTAAAATTTCATCACGAACGCATCGTATTTGCTCTCCTAAGAAAACCAATTTTTAACACTTTTCGGTAAAGATTTTAACCTGTTAAATGCTTGGTATAGAAACTACGAGATAATGCTATGCGATTTAGGGATTAAAACAAGTAAATGTTGTATAAATACACATTACTAAGAATTTTGAAGTTCATTTTTTGTTTAAAATATCGTTTAACTAGGGTTGTTTTGCTTAAAATGGGAGAAAGACTCAGTTTTTTTGGAGCAAGCATTAATTGGTAAAACAGGGTTTTTGGAGAGCGTCAAAAACTTTTAATGCCAAAAATAACCCAATTTGTAATAATACCACCCAAATAAAGGTCTAGCTACTGAAATTTCATCACGAACGCATCGTATTTGCTCTCCTAAGAAAACCAATTTTTAACACTTTTCGGTAATGATTTTAACCCGTTAAATGCTTGGTATAGAAACTACGAGATAGTGCTATGCGATTTAGGGAATAAAACAAGTAAATGTTGTATAAATACACATTACTAAGAATTTTGAAGTTAATTTTTTGTTTAAAATATCGTTTAATTAGGGTTGTTTTGCTTAAAATAGGAGAAAGACTCAGTTTTTTTGGAGCACGCATTAAATGGTGAAATAGGGTTTTTGGTGAGCGTCAAAAACTTTTCATCCCAGAAATATCTCGATTTGTAATAATACCACCTAAATAAAGGTCTAGCAAATGAAATTTCATCATGAACGCATCGTATTTGCTCTCCTAAGAAAACTATTTTTTAACACTTTTCGGTAATGATTTTAACCCGTTAAATGCTTGGTAAAGAAACTACAAGATAGTGCTTCGCGATTTAGGGATTAAAATAAGTAAATGTGATATAAATACACATTACTAAGAATTTTGAAGTTCATTTTTTGTTTAAAATATCGTTTAATTAGGGTTGTCCTGCTCAAAATGGGAAAAAGACTCAGTTTTTTTTTAGCACGCATTAATTGGTGAAACAAGGGTTTTTGGAGAGCGTCAAAAACTCTTAATGCCAAAAATAACTCAATTTGTAATAATACCACCTAAACAAAGGTCTAGGAACTGAAATTTCATCATGAACGCATCGTATTTGCTCTCCTAAGAAAACCAAATTTTAACACTTTTCGGTAATGTTTTTAACCTGTTAAATGCTTGGTATAGAAACTACGGGATAGTGCTATGCGATTTAGGGATTAAAACAAGTAAATGTTTTATAAATACACATTACTAAGAATTTTTAAGTTCATTTTTTGTTTAAAATATCGTTTAATTAGGGTTGTTTTGCTTAAAATGGGAGAAAGACTCAGTTTTTTTGGAGCACGCATTAATTGGTAAAACAGGGTTTTTGGAGAGCGTCAAAAACTTTTAATGCCAAAAATAACCCAATTTGTAATAATACCACCCAAATAAAGGTCTAGCTACTGAAATTTCATCACGAACACATCGTATTTGCTCTCCTAAGAAAACCAATTTTTAACACTTTTCGGTAATGATTTTAACCTGTTAAATGCTTGGTATAGAAACTACGAGATAGTGCTATGCGATTTAGGGATTAAAACAAGTAAATGTTGTATAAATACACATTACTAAGAATTTTGAAGTTAATTTTTTGTTTAAAATATCGTTTAACTAGGGTTGTTTTGCTTAAAATGGGAAAAAGACTCAGTTTTTTTGGAGCAAGCATTAATTGTTGAAACAGGGTTTTTGGAGAGCGTCAAAAACTTTTAATGCCAAAAATAACCCAATTTGTAATAATACCACCCAAATAAAGGTCTAGCAAATGAAATTTCATCACGAACGCATCGTATTTGCTCTCCTAAGAAAACCAATTTTTAACACTTTTCGGTAATGATTTTAACCTGTTAAATGCTTGGTATAGAAACTACGGGATAGTGCTATGCGATTTAGGGATTAAAACAAGTAAATGTTTTATAAATACACATTACTAAGAATTTTGAAGTTCATTTTTTGTTTAAAATATCGTTTAATTAGGGTTGTTTTGCTTAAAATAGGAGAAAGACTCAGTTTTTTTGGAGCACGCATTAATTGGTGAAATATGGTTTTTGGTGAGCGTAAAAAACTTTTCATCCCAGAAATATCCCGATTTGTAATAAAACCACCTAGATAAAGGTCTAGCAAATGAAATTTCATCATGAACGCATCGTATTTGCTCTCCTAAGAAAACCAATTTTTAACACTTTTCGGTAATGATTTTAACCCGTTAAATGCTTGGTATAGAAACTACAAGATAGTGCTTCGCGATTTAGGGATTAAAATAAGTAAATGTGATATAAATACACGTTACTAAGAATTTTGAAGTTCATTTTTTGTTTAAAATATCGTTTAATTAGAATTTTCCTGCTCAAAATGGGAAAAAGACTCAGTTTTTTTTTAGCACGCATTAATTGGTGAAACAAGGGTTTTTGGAGAGCGTCAAAAACTCTTAATGCCAAAAATAACCCAATTTGTAATAATACCACCCAAATAAAGGTCTAGCAACTGAAATTTCATCACGAACGCATCGTATTTGCTCTCCTAAGAAAACCAATTTTTAACACTTTTCGGTAATGATTTTAACCTGTTAAATGCTTGGTATAGAAACTACGGGATAGTGCTATGCGATTTAGGGATTAAAACAAGTAAATGTTTTATAAATACACATTACTAAGAATTTTGAAGTTCATTTTTTGTTTAAAATATCGTTTAATTAGGGTTGTTTTGCTTAAAATGGGAGAAAGACTCAGTTTTTTTGGAGCAAGCATTAATTAGTGAAACAGGGTTTTTGGAGAGCGTCAAAAACTTTTAATGCCAAAAATAACCAAATTTGTAATAATACCACCCAAATAAAGGTCTAGCAACTGAAATTTCATCACGAACGCATCGTATTTGCTCTCCTAAGAAAACCAATTTTTAACACTTTTCGGTAATGATTTTAACCTGTTAAATGCTTGGTATAGAAACTACGAGATAGTGCTATGCGATTTAGGGATTAAAACAAGTAAATGTTGTATAAATACACATTACTAAGAATTTTGAAGTTCGTTTTTTGTTTAAAATATCGTTTAATTAGGGTTGTTTTGCTTAAAATGGGAGAAAGACTCAGTTTTTTTTTAGCAAGCATTAATTGGTAAAACAGGGTTTTTGGAGAGCGTCAAAAACTTTTAATGCCAAAAATAACCCAATTTGTAATAATACCACCCAAATAAAGGTCTAGCTACTGAAATTTCATCACGAACGCATCGTATTTGCTCTCCTAAGAAAACCAATTTTTAACACTTTTCGGTAATGATTTTAACCCGTTAAATGCTTGGTATAGAAACTACGAGATAGTGCTATGCGATTTAGGGAATAAAACAAGTAAATGTTGTATAAATACACATTACTAAGAATTTTGAAGTTCATTTTTTGTTTAAAATATCGTTTAATTAGGGTTGTTTTGCTTAAAATAGGAGAAAGACTCAGTTTTCTTGGAGCACGCATTAATTGGTGAAACAGGGTTTTTGGTGAGCGTCAAAAACTTTTCATCCCAGAAATATCCCGATTTGTAATAATACCACCTAAATAAAGGTCTAGCAAATGAAATTTCATCATGAACGCATCGTATTTGCTCTCCTAAGAAAACTATTTTTTAACACTTTTCAGTAATGATTTTAACCCGTTAAATGCTTGGTATAGAAACTACGAGATAGTGCTTCGCGATTTAGGGATAAAAATAAGTAAATGTGATATAAATACACATTACTAAGAATTTTGAAGTTCTTTTTTTGTTTAAAATATCGTTTAATTAGGGTTGTTCTGCTCAAAATGGGAAAAAGACTCAGTTTTTTTTTTAGCACGCATTAATTCGTGAAACAAGGATTTTTGGAGAGCGTCAAAAACTCTTAATGCCAAAAATAACCCAATTTTTAATAATACCACCTAAATAAAGGTCTACCAACTGAAATTTCATCATGAACGCATCGTATTTGCTCTCCTAAGAAAACCAATTTTTAACACTTTTCGGTAATGATTTTAACCTGTTAAATGCTTGGTATAGAAACTACGAGATAGTGCTATGCGATTTAGGGATTAAAACAAGTAAATGTTGTATAAATACACATTACTAAGAATTTTGAAGTTAATTTTTTGTTTAAAATATCGTTTAACTAGGGTTGTTTTGCTTAAAATGGGAGAAAGACTCAGTTTTTTTGGAGCACGCATTAATTGGTGAAACATGGTTTTTGGAGAGCGTCAAAAAGTTTCATGCCGAAAATAACCCAATTTGTAATAATACCACCCAAATAAAGGTCTAGCAACTGAAAGTTCATCACGAACGCATCGTATTTGCTCTCCTAAGAAAACCAATTTTTAACACTTTTCGGTAATGATTTTAACCCGTTAAATGCTTGGTATAGAAACTACGAGATAATGCTATGCGATTTAGGGATTAAAACAAGTAAATGTTGTATAAATACACATTACTAAGAATTTTGAAGTTCATTTTTTGTTTAAAATATCGTTTAACTAGGGTTGTTTTGCTTAAAATGGGAGAAAGACTCAGTTTTTTTGGAGCAAGCATTAATTGGTAAAACAGGGTTTTTGGAGAGCGTCAAAAACTTTTAATGCCAAAAATAACCCAATTTGTAATAATACCACCCAAATAAAGGTCTAGCAACTGAAATTTCATCACGAACGCATCGTATTTGCTCTCCTAAGAAAACCAATTTTTAACACTTTTCGGTAATGATTTTAACCCGTTAAATGCTTGGTATAGAAACTACGAGATAGTGCTATGCGATTTAGGGAATAAAACAAGTAAATGTTGTATAAATACACATTACTAAGAATTTTGAAGTTAATTTTTTGTTTAAAATATCGTTTAATTAGGGTAGTTTTGCTTAAAATAGGAGAAAGACTCAGTTTTTTTGGAGCACGCATTAATTGGTGAAATAGGGTTTTTGGTGAGCGTCAAAAACTTTTCATCCCAGAAATATCCCGATTTGTAATAATACCACCTAAATAAAGGTCTAGCAAATGAAATTTCATCATGAACGCATCGTATTTCCTCTCCTAAGAAAACTATTTTTTAACACTTTTCGGTAATGATTTTAACCCGTTAAATGCTTGGTAAAGAAACTACAAGATAGTGCTTCGCGATTTAGGGATTAAAATAAGTAAATGTGATATAAATACACATTACTAAGAATTTTGAAGTTCATTTTTTGTTTAAAATATCGTTTAATTAGGGTTGTCCTGCTCAAAATGGGAAAAAGACTCAGTTTTTTTTTAGCACGCATTAATTGGTGAAACAAGGGTTTTTGGAGAGCGTCAAAAACTCTTAATGCCAAAAATAACTCAATTTGTAATAATACCACCTAAATAAAGGTCTAGGAACTGAAATTTCATCATGAACGCATCGTATTTGCTCTCCTAAGAAAACCAATTTTCAACACTTTTCGGTAATGTTTTTAACCTGTTAAATGCTTGGTATAGAAACTACGGGATAGTGCTATGCGATTTAGGGATTAAAACAAGTAAATGTTTTATAAATACACATTACTAAGAATTTTGAAGTTCATTTTTTGTTTAAAATATCGTTTAATTAGGGTTGTTTTGCTTAAAATGGGAGAAAGACTCAGTTTTTTTGGAGCACGCATTAATTGGTAAAACAGGGTTTTTGGAGAGCGTCAAAAACTTTTAATGCCAAAAATAACCCAATTTGTAATAATACCACCCAAATAAAGGTCTAGCTACTGAAATTTTATCACGAACGCATCGTATTTGCTCTCCTAAGAAAACCAATTTTTAACACTTTTCGGTAATGATTTTAACCTGTTAAATGCTTGGTATAGAAACTACGAGATAGTGCTATGCGATTTAGGGATTAAAACAAGTAAATGTTGTATAAATACACATTACTAAGAATTTTGAAGTTAATTTTTTGTTTAAAATATCGTTTAACTAGGGTTGTTTTGCTTAAAATGGGAGAAAGACTCAGTTTTTTTGGAGCAAGCATTAATTGGTGAAACAGGGTTTTTGGAGAGCGTCAAAAACTTTTAATGCCAAAAATAACCCAATTTGTAATAATACCACCCAAATAAAGGTCTAGCAAATGAAATTTCATCACGAACGCATCGTATTTGCTCTCCTAAGAAAACCAATTTTTAACACTTTTCGGTAATGATTTTAACCTGTTAAATGCTTGGTATAGAAACTACGGGATAGTGCTATGCGATTTAGGGATTAAAACAAGTAAATGTTTTATAAATACACATTACTAAGAATTTTGAAGTTCATTTTTTGTTTAAAATATCGTTTAATTAGGGTTGTTTTGCTTAAAATAGGAGAAAGACTCAGTTTTTTTGGAGCACGCATTAATTGGTGAAATATGGTTTTTGGTGAGCGTAAAAAACTTTTCATCCCAGAAATATCCCGATTTGTAATAAAACCACCTAAATAAAGGTCTAGCAAATGAAATTTCATCATGAACGCATCGTATTTGCTCTCCTAAGAAAACTATTTTTTAACACTTTTCGGTAATGATTTTAACCCGTTAAATGCTTGGTATAGAAACTACAAGATAGTGCTTCGCGATTTAGGGATTAAAATAAGTAAATGTGATATAAATACACGTTACTAAGAATTTTGAAGTTCATTTTTTGTTTAAAATATCGTTTAATTAGAATTGTCCTGCTCAAAATGGGAAAAAGACTCAGTTTTTTTTTAGCACGCATTAATTGGTGAAACAAGGGTTTTTGGAGAGCGTCAAAAACTCTTAATGCCAAAAATAACCCAATTTGTAATAATACCACCTAAATAAAGGTCTAGGAACTGAAATTTCATCATGAACGCATCGTATTTGCTCTTCTAAGAAAACCAATTTTTAACACTTTTCGGTAATGATTTTAACCTGTTAAATGCTTGGTATAGAAACTACGGGATAGTGCTATGCGATTTAGGGATTAAAACAAGTAAATGTTTTATAAATACACATTACTAAGAATTTTGAAGTTCATTTTTTGTTTAAAATATCGTTTAATTAGGGTTGTTTTGCTTAAAATGGGAGAAAGACTCAGTTTTTTTGGAGCAAGCATTAATTGGTAAAACAGGGTTTTTGGAGAGCGTCAAAAACTTTTAATGCCAAAAATAACCCAATTTGTAATAATACCACCCAAATAAAGGTCTAGCTACTGAAATTTCATCACGAACGCATCGTATTTGCTCTCCTAAGAAAACCAATTTTTAACACTTTTCGGTAATGATTTTAACCCGTTAAATGCTTGGTATAGAAACTACGAGATAGTGCTATGCGATTTAGGGAATAAAACAAGTAAATGTTGTATAAATATACATTACTAAGAATTTTGAAGTTCATTTTTTGTTTAAAATATCGTTTAATTAGGGTTGTTTTGCTTAAAATAGGAGAAAGACTCAGTTTTCTTGGAGCACACATTAATTGGTGAAACAGGGTTTTTGGTGAGCGTCAAAAACTTTTCATCCCAGAAATATCCCGATTTGTAATAATACCACCTAAATAAAGGTCTAGCAAATGAAATTTCATCATGAACGCATCGTATTTGCTCTCCTAAGAAAACTATTTTTTAACACTTTTCAGTAATGATTTTAACCCGTTAAATGCTTGGTATAGAAACTACGAGATAGTGCTTCGCGATTTAGGGATAAAAATAAGTAAATGTGATATAAATACACATTACTAAGAATTTTGAAGTTCTTTTTTTGTTTAAAATATCGTTTAATTAGGGTTGTTCTGCTCAAAATGGGAAAAAGACTCAGTTTTTTTTTTAGCACGCATTAATTGGTGAAACAAGGATTTTTGGAGAGCGTCAAAAACTCTTAATGCCAAAAATAACCCAATTTTTAATAATACCACCTAAATAAAGGTCTACCAACTGAAATTTCATCATGAACGCATCGTATTTGCTCTCCTAAGAAAACCAATTTTTAACACTTTTCGGTAATGATTTTAACCTGTTAAATGCTTGGTATAGAAACTACGAGATAGTGCTATGCGATTTAGGGATTAAAACAAGTAAATGTTGTATAAATACACATTACTAAGAATTTTGAAGTTAATTTTTTGTTTAAAATATCGTTTAACTAGGGTTGTTTTGCTTAAAATGGGAGAAAGACTCAGTTTTTTTGGAGCACGCATTAATTGGTGAAACATGGTTTTTGGAGAGCGTCAAAAAGTTTCATGCCGAAAATAACCCAATTTGTAATAATACCACCCAAATAAAGGTCTAGCAACTGAAAGTTCATCACGAACGCATCGTATTTGCTCTCCTAAGAAAACCAATTTTTAACACTTTTCGGTAATGATTTTAACCCGTTAAATGCTTGGTATAGAAACTACGAGATAGTGCTATGCGATTTAGGGAATAAAACAAGTAAATGTTGTATAAATACACATTACTAAGAATTTTGAATTTCATTTTTTGTTTAAAATATCGTTTAATTATGGTTGTTTTGCTTAAAATAGGAGAAAGACTCAGTTTTCTTGGAGCACACATTAATTGGTGAAACAGGGTTTTTGGTGAGCGTCAAAAACTTTTCATCCCAGAAATATCCCGATTTGTAATAATACCACCTAAATAAAGGTCTAGCAAATGAAATTTCATCATGAACGCATCGTATTTGCTCTCCTAAGAAAACTATTTTTTAACACTTTTCGGTAATGATATTAACCCGTTAAATGCTTGGTATAGAAACTACGAGATAGTGCTTCGCGATTTAGGGATTAAAATAAGTAAATGTGATATAAATACACATTACTAAGAATTTTGAAGTTAATTTTTTGTTTATTGAGAAGATTCGAAAAAGGATGCTGACTTCACAAAGTAGACAAAAGAGTTATGCGGATACTCGTCGGAGAAAGCTAGAATTCAATGAGGGTGATATGGTGTTTCTCAAAGTCGCTCCGGTAAAAGGTGTCATGCGGTTTGGTAAAAAGGGAAAACTTAGTCCTCGATTCATTGGACCGTTTGAAATTCTCGAGCGGGTCGGAGACGTCGCTTACAGATTAGCGCTACCCCCATTACTATCTGCGGTTCACAATGTGTTTCATGTTTCCATGTTGAAAAAGTATATTCAGAACCCATCTCATGTGTTGAGTTATGAGCCACTTGAGTTGCGTTCTGATTTATCGTACGAGGAGACACCCTTGAAGATTTTGGAAAGAGAAGTACGACAGCTAAGAAATAGACAAATTCCATTAGTCAAAATATTATGGAGGAATCATTCGACTGACGAAGCCACATGGGAAACAGAGCATGATATGAGAATCAAATACCCTTCACTATTCGGTTAGTAAATTTCGAGGACGAAATTTTTATAAGGGTGGAAGATTGTGATAACCCAAATTCTCACGTACAATTATGATCAGTAATAACACATTCACGATGCATAATAAAACATTTCATATAGATTGCACACCTCCTATACCTTATGTACAAGAACATTATTTGTTTTTAACATCGTTTGTTGAGTAATTTCATGCAGCGTGAAGGTCCGGTATTCCTCAAGAGTGAAGCATTGTGTGCTAAATCAGTAAATGAATTAATATTATAAGCATTTGGATGATAAATGCATACATATAGTACTCGTTCATTTTCATTGATCAGATTTCGGTAAAATTAACGATACACTGAAATCCGTGCATTTTTCATGACATCACAAGTAGGTTAAATATATTTTGTTAAATGATTTATTTCATACAAAAAAAAAATGAAGTCATAGTCAACTCGAAGCAAGCATGACGTTTCGGTTTCGTATTTTGCTCGGTAAGCGTGAAATGGCTCGGTTTAACTTTTCGGTTAGTATTTTGTTCAAATAGCTATTTCAAATAATTACTATTTACTATCTATTATTAAATAGGTAAATGAAATGATATTAAACATTTTGATTGGTTTATAAGTAGGTTTTACCGAATAATAATAAAAACGGTGCGTAGAAGCGGAGAAGTCAAAAGTAATCAAAACCGATTGAACCGGGACTAGGTTTCACCATGCTCTGATGGTTTTGTATGTATTTAATATTTTTATACTAGTATGAGTCAGCTTGTAAGTGTAACAGAGAGACACCTCTTGCTTAATTATAAAAATACCAAAACTAGCCTTTTGTTTTGCATAAAACAAAGCAAGCAACACTCATTTATCCTCACCTCTTCGACCAGAGCTTAACCATAGAGAGAAAACCTTCAAAAACTCTTCCTTTCCCTTATTCCAAGCTTCTCCAAGTGGTAGAGCTCAAATTGGAGTTAGAACTTGCAACCTAGTGCCATAACAAGTTTCATGGTTAGTTAAATTCTCTCCTTTTAGTGTTTTCATTTTCATTTGGAAACTACATCACCTCATGTTTATTTACAGATCCATATGATGTAGAATTTATGTTATTTATGTATAAATGTTTCTATAAGGTTGCCTAGGTGAATGATTTGGAAAATAAGCAAAACTAGGTTAATATGGAACTAGTTTTGAGTCATTGTAGCAAATTAATTATGTTAAGTTGCTGCCTGATTATAAATGTATTAAATGAACCTTAATATGTTCATAAGAGTGTCCTATGTCTTAATTAATATTTGGAATTGAGTATCATTGTTGTTGATTTGAGAAAAGAATCGATTCGAACACTTGAAGAGCTAGTTTGTTCGGTTTATTCAATTACCGGTATTTTGTTGCAGCCGGTCTATATTTTAGAAAGGATTGATTATTTTTATTAATACAGGTCCTGGTTAGTTTGAAAATGCAGGGGGAATTATGTCCAAATTTTTGACAAAGAGATCAAATTTTATCTCAACCGAGCTAGTTTTGCCGAAATGTGTTTTAAAGAACTAAGTATCGTGAAATTTGACTTGAAATATGCATGGAATTACTTGTATAAGTATAAAGCATTCACGGACAGTGAAATTGATGTCTTGAGTACTTGGTAATAAATTCATTAGGTGGTTAGCACACATTGCTCATTGAGGAAGCTGGACTGAATCGTTTGCACGGGTATTCGACGTAAAAAGGTAAACATGAACTCTTTTAAAACTATCACAAGGACATAGTATGAAAGCACTATGTTATATGAGTATGAGTATTTCGTGTTCAAAAATTATAAAGAGAATGTACCACTTTAAAAGGTGTGAACATTGATGAGTTAATATGTTGGTGGCCTATATTAGTCCCTAGGATTGGGGGATTAATATGTCTTATGGGATATTGTTTGTGCCATAGGACTTTCTCGGACTTATTGTAGTTCCTAGGATTGGGGAACTACGGTGTCTCATGTGTATGATTGAGATACTTATATATGGCCAGAGTCCGATAGTTTGCTCACACGTGGCCTTTGTTAGTCCTTATGATTGGGGGACTAACACATCTTGTGGGATAGGATTGGTCCCATAAGATGTTTTTGAACCTATTGTAACTCCTAGGATTGGGGAGTTACGATGTCTCATGTGTATGATTCAGATATTTGTATGTGGCCAAGGTTCGATGGGACACGTGGAAGCTTACTAATAGGCCTAGACGATTAACCTTCTTTGAACACATAATAACGCGCGTAATATTTTATAATATATTGGTACTATAAGAATAAGAGTTTATGGTATGTTTAAGTATATCTATATGTATACGGTTCTGGTTTACTGAGCTTTAGCTCACGTAGTTCTTGTGATATAGGTGAGGGTGCATCTAGACATGACTAGTCATCTTGGCGTTTGGATGAGCACTCTCGCACACCGTAAAGCATATGTATATGGAACCTTTTGACCTAATGGGCCTATTTTGAATTGTATATATATAGTTTTGATGTCCATATGTACATGGGACAAAGTAACACGGTCGTTATAAAGTAATTTCGTGTATGTACAAAACTATATTACATAATAGAAATATCAAAGTTTAAATTTTGTCCACTTTTTGGAAAGTGAAACTGTTTTAAACTAAAAGAGGTAGCGGGTGCTACATGTTTGGTATCAGAGCCCAAGGTTTAAATCTTTTCTGTAGACTTTCCATATACATTGTTTCTCGGGTGGAGATGTTCAGCCAAACTGTAAGTTTTACTTTAATTTTGACAATGAGAAGAATGAAATGTGTTCATTATTGGTTATAAAATAAAGTGTACGTGACTAAGGATGGTATATATATAGGATATGGGAAGACCAAAGAAACAAGCTGGTATTGGTTCTTCTAGTCAAGGAAATAGTGGAGTTGATCGCATTGATCGCTTGTGTGACATAGTAGAGAAGTTCTTGGAACGTGATATGGAAAGGGAGGCTAACGCTCATAATCCTCCCCCACCACCACGCCAAGAACCGCCTACACCACCTCCGAGACATGATGTCACAGATTCAGCCTGTGAAAAGTTCCAAAAACTTAAACCACCGATCTTTGTCGGTGATTGTGATCCGAATGTTTCAGAGGGATGGATAAGAACAGTCGAGCGTATGTTTAGCTATGGAAAGATTCCCAATGATGCTAAAGTTTCTTGTGCTTCCTTTTACCTTCGAGATGCTGCTAGCTATTGGTGGGATGCTATCGTTAGTGTTCATGATGTTCCTACTATGACATGGGAAAGGTTCAAGGAGCTTTTCGATGTCAAGTATATTACCAAAGCAGCGCGGATTGAGAAAAGAAAGGAATTGGCAAATCTGAAACAGGGTGACATGTCAATTGATGAATATGTCAAGAAGTTTGATGAACTTTCTCGATATGCTTCTCATTTTAGTGATAACAATGAGTTGAAGGTTGAGCAGTTTGTCGAGGGTTTAAACCCTGAGATATTTAGGGATGTGACGGTCAATGAAAGAGAAGGGACTTCATATTCTAAAGTTGTGGAGCAAGCTTTAACTGCTGAACGGGCGCAACGCAAAATAGTTGAGAAAGCGAAGGAAAGTGAAGTAAGAGTCAAGGATATGAAGTCATCGTTCAATTCCAATTTTCAATCAAGTAAGAAGGCACAACAACCATGGAATAGAGACAACAAACGACGTAATTTTGGCGGACAAGGCCAAGGTCAATGGAATCAAGTCAAGCGGCCTAAAACTAATAATCTCGGACAAGGGTTTTTCACAAACCAGAAGCCGAAGTGTACGAAGTGCGAAAGATTTCATCATGGTGTTTGCATGGAGGGCCCAGGAGCATGCTATCAATGTGGAAAGATGGGTCATTTTGCACGAGATTGCAAGGCTCAAGTTCAAGGTGCAAAGAATGTTCCAGCAAGAGTGTTTGCACTCACTCAAGCAGAAGCCTCAACAAATCCATCTGTTGTATCAGGTAAAATGATTATCTCTGGAAACTCTTCTCATGCATTAATAGACTCAGGAGCCACACATTCATTTGCATCAATAAAGTACGTGAGAAGATTGGGAAAGCCACTTGAAAAACTTGATATTTATTACAATGTGTCCCTTCCCTCCGGGGATCTAATGTATTCAAACGAAGTACTTCGTGGCTGCACAATTTTGGTTCAAGGAAAAGAACTTTGCGCTGACCTTGTTATACTTGATATGCCGGACTATGATGTGATACTTGGGATGGATTTTTTATCAAAGTATCGTGCAAACATAGACTGTATGAAAAAGATTGTTACGTTTCGACCAGATGGGGAAGAAGAAGTTATTTTCATCGGCACAACTCCAAAATTAAGAACTCCTCTTATATCTGCATTGAAGGCAAGACGATTGCTAGATAATGGTTGCGAGGGTTATCTAGCAAGTGTGGTCGACACTCGATTAGAGAATGATTTGAAGATAGATGAAGTTCCTGTAGTGCGAGAATTTAAGGAAGTATTTCCAGAGGAACTACCAGGTCTACCACCAGACCGAGATATAGAGTTTAACATTGATTTGACTCCGGGTACCGCACCAATATCAAAAGCTCCGTATAGAATGGCTCCGACAGAATTAAAAGAGTTGAAGATTCAACTGCAGGAGTTGCTAGACAAAGGATTTATACGCCCAAGTTTTTCACCCTGGGGAGCTCCAGTGTTGTTTGTTAAAAAGAAGGATGGTTCAATGAGACTCTGCATAGACTACAGAGACTTAAATAAAGTAACCATAAAGAACAGATACCCATTGCCAAGAATAGATGACTTGTTTGACCAACTCCAAGGAGCATCAGTGTTTTCTAAAATTGACTTGCGATCTGGTTATCATCAAGTAAAAGTTAGTGAAGAAGCAATTCAGAAAACATCTTTTAGAACAAGATACGGGCATTATGAGTTTCTCGTTATGCCTTTTGGGCTGACTAACGCGCCCGCAGTATTTATGGACTTGATGAATAGAGTTTTCAAAGACTATCTAGACCGATTTGTAATTGTGTTTATTGATGATATCCTTATTTACTCTCGGTCAGAGGAAGAACATGTTGAACATCTAAGGATAGTGTTGAATATGTTGAAGGAAAATAAGTTATATGCAAAGTTCAAAAAGTGTGAGTTTTGGCTGGAGAAAGTGTCGTTCCTTGGTCATGTTGTATCAAAGGATGGGATTTCTGTTGATCCCTCAAAAGTAGACGCAGTGAGCAGTTGGCCACAACCAAAAACAGTATTTGAGGTGCGAAGCTTTTTGGGTTTGGCAGGTTACTACAGAAAGTTCATAGAAGGATTCTCAAAGATAGCGTCACCACTCACTAATTTGACAAGGATGAAAGTAAAGTTTGAATGGTCGGAAGAATGCGAGCGATGTTTCCAAACATTAAAAGAGAAATTGGTTTATGCTCCAGTATTAGCCATTCCGAACGGTTGTGACGGATTGGTAGTTTACTGTGACGCTTCGGGATCAGAACTTGGGTGTGTGCTTATGCAAAATGGAAGAGTTATTGCCTATGCTTCTCGCCAGTTGAAGGATTATGAAAATAATTACCCGACACATGATCTAGAGCTAGCTGCAGTTGTATTTGCTTTAAAGATCTGGAGGCATTACCTTTATGGTGAGAAGTGTGATATTTATACAGATCACAAGAGCTTGAAGTACTTCTTCACTCAAAAAGAACTAAATATGCGACAGAGAAGATGGTTGGAGTTAGTAAAGGATTATGAATGTACAATTAACTACCATCCAGGGAAGGCAAATGTGGTAGCTGATGCTTTAAGTCGGAAGTCAACTTTAAGTTTAACAATTTTGGGGATAGTACCTAAACCACTCCAGAAGGAATTGGAAAAGTTAGAGATTGAGTTTGTCAGAATGGGCACTGTGGAAAAACTTTTTAACATGTATCTCAAGCCAACGTTGTTGGAAAGAATTAAGGAAGCTCAATGTTCTGACCAATATTTGAAGGATATGATGCCAAGTGTTGAGACAAGGAAACAGAAAGATTTGAATATGTCCAACGAAGGTATCGTTAGGTTCCAAGAAAGATTATATGTCCCTAATGCTAATGGTCTTCGTAAAGAGATACTGGTCGAGGCTCACAACTCACCTTACTCGGTTCATCCTGGAACAAGTAAAATGTATAGAGATTTGAAGATGTTTTATTGGTGGCAAGGGATGAAAGGTGACATAGTTAGATTTGTGGCAGAGTGCTTGACTTGTCAACAAGTTAAGGCGGAGCACCAAAGACCTGCAGGAACTTTACAACCCCTTGATATTCCCCAATGGAAGTGGGAAAAAGTTACCATGGATTTTGTGGTTGGACTTCCAAAACTAAAAGAGGGTTATGATGCAATTTGGGTTATTGTTGATAGATTGACAAAGTCAGCTCATTTTCTTCCTGTTCGCACGACTTATTCGATGGATAAATACGCAGAAGTATATATCAAAGAGATCGTCAGACTTCATGGTGTTCCAATATCTATTGTTTCAGATAGGGATCCAAAATTTACATCATCATTTTGGAAGAGTTTACATAAGGCATTGGGCACAAGATTAGCATTTAGTACGTCTTTTCATCCACAGACCGATGGGCAGTCAGAAAGGACAATTCAAACACTGGATGATATGCTAAGAGCTTGTGTATTAGATTTTGAAAAAAGTTGGAATGTCTACTTACCGTTGGTGGAGTTTTCCTACAACAATAGCTTTCATTCATCTATAGGGATGGCTCCTTATGAAGCACTCTACGGAAGGAAATGTAGATCTCCTATTCATTGGGATGAAATGGGTGAACAAAGGTTTCTTGGTCCTGATTTGGTAAAACGAACGGGAGAAGCTATTGAGAAGATTCGAAAAAGGATGCTGACTTCACAAAGTAGACAAAAGAGTTATGCGGATACTCGTCGGAGAAAGCTAGAATTCAATGAGGGTGATATGGTGTTTCTCAAAGTCGCTCCGGTAAAAGGTGTCATGCGGTTTGGTAAAAAGGGAAAACTTAGTCCTCGATTCATTGGACCGTTTGAAATTCTCGAGCGGGTCGGAGACGTCGCTTACAGATTAGCGCTACCCCCATTACTATCTGCGGTTCACAATGTGTTTCATGTTTCCATGTTGAAAAAGTATATTCAGAACCCATCTCATGTGTTGAGTTATGAGCCACTTGAGTTGCGTTCTGATTTATCGTACGAGGAGACACCCTTGAAGATTTTGGAAAGAGAAGTACGACAGCTAAGAAATAGACAAATTCCATTAGTCAAAATATTATGGAGGAATCATTCGACTGACGAAGCCACATGGGAAACAGAGCATGATATGAGAATCAAATACCCTTCACTATTCGGTTAGTAAATTTCGAGGACGAAATTTTTATAAGGGTGGAAGATTGTGATAACCCAAATTCTCACGTACAATTATGATCAGTAATAACACATTCACGATGCATAATAAAACATTTCATATAGATTGCACACCTCCTATACCTTATGTACAAGAACATTATTTGTTTTTAACATCGTTTGTTGAGTAATTTCATGCAGCGTGAAGGTCCGGTATTCCTCAAGAGTGAAGCATTGTGTGCTAAATCAGTAAATGAATTAATATTATAAGCATTTGGATGATAAATGCATACATATAGTACTCGTTCATTTTCATTGATCAGATTTCGGTAAAATTAACGATACACTGAAATCCGTGCATTTTTCATGACATCACAAGTAGGTCAAATATATTTTGTTAAATGATTTATTTCATACAAAAAAAAAAATGAAGTCATAGTCAACTCGAAGCAAGCATGACGTTTCGGTTTCGTATTTTGCTCGGTAAGCGTGAAATGGCTCGGTTTAACTTTTCGGTTAGTATTTTGTTCAAATAGCTATTTCAAATAATTACTATTTACTATCTATTATTAAATAGGTAAATGAAATGATATTAAACATTTTGATTGGTTTATAAGTAGGTTTTACCGAATAATAATAAAAACGGTGCGTAGAAGCGGAGAAGTCAAAAGTAATCAAAACCGATTGAACCGGGACTAGGTTTCACCATGCTCTGATGGTTTTGTATGTATTTAATATTTTTATACTAGTATGAGTCAGCTTGTAAGTGTAACAGAGAGACACCTCTTGCTTAATTATAAAAATACCAAAACTAGCCTTTTGTTTTGCATAAAACAAAGCAAGCAACACTCATTTATCCTCACCTCTTCGACCAGAGCTTAACCATAGAGAGAAAACCTTCAAAAACTCTTCCTTTCCCTGATTCCAAGCTTCTCCAAGTGGTAGAGCTCAAATTGGAGTTAGAACTTGCAACCTAGTGCCATAACAAGTTTCATGGTTAGTTAAATTCTCTCCTTTTAGTGTTTTCATTTTCATTTGGAAACTACATCACCTCATGTTTATTTACAGATCCATATGATGTAGAATTTATGTTATTTATGTATAAATGTTTCTATAAGGTTGCCTAGGTGAATGATTTGGAAAATAAGCAAAACTAGGTTAATATGGAACTAGTTTTGAGTCATTGTAGCAAATTAATTATGTTAAGTTGCTGCCTGATTATAAATGTATTAAATGAACCTTAATATGTTCATAAGAGTGTCCTATGTCTTAATTAATATTTGGAATTGAGTATCATTGTTGTTGATTTGAGAAAAGAATCGATTCGAACACTTGAAGAGCTAGTTTGTTCGGTTTATTCAATTACCGGTATTTTGTTGCAGCCGGTCTATATTTTAGAAAGGATTGATTATTTTTATTAATACAGGTCCTGGTTAGTTTGAAAATGCAGGGGGAATTATGTCCAAATTTTTGACAAAGAGATCAAATTTTATCTCAACCGAGCTAGTTTTGCCGAAATGTGTTTTAAAGAACTAAGTATCGTGAAATTTGACTTGAAATATGCATGGAATTACTTGTATAAGTATAAAGCATTCACGGACAGTGAAATTGATGTCTTGAGTACTTGGTAATAAATTCATTAGGTGGTTAGCACACATTGCTCATTGAGGAAGCTGGACTGAATCGTTTGCACGGGTATTCGACGTAAAAAGGTAAACATGAACTCTTTTAAAACTATCACAAGGACATAGTATGAAAGCACTATGTTATATGAGTATGAGTATTTCGTGTTCAAAAATTATAAAGAGAATGTACCACTTTAAAAGGTGTGAACATTGATGAGTTAATTTGTTGGTGGCCTATATTAGTCCCTAGGATTGGGGGATTAATATGTCTTATGGGATATTGTTTGTGCCATAGGACTTTCTCGGACTTATTGTAGTTCCTAGGATTGGGGAACTACGGTGTCTCATGTGTATGATTGAGATACTTATATATGGCCAGAGTCCGATAGTTTGCTCACACGTGGCCTTTGTTAGTCCTTAGGATTGGGGGACTAACACATCTTGTGGGATAGGATTGGTCCCATAAGATGTTTTTGAACCTATTGTAACTCCTAGGATTGGGGAGTTACGATGTCTCATGTGTATGATTCAGATATTTGTATGTGGCCAAGGTTCGATGGGACACGTGGAAGCTTACTAATAGGCCTAGACGATTAACCTTCTTTGAACACATAATAACGCGCGTAATATTTTATAATATATTGGTACTATAAGAATAAGAGTTTATGGTATGTTTAAGTATATCTATATGTATACGGTTCTGGTTTACTGAGCTTTAGCTCACGTAGTTCTTGTGATATAGGTGAGGGTGCATCTAGACATGACTAGTCATCTTGGCGTTTGGATGAGCACTCTCGCACACCGTAAAGCATATGTATATGGAACCTTTTGACCTAATGGGTCTATTTTGAATTGTATATATATAGTTTTGATGTCCATATGTACATGGGACAAAGTAACACGGTCGTTATAAAGTAATTTCGTGTATGTACAAAACTATATTACATAATAGAAATATCAAAGTTTAAATTTTGTCCACTTTTTGGAAAGTGAAACTGTTTTAAACTAAAAGAGGTAGCGGGTGCTACATGTTTTGTGACAGTCACTAATCCTGTGAGCCACGAGGGCAAGACCGGGTAAGCTGTGCAATCCCACATCGCCTGGGCAAGGGGATGTGCTGATGGGACGTTCCCGAGACTGTGCAGGTATGGGACTGCACGGTTATCGGAGATCATACAGGTATGGGAATGTATGATCGAAGAGGCTTAAATGAATTGATTGGTACTACCTATGTCAACAAGATGCATCTTCTTTTCGGTTGCCCGTTCATAGGAACTCCAAAGTTAAGCGTGCTTGACTTGGAGTAGTACTAGGATGGGTGACCTCCTGGGAAGTTTCTCGGGAAGCGTGCGAGTGAGGACAAAGCACGCTGGAAAGACTCGTGTTGGTCTGTGGGGACAGTCGTCGATTCGATTGAGCAGCCGGGGTGTTACAAATGGTATCAGAGCCGAGCCCAGCCGGAAGTGTGGCCGACGAGGACGTCGGGCCCCCATTAGGTGGGATGATTCTGACAGTCACTAATCCTGTGAGCCACGAGGGCAAGACCGGGTAAGCTGTGCAATCCCACATCGCCTGGGCAAGGGGATGTGCTGATGGGACGTTCCCGAGACTGTGCAGGTATGGGACTGCACGGTTATCGGAGATCATACAGGTATGGGAATGTATGATCGAAGAGGCTTAAATGAATTGATTGGTACTACCTATGTCAACAAGATGCATCTTCTTTTCGGTTGCCCGTTCATAGGAACTCCAAAGTTAAGCGTGCTTGACTTGGAGTAGTACTAGGATGGGTGACCTCCTGGGAAGTTTATCGGGAAGCGTGCGAGTGAGGACAAAGCACGCTGGAAAGACTCGTGTTGGTCTGTGGGGACAGTCGTCGATTCGATTGAGCAGCCGGGGTGTTACAAATGGTATCAGAGCCGAGCCCAGCCGGAAGTGTGGCCGACGAGGACGTCGGGGCCCCATTAGGTGGGATGATTGTGACAGTCACTAATCCTGTGAGCCACGAGGGCAAGACCGGGTAAGCTGTGCAATCCCACATCGCCTGGGCAAGGGGATGTGCTGATGGGACGTTCCCGAGACTGTGCAGGTATGGGACTGCACGGTTATCGGAGATCATACAGGTATGGGAATGTATGATCGAAGAGGCTTAAATGAATTGATTGGTACTACCTATGTCAACAAGATGCATCTTCTTTTCGGTTGCCCGTTCATAGGAACTCCAAAGTTAAGCGTGCTTGACTTGGAGTAGTACTAGGATGGGTGACCTCCTGGGAAGTTTCTCGGGAAGCGTGCGAGTGAGGACAAAGCACGCTGGAAAGACTCGTGTTGGTCTGTGGGGACAGTCGTCGATTCGATTGAGCAGCCGGGGTGTTACAGTATTTGCTCTCCTAAGAAAACTATTTTTTAACATTTTTCGGTAATGATTTTAACCCGTTAAATGCTTGGTATAGAAACTACGAGATAGTGCTTCGCGATTTAGGGATTAAAATAAGTAAATGTGATATAAATACACATTACTAAGAATTTTTAAGTTCATTTTTTGTTTAAAATATCGTTTAATTAGGGTTGTTCTGTTCAAAATGGGAAAAAGACTCAGTTTTTTTTTAGCACGCATTAATTGGTGAAACAAGGGTTTTTGGAGAGCGTCAAAAACTTTTAATGCCAAAAATAACCCAATTTGTAATAATACCACCTAAATAAAGGTCTAGGAACTGAAATTTCATCATGAACGCATCGTATTTGCTCTCCTAAGAAAATCAATTTTTAACACTTTTCAGTAATGATTTTAACCTGTTAAATGCTTGGTATAGAAACTACGAGATAGTGCTATGCGATTTAGGGATTAAAAAAGGTAAATGTTGTATAAATACACATTACTAAGAATTTTGAAGTTCATTTTTTGTTTAAAATATCGTTTAATTAAGGTTGTTTTGCTTAAAATAGGAGAAAGACTCGGTTTTTTTGGAGCACGCATTAATTGGTAAAACAGGGTTTTTGGTGAGCATCAAAAACTTTTAATCCCAGAAATAACCCAATTTGTAATAATACCACCTAACTAAGGGTATAGCAAATGAAATTTCATCATGAACGCATCGTATTTGCTCTCCTAAGAAAACTATTTTTTAACACTTTTCGGTAATGATTTTAACCCGTTAAATGCTTGGTATAGAAACTACGAGATAGAGCTTCGCGATTTAGGGATTAAAATAAGTAAATGTGATATAAATACACATTACTAAGAATTTTGAAGTTCATTTTTTGTTTAAAATATCGTTTAATTAGGGTTGTTCTGCTCAAAATGGAAAAAACACTCAGTTTTTTTTTTAGCACGCATTTATTGGTGAAACATGGTTTTTGGAGAGCGTCAAAAACTCTTAATGCCAAAAATAACCCAATTTGTAATAATACAACCCAAATAAAGGTCTAGCAACTGAAATTTCATCACGAACGCATCGTATTTGCTCTACTAAGAAAACCAATTTTTAACACTTTTCGGTAATGATTTTAACCCGTTAAATGCTTGGTATAGAAACTACGAGATAGTGCTATGCGATTTAGGGATTAAAATAAGTACAAGCTGTATAGATTCACATTACTAAGAATTTTGAAGTTCATTTTTTGTTTACAATATCGTTTAATTAGGGTTGTTCTGCTTAAAATGGGAGAAAGACTCAGTTTTTTTGGCGCACGCATTCATTGGTGAAACAGGGTTTTTGGTGAGCGTCAAAAACTTTTCATCCCAGAAATAACCTAATTTGTAATAATACCACCTAAATAAAGGTCTAGCAAATGAAATTTTATCATGAACGCATCGTATTTGCTCTCCTAAGAAAACTATTTTTTAACACTTTTCGGTAATGATTTTAACCCGTTAAATGGTTGGTATAGAAACTACGAGATAGTGCTTCGCGATTTAGGGATTAAAATAAGTAAATGTGATATAAATACAAATTACTAAGAATTTTGAAGTTCATTTTTTGTTTAAAATATCGTTTAATTAGGGCTGTTTTGCTCGAAATGGGAAAAAGACTCAGATTTTTTTTAGCACGCATTAATTGGTGAAACAGGGTTTTTCGAGATCGTCAAAAAATTTTAATGCCAAAAATAACCCAATTTGTAATAATAGCACCTAAATAAAGGTCTAGCAACTGAAATTTCATCATGAACGCATCGTATTTGCTCTCCTAAGAAGACTAATTTTTAACACTTTTCGGTAATGATTTTAACCTGTTAAATGCTTGGTATAGAAACTACGAGATAGTGCTATGCGATTTAGGGATTAAAACAAGTAAATGTTGTATAAATACACATTAGTAAGAATTTTGAAGTTCAATTTTTTTAAATATCGTTTAATTAGGGTTGTTCTGATCAAAATGGGAAAAAGACTCAGATTTTTTTTAGCACGCATTCATTGGTGAAACAGGGTTTTTGGTGAGCGTCAAAAACTTTTCATCCCAGAAATAACCTAATTTGTAATAATACCACCTCAATAAAGGTCTATCAAATGAAATTTCATCATGAACGCATCGTATTTGCTCTCCTAAGAAAACAATTTTTAACACTTTTCGGTAATTATTTTAACCCGTTAAATGCTTGGTATAGAAACTACGAGATTGTGCTTCGCGATTTAGGGATTAAAATAAGTAAATGTGATATAAATACACATTACTAAGAATTTTGAAGTTCATTTTTTGTTTAAAATATCGTTTAATTAGGGGTGTTCTTCTCAAAATGGGAAAAAGACGCAGTTTTTTTTTGAGCACGCATTAATTGGTGAAACAAAGGTTTTTGGAGAGCGTCAAAAACTCTTAATGCGAAAAATAACCCAATTTGTAATAATACCACCTAAATAAAGGTCTAGGAACTGAAATTTCATCATGAACGCATCGTATTTGCTCTCCTAAGAAAACTAATTTTTAACACTTTTCGGTAATGATTTTTACCTGTTAAATGCTTGGTATAGAAACTACGAGATAGTGCTATGCGATTTAGGGATTAAAACAAGTAAATGTTGTATAAATACACATTTCTAAGAATTTTGAAGTTCGTTTTTTGTTTAAAATATCGTTTAATTAGTGTTGTTTTGCTTAAAATGGGAGAAAGACTCGATTTTTTTGGAGAACGCTTTAATTGGTGAAACAGGGTTTTTGGAGAGCGTCAAAAACTTTTCATCCCAGAAATAACCCAATTTGTAATAATACCACCTAAATAAAGGTCTAGCAAATGAAATTTCACCATGAACGCATTGTATTTGCTATCCTAAGAAAACTATTTTTTAACACTTTTCGGTAATGATTTTAACCCGTTAAATGCTTGTTACTAAAAATATCGTTTAATCAAGGGTTTTTGGAGAGCGTCAAAAACTCTTAATGCCAAAAATAACCCAATTTGTAATAATACCACCTAAATAAAGGTCTTGCAACTGAAATTTCATCATGAACGCATCGTATTTGCTCTCCTAAGAAAACCAATTTTTAACACTTTTCGGTAATGATTTTAACCCGTTAAATGCTTGGTATAGAAACTACGAGATAGTGCTATGCGATTTAGGGAATAAAACAAGTAAATGTTATATAAATACACATTACTAAGAATTTTGAAGATCATTTTTTGTTTAAAATATCGTTTAATTAGGGTTGTTTTGCTCAAAATGGGAAAAATACTCAGTTTTTTTGGAGCACGCATTAATTGGTGAAACTGGGTTTTTGGTGAGCGTTAAAAACTTTTCATACCAGAAATAACTCAATTTGTAATAATACCACCTAAATAAAGGTCTAGCAAATGAAATTTCATCATGAACGCATCGTATTTGCTCTCCTAAGAAAACAATTTTTTAACACTTTTCGGTAATGATTTTAACTCGTTAAATGCTTGGTATAGAAACTACGAGATATTGCTTCGCGATTTAGGGATTAAAATAAGTAAATGTGATAAAAATACACATTACTAAGAATTTTTAAGTTCATTTTTTTTAAATATCGTTTAATTAGGGTTGTTCTGCTCAAAATGGAAAAAATACTAAGTTTTTGACTTAGCACGCATTAATTGGTGAAACAGGGTTTTTGGAGAGCGTAAAAAACTTTTAATGCCAAAAATAACCCAATTTGTAATAATACCACCTAAATAAAGGTCTAGCAATTGAAATTTCATCATGAACGCATCGTATTTGCTCTCCTAAGAAAACCAATTTTTAACACTTTTCGGTAATGATTTTTACCTGTTAAATGCTTGGTATAGAAACTACGAGATAGTGCTATGCGATTTAGGGATTAAACCAAGTAAATGTTGTATAAATACACATTTCTAAGAATTTTGAAGTTCGTTTTTTGTTTAAAATATCGTTGAATTAGGGTTGTTTTGCTTAAAATGGGAGAAAGACTCGGTTTTTTTGGAGCACGCATTAATTGGTGAAACCGAGTTTTTGGAGAGCGTCAAAAACTTTTCATCCCAGAAATTACCCAATTTTTAATAATACCACCTAAATAAAGGTCTAGCAAATGAAATTTCATCATGAACGCATTGTATTTGCTATCCTAAGAAAACTATTTTTTAACACTTTTCGGTAATGATTTTAACCCGTTAAATGCTTGGTATAGAAACTACGCGATATTGCTTCGCGATTTAGGGATTAAAATAAGTAAACGTGATATAAATACACATTACTAAGAATTTTGAAGTTCATTTTTTGTTTAAAATATCGTTTAATTAGGGTTGTTCTGCTCAAATTGGTAAAAAGACTCAGTTTTTTTTTTGAGCACGCATTAATTGGTGAAACAAGGGTTTTTGGAGAGCGTCAAAAACTCTTAATGCCAAAAATAACCGAATTTCTAATAGTACCACCTATATAAAGGTCTAGCAACTGAAACTTCATCATGAACGCATCGTATTTGCTCTCCTACGAAAACCAATTTTTAACACTTTTCGGTAATGATTTTAACCTTTTAAATGCTTGGTATAGAAACTACGAGATAGTGCTATGCGATTTAGGGATTTAAACAAGTAAATGTTGTATAAATACACATTACTAAGAATTTTGAAGTTCATTTTTTGTTTAAAATATCGTTTAATTAGGGTTGTTTTGCTTAAAATGGGAGAAAGACTCAGTTTTTTTGGAGCAAGCATTAATTGGTGAAACAGGGTTTTTGGAGAGCGTCAAAAACTTTTAATGCCAAACATAACCCAATTTGTAATATTACCACCCAAATAAAGGTCTAGCATTTGAAATTTCATCACGAACGCATCGTATTTGCTCTCCTAAGAAAACCAATTTTTAACACTTTTCGGTAATTATTTTAACCCGTTAAATACTTGGTATAGAAACTACGAGATAGTGCTATGCGATTTAGGGATTAAAATAAGTAAATGTTGTATAAATACACATTAATAAGAATTTTGAAGTTCATTTTTTGTTTAAAATATCGTTTAATTAGTGTTGTTTTTCTTAAAATAGGAGAAAGACTCAGTTTTTTTTTTAGAGCACGCATTAATTGGTGAAACAGGGTTTTTGGTGAGCGTCATAAACTTTTAATCCCAGAAATAACCCAATTTGTAATAATACCACCTAAATAAAGGTCAAGCAACTGAAATTTCATCATGAACGCATCGTATTTGCTCTCCTAAGAAAACCATTTTTTAACACTTTTCGGTAATGATTTTAACCCGTTAAATGCTTGGTATAGAAACTACGAGATAGTGCTTCGCGATTTAGGGATTAAAATAAGTAAATGTGATATAAATACACATTACTAAGAATTTTGAAGTTCATTTTTTGTTTAAAATATCTTTTAATTAGGGTTGTTCTTCTCAAAATGGGAAAAAGACTCAGTTTTTTTTTTAGCACGCATTAATTGGTGAAACAACGTTTTTGGAGAGCTTGAGAAACTTTTAATGCCAAAAATAACCCAATTTTTAATAATACCACCTAATTAAAGGTCTAGCAACTGAAATTTCATCATGAACGCGTCGTATTTTGCTCTCCTAAGAAAACCAGTTTTTAACACTTTTCGGTAATGATTTTAACCCGTTAAATGCTTGGTATAGAAACTACGAGATAATGCTATGCGATTTAGGGAATAAAACAAGTAAATGTTATATAAATACACATTACTAAGATTTTTGAAGTTCATTTTTTGTTTAAAATATCGTTTAATTAGGGTTGTTTTGCTTAAAATGGGAGAAAGACTCGGTTTTTTTTGGAGCACGCATTAATTGGTGAAACAGGGTTTTTGGTGAGCGTCAAAAACTTTTAATGCCAAAAATAACCCAATTTGTAATAATACCACCCAAATAAAGGTATAGCAACTGAAATTTCATGACGAACGCATTGTATTTGCTCTCCTAAGAAAACCAATTTTTAACATTTTTCGGTAATGATTTTAACCCGTTAAATGCTTCGTATAGAAACTACGAGATAGTGCTATGCGATTTAGGGATTAAAATAAGTAAATGTTGTATAAATACACATTACTAAGAATTTTTAAGTTCATTTTTTTTTAAAATATCGTTTAATTAGGGTTGTTCTGCTCAAAATGGGAAAAAGACTCAGTTTTTTTGGAGCACGCATTAATTGGTGAAACAGGGTTTTTGGTGAGTGTCAAAAACTTTTCATCCCAGAAATAACCCAATTTGTAATAATACCACCTAAATAAAGGTCTAGCAAATGAAATTTCATCATGAACGCATCGTATTTGCTCTCCTAAGAAAACAACTTTTTAACACTTTTCGGTAATGATTTTAACCCGTTAAATGCTTGGTATAGAAACTACGAGATAGTGGTATGCGATTTAGGGATTAAAATAAGTAAATGTGATATAAATACACATTACTAAGAATTTTGAAGTTCATTTTTTGTTTAAAATATCGTTTAATTAGGGTTGTTTTGCTTAAAATAGGAGAAAGACTCAGTTTTTTTGAAGCACGCATTAATTGGTGAAAAAGGGTTTTTGGTGAGCGTCAAAAACTTTTAATCCCAGAAATAACCCAAATTGTAATAATACCACCTAAATAAAGGTCTAGCAACTGAAATTTCATCATGAACACATCGTATTTGCTCTCCCAAGAAAACAATTTTTTAACACTTTTCGGTACTGATTTTAACCCGTTAAATGCTTGGTATAGAAACTACGAGTTAGTGCTATGCGATTTAGGGATTAAAATAAGTAAATGTTGTATAAATACACATTACTAAGAATTTTGAAGTTCATTTTTTGTTTAAAATATCGTTTAATTAGGGTTGTTTTGCTTAAAATAGGAGAAAGATTCAGTTTTTTTGGACCACGCATTAATTGGTGAAACAGTGTTTTTGGTGAGCGTCAAAAACTTTTATTCCTAGAAATAACCCAATTTGTAATAAAACCACCTAAATAAAGGTCTAGCAACTGAATCTTCATCATGAACGCATCGTATTTGCTCTCCCAAGAAAACAATTTTTTAACACTTTTCGGTAATGATTTTAACCCGTTAAATGCTTGGTATAAAAACTACGAGATAGTGCTTCGCGATTTAGGGATTAAACTAAGTAAATGTGATATAAATACACATTACTAAGAATTTTAAAGTTCATTTTTTGTTTAAAATATCGTTTAATTAGTATTGTTTTGCTTAAAATAGGAGAAAGACTCAGTTTTTTTGAAGCACGCATTAATTGGTGAAACAGGGTTTTTGGTGAGCGTCAAAAACTTTTAATCCCAGAAATAACCCAATTTGTAATAATACCACCTAAATAAAGGTCTAGCAACTGAAGTTTCATCATGAACGCATCGTATTTGCTCTCCCAAGAAAACAATTTTTTAACACTTTTCGGTAATGATTTTAACCCGTTAAATGCTTGGTATAGAAACTACGAGATAGTGTTTCGCGATTTAGGGATTAAAATAAGTAAATTTGATATAAATACACATTACTAAGAATTTTGAAGTTTATTTTTTGTTTAAAATATCGTCTAATTAGGGTTGTTCTGCTCAAAATGGGAAAAAGACTCAGTTTTTTTTTACTACGCATTAATTGGTGAAACAGGGTTTTTGGAGAGCGTCAAAAACTTTTAATGCCAAAAATAACCCAATTTGTAATAATACTACCTAAATAAACGTCTAGCAACTGAAATTTCATCATGAACGCATTGTATTTGCTCTCCTCAGAAAACCAATTTTTAACACTTTTCGGTAATGATTTTAACCTGTTAAATGCTTGGTATAGAAACTACGAGATAGTGCTATGAAAATTAGGGATTAAAACAAGTAAATGTTGTATAAATACACATTTCTAAGAATTTTGAAGTTCGTTTTTTGTTTAAAATATCGTTTAATTAGGGTTGTTTTGCTTAAAACGGGAGAAAGAGTCGGTTTTTTTGGAGCACGCATTAATTGGTGAAACAGGGTTTTTGGAGAGCGTCAAAAACTTTTAATGACAAAAGTAACCCAATTTGTAATAATACCACCCAAATAAAGGTCTAGCAACTGAAATTTCATCACGAACGCATCGTATTTGCTCTCCTAAGAAAACCAAGTTTTAACACTTTTCGGTAATGATTTTAAACTTTTAAATGCTTGGTATAGAAACTACGAGATAGTGCTATGCAATTTAGGGATTAAAACAAGTAATTGTTGTATAAATACACATTACTAAGCATTTTGAAGTTCATTTTTTGTTTAAAATATCGTTTAATTAGGGTTGTTTTGCTTAAAATGGGAGAAAGACTCAGTTTTTTTGGAGCAAGCATTAATTGGTGAAACATGGTTTTTGGAGAGCGTCAAAAACTTTTAATTCCAAAAATAACCCAATTTGTAATATTACCACCTAAATAAAGGTCTAGCAAATGAAATTTCATCACGGACGCATCGTATTTGCTCTCCTAAGAAAACCAATTTTTAACACTTTTCGGTAATGATTATAACCCGTTAAATTCTTGGTATAGAAACTACGAGATAGTGCTATGCGATTTAGGGATTAAAATAAGTAAATGTTGTATAAATACACATTACTAAGAAATTTGAAGTTCATTTTTTGTTTGAAATATCGTTTAATTAGGGTTGTTTTGCTTAAAATAGGAGAAAACCTCAGTTTTTTTGGAGCACGCATTAATTGGTGAAACAGGGTTTTTGGTGAGCGTCAAAAACTTTTTATCCCAGAAATAACCCAATTTGTAATAATACCACCTAAATAAAGGTCTAGCAACTGAAATTTCATCATGAACGCATCGTATTTGCTCTCCCAAGAAATAAATTTTTTTACACTTTTCGGTAATGATTTTAACCCGTTAAATGCTTGGTATAGAAACTACGAGATAGTGCTTCGCGATTTAGGGATTAAAATAAGTAAATGTGATATAAATACAAATTACTAAGAATTTTGAAGTTCATTTTTTGTTTAAAATATCGTCTAATTAGGGTTGTTCTGCTCAAAATGGGAAAAAGACTCAGTTTTTTTACTACGCATTAATTGGTGAAACAGGGTTTTTGGAGAGCGTCAAAAACTTTTAATTCCAAAAATAACCCAATTTGTAATATTACCACCCAAATAAAGTTCTAGCAACTGAAATTTCATCACGAACGCATCGTATTTGCTCTCCTAAGAAAACCAATTTTTAACACTTTTCGGTAATGGTTTTAACCCGTTAAATTCTTGGTATAGAAACTACGAGATAGTGCTATGCGATTTAGGGATTAAAATAAGTAAATGTTGTATAAATACACATTACTAAGAATTTTGAAATTCATTTTTTGTTTGAAATATCGTTTAATTAGGGTTGTTTTGCTTAAAATAGGAGAAAGACTCAGTTTTTTTGGAGCACGCATTAATTGGTGAAACAGGGTTTTGGGTGAGCGTCAAAAACTTTTTATCCCACAAATAACCCAATTTGTAATAATACCACCCAAATAAAGGTCTAGCAACTGAAATTTCATCATGAACGCATCGTATTTGCTCTCCCAAGAAAACAATTTTTTAACACTTTTCGGTAATGATTTTAACCCGTTAAATGCTTGGTATAGAAACTACGAGATAGTGCTTCGCGATTTAGGGATTAAAATAAGTAAATGTCATATAAATACACATTACTAAGAATTTTGAAGTTCATTTTTTGTTTAAAATATCGTTTAATTAGGGTTGTTCTGCTCAAAATGGGAAAAAGACTCAGTTTTTTTTTTTAGCACGCATTAATTGGTGAAACAGGGTTTTTGGAGAGCGTCAAAAACTTTTAATGCCAAAAATAACCCAATTTGTAATAATACCACCCAAATAAAGGTCTAGCAACTGAAATTTCATCATGAACGCATCGTATTTGCTCTCCTAAGAAAACCAATTTTTAACACTTTTCGGTAATGATTTTAACCTGGTAAATGCTTGGTATAGAAACTACGAGATAGTGCTACGCGATTTAGGGATTAAAACAAGTAAATTTTGTATAAATACACATTACTAAGAATTTTGAAGCTCGTTCTTTGTTTAAAATATCGTTTAATTAGGGTTGTTTTGCTTAAAATGGGAGAAAGACTCGGTTTTTTTGGAGCACGCATTAATTGGTGAAACAGGGTTTTTGGAGAGCGTCAAGAACTTTTAATGCCAAAAATAACCCAATTTGTAATAATACCACCCAAATAAAGGTCTAGCAACTGAAATTTCATCACGAACGCATCGTATTTGCTCTCCTAAGAAAACCAATTTTTAACACTCTTCGGTAATGATTTTAACCCGTTAAATGCTTGGTATAGAAACTACGAGATAGTGCTATGCGATTTAGGGATTAAAATAAGTAAATGTTGTATAAATACACATTACTAAGAATTTTGAAGTTCATTTTTTGTTTAAAATATCGTTTAATTAGGGTTGTTTTGCTTATAATAGGAGAAAGACTCAGATTTTTTGGAGCACGCATTAATTTGTGAAACAGGGTTTTTGGTGAGCGTCAAAAACTTTTCATCCCAGAAATAACCCAATTTGTAATAATACCACCTAAATAAAGGTTTAGCAAATGAAATTTCATCATGAACGCATCGTATTTGCTCTCCTAAGAAAACAATTTTTTTAACACTTTTCGGTAATGATTTTAGCCCGTTAAATGCTTGGTATAGAAACTACGAGATAGTGCTTCGCGGTTTAGGGATTAAAATAAGTAAATGTGATATAAATACACATTACTAAGAATTTTGAAGTTCATTTTTTTTTAAAATATCGTTTAATTAGGGTTGTTTTGCTCAAAACGGGAAAAAGACTCCGTTTTTTTTAGCACGCATTAATTGGTGAAACAGGGTTTTTGGAGAGCGTCAAAAACTTTTAATGCCAAAAATAACCCAATTTGTAATAATACCACCCAAATAAAGGTCTATCAACTGAAATTTCATCATGAACGCATCGTATTTGCTCTCCTAAGAAAACCAATTTTTAACACTTTTCGGTAATGATTTTAACCTGTTAAAAGCTTGGTATAGAAACTACGAGATAGTGCTATGCGATTTAGGGATTAAAACAAGTAAATGTTGTATAAATACACATTACTAAGAATTTTGAAGCTCGTTCTTTGTTTAAAATATCGTTTAATTAGGGTTGTTTTGCTTAAAATGGGAGAAAGACTCGGTTTTTTTGGAGCACGCATTAATTGGTGAAACAGGGTTTTTGGAGAGCGTCAAAAACTTTTAATGCCAAAAATAACCCAATTTGTAATAATACCACCCAAATAAAGTCCTAGCAATTGAAATTTCATCACGAACGCATCGTATTTGCTCTCCTAAGAAAACCAATTTTTAATACTTTTCGGTAATGATTTGAACCCGTTAAATGCTTGGTATAGAAACTACGAGATAGTGCTATGCGATTTAGGGATTAAAATAAGTAAATGTTGTATAAATACACATTACTAAGAATTTTGAAGTTCATTTTTTGTTTAAAATATCGTTTAATTAGGGTTGTTTTGCTTATAATAGGAGAAAGACTCAGGTTTTTTGGAGCTCGCATTAATTGGTGAAACAGGGTTTTTTGGTGAGCGTCAAAAACATTTAATCCCAGAAAAACCCAATTTTTAATAATACCACATAAATAAAGGTTTAGAAACTGAAATTTCATCATGAACGCATCGTATTTGCTCTCCTAAGAAAACAATTTTTTTAACACTTTTCGGTAATTATTTTAACCCGTTAAATGCTTGGTATAGAAACTACGAGATAGTGCTTCGCGATTTAGGGATTAAAATAAGTAAATGTGATATAAATACACATTACTAAGAATTTTGAAGTTCATTTTTTGTTTAAAATATCGTTTAATTAGGGTTGTTGTGCTCAAAATGGGAAAAAGACTCAGTTTTTTTTGGAGCACGCATTATTTGGTGAAACAGGGTTTTTGGAGAGCGTCAAAAACTTTTCATGCAAAAAATATCCCAATTTGTAATAATACCACCTAAATAAAAGTCTAGCAACTTAAATTTCATCATGAACACATTGTATTTGCTCTCCTAAGAAAACCAATTTTTAACACTTTTCGTTAATGATTTTAACCTGTTAAACACTTGGTATTGAAATTACGAGATAGTGCTATGCGATTTAGGGATTAAAACAAGTAAATGTTGTATAAACACACATTACTAAGAGTTTTGAAGTTCATTTTTTGTTTAAAATATCGTTTAATTAGGGTTGTTTTGCTTAAAATAGGAGAAAGACTAAGTTTTTTTGGACCACGCATTAATTGGTGAAACAGGGTTTTTGGTGAGCGTCAAAAACTTTTAATCCCAGAAATAACCCAATTTATAATAATACCACCTAAATAAAAGTCTAGCAACTGAAATTTCATCATGACCGCATCGTATTTGCTCTCCTAAGAAAATAATTTTTTAACACTTTTCGGTAATGATTTTAACCCGTTAAATTCTTGCTATAGAAACTACGAGATAGTGCTTCACGATTTAGGGATTAAAATAAGTAAATGTGATATAAATACACATTACTAAGAATTTTGAAGTTCTTTTTTTGTTTAAAATATCGTTTAATTAGGGTTGTTCTGCTCAAAATGGGAAAAGACTCAGTTTTTTTTTTAGCACGCATTAATTGGTGAAACAGGGTTTTTGGAGAGCGTCAAAAACTTTTAATGCCAAAAATAACCCAATTTGTAATAATACCACCTAAATAAAGGTCTAGCAACTGAAATTTCATCATGAACGCATCGTATTTGCTCTCCTAAGAAAACCAAGTTTTAACACTTTTCGGTAATGATTTAACCCGTTAAATGCTTGGTATAGAAACTACGATATAGTGCTATGCGATTTAGGGATAAAACAAGAAAATGTTGTATAAATACACATTACTAAGAATTTTGAATTTAATTTTTTGTTTAAAATATCGTTTAATTAGGGTTGTTTTGCCTAAAATGGGAGAAAGACTCAGTTTTTTTGGAGCACGCATTAATGGGTGAAACAGGGTTTTTGGAGAGCGTCAAAAACTTTTAATCCCAGAAATAACCCAATTTCTAATATAACACCTAAATAAAGGTCTAGGAACTGAAATTTCATCATGAACGCATCATATTTGCTCTCCTAAGAAAACCAATTTTTACCACTTTTCGGTAATTATTTTAACCAGTTAAATGCTTGGTATAGAAACTATGAGATAGTGCTTCGCGATTTACGGATTAAAATAAGTAAATGTGATATAAATACACATTACTAAGAATTTTGAAGTTCATTTTTTGTTTAAAATATCGTTTAATTAGGGTTTTTTTGCTCAAAATGGGAAAAAGACTAAGTTTTTTTGGAGCACGCATTAATTGGTGAAACAGGGTTTTTGGAGAGCGTCAAAAACTTTTAATGCCAAAAATAACCGAATTTGAAATGATATTACCCAAATAAAGGTCTAGCAACTGAAATTTCATCATTAACGCATCGTATTTGCTCTCCTAAGAAAACCAATTTTTAACACTTTTATTTTAACCTGTTAAATGCGTGGTATAGAAACTACGAGATAGTGCTTCCCGATATAGGGATTAAAATAAGTAAATGTGGTATAAATACACATTACTAAGAATTTTTAAGTTCATTCTTTGTTTAAAATATTGTTTAATTAGGGTTGTTTAGCTTAAAATTGGAGAAAGACGCAGTTTTTTTGGAGCACGCATTAATTGGTGAAACAGGGTTTTTGGAGAGCGTCAAAAACTTTTAATCCCAGAAATAACCCAATTTGTAATAATACCACCTAAATAAAGGTCTAGCAACTTAAATTTCATCATGAACGCATCGTGTTTGCTCTCCTAAGAAAACAAATTTTTAACACTTTTCGGTAATGATTTTAACCCGGTAAATGCTTGGTATAGAAACTACGAGATAGTGCTTCGCGATTTACGGATTAAAATAAGTAAATGTGAAATAAATACACATTACTAAGAATTTTGAAATTCATTTTTTGTTTAAAATATCATTTAATTAGGGTTGTTTTGCTCAAAATGGGAAAAAGACTCAGCTTTTTTTTTGCACGCATTAATTGGTGAAACGGGGTTTTTGGAGAGCGTCAAAAATTTGAATCCCATAAATAACCCAATTTCTAATAATACGACCTAAATAAAGGTCTAGCAACTGAAATTTCATCATGAACGCATCGTATTTTTTCTCCTAAGAAAACCAATTTTTAACACTTTTCAGTAATGATTTTAACCCGATAAATGCTTGGTATAGAAACTACGAGATAGTGCTATGCGATTTAGGGATTAAAACAAGTAAATGTTGTATAAATACACATTAATTAGAATTTTGAAGTTCATTTTTTGTTTAAAATGTCGTTTAATTAGGGTTGTTTTGCTTAAAATGGGAGAAAGACTCAGTTTTTTTGGAGCACGCATTAATTGGTGAAACAAGGTTTTTGGAGAGCGTCAAAAAATTTTAATCCCATAAATAACCCAATTTCTAATAATACCACCTAAATAAAGGTCTAGTAACTGAAATTTCATCATGACTGCATGGTATTTGCTCTCCTAAGAAAACTAATTTTTAACACTTTTCGGTAATGATTTTAACCCGTTAAATGCTTGGTATAGAAACTACGAGATAGTACTATGCGATTTAGGGATTAAAATAAGTAAATGTTGTATAAATACACATTACTAAGAATTTTGAAGTTCATTTTTTGTTTAAAATAACGTTTAATTAGGGTTGTTTTGCTTAAAATGGGAGAAAGACACAGTTTTTTTGGTGCACGCATTAATTGGTGAAACAGGGTTTATGGAGAGCGTCATAAAATTTTAATCCCAGAAATAACCCAATTTCTAATAAAACCACCTAAATAAAGGTCTAGCAACTGAAATTTCATCATGAACGCATCGTATTTGCTCTCCTAAGAAAACCAATTTTTAACACTTTTCGGTAATTATTTTAACCCGTTAAATGCTTGGTATAGAAACTACGAGATAGTGCTTCGCGATTTAGGGATTAAAATAAGTAAATTCGATATAAATACACATTACTAAGAATTTTGAAGTTCAATTTTTGTTTAAAATATCGTTTAATTAGGGTTGTTTTGTTTAAAATGGGAGAAAGACTCAAATTTTTTGGAGCACGCATTAATTGGTGACGCACGGTTTTTGGAGAGCGTCAAAAACTTTTAATGCCAAAACTAACCCAATTTGTAATAATACCACCCAAATAAAGGTCTAGCATCTGAAATTTTATCATGAACGGATCGTATTTTCTCTCCTAAGAAAACCAATTTTTAACACTTTTCGGTAATGATTTTAACCCGTTAAATGCTTGGTATAGAAACTACGAGATAGTGCTATGCGATTTAGGGATTAAAACAAGTAAATGTTGTATAAATACCCATTAATACGAATTTTGAAGTTCATTTTTTGTTTAAAATTTCGTTTAATTAGGGTTGTTTTGCTTAAAATGGGAGAAAGACTTTGTTTTTTTGGAGCACGCATTAACTGTTGAAACACGGTTTTTGGAGAGCGTCTAAAACTTTTAATCCCACAAATAACCGAATTTCTAATATAAAACCTAAATAAAGGTCTAGGAACTGAAATTTCATCATGACTGCATGGTATTTGCTCTCCTAAGAAAACCAATTTTTAACACTTTTTGGTAATGATTTTAACCCGTTAAATGCTTGGTATAGAAACTACGAGATAGTGCTATGCGATTTAGGGATTAAAATAAGTAAATGTTGTATAAATACACATTACTAAGAATTTTGAAGTTCAGTTTTTGTTTAAAATAACGTTTAATTAGGGTTGTTTTGCTTAAAATGGGAGAAAGACTCAGTTTTTTTGGAGCACGCATTAATTGGTGAAACAGGGGTTTTGGAGAGCGTCACAAGATTTCAATCCCAGAAATAACCAAATTTCTAATATAACACCTAAATAAAGGTCTAGGAACTGAAATTTCATCATGAACGCATCGTATTTGCTCTCCTAATAAAACCAATTTTTAACACTTTTCGGTTATTATTTTAACCCGTTAAATGCTTGGTATAGAAACTAGGAGATAGCGCTTCGCGATTTAAGGATTAAAATAAGTAAATTCGATATAAATACACATTACTTAGAATTTTGAAGTTCATTTTTTGTTTAAAATATCGTTTAATTAGGGTTGTTTTGCTTAAAATTGGAGAAAGACTCAAATTTTTTGGAGCACGCATTAATTGGTGAAGCAGGGTTTTTAGAGAGCGTCAAAAAACTTTTAATGCCAAAAACAACCCAATTTGTAATAATACCACCCAAATAAAGGTCTAGCAATTAAAATTTTATCATGAACGCATCGTATTTTCTCTCCTAAGAAAACCAATTTTTAACACTTTTCGGTAATGATTTTAACCCGTTAAATGCTTTGTATAGAAACTACGAGATAGTGCTTTGCGATTTAGGGATTAAAACAAGTAAATGTTTTTATAAATGCACGTTTTTAAGAATTTTGAAGTTCAATTTTTGTTTAAAATATCGTTTAATTAGGGTTGTTTTGCTTAAAATGGGAGAAAGACTCAGTTTTTTTGGTGCACGCATTAATTGGTGAAACAGGGTTTTTGGAGAGCGTCAAAAATTTTAATCCCAGAAAAAACCCAATTACTAATAAAACCACCTAAATAAAGGTCTAGCAACTGAAATTTCATCATGAACGCATCGTATTTGCTCTCCTAAGAAAACAAATTTCTAACATTTTTCGGTAATGATTTTAACCCGTTAAATGCTCGGTATAGAAACTACGAGATAGTGCTTCGCAATTTAGGGATTAAAAGAAGTAAATGTGGTATAAATACACATTACTAAGAATTTTGAAGTTAATTTTTTGTTTAAAATATCGTTTAATTAGGGTTGTTTTGCTTAAAATGGGAAAAAGACTCAGTTTTTTTTATGCACGCATTTATTAGTAAAACAGGTTTTTGGAGAGTGAAAAACTTTTAATGCCAAAAATAACCCAATTTGTAATAATACCACCCAAAGAAAGACCTAGGAACTGAAATTACATCATGAACGCATCGTATTTGCTCTCCTAATAAAACAAATTTTTACTACTTTTCGGTAATGATTTTAACCCGTTAAATGCTTGGTATAAAAACTACGAGATAGTGCTTCGCGATTTAGGGATTAAAAGAAGTAAATGTTGTATAAATACACATAAATAAGAATTTTGAAGTTCATTTTTTGTTTGAAATATCGTTTAATTAGGGTTGTTTTTCTTAAAATGGGAAAAACACTCATTTTTTTTAAGCACGCATTAAATAGTGAAACATGTTTTTTGGATAGCGTCAAAAACTTTTAATCCCAGAAATACCCCATTTTGTAATAATACCACCCAAATAAAAGTCTAGCAACTGAAAATTCATCATGAACGCGTCGTATTTGTTCTCCTAAGAAAGCAAATTTTTTAACACTTTTCATTAATTATTATAACCCGTTAAATGCTTGGTATAGAAACTACGAGATAGTGCTTCGCGATTTAGGGATTAAAAGAAGTAAATGTGGTATAAATACACATTATTAAGAATTTTGAAGTTCATTTTTTGTTTGAAATATAGTTTAATTAGGGTTGTTTTGCTTAAAATGGGAAAAACACTCATTTTTTTTAAGCACGCATTAAATGGTGAAACAGGTTTTTTGGAGAGCATCAAAAAATTTTAATCCCAGAAATAACCCAATTTGTAATAATAATACCTAAATAAAGGTCTAGAAACTGAAATTTCATCATGAACGCATCGTATTTGCTGTCCTAAGAAAACAAATTTTGAATACTTTTCGGTATAATTTTAACCTGTTAAATGCTTGGTATAGAAACAGCGAGATAGTGCTTCGCGATTTAGGGATTAAAATAAGTAAATGTGATATAAATACACATTAATAAGAGTTTTGAAGTTCATTTTTTGTTTAAAATATCGTTTAATTTGGGTTGTTTTGCTCAAAATGGGAAAAAGACTCAATTTTTTTTGGAGCACGCATTAATTGGTGAAACAGGGTTTTTGGAGAGCGTCAAAAACTTTTAATGCCAAAAATAACCCAATTTGTAATAATAGCACCCATATAAAGGTCTAGCAACTGAAATTTCATCATGAACGCATCGTATTCGCTCTGCTAAGAAAACCAATTTTTAACACTTTTCGGTAATGATTTTAACTTGTTAAATACTTCGTATAGAAAATACGAGATAGTGCTTCGCGATTTAGGGATTAAAAGAAGTAAATGTGGTATGATAACACATTACTAAGAATTTTAAAGTTCATTTTTTGGTTAAAATATCGTTTAATTAGGGTTGTTTTGCTTAAAATGGGAAAAAGACTCAAATTTTTTTGGAGCACGCATTAATTGGTGAAACGGGGTTTTTGGAGAGCGTCAAAAACTTTTAATGCCAAAAATAACCCAATTTGTAATAATACCACCCAAATAAAGGTCTAGCAACTGAAATTTCATCATGAACGCATCGTATTTGCTCTCCTAAGAAAACCAATTTTTAACACTTTTCGGTAATGATTTTAACCCGTTAAATGCTTGGTAAAGAAACTACGAGATACAGTGCTTCGCGGTTTAGGGATTAAAAGAAGTAAATGTGTTATAAATACACATTACTAATAATTTTTAAGTTCATTTTTTGTTTAAAATATCGTTTAATTAGGGTTGTTTTGCTTAAAATGGGAAAAAGACTCAGTTTTTTTTTTTGGAGCACGCATTAATTGGTGAAACAGGGTTTTTGGAAAGCGTCAAAATTTTTTAATTCCAAAAATAACCCAATTTGTAATAATACCACCCAAAAAAAGGTCTAGCAACTTAAGTTTCATCATGAACGCATCGTATTTGCTTTCCTAAGAAAACAAATTTTTAACACTTTTCGGTAATGATTTTAACCCGTTAAATGCTTGGTATAGAAACTTTGAGATAGTGCTATGCGATTTAGGGATTAAAATAAGTAAATGTTGTATAAATACATATTACTAAGAATTTTTAAGTTCATTTTTTTAAAAAATTGTTGGAAATCGGTGGTATCAAGACGACTTCCTTACCACGATAATACCCTCCGTGTCGTCCCGGTAACATTTAAAAAATCATTTTAAAGCGGAAATCTTGTTATCGGACCGACGATACAGATATCGGGTAACAAAAAATAAAACAAGATCTGATAAATATTTCGAATCTAATATTTTCATATTCATTATTAATAATCTAGTCGAACATGAAACAAATAGAAAGCAGTAAATGGTTGCATTTATTTACCCAATGCATAAGGCCGTACCTCAACTGATGATTCCGGCTGCGCGTTCTAACTTGGGCACGGCTCCGCCGGTGCTGAGGGAAACTCCCGTGATCTTTCGGGATATTCTCTTGGATTCCTCGCTACCGAAGCGTGGGCTTCGCTGGCAGGACTCCGTCGCAAAATTTTACTGACGGTTCTTTTAAAGCTACCGGAGAAAAATATCTCCTAAGCCGAACCAGAAGAGAGATCAGAAGCAGAAGACTCGCAGACCCTAGAGAGAGAGGGAGAGCTCGAGTTTTTGCTCTGGGGAGAGGTGTGTAAAATGTGTAGAATGAGCTTCCTATTTATAGGCTCAAGCTGTAACCGATTTGGAGATTTTCCCTCCCAATTTTTTAATTCCATTAATTAAATATAAATAATTATTTCAATCCAATGATCCAGATTCAATCTCATCTAAATCCAATGGATATAATTAATCAAGGATTTAATTAAATAATAATACAAGATAAGATTAAAATATTTAATCTTATCATCATATTATATATTTTTAAATTATATCATATATATATATTTTAAATTCGAATTTGTTAATGATTATCTAGATCCAATGGTTAAAAAAAAATCTTAAATAAATCAATTAGGGATAAAGTCAAATACCCTAGGGTTTTACAAAACCCTAATTCGAACTCTTCTCAGAAATTTATTCGAATTTAGTATCATATATATAATATTAATTAATTTCTAATCCGACGGTTTGAAGACTAAATCTCAAAACCGATCCAACGGACATAATTACTCAAGAAAATTCGAAATACCTAAACCTGGTCACCAAGTTTCAATTTCGAATTACATTAGGGTTCAAATCAATTATCTTAATCCAACGGTTGATACTAAATCATAACCGATCCAATGGATTAAATTGATTTTAGGGTTTTTGCCAAAATACCAAACTTCGGGTACTTATGCCGCAAAAATAAAATCTTCAACTCAGTGATTCGAATTTAGCTAGGGTTTGTTATCTCCAAACCCTAATTCGAATATACACATAAAATAATATATATAAATATATTATTTATTTATTAATATAAATCCTTTAATTATTAATTAATTATTAATAAGATGTGAATAATTAAATCCAAATAATTAAATTATATTAATAAATCCTGATCTCTTTGTCACATACATTAAATTTCATGGTGCAACACCATCATTTAAATTCGTGACATGTGATTTAGTTTCATAGTTTATCGAACCGAGTCCTAAACTTAGAAAATCCATAAATCACAAACCGTAAGTCAGAATGACTTGGTTCAAAAAGGAAAGTTGCTTAGAATTTAATTTAGAACAACATGGCACTGTTCGAAAATCTAAACTCTAACTTTATTTTTATCAGTTAATGACATGTACCAAAATATGATACTTTTGCCACGCTGTCGATAAAACTATCTGACGTCTGACACAGACTTGTCAGTTTTATAAGTCGAGCCAAATGATTAAACATTATCCTGAATGTATTTTAATCACGTACGTATCATCCGTTACGGAGCTATCCTGGGGACCATGGACCCGTATAACTTAAGCACCAACGAACTGCTAGGTGTTCGTCAAACCTTGAAGTGATTCCACTATAGACCTAAGGCTGCACTCTTTAGTGATACGGTATATATTATTCCCTTATAACAGCAGGGTGTCCATTAGATTCAATCAAATACCGATTATTGTTCTTTCACTTGATGACCCACACATGAGCAGGCGGTTTTTACCGTAATGCCCCTCAATGCATTTTCATCCTTGACTCAGCCAGTAATATTATGAGTAACCCACTTATGGTTTCGATTCATAATTTGCGCACGGGTACCTCTCACTTCGCACCACTGACAACCAAGGGAATCATCATGACTCTTGAGAGAGCTGTGTGATGCACATGTCTATGATCAAGCAATCCTTACTACTGACTATCATATTCCCCAAATAATAGTCTTGGGAACAACGGTAATATCTCGTGTTCTTTAACGGTTAAATCAAAGAACAATCAAGCCAGCAGCTCGGACTCATGATCACTAAGGACTTAGAACTAATATCCATTTGATCATCATTTTGCGACTCAACTACTAGTTTTCAGTGACGGTCTAATATCAAAACTTCTCGAGTTTAAGTCAGGTCCAGTCCAGTATGAAGACGCTTTATACTTAACGCACTTCTAGTGAGTGTGACACACACATAATCCAGAATAGGATTGTCACTTTAGTCACATTAATGACCTTACCGATTAATGGGCTCCCACCAAGTTAATCAGGTCACAGACATTTTAAGTTCATTTATTATGCTTTATTAATTCTTCCTCACAAGACTCTGTTGTGATAATAATAACATAATTGCATCATTTATGAACTAAGGAATCAAACATTCTATTTTACTCTATAGAAACTATAATAAAATTAACATAATAAGTACCATCTTTATTCAACGACTTGTCATAATATTTTACAAATGGATAAATATCTTGTTTAAGGACATAGATGTCCAACTAAAACATCGTTTAATTAGGGTTGTTTTGCTTAAAATGGGAGCAAGACTCAGTTTTTTTTTTAGAACGCATTAATTGGTGAAACAGACTTTTTGGAGAGCGTCAAAAAATTTTAATCACAGAAATAACCCAATTTGTAATAATACCACCTAAATAAAGGTCTAGCAACTGAAATTACATCATGAACGCATCGTATTTGCTCTCCTAAGAAAACCATTTTTTCACACTTTGATTTTAACCTGTTAAATACTTGGTATAGAAACTACGAAACAGTGCTTCGCGATTTAGGGATTAAAAGAAGTAAATGTGGTATAAAAACACATTACTAAGAATTTTGAAGTTCATTTTTAGTTTAAAATATCGTTTAATTAGGGTTGTTTTGCTTAAAATGGGAAAAAGACTCAGTTTTTTTTGGAGCACGCATTAATTGGTGAAACAAGGTTTTTGGAGAGCGTCAAAACTTTTTAATGCCAAAAATAACCCAATTTATAAAAATACCACCAAAAAAAAGGTCTAGCAACTGAAATTTCATCATGAACGCATCGTATTTGCTATCCTAAGAACACCAATTTTTAACATTTTCGATAATGATTGTTAGTTAAATGCTTGATATAGAAACTACGAGATAGTGCTTTTCGATTTAGCAATTAAAATAAGTAAATGTGTTATAAATACACATTAATAAGAATTTTGAAGTTATTTTTTTGTTTAAAATATCGTGTAATTAGGGTTGTTTTGCTTAAAACGGAAAAAATAATCTTTTTTTTAAGCACGCATAAAATGGTAAAACAGGGTTATTGGAGAGCGTCAAAAACTTTTAATCCCAGAAATAACCAAATTTGTAATAATACCACGTAAATAAAGGTATAGCAACTGAAATTTCATCATGAACGCATCGTCATTGCTCTCTGAAGAAAACCAATTTTTAACACTTTTCAGTAATAATTTTAACCCGTTAAATGCTTGGTATAGAAACAACAAGATAGTGCTTTGCGATTTACGGATTAAAATAAGTAAATGTGATATAAATACACATTACTAGGGATTTTGAAGTTCATTTTTTGTTTAAAATATCGTTTAATTAGGGTTGTTTTGCTCAAAATGGGAAAAAGACTCAGTATTTTTTGGAGCACGCATTAATTGGTGAAACAGGGTTTTTGGAGAGCGTCAAAAACTATTAATGCCATAAATAACCCAATTTGTAATAATAACACCCAAATAAAGGTCTAGCACCTGAAATTTCATCATGAACGCATCGTATTTGCTCTCCTAAGAAAACCAATTTTTAACACTTTTCGGTAATGGATTTAACCAGTTAAATGCTTAGTATAGAAACTACGAGATAGTGCTTCGCGATTTAGGGATTAAAATAAGTAAATGTGGTATAAATACACATTACTAAGAATTTTGAAGTTCATTTTTTTTTAAAATATCGTTTAATTAGGGTTGTTTTGCTTAAAATGGGAATAAGACAAATTTTTTTTGAAGCACGCATTAAATGGTGAAACAAGGTTTTTGGAGAGCGTCAAAAACTTTGAAACCCAGAAATAACCCAATTTGTATTAATACCACCTAAATAAAGGTCTAGCAACTGAAATTTCATCATGAACGCATCGTATTTGCTCTCATAAGAAAACTATTTTTTAACAATTTTTGGTAATGATTTTAACCTGTTAAATGCTTGGTATAGAATCAACAAGATAGTGCTTCGCGATTTAGGGATTAAAACAAGTAAATGTGATATAAATACACATTACTAAGAATTTTGAAGTTCATTTTTTGTTTAAAATATCGTTTAATTAGGGTTGTTTTGCTAAAAATGGGAAAAAGACTCAGTTTTTTTGGAGCACGCATTAATTGGTGAAACAGGGTTTTTGGAGAGCTTCAAAAAATTTTAATGCCAAAACTAACCCAATTTGTAATAAAACCACCCAAATAAAGTTCTAGCAACTAAAATTTCATAATGAATGCATCGTATTTGCTCTCCTAAGAAAACCAATTTTTAAAACTTTTCGGTAATGATTTTAACCAGTTAAATGCTTGATATCGAAACTACGAGATAGTGCTTCGCGATTTAGGTATTAAAATAAGTAAACGTGGTATAAATACACATTACTAAGAATTTTGAAGTTCATTTTTTGTTTAAAATATTCTATTAATTACGGTTGTTTTGCTCAAAATGGGAAAAAGACTCAGGTTTTTTTTTACCACGCATTAATTGGTGAAACAGGGTTTTTGGAGAGCGTCAAAAACTTTTAATGCCAGAAAAAACCCAATTTGTAATAATACCACCCAAATAAAGGTCTAGAAACTGAAATTTCATCATGAACGCATCGTATTTGCTCTCCTAAGAAAACCGATTTTTAACACTTTTCGGTCATGATTTTAACCGGTTAAATGCTTGGTATAGAAACTACGAGATAGTGCTTCGCGATTTAGGGATTAAAAGAAATTAATGTGGTATAAATACACATTACTAAGAATTTTTAAATTCATTTTTTGTTTAAATAATTGTTTAATTAGGGTTGTTTTGCTTAAAATGGGAAAAAGACTCAGTTTTTTTGAAGCACGCATTAAATGGTGAAACAGGGATTTTGGAGTGCGTCAAAAACTTTTAATGCCAAAAATAACCCAATTTGTTATAATACCACCCAAATAAAGGTCTAGAACCTGAAATTTCATCATGAACGCATCGTATTTGCTCTCCTAAGAAAATAAATTTTTAACACTTTTCGGTAATGACTTTAACCAGTTTAATGCTTGGTATAGAAACTACGAGATAGTGCTTCGCGATTTAGGGATTAAAACAAGTAAAATGTGGTATAAATACACATTACTAAGAATTTTGAAGTTCATTTTTTGTTTAAAATATCTTTTAATTAGGGTAGTTTTGTTTAAAATAGGAAAAAAACTCAGTTTTTTTGGAGCACGCATTAATGGGTGAAACAGGGTTTTTGGAGAGCGTCAAAAACATTTAATGCCAAAAATAACCCAATTTGTAATAATACCACCCAAATAAAGGTCTAGCAACTGAAATTTCATCATGAACGCATCGTATTTGCTCTCCTAAGAAAACTAGTTTTTAACAATTTTTGGTAATGATTTTAACCAGTTAAATGCTTGGTATAGAAACTACGAGATAGTGCTTCGCGATTTAGGGATTAAAAGAAGTAAATCTGGTATAAATATACATTACTAAGAATTTCGAAGTTCATTTTTCTTTAAAAATATCGTTTAATTAGGGTTGTTTTGCTTAAAATGGGAAAAAAACTCAGTTTTTTTTGGAGCACGCATTAATGGGTGAAACAGGGTTTTTGGAGAGCGTCAAAAACTTTTAATTCCAAAAATAACCCAATTTGTAAAAATACGACTTAAATCAAGGTCTAGCAACTAAAATTTTATCATGAACGCATCGTATTTGCTCTCCTAAGAAAACCAATTTTTAACACTTTTCGGTAATGATTTTAACCGTTAAATGCTTGGTATCGAAACTACGAGATAGTACTTCGGGATTTAGGTATTAAAATACGTAAATGTGGTATAAATACACATTACTTAGAATTTTGAATTTTAATTTTTTGTTTAAAATATCGTTTAATTAGGGTTGTTTTGCTTAAAAGTGGAAAAAGACTAAGTTTTTTTTGGAGCACGCATTATTTGGTGAAACAGGGTTCTTGGAGAGCGTCAAGAATTTTAATGCCAAAACTAACCCAAATTGTAATAATAACAACCAAATAAAGGTCTTGCAACTAAAATTTCATTATTAACGCATTGTATTTGCTATCCTCAGAAAACCAATTTTTAACACTTTTCGGTAATGATTTTAACCCGTTAAATGTTTGGTATAGAAACTACGTGATAGTTCTTTAACAGTTAGGGATTAAAATAAGTAAATGTGGTATAAATACACATTACTAAGAATTTTGAAATTCATTTTTTGTTTAAAATATCGTTTAATTAAAGTTGTTTTGCTTAAAATAGGAAAAAGACTCAGTTTTTTTTGGAGCACGCATGAATTGGTGAAACAGGGTTTTTGGAGAGCGTCAAAAACTTTTAATGCCAAAAATAACCCAATTTGTAATAATACCACCCAAATAAAGGTCTAGCAACATAAATTTTGTCATGAACGCATCGTATTTGCTCTCCTAAGAAAACCAATTTTTAACATTTTTCGGTAATGATTTTAACCCGTTAAATGCTTGGTATAGAAACTACGAGATAGTGCTTCGCGATTTAGGGATTAAAATAAGTAAACATGGTATAAATACACATTACTACGAATTTGAAGTTCATTTTTTGTTTAAAATATCGTTTAATTAGGGTTGTTTTGCTAAAAATGTGAAAAAGACCCAGTTTGTTTTGGAGCACGCACTAATCGGTGAAACAGGGTTTTTGGAGAGCGTCAAAAAATTTTAATGCCAAAAATAACCCAATTTGTAATAATACCACCAAACTAAAGGTCTAGCAACAGAAATTTCATCATGAACGCATCGTATTTGCTCTCTTAAGAAAACCAGATATTAACACTTTTCGGTAATGATTTTAACCAGTTAAATGCTTGGTATAGAAACTATGAAATAGTGCTTCGCGATTTAGGGATTAAAAGAAGTAAATGTGGTATAAATATAATTTACTAAGAATTTTGAAGTTCTTTTTTTGTTTAAAATATCGTTTAATTCGGGTTGTTTTGCTTAAAATGGGAAAAATACTCAGTGTTTTTTGGAGCACGCATTAATTGGTGAAACAGGGTTTTTGGAGAGTGTCAAAACCTTTTAATGCCAAAAATAACCCAATTTATAATAATACAACCCAAATAAAGGTCTAGCAACTGAAATTTCATCATGAACGCATCGTATTTGCTCTCCTAAGAAAACCAATTTTTAAAACTTTTCGATAATGATTTTAACCAGTTAAATGCTTGGTATAGAAACTACGAGATAGTGCTTCGCGGTTTAGGGTTAAAATAAGTAATTGTGGTATGAATACACATTACTAAGAATTTTGAAGTTAATTTTTTGTTTAAAATATCGTTTAATTAGGGTTGTTTTGCTTAAAATGGGAAAAAAACTCAGTTTTTTTGGAGCACGCATTAATGGGTGAAACAGGGTTTTTGGAGAGCGTCAAAAACTTTTAATGCCAAAAATAACCCAATTTGTAAAAATACGACCCAAATCAAGGTCTAGCAACTGAAATTTCATCATGAACGCATCGTATTTGCTCTCCTAAGAAAACCAATTTTTAACACTTTTCGGTAATGATTTTAACCGTTAAATGCCTGGTATCGAAACTACGAGATTGTACTTCGGGATTTAGGTATTAAATTACGTAAATGTGGTATAAATACACATTACTTAGAATTTTGAATTTCATTTTTTGTTTAAAATATCGTTTAATTAGGGTTGTTTTGCTTAAAATGGGAAAAAGACTATGTTTTTTTTTGGAGCACGCATTAATTGGTGAAACAGGGTTCTTGGAGAGCGTCAAGAACTTTAATGCCAAAAATGACCCAACTTGTAATAATAACAACCAAATAAAGCATCGTATTTTTCCCATTAAGAAAACCAATTTTTAACAATTTTCGGTAATGATTTGAACCCGTTAAATGTTTGGTACAGAAACTACGTGATAGTTCTTTACAAGTTAGGGATTAAAATAAGTAAATGTGGTATAAATACACATTTCTAAGAATTTTTAAATTCATTTTTTGTTTAAAATATCGTATAATTAAAGTTGTTTTGCTTAAAATGGGAAAAAGACTCAGCTTTTTTTGGAGCACGCATTAATTGGTGAAACAGGGTTTTTGGAGAGTGTCAAAACCTTTTAATGCCCAACATAACCCAATTTGTAATAATACCACCCAAATAAAGGTCTAGCAACTGAAATTTCATCATGAACGCATCGTATTTGCTCTCCTAAGAAAACCAATTTTTAACCCTTTTCGGTAAGGATTTTAACCTGTTAAATTCCTTGTATAGAAACTACGAGATAGTGCTTCACGATTAAGGGATTAAAAGAATTAAATTTGGTATAAATACAAATTATCATGAATTTGGAATTTAATTTTTTGTTTAAAATATTGTTTAATTAGGGTTGTTTTGCTCAAAATGGGAAAAAGACTCGGTTTTTTTTGGAGCACGAATTAATTGGTGAAACAGGGTTTTTGGAGAGCGCCAAAAACTTTTAATGAAAAAAATAATTCAATTTTTAATAATACCACCCAAAGAAAGGTCTAGCAGTTGAAATTTCATGATGAACACATCGTATTTGCTCTCCTAAGAAAATCAATTTTTAACACTTTTCGGTAATGATTTTGAACATGTTAAATGCTTTGTATAGAAACTACGAGATAGTGCTTCGCGATTTAGGGATTAAAATATGTAAATGTAGTATAAATACACATTAGTAAGAATTTTGAAGTTCATTTTTTTTAAATATCGTTTAATTAGGGTTGTTTCGCTTAAAATGAGAAAAAGACTCAGTTATTTTGGAGCACGCATTAATTAGTGAAACAGGGTTTTTTGAGAGCGTTAAAAACTTCTAATGCCAGAAATAACCCAATTTGTAATATTACCACCACTACTACAAATCCGGGTTTCAACTATGGTTAAAATCCATGGTTGAAAACTTTCAACCATGGTTCTTAACCATGGTAGAATCCAGCATGGTAGTAAGTTCCAACCACGGATTTTTTCCATGGTTGAGAAAATATTCCTACAACGGAAATTTTCGTGGTTCGAACGCGATAACGCCGCGGCGTGTAGTAAAATACGCCGCGGCTTTAATCGAATGAACAACGGAATTACCGTGGTTCGAAATTAAAAGCCGCGGCACAAAATGAAAGGCCGCGGCTATAATCGCATATAAAGCTAACCACGCCGTGGTGAAATGTTTACATGCCGCGGCTTGAAATGAATGAACAACGGAGTTTTCCGTGGTTCGAAAGCAAAACGCCGCGGCATAAAATCAATCAGGCCGCGGCTATAATCGAATCAAAAGTCAAACACGCCACGACGTTATTTTAACTAGCCGCGGCTAGATATAAAGGAACAACAAAATTATCCGTTGTTCGAAAGCTACATGCCGCGGCATTAAATCCAACAGGCCGCGGCTGGAAACGAATAGTCAAGGAAACCACGCCGAGGCTTAGTTTAGCCAACGCTGCGGCATGTGTTTAACAGGCCGAGGCTTATTTTAGACATTTTGACACTTTCAAATGCCACGGCATGATCAAACCATGCCGCGGGTTTTTTCCGATATTTCAAAATTAAGCCTCGGCTTGAAGAAACATGCCGTAGCATTATTTCAAGTAGGCCGCGACATTGTTTCCAAAAAGCCGCGGCGTAAAGAAACTACGAACGACGGAATTTACCATCGTACGTAGTATAGATCCGCCGCGGCGTGTTTTTGGATGCCGCGGCGTAAACTGTCTTCCGAAGGGTTGTATTTGTTTTGGGCGACGGTTTTTAAGCATTGTTGAAAAAGAGACTAAAAAAAATAAAAAACCGGGCGATTTTTTGAAAAAAATCGCCCCGGTAACTTTTTATCCTCTTTCTAATACCGATAGAACCTGTAATTAATAATTAATAATTTATTAAATAAAATATAAATTAAATTTTTTATTAAAAGCATTAATCCAAAATATTAATACATTAAAATATCATCGGTTAAAGATTGTATGATCGATACATACAAAACATATAATCCACCATACAAAATTCACCGTTCAAATATAAACAAACAAATCCAAAATATGTTCTAATCATCATCGTCATAGTTAGCAAACTTTGATAGCACATACATACCTAAATCTACATTCAATCCATCTATCTCGTTTACACTATAATTAAGTTTGCTATCGACGAAATTCATACCATTTCTCACAACGTCGTGCATGAACTTCATGACGTAATATCCGCATTCATGATTTCCCGGTTGTTTCGGACATCCTTTTGAATTCACCATTTTTATCAAAGAGGGTGTCATGAGGCCGGTGTCGTGATTAACCTTGAATATGTCTTCAATACTACAAAAAAAAAAAGAGTAAAGAATTCAAATAACTTAAACATAAAAATGATTATGTTTTAGAATACTTACTTTTGGAAAAATTGCTCTAAGTGGATATTTAAACCGCTTGAATTGGGGAGAGAATCAAACTTCGCTACGGTAGTCTTCCAAGGGTTAAAAACAAGAAGAATCCAATGGTGACGACTATTGTAAGGCATTAACCATCTTTTGCCATTCTTGCAATTTTGTATAAGTTTGTAGTATCGATCAACATTAAGTTTTAATGCATTTTTCTTAGCATCTCCTACTTTTGTGTTGGACCCAATGTCTTCATATGGCGGAAGAAAACCGTAAATGTCCGGATTGCGAATGTGATTTTCTTGCAAATAACTACAAATAAAAATAACAATAATTAATGTATAACAAGTGAATCAGTAATTTATATATTTAATAATTATGAAATTGCAAATGAAAATGGAAACATACTTTTGACAAATCATTATCCATAGTACGGTCAAGTCTTGAGAGAGGAGAAATTCACGTGTATCATCAAAATTCAACAACGGAGCGAAATCACACAAACTCTTATCAAGCTCAACTGCTATTTTCTTTCCCTTTGCAAGCATATAGTCAGTTGCATAAGACGCTAACGCTCTCAATCGGGGATTAACATGGTTCAAGTTAATCTTTTGTGCCATTTTATTGTAATACGAACTTTTGGCTATATTTTTGGGCTTAGGTTTGGGAGCTTGATTACCTTTGGAGTTTAATTCTTCAATAAGGGACACTGGCCAAGGCACAAAGGTCCCCACCACGTCATCAATGGTTTCGATCCATTGAACCGATACCGGGAGAGGAATAGGGTCTTTAGACATCGACACTTCTACTAACACCCGACGATGATCTCTATCCAACGGTATCTTGTGAATTTTCTCGCCAACCTCTTAATTTTTTAGGAACACCTTCCCGGTTGTGACGTGCTCAACGATTCCCTCCGCAAAAAGGAGACAATCAACACCTTCATTAAATGAAATGGGCGTATTTGGAATAGACGACGCCGGATCAACCGCGGAAATTCCGCCAATACCTAGAGCAGGTCCTTTTGAAACCAAAGACGAGCTCTTTGCCTTTTTAGCTTGAATTTGAACGTTCGCAAGTTCCGGTGAAGGAGAAATCGATTGACTAGCGCAACTTTGCACATTAAAAGATTTTATATTCTCTCTATTCGGTCCATTCGAAAGGAACCCTTTACGCTTAGCCTTTTTCGCCGGAATTTGACCTTCATCAAGTTGCACATTAACCGGCGCTACGGGAGTAAACGGTGGCCTTCCCGGACTTTGCACATCACAAGGCTCGTTACTCCCTAGACTCGGTCCTTTCGAAATAAAATCTTTTCCATTAGCCTTCGTTGCGGGAGTACGATCATCATCAAAATTCAATTCAATCGGTGCTAAAGGAGCAAGAGGTTGACTTACCGGACTATGCGCATCGAGTGGTTCATTACTACCTTGAATATTTCTTGAAGATGATCCTTGGATCATTTGTTCCACTTTAGCCTTCCATTCCTCGAAAGCCGCATCTCTCGCTTCCGACTTGACTTTCATATCTTTAATTTCGGCTAGGAGACTTTGAACGAGGGGATTCGTTGAGTCTTTGGCTTGTTTGTAAAATGCTCGCTTTGAGACGTATTTGGATTGTCCCCGAACTCGTCCGGGATGTTCTTTCTTCCCCAAAGCTCTTGTCAAAATATCTTCTTCCTCATCGTCGTCCACAACTTGAGTGGTACATTCAACCTAATAACAAAATGAATTATTACAAACATTTAAGTCAATAAAAAAAAATAAACTCATTGCACTTACTATTTTATTCACAATAGGCTCTAGATTTAGATCCTTTAATGAACCATCCTCATTATTCCTCATTTCGATCCAAAGTTCCGGCTTTGTCGCCCATACGCCATTTTTTTAAAACTACGAAACAAAAGAAAATGTTATTCAATTATAGACAATAGATTAAATTTAAAATATAAAATTAAAACCCTTACTAGCATTTGATCAAGCTTCCGATATCCGTTTCGACCCGATCTAGAGGGGTACTCAACGAGGGCCCTATTAGCTTTGTTTTGATTCGAGACTTCTTTGAACTCATCGCTTAATCTAATATTAACAAACTACTCCCAATGTTCATCCGTGATGCTCGTGTAATACTTCTTAACAATATCCGGTCGCTCGAAGATTCTTTTATCATTCAGATCTCTCTTGAGTAGGGTAGAGAGATCATACCGGAAGTATCTTGCCGATTCCCCGGCACAAGATAAACACATCTTCTTGTACTCGTTCAGAATAACAAATTCCTGTTGGATTTCATCCCATATCCTATGTTTCACCTTTTTTAAACTCTTCAATCTCCAATCGGATATAGTAATTGGAATAAATTTCGAGCAAGAACACCAATCCAACTAGCTAAAAGATCACCATCTCTTCCATCCGGTTGTTTTTGTTGGGGAAATCGGTGGTATCAAGCCGACTTCCTTACCACGATAATAGCTTCCGGGCCGTCCCGGTAACATTTAAAAATTCATTTTAAAGCGGAAATCTTGTTATCGGACCGACGACACGGATATCGGGTAACAATCAAAACGAGATCTGATAAATATTTCGAATTTAATATTTTCATATTCATTATTAATAATCTAGTCGAATAGGAAATAAATAGAAAGTAGTAAATGGTCGCATTTATTTACCCAATGCATAAGGCCGTACCTCAGTTGACGATTCCGGCTGCGCGTTCTGACTTGGGCAGGGCTCTGCCGGCGCTCAGGGAAACTCACGTGATCTTCCGGGATATACTCATGGATTCCTCGCTACCGAAGCGTGGGCTTCGCTGGCAGGACTCCGTCGCAAAATTTAACTGAAGGTTCTTTTAAAGCTACCGGAGAAGAATATCTCCTAAGCCGAACCAGAAAAAAGATCAGAAGCATAAAACTCGCAGACCCTAGAGAGAGAGGGAGAGCTCGAGTTTTTGCTCTGGGAAGAGGTGTATAAAATGTGTAGAATGAGCTTCCTTTTTATAGGCTCAAGCAGTAACCGATTTGGAGATTTTCCCTCCCATTATTCGAATTCTTTTAATTAAATATAAATAATTATTTCAATCCAATGATCCAGATTCAATCTCATCTAGATCCAATGAATATAATTAATCAGGGACTTATTTAATTGAATAATATAAGATAAGATCATATCATATATTTTTCGAATTATATTATATATATATATATATATTCAAATTCAAATTTGGCAATGATTATCTAGATCCAATGGTTAAAATTAAATCTTAAACCAATCCAATGGATCAAATCAATTAGGGATAAAGTCAAATACCCTAGGGTTTTACAAAACCCTAATTCGAACTTTTATCTCATATTTATTCGAATTTTAATATCATATATATAATGTTAATTAATTTCTAATCCGACGGTTTAAAGATAAGATCTCAAAACCGATCCAACGGACAAAATTAATTAAGCTAATTCGAAATACTTAAACTTGGTCACCAAGTTTCAATTTCGAATTACATTAGGGTTTGAATCAATTAACTCAATCCAACGGTTGATACTAAATCATGACCGATCCAATGGATTAAATTGATTTTAGAGTTTTTGCCATTATATCAGACTTCAGGTATTTATGCCGCAAAAATAAAATCTTTCAAGATTGGTTATTCGAATTTATCTAGGGTTTGTTATACTCAAACCCTAATTCGAAATACACATTAAATAATACATGAATATATATTATTTATTTATTAATATAAATCCTTTAATTATTAATTAATTATTAATAAGATATTAATAATTAAATCCAAATAATCAAATTATATTAATAAACCCTGATCTCTTTATCACACATTAAATGTCATGGTGCAACACCATCATTTAAATTCGTGACATGTGATTTATTTTCATAGTTTATCGAACCGAGTCATAAACTTAGAAAATCCATAAATCACAAACCGTAAGTCAGAATGACTTGGTTCAAAAAGCAAAGTTGCTTAGAATTTAATTTAGAACAACATGGTGCTGTTAGAAAATCTAAATTCTAACTTTCTTTTTATCAGTTACTTTCGTGTACCAAAATATGATACTTTTGCCACGCTATCGATAAAACTATCTGACGTCTTTCACAGACTTGTCAGTTTTATAAGTCGAGCCAAATGATTAAAAATTATCCAGAATGTATTTTAATCACGTACGTATCATCCGTTACGGAGCTATTCTGGGGACCATGGACCCGTATCACTTAAGCTCCAACGAACTGCTAGTTGTTCGTCAAACCTCGAAGTGATTCCACTATAGACCCGAGGCTGCACTCTTTAGTGATACGGTATATATTATTCACTTATATACAGCAGGGTTTCCATTAGATTCAATCAAATACCGATTATTGTCCTTTCACTTGATGACCCACACATGAGCAGGCGGTTTATACCGTAATGCCCCTCAATGCATTTTCATCCTTTACTCACCCAGTAATATTATGAGTAACCCACTTATGGTTTCGATTCATAAGTTGCGCACGGGTACCTCTCACTTCTCACCACTGACAATCAAGGGAATCGTCATGACTCTGAAGAGAGCTGTGTGATGCCCATATCTATGATCAAGCAATCCTTACTACTGACTATCATGTTACCAAAAAAATAGTGTTGGGAACAGCGGTAATGTCTTGTGTTCTTTAACGGTTAAATCAAAGAACAATCAAGCCAGCAGCTTGGACTCATGACCACTCAGGACTTAAAACTAATATCCATTTGATCATCATTTTGCGACTCAACTACAAGTTGTCAGTGACGGTCTTATATGACAACTTCTCGAATTTAAGTCAGGTCCAGTCCAGTATGAAGACGCTTCATACTTAATGCACTTCTAGTAAGTGTTGACACACACAAAATCCAGAATAGGATTGTCACTTCAGTCACATTAATGACCTTACCGATTAATGGGCTCCCACCCAGTTAATCAGGTCACGGACATTTTAAGTTCATTTATTATGTTTATTAATTCTTCCTCACATAACTCCTTTGCGATAATAATAACATAATTGCATCCTTTATGAACTAAGGAATCAAACATTCTATTTTACTCTACAGAAACTATAATAAGATTAACATAATAAGTACCATCTTTATTCAACGACTTGTCATAATCTTTTACAAATGGATAAATATCTTGTTTAAGAACACACATGTCCTACAGTTTTTTCTCATCAAATCTCACAAGTATTTTATCCCCCTTATGCTTTAAGCTAGTGATACTTTTCATGAGGTTCACTTTTCTTTTTCCTTCTCCTCTAAGTTTTCTTCTACATTTTGCTACTTCATCATTTTTGTTAAGAACTAGAAACAAATAGAGTAATAAATTATAAATTTTATATACTAGATAGATTTAATGAAATACAATACCTTAAACAAAATAAAAATACTACTAACCGGGCGTAGTTTCTTCTTCATCGGATGATGACGTTTCTTCTCGATCGGTTGATGGCCTAGTTACTTCTCGCTCCGACATATTCAAGTAGTAGCTAACATTCCTAAATATATATTTGACTCGTTTCCAAAAATTCATAAACATCAAATAACTCGAGACAACAAATACATTTCATTGCAAACATTCAAGACAACAAAAGCATAAAAACAACATTTCATGGCAAACATGATTATCAACAAAAGCATAAAAACATTTCATGGCAAACATTTACAAAATGCAATACATATGTAATATTGAATTCAGATAGGATTCTAACCTTGTTAGAATCAATAACTCGAAGTTAGGGAACAAGGTAGGACTTAGCTTGTTGAAGAAACAAGATGAAGCACACCTCAACGGAGTTAGGGCACGGCAAGGATACGTCGGCGGCGGAGCACGGCGGAGCACGGCGGGGCACGGCGGAGCACGGCGACGGCGATGTTATGGGAGAAAAATAGAAGAGAGAGAGGAAGAAGAGAGAAGAGAGAAGAGAGAGGAGAGAAGAGAGAAGAGAGAAGAGAGGAGAGTTAAAGAAAAAGAGGGAAGGAATAGGGCTGAAATGGGATAAAAATGGAGGGAAGTCATGTTAAAATCGAATAAAAAATTCAAAAACGGCTTTGGACAACGGAAAAACGCAATCGTTGTCTGAAAATTCCGATACATGCCGCGGCATAACCTTGAATCTGCCGCGGCATAGTCCAACGTGGAAAAATACACGCCAGAGCGTGGTTTATATAAGCCGGCGCACGTTGAGGTTCAAAATAACACCGACTCTGTATAATTTTGGGATGTAAATACGCCACGGCATGAAATAAATGAGCCGGGGCTCGTAAAGGTACGCTGTTAGTTACATACTATACCGCGGCATACACCTCGTCCTTCCGGTCATGCCACGGCCTATTTTGGTACGCCGCGGCAAGATTTGGCCTCCAGAAAGCATGCTCTATGTATAATTTGTACGCACTTTATGCCGCGGCACAATATATGCGCGCCGAGGATTTATGTGTTGGACATATGTGTCCTTCAACAAGATATTTTATCCATTTGTAAAAGATTATGACAAGTCGTTGAATAAAGATGATGCTTATTATGATAATCATATTATAGTTTCTGGTAGAGTAAAATAGAATGTTTGATTCCTTAGTTCATCAAGGATGCAATTATGTTATTATTATCACAACATAGTCAATGTGAGGAAGAACTAATAATCATATAAATGAACTTAAAATGTCCGTGACCTGATCAACTGGGTGGGAGCCCATTAATCGTATAAGGTCATTAATGTGACTAAGTGATAATCCTATTATGGATGTTGTGTGTGTCACACTCACTAGAAGTGCATTAAGTATGACGTGTCTTCATACTGGACTGGACCTGACTTAAACTCCGGAAGTTATCATATAAGACCGTCACTGATAACTTGGAGTTGAGTCACTAGTAGATGATCAAATGGATATTCGATCTAAGTCCCGAGTGATCTTGAGTCCAAGCTGCTGACTTGGTTGTTCTTTAATTTAACTGTTAAAGAATACGAAATATTACCGCTGTTCCCAACACTATTATTTTGGGAACATGATAGTCAGCAGTAAGGGTAGCTTGGTCATAGACATGGGCATCACACAGCTCTCTTCAGAGTAATGATGATTCCCTTGATTATCGGTGGTGAGAAGTGAGAGGTACCCGTGCGCAACTTATGAATCGAAAACCATAAGTGGGTTACTCGTGATATTACTGACAGGGTCAAGGATGAAAAATGCAATGAGGGGCATAACGGTAGAAACCGCCTTCTCGTTTATGAATCATCAAGTGAAAGATCAATAACCCGAATTTGATTGTATCAATGGACACCCTGCTGTTATAAAGGGAATAATATATACCGTATCACTAAAGAGTGCAGCCTCGGGTCTATAGTGGAATCACTTCGAGGTTTGACGAACAACTAGCAGTTCGTTGGAGCTTAAGTGATACGGGTCCATGGTCCCCAGGATAGCTCCGTAACGGATGATACGTACGTGACTAAAATACATTCTGGATAATGTTTAATCATTTGGCTTGACTTATAAAACTGAAAGGTCTGCTTTAGACATCAGATAGTTTTATCGTGAGCGTGGCGAAAGTATCATATTTTGGTACACGAAATTCACTGATAAAAGAAAGTTCGAATTTATATTTTCTATCAGCACTATGTTGTTGAAAATTAAATTCTAAGCAACTTTTCTTTTTGAACCAAGTCATTTCGACTTACGGTTAGTGATTTATGGATTTTCTAAGTTTATGATCGGTTCGATAAACTTTGAAATTAAATCACTTGTCACGAATTTAAATGATGGTGTGGCACTATGACATTTTAATGTGTGATATTGAGATCAGGATTTATTAATATAATTTAATTATTTGGATTTAATTATTAATATCTTATTAATAATTAATTAATAATTAATAGATTTATATTAATAAATAAAAAAATATATTTATATATATACATATGTGTAAATTCGAATTAGGGTTTGATATATGAAACCCTAGTTAAATTCGAATGGCATGATTTGGTATTTCCATATTTGTGGCATAAGTACCAAATGTTTTGGTATTTTAGCAAATCCCTAAAATCAATATTATCCATTGGATCGGTTATGATTTAATATCAACCGTTGGATTAGGATATTGATAAATTCGAAATTAATGACTTGGTGACCAAGTTTTATTTTTCGAATTTGATTAATTAATTGTCTCCGTTAGATCGGTCTACGATTTAATCTTTACCGTCGGATTGAAAGTTAATTAATAATATATATCTATATATATATTCGAATTATGGTTTAAGGATAAATTCGAAATTGTTTTTAATAAATCTTTTTATTTGATTTTTATCCTAAACTAATTTGATCCATTAGATCGGTTTAAATATTTATCTCAACCGTTGGATCTAGATAATAATAATTCAAATTTTTATATATATATAAATATGATAATTCGAATTTTATACTAATAAGAAGATAAGATTTGGATTTTTTATTTATCTAAATCTTTCTTATTTAATTAAATCCCTAATTAATTATATCCATTGGATTTAGATGAGATTAAATCTGGACCATTGGATTAAGATAATTAATTATATTTAATTAATAGAATTCAAAATTAGGGAGGGAAAATCTCCAATTCGGTTACGGTTTTGAGCCTATAAATAGGAGGCTCATTCTACACATTTTTCACACCTTTCCCCAGAGAAAAATTCGAACTCTCCCTCTCCCTCAGGGTCTGCGAATTTTCTCTCTGGTCTCTTTCTTCGGGTTCGGCTTAGGAGACTATTTCTCCGGAAGCTTAAAAAGAACCATCAGTTAAGTTTTTGCGACGGAGTCCTGCCGGCGAAGCCCACGCTTCGGTACGAGGACTCCAGGAGAATATCCCGGAAGATCAAGGGAGTTTCCCTCAGCACCGGCAGAGCCCTGCCCGATTCAGTGCGCGCAGTCGGAAATCGTCATACGAGGTACGGCCTTATGCATTGGGTTAATAAATGCAAACATTTACTTATTTCTATTTATTTCCTATTATGACTAGTTTATTAATAATGATTTATGAATATTAAATTACATAATATTTATCAGATCTTGGGATATGGTCATTATCCGATATTCGGACCGTTGTTAGGATAACAAGTTTTTCCGCTTTAAAATAACTTTTTAAATGTTATCCTGACGGTTCGGAGGTATAAATCGTGATAATTTTATGGAATCCGAGACGTGATTTCCAACATTATGTACTCATGCCAAGGCGTAGATATAATAAAGCCGCGGCATCAAGTTGAATTTACTTATTTACCCATGCTAAATATGAAACTCGCCACGGCTTGTCTTGAAACGCCGCAGCATTGTGAATCCCGTATGAAATGTGCCGCGGTGTTCTTTTGAATTTACGTAAATACCCTCTGCCTTATGCAACTCGCCGCGGCCTATTTGGGAAAAGACGCGGCAATTGTTTCTCGTATGAAACGCGCCGCAGCTATAATCGAAAAAGCCGCGGTATTAAGTACAAAATGAACCAAATTTACATTTATTTAACAAACTTATTTATAAAAAAAATTGTTCAATCAATTTCCAAATAGTAAAATTTTAAAAGATAACTAATTGAAAAATAATTGTTCAATCAATTTCCAATTAAATAAACATGATAACTAATTGTTCATACATGAAAAACAAGATCAAAATATAACATTATTACAATAAAATTATTATTCAATCAATTTCCAATGCCGGGATATCTCGACGTAGCAAAAACGAAACATCATCATCATCATCAACGTCTTCAAACGATTGTAGCCTGATGGAGAATGGTGCGATGGTAGTGATGTCTTCAACTTCTTTATTCGATTCTTCTACATTTCTCGCATTCACATGCACGACGAGAGATAATTCTTGATCGATCGGGTCCCAGACATAAAACACTTGAGATGCTTGGGATGCCAACATGAATGAATCATTGGCATAACTCATCCGTCTGAAGTCAACAACCGTAACTCCATCATTGGCAATTTTGACGTGGTTGTTGTCCGCCCATTTGCATTTAAACAATCCAACTCGCAAATTACAATAATCGAGCTCCCAAATATCTTCTACATAGCCAAAATAGCTCATAAAATCTTGTTTTGGATTTTTATCCTTAGCCGACGCAACATGGACTCCTTCCGCAAACAATGTAACACCACTATTTTGTACGGGGTGTTTTTCGTCCCTTTCCCTTGTGTAAAACGTGTACCCGTTAACGTACCATGACGTGTACCTGGTAACTACTTGTGAAGGCCCGCTAGAGATCTTCAATAATGTCTCATCTAAATTCTTTCTTCTTGCATAACAATATTCATCGATCCACTTTGCAAACGTACGGTTATGCTATTCTTTTAGCCATTTTTCGTTTTTTGACTTTTTCGGATAAGTAGACCTTAACTCATTCATATGCACATCGATAAAGGGTTCCACGACGTCTAAATTGTGCAACACATGGAGAACGGCTTGCTCCCCTCTTTTTTGTTGACAGTTGAAGGATTTGCTGTGCATAAAAACATCAAAATAAATATTATATTCAACACGTAATCTAAATATTAACATCGTATTTATTTATAAAAAACATTATAATAATTACCTGCAGATAAGCCTTTGGATTCCGCTTTGGCTAATTTGGGAAAACCATTTGGCCGAGTTCTCGGGAAATACTCTACACAAAATTCAACCGACTCTTCTGCCATATATCCTTCGACAATGCTCCCTTATGGTCGATTGTAATTCTTCACGTATCCTTTCAAGACTTTCATATACCGTTCAATTGGATACATCCACCGTAGAAATATAGGTCCACATAACTTTACTTCCCTTACTAGGTGACCGGTTAAGTGAATCATGATGTCAAAAAATGAGGGTGGAAAGAACATCTCGAGCATACATAGGGTTTTTACCAAGTCCGCTTGCAACTCGTCAAGACCTTCAACCTTAATAGTTTTGTAGCAAATTTTGTTGAAAAATTCACATAACTTTGAAATTGCGAATCGAACTTCGTTTGGCAAAAACCCTCGCAATGCAAGAGGCAGTATTTGTTGAAGCAACATATGACAATCAAGAGTCTTCATTCCGATAAGTCTCAAATCTTTCATAGATTCAAACCTCTTGTAGTTAGAAGAATGACCTTCGGGAACTTTTATCGCCGCAAGCCATCCACAAAGCTTCCTTCGCTCCGCTCTCGATAAAGTGTGGACAGCCGGTGGTAGTATTGTCTTCTTTCCAGCCATTTTAGGATGCAAATCCGGTCTTATACCCAATTCAACGAGATCTTGTCGAGCATTTTTCTCGTCTTTTGTTTTATTTGGATCGTCAAGCAATGTACCAACAATCGCTTCACATTTATTTTTTTCAATGTGCATAACGTCCAAACAATGTCGAACGTAATGCGTCTTCCAATACGGGAGCTCGTAGAAGATTGATACTTTTTTGAACGGTCTATCTTCAAATTTCTTTTGCTTCCTCTTACCACTCGACGTTCTTTTTCCAAGCACTTCATAAGTCTCTTCACGAATCAGTTTATAGACATCTTCACCGTTCAAAATTTTTGGAGGAGGTCGATGTTCTTGATGTCCATTAAAAATTTTTTCTTTCTTTCTGTACGGGTGATCTCTCGGTAAAAATCTCCTATGGTCGAGAAAAACTGTTTTCTTCCCATGTTTCAACCGGATTGAAGATGTATTTTTGATGCAGACTGGACAACCAATAGAACATTTCACCGAGTAACCAGACAAGTTTCCGTACGCCGGGAAGTCATTGATTGTCCACATTAACATTGCTTTCAACTTGAACACTTCGCGTCGGTAAGCATCGTTGATCTCAATTCCTTCGTTCCACATCATCTTTAGATCATCGACCAAAGGTGCCAAGTAGACGTCGATGTCATTTCCTGGTTGGCTCGGTCCCGAAATTAAAAGAGTCAACATAAGGAACTTCCGCTTCATACACAACTTCGGAGGGAGATTGTAGTTGCAAAGTATTACCGGCCAAACACTATAGCGACTACTCATGTTACCAAAAAGATTCATCCCATCTGTTGCCAAACCGAGACGTAAATTCCTGGGTTCTGAGCTGAATTCCGGATACCGAGTATCAAAACTTTTCCACTGTGAAGCATCACAAGGGTGTCTTAAAATGCCATCATTACTCTGATTTTTTGAGTGTCAAACCATGTTCTCCGCGTGATTAATATTGTTAAACATGCGTTTGAGGCGGGTGAATGGGGGAATGTACCATAATACTTTTTGCGAAACCCCTTTGATACCGTCATGTGGTTCCTTTCCTGTCTTCCACCTTGACCCATTGCACAGTGGACATTCACTTAATTCTGTATGCTCGTTCCTATACAGTACGCAATCTTTTGGACATGCATGAAACTTTTCAAACTTTAAACCTAACAAGCCCAGTGTCTTTTTTGCCGCATATATTCTTGTCGGAATTTTATTACCGGCCGGCAACGTTTCACGAAGGAGTTCCAACAATTGCGTGAAGCTAAAATTTGTCCAACTTCCTGCTGCCTTAAAATGGAATAGTGATACCAAAAACCCTATTTTCGTTGTGTTACTCCCATCATACAAAGGCGCTTTGAAATCCCCCACCATCGACTCTAATAATTGCGGTCTTCCCACAAAATTTTAGTCGATATCATCCATCAAACCACCAATGTCATCGGCTTCGTCTTCGCATTCTTCTTCTTCAACTAAATCATTGACTCTCTTACCACGCATCTTTTCTCCATGCAAGTACAAATGATCATAGGAACTCATAATACCAATAGCTAACAAATGCGAATTTGACTACTTTCATAGATTTCGAAACTAAATTTCCACACAAAAGACAAGGAAACCTAATCAAATCACCTTCTTCATAGTTTAAATGCACAATATCCATAAATTCTAGAACACCATGTCGGTAATCATTGCTCATTCTATTTTTCGTCATCCATTCCCTAAATGACATATTGCAAATAAAGAATTTGAAGATTAAATACCGTTTTCTTCCGTGACGAAGCACCGAGCCCGAATTCAAAATCGAAGGAAAGTCCCCTAAGGGAGAAAAAAATAGGGTTTTTGGAGTTATGGTGTAAATGGTTATGAAGATCTGCGAATTTTAAGATCTGCGTAGTATGCCGCGGCGTTAGGTAATTACGCCACGGCATGTTGATCTATTATCGACCCTTTTTTTAGACATTCTCGATCAAACTTGATTTTGGAAGAAGATTTTTCCCGATATACGCCACGGCATGGTCACAGCAAGCTGAGGCTTTTGTGTTTCATGCCTTGGCATTTGTTACTTAACGCCACGACATACTTCTGTCATTTACAGTTAGACCCCATATTAGCCGCGGATTTCGTCATTTATCGGAGGGCATAATGGTGACATGCTTCAATGTGCCGCGGCTTTGGGTGACATACGCCGCGGCTTGATCGTGCTGACGTAAAAACGGCTATATTTTTACTAGCTACTAGGGTTAAATTTATTACCTTCCAACAGTTATAAACGGCTATATTCGCGAAAATAGTTTAAAAAACTTATAATTCATAACTTTTTTCTATATATACAACCATTTAACTTATATTTTGACCCACACAAAATATCTTGTCTACAAAAATTGAAAATTATTATGGATGATCATCCGTCTTCTATCGGTAATGGCCCAGTCGTTATTGTTTCGTCCTCTTCTTTGTCTTCTTCCGATGATGACAACGATCACCAGGTAAATCTATCAGATGATACGGTGGTCCCAGAAACAAATTCCGATGATACGGTGGTCCCAGAAACAAATTCCGATGATACGGTGGTCCCTGGTACAAACTCTGATTCGGAAGTCCCAGAAATTATAAACTCCAATGATACTATAGTCCCATAAACAAATTCTCAAGAAAGTGTTCAAAATTCCGAAGAAACCGTAGAGTCTGAAATACCTCCAGGTCAGATTCGCTCCGCTCTTTCCGTTGGTTCAAGCCGTACAAGAGGTCGTGGTGGATCACAATTTTCTTCATCGTGGGAGACATATTTCCATATAAAGTATGAGTGGAATAGCTCGACTCAAAATTTTGATAAGCACACTAAATGCAAATGGTGCGGACTATTGTTTATTCTTCCCTACCCAGTACGAGAAATCTATTCGCTTCGTGCTCATGGCGTGCGTTGTCGTCGAAAACATTGTATTTAAATATTTATTATTTTACGTTTTTTAATTGTATTTTTATTATTATGTGAAAAATGTAGCTTTAAATATTGATGGAGTTGTAATGTGGCACGACTTATCATAATGTACTTGTAATGTGTTGTAATGTTGTACTTGAAATGTTTTGCAATGTGGTACTTATCATAATGTACTTGTAATGTGTTGTAATGTGATACTAGTAATGTGTTGTAATGTGGTACTTTCCATATGGTACTTGTAAGGTGGAATTATTGATGATAATAATGTATGTATTCATAAACATATGTATTCATAATTCTATATATTTTATAATTAAACCTTTACTTGTTCACATTTTATTCTATGTTTCATCAAATTAATCCTTTGATTCAAAAATAACATCATTTTTCTTTGTTATGGATGATCCGTCTCGTTTCGGTTTGTCATCGGAATATCACCAGGGCTTCTTTTTCGGGTTTACCTCTTCCTCTTCCTCCGATGATGATAGTTTTTCTATGGATACAAGTTCCAATAATACTATTGTCATGTCCTCCGACGACACCGAGGACTTTGAAATGCCTCCGAATCCAACTCTAAATCGGACCTCTCGTGCCGGTGAGCCATGACCGACGAGGGGGCGTGGGCGTGGGTGTGGGCGTGGGCGTGGACGTGGTAGGCCACCGTCTTTATTATGGGAAACAGATTTTCAAATGAGGCTCAAATGGAACAATGAGACTCAAACTCATGATAGGTACGCGAAATGAAATTGTGCCGACAAGAGATTCTCGCAATCGTTGAACGAGCCACAACTCATTTACGCCGACATGCCAATCGTTGTCGTAGAGATTTAGGTATTGATGACAAATTATGATTTTAATTGTTGTAGTTTTATTAATATAATTTTGAATTGTTGTGAGTTATTTTGTTATTTGAAAAAGTATTAAATGTAATGTTGAATTGTTGTGACTGATTTTGTTGTTTTAAAACTATTAAATGTAATATTTAATTGTTGTAAGTGATTTTGTTGTTTTAAAATTATTAAATGTATTGTTTAACTGTTGTAAGCGATTATGTTGTTTTAATATTAAATTTAATGTTGAATTGTTCGAAGTGATTTTGTTGTTTTAAAGTTAATAAATGTAATGAAGTATGGTTCTCGCCGGGGCACAATGTTAACAATGCCGTGGCATGACCTATTGAACCATGACTAATAACCGTAGTCGAACTCACGCCACGGCATATCAAGATCTATGCCTCGGCATTTTAACAATCGCCGCGGCTTTTAATGACTTACAGAGTCCATGCTCTCTGTATAATTTGAAACAACATATAGGCCTCGGCATGGTATCACCAAGCCGTGGCTTCCTTGGCCATGCCAAGGCATGGGTAACATAATGCCGCGGCTTACCTCGTCTGTTTACCAATGTACCCTCATAATTATGCAACTCGCCAAGGCCTTTCGTGAAAGTGCCGCGGCGAGTTGCATAATCAAGAGGGCAAATTTGTAAATTAAAATGAAGCCATAGCGTGTTTATTAAAATGCCGCGGCATGATAAGTAAATTTACAATATAGTTATTAGTTATCATATTAATTGTAACACAGTTTTAGTAAATTAAATTATCTCATTAATAAACTATGAAAATGTTGATAATTTTATTATAAAAAAAAACAAAATAATGCAATTAAAAATCATAACTAAATAATCGTTCAAACAAAAAACACAAGATTGTACTATTAATTATATAATTTTCAAACCAAAAACATAAAAATAAACATAATTACAGTGTAATTTTATGGGTTTAAAGTCTAGGGTAAAATTGTAAAAATTAATTAACTACGCCGCGACTTATTTTGTAGAAGCCACGGCTCTATCTCAAACGTCGGATATATCCGTTGCAGAAACTGTACACGCCGCAGCATATGTTATCCCTGCCGCGGCTTTCTGTCGCTGACACAAAAATGGCTAGTTTTTTTATTCACCCGAATTATTACCCCACAATGGTATAAACGGCTACATTTGTCAAAATAATGTTAAAAACGTTAAAATTCACACAAATCTTCTATTTAAACCTATACATGCTCACAATTTATTCTATTGTTCACCAAATTTATCCTTAGATTCAATAATATCATCACTTTTCTTAGTTATGGATGATCCGTCTCGTTTCGGTTTGTCATCGGAAAATCACCAATTCTTTGTGGTGTTTTCCTCTTCCACTTCCTCCAATGATGATAGTTTTTCCATGGAAACAAGTTCCAATAATACTATTGTCATCTCCTCCGACGACACCGAGGAGTTTGAAATGCCTCCGAATCCAACTATAAATCGGACCTCTCATGCCGGTGGGCCACGGCCGACGAGGGAGCGTGGGCGTGGGCGTGGGCGTGGACGTGGTAGGCCACCGTCTTTATTATGGGAAACAGATTTTTAAATGAGGCTCAAATGGAACAATGAGACTCAAACTCATGATAGGTACGCGAAATGCAAATGGTGCCGACAAGAGATTCTCGCAATCGTTGAACGAGGCACAACTCATTTACGTCGACATGCCAATCGTTGTCGTAGAGATTTAGGTATTGATGACGAATTATGATTTTAATTGTTGTAGTTTTATTAATATAATATTGAATTGTTGTGAGTTATTTTGTTATTTGAAAAAGTATTAAATGTAATGTTGAATTGTTGTGAGTGATTTTGTTGTTTTATAACTATTAAATGTATTATTTAATTGTTGTAAGTGATTTTGTTTTTTAAAAATTATTAAATGTATTGTTTAACTGTTGTAAGCGATTATGTTGTTTTAATATTAAATTTAATGTTGAATTGTTCGAAGAGATTTTGTTGTTTTAAAATTAATAAATGTAATGAAGTATGATACTCGCCGCGGCACAATGTTAACAATGCCGTGGCATGACCTATTGAACCATGACTAATAACCGTAGTCGAACTCACGCCACGGCATATCAAAATCTATGCCTCGGCATTTTAACAATCGCCGCGGCGTTTATTGACTTACAGAGTCCATGCTCTCTGTATAATTTGAAACAACATATAGGCCTCGGCATGGTATCACCAAGCCGTGGCTTCCTTGGCCATGCCAAGGCATGGGTAACATAATGCCGCGGCTTACCTCGTCTGTTTACCAATGTACCCTCATAATTATGCAACTCGCCAAGGCCTTTCGTGAAAGTGCCGCGGCGAGTTGCATAATCAAGAGGGCAATTTTGTAAATTAAAATGAAGCCATAGCGTGTTTATTAAAATGCCGCGGCATGGTAAGTAAATTTACAATATAGTTATTAGTTATCATATTAATTGTAACACAGTTTTAGTAAATTAAATTATCTCATTAATAAACTATGAAAATGTTGATAATTTTATTATAAAAAAAAAACAAAATAATGCAATTAAAAATCATAACTAAATAATCGTTCAAACAAAAAACACAAGATTGTACTATTAATTATATAATTTTCAAACCAAAAACATAAAAATAAACATAATTACAGTTTAATTTTATGGGTTTAAAGTCTAGGGTAAAATTGTAAAAATTAATTAACTACGCCGCGACTTATTTTGTAGAAGCCACGGCTCTATCTCAAACGTCGGATATATCCGTTGCAGAAACTGTACACGCCGCAGCATATGTTATCCCTGCCGCGGCTTTCTGTCGCTGACACAAAAACGGCTAGTTTTTTCTTTCACCCGAATTATTACCCCATAATGGTATAAACGGCTACATTTGTCAAAATAATGTTAAAAACGTTAAAATTCACACAAATCTTCTATTTAAACCTATACTTGCTCACAATTTATTCTATTGTTCAACAAATTTATCCTTAGATTCAATAATATCATCACTTTTCTTAGTTATGGATGATCCGTCTCGTTTCGGTTTGTCATCGGAAAATCACCAATTCTTTGTGGTGTTTTCCTCTTCCACTTCCTCCAATGATGATAGTTTTTCCATGGAAACAAGTTCCAATAATACTATTGTCATCTCCTCCGACGACACCGAGGAGTTTGAAATGCCTCCGAATCCAACTCTAAATCGGACCTCTCATGCCGGTGGGCCACGGCCGACGAGGGAGCGTGGGCGTGGGCGTGGGCGTGGGCGTGGACGTGGTAGGCCACCGTCTTTATTATGGGAAACAGATTTTCAAATGAGGCTCAAATGGAACAATGAGACTCAAACTCATGATAGGTACGCTAAATGCAAATGGTGCCGACAAGAGATTCTCGCAATCGTTGAACGAGGCACAACTCATTTACGTCGACATGCCAATCGTTGTCGTAGAGATTTAGGTATTGATGACGAATTATGATTTTAATTGTTGTAGTTTTATTAATATAATATTGATTTTTTGTGAGTTATTTTGTTATTTGAAAAAGTATTAAATGTAATGTTGAATTGTTGTGAGTGATTTTGTTGTTTTAAAACTATTAAATGTAATATTTAATTGTTGTAAGTGTTTTTGTTGTTTTAAAATTATTAAATGTATTGTTTAACTATTGTAAGCGATTATGTTGTTTTAATATATTAAATGTAATGTTGAATTGTTCGTAGTGATTTTGTTGTTTTAAAATTAATAAATGTAATGTTGTACTCTATATATGTTTTCATTTTTCCCAAATGAATGAAGTATGATACTCGCCGTGGCACAATGTTAACAATGCAACGGCATGACCTATTGGACCATGACTAATAACCGTAGTCGAACTCGCGCCACGGCATATCAAAAACTATGCCTCGACATTTTAACAATCGCCACGGCAGAATTAGTAACGCCACGGCGTTTAATGACTTACAGAGTCCATGCTCTATGTATAATTTGAAACACCATATAGGCCTCGGCATGGTATCAGCAAGCCGTGGCTTCCTTGGCCATGCCAAGGCATGGGTAAAATAATGACGCGGCTTGCCTCATCTGTTTACCAATGTACCCTCATAATTATGCAACTCGCCGAGGCCTTTCGTGAAAGTGCCGCGGCGAGTTGCATAATCAAGAGGGCGAATTTGTAAATTAAAATGAAGCCAGAGCGTGTTCATTAAAATGCCGCGGCATGATAAGTAAATTTACATTGTAATTATTAGTTATCATATTAATTGTAACACAATTTTAGTAAATTAAATTATCTCGTTAATAAACTATGAAAATGTTGATAATTTTATTATAAAAAAAACAAAATAATGCAATTAATAATCATAACTAAATAATCGTTCAAACAAAAAACACAAGATTGTACTAATAATTATATAATTTTTCAAACCAAAACCATAAAAATAAACATAATTACAGTTTAATTTTATGGGTTTAAAGTCTAGGGTAAAATTGTAAAAATTAATTAACTACGCCGCGACTTATTTTGTTGAAGCCACGGCTCTATCTCAAACGTCGGATATATCCGTTGCAGAAACTGTACACGCCGCGGCATATGTTATCCCTGCTGCGGCTTTCTGTCGCTGACACAAAAACGGCTAGTTTTTTTTTTCACCAGAATTATTACCTTACAACGGTAATAAGCGGCTATATTTGTCAAAATAATGTTAAAAACGTTTAAATTCACACAAATCTTCTATTTAAACCTATACTTGCTCACATTCTATTCTATTGTTCACCAAATTTATCCTTAGATTAAAAAATATCATCACTTTTCTTAGTTATGGATGATCCGTCTCGTTTCGGTTTGTCATCGGAATATCACCAATTCTTTGTCGTGTTTTCCTCTTCTTCTTCCTCCGATGATGATAGTTTTTCCATGGAAACAAGTTCCAATAATACTATTGTCATCTCCTCCGACGACACCGAGGAGTTTGAAATGCCTCCGAATCCAACTCTAAATCGGACCTCTCATGCCGGTGGGCCACGACCGACGAGGGGGCGTGGGCGTGGGCGTGGGCGTGGGCGTGGGCGTGGGCGTGGACGTGGTAGGCCATCGTCTTTACTATGGGAAACAGATTTTCAAAATGAGGCTCAAATGGAAAAATGAGACTCAAACTCAAGATAGGTACGTGAAATGCAAATGGTGCCGACAAGAGATTCTCGCAATCGTTGAACGAGGCACAACTCATTTACGTCGACATGCCAATCGTTGTCGTAGAGATTTAGATATTGATAAGAATTATGATTTTAATTATTGTAGTTTTATTAATATTATATTGAATTGTTGTGAGTTATTTTTTTATTTGAAAAAGTATTAAATGTAATGTTGAATTGTTGTCAGTGATTTTGTTGTTTTAAAACTATTAAATGTAATATTTAATTGTTGTGAGTGATTTTGTTGTTTTAAAATTATTAAATGTATTGTTTAACTATTGTAAGCGATTATGTTGTTTTAATATATTAAATGTAATGTTGAATTGTTCGTAGTGATTTTGTTGTTTTAAAATTAATAAATGTAATGTTATACTCTATATATTTTTTAATTTTTCCAAAATGAATGAAGTATGATACCCGCCGCGGCACAATGTTAACAATGCCGTGGCATGACCTATTGAACCATGACTAATAACTGTAGTCGAACTCGCGCCACGGCATATCAAAAACTATGCCTCGGCATTTGAACAATCGCCGCGGCAGAATGGTAGTAACGCCGCGGCATTTAATGACTTACAGAATCCATGCTCTCTGTATAATTTGAAACAACATATATGCCTCGGCATGGTATCAGCAAGCCGTGGCTTCCTTGGCCGTGCCAAGGCATGGGTAACAGAATGCCGCGACTTATCTCGTCTGTTTACCAATGTACCCTCATAATTATGCAATTCGCCGAGGCCTTTCGTGACAGTGCCGCGACGAGTTGCATAATCAAGAGGGCAAATTTGTAAATTAAAATGAAGCCACAGCGTGTTCATTCAAATGCCGCGGCATGATAAGTAAATTTACAACGTATAATACTAATTAGATAATTGTTCAAACCAAAAACATAAAAATAAACATAATAAGTAATTGTATTGTAAGAAATATGTGAAAATTTAGCTTTAAAATGTAATGGAGTTGTAATGTGGTAGTTTTCATATGTGGTGCTTGTAATGTGGAATTGTTGGTAATAATCATGTATTTATAATATAAACATATGTATTCATAATTCTATATATTTTATAATTAATCACATATTTATTGTTACATATTAATTACAGTTTTTTATGAGTTTAAAGTTTAGAGTTTAAGTTTAGGGTAAAATTATAAATATAAATAAACATGCCGCAGCGTACTTTGAAGAGGCCACGGCATGACCTATTGGACCATGAAAGATAACCGTAGTCGAACTCATGCCACGGCATATTAAACACTATGCCTCGGCCTTTAAATAATCGCCGCGGCAGAATGGTTGTAACGCCGCAGCATTTAATGACTTACAGAATCCATGGTCTCTGTTTTTGGCCATGCCGAGGCATGGGTAACAGAATGCCGTGACTTATCTCTTCTTTTTAACAATATATTCTCATAATTATGCAACTCGCCGAGGCCTTTGTGATAATGCCGCGGCGAGTTGCCTAATCAAGAGGGCAAATTTGTAAATTAATATTAAGCCACGGCGTGTTTATTTAGATGCCACGGCAGGATAAGTAAGTTTACAATGTAATTATTAGTTATCATATTAATTGTAACACAATTTTACTAAATTAAATTATCTTATTAATAAACTATGAAAAACAAAATAATTGTTTAAACAAAAAACAAAACATAGTAATATTAATTAAATAATTGTTCAAACAAAATCAACATAATAAGCAATTGATCAAAAGTAATAAACAATATAAACAAAATAAATATATAAACAAAATCATTTGTTCTCGGTGTTGACCGGGATCACGGTGTTGACGGGGTTCTCGGTGTTGACAGGGTTCTCGGTGTTGTTGGGGTTGACGGGGTTCTCGGTGTTGATGGGGTTGACGGGGTTCTCGGTGTTCTCGGTGTTGTTGGGGTTGACGGGGTTCTCGATGTTAACGGGGTTGACGGGGTTCTCGGTGTTCTCAATGTTGGCCTGGTTCTCAGTGTTCTCAAGGTTGTTGGGGATCTCGGGGTTCTCCGGGTTGTCGGGGTTCGCGGGGATCTCGGGGTTCTTGTTATCGTTGTCCACGCCCACATTCTCGCCACCGTTCTGGCCCTCGTTGTTCTCGGGGCCTTCAGCAAATGCCGGCTCTGGATATTGATCAGGATATCCTGCTGGCCACGACATTGGTGGAAACTGATTTGGCGCGTTGAATCCTGGGTAAATTTTACAGATTGCATTTATTGATTATAAAAATCATTTCAATACATATGTAAAATTGATTAAGGATAAGATTCAAACCTGGATAGATACCCGGCCAGAAGGACCGACAATATGCGGTGAGCTCCAGCAGACTACGAACACTGTGAGCCACGAAGGCTCTCATCGGCAGAGCATCGTAGTTAAGCTCAGGCGGTGGGGGGGCGGCAACAGGCGGCATCTCAACGTCCTGATCCAGGCCGGGATTAATCGCTGGCTCCTCATCTTCGGGTTCTTTCAAACTCCGAATCCAGGCCGCGTCCATTTTCTTTCCATACGGCACCGCAATGTCGAGTTCATTCTCCTTGATCTAAACGATAGTTTGAAAAACAGATTATATCATTATTGATACAACTGAATTTCACAACTAAACTTATACACAAATGAAGATATACTTACCCCGGCGTTTTTGCAGAGAGCTGTGATAAGGAACTGGAAGCCCAATGAGCACTTCGACTGCTCGTACACCATTCTACGCATGTTGGAGAATATGAAACGACCGACGTCTATATTCAATCCCATAACTCCGGCGTAGATCAACTTGAGAAATTCGAACTGCAGCTCCGTGAAGTGCAAGTGCGGGTATAAGTTGCTCCCAAAGAAGTACATCCACACTTTGGCTTTCCGATTAAGCTGACTTTTTACCAGCCTCGTCTCTCCGCCCCTCTCGTGCCATTGAGCTCCGAGCGTAGCAATTGTCGCCGCTATGTCGTCATAGAACGCTTGATTCAACTCTTGGCCGTCCAAGTGGGTGTGCTTGTTTTCCTCGTCTGTCAAATTGCGGATACCGAGGAACGCATTGATGATTCGAGGATTGATCTCAAATCGAGTACCCCAAACACTGACAAACCCGATTGCTGACTCATCGGGAAGAGCTGCATAGAATTCGTGCACCAGGACACTCTTCGCCTGAAGCTTTGGTTGGAGTATGAAATTCTCCCAACCGCGCTCTATGATGCTCGTATTGAGATCTTCCCCGAGTTCTCCCATATCTGAGATCGGGAATTTGGCAAATCGCCGCTCTGGGCATATTTTTCGCGTTCTAATTTGTAGAAATCTTTTCTTGGCTGCCTCGGTGTTGAAGTTCGGTGTTTCAATGGGAGGTGGTGGATTAACTGGAAGATCCTTCGAGGCCTCTTAGGCTCGGCTTCCGGATCCGCGAACCACTAAGTAACCACGTGCTCTTTTTTTTTTTGGGTGCCATTTAAACCTATAAAAAAGATAACGTCACATATTAAATTATTAATTTCAAGCAAAAAAACTGATCAATATAACTAATTTCAATTCCCAACACCTAATTATTACAAAAGTAATTTCAAAATCGAATTCAATACGCAATTTCAAAACTAATCCAAATTTTTGAAACACAATTTCAATACGAAAACCTAATTTTAAAACGCAATTACAATACCTTAAACGAAATTTCAATTTGCAAAACCTAAATTCAATACCCAATTAATTTCAAAACCTAAATACAAAATTTAATTTCAAATCCTAATTTCACTCACAAAACCAAAACCTAATTACAAAAGCTAATTTCATCTCACAAAACCAATACCTATTTCAAAACATAATTGAAACTCACAAAACCAATAGCTAAATTCCAAACCTAATTGAAACCCACAAAACCAATACTATGACCTAATCAACACCAATAATCAAGTATTGATTAAAAAAAATGCTATAAAAACGAAGCTTGATACTAACGTTGAGAGAACTTACCGGCGACGGCTGATGACGGAACTCGCGGCGAAACGACGGCAAGAGAGCAGGGGTGATGGGCTAGGTAAAGAGGCGAGGGCGACGGCGAGGGCGGGAGCGACGGCGAGGGCGGGGATTCGAGGAGTCGAGGAGTCGAGAGGCACGCGGCGGAAATGAGAAAATGAGGAAGTTAGGGTTCGGATAAATACGATACACGCCGCGGCTTGTTGTTAGTCATGCCACGGCGTGGGTATGCCGTGGCGTTTTTTAAGACACGCCGCAGCATACAAAGGGTTTACAGCGGCTTATGAACAACGGTTTCATGCTGTCGTTGTGTACCATCCATGCTACGGCGTAGAAAGTATAAGGCCACGGCTTATCTTTCTAAAATCACGTGCCGTGGCGTTTTCAACTAAACGTCGCGGCATACATTGCATGGTATGACCAACGGGTTATTAGATTTCATCGTGTACAAATAATGCCGCGGCGTGTTATATATAATGCCAGGGCTTATCTGTAAAAATTGACGTGCCACGGCGTATAACGTGTCACGCCGCGGCTTACAGTGTGTGGCATGAACAACGGTTTTTAAGAGTGTCGTTGTGTACCAACCATGCCGCGGCTTAAAAACATCTCAATGACACATTTTCAACAATAGTAAATATATCCGTGGTGAATTTGAGAGCGTGCCATGGCACGCCACGGCGTGCCGCGGCGTTACTCGATTTTCAACAATGGAAAAAAATTTCCATGGTTGAAACTTGGATTTCGACCATGGATTAAAAAATCCATCGTTGAAACTCCGTGGTAGGATCAAAAATTTGTACTAGTGCACCTAAATAAAGGTTTAGAAACTTAAATTTTATCATGAACGCATCGTATTTTCTCTCCTAAGAAAACCAATTTTTAACACTTTGCGGTAATAATCTTAACCCGTTAAATGCTTAGTATAGAAAAAACGAGATATTGCTTCGCGATTTAGGGATTAAAATAAGTAAATGTGATATAAACACACATTACTAAGAATTTTGAAGTTCATTTTTTGTTTAAAATATCGTTTAATTAGGGTTGTTTTGCCTAAAATGGAAAAAAAGACTCAGTATTTTTTGGAGCACGCATTAATTGGTGAAACAGGGTTTTTGGAGAGCGTCAAAAAATTTTAATGCCAGAAATAACTCAATTTGTAATAGCACCACCCAAATAAAGGTCTAGCAACTGAAATTTCATCATGAACGCATCGTATTTGCTCTCCTACCAATTTTTAACACTTTTCGGTAATGATTTTAACCGTTAAATGCTTGGTATCGAAACTACGAGATAGTACTCCGCGATTTAGGTATTAAAATACGTAAATGTGGTATAAATACACATTACTTAGAATTTTGAATTTCATTTTTTCTTTAAAATATCGTTTAATTAGGGTTGTTTTTCTTAAAATGGGAAAAACACTCAGTTTTTTTTTGGAGCACGCATTAATTGGTGAAACAGGGTTCTTGGAGAGCGTAAAAAATTTTATTGCCAAAAATAACCTAACTTGTAATAATAACAACCAAATAAAGGTCTAGCAACTAAAATTTCATTATTAACGCATCGTATTTGCTCTCCTAAGAAAACCAATTTTTAACATTTTTCGGTAATGATTTTAACCCGTTAAATGCTTGGTATAAAAACTACGAGACAGTGCTTCACCAGTTAGGGATTAAAATAAGGAAATGTGATATAAACACACATTACTAAGAATTTTGAAGCTCATTTTTTGTTTAAAATATCGTTTAATTAGGGGTGTTTTGCTCAAAAAGGGAAAAAGACTCAGTTTTTTTTGGAGCACGCATTAATTGGTGAAACAGGGTTTTTGGAGAGCGTCAAAAACGTTTAATGCCAAAAATAACCCAATTTTTAATAAATCCACCCAAATAAAGGTCTGGCAACTGAAGTTTCATCATGAACGCATTGTATTTGCTCTCCGAAGAAAACCAATTTTTAACACTTTTCGTTAATGATTTTAACCCGGTAAATGCTTGGTATAGAAACTACGAGATAGTGCTTCGCGATTTAGGGATTAAAAGAAGTAAATGAGGTATAAATACAAATTACTTAGAATTTGGAAGTTCATTTTTTGTTTAAAATATCGTTTAATTAGACCTATTTTTTGTTTTGTTTAATTAGAGCACGCATTATTTGGTGAAAAACAGGGTTTTGGGACAGCGTAAAAAATTTTAATGCAAAAAATAACGCAATTTGTAATAATACCATCCAAATATAGGTCTAGCAATTGAAATTTTATCATGAAGGCATCGTATTTGCTCTCCTAAGAAAACCAATTTTTAACACTTTTCGGGAATGATTTTAACCTGTTAAATGCGTTGTATAGAAACTACGAGATAGTGTTTCATGATTTAGGGATTAAAATAAGTAAATGTTCTATAAATACACATTACTAAGAATTTGAAGTTCATTTTTTTCAAAAATATCGTTTAATTAGGGTTGTTTTGCTTAAAATGAGAAAAAAACTCAATTTTTTTGGAGCACGCATTAATTGGTGAAACAGGGTTTTTGGAGAGCATCAAAAACGTTTAATGCCAAAAATGACCCAATTTGTAATAATACCACCCAAATAAAGGTCTAGCAACTGAAACTTCATCATGACACATCGTATTTGCTTTCCTAAGAAAACATATTTTTAACACTTTTCGGTAATGATTTTAACCTGTTAAGTGCTTGGTATTAAAAGAAGTAAATGTGGTATAAATACAAATTACTAAGAATTTGGAAGTTCATTTTTTGTTTCAAATATCGTTTAATTAGGGTTGTTTTGCTCAAAAATGGAAAAAGACTCAGTTTTTTTTGGAGCACGCATTAATTGGTGAAACAGGGTTTTTGGAGAGCAGCAAAAACTTTTAAAGCCAAAAATAACCTAATTTGAAATAATACCACCCAAATAAAGGTCTAGCAACAGAAATTTCATCATGAACGCATCGTATTTGCTCTCCTAAGAAAACCATATTTAACACTTTTCGTTAATGATTTTAACCAGTTAAATGCTTGGTATAGAAACTACAAGATAGTGCTTCGCGATTTAGGTATTAAAAGAAGTAAATGTCGTATAAATATACATTACTAAGAAATTTGAAGTTCATTTTTTGTTTAAAATATCGTTTAATTAGGGTTGTTTTGCTTAAAATGGGAAAAACACTTAGTTTTTTTTTTGGAGCACGCATTAATTGGTGAAACAGGGTTTTTGGAGAGCGTGAAAAACGTTTAATGCCAAAAATAACCCTATTTTTAATAATACCACCCAAATAAAGGTCTAGCAACTGAAACTTCATCATGATCGCATCGTATTTGCTCTCCTAAGAAACCAATTTTTAACACTTTTCGGTAATGATTTTAACCCGTTAAATGCTTGGTATAGTAACTACGAGATAGTGCTTCGCGATTTAGGGATTAAAAGAAGTAAATGTGGTATAAATACAAATTACTAAGAATTTGGAAGTTCATTTTTTGTTTAAAATATCGTTTAATTAGGGTTGTTTTGCTAAAAATGGGAAAAAGACTCAATTTTTTTAGAGCACGCATTAATTGGTGAAAAACAGGGTTTTTGGAGAGCGTCAAAAAATTTTAATGCCAAAAATAATGCAATTTGTAATAATACGATCCAAATAAAGGTCTAGCAATTGAAATTTCATCATGAACGCATCGTATTTGCTCTCCTAAGAAAACCAATTTTTAACACTTTTCGGGAATGATTTTAACCTCTTAAATGCTTTGAATAGAAACTAGGAGACAGTGCTTCACGATTTAGGGATTAAAATAAGTAAATGTGCTATAAATACACATTACTAAGAATTTTGAAGTTCATTTATTTCAAAAATATCGTTTAATTAGGGTTGTTTTACTTAAAATGAGAAAAAGAATCAATTTTTTTTGGAGCACGCATTAATTGGTGAAACAGGATTTTTGGAGAGCGTTAAAAACTTGTAATGCCAGAAATAACCCAATTTGTAAGAATACCGCCTAAATAAAGGTTTATCAACTTAAATTTCATCATGAACGCATCGTATTTTCTGTCCTAAGAAAACCAATTTTTAACACTTTTCGGTAATGATTTTAACCCGTTAAATGATTGGTATAGATAAAACGAGATACTGCTTCGCGATTTAGGGATTAAAATAAGTAAATGTGATATAAACACACATTACTAAGAACATTGAAGTTCATTTTTCGTTTAAAATATCGTTTAATTAAGGTTGTTTTGCTCAAAAATGGAAAAAGACTCCATTTTTTTGGAGTACGCATTTATTGGTGAAACAGGGTTTTTGGAGAGCGTCAATAACTTTTAATGCCAAAAATAACCCAATTTGTAATAGCACCACCCAAATAAAGGTCTAGCAACTGAAATTTCATCATGAATGCATCGTATTTGCTCTCCTGAGAAAACCAATTTTTAACACTTTTCGGTAATGATTTTAGCTGTTAAATGCTTGGTATCGAAACTACGAGATAGTACTTCGCGATTTTGGTATTAAAATACGTAAATGTGGTATAAATACACATTACTTAGAATTTTGAATTTCATTTTTTGTTTAAAATATCGTTTAATTAGGGTTGTTTTGCTTAAAATGGGAAAAAGACTCAGTTTTTTTTGGAGCACGGATTAATCGGTGAAACAAGGTTTTTGGAGAGCGTAAAAAACTTTTAATGCCGAAAAAACCCAATTTTTTATAATACCACCCAAATAAAGCTATATCAACTGAAATTTCTGTTGGGAAATCGGTGGTATCAAGCCGACTTCCTTACCACGATAATAGCTTCTGGGCCGTCCCGGTAACATTTAAATATTCATTTTAAAGCGGAAATCTTGTTATCCGACCGACGATACGGATATCAAGTAACAATCAAAACGAGATCTCATAAATATTTCGAATTTAATATTTTCATATTCATTATTAATAATCTAGTCGAATAGGAAATAAATAGAAAGCAGTAAATGGTCGCATTAATTTACCCAATGCATAAGGCCGTACCTCAGTTGACGATTCCGGCTGCGCGTTCTGACTTGGGCAGGGCTCCGCCGGCGCTGAGGGAAACTCCCGTGATCTTCTGAGATATACTCCTGGATTCCTCGCTACCGAAGCGTGGGCTTCGCTGGCAGGACTCCGTCGCAAAATTTAACTGAAGGTTCTTTTAACGCTACCGGAGAAAAATATCTCCTAAGCCGAAGCAGAAAACTCGCAGACCCTAGAGAGAGAGAGGGAGAGCTCGAGTTTTTTCTCTGAAGAGAGGTGTATAAAATGTGTAGAAGGAGCTTCCTTTTTTATAGGCTCAAGCTGTAACCGATTTGGAGATTTTCCCTCCCATTATTCGAATTCTTTTAATTAAATATAAATATTTATTTCAATCCAATGATCCAGATTCAATCTCATCTAGATCCAATGAATATAATAAATCAGGGATTTAATTAATTGAATAATATAAGATAAGATCATATCATATATTTTTCGAATTATATTATATATATATATTCAAATTCGAATTTGTTAATGATTATCTAGATCCAATGGTTAAAATTAAATCTTAAACCAATCCAATGGATCAAATCAGTTAGGGATAAAGTCAAATACCCTAGGGGTTTACAAAACCCTAATTCGAACTTTTATTTCATATTTATTCGAATTTTAATATCATATATATATTGTTAATTAATTTCTAATCCGACGGTTTAAAGATAAGATCTCAAAACCGATCCAACGGACAGAATTAATTAAGCTAATTCGAAATACCTAAACTTTGTCACCAAGTTTCAATTTCGAATTACATTAGGGTTTGAATCAATTATCTCAATCCAACGGTTGATACTAAATCATGACCGATCCAATGGATTAAATTGATTTTAGGGTTTTTGCCATTATACCAGACTTCAGGTATTTATGCCGCAAAAATAAAATCTTTCAAGATTGGTTATTCGAATTTATCTAGGGTTTGTAATACTCAAACCCTAATTCGAAATACACGTTAAATAATACATGAATATATATTATTTATTTATTAATATAAATCCTTTAATTATTAATTAATTATTAATAAGATATTAATAATTAAATCCAAATAATCAAATTATATTAATAAACCCTGATCTCTTTATCACACATTAAATGTCATGGTGCAACACCATCATTTAAAATCGTGACATGTGATTTAATTTCATAAGTTATCAAACCGAGTCATAAGCTTAGAAAATCCATAAATCACAAACCGTAAGTCAGAATGACTTGGTTCAAAAAGCAAACTTGCTTAAAATTTAATTTAGAACAACATGGTGCTGTTCATAAATATAAATTCTAACTTTATCTTTATCAGTTACTTTCGTGTACCAAAATATGATACTCTTGCCACGCTATCGATAAAACTATCTGACGTCTGTCACAGACCTGTCAGTTTTATAAGTCGAGCCAAATGATTAAAAATTATCCAGAGTGTATTTGAATCACGTACGTATCATCCGTTACGGAGCTATCCTGGGGACCATGGACCCGTATCACTTAAGCTCCAACGAACTGCTAGTTGTTCGTCAAACCTCAAAGTGATTCCACTATAGACCCGAGGCTGCACTCTTTAGTGATACGGTATATATTATTCCCTTATATACAGCAGGGTGTCCATTAGATTCAATCAAATACCGATTATTGTCCTTTCACTTGATGACCCACACATTAGCAGGCGGTTTATACCGTAATGCCCCTCAATGCATTTTCATCCTTGACTCAGCCAGTAATATTATGAGTAACTCACTTATGGTTTCGATTCATAAGTTGCGCACGGGTACCTCTCACTTCTCACCACTGACAATCAAGGGAATCATCATGACTCTGAAGAAAGCTGTGTGATGCCCATATCTATGATCAAGCAATCCTTACTACTGACTATCATGTTCCCAAAATAATAGTGTTCGGAACAGCGCTAATGTCTTGTGTTCTTTAACGGTTAAATCAAAGAATAATCAAGCCAGCAGCTTGGAATCATGACCACTCAGGACTTAGAACTAATATCCATTTGATCATCACTTTGCGACTCAACTACAAGTTGTCAGTGACGGTCTTATATGACAACTTCTCGAGTTTAAGTCAGGTCCAGTCCAGTATGAAGACGCTTCATACTTAATGCACTTCTAGTGAGTGTTGACACACACAAAATCCAGAATAGGATTGTCACTTCAGTCATATTAATGACCTTACCGATTAATGGGCTCCCACCAAGTTAATCAGGTCACGGACATTTTAAGTTCATTTATTATGTTTATTAATTCTTCCTCACATGACTCCTTTGTGATAATAATAACATAATTGCATCCTTTATGAACTAAGGAATCAAACATTTTATTTTACTCTACAGAAACTATAATAAGATTAACATAATAAGTACCATCTTTATTCAACGACTTGTCATAATCTTTTACAAATGGATAAATATCTTGTTTAAGAACACACATGTCCAACAATTTCATCATGAACGCATCGTATTTGTACTCCTAAGAAAACCAATTTTTAATACTTTTCGGTAATGATTTTAACCTGTTAAATGCATGGTATAGAAACTACGTGATAGTGCTTCGCGATTTAGGGATTAAAAGAATTAAATGTGGTATACGTACGTATTACTAAGAATTTTGAAGTTCATTTTTTGTTAAAAATATCGTTTAATTAGGGTTGTTTTGCTCAAAAAGGGAAAAAGACTCCGTTTTTTTTGGAGCACGCATTAATTGGTGAAACATGGTTTTTGGAGAGTGTCAAAAACTTTTAATGCCAAAAATAACCCAATTTGTAAGAATAGAACACAAATAAAGGTCTAGCAACTAAAATTTTATTATGAATGCATCGTATTTACTCTCTTAAGAAAACCAATTTGTAACACTTTTCGGTAATGATTTTAACCCGTTAAATGCTTGGTATCAAAACTACGAGATAGTACTTCGCGATTTAGGTATTAAAATATGTAAATGTGGTATAAATATACTTTACTTGGATTTTTTAATTTAATTTTTTGTTTAAAATATCGTTTAATTAGGGTTGTTTTGCCTAAAATGGGAAAATGACTCAGTTTTTTTTTGGAGCACGCATTAATTGGTGAAACAGGGTTTTTGGAGAGCGTAAAAAATTTTAATGCCAAAAATAATCCAACTTGTAATAGTAACACCCAAATAAAGGTCTAGCAACTAAAATTTCATTATTAACGCATCGTATTTGCTCTCCTAAGAAAACCAATTTTTAACACTTTTCGGTAATGGTTTTAACCCGTTAAATGCTTGGTATAGAAACTACGAGGTTGTGCTTCACCAGTTAGGGATTAAAATAAGTAAATGTGGTATAAATACACATTACTAAGATTTTTGAAATTCATTTTTTGTTTAAAATATCGTTTAATTAAAGTTGTTTTGCTTAAAATGGGAAAAAGAATCAGTTTTTTTTGGAGCTAGCATTAATTGGTGAAACAGGGTTTTTGAAGAGAGTCAAATACTTTTAATGCCAAAAACAACCCAATTTGTATTAATACCACCCAAATAAAGGTCTAGCAACTGAAATTTCATCATGAACGCATCGTATTTGCTCTCCTAAGAAAACCAATTTTTAACACTTTTCAGTAATGATTTTAACCCGTTAAATGCTTGGTATAGAAACTACGAGATATTTCTTCCCGATTTATGGATTAAAAGAAGTAAATTTTGTATAAATACACATTACTAAAAAATTTCAAGTTCATTTTTTTGTTTAATTAGGGTTGTTTTGCTTAAAATGGGAAAAAGACTCAGTTTTTTTTTTAGAACGCATTAATTGGTGAATCAGGGTTTTTGGAGAGCGTCAAAAACTTTTAATGCCAAAAAAAACCCAATTTGTAATAAAACCACCCAAATAAAGGTTTAGCAACTAAAGTTTCATCATGAACGCATCGTATTTGCTCTCTTAAGAAAACCAATTTTTAACACTTTTCGCTAATGATTTTAACCCGTTAAATGCTTGGTATAGAAACAACGAGATAGTGCTTCCCGATTTAGGGATTAAAACAAGTAAATGTGGTATAAATACAAATTATTAAGAATTTTGAAGTTTATTTTTTGTTTAAAATATCGTTTAATTAGGGTTGTTTTGCTTAAAATGGGAAAAAGACTCCATGTTTTTTGAAGCACGCATTAATTAGTGAAACAGGATTTTTTGAGAGCGTCAAAAGATTTTAATTCCAAAAATAAAGGTCTAGCAATTGAAATTTCATCATGAAAGCAATGTATTTGCTCTACTAAGAAAACCAATTTTTAACACTTTTCGGTAATGATTTTAACCCGTTAAATGTTTGGTATAGAAACTACGAGATACTGCTTCCTCATTTACCGATTAAAAGAAGTTAATGTGGTATAAATACACATTACTAAGAATTTTGAAGTTTATTTTTTGTCTAAAATATCGTTTAATTAGGGTTGTTTTGCTTAAAATGAGAAAAAGACTCAGTCTTTTTGGAGCACGCATTAATTGGTGAAACAGGGTTTTTGGAAAGCGTCAAAAACTTTTGATGCCAAAAATAACCCAATTTGTAATAATACCATCCAAATAAAGGTCTAGAAATTGAAATTTCATCATGAACGCATCGTATTTGCTCTCTTAAGAAAACCAATTTTTAACACTTTTCGGTAATGATTTTAACCCGTTAAATGCTTGGTATAGAAACTACGAGATAGTGCTTCGCGATTTAGGGATTAAAATAAGTAAATGTGGTATAAATACACATTACTTAGAATTTTGAAGTTTATTTTTTGTTTATAATATCGTTTAATTAGGGTTATTTTGCTTAAAATGAGAAAAAGACTCAGTATTTTTTTGGAGCACGCATTAATTGGTGAAACACGGTTTTTGGAGAGCGTCAAATACTTTTAATGCCAAAAATTACCCAATTTGTAATAATACCACCTAAATAATGGTCTGACAACTTAAATTTCATCATAAACGCATCGTATTTGCTCAACTAAGAAAACCATTTTTTAACAATTTTTGGTAATGATTTTAACCAGTTAAATTCTTGGTATAGAAACTACGAGATAGTGCTTCGCGATTTAGGGATCAAAATAAGTAAATGTGGTATAAATACACATTACTAAGAATTTTGAAGTTCATTTTTTGTTTAAAATATCATTTAATTGGGGTTGTTTTGCTTAAAATGAGAAAAGACTCAGTTTTGTTGGAGCACGCATTAATTGGTAAAACTTGTTTTTTGGAGAGCGTCAAAAACTTTTAATGCCAAATATAACCCAATTTGTAATAATACCACCCAAATAAAGGTCTAGCAATTGAAATTTCATCATGAACGCATCGTATTTGCTCTCCTAAGAAAACCAATTTTTAACACTTTTAAGTAATGATTTTAACCCGTTAAGTTCTTGGTATAGAAATTACGAGATAGTGCTTCGCGATTTAGGGATTAAAATAATTAAATATGGTATAAATACACATTACTAAGAATTTTGAAGTTTATTTTTGTTTAAAATATCGTTTAATTAGGGTTTTTTTACTTAAAATGAGAAAAAGACTCAGTTTTTTTTGGAGCACGCATTAATTGGTGAAACAAGGTTTTTGGAGAGCGTTAAATACTTTTAATGCCAAAAATGACCCAATTTGTAATAATACCACCCAAATAAAGGTCTAGCAACTGAAATTTCATCATGAACGCATTGTATTTGCTCTCCTAAGAAAACCAATTTTTAACACTTTTCGGTAATGATTTTAAACCGTTAAATGCTTGGTATAGAAACTACGAGATAGTGCTTTCCGATTTACGGATTAAAAGAAGTAAATGTGGTATAAATACACATTACTAATAATTTTGAAGTTTATTTTTTGTTTAAAATATCATTTAATTAGGGTTATTTTGCTTAAAATGAGAAAAAGACTCAGTTTTTTTGGAGCACGCATTAATTGGTGAAACAGGGTTTTTGGATAGCGTCAAAAACTTTTAATGCCAAAAATAACCCAATTTGTAATAATACCACCCAAATTATGGTCTAGCAATTGAAATTTCATCATGAACGCATCGTATTTGCTCCCCTAAGAAAACCAATTTTTAACACTTTCCGGTAATGATTTTAACCCGTTAAATGCTTGGTATAGAAACTACGAGATAGGGCTTCGCTATTTAGGGATTAAAATAAGTAAATGTGGTATAAATACACATTACTAAGAATTTTGAAGGTTTTTTTTTTTGTTTAAAATATCGTTTAATTAGGGTTGTTTTGCTTAAAATGAGAAAAAGACTCAGTTTTTTTGGAGCACGCATTAATTGGTGAAATAGGGTTTTTGGAGAGCGTCAAAAACTTTTAATGCCAGAAATAACCCAATTTGTAATAATACCACCTAAATAATAGTCTAGCAACTTAAATTTCATCATAATAGCATCGTATTTTCTCTACTAAGAAAACAAATTTTTATAACTTTTCGGTAATGATTTTAACCCGTTAAATGCCTGGTATAGAAACAACGAGATAGTGCTTCGCGATTTAGGGATTAAAATAAGTAAATATGGTATAAATACACATTACTAAGAATTTTAAAGTTTATTTTTTGTTTAAAATATCGTTTAATTAGGTTTGTTTTGCTTAAAATGAGAAAAAGACTCAGTTTTTTTGGAGCACGCATTAATTGGTGAAACAGGGTTTTTGGAGAGCGTCAAAAACTTTTAATGCCAGAAATAACCCAATTTGTAATAATACCACCTAAATAATGGTCTATCAACTTAAATTTCATCATGATAGCATCGTATTTTCTCTCCTAAGAAAACAAATTTTTAACACTTTTCGGTAATGATTTTAACCCGTTAAATGCTTGGTATAGAAACTACGAGATAGTGCTTCGCGATTTAGGGATTAAAATAAGTAAATGTGGTATAAATACACATTACTAAGAATTTTGAAGTTTATTTTTTGTTTAAAATATCGTTTAATTAGGGTTGTTTTGCTTAAAATGAGAAAACGACTCAGTATTTTTTGGAGCACGCATTAATTGGTGAAACAGGGTTTTTGGAGAGCGTCAAAAAATTTTAATGCCAGAAATAACCCAATTTGTAATAATACCACCTATATAATGGTCTAGCAACTTAAATTTCATCATGAACGCATCGTATTTTCTCTCCTAAGAAAACAAATTTTTAAAACTTTTCGAGAATGATTTTATCCCGTTAAATGCTTGGTATAGAAACAACGAGATAGTGCTTCGTGATTTAGGGATTAAAATAAGTAAATGTGATATAAATACACATTACTAAGAATTTTGAAGTTCATTTTTTGTTTAAAATATCGTTTAATTAGGGTTTTTATGTTTAAAATGGGAAAAAGACTCAGTTTTTTTTTGGAGCAATCATTAATTGGTGAAACAGGGTTTTTGGAGAGCGTCAAAAACTTTTAATGCCAGAAATAACCCAATTTCTAATAATACCACTTAAATAAAGGTCTACCAATTGAAATTTCATCATGAACGCATCGTATTTTCTCTCCTAAGAAAACCAATTTTTAACACTTTTCGAGAATGATTTTAACCCGTTAAATGCTTGGTATAGAAACAACGAGATAGTGCTTCGCAATTTAGGGATTAAAATAAGTAAATGTGGTATAAACACACATTACTAAGAATTTTGAAGTTTATTTTTTGTTTAAAATATCGTTTAATTAGGGTTGTTTTGCTTAAAATGGAAAAAGACTCAATATTTTTTGTAGCACGCATTAATTGGTGAAACATGGTTTTTGAAGAGCGTCAAAAACTTGTAATGCCAAAAATAACCCAATTTCTAATAATACCACCCAAATAAAGGTCTAGCAATTGACATTTCATCATGAACGCATCGTATTTGCGCTCCTTAGAAAACCAATTTTTTACACTTTTCGGTAATGATTTTAACCAGTTAAATTCTTGGTATAGAAACTACGAGATAGTGCTTCGCGATTTGGGGATCAAAATAAGTAAATGTGGTATAAATACACATTACTAAGAATTTGATGTTCATTTTTTGTTTAAAATATCGTTTAATTAGGGTTTTTTTGCTTAAGATATAAAAAAAAAACTCAGTTTTTTTGGAACACGCATTAATTGGTAAAACAGGGTTTTTGGAGAGCGTCAAAAACTTTTAATTCCAAAAATAACCCAATTTGTAATAATACCACCCAAAAAAAGGTCTAGTAATTTAAATTTCATCATGAACGCATCAAATTTGCTCTCATAAGAAAACCAATTTTTAACACTTTTAAGTAATGATTTTAACCCGTTAAGTGCTTGGTATAGAAACTACGTGATAGTGCTTCGCGATTTAGGGATTAAAATAAGTAAATGTGGTATAAATACACATTACTAAGAATTTTGAAGTTTATTTTTTTGTTTAAAATATCGTTTAATTAGGGTTGTTTTGCTTAAAATGGAAAAAGACTCAATGTTTTTTGTAGAACGCATTAATTGGTGAAACAGGGTTTTTGAAGAGCGTCAAAAACTTTTAATGCCAAAAATAACCCAATTTCTAATAATACCACCCAAATAAAGGTCTAGCAATTGACATTTCATCATGAACGCATCGTATTTGCGCTCCAAAGAAAACCAATTTTTAACTTTTTTCGGTAATGATTTTAACCAGTTAAATTCTTGGTATAGAAACTACGAGATAGTGCTTCACGATTTGGGGATCAAAATAAGTAAATGTGGTATAAATACTCATTACTAAGAATTTTGAAGTTCATTTTTTGTTTAAAATATCGTTTAATTAGGGTTTTCTTGCTTAAAATATGAAAAAAACTTAGTTTTTTTGGAGCACGCATTAATTGGTAAAACAAGGTTTTTTAAGAGCGTCAAAAATTTTTAATGCCAAAAATAACCCAATTTGTAATAATACCACCCAAATAAAGGTCTAGTAATTGAAATTTCATCATGAACGCATCAAATTTGCTCTCATAAGAAAACCAATTTTTAACACTTTTAAGTAATAATTTTAACCCGTTAAGTGCTTGGTATAGAAACTACGAGATAGTGCTTCGCGATTTAGGGATTAAAATAAGTAAATGTGGTATAAATACACATTACTAAGAATTTTGAAGTTTATTTTTTGTTTAAAATATCGTTTAATTATAGTTGTTTTGCTTAAAATGAGAAAAAGACTCCGTTTTTTTTGGACTACGCATTAACTGGTGAAACAGGGTTTTTGGAGAGCGTCAAATACTTTTAATGCAAAAAATAACCCAATTTGTAATAATACCAGCCAAATAAAGGTCTAGCAACTGAAATTTCATCATGAACGCATTGTATTTGCTCTCCTAAGAAAACCAATTTTTAACACTTTTCGGTAATGATTTTAACCCCTTAAATGCTTGGTATAGAAACTACGAGATAGTGGATCCCGATTTACGGATTAAAAGAAGTAAATGTGGTATAAATACACATTACTAAGAATTTTCAAGTTCTTTTTTTGTTTAAAATATTGTTTAATTAGGGTTGTTTTGCTTAAAATGGGGAAAAGACTCAGTTTTATTTTGGAGCACGCATTAATTGGTGAAACAGGGTTTTTGGATAGCGTCAAAAATTTTAATGCAAAAAATAACCCAATTTGTAATAATAACAACCAAATAAAGGTCTAGCAATTGAAATTTCATCGTGAACGCATCGTATTTGCTCTCCGAAGAAAACCAATTTTTAACACTTTTTGGTAATGATTTTAACCCGTTAAATGCTTGGTAAAGAAACTACGAGATAGTGCTTCACGATTTAGGGATTAAAATAAGTAAATGTGGTATCAATACACATTACTAAGAAATTTGAAGTTTATTTTTTGTTTAAAATATCGTTTAATTAGGGTTGTTTTGCTTAAAATGAGAAAAAGAATCAGTTTTTTTGGAGCACGCATTAATTGGTGAAACAGGGTTTTTGGAGAGCGTCAAAAACTTTTAATGCCAGAAATAACCCAATTTGTAATAATACCACCTAAATAATTGTCTAGCAACTTAAATTTCATCATGAACGCATTGTATTTGCTCTCCTAAGGAAACAAATTTTTAACACTTTTCGGTAATGATTTTAACCCGTTAAATGCTTGGTATAGAAACTACGAGATAGTGCTTCCCGATTTACGGATTTAAATAAGTAAATGTGTTATAAATACACATTACTAAGAATTTTCAAGTTCTTTTTTTGTTTAAAATATTGTTTAATTAGGATTCTTTTGCTTAAAATGGGGTAAAGACTCAGTTTTTTTTTTGGAGCACGCATTAATTGGTGAAACAGGGTTTTAGGATAGCGTCAAAAACTTTTAATGCCAAAAATAACCCAATTTGTAATAATACCACCCAAAGAAAGGTCTAGCAATTTAAATTTCATCATGAACGCATCGTATTTGCTCTGCTTAGAAAACCAATTTTTAACACTTTTCGGTAATGATTTTAACCCGTTAAATGCTTGGTATAGAAACTACGAGATAGTGCTTCGCGATTTATGGATTAAAATAAGTAAATGTGGTATAAATACACATTACTAAGAATTTTGAAGTTTATTTTTTGTTTAAAATATCGTTTAATTAGGGTTGTTTTGCTAAAAATGAGAAAAAGACTCAGTTTTTTTGGAGCACGCATTAATTGGTGAAACAGTGTTTTTGGAGAGCGTCAAAAACTTTTATTGCCAAAAATAACCCAATTTGTAATAATACCACCCAAATAAAGGTCTAGCAATTGAAATTTCATCATGAACGCATCGTATTTGCTCTCCTAAGAAAACCAATTTTTAACACTTTTCGGTAATGTTTTTAACCCGTTAAATGCCTGGTATAGAAACAACGAGATAGTGCTTCGTTATTTAGGGATCAAAATAATTAAATTTTGTATAAATACACATTACTAACAATTTTGAATTTTATTTTTTGTTTAAAATATATTTTAATCAGGGTTGTTTTGCCTAAAATGGGAAAAACACTCAGTTTTTTTCGGAGCACGCATTAATTGGTGAAACACGGTTTTTTGAGAGCGTCAAAAACATTTAATGCCAAAACTAACCCAATTTGTAATATACCACCCAAATAAAGGTCCAGCAACTGAAATTTGATCATGAACGCATCGTATTTCCTCTCCTAAGAAAACCAATTTTTAACACTTTTCGGTAATGATTTTAACCAATTAAATGCTTGGTATAGAAACTACGAGATAGTGCTTCGCGATTTACGGATTAAAAGAAGTAAATATGGTATAAATACACATTATTAAGAATTTTTAAGTTCATTTTTTGTTTAAAATATCATTTAATTAGGGTTGTTTTGCTTAAAATGGGAAAAAGATCAGTTTTTTTGGAGCACGCATTAATTGGTGAAACAAGGTTTTTGGAGAGCGTCAAAAACTTTTAATGCCAAAAATAACCCAATTTGTAATAATACCACCCAAATAAAGGTCTAGCAATTGAAATTTCATCATGATCGCATCGTAATTGCTCTATTAAGAAAACCAATTTTTAACACTTTTCACTAATTATTTTAACCCGTTAAAAGCTTGGTATAGAAACTACGAGATAGTGCTTCGCGATTTAGGGATTAAATGTGATAACCCAAATTCTCACGTACAATTATGACCAGTAATAACACATTCACGATGCATAATAAAACATTTCATATAGATTGCACACCTCCTATACCTTATGTACAAGAACATTATTTGTTTTTAACATCGTTTGTTGAGTAATTTCATGCAGCGTGAAGGTCCGGTATTCCTCAATAGTGAAGCATTGTGTGCTAAATGAGTAAATGAATTGATACTATAAGCATTTGGGTGATAAACTTATGCATATACTACTCTTTAGTTTTCACTGTTCATATTTCGGTAAAATTCACGATACACTGAAATTCGTGCATTTTTCATGACATCACAAGTAGGTCAAATATATTTTGTTAAATGATTTATTTCATACTAGAAAATAAAAAAAAATGAAGTCATAGTCAACTCTAAGCAAGCATGACGTTTCGGTTTCGTATTTTTCTCGGTAAGCGAGAAATGGCTCGGTTTAACTTCTGGGTTAGTATTTTTGTTCAAATAGCTATCTTAAATATTTACTATGTACTTTATATTATTTATTATGTAAATGAAATGATAGTAAACATTTTGATTGGTTTATAAGTAGGTTTTACCGAATAATAATGAAAACGATGCGTAGAAGCGGAAAAGTAAAAAGTAAGCAAAACCGATTGAACCGGGACTAGGTTTCACCATGTTATGATAGGTTTATTTGTATTTAATCACTCTATACTATTAAGAGTCATCTTGGAAGTCTTGTTATTGATACACCTCATGCTAAGTTTTGAAAATATCAATTTTATCCTTTAATTTGGTATTAAAACAAAGCAAGCAGCTCTTACCTTCAAAACCTCTCGGACCACAGCTTTTATACAGAGCTAAAACCCTCACAAGATATTACTCTCCCTCATTCAAATCTTTCCCAACTTGTAGAGCTGAAATAGGAGTTAGAACTTGCAACCTAGAGCCGATACAAGTTTCATGGTTAGTTAATTCTATCTTTTTAGTGTTTTCAATTTTCATTTGAAAACTCCAGCACCTCATGTTTATTTTTCAGCTTCATATGATCTATAATGTGTGTCAAATAGTTCTAAAGGTGTTCATAATATTTCCTAGGTGAATGATTTTGCAAACGATTAACCTTCTTTGAACACATAATAGGCCTAGGCCTAGACGATTACTAATAGGCCTAGACGATTAACCTTCTTTGAACACATAATAATGCGCGTAATATTTTATAATATATTAGTACTATAAGAATAAGAGTTTATGGTATGTTGAAGTTTATCTATATGTATACGGTTCTTGTTTACTGAGCTTTAGCTCACGTAGTTCTTGTGATATAGGTGAGGGTGCATCTAGACATGACTAGTCATCTTGGCGTTTGGATGAGCACTCTCGCACACCGTAAAGCATATGTATATGGAACCTTTTGACCTAATGGGCCAATTTTGAATTGTATATATAGTTTTTATGTCCATATGTACATAGGACAAAGTAACATGGTCGTTATAAAGTAATTTCGTGTATGTACAAAACTATATTACATACTAGAAATTTAAAAGTTTAATTTTGTCCACTTTTTGGAAAGTGAAACTGTTTTAAACTAAAACAGGTAGCGGGTGCTACATTAAAATAAGTAAATGTGGTATAAATACACATTACTAAGAATTTTGAAGTTTATTTTTTGTTTAAAATATCGTTTAATTAGGGTTGTTTTGCTTAAAATGAGAAAAAGACTCAGTTTTTTTTAAGCACGCATTAATTGGTGAAACAGGGTTTTTGGAGAGCGTCAAAAACTTTTAATGCCATAAATAACAAAAATTGTAATAATACTACCTAAATAATGGTCTAGCAACTTAAATATCATCATGAACGCATCGTATTTTCTCTCTTAAGACAACAAATTTTTAACACTTTTCGTTAATAATTTTAACCCGTTAAATGCTTGGTATAGAAACAACGAGATAGTGCTTCGCAATTTAGGGATTAAAATAAGTAAATTTGATACAAACACACATTTCTAAGAATTTTTAAGTTCTTTTTTTTGTTTAAAATATCGTTTCATTAGGGTTGTTTTGCTCAAAATGGGAAAAACACTCAGTTTTTTTTGGAGCGCGCATTAATTGGTGAAACAGGGTTTTTGGAGAGCGTCAAAAACTTTTAATGCCTAGAATAAACCAATTTGTAATAATACCACCTAAATAATGGTCTAGCAACTTAAATTTCTTCATGAACGCATCGTATTTTCGCTCCTACGAAAATCAATTTTTAACACTTTTCGGTAATGATTTTAACCCGTTAAATGCTTGGTATAGAAACAAAGATATAGTGCTTCGCGATTTAGGGATTAAAATAAGTAAATGTGATATAAACACACATTACGAAAAATTTTGAAGTTCATTTTTTGTTTAAAATATCGTTTAATTAGCGTTGTTTTGCTCAAAATAGGAAAAATACTCACTTTTTTTCAGCACGCATTAATTGGTGATACAAGGTTTTTGGAGAGCGTCAAAAACTTTTAATGGCAAAAAAACCCAATTTGTAATAATACCACCTATATAATGGTCTAGCAACTTAAATTTCTTCATGAACGCAGCGTATTTGCTCTCCTAAGAAAACCATTTTTTAACACTTTTCGCTAATGATTTTAACCCGTTAAATGCTTGGTATAGAAACAACAAGAAACAAGATAGTGCTTCGGGATTTAGGGATTAAAATAAGTAAATGTGATATAAACACACATTACTAAAAAATTTGAAGTTCATTTTTTGTTTAAAATATCGTTTAATTACGGTTGTTTTGCTCAAAATGGGAAAAAGACTGAGTTTTCTTTGGAGCACGAATTAATTGGTGAAATAGGGTTTTTGGAGAGCGTCAAAAACTTTTAATGCCAGAAATAACCCAATTTATAATAATACCACCAAAATAATGGTCTAGCAACTTAAATTTTTTCATGAACGCATCGTATTTTCTCTCGTAAGAAAACCAATTTTTAACACTTTTCAGTATTGATTTTAACCCGTTAAATGCTTGGTATAGAAACAACGAGATAGTGCTTCGCGATTTACGGATTAAAATAAGTAAATGTGATATAAACACACATTACGAAAAAATTTGAAGTTCATTTTTTGTTTAAAATATCGTTTAATTAGGGTTGTTTTGCTCAAAATAGGAAAAACACTCAGTTTTTTTTGGAGCACGCATTAATTGGTTAAACAGGGTTTTTGGAGAGCGTCAAAAACTTTTAATGCCAAAAAAAAAACCCAATTTGTAATAATACCACCCAAATAAAGGTCTAGCAACTGAAATTTTATCATGAACGCATCGTATTTGCTCTCCTAAGAAAACCAATTTTTAACACTTTTCGGTAATGATTTTAACCCGTTAAATGCATTGTATAGAAAGTACGAAATAGTGCTTCCCGATTTAGGGATTAAAAGAAGTAAATGTGGTATAAATACACATTACTAACAATTTGCAAGTTTATTATTTGTTTAAAATATCGTTTAATGAGGGTTGTTTTGCTTAAAATGGGAAAAAGACACAGTTTTTTTGAAGCATGCATTAATTGGTGAAATAGGGTTTTTGGAGAGCGTGAAAAACTTTTAATGGCAAAAAAACCCAATTTGTAATAATACCACCTAAATAATGGTCTAGCAACTTAAAATTTCTTCATGAACGCATCGTATTTGCTCTCCTAAGAAAACCAATTTTTAACACTTTTCGCTAATGATTTTAACCCGTTAAATGCTTGGTATAGAAACAACAAGATAGTGCTTCGGGATTTAGGGATTAAAATAAGTAAATGTGATATAAACACACATTACTAAAAAATTTAAAGTTCATTTTTTGTTTAAAATATCGTTTAATTAGGGTTGTTTTGCTCAAAATGGGAAAAAGACTGAGTTTTCTTTGGAACACGAATTAATTGGTGAAACAGGGTTTTTGGAGAGCGTGAAAAACTTTTAATGCCAGAAATAACCCAATTTATATTAATACCACCAAAATAATGGTCTAGCAACTTAAATTTCTTCATGAACGCATCGTATTTTCTCTCGTAAGAAAACCAATTTTTAACACTTTTCAGTAATGATTTTAACCCGTTAAATGCTTGGTATAGAAACAACGAGATAGTGCTTCGCGATTTAGGGATTAAAATAAGTAAATGTGATATAAACACACATTACTAAGAATTTTGAAGTTCATTTTTTGTTTAAAATATCTTTTAATTAGGGTTGTTTTGCTCAAAATGGGAAAAACACTCAGTTTTTTTTTGGAGCACGCATTAATTGGTTAAACAGGGTTTTTGGAGAGCGTCAGAAACTTTTAATGCCAAAAAAAACCCAATTTGTAATAATACACCCAAATAAAGGTCTAGCAACTGAAATTTCATCATAAACGCATCGTATTTGCTCTCCTAAGAAAACCAATTTTTAACAATTTTCGCTAATGATTTTAACCCGTTAAATGCTTGTTATAGAAACAACGAGATAGTGCTTCGTTATTTAGGGATTAAAATAAGTAAATGTGATATAAACACACATTACTAAAAGTTTTGAAGTTCATTTTTTGTTTAAAATATCGTTTAATTAGAGTTGTTTTGCTACAAATGGGAAAATAGACTGTTTTTTTTGGAGCACAAATTAATTGGTGAAACAGGGTTTTTGGAGAGTGTCAAAAACTTTTAATGCCAAAAAAAACCAAATTTGTAATAATACGACCCAAAATAAAGGTCTAGCAACTGAAATTTAATCATAAACGCATCGTATTTGCTCTCCTAAGAAAACCAATTTTTAACACTTTTCGTTAATGATTTTAACCCGTTAAATGCTTGGTATAGAAACTACGAGATAGTGCTTACCGATTTAGGGATTGAAAGAGGTAAATGTGGTATAAATACACATTACTAAGAATTTGCAAGTTCATTATTTGTTTAAAATATCGTTTAATTAGGGTTGTTTTGCTTAAAATGGGAAAAAGACTCAGTTTTTTTGAAGCACGCATTAATTGGTGAAACAGTGTTTTTGGAGAGCGTCAAAAACTTTTAATGCCAAAAAAAACCCAATTTGTAATAAAACCACACAAATAAAGGTCTAGCAACTGAAATTTCATCATGAAGGCATCGTATTTGCTCTCTTAAGAAAACCAATTTTTAACACTTTTTGCTAATTATTTTAACCCGTTAAATGCTTGGTATAGAAACAACGAGACAGTGCTTCGCGCTTTAGGGATTAAAATAGGTAAATGTGATATAAACACACATTACTAAGAATTTTGAAGTTCATTTTTTGTTTAAGATATCGTTTAATTAGGGTTGTTTTGCTCAAAATGCAAAAAAGATTCTGTTTATTTTGGAGCACGCATTAATTGGTGAAACAGGGTTTTTGGAGAGCGTCAAAAACTTTTAATGCGAAAAAAAACCCAATTTGTAATAATACCACCCAAATAAAGGTCTAGCTACTGAAATTTCATCATGAACGCATCGTATTTGCTCTCCAAAGAAAACCAATTTTTAACACTTTTCGCTAATAATTTTAACCCGTTAAATGCTTGGTATAAAAACTACGAGATAGTGCTTCCTGATTTAGGGATTCAAAGAAGTAAATGTGGTATAAATACACATTACTAAGACTTTTGAAGTTCATTTTTTGTTTAAAAAATCGTTTAATTTGGATTGTTTTGCTTAAAATGGGAAAAAGACTTAGTTTTTTTTGGAGCACGCATTAATTGGTGAAACAGGGTTTTTGGGGAGCGGCAAAAACTTTTAATGCCAAAAATAAACCAATTTGTAATAATACCACCCAAATAAAAGTCTAGCAACTTAAATTTCATCATGAACGCATCGTATTTGCTCTCCTAAGAAAACCATTTTTTAAAACTTTTCGGTAATGATTTTAACCCGTCAAAATGCTTGGTATAGAAACTACGAGATAGTGCTTCCCGATTTAGGGATTAAAAGAAGTAATTGTGGTATAAATACACATTACTAAGAATTTGCAAGTTCATTTTTTGTTTAAAATATCGTTTAATTAGGGTTGTTTTGCTTAAAATGGGAAAAAGACTCAGTTTTTTTGAAGCACGTATTAATGGGTGAACCAGGGTTTTTGGAGAGCGTCAAAAACTTTTAATGCAAGAAATAACCCAATTTGTAATAATACCACCTAAAGAATGGTCTAGCAACTTAAATTTCTTCATGAACGCATCGTATTTTCTCTCCTAAGAAAACCATTTTTTAACACTTTTCGGTAATGATTTTAACATGTTAAATGCTTGGTATAGAAACAACGAGATAGTGCTTCGCGATTTAGGGATTAGAATAAGTAAATGTGATATAAACACACATTACGAAAAATTTTGAAGTTTATTTTTTGTTTAAAATGTTGTTTAATTAGGGTTGTTTTGCTCAAAATAGGAAAAACACTCAGTTTTTTTTGGAGCACGCATTAATTGGTGAAACTGGGTTTTTGGAGAGCGTCAAAAACTTTTAATGCCAAAAAAAACCGAATTTGTAATAATACCACCCAAATAAAGGTCTAGCAACTGAATTAGTGCTCTCCTAAGAAATCAATTTTTAACACTTTTCGGTAATGATTTTAACCCGTTAAATGTTTGGTATAGAAACTACGAATTAGTGCTTCCCGATTTAGGGATTAATAGAAGTAAATGTGGTATAAATACACATTACTAAGAATTTGCAAGTTCATTATTTGTTTAAAATATCGTTTAATTAGGGTTGTTTTGCTTAAAATGGGAAAAAGACACAGTTTTTTTGAAGCACGCATTAATTGGTGAAACAGGGTTTTTGGAGAGCGTCAAAAACTTTTATTGGCAAAAAAACCCAATTTGTAATAATACCACCTAAATAATGGTCTCGCAACTTAAATTTCTTCATGAACGCATCGTATTTGCTCTCCTAAGAAAACCAATTTTTAACACTTTTCGCTAATGATTTTAACCCGTTAAATGCTTGGTATAGAAACAAAAAGATAGTGCTTCGGGATTTAGGGATTAAAATAAGTAAATGTGATATAAACACACATTACTAAAAAATTTGAAGTTCATTTTTTGTTTTAAATATCGTTTAATTAGGGTTGTTTTGCTCAAAATGGGAAAAAGACTAGGTTTTCTTTGGAGCACGAATTAATTGGTGAAACAGGGTTTTTGGAGAGCGTCAAAAACTTTTAATGCCAGAAATAACCCAATTTATAATAATACCACCAAAATAATGGTCTAGCAACTTAAATTTCTTCATGAACGCATTGTATTTTCTCTCGTAAGAAAACCAATTTTAACACTTTTCAGTAATAATTTTAACCCGTTAAATGCTTGGTATAGAAACAACGAGATAGTGCTTCGCGATTTAGGGATTAAAATAAGTAAATGTGATATAAACACACATTACGAAAAAATATGATTTTAACCCGTTAAATGCTTGGTATAGAAACTACGAAATAGTGCTTCCCGATTTAGGGATTAAAAGAAGTAAATGTGGTATAAATACACATTACTAAGAATTCGCAAGTTTATTATTTGTTTAAAATATCGTTTAATTATGGTTGTTTTGCTAAAAATGGGAAAAAGACACAGTTTTTTTGAAGCACGCATTAATTGGTGAAACAGGGTTTTTGGAGAGCGTCAAAAACTTTTAATGGCAAAAAAACCCAATTTGTAATAATACCACCTAAATAATGGTCTAGCAACTTAAAATTTCTTCATGAACGCATCGTATTTGCTCTCCTAAGAAAACTAATTTTTAACACTTTTCGCTAATGATTTTAACCCGTTAAATGCTTGGTATAGAAACAACAAGATAGTGCTTCGGGATTTAGGTATTAAAATAAGTAAATGTGATATAAACACACATTACTAAAAAAATTTAAGTTCATTTTTTGTTTAAAATATCGTTTAATTAGGGTTGTTTTGCTCAAAATGGGAAAAAGACTGAGTTTTCTTTGGAGCACGAATTAATTGGTGAAACAGGGTTTTTGGAGAGCGTGAAAAACTTTTAATGCCAGAAATAACCCAATTTGTAATAAATCCACCTAAATAATGGTCTAGCAACTTAAATTTCTTCATGAACGCATCGTATTTTCTCTCCTAAGAAAACCAATTTTTAACACTTTTCGGTAATGATTTTAACCTGTTAAATTCTTGGTATAGAAACAACGAGATAGTGCTTCGCGATTTAGGGATTAAAATTAGTAAATGTGATATAAACACACATTACTAAGAATTTTGAAGTTCATTTTTTGTTTAAAATATCGTTTAATTTGGGTTGTTTTGCTCAAAATGGGAAAAAGACTCAGTTTTTTTTGGAGTGCGCATTAATTGGTGAAACGGGGTTTTTGGAGAGCGTCAAAAACTTTTAATGCCAAAAAAACCCAATTTGTAATAATACCACCCAAATAAAGGTCTAGCAATTGAAATTTCATCATGAACGTATCGTATTTGCTCTCCTAAGAAAACCAATTTTTAACACTTTTCGGTAATGATTTTAATCCGTTAAATGCTTGGTATGGAAACTACGAGATAGTGCTTCCCGATTTAGGGAATTAAAGAAGTAAATGTGGTATAAATACACATTACTAAGAATTTTGAAGTTCATTTTTTGTTTAAAATATCGTTTAATTAAGGTTGTTTTGCATAAAATGGGAAAAAGACTCATTTTTTTTGAAGCACGCATTAATTGGTGAAACAGGGTTTTTGGAGAGCGTAAAAAACTTTTAATACCAGAAATAACCGAATTTGTAATAATACCACCTAAATAATGGTCTAGCAACTTAAATTTCTTCATGAACGCATCGTATTTTCTCTCCTAAGAAAACAAATTTTTAACACTTTTCGGTAATGATTTTAACCTGTTAAATGCTTGGTATAGAAACAACGAGATAGTGCTTCACGATTTAGGGATTAAAATAAGTAAATGTGATATAAACACACATTACTAAGAATTTTGAAGTTCATTTTTTGTTTAAAATATCGTTTAATTAGGGTTGTTTTGCTCAAAATGGGAAAAAGACTCAGTTTTTTTTTGGAGCGCGCATTAATTGGTGAAACGGGGTTTTTGGAGAGCGTCAAAAACTTTTAATGCCAAAAAAACCCTATTTCTAATAATACCACCCAAATAAAGGTCTAGCAATTGAAATTTCATCATGAACGCATCGTATTTGCTCTTCTAAGAAAACCAATTTTTAACACTTTTCGGTAATGATTTTAATCCGTTAAATGCTTGGTATGGAAACTACGAGAGAGTGCTTCCCGATTTAGGGAATTAAAGAAGTAAATGTGGTATAAATACACATTACTAAGAATTTTGAAGTTCATTTTTTGTTTAAAATATCGTTTAATTAAGGTTGTTTTGCATAAAATGGGAAAAAGACTCATTTTTTTTGAAGCACGCATTAATTAGTGAAACAGGGTTTTTGGAGAGCGTCAAAAACTTTTAATACCAGAAATAACCGAATTTGTAATAATACCACCTAAATAATGGTCTAGCAACTTAAATTTCTTCATGAACGCATCGTATTTTCTCTCCTAAGAAAACCAATTTTTAACACTTTTCGGTAATGATTTTAACCTGTTAAATGCTTGGTATAGAAACAACGAGATAGTGCTTCACGATTTAGGGATTAAAATAAGTAAATGTGATATAAACACACATTACTAAGAATTTTGAAGTTCATTTTTTTTTTAAAATATCGTTTAATTAGGGTTGTTTTGCTCAAAATGGGAAAAAGACTCAGTTTTTTTTTTGGAGCGCGCATTAGTTGGTGAAACGGGGTTTTTGGAGAGCGTCAAAAACTTTTAATGCCAAAAAAACCCTATTTGTAATAATACCACCCAAATAAAGGTCTAGCAATTGAAATTTCATCATGAACGCATCGTATTTGCTCTTCTAAGAAAACCAATTTTTAACACTTTTCGGTAATGATTTTAATCCGTTAAATGCTTGGTATGGAAACTACGAGAGAGTGCTTCCCGATTTAGGGATTAAAAGAAGTAAATGTGGTATAAATACACATTACTAAGAATTTTGAAGTTCATTTTTTGTTTAAAATATCATTTAATTAGGGTTGTTTTGCTTAAAATGGGAAAAAGACTCAGTTTTTTTGAAGCACGCATTAATTGGTTCAAAAAGGGTTTTTGGAGAGCGTCAAAAACTTTTAATGCCAGAAATAACCCAATTTGTAATAATACCACCTAAATAATGGAATAGCAACTTAAATTTCTTCATGAACGCATCGTATTTTCTCTTCTAAGAAAACCAATTTTTAACACTTTTCGGTAATGATTTTAACCTGTTAAATGCTTGGTATAGAAACAACGAGATAGTGCTTCGCGATTTAGGGATTAAAATCAGTAAATGTGATATAAACACACATTACTAAGAATTTTGAAGTTCATTTTTTGTTTAAAATATCGTTTAATTAGGGTTGTTTTGCTCAAAATGGGAAAAAGACTCAGTTTTTTTTTGAGCGCGCATTAATTGGTGAAACGGGGTTTTTGGAGAGCGTCAAAAACTTTTAATGCCAAAAAAACCCAATTTGTAATAATACCACCCAAATAAAGGTCTAGCAATTGAAATTTCATCATGAACGCATCGTATTTGCTCTTCTAAGAAAACCAATTTTTAACACTTTTCGGTAATGATTTTAATCCGTTAAATGCTTGGTATGGAAACTACGAGAGAGTGCTTCCCGATTTAGGGATTAAAAGAAGTAAATGCGGTATAAATACACATTAATAAGAATTTTGAAGTTCATTTTTTGTTTAAAATATCATTTAATTAGGGTTGTTTTGCTTAAAATGGGAAAAAGACTCAGTTTTTTTGAAGCACGCATTAATTGGTTCAAAAAGGGTTTTTGGAGAGCGTCAAAAACTTTTAATGCCAGAAATAACCCAATTTGTAATAATACCACCTAAATAATGGTCTAGCAACTTAAATTTCTTCATGAACGCATCGTATTTTCTCTCCTAAGAAAACCAATTTTTAACACTTTTCGGTAATGATTTTAACCTGTTAAATGCTTGGTATAGAAACAACGAGATAGTGCTTCGCGATTTAGGGATTAAAATCAGTAAATGTGATATAAACACACATTACTAAGAATTTTGAAGTTCATTTTTTGTTTAAAATATCGTTTAATTAGGGTTGTTTTGCTCAAAATGGGAAAAAGACTCAGTTTTTTTTTGAGCGCGCATTAATTGGTGAAACGGGGTTTTTGGAGAGCGTCAAAAACTTTTAATGCGAAAAAAACCCAATTTGTAATAATACCACCCAAATAAAGGTCTAGCAATTGAAATTTCATCATGAACGCATCGTATTTGCTCTTCTAAGAAAACCAATTTTTAACACTTTTCGGTAATGATTTTAATCCGTTAAATGCTTGGTATGGAAACTACGAGAGAGTGCTTCCCGATTTAGGGATTAAAAGAAGTAAATGTGGTATAAATACACATTACTAAGAATTTTGAAGTTCATTTTTTGTTTAAAATATCATTTAATTAGGGTTGTTTTGCTTAAAATGGGAAAAAGACTCAGTTTTTTTGAAGCACGCATTAATTGGTTCAAAAAGGGTTTTTGGAGAGCGTCAAAAACTTTTAATGCCAGAAATAACCCAATTTGTAATAATACCACCTAAATAATGGTCTAGCAACTTAAATTTCTTCATGAACGCATCGTATTTTCTCTCCTAAGAAAACCAATTTTTAACACTTTTCGGTAATGATTTTAACCTGTTAAATGCTTGGTATAGAAACAACGAGATAGTGCTTCGCGATTTAGGGATAAAAATAAGTAAATGTGATATAAACACACATTACTAAGAATTTTGAAGTTCATTTTTTGTTTAAAATATCGTTTAATTAGGGTTGTTTTGCTCAAAATGGGAAAAAGACTCAGTTTTTTTTTGGAGCGCGCATTAATTGGTGAAACGGGGTTTTTGGAGAGCGTCAAAAACTTTTAATGCCAAAAAAACCCAATTTGTAATAATACCACCCAAATAAAGGTCTAGCAATTGAAATTTCATCATGAACGCATCGTATTTGCTCTTCTAAGAAAACCAATTTTTAACACTTTTCGGTAATGATTTTAATCCGTTAAATGCTTGGTATGGAAACTACGAGAGAGTGCTTCCCGATTTAGGGATTAAAAGAAGTAAATGTGGTATAAATACACATTACTAAGAATTTTGAAGTTCATTTTTTGTTTAAAATATCATTTAATTAGGGTTGTTTTGCTTAAAATGGGAAAAAGACTCAGTTTTTTTGAAGCACGCATTAATTGGTGAAAAAGGGTTTTTGGAGAGCGTCAAAAACTTTTAATGCCAGAAATAACCCAATTTGTAATAATACCACCTAAATAATGGTCTAGCAACTTAAATTTCTTCATGAACGCATCGTATTTTCTCTCCTAAGAAAACCAATTTTTAACACTTTTCGGTAATGATTTTAACCTGTTAAATGCTTGGTATAGAAACAACGAGATAGTGCTTCGCGATTTAGGGATTAAAATCAGTAAATGTGATATAAACACACATTAGTAAGAATTTTGAAGTTCATTTTTTGTTTAAAATATCGTTTAATTAGGGTTGTTTTGCTCAAAATGGGAAAAAGACTCAGTTTTTTTTTTGGAGCGCGCATTAATTGGTGAAACGGGGTTTTTGGAGAGCGTCAAAAACTTTTAATGCCAAAAAAACCCAATTTGTAATAATACCACCCAAATAAAGGTCTAGCAATTGAAATTTCATCATGAACGCATCGTATTTGCTCTTCTAAGAAAACCAATTTTTAACACTTTTCGGTAATGATTTTAATCCGTTAAATGCTTGGTATGGAAACTACGAGAGAGTGCTTCCCGATTTAGGGATTAAAAGAAGTAAATGTGGTATAAATACACATTACTAAGAATTTTGAAGTTCATTTTTTGTTTAAAATATCATTTAATTAGGGTTGTTTTGCTTAAAATGGGAAAAAGACTCAGTTTTTTTGAAGCACGCATTAATTGGTGAAAAAGGGTTTTTGGAGAGCGTCAAAAACTTTTAATGCCAGAAATAACCCAATTTGTAATAATACCACCTAAATAATGGTCTAGCAACTTAAATTTCTTCATGAACGCATCGTATTTTCTCTCCTAAGAAAACCAATTTTTAACACTTTTCGGTAATGATTTTAACCTGTTAAATGCTTGGTATAGAAACAACGAGATAGTGCTTCGCGATTTAGGGATTAAAATCAGTAAATGTGATATAAACACACATTACTAAGAATTTTGAAGTTCATTTTTTGTTTAAAATATCGTTTAATTAGGGTTGTTTTGCTCAAAATGGGAAAAAGACTCAGTTTTTTTTTGGAGCGCGCATTAATTGGTGAAACGGGGTTTTTGGAGAGCGTCAAAAACTTTTAATGCCAAAAAAACCCAATTTGTAATAATACCACCCAAATAAAGGTCTAGCAATTGAAATTTCATCATGAACGCATCGTATTTGCTCTTCTAAGAAAACCAATTTTTAACACTTTTCGGTAATGATTTTAATCCGTTAAATGCTTGGTATGGAAACTACGAGAGAGTGCTTCCCGATTTAGGGATTAAAAGAAGTAAATGTGGTATAAATACACATTACTAAGAATTTTGAAGTTCATTTTTTGTTTAAAATATCATTTAATTAGGGTTGTTTTGCTTAAAATGGGAAAAAGACTCAGTTTTTTTGAAGCACGCATTAATCGGTGAAACAGGGTTTTTGGAGAGCGTCAAAAACTTTTAATGCCAGAAATAACTCAATTTGTAATAATACCACCTAAATAATGGTCTAGTAACTTAAATTTCTTCATGAACGCATCGTATTTTCTCTCCTAAGAAAACCAATTTTTAACACTTTTCGCTAATGATTTTAACCTGTTAAATGCTTTGTATAGAAACAACGAGATAGTGCTTCGCGATTTAGGGATTAAAATAAGTAAATGTGATATAAACACACATTACTAAGAATTTTGAAGTTATTTTTTTGTTTAAAATATCGTTTAATTAGGGTTTTTTTGCTCAAAATGGGAAAAAGACTCAGTTTTTTTTGGAGCGCGCATTAATTGGTGAAACGGGGTTTTTGGAGAGCGTCAAAAACTTTTAATGCCAAAACAACCCAATTTTTAATAATACCACCCAAATAAAGGTCTAGCAACTGAAATTTCATCATGAACACATCGTATATGCTCTCCTAAGAAAACCAATTTTTAACACTTTTCGGTAATGATTTTAATCCGTTAAATGCTTGGTATGGAAACTACAAGATAGTGCTTCCCGATTTAGGGATTAAAAGAAGTAGATGTGGTATAAATACACATTACTAAGAATTTTGAACTTCATTTTTTGTTTAAAATATCGTTTAATTAGGGTTGTTATGGTTAAAATGGGAAAAAGACTCAGTTTTTTTGAAGCACGCATTAATTGGTGAAACAGGGTTTTTGGAGAGCGTCAAAAACTTTTAATGCCAGAAATAACCCAATTTCTAATAATACCACTTAAATAATGGTCTAGCAACTTAAATTTCTTCATGAACGCATCGTATTTTCTCTGCTAAGAAAACAAATTTGTAATAATACCACCCAAATAAAGGTCTAGCAATTGAATTTTCATCATGAATGGATCGTATTTGCTCTCCTAAGAAAACCAATTTTTAACACTTTTCGGTAATGATTTTAATCCGTTAAATGCTTGGTATGGAAACTACGAGATAGTGCTTCCTGATTTAGGGATTAAAATAAGTAAATGTGATCTAAACACACATTACTAAGAATTTTGAAGTTGATTTTTTGTTTAAAATATCGCTTAATTAGGGTTGCTTTGCTCAAAATGGGAAAAAGACTCCGTTTTTTTTGGAGCGCGCATTAATTGGTGAAACGGGGTTTTTGGAGAGCGTCAAAAACTTTTAATGCCAAAAAAACCCTATCTGTGATATTACCACCCAAATAAAGGTCTAGCAACTGAAATTTCATCATGAACGCATCGTATTTGCTCTCCTAAGAAAACCAATTTTTAACACTTTTAGGTAATGATTTTAATCCGTTAAATGCTTGGTATGGAAACTACGAGATAGTGCTTCCCGATTTAGGGATTAAAAGAAGTAAATGTGGTATAAAAACACATTACTAAGAATTTTGAAGTTCATTTTTTGTTTAAAATATCGTTTAATTAGGGTTGTTTTGCTTAAAATGGGAAAAAGACTCAGTTTTTTTGAAGCACGCATTAATTGGTGAAACAAGGTTTTTGGAGAGCGTCAAAAACTTTTAATGCCAGAAGCAACCCAATTTGTAATAATACCACCTAAATAATGGTCTAGCAACTTAAATTTCTTCATGAACGCATCTTATTTTCTCTCCTAAGAAAACCAATTTTTAACACTTTTCGGTAATGATTTTAACCTGTTAAATGCTTGGTATAGAAACAACGAGATGGTGCTTCGCGATTTAGGGATTAAAATAAGTAAATATGATATAAACACACATTACTAAGAATTTTGAAGTTCATTTTTTGTTTAAAATATCGTTTAATTAGGGTTGTTTTGCTCAAAATGGGAAAAAGACTCAAATTTTTTGAAACACGCAGTAATTGTTGAAACAGGGTTTTTGGAGATCGTCAAAAGCTTTTAATGCTAGAACTAACCCAATTTGTAATAATACCACCTAAATAATGGTCTAGCAACTTAAATTTCTTCATGAACGCATCATATTTTCTCTCCTAAGAAAACCAATTTTAACACTTTTCGGTAATGATTTTAACCCGTTAAATGCTTGGTATAGAAACTACGAGATAGTGATTTCCGAATTAGGGATTAAAAGAAGTAAATGTGGTATAAATACACATTACTAAGAATTTTGAAGTTCTTTTTTTGTTTAAAATATCGTTTAATTAGGGTTGTTTCGCTTAAAATGGGAAAAAGACTCAGATTTTTTTGGAGCATGCATTAATTGGTGAAACAAGGTTTTTGGAGAGCGTCAAAAACGTTTAATCCCAAAAATAACGGAATTTGTAATAATACCACCCAAATAAAGGTCTAGCAACTGAAATTTCATCATGAACGCATCGTATTTGCTCTGCTAAGAAAACCAATTTTTAGCACTTTTTGGTAATGATTTTAACCCGTTAAATGCTTGGTATAGAAACGACGAGATAGTGCTTCCCGAATTAGGGATCAAAAGAAGTAAATGTGGTATAAATACACATTAATAAGAAGTTGGAAGTTTATTTTTTGTTTAAAATATCGTTTAATTAGAGTTGTTTTGCTTAAAATGGGAAAAAGACTCAGTTTTTTTTTGGAGCACGCATTAATTGGTGAAACAGGGTTTTTGGAGAGCGTCAAAAACTTTTAATCCCAAAAATAACCCAATTTGTAATAATACCACCCAAATAAAGGTCTAGCAACTGAAATTTCATCATGAACGCATCGTATTTGCTCTGCTCAGAAAACAAATGTTTAACACTTTTCGGTAATGATTTTAACCCGTTAAATGCTTGGTATAGAAACTACAAGATAGTGCTTCCCGATTTAGGGATTAAAAGAAGTAAATTTGGTATAATTACACATTACTAAGAATTTTGAAGTTCATTTTTTGTTTAAAATATCGTTTAATTAGGGTTGTTTTGCTTAAAATGAGAAAAAGACTCAGTTTTATTTTGGAGCACGCATTAATTGGTGAAACAGGGTTTTTGGAGAGCGTCAAAAACTTTTAATGCCAAAAATAACCCAATTTGTAATAATACCACCCAAATAAAGGTCTAGCAACTGAAATTTCATCATGAACGCATCGTATTTGCTCTCCTAAGAAAACACATTTTTAACACTTTTCGGTAATGATTTTAACCCATTAAATGCTCGGTATAGAAACTACGAGATAGTGCTTCCCGATTTAGGGATTAAAAGAAAGAAATGTGATATAAATACACATTACTAAGAATTTTGAAGTCCATTTTTTGTTTAAAATATTGTTTAATTAGGGTTGTTTTGCTTAAAATGGGAAAAAGACTCAGTTTTTTTGGAGCATGCATTAATTGGTGAAACATGATTTTTGGAGAGCGTCAAAAACTTTTAATGCCAAAAATAACCCAATTTGTAATAATACCACCCAAATAAAGGTCTAGCAACTGAAATTTCATCATGAAGGCATCGTATTTGCTCTCCTAAGAAAACCAATTTTTAACACTTTTCGGTAATGATTTTAACCCGTTAAATGCTTGGTATAGAAACTACGAGATAGTGCTTCTCGATTTAGGGATAAAAAGAAGTAAATGTGATATAAATACGCATTACTAAGAATTATGAAGTCCATTTTTTATTAAAATATCGTTTAATTAGGGTTGTTTTGCTTAAAATGGGAAAAAGACTCAGGTTTTTTAGGAGCACGCATTAATTGGTGAAACATGGTTTTTGGAGAGCGTCAAAAACTTTTAATGCCAAAAATAACCCAATTTGTAATAAAACCACCCAAATAAAGGTCTAGCAACTAAAATTTCATAATGAACGCAACGTATTTGCTCTCGTAAGAAAACCAATTTTTAACACTTTTCGGTAATGATTTTAACCCGTTAAATGCTTGGTATAGAAACTACGAGATAGTGCTTCCCGATTTAGGGATTAAAAGAAAGAAATGTGATATAAATACACATTACTAAGAATTTTGAAGTCCATTTTTTGTTTAAAATATCGTTTAATTAGGGTTGTTTTGCTTAAAATGGGAAAAAGACTCATATTTTTTTGGAGCACGCATTATTTGGTGAAACAGGGTTTTTGGAGAGCGTCAAGAACTTTTAATGCCAAAAATAACCCAATTTGTAATAATACCACCCAAATAAAGGTCTAGCAACTGAAATTTCATCATGAACGCATTGCATTTGCTCTCCTAAGAAAACCAATTTTTAACACTTTTAGGTAATGATTTTAACCCGTTAAATGCTTGGTATAAAAACTACGAGATAGTGCTTCTCGATTTAGGGATTAAAAGAAGTAAATATGGTATAAATACACATTAATAAGAATTTTGAAGTTCATTTTTTGTTTAAAATATCGTTTAATTAGGGTTGTTTGGCTTAAAATGGGAAAAAGACTCAGTTTTTTTTGGAGCACCCATTAATTGGTGAAACAGGGTTTTGGAGAGCGTCAAATACTTTTCATGCCAAAAATAACCCATTGTTTTAATAATACCACCCAAATAAAGGTCTAGCAACTGAAATTTCATCATGAACGCATCGTATTTGCTCTCCTAAGAAAACCAATTTTAACACTTTTCGGTAATGATTTTAACCCGTTAAATGCTTGGTATAGAAACTACGAGATAGTGCTTCGCGATTTAGGGATTAAAAGAAGTAAATGTGGTATAAATACACATTACTAATAATTTTGAAGTTCATTTTTTGTTTAAAATATCGTTTAATTAGGGTTGTTTTGCTTAAAATGAGAAAAAGACTCAGTTTTTTTTTCGAGCACGCATTAATTGGTGAAACAGGGTTTTTGGAGAGCGTCAAAAACTTTTAATGCCAAAAATAACCCAATTTGTAATAATACCACCCAAATAAAAGTCTAGCAACTGAAATTTCATCATGAACGCATCGTATTTGCTCTCCTAAGAAAACACATTTTTAACACTTTTCGATAATGATTTTAACCCATTAAATGCTCGGTATAGAAACTACGAGATAGTGCTTCCCGATTTAGGGATTAAAAGAAAGAAATGTGATATAAATACACATTACTAAGAATTTTGAAGTTCATTTTTTGTTTAAAATATCGTTTAATTAGGGTTGTTTTTCTTAAAATGGGAAAAAGACTCAGTTTTTTTTTGGAGCACGCATTAATTGGTGACAAAGGGTTTTTGGAGAGCGTCAAAAACTTTTAATGCAAAAAATAACCCAATTTGTAATAATACCACCCAAATAAATGTCTAGCAACTGAAATTTCATCATGAACGCATCGTATTTGCTCTCCTAAGAAAACCAATTTTTAACACTTTTCAGTAATGATTTTAACCCGTTAAATGCTTGGTATAGAAACTACGAGATAGTGCTTCCCGATTTAGGGATTAAAAGAAGTAAATGTAGTAAAAATACACATTTCTAAGAATTTGGAAGTTCATTTTTTTAAAAATATCCTTTAATTAGGGTTGTTTTGCTTAAAATGGGAAAAAGACTCAGTTTTTTTTTAGCACGCATTAATTGGTGAAACAGGGTTTTTGGAGAGCGTCAAAAACTTTTAACGCCAAAAATAACCCATTTTGTAATAATACCACCCAAATAAAGGTCTAGCAACTAAAATTTCATCATGAACGCATCGTATTTGCTCTCCTAAGAAAACAAATTTTTAACACTTTTCGTTAATGATTTTAACCCGTTAAGTGCTTTGTATAGAAACTACGAGATAGTGCTTCCCGATTTAGGGATTAAAATAAGTAAATGTGGTATAAATACACATTACTAAGAATTTTGAAGTTCATTTTTTGTTTAAAATATCGTTTAATTAGGGTTATTTTGCTTAAAATGGGAAAAAGACTCAGTTTTTTTGGTAGCACGCATTAATTGGTGAAACAGGATTTTTGGAGAGCGTCAAAAACTTTTAACGCCAAAAAAAACCCAATTTGTAATAATACCACCCAAATAAAGGTCTAGCAACTGAAATTTCGTCATGAACGCATCGTATTTGTTCTCCTAAGAAAACCAATTTTTAACACTTTTCGGTAATGATTTCAACCCGTTAAATGCTTGGTATAGAAACTACGAGATAGTGCTTCCCGATTTAGGGATTAAAAGTAGTAAATTTGGTATAAATACACATTACTAAGAATTTGGAAGTTTATTTTTTGTTTAAAATATCGTTTAATTAGGGTTGTTTTGCTTAAAATGGGAAAAAGACTCGGTTTTTTTGAAACACGCAATAATTGGGGAAACAGGGTTTTTGGAGAGCGTCAAAAACTTTTAATGCCAGAAATAACCCAATTTGTAATAATACCACCTAAATAATGGTCTAGCAACTTAAATTTCTTCATGAATGCATCGTATTTTCTCTCCTAAGAAAACACATTTAAAACACTTTTCGGTAATGATTTTAACCCGTTAAATGCTTGGTATAGAAACTACGAGATAGTGATTCCCGATTTAGGGATTAAAAGAAGTAAATATGGTATAAATACACATTACTAAGAATTTTGAAGTTCATTTTTTGTTTGAAATATCGTTTAATTAGGGTTGTTTTGCTTAAAATGGGAAAAAGACTCAGTTTTTTTTGGAGCACGTATTAATTAGTGAAACAGGGTTTTTGGAGAGCGTCAAAAAATTTTAATGCCAAAAATAACCCAATTTGTAATAATACCACCCAAATAAAAGTCTAGAAACTGAAATTTCATCATGAACGCATCATATTTGCTCTCCTAAGAAAACCAATTTTTAACACTTTTCGGTAAGTATTTTAACCCGTTAAATGCTTGGTATAGAAACTACGAGATATTGCTTCCCGATTTAGAGATTAAAAGAAAGAAATGTGATATAAATACACATTACTAAGAATTTTGAAGTCCATTTTTTGTTTAAAATATCGTTTAATTAGGCCTATTTTGCTTAAAATTGGAAAAAGACTCAGTTTTTTTGGAAGCATACATTAATTGGTGAAACATGGTTTTTGGAGAGCGTCAAAAACTCTTAATGCCAAAAATAACCCAATTTGTAATAATACCACCCAAATAAAGGTGTAGTAACTGAAATTTCATCATGAACACATCGTATTTGCTCTCCTAAGAAAACCAATTTTTAACACTTTTCGGTAATGATTTTAACCCGTTAAATGCTTGGTATAGAAACTACGAGACAGTGCTTCTCGATTTAGGGATTAAAAGAAGTAAATGTCGTATAAATACACATTACTAAGAATTTTGAAGTTCATTTTTTTTAAATATCGTTTAATTAGGGTTGTTTTGCTTAAAATGGGAAAAAGACTCAGTTTTTTTTGGAGCACACATTTATTGGTGAAACAAGGTTTTTTGAGAGCGTCAAAAACTTTTAATGCCAAAAATAACCCATTTTTTAATAATACCACCCAAATAAAGGTCTAGCAACTAAAATTTCATCAGGAACGCATCGTATTTGCTCTCCTAAGAAAACCAATTTTTAACACTGTTCGGTAATGATTTTAACCCGTTAACTGCTTGGTATAGAAACTACGAGATAGTGCTTCCCGATTTAGGGATTAAAAGAAGTAAATGTGGTATAAATACACATTACTAAGAATTTTGAAGTTCATTTTTTGTTTAAATATCGTTTAATTAGGGTTGTTTTGCTTAAAATGGGAAAAAGACTCAGTTTTTTTGGTAGCACGCATTAATTGGTGAAACAGGATTTTTGGAGAGCGTCAAAAACTTTTAACGCCAAAAATAACCCAATTTGTAATAATACCACCCAAATAAAGGTCTAGCAACTAAAATTTCATCATGAACGCATCGTATTTGTTCTCCTAAGAAAACCAATTTTTAACACTTTTCGGTAATGATTTCAACCCGTTAAATGCTTGGTATAGAAACTACGAGACAGTGCTTCCCGATTTAGGGATTAAAAGAAGTAAATTTGGTATAAATACACATTACTAAGAATTTGGAAGTTTATTTTTTGTTTAAAATATCGTTTAATTAGGGTTGTTTTGCTTAAAATGGGAAAAAGACTCGGTTTTTTTGAAACACGCAATAATTGGTGAAACAGGGTTTTTGGAGAGCGTCAAAAACTTTTAATGCCAGAAATAACCCAATTTGTAATAATACCACCTAAATAATGTTCTAGGAACTTAAATTTCTTCATGAACGCATCGTATTTTCTCTCCTAAGAAAACAAATTTTTAACACTTTTCGGTAATGATTTTAACCCGTTAAATGCTTGGTATAGAAACTACGAGATAGTGATTCCCGATTTAGGGATTAAAAAAAGTAAATGTCGTATAAATACACATTACTAAGAATTTTGAAGTTCATTTTTTGTTTGAAATATCGTTTAATTAGGGTTGTTTTGCTTAAAATGGGAAAAAGACTCAGTTTTTTTTGGAGCACACATTAATTGGTGAAACAGGGTTTTTGGAGAGCGTCAAAAACTTTTAATGCCAAAAATAACCCAATTTGTAATAATACCACCCAAATAAAGGTCTAAAAATTGTAATTTCATCATGAACGCATCGTATTTACTCTCCTCAGAAAACCAATTTTTAACACTTTTCGGTAATGATTTTAACCCGTTAAATGCTTGGTATAGAAACTACGAGATAGTGCTTCCCGATTTAGGGATTAAAAGAAGTAAATGTGGTATAAATACACATTACTAAGAATTTTGAAGTTCATTTTTTTTTAAAATAACGTTTAATTAGGGTTGTTTTTCTTAAAATGGGAAAAAGACTCAGTTTTTTTTTAGCACGCATTAATTGGTGAAACAGGGTTTTTGGAGTGCGTCAAAAACTTTTAAAGCCAAAAATAACCCAATTTGTAATAATACCACCCAAATAAAGGTCTAGCAACTGAAATTTCATCATGAACGCATCGTATTTGCTCTCCTAAGAAAACAATTTTTTAACACTTTTCAGTAATGATTTTAACCCGTTAAATGCTTGGTATAGAAACTACGAGATAGTGCTTCCCGATTTAGGGATTAAAAGAAGTAAAAGTGGTATAAATACACATTACTAAGAATTTGGAAGTTCATTTTTTTAAAAATATCGTTTAATTAGGGTTGTTTTGCTTAAAATGGGAAAAAGACTTAGTTTTTTTTTGGAGCACGCATTAATTGGTGAAACAGGGTTTTTGGAGAGCGTCAAAAACTTTTAATGCCAAAAATAACCCAATTTGTAATAATACCACCCAAATAAAGGTCTAGCAACTGAAATTTCATCATGAACGCATCGTATTTGCTCTCCTAAGAAAACCAATTTTTAACACTTTTCGGTAATGATTTTAACCCGTTAAATGCTTGGTATAGAAACTACGAGATAGTGCTTCTCGATTTAGGGATTAAAAGAAGTAAATGTGGTATAAATACACATTACTAAGAATTTTGATGTTAATTTTTTGTTTAAAATATCGTTTAATTAGGGTTGTTTTGCTCAAAATGGGAAAAAGACTCAGTTTTTTTTGGAGCACGCATTAATTGGTGAAACAGGGTTTTTGGAGAGGGTCAAAAACTTTTAACGCCAAAAATAACCCATTTTGTAATAATACCACCCAAATAAAGGTCTAGCAACTAAAATTTCATCATGAACGCATCGTATTTGCTCTCCTAAGAAAACAAATTTTTAACACTTTTCGGTAATGATTTTAACCCGTTAAGTGCTTGGTATAGAAACTACGAGATAGTGCTTCCCGATTTAGGGATTAAAAGAAGTAAATGTGGTATAAATACACATTACTAAGAATTTTGAAGTTCATTTTTTGTTTAAAATATCGTTTAATTAGGGTTGTTTTGCTTAAAATGGGAAAAAGACTCAGTTTTTTTGGTAGCACGCATTAATTGGTGAAACAGGGTTTTCGGAGAGCGTCAAAAACTTTTAACGCCAAAAATAACCCATTTTGTAATAATACCACCCAAATAAAGGTCTAGCAACTGAAATTTCGTCATGAACGCATCGTATTTGCTCTCTTAAGAAAACCAATTTTTAACAGTTTTCAGTAATGATTTTAACCCGTTAAATGCTTGGTATAGAGACTACGAGATAGTGCTTCGCGATTTAGAGATTAAAAGAAAGAAATGTGATATAAATACACATTACTAAGAATTTTGAAATCCTTTTTTTGTTTAAAATATCGTTTAATTAGGCCTATTTTTCTTAAAATTGGAAAAAGACTCAGTTTTTTTGGAAGCATGCATTAATTGGTGAAACATGGTTTTTGGAGAGCGTCAAAAACTCTTAATGCCAAAAATAACCCAATTTGTAATAATACCACCCAAATAAAGGTGTAGTAACTGAAATTTCATCATGAACACATCTTATTTGCTCTCCTAAGAAAACCAATTTTTAACACTTTTCGGTAATGATTTTAACCCGTTAAATGCTTGGTATAGAAACTACGAGACAGTGCTTCTCGATTTAGGGATTAAAAGAAGTAAATGTCGTATAAATACACATTACTAAGAATTTTGAAGTTCATTTTTTTTAAAATATCGTTTAATTAGGGTTGTTTTGCTTAAAATGGGAAAAAGACTCAGTTTTTTTTGGAGCACCCATTTATTGGTGAAACAAGGTTTTTTGAGAGCGTCAAAAACTTTTAATGCCAAAAATAACCCATTTTTTAATAATACCACCCAAATAAAGGTCTAGCAACTAAAATTTCATCATGAACGCATCGTATTTGCTCTCCTAAGAAAACAAATTTTTAACTCTTTTCGGTAATGATTTTAACCCGTTAAATACTTGGTATAGAAACTACGAGATAGTGCTTCCCGATTTAGGGATTAAAAGATGTAAATGTGGTATAAATACACATTACTAAGAATTTTGAAGTTCATTTTTTGTTTAAATATCGTTTAATTAGGGTGGTTTTGCTTAAAATGGGAAAAAGACTCAGTTTTTTTGGTAGCACGCATTAATTGGCGAAACAGGGTTTTTGGAGAGCGTCAAAAACTCTTAATGCCAAAAATAACCCAATTTGTAATAATACCACCTAAATAAATTTCTAGCCACTGAAATTTAATTATGAAGGCTTCGTATTTGCTATCCTAATAAAACCAATTTTTAACACTTTTCGGTAATAATTTTAACCCGTTAAATGCTTGGTATAGAAACTACGAGATAGTGCTTCTCTATTTAGGGATTAAAAGAAGTAAATGTGGTATAAATACACATTACTAAGAATTTTAAAGGTCATTTTTTGTTTAAAATATCGTTTAATTAAGGTTGTTTAGCTTAAAATGGGAAAAAGACTGAGTTTTTTAGGAGCACGCATTAATTGGTGAAACAGGGTTTTCGGAAAGCGTCAAAAACTTTTAATGCAAAAAATAACCCAATTTGTAATAATACTACCCAAATAAAGGTCTAGCAACTTAAATTTCATCATGAACGCATCGTATTTGCTCTCCTAAGAAAACCAATTTTTAACACTTTTCGGTAATGATTTCAACCCGTTAAATGCTTGGTATAGAAACTACGAGATAGTGCTTCCCGATTTAGGGATTAAAAGAATTAAATGTGGTATAAATACACATTACTAAGAATTTGGAAGTTTATTTTTTGTTTAAAATATCGTTTAATTAGGGTTGTTTTGCTTAAAATGGGAAAAAGACTCTGTTTTTTTTGGAGCACGCATTAAATGGTGAAACAGGGTTTTTAGAGAGCGTCAAAAACTTTTAATGCCAAAAATAACCCAATTTGTAATAATACCACCCAAATAAAGGTCTAGCAACTGAAATTTCATCATGAACGCATCGTATTTGCTCTCCTAAGAAAACCAATTTTTAACACTTTTCGGTAATGATTTTAACCCGTTAAATGCTTGGTATAGAAAGTACGAGATAGTGCTTCGCAATTTAGGGATTAAAATAAGTAAATGTGGTATAAATACACATTACTAAGAATTTTGAAGTTCATTTTTTGTTTAAAATATCGTTTAATTAGGGTTGTTTTGCTTAAAATGGGAAAAAGACTCAGTTTTTTTGGAGCACGCATTAATTGGTGAAACAGGGTTTTTGGAGAGCGTCAAAAACTTTTAATGCCAAAAATAACCCAATTTGTAATAATACCACCCAAATAAAGGTCTAGCAACTGAAATTTCATCATGAACGCATCATATTTGCTCTCCTCAGAAAACCAGTTTTTAACACTTTTCGGTAATGATTTTAACCCTTTAAATGCTTGGTATAGAAACTACGAGATAGTGCTTCGCGATTTAGGGATTAAAAGAAGTAAATGTGGTATAAATACACATTACTAAGAATTTTGAAGTTTATTTTTTGTTTAAAATATCGTTTAATTAGGGTTGTTTTGCTTAAAATGGGAAAAAGACTCAGTTTTTTTGGTAGCACGCATTAATTGGCGAAACAGGGTTTTTGGAGAGCGTCAAAAACTCTTAATGCCAAAAATAACCCAATTTGTAATAATACCACCTAAATAAATTTCTAGCCACTGAAATTTAATTATGAAGGCTTCGTATTTGCTATCCTAATAAAACCAATTTTTAACACTTTTCGGTAATAATTTTAACCCGTTAAATGCTTGGTATAGAAACTAAGAGATAGTGCTTCTCTATTTAGGGATTAAAAGAAGTAAATGTGGTATAAATACACATTACTAAGAATTTTAAAGGTTATTTTTTGTTTAAAATATCGTTTAATTAAGGTTGTTTAGCTTAAAATGGGAAAAAGACTGAGTTTTTTAGGAGCACGCATTAATTGGTGAAACAGGGTTTTCGGAAAGCGTCAAAAACTTTTAATGCAAAAAATAACCCAATTTGTAATAATACTACCCAAATAAAGGTCTAGCAACTTAAATTTCATCATGAGCGCATCGTATTTGCTCTCCTAAGAAAACCAATTTTTAACACTTTTCGGTAATGATTTCAACCCGTTAAATGCTTGGTATAGAAACTACGAGATAGTGCTTCGCGATTTAGGGATTAAAAGAATTAAATGTGGTATAAATACACATTACTAAGAATTTGGAAGTTTATTTTTTGTTTAAAATATCGTTTAATTAGGGTTGTTTTGCTTAAAATGGGAAAAAGACTCTGTTTTTTTTGGAGCACGCATTAAATGGTGAAACAGGGTTTTTAGAGAGCGTCAAAAACTTTTAATGCCAAAAATAACCCAATTTGTAATAATACCACCCAAATAAAGGTCTAGCAACTGAAATTTCATCATGAACGCATCGTATTTGCTCTCCTAAGAAAACCAATTTTTAACACTTTTCGGTAATGATTTTAACCCGTTAAATGCTTGGTATAGAAACTACGAGATAGTGCTTCTCGATTTAGGGATTAAAATAAGTAAATGTGGTATAAATACACATTACTAAGAATTTTGAAGTTCATTTTTTGTTTAAAATATCGTTTAATTAGGGTTGTTTTGCTTAAAATGGGAAAAAGACTCAGTTTTTTTGGAGCACGCATTAATTGGTGAAACAGGGTTTTTGGAGAGCGTCAAAAACTTTTAATGCCAAAAATAACCCAATTTGTAATAATACCACCCAAATAAAGGTCTAGCAACTGAAATTTCATCATGAACGCATCATATTTGCTCTCCTCAGAAAACCAGTTTTTAACACTTTTCGGTAATGATTTTAACCCTTTAAATGCTTGGTATAGAAACTACGAGATAGTGATTCTCGATTTAGGGATTAAAAGAAGTAAATGTGGTATAAATACACATTACTAAGAATTTTGAAGTTTATTTTTTGTTTAAAATATCGTTTAATTAGGGTTGTTTTGCTTAAAATGGGAAAAAGACTCAGTTTTTTTGGTAGCACGCATTAATTGGCGAAACAGGGTTTTTGGAGAGCGTCAAAAACTCTTAATGCCAAAAATAACCCAATTTGTAATAATACCACCTAAATAAATTTCTAGCCACTGAAATTTAATTATGAAGGCTTCGTATTTGCTATCCTAATAAAACCAATTTTTAACACGTTTCGGTAATAATTTTAACCCGTTAAATGCTTGGTATAGAAACTACGAGATAGTGCTTCTCTATTTAGGGATTAAAAGAAGTAAATGTGGTATAAATACACATTACTAAGAATTTTAAAGGTCATTTTTTGTTTAAAATATCGTTTAATTAAGGTTGTTTAGCTTAAAATGGGAAAAAGACTGAGTTTTTTAGGAGCACGCATTAATTGGTGAAACAGGGTTTTCGGAAAGCGTCAAAAACTTTTAATGCAAAAAATAACCCAATTTGTAATAATACTACCCAAATAAAGGTCTAGCAACTTAAATTTCATCATGAGCGCATCGTATTTGCTCTCCTAAGAAAACCAATTTTTAACACTTTTCGGTAATGATTTCAACCCGTTAAATGCTTGGTATAGAAACTACGAGATAGTGCTTCCCGATTTAGGGATTAAAAGAATTAAATGTGGTATAAATACACATTACTAAGAATTTGGAAGTTTATTTTTTGTTTAAAATATCGTTTAATTAGGATTGTTTTGCATAAAATGGGAAAAAGACTCTGTTTTTTTTGGAGCACGCATTAAATGGTGAAACAGGGTTTTTAGAGAGCGTCAAAAACTTTTAATGCCAAAAATAACCCAATTTGTAATAATACCACCCAAATAAAGGTCTAGCAACTGAAATTTCATCATGAACGCATCGTATTTGCTCTCCTAAGAAAACCAATTTTTAACACTTTTCGGTAATGATTTTAACCCGTTAAATGCTTGGTATAGAAACTACGAGATAGTGCTTCTCGATTTAGGGATTAAAATAAGTAAATGTGGTATAAATACACATTACTAAGAATTTTGAAGTTCATTTTTTGTTTAAAATATCGTTTAATTAGGGTTGTTTTGCTTAAAATGGGAAAAAGACTGAGTATTTTTGGAGCACGCATTAATTGGTGAAACAGGGTTTTTGGAGAGCGTCAAAAACTTTTAATGCCAAAAATAACCCAATTTGTAATAATACCACCCAAATAAAGGTCTAGCAACTGAAATTTCATCATGAACGCATCATATTTGCTCTCCTCAGAAAACCAGTTTTTAACACTTTTCGGTAATGATTTTAACCCTTTAAATGCTTGGTATAGAAACTACGAGATAGTGATTCTCGATTTAGGGATTAAAAGAAGTAAATGTGGTATAAATACACATTACTAAGAATTTTGAAGTTTATTTTTTGTTTAAAATATCGTTTAATTAGGGTTGTTTTGCTTAAAATGGGAAAAAGACTGAGTTTTTTTTGGAGTACGCATTAAATGGTGAAACGGGGTTTTTGGAGAGCGTCAAAAACTTTTAATGCCAAAAATAATCCAATTTGTAATAATACCACCCAAATAAAGGTCTAGAAACTGAAATTTAATTATGAACGCATCGTATTTGCTCTCCTAAGAAAACCAATTTTTAACACTTTTCGGTAATGATTTTAACCCATTAAATGCTTGGTATAGAAACTACGAGATAGTGCTTCTCGATTTAGGGATTAAAAGAAGTAAATGTGGTATAAATACACATTATTAAGAATTTTGAAGTTCATTGTTTTTTTAAAATATCGTTTAATTAGGGTTGTTTTGCTTAAAATGGGAAAAAAGACTGAGTTTTTTTGGAGCACGCATTAATTGGTGAAACAAGGTTTTTGGAGAGCGTCAAAAACTTTTAATGCCAAAAATAATCCAATTTGTAATAATACCACCCAAATAAAGGTCTAGCAACTTAAATTTCATGATGAACGCATCGTATTTGCTCTCCTAAGAAAACCAATTTTTAACACTTTTCGGTAATGATTTTAACCCGTTAAATGCTTGGTATAGAAACTACGAGATAGTGCTTCTCGATTTAGGGATTAAAAGAAGTAAATTTGGTATAAATACACATTACAAAGAATTTTGAAGTTCATTTTTTGTTTAAAATATCGTTTAATTACGGTTGTTTTGCTTAAAATGGGAAAAAGACTGAGTATTTTTGGAGCACGCATTAATTGGTGAACAGGGTTTTTGGAGAGCGTCAAAAACTTTTAGTGCCAAAAATAACCCAATTTGTAATAATACCACCCAAATAAAGGTCTAGCAACTGAAATTTCATCATGAACGCATCGTATTTGCTCTCCTAAGAAAACCAATTTTTAACACTTTTCGGTAATGATTTTAACCCGTTAAATGCTTGGTATAGAAACTACGAGATAGTGCTTCTCAATTTAGGGATTAAAAGAAGTAAATGTGGTATAAATACACATTACTAAGAATTTTGAAATTCATTGTTTGTTTAAAATATCGTTTAATTAGGGTTGTTTTGCTTAAAATGGGAAAAAGACTGAGTTTTTTTGGAGCACGCATTAATTGGTGAAACAGGGTTTTTGGAGAGCGTCAAAAACTTTTAATGCCAAAAATAATCCAATTTGTAATAATACCACCCAAATAAAAGTCTAGCAACTTAAATTTCATCATGAACGCATCGTATTTGCTCTCCTAAGAAAACCAATTTTTAACACTTTTCGGTAATGATTTTAACCCGTTCAATGCTTGGTATAGAAACTACGAGATAGTGCTTCTCGATTTAGGGATTAAAAGAAGTAAATTTGGTATAAATACACATTACTAAGAATTTTGAAGTTCCTTTTTTGTTTAAAATATCGTTTAATTAGGGTTGTTTTGCTTAAAATGGGAAAAAGACTCAGTTTTTTTGGGAGCACGCATTAATTGGTGAAACACGGTTTTTGGAGAGCGTCAAAAACTTTTAACGCCAAAAAAAACCCAATTTGTAATAATACCACCCGAATAAAGGTCTAGCAACTGAAATTTCATCATGAACGCATCGTATTTGCTCTCCTAAGAAAACCAATTTTTAACACTTTTCGGTAAATATTTCAACCCGTTAAATGCTTGGTATAGAAACTACGAGATAGTGCTTCCCGATTTAGGGATTAAAAGAATTAAATGTGGTATAAATAAACATTACTTAGAATTTGGAAGTTTATTTTTTGTTTAAGATATCGTTTAATTAGGGTTGTTTTGCTTAAAATGGGAAAAAGACTCGGTTTTTTTGAATCACACATTAATTGGTGAAACAGGGTTTTTGGAGAGCGTCAAAAAACTTTAATGCCAGAAATAACCCAATTTGTAATAATACCACCTAAATAATTTTCTAGCAACTTAAATTTCTACATGAACGCATCGTATTTTCTCTCCTAAGAAAACCAATTTTTATAACTTTTCGGTAATGATTTTAACCCGTTAAATGCTTGGTATAGAAACTACGAGATAGTGATTCCCGATTCAGGGATTAATATAATTAAATGTGGTATAAATACACATTACTAAGATTTTTGAAGTTCATTTTTTCGTTTAATTAGGGTTGTTTTGCTTAAAATGGGAAAAAGACCGAGTTTTTTTGGAACACGCATTAATTGGTGAAACAGGGTTTTTGGAGAGCGTCAAAAATTTTTAATGCCAAAAATAACCCAATTTGTAATCATACCACCCAAATAAAGGTCTAGCAACTGAAATTTCATCATGAACGCATCGTATTTACTCTCCTCAGAAAACCAAATTTTAACACTTTTTGGTAATGATTTTAACCCGTTAAATGCTTGGTATAGAAACTACGAGATAGTGCTTCCCGATTTAGGGATTAAAAGAAGTAAATGTGGTATAAATACACATTACTAAGAATTTTGAAGTTATTTTTTTGTTTAAAATAACGTTTAATTAGGGTTGTTTTGCTTAAAATGGGAAAAAGACTCGGTTTTTTTGAAACACGCATTATTTGGTGAAACAGGGTTTTTGGAGAGCGTCAAAAACTTTTAATGCCACAAATAACCAAATTTGTAATAATACCACCTAAATAATGGTCTAGCAACTTAAATTTCTTCATGAACGCATCGTATTTTCTCTCCTAAGAAAACAAATTTTTAAAACTTTTCGGTAATGATTTTAACCCGTTAAATGCGTAGTATAGAAACGACGAGATAGTGATTCCCGATTCAGGGATTAAAAGAAGTAAATGTGGTATAAATACACATTACTAAGAATTTTGAAGTTCATTTTTTCGTATAATAAGGGTTGTTTTGCTTAAAATGGGAAAAAGACTCAGTTTTTTTTTCAGCACACATTAATTGGTGAAACAGGGTTTTTGGAGAGCGTCAAAAACATTTAATGCCAAAAATAACCCAATTTGTAATAATACCACCCAAATAAAGGTCTAGCAACTGAAATTTAATCATGAACGCATCGTATTTGCTCTCCTTAGAAAACCAATTTTTAACACTTTTCGGTAATGATTTTAATCCGTTAAATGCTTGGTATAGAAACAACGAGATACTGCTTCCCGATTTAGGGATTAAAAGAAGTAAATGTGGTATAAATACACATTACTAAGAATTTTGAAGTTCATTTTTTCGTATAATAAGGGTTGTTTTGCTTAAAATGGGAAAAAGACTCAGTTTTTTTTTCAGCACACATTAATTGGTGAAACAGGGTTTTTGGAGAGCGTCAAAAACATTTAATGCCAAAAATAACCCAATTTGTAATAATACCACCCAAATAAAGGTCTAGCAACTGAAATTTAATCATGAACGCATCGTATTTGCTGTCCTCAGAAAACCAATTTTTAACACTTTTCGGTAATGATTTTAACCCGTTAAATGCTTGGTATAGAAACAACGAGATACTGCTTCCCGATTTAGGGATTAAAAGAAGTAAATGTGGTATAAATACACATTACTAAGAATTTTTAAGTTCATTTTTTGTTTAAAATATCGTTTAATTAGGGTTGTTTTGCTTAAAATAGGAAAAAGACTCAGTTTTGTTTTGGAGCACGCATTAATTGGTGAAACAGGGTTTTTGGAGAGCGTCAAAAACTTTTAATGCCAAAAAAAACCCAATTTGTAATAATACCACCCAATCAAAGGTCTAGCAACTGAAATTTCATCATGAACGCATCGTATTTGCTCTCCTAAGAAAACCAATTTTTAACACTTTTCGGTAATGATTTCAACCCGTTAAATGCTTGGTATAGAAACTACGAGATAGTGCTTCCCGATTTAGAGATTAAAAGAAGTAAATGTGGTATAAATACACATTACTAATAATTTGGAAGTTTATTTTTTGTTTAAAATATCGTTTAATTAGGGTTGTTTTGCTTAAAATGGGAAAAAGACGCAGTTTTTTTTGGAGCACGCATTATATGGTGAAACGGGGTTTTTGGAGAGCGTCAAAAACTTTTAATGCCGAAAATAACCCAATTTGTAATAATACCACCCAAATAAAGGTCTAGCAACTGAAATTTAATTATGAACTCATCGTATTTGCTCTCCTAAGAAAACCAGTTTTTAACACTTTTCGGTAATGATTTTAACCCGTTAAATGCTTGGTATAGAAACTACGAGATAGTGCTTCTCGATTTAGGGATTAAAAGAAGTAAATGTGGTATAAATACACATTAATAAGAATTTTGAAGTTCATTTTTTGTTTAAAATATCGTTTAATTAGGGTTGTTTTGCTTAAAATGGGAAAAAGACTGATGTTTTTTTGGAGCACGAATTAATTGGTGAAACATGGTTTTTGGAGAGCGTCAAAAACTTTTAATGCCAAAAATAACCCAATTTGTAATAATACCACCCAAATAAAGGTCTAGCAACTTAAATTTCATCATGAACGCATCGTATTTGCTCTCCTAAGAAAACCAATTTTTAACACTTTTCGGTAATGATTTTAACCCGTTAAATGCTTGGTATAGAAACTACGAGATAGTGCTTCTCGATTTAGGGATTAAAAGAAGTAAATTTGGTATAAATACACATTAATAAGAATTTTGAAGTTTATTTTTTGTTTAAAATATCGTTTAATTAGGGTTGTTTTGCTTAAAATGGGAAAAAGACTGAGTTTTTTTGGAGCACGCATTAATTGGTGAAACAAGGTTTTTGGAGAGCGTCCAAAACTTTTAATGCCAAAAATAACCCAATTTGTAATAATACCACCTAAATAAAGGTCTAGCAACTGAAATTTCATCATGAACGCATCGTATTTCCTCTCCTCAGAAAACCAATTTTTAACACTTTTCAGTAATGATTTTAACCCGTTAAATGCTTGGTATAGAAACTACGAGATAGTGCTTCCCGATTTAGGGATTAAAAGAAGTAAATGTGGTATAAATACACATTACTAAGAATATTTTAGTTGATTTTTTGTTTAAAATATCGTTTAATTAGGGTTGTTTTTCTTAAAATGGGAAAAAGACTTAGTTTTTTTTTTGGAGGACGCATTATTTGGTGAAACAGGGTTTTTGGAGAGCGTCAAAAACTTTTAATGCCAAAAATAACCCAATTTGTAATAATACCACCCAAATAAAGGTCTAGCAACTGAAATTTCATCATGAACGCATCGTATTTTCTCTCCTAAAAAAACAAATTTTTAACACTTTTCGGTAATCATTTTAACCCGTTAAATGCTTGGTATAGAAACTACGAGATAGTGCTTCGCGATTTAGGGATTAAAAGAAGTAAATGTGGTATAAATACACATTACTAAGAATTTTGAAGTTCATTTTTTGTTTAAAATATCGTTTAATTAGGGTTGTTTTGCTTAAAATGGGAAAAAGACTGAGTTTTTTTGGAGAACGCATTAATTGGTGAAACAGGGTTTTTGGAGAGCGTCAAAAACTTTTAATGCCAAAAATAACCCAGTTTGTAATAATACCACCCAAATAAAGGTCTAGCAAGTGAAATTTCATCATGAACGCATCGTATTTGCTCTCCTAAGAAAACCAATTTTTAACACTTTTCGGTAATGATTTTAACCCGTTAAATGCTTGGTATATAAACTACGAGATAGTGCTTCCCGATTTAGGGATTAAAAGAAGTAAATGTGGTATAAATACACATTACTAAGAATTTTGAAGTTCGTTTTTTGTTTAAAATATCGTTTAATTAGGGTTGTTTTCCTTAAAATGGGAAAAAGACTCAGTTTTTTTTGGAGCACGCATTAATTGGTGAAACAGGGTTTTTGGAGAGTGTCAAAAACTTTTAATGCCAAAAATAACCCATTTTGTAATACTACCACCCAAATAAAGGTCTAGCAACTGAAATTTCATCATGAACGCATCAGATTTGCTCTCCTAAGAAAACAAATTTTTAACACTTTTCGGTAATGATTTTAACTCGTTAAATGCTTGGTATAGAAACTACGAGATAGTGCTTCTCGATTTAGGGATTAAAAGAAGTAAATTTGGTATAAATACACATTAATAAGAATTTTGAAGTTCTTTTTTTGTTTAAAATATCGTTTAATTAGGCCTGTTTTGCTTAAAATGGGAAAAGGACTGAGTTTTTTTGGAGCACGCATTAATTGGTGAAACAGGGTTTTTGGAGAGCGTCCAAAACTTTTAATGCCAAAAATAACCCAATTTGTAATAATACCACCCAAATAAAGGTCTAGCAAATGAAATTTCATCATGAACACATCGTATTTCCTCTCCTCAGAAAACCAATTTTTAACACTTTTCGGTAATGATTTTAACCCGTTAAATGCTTGGTATAGAAACTACGAGATAGTGCTTCCCGATTTAGGGATTAAAAGAAGTAAATGTGGTATAAATACACATTACTAAGAATTTTGAAGTTCATTTTTTGTTTAAAATATCGTTTAAATAGGGTTGTTTTGCTTAAAATGGGAAAAAGACTTAGTTTTTTTTGGAGCACGCATTATTTGGTGAAACAGGGTTTTTGGAGAGCGTCAAAAACTTTTAATGCCAAAAATAACCCAATTTGTAATAATACCATCCAAATAAAGGTCTTGCAACTGAAATTTCATCATGAACGCATCGTATTTTCTCTCCTAAAAAAACCAATTTTTAACACTTTTCGGTAATCATTTTAACCCGTTAAATGCTTGGTATAGAAACTAAGAGATAGTGCTTCTCGATTTAGGGATTAAAAGAAGTAAATTTGGTATAAATACACATTACTAAGAATTTTGAAGTTCATTTTTTGTTTAAAATATCGTTTAATTAGGGTTGTTTGGCTTAAATTGGGAAAAAGACTCAGTTTTTTTTGGAGAACCCATTAATTGGTGAAACAGGGTTTTTGGAGAGCGTAAAAAATTTTAATGCCAAAAGTAACCCAATTTGTAATAATACCACCTAAATAAAGGTCTAGCAACTGAAATTTCATCATGAACGCATCGTATTTGCTCTTCTAAGAAAAGCAATTTTTCACACTTTTCGGTAATGATTTTAACCCGTTAAATGCTTGATATAGAAACTACGAGATAGTGCTTCCCGATTTAGGGATTAAAAGAAATAAATGTGATATAAATACACATTACTAATAATTTTGAAGTCCATTTTTTGTTTAAAATATCGTTTAATTAGGCCTGTTTTGCTTAAAATGAGAAAAAGACTTAGTTTTTTTTGGAGCACGCATTAATTGGTGAAACAGGGTTTTTGGAGAGCGTCAAAAACTTTTAATGCCAAAAATAACCCATTTTGTAATAATACCACCCAAATAAAGGTCTAGCAACTGAAATTTCATCATGAATGCATCGTATTTGCTCTCCTAAGAAAACCAATTTTTAACACTTTTCGGTTATGATTTTAACCCGTTAAATGCTTGGTATAGAAACTACGAGATAGTGCTTCTCGATTTAGGGATTAAAAGAATAAAATGTGGTATAAATACACATTACTAAGAATTTTGAAGTTCATTTTTTGTTTAAAATATCGTTTAATTAGGGTTGTTTTCCTTAAAATGGGAAAAAGACTCAGTTTTTTTTGGAGCACGCATTAATTGGTGAAACAGGGTTTTTGGAGAGCGTCAAAAACTTTTAATGCAAAAAATAACCCATTTTGTAATAATACAACCCAAATAAAGGTCTAGCAACTGAAATTTCATCATGAACGCATCAGATTTGCTCTCCTAAGAAAACAAATTTTTAACACTTTTCGGTAATGATTTTAACTCGTTAAATGCTTGGTATAGAAACTACGAGATAGTGCTTCTCGATTTAGGGATTAAAAGAAGTAAATTTGGTATAAATACACATTAATAAGAATTTTGAAGTTCTTTTTTTGTTTAAAATATCGTTTAATTAGGCCTGTTTTGCTTAAAATGGGAAAAGGACTGAGTTTTTTTGGAGCACGCATTAATTGGTGAAACAGGGTTTTTGGAGAGCGTCCAAAACTTTTAATGCCAAAAATAACCCAATTTGTAATAATACCACCCAAATAAAGGTCTAGCAAATGAAATTTCATCATGAACACATCGTATTTCCTCTCCTCAGAAAACCAATTTTTAACACTTTTCGGTAATGATTTTAACCCGTTAAATGCTTGGTATAGAAACTACGAGATAGTGCTTCCCGATTTAGGGATTAAAAGAAGTAAATGTGGTATAAATACACATTACTAAGAATTTTGAAGTTCATTTTTTGTTTAAAATATCGTTTAAATAGGGTTGTTTTGCTTAAAATGGGAAAAAGACTTAGTTTTTTTTGGAGCACGCATTATTTGGTGAAACAGGGTTTTTGGAGAGCGTCAAAAACTTTTAATGCCAAAAATAACCCAATTTGTAATAATACCATCCAAATAAAGGTCTTGCAACTGAAATTTCATCATTGAACGCATCGTATTTTCTCTCCTAAAAAAACCAATTTTTAACACTTTTCGGTAATCATTTTAACCCGTTAAATGTTTGGTATAGAAACTAAGAGATAGTGCTTCTCGATTTAGGGATTAAAAGAAGTAAATGTGGTATAAATACACATTACTAGGAATTTTGAAGTTAATTTTTTTTAAAATATCGTTTAATTAGGGTTGTTTGGCTTAAAATGGGAAAAAGACTCAGTTTTTTTTGGAGAACCCATTAATTGGTGAAACAGGGTTTTTAGAGAGCGTCAAAAATTTTAATGCCAAAAATAACCCAATTTGTAATAATACCACCCAAATAAAGGTTTAGCAACTGAAATTTCATCATGAACGCATCGTATTTGCTCTCTTAAGAAAAGCAATTTTTCACACTTTTCGGTAATGATTTTAACCCGTTAAATGCTTGGTATAGAAACTACGAGATAGTGCTTCCCGATTTAGGCATTAAAAGAAAGAAATGTGATATAAATACACATTACTATGAATTTTGAAGTCCATTTTTTGTTTAAAATATCGTTTAATTAGGCCTGTTTTGCTTAAAATTGGAAAAAGACTTAGTTTTTTTTGGAGCACGCATTAATTGGTGAAACAGGGTTTTTGGAGAGCGTCAAAAACTTTTAATGCAAAAAATAACCCACTTTGTAATAATACCACCCAAATAAAGGTCTAGCAACTGAATTTTCATCATGAACGCATCGTATTTGCTCTCCTAAGAAAACCAATTTTTAACACTTTTCGGTAATGATTTTAACCCGTTAAATGCTTGGTATAGAAACTACGAGATAGTGCTTCCCGATTTAGGGATTAAAATAAGTAAATGTGGTATAAATACACATTACTAAGAATTTTAAAGTTCATTTTTTGTTTAAAATATCGTTTAATTAGGGTTGTTTTCCTTAAAATGGAAAAAAGACTCAGTTTTTTTTGGAGCACGCATTAATTGGTGAAACAGGGTTTTTGGAGAGCGTCAAAAACTTTTAATGCCAAAAATAACCCATTTTGTAATACTACCACCCAAATAAAGGTCTAGCAACTGAAATTTCATCATGAACGCATCAGATTTGCTCTCCTAAGAAAACCAATTTTTAACACTTTTCGGTAATGATTTTAACCCGTTAAATACTTGGTATAGAAACTACGAGATAGTGCTTCTCGATTTAGGGATTAAAAGAAGTAAATTTGGTATAAATACACATTAATAAGAATTTTGAAGTTCATTTTTTGTTTAAAATATCGTTTAATTAGGCCTGTTTTGCTTAAAATGGAAAAAAGACTGAGTTTTTTTGGAGCACGCATTAATTGGTGAAACAGGGTTTTTGGAGAGCGTCCAAAACTTTTAATGCCAAAAATAACCCAATTTGTAATAATACCACCCAAATAAAGGTCTAGCAACTGAAATTTCATCATGAACACATCGTATTTCCTCTCCTCAGAAAACCAATTTTTAACACTTTTCGGTAATGATTTTAACCCGTTAAATGCTTGGTATAGAAACTACGAGATAGTGCTTCCCGATTTAGGGATTAAAAGAAGTAAATGTGGTATAAATACACATTACTAAGAATTTTGAAGTTCATTTTTTGTTTAAAATATCGTTTAAATAGGGTTGTTTTGCTTAAAATGGGAAAAAGACTTAGTTTTTTTTGGAGCACGCATTATTTGGTGAAACATGGTTTTTGGAGAGCGTCAAAAACTTTTAATGCCAAAAATAACCCAATTTGTAATAATACCACCCAAATAAAGGTCTAGCAACTGAAATTTCATCATGAACGCATCGTATTTTCTCTCCTAAAAAAACCAATTTTTAACACTTTTCGGTAATCATTTTAACCCGTTAAATGTTTGGTATAGAAACTACGAGATAGTGCTTCTCGATTTAGGGATTAAAAGAAGTAAATGTGGTATAAATACACATTACTAAGAATTTTTAAGTTCATTTTTTTTTAAATATCGTTTAATTAGCGTTGTTTGGCTTAAAATGGGAAAAAGACTCAGTTTTTTTTTGGAGAACCCATTAATTGGTGAAACAGGGTTTTTAGAGAGCGTAAAAAATTTTAATGCCAAAAATAACCCAATTTGTAATAATACCACCCAAATAAAGGTCTAGCAACTGAAATTTCATCATGAACGCATCGTATTTGCTCTCCTAAGAAAAGCAATTTTTCACACTTTTCGGTAATGATTTTAACCTGTTAAATGCTTGGTATAGAAACTACGAGATAGTGCTTCCCGATTTAGGCATTAAAAGAAAGAAATGTGATATAAATACACATTACTAAGAATTTTGAAGTCCATTTTTTGTTTAAAATATCGTTTAATTAGGCCTGTTTTGCTTAAAATTGGAAAAAGACTTAGTTTTTTTTGGAGCACGCATTAATTGGTGAAACAGTGTTTTTGGAGAGCGTCAAAAACTTTTAATGCCAAAAATAACCCATTTTTTAATAATACCACCCAAATAAAGGTCTAGCAACTGAATTTTCATCATGAACGCATCGTATTTGCTCTCCTAAGAAAACCAATTTTTAACACTTTTCGGTAATGATTTTAACCCGTTAAATGCTTGGTATAGAAACTACGAGATAGTGCTTCGCGATTTAGGGATTAAAAGAAGTAAATGTGGTATAAATACACATTACTAAGAATTTTAAAGTTCATTTTTTGTTTAAAATATCGTTTAATTAGGGTTGTTTTCCTTAAAATGGGAAAAAGACTCAGTTTTTTTTGGAGCACGCATTAATTGGTGAAACAGGGTTTTTGGCGAGCGTCAAAAACTTTTAATGCCGAATATAACTCATTTTGTAATACTACAACCCAAATAAAGGTCTAGCAACTGAAATTTCATCATGAACGCATCAGATTTGCTCTCCTAAGAAAACCAATTTTTAACACTTTTCGGCAATGATTTTAACCTGTTAAATGCTTGGTATAGAAACTACGAGATAGTGCTTCCCGATTTAGGGATTAAAAGAAAGAAATGTGATATAAATACACATTACTAAGAGTTTTGAAGTCCATTTTTTGTTTAAAATATCGTTTAATTAGGCCTGTTTTGCTTAAAATGGGAAAAAGACTCAGTTTTTTTTTGGAGCACGCATTAATTGGTGAAACAAGGTTTTTGGAGAGCGTCAAAAACTTTTAATGCCAAAAATAACCCAATTTTTAATAATACCACCCAAATAAAGGTCTAGCAACTGAAATTTCATCATGAACGCATCGTATTTGCTCTCCTAAGAAAACCAATTTTTAACACTTTTCTGTAATGATTTTAACCCGTTAAATGCTTGGTATAGAAACTACGAGATAGTGCTTCCCGATTTAGGGATTAAAAGAAAGAAATGTGATATAAATACACATTACTAAGAATTTTGAAGTCCATTTTTTGTTTAAAATATTGTTTAATTAGGGTTGTTTTGCTTAAAATGGGAAAAAGACTCAGTTTTTTTTGGAGCACGCATTAATTGGTGAAACAAGGTTTTTGGAGAGCGTCAAAAATTTTTAATGCCAAAAATATCCAATTTGTAATAATACCACCCAAATAAAGGTCTAGCAACTGAAATTTCATCATGAACGCATCGTATTTGCTCTCCTAAGAAAACCAATTTTTAACACTTTTCGGTAATGATTTTAACCCGTTAAATGCTTGGTATAGAAACTACGAGATAGTGGTTCTCGATTTAGGGATTAAAAGAAGTAAATGTGGTATAAATACACATTACTAAGAATTTTGAAGTTCATTTTTTGTTTAAAATATCGTTTAATTAGGGTTGTTTTGCTTAAAATGGGAAAAAGACTCAGTTTTTTTTGGAGCACGCATTAATTGGTGAAACAGGGTTTTTGGAGAGCGTCAAAAACTTTAAATGCCAAAAATAACCCATTTTGTAATAATACCACCCAAATAAAGGTCTATCAACTTAAATTTCATCATGAACGCATCGTATTTGCTCTCCTAAGAAAACTAATTTTTAACACTTTCCGGTAATGATTTTAACCCGTTAAATGCTTGGTATAGAAACTACGAGATAGTGTTTCTCGATTTAGGGATTAAAAGAAGTAAATGTGGTATAAATACACATTACTAAGAATTTTGAAGTTCATTTTTTGTTTAAAATATCGTTTAATTAGGGTTGTTTTGCTTAAAATGGGAAAAAGACTCAGTTTTTTTTGGAGCACGCATTAATTGGTGAAACAGGGTTTTTGGAGAGCGTCAAAAACTTTAAATGCCAAAAATAACCCATTTTGTAATAATACCACCCAAATAAAGGTCTATCAACTTAAATTTCATCATGAACGCATCGTATTTGCTCTCCTAAGAAAACTAATTTTTAACACTTTCCGGTAATGATTTTAACCCGTTAAATGCTTGGTATAGAAACTACGAGATAGTGTTTCTCGATTTAGGGATTAAAAGAAGTAAATGTGGTATAAATACACATTACTAAGAATTTTGAAGTTCCTTTTTTGTTTAAAATAACGTTTAATTAGGGTTGTTTTGCTTAAAATGGGAAAAAGACACAGTTTTTTTTGGAGCACGCATTAATTGGTGAAACAGGGTTTTTGGAGAGCGTCAAAAACTTTTAATGCCAAAAATAACCCAATTTGTAATAATACCACCCAAATAAAGGTCTAGCAACTGAAATTTCATCATGAACGCATCGTATTTGCTCTCCTAAGAAAACTAATTTTTAACACTTTTCGGTAATGATTTTAACCCGTTAAATGCTTGGTATAGAAACTACGAGATAGTGCTTCCCGATTTAGGGATTAAAAGAAGTAAATGTGGTATAAATACACATTACTAAGAATTTTGAAATCCATTTTTTGTTTAATTTTTTTTTTAATTAGGCCTGTTTCGCTTAAATTGGGAAAAAGACTCAGTTTTTTTTTAGCACGCATTAATTGGTGAAACAGGGTTTTTGGAGAGCGTCAAAATCTTTTAATGCCAAAAATAACCCGATTTGTAATAATACCACCCAAATAAAGGTCTAGCACCTGAAATTTCATCATGAACGCATCGTATTTGCTTTCGTAAGAAAACAAATTTTTAACACTTTTCGGTAATGATTTTAACCCGTTAAAGTCTTGGTATAGAAACTACGAGATAGTGCTTCCCGATTTAGGGATTAAAAGAAAGAAATGTGATATAAATACACATTACTAAGAATTTTGAAGTACATTTTTTGTTTAAAATATCGTTTGATTAGGGTTGTTTTGCTTAAAATGGGAAAAAGACTCAATTTTTTTTTGGAGCACGCATTAATTGGTGAAACAGGGTTTTTGGAGAGCGTCAAAAACTTTTAATGCCAAAAATAACCCAATTTGTAATAATACCACCCAAATAAAGGTCTAGCAACTGAAATTTCATCATGAACGCATCATATTTGCTCTCCTAAGAAAACCAATTTTTAACACTTTTCGGTAATGATTTTAACCCGTTAAATGCTTGGTATTGAAACTACGAGATAGGGCTTCTCGATTTAGGGATTAAAAGAATTAAATGTGGTATAAATACACATTACTAAGAATTTTGAAGTTCATTTTTTTATTTCGTTTAATTAGGGTTGTTTTGCTTAAAATGGAAAAAAGACTCAGTTTTTTTGGAGCACCCATTAATTGGTGAAACAGGGTTTTTGGAGAGCGTCAAAAACTTTTAATGCCAAAAATAACCCATTTTTTAATAATACCACCCAAATAAAGGTCTAGCAACTTAAATTTCATCATGAACGCATCGTATTTGCTCTCCTAAGAAAACTAATTTTTAACACTTTTCGGTAATGATTTTACCCCGTTAAAATGCTTGGTATAGAAACTACGAGATAGTGCTTCCCGATATAGGGATTAAAAGATGTAAATGTTGTATAAATACACATTACTAAGAATTTTGAAGTTCATTTTTTGTTTAAAATAATGTTTAATTAGGGTTGTTTTGCTTAAATTGGGAAAAGACTCAGTTTTTTTTGAAGCACGCATTAATTGGTGAAACAGGGTTTTTGGAGAGCGTCAAAAACTTTTAATGCCAAAAATAACCCAATTTGTAATAATACCACCCAAATAAAGGTCTAGCAACTGAAATTTCATCATGAACGCATCGTATTTGCTCTCCTAAGAAAACCAATTTTTAACACTTTTCGGTAATGATTTTAACCCGTTAAATGCTTGGTATAGAAACTACGAGATAGTGCATCTCGATTTAGGGATTAAAAGAAGTAAATGTGGTATAAATACACATTACTAAGAATTTTGAAGTTCATTTTTTTAAAATATCATTTAATTAGGGTTGTTTTCCTTAAAATGGGAATAAGACTCAGTTTTTTTTTGGAGCACCCATCTATACCAAGCATTTAACGGGTTAAAATCATTACTGAAAAGTGTTAAAAATTGGTTTTCATAAGAGAGCAAATAAGATGCGTTCATGATGAAATTTCAGCTGCTAGACGTATATTTGGGTGGTATTATTCTCAATTTGGTTATTTTTGGAATTAAAAGTTTTTGACCCTCTCCAAAACCCCTGTTTCACCAATTAATGTGTGCTCCCAAAAAACTGAGTCTTTTTTCCCATTTTAAACAAAACAATCCTAATTAAACGATATTTTAAACAAAAAAATGAACATAAAAATTCTTAGTAATGTGTATTTATAACATATTTTATCATTTTAATCCCTAAATCGCAAAGCACTAACTGGTAGTTTCTATACCAAGCATTTAACGGGTTAAAATCATTACCGAAAAGTGTTAAAAATTGGTTTTCTTACAAGAGTAAATACGATGCGTTAATGATTAAATTTCAGTTGCTAGACCCTTATTTAGGTGGTATTATTACAATTTGGGTTATTTTTGGCATTAAACTTTTAAAATGCTCTCAAAAATCATTTGGGTTAGTAGTGTGTATTTATACAACATTTACTTATTTTAATCCCTAAATCGCGAAGTACTATCTCGTAGTTTCTATACCAAGCATTTAAAGGGTTAAAATCATTACCTAAAAGTGTTAAAAATTGGTTTTCTAAAGAGAGAAAATATGATGCATTCATGATGAAATTTAAGTTGATAGACCTTTATTTGGGTGATATTATTACATAGTGGGTCATTTTTGGCATAAAACTCTTTGACGCTCTCCAAGAACCATGTTTCACCAATTAATGCGTGCTAAAAAAAAAACGAGTCTTTTTCCCATTTTAAATAAAACAACACTAATTAAATAATATTTTAAACAAAAAATAAACTTCTAAATTATTAGTAATGTGTATTTAAACCACAGTTACTTATGTTAATCCCTAAGTCGCGAAGCACAATCTCGCAGTTTCTCTACCAAGAACTTAACAGGTTAAAATCATTACCGAAAAATATTAAAAATTTGTTTTCTTACGGGAGCAAATACGATGCACTCATGATGAAATTTCAGTTGCTAGACCTTTATTCTGGTGGTAATATTACAAATTGGGTTATTTTTGGCATTAAAAGTTTTTGACGCTCTCCAAAAACCATGTTTCACCAATTTATGCGTGCTCCAAAAAAACCGAGTCTTTTCCCATTTTAAGCAAAAGAACCCTAATTAAATGATATTTTAAACAAAAAATTAACTTCATAATTCTTATTAATGTCTATTTATACCATGTTTACTTATTTTAATCCCTAAATCGCGAAGCACTATCTCGTAGTTTCTATACGAAGCATTTACTGTTTTAAATCATTACCGAAAAGTGTTAAAAAATGGTTTTCTTACGAGAGCAAATACGATGCGTTCATGATGAAATTTCAGTTGCTAGACATTTATTAATGTGCTATTATTACAAATAGGGTTATTTTTGCCATTAAAAGATTTTGACACTGTCCAAAAACCTTGTTTCACCAATTAATGCGTGTTCCAAAACAAACTGAGTCTTTTTCCCATTTTAAATGAAAAAATGAACTTCAAAAAATAAACCAAATATGAAACTGAGTCTTTTTCCCTAAACCCTAAACAATATTTTAAACAAAAAATGAACTTCAAAATTCTTAGTAATGTGTATTTATACCACATTTACTAATTATAATCCCTATATCGCGAAAGCACTATCTCGTAGTTTCTATACAAAGCATTTAACGGGTTAAATCATTAACGAAAAGTGTTTAAAATTGGTTTTCTTACAAGAGCAAATACGATGCGTTAATGATGAAATTTCAGTTCCTAGACCTTTATTTGGGTGGTATTATTTCAATTTGGGTTATTTCTGGCATTAAATTTTTTTAACGCTCTCCAAAAACCCTTTTTCACCAATTAATGCGTGCTCTAAAAAAACTGAGTCTTTTTCCCATTTTACGCAAAACAACCCTTATTAAACGATATTTTAAACAAAAAATGAACTTCTAAAATCTTAGTAATGTGTATTTATACAACATTTACTTATTTTAATCCCTAAATTGCGAAGCACTATCTCGTAGTTTCTATACCAAGCATTTAACGGGTTAAAATCATTACCCAAAAATGTTAAAAATTGGTTTTCTTACGAGTGCAAATACGATGCATTCATAATGAAAGTTCAGTTGCTAGACCTTTATTTGGGTGGTATTAATACAAATCCAATTTATTTTTTTGCATTAAAAGTTTTTGACGCTCTCCGAAAACCCTGTTTCACTTATTAATGCGTGCTCCAAAAAAAAACTGAGTCTTTTTCCCATATTAAGCAAAACAACCCTAATCAAACGATATTTTAAACAAAAAAAAAAACTTAAAAATTCTTAGTAATGTGTATTTATACCAATTTACTTTTTTTAATCCCTATATCGCGAAGCACTATCTCGTAGTTTCTATACCAAGCATTTAACAGGTTAAAACCATTACCGAAAAGTGTTAAAAATTGGTTTTCTTACGAGAGCAAATACGATGCGTTCATGATGAAATTTAAGTTGCTAGACCTTTTATTTGGTGGTATTATTACAAATTGGGTTCTTTTTGGCATTAAAAATTTTTGACGCTCTCAAAAAACCCCGTTACACTGATTAATGCGTGCTCCAAAAAAAACTGAGTCTTTTTCCCATTTTAAGCAAAACAACCCTTATTAAACGATATTTTAAACAAAAAATTAACATCAAAATTCTTAGTAATGTGTATTTATACCACATTTACTTATTTTAATCCCTAAATCGCGAAAGCACTATCTCCTAGTTTCTATACAAAGCATTTAACGGGTTAATATCATTACGGAAAAGTGTTAAAAATTGATTTTCTTACGAGAGCAAATACGATGCATTCATGATGAAATATCAGTTGCTCAACCTTTCTTTGGGTGGTATTATTACAAATTAAGTTATTTTTGGCACTAAAAGTTTTTGACGCTCTTCAAAAACCCAGTTTCAACAATTAATGCGTGCTCCAATAAAAACCGAGTCTTTTTCCCATTTTAAATAAAAAAAACCCTGATTCAACAATATTTTAAACAAAAAATGAACTTCAAAATTCTTAGTAATGTGTATTTATACGTCGTTTACTTACTTTAATCCCTAAATCGCGAAGAACTATCTCGTAGTTTCTATACGAAGCATTTAACGGGTTAAAATCATTACCGAAAAATGTTAAATATTGGTTTTCTTACGAAGAAAATACGATGCCTTCATGATGAATCTTCAGTTCCTAGACCTTTATTTGGGTGGTATTATTACAAATTGGGTTATTTTTTGCATTAAAAGTTTTTGACGCTCTCCAAAAACCCTGTTTCATCAATTAATGCGTGAGTCTTTTTCCCATATTAAGCAAAACAACCCTAGTCAAACAATATTTTAAACAAAAAAAGAACTTAAAAGTTCTTTGTAATGTTTATTTACACCATATTTACTTATTTTAATACCTAAATCACGAAGCACTATCTCGTAGTTTCTATACCAAGCATTTAACAAGTTAAAATCATTACCGAAAAGTGTTAAAAATTATTTTTATTACGAGAGCAAATACGATGCGTTTATGATGAAATTTAAGTTGCTAGACCTTTATTTGGTTGGTATTATTACAAATTAGGTTATTTTTGGCATTCAAAGTTTTTGACGCTCTCCAGAAACCCTTTTTTGCCAATTAATGCGTGCTCTAATAAAACTGAGTCTTTTTCCCATTTTTTAGCAAAGCAACCCTAATTAAACGATATTTTAAACAAAAAATTAACTTCAAAATTCTTAGTAATGTGTATTTATACCAATTTACTTATTTTAATCCCTAAATCGCGAAGCACTATCTCGTAGTTTATATACAAATCATTTAACATGTTAAAATCAATACCAAAAATTGTTAAAAATTGGTTTTCTTACAAGAGCAAATACGATGCGTTCTTGGTGAAATATCAGTTGCTAGACCTTTATTTGGGTGTTATTTTTATAAATTGGGTTATTTTTGGCATCAAAAGTTTTTTACGCTCTCTTAAAACCCTATTTCACCAATTAATGCGTGCGCCTAAAAAATTTTAGTTTTTTTCCCATTTTACGAATAACAACCCTAATTAAACGATGTTTTAAACAAAAAATGAACTTCAAAATTCTTAACAATGTTTATTTATATCAAATTTACCTATTTTAATCCCGAAATCGTGAAGCACTACCTCCTAGTTTCTATATAGAGCATTTAAGAGTTAAAATCATTACCAAAAAGTGCTAAAAATTGGTTTTTTTACGAGAGCAAATACGATGCGTTCTTGATGAAATTTCAGATTCTAAACCTTTATTTGGGTGTTATTTTATAAATTGGGTTAGCTTTGGCATTAAAAGTTTTTGACGCTCTCTTAAAACCCTTTTTCACAAATTACTGCTCGCTCCAAAAAAAAGTGAATCTTCTTCCTATTTTACGCAAAACAACCCTATTAAACGATATTTTAAACAAAAAATGAACTTCAAAATTATTAATAATGTTTAGTTATAGCAAATTTACCTATTTTAATCTATAAATCGCGAAGAACTATCTCCTAGTTTCTATAAAGAGCATATAACGGGTAAAAATTATTACCGAAAAGTGCTAAAAATAGGTTTTCTTACGAGATTAAATACGATGCGTTCTTGATCAAATATCGGTTGCTAGATCTTTATTTGCGTTTTTGTCATTTAACGCAAAACAACCCTAATTAAACGATATTTTAAACAAAAAATTAACTTTAAAATTCTTAATAATGTTTAGTTATATGACATTTACCTATTTTAATCCCTAAATCTCGAAGCACTATCATCTTGTTTCTATATAGAGCATTTAACGGGTTCAAATCATTACCGAAAAGTTTTAAAAATTGGTTTTCTTACGAAAGCAAATACGATGCGTTCTTGATGAAATTTATGTTGCTAGGTCTTTATTTGGGTTTATTTTTATAACTTTGGTTCGCTTTAGCATTAAAAGGTTTTGACTCTCTCTTAAAACCCTTTTTCACAAATTAAAGCGTGCTGAAAAAAAAAGTGAGTCTTTTTCCTATTTTACGCAAAACAACCCTAATTAAACGATATTTTAATCAAAAAATTAACTTCAAAATTCTTTATAATGGTTATTTATATCACATTAACCGATTTTAATCCTTTAATCGCGAAGCACTATCTCCTTTTTTCTATAAAGAGCATTTAAAAGGTTAAAATCATTACCGAAAAGTTTTAAAAATTTATTTTCAAATACCACGTGTTCTTGATGAAATATCAGTTGTTAAATCTTTATTTGGGTGTTATTTTTACAAATTGAGTTTGTTTTGGCATCAAAAGTTTTTGACCCTCTCCTAAAATAGTTTTTCACCAATTAATGCGTGCGCTAAAAAAAACTGAGTCTGTTTCATATTTTACGCAAACCAGCCCTAATTAAACAATATTTTAAACAAAAAATGAACTTGAAAATTCTTTATAATGTTTATTTATATCAAATTTACCTATTTTAATCCCTAAATCGTGAAGCACTATCTGCTAGTTTCTATATAGAGCATCTAAGTGTTAAAATCATTACCAAAAAGTGTTAAAAATTGGTTTTCTTACGAGAGCAAATACGATGCGTTCTTGATGAAAATTCAGTTGCTATACCTTTATTTGGGTGTTATTTTTATAAATTTGGTTAGTTTTGGCAGTAAAAGTTTTTGACGCTCTCTTAAAACCCTTTTGCACAAATTAATGCGCGCTCTAAAAAAAACAGAGTCTTTTTATCATTTTACGCAAAACAACCCTAATTAACGATATTTTAAAAAAAAACGAACTTCAAAATCTTTAATAATATTTAGTTATACCACATTCATCTATTTTAATCCCTAAATAACGAAGCACTATCTCCTAGCTTCTATATAGAGCATTTAACGGGTTAAAATCATTACCGAAAAGTTCTAAAAATATGTTTTCTTACAAGAAAAAATACGACGTGTTCTTGATGAAATATCAAATGCTAGACCTTTATTTGGGTGTTATTCTTAAAAATTGGGTTCATTTTGGCATCAAAATTTTTTGACCATCTCTTAAAACACTGTTTAACCAACTAATGCGTGCGCCAAAAAAAATTGAGTCTTTTTCCCATTTTACGCAAAACAACCTTAATTAAATGATATTTTAAACAGAAAATGAACTTCAAATTTCTTAATAAGGTTTACTTATACTACATTCACCTATTTTAATCCCTAAATAACGAAGCACTATCTCCTAGCTTCTATATAGAGCATTTAACGGGTTAAAATCATTACAGAAAAGTTTTTAAAAATATATTTTCTTAAAAGAAAAAATATGACGTGTTCTTGATGAAATATCAGCTGCTAGACCTTTATTTGGTTGTTATTTTTATAAATTGGGTTTGTTTAGGCATCAAAATTTTTTGACCCTCTCTTAAAACACTGTTTCACCAACTAATGCGTGCGCCAAAAAAAAAACTGAGTCTTTTTTCCCATTTTACGAATAACAACCCTAATTAAACGATGTTTTAAACAAAAAATGAACTTCAAAATTCTTAACAATGTTTATTTATATCAAATTTACCTATTTTAATCCCGAAATCGTGAAGCACTACCTCCTAGTTTCTATATAGAGCATTTAAGAGTTAAAATCATTACCAAAAAGTGCTAAAAATTGGTTTTTTTACGAGAGCAAATACGATGCGTTCTTGATGAAATTTCAGATTCTAAACCTTTATTTGGGTGTTATTTTATAAATTGGGTTAGCTTTGGCATTGAAAGTTTTTGACGCTCTCTTAAAACCCTTTTTCACAAATTACTGCTCGCTCCAAAAAAAACTGAATCTTCTTCCTATTTTACGCAAAACAACCCTATTAAACGATATTTTAAACAAAAAATGAACTTCAAAATTATTAATAATGTTTAGTTATAGCAAATTTACCTATTTTAATCTATAAATCGCGAAGAACTATCTCCTAGTTTCTATAAAGAGCATATAACGGGTAAAAATTATTACCGAAAAGTGCTAAAAATAGGTTTTCTTACGAGATTAAATACGATGCGTTCTTGATCAAATATCGGTTGCTAGATCTTTATTTGCGTTTTTGTCATTTAACGCAAAACAACCCTAATTAAACGATATTTTAAACAAAAAATTAACTTTAAAATTCTTAATAATGTTTAGTTATATGACATTTACCTATTTTAATCCCTAAATCTCGAAGCACTATCATCTTGTTTCTATATAGAGCATTTAACGGGTTCAAATCATTACCGAAAAGTTTTAAAAATTGGTTTTCTTACGAAAGCAAATACGATGCGTTCTTGATGAAATTTATGTTGCTAGGTCTTTATTTGGGTTTATTTTTATAACTTTGGTTCGCTTTAGCATTAAAAGGTTTTGACTCTCTCTTAAAACCCTTTTTCACAAATTAAAGCGTGCTGAAAAAAAAAGTGAGTCTTTTTCCTATTTTACGCAAAACAACCCTAATTAAACGATATTTTAATCAAAAAATTAACTTCAAAATTCTTTATAATGGTTATTTATATCACATTAACCGATTTTAATCCTTTAATCGCGAAGCACTATCTCCTTTTTTCTATAAAGAGCATTTAAAAGGTTAAAATCATTACCGAAAAGTTTTAAAAATTTATTTTCAAATACCACGTGTTCTTGATGAAATATCAGTTGTTAAATCTTTATTTGGGTGTTATTTTTACAAATTGAGTTTGTTTTGGCATCAAAAGTTTTTTACCCTCTCTTAAAACAGTTTTTCACCAATTAATGCGTGCGCTAAAAAAAACTGAGTCTGTTTCATATTTTACGCAAACCAGCCCTAATTAAACAATATTTTAAACAAAAAATGAACTTGAAAATTCTTTATAATGTTTATTTATATCAAATTTACCTATTTTAATCCCTAAATCGTGAAGCACTATCTGCTAGTTTCTATATAGAGCATCTAAGTGTTAAAATCATTACCAAAAAGTGTTAAAAATTGGTTTTCTTACGAGAGCAAATACGATGCGTTCTTGATGAAAATTCAGTTGCTATACCTTTATTTGGGTGTTATTTTTATAAATTTGGTTAGTTTTGGCAGTAAAAGTTTTTGACGCTCTCTTAAAACCCTTTTGCACAAATTAATGCGCGCTCTAAAAAAAACAGAGTCTTTTTATCATTTTACGCAAAACAACCCTAATTAACGATATTTTAAAAAAAAAACGAACTTCAAAATCTTTAATAATATTTAGTTATACCACATTCATCTATTTTAATCCCTAAATAACGAAGCACTATCTCCTAGCTTCTATATAGAGCATTTAACGGGTTAAAATCATTACCGAAAAGTTCTAAAAATATGTTTTCTTACAAGAAAAAATACGACGTGTTCTTGATGAAATATCAAATGCTAGACCTTTATTTGGGTGTTATTCTTAAAAATTGGGTTCATTTTGGCATCAAAATTTTTTGACCATCTCTTAAAACACTGTTTAACCAACTAATGCGTGCGCCAAAAAAAATTGAGTCTTTTTCCCATTTTACGCAAAACAACCTTAATTAAATGATATTTTAAACAGAAAATGAACTTCAAATTTCTTAATAAGGTTTACTTATACTACATTCACCTATTTTAATCCCTAAATAACGAAGCACTATCTCCTAGCTTCTATATAGAGCATTTAACGGGTTAAAATCATTACAGAAAAGTTTTTAAAAATATATTTTCTTAAAAGAAAAAATATGACGTGTTCTTGATGAAATATCAGCTGCTAGACCTTTATTTGGTTGTTATTTTTATAAATTGGGTTTGTTTAGGCATCAAAATTTTTTGACCCTCTCTTAAAACACTGTTTCACCAACTAATGCGTGCGCCAAAAAAAAAACTGAGTCTTTTTTCCCATTTTACGAATAACAACCCTAATTAAACGATGTTTTAAACAAAAAATGAACTTCAAAATTCTTAACAATGTTTATTTATATCAAATTTACCTATTTTAATCCCGAAATCGTGAAGCACTACCTCCTAGTTTCTATATAGAGCATTTAAGAGTTAAAATCATTACCAAAAAGTGCTAAAAATTGGTTTTTTTACGAGAGCAAATACGATGCGTTCTTGATGAAATTTCAGATTCTAAACCTTTATTTGGGTGTTATTTTATAAATTGGGTTAGCTTTGGCATTGAAAGTTTTTGACGCTCTCTTAAAACCCTTTTTCACAAATTACTGCTCGCTCCAAAAAAAACTGAATCTTCTTCCTATTTTACGCAAAACAACCCTATTAAACGATATTTTAAACAAAAAATGAACTTCAAAATTATTAATAATGTTTAGTTATAGCAAATTTACCTATTTTAATCTATAAATCGCGAAGAACTATCTCCTAGTTTCTATAAAGAGCATATAACGGGTAAAAATTATTACCGAAAAGTGCTAAAAATAGGTTTTCTTACGAGATTAAATACGATGCGTTCTTGATCAAATATCGGTTGCTAGATCTTTATTTGCGTTTTTGTCATTTAACGCAAAACAACCCTAATTAAACGATATTTTAAACAAAAAATTAACTTTAAAATTCTTAATAATGTTTAGTTATATGACATTTACCTATTTTAATCCCTAAATCTCGAAGCACTATCATCTTGTTTCTATATAGAGCATTTAACGGGTTCAAATCATTACCGAAAAGTTTTAAAAATTGGTTTTCTTACGAAAGCAAATACGATGCGTTCTTGATGAAATTTATGTTGCTAGGTCTTTATTTGGGTTTATTTTTATAACTTTGGTTCGCTTTAGCATTAAAAGGTTTTGACTCTCTCTTAAAACCCTTTTTCACAAATTAAAGCGTGCTGAAAAAAAAAGTGAGTCTTTTTCCTATTTTACGCAAAACAACCCTAATTAAACGATATTTTAATCAAAAAATTAACTTCAAAATTCTTTATAATGGTTATTTATATCACATTAACCGATTTTAATCCTTTAATCGCGAAGCACTATCTCCTTTTTTCTATAAAGAGCATTTAAAAGGTTAAAATCATTACCGAAAAGTTTTAAAAATTTATTTTCAAATACCACGTGTTCTTGATGAAATATCAGTTGTTAAATCTTTATTTGGGTGTTATTTTTACAAATTGAGTTTGTTTTGGCATCAAAAGTTTTTGACCCTCTCTTAAAACAGTTTTTCACCAATTAATGCGTGCGCTAAAAAAAACTGAGTCTGTTTCATATTTTACGCAAACCAGCCCTAATTAAACAATATTTTAAACAAAAAATGAACTTGAAAATTCTTTATAATGTTTATTTATATCAAATTTACCTATTTTAATCCCTAAATCGTGAAGCACTATCTGCTAGTTTCTATATAGAGCATCTAAGTGTTAAAATCATTACCAAAAAGTGTTAAAAATTGGTTTTCTTACGAGAGCAAATACGATGCGTTCTTGATGAAAATTCAGTTGCTATACCTTTATTTGGGTGTTATTTTTATAAATTTGGTTAGTTTTGGCAGTAAAAGTTTTTGACGCTCTCTTAAAACCCTTTTGCACAAATTAATGCGCGCTCTAAAAAAAACAGAGTCTTTTTATCATTTTACGCAAAACAACCCTAATTAACGATATTTTAAAAAAAAAACGAACTTCAAAATCTTTAATAATATTTAGTTATACCACATTCATCTATTTTAATCCCTAAATAACGAAGCACTATCTCCTAGCTTCTATATAGAGCATTTAACGGGTTAAAATCATTACCGAAAAGTTCTAAAAATATGTTTTCTTACAAGAAAAAATACGACGTGTTCTTGATGAAATATCAAATGCTAGACCTTTATTTGGGTGTTATTCTTAAAAATTGGGTTCATTTTGGCATCAAAATTTTTTGACCATCTCTTAAAACACTGTTTAACCAACTAATGCGTGCGCCAAAAAAAATTGAGTCTTTTTCCCATTTTACGCAAAACAACCTTAATTAAATGATATTTTAAACAGAAAATGAACTTCAAATTTCTTAATAAGGTTTACTTATACTACATTCACCTATTTTAATCCCTAAATAACGAAGCACTATCTCCTAGCTTCTATATAGAGCATTTAACGGGTTAAAATCATTACAGAAAAGTTTTTAAAAATATATTTTCTTAAAAGAAAAAATATGACGTGTTCTTGATGAAATATCAGCTGCTAGACCTTTATTTGGTTGTTATTTTTATAAATTGGGTTTGTTTAGGCATCAAAATTTTTTGACCCTCTCTTAAAACACTGTTTCACCAACTAATGCGTGCGCCAAAAAAAAAGTGAGTCTTTTTTCCCATTTTACGCAAAACAACCCTAATTAAACGATATTTTAAACAAAAAATGAACATCGAAATTCTTAATAATGTTTATTTATATCAAATTTACCTATTTTAATCCCTAAATTGTGAAGCACTATCTCCTAGTTTCCATATAGAGCATTTAAGGGTTAAACTCATTACCAAAAAGTGTTAAAAATTGGTTTCCTTACGAGAGCAAATACGATGCGTTCTTGATGAAATTTCAGTTGCTAGACCTTTATTTGGGTGTTACTTTTATAAATTGGGTTTTTTTTGGCATTAACAGATTTCGACGCTCTCTTAAAACCCTTTTTCACAAATTAATTTGTGCTCCAAAAAAAAACTGAGTCTTTTTCCCATTTTACACAACACAACCCTAGTTAAACGATATTTTAAACAAAAAATGAACTTCAAAATTCTTAATAATGTTTTTTTATACAAAATTCACCTATTTTAATCCCTAAATAACGAAGTACTATCTCCTAGCTTCTATATAGAGCATTTAACGGGTTAAAATAATTACCGAAAAGTGTTAAAAATTGGTTTTCTTACAAGAACAAATACAACGTGTTCTTGATGAAATATAAGCTGTTAGACCTTTATTGGGTGTAATTTTTATAAATTGGGTTTGTTTTGGCATCAAAAGTTTTTGACCCTCTCTTAAAACACTGTTTCACCAATTAATGCGTGCGCCAAAAAAACTAAGTCTTTTTCCCATTTTACGCAGACCAACCCTAGTTAAACATTATTTTAAACAAAAAATGAACTTAAAATTCTTTATAATGTTCATTTATATCAAATTTAACTATTTAAATCCTTAAATCGTGAACCACTATCTGCTAGTTTCTATATAGAGCATTTAAGGCTTAAAATCATTACCAAAAAGTGTTAAAAATTTGTTTTCTTACGAGAGCAAATATGATGCGTTCTTGATGAAATTTCAGTTGCTAGACCTTTATTTGGGTGTTATTTTTATAAATTGGGTTAGTTTTGGGATTAAAATTTTTTGACGCTCTTTTAAAACCCTGTTTGGCCAATTAATGCGTGCTCCAAAAAAAATAGAGTATTTATCCCATTTTACGCAAAAAAAACCCTAATTAAACGATATGTTTAACAAAAAAAGAACTTCACAATTCTTAATAATGTGTATTTATATCAAATTTACCTATTTTAATCTCTTAATCGCGAAGCACCGTCTCCTAGTTTTTATATAGATCATTTAACGGGTTAATATCATTACCGAAAAGTGTTTACAATTGGTTTTCTTACGAGAACAAATACGATACGTTCTTGATGAAATTTCTGTTGCTAGACCTTTATTAGGGTGCTATTTTTATAAATTGGGTTAGTTTTGGCATTAAAAGTTTTTTACGCTCTTTAAAAACCCGTTTTCACCAATTAATCATACTCCAAACAAAAAACTGAGTCTTTTTCCCATTTTAAGCTAAACAACACTAAAAAAAACTGAGTATTTTTCCCATTTTAAGCTAAACAAAAAAAGAACTTCAAAATTCTCAATAATGTTTAGTTATATCACATATACCTATTTTAATCCCTAAATCGCGAAGCACTATCTCTTAGTTTCTATATAGAGCATTTAACGGGTTAAAATAATTATCGAAAAGTTTTAAAAATTGGTTTTTTTACGAGAGCAAATACGATGCAATATTGAGGAAATATCTGCTGCTAGACCTTTATTTGGGTGTTATTTTTATAAATTGGGTTAGTTTTGGCTTTAAATTTTTTTTACGCTCTCTTAAAACCCTGGTTCACCAATTGATGCGTGCTCCAAAAAAAAACTGATTCTTTTTCCCATTTTACGCAAAACAACCCTAATTAAACGATATTTTAAACAAAAAAAGTACTTCAAAATTCTTAATAATGTGTATTTATATCAAATTTACCTATTTTAATACCTAAATCGCGAAACACTATCTCCTAGTTTCTATATAGAGCATTTAACAGGTTAAATAATTATCGAAAAGTTTTAAAAATTTGTTTTCTTACGAGAGCAAATACGATGCGTTCTATATGAAATATCAGCTGCTAGACCTTTATTTGGGTGTTATTTTTATAAATTGGGTTAATTTTGGCATTAAAAGTTTTTGAAGCTCTCTTAAAACCCTGTTTAACCAATTAATGCGTGCTCCAAAAAAAAACTGAGTCTTTTTCCCATTTTAAGCAAAACAATCCTAATTAAACGATATTTTAAACAAAAAAAGAAATTCAAAATTCTTAATAATGTATATTTATATCAAATTTACCTATTTTATCCCTAAATCGCGAAGCAGTATCTCCTAGTTTCTATATAGAGCATTTAACATGTTAAAATCATTATCGAAAAGTTTTAAATATTGGTTTTCTTACGAGAACAAATACGATGCGTTCTTGATGAAATATCAGTTGCTAGGCCTTTATTTGGGTGTTATTTTTTATATATAAGGTTAGTTTTGGCATTAAATTTTTTTACGCTCTCTTAAAACCTTATTTCACCAATTAATGCGTGCTCCAAAAGAAACTGAGTCTTTTTCCCATTTTACGCAAAACAACCCTAATTAAACGATATTTTAAACAAATAAAGAACTTCAAAATTCTTAATAATGTCTATTTATATCACATTGACCTATTTTAATCCCTAATTCGCGAAGTTTTATCTCCTAGTTTCTATATAGAGCATTTAACGGGTTAAAATCATTACTGAAAAGTGTTAAAAATTGGTTTTCTTACGAGAGCAAATAATATGCGTTCTTGATTAAATATCATTTGCTAGACCTTTATTTGGGTGTTACTATGAAGAAAGGAGCAAGGAAAGACTTAGATCTTGAGAACATCCTTTAAGCTCGAAATCTAGGGAGAAATCGGTATAGTTAGGAGAAGGGAATAAGAGAGCGTTCGAATTTTATTTTGTGGGGAGGAGAGGTTTGTGCATAGTAAGGGCAATGGAAGATGTGTTTTATTTTTAATGGGGTGGTACTTATAGACTTTTAAAGGGTCTAGGGGTAAGGAAGTCTTTCCAAGTGAAAAGACATCCCACAAGGGCATTATGGTCCATAATGGAGGGCATATGGAGTCCTTTCCATGAGGATAGGGTAATAAAGGGCATATTGGGGTCTAATGGGAAATGGGAGAGTGATTCATGTGAGTAAGACTCACATAAGGGCATTTGGGTAATTTGTGAGGGACAGGACATCCTCACATGATAAGGCAAGTACTAGGGGGTACAAGGGTCATTCCTAGGGGACTAGGGAGTTCCTTGGAGAACAAGTAAGTGTTTGTCATGAGTGGAATTCTCCTTGATTTCAGATGGTTTGGCATGGGTGACTCCGGAGGCTCGGGAGATTGCCCTAGCAGAGGCACCCGTGCCGCAGGGGCAGCACGGGGGCTCGGGAGGCTCGGGAGGTTGCCCTGGCAGAGGCACCCGTGCCGCAGGGATAGCACGGGGGCTCGGGAGGCTTTCCTGGCAGGGGCACCAGTGCCGAGGGGCGAGGCACGGGGACTTCAGGGGCTGCTCTGGCAAGGGCACCTGTGCCGCGGGGGCAGCACAGGGGCTCGGGCAGCTCCTTAGTAGGCGCACCCGTGCCGCGGGGAGCGATAGAAGAGCTTCGGGGTCTGCCCTGGCAGGGTACCCGTCTCGCGGAAGTACAAAATGAATTACAAAATGCTTATATGTAATTTTTTCCATTTTGTGAGGAAGAAACCTAGTTAAACGATTTTTTAAACAAAAAATGAGGTACAAAATGCTTAACAATGGGTAATTGTATCACATTTATTTATTTTAATCCCTAAAAAGCAAAGTACAATCTCATAGTTTCTATATCAAGTTGTTAACGAGTTAAAATCATTATAGAAAAATGGTAAAATTTGATTTTTTTACCGGAGGAACACTAGTTAAATGCTATTTTTGACAAAACATGAAGAAAAAAATATTGACTAATGTGTAATTATATCACATTTACTTATTTGAATCCCTAAACAGCAAAGTACTATTTCGTAGTTTCTATGTACAAATTCTTAACGGGTTAAAATCGTCACCGAAAAGTGTGAAAAAATAGTTTTCTTACGATAACAAATACAATCCGTTCTTGATGAAATCTGAGTTGCTAGACCTTAATTAGGGTGGTGTTTTTATAAATTGGGTTAGTTTTGGCATTCAAAGTTTTTGGAGCTGTCTTAAAAACCCAGTTTCGACAATTTATAATTGCTAAAAGAAAAAACTGAGTCCTTTTCCCATTTTACGAGAAACAACCCTAGTTGAACGATATTATAAACAAAAAATGAAGTTAACAATTCTTAATAATGTGTAATTGTATCACACTTACTTATTTTACTCCCTAAGTAGCGAATTACTATCTCGTAGTTTCTATGTCAAGGTGTTAACAAGTTAAAATCATAATAAAAAAGTGTTTCATTTTCTTATGGGAGCAAATACGATGTGTTCTTGATGAAATTTGAACTGCTAGACCTTAATTAGGGTAGTATTATAATAAATTTGGTTATTTTTGGCATTAAATGTATTTGGAGGTCTCTTAAAATCATGTTTCAACAATTAGTAAATGATAAAAAAAACAGTATTTTTCCCATTTTACGAGAAAGAACCCTAGTTAAACGATATTTTAAAAAAAATGAAGTAAGAAATGCTTAAATAAAATGTGGAATTATAACACATTTACTTATATATCCCTAAATAGCGAATTAATATCTCATAGTTTCTATGTCAAAATATTAACGGGTTAAAATCATTACCGAAAAGTGTTAAAAATTGGTTTCTATGTCAAAATATCTCATAGTTTCTATGTCAAAATATTAACGGGATGTGTTCTTGATAAAATTTTTGTTTCTATTACTTAATTATTGTGGTATTATTATATATTTGGATAGTTTTGGCATTTACAGTATTTGGAGCTCTCGTAAAACCATTTCCACAATTAATAACTGCTAAAAAAATAGTCTTTTTCCCATTTTACGAGAAAGAACCCTAGTTAAACGATATTTTTAACAAAAAATAATTAAAAGTACTTAATAATGTGTAATTCTATAACATTTAATTATTTTAATCCTAAATAGCGAACTACTATGTCCTACTTTCTATGTCAAGGTGTTAACGGGTTAAAATCATTACAGATGAGTGTTAAAAGTTGATTTCCTTTCGGGAGCAAATACGATGCGTTCTTGATGACATTTGAATTTTAGGAAATTAACTAGGGTGTTATTATAATAAATTGGATTATTTTTGGCATTAAAAGTATTGGGAATTCTCTTAAAACCATGTTTCAATAATTAATAAGTGCCAAAAAAAACATAGTATTTTTCCTATTTTACGAGAAAGAAACCCTAGTAAAACGATATTTTAAACAAAACAATGAAGTGAAAAATGCTTAATAATGTGTAATAGTATCACATTTACTTATTTTAATACCTAAATAGCGATGTACTATCTCGTAGTATCTATGTCAAGTAGTTAATAGGTTAAAATGAAAAGTGTTAAAAATTTGTTTTCTTACGGGAGCAAATACGATGCGTTCTTGATGAAATTTGAGATGCTAGACCTTAAATAGGGTGGTATTATTACAAATTGGTTTAGTTACGGAATTAAAATTATTTGGAGTTCTTTTAAAACCCATTTTCAACAAAACATAAGTGCTAAAAAAAACTGAGTCTTTTTCTCATTTTACGAGAAAGAACCCTTGTTAAGCGATATTTTAACAAATAATGAAGTATGAAATGCTTAATAATGTGTAATTGTATCACATTTACTTATTTTAATCCCTAAATAGAAAAGTAATATCCCGTAGTTTCTATGTCAAGCTGATAACGGCTTAAAATTATTACCAACAAGTGTTCAAAATTGGTTTTCTTACGAGAGTAAATACGATGCGTTTTTTTATGAAATTTGAGTTTATAGACCTTAATTAGTGTGGTATTATAATAAATTTTGTTATTTTTTGCATTAAAAGTATTTGGAGCTCCCTTAAAACCATGTTTCAACAACTAATAAGTGCTAAAAAAAACTGAGTATTTTTCCATTTTACGAGAAAGAACCCTAGTTAAACGAATATTTTACACAAAAAATGAAGTAAGAAATGCTTAATAATGTTAAATTGTATCACATTTACTTATTTTAATCCCTAAATAGCGAAGTACTATCTCGTAGTTTCTATGTCAAGTTGTTAACGGGTTAAAATCATTACCAAAAAGTGTTAAAAAATGATTTTCTTACAGGATAAAACACGATGCGTTCTTAATGAAATTTTAGTTCCTAGACCTTAAATAGGGTGTTATTATTATAAATTGGATTATTTTTGGCATCAAAATTTTTGGAGTTTTCTTAAAACCCATTTTCTTGATGAAATTTTAGTTGCTAGGCCTTAATTCGGGTAGTGTTTTTGTTTTGGAGTTAAATGTTTTTGGAGATCTCTTAAAACCCAACTTCAACAATTAATAAGTGCTAAAAAAATGAGTCTTTTTCCCATTTTATGAGAAAGAACCCTAGTTAAACAATTTTTTGAACAAAAAATAAAATAAAAAATGCTAAATAACGTGTAATTATATAACATCTAATTATTTTAATCCCTAAATAGCGAATTTCTATCTCGTAGTTTCTATTTTAAGGTGCTAACGGGTTAAAATAATTACAGAAAAGTGTTAAAAATTGTTTTCCTTATAGGAGCAAATACGATGCGTTCTTGATGAAATTTGAGTTGCTAGACGTTAATTACGGTGGTATTGTCATAAATTGGGTTATTTTTTGCATTAATAGTATTTTGAGCTCGCTTAAAACCACGTTTGAACAATTAATAAGTGCTAAAAAAAACTGAGTATTTTTCCCATTTTACGAGAAAGAGCCTAATTAAACGATATTTAAAATAATATAAAGTAAAAATATGCTTAATAATATGTAATTGTATCATATTTACTTATTTTAATTCTTAAATAGCGAAGTACTATCTTGTAGTTTCTATTTTAAGATGTCAACGAGTTAAAATCATTACTGAAAACAGTTAAAATTGTGTTTTCTTACGGGAGCAAATACGATGCGTTCTTGATGAAATTTGAGATGCTAGACCTTAAATAGGCTGGTATTATTATAAATTGGGTTAGTTTTTTCGTTAAAATTATTTGGAGCTCTCTTAAAACCCATTTTCAACAATTAATAAGTGCGAAAAGAAAAACTTAGGCCTTTTCCCATTTTACGAGAAAAAACCTAGTTAAACGATATTTTAACATAAAAATTAAGTACAAAATGCTTAATGATATGTAATTATACCACATTTCTTTAATTTTTATCCCTAAATAGCGAAGTACTACCTCGTAGTTTCTATGTCAAGTTGTTAACGGGTTAAAGTCATTACTAAAAAGTGTTAAAAATTACTTTTCTTACGGAAACAAGTACGATGTGTTCCTTATGAAATTTGAGTTGCTATACCTTAATTTTGGTAGTATTATTATAAATTGGGATAGTTTTGGCATTTAAATTATTTGGAGGTCTCCTATAACCCATTTCCCACAATTAATAAGTGCTAAAAAAACTGAGTATTTTTCCTATTTTCCGAGAAAGATCCCTATTTAAACGATATTTAAAAAAAAGTAAAAAAATGCTTAATAATGAGTAATAGTATCACATTTACTTATTTTAATCCCTAAATAGTGAAGTACTATCTGGTAGTTAAAATCATTACCGAAAACAGTTAAAAATGTGTTTTCTTACGGGAGCAAATACGATGCGTTCTTGATGAAATTTGAGATGCTAGACCTTCAAAAGGCTGGTATTATTATAAATTTGGTTAGTTTTTGCATTAAAATTATTTGGAGCTCTCTTATAACACATTTTCAACAATTAAATTAGTGCTAAAACAAAAAACTTAGGTTTTTATCCATTTTACGAGTAAGAACCCTAGTTAAATAAATGTAAATACGATGCAATTAAATTTGGTTTTCTTACGCGAGCAAACACGATGCAATCTTGTTGAAATTTGAGTTGCTAGAAATTAATTAGGGTGCTATTATTATAAATTGGTTTAATTTTGGCATTAAAAGTGTTGTCCGCGTTTTTAGGGACGACAATTATCCCGGCCGCGTGTTCGATCCTGGTCCAGACGCGGTGACCGCGCGGTGGGAAATAACTAGGAGATTCCCTAGGTCTTCGCTACTCCCACACCTGGAATAAGTATCCGCGATTCTTAGATGCTATCACCGCTTCCTCCTCTCCCTTGTTGGAGAGGCTGAGCGCTTGGGCCTTTTCGGGAATACGATCCCGGCCTGTATTCCCAGCTCGGTGTACCCTTTGTCTTGTCGTCGGGAGGTGGTGAGGTACTCAGAGCGTTGATGGGAGTAAGATTCCTGGCTCGGCGTACCCTTCGTCTGTTTGTCGGGAGGTGGCTAGGTTATTAGAGCGTTGATGGGAATAAGATTCCCAGCTCGGCGTACCCTTCATTTTCGTCAAGGGGCCTTGGCCCTTAGCCCCGGGGAGCTTAGGGGGTGGTTTATTAGTATGGATGTGCCCACCTCGTTAATTACGTGTTGCCTACGAATCCTACCTCAGGGACCAAGCCATTACTTAGTTCGCTTTTAGGTGATAAATGGGGGTTAGCGGAGATAGTGGTACTAGATCCGCTAATAGTCCCCGATGGTTTAAAGCGATACTTTGGGTAAGATACGAAGGCGCCAAGGACATACTATTCTTAGAATAATAGCCCGCACGTGGAGCAGAGCCTTGGAGGAGCCGAAGATGTGGTGCTTAAGTGGTCTGAGGACCGACTCGCGCGGTGGACAGAGCTTCAGCAAGCCGAAGGTGAGCCTCCTTAACCGTCTAGGAGACCGGGTATCGATGTGGGAAGAGCTTCGCCTAAGCGGAGGTGTGGTGCTTAACTGGTCTGAGGACCGACTCGCGAGGTGGACAGAGCTTCAGTAAGCCGAAGGTGAGCCTCCTTAACCATCTAGGGGGCCGGCTATCGATGCGGGCAGAGCTTCTCTAAACGGAGGTGCGGTGCCTAACTTGTCACGTGGAAAAATGGAAAAAAAGGGGGGAGATCTTCGAGGAACGAAGATTGCAGTCTTTTTGTGGACAAAGCTTTGGCGAGGCAAAGTTTCACTTTCCGTCTCTCCCGACACTTAGTTAATGTGCACGGGGTATTGAAAGCTCCTTGGAGTTTCTAGGGACAACTTGGCCTTGGAGGCTGAGATCTAACACATGTCGTGTAAAGAAGTCGGCCTTGGAGGGTATTTTTGGGTGTGACCGAAACATCCCTTGGGGGTGGTGAGGAATCGGTTTTTTGGTGGAGATGGGAGGGTATTTTTGGTTGTGAAAGAGAGGCTAGTGATGGCCGAAATCCCTTGGGTTATGATCTTTCTTACTTGCTCGGATTCTATGAAGAAAGGAGCAAGGCAAGGCTTAGATCTTGAGAACATCCTTCAAGCTCGAAATCTAAGGAGAAATCGGCAAAGTAAGGAGAAGAGAAGAAGACAAGAAGAGAGAATTCAAAGTTTCTTTGTGGGGAGGAGAGATTTGTGCATAATACGGGCAAGTGAAGATGAAGATGTGATTGATGTGAAATGGGGTGATACTTATAGACTTTTGGAGGGTATAAGGGTAAAGAAGTCTTTCCAAGTGAAAGGACATCCCACAAGGGCATTATGGTCCATAATGGAGGGCATATGGAGTCATTTCCATGAAGAGAGGGTTATGAACGAAATTTAGGGGGTTAATGAGAAATGGGAGAGTGATTCATGTGAGTAAGACTCACATAAGGGCATTTGGGTAATTTGTAAGGCAGATGACATCCTCACATGATAAGGCAAGTTCTTGGGGGTAGAAGGGTCATTCCTAGGGGCCAAGGAAGTTCCTTGGAGGGTAAAGAAGTGTTTGGCATGAGTGGAGTTCTCCTTGAGTTTGGATGATTCAGCTTGGGCGGCTCCGGAGGCTCGGGAAGGCTGCTTGGCAAGGGCACCCATACCACAGGAGGCAGACCAAGGGCTCACGAGGCTCGGGAGGTTTCCCTGGCAGGGGCACTTGTACCGCAGAGGTGCGACACAGGGAATTTGGGGGGCTGCCCTGGTTGGGGTACCCGTGCCGCAGGGGCGGCAGGGGGGCTCAGGCGGCTTCCCTGATAGGGGCACTTGTGCCGAAGGGGCGACACGGGCACCCGGGCCGCAGGGGCGGCACTGGGGCTCGGGAGGCTGCCCTGGAAGGGAAACCCGTGCCGCGGGGCGCGACACGGGGGCTCGAGCGGTTTCCCTAGCAAGGGCACCCGTGCCGTGGGGGCGGCATAGGGGCTCGGGCGGCTACATTGGCAAGGGCACCCGTGCTGCAGGGGCGGCTGCCCGTGTAGGGGCACGCGTGCCGCATGGGCGGTACGGGGGCTCGGGCGGCTGCCCTGGAAAGGGCACCCGTGCCGCAGGGGCGGCACAGGGGCTCAGGCGCTTGCCCTGGCAGGGGCACCAGTGCTGCGGAGCGTGAAAAGGGGGCTTCGAGGGCGGCCCTGGTAGGGGCACCCGTGCCGCAGGGGCAGCACAGAGTCTCAAGCGACTTCCCTGGCAGGGGCACCAATGACGCAGAAGCGACTTCCCTGGCAGTGACGCAGGGAGCGCGGTAAGGGGTACCCATGCCGCGGGGCGCGACACGGGGGCTTCGAGGGCTGCCTTGGCAGGGGCACATGTGCCGCGGGGGCGGCATGCGGGCTTCTCGGATTTCTTAGGAAAGGGAGCTCGTGCTGCAGGGTGCAACGAGGGATAGGAACACTTCTTGTGCGGTCTTTCCCCTCGTCTGTTCTTTACACCGGGTGCTCCCTGAGTTATCCTTCTGCTTTCTAAGGGTGTTTTTAGTTGTTGGGGGTCCGTTTTTCCCGTGACCAAAAATCACCAACAACAGTATCCCCCAGTTTCTTGAGTAGTTTTACTGCTCGAGAAAATTTATGGCTTTTATTAGACTTCTCCTTGTCTGATTTAGCGGGTTATTTTTGGGAAAGGGCTTGTTTCTCCTTGTGCGAATTTCCATGGTTTTGGCTCTGGCCTAACGTCCGTCTCTATCTTCTTCACTCCTGACTTATGCTCATCCTTCGTCAGTGAGGTCATCTTTGGAATCACAAACTTCCGAGTCTTCCTGGCTTACAAGTGGCTATCCGTACTTTTCTTGGTGGATGTTGTATCCTTACTCATTGTCGCGGGTTTTGTCAGGAGTCTTAGGAGCCTTTTCCATTTTCTAGATTTTTTTTCTAGCAGGACCCGGGTCATCCCAGAGGTTTCTTGGACCCTTGGGGAAAGTTTCAAAATTTTTGGATTTTTTTGTTTTTCGGGTTATTTTCCTTATTTTTTACCCGATTTTCTATTAACGTTCCTTTTGCAAAATCTTCATAAAAATTCCAAATTTTGAATTTCCGAAATAGAGAGGAGTGTCTATATATTTTTCCGGATTTATGGTGAATTTTCCGAAATTTTTGCAATTTATGGAATTTTTGGGTTCCCGGGCACTAAAAGACAAAAATCTTGACTTTTAGAAAGTCAACCCCAAGTCTATCCGAATTTGAGGGTTTCATGAAGTGGGTATTGGGGGGAAAATTCAAACTTTGTGGTTGTTGGGTGAGGGGAGACAAGTCCTTGACATGGTGATGTCATAAAGTGTTTTATGGTACCTTTTTACTTTTTGGTCTTTTCTCTTTCCCCATTTACCCTCTTCACTTCTTGTCTTCTTCATTTCTTCATTCCAAAACTCGAGCTCACCATCGTTGAGACCTCCAAAATTTGGCCAAGCTCATCTCTTTTCCCTAGCTTCCATTTTGATGAGCGCGGATGACAACATATTCGACGAGCTTGAGGAGTTGGTTCTGAGGTCGCTGGAATGCTCTCTTTTGCCGAATCTTCTCCTCCCTTTGTCGCCTTTCATTTCAGCCATCCTAGCTTCGATGGAGCCTTGTTCCGGCTCCAAGATGTCTACCGAAGATCCTCACGCTTCTCCAGGTAAGTTCCGTATGTTTTTTATGTTGAAAAATTAGGTTAGGATCTCCATACGGAGTGTGATTTTTTGTGTTGGTTTCTCCACTTTTTAAAAGAGGCTATGGCAAAAAAAATTTAGAGAAGGCGAGGTAGAATCCCCCCTTGGCAGGATTGTTAAGGCACCCGTGGCCTTGGAAGTTGGGGTGGTGGTTGAGGGTGGCCCCGGGCCAACCCCAACACTCCTCGAAGGTGGGGAAAATTCGGCCTTCAAGTCTTGGAAGCTTCGTGCCACGGGTGGTGGCTTTCCCGTGGGTCCCACGGCTCCCTCGCCTCTCGGGGAGGCTGGGGCATTGGTGGGTGCTACGGCTCCCGGGTGCTCCGTAGCTGCTACGGCTCTCGCGGGGGCTCCTGTCGCTGCGGGTACGGTTCTTGCGGCTTCCGCAGCTGGTGGGGACCCTGAAGGGGCTGCGGCTGTTATAACTAACTTTCACGCGGCTGCCGCGGCTCTCGAGGGGGCCCGGGCCGCTGCGGCTGGACTTTTTGCGGCTGTCGCGTGTCCCGATAGGGCTCTGGCTGCTGCGGCTGGGCTTCCTGCGGCTTCTAAGGCTCCAACGTGTCTTGAAGATGCTTTGGCCGCAGCTTTCGCGGCTCCCAGGCCTGTGGTATCTTACAACTTGTGCGTCAGACTATTCAATAGGACTTGCGTTGATTTGAACAAGTTTTTTTCCTTCGAGGATTTCGACCCTGAGCTTTACCACGATAATGGTATTCCTTCGGCGTTTGACCTTGTTTTTAATTGGTAATCAAATATTTAACTCATACCTTACCGTACGTGACTTTTCCAGGTTCTCTTCGCAATCCCATGGGCGCTTTGGCGGACGCTTGCAAGGTTGAGAATCGGTCTTTAGAGGTTTCCATCACGGTCGCGGCATTTGACGATGCTGAGGCCAGGGGCGAGATCTAGAGCGGCAGTCCGTCTTTGGTTGCGGGCTCGGCCAAACCTGTCAGTGGCATGCTGAGGCTTCGCGTGCCTCTTGCTGCTCCTACCACTTCCGCTGGGGGTCGGCTTCCTCCCTTCTTTGAGCTGGCGGATTTGGAGTCTGATCCCGAGGAATCGGAGCGGACGTCTCCCACCGACGTTAGTGCACCCAGTGAAGTTCTTTCAGGGGTCGATATGGAGGATTTGACGCCTCCTAGGCGGAGATGTTTGGTTTTGAAGGGCGTGAAGCGGGCTTCACCTTCCTTATCTGGTTGCAGTGCGTAGAAGCAGCGGAGACGTCCGCAGATGTTGAATCATCGGATTGTAATCGTGCGGCTTCCTTGCCCACGGATCCTATGGCTATGGCGAGACGATCGGTGTCTCGCGCTTACGGTCTCAGGGAGAGGTCATCGACTTCTTCCCAAAATCCCAACGAAGCTTTGTCGCGCTCTCTACCGGTCCTGGTGAGTTTCTTTTTCATCTATTCCTTTAGTTGATTGTTATCTTTAGGATGGCGGTTTAGAAGGCAATCGTCTGCTATCGTAGGCTGATGCTTCCGAGAGTTTGGTACCGGATATGGCACATAGAGTTGAGGGACCCGCCGGGGCGGCCCCTCCTCCTACTGTTAATGGTCGTGTCCTTGATACTACGGACATGGATGTTAGCAGTGTGATTATAGATGCTTTCTTGTAGAGTTCATACGCCTTCAACAAGTTGACATCGAGGCACGGGCTTCAGGTTCCTAAGCCCGACGATCGCCCAAGCGACCCTCGTTCGGGGGAAGTCGCGGTTCACCTTGACAGTTTAAACAACGGGATGGGCCTTCCTTTGCGGTCGGTCATTTGTCAGTTGCTCTTGGTGCTCACTCCGGCGTGCTATCGATACATCGCGGTCCTCCGCACGACGTGGGCTAAGGAGTCGGGCCGAGATCTTACTTTGGCAGATATTTGCACGTTCTTCACTTTCTGTCGCTCTTCCATATCCTGCGGGTATTATCCACGAGTTTCCCTCGTGATTGAGGGGAAGAACCGGCTATGGATCTTAGAGGGGTGGTAGAGTCTTTAGGTGTGGGCTTCTTCCCGGCTTTTTGGTGATATTCCGCGGGCGTTCGGTGATTTGGGGAGCCTCTAGCTTACTGTTCTAAGATCAAGGAGTTTTATGGACATACCAGTCGTGGCCGTGCCAGGTTTGCACGGTGCTTGGATAGAATCGGGTGGAGGAAAGTTGGTCCGCTACTCCCACTTCCGCCGCTTGATGGGGAGGACGGCGGAGGTTTCGGCCTAGTGAGCTGGTGGTTGGGAACCCTGAGGTAGATTCCATTGAGAATGTCGAGCCAAACCATCAGAGCCTGCCCCTGAAGTGCCATCGGGAGGTGACATCCCCCCTCCGTTGGCAGTTGTTTCTCCTACTTCCACTGCTTGGAGCGTATCTCCAGGTGATTGTTTGCTTCTTTGAGTATATTAGTGACTTATTAGTTAGTATTTTCTTTTAACATGGTTGACCTTTCTGTTGTGCAGGTCCAGCACTGAAGAAGTTTTCCCCTCGGATGATTAACCCGATCAGCGGAGCTGATATGGCCACATCGAGGGCTTCTGTTTCCTCAATCTTCCCGACGAAAGGGAAGCGGAAGCGTTCGGAGTCTTCTAGTCCTTATTTGGAGCGTGCACCGATCCGCAGGGCGGAGTCCTTTGAGCCTTTGGCTCTGACTTCCTGTGAGGGGGTCCTGACAGTGGTGGCAGATCTATGAGGCGGAGTCCCCACGGGTCCACTCCTTTGGATGGTCCGGAGGACCGGAGGGGGAGATCGTCTTCTAGGGGGTCTCCGCACGCGTGTCATGGTGATTGTTCGTCAAGATATGATGCTGGTCCTCTGTTAGGCCGGCTTGTGGCTGCGGATCTCTCGCGAGTAGTAGAGATGGGGGTTGTGGAGTGCAATGATGTCTTGACCTTCCTTGCGTTTTGCAGTTTCTGTCCCAGTGCACACATAACACAGCGAAGATCCACGCCATCTTACAGGAGGGCAAGACCATGACTAGTGACAGAAGGCGCCTGACGGTGGAGCGCGATGATCTTCGTAAGGAGGCGTATTCCTTGCGAAAGGAGATCGAGGATGCCCACGCTTGTGGAGTGAATGCGGGCCGCGACGCTTCTTTGTCCGAGTTAAAGGAGGCCCAGAGCTCTTTGCAGAAGGTCAAGGATGAGTTTTGCGAAATGCGGGCTGTGGTGGATGAGCGTCAGCTGACGCTTGATCGTTCCCTCCTAAGGGTGAGCGATCTCGAGTGCGAGCTAGAGTCTACCCTAGGTCGTGGTGCGACTTCCTCTTCGAGGATGGTGGCCTTGGAGCTTCAATTGCGTGAGAGAGATGAGGTTTTGAGATCAGGCGGCCCTAGCCGCGGCTGAGGCCCAGGTTAGCGAGGTCCGAGGCGCTTCTAAGGGCGCCGAAGCTGAGAGGACGGCGACCTGGGAGGCTGCGTGGAGTGACATGTTTTGTGGGGGCTTCGTGGAGTTCCATTGCTGTTTCCTCCGCGAGAGTGATAATCGGGAGATAGACATGGGGTTCCGCGACGGTATGCAGATTCCTGAGGAGTTTCGTCAGCAGCTGATGGGTCCGTTTGATCCGGCGGTGGATCCTTCTGGGCGCCTGGATCTTACCGGCTTGGAGGAGGAGAGCGACATGTCTGAATGACGTTCCTTTGTCAGTCTGTTTTTGCTCTATTTGTATTTATTTGCGCACTTATCTTCACTCCCATTTTTAGTGGGTAGTGACTTGTTTACTGGTTTTTCAGGCGCGAGTTTTGATGCGTTCGGTACCATCGATCACGTATATGTATTTATTAGGATTGTGGTTGCCTCCACGGGCGTGCCTTGCTTATTTTGTGGCAGTTTTATTATAGATGATATTCTTGTGTCTGTTACCGTCTTTCGTCGGTTGCCTTCTTGCACGTGCTCTCGACTATCTTGTCTTGCAGGTCCATTCTGAAAGCAATCTTCGGCGTCTCGTGGTTCTTGACTCTTCCATGGCTGCTCGTAGTGGTTGGATGGTGTCTCGACTTTCCCAAACCATGGCTACTCTTGCAAATGGTTTAGGAATTCGGTTTGATCAAACTTTCTCAGGTGTCTTCTTCGCTTGAACTTTATGCCCGGTGGATTCTTTTTGAAAAGAGGTTTATCTTTCAATTCTCGACCCGGATAAGAGTCGGCGTCTTTGTATGGAATGCCTTCCATTGTGGGGACCATCTTAGGGAGGTTCAAGTGTAACTCCCGTGCTGAAGCGGGATGACGAGGTTTCTACGTCGTCAGCCTTTTCAGTGAATCACCACCCTCGGAGGTTCAAGTGTGAATCCGAGTTTAGGAAAGGTTGTGAAACCTCTTCGCTTTGTGGTTCCTTTGGTTTGGACGCGTCGTTTCTGATTCCACCTTGTCGCGTAGATGTCGAGATTCCTTCGTCTAATGGCTTCGTCTCTTTTGATAGCAGCTTCAACTTTTGCTAGGACGGGTGTTCTTGAGACGACTTCTGGATTTCTGGGTTGCTGCAAACCGGTATTCCCGTTGCAAGTCTTAATCATGTAGGGTTGGACATACAGCATGATACCTCGAAGGTATTTACTTACTGTGTGCTATACAGGTGTAACTGAGGCAACGCCCATGTCCGAACACATGAACTGTTCAGTCCAGCTAGCCCGTGTAGGCCTGCCAAAGGTCGGGGGGTGATCGCCCTCAGTAGCAGTACTTTTACCTCGGATGAAAACATCTTCCGTTTTTTACTATCCGGCAGAAGACATAGGAGGAACCGATAGTCAAACGAGGGCGTGAATCCTCGTCCTACTTGGCGAAGGCCCCATGTGTCACAGGGTTATGCTTCAAGCGGAAATAGCATCCTCATGATGACCCGAGTTCACCCAGATCACGGAAGCCACTATCTAGCGTTCCCTTGATCGCTCAAGCACCAAGCAAGAGCACAACCCATACGGTACGTTGTCCCATACCAATGCACCAGAATCCGTCTCGCCGCACCCTGAGACAACACTCCTCACGCTCGTCTAGGGCTACTTACCCCACGAAGGTTGCTGCTTCAACTGCTCATCAATGTGCTTCGCCCACAACACTGCACACTTCTCAGCTTCTCCAACGCGTGGCATGCATCTAGGCTGCGTAGTCCACCGGCACAACACTTGGCGCACCCACGTGACGTGCATCAACACTACCCGAGTAACTGCCAAGGGCACATGTCACGCCCAAGTGTAATGCTGCCTTGACTCTAACCGCTGCCCATCATGTCACACGCCAAGGATAAGCACGGCCCTTAGAACGGGTTAGGTAACCGCTGCCAACCGCCCACACGTGGCATCGCATGTGCGCACGAGTACGTGGCGCACATTGGGTTTTTGCATACTCCAACGTGCAGCTTGCCCAGCTATTCAAGCTAACTGTCCTAAGCGGATCCAAACTGCCCCGTGCTCCGTTCCCCGCAGATGTCTGCCCTACGCACTGTCCGGCGTGCGCGTGAACCCTTTGCACACTGCCTTGTTGTCCCGTGCACCATACACACTCGCGCCAATCTGATTCAGCCCCGGCTCTTAGGTGCACCTCGTCGCACCACAAGGCTTGCCACTAACAGTCACCGTGCTCCATGTGAGGCTCTACGCGCAATGCGATGTACACGGCTCACATCTTACCCGTGCAAACGCTTTCCCTAACTTTACCCGAAGGTTTCCCACTCCTTCGGGCATGCCTGTGCCATCTTTGGGCATCGATTGTTAGGGGCTAACACCATGCTCGCCCTGGGAAATAGAAGAGAAAATCAGAATCTTCTTAGGTAATTTATTCTTCCCCTCTCGCGCGTCTCGGTCCGCGGGGTTTCGGAGGTTTAGACGCGAAGATAGCCTTCGTTTTTCGACCTCCTGTCGTGCTCGTCTCTAGTCTTGGGTATTCAGACTCAAAGATAGCTTTCGAGCTGCGATCCCTGAATTTGCTTGCCTTCGGCTCCTGGGATACTTACTCAAAGATAACCTTCGTGATGCGATCCCATTCTTTGCCTTTGGGTTGTATTGTTACGGAAGTTCGCGCGCGGAGTTCTTAGTCTTTGTGCTTTGACTTCAGGATGTTATTCCTATATTGGTGGTGGGTGGGGTTTTTGTATTTTCTTTGGCTTAAGGGCTTCATCTTATTTGGTTGCGGGGTTCTTCTCGTCTTGCATGTCTGAGGGAGTTCGTTTGTAGACACATGCGGCCTTCGTATTGTGGCTTCAAGACTTCTTTCTTATGCGGGCGATAGATGAGGTCTCCACCTTTTGGTTAACTTGATTTGAGAGATTATGTGCTTGGTTGTGGGTTCTTTCCAAGCTTTTGATCGTAGGCCCAACGTGCATGTGTCGTCTGCATTCCAGAACCAATTGACTGATGTTTTTTCTTTCTCCTGACCTTGCTTTTTTTAGTCGGTTTTTGCTTCTTTTTTTTTTTGACCGGTTTCTTGAGTCGGTGTATGACACCTCGTAACCCCCCTAATTTTTCTTCGATTTCGACAGATGTTGGAGAGAAACTTTTTATGTATTTTCGGGGGCTCGACTCACTTTGTCTTTTGCTCTTTTCGTTTAGTGAAGAATTCTCTTGAGGAACTTGTACCGGGTGGTCTCTTGGGAAAATTGAGTCATGGTGCTCTTTTTCCATTAATTCCTTGAATATGTACATCGTTTCCGAGGAAACGTAAAAGCAAGATTATGTGACCTCCCGAAGAGCCATTTGAAGGAAAGCGGTAAAGGGTGGTGCCGGTACGTGACACTTTGGTGGTCATTTACATATGGCTTTTTGGACGTAGAGGTTCGTGCCGGAAGACGTTCCTAAATGAAGCAGGGTTGGCGGGCGGAAATGTTGGAAGAAGGTGGTTCTCCCGCGGAGGCTCGAGCTTCTTCTTGGCGACCTGGCTTAAATCTCTTGCAAGGAGTCTTTTGGTGGGAAGTAAACGTTCTTCCCAAAGCACTTTGGAGGATTGGATTGTAAAAGTGTTGTGTCGGCTGTGACACTTCTTAGAAAGCGTAGAAGATAGTATCCCGTGAAGGATCTTTCCCGAGAGGGGAGCATCGGGTATGTACAGATGATGGTATTTCCTTCTTTATGTGAGGATGTCGATCTCTTCATCTATAGTAACAACGTACTCCAGAAACTCCCCTTGTTGGACCAGTTCCTCCACTTGGTCCCTCAGGGAGGTGCATTCGGAAGTTAGATGTCCAGGGGCTTGGTGGAGCCTACAGAATTTTGACTCGTCATAGCCTTGGTCGTCGTCTCCAAGTGTTCGTTTGAAGAACCTTTCTGGATGGTTGAAGAAGATTGTCTCTGTGGAAAGCATTAGCGGTGTGTAGCCGTCTTCGCCCTTTGCCGGGCCCTTCGGGCGGGGGCCTAGGTTTCCTGAGAAGGTGGTCGTTTGAACGGATTCTCCCGCCTTTCGGTACTTCCTTTTCTGAGATTTGGTGTTCTCGTGACTCTCATAGTACTCTTGGGTATCCTTACTCCAAAACCCAGGCGCAGTGTCATCTCTGCTGGCTGTCTTCACGGTGTATTCTCCTAACTTCCCCTCTTGGATGAGGTTTTTGACCTGTCTCTTAAGGTGCATGCATTCTGACGTATCGTGCCCGTGTCCTTGATGGAATTTGCAAAACTTGGTTGGGTCACGTTATGACTTCTTTGACCGCCTTTGCGGCGTGGTAAAATTTCCCCGATGGGTTTTTAGGATCTTCTTTAGGAGGGTTGTCAGCGCTGTGAAGTCCTTGGCCTCTTGTGATCGAAACTGGGGCCCCTGGGGAGTTTGGTGAGAGAACGTATATATGAAATTTTGCGAGGAGCTTCTTCCTTTTCTCCTGTTAGTGTCCTGTGTCTCTAGCTCGTTGTCGCCCTCTTCTTCTTTAACGAACTTTCTTTGTTGGGGGTCAGTTATAGGCATCACTTCTGTTGGGAAGTTTGCTAGGAGTTCTTCTACCTGTCAGACTAGGTACTCTATATTTAGGGGCTTCTGATCGTATATCGTTGCCGCAAAACCATCTTGCGATAACCCGATGGTGAAGGCAAGGATCGCGTATTTTTCTATGAATTCGTTCATTATTTCGGCGTCTCTGAGAAATCTTTCCAAGTAGGGCCGCACTGCCTCCTTCTTCCCCTGCTTGAAAGCTCTTAAGTGTTCCATCTTCTTCTCGGAGAATTTGAGGAGGAAACTGTCATTTATCTCCTGGTATGTGTTTCTTGGATCTCTGGGGAGCTGCCAAAACTATGTGAGTGCAGCCTCTTTGAGGGAGAACGCGAATGCTCGCCTCTTGGTGTCTTTGTCCCAGCTGCCTCGCGCTATGCGCGTTTCATATCGTATTGTGTGGGTGAAGGGGTCACCCAAACCATCGTAAGAAAGATCACCGACGATTATTGAATCTCGGATGCATTTTTCCATGATGAGATGAGGAGCTTACGTGAATTTCTTCATCGCGCATGGTCGGGGAGGCTCTCTCTTGTGTTTTTCCCGTAGCTTCTCGAGTATTTGTTCTGGTTCTTGGATGGTCCGTTCGAGGTTCGTCGGAGGATTCTTCAGGCACAGCAGTTCCTTGCAACGGCTTCATAGGTCATGGTGTCTTCGTTAACTTTGGCGTGCTGGCTCATCATCCTTGGAAGGGATGCTCCGAGGGTGGATCCCCTTCTTTCGAGAAAAAGGTCTTCGTGCAGAGGCTCTTCAAGGGCGGTTCCCTCTTTATCCTCCGCAAAAGGGTCTATGGTGAATAGAACATGTGGTTGCTTCAAAGGTGCTCGAGGTATATCTCGTTTGCCCCCTCCTTCTAGCGCCAAATTTTTGTCCGCGTTTTCAAGGACGACAATTATCCTGGCCGCGTGTCCGATCCGGGGCCAGACCCGGTGACCACGTGGAGGGAAGTAACTAGGAGATTCCTCGGGTCTTCGCTGCTCCCACACTTGGAATAAGATTCCGCGGTGCCTAGCTGTTATCCCCGCTTCCTCCTGTCCCTTGTTAGAGAGGCTGAGCGCTTGGGCATTGTGGGGAATAAGATTCCCGGTCTGTTACGCCATGTTCATCAAGATGGCCAAGCGTGCGGGCGTTGATAGGAATAGGATTCCCGTCCTGTCACACCCTAGCGCCGTCATCTGGGGGAGGTTTGGCACGTGAGTGTTGATGAGAATTGAATTCTACGCTCCACATACCCCTTGGTCGTCACTGGGTGGTGGCTAGGTACCAGAGCGTTAATGGGAATAAGATTCCCGGCTTCGCGTACCCTTTGTCTTGTCGTCGGGAAGTGGCGAGGTACTTAGAGCGTTGATGGGAATAAGATTCCCGGCTCGGCGTACCCTTCGTCTAGTCGTCGGGAGGTGGCTAGGTACTTAGAGCGTTGATGGGAATAAGATTCCCGGCTCGGCGTACCCTTTGTCTATCGTCGGGAGGTGGCTAGGTACTTAGAGCGTTGATGGGAATAAGATTCCCGGCTCGGCGTACCCTTCGTTTGTCATCGAGGGGCCTTGTCTCTTACCCCGTGGGGCTTAAGTGGTTTTTATTATTATTATGGTTGTGCCCGCCTTGTTAATTACGGGTTGCCTACATACCCTACCTTATAGATCAAGCCGTTACGTAGTTGGCTTTTACGTGATAAATGGGGGTTAGCGGAGATAGTGGCATTAGATCCGCTAATAGTCCCCGATGGTTTTATAATAATTTTTGAACAGTTTGCTTGCCCGTGGTTAGGGATTTTATTTTGGGCAAGTCATGGGACCTGAACTCTTTTTCTGTAATTTTTTATTTTTGCTAACACTCTGCCCGTGGTTAGGGCCTCTTTTCTTTTTTATGAATTGATGTTTCTTTTATATGCTGTTGTTCTCTCTTTTCCAAAAATATATATGTTTTTATATATATATATATATATATATATATATATATATGGCTAGGTACTTAGAGCATTGATGGGAATAATATTCTCGGCTCGGTGTACCCTTCGTCTGTCGTCAGGAGGTGGCTAGGTACTTAGAGAGTTGATGGGAATAAGATTCCCGGCTCGGCATACCCTTTGTCTGTCGTCGATGGTCCGTAGCCCTTAGCCCCGGGGGGCGTAGGGGGGTTGTTTATTACGGGTTGCCTATGTACCGTACGTCAGGGATCAAGTCGTTACGTAGTTCGCTTTTAGGTGATAAATGGGGGTTAGCGGAGATAGTGGTACGAGATCCGCTAATAGTCCCCGATGGTTTAAATTGATACTTCGGGTAAGATACGAAGGCGCCGAGGAGAGGTTATTCTTAGAAGAATAGCCTCACGTGGAGCAGAGCCTCAGAGGAGCCGTAGATGCGGTGCTTAAGTGGTCCGAGGACCGACTCGCGAGGTTGAAAAAGCTTTGGCAAGCCGAAGGTGAGCCTCCTTAACCGTCTAGAGGACCGACTATCGATGTGGGCAGAGCTTTTCCTAAGCGCAGGTGCGGTGCTTAAGTGGTCTGGGGATCGACTCGCGACGGGGGAGAGCTTCGAGGAGTGAATATTATCGCCTTTTTGTGGGCAGAGCTTTGGCGAGGCGAAGTTGCACTTTTCGCCTTTCCCGGCACTTAGTGGATGTGCACGGAGTATTGCAAGCTCCTTGGTGTTGCTAGGGACAACTCGGCCTCACCGGATAGGAGGGCTTCCAGCTCCTTTCAAGACGGCAAGGAGCGCCCGTTTTAATGGAGACTGAGATGTCACACGGGTGGTGTAAAGAAGTCCGCCTTGGAGGGTATTTTTGGGTGTGATGGATATCTCCCTTGGGGGTGGTGAGGAATCAGTTTTTTGGTGGATATGGGAGGGTGATTTTGGTTACGAAAGGAAGGCTAATAATGGCCGAAATCCCTTGGGTGATGATCTTCCTTACTTGCTCGGATTCTATGAAGAAAGGAGCAAGTCAAGGCTAAGATCTTTAGAACTTCCTTCAAGCTCGAAATCTAGGGAGAAATTGGCATAGTAAGGAGAAGGCAATAAGAGAGAATTTGAAGTTTCTTTGTGGGGAGGAAATATTTGTACATAGTAAGGGCAAGTGAAGATGAAGATGTGATTCATGTCAAATGGGGTGGTACTTATAGAACTTTGGAGGGCGTAGGGGTAAGGAAGTCTTTCCAAGTGAAAAGACAACCCACAAAGGCATTATGGTCCATAATGGAGGGAATATGGAGTCATTTCCATGAGGAGATGGTAACAAAGGGCATTTTGGGGGTTAATGGGAAATGGGAGAGTGATTCATATGAGTAAGACTCAAATAAGGGCATTTGGGTAAATTGTGAGGGAGAGGACATCCTCACATGATAAGGCAAGTTCTTGTGGGTAGAAGGGTCGTTCATAGGGGTCTAGCCAGTTCCTTGGATGGTAAGGAAGTCTTTGGCATGAGTGGAGTTCTCCTTGAGTTCGGATGTTTCGGCTTGGGTGGCTCCGGAGGGTCGGGAAAGCTGCTTGGCAGGGGAAACCGTGCCATGGGAGGCAGCACGGGGGCTCGGGAGGCTGCCTTGGCAGAGGCACCCGTGCCGCAGGGGTGGCACGGGGGCTCAGAGGGCTGCCTTGGCAGGGGCATCCGTGCCGCAGGGGCGCGGCACGGAGATTTCGGGGGGCTGCCCTGGCAGGGGCCCCCCTGCCGCAAGGGCAGCACCGGAGCTCGGTGGCTGCCCTGGCAGGGGCGGCACGGGGGCTCGAATGCCTTCCTTAGCAGGAGCACTCGTGCCGCGAGGCATGGCACGGGGGCTCGGGCGGCTTCCCTGGAACGGGCACCCGTGCCGTAAGGGCAGTACGTGGGCTCGGGCAACTGCTCTGGCAGGGGAACCCGCAGTGCATGGGCTTGGGCGAGTGCGCTTGCAGGGGCCCTCGTGCCGCGGGCGTGACACAGGGGCTTTGGGGCGGGACGGGGGCTCGAGCGGCTGCCCTGGAAAGGGCACCCGTGCCGCAGGGGCGGTACAGGGGTTCGGGCGGCTGCCCTGGAAGGGGCACCCGTGCCGCGGGGGCGCGTCACGGGGTCTTCGGGGGTTGCTCTGGCTGGGGCACCCGTGCCGTAGGGTGGCACGGGGACTCAAGCGGCTGCCAGGCAGGGGCACCAGTGCCACAAGGGCGGCATAGGGGCTTGGGCGGCTGCCCTGGCTGGGGCACCCGTACCGCAGGGCGCGACACGGGGGCTTCGGGCGGTGCCTTGGCACGGGCACCTTTGCCGCGGGGGCGGTACGGGGGCTTCTTGGGTTTCTCCGGCAAGGGAGCTCGTGCCGCGGGGGCGGCACGAGGACTAGGAACACTTCTTGCGCGTTCTTTCCCCTCGTCCGTTCTTTACTCCCGGTGCTCCCTGAGTCTTTATCCCTTTTTACGAGAATGAACCCTAGTAAAACAATATTTTAACCAAAAAGTGAAGTAAAAAATTATTAATAATGTGTAAGTTTACCACATTTACTTATTTTAATCAGTAAATAGAGAATTACTATCTCGCAGTTACTATTTTAAGTTGTTAAAAATTGGTTTTCTTACAATAGAAAATTTCAAAAAAAAAAAACGATGCGTTCTTGATGAAATTTGAGTTTCTAGACCTTAATTATGTGGTATTATTATAAATTGGGTTAGTTTTTGCATTCAAAACTATTTGGAGCTCTCTTAAAACCTAGTTAGAACATTTAATAAGTGCTCAAAAAAAAAAACGACTCTTTTTCCCTTTTTATGAGAACGAACCCTAGTTAAACGAAATTTTAAACAAAAAATCAAGTACAAAAATGCTTTATAATTTGTAATTGTATCACATTTATTTATTTTAATCCCTAACTAGAGAAGTATTATTTCATAGTTTCTATGTCAAGTTGTTACCGGGTTAAAATCTTTACCGAAAAGTGTTAAAAATTGGTTTTTTTACACGACGTAATACGATGCATTCTTGATGAAATTTGAGTTCCAGACCTTAATTAGGGTGGTATTATTATAGGTATTATTATAATATAGGTTAGGTCTGGCATTAAATTATTTGGAGCTCTCTTAAAACCCAGTTACAAAAATTAATAAGTGCTCAAACAAAAACTGAGTTTTTTCCCATTTTACGAGAAAGGACCCTAGTTTAACAATTTTTTCAAAAAAATGAAGTGAAAATTTCTTAATAATGTGTATTTATATCACATTTACTTATTTTAATCCCTAAATAGCGAAGTACTATCTTGTAGTTTCTTTTTATGTGCAAATTCGTTCCTTAATCTGAATTGTAAAGTCATTAATCAAATTTATGGTTCCAATTAATTAAGGCTTAAGTCATGAATATAATTGAGTATTTATGCAAATGAGCTTTATATTATATGAAGCCCAAAGCCAATAGGTATTCAATGGTATCAAGGCCCGAACTGAACCAAAAGCCCAAAGGGCAAGAAGCCCATATCGAGCAGAGAGTGCTCAAAAGAGATACGGGCAGAGATCTTCCAAATGGAGAAATCCCGAGAAGAACTCAAAAATCACCTTAGTTCAAGACAAGAACTCAACACTTTTTTAAAATCTAAGATCTAAGTATCCCGGGAAGAGATTTCCACAAAGGGATCCGAGCAGCTGTAGACAAAACATATGAGCACGAGTAGACTAAGTCTACCATCTCAATTCAAACCTCCAAAGACCGACCAGGAATATCGCCACGATCTAAATTCAAACCTCCACGACGACAAGTCAAAGTCCACCACTGCGCAAATCTCTCAGAATGTGGCCCATGTGTCAGACCGACAGCAAGTCAAGCTCCGAACTCGAAGCCACCACCAACGTACACTTCGAACGGGCAGAAGTCTGAAGTCTCTAAAATCAATAAGGCAGTCCCATCACACAGATGCAAACATTCACCCTAAGATAAAAGAGTCTGTGAGATTTGTGTTTCCAGTGTGTTTTCATCTTTTACTTTCGATACCTTGGAATCGGCTTGTGGTTCCAGGTGATCTTCTTTTCAAAGAAATAAACGTACAAAGGACGTAATTGATCTTCTTTTCAACTACCGCATTGGGAAGAACTTGTCTAAAAAACTCTGGTGTTGTATCCTATTTTATTTTTTCATTTCTCATCGTCTAAAGTATTGACGACGCGGAGGTCAAGATCCACAAAATCTTAGCATCTTCAAATCCAAATCCCATTCACTACTCAGGTAATTGTTGGTGTGTGAACCCACATCAAAATTTTGGCACTGCCTGTGGGAATCTTTGACCTCGCTAACTATTTCATACTTCGACACAACCATGATTTCAGAAGAGAATCTTGTCTCTGACGCTCTTGTGGAGGTAATTCTCGAGAAGAATGCCGAAGGAAAAACTCAGAGAGCTCAGCTCGAAGAAAGGGCTGCTGAAATGTCGAGCTCAAAAGGCAAGTTGATTTCCTCATGAGCAGCAAGACCCTACTCTATGAATGAAACCGGGCAGACCTATCGGAAAAGGAATCACGAAACGGTTAATTCAGTCCATTTTGACTTCCTGGATACCAACAATCCCCGAGCCCGGGGAACAAATCAGGCTCCCATTTACCTATTTTAATCCCTAAATTGCGAAGCACTATCTCCTAGTTTCTATAAAGAGAATTTAACGGGTTAATATCATTACCAAAAAGTGCTAAAAATTGGTTTTCTTACGAGAACAAATACGATGCGTTCTTGATGAAATTTCAGTTGCTAGACCTTTATTTGGGTGTTATATTTATAAATTGGGTTAGTTTTGGCATTAAAAGTTTTTGACGCTCTCTTAATACCATGTTTCACCAATTAATGCGTGCTCCAAAAAAAACTGAGTCTTTTTCCCATTTTACGCAAAACAACCCTAACTAAACGGTATTTTAAACAAAAAATTAACTTAAAAATTCTTAATAATTTTATTTACATCAGATTTACCTATTTTAATCCCTAAAATCGCGAATCACTATCTCCTAGTTTCTATATAAAGCATTTAACGGGTTAAAATCATAACCAAAAAGTTTTAAAAATTTGTTTTCTTACGAGAACAAATACGATGCGTTCTTGATGAAATTTCAGTTGCTAGACATTTATTTGGGTGTTATTTTTATAAATTGCGTTATTTTCGGCATTAAAATTTTTTGACGCGCTCTTAAAACCCTATTTCACAAATTAATGCGTGCTCCAAAAAAAACTGAGTCTTTTTCCCATTTTACGCACAACAATCCTAATTAAACGATATATTAAACAAAAAAATGAACTTCAAAATTCATAATAATGTGTATTTATATCACATTTACCTATTTTAATCCCAAAATCGCGAATCACTATCTCCTAGTTTTTATATAACGCATTTAATGTGTTAAAATCATTATCGAAAAGTTTTAAAAATTGGTTTTCTTTCGAGAGCAAATACGATGAGTACTTGATTAAATTTCAGCTGCTATACCTTTATTTGGGTGTTATTTTTTAAACAAGGGTTAGTTTTGGTATTAAAATTTTTTGACGCTCTCTTAAAATCCCTTTTCACCAGTTAATGCATGCTCCAAAAAAAACTGAGTTTTGTTCCCATTGTACGCAAAACAATCCTAACTAAACGACATTTTAAACAAAAAAAGAACTTCAAAATTCTTAATAATGTGTAGTTATATAATATTTACCAATTATGAACCCTAAATTATGAAGCACTCTCTCGGAGTTTCTATATTGAGCATTTAACAGGTTAAAATCATTACCGAAAAGTGTTAAAAATTTGATTTCTTACTAGAACAAATACGATGCGTTATTGATGAAATATCAGTTGCTATACCTTTATTTGGGTGTTATTTTTATAAATTGGGTTAGTTTTGGCATTAAAAGTTTTTAACGCTCTCTTAAAACCATGTTTAACCAATTAATGCGTGCTCCAAAAAATCTGAGTCTTTTTCCCATGTTACGCAAAACAACCCTAATTAAACGATATTTTAAACAAAAAAAGTACTTCAAACTCTTAATAATGTGTATTTATATCAAATTTACCTAGTTTAATACCTAAATTGCGAAGCACTATCTCCTAGTTTCTATATAGAGCATTTAACGGGTTAAAATCATTACCGAAAATTTATAAAAATTGGGTTTCTTACGAGAGCAAATACGATGCGTTCTTGACGAAATTTCAGTTGATAGACCTTTATTTGGGTGTTATTGTTATAAATTGGGTTAGTTTTGGCATTAAAAGTTTTTGACGCACTCTTAAAACCCTGTTTCACCAATTAATGCGTTCTCCAAAAAAACTGAGTTTTTTTCCCATTTTAGGCAAAACAACCCTAATTAAACGATATTTTAAACAAAAAAAGAACTTCAAAATTCTTAATAATTTGTATTTATATCAAATTTACATATTTTAATCCATAAAACGTGAAGCACTATCTCCTAGTTTCTAGATAGAGCATTAAACAGGTTAAAATCATTACCGAAAAGGGTAAAAATTGGTTTTCTTCTGAGAGCAAATACGATGCGTTCTTGATGAAAATTCAGCTGCTAGACCTTTATTTGGGTGTAATTTTTATAAATTGGGTTGGTTTTGGCATTAAAAGTTTTTGACGCTCTCTTAAAACCCTGTTTAGCCAATTAATGCAGGCTGAAAAAAAAAACTGAGTATTTTTCCCATTTTACGCAAAACAACCCTAATTAAACGATATTTTAAACAAAAAAAGAACTTCAAAATTCTTAATAATGTTTAGCTATATCACATTTACCTATTTTAATCCCTAAATTGCTAAGCAATATCTCCTAGTTTCTATATAGAGCATTTAATGGGTTAAAATCATTACCGAAAAGTGTTAAAAATTGTTTTCTTACGAGAACAAATACGATGCGTTCTTGATGAAATTTCAGGTTCTAGACCTTTATTTGGGTGTTATTTTTATAAATTAGGTAAGTTTTGGTATTAATTATTTTTGACACTCTCTTGAAACCCTTTTTCACCAATTAATGCGTGCTCCAAAAAAAACTGAGCCTTTTTCCCATTTTACGCAAAATAACCCTACGCTAATTAAACGATATTTTAAACAAAGAATGAACTTTCAAATTCGTAATAATGTTTAGATATATAATATTTACCTATTTTAATCCCTTAATCGCGAAGCAATATCTCCTAGTTTCTATATAGAACATTTAACGGGATAAAATCATTACCGAAAAGTTTTAAAAATTGGTTTTCTTATGAGAGCAAATACGATGCGTTCTTGATGAAATATAAATTGCTAGACCTTTATTTTGGTGTTATTTTTATGAATTTGGTTAGTTTTGGCATTAAAAGTTTTGCACGCTCTCTTAAAACCCTGTTTAACCAATTAATGTGTGCTAAAAAAAACATAGTCTTTTTCCCGTTTTACGCAAAACAACCCTAATTAAACGATATTTTAAAAAAAAACGTCAATATTTTTAATAATGTATATTTATATCAAATTTACCTATTTTATCCCTAAATCGCGATGAAATATCTCCTAGTTTCTATATAGAACAGTTAATGGGTTAAAATCGTTACTGAAAAGTGTTAAAAACTGGTTTTCTTACGAGAGCAAATACGATGCGTTCTTAATGAAATATCAGGTGCTAGACCTTTAAAAGGGTTTTATTTTTATATATTAGGTTAGTTTTGACATTAAAATTTTTGACGCTCTTTAAAACCTTGTTTCACCAATTAATGTGTGCTCCAAAAGAAACTGAGTCTTTTTCCCATTTGTTGCAAAACAACCCTTATTAAACGATATTTTAAACAAAAAAAGAACCTTCATAAATCTTAATAATCTATTTATATAAAATTTACCTATTTTAATCCCTAAGTCGCGAAGTTTTATCTCCTAGTTTCTATATAGAGCATTTAACGGGTAAAAATCATTACCGAAAAGTGTTAAAAATTGGTTTTCTTAAGAGAGAAAATACTATGCATTCTTGATGAAATATCAGTTTCTAGACCTTTATTTGGGTGTTACTATGAAGAAAGGAGCAAGGAAAGACTTAGTTCTTGAGAACTTCCTTAAAGCTCGAAATCTAGGGAGAAATCGGTATAGTTAGGAGAAGGGAATAAGAGAGAGTTCGAATTTTTTTGTGGGGAGGAGAGGTTTGTTCATAGTAAGGGCAATGGAAGATGTGTGTCATGTTTAATTGGGTGGTACTTATAGACTTTTGGAAGGTCTAGGGGCTCTGGAGGCTCTGGAGGTTGCCCTGGCAGGGGCACCCGTGCCGCAGGGACAGCACGGGGGCTCGGGAGGCTTTCCTGACAGGGGCATCGGTGCCGAGGGGCGAGGCACGGGGACTTCAGGGGCTGCCCTGGCAAGGGCACCTGTTGCGCGGGGAGCGATAGAAGAGCTTCGGCGTCTGCCCTGGCAGGGGAACCCGTCTCGCGGAAGTACAAAATGAATTACAAAATGCTTAACAATGTGTAATTTTTTCCATTTTGAGAGGAAGAAACCTAGCTAAACGATTTTTAAAACAAAAAATGAGATACAAAATGCTTAACAATGAGTAATTGTATCACATTTATTTATTTTAATCCCTAAAATGCAAAGTACAATCTCATAGTTTCTATATCAAGTTGTTAACGAGTTAAAATCTTTATAGAAAAATGTTAAAAATTGATTTTTTTTTATCGGAGGAACACTGGTTAAATGCTATTTTTGACAAAACATGAAGGAAAAAATACTGACTAATATGTAATTTTATCACATTTACTTATTTGAATCCCTAAATAGCAAAGTACTATTTCGTAGTTTCTATATCAAATTCTTAACGGGTTAAAATCATCACCAAAAAGTGTGAAAAAATAGTTTTCTTACGATAACAAATACAATCCGTTCTTGATGAAATCTGAGTTGCTAGACCTTAATTAAGAGGGTACTTTTTATAATTTGGGTTAGTTTTGGCATTCAAAGTTTTTGGAGCTGTCTTAAAACCCAGTTTCGACAATTTATAATTGCTAAAAGAAAAAACAGAGTCCTTTTCCCATTTTACGAGAAACGACCCTAGTTGAACGATATTATAAACAAAAAATGAAGTAAAAAAATCTTAATAATGTGTAATTGTATCACACTTACTTATTTTACTCCCTAAGTAGCGAATTACTATCTCGTAGTTTCTATGTCAAGGTGTTAACAAGTTAAAATCATAACAAAAAAGTGTTTCATTTTCTTATGGAAGCAAATACGACGTGTTCTTGATGAAATTTGAGTTGCTAGACCTTAATTAGGGTAGTATTATAATAAATTTGGTTATTTTTGGCACTAAATGTATTTGGAGGTCTCTTAAAATCATATTTCAACAATTAATAAATGATAAAAAAAAAAGAGTATATTTCACATTTTACGAGAAAGAACCCTAGTTAAACGATATTTTAAAAAAAATGAAGAAAGAAATGCTTAAATATAATGTGGAATTATATCACATTTACTTATATATCCCTAAATAGCGAATTAATATCTCATAGTTTCTATGTCAAAATATTAACGGGTTAAAATCATTACCGAAAAGTGTTACAAAATGGTTTCTATGTCAAAATATCTCATAGTTTCTATGTCAAAATATTAACGGGATGTGTTCTTGATAAAAATTTTGTTTCTATTACTTAATTATTGTGGTATTATTATATATTTGGATAGTTTTGGCATTTATAGTATTTGGAGCTCTCGTAAAACCATTTCCACAATTAATAAATGCTAAAAAAATAGTCTTTTTCCCATTTTACGATAAAGAACCCTAGTTAAACGATATTTTAAACAAAAAATGAATTTAAAATACTAATAATGTGTAATTCTATAACATTTAATTATTTTAATCCTAAATAACAAACTACTACGATGCGTTCTTGATGAAATTTGAGATGATAGACCTTAAATAGGGTGGTATTATTACAGATTGGTTTAGTTTCGGTATTAAAATTATTTGGAGTTCTCTTAAAACCCATTTTCAACAGTACATAAGTGCTAAAAAAAACTGAGTCTTTTTCTCATTTTACGAGAAAGAACCCTTGTTAAACGATATTTTTACAAATAATGAAGTATGAAATTCTTAATAACGTGTAATTGTATCACATTTACTTATTTTAATCCCTAAATAGAAAATTAATATCCCGTAGTTTCTATGTCAAGCTGATAACGGCTTAAAATTATTATTAAAAAGTGTTCAAAATTGGTTTTCTTACGAGAGCAAATACGATGCGTTTTTTTATGAAATTTGAGTTTATAGACCTTAATTAGTGTGGTATTATAATAAATTGGGTTACTTTTTGCATTAAATTTATTTGGATCTTTCTTAAAACAATACTTTAACAATTATTAAGTGCTAAAAAAAACTTAGTATTTTTCCCATTTTACAAGAAATAACCCTAGTTAAACGATCTTTTAAACAAAAAATGAAGTAGGAAATACTTAATAATGTTTAATTGTATCACATTTAATTACTTTAATCCCTAAATAGTGAATTACTATGTCGTAGTTTCTATGTCAAGGTGTTAACGGGTTTAAATCATTACAGAAAAGTGTTAAAAAATGATATTCTTTCGAGAGAAAATACGATGCTTTCTTGATGAAATTTGAGTTGCTAGACCTTAATTAAGGTGTTATTATAGTAAATTTTGTTATTTTTTGCATTAAAAGTATTTGGAGCTCCCTTAAAACCATGTTTCAACAATTAATAAGTGCTAAAAAAACTGAGTAGTTTTCCATTTTACGAGAAAGAACCCTAGTTAAACGAATATTTTAAACAAAAAATGAAGTAAGAAATGCTTAATAATGTGAAATTGTATCACATTTACTTATTTTAATCCCTAAATAGCGAAGTACTATCTCGTAGTTTCTATGTCAACTTGTTAACGGGTTAAAATCATTACCAAAAAGTGTTAAAAAATGGTTTTCTTACGGGAGATAATCGATGCGTTCTTAATGAAATTTTAGTTCCTAGACCTTAAATAGGGTGGTATTATTATAAATTAGATTATTTTTGGCATTAAAATTATTTGGAATTTTCTTAAAACCCGATTTCTTGATGAATATTTAATTGCCAGGCCTTAATTAGGGTGGTGTTTTTGTTTTGGAGTTAAATTATTTTGGAGATCTCTTAAAACCCAACTTCAACAATTAATAAGTGCTAAAAAATGAGTCTTTTTCCCATTTTATGAGAAAGAACCCTAGTTAAACGATTTTTTGAACAAAAAATAAAATAAAAAATGATAAATAACGTGCAATTATATAACATTTAATTATTTTAATCCCTAAATAGCGAAGTTCTATCACGTAGTTTCTATTTTAAGGTGCTAACGGGTTAAAATCATTACAGAAAAGTGTTAAAAATTGTTTTCCTTAGACGAGCAAATACGATGCATTCTGTATGAAATTTGAGTTGCTAGACGTTAATTACGGTGGTATTATCATAAATTGGGTTATTTTTTTCATTAAAAGTATTTTGAGCTCTCTTAAAACCACGTTTGAACAATTAATAAGTGCTAAAAAACTGAGTATTTTTCCCATTTTACGAGAAAGAACCCAAGTTAAACGATATTTTAAACAAAAACTTATGTAAAAAATTATTATAATTTTGTAATAATATCACATTTACTTATTTTAATACCTAAATAGCGAATTACTATCTTGTAGTTTATATGTCAAGTTGTTAACGGGTTTAAATCATTGCCGAAAAGTGTTAAAAATTGGTTTTCTTACCAAAGCAAATACGGTGCGATCTTGATGAAATTCGAGTTGCTATACCTTAACAATGGTAGTATTATTATAAATTGGGATAGGTTTTTTATTTAACATATTTAGAGCTATCCTAAAACCTATTTTCCACAATTAATAAGTGCTAAAAAAACCTGAGTCTTTTTCCCATTTTACGAGAAAGAGCCTAATTAAACGATATTTAAAAAAATTGAAGTAAAAATATGCTTAATAATATGTAATTGTATCAGATTTACTTATTTTAATTCCTAAATAGCGAAGTACTATCTCGTAGTTTCTATTTTAAGATGTCAACGAGTTGAAATCATTACTAAAAACAGTTAAAATTGTGTTTTCTTACGGGAGCAAACACGATGCGTTCTTGATGAAATTTGAGATGCTTGACCTTAAATAGGCTGGTATTATTATAAATTGGGTTAGTTTTTTCGTTAAAATTATTTGGAGCTCTCTTAAAACCCATTTTCAACAATTAATAAGTGCGAAAAGAAAAAACTTAGGCTTTTTCCCATTTTACGAGAAAAAACCTAGTTAAACGGTATTTTAAAATAAAAATTAAGTACAAAATGATTAATAATATGTAATTATATCACATTTTTTAATTTTTATCCCTAAATAGCGGAGTACTATCTCGTAGTTTCTATGTCAAGTTGTTAACGGGTTAAAATCATTACCAAAAAGTGTTAAAAATTACTTTTCTTTCGGAAACAAGTACAATGTGTTCCTGATGAAATTTGAGTTGCTATACCTTAATTTTGGTAGTATTATTATAAATTGGGATAGGTTTGGCATTTAATTTATTTGGAGGTCTCCTATAACCCATTTCCCACAATTAATAAGTGCTAAAAAAAACTGAGTATTTTTCCTATTTTCCGAGAAAGATCCCTATTTAAACGATATTTAAAAAAAAATAAAGTAAAAAAATGCTTAATAATGAGTAATGGTATCACATTTACTTATTTTAATCCCTAAATAGTGAAGTACTATCTGGTAGTTAAAATCATTACCGAAAACAGTTAAAAATGTGTTTTCTTACGGGAGCAAATACGATGCGTTCTTGATGAAATTTGAGATGCTAGACCTTAAAAAGGCTGGTATTATTATAAATTTGGTTAGTTTTTGCATTAAAATTATTTGGAGCTCTCTTAGAACCCATTTTCAACAATTAATAAGTGCTAAAACAAAAAACTTAGGTTTTTACCCATTTTACGAGTAAGAACCCTAGTAAAATAAATGTAAATACGATGCGATTAAATTTGGTTTTCTTACGCGAGCAAACACGATGCGATCTTGTTGAAATTTGAGTTGCTAGAAATTAATTAGGGTGCTATTATTATAAATTGGTTTTATCTTTGGCATTAAAAGTGTTTTCCGCGTTTTTAGGGACATCAATTATCCCGGCCGCGTGTTCGATCCCGGGCCAGACGCGGTGACCGCGTGGTGGGAAATAACTAGGAGATTCCCTAGGTCTTCGCTGCTCCCGCACCTGGAATAAGATTCTGCAGTTCTTAGATGCTATCACCGCTTCCTCCTCTCCCTTGTTGGAGAGGCTGAGCGCTTGGGCCTTTTCGGAAATACGATCCCGGCCTGTATTCCCAGCTCGGTGTACCCTTTGTCTTGTCGTCGGGAGGTGGTGAGGTACTCAGAGCGTTGATGGGAGTAAGATTACTGGCTTGGCGTACCCTTCGTCTGTTTGTCGGGAGGTGGCTAGGTACTTAGAGCGTTGATGGGAATAAGATTCCCAGCTCAGCGTACCCGTTATTTTCGTCAAGGGGCCTTGGCCCTTAGCCCCGGGGAGCTTAGGGGGGTGGTTTATTATTATGGATGTGCCCACCTCGTTAATAACGTGTTGCCTACGTACCCTATTTTAGGGACCAAGCCATTACGTAGTTCGCTTTTAGGTGATAAATGGGGGTTAGCGGAGATAGTGGTACTAGATTCGCTAATAGTCCCCGATGGTTTAAAGCGATACTTTGGGTAAGATACGAAGGCGCTAAGGACAGACTATTCTTAGAAGAATAACCCGCACGTGGAGCAGAGCCTTGGAGGAGCCGAAGATGTGGTGCTTAAGTGGTCTGAGGACCGACTCGCGAGGTGGACAGAGCTTCAGCAAGCCGAAGGTGAGCCTCCTTAACCGTCTAGGAGACCGGCTATCGATGTGGGAAGAGCTTCGCCTAAGCGGAGGTGTGGTGCTTAAGTGGTCCGAGGACCAACTCGCGAGGTGGACAGAGCTTCAGCAAGCCGAAGGTGAGCCTCCTTAACCATCTAGGGGGCCGGCTATCGATGTGGGCAAAGCTTCTCCTAAACGGAGGTGCGGTGCCTAACTTGTCACGTGGAAAAATGGAAAAAAAGGGGGGAGATCTTCGAGGAACGAAGATTCCCGCCTTTTTGTGGGCAAAGCTTTGGCGAGGCAAAGTTTCCCTTTCTGTCTCTCCCGACATTTAGTTAATCTGCACGGGGTATTGAAAGCTCCTTGCAGTTTCTAGGGACAACTCGGCCTTGGAGGCTGAGATCTAACACATGTCGTGTAAAGAAGTCGGCCTTGGAGGGTATTTTTGGGTGTGACCGAAACATCCCTTGGGGGTGGTGAGGAATCGGTTTTTTGGTGGAGATGGGAGGGTGTTTTTGGTTGTGAAAGAGAGGCTAATGATGGCCGAAATCCCTTGGGTTATGATCTTTCTTACTTGCTCGAATTCTATGAAGAAAGGAGCAAGGCAAGGCTTAGATCTTGAGAACATCCTTCAAACTCGAAATCTAAGAAGAAATTGGCATAGTAAGGAGAAGAGAAGAAGAGAAGAAGAGAGAATTCAAAGTTTCTTTGTGGGGAGGAGAGATTTGTGCATAGTACGGGCAAGTGAAGATGAAGATGTGATTGATGTGAAATGGGGTGGTACTTATAGACTTTTGGAGGGTCTAAGGGTAAAGAAGTCTTTCCAAGTGAAAGGACATCCCACAAGGGCATTATGGTCCATAATGGAGGGCATATGGAGTCATTTCCATGAGTAGAGGGTAATGAATGGAATTTAGGGGGTTAATGAGAAATGGGAGAGTGATTCATGTGAGTAAGACTCACATAAGGGAATTTGGGTAATTTGTAAGGGAGATGACATACTCACATGATAAGGCAAGTTCTAGGGGGTAGAAGGGTCATTCCTAGGGGCCTAGGAAGTTCCTTGGAGGGTAAAGAAGTGTTTGGCATGAGTGGAGTTCTCCTTGAGTTCAGATGATTCAGCTTGGGCGGCTCCGCAGGCTCGGGAAAGCTGCTTGGCAGGGGCACCCATGCCACAGGGGGCAGAACGGGGGCTCACAAGGCTCGGGAGGCTTCCCTGGCAGGGGCACCTGTACCAAAGAGGCGCGACACGAGGAATTTGAGGGGCTGCCCTGGTTGGGGAACCCGTGCCACAGGGGCGGCTACCCTGCAGGGCACCTGTGCCGAAGGGGCGACATGGGCACCCGTGCCGCAGGGGCGGCACTAGGGCTCGGGAGGCTGCCTTGGAAAGGGAACCGGTGCCGCGGGGCGCGACACAGAGGCTCGGGCGGCTTCCCTAGCTAGGGCACCCGTGCCGCAGGGGAGGCACGGGGGCTCTGGCGGCTACCTTGGCAAGGGCACCCGTGCCGCAGGGACGGCACGGGGGCTTGGGCGGCTTCCCTGGTAGGAGCACGCGTGCCGCAGTGGCGGTACGGGGGCTCGAGCGGCTGCCCTGGCAAGGGCACCCGTGCCTCAGGGGAGGCACAGGGGCTCAGGCGCTTGCCCTGGCAGGGGCACCAGTGCTGCATGGCGTGAAAAGGGGGCATCGAGGGCGGCCCTGGTAGGGGCACCCGTGCCGCAGGGGCAGCACAGAGTCTCAAGCGGCTGCCCTGGCAGGGGCACCAGTGATGCAGGGGCGCGGTACGGGGACTTCAGGGGCTGCTCTGGCAGGGGCACCTGTGCCGCAGGGGTAGCACGTGGGCTCGAGCGGCTGCCCTGGCTGGGGCACCCATGCCGCGAGGCGCGACACGGGGGCTTCGGGGCTGCCTTGGCAGGGGCACATTTGCCGCGGGGGCGGCATGGGGGCTTCTCGGGTTTCTTAGGAAAGGGAGCTCGTGCCGTAGGGTGGAACGAGGGATAGGAACACTTCTTGTGCGGTCTTTCCCCTCGTCCGTTCTTTACACCGGGTGCTCCCTGAGTTGTCCTTCTGCTTCCTAAGGGTGTTTTTAGTTGTTGGGGGTCCGTTTTTCCCGTGACCAAAAATCACCAACAACAGTATCCCCCAGTTTCTTGAGTAGTTTTACTGCTCGAGAAAATTTATAGCTTTTATTAGACTTCTCCTTGTCTTATTTAGCGGGTTATTTTTGGGAAAGGGCTTGTTTCTCCTTGTGCGAGTTTCCATGGTTTTGGCTCTGGCCTAACGTCCGTCTCTATCTTCTTCACTCCTGGCTTATGCTCATCCTTTGTCAGTGAGGTCTTCTTTGGAATCACAGACTTCCGAGTCTTCCTGGCTGACAAGTGGCTATCCGTACTTTTCTTGGTGGATGTTGTATCCTTACTCATTGTCGCGGGTTTTGTCAGGAGTCATAGGAGCCTTTCCAATTTTCTAGATTTTTTTTTTCTAGCAGGACCCGGGACATCCCAGAGGTTTCCTGGACCCTTGGGGAAAGTTTCAAAATTTTTGGATTTTTTTGTTTTTCGGGTTATTTTCCTTATTTTTTACCCGATTTTCTATTTACGTTCCTTTTGCAAAATCTTCATAAAAATTCTAAATTTTGAATTTCCGAAATAGAGAGGAGTATCTGTATATTTTTCCGGATTTATGGTTAATTTTCTGAAACTTTTGGAATTTATGGAATTTTTTGGTTCCCGGGCACTAAAAGACGAAAATCTTGACTTTTAGAAAGTCAACCTCAAGTCTATCCGAATTTGAGGGTTTCATGAAGTTGGTATTGGGGGGAAAATTCAAACTTTATGGTTGTTGGGTGATGGGAGACAAGTCCTTGACATGGTGATGTCATAAAGTGTTTTATGGTACCTTTTTACTTTTTGGTCTTTTCTCTTTCCCCATTTACCCTCTTCACTTCTTGTCTTCTTCATTTCTTCATTCCAAAACTCGAGCTCACCATCGTTGAGACCTCCAAAATTTGGCCAAGCGCATCTCTTCTCCCTAGCTTCCATTTTGATGAGCGCGGGTGACAACATATTCGACGAGCTTGAGGAGTTGGTTCTGAGGTTGCTGGAATGCTCTCTTTTGCCGAATATTCTCCTCCCTTTGTCGCCTTTCATTTCAGCCATCCTAGCTTCGATGGAGCCTTGTTCCGGCTCCAAGATGTCTACCGAAGATCCTCACGCTTCTCGAGGTAAGGCGGGGTGGTGGTCGAGGGTGGCCCCAGGCCAACCCCAACACTCATCGAAGGTGGGGAAATTTCGGCCTTCAAGTCTTGGAAGCTTCGTGCCACGGGTGGTGGCTTTCCCGTGGCTCCCACGGCTCCCTCGCCTCTCGGGGAGGCTGGGGCATTGGTGGGTGCTACGGCTCCCGGGTGCTCCGTGGCTGCTACGGCTCTCGCGGGGGCTCCTGTTGCTGCGGGTACGGTTCCTGCGGCTTCTACAGTTGGTGGGGACCCTGAAGGGGCTGCGGCTGTTACAGCTAACTTTCACGCGGCTTCCGTGGCTCTCGAGGGGGCCCGGGCCGCTGTGGCTGGACTTCTTGCGGCTGTTGCAGGTCCCGATGGGGCTCTGGCTGCTACGGCTGGGCTTCCTGCGGCTTCTAAGGCTCCAACGTGTCTTGAAGATGCTTTGGCCGCGGCTTTCGCGGCTCCCAGGCCTGTGGTATCTTACGACTTGTGGGTCGGACTATTCAATAGGACTTGCGTTTATTTGAACAAGTCCTTTGCCTTCGAGGAGTCCGACCCTGAGCTTTACCACGATAATGGTATTCCTTCGGCGTTTGTCCCTGTTTTTAATTGGTAATCAAATATTTAACTCATACCTTATCGTACGTGACTTTTTCAGGTTCTCTTCGCAATCCCATGGGCGCTCTGGCGGACGCTTGCAAGGTTGAGAATTGGTCTTTAGAGGTTTTCATCATTGTCGCGGCATTTGACGATGCTGAGGCCAGGGGCGAGATCTAGAGCAGCAGTCCGTCTTTGGCTGCGGGCTCGGCCAGACTTACCACTGGCATGCTGAGGCTTCGCGTGCCTCTTGCTGCTCCTACCACTTCCGCTGGGGGTCGGCTTCCTCCCTTCTTTGAGCTGGCGGATTTGGAGTCTGATCCCGAGGAATCGGAGCGGATGTCTCCCACCGACGTTAGTGCACCCAGTGAAGTTCTTTCAGGGGTCGATATGGAGGAGTTGACGCCTCCTAGGCGGAGATGTTTGGTTTTGAAGGGCGTGAAGCGGGCTTCACCTTCCTTATCTGGTTGCAGTGCGCGGAAGCAGCGGGGACGTCCGCAGATGTTGAATCATCGGATTGTGATCGTGCGGCTTCCTTGCCCACGGATCCTATGGCTGTGGCGAGACGATCGGTGTCTCGCGCTTACGGTCTCAGGGAGAGGTCGTCGACTTCTTCCCAAAATCCCAACGAAGCTTTGTCGCTCCCTCTACTGGCCCTGGTGAGTTTCCTTTTCAGCTATTCCTTTAGTTGATTGTTATCTTTCGGATGGCAGTTTAGAAGGCAATCGTCTGCTATCGTAGGCTGATGCTTCCGAGAGTTTGGTGCCGGATATGGCACATAGAGTTGAGGGACCCGCCGGGGCGGCCCCTCCTCCTGCTGTTAATGGTCATGTCCTTGATACTACGGACATGGATGTTAGCAGTGTGATTATAGATGCTTACTTGGAGAGTTCTTACGCCTTCAACAAGTTGACATCGAGGCACAGGCTTCCGGTTCTTGAGCCCGACGATCGCCCAAGCGACCCTCGTTTGGGGGAAGTCGTCGTTCACCTTGACAGTTTGAACAACGGGATGGGCCTTCCTTTCCGCTCGGTAATTTGTGAGTTGCTCTCGGTGCTCGGTGTTCACCCTATGCAGCTCACTCCGGCGTGCTATCGATACATCGCGGTCCTCCGCACACGTGGGCTAAGGGGTCGGGCCGAGATCTTACTTTGGTAGATATTTGCACGTTCTTCACTTTTTGTCGCTCTTCCATATCCTGCGGGTATTATCCACGAGTTTCCTCGGTGATTGAGGGGGAGAACCGGCTAGGGATCTTAGAGGGGTGGTAGAGTTTTTAGGTGTGTGCTTCTTCCCGGCTTTTTGGTGATATTCCGCAGGCGTTCGGTGTTTTGGGGAGCCTCTAGCTTACTGGTTGTCCCATGGCGGGTTCTAAGATCAAGGAGTTTTATGGACATACCGGTCGTGGCCGTGCCAGGTTTGCACGGTGCTTGGAAAGAATCAGGTGGAGGAAAGTTTGTTGGCTACTCCCGCTTCCGCCGCTTGATGATGAGGACGACGGAGGCTTTCGGCCTGCTGAGCTGGTGGTTGGGAACCCTGAGGGAGATGCCATTGAGAATGTCGAGCCAACACCATCAGAGCCTGCCCCTGAAGTGCCACCGGGAGGTGACATCCCCCCTCTGTTGGCAAATGTTTCTCCTACTTCCACTGCTTGGAGCGTGTCTCCAGGTGATTGTTTGCTTCCTTGAGTATATTAGAGACTTATTAGTTAGTATTTTCTTTAAACATGGTTGACCTTTCTGTTGTGCAGGTCCAGCTCTGAAGAAGTTTTCCCCTCGGATGATTAACCCGATCAGCGGAGCTGATATGGCCACATCGAGGGCTTCTGTTTCCTCAAACTTCCCGACGAAAGGGAAGCGGAAGCGTTCGGAGTCTTCTAGTCCTTATTTGGAGCGTGCACCGATCCGCAGGGCGGAGTCCTTTAAGCCTTTGGCTCTGACTTCCTGTGAGGGGGTCCTGACAGTGGTGGCAGATCTATGAGGCGGAGTCCCCACGGGTCCACTCCTTTGGATGGTCCGGAGGACCGGAGGGGGAGATCGTCTTCTAGGGGGTCTCCGCACGCGTTTCGTGGTGATTGTTCGTCAAGATATGATGCTGGTCCTCTGTTAGGCCGGCTTGTGGCTGCTGAGATGAAAAAGGTGACGTCCTAGGATCTCTCGCGAGTAGTAGAGATGGGGGTTGTGGAGTGCAATGATGTCTTGACCTTCCTTGCGTTTTGCAGTTTCTGTCCCAGTGCACACATAACACAGCGAAGATCCACGCCGTCTTACAGGAGGGCAAGACCATGACTAGTGAAAGAAGTCGCCTGACGGTGGAGCGCGATGATCTTCGTAAGGAGGTGTAGTCCTTGCGAAAGGAGATCGAGGATACCCACGCTTGTGGAGTGAATGCGGGCCGCGACGCTTCTTCGTCCGAGTTAAAGGAGGCCCAGAGCCCTTTGAAGAAGGTCAAGGATGAGTTCTGCGAAATGCGGGCTGTGATGGATGAGCATGAGCTGACGCTTGATCGTTCCCTCCTTAGGGTGAGCGACCTCGAGTGCGAGCTAGAGTCTACCCGAGGTCGTGGTGCGACTTCCTCTTCGAGGGTGGTGGCCTTGGAGCTTCAATTGCGTGAGAGAGATGAGGTTTTGAGTCTCATCAGGCGGCCCTAGCCACGGATGAGGACCAGGTTAGCGAGGTCCGAGGCGCTTCTAAGGGTGCCGAAGCTGAGAGGACGGCGACCTGGGAGGCTACGTGGAGTGACATGTTTTGTGGGGGCTTAGTGGAGTTCCATTGTTGTTTCCTCCGCGAGAGTGATAATCGGGAGATAGACATGGGGTTCCGCGACGGTATGCAAATTCCTGAGGAGTTTCGTCAGCAGCTGATGGGTCCGGTTCCGGACCCGGCGTTGGATCCTTCTGGGCGCCTGGATTTTACCGGCTCAGAGGAGGAGAGCGACATGTCTGAATAACGTTCCTTTGTCAGTCCGTTTTTGCTCTGTTTGTATTTATTCGCGCTCTTATCTTCACTCCCTTTTTTGGTGAGTAGTGACTTTTTTACTGGTTTTTCCGGTGCGAGTTTTGATTCGTTCGGTACCATCGATCACATATATGTATTTATTAGGATTGTGGTTGCCTCCACGGGCGTGCCTTGCTTATTTTGTGGCACTTTTATGATAGATGATATTCTTGTGTCTGTTACCGTCTTTTTCTTCGTCGGTTGCCTTCTTGCACGTGCTCTCGACTATCTTGTCTTGCAGGTCCATTCTGAAGGCAATCTTCGGCGTCTCGTGGTTCTTGACTCTTCCATTGCTGCTCGTAATGGTTGGCCGGTGTCTCGACTTTTGGTGGTTTGTCGAGGGACTTCTTAGGGTGTTGTCCTATATTTTCACCATGGAGCCTCTCTTGGTGGCTTCTTTGAGGATGGGCTGCTCCACCACATTTTGCTCCCAGGCTGCCTTACCCGGATGCGTCTTGCAAATGGTTTTGGAATTTGGCTTGATCGAGCTTTCTCAGGCGTCTTCTTCGCTTGAACTTTATGCCCGGTGGATTCTTTTTGAAAAGAGGTTTATCTTTCAATTCTCGACCCGGATAAGAGTCGGCGTCTTTGTATGGAATGCCTTCCATTGTGGGGGACCGTTTTAGGGAGGTTCAAGTGTAACTCCCGTGCTGAAGCGGGATGACGAGGTTTCTACGTCGTCAGCCTTTTCAGTGAATCATCACCCTCGGAGGTTCAAGTGTGACTCCGAGTTTAGGAAAGGTGTTGAAACCTCTTCGCTTTGTGGTTCCTTTGGTTTGGACGCGTCGTTTCTGATTCCGATTTGTCGCGTAGATGTCGAGATTCCTTCGTCTAATGGCTTCGTCTCTTTTGATAGCAGCTTCAACTTTTGTTAGGACGGGTGTTCTTGAGACGACTTCTGGATTTCTGGGTTGCTGCAAACCAGTATTCCCGTTGCAAGTCTTAATCATGTAGGGTTGAACATACAGCATGATACCTCGAAGGTATTTAATTACTGTCCGCTACACATGTGTAACTGAGGCAACGTCCATGTCCGAACACATGAACTGTTCAGTCCAGCTAGCCCGTGTAGGTCTGCCGGAGGTCGGGGGTGATCGCCCTCAGCAGCAGTACTTTTACCTCGGATGAAAATATCTTCCCTTTTTTACTATTCGGCAGAAGACATAGGAGGAACCGATAGTCAAACGAGGGCGTGAATCCTCGTCTTACTTGGCCAACGCCCCATGTGTCACAGGGTTATGCTTCAAGCAGAAATAGCATCCCCATGATGGCCCGAGTTCACCCAGATCACGGCAGCCACTATCTAGCGTTCCCTTGATCGCTCAAGCACCAAGCAAGAACGCAACCCATACGGTACGTTGTCCCATACCAACGCACATGAACCCGTGTCGCCGCACCCTGAGACAACACTCCTCACGCACACATCAAACTCTTTATTAATCTGGAAAGAATGTTTACAAAGCGTGGGCAAGAAAAGATTCCTTGCCTCTACGCTTAAATCAAGTAATTAAAGGCTACAATACAATAAGTTGGCGGTTTCCAGTATAAACCTCCAAGGACACTTGTATGGACAGGATGTGTGCCCGCCGCACACACGTGGAGCTTGTCTAGGGCTGCTTGCCCCACGAAGGTTGCTGCTTCAACCGCTCATCAATGTGCTTCGCCCACAACGCTGCACACTTCTCAACTTCTCCAACGTGTGGCATGCATCTAGGCTGCGTAGTCCACCGGCACAACACTTGGCGCACCCACGTGACGTGCATCAACACTACCCGAGTAACTTCCAAGGGCACGTGTCACGCCCAAGTGTAATGCTGCCTTGACTCTAACCGTTGCCCATCATGTCACACGCCAAGGATAAGCACGGCCCTTAGAACGGGTTAGGTAACCGCTGCCAACCGCCCACACGTGGCGCACGTTGGGTTTTTGCATACTCCAACGTGCAGCTTGCCCAGCTATTCAAGCTAACTGTCCTAAGCGGATCCAAACTGCCCTGTGCTCCGTTCCCCGCAGATGTCTGCCCTACGCACTGTCCGGCGTGCGCGTGAACCCTTTGCACACTGCCTTGTTGTCCCGTGCACCATACACGGCGTGCCAATCTGATTCAGCCCCGGCTCTTAGGTGCGCCTCGTTGCACCACAAGGCTTGCCACTAACAGTCACCGTGCTCCAGCTTCGCAATACTTAGAAAGTATCAAATGAAGCTCAAACCCCCTAAATGCACTTTCGAAGTAACCTCCAAAAAATTCCTTGGTTACTTGGTGACGCAACAAGGAGTAGAGGCCAACCCGGATCAAATCAAAGCCCTCCTGAACATGCCATCTCCAAGGATCATTCGGGAGACGCAGATATTAACTAGGAGGATAGCGGCCCTCGATCGGTTCATCTCGAATTCTATGGACAAATGCTTGTCCTTCTACAGAATCTTGAGGGGTAAGAAAAAATTCGAATGGACCGAAGAATGCGAAAAAGTATTTCAAGACTTCAAAAGGTACCTGTCTGCACATCACGTCCAGTTTTTTTTTTTTTTTGATAAGTTGTCACGTCCAGTTATGGGAGAACCGTTACTGTTATATTTAGCAGTAACTCTCTTAGTTGTTAGCGACGTAATCTTTCGGGAAGACAGAGGTGAACAAAGACCAATTTTATACGTCAGCAAATCGATGGAGGACACAGAAACTAGGTACCCCACCATGGAAAAACTAGCTTTGGCTATGATAACCTCAGCGCGGAAACTCCGGCCATACATCTGGTCTCATACCATTTTGGTAATGACGACTCAACCCTTTAAGGTAATTCTCCATATTCCAAATCAGTCGGGTCGACTAACAAAGTGGGCCGTCGAATTAAGTGAGTTAGAAATCGAGTACGAAATTCGAACATGTGCTAAATCCCAGGTGCTAGCTGACTTCCTAATCGAGGTCCCGATGGATGACCCAACGGGAAAGAAAGGGAACGAATAATGACGTCTCGAAGTGGATGGGGCGTCAAATCTAAGTGTATCCGGAATAGGAATACGCTTGATTTCCCTAACCGGGGAAGTCATGGAACAGTCTTTCTGGCTAAGATTATATGCCACGAACAACGAGAAGGAATATGAGGCACTGATAGCAGGGTTAAAACTGGCGAATGCAGTCAGAGCAAGGAGAGTTCGAGCACATTTGGACTCTAAACTTGTCATCGGCCAAATCAGTGCCGAATATACCATTAGGGATAACCGCATAGAAAAATACCTCGCGGTGGTCAAGAACCTAATCACTCAATTCGACAAAGTCGAAGTGGTTCAGATACCAAGAAGTGAGAACTCTTCGGCCGATGCATTGGCCGGAATGGCCTCAACTTTGGACCCCGAGGCAAAGAGGGTAATTCCAGTGGAAGTAATAGACGAACCAAGTGTAAATCTGCGCGTTCATAAATATCCGAACAGGCATGGAGGACTAGAGGACCCCCATCCTAAAATATATCCTGACAGGAGAAAAATCCCAGGATAAGTAGAAGGCCCATAAGCTTCGCATTAAAAGCGCTCACTTTTGTCTAATAGATGGAAAATTGTATAAACGAATTTATACTAGACCATACCTAAGCTTCTTAGGGAAGGACGAAGCTAAATTTGTGTTACAAGAGATCCATAGCAGAGAATGCGGAAACCATTCCGGCGGGAGATCACTCTCCAACAAAGCAAAGCGACAAGGTTTCATCTAGCCAACTATGTTAACCGACGCGGAAGCTCGCGCTAAACGGTGCGATAAATGTCAGCGCCATTCGTCGACCATACACTGCCGATAGGAGAAGTTTTCATCCATATCGGTCCCTTGCCCGTTAATGAAACGGTCCATGGACATTGTAGGACCTTTTCCTTTGGCACCAGCCGGGAAAAGGTTCCTACTGGTCGTGAGAGATTATTTATCAAACTGGGTAGAGGCCTAATCCTATGTCAACATCAAAGACTCAGATGTGGAACACTATGTGTGGAAAAACATCATAAGTCGTTTCGGGTTGCCCATGGAAATCATCGCCGACAACGGACCCCAATTCGTATCGAACAGATTCCATAATTTCTGCTATAACTGGAAGATTTTCCTAAACATATCCACCCCAAGATATCCACAAGGAAACGGTCAGGCGGAAGTCTCCAACCAGACCATTGTGGATGGTATTAAGAAAAGACTCGATACCAAGAAAGGTCGATGGGCCAATGAACTCATCGGCGTCCTATGGTCATATAGGACTACTCCGCGCAGAGCAATTGGGGAGACCTCTTTTTCGATGGTGTATGGCACCATGCAGTCATACTAGCCGAGATCGAGGCTTCAAGTCTCATAAGGGAGTACGCTCTCGAAAACGCAGAAATTAACGACAAAATGAGATTGGACCAGCTTGACCACGCAGATGAACGACGTGAGCTAGCTTTAATTCGAATTTCCAACTACCAAAACTCGGTAGCTAGGTATTACAATTTTTAAGAAATCCTTTTCATTTTTAAGAAATTTATATGTTACCAAGAAAATCGTAGCAAAATCCAAACGAGCCGCATAGTCGTTACATAATCATTTCAAGCCTTTTTTATTTATTCACAAGTAAATAGTAAAATCAGTTTAAGTCTAGAACAGCAAGTCCTGGCAGCCATTCGGGTACCAAACCCTTTCCTTGCAAGTAACATTCTTGCCTGGGTACCATACCCTTTCTTTGCATGTAACATACTTGCATGGGTACCATACCCTTTCTTTGCAAGTAACATACTTGCCTGGGTATCATACCCTTTATTTACAAGTAACATACTTGCCCGGATACCATGCCTTTACAGTGCAAGTTACATACTTGCCCGGGTACCATACCCTATTCCACTGTACTCGGGTACAAAACCCTGCCCCTAGGAGCTCTTTCTCGACCACATTATTCACAAAGGGGCTATCCGAAGGACCGCATCAGGCGACCAGGCCTAAGAATATCTCGAGGTACTGTAAGTTTTACTAAGTATTCCCTTTATTCATTAACATCGCAACTTTATAACACAAAAACGAGGCCGGGGTCTTCAATCTAAGAGCATAAAATCTACCGACCGAATATGCCAATCAAAAATTTTACAAAAATTATTTAGTTATGTTATTAACATGGAAAAATATTTCAAAAAGATAAAAAAAAAATTGTTTACGAAAAAAAGGCCCTAGCCACTGGCAGAGTATTTGCAAACAGAATAAAAAGAAAAATACAAAAAAGGGTTCAGATAACATGAGCTGCCCGAAATAAAAGCCCTAACCACGGGCAAGCAAATTGTTTGAAATTTATTTAAAATAAAAGAAAAAAGAGCAAAATCTCGAATATAGGCACCATCTTCACACGGTGTCTTCAAAGATCTCCTCTCGCAGAGTCGGGTCGGTCGGGTTATGCTCTATCGTCATCGGCTCGGTCAAGAAAAGCACGTTCAGCTCAGTCGGGGTCAGGGTCAGGATGCGCTTAGAAGTGGTCGTCTCAGGCTCGGTTGGGGCTGGCGCAATCGGGTTCAGCTCAACATCAGTGAAGGGGCCCACTTAGATCTCTAAATCTGCAATACCAGCATTCTCTGTCAGCTCGGACTCTGGCGAGAGAACTTGAGAGTCCACCACGGGTGTCGGCTTCCCGGACAGGAGGTCTTCGTACGCAGACCTATCCTCCGTGAGGACTTCCAGCTCGCTCTTGAAGTCGGCAATCTTGCCCTTATCTCGCCGATGAAGGCGATCTTACCTTGGACTTAGTGCAGGATTTCGGTCTCATAAGCGACCGCCTTGTGGTGCGCAATCACCGCATCCCTCTATTTTACGCGCTTGCAATACTTGCACTGAACAGCTTTGGCTTCCTCCTTCCCGACAGATGCTTCTTCTCAGGCTTGAGGCAGCGCCTCTACAGTGTAGTTTTGCTCTACCTTCAGCGCTACCAGCTCGCCGCGAAGCTTCTTCAGACTCTTCTCAGCCCGGCCCAGCGTTGTATCGGAAGTGTTGAGCATCCCGATTGCCTTGTTCTCGTTCGCCTTAGCCTCTGAAACCAAAGAAGAAGCATCGACAAGCTTCTCTCGGAGGTCCAGCTCGGTGATCTTCAGGGCCTTAATCTTGTTTTCCCTGACCTCGATTTGGCGCTTTAGCTCGAGGACCTCCTTATTGCTAAGCGCCAGCTGCCTTGAGCTCTTCTCAAGCTTGGCATTCACATAAGCCAGCTCCTCCGTCTTCTCGGCCAATTCGGCCTTGACCTATTCCCCCTGGGCGACGGACAGCCTCTCCTTAAACTCCTTAAGAGAGGCCGCAAACCTAAGAACCAGGTCATTGGCATATGCCCTGAGCTGCTAACAAAAATGGAAATAACTTAGAACATTTTCTGAAAAACTTGCAAAACAAAAAATTAGAAAAGGCCGGGTCCTTGCACCTCGTTTACCTTGGCGTGCATGGAGGCAAAAGAATTGTACGCTCGAGGCTGAAAGACCTCAGAATCCTTCACGGGAGAGACTCCCCCTGCTCGTCAGCTGCTTCATCAAGTTCCCAACAACTTTGGGAGCCTCGTACGACCTTGGCAATCGTCTTGACCTCCTCGCTCAGAGGATTCGAGCTTTTTGCCTGAGCGGATGGGACCTCGCAAGCATGATTCTTTGCACGTTGGTCAGGAATCCCCGTGACCATATCCGGATCTCGGCCAGCCGTCTTCTTCCGAACGACCATTTGCTTTCCAGAGCCATGGCCTTTGCTCGAAGGCCTGGAGCTGCTAGGTCGGGGCACCTCATAGGTAAATTTGGAAGCCTTCTTCATGGGATCCCTCCCGGTCATCCGAGAAGGCTTTCCCCCCTTTCGCTTCTTTCAAACAGCCTCCTCTTCGGCAGAGAAGACCCGCTTACCCTGGCCCTGAGGGCTCGCGATCTCAATTGGCGCAAGCCCGGAAGAGATCAAAGGCTCAAGGGTCCTAGTCGGAAACTGAGCTGGCTCCTCATCCGAGATGTCGACAAAAGCTCGCTTGGCGACAGCCAAGGAAGCCTCTTGCTCGGTTGCGACAAAAGTAGTCCTCTCAAGGACCTTCTCTGGGGCGACCTCCGAGATGGGAGTTGTCTCGTGCCCTTCAAAAGGCAGAATAGGGGCCCATCTCCTGGTCTCCCCCTCCTTAGGGACCTCCTTGGCCCGATCAAAAGATTTCTACGCCCCCTGAGCCACTTCAACTCGACCAGAAGCCTACTCGGCCACTTGGGTCGCCTTACCCTTCCCCTTTTCTTTTTCAGTGGCTTTAGCGGCCGCGCGTTGATCCCTGATATCTGATAGTTGAGCTCAAAATTCATATCTACAAACAAGCAGAAATTTCTTAGGAAAAACTTCCCGATCAAAAGAACCAACAAGACAATCCAAATTCCAAATGCCTACCTTCTTCTTACGCTGCTCGCTGTACTCGGGCGAGGATTGTACGAAACAAAGCTATTGTATGGGCCAGGCTTCCTGATCCCTCCAGCAGCGATGAACCTCTCATTTGTAAGCTCCTTCCACTTGATCCCTCCACTCGAGAACAAGACCTCGTTCTTTAGTTTCTACTCAGCTTTGAGAGGCCTCTACCTCAGCTTGTTGCTCTTCCGATCTGAAAATACACCAAAAACCAATCAGAAAATTACCAATCTTCGTGAGCCCACTTGTTTACATAGGAACCCCACGGATCAAAAGACCCCATGCAAGGCTTGAAAATACCTATCCTGCTACCCATCATCTTTGTTCGGGATTCCCTTTATAAGTCACCCTTGTGACCCTTAACCGAAATATAAAACCTACCCATTTCTTTAGAATTCCTCTTGGTCGTAAAAACCTCTAACATATGAAGTAAAGAGAGCTCGAAACCTTCCTCCCCACACCTAACTAGATAAGCGAACACGATTCTGTACGAGTTCGGGCTCAACTGAGCCAACGTAATATCCATTTGGTTAACATACTGTAGGATAGCTCTTGGGATTGGGAACCTCAGACCGCAATCTTGGAAGTACCTTTCATAGATAAAAACCCAGTCATCCCTAATCAAGTCCGCGAACTCATCGGATTCAGGTCCCCGAAGAGGGACAGACTCCAGAATGTTGTAATCCGACCTAAGCCGAGGGATATCCTCTTTTCTCAGTCGGGACCTAGGAGATTCGGTCTGGAGAAATTTTGAGACCAAAATCGGGGCCTTAGAATTACCCTTCTTAGCGTTACTACTATCATTCATTCTAACAGAACCTATTGAGAGCCTAAACACAAAGATACCCAAATAAAACCGAAGGAACCTAAACCTTCAAACCAAAACCCAGATCTTCAAAACCAATACCCAAAAATCCAGACAAAATAGAGCCTAGTGATTTTGTCGAAATTCGGGCAGAGTGACATGTGTTACAACTCCTCTCTCCAAAAAAGTCAAAATGATTTTAATTTTGAAACATTTTCAGTTCGTCCCATGAAGAATGCAATATTATCATAAAAATAGTTCTGGTATCCTCTAGTTAATTCGATTTTGCGGCAAAAGTCACAAAAGATTCTGGTTTTGCAAATTTAATTAATTTTCATCATGATTTTTTACATGATCATATAAACTTTAATACTATAAATAATACTTCGATTTTTTTTATAGTAAGGGGATATTTGTTGATGTGCAAATTTTTTCCTTAGTCGAAAGTATAAAGTCATTAATCGAATTTATGGTTCAAATTAATTAAGGCCTATGTCATTAATATAATTGAGTATTTATGCAAATGGCTTTGTGAGATATGAAGCCCAGCGGCCCAATAGGTACTCAATAGTATCAAGGCCCAAACTGAACCAAAATCGAAAAGGGCAAGAAGCCCATCTCGAGCAGAGAGTGCTCAAAAGAGATACGGGCAGAGAACTTCCAAAGGGAGAAATCCCGAGCAGAACTCAAAAATCACCTCAGTTCAAGACAAGAACTCAACACTTGGTTAAAATCCAAGTATCCATTAAACAGAACGACCAAAAGAACCCAAAGCTCGTCCCGGGCAGAGATTGCCACAAATGGATCCGAGCAGAAGTAAACAAAACATCCGAGCACGAGTAGACTAAGTCTACCATCTCAATTCAAACCTCCAAAGACCGAACAGGAACATCGCAACGATCTAAATTTAAACCCCCAAGACGACAACTCAAAGTCCACCACTGCACAAATCTCTCAGAACGTGGCCCACGTGTCAGCCCAACAGCAATTCAAGCTCCAAACTCGAAGCCACCACCAACATACACTTCCAACGGGCAGATATTTAAAGTCTATAAAAGCAAGAGGGCAACCCCAGCACACAGACGCAAGAATTAACCCTGAGAGAAAACAGTCTGAGATTTGTAATTTCATAGTGTTTTCATCTTTTACTTTTGAACTACTTGGCATCAGCTTGTGGTTCCGGTTGATCTTATTTTCAAAGCAATAAACGTACAGATGACGTAGTCAACTACCACATTTGAACGAACCTCTCTAAAAAACTATAGTGTTCTATCCTTTTTTCTTATTTTTCATTTGTCGTCATCTAAAGTATTAACGACCCGGAGGTCAAGATCCACAAAATCTTAGCATCATAAAATCGAAATCCCATTCACAACTCACGTGACTCAAGGTGTGCAAAGCCACGTCGACATTTTCTATGTCAAGTTGTTAACGGGTTAAAATCATTACCGAAAAGTGTTAAAATTTGGTTTTCTTACGGGAGCAAATAAGATGCGTTCTTGATGAAATTTGAATTGCTAGACCTTAATTAGGGTGGTTATTATTATTAAGAAGTACAAAATTCTTAATAATGTGTAATTGTATCACACTTACTTATTTTAATCCCTAAATAGAAAGTTATTATCTCGTAGTTTCTATGTCAAGTTGTTAACGGGTTAAAATCATTACCGAAAAGTGTTAAAAATTAGTTGTCTTACGGAATCGAATTCAATGCGTTCTCGATGTAATTTCAATTTCTCAACCTTAATTAGGGTGGTATTTTTATAAATTGGGTATTTTTTGGCATTGGAGCTTTCTTAAAACACAGTTTCAAAAATTAATAAGTGCTAACAAATGAGTCTTTTCCCCAATTTACGAGAAAGAGCCCAAGTTAAACGATATTTTGAACAAAAAATGAAATACAAAATTCTTACTAATGAATATTTGTATCACATTTACTTATTTTAATCCCTAAAAAGGGAAGTACTATCTCGTAGTTTCCATGTCAAGTTGTTACGGGTTAAAATCATTACCGAAAAGTGTTAAAAATTGGTTTTCTTACAAGAGCAAATACGATGCGTTCTTGATGAAATTTGACTTTCTAAACCTTAATTAGAGTGGTATTATTATAAATTGGTTTAGTTTTGGCATTAAAATAATTTGGAGTTGCCTTTAAACCCAATTTCAACAATTAATAAATGCTCCAAAAAAATTAAGTCTTTTTCCCATTTTACGAGAAAGAACGCTAGTTAAACGATATTTTCAACAAAAAAAGAAGCAAAAAATTCTTAATAATGTTTAATTGTATCACATTTTCATATTTTAATCCCTATATCGCGAAATACTATCTCATAGTTTTAATGTTAAGTTGTTAACGGGTTACAATCATTACCGAAAAGTGTTAAAAACCCTTTTTCTTATGGGAGCAAATACGATGCGTTCTTGATGAAATTTAAGTTAACAGACCTTAACTAAGGTGTTATTATTATAAATTGGGTTAGTTTTAGCATTAAAAATTATTTGAAGCTCTCTTAAAACCCAGTTTCAACAATTAATAAGTGCTAAAAAAAATAAGTCTTTTTGCCATTTTACGAGAAATAACCCAAGTTAAACGATATTTAAAAAAAATGAAGTAAAAAATTCTTAATAATGTGTAACTGTATCACATTTACTTATTTTAATCCCTAAATAGCGAAGTACTTCCTCTGGAGATTCGGCGATTCCTCCGGTAGGCCGGGGATTACTCATGCGCTTCCGCTCTAGCTAGCTCCTCTGGCAGATCAGAACCTCCACTTACCGTCAGACCAGAACTAGGTCCTCGGACCCATTACCACAAAGTCCTAAGACTCGGGATATAGGTCGGCGACCTTTGAGAACTGGAGCCTCCGTAGGGCAGGTCGACGATCAAGCGCTTCCGCTCTTCTTGACGCCTCTGTTCCTAACTTAATCGGGTATTCCTGTCGGAATATATATATAGAAGAGAAAAAATGGTATTTATCGATATATAGAGCGTTTGAATCGGAGTTACCGTTTCAATGAAATCAAGCTTATATTTATATGAGGGGTCGGAAATCTACGCGCAGTATAATATTATCATTTTAGTCCTCCGCACCACGGTGGCGCGGAATTCACGCCACGGCGCCGTGGAATAATCTTACTAGGTGCGAAAGTGCGTCTTGAAGTCCCGTTACGTCGTGGGAGCGGCACGCTTCATGGCTTAGTTATTATTTTAATAATAAAAATTAATTCTGCAGTTTTTGGGCTTCTTGCTTTTTAGATACGGGCTTTCTGGGGGAGTATTTGAGCCAAAATTGATTTATGTAAAAGACCCATAACAGCTTCCTAAAACTAGGAAGTCATAAAAGCTTAATTTGGATGTGTCACGAACTTCGTAGAGTGGAACGGTCATTCAAGAAAACAATCATCTCCCTTAAATAACAAGGCCAGTACAAGGCCACCTAGAAGATAATTAGTATAAGAAATTTGCGGCCACAACTAGTTGGAACAAGCTCTAACTTGGTAGTTCAGTACTCATTATCCCTAACAGAAAAAAGGGAACCATACATAGCAGATGTGCCAAACCATTGTCTGTGTCTTTTTCTGAGTAGTCATGATGTGGAAGGAATAGGTCATAAAGAAAAAGTTAATTACGAGTAAAAACCAAATGGTGAAAATTAACTTTATAGTTAAAGATCAAATTTTTTAGTAGATTGGGGGAAGCGATGTAGTGCTAGAAACCTCTCGCTTCTTCCAGACATTGAGTTTAAGGCCAACACTATAAAATCCTAAGGAGTCACACCGAACTCGCTAGAGGAAACGGCTTACGATAATAAAGTTGCAAAAACTCTAAAGAGGAATTGCATCGGCGAAAGCATAAGAAGTTTGATCGGGGTAATGTAGGGGAGATAGCTAATCCCGACGCTCCTAGTGATCTTATCTCCGCATTAATATATAGGAGAGATAGCCAATGCCGATACATACGTGCAAGTAGGAGATTGTAGGAAATGCCCGAATCGGGATTTAAGTCCAATGGGCTTTTTGGGTCCGACCCGACCTCAACAAATGATGACGGGCCCACTCGGGCTCGTGAAATAATTATGAGGTGATTAATTAATTATTACAATTAATTGATATGAACTAATAGGCTTAGGCCCACTTAACAAGCCCAAAAGCGTGTTGGGTCATTAACCCTTGTGGGCTATTGATAGCCCTCTAAACCTCAGAATTCATCAATCCATCATTAACATAAGAGAGAAAACGACCAGCCCTTCGAGCAAGCCCTAGGCTTGCATTTTCTCCTCCCCTGTGCTTTTTCTGGTTCGTCGTCCAATCGCCGTGAAGGACCTAGCGATCTGACTTCGCGATTTCCGATCACATAGTGAAGTTCCCGCAACGAGGGTGGACAATCTAGAGCCTCCACGCTTGTGGAGCTACGACCCGTAACCCGAAGGTTCATGAAACGTGCAGAAATCTGCCAGGACAGATATAGTCAGCGAAAGTACCAAAAGTTCGATAAAGTGTCTAAACTAAATACTTTGATTTTGTTATTAAACTAGATTTTTAGTATTAATGATATCCCGTGATTTTCGTCTCAAGATTGAGAAAAAATCATCGAAAACCCCGATAGTATCTCGAAGCCATATAGGCCAAAAGTGGAACACCAGAATCCCACCTCCCATTCCGACTTCCAACTGATTTAACCTAATGCTAAAAGGGCGATTTTGGATAGGGCGTGAGAAAAACGTCTAGGTTCGATGAACCTGGATATCCGCGTCTTATTTATTCTATCAACTTTTGTTAACTCTCATGCCACGTTTTTTTGGCGTTGATCGTGTGGTGGTGCTGACCACTTGCTTTGGCATAACCTTAGTCAGAAGTTGCAATGTGATCTGTCCAGATTCAATGAATCTAGCCAAACTGGGGATTCTTTCTTTTTAGATGGTCCAGTTATGAGATTTGGCCCACTTTGAAGATCTATTGATGGCAAGTTGTTGATGAGAATAGATCTTATTTCACACATGCCATGTGTTTATTCACCCAATGCTATTAAATATCACAATATATTATACAAATTAAATAACATCTTCAGATTGTATATTATGTATGTACCTTCCTTCCATGGATCTGCATGCATGCGCGCATATAATTGATTACAAATTATACTACTAGAAACATTTCAATCAACTTTATTAGTATATATCTTATCAATTTAATTTTATAAGAAGTATTTTGCTTCGGCATATAATAAAGCAAATCTAAAATATAAAAAAAAGGAAACTATTTATCTTATCATTTAATTATATAAGAAGTATTTTTTCAGAACTGGCTCGGAGCTTGGCGTGAAATTTTACCCACTATATGTCAAGGCTATTAGTTTCTTCTTTAATGAAAAAACAACAATTTATTTTGTAAAATAAAACGTTTTTCAAGACAATCTATATTTACATTTTATATTTTCATGATTAGTTTTAATATGTGATGCGGATATCTTCAAGATATCCTCTATTTAATTATTATTATTATAGTATTTCCAGTTTAGTTAGAGTGATTTAAGGAATTTGTATCCTCTTTTCTTGCTTTTCGGTTTAAACCCTAACTATATATAAGAGTTGTGGATGTTATTTTATTTCTCACATTTGAATGAATAGAAAATTGAAGCTTTTGCTTTGAATTCCCGAGTTTCATACTCGTTGAGACGCGTTCTTGTGTTAATCCATAGTCCGCTCTACATCAGTTGGTATCAGAGCCACTCGTTTCTGTGCAGAGGCATCGTAGAAGCGAGCCGTTCACGAAGCTTTCGTAGAGGATATGGTGAGACGAGAAGAGGTCGACGGATTGCGTGCTCAGGTGGACTTGCTAACCCAACAGATGGCTGCAGTGCTGCAGAATCAATCGGAGCGACGATGCCGAGGCAAGTCCGACACCAAGGACGACCAAGCCAACCTGGTCGGGCATAATTTTGGACGTGCGGCGGTCCTGGAAGATGCGCGAAGGTTAGCGGCGTTCGAGGTGGCTATCCCGGAGTACGACGAACCGACGTACGATGAGGCGAAACACGGTGAGGCCGTGTACAACGAGTCAATCTACGGCGAGACGAAGTATGCCGAACCAGTGTACGATGAGTACAACGATTCCCTTGACGACGAGGCGGAGTACGCCGAGACCGTGTGTTGGAAAGTTGTTCGCATAGACACTTTCGCCGAATAGGAAATTACTAAGGGCGACAAAACTGGCGCCGACGAGGTACTTTTAGAGAGCGACGAAAACTACTCGAGGAACCTTCCTCGCAGATATCCTCTCGACGAACCTTCTTCGATGAACCCGCCTCGAGGAACTTTCCTCGACAAACCCCAGGCCACGGACGACGAGTTTTTCTCCGACGAGCATACTTTCCTCTCGAGCAAGGCCACTGATGACGCTGCACCAAGCGTGCCTGCTGTAGTGACGGCCATGACGATCGCGAGCATGTATGTCTTTTTACAAAGACGACTCTGGCGTCGTCACACGTGCACCGATGGCGAGGAACCCACCACTACCGACGACGCTCTCGCGCTAGCCGGTGACGTCGAACATATTATTGTCCTTCGCCACACCATTCTCGAGGAACCTCCCCCGCCAACCTTGCCTCGAGAAAACCTCCTCGCGGACACTTCCTCGTGGAACCGACCTCGCCGAACCTACCTCGACGAACATACCCTGAGGACCTTTCTTCGACGAACATTCCTACAGTTAGCCAGCGACGTAAACACATCTTTCATCATCGCGGTAACCACCTCGCACCAGTCTCCTCGCCAATGCCGCCAACTAGGAGTTTTCTGGTGCAACGATTATGTTTTCTCTAAGACGGAGCACGCCAACTCACTGCTTGACGAGATCCACTTAAAGCCAATAATCGGGCGTGCAAAGAAACCTCCCGACAAACCTCCCATCATAAAATCGCGACCACTCGCCCCGACGCCCACTTGAGTTCTGCCTGCCTGCCCCAATAAATTCGAGGACGAATTTTCTCAACATCGGGAGAATGATGCGGATACCTTCAAGATATCCTCTATTTAATTATTATTATATTATTTCCAGTTTAGTTAGAGTGATTTAAGAAATTTATTTCATTTTTTCTTGCTTTTCGGTTTAAACCTTAACTCTATATAAGAGTGGTGGATGTTATTTTATTTCTCAGATTTGAATGAATAGAAAATTGAAGCTTTTGCTTTGAATTCTCAAGTTTCATACTCGTTGAGACGCGTTCTTGTGGTAATCCATAGTCCGCTTTACATCAGTATGTCACTAATAAATGCTTATTTTCAAATAATAAAAAAATTACAAAAAAAATAAAAACTCAAAGTATGAGTGTAAAAATTTGAAAAACGACAAGCATGCGTTTCGGAGTTGCCCAAAAAAAAAATTTCGAGTCTGTTTTCAATTTTTAAACTAAAAAAAGCTGATTCGGAGTCCATTGTCCCGAACACATACAAAACCACCCATGTCAATTCCGAATAGACTAAAATTATAATGCACATAAGAACCCTAACATAACAAATAAAAAAAATAAAAAAATAAAAAAATTATTAACAATATCACGCGACTTTTTGACTAAAAAAAAACACTCGCGCAAAGATGCTGTCTAAACAAAACCCCGTAAAGCGCGCATGAATAAAGCCACATCCATGGTCATATACATACACATCGATGTATAGTATTATATAACATTACACCCCTATATATAATATCCTCCTTCTCTTACTTTGCTATTCTCCTCTTCCCCTGAATCAAGAGAGAGAGAGAAGAGAGAGCAAATCCCAGAGATTCTCGTCTCTCTCGGAGCTGAACCCTGATCGCGTTTGGCTCTCTCTCTCTCCATCGCAAGGGGGTTTCTTGCTTCTCCGCTCCGATTTTCTCCGGGTAAGTTTCCGTGACTTCTTCGGAAAATCTCGATCGTCTTTGTTTCGGTTGTCAATTCATTGCCTGTGCTTTGTGGATTTCTTTTTGGGGATTTTAATCTGCATTGTCTCGTTGGCTTGGCTTCTGAGAAATTAAGCTTTCGTTGAACCCCACCGATTCTTCTTTTTATGAAGATTTTGAATCCTTGCTGAAGAAACCATTCCTCTTTCTCCTTTTGATCGATCATGAGTTTCGCGATGATTTTGGGTTCCGATCGGAAATTATTTTGCCGTGGGTGTCTTTGCGCTTGATCCGATTCCTGGGTTTGGACAAATTAATGAGATAATTTTTTTTTAATTAGGGAACCATTTTTGGACATATTTGAGCTCAAACTACTCTACGAGGCTGTTTTTCCTTTTAAGCTTTGAACGTCATTTTTGTCCTTGAAGACATTATCAACAGCAAGATTAGTTTTGTACATTAGTTTTGTTCTCAACTGATTCATGGTTGACTTTTCAGATATCGTGCAGTCATGGTTTTCTGGGTATTTGGATATGGTTCTCTTGTATGGAACCCGGGGTTTGAGTATGACGAGAAAGTGATCGGGTTTATCAAGGACTACAGGCGCGTGTTTGATCTTGGTTAGTTCAGTCGGTTTTGATAGTTCCTGTTGACTTTGATACTGCTTTACAAACGTTCATCGTTCCTAATTTCCGTGGCAGCTTGCATCGATCACAGAGGTACACCCGAACACCCTGCAAGAACTTGCACGCTCGAGTACAAGGAAGGAGCTATTTGCGTAAGTGGCAAAACATTTGTGCACCGTTGCCATGGGCGATCTCCTGGTTTTTTATTTGAATAACAAAATAAATTAAGCAGTTTCGTCCATTTGCAAAAATAACGGAGGTCACCATGGTTATGCTGTTCTTTTATATTGACTTGTATCCTGTGTATTTTGTAGTGGGGTGCTGTTTATTCTGTTCGAGGCGGCCCTGAAAAGGAAAGAAATGCAATGGAGGTATATCTCTTCGGGGTTTATTTGGTATATTATTTGTTGGCGTAACTGTCTACAGTTTAAAGGATATAGGATTAGTTTTGAAGCTATCCTTTTTGGGGGTTTAAATACAAATATTTTTAAGCATCTAATATTGAATCTTTAATTATGGTATTTATATATCTCTTCCTTGCAGTACTTGGAGCGCAGAGAATGTGAATACGATTCTAAAACTCTTGTTAACTTTTACAAGGTTAGAATTTCTCATTTTCGATGAAGCAATGTTAATTTGTCTTAGCCCATTGTTGTTTGCTTACTTTTGGGAGATACTTGTCTATTGTAACCAGGAAGATGATTCCGAGCACCCTACTTTGACAGGTGTTATAGTGTAAGTTTTTTATTATTACGTGAAACGGTGAAGTTATAATGTCCTTTAAATTTTCGTAATTTTGCTCACTATAAACTTCTTTGTATCTTCAGATTCACATCAACACCTGATAGAGTATCGAACAAGTATTACCTCGGGCCTGCTCCCTTGGAAGACATGGCCCGGTAGGCTTAGCCTGAGAGTTGACGTTATTTATCTTTGATTTTCGAGCTTGTCATTTTCTGATGGATATTTACCAAGGACCCTCTCTTCAACGTTGTTTTTCAGACAAATTGCAACCGCCGTGGGTCCCTGCGGGAACAACAGAGAATATCTCTTCCTCTTAGAAAAGGCCATGTTTGATATCGGTAAGTTAGCTTTTGGACAGATAAATCTCTTGTACAAAGGATTGTTCGTTCTTTACAAGAGTGCATGAAAATTACCTGGGCCCGTATGTTTTTAACTTTTTTTTTTATTTTTTTTAATTTTTTTTATGGATATACACAAGTGGCAACCTGTTAACTCTTTGCAGCTTAGTTTAGGGTTTATTGCAAACTGAGTTGCGTTCAGCCCAAGTTGGTTTTCTGAAATCTTGTTGATCTGAGATGTAGTTGTTCTTTTTACCATTTCGGCTCAGCAGAAACTTATATATGTTTGGTATCTTTCAGGGCATGAAGAAGATTACGTGATAGAGCTCGCCAACGAAGTGAGGAAAGTGCTCGGAGTGCCCGGGAAAGGCGTCCCGATGGAGAAGAAGATGATATCGCCTTCTCACATCCAACCCAAAGACAACATTCCTGCCCTTCAATTGCTGCATTCACTTCCAGGAGCCATTGCGATGGACTCATGACTAGCCAGAGGAAACGGAAAAGCGAGGAACCTTGTTATAACCGAGTTTAACATTCGAACACGCAACTTTGTCCGCGTACAAGTTTATTTTCGTCTTAATCTTTTTTTATTTTTATTTTACAGAGCTCCAATCTAACTAAAAGTTCATGTTTGCACTGCGTGCACTTAATTGAAAGGAATTGGTAACGACATTCTTTGTTATGTTGTGCTGACTTGACATCATGGAATGGAATGAAAAGTTTCTGATGCCAATAATATATTTATCTTCTATTTTCTTTAGTAAAAAAGTAGATATAAATACAGGTTGTGTAGCAGTCCAATATCTTAATTCTAATGGCATAGAAGTAACATTGTAGCGGTCATAATCGTTAACGGCTACATGACTAACTATCTCGAAGTGGGTCTGCATCAGAACAAAGAAATTAAAATAGAACAGTAAATCAATTAAATTGGCAATTGATTCTCAGATTGCGTCGGAAGATGTTCGTTACCAACATACGTAAGTTTATACTGATCTCGACGAATAGCGCAGGTTTGTGACACTTGCAAAATGATAAATTCTTGCCTTAATCGCGAAGAATGTTGTGAATATGAATCGCTCTTTTTCAACAAGTCGTTTTTCTGTCTTCGCCGCGTCACTCTAGGTGTGTAACCGGAGCGGATATCCGGTTTTTCGGAACTATCCGAATCCGGATCCGAAAAACCGGATATTCGAAAATAGGTATCCGGATCCGGATCCGGATCCGAAAAACCGGATTTCCGGATATCCGGAAAACCGGATATTTGTTTTCAAAACCCGGATCCGGCTCCGAATCCGGTTTTAAAACCGGATCCGGATATTATCCTAATATCCGGATCCGGTTTTTATTTATTAAAAAAAAATTTAACGACTAAAAAACTCGTACAAGTCTACATATTTTCACGTTGTCCAAAAAACCGAACAAATCTAATACAAATTGTCACATATTACATATAAAATTAAAAATGCATTCAAATCGCGGTCTTCATTCCGCACCATCTTTTATTTATTCCCGTGCATTATCATCAACTGTAAAAGATATGACAATTAAAAAAAGTATCAAAAATAAATTAGTAACCCTAACATAAAAAATAAAATAAAATAATTAAAATATTAAAATAAACCGGGTTTTAAACCGGATCCCGATATCCGGATTTTTAAAAACCAAAACCTTTATCCGAATCCGATTTTAAATCCGGATCCGGATATCCGTATCTGGATTTCGGATTCGGATACGGATTTTAAAATCGGATGCGGGTGCGGATGCGGATTTAAAACCGGATTCCGGGTTTTAGTTACAGCCCTAAACAGGATATAGTTAGTAATCCCCAAAATCCGAGACAAAAAAAAGCCCACCGATCGGACAAAAAAAAATTGCTGGCCAAAACCCGGGCCCGGATTTATCCGGTTCCAGAAAAGAAAAAAAATCCCGAATAAATCCCGTTCCGAATTTCTGTTTTTTTTTTTTAAATTATTTTATTTAATGTTTAGTCCCTTTATGTCGTTTAGTTGTTCAAATACAACATTTTGGTACTTATTAGATTTAGACCTAAGTTCGATTTTAAAAATAATAAAAGTTTAAATTCTTAAGTTATTTATGTGTTTTAATATATATAAACAAAGATGAAATAAATAAAAATAAAAGTATACAACAAAAAAATAAAAATAAAAATAAAAATGCTTTTTTATTCAACAAAACAAACTCAAGATCGGATTCGGATTCGGATAGGAACGTACAACGGTAAAACAGTTAAGTTACAACTTCTACAACTAAAGGTCCAAAGTGAAAGAAAATTTTAAAGACGTAGTACAACAAGAAAGACGAACAACTAAAAAGGAATTACACTTGAATATTCGCAAAGTAATTCACCATTTCTTTGTCTACCATATCGTTTTCTTGTTGTCGTTGGTTGGCCATAATCCAATCTCTCGAAAGCATAAGGATATCGACTATTTTTGCCGCCGTTGACTTGCGACGAGGCTCTAACAACCTTCCGGCCAATGAAAACACCGCCTCCGATGATACCGTTGAGACCGGGATTATGAGAGTGTCCCAAGCTAACATGGATAAAACCGGATACTCAAATTGGTTCGTGTGGCACCATTTAAGGATGTCGAGGCCTTCATCCGGACACGGTTTTCGAAGAAGGTTGCAGAACTGGGCGTACTCATCGATGGATCTGCGACGACGACGTCGACCAGGAACACGAGATCCCAAACTTCCGCTTGCTTGTTAACCCGGTGAATAAGACGTAACGCCACCGCCTTGCCCCGAGGGACGTAAGGTTGTAGAATAACCGGTGATTGTACATGTATGGTAAAACGGCCCCGCGTCCGCCCTATATTGAAAAGAAAAAAAAAATAGAGAGTAAATAAATTAAAATTTAGAGTAAATTAAGAATTTAAATGAGTAAATTAAGAATTTAAAACTTATAATAAAAAATTATCTGAGTTTGTTGTTGTTGCGGATTCGTTTCATCCATCTGATCTTCAGCCTCGGTAAATCTCCACTCGTACTCTTGGTAAAGTTCATTCATCTTTTGGTCCACGTCGAAGTAATTGTCCGTCATGTAGGGCTCCCCCTTCATATCTTGCATCGCTTGTAAAACAGCCTGCAATTGAGAAAGTTTAGGCGTCGGATCTACGATAAACGCGGCGCAATATAAAACCGGAAGCCTTTTAGAACTCCAATAAGTCTAGAATTTTGAAATCATAGGTGCAAGTACATTGCCTTTTTTAACTTTTTTAATTTATTTAAGTAACTATTTAAAGTTTAATTAAACTAATATGATTGATTGATTATTTAAAAGTAACAATTTAAAAGTAACAATTAATTAAAGTAACAAATTAAAACTTAAAGGTAACAATTTATTGAACTAATATGGTTAAACTAATATACTAATATAGTAATATGATTATCAATTATTTAATAAACTAAACTAATATGATTATTAAAATAACATTTAACTACTATGATTATTAAACTAACACTAAACTAATTAGTTATTAATTAACTTATTAAGTAAGTAAGTAAGTAACTTATTAGTTATTAATTATTTCACTTATTAATTAATTTATTATTAAGTACTTAAATTAAACGTACCTCGGCGTCGGGGGAAACGTATTGTTGTTGACGATGTTGTTGGACTTGGTGTTGTTGCTCATGATGGCGGACTTGTTGTGCTTGGTATTGTTCCTCGTTGCTAAGGCTATGCCATTCCGGAATATTTGGACCTTGAATATTGAGTAAGTTAGTAAAACCACCGCCGTGACCTTAAGAAATTAGTAATTGTTGGTTCGGCCCGACGCCACTGTTACCATATTGACCATAAACCGGTAACGGATGGCTAAAAGAAACGGGAACATTGTGTTGATGCATAACTCCGACATTATAATTATGTTGACTAAAAGTCGTCCCGCTATTAATCGACCGCGGCGACGGAATAGTGGACCGTCCTTTTCCTCGGACTTCGGGACGTCCGCGAGAACGGTTGTTGCCACTCGACATATTAACGATAAATTAAACTAATAATAACGATAAATTAAGCTAGATTAAATTAAACTAAATACTAAATAACACTAATAACAAAATTAACAACAACTAAAATACATAATAACACTAATAACAACTAATAATAATAACAACTAAATAAACTTAACTAATAACAACTAATAATAATAACAACTAAATAAACTTAACTAATAACAACTAAAATACCTAAACAATATATGAAACTAAAAAATAGAGAGTATTTATATAATTATAAAGTAGATAAACTATAGACTAAAATTCAGAACTTTGAGAGTTTGAGAGAGTTTGAGATGAAGAGAAGAAGATGTGTGAAAAAAATGAGGTTGAAGTGGTGTATTTATAAGGTAAAATGTGTAGAAATGGAGTAAAGAGGTGTAAATGAGGCTCCAACGACTATTTTTTAGGGCCTCAATGCAATTTTACCGTTGCCTCACACACCCCTCCAACGAAAACCTGCGGCTGACACGTGGAAGGTACTTTTGCCGCAGGTTCCTGGTCATCTCGCTGACACCCACCCTGACCTAACGGCTCTTTAATTTGGGCCGTCCATCTCGCGCATCCGACGGCCCAGATTAAAGCTTTTTAAAAAAAAAAAAATTAAAATCCAGAACCGGGATCCGGGTTTTTTTTTTTTTTTTTAATGTGGGTCTGGGTTATAACCCAGGTCTCACACTTTTGGGACTAACAGTTAGGTCCGTATGTCAGTGTCAAAGTCGTGGCAAACCTCATCAGGCTCATGTCTTATAACAACACTTAAAAAAAAAAGGTTGGGTTTTGTTATATTTACCAACAAACCATTTATTTATCTTTTTGTGAGTTCTGATCAACTTACTCCATACGTTAATGCTTTCCTTAACCTATTGAAGAATTAAAATTGACGTATGTCTAAGCGCGTCATATAAAATAATCTTTTGAGAAAATTTAACTCATTTTTTGCTTTTGCTTAGTGAGGCTATTTTGATTCAATACAGGATAATATACAACCAATAGCAGTGAAGACTTTGTACTATGTAAAGGTTTTATAAGTTTCTGTGAGCGAATAGTATTGATATAAATTATGAAGACTTTCCTTATAACATCTAGTAGACCAGGAGCGTTAATAATATTAGCTCTATCAATTCCCGGTCATAACATTTCCAGATATATGGAGTTCTTCTTGGTGGAGCAGTGATAGAGCAGCCATTTGCTGTTGGAGGTAGGCTTTCGAATCTCAACTTTGACAATTAAGCTTCCCATTTGACCCAGAGTTTACATATCTATTTGAGCCTTCTGAAACTTGATCCATAAACGTAGTGTCTAGCTTTTTGGATTTTCTGTTTTTATTGCTAAATTTTCAATGTATTCCCTCAGGCTCTGCCTCTGGCTGCAGTTATCTGTAAGGATTCTTTGACCAAGCATGGATAGAAGGAAAGACCAAGGATGAAGCTGAGGTATGCGGTTTCTTAATGCGTAGTCAAATATAACACATATTTGGTTAATTTACTAGCTTTATAATATAGATTAAAACTTACTTGAAAATTAAGTTGTAGGGATTTATGTCCAAGAAAGAAGGAGATATGTGTCCAAAAGATCGATAACTCGAAATGGGAATTTTGGAGAATTTCGGCCAACACTCAAAAGCCCGATCTCTTAGGAACAAGTTTCTGAATTTTATTGGCTGCCGTTTTCATTAACATAAGCTCCTTTAAAAAGAGCAAAGAATTACAACCCTAACGGGCCGGACTGGGCCCGACTAAATAAAACCTCTAACTTAATTAATGAACCTAATAACAAAATTAAATAATTAAACGAGAAAATAAAACGACAAACTCACTTAAGTATTCTAAGACCGTATTTAAATACGACAACATAATCAAAATGATGATAATTAAAATAAACGATACTAATCCTAATTCCGGGGCAGTATCAGAATAATGAATTAGGTTTATCAATATCTTTTGAAATATATATATATATATATATATATATATATATATATTATCTTTTCTTTCTTTCTTCACGCCATCAACACATGATTCTCATTCCGCAATTATATAAAATAACTAGTAGGGCACACAGAAGTGACTCTTAAATTTCAATAAATATTTTAGGACCATTCAAAGAAAATAAAATATTTTAGGAGTAATTATTGGGTCACAAAATTTAATGGGTCCACAAACAGTAAATTTATTCCAAATAAAAAAGCCAGATTCCAATCAAACGAAGCCTGAGAAACGACCAGTATGATGTCTTGTTCGTCTCCGAAGCTTCACGATGTCTTCGTCTATGGCAGCCTCATGGCTGACGACGTCGTTCGCTCTCTCCTCCGCCGCATTCCTCTCTCTTCCTCCGCCACTCTCCCTCACTTGTTCGTCCCTCTCTCTCTCTCTTTTGATTAAAATTGAATTCTTGATATAACCCATCTCTGACCGTCATGCTTGAATGAGTAGGAGTTTGACACAATCTCACTGGTTTATCGAGCTATAGATTCTACGTTGTATAACTTTTCTTCGTTGGAATAGCCATAGGTACAGCATCAAACGGCGCGTTTATCCGGCTATATTGCCGGTGGAGAGCGACAACGTCCCGGGAAAGGTCTGTCAACGTCGTCCCTCAAGTTTTCCTAATTGTTTGTCGATAACGAATGGCTCATATGTAAATACGAATGATTTCTAACACCCATTCCTGCTTGTTTATGTGCTCTGGTTTGCAGGTTTTAATGGGTATAACAGATCCCGAATTGGATATTTTAGACACATTTGAGGATTACGAATATCAGAGGCAAGCTGTTGAGGTCTTGTTAACTGTAAGTACCTAAATGAGCCCTTAATTTTTTATTTTTTTTATTTTCTAGTTACGTCGTCGTGGGAAAAACTAAAAACGCAGTTAGAAAAGTTCGATTGACTGATCTATTTCCATTCTTCGGACATTTTTGGATCGTTTTGCAGGAAACTTCGACGAATCTTATAGCTCAAGCTTACGTTTGGAACACTAAAGATGATCCCAATTTATATGGGGCCTGGGACTTTGAGGTGTGTCTTTGTTTCATCTTGGTATACTGAAATTGCCATATATATATATATATATTTACATATATATATATATAATGCGCGTTTTTTTCCTGTGTTTAACAGAAGTGGAAACAAGATCACCTGGACGATTTTGTGAAGATGACTAAGGAATTTATGGAAGAACTAAGCCTGCCTAAATCAGAATCAAAGACGAGAGTCGCCACTTACGAAGCTTTCTACGAAGAGGACGGCGAGGATCGCCCCTCATCGTAAGTCGAACTCATGGCCAGGTTTTTAAATGCCATTGAACATTGCACTTCTGATATTTGCTGTGAATTCTATTGGTCGTTATAAACTTGTGTTTGATGATATTAGCGTTGGCTATCTGGCCTCTGTTCCAGATTATATCTTTTTTTTTTTTTAAAGAAACATCGGTTATATTAATATAAATAGATTACAATGCAAGGCTAGGGGATGGTTTACGATCAAACCAATCCAACAAAGTTCCAGATTGTATCTTTAATAAAGCCATTATTTCTTGTGCACTAATTTATGGGATAAAATAAAAATAAAAACTATAGGACTTGATAATCTTTCATTCATACAAGTTTGAAATTGAAATGCATATATATTCTACGTTTATATCCTTTGTCTATATCGAATTTTTTACTCTGATTATATTTATTCATTTGCTGCGACCCAATCTCCATACAGTATGATGATATTTTGGCCACGGGTGTAACAAAAACCTGGAAATACGGGTTTACAACTGCATCTGGACCGGATCCGATCTAATAAATGTCACATCCAGTTTGAAACCAGTTAAACCGGAACCAGTTTTTCAAAAATCACAACTGGATAAAAAAACTGGATCTGGGTTTCAGGTTTTGAGGTTAAAAAACTCGGAACCCTGAGTAACAAGTTTCTCCAACTAAATGGTAAATGACTGTAATTTTATCAAGATAATGTTGTTCCAAGTCTTGGAAACACTTTTTGGTGCTTCCAATAATGAGATTCATACAGGTCAACTTTGACGGATCCATTAACGTGTTGGCTAAAATCTAAAATTTAAAGATAATCGTAATCTTTGAATCCAGCTTAACGCCTTAAACGTGACGAGACAAAAAAATTATTCAGTTTAATCAAGCTATCTGGAGGAGCGACGCCGTAATCTTAAGTACCCGAATTTGCCGGCACCGGGCGATGAACCCTCGAAGATGAAGGGTAAATAACCTGTGGCAGCTTTGTATCTCTGCTGAAGCTGAACAAGAAAACGACAGTTTCTCGGTTATCAAGAAACGAATGTGAAAACACGTCAATCACAAATGCTCTTTACTTTTCCTTTCTATTATTGAGTTTACTTTCTTGTGAGGGAGTTTGTTTTTATGATCAATAGAATTGACGGGAGATTTGAGACTAAAGTGAGAATAGACTCAATCAAATGAAACTAATTACCTCGAGAATTTGCTGGCTGGTTTGAAGGCAATTTCTTCCGATCACACAGACTGTTCCACCTGAACCTCCACCGGTGATCTTGGCACCGAATAACGTGCCTTCATAGGATTTGGACAATGTATTGTGTTGCATCTCCTGAACTAACTGGACCAGTCTATCAGTTCCGTCGGAGCCGAGGCCACAAGCACTGTAGCTATAGTGGCACTGCAATAGAAAGAAATAAATCTTTTCTTATGCTCTTTTATTGTTTATTTCTGGTCAATTTCGTGAAAGAAATAAGGGTAAACTGCGGCTAATGTACCCAATGTTTGATTTTCTGCGGATTATGTACCTAATGTTTATTTTCGGCGGCTAATGTACTCAATGTTTGATCCGTTAGACATTTTCGTGTTTTCCGTCAGTTGACCGTTAGAGACTTATCCTCCTCTATATGTACACTTTTTGTATTTTTGACATAACTCACTCATTTTTTATCCAAATTTTATGCACGACCTATGGTTGGAAAGATAAGAGATGATCTACAACTTTGGATTTAAGTTTTGTAAAAACAGTTTGAAAAATATGAAATTTTAATTACTACTGGACATTAGTGCAATGCAAAATATTTATTTCGAGCAAATTTTAATATACTTAATGATTTTTTTGTGATGAAACGTAAAACTAAAAAGTTGTAGATAAATTTTTTATCTTTCTAAAGGGTGTTTATTTATAAATTTTAGACAAAAAATGAGTGAGTTATGGCAAAAATATGAAAGATTATTTCACATCACATCTTTCATATTTTTGGCATAACTCGCTCATTTTTTGTCCAAAATATATAAATGAACACCCGTTAGAAAGCTCAAATATTTATCTACAACTTTTTACTTTTACGTTTTATCTCAAAAAATCACTAAGTATGTTAAAATTTGCTCGAAACAAAATATTTTGCATTAAAATAATATCCAGTTGTACGCTGTATTTGAAATTTCGTATTTTTCTAGAACTTATTTTACAAAACTTAAAACATCAAAGTTGTAGATCTATCTCTTATCTTTCCAACCATAAGTCGTGCATAAAATATGGACAAAAATTGAATGAGTTGTGTCAAAAATACAAAAAAAGTGTACATATAGAGGAGGATAACTCTCTAACGGTCAAGTGACAGAAAACACGAAAATATCTAACAAATCAAACATTGAGTACCTATTTTTCGGGTTACATAATATAATTATTTATTATCATATCTATTTTATTATTTATTTAGTTACCTATTTTATGCTAACGGTACCATATCAAATTAAAACCGAACCCTACTATATATAATTATATATGTAAATTTCTAATCGTCTTCTGCCTCTTCACCTCATTCCTACTATGTATAATTATTAATGTAATTGTTTTTAAAATAATTATGTTTTATATATCAATGCTTATGCCTCTTCACCACATTCATAAAATCAACATAGCTTTTACTTACTTAATGCTTTTTAAGTTAACATTTAATCGGAATTCAAAAATAATTAAAACATACCTGGTAAAGTAATTCGCCAAGAGCCGAAAGTTGCTCATAAGACGTCGCAGACGTTAGCAAAGCTTTGAAAGCCTGTGTGGACAGAGAAAACGGAAGAGTGAGGTATAATACTAAAAAGCATTTACAGAAAATCAAATGGCATTTTGAACTAATGTAAATTTTTCTTAGAGCTTTGTTAGCGTGCTAAAAAAAAGCATATTGATTAAAATTTAAAAGTATATTCCGACCTTGACCCTGAAATTTTCATATATGGGATGTCTTGCTGGTGCTTTGACAACATAATTACACTTGGGATCAATCACTGTGACTGGATCCTTGTGATCAATATATTTCTCCTTGAATGTCTCACCAAGCAAGGACTCGGGCAACATCTTCGCATAAACGCCTTCGTATCTAATCAAAATTTAGAATAAAAAAAAAATTACAGGTTCGATTACCGAAAAATGAAATGAAACAATAGGCCAATGGGAATTCACCGAAACAATAGTTCCGAAACAGTTCTTATAATTCACCAAATATAATAAAAGTCTTTTTTTAGAGTAAAGAGAAAACTCTCTACAGGATGTCTCGAAAGGAAATCACGGTTGCCACCTTGGATTTGGGTTGAAACCCTTTTTCCATCATAAGCACAAAATACCAAAAATACCCCTAACAAAGCTTAAAGACCAATAACGACATATAGGCTAATTTACATTTTCCCCTCCTCCTACAAGTAGTAATGGGTTGTATATTCATTGGTAAGAAAAGAAGAAAAAATTACTGGTCAAATTAGAATTGCATCACCGAGAACATTGGTATAGTTAAAAAATTTCATACAGAGGTTAAATCATTTTAGAACAGAAAGTTTCCTAATTAAGAATTAAGAGGTTAAATAATTTTAGAACAGAAAGTTTCCTAATTAAGAATTAAGATCACCTGTGAGGTGGCAAGTTGCACATGTATTCCAATGATGCTTCAGCTTTCAGCAATTCAATACCATCGTTCTCCAACTCGTCGATGTTTAAACCGTTTAACTCTGGAATTGATCGAGACAAGATCGATGTTGCTATGGATTTTATCATCTCTCTACCCATAAAGGCACCAATTCTGACCGATCCATAGTCAGCGCCTCCGACACTGGTTCAAAGCAAAGAAGCCAACTACTAACAGGTTCCAAAGACGGTTTCCAAGACAAAATTTGGCACAGAGATTCACCAATGTGAGGAATCCTTTTCACTCTTTGAACAAGAAACACATTAGGACTATTCCTTCCAGAGGAAGATCAGCTCTCCAACCGATGTTATTAAGCAAGAAATAGACAAAACAAAGCATAAAGCCTAATCAACCCCTAAGCTAGGCACTTTTAGGCTGCCCTAGATCCTAATGCTAATAATCTGGAAATTACCCGAATACCTTTAGTGACATAAAATAAAAGAAACTACATAAAAGGACTAAACATTGCCTAAACAATTGACTTTCCCGTCTATACCTAATAACCGCAGATCTATCAGATATATAAATGATGAGTGTGACGTTATAATCAGAGGGAGAAATCTATATAAAGACGTCAGATATCATAAAGTGACAATATTTTGCGTTTTTACTTACCTGTGTCTTATCCCTGAATCAATTCCCCAAAATCTTATGTGGCTAGGTATCTCTACAAGGCCAAGTACCTCAGCAGGCTGCAGAACGGGAAAGAAAATCAAATTACACTGTAAATACTTGATTGACAAGGGAAAATTTAACAGAAGGTGATTTGATCTTGATGCATATATTTATTTACCTGGCACACCATCGCAAGAAGTTTGTTAGCTTCACCACACGCTGAAGTCATTTGGTCCATTACACCACAGGGAGCTCCCACAACATGATTTTCCACCTTTTGACAAAGCAAAGCTAGATCTCTAGGGTTGATGGTTAATCCTGAGAAAACATTGCGTGGTTTTAAAGCACCGGCTTTACTGAGATAACGAAGCAAACAGCAGTATTTTCTGGACTGGTTTTACGCCTTTAATAGATCGATACACAAAAAGCGAGTCAAATTCAATTTAATTAAAACAACTTAAAGGATAGCATGAAATTTGGAGAGGTTTATCAACTAAATAAATTACCATGAGAAGCAGCTAGAGCTGACATGGTAGCAACCTCTACAGAGGCCGAAGAGGATACACCTTTGCCTTCCGGGACAGTGGATGAAACCTATATATCATCTTTGGATATTAGTTATAGCTTACTCAAAATCATTTAACAGTTTTTGGGGCAACCATATGCACATAATAATCTTCCAGGAGATAAAGGTTTCACTTCCAGTAAAAAACGGTGTGTCATATCGTTTCACACAAACACAATACAGAATCTACCATTCCGTAGTTGAAACAAAAGCCATATCTTAACGAGCAAGAACATATTACTTAATCCGCCATTAAAGTAAAAATTAACATGACTAATGAGGGTATGAAAAGCATGTACCAGAATATCATCTTTGGATAAAACCTATATATCATCTTTGGATATTAGTTATAGCTTACTCAAAATCATTTAAGAGTTTTTGGGGCAACCATATGCACATAATAATCTTCCAGGAGATGAAGGTTTCACTTCCAGTAAAAAACGGTGTGTCATATCGTTTCACACAAACACAATACAGAATCTACCATTCCGTAGTTGAAACAAAAGCCATATCTTAACGAGCAAGAACATATTACTTAATCCGCCATTAAAGTAAAAATTAACATGACTAAGGAGGGTATGAAAAGCATGTACCAGAATATTAATGCTATCCTCAAACCGTACACCTAATTCTGTCATCAGAACGAGAATTGTACCTGCAACATACGCTGCCCACCTATCCACATGTGAAGCGTAAGTAAATGTTTTAAGATAAAGATAAGGTTTCACATGTACCGAAAATATGACCAATATACTTTTGGGATGGATCTTGAGCAAAGTATTTCTTTGTCTTCTCGTATGACAATGGCTTCTCCCCGTCCATAAAGTCGGATAGATCCATGTCAAAGGTTGGACTGCGATTGCTCAACTCTGAGCCATATGACACCTGACATAAGCACGAGTATATCAATACACGAAGGAATTAAGTATTTTAATCAGAGTTATAAAAATATTTCATATATAATACGTCATAGTCCAGTACAATATCCTCATAGGACAAAATAAATGCAATGCTCATACATACAATTTGCAAGACAGGTTTTGATTCCTCTCCTTTTCTTTTCTGCCGTTCTTGAGCGTGTTTCCAAAGCCTGTTTTTACTCGGATGATTCCTTTGAATAGCGACGTGACATGCTTCTCTGATTGGCATCTACAGAATCGCGAGTATGCGTATTTCAGTAATGGGGAACACTTATATACAAATATCTTTTATGAGATAAAGAACATCCAATACACATCACGCAGACAGATGAAGAACCTGCAAGACAAGACTTCCTGAATAATCGGCAATCCCGCCCATTACATCTAAACGTCCCGGAGCCCTTGTCACAAATATTTCTTCCTGTACATCAAATTATATAATAAATAACAGTAATCTTGATATGGCTCAAGAGTTACAGCATCTAAATACTTAGTATATACATAGTAATAGATAACTGATGTTTACATAAACGCAATGCTAGACTTACGTCAATCGTGTATTTAGATTCTAAATTATTTATTCAGCACACAAGACGGTGGAAAAGTAAAACACGCTTATGCTTTCGTCTGGACGTGCTGCGTGCATAAGATTTAAAATGAACATTCACCACAATGCAGAACCGTAAATGTACATTTCCTAAGATACGTAACCTTAAGTTGTATCTATGTCATTAGATTATCATGAACAAAGTATTCAAGATTCTATATATATATATAAATAAAATGCAGAGAGCTTTAGTTACAGTTGTTAGTTGTATAACAGGAAGTTAATTGAAAATTAGATATTTAGTCAACTATATAGCTCATTTACTTTATACATAATTTTGATAGGAATTAGGGAATTAGTTCATACTTAATTTAAACCATGACTGAATAAGATACAAGACCACTTTATTCATTTAAAAAAAACGTAGAGTAAAATAAAGACACACCTCCCAATTAAATAGCCCGGCAGCAGCCTTGCGCTCCCGTAACAAGCGCTTCTCAGCATTTTTCATATCAGAGGAAACATCTAGTTCTGCTAAGCTCTGCAAGAAAGACAAAGTATCTGGAAGACCTTGAGTATCGCCTTGAAGAATCTCAAAGTCTTCGGTATACCTGCAAGAAAATGTGAAAATGATTCTTCTTCCAAACAAACATAGCTGCAATTTCATTAAAAAAAGAGTAAAATTTACTGAGATAAAAGTTAAAATCTCACGGGTTCATGAATAAACTTGTATCATTCATTTGAAAACTTGGAGAGCCGCTACCGAGACCAAGTTCGCTTTCAGCATTTGCATACCAATCAGGAATGTGAATATCTCGGCCAGGCACTCTTTGTAGTTGATAACCAAGAATAATAGCATCACGCAGCCTTCTAGCCCCACTAAGCTAAATTCAGATAACAGAAGTGCTAAAGTTATTAGTGAAATTATTCTTTAGTTTCATTGATGAGGCAATTAGACGAGATATACGGTTTCGAATAAAAAGAAAAAATACAAAACCACCATTACTTAACCTAAATAATACAGACCATAAATATAATGTAGTATAGAAAAGATGTATAAAATAATTTTGAAAAAAAATACTTCACGGTTTGAATATAGCATATATCCTACCATAATTTTTTACAAGTTGCTTTTCTGGAAAATGTGCACTTGCTCTTTTTAGTATGGCTCTAAGCTCTAGGCTTCTTTAGCACAGTTACAAATTTATCCATGGAGTATCCAGGAATAAGAATAACTCATTCAATCAAACCTCAAAAACGATAAAAATACCTTGTCTGATGCGTAGTTTTTACCAAATGCTGTCTCTTGCAGTATTTGAGCTGCCACCTGAAATTTAAGGTTTAATCAATTAAATAAAGTGGTGCATATTACTTCTCACAGGACAAGAGTAAATTTGGTGATCCTTATGATTAAAAAGAACACTAAACAAATAATCATAATCTATCAGGTTTTTTTGGGGGGGCTTCAGTTATCAGAATGTTTGTTAAGGTGAAGGTTGCGGACACAAACCATAAACCTGCTGCATAGCAAAACGCTGAAGTCACAAGAACCCAGATTTTCGGACATGTTTCTAAGAAACTGAATAACTCCGTATTTTAGTCGGTCATAATTTCCTTATTAATTCAATTATTCTTCTCAACCTCAAAATAGTGTATAATAAGGAAAAAAGAACTTCAGTAAAGAAGAAAAAACCTTAAAACAGTGTAAAAAGGGAAAAGTAAGAACTCGGAAAAGTATCAAGTACCTCACCGCCATTGATGCCTCCTTCGTAACATGGCTTCAAAGTAAGTGCACGTTCAAGATAAGGTTTCCAATGGCCAGTAAGTAAATCCCTTCTAATCATCTCGACGCCAGCTTGATAGAACTGTTGACCAATTGTAATGTCACAATAATTTCTTGACATGAGAATTGAAGTCAAAATATTAAAGAGATCGATATCAAAGATAATGGTAAACATAACCGAGCACCTCGAGCATATTTCTCAAGAAGGGTTCTTCATTGAAATAATCTCTACGCACAAACACAAAAGGAAGCTTGTACGCCAGTGCCTCGCTCACAGTTCCATATCCAATTTTTCCTGTACGAAGTGTTTTTCATTGATTTTTTTCATAGTTACATCCAGCTTATGTAAACAAGTTTATGCCTACCGAGCATGCAGTCCGACGCTGCCATAAGATCAGGCGTATATGCATCTTTTGCAAGTTTTCTGAAATTGGGCGGAAGATCCTGAGTATCGGAAGCGCCACAAACCTAATCCAACAAAATCAGTAATTGATTAAGGCAGACATAATAGTGGAAAAATTCATAGCTGTGTAATATTAAAAGAGATTTCGAATAGTACCAGGCACAGCCAACCAGATGGTAAAAACTCTTCCTTCAACTTCCAGCCCGCTGGCTGTAAATAATAAAGAACAAAGAGCTCATTATGCTAAAAGGTGATTTTTCCCCCTCCATTGTACCATAAATAATACTAATATTGATCTGTCAAGAATGTATATATGAATGATATATCAACTTGCGTGAATAAAATATATTACCTGCCCGCCAAAGTTCAAAATAACGAGCTTCACGTCTTCCCCGATGCCAAGCTCCTTCCTTACCTATACAGCAAATATAGGAGAATTAAATCATAGAGTAAGAGAAGAATGATTTAGAAGCTTCAATGGGCCCCAAACCTCTTTGCGGGATTTGTGAAATCTTCGGACGACCAGGGGCACATCAATTACGTCTCGAAAAGCAGGCACTATAGGATAAGTGTGCATTGCAAGAAAATCAGTTAAATACATTAACAGATGCAATATTTATAAAGACAACAATTTTGTAGATGTGTGGTTGGTATAGCTTATACTTGGGCAGTATCCGGGCAGGCGGATCAGAAATTCACAGTGAGAATAATCCTCTGCAATCTGCATCGAGTAGGAAGTGAGAAAAACGAATATAAATTAGCAGTCTCCGAAAATATAATCGTATGAAGCCTAGATGAAATAAAAAAGCACATCTGCAGAAGAATAAATGCAGTAATTTTTTATTGATAGAGTAAGCTTTATTTTTTCTTTTCAATTTTAATGTGCTGTGGGCTCAAACTCTGTCCTAAAACAAGTTCATGATAAGGTATTTTTGGATCTTATAGTTTATTTTGATACGATCCGCATGTTATTATTTTTTCAATTTGAGATGGACCAAATATGACCTGCCAAACTATTGATCGATGATTATGACCCGCAGCCATCACATACTCGGCATAAATGAAGTCCCAACTGTAAAGTAAGACAGAGCAGAAGTGAATTTTCCAACGATTCAAATACCATTTTTGCAAGGATTGGATCATTTAAGCAACATGAAAGAAGTAAGCTGACAAGTAAACATGACACCAAAGTGAAGATCTGGAATACCATAAATGTTCAGAATATGTCAATAAGACACAAGGAATTCAGTGGAAATATAGAGAGAAACATCTCTACAAGATACCTAAAGTTGGTGACGCAAACCGAACGAATTCCAGCATCAGCTGCTGCACGGCATGCAACTGGAACAACATCCGAAACCTGTTTTTCGACATCGTCAGAAGTAAACGTCAATGACTCAATGTAAAGCCAATCTTAACCTGGTGCGACCTTAAATATGGATGCAAGTTAGCTATTCATGCAGGGGAAGAAGTAAACAAGTACCACCAAGTCCGCTTTGATGGAGTTAAGCCATTCCACTTCTGTCGCCAAAATTGAAGCCCGAGGAACTACCGCCGTCTCCGAGTACTAGGAATATCCAAACGTGAAACCGGGTTATCGACCAAAAGCATTATATCAACAACAGACGCAAATTCGCAGTGTAAGCACCCATTAAAACAATATGCAAATAGTGATCACTCTCATTATTAATATAAAAGTACTGAATCATTTCAGTTGACAAAACAAAACATGGTCCAAACTATCTAGTGAAAGCACTTGTTTCCAATACCCAGACACCAATGCTTAGTAATCAGGCAACAAAAAGCATAAAGATAAGCAGGTGTTTCTTTTGTGAAGAATAACGCATTATTTAATATCTTTCTAATTTTTTCAACACCTTCTCCAAGGAAGCAAGGCGATCCACAGTCAACGCATCAGCCTGAACCGCTCCGCAATCCAACAAGACCTGGTTCGATCACACGATTCTCCAGTCAACAACGAAAATCATCGCCGATCAATGCAGTACAGAAGAAATGGTCCGACCTTGCGAATGAAGAGCCTCGGCGAGCGAATCTCGGAGGTGAAGACGAACTCCGGAGCTCCGGTGACGACGTGGACGTCGTGTCCGGCGAGAATCAAGTGCCGCACCACCTGATGACTCAATCTCAGCTGGAAATCGAAATCAGAGCAGAGAAGGGAGGGAGGAAAGGAGAGCGAACCTCGACGACGCGAGTGGCGTGGCCGAAGCCATGGCCGGTGACGTAGTAGGCGAAGACCAGGTGGTTCGTCGACGCCGAAACGGCGTCTGCGTCAGGCTCGATCCTCATCCGGAATCGGAGGTCTGGCGAAGAGGGAATTGACGATCGGAGAAGACTGAGTTAGAAGAGAGAAGTTGGTATTTATAGTGTGAAATTCTCTGGTTTTGGATAACGACGAAACGTAACGAATCAGAACTGATATGATCTCACGTCCTTCTTTCCCGGGTTTTCCATAAGTCGCATTTTTGTCTCTGTTATTTATTTTCGTATCACTTTGAAATTCGAATGAATAATATTAGATTTAGCGTCAAGGTTTATTTAATTCTGTTAGCATATCATGGGTTTTAGGTTTTATTTTAATGGGAAAATCGAGACATAAGTCTTGACGTGGAAAAATCACCCCGCAGTCATGGAGATACGATTGGCGTAATTCCGTTTTTAGTTTACCTCCGAGTTCGGGTCTTTCCGTTAAAACTAGATCACGTTGAATGAGATTTAGAGATGAATCGGGTGGTTTTTTTTGTGATGGGCTTCAATGTCAAAGCCTTGTATATACTGCGATGATGAAAGTTTTTCGATTCTTTGAGCATGGACTTAAGCTCTCCATTTATAGAAGCTTAGAAATTTGAATTAGCCCTCGTAAATGGCCTATCAAAAAATGTGTTTGATTCCCTCGTAATGGCCATAATGGCAATGCTTTAACTGTGGGCGTAATCGTCGTCGTCAATCTCTTCGGCATCGCTTGCGCTGCTTTGATTGTTCTGTGCTTGTCTCCATCTTCGTCGTTTGTTTTCATACTTCGTCGCGAGATTGTGTCTCGTCGGTCTGCTCTCCCTTCCATTTGGCAATGGACTTTATCGATGAGGCGTCGTCGGCAAAGCCAAGCCAAAGCTTGCTCCTTGCTGGTGAAGGCTTTCATCGCATATTCTCGTTACGCGCATTCCTTTTGACTTGTTGACCTTCTTTGATTTGACTAGTTAGGCTTACTCTGGTATTGGGATTTTGCAGTTGCAGCCCACAATGTTAAACGACAAAGATAGATTTCTTCGTACTAATATAAATTGTTGTAGATGAAATAATACCTCAACAGATAGCCTCCTATTTTATCAAGTAGTGTAAGTAATTGGTAAAATATGAGACTAAAATTTCATTCTCTTTGTCTCATCCATGATATCGTCGCTCTTGTAGTTGGGCGATGGGAGGAAAAGTACTTGGGAGCTTCTTACGAAGGTTAGCGACAATGGAAAAAATTTGAAAATAGTTATGTTATTCGAGGCGATTCCAAACGTCGCGAAATCCTTTGCCAACTATCGATGTTACACGTGTCTTCTTCTAGGGATTGGCCTTGTCTCTTCAAGTCTATCCACGTCTTTTCGAATCAGCATGTGTCCCTTGACGTCACCGTTCACTCGAGTGAAATCTAAGCCTTTGATTCATTTTTGTGCATTTGAACCTCGTGAGTATTCCAAACGTCGTGAAATTTGAGCCCTTAATTCATTTTCGTACATTTGAACCTCACTCGTCAGATTATCACGCAATTGAGGTCCTCAAATCCTAACTTTTTTGTTTTCCCTTTCCTTATTGAATTTCGGTTATTTTCCTTTATTCTTGTTTTTCTTCTCTCTCAATCATTCGTCGTCCTCTGAAAATGTCGTCTTCCGTCCTTCTTACTCATTGCCCGACTTCCACTATGACTGAAAGGGACGTGGCTCGAATCGTCAGGAAGCACATCCGTGGACAAGACATTAGCGTCCATGTCCCTCAGGATCATGAACGTTCAGATACTCTCACAAATGATTGGACCTGCGTGTATGAGATCTTCTTCACAAAAGTTCTTCTTAAGCTTCCTTTTCCAAATATGATTTTGGGATTACTGCATGTGTCTCTTCCTACCAGGTTCGTGGTTAAGCCTTCCAAGGTCACGCTCAAAGACGACCTGCAGAGCTTTAAAGATCTTTATTCTGACCTTTTGGGATGTGGTCATCGGTCGTGGGCGTCGCTTGTTTCTGATCGCTTTCGACGAGCCAAGTTATGGCTCCTTCATTTCATCATTGGTCCTATCCTTTTTGCTCTCGTTTCTATCCTGCCTATCCCTTTTGCTCTTGTTACTTTGGTTTCTCATCAATTAGGCGATGACCTTGTTAAGAAGCGGAAAGGCTCTTCTACTTCCAGTGGCCCGAATAATAAGAAATTGAATAGCGTCGCCATCGCCTAACCGGTTGTTTAACGACATAGGGTAAAAACAACTTGGTTAACGACACATGTCTAACATCCTCAAAGTTATCTAGTCAAATGTTGTCAAGAGTGCGAACAGACGAGCCGTCAGTACGGAAAAACCTTCGAACAATCTTGTCCACCTCTTCTTGCTTCATGGAAGAACGAGGAAACTTGAAGGGAGAAACATCTTTGGAGATGGAAGCCATTGCTATTATTAAGATGTTTTCTTTACGAGAAAAGGAGGGGTATTCATAGAAAGGGAAGCACAGAAGAGGATCTCCGAAATAAAGAAAGAAGATCGGAGTAATCCAGGAAACCAAGGAAAAAATTGGGAACTTAAGGAAAATTTGTAGAGAGAATCGGGGAAGAATTTACACAAGAATGAAAGAGGAAGGGAGACGAAGTGCAAGGTTTAAATACCCTAACTTGTATGAGTAATCCGACGAACAATGAAGAAAGGCGCGAAAAAGGATAAGGGCCAAGATCAGGCGACGTTCAGGATACTCAAGATGTACTGAAGTGCATTATGACATGAGAAGACACGCGCTGAATTGAAACCACACGAAAAGATTTGAAGGGAAATTGTGAATCTCCAAGAGACCCCACATGTAAAATCTGTAGTTGGTCAAAAGAATCGCACTAGGGATCCCATCAGGCAACGAAAATATTTTCCAAATCATTCTCGTCGCCTTTCACGACCATTAGGGGATTTTCTGAGCTTTTTCTTAAACAACCATGAGGAAAAAACGAGGACCTCATCGATCTGATCGACGACAACAAAATTTTAAGTCTCATATTTTACCAATTACTTCTTGTACTTGATAAATTAGGGGGCTATTTGTTGAGGTACGATTTCGACCATGACAATTTACATTGATATGATAAAATCTATCTTTGTCGTTTGTGATATTGAGCTGCAACTACAAAATGCCCAACCAAAAAGAAGGCCCAGTTGATCAAGCTATTTTTGGGAATCCGGACTCGAATCTCGATGAAATCAAGAAATGAGCGTCCGAACCGTCCGGGTAACATTTAAAAAATTATTTTAAAGCGGAAAAAACTTGTTATCCGTACAACGCTCCGGATATCAGATAATAACCATTTCTCAAGATCTGATAAATGTACGCAATTTAATATTCAGAAATCATATTTAATAATCTAGTAGGAAATAAATAGAAAGCATTAAATGGTCGCATTTATTAACCCAATGCATAAATAGGCTCTAACTGTAACCGAATTGGAGATTTTTCCTCCATAATTTCTAATTCTTTTAATTAAATATAATTAATTATTTCAATCCAATGGTCCATATTTAATCTTATCTAAATCCAATGGATATAATTAATTAGTGATTTAATTAAATAAGAAATACATGATGATATCAAATAATTTAATCTTATCATCTTATCTTTAATTTATTCGAATTATATATATATAATAAAATTCGAATTCTAATTATCTAGATCCAACGGTTGAGATAAATCTTAAATCGATCTAATAGATCAAATTAATTCAGGATAAAATCAAATGCCCTAGGGTTTTATCAAACATTATATATATATTTTTATATATATATTTTTATTTATTCATATAAATCTATTAATTATTAATATGATATTAATGATTAAATCCAAATAATTAAATTATATTAATAACTTCTGACCTCAATATCACACATTCAAATGTCATGGGGAGACACCATCATTTAAATTTGTGACATGTGATTTAATTTCACGATTTACCGAAACGATCATAAACTTGGAAATTCTCTAAATCACAAGCCGTACGTCAAAACGAATCTGTTCCAACAGCAAAGATTCTTACAATTTAAATTCCAACAACTTTCATGTTGATAGAAAATATAAATTCTACTTTCTTTTTTTAGTTAATTTTGGTTACCAAGATATGGTACTTTTGCCACGGTACTGATAAAACTATCTAATGTCTAACTTGACTTCAGTTTTATAAGTCTTGCAAAATGATTAAAACATATCAGATGTTTATATGACGCACGTATCATCCGTTACGAAGCTATCCTTGGGACAATGGACCCGTATCACTTAAGCTCCAACGAACTGTTAGGATGTTCTTTAAACCTCGGTGTAATTCCACTATAAACCCGAGGCTGCACTCTTTAGTGATACAATATACATTATTTTCTTATTTACAGCATGATCTATTGATACAATCAAATTCGGGTTATTGATCTTTTACTTGATGATCCACACACGAGCATGCGGTTTTTACCGGTTTGCCTCTCATTGCATTTTCATCCTTGACTCAATCAGTAATATCATGAGTAACCCACTTAGGATTTCGATTCATAAGTTGCGCACGGGTACCTCTCACTTCTCACCACTGATAACCAAGGGAATAATCGTGACTCAGAAGAGAGTTGTGTGATGCCCATGTCTATGACCAAGCTACCTTCACTAGTGACTATCATGTTGCCAAAATAATAGTGTTGGGAACAACTGTAATATATTGTGTTCTTTAAGGGTTAAATCAAAGAACAATCAGGCCAACAGCTCAGACTCAAGATCACTCAGGACTTAGATCGAATATCCATTTGATCATCATATTAGTGACTCAACTCCAAGTTATCAGTGACGATCTTATATGATAACTTCCAGAGTTTAAGTCAAGTCCAGTCCAGTATGAAGAGCCCACGCATCTCAGCGACGTAGTCCCGGAGTCATACATTGTAGAGAACTGGGAGCTATCTTCTCAAAGAATATTGCAATAAGCAGCATGGATTGGAGGCACAGACGTCTCAAAGATTCAAGAACGGATTCAGGATCTTTGAATATATTGAGGTACACGTTCTTGATATTTATTGATTAGGAAGATTATTTATAATTATTTGTTGATACGTTTTTTGGATCAAACACTGTTGAGGCCCAAGTTGTTGATTTTTGGCCTGGCCCAATGTCGTTTTGTTGATGTAGTGGGCTCTTGTTGACTTTTGTTGGGCTTTGACTACGTTGATGTCAGATCTTGTTGTCAGAGCTTGCCCAATCAGACTGGCGTGGGCAAAGAGGTAGAAATCGTTGTCTTGAAAATAGCCGATTCCATCCCTTCCATGGTGTAGACTCTGAGAGGAGTTCCTGGTGCCCGGGGTCAAAACATATCGCACGTCGTTCGAGGTCCTGCGATCCGGGGTCATGCACTTCCTGATACCACGGGGCCTGGATTGGACAAGGCCTGGGTTACAGGTTCGGATTCCTCGCAGATCGTGTTCCCACGAAAGGGACAGTGTGTTTGACCAGGCAGTAGATCCTCGGAGATTGGTCCATCGGCCTGTGATATGAATCCTAGCCCGGGTCCTACGAATTGTGTCCGCAAAGTCGTTGTATCTGTGAAAGATATGGACTAGGAGCAGAACGGGTCCTGTATAGAGCCAGAATTTTTCCAGGCGGTGTCGTCAATCGTCCCAGAATATTCTCCAGGGATTCCCCTTTGAGTGGTTTCTCATTGGTAGGGATCTTAGAGAAATTCCCCTAGGATTTCCCGCGCAGCCTGAATTGTGGGTCCAGGCACGTGTCCCTTGGCTATCCGCACTGCCGCTCAATCGACAGTGAGATAGACCAATCACACGTGGAAAAAAACCTATCGGGGGGGTTGTAAACCGTGTAGAAATTTCCCCAAGGCTTCCGCTATCTTCCTCTTTATTGACCTGAGAAAAGAATACACGAGGTCAAGGGAAATAGGGGGTTACCCTCCGATTCACCTCCGACACCCAACATTAGAATAATATTTTAGGGGGAGGCGAGTTTAGAGAGAGTATAGAGAAGCTCGAGAGGTTTCGAGTCAGTTTTTAGTTGTCTATGAGACTCCTATTTATAATAGGATGCAGGGGTTCGAAAGCAAATAAATATTGTTGCGGGAAACCCCTAGGTGCAAATTTTTATATGAATTTTTATCCTCGGAGTGAGAGGAAGCCATCGCCGCCGCCAGATCAGCCATCAGAGCAGCGACGCGCCCACACGCGCGGCAAACGTCCGCAGTGTGCAAGGAAGGTGCAAAGCACCTCCTTCTCCTTGGCTTACACGTGTCCAGGGGCAATTTGAGGCTGCAAGTGGCTTGCTGAAGGGGCAGGCAGCGAGTAGGGCCGATTGGAGGGCAAGGTTTGGTCATTTCTCCGCCACGTGGCAGCTCCTGGTTGGCTGGTGCGTGCGTGGGGTCCAGCAAAGTGCCTCCGAAGTGTTTTTTTCTCCCAAGCTCGTCCGCGTCAGTTTTGCACAAATTTTATGTCGTTTTTGGGTGTTTTCATATTTTTAGGAACATCGGGATACTTTGTTTTGCAGAAATGGGTTTCCGGAGCATGTTTATGGGTTTTGAATTGATATGTTTAAATAAACAATTAATAAAAGAAAATTAATTTGATAATTTTCTTTTAGTTAATTATTCGTAAAATCAATTCCGAGAATTACCCGTACATTACTCATTGCTCAGATTAAAACCATTAAGCATGTTAACAGATTAATAAATGTAATTAATCACGGGCCTGGGAAATTAATTGTAAGTTGATTTTGACAGGGACAATTTTGACAGGGTTATTAGTATGGGACTCTACCCCTGTAAAAGTTTTTTTTTAAAAGTTCCGCAATATTTTTTAAACGTCAAATCATGTGCATAAATTAACGATTTTACAGTTTCTTAGAGCCGGCGGTGACTATTTTCGGTCTCGACTCGCAGACTCAGTCTTTTTAATCGGTATTCGAGCAAATCAAGTTTCAACAATTGGTATCAAAGTCGTGATTTACGATGAATAATTAATTTTAATTTAAAGGATAATAATTTTGATAATAATTTTGGAATTGTTTTTAGTAAAAATAATATAACAATATTTTAGAATATTATTATTTGTATTTTTTGTTGTTTAATTTTATTTTTAAAATTAGACGACGGCTAGGGTTTCGGCCAATGTCGAAACCCTAGGCCATTAATTGGGGTTTCGGAAAGCCTTCCGGTTTCTCAAAAATCGCGAATAGCGGCTGGATTAAATCCAGCCGCACGGTTTAGCTTGCCGCCCGCGTCGGGCCAGCAGGAAGCGAATCGGTCAGCCCGCGTTCGGGATGACCACACGGGATCGGTAACCAGATCGGATTACCAGTCCAACCATGCAGTGGCTGGGGAAAATCTCAGTCGCACTCCCTACGTCCGAGCCGGCAGAACCGAAGAGAAACCAGCTCGCCGTCGCGAGCTGGTGCAAGAAAAACGGGAGCTTCATCGGGTTCCCTGCCTTCGCACTTGAGTGACTAGGCTTTTCCTAGTCGCAACAGAGAAATCCTGCTCGCCGTCGCGAGCTGGAGCGGCAAAAACTCGGGAGCCATTAGGCTCCGCGTCGTCGAAGCAATCGCGACTGGGCTCTACCCAATCGCGAACCTGAGCCAGCCCGAGCTCGGGCTCGAGCGGCGATGTTGGACATATGTGTTCTTAAACAAGTTTATCCATTTGTAAAATATTATGACAAGTCATTTAATAAAGATGGTGCTTATTATGATAATCTTATTATAGTTTCTGGTAGAGTAAAATAGAATGTTTGTTTCCTTAGTTCATAAAGGATGCAATTATGTAATTATTATATAAAAAAAAAAGTCAATGTGAGGAAGAATTAATAATCATAATAAATGAACTTAAAATGTCTGTGACCTGACTAACTAGGTGGGAGCCCATGAATCGTATAAGGTCATTAATGTGAATAAGTGACAATCCTATTCTAGATTATGTGCATGTCACACTCACTAGAAGTGCATTAAGTATGAGTGTCTTCATAATGGACTGGACCCGACTAAAACTCAAAATTATCATATAAGACCGTCACTTATAACTTGTAGTTGAGTCACTAGTAGATGATCAAATGGATATTAGCTCTAAGTCTTGAGTGATCTTGAGTCCAAGCTGCTGCCTTGATTGTTCCTTGATTTAAACGCTAAAGAGCACGATATATTACCGTTGTTCCCCAACACTATTATTTTGGAAACATGATAGTCAGCAATAAGGGTATCTTGGTCAAAGACATGGGCATGACACAGCTCCCTTCAGAGTCATGATGATTTCTTGGTTGTCGGTGGTGAGAAGTGAGAGGTACTCGTGTACAACATATGAATCGAGACCATAAGTGGGTTATTCATGATATTACTGACTGAGTCAAGGAGGAAAATGCAATGATAGGCAAAACAGTAAAAACCGTCTGCTCATGTGTGAGTCATCAAGTCAAAGAACAGTAATCCAAATTTGATTATATCAATGGACACCCTGTTGTTATAAAAAGAATAATATATACCGTTTCACGAAAGAGTGCAGCCTCGGTTCTATAGTGGAATCACTTTGAGGTTTGACGAACAAACCAGCAGTTCGTTGGAGATTAATTGATACGAGTCCATGGTCCCCATGATAGCTTCGTAACGGATGATACGTACGTGATTAGAAAAATTCAGGATAATTTTTAGTCATTTTGAAAGACTTATAAAATTGAAGTCTGTGGCAGACATCAGATAGTTTTATCGTCAGCGTGGCAAAAGTACCATATCTTGCTAACCGAAATTAACTGATAAAATAATGTTAGAATTTATATTTTCTAATAGCACCATGTTGTCGGAAATTAAACTCTAAGAAACTTTGCTTTTGGAACCGAGTCGTTTCGACTTACGGTTTGTGATTTAGTGAATTTCTAAGTTTGTGCTCGTTTTGTTAAACAATAAAATTAAATCACATGTCACGAATTTAAATGATGGTGTGGCACCATGAAATTCTAATGTGTGATATTGAGATCAGAAATTATTAACATAATTTAATTATTTGAATTTAATTTTTAATATCTTATTAATAATTAATTAATATTTAATAGATTTATATTAATAAATAAAAATATTTATTTATATGTCTAAATTCGAATTAGGGTTTCATGATAGGAAATCCTAGTGAGTTCGAATGGTATGATTTGGTCTTTCCAAATTTGCGGCATACATACCAAATGTTTTGGTATTTTAGCAAATCCCTAAAATCAATTTAATCCATTGGATCTGTTAAGATTTAATATCAACCGTTGGATTAAGATAATTAATCTTAACCCTAATAGTAATTCGAAGTTGATAGCTTGGTGACTAAGCTTAGGTATTTCGAATTTGGTCAATTAATGATATCTGTTGGATCGGTTTTAAGATTTAATCTTTACGGTCAGATTAGAAATTAATTAATAATATATATTATATATATAATTCGAATAAATATGAGGATAAGAATTCAAATTAGGGTTTTGATAATACCCTAGGATATTTGATTCTATCGCTAATTTGATATATTGGATTAGCTTAAGATTTATCTCAACCATTGGATCAAGATAATCATTAAATTTGAATTTATTATATATATATATAATTCGAAAAAGGGGATAAGGTGATTAGATTGAATTGTTTAATCTTATCATGTATTTCCTGTTTAATTAAATCCCTAATTAATTATATCAATTGGATCTAGATTGGAATAAATATGGACCATGGGATTGAAATAATTAATTATATTTAATTAAAGGAATTTTAAAATTAGGGAGGAAAAATCTCTAATTCGGTTACAGTCAGTCTGAGCCTATAAATAGGGAACTCATTCTACACATTTTTCACACCTTCCCCAGAGCAAAAACTCGAGCTCTCCCCCCCTCTCTCTCTAGGGTCTGCGAATTTTTGCCTCTTATCTCTTTTTCTGGTTTGGCTTAGTGAGACTTTGTTTTTCGGAAGCTTAAAAAAGAACCGCAGTTAAAGTTTTGCGACGGAATCCTGCCGGCGAAGCCCACGCTTCAGTACAAGGAATCCAGGAGAATATCCCGGAAGCCTGCCGGCGAAGCCCACGCTTCGGTACAAGGAATCCACGGCTGTTGCCCTCAGCACCGGCGGAGCCCTACCGAGATTCAGAGTGCGCAACTGATAACGTCAATAGAGGTACGGCCTTATGCATTGGGTTAATAAATGCAACCATTTACCGCTTTCTATTTATTTCCTATTCGACTAGTTTTTTAATAATGAGATATGAATATTAAATATGTAGTATTTATCGGATCTTGTAAAATGGTAATTACCCGATATCTATGTCGTCGGACTGGTAACAAGTTTTCCGCTTTAAATAATTTTTTTAAATGTTACCAGGACGGCTCGGATGCATATTTCGGCATAATGAAACTGGGAATCAAATCCCGATTATCCAACAGGCGAGGCCTCCGTGCAGCTCACTGATTGCACGAATAAGAATAGCCCGCGTCGGGTTGAAGCTTCCAACCTCCGATGATGCGCGCTGCAGATCGGTGGCGAGGTTTAGCTCGCTGCTGGCGGCATGGAGAACGAAATCGGCTTCGGTGCATTACAGTGGCGAGCCATTTTTGGGCTTGGCCTAGGATACTAAAACCATAGGGTTTCGGTTAGGGTTTTTGGTTCGGCCCTCCGGCCGGACCATAGCGGGCCCGCACACATTTATCTCTTAAAATTTAGATTATTAGTAATTTTAGTATATTAAATAATTAATTATCCAATATTATTATTTCAGGTTAAATATTTAATTATAATTTTTTTTTGTTTTAAATTAATAAAATTAAAGTTAACCCGAAGATTAAATGCGTGACACTAGATTTATTTTCTCCTTAATAGAATAAAATAATTTATTTTATTTTATTTATTCCCGTGATTATTCACAATTATTAATAATGGATAATTAATTCCTTTATTGGATAGATTTAATTATTGGCTTTATTAATTTATTAAAATAAATAATTAATTCCTTTATTGGATAGATTTAATTATTTACATTTTAATAAGGTATTCCATAGATAATAATTTAATTATTAACCCAATTACGTAATACGTTTATGTTACAGAGTGGGCTATGTAACATTGGGTTTTAATAAGCGGTTTCGATTGAGTAATAGATAGTAAATAATTAATCAATAAATAACTTCATCATTAACTACGGAAAAACTTTTGAGGATTGTGTTCTTTCCTAGAAAGAATGAATCAAAAGTGAGGCCAGTTCACCATGCACTTCTGGGTGACTCGTTGGACTCCTCCCATCTGACTGGAGAACACATCTCAGTCTATCACTACCGTATTTAATTTATGATTTTATTTTAGGTTCTTAGTATATTTAGTATATGATAATAACCTAGGAATAAGCTTATTAATGGGAATCCTATTATGAGTTGATAAACCGATATGATTTCTTTTTAATTCTAGATAACTAAAATGTAAGTTCCTAATTTAGAGCTCGTGCCCAAATAAACATGTTTATCTTAGATGGTTAGAACATTTGTAGTTTAAATAGAAAAACTTTAGCTTTGAAAGGTCTCCATTCGTTGCCGGTACAACGATAGGTTGCGTAACACCTCGTGTCAGCTAGATCTGGCCTCCTTCAGAAATGTTTAAGTTATGCAACTTATAAGTCATCGTACTGGTCTGTTTATAGATAAAGGTAATCACAGATGTATTTCAACGGCCGTGTGTCAGCTAGATCTGCACCCCTAAGGGCGGTGAATGCTTGAGTTAAGTCTGTAAACCTAAAATGAGTGGGTTACTCTTGCATGTGATGCTTCAATTCGTTGCATGACCGATCTAAAGTAGGTATTAGTTCATGTGATAAACTTTTGGTAAGTTTTCGTGAATTAATGGATAAGAGACAAAAATATGTTTAGCTAGTGCGTGGTTAGTATGCTGGAGAAGCTGCAACCACGTATTGATTGCTAAATTACCTTGAGAATAGTGTGTAAGGATTTTTCCTATGTTTATCCTTCCATACATTGAAAATGTATGCTATTCCCAAATATTTCTCGTAACATTCTCCTATGTAAGTTTTAGTAAGTTTTCATTCAAGTCAAAATTAGCTATGTCGCACCCAATTATGTCGTAGTTGTCAAACAATACTCTAGATTGGAAAGTTAACAACAGTCGACCAACGAAAATTATTTCAGATAAGATAGTGGGAGCTATTCGTTAGTATTAATAAATATCATTTATTGAGAAACATATTTATTTACAATCAAGAATTTAAGTGAAATTAAATCTCCACTATATAAACAAAAGTTTCAAGACTTAATCACTTAAATAATCTGGATATTATTCGATAAGTGGTTTAATCGTTTATATTGACTGTCTTGATAAACGAAAAACGTTGCATCTTATGAAATAATAATAAATGTTTCGTTAATTGGTTAAATAGTGATTAATATACCATGGGATCATGAATCATCTTAATATAGATAAGATAAACTAGAACGACCAATGAGTGAACTGTTTGTCAGTTCTCAACTTGTTTGAGAATCTTATCTTAAGATTAAAATGATTAATAGACTATTCTTTCGAGAAAAAGTCTTAGATCCAATATTCTCTAAGAAGCTTGTCAATCCTTTGTGTATTATAGTGGGTTATAAACAAGCTAGAGAATATGAATACTATGTCAATTGACAAAGAAGTTATTCAAGATCATGATATATATATATATATATATATATATTAATAATGCTAGAAATATAAACATTGGTAAGTTTTCGGATTTCAAGCATATTGTCGTCGTCTAATCACTAGATACGTGTGAACTTTGAGTTCAGTGATCACATGATAGAGAAATTTATTTCTTTATCAGTTAACGATTCAGGGAACACTAATACATTAGTGTAGCATGACACGTGAACCAAACCTAGATATTATAGTGCGAATCTATGATAAACATTTAATGATGTTTGCTTTCAAAGCAACCAAGATATACAAACAATGATTTGATTTATGATATATCATAATTTGGACTTAGATTAGTTTATGATTATATATAAAGAGTATTCGGTTTCATGAATACAAGTCTATTGGATTATATATAATAAACTAAGTTGTTAATAAATATACTAGATTAATAAGGAATCAGAGTCGGAATCAAAAGTGATTTATTCACTTTATTCCATTAACATCAATTTGATGTTAAATCTTAAAAGATTTCCAAAAGGAAACCATAGTCATAATTAGAAAGTAATTAGGATACTCAACCGTAGTGGGAACCGTGTCAGCGATCCCGAGACTACGAGTATCGACTAATTTAACGTATTAGGATACTCAAAGTAGTGGGAGCTGTGTCAACAGTCCCGAGACTACGAGTATCGACTAATATCAACGAGTTTATTTGATAAACAGATGCGTTGAACTTCATAGAATTAATTGAAGAAGTCTAATTATGAATAGTAGCAGGAGATATAAAATAGATTGACTACAGTCAACATCTGAAACTGTTATACTTTGTTAACGGTGTCCGGAAGTATTAGATACGTAGAGAGGAATAGACGGAAGGATAATGCCTTAATAGATAGAGTAGTACAGTCCGAGGGTTTTTCCCTGGAAATAAGAAAAGAAAAGAAACGGTAGAATCTTTTCTTTTCTTGTAATATGCTATCTATCCAGAGTCTCTTGTCCATGACTATATCGTCAAACGACGATGGCAGATAAATGTCAATTGTCTTTGTGAATGGAAAAGTTGACTAGATTTTATCTTTATGGATTTGTTTCGAATTGTATTTTGTATAGTTAAGATTTTGAGATAAATTTACTGTATAGTTTAATCCGTGTCAGATTAATGTAAATTTTCAAATCTTAAAAGTTTAAGGTTTATAAACCTAAAAGCGGAAGCGTAAACGTTATTCAGACCTGCATGTATGAACTCATTAACTAGCTTAGATATGGTTTTCATGGTTCGATTGTAAACAAATAATTACTTAAACGACATAATAATATTGGTTTAACATATTACCTTTTCTGTTACAAGTTCTGAGTTCGCAGCGAAAGCGAACTAGAAAGAACGTGTATGTAACAGTGGTAATAATGATTTACCAATATAATCCTTGATAAATTCACCATGTGAATAAAACAATTTCGTTATCTGGATAAAACGAATGATCTTAAATTCTATGACATTAAGAGATGTTTAATATATCAAGAAATTAGAATTAAATGATGAAGTCATAAGTAGGACACTAAGGATCTTTGAGATCCGAGAGTTAGTGTCTAAACTTATTAAAGGATCGATCACAAGGATAGATGCTTCACGGCAATCCCAGTCACAGATTCCTTATGATGACTATTTTAATGTCTAGGACATTAATTGATATAGGTAAGCTCAATATCCTCACGGATATAGAAGCAAATCAAATTGCTAGTATGAACTCATAACAGTATACTAATTTCCATTAGTAGTTGAGTGGGAGCTTTATGCCAAATAAGGGTAAACAAGGAATACATTCTTTGGGATAAGATTGTAGGCGACATAAAAATATAACGTAGTTATAGCTAATTGACACATCTGTTTTTCTAATGAAAAAAGTCTAGAGTTGGACTTTCGGAAAAATAGAGTTAAGGATTAGATGCATCTTCTTAAGAGTGCATGTGGGAGATTGTTGGACATATTTTTGTATATGCCCTCTTTTCAGATGCTAATCCCGCTTGAATAAGATTATAGTCGTTCGCCTAGGAATAAAATGCTCTTATTAATGATAATCTTATATAATTATCTCTGGATTATAAGATATACTTGTCGAATTGAATGTTTGATCCTTAGTTCTTTAACTTTGCATTTATGTCGAAGTTATCACACTAGGTCTAAGTGTGAGGAGGTTTGACTAACATAAATAAGGAACTTAAAATTGGTCCATGGTCTAGATCGGAAGTGGGATCTTCTGATCGTGAACGACTATTGATGAACTTAATAAATCACATTTGCGTGATGACCTATTAAGGGATCAGAGTGTTATTCATGCACAATTAAGTTCATCGGGTATGAAGTGTCTTCATACTAAACAAGGATAGACTTATATCCGAAATCATCAAATAAGTCTGTCACTGATGAAAGTACGATAAGGTCGCTAAGATGATCAGATGAAATCGGTTGATGTCCTGAGGTAGTATGGGTTTATACGCATGACTCACATGGTCTTTGATTTGATCGTTACGGAATACATTGGTATTCTCAATTACTTTCATATCGGGATCGGAAGGTTAGCCGTAGTAAACTGCATTACTACAGATATGGATAATAACTTTATGATTTCCTTATTATGATTTATGGGAAGCAAATAAGCACTCATGCGCAGCTTACGGATTCATAACCCGTAAGTGAGTGATTCGCAATAATCATTGGATTAAGGTATATCATCGAAAGGGCATAACACTAATAATTTATTTGACCCTTTTAATGAGAATCATAGTAACGAAACCGCTCACTTCAGATACCTGATTGTATCAATGGACACCTATGCTCAGGAACATATAATATGCACACTTGAGAGTTCAGCTTCGACCTATATTGGAATGTATCCGAAGTTGGTGAAAACTCTACACTTTCACCGTAGCTCATGTATGTTGTCCATTTGTCCCCTTTGTAGCTGCACAAGGATGACATCGCAATATGTTTTATATACTTATTAAACATTGAATAGATCCATTCTAGAATGATTCGTGATTGATATCGCGTTTTCAGAGATTAACCTAAAAGTGGCAAAAGTACCAAAGTTCTTGGTACTGCCCGGCAACATGAAAAATTGATAATTGAATTTAACCCCAGAACTATTCTAGGATTATGGGAAATCAAATTCTATGAATTTATCATTTTGAATCGTGCAATTCCGATGTACGGTTTGAGAGTTATGGTCAAAATAGTTTTTCGGCGCGGGCCGAAATAACCGCTGTTTTAACCTGCGAATTTGAGAGAAAATTAAATATTGGATTTAATTCTTGGAATATTTAATTAGGAAAATAATCATAATATTTTAATTATGATTTAGTGATTTTAAATTATGAAAATATAAAAGATTTAATTTATTAAATCTTTTAGGGTTTCTAGAAAGATTTACTTTGGATTTATTCTTTATTTGATTTAATTATTAAATCAAATTTTTGAGTGAATATCTCCATATGGTTGAGATAATCTCTCCAGTTGGTTAAATAAATATCTCGAAAGTGGTTGGGATAACCTACCTATAAATAGGTGACCTATCCTAAATCACACACTCCACATTCATCAGACTCTTGAAAAGTCGATTTCTCTCTCCCCCTCTAAGTTCCTGCGGATTTATGTGGGGAAATTCTTCCCGCGGTTTTTTCTTTTAGGGTTTAGAGGTTATTCATGGAGAGCCCATGCATCTCAACGACGTAGTCCCGGAGTCATACATCGTACACAACTGAGAGTTATCTTCTCAAAGAATATCGCAAGAAGCAACGTGGATTGGAGGCGCAGACGTCTCAAAGATTCAAGAACGGTTTCTGATTCTTCGAATATATTGAGGTACACGTTCTTGATATTTATTTATTAAGAAGATTATTTATTATTACTCATGGCTCATATTAGAACCATTAAGCATGTTAATAAATTAAAATAATTAATTCATCACGATCTTGGGAAATTAATTGTAAGTTGATTTTGACACGGACGATTTTGACAGGGTTATTGGTATGGGACTCTAACCCAGTAAAAGTTTTTTCTAAAAGGTTCCGCAATATTTTTTTAACGTCAATCGTGTGCATAAATTAACGATTACAGTTTCTTAGAGCAGGCGGTGACCGTTTTAGGTCTAGACCCGCAGACTCAATCTAAACAATCGGTATTCGAGCATATCAAGTTCCAACAAAAGAATAATTAGTAATCTAAGTAACTTAGATTTGATTCCGAAATTATCGATAAACGATTATGAAAAATGTGTACCGTGTAGTCAAGCTAAAATCACCAAAAAGACGCATAAATCAGTAGTTAAAGAATCAAAACTGTTAGATTTAATTCATTCGATTTTGTGCGAATTTGATGGTGTCTTGGCTAGAAACAGAAAAAGATATTTTATAACCTTTATCGATGATAGCTCGGATTATACCTATGTGTACTTATTGAAGAATAAAAGTGATGCTCTTGATATGTTTAAAGTTTTCGTTACAGAGATAGATTATCAATTCGATAGGAAAATCAAGAGATTTGGTAGTGATAGAGGAATCAAATATAATTATGATCCATTTGTAGAATTTTATAAATCGCATGGCATTATTCACCAAAAAACCGCGCCATATTCTCCCGAGATGAATGGAAAAGCGGAAAGAAAAAATAGGACTTTAGCTGAATTAATCGTAGCTACTTTGCTTAGTTTTGGTGCCGCTTCGTATTGGTGGGGTGAAATTTTGTTTAATGTTTGCTATGTGTTGAATAGAATTCCTAAGTCGAATTATTTTAGGGTAAGAAACCGAACCTAAGTTATTTTAGGACTTGGGGTTGTCTAGCTTATGTTAGGATACCAGATCCAAAGAGAAAGAAATTATCCAGTAGAGCCTATGAGTGTTTTTTCATCGCAAATGCTGTAAATAGCAAATCCTATAGGTTCGATGATTGGAAAAACCAAGTAGTTATAGAATCGAACGATGCCGATTTCTTCGAAGATAAGTTTATATTTACATCTAAGAATAGTGGGGGCTCGAGTTCTAGTTCTTCAACATCAGTTTGAGTTCACGGACCTACTAGTGAGTTAGAACCAGAAATTAGAAAGAGCAAGATGGCTCGTACCACTAAGGACTTTGGATTAGAATTCCAAACCTACAACGTAGAAGAAGATCCTACTAGTCTTCAGGAAGCCTTGTCTTCAGTAGAGGCCAATGTAACACCCGACCTAGCGCCGAACGTTACGACATAAAACTTTCTTTCTTTATTAACTTTAAATAAAACAATTTGTTGTGAAGTTTAAGAATAACTTTTTATTTAAACATCATCTCACTTGTACCTTTAAGCACGTACGTCTTAAACTTCTTATAAAGAATTGGATACCAACGCTTCAGCGTAAAACATTTAAAGGGTCCATTATCGGACAATCGTCGAAATATATCATAAAACTTGAAAGCTTGTTAAATGGTTTACCAAAACTATTTTTATAAAGATTAATAAGATACTTAGTACTTGCAGACTCGGATTATGAAACAGAGACACTCATTTCTTACGTAAGTTCTTAACATAGGGAGGTAATATAAGGTCTACTCCCAAACATAATTCATAGTAAATAAAACATACGTCAAAATATTTTTCTTGTCAAAACATGCGGAAACATTTGCGGTTGCCCATCCCGACCCATAGCCAAAACGCGCATCACCGTTCCTTCGCGAGCCCATTATGAACAATCATCCTATGGTTTTCTTACCTACAGCATGAACACATTAACGTGAGCTTACGCTCAGCGAGTACAGACATTTCCTCACAAAAAAACATATGTCAATCATGCATATATGTATGTCCAGTTATGCTAGATTATGATTTCTTTTTGAAAGACATTACATTAAGTTCCTTTAAGTGGCTCAAGGGATTGGCCCTGTCTTGCCTGGTGATCACCCATATGTGTACGTGCCAATTGCGCGCAGCCGCAAATGGTCAGAGGGTTGCAAGGTCCCCAGCCATCACGACCTTGGGCTTAAAACCCCATTTATAACATGTTTATACCCCGATCGGTGGCATGACACGAGTTTTGAAAACCTTGGTCATCTCTTTAGTTACGGTGACCCTATTCATGACTACATGCAATATGACATAAATCAAAGCTCAATCAATCATTATTTTCATTATATTATATCATGCATTGCTCCAATATTATTACTTGGTCTAGCATGACACATTAACATCATGACATTCACATCAATCCACGTAATCATATAAATGACCATAAAGGACCACTTATATCAATCATTCATGTATTGGAGTCAATTCTCCCAAACATCACATATATTCATATCATGACATATTCAATTTTCCTTTTGAAAACTATTCATGCTGTAGTGACATCTGTACTCACCTAGTGTCCTCGCTGCACTTCAAGATATAGTCTACCGTAAATATGGACACTCTACTTTCCTGTTTGATCCTACCAGACAACTCGTCAGTCTCTTGTATCCAAGTTGATATGCATACTCTGTGTTGTTGGAATTCTAGGGTACTTACGGTATAATGTTATTGATCTAGGTATACACATCCCTTTATTGATTTCAGTTATTTAGAAATCAATAAGGCAATATTGATGGTGTCGATCGGAAATACTTTGATTACACAACCGACTAATCTCTAGAGGTTCCAATCGGCTCAACGAGCTGATTAGGAAGTGATTATGTTTCATCGGGTTATGATAAGTTAACTGGCGATCGGTTGACTAGTTTGTCATGTCATTTATGGGTTCGACCCATAGCATAGATCGCCCAAGTCATTTATTCTGAAACCTTAATTATTTCAAACTTAAATCAATTACCCAAAGTGGGTTAAATATTTGGTAAAATAGTTTTGATCATTTTGATTATAGTTAAATAATATAAATCATCATAAAAAGTTACTTGAAGATCGGCCAAACGATCGGTCGATTGAGTATTCTTCTTTATAACATATTAAAGTATCATACTTATTTATTTATAAAATATATAAAACTTTGTTATTAATAATTCTCTTTTAATAAAATTTTGAGTTGTGTATATTCATATTTCACAAACATAATATTTACTTTGAAAATCCGAAACAACCTCGAATATGAGCATTCTTCATGGTCATAAATTTATTTAGCCTTCGTAAGTTCTTAAACTTAAAACTCGGTGTTTATTTTTCATAAAATAAGTCAAGTACTTGCAATTAAAACCATTTTAATTTCGAATCACAAATCTTCCTTAATAATAAGATACTCGTATACGTTCACTCTATAAATTTTAATCCGATAAATGGAAGCTCGTTTTAACATGAAACAAATTTTGTTAGCTCTATACTGATCTTATATATAATTCATACTTTTTTTTAGAAAATACTTTCATTTATTTAGTTGTACATACTTTTTCTTAAGCATCATTCAAATATGCCTTTTTTGATGGAACGGTTTCGCGACCTTCAGTGCGTGGTTTTTATAAAATTGGTCAGAGATTATTTTGGAACGAAACCAATTTCTGTAGCTCCTTAATTAACATATATATAACATATATTTTTATCCCCATATTATTTAAATCTTTGATCATCATTTAAAATATTTTTCCAACACCAATCACAATCTTCATAAAAACTGGAAACGACTTTGCATGTCGTCACTCCATAATTGTTTTCTGATTAACCATCGATTATTTTTCAGTAAAACCAATTATATTACTTCTATAAGTTCCATACCTTAATCATACAATTTTATTATGAATTTAAAATAAAATTAGGGTGATGAAAACGTGTTCAGATTCTCAATTTCCAGATCTTTCTGGAAGTGAAAAACAGCATGGAGCATGAATGGTGCGTGGCTTATATCTTAAAAACCGTACGATGGATGTTCCTAAATTTTTAGTATGTTATACTATACATCTATATGTATTCATAAAAATGTAAATTTCTTAATTTGGAGTTCATTTGGCTGGGTTAAGACCATGAACAAATCGGAATTCATCATAACCCTAATTCCAACAACATGCATGTAACACATTCATCATCAAACATAAGGCTTTTGAGCCTCATTCATGAAAACACACAAAAATATTCATGCATGCATTGTTTAAAACATAAACAAGCATTAACAAGTAGAATAGTAAAAATTCATCAAGAGAGATGAGGTTTTTAATCCAAATATTATAACTTGTAACGTGTTCTTCAACAAGGTTACGAGCTTTTCTTAGGTAAGGGACTTGTGTACTCCTCACAACGATTTGGTCAAAGTGATCTTGGATTTGAGCTAAAATGATAGAATATAGCATGAACATAAGTTCATAGATCAAGATCATGAAATAAATCCACATGCAAGAGGTGTTCTTACCTATTCTTAAGAACTTTGAACAATGATTTGGTTTGATGAGTAAAATATGTGTTTGAGACCGGATCTTCACGATTATTTATCCATAAGTCTTTGGCTTCAATATACAAAAAAATTGACATAAATAACCATATTTTCATAAGGATATACCTTGGGAAATTTTGCATGCAAGAGGGGATTTTACCTCTTCATCATTCCTTGAAATATTGTGGATCTTTGTAATGCTCTTGGATGAATCTCCTTGAGGAATGACTTGATATTTATTAGAGAGATATATGGGTGGTGAGAGATTTTAGTTTCTGATATTTAGATAGAGTTTGGGTCGGATTTTTGAGAGAAGGGGGAGAAAAATGCATGCACTTTCACCCTTGGGTGTAATTATGATCACTAGGGTTTCCTATTGGTTCTAGGCTATATTGGAAGTCTCTCAACCCACCCATTAGCTCTATTTGGCTGATAAATTTCGTGCTAAGGCTTCCTTAAGGGTTTTTCATTGATTTCATACACTCTAATGTCACCATTGGTCCATTTTGAAGGCATATAAGCCAAGCATGCAAGACAAAAGACATTGAAGCTTATATTGACTTCTAAGTGAACTAATCTGATATTAAATTAATATATCAGCTCATATTGAGTGTGGAACATGAATATAATAATAAGGGATCAGTTTGAAAAGTCAAAAATCGGAATAGGGGCATAATTGCAAACTTTTTGGCAATTATGGGCCATAGTGCAATTTTCTAGAAGTTTAGGGACCTGATGTGAAATTTAATTTGAACACACTATCCCCCATAAAATTTTGTGTAGATTCCAAAAATGATATTTTTGATTTCATTCGGGACTCGGAAATATTCATTCGGGACTTTTTAGTCAACTTTTATGACACTTTGTTTTGATCGAATTTTCCGACCTAACTTGTTCATGGAATTTTAATGGATTATTGTTTCTCTAATTTGACTTATTATTTTCTCTCTTGATGGAATGTCTTTCATATAATATATTTTCCTTCTATATTTCTCGATATCGTTTCTTATAGAAACTTATTGGCACGAGACATTATTCTTTCATCTTTAGGAGCTTTATTGTAGCCCCACATCGATGAATGCTTCACGGAAAGTTTTCGGGCCATATAACTTTGATTACAAGGTCAATGTAATATAATATAAACATTCACATCATATAACATTCATTTACATGAAAAATGTATCTTGTAAGTCAAAGATAATAACTAACATTCCTTAAGGACCTAGTAATATGAAAATTTGGGTCGTTACAGCCAAATTGTGGCAAGAAGCGATAGATGATGAGATGGGTTCCCTAGAATCTAATAGGACTTGGAATTTAGTATATCTTCCTCCGGGTTGTAAGACAACAGGATGTAAATGGATCCTTAAGAAGAAATTGAAGCCTGATGGAACCGTAGAAAAATATAAGGCCCGTCTCGTAGCTAATGGATTTAGGCAGAGAGAGAATGTTGAATTCTTTGATACCCATTCTCTAGTGTCTAACTTCACCTCGACTAGGGTTCTACTTTCTATAGCTGCTTTGCATGATCTCGTTGTACACCAGATGGATGTGAAGACAACTTTTCTTAATGGATAATTGGAAGAAGAGATTTACATGGAGCAACTAGATTGTTTTGTAGCTCACGGTCATGAGAGCCAGGTTTGCAAACTTGACAAATCTCTTTATGTTTTAAAGCAAACAACTCACTAAGTGTAAAGTAGTGAATCATGCTGATAAATCAATACCACTCATATGACTTTTGTCAAAGTATGATATCCTGAAGCGCTGAAAAGTTGAGCTGATTTTCAGCTCTTAATGATGTCTATACTCTATGTTGAGTGGGGTACCGAGCTACATGAGTACTCTTAATAGACTCACCTAAGTGAATGTGGAAGTGGGGCCGCTTCCTATGGAATTCGGCAAATTCTCTAGAGCGTTCACTGAACTGGGATAACGTGCACGACCGTAATTGCATGGGCTTTACGAACTAAACCCTAGTAAGGTTATGTGTGAGATGTTGTCAGAGATAAAAATTCAAAACTACGAGTTACTCTAGTATAATCTGAATCACCTTCACTACATAAAGGTTCAAGCCGTCACGTACCTTTGCTTAAACATAACTTTACACTGTTTTATCTTGCTCGATGAAAATTATTATTATATAATATATATTTTTGAAAAATTTCAAGCGGGGAATTGTAGGAACTTGTAAAACAAGTATTGAAATTTTTCTTTGCATGCTTACCTCTCTTTCACAGAATGTCCCACATTGGTTGGAGACAAATGTTTGGAATGGTTTATAAACCAAAGGAGTGAGCTAAGGGCTTGGGCCCTTAGGGTCACACAATTTTTTGGAGGGGAGATGACTCATCCAAATGCACCACCACTCTACCACGCACGCGCGCCGCTGCCGTCCGACCGGCCGGTCAGGCGTGGCGTGGCGAGGCGCGGTGTGGTGCGTGCGAGCGGGCGTTGAGTGTTCTAGTGCAAACATAATTATTTTTGCCAAAAAGTTGGTTGGTATATTTGCCGTGATTAAAACTTTAATTACTTTTGCCGAAATTAATTATTGCAAAAATTATTTTGTTGACTTAGAAATGATTTATTCTTACGCGTTTGGTTTAGTCAGTCCACGTTCATTTTCTCTCCAGGTTCAGATTTCTACCCGTTGCTTTTCTGAACGTTATTTTCACAACGTAAACATTTTCTTCAGCTACAAATACAGAGCTCTGGTTCTCGTTTATCATATCTCAAAATCGCAGAGCTTTACAAAGTATTCCGAGCAAAATCTGAGGGCTTGAGTGATTTCGATCGGTACCGAGTGCACAGTGTCGGTCGAGACAGAAAAAAGATCTGGTCTGTTTTATCCTGGAGGTGACGGGGCAATCACGAACTGCGAGCACCAAGACAGAGCCGCGAAACACCTTAAAGAGAGCGACCTAGTCCGCGACTCAGCCTTCCCGGAGTTTTTCGCTAACCTTTGTTTGCAGGTACCCGAATTTCGGTCAAGGCATCGACAAAATTACCACAGGCGACGACATAAATCAATATCCACAACAAATAATAATGTCTCAAAATAAAAAATTACATTACATAATCACGTTTGATAACATATCATAATCATATATCTGCAGGTACTAAATAATTACATTCATGAAATCATGTTAGTATGATAGCAATAATAAATATGCCGGAAGGAAAATGTGAAGGTACTGGTGCAGTGGCAAATCCTGTTGGTATGCATGCGCGTGGGTGTGTTTTCGACTCCAACCAAGCGCTATATATATGTATACGAAAGCGAATAAATAATAGCTCTTAGTCTTCGTCCACTTTGAACTAGTGATGCGGGACGAGAATTATGACGACTTTGTCCTTGTTGAAGAAATCAACCCACTTTTATTAAAATTTGATACATCCGCCGCTATGAAATGGGTTTAAACTCATGCTGCCCCGCCCTGATTGGCTTAAGTTTATACCGCAATTATCCCTAATACATATACAGACAAGTTATTGAGTTTATTTATGAATATTTCCGTCAAAATTATATATATTATACAACTTAAAGAACGATTTGCATCAATTTACTATTTCCTTTATTTGGGACTATTGAAGTATAAGAAATAAAAATAAAAAACTATTTAGTATGGTGCATTTGTTTTTACTTTTTAGTATATGTGCAAAAAGTAACTGGAATAATAACTCAATAGCTCAACAATATTCTTTCTCTTCTCTCGTAATAATGCGTAATCTGGATTTGCTAACACAACTATATAGCCTTGAGAAGAACCTGAATAAAGTCTTCCATTAACAAAACAAGCCACTGCTGAAACCAAAATGGTACAAATTGGCACAACTGGGAATATGTTTGGTATAATTCTACAGCTAAGCGACTGGTGAACCCTTTTTAAGGCACGAACACGCCCGGAAAGTGGTGATCTCACAGCTCCACAGTGGCACAAAAATGTTCGAAGACCTGCGGCTATATATACAAAGGAGTCCAACCAAACCCGACTACTAACCAAACCAGCCATTGCTGAGCCCGAAATTGTCAACCAGACTCACCGCAGTGCGACTGCTCTGCATAAGCTCCGGTCTCATGCAATGAGGTTGCTGTTGCCAGTACTGCAATCCGCCAGTGGCAGAAATGGTCGGAGCTGCCTCTTCTACGTCCATCATCTCGGCCTCCTCAGCTTCCATGGGCTTCGACGTCGATGTATCGACCCAAGGGATGACAGCCCAACGGTTGTCTGAAACTGCCACAGGACTCTCCGGTGACTTGTCCATCCTCGAATTGCTTAACCAAAGTAGACGCTCTACGCGAACAGAAGAAGATGCCAATTAAAATCAAGAGCTCGAGGACACCAGAGTTGATAGATAAGCCAGTATAGCTTCACCAAAAGTTAACTGCCTAAGCACACGAGTATTGATAATCCAACATAATTTAGCTTGAATCAAGTGCCTAAGAACAATCGGGATTGACAATCCAATGTAGTTTTAACCAAAACCGGCACCTAAGAACACCGGTACTGATAATCGAATAAAACCTGGCTTAATTCAAGTGTCTAAGAACACCAGAATTGATAATCCAGCAAGATTTAGCATAATTCAAGTACCTAAGGAAACCAGAATGGATAATCCGATACAATATAGTGTAAATCGAGTGCCTAAGAACACCGGTATCGAGTGCCAACAAAATTGAGAAGTACTTCGAGAGAACTCGTAAACATACATGCTGATCCTTTAATTTTATAATAAAATCGAATACTCAACTCACCTTTCAAATCGGGAGCGAAATTAGGATCGACAACTACAGAGAAATCGGTGGAAACGCTCGGCGACTTGAACATTGGCGCGTTAGCCATGGGATTGTAGAGCACGAGTGCTTTCTCGTCGTTGCTAGGCAACTCCTGCTCCGGAAAAGGTTCGGCGACAATCTCCGGGACCGTACAGCTTCCTTGATCGCCATAATTTGCGAGGTCGATCGAATTCGGATCCTTGATTTACACCAGAAAAAGAAATACATGAATCACAGACGGTGAAGAAGCGTACGCGAAGCAAAAGCGAGAGAAGAAGAGGAGCGAGAGAGTACCAATCTGCGGGATTTGGGAGAAGGAGAGGAGAGAGAGATGGCGGAGAAATCATCAAGCTTCTGATCGTAATCCTTGCGCTTCATTGTGGATCTGTGATCGGAAGAGAGGAGTGTTTGCTTATGAAGGGAGCGATCGTTCTTGGTGTTTCTCAAAGATTTCGGTTACTCTCTCGAACATTCTCGGCTTCCTACGTCACCTATTCTGGAACCATCCACCACGACCATCACATCTATTTTATCCCTTTTATGTCTTTTATTTTTATATGTATTTTTTTTTTATAAACACCAATAATATTAAAATAATTTTCATTTGCATAACGCTTTTTCATAACTTTTGTACAATAAATCCATAGATAGATAGTAGTGAATCAGGTCCAGAGTTTTTGGCCTTTGGTCGTAACATAATTATGGAGGCTCTTTTAAAATTAAAAACCGTTGCAAAAATAACTTGGTTTCGGATTTTATCTGTATATTTTACATACTATTTCAAATTTTAAATTTGATCATAAAACATAAACAGATGGATCTTAAGATCCAACCGTACCGATTTAGAGATAAAAAATTATATCAAATTCAAACTAGATTTGCCGTTACTGGATTTAAAAATCCGGATCACGTAATGCATTGGATTCATAACCAGTTTTCGAAAACTGGTTCTAAATTCAGAACCAATTTCCGAATTTCGTATCGAATTTACAACATTATCGTTGAATTATTGTTGAAGTAGCAAAATGAAAACATATCAAATATTATAACGATCATCCTCAAATACAAACATGATAATGTCGAATGAATGTATAAGCAATCCTACAGTCATGAACCTCTTTAGACCCACAGCACAGTATTTCGAGCACGCATTAATGCTTCAATTCACGCCACAAGGATCGTGTTGAATAAAGTGATGTGAATCTTGATGACAAGGTTTCACACCTAAACATTCAAGAAGGAGTATGGACTTGTTAATTAAGCTTGTTGATGTATTTGAATTTGATGGATCTTGGCCTTCAAGATGGTTGTACTCAACACTCATGAATATATATATATATATATTGTTATGTGTATTTTTTCGTAACATATAAAAATTTGGTCCGTTTTAGCAAAAGTCAAAGCCCGTGACCAAAGTCAAAGCCCACCAACAAAAGTCAAAGACCCAAGGCCAACGAACCAAGTATTTGAATTTGGTGGATGTTGGCCTTCACGACGGTTGTACTCTCACATTCATGAATATATATATATATATATATATATATATATATATATATATATTGTTGACGTGGTTTCGCACGCCAACGGTCGAGTGTATTGTGAATGAGATTTCGATTCGAATGTGCTAAGGTTTTTGTGGATCCTGACCTCCGCGTCGTCAATACTATCAACGATGACACACGAAAATGTAGAGCGGAGAAAATAAATAACACACCAGAGTCTTTTTAGAGAGGTTCGTCCCAATGCGGTAGTTGACTACGTCCTCTGTACGTTTATTGCTTTTTGAAAGATTGATCAATCGGAACCACAAGCCAATTCTTGATAGATCGAAAATGAAAGAAAAACACTCTGAAGATACGAATTCTCACAGACTCTTTTCTCTCAATGGTGGATGCTTGCGTGCGTGTGAAAGGGCTGCCTTCTTGCTTTTATAGATGTTGAGCTTCTGCCCGTTGGAGGTGTACGTTGGTACTGACTTCGAGTTCGGGCCTTAAATTGCTGTCGAGCTGACACGTGGTCCACATCTTGCGAGATCGTCGTAGTAGTGGACCTTGACTGGTCGTCATGGGGTTTGAATTCAAGTCGTGGCGGTTTTTCTGGTCGGTCTTCGGGAGTTTGAATTGAGGTTGTTGACCAGGTTTGCTCGTGCTGGAGTATAAGGCTTTCTTCTGCCCGGGAATTTTATTCGATCTTCTGCTCGGATCCTTTTAAGACAATTAGTCTAGGAGGAGTCTAGGGTGTTGGTTTTAACCAAGTGTTGTTTCGACGTGGGACTTTGAGTTCTGCTCGGATTTCTCCTTTGAAACTTTGTTCGGACTTCTTTCGAGCTTATTCTGCTCGGGCGAACATCTTTCCTTCTGGGCTTTTAGCTTTGCTCGGGCCCAAACACGATTAAGTGACTAGTGGGCTTCTGGACTTTGTATTTCACAAGCCCAATTTCGTATGAATATTCAAATATACTCACAACTTAGGTCATAGACAATTCAATCTATAAATTTAATTAATGACCTCACAATTCCAATTTACGGAACGAATTTTCACATCAACATATATATATATATATATATATATATGTTATGTGTATTTTTCGTAACATATAAAAATTGGGCCCGTTTTAGCAAAAGTCAAAGCCCGTCACCAAAGTCAAAGCCCACCAACGAAAGTCAACGACCCAAGGCCGACGAACCAAGACTTTAGCGAGGCCCAGAGTCAAAGAGACGAAGAAGGCAAGGCCGACGACGCGGCGAGGCGACAAGGCCGACGAGGCGACAATGTGACAAGCCTCACAAGCACCCTCGTCATAGCTTGACGATGGCACAACTTGAAATTATTCCACACGACGAAGAGATCCGAGACCACGAAGATCCCTCAACATACGGACTCGCGGACAACCAGAAGGCGTCAAAGATGAATTAAGAAGCACCGACGACTCCGTCGACACGGCTAGGGGCTGTGGCAAACCCCCTGAGGAAATTCGCAGGCCCCTTGAAGTGCAATTTCAGGGAATTGGTTTTCCTCACCGCCCCCCCCCCCCCCCCTATTTTAACATTCACTCACAGCTTTCTCCAGAGCTTCTCTCTCTAGCTTTCTTTCTCTAGAAAAGTCGCCCTCTCCTCCATCAAGAATTGAGATCTTGTTGGCAGAGGCCCAACTAAGAAGAGATTTAGAGTAGAGTCTTGATCTCGACTAGGGAAGTTGTTCGACGAGTCAAGGAAAAAGTCCCTCCCCAACCTCGACAAGGAGCATCCCTTGTTAGGTTAGGCGCCATCGCCAACCTCGACAAGGTCAACAAGGAGCACCCCTTGTCAGGTGAGGCGCCCTCTCGACAAGGTCGACAAGGAGCATCGTTCGTCGGGTTAAGGCCCTTGCCACAACGAGGTCAACGAAGAACACTTCACGCTGGTAATACCCAGCCATGTGGCTAAGGGTCACCCTCGCGCCGCCAAAATTGGCACTTCCGATGAGTCAAACCACATCGTTAGTCACCCGCTGTTTCTCACTAACCCTGAACTACGTGGGACCTGATTCTCTTAAACTAATATTACGTAGGCAGCCTCGCCCAACCATAAGCGACGGGGCACCGTCCCAATCTACCTTATTTTGTAGGTCTTCCCTCACCGAAGGAGCTCGTCGAGGAAGGGAAATCACGAAGAATCATCAAGAAAGGTGTTCGTCCAGACGGGGATATCGCCAAGACAAGAACTCCTCTAGAAGAGGAGCTTCGCCAAGACAAGGACTCCGCCCGGACGAGGACCTTCGCCGTGATACTAACTTGACCACCACGAGGGAGGTCTGACGAGGAGCTTTGTCATGATACGGACTTCGCCCCCACGAGGGAAGTTTTCTGAGATTACCAAGGACAGTACAGAGACTCATCCAAGACGACAGATTCGCCTCCAACTTTGAGGATCATTAATCAACCCGCGTTGACTCAACATTCAATAATCCATGTGTTCAGCGGGTCAATCTCGGGACGCGAACCTTGGATCCAATTCTAAGTTAAAGCCAATTTTATGCATTAACAATATAACTAATATGTGGCCGAGGATTTTTTTTACACAACTTCAAATCAGTCATGTACATGTTTAAATGACAGTAATAATATCTCGTGTAGATTGACGTCCTTGTAGGTGTTGTGGGTGTTATATGGACGACAAGAATCCCGACCGCATGTTTGATCCCAGGATAGACCCGGTGACTGCACGATGGGTAGTTATTAGGAGATTCCTTGGGTCTTAGCTGCTCCCTGACCTAGAATAAGATTTTGTTGTGCCTGAATGCTATCCCCATTTTCTCATCTCCTTGGCGGAGAGGCTTAACGATAGGCGTTGATGAGAATAAGATTCCAAACCCGTTTCTTCGTGGGATCTTGAAGGTGGCCAAGTGTATGGACGTTGACGGGAATAAGATTCCCGGCCCGACACACCCTAGAGCCGTCGTCTTGATGGTGGCCAAGAAAGCAAGCAGTGATGGGCATAAGTGTTGGACTTTTGTCCTTAACAAGCTGTTTTATCCTATTTATAGAAGATTATGACAAGTCGTTGAATAAAAGATGGTGCTTATTGTGTTAATCTTATTAAAATTTCTTGTAGAATAAAATAGAATGTTTGTTCCTTAGTTCATAAAAGGATGCAATTATGTTATTATTATCACAACCGAGTCAATGTGAGAAATAATTAATAATCATAATAGATGAACTTAAAATTTTCGTGACTTGATTAACTGGGTGGGAGCCCGTTAATCATATAAGATCATTAATGTGACTAAGTGATATAATCTTATTTTGGATTAAGTGTGTGCCACCATCACTAGAAGTGCATTAAGTATGAAGTGACTTCATACTGGATTGGAACTGACTTAAACTCTGGAAGTTATCATATAAGACCGTCACTGATAACTTGGATTTGAGTCACTAGTAGGAGATCAAATGGATATTCGATCTAAGTCCTGAGTGATCTTGAGTCTAAGTTGTTGACTTGATTGTTCTCTTATTCAACCGTTAAAGAACACATTGTTGTTGTTGTTCCCAATACTATTATTTTGGGAACATGATAGTCAACGGTGAGGGTAGCTTGGTCATAGAAATGGCCATCACACAACTCACTTCAGAGTTATGATGATTGCTTTGGTTGTCGGTGGCAAGAGATGGATTTTTTCCCTTCTTTTTTTCTTCGAGTAAGTACCTTGAGAAGTGAGAGGTACCCGTGCACACTTATGAATCGAAACAATAGGTGGGTTAGTCATGATATTACTGACTGAGTCAAGGAGGAAAATGCATGAGAGGCAAAACGGTAAAAACCGCCTGCTCGTGTGTGGATCATCACGTGAAAGATCAATAAACCGAATTTGATTGTATCAATGGACACCCTGCTGTAATATAGGGAATAATATGTTTTGTATCACTAAATATTGCACCCTCGAGTTTATAGTGGAATTACACCGAGGACCGAGGTTTGACGAACACCCTAGCAGTTCGTTGGAGCTTAAGTGATATGGGTCCATGGTCCCCAGGATAACTTTGTAACGGATGATACGTACGTGATAGGAACATTTTGAGATGTTCAATCATTTGGAAAGATTTATAAAACTGAAGTCGGTGTCAGACATCAGATAGTTTTATCATTAGCGTGGCAAAAGTATCATATCTTGGTAACTGAAAGTAACTGACAAAAGAAAGTAGAATTCGGATATTCTATCAACATAAAAAATTTTAGAAATTAAATTGTAAGAAACTTTGCTTTTGGAACCGAGTCATTTCGACGTACGGCTTGTAATGTAGAAAATTTTAGAGTTTATGATCGTTTCAGTATTTTATAAAATTAAATCACGTGTCACGAATTTAAATGATGGTGTTGCACCATGACATTTAAATGTGTGATTTTGAGATCAGTTTATATTAATATAATTTAATTATCTGGAGTTAACTATTAATGTGTTTATTAATATTTAATTAATTAATTAATTACTAGATTTATATTAATAAACAAAAAATATATTTGTGTATATCTATAATGTGTATATCGAATTGGCTGCATATAATGTGCACACGCTTTTGAATTGATTTGGTCTTTTCATATTTGCGGCATAAGTACTAAATGTTTTGATATCGGAGAAAAACTCTAAAATCAATTTAATCCATTGGATTAGTTAGGATTTAATGTCAACAGTTGTTTAGATCTGTAGCAATTTAATCCGTTGGATCTAGATAATTATTTTTCAAAATATTATATATATATATATATTTCGAATTTATTAATAAGTGGATAGGATTGGTTTTTTATTTTACCAAGTCTTTCTTATATAATTAAATCCTTGATTAATTATATCCATTGGATTAAGATAAGATTTAATCTCGACCATTGGATTGAATTTATTAATCATATTTAACTATATGAAATTCGAAAAATAAGGGAGGGAATTTCTCCAATTCGGTTACAGTCTGAGCCTATAAATAGGGAGCTCATTCTACACATTTTCACACCTTTTCCCCTGAGAAAAATTTGAACTATCTATTCTTTAGTGTCTGTGAATTTTTGCTACAGATCTCCTTTTTTGGTTCGGCTTAAGAGACATTGTACTGCGAAAGCTTCAAAAGAACCATTACTTAGAGTTTGCGACTGAGTCCTGGCGGCGAAGCCAACACTTTGGTACGAGGAATCCATTCCCTCAGCACCGGCAGAGCCTTGCCAAGTTTAGAATGCGCAGCCGGAAGCCATTACATTGAGGTACGGCCTTATGCATTGGATCAATTATTGCAACCATTTACTTCTTTTATATATTTTCTATGGACTAGATTATTAATTATGATTTATGAATATTAAATTACTAAATATTTATCAGATCTTAAGTTTGGTTATTATCCGATGTTCGATCCGTTGTACGGTTAACAAGTTTTCCACTTTAAAATATGTTTAATGTTACGTGGACGGTTCGACAACATATTTTGTGATAATATTCACGAGAATCAGGAAGAAATTCCCAACAATAAGATCCCTGGCTCGGTGTGCCCTGGAGCTATGAGGTGTAGATCCGACCCCTTGCCGAGGGGAGGTGAGGGGTTTATTTATTATTATGGTTGTGCCCGCCTAGTTAATTACGGGTTGCCTACGTACCCTAACTCAGGGATCAAGCCATTACGTAGTTCATGTTTAAGTGGCAAATGAGATTTAGCGGATCTAGCGTGGCTAGATCCGCTGATAATCCCCGAGAGTTTTGGGCAGAACATTGGGTAAGATGTAAAGGTGCCTGAGCGAAGTATTCTTAGAGGATAGCTCGGAAGTGGAGCAAAGCTTCTATAGGATGAAGGTGCGTTGTTGAAGTCATCGCAGAGATTGACTCGCGAGGTGGGTTGAGCTTCGGTAGGATGAATGTGCGCTGACTTACCCGTCTAGGAGATATGATTTGGCCAAAGCTTTACTAAGATGAAGGCTCAATGCTTAGATGGTCATGGAGACCTTTAGCGAGGTGGTAGAGTTGTTGGGAAAATATTTATGTCCCCTCTGTCATATCTCGGGATGGGCCCTCGATCCATCGGGGTAACCTTTTACAAATTTGTTTTACACGGAAAGGCCCATTTTACACTTTCCAAAGTTACTTCCTTTTTCTAGGATCGAGAACCAAGATAACGGAGATTCAGTCGGTTAATTAATTAGTTATTTATTCAAACACATAATTATTAATTATAGTCAAGGAAATAAATAAAGCAATAAAATGTTTTTGCATTTATTTACCCAATACATAAGGCCGTACGTAGATCTCACGATGACTTCCACTGCGCTTTATGAATTTGGGCAGAGCTTCTGCCGGACTTTGAGAATGCGCCTGGCGAGGTTTAGCAGAGCTTCCGCACGACATCTGAGACGACAAGGAAACTCCCAAATGTTGGATATCGGGGTTGGGGTCCCGACTTCTTTACCACGATAATAGCCTCCGAGGCGTCCCGGTAACATTTATAAAAATTATTTTAAAGCGGAAAACTTGTTAACGTACCAACGACACAGATATTGGGTAATTACCATTTCGTTAAGACCCGATAAATATTTCGAATTTAATATTTCATAATCATTATTAATAATCTAGTGGAATAGGAAATAAATAGAAAGCACTAAATGGTTGCATTTATTGACCCAATGCATAAGGCCGTACCTCTAAGACGATTCCGGCTGCGCGTTCTGAACTTGGGCAGGGCTCCGCCGATTCTGTGGGAAACTCCCATGATCTTCCGGAATATTCTCCTGGACTCCTTGTACCGAAGCGTGGGCTTATCCGGCAGGACTCCGTCGCAAAATTTAACTGACGGTTCTTTTAAAGCTACCGGAGAAAAATATCTCCTAAGCCGAACCAGAAGAGAAATCAGAAGCAAAAAACTCGCAGACCCTAGAGAAAGAAGGATAGCTTGAGTTTTTGCTCTGGGGAAGGTGTGTAAAATGTGTAGAATAAGCCTCCTATTTATAGGCTCAAGCTGTAACCGATTTGGAGATTTTCCCTCCCAATTTTTGAATTCTACTAATTAAATTTAATTAATTATTCCAATCCAATGGTCCAGATTTAATCTCATCTAAATCCAATGGATATATTTAATCACGGATTTAATTAAATAATAATACATGATAAGATCAAAATATATAATCTTATCATCATATTAATTAAAATTCGAAATATATATATATACATATTAAAATTTGAATTTGTTTATGATTATCTAGATCCAATGGTGAAAAATAATCTTAAACCAATTCAATGGATCAAATCAATTAGGGATAAAATCAAATGCCCTAGGGTTTTACTGAAACCCTAATTCGAATTCTTATCCTTATATTTCGAATTATATATTGTATATATATAATATTAATTAATTTTTAATCTGACGGTAAAGATTAAATCTCAAAACCGATCCTACGGACATAATTAATGAAGCAAATTCAAAATACCTAAGCTTGGTCACCAAGCTTTTAATTTCGAATTACATTTAGGGTTTAAATCAATTATCTCAATCCAACGGTTGATATTATATCAGAACCGATCCAATGGATTAAATTGATTTTAGGGTTTTGCTAAAATATCAAAACATTAGGTACTTATGCCGCAAATATGGAATATCCAATTCTCACTATTCGAATTAGCTAGGGTTTCTACTTACCCAAACCCTAATTCAAATTTATACACATATAAATATATATTTTTATTTATTAATATAAATCTTTTAATTATTAATTAGATATTAATAATTAAATCCAAATAATTAAATTATATCAATAAAACCCGATCTCAATATCACACATTAAATGTCATGGTGCCACACTATCATTTAAATTCGTGACATGTGATTTAATTTCATAGTTTATGGAACAGAGTCATAAACTTAGGAAATGCATAAATCACAAACCGTAAGATAGAATGACTTGGTTAAAAAGGCAAAGTTACTTAGAATTTAATTTATAAAAACATGGTTCTGATAGAAAGTATAAATTCTAAATTTCTTTTTACAGTTAATCTCGAGTACCAAAATATGGTACTTTTGCCACGTTGAAGATAAAACTATCTGACGCCTGACACAAACCTGTGAGTTTTATAAGTCAAGCCAAATGATTTAACATTATCCAGAATGTATTTTTATCACGTACGTATCATCTGTTACGGAGCTATCCTGGGGACCATGGACCTGTATCACTTAAGCTCCAAAGAATTGCTAGTTGTTCGTCAAACCTCGAAATGATTCCACTATAGACCCGAGGCTGCAATCTTTAGTGATACGGTATATATTATTCCCTTATATTAGCAGGGTGTCCATTGATACAATCAAATTTGGGTTATGGATCTTTCACTTGATGACTCACACATGAGCTGGCGGTTTTCACCGTAATGCCCCTCATAGCATTTTTCTCCTTGACTCAGTCAGTAATATTATGAGCAACCCACTTATGGTTTCGATTCATAAGTTGCGCACGGGTACCTCTCACTTCTAACCACTGACAACCAAGGGAATCATCATGACTCTGAAAAGAGCTGTGTGATGCCCATGTCTATGATCAAGCTATCCTTACTACTGACTATCATGTTCTCAAAATAATAGTGTTGGGAATAGTGGTAATATCTTTTGTTCTTTAACGGTTAAATCAAAAAACAATCAAGCGAGTAGCTCGGACTCAGGATCACTCAGGACTTAGATCTAATATCCATTTGATCATCATTTTGTGAATCAACTTCAAGTTATCAGTGACGGTCTTATATGATAACTTCTTGAGTTTAAGTCAGGTCTAGTACAGTATGAAGACGCTTCATACTTAATGCACTTCTAGTGAGTGTGACACACACATAATCCAGAATAGGATTGTCACTTAGTCACATTAATGACCTTACACGATTAATGGCCTCCCACCCAGTTAGTCAGGTCACGGACATTTTAAGTTCATTTATTATGATTATTAATTCTTCCTCACATTGACACTTTTGTGATAATAATAAAATAATTGCATCCTTTATGAACTAAGGAATCAAACATTCTATTTTACTCTACCAGAAACTATAATAAGATTAACATAATAAGTATCATCTTTATTCAACGACTTGTCATAATCTTTTACAAATGGATAAATATCTTGTTTAAGGACACATATGTCCAACACCAAAGCCTTCGGGGATATTCTCTAGAACTTCGTCGTACACAAAGCGTGGGCTTTGCTTGACAGAACTTCGTTGCTTCTAGACTAGCCGAATTTCTAGTGAGAGAGAGAGAGAATTCGATAGTTCCTTTGAGAGAGTGAACTCGATTTTTGCATGTGAGAGTGTTGTAAGAATGTGATGACAATGCCTTGTATTTATAGTAAAAAGCATGCACACATTACTTCCAATTTTAGATAACTCAATCAACCTTAATTAGTGTCAATTATAAATCAATCATTCCTAATTAGTGTTAATCAATCAAGAACCAATTCCAAGATTCCCATTTACATAGGTGTCGAATATTATGATGATTAAAATACCTAATATTTAATTTCATATAATTAAAATATGTATCATGAATATCAAATGTTACCCACTTTTGGCAAAATTCGATTTCATCATATTTTAATCAAGAGAATACATTTTCTTTAATTAAAATAAATACCAATAAATCCGATCCTATTCCATGAATAGGTTTATGCGATTTCTATCATTATTTATAATCAAGAATTAATTCCAATTAAATCAAATTAGGTGATTCATGATTTATCAATCTTTTCCTTATTTGTAAATAACCTATCAATTAAATAATATTATGAATCAATTTAATTCTCATGCAATATAAATCTTTATTTAAAACTTGTAAATCAAGTTCTTATGATTCATGCACAATTAATATTTATGATACAATTCTTATTTATTTAATTTAGATTAATACCATATTTGAATATGATTAATTAGTATCTTAAATTACCATAACATATAAATCTTGATTTCTATCATGCTTGAAATCGCCAACTATTGCTTGGTAACCAAGCCTGGTAATTTCCATGATTCAAAATCTTGCCTTATATGTTTATCATGATAATTAACATAATTAATCTTTTATTAAAATATGATAAGGAAAATACCTAGTAGGCCTATTCACCAAGGCTTGGTCGAATTTCCTCTCTTACTATCAGCCAAGATTAAACCCAATAGAGCTAATTCTTTAACTAATTTTTTAACCCAATAGGGCTAAACCCAAGATTAGCCCATTATTTTATCTTTAACTAATTCTTATGAATTAACATAACCTCTTGTTATGATTTATAATTCATATCTTCTTCTCCGTAGATATTACACATAAAATCATAGAAGAAAAAACTCTTAGAATTAAATTTACTACAACATTGATGTTTACAATTTATTCCAGTTTTGACTTTTTCCGATTAGCTATTTCTTTGGCAAACTTAAAGTACTTTTGCCGCAACTTTTTGAAACTTTCCCAAACTTAACACAAGCTCCACTTTCAATAGTTCTATCATAAATTAGAGTAACAAATATTCTAATTGTACGATTGGTCCTTTACAAAATTATACTGGGGACCATGGACCCACATCACTTAATCTCAAACGGATTAATCCGTTAACCCGGTGTTACTCCGCTAATAACCCGAAGTTGTACTCTTAGTGATGAGAATAATATATTCCTTTTATCTTAAGGTGTCCAATGATATAATCAAATTCCAGTGATTAATATTTCACTTGATGATTCACACTTGAGCAGGTGTTTTACCGTTTAGCCCCTCAGTGTTTTTCTTCCTGAATTCCATCGGTGGTATCGTAGACGAATCACTTATGATTTCGAGACGTAAGCTGCGCATGATTCCCGTACTAATTATCACGACGGACAATTCCAGGAATCATCTTGACTTAGTAAGAAGCTATGTGATATCCATATCTGTGATCGAGCTACCCTTCCCTGTCGACTATCATGTTCCCAATATAATGACTTTGGGAACATCGTTATGTTGTGTTCTTTAACTGGCAAATCAAAGAACAATCAAGCTAACAGTTGGGGTTCAAGATTTAGATTAATTACCATTCGATCATCTTTTACGACTTAGTTCAAAGTTGTCAGTGACGGTCTTACTTGAGCAACTCTCTGAACTTAGTCAAGTCTTATCCAGTACAAAGACACTTTGTAGTTAATGCACTTAATGGGTATAACACACAAATCTATCCAGAATAAGATTTTTTCCATTTAGTCGCATTAATGACTTTATCAATTAGGAGGCTCCCACCCGCTTAATTAAGTCACGGATATATTTAAGTTCATTTATTGCATCTATCAATTCTTCCTCACATTGAGTCCGGTGTGATGGATAGATTAAAATTTCATTCCATTATGAACTACGGATATACATTCAATTATACATAAAGAACTATAAAAAAGATTATCATAATAAGTGCTTTCTTTATTAAGAGTGATGTTATAAACTTTTACAATGGGTAAATAAAACATTGTTTAAGGGCAATATGCCTAACAAGAGTTTCACAAGGAAGGTATACCACCTTGGGTTGTGGAATGAGCAGAGCTTCGGCAGGGCAAAGTTGGGCTTTTTGGTGGAATCTGGTCAGAGCTTTGGCTAGGAAAAGTTGCACTTTTGAGGTGGAATATGGGCAGAGTTTTGCTAAGACAAAGGTTCGATGCTTAAGCCGTTGTGGCGACCGACTCGCGAGGTGGGAGCGCTTCTAAAGGAAGGTGCACCACCTTTGTGAAATGTGAGCAGAGGTGGCCTAAGCCTTTGGGGGTGTAATCGAAACCTCCCTTGAAGGTGGGAAGAATTGGTGTTTTGGTGGTAAATGTGGGGCTTGTGGTATTGCTCGTTGTATTACAGGCAATGGTGTCGTAGTAGACAACCGAGTGTAGACTGACTCGTGGAGCGAGAGTCTTGACCGGCGAGAGTAGCCTTTTCCGATGCCTTTTGTGTTGGGTGGAAATCGGTGGTATCAAGCCGACTTCCTTACCTCGATAATAGCTTCCGGGCCGTCCCGGTAACATTTAAAAATTCATTTTAAAGCGGAAATCTTGTTATCAGACCGACGACACGGATATCGGGTAACAATCAAAACGAGATCTAATAAATATTTCGAATTTAATATTTTCATATTCATTATTAATAATCTAGTCGAATAGGAAATAAATAGAAAGCAGTAAATGGTCGCATTTATTTACCCAATGCATAAGGCCGTACCTCAGTTGACGATTCCGGCTGCGCGTTCTGACTTGGGCAGGGCTCCGCCGGTGCTGAGGGAAACTCCCGTGATCTTCCGGGATATTCTCCTGGATTCCTCGCTACCGAAGCGTGGGCTTCGCTGGCAGGACTCCGTCGCAAAATTTAACTGAAGGTTCTTTTAAAGCTACCGGAGAAAAATATCTCCTAAGCCGAACCAGAAAAGAGATCAGAAGATGAAAAAACTCGCAGACCCTAGAGAGAGAGGGAGAGCTCGAGTTTTTGCTCTGGGGAGAGGTGTGTTGAATGTGTAGAATGAGCTGCCCTTTTATAGGCTCAAGCTGTAACCGATTTGGAGATTTTCCCTCCCATTATTCGAATTCTTTTAATTAAATATAAATAATTATTTCAATCCAATGATCCAGATTCAATCTCATCTAGATCCAATGGATATAATTAATCAGGGATTTAATTAATTGAATAATATAAGATAAGATCATATCATATATTTTTTCGAATTATATTATATATATATATATATATTCAAATTCGAATTTGTTAATGATTATCTAGATCCAATGGTTAAAATTAAATCTTAAACCAATCCAATGGATCAAATCAATTAGGGATAAAGTCAAATACCCTAGGGTTTTACAAAACCCTAATTCGAACTTTTATCTCATATTTATTCGAATTTTAATATCATATATATAATGTTATTTAATTTCTAATCCGACGGTTTAAAGATTAAATCTAAAAACCGATCCAACGGACAGAATTAATTAAGCTAATTCGAAATACCTTAACTTGGTCACCAAGTTTCAATTTCGAATTACATTAGGGTTTGAATCAATTATCTCAATCCAACGGTTGATACTAAATCATGACCGATCCAATGGATTAAATTGATTTTAGGGTTTTTGCCATTATACCAGACTTCAGGTATTTATGCCGCAAAAATAAAATCTTTCAATATTTGTTATTCGAATTTATCTAGGGTTTGTTATACTCAAACCCTAATTCGAAATACACATTAAATAATACATGAATATATATTATTTATTTATTAATATAAATCCTTTGATTATTAATTAATTATCAATAAGATATTAATAATCAAATCCAAATAATCAAATTATATTAATAAACCCTGATCTCTTTGTCACACATTAAATGTCATGGTGTAACACCATCATTTAAATTCGTAACATGTGATTTAATTTCATAGTTTATCGAACCGAGTCATAAACATAGAAAATCCATAAATCACAAACCGTAAGTCAGAATGACTTGGTTCAAAAAGCAAAGTTGCTTAGAATTTAATTTAGAACACTATGGTGCTGTTAAAAAATCTAAATTCTAACTTTCTTTTTATCAATTACTTTCGTGTACCAAATTATGATACTTTTGCCACGTTATCGATAAAACTATCTGACGTCTGTCACAGACTTGTGAGTTTTGTAAGTCGAGCCAAATGATTAAACATTATCCAGAATGTATTTTAATCACGTACGTATCATCTGTTACGGAGCTATCCTGGGGACCATGGACCCGTATCACTTAAGCTCCAACGAACTGCTAGTTGTTCGTCAAACCTCGAAGTGATTCCACTATAGACCCGAGGCTGCACTCTTTAGTGATACGGTATATATTATTCCCTTATATACAGCAGGGTGTCCATTAGATTCAATCAAATACCGATTATTGTCATTTCACTTGATGACCCACACATGAGCAGGCGGTTTATACCGTAATGCCCCTCAATGCATTTTCATCCTTGACTCAACCAGTAATATTATGAGTAACCCACTTATGGTTTCTATTCATAAGTTGCACACGGGTACCTCTCACTTCTCACCACTGACAATCAAGGGAATCATCATGACTCTGAAGAGAGCTGTGTGATGCCCATATCTATGATCAAGCAATCCTTACTACTGACTATTATGTTCCCAAAATAATAGTGTTGGGAACAGCGGTAACGTCTTGTGTTCTTTAACGGTTAAATCAAAGAACAATCAAGCCAGCAGCTTGGACTCATGACCACTCAGGACTTAGAACTAATATCCATTTGATCATCATTTTGCGACTCAACTACAAGTTGTCAGTGACGGTCTTATATGACAACTTTCTTGAGTTTAAGTCAGGTCCAGTCCAGTATGAAGACGCTTCATACTTAATGCACTTCTAGTGAGTGTTGACACACACAAAATCCAGAATAGGATTGTCACTTCAGTCACATTAATGACCTTACCGATTAATGGGCTCCCACCCATTAATCAGGTCACGGACATTTTAAGTTCATTTATTATGTTTATTAATTCTTCCTCACATGACTCCTTTGTGATAATAATAACATAATTGCATCCTTTATGAACTAAGGAATCAAACATTCTATTTTACTCTACAGAAACTATAATAAGATTAACATAATAAGTACCATCTTTATTCAACGACTTGTCATAATCTTTTACAAATGGATAAATATCTTGTTTAAGGACACACATGTCCAACATTTTGTATATTAGGCGAGGCATATGACTTTGTCGAAGACTTTACTGGCGAGCCTTACTCTTTGGCTAGTCTCAGCTCTATTCGATTACATCTGGCAAGCTTCGGGGCAACGAAAGGCACTTGACGGGGGGAGGCAGAGGAGAAGGAAAATTTCTAGAGGGAGAAGCTATGGAGAAAGTTGTGTGTGAATGTGTAAAATGAGGAGGATGAAGCCCTTATTTATAGGTAAATGAGGTAACTACTTTTCTTTGATTTAGGGGGAATCAATAAGAATATTCTCCATGAGTTTGGTGAAATTTGTGGTTCTCCGTGGGGGGTTAAAAAAGGGCTCGTCGAGCTCCTTATGCGCGTAATGGGGTCGCCAGAAGCTCCGTGGTTTGCTAGTATGGATTTCTGGGGTCTGTGAGCCTGTGTGTTGAGTACCAGAAAATCTAAATGACTTCCCGATGATATTCGTAAGATCGGATCTCCTCGTTGTGTATAATTATTGTAAGTCCCTTCATCAATAATATTGGCGAGGGGGGTTGCCAAGAGACTCGCTTGTTGGAAATTTCTTCGAGGTTGAAAACGTCACGGCTTGAATCGTGCATATGATCACTTTCCTAATAGTGTTTCGAGCACTCAAAAACGTCTTCGAGTCTGCTTGCAAGAACACCCAGGATAAGACAAGCCTTTGGCCGGGAAATCGCAAGATGAAGCAAAGTTCCGACCGTAAGAAAGAACGTGTTTCTGGAAGTGTTTTTCATAGAAAAGAAATGATATAGAGAGCAATTAACGTTTGTGTTTTCAAAAACGAAATATAAAGACCAAAAACCAGTTACACATAGTGAAGGTAGCGACCCTTCACAAGTGACCGTTACTTGTCTAAAAACGGAAAACATTCAGAAACCGGCCCTCACGGCTAGTAACTGCCGACCGACACATGGCGAGGGGAGAATTGCGAAATCCCGAGACCCGAGCCTACGCCGTTCACCCGATGCCACGTGCTTAAGTGTCTCAAGTGCGCCTACAAGACGTCACTAGCGCCTCTACGCCCCCCCCCAAGCCCGTGGCGACATCTGCGAGGGCGGCGTTGCGAAAGCGTGAGGTGGCATGGTCTGACCTTAGTAAAGACAACACAAGATCTTACCGGAATCTCAGGTAGCTAGGCTTTGAACCTGTTATTCCTTGTGATAAGATCGGTGAAGCCCTACACACACACTCTAGTAGTTCTCCGCCTACATATCTCGCTTAGCACCGTTAATGGCCATGTGCTCTTCCTTTCTCGTGATTTTTTCATGAGATAAACTCCAACTCTCTCTTTAAGACGGCACCATCACTAAATTCACATAGGTGAAGTTCTTACAGTATCTCTGTTGCTTTACATATACATGTCCTCATCACTGAACTTCATTAAGAGTTATAAATAACTCAACCCTCCAAATTCAACAGCTAACATTGTAGTATAATGTTACATGCATCCAAATCAACGATTTGTTGTTACCCATTGAATCTAAAGTTAAGGATTTCCTAACGTGTTGGAGAAATCGGTGGTATCAAGCCGACTTCCTTACCACGATAATAGCTTCCGGGCCGTCCCGGTAACATTTAAAATTACATTTTAAAGCGGAAATCTTGTTATCGGACCGACGACACGGATATCGGGTAACAATCAAAATCGAGATCTGATAAATATTTCGAATTTAATATTTTCATATTCATTATTAATAATCTAGTCGAATAGGAAATAAATAGAAAGCAGTAAATGGTCGCATTTATTTACCCAATGCATAAGGCCGTACCTCAGTTGACGATTCCGGCTGCGCGTTCTGACTTGGGCAGGGCTCCGCCGGTGCTGAGGGAAACTCCCGTGATCTTCCGAGATATACTCCTGGATTCCTCGCTACCGAAGCGTGGGCTTCGCTGGCAGGACTCCGTTGCAAAATTTAACTGAAGGTTCTTTTAAAGCTACCGGAGAAAAATATCTCCTAAGCCGAACCAGAAAAGAGATCAGAAGCAGAAAACTCGCAGACCCTAGAGAGAGAGGGAGAGCTTGAGTTTTTGCTCTGGGGAGAGGTGTGTTGAATGTGTAGAATGAGCTTCCCTTTTATAGGCTCATGCTGTAACCGATTTGGAGATTTTCCCTCCCTTTATTCGAATTCTTTTAATTAAATATAAATAATTATTTCAATCCAATTATCCAGATTCAATCTCATCTAGATCCAATGAATATAATTAATCAGGGATTTAATTAATTGAATAATATAAGATAAGATCATATCATATATTTTTTCGAATTATATTATATATATATATATATTCAAATTCGAATTTGTTAATGATTATCTAGATCCAATGGTTAAAATTAAATCTTAAACCAATCCAATGGATCAAATCAATTAGGAATAAAGTCAAATACCCTAGGGTTTTACAAAACCCTAATTCGAACTTTTATCTCATTTATTCGAATTTTAATATCACATATATAATGTTAATTAATTTCTAATCCGACGGTTCAAAGATAAGATCTCCAAACCGATCCAACGGACAGAATTAATTAAGCCAATACGAAATACCTAAACTTGATCACCAAGTTTCAATTTCGAATTACATTAGGGTTTGAATCAATTATCTCAATCCAACGAATGATACTAAATCACAACCGATCCAATGGATTAAATTGATTTTAGGGTTTTTGCCGTTATACCAGACTTCAGGTATTTATGCCGCAAAAATAAAATCTTTCAAGATTGGTTATTCGAATTTATCTAGGGTTTGTTATACTCAAACCCTAATTCAAAATACACATTAAATAATACATGAATATATATATTATTTATTTATTAATATAAATCCTTTAATTATTAATTAATTATTAATAAGATATTAATAATTAAATCCAAATAATCAAATTATATTAATAAACCCTGATCTCTTTATCACTCATTAAATGTCATGGTGAGACACCATCATTTAAATTCGTGACAAGTGATTTAATTTCATAGTTTATTGAACCGAGTCATAAACTTAGAAAATCCATAAATCACAAACCGTAAGTCAGAATGACTTGGTCCAAAAAGCAAAGTTGCTTAAAATTTAATTTAGAACAACATGGTGCTGTTAGAAAATCTAAATTCTAACTTTCTTTTTATCAGTTACTTTCGTGTACCAAAATATGATACTTTTGCCACGCTATCGATAAAACTATCTGACGTCTGTCACAGACTTGTCAGTTTTATAAGTCGAGCCAAATGATTAAACATTATCCAGAATGTATTTTAATCATGTACGTATCATCCGTTACGGAGCTATCCTGGGGACCATGGACCCGTATCACTTAAGCTCCAACGAACTGCTAGTTGTTCGTCAAACCTCGAAGTGATTCCACGATAGACCCGAGGCTGCACTCTTTAGTGATACGGTATATATTATTCCCTTATATACAGCAGGGTGTCCATTAGATTCAATCAAATACCGATTATTGTCCTTTCACTTGATGACCCACACATGAGCAGGCGGTTTATACCGTAATGCCCCTCAATGCATTTTCATCCTTGACTCAGCCAGTAATATTATGAGTAACCCACTTATGGTTTTGATTCATAAGTTGCGCACGGGTACCTCTCCCTTCTCACCACTGACAATCAAGGGGATCATCATGACTCTGAAGAGAGCTGTGTGATGCCCATATCTATGATCAAGCAATCCTTACTACTGACTATCATGTTCCCAAAATAATAGTGTTGGGAACAACGGTAATGTCTTGTGTTCTTTAACGGTTAAATCAAAGAACAATCAAGCCAGTAGCTTGGACTCATGACCACTCAGGACTTAGAACTAATATCCATTTGATCATCATTTTGCGACTCAACTACAAGTTGTCAGTGACGGTCTTATATGACAACTTTCTCGAGTTTAAGTCAGGTCTAGTCCAGTATGAAGACGCTTCATACTTAATGCACTTCTAGTGAGTATTGACACACACAAAATCCAGAATAGGATTATCACTTCAGTCACATTAATGACCTTACCGATTAATGGGCTCCCACCCAGTTAATCAGGTCACGGACATTTTAAGTTCATTTATTATGTTTATTAATTCTTCCTCACATGACTCCTTTGTGATAATAATAACATAATTGCATCCTTTATGAACTAAGGAATCAAACATTCTATTTTACTCTACAGAAACTATAATAAGATTAACATAATAAGTACCATCTTTATTCAACGACTTGTCATAATCTTTTACAAATGGATAAATATCTTGTTTAAGGACACACATGTCCAACATAACGTTAGATTGGTTGCCACCGCTGTTGGAACTCTTATTCAAGGAGTTTCAGTCCCATACATCTCGAGGTAGACTTTACTAAATCTCTGGCCAATGGTTTAGTAAAAGGATCAGCTAAATTGTAGCTGGTACGCACAAACGAAAGGAAAATGATCCCATCTTTGATCAATTTCCTCACGTAGTCATGTCTTAGACTAATATGTCTAGACTTCCCGTTATACAATTCGTTGTATTCTCTAGCTAAAGTAGCTTGACTATCACAATGTATCGGCACTTTCGATATATTGTCCTTAGCCAACGGAGCTTCTGAAAGAAGATCTCTCAACCACTCAGCCTCTTGACCAGCGGAAGCAAGAGCTACAAACTCTGACTTCATGGTCGAATGAGTAATACACGTTTGTTTCTTGCTCTTCCAAGAAATTGCACGTCCGGCAAGTGTGAATACCCGTCCTGTCGCAGATTTGTTATCTCCGACACTCGATATCCAACTAGCATCGGTATATCCTTCGAGTATGGCAGGAAACCTACCATATTGGAGGTCGAGATTTTTGGTTTTCATAAGATAGCAAAAAACCCTCTCGATAGCCTTCCAATGCTCCCCGTTGGGGTTGCTAGTAAATCTGATCATTTTACTAACAGTGAATGCTATATCGGGTTAGTGCATTGCATCAAATACATAAGACACCCGATAGCACTTGCATACTCCAACTGAGCCACAACTCTCCCGCTATTCTTCTCAAATTTAACACTAGGATCAAATGGGGTGTTCACTTCTTTGAACTGCAAATGTTTGAACTTATCAAGCAATTTCTCAACATAGTGCGATTGACTAAGTTCGTAACCCCCACTGGTTCGCTTAAACTTGATCCCTAGAATCGTGTCAACTTGTCCAAGATCTTTCATCTTGAATGTAGAAGATAGAAACCTTTTAGTTTCTAAGATTCTGTTCATCTCATTGCTAATGATCAAGATATCATCAACATAAAGACAAAGGAATATCACATTGTTTCCACGGACTTTTGTGTACAAACACTTGTCACAAACGTTGTGAACGAATCCATTTGCAAGAATGACCGAGTCAAACTTTTGATGCCACTGTTTAGGTGCTTATTTCAAACCATATAATGATTTGACAAGCTTGCAGACCTTTTGTTTATTCCTGGGAAGTACGTAACCCTCCGGTTGTTCCATGTAAATCTCCTCATCGAGATCTCCATTTAAGAATGCCGTTTGACATCCATTGATGAACAAAGAGGTTATGCAATGAATCTAACGAAAATAGTATCCTAACATTTGTCGTTCTCGCTACCAATGCATAAGTATCGAAGTAATTGATCCCTTCCTTTAGCCAAAATCATTTGGCTACTAATCTAGCCTTGTAGGTGTTTGAAGTACCATCACTATGATACTTTTTTTCTAAACACCCACTTACATCCAATGGGTCTCTACCCTTTGGGTAAATCGGCAAGCTCCCAAGTGTGGTTAGACATAATCGAATCCATCTCATCTTGGATAGCATCTTTCCAAAAGGCAGAGTCCCGTGAAGCTACAGCTTCCTTAGAGGTTTTCGGATCATCTTCCACTAGAAGAATGATAGGAATCTTACGAACAAAATTCTCCATATCTCCTTCTACTAAGTAAAAGGAAATGAGTTGAGAATCTATTTCGTTCGGTCCTAGATCCTTAGCCTTTCGAACTCTTTTGCTGATCCGAAGCTCAGGTTGTTTTTCAACAACCCGTGAAGAACTCTCCTCGCGAGGTTCTTCATTTTTGGTTATCTCATAATCTTTATCCTTCGTGATAAGGTTCTCAAATAATTCCACATCTCGTGATTCAATTATCACATTAGACTCCAAGTCAAGAAGTCTATATGCCTTACTATTGGCCGCGAAACCTACAAAAGCACATTTAATCCCGCGAGGACCCAACTTGGTCCTTTTTGGATCCATGTTCTTGTAATAGGCAACGCAGCCGCACACTCTAAAATAATCGATGTTCGGTGCACAACCTTTCCAAAGTTCGTACGGCGATATACCAGTCTTCTTTAAAGGAATCTTGTTCAATATATGACATGCACATAAAAAATCTTCACCCCACAAACTAAATGGTAATTCAGAATGCATTAACATAGAATTTATCATTTCTTGATACGTTCTTTTTTTTCGTACAGCTAACCAATTCTGTTGTGGTGTACGTGGTGCGGAACACTCGTGTATAATGTTGTTTTCTTCACAAAACGCATTAAAATCATTTGGAAAATATTCTACGCCCCTGTCACTTCTAAGGACTTTGATTTTTATTCTCAATTGATTTTCCACTTCTGCTTTATAAACTTTAAAAGCATTAAAAGCTTCGTCTTTATGCTTTAAAAGAAAAACGTATGCGAATCTCGAACAATTGTCAATAAATGAAATAAAGTACCGATTGCCCCCTCGCGTTTTCATTCCGTTAAATTCACACAAATCAGAATGCACAAAATCTAATAAATTGGTATTATGTTCAACACTATGAAAATGATTCTTAATCATTTTCGATTTAACACAAATTTCACATTTTTCAAAATTTTCAACGTTGCATGAAATTAAACAAGATTTAATTAACATTTTCATTGTGCTAATACCAATATGAGCTATTGTACTATGCCATAAAGTAACAGAACAATTGAAATACGCAGAAGTAGAAACTTTATTGATAACATTCTCAACGGTACAAAGCTTAACCATTCCGTCCGCGGAATACCCTTTCCCAACAAACACACCATTGCGGGTCAAGATCAATTTACCCGACTCATAAACAGACTTAATACCCGGTTTACCCAACAAATCCCCACTAAAAAGGTTCCTAGACATGTCTGGCACGTGATGCACGTTGACCAGAGTCACTTTCTTCCCCGAAGTAAAGTTAAGCTCCACGGTGCCGGTGCCGACAATCTTCGAGCGCCCCTCGTTTCCCATCTGAAATTGTTGTCCATCGTTGACTTCAGAATAGGTCTTGAAGGCCGCTTTGTCATAGGAGACGTGAACAGTGGCACATGTGTCGTACCACCATCCTTGAACCTTGCCTTTGACCGCCATAAATTCACTCACAGTAGCGATAATGTTGTCATCAGTCTTCGTGGCGTTGGCCTCGTTGCCTTTGTTCTTTCGGATGCGACAATCTCTCGCGTAGTGACCGGGTTTTCCACACACAAAACAGCCGGTCTTGAACTCTTGATCCTTTTTAGGAGTGTAAAAGTTCTTCTTCCCGTCGTGCTTTTTGCCTTTCGCGCTCACCGCGTTGGCCTTCGAATTTCCGACACCATCGGATTTCTCCCTTTCCTTCAATTCCTCTTCGATTCAAAGGTGTTTCTGGATCTGCTCCAGAGAGAAATCATCGGAATTGTGAAGCAATTTCTTCCGGTAACTCTTCCAAGACAACGACAATTTTGCAATAATTGCGCCGACTTGAAAAGGTTCCGGCATCTCAATCTTCACGGCCCTCAGTTTGTTGACGAGCACTTGGGCAAGGATCGGCTTTGCATCTGACATCTTGAAATCAAAGTACTTAGAAATGAGAAAAAATTTCGTACCTTCTTCCTCTGCCTGAAATTTGACTCGAGCGACTTCCAGATTTCAACCGCCAAAGTGTTGTCAGTGTACAAATCATAGAGACGGTCGAAGTGCGTGTTCGGTATGTGACCGTGGCGCATCAGTTCGTCCTCTTTGCGCTTTTTGTGATCCGCCTTGATGTCGTCGGTATTGTCATCCGCCGGTTCGGGAATTGGCTCCAACTCCGGGTCGAGAACGTAGAAGATCTTCAAGGTCGTTAGGAGGAAGATCATCTTGTCTTTCCAGCGAGTGAAATTGGTCCTGTCAAAATGGTCCAACTTCACGAGGTCTTGGTTCATCACCTTGATGCTTGAAAGAGAAGCGCCAGTGGCCATGATATGGCTTGAATCGTGCATATGATCACTTTCCTAGTAGTGTTACCAGCACTCAAAAACGTCTTCGAGTCTGCTTGCAAGAACACCCAGGATAAGTGTTAGCGTATATTATAATTATTATATTATCTATTTTCTTATTCTATTGATTTTGTAGATATTCGTATAGAATATATTAGGAGATAAGAGTAGTTGACTTTTTCCTATTGTTTAGGAAACCCTACGCTCTAAGTTTTGTATATATAACCTCTCTTTCTATTGAATAAAATAATGAAGCAGTTCTTCATCCTCTCTTGTTTGGTGTGTCCTCTGTTCTAGATTCTCAATTTCACTGCTTTTATGGTATTAGAGCGTGAAATTTGATTGAGACCGGAAAGGCTTATAAGCCGTGACCGAAGCACGCAGAAAAAAGATGTCGAACAACACTTCCAGTGTCTCTGACTCTGTTTCTAAAAGTGCTTCCACTGTTCAAATTTACACCCCCAAAAACTCTTCTCTTCAAATAACCTCTCCTCGCCTTAACGGGAGAAATTTTCTCCAATGGTCTCGTTCGGTTCTGATTGTCATCCGTGCAAAAGGCCGACTCGGGTACCTCACTAGCGCTACTAAACAGCCGGCTGAAGATGATTCATCTTTTGCTCTCTGGGATTCTCAAAATTCAATGGTTATGACATGGCTTCTACACTCCATGGAAGATGACATAAAGGCGTCCTTTCTCTTTCACTCTACAGCCAAGGAGTTATGGGATTCCCTCAACATTAATTTTTCTAATTGAGAGAACTCTGCTCAACTATTTGAGCTTCGCAATAAAGCTCGTGATCTTCGTCAGTGGGAACTCGATGGTACAGAATATTTATCTTCTCTTTGGCGCTTGTGGTCTGAGATTGAGTCTCTTCTTCAGTTGGAATGGGAAAATCCCAAATATGCAGATCAGTTTAGAAAATTCATTGAGCAGGAACGTATTTACAATTTTCTGGCTAGATTGCGCACCGATCTTGATGATGTTCGTGGTCGAATTCTCGGGATTAAACCAGTTCCGACTATTGATGTTGTTTTTGCTGAAATCCGGTGTGAAGATAATCACAAACGTGTAATGCTTGGTGATTCCAGGAAATCCATGCCTGAACCATCTGCTCTTGTCGCTCGTGGTTCTACGATGAATCGTCAATCGAAATTTCAACGCCGCAATGGTCTTTGGTGCGAGCACTGCAAGCGTACCAAACACACAAAGGATAGATGTTGGGATCTCCATGGGCGCCCTTCTTCAAATTCGTCTCGACCACATTTTGATAATAGGCAGCAACAACCCTTGTCTCAGGCAGCTTGCTCATCATCTGAATTTCAAAGCTCCAGCCCGAGACTACCGCTAAAACTGCCATGCCAACCTTCACCGCGTCCCAGTTGGAGAAATTGTACAAATTGCTTAGTCCTTCCTCAGATTCAGCCACTGTCTCTGGTCATGTTGTTCAGCAAGGTACTTCTCCTATAACCTTAGCAAGTTAGATTCCCACAACCTGGATTTTGGAGTCAGGTGCAAATTATCACATGGCCCGATGCCGCTCATTGTTCTACTTATATTCTGAATGTTGTGACCGAGATCCTGTTGAAATCGCCGACGGCTCCTTCCATTCGGTTGTGGGCATTGGAAGTGTTTTACTTCATCCTACAATGGAACTCAGATCAGTACTACATGTTCCAAATTTCCATTGCAATCTTATCTCTGTGAAACGGTTAACTGTTGATTTGAGTTGTAAGGCTACTTTCACTGATTATAATTGTTCGTTTCAGGACCGGATATCGGGGAATATGAATGGAAATGCTAAGGAACTTGGGGGTTTATACTATGTGTCTGAAGAATCTTTTTTGAATAATCATGCTTCGGCTACGGCATCCTCTGTGTCTACTCCTCAGGAACAACAAGTCCACCTCCTTCATCGTCGTATGGGTCACCCTAGTTTTCAGTATCTTAGGCATTTATTTCCTCATTTCTTTCGGTCTACTGATAATTTTGCCTCTGAAATATGTCAACTTGCTAAACATGTTTGTTCTCCGTATCCGTTAAGTGTTTATAAACATTCGTTTCGTTTTAGTATTGTTCATAATGATTTATGGGGCCCTTCAAGAATCTTTACCAATAATAAAAAGCGATGGTTTATTACGTTTACCGATGATCATTCTTGTGTTTGTTGGGTTTATTTATTAGAGGATAAATCTGACTCCGCCACTGTCTTTCAAAATTTCCATTCAATGATAAAAACACAATTTGATACATCCATTAAAATTCTGCGCACTAATCGGGGTAATGAATACTTTAATAAAACTCTTGGTCAGTATTTAAGTACTCATGGGATTATTCATCAAAGTTCATGTGTCATAACTCCTCAACAAAATGGAGTTTCTGAGCGTAAAAACCGCCATCTCCTTGTAACAACTCGAGCCTTATTGTTCACTAATAATGTTCCTCGTTCTTTTTGGGGAGATGCCATTCTCACAGCGTGTTATCTCATAAACCGAATGCCATCTAAAGTTCATATATTTACTCTGCCATTGGATGTATTCCTTAGGTATTACCCTCGTTTCCGCTCTCTCCTTGCGATTCCGCTTAAAACTTTTGGGTGTACAACATTCACTCTTATATATGATCATGAACGGAGCAAATTAGATCCCAAATCTCGTAAGTGTGTATTCCTCGGCTACTCACCCACTCAAAAAGGCTACCGTTGTTACTCCCAAGAGACTTGTAAGTACTACACAACCATGGATGTTACTTTTTTTTAGTCTACCCCTTTTTATCCCACAAATTCTCCTCGGGGGGAGAACAAATCTGAAACAAATGATCTAGATGAGAATTTTTGGATTCTTGATTCTATTCCCACTCCAAATCCATCACTGCCACAATCAATGCCAAAGGTATATACACAGGTTGCCGAACCACAAGAGCCTCGTAAATTGCGTGTTTACTTAAGATGAGTTCCTCGGAACGTAGTTGAACCTCCCATGCTTCCACAGCAAAGCCAAGAATCTGACGCAAATTCAGGTAATGAACTTACAAATCAATTGATTGATAGTGACATAGATCTGCCCATTGCTCATCGGAAAGGTGTTAGATCATGTACCCAACATCCTATATCTCATTATGTGAACTATGATCACTTGTCTCAGTCCATACAGGCTCTTGCTACGAACCTTTCCACTATTGAGATTCCGAAGTCTATCGACCAGGCTCTGCAGAATTCCACATGGAAGAGAGTTGTTGATGATGAAATTTCAGCGCTGAATAACAACAAGACATGGCAGATTGTTGACAAGCCTCAAGACAAACCAATTGTGGGGTGCCGATGGATTTTTACAGTGAAATACAGGGCGGATGGTTCAGTAAAAATATACAAAGCTCGTTTGGTTGCTAAAGGCTATTCACAAACTTTTGGCGTTGATTACCAAGAGACGTTTTCACCTGTTGCAAAGTTAAATACGATATGTGTCCTTTTATCTCTTGCCGCCAACTTAGACTGGAAGCTACACCAACTTGATGTTAAGAACGCCTTTCTTAATGCAGATTTAGAGGAAGAAGGTCTATATGAATCTTCCACCTGGATTTGATGATGAGAAACAACATGGGAAAGTATGTAAATTGAAGAAAGCCTTGTATGGGCTCAAGCAATCACTGTGAGCATGATTTGGAAGATTTATGAAAGCCGTATGCCAGCAAGGATATAAGCAGGCACATGGAGATCACACAATGTTCTACAGACACTTAAATGGTAAAATTACTATTTTAATTGCCTAAGTTGATGATATTGTGCTAACGGGTGATGATTATGTTGAGACTGAAAGGTTAAAAAAGGCACTTGCAAAAGAATTTGAAGTAGCTTTAAGGTATTTCCTCGGCATGGAAGTTTCACGGAACAAAACCGGTATTTCAGTTTGTCAAAGAAAATACGTGTTGGATTTTTTGAATGAAACAGGTATGCTTGGTTGTAATCATCTGATATTCCTGAGAATCCAAACCACAAACTCGGACTGAAAGAAGAAAGTACTCCTGTAGACAAGGGCCGTTACCAGCGTCTTGTTGGAAAGTTAATTTATCTGTCCCATACCAGACCCGACATTACATATGCTGTTAGTATTGTGAGTCAATTTATGCATGATCCGTCTGAAGAACATATGGATGTTGTCTACCAGATTCTTCGGTATCTCAAAGGCACACATGGATTAGGTTTGTTCTTTGAGAAGAACCGAGAAAAAAAAGGTTGAGCTATTCACTGATGTAGATTGGGTAGGTTCTGTGAAAGATAGAAGATCCACGACCGGTTACTGTACGTTTGTCTGGGGTAATTTAGTTACTTGGAGAAGTAAGAAGCAGCCAGAAATATCCAAGAGTAGTGATGAAGCCAAGTTCCGTTCTGTCGCACTTGGAATTTGTGAAGTCATATGGCTCAAACTTTTATTGCAAGAATTGCAGATTAAAATGGAAACTCCGATGACCGTCTATTGCGGTAACAAGGCTGCCATTGCTATTTCCAATAATCCAGTTCATCATGATAGGACTAAGCACGTGGAAATTGATCGGCATTTCATAAAAGAAAAGATTGAAAAGAAGATCATTGACTTGAAGTACATCTCCTCATCCAATCAGACAGCGGACATCCTAACAAAAAGCTTATTTCGACCAGATTTTGAGAAGGTAATAAACCAGCTAAAATTATTCAATGTGTATAGTTCAGCTTGAGGGAGGGTGTTAGCGTATATAATAATTATTATATTATCTATTTTCTTATTCTATAATTTATTCTATTGATTTTGTAGATATTCGTACATAATATATTAGGAGATAAGAGTAATTGACTTTTCCCTATTATTTAGGAAACCCTACGCTCTAAGTTTTATATATATATCCTCTCTTTCTATTGAATAAAATAATGAAGCAGTTCTTCATTCTCTCTTCTTTGGTTTGTCCTCTGTTCTAGTTTCTCAATTTCACTGCTTTAAATAAGACAAGCCTTTGGCCGGGAAATCGCAAGACGAAGCGAAGTTCCGACCGTAAGCAAGAATATGTTTCTGAAAATGTTTTTCAGAGAGCAATTAACGTTTCTGTTGAGTGCCTCAAGTGCGCCTACAAGACGCCACTAGTGCCTTTACGCCCCCGCACCCGACCCCGAGCCGGAGACACCGGCGAGGGCGGTGTTGTGAAAGCGTGAGGTGATATGGTCTCGCCGCCTCGCCTCCTGTTGATTGCAAAATGTGTATGCAAAATTGTTACGCAAGTATACGTATCGACAAGTAATACAATGTGCAAATCACAAGTATCGATCCCACGGAGCCTAAATAAAATTACGTATTTCGCACGAGTTTTAAAAATATCAGACATCATGGAAAAATTCATTCAAATCAATAATCATTAAAATTGCAAACCAGACATAGTATCCAAACTGTTAATTAACAATAACAAGGAACGAGAGACAAGAAATTTGATGATCAATAAGAGAAATCGGTTGGGATTATGAATTACTTCGGGCTTGGTAAAATCAGCGATTGCTACAGAAATGGTACAGCATTTCCCAAGCAATCCGAAAACGACAATTTCGTAGGTTCATCCGATCTTACAACTGAAAACCAAATGTAAGTTAATCCTTCATATTCCTATGCAAGGATTAATTACGGGTTAAAATTGAATTCCAATTTCATGATCTACACGGAGAGTTAAATATTCCTATATCCCTCTCAATCCAATGAACAAAATCCAAAGAATTTAACATGCATCAAGGTTGTATTTCCAATCCAATTCATATTTCCCAATAGAGATTAGATCTTAAACGCTATTAAGTCGAAACGAGAAATAGAGTTATATCAATTAAAACTCAACCATGAACAAGGAAAATACTAAATTCCATTGCAATCATTAATCAACCCAACACTAGAAAATACTAAATTCACCCAACACTAGAAAATTAGTTCATACTTGAACAACAAACAATGACAAACATAATTTGGTTCAAGATACACTTCATTCAAGAAATTCAAAGACAAGCTCAATCATGATAAAAGATTAGAAGAACTCTTTGTGACAAACTCTCTAGATGATGAGTAGTGAGTCCCTCTTGTATTTTTTTCCTTCCTTTTCTTCTTCTTGATGATCCCACGATAGATTGTTCTTGCTGAAGCCTCCTTTGATCTTCTTTTCTCTTCTTTTTTATTTTCCAAAGCTGCCTCTGTTTCCTTCTTTGTGGTTGATTGCTTCCTTAATCCAAGGGCTAGGATCTCTCCTCCAAGAGTGTGGCTGCCTCCCTTGTTTTGTCCAAGTCATCCCTAATTAGGGCATTCTTTCCTTAATTGGTCATGAAATCTCTTCGGATTTGGGCCCAATTAATTTAATCCCACATAATCACCTGTAATAAAGTGAGATAAATATTACACATTAAATTTGTTTCTTTTTTTCAAAATTGGCCCAAATATGTGTTTGTTTTAAATATTATCCACTCAAAGCTCAAACACACATAATTATCAAGATTTAGGCAAAACTCATCAATTTTCATGTCGATCCTAAGCTCCGGTTTGACATTTAATTTGATAAAACCGTATAATAACTCTATTTTCATAGAGTTATCATACCCCCAAACTTAAGATTTTGCTTGTCCTCAAGCAAGAAGAAAGTTAAAGACACAAGAACACATTTAAATCTTGACCACCTAATGTTACCTTAATGCTCGAACCTCGAAAGATCACTAGTTGTTGATTACAACTCAACTTGAATGAATTCATTTACATTTTCTTCATTTCTTCGATCTCATGTGTGTGCGCTTGAAAATCCAATATGTTATGAAAGTTCGTTGCCCTTAATCTACATTCGGCCGACCTCGCATCTAGTTCCCCAAGATGAATGTGGAAATACCCCATAGGCCTACGCTTACTCACTCTCTCCACTAATCTAGATAGACTAAGACATTTGAGGATTAAAAGACATTTTTCTCGCTAATTTTGACCCCCCAAACTTTGATTAAGCTGCTGTTTTTTTTTTAAGATAACAATGTGTCGTACCACTTAAACTCGGTGCTTGGCTGCAACATGGTCAGAATACAGCCGAGCCCTCCTAGGAGTAATTCAACACAAAATTATCTTCTTTTGAACAACAATATTAGCACTTTTTTAAAGGATAAAGGTTCGATGAATGTCGTTCAAATTCGGTATTGACCGTCAACATGTGTGGGAAGACGGCCGAGTCCTCCTAAGACCAAGCAACAACAAGATCCTTTGCCCGATTTGAGTCACTTACATTGAAATGGGAGGGACTAGAGTGCTAAACGACCTATGGTTTCAAAAGGGCTCCGAAACAAACACATGGATGTCTTCTCGCACACTAGTTACGCAATGAAGAGCAATTTGTTTGATAAATGATATTCAAACAACGAGCATAATCAACAACATCGTATCCTTATTTGGTATCGAGCACTAAGCACCAACAAAATCCTAGGTCTAACGATAAGTGATGACTAATAAAAACTAACATAAAGAAAACACACACAAAACCAAAAAAAAATCCTAATTGAATTCAAGGAAGGAATTGGAAAAAATTCCTTGAAATTGGTCGTGCGACGATCACCGGCTATGCCAGTTCTGATGGTGAGCGTTGGTCTGAGGTTGCGGGTCTGCGGCGGTCGGATTAAAGATGTGTGAACCCAGGAGATTCGCGAGCAGAGAGACGTGCACGGTGGTCAGCGTGAAGGTGGTCGGTGGTCGGAGATGGGCTGTGGTGACGAAGAAGGAGGCTAGGGCTTGGATGTTCTTCGATTCTTTTCATCATTTTTTTTAACATAAAAAACGACATCAGAGCCCAAAACGACATCAGTTCTTCTCCCATTAATGAAACACACGTTTTGATGTTTCTGGTTTTTTCTCTCTCCTAAAGCTCGATATCAGTGCAAAATTTAGTAGCATTTCTGTCGCAATTTGGTCGTAAAACTGGACCTTATAGAAAATAAAAACTGAATCTTTATTTAATTGGGCTGCCTCCCAATGAGCGCTTGATTTAACGTCTTCAGCCTGACTTTCCTATCTTCATAAATCTTGGAACATTATGGAGGTCATTCGGTTTCAATCTCATGCCCGCTTTGGTTTTCAAGAAGTTGGGAATTGGAAAAGCCCGACCTACCACCGTCATGTTACAACTCGCCAATCGTTCTATAGCATACCCGGATGGGAAGATAGAGGATGTATTAGTAAAAGTCGACAAGTTCATATTTCCGGCTGATTTTATTGTCTTGGATTTTGAAGCCGACCAAGACGTCCCAATCATTCTTGGAAGACGGTTCCTAGCTACGGGAGAAACTGTCATCGATGTTCAAAAAGGCAAATTAACAATGAGGTTGGATGACGAGAAAATAACCTTCAATGTTTTGGACGCTCTTAAGTACCCGGATGAGGTGGAAGAATTCTCGTCTATTGATATTATAGACACTTTGGTAGCGAAAGTTGTGCAAGAGCAATTCGGCCAAGATAACATTGAAGCTACCGCGAATGAGCTCGGCACCACAAGTAAAACGGACGCTGCTCATGTAGCATGGGTAGATGCGAAACTGAACCAAGCAAGAATCGGGCGTCAATTTGAGTCGTTGGGACTTGGAGAGCGATATTTTACAGCCCCGAAACATTCCATCGAGGAAGCACCACACGTGGAGTTAAAACCTCTACCGCCTCATCTTCACTATGCTTATTTGGGGGAAAATGATAGCCTTCCGGTTATTTTCTCCTCGGAACTCACTAATGACCAAGAAAGAGAGCTTTTGGAAGTTCTAAAAAGGTTCAAAAAGGCCATCGGATGGAGTGTTGCGGATATTAACGGAATTAGCCCGACACTTTGTATGCACAAGATTCCCTTGGAAGAAAACAATGGGAATTCTATTGAGGGGAAGCGGCGACTTAATCCCGTTATGAAAGAGGTTTTGAAAAAGGAAATCATTAAGTGGCTCGACGCCGGTATTATTTACCCGATATCCGATAGCGCATGGGTTAGCCCCGTACGATGTGTGCCAAAGAAGAGGGGGGTATAGCGGTGATAAAGAACGAGAAAGATGAGCTCATTTCTACAAGAACGGTGACGGGATGGATAATTTGTATGGATTATCGGCGATTAAACAAGGCCACAAGAAAGGACCATTTCCCTATCCCTTTTATCGACCAAATGCTAGATGGTTTAGCCAAAAAGGAGTTATATTGCTTTCTTCACGGGTATTCCGGTTATAATCAAATTGCCATAGCCCCCGACGACCAACACAAGACTACTTTCACGTATCCATTTGGAACCTTTGCGTTCCGACGGATGCCATTCGTCCTATGCAATGCCCCCGTGACTTTTTAACATTGCATGATTTCTATCTTTTCGGACATGATTGAAAATTCAATTGAGATGGACGATATCTCAGTGTTTGGAGATGACTTCACGAGCTGCTTGTTAAATTTGGAGAAAGTGTTGAGTCGATGTGAAGAGACGAATTTGGTTCTTAATTGGGAGAAATGTCATTTCATGGTTCGTGAAGGCATTGTTCTCGGCCACAAGGTATCTAGCAAGGGCCTCGAAGTGGATCGTGCAGAGGTTGAAGTAATCTCCAAGCTACCACCACCAACAAATGTAAAAGGGATTCGAAGTTTCTTGGGTCATTGCGGTTTTATAGACGGTTCATCAAGGACTTCTCAAAAATCTCAAAGCCTCTTTGCTCATTATTGGAACAAAACAAGGTGTTTTCTTTTGATGAGGCTTGCCGCTTAGCATTCGAAGTCATGTGCGATGCGAGTGATTTTGCAATTGGAGTTTTGTTGGGACAGCGGAAAGATCGAATTTTCCATTCCATTTATTACGTAAGTAAGACGCTCATCGACGCCCAATTGAACTATACTGTCACGGAAAAAGAGCTATTGGCCGTAGTCTTCGCTTTCGACACCTGAGCTTATCTTGTTGGCACAAAAGTCATTGTTTACAAGGATCATTCGGCGATCAAATATCTCGTGACCAAGAAAGATTCAAAACCGCAGCTGATTCGTTGGGTTCTTTTGCTTCAAGAATATGACGTGGAAATTCGAGATCGACCCGGAACTGAAAATCAAGTGGCTGATCATCTCTCGAGGCTTAAAAACACAAAAAAGGGGTCTGTTTTTGACGATGTGAATGAGGCATTCCTAGACGAGCAGCTCTTTGTTGTAAGCGCGACAACTCTGTGGTATGCCGATTTTGGTAATTACTTGGTTAGCAACATTCTTCCACCAGAATCAAACTCGCAACAACGGAAGAAATTTCTTCATGACGTTAAGCGATATTATTGGGATGAACCTCATCTTTTTAAAGAATGTGCCGATCACATGTTACGGCGGTGTGTCCCGGAAGAGGAAATGGAGGATATTCTTGCAAAGTGTCACGACGCACCTTATGGAGGTCATTTCCACGGAGACCGGACAGCAGCGAAGGTCTTGCAATCAGGATTCTATTGGCCGACATTATTCAAGGATGCCCAAAATTTTGTGCTCAAGTGTGATCGATGCCAAAGGGTTGGAAACATTTCAAGGCGTAACGAAATGCTTCTCACGAACATTATGGAGGTCTTTCCCCGATTGATTGGACCTCGTAAATATTCCTTGATTCTTTCGCCGTTCACCTTGAATTTTCTCCCCGATTCGATATCTTGTAATTCAACCGCACCATATTGAAGGAGAACCTTAGAAACGAGGAATGGTCCCGACTAACGAGATTTCATCTTTCCGAGAAACAAATTAAGCATTGAGTTGAACAACAAGACTTGTTTTTCGTCATCGAACTCTCTTCCTCGAATTTTCTTATCATGCCATTTCTTCGATTTTTCCTTGCAATACTTGGCATCGTGGAGAAATTTCTTCTTTAGTTGAGAGTTTGGATCCGAGCGCTTAATATTTTGCTCTCCAATTCCCAATGATTTAGTTTGGCGCCCGACTCTCGCTTGGTTTGGTTTGGAATCCACCAATGGAACTTGGGCTATATCATCGTCACTTGTTTCGTCGAGCCCGTCCAGTAATGCTTCGAGTTCGTTTCGGCCAAATTTTTTTAACGACTTTGGCACCAACTCGTCCACGACACCAATCGAAGAACACTCTTCAACTTCATCCGGATATTTAAGAGCATTTAAGACACTAAAACTGATCTTCTCGTCATCTAACCTCATGGTCAATTCGCCTTTTTGCACATCGATGAGAATTCGGCCGGTTGCAAGGAACGGTCTCCCAAGAATAATCGGAACATCTTGATCGGCTTCAAAGTCCAATACAATAAATTCGGCCGAAAATATGAATTTGCCGACCTTTACAAAGACATCCTCGATTTTTCCCTCCGGATAAACTATAGAACGGTCGGCGAGTTGCAAAGTGACGGTACTGGGTCAGGCATCGCCAATGCCTAACTTCTTGAACACCAAAGTAGGCATGAGATTTATACTCGCGCAGAGATCATAAAGGGCCAGCCCAGAATAAGAGTTCCCTGTAGCACACGGAATGGTGAACCTTCCCGGGTTCTTCAATTTTGGTGGGAGCTTGTTTCTAAATAAAGCGCTAGAATCCTCCGTTAACGCCACGGTCTCAAACTCTCCAAGCCTTCTTTTCTTAGACAACATATCTTTCAAGAATTTAGCGCAGCTTGGCATTTGTTCCAAGGCTTCCACTAACGGGATGTTAATATGAGGTTGCTTAAGAACATTCAGGAATTTACTGAATTGTTGATTGTTTCTCTGTTTTTGAAGTCTCTATGGAAAAGGTGGAGGCCGATTTAGCATTTTGCTCATACCAGTATCGTCAAAAGAAGGAAATGCTACATAATTGCTGTTACATTTTGTTCCCAGAACTGGAGCTGAATTTTTACGAATTTTGCTCCTTTCGTTGATTTGACTTGGCGTTTCGTCCACTGAACCATGGATTGAAGTGGGATCTGCCTATTTCTTATTTTCTTGGGCTTTTGGGTCGAGCTCTACCTCCTTTCCATTCCTTAAAGTGGAGATGACATTGCATTGTTCTTTTCCATCTCTCCTTGGGTCGTTGGTTTGAGACGGGAGTGAGCCTTGAGGTCGATTAGAAAGGGCAATAACTATTTGACCCACTTGCGTTTTAAGTGCTCACAAAGCCGCTTCTTGACTTTGTTGCTTAGCATTTGTGTCCTCCATTAATTCCTTCATCAAAAGTTCTAAGGAACTCGTTTGAGCGCTTTGTTGTGGTTGAAAACCATGTTGGAAATTGGTGGTATCAGTCCGACTTCTTTACCATGATAATAGCCTCCAAGGCGTCCCGGTAACAATTAAAATATTATTTTAAAGCGGAAAACTTGTTACCGGACCGACGGCATGGATATCGGGTAATAATCATTTCGTTAGGATCTGATAAATATTTCAAATTTAATATTTCATAACAATTATTAATAATCTAGTCTAATAGGAAATAAATAGAAAGCAGTAAATGGTTGCATTTATTGACCCAATGCATAAGGCCGTACCTCAAAGACGATTCTGGCTACGCGTTCTGACTTGGGTAGGGCTATGCCGGTGCTGAGGGAAAGTCCCGTGATCTTCCGGGATATTCTCCTGGATTCCTCGTACTGAAGCGTGGGCTTCGCCGGCAGGACTCCGTCGAAAAATTTAACTGACGGTTCTTTTAAAGCTACCGGAGAAAAATATCTCCTAAGCCGAACCAGAAGAGAGATCAGAAGGAGAAAACTTGCAGACCCTAGAGAGAGAGGGGGAGAGCTCGAGTTTTTGCTCTAGGGAAAGGTGTGAAAAATGTGCATAATGAGCCTCCTATTTATAGGCTCAAGCTGTAACCGATTTGGAGAATTTTTCTTCCCTTTATTCGAATTTTATTAATTAAATATAATTAATTAATTCAATCCAATGGTCCAGATTCAATCTCATCTAAATCCAATTGATATAATTAATCAGGGATTTAATTAAATAATAATACATGATAAGATCAAAATATTTAATCTTATCATCATATTAATTAAATTCGAATTATATATATATATATTAAAATTCCAAATTGTTGATGATTATCTAGATCCAATGGTTACAAATAAATCTTAAACCAATCCAATGGATCAAATCAATTAGGGATAAAATCAAATGCCCTAGGGTTTCACTGAAACCCTAATTCGAATTCTTATCCACATCATTATTCGAATTATATATTATATATATAATATTAATTAATTTCTAATCCGACGGTAAAGATTAAATCTCAAAATCGATCAATTGGACACAATTAATTAAGCAAATTTGAAATACCTAAACTTGGTCACCAAGATTCAATTTCGAATTTATTTCAAATCAATTATCTCAATCCAACGGTTGATTTAAATCATAACCGATCCAATGGATTAAATTGATTTTAGGGTTTTTCCAAAATACCAAAACATTAGGTACTTATGCCGCAAATATAAAATATCCAATTCTAACTATTCGAATTAGCTAGGGTTTGTATTTACCAAACCCTAATTCGAATTTTCACATATATTAATATATTAATATATAAATATATATTTTTATTTATTAATATAAATCTTTTAATTATTAATTAATTATTAATTAGATATTAATAATTAAATCCAAATAATTAAATTATATTAATAAAACCTGATCTCAATATCACACATTAAATGTACACCATCATTTAAATTCATGACATATGATTTAATTTCATATTTTATCGAACCTCATAAACATAGAAAATCCATAAATCACAAACCGTAAGTCTGAATGACTTGGTTCAAATAGAAAAGTTGCTTAGAATTTAATTTACAACAATATGGTGCTGTTGGAAAATATAAATTCTAACTTTCTTTTTATCAGTTAATTCCGTGTACCAAAATATGCTACTTTTGCCAAGCTAACGAAAAAACTATCTGATGTCTGACACAGACATGCTAGTTTTATAAGTCGAGTCAAATGATTAAACATTATCCAGAATGTATTTTAATCACGTACGTATCATCCGTTACAGAGTTATCCTGGGGACCATGGACCCGTATCACTTAAGCTCCAACGAACTGCTAGTTGTTTGTCAAACCTCGAAGTGATTCCATTATAGACCCGAGGCTGCACTCTTTAGTGATACGGTATATATTATTCCTTTATAACAGAAGGGTGTCCATTGATACAATCAAATCCGGGTTATTGTCCTTTCACTTGATGACTCACTCATGAGCAGGCGGTTTTTACCGTAATGCCCCTCATTGCATTTTCATCCTTGACTCAGTCAGTAATATTATGAGCAACCCATTTATGGTTTCGATTCATAAGTTGCGCACGGGTACCTCTCTCTTCTCACCACTGACAACCAAGGGAATCATCATGACTCTGAAGAGAGCTGTGTGATGCCCATGTATATGACCAAGCTATCCTTACTACTGACTATCATGTTCCCAAAATAATAGTGTTGGGAAAAGCGGTAATATCTTGTGTTCTTTAACGGTTGAATCAAAGAAAAATCAAGCCAGTAGCTCGGACTCATGATTGTTGGGAAATCGGTGGTATCAAGCCGACTTCCTTACCACGATAATAGCTTCCGGGCCGTCCCGGTAACATTTAAAATTACATTTTAAAGCGGAAATCTTGTTATCGGACCAACGACACGGATATCGGGTAACAATCAAAACCGAGATCTGATAAATATTTCGAATTTAATATTTTCATATTCATTATTAATAATCTAGTCGAATAGGAAATAAATAGAAAGCAGTAAATGGTCGCATTTATTTACCCAATGCATAAGGCCGTACCTCAGTTGACGATTCCGGCTGCGCGTTCTAACTTGGGCAGGGCTCCGCCGCTGCTGAGGGAAACTCCCGTGATCTTCCGGGATATACTCCTGGATTCCTCGCTACCGAAGCGTGGGCTTCGCTGGCAGGACTCCGTCGCAAAATTTAACTGAAGGTTCTTTTAAAGCTACCGGAGAAAAATATCTCCTAAGCCGAACCAGAAGAGATATCAGAAGCAGAAAACTCGCAGACCCTAGAGAGAGAGAGAAAGAGCTCGAGTTTTTGCTCTGGGGAGAGGTGTGTTGAATGTGTAGAATGAGCTTCCCTTTTATAGGCTCAAGCTGTAACCGATTTGGAGATTTTCCCTCCCTTTATTCGAATTCTTTTAATTAAATATAAATAATTATTTCAATCCAATGATCCAGATTCAATCTCATCTAGATCCAATGAATATAATTAATCAGGGATTTAATTAATTGAATAATATAAGATAAGATCATATCATATATTTTTTCGAATTATATTATATATATATATATATTCAAATTCGAATTTGTTAATGATTATCTAGATCAAATGGTTAAAATTAAATCTTAAACCAATCCAATGGATCAAATCAATTAGGGATAAAGTCAAATACCCTAGGATTTTACAAAACCCTAATTCGAACTTTTATCTCATTTATTCGAATTTTAATATCACATATATAATGTTAATTAATTTCTAATCCGACGGTTTAAAGATAATATCTCAAAACCGATCCAACGGACAGAATTAATTAAGCTAATTCGAAATACCTAAACTTGATCACCAAGTTTCAATTTCGAATTACATTAGGGTTTGAATCAATTATCTCAATCCAACGAATGATACTAAATCACAACCGATCCAATGGATTAAATTGATTTTAGGGTTTTTGCCATTATACCTGACTTCAGGTATTTATGCCGCAAAAAATAAAATCTTTCAAGATTGGTTATTCGAATTTATCTAGGGTTTGTTATACTCAAACCCTAATTCGAAATACACATTAAATAATACATGAATATATATTATTTATTTATTAATATAAATCCTTTAATTATTAATTAATTATTAATAAGATATTAATAATTAAATCCAAATAATCAAATTATATTAATAAACCCTGATCTCTTTATCACACATTAAATGTCATGGTGAGACACCATCATTTAAATTCGTGACAAGTGATTTAATTTCATAGTTTATTGAACCGAGTCATAAACTTAGAAAATCCATAAATCACAAACCGTAAGTCAGAATGACTTGGTCCAAAAAGCAAAGTTGCTTAGAATTTAATTTAAAACAATATGGTGCTGTTCGAAAATCTAAATTCTAACTTTGTTTTTATCAGTTACTTTCGTGTACCAAAATATGATACTTTTGCCACGCTATCGATAAAACTATCTGACGTCTGTCACAGACTTGTCAGTTTTATAAGTCGAGCCAAATGATTAAACATTATCCAGAATGTATTTTAATCACGTACGTATCATCCGTTACGGAGCTATCCTGGGGACCATGGACCCGTATTACTTAAGCTCCAACGAACTGCTAGTTGTTCGTCAAACCTCGAAGTGTTTCCACTATAGACTCGAGGCTGCACTCTTTAGTGATACGGTATATATTATTCCCTTATATACAGCAGGGTGTCCATTAGATTCAATCAAATACCGATTATTGTCCTTTCACTTGATGACCCACACATGAGCAGGCGATTTTTACCGTAACGCCCCTCATTGCATTTTCATCCTTGACTCAGTCAGTAATATTATGAGCAACCCACTTATGGTTTCGATTCATAAGTTGCGCACGGGTACCTCTCACTTCTCACCACTGATAATCAAGGGAATCATCATGACTCTGAGGAGTGCTGTGTGATGCCCATATCTATGATCAAGCAATCCTTACTACTGACTATCATGTTCCCAAAATAATAGTGTTGGGAACATCGGTAATGTCTTGTGTTCTTTAACGGTTAAATCAAAGAACAATCAAGCCAGCAGCTTGGACTCATGACCACTCAGGACTTAGAACTAATATCCATTTGATCATCATTTTGTGACTCAACTACAAGTTGTCAGTGACGGTCTTATATGACAACTTTCTCGAGTTTAAGTCAGGTCCAGTCCAGTATGAAGACGCTTCATACTTAATGCACTTCTAGTGAGTGTTGACACACACAAAATCCAGAATAGGATTATCACTTCAGTCACATTAATGACCTTACCGATTAATGGGCTCCCACCCAGTTAATCAGGTCACGGACATTTTAAGTTCATTTATTATGTTTATTAATTCTTCCTCACATGACTCCTTTGTGATAATAATAACATAATTGCATCCTTTATGAACTAAGGAATCAAAGATTCTATTTTACTCTACAAAAACTATAATAAGATTAACATATTAAGTACCATCTTTATTCAACGACTTGTCATAATCTTTTACAAATGGATAAATATATTGTTTAAGGACACACATGTCCAACAATCTCCCACTTGTACTTAAAGAAGATGACTCATGTCTTTCACGCCCATATTATCCAGATGCCTCCTGAATATTTTCTCTGGCAACGTCTTGGTAAATGGATCAGCTAGATTGTCCTCCGATGCTATTTTCACAACCCGTACTTCCCCACGACGTACTATCTCTCTAATGATATGGTATTTCCTTTCTATATGTTTTGCCTTGTTATGGTCTCGGGGCTCTTTCGAATTGGCCACAGCTCCACTGTTATCACAGTATTGCGTTTGTGGTCCATCTACATCGGGGACTACACCCAGTTCCATGTAGAAATTCTTTAGCCAAACTGATTCTTTGGCTGCTTCACATGCAGCCACATATTCAGCTTCCATTGTGGAATCTGCGATACAGGATTGCTTTACGCTTCTCCAGAATATCGCTCCACCAACAAGGGTGTACACTGCTCCCGAAGTTGATTTTCTCGCGTCCTTGTCAGACATAAAATCAGAGTCAGTGTACCCTAGTGGATTCAGATCTGAACCTGAAAACACTAACATATAGTTTCTCGTTCTCCGAAGATACTTGAGAATGTTCTTCACTGCAATCCAGTGAGACATACCAGGGTTGGATTGGTATCTACTAACCATTCCCACAGCGTAATAGATGTCTGGTCTTGTACACTGCATGGCGTACATCAGACTTCCCACTGCTGAAGCATAGGTTACCCGCCTCATCTCGTCTTGCTCTTCCGGAGAAGTTGGACACTGGTTCCTGCTTAGGAACACTCCATGCCTGGTTGGTAAGTTACCACCCTTAGAGTTTGTCATTGCAAAACGTTCAAGCACCTTATCAATGTAAGCTGCTTGTGACAAGGCTAGAAACCTGTTATTGCGATCCCTAAAGATACGGATCCCAAGAACATAACTGGCTTCTCCCATATCCTTCATTTGGAATTGCGTAGATATCCACGCTTTCACGTCAGATAATCTTTTCACACTGTTTCCAATGAGAAGAATATCATCGACGTATAGAACAAGAAAAATTTCCACGGACTCATCGTTGAGTTTATAAATGCAGGCTTCAGTTTCATTCTGAACGAACCCATAGGTCTTGATGGTCTCATCAAACCTTAGATTCCAGGATCTGGAAGCTTGCTTCAATCCATAAATGGACTTGAGTAATCTACAAACTTTCCTTTCTTGACCCTGTTGCACGAACTCTTCTGGTTGGTCCATATAGATGTTCTCATCAATGTACCCGTTCAGGAATGCGGTTTTGACGTCCATCTGCCATATCTCGTAATTGAGACTACAGGCTATGGCCATGAGAATCCGGATGGACTTATACTTAGCGACTGGAGCGAAGGTCTCATCGAAATCAATACCTTCTCTCTGGGTAAAACCCTTTGCCACTAGTCTAGCCTTGAAGGTTTCAACCTTCCCGTCCACTCCTCTCTTTCTCTTGTATACCCATTTATTCCCTATGGTTTTGAAGCCATCAGGTAGGTCTACAAGTTCCCAGACTTCATTAGAATCCATTGATTCTATTTCTTGGTTCATGGCTTCCTGCCATTCTCCCTTATCAGGATCCATCATAGCTTCCTTGAAGCTTGTCGGATCTTCAACACTAGTGTTTGAAACATCTAGGTCAAAAACAGCTGGGTTTACTCGTAGTGTTTAACCGTTCATAAGAACCTCCCACTACGTCTGAGTATTCCCAGAGTTTCTAATGAAACTCTTATAGTGACCACTCGTAGTGTTATTGATATCAACCTCCCACTACGTCTGAGTATCACTAGGTTCTGATCCTGGGACCGTGTTTTTCCACTCTCCTTTTGATAATCAATCACTGTTATCAATTTGGTATAACAACAATCTCCCTCATTGTCATGAATTTCCATCAAAATGATTTTTCATCATTATGATAAGATGTTAACCCTTGACATAGAGCTTCATCTTTAAGATATGAAGATTTAAAATATTTACTCAAGATGTATAGGATCAGCAAAAAGAAATTTATTAAAATTGGATTGTCAAAAATAAATATTGAAGGGTTTTCAAATCGCCCTTCAATTTTGGATCCATACATTAAAGAATAAAATTGAATCTTCATTATCTGCCTTTAGGGTTCTCCGAGTCTCTCGGATGATTTCTAGCAATCACTCCTTAGCTGCTGCTGAAAAAGAATATCACATTTTTTCAGTTTTAGATCTTTGGAGAAAAGACTTTCTAAAACAATGTGTATTAAAGAAACTTATCAGGTGAGATACTCACCAGTTTCATTCTTCTTTTCACTTTGGAATTTGGGACAATCTCTTTTCCAATGTCCCTCTTCCTTGCATAGGAAGCAACTTCCTCTAGCAGCAGCTTTCTTGCCTCCCATTTTTGGCTGGAAATTCTTTTTCCACTTTTTCTTAGGACCGTGCCTTTTCTTCATCTTCGGGTTGTTCGAATGGTATCCTTTCTTGAACGCAATGTTCAATTCGGATTTCTTCTTGATCAGACCCGAGATGTCCTCAAAGGTTTGCAATTCATTAGTCAACTGTGTCAAACCGTATTTCAGTTTGTTCATAATGTAATTGCTGGTGAATGGAACAAACTCAGGTGACAGTGAATTAAGAATAATGCTGATCTGAGATTTCTCATCCACCTCGGCCCCGTGCAGCTCAGCCTCATTGAACCAGTTCGTCATGCTCATGACATGGTCACGAACATACGTGCCTGATTTCATCTTGGCATTCATGTAGCGACGAGTCGCTTCATGTTGAGCTTGCTCAGACTGCTTACCATACATCCCTTGAAGGGATTCCATGATTTCATAAGCAGTGTCCTTGACCTCTAACTTGATTCTCAGCGAATCTGCCATGCTAGCAAGCATGTATGCCTTAGCACGATTATTCGCTTGTATCCAAGAATCATAGAGTTCCTTTTACACCTCTGGCGTTGCCAGTACCCGGTGCAGTGGGACATTCATCAACAAGAACAAAGCGAATGTTCTCGCTGATAAGAACAATGTTGATGTTGCTTTTCCACTTTGGAAAATTACTTCCATGTAGAGTGTTGTTCGAAAGCAGTGACATAATTGGATTCGACATTTTAAACTGGCATTGAAAAAGAAACTTATTAAACTTTATTATAGGTAGAATGTTTTGGGTAATTAAGTTGGTTCGAAATAGTCACATGATGCAAACATGCTCTCGGGAAAACATTAATAAACCCTTGGACTATTTCATGATAATTCAACCGACTGTACACATCGTTGCCGTCCTTAAGGCATGGTCACTCTAAGGTGACTCGCGGTATCAACTGTGTAGTTTGGTTGAACTAAGTTTTAGTCATAAACTTAATTAATATTCAAAATTAAGAACCACCACAGTTCTTTTTGATTATTAACTATCATCATAGACGGTCGGGAAGTACCAACTTCCGTGCAAGCTTAACCCATTATTTTCGGTTCTCGGAATCCTCTTGAAAACGTCGTCCTTAAGGAATGGTCACTCTAAGGTGACTCACGGTCCATTTCCAAGATTCCTCCGTCCCCATATTCTTTTGAAACTATCACGGTGCCAAACCTTCCACAAGCACACCTTTCCTTAAGAGGAGTGGTCACTCTAGGGTGACTCGAGGCGGTGTGGTCAGCAGGCCATGTGACAGTAATAATGGAGACCTTTTATTATCTATTCTATACTTGCCATTGTTTTTGTTAAATAACGGTTTTTAACTTTTTCATAAGTTAATTAAAACTTATTATAAACTTTCCTTTAATGATTCATTAAAAGTTTATATTTTGGCTTTATTAATTACTACACGTAATTATATATAAGGCCTCATTGGTTATAGTGTTTATTATTTCATCGGTAGTGATAGGTCAATCATACTTTCTCCAGGTAGATGGGAGGGGTCCTAACCGGTCACCCAGAAATGGATGGTGCACCGGCCCCACTTTTGATTCCCTCTTCCTCAGACAAGATTGTATGATTGAGATTTTTCCGATTAATAATAGCCACTTTACATTTACTATTTACTATTCATATCTATCCTTAATTCGACATATTAATAATGATTAAACATAAGCACTATGTTTACGGGTTATGAAAATAAGTTATTATAAATTATATCTATGATGAATAAATATAATTAGATTTTAATGATTCCCATTCTCTAAGAATAATCATTAATTTATACTATGGCTTATAATTAATTATTTATGAAATTTTAAAATAAGTCAATGATATTATTCCTTAGAATTATCATCCATATTTTAATATTAAATAAGACAATATTATTTATTCATAAAATAATATCCATATTTAATTTTATTAATTATATAAAATAAGTCAATGTTATTTAACCATAAATAACATCCATATTTTATTAATTCATAATTGTTTAATTTCAATTATAATTAATATTTAATTATTCGTAAGGATCCGGGTTGGAATAAATTCCGACCCATAATTAAAAATTATGTACGTGGGCCCTCCGGGCCTAAGCCCGGGCCCACGTCCCTAGGAAAAACCACGCCCAGCCATCCGGGAAGGCCAGGGCAGCGCCCACCTCGTGCTGGGCCCGCTGGCCCATTCCGCTGCCAGGCAGCGTGGGCCGCAGGTCAGCGCGCGAGGCCCAGGCGCTGCTTGCCATGGCAACCCGCAAGAGTTTCGCCTTGGGCCTCGCCCTGGCGTGGGCCTTGCCACGGGCCTGGCCCGTGGCTCTTAGGGTTTCGACCCTGGGGCTGCAGCGGCAGCCCCTGGTCCCCTTTAGCCACGGGTTGGGCTGCGCCTAGCAGCCCGCCCCACTTTCCCGTCACGATTTCTCGGGTCGGGAAATAATCTAATTTTAAATTAAAAAATAAAATATCTAGAAATAAATTTCAATTTTAATTATTAATTTATTCATCAAATAATTCGATTTTAAACCTTTAAATTAAATTTCGAAATTATTTATCCTGGAACCATAGCTCTGATACCAATTGTTGGGAAATCGGTGGTATCAAGCCGACTTCCTTACCACGATAATAGCTTCCGTGCCGTCCCGGTAACATTTAAAATTACATTTTAAAGCGGAAATCTTGTTATCGGACCGACGACACGGATATCGGGTAATAATCAAAACCGAGATCTGATAAATATTTCGAATTTAATATTTTCATATTCATTATTAATAATCTAGTCGAATAGGAAATAAATAGAAAGCAGTAAATGGTCGCATTTATTTACCCAATGCATAAGGCCGTACCTCAGTTGACGATTCCGGCTGCGCGTTCTGACTTGGGCAGGGCTCCGCCGGTGCTGAGGGAAACTCCCGTGATCTTCCGGGATATACTCCTGGATTCCTCGCTACCGAAGCGTGGGCTTCGCTGGCAGGACTCCGTCGCAAAATTTAACTGAAGGTTCTTTTAAAGCTACCGGAGAAAAATATCTCCTAAGCTGAACCAGAAGAGAGATCAGAAGCAGAAAACTCGCAGACCCTAGAGAGAGAGGAAGAGCTCGAGTTTTTGCTCTGGGGAGAGGTGTGTTGAATGTGTAGAATGAGCTTCCCTTTTATAGGCTCAAGCTGTAACCGATTTGGAGATTTTCCCTCCCTTTATTCGAATTCTTTTAATTAAATATAAATAATTATTTCAATCCAATGATCTAGATTCATTCTCATCTAGATCCAATGAATACAATTAATCAGAGATTTAATTAATTGAATAATATACGATAAGATCATATCATATATTTTTTCGAATTATATTATATATATATATATATTCAAATTCGAATTTGTTAATGATTATCTAGATCCAATGGTTAAAATTAAATCTTAAACCAATCCAATGGATCAAATCAATTAGGGATAAAGTCAAATACCCTAGGGTTTTACAAAACCCTAATTCCAACTTTTATCTCATTTATTCGAATTTTAATATCACATATATAATGTTAATTAATTTCTAATCCGACGGTTTAAAGATAAGATCTCAAAACCGATCCAACGGACAGAATTAATTAAGCTAATTCGAAATACCTAAACTTGATCACCAAGTTTCAATTTCGAATTACATTAGGGTTCGAATCAATTGTCTCAATCCAACGATTGATACTAAATCACAACCGATCCAATGGATTAAATTGATTTTAGGGTTTTTGCCATTATACCTGACTTCGGGTATTTATGCCGCAAAAAATAAAATCTTTCAAGATTGGTTATTCGAATTTTGGGTTTGTTATACTCAAACCCTAATTCGAAATACACATTAAATAATACATGAATATATATTATTTATTTATTAATATAAATTCTTTAATTATTAATTAATTATTAAGAAGATATTAATAATTAAATCCAAATAATCAAATTATATTAATAAACCCTGATCTCTTTATCACGCATTAAATGTCATGGTGAGACACCATCATTTAAATTCGTGACAAGTGATTTAATTTCATAGTTTATTGAACCGAGTCATAAACTTAGAAAATCCATAAATCACAAACCGTAAGTCAGAATGACTTGGTCCAAAAAGCAAAGTTGCTTAGAATTTAATTTAGAACAACATGGTGCTGTTCGAAAATCTAAATTCTAACTTTCTTTTTATCAGTTACTTTCGTGTACCAAAATATGATACTTTTGCCACGCTATCGATAAAACTATCTGACGTCTGTCACGGACTTGTCAGTTTTATAAGTCGAGCCAAATGATTAAACATTATCCAGAATGTATTTTAATCACGTACGTATCATCCGTTACGGAGCTATCCTGGGGACCATGGACCCGTATCACTTAAGCTCCAACGAACTGCTAGTTGTTCGTCAAACCTCGAAGTGTTTCCACTATAGACCCGAGGCTGCACTCTTTAGTGATACGGTATATATTATTCCCTTATATACAGCAGGGTGTCCATTAGATTCAATCAAATACCGATTATTGTCCTTTCACTTGATGACCCACACATGAGCAGGCGGTTTATACCGTAATGCCCCTCAATGCATTTTCATCCTTGACTTAGCCAGTAATATTATGAGTAACCCACTTATGGTTTCGATTCATAAGTTGCGCACGGGAACCTCTCACTTCTCACCACTGACAATCAAGGGAATCATCATGACTCTGAGGAGAGCTGTGTGATGCCCATATCTATGATCAAGCAATCCTTACTACTGACTATCATGTTCCCAAAATAATAGTGTTGGGAACAGCGGTAATGTCTTGTGTTCTTTAACGGTTAAATCAAAGAACAATCAAGCCAGCAGCTTGGACTCATGACCACTCAGGACTTAGAACTAATATCCATTTGATCATCATTTTGCGACTCAACTACAAGTTGTCAGTGGCGGTCTTATATGACAACTTTCTCGAGTTTAAGTAAGGTCCATTCCAGTATGAAGACGCTTCATACTTAATGCACTTCTAGTGAGTGTTGACACACACAAAATCCAGAATAGGATTATCACTTCAGTCACATTAATGACCTTACCGATTAATGGGCTCCCACCTAGTTAATCAGGTCACGGACATTTTAAGTTCATTAATTATGTTTATTAATTCTTCCTCACATGACTCCTTTGTGATAATAATAACATAATTGCATCATTTATGAACTAAGGAATCAAACATTCTATTTTACTCTACAGAAACTATAATAAGATTAACATAAAAAGTACCATCTTTATTCAACGACTTGTCATAATCTTTTACAAATGGATAATTATCTTGTTTAAGGACACACATGTCCAACAATGATCACTCAGGACTTAGAACTAATATCCATTTGATCATCATTTTGTGACTCAACTTCAAGTTATCAGTGACGGTGTTATATGATAACCACTTGAGTTGAAGTCAGGTCTATTTCAGTATAAAGACGCTTCATACTTAATGCACTTCTAGTGAGTGTGACACGCACATAATCCAGAATAGGATTGTCACTTAGTCACATTAATGACCTTACACGATTAATGGGCTCCCACCCAGTTAATCAGGTCACGGACATTTTAAGTTCATTTATTATGATTATTAATTCTTCCCCACATCGACTCTGTTGTGATAATAATAGCATAATTGCATCCTTTATGAACTAAGGAATCAAACATTCTATTCTACCAGAAACTATAATAAGATTAATATAATAAGTATCATCTTTATCCAACGACTTGTCATAATCTTTTACAAATGGATAAATATCTTGTTTAAGGACACATATGTCCAACAAACCCGCATGAACCATTTGATTTGACCATTCAAATTGGTTTGCCCCGCTAGAATTAACTTCTTGTTGGTTCCATGGTTGGTTACCAAATTGTCTTCCTCCTTGGTTGTAAGAACCTTGTTGGAAGTTTTTATTTCTCCACGCTTGGTGAAAGTTCCGACATTGAAAACCGAGGTGGGATTGGATGGGCACTCTTCATAAACGTGAGGATTACCGCAATAGACACAAGATACCTCGCATGGCTCAAAGGTTTATACCGCATTGACGCTCGGTTCCGGGTTGCTCATCTTGGTTAATTGATGAAGAATGGTGGACATTTGAGCTTGAAGCGTTGTAATGGCGTCAAGCTCTAATATCCCGCCAACCTTCAGAGTGCTAAGTATCGTAGTTGTCCATTGGCTATGATTTCTAGCCATTTTCTCCAGAATTTCCAGTCCTTCATGGTAAGACTTCGTCATAAAGGCGCCTCCGGCTGTTGCATCCAAATTGGATCTCGTTGGAGCATTTAAACCATTGTAGAAATTTTGCATTTGGATACAATGTGGCAGCACGTGATGAGGACATTGCCTAACAAGCTCTTTGAATCTTTCCCAAACTTCATAAATAGACTCGTTAATTTCTTGGTGGAAGGAGGTGATTTCGTTCCGCAACTTGGACACTTTTGTTGGCGGAAAATACTTCATGAGAAACCTCCGTAATTCATTCCACGTCCTCACCGAACCCGGTTGCAAATAGTTTAGCCATGATCTTGCACTATCCCGTAGCGAGTATGGAAAAAGCTTGATTCGCAAAGCTTCTTTGGACACGCCTTGAATTCGAAAGTTGTCGCTCACATCCATGAAGACCCGAAGATGAAGATGAGGATCCTCGGTGGCTAATCCGCTAAATTGCCCCGCGGATTGCAACATTTGGAACATCACCGGCTTGAGCTCAAAGTGAGCGGCATGGATGGTAGGCCGAATAATGCCCGGATTTAAACCTTGAAGAAGCGGGACCACATAATCTTGCATTGGAAGGTCCGGCTCATTAATGATAGGGGGTTGTTGTACAGCCCCGTTCCCACCGGCTCTTTCCTAGGCCATAACTAAATTCGGGTCGCTCTTTGAGGCTCAGATTTTAGCCAAGAGTGTTCGTTCTATCTCCGGATCAATGGGAAGCAATAAAGCTTTGTTTTTCTCCCGCATACAATTAGATTAATCCGCCTGAGAATAGAATCAAGAGAACACTAGTTAAGAACACAAATATGTAAGAAAAATAACTCGTAAAAAATGCGTAAATTGAATATTAGTCCCCGGCAACGGTGCCAAAAACTTGTTGATTGCAAAACGTGTATGCAAAATTGTTATGCAAGTATACATATCGACAAGTAATACAATGTGCAAAGCACAAGGATCAATCCCACGTAGACTAAATCAAATTACGTATTTCGCACGAGTTTTAAAAATATCAGACATCATGGAAAAATTCATTCAAATCAATAATCATTAAAATTGTAAACCAAAAATAGTATCCAAACTGTTAATTAACAATAACTAGGACAGATAGACAAGAAATTTGATGATCAATAAGAGAAATCGGTTGGGCCTATGAATTACTTCGGGCTTGGTAAAATCAGCGATTGCTACAGAAATGCTATAGCATTTCCCAAGCAATCCGAAAACGACAATTTCGTAGGTTCTTCCAAACTTCCGATTGAAAACCAAATGTAAGTTAATCCTTAATATTCCTATGCAAGGATTAATTACGGGTTAAAATTGAATTCCAATTTCATGATCTACACGGAGAGTTAAATATTCCTATATCCCTCTCAATCCTATGAACAAAATCCAAAGAACTAAACATGCATCAAGGTTGTATTTCCAATCCAATTCATATTTTCCAATAGAGATTAGATCTCAAACGCTATTAAGTCGAAACGAGAAATAGAGTTATATCAATTAAAACTCAACCATGAACAAGGAAAACACTAAATTCCATAGCAATCATTAATCAACCAACCCTTAGTTCATCATTCACCCAACACTAGAAAATTAGTTCATACTTGAACAACAAACAATGACAAACATAATTTGGTTCAAGATACACTTCATTCAAGAAATTCAAAGACAAGCTCAATCAGGATAAAAGATTAGAAGAACTCTTTGTGACAAACTCTCTAGATGATGAGTAGTGAGTCTTATTTTTTTCCCTTCCTTTTCTTCTTCTTGATGATCCCACGATAGCTTGTTCTTGCTGCAGCCTCCTTTGATCTTCTTTTCTCTTCTTTCTTCTTTTCCAAAGTTGCATTCTTTGTGGCTGATTGCTTCCTTAATCCAAGGGCTAGGATCTCCCCTCTAAGATTGTGGCTGCCTCCCTTGTGTTTCTTTTAAATATTATGTACTCAAAGCTCAAACACACATAATTATCAAGATTTATGCAAAACTCATCAATTTTTATCTCGATCATAAGCTCGGGTTTGACATTTAATTCGATAAAACCCTATAATAACTCTATTTTCATAAAGTTATCACCTCCACACGGCACTCATGTGACATACTTATCACTATGTCACATGTTGAGCTCATATCACTATCATTTTCGTTTTATATTGCACACACTCTTAGTATTTAATCATGTAGGACTTTTCATATTCCCACATTTATTACCCATTCAACACATTACACTTACTAGATCGTTCATTGGTCATTTATTATTAATAAATTCTAATGTCGATTTTGCTAATAAGGTTCAGTTTTTAAATAACTCGAAAAATGCACGTAGCACAAATTATATTTATTCAATTATTCTTGGTTAATAGAGACGGCATAAATAAAAACAAAAACACGACGCAGCGATCGTGTTCACAAACGCCACTGAACGACGACATATTGAACCATACGACAGTGTGAAACGACTGCGTTTTTGCTTCCCTACCCCGTGAACTGAAGAAGAGGAAGAAAATGGTGAACTCGGAAGCTTTCCAGACCAACGAACAGTTCGATCCATGGCGGGCGAAGAGCACGGATCGAGCTCGAGGCGAACGCGATCGAAGGCGGCGCCGGACTGGAGCTCCGTGGCGGAGCTCGTGCTCGTGAACGAGGTCGCCGCCGTGGAGTCCGACTGCCCGGCGGAGCTGTCCTCGTACCAGAAATGGAAGATCATCGCCGAGAATTGCGCGGCTCAGGACGTGTCTCACAGTATGAGCCAGTGCCGGAGGAAGTGGGAGTCGCTGCTCGAGGACTACCGGAAGATCGAGAACCACGAGTCTCTTCGCTCCAAGAAAACCTCGTTCTGGTCGCTGCAGAGCGAGAGGAGAGAGAAGCTGGGGCTTCCAAGGAGTTTCGACAAAGAGCTTTTCGCCGCCATCGGCGATATCGTTAAGACAAGAGGAAATCAACCGGAGTCTGAGCCGGAGGAGGATCCGGAGGCCATGGGAGAGGCGGAGACTGTTGAAGAATTAGGTATGCTTTGGTTCATTTTTCCTAATGATAGTTTGCAATCGAAATTGAGGTGTTTGTTGAGTGGATTGTCGATGATTTTGAAGCTCTCATTAGAATTGATCAAAAGAATAGCAACACAAAAGAGATTTCGCCTTTGATCATGTGTTACTTCATGATTGAAGAATTGTGCTTTGAAGTTATTAGATCAATATGCTTATTATGTTTGAGCAGTTTGATGGTTCAAAGGATCTCTTAATTCTCTTTCGAAGGTGTTAAAGCTACTTAAGATAACTTCCTTTAATGAATTAAGCTTCAGACATGTAAGCATGGTGAATACAAATAAATTTACTCCGAGTATATCTAGCTGTAGCGTGGATAGTATCTCATTTTCGATAAAAGTAAGCTTATTTATAGTACATTTCAGCTCAAATAAGGAACACTGAACTCGTTTTTCATGCGAGTGTCCGAAATTCCTTGATTCCGACTAATTAGAAAGAAATGCCCTTTTTTTCCATCCTCTGCTTTTGGCATGTGATCACACTGTTGGATATCGTTGCTTCATGTATGATTTTACGTTGCATTACTCATTTTACGTGCATCTTGTCGTTATGTCGCATTGCTCATTTTGCGTTACAATGGTTCGCATGCAGGTGCATTTTCAGGCCCGGTCACCGTAGGGATTGCAGCCACAAGTGCAGATGCTCTTGTCTACAAGCATAACAAAGGTTTAGTCAAACAAACCCCTTATCTTGTCTACTTTATACTACTTTTCACTACTGATAGTTGAAAAGAAGGATCTATAACAAGGGCTCGGAAAATGTGCCAAGCATGCTATGGGCCTAGGGAGTTGATTTTTATATGAGCATTACGAGTTTAATTAATTAAGTAATTAGGCTTTAACTTATGCTTCTTCAATATTAAGCAATAAGTCTATTTAACATCTGAGAAATGTCATTTTATGCGCGGTTGTTACTGAAGGCCTATATAGAAATGGGTCTCTGTCATAAAGATGTATTTCAACCCAAAATCCTAAATGCTCTCAGAGAGGGGATATTAGACTTGTAAGAGATTGATGTTTTTATCTTCCGTCACAACGGGTCCCGTAAAAGATCAAAATGCCGGGCTGTAATGTATCAAAGTGTAGACGCTCTTGTTTGCAAGAATAACCTAAGTCTATTTACTCCTCAGTCCCTTATCATTTCTCTATGTTCTAAACATTAGGTTGAAGGCTTATTACAGAGCATGGGTTTTATAATTTTTTGAGTGATGATGAGAATGTGTAATGACAATAATGCCATTTCATCAGGGTCGAGGAGGAAACGACAACGGTCAACATCTCAAGGAAAGCGCTCATGGAGAATCCTCGCAGAAGAAACGTTTTCAGAAGAGCCTTTCCAGAGCCAAGAAGAAGAAAAACCTCCCACATCCGTAGCAGAGAAGAGCCCCGTAAAAAGCTTTATAAATGAAACTCTTCCAGAAAGCCCCGTAGACGACGCACCTCGGGAGCTTCAGAAAGATTTTGAGGAAGCAGCAGAAGACGAGGAGCAAACAGTCGTTTCGATACTGCGTGATAATGCCGAGAGGATCAATGTCATCGTTTCCGAGACCGCAGGGTATGATTGTGAGGGTGATATAGGAGGACCCAAGGATGGCCAGAACGAGTCTGACGGTTTCATTCAAAGCCGAGGGGATGAACTCATCGATCGCCTTGGGGTGTTAGTCAAAGCCCTTGACCAGCTCTGTAATATTGCCCAAGAATGTAAGTAGTTTTTTCAGCTCTTGTGAATACTATACATCATTTTCTCACGACCTCCTTTCCAACTTTGGATTTTCCATTTTTAATTAATAATTTCAAGTTATAAGTAGAATCTGACATCAGGTTCTTACATGGGAACCACATTGATATTATGATGTGTTCATTCATTTGATATGACTTGTTATCATTGCATATTATGAATTAACTTCAGTAATTAATTTACAACACCATTTGAATTCTTGGGACATCCGTAACGCGGATCTAGGACAGGGGCCGAGTCCGGGCCTTGGAAATGGGCAGGACGAGTGAGGCTTAAAATGATTAGCTGGTGCTTTTGGTAGGCCTCTTATTAATGTCGCTAGGTTTTAATTTAGTTTCCTCTAATTAGCAATTTTCCGTTTCTGCAATTATCATTAAGTTGCAGCTCTGATCTACATTCTGAACCATTAAACTTAATCACTCTGGTTGAGATATGCGTTTCCGTCTTCCGTCATCCGTCAAACGGCTCCTGTCACGAGATCCCAGTCCCGAACTCTAACAGAATGGTAGCTCGCAGACCAATATGGATAATCAATTAAATCAAGAGACTAATCTGTACTATATCCGCGGCGGAGTTATATTCTTGCCGTTTTATCTTAAGTTAATTTTAACTATTTCGCCTCTGCCTTTAAATCTGATCGGTATTTAATTAATGATAAAATCCATCGGCAGCATAACTGTAAAATTAGGCCACCCGTATTTTATCAGCGTCGCCATTATAGACCTTGGTGCGTTCTGTGAAGACTTAAAATTGAAATCAGAAACCACAACATAGTGTACGGCTTAAATGAAGTTTATGACATGTAAATCAATGGCCAAAAATAAAAATATCAATAACCTAATGCTTTAATTATCCACAAAAAAGATGAAAATAGAAAAGGAAAGAAGAAGAAGTAATCAGCCAGGTGGTGGCGTACCCAAAACAAGAACCCCGCCAAGCGAGCTCGAAACGGCAGTGTGTGGCTCACTCCGGCACAGAGGGCACGTGAGGCGCAGCCGTAGCCAGGAGTCCACGCACGTGCGATGAAAAACATGACCGCATCCCGGCAACACCCTTACAACGTCGTCCGCTCTGTAATCCCCAAGGCACACCGCGCACGGCCCGCCCCCGCCTCCCCCGATCTCCTCCAGCTTCGTGACCACTCTCAGCTCCACGGCGTCGGTTCGCCCTCCTTGCAGGCCGTCAGCTGTCGTGGTGATCGGGTGGTTCGGGAGACGCGTCGTGATCATCCAACGGTTGAGACAGCACGAGAGGAGCGACACCATAGCGATCATCGCCACAAAGCTAGCCGCCAGTTCCGCCGCTGAGAGAAGTGCCGTTTTCTCCTCGGAGTTCATGATCCCATATATATGTATATAGTTATATGTAGGTTAGGCCATGAGTTGCTGCGTACGTATCGATATGTTAGTGTAATGACTAGGGTTTTTTCTTTGCCATTTTGTGTCGCTGTTGAAGATTGTCTGTCACTTTCTCGGGAAAATACGGTGATATCGCGTTGCTTTGTATAGTTATATTTATAGGTGGCACGTTGATGTATCAGGAGAGAGAATAGTGTGGTTTTCAAAGCAGTGGTGACAATTGTTGGGGAAATGGTTATGAATATCGTCATGCATGTAACGGTTGCTTTATGTTCAGTTATCTTTTATTTATTGAGCTACGAGTCTCTACGACTATACAAAATACAGGGTGGATTTAAAGAGGCCTAAGCGGGGTCGCCCGCCTCCTCCTCCTGATCGGAGTCTGTTATTTTAATATTAGATACACACACTACATGTCACGAATATATATAGTAGTCAGCATCACAGTATATGACTGGAATTCAACTGAGTCTACTGCCAAATTCCAAACCAGAACTTCTCCCATCTGGTAAAAATATGATTTATTTTTCGCCCCCACTTATCGTATATTCTGGCTCTGACCTGTATGTGATAATGTAATAATTATATGGATATTAACAGTGGCGGATTCAGGAATTATAGACAGGGGGGGCCAGCGGCGGATGCACCCTTAAGGTGGGGTGGTTCAAACCACCCCCTCCAATTTTTTTTTGGTATAATAGTACCTTATTTTTAATTTTTTTAGTGTAAATTCATACAAAATTTTAGTTAAACCCCCCCTAACTTTCACCAAAATTTGAATGTAACCCCTCGAATTAAACTTTCGAGAAAAAAATTATATCTAACCCCCCTGGTTCATAATTCCTGGTTCCGCCACTGAGGGGGGCTGGAAAAATTTCAATAACATATAAACATAAGATGTCACGTGGCGGTCAAAGGCATGTGAGATGACGGAAAAAACCAACTTTTATAACAGAAGCAACTTTAAAAAAGTTTTGGTACATAATTCAATTTTTTTGAAACATTGGGTATTTTAGCCGCAATTTGTCAAATATCTAAAACACCACTAACAGAGTTTGCCGGAGGAAACCAAATTCCTTAACAGAATAAACTTTAGGCACCAAAAAAAAGATTGGGTACATAATCACTAAACATTAGATACTTTATCCGCATTTTACCCTTAAAAAAAACATAAAGTAGTTATAGGATAAGTCATGATTCGATGTGTATATATGTATAACAATCGTGTGAACTTTATGTTTAATGTTACATATAATACAAATTACAACAATATTTTATATTTAATGTAAATATTTTCTTTCTAATATGTTTTTATGCTTTAATTGTAATATTAAAATTTAAATTATATTTAAAATAGTTATTTTTTTAGAATAAAAATATTTGGGCCCCTTCTCAAGTGAAGGGTTGGTTTCGCCACTGTCCACGTGGCCAGAGTGAATGGGTAAATTAATTGCGTTACAAGAATGGAGTTGTCAACGTCCAAAATGTGACTTTGAGTACTTTTACCATCACTTTTAAACTTTGAGTACGCGAAGGGTTCTTTAACCAACTTTAAGTGTTTTCGCCGCCATTAACGCAAATGTTTATTAATGACACTTTATCGTGATTATTCCATTATATTATAAGAGCCAAACGAAATAAAATATATTTATTGAGCAACCATAAATTTCTAGTTTGTACGGTGATAAACGAATTTTGGGCTGCTTATGAACCTGAACTCTCTCGAGAGAGAAAGAGAAGTTGAAGATTCCACTCTCATTATCCATCCACTACTCTACTAGCTAGTAATGGCTCGTTTGGCTTCTACGAACCCCGTGGCTCTCCATAGATTTCGACCCCTTCAAAATGCTCTGCTCAAACCCTCCCTTCATCTCAAGCTCAAGCCCCGAAGATCTCAAATCGTCGCTTGCCAGACTCCTGAATCGCCACCGGAGCCTGTAAGTAAGCTCTCAATCCCCCAATTTCGCAGAATTTTCTGATTTGGGTTATGCGTCGATCAACTTTCGAGCTTCGTGTTTTTTAGTTAATGGGGTTGTGCTTTCCGATTCGTGTGCTGGGTTGTGGTGTTGAGTAGCTTAGGTATCACGTTACTACTCTTTATCTTCAAATCTGAAAAATATAATAATTCATTTTATGCTTTGGATAAGTATCAAAGGTGGGATTTCTCAAATAACACACCAATGTTACGTTTCAATATTTGTAGCATCTCTTTGGAGGCTGTGTTCAAGTCGGTGTATAACTTTGAAAGAGTGGCTATAATTATTGAAACTTGGTTATATTTGCTCTCGAGAATTTAAGTTTTAGTGTAAGAAAGTACATCAACTGGAATAAATTAATTATATTTGCTGCCAATAATCCTTTTTACTTTTACTTAATGTCGGGAACTAGTGGACTAAACACATGTTATGTGAAGGTGACAATTGAGTTTGATCGAGACCGGTCATCGCTTGAATCTGTTTCAGGAAAAGTCGGTCGTTGAAGCTGGTGACTCGGTCAGCAATGTGAAGAAAAACCAAGCTGCAAGTACTTCGCAGGATTCAAGCTTACCAGATATTCCGACCAAAGGTATCAACAGGCGAATCGCAGCAGTATCTGCTCTCGGTGCAATAGGACTTTTCTTATCGTCGCGACTGGATTTCGGTGTTTCTTTGAAGGACCTTACTGCCGCTGCATTACCTTATGAAGAGGTCTGCTATTTATTCGATTTCTGGTGTTAGTCAAAAGATGGATTGCTCTTTAAGTGTTCCTTATATGGCAAAGCGTTTTGTTCCGGTTCTTTATGCAAGTTTTATAAGGTGCAGTTTTTTTCAGTCTAACCCTCTACTCTCTAAGGAAAACTTGACAAAATGGCGCTCTATGATCACATATATGGTATTTTAGCCTCCCAGTGTACCTTATTGTAAAAATAGCCCTCTTAAAGTCTCGGGACAAAAATATCCTTAGAAATTCGGGCTAATTTTGGTGTGGTGCAGTTTGAAATTTTTGTCATAACTCATTCATTTTGAGTTCAAGCCCCAATAGGTCCATTCAAAGCTCATTTTAAAGATAAGACAAAGATCTACGACTGTGTAAGAATTTTTGAAATTTGGCTTCAAAAAGGACTAGAAGTTTATCCAAACTGTGGCATTTGTTTTTACGCTTATTATCTGATCAGTCACTAATCTGTCGTTTCTCCCAGGCTCTGGCAAACGGGAAACCCACGGTTGTGGAGTTCTATGCAGACTGGTGCGAAGTATGCCGCGAGTTGGTGCCGGATGTCTACAAAGTTGAGCAGCAGTTCAAGTAAGCAACACTCTTTCTCTTGCTTTAGTTATCATTGTCGGTGCATGCAGATTCTTCTGATGCGGCATTCTGATAAGCCTCCTGCACTTTTAAGCAAATCGGTCATTTAGTTAATTACTTTTATCTTTTAAGAGTCTTTTACTACGTTCAAGTGGGGTTATTTATGTAATTATCAATAAGAGATTAGGAAACCCTAGTCTCTCCTTAATGGGGCGCCTAGGTCTTGTGCCATTTTATGTTTTGAATGTCCTATTGATTCAAGACATCGTTTGGAGAGCTTTTGGCTAGGTTCTCGAAGGAACGTTCCTTTTGATAGTTGATGCGTGAATAAAGTTCTGGTAAGCTGAATACCCAATAAAACACATTGAAAGGCTATTTATGAAATTAGTTTGTTTAAATTATTCTGTGCGGGTATTTATGTAATTCGCAATAATTGAGATTAAGAAACTCTTCTCTCGGGACCCAGGGCTTTGAGCCGTCATTTTTGTTATGTTGAATTGACATAAGACATGTGAATAAAGTATTTGGTAATCATCACGTTTGTGATTACCGTTAGCTTACGCGTCCTATTTGGTCTGTGTCGGTTAGGGGGCGCGTGAACTTCGTTATGCTGAACGTGGACAACACGAAGTGGGAGCAGGAGATCGACGAGTTCGGGGTCGAAGGAATCCCACACTTTGCCTTCCTGGATGCAGCAGGCAACGAGGAGGCCAACATCGTGGGGCGCCTTCCAGAGAGGTATCTACGTGAAAATGTGGACGCTCTCGCCCGCGGAGAACCTTCTGTCCCACACGCGCGCATGGTGGGGCCCTACTCGAGCGCCGAGGGCAGGAGGGTGCACCGCGTCGTTGACCCCAGAAGTCACGGGTAGATAATGTGTAACCGGATCATGTGTATTTGTATGTCAATGTATACAAGCCATTCAGCCCAACCAATATGTATTATATTATATATACTTGTTCTGAAATGAATGAGAGTTGGTACATTTTTTCAGCTAGAATGTTGGTGCCTTTTCTTATAACAAATTATCTATCTGAAGCTAGAAGTAGAGTTGTCAAGTGGGCCGGGTCGGCCCAGGCCCACCCGCCCCTACTCGTAAAAAAGCGGGTTCGCCCCGCCCCGCCCCGTTTTTTTTTTGGTCGGGCTAGACTCGCCCCTATCAAAAGGGTCAGGCTGGGTTATGCTTTTTTAGGCCCGCCCCGAACCCGCCCCGCCCCGCCCAAAATGCCCACCCCGCCTCGCCCCGTACAAAAGCCCGCCCCGCCCCGCCCCGAAGCCCACATAAACCCGCCCCGTGGCAAACTCGCCCCGCCCCGTTTGAAAAAGCCCACATATACCATATTTTATATATATATTTTTTTAAATCTAAACTATATTTAATTTTCTATTCAGGTATTTCGATGATAGTTTTGGTTAAATATTATGAACTAGTTCCAGTTTCTTCATTATTTTTGTGGTTTTGCTCTACTATCTGAAGTGTTTGATGCTATACGTTTCTAAACATTTTGTGTGTTTTTGTGTTCTCATTCCTCTACAACTCAATGAAGTGTTTGATTTTTTGTGCTCATTGTTTCAGTTTCCTTTTCATGATCAGTAGTTTCTAATTATGCAATTAAATTTTATTTACATTATACTATTCTACTTTTAAAATAAATATTTGAATATCGAGTAAATACAAAAAAAATAAAGGTATTAATGTTTTGTTAAAAGCCCACTATCTTGTAAAATTCTTGATAAAATGATTTCGTAAAAATGTATTTACTTTCCGTTAAAATCCAACCCGTTTTGGTTTGTGAAAACTAAAATGCCCACCAAATTCGACCCGTAAAAGCCCACTAAACTCGACTCGTAAAATGCCCGCCCCGCCTCGCCCCGTGACATTGTGGGTTCTGGGTCATGGGCCGGGGTGGGCCTTGATGCCTTTTTCAAAACCAGCCCCGCCCCGCCCCGCACGTTGAACGGGGCGGGCTTGACCCGCCCCGTTTAACATGCGAGTTTAACGGGTTGTGGGCCGGCTTGGCCCACCCTGGCCCACTTGACACCTCTAGCTAGAAGAGATCTTCAGCTTCTATCAGATTCATATTGAGATAAATATATTATTTTAGATAATTTAAAATACCGCAATACTAAAATACAACATTTGCATTTTACAAAAAAATTAAAAATGATACTAATATAAATAATAACAAAAAAAAAATTAGGATTAAAAGTTATAATTATTGTTCCTTAAAGATTGAATAAAAAAGATTGAATTATGTTTGATTTGATGTTACTGCAAAATAGATTAAAAAATGAAATAATTTGGTGGAGACTTTTTTATCTTTTGTAGAACAACTATTTATATAAAGAATATATCCCACTTTATTAAGCAATGCACATATAGATGAACCCATACCACTTTATTAGAACTATACATAGAAAGAACTTAGACCACTTTTATAGAACCATACATAGAATCAAGGTTTTAAATGCCGCTTGCCGATTTCGTTTTGCATTTTTCGTTTTACGGATATATCGCTTGCCGATGGGTATGCCGATGGAAAAATTGTAAAAAAAAGAAATACCGCATGCCGCATATACCGCACTTTTCGCATGGGCATACTGCATGCCGATGGGATTTTCGACGGATATTCTGTAAAAAAAAATTTGAGTATTTAAGCAAGATATTTATATAAGTTCAAAACTACATATTTAATAAATACAAGATATTCGTAAATTAAATATGTAGGTGACATGTATAATATTAAGTCACTTTATTAGTTGAAGTGTATAATATTAAGTCAAATTATTAGTTGAAGTGTATAATATATGTATGTTAACAAATTTAATATTAGTTGAAATGTATATTATTAAATGAATATGTATATTGAGCGTATATGTATGTTAGGTGAAGTAAATATGTATTCTAAGTGTAATATTATTTGAGGTGTATAATATTAAGTTAAATTATTAGATGAAGTGTATGTGTATGTTAAGTGTGAATGTGTGATATTAGTTGAATAAATAACAAAGTCCCACATTAATAGATGACAAGAGTTTAGTGATGTTTATATACCAAATATTAGGGACAAGGGCTTGGGCCCTTTGGGTCATAGGATTTTGTGGATGGGGGAGGACTCACACAAATGTTCTAATCTACCACACGCGCGCACCGCCGCCGTCCGGCCGAGGTGAGGTGGGGTGGGGTGGGGTCTTGAGCAAGTATAAATATTTTTGGCGAAAGTTTAATTGGTATTTTTTCCAAAATCTACCAAAAATATAATTTTTAGCGATTACACAATAAAACGAAAAAAGATTTTCCACACCCGTGCCCATGCGAATTTCGCAAAATTTGGTAAAACGAAAGAGAAACGAAGGGTTTTCAAACCGCAATTCCTCGAAAAACGAAATTCGCTCAAATTTCGGTGCGAATTTCCCGAAATTTTAAACCATGCATAGAATGAACCTAAAGCCATATGTATTAATTAATTTTCTTTCCTCTTCAAATTTTGGCACGGTTTATTGGGAGTAATTATATTAAAAGTGGCTAAATAAGCATTTTATTAAACAATTTACTAGAAAAGAAATCAATTCAAGTCAAACTTAAGAAAATTAGATTCAACTAATTATTAATACAAAATGTACACACTATAAGTTTTCTGGAACACATAAAAATGTACATATTTTTTTTGGCTTTTGGAACACATAAAAATTTAAAGTAAAAAAGTTAGTGGCACGTTAAGGTCTTAATGGTAGACATATTGCTGAATTAGATTATCCCTTTAATTAGTGTACTTGAAGGAAATTTTTTCTTTGTAGATCATGTATTAAATCTAAATACAATTATAATTTTTCCTGTAATTTACTGCAAAAAAAATAAAAAAATAGAAGTTTTAACTGATATCTTTCTTCGGTCCGACTCGAGTCTAACATAATTATCAATTTAAGAAAAAAAAAATCCATTTGTAACATGTTTAACATAAATTTTACCATTTAAAATCTAATCTACTTTGCTGAAGAGAGAATGTTAAAAATGATAAAAACAACTTATTTCTGCCTTTAACGCAACATTAAGTTAGATTATTAGAAGCCTAAGAAATCAATAATTAATATGATATCAAAAGCTTGAAAGATATCATGCGTTTGTTACGAGATAAGGTCGTACATGTGAAAATCACTCGATATTATTTATGTAGAATTACAATTTGCACAATTACCTTAGATTCTGCTTATATGATAACAAGCTACATAATTAAAAATAGAAAAGCCGAATATGAATGTACTTTTAATCCCGCAAAATTTAAATTCAGAATTTTTTTGTTGGACTCGTTCTTTTCATTTTTTGCTGTTAGAAATATTATTCTAAAGAAGAAATACAAACTTGAAACCGAAAGGAAAGATACGACTTTGTGAAGCTCCGAACTGCTGTGACAAGAGCGTCAATCTCCGAGTCTCCGAGAGCCAAGAATCTGCAAGAGAAAAGATCAAATAAACCGAGCCTAGGCGCGTGTGACGCTTCCCTTGAAGCAGATTCGGTCCCTCCCGGTGTCGGAGAACAGTCGACCGTCTTCTTCCCAGGATACAGAGGCTAATCGTTGACTCCAATACACCTTGAAGACAACGACGAACTCGAATCTGTAAGTCTCTTTCACCCAACGAAAAATAGAATAAAACCAAAGAACGAACTCGAGATCTGTAAGAAAGCTTTTCGTTTTTCTAATGATGTTTTCAGGTTTTGGGAACTCTTAATATAGCCAAATAACCTAGCATAACAACTATAATTCCCATTAAGATCAAAATGTTTGAGATTTAATTTCAGATCAAAGTCTAAACGTTCGTCCGTTTGGTTTTTGCAGATATGGGAGTTTAATGGTGTTAACCGTCTTTAACATCTCATTAACTTCCCTCAAATTTCATTTAAATGGGATATATTTTTCTACAATCCCCCACATAAATGAAATTTACCGTTTATTCATTGGGTAATAGAGTACAACAGGATAAATTCTGCATAGGATAGGTAGGTATCACCTTTGAACCTTCCCTCGTTAAATATGTTTTCTATACTGGAGATTAGTAGACACGATGTCTTTGAACTGCTCGACCGTAGTGTATAGTAAAACACATCTCACTCATAACTTTTCCTTACCAGATTCTGTTCTCATTATGGTGTTCGTTCATGGTCATGAACACCTTCTGGTTCTGCGAGAGTTTACAGAATTGTGCCCTACAATTCTATTTGAAGCGACCCCACTTCACTCTAACATAGGTGATTTCTTACTTGTTGAGCATCTTCCATGCTCTGCTTTGTTCTCTTTTCCAAAGCGTAAAAACCATTAAAAGCTCTTAGCTTAACCTAAACATCATGAATATCAATGTTTATTCATCTTAGGAATGGACCAGGGTGTAATCCCCACAGTGATCCGTTAAAGTCTTATACAGCTAGGTTGTCCCTTTGAACCTAGATCTTGGGATCTCCAGTCAACTAGGTTGGGTTTCCACTGTTAAAACTTCATTCTATAATGGGCTTCAGTCCCATTCCTTTTGATGACTTATCAACTAGCTCTCGGTTTAACCCTTTGGTTAGCGGATCCGCCATATTATCATTTGACTTTACATAGTCAATTGTGATAACTCCAATTGAGAGTAGTTGTCTAATGGTATTATGTCGACGACGAATATGTCTCGACTTACCATTATACATACGACTTTTCGCTCTTCCTATTGCCGACTGACTGTCGCAATGGATACATATCGGTGGCACAGGTTTTGGTCACATTGGAATATCTTCCAAGAATTGTCTTAGCCATTCGGCCTCTTCGCCGCATTTGTCTAAGGCAACAAACTCAGATTCCATCTGGATCTGGTTATTACCGTCTGCTTGGACGAAATCCATGATACAGCTGCACCAGCTAGAGTAAACACGTATCCGCTCGTGGATTTAGAATCTTTTATATCAGATATCCAACTAGCGTCACTATAACCTTCTAAAACTGAAGGATGCCTGACATAGTATAGTGCATGATTTCTTGTAAATCTTAGATATTTAAGTAATCTGGCTATCGCTTTCCAGTGATCAGATCCAGGGTTACTTGTATATCTACTAAGTTTACTTACTGCATAAGCTATGTCTGGTCTAGTACCACTCATTAGGTACATTAGACTTCCAATCACCCTAGAATATTCGAGTTGCTCAATGCTATCTCCTTTATTCTTTGCTAGGTGTATACTTGTATCAATAGGCATTCTAACTTCTCCAGTTTCGCCTTTATTGAATTTTTCAAGTATTTTGTCTACATAATGAGAATGACTTAAGATAAGTCCATCAGATTTCCTAATGATTTTAATGCCTAAAATCACATCTGCATGACCCATATCTTTCATGTCAAACTTTGAGTTCAATAGCCTCTTGGTATTTTTGATCATTTGATCATTACTACCCACAATTAAAATATCATCAACGTATAAACACAGGGTTACATATCCTTGACTTGTATCTTTAATATAGATACATTTGTCACATTCGTTGATTTTAAATCCATTTGATAATATAACGTTATCAAATTTCTCATGCCATTGCTTTGGCGCTTGTTTAAGTCCATACAAAGACTTAACCATACACACTTTATTCCCTTGATTCGGGGCAGTGAAACCCTCAGGTTGTTCCATGTAGATTTCTTCCTCTAAATCTCCATTTAGGAAAGCTGTTTTAACATCCATTTGATGTACTTCAAGATTTCGCAAAGCTGCGATCGCTAACACCATCCTTATTGATGTTATTTTCGATACAGGAGAATATGTATCGAAAAAATCAAGACCTTCTCGTTGTCTGTACCCTTTGATAACAAGTCTTGCCTTATACTTGTCAATTGATCCATCAGCCTTCAATTTTCTTTTGAAGACCCACTTGGAGCCTAATGGTTTACTTCCAGGAGGAAGATCTACCAGCTCCCACGTGTGGTTTTACATGATTGAATTGATCTCACTCTTTATGGCTTCTTTCCATAAAGGTCCCTCACTAGAACTTACAGCTTCGTTGTATGTTCGAGGTTCACTTTCTAACATGTAAGTTAAAAAATCAGGTCGAAATGACCTTTCTACCCTTGCTCGTTTACTACGTCTAAGTTCTATCTCATCCTCATCTAGTTCTTGACTAGTTTTGGAAGTCGTTTCATCAAGGTTTTTAGATGAACTTGAACCATCATTTCTCGACTTACAAGGAAATACATCTTCGAAGAACGATGCATTTCTTGATTCCATAATTGTGTTCTTGTGAATCTCAGGGTTATCTGATTTATACACGAAGAACCGATATGCACTACTATTGTGTGCATAACCTATAAAGATGCAATCCACAGTCCTCGGACCTATTTTCATCTTTTTCGGTGCGGGAGCCATTACTTTGGCTTAGCACCACCACATTTTGAGATATGTATAGGAAGGTCTTCTTCCTTTCCATAACTCATAAGGAGTTTTATCTTCCTTCTTTTTAGGAATTTTATTCAGAAGATAATTTGGCTGACAATACAGCTTCTCCCCACATGTTCTGTGGTAACCCAGAACTTAACAACATCGCGTTCATCATCTCTTTGAGAGTGTGATTTTTTCGTTCAGCCACTCCATTTAACTGAGGCGAGTAAGGTGGCGTTTTCTTGTGAATGATACCGTTTTTAGTACAAAACTCCTCAAACGGTGCAACATATTCACCACCACGATCATTTCTGACCATCTTAATTTTCTTATTAAGTTGGTTTTCAACTTCTTGCTTATAGATAATAAATTTCTCTATAGCTTCATCTTTGCTTTTTAGAAAATATACATAACAATACTTACTACAATCATCAATGAAAGTAATAAAGTACTTGTTTCCACCTCTTGTTTCAACAAACTTGAGATCACAAATGTCTGTATGAATTAACCCAAGGGGTTCCGTACTTCTTTCGACATTTTTAAACGATGTGCGAGTTAACTTCGCCTCAACGCAAGACAACCACTTGTGCTTATCGTTAATATCAAACTTTGGAATATGTTCCATATTAATTAGTCTTCACAAAGAACCATAATTAACATGTCCTAGTCTACCATGCCATAAGTTCGAAGACTCAAGCATATACGTGGTGGACTTTCGTTTATTATCAATAACAAGATTAGGATTCGTAATGACCGTTTTCATTTTCCACATCCCATCTTTTACATATCCCTTTCCAATTAGGATTCCAGATTTTGATAAAATTATCTCGTCAGATTCAAATACCATTTTAAATCCATGCTTGCTAAGGAGCGAGCTCGAGATCAAATTCTTCTATAAATCAGGAACATACAAAACGTTATTAAGCTTCAGCTCTTTTTCTGATATCATTTTCAGAAGTATCGTTCCTCGGCCCTTCACCTCTAAAGTTGCCGAATTTCCCATACAAACAAGGCTCTATCGACGCAAACATGTCGTGTAGCGCTACTATCGAGACACCACTCACTTGGGTTGGAATTACCCATTTTAAATTCAGAAACGACGTATGTTTCCATTTAAATTGAAATAACAATTTCAATTTTAACTTGTACCTCGATCAATAATCGGGTGTACTTAATTTTTTCCAAGAACACAATACTTTCTTAATTATAAACTCACAGATTTCGATCAAAAAATATATAAATATATATATAAACTATGACAGATGTAAGTATAATTGATGCACTTACTTAGGAATAAAAAATTGAGCACACTTTATAATGATAAAGATTATTGAATATGGTGCAACAAAAGTACTGTGTAATATCACTAGATGACTACACTGATACACGTTATAAAGAGCACATATATCTAAAAGTACACACTCATCACTTAAAATAATAAAATAATCTATGCAGGGAACTTATTAAGATGCCCGAGGCCGAGAGACAAAATTATAGCTTTATGGACACTAACAGTTGTCTAACTTAAGGCTAGAGACAACACGCGTGTAATTTGAATATTGAATTAAAATATGATGTGAAAGTACGAAAGCACGCGATTATCAAAGCAATTGATAATTGATATTGGAAGATCGAGACTCAATCCTTTTATCAGAGTATAACGTTTACTTCTTCTCTCTCCAATATCTCATAATATCTCATAGTCTTCTTCTTCCTCGTTTTCTCTGTTCTTATTTCTTCTCTAGAATAGAACCGATTCTGCTTCAAGAATGTTAGAAATATTATTCTATAGAAGAAATACAAACTAAACCGAAAGGAAAGATACGACTCTGTGAAGCTCCGAACTGTTGTGACAAGAGCGTCAATCTCCGAGTCTCCGAGAGCCAAGAATTTGCAAGAGAAAAGATCAAATAAACCGAGCCTAGGCGCGTGCGACGCTTCCCTTGAAGCAGATTTGGTTCCTCCCGGTGGCGGAGAACAGTGGACCGTCTTCTTCCTAGGGTACAGAGGCTAATCGTTGACTCCAATACACCTTGAAGACAACGAAGAACTCGAATTTGTAAGTCTCTTTCACCCAACGAAAAATAGAATAAAACCAAAGAACGAACTCGAGATCTGTAAGAAAGCTTTTCGTTTTTCTAATGATGTTTTCAGGTTTTGGGACCTCTTAATATAGCCAAATAACCTAGCATAGCGACTATATTTCCCATTAAGATCAAAACGTTTGAGATTTAATTTCAGATCAAAGTCTAAACGTTCGTCCGTTTGGTTTTTGCAGGTATGGGAGTTTAATGGTGTTAAACATCTTTAACATCTCATTAACTTCCCTCAAATTTCATTTAAATGGGATATATTTTTCTACATTTGCGACCATAGATCAACTATCCCATAATTAAGAATTATTTGGATAATTTTTCTTTTATAAAGAGTGTTCTAAATTACAAGCTGAAACAACATTGATCTTCCACTACTACAAATCCGGGTTTCAACTATGGTTAAAAACCATGGTTGAAAAATTTCAATCTTGGTTCCTAACCATGGTAGAATCCTGCATGGTAGTAAGTTCCAACCACAGATTTATTTCCATGGTTGAGAAAATCTTCCTACAACGGAATTTTCCGTGGTTCGAACGCGATAACGCCGTGGCGTTTTATCAAACACGCCGCGGCTCTAAACAAATGAACAACAGAATTATCCGTGGTTCGAAATCAAAAGCCGCGACACAAAATAAAAGGCCGCGGCTATAATCGAATATAAAGCCAACCACGCCGCGGTGTAATTATTTCTTGCCGCGGCTAGAAATGAACGAACCATGGAATTATCCGTGGTTTGAAAGCAAAACGCCGCGGCTTAAAATCAACCAGGCCGCGGCTACACTCGAATCAAAAGTCAAACGCGCCGCGGCGTTATGTGAACTAGCCGCGGCTAGAAATGAACGAACAACGAAATTATCCGTTGTTCGAAAGCTAAATGCCGCGGCATTAAATCAAACAGGCCGCGGCTGGAAACCAATAATTAAGGCAAACACGCCGAGGCTTAGTTTAGACAACGCTGCGGCATGTATTTAACAAGCCGAGGCTTATTTCAGACATTTTGACACTTTCAATCGCCACGGCATTATCAAACCACGCCACGGGTGTTTTTGAAATTTCAAAATTCAGCCTCGGTTTGAAGAAACATGCCGCATCATCGTTTCAAGTATGCCGCGACATTGTTTCCTAAAAGCCGCGGCGTAAAGTAATTACGAACGACGGAAATTACCATCGTACGTAGTATAGATCCGCCGCGACGTGTTTTTGGAAGCCGCGGCGTAAACTGTATTCCGAAATGTTGTATTTGTTTTGGGCGACGGTTTTTAAGCATTGTTGAAAAAGACACTAAAAAACCGGGCGATTTTTTGAAAAAATTCACCCGGTAACTTTTTATCCTCTTTCTAATACCGATAGAACCTGTAATTAATAATTAATATTTTATTAAATTATAAAATATAAATTAAATTTTTTATTAAAAGCATTAATCCAAAATATTAAAACAAAATATCAATACATTAAAATATCATCGGTTAAAGATTATACGATCGATACATACAAAACATATAATCCACCATACAAAATTCACCGTTCAAATATAAACAAACAAATCCAAAATATGTTTTAACCTTCACCGTCATAGTTAGGAAACTTTGGTAGCACATACATACCTAAGTCTACATTCAATCCATCTATTTCATTTACACTATAATTAAGTTTTCTGTCGACGAAATTCATACCATTTCTCACAACGTCGTGCATGACCTTCATGACGTAAAATCCGCATTCATGATTTCCCGGTTATTTCGGACATCCTTTTGAATTCACCGTTTTTATCAACGAGGGTGTCATGAGGCCGGTGTCGTGATTAACCTTGAATATGTCTTCAATACTACGAAAAAAGAGTAAAGAATTCAAATAAGTTAAACATAAAAATGATTATGTTTTAGAATACTTACTTTTGGAAAAATTGCTCTAAGTGGCTATTTAAACCGCTTGAATTGGGGAGAGAATAAAACTTTTCTACGGTAGCCTTCCAAGGGTTAAAAACAAGAAGAATCCAATGGTGACGAATATTGTAAGGCATTAACCATCTTTTGTCATTCTTGCAATTTTGTATAAGTTTGTAGTATCGATCAACATCAAGTTTTAAAGCATTTTTCTTAGCATCTCCTACTTTTGTGTTGGACCCGATGTCTTCATATGGCGGAAGAAAACCGTAAATGTTCGGATTGCGAATGTGATTTTCTTGCAAATGACTACAAATAAAAATAATAATAATTAATGTATAACTAGTGAATCAATAATTTATATATTTAATAATTATGAAATCGCAAATGAAAATGGAAACATACCTTTGAAAAATCATTATCCATAGTACGGTCAAGTCTTGAGAGAGGAGAAATTCACGTGTATCATCAAAATTCAACAACGGAACGAAATCACACAAACGCTTATCAAGCTCAACTGCTATTTTCTTTCCCTTTGCAAGCATATAGTCGATTGCATAAGACGCTAACGCTCTCAATCGGGGATTAACATGGTTCAAGTTAATCTTTTGTGCCATTTCATTGTAATAGAACTTTTGGCTATATTTTTGGGCTTAGGTTTGGGAGCTTGATTACCTTTGGAGTTTAATTCTTCAATAAGGGACACTGGCCAAGGCACAAAGGTCCCCACCGCGTCATCAATGGTTTCGATCCATTGAACCGATACCGGGAGAGGAATAGGGACTTTAGACATCGAAACTTCTACTAACACCCGACGATGATCTCTATCCAACGGTATGTTGTGAATTTTCCCGCCAACCTCTCCATTTTTTAGGAACACCTTCCCGGTTGCGACGTGCTCAACGATTCCCTCCGAAAAAAGGAGACAATTAACACCATAATTAAATGAAATGGGCGTATTTGGAATAGACGACGCCGGATCAACCGCGAAAAATCCGCCAATACCTAGAATAGGTCCTTTTGAAACCAAAGGCGAGCTCTTTGCCTTTTTAGCTTGAATTTGAACGTTCGCAAGCTCTGGTGAGGGAGCAATCGATTGACTAGCGCAAATTTGCACATTAAAAGATTTGATATTCTCTCTATTTGGTCCTTTCGAAAGGAACCCTTTACGCTTAGCATTTTTTGCGTGAATTTGACCTTCATCAAGTTGCACATTAACCGGCGCGACGGGAGTAAACGGTGGCCTTCCCGGACTTTTCACATCACAAGGCTCGTTACTCCCTAGACTCGGTCCTTTCGAAATAAAATCTTTTCCCTTAGCGTTTGTTGCAGGAGTACGATCGTCATCAAAATTCAATTCAATCGGTGCTAAAGGAGCAAGAGGTTGACTTACCGGACTATGCGCATCGAGTGGTTCATTACTACGTTGAATATTTCTTGAAGATGATCCTTGGATCATTTGTTCCACTTTAGCCTTCCATTCCTCGAAAGCCGCATCTCTCGCTTCCGACTTGACTTTCATATCTTTAATTTCGGCTAGGAGACTTTGAACGAGGGGATTCGTTGAGTCTTTGGCTTGTTTTTAACATGCTCGCTTTGAGACGTATTTGGATTGTCCCCGAACTCGTCCGGGATGTTCTTTCTTCCCCAAAGCTCTTGTCAAAATATCTTCTTCCTCATCGTCGTCCACAACTTGAGAGGTACATTCAACCTAATAACAAAATGAATTATTACAAATATTTAAGTCAATAATATACAAATAACATCAAGATAATTTATATATATAACTATATAACATAAACTCATTGCACTTACTATTTTATTCACAATAGGCTGTATATTTGGATCCTTTAATGAACCATCCTCTTATTCCTCATTTCGATCCAAAGTTCCGGCTTTGTCGCCCATACGCCATTTTTTTCAAACTACGAAACAAAGGAAAATGTTATTCAATTATAGACAATAGATTAAATTTAAAATATAAAATAAAAACCCTTACTAGCATTTGATCGAGCTTCCGATATCCGTTTTGACCCGATCTAGAGGGGTACTCAACGAGAGCCCTATTAGCTTTGTTTTGATTCGAGACTTCTTTGAACTCATCGCTTAATCTAATATTAACAAACTCCTCCCAATGTTCGTCCGTGATGCTCGTGTAATATTTATTAACAATATCTGGTCACTCGAAGATTCTTTTATCATTCGGATCTCTCTTGAATAGGGTAGAGAGATCATACCGGAAGTATCTTGCCGATTCCCCGGCACAAGATAAACACATCTGCTTGTACTCGTTCGGAATAACAAATGCTTGTTGAATTTCATTCCATATCCTATGTTTCACCTTTTTTAAACTCTTCAATCTCCAATCGGATATAGTAATTGGAATAAATTCCCGAGCAAGAACACCAATCCAACTAGCTAAAAGATCACCATCTCTTCCATCCGGTTGTTTTTTCTCATCAAATCTCACAAGTATTTTTTCCCCCTTATGCTTTAAGATAGTGATACTTTTCATGAGGCTCACTTTTCTTTTTCCTTCTCCTCTAAGTTTTCTTCTACATTTTGCTACTTCATCATTTTTGTTAAGAACTAGAAACAAATAAAGTAATAAATTATCAATTTTAAATACTAGATAGATTCAATGAAATACAATACCTTAAACAAAATAACAATACTACTAACTGGGCGTAGTTTCTTCTTCATCGGATGATGACGTTTCTTCTCGATCGGTTGATGGCCTAGTTACTTCTCGCTCCGACATATTCAAGTAGCTAACTTTCCTAAATATATATTTGACTCGTTTGCAAAAATTCATAAACATCAAATAACTCAAAACAAAAAATTACATTTCATTGCAAACATTCAAGTCAACAAAAGCATAAAAACAACATTTCATGGCAAACATGAAAGACAACAAAAGCATAAAAACATTTCATGGCAAACATTAACAAAATGCAATACATATGTAATATTGAATAAGGATAGGATTCTAACCTTGTTAGAATCAATAACTCGGAGTTAGGGCACGGCAATGGATATGTCGGCGGCGGAGCACGGCGGAGAACGGCGGGGCACGGCGGAGCACGGCGACGGCGATGTTATGAGAGAAAATAGAAGAGAGAGAGGAAGAAGAGAGAAGAGAGAAGAGAGAAGAGAGGAGAGAGAAGAGAGAAAAAGGGGGAAGGAATAGGGCTGAAATGTGATAAAAATGGAGGGAATCAGGTTTAAATCGAATAAAAAATTTCAAAAATGGCTTTGGACAACGGAATAACGCAACCGTTGTCTGAAAATCCCGATACATGCCGCGGCATAAACTTAATCTGCCGCGGCGTAGTCCAACGTGGAAAAATACACGCCAGGGCGTGGTTTAAATAAGCCGGGGCACGTTGAGGTTCGAAATAACACCGACTCTGTATAATTTTGCAATGAAAATACGCCACGGCATGAAATAAATGAGCCAGGGCTCGTACATGTACGCCGCAGCAGGGACATATTATACCGCGGCATACACCTCGTCCTTCCGGTCATGCCACAGCCTATTTTAGTACGCCGCGGCAAGATTTGGCCTCCAGAAAGCATGCTCTCTGTATAATTTGTACGCAATTTATGCCGCGGCATCATATACGCTCGCCGAGGCTTTATGTACTCATGCCAAGGCATATATATACTAAAGCCGCGGCGTTATGTTGAATTTAACTATGTACCCTATGCTAAATATGAAACTCGCCACGGCTTGTCTTGAAACGCCGCAGCATTTTGTATCCCGTATGAAACGCGCCGTGGCACGTTCTTAACCATGCCGCGGCACGTTATGATTTAACTTAACACAGACTCTTCGATACTTTGGTATGTAAATACGCCGCGGCACAACAATCAAAGAGCCGAGGCTCGTCCCGGAACGCCGCGGCATGGGTGACATTACCGCGGCATAACCTTTTTTAACGCGCGCGTAAAAATTTGGTTTGGTGCATGTGTTTAGTTTTTCTCTAAGAATGCCGCGGCGTTGTTGTACTACGCCTCGGCCTTTCCGGCATGCCAAGGCCTATTCTTTGTACGCTGTGGCAGTTCTTTGCCTGCAGAAAATGAATGCTCTCTGCATAATTTCTATGCGATATATGCCGCGGCATGAACGAAATACGCCGAGGCTTTATGTACATATTCCAAGGCGTCGGTATGTATAAGCCGCGGTGTCCCTTTGAATTCACGTATATACCCTCTGCCTTATGCAACTCGCCGCGGCCTGTTTGAGAAAAGCCGCGGCATTTTATTCTCGTATGAAACGCGCCGCGGCACTTCCTTTAAAGGCCGCGGTATTAAGTACAAAATGAACCAAATTTACATTTATTTAACCAACTTATTTATAAAAAAAATTGTTCAATCAATTTTAAAAGATAACTAATTGAAAAATAATTGTTCAATCATTTTCCAATTAAATAAACATGATAACTAATTGTTCATACATGAAAAACAAGATCGAAATATAACATTATTACAATAAAATTATTATTCAATCAATTTCCAATGCCGGGATATCTCGACGTAGCAAAAAAGAAACATCATCATCATCATCAACGTCTTCAAACGAATGTAGCCCGTTGGAGAATGGTGCGATTGTAGTGATGTCTTCAACTTCTTTATTCGATTCTTATACATTTCATGCATTCACATGCACGACGAGAGATAATTCTTGATCGACCGGGTCCGAGACATAAAACACTTGAGATGCTTGGGATGCCAACATGAATGAATCATTGGCATAACTCATCCGTCTGAAGTCAACAATTGGCATAACTCCATCATTGGCAACTTTGACGTGGTTGTTGTCCGCCCATTTGCACTTAAACAATCCAACTCGCAAAGCACAATAATCGAGCTCCCAAATATCTTCTACGTAACCAAAATAACTCATAAAAGCTTGTTTTGGATTTTTATCCTTGGCCGACGCAACATGGACTCCTTCCGCAAAGAATGTAACACCACTATTTTGTACGGGGTGTTTTCCGTCCCTTTCCCTTGTGTAAAACGTGTACCCGTTAACGTACCATGACGTGTACCTGGTAACTACTTGTGAAGGCCCGCTAGAGATCTTCAATAATGTCTCATCTAAATTCTTTCTTCTTGCATAACAATATTCATCGATCCACTTTGCAAACGTACGGTTATGCTCTTCTTTTAGCCATTTTTTGTTTTTTGACTTTTCCGGATAAGTAGACCTTAACTCATTCATATGCACATAGATAAAGGGTTCCATGACGTCTAAATTGTGAAACACATGGAGAACGGTTTGCTCCCATTCTCTTCGGTTGACAGTTGAAGGATTTACTGTGCATAAAAACATCAAAATAAATATTATATTCAATACGTAATCTAAATATTAACATCGTATTTATTTATAAAAAAATTATAATAATTACCTGCAGATAAGCCTTTGGATTCCGCTTTGGCTAATTTGGGAACACCAATTGGCTGAGTTCTCGGGAAATACTCTACACAAAATTCAACCGACTCTTCTGCCATATATCCTTCGACAATGCTCCCTTCTGGTCGATTGTAATTCTTCACGTACCCTTTCAAGACTTTCATATACCGTTCAATTGGATACATCCACCGTAGAAATATAGGTCCACATAACTTCACTTCCCGTACTAGGTGAACGGTTAAGTGAATCATGATGTCAAAAAATGAGGGTGGAAAGAACATCTCGAGCATACATAGGGTTCTTACCAAGTCCGCTTGCAACTCGTCAAGACCTTCAACCTTAATAGTTTTGGAGCAAAGTTTGTTGAAAAATTCACATAACTTTCAAATTGTGAATCGAACTTCCTTTGGCAAAAACCCTCGCAATGCAAGAGGCAATATTTGTTGAAGCAACATATGACAATCGTGAGTCTTCATTTCGACAAGTCTCAAATCTTTCATAGATACAAACCTCTTGTAGTTCGAAGAATGACCTTCGGGAACTTTTATCGCCGCAAGCCATCCACAAAGCTTCCTTCGCTCCGCTCTCGATAAAGTGTGGACAGCCGGTGGTAGTAATGTCTTCTTTCCAGCCATTTTAGGATGCAAATCCGGTCTTATACCCAATTCAACGAGATCTTGTCGAGCATTTTTCCCGTCTTTTGTTTTATTTGGATCGTCAAGCAATGTACCAACAATCGCTTCACATACATTTTTTTCAATGTGCATAACGTCCAAACAATGTCGAACGTAATGCGTCTTCCAATACGGAAGCTCGTAGAAGATTGATACTTTTTTGAACGGTCTATCTTCAAATTTCTTTTGCTTCCTCTTACCACTCGACGTTCTTTTTCCAAGCACTTCATAAGTCTCTTCACAAATCAATTTATAGACATCTTCACCGTTCAAAATTTTTGGAGGAGGTCGATGTTCTTGATGTCCATTAAACTTTTTTCCTTTCTTTCTGTACGGGTGATCTCTCGGTAAAAATCTCCTATGGTCGAGACAAATTGTTTTCTTCCCATGTTTCAACCGGATGGAATATATATTTTTGATGCAGACTGGACCACCAATAGAAAATTTCACCGAGTAACCAGACAAGTTTCCGTACGCCGGGAAGTCATTGATTGTCCACATTAACATTGCTTTCAACATGAACACTTCGCGTCGGTAAGCATCGTTGATCTCAATTCCTTTGTTATACATCATCTTTAGATCATCGACCAAAGGTGCCAAGTAGACGTCGATGTCATTTCCTAGTTGGCTCGGTCCCGAAATTAAAAGAGTCAACATCAAGAATTTCCGCTTCATACACAATTTCGGAGGGAGATTGTAGTTGCAAAGTATTACCGGCCAAACACTATAGCGACTACTCGTGTTACCAAAAGAATTCATCCCGTCTGTTGCCAAACCGAGACGCAAATTCCTGGGTTCTGAGCTGAATTCCGGATACCGAGTATAAAAACTTTTCCACCGTGAAGCATCACAAGGGTGTCTTAAATTGCCATCATTACTCTGATTTTTTGAGTGCCAAACCATGTTCTCCGCGTGATTAATATTGTTAAACATGCGTTTGAGGCGGGTGAATGGGGGAATGTACCATAATACTTTCTGCGGAACCCCTTTGACACCTTCATGTGGCTCCTTTCCTGTCTTCCACCTTGACCCATTGCATTGTGGACATTCACTTCATTCTGTATGCTCGTTCCTATACAGTACGCAATCTTTTGGACATGCATGAAACTTTTCAAACGTTAAACCTAACAAGCCCAATATCTTTTTTGCCGCATATATTCCTGTCGGAACTTTATTACCGGCCGGCAACGTTCCACGAAGGAGTTCCAACAATTGCGTAAAGCTAGAATTTGTCCAACTTCCTGCCGCCTTTAAATGGAATAGTGATACCAAAAACCCTATTTTCGTTGTGTTACTCCCATCATACAAAGGCGCTTCGAAATCCCCCACCATCGACTCTAATAATTGCGGTCTTCCCACAAAATTATAGTCGATATCATCCATCAAACCACCAATGTCATAGGCTTTGTCTTCGTCTTCGTCTTCTTCTTCTTCAACTAAATCATTGACTCTCTTACCACGCATCTTTTCTCCATGAAAGTACCAATGATCATAGGAACTCATAATACCAATAGCTAACAAATGCGATTTGACTACTTTCATAGATTTCGAAACTAAATTTCCACATAAAAGACAAGGACACCTAATCAAATCTCCTTCTTCAAAGTTTAAACGCACAAAATCCATAAATTCTTGAACACCATGTCGGTAATCATCGCTCATTCTATTTTTCGTCATCCATTCCCTAAATGCCATATTGCAGATAAAGAATTTGAAGATTAAATACCGTTTTCTTCCGTGACGAAACACCGAGCCCGAATTCAAAATCGAAGGAAAGTCGCCTAAGGGAGAAAAAAATAGGGTTTTTGGAGTTATGGTATAAATGGGTATGAAAAGAAAAAAAAAAGGCTGATCTGCGAAGTATGCCGCGGCGTTAGGTAATTACGCCACGGCATGTTGATCTATTATTGTAACGCCCCGGCTGCTCAATCGAATCGACGACTGTCCCCACAGGCCAACACGAGTCTTTCCAGCGTGCTTTGTCCTCACTCGCACGCTTCCCGAGAAACTTCCCAGGAGGTCACCCATCCTAGTACTACTCCAAGTCAAGCACGCTTAACTTTGGAGTTGTACTAGGATGGGTGACCTCCTGGGAAGTTTCTCGGGAAGTGTGCGAGTGAGGACAAAGCACGCTGGAAAGACTCGTGTTGGCCTGTGGGGACAGTCGTCGATTCGATTGAGCAGCCGGGGCGTTACAAATGGTATCAGAGCCGAGCCCAGCCGGAAGTGTGGCCGACGAGGACGTCGGGCCCCCATTAGGTGGGGTGATTGTGACATTCACTAATCCCGTGAGCCACGAGGGCAAGACCGGGTAAGCTGTGCAATCCCACATCGCCTGGGCAAGGGGATGTGCTGATGGGATGTTCCCGAGACTGTGCAGGTATGGGACTGCACGGTTATCGGAGATTATACAGGTATGGGACTGTATGATCGAAGAGGCTTAAATGAATTGATTGGTACTACCTATGTCAACAAGATGCATCTTCTTTTCGGTTGCCCGTTCATAGGAACTCCAAAGTTAAGCGTGCTTGACTTGGAGTAGTACTAGGATGGGTGACCTCCTGGGAAGTTTCTCGAGAAGCGTGCGAGTGAGGACAAAGCACGCTGGAAAGACTCGTGTTGGCCTGTGGGGACAGTCGTCGATTCGATTGAGCAGCCGGGGCGTTACAATTATCGACTTTTTTTTAGACATTCTCGATCAAACTTTATGTCGGGGGAAGATTTTTCCCAATTTTTTCCGGGACATGGTCAAAGCAAGCTGAGGCTTCTGTGTTTCATGACTTGGCATTTGTTACTTAACGCCGCGGCATACTTCTGTCATTTACAATTATACCCCCATATTTCAAAACGCGCCGCGGCCTTTAGTTTATTAGCCGCGACTTTCGTCATTTATCGGAGGGCATAATGGTGACAAGCTTCAATGTGCCACGGCTTATAGTTAATACGCCGCGGCTTGATCGTGCTGACCTAAAAACGGCTATATTTTTACTAGCTACTAGGGTTAAATTTATTACCTTCCAACGGTTATAAACGGCTATATTCAAGAAAATAGTTTAAAAAACTTATAATTCATAACTTTTTTCTATATATACAACCATTTAACTTATATTTTGACCCACACCAAATCTCTTGTCTACAAAAATTGAAAATTATTATGGATGATCACCCGTCTTCTATCGGTAATGGCCTAGTCGTTATTGTTTCGTCCTCTTCTTCGTCTTCTTCCGATGATGACAACGATCACCAGGTAAATCTATCAGATGATACGGTGGTCTCAGAAACAAATTCCGATGATACGGTGGTCCCAGAAAAAAATTCCGATGATACGGTGGTCCCTGATACAAACTCTGATTCAGAAGTCCCAGAAATTATTAACTCCAATGATACTATAGCCCCAGAAACAAATTCTCAAGAAAGCGTTCAAAATTCGGAAGAAACCGTAGAGTCTGAAATACCTCCAGGCCAGATTCGCTCCGCTCTTTCCGTTGGTTCAAGCCGCACAAGAGGTAGTGGTGGATCACAATTTTCTTCATCGTGGGAGACAAATTTCCATATAAAGTATGACTGGAATAGCTCGACTCAAAATTTTGATAAGCACACTAAATGCAAATGGTGCGGACTATTGTTTATTCTTCCCTACCTAGTACGAGAAATCTATTCGCTTCGTGCTCATGCCGTGCGTTGTCGTAGAAAACATTGTATTTAAATATTTATTATTTTACGTTTTTTAATTGTATTTTTATTATTATGTGACAAATGTATCATAATGTACTTGTAATGTGTTGTAATGTGGTACTTGAAATGTGTTGCAATGTGTTACTTATCATAATGTACTTGTAATGTGTTGTAATGTGGTACTAGTAATATTTTGTAATGTGGTACTTTTCATATGGTACTTGTAATGTGGAATTATTGATGATAATAATGTTTTTGTAGTATAAACATATGTATTCATAATGCTATATATTTAATAATTAATCACATATGTATTCTTACATATTTGTACGAAACGCATAATAATTATAGTTTAATTTTATGGGTTTAAAGTTTAGGGTTTTAAGTTAAGGAAATATTATAAAAATTAATTCATAACGCCGCGGCGTATTATTAATAAGCCTGTGCATGACCTATTGAACCATGAATAATAACCGTAGTCGAAATCACGCCACGGCATGTTCAAAAATATGCCTCGGCCTTTAATTAATCGCTGCGGCAGAATGGTTGTAACTCCGCGGCATTTAATGAATTACAAAATCCACACTCTCTGTATAATTTGAAACAACATATATGCCTCGGCATGGTATCAGCAAGCCATGGCTTCCTAGGCCATGCCAAGACATGGGTAAAAGAATGCCGCGACTTATCTCTTCTGTTTAACAATGTATCCTCATAATTATGCAATTCGCCGAGGCCTTTTGTGACAGTGCCGCGGCGAGTTGCATAATCAAGAGAGCAAATTGGTAAATTAAACTGAAGCCACAACATGTTCATTCAAATGCCGCGGCATGATATGTAAATTTACAATGTAATTATTAGTTATCATATTAATTGTAACAATATTTTACTAAATTAAATTATCTTATTAATAAACTATGAAAATGTTGATAATTTTATTTTTAAAAAAAACAAAATAATGCAATTAATGATCTTAACTAAATAATCGTTCAAACAAAAAACACAATATTGTACTATTAATTATATAGTTGTTCAAACCAAAAACATGAAAATAAACATAATTACAGTTTAATTTTATGGGTTTAAATTTTAGAGTAAAATTGTAAAAATAATTAAACACGCCGCGGCTTATTGTGTAGAAGCCACGGCTCTATGTCAAACGTCGCATATATCCGTTGCAGAAACATAACACGCAGCGGCATATTTTATCCATGCCGCGGCTTTCTGTCGCTGACACAAAAACGACTAGTTTTTTTTTTCACCCGAATTATTACCCCACAACAGTAATAAACGGCTATATTTGTCAAAATAATGTTAAAAACGTTTAAATTCACACAAATATTCTATTTAAACCTATACTTGCTCACATTTTATTCTATTGTTCACCAAATTTATCCTTAGATTCAAAAATATCATCACTTTTCTTAGTTATGGATGATCCGTCTCGTTTCGGTTTGTCATCGGAATATCACCAATTCTTTTTCGTGTTTTCCTCTTCCTCTTCCTCCGATGATGATAGTTTTTTCCATGGAAACAAGTTCCAATAATACTATTGTCATCTCCTCCGACGACACCGAAGAGTTTGAAATGCCTTCGAATCCAACTCTAAATAGGACCTCTCGTGCCGGTGGGCCACGACCGACGAGGGGGCGTGGGCGTGGGCGCGGACGTGGTAGGCCACCGTCTTTACTATGGGAAACAGATTTTCAAATGAGGCTCAAATGGAACAATGAGACTCAAACTCAAGATAGGTACGCGAAATGCAAATGGTGTCGACAAGAGATTCTCGTAATCGTTGAACGAGGCACAACTCATTTACGTCGACATGCCAATCCTTGTCGTAGAGATATAGGTATTGATGACGAATTATGATTTAAATTGTTGTAGTTTTATTAATATAATATTGAATTGTTGTGAGTTATTTTGTTATTTTAAAAAGTATTAAATGTAATGTTGAATTGTTGTGAGTGATTTAGTTGTTTTAAAACTATTAAATGTAATATTTAATTGTTGTAAGTGATTTTGTTGTTTTAAAATTATTAAATGTATTGTTTAACTGTTGTAAGCGATTATGTTGTCTTAATATTAAATGTAATGTTGAATTGTTCGAAGTGATTTTGTTGTTTGAAAATTAATAAATGTAATGTTGTATTCTATATATTTTTTAATTTTTTCCAACGGAATGAAGTATGACACTCGCCGCGGCACAATGTTAACAATGTCGTGGCATGACCTATTGAACCATGACTGATAACCGTAGTCGAACTCACGCCACGGCATATTAAAAACTATGCCTCGGCCTTTAATCACTCGCCGCGACAGAATGGTTGTAACGCCCCGCCATTTAATGACTTACAGAATCCATGCTCTCTGTATAATTTGAAACATATATGCCTCGGCATGGTATCAACAAGCCGTGGCTTCCTAGGCCATGCCAAGGCATGGGTAACAGAATGCCGCGACTTAAATCTTCTGTTTAACAATGTATCCTCATAATTATGCAACTCGCCGAGGCCTTTTGTGACAGTGCCGCGGCGAGTTGCATAATCAAGAGGGCGAATTGGTAAATTAAACTGAAGCCACAACGTGTCCATTCAAATGCCGCGGCATGATAAGTAAATTTACAATGTAATTATTAGTTATCACATTAATTGTAAAACAATTTTACTAAATTAAATTATCTTATTAATAAACTATGAAAATGTTGATAATTTTATTAAAAAAAAAACAAAATAATGCAATTAATAATCATAACTAAATAATCATTCAAACAAAAAACACAACATTGTACTATTAATTATATAATTTTATAAACCAAAAACATAAAAATAAACATAATTACAGTTTAATTTTATGGGTTTAAAGTCTAGGGTAAAATTGTAAAATTTAATTAAACACGCCGCGACTTATTGTGAAGAAGCCACGGCTCTATGTCAAACGTCGGATATATCCGTTGCAGAAACTGAACACGCCGCGGCATATGTTATCCATGCCGCGGCTCTTTGTCGCTGACACAAAAACGGCTAGTTTTTTTTTCACCCTAATTATTACCCCACAATGGTAATAAACGGCTATATTTGTCAAAATAATGTTAAAAACGTTTAACTTCACACAAATCTTCTATTTAAACCTATACTTGCTCACATTTTATTCTATGTTTCATAAAATTTATCCTTAGATTCAAAAATATCATCATTTTTCTTTGTTATGGATGATCCGTTCTCGTTTCGGTTTATCATCGGAATATCATCAGGGCTTCTTTGTCGGGTTTACCTCTTCCTCTTCCTCTGATGATGATAGTTTTTCCATGGATACAAGTTCCAATAATACTATTGTCATCTCCTCCGACGACACCGAGGAGTTTGAAATGCCTCCAAATCCAACTCTAAATCGGACCTCTCGTGCCGGTGGGCCACGATCGATGAGGCGGCGTGGGCGTGGGCGTGGGCGTGGACGTGGTAGGCCACCGTCTTTACTATGGGAAACATATTTTCAAATGAGGCTCAAATGGAACAATGACACTCAAACTCAAGATAGGTACGCGAAATGCAAATGGTGCCGACAAGAGATTCCCGCAATCGTTGAACGAGGCACAACTCACTTACGTCGACATGCCAATCGTTGTCGTAGATATTTAGGTATTGATGACGAATTATGATTTTAATTGTTGTAGTTTTATTAATATAATATTGAATTGTTGTGAGTTATTTTGTTATTTTAAAAAGTATTAAATGTAATGTTGAATTGTTGTGAGTGATTTTGTTGTTTTAAAACTATTAAATGTAATATTTAATTGTTGTAAGTGATTTTGTTGTTTTAAAATTATTAAATGTATTGTTTCACTGTTGTAAGCGATTATGTTGTTTTAATATTAAATGTAATGTTGAATTGTTCGAAGTGATTTTGTTGTTTTAAAATTAATAAATGTAATGTTGTATTCTATATATTTTTAAATTTTTTCCAACTGAATGAAGTATGAAACTCGCCGCGGCACAATGTTAACAATGCCGTGGCATGACCTATTGAACCATGAATAATAACCGTAGTCGAAATCACGCCACGGCATGTTGAATAATATGCCTCGGCCTTTAAACAATCGCCGCGACAGAATGGTTGTAACGCCGCGGCATTTAATGACTTACAGAATGCATGCTCTCTGTATAATCTGAAACAACATATATGCCTCGGCATGGTATCAGCAAGCCGTGGCTTCCTAGGCCATGCCAAGGCATGGGTAACAGAATGCCGCGACTTATCTCTTCTGTTTAACAATGTATCCTCATAATTATGCAACTCGCCGAGGCCTTTTCTGACAGTGCCGCGGCGAGTTGCATAATCGTGAGGGCAAATTGGTATATTAAAGTGAAGCCACAGCGTGTTCATTCAAATGCCGCGGCATGATAAGTAAATTTACTATGTAATTATTAGTTATCATATTAATTGTAACACAATTTTACTAGATTAATTATCTTATTAATAAACTATGAAAATGTTGATAATTTTATTTAAAAAAAAAAACAAAATAATGCAATTAATAATCATAACTAAATAATCCTTCAAACGAAAAACACAACATTGTACTATTAATTATATAATTTTTCAAACCAAAAACATAAAAATAAACATAATTATAGGTTAATTTTATGGGTTTAAAGTCTAGGGTAAAATTGTAAAAATTAATTAAACATGCCGCGGCTTATTGTGTAGAAGCCACGGCTCTATGTCAAACGTCGGATATATCCGTTGCAGAAACTTAACATGCCGCGGCATATGTTATCCATGCCGCGGCTTTTTGTCGGTGACACAAAAACGGCTAGTTTTTTTTTCCACCCGAATTATTACCCCACAACAGTAATAATCGGCTATATTTGTCAAAATAATGTTAAAAACGTTTAAATTCACACAAATATTATATTTAAACCTATACTTGCTCACATTTTATTCTATTTTTCATCAAATTTATCCTTAGATTAAAAAATATCATCATTTTTCATTGTTATGGATGATCCGTCTCGTTTCGGTTTGTCATCAGAATATCATCAGGGCTTCTTTGTCGGGTTTACCTCTTCCTCTTCCTCCGATGATGATAGTTTTTCCATGGATACAAGTTCTAATAATACTATTGTCATCTCCTCCGACGACACCGAGGAGTTTGAAATGCCTCCGAATCCAACTCTAAATCGGACCTCTCGTGCCGGTGGGGCACGACCGACGAAGGGGCGTGGGCGTGGGGGTGGACGTGGTAGGCCACCGTCTTTACTATGGGAAACAGATTTTCAAATGAGGCTCAAATGGAACAATGAGACTCAAACTCAAGATAGGTACGCGAGATGCAAATGTTGCCGACAAGAGATTCTCGCAATCGTTGAACGAGGCACAACTCATTTACGTCGACATGCCAATCGTTGTCGTAGAGATTTAGGTATTGATGACGAATTATGATTTTAATTGTTGTAGTTTTATTAATATAATATTGAATTGTTGTGAGTTATTTTGTTATTTTAAAAAGTATTAAATGTAATGTTTAATTGTTGTGAGTGATTTTGTTGTTTTAAAACTATTAAATGTAATATTTAGTTGTTGTAAGTGATTTTGTTGTTTTAAAATTATTAAATGTATTGTTTAATTGTTGTAAGCGATTATGTTGTTTTAATATTAAATGTAATGTTGAATTGTTCGAAGTGATTTTGTTGTTTTAAAATTTATAAATGTAATTTTGTATTCTATATATTTTTTAATTTTTTCCAACTAAATTAAGTATGACACTCGCCGCGGCACAATGTTAACAATGCCGTGGCATGACCTATTGAACCATGACTGATAACCGTAGTCGAACTCACGCCACGGCATATTAAAAACTATGCCTCGGCCTTTAAACAATCGCCGCGGCAGAATGGTAGTATTGCCGCGGCATTTAATGACTTACAGAATCTATGCTCTTTGTATAATTTGAAACAACATATATGCCTCGGCATGGTGTCAGCAAGTCGTGGCTTCCTTGGCCATGCCAAGGCATGGGTAACAGAATTCCGCGACTTATCTCTTTTGTTTAACAATGTATCCTCATAATTATGCAACTCGCCGAGGCGTTTTGTGACAGTCCGGCGGCGAGTTGCATAATCAAGAGGGCAAATTTGTAAATTTCATGAAGCCACAGCGTGTTCATTAAAATGCCGCGGCATGATAAGTAAATTTACAATGTATAATATTAATTAAATAATTGTTCAAACGAAAAACATAAAAATAAACATAATAAGTAAATGTATTGTTAAAAATATGTGAAAATTTAGCTTTAAATTGTAATGGAGTTGTAATGTGGTAGTTTTCATATGTGGTACTTGTAATGTAGAATTGTTGATGATAATCATGTACTTATAATAGAAACATATGTATTCATAATTCTATATATTTTATAATTAATCACATATGTATTCTTACAAATTAATTATAGTTTAATTTTATGAGTTTAAAATTTAGAGTTTAAGTTTAGGGTAAAATTGTAAAAATAAATAAACACGCCGCAGCGTACTGTGAAGAAACCACGGCATGACCTATTAAACCATGACAGATAACCGTAGTCGAACTCACGCCACGGCATATTAAAAACTATGCCTCGGCCTTTAAACAATCGCCGCGGCAGAATGGTTGTAACGCCGCGGCATTTAATGACTTACAGAATCCATGCTCTCTGTATAATTTGAAACAACATATATGCATCGGCATGGTATCAGCAAGCCGTGGCTTCCTTGGCCATGCCAAGGCATGGGTAACAGAATACCGCGACTTATCTTTTCTGTTTAACAATATATTCTCATAATTATGCAACTCGCCGAGGCCTTTTGTGACGACGCCGCGGCGAGTTGCCTAATCAAGAGGGCAATTTGTAAATTAAAATGAAGCCACGGCGTGTTTATTTAGATGCCGCGGCAGGATAAGTAAATTTACAATGTAATTATTAGTTATCATATTAATTGTAACACAATTTCACTAAATTAAAATTATCTTATTAATGAACTATGAAAATGTTGTCAATTTTATTTTAAAAAAAAAACAAAATAATGCAATTAATAATCTTAACTAAATAATTGTTCAAACAAAAAACACAACATTGTAATATTAATTAAATAATTGTTTCAACAAAAAACAAAACATAGTAATATTTATTAAATAATTGTTCAAACAAAATAAACATAATAAGCAATTGTTCAAAAGTAATAAACATTATAAACAAAATAAATATATACAAGTCTAATCTTGGAGCGTGTTATTCTCGACTTCGTTAACGGGGTTCTCGGTGTTGACGGGGTTCACGGTGTTGATGGGGTTCTCGGTGTTCTCGGTGTTGTTTGGGTTGACGGGGTTGACGGGGTTCTCGGTGTTGACGGGGTTCTCGGTGTTGATGGGATTCTTGGTGTTCTCGGTGTTGTTGGGGTTGACGGGGTTCTCGGTGTTGACGGGGTTGACGGGGTTCTCGGTGTTCTCGGTGTTAGCCGGGTTCTCGGTGTTCTTGGGGTTGTTGGGGATCTCGGGGTTCTCGGGGTTGTCGGGGTTCTCGGGGATCTCGGGGTTCTCGTTATCGTTGTCCACGCCCACATTCTCGCCGCCGTTCTGGCCCTCGTTGTTCTCGGGGCCCTCAGCAAATGCCGGCTCTGGATTCTGATCAGGATATCCTGCTGGCCACGGCATTGGTGGAAACTGATTTGGCGCGTCGAATCCTGGGTAAATTTTACAGATTGCATTTATTGATTATAAAAAACATTTCAATACATATGTAATATTGATTAAGGATAAGATTCAAACCTGGATAGATACCCGGCCAGAAGGACCGACAATATGCGGTGAACTCCAGCAGACTACGAACACCGTGAGCCACGGAGGCTCTCATCGGCGGAGCATCGTAGTTAAGCTCAGGCGGTGGGGGGCGGCAACAGGCGGCATCTCAACGTCCTGAACCATGTAATTCAAGCAATATTAGATTAATATTAAATCAATTATAAAAAATTAAGCAAATGAAGCTACAATTTTACCTCATTTTCTGGTATAATCGATGGCTCCTCGTCTTTGGGTTCTTTCAAACTCCGAATCCAGGCTGCGTCCATTTTCTTTCCATACGGCACCGCAATGTCGAGTTCATTCTCCTTGATCTAAACAATAGTTTGAAAAAAAGATTAAATCAATATTGATACAACTGAATTTCACAACTAAACTTATACACAAATGAAGCTATAATTACCCCGGCGTTTTTGCAGAGAGCTGTGATAAGGAACGGGAAGCCCAATGAGCTCTTCGACTGCTCGTACACAATGCTACGCATGTTGGAGAATATGAAACGACCGACGTCGATATTCAATCCCCTAACTCCGGCGTAGATCAACTTGAGAATGTCGAACTGCAGCTCCGTGAAGTGCAAGTGCGGGTATAGGTTGTTCCCAAAGAAGTACATCCACACTTTGGCTTTCCGATTAAGCTGGCTTTTGACTAGCCTTGCCTCTCCGCCCCTCTCGTGCCATTGAGCTCCGGGCGTAGCAATTTCTGCCGCTATGTCGTCGTAGAACGCTTGATTCAACTCTTGGCCGTCCAAGTGGGTGTGCTCGTCTTCCTTGTCCGTCAAATTGCGGGTTCCGAGGAACGCATTGATGATTCGAGGATTGATCTCAAATCGAGTACCCCAAACACTAACAAATTGTTGACTCATCGGGAAGAGCTGCATAGAATTCGTGCACCAGGACACTCTTCGCCTGAAGTTTTGGTTGGAGTATGAAATTCTCCCAACCGCGCTCTATGATGCTCCTATTGAGATCTTCGCCGAGTTCTCCCATATCTGAGATCGGAAATTTGGCAAATCCCCGCTCTATGCTGCTTCAGTGTTGAAGTTCGGTGTTTCAATGGGAGGTGGTGGATCAACTAGAAGATTCTTCAAGGCCTCTTGGGCTCGGCTCCTAGATCCGCGAACCACTAAGTAACTACGTGCTCTTTTTTTTGGGGTGCCATTTAAACCTATAAAAAAGATAATGTCACATATTAAATTATTAATTTCAAGCAAAAAAACTAATCAATATAACTAATTTAAATTCCCAACACCTAATTATTACAAAACTAATTTTAAAATCGAATTCAATACGCAATTTCAAAACTAATCCAAATTTTTAAAACACAATTTCAATACGAAAACCTAATTTTAAAACGCAATTACAATACCTAAAACTAAATTTCAATTCGCAAAACCTAAATTCAATACCCAATTAATTTCAAAACCTAATTTCACTCACAAAACCAAAACCTAATTACAAAAGCTAATTTCATCTCACAAAACCAATACCTATTTCAAAACATAATTGAAACTTACAAAACCATTACCTAAATTCCAAACCTAATTGAAACTCACAAAACCAATACCATGACCTAATCAACACCAATATTCAAGTATTGATTAAAAAAAAAATGCTATAAAACTGAAGCTTGATACTAACGTTGAGAGATGCGGTGGATTACTTACCGGCGACGGCTGATGACGGCACTCGCGGAGAAACGACGGCAAGAGAGCGAGGGTGATGGTCTAGGTAAAGAGGCGAGGGCGAGGGCGACGGCGAGGGCGGGAGCGGGAACGACGGCGAGGGCGGGAGCGACGACGAAGGCGAGGGCGAGGGCGAGGGCGAGAGGCACGGCTAAAGTTTTTGGGTGTTGAGGAGTCGAGAGGCACGCGGCGGAAATGAGAAAATGAGGAAGTTAGGGTTCGGCTAAATACGATACACGCCGCAGCTTGTTGTTAGTAATGCCACGGCGTGTAATGCCGTGGCGTTTTTCAAGACACGCTGCGGCATACAAAGGGTTTACTGCAGCTTTATGAACAACGGTTTCATGCTGTCGTTGTGTACCTTCCATGCCGCGGCGTAGAAAAGATAATGCCACGGCTTATCTCTCTAAAATCACGTGCCGTGGCGTTTTCAATTAAATGCCGCGGCGTACTCTGCATAGTATGAACAACGGTTTATGAGATTTCATCGTGTACCAATAATGCCGCGGCGTTTCATGTATAATGCCGGGGCTTATCTGTAAAAATTGACGTGCCATGGCGTATTTCAAGACACGCCGCGGCTTACAGTGTGTGGTATGAACAACGGTTTTAAAGAGTGTCGTTGTGTACCAACCATGCCGCGGCTTAAAAACATCTCAATGACACATTTTCAATAATGGAAAATATATCCGTGGTGAATTTGAGAGCGTGCCGTGGCATGTGAGGGCGTGCCGCGGCGTGACTCGATTTTCAACCATGGAAAAAAATTTCCATGGTTGAAACTTGGATTTCGACCATGGATTAAAAATCCATGGTTGAAACTCCATGGTAGGATCAACAATTTGTACTAGTGTTTGTTAATGTACAAATTCGTCATTATTTAATATGACATAAAGTGCTAAAGTTGTGAATTAATTAAATTTACAAACCATATTGATAATAGGCTTTAAAGAAACAAATTGGTATTCGTAAAAGCCCAATTGAAAAGCCCAATGAGACTCTCAATCAGATCAAAGCCGACGGATACAAGGCTACTCGGCCCTAAGGGCTCTAAGGCCCAATATCCATTCGACAGCAATCCGGAAAGACGAGGGTAGAGTTGTCATATTCTCTACCCGGCATCCCATTTCAAATCCAGGCGGAAGACCAGGAGTACGGAGTCAAGCCTCCAACGGGCATAATTCAAACACGACGAGAAGAACGAAGTCATGGGACACGTGTAGCAAGGTCGTCCATTCAACCCGGTCAGCACGGAGAGAAGACCCCATGATTCCTAGAAGACCAACGGGAAGAATTGAAGCCTATAAATATAAAGCTCAAGCTCAGATCAACACACGCATATTTGCAACCTCGAGAGAATACACTGAAAAGATTCTACCCGGCATTCTTGTCTATTTGAGATTTTGTTGTATTCTTTCCCTCCTTCTCTATTCATTTCCATTCTTAGGCGTGATCTAGCTGTCTGTAGCTATCCGTCCATGTCCATTGTCGCAATAAACTAACAGAGGAAATAGTCAACTACCGCCTTGGGACGAACCTATATAAAAAACTCATTGTCTCATTTATATTGCTTATATACATATACATATATCGTGAGTGAATCGTGAGCTTGCAACGTGAGAGATCGAATTCCACCAAATTATTCTATTCAAAAATATCATACACTCACAAGTCACACTTGACTGATTGAGGTGGGAAACCACGTCAACAGTTTGGCACCGTCTGTGCGAAATTGATCTCGCTAACTTCTAAGAAGCTCAAAGCACTCTGCAAACATGAGAAACAACAAAATCGTAATCGTGAACGAGTCTGAGGTGAACAACCCAGACCCAAACACAGAATCGAAAAACCTGCAATCTCAACTAGAGGCTAGCGCTGCTGAGAATTGAGAGTTGCGCCAGCGACTCGAGTCTCTTGAAGCAAATCGAGCCCGTAATGAGCATCGTCAGACTACTAACCGGACTGATCCGGGACAGAGCTCTGGGTATCAAGGCCGGATAGGCCTCAACGATGTCCATCTTGACTTCGCCGACGTGGATAATCCGCAAGCGTCGAGGCAAAATCAACCCTGACAACCCAGCGGCCCTAGACCCTCGACACCTCCACCGCCCCCTGAAACAAGAACGCCCCTCTTCACCCCCTTGGCGGGTCTCTACCCGTCTAATGCGGGAAACGTTGCTTCGAGCAGTCGCCAACGCTCGAGACCCCAGAACCGACCATCGGGGTACGAGCAAAGCCGTGACATTAGCCAGGCCCTCAACGACCATCCGGTCATGTATCCGAGGTATCCTTGCCCGGTGTACGGACAGGAACCCCTCCAGGCTGTGCGTCCCGAAAAAGCTCCCCAACGCACGGAACTGGAGGAGCTTAAACGCTCAATGGACGAAATGAATGAGAAACTCATTCATGTGCGCTCTCGCGTGCACAGTGCCACTACCGCTGCCCCTGAGATAGAACGTTTAGTGGAGGAGGCAGAAAGGACGCCCTTCAAGCCCGTCATAACTAACGTTATACTCAGGGAAGGCGGGCGCGTATACGTGCCGAAGTACGACGGGACGACCGATCCCAAAGTACACCTGAGATCCTTCAGGATCGCGATGGGGCGAGCCCATCTGGAAGCACACGAATTGGACGCTGGGCGCTGCCAGTATTTCTCAGAAAATCTGGTCGGCCCAGCGATGGAATTGTTCTCAAAACTGGAACCACGGTCCATAGACAACTTCGGACAGCTGACGACCCTGTTTCTCAAGCATTTTTCCATGTTTATGGAAACTGAGATCATGATGGCAAACCTCTATGCCTTTCAGCAAGAGAGAGGAGAGCCCCTTAGGGCTTTTAATGACCAGGTTCAAGAAGACCATGGTCAAAATAAACGGGATCAGTGACGAAACTGCCATAGCCGCTCTCACGGACGGACTATGGTATGACTCGAAGTTCAAAACGGACATCGTCGTAAATCGTTACGACTCCATCGAAGACGTGATCCACAGATCATCCAACTGGATCAGACATGACGAAGAACTCGAAGCCATGCGAAGGAGACATGGACCTCAACCCGTCCATCAACAGAATCCCGGGCCATCCGGACAGCAACCGCCACCCAGGGCCAGAAATCACAACAACCCTTTCAGGGGACAGAGGAGTTCCCCTCCAATCCAAAAGCACCCATTCCAAGCCCAAAATCCAAGGGCAAATAACGGAATGAACCAGCAAAATCCATACGTTTTCAACGTAAATTCAGAAACCGCGTAATTTGAAGAACAGATCGAAGCGGAAGAAACCCCTTGAGAAGTGCTGGTCAGCTCAAGGGACTTGCTACCGTACAGCAACGAAAACTTCCCGAAGCACGACCCAAAAGCATGGTGCAATTTCCACAAGGTGTTTGGGCACCATACGAAAAATTGTATGGTACTCCGTGCCCGCCTAGCGGAAAAATACATCAACGGCGAATTGGGAGAAGTTAACTTCGGCAACGAGCTGAAAAACAGACAGTCAAACGAGAAAAGCCTCCCTCAAGACCAACCTCGGAATGGCCAGAAAAGAGACGAACAACAGAGAACACGTCGCGAGAGTACACAGCCGAGCAAAAGAGGACGGGTACACATGCTCGAAGAGCCGTACGAGCAGACGTACGAAGAAGCGGAAGATTTCGGAGAGCAGCTCAACGACATTCCCGAGCCCATTGGCAGAATCTACACAATCGTAGGAGGGTCCCAAGTGCACGGTAACTCAGTAAACTCCATCAAGGCCCACCAGAGGAGGCTCAAGGCCGGACCGGTAATCGTACCGAGGCAAGAGCTGGACTTCGAGGTCTCATTCAAGGATAGCGAAGCGGCCACGCTGATTGGTCCGCACGACGACGCCCTGGTCGTCACACTCCTAGTTGCCTCGTATACGATGGATAGAATCCTAATCGATAACGGGATCTCAGTCGACGTGATCTTCCTGGAGCCACTGCTGAAGCTGGGAGTCAAAGAAACAGAGATCAACAGAGAGGTCATCCCGCTAACCGGCTTTGATGGAGGAACCATCAACGCGGTTGGCACGGTGCGACTTTCCATCGCAGCCGCAGGGGTCGGGATGACCAAGAACTTCCTAGTGTTGGACTGCCCGTCACTTTACAACATGATACTAGGAAGACCCTGGCTGCACATGATGAAGGCCGTACCGTAAACCTACCATCAACTAATACGCTTCCCGAACAGGGCGGGAAAAATTGTTGAGATAAAGGGAAACCAGAAACAATCCAGAATTTGCTACATGAGCGCGTTCCGGAACATCCAGGCCGCTAAGGCCGCGAAATAGCAATCTACCGCATAGCAACTAATGGCGGTAGAAGAAAAAGAGGACGACGGACAGGAAAGGACCACCAATACGGATGGACCTAACCTGGAAATGACAGTCCAGGTCCAAATCGATCCCGACAACCCGGATCACCGGGTAGGAATCGGAAAAGGACTAGACAATAATGTCAGAAAAGACCTCCTCAAATTCCTAACTAGAAACGGGGACTGTTTTGCTTGGTCTCACGAGGACATGCTCGGGATAGACCCAAGCGTTACAACCCACCGCCTAAACATGGATCCCAACTATTAGCCGGTGAAGCAAAAAAGGCAAAAGCTAGGCCCGGATAGAGCCCAAGCTGTGAACGAAGAAGTCATAAAACTGTTGCAGACCGGATCCATCAGGGAAGTCAAGTACCCGGACTGGTTAGCAAATATAGTCGTCGTGAAAAAGAAAAACGGGAAGGCTAGAGTCTGCATCGACTTTACCGACCTGAACAAAGCTTGTCCCAAAGACAGTTTCCCGATGCCCCACATCGACCGATTAGTCGAAGCAACATGTGGGCACGAACTACTGTCGTTCATGGACGCATTCTCGGGATACAATTAGATCCTAATGCAGCCCGAGGACCAAGAAAAAACGGCATTCATAACCGATAGAGGAATATACTGCTATAAAGTTATGCCTTTCAGATTGAAAAACGTCGGGGCCACATATAAGAGATTAGTCAACTGAATGTTTGCCGAGCAACTCGGCAAAACTATGGAAGTCTATATCGACGACATGCTGGTAAAGTCCTCTCAAGCAACGGATCACGTGTCCCACCTAGAACACTACTTCGCCATACTACGAAAGTATCAAATGAAGCTCAACCCGACAAAATGCACCTTCGGGGTAACTTCAGGAAAATTCCTAGGTTATTTGGTCACACAGCGAGGAATAGAAGCCAATCCCAACCAGATAAATGCCCTCCAGAACATGCCCTTCCCGAGGACTGTTCGGGAGACACAAAGGCTGACCGGGAGAATCGCCGCTCTTAACCGGTTCATATCAAGAGCTACGGACAAATGTTTGCCCTTTTACAAGTTATTGAAGGGAAACAAAAAGTTTGAATGGACCGAAGAGTGCGAAGAGGCCTTCCAAAAGCTGAAAAGGTACATCTCCACCCCATCAATACACGCCAGACCAATTTTGGGAGAGCCATTGTTTTTATACCTGGCTGTCTCACCATCGGCGGTGAGCGGAATAATCGTGAGAGAGGACCGCGGAGAGCAAAAGCCGATCTTCTACATCAGCAAATCCTTGGAAGATGCTGAAACCAGATACCTGGCTATCGAAAAACTCGCACTGGCAATGAAAAACGCAGCGAGAAAGCTTCGGCTTTACTTCCAATTTCATACCATCATGGTAATGACCACCCAACCTTTGAGAATCATCCTTCATAGCCCGAATCAATCGGGAAGGCTCACGAAATGGGCCGTCGAGCTGAGCGAATTTGATATAGAATACAAGATCTGAACCTGTGCAAAATTACAAGTATTGGCTGACTTTCTCATCGAACTGCCAGCCGATGGTTCAAAAGAGGGCCACGAAGATGGAGAATGGAAACTCGAAGTTGACGGTGCGTCAAACCAAGGCGGATCCGGGATCGGAATTCGTTTGATATCCCCCACGGGAGAAGTGTTGGAACAATCATTTCGATTGAAATTCCATGCAACAAACAACGAGACCGAATACGAGGCCCTCATCGCCGGCCTCAAACTAGAAAAAGCGATAGGAGCCCGGAAAGTAAGGGCCCATTCCGACTCAAAACTAGTTACTAGTCAGATCAGTGGCGAGTATGCCACTCGAGATGACAGAATGGAAAAGTACCGCTCGGTAGTAAAGGGCTTAATTCAACAATTCGAACACGTCGATATAGTCTAAATACCGAGAAGTGAGAACGCGTCAGCAGACGCATTGGCCGGTTTAGCTTCAACTTCGGACCCCGAAGTCAGAAGGATAATCCCGGTCCAAACAATAGACGAACCCAGCGTAACACGCAAAGTTTGCAATATCCGAGGAGTGAAAACGCGTCGGCAGACGCACTGGCCGGTTTAGCTTCGACTTCGGACCCCGAGGTCAAAAGAATAATTTTGGTCGAAACAATAGACGAACCCAGCGTAACACGCAAAGTTTGCAATATCCGAATGGAAGAAGATGATTGGAGGACCCCAATCATTAACTACATCCTAACCGGAGCCAAACCCCAAGATAAGAAAAAAGCCAGGAAACTAAGAATCCAAAGCGCTAGATTTTGCATGATCGGGGAAAAATTGTACAAACGCAGCTATACCAGACCCTACCTAAGGTGCTTAGGCAAGACCGAGGCTCAAATAGTACTTCACGAAATCCATGACGGAGAATGTGGCAACCATTCGGGTGGAAGATCTTTAGCAAACAAATAAAAAAGGCAAGGCTTTTTCTAGGCCACCATGTTGGCGGACAGCGAAGCCTATGCCAGAAGGTGCGACAAATGCCAGAGACACTCCCCGTCCATACACCGGCCAGCAGAAGAACTCTCATCAGTCTCAGTCCCGTACCCGTTCATGAGGTGATCTATGGACATAGTAGGACCTTTTCCCCTGGCCCTGGCCGGAAAGAGGTTCCTACTCGTTGTGACCGATTACTTCTCAAACTGGGTGGAGGCAGAAGCGTACGCAAACATTAAAGATGTTGATGTAGAAAATTTCCTATGGAAAAACATCATCAGTAGATTCGGTCTCCCAGAAGAGATAATAGCTGACAATGGACCACACTTCATTTCAACGAGATTCCAAAACTTCTGCATAAATTGGAAAATATCCTTGAACACGTCCACTCCGAGATATCCTCAAGGCAACGGTCAGGCTGAGGTAGCTAACCACGTAATAGTGGACGGAATCAAGAGACGCTTAGATACCAAAAAGGGACGATGGGCAGACGAGCTCGTAGGAGTCCTTTGGTCCTACAGAACCACCCCGCGTAGGGCCACCGGGGAAACCCCTTTCTCAATGGTACACGGCACCGAGGCCGTAATACCAGCAAAGATAGAGACACCCAGCCTTCGGAGGGAACTCGCCCCTTTGAACGCAGAAATCAATGACGAAATGAGGGAAGACCAGCTCGACTACATCGACGAAAGACGAGAACAAGCTTTGATAAGAATTGCCAACTATCAAAATTTGATAGCAAGGTATTATAATTCAAAGGTCAAACGTCGAAAATTCATAGTAGGAGAGCTGGTCCTCCAAAAAGTTTTCCAAAATACCGCCGAGCTGAATGCGGACATGCTCGGGGCCAATTAGGAAGGACCTTACATCGTCACCGAAGTAGTAAAACCTGGAGTATACCGGCTAGCCACTCCGGATGGAACAAGAGTCCTCCGCAGTTGGAACGCCATGCACTTAAGGAAATACTACGCCTAACCCGACCTACCCGGTCTCCCCTAAACTACGTAATGACTTGATCCCTAAAATTGGGGTACGTAGGACGCCCATCCTAAACAATGGGCACAGTCTCAATCCAAATCCTACACTAAATAGGCCCGAAAACTACGAATCGCAAGACTCAATAGAGTCAACCTAAAAGATAACATGTCCCAAACTCTCACTAAGGCAACAAGCCTACCCGGGTAACAGACCCATCACCTAAGGCAACAAGCCTATCCGGGTAACAGACCCATCACACAAAGGCAACAAGCCTACATGGGTAACAGACCCATCACACAAAGGCAACAAGCCTACCCGGGTAACAAACCCGTCACATAAGGCAACAAGCCTATCCGGGTAACAAACCCACTATACAACGATCGATGAACCTAACCGGGTAGCCAACCCGTCCCTTAAGGCAACAAGCCTAATCATTTTCGAAGTATGTAATTATATAAATCTGGCATCTACAAATATGTTTTTTTTTTCCAGAAATAAAAACCTACGGGTTATTATGGCGGACGAGCAAGAAATATTCAACGGAAGCATTGAAGGAGCAATCACATCATAAGGTACCCGTATATTTTCTATACTTAGCGAATTTTGAATTCTCAACATTTTCTATTTTTCTATCCAAGTATACGATAGGTTACTCGGAACCTCGAATAGGAAAATTAACATAGAAAAGTACGATGAGAAAATTAACTTAGACACAATAAATTATAAACGCGGTATAGAGAGAATATGGCGAGAAATCACGAGCATGACATAGAAGCAAAATAGCAAAGGCCCTAACCACGGGCATATCCAAACCATACAGAAAAAGGGTTCAAGCCGCCGTAGACTTGGCCATAGAAATTGTTTTGGGCTTAGGCCTTATTAACTAAAAAACAAAAAAAAATGTGGGACACTCTATGCGTCAGCCCCGGGTACCTCTAGGACCTCTCGGTCCTCCTTCTCTTTCTCCTCCTCCTCTTCTTCACCGGCCTGGCCTCCATGCTCGGTCGGCTCCTCAGCAGCGGTCTCCACGGTGGCGTCGGGCTTAGGCAGGGTCGGCTCTTCAAGAACGATCTCCTCGGTATCGGCAAGCACGGGCAAGATGGGCTCCTCAACAGTGGGCTCCCCGGCCACATGATCTTCAACGACGGGCTCGACGGCAGGATCTTCAGAGGCGGGCTCCTCGGCAATCGACCGCTCAGACCGGAGGCTCAAATCTACAAGAGGAACATCGGTCAACTCGGCATCAGGAGACATAGCCAGAGACCCTATCCGTCCATCTTATCTCAAAATTATCCAAAATCATGTCCGGATTATGCAGATTTGCGGCAAAAAGTCACAAATTTAATTAATCCTATCCGGCACGAATTTTACATGATTTCGTCGAGTAAATACTATAAAATTTACTCGTATTTTTTATAGTAGGGGGCTAACTGTTGATGTACAAATTCGTCATTATTTAATATGACATAAAGTGCTAAAGTTGTGAATTAATTAAATTTACAAACCATGATAAAAGGCTTTAAAGAAAAAAATTGGTATTCGTAAAGGCCCAATTGAGAAGCCCAATGAGACTCTCAATCAGATCAAAGCCGACGGATACAAGGCTACTCGGCCCAGAGGGCTCTAAGGCCCAATATCCATTCGACAGCAATCCAGAAAGACGAGGGTAGAGTTGTCATATTCTCTACCCGGCATCCCATTTCAAATCCAGGCGGAAGACCAAGAGTACGGAGTCAAGCCTCCAACGGGCATAATTCAAACACGACGACGAGAACAAAGTAGTGGGACACGTGTAGCAAGGTCGTCCATTCAACCCGGTCAGCACGGAGAGAAGACCCCATGATTCCTGGAAGACCAGCGGGAAGAATTGAAGCCTATAAATATCAAGCTCAAGCTCAGATCAACACACGCATATTTGCAACCTCGAGAGAATACACTGAAAAGATTCTACCCGGCATTCTTGTCTATTTGAGATTTTGTTGTATTCTTTCCCTCCTTCTCTATTCATTTCCATTCTTAGGCGTGATCTAGCTGTCTGTAGCTATCCGTCCATGTCCATTGTCGCAATAAACTAACAGAGGAAGTAGTCAACTACCGCCTTGGGACGAACCTCTATAAAAAAAACTCCTCGTCTCATTTATATTGCTTATATACATATACATATATCGTGAGTGAATTGTGAGCTTGCAACGTGAGAGATCGAATTCCACCAAATTGTTCTATTCAAAAATATCATACACTCACAAGTCACACTTGACTGATTGAGGTGGGAAACCACGTCAACAGTGTTCACGTTTATTAATTTTTCCAAATTTTCTTAACTCACACATATACATAAAATAATGAATAATATATCTTCAGATAAAATTGGCCCATAATAATAATGGCCGGAATTTTGAAGTGTGCAACAAAATTGGAGTCAAATCTCATAGAAAATATTTCTTAATATTCTATTAGTTTCTCAAATTTAAAGTCACTTCGTCGAAATAGCTATGAATTACTTATAGTTTTTGTTTAATTTATCATATATTTTTAAATAACGGAATTACGGAAAAACAAAAAATGAGATAAAGATAAGTTATATATATATATATATATATATGTGTGTGTGTATATATATATATATATTCAGCATGGCAAGAGCATCAATTTCTGGTAGATAACACACAAAAGAATAATTTTCAATGCATCTATATATGTGTGTTTGCTATATAGCTTATAAAATAAATATCTAACCTGTCATAGTTTCATTGATTAGCTGTTACAAATTTCGTAATGAACTTGTGCTAAGAATTTAATTAGAGGCAGGTTTAGGATATAAAATTGAATTCGAAGCTCACTTCTATCAAAACAGTGCTTAACCAGTTAAATATTGACTAAATAATGTGTTTATTTCTCGTAATATATTCCGGCAAAAATTGCAGGTTTTCATGGATATTATTATTGATATATGTATATATAATACATATAAAGCACAGAATCTTAGGAATGTATATAAATAATAAATGTATTACATACTAAACGATCTTGACAAAAGACGTGCTAACCAAAATACAAATATTCAAGGAAAACAAAGAAAAAAATAATATAAGTTTACATGTAACTATTATATAAGATTAAACAAATGTGTTAGCGATGGTTAAAAAAACCTGTCACATGCATGACCAGAGCATGTGCAGTAAGTTCTCCCCAGGGCCTAACTGCAATATCCCAATATGTATGCATATACATATATATACATACATATATCGACGAGTGTATTGTAATTCAATTGATGTATATCGATCCATGTCATGTGATGGAGCCCTAACAGCTTGGCCGACCAGTCTTCTCGCCGGCGTCCGGACTCGTCGGTGCGCTCTTTGTGAGACTCCGGCAGATAGGGCACGTGGGATGCAGCCGTAGCCACGGGTCGACGCACCCGAGGTGGAACACGTGGCCACACTGCGGAAGAACCCTAAGCACCTCGCTCTCGCCGTAGTCGGAGAGGCAGACGGAGCACGAGAGGGCGGGGGAGAACCGCGGCTTCTCATCTCCGGTGCAGTCGACATCGACGGAGGCGGCGAGGAGCTTCTCAGGGTTCGCCTTCGAGAAGAGGAGCACGGGAAATGCCTTGAGCGTCGCCTCGTCGAGCCCCTTCTCGGGCTCGGCCACGTGGTCAGCACCGTTTTCGGGGTCGTGGAGAATTCCTGCCAGGCCGCGCCGTCGCCCGATGCAGTAGGCAATGGTCGTCATTGCGGTGATGAAGAGCAGGAACGTCGCCGTGGCTGCGATGCCTATAAGCAAGTGGTTCGGAGAGTCAGCCCATGAACTCATTTTCGTAGATATATATATATATATAGAGAGAGAGAGAAGATAGAGATTTAGAGAGAGAAAGAGATATTTTGAGAAAGAGAGAGAGAGATGTGGATGAAGATGGTTGATGAGTGTTGGTGTATATATAGTAGGGATATGTCAAAGGAAAGAAGATAAGGATCATAATGTAATGTGGGGAATGATATTGGTGACTGGTGAGGATCAAAACATATATGTGAATAGTTCTTCTATAAACTTTATAATATATATTTGTAGATTTAACTAATGCCCAAAATATGAATCCGGGTTAAACCCGGATTCATTAAAAAAAAATAAAAAAACCCGGATACCGAAATATCCGGATCCGGGTTTTTCCCGAACCGGATATTTCGGTATCCGGGAAACACACAACCCGGATAAAGTATTATCCGGGTTTTTTAAAATGTGTTTAATTTGGGCCGTTGGATCGTAGATCCAACGGCCCAGATTAAAGTTTCGTTGCAAAAAAAAAAGTAAAACAAATCCCGGATCCGGATATATCCGGGATTTTTTTTTCCCGAACCCGGATATATCCGTATCCGGGTTTTGGTAAATAAATAAAAAAAAATCCGGTCGGATGGGTTTTTACCCTACATTTTGGGGACTAGATTTAACTCATATATATGTTATGTTCATTTCGTGATAATATAATAATGTCGTCAATTAATTGATAGATATACTTGCGGCATAAAAACTCTATGTTTGTACTTTGTTGGATATATATATATATATATATATATATATATATAATATTATTTTCGGCATAGTGACTCAATTTTGCACTCCATGTTTTTAGTCTCCGTCACTAAATAGACTGAAAATATTAAGTTTTTACGACGTACTAAAAACTAAAAAAATGCGGGTTTAAATCAAACTGAATCTGGTTAAAAATAAAAAATAAAAGCCGCTACCGAATTAAAATCGAGTAAAACCGGAAGGAATTTTTAAAAACCCGCAGCCCGGAGGTATAGAGGTTACAAAACCAGAAAAGTGGTTAGGACCCAAGGCATTCATCAGCACGACATGCATGTCATGAAAATGGTGGCCCATTGAGAAAACCCCCTTTTGGGGTGAGCCCCATGGGACTGATCGGGCCGGTTCGTTTTTTTATTGAGCTTGATGGAAAACTGGCTGTGAAGAACTCTCCTGGCCAAGGTGAGGAGTGAAACTATGGAATACATCCAATAAATAGTAGGTTACTAAAACCCGAATTTTCAAATATTCTTTAAATATTTATTTTTCAACATCTTGAGTAGCATAGTGCCTCAAGATATTTAATATTCATTTTTTTAAATATTAAATCAAGTTCAAAACCTATTAATCACATCAAAATCAAAATTACTAAACCTGAACTCGAAATAAAATTTGGTTCCAAGTTTACAATCCTGATTTTGCGATAAAATTTGAATTTAACCCGAACCCGGATTTTTGGTTTCCTTTCAAAACCCTAGTTCGAGTTAGTAAGTACAAAACCCAGAATTCGGGTTCTGGGTTTTGTTATAAACTCAATGTTCTCGATGGTGTGGATAACATACTTGGCGGTGCCAGTGACGCACTCGATGCTCTTGACGGTGTCGATGATGTATTCGGCGGCATTGGCTATGGACTCGGTTTTCTAGACAGTAGATGTGATGACGTATTCGGTCGTGTAGACGATGCACTCGACGGTATCGGTGATCGGTGACGTAGTTGACGGTGTCGACGATGTATACTCATGGTATGGAGATAATCATGTTAGTTTTTCTTACAAATTATAAATATATATATATATATATAGAATTAATGACTAATGAAGTTTTATAAAGTTGACATGTATAATCAATTAACAAAAGTTCAGCATATACTGTTTATTTAGCGACGAAAACTCAAAGTTATACATAATATAAAATATTAAATCTGTATTCAGGAAAAAAATATATATAAAATATGTCTCAAACAAAATATAATTATGAGGAATTTATACCGCAATTATCTTTAATTATATAATGTGGGAAGAAAGAAAATCCGGCTCCAGGCAGAGAATATGCCGCGTGGATCTGCTGACTTTTGTTTTGAAATCACGTTTTGCTACTTTTTTTTCTTCACTTCACGCAACTCTCATGTTGCCTGCCTACATATAATAACATTATCATTTTTCTTATCCATATTTTTCTTTGTTATTTTGACATTTTACTTTTGCAATTTTACCGTCGTATATGTATTACTATCCGCTGTGATGAAGACTAGGGTAAGAAAAAGATTATAGCACAACGTTTTTAAAAAACTTCGGTCTGCATAGTAACTTTTTTTTTTCTTCATGAGAGTAGTCTTTTTTGCGGTAATCTTCTTTAAAAACTCAAGGGTGTTTTTATTTATTTATTTTAGGTTTTCATAAGAATTGTTTTTTCAAAATATTTTCCGATCTCCAAATTCAGTTTTAGATTAAATAACTCCATACTTTTTTTTAATTATCTCCGAATCCGATCAACATTTACATAATGTCTCAAAACTCTTCTAAATCTCATTTTCGAGTAAAAATTTGATTTTTTTTTTTCTAAAAATGTATAGTACGTACACCAGTTTGCAGTCTATCTATTAGTTGCGATTTCTAAAAATCTTATGAAAAACCCATCAGATATCCGTGCCCATGGTATACATATAAATTGGATTTGCAATCAATTTGTGGTGTTGCAGGCATCTGAACATTGATGGCACAAATGAAGTCACTAGGGTTTTAAAACTTATATTTGATAGACAACTCGACTGAAAATGAAAAAATACTACAGATTGTTTGTGAAACCTTCCCGAATATAAAGCGTACATATACACAAACCTTTCGAAATAAAGATAAAAAAAAATATAAATCCGAGCATATTCTTAGAACTTTTTCTCTGTTTAATTCGATAATATCATCAATTGCAAAACAATTAGCGAGCAACATTAAATGTATATATATGAGGTGAAACATCTTGATCAAAGTTCTAAATGTGGATGCCAGCAACCCTAAAAAACAGGATCACGGAAAGCATACCGAAGACATGTCGGGGAATTCAAAATCATGATCTTGGCAAAGGCAACCACATATAAGTTAAACGTTTGTAAATGACTGCAAGTTGTAAGTGACTACCCCTTTCGGGTTAAAAAAATGTACGGATCTACTTATTGATACCGTAATTATTGTGATTATCTAAAAAATAGAATATAATATATAAATGCAGTAATATGCAGAATTAGATTGGACGTTGTTCCTGATGATAAGTATAATATTAAGTAAGTACGGAGAAAGTAGAAGACGACACAATTGGGTAAAAAGGCAAACTCAAAGGCATGTAGTGATAATAATTTATTAAGAACGTTCATGGCATATAGATATAGTATTTTATATAAAGATATAGATAGATATGAAGAGTTTGGTCAAGACAAGGCAGTAGTAGTAGTACTTTGGAAACGTGAAGGTTCCTTGAGTTGCGCATCTCGAAGTCAGAGCAAGTGTTGGTTGCTAGGGTTGGACTTAACAAGATCAAGAGACAGAAGACAAGACAAGCTCGAAGGGACAAGAAAATTAAAGAAAGGTCAAACGTGACCTCTCCAGCGAAAAGCCAACATATCAAAGCCAAAGGCCAAGAAATAAATTAGATATCATCAAGTTTCAACTCATGGACTCTTTAGGGCTTGCGTGGCACCAAAAAGTGACCCTCCTCGATTACCAATACAATAACACGATCTTTATTAGCTAGAAAGTTACTTAATTGTTGGAAAAATAAGTTACTCTTTTTTTTTAAATAAAAATAAAACGATCTTTATTAGCTAGAAAGGGGGAACGAATCCTTTTGAATATCGGCTAGAAGTCACTACGGGCATTCATTTGACCACAAGTCAGAAATAAAACCCACAAGGCGGTGCTTAGCTATATATATGCAATGAGCCGCCCCATTACAGCCTCTCGGTCCCCGCAGGCATCTCTTGGTCAGGCCCAACTCCCTAATTAGGCCTCTTATGCCCGCGATAATCGGATTTTGGATGCCATTTAGCTCGCACGGAGACAATCGAATTAAATTACTTTTAAAGTGGTGTAAATTACATTTTTATACGAGTGTTTACTATTATGATTTTCAACGAAAATAATTAACATACTTCAATCGTGAAAATATAAATTATTGAGAACTTCAACAATAAAAAAAGTGCCATAACTGATAATCTACACATTTATATGATAGAATAGGTACATTTTCATAAAATTATATATATATATATATATATATATATATATATATCTAGAGTAGAGAAATCAATTATAAAGAAAATTTTGAAGATCCAACCATAATGGTTTTTATAAGTTTTTAAAATTTATGTAAGACATCAATATATGAATGAGAGTCTAATTTAAGGATAAAATATCGGATAACCATTATTATAGTACTATTCGGTGACTAACTAAATTTGTGTCAACCAAATGATAAGGTAATGAAAAAAAAAAAACGATCCTAAAAAATAAACTGGTTCGATCCTAAAATTCGATTGTCACAATCGAGCCATGGAAAATAGTTAGTTTTGTCGAAACTGACAGTAGAATATATATGGAGGCTAATTATTCCAGAATTAATGAAACAGCATGATTAAATTCATAAGAAGACAACTTTTGAGGAAAAAATAATAAAAACCTTATTGATGTGTATATTTGACCATATAAACAGCCGGATATTTATCATGCCAATCGAGACAAATAAAATATATTTCTTCGTTGGAACAATAATATATTTTATTCGTTCCTTTCCAATGGATTATTTTTTAAGAAGCTACGCGAATACTCGATATTGGTCTGATAAATAATTCTTCTCTTTCCCGATCCTCGGTCTTTATTTATTGGAATGCAAAAATATAATATGTATATTGAAGAGAGAGCTGGTGTATCGACTAATTAATTAAAACGTTGGAAAATAAGAAATTGCTTGTGAGTTGTTGTATTGTATGCATGTATATTATACAATTGATTTAACATATAAATATATGGAATATCTTTTAACGAAGATTACGATGTGGACGTAATTGGAATATGCTATGAATAATATTTGATTGAAAGCTTGAAGGTCAAATAATCTTATCATCTCGTAATTAATATAGTCATTAATTAAGCCTTTGGCATGCTAAGTACGTTTAATTCCCATAAAAGAATTATATAATCGATCATATTCGATTCTTGGCGTAGCATCTAAATTCCATCTGAAAAATTAAATATAATATTATTGTATCATCGGATATGTTTTTGCTCGAGAGAGGCTTTATTACTTAATAAAAAATTGTCTCTTTCACATGCCATGAGGCATGATGGTAGAGTAAAACGTTTATATAAAATAAATACATCCAAATAAAATATGCATTATAATACATTCAAATTCAAAGTAATATATAGCTCAAATGTGAGTAACAACTTTTAATATTGATATATATAAACAAAATGAAATAAGAAGTAGCTTGGATCAACATCCTTATTTATGCCTATTTATTGTGCCATTTATAGTATCAAGAAACCGGATCCATAACGATAATTCATTTGAATAACTGTAATTTTTAAAAAATAATATAAAAAAATTAAGGATAATAAAGAAAAAGTTTATAATAAATTTAACTTTGGAAAACTATATGTATGTGTGTACACATTTATACACTGCAGTTTTAGTTGCTGTAGATTCGCCCTTATATAATTTAATTAATTGTTGCATGAGTAGGTCAGAATTTAAATAAATATTTACCGCCTTTCCATCGTTACTTGTAGTTTAGTAAATAGCAATGCTATTAAAAATATTAATAAGATTTTCACCAAATCTAATCTTATTTAGTTTTTAATATATTTAAGAGTTTTGGTATTTAGCTTTATAATGTATAGGGGTTATGACTGTATTTATTTATTACAAATAGTCCATAGTTGTGTGGAGAAAGATATTTGGACATAATAACAAGCCTTATCTCGAATAATAAATAAGTGATAGCTAGCATAAAAAATAATAAGCTTAAGACCTTTTGAGAAGGAAACAAAACCTAGTACATTACCGTGTGTGTATATATATTAGGGGTGCAAGCGGAATCGGGAATCGGGAAATTAGTTGTTTTTGGTACCTATTCCAAAAATTCGGGATTTTTATTTTCGGTACCGGTTCCCGGTTCCGGTTGTAAATTTCCCTATTTTTTTAAAAACCGGAACCGGAACCGGTACCGGGAAAAAGTAAGAAAAGATTCGTGAAAAAATTTGGTACTAACACGAGACAAAAATTAATGGCTGAAACAAAAACTTAACACAAGACAAAAATTAATGGCCCAAAAAAAAAAAAAAAAAAAAAAAAAAAACTTAACACGAGACATAGATTTTGCTTGCGAGTGAAATCTTCTAGTTGGAAGAAGAAGACATGTAATCGACGGTGGAGGGTTCTCGGCGAAGAAAAGAATATGACGTCACGATGGATGAGAGAGGGAGAAAAAGAGATTGAAAGGGTCGAGAAAGGAAAATGATAAATATTAAACCCTAATAACGAAAAAATACGCATAGTTTAAGTCATAAAAAATGACATATATAACCCAAAAACTACAATAATCATACAAAATATTTAAAAACAACATACTATGAAAACATCTAAAACTACATGTAGTTTAAAACCGGAACCGGTACCAAAAATCGGGAAATTTTACTTATGGTTCCGGTTCCAGTTCCCGGTTCCATAAACCGTGAACCGGGAAGTACTGGTTCCCAGTTTGAAAGTAAATTTCCCTTTTTTTTTTTTAAACCGTTCCGGGACCAGTACCGGAACCGGGACAAAACCGGGAAACGGTTGCAAATTTCTCACCCCTAATATATATATATATATATATATATATACGCATTAAATAAATTTGGACATAAGGATAAAAAAGGAAACAGTCTATTATATTTTTTACTAATTAAATAATGTTCATATTAATGTATATATATCTTGAATAATAATTAAATTAGAAATAGTGTTTGCCAAAGTCTCTCCTTTTAGGTATAGGAGACTCTTGAGTTAGTCTTAATTTTTGTTTATTTTTATTTTTTAGTTTTAAGTTTTTTTTTGTTATTTCTTTTCAGTGATTAAAATATGGCTACATTCTTATACTCGCTTATTATATTATTATACATGAAAATATAGAAAAATTAATTTTTTTATTTTGGGTTTAAAAATATATTATAGTCGCTTGGATATTTATATTTCTACCAACGATAAATTCATAATGCAATACTTTTAAAAATCAAAAAACGCGACGTCTAATTTTATATTCTAGGGTAAGTCATATATATATATAACAATGTTACTAATGATTATTATTACTTGTTGTGATCGTTGTTAATTGCGTGTTTATTTGCTTAATATATTTTTTTTATGAAATAAATTATTAAGCACCACCTGAATTAAAATCCTGGCTCCGCCCCTGCAATTATGGTTTAATTTGTTGTTTTGTCATAAACGAGGCTGATGTGGGCTCATCCACTTGGCAAAAAATTGCTATGCAGCAACCCACGTTCGTCCACGGAGCCAAAGTTAACAGGTAAATTAACTGGTTTACGAGAATGAAGTGGTCAACGGCCCAAATATAACTTTGTATACTTTTTTCGTAACTTTTAAACATTAGATACACGAAGGATTCTTTGACTAAACTTTGAGTATCACCGTCATTAACCCATATATATATATATTTATTGTAATAAGGTACTGAAAATTGTTGACTATTTCTTCCTTCTACCTGTCTAGTTAATAGACTTGACCTATGAAGTCTAAGGGCCTGAATTTTTATTTATATATGCGTTTAAAAGATACTAATAATAAGATATCATTAATACAGAGTTGACCAATGTCTAAACATATTTAATGCAACACATAAACAGCCAAGTAATTAATACATACAAGCAGCTACTATATGTACATTAAAGCCAGGTTTTGAAGAAGTAAGACAATTTAAGTAAAAGTTATAGTTGAATGGTTGATCAATTATTTAGTTTCGGGTCGGTTATTGTTTTTTTTTTTTTTTTTTTGCTTATAAATCCGGTTTTCGAAATACTATATTAACAGGTTAATTAGGACTATTATATAGATGGAAATTAATTTAATTATTTTAATAACCTTATTGAGTTACCGAATAACGATATTTTCAATGTACTATATATTTGTATATATATTTTGAATTATTGCATTTATTAATGCATAGTCAATAAGGTTCTAATATGACTTGTTGTGTAAAAAGTGTGGAAATGTAAAAAATTCTACATGTTGGAAATGCGCGAATCGGGATTTAGGCTCACGACGTTCCCGCAACGACGTGGTTGACGAGCTATAGGTTACGCACTTGTGGAACTCCGATCCAAATCACGAGGCTCACGATCACAGGAAAAATCGACAAACGCCGAAGCTCCACCATGGAAAGCGGCAACGATCTCATCGTTGCCCCACGGAGGCGGCACGGGGTGCGCCACTAATTTCTCTAGATTAGGGTTATAAAATCTAAATTGAATTTATAATTCCGATTTCAATTTCTCTTAAGGTGTCATTTACGGTTTATTATTTTTATTTTTATTCATGATTTTGAAATTAAAGTAATTTTAGAAATCAGATTAATTTCTATTTTTTTTAGGAATTCATATTTAAGATCATGTAAATTAATACAATCGTAGCATTTTTATCAAATTACTTTAATTAGAAGTTAATCTAATTATTACGTGTATTAATTAGAAATGAATTTTTAATTAAGTGTTAAATGTGATAGACAGTTACTTATTATGAAATAACTATAATATTATTTTAATAAAACAGAGGGATATGAGTAATCCTCTTAGGTCTTATTTTAAACATTTAGTTTTGAATTTTAGTCATTATCGGATTTTGATTGTATTCAACGTCTAATATTAAGTATAAATTAATTATCAGATAAGTTCACCTTTTCAAAACTCATCAATCAATATTAGGTTCAAGGTCCTCCTTGTATCGAGTCCTTGTTATGTATGTGCCCGCTCTAAGTAGGTTTACCATTCCCGTTAAAATGCTTCTACTCAGTATGACACAAGCGCGAAGGACGCCAATATCCAAATCCTCCGGCTCAATATGTGGGTTGTACCTAATAGAGGAACCCTAATAAGATGAGGCTCGAGAGACTTAGTGAGAATAATCAGTTAGAAGTTAATAATTGTTCTTAGTTCTAATTGTCTGGAATTATAAACAAGATATAAGTACAACGGTTGTTTAAACCCGACTTTATAATTTATTATTATTGATGAGGGTTACTATTCTAATTAATTTATATATATACATCATAACCTAAAAGTCCTTATCTTATTATTTCATATTTATTTATCACGTATGAATTTGAATTATCATTAAGCTCATATATATATATATGTATATATCTATTGTTAATGCGTAAAACTAACTTTAACTTCGAACCTTATCCACGGTTTGGGCCCCGAGTTGGACCTGATGGACGCGTAGGTAATAAAATGTAGAGTCAACGTGAGTTGACTGATGATCGTCAAAGCTGGGGGAGAATCATTTATCTTGAGTGAGCCTCAGGGTTGTTCTTGGTAATCCGTGATGAAATTCCCTCCTTGGGGAGCTCCTCTTCTAGGAGAATTCCTTGTCTTGGCGAAGTTCTAGGGCATTCTTGATGAGTCTTTATGATTTTCCTTTCTTGGTGAGCTCTTATGGCGACGAAGGACCTGCAAAAAAGGGTAGATTGGTTCCGCACCTCGCCGCTTATGGTTGGGCGAGGCTGCCTACGTATCTCCATGAGAAACAGGTCACGCGTAGTTCAAGGGTCCTGAAAAATAATAATACATATTGAGTGTTTAAATCACGTACGTATCATCTGTTCCAGAGCTATCCGTGGGACTTGGACCCGTATCACTAAAGCTCCAACGAATTGCTAGTGGTTCCTCAAACCTCGGTGTTATTCTACTATAAACCCGAGGCTGCACTTTCTACTAATAGACTACATATTATTCCCTTTGTCAAGGATCAAGGTCACATAAGACTTAGATCGAATATCCATTTGATCATCTACTAGTGACTCAACTCCAAGTTTCATTGACGGTCTTATATTACTAATTACGGAGTTTAAGTCAGGTCAAGTCCAGTATGAAGTCGCTTCATACGATCTAGTGATTGTGACATACACACTCAGTCTAGAATAGGATAACTTCACTTAGTCACATTAATGACTTTTTCCGATTAATAAGATCCCACTTAGTCAATCAAGTCACAGACATTTTATGTTAATTTATTATGATTATTAATTCTTCTTCACATTAACTCGGTTATGATAAGAATAACATAATTTCATCTTTTATGAACTATGGAATAAACATTATATTTTACTCTACCATAAACTATAATAAGATAAACATAATAAGTAACATCTCTTTTTTCAACAACTTGGTCAAAATAATACAGCTTGTTATGGACACATATCCAACAGCGCCCCCCCCCCCCCCCCCCCCCCCCCGTGCTCTGTTCGGTTTGTCGTATCGGTATAAGACATAGCAGTCTGAATCCCTAATTTGTAGTCAATCGATGTTCCCGCAATGAAGTTTTGGAGGAGTTAAAGGTTCCGCACTTGTGGAACTCTGATCCTAAATAGAAGGCTCACGGTCACACGAGAAACCGGGTAAACCCATAGAGTTCGTAAAAGTACCCAAAGTTTCGTAATGTGTCTATACTCATACCTTAATTTTTGAATTTAATCTAGGTCCATGTATCGATGAAATCCTGCGATTTCCGTCTCAAAATCGAGAAAAAAAAAATCAATATTGCAACCCCCACGTTGGTTACACACTAAGAATTTGTGGTGTGTAAATAGATTTGAATTTATGACAAAGTCAACATGTGGTTGAACTAGTGATATGTAATGGTTGAGTGTGACGTGGAGGCGAGGTGGCAAGATTATGCCACTTTGTTCTTTCACAATGCCACCCTCGCCGGTTTCGCCATCGGCTCGGGCTCAGGCTCAGGATTGTGGGTATAAAGGCCCTAATGGTGTTGTATAGGCGCACTTAAGGCACTTAATCAAGTGGCATTGGGGCGAGCGGCGTAGGCTCGGGTCCTCGGGCTGTCTCGCGGTGATTCTCGCCTAGTGATGTTATTTACTAGCCGTTGGGCTGTTATGGCAGTTTCATGCAGTTATTAGTTGTTTGGGTCGCAACTTTTGGCATTAAGGTTGTGTCATTTCGTGAAGGGTCGCTATATTTGGAAATGACAGTTACGTTTGCCTATTTAAACAACCTATATTCATGGTCCAACAAACAAGCAATATTCTGTTAAATCTCTCTACACTTTCCAGATAATCGTTCTTGCCTATTTCGTGCTACAGAAACGTCTTGTGCAGTACGATAGGCTTGTGGTATCCTGCGATATTCTTGCATTGTAGACCTCTACACGGTCTTAGAGGTGCAGTACGATAGGCTTGTGGTATCCTGTGATATTCTTGCATTGTAGACCTTTAGATGCTCTTGGAGGTGCACGGAATTCTATAATGAAAGCGTACTTAATGCTTGATTCAAGCCCAACGTCTTCGATCTAGTCCAAGAATCATCTAACAATAATATATATATGTATATATATATATTTACTGTTACTCATACTCTTGATATTCAATACATCCCAAATACATCCCAGTTGCAAATACTATAATTTTTTTTAGTAATATGATTTTAAAGCCATTCTATTAAACTATGTTATTGTACAGCTTGTTATTAAGGTGTTTCAGTAGGTAGCATTGTATATTTAGCTCTTATTTACTCAAGTCATACTCGCGGCATGAGTATCCATAAAAAATATGAAACGGTATATTTCTTTTTCTCTGGAAAAATGATTGATTATTTCTAAATAATTTATATTATTAATTATTAAATAATTACTTATATGAATTTTAGAGCAAAAGATTAAATAATTAACTATATGGGACAATTGTGGTATTCCAAATCTTGTACTAAATGTGTTGGCACGTACATTCCCAATCTTTCTTTAGCAGTAATAGTACCCTTAACAGTGACAATATCCAACTCCGTTCATGTCAAGTTAGCGTCAATAAATCTATAGATTTGCATCGTCTCTAATTTAATTAAAATATTGAATAGTTAATATTCTTAGAGTTCAACTGTAAACGGGCATGTGTTTCTCGTGCAACATAACTATAGACGAGTTACGAAATTAGACTTTGATAATATTATATTATTAATTTATTTTTTTGTATATTAATATTGCTTGTAGAAGAGATTGAAAATATATCCACAATTGAACTTAAACTTGAACTGAGGCGCAACGAATAATGTCCGGGCAGGACCTTTTCTTTGAGATGTAAATAGTATTGTTTAAAAGAGCATGCATTTCATTGTTTAATCATTCTCTAGCATATCCAAAGCATATTTATCTTCGATTCTTTTAGGAATTTTCATACTGATATAATGAAATTATCAATTAGCTAATAAGCATATTAAATCATTATTAGATCGTGATTAGTAGAAATGATGAAGAATTACTGAGGGAAGTCAATTAATATCTTTATTATGTGGCGATACCAGAATACCAATAATCAATCGACAACTTTCCAAACTTTCATGAAGCTCCCATATTATGAAATTAAAAGGCATCGATCACGGTTATAATTTAAATACTTAAATAGTTAAATCCATTATATATTATATATATTGGGGTCTATCATAATAATAATGTCTTAGTCAAGCCAAAAAGGCATCAGATCATGCAATGCTTTTCAATTTTATAAGCATAAGTTATTTTGCAACAATATTCCGGAATATAAGAATTATACTTTTTACATTAATTAATGCTAGAAATTATTAGATGTTACGTGAGGCACGATGATATTTATTTTAATATTCCACTAAGCATAATGCATGCATGTATGTCGATAGTGGACACATATAATGAAAAATTATCGTTTATGTCATGTGCATTTTTCGTAACATATAAAAATTGGGTCTATTTTAACAAAAGTCAAAGCCCAGTACGAAAAGTCAAAGCCTGTCATGATAAGTCATGTTCCCAATATAGCGGCTTTGGGAACAACGTTATGTTGTGTTCTTTAACTAGAAAATCAAAGAACAATCAAGCTAACAGTCGGGGTTCAAGATCACTTCAGGATTTAGATTAATTACCATTTGATCATCTTTTACGACATAGTTCAAAGTTGTCAGTGACAGTCTTAGTTGAGCAACTTTTAGAACTTGGACAAGTCCAATCCAGTACAAAGACACTTTGTACTTAATGCACTTAATGGGTATGACACACATATCTATCCAGAATAGGATTTTCTCCATTTAGTCACATTAATGACTTTGTCAATTAAGAGGCTCCCACGCGCTTAATTAAGTCACAGATACATTTAAGTTCATATATTGCATCTATCAATTGCATTCCATTATGAACTATGGATTTAAATTCGTTTTATAAATAAAGAACTATAGAAAATAGTGTCATAATAAGTGCCTTCTTTATTAAGAGTGATGTCATAAACTTTTACAATGGGTAAATAAAAACATTGTTTAAGGGCAATATGCCCAACACCCTCGCCATAGGAGCTCGCCAAGGAAGGAAATGCACGAAGAATCATCAAGACTAGCTCGGAGCTTCATCAAGACCGGAGTTCGCCTGACGAGGACATCGCCAAGACAAGGACTCCGCGCAGACGAGGAGCTTCGCTGTGAACCGGACTTCTCCACCACCAAGAAAGTTCGCCGAGGATCGTCAGTGAAATCACGGAGACTCGCCCAAGACGACGGGATCGCCTCCAGCTTTGACGATCATTAGTCAACCCGCGTTGACTCAGCATCAAATTATCCTTGTGTTCAGCGGGTCAATCTCGGGACCCGAACCTTGTATCCGACTCTAAGTTAAAGCCATTTTCACGCACTAACAGTTCGGCGCTAGAAGGAGGGGTAGCCCAAAAATACGCGTCGAGACCCTTCCAACAATCATCAGAAGAGCGGAGCACGACGATCGCCATTTGACATGACGAGTGGTGCTAGTGCTTCTCAACGCGCGACGCCGCAACCGACGACCAGCATCGCGCTCAACATGAGGTCCCAAACCCTCGCCAGGCGGACTCAGCCGCCTCGCCAAGTTTCACCAGCTCAGATCAGGAATGACGACGTTGCCAACGACGGTTCGCAAAGGTCAGTCGACGCTCACAACGAAGAAAGTACGGGAGATAGTGAAGACAACGGAGATCGCCAGGACCGCCGCGAGCCTCGCCAGGTTCGCCCAGGGGGGTCGCCAGGAGGTTTTTCAAGCCGAATATCCCGAAGACGTCGAAGACCGCCAGAACTATCCGGAACTTCGCTGGGCTCGCCCGGGGGGTCGCCAGGAGGTTCGCCTGGCCGAAGACCCCGAAGACGTCGAAGATCGCCGGAACTATATATCCGGACTCTCGCCAGGCTCGCCCGGGGGGTCGTCAAGAGGTTTGCCAGGCCGAAGATCCTGAAGACGTCGAAGACCGCCGGAACTATCTGGACCCTCGCCAGGCTCGCCCTGGGGGTCGTCAGGAGGTTTTCCAGGCCGAAGATCCCGAAGACGCCAAAGATCGCCAGAACTATCCGGACCCTCGCTAGGCTCGCCCGGGGGTCGCCAGGCCGAAGATCCCAAAAACGTCAAAGGCCGCCAGAAATACCCAGATCCTCGCCAAGATCGCCCGGGGGGTCATCAAGAGGTTTGTCGGGCCAAAGACTTTAACGATATGGAGCACCGACGAGACATCCCAAACCTTTGTCAGACCCACCTGGAGAGTCGCCAAGGTAACCGTCGTGACGAAGACCGCCCGGGGGGTCGCCAACTCTCACCAAGACATGAGGGCGGAAGACGAGCTGAAGTGATCTACCTTAAAGACTACAGAGAAAGTTGACAACGGGACCGTCGGGCTTTGCCGACCACCACCTAGGTCACAAGGAGCCTCGCCAACCGCAGCGCGACGATGTACTCGACCTCCTACAAGGAATGCAGAAGGAAATTCAAGACTTGCGCTCTGCCCAGGACCGTGGCGTAAGAGGCCGTGCTGTGCTCGACGGGATCGTGTCCCCACTCGCACCACACCTGCTCGACGGAGAAGCCGTAGGCGACCTACGCTTCGCAAGAAACCTCATCTACAACGGAAAAGGAGATCCAGTCTACCACCTCGTGTAGTACTAGACAATCATGCAGATGAAGAAGTGTTCAGCCTCGACGATATGCCAGGAATTCTTCCTAACCCTCACGGGAACGGCAGTCGAATGGTACCAGCGACTACCCAAGGCGAGCATCCACTCCTCCAACCAGCTTAAATACCGATTCCCCGCTCGCTTCGCTAGCGCAATGACTCAAAGAAATGAGAAGTCCTACCTCTGGTCAATCAAGCAGAACACAGACGAATCCCTGCAGAACTTCATCAACCGCTTCGTCGAAGAATCCAACAAGGTAAACGACTACACCGACAACGATACTGTCATCGCCCTCATCGACGGGCTGCGGACCGGAGAATTCTTAATCTCCCTCATAAAGGAAAGACCGTCGACCATGACGGAACTCATGACAAGATCCGCTCAGCACATCTCCGTGGAAGAATACCTCGCCAACAGGAAGTCAACGGAGCCACGGAGCCGTCAACAAAGCCATGACCGCTCCCCCGACGAACCAAAGACGATGAAAAGTCGCCCAGACAACAACAAGAACCGAATGGAAAAGCCACAAAGGAGTCAAGATACGAGGAAGTCGTTCCTCTACAAAGACTACACGCCGCTGACAACAACGCCAGACGAGATCTACGCGATGCACGGTGACAAGTTCAAGAAGCCCCCTCCGCTTGGCAAGCCAGGAAGGATAAAAGCCAATACTGAAAAATCCATCGTGACTACGGTCACATGACGTCGCAATGCTACCAGCTGAAGAACCAAATTGAAGACCTAATCAAGTAAGGACAACTGAAGGAGTTCATCAAGAGGCTAACGGCGAGCAGCGAAGGAATGCCGACCCCAGTCCTGACAATGGCGCCATCAACGACTCAAGGTGACGACCGAGGGAAAGCCATAACGGCCACCCCGCTCAACGTCGTTTCAACAATCATCAGAGGACCGGGAACATGAGATTCAGGCTAGAGCAGACGGAGCTACGCATGCGCAACGTAGAAGGGATGGACGCCAAACCAGGTTAACCTGATGGGCTCAACACCTCCAATCCGCACAGGCTAAGCAATCACCTTCACTGACGACGAAGCTCTCACCATCCACCACCCGCACAACGAGGCCATCGTCCTGGAAGCACAAATCGCCAACAGCGTGGTCAGGAGGATCCTCATCGACAACGGGAGCTCTGCCGACATATTCTCCAAGACGGCCTTTGATAAGATGAAGTTAGGCCGAGTCGTCGCCAGCCCTGTCCGAACACTACTATTTGGTTTTGCAGGAGAACGTGTGACGACCAAAGGATCCATCGAGCTACCGACAACCTTCGGGACCAAAGACGGACCTAGGGTGACTTGAATGGTGACCTATCTCATCGTCGATATTCCTTCGTCATACAATGTCATCATTGGGAGGCCTACGCTCAACCAACTCCAGGCCGTGACATCCACCTACCACCTACTCGTCAAGTTCCCCACACCCAGCGGTCGGAATCATGTGAGGAAGTCAAGCCGAATCATGAGCCTGTTACGAGAAAGGAGTACGCCGAAGCACAGCAACAGTTGCCGCCATCATAAAAGGAGTCAACAAAATCACCATCACCAAGCAAGGAGAACCAGGATAGGACGCGAGAACTCCAACGACCATTGTCGGGCTGAGAAAAACACTCGCCCTCCTGCGACAATACGAGAAGAGCTTGGACCACTCCAGAAGGATGTGAGGAACTGCACAAGAAGACTTTCCAGACTACGCAACGTACAGGCGCATCGTCGACAAAGTGTTCAACCGCCTACGCTTCATCAAGAGGAAGGTCAACCTCGCCAAGAAAAGGAGCGAAGAAGAGCGCCAACAAGGTGTCGCCAAGAAAAGGGAAGCAAAGGCTGACTTAGTCGCCAGGAGAACCCACGGCGTCAACACCCTCACAGGTGAAGGAAAGAAGAAGACGAAGGACGCGCCGGCAATGGGCCGGTATGGAGCATGAACATCAGCGGAGACAACGGCGATACCAGCACAGGAGCTGAAATCGTCTTCACCAGCCCTCAAGGAGAAAAGTCGAAGTACGCCATAAAATTAGAGTTCAAAGCCTCCAGCGACGAAGCCGAATGCGGAGCGCTACTCGCCGGCTTGAACCTCGCCGAAAGGCTCGACGTGAAGAATTTACACGTACACTGCAGCTCGGAGAGAATCGCAAGCCAGGCGAACGGCGCACTACCGACACCGGAGGACAAGACGCTGACTCAGCTGGAAGAAGCCATGGGCCCCCTTCAGCCATTGACGTGGTACGAGATCACTTGGATCCCTGCAACAACCAACGACGAAGCAGCCACGCTAGCTCGAGAAATGAGCGGAAAAAGAGAAGACGAATGGCGAAAAACCACCAACGAATAAACGGAGGAAGGTTCAACCGCCTACGAAGAAATTCTTGCGGTCAACACCAAAGACGAGCCCAACTGGATGACCGCGATAGTCGAGTGTCTACGCCAAGGCGAGCTACCAGTCCTACCAGTAAACCCGCACTACTGAAGAAGCGGCAAAAACCCCATATCCTTTTGAATAAAGCGCAATGCGCGAGGTAAAGTCTACTAAGAAAGACCAGCCTTACTTACGAATAAATTCGTTTTTTGCGAAATACTCTGAAAGTTTTCACGAAATTGCAAGGCAGATTACGCCAAAATTCGAGGGGGGGGGGGGGGGTACTAAGGTATATACTACCCTATAAAAAAAAACCGACTACGCGTCGAAGACCTTCGCCAGGTAACAATAGGCACCGGCGATTACGATCCGGATAACTCCTTCGCCACAGAATAATAGGCACCAGCGAATGCGATCCGGATAAATCCCGCGCCAGGCTATAATAGGCACCGACGATTACGATCCGGATAACTCCTTCACCAGGCAACAATAGGCACCGGCGAATGCGATCCGGATAAATCCTGCGCCACGCTACAATAGGCACCGACGAATGCGATCCGGATAAATCTTGCGCCAGGCTATAATAGGCAACCCAAACTCGTCGGATTAGCTACCCGGCGAGCAAAGGCATAACATTGTCTACGGAAAAAAACTATATTACCTGCAGGGAGCAGAGTGCACTCACAAGACTGCCACCACGCGACACGACTCGCACTCGACAAAGCAAAGGTATGAACGAAAATCAAAATTCATATTATACTAAAATGCATAAATGTCATGAAACAGGTACAAAGTGAAAAGGCAAAATACGCCAAGCAAACGTGCCAGGGCAAGGAGTACGGCTAAAACAAACCCAAAAATTTCTATAAATCATATTGGCAAAGGAAAGAGAAACTAATCTCTGGGAAGCACAAAGCCGAGAGGCTCCGTAACACGAACGGAACACAGAGCGCAGAAGACTTCAAGATGCCAATGAAAGCTTTAAGATAGCCTCGCTGCCACCAACGAACATCACCATCGCCGCCGGTATGTCCACCGGAGAAGCTGCCAAGCCGCTGCCCGCCTCGAGAACCGAGCCGATCACGCCGAAGGAGCCCCCGCGGGCCCCACGCACGCCGGAGTCCTCCACAGCTCCTGCCTCCGCGCCGTCACCGGAAACTGCCACAGACCGAGCCGAAGAGGTGAGCCCAGCCGACTCCACCACGCCGTGGACCCCACGGCCCAAGCCATTGCCGCCCGAACCAAAAACCCCGCGCGCGCCAAGTTCGAAAGACGCGCCAAAGGACGCCATGCAGCCCGCTCCACCGCCGAGGGCCACGTCAACGGCGAGCCCTCCCATGCCGAGTTCGGCCTCCTCCACGGCACTCGCTAGAATTTCGATTCCCGCGCCATCACCTACACGGAATATATCTTCAAGGCTCAATGCCCAATCGTTCAACATCGCTGGAGCGTCATCAAATGTGGCCGAAATTTCATCATCAAGATTCAAGAATAGAAAGTCCGGTGAGAAAGTAAACGTATCGGACTCTTGGATGTCGTCACGAAAATTGCCACCACCAAGCTCGCCGGAAAAAATCATCTCCTCCACAAGCAATGGAAACGCAGCCGTCAAGCTTTCCGGAGAAGTCCAAACCGCGAATTGGAGGAGCAAGAGGAGAGAGAAAATTGCCTTATACCCTAAAGGTATTTATGAGGTAATATTTCCCCTAATTTCATCTCCCCTTTTAATTTTGCTCGAATTTTATTATTCATTCAAGCCCAAAATCGCATAAACTAGGCCCATAAATCTGAAGTTTAATTTTTAATTGGTAAAAAACGATCAAAAATGGGCTTTTATACGTTTTTAAGTGAAAAAGACTATTTTAAAAGGTTATTCATAAAACCTTCGAAATTAAACTTTGGAACTTTATAAAGTTTCATTTTTTTTTTATTTTCAAACATGAAAACCAAATTAGAACAATTTTTCTGGGTTTTCATGAATTGTATATTATTTACGGTATTTATTACAAGTACAAGATTGCGCAATAATTAAGAAACTTCTTAAAGTTTCGTACTTAGTGCGCCATTATTATTTTCAAAGTATTTATTTACTTTCAAATTTATTATGTCAGATGATTTTATTTATTCATTTTTGGATTTATTTGCGAAGTTTAAAATTAATTTAAAAGGCCGTTATTTCACAAAGTGTGCCTATGAACCTCCAAAAATCCAAAGATCAAATAAATAAAAAGTGATTTGTGATTTATTTAAATAAATTTGCTTATGTCATTGACTATGGTCGAAATTATTTTCCCGCTTATTATGCAACATTTTTGAAAATATTACAAACGCCCAGTTAAAGGGAATTTGCAGTTCTTTGGGAGGACGGAATGGAGACGAAAATCTCTGACAACCCGGATCCTCACCAAATAACACAAGTTGCCTTAGGTGTTAAAAGAAAATGTTTCTCGCGCAATACAATTACCCAAGAAATTGGGGGTTAATGTTTTGTGCATTTTTCGTAACATATAAAAATTGGGCCCATTTTTGCAAAAGTCAAAGCCCACTACGAAAAGTCAAAGCCTATCATGATAAGTCAAGGCCTATCACCAACTCCAGAGGCTTGGGATCGAAGAACTAAGACATTGGCTAGGCCCGGGGCCAAAAAGGCAACGAGGCGACAAGGCGACGAGGTGACGAGGTAACGAGGTGACGAAGCCAACAAGGCGACGAGGCGACGAAGCCGACAAGGCGACAAGCCAACGAGGCGACGAGGCAAAATGCAGACGAGGTGATGAAGCCGACAAGGCGACGAGGCGACAAGTCGACAAAGCGCCAAGGTGACGAGGCGACGAAGCCCCTCGCCGGAGCTTGGCGAGGGCATAACTTGCAATTAGCTTACACGGCGAGAAGATCCGAGACTACGAAGATCCCCGGGAAATCCTCCGGATTTTCCCGAACACAGCCTGAGGACTCGTGGACAACCCAAAGACATCCAAGACGAATCGAGAGGCATCAGAGACCCTTTTTTCAGGCAAGGGGCCCTGACAATCCCCTTGTTGCAGGGAGAAATTCACAGGGCTCCCCCAAGGGTGAAATATTCAGGGAATTCAAAAGCCCCTGAGGTGCAATTCCAGGAACTTCTCTGGTGTTGGCGAAGTACATCGTCCTGTCAAGGCTCTCACTGTACTTTGCCAACACCAGAGAAGTTCGACAGTGAGCTTGCCAGCACCAACGAACTCGATGAAAAGCAGATCACGCCGGTAATACCCAGCAATCGGGCCACGGGTCACCCCCACACCGCCAATAACGACACTTCCGACGAGTCAAACCACATCGTCATTATCCCGCCGTTTATCACTAACCCCAAACTATGTGGGACCTGATTCTCTTAAACTGAGATACGTAGGCAGCCTCGCCCAACCATAAGCGACGGGGCACGGGCCCATTCTACCCTTTTTTCCGAGTCCTCCCTCGCCATAGGAGCTCGCCAAGGAAGGAAAAGCACGAAGAATCATCAAGACTAGCTCGGAGCTTCATCAAGACCGGAGTTTTCCCTGACGAGGACATTGCCAAGACAAGGACTCCGCCCAGACGAGGAGCTTCGCTGTGAACCGGACTTCGCCACCACCAAGGAAGTTTGCCGAGGATCGTCAACAACAGCCGGAAGACTCGCCCAAGACGACGGGATCGCCTCCAGCTTTGACGATCATCAGTCAACCCGCGTTGTCGGCTCATCGGCCTTGTCGGCTCATCACCTCGTTGGTGTTGTTGGCTTGTTGCCTCGTCAGCCTTATCGCTTCATCCACTCGTCGGCCTTGTCGAGGACTTTGTCTTCTTTACTCAAGGCCTTTCCAATGTCTTGGTTCGTCGGCTTCCGGGTTTTGACTTTGGTGATGGGCTTTGAATTTTATTGGTGGGCTTTGACTTTTGCCAAAGGGAACCAAATTTTTATGTGTTACTAAAAATGCACATAACATAACCCTTACCTAGTTTATTGGGTTATTGTATTACGCGAGAAAGTTTTATTTTAAAACTTTAGGAACCTTTTGTTATTTCACAAGGATCCGGGTTGTCAGTGTTTTTAGTCTCCTCTCCGTCCTCCTAAGGAACTGCAAATTTCCTTTACCTTGATACTTACAATACGTTTTCGAAATGTTTGCATAAAGAAGCGTAAAAAAATTCGATCATAGTCAAAGACATAACCAAATTGCTTAAATAAATCATATGTCACTTTTTTTTATGATTATACTGGATCTTTGGATTTTTTGATGTTCGTAGGCATACTTTGTAAAATAAAGGCCTTTGTAATTAATTTTGAACTCCCGCAAATAAATCCAACAATAAATAAATAAAATCAAGTGACGTAATAAATAAATAATTTGAAAATAATTGCGCATTAGACTTTGAAACTTTTAAATATCCTTAATTATTGCGGAATTTTTTTACTAGTAATAAATACCGTAAATAAGCAAATAATCATGAGATACCGGGAAAATAATTGTAATTTGGTTTTCATGTTTGAAAATTATAACTAAAACTTTATAAAGCTCCAAAGTTTAATTTCCAAGGTTTTATAAATAACCTTTGAAAATAGCATTTTTCTCGTAAAAACGTATATAAGCCCATTTTTTATTATTTTTTACCATTTAATAATAAGAAATACCCACAAAATTCCCAAAAGAACCCAAAGTTTAAAAGAAATACCCATAGTTTTAAAAAACTAATTTATTCCCAATAATAATATTTTTTAGACCAAACTAACCTTGATAATTATTATTTCGAAATAATAATTAAATTTGAAACATTCTCCCATTAATATATTATTCAAAATAATATTAAATTGAAAATATTAGGCACATTTATTTCTCTCATTAAATGAAAAATCCTTATTCCTAAATTGTTTCTCTCTCCCTATTAATCGCTTACCTCCTCTCTATACTCATTTATTGCTCCCCGCTTGCCGCTCACTCGTCGATTGCTTGATTGTTCATCGGTTACTCGTTCACTCGCTCTCCCGTCGCATGTAACGGCGCTCGTTCATCGATCGCTCATTCACTCGCTCTTCCGTCATTTGCTCGCTTCTCTATTTCTATCCGGCTCACTCTGGTCGCAAAGCTCTGCCTCATTCTTGGACAGTTTAACCACAAGCTTCACTGATGAAGTCCATAAAAACCTCCACAGTAAGACCCACATTATGATTGTGAAGATTATTGTTGAATCTTAAAACTTTTTTGTGATTATTTTGGCTTTGATAAAGCGTATGGATTTCTGAAAATACCTCACATTGCGTGTTTTGATTTTTTTTCTTGTTTCAAAACGTGTTATTTTCGTTTTAAGGTTTTATAGTTTTGATAACGATTTCAGACTCTGTAATTGTGATTACCATTTTGTTATTTTTACGGTTGTAATTTTATTACAATTTCCAACTATGTAATCGTATATAAGATTACATAATTATATACGATGAATTTTTTACAAAATTATTCAAAAGGCTGTGAAAAATTAATTGTATAGAATGTGACTGTAACTATGATTACCAATTCCAAACCATGAAAATTCGGTATATGTGATTACCAAACCGGGTTTTCTTTTGTGTAATGCATTATAGGTGTTATTGAATTTTGTAATTGTAACTACAAAACGTATTAGTAATTGTAATTACAGTTTATGATCATAGAGTTTTTACAGTATTTGGTATTTTTAATTACCATTAAAGATTAAAGCTACAATGTTAAATTGTCCTCATTGATTTCCTATGATTTTAGGAAATGAAATCAATTTATCCATCGAAAGCGCCAACAAGTTCTAACGAGCGAGGTAATGGGGTTGAATTGCGAAGAATATACAAGAAAGTAGCAGAAACACCGGGCCAAGTTTTTTGCCAATTCATCAAAGACTAGAGTTTCTTTCTTTGATAATCTATTCGTAGAATCGCACGGCATGATCGAAGTGGATTTATTGAAGCTTTTTAATACTACCAAATATGATAATATTAATTACAGAATAATTGCAGTTCATTAATTATGAGTTGCACAATATTAAAGCAAACAAATCGTAAATACATATACGATTCCAGGATAATAAACTTAGAAGAAATAATGGTAAATAATCACACGATTAGTAAAAAATAATCTTCTACAAAACAAAGAACATTAAATTGGGATGGCCTAATGGTAAATATATATATAATCAGTAAATGATATATACTTATACGATTTTGGTTAATAAACTGACAAGGAATAATGATAAATATACGATTATTTCCGATTAGTAAAAACTAATCTTTTACTAAACCAACAACATTAAACTAGGATGGCTTAATAGTAAATATATTTACAATCAATAAATGGTAAATACTTATACGATTTAATAAAAACCTATCCCCAGGAATGGAATTGACAAACTAGGGTTATACAGAGTACGAGTTTCATTGTCCTGCAAAAATATTGATAAGAGAAAAAGAAATAAGAATTGATTATTTTGAAATTAGATTGAAAAAGATTTTTGGGATAACTAATTAGGATAACAAATTAAGGAATTTTTAACACGTATTATAATTTTTGGGATAATATTCTGTAACTTAATTTCAAAATATAATTCGAACTATCCTAATAAATAGTATAACTAATTAGGGGATTTTAACACGTATTAGAGGTTAACTAATACAATTTTTTCGGTAATTAATTTTAAACGTAAAATGTTAATTAATTAAATTATTCATTCGTTCAAAGGGTATATTGGTCCATATTTCAATTAGTTGGTGGTTTTATTTACCATAAATAAAAATGGGCATTTTTTCAAAAAATTGAGTCACAAATGGGCATTTCGTTAATTAACCTTTAATAATAAAATGTTAGCTTTGTGGGCCTAGTTTTTGCGGGTTCTCGGCTTGCATGAGCTTGCATAATTCAAAACTAATTAGAGAGAAATAGAGTTACGGTAAAATAAAACCTCATAATATCTTTTAGGGATTTTTGGCATTTTCTCTCTCTTACTCCACTTCCAAAACCGCGAATTGCTATCACCGGGAAGCTTTGACAACTGCATCTTCTTCTCTTGCGGTGGTGATGGTTTCTCCAGCGAGCTTGGCAAGAAATTCTCCATTTGAAGATGTCATTTTATCGCGTAAGCTCTCTTTATCGAATTTTCTCTTGGAAGATGAAACTTCAGTCACCTTTGATGGTGTTCCGGCGAGCCTGGACAATTGGAGTTCATTTTTTAAGGATATCTTCGATGTAAGTGATGGCGCGGGAATGAAAATTCCGGCGGGCTTCATGGAGGAGGCCAAACTCGGCGTGGGAGAGCTCGGCGTCCTTTCGGTCTTTGGAAAGGATATTGGCTGCATGCCGACGTGCGATACGTTGGAGGCGGCGGGATTCTATCAGTTGGTGGCATTTAGGCTATCGGCGACAACTCCCGTGGCGTGAAGCGAAGTGGAAAGAGGCATCGGCTCGGTGTTTGGCGGCAATGCGCGAGGGGAGCTCGGCGAGGACAACGTGGGCTATGTGGTGCCCCGCGGTGCGACAAAGACAACAAGAATCCTCCAGTCAGCGGCTTCTATTGTGGCCTCCGGTGGGGAAACGGTGGTTGGAGCTGTGGGTGACGAGATCGAGGGTGCGTGCGTTGCGAGCATTGGCGCGACTCGTGATCTCACCGGGACCCGTGGTGTGGCTGGGCTGGCCGTAATGGTCTTGTTGGCGTTGTCTGTGGTGCTTCCCAGCCGTGGTGTAGTATTTGACGTGGTGGAGGTCATCAGCGGATGTGGAGCACGTGCGGGATTCTCCAGCGGCTGGTGCGGTTCTCTAGGCGGGCAGCGGCAGAGCTCTAAAGGAGTCTGGTGTGTTTGTGGGTGCCTATTGTAACCTGGCGAAGGAGTCTAGTGTGTGTGTTGGTGCCTATTATAACCTGGCAAAAGAGTTCGGTATGTGTGCCGATGCCGATTGTGACCTGGCAAAGGAATCCGGTGTGTGTGTCGGTGCCTATTGTAACCTAGCGAAAGAGTCCGGTGTGTGTGTCGGTGCTTATTGTGACATGGCAAAGGTCTTTTGTGCGTAGCCAGTTTTTTTTTTCCAGGGTCGGTATATATACCGTAGTACCCTCCGAGTTTTGTCGTAATCTGCCTTGCATAGTATTTCGTAAAGACGAATTTATTCACTGATCAAGCTAGCCTACATAGTAGACTTGGCCTTGCGCAATGCGATTTATTTAAAAGGATATAGGGCTTTCGCCATGTCTTCAACAGTGTGCTTTGGCTGGTAGAACCGGTGGCTCGCCTTTGCGGAGTTAGTTGACAATCGTAGTCTTTTGCTTGTGCTCGTCTTCGATATTGATGGCTTAGGTGGTTGACCCCTTCTTTGCCTCTTTGTTGTGGATCTTTCATCACTCGTCTTCTTTGAGTCGGTATTCATTGATAGTACTGTCTCAAGTGTTCGGTGTTCCACAGGTGTCTAATCGGTTATCCTTCCATTATCTCCAGGCACTATGTCCCATCGCATAACACTTGTCTGATGACATTTTTTCCTTCCCATTTAGGGCCTACTACTCTTGCGTTAAGCTTCTGTGTGTTCTACATCGCCTTCCTCAGTATAAGCTTCCTTTGGCGAATCATCGAGCATTCACCTTCGTGTTATAGTTCTCTCGACGATCCTCTTTTGTGTTGCCATGCGTGCGAAGGGATCGTCTCTTCTTTCTTCAATTAGGTCGAGTTCACCACTGAGCAGGTTTTCGTTGGGTACCACGATTTCGGCAGGTATGACTGCTTCAACTCCGTATGTGAGAGCAAAGGGGTTTCCCTGGTGGCCGTCCGGTTGGTGGTACGGTAGGCCCAATGGTAGCTCCTCGGCCCATTTTCCTTTCTTCTCTTCCAGCTTCTTCGTGAGGTTCTCCTTGATTATCTTATTGACGCCTTCCACTTGCCCATTTTCCTGCGGATGCTTCGGTGCGGGGTATGAATTGGTGATTCCGAGCTCCTCATAGAACGACTTTAATTTATCATTGTCGAACTAGAGGCCGTTGTCGGTCACGATATTCCGGTATTCCGTATCAGAAGATGATGTTTTTCCAGATGAAGTTCGTCATGCTGGCTTTGCCGATTGAGCTGAGGGGCTCTGCTTCAACCCATTTTGTAAAATAATCGATGGCGACGATAGCATATTCCCTGTTGGGGGCAGCCTTCGGTAGCTTTCTTATGAGGTCGACTCCCCAAATTGCAAATGGTCGTGGGACTAGTATGGACTTGAGCATCAGCGGTGGCCGACGAGACACATGAGGCGTAGCGTTGGCACTTGTCACATCAGCAGGAAAGGTGGCTTGTGCCCTTATTAGCGTTGACCAAAAGTAGCCTTGCTAAAGAGCTTTGAATGATATTGAAAGTCCAGCAGCATGGTTACCATAGATTCCTTCGCGGAATTCATTGAGAACTCGGTTCATGTCATCTGGCCCTAGGAAGCGAAGTAGCGGTTGTGAAAACCCTCTTTTGTAGAGCCTCCCCTCGTCCATGATTTAGCGGGTTGTGTGGTTCTTCAATCTTCTTGCTTCGGACGTGTCATCCGGTAGCTTTCCATGCTGGAGGTATTCTTTCATGCTCGTCATCCAATCTAGATCTTCCTGATCTTTGAGTCTTTCTATCGCGAGTACTTCGTCTTTGTTGATCAAACGTCGTTCGAGTAGCTCCACGGGTATCCTCCAAAGTCCTTCGTCGATTGCGCCGGATTCCATGCGTGCGAACGTGTCCGCGTGTGCATTATTTCCCCGGGGTATCTGAACGAATTCATACCCTGAGAATGGTTCCAGACATCTTTGAGCTTCTTGGAGGTAGGCCACCATGTTGTCTTCTTAAGCTTTGTATTCGCTGTTTATCTGGTTGACATACACCTGCGAGTCGCAATCTATCTTCATGTTTTCCACGATGAGCTTCTTGGCGATATTGAGTCCGGCGAGGATAGCTTTGTACTCCGCTTCCTTGTATAAGGACTTGAATCCGCTTCTAATGGCGTATTTCAACTTTTCTCCTTGCGGGTTGTTGATGACTATTCTTGTGCCAGCTCCTTGGGCGTTTGATGCTCCGTCCACGTACATGCTCCACGTCAGTCCTTCGGGGGTGGCCTTCCTCTTTGGCTGTGGTGGCGTTGTTTCCTTCTTTTCATCAGCGTCAGAGGCGTCGACATCATAGGTAAACTCGGCGAAAAATTTAGCAATGGCTTGTCCTTTGACGTCACCTTCTGGAATGCGTTCTTCAGTGGATGCTCCAACCTGAGCATGATCTGGTGGGCTTGGAAGTAAGGGCATAGCTTTCTTATGGTGGAGACGTAATACACTGGGTGTTGAGCCTTGTCTTCTTCTCGAATAAGAACCGCACTTACGGCCCATCTGGATAAGGACGGGTAGAGGTAAAGCATTTCTTCGTCTCGTGGCTTGGCAAGCATCAGCGGCAAGCCTAAGTAGGTCTTCAGCTCCTGGAATGTGAGTTCGAATTTGTCGTCCCACTGAATGTTCTTTCCTCCTTTCAACGCTTTGAAGAAGGGCTGACTCCGGTCGGTGGCTTTGGAGATAAATTTGTTTAGAGCTAGGAGGCGTCCTGCCAGACTTAGTACTTCCTTTACTTGTTGTGGGCTCTTCATCTCGAGTAGCACTCAGATCTTCTTGGAGTTGGCTTCTATTCCTCGGTGATGTATCATGTACCCGAAGAATTTTCCCGACTCTAATACGAATGCGCATTTGGCAGGATTTAGCTTCATGTTTAATCGGCCAAGGAGATTGTACATCTCCCTGAGGTTGGTGACGTGGTCGTCGGTCTTTAAGCTTTTGACGAGCATTTTGTTGACGTTGACCTTCATTGTTATCCCTATGAGCATGGTGAACATCTTGTAGACGAGTCACTGGTACGTCGCGCCGGCGTTCTTCAACCCGAATGGCATAACCTTATACGAGTAGAGTCCCCGGTTCGTCCTGAACATCGTGTGGATCTGGTCGGGCTCATGCATACGGATATGGTTGTATCCGAAGTGTGCATCCATGAAGGTCATTAGCTCGTGTCCGGCTATGGCGTCGACGAGCTGGTCGATTCTTGGTAGACGGAAACAGTCCTTCTGGCACGCTTTATTCATATGAAAGTAGTCGATGCAGATTCTCCATTTCCCATTTTGCTTCTTTACCATGACGACGTTGGAGATCCATTAAGGGTATACAACTTCTCGGAAAAAGTCCGCGTTGATTATCTCGTTGACTTCTTTGTTGATGGTGGCATATCGTTCTTCGTTGAATGCTCGTCTCTTCTGGATCTTCGGCGTCTTCATCTTGTCTATGGTTAGGCAGTGGACCATTATCTCTGAGTCTATGCTAGGCATGTCAGCATGCACCCAAGCGAACATTTTACGGTATTTGTGCAGGAATGCGGAGAGCTAGGTTTTGACCATCGTCGGGAGTTCGGCTCCGATCTTCACCGTCCTCTCTGGCTTAGCGTTGTCCAACGTCACGGTTGTCAGGTCTGAGGAAGTTTCGACCGCTGGCTTTTGCAGCGCCTCCCAGGGGTTGAGCTTGTTGAACATTGAGATGTCTTCGTCGTTGATTGGCTGGTCTTCGTCCTCTTGGCTGGTGGGTACTGCGGTAGTCGAGCCTACTCGTCACTTCACGACGATGGTGTCGCTATGCAGGGAGTCGATGGCGATAGCTTTGTCTTTTGCGATGGTTTCTCCTGTGTGGATCGAAGGCGTTGTGCTTATTAGGTTAACCTGGCATGCCGACAATCCTTTCTCCTTTTCGCGTGCGTAGCTACATCTGCTTTGGCCCGAGTCTCCAGTTCATGGTCCTCCGATGATTGTTAATACGACATTCAGCAGGGTTGCCACTATGGCTTTCCGTTGGTCGTTGTTCTGAGTCATAGATAGCATCATCATCAAGAATTCGGTCAGCACGCCCCCGTCATTCACCACAAGCCTCTTGACGAACTCCTTTAGTTGTCCTTCCTTGATCTAGTCTTCAATTTGATTCTTCAGCTGGTAGCACTGCGATGTCATGTGATCGTAGTCATGATGTGACAGGCAGTATGGGCTCCAGTCATGGAAAATATCCCGTCTGGAAGCGTTTTCAGCGGCGTGTAGTCTCTCCTGTCAATGTGGAATGGTTTCCTCGTCGCCTGACCTCTTTGCGATTTTGCCATTTGGCTCCGGTTGTCGTTCTTGCGGCTTTTCTTCGTCTTCGGTTCGTTAGAGGTGCGGTCGTTGCTTCGTCGCTGGCTCCCTGGCTCTGTTGACCTCCTGCTGGCGAGGTATTCTTCCACGGAGATGTTCTTGGCTAGTCTCGTCATGAACTCTGTCAAGGTTGACGGTATTTCCATCACGAGGGAGATCAAGAACTCTCTGGTCTGCAGTCCGTCGATGAGGGCGATGACGGCATCAGTGTCGGTGTAGTCATTTATCTTGTTGGATTCTTCAAAGAAGCGATTGATATTTTTTTGCAGTGATTCGTAAGTTTTCTGTTTGATTCACCAGAGGTAGGATTTTGCCTTTCTTTGAGTAACTGTACTGGAAAAACCGACAAGGAAAAGGTCCTTGAACTTGTTGAAAGAGTAGATGCTCGCCTTCGGTAGTCTCTGGTACCATTCGAACGCAGTTCCCGTAAATGTTAGGGAGAATGCCATGCATATAATCAAGGCTAAGCATTTCTTCATCTGCATAATCGTCTGGTACTGGACGAGGTCGTAGACTGGATCTCCTTTCTCGTCATAGATGTTAAGGAGAATGCTTGCGAAGCGTAGGTCGCTTACGGTTTCTCCGTCGAGCAGGTGTAGTGCGAGTGGGGACAGAGTCCCGTTAACCACAGCACGGCCTCTCATGCCACGGTTTTGGGCAGAGAATAAGTCTTCAATTTCCTTCTGCATTCCTGGAGGATGTAGAATACATCGTCGCGCCGCCGTTGGCAAGGCTCCTAGTGACCTAGGCGGCGGTCAGGCAAGGCCCGGCGGTTGCGTTGCCGGTCTTCTCTGTAGTCTTCGAGGGTTGGCGACCTCCGGGGCGGTCTTGGTACGCCCCGACAAGGTTACGGTGTTCGTCACGACGGTTCCCTTAGTGACCGTCTTGGCAAGCCTGGCGAGAGTCAAGGGATGGCGACCTTCCGCTGCTCCATGTTGTTAAAGTCGTTGGCCTGGCGAGCCTCGCGATGATCCCCGGCGAGCCCGGCGAGGGTCTGGGTAGTTCCGAAGGTCTTCAACGTCTACGGGATCTTTGGTTTGGCGACCTTCTGATGACCCCCCAGGCAAGCCTAACAAGGGTCTGGGTAGTTCCGGCAATCTTCGGCGTCTTCGGGATCTTCGGCGTGGAAAACCTCCTGACAAACTCCGGGCAAGCCAAACGAGGATCGCGGTCGTTCTGGCGACCTTTGGCATCTTCTGGGTCTTCGTCTTGGCGACCTTCGGCATCTTCTGGGTCTTCGTCTTGGCGAACCTATTAGCGACCCCCCGGGTGAGCTTGACGAGGGTCGAGGTTGTCCTTGGTATCGTCCGTTTCTGTTGCTATCTGTTGTGCTTTCATCGTTGTGAGCGTCGACTAACCTCTGCGAAGCGTCGTTGGCGTTGTCTTCATTCCCGATCGGAGCTGGTGAAACATGGCGAGGCGGCTGAATGCAGGGTCGATGTTTAGACCCTCGTGTTTAGCGCGATGCTGGTCGTCAATTGCAGGGTCGCGCGTTGCAAAGCATTGGCGCGGCTCATCATGTCGAATGGCGATCGTCGTTCGCCGAGTTTTTCTCATGAATGCTGGAAGGGTATCGAGGCTTGTTCTCGGGCTACCCTTCCTTCTAGCGCCAAACTATTAATGCGCAAAAATGACTTTAACTTAGAATCGGATCCAAGGTTCGGGTTCCGAGATTGACCCGGTGAACACATGGATAATTGGATGCTGAGTCAACGCATGTTGACTGATGATCGTCAAAGGTGGACGCGAATCAATCATCTTGGATAAGTCTCCGGGCTGTCTTTGGCGATCCTCGGCGAATTTCACCTGTGGAGGGCAAAGTCCGTGTCATGACGAAGCTCTTTTCCGAACTTCCCTCGTGGTTGTGAAGTTTATAAAACGACAAAGCTCCTCGTTCAGGCGGAGTCTTTGTCTTGGCAAAGCTCCTCGTCTGGGTGGAGTCCTTGTCTTGGCGATATCATTGTCTAAGCGAATTCTGGTCTTGATGAAGCTCTGAGCTGGTATTAATGATTCTTCGTGATTTTACTTCCTTGGTGAGCTCCTACGGCGAGGAAGGACCTGCAAAAAAGGGTAGATTGGGCTCGTGCCCCGTCGCTTACGGTTGGGTGAGGTTGTCTACGTATCTCAATTTAAGAGAATCAGGTCCCACGTAGTTCAAGATTAGTAATAAATGACGGGTTAATGACGATCTGGTTTGACTCGTTGAAAAAGCCGATGTTGGCGGCGCAGGGATGACCCTTAGCTAGGTGGCCGCGTATTACCAGCGTGAGATGCTCTTTGTTGATGTCGTCAGTGTAGGCGAGCTCGTTATGCCGAGGGGCCTTATCTTGACGAGGGATGCTCCTTGTCGACCTTGTCGAGGATTGACGAGGGATGCTCCTTGTCGAGGTTGGCGAGGACGCCTTAACCTAACTAGGGATGCTCCTTGTTGACCTCCAGGTATTGGCAAACTTGACCACCTGGCGAGGGACTCTTTCGTCGACTCGTCAAACAAACTCTCTTGTCGAGGCTGGGAATTTTCTTCTATTACGATCTTAACTCTTTATTCAAGTCCTTGTCCCCTATAAGGGTAGACGAATTCTAGCAAAAAGAAAGCTAGAAAAAGAAGCTCTGGAGAAAGCTGTGAGTGAGTATAGAATTGAGGAGAGGAAGGCTCCTCTATATAGGAAAACCAATTCCATGAAATTGCACCTCCAGGAGTTTGCGAATTTCTCTCCTACTATCGGGGCGGCCCCTAACCCTGACGAAGGGCTTGTGAGTGCTTATTGTCTTCTGGTTGTCCGCGAAGTCGTATGTTGAGTCCGGGGGATTCAGGAGGATTTCCCGGGGATCTTCGTGACCTCGGATCTCCTCGTCATGTGGAATAATTATAAGTTATTCCTTGTCAACCTATGACAAAAGGTTCTTGTTAGCCTTGTCACCTTGTTGACCTTGTCGCCTCGACACCTTGTCACCCTCGTTAGCTTGTCGGCCTTGTCCGTTTGTTGCCTCGTCATTTGGTCGGCTTATAGCCTCATCGGCCTCATCGCCTTGTCGGCCTTGTCGTCTCGTCGGCCTCGTCGGCTTGTCGCTTCATCGACCTCGTCGGCTTGTCGCCTCGTCGGCCTTGTTGCCTCATCACCTCGTCTTCCTCGTTGCCTCATCGGCATTGTCGGCTTGTCGCCTTGTCGGCTTTGTCACCTTGTTGCCTCGTCAGCCTTGTCGAGGACTTTGTCTTCTTTGTCTTTTTTATTCCGGGCCTTGCCAATGTTCTGGTTTGTCGGCCTACGGTCTTTGAATTTGGTGATGGGCTTTGACTTTTATTGGTGGATTGGGGCTTTTTCCAAAAAAGGCCCAATTTTTATATGTTACTAAAAAATGCACGTAACAGGTGTCAAAGCCAACTCTACTGCATCATAGGAGTTTGTAGATAATTTTTTTATGTTACTCTTGTATTAGCTTTTGTTACGCTTTCTCCCTCTATATATTTATTATCACACCCTAAAATCCATAGAGAGGATCCGTGCCCGGGGAAGCACGGGAAGGAGGCCCAACAAGCCTCCCGAGGGACCTAGTGAGTGGCAAGACGCAAGGAAAGACTTGGCCTAGGTGGTGGGCCGAGCACGTACGGTATGGGGCAGCGACCCATTGCCCGGGAAACAGCGAGCGTCACCCACGCGGAGGACCGAAGAGACTTCGAGCCCAAGGAAGACGCGCGCGCAAAGGAGAGTGCAGCCTAAGGATTCGCGAAGATTGTGGGAAATCTTCAAGGACAACACGTTAAAGATAGGATAAGGCCTAGGAGTTAGAATTCCATTAGGATTAGGTTTTCTCTTTGTATTCTATAAATAAGGTTGAGTGTGGCTATCTTAAAGAGTGTGAAACCATATGCGAGTTTAGGCTAGAGTGAGAGTTAGTGCTTTGCGAGAGATTTTGTGAGTGAGACGAAGGGAACGGCGTTAGCGCACCTGAGTCTACCCTTTTAATAAAAGAAAGGTTGGGGTGTGCCCCGTAAGATTGTGTTGTGGTGTGATACTTTACTTGCTTAGTCGAAATTCAGTGGGTACTTATTCTAGGTTTGCATACGAGAGTTGATTTGCACGGGGAAGACTGGTCGTGTTTGAGTGTACACGGCGCTGCACACGGTAAAAAAATCAGGTACGAAATTGACCCCGTGACAGGTGGTATCAGAGCCAGACTGACGCTGCCTTGTGCCCGTGTGCGTGGAGGTGACGCCAGGAGGATGCGTTTGCGGTCTGGGAGAAAATCCCCAAAGCTCACAAGGAGTAATGCTGCGTAGTTCTGCTAAGCGCTCTGGAGGAGTAGGCAGGAGACCTTTCCAAGGGAGGCGAAGGGATAAATATATAACCTCACACGCACGTGCGCTTTTCAAGTTATCAAGGGCGTGCTCAAAAGGCGAGCATGATCGAAGATCTTAGTCGACGAGTGCGTCGACTCAAGCCGTTGGGGGAGAGTTTGTCACACCCCTAAAGTCAGGTAGGACTTGGGTGGGACAAGTCTTGTCAAGAAACCATCGCTAGGTGAAATCCGGGTAGAATGCCGAAGTGTAAGGGTAGATTAGGTGGGCTTCGGTAACGAAGGGCTAGGCGACTACGGCAGGTCTCGCGACATGCCATCCTGTTACCTGTGGCGTAGTGCTGGTCGGGAGCTGAAGCCGCTCTCCTGATGAACCCAAGGGAGGGTGAAACCAGCGATGGCGACAAACGTGTGGATGGCTGACTCGGTTAACGGACTTACCGAGTGCCGCACGGGCGTCTTGCGGGTGTGCCCGCTTAAGCCTGTGACATGTATATATAATCGACATTGTGCTTCAAAAAAAAAATCGACATTTTAATATTCCAGAGATAAATAAACTAACATTCATTCTATGACTTCATAATTACTGTAAACCAATTACAAGAGTGTGTAAAACTAATTTAAGTGCATGTGAATTGACAAGAATGACTTCGTTGTAGAACATGAAAAATTAGGAATTATATATAAGAATTAATAAAGCGATAAAAATTCCAAAACCGAATTAGAGGGTCAATTAATAACCATTTTATTTCTTTATTATCATATTCACTAAATTACAAACACTAAAAAAAATTAGAAGGTTATTCGAGACAAAAAATTTAGTCTCCGATATCTTAAAATCAGTACCTAATGATATTCGGGATTGATTTTCCCAGTCCCGACCCAGTTACACATACTTAGTCCTAAATAGTTGTTTTATTAACTAAATATCAGTCTCTATTGCATGGCACCATCTGGTACCAACACTCAGTGTCAATTAAGTATAAGTTCGGTCATAATGATGTAACCTGACCCACATCATATCAATCTCCAATACATTTCTTCTACTACTTAATATCAGTCTCTGGTACTGTGATATTTCACTCCCCATTGATTTTCTTTAAGGACTGAAATGAGTCTTGGAATCCATGTCTATTTTGACCCGAATACGTTTACTGAGGTTCTATTTCTATATTAATTCAATTCCTAATAAGATTTTTTAGAGACTAAGAATCAGTCTTAGATACCACTTCATATCAGTTCTGAATATGTTTATATTTAGGACTAAAAATTAATTTTAGATACTATGTTATTTTTGTCCCTAATATAATTTTTTGAGTCTGAAAAAAAGTCTTTGAAAACAAATATGTCGAGCGGGAAGAGGCATCGATAGCAGAGCTCCCAGCGCCAAGTGATGACTGACGTGATGCGCATTTAATGAAGCCCATACCGATCCCACCTACCCAGTAGCGGATCTCCCCCTAATTCATGTAAGGCATGGGCTAACCATGAACCTCCCAAATCATGTACGGCACGGGTTAACTATGCTTCCCCTCAAAATCACTCATAGGGAAGTGAGTGATAGGACGCGGCGGAGGGGGCGGGAAAGGCACAAGGCTGTTGAACCATGAAAATTCTATAAAACACATGTATTAATCAATATATCAATATACAACCCCACTTCGCCATATGTTTGTCTTCGTTTCTGAGTGGTCTTAGTTATTAAACGAGAAAGGCCGAACCTCCTTCTTTAAAAGCAAGGGTCAAACCTTGTGATTATAGCTTTCACAAGTTCAACACGCACTCTACCGAGGAGTGCGCCATGCTGAAGAGACGGCTCATGGAGAAGTATTCGAAAGGAGAAAAGCGAGGCGTGGACTTGGAAGACTGTCACGCATCGTGGGGAGACAGTCGATGAAAAAACCGTCGAGAAGAACCACCGCAAGGGGATGAAGGTGTTTAGGCCTGGCCAAGGGGGAAGCCTGCTGCCAACCAGACAACAGTCTAGTATGTGGGCCAATACTCTGGCGACGACGAGTCCCCAAGGGCGCGGAACAGGATAGCTATGATCCTGGGAAGGTTGCACCTCCACGACGATTCTTTCAACACTATCAAGGCCAATCAGAGAAGGGCTAGAGAGAAAAACCGAGGAGACGCGGTGATGAGCAGCGCCGACACTTAAATAGCCTTCGTCAAAGACGAAGCCTCTATCGATCCACATGACGACGCGTTAGTCCTTTCGCTGGGTGTCAAGAATTGCGACATCAGTCGAATCCTGATCGACAACGGAAGCTCGATGGACGTCATATACTACGATGCCATGAAAAAATGGAAATCGAGGAGATAGAGATCAAGGGAAAGTGACAAAATGTCTGAGGCTTCAATGGAGGCGTCGCAACATCAATGGGCACGGTCAGATTGCTGGTGTGTGCAGGGAGCATCAACAAGATGACGACGCTGATGGTGCTGGATTTCCCGTCGATCTTCAACATGATCCTCAGCCGACCGTGGATATATTCCATGAGAATCGTCTCATCGACATACCACCAGTCCTACTAGAACAAGCTAATTAACGATGAGGTGGATAGGCTGCAAATACTGTCGTTGTGAAGAAGAACAGAAGAAGAAGAAGAAGAAGAAGAAGAAGAAGAAGAAGAAGAAGAAGAAGAAGAAGAAGAAGAAGAAGAAGAAGAACGGAAAGGGGCGAGTATAAGTGGACTTCACGGACTTGAACAAGGCGTGCCCTAAAGACAGTTTTTCCATGCACATATCAATCGTCTCGTCGAAGCTACCCACAAATAGGAGCTGCTTAGCTTCATGGATGCGTACTCCAGCTACTACCAGATCAAGATGCACAGGAGGACAACGAGAAGACTGCTTTCATCAACAAAAGAGGGACGTACTGCTACAAGGTCATGCTCTTTGGGCTGAAAAACGCAGGGGAAGCCTACCAGAGGTTGGTGACCAAGATGTTCAGCAAAACGATCGGGTAGACAGTTGAGTTCTACATCGACGACATGGTGGTCAAATACATGAAGGCTATGGCACACATCGAGCACCTGGAGGAATGCATCAAGATCCTTAACCAACAAGGTATAAAGCTCAACCCCGCAAAGTGCACTTTCAGAATGGCGTCTGGAAAGTTCCTCGGCTACGTTATTACGCATCGGTGAATCGAAGCCGACCACGACCACATCGACGCTATCAAAGGAATGCAATCGCCTCGGAACAGACGAGAAGTCCAGAAGCTAACAAGAAGGATTGCCGCCCCGAACAGATTCATCTCGCGCTCAACCCAAGTTGTCGAAGCCCTCTCCAAGAAGTTTGCTTGCTTCAACCTCTTCCAGGTGACGAGGGGAGACAACACCAACGCGGACGCGCCAGCAGGAGTGGGATCAACCACCAAAGTTTGCATATAGCGCACGATCACGGTAGAAACGGTCGAGAAGCCAAGCATCCCACGGGAAGAAGGACCCAAGAAAAAGAAGGATAAAGTCATCGGTAGGGACCAGGAAGGAAAGAATGATGACGCCAATATGCATGATATCAATGGAGTTGACGATCGGGAGGAAGAGCAAGGCCTGGTCGAGGAAGATGAGGTCAACGATTGGTGAACCCCCTCCGTGAGTATATCCTTAACGACACCCTCCTTGATGATCGACAGGAGGCGAGAAAGTTCAGGGTAAAGAGCTCCAGATACACGGTCCTGCAACAAAAATTGTACAAGAGAAGCTTTCGCGGCCCATATCTGAGGTACCTTGGCGAGAAGGAGGCCGAATACAGGCTGCGGGAGATCCACGGCGGGGAGTGTGGGAATCATTTCTGTGGCCAATCTTTGCTATGAAAGACCAAGAGGAAGGGCTTCTACTGGGAAACTATAGTTGCCAATCGCAACAACCATGCCAAGAAGTGCGACAATTTCCAATGCCACGCCCCCACCATCAACTGCTTGGCGGAAGAGCTAGCAACGGTCACCGTCCTGTATCAATTCATGAAATGGTCAATGGACATCGTCGGACCCACGCCTGTCAAAAGAAAGTAGAAGAGATTCATGCTCATGGTCATGGATTACTTCAAAGAGTGGACGGAGGTGGAATCCTACGCCAACATAAATGACTCCCACGTTTAGAAGAACATCCTCTCCTGCTTTGGGCTACCAAGAGAGATAATCGCCGACAACGGTTCCAGTTCATCTTAAGGCATTTAAAGAATTTGTGCAGGCGTTGGAAGATCAAGCTTAACACCTCCACGCCCCGGTACCCACAAGGTAACGGGAACGCCGAGGCGGTTAACAGGACCATACTCGACTAGAAGAAAGGGCTTTGAGCGGAAGAACTTTTGATCGTACTGTGGGCTTATCAAATGACTCAACACTCGTGGAGCGGAGAGTCCCCCTTCACACTGGCCTTCATAGTCGAGGCAGTAATCCTGGCAGAGGTGGGAGTTCCCAGCCTCGGGAAAACGCTGGCTCCGTGCGACGAGGAAGCCAACAACTGGAACCTGGGACACCAAGTGGACCACCTTGACGAGAGACGAGAGCAGTCAAAGGTTCACATGACCTGTTGGAAATCAGGGTATCGGTTCCGACTTCCTTACCACGATAATGGCCTCTGAGGCGTCCCGGTAACATTTTAAAAATTATTTTAAAGCGGAAAACTTGTTACCGTACAAACGACACAGATATTGGGTAATGAGCATTTAGTTAAGACCCGATTAATATTTTGAATTTAGTATTTTATAATCATTATTAATAATCTAGTCGAATAGGAAATAAATAGAAAGCAGTAAATGGTTGCATTTATTGACCCAATGCATAAGGCCGTACCTCAAAGACGATTCCGGCTGCGCGTTCTGAACTTGGACAGGGCTCGGCCGGTGCTGAGGGAAACTCCCGTGATCTTTTAGGATATTCTCATGGACTCCTCGTACCGAAGCGTGGGCTTCGCCGGCAGGACTACGTCGCAAAATTTAACTGACGGTTCTTTTAAAGCTACCGGAGAAAAATATCTCCTAAGCCGAACCAGAAGAGAGATTAGAAGCACAGAACTTGCAGACCCTAGAGAGAGGGGGAGAGCTTGAGTTTTTGCCCTGGGGAAGGTGTTAAAAATGTGTATAATGAGCGTCCTATTTATAGGCTCACGCTGTAACCGATTTGGAGATTTTCTCTCCCATTATTCGAATTTTATTAATTAAATTTAATTAATTATTTCAATCCAATGGTCCATATTGAATCACATCTAAATCCAATGGATATAATTAATCAGGGATTTAATTAAATAATAATACATGATAAGATCAAAATATTTAATCTTATCATCATATTAATAATATTCGAATTATATATGTATTAAATAATAATACATGATAATATCCATTTGATCATCATTTTGTGACTCAAATTCAAGTTATCGGTGACGGTTTTATATGATATCTTCTTGAGTTTAAGTCAGGTCCAGTCCAGTATGAAGACGCTTCATACTTAATGCACTTCTAGTGAGTGTGACACACACATAATCCAAAAGCCCGCCACTACAACAAGAAAGTTTGACCGATAAGATTTAGAGTGGGTGAGATGGTTCTTAGGCGAGTTTTCCAGAACACAACCGAGGTCAACGCTGGAGGCTAGAGCAGAGTTGGAAAAGGCCGTACCTGGCGATAGGATTCATTAAGCCTTGCGTCTATGAGCTCAAGAACTCCTAAGGTGTGAAGGTGATACAAAGCTAGACCGTAAAGCACCTGAATAAGTATTACCAGTAGTCGCGACGGCTATTTCTTATATGTAGCTCGAAAATTTGTGCCCGACCCACCATTTTCATACTTATCAAGAACCTTATTCAACTCCTAAAGTTTGTGACTATTTATTTTCATAAAGCACCTAACTGACAGGATGCCGCCAAAAGAGGCGCAATGCCCACGATCGCGGCGCAATGCCTTTACGGCGCAATGCCGAGAAGTAAATAAAAGAGGCGCAATGCCCATAGGGCGCAATGCCATCGATTGACGGTGCAATGCCGAGAATACAATAAAAGAGACGAAATGCCACGATCGAGGAGCAATGCCCTAGGGCACAATGCCACGATCGACAGCGCAATGCCGATAATACATCTAATACCAACTCGCAAAAATTGAAGAAACAAGAGAAGCAACGCAAAAAAATAAAAAAATAAATTCACAATATCAAAATGTGATTACAAAATTATAGGACTCGACACAGGCGTGACGCTACGCCGAGTGAGAACCTCGTTACAAACCGAGTAGCACGCTCAAGCACTCGGAAAGCCGTTGATGCAACTCTGTTTGTTATAAAATATCTCAATCCGTGACGGCACACACAAATTTGACAGACCGAAGCTTACTTCAAAAAATCGATGGCGTTCACGACGTCGTCCAAAAAGCCTTCACCAAGCGCCACCACTTCCTGCTCCAAAGCCATGGTAGACAGGGCATCGATGTTGGAGCCATACTGACCCCAGAGCAAGGGGTTGAGGGGAGAATCATCTGAACCCAAAGACGCCAGCCGGCGATCTTTGATGATCGGAGGGTCGTACTGGGACTGAGGGTACGAGTCGGAATCCTTAATGGCTCCCCGCTCAAATTCTGCCACTTCACCAGCGTACTCCTCGCGGAGAGCATGTCACCTCTTGAGACGGGACCGGAGACCCTCGATTGTTATATCGTCAGGAATACCCTCGACTAGGAAAATGTTGGATCGACAATCGGCAAGCATGCGATGGGCGTCGATGGACTCGTTGAGCACTTGATATATCTCTTGCAGACGAGTGAGCTTGGCCAGAGTATTCAAAAATAGCCCATGGTAGGAATAGTTATCCTCGGCAACCTCTGTCTGCGTCGGCTCTAGTTCCGCGACAACGTTGTAGAGCGCGGACCGAGATTGCACCAACTGATTGGACAGCACCTTGACCCAGAAGACGAGGTGGTCTTCTTCAACAGCACGAGGCCCCACAACCTTGGTGATCCGAGCAAGGAGATCGTATTTTTCTCGGAGCCTCAATCCAAGGGCATCCTCGGCAACGCGGTGACGCTCCTTCTCTTTAGCAAGTCGAGCCTCCCCAACGGCGACGAGTCGATCCTGCTCTGCCAACTCGGCCTCTGCCGACCGACGAAACGTCGCCTCCTCCTCGAAACTTAAGTTATCTCACCTAGCGAGGTCGTTGCTGCAACCAGCTTATCAGTTTATTCCTCAATTTTCCCAACGAGCCTTCCGGTCATTGGAGATTGCCCTCTCGAGATGAAGCTGAATATCGGCATGCTGCAAAGCATCCCGAGACGCCACATTCACTTCCTTCTCAACGGCAGCACACTCAGAGAGGCCAGTGCCACACTCCGAATAATATCAGTGACGAAGCCGGCATAGCTGTAGCACCCGCTACCTCTTTTAGTTTAAAACAGTTTCACTTTCCAAAAAGTGGACAAAATTAAACTTTTAAATTTCTAGTATGTAATATAGTTTTGTACATACACGAAATTACTTTATAACGACCATGTTACTTTGTCCTATGTACATATGGACATCAAAACTATATATACAATTCAAAATAGGCCCATTAGGTCAAAAGGTTCCATATACATATGCTTTACGGTGTGCGAGAGTGCTCATCCAAACGCCAAGATGACTAGTCATGTCTAGATGCACCCTCACCTATATCACAAGAACTACGTGAGCTAAAGCTCGGTAAACAAGAACCGTATACATATAGATAAACTTCAACATACCATAAACTCTTATTCTTATAGTACCAATATATTATAAAATATTACGCGCGTTATTATGTGTTCAAAGAAGGTTAATCGTCTAGGCCTATTAGTAAGCTTCCACGTGTCCCATCGAACCTTGGCCACATACAAATATCTCAATCATACACATGAGACATCGTAACTCCCCAATCCTAGGAGTTACAATAGGTTCGAACACATCTTATGGAACCAATCCTATCCCACGAGATGTGTTAGTCCCCCAATCCTAAGGACTAACAAGGCCACGTGTGAGCAAACTATCGGACTCTGGCCATATATAAGTATCTCAATCATACACATGAGACACCGTAGTCCCGCAATCCTAGGAACTACAATAAGTCCGAGAAAGTCCTATGGCACAAACAATATCCCATAAGACATATTAATCCCCCAATCCTAGGGACTAATATAGGCCACCAACAAATTAACTCATCAATGTTCACACCTTTTAAAGTGGTACATTCTCTTTATAATTTTTGAACACGAAATATTCATACTCATATAACATAGTGCTTTCATACTATGTCCTTGTGATAGTTTTAAAAGAGTTCATGTTTACCTTTTTACGTCGAATACCCGTGCAAACGATTCAGTCCAGTTTCCTCAATGAGCAATGTGTGCTAACCACCTAATGAAATTATTACCAAGTACTCAAGACATCAATTTCACTGTCCGTGAATGCTTTATACTTATACAAGTAATTCCGTGCATATTTCAAGTCAAATTTCACGATATATAGTTCTTTAAAACACATTTCTGCAAAACTAGCTCGGTTGAGATATTGTAAAACATTTGGACATAGAGTCCCTTGTATTTTCAAACTAACCAAGATCTATATTATCAAATAACATCCATCCATCGTAAAATATAAACGGCTGCCTCCTAAAACAAAGAAGCGCACAAACCGAACAACCTAGCGCTATAATCATTCAAATCGATTCTTTTCTTAAATCGACAGCAAGCATAATAAACTCCAATGATTAATTATCAAATATAAAACTCTTATGAACATCTCAAGGTTCATTTAAAATATTTATAATAAGGCAGCAACTTATGAACATTTCAAGGTTCTTTTGCAAAATCATTCACCTAGGAAATATTATGAACACCTTTAGAACTATTTGACACACATAATAGATCATATCAAGCTGAAAAATAAACATGAGGTGCTGGAGTTTTCAAATGAAAATTGAAAACACTAAAAAGATAGAACTAACTAACCATGAAACTTGTATCGGCTCTAGGTTGCAAGTTCTAACTCCTATTTCAGCTCTACAAGTTGGGAAATATTTGAATCAGGGAGAGGAATATCTTGTGAGGGTTTTAGCTCTGTATAAAAGCTGTGGTCCGAGAGGTTTTGAAGGTAAGAGCTGCTTGCTTTGTTTTAATACCAAATTAAAGGATAAAATTGATATTTTCAAAACTTAGCATGAGGTGTATAAATAACAAGACTTCCAAGATGACTCTTAATAGTATAGAGTGATTAAATACAAATAAACCTATCCTAACATGGTGAAACCTAGTCCCGGTTCAATCGGTTTTGCTTACTTTTTACTTTTCCGCTTCTACGCACCGTTTTCATTATTATTCGGTAAAACCTACTTATAAACCAATCAAAATGTTTACTATCATTTCATTTACATAATAAATAATATAAAGCACATAGTAAATATTTAAGATAGCTATTTGAACAAAAATACTAACCCAGAAGTTAAACCGAGCCATTTCTCGCTTACCGAGAAAAATACGAAACCGAAACGTCATGCTTGCTTAGAGTTGACTATGACTTCATTTTTTTTTATTTTCTAGTATGAAATAAATCATTTAACAAAATATATTTGACCTACTTGTGATGTCATGAAAAATGCACGGATTTCAGTGTATCGTGAATTTTACCGAAATATGAACAGTGAAAACTAAAGAGTACTATATGCATGAGTTTATCACCCAAATGCTTATAGTATCAAATCATTTACTCATTTAGCACACAATGCTTCACTCTTGAGGAATACCGGACCTTCACGCTGCATGAAATTACTCAACAAACGATGTTAAAAACAAATAATGTTCTTGTACATAAGGTATAGGAGGTGTGCAATCTATATGAAATGTTTTATTATGCATCGTGAATGTGTTCTTACTGGTCATAATTGTACGTGAGAATTTGGGTTATCACAATCTTCCACCCTTATAAAAATTTCGTCCTCGAAATTTACTAACCGAATAGTGAAGGGTATTTGATTCTCATATCATGCTCTGTTTCCCATGTGGCCTCGTCAGTCGAATGATTCCTCCATAATATTTTGACTAATGGAATTTGTCTATTCCTTAGCTGTCGTACTTCTCTTTCCAGAATCTTCAAGGGTGTCTCCTCGTACGATAAATCAGAACGCAACTCAAGTGGTTCATAACTCAAAACATGAGATGGGTTCTGAATGTACTTTTTCAACATGGAAACATGAAACACATTGTGAACCGCAGATAGTAATGGGGGTAGCGCTAATCTGTAAGCGACGTCTCCGACCCGCTCGAGAATTTCAAACGGTCCAATGAATCGAGGACTAAGCTTTCCCTTTTTACCAAACCGCATGACACCTTTTATCGGAGCGACTTTGAGAAACACCATATCACCCTCATTGAATTCTAGCTTTCTCCGACGAGTATCCGCATAACTCTTTTGTCTACTTTGTGAAGTCAGCATCCTTTTTCGAATCTTCTCAATATCCTATCCCGTTCGTTTTACCAAATCAGGACCAAGAAACCTTTGTTCACCCATTTCATCCCAATGAATCGAAGATCTACATTTTCTTCCGTAGAGTGCTTCATAAGGAGCCATCCCTATAGATGAATGAAAACTATTGTTGTAGGAAAACTCCACCAACGGTAAGTAGACATTCCAATTTTTTTCAAAATCTAATACACAAGCTCTTAGCATATCCTCCAGTGTTTGAATTGTCCTTTCTGACTGCCCATCGGTCTGTGGATGAAAAGACGTACTAAATGTTAATCTTGTGCCCAATGCCTTGTGTAAACTCTTCCAAAATGATGATGTAAATTTCGGATCCCTATCTGAAACAATAGATATTGGAACACCATGAAGTCTGACGATCTCTTTGATATATACTTCTGCGTATTTATCCATCGAATAAGTCGTGCGAACAGGAAGAAAATAAGCTGACTTTGTCAATCTATCAACAATAACCCAAATTGCATCATAACCCTCTTTTAGTTTTGGAAGTCCAACCACAAAATCCATGGTAACTTTTTCCCACTTCCATTGGGGAATATCAAGGGGTTGTAAAGTTCTTGCAGGTCTTCGGTGCTCCGCCTTAACTTGTTGACAAGTCAAGCACTCTGCCACAAATCTAACTATGTCACCTTTCATCCCTGGCCACCAATAAAACATCTTCAAATCTCTATACATTTTACTTGTTCCAGGATGAACCGAGTAAGGTGAGTTGTGAGCCTCGACCAGTATCTCTTTACGAAGACCATTAGCATTAGGGACATATAATCTTTCTTGGAACCTAACGATACCTTCGTTGGACATATTCAAATCTTTCTGTTTCCTTGTCTCAACACTTGGTATCATATCCTTCAAATATTGGTCAGAACATTGAGCTTCCTTAATTCTTTCCAACAACGTTGGCTTGAGATACATGTTAAAAAGTTTTTCCACAGTGCCCATTCTGACAAACTCAATCTCTAACCTTTCCAATTCCTTCTGGAGTGGTTTAGGTACTATCCCCAAAATTGTTAAACTTAAAGTTGACTTCCGACTTAAAGCATCAGCTACCACATTTGCCTTCCCTGGATGGTAGTTAATTGTACATTCATAATCCTTTACTAACTCCAACCATCGTCTCTGTCGCATATTTAGTTCTTTTTGAGTGAAGAAGTACTTCAAGCTCTTGTGATCTGTATAAATATCACACTTCTCACCATAAAGGTAATGCCTCCAGATCTTTAAAGCAAATACAACTGCAGCTAGCTCTAGATCATGTGTCGGGTAATTCTTTTCATAATCCTTCAACTGGCGAGAAGCATAGGCAATAACTCTTCCATTTTGCATAAGCACACAACCAAGTCCTGATCCTGAAGCGTCATAGTAAACAACCAATCCGTCACAACCGTTCGGAATGGCTAATACTGGAGCAAAAACCAATTTCTCTTTTAATGTTTGGAAACATCGCTCGCATTCTTCCGACCATTCAAACTTTACTTTCTTCCTTGTCAAATTAGTGAGTGGTGACGCTATCTTTGAGAATCCTTCTATGAACTTTCTGTAGTAACCTGCCAAGCCCAAAAAGCTTCGCACCTCAAATACTGTTTTTGGTTGTGGCCAACTGCTCACTGCATCTACTTTTGAGGGATCAACAGAAATCCCATCCTTTGATACAACATGACCAAGGAACGACACTTTCTCCAGCCAAAACTCACACTTTTTGAACTTTGCATATAACTTATTTTCCATCAACATATTCAACACTATCCTTAGATGTTCAACATGTTCTTCCTCTGACCAAGAGTAAATAAGGATATCATCAATAAACACAATTACAAATCGGTCTAGATAGTCTTTGAAAACTCTATTCATCAAGTCCATAAATACTGCGGGCGCGTTAGTCAGCCCAAAAGGCATAACGAGAAACTCATAATGCCCGTATCTTGTTCTAAAAGATGTTTTCTGAATTGCTTCTTCACTAACTTTTACTTGATGATAACCAGATCGCAAGTCAATTTTAGAAAACACTGATGCTCCATGGAGTTGGTCAAACAAGTCATCTATTCTTGGCAATGGGTATCTGTTCTTTATGGTTACTTTATTTAAGTCTCTGTAGTCTATGCAGAGTCTCATTGAACCATCCTTCTTTTTAACAAACAACACTGGAGCTCCCCAGGGTGAAAAACTTGGGCGTATAAATCCTTTGTCTAACAACTCCTGCAGTTGAATCTTCAACTCTTTTAATTCTGTCGGAGCCATTCTATACGGAGCTTTTGATATTGGTGCGGTACCCGGAGTCAAATCAATGTTAAACTCTATATCTCGGTCTGGTGGTAGACCTGGTAGTTCCTCTGGAAATACTTCCTTAAATTCTCGCACTACAGGAACTTCATCTATCTTCAAATCATTCTCTAATCGAGTGTCGACCACACTTGCTAGATAACCCTCGCAACCATTATCTAGCAATCGTCTTGCCTTCAATGCAGATATAAGAGGAGTTCTTAATTTTGGAGTTGTGCCGATGAAAATAACTTCTTCTTCCCCATCTGGTCAAAACGTAACAATCTTTTTCATACAGTCTATGTTTGCATGATACTTTGATAAAAAAATCCATCCCAAGTATCACATCATAGTCCGGCATATCAAGTATAACAAGGTCAGCGCAAAGTTCTTTTCCTTGAACCAAAATTGTGCAGCCACGAAGTACTTCGTTTGAATACATTAGATCCCCGGAGGGAAGGGACACATTGTAATAAATATCAAGTTTTTCAAGTGGCTTTCCCAATCTTCTCACGTACTTTATTGATGCAAATGAATGTGTGGCTCCTGAGTCTATTAATGCATGAGAAGAGTTTCCAGAGATAATCATTTTACCTGATACAACAGATGGATTTGTTGAGGCTTCTGCTTGAGTGAGTGCAAACACTCTTGCTGGAACATTCTTTGCACCTTGAACTTGAGCTTTGCAATCTCGTGCAAAATGACCCATCTTTCCACATTGATAGCATGCTCCTGGGCCCTCCATGCAAACACCATGATGAAATCTTCCGCACTTCGTACACATTGGCTTCTGGTTTGTGAAAAACCCTTGTCCGAGATTAATAGTTTTGGGCCGCTTGACTTGATTCCATTGACCTTGGCCTTGTCCGCCAAAATTACGTCGTTTGTTGTCTCTATTCCATGGTTGTTGTGCCTTCTTACTTGATTGAAAATTGGAATTGAACGATGACTTCATATCCTTGACTCTTACTTCATTTTCCTTCGCTTTCTCAACTATTTTGCGTTGCTCCCGTTCAGCAGTTAAAGCTTGCTCCACAACTTTAGAATATGAAGTCCCTTCTCTTTCATTGACCGTCACATCCCTAAATATCTCAGGGTTTAAACCCTCGACAAACTGCTCAACCTTCAACTCATTGTTATCACTAAAATGAGAAGCATATCGAGAAAGTTCATCAAACTTCTTGACATATTCATCAATTGACATGTCACCCTGTTTCAGATTTGCCAATTCCTTTCTTTTCTCAATCCGCGCTGCTTTGGTAATATACTTGACATCGAAAAGCTCCTTGAACCTTTCCCATGTCATAGTAGGAACATCATGAACACTAATGATAGCATCCCACCAATAGCTAGCAGCATCTCGAAGGTAAAAGGAAGCACAAGAAACTTTAGCATCATTGGGAATCTTTCCATAGCTAAACATACGCTCGACTGTTCTTATCCAGCCCTCTGAAACATTCGGATCACAATCACCGACAAAGATCGGTGGTTTAAGTTTTTGGAACTTTTCACAGGCTGAATCTGTGACATCATGTCTCGGAGGTGGTGTAGGCGGTTCTTGGCGTGGTGGTGGGGGAGGATTATGAGCGTTAGCATCCCTTTCCATATCACGTTCCAAGAACTTCTCTACTATGTCACACAAGCGATCAATGCGATCAACTCCACTATTTCCTTGACTAGAAGAACCAATACCAGCTTGTTTCTTTGGTCTTCCCATATCCTATATATATATCATCCTTAGTCACGTACACTTTATTTTATAACCAATAATGAACACATTTCATTCTTCTCATTGTCAAAATCAAAGTAAAACTTACAGTTTGGCTGAACATCTCCACCCGAGAAATAATGTATATGGAAAGTCTACAGAAAAGATTTAAACCTTGGGCTCTGATACCAAACATGTAGCACCCGCTACCTCTTTTAGTTTAAAACAGTTTCACTTTCCAAAAAGTGGACAAAATTAAACTTTTAAATTTCTAGTATGTAATATAGTTTTGTACATACACGGAATTACTTTATAACGACCATGTTACTTTGTCCTATGTACATATGGACATCAAAACTATATATACAATTCAAAATAGGCCCATTAGGTCAAAAGGTTCCATATACATATGCTTTACGGTGTGCGAGAGTGCTCATCCAAACGCCAAGATGACTAGTCATGTCTAGATGCACCCTCACCTATATCACAAGAACTACGTGAGCTAAAGCTCGGTAAACAAGAACCGTATACATATAGATAAACTTCAACATACCATAAACTCTTATTCTTATAGTACCAATATATTATAAAATATTACGCGCGTTATTATGTGTTCAAAGAAGGTTAATCGTCTAGGCCTATTAGTAAGCTTCCACGTGTCCCATCGAACCTTGGCCACATACAAATATCTCAATCATACACATGAGACATCGTAACTCCCCAATCCTAGGAGTTACAATAGGTTCGAACACATCTTATGGAACCAATCCTATCCCACAAGATGTGTTAGTCCCCCAATCCTAAGGACTAACAAGGCCACGTGTGAGCAAACTATCGGACTCTGGCCATATATAAGTATCTCAATCATACACATGAGACACCGTAGTCCCCCAATCCTAGGAACTACAATAAGTCTGAGAAAGTCCTATGGCACAAACAATATCCCATAAGACATATTAATCCCCCAATCCTAGGGACTAATATAGGCCACCAACAAATTAACTCATCAATGTTCACACCTTTTAAAGTGGTACATTCTCTTTATAATTTTTGAACACGAAATACTCATACTCATATAACATAGTGCTTTCATACTATGTCCTTGTGATAGTTTTAAAAGAGTTCATGTTTACCTTTTTACGTCGAATACCCGTGCAAACGATTCAGTCCAGTTTCCTCAATGAGCAATGTGTGCTAACCACCTAATGAATTTATTACCAAGTACTCAAGACATCAATTTCACTGTCCGTGAATGCTTTATACTTATACAAGTAATTCCGTGCATATTTCAAGTCAAATTTCACGATATATAGTTCTTTAAAACACATTTCTGCAAAACTAGCTCGGTTGAGATATTGTAAAACATTTGGACATAGAGTCCCTTGTATTTTCAAACTAACCAAGATCTATATTATCAAATAACATCCATCCATCGTAAAATATAAACGGCTGCCTCCTAAAACAAAGAAGCGCACAAACCGAACAACCTAGCGCTATAATCATTCAAATCGATTCTTTTCTTAAATCGACAGCAAGCATAATAAACTCCAATGATTAATTATCAAATATAAAACTCTTATGAACATCTCAAGGTTCATTTAAAATATTTATAATAAGGCAGCAACTTATGAACATTTCAAGGTTCTTTTGCAAAATCATTCACCTAGGAAATATTATGAACACCTTTAGAACTATTTGACACACATAATAGATCATATCAAGCTGAAAAATAAACATGAGGTGCTGGAGTTTTCAAATGAAAATTGAAAACACTAAAAAGATAGAACTAACTAACCATGAAACTTGTATCGGCTCTAGGTTGCAAGTTCTAACTCCTATTTCAGCTCTACAAGTTGGGAAATATTTGAATCAGGGAGAGGAATATCTTGTGAGGGTTTTAGCTCTGTATAAAAGCTGTGGTCCGAGAGGTTTTGAAGGTAAGAGCTGCTTGCTTTGTTTTAATACCAAATTAAAGGATAAAATTGATATTTTCAAAACTTAGCATGAGGTGTATCAATAACAAGACTTCCAAGATGACTCTTAATAGTATAGAGTTATTAAATACAAATAAACCTATCCTAACATGGTGAAACCTAGTCCCGGTTCAATCGGTTTTGCTTACTTTTTACTTTTTCGCTTCTACGCATCGTTTTCATTATTATTCGGTAAAACCTACTTATAAACCAATCAAAATGTTTACTATCATTTCATTTACATAATAAATAATATAAAGCACATAGTAAATATTTAAGATAGCTATTTGAACAAAAATACTAACCCAGAAGTTAAACCGAGCCATTTCTCGCTTACCGAGAAAAATACGAAACCGAAACGTCATGCTTGCTTAGAGTTGACTATGACTTCATTTTTTTTTATTTTCTAGTATGAAATAAATCATTTAACAAAATATATTTGACCTACTTGTGATGTCATGAAAAATGCACGGATTTCAGTGTATCGTGAATTTTACCGAAATATGAACAGTGAAAACTAAAGAGTACTATATGCATGAGTTTATCACCCAAATGCTTATAGTATCAAATCATTTACTCATTTAGCACACAATGCTTCACTCTTGAGGAATACCGGACCTTCACGCTGCATGAAATTACTCAACAAACGATGTTAAAAACAAATAATGTTCTTGTACATAAGGTATAGGAGGTGTGCAATCTATATGAAATGTTTTATTATGCATCGTGAATGTGTTATTACTGGTCATAATTATACGTGAGAATTTGGGTTATCACAATAGCCATCGTACTCATCGAGAGAAGTGTCGGGCGGACCACAAGAGGTATTTAGGGTCAAATCCCTACATGCATGGATCGATTAGGCCGCTCCATCTTCGAGAGGCGAGTCAGCGACCGGGAAGAGAAGGAAGTGAACGGTAGAGAAAGAAGAAAGACGACTTCCCAAAACGTGGTGGTGAATTAGGAGAAAAGGCATGAGAAAAGTCGGGAGGATGAGACCTGTCGCCTTGAGAAGGAGAGGTAAGGGTAACCCATGACGAATAAGCCACGCTAACGGGAACCTTCGACGGTAGTTGGGCTTGCGGCACCAAACTATCCCCCGCATCGATAACAGTTGGCGTCGGTAACGCCGAGGAGCCCAAAACTCGGCCGACGAGTGCACCAACAGGAATGCCGCCAATGGAAGAGATTACCTTTGCAGCATCGACCGGGGCCTTAGAAGCGGCGGTGCCCGTACCTACGTCGGATGGACGGGCGGCTTGGTCTGGAGAAGAGGGCCATCGAAGGGCGGGAACAAAACCCAACGCACCCCCAAGGAGAAAGAAGACCGGCTCTGTGACGGTCCCCTCTGCCCCAGAAAGACCATCCACCAGCCTTTCACCTTCCTCATCAAGGGGGGGACCGAAGGAGCGGGAACGTCCTCCGACGAAGGAGCAGTCATGGCGATGGTGGCATCGGGCACTTGATGGAAGGGGGAAGATCGGGAGCCTCCTCGATGACTGGAGATGTAGTGACCCTTGCTGACGAAGGCGGGAGAGTAAGGTCAACAAAGTCTTCCCTCGCCCTCGGAAAAAACGCATCTCGCGTCCCTAGACCCCGGTGCTCGGCTGAGGAAACGACCACCAAATACTGGACGGGAACATCGAGAGCCTTGCCGATGACCAAAGGCAACGCAGCCTCCGCGGATGTCACCTCTCGAAGGACAGGGTCAAAGAAATCATCCCTCTCCTTCCCTAGAACGGGTGCATCACGCGTCCCCCCACTCTGACGCTCGACCGACAAAGCGATTGTCGTGGGCGACTTTGCACTGGAAGTAGGGTCAGGAGAGGTGAGACTAGCCCTGGGAAGCAGGGGCATCATGCGTATTCTCTACCCGGCGCTTACTCGAGGAAGCCTCCGCCAGGGACGACTTTGTTGGACATGTGTGTCCTTAAACAAGATATTTAACCATTTGTAAAAGATTATGACAAGTCATTGAATAAAGCTGGTACTTATTATGTTAATCTTATTATAGTTTCTATAGAGTAAAATAGAATGCTTGATTCCTTAGTTCATAAAGGATGCAATTATGTTATTATTATCACAAAAGAGTCATGTGAGGAAGAATTAATAAACATAATAAATGAACTTAAAATGTCTGTGACCTGATTAACTGGGTGGGAGCCCATTAATCAGTAAGGTCATTAATGTGACTGAAGTGACAATCCTATTCTGGATTTCGTGTGTGTCAACACTCACTAGAAGTGCATTAAGTATGAAGCGTCTTCATACTGGGCTGGACCTGACTTAAACTCGAGAAGTTGTCATATAAGACCGTCACTGACAACTTGTAGTTGAGTCGCAAAATGATGATCAAATGGATATTAGTTCTAAGTCCTGAGTGGTCATGAGTCCAAGCTGCTGGCTTGATTGTTCTTTGATTTAACCATTAAAGAACACAAGACATTACCGCTGTTCCCAACACTATTATTTTGGGAACATGATAGTTAGTAGTAAGGATTGCTTGATCATAGATATGGGCATCACACAGCTCTCTTCAGAGTCATGATGATTCCCTTGATTGTCAGTGGTGAGAAGTGAGAGGTACCCGTGCGCAACTTGTGAATCAAAACCATAAGTGGGTTACTCATAATATTACTGGCTGAGTCAAGGATGAAAATGCATTGAGGGGCATTACGGTACAAACCGCCTGCTCATGTGTGGGTCATCAAGTGAAAGTACAATAATCGGTATTTGATTGAATCTAATGGACACCCTGATGTATATATGGGAATAATATATACCGTATCACTAAAGAGTGCAGCCCCGGGTCTATAGTGGAATCACTTCGAGGTTTGACGAACAACTAGCAGTTCGTTGGAGCTTAAGTGATACGGGTCCATAGTCCCCAGGATAGCTCCGTAACGGATGATACGTGCGTGATTAAAATACATTCTGGATAATGTTTAATCATTTGGCTCGATTTATAAAACTGTCAAGTCTGTGTCAGACGTCAGATAGTTTTATCGATAGCGTGGCAAAAGTATCATATTTTGGTACACAAAAGTAACTGATGAAAATAAAGTTAGAATTTATATTTTCTAACAGCACCATGTTGTTCTAAATTAAATTCTAAGCAACTTTTCTTTTTGAACCAAATCATTCTGACTTACGGTTTGTGATTTATGGATTTTCTAAGTTTATGACTCGGTTCGATAAACTATGAAATTAAATCACATGTCACGAATTTAAATGATGGTGTTGCACCATGAAATTTAATGTGTGATAAAGATATCAGGGTTTATTAATATAATTTGATTATGTGGATTTAATTATTAATATCTTATTAATAATTAATTAATAATTAAATGATTTATATTAATAAATAAATAATATATATTCATGTATTATTTAATGTGTATTTCGAATTAGGGTTTGAAGATAACAAACCCTAGATAAATTCGAATAACCAATCTTGAAGATTTTATTTTTGCGGCATAAATACCTGAAGTTTGGTATAATAGCAAAAACCCTAAAATCAATTTAATCCATTGGATCGGTCATGATTTAGTATCAACCGTTGGATTGAGATAATTGATTCAAACCCTAATGTAATTCGAAATTGAAACTTGGTGACCAAGTTTAGGTATTTCGAATTAGCTTAATTAATTATGTCCGTTGGATCGGTTTTGAGATCTTATCTTTAAACCGTCGGATTAGAAATTAATTAACATTATATATATGATATTAAAATTCGAATAAATATGAGATAAAAGTTCGAATTAGGGTTTTGTAAAACCCTAGGGTGTTTGACTTTATCCCTAATTGATTTGATCCATTGGATTGGTTTAAGATTTAATTTTAACCATTGGATCTAGATAATCATTAACAAATTCGAATTTGAATATACATATATATATATATATATATATATATATAATATAATTCAAAAAATATATAATATGATGATAAGATTAAATATTTTAATCTTATCTTATATTATTCAATTAATTAAATCCCTGATTAATTATATCCATTGGATCTAGATGAGATTGAATCTGGATCATTGGATTGAAATAATTATTTATATTTAATTAAAAGAATTCGAATAATGGGAGGGAAAATCTTCAAATCGGTTATAGCTTGATCCTATAAATAGGAAGCTCATTCTACACATTTAACACACCTCTCCCCAGAGCAAAAACTCGAGCTCTCCCTCTCTCTCCAGGGTCTGCGAGTTTTCTGCTTCTGATCTCTTTTTCTGGTTCGGCTTAGGAGATATTCTTCTCCGGTAGCTTTAAAAGAACCTTCAGTTAAATTTTGCGACGGAGTCCTGCTAGCGAACCCCACACTTTGGTAGCGAGGAATCCAGGAGAATATCCCGGAAGATCACGAGAGTTTCCCTCAGCCGCGGCGGAGCTCTGCCCAAATTAGAACGTGCAGCCGGAATCGTCAACTGAGGTACGGCCTTATGCATTGGGTAAATAAATGCGACCATTTACTGCTTTCTATTTATTTCCTGTTCGACTAGATTATTAATAATGAATATGAAAATATTAAATTCGAAATATTTATCAGATCTCGTTTTGATTGTTACCCGATATCCGTGTCGTCGGTCCGATAACAAGATTTCCGCTTTAAAATGAATTTTTAAATGTTACGGGGACGGCCCGGAGGCTATTATCGTGGTAAGGAAGTCGGCTTGATACCACCGATTTCCAACAATTGGTATCAGAGCCATGGTTCAAGGGTAAATAATTTCGAAATTTAATTTAAAGGTTTAAAGAACGAATTATTTGATGAATAAATTAATAATTAAAATTGAAATTTATTTCTAGATATTTTAATTTTTAATTTAAAATTAGATTATTTCCCGTCCCGAGAAATCGTGACGGGAAAGTAGGGCGGGCTGCTAGGCGCAGCCCAGCCCGTGGCTAGAGGGGACAAGGGGCTGCCGCTGCAGCTCCAGGGTCGAAACCCTAAGTGCCACGGGCGAGGTCCGTGGCAAGGCCCACGCCAGGGCGAGGCCCAGGGCGAAACCCTTGCGGGTTGCCCTGGCGTGCAGCGCCTGGGCCTCGCGCACTGGCCTGCGGTCCACGCTGCCTGGCAGCGGAATGGGCCAGCGGGCCCAGCGCGAGGTGGGCGCTGCCCTAGCCTTCCCGGCTGGCTGGGCGTGGTTTTTCCTAGGGACGTGGGCCCGGGCTTAGGCCCGGAGGGCCCACGTACATAATTTTAATTATGGGTCGGAATTTATTCCGACCTGGTTCCCTAGGAATAGTTAAATATTAATTATAATTGAAATTAAACAATTATGAATTAATAAAATATGGATGTTATTTATGGTTAAGTAACATTGACTTATTTTAAATAATTCATAAAATTAAATATGGATATTATTTAATGAATAAATAATATTGTCTTATTTAATATTAAAATATGGATGATAATTCTTAGGAATAATATCATTGACTTATTTTAAAATTTCATAAATAATTAATTATAAGCCATAATATAAATTAATGATTATTCTTAGAGAATGGGAATCATTAAAATCTAATTATATATATTCATCATAGATATAATTTATTATAACCTATTTTCATAACCCGTAAACATAGTGCTTATGTTTAATCATTATTAATATGTCGAATTAAGGATAGATATGAATAGTAAAGAGTAAATGTAAAGTGGCCATTATTAATCGGAAAAATCTCAATCATACAATCTTGTCTGAGGAAGAGGGAATCAAAAGTGGGGCCGGTTCATCATCCACTTCTGGGTGACCGGTTAGGACCCCTCCCATCTACCTGGAGAAAGTATGATTGACCTATCACTACCGATAAAATAATGAACACTATAACCAATGAGGCCTTATATATAATTACGTGTAGTAATTAATAAAGCCAAAATATAAACTTTTAATGAGTCATTAAAGGAAAGTTTATAATAAGTTTTAATTAACTTATGAAGAAGTTAAAAAATGTTATTTAACAAAAACAATGGCAAGTATAGAATTAATAATAAAAGGTCTCCATTATTACTGTCACATGGTCTGCTGACCACACCGCCTCGAGTCACCCTAGAGTGACCACTCCTCTTAAGGAAAGGTGTGCTTGTGGAAGGTTTGGCGCCGTGATAGTTTCAAAAGAATATGAGGACGGAGGAATCTTGGAAATGGACCGTGAGTCACCTTAGAGTGACCATTCCTTCAGGACGACGTTTTCAAGAGGATTCCGAGAACCGAAAATAATGGGTTAAGCTTGCACGGAAGTTGGTACTTCCCGACCGTCTATGATGATAGTTAATAATCATAAAGAACTGAGGTGGTTCTTAATTTGAATATTAATTAAGTTTATGACTAAAACTTAGTTTAACCAAACTACACAGTTGATACCGCGAGTCACCTTAGAGTGACCATGCCTTAAGGACGGCAACGATGTGTACAGTCGGTTGAATTATCATGAAATAGTCCAAGGGTTTATTAACGTTTTCCCGAGAACATGTTTGCATCATGTGACTATTTCGAACCAACTTAATTACCCAAAACATTCTACCTATAATAAAGTTTAATAAGTTTCTTTTTCAATGCCAGTATAAAATGTCTATCTGAAATAAATATAGAACAATCTGATGTGTATTTAATGTCAAGACAATGAATGTTCGAATAAGTGATTTTATTCACTTATTGATTATCTTTTGTGATTAGTTGGTATTTCCACTCGACATTACAAGGGAGTAATTTGAAAGTTCTAGAACTTTGGAAATGGCTAAAGATGAACAAAGAGAAGATAATCATTCATCCCCATGAATGGTTAAGGTTGAAACCTTTGACGGAATTCATAATTCAGAAGACAATCATAAGTTGACTGTGTTAGTCAAAGTAATGGGATAATTATTTCAGTGGGAGCAAGTCGTTTAAATATAATAAGTTGTTTTTTTCAAGAACAATAGTTATTATACCCGTGACTTACGTGGAAATTCAAATGTCCACTTATGTAAACAAAGTTTTATCATTGTAGATAATAATGAAATTATTATTTATGAAATGATCTAGTTGTTTACATTGACTGTCCGGTGAAGTGAACGAACTCAGTCCATTATGAAACAATGAATGAATAATATGGATGTGACATCCAGGAAAAAGGTTAACTGTGAAAGTGATCAATCATACCTAAGGCATCTAAATGATAGTCATATTAATTTGGATGAGATAAACAGGATGGACCATGCGTGAACTGTTACATCAGTTCCCTGCCTGTTTGAGAATCTTGTCCAAAGATTAAAATGACTAAAAGACCATTTTATGAGAAAGAGGGTCAAAAGAGCCACAATTCCTATAAAGCTTGTACATACTTGGCGTATGTGGTCCATTATACAAGTTTCAAAAGGGATATGAATACTTTATCTAATGATTGGCAAGTATTCAAGGTAATGGTATGAATGCAAAGTAAATTAGAACTTTTATAAGTTCAAGAAATTTATTGCATGAACCGAATTTTTAATTCAGTTAATCACTTGTGACTCTTCAGTTATTCTGAAGAGGTGAATCTAAACTTTCAGTTTTATGATCACCTTATAGAGAAATTAATTCTCTGAAAGTCAACAATCTCTTTCACACCGGCATAATAGGTGTTCTAGAAAGAAAGGAACAAGAACCTTTGGAAATGATTAAGGGGAAGAATCATTTTACATTATTCATGGGAATCGAACGAAACATAGTTTATGATCATATAAGAGAGTAATTGTTCGGCAACAATAGTAACTCTTTTCGAAATATGACTCTATATAAACTATGAACCTCAAGATAAAACATTAATTGAGGAATTGTTAGAAGACAAAATAATTACACAATCAACAACGCCTGTTGATAATCAGAGTACGGAAACCACGGTCCCAGGATCAGAACCATGTGATACTCAGACGTAGTGGGAGTTTAAATAATAATTAACAACACTACGAGTAGTCACCATAAGAGTTTCATTAGAAACTCTGGGAATACTCAGACGTAGTGGGAGGTTCTTGTGAACGGTTCAGCACTACGAGTAAACCCAGTTGGTTTTTGACCTAGATGTTTCAAACACTAGTTTTGAAGATCCCATAAGCTTCAAGGAAGCTATGATGGATCCTGATAAGGGAGAATGGCAGGAAGCCATGAACCAAGAAATAGAATCAATGGATTCTAATGAAGTCTGGTAACTTGTAGACCTACCTGATGGCTTCAAAACCATAGGGAATAAATGGGTATACAAGAGAAAGAGAGGAGTGGACGGGAAGGTTGAAACCTTCAAGGCTAGACTAGTGGCAAAGGGTTTTACCAGAGAGAAGGTATTGATTTCGATGAGACCTTCGCTCCAGTCACTAAGTATAAGTCCATCCGGATTCTCATGGCCATAGCCTGTAGTCTCAATTACGAGATATGGCAGATGGACGTCAAAACCGCATTCCTGAACGGGTAGATTGACGAGAACATCTATATGGACCAACCAGAAGGGTTCGTGCAACAGGGTCAAGAAAGGAAAGTTTGCAGATTACTCAAGTCCATTTATGGATTGAAGCAAGCTTCCAGATCCTGGAATCTAAGGTTTGATGAGACCATCAATACCTATGGGTTCGTTCAGAATGAAACTGAAGCCTGCATTTATAAACTCAACGATGAGTCCGTGGAAATTTTTCTTGTTCTATACGTCGATGATATTCTTCTCATTGGAAACAGTGTGAAAAGATTATCAGACGTGAAAGCGTGGCTATCTACGCAATTCCAAATGAAGGATATGGGAGAAGCCAGTTATGTTCTTGGGATCCGTATCTTTAGGGATCGCAATAACTAATTTTAAAACCCAATTTCAATACCCAATTGATTTCAAAACCTAATTTCAATACCCAATTAATTTCAAAACCTAATTTCAATACCCAATTAACTTCAAAACCTAATTTTAATACCCAAAACAAAATTTCAATACCTAAACCTAATTTAAAAACCAAATTAATCAATTCATAAAATCCAATTTCAATTAAAAATAGTTCTTGTATCAATGACTTAATACAAATAATATTCAAATCCTATTTCAAATGAACAACAACAAAAAAATGAAAAAAATAAACATAAAAACAAAGCTTGAAATCGACACTTAGACGTGGAGGTCGACGGCGTACGGACGTGGACGGAAACGACGGATGACGGAGTGAAGCGTGTCGCGGTTAGACGACGGCGGCGCAAGGCGAGTGCACGAGAGAGAGAGAGAGAGAGAGAGAGAGAGAGAGAGAGAGAGGGGGGGGGGGGGGGTAGGGTTTTGTGTGACGGCGCGAAGTGAAAATGAAAATATCGGGTAAGATTGTAAATACGAGTCACGCCGCGGTGTGTTAAAAAACTTGCCGCGGCGAGATCATTAAAAATCGTATCAAGTAGTGTGCCACAGCGTATTTGATACACACGCCGCGGCAGAGTTATATTTTTTTACTGTGCGCATGAACAACGGTTCAAACAAGTGTCGTTGTGTACATCTCGTGCCGCGGTGGAAATTTCACGCTGCGGCGAAACTGAGTAGTCAGGGCCAGTACCCAACGACACTTGGTTAACCATTGTCGCAAAGGATAACGCCGTGGCATGTTTTTGTCCGCCGCGGCGTGTGACCTGTAAACGACACATTGTCAACCACGGAATAAATTTTTGTGGTCAAATAGAGAGTACGCCGCGGCGTCCCAAGGCGGGACTACGGAAGAATGGCTTTTCAACCATGCTTTACGATTTCCATTGTCTAAACTTGAATTTCAACCATGGATTTCGACATCCATGGTTGAATCTGCGTCATCTAATAAACAATTTCTAGTAGCCCGCTTCTACCGCTGCTTTTAATGTTTGCGTTTCCCCCGGTGATAACGCAGTTCCAGCCTCAAAGCTTTCTGTCGAGGGTCTTAATAATCGCTCCTTCCGTCGCCTGAAGCGGCGCCTTTGCCTCGTCGATCGCACTCACCGTCGTCAGCGTAGTGATGGTCCTTATATCCCGTCATCTCTAGTCATGGCTTCAGGGGGCGTACCTCGTGGTGACGTGCCCGTTCCTGTCGTCGTTCCTCCGTCAGGCAGGGTTCCTGAGTCTGGCGGTTCGTCGAGCGTTGAGCATACGGTGAGTCTCAAACGCCTTTGCGTCAGGAACGTCTCTGAGCTTCGTCCTCTGGTTTTTGCGCCGGTGGTAGGTGCTTCGGACTATGCCTTGGTTGAGGATGACTCCTTTAGCCAGGAAAAGGTACGTACGTTTTGGCATTTCTACTTACTTCGTTGTGATGCCTTTATTCATGTTTGTCGTTTGTCTTCCAGACCTTGCTGTTGTCGGCGGAGGTGGCCCGTCGTTTCGAGGCTGCAAATACCCTGTGTACATCTTTTAAGGGTGTCTTGAAGAAAATCGTTGCTAAGCGTGATGCACTGCAGGGTGAGGTGACCAATGCGAAGCTTGAGGTCAACATTTCCCGGGCCGAGGGTGTCTTCGAGGGTCCTCGAACCGTTGAAGATGAACTTCGTGTAGCGAAGGACCAGGTCGCAGCTTTGACGACTTCTGTGGCAAGGCGTGACTCCAGGATTGAGCGTCTTCAGCGTGATGTTTCCAATGCTGCATCCTCCCATGGTAAGTTGAAGGCGGTTGCTGACGCAAGTCTGGCTGAGACTAAAGTGACGTAGCACGCAACTTCTGACGAGGTGTATTGGTCAAGATTCGTGGGTCGCCAAGCGGCTCATCTTCAAGAGAATGGAAACCTTGCGCTTTCATCTTGGTGCTTGGTGCTCCAGACTCTGTCCGTGAGACGGAGCCTCTCATCTTGGTGCTTCCTTGAGATTAGTTTCTCTTTTCTTTGCCATTATGATTTACAGACATTTTTTGGCTTTTGTTTTAGCCGTACTACTTGCCCTGGCATGTGTGTTCAGCGTGCTTTACCTTTTCTTTGCCTTGTACCCGTTTGAACGAAAATTATGCATTTAGTATAATTTGAACTTTGGATTTTGTTCATACTTATGCTTTGTCGAGTGTGCCAGTCGTGACGCGTGGTAGCAGTCTTGTGAGTGCACTCTGCTGCGATTTTAGGGTCGTCACCCTTTTATAACCTGCAAATAATATAGTTTGTCCGTAGCCGATTTTATACCTTTGCTCACCGGGTAGCTAATCTGACGATTTTAGGCTGCCTATTATAGCCTGGCGTAGGATTTATCCCGATCGTAATCGCCGGTGCCTATTGTAGCCTGGTGAAGGAGTTATCCGGATCGTAACCGCCGGTGCCTATTGTAGCCTGGCGAAGGAGTTATCCGGATCATAATCACCCATGCCTATTGTAGCCTGGCAAACGAGTTATCCGGATCGTAATCGCGGGTGCCTATTGTAGCCTGCCGAAGGAGTTATCTGGATCGTAATCGCCGGTGCCTATTGTTACCTGGCGAAGGTATTCGATGCATGGTCGGTCTTTGTTTGTTTTAGGGCCGGTATATAGCGTAGTACCCCTTGAGTTTTGGCCTAATCTGCCTTGCACTTTCGGGAAAACTTTCAGAGTATTTCGTAAAAAACGATTTTATTCATAAATAAGGTTGGTCTTTCATAGTAGACTTTACCTCGCGCATTGCGCTTTCTTCAAAAGGATATGGGGCTTCTGTTGCCTCTTCATTAGTGCGGGTTGAGCGGTAGGACTGGTAGCTCGCCCATGCATAGAGAATTGACTATCGCGGTGACCCATTTAGGCTCATCTTCAACGTTGATGGCGAGAATTTCTTTGTAGGCGGTTTAATCTTCCTCCGTTTCTTCGCCGGTGGTTTCGCGCCCTTTGTCTTTTCTCCGCTCATTACTCGAGCTAGCGTGGCTTCTTTGTCGTTGACTGTTGCAAGGATCCAAACGATCTCATACCACGTTAATGGCTGGAGACGGTCCATGGCTTCTTGCAGCTGAGTCATCGCCTTGTCCTCTTGTAACGCTAGTTCGCCGTTCATTCGACTTGTAATCTTCTGTGAGCTGCAGTGTACTTGTAAATTCGTTACATCGAGCCTTCAGCGAGGTTTAAGCCGACGAGTAGTGCTCCGCATTCGGCTTCGTCGCTAGAGGCTTTGAACTCAAATTTGATGGCGTATTTTGAATTTTCTCCTTGAGGGCTGGTGAAGACGATTCCAACTCCTGCGTTGGTGTCGCCTTTTGTCTCCGCTGATGTGCATGCTTTATACCGGCCCTTTGGGCCTGGTTCTTCGGCTTGGAGGCGCGTCCTTCATCTTTTTTATTCCCTCAGCTACAGGGGTGTTGTTGCCGTGGGATTTCTTGGCGACTAAGTTAGCCTTTGCTTCCCTTTTCTTGGCGACCCCTTTATGGCTTTCTTATTCGCTTCTTTGCTTAGCGAGGTTGATCTTCCTCTTGATGAAGCGTAGCTGGTTGAACATCTTGTCGATGATGCGCCTGTACGTTGTGTAGTCTGGAAAGTCTTCTTGTGCAGTTCCTCACATCCTTCTGGAGTGGTCCAAGCTCTTCTCGTATTGTCGCAGGAGGGCGAGTGTTTTTCTCAGCCCGACAATGGTCGTTGGAGTTCTCGCGTCCTATCCTGGTTATCTGGGCCTCCCAATGATGACGTTGTATGACGAAGGCATATCGATGATGAGATAGCTTACCATTCGAGTCACCCTAGGTCCTTCTTTGGCTCCGAAGGTTGTTGGCAGTTCGATGGATCCTTCGGTCGTCACGCGTTCTCCTACAAAACCGAATAATGGCGTCCGGACAGGGTTGGCGACGAATCGTCCTAAGTTCATCTTATCAAAGGCCATCATGACGAGTATGTTGGCAGAGCTCCCGTTTGATGGTGAGAGCTTCGTCTTCAGTGAAGGTGATTGCTTCGCCTGTGCGGATTAATCTGGTTTGGCGACCATCCTTTCTCTACTGTGCGTGCGTAGCTTCGTCTGCCCTGGCCTGAGTCTCTTGTTCCTAGCCCTCGAGTGACTGTTGAAACGACGTTGAGCGGGGTTTCTGCTATGGCTTTCCCTCGGTCGTCGCCTTGAGTCGTCAGGAGTGGGGTTGGCATTCCTCCGTCACTCGCTATTAGCCTCTTGACGAACTCCTTTAGTTGTCCTTCCTTGATCAGGTCTTCAATTTGGTTCTTCAGCTGGTAGCACTGCGACATCATGTGACCATAGTCACGATGGAATTGGCAGTATCAGCTTTTATCCTTCCCCGGATTGCTAAGCAGAGGGGGCTTCTTGAACTTGTCGCTGTACATCGCGTAGATTTCGTATGGTGTAGTTGTCAGAGGTGTGTAGTCTCTGTAGCGGAACGGTTTCCTTGTCGCTTGACTTCCTTATGGTTTTTTCATTCGTTTCCGGTTGTCGTTTGGGCGACTTTTTCTCATCTTCGGTTCATCGGGGAGCGGACATGGCTTTGTTGACGGCTCCCTGGCTCTGCTAACTTCCTGCTAGCGAGGTATTCTTCCGCAGAGATATGCTGAGTTGCTCTTCTCATGAGCTCCGTCATGGTCGACGGCCTTTCCTTAACGATGGAGATTAATAATTCAAATTTATGCAGTCCGTTGATGAGGGCGATGATGGCATATTTTTCGGTGTAGTCATTTACCTTGTTGGATTCTTCGACAAAGCGGTTGATGAAGTTTTGCAGGGATTCGCATGTGTGGCTTGGGTGGTACCATTCGAACGCCGTTCCCGTAAGGGTTAGGAAGAATGCCTGGCATATCGTTGAGGCTGAGCACTTCTTCATCTGCTTGATCGTTAGGTACTGCACGAGGTGGTAGACTGGATCTCCTTTTCCGTCATAGATGAGGTTGATTGCAAAACGTAGGTCGCCTACGGCTTCTCTGTCGCGCACGTGTGGTGCGAGTGGGGACAGGGTCCCGTCGAGCACAACACGGCCTCTAACGCCACGGTCCTAGGCAGAGCGCAAGTCTTGGATTTCCATTTGTATTCCTTGTAGGAGGTCGAGTACGTCATCGCGTTGCAGTTGGTGAGGATCCTAGTGACCTAGGCGGTGGTCGGGCGAGGCCCGCCGGCCCCGTTGTTAAATTTCTTTGTAGTTTTCGAGGTAGATAACTTCAGCTCGTCTTCTTCCTTCGCGTCTTGGTGAGAGTTGGCGACCCCCCTGGAGGTCTTCGTCATGACGGTTCCCTTGGCGACCGTCCAGGTGAGCCTGACGAGGGTCTGGGATGTCTCGTCAGTGCTGCATGTCGTTAAATTCTTTGGCCTGGCAAACCGCCTGACGACCCCTCGGGCGAGCCTGGCGAGGATCTGGGTAGTTTCGGCGATGTTCGACGTCTTCAGGATCTTCGTCCTGGCAAACCTCCTAACGAATCCCCGGGCAGCCTGGCGAGGGTCCGGGTAGTTCCGGCGATCTTCGGTGTCTTTGATATCTTCGGCCTGGCAAACCTCCAGACGACCCCCCGGGCAAGCCTGGCGAGGGTCCGGGTAGTTCCGGCGGTCTTCGGCATCTTCAGGATCTTTGGTCTGGCAAACCTCCTGGAGACCCCCCGGGCAAGCCTGGCGAGGGTCGGGGTGGTCCTGGCAATCTTCGACATCTTTAGGATCTTCGTCTTGGCAAACCTCTTGGCGACCCCCCAGGCGAAACTAGCGAGGGTCACGGTGGTCCTGGCGATCTCCATCATCTTTGGGATCTTTGTCTTGGTGGACCTCTTAGCGACCCCCCGGGCGAATCTGGCGAGGGTCGGGGCGGTCCTGGCGATCTCCGAGATCTTCGTCTTGGCAGACCTTCTGGCGACCCCCCGGGAAAACGTGGCGAGGGTCGTGGCGGTCCTGGCGATCTCCGTTGCTGTTGCTATCTCCCGCACTTTCTTCGTTGTGAGCATCGACTAACCTCTGCGTAGCGTCGTTGGCGCCGTCTTCATTCCTGATCTAAGTTGATGAACTTTGTGAGGCGGCTGAGTCCGCCAGGCGAGGGTTTGGGCCCTCGTGTTGAGCGCGATGCTGGTCATCAATTGCGGAGTCGCCCGTTGTAAAGCACTGGCGCGGCTCGTCATGTCAAATGGCGATCGTCATGCTCCGTTCTTCCGATTATTTCTCGAGGCGTGTTCTCGAGCTCCCCCTCCTTATAGCGCCAAATTGTTAATCCATAAAAATGGCTTTAACTTAGAGTCGAATCCAAAGTTTGGGTCTCGAGAGTGACCTGCTGAACACAAAGGTTATTGAATACTGAGTCAACGCGGATTGATTGTTGATCATCAAAGCTGGAGGCAATTCCGTTGTCTTGGATGAGTCTCCGGGCTGTCGTTGACGATCCTTGGTGAACTTCCTTGGTGGTACGAAGTCCGGTTCACGACGAAGCTCCTCGTCTGATCGGAGTCCTTGTCTTGGCGATGTCCTCTTCTGGGTGAACTCCAGTCTTGATGAAGCTCCGTGCTAATCTTGATGATTCTTCATGATTTTCCATCCTTGGCGAGCTCCTATGGTGAGGGAGGACCTGCAAAAATGATAGAATGGGTCTGTGCCCTGTTGCTTATGGTTGGGCGAGGCTGTTATGTATCTCAGTTTAAGAGAATCAGGTCCCACGTAGTTTGGGGTTAGTGATAAACGGCTGGTGAATGACGATGTGGTTTGACTCGTCGGAAGTGTCGTTGTTGGCGGCACGGAGGTGACCCTTGGCCCGATGGTTGGGTATTACCAGCGTGATGTGTTCTTTGTTGACCTCGTTGGTGTTGGCGAACTCACTGTCGAACTTCTTTCGTGTTGGCGAAGTACACCAAGAGCCTTGACTTGACGAGGTGTGCTCTTCTATCGACCTTGCCGGGGTAGGTGGCCTCGTATGAAGAGGGGCCTTATCCTGACGAAGGGACGCTTCTTCCTCTTTTGAACTCGCAGGTGGTGGCATGGTTACCCACCTAGCAAGGGACGCCTTAGCTGACCCGTCAAACAACCTTTATTCTCAGGCCTGAGACTCTGCTTCTAGATCGATCTCAGCTCTTAACTCAAGTCATTTCCTCCTTAGAGTAGACGAGTTTTTAGAGAGAGAAAGCTAGAGAGAGAAGCTCTGGAGAAAGTTGTGAGTGAGTGTGGAAATGAGGAGGGGGGGGGGGGCTCCTATTTATAGGAAACCAATTCCCTGAACTGCAGCTCTGAGGTCTTGCAAATTCCCTTAGAATTGTGATCGGTAATTTTCCAAAGCAGTGGAGACGATATGATCCATATTCCAACATATACAATCATAGGTGGAGAGATCATCCGAATTTCAGCTATGGAAACACCCAAGTGTAAAATCGATCAAACGGATAAGTTAATCACCAATTGTTAAGCTCAAACAGGTCATTATAAGATATTGTTAAGTCTTTAGCTACTAACACTTTGCAATTTCAGCAGGAAACAAAAGCTAGCATTCAAAATCTATGAATGCAAATGAGTTAAATGGAATCTGCCATAACTCGATTGGAAGCGCAAAATTAAGAGAAACTACTTTTGGACATGTTTTATAATATGCTCTCTATTCAGATGTTAATTCCACTTCACTAGTTGTCTTTCCTTTTAAAGATAATATAACTTATTAATGATAATCTTGTATAGTTATATCTCAGATATTATAAAATTAAATGTTTCGTCCCAAAGTTCTATATGTAATTTACAATTATGCTACGTCATTACACAGATTCTAAGTGTGAGGAGGTTTGACGAGCATAAGTTGAGAACTTAAAGTAATTTTCATGGTTAGGTTAGAAAGTGGGAGCTTCTAATTGGTAAAAACCATTAGTGAACTCAAAAAACACCTTAGGTGATGATCTAATACCGAATCAGGTATTGGTCCTGCACTTTTGAGACTTACTGGGTATTGGAGTGTCTCCATACTGAACGGACAAACTTAACATCTGAAATCATCACATAAGACGTCGCTGATGAAAGTAAGATTAAGTCACAATGATGATCGGAATTAGTTGAAGTCTTGAGCATCATGGACTTGTACGGTTCAACTCACGTGATTTGTGATTTGATTGTTACCAGAATACATTGGTATTCCTAATCACTTTAAATTTGGGATCAGAAGGATGACCGAGACAAGTTACATGGATGCATATATGGATAACGAGTTTATGATTTCTTTATTATGACTCGGGGGAGACAAATAAGTACTCATGTACAACTCATTGATTTAATAACGCAATGAGTGAGTAGTTTTTAAGTTTCATAGAATAAAGAAAGTGTTATCAAAGGGCAATAAGGCAAACCATGATGAGAATCATAAAAAATACAAAAAACCATGATTAGAACAATCTGATTATATCGATGTAATCCTGTGTCGGGATAATATATTATTACTCAAGAGTGTATTCAACTTCGAGCTATAATGGAATGTAATCGAAGTTGGTGAAATTTGTTCATTTCACCTGAGCTTGAGTAATATATCCATTAGTCCCCTTTGTATAAAATATTCATTTTTTGAATATGGGATCGATCCAATTAGATATATTCGAGACTTAGGCCACGAACTGTCTATTTTACCGTAAGTGGCATAAGTACCAAAGTTTTGGTAGAACCCGGGAAAGTGAAAAATTGATAATTGAAATTTGACCCCTAAACAATTACAGTATCATGGTAAATCAGATTACTGAAAGTTAGCAATTTGAATTGCATCATTCTGATGAACGGATTGAGAGTTCTGCTCTAAACAGAAATCCGAGTAAAAGCCATATTAGGGTCTGTATAGAGCTGCGAATTGGAAACATAATTAAATATTGGAATTATTTCCTAGAATATTTATTTGATAATATAATTTTTATCACTAAATTTAAGTATTAATATTTATTATTAATAATTAACTATAAATATATAGATTTATATTAGATTCAAATAACCCTAAATCTCGAATTTATTATTATTTTCGAAATCAAAATAAAATATATATTATATATAATTCAAAAATATTAAGTAGATATGAATCTCTGAAGATTAGGTTCAAGAAGATTCGTTATGATATCTTTAGATTTAAATATTTCTGGATAAAAATTTTATACGATTTGATAGTATTCATTATCTTATTTAATTTTGATGAAGATAACGACACAATATCTGTAGGTGGTTATGATGTGGTTTTTCCTATAAAAAAGCTAAACCTAAAATCAGAAATCCTAACTTCGTAAGAAACAAATTCAAAAATTCGAGTTTCTCTCTAGGAATTTCGAATTTTGAGAAAGTCAAAGTTCCGATCCCGGTTTAAGCTTGAATTTTTGTTGTCATCCTTGGAGCCCACACAGCCTAGCTGTCTAAGTCCGCAGTAAACATCGCAAGGCTTTTGGGAGAAATCAACAGACAGGAAATGGCAGAAGCTATTTCAGATATCAGAGAAGGCAGCCGGATTGAAACAAATCATGTTAGTGTTATTTACTGTTTAGATAATTATCTAATTGCTCAGTCCCTAAAAAAATTCATGTTATATAATAAATTGTTTTTTTATGATAAAAATCGAATAAGAATGATTAGGAACAGTTAGTGAATTTTTGGATTTCGTAAACCGGATAGAATAATGGGAATCGTGGGTATGGGACACAATTTCAGGTTTAGCCCATACTGAACAAAGTTTATTCTACGCGTATACCTAATCAAACAAACATTAATTATTTCGCAGAAAAAATTTTATAACCTAACCCTAAGGATTGATGTTAGATTGATACTGAGACATCCAACAACTACTGTCTCAAAAGATTGTGAATCCAAAGGAGTTCGTTAACGTTATCCATCTGAGAAGTGGAAAGAAGATGGTGACGGTCGAAGAGGAAACAAGAACACCGCTAGTTGAAGATGAGAATTCAAGTAAGAACGATTAAAATATCTTTGAGAAGCCATCTCAACTAATCTATGAACCGGTAGCTCATTTCCCTACAGCTATAAATGAATCAAGAAACTTTGAAAATAATTCAGGAATTTTTTGAAACTTCCGTAAATGTGAGGTAAATATTCCATTGGTCGATGATATTAAACAAGTACCTCGTTAAGCTAAATTTTTTAAAAGAGTTGTGTACAGTAAAAAGAAAGAAAAAATTGAAGGGAATGACTAAAAAAATGGCAAGTCAAAATGTGTGTGCAATCCTACAAAGAAACTTACCAACCAAATGCAAGGATCCATGTATGTTTACGATACCGTGCACACTCGGTAATTGTAAAAATGAGAAAGAGATGGCCAATTTAGGTGCTTCAATTAATTTCATGTCACATTCGCTTTTTGAATTTTTGAAGATTGGAACTTTGATGAAGAGCACGTGGTAATCCAATTAGCGGATCTTTCTAACACTTACTTATCCGAAAGGAAAAGTTAAAGATACTCGTGTGCAGGTACATGGACTGATTTTTCCCGTTGATTTTTATGTGCTTGATATGGAAAATGATGATAATAATTCATGTGTGCTTCTTCCAGGCCATTCTTGAAAACGCCAAAGACAAAAGTAGATGTCAACATTGGTACTTTAACAATGGAATCAAACACTGACGTAGTTTAATTTGATATCTACGGTGACATGATATCAAATATTGATAATCAAATTTATACTACTTTGCTATTGATGTTTTACAACATGATATTGAGTTGCGCGAGAATTATGAATTAGAGGTATTTCATTTGCACGCTCCACAAGTTACAGTACTTTAGCCATTTTTATTGTATATTTTCCCGTATCATCATTAAGAGCGCATGATCACAGTGATGGAGAATTAGAAGATATGCAAGCCTATGGTAAGATGTTTCTATGCGATTGAAAATGAGCAATACATAACCCTTATCAAACCCTTGAACGAAGTGAGGTTATCCCCGAGGTTTTACTCAATACAAAGTCGTTTTGATCATTTGTAAAGAATGTCTAATTAAAGGTTACTTAAAGATGGTATCATTTTGTATTCAAATTTTTTAATTAGTGGTTGGTCGTGATTGAATTGTTTTGATCATCATTTTCCGTTTTAAAAAGAAAAACTAATATTTGTTCAAGGACCAAAAAAGAGCTAATTGTGAGGGAATTTGATAGGATCTAATTATTCTAATAAATAAAGGATATATTTTGACATATTGGTATTAGTTTATCTATTAGAATAGAGTTATTCTATGGTGTTTATTTGTGCAGGGAAAAATTGAAGATAAATCAATAACAAGGACCAAAATACAAAGGACCAAAGTTGTAAAAAGAACAAATTTAAAGACCAGCTATGTACTGCCCCCCACGTGCTTTTTCTTTGCACAATCACCAGCCTCACAAAAAGACAAAAGTGCCACACTATTTTTTTTTTGAATCCATGAGGCATTTCATTAAACCAAAACAGAGGGAGATCCCTAACAATGTCAGTTATAAGCCATTCATGGCAAACTCGCGACCACAAGTCGGGACATAAGTCCGAGAGACGGGACTTTGCTATTCTATTGGCAACCTCGTTACACGTTCTCGAGACCCAATGACACCAAAGTCTCGGCCCCACCTCACTAAGGAGGTAAACGATGTCCGCGATGATCGGGCCTTGGACGCTATTAAGTTTACACCCGTTGACAAGTTGAGACGCTCTAACACAATCGGTCTCCACGCTCCAATTGTGCTCCCGTACGAAGATGAGGCCATGTCGGATTGCAAGACATTCCGCGGACACCGAAGAGTCCACATCCACGAAGAGATGTGCCACCATCCCGACGAGGTCCCTTTGATGGTTCCTCACGACCCCCCCCCCCAATCGCCGCTCTACCCGTGGCCTTGTCCCACACCGCATCTACATTGAGGCTAAGATCTCCTTGGGCCGGGGCAATCCAAGCCTTTTGTCTAGCCGGCATGATTCCCGAAGGTATTTCCAAAAAACGGTTACTTGTTTTGAAGCTTTAGAACCAACAAGCCACCTTCTCCACCCACACCGCCGGTTTATGAACTTTGTGGTCAAAGAGGGTGCTATTCCTATCCCACCACGTCACTCAAATAAGGCTGCAAAAGAGTTTCAAATCCTCCATCGAAAGAACATCGAGCGCCCTATAAAAAGTTTCCGGAATGGGACCGGCCTCGTCTTTTCGATCCATCTAGACAAGGATGAAGCCTCCTAAATAATTCGGGCCCTTTCACAACCCCAAACCGCATGGAGGGCGTCCTCTGGCGCCGCGCCACAAAACTTACAAAATGGGAGGCAAGGAACCCCGCGTCCTGTTAGCGCTCGAAACGTTGGGAGGATGTCAAACCCCCCCCCCCCCCCCCCCTTTGTTCGATTGTGCAAGACGGTTTCCGGACCAAACCGAGTAAATCCCATCTTCTTCAAAATTCCATACCAAGCGGTCTTTGTGAAGAGATATTCCGAGGGAAATTTTAGAATCGCATGCGCGTCGAAGGGAGTCAACAAGTTCGAGACTAGTTCATGGTTCTATCTTCCCTCGGTTATAAAGTCGGCAACACACCACGTGAACCCATCTTCGGGCTCCTCAGAGAGGATGGAGAAGCTTTCCGCTCTAGGAATCCATGGAGTTTTAAAAGCTCTTAAGTTCCCCTCGCCAACAATCCACCTAATTCCTTTGCACACCAAATCGCGGCCCCAACAAAGACTTTTGCAAGGAAAAGAGGAATTGGGCTTACATTCAAAGTCGAGAACCGACGAGTCCGGGAAGTACTTCTCTTTGAGAACACGTGCCATCAAGCAATCCGGGCTTTGGATTATACGCCATGTTAACTTTCCCACGAGCGCTCGGTTGAAATTGCTGAGGTCCTTAAAACCAAGCCCCCCTCCGCTTTAGGCCTAGCAATAGTTTCCCAACGTTTCCAATGGATTTTTCGCTTCTCGTCCAAGCCCCCCCACCAAAACAGGCTAATGATTTTATGGAGCTCATTGATGATATTTGTCGGGATGCGGAAAATGCTCATCATGTACGTAGGAAATGCTTGGGCCACCGCCTTGACAAGGACTTCACGGCCCCCGGCCGAGAACATCCATGCTTTCCACGATCGAGTGTGTTTGAGGACCCGCTCGGAGAGGGTGCTAAAGATTGCCACCTTATTCCGCCCCATGCTAGTAGGAAGGCCGAGATAAGATTCAAGCTCATCGACAATTGGGATGTGGAGAAGGTTGGAGAAAAGAGCCGCCGACTCCGCCACAATATTATTAGAACACAAAGCTGACTTTTCCATGTTCACCACTTGACCCGAGCCTTTCTCGTAAACCTCCAAGAGGGAGCGGATGGCAAGACACCCTTCATTGCTTGCTTCACAAAAGATGAGGCTATCATCCGCGAAGAGGAGGTGCATCACCGGGGGTGCCGCCGGCCGACAAGCAAAGCTTCAGAGGAGGCCTAAACGTTCTTGTCCCGGGATACGAGCGGATAAGCCTTCCGCGCACATAAGGAAGAGGTAGGGCGAGACAGGGCAACCTTGGGAAAGTCCTCGCTTTGGATGAATCGGCCCCCCCGTCCTCCCGTTGAGGACCACCGAAAAGACCGTGGTCGAGATACAATCCCGGACCACATTGATAACACTCTGTCCAAAGTTCTTGTCAACATGGCGAGGACAAAACCCCATTCCACTCGGTTGTAACCCTTGCTCATGTCGAGCTTTAGGGCCAAAACTCATTTTTTTCGCCTCGTCTTCATCCTAAGCGAATGGAGGAGTTGGAATGCAATTACGACATTATCCATAATGAGCCTCCCCAGAACGAAAGCACTTTGTGCTTTGGATATGACGGACGAGAGAGCCCTTTTGATGCAGTTGGCCACCACTTTCGTGACGACTTTGAGAATGACATTCCAAAGGCTAATGGGCCGGAAGTCTTGAACCCTCGTTGGATTCTTTACCTTTGAGATAAGCACAATGTTCGTGGCGTTCCTAACGTCACGGCCCACCACATCCCAATAATTTTGGAAGAAGAGAGCATGGAAGACATCGGGGCCTGGAGCCTTCCTCGGACCCATCGAGAAAAGGGCATCGTCAACCTCCTCCTCCGTAAAAGGTTCACTAGTGGCCGTACGGTGGAGATCCGAGAGCGTTTTCACGTCCTCACTAGTGATCGAAAGAAAATCATCCTTAACCGCTCCATTTGAGGCGAATATTCCTATGAAGTACCTATCAAAAACATCACATACCTCCGCCTCCGAGGTAACCCAAATTCCATCCTCGTTAAAAATCTCCCGGATAGTGTTACAGGCCTTGCGGCGTACGGCCCGCGCATGGAAATAGGCCGAGGTCTTATCCCCCACACGAAGCCAATCCGCCCGTGCTCTTTGTTGCCAAAATTCCTCCTCGGCCAAGATAAGAGATTCAAGCTCGCTTCCAAAGCGTTTTGCTTTATAGCAGGTCTCAGATAAGAACACGGCCTTGTTAATTATCTTGAGCTTCAAGGAGATCTCTTTAATTCTCCTCTTGCAATTGCCGAATGATACGCGGGCCCAATATTGGAAGGCGTCCTTGCACTCGGTAAGCGCCGAAGAGCAACGACCTCCCCGACCCCGGTTCCGCCCCTTGGCCAAGATTTTGTAATAACTTGTGGGCAAACCTCGTGGGTGAGCCATCCGGGTTCGATAGCACATCTCCTCCTCGATGTCCCTCTCCCCCGCGTCATTGGGGGGTCCTTCGCCGTCTCAATTTGGAGCACTCGGTGGTCCGATCCCCAAAAGTCCAATACCTCGACAATTCTACCCTCTTCCAACCCGTATTCGCGCACGCCCGATCAAGGCGGCATTGAACATTCTTCACACCATCTTTTATGTTACTCCACGTACAAAGCTCCCCTTGGAAACCAAGGTCTAAAACTCCACAATCCTCAAGGGCTTTCGCAAAGGCGTCCATCTCTCCCGGTCGTTGCCTAGATCGACTAATATGTTCGAATTCGAATAAGACTTCATATTCACCACTCTCTATTACTTCCATAAGATAAAACCCGGAAAAAGCTTTCCCAAAAACTCCCATAGTTTGTCCAGAAAGAGTCCTAATCCTATCGAGAGCCCCATCCTTCTCTTTGCAAAACCTGAGCGGTTGTGGTCCCCTTGCTTCCAAGAGAGGAAAATGTAGAGATTTCACTCTCCCTCGAGGGGATAACTTGGCTGGGGAGGAAAGCCTGAGGCTCCAAAGCTTCCAAAATCGCACAAGGTGCCAAAAGGCTTGAGATTGGTTAGATAGGCTCCAGGCGACCCATCATTTTCACTCTGTGCACTTTCTCAGAGGAAGAGCCCATGGTCAACGACGGGGTTGAGGGTCGATTCGCCAGTAGGTGGGTCACGAAGACCTCGCCGGAAAACGCACTGTGGTGACCAGCGACGGGAAGGGAAGGCGAGATGGAGGTAACTTGGTGTACAGCGGAGAGGGCCGACGAGGATCCACTATCGGAAGCGGAATGGGGGTTCCATCTGGCTTGGTGATGGGCCGTTTCTGCAGGAGGGACCACCAGAGGTTCTGGTTGGGCGAGGACTTCGCTCCTGACCACGGGAGAGAGCTCGAGAGTCGGGGAAGAAGGTTGGGCGGGTTTCTCTGAGCAGCTCGTCTTCTGGTTCTCTTTGGAGATGCGTCGGGGCGAGGAACAACTGGCCACTTTGGATCCGGCACAGATCCAATCACCAAACATCGACACCTTCTCCACTCCTTCTTTGACAACGTTAGTGTCTTCGTCACTGGTACACTCCGTCACCCCATGGCTGAGAGTGTTGCACCGGTAGCAAAAAAGCCCTATATTCTCATATTTAGGTTGAATCAATAAAGGAGCTTTGTTCTTTCGATCAAGGAACAACCCAGCATTGATAGGCTTCGACACGTTTAATTCAACACGGAATCTTGCGTACGCAGCGAATTTAGCCTCCTTTCCCCTTTTGCAGTCCACAGGTTTGCCGAACAACTGTGCGATTCTAGACAGGGACTATTCAGAGACCATGACCGGCGGTAGTCCCACGAGGCGGATCCAAAATGGGCTAGTATTGAGGCATACTTCCTCCAAGGGGATATGAGGCCAGCTTTGGAGGAGGAACAGAGCTCCCCGGATATTCCAGGGCTGGGCCAAGGCTGTATCCCTGTCACGCTGGTTCTTGAAAACGAATTTGTAAGTTCCCGGGATGATCTCCGAGCACGACCAATCCGCAAAATTTTCCCATGCATTTTTTAGGGCTGCAGCAAATGTGTTACGGCTGAGATTTTTGGACCCAGAAGAATCACACGGATTCACGCCGCAAAAGCCGGTAGGGATCTAGTCGGACCTAATCCAAGTCTTGTCTCTAGTCATCCCTCCCATTTTCTCCGACAAAAGTTCCACACTAGCTATTCAAGAAAAAAAAAGTATTTATCAGATTATAAATAAAAGAAGAAAATGAGCATCGATGGGTTTGTGAGCATGAAGCTTTTCCGAAGTCTTCACCTTATTCGTCATTGCTACTTCTTTCTATGCCGGAGCCTTGCTGCAACCAATTTCCGATATAAAAGTTTCGCCAAAGTATCTACTGTTCTTGTCGTTGTTCGGGAGTAGTCATAGCAGTTGGTTCGGAGCAGGATCGTCGTTGTGCTGTCAAGAGGCTCGTTATCATGATGAGCCGAGCTCTTCAAATAAAGCCCAACAACGTTAAGAACCAGAGATACGATTTGAAGCCACGGTACTCTCATAACTATTGGGGATTTTTAAGGGAAGATTTAAATATCTTATTGTGAGATTAAATCGAAAGTTTGGTTCATTAGGGCTAGGGAGAAGTGTATAAATAGCAATGTGATTATTAAAAAAATGGGTAGTCGTTTTGGGAGAAAACAGACTTCGATCACCATATGGAGGCAGAATCATAGTTCTTCATGTTTTCTGTGGTTTCATTTCTTTCTCTCTTTGAAATGATGAACGTCATCGGCTAAGTATTGTATGTTTTGAGTTATGAAACTATAATTCAATAAATTTGTTAGGCATAATTTTGTTCTATTATCATTCCGTGAGTATCGATTTCTTTTGCTAGGAATTATATCATGTTATTAACGATATTGTGGTCTCCAATTTTATATCAACTTCAATTGTTCGATTAAATTTAAGTCTTGGTTCAATGTGATCGGTGAGTGTATATTAATCGTCAGCATGATATTATTATAGACTTTGGAATCCATCATATGTGTTTTTGAAGTTTATATACAGTTAATTAATTGACTCGTCGTACATGTCTATAAATTGTTGAACATGAGTTTAGTTAGTTTATCACGCAGTTTTTGAATTAGTAAACTGGTAAAAGAAATCAATTCGATTAAATATGAACGCGGTGTTTTATTGTTTTGTTTCTTGGAACGTTCTAAATATTAATGATGCTTGGATTCTAAATTCAATCACATTTGATTGAGTTATCTCTGAGTTAGGTTTAATTAAATTGTGTTTCAATTTGATTAGGTAGTATTAAGAAATGCGTTAACCTGAGAGATATTTAGTAGGTTAAAAAAAAATTCTTGTCGATGATCAGACGAATTGAATAACTAGTAGAAGTTCACTCAAGCCAATGGTTTCCAAATATTTCTTATCAAATTCTTTATTTTCATTTAATTATTCTCTTTGATAAACCCCTTCAATGTTGGAGTTGAGGTGTCCTGAGTCATCCCTCTAGTAGCGCTCCGACGTGTTCACTTCCATTTTCCTTCAGATAGCGAAAAAGATGATGAGATTAGAGCAAGAAGAAAGCCTTGTAAAAGAGAGAAAAACATTCAAATGGTACGTGACATATTATGGAATTTGGGCAAGAAAAAAGGCAGGCGGTGTTGAAACTGCTTATGGAGGTGTTTAAACTACTTTTGGAAGGTCATTAATTTAGTGACAGGTATGATTTGAAATTAAAACTGATAAAAAAAAATTATTAAATGTGAATAAAACCAGTTAATAAGGGTAAAACCGGAGCCGAGAAACGATTTAATTTTGTCTTGTTTTTGTCCTGAAAATCGGTACACCAGTTTATTGTCCCGGTTCCAGCTTCGGTTCTAAACGTTCCCAATTTTTTCAAACTGGAACTGGGAAAAAATAAAATTTCCGATTTTATAGTGGCAAAATCCGGAACGAATAGAGGGTATTTGCGAAGAAGAAGAAGAAGAAGAAGAAGAAGAAGAAGAATTGGCAATGGACAAAAGAATAATATATATTGGTGGAGTGAGAAGAAAGTAAAGTTGAAAAGTGAAATTCTATGTGTAAAACAAAAAACTAGATCGTCTCCGCTGCATCATAGGAGTTTCTAGAAATTATTTTTTGTTACATGTTTATTATTAGCTTTTTACCCTATCTAGATCAATAGTCTAATATTCCAGAGATAATAAATAGACCATATATTCATTCTCGGACTCCATCATTGTTAAGCCATATTCTTACACAGCTCATGTTATACATAATATAAGAACATGAATTTAAACGTAAACAGAGCATGCCAGGGAGCACTCGCTTAGTTTAGTCAGCGAAAACGTTACAGAAGATTGTTACATTATAATATTTAATATTAAAGCAACATAAAATATCTCGTAACATGGTGCACAACTCTTCTTCAGCTTCCGGTTGATATTATGCTGCAAGATCCCTTTCCAAGAATGTCTAGATCGAACTCCCTCCAGCCTTCAAGTGCTTGAATGTACCACTACAAGAAAAGTCATTTTTACTAGCCCAGTCTAGAAATGAGCCGCAGAAAATAAATGTTTTTCCAGCCCAGTTCACAACATAAGCCACTAAAAGTGATACCATTCAGCGGTTTAGTTATGGGCGAGTAATGATACTTTTACCTTCCAGTTTCTCGAAAAGTGCGGCTAAAGTTTGATGAAATTTTTTGTTACACTTTTCCCTGCCCAATACGCAAACTGAGCTGGTAAAATAAGCTTTTACCCGCTCATTTAATTAAACACGCCGCGGAAAAGTCATCTCAATTGTTTTTTCTGCTTTTCCCGGCCACTTTTAAATACCAAGCCGGTAAAAGTCCTTCAATCACTTTTTAGACTTTTTAATTTTGTGTTCAATTTATTTACACTATTTATTTTTTTACATTTTTGTATATATGTATTTAATGTACTGTGTCAATTATCATTTCATACATGTATGATTAACCATGTAATGTGTACACATTCTATTTATTGAAATGATTCCACAGTAATGTTTAGCTATTACAATTTGAACTTATATTGTTTCAATTCTAATCAATAATATGCAACCACAGATTATTAATTTAAAATCATATATTATGTTTTTTAACATAAATTAGTAGAATAATAAAGTTATTTATCTTTATAGTCTATTAGTTTGTCCAAATATAGTTAAAATTTAAATTGATTTAAAATTGAGTTTTAGCCGCGCATTTGATATATAGCCTCTGAATCACGTTTTTGCCACTGATTTAGTGAAATGAGATGGGAAAACATTCTCTTACCCTAAACTATAAACCCTAGACCCTAACCCTTTCGCATGTGCTTGATCGAACGTCCACCTTTTCCAAGGATTTTCGAAGTGTTTTCTTCAATGTAAAGTGTGTGGAGATGCTGCAAAATGAAGTTCCAAAGCTGATTTATACCATGACAATTTTTTCTAGATTTTTTCTTTTAGCTATGTAAAACAACAACCGTTATATTTTTTTTAATCCCAAAAGCTATATTTTTTAAACCAAATGACAAGAAGCAACTTTTTTGGTTTATACCATCACTCATATAGATATAAGAGCAAGTTTGGTTTGACTAAATTCCACGTCAGTCATATAAAAACTTATTAGTCTAGAAATATTGGACCGGATTTTTGAACATGACGAATGACATACTATGAGTCCACAAAATGCTAATATACTGAAATTTTAATGCATCTCCAACAACTATTATTACGTAAATCAATTAAACCACAACAGTGTCTTGTCTGTTGATACCCTTTTTTTTATAGAACACTAAAGAGGCCCATTTGTTGATCTTGGGCCTGGCCCAATGTCGTTTGATGACGTGGCGGGCTTCTGTTGACTTTTTTATGGACCTTGGTTGGCCTTGTTGCGGGGATGACAGATTTTGTTGTCATGTTACGTTCCTCGAGAACCCCGTTGACTTTAGGATGGTCGCCGTTGACTTCAGGGTGGGGTTTTAATTGACTGATACGAGTACCCTGAATAGGCGTTCCTGGCACTTACAAAGTCAAAAAGTTTTGTTGCCGCTCGCGGTCCTAGACGATCCAGTGTTCACCGTCAAGCCATGGGCTGGGGTTACAGGTTCTAAAACAACTCGGATCGTAGGTACCAGCAAACAGGGGAGTGCTTTTGACTAGGAAGTGAGCCCTGGGAGGTTAGACTCTCGACCTGATATGGCTTGTTCTAGTCCGGGCTGGGACTGTCCACAGAGTCGTGGTACCTGATACAGGTACGGGGACTAGGAGACAGAACTTAGGCCGCACAGAGCTTAGAACAAGGGCAGGTGGGGTCTTGGACCTTCCCTAGGGTTTTCTCCAGGGAACTTGTTCCAGAGTAATCCCTTGGTCGTCCAGCTATGAGTAAAATTTACCCTAGGTCGGACCCTTCGTCCTGAATTGTGGGCCCAGGCTCGTGTCCCTAGGCTATGCCCACAGCCGCGTAATGGGCTGGAGAAAGATTGGGCACCGCGTAGAACTAGACCTATCACGCGGGTCATGGACCGTGTAGGAATTTTACCAGGGCTTTCGCTTTTCGTAAATCTCTCACTTTTCGGACCTGAAAAAAGAGAACACCCAAGGTCAAGGGAAACAGGGGGTGTTACCCTCTCATTCACCTCCGACGCTCAACATTAGAACAGTATTTGAGGGCAGGCGAGTATATCGAGGGTAGAGAGAAAGAACTCGAGAAGACTCGAGTGAGTTCGAATGAGTTACCGTTTAACTAAACTGAGCATCTATTTATAATAAGATCCCGGGGCCCATGTGTAATAAAATATTGCTCTGGGGGGGGGGGGGGGTCCCTAGACAATATTTTAACTGTATTTTGATCCCCGCATCAAGATGGATCAATCCCGGCCGTTCGCACGATGATCCGACGGTCCCCGTGCCCCTGTGGGCCCCACTTGCACGTTGTGGGCTGGCCAGGGCCATCCGAACCCTACACGTGGCCGCTGTGGGCAGGCCCCTCGAGGTGAGGAGCCCGCAAGTTGGCCGATCGGGCCCTTCGTGGCCCTACACGTGGCCGATGGAGGCCAGCCCCACGCAAGTGGGCGAAGGAGAGCGCCCACAAGTGGGCTGACGCACGCGGGTGGGTACCGCGGGGTGAGGTATCCTCTAGATCCGCCACGTGGCGTGATCCTGGAGGCTGTCGCCTTTGTTGGTCCCACGGAAAGGGCTTTTGGGGCTTTTAGACTTCCATGCCCGTCCTGGGATCGTTTTTCGCAAACTTTATGTCGTTCTTGGGTGTTTTCATACTTTTACGAACACCGAGACACTTTGTTTTTCAAAAACGGGCCCCTGGAGGGAGTTTTGGGTTGGAAATTGATTTATTAAATTCATAATCTTGTTTGAAATATTAATTAAATTAATAAATTAATTAATGAAAATTAATACGATAATTTCCGCTTATTTATTTTGTTTACGAAAATCAATCCTGTTTTTTACCCATAACATTAACCCCCCAGTTTTACGGAAATTCATGATTTCCGTGAAACTTCTATAAATTCGAGGTGGACCCTCCCATTTTCACAGTTTCGAGATGGACGCGGCTCACAGACTTACTTCGAAGTAAGTTTTTCGAGCTCGCGTAACATTTTATTCTGTTAGCCTTTTCGCGTGCCGTTTTTCCGTTGTGTTGCTTTTTCAACGGAGTTTAGCATAACTTGTTTTTTTAACGCGATCTTTGGATCAATTTTTGTTAAAATCGCGTGGAAATCGAGTCGATTTGTGAGAAATCGACTTCGAGTTTCCTCTAGAGCCGATGGAGAACCACGAGACAGGAGCTTATGTCGCCCAGCCAGCGAGCACCGTCGCCGAAGAGGACCACCATCGGGGTTGACTGAGTCCGGCGAGGTTGATGGAGGAGGAGGGCAGCGTCAATGGAGCACGGGGGAGAGCGGGCTCGCCTTCGCGTGGGTCTGGTGGAATCGGGCCAGCCCTAGGTGGCCCGCCGCTGCTCGATGTCGCCGGAGATGGGATCCACAGGGTCCAGGAGGCTACTCCGAGTTCGCCGGTGGTCGTGGCACGCGACGGCGTGACCGGAGGAGGCCGGTCGGAGTCGGGTCCCTCGCGTGGGTTTCGCGAGGTCGAGCTCGCTCGCGACGGTGCGGGGTGGCTCCCGTCGCCGGTTTTGGGTCCCCCGAGGACCGGGGTGCCCAGGCGACCACGCCCAAGGGTCGCCGTCCGATGTGGAAGCCGGAGGTGTCGGAGTGGGTTGGAGTTATCCGCGTGGGTTTTGTCCCTCCGACTCAGTGGTTGGCGCCACGGCGGCGTCCGTCGCTGATGGGGGTAGGTCCCCCGAGGTCCGGGGGCCCAGGCGGTCCCTTCTGCGGGATCGCCGGCCGGCGAGGGGCCGTAGGTGGCCGGTGGGAGCTTGGCTCCTCATCGGTGGCCGTGGCGATCGGGCTGGCCAAAGAGGCCGCAGCGATGCCTGTCGGCGGCGGAGGGGGCCGGCTTGGTGATCGGAAGCCCGAGGTGGTCCCGTCCCTGGCGATCTCCGCGGCCGGCGAGGCCGTGGGAGTTCGGAGTGGTCCGATTCCCGATGGGAGCGCGGTCGGGTTTCGGGGTTCCCCTGAGGGCCTTGGCTCTACCGGGCCAGGACCCCGGGGGCCCACGTTCTTAGAAGCACGTCGAGATTTTTCCTGTCCCGCCCGTGCGGGGTCTGCGTATTAATTTTTGGGCCGAGGTCGGGGGCTGGGAATCCTGCCTCGACCGTTCTCCGAGGGTCTTCTATGCCCGGTTTTGGGTCTGGTAGTCATCCATTGGCAGCCTCTTTGGCTGCCTTAATTCGGGATTTATCCCCGTCTCCCAGCGGGGTTCTGGGGGATTCGCCTGGTGAGGTCCCTCTTCAGGACCTGCTTATTATTCCCGGGTTGAGTCAGAGACCCCCCGTTGTAGATACAAGTGCTCCTTTGGTTGTTGCAGGTACCCGATCTGTGGTTGTTGACGCGGGAGGGCCGCGTCATAGCAGGCGGGTCATGCCCGATTTTTTATCGACATGATAGGGCGTTGCCTGGAACTGATTATCAGGCCCCTACCAGATTGTGGTTTGACCCGCCGCTCAATTTTTTGGACATCGATGTCCCGAGTGTCGTTACTCCTTATGTCTTGGAAGCCTTCTTTAGGGAAGAAGGGCTGGCTCCCATCGACGAGATTCGTGCGCCGGCGGAGGGTTTGGCACCCATACGGCCACCTGAGGGGATGGTGGCGGTACCTCTGGAGAGTATACGCCACGGCTTCACTCTTCAGATCCCTCATTTGCTGGAGGGGCTTTTAATTTTTGCCGGCCTGCACCCGATTCAGCTAAGTCCAGGTGCTTGCCGATTTATTGCCGGCTGTTACTCGATGTGGCAAGAGGAACATGGTTGTGAGTTGTCTGTTGACCAGTTCTTCCAGTTCTTAATGTTCCAGCTTCAATAGGGAACGCGGGGGTTCGAGAATCGGTGTGACATTGATTCAGACCAAGGTCTTAGTGTCTCCGACTTTCTGCGAAGCTTAGATCCTGAGTGGCATAGTCGCTGGGTGTGGGTTGCGGGCACCTATCTAGGGTCAGTTCCCCAACGCATGATTTCCCCTCCGTCGCGTTCTCGCCCGAGTACCGGGAGTTATGACTTTGGCAGCTTTTTATGGCAAAGTTTGTTTCTCCCGGGATTTTTGCTCCTTATTTGGAACGGTCGGGGTGGGTTCAGCCGAGGTGGATTCCGGCCAATCACCTTCTTAAGCCGTGCTGGAATCTCTTTGCGGGATCTAAGACCTTGAATGGTTTCGTTTTGTTGCTTGCTTCCTGTCTTTCATATACTTTGATGGTAATCCTGCCATCTTTGCTTGTCTTCACATCTGTCTTGACATCTGGGCCGTCTTCTTCTATCCCTTCGAGGCCGTGGCCGTCGTGCCACGCGTGCCTCGTCTGGTGGGGCGGAGCCCTGGATACCCAGGAGGTCCATTTCACGGGGGATATCCCCCTACTCCGGTCCTGGATCCTCGTCATCACGCGCCGTCAAGGCTTCCGAGGATATACCCCGGACCAAATACGAGCCGTCGGTCTTCGAATTTGCTCCGTCGATGGTGGAGCTACTGTCCGCTGGGTCGGTTCCTCCTCCGGTATGTTCCTTTTTTACGCATGTTTGCTTTTTCCGGATATACCTCTAGCTTTTTGTAATTGTATTTCTGATTGTCTGCAGATTCCTTTGGTATTCGCCTCTGATGCTCTCGGATTTTCTGGCCCGATTCACGATTTGCGTGTTGAGGGGCTTCTCACACAATAGATCGTGTCTCTCATAGGTCGGCTTGCTTTGATGAGCAAGAAAATCAAGAATACCGGGTCCGGACCGAGATCGCTCACCATAGCATGTCCGTGGCCCTGCGCCTGCTGCAGGAGGCTCAGGAGAGTCAGGAGAAGCTGGTGAACCAGATGACCCGAGGGTCGTCGTAGTTTCACCAAGTATCTGATGCGGTGATGACTTCGCGAAGCAAGCTCGAGGCGCTCGAGCTAGAGCTGGACAACATCCGGAGCGGCGCAGCTCAAGCGGGTGAAGCTCGCTTCTGGGATGGCTTTGCGTCGTGTTTCATAGCTCTGGTGATGGGGAACATCGGAGTTTCGTTTTCCGTTGCCTTCCTGATCGAGCAATTCACTCTCCCAGCTGCCACGTGGGTGTTGCTTGCGCCGTACATTGGTAGTATTCCTGATACGGCTCCGATGATGAATTTTGACTTTCCCGTCGCCGCCCCAAACTTTGGCGTTCCGGCAGGCTTCCAGGATGACTTCGGGGTCGCTGCCAGCAGCGCCGTTGCCGGCGGCGGCCATTAGCCGCCGGAGGGTTTTGGTGCTCATATCCCTCCGAAGCATGATGACGGCGAGCTTTTCGGGAACAGGGATGACCCGGCCTAGTGACATTGCTTTAGGATGCGGGAGTAGCTTTTCCTTTCTTTTTGTTTTTTTGTAGCCTGTCGGCGCCAGTGCATCTCCCATTTTTGTCTGAGATCGTAGACCCCGCCGTCTGTGGCGGATTTTTGTACGTACCCGCGAGGTAGTGGTTGTAAATATTTGACAATTTCGGTCTCCTCAGGAGATGCGAGGGCATATATAATATCTTCCGCGCGCCGATCAGAGCGTGTCGGCTTTTGTTGTAGTGTGTTTGAGGGTTTCCGTATTTTTCTTGGTTTTACCCCCTCTTTCGTTTGTTGCACGTGCTTATTCTCCCCGGCAGTTTGGCTTAATTTCCAGCCTTCTCATCGGCGGGCACATTTTTGTCGCCGCCCGGTGTGCTTTGCGCTTTGGGGCGGGTCCCTACCCCCAAGCTTCTTGTCGGGCTTTTTGGGGTGGTCCCTCCTACTTTTAGACTTCGTGCCAGAGTCGCGCCTCTGGTCTTTGAGGTCTAGACTAGGTGCTTGAGAGGTGTCCTTCGGTCTCGAACTCAGTGCCTGAGCAGAAGGGATCGAGGTCCGGGCCGTGCTATGACTTGGTGCCGGGAGGACGCTTGTGAGGCGTTTGGCTCTTTCTGAGGTTTTCGCTTACGAGGCGGCTTATTGTTTAGGGTGCCGAGATTGGCGCCCAGGGGGGAAGTTTACGGTTTCGGACTTAGTGCTAGAGCAGGCGGGATCGAGGCCCGGGCCGTGCTAGGACTTTGCGCCGGGAGGAAGCTTGTGAGCCGTTTGGCTTTCCTGAGGTTGCCATCTCCGAGGCCGCTTACTATTTCAGGTGCCGAGGTCGGCGCCCGGGGGGGCGGTATACGGTTTCGGACTTAGTGCCTGAGCAGGCGGGATCGAGACCCGGGCCGTGCTGGAACTTTGCGCCGGGAGGACGCTTATGAGGCGTTTGGCTTTCCCGAGGTAGGCTCTTGCGATGCGGCTTACTGTTTCGGGTGCCGAGGTCGTCGCCCGGGGGGGCGGCTTACGGTTTCGGACTTAGTGCCAGAAGCGAGTTTCTAGTTTTTGCCAAAGTCTGCGCTATTAATGGCTTACGGTCTAGGGATTTAAGTGCCAGGTTTTACGCCCCTGGTGCTTTTCCGAAGTTGGCGCTTATGAGCGGCTTATTGACTTGGAGTTGATGCCTGGATCAGCGAGATGTAGGTCCGGGCCTTCCAGGTCTTTTCTGCCAGAGTAGGTGGGGTCGAGGCCTGAGCTATACTAGGACTTTTTGCGCCAAGAGGTGGCGCTTGGTCTTTTTACCAATTTTTGCGCTTTGAGCGGCTTACTTCTTCAGTTTTTTTTTTTTTTTACATGTCTCTGCCTATTCTGGTAACCCCCCAGTTTTTTAGTAATCGGTTAGGGTTAGGAAAAACTATACAAGTAGAGACACATATGATAATAGAAAAAGAGAATTATATTGACTAGCAGTTCTTGTGGTGCCTTCTTTTACATGGGTCGGTAGCCGGGGCTATTTCTGGTCCGACTAAAGTACTTGTGGCGGTGACATTGGCTTAGACGTTTTGCGACGAGCTTTTTTCATGTATTGGAGCTTTTGACTTTTAACTTCTTCTTAGCTTCAACCTGGATTGGAACATTCTGGGAATTTTGTACCCCAGATTGGTCGGGCTCCTAGTCGTTGCTTGGCCGATTGGCCCCGGCTCGTATTTCAGGCATTGCTTCGGGCGTGTAGTCTGGCCTTCTGTCATACGTCACTTATTCATAGTACTGCTTCAGGTGTTTGCATTCCAGGGACGGGGAACTTCTTTACCCCCCATCTCCTCCAGTCGGTAAGTCCTGTCTCGGATAACCTTGGTGATGCGGTAGGGGCCTTCCCAGGTTGGCCCCAAGACACCGGCTCCCTAAACTTGCGTGTTTTGTCCTACTTTTCCTAAGACCAGAATGCCTTCGAGAAAACTTCTTGCCTAGACTTTGGAGTTGTAGTATCGTTCCATAACTCGCTTCTGGGCCTCTAGGCGGGTGTAGGCGTCGTTCCTCCTTTCTTCAAGGAGGTCGAGCTCAACTGTCAGGGCTTCGGAGTTTTGTTCCGGGTCGAAGAGTTCGACCCGGGGCGAGGGCACCGTGATTTCTGCAGGGATGACCGCCTCGACGCCGTATGTCAGACCAAATGGAGTTTTCCCCGTCGCATTCCTAACGGTGGTACGGTATGCCCAGAGTACTGCGGGTAACTCTTCGGCCCATTTTCCCTTCTTTTCGTCGAGTTTCTTTTTCAGGATCGCCTTGATGTCTTTGTTGACGGATTCAACTTGGCCGTTGGCTTGTGGGTAGACTAGGGAGGAATAAATGTTGTTGATCCCGAGATCTTGGCAGAATGACCGGATATCCAGGTTGTTAAACTGCTTGGCGTTATCGGTGATGAGCGACTGTGTTTTGCCAGATGAAGTTCGTCGTGTTCGTCTGTGTGATCTTTGACATGGGCTCCGCTTTGACCCATTTGGTGAAGTAGTCGATGGCAACTATAGCGTATTCCACTCCTCCCGGTGCCATTGGAAGTTTTCCGATCAGGTCGATACCCCATTTTGCGAAAGGGCGAGGGACCATCACCGGACAGAGCGGGACTGCTGGTTTTCGCGGAATTTGTGCGAACCGTTGACATTTGTCGCACCTTCGTGCTACTTCGGCGGAATATTTTCTGAGGGTGGGCCAGAAGTACCCTTGTTTCAGGGCTTTCAGCGCCAGAGATTGCCCTGTGGTTCCCCCAAATTCCTTTGTGGATTTCCCGGAGGACCAGGCTGGCATCCTCCTCGTCAAGGCATTTTAGGAGAGGCTGCATGAAACCTCGCTTGTAGAGTCCTCCGTTGTGCAACACATATCTCGTCGTGCGGAACTTGAGCTGTCTAGATTATTAGCGGTCGTCCGCGAGGGTACCGTGTTTCAGGTATTTTGTTATCGGGGTTATCCACCTTCCGCTGGATTCGTCCAATATGATGAGAATTCCTTCGTGGCTGGTTGCGGTAGCGCCATGTTTCAGGAGTCCGATTGCCGGTGGCATCCTATCTCCGTCGGGCTCTCCGGGATTGCCGGTGGCTTTGGGCTTTTTTATCGAGGGCTTCGATTGGAACCTTTCCTAGTTTCTCGTTGTCCGCTCCAAAGGCCGTCCTGGCCAAGGCGTCTGCTTCCGAATTCTCGGCTCGAGGGATTTGTGTGATCTTGTACCATGATAGTGGCTCCAGACGGCATTTCGTTTCCGCCAGGTATGCCATTATGTGAGCTTCCTTTGCTTGATACTCGCCTTCCACTTGCTTCACGATCAGGTGGGAGTCGCAGTGGATTCGCAGGTTTTTCACTGCGAGCTTGTGTGCAATTTGCAGTCCAGCTAGCAGCGCCATCGACGTGTAGGTACCAAGCCGGTCCGTCGGGTTGACTTTTCCTTTTCGGTGTCTTTGGTGGTCTGTCGATTTCTTCCTCGGTTTCGACCTCGGTGTCGTAGGTGAATTCAGCGATGAAGTCAGCTACAGCTTGGCCTTTGATGGCGACCCTAGGCTGGTGCTCGACGCCGTATTCTCCTAGCTCTTGTGACCAGATAGCCATGCGTGAGGAAGTGCCTTTGAGAAGCGCCTTCCGGAACAGGTGTTCGGTCCTCGCGACTACTTGGTGAGCCTGGAAGTATGGGCGAAGTTTCTTCACAGCGCCAACTTCTTGATTTGTGTGTAGCGTGTCTCAGCGTCAAGAAGGGCTTTGCTGATGTAGTAGATTGGCAGTTGCCTCTTGTCTTCTTCCCAGACCAATACGGCGTTCACCGCTCGAGTCCAAACCGAGAGGTAGAGACAGAGTGATAGCATGGGTGGTGACCCGAGGTAGTTTTTTAGCTCTTGGAAGGAGGTTTCGCATTTTTTTTTCCCAGAAAAAGTTCTTTCCGCCTTTGAGGGCCTGAAAGAACGGTTGACAGCTGTCTGTGGCTCTTGAGACGAACCTTCCTAGAGTGTTCATCCTATCGTTTAGGCTCTGCACCTCCTTGATCCGTTGGGGGCTTCTCACTTGGAGAAGGGCTTTAATTTTATCGGGGTTGGCTTCCCGTCTGTTGACGATATATCCCAAGAAATTTCCGGATTCAACTGCGAAAGCGCACTTGGCGGGGTTCAACTTCATCTGATACTTTCTCAGCAGCAGGAACGTCTCCCGCAAATCGCCGACGTGGTCGTCCTCCCGGAGGCTCTTCACGATCATGTCGTCAACGTATACTTCCATGGTCTTCCCGATCAGGGGGGAGAACATCCAGTTGAACAGGCATTGGTACGTGGCTCCGGCGTTCTTGAGTTCGAATGGCATGACCTTGTAGCAGTAGAGACCGCGGTTGGTCATGAATGCCGTGTGTATCTGATCGGGCTCATGAATCCGGATTTGGTTGTACCATGAGTACGCATCCATCATGCTCATGAGTTGGTGGCCGGCATTAGCATTCCCCAGTTGGTCGATCCTCGGGACTGGAAAACAATTTTTGGGACATGCGGCGTTGAGATCGGAGTAGTCTTTACAGATCCTCCACTTTTCGTTTGGTTTTTTCACCATCACCACGTTGGACACCCAGTCGAGGTATGTGACTTCTTTGATGAAGTTAGCGGCGATGATCTTATTGACTTCTTTGCTGATTGCCTGGTATCGTTCAGGGTTTTAGGCGCGTCGGCGTTGTACCTTCGGCGTTTTTCCTTCCTCGATGTTTAACTGGTGAATGGCAATTTATGGGTCGATGCCGGGCATGTCGGCGTGTGACCAGGCGAATACGTCTTTGAACTCTTTCATGAATGTTCTCAGTCTGGTCTTGATCATGACTGGGAGTTATGCCCCGATCGCAATCGTCCTTTCGGGCCGATCATCTTCTATCGGACCTGCGTTACTTCTGATGACGGCTCCATGGTAGGCTTGCGCCTATCATCTCGGAGGTCCAGTTCGCCAAACATCCTTGCGTCCCCCGGGTAGTCGGGAAGTTCTTCCTTGAGCTGGTGCACCGTTTTGATGACCGACTCGTTCTTCCCAGACTTTGTCCCCGGGGCGTAGCAGTTTCGGGATTCGTGTTAACTACCTTTCATAACTCCTATCCAATTGTCAGTTGGGAATTTGACGAGTAGATAAAAGGTAGACGCGATGGCATGCAGTTTTTTGAGACTAGGCCGCCCCTAGTTGATGTTGTAGGCGGAAGGTTGATCCACCACGAGGTATCAGACCATTTTGGTGGTCAGGGCTCCGTCTTCCAAGCCGAACGTTGTGGGCAGTGTGATGGCACCATCGGTGTATACAGGTCTCCCGCTGAAGCCGTAGAGGGTTGTCCTCACCAGCGTAGGAACGAGTCCTCCTAGGTTCATCTGGACCAAGGCGGCCTTGAAGATGACGTCGGCCGAGCTTCCGTTGTTGACCAGGACTCGCCGCACTCGGCTGTTGGCGATGATGATGTCGGTTACAATAGCGTCATTGTGGGGGTGAGAGATTCTTCGAGCCACCTGCTCGGTTAAAGTGATTTCTTGGCTGGGGAGCACGTGGGATGTTCCTCCGAGGTGAGTGATGTTGAATTGGTGCGTGTCCTGATCTTCTTTGAGAGACTAGGCGTATCGTTTCCGTTGGTTGCTCAAATCTCCAGTTTCAGGTCCGCCCATGATGGTTGATATGACGTGGAACTAAGGGGACCTATCTCTTTCCGGCCCCTTATCGGAGCGGCACTGGTAAGGGCCGCCTTCATGTTGTTGTCTACTTTCCTGTGGGCTTGGGTTGTTGGAGTTCCCGTTCCTGGAAACCAACTTCTTGACGAACTCCTTGAGCTGCCCGTCTTGGATCAGCTGTTCAATCTGACTTTTTAGCTGATAGCATTCCGATGTCGTGTGGCCATGATCTTGGTGATACTCGCAGTACCGGCTCATATCTTTCTTGGCATTTTTCCTGAGTGGCGGCGGTTTTCCGAACTTATCTCCATGTAGGTTAAAAATCATTGCGGGCGAGGCCGTCAAAGGGGTGAAGTTTGCGTCTTTTTGGAATTTTTCAGCCCGCTTGTGTACCGGGGGTTGGCTTCCGGAGTTCCGTAGTTGCCACTATTTATTTCCTTTCGGCTCGTTGTTCCCACCTTTTCGATCGTTGCGGTAATGACTGTCTGAGTTGAGCTGGTTCCGGCCGCCAAAATATTCGTAGACAGCGATGTCCTTTGCTGCCCTTGCCATCAATTCGGCCAAGGAGGCCGGCCTATCTTTGACGAGGGAGCGGGAGAAATCGCATAACGGCAGACCGTCGATGACGGCGGTGATGGCATCGTCGTCTGTGTAGCTGGCGACCTTGTTTGATTCTTCGACAAACCTTTTCAGGTACGCCTGCAGAATTTCGTCTTCACGCTGCTTGAGGGTCCACAGGTAAGACTTTTTCTTCCGCTGTGTGATCGAGCATGCAAAACGAGAGGTGAATAGTTCCACGAGCTCGTCGAATGACCTGATTGATCCCTTCGGGAGGCGTTGATACCACTCAAAGTCGGGTCCTGCAAGCGTGAGGCAGAAAGCCTGACACATCGTAGCGGGTGAGCATCTCTTCACTCGCATGTTGAATTGATACTGTATCGGGTGGTCCGTGGGGTCGGTGGTGCCGTCGTAGATGAGGTTCAATGGGAACCTCAGGTCTCCGTCGAGATCTTCGGCGAGTAGGTGACTAGCAAGAGGGGAAAGGTTTCCGTCAGCCATGCTTTGAGCGACGGGGTCAGTACTCTGGGGCGCGGCGAGTCTTTGCATTTCTCGCTTGAGTGCCTGGATCTCGCTTCCGAGACCATCGTAGGGTGGTGCTACTGCCCGAGTATCTTTTGTGGGGATGATAGATTCTCCACCCATGTGTCGGGAGCGTTGGGCGTCGTCGGATCTTTCGGCATTGTCATCGTCGTTGGATTTCTCCAGTCGGTGAGATCTTTCTCTCTTCCGGTCTCCACGTCGTTGCCGATCTTTTTGGCGATCGGAGCGGTTTAGGTGGTGTCAGAGGTGTCCTTCGCTGGCTGGGTGAGCTCGGATGCTCCCTCGCTGTCGTCGTTCCCTTTGCCAATTTCTCGCGTCATTGGCGGCATCTTCGTACCCCCTGAGTTGATAATATGCTGATCGTCGAGTAGTTTGTGATTGTGCCGGCTCTTGAGAATTTTCAGGAACGGGGCGCTCTTCATTTGCCTCTTTCTGGGTGAGTTTGAGGGCTTCTTCGGGGCTTTCCTCCTCTTCCTCGTTGGCGTGTTTTTCTTCGAAGTGTTTGGAGATAATCCCTGTTAATTGGAAAATACTTTCTTCGACTTGAGCTAGTCTTTCTTCATTGAGAGCTGGCTCACGATGAGTGCTTGTCTCTGGCTGGATGCGCACCTGCTTTCGACGGGCGTGGACCTTGGCGCGAATATTCAGAGCAATGCTCTCTGTAGGCTGAGAGGGAGTGTCTTCCGTTGATTTTGATGACATCTCCTTGGTTTGGTGAAACCAAATGCTGTTTGCTGGTGGGCTTATTCAGAGGATTGAATTCGTGCCACCCCCCCCCCTTCTAGCGCCATAATGTTGATGCCGTTTTTTGGATCAAACACTGAAGAGGCCCATTTTTTTATGTTGGGCCTGGCCCAATGTCGTTTGATGACGTGGCGGGCTTCTGCTGACTTTTTTATGGGTCTTGGTTGGCCTTGTTGCGGGGATGACAAATTTTGTTGTCAATTATCGTTCCTCGAAAACCCCGTTGACTTTGGGGTGGTCAGCATTGACTTCAGGGTGAGGTTTTAATTGACCGACGCGAGTACCCTTAATAGGCGTTCCTGGCACTTACAAAGTCAAAAAGTCTCATTGCCGCCAGGCCATGGGTCGGGGTTGCAGGTTCTAAAACCACTCGGATTGTGGGTACCAGCAAACGGGGGAGTGCTTTTGACCAGGAAGTGAACCCTGGGAGGTTAGAATCTCGACCTGATATGGCTTGTTCTAGTCCGAGCTAGGACTGTCCACAGATTTGTGGTACCTGATACAGGTCCGGGGACTAAGAGACAGAACTTAGGCCGCACAGAGCTTAGAACAAGGGCAGGTGGGGTCTTGGACCTTCCCTAGGATTTTCTCCATGGAACTCGTTCTAGAGTAATCCCTTGGTCGTCCAGATCTTAGTAAAAATTCTCATAGGTCGGACCCTTCGTCCTGAATTGTGGGCCCAACCTCGTGTCCTTAGGCTATGCCCATAGCCGCGTAATGGGCTGGAGATAGACTGAGCACCGCGTAGAACTGGACCTATCAGGCGGGTCGTGGACCATGTAGGAATTTTACCAGGGCTTCCGCTTTTCGTAAATCTCTCACTTTTCAGACCTAAAAAAAGGGAACACCCGAGGTCAAGGGAAACAGGGGGGGTTACCCCCTGATTCACCTCCGATGTCAACATTAGAACGGTATTTGAGGGGAGGCGAGTATATCGGGGATAGAGAGAGAGAACTCGAGAAGACTCGAGTGAGTTCGAATGAGTTACCGTTTAACTGAACTGAGCTTCTATTTATAATAGGATCCGGGGGCCCATGTGTAATAAAATATTGCTCTAGGGGGTCCCCGGACAATATTTCAACTGTATTTTGGTCCACGCATCAAGATGGATCAATCCCAGCCGTTCGCGCGATGATCCGACGGTCCCCGTGCCCCTGTGGGCGCCACTTGCGCGTTGCGGCCGCTGTGGGGAGGCCCCTCGAGGTGAGGAGCCCGCAAGTGGGCCGATCGGGCCTTTCGTGGCTCTACACGTGGCCATTGAAGGCCAGCCCCACGAAAGTGGGCGAGGGAGAGCGCCCACAAGTGGGCTGACGCACGCAGGTGGGTCCCGCGGGGTGAGGTAGCCCCTGGATCCGCCATGTGGCGCGATCCTGGAGGTTGTCGCCTCTGTGGGTCCCACCGAAGGGGCTTTTGGGGCTTTTAGGCTTCCAGGCCTGTCTCGGGTCCGTTTTTTGCAAACTTTATGTCTTTTTGGGTGTTTTCAGATTTTTACGAACACCGAGACACTTTGTTTTTCGAAAACGGGCCTCCGGAGGGAGTTTTGGGTTTGAAATTGATTTATTTAATTCATAATCTTGTTTAAAAAAATTAATTGAATTAATAAAATAATTAGTAAATATTAATACGATAATTTCCGCTTAATTAATTTGTTTACGAAAATCAATCCCCTTTTTTACCCATAATCCATACTAATTTAAGTGCATGATTGTATGTAATATCATTATCATCAAGATCGTTATATATTTAATTTGGACATGAAACATATTCTGAATGTAGATAATTACTATCATCAAGATCGTTATATTTTTTATTTTGACATGACATATATTTTGAATTATAGAGAACATAAGAAATTAAGTATTATAAGCAAAAGTCCAGACCCAAACCAGATTATAACAAATAATTTTGGGGGTTCCATAAATAAACTTTATATTACTTTGTAATCAAAGATGACTAAATTACAAAAAGGACACTACACACCAACATTAATAGAAGGTTCGTATAATTGTTACATTTATAGCTATCTAATTAATTCCATAAGGCACCAATCATATAAGTTTTATCTACTAATTAAAAAATCATATGGTTCAAAGAACTTTCCTTTTCACTAATCTAATTAATTTGTGTAGATTCCAGGCTTGAACCTTTGCACTTCAAGATACAAGTATAAATACCCAGTTCATTAAACTCGGAGCTTGAACCATGCTTTTCTAGATTTACTTAGACTGAGTCCATTCCCAGCTCGGGACTAGTCGGAGCACTGGGGAGCTTGCGGCACAAGGGGCACGTGGGGTTGAGCCAGAGCCATGAATCGATACACTGTAGATGAAACATGTGTGCGCAGACGGGTAAAATCCTGATAGTATCACTATCGTCGTAGTCCGCCAAACAAACGGAACAGGAAAGAGAAGTAGAGTAAATGACGTTAATACCCCTGCCTGTATCAGTAGTATCATGGAGATCAGTATTGCTAATGACATTGGCTTTGGAGTAGATAAGCTTCGGAAAGGCCTCGAGAGCGGCCTGGTCTAGGCCTGGGCCCGCAGCAGCTGCACGCGGGGGTAAGCCGATTTGGTGGTGGTGGTAAGGCAAAACTCCTGGCATGCTGTGAGCCCGGCAGAGAGTGACGCAGTACGAGATGAGTGTCACGATGGTTAGGAAAAATAGAAAGCCCACCATCACTTCAATGCCAGAGACGAGGTGTCCCGAGTCATCCGGCGAGTAGGGCTCGGACGAGTTCACTTCCATTTTTCTTCAGGATGAGAGAGTGAAAGATTAAGACAAGAAGAAAAAGGCTTGTAAATGATAACTGTTGTAAAATTGTTTTTGAAGAGAGAGAGAGAGAGAGAGATAGAAAGAGAGAGAGGGCATGCAAATGGTAAGTGTGACATATTAAGGAAATTGCTTTAGAAAGAGGGGCAAGAAAAAAGGCATGCAAATCGTGTGGAGAGTGGAGACTGCTTTTGTAGGGTCATTTATTTAGTGAGTGGTATGAAATGAAATTGAATTGAATATATATATCAAAAACATTATATGTGAATAGAGCTATATCTATTCAAAATATAAGTTGAAAACTAATTATAATTAGACTTATATATTTCCAATGACCCGATCAATAAACTTGAGGTCGTTGGCTATTTATAAAATAATAAGAAACAATTTCAATTCGTTGACCTTCTGGTTCTGCATGAACACATGCATGCCAATTGATATATAAACTCAGTAACATCGTGCTTCACGTAAAAACTATCATTCTTATATTCTTATATATTATTGTCGCAAAGTTATTACTCAATTTGCTTCAACGGCATGGTTTGATCTGATGTCACTTCAGCTATTTTAGTGCTTGAATGATATTAGTCTATGGATTTCTTCTTCTTCTTTTCTTTTCTTGACTAAGACTTCCTTAGAACATATCACTGTTAAGATGGACCCCGATATAACTTTTTATCTTATAATTAGAGAAAATTCGGAAGGTTGTCGATTAGTTATTGCATTCTCGAACTAATATAGCTTATTCTTGCATATAATAGTCTCATAATTGCGAGAGTAGATACTAAATAGTATAATAGTTTATTATTTTCTCATCATTTCTAGGATCAAGCGATCTATTTTTAGTGTGTGTGTGTGTTTTTTTTTTAACTCAAACCTTATTTTCCATTTGCAAATTCCTAATAATGCATATAAAATATTATCTGAATATATATGCTATAAGCATCTATAGGAAATTCCTTCAAAAAAAAAAAAAAAAGCATCTATAGGAAATTATTAGGAGTTTTATAAGCAAAAACTTTAAGCAATAAAATACATGTGCTTCCTAGCAGGCGGCACCGTATACTTATTTTTTTTAAATATGTCAAAGAAAAAATCGACGTACTAGAAATTATTCGACATTCATGATTTGAAAAAAAATATATATAATCGAAGCTTTACGAATTTATCGAGTATTAATTTATTGAAGTTGTATGTATTAACATTTGAGAATTTTCTCTAAAATTATATAAATATATGTATAATAAAGTCTATTTTGAGCTGGTAGATGTGGTGATAAAAGCGACGTGACACATACTCACAATGAAGTAGCCATATCTATCACAAGCAAGTCTATTATCATTGATTAGACACCTTAATTAGGCATTAAAGCAGCCAATGCCATGAATATCACACACAAAAGCTAAAGCTAAAGTAGTAGGTATATAATGGCGATGATCAAGGCAGAACGACGACTTTGCTGAGAATCCATAAAACGAGAGAGAACTCAAACACAAAGAGTGTGTGAAGCAGTCCGCGATCTAGGGCGAATCCGAACAGCGTTATTCCTCCTCCGTTGTGTTGAAGATACGCCACTGAAACCATTCGAACCACCTTTCACTTATTTATTCCATATATATGTATGCTATGGAAAGAAAGAAAAAATGATTTTATTTAAAATAGTAATGTATAGGATTAAAATTGTTTAGCATCGTATGGTATTTAAATAGATTAGAGTTATTTTCCGAGAGAGTATCTTAGTTATAGATTTTTAACAATGTAATAGATAAGAATTATTCATATTCTTTTTTTTTTAATTAATGACACATCCATGCCTTTAATTTATTTGTGGCATTTGGGTACTTATAATATCATGTATAAAAAAGAGATTTGGAATACATAATAAGTTTTTCACTATGCCGCAAATAAATACTACTTTCCAAAATCTGGAAACTCACATCCGGATACTATTTTGGAAATAAAACCCTTATCCGTTTTCAAAATTGTAAATATAGAACTGTTTTTTTTTTTTTTTTCAAACTTGGATTAAAACTCTTAAATCAATGAAGATCAAATTAGTTACCAAAAAAAATGATAAATTTACCCTAGTATAGTACTACTTCTGACCTAAGGCCTGCCTGGTTTGGAAGGAGGAAGAGTCATGTAGTGGTGGCACCGATATCAGATGGTCCGACTCAGGATTAGGCACGTGATCGAGTTTAGACTGGTCTGATCCAGAAGACGATGCGCACGTGACGAGCATGTGCCATCTGGCTGCCACGGAAACTACTCGTTGGGCTCTGTGCGTGATTCTTGCTGCTCCAACAAGGCACATGAATAGCCCACTAATCTCCACAGCCGAACAGACCTATATATAGCCCATCAAAATTCACATTCGATTGTTCGTATATCATCCAACATAATGAGGCTAAGAACTAAGACATATAGTTAGTTATACTCTCATGAATTTAGGGTATATATATATATATATATATATATATATATATATATATATATATATTCTTATATATTGGTGAAGCCCATTTATAAGCCCAAGATCAAAACAACAAAGAAAAGAAAACGACGAGTGGTTTTGAGTTAAAGCACGGGCGAATTTGGAGCGTCGGATTAAAAGCTCATCCAACGGCTTTGAGCTTGCTCCTTCAACCTTTAGTCGTGGCTGCTCTCTGACACTCAAGAAGAAGAAGAACAAGGAGTGAAAGAGAGAGAAAGGATATGAGTTTCTAACTTGGGTTGATCCATCTCTCGTTGGTTTTATTGTATGGGTTTGGGAATCACCATGTAAGCTTATCGGGGTTGTACGGGATGATCGAGATGATCTTTGTACGAGAGATAGGCTTAGATACGAGTGTGTAATCTGTAATCGAAGATCGTAGTGCATGGGTTCAGGGTAATTTTGCCGGAGCAAAGAGGAGAGTAAGTCGGTGATTGGATTTCGATCTCCGAACGAACTCCTCTATAAATTTTGTGTCGTGTTCCTTTCAATTTCTGTTTATGGTTCGATTTTATGCGTACGATATGAATGATCGCTAGAACGGAGGAAATCCAAATGTGAATTGGTAAATTGGGGTCAAAATCCGCTACATATATGTATTTTGATCCCTTCCAAAAATATAGCTCAGTTGCAAGTATGTAATATGAAAAAAGTGCTGCTAAATATATTACTTTAGGGCCCGAGAGACGACACAGTTCCATCATGAACTCGAAGTAAATGATTTTGGGTCGAATTAACTTGAGTGACTCACAATTAACACTATAAATATCATGTGAAAACAAAATAAAACGACAACACGATTGTACATACTTAATAAGAACGCAATATTCATTTTATGTATATGAAACGTATGCTATTAACTTGTTAAAAATATAATATTAAAGAAAAACTAATCTTTTACATATATGTACTAATTTGTTTGAATCTTTGTCTAGGGACCGGTTCTATATATATCGGTAAGATAATTACATAAATTAATATATGATGCAGTATGTATAAGGTGATACCTAGTAACTAATATTACACTAATTGAGTAAGTGTACGTACCACAAGATCACCGGAATTGAGGAAGTTCTTCTTCGTCTTGGAGCCCAAAACGAGCAGAAGAGCTCCGAACTGACTGACCGTGATGATGAACAAAGAGCAAATGATGAAGAGCCTGTACCTATGGCTCGTCACGCCCAGCTGCTTCCTTATCCTCACGTGCTCGCTGAACATCGCTTCGCACGACGTCATTTCACTCCCCTCCGCCTGTGCCGCGTCGAACATCTTCTTAAACCCCTCGAATCTCAGTATCTGAAGCTCGCACGTCAGTCTGAACATGACGCAGGCGAGCATGAAGACGCCAGTCCTGTAGACCCACGAAGCGACGAGAAGCACGAAAACAACGGGGTTCAGGGCTGGTAAAATCTTTCCATGAGGGCCCGTCACGGTGAAAGAGGAGAAAAAGACAAGCTTGTGGGCGAGCTCAGCGAGGAGGGCAGGGAGGAGGACGAGGGCGAGGCGGCGGAAGGCGCGGTTGATCACGGCGGCGTGGCAGCAGCGAAGTCCAAGGCCCGCTTGGGAATCGAGGTCGAGGACACGGACGCGGCCACGAGGGGCGAGGGCAAGGAAGGCGGCACCGGCGAGGCCGGACAGAGGGATCTGGACAAGCTTGTTGAAGTGGACTGGGTTGTCCCGGATGGAGAGGGTGGTAGCAGAAGGGACAATGACAGCAAGGAGCGAGAAAGCGGCGTAGGAGAAGAATCGGCTTGTGGCGGAGGAGTGGTCAAGGAGGCACCACTTCAGTGATATCCGGAAGCGGCGTAGCTCGTCCACGACGGCATCAGAGGATTTCGGTTTCGTCGGTGCAGGAGGGTAGGGTTCATGAAGTAAGGGAATGGATATTTGGTTTTGGTTGTCAGAGAAACTGCCGAGAGTGTTCGCGGAGACGGTGTGAATAGTTTCCGGCGAATCGGAGAGGGTTGAGGAAGGAATATCACTCATGATGACTATTTATCTTTGAATATAAGTGATAGGGTTTTGATCCCACTAGAAGTAGAAGTCAAAATGTTAAAGAACAAGTCGGCTCCAATTGTAGGCATATATAAAGAAAAATACACATGTATATACAGAGTACACGAGACTTTGAAAATTGTACGGTTGATTTCTAAATTGAATTTTGTGGCAGATGTTGAATTTCATTTTTGCTGTGATGGTTGAAATCATGTGTGCCGTGATGTTGATATATATATATATATATATATATATATATATATATATATATATATATATATATATATATAGTTAGTATTTAATGAGATGCTCTGCTCTCTCATTGCGTTATGAATTTATGGTTATAATTAGTATTATTATTATTCGTGGGTAACAAAGCAACGTACGTATTAGGTTAAAGTTACACCATTTACACATATTGCTAGTGATTTGTTCTTAGCTATCTTTACAACGATACCGAAATCTAAACCCAAACCTTATAAAACTTGTATAAATTCAAAAAGAAGAAAAAAAGAAAAAGTTAAACCCTAATCTTAAGTTGTATATCGATATCACGCATCTATAGAAGATTTAACGTTACAAGGTCATTATTAGTTATTCGTGTCAGTCACGTTTAAGAAAGAACCAAATAGTACTTAACATGTTATTAGAGATCGTCGTAATTAAGGATTCACTAGATATATAATATACATTAATTTACTATTTTTTATAATATATAGTAGAAATTTAGGGGTTTCAACTGTTGGATATTTGATACGGTATTAAGATGTTGATCCACGTGGATGCATGGACGGTGGTATGATCACGGAATAGAAGACAAAAGATGATCATTTGAGTAGAGGCTTAATTGGTGGTCTCAATTCTCTATAACGTGAAATTTATTACTTTACATTTCTTATCTATTTTTACCATTTAGGATATTAGATGGCCCAAGATCAAATCCCTTAGTGTGTGCGACAGCTAAAGATAAAAGGAAAAATGAGCTGTATACACTCCACAATTATAGTGCGAAGTCATGTATATGCCAATAAAATATTAATTAGCATGATCACCACACGCCACTTTAAAATGGGGACAAGCTTCTCTCACAATATCGGTCAATAACATATGTATTCCCATTATATAATATATTCACATTATATAATATATTCGTATATAGTAAAAACAATTAATATTATTGGCCGCAATTATTATTAGCCACAATTACATACACATAATTTATGTATCTTGGTGAGACTGAATTCCAAGACCAATCGAAAAGTCCAACAGTGAGTTTACCATTAACCGAACCAGTGGTGGATCCAAAATTTTGTGTTAAGGGGCCGCTAATTTTTTTTTAAAATTAATACCAAAATTGAATAATAATTTTTAAAAGAATAAAAAGATTATAATTTATAAAATCCAAATTTACATGAAAATACAAGGCAAAATTAATATAATTATGATTCTAAATAGTAAATATATCGCTAGATAATATGTAGTGATTTTTAATACAACATTTTCAAAAACCTATGTGTTATTAGAACAATAACACAAATGTTGACTTGCTATTGCTAATTTCTATCACCTTATCGTAGCTTCATTTTATTTATTTATATTTTTTTTTATTGTAGTACTTTTTAACATGTAAAAGTGATTAAGCTATAGAAAGTTAAAAACGTTAAAATCTGCCATTGTAAAAAAAATATAAGGATTTAAATATGAATCATTGTCACGCTGCCCTATGATAAAGTTGTCAGCCAAACATCAATCATACCCAATTACCCATTAACCCCAACACATTAATAAAAATAAAATAAAATAATTAGAATAAGATAAAATAAAGACTTTTCAAACATTAACCAACCAATGAAGCGTCATTTTAAAACAATAAACTTGGACTATTTCACGTCCACGTCATGGGTCTTAAAAATAAATAAAAAGAATAACAATCAAATCCCATAGTTATACAAGACCACGGATGAGTTTAAAAGCAAACACCATCGGTTAACAATAGCTTTCCACATTATAAAATATATCTTAGTCTAAAACCTAGGTCAACATGGTGGTAGAAAATAAGCGACCTTGATGCGAACTAGAAGACACAGCACCCTCTAACACGGAATGATATCATCCTCGCTAATGCCTTGTACTAGAAATCACCTGGAGGATAGGGAGAAAAATAAGGGGTGAGCACAAAGGCTCAGAAGGGAATCCATTACCGTTTCTCTTTACCAAACCTTTATTAGTAAGATTTTAATCAATTTGATTAAACGTCGTCATAAACAATTAACTTGTCATTTTCATTGTTTCATAATTCTCAATAATAATAAATAAATACCCCACAAAAGTCAAGTCATTCCGGTGGACCATGCCGAGTCAGCTCGCACCTTTACTCCACTACATCCCACTGAGTAATCAAGGAAATGAGCACAGGTGGACTAGAAGTCCCTAACCGTAACTCGTCCCTAACTCGGGATCCTAATCTCCCTCCAAAGACGGCCAGTTCGCCATGGGTCAGAATGTTGACTTTTGGGCCATTAACCATATCCATATCCATATCCACATCATATCCATATCCGGCCTACTGCGCAGTAGCCAGTTGCTCGTCAGTAGCTCATCCGCCCAAAGCGGGTACCATATCACAATAACCATCATCCGCCCGAAGCGGGTACCATATCAACATACGTCATCTCGACGTAACCATAAATATAAAATATAATATCAAGCATCAAACCGATGCAAATCATACCTGTTTTCCATCTTCACCAACAAGCGGCATCAATCGCAATATTAACTTTTATCTTTTTAATTAACATATAATTTCATTAATTCCGATATAAACATATCCGGTTCAATCTTCATTAGAGCGTCGGTTTCTACGTTCATTTTAATTTGCGAGAAACGTAATAGCCCCTACCTGAAATATTCAGACGTTCAATGAGACGGTTGACTTTCGAAGCGAAGACGAACACGACAATTCCAGACATTACTTGACTTTGGAAAAATCTCGTAAGAAAATTCCAGGACCATGGGCTTGGAAAGGTCCACTGCACCTCGGGGATAGTACTACATAGGCTTCTAGAATCGGAATCTGTAGCTATAGGAATGCATGAATCGAAACTATAAAAATGGATTTTCATCACTCACTAAATGCCTTTGTGAACATGATCTATTAGTTAACTATCAAGGAAAGATGCAACATCGACACACAATTTAATCCAACACAGAGCATACGACATCACCAAAACCAACAGCTTAATCTTACATGACACAATTTCACACGCATATATATTAAAATCAACTACTCTACAAAATGACGATACTTCTATCATGAAATTCCTTACTTAGCTAATAATATTGGTCAACTAAACCATAACATATAAGAACATAAAACGCAGATTAACACATTTTTAAATCACGCTATCATGTCAATAGTTCGAAATTTGATTTATCGATTACGGTATAGCTCGTCACTAAGTCATACAATAAATCAAACAAGAACATCACCTAACCTATTGAGCTTAGCAAAATTATTTCTAATCAGTAAACACCGATTTCTAACCAAAGATAGTTAATTTCAAAGAGCTTCTAATGTGTAGCTATTTTACTCAAATTCATCATTACTAATAGTAGCTTACTTAAAAATATTTCTATGAGGTATAACATCAAGCAGTTGGGTTGCATGGAATCAAACAAAGTTAATGCACTATCAAAAATCAAATATTGATTTCACCATAATCTAACACAATGACCTAATCCATCAATGGAAGTGTTAAAAACACATTAAATCACCAAAGCTATTCAACAGATTAGAAAAAATGAAATCAATGGATCCAAGTTCACCAACTTATCAAACACTCATCAACTAGTATAAATAGTATTTCTTGGGAAATATAATTAAAAGACTTTTGGTCGTTTTCTTTTTTTGTATGGTTTCTTAGTATGAATATCTTGCCAAAATTACAAAAGTTGTATATGAAGGCCTTTTTGTTTTTGATGTACGTGGGACCATCTAATCTCTTTTCCATGAAATGAGTTCTAAATTTCGAGGACGAAATTGTAAAACCCCATATATATATATATATATATATATATATATATATTAATATATATATATATAAAGTTGGGTTGCGAACAAAGTTGAATATCTGCATAGTCGAACAACACCAACTCAGAAATTCTTGGAGGGGCTAATAACTAGAACACGACCAAATTTTACAGAACGCGGCGGCAAATATGTTGCAAAACATCTCCGAAACAATGTGGTTTCCCGTGTTTTACCAAAAAGCTGCATCGTCATGCAATTATGGAGCCACAATGTGTTCACTGAAAATTGTGTCGGCTATCACGCCGGTGAGACACTAATAAGACCGCGGCTTCTTATAAAATATAAAACAGAAGTCATGGTTTTGTACGATTAAGCCACCAGTGCAGACATAAATTTTCCGCACGATAATGTAACTTGAGCTGTGGTGATTCTAATTATTAGTCGTTGCTTAAATTTATCTTATGACGCGGCTTTTCGGAAAACGTGTCGCCATTATTGAATCAAACTGCGGCAAAAGTTATCAAAATATATAATAACGATAGGCCTATGCTTCGTTTAAATGTTAAACGACTCGTTCGGAATATATTTTTGAAAAATTATCGCCTAGACATGAGGGAAAGATTACCACGCCTATTGTATTAATTATGCCATGTTATTATATATATACACCGCGGCCTCTTAATTACATAATTGCCTTGGAAGCCCCTAGAGCGCGCCTGGTAGCCCCAACGTACCTAGTAGCCCCCCACGCGGCCGAAATCCTCCTTGCGCATTTGGTTGCCCCCACACGCGTCCGGAAGCGCGCCGCCAGTAGTACAAATAAGGGATACGACTACACTTAAAAAGTGTAGTCGGAAGATCCGACTACACTTATTATGTGTCGTCGGATACACCGTCGTTGGATATCCGACGATGGAAAAACTTCCTTCGTCGGAATATGGATCCGACGACACTAAATAAGTGTCGTCGGATCGATGCTTCATCGCGGAAAAGATAAAGGCGCCGCGGCGACATTTTTCCAACGATACATAATAAGTGTCTTCAGAACATAATCAGTCACGGCGAATTATACACACAGAACCCATAATTAATCTCCTACAAAATGTACGCCGCGACGTCTTTTTGTGCGCCGTAACCAGGTTTCATTCTGACGACACATATTATGCGTCATCGGATTAAAACACGCCGCGGCACATTTATGTTTTCCACAGCTATTTCCAGCCCGGTTGGCCAAAATATTCTACTTCCCACGATGGTTTATCATGCATCGTCGAATATGCCCATATAAAATTAAAAAACCGGGCAAAAAAATCGCCCGGATGCTTTCGTATCCCCTGTAAGTAATACATATTTTATAAAATAAATTACAAAATTAACCAATTTATACAAAATATTCTTCCGTACCTACGAAAAGTATCGTTCATAATTACAAATAGAAACGGTGTCCATATACCTAAGAATGTATTCTATTCTTCATCATACTTAGAATATTTTTTAAGAAATAATAAACTTAATCTAACTCTAAGATAATCTATCTCTTTTGAACTATATATATATATATATTATCAACGTACGAATTATCCTTGATGACGATGTCGTGCATGAACCTCGTGACAAACTATCAGCACTCGTGATTTCCCGGTTGTTTCGGACATGTTTTTGAAATCGTCACTTTCACCGGCGAGTGCAAATTCATGCCGGTTGAATGGTGTAACTTGAACTTTTCCCCGAGCCTACAAAAAAAGTTAAAAGTTAAAATATACGGAATCTTTTATTTGAAACATCAATAATAAAAAATTATAATTCAATATTGGAAAAGGAACTTACGATTCAAAAAATACGGTTAAATTCGGATTCAAACCTCTTGAACTTTTAAGTGAATCGAATACGATCAAACTATTGCGCCAAGGATTATACACGAGGAGAGTCCAATAATTGTGACTATTGTATGGCATGAACCACAAGTTGTCTCTTTGTATTTTTTAATATTGTTGAAGCAAACAACCACGTCACCATTCAATTCTTTTGTCCTGCTTTCTTTTTTTGGCGTGATGGTTGTAGTTCAATTCTTTTGTTATATGGCGGAATGAAACCGTACAAGTCCTTTTTATCACTTTTTAGCACGTATGTTTGTAATAAATAACTATAAATATATACAAACATACTATAAGTACAACTATAACAAATTATTCATATTTTAATCTTTAGGAAATAAGTATGTAAAAATAGAAACTATACCTTTGACAAATCTAAATACCTAAAAGATCACCTTCCTTATCTTCCGGTTGTTCTCATCAAAATTAACACGATTTTTTTCCCTTATGCTTTGATAGATTGACTCTTTTTAATAGAGTCACTTTCGTTCTTCCTTGAGCTTTTAGATCTCTTCTTTGTCTTGTTTCTTCCTCGCCTAATATAATTAACTCAATCTTAGAAACTAGACGAATATACAATTATTAATGCAAATAAATATGAACTAACAGGGTGATAGCCTAGTTTCTTCAAGTTCGGGTGAAGATTCTCGATCCGACATCTCACGTTCGGGTGATTCATCTCGTTTCGACATAGTGAAATAGCAAATATTCCTAAACCCATGACCAACAACAACAAACCAAATCATCAAATTAATTATAAACCCAACAACAACAAACCAAATCATCAAATTAATTATAAACCCAACAACAAACCATAACAAGAATCAACAAAAACCAAAAAGCAACAACAAATTCATTGACCCACTAAGAGATATTCTCTATATCATCAAAATATCATCTCATAAACTATAAACAATACTATTTTAACACAAAAATACATGAAAATGTAATATCAATTTAGGGCTCGCATTCTAACCTTGTTGAAGAGAGTAGACTAGTTGGTGGCTCGCGTTCTCCTCACGGCGACGGCAACGTCTAGAGAAATAGAGATAAGGAAGGTAGAGAGGATGAAATAAAGAGAGAAGAGACTAAAGTGAGAAGTGAAGAAAAAAAGGAAAGAAAGGCTGAAATGAGAGAGAAAAATGGAGGTAATCTGAAAAAAGATTAAAATAAATCGAAAATTTGGGATTTCGACGACACAAGACAATGTATGTCGTGCAAAAGCCCGACTCTCGCCGCGGCAAACTTAAGTTTGATGCGGCTAGGTCTGTTCCGACGACACATTGTTTGTGTCGTCGAATTACTTCGGCGCGGCAAGAAAATACTTGCCGCGGCCCGGGATACATCAAATCCAAGATAATTAAAAACCGTTCAAAAATATAGAAAAATAAACAAAATAACAAGATAATTAAAAATTGTTCACACATCTTCGTCCATCTCGTCTTGACCGCTACCTTTGTTCGCTCCGCCGCTTGCCTCTCCAGGAAAGGGATAATAGTCGAGATATCCCGCCGGCTAGACCGCAGCTGGATACGGATTTGGTGGCTGGAAGTTCGGATCTTGAGCCATTCGGTAGCTGCGGTCGTAACTCATGTACTTGTACATCACCCGCTGACTATGAGCCATGTACGCCCTCATGGGAATGTCGTCGTACGTATACTCCGTCTCTGGTTGGGCGGGTTGAATAAAAAGATGTTGGAGTCTACGTGATGCGTGAATCAGCGATGGACGCAATGTCCGTATCCAAGCGTTGTCGAAGTCGCCTCCTTTGGAAAATTGGAGATCCAGAGGTTTCATCTTTACCTAAACAATAAAATTCACTATTCAAATTTAGTATAAAAAAATATAACAACATACAAATTAATCAAATAATAGCTCAACATTATATAAAACATACCCCGGCATTAATGCAAAGACTGGAAATGAGGAACGTGTTAGGGATGTGCCCTTAAATCAGAAGTATTCACCCCTTGTATATGCACTTTGTCATTTCCGAAGAAATAAAGTAAAGTCTTATTAGCTAAAATCTTATTATAGTACTAAAGATTAAATGAATGTATCCATAGTTCATAATGGAATGCAATTGTAATCTATCCATCACGACGGAGTCAATGTGAGGAAGAATTGATAGATACAATAAATGAACTTAAATGTATCCGTGACTTAATTAAGCGGGTGGGAGCCTCTTAATTGACAAAGTCATTAATGCGACTAAATGGAGAAATTCCTATTCTGGATAGATATGTGTGTCCTACCCATTAATAGCATTAAGTACACAGTGTCTTTGTACTGGATAGGACTTGATTAAGTTCTGAAGGTTGCTCAACTAAGACCGTCACGGATAAGTTCTGAAGTGATCTTGAACCCTGACTGTTAGCTTGATTGTTCTTTGATTTGCTAGTTAAATAACACAACATAACGATGTTCCCTAAGCCGCTATATTGGGAACATGATAGTTGACAGGGAAGGGTAGCTCGATCACAGATATGGATATCACATAACTTTCTATAAAGGCAAGATGATTCCTTTAATGGTCGGTCGTGAGAAATAAACGAAACTCATGGCCAGCTTATGCTTCGTACCGTAAGTGAGTTGTTTATAATACCACCTACTGGATTAAAGAAGAAAAAGCACAAAGGGGCAAAATGGTAAATCGCCTTGTCGAGTGTGAATCATCAAGAGAAAGATTGATTAACCCGATTTTGATTATAGCACTGGACACCTTAAAGATAAAGGAATATATTATTCGCGTCACTAAAGAGTTCAGCTTCGGGTTTATAATGGAGTAACACCGGAGTTAACAGACTTATCCGTTGAAGCTTAAGTGATGTGGGTCCATGGTCCCCAGGATGGCTTCGTAAAGGACGAATCGTACAATTAGGATATATGTTATATTCTAATTCATGATATAACTAATTGAAACTGAAGCTTGTGTCAAGTTTTAGAACGTTTCAATATGTTACGGCAAAAGTACCTAAAGTTTGCCCGAAAAATAGCTGATCCGTAAAAGTCAAAACTGGAATAAATTGTAAACATAAATGTTGTAGGAAATTTAATTCTAATAGTTTTTTATTCTATGATTTTATGTATAAGAGCTACAGAGAAAAAGTTATGAATTATAGATCATAACATAACGTTATGTCAATTCATGAAAATTACTTAGAGATAAAATTAACGGGCTAGGTCCATTGGATTTAATCTTAGATAATTACAAGAGAGGGAATTTGACCAACCTTGGTGGTTAAGCCCATTAGGTATTTTCCTTATCATATTTTGTTAAGTAATTAATTAATTAATTATCATGGAAACATATTGGGCCCGTTTGGCACAGCTTAATTTTTACAAAAAATGTTTTTAGTTTTAGTTTAGAAAATAAATTGTTTTTGAGAAAAACCGGCAGGTGTTTGGTAAATTGTTTATAAAACAGTTGTTGTTGGTAACAAAAACTGTTTTAGCGTTTGGTAAAAAAAATTATTTAGGCTAAAAAGACTAAAATAGACTATAACCGTATTTATGTTTTTAGAAAAACCAAAAGCTACGAATCCTAGCTTTTACAATTCAGGTACAAAAATTCAAAATCGTTTTTGTGTTTTTTGGAAAAACAATTTTGCCAAACACCTAAATAGCGGTTAAGTTTATTTTATAAAAAAAAAACAAGGCTAAATAAGTTGTGCCAAACGCACCCATTATGTAATATTTGAATCATGGAAATTGCCAAGTTTGGTTACCAAATAAGAGATGGCGATTTTATGAGCATGAGATATTCAAATATTTATGTGTTTTGATAATTAAAGATACTAATTTATTATATACATATATGGTATTAACTTAATTATTTAATTAAGAATCATGTCATGAATTTAAATTGTGCATGAATCATGAAACCTGATTATCAAGTTTTAATCATAAGATTCATATTGCATGGAAATTTAATATTGACTGATTCATGATAATTCATGATAATATTTGATTGGAAGGTTAATTACAAATAAAGAAAAAGATTGATAAATCATGTGTCATCTTAATTGATTTCATTGGAATTAATTTTTGGTTAAATATGATGATAGAAATCGACATTACATATTCATGGAACGGGATTGGATTTCTTTGTATTCATTTTAATTAAAGAAAATATATTCCATTGATTAAATAATAGAGAAATCGAATTATACCACTCATGGTAGGTATTTGATTTTCTTGGTATTTATTTTAATCACATAAAATTAAATCTTGCGTATTTTTAATCATCAATTTCGTTTTCTACCTATCATGGAAGGTTGGTAAAAGTCTTTGATTGATTTATGAATAATACTAATTAAGACTAATTGATTTACCTATTCATGGAAATTTGTGTGCATGGTTTTTCCTATAAATACCAAGCTAGTTTCACATTTCCAATAACACAAATTCTCACATTCTTCCCTCTCAAATTTCGTGCTCCACTTCATGGTGAAGCTCTAGAAATTTCCCTCTCTCTCTAGAAAGTTCGGCTTAAGGAAATTCTCTTCCCGAAAGCTTAGAAATCGCATAAGCTATTATGCAACGAAGTTCTATCGACGAAGCCCACACTTTGGGTACGACGAGTTCAGGAGAATATCCCGGAAGACTGTGGGAGTTTCCTTTGGCGTGAAGAAGTCTCAAAAGCGGCGGAAGCCCTGCTCAAATTACATAGGGGCAATCTCAAGTCCAGCGGAAGCTCTACCGAAATTCAGAAGCGCAGTGGAAGTCATCATCGCCAATGAGGTACGTTAATAAATTCAAACATTTATCGCTCTGTTTATTTCCGTGACTAGTTATTTATCCGATCAGCTTTCCGTTATCCCGGTGCTTGATCCTAGTAAGGAAAGTAACACCGGAAAGTGTAAACATGGGCCTTTCCGTGAAAATATTTTTAAAGGTTACCCCAAAGGATTGAGGCCCATACCCGAGATATGACGGAAGGGAAAATAATATTCCCAGCAGAACGGGAATCCCAATGCGCTCTTCCCAGTGGTGTAGTTGCCCTTGTTCATGTGGTGGATAATCTCTCGACCGACGTCGATGTTCAACCTTTCTGCGCATGCGTAGATAAGCTTCAAAAAATCGAACTGAAGCTACGTGAAGTGAAGATGCGGGGAAAGATGGTAACCGACGAAGTACATCCAAATTTTCCCGATCATTGAAAGCTGACTCTTTTCAAGGCGAGGCTTCCCAAGTCTTGAATGTCATTTCACTCCGGGTTGCGCAATCACCGCCTCTATGTCGTCGTAAAAGGCCTTGTCCAATCCCGTCCCCGGACCCGGGTAATGATTGTTCTGATCCTCCTCTACGGTCAGATTTGGAGTGCCAAAGTACGCATTTATGGTCTCCGAAAAGATGAGGACGCGCACATTTTGAACCCAGACGAACTCATCCTTGATTGTGTCAGGAAGGGCCGCGTAGAACTCGAGGACAATACTGTGATACGCCACGTTCACAGGCTCGATCATGAACTCCCGCCAACCCCTTCGTTGATAATTGGCGTTGACGAGGTCGGTCATTCACCGCATTTGATACAAGCGGCAATTCTGTGAACCCACGTTCGGAGCATAGTTTTCGCGTGCATATATACTTGTAGCGGGTCTTTGCCGCAGTCGTCTTAAAAGCATTCTCTGGCGGCGGTGGCGGTGGAGGTTGTGGGACCGTTTCTTCGACCTCATCTTTCGGGTAGTGCAATTGCTTGCCCCGTTTCGCCGTTACTTTCCGTCTCATTTTAGGGGCCATTGTATCTGGAAAAAAAAAATAGAAGAAGCATATATTCACAATTCCAATTCAAAATCAAAACCTAAATTGATGACAATTTGCAAAACCCCGATTCACAATTCCAATTCACAATTCCAAAACCTAAATCAAATCACAATATCATACCCTAAACTAATCACAATTCAAATATAATTTTTGAACTAAATTCCTTAATCAATCAAAAATCAAAACCCTAGAAATCTAATTCCTAAATTAATCACAAAATCAAAACTTTAAATTCCAAATCCTAATTCAATATAAAATCAAAAGCCTAAATAACCTAAATTCCACTATTAAATCGAAGAAAAAAGCATACCTTAATGCTTTGGACGACGGCAAAACACGGAGGGAGACGGCAAGCGACGGGAAAGTACGGCGAGAGGAGAGACGGTATGCGAAGGAAAACGACGGCGGCTGGGGTGCGAGTATGGTCACGGCGGAGGCGAGAGCGAGCGAGCGAGCGAGCGAGCGAGAGAGAGAGAGAGAGAGAGAGAGAGAGAGAGAGAGAGAGAGAGAGAGAGAGAGAGAGAGAGAGAGAGCTTGAGTTCGTGAGGTGCTGCGAAACTTAAAACACGATAATTCGCCGCGGCGAACTTTTAATCGCCACTGCGAATTATTCCAACGACACATTTTTGTGTCGTTTGAAATATATGTGGTTTTCTATTCTGACGACGGATGAATTTATGTCGTCGGATCACAATTCTCCACGTCATATAGGTTCTCGCCGCAGCGTACCATGCATAATATACGATGCGCCGCGGCAAATCAATACTCGCCGCGGTGAATTACTGTTTTCAACGACGCATAAAAAATTTCGTTGTCAAAAGTGTATTTTGTTTTTAAATCCGACGACGGATTTTGACTTCCGTCGTCGGATTTTGACTTCCAACGATGGTTTTTGTCTTCCAAAGTTGAATTTCCGTAGTATAATCTCATATTTGTATTACATTTTTGAATACATGTTTTGTTCGTGTTGGGAGTCGATCCTCGATCTTTCAAAAAGGAAGACCTTAATATTAAGGCAACAACAATAAAACTTGTGTATAGTTGTTCTAATTTACTCTTCGTGGTACTTTTGCTACAATTTCTTTTCTTGTAATTAGAGATGTAAATACCCACAATGAGATAATTACTTATACCAATCAGATTTTCATCTTGTCGGACGTTCATCTTCGGCGACCTCTTCCGGTGCGTGGTCAACTCTCGAGAAGTACTTCCATCTGCTTCATTTCGATCTCAGTCAAAGATCGATCTCAGATCAAAGTCTCAGTCCGTTCCCCTTTCCGTCGAGCCACTCCAGCCTTCCCACGAAGCATCTTCCGATTCACGATCTCAAATTCGTGATTCCAATTGCGCACCTCTTTGACCTGCAAAATCAGATTCAGGCGAGATTCTAAGTTTGTCATCTCCACTTCGCTCTCAGACGAGCTTCCGGCAACGGAGCTTCCCGACTCGCACCTCCTAGACGAACCCAGCTTCGGTGTTCTCCCTCTCCACGAGTTCTCCAGACCTGCAAAATCGACCCTCTTCTCACGCGAATCAGCTCCTCTGCGAGCTTCTCGACGATTGTGCAAGACCAGATCGTGCTTCAGAGCTGCTGAAGACTCAAAAGCTCGCCACCTGCTTCACCTCTGTTCAGCGCTAGTTCTCAGGCGAAGCCCATTTCTGGCGCTCCCATCTCCGGCTCCTCTCTGGTCAGGCGATGCACACAGGTCCCTCACGAGCCCTGTCCAGATCCGCAGTCATTTTCTCCTTCGCGAAGCTCAGCCTCGCGCGACCTCTGTCCTCCTTATCTCCGGCGACGAGTTTGAGTGCAACCTCTGGCGACGAACCCAGTCGCTCTCCTCTGCTCTCTCTCTCTTTCTCTCCGCCGTGCTCCGGCGAACCTCAGGGAAGTCCTCTCTGTGTGAGCTTTCTTTCCTGGGCTTCTCTCTGCGTGCGAATAGTCCAAAAAAGGGGAAATTTGGAAATTTCTCTTTGTGGTGGGCCCCACGAAGCATCAGAAAAAAGGAGCTTCCTTTGTCCCTATTCTGCATGTCCCAAATCCCAATGTATATTTTCATGTCCCAACACATAGAATGTCCCTAAATTTCTTATTTGTGTTTTTGCGTGAAAAAACGCGTGCTCACTACCAGAAAATTAATTTTCTCTCTAAATTAATTTTCTCTCTTCTATTTCCTCCTGATAAGTATCCGATAAAATATGTCTTCGTTGATTGAAAGAGTTACTTCCTTGCACGATCAAAACTCAATGATCAATTATAAATTCAATGGTCTAAATCCATATTCATGTTTGTGAGCGGAAGAGAGAAAGGCGGACATCTCACCGGTGAGATCCCCATGCCCGATTCCAAGGATCCAAAATACATATCATGGAAGAACTCGACTATCTTGTTATGTCATGGCTCACCAACTCAATGATTGATAAGTTTAGTTCGAAATTTCTTCTTTATGATACTGCTAAAGAAATTTGGGACTCTGCATGTAAGCTTTATTCCTACAACAAGGATACTTCAGTTGCCATCGACCTCGAGTCTCGCCTGTATTATATTTGTCAAGGTGACATGGACATCAATGATTATTTCGATTCTTTGTCCAACTATTAGCTTCAACTGGATACTTATCAGGTCAAGCCTTAGGAAACCCCTAGAGATGCGGCTATCTTCCGGGAATTCATTCAAGAGGGAAGAACTGTACGTTTTCTCTTGACGTAGTCTGTGGATGAATTATGGCAATTGATACTCTTCCTGATCCTCAAGAGGCTTTCTCCCTCGTTCTATTAGAAGAGAGTCGCCAGATCATCATGCCTGTGGACAAGAACGAGGGTTCCGTAATGCTCACTCCGCATCAACAGGGGCCTTCTATATTCTCTCGGGATCCACCTTACGGTCCTTATCGAGGACGTCCTAGGTGTGAACATTGAAATAAACTCGGTCACCTAAAATCGCACTGTTAGAAGTTACATGAGAAACTAACTGGTTCGGGACAACTCCGTCAAAGTTCAGCAAAGAGGCTCTTAGCAATGCCACTGACTCTGACTTTCCTATGGTCTCAAGCGCTTCGCCAGACCCTAATCTCCAAAAGGAAATGAACCATATCGTCGATAAAATGGCGTCTATCCAAATGAGGATCAACAAGCAACACACCGCCAGTTCTAGTTCCTCGACCAACTCACCAAGTAGCCTCCATGCTCACACAGGTTTGACTTCTGTCAGCCTCACTCTAACTGGCCCGAGCAACACTTGGATCGTTGATTCAGTTGCATCAGACCACATGACGGGCAAAAAGAGTTATTTCATCACCCTTGGACCTTGCCCACCGGGTTCAACTGTTCGGACTGTTGATGGAACTTTTCTTCCGGTTGCCGGAATTGGTTCTATCCGACTATCTGGGAACATTACTCTTTGCTCGGTGTTATTTGTTCCACAAATTGCTTGCAACCTGATTACCGCCAATAAGATCACACGTGATTCCAACTGCATTTCATGTTTTTTGCTGATTTCTGTGATTTTCAGGTGATAAGTTCCGGGAAAGTAATTGGCGAAGGGACGATGCGTGAAGGCCTCTACATGTTTGACGACACAAATTTTCCAAGCCACCAAGCTCAGAATCCCGACAAAGGTATTGTGTCATCAAACACTATAACTCTTTCGAACAATGTTCCTGTAGAAGATCAAGTGATATTGTGGCACTACCATCTTGGTCATCCTAGTGTTCAAAACCTTGAAAGAGTGTACCCAAACTAGTTTATTAAGAAAAAATGGTCATCGTATCAATGTCAAGTATTTCAATTCGTCAAACATACACGCAGTCTATTTCATGCCATTGACTATAAATCATCCACGCCTTTCTCTGTGATTCATAGCGACATATAGGGACCTTCAAAAGTATGCCATACAAGTGGCGCTAGGTGGTTCATTGCGTTTATCGATGATCACACTAGAATGACGTGTCATTTCTAATGAAAGATAAAACCGAAGCTGCTCCAATATTCAAACATTTATACTCCATGATTGAGCGACAATTCGATACCCGTGTGCACGGGATTACTTCAATCAAACTCTCTTTCCATACTTGACTGAAAAAGGGATCGTCCACATTAGCTCATGTGTGGACACTCCATAGCAAAACGGTATTGTTAAGCAAAAAAACAGGCACATCCTCGAAGTCGCTCGATCCATCATGTTTGCAAAATCTGTCCCAAAACATTTTTGGGGTGATGCGATCCTCACAACGACATACCTCATCAATCGTATGCCGAGTAGTGTCCTGAAATTCCTTCCTCCCCGTCATGTCCTTAAGGAAATTCATCCACATCTCCTATCATTCTCCTCCGACCTACCAAAAAAGGTCTTCGGGTGTTCCGCCCTTGTCCATGTCTACAAACAAAATCGATCAAAGCTCGATCCTATAGCTGTCAAGTGAATCTTCTTGGGTTATTCGTTGCATCAAAAAGGGTATCAATGTTATTTCCCTTCTACTGGCACTACTTATAACTCAATGGATGTTACTTTCTTTGAAGGTGAGTCATTTCCCCAAATCCGATATTTAAGGGGAGAATTTGCAGGAATCTCAAATTCGGGAAATCAATCAAGGTTCTCAATCCATCCCACCATCCTCGTCTCAACTTCCGATCGGTATCTCCATTCATCCTAACCCAAATCCACCTCAAATTGCCGATATTGTCCTAGAGTCACCTCCTAGTTCACCTCGTTATGTTGAACAAGTAGATGACCCCATGCATCTTCAACTTGACCAAGAACCGGATCAGGCACCTACTACCTCATCTGACCCCTTAGGTATGGAAAGGTTCGAACCCGTGATTGATGACTCTAATATCCCCATTGCTCTTCGAAAGTGTGTTCGGAGGAAAGGCGTTCATGGTCACACCAAATATCCCATTGAACGCTATGTTTCCTACAACCAATTACATCCATTATATAAAGCGTTTTTCTCTAACCTATACAAAATCCAGGTTCCTAGCTCCATTGATGAAGCTCTTCGAATTCCCGCGTGGAAACATGCGGTAGAAGAGGAAATTCGGGCACTGGAAAGCAACAGAACATGGAACCTCACTGAATTACCACGGGGAAAACGCCCAGTTGGGTGTAAATGGGTGTTCCCAATCAAGTATAGATCAAGGCGAGACTCGTGGCAGAGGAATTTCACTCAAACTCAAGGCATCGACTTTCAAGAAACATTCACTCCTGTGGCAAGCTGAATATGGTGAGAGTTCTTATCTCACTCGCCGTAAGCCTCGATTGGCCACTTTACCAACTTGATGTCAAGAATGCTTTTCTAATTGGCGATCTTGAAAGAAGAAGTGTATATGAACATACCTCCTGGAATGGGACAAAACTCAAAGAAGCACTTAGTGTGCAAACTGAAGAAGGCGTTGTATGGCCTGAAACAGCCTCCTCGTGCCTGGTTCGAGAAATTCACCAAGGTCGTCACCTCCAACGGATACCACCAGTGTCAAGCCGATCATACTCTCTTCGTCAAACGGAACAACAATGGGAAGAAGGCTATCGTATATTTAATACCTCTATTTTCAAGTTTCAAAATTAACTCATCTATGAACAACTAATTAACTTAGCCTAGTCTTTACTTATTACTTTCTCATTGTATAATATTAATATAGGCATGCACGTCCATATATATATATTATCATTTAATGAAGCTAAAATGTTGGCCACTTCTTTTTTATGGCTTATTACGAGCGCATTCAATGGAGATCGTATCTTAAATCATTGTAGTAGGAATATCTCACACCTGTCCCTCAAAACAACAAAATGGTGAGCACTTATATGAAAACGATGTCATTCTTAATATAATAATATGCACACACATTCATTTATATAAATATTCAACAAGTGAAATGGCATAGGTAGACCGATGAAACAACAATATGCATCGCCAATAACAAGAAAAATTCAGCGGTCAATTTATCACCAGAAGCAAAATTGAGACAAAATCGTCATATTGTATTGATTAGGGAACAAATACATTTGGTTTGGCATCTTAATATATTTTTATAGATATAATTCATTTGAAAAGAAAAGAAAAAACAAACAACACATTTGATATTAGTATTGTTTCAAATAATATTATGAAAATGGACTAGAAACTCATAAATATTCATTAATGTATATATTTTTACAAAGATCAAGATAACGTACAATAGCTAATATATGGTAGATATTCGCCTTTCATCTGGTTAATTCAAATTTCGGTTCCATTTTTTTTTTTCACAATGAATACCGCTTCCGAATGACGATAAGCACCTTTAATTTGTTTGGTTCAGGTAATAGTAATACTATTTTGATTCAGTATTTGGTATACATATATTCGGTAATTTTGAGGTTGAAATTCGGTACCCCTTAACAAATTAGATAGATTTATTATTATTATTATTATTATTATTATTATTTTCCTTTAAATTCACAATTCATTCATATAAATAATTACGAATGAAAGAAAAGCCGGCTCTATAGCTAGCAACCTCAAAAACCAGCTCATTATTCTTAGAAAGTCCGACCTCATCAATATCTTTTTCCACCAATCTTGTCTCCTCTTTTATCACGTCAATATTCCTCTTTTATTTTCATCAATTAGTTTTCACGAACCCCATTTCAAATGTCTCTCGTTTCTCCGATCAAAAACCTCCCAAAACCCTAGGAACCTATAGATATATTCCTACATACGTATATTTATTGTAATTAAAGAACAGCCATGTGCAGCCAACTCAGCCTCACGCTCTCGCTGCTCGCTTTGCTACTCCTCCGATCCGGCGCACCGGTCGTGGCGCAATCACCTGCGGATCTTCTACGGAAGTTCAAGAGTGGGTTGGTGATCAACGCCACGGCGCTCGCTGACTGGGATGCCTCTGTGGCTCTCTGTGATTGGACGGGGGTCACGTGCGTTCGAGACAAGTTCTACGGGTTGCAGCTCGAGGGTATGGGGTTGAGCGGCTCTATCGACATGGACGTGCTCGCACAGCTCGGGGTGCGCAGCCTGAGTGTCACCAATAACAGCTTCAGTGGGCCGTTTCCACCGGTGGGGCGGGACACGAGCTTGAGGGCCTTGTTTCTCTCCAACAACCAGTTCTTCGGAGCGATTCCCGATGATAGTTTTGCCGGGATGAGGTACCTTAAGAAGGTTTACTTGGACGGGAACGGATTCTCCGGAAAGCTACCAAAATCGATGACGAGGCTGAGCAAACTCATAGAGTTGGACGTCGAAGGGAATCAGTTTGAGGGGAAGATCCCTGAGTTTTCGCAGCGGGATTGGAGGAAGTTGGACTTTGCTGGCAATAGGTTTTCAGGACGGATTCCGGCGAGTCTTAGCAAGGTTGACCAAACCTCTTTCTCCGGTAAGTTGGACACAATAGTAGGTCAATAAGACTAGTTCAAGTGAATAAATTTATACTAGAACAATGAACTGATCAACATGCATGCAACAATCACTTTTCTTACGTAGAAATTGTATTTCACGTGAAATAAAAAACTAACACAATTTCAATTGAGCTTGGTTTGCTAATTACTGCAAAGGACAAGCAATCTTGTTTTATGCCCTAGCTGCTATAGGGCATTAATTTTATTTAGCATCGAAACCGAATACCTAATGTCCTTTTCGGGTTTCTTTTTTTGGTTCTTTGTTAAATTTGTAAGAAAAAACAAATAAAACATATTTTTCACTACGTGCCTGTTGTTATCTACGCAATTATTGATTATAAATAGTTTATTAATATTTCATACTAACCTAAACAGTTTTAAAGAGTCGTGTACAAAATAAAAAGTGCTTAGGGATATAAATCTTCAAAAGAGCTCCGAATTTGATATGCATTTTTTATTTTCAATTTTAAAGTCACAATTCATAAGTTTGAGAGATGTTTTAATTATTTGTCAACCAGTGTAGGATCTCAAATAGAATAGCTAATTAATCCATAGTGAGTGTAGTCAATAATGATTGAGATTTTGTAGTGATTGGTACGCACGTTTGATGTTCTTTATATCATTGACTAACCATCGTGTTAGTATATGAGACGAGTCTCTAATTAAAAAACAAAACCATAATTAAAGAAATTAAGAAAAAGATCTCGTTCTCTCTGGATAATCAAGAGTTGCGACCATGTTAACGTAAGTACTCTAACCAATTAATAATTTTAGTCAAAGATCGTAACATTATGATATGCGTCAAATTACTTGTCTTCATGACACTACCAGTAATTCATATAATACCGTTACGAGGCTTGTAATTCTCATCCGAAAAAGTGAAATTTCAATATTCGTTTAATTAATATTGGACTTATCATCTTAATTTAATTTGTTGAAATAGTTACCTGTCACGTAACTCCGTTTAAATTATCCTGGACATCGAAACAAATACTCACAAACGCCGTGTTGAGAAGCAGGAAACGAGGGTCTATGTGGAGCACCTCTTGGGCCTTGCAAGTCCTCAAAAAAGCCCATCAAAACAATAGCCATAGTTGTCGCAATTGGAGGAGTGATAGCAATCATTTCGGCGATCCTCTACGTGCGGGCCCACAAAGCTAAGGCCCAAATGGCCCACACAAAACGGGACATAGGCCCTCCAGCAAAAATCTACGAACGGTTCTCGCTCTGCGACAAGGCCCAATCGCACGAGAGCGAGCCCAAGAAGAAGGGAAAAAACGGTACTTTGCATTTCTTGAGAAATGACAGGTTTGAGCTTGACGACCTTCTCAGGGCCTCGGCCGAGGTGTTGGGCAGCGGGAGCTTCGGGTCGTCTTACAAGGCCACCCTCTTTAGCGGGCCACCGCTTGTGGTGAAGAGGTTCAGGTGTGTAACGCGCATATTTTTTTATATGTAGGGGCAGACCTAACAATTATAAATAATTTTTTCTTTCTTTATTTAAATTAATTTTTTAGTTTATGTTTAGTTTTGAAATGTTTTCTCTTGCTTTTGAATTCTAGTTAAAAATAACTCAGTTAATATTTAAAAAATAAAACTGTGGTTTGTTTCTGTACTTAATTTTTGTCCTTATTTTAACACATTTAAATTGATTCACACCACTAATGAATATATAACATTTAATCACTAAGCATCTTAATTTTATTCTTTTTTATAAAATATATATATATATATATATATATATATATAACTTTTTCAGAGTAATGAATTTTGTCGTTGTAGACTAAGCTATATATATAGGAAAACTTGAAGAAATATTTTCAAACTACAAATTCAATGTTTTTTGTTCTTCAATTTAATAAAAATTGTATTTTTGTCAAAAGTGAGGTGTATATATATATATATAACAAGATTTGTATTTTTCGCTTCGAGCTCTCACTTATTCAAGACCGGCCATTTGTATCGCGTAATATTTATGAAACTGAAAACATAAATACGAAAATTAGGGGTTGGTGCTTAATTCTGCAAACATGGGCGGCTGCATCTTAATTTTTTTTTTTAAATCTAATTTGGTAGCACAAACTTATAAGGGGTTGGTTGTCGTTCAATGAATTGAGTGAGTAAAATAGATGTCGTTTTGTTGTGAAGCCACATGAACAATGTTAGCCGAGATGAGTTTCAAGGGCACATGGCGAGGCTGGGAAAGTTGAGTCATCCGAACCTGCTTCCAGTGGTTGCATACTACTACACCAAGGAAGACAAGCTTCTCGTCTCCCACTTCGTTGATAATGGAAGCTTGGCTAGTCATCTTCATGGTCAGTCATATTTATTCATTTTTCCCTCTTTTTAAATCTATAATAGTATACTTTCTAGGCAAACTAACTTTGTATTCGTGTTGTTTCCAACCAAAGAAAAAAAAAAACTTTGTATTCGTGTTTCTTTCACCACACATTCTTTTACACGATAGAGGAAGAACATAAAGGATTATATATTGAGTAGAACTTTGTCGAATTAATACTTGATAAATTAATAACTTCGATAATATAATATACATTTGTATAGTCCCGATTATCACTGACATGACTAAATTTTATTTCGATAAATTTATAACTTCTATAATATAATAAAATCCTCTATTTTTAATAATATTAATTTATAGATGTTTACTTTATATTAACATAATCAGTGGTGGATGTAAGATTGGGAGAGTTAATTTAAAATTTTAGTTGAAGTAAAAAATTAATAATAAATTTGTAGTAGAAATTAAGGGGGTTGAAGGGAAAATGTGATAAAATTGACACGAATGTTTGGGGAGATTCAACCCCTATTACCATTAGGTGCTTCAGTTCCGCCTACGAACATAATACAATGTACAGAACAAATTATAAATGGATAAAAAACAAAAACAAAAACAAATAGAGTACATATACCCTTCATTATTCTTTTGTAAATATATACTTTAAATTTTCAAAAACTCCTATAATATACTCTTAGAGTTTATTTTAGTAAGTTATTTAATTATATTTTCTCACTATTTTAATTTTCAAAAATTCAAAATGGCTCTTTATTCATATTTTAATTTAAATTTACATGTCTTTTTCATCTAGTTTTATTTTCAATAAAAATCGACTAAAATCTTGTTTTTGTTTTTAGAAAAACTAAAAGCTACGAATCCTAGCTTTTATGACTCATGTACGAAACTCTATAATCGTTTTTGTGTTTTTTTACAAGTAATTTTACCAAACACTTGAAAAGCAATTTAGTCTATTTTAAAAACAAAAACATTTTTTTTTTAAGCTGAACCAAACGTACGCAATATATTAAATTTGTTCAAAAATTGCAAACTACTACGGTACTACCAATACTTAATTTTAGCGATTTCAAAATTTGATAAAACTAATTAATAAGTAGAAACATCGAGGATAGTATTGCCAAATTACATTTCAATAGTATATATTAGCTTATCTAAAAATAAGGGAAATTAAAAATATACTAAAGCAAATTTCCTACAAAATAACAACAATATTAAATTCGTATTCTAGTGCTTCTTAATGCAGTTGGTAAACGATTTTGTATAGCTTTGTTTTTGATAGAATTGCTTTCCGTTTCAATTTTTAAAAACTCTTTTTTTTTTTCACAGACATTCTGTTAAACAGTTTATAAAACAGTTTTTATCGGTAACAAAAGATGATTTAGCATTTCATAACCAAAAATCTCTATTTTTGATTTTATAAAAACTAAATGTTAAGAATCTTATTTTATGTCTCATGTATAAAAATCTAAATTTAGTTTTGTATATTTTTTTTTTAAAATAAATTTGTCAAAGCAGTTTAATTTTTTTTTAATAAAAAGCACTCATTTTTAATTTGAACCCCACGCACCATTTTTAATATTAAAGCCAAAATGATGTCTGGTAACAGGCAAGCGAGGAGGCGAGCTGGACTGGCCGAAGCGGCTGAAGATCATAAAGGGTGTCTCAAAAGCGCTATCATACCTCCACGCTGAGCTCCGGCCAGCCCTGGCGCTCCCCCACGGCCACCTCAAGTCCTCCAACGTCCTCCTCGACGCCGATCACAACCCCGTCCTTGTGGAGTACGGCCTCGCCCGCCTCCTCTCCCGCGACCACGCGCGGCGCTTCATGGCCGCACACCGCTCGCCCGAGTGCACCGCGCAGCGCGGCCCTGCGGGCGAGAAGAGTGATGCGTGGAGCCTAGGCATCCTCATCCTGGAGGTGCTCACGGGGCGCTTCCCGGCCAACTACCTGGCGGCGGGCGCGGGCGACCTGGCCGGCTGGGTGGGCTCAGTGGTGCGCGAGGAGTGGACAGGCGAGGTGTTTGACCGCGAGATGGGGGGCGTGCGGGGCGCGCAGGGGCAAATGCTGGCGCTGCTCAAGGTAGCCATGTGCTGCTGTGAGCCCACAGTGGAGCGCCGCTGGGACTGCCGCCGCGCGGCCGAAAGGATCGACGGGATCAGTGAGCGCGACGGGGGCGCTGAGGTGGAGGACTACTCGTCTTATGTGACGGACTGGGACGTCTACTCGCCGATGCTCTTGAGCCAGGACAATTTTTCGCGGCCGACGGTGAACAAGCTCAGATAAGAGACCGTGCTCTATGATCATGACGATGCTATGTTTTTCTTGGAATTTTGGAAGTCGTTTTTGGCTATATATATATATATATTATATGTATAGGCGAATCAATGTGGCCGATTATGTATAGGAATAGGTCAGAGAGAGATGCATATGTTATAAGGAACTATGTTTCGTAAATGCAGTTTTTTGTTATATATGTAGTAAATATCACAAATACTTTGTAACATATAACTATGAATTTTTCAAACTCATAAGAACGTTATAGTTATACTTAAATGTACTATCATGATATCATCAAGTGTACTTTTATTAAATTATATTCTTTTTTAGCGACGTTATCACGTCTTACTTCTTGGATTCTAAAAACGGCATTATTGTATTCGTATGAAAATTATTATCCAAGAAACTCAGCAAAATATGTTAATTTAATATTATAAAAATCATAATTAAAAAAATCAAGCAATGTATGTATTGATGCCGTTTTTTGGATCAAACATTAAATAGGCCCATTTGTTGATGTTAGGCTTGGCCCAATGTCGTTTGAAGACATGGCGGGCTTCGATTGACTTCTGGATGGGCCTTGGTTGGCCTTTGCTGCGTGAATGACATATTTTGTTGTCGATGATCGCTCCTCACGGGTCCCGTTGACCTTGGGGTGGTTGCCGTTGACTTCAGAGTGAGGTTTTAATTGACCGATACGAGGACCCTGAGCAGGCTATTCTGGCACTTACAAGGTCAAAAGTCTCGTTGCCGTTTGGGGTCCTAGGCGATCCGGTGTTCGCCACCAGGCCAAGGGCCGAGGTTACAGGTTCTGGAACCGCTCGGATCGTAGGGACCAGCGAACGAGGGAGTGCTTTTGGCCAGGAAGTGAACCCTGGGAGGTTAGACTCTCGACCTGATATGGCTTGTTCTAGTCCGGGCTGGAACTGTCCACAGAGTTGTGGTATCTGATTTTTATACGGGGACTAGGAGACAGGACTTAGGCCGCACAGAGCTTAGAACAAGGGCATGTGGGGTCTTGGACCTTCCCTAGGATTTTCTCCAGGGGATCATTCTCTGAGTGATCCCTCTGTCGTTCGGATATTAGAGAAATTCCCTCAGGTCGGACCCTACACCCTGAATTTTGGGTCCCGTTACGTGTCCCCAGACTATACACACAGCCGCGCAGTAGACTGGAGATAGGCTGGACATAGCGTAGAACGGGACCTATCAGGCGAGTCGAGAACCTTATAAGAATTTCCCCAGGGCTTTCGCTTTTGTAAATTTTTCACTTTCCGGACCTGAAAAAAGGAACACCCGAGGTCAAGGGAAACACGGGCGGTTACCCCCTGATTCACCTCCGACGCTCAACATTAGAACGTTATTTGAGGGGAGGCGAATATATAGGGGGTAGAGAGAGAGAATCGAGAGAACTCGAGTGAGTTTCGATGTGTTCGAATGAGTTACCGTTATACTGAACTTGGCTCCTATTTATAATAAGATCCAGGGGTTCAGATGCAATTAAATATTGTTCCGGGAGGCCCCTGGGCAAAAATAACATATGTATTTTGATCCTCCGGAAGAGAGGAAGCCATTGCCGCCATCGGATCGCTGATCGGACGGTTCACGCACCCTCACACGCACCTTTTGTGATCAGTGTGCAAAGATGGGAGTTATCCCATCCGTCCACGTGGCAATCAGCAAGAGGGAGCCCCACAAGTGGGAAGCTGACATGGCACGAGGCAAGTGGGGGCGACTTGCAAGGGCAAGGTGGTATTTTTCCTGCCACGTGGCAGCATCTGGTGGGCTGCTGCACATGTAGGGCCCACGAAAGTGCTTCCGAAGTGTTTTTTCGCCCCGAGCTCGTCCCGCGTCCGTTTTTAACAAATTTTATGTCATTTTTTGGTGCTTTCATAATTTTAGGAACACCTGAAACTCAAACTGTTTGGTAGTCAACTCAAACTGTTTTTTGTTCTCATAACTCATAATTTTATAGTTGTATTATAAAATATCATTGCATTTTATTTTAAATAACTGTTTGGTACACATTTTTGTATTTCTTATTCAAATAATGAAAAAAACAGAATAACGGTTTGGTACATGATTCTGTTTTTACTTTTTATTTTTAATTTATATTTTTAATACATTACTAGAATAAATATAATTACATCAATTATAGAAACATCTAATTATATGAAGCATAAGTACTACATAATCATAAAAATTAGAGATAGTTATATTTTTAGTACATAAAACATATAAAATTTTCATTGAACAATTAGCATAAAAAACTTTAAAGATGTGGCAGTAGCTTATTACTTATAAACTTCATAAATTTATAACCTTGATTATCATACGAGCAAACAAAAAAATCAACCTTTAAACATCATGAATTGATTATGTTTAAACTAAAGAGAACAAAATTCTATCATATGCATTTTATCGAACATATCACATGCTAACGTGTAAGGTTGACATTAATGTTAGTTGATATAAAAATTACCCACCAAGATTATACCATATGTGACTGATTTTATAGTAAGGCTCCTCAAAAGGTTTAAAACTTCATCCACGTTTAAAAATCCTGTCTGATCCCTATCATTCGTTTGAAGGTTCTCTTCGCCAGACAATAGTCGACAATGAAAGAGTGATGGTTGATAGCAAAAGGTCTCGAAATAAAGGCCTGAAGGGTCGACATAGAGCAATGGGTCGACGAAGAAGGGACGAAGACGAAGAATCGACGGGGATGGCTGGTCGGCGAGGGTGGATGGGGGTCATCGATAGGCGATGGATTGATGATTCGACAATGGTGGGTCAATGATTTTCCAATGAAGGGGTGGTGGGTCGACGACGTCGGAAGAAGGTTTTCCAGCCAAACAATGATGGGTCGCCAACAATGAGTCGCCGGAATAAGGGAAAATGAAGGTCGAGAGAAAATTAACACAGAGAAGATCGATATAAAGTAAAAAGAAAGAAAATAAAATTTGAGTTAAGAAAATAGAAAACAACTAAAAAGCCCATCTCAGATTTTATGAAGCAAACCTAAAAACATCTTAGGAACAATCCAAGTTAGATAAAGTAAAACATATACCAAACACTTATTCAACTTTTCTACTTTTACTGTTGGAGAGAGAAAAGTCAAAAACACTTTCCAAGTCAGCTACCAAACACAGTCTTTGTTTTGCGAAAACGGGCCTCCAGAGGGCACTTTGGTGTTAAAAATGATTTAATTAATAAAAAAATATATTAATTAAATAATTTTTCTTTATTAATATACTTTACAAAAATAGCCCCCAACATTAACCCCCAGATTTGCGGAAGGCTTTGCCTTGTGGAAAACTATCTTTGTGCGAAGGGGGATTTTTGGCCTTTACTTTTTGAAAAGATGTACGGTGGCGTCCATGAGATGAATACTCTGTTTACGTTCGTGAGGGTGTTTCGCTAGTTACCTTTGTTGGACATGTGTGTCCTTAAACAAGATATTTATCCATTTGTAAAAGATTATGACAAGTCGTTGAATAAAGATGGTACTTATTATGTTAACCTTATTATAGTTTCTGTAGAGTAAAATAGAATGTTTGATTCCTTAGTTCATAAATGATGCAATTATGTTATTATTATCACAAAAGAGTCATGTGAGGAAGAATTAATAAACATAATAAATGAACTTAAAATGTCCGTGACCTGATTAACTGGGTGGGAGCCCATTAATCGGTAAGGTCATTAATGTGACTGAAGTGACAATCCTATTCTGGATTTTGTGTGTGTCAACACTCACTAGAAGCGCATTAAGTATGAAGCGTCTTCATACTGTACTGGACCTGACTTAAACTCAAGAAGTTGTCATATAAGACCGTCACTGACAACTTGTAGTTGAGTCGCAAAATGATGATCAAATGGATATTAGCTCTAAGTCCTGAGTGGTCATGAGTCCAAGCAGCTGGCTTGATTGTTCTTTGATTTAACCGTTAAAGAACACAAGATATTACCGCTGTTCCCAACACTATTATTTTGGGAACATGATAGTCAGTAGTAAGGATTGCTTGATCATAGAAATGGGCATCACACAGCTCTCTTCAGAGTCATGATGATTCCCTTGATTGTCAGTGCTGAGAAGTGAGAGGTACCCGTGCGCAACTTATGAATCGAAACCATAAGTGGGTTACTCATAATATTACTGGCTGAGTCAAGGATGAAAATGCATTGAGGGGCATTACGGTATAAACCGCCTGCTCATGTGTGGGTCATCAAGTGAAAGGACAATAATCGGTATTTGATTGAATCTAATGGACACCCTGCTGTATATAAGGGAATAATATATACTGTATCACTAAAGAGTGCAGCCTCGGGTCTATAGTGGAATCACTTTGAGGTTTGACGAACACCTAGCAGTTCGTTGGAGCTTAAGTGATACGGGTCCATGGTCCCCAGGATAGCTCCGTAACGGATGATACGTACGTGATTAAAATACATTCTGGATAATGTTTAATCATTTGGCTCGACTTATAAAACTGACAAGTCTGTGTCAGACGTCAGATAGTTTTATCGATAGCGTGGCAAAAGTATCATATTCTGGTACACGAAAGTAACTGATAAAAGGAAACTTAGAAATTAGATTTTTGAACACCACCATGTTGTTCTAAATTAAATTCTAAGCAACTTTGCTTTTTGAACCAAGTCATTCTGACTTACGGTTTGTGATTTATGGATTTTCTAAGTTTATGACTCGGTTCGATAAACTATGAAATTAAATCACATGTCACGAATTTAAATGATGGTGTTGCACCATGAAATTTAATGTGTGATAAAGAGATCAGACTTTATTAATATAATTTAATTATTTGGATTTAATTATTAATATCTTATTAATAATTAATTAATAATTAAAGGATTTATATTAATAAATAAATAATATATATTTATGTATTATTTAATGTGTATTTCGAATTAGGGTTTGGAGATAACAAACCCTAGATAAATTCGAATCACTGATATAGAAGATTTTTATTTTTGCGGCAATAGTACCTGAAGTTTGGTATTTTGGCAAAAACCCTAAAATCAATTTAATTCATTGTATCGTTTATGATTTAGTATCAACCGTTGGATTGAGATAATTTATTTGAACCCTAATATAATTCGAAATTGAAACATGGTGACCAAGTTTAGGTATTTCGAATTTGCTTAATTAATTCTGTCCGTTGGATCGGTTTTGAGATTTCATCTTTAAACCGTCGGATAAGAAATTAATAAACATTATATATATGATTTTAAAATTCGAATAAATTTGAGATAAAGGTTCGAATTAGGGTTTTATAAAACCCTAGGGTATTTGACTTTATCCCTAATTGATTTGATCCATTGGATTGGTTTAAGATTTAATTTTAACCATTGGATCTAGATAATCATTAACAAATTCGAATTTAAATATATATATATATATATAATATAATTCGAAAAATGTATCATATGATGATAAGATTAAATGTTTTAATCTTATCTTATATTATTTAATTAATTAAATCCCTGATTAATTATATCCATTGGATCTAGATGAGATTAAATCTGGATCTTTGGATTGAAATAATTATTTATATTTAATTAAAAGAATTCGAATAATGGGAGGCAAAATCTCCAAATCGGTTACGTTTTGAGCCTATAAATAGGAAGCTCATTCTACACATTTTACATACCTCTCCCCAGAGCAAAAACTCGAGCTATCCCTCTCTCTCTAGGGTCTGCGAGTTTTCTGCTTCTGATCTCTTTTCTGGTTCGGCTTAGGAGATATTTTTCTCCGGTAGCTTTAAAAGAACCGTCAGTTAAATTTTGCGACGGAGTCCTGCCAGCGAAGCCCACGCTTCGGTAGCGAGGAATCCACGAGAATATCCCGGAAGATCACGGGAGTTTCCCTCAGCACCGGCGGAGCCCTGCCCAAGTCAGAACACGTAGCCGAAATCATCAGTTGAGGTACGGCCTTATGCATTGGGTAAATAAATGCGACCATTTACTGCTTTCTATTTATTTCCTGTTCGACTAGATTATTAATAATGCATATGAAAATATTAGATTCGAAATATTTATCAGATCTCGTTTTTGTTGTTACCCGATATCTGTGTCGTCGGTCCGATTACAAGATTTCCGCTTTAAAATGAAGTTTTAAATGTTACCGGGACAACCCGGAGGCTATTATCGTGGTAAAGAAGTCGGCTTGATACCACCGTTTTCCAACAAATGGTATCAGAGCTATGGTTCAAGGATAAATAATTTCGAAATTTAATTTAAAGGTTTAAAGAACGAATTATTTGATAAATAAATTAATAATTAAAATTGAAATTTCTTTCTAGATATTTTAATTTTTAATTTAAAATTAGATTATTTCCCGACCCGAGAAATCGTGACGGGAAAATAGGGCGGGCTGCTAGGCGCAGCCCAGCCCGTGGCTAGAGGGGACCAGGGGCTGCCGTTGCAGCCCCAAGGTCGAAACCCTAGGTGCCACGGGCCAGGCCCGTGGTAAAGCCCACGCCAGGGCGAGGCCTAGGGCGAAACCCTTGCGGGTTGCCCTGGCGAGCAGCGCCTGGGCCTCGCGCACTGGCCTGCGGCCCACGCTGCCTGGCAGCGGAATGGGCCTGCGGGCCCAGCGCGAAGTGGGCGCTGCCCTAGCCTCCCCGGCTGGCTGGGCGTGGCTTCTCCTAGGGACGTGGGCCCGGGCTTAGGCCCCGGAGGGCCCACGTACATAATTTTAATTATGGGTCGGAATTTATTCCGACCCGGTTTCCTAGGAATAATTAAATATTAATTATAATTGAAATTAAACAATTATGAATTAATGAAATATGGATGTTATTTATGGATAAGTAACATTGACTTATTTTAAATAATTCATAAAATTAAATATGGATATTATTTAGTGAATAAATAATATTGTCTTATTTAATAATAAAATATGGATGATAATTCTTAGGAATAATATCATTGACTTATTTTAAAATTTCATAAATAATTAATTATAAGCCATAGTATAAATTAATGATTATTCTTAGAGAATGGGAATCATTAAAATCTAGTTATATATATTCATCATAGATATAATTTGTTATAACCTATTTTCATAACCGGTAAACATAGTGCTTATGTTTAATCATTATTAATATGTCGAATTAAGGATAGATATGAATAGTAAAGAGTAATTGTAAAGTGGTCATTATTAATCGGAAAAATCTCAATCATACAATCTTGTCTGAGGAAGAGGGAATCAAAAGTGGGGCCGGTTCATCATCCACTTCTGGGTGACCGGTTAGGACCCCTCCCATCTACCTGGAGATAGTATGATTGACCTATCACTACCGATAAAATAATGAACACTATAATCATTAAGGCCTTATATATAATTACGTGTCGTAATTAATAAAGCCAAGATATAAACTTTTAATGTGTCATTAAAGGAAAGTTTATAATAAGTTTTAATTAACTTATGAAGAAGTTAAAAACGTTATTTAACAAAAACAATGGCAAGTATAGAATTAATGATAAAAGGTCTCCATTATTACTGTCACGAGGTCTGCTGACCACACCGCCTCGAGTCACCCTAGTGTGACCACTCCTCTTAAGGATAGGTGTAGGTGTGCTTGTGGAAGGTTTGGCACCGTGATAGTTTCAAAAGAATATGGGGACGGAGGAATCTTGGAAATGGACCGTGAGTCACCTTAGAGTGACCATTCCTTAAGGACGACGTTTTCAAGAGGATTCCGAGAACCAAAAATAATGGGTTAAGCTTGCACGAAAGTTGGTACTTCCCGACCGTCTATGATGATAGTTAATAATCATAAAGAACTGTGGTGGTTCTTATTTTGAGTATTAATTAATTTTATGACTAAAACTTAGTTTAACCAATCTACACAGTTGATACCGCGAGCCACCTTAGAGTGACCATGCCTTAAGGACGGCAACGATGTATACAGTCGGTTGAATTATCATGAGATAGTCAATGGATTTATTAACGTTTTCTCGAGAGCATGTTTGCATCATGTGACTATTTCGAACCAACTTAATTACCCAAAACATTCTACCTATAATAAAGTTTAATAAGTTTCTTTTTCAATGCCAGTATAAAATGTCTATCCGAAATAAATATAGAACAATCTGATGTGTATTTAATGTCAAGACAATAAATGTTCGAATAAGTGATTTTATTCACTTATTGATTATCTTTTGTGATTAGTTAGTATTTCCTCTCGACATTACAAGGGAGTAATTCGAAAGTTCTAGAACTTTGGAAATGGCTAAAGATGAACAAAGAGAAGATAGTCATTCATCCCCATGATTGGTTAAGGTTGAAACCTTTGACTGAATTCATAATTCAGAAGACAATCATAAGTTGACTGTGTTAGTCAAAGTAATGGGATAATTATTTCAGTGGGAGCAAATCGTTTAAATATAATAAGTTGTTGTTTTCAAGAACAATATTTATTATACCCGTGACTTACGTGGAAATTCAAATGTCCACTTATGTAAACAAAGTTTTATCATTGTAGATAATAATTAAGTTATTATTTATGAAATCATCTAGTTGTTTACATTGATTGTCCGGTGAAGTGAAATAAACGAACTCAGACCATTATGAAATAATAAATGAATAATATGGATGTGACATCCAGGAAAAAGGTTAACTGTGAAAGTGATCAATCATACCTAAGGCATCTAAATGATAGTCATATTAATTTGGATGAGATAAACAGGATGGACCAGTGCGTGAACTGTTACATCAGTTCCCTGCCTGTTTGAGAATCTTGTCCAAAGATTAAAATGACTAAAAGACCATTTTATGAGAAAAATGGTCTAAAAAGCCACAAATCCTATAAAGCTTGTACATACTTGGCGTATGTGGTCCATTATACAAGTTTGAAAAATGATATGAATACTTTATCTAATGATTGGCAAGTATTCAAGGTACTGGTATGAATGCAAAGTAAATTAGAACTTTTAAAAGCTCAAGAAATTTATTGCATTAACCGAATTTTAATTCAGTTAATCACTTGTGACTCTTCAGTTATTCTGAAGGGGTGAATCTAAACTTTCAGTTTTATGATCACCTTATAGAGAAATTAATTCTCTGAAATTCATCGTTCTCTTTCACACCAGCATAATAGGTGTTCTAGAAAGAAAGGAACAAGAACCTTTAGAAATGATTAAGGCGAAGAATCATTTTACATTATTCATGTGAGTCGGACGAAACATAGTTTATGATCATATAAGAGAGTAATTGTTCGGCAACAATAGTAACTCTTTTGGAAATATGACTCTATATAAACTATGAACCTCAAGATAAAACATTAATTGAGGAATTGTTAGAAGACAAAATAATTACACAATCAACAGCGCCTGTTGATAATCAGAGTACGAAAACCACGGTCCCATTATCAGAACCATGTGATACTCAGACGTAGTGGGAGGTTAATTAATATTGACAACACTACAAGTGATCACAGTTTGAGTCTCATTAGAAACTCAAGGAATACTCAGATGTAGTAGAAGGTTCTATTGAACGGTTAAACACTACGAGTAAACCTAGTTGGTATTTGACCTAGATGTTTCAAACACTAGTGTTGAAGATCCCATAAGCTTCAAGGAAGCTATGATGGATCCTGACAAGGGTGAATGGCAGGAAGCCATGAACCAAGAAATAGAATCAATGGATTCTAATGAAGTCTGGGAACTTGTAGACCTACCTGATGGCTTCAAAAACATTGGGAATAAATGGGTATACAAGAGAAAGAGAGGAGTGGACGGGAAGGTTGAAACCTTCAAGGCTAGACTAGTGGCAAAGGGTTTTACCCAGAGAGAAGGTATTAATTTCGATGAGACCTTCGCTCCAGTCGCTAAGTATAAGTCCATCCGGATTCTCATGGCCATAGCCTGTAGTCTCAATTACGAGATATGGCAGATGGACGTCAAAACCGCATTCCTGAACGGGTACATTGACGAGAACATCTATATGGACCAACCAGAAGGGTTCGTGCAACAGGGTCAAGAAAGGAAAGTTTGCAGATTACTCAAGTCCATTTATGGATTGAAGCAAGCTTCCAGATCCTGGAATCTAAGGTTTGATGAGACCATCAAGACCTATGGGTTCATTCAGAATGAATCTGAAGCCTGCATTTACAAACTCAATGATGAGTCCGTGGAGATTTTTCTTGTTCTATACGTCGATGATATTCTTCTAATTGGAAACAGTGTGAAAAGATTATCAGACGTGAAAGCGTGGCTATCTACGCAATTCCAAATGAAGGATATGGGAGAAGCCAGTTATGTTCTTGGGATCCGTATCTTTAGGGATCGCAACAACAGGTTTCTAGCCTGGTCACAAGCATCTTACATTGATAAGGTGCTTGAACATTTTGCAATGACAAACTCCAAGGGAGGTAATTTACCAACCAGGCATGGAGTGTTCCGAAGAAGGAACCAGTGTCCAACTTCTTCGGAAGAGCAAGACGAGATGAGGCGGGTACCCTATGCTTCAGCTGTGGGAAGTCTGATGTATGCTATGCAGTGTACAAGACCAGACATCTGTTATGCTGTGGGAATGGTTAGTAGATACCAATCCAACCCCGGTATGTCTCACTGGATTGCAGTGAAGAACATTCTCAAGTATCTTCGGAGAACGAGAAACTATATGTTAGTGTTTTCAGGTTCAGATCTGAATCCACTATGGTACACTGACTCAGATTTCATGTCTGACAAAGACGCGAGAAAATCAACGTCGGGAGCAGTGTACACCCTTGCTGGTGGAGCGATATTCTGGAGAAGCGTAAAGCAATCCTGTATCGCAGATTCCACAATGGAAGCTGAATATGTGGCTGCATGTGAAGCAGCCAAGGAATCAGTTTGGCTAAAGAATTTCTACATGGAACTGGGTGTAGTCCCAGATGTAGATGGACCACAAACGCTATACTGTGATAACAGTGGAGCTGTGGCAAATTCGAAAGAGCCCAGAGACCATAACAAGGCGAAACATATAGAAAGGAAATACCATCTCATTAGAGAGATAGTACGTCGTGGGGACGTACGGGTTGTGAAAATAGCTTCGGAGGACAATCTGACTGATCCATTTACCAAGACGTTGCCAGAGAAAATATTCAGGAGGCATCTAGATAATATGGGCGTGAAAGACATGAGTCATCTTCTTTAAGTAAAAGTGGGAGATTGTTGGACATGTTTGTCCTGAAACAAGATATTTATCCATTTGTAAAAGATTATGACAAGTCGTTGAATAAAGATGGTACTTATTATGTTAATCTTATTATAGTTTCTGTAGAATAAAATAGAATGTTTGATTCCTTAGTTCATAAAGGATGCAATTATGTTATTATTATCACAAAAGAGTCATGTGAGGAATAATTAATAAACATAATAAATGAACTTAAAATGTCCGTGACCTGATTAACTGGGTGGGAGCCCATTAATCGGTAAGGTCATTAATGTGACTGAAGTGACAATCCTATTCTGGATTTTGTGTGTGTCAACACTCACTAGAAGTGCATTAAGTATGAAGCGTCTTCATACTGGACTAGACCTGACTTAAACTCAAGAAGTTTTCATATAAGACCGTCACTGACAACTTGTAGTTGAGTCGCAAAATGATGATCAAATGGATATTAGTTCTAAGTACTGAGTGGTCATGAATCCAAGCTGCTGGCTTGATTGTTCTTTGATTTAACCGTCAAAGAACACAAGATATTACCGCTGTTCCCAACACTATTATTTTGGGAACATGATAGTCAGTAGTAAGGATTGCTTGATCATAGACATGGGCATCACACAACTCTCTTCAGAGTCATGATTATTCCCTTGATTGTCAGTGGTGAGAAGTGAGAGGTACCCGTGCGCAACTTATGAATCGAAACCATAAGTGGGTTACTCATAATATTACTGGCTGAGTCAAGGATGAAAATGCATTGAGGGGCATTACGGTATAAACCGCCTGCTCATGTGTGGGTCATCAAGTGAAAGGACAATAATCGGTATTTGATTGAATCTAATGGACATCCTGCTGTATATAAGGGAATAATATATACCATATCACTAAAGAGTGCAGCCTCGGGTCTATAGTGGAATCACTTCGAGGTTTGACGAACACCTAGCAGTTCGTTGGAGCTTAAGTGATACGGGTCCATGGTCCCCAGGATAGCTCCGTAACGGATGATACGTACGTTATTAAAATACATTCTGGACAATGTTTAATCATTTGGCTCGACTTATAAAACTGACAAGTCTGTGTCAGACGTCAGATAGTTTTATCGATAGCGTGGCAAAAGTATCATATTCTGGTACACGAACGTAACTGATAAAAGGAAAGTTAGAATTTATATTTTTGAACAGCACCATATTGTTCTAAATTAAATTCTAATCAACTTTGCTTTTTGAACAAAGTCATTCTGACTTACGGTTTGTGATTTATGGATTTTCTAAGTTTATAACTCGGTTCGATAAATTATGAAATTAAATCACATGTCACGAATTTAAATGATGGTGTTGCACCATGACATTTAATGTGTGATAAAGAGATCAGGCTTTATTAATATAATTTAATTATTTGTATTTAATTATTAATATCTTATTAATAATTAATTATTAATTAAAGGATTTATATTAATAAATAAATAATATATATTTATGTATTATTTAATGTGTATTTCGAATTAGGGTTTGGAGATAACAAACCCTAGATAAATTCGAATCACTGATATAGAAGATTTTTATTTTTGCGGCAATAGTACCTGAAGTTTGGTATTTTGGCAAAAACCCTAAAATCAATTTAATCCATTGGATCGGTTATGATTTAGTATCAACCGTTGGATTGAGATAATTGATTTGAACCCTAATATAATTCGAAATTGAAACTTGGTGACCAAGTTTAGGTATTTCGAATTTGCTTAATTAATTTTGCCGTTGGATCGGTTTTGATATTTCATCTTTAAACCGTCGGATTAGAAATTAATTAACATTATATATATGATATTAAAATTCGAATAAATTTGAGATAAAGGTTCGAATTAGGGTTTTGTAAAACCCTAGGGTATTTTACTTTATCCCTAATTGATTTGATCCATTGGATTGGTTTAAGATTTAATTTTAACCATTGGATCTAGATAATCATTAACAAATTCGAATTTATATATATATATATATATAATATAATATAATTCGAAAAATGTATAATATGATGATAAGATTAAATGTTTTAATCTTATCTTATATTATTTAATTAATTAAATCCCCGATTAATTATATCCATTGGATCTAGATGAGATTAAATCTAGATCATTGGATTGAAATAATTATTTATATTTAATTAAATGAATTCGAATAATGGGAGGAAAAATCTCCAAATTGGTTACGTTTTGAGCCTATAAATAGGAAGTTCATTCTACACATTTTACATACCTCTCCCCAGAGCAAAAACTCGAGCTCTCCCTCTCTCTCTAGGGTCTGCGAGTTTTCTGCTCCTGATCTGTTTTCTGGTTCGGCTTAGGAGATATTTTTCTCCGGTAGTTTTAAAAGAACCGTCAGTTAAATTTTGCGACGGAGTCCTGCCAGCGAAGCCCACGCTTCGGTAGCGAGGAATCCACGAGAATATCCCGGAAGATCACGGGAGTTTCCCTCAGCACCGGCGGAGCCCTGCCCAAGTCAGAACGCGCAGCCGGAATCATCAGTTGAGGTACGGCCTTATGCATTGGGTAAATAAATGCGACCATTTACTGCTTTCTATTTATTTCCTGTTCGACTAGATTATTAATAATGAATATGAAAATATTAGATTCGAAATATTTATCAGATCTCGTTTTTGTTGTTACCCGATATCTGTGTCGTCGGTCCGATAACAAGATTTCCGCTTTAAAATGAATTTTTAAATGTTACCGGGACGGCCCGGAGGCTATTATCGTGGTAAAGAAGTCAGCTTGATACCACCGATTTCCAACAACCTTACCGTCGTACGCTTTTACGGCCGCGTGCGGGCTTCCCCGTCGATCACCTGCCGTGTAACGCCCCTATATGGGGGTAAGTAGAATAAGAGAAAAACGACGACTTTTCAAACTTGGACCGGTCAATGACACATCATCATTCAACCGATATCGTTGAATATTCAATGTCCACATCATCAAACATATAACTTTTTCCCATGGGACTTAAAACGACAATTAAAAAAAATCAACTACCACAATTTATACTACACCATAAAACGAAAAATATAAAGTACCACCGTCAAATTATCCTTAATTTAATCCATTACATGTCTTAAATAAAAGATCGACACAAAATACGGAATTCACCTCGACGATCACTAAGGGTACGGATAGCCACAATCAACACGTGGACCTTCCTAAATCAACTACTCCTCGTTGGGAGTCTGAGACTGAACACCACCTGTAACTAGAACGAAAAAGATGTATATGGAAGGGGCGAGCACAACACGCTCAGTAGGGAATCTATTACCAATTCTCTTTACCGAACCATTATCAGTCAATTTTCAATAAAAAATAATAATAAATTAAACGTCATCGTAAACCATTTAATCATCATTTATCATTCCAATAATAAAATAAATAAATAAATATACCCCACAAAAGCCAAATCATTTCGGTGGTCCATGCCGAGTCAGCTCGCGCCTTTACTCTACTATATCCCATCGAGTCCTCAAGGCACGAGCACAGGTGGACTAGAAGTCCCTGACCCTAAATCGCCATCGACTCGGGATCCTAATCACCCCAAAAGGCGGCCAGTTCGCCATGGGCCGAAATGTTGACTTTTGGGCCACCAATCATATCCATATCCATAACCATATCCGGCCTACTGCGCAGTAGCCAGCTGCTCGTCAGCAGCTCATCCGCCCGAAGCGGGTACTATATCAACATACACATCTTCCGCTCGAAGCGGGTACCATATCTTTAATCATCATCCGCCCGAAGCGGGTACCATATCAATACACGTCATACCGATGTCACCATAAACATAAAATATATAATAAGCATCAATCCGATGCAATCAAACCTGGTATCCAGCCTCACTATTAAGCGACGAAAAATCACAAGATTAACTTTATCTTTGATTTAAAATAACATAATATCTCATTAATTCCAATTTTAACCTATCCGCTTCAATCTTCATTAAATCATTGGTTTCTAAGTTCATTTTAAATTGCGAGAAAAGGTAATAGCCCCTACCACGATTTGTGGAAACTTGATCGATTGAGTAGCTAGTCGAAGATGCGGGTTCGTCTTGGCCTTGAGCCCGATGATCGCAACTTGAGGTTCCGATACCGTGTCCGAAATGAGCAATAAGATTCGCACGGTCTCCAAGACTAACACAAAATGACAATAAACTTTAATATAATAACGATATCATTCACTAGTCAAAATGTCACTATCATTGGACTTCAAAATGTCAATTGAAAACCCGATACGCTGAAATTTAACCCGGGTCTAATTCCCGTCGGGCACGCAAAACGAGGCAGCAAAACGGGCATCAATTCGACAATGTAATACCTCTCGTACTCTAATTCTACTATTCTAAACACAATGGCGAGGTCAATTTTATTAATCAAAGCCCGAACAAACTCAATGTAATCCTTTTAACTTCTGAAATTAGGGTAAGGGAATTGAAGCTCACCGGGAGTCTGATTACAATTCCAATTAAGAGCTTTCGATCTCCTCGACAAGGGCTTCATAAGCCCTTAATATATTTCGGGATCGGAAAATGACGCGGCGGCCGACGGCGGCGACCGGTGACGGCGACGGTGAGGTGGCACCACTAACAGAATCTAATAGGCTTCATGAACATGATTCCGGTGTTAGATTTCTCAAAATCAAACCGACATGAAAAAGATCTAGAGTTGTATAACCGCACCTTCCGGCGAATATTCCAGTCAAATGCCATCACCTCCGGGCAACTTCCGCCTAGCAGTAGACTCGTCTTCTCGAGAGCTTTCCGGCGCCACCAACCATGCTTAGATCGGAGCTCTGAGGAAGGAAATATTAAGCTCTGAAGTATTCTTGCTAAGAGAGAGAGAGGGGGGTAGGGAAGAAAAAAAGAGGGGGGGGGGGGGGGGGGGGGAGGAAAGAGTTGGTTTCGAACCACTCTCTGACATTTTTTTAATATATATATATATATATATATATATATATATATATTTGGGGTTTTAAAAGCCGTGTGTGCACGGGGGTGTCTTGGGGATAACCTGCCAGTGAGTCGGTGTTATTTCGAAATAACCCCCAATTCACGTTTTCAGGAGCTCTCCTGAGAGATGACCTTTCGTATTTACTTTTTTCGTAAAAACGGGGTGAGCATGAGAGTTCTTTTTTATTTTATTTTTTATGAAGAGGTATGGGGGCATCCCGGAAAAAGCCCTATGCTTGCGTTTATGAGGGTGTCTCATCAGGTCCCTCCCTGTCGCACGCTCTTACGATTGTGGGGGTTTACCCGTGGATCACCTGCCGTGTGTGCACGGGGGTGTCCCGGAGATGACCTGCCAGCCGTCTTTTCGCGCGCGCGCAGTAGGTGTTCATTCGAAACGACTTCCCGTTCACTTCTGCGGGGTGTTTTTTCCAACAGATAACCCGCCATATCTTCTTTTTCGCAAAAGGGTGAGCGTGAGAGCTCTTTATATATAACGCGGAAAAGCAAAAACTTGTGCTTTATGGAGCCCTTTTGTACAAGATCAGTGTACTTTTGTGGGTACTTCTTGGAATTAAGTAAATAAAAAGGCAAGGTACGGGTTTACTTGGAGAGATGTGGCCGGTAGTTTCCTAGCGGTCCTGAGAGGCTAGCCGGATGACGTGTCGCTGTCGACAGCCTTTCCTGACACATACTTCTCGAGTTTACCTTCTTTGATTAAGTTCTTAATCTGTCGCTTCAATTGCCAACATTCAGAGGTGGAGTGTCCGACTTCCTGGTGGAACTCGCAATATTTGTTTGGGTTCTGCCTGGCGTTCTCTGGTATTGGCAAGGGATGGAAAAACTTTTCCTCATGAAGTTTCAGGATTGTCGCGGGAGAGGTGTTTCGCGACGTGAGGTCACCCCAAGATCATTTCCCAGATCGCTCGTCGAGGTCTGGCGACGTGCCTGGTTGGCGTTTCTTTCTCTGAGATTCGTCGCCGTTTAGACGTCGAGTTTCTCGATCCCCTTTTCTTCAGTTGTCAGAGTACTCCTCGACCGACATGTCTCGTGTGGCTCGTGCCATCAGCTCTGCCATGGAGGTCGGTCTTTCTTTCACGAGAGACCGCGCGAAGTCGCTCACTGGGAGACCGTCAATTACAGCGGTGACGACATCATTGTCGGTGTAGCTGGCAACCTTGTTTGCTTCTTCCACGAACCTTTTCAGGTATGTCTGGAGGGATTCGTTTTCCCATTTCTTGAGCGTCCACAAATAGGACTTCTCCCTTCTTCGCGTGAGCGAGCATGAGAATCGAGAGATGAAACTCTTTTTTAATTCTTAGAAGGAATTGATAGAGCGCTTCGGGAGTCACTGATACCATTCGAAGGCCGGACCCGCGAGGATGAGGCAGAATGCTTGACACATTGCGGAATCGGAGCACTTCTTCAGTTGCGTCGTGGTTTGATATCGGACCAAGTGGTATGTGGGATCGCCGTTTCCGTTATAGGCGAAGCTTGGTAGGGAGCTGAGATCTCCCACAATTGCTTCTACAAGAACGTGGTCGGCGAGGGGGGATATTGTTCCTTCGAGCATGCTTCGCATAACTGGATTTGAGTTGTTGGCGGCGGCGAGCTCTCGTATCTCATTTTTGAGTGCTTCGAGTTCGTTATTCCATTCTGGAACGACCAAAGAGGCTGTCGTCGGGTGTGGTGCGACGGCTGCCGCCTTGTTTTGGGGTGCTAGGGTGTTTAGAGAGAGATGAGGTCTGTGAGACCTCGAGGTTGGTTGAGACTCTGTTGGCCCTTATGACTGGGCGTCTTCCGGGGCGCTTTGCCTCCGTGCCTCGAGATTATTTCTTTGCTTCGGTTCCGTATCTGAGGATTCCTCTCTGCCAAGGATGTCATCGGTGACGTGGTTGATTCCAAGGTGCCTGGAGATCAACCATGGCAGTCGAAATAAACTATTCTCCAGTCGCAATAATCGTGCGCCGTTTGCGACATCTACGAGATTGTTCATTCCCGGCTGATTTTGAGCTGGGCTTCGTGCACCGGTGCTAAGGTTAGCGCCCCCAGTGGAGCCGCGTGTGGTGTCGTCCGAGAGGTTGACTGACATATTTTCAAATAGTAAGAGGTGCGGTCAGTGAAACAGCTGGGATGAAATCCTAAACTGCAGGCGTGACCGAAATATTTTTTAGGTGTTTTCGGTGGTGCTGAGCGCGATGTGAAAGGCTCGCGCAACGATAAATTTCACAACGTGGAGATAATAAAACGGGGTTGTCAAGAGCTATTTCTTTTTTCTTCTTTTTCTCTCTCTTCTTTTCCCCTTATTCTCTTTCTTCTTTTCCTCCTATTCTTTCTCTCTTCCTTCCTTCGACAATCAGGAAGAGGCCCTTCTTCTTCTTCTTATTTCTTTTTTGCAAGAGGCTGCCTCTTCTTTTTTTTTTCTTTTCCTTTCCTCTCTTTCGATAATCAGGAGGCTTTCTTCTTTTTTTTTTTTGTTTTTTTTTTGAAGTTCTTAGGCTGGTGATGATCCGGCCGATTCGGTTGGCGTCGAGGTGTCAACCCCCAGGCGGCGCGCGTGCCGAGCTGCCTGGCGTAGCTCCCAAACTGTTGGCGAGCTCGAAGAAGCTCGGAGCAGTGGGCTCGCCTCACGACGGGGTTTGTCGGCGCGCGGTTTTGTCGTGATGTCGCCGTGATCACGGCAGTGAGGATCCGATTCCGATCTCGGCGCTGGCGATGCAGTTGCGTATCTCGTCGATGTGGGGCTGCTCGTGCATGGAGTAGCTCGGAGCAGCAGGCTTACTTTGCGAGAGGGCTGGTCTTGCGCGGGCCTTCGTCGTGATGCCGGGGCACTTTCGCTTGTCGGTGGCAAAGCTTCCCGGGAGCTCTGCTTCCTTTCTCCTTTTTTATTTTTATTTTTTGTTTGTATATATCATATATATATATATATATATATATATATATTTGTATGTAAGCTTACAAGCTTACTGATCACGTTAGTTATATATATATATATATAAATAAATAAATAAATAAAGGGTGTATGTATGTGTGTAATATATATGTAATATATATCTGATTATTTTTTGGGTATATATATCGGGCTTGTACATATAGTGGAGTATATTTGCACGACGGAAGGTTCTGCACTGGGGCAGAAATCTATTTGGCAGTGTGCGTGCACTGTATATAGTGCGGAGCGACCGTGAAGGTCGAATGTGCTGGTAGGGTATCGAGGCTTGACCACGTCGTGAACCCCTCCTTCTAGCGCCAAAATGTTGATACTGTTTTTTGGATCAAACATTAAAGAGGCCCATTTGTTAATGTTGGGCCTGGCCCAATGTCGTTTGATGATGTGGCGGGCTTCTGTTGATTTCTGGATGGGCCTTGGTCGGCCTTAGTTGCGTAAATGACATATTTTGTTGTCGATGATCGCTCCTCACGGGTCCCGTTGACCTTGGCTGGTTGCCGTTGACTTCAGAGTGAGGTTTTAATTGACCGATACGAAGACCCTGAGCAGGCGTTTCTGGCACTTACAAGGTCAAAAGTCTCGTTGCTGTTCGGGTTCGTAGGCGATCCGGTGTTCACCACCAGGCCAAGGGCCGGGGTTACAGGTTCTGGAACCGCTCGGTTCATAGGTACCAGCGAATGGGGGAGTGCTTTTTGCGAGGAAGTGAACAGTGGGAGGTTAGACTCTCGACCTGATATGGCTTGTTCTAGTCCGGGCTGGAACTGTCCACAGAGTCGTGGTATCTGATTCTGATACGGGGAATAGGAGACATGACTTAGGCCGCACAGAGCTTAGAACAAGGGAAGGCGGGGTCTTGGACCGTCCCTAGGATTTTTTCCAGGGGATCCTTCTCAGGGTGATCCCTCTGTCGCCGGATCTTAGAGAAATTCCCTCAGGTCGGACCCTACGACCTGAATGTGGGTCCCGTTACGTGTCCCCAGACTATACACACAGCCGCGCAGTGGATTGGAGATAGGCTGGACAAAGCGTAGAACGGGACCTATCAGGCGAGTCGAAGACCTTGCAAGAATTTCCCCAGGGCTTCCGCTTTTGTAAATTTCTCACTTTCCGGACCTGAAAAAAGTAACACCCGAGGTAAAGGGAAACACGGGGGGTTACCCCCTTATTCACCTCCGACGCTCAACATTAGAACGATATTTGAGGGGAGGCGAGTATATAGGGGGTAGAGAGAGAATCGAGAGAGCTCGAGTGAGTTTCGATGTGTTCGAATGAGTTACCGTTATACTGAACTGAGATCCTATTTATAATAGGATCCAGGGGTTCAGATGCAATTAAATATTGTTCCACGAGGCCCCCGGGCAAACATAATATATGTATTTTGGTCCTCGGGAAGAGGGGAAGCCACTGCAGCCATTGGATCGCCGATCAAACGGCTCACGCGCCCTCACGCGCACCTTTTGTGATCGGTGTGCAAAGATGGGAGTTTGCCCATCTGTCCACCTGGCAATCAGCAAAAAGGAGCCCCACAAGTGGGAGGCTGACGTGGCAGGAAGCAAGTGGGGGCGATTTGCAAGGGCAAGGTGGTCTTTTGCCTTCCACGTGACAGAATCTGGTAGGTTACTGCACATGTAGGGCCCACCAAAGTGCTTCCAAAGTGTTTTTTCGCCCCGAGCTCGTCCCGCGTCCGTTTTAACAAATTTTATGTCGTTTTTGGGTGTTTTCATATTTTTAGGAACACCTGAACACTGTTTTGCAAAAACGGGCCTCCAGAGGGCACTTTGGTGTTAAAAATGATTTAATTAATAAAGAAATGTATTAATTAAATATTTTTTCTTTATTAATATACTTTACAAAAATACCCCCCAACAATATGTATATATTTTATGCTAAAATTAGCACAAATTTTATGAAAAATTAGCCATATTTTTAGTATTTTTTTTTCTATGTAATGCTTGACTTATTTTGTAAGTGTTATTCCTCTCTTTTACCCAAACCTTCTGTGTGACTAATAACAGAGCAAAATTCGAGTATTTCTACACCCTTAAGCTTAATTTATTGTGAGTTTAGTAGTGTGTGCATTAAGTTTTATTAAGTGTATTATATATTTCTTCTTAGGTTTTAGATGGTTTTGGAAGTTAATCTCCATAGCAATGAGGTATGTCTAATGTAGATATTTAGGAGAAAAATAAGAAGAATATGGTGATTAAACTTTGATTGGGATGATTATTCATGGACCAAATCTTATAAAATACTTCGCCACATGTCACAATTAGGTGTTCGGACCAAGGTGCAAAATATCGCAAAATTCGAGCAATATTCGGACCGATTTTTCGTTTTTTAGTGAATGCGGAACGACATCCCTTTCGTTTTGCTGTCGTTTTACCAAATTTCACGAAAAATAAAACGACATTCGCAAGGAAAATCTTTTGTCTTTTTTTGCCTTCAAAACGACGAAATGGAGCTCAAAATTCTCCAAAACCGTAAAAAACGCAGACTCTCACCACTTTCTCATTTCTCACCTCCCACCCTTCGACTTTCGCATTTCTCCCGACTGCCGCACCTCTTCCCGACCGTGGCATCACAAAAGTTGCAGTTTTTCGCGAGAAATCAAGAGGTAGGAGTGTAGAAAGCCGAGCTCATTTTTGTAATTTTTCTTAAATTTTGTCGGGCTGTTTTCTTGAATCTAGGGTTGCGATTTTTTAGGGTTTAGGCTTAATTTTAGACTAATTAGTGGTGGATATCTTGATTAATATGATGTTATGATTCATAACATGATTCTAGAGTCTTGACTTGTACATTAACTTAGTTTATTTAGTATGTGTATTTGAGTTTATGAAAATCGAATATGTTAATTCCGTATTGTCTGAGAAGGATAAATGTTGTGTTCTTCTTGATGATGTTGTTGATAAATTGGTACAAATCTTAGTTTGTAATGGTTAAATTAGGCTCAAAATAATTAAATTAAATTTGTTGTTAAACTTTATGTTAAATTAGTCACAAGATGATTAAATATGTTGATTCATTTTCATTGACCGGTTTTAATTGGTTGGTTAATTTTTTAATTAACTAAGTTTATTGATTCATTTTGATTTATTGATTGATTAAATTAAATGGGTTATTCGAATTTTGAATATAATTGTAATCTTGATTTTTGATTTAGGTGAAACATGCCTCCCGTCGATCCCGCCAGGGAGCATTGTACTCAAGTTGGCGCTGGATTCCAATGTAATTATTGCGGACATGTCATAAAAGTTAGTGGCATCACGCGGATGAAGCATCACATCAAGGGGAACGATCTGCGAAAAAACACTAGAGCGTGCCCAAATGCCCCGCTGGAGGCGAGAGACGTTTGTCGGGGCATTCTCGGGAAATTTTGAGAGAAAAAAGAGAATGATAAAAAGATTGAAGAGATTGTTAGGCGCCAGATACCCTCCAACCTTGTGGGGGTCCCGTCCGAGGTGTACGAGAGATATCAGGAGATACGAGATGAAGTAGATTCAGACGACGAGACCACGGAGATTCATATTATACGCATAAAAAAGAAAGCTAGACGACAAGCGGCGGCCGCTAGATTCCTTTTGGAATAATGCCCACACATTGCAGGCAGTGTGCCAGGTGACTCGTCATCTTCACAACCGACCTCATCGCCGGTGATTCCGTCTTCGTTCTCACACTTGAAGAAGGATAAGTCGAAACAGAAGAAGTTGCCGGGAATGATTCTCCCCTAATTGGTTGACCGAGTTTGCCATAATGTGAGTAAGTTCTTTATTCACGAAGGCGTGTCGTTTAGAAAGGCGAAGTCGCCACACTTCTTGAATATGACGGATAGCGCAGAAGCTAGTAAATGTCATTTAAAAGTAATTAGAGGCTGTATATAATTTGTTTATTTATAGTCTATAATTAATAATATAACATTTTATTTTTCCAGGTCCTCGTTGTCCTATGCCCTTGCCTTACGAAATTTCAGAGAAGTATTTTCCCTTAGAGGTGGCGGCTGCGTATCGGATGATAGAAGAGGCTCGAAAGATTTGGGTAAAAAAAGGGTGCACGGTCATGTCAGACGGTTGGACGGGTCCAACCAATCTTTCGATCATTAACATCATGGTCTACTCGGCGGGGAAAACGGTCTTCCTGAAGTCCATCAGTGCTTCTGACAAGATCAAGAACTCATAGTACATCTTCCATGTCTTGAAGGAAGTCATACACGAGGTCGGTCTTCAGAATGTAGTCCAGCTCGTTACAGGTAGCGAACTGGCTTACATCAAAGCCGGTAAGTTATTTATGAAAAAGTTCCACTTCTACTGGACCTCATGTGCTTCCCATTGCATGGACCTCATGTTTGAGGATCTTGGGAAACATGACCTCATCAAGATCCCGGTCGACCAGGCAAGGTAGCTTGTGACGTTTATCTATAACCACACCATCGTCCTGGACTACATGAGGAAGACGACGAGATGCAAACTCCTCCGTCCCGGTGCCACACGTTTTGCCACAAATTACCATACGGTGAAAAGCGTGTAGGATAACAAAGCTAGCCTCCGCCAAATGTTTAGTTCTCCGTGGTGGTTCGAAAGCTCATGGAAAAAGACGGCGAAAGGGCAAGTTGTTGAGGATTTGTTAATGTCCTCAATGTTCTGGGAAGGCATTGACAATTGTATCAAGATATACGACCCCATGTATTTGGCCTTACGCTTCACGGACTCGGAGATACATCCCACTATGGGCATGACGTATCGTGTATACGACTTGTTGCACAGCAAGCTCAAGAGCCTCAGAGGCCGGGGTTGGGCCGTCAACATCGTGCACAAGCGATGGAAGGACCAACTCTGTCATCCGCTACACGAGGTTTCCCATTGGTTGAATCCCAATCACCAATGGGACCCTCAGATCAAGATGCTAGATAAATACCAATTGAAGGTGTCGAAAGTTTATGAGGTCTTGTTTCCGTACGACTCTGTCGCGACTCTGGTCGCCAAGGTTTGTGGAATACTTTGTGAAATTAATATCTGTTTCATAATTTCATTCAGATTATTTTAACTATTGGAAATCGGGGTCGGAGTCCCGACTTCATTACCACGGTAATAGCCTCCGAGGCGTCCTGGTAACATTTAAAAAATTATTTTAAAGCGGAAAACTTGTTACCGTACCGACAACACGGATATCGGGTAATCACCATTTCGTTAAGACCCGATAAATATTTTGAATTTAATATTTCATAATCATTATTAATAATCTAGTCGAATAGAAAATAAATAGAAAGAAGCAAATGGTTGCATTTATTGACCCAATGCATAAGGCCGTACCTATATGACGATACCGGCTGCGTGTTTTGAACTTGGGCAGGGCTCCGCCGGTGCTGAGGGAAATTCCCGTGATCTTACTGGATATTCTCCTGGACTCCTCGTACCAAAGCGTGGGCTTCGCAGGCAGGACTCCGTCGCAAAATTTAACTGACGGTTCTTTTAAAGTTACCGGAGAAAGATATCTCCTAAGCCGAACCAGAAGAGAGATCAGAATCAGAAAACTCGTAGACCCTAAAGAAAGCGGGATAGCTCGATTTTTTGCTCTGGGAAAGGTTTGAAAAATGTGTAGAATGAGCTCCCTATTTATAGACTCAGACCGTAACCGAATTGGAGCTATTTTCTTCTAAATTTTATTTTTTATATATATTAAATATAATTAATTATTCTAATCCAATGGTCTAGATTCAACCTTATCTATAACCAATGGATATAATTAAATAAGGATTTAATTAAATAAGAAAGACTTGGTAAAATCAAAAACCAATCTTATCTACTTATTCGGATATTTATATATATATATAATTTCGAAAATTAATGATTATATATAATTAATTATCCTAATCCAAAGGCTTAGATTCAATCTTATCTAAATCCAATGGATATAATTAATTAGGGATTTAATTAAATAAGAAAGACTTGGTAAATAATAAACCAGTCTTATCCAGTTATTTTAATTTTGAAATATATATATATATAATAATGATTAATTAATTTCCAATCCGACGGTAAAGATTAAATCTTAAACCGATCTAACGGATACAATTAATTAGGTCAAATTCAAAACCCCGAAGCTCGGTCACCAAGCTTCTATTTTCGAATTAGGGTTAGGTCAAAAATAAATTATCTTAATCCAACGGTTGATATTAAATCATTTTCGATCCAATGGATTAAATTTATTTTAGGGTTTAGCTAAAATACCAAATATTAGGTACTTATGCCGCAAATATTAAAAGTTCAAACCAAGTCAAATCCGTGTGAAGTGGTTGCACTTTCCTTGCTGCTCAATAAACGATTTACACATATAATATATAATTAAATATATTTATTATTATTATTATTATTATTATTATTATTATTATAAATCTATTAATTGTTAATTAATTATTAATAAGATATTAATAATTAGATCCAAATAATTAATTTTAAATTAATATATCCTGATCTCAATATCACACATTAAAATGTCATGGTGCCACACCATCATTTAAATTCGTGATATGTGATTTAATTTCATAGTTTATCGTATCGAACACAAACTTAGAAAATCGATAAATCAGAAACCTTAAGTCGGAATGACTTGGTTGAAAAAGTAAAGTTTCTTAGAATTTAATTTACAACAACATGGTGCTGATAGAAAATCTAAATTCTAAATTTCTTTTTATCAGTTAATTCCATGTACCAAAATATGGTACTTTTGCCACGCTGACGATAAAACTATCTGACGTCTGCCAAAGACCTGTCAGTTTTATAAGTCTAGCTAAATGATTAAACGTTATCCAGAATGTATTTTAATCACGTACGTATCATCCGTTACGGAGCTATCTCGGGGACCATGGACCCGTATCACTTAAGCAGGCGGTTTTTACCGTATTGCCTCTCACTGCATTTTCATCCTTAACTCAGTCGATAATATTGTGAGCAACCCACTTATGATTACGATTCATAAGGTGACCATGGGTAAATCTCACTTCTCACCATCGACAATCAAGGGAATCATCTTGACTCTGAAGAGAGCTGTGTGATGCCTATATCTATGATCAAGTTACCTTTACTACTGACTATCATGTTCCCAAAATAATAGTGTTGGGAACATCGCTAATATTTTGTGTTCATTAACGGTTAAATCAAAGAAGAATCAAGCCAGCAGCTCAGACCCAAGATCACTCAGGACTTAGATCGAATATCCATTTGATCATCTACTAGTGACTTAACTACAAGTTATCCGTGATGGTCTTATATGATAACTTCCGGAGTTTAAGTCAGTTCCAGTCCAATATGAAGACGCTTCATACTTAATGCACTTCTAGTGAGTGTGACACACACTTAATCCAGAATAGGATTATATCAATTAGTCACATTAATGACCTTATATGATTAATGGGCTCCCACCTAGTTAATCATGTCACGGACACTTTAAGTTCATTTATTATGATTATCGATTCTTCCTCACATAATTGCATTCCATTATGAACTATGGATCAAACATTCTATTTTACTCTACCAGAAACTATAATAAGATTAACATAATAAGTATTATCTTTATTCAACGACAAGTCATAATCTTTTACAAATGGGTTAAAACAACTTGTTTAAGGACATACGTCCAACAATCTCCCACTTGTACTTAAAGAAGATGACCCATGTCATTCAGACCCATATACTCCAGATGCATCCTGAATATTTTCGCTGGCAACGTCTTGGCAAGTGGATCAGCCAGTTTGTCTATCAAAGCTATTTTCATAACCCTTACGTCGCCTCGACGTACGATCTCTATACTGAGATGGTATTTATGTTCTATATGCTACACCTTGTTATGGTTTACGGGCTCTTTAGAATTTTGCCACCGCGCCAGTGTTATCATAGTAAATCGTTAGTGACCCATCATACACCTGGAATTTGTCCCAGCTCTGTGTAGAAATTCTTAAGCCAAACTGATCCCTAAGTTTCCTCACAGTTGCTACATATTCAGTTTCCATTGTGGAATCTGCGATACGAGATTGCTTTATGCATATCCAGAATACCGCTCCACCAACAAGGGTGTACACTGCTCCAAACATGGACTTACTCAAGTCCCAGTCAGACATAAAGTTTGAGTCAGTGTAGCATAGTGGATTCAGAGAATATCTTGAACACTAGCATATAGTCTCTCCTTTTCCGAAGATGCTTAAGAATGTTCTTCATTGCTGTTTAGTGAATCATACCTGGGTTAGATTGGTATCTATTGAGAATTCCCATATTTGGAATCAATACCTAACCACGCTTTAATGTCCGATAACTTTTTCAATCGTTTCCGTTCAAAAGTATGTCGGCATATATCACAAGGAAAACCACCACGTTTTTCATCATCATTGAGTCAATAAATGCAGGCCCTCAACGATATTTTAGCGAATCCGTAAGTCTTGATGTCACATCAAACTTTTCGATTCCTTGATCTGGAAGCTTGCTTCAATTCATACATGAATTAGAGTAATCTACAAACCTTCCCTTCTTGATCTTTGTGCACGAACCTTCTGGTTGCACCATATAGATGTTCTAGTCAATGTACCCGTTCAGCAACCGGTTTTTGACTTTTATCTGCCAAATCTCATATATGAGACTTTAGGCTATGGACATAATGGACTTTAGCGACTTAAGAGAAAGTTACCTCATAATAAACACTTTCTCTCTGGGTTAAACTCTTGTCCACTAAACTAGATTTAAAGGTTCCAACCTTCCCGTTCACTCATCTTTTTGCTATTGTAGATCCACCTACAGCCAATGGATTTGAATCCATCCAGTAAGTGTACAAGCTCCCGGATTTGGTTAGAATCTATAGATTCTATTTCTTGGTTCATGGCATCCTGCCGCTTCCCATGATCAGTATCCTTTATTACCTTATTAAAGGTCAAATGATCATTACATCACTGTCGACACGACAACGTTTATCTCTTTCTGGTGCTCATAGCGTCCAATCTAATGATTGAACCTCCCACTACGTCTGAGTAACCATAGTTCTGATTTGGGACCTGAGGTTTTCTCAATCTGATTTTCCACAGTCGTTGTTGATCATGTAATTACTATGTTTTTCTGACATTTCCTCTAAGTACTATTTTACTTTGAGGTTCATAGTTTATCATATAATCATATTCCAAAAGAGGTACTATCGTTGGTAAAAACAACTACTCTCTTATATTATTATAAACTATGTCTTGTCTAAGTACCCACTAAATGAATATTGTAAAATGATTGCCTTCAGTTTAATCATTTCTAAAAGATTATAATTCCCTTTTCTGCAACACCTCATTGTGCTAGTGTGCTAGGAACCGTTGACTAATAGAGAATTTTGTTCTCCTTTAAGGTAGTACAGAACTAAAAGTTCAGACTCATTCCTTTCAGAATAACTGAAAAGCAAATAGTGATTTATCGAATTAAAAAATTCGGTTCATGCAATAAATTTCTTGAACTCACAAAAGTTCTAATTTACTTTGCATTCATGAATACTTTCCAATCATTAGATAAATTATTCATATCCTTCTCGAGCTTGTATATAATGGACCACATACACCAAGTATGAACAAGCTTTATAGGAACTGTGGCTCTTAGACCGTTTTACGGAAAAATGGTCTTTCAGCCATTTTAATCTTTTAGATAAGATTCTCAAACAGGCAGGGAATTGACAAACAATTCACGCATTGGTCCATCCTGTTTATCTTATCTAAATTAATATTACTATTTGTAGATGCCATAGGTATGATCAATCTCTTTCAATCTTAACCTTTTTATGGACTTCATATCCATAATATTCATTCATTATTTTCATAAGGGTTTCAGCTCGTTTATTTGTCATAACGTTCCATATAAACTATCAAATCATTTCTTAAGATAATTATTATCTAAAATGATAGATCCTTGTTTATGTACGTTGGCATTTAAAGCTCGTTTATTTAATTTCACCGGACAATCAATGTAATCAACTAGTTCATTTCTCAAGATAATTATTATTATCTAAAATGATAAAACTTTGTTTACATAAGTGGACACTTGAATTTCCACGTAAGTCACGGGTATAATATATATTGTTCTTGAAACAACATTCTATTATATATATACATAAACGACTTGCTTTATTTATAAACGAATTGCTCCCACTATTAATTGAAATAATCATCCCATTATGTTTTGACTAACATAGTTGTTGATGTACAAATTCGTCATTATTTAATATGACATAAAGTGCTGAAGTTGTGAATTAATTAAATTTACAAACAAAGACAAAAGGCTTTAAAGAAATAAATCGATATTCGCAAAAGCCCAATTGAGAAGCCCATTGAAATTCTCAATCAGACCAAAGCCGACGGATGCAAAGCCACTCGGCCCAAAGAGCCCAAAGGCCCAATATCCATTCGACATCAATCCAGAAAGACGAGGGTAGAATCGTCATATTTTCTACCCGGCATCCCACTTCAAACCAAAGCGGAAGACCAGGAGCACGAAGTCAAGCCTTCAACGGGCATAATTCAAACACGACGACGAGAACGAAGTCGTGGGACACGTGTAGCAAAATCATCCATTCAACCCGGTCAGCACGGAAAGAAGACCCCATGATTCCTGGAAGGCCAACGGGAAGAAGTCCATAAATACCAAGCTCAAGCTCAGATCAACACACACACACGTATACATACAACTCTGAGAGAATACACCGTAAGCTTCTACCCGGCATTTTTGCTCACTTTGAGATTTTGTTGTATTCTTTCCCTCCTTCTTACTCGTTTCTATTTCTAGGCGTGATTTTGCTATCTGTAGCTATCCGTCTATGTCAATTGTCGCAATAAACTAACAGAGTAAGTAGTCAACTACCGCCTTTGGACGAACCTCTATAAAAAATCCCTCTTCTCATTTATATTGCTTTTATATATATAAATATATATCAAGAGTGAATCGAGAGCTTGCAACGTGAGAGATCGAATTCCACCAAATCATCTCTTTTAAAAATATCATACACTCACAAGTCACACTTGATTGTTTGAGGTGGGAAACCACGTCAACAATAGTCAAACTTACATTAATAATTATCTTCTGAATCCTAGATTCAGTCAAAGGTTTCAACCTTAACCAATCATTGACTTTGGGTAGGGTGATTATCTTATCTTTGTTTACCTTTCAGAAATTTCCCAAGTAAAAGAACTTTTGAATTAGTCCCTTGTAATTTCGAGTGGGAATACCGGTTAGGAACAAAATATAATCAATAAGCGAACTAAAAAACTTATTCAAACTTATATTGTCTTGACAAAATACATATCAGATTCTAAGATAGGAGTGATATTTTAGGGATTGACATTTTAGACTGGCATTGAATAAGAAACTTATTAAACTTTATTATAGGTAGAACGATTTAGGTAAAATTATTGGTTCGAAATAGTTACATGATGCAAACATGTTTTCGGGAAAAACGTTAACTAAAAACCCTTTAATTATTTCGTGATAATTTAACCGACTATCATATCGTGATAATTTCGTGATGCCCATATCTATGATCAAGCTACCTTTACTACTGACTATCATATTCCCAAAATAATAGTGTTGGGAATAGCGGTAATATTTCGTATTCTTTATCGGTTAAATCAAAGAACAATCAAGCCAGCAGCTCAGACTCAAGATCACTCAGGACTTAGATCGAATATCCATTTGATCATCTACTAGTGATTCAACTCCAAGTTATCAGTGACGGTCTTATATGGTAACTTCCGGAGTTTTGGTCAGGTCCAGTCAAATATGAAGACGCTTCATACTTAATGCATTTCTAGTGAGTGTGACACACACTTAATCCATAATAGGCTAATATCACTTAGTCACATTAATGACCTTATACAATTAATGGGCTCCCACCCAGTTAATCAGGTCACGGACACTTTAAGTTCATTTATTATCATTAACAATTCTTCCTCACATTGACTCGGGTGTGATGATAATAACATAATTGCATTCCATTATGAACTATGGATCAAACATTCTATTTTACTCTACCAGAAACTATAATAAGATTAACATAATAAGTATTATCTTTATTCAACGACAAGTCATAACCTTTTACAAATGGGTTTAAACAACTTGTTTAAGGACATATGTCCAACATTAACATTTTTGTTACTTTTTTATTTATTTATGTAGATACTTCACTTTCAAGCGTGTAACGGCGAAATGCGCTCTAGAACGGCTATTGCTGCGATAAATAACGTGGCACCAGGTAAATATTTAACATATTATAATGATTTCAATCTTTGTAAATCTATATTTGGCGAATTCTAATTACACTTCACTCTTGCAGCCAATTAGTGGCTCTTGTTTGGCGGAGAGTGTCCGACTCTCCAGAAGTTAGCTGTCCGGGTCTCGTCGCATACCATTTCTTCCTCGGCGTGTGAGCGCAACTAGAGCACCTTTTCGCTAGTGCAAACAAAAGAAAGGAATCGGTTGGCGTACAAAACGATAGCCAACCTAGTAAAGTGCACCTACAAAACCAAGTTAGCTATCAGAGATAATGTGGCTGCCCATAAAAAGCCCGAGTTTACTGATCCGTTCAATTGGATCGCGGCTGCAATAAAGAATACCGGTTCTACCAACGATTTAGAGATTTTAGAGTGGGTAGCAGAGACGCACCTTGATGATGACTTTGGGTACCCTGATCCCGAGGTTGCTGCTGCGGCGGAGGAACATGGCATAAACGTTCTTGAGACGCTTTGCACCCACGTCAACCCAAGGCACGGTGAGGATGACATATTGATTGTACATCCACAGGAATCTCACCGACGGGCAGGGCATCTCCGACGGGTTCTTTACCTCATTCAGGTGATTTTCCGAATGGCTCCCATGACGGAGGAGGAGGAGGAGGAGGAGGAGGAGGAGGAGGAGGGCGAGGAGGTGGAGGAGGAGTAAGAGAAGGCGGTTATATTGCAGACCCGGACCCCTATGGTGATGGGCGTACAGCGGAATACTACGGGGATGTGGGTTCACTTGGTGGATCATCCCATGGCAGGACAACTACCTCGTCGCACGGGTTATTTCACCCGGATTTCTTTTCGACTCCGCCAGGTGCCCAGCCACCACGTGATGAGTATTATGATGCGAACCAGAATTTTGATCGTTGTTTCGATAGCTTCTGGCTAGGCGCGCCGCCTACACAGCCGGCTTCACCACCGCCGCGGTCTCCTTCACTGCTGCGGTCGACCGACATCGATAGTTTGACATCTAGATTCGAAATAATGTCATTCTGTACATCAGACGACATGATCTGGGGACCCGCTAGTGAGATTAGACAACCTCCACCGGTTCATCAATATCCGGAGTTTCCTATTCTCAACACGATCGTCGGTATAGACCAGTACAACTACGAATCACATGTTCAGACGTACTTAGGTAACTACGCTTCCGTGATCTCGTGGTATGATTACTGTTCTTACCAGACTGAGCAGCCTCACGTTTTCCAGCAGCCACGTTCATCGAGCTTCTTTTGAGTATTCTATGTTTGTGTACTCTATGACTTTTCTATCAATTTGTTTTTATGAGTGTGTACCGTACTCTACTACTATACTACTCTATGGTTATGTCTTTATACTTTGTACGCTATGACTTTACTATTAGTGTGTTATGAACTTATGATGAGTGTGTACTAAACTCTATGGTGTCATATTTATTATTAATATATGTATTTTTTGTTTATGTGTCATATTTATGAAATAGGTAATTTAGAAATTAATACCATATAAAAATATAGTTAGAATTTGGAAATACTCAAATATTTTTTACAAAATATCCGTCGAAAACCCCATCGGCAAGCGGTATGCCCATGCAAAAAATGCGGTAAATGCGGTAAACAACATGCCCTTTTTTTACCATTTGCCCATCGACATATCCATCGGCAAGCGATATATTAGTAAAACGAAAAATGCAAAACGAAAAAACGGCAAGCGGCATTTTAAACCTTGGTTCGGACTAGTGTCCTTCCTTTTTGGGCATGACAAGTGATTACGACAACATATTTTTGTAAAGGGGAGCATAGAAGAGAAACCAAGAAGCCACCAGAATAGAGGAGGGAAAAATACATAGAGAAAAAACCATAAAACGAGCTAGAATAAGGAGGACGAAGTTGGGAGAAAATCGAAGTTTATTCTGGCGAGCATTCAAGTAAGGCGTTCTGCCAGACTGTTGTGGCGATCGTCATAACAGTCTCTTCAGCACGAAAACTAATAAGATAGGAGCTTGGATTGACGACCTCGAGCTCCAATTTTCCATCAACTCTTCATTAAACCATTAGTCCATTTTATATCCTTGTGAACATGTTTATTTTGCTGATTGTTTCATTTTATTACATTCATTTTGTGCAAGTATGAAATAAATATAGGGTTAATCTCGGCAAAAGTTCTAATACTTTCAAAAAATCTAGCAATAAGTGTTGATGTGAATAATCACGACCAACTGTCACGAAGTGAAAGCACTTCGGTATGATATGAAAAGATGATGGATCTCAATTATTCGTGTTGAATCCACTTCGGTGAAAATAATGATGGCAATGAATTAGCAAATAATGTAAACAATAAAGAAGAGGATAATATTATTGCTCGATAAAAAGGTGAGTATAGAGTGTGGTTATGAGGGAGATTGTGTGAAAGAGTTCGTCTCCCCCTATTACAATGTAGGAACCATATTTAATAAACATTACAACGTCTAGATTCATATCTCCTCGTAACGGCTATGAGACCAAGCTCTTTTACTCTTTCTTTTCTTTGGATGCTACGAGTAAAGTTAGTGGCATGATACTTGGTCTTCATTGACGTGGCAACAACTCGAGTTGGTCAACAAAGGAGAAATTCGCATGGTTTTGTGGGCTGGCCCGTGGAGGCTGAGGAGCTTTTTGTAATGGGATTTTCTTGGTGAATTGAGTCATTCAGGGGACGAAGTCTCACATCAACAGTGAGCCCCCTAGTGCACTAAGTGAATGTCACTTGGTGGAATTCAACGTGTTGATGGTCGAAATTCATTTCAATTTTTTTTTCAAATAATGTTTCCCATTATCTTTGAAATTTTGTATTGAAAATGAATTTAAAATGTCGTGCAAAAATTTTAATTTTTGCGATTTAGGAATTAACCTCGTTGAAACATAATTAACTCAGTTAGATTAGGGTTTATCTTTGTGCATGGCGGGCATGCGTGGAAGAACGGGATTGGCATAACGTGTGATGGCTTGGCCTCGATCCTTCACGCCGAGGGATTGACTAATGACGTGACCGATTTGACAACGGTCATGAGAATATTTTTAGCCTTTGACTTTCACGTCAATTTCAGATGTTATGGGGGTTATTAAAACCCATTAACTCTGTGGTTTTGCCATCATTTGCAGTCCATCGGGGATCGTGTGAACGAGAGACGAGATCGTGGCATAGGTGAGCTCTTCCTTTATAAGCTTAGTTCTTCCCGTTTTGTTTCACTTTCTCTTTGCATTTCTCTTCCTCTTGTCTCTTCGATATTGAAAAAAATGGCTTCCTCCTCCAAAGAGCCTTAGCTTCTAAACGTCTCTCCTCCCTCTGGGCTCACCTCAGATTATCTGAGGGACCTTCTTACCGTGTACGATATACCATAGTTCATCGAGCTCGAGGCTCTCGAGAGGAAAGATCATTCGTTCTTGGCAAAGGATGGGTGGGATGTTGCGTATGAGGCCTTCTTGGAGGTCACAATCGAGTTGCCGGTTCCGTAGGTTTTTGTGGAGTATCACCACCATCTCCGTTTGGCCTTACGCCAGCTTGTTCCCAATTGTTATCGCAAACTAGTTTTTTTGGGTGTTTTGGCAAGGGAAATTGAGGTGGTGCTTAGATGGTGCTTACCAAACACCTAATTTGTATCATCCTAAGGGCTCCGAGGGCGTCTAGAAGACACAACCTCAATGGTCGGAGTGGGAAGATTCTCCCTGGTACCCCACACATGAGAGGTGGCTGGACAGAGAGGTTTTTCTGGTTCCGGGACACTCAAGCCGGGGTGGCGAGGTTGCTGGAGTGGAACTCCACTGGTGGTGGGCTTCAGGCCCTTATTTCAGACTGTTTTTCTTAGTTTCGAGGTGTTTGTAGTTTTACTAACCTTATTCTATTTAGTTTGTTGTCCAGGTAGATCCCCTCAGCCTGAGAAGGACTCGAGGTTTCGTCTTGTAAAAAAGAAGCTTATCCTGAAGGGTGGGCTCCATTGGGAGGACTTCCCGTCTGCCAAGATTAAGAGCTCAGGCTACTCGCAGTAACGGAGCACGAGAGGGGAACCAATTGCAGATGTCCCCCTGAACGTACAAGGTAAATCTCTTTTACACGAAGTGATAAAAATGTTAAGAGCTGATTTCACCTCGTCGCTGGGTTTGATGTGTTTCTTTGTGATCATTTTGTGTTGTGCAGGTCCTGAGTAATCTATGAAGTCTTCGAGTGGGACGAGTGATACTTTGAAGCAACGAGGTGACACCTCTGTCCTTGTTGTGGAGGTCCTTTCCTCACCCAGTGATGAGACTCCCGAGGACACCACGCTTGAGACCCTCGTGGCCAAAGCTCAGAAGGCGCAATCTGCTCGCCTTGTTAAAGAGTTAGAGCGAGGTGGGGCATGCTACCAAGCCACGTGCTGAGACTGCTACTGAGGAGAAGACGGCGCTGCCTGATACGCTGGAGGTCCAGGCGACGCGTGCTGAGAAACGTGGTCGCTCTACCGAGCGTGTGGAGGTGCCTCCCGTTCCCGCGAAGAAGAGCAAGGTGATTCTGGAACGTTCTGCACCTTGCACCAGGTCAAACCCGCAAGGGTACCCTATGGCGCGCACATGTTCTGACGAGAATAGGAAGGTGCCGGCAACAGCTGAAGGGAGCAGTAGTCGCTCTGCTTCCAGCAAGAAGAATTTCCAGCATAATTTAATTAAGTTCTCGGCTGACAGATCTCTTGTTGACTCGGCGCGTGCCTCCTTCCGGTACGTAGCCAGCTCGACTCATCTCGGCCGCCCCTTGGACATGATGGAGCTTGCTCACGGAAAGGAATATGAGCGCATGGCTCAACCTTGTGTTAGGGTATGTAATTTAGCTTTTTCCGCTCGTTAATTCCACGTGGATTGTGTATCAAAATAACATTTGTTGTTTTCAGTTTCTTACGTAGCTGATGAAATGGTTTTGTCGTATGAGAAAGACCTGGCCGGGCTTAAGTCCGAGCTAGCCGATGCGGCTGCATTGGGGTCTAGGGGCCAAGTGAAGGAGTTTGAGAAGGAGAAAGAGCTGCTCGAAATCAGGATGCAGCTCAAGAACGCTGACACAGAGGTGTTTGGACCCAAAATGACCATTGAACATCTAAGGCAAGCAAAGGTGAGTCTGTGAGGTTAATTGCACGAGGAGCACCAACGCACAAAGGCTCTCACCGAACAGGTTTATGGCCTTCGGGCTGAATTTTCTCAAGTGGAGATCTTGAGAGAGAACCTCAAAAGGGTTCGAGCTCACCTTGTGACCACCTCTTCCGAGCTCCAGGAGGCGAGGAACGAAGTGATCATCGCATCTCGCATTGCCATGAAGAAGGCTTAGGAGAAGCTCTAAAAGCGAATAAACCGCATAGACGAGACCATTTCCAAGCTGGGGGCCCAGTTGAAGAAGTGAGCTGCCTCTGACACCTCCCGAAGTAAGTGTTCGAACTATCTAGGATGCTTTTGTAAGCTTTTCGTTGTTGGCGAAGTTGCTGTAGGTTTGAGCGTGCTGGATTTCATCTCCCAGGTGGTCATGCAGCTGGTGTCTCCTCCTCGGTCTTTGTTCCATCCACAACTCATGTTGCTCATGCCGAAGGCACCGTCCCTATTGGCACCTATGAGGTTGATGACACCCTTGAACAAGGATTAGGGGGTGACGCGACCAAGGACGAGGTCGATGGTGAGGAAGAGGCGGACCAAAAAGACGACGTGCACGATGAAGTTATCGAGGAAGAAGAACATGCTTAGCTCCACCTTTTTCATTTTGTTGTTTTATTTCGGGGTGTTGGTGCCCCAAGTTTCTTTAGTCAAGTACATTTCGCCTTTTTGGTTGGGAGTCCAACCTGGGCGTTCATTTTTTGCAACGTTTGAATTCCTACCTCGTTTGTTCGAGCTGTACTTTTGCAATTGGTAGTCTAACTGTTTTTCCCTTTTGGCAGGCCTTTTTGACGTAAATAATATCCTAGTTTTCTTGTTACTTCTGTGTTGACCTCGTTTGATGTCATTCCAACTCGTGTAATGTCCATATTTTGACTTTACTTTGTTCACCCTTGCTGTTTGTTGGTTTATGTATATCTAACGAGCTGACCTTTCAGCAAGATGTTTTCTTTCTAAGTAGTTATCCTTGGATGGGAGGTAGACTCGCACTAGATCAAAACCGAATCTCGCCTTGGGATGTTGGGGTTTTAAGTTCAAGGAAAATAGCTTATCACTTTTGCAAGATGTTCCTGAGTGCTTCAACGTGTCGAGCACTTTGTACTTATAATTGCACAGTGAGAGTTTGAGAAAACGAGGTGGTTTCTGAGAGCATGGGTGCTAAGCCCCCTCTCACGAAATGGGACAACAATGATGTTAACGTCAGCTGCATGGGGTATTATACCTTGAGTGACCTAGGGCATTTTGGTAAAATATAGGATTCGGGGCTGTGCTCTTGTCGGGCTGCATACGTACCCATGTTTGCTCCGATCAAGACACTACATAGTTCTGGGGGGTACCTCCCTTTAGAAGTATTACCTTTTGAGGTGTTGGGTGTTCCAACTACGGAGGAATTTTGGTCCTTCCAAATTCATTAGCCTACAGACGCCGGGTTTTACTATCTCGGACACTATGTAGGGTCATTCCCAGTTTATCCCCAGTTTTTTGGCATTCAGCTCCGCTGTATTTTGAAAAAAATTGTGTAGTACTAGGCCTCCCACTTCTAAGGATCGTGGTCGGACTTTTGCGTTGTAGTATCTTGCTATTACCCTTTGGTAGTTTTTGAACCTACAAAGTGCGCGGTCTCTTCGTTCCTCGATGTAGTCAAGCTCGTCGAGTAGAATTTCGTTGTTCTCTTCCGATTTGTCCGGGCAGTATTCTCGTCACAGACTTAGCGATTCGGATTTTTCCGGGACCATAACTTCTATTTCATGTACTAGTGAGAAAGTTGTTTCACCCGTTGCCCTCCGAGGTGTGGTTCGGTATGCCCATAGTACCCCGAGGAGATCTTCAGGCAATCTTCCTTTCTCGGCATCTAGCCTTCTCTTGATCCCGTCGATGATGGTTATGTTTGCTACCTCGGAATGTCTGTTGCCTTTTGGATACCTCGATGACGAGGTGTTTAAGGATATTCCTAGGCCAACACAGAAGTTTTTGAACCTATTCGAAATGATTTGTGGACCGTTCTCTACAAGGATCTCTTTCAGGAGACCAAATCTACAGATGATGTCCTTCCATATGAATTTTTCCACGTCAACATCCTTGATGAGGACGTATGCTTTTGCTTCTACCAACTTCGTGAAGTAGTTAGTGGTGATCAGGAGGAACCTTGTTAGTCCTTTTGCGGCCGGCATAGGTTCTACGATATCCATCAACCACTTCATGAATGGGTACGGCACTGTGAGAGAGGAGAGTCTTAGGGCTGGTTGTTTGATGGTGGGAGCATGTTTTTGACAAGCATCGCATTTTCTAACGTAAAACTCGTTGTCTTCTAACATATTTGGCCAGAATAGACCTTGTCACTTCACTTTGTTTGCGAGCGACCTGCCCTTAGAGTGGTTCCCCCATGTTCCTTCGTGTACCTCGCGAAGTGCGTTTACTACTTCTTCTTTCCCGAGGCATTTCAGGTATGGTCCCCTGAAGCTCTGTTTGTATAGTTATTCTTTGATCATGCAGAATAACGAGCTATTAGCTTTGATTTTGTAGCTTCTTGGCGATCTCGAGGTACTTCTCTGTCTCGGATGTACTTTACTATAGGAGTTCTCCAGTCGTCATCTTGGAGCTCGATGATGTTTACGCTAAGATTAATGCTTGGTGCGTCTATGGATTTTATCGAAATAATTGTTTTCACCTCGGGATCCGAGGTCTTGCGATGGCATCGACCTGGGTATTTTAACTTCTCGGGATTCGGATGACCTCGACCTCGTTGAATGAGCCTATGAGCCTTGGGATGACCTTCATATAGGCGTTTATTCTAGGTTCTTTAGCCTCGTATTCTCTTTTTATTTTTCTTGTCACGAGCTTTGATTCAAAGTGAGCTTTTACTCGTGATGTCCCGACAACTCTTGCGAGTTTTAAGTTGGCTATGAGTGCTTTGTATTTTTCCTCGTTATTTGAGGCTTTGATTTCAGTCGAAACGATTGCTTTATCACCTCGTCACTTGGTGATATGAGGTGGATTCCTTCTCCTGATCCTTCTTGGTTTGGTGATGCATCCACCTTTAGGAGCCGTACTTCGTCCAGAGTTCTTCCCTCCTGAGAGCAATTCCACTAGGAAGTCGGCTAGGACTTGAGCTTTAGCACATGTCCGCACCTTGTATTCCAAGTCGAACTCGCTTAATTCGATAGCCAAATTCGTCAACCTTCCGGATTGGTTTGGACTACGGAGTACGGTTTGTAGTTGTTGCAGGGTCATCACTACAACTGTGTGAGCTCGGAAATACTGTCTGAGTTTCCTTTCTGACGTTATGAGTGCCACTGCAAGTTTCTCTACTGCGGGATACCGTGTTTTGGCATCCTCTAGAGATTTACTCATGTAGAATATTGGTTTCTAATCACCTCGTTCTTCCCGCACCAGTACGCTACTAACGGTGAAGCTTGTTACTGTGAGATAGATGAATAAGGGTTCGCCGGTAATTGGGTTTACAAGTATCGGCGGGGTGGAGAGATCTTGGAACGCTTGTTCGCACTCCGGGGTCCATTCGAACTTCTTGTTCCCCATCATCATTTTTTAGAAGGGAAGGAATTTGTCTGTGGCCTCTTTTTGAATCGGTCTAGGGGTCTATCCTTCCGGTGAGTCTCTAGAATTTTGTGATGTTCCGAGGTGACGGCATATTTATTAGAGCTCTGATCCGCTTTGATTGGCCTTGATACCTCGTTGGGTCACCAAGTAGCCTAGGAATTTGCCGGAAGATACTCCGAATGAGCATTTGGATCGGTTGAGTTTCATTTTGTACCTATTGAGTACCTCAAAACTTTTCTCAAGGTGAGCGATGTGATCATTCGAGTGTTTTGACTTTACCAACATATCTTCAATATAAACCTTCATGATTTTTCCAAGGTGTTCCGAGAACATTTTGTTGACGAACCTTTTGTAAGTTACTCCGGCATTCTTTAGGCCGAATGACATCATTTTTTTTACAGTGGATACCCTATTTTGTTATGAAGGCCATTTTTTCTTGATCGTTGGGGTGCATTAGTATTTGATTGTACCGCGAGAAGACATCCATGAAGGAAAGTAGTTCGTGTCTGCATGTCGCCTCGACTAGTCTGTCGATGTGGGGAAATGGAAAGTTATCTTTTGGACAAGCTTTGTTCAGGTCCAAAAGTCAATACATACCCTACATTTCCCGCTTCTCTTTTTAACCATGACGGTGTTAGCCAACTAGTCGGGCTATTTGACCTCGCGAATCGTTCTTGCCTGGAGAAGTCTCTGAACCTCGTCTTTTTTAGCTTGGGATCTTCGGGGGACAACTTCTTTTTTTTTTTTGCTTTATGGGCCAGAAGCTCGGGTCCCCGTTCATTTGGTTGAACTAGTCTCGAGATCAATCCCTGGCATGTCTTTGTGGGACCATGCTAAACACTTTTTGTTTCTCTTGAGGAACTCGATAAGCTCTTTTTGCAGTTCACCCTTGAGTTCGGCTCCTATGCCGACTGTATGCTCAGGGTTTCCTTCATTGATGGACACTTTTTTGACCACCTCGAGTGTTGGTGAGTCACTTTCTAAGGTGGTTTGAACTCTGTTCACCTCGGTTTCCTTTAATTGCTATGCGCTTTGTTCCGTGCTCTGCTTTGCAAGCACGAAACATGACATGTAGCATCTCCTAGACATGGCCTGGTCGCCTTTTATTTCTTTAATTCCCTTATCAGATGGAAATTTGTATACTTTGGTGGTACATTGACGGTACCGCTTTCATCGCATGTATCCACAGTCTCTCTAGTATGACTTTATAGGGGGAAGGAAAGTCGATGACCAGGAACTTGGTGGAAAAGTTTATCCCTCCTGATAGCACTGGGGATTTGATTTCCCCGATGGTGTTAATGGAATGGCTGTTGAATCCGGTCAGAGGAATTGATTCCCCGTCGATATAAATATCTTTTACCTTCATCTGACATAAAGTCGATAGGAATATCCCATCCGCCGAGCTGTCGTTACCAATGAGGATCATTTTTGTGGCCCAATATTTATGAGATACTACCAGAGCAACGTCGTGCGGTCCGGCGAGCTGCCTTACATCACTTTCTTTAAAGTTAATCAGCGCTTGGGACCTAGAGGATCTTTCTTTGATGGGCTTTAATCGAGTTGATCGTTGGTTTGCAATAATGTCATCCTCCCATTATGATGTCGATGACTTGTTGTATTTTCTGTTGATTGGGGCCCTCGACTTCGTTTATCTGTTTTCCCTTATTTTCTACATGCGATGGTTGCATGGCCTTATATCTTGTGGAATTTGCAATATCCCTTGGGGTCTTTAGGCCACGGATTGTTCTGTTGCGAGTTTTTGTATGAATCGTTTACTTCGTTGGTCTCGGAGTTCATCAAGTAAACTTGGGGGTTGCTACCTCGTTTGGTATTGCTATTGATGTGACCACCTTACGAGTTATTGTTCCCCCTTTCTTGGTTGTGTTCTCGAGACGGTCTTTCTTGGAATTGTGGTTTTAGAGCCACAGGTGTAGGGTCAAACTTTGCTACTAATGCATCTTATTCTTATTTTACCATGATCCAATTGCTTTGGCAGTGCATCGTATCTTTGATTGACGTATAGAGGTTCACGCAGATTTCTTGCCTAAACTTGGATTTGTACCAAAGTTCCGAGGTGAGTGTTGCAATTGTTGTTTCTCTCACCTCAATAAGGTGGGATAACACGTCTTTGAACCTGGAGAAGAAGTTACAAAGTGGTTCGTCCTTTGATTGCTGTAAGGCGTATAGTTGGGCCACTGTCGTTTCCATCTCGATGAACATCGAGAAGTTCTTTAGGAAAGTTGTTGTCAACTGATCAAACGAGCTGATCAAATAAGGTTCTAACTTAGAAAACCAATCTAGGGCGGTTCTGTTGGACGTACCTGATTAGTATGCCCTATAATTCATATTCTTATGCCGCTTGTATAAGATCATGACGTTGACTTCTTAAAAGATTAGGTTTATGACTTATCAATGAAAAATATGTTTCTGTTTTTCCTTATGAATATAATGAAAGTTTTGATTATCATTTTGCAATTGTGTAATTCTTTCTACACAAAGTTCTAAGTGAGGAGGTGTAACGCCCTGGCTGCTCAATCGAATTGACGACTATCCCCACAGGCCAACACGAATATTTTCAGCGTGCTTTGTCCTCACTCGCACGCTTCCCGAGAAACTTCCCAGGAGGTCACCCATCCTAGTACTACTCCGAGCCAAGCACGCTTAACTTTGGAATTCCTATGAACGGGCAACCGAAAAGAAGATGCATCTTGTTGACATAGGTAGTACGAATCATTTCATTTAAGCCTCTATGACCATACAGTCCCATACCTGTATGATCTCCGATAACTGTGCAGTCTCATACCTGCAAAGTCTCGGGAACGTCCCATTAGCACATCCCCTTGCCTAGGCGATGTGGGACTGCACAGCTTACCCGGTCTTGCCCTTGTGGCTCACGGGATTAGTGAGTGTCACAATCACCCTACCTAATTGGGGCCCGACATCCTCGTCTGCCACACATCCGGCTGGGCTCGGCTCTGATACCATCTGTAACGCCTCAGCTGCTCAATCGAATCGACGACTGTCCCCACAGGCCAACACGAGTCTTTTCAGCGTGCTTTGTCCTCACTCGCACGCTTCCCGAGAAACTTCCCAGGAGGTCACCCATCCTAGTACTACTCCGATCACCCATCCTAGTAGTACTCCGAGCCAAGCACGCTTAACTTTGGAGTTCCTATGAACGGGCAACCGAAAAGAAGATGCATCTTGTTGACATAGGTAGTACCAATCATTTCATTTAAGCCTCTTTGACTTTACAGTCCCATATCGGTATGTTCTCCGATAACTGTGCAGTCCCATACCTGCAAAGTCTCAAGAACGTCCCATCAGCACATCCCTTTGCCCAGGCGATGTGGGACTGCACAACTTACTCGGTCTTGCCCTTGTGGCTAACGGGATTAGTGACTGTCACAGGAGGTTTGACATACACAATACAATAATGACTAAAATGGTGTCCATAGTTCAGATTAGAAGTGGGATATTATAATCGATAAAATAACATTGATGATCACAACCACAATCGGGTGATGGTCTATTACCGGATCATGGTGCTGGTCTGCACCGTTGAGAGTAGTCAAGTATGAAGTATCTTCATATTGGACGGGAGAGACTTACTTTGAATGCGAAAATCCATCAATGATAGTTACTAAATAAGTCGAAACGATGGTCAGATAGAATCAATTTATGTCCTGAGGTAGTATGAGTCTATATGGTTTAACTTAAACGATAATTGATCTAATCATTTCAGTTAACAATCAAGTATCCCTAACACTTTTATTTTGGGATCGGAAGGTGGTTTAGTAAACTGCATGACTAAGAATATGGATAAGAATTTTATGATTTCCTTTGTTGTGATTTGTGAGAATCTAAGAAGTACTCATCCGGAGCCTAACTACTTCATAAATCGTTAGGTGAGTAACTTTGCAATAATAATAGAAATAAAGGTAGTGTCGTCTAAACAGGATTATGGAGATCAACCCTATTTAGACGAGAATTATAATAATATGAAAACTTGGATTCTCGATAGTCTGACTTTATCAATGGACTCTTGAGTTAGGAAGATATAAGTAACACATACTTAAGAGTTCAGCTTCAGGCTATAGTGGAATGTAACCGAAGTTGGTGAATACTCTTCACTTTCACCGAAGCTTGAGAATATGTGTCCATTTGTCCCCTTTGTAGCTCCATAAAATCGAAACCTCAAATACAATTATGTTCTTAGAACATAGAATAGAATCGATCAGATATGATTTGTAACTTAGTTACATGAAAATCATGATTACCCTAAAGTGGCAAAAGTACCAAACTTTTAGTCAATAAATAAACTATAAAAAAGATAATGGATTTATTCCTTGAAAAACTCTAGGGCTGTAGGAAATTAAATTATGATATATATATATATAAATATATATATATATATATCTTTGTGAATTGTGTCATTCTGACATACGGTTTGAGATTTATGATAATAACAATTTTTAGCGTAGGCGAAATAGGACATTGTTATTTAAATAAAAAATAAGAGAAATTAAATATTGGTATTTATACCATAAATATTTATATAGAGAAATCGAGTAATGAATTCAAAATATATTTATAAAATTTGAATTCAATCTTTTGATATTATAAAGATTTGATTTATTGATATTTTAAGGGTATTTTTCTAGAAAAAAATTGTTTTGGATTTATTCTTTATTTTATTTAATTATTTAAATCAAATATTAGGGTGAATATCTACAAACAGTTGAGTAAATCTCTCACAATTGGCAGTGAAATTTTCTCGAAAGCGGTTGGTGCATTCCTTATTAATAGGTATCACCTGAAAATCGAAAAACACACTCACTCTAAGATTTCGATCTCTCTCTTTCCAAACAGTTTGTGCGATATTTTATGAGGCATTATTCAAATAATATTTGAACTAGGTTTTAGGGTTCTATTCAGTGGGAGCCCACACTACCTAGTGATGTAGATCCAGAGTATACGTCGGAAGACTCGTCGGAGCTACCTTAAAGATTCAATCAAGCAAATTCGTTGGAGCTGAATAACGCGAAAAACAGAGATCAGAATCAAGATCAGAGTTCCGTATCAGAATCGTCAAATAGCTACACAATATTATTTATTGATAGAATAATTATTTATTAATACTCAAAGGCTCAATGAATTCAAAAATTGAATATCAACGTTCGAGAAGATTGATTTTTGTATCTTATGGGTGTTGATGTGAATAGTCACGAGCAACTTTCACAAAGTGATAACACTCTGATTATAGTTAAACATGACGATGGATCTTAATTATCCGTGATAAAACATACTTCGATGAATAACGATACGAGATGACAATTTTGTTAAGGACTAAGCGACAATAAGGAACTTGTATATTTGATCAGTTGCAAAGTGAATACAGAGTAAGTAGCTAATAGATTGTGTAAAATAAGATGTATCTACCTAGAGTTACTTTGTAGGCTTTATTTATAGCCTTATTCACAACGTTCGTTTCCTATAATTTTGTTTTCCTTGAATAATCTTGGTATTATCCTTTGAAAATAATCGAGTGATGCATGTCGAGGAGCTCGGCGGGTGATTCAAAATTTTTGGCAACTTGAAATTTCACCCGCGTTCGAGTTGTAACTGATTCAGTTCAGTTTGAATCATTCTTTGCGCATGGGGAGGACACGTGGGATCGTGTGACTGGCCTTGCTTGTATAAATCTTGCCTCAATCCTTCGCAGTAGAGAATGTTCCAACCGAATCACAGATTTGACAACGGTCAAGAGTCTCTGTAAATTCCAGCTGCCACGAGTATTTCGGACGTGATGGGGTCATTAAAAACCCACTAATTTGTTAGTTATTTTTCATCATTCGCAACTTTGGAGATCGTGTGCTGAGGGGAAGGAGATCGTGGTGAGAGTTTTATAAACTCATTTCTCCCTTTGTTTCGACTTGTTTTCCTTTCACATTTTCCCTTCTCTTTTTCTTTCCAAACCACGAAGAAATGTTTGCATCTAGTTCGAAAAGCGACTCATTCCAGGCCGATGGTTGTCTGTCCGTGATCAGTCTAACTTATCTTCGCGAACTCCGGAGTCTATACAATGTCCCCGATTTTATAAAGATAGAGGCTACGAGCCCAATAGATCGAGTTTTTGACGAGAAGCCAGGGTGTTCATGCGTCTACGAAGCTTTATTCGACGCCGGGGTTGTGTTTCCCCTTCCCGACGTGATCGTCGAGTTCCTCCAGTACATTGGCTTGGCTCCGGGGCAGTTGGTCCCAAACGCCTACCAAAATATGGTGCTCTAGGGGTTATGTCGGGGGAAAACAAGGTGGTCCTCACTGTTGAGGACCTCGTTTGCCTCTACTATCCCAAGGGTGCTGGGAAGTCTTCAGGGAGGTTTTTCTTGAACGTGAGGTTGAAAGAAATCCTCATAGGGAACCCCTGATGTTCGAGGAGGTTGGACGGAGAGGTTCTTCTTCCTAAGAGACGTCCGTCCCGAGTCGCTGAAGCTTCCGAAATGGAGCTCTGGCCCCGGTTGACTTTGAAGGCTTATTTCGGTGTTTTTTACTTCTTGTCGTTCTTGTCTCTTTTTGCTCTGACTGTTGAATCTTTTTTGCCTTTCATTGACCAAGATTCTTGTACCAGAAGAAGATCCGAAGTTCAGAGGCCTCAAAAAGACGCTGGTTCCAAAGAACGGGGTGGATTGGAACGATTTTCCGGTTAGTAGGATCCGGACCTCTGGGTATTGGAAGTTCTGGACCGACGTGGGCCAAGTGTTCTCGATTCCCCCCTGTCTGTTTTAGGTACGTTCTTGGTTGTACTTCACAGGATTTTCCCTCGATGTTGCGGAGGTATTTTTTACCTTGTTTTATTTACTTCGCAGCGCCCGAGGAATCTATGAAGTCCTTGAGGAACCAGCAATCGTCCCCGGATCGCCATAAGGACCCCACTCAGTTCGTTCACCACGTTTTATCCGGGACCGATGAGACTATCAAAGATGCCTCATTGGAGTTGTTGGTGGCGAAATCACAGGAGGCCCTTTTGTCTCGGCGGGTCAAGGTGGAGGGCGAGGTGGTGCGTGATGCCAAAGCATGTTTTGATGCGGGCATTGAAGTGATGGTTGTTTCCACGAGGTCGTCGAGTGACGCTGCACCTCGCCAAGAGAAGCGTGATCGCTCCCTGGATCGCGTCGAGGTGAACGTTGCTCCTCCTAAAAGGGACAAGGTGATTCCGGAATGTCAGGCGCCTCGTACGAGGTCAAACCCCAAAGGGTATGTTGCGCCTCTTCGTCGGCAGGATGAAAAGCTGAAGGCCCCTGTGGCTCGGGAGGGGAGCAGCAGTCGCTCCGTAATTGGAGATTGTCCGGGTGTCCAAACCATCACGATTGATTTCGCGAGCTCCCATTCCCTTGCCGACTCTCCCCGGGCCTCATCGCGCTTCGTGGCTAGTTCGGGGCACCGAGGCCATCCTCTCGACGTGCTATCATTGTCGCACGGTCGGGAATACGAGAAAGTGGCTCACAATGGTGTGAAGGTAATCCCCGTTCATCTCATTTCGGGGGGCGTTAATTTGTCGAAGTGTTTCTCACCTCAGATTTTTTGGTTGTAGTTTCTTACGGCAATGACCGAGTTAGTTCTCGCTTACGAGAAAGATGTCGCGGATTTGAAGCTCTAACTCAACGAGGCGGGATGTGATGGGCGCCTAAAGGAGGCCGAGACCCAGCTTTCTGTTTGGGAGAACGAGGTACCGGATGCCCAGGGGAAGCTTTGAAAGGTTGAGGAGTGCCTTCTTAGAGGTTGGATGCCGACTTCCAGAAGGAGACGGATGAGAAGTTGCAGGCTTAGGTTTCTGAAGAGTGTGGCAAGTGTCGTGCCCTCCAGGATGACGTATCGTCGCTTCGGGCCGAAATTTGACCAGGGTAGAAGCTCTAGAACATAGTCTGAAGACGAATCACGAGGGTTTGCCAAAAGCAACAGAGGAGCGCCAAGAAGCGAAGAGTGAGGTGGTCTCGGCGAATTGTCTTGCCATGCAAAAGACCTCCGAGAAGCTCAACAAAATGATCGAACACTGCAACGACACCATTGCTAAGCTTGGGCTCCAGCTCGCCAAGTTCACCTCGGCCCAAGGGTCTCAAGGTAAATGCCTGAATCTCCTTCGTGGTGTTTTCAGAGCCGCTACATGTGTAGGAGTCTTTGCTGGAGTGATTTTGATGGGTTTCATTTCCCATGTGGTGCTCCGCCTCGTGCCGTCAGTTCCGGGCCCTATCCGGCTTCACGCCCCACTTCGTCTCGCCCTGCCGCCATCTCAGACGCGCGCCGCGACCCCGCTCTCACTATCGATGTGAATCGAGAAGAGGCTCTCGAAGCTGCCGTCGGCGCGGAGGATACCTTAGGCGTTGGGCTAGGTGAGGACGAGGTTGTAGAAGACGACTTGGAGGAGGAGGAGGAGGAGGAGGCCGCGGATCGTAAGGCCGACATTGACGAGGAGAATTAATAAGCTCAGAGGATTTCCCCTTTTTTGTTTTCTGTTTTTCTGTTTCAATTTCTATCATGTTTATGACAATTTGCACCTTTTTTGGTTGGGAGTCCAACCTGGGTGTCTTAGGTTTCTTTTTGGGATCTCACACCTTTTTTGGTCGGGAGTCCGACCTGGGTGTTGTCACTTCGTTTCGTCGAGGTGACTTTTGCTTTTGGAACTCGATGTTTTTCTTGTTCAATAAATTTCTGTTTTGTCATCCTTTATTTGCTTCTTTGTTCCTTTCGCGTATCCGGTGCTTAATTTGCGTATATTCCCGTGCAACCCGATGGATCGATCCATGGACTTTTTCTCTTCGGGTTCTTTCACGTCGGGGTGAGAGTGTGAGACTTACTTTGAAATCGAGTCCGAGGAGGTTCTGGGTGTCAATGTGGCCAACATATATAGGCTTTAAGGAGGTTTTTTCTCGATGTGCTTGTATGACTCGAGGTGCTTTGATATGTTTGTAAGCACTTTACCTCATTTTTGCGAGCTTCGATGTGGCTCTCGAATGGCGAGAGCTAGGTCGTTCCTAGGCTCCCTCCCTGGGGAAAAGATAACAAAGAAAAATAGGATTTGATCGAGGTGTTTATTGAAGTTGTGAAGAATTGGGCCACGCCTGCCGGAGGCTGCCTACGTACCTGTGTTTACCGGCATCAATCCACTACGTAGTTTGGGGTGATATTTGTTCTATTAAGAATAATATCTTTTTAGATGTTGGGTGTTCCAACTTCGAAGGACTTTCAGTCCGTCCGAATTAATGAGTCTGTACACGCCGGGTTTAACTATTTCGGACACTATGTATGGCCCTTCCCAGTTTATACCGAGCTTTCCAACATTTAATTCCGAGGTGTTTTGGAATACTTTGCGAAGTACCAGATCTCCTACCTTGAATGAACGAGGTTGAACTTTCGAGTTGTACTATCTTTCTATTACCCTTTGGTAACAGAAAGATACTTTGGTAATGATGATCCCACTCAAAGCTCTTTCTCGTCATTCTTCGATGTAATCGAGTTGGTCCTTTAACATTTCTTCGTTTTCGTTCGGTTGGTCCGGACAAAATTCTCGTCTTAGGCTTAAGGATTCTACTTCGGATGGTACCATCACCTCGGATCCGTATACCAGCGCGAAGGGTGTTTCTCCGGTGGCCCGGAAAGGTGTGGTTTGGTATGCCCAGAGCACCCCGTTTAACTCTTCGGGCCATCTCCTTTTCTTGTTGTCTAACCTCTTCTTGATCCCGTCAATTATCGTTCGATTTGCCACTTTCGAATGTCCATTTCCTTGTGGGTATCTCGGGGTTGAGGTGTTAAGAGAGATTCCTTGCGTGGCGCAAAAAGTTTTAAATCTGCTAGAGATAAATTGCGATATGTTATCTGCGATGATCTCCTTCAGAAGCCCGTATCTGCATATTATGTCTTTCCAGACGAAATTTTTTCCGCGTCTACATCCTTTATGTGTACGTACGCCTTGGCTTCTACCCACTTTGTAAAGTACTCGGTTGCTATTAGTAGGAACCTCGTTAGTTCCTTGGCCACCGGCATGGGTCCGACGATATCCATCGACCACTTTATGAATGGGTAGGGAACCGTAACTGAAGACAATTTTAACGCGGGCTTTTAGATTGTTGGTGCGTGCTTTTGTCACGCGTCACATTTCCTTACATGCAATTCGCTGTCTTTTAGCATGGTGGGCTAGAAGAATCCGTGTCTTTTGATTTTGTTGGCCAAGGATCTTCCTCCGGAATCGTTTCCGCAACTTCCCTCGTGTACTTCGTGGATGACGTTCTTTGCTTCTTCCTCTCCCAAGCATTTGAGATATGGTCCACTGAAGCTTCGGTTGTATAGTACGTCGTTTATTAGGAAGAATCTCGAGCTTTTGGCTCTCAATTTTCTTGTCTCTTGTCGATCTCGAGGTGTTTCGTCACCTCGTAGGAAATTGATTACCAGAGTTCTCCAGTGTTCCGGGCAGAGCTCGATGTTGTATACCGTCAGGTCAATGCTCAGTGCATCTATGGTTTCCACCAGGATGATACGCTTTACCTCGGGATCCAAAGTGGACGCCAGACCTGCCAGTGCATCGGCCTGTGCATTTTTGCTTCTCGGGATCTGGTCTATCTCGACCTTTTCGAACATCTTGATTAGTTGGTTTACCACGGATATGTAGGCGCTCATTCTTTATTCTTTTGCTTCGTATTCCCCCGCTATCTGGCTTGTAACCAATTTTGAATCGGAGTAAACCTTGATATTTCGCGCTCCCATCGCTCGTGCCAGCTTGAGGCCAGTGATAAGGGCTTCGTATTCGGCTTTGTTGTTTGAAGCCTTGAAATTAAGGCGGAATGACTGTTCTATCACCTCGCCACTCGGAGTTACGAGGTGGATTCCTACGCCTGATCTGTTCTGGTTCGACGATCCGTCTACTTTCACTCTCCACGCTTTGTCAGCTGACTCGTCTTCGGGCTTCTTGGTGTTTAGTTCTACAACGAAATCAGCTAGGACTTGCAATTTAGCGCATGTCCTTATTTTTTATTCGATGTCGAATTCGTTGAGTTCTATTGCCCACTTGGTCAACCTTCCGGATTGGTTTGGACTGTGTAGCATCGATTATAGTGGCTGCAGCATCATTACCATGATGGTGTGCTTAGAAATGTTGTCTAAACTTTCTTGCCGCCGTGATGAGGGCTAGTGCCACCTTTTCCATGGTAGGATATCGGGTTTATGCTTCCTCTAGTGACTTACTGGTGTAGAAGATGGGCTTTTGATCACCTCGGTCTTCTCTGACGAGTACGCTGCTTACCGCGTAGGCTGTTACTGCGAGATAGATTAAGAGTGGTTCGCCGATGATCGGGTCGACCAGTATTGGTGGGGTGGACAAATACTTCTTCAATTCTTGAGAAGCTTGTTCGCATTCGTCCGTCCACTCGAATTTTTTGTTCCCTTTCAGCATTTTGTAGAAAGGAAAACATTTGTCGGTCGATCTCGATATGAATCGGTTTAGTGCCACGATCCGCCTTGGGTTTGCTTCTATGCCACATTGTGTGACGAGGTATCCGAGGAACTCTCCCGATGACACCCCGAATGAAAAGTTAGAAGGGTTCAACTTCATTTGATACTTTTTTAGCATCTCGAAGATTTGTTCGAGGTGAGTGATGTGATCTTCCGAGCGTTTGGATTTGACCAACATGTCTTATATGTAGACTTCCATGGTTTTACCGAGGAATTCCAGGAACATTCTGTTCACTAGTCGTTGGTAGGTTGCTCCTGCGTTTTTCAGCCCGAAGGGCATTACCTTGTAGCAATAGATCCCCCGTTCAGTTATGAACGAGGTTTTTTTTTGGTCGTCGAGATGCATCCGAATCTGATTATAACTGGAGAAGGCGTCCATGAAAGAAAGCAGCTCATGCCCGCAAGTTGCTTCGACAAGTTTGTCGATATGTGGGAGCGGGAAGCTGTCCTTAAGGCTTGCCTTATTTAAGTCGGTAAAATTGATGCATACTCTCCATTTTCCATTCTTTTTCTTGACCACAACTGTGTTTGCGAGCCATTCCGGGTATCTCACCTCGCGGATCATTCCCTTATTGAGTAGCCTTTTGACCTCCTCGTTCACTGCTTTGGAACGGTCTGGGCTAGCTTTCGTCTCTTCTGCTTAATCGGTTTGAAGCTTGGGTCGACATTGAGCTGATGCGAGATTATTTCCAGACTTATTCCTGGCATGTCTTCGTGGGACCAGGCGAAGCATTCTTTGTTATTTTTGAAGAACTTGATGAGTCGTTTGAGCGTTTTGCCCTTCAACTCGCTCCCGATCCCAGCAGTGTTCTCGGGGTTGTTGTCATCAATGGGGACTTGTCGCACCATTTCAATTGTCGGGGACTCGTTATCTTCTTCCGAGGTGTTTTTCACCTCGTTTATTCGAGGATGCTATAATTGCTATGCTTGATTCACTATGCTTTGCTTGGCGAGCAGAAAGTTGTTCATCTAGCATCTTCGCGCCATTGCTTGGTCACAACGGATCTCTTTGATCCCTTCGTCGCTTGGGAATTGCAAAATCTGGTGGTACGTCGAGGGAATTGCTCTCTTGGCGTGTAGCCACGGTCTTCCCAGGATCGCATTATCAAGCGACGGGCAGTCTATGATCAGGAACTTGGTTGTTACGTTCAAGCCTCTTGCCATTACGGGGAGTTTAATCTCTCGGACGATATTTACAGAATAACGTTGAACCCGGTGAGAGGCACTGTTTCCCTGTTAATGTCCTTGGGCCTTATTTTCATTTGGCTAGAGGTTGATAGGAAAACTACGTCCGCAGAACTTCCATCATCAATGAGAATCCTTTTGGTTTCGCAGTTTGCGTTGTTGAGTGTTATAACTAACGCATCGTCATGTGGCCCCGGGAGTTCCCGAGCCTCGCTTTCCTTGAACGTGATGAGGGCTTCCGGCCCCCTGACGGTTTGACGAGGAGCATTTTATTGGAGCTTCCGCTTGTGTGCTTTGATCGAGTTGACCGAAGGCTTGCAGTACTGAGATCCTCCCATTATCACGTTGATGACTTGGGGATTTTTTTCTTGGCTTGCATCTTCGACGTCGTTGACCTGTCTGCCCCTTTTTTCGAAGGGGGTGTCAGGGGCTTCTCCGTACTAGGGAGCTCGGTTCTTCTTGTGCTTCCTCTTTTTTGAGGTTGCCGGGTAATCTTCCGGGCTTACGCTTCCTTGCAACTTTGGGTTCAAGGCCTCAATGTCGAGGTCGCTCATCTCGCCTCGCTCCAGTTTTTTTGCCAGGGCCATTTGTAGCTTGCGGCATTGGGCTGTTGCGTGTCCAAACACTTTGTGGAACATGCAGTAGGCCTTCGGGTCTTTTGGCCACGGATCTGCATGTGTCATCGTGCTGCTGTCTTGGGCCATATTGACCTCGTCTTTCTCCGAGTTCATAACGTAACCATGGGGCAGGTTGCTTCGCTTAGGCTAAGATGCATTACCTCGGTGTGGCCCGGATCATTTCTTATGGCCAGGGTCATGTTGTGGCCTCGGAAGGTTGTTGAACTTGGGCATTGCCGGGGTTGGATCGAATTTCGCGGCGAGAGCTACTCGCTCCTCTTCGAATCAAATCCAATTATGACCGCAGTGCATTACGTCCTCGATTGAGGTATAACGGTTCACGCAGATATCCTGCTTGAATTTTGATTTGTACCACAGTCCTGCTGTCAGGGCCGCAATTGCTGCTTCGTCGCTTTCTCTGTTAAGGCGTGATAGCACGTCCTTGAATCTGGCTATGAAGTTCCACAACGGCTCATCTTTCGTTTGGTGCAGCGCGTAAAGCTGTGCCACTGTGGTCTCCGTTTCGATGAACATGGAGAAATGCTTCAGGCAAAGTGTTGTCAGCTGATCGAACGAGCTGATTAAGGCTGGTTAAAGTCTTGAGAACCAATCGAGGGCGTTCTGCACGAGCTGCTCGACAAATATCTGGCAGTATCCCACATCTCGTTGGGAGGGCTGGAGATCGGCTCTTCCCATCGCGATGTACAATGCCTGGAGATATGCTCTCGGATCGGTTTTTCCGTTGTAACGTGGGACGTTGACTCTTCCAACGTCTCTGATTCACTCGTTGGTGATCAGCGAGGTGAATGGTGTGCTCGTGGATTCTTGAACCAGGCAAACTATTTTGGGAGCCGCCGAGGTGGCGTGATGAACCTTTAAGCTCACTGCTTTCACCTCGGACTGTACCTTTTCCACCGTGGATTCCATTCCTCTGAGCCATGCCGGGAATGGCAATTCAGGGTTGTAAACAAAAGAATTGTCCTTATCGTTGCGAGTGACATCCTGTTGGGCCACAGGGGGTGTCTCCTCCCAGATGCGGATCGGATTGGTCATTTCATTCCCGATCTGCGTAGAGCCCGGGCGCATTGGCGCGAGGGGGGCTTGCATTTCTCGATTCCGATTGGTTGTAGGAGGGGTTCGAAATGTGGGAGGCCTTCACCGTAGTTGGATTGGATTGCTCCCAATCCGGTGCCGGGGTGTTCGGTCGAAATGTGGCTGATTGCAACCCCGTGATCTGCAGGCCCTTTTAGGCCCGTGGTGGGGTTTTTCCTCTCCGTTATACCCGGGGTGTTTTCCACCTCGGTTGGTCCTGAAGTGACCTGGATTCAAGAAAAATCTTGAGTCCTTCCTAGTCCGAAATCTCTCCGTGGTGCTGAATAAGACTGGGCTTTCATCGAGCTGACCGATTTGGTCAATGTCCCCTCGATTTGGGACTTCTTCTGGTTGAGGTTTTCCAATTTGGTTGGGAAATCCTTTCTCACCTCAGCGCCTTCTTCAAGTTGTTTGAGGATAGTCTCCAACTTCTTAATCCGCCGCGGTCTCCGAGGGGTTGCTTGTGGGGTTTCCTCTGGATCATCCGCCTGCCATTTGCCTGCTTGGAACTTTGTTGGGTAGGAATCTATAAAGATTTCCCACAAACGGCGCAAAACTGTTGATGTGAATAGTCACATAACTGTCACAAAGTGATAGCACTCTGATTATAGTGAAATATGACGATGGATCTTAATTATCCGTGATAAAACCCACTTCAATGGATAACGATACGAGATGAAAATTTTGTAAAGCACTAAGCGACAATAAGGAACTTGTATATTTGATCGATTGCAAAGTGAATATAGAGTAAGTAGCTGATAGATTGTGTAAAACAAGATGTATCTGCCTAGAGTTACTTCGCAGGCTTTATTTATAGCCTTAGTTACAACGTTCGTTTCCTATAATTGAGTAACGGCTAGTAGACTAAGCTGACCCTCTCCCCTTCTTTTTTGATCAGCATGTGAAGTCTTGACATATTGACACTTGGTCTACTTCCACGTGGAGGCTCTTTGAGCTGGTCAACAAAGTTGAGTACGCCTATTATTCTGGGCTACTTGTTCTTCGTGGGCTTGGTCTTTGGGAAGGCTAAATCATTTGAAGACTAAGCTTCGAAGTGGCTTTTTGATGGGCTGATCGTATGGGGTCTGCTAATTTGATTGGGGCCCAAATCCTTTTGGATGTCATGTTAATCCATGTCGTATTATCCTTGCGGATGTAGATTTTGATCTTGACGTCGTTTCTTCTGAGGAGGATAATTTCCTGCATCATCAATGGGTCGGATAGGGTATTGGGATTATTGGTATGGGATTCTAAAATATTTTTCAAAGGTTACCCTACGCACCCATAAGGTAATCGATAACCAATCAGTGGGGATTCCTCGGAATCAGACAAATCGGACACCCAATAGGTTCCTACGAGGTGCTCAGCAAAAATATGGCATTGTGCAGCGTCTCGTTGAGATGGCCGAAGTTTCGATTTGGCCAACGCGATATGAAAAGCACGGAGGTATGCTCTCAGGTTAGTATTTCCGTCGTAGCTGGGGATGTTCACCCTACCAATGTATCTGATTACCACGTCGATGATCTGAAGCATGAACATGGTGCCCATTGATTCCCTAACGAGGCGATCAATCTCGGGGTAGTCGAGGTATGCTGATGGACCTTCGAGTTTACCGCTTTTACTTCAGTGCGGTAAAAGCGAATAAATAGAAAGCAGTAAATGGTTGCATTTATTTACCCAATGCATAAGGCCGTACCTCAACTGACGATTCCGGCTGCGCGTTCTGACTTGGTCAGGGCTCCGCCGGTGCTGAGGGAAACTCCTGTGATCTTTTGGGATATTCTCCTGGATTCCTCGTACCGAAGCGTGGGCTTCGGTGGCAGGACTCCGTCGCAAAATTTAACTGACGGTCTTTTAAAGCTACCGGAGAATAATATCTCCTAAGCCGAACCAGAAGAGAGATAAGAAGCAGAAAACTCGCAGACCCTAGAGAGAGAGGGATAGCTCGAGTTTTTTCTCTGGGGAAGGTGTGAAAAATGTGTAGAATGAGCCTCCTATTTATAGGCTCAAGCTGTAACCGATTTGGAGATTTTCCTCCCATTATTCGAATTCTATTAATTAAATATAATTAATTATTTCAATCCAATGGTCCAGATTCATTCTCATCTAAATCCATGGATATAATTAATCAGGGATTTAATTAAATAATAATATATGATAAGATCAAAATATTTATCTTATCATAAAATTCGAATTATATTATATATACATATTTAAATCTCGAATTGGATAATGATTATCTAGATCCAATGGTTAAAAATAAATCTTAAACCAATCCAATGGATCAAATAAATTAGGGATAAAGTAAAATACCCTACGGTTTTACAAAACCCTAATTCGAACTCTTATCCTCAATATTATTCGAATTATATATTATATATATATATATATATATAACATTTATTAATTTCTAATACGACGGTTAAAGATTAAATCTCAAAACCGATCCAACGGACATAATTAATTAAGCGAATTCGAAATACCTAAACTTGGTCACCAAGTTTCAATTTCGAATTACATTTAGGGCTTAAATCAATTATCTCAATCCAACGGTTGATATTAAATCATAACTGATCCAATGGATTAAATTGATTTCAGGGTTTTGCCAAAATTCCAAAACAGTAGGTACTTATGCTGCAAATATAAATTCTCAAATTCACATAATCAAATTTAGCTAGGGTTTGTATTCTCCAAACCCTAATTCAAATTTACACATGTAACAATATATAAATATATATTTTTATTTATTAATATAAATCTTTTAATTATTAATTAATTATTAATTAGATATCAATAATTAAATCCAAATAATTAAATTATATTAATAAAACCTGATCTCAATATCACACATTAAAGTGCAACACCATCATTTAAATTCGTGACATGTGATTTAATTTCATAGTTTATCGAACCGAGTCATAAACTTAGAAAATCCATAAATCACAAATCGTAAGACAGAATGACTTGGTTCAAAAAGAAAAGTTGCTTAGAATTTAATTTACAACAACATGGTGCTGTTAGAAAATCTAAATTCTAACTTTCTTTTTATCAGTTAATTCCGTGTACCAAAATATGATACTTTTGCCACGCTGACGATAAAACTATCTGACGTCTGACACAGACTTGTCAGTTTTATAAGTCGAGCCAAACGATTAAACATTATCCAGAATGCATTTTAATCACGTACGTATCATCCGTTACGGAGCTATCCTGGGGACCACGGACCCGTATCACTTAAGCTCTAACGAACTGCTAGTTGTTCGTCAAAACCTCAAAGTGATTCCACTATAGACCCGAGGCTGCACTCTTTAGTGTTACAGTATATATTATTCCCTTATAACAGCAGGGTTTCCATTAGATTCAATCAAATTCGGGTTATTGTCCTTTAACTGGATGACTCACACATGAGCAGGCGGTTTTTACCGTAATGCCCCTAAATGAATTTTCATCCTTGACTCAGCCAGTAATTTTATGAGCAACCCACTTATGGTTTCGATTCATAAGTTGCGCACGGGTACCTCTCACTTCTCACCTCTGACAACCAAGGGAATCATCATGACTCTAAAGAGAGCTGTGTGATACACATGTCTATGATCAAGCTATCCTTACTACTGGCTATCATATTCCCAAAATAATAGTGTTGGGAACAGCGGTAATATCTTGTGTTCTTTAACGGTTAAATCAAATAACAATCAAGCCAGTAGCTCGGACTCATGATCACTCGGGACTTAGAACTAATATTCATTTGATCATCATTTGGTGACTCAACTTCAAGTTATCAGTGACGGTCTTATATGAAAACTTCTCGAGTTTAAGTCAGGTCCGGTCCAGTATGAAGATGCTTCATACTTAATGCACTTCTAGTGAGTGTGACACACACTTAATCCAAAATAGGATTGTCACTTAGTCACATTAATGACCTTACCGATTTATGGGCTCCCACCCAGTTAATAAGGTCACGGACTTTTTAAGTTCATTTATTATGTTTATTAATTCTTCCTCACTCGACTCTGTTGTGATAATAATAACATAATTGCATCCTTTATGAACTAAGGAATCAAACATTCTATTGTACTCTACAAGAAACTATAATAAGATTAACATAATAAGCATCATCTTTATTCAACGACTTGTCATAATATTTTACAAATGGATAAATATCTTGTTTAAGGACACACATGTCCAACATTCATATCCCCCTATTACAACCTAGGATCTATATATAATGAACATTACAGTGTCAAGATTCCTATCTCCATGAAAGGCTATGAGACAGAGCTCTTTTCATCTTGCTTCAGCTTTGGATGCCACATGCAAAGTTAGTGGTTTGATACTTGGTCTCCATTGACGTGGTAGCAACTCGAGTTGGTCAGCAAAGGAGAATTCTCCTAGTTTTGTAGGCTAGCCGGTGCAAGCTGAGGCGCTTGGTATAATGGGCTTTTCTTGGTGAATTGGGTCGTTTTCGTGTTGAAGCCCACATTGTGCATCATAGAAGCTGAGCTCGTTGTCTTTGCACGATGAGTATGTTGTTTCGGGATGGTGATTAGGCTTAATGTCCTATGCCAGTTTCATGGTCATAATGTCGTCGTTTTATTTTCGAGATGTTGTCGTTGTTGAGGGGACGAAGTCCCACATTAACAGTAAGTTCCAATTTTTTATATTTTTTTTTTGCCCGGAAAAAGTTCCAATTATTTGGTATTGTATCCCTATTGGTGTTTCCGTCAAAATATTTGTCATTCACCGTTACTCAAGCCACAGTTAAAATCTTTGCCCTAATTTTTGGGGAAAATTAGCCATCGGAAAGTTGGACGATCACACGCAAAAGTGGGATATGTACTTAAACAGGAGGACAATTGTTTTTCAAGCACCAAAAATGGTAAGGAATTTTGACGGAAGTGAAATGAGGAGACAAAATTAAAGAATTGGAACTTTTTCCGAGTAAAAAAAATTGGAATATAAAACCAAAATTTTTACGTGGCATGAGTAACAATGGAAGACAAAAATTTTGACGAAATTACCATTAGGGATACGAAACCAACGAATTGGAAATTTTTCTGGGCAAAAAAAACAAAAACAAAAAAATTGTAACCTACTAGTCCATTTTTTGAAAGTATTAGAACTTTTACCACGATTAACCCATAAGTTTATAGCTAGGATTATTGATAGATCTTTTATTTCAATGTCATATTAGTTGAGATTGGTTATTGCTAAATTTCACTCTTTTCATCTTGTGGGACAAATGTTAATTTCTATTCTAGAGAAGAACCATATCTTAAGTAGAGTTATTAGGCTTAGATAAGAAGGATTAATTTAGCTTAAGAACCAGTAAGATACGATGAGAATCTAGTATAGGAATATATGCGAATCGCGTACGCCTTTGATCAAATAGTGCTTAAGAGTGTGTTTGGAAGATTAATAAAAGACAATCCTAGCCCTGTCAAATCCCATCAATAAAAGTCAAGGCCTACCGGCAAAGTCAAAGATCAAGGCAAACGAACCAAGACATTGGCGAATCCCGGGGTAAAAAAGACGAAGAAGATGAAGTCCTTGAAAGGCCCAACGAACCTTCCTGAAGAAGTACCTTGCTCGACGAGTTACTATGGCCCGAGAACTCGGTCTGACGAGGTACTTTGCTCGACGAAGTACCATGTCATGAAGAACCCGGCTTGACGAGGTACCTTGTCCGCCGAGGTACCACAGCCTGACGAACACGGCCTAACAAGGTACCTTGCCCGACGAGGTACCATAGCCCGATGACCCTGGCCTGACGAGGTCCTTTGCCTGACAAGGTGCCATGGCTCGACGAGGAACCATTGCGTGACGAAGGAATAACATAATTATTCCACGCAACGAGGAGATCAGAGCTCACAAAGGTCCCTGGGAAATCCTTTAGATTCTTCTGGATTCAACATACCAACTTGCGGAAAACCAAAAAGACATCGAAGACGAGTCAAGAAGCACCAACAAGCCCTCTGACAGGGCTAGGAAACGCAGCTAAGACCCTCCATGCAAGGGAGAAATTCGCAGGCCCCCTGATGTGCAATTTTAGGGAATTAGTTTTCCTATAAATAGGAGCCTTCTCCTCCTCATTTCCACACTCACTCACAAGTTTCTTGAGAGCTTATCTACCTAGCTTTCTCTCTCTAGAAATTTTTCCCCTCCCATAGGAGGAAGGACTTGAATAAGAGCGGATATCGTTCTAGAAGTAGAAATGAGGAGGGGAAGGACTTGAACACATCACGCCGGTAATACCCAGCCATCTAGCCAAGGGTCACCCCTGCGCCGCCAACAACGGCACTTCCGACGAGTCAAGCCACATCGTCATTCACCCGCCTTTTATCACTAAGCCCAAACTACGTGGGACCTAATTCTCTTAAACTGAGATACGTAGGCAGCCTCGCCCAACCATAAACGACGACGCACATGCCCAATCTACCCTTCTTTCACGTCTTCCCTCGCCGAACGAGCTCGCCAAGGAACGGAAATCACAAAGAATCATCAAGATCACCTCGGAGATTTATCAAGACCTGAGTTCGCCTAGACGAGAACATTGCTAAGACAAGGACTTCACCCCCACGAGGGAAGTTTGCCGAAGATCTTCAAGGACAACTCGGAGACTCATCCAAGACAATGGATTCGCCTCTAGCTTTGATGATCGTTAGTCAACCCGCGTTGACTCAACATTCAATTATCCAAGGGTTGAGCGGGTCTAACACGCGAACCGAGCCTTGGATCTTATTCTAAGTAAAATCCTTTTTAACGCATTAACAGATATATTAGTCAAATCAGACAATTTTTTAGTAGTAGGCGCAAAGAAGAGGTTTGCTCTTAAATAGAAAAGCCGAAAATTAAAATTTATTATAGCCGTAACCATATCAATCATATTATACTTCATTAAGACTTGAAATTTAGGGGAAATCGATAATCCTAGTTGCTCCATTAATTTTACAAATCAAACTCATTTTTTCCGTGTAATCTCGTTGGTTGCTCACACTTAGTTTTCATCATTTTGAGTTGTTACAAAACCAAAAAAAAAAAGTTAATCGATTTTGTAAAAAACCAACTTTCAGAGATTTAAATTATCGTTTAATTAGTCTATGTGGAGACAATACTCTATTACTTGGGTGACTCAGACACTTGTGAGACATTTTACGTAACAAGTTTTTGGCGCCGTTACCGGGGACTAATTTTAGTGAGAATTATTTTAATAAATCAATTTTTTGTTTCCTTAAATATTGGGATACATTGACTTGTTTTGGAGTGGTGAAAATTTAAATAGGGGTATATGTTGGAGATCATATGGAAGAAATCAATGGCATTGACCCAATCGTCACTTCCATGACAGGAATCTTAAATTCTCTTAAGGCGGGCAACATCGCACAAGTCGTGAAACCAGTTGAGGTTCGGTGTGTTTTTTGTGGAGATAGGAACAAGTATGATATTTTCCATCAAATCCCGATGCGGCGTGGTTTGTGGAAAACCATAAATATTTTCCAGCCCACACTCAAACACATACAATCCTGGATGGAGCCATCATCCAATTTTATCATGGACGAATCAGCAAGCATGGTTCGGTTTCCAATATTTTGCATAGCATAATATGTTGCAGCAAGCATCACAGCAGTACCAACAACAATTTCAACATTCAAATTATTACTATGGTTTTCAACACTCTGTTCAGCCCAATTCGTCACAGCAACCATCACAACAGCAAGTGCAAGCATCTGATGATTCTCTAGAGAGCTTGCTGAAGTCATTTATGATGCAAAAGTACATTTATAGGAAGGTACAATTTTCAAGCTATCTGGGATGCTGACGTGTCATGCCTCGTTACATGGGCCCCCACGTTAATGATATGTACACTTTAAAACCAATAATCGAACTTTGACGGAACCTAACTTTAGCCTATGCCTACACTTTAATAACATGACATGGCATGGCACATCATAATGCCACATAATGTGGCATGACACGTCAGTATCCTATGTGACATTTATAAGTGTTTAGCTACCTTTTGTGCGTCAATATTTCAGATTAGTTAAATAAAATATTAGTCGAAAGCCATGTTTTGGTGTAGTAATGTATTTTCATATTTGGTCTTTGAGCTTATGTACTAAAATGCAATTTTAGTTAAAGCTTGGTATTTTGATGCTATTATTCATAAATTTAGGGTTGAAGTTGAAAAAATATAAATTTTACGCTTCTGACCTTTGATTAATAAAAAATAGTAAATATGGAAAAAAAGTATATTTATTTTATAAAGTTTGATCGACCAGTCAAACACGACACTCTGTCGTTTTCAAATACAATGCCTAATCAAGTTTAGGTTAAACTTATTCCTATGACAAGCTTTAAGGAGAGCGTCCAACGCGTCTCGGGAACTGCTTACTGGTTATTCTGTTTACAGGATCAAGGACACATGATCGGATAAAAGCGACAAACTGATACTCGTAAATCCAATAATCTACACGATAAATATCATTGAATTTATTTGCCACTGTTTTTGTTCATATTTATTTCTCATAAGTATCAACATTTATAAAATATACCCAACAATCTTAAAGCTTGATTTCTTAATTTTTGATGATCGTGGGACAAACGAAAAAGTGCAGTACAAGATTAGTAGAAGATAAAATTTGTTGCTGATTTTTCAAAAGTTATAAACCATCATCGGCTGGGTGGTCTATTTTGTGTTTTCAATATTTTGTTTAGTAACGTGTTTGTTGATCTGAGTTTTGCAGAATAAAGAACTTCTTAGTTAGTATATACGATAGAAGAAAAAAGGAGAATGAGAAGTTTGGTTGCGATTCTCAATTTCTAGAATATCGGGTTTTCCAATATGCTTTTGATATCCTATTTTTCTGACCAGAAATTTAGATTCTGAAAAAGAAAAGAAAAATGAAATAAATAAATAAATTAGAGAAATGAAGGTGGACGAGAGAGACAAACCAAAGTGACTTGAAGATCTCAGACGTGGTACTCGTATCTTCATTTTGCTTGTTTGTGCAGGTTTTGTTCAAGAAATAGTCTGCATTCGCATCTAAAGATCGAGATGTACGTGGTTTGAAACTGGTCGAGGAATGCCGCGCTGGTGCACGTTGCGGTCGTTATCATCGATTATGGGCTCGGAGATGTAGAGAAGCTAGCGTGAGGAGACCTTCAGCAAGCCATGCTAGTTGGAGCTAGCAGAAACTGTTGGGATTTATGCCCACAAATGAGACATGAAGGACCTTTTAGCAAATAAAATAGGTTATGGCTAAAGTACTCAATGTAATAATACGATTATGTCCTTTTGCTGAAAATTAATTAAAGATTAAATATTCATCCTTATATTTAAGTTTGAGTTTGTACATATTTATCTATGCCCTGAAACTTTTATCAACGAAAGAAGAGTTAAGTTTAGACTTAGCAAGATACCTCTTCCTTATTAGTTTGAAATGATCAGTTCACAATCTTAGGATCGATAGGGCAATCGAATCTGATTATGATTTTTTGAATAGACTATTGATATCCGATCTTGTGGTATTGAGATATGTGACTCTAATAGTTTATTCTTGATGTCTTATTGAATACATTGAACGAGACCATTGACACTTTGAAGTTTGAGATAAAACCGTTTAATTACTCGAAACTTCAAAATCACAAACGAGCGGTATTTTCGTAATTACCTAAATCCTGAAGTGAGTACATGTTGGTTTTCGATGACTCTTTCTCAATCCCGAGGCGGAAATCACGGGATATCATCGAACAATATAGATCTAGAATAATTAAAAGAATTAAGATATCGAATTAGAGATCATTACCAAACATCGGTACTTATGCCAACTATACCGAAAACGCTGACTTTTGCCGATTCTGAAATTGGCCGATTTCTCTGGATGTCCCGGGGATGAGCCCTTCAATTGTAGTGCCTCTAGGTCGTCCACCACGTCACTCGGGAACATCTTGATGACCCGAAAACACCTTGGAGGATAGGTTAGATCCTACTCGGTGTTTGGATAACGAACCTATGATGAACTGGGAGCAAGCCAAAATTCGACTTCTTCTAGGGAGGGAGGTTAAATTTCTCTCTACGGCTAGGTCTAGGATTAATGTTTTATGAGCCATGATTAGGTATTTATAATACTTAATCTCATAAAACCTAATGGGCTTCAATTAAGGCCCAATATGCTTTAATTAATTAATTCATAATTAATTAAGTGTGCTCATCATTATTACTCGAACCCAATTGGACCCGTTATGTCGGTTATGGATTCAGATCGATATCCGATAACCCGAAAGATACAATCTCAGAGACACCGTTTCAGCTTCATTCTTGAATTGCTTGAACATTTCAAGTGATTCAGATTTGTGTTTCATTAGATAGATATAACCATATCTACTGAAATCATCAGTAAACGTAATGAAATATCTAAAACCTCTTTTAGCCTGAATCGGCATTGGGCTGCATACATCAGAATGTATGAGTTCCAAAAGTCCATTCTTTCTCTCATAGGTCCCTTTAAAGGATGGCTTCGTCATTTCCCCGGCAAGGCAAGATTCACATGTATGATAAGATTCATAATCGAAATCATCCAGCATTCCTATTTTATGGAGCTGAGTTATGTGTTTCTCACCTATATGGCCAAGTCGACAATGCCAGAGGTAGGCTAGGTTGACTTGGTTCGGTTTTGCTCTTTTGTTAGCGATGTTATAGACATGATGATTAGAGGTATTGAGAGAATAAAAACCATTTGATAAATAAGCAATACCGTAAAAAATATCATCCTTAAAAATTGCACAACGCTTGTCATCAATTGTAAATTAAAACCTAAGACATCCAATTCTGGAATAGAAATTATGTTCCTTGTAATACAAGGTACGAAATGACAGTCATTCAGTTCTATAATCATTCCTGCTAGGGTGTTGAGATATACATTACCCACAGCTTTTGCAGCAACAAGTGCTCCATTCGCCACGCGCATGTTAGTCTCGTTCTCCCTCAGCATCTTACTTCTCTTCAAGGTCTGCATGTCAGTACAAATATGAGTACCGCATGCTGTATCTAATACCCAATCTTTTGAAGTCGTAAGATTTATTTCTATAACATTTATACCTGTGATGGAGTCTCCACTCATCTTCATCTTCTTCATCTCTGCAAGATATTGAGGATAGTTTCTCTTCCAGTGTCCCCTCTTGTCGCAGTGAAAATACTTATGATCGAGGGTGGGTCCAACCTTGGGTTTCATGGCTTTCGCCTTAACTGTTAGGTTATTTGGACCCTTGCCTTTTCTTTTCTGAATTACTTGCTTCTTTCCCTTGAATTTTGTAATTGCCATGACATTCTTGGCATTACCTCTGGGTACATTTACCTCAGGTGTCTGCAACATGTTGTGAAGTTGATGCAGACTTTTCTTTTCAGAAGACGTGTTATAATTCAGTATAAACTGATTATAAGAGTCGGGGAGAGAATTCAACACTATGTCAATGTACACACCTTTAGGGATCTTTATCTCCTGTCTGGTCAAACTTTCTAACCAGGAGATCATTTTCAGAACATGATCATGTACATTGTTTTGTTCATGTAATTTTTCTCTCGGCAAATTTCTCATTATCCTGAAACTAGTGTGACGTGCTTCACTTTCATACATCTTCTTAAGATGTTGAATCATTTCCCAGGCAGACATGTTTTCATGTTGTTCCATGAGGTTTGAAGTCATGGTAGCCAACATAAGACAAGCTACTTCAGCAGCATCATCATTATACTTCTTATAAGCATCTTTGTCTGCTCGGGAAGGAGTAGCAGGTGGTTCAGCAGGAGGCTCATCGATAATTATGTCCTCCTTCTTTTCGTGCATGAGCACTACTTTGAGGCGTCTTTTCCATTCCGAAAAAATTATTTCCGTTTAAGATGTTTTCCTTCTCAAGGATCAATCTTAATGAGCTGTTAGACATTGTTAAATTTCTACATAATATAAAAAAGAAATTGAATAAGCACAATATTAATTCTAGCGTTAACATGTAAATTACAAAATTAATTTATAATAACGATGTTACTAATGTATTATAAGGACTTGTATAATAATTTTTGATTTATTAATGAAAAAGTTACCCTCGTCAATCGCATTAACTTATCACTCAGAGAATGTCAAATCTTGCGCTAATATCCTATATTATCTCTGACGTTTAGAATAGAAAACAATTTTTCAAATACATTCTAATAGATTTCAAAATTTGTCTACGCTATCTAATTAGATTAGACTACTCGGTTAGGTGAACCCACAGGGTGAATCAGCGGACACTATAGGTTGCCCTACGCGTCTAAAAGTAATGAATAAAAGCACTCTTTTGGGTTAAAGATGCACTAAGACCATGTACAATTAGATCGAGGATTTAGCCGGTGGAAGACTAAATACCTAATATTTATTGAGGGGTTTAGTGTGATCCTTACTTACTTAGCCTTAGAGCAAAAATAATTAACATTTTAAAAGTTTGACTTTTAAGACTTACAAATATGTAATGCACAATCTAATTTCAAGACATGTTTGTAATATATAAATACACATATATATATATATATATAAACAATCCACTATGAATTATATCTTAATAATCATAATAACTATTTATCTAATAATGTTTTCACATTTCTTATTACACTAATAATTAAAATATGCATTCATAAACTTAATCTAATTAAGCATTATTCAAAGTGAATAATATTGATTAATAACCATTTATAAATCATATTATGAATGATTTCTAAAACATTAAACTTCATAAGGCATTCAACATAAAAGTTACATAAATCGAATTTATAAACTTTTATCGTTTTCATATATTAGATTTTCAAACTTATAATTAATTTATTCATATTTAATTATAAATTAAAACAATATAAAAAATTTAATCATTTTAAAATTAATTAAAATAAAAATAAAAAATTAAATATCGGACCGGGATAGCCAGTGCTCGTATGGGCTGCTTTTGGGCAGCCCGAGAAATGGTGCAGACCCGGGTCCATTTAGACCCTGGTCGGGGGCTTGACCCGGATCCGGGTCGGAATTCGGATCGAGTCCAGGTCGTGGTTGGACCCGGGTCGGGTCGGATCCGGGTTGGGTCTACCCGGATCCAACTGGATCCGGGTTGGGTTATGGATCGGGCTGGGTAAACCCAGCCCGTTGACCAGGCTGGGTTTGACCCAGCCCGTGGGTCTGGTTCATAAACTAGGCTTGGTTACCTGTTTGGCTAGGGTTTCCAAAACCCTAGCCGACCCAATGGCCCCCCGACTGGGAGGCGCAGCCGGCAGCGCCGCCTGGACCACGGCGGCGACGACGAAGTCGCCGCCAGTCACGGTGTTGGCGCCGCCGGATGTGTCTCCCCTTTCTTATATTATTTTATTGTTTAATATTAAATTAAATCAAATCCCGATTCACAAAATTGAATCCCGAAACTCACAAAATTAATCATAATTAATTTTCTACTGCTCTCACTGAAAATCTAATCACACTGAAAAATTCCAAAAATTATTTCGGATCATATATCTAATTTTTGAAAATTACTCAGACCGGCTCTAATACCACTGTTGGGTTTTCGATGACTCTTTCTTAATCCCGAGGCGGAAATCACGGGATATCATCGAACAATATAGATCTAGAATAATTACGAGACTTAAGATATCGAATTAGAGATCGTTACCAAACTTTGGTACTTTTGCCAACTATACCGAAAACGCCGACTTTTGCCGATTCTGAGCTTGGCCGATTTCTCTGAATGTCCCGGGGATGAGCACTTCAATTGTAGTGCCTCTAGGTCGTCCACCATGTCACTCGGAAACGTCTTGATGACCAGAAAACACCTCGGATGATAGGTTAGATCCTACTCGGTGTTTGGATGACGAACCGATGATGAACCGGGAGCAAGCCAAAATTTGACTTCTTCTAGGGAAGGAGTTCGAATTTCTCTCTATGGCTAGGTCTAGGATTAATGTTTTATGAGCCATGATTAGGTATATAAATACGTAATCTCATAAAACCTAATATGCTTTAATTAAGGCCCAATAAGCTTTATTTAATTAATTCATAATTAATTAAGTGCGCTCATCATTATAACTCGGGCCCAATTCGGCCCGTTATGTCGGTTATGGATTCAGGTCGATATCCGATAACCCGAAAGATACAATATCGGGTTCGGGCATAACCTACAGTACATAACTTCTGGTTACACTTTATGACATTTCATTAGTCAATGGGCAAGATCCAAAGAAAAGGATTATAGCCCGACAGTTGGTGTCATAATACTGTTTTGTTGAACTACGTGATTCACAGATATGGAATTTGTGCTGAAAGGATGCCAAAACATCGGTATCATATCATGCTTTGTTCTTTGAAGTGTGAACGAATAAACCGGATCTGGTATTTAGTGAATGTCATATTCTGTAAATAAAACATATGACATCTCACTTTATATTTTTCTCGTTCACAAACAACAATGGATTTGATGAAATAATAACCAAGGGGTAAAACGGTAATTTTATAATTCCTCTTGGTTACTAATACACACAAAAGGTAATATCGTAAAATACACCGTGGACCGTGTGAAGAATAATTTTTTCACATAAAACGAAAATAAAACGCATATGAACTTAGAGATTTTCAATATTGGTCCTTTAGTGGAGTCGACTAATATTAGGAATTGAAAGTTCGGAAAAGTTTGTGAACTTTGTGTCCGGACTTTATTCTAAAGCTTCGTTCATGTGGATCCATGAGGTCTCAGTGTTAGACTTTCGGAAGAGATACATGAACAAATTTCGTAAGATATGATTTTTGAATTCATAAGATATGATTTATTGAAATCATATTGAAAATTCATAAATTCAACAGAAGCCCGCCACGTCAACAAAACGACATAGGGCCAGGCCCAACATCAACAAATGGGCCTCTTTAATGTTTGATCCAAAAACCTGCATCAATAATATGCATATTTCTAGCTCTATTATATGTGTATTGTTGAGGTGTAAAATCACCAACAAGCAGTCCCGAGGAAGAATCCTTGAGTTTAAAGAAAGGAGTTCGGGTTTAATCTCTTTTTGGCTAAGAACGACAAGAAGAATGACGAAAACGACTATGAACTCCCTTTTTTGAAGAACTTAGGAGATTACACCTTATGAGTACATTCTCTTGCTTTCCTGGATATGACGCCGCACCTTGCCGTCTCTGACGAGGTTGCCTACGTACCCGGTATACCGGGATCAGGTCATCACGTAGTTCAAAGTGAGTGTGTTTCTCTTCTTCTTTCGTCATTCTCTCTTTCTTTCTGGTTTTTCTTGGTGGTTTCTCTTGGCCAAATGTCTAGCCCCTTCAATGGGGTTCTCTCTTAGTATTTATAGGCCATCTCCCTAGCTCATATCGCCATTGATATTTATGTGGTCTTTTCCCTTAGCTCATCTCACTGTCGATCTTTATGTGGTCCTACTCTGACATATTCTCTGTCACCTTCTGTCGAAAGCGTACATAATGTCCTGAGACCACCTCTTGGCATCCAATGCGCATACGGACTCCTTTGGGCCACCGACAATGCCTTGTCCTCATTTAATGCCGATGTTCGTACATTCTAACACGTAATCGCTAGCACTCCTTCTCATCTCTCGGTGTATATCTTCGTCGGGCTTTCGGTAAACCTCCTCGAGTAACTTCCTCGCCAATCAACGTCCTCGAGTAACTTCATCGCTGGTGAACTTCGTCGAATAACTTCCTCGCTAATCAACCTCCTCGAGTAAATTCCTCGCTGGTCAACTTCCTTGAATAACTTCATCGATTAACTTCCTCGCTAATCAACCTCCTCGAGTAACTTCCTCTCTGGTCAACTTCCTCGAATAAATTTCTCGAGTAACTTCCTCATTAATTAACCTCCTCGAGTAACTTCCTCTCTGGTCAACTTCCCTGTCGCTGATCCTTCGCCAGGCTCCTTTCTTGCCCCTATTCAGCGCCATCTCACCTTCAGGACACTTGTAGTGTTGAGGAAGTATTTGACAAGATTTGACCTCAACATGTATATCATGCATAATTATGTTAGGATCTTATATTATTATGTTTGGTTGATTTGATGGAATGTGGACGTCATTATATTGAATTATAATTTTACCCATACATATATTTTATTTATTTTTGAGGTTATTACATAGAAATAATTTAACGTGACGTAAGAAGGGAACGTAGCTTTATATTAGAAAAGTTGTTTAATGCTCCTTTATGTGCCTTATAAATGCATTCATTATATAGTTTGTTTGGATGTATATATATGCAGAATATGATATATATATATAGTTGATATTGGATCGATAGTTATCATAAGGTTTATTTTCTGCTTTTAATATTGGGTCAAAGATAATAGCCAAACGTTATATTGTGTTTAACAAAATAGTCAAACTTTGGCTAATTTTGTAAACTAGTCAATTAACCATTAAAATGAAATTTTAATAACATTGTTACTCTTAATAATTGAAAACGTATTAAAAAATAAAATAAATAAAAAACGTATTTTTTGTATAATTTGTTCGGTCAAAATTAATTACATTATTGAAAGGTTACAATATGTCTCGCAACTTCCCCTTTAATTTTTGTTGTTCATCGTTAGTTGTCGTGCTTTGATTAATAGGTTAAAACTAGTCTCGCTTTAATTTCAGATTATTTTTGTTAATGGAACCAATAATGGAAATCCTTATGCGTGTACGCCATAGCACAATTGTAATACATCGGTTGAATTGACGATTTACCATATTTGCACTTGATGTTCGACCACAAGTGTTGCATGCACACAGCGTACTTTGCTTTCGGGAAGAAACGCTTAACAGCCTTCGGTATCGTTGGAGCCCGGTCAGAAATAATAACCAAATCCTCTCTAACCCCGTAGACTTTTCTTATGTTTTTCATAAACCACGACCAACATTTATATTTTTCAGAACCAACTATTCCAAATGTCAACGGGAAGATATGATTATCCCTATCATGTCTAGCGGCCAACAGCAATGTACCATGGTACTTACCTTTCAAATGCATACCATCTACTGAGATAACTGGCCTACAATATTTCCATCCATGAATGGAAGCAGCAATTGCCAAAAAGAAGTACTTGAAATTCCCTTTAGCATCAAGCTGCGTTTCTGTATAGCTTCCTGAAAATATGAACAACAAAGATGAGAATCATTTTAGCATTGATAGATTCTGGGTCGTGTAATCAACCTGTATTTATCAAAATTAACAGTTGATAACACAAAATCATATGTTGTATATTAAACAGTTCCATGTAAATTTAACCTTTATAATCATTGTTAATCAACATAAAGCAACAAAAATAAAATATAAAGCAGAAAACCGAAAATAATCACAAACATTAATTATTATAAACACTAATAAACACAGTACATTACCCGGATTTTTCTCGCAAATCATTTTGCCAACACTTGGAAGATGAGAATATGACTCTTCAAAACTGCCACGAATATCCGCCAAAGCTTTAGTCCGTCCTAACCAAGCTTCGAAGTAGCTTACTTGGACTCTATATCGATTTTGCTAATCTCCGCCACACCCTTCGGTGTTAAGCTATCTCCCGAACAGCCCGATAGATCTTGTTTGACCAACTTGCGGATCAAGGAGGATGTCATCTGACGATTTTTTTTCTTGGGTATTGCGTCCAGAACAGTTGTCTTTGTTAATATAGGATTTACCAATCCAAATCTTAGAAACAGAACTCACAGATGCGTTCATATCCCATCGACAGCTCATTAATACAGTATATCTCAAAGCGAGACCGACGAGTTTTGTATGAAAAATAATGTTTGATTGCTATGATTTACATGGCTGTAGTCAATAAATCTTTTCGCGTGAATTTGTCGTTCACTGTAACTTTTAAGTCTCCGGGCAAATTAGTGAAATTCAAATTATCGTACATAACTGGCCGTCTTCCTTCTCTCCGTCATCGGGAACTAGAAGAGTAGATGATGATCCAACCGAATACATATAATATCTCTCAAAGGTTCTAACTGCAACAAATAATCAAAATATACCAGTTAATAATCGTTACTAACACAAATTACTGTACATTTTTTATCTATTTTTTTTCTAAACGATAATAAAACAGATTTTAACCCGTTGCATTAAACTAATCCATTAAAAGAATTGCAGATTTTAATTTCAGAATTTGGTAAAATACGTGTAATTGTTGCAAATTTAATTTCAAGTTTTAATTCCATTAATTGTGTTGCATATTATATTTTCAGCATTCGTTAACAAATAAACAGGTATTATTAACAAATAAACACATAAATACGTGTATTAACATAGAAGACAATATATAAACGTAAAACTAAATCAAAAATTATTCTCAACCTTATTCGAGGATTGAAAAATGTCTGACTACCGGAAGCAATAGTTAAGATTGATTGCGTCGTTATAGGAGAAGTAAAGCTGCTTGTATGCATAGCCATTTCTTCATTACGTTGAATACTATCTACTCATAGCCATTACAAAAATGAATTTGGTATCCAAAAAAACAGAAAAATGTAAACTTTATCAATAAACAAAAAAAATGATTACCAGCATTTGTATTTGACACTTGAAGATCCCGATTTGCAGAAAAATTGACAATTGCGTTTGACATGGCTTGATAAATGGAGCAATAATGCACTGGTTCCATCGTGTGAAGCTAGGAGTGCGGAACGATGAAGGCGGGGTAGAAAAGATGCGCTGGAGAAGGAGCTGCTCGGCGGGGGAAGAACGTTATGCAACTCACGGTTTAACGACGAGCTGGGCCGGAGGGGGAAGAACGATATGCAACTCACGGTTTAACGAGGAGCAGTACGACAATGTTGAACTCTATAGATAAACTAGAGAAGTTCAAAAGTTTGTGAAAAGGAGCATTGAATTCCTATTAATACCTAAAAATGTGGGGGCGTTTAACGAGAATAATCGTTCCACATTAAATCGATGTATATCGGTTTGAGGGTCGTAGATTGCATCATCGTAAGAAAGTATTCTCAATATATATAATACAATTGAGAATTAACTATTGGATTGTTATTGGTTCAATAACAATCATATGTGGAAAGCTTCCAAATAAACGTTAGAGATTCACAATGGAATCCTTATATTATCTTAGACAAATACGGAAAAAAGGCCGAATGGCTATGAAAATATTTGGAAGATATTTTGAGATGGGAAAAATCGTGTTTAAATTTTGCATAGACTATGAAAATTAGTTCGCAATTGAATGTGAACAAAATTTGTTCATAAAGTTAAGTAATGTCGCGATTTTCGAACGACATCTCGTGCGGTTTTTGTTTTTCGAAGAATTGTGAAACGATAACCCCATCAATTCGCTGTCTTTTTACAATTTTTTGCGACATTTCGTTCGCCACGCTCAAGATCTGCCGATTGTTGTTTTTATGAAGCAAAATGGCGAAAAAGAGTAGGAATTTCGGTAAAAAAAAAAAAACTTATGCAAGCTAACTCCATTGAAGAGCTTCAAAAGCTCCTGCAAAAAGTTGTTTCAAAGTGACGATGAATAGTTGACGGGGATGAGCCCCACACATTTACCCCTTTTTTTATTTACAAAATTGTATTACTGACATTGAGTTATTAATTGTGGGACTCATTTCATACTCTTTTTATTTATTTATTTATTTCTCTTTCAGTTTCACCCATGCTACTACTAACTATTCTATTATTATGACTAAAGTACCTATAGTACTTAACTACTAGTTAAAAAATATACACGTAATTAATAATATTCACAACCGTGTAAACAATAGATAGAGTACATAACTATATATTATATAACTATATATTATATAACTATGTATCATATATTTATGTGCATATGAAACATATACCACATAACACTAGTTAAATAATAATCTGTCAAAAGCCCAATATGGTACATATCAAACATTTATCATGTATAATTATATATTGTAAAGAACTTATCAAAGTAATACCTATTAAATATTTATTTGCTAATATACAACCTATAAGATATATAAGTTGACATGAAAATAATGTAATTCTTTAGTGTTTATAGGGTTCAGGGTATAAATTTAAGGTTAGTTTTGGTAATATTGAACCTATATAAATATCTTTTTTAAATACTCAAATATTTTTACAAAATATCCGTCGAAAATCTCATCGGCATGCGGTATGCCCATGCGAAAAATGCGGTATGTGCGGCATGCGACATGTCTTTTTTTTACGATTTGCCATCGGCATGCCCATCAGCAAGCGATATGTCCGTAAAACAAAAATTGCGAAACGGCATCGGCAAGCGACATTTTAAACCTTGGTCTAGACATAGATGTCATAGACAAATGATGTTAGACAACTACTCTCAAAGAAATTTATCATAATTGGTTATGTGAATCAAATGATAATGTTGTGGATCTACTACCGAAAAGGGTATAAATGAGATTTGGTTGTGAAATCATCAAAGAGAATGTGACTTAAGCCCAGGCTAGTTTACAAACTTAACCAAAATTTGGCTATTTTGCTAAACCTATGTTTCAATTTGGCTATTTGGAGCAATGACCTTTTAATATTTGCATCATGTATACTTTTGAACAAAATTGTTATGCCTTGGGAAAAAATGTATTCCGTTAGTATATCTTTGTTGGTATGTATATACAGTAAGGAATCATTTATGAAGAAATGTTTTACGTAGTACACCCGATTATTGATCTAGGTACTGAAACGTAAATCGTTGAATTGAAATTGCAAATGACAAACTGATAAAGAATTATTTTTTTGAAAAATGTTAACTATTTTTTTAGATAAATTTTGTGGTTTCCAAAATCATTGAAAAATTTATACGAAAAATTTATGACAAATTATAAATTTGTCAAAGTACACTTGATTATTGATCAAGGTACTTGTACGTTAAATTGAAATTGCGGTTTCAATTTTGAGATGTTATTCTAATAGTCAACGAGGCTAGAAGCACTCAAATGACGTACATACATGTGCATAATGCGACCACAATGTTGAGCTCTATAGATAAACTAGAGAAGTTAAAAGGTTTGTGAAAAGGAGCATTGAATTCCTATTAATACCTAAAAATGTGGGGGCGTTTATCAAGAATAATCGTTCCACATTAAATCGATGTATATCGGTTTGAGGGTCGTAGATTGCGTCATCGTAAGAAAGTATTCTCAATATTTATAATTGAATTGAGAATTAACTATTGGATTGTGATTGGTTCAAGAACAATCATATGTGGAAAGCTTCCAAATAAACGTTAGAGATTCACAATGGAATACTTTTATTATCTTAGACAAAGAGGCCGAATGGCAAAGAAAATATTTGGAAGATATTTTAAGATGGCGAAAAATCGTGTTTAAATTTTGCATAGACAATGAAAATTAGTTCGCAATTGAAAGTGAACAAAATATGTTCATAAAGGTAAGTCAAAACATACATTAGTAGATACTTATTGTGTTAAAATCCCATCGGGTGAATTGTGTTAAAATCCCATCGGGTGAATTTTTATGTTCAAAAGAAGCTTTGTGAGCTTCCAAAATTATAATAGACGGAAGGGAGTTACATGTGGATCTCGCGGTGTTAGATATAAAAGACTTTGATGTCATTCTGGGCATGGATTGGCTAGCGAAGTATAATGCCGTTGTTGATTGCAACAAGAAGATTGTCAAGTTTCAACCACCAGGAGAAGATGAGTTTACTTTTGTGGGGATAAACAAGAGTAAACCATTTCCTCTTATTTCAACGTTGAAAGCATGGAATATGCTTAATTCTGGGTGTGCCGGCTATTTAGCCCATGTTGTTGATGTCGAAGCTGAGCATAAGACGAGACCGCAAGAAGTACCTATTGTTAATGAGTTCTTGGAAGTGTTTCCGGATGATTTGCCTGGTATACCGCCAGACAGGGAAATTGATTTTTCAATTGAAGTTTTGCCTGGAACCTCACCAATATCTAAAGCACCATATCGTATGGCTCCGACGGAGTTAAAAGAATTAAAGAGACAATTGGAAGACCTACTAGACAAAGGATTTATTCGTCCCAGCTTTTCGCCTTGGGTGCACCAGTGCTGTTTGTCAAAAAGAAAGATGGAAGTTTTAGAATGTGTATTGATTATAGAGAGCTCAACAAAGTAACGATAAAGAACAAGTACCCACTTCCGAGGATCGACGACTTGTTTGATCAACTTCAAGGTGCTTCTGTGCTTTCAAAGATTGATTTGAGATCTGGTTACCATCAGCTCAAGGTGAAATCAGAAGATGTTCGTAAAACAGCTTTTCGTACAAGATATGGACATTACGAGTTCTTGGTTATGCCGTTTGGTTTAACTAACGCTCCAGCCGCTTTCATGGACTTGACGAATAGAGTCTTCAAAGATTATCTGGATAAGTTTTTCATTGTGTTCATCGATGACAAATTGATTTACTCTCGATCTGAAGCTGAGCACGCCGACCATCTAAGGATAGTGTTGGATATCTTGAAGAAAAATCAGCTTTACGCAAAGTTCAAGAAATGTGAATTTTGGTTGGATAAAGTTGCATTTCTTGGGCATATTGTAACAAGCGAAGGAATTTCTGTAGATCCCGGGAAGATTAAAGCTGTAAGTAATTGGTCCCGACCTAAGGATGTATCAGAAGTACGGAATTTTCTTGGACTAGCTGGGTATTATAGACGGGTTGTGAAAGGATTTTCCAAAATAGCGTCCCCTCTTACTCAGCTCACGAGAAAGGGTGTAAAGTTTCAATGGTCGGATTCAAGTGAGGAAAGTTTTCAAGAGTTGAAGCGATGTTTAACATCAGCCCCCGTACTTACCATTCCTAGCGGAAGTGGTGGATTTGTGGTGTACAGTGATGCTTCAAAGAAGGGGTTAGGATGTGTATTGATGCAGAATGGGAAAGTCATCGCTTATGCTTCTAGACAACTGAAGGAGTACGAGAAGAATTACCCAACGCACGATTTGGAACTAACAGCAGTGGTGTTTGCCTTGAAAATTTGGAGGCATCATTTATATGGTGAAAGATGTGAAATATTCACAAATCATAAAAGCCTAAAGTATATCTTCACGCAGAAAGAATTAAATATGAGGCAAAGAAGATGGTTGGAGCTAGTAAAGGACTACGATTGCGTGATTAATTATCATCCGGGAAAAGCGAATCTTGTTGCTGATGCGTTAAGCAGGAAGTCGGTTGGAGAACTGTCGATAATGACGAGTATTCAAAAGCATATATGGGCTGATCTTGAAAAGCTTCATATCGAGATTGAGCCTAGAGACTTAGTGAAAAGATTATCTGCAATGACGCTTCAACCAACCCCACTAGAAATGATCAAGGAAGGTGAGGTGAATGATGCATATGCGAGTAAGTTAAGATCAAGAATTTCATTAGGGAAAAGAACGGGATGTCAACTATTGCAAGACGGCGTAATAAGGTACAATGGAAGATTATATGTGCCACAGGATGAGACAATTAGAAGATCTATTTTGGCTGAAGCTCATAGTAATCCGTATTCAGTTCATCCGGGCGCTACAAAAATGTACAGAGACCTGAAGACTCACTATTGGTGGCTAGGTATTAAGAACGATGTTGCTAAGTTTGTAGAGCAGTGCCTTATCTGTCAACAAGTTAAAGCTGACATCAAAGACCAGCATGCTTACTCCAACCATTAGCAGTACCCCAATGGAAATGGGAAGAAATCACGATGGACTTTGTCGTCGGGTTACCTCTGTCTAGTGATGGACATGATGCAATTTGGTTATCGTTGACAGACTCACGCAGTCGGCTCATTTTCTTCCTGTTCGCATGACCTACTCTGTAGATCAACTCGCTCAGCTTTACGTTAAGGAGATTGTTCGGCTGCACGGGGTACCATTATCTATTGTTTCTGATAGAGATGCGAGATTTAAATCAGCATTTTGGAAGAGCTTACACAAGGCGATGGGATCTAAAATAGCTCTTGGTACAGCTTTTCATCCTCAATCAGATGGACAATCAGAGAGAACAATACAAACTTTAGAAGATATGCTGAGGGCATGCATTTTGGATTTTCATGGATCATGGAGTAAATATCTACCATTGGTCGAGTTCTCTTACAATAATAGTCATCATTCTACAATTGGCATGGCACCTTATGAAGCTTTATATGGAAGGAAGTGTCGATCGCCTGTTCATTGGGACGAAGTTGGTGAAAGGAAGTACCTCGGCCCAGAGCTTGTGCAGGATACCGTTGAAGCGATTGAGAAAATTCGAAAAAGAATGTTGACCACTCAAAGTCGACAAAAGAGCTATGCCGATCTAAAGCGTCGGATGTTGGAATTTGAAATCGGAGATAAAGTGTTTGTCAAGGTATCTCCGCTTAACGGTATCATGAGGTTTGGGAATAAAGGAAAATTGAGCCCTAGATTTGTCGTGCCATTTGAAGTCTTAGAAAGAATTGGACCGGTTGCGTATAAGTTAGCTCTCCCTCCATCAATGTCGATGGTACACAACACTTTTCACGTCTCCATGCTGAGAAAATATATCTCAGACCCTTCTCACATATTAAGCTATTAACCGCTACAGCTGAATGAAGACCTCACTTACGAAGAGAAGCCCATCAAAGTACTTGACACGAAAGAAAAAGAACTGAGAAATAAGAAGATTCGGTTAGTCAAAGTACTATGGAGGAGTCACTCAGTCGAAGAAGCCACATGGGAAACAGAAGAGGAAATGATAAGTAAATACCCGGAGTTGTTCTGGTAAGCAAATTTCGAGGACGAAATTTTTATTAGGAGGGGAAGTTTATAATACCCAATAATCTCATGAGCAAGTTTACGCCTAAAACGTATAATTTTATTTAGTCAAGATAATTATCCATGTATATATTTATTTTAAAGAAAGTTATTTTAAAACTTTAATGTTGATTTTAAGTTGTGATGCAGTGTGGGATGAACAGAACCTTACGTCAAGATCGGTGTGCTTAACATATTAATACACGTAATAAAATAACGAGCCAATCATTTTATGTTTTCTTTCTATAACATTCTTATTAAATAAAATTATGATAACCTACTTTTGTTGCATTTTTATAAGTGGTTATCTATATAGAAGCAGATAATTTAGTTTTCCTACTAAGAGCAAAGTTGGAAATTTGTGTCTAGTACTTATCCGATTAATACTATTTGATATCATCAAACAATGATCGATTACATACATTTCTTTGCCTTTAAAGTATTCATACACTTAGTTTATCATTGATGCATGCTAATACTCACATGTACACGTGTCTCACCACAAATAACCTCTCAAACTTTCTTACCGTAATACTTGCAGAAGACTCTTTAATCTCTATTTTCTCTCCATTGCTCCTCATTAAGAAATCATACGATTCCTCTGTTTGTTGATCTTGTTGTTTCGGTTTTAGCCTCTCTTCGAAATAGTTCAGGTTAGCATTTTTAAATCCATATATGTTGATGTCTTATCATTGAAATGGATTTTTATAGAATCTGAGAGGTTTGGTGCTAATCTTATTATAATAATATCTAAATAATCATTTTTAATAATCTGATTTCTCATGCATGTGATTTCTTTAACTTATAAGTCCATAAGGAAGTGGTGAGGGTTATTTTAAAAATGAAAGAGTTGGTAATTATTTGATCCATGGTTTTTGTTTTTCGAAGTACATGTAATTGGACTTCTTTGAGCTAATTAATTCATAATTTCTTAAAGCTGTATATGGATTTTAATTCATCATATGCTCTTATTTAGGTGGTTGTTCACGATCCCTTATTTTGGATTCCTCATGCTCATTAAAGGTGTAGTTGAATATTTAGTAAATTTATTTAGATTTGATAATATGATCATGGATAAAAGTTTTAGTGCTATATTTTTAGTTATATAACAAACTTGTTCAACTTATTTAAAGCATCTCTAAAGATAAAGTTAAAATGTGACACTACGGTATCTTAATGCCATTTTATTCATAGTGTACACATTTTCGTTAAGGAATTCTAGTGAAGGATGTGATTATATATTAAACTAATCGGTTATGATTCTATCTTTGAGTGTGTAATTTTCTATTAGAAGAGATAATTAGTTTGCCATCAAAGATTGATTTGAAATATGAATAAATCTGTAATTCATAAACTTACACACCCCGAGTCTTGACCGAGGTAGACGCTTCCCACACTAGCTAGCAAGAATTATCACTGAGTTCGAGGTAAGTAAAGACTTCCTTTACTTGCATTACAAGAACGAAATTGATTGGTGACTTACGTCTTAATGTATGCATATGATTGCATCATTGCTCCGATGTTTGTTCATTATGAATGGTGTATATGTTAAAAGAATTAATGACAGTGTATCTCAGTTGCTAAGTTTGGGTAGGCGGCGTGCCTGTTGTGATGTCTCTATAAAGAGACTATGATATATGGCGCGGTGTGGGAAGCCTGACTGATCACCGGGAATGAAATTGAGAATTTTCCCCACACGTCTGCGTGTAATGTTACGACCGGTCACATGTTAAAAGAATTGAAACGTTACGACCGACCGGTCAAAGTTAAAAGAAGTGACGCACGGGTCACATGTTAAAAGAAGTGACGAAAGGGTCACATGATAAAAGAAGTGACGCACGGGTCACATGTTAAAAGAATTATGGGGAATAGTGCAACAGGAGCGTCCATAACAACATCTACAAGCCTTAGAATTTGAGATACACATTATGAAAGAGAATTGGATAATTCATACTAATGTACTATGTTAATATGACATGAATGAAAAGAGAACTAGATAATGCACATTAATTGTGTTATATGGTTATGATACGAACGGTGTTATATGAGTTGTTAAATTGTCTTTTACTTACTGAGCTTTCGCTCATTAGAATTCTTGTAATGCAGACATTGTAGGTAATTCAAATGACACTTGAGGCTGTTGGTTGAAGACTCGAAGCTAGGGATCTGATGCATATGAGATATTAACGACTGTGGGATAGCTAGTTGTGTACTTGGGGTATTTTGAGTGTCGTTACGCTATGTATAAATCAAAACAAAGGAGCAAGTAGTTTATGCTTCCTCGTTTTGGGATAAATACTGACAGTGGTTAGATATGGGAGTTTGACGTTAATTAAATGTAAAATAATAATATAGTGTTTCAATATGTAGATATATAAAATAGGTGTATATATATATCTATATATATATAAGAAAGAAAAAAAATTGTTTTTCAGTGGCTCACTTATATGAGTTTAAAAGAAAATATAATTACATAGGCCATACGGGGCGTTACAAAGACTTTAACGGATCATGTGGGGGTTACACCCTCTGTCTGTTCCTAAGATGAAAAACCAGTGATATGTACGGTTAAGGATAAGCTAGAAGCTTTTAATGATTCTTACACGTCGGCAAATGATAACAGAGCGGAGCATAGTTTGCTTTTAGTAAGATCACCTATGTTAGAGTGAAGTGGGGTCGCTTCATCGGACTTGTAAAGGGTGCAAGTTCCGCAAACTCTCGCAGAACCCGATGGTGTTCTAGACCATGAACGGACACAATAGTGAGAACTGAATCTGTCTAAGGAGAATTCAGTGTGATGTATATTCTCACTTACACAACGGTGAAACAGTTCAAAAACATCGCGTTTACTGATCACCAGTAAGGAAATATATTTTCACAAGGGAAGGTTCAAAGGGTTACACCTACCTATCCTATGCACGATTTGATTGCTGAACTCTTTTACCCGAGTCAGGTGTTGTCAAGAGTGATCTGTCAATTTTATTTATGTGGGGGATTGTTGAAAAATATTGCAGTTAAACAAAATTGAGATAGCGTCGAGTCGGTCAAAAAGTTGAACACTCGAGACGAACGCTTTATCCAATTACCTGGATATGTTCTGACGTTCGAACGTTACGTAAAACATTTATGACCATTATGAATATTGAATTCAATTTATTACGTTTCAGATTAATTGAAATTCATTATTAGCCGTTATAGAATTGATTTGGTAATCAATTCAATTTCTCAATCCCGCGTCTATAAATTGACGGTGACCTTGACCCATTTTGACAAACAATTTGCAAAATCACTTTGCAAAAACTCTCTAGATACCTTGAACTTGCTTCTCAGTTTTCACTCCGCAAGTTCAATATTTCATATGCTTCCCAATGTTTTATGTCGTGAGTCTTTCGGTAACGGAGTTCAAGAAGGTTCAGTTCGCCGGTGGACTTCGAAGTGCTACGAAATTCTCGGTTATCCTGTTATATCCTGGGAAGCTATCGCCTAACGAACCACAAGCACGTAGAGGAGGCGAATCAAGCATTAAGGGAGAGCGTCCAATGCGTCTAGGGAACCGCTTACTAGTTTTTCTGTTTTACAAGATCAAGAACTTATGATCGGATCAAAGCTACAAGCCGATACTCGTCAAATCCAATAATCTACACGATAAGTATCATTGAATTTATTTACCACTGTTTTTGTACATATTTTTTTCTCATGAGTATCATCATTTATAAAATATACCCAACAGAAGCCGTTAAGCGAAACGAAATACAGGTATTGATGTGGTATTTATTCCCTATAAATTTTGTAAATGTTGCTAGTGGCAAATACTTTTCGATGGAATTTATGGCTAAATGATTATATATTGTTAACCAAGTTACTCACATTATGATTTGTTAATCTTATCAGTTTAATAGTACGGATTGCCGCTGAAAGTTTTTTCGTACAAAGATTTGTACGTTTGGCCATGAATGAAATAGTTAAGATGATCGGTCTAATTAATAACTGCACATTTTGTGGCGTTTCCCGTCATTAGGTACGTGATTCCTTGATTTTGATCAGACATATCATGCCATAAACTTATAGAACTCTTACTGAGAAGATATTTCTCATTATAAGCTATGTTTTTCTCATTGGCTTTTGTTGAAATACGATTGATTTTTTTTTTAACGTGTGATGATGTAAAATTCTAATTTTGTATTCTATTATGTTCTTTTTTGGTAATATTTTAGGCCCTTAATCCTGGTGTCGGTCTCGTAAAAGTGGACAAGGTCGTTACTAGGCATAATGCAAATGATTGCAGAAACAATTTTATTAAACATTCTAAGGGGTGATAGTACAAGGTTCTCATCAATGATCTGCGGTAACATTATTATCTTCAAGTATTATCATATTGAATGAGATAATTACCTCCATTTAATACTAGATTGGGTTGATGCACTGCTATAAAAACCAGCGAAGCTGGACGGATCACGCGATGTAAACTGTTGAAGTACACATATGAGAAAGAGATTTTCATATATCCTTCTAAAAAAAACTATTAACGTGATGAGGGCTGATATAATGTATCATGCAACCTTTGACCGTCGTGGTGCTTCCTATTTTTTGTTGAGATTTTGATAGAGGTCCCCCTTGAGCTTCCTGGCTGAGGTAGTGGTGAAGTTATTCTCCATTCTCTGCAGGAATTCCCGTGTCTTCTCGTTGCGGGTGCTCGAAACGTCTTGCGCCTCCGCTTTAAACGACTCTCTCCATCTCTCCTAGACGTGCAAATCCAGACGGCGTAGAGATCTGAGATCCTGCTCTTTGATTCTAGAGATGGAGGTCCCCGGGTTCTCTGTTAGTACCGCCATTATAACTTCCCCCGGTTGCAAGATCTCAATGACTTTGGTTTTTTGTTGGCTCGCGGTCTTTTTCCTCCCATGGCCTCTCAGGCGGGTTGTTGCTCAAGCCTGCGTGTTGCGCGCAACAACCTCCTCATGTTATTGCGCTTTTTTTCACTCCTGGCCTAGTGGCTTGACATCCCTGCTAGGTACTTCAGAGGCAGATCCCTCTTTTTCCTTCAAGCTTGGTGTGAACGGAGGTTCTTCGAGGGCTGGTCCCTCTTTATCATTAACAAAAGGTCTTCTTTAAATAGAACATGTGGTTGCTTCAAGGGGCTCGAGGTATGTTGCTTACCCCCTCATTCTAGCGTCAAATTTGTGTCCATCTTTTTAGGGACGACAAGAATCCCGGCCGCTTATCCGACCCCGGGCCAGACATGAAGACTGTGAGTTGGGTAGTGACAAGGAGATCCCTCTGGTCATTTCTGCTCTTCCACCTGGAATAAGATTCTGCAGTGCCTAGTTGTTATCCCCGTCTCCCTGGCGAGAGTCTAAGCGCCTGGGGCTTTAATGGGAATAGGATTCCTGGCCCATTATACCGTGGTCTTCGAGGTGGCCAAGTGCGCGGGTATTATTAGGAATAGGATTCCCAGTCCAACACATGTTAGAGCCATCATCTAGAGGTGGCTAGGTACGTGAGCGTTGATAATAATAAGATTCTTGGATCGGCGTACGGTAGATAATTTTTTGAGGTGATGGCTTGGTGCGTGGGCGTTGACGGGAACATGATTCTCAGCTCGGCTTAATCTTGGTTCGTCCTTGGGTGGGTGGCTTGGTACGTGACCTTTGGTGGGAATAAGATTCTTGGCTCGACGTTCTCTAGAATTACGGGTGGTGATCCTGACCCCTAGCCCGTAGGGGCGTGGGGGGTTTGTTTATTATTATGGTTGTACTCGCCTGGTTAGTTATGGGTCGCCTACGTACCCTACTTCAGGGATCATTCGTTACGCATTTCGCTTTTAGGTGATAAATGGGGGTTAACGGATCAAGGGTGGGTAGATACAATAATAGTCACCTAGGGTTTTAAGCGATAGTTTGGGTAAGATACGAAGCCGTCGGGGTGAAATATTCGGAGATAATAGCCTGGATGTGAAGCAGAGCTTCAGAGAACCAAAGGTGCGTTGCTTAAGTGGTCGCAAAAATTGACTCGCAAGGTGGAAAGAGCTTTGGCAAACCGAAAATTACTACCTTAACCATCTAAAGGAACAACTATCGATGAGAAGAGCTTTGGGGAGCAAAAGGGTGTGTTTCTTAAGTGGTCGTCGAGAATGACTCGCGAGGTGGAGGCTTTTAATTGGGGCTGGCTCCACCTATGTTTGTGGAATTTTGACAAAGCTTTGGCGGGGTGAAGTTGCACTTTGATGGAGTGTGGGCAGACTTAGCAATGTTGCATTTTCCGTCTACCTCAGCGCGAAGCTCGGGGCTTTGCGAGTTCCTACTTGATGGGGCTAAGGAGAAATCGTCCTCGCCAAATGGGAGGGCTTCTGCCGACTTCCTAGAAGGTGCGTGTCGACGGACTACGCAGGGGCCGAAGCCGAGTTCTCACCTAGATATCCCGTAGCGCTAGGCTAACGAGTTGCTCGTGGTAGCCTAAACCCCTTGTGTGGGGATCTTCGTTGCTTGCTCAAATTCTATGGAGAATTTAGTAAGGTAAGGTTAAGATGTCGAGAATTTCTTTCTAGCTAGAATTGTAGAAAGAATTTAGCATAGTAAGGGTAAGATTAAGAGAAGAAATGAAGTGGACGAGATATTTTAGCATAGTAATGGTAGGTTGGATTGAAGATGTGATTCATGGAGGATGAGGGGGTATTTATAGCCATTAGGAGGGTTGGGGGTAGGATAGTCTTTCTAGGTATAAAGACATTTCATGCGAGTATTTTAGTCCATATGTAAGGGTATATGGAGTCTTTTCCATGTGGGAGAATACTTGAAGAGTATTTTATGGATTAATGAAAAGTTTGGGTGTAGTCCATGTGAGTATGAATGGCTTTAAGGGCATTCTTGTCATTGTGGGTAGTGAATACACATTCACATGGTAAGGCATGTGATTAGGGGTATAAGGGACATTCCTAGGGTGTTACTTGCCTTCCTTGGTGGTAAAGGAAGCACGGAGAGGTGTTTGAGAGGCTTTGGTGGGTAAAGCACATCTTGGAGGAAGCGGGGGGGCTGGATGGCCTTCTGTCACGAGAGCCCTGTCTGGCCACGGTTGGGACGGCTGAATGGCCTACTCCTACAGATGCATTGTATTGCCACGGCTAGTACGGCTGAACGTTTAAGGCTAAAGCCTTCTTGCGGCTGGAGGCTGAGGCTAGATGCCTTCCCACAGCTGGGGGCTGAACCTAGAGGCCTTCCCATGGGTGGGGGCTGAGGCTGGAAGCCTTCCTGCGGCTGGAATGCTGAAAGCCTTCCCGCGGCAAGGGGGTGAAGCTGGAAGCCTTCCTTGGACTGGGGGTTGAGGCTGGAAGCCTTCCCACGACTTGGAAGTGAAGCTAGAAGCCTTCCCGCGGCTGGGGACTGAGACGGGAAGTCTTTCTGCGGCTGGGAGCTAAATATAGAAGCCTTCCCACAACTGGGGGTTGAAGTTGGAAGCCTTCCTTAGGCTGGGGGCTTAGGCTGTAAGTATTCCCACGGCTGGGGGCTGAGGCTGGGGGCCTTCCTGAGGCTGGAGTTGAGGTTAGTAGCCTTCCCACGGCTGGGGGTTGATGCTGGCGGCTGTTCTACAGCTGGGGGTTAAGGCTGAATACTTCCTACATCTAGGAGAGCTGTAAATCCTTCCTGAACGTGGGGAATTAAGTTGGATGCCTTCATGCGGCTGGGGGATGTGGGCTAGGACGGGAATCGTTCCTACGGTTGAGTGTTGATGCTGAATGCCTTCCTGTATCTGGGACGGGTGAAAAGCCTTCTTGCGTGTGGGGACTTAGGTTGGATGCCTTCATGCAGCTAGTTTCTTAATTGGCTACGGCTCCAGGTACATGCCTCGGAGCGTTCCTAGGCCAACTCAGAACGTACTTATGGACACCTTGGGGTGTGAGTAGAGGCATACTTGTGCGGTATTTCAGGTGTAGGGGGTACGGTCGGGTGTCATGCCACGTTGGTGCACCCTAGGGGGCATGCTCGAGGATGTGTAGGAATGCATCATGGACATACCTCAGAGCATGTCCAAGGCCACACGAGGTGCGCTGGCGGCATTGTGGTTCGCCGGAGGGACGTACCTTGGCTGGTGCCACAAGCACCCGGGATGTTCCACAGAGGTGGTGCCGCTCGCTCTGACACCGATTCCGAGTCGTGCCTGCGGATCTAGACCTGAATCGGTCACCGCCGACTCCTAAGAAATTGTATAATTGATTAAGGCACACGGTTTGACCTTTAAAAAATGTACTGGGTTAGAGTCTCATATTAAAAAACCATGTCGAACCGTCTCTATCAAAATCAACTTACAATTAATTTCTCAACGTGATGAATTAATCAAATTTAATTTATTAACATGTTCACTCGTTTTGATCTGAGCCTTGAGTAAAAGTGAATAATCTCATAATGGATAAATACAAGAACGCGTACCTGACACCTTCGTCGATTCACTCTACGTTCTTTGATCGTCAAGAACTTTGTGCCTTCTGATCCACATGCTCTTTGATATTTTCTGTCAGAAGATAGCTCCCAATTGTCTTCTAATGTATGACTCCAAGATTACGTCGCCAAGAGCGTGGGCTCTTCAAGAATAACCTCTAAACCCTAAAAGCAAAATCCAAGGAAGAATTTTCCCTAAGAAATTCGCGGGAATTGAGAGACGCGGGTAGAAAATGACTTTTCTGACGTTTTTAGGAAGTGTCGTGTGTTATCCCCTATTTATATGCACTTGATCCTAACCACTTTGGAGACATTATCTCAACCAATTTGGAGATGTTCACTCAAAGATTTGATTTAATGATTAAATCAAATAAATAATAAATCCTAATCAAATCTTTTTCAGAAAATAACCTAAAAGATTTAATAAATCAAATCTTTATAATTTCAAGATTTAAAATCACTATAACCATAATTCGAAAATCATTACGATTATTTTCTTAATTAAATATTCCAGGAATTAAATCTAGTATTTAATTATCTCTCAAATTCGCAGGTAAAAACAACGACTATTTCGGCCTTCGTCGAAAAATTATTTTGACCATAACTTTCAAACTGTACATCAGAATTGCATGATTCACAATAATAAATTCGCATAATTTGATTTCCCATAATCCTAGAATTATCCAGAGGTCAAATTAAACTATCAATTTTTCACATTCCCGTCTAGTACCAAAAACTTTGGTACTTTTACCACTTTTTGGTTAATCACAAAATTCATGACAACAATCGTGAATCACTCGTGATTGGATCTATTCAATGTTTAACTAGTATAATAAACATATTTGTGGTATAATCCTTGTGGAGCTACAAAGGGGACAAATGGACAACACACCCGAGGTATGATGAAAGTGTAGAACTTTCACCAACTTCGGTAACATTCAACTATAGCGCGAAGTTGAACTCTCAAATGTGTATAATAAAATCTTCCTGATCACAGGTATTCATCGATACAATCAGATATATGAATTGGTCGGTTTTTGTATTATTATGATTCTCATCAAAAGGGTAAATATATTATTACCGTTCTTCCCTTTTGATGACACTGCCTTAATCTATGATTTATTGCAAACTACTCACTTATCAGGTTATGAATCCGTAAGCTGGCCATGAGTACTTATTTTCTTCCCAAAAATTCATAATAAGGAAATCATAAAGTTAGTATCCATATTTGTAATATGCAGTTTACTACGGCCAACCATCCGATCCCAAAATAAAAGTGTTGGGGATACTTGATTGTAAACTGAAACAATTAAATTAAAGATCGTTTAAATTGAACCGTATAAACCAACATTACCTCAGAACATCAACCGATTTCATCTGATCATCTTAGCGACCTCCTCGTACTTTCGTCAGTGACTCACTTACATGATGATTTCAGATATAACTTTGTCCCTGTCCAGTAGGAAGACACTTCATACTCGATGAACTTACTAGTGCATGGACAACACTCTGACCCGGTAATAGGTCATCACATAAATGTGATCTATTAAGTTCACCAGTACTCATTCCCAATCCGAAATTCCCACTTCCAATCTAGACTATGGACCAATTTTAAGTACTTTATATATCTATGTTTAGTCAAACCTCCACACACAAAGACCCAGTGTGATGACTATAACATAATTGCAAAAGTTAAAGAGCTAAGGATCAAACAATCAGTTTGATAATTAAATCTATAATCCCTAAATAACTATATAAGATTAACATTAATAAGAACCTCTCAATCCTAGGTAAACATCCATAATCTTATACAATCAGGATTAGCATCTGAATAGAGGGCATATACAAAATATGTCCAACATCTGCTAGGGTGCCACAGGCACGGGTGGGTGCCCTACTGCTTCAAAGCGCGCCAGACGGTGCGTGGGGGTGCTCGTGAATATTAGAGGCGTACCCTGGGGCACACATGGGTGTGCTCGAGTCTTCGTAGCATGCCGGGGGGCGTATCTTGGCTGTGTATGGGCGCTGGGCCGACGGGGGAAAGGCTGGGTGCCCTTATGCTTCGGGGAGCACCAGGGGGCGCGCCTAGGGGTGCTCGTGAATGCGCTAGGGGCATGACTTGGGGCCCACGGGTGTGTGCTTGGGGCGTCGTGGCACGTCAGGGGGATGCCTTGGCTGCGGTGGCGCGCTGGGAGGTGATGGGTTGTTGCGGGGCAGGACTAGGTGTTGTATGGGCTGCCCCGAGGCCGGCAAGGCAAGGTCCTCCAGCTGGAGCTTCCTGGCGCGGTTAGGCCCTGCAGCTGAGCTTCCTTTCGCGGGATTGCCCTTCCAATGGCACGGCTGAGCCCTGCGGGTGGCGCGGCAGGATCTTCTTGCAGCGGGGTTTTCCAAGTGACCTTCTTTCCTTCTTGGTTTTCTATCCAAGTGCTTCCCGAGTATTTCCGCGGCCTTTATGAGTTATGTATATGGTTCTTGAGTTGTTGGGGGTCAACTTCCCGTGACAAAAAATTACCAACAACAGCTATAAAGTTTATTGAGCAGATAAACTACCCAAGAAACTGGAGGATTATTGTTGTTGGTGATTTTGGTCATAGAAAAAATTGTCCCCTAACAGCTCAAAAACTCTCTAGGAAGCACTGTGAAGTCTGAATAAGCATTCAGGAAGCACTTCAAAAGGCGATTGAGAAGAAAAGGAGATCAGTCAGACGAAATGACATGTCCTTATGCCACCCCTGCCGCGCCTGTTGCGGGCCATATCCCGGCGGCACCCTTGGGCGCCCTGCCGAAGCGCGTGAGGAGTGAGCCATGTTGTGCCTGTCGCGGGACAGCACCCCACGGCACCCTTGGTCGCCCTGCCGCAGGGCGGCAGGTAGGAGCCTTGTCGGGCTTGCCGCGGGACACCACCCTGCATCCCCTTGAGCGCCCTTCTGCAAGCCGGCAAGAACAACCCTTGCCGCAAGACGACAACCCACGGCATCCGACACCACCCGCGATAACTAGGCGCCCTCTGACGCCCTGGCGCTCCCAACACACGCCATCTGGCGTGCTCCAGTGCACCCAAAGGAACGCCCCCCTGGCGTGCCCCGACGTGGAATGGCACTCAGTCGTGCCCCCGACGACATGCCTTCAAGCATGCCCCACTCGCACCCCATGCACACCTCCTGGCGTGGCCCAATGTCGCACAGCACCCATTCGTGCCCCTGATGCCTATTCACCACACGGTTGTACCCCGAGGCACACCCTCGGGAATCTTGGAGCATTCACGGCATGCTCTAAAGCATTCCCCAGGCGCAACCCTGTGCGCCCCCGTGCAAGCCTCCCGGTGTGCCTCGACGTTGCATGGCACCCAACAGTTCCCCCAGCGCCTAAACATCACACGAGTGTGCCCCCAAGCACAACTCCAAGCACGCAGGGCATGCCCCCACGCATACCCAGGCACACCCCCCGCGGCACCTGAAGGCCACTGGCGGCACGTAAAGGCAACCTACAGCAGGAAGCATCTTCCTTCCCATGCCTCTCCTGCGATAGGAAGCATCCTGCTTCCGATGCGTCACCTACGGCGGGAAGCATATTTCTTCCTATACGTCACTTACGGCAGGAAGCATCTTGCTTCCCATGCCTTTTTTTGCAGCAGGAAGCATCCTGCTTCCCAAGCCTTTGCAGCAGGAAGCACACTCCATCCGTGCCAACTTCCTCCAAACACCTCATCATGCTTCCTTCACCTCCAATAAAGATAAGGGACACCCTAGAAATGTCCCTTGCGCCCCCAACACATGCTTTATTATGTGGAGGCTAATACAGTATCCCAAAAAGATAAGAATGCCTTTAAAGCCATTCACACTCCCATGAGACACACCAACACTACTCATTAACCCTAAACCTACCTCTCAAGCACTCCCTAATATGGAAAGAAGCCATATGCCCTTGCTTATGGACGATAATGCCCTCATGGGAATTATTTTCACCTAGAAGTACTATCCTACCCCTAAGCCCTTTCTAAAGGCTATAAATACCACTGCATTCTCCACGAATCACATCCTTTCACACACCATACAATTATTATGCTCAAATTTCTCCCCACGCTATTGATAACTGGAAATCTTTCTTCATCTTACCTTAGTATGCTAAATTCTCTCTAGAATTCTAGCTACAAGGAATCTTTCTTCGTCTTAACCTTACCTTGCTCATATCTTTATAATTCGAGCCAGAAAGGAAGATCCACACCCAAGGATTTCGGCTACCACGAGCCTCCCTTTCACCACAAAAAACACGGTCACATAACCTCTAAAGGCCGATAAACTCACCACCTTAAAGGGAGGTTTCGGTCACACCCTCACAACATCCTCCAAAGGCCAATTTCTACCACACCTTTGGGTGAGATTTTGGCCCCCATCTAGCCTAGTGCTACATGCTACTTAGGAAGGATACGGAAGTCGGCCTCCCAACCGGTGAGGCCGATTTATCCTTAGCAACATCAAGGAGGAACTCGCAAGGCCCCATGCAAAAAACTAAGAGCCGGGGTAGAAGAAAGTGCAACTAGGCCTTGTCAAAGCTCTGCCCAAGCTCCACCAAAGCGCAACATATTGGACATGTGTGTCCTTAAACAAGATATTTATCCATTTGTAAAAGATTATGACAAGTCGTTGAATAAAGATGATGCTTATTATGTTAATCTTATTATAGTTTCTGGTAGAGTAAAATAGAATGTTTGATTCCTTAGTTCATAAAGGATGCAATTATGTTATTATTATATAACAGAGTCAAGTGAGGAAAATTTAATAAACATAATAAATGAACTTAAAAAGCCCGTGACCTGATTAACTGGGTGGGAGCCCATTAATCGGTAAGGTCATTAATGTGACTAAGTGACAATCCTATTCTGGATTATGTGTATGTCACACTCACTAGAAGTGCATTAAGTATGAAGCGTATTCATACTGGACCGAACCTGACTTAAACTAGATAAGTTGTCATATAACACCGTCACTGATAACTTGTAGTTGAGTCACAAAATGATGATCAAATGGATATTAGTTCTAAGTCCTGAGTGATCATGAGTCTGAGCTACTGGCTTGATTGTTCTTTGATTTAACCGTTAAAGAACACAAGATATTACTGCTGTTCCCAACACTATTATTTTGGGAACATGATAGTCAGTAGTAAGGATAGCTTGATCATAGACATGGGCATCACACAGCTCTCTTCAGAGTCATGATGATTCCCTTGGTTGTCAGTGGTGAGAAGTGAGAGGCACCCGTGTGCGCAACTTATGAATCGAAACCATAAGTGGGTTGCTCATAAAATTACTGGCTGAGTCAAGGATGAAAATGCATTGAGGGGCATTACGGTAAAAACCGCCTGCTCATGTGTAAGTCATCAAGTGAAAGGACAATAACCCGAATTTGATTGAATCTAATGGACACCCTGCTGTTATAAGGGAATAATATATACTGTATCACTAAAGAGTGCAGCCTCGGGTCTATAGTGGAATCAATTCGAGGTTTGACGAACAACTAGCAGTTCGTTGGAGCTTAAGTGATACGGCTCCATGGTCCCCAGGATAGCTCCGTAACGAATGATACGTACGTGATTAAAATGCATTCTGGATAATGTTTAATCATTTGGCTCGACTTATAAAACTGATAAGTCTGTGTCAGACGACAGATAGTTTTATCGTCAGCGTGGCAAAAGTATTATATTTTGGTACACGGAATTAACTGATAAAAAGAAAGTTAGAATTTAGATTTTCTAATAGCACCATGTTGTTGTAAATTAAATTCTAAGAAACTTTTCTTTTTGAACCAAGTCATTCTGACTTACGGTTTGTAATTTATGGATTTTCTAAGTTTATGACTCGGTTTGATAAACTATGAAATTAAATCACATGTCACGAATTTAAATGATGGTCTTGCACCATGACATTTAATGTGTGATATTGAGCTCAGATTTTATTAGTATAATTTAATTATTTGGATTTAATAATTTGGTTTTATTAATAGTTTCTCGTTCTCCGAAGATACTTGAGAATATTTTTCACTGCAGTCCAGTGTGCCATACCAGGGTTGGATTGGTATCTACTTACTATTCCCACAACGTAACAGATGTTTGGCCTAGTACACTGCATAGCATACATCAGACATCCCACTGTTGAAGCATAGGGCACCAGCCTCATCTCGTCTTGCTCTTCCGGAGAAGTTGGACACTGGTTCCTGCTAAGGAACACTCCATGCCTGGTCGATAAATTACCTCCCTTGGAGTTTTTCATTGCAAAACATTCAAGCATTTTATCAATGTAAGCTGCTTGTGACAAGGCTAGAAACCTGTTATTGCGATCCCTAAAAATGCGGATCCCAAGAACATAACTGGCTTCTCCCATATCCTTCATTTAAAATTGCGTAGATAGCCACGCTTTCACGTCCGATAATCTCTTCACATTGTTTCCAATGAGAAGAATATCGTCGACGTATAGAACAAGAAAAATTTCCACGAACTCATCATTGAGTTTATAAATGCAGGCTTCAGTTTCATTCTGAATGAATCCATAGGTCTTGATGGTCTCATCAAACCTTAGATTCCAGGATCTGGAAGCTTGCTTCAATCCATAAATAGACTTGAGTAATCTGCAAATTTTCCTTTCTTGACCCTGTTGCACGAACCCTTCTGGTTGGTCCATATAGATGTTCTTGTCAATGTACCCGTTCAGGAATGCGGTTTTGACGTCCATCTGCCAAATCTCGTAATGAGACTTTCAGGCTATGGCCATGAGAATCCTGATGGACTTGTACTTAGCGACTGGAGCGAAGGTCACATCGAAATCAATACCTTCTCTCTGGGTAAAACCCTGTGCCACTAGTCTAGCCTTGAAGGTTTAAACCTTCCCGTCCACCCCTCTTTTTCTCTTGTATACCCATTTATTCCCAATGGTTTTGAAACCATCAGGTAACTCTACAAGTTCCCAGACTTCATTAGAATCCATTATTCTATTTCTTGGTTCATGGCTTCCTGTCATTCTCCCTTATCAGGATCCACCATAGCTTCCTTGTAGCTTGTGGGATCTTCAACACTAGTGTTTAAGACATCTAGGTCAAATACCAACTAGGTTTACTCGTAGTGTTTAACCGTTCATAAGAACCTCCCACTACGTCTGAGTATTCCCAGAGTTTGTAATGAAACTCTAAACGTGATTACTCGTAGTGTTGTTAACTATCAATTAACCTCCCAGTACGTCTGAGTATCACTTGGTTCTGATCCTGGGACAGTGGTTTCCGTACTCTGATTATCAACAGGCGCTGTTGATTGTGTAATTATTTTGTCTTCTAACAATTCCTCAATTAATGTTTTATCTTGAGGTTCATAGTTTATATAGAGTCATATTTCCAAAAGAGTTACTATTGTTGTAAAACAATTACTCTCTTATATGATCATAAACTATGTTTCATCCGACTCCCATGAATAATGTAAAATGATTCTTCCCCTTAATCATTTCTAAATGTTCTTGTTCCTTTCTTTCTAGAACACCTATTATGCTGGTGTGAAAGAGAACGTTGACTATCACAGAATTAATTTCTCTATAAGGTGATCATAAACTGAAAGTTTAGATTCACCCCTTCAGAATAACTGAAGAGTCACAAGTGATTAACTGAATTAAAAAATTCGGTTCATGCAATAAATTTCTTGAGCTTTTAAAAGTTCTAATTTACTTTGCATTCATACCATTACCTTGAATACTTACCAATCATTAGATAAAGTATTCATATCCTTTTTTCGAGCTTGTATAATGGACCACATACGCCAAGTATGTACAAGCTTTATAGGAACTGTGACTCTTTAGACCCTTTTTTCTCATAAAATGGTATTTTAGTCATTTTAATCTCTGGACAAGATTCTCAAACAGGCAAGGAACTGATGAAATAGTTCACGCACTGGTCCATCTTGTTTATCTCATCCAAATTAATATGACTATCATTTAGATGCCTTAGGTAAAATGTTTTAGGTAAATTATTGGTTTGAAATAGTTACATGATGCAAACATGTTATCAGAAAAACATTAACTAAACCCTTTAACTATTTCGTGATAATTTAACCGACTGTACACATCGTTGCCGTCCTTAAGACATAGTCACTCTAAGGTGACTCGCAGTATCAACTGTGTAGTTTGGTTAAACTAAGTTTTAGTCATAAACTTAATTAATTCTCAAATTAAGAACCACCACAGTTCTCTATGATTATTAACTATCACCATAGATGGTTGGGAAGTACCAAATTCCGTGCAAACTTAACCCATTATTTTTGGTTCTCGGTATCCTCTTGGAAACGTCGTCCTTAAGGAATGGTCACTCTAGGGTGACTCACGGCCCATTTCCAAGGTGTCAAACCTTCCACAAGCAATCCTTAACCTTAAGAGGAGTGGTCACTCTAGGGTGGCTCAAGGCGGTGTGGTCAGCAGACCTTGTGACAGTAATAATGGAGACCTTTTTTAATTAATTCTATACTTGCCATAGTTTTTGTTAAGATAACATTTTTAATATTATACTAAGTTATTTAAAACTTATTATAAACTTTCCTTTAATGACACATTAAAAGTTTATATTTTGGCTTTATTAATTACGACACGTAATTTTATAGAATGCCTCAATGATTATCGTGTTCATCATTTTGTCGGTAGTGATAGGTCAATCATACTTTCTCCAGGTAGATGGGAGGGGTCCTAACCGGTCACCCAGAAGTGGATGGTGAACCGGCCCCACTTTTGATTCCCTCTTCCTCAGACAAGATTATATGATTGAGATTTTTCCGACTAATAATGATTCCCTTGGTTGTCAGTGGTGAGAAGTGAGAGGTACCCGTGCGCAACTTTTGAATCGAAACCATAAGTAGGTTGCTCATAAAATTACTAACTGAGTCAAGGATGAAAATGTATTGAGGGGCATTACGGTAAAACCCCCTGCTCATGTGTGAGTCATCAAGTGAAAGGAAAATAACCCGAATTTGATTGAATCTAATGGACACCCTACTGTTATAAGGGAATAATATATACCGTATCACTAAATATTGCAGCCTCGGGTCTATAGTGGAATCACTTCGAGGTTTGACGAACAACTAGCAGGTCGTTGGAGCTTAAGTGATACGAGTCCATGGTCCCCAGGATAGCTCCGTAAAGGATGATACGTACGTGATTAAAATGCATTATGGATAATGTTTAATCATTTGGCTCGACTTATAAAACTGACAAGTCTGTGTCAGACGTCAGATAGTTTTATCGTCAGCGTGGCAAAAGTATCATATTTTGGTACACGGAATTAACCGATAAAAATAAAGTTAGAATTTATATTTTCAAACAGCACCATGTTGTTGTAAATAAAATTCTAAGCAACTTTTCTTTTTGAACCAAGTCATTCTGACTTACGGTTTGTGATTTATGGATTTTCTGAGCTTATGACTCGGTTCGATAAACTATGAAATTAAATCACATGTCACGAATTTAAATGATGGTGTTGCACCATGACATTTAATGTGTGATATTGAGATCAGGTTTTATTAATATAATTTAATTATTTGGATTTAATTATTAATATCTAATTAATAATTAATTAATAATTAAAAGATTTATATTAATAAATAAAAATATATATTTATATATTGTTACATGTGTAAATTCGAATTAGGGTTTGGAGAACACAAACCCTAGGTAAATTTGAATCTGTGAATTGGAGAATTTATATTTGCGGCATAAGTACCTACTGTTTTGGTATTTTGGCAAAACCGTGAAATCAATTTAATCCATTGGATCGGTTATGATTTAATATCAACCGTTGGATTGAGATAATTGATTTAAACCCTAAATGTAATTCAAAATTGAAACTTGGTGACCAAGTTTAGGTATTTCGAATTCGCTTAATTAATATGTCCGTTGGATCGGTTTTGAGATTTAATCTTTAACCTTCGGATTAGAAATTAATTAATGTTATATATATAATATATAATTTGAATAATATTGAGGATAAGAGTTCGAATTAGGGTTTTGTAAAACCCCAGGGTATTTGACTTTATCCCTAATTGATTTGATCCATTTGATTGGTTTAAGATTTATTTTTAATCATTGGATCTAGATAATCATTATCCAATTCGAATTTTAAATATGTATATATAATATAATTCGAATTTTATGATAAGATTAAATATTTTGATCTTATCATGTATTATTATTTAATTAAATCCCTGATTAATTATATCCATTGGATTTAGATGAGATTGAATCTGGACCATTGGATTGAAATAATTAATTATATTTAATTAATAGAATTCGAATAATGGGAGGGAGAATCTCCAAATCGGTTACAGCTTGAGCCTATAAATAGGAGGCTCATTCTACACATTTTCCACACCTTCCCCAGAGGAAAAACTCGAGCTCTCCCTCTCTCTCTAGGGTCTGTGAGTTTTCTGCTTCTGATCTCTCTTCTGGTTCGGCTTAGGAGATATTATTCTCTAATAGCTTTAAAAGAACCATCAGTTAAATTTTGCGACGGAGTCCTGCCGGCGAAGCCCACGCTTCGGTACGACGAATCCAGGAGAATATCCCGGAAGATCACGGGAGTTTCCCTCAGCATCGGCGGAGCCCTGCCCAAGTCAGAACGCGCAGCCGGAATCGTCAGTTGAGGTACGGCCTTATGCATTGGGTAAATAAATGCAACCATTTACTGCTTTCTATTTATTTCCTATTCGACTAGATTATTAATAATGATTATGAAAATATTAAATTCAAAATATTTATCAGATCTTAACAAAATGATTTTTACCCGATATCTGTGTCGTCGGTCCGGTAACAAGATTTCCGCTTTAAAATGAATTTTTAAATGTTACCGGGACGCCTCAGAGGCTATTATCGTGGTAAGGAAGTCGTCTTGATACCACCGATTTCCAACACAACTTCGCTCCCCCGGAGCTCTGCTCACTCCCCGCCAATGAAGGTTGTGTACTTTCCCTTCTTGAAGTTGTCCTACCTCATTAAATCGTTATCCACGATGATATAGGCATCGCACCTTCGTTTTAGCGAAGCTCTTCCCATATCGATAGCTAGACCCCTTGACGGCTAAGGCTGCGCACCTTTGTGCTACCGAAGCTCTATCCATCTCGTGAGTCGGTATTCTCAATGACTTAGGCAACGCACCTTTTCTCCCCCCGAAGCTCTGCTCCACATTCGGGCTATTCTCTTGGAATAGTCCACCCCGACGCCTTCATATCTTACATGAAGTATCGCTTAAAACCCTCGGGGACTATTAGCGGATCTAGCCATGCTATATCCCCTAACCCTCATTTTCAACCTAAAAGCAAACTATGCAACGACTTAATCCCCCACACACCCTCGGGCTAGGGGTCAGTCACCAAAACTGGCCTAGGATCGGAGACGCGATCAGGACTCTTGTCCTTCTTAAAACGCGAACAACAAAATCATTTGAGTATAGTAATTAGGCTTAGACTAATGACTGGAAGGATTATTTTAGCTTGAGCACTACTAGGATATTATGAGAATCTAGTATAGGAATATATGTGATCCCATACGGATTAGATCAAATAGTGCTTAAGATTGGATTTGGAAGATTAGATAGTATAGGAATATATTAGTCGAATCCAAAAATTCATTAGTAGTAGGTGCTCAGAAATGGTTTTCTCATAAATAGAAAAGCCGAATGTTGAAATTCGTTCTATTCCTAACCATACCAATCATAGTATACTTCATTTAGACTTAAAATTTAGAGGAAATCGATAATCCTAATCGCTCGATTAATTTTACAAATCAATCTCATTTTTTCCTCGTAATCTCATTCGTAGCTCAGGCTTAGTTTACATCATTTTGAATTGTCACAAAACTGATAAACTCAAATTGGTTGATTTTATAAAAACTGAAATTTTTATATTAAAATTGTCGCTTAATTAGTCCATGTGGAGACGATACTCTATTTTACTGTTCTACTACTTAGCCAACTCGTGCACTTGTGAGACATTTTTTGCAACAGGTACTATATCATAAATCGGAATTTTTGTTAAAAATTAATAGTAAGAATAAGATACCTTGTCGAAAAAGGTGTATAAAACATGGTTTCAGAAGCCGTGTTTTACGTTGTTTCGCTCCCTCTATTTTACGGTCATGTTGCTGCTGATAGAAATATCAACTTAAAAGTCGGAAAAAAAGGCATGTTGCATAAATTTTACAAGCATGCTGAAAGAAAAGTTGGGAAATAATTTTTTAGTATTTTGACAATTTTTATACATAGGTTCAAAATTACTTATTTATCACCATATAACATAAATAACTAAAACATCACACTTATAATAAGACATCATACTGATAGGTTATAATTGTATGTATATAAAAATAAGAGATATACTTTTAACTCATAGAAAATATAAGTTTAGGGTTGCAATTAAAATAAGACATCATAGGTATAGTTGTTCATGGGCATGCCGCAACTCTCAAAAAAGGGCATGCCAAAGGCATATTGAAGGCAATGCCGGGGAATTTAAAACCATGGTATAATGTAAAAGTATAAACAAATGTGCAAAGGTAAGGGTCAAACAATTAACTTAATTTGTAGAGGGTTTGTATGAAGATTGTACCGACTAGCATTATTCTCTCTCGTCGCAGAATTCAGATGGATACGAGGTGCCCTATTTGTCATCACGAGCATGATACAATTGGACATTGCTTTTGGGGATGCAAATTCACTCAAAAAAATTGGAAACTGGCGGGATATGTTTGATCCTAGAATCGACCCTATCTGCATCATCGTCTCGGCTCTCACCTCTCTCGAACCAGGTGAGTCTGCATTATATTCTGTTCATATGTGGCGAATATGGAATAATAGAAATAATGTAGCAAAGGAAGTACATCGCGATCTGTTATCTATAATATCCATCGGTTAGCTATTCAGAAAGAGGGTGTGGTTTTTGTATTTTTATCCGAGATGTTGTAAAAGTTACAGATGGCCTTGTTGAACTTACGATTAAGACTTGGGGTAACATTGTTTGGTTGGAGTATGTTCCGCCAAGTATTGAATATTTTCTTTCCAGGGTTCTGGCTGTAACGAGGGGGTCTCGACCCTTGTTCGGGAATCTTATTTGGCTATTTTTAATGGTATTCCGAGGTGGAGTACTTCCTATAGAGCCTCACTTATTTGGGGAACTTGGAGAGTTTATGAGGCTCGTCTTTCTTTCTTTTTATATATATATATATATATAATTATAATGAGGGACAATTATATATTGAGGGACGTGAGGTTATCATTTCACAAAATGAAAGGTCATTGAGATCATAGTTTTAAATGCCCTGACATGCCTTCGTACACACTTTTTTGAGAGTTGTGGCCTTCGCCATCGGCATGCTCGTGAGCAACTATAACTTATCAATGTAATATCTTATTTTAATTGTAACCTTATATTTATATTTTTATATATGTTACATGTATAACTCTTATTTTTATATAAATACAACTATAACTTATCAATATGTCTTATTATTAGTATAATTTTTGTAGTTATTTATGTTTTATAGTGATAAACAAGTAATTATGAACCAATATAAAAATCTTGTTTAAATACTCAAAATTATTTTCCAAAATTTACATCGACATGCGGTAGCCCCTTGAAATTTATGCGATATTTGCGGCTTGCGCCATGCCATTTTTTCAGACTTACCAATCGGCATGAGGCATGCCCGTAAATAGAGGGGGCGAAACGGCTTGAAAAACGACATTTAGAATCATGATTGAGATAATATAAATAATATTAAATATCATGATTATTTTTCCTAGTAAAATAATCACACTAAAAAAGGCGGGGAAATTCAGATTTGGCAGCAAAATGTAGCCTGATTCACCGAGAATAAGCATTTTCTAGGGTTTCGAAAGCTTGCTCTCGCCATGGCTTTCTGGGAAGGTTTCGACGAAATCCGTCTTCTCATAGCTCCGGGTCAGTACTACTCACTTACCCCTCAGCTCATTCAAGGTTTCTTTCCTCATTTTTCAATCAAGGCTCGTCGCCATTGCAGATAAAAGTGAGCTCGGAGATGGAGTTGGAAGCTTGCTCTCGCTCCGTCATCCCAAATCTGGTACATTCAATACTTCATTGGAATCGTTCGTCCAACACATAAAAAGTGTTGTTTTCAGGCTCTTAAATTCGTGAATTTTAGCCCTTTTTTATGTATGTGCAGGGAACTCGACATGCTATCTCCTTGTAGATAACGAAGTGCAAGAAGTTCATTGGTTCAAGCAACAATACACGTCTTGGTTCTTAGGCGATTATGTTGCTCAAGGTTCGGAATTTTGATTTTCTTTACCCGCTTTGGACTATGCATCCATGTGATTAATACAGTCTTCGCATTCATTACTATCAGTAATCTATAGATACATAATGCATCTATACTCAATTTGCATAAACTGAGCTGTACATGTTTCAAATTTGGCTTCTTTTCCTTCCAAACTGTGCACAAATGACAGGATATGATATTAACCGCAGCAAAGTAGTGAAGAATTGGACATGAAAAAAGTTCTATTAGCATTTCCAGCGTTCAGAATATGTTCTATTTTTCCAGCATTAATAAAGTATTATGGATTGTATATTGTTTTGTCTAGGATAAAATCCCTTTCTACCTTGCTCCCTCGCCCACCTTATAAAATTCGTTCGATGGTTATATATATATATATATATATAATGACCCCGGGTGTGAAATTATCCTCCTTATCATGTCTTTCTTGTAGATGGTCGCATGTATACAGCCACACCCGTTGATCCTGTTTTCATTTTGTTGCCGATATTTGAAGAAGCTAGAATGAAGGTACGTCTGCATTTTAGTGCATCTCACCGAGTAACATATTGCCTTTTTCCTACATTTTAGTGCATCTCACTGAGTAACATATTGCCTTTTTCCTACTAATTTTCGGGTCAATTTGCATGTGTGTAGTCTGTAGGACTTAAAATAACCTGCGGATGTGATTTTTTTTTTCTCGACTTTATGTATGTGTGATTTTTTTATTTTGTCCCAAGGACTAGCAGTGAAGTAACCATGTTTATTTGGAACGCAGAACGGGAGTGATCCTGGGAAGTTCAGACAATTGGACGAGATAATGACGATTGATGGATATCCTGGATATGAACAGTTATTGTCTGTTGCAGAGAATTCCATGCAAATTGTTTGTGATGTCAAAGGTTACTAACTGCCCTTTTTTCCAATGTGCCTATATAGTTGATTTAGACGGACACTTTGCTAATAATAATTTACAAAAGATACTAGTGCATTATGTAGGTTTTGGTATTGAACTGGTCTTGCTCTCTGCCTCTCCTTGCAGAAATTGGATCCTCAAAATTTTTTAGACTCGATGATTCGAAGGTCTTGAGTTGGATGTATCACAAGGTATATTTCTTCACATTACTGACGATACGGAGTCTATAGATTGTTTGGTAACTATTATATAGTACTTACATATACGTATATGATATGCTTTCTTGGAAGCGTAATTTGCTATATAATGATGCTTTCTGGTCTTTATGTGTTAGACAAGCGAGCAGGTCATGTAATAAGTTTTTAAAATTTTTGATACCGCAAAAACATGTGTAGCAATTGTTGATCTATTAACAAATAATTTTGCTCTGTTTCTTCCAGGTTTCCCCGTTATGTATAGGTGATTAACAACTGAAAAACTTTAGTTATTCTCCACCTTAATCAGAGAGCCTATAACATCTTTGCTTTGTCTAATTTTTCTCCTTACTGCTTAAGAAATTATTGGTTTTTCATTGCAGGTATGTCAGCTAAAACAGACATTATTAACTTTGGACAAAAACTATGCTGCACAAAACGACAAGGATACATGTATAGTTCTCCTACAAAACCGCTCATGGTGTTTTTTTTATCAATTTTTAATTTTGGTTTTTTTTTTTTTTCCGCCCGGATGAGTAGGCAATTAAAATTATCAAGAGTTTTCAGCTCTCAGTTTGATCAATCACCATTACTTTACGCAGTATCTGATGCAGTATCGATACTGAGCGAGTATGTAAAAGACGATCCTTGGTTGAATAAGCTTTGCAGCCATTTGAAGTAAAGCCTCTATGAATTTACCGTTCTATGAAAAATAGTTAGAAGCGATGTGGTGGATTAATCTTTTTCTTTTTTATTTGCAGGTTAGATTTGGAAGAGGTGACTAAGAAAAGGTCAGAAATTCAACTTATACAAAATGCCCCGGAATTTACCACAGCTTCGAACGTCTCACAGGTACAAAAGATTGTAGAAATTTTTCCAGCTACAGCTTTTTCTTTTAATTCTAATTTTCCTCGATGTCAAATTGTGAATTTGTGACTTGGGAAAAAGTTGGATTTTCCTCAAATATTTTCCGAGGTACAAGAAGTTTACAAATTTGGTCACGAACACGATTGGAAAATGCAAACCCGATTACGCACCACAAGATTGATGTGGTTAATTTCCTTTGTTTTGCTTGCTGGTTCACCTGCATTGTCCATTAATAGCAATCATCACTCAATTTCTTAACCAGTGATTTGGACATGAATTGCCCTTTTCATTTCCAGGAGAAGACTAAGGTTACCGCTAAACCCGCGAGAGGAAGGCCCGTGAATAAGAAGGCGAAAGTCGAAACAGAATCACGGAACATCAAGGACATGTTTACCAGAGCTTCAAGAAGAAAGAAATGAAATGGAATTTCAAATACCATGTGACGTCACCTAGTGTTCACATTGTCTTGTTGAATTGTTTATTTCTCATTTCAAGAATCAAGATCAGCATGAGTCATTGCCTTGTGTATTATATTTTAGTTTCTTTTTCAGATTTAATATATTATAATGATAGTCTATTTTCTATAATCCAACCAACACGTTCCTGAATGAAATCATTAGTTTATCACTGAAAAAAGCTTAACCAAAACCATGCCTTGATTATTGTATAAATCTGAAAACTGAGGCTGACGTCATAATATAGAAACGTGCTTTAACCTACTTGCTTAAGAATCAAGACAAGGATCTGATTGTGCAATAATAGAATATCCACACCAAAAAGGTGGTTCATCTTTATAAATTATAACCAGACTATATTTTTTTTCTTTTCATTTTTATGAAATTCAGAAAGTGATTATTATCTTCACTAAATTCCTTCTCTGAATTGGGCGAGAAAAGCATTGGAAGATAGGAATAAAGGGATAAAGTGCAATCTTACGTGAGAAAAAATCAAGTGTAAGTTATTCTTCTTCATGTTTATCATTTTACTTGAGCTTTTTTGCTTTTTTGCTTTTTTTTTTTAAATACTAGTCCAAATAAACATTAGAGGCTTTAAGTAAAGTGAGTTAATGGAAAGCCTGAAAATGGGGACTCGGTCCGATTTTGAAAAGCTTGAAAAATTATAAATCGGCCGAAAAAGGCAAAAAGTTCGGTACACATTCCCGATTTTACCCGGGTTGACACTTGCGGTGAGACTTTGCAGACTTTTTCTGAACTGTCCTTGGTTTAAGCTCAACCTTATCCGATGGGATAAAGGGAAACTGGGTATAGAAAGAAGAAAAGATAAACAAATAGAGAATGAATGGTTGTAGAAAGAAGAACATAGGCGTGTGGACAAGACGGTCAATTCAATTTCTAGTGATCAAACTATTATGCGTAAAGAAAATTAATAGAAGCATAAAAGAAACAAACATGAGAGAGTTGTGGGGAATATAAGCCTGTTACAAGTCTGATATTCTTTTAGAAGCTCATTTTACGTGGAACATTATTCCTTTTGTTTAGATCGTGTCAAGTGTCAACATGAACAAAATGAATAGCATCTTCAATTGAGGAGTCATTTGCAATGTCCAAAAAGTCTTGCTGTCACTTTTTTTGGTTATTCTTTTTGGCCTATCATTGCTTTATTACTTGGTGATCATAATAAGATGCCAAAGCTTGGGATCATTTTTCTGTGCTCATACAAACAGCTACAATGACAATGGATGCAAGCCATCTTACTGCTCTCTTGTCATCTCATGGGGTTGATTTTCTTCTAAATAGTCAAGGAAAGGTAATGATATTCCTTTTGCAAAACTCTTCTTACCACTTTATTTCTCATTGAATCCCCAAAGTAAGGTTCATAGCTGAAAATGTACAAAAGAGCAAAGTCCATTTGCTCCAATTACTCTTCATATTATTACTAAACATATTTAAATATATTTAATATGGCCAGGAAATGCCATTCTCATCACTGCATGGCAAGACAATCTGCCTTTTCTTCTCAGCAAACTGGTGCAGACCCTGCAAAGCATTCACCCCGCAGCTAGTCAACCTCTACAACGCCCTCCGAGCAGATGGAAAGGAGCTCGAGATCGTGTGTGTCTCGTCCGACCACGATGCCGACGAATTCACACAGCACCTGATGCGCATGCCATGGCTCGCCGTGCCTTTCGGGGCGAGATCAGTCGTGAGCGAGAGGTACGGCGCGGATCGCATTCCCTCGCTGCTCCCGCTGAGCCCTGACGGGGTGTCGATCAAGGACGACTTGATCGGGCTGATCGAAGACTACGGCGCCGCGGCATTTCCTTTCACGAGAGGGAGGAGAGAGGAGCTGAAGGCCATGGACAAGGCCAAGCGTGAAGGGGGGAAGTTGGAGCTCATTTTGGGACGAAACTATGTCATCTCTAGAGATTCCACACAGGTGAACATTTCTTCATTCAATAATACAATTTATCATGATTTATTATCTTTATTATTAAACTGTAATTTTTGCTATATATAGAAACCTGTGTCATAAAGTTGTAAAATTCATATTCATAATATATATAAAATTGTGATCTGCCAAATATGCCGTATATTTAAAATATGCCATGATCTTGAACTGCATGAACAATGCAGACTCCGGTGAGCGAGCTTGTCGGAAAGACGGTGGGCCTCTACTTCGGCGCCCACTGGAGCCCCCCCTGCCGAGCCTTCACGGCCAAGCTCGCGCAGACCTACGACGCCCTCCTCCGCCACAACTCGCCCTTCGAGGTCGTGCTCATCTCCACTGACCGAGACCGCACAGAATTCGACCTACACGTCAGCACCATGCCGTGGCTGGCCATGCCCTATGAGGACAGACCAGCCCGGCACGACCTCTGCCGGATCTTCGGCGTACGGGAAATTCCCGTGCTCGTTCTCATCGGCCCCGAGGGGACGCCGTCCAGCGGGGACGCAAAGGCGGCAGTGTCGCTTTTTGGGGCGGAAGCGTTTCCGTTCACGGAGGAGCGGGTGAGTGAGCTGAGGAGCAGGTTGAGGAGGGAAGGCGAGGCGCTGCCGGCGCTGGTGAGGGACAGGAAGCACGGGCACGAGCTGAAGCTGGAGATGGCAAAAGCTTACTTGTGCGATTGGTGCGGAGAGCGAGGCAGATTCTGGGCCTTCTCTTGTAATGTGTGCGACTATGATCTTCATCCAACTTGTGTGGACAAAGACAAGTAATTACCGGGAGATTTCCTCAGTTTAACTCTCGAATTAGAGACCGGTTGCGTTACCAGCAGTGTGCTAGTTAAATTATTAACTAGATGGGATAAGAAACACTAATTTAAATTGCGAAGAGATAATTCCAGCAAAAAAAAAAAAGGAAAATTGCAATGAATTGAGAAAAGAATAACATTAGTTACACTATATAACAGTAACATCAATTTGAGAGTAGTTGGGGAAGGCTCACAAAGAGAATAATACAACAATGAGGACAATTGAAAACCCTAATTAAGTTATACCAACGTAAAACAAAATTACTATCCCTATTTCTATAACTCTTATTCTTTCAGAAAAAAAAATTCTTGCACAGCAAAACGGCAAAACCACATCTTTAGCTTGTATCCGCCATTCTGTTTCCCCGCAAATTTATAGAATAAAATAGCAAGCTTATGAATGAATATTTAGTTCACCTCAATTATACGGCCTCGACGCCTTCTTCCACTTTCGACGGGCCCTTGGGCCGACCAGATCGTCTTACATCCTTGCTTGATAAGTACTTCATGGCTTTCTCGAGATTGACATTATTTGGTAATACATTCTGTGCATCACGAAAGCATTGTTAGTTAATAAAGTTCTATGGAATAATGTCAGTACATGTATTATTTGGGAATTATGACAAGTAATTGGTCCATTTGCCGCTGAGGTTTAGTTTTTGACAACAATATCCCCGTATTTCAAAAGAGTAACACATTGCCCCATATACCTTAATGTAAGCCGTGTTGCCAAAAATTAAAGATCAAAGGACAGATTGCACCAATATGCAAAGTGTGGGGGGCACTGCTGCCAATTACCCTAATATGTTTAGAATATGGGAGGCTACCTTTGGAAGGGAAAAAAAGTTCCGCCGATGTTTAACAACAAATCCATTCTTTGCCAGTTTTATAATCACCGGTAGCCCGTCGTCTGGATGGTTACCCTAACAACAAGACAAGCACACACGCAAGGAAATCAGCTTCTCCACTCGCCTAAAGGGGAAATAAAAAATAAAAAAAATTAAGAGGGAAACTAAACCAGCGTCACGGGGTAGCGCAGCAATTCAACGGCGACTTCAAGGGTAACAGATCCCAAATCTTTAATCTGAAATAAATAAAATATGAAGTTCGTCATCAATTTCTGATTTAGGACTTCAATGGAAGAAGCATATCAGTTATACTACAGTGTGATCTAACATGTACTTAATTTTACGAGTTCTACATACATGGGAAACCGATGATCTTTTCGGCACGAAGTTTTTCCTGTCTTCACCAAGCTGGACATAGTATCCGTAAGGACCGTTCTTTACCAGAATCTGAAAAAAAATAAAAAAAAATAAATACATGGGTTTACTGTAATGTCAGTCCAGGGAACACAATGCGGAAGCAGAGCTTGAACACTGAAAGGTCATAGTAGCACCACCTGATACAAAGACCAAACTGACCTTTTCCCCCGAAACTGGATGAATCCCGAGAACCTTTGGCTCCTCCATGACGCTGGTAACTTCTGGAGTTTCTGCGTCATCGTCATCGCCATATAAAGTCTTAGCAATATACCTATCCAATCAAAGTCAGCAGAAATATGCTATGTTAATAATAAATTTGAGTAAAAAATGGACGAATGTGATCTCTAAATGCACATAAAAAATAAATAAATAAATTAAAAAAAAAAAAAAAAAACCTACACTACATTGGCTGCAGAATATGAAATCTTTCCCAGATCATACCCTTTGCAGAATATTATTTGCTTGCCAACGTTGGAAAGAACGAGAGGGAAAACTGATATTGGTCTATATGTTATTGCTGAATTTCATAAACAAGACGAATCTTAACCGCTCGTTTTATCTATTATTTCCCGATATTAACGAAGGCAAGAAGCACCATAGTTCATAACCTAAATTAGCTGGTTAGTTGGGGCATCTTAAAGCTAAAATAACGGTACATACCTACTAATTTTTACCATCATCGAAGCCAGCAAAACTGTAAATTCAAGCATGTATTCCAAAAAAATCTAATTTACTGTGTTGACTCTCTTTTCTATTTAGCAGGAATAACAATAATAAAAGAAATAAAAAATAAGAACCTTGATATTTCAAAGTTACACTTTAAAAGTACCATAGTATTTCTTTAGTCTTAGTCCCACTGTAGACTATAGTATATCACTATCTAATCCTGCCAATAAATTCCAGATTAGACTAATTAACGCGTCCAATCTTTAGATTTTAAATTAAAGTTATAGCTTACATCTTGGGTGTTGATCAGAAGCTTACGTAAGATATAAAATTCACTAATAATAATAATAATATCAAATGCTTCGTACTTACTTGCATCTCGGGTGTTGATCACAACCGATAAAGTAGCCAGCGCCAAACCGACTCACTTTGAAAATCAACTTTCCTTCCAAACAGCTGACACATTTGAAACAAATGCCAAAACCATATAAGAGGTCCGAAATAATTATACAGTTGCACTCTTCAGGTTAGCGTATGAGATGCATATCAAAGTGTTAACAAAGAAAATGGAGAGGAAAATATTGTGTATTTCATTGAGGGTAGAAGGCTATTTATACATGTACAAGTGTTCTAGACTATTCTACTTCTAGGTTATTCTAAGAGTAATAAATGCATTCTACATAGTTCTAATTCTAAGTCTCTAATTAAATCTAATCTAGATGGTTCTAGAGATAACCTAAGCTATAATAATCTAAATAGATCTAGAATATTCTTTTAACACTCCCCCTCAAGCTGGAGCATATATGTTAATCATGCCCAGCTTGTTACTAAGATATTCAACCCGCACCCCGTTAAGAGCCCTTGTCAAACTCTCCCGTCATATGATGTGGAAACCAATCCTTGTTGAATCTTCTCGCGAACAAAGTGACTTGTCACTTGGAGCAATGTTGGTCAAGTGATTGTATTTGTCGATACTTTGGAGAAACAAACGAATGGTCTCTATCCAATCGAGATAGTTCGAACCATTCAACTTGTGGTCCGTAATCTTCGAGAGTACGGGCACCATTTCTGAAACACCGGCATGTTTTTGTTCAGTCATTTCGAATGTGAGAGGTAGGCAGCAAGATAACGAAGGCGACGAAGGTGATTCGGAGCAACGCGAGCAATAGAATTAGATGAAGTTGTGGGCGATGATGGAATCGAAAAACGGTTGTCGAGGGTGGTGCGTGGAGGCGTGTGGACAAGGCTAAAACAAATAAGTAAAAAGGGGATTTCGAATAGATTGAATGATGAGAAGATTTTGGAGTGGAAAGAGACAAATTTCGAACCCAAATAATGGGATAGCTAATTTCGGAAGTAGGCGAGTGGAAAGAGACAAATTTCGAACCCAAAAAAATGGGATAGCTAATTTCGGAAGTAGGCGAGTGGAAAGAGACAAATTTCGAACCCAAAAAATGGGATAGCTAATTTCGGAAGTGGGCTAATTTCGGAGTACGATGGCTAATTTCGAAGGTGGGCTAATTTGTTAAAGTAATTTGTTAAAGAAACAAATTTCGAACCCAAAAATGGGATGGCTAATTTCGGAGGTGGGCTAATTTCGGAGTGGGATGGCTAATTTCGAAGGTGGGATAATTTGTTAAAGAAACAAATTTCGAACCCAAAAAATGGGATGGCTAATTTCGAAACATGGCTCTGATACCATGTTAACAAAGAAAATGGAGAGGAAAATGTTGTGTATTTCATTGAGGGTAGAAGGCTATTTATACATGTACAAGTGTTCTAGATTATTCTACTTCTAGGTTATTCTAAGAGTAATAAATGCATTCTACATAGTTCTTATTCTAATTCTCTAATTAAATCTAATCTAGATGGTTCTAGAGATAACCTAAGCTATAATAATCTAAATAGATCTAGAATGTTTTTTAACACAAAGCAACAATAAAATTATCGTCTTATTTTTCTGCTCACCACAAGCTCCATTATGACTGCTCAGTATAAAAATTACTTTGGAACTCCGTATTTCAAATACATAATATTACGCTATATCTGTTTCTTCAGAACATTCACTTTCAAATTTCAGCTATTTGATATTCCCACCAAAACACAGAGATGGTACCTTGGACATGTCCTGTTCTCGTCCGGAAGAGACGCAAACAAGAAATCTCCAAAAGTTTTCTCCAACATCTTTTCCACCTGAAATATAAAAAATAAAAATAGTGAAATAGGAATTTTCTACATTAAAAAAAAAAAAAACATTTGCAAATATGTGTGGCATTACCTGATGGATATGAATGTTATTTGCGGTTTCACAGTAAGCGCTGAACCGACTCCAGTAGTCTCTTAGGAGGCCTTTCCATTCAGTTAGCCCAGCAGAAACATTATCCAGCTGAAGCAACAATATAAAGAATGAATAACCATTATGAAAGAAAGAGAGGATAATAATAGAGAACTCCCATTAAAGAAATCAAGAATTTTAAAGGTCTAATTAGTGCCATTTTGCTGCCGACTGCCGTGAACTGATAAAAAAGCCTTTTCCCGCTTCTACCATTTCTTTGTACTATTATTGATATTAATATACAATTAGTACAATATCATGTGCTATAACTATGTTTTTACCTCATTCTCCATATCGGCAGTGAAACCGTAATCCGTGACCTCAGTAAAATGGTTATTTAGAAAGGCCGACACCTACGAGCAATCACATAAGTGAAGATTACGAGACATTACGAGTCAAAGACCTCAATTCACAAAACAGAAACAGAGTAGTACTGAACGATATTACAAAGCAAAATAGTTCAATGAAAATCTGTTAATCGACGCCATTGGGATAATATGAGTGCTTGACTATTCACAGAGAAATGCTTAGCCAAAGTTCTGAATTCTACTCCTTCAGAGATAGTTGACAAAAAGACTGAAATTGCAGTAAATTAAAGAAAATTTTTATCAAATATACCATTCGACCACGAAATTCTGGATGCAGCACACGGCTTTTGACCGTCAGATAATTCCTATCCTGCTATCATAGATGGGTTAGTACCTTATATTGTGCTTGAAAAAAAAAATCAGTAATAAATCCGAATAGGAGAATATGTAAACCTCAGAAGTAATGACTTCACTCTCTGTCAGCAAATGTTATCCTTGACGATTTACTTGGGTTTTATACAAAATCATTACCTGTAAAACTTTTAAAGTCGACGCATATGTTGAAGGTCTTCCTATACCAAGCTCCTCCATCTTTTTGACCTGAAGTGCAACATGAGATTCTAAATGACAAGCTTAAAACACTTAATAGATAAACCTGATTAACAAATGACTGATTTTTCAAACCACAACAAACAATATTCTGGAAACCGAGGTATAAAACAGTAGTGGTACAAGAAGAAACTAAAAGTGCCTACCAGTGACCCCTCGGAGAATCGTGAAGGAGGTTGTGTATGGTGCTCCGTGAGTTGCACTTCACGAAGAGATAATTGATCTCCAGTCTACATAATAAAGAAATATAAGAAATGGAAGATACAGAAAGAAACAAAAAAAATACAAATAACCCAAAAGTGAATCCACATCAACTTCATGTTTACCTTCAACGACTCGAGAATTCTAGAAATTTCAAGGCGGTCAATTCCTTCGTTTTTATTAGGCCCAATCGCTTCAGCTTCCACATCCTAAAAAAAAAAACAGCCCGAATAACAATATATATAGCAAATACTCAAACACCATATTAAAATTTCATAGTCAGTCTTAGAAAAGGTGTATAAGCTAAGTACTCAACGCGAGATCCAAATTTCATAGTCGTAGAAATACTTCCTAATTATTTGAAAGCCCTTTCCCAATTTTCGAATGTTACTGTTTAATAAGTCCAGTAGCTTCACAAGATATATGTGCTCTCATAATTCTCAAAAAAGTTCCTTTTAAGAATCTGGTTCAAACAAATAGTATGGAGATATGGATTTTGGAATACTTGAATGATATCATGGAAAATACGAAGGCCTAAGGTCGAAGCAACTGATTCTTCAAAGCCTTAACTATAAGTAAATCAATACCATGACATGTACCTTAAAAGCAGCTTGATACCCGAGGAACTCAATTGATGAGCATGACGAACGGAAGATAATAGATTTAGAAGCATTTCCAATATCCGCATGTATCTGGTTCATTTAATACGAAAAAATTAAACAAGAACACAAACAAATATAAATGAGCCAACTCTTTGTACTTAGACTAGCTTAGCAGGTGAGATAAATCATAAATGTATACAATTAATGCAGTTCCCAAGCATATAGAAAAAGTTGTCTATCACCAGCGAGAAGTATCTGGGTTTTTTACTAATAAATTTTTTAATTTTGACAAAAAAAAAAATTGTTTGGCGACCTGCTTAATCGTCGCAGGTGTCATTTGACATGCCACCGTGCGACACCAGATGATCGTGTACAACTTCAAGGCGTCTTTGTCGAGTATTTCACTAAGCATCGCTGCAAGAGATTAATACATAGTACAATAGAAAACAAAAAGAATGTAAGAATTCCGGCAAAAAGTCAAAAGGTATTAAGCACAGAGATGTATTTACTTACAAGGAAGTCTTGAAATATCAGTGGGTCTGATTGCTTCATGGGCCTCTTGAGCATTCTTCACCTTCTTATAATGTTTCTGAGCACCTGTAGCTGCAAAATCTTGCCCGTACCTGCACATAGAAACTTTATCCTTACATTGTTTTCAAGAGCGACAGTGCTTCGAATAAAAATGCTAGTAATAAAATAATGTATGCACCAATATAGCATATATAAGAATCACCTTTCAGATATCAATGAGCGAATATTATTTACAGTTTCATCAGAAATCTGAAAAGAGTACCAAAAGGTATTAGAAAAGAATACTACACAGGTAATAGAATTATGCAATCGAAGTGAAACCTACATGTACACCATCGGTCCTCGTATATGTGATAAGACCTGTAGACCTGCCATCTGGCAATTGAATGCCTTCATAAAGTTTCTGTGCAAGCTGCATTCACTAGGAATATTATCAGCAAATATTTATGCAAGAAATATATAGCAATTACAGATTTATGAATATCAACCTTCATGGTATATGTTGAAGAGAAATGCAATTTGTTGGCGGCTTCTTGCTGAAGCGTTGATGTTATGAACGGCGTCGGAGGGTTTCTCCGTACTTTGCTCGTTTTATATCCAACGACCTTGAACTTTATTGAGTTGACTTCATTTTCAATATCCTTTGCCTCCTTTTCAGACGAGATTGAAAGTTGATCTAACCTTTCGGAGTTATAATGAGTCAAGTGTGCTTGCAAGGAACTAGCATTGTCCTCCAAACCTAACCCTTTCTTGTTTAACTCAATCTTGACCGTCCAATACTCCTGTGGTTTGAATTGATCGATTTCCATCTCTCTGTCGCATATGAGAGCCAACGCCGCAGATTGGACCCGCCCAGCTGACTGACACCCTGGTAACTTTCTCCATAATAATGGAGAAATGTTGAATCCAATCAGATAGTCAAGAGCACGACGCGCGAGGTAGGCGTGAACCAAGTTTTCATCGATGTCTCTTGGAGTCGCCAGAGCTTTCTTTATGGATGGCTCGGTAATTTCGTGAAAAACAACCCTCGCCACCATAAGACCTTTATGCAAGGCATCCTGTTGTTGCAACATCTCAAAAATATGCCAAGAAATAGCCTCTCCCTCTCGATCGGGGTCCGAGGCAAGAATGAGATTTTGTGCTCTGATGGAAAAGAAGAATTACAAATCTTATAAACATGTTGAATGTGGACAGATCTGAGAAGTAAGAACATGTATTAAGAATGATACGAAATGGAGCAACAAAATCATCCGTTACTTAAGGTGGGGGTGAAACCGGTGTTCCACTTCTGCTTTTTCGCAACTTTCAAAACCGCAACCGTTTTTTTTTTCTTTTCGAATACCGGTTTTCAAACAAGTTCCAGTGTAAAACCATATTTAAAAGAAATAAACATTGTCCAAAAAAAAAACAATTTTAATCATGAAAAAACTATCAAGACTTTATATATCTATTTTTATTTTATTTTTCAAAAAAGAAATGAGTTTGTGCTGACAGACACTACAATAACAAATTACAAATCCCCAAAGTAAAGAAATAAAAATAAAATCAAAATCTCAAAAAACGAAATCTTTAGATCTCTAAAATCGGTTTCAGAACACTAGAACACAATACCTAAATCAGTTTTAAAATCGGTTTTTGTTTAAAAAAAATTGAATATACTTGTTTTTCCACACACACAAAAAGATACCTAATAATCCAGTTATGTCATTTTCTGTGAACCAGTTTCTGCATAAAACTCGCCACCAATTTTTGGTATTCAAATGAATAATTCAACTTTATAACATTAGGACAACAATTATACATAACAAAGACGATGGAAAACCACCGTCTCTGGCATTAGTGTTGAGAAGGACAAGATATATACCCACTCAGTGCAACCTTTATGCTCTTGAGATGAGTCCAAGCAGCAGATGGGACTTCCCATACCATACTAAAGTCATCGTCGGGCCTAACCGATCCGGACCTCCCGGCTAAGTCCCTCACATGACCGTAACTCGGCAACACTTCATATTTGTCCCCCAGATACCCCTGAATGACCTTTGCCTTTGTGGCCGATTCCACCACCACTACCGATTTTCCTGTAGGAGGGTACAAAGGCTTCAAGCTCGTAACTCCAAGCGGTTTGACACGTCCCACCTTTTCGGCTTTCGCGGGTTTTCTCTTCCCAATTTTCCTATTGGAGACTAGTTCTGCTGAAGAAGTTGTATCCCCATTTATTTTCAACTGAAACACTTCAAGAGTTAGCTGAATTACTAGTATTGAAAAGAGGCATCGAGTTGGTTCCGACAAATTTAGCTTCTACTTAGTACTTACCTTCGAATTTGAAGCCGAAGGAGTAACTATATCCTCTAGAGCGACATTGGCTTTTAATGTTGACTTCTCAGTTCCATCTTTTTTTGTGCTTTTCTTAGCTCTTGGCTTCTTTTTCACAACTTTAGAAACGCCGCTGCTATCGCTTTTAGGTGATGAGGTTGACGCTGATGATGCTAGTTTGCTTGAAGCTTCTAAATCAACGGCTTTCGAGCTACTAGAAGTAGAATCCGCCTCGTTGCTTTTACTCTTAGCGCCCAACGGTTTTAGCCGTTGTCGAGTTTTACCACGCTTACTGTCACTCAGGCTCGGATATCCAAGTTTACTACTCACTCCTACTTTGGAGCAAAAGCTCTTGGTGAAAGCTCCATAAATAGGTAAACTTAAACTACTGCCCAAATTAAAAGCTCCAAGATTAAGATTATTGGACCTGACAGCACAAGAAAATCTGACTTTTCTAAACCTGATTGTGGAAGAGTTCCTATATTTTTCCCCGGTCCCGAACCGCAAGCACGGTAAGCAAGCCCCCCGGCCGCTATGAAGTGCCTTATACTGCAGACAAATTCAAAAAAAAAAAAAAAAAAATCATTCAAAACGATTCTACTGAAGAACAAGCGTAAAAGGATTCAACGAGCACAATGAGGTAAGACTCAAAACTCTGGTTTCTTCGCGCCAAACAAAACAATGTGGATTTCTCAACATAGGTTACGAAGATTGAATAAAGAAGAGCAAATTATTATTATATATATATATATATATATGTATGTATGTATATTTCGAGCTTTACAGCACAATAGCTACTCTTGATAGAAATGGTGAATCTCAACACGGAACACATTGATAGCTGAAATTAAGAGTAGTTTATTCCATAAGGAATAGAGAAGAAGAAGCAAGACTTGAAAAAGCAAAGCATGAGAAGGTGAAGAATGTAAATGGAAGATTATACATACCTCGAAAGCCATGGAAGGTCGCAGTCGGCTAGCTGAGGAAGAAGAAGGAGATAAGAGAGAGGCAGAGAGTGAGTCGGAGGCCGAGAACAAGCGTCTCTGAATCCGAATCATCGCCATTCAGGCTATCATCTGGTTTCGCCTTTCGCAGTGTGCATATACACCTTCATGCGCATGATATATATATATATATATATATCTATATGTATGTATGTATGTGTGAAGTGAAGAAAGCTGTTGGAGTAAGGTTCTGTGAATGGCGAGGGTTTTAGCTTCCGGAAGAGCGAATACTAGCATGAGGAAAGATATTAAAACGCACCGGTGCGGAAAACTCATTTTGGACCGTTGGATTGTAATCGACGGCTCAGAGACTCGCACATCCACGGCAGTACTGTGAGACGTATCTCACTGTAATATATCTCTTTCTTCTTCGCGGAAATCCCTCTCTAACCCCCATTTTCATCCTCCAAACCGTCATTCTTTTGATGATTGATTGCATATAATCAGTATCCCATGGAAATATCTCTCTAACCCCCATTTTCATCCTCACTGAGCTCAAAGCAAGAGCCAATACCTGCTGAGATAATCTCCCCGATGGATCGCTCGCCTCACGACTACGCCGCCGCCGCGGCATACTCCCAACAACAACAGCAACAGACGCCGCCGCCGCCCTTCGGATACCATCAGCCTCCGCAATACCACGGCGGAGGCGGCGCCACTCCGCCGTTCCTGCCGCCGCAATTCCCTTACCATCACCACCACGCGCCGAATCCATACGCTCCGCCGCCGCACCTCCTCCACCTCCAGCAGGCTCCGCCGCCGCCGGCTTTCCCTCCGCACATTCCTCCCCCGCACTTCCACGGCGCCTTTGACTTGCCTCCCCCGGCCCCGGCTGCGCCTCCGGTGGACCCCGAGCTCCAGAAGCGGATCGACAAGCTGGTGGAGTACTCGGCCAAGAACGGGCCGGAGTTCGAGGCCATGATCCGGGAGAAACAGCAGGACAACCCCGAGTACGGCTTCCTCTTCGGCGGCGACGGCCACGGGTATTACCGCTACAAGCTCTGGCTTTCCACCCGGCTTCCGTCATTCCTGCCACCACCGCAGCAGCCGTCGATGCACTTGATGCACACTCCGGTGATGCACCAATCGCCGTACTTCTACGAGCAGCAGCAGCATTCGCAGTTCTACGCAAGGCCGGAGTACGAGCAGTCTCCGAAGCCCTTTAAGGGGCTATCCGGGCCGCTTCCAACGGACGTGGCTGCAGAGCTCAACAACGTGCTCGTAACTCTCAATGGCACGAAAGAGTCGATCAAAGGCGCCAAGTATTGGTTCATGCAGCGGTCGGTGTTTGCCCCCGCGTTGGCTGAGGCTCTTCGGGACCGGGTTCTCGCGCTAGATGATTCCGAGAGACAATTGCACATAATTTACCTTGCCAATGACATTCTCTTTGAGAGGTAAACTCTATCAAACCTTCTGCTTGTTTTTTTATTATGCCAATGAGTCCATTTTCTGTGAATTAATTACACAGAAACTATGGCTATGTTGTATATGAAATAGTTAGCTCGTAACTATGGCTATGTTGTATATGAAATAGTTAACTTGTAACTTGTAAGTAATGACGTGGTTATTAAATTGGAACGATGTGATAGGATCCAAACAAAATAACGACGCAAGAATTAGGCTAGCGGGAATCCACCGTAAAAAATGAATCCCCTTTTCTTTATATACAACTATGGTACAGTCAAGATCATTTAGGAATTGCAGCTAATGTTTTGTTATCTGGTACTACTTCGTATATTTCCTTCTAACCTATGCTTTGCACTCGGCAGTTTGATTTTCTAAGTCTTTGATGAATTAGCTCGAATTCCCGCCCTTGTCTATGTTATTGATTTCTAGTGATATATATATATGTTGAATTTTCTTTTGTCGTTTCGGATAACCCAGTCTGCAGAGAAGAACGAGCGACGAGCTTGATAACGAAGCCCTGGCATTCAAGGCCGTGTTAGGCTCCATGCTTGCAAGGATATACCATCACCCTCAAATCCAGGAGGAAAACCAGTCAAAGCTGCAACAGCTCCTACAGCTATGGGCTTCCAATAACATATACGACCCCAATACCATCAATCTGCTCAGAAGCGAGATGATGGCTGGACAATCTACTGCTTCTTTTCCAGGTCCCGCCAAGGACTTATCTGCTGCATTAGCCGATGCCATGCCAGGTAACCATCTTCTCCAGTGTTTTGTTACGGATCCTTTCTTTAGGTTTAGCAACCTAATATAGGCGTGTAGCTATGGCTGATCGGTTTATGTTTTGGTCGTTTTTGTGATTTGCTCTTCGGTTTATTGAATGAATAAAAGGGATTTATCACTTCGGTGAATTTCCGTTGGCCAATTGGTGTGTGTTTTGGGGTTCGGGTCTTAACATTGTGAGATCTTGAGCTTTCTTATTTCAATTAAGTCTGTAAATCAACTATTCAATTAATTAACAATCACTATAGTTACGCTCGTCACTAAAAGCATTTAAACTATTATCTGCTACCTTATGATATTGACTCGTGTTTTTGCTCCTAACTCAGGATTACCATTACCCGTACCGCATAACTTGGCGCAATGGCACCCCGATAGACAAAGTTCCGTCTCTAGCTCCAGAGATCAAGAGCATCCCGATAAATTAGCAATGCCTGGCCACGCCACACCCGTGCCAATTTTTGCAGGCTTGATCCCCACACCGCCCTCTGTCCTGCCAACCATACCCCAAACCACCAACTCTGGCGAAAAAGCCCCTCCGTATCCACTGTTTCCGCCTGGTCTCATCCCTGGAATGGTCAGGAAGATGCAGATCGGCAGTGGAGTGCCCTACTCTTCCATGAGTCCGCTTGACATCCCGACGGTCATACCTCCCTCCACCGTATCACAGTCGGAAATCCTCGAAAGGGTGTCAAAGTTCTTCAAAGAGATCGGAGAGGTCAACCCTTCAGAAGGACTCAAATCGGACGATGGAGATTATGACGGAGATTACGAGAGGGAGCCCGCCGCCCGAAAGGGCAAGGCCTGCATTCCTCCTCCGCCGAGCCTGCAGGTGGATCCTGAAACCGGGATGTATCCCGACGGGACCGTGGAGCAGAAAACAGGGTTCGGCAGCTCAGGGAGGTTGGGGCTCGGAGCGGCGGCGAATCCGAACGAGATAAGTCAGTACGATGACGTGTACAGCTCCTACAGGAAACAGAGAAGCACCAACTACCATTCGTCCATGAGCACGAGAGCGGTAGCGAGGTGATGAGGGCCAGCTCAGGCGGAACAGGCGGCTTGTGTCTAAACCGGCCAATCCATTTACCTTCAGTTCTGTCAATTTTTTGGAGTTTTGATCGGTCTGTAGCTAATAACAAACCCTAATGTAAAACAATCTTCAGTAGCACTTTCTATTCTTGTTTACTTCCCATATTCATTTATCAAAATTCAAGATGATATCAGCGTTTGAGCTTACTGATTTGGTATTTGAAGCCATCAGATGGTTGAGTTACAAGCATAACAAGCACGTCCTTGTATTTAATTCAACAACAATGGCGAATGTAATTTATGTTGTGATGATTAAATCTGATTTATTTTAAGTACACAGCTTTGAAGCGCCTTTTTTTTTTTTTTTTATTGAAATTCAACTTCTAAATGGATGAACATTAGCACAAAAGATCTGAACTTTGCTTGTGTGTATTTTCTTTCTTTTTAATCTTTGTCATTTCAAGTCCGATTAAGCCAGAGACTGTTAAAAGTAAAAACAAACAAAAGCTAACGCCTGATATTGTGAAAAAGGGTAAATTACGGAAAAATACCTAACTTTTGGTCAAACTGCTTCCCGTGTACCCAACCTTTAAAACTGGCGGCAAAATACCCAACCTGCGTTGACCGTGACTTTGGCATGAAAATGTTAATTTTTCCGCAGTCACGGAATTACACGGGAGCCAGAGACTGTAAAAACAAAAAAACAAAAAACAAAAGCTAACACTTGATATTGTGAAAAAAAATCACATCCGCAGTCACGGAATTACGTTGAGTAAGACGTAAAACTAGATCGCATTGAGTAAGATGGGTTTTTCAAATGAGTCGGATAACTTCTTTGGGTTTCAATGTTATAATATTGTATTCTTTGATGAGGATTTTTCGATCTTTTTTTACATGGTTTACCTTGTTATTTATAGAGCTTGATAATTTAAGTCAGACCTCATAAATGGTCGGTTATAAATGTCTTTGATTCCATCATAATTGCCTTAATTACAAGTTTATAATCGTGGGTGTGACTGCCGTCGTCAACCCTAAAGTGTTCGTGCTGCGTTAATTGCTATGTGCTTATATTTGTCTTCGTCGTCTTCTCTGAGGCCTTATCGTGAGATTGTGTTTCGTCACTAGACTTGGCATGTATCTCATTTGGTTGGCGAGGGGCTCCGTCGATGAGGTTTCATCGACAGGGTTATGTCAAAGTACGTTTCTTCATCGATGGGAGTCCTCATCGCTTGTCTTCGTCGCGCATCTTCTCCTTGAATTTTGAGTTTCCCTCTAGTTGACTCTTCTTGATTTCTCTGGCATTGTGCTTTTGTGATTAAAGCCAAATATCATAAACCACGGAGACAGATTTCAGTGTATCAATATAAATTGACGTAGACGTAATCGTACTTCAACAAGTAGCTCCCTATTTTATCAAGTACTCGAAGTAATTGGTAAAATATGAGACTAAAATTGTGTTCCCTTCGATCAGGTCGATGAGGTCGTCGTTGTTGGACATGTGTCCTTAAACAAGTTGTATTTTCCTTTTAAAATATTTTGACTAAGTCGTTGAATAAAAGATGGTGCTTATTATGTTAATCTTATTATAGTTTCTGGTAGAGTAAAGTATAATGTTTGTTCCTTAGTTCATAGAGGATGCAATTATATTATTATTATCATAATCGAGTCAATGTGAGGAAGAATTAATAATATTATGAACTTAAAATGTCTGTGAATTGGGTGGTTGCTAGAATAGCCTAGTGCTAAATTCACACTACATCCACAGTGGATGTTGTGGGTTCAATCCCCACATGTAACAAAGCTACCTTCTAAAAAAAATGTATGTGAATTGATTAACTGGGTGGGAATTCATTAATCGTATAAAGTCATTAATGTGACTAAGTGATATAATCATATTCTAGATTAAGTGTGTGTCACATTCACTAGAAGTGCATTAAGTATGAAGCGGTTTCATACTGGACTGGACCCGACTTAAACTCCAGAACTTATCATATAAGATCATCACTAATAACTTAGAGTTGAGTCACTAGTATATGATCAAATGGATATTCGATATAAGTCTTGAGTGACCTCGAGCCTGAACTGTTGGCTTGATTTTTCTTTCATTTAACTGTTAAAGAACACATTTATCGTCGTTCCCAATGCTGCTATTTTGGGAGCATGATAGTTAACAGATAAGGGAAGCTTAGTCATAGACATGAACATCACATAGCTCTCTTCAAAGGCAAGATGATTTCCTTGATTGTTAGTGGTGAGAAGTACCCGTGCGCAACTTATGAATCGAAACCATAAGTGAGTTACTCACTATATTACTGACTGAGTTGAGGATAAAATCGCTGTGAGAGGCAAAACGATAAAAACCGCCTGCTCGTGTGTAGATCACAAGTGAAAAATCAACAACCCAAATTTGATTGTATCCATGGACACCTTGCTATAAAGGGAATAATATATACTCTATCACTAGAAAGTGCATGCTCGGGTGTATAGTGGAATAACACCGAGGTTTGATATGAGGATCTTTGGATTTCACTCCTACCCCATGGTGACTCGAACTCAAGACCTCTAAGTGATATACTTGTTACCACTAGACTAAGCACATATTGTCAAAATTAATTATTACATATATTAGGCATATAATTTTCTATCATAATGACAGTATAAATCGAATTCATGCTTGGTGACCAAGGTAAAGAGATTTGACTTTCTGTTAAATCAATATGGTCCATTAGATTGGTTGTGGAATTAATTTTAACCATTGGATCTAGCCTATTGATTAATAAATTATATATATGTATATAGGGAATTCGAGTTCTACTTTATAAGGACATGATTGGTTAATTGATTGTTTAATTTATTAAATGATTGATTTACTAAGACTTTCTCATTTGATTAAATCCCTAATTACTTTGAACCATTGTATATTTATAGATTCAATCTGGACTATTGACTTGAGAGAATTAATTATCTTTACCCTATATAGAATTTAAAAATTTAAGGGCCAATTAGTTCCCAATTAATTTCACCTTGAGCCTATAAATAGGAGACCCATTTTACACATTTCACACCTTTACCCAGAGCTAAAATTCGACCTCTCATTCTGTAGAGTCTGCGAATTTTCTTAGCTTGTGATCTCTCTTTTCTGGTTTGGCTTAGTGAGACGTTGTTCTCTGGAAGCTTTAAAAGAACCTTCAGCAAAAAGTTTTGCGACTTGAGTCTTGCAAGCGAAGCCCACGCTTAGGTACGAGGAGTCCAGGAGAATATCCTGGAAGAATATGGGAGCCCTCAGCATCGGCGGAGCCTTGCCCAATTCAGAACGTGCAGCCGGAAGTCGTCATATCTGAGGGTACGGCCTTATGCATTGGGTCAATAAATGCAAACCTTTATTTATTGCTTTATTTTTTTCATATAGACTGGATTATTAACAATGAATTAAGAAAATTAAATTGCTTATATTTAGTAATCTTGATTATCCGATTGCCGATTCGTTGCACGAGATAAAAAAAATTCCGCTTTAAATATTTTTTAAATGTTACCTGGACAGATTGATACGTGATAAATACGACGGGAATCATAATGAAATTTCCAAACAATTGGTATTAGAGCCGTGGTTCAAGGATAAATAATTACATAATTTATTTAAGGTTTTAATTGAATGAATTATTTGATTAATAAATTGATTTTATAATTGAAATTTATATTTCTAGATAATTTAAAATTGAGAAATGACCCTACCCGAACTTTTCAGATCGGGTAATAGGCCGGCTGCATGGGGCAGCCCAACCCATAGGGCCACGAAGTGGGGCTGCGGTGCTTCGACCAGGCCCAGGCCACGAGAAGACCCAGCCCAGGCCATTCGGCCAAGCCCAGCGCACGGGCTGGCACGGGCACAACTCGTCCAGTGCGCGGATAACACACTTAGGGCGTGGCCTAGCCCCGTGGTCGTGCGCTGCCGGGCAGCGTCGTGGGCCTACGGGCCCATGCCAAAGGCACGCTGTCCCAACCCATTCCATGCGGTGAGCACGTGATCTATCCGCGGTCACGTGGGCCCGGGTTTTTACCCGGATAGCCTACGTGCTAATTTATAAAATTGGGTCGGATTTTTGACCCGACCCGAAAATCCGTGGATTAATTAATTTTATGTTTTTAATTAAAATTAATTATGTTTGATTATAACATTGTCTTATTTTAATTCATAAATTAAAATATGAATGATAATTCTTTTTATAATGAAATCATTTTTTTATTTTAATTTTCATAAATAATTATTAATGTGCTTAATATATGATGATAATTCTTGTGAATAATTATCATTGACGTATGATTATATATTCATCGTAAATATAATTTGTTAAATCTATTTTCATAACCCTTAAAACAAAGTGTGTACGTTTAGATCATTATTAATAGGGCTTATTAGCAAAAGCCTCAATACAATTCAAACTATTTAAAAAAGTACCTAAAGTTTCAATAATCCAAATTATACTCATTTTAAACTTTGTTTTCCCTAATTACCCTCAAATCACTTTTCTCCCTCTTCTCCCTCGAGCTCTGCCCTAGCTTTCTCTCCTCTGCGTTTTCTGTCTCGCGATTCCTCCTTCTCTGCCTTCTCTCTAAATCGCGAGCTCCTTCTCCCTCGAGCTCTCCTCTCGTGCCCTAACTATTCCTTCTCCCTCGAGCTCTGCCCTAGTTCCTCTTCTCCCTCGAGCTCTGCCCTAGTTCCTCTTCTCCCTCGAGCTCGAGCTCTGCCCTAGTTCTGGATATTCAGCAACGCAAAAACCCCCATTTTTGATCGATTTCCCTCTCTGCCAGGAGCTCCACCAAACCCTAGCCGCCACTGGTTAGTCTTGATCGAGTTGCGTGGAAGCCTGCGCGATCATCTCCGTCACTGGTTAGTCTCGATCTCTGTACCATTCTTGGGTTTGATTCGCCTGTACCATTCTTGGGCCTCTAATGATTTCCATTATTGCTTGATTCGCATGCGATGACTTCATATTAGGTTAGTTTTGATTGATTCTCGATTTCTATCTATGGTTGAGGTTGCTTAGATTGAAATATATAGACAGATATATATATATACATATACATATAAGTGTCACAGGTGATAAACCAGATTGGATTGTTGATTAACTAGAAATTAAGCTGTGGGTCATGGAAAGCCACTCAAACGGATGTTAAATGTGTTTTAAATACGTGGCGAAAGTACAATTTAACATAAAAATATCTATGTTTAGCGCCCCGGTGGTTATTTGTTAACAGAACGACAAACATATGTACTTGCGCCGTTATATACCCCAACAATTTAAGTTATTAGGTTGTAATCCCGCAATCTATTGATCAATAATCAATCTATTAAGCTCGGTGAAGATTAAACATCGCTCCTGTTACAAATGCTCGTATTAGGAGAATGATTTGAGGTCTTAAAACCTTAAAAGAAGTTGATACACTGTCTTATCCACGATGATCAGTGGATATAGCTGTAAAATACTCTGGTTTAAACATGTTTTATTGAGAATCTTTGGATGTGTTTTTCTGTACGTAGTGGCTTTCTTAAAATAGTTTCCAGATTAAGGATTTTTGTTTGCAAATTGTTCCCTAACCTAAGACTTAATCAATTTGTGTGCAAAGTACCGTGTAAGGATGCTAGAAACATGGGAAACAAGTGCGGCTCAGTCGCAGGGAGCGGCCACAGATTCAGGGAAAATTGTCAAGCACAAGCGCAAATCGGCAGGTAATTATAGCCCTTTATAATTTGTTTCTTATATGGTAAACTGTTCACATTATTCAATGTATGTTTTTGAATATAATTCGGTTCATTATCTTACTTATTATGTTTCATTTAATTTCTTTTAGGTAGGAAATCAACAACATGTGGCGACTCCGAGAAGGCTTCCTCCTCTAAACCGATGTCTAAATCCAAAGATGCATCAAACGAGAAAGCTGAAATAAATGTAAATCCAATTACATTGTATAACTCAGATATAATTATAAATGTTATTACAGTTACGTAACTAGAATTATATAAATGTAACTTACTGTTACATGATTGTAACTACAATTGCCTTTATGTAATTCTAGTTACATAACTGTAACTACAATAACAGTATAGTAACAATATATTTACAGTTACAATCATGTAACTATAGTTACAGTTACAATCACGTAACTATAGTTACAGTTACAATCATGTAGTTGTAGTTACAGTTACAATTATGTAACTTAAGTTACAAACATGTAACAGTTACATGATTGTAACTGTATACAGTATAGTTACAGTTACAATCATGTAACTGTTACATAATTGTAACTTCAGTTACATAATTGTAACTGTAACTACAGTTACATGATTGTAACTGTATAGTTAGTGTATAGTTACTTCAGTTACATACTGTTAGTGTTTCATATGTTACTGTATAGTTACATGATTGTAACTTTAACTATAGTTATATGATTGTAAATTACAATGTAATTGTACTTACCACTATTTTATTGCAGTTTCTTGTAGATTTGACAAGGAGAAGACACGGAATTAGAATCAATACGTATCAACAGTTCAATACCATCAAATACATCGAGCAGTTGTTGGCTCCGCGGCCAGCTTGTTTAGATAAGTTTAAGAATGGACTTTTTGGTTACCTTGTCAACTTCACGCAACAAACATCTCCATCTCGTTTGCTACACAACCTTGTGTTTCATATGGTAGAAGGTAAAGATGAGTTGCTGACTTTCATGTTCAATGACCAAGTCGTTGAGTTTGGCATTAAAGAGTTTCAGGCAACGACCTTCTTGAACTGTTCAGCCTTTCCATCCCAAGTCATCCCAAGGAAAGGAGAAATAAGGGAGAAGTGGTTTGGTAATTCATCAAGAGTTACGTGTAGTGACTTTGAGGATCTTTTTTCTGCTTCCGATGATATCGATGATGACGAGCTGCTCAAAATGGTGAACATTTACTTCTTCGAGGCATTCATCGACAGCAAGCCAAAGGATAAACCAATCGAGAATGCCCACATCGACTTAGCCAGTTCTTCTACTGCTTTCCAGTCCTATCCGTGGGAAGAATTGTCTACGAAACCACTAAGGAGTTCATGTTAAAGGCTGCCGCAAGTTTAAATACCGACAGTCCCATAACTGGCTATCACCTTCATGGTATGCCAACTGCAATTTTAGTGTACTTAGCCCAGGCTATACCATTGTGGTCCAAAGCCAAAATTGCTACGAAGGTGAATTCTACTAACGGTCCACCAATTTTGAATTAGAGTTTGCTTGGTGGTAAAGTATGCTCTAGAAAGGTTGCTTCCATTTTTGATGACATTGAGGTATTTTCGAATTGCTTTACTTCATTTACAATTTAATTTAGTTATAATAACCATGGCACTGTTTTTGGAATCTTAATAATGTTATTATTGTTTTTCTAATATTACAGCTACGTGTTCTGTCGGAATATTGTTCTGAGAGACAACTTCCTCAAAAATCTAGTTCTTCACCACAAGCTCCTCAACAAGGCTCATCTTTAATGGTCGATCAGCTACGCAAAGAAGTAGCAGAGCTTAAAGAAGATAACAAAGAGATGAAGGCTGAGCAAGTAAGCTTGAAGAACGAAGTTGTTTTCTTGAAAAACCAAGTGGAGATGCTAATGTCTCACATTGGTTTGTACAAGGTACTGATTATAATGTAATTTACAACTTATTTATGTAATTGTAATTTAGCATCACTTAAGTAATTGTAACCCCAGTTACATTAGTTACAATACTGTAACTCCAGTTACAATACTGTAATTCCAGTTACATTACTGTAACTCAAGTTACATTACTGTAACTCAAGTTACAATACCGTAATTCCTGTCCAGTTACATTATTGTAACTCCGATAAAACTTATTGTAAATATGTTTATGTAACTACCACCATTTGTATTTCGTAGGCCGAGGGAGAAAAGGTTACCGAGCATGTAGGATGGTGAGATTCCTCCCCTACCGAAAAAGAAAAAGATTGCCGAGAAGGCACCTCTTGAGGACACCACATAAGACGCAAAGAAAGTTACATCCGCATATCTGGATGACGAGACACTCCTTCAAATGGATATTGATTCCAAATTCCTTGAAGCTGTTATAACAAGGGCTACGAAGGTACTTGTCATCTTATATTGTAATCATATTTAGTTTAATCATATTTAGTTTAATATTTTCTTTGTAATTACTTTTTTAGGTGGATAAAAATCTTGTTGACAAAGCCACTGAGCCTCCTAGTTTCAGCCTAGGCATTACCCAAATGCTTGAAAAGGTAACATTTGTGATCAATTTTAATTTCTGGTTGTAATTTCTGTTACACAAGTGTAACTTGAATTACGTATATTTAATTCCATTTACTTTATGTCAATTTAGTAACTTACGTACCTCTATATTTGTAGGAAGAAGCTGAGAAGGTTAAAACAACATCTTTGAAGACATTCCAAAGAAAAGTTACAAGGGGTTCAAAGAAAGCTAATGTGTGATTTAGTTTTAGTCATTATCATTTTTGAACATATGGTCTGTGACCAATTTGTCTGCTTTATTTTTTCTTCCTTTTAAACTCTTATGACTATTACCTTTACTTATCGGATTACATGTGTTTAATACGAATTAATGTTACATAGTTAAAACATTAAAGGTATCTAATTGAAGAGAAATGTTTCTTGAATCTCTAGAATTACGAAATTGTAACTCGAACAATTGTAACTGTAACTTAAGTTACACATTTGTAACTGAAGTTACAATTATATAAGTTCAATTACAAAAATGTAACTTTAGATACACTATTTGTTACATGTTTGTAACTGAAGTTTAAACTTTTGTAACTTTGAGGTTACAATTATTGTAACGTTTTTTGTAACTTTTAAACATAAGTATAACTTCAGTTAAAAACGTGTAACCAAAGTTACAAAAACGTAACTTTCAGTTACATAAATATAACTTATGTAACAACTAGAATTTAAATTGTGTAGTTACATAAGTTACACTTTTGTAACTTATGTAACAAGAGTTACAAAAGTGTAACTTCAGTTACATAGCGGTTACATAAGTGTAACCATATATTACTAGAATTACGAAAGTGTAACTCCTGTTACAAAAGTGTAACACCGGTTACACTTATGTAACTTGAGTTAAAAAATGTAACACCGGTTACAAAAATTATTTTAACACTTCCAAATTAACTCCAAAAGAAATAAATTATTATTTGAACAAATATATTGAAATTGTAACTCCGGTTACAAAAGTGTAACTACAGTTATAACAGTGTAACACCAGTTACAAAGTGTAACCGAAGTTACATAATGGTAACTTCAGTTACGATAATGTAACTTCGGTTACAAAAATTTAATTCCAATTAAATTAGTGTAACCACATTTACATTAGTGTAACTATAATGACTGTGGTCATAGTATTACCTAATTGTGGTCATACTATTACATAAATGTATGTCACTATTTTTTGACAATATTTCAATTTAAATTCTTTTTTGTAACTCAAATTAGGTGAACTTATTGCTACATACCTTTAAATGGAGACTGGATTAATATAATTATGTAACATAAGTGTAACCATATATTACTAGAATTACGAAAGTGTAACACCGGTTACACTTATGTAACTTGAGTTACAAAAGTTACAACAGTGTAACACTTGTTACAAAGTGTAACACCGAAGTTACAAAAGTATAACTTCAGTTACGATATGTAACTTTGGTTACGATAATGTAACTTCTGTTACAAAAATTTAATTCCAATTAAATTAGTATAACTTCAGTTACGATAATGTAACTTTGCTAACGATAATGTTACTTCGGTTACAAAAATTTAATTCCAATTAAATTAGTGTAACCACATGTACCTTAGTGTAACTATAATGATTGTGGTCATCGTATTACCTAATTGTGGTCATACTATTACATAATTGTATGTCACTATTTTTTGACAATATCTCAATTTAAATTCTTTTTTGTAACTCAAATTATGTGAACTTATTGCTACGTACCTTTAGATGGAAACTGGATTAATATAAGGGTCCTTAATATAATTATGTAACATAAGTGTAACCATATATTACTAGAATTACGAAAGTGTAACACCTGTTACAAAAGTGTAACACCGGTTACAAAAGTTATTTTAATACTTCCAAATTAACTCCAAAAGCACTAAATTATTATTTGAACAAATATATTGAAATTGTAACTCCGGTTACAAAAGTGTAACTACAGTTACAACAATGTAACTCCAGTTACAAAGTGTAACCGAAGTTACATAAGTGTAACTTCAGTTACGATAATATAACTTTGGTTACCGTAATGTAACTTTGGTTACGATAATGTAACTTCGGTTACAAAAATCTAATTCCAATTAAATTAGTGTAACTTCAGTTACGATAATGTAACTTTGGTTACATAATGTAACTTTGGTTACGATAATGTAACTTCGGTTACAAAAATTTGATTCCAATTAAATTAGTGTAACTTCAGTTAATTAAATTAGTGTAACTTCAGTTACGATATTGTAACTTTTGTTACCATAATGTAACTTTGGTTACGATAATGTAACTTCGGTTAAGAAAATTTAATTCCAATTAAATTAGTGTAACTTCAGTTACGATAATGTAACTTTGTTTACGATAATGTAACTTCTATTACAAAAATTTAATTCCAATTAAATTAGTGTAACCACATTTACATTAGTGTAACTATAATGATTGTGGTCATACTATTACATAATTGTATGTCACTATTTTTTGACAATATTTCAATTTAAATTCTTTTTTGTAATTCAAATTATGTGAACTTATTGCTACGTACCTTTAGATGCAAACTGGATTAATATAATTATGTAACATAAGTATAACCATATACTACTAGAATTACGAAATTGTAACACCTGTTACAAAAGTGTAACACCGGTTACAAAAATTATTTTAGTACTTCCAAATTAACTCCAAAAGCACTAAATTATTATTTGAACAAATATATTGGAATTGTAACTCCGGTTACAAATGTGTAACTACAGTTACCATAATGTAACTTTGGTTACGATAATGTAACTTCGGTTACAAAAATTTAATTCCAATTAAATTAGTGTACCTTCAGTTACGATAATGTAACTTTGGTTACCATAATGTAACTTTGGTTACGATAATGTAACTTCGGTTACAAAAATTTGATTCCAATTAAATAGTGTAACTTCAGTTACGATATTGTAATGTAACTTTGGTTACGATACTGTAACTTCGGTTACAAAAATTTAATTCCAATTAAATTAGTGTAACTTCAGCTACGATAATGTAACTTTGTTTACGATAATGTAACTTCGGGTACAAAAAGTAAAGAAAACACTTACAATTAATGTTCGTGCCTATTCTTCTTGGACATCCATCTTCAGCTCTGCTTGTGGGGTCAGCCTCATACGCATCAACGCTCCCTCTAGTCTATGTTTATTATACCAATTTTGACAGAGCTTTCTGTAAGACTCGACCAATGAAATAATAGGTCGGTCTCTTACTTCTCTCAAGACTGAATTTAGACATTCTGAGATATTTGTTTTCATTATGCCGTAGCGTCTTTGAGTGCTATATAGTTTTGCCCACTTTGTTGGATCGACGTCTTGCAAATACGGTTCAATTCGTGCATCGATCGTCGACAACTCTTTCATATAATGATCAAATTCTCTTTTCGTACATGCCAATGCGCACTTGGAGAAGAAAAAATCAATAGAAGAGTTCTTGAAATGGCTTAGAAGATTTCTGGATAAGTGTTGTTTACATACACCCTGAGCAGCTTCTGGATAAACCAACGTGATCGCTCTCGGAATTGAATCTTTGCGGTCAGATATGATGTATAAACCTTCGCGCTCTCCAATAGAAATCTTCAGTTGCTCAAAGAACCATAGCCAAGAATCATGATTCTCTGAATCCACTATCGAAAATGCGATAGGCAAGATGTGATTTTCACCATCCATCGCTGCTGCCATAAGGAGCGTACCTTTGTACTTGTTTTTCAGAAATGTTCCGTCGATAGATAGTATAGGCCTACAATGCTTCCATCCATTGACTGATTCCCCAAAACTAAGAAAGAAGTACTTGAATCGACCCTGGTTGTCGGAACTAAACGCTGTATAGGTACCTGCACATTAAAATGTTAGTAAAAAATGTTAATAAGTTTTACACTGTAACTTCAGTTACTATTTGGTAATCGTAGTTACATAAAAGTAATTCTTTTTACATAATGGTAACTGCAGTTACCTTTATGTAACTTATATTACAGCTAAGTAATTCTGGTTACACATATGATATTTAACCATATTTGAAATAATGTAACAATAGTTACATCAGTGTAACTCAAGTTTCAAAAGTGTATGTACAGTTAAAATAGTGTAACTGCAGTTACATTAGTGTAACTTTAGATACACAATTGTAACTGCACTTACTTAAGTTACACTATTATAACTGTAGTTACAAGTTACACTTAGGTAATAACTAGTAAAAAGAAAGTAAGTAATTTTACCAGGGTTTTTCGCTTTTAACGCTTCTGCATACTTGGGTAGCATTGCATACGAATCCTCCGAACTTCCTTACATGGATTCTAAAGTTAATTCCTTGGCCTTCCGTGCCGTATAATAGCTAATTTCTACTCCGTGTTCTTTTCGCATCTTCTTGATTATTTTCTTCGGAGCGATGGATTCAATATCTTCTTCTTCACCAAATGCAGTTTTCAAGCATTCCTTTACAACGGAAGCGTTTGCATACGGGTGCTTGGTACTGGTTACCGTCCTCACGCATGAGTGTGTTTTATTGTATGATTTTATCCTCCATGTCGTTGAGCCATTGTAGTCCGTTGAAGAATGCATTTTCCACGTACAACCGGCACTCGAACATTTGATTTCAAACCGACATGTATCAGAATTCGTAGTTGTAAATGAGAAGTTTCTTCTGATTGAAATCATGCGCATAATGTTCTGCAAATGCTTCTTCGATTTGAACATGTTGCCCTTTTCCACGTCAAACAATTTTGGAAAATGCTCGACGGTTACATCGTCTATAAATACGTTGGATGAACTGCTATTTAGATCTTCACTGGTGAATTGCCCTGTAACAATAGTAATTTTAAAATTTATTATATAACTGCAATATTTGAAATAATGTAACTTCAGATACAAACGTGTAACTTCAGTTACTTAAGTGTAACTTTAGTTACACGTTGGTAACTGAAGTGTAACATTAGTGTAACCATATATTACTAGAATTACAAAAGTGTAACACCGGTTACACTTATGTAACTTGAGTTACAAAAGTTACAACAGTGTAACACCAGTTACAACGTGTAACACCGAAGTTACAAAGGTGTAACTTCAGTTACGATAATGTAACTTTGGTTACGATAATGTAACTTTGGTTACAAAAATTTAATTCCAATTAAATTAGTTTAACTTCAATTAAAAACGTGTAATCAAAGTTACATTTATGTGAAGTTACATAAATGTAACTTTGGTTACACGTTTGTAACTGTAGTTACAAGTAACACTTATGTAACAACTAGAATTTAAACGGGTAAGATTGCATTACTTTGCCGGCTATGGAACTCTGATGCTGCACGATAGCTGCCCTGTACGTGTCGGTCCGCGCCCGATCCTGTATAGTGATGTTCAACCATGTTAGCAAACGATTACCTATTACATCGTTCTCGTTGTTATAAAAGGAAATCTCAACGGTTTGAATACTGTAAAAAATGCTCTTAATCGACCAGGGGATCGTAACACAAAGGGTTGATTTTGCAGCAGTAGAAAAATGAAAATACCAGCTGCAACATATAAAGAATATTCATATGAATTCATCCTGTATCGGCTCGGTTACAAACCCGACTCTAACTAACACTGCTAAATTATTAGCTTCAATTCCGCAGCATTAATAGTACAAAATTCTCACCGTTAAAGACAGTGTGAGTCAAGCTACAACCCTGGCCGACGAGCAATTCTCCGGTCGGTTGCTTGAGAACCGGAACGCCCTTTGACCACGAAGAATGTGTCCTCGAAAACCTGCCGCTTTGTTGAGCCCCACTAGATAGCAACGGAGACTTTGCGTCGAGGTCAAAGCTCTCTCGGCTCTGGCCGCCAAAGCTCGAGTATAAGATGCTCCAAACACGGTCAAGGCTCGCGAATTGCGCCAATGCTGTGATCGTGTACGAGTCAGTCGGCGTTCGAAACAAAATCCAGAGTTGACAATGAGGGACCAAACAGACCAATAGAAAATAGAATGCAAACCTGATGATCGGTGAATTTTCTTGACGGCCAAACAACACCAATTTCGATCGAATTGAACCTGGAGAAGATGATTGAATTGCAGAATTTTCCAGACTTGATCGAAGCTAGCAGTCGCAAATAATCACGCGATCCCGAGCTCTGTCGAAGAAGGAAGATGATCGATGGCTTGGTGAAGAAGAATGGAGATCACAGTCGACGAAGGCTTGGCGAAGGAGAAGATGGTTTCGAGCTCTGTCGGAGAAGGAAGAATGGAGCTGTTCGAGTTCGACGACGAAGGCTGGAGAAGAGGATTCGATATATTAAGGGCATAATTGTCCAAATAACACCAAATGAGGGTTTATTTAATTATGCTAAACTTTTGAGGATTTTTTAAAAAAGTTTCACCCAAATTGGGTATTTTGCTAAAAAGCCCTTTTTTGAATTTCCACGTCATTCAAACATCTCTCCCTCTAAAGACACAAACTCCTTGGTCTTCTTCTTTTTTTCTTCTTATTGTTTGCATCTCATACTCCTTTCTTTTTACTCGTAACACTTATATTTTAAATTATCTTAAATTAATGATATAATTTATGTTATATATACATGTTTAGGTAAAAGAGTTTAATTACATTTTAATAATAATGTGCCAATTTTTTTAAATAAATAAATAAATACAACATTATATTATAATTTCATAACAATTTTTTTTCCGAGCATGACTTGTATTATATTAATTAAAAAGCTTGAGACAAGATACAGTTTTGGTGCTTAAAAAAAATGAATAGCTAAATTTTGAATGCAATTAAAAATAATAATTAATCACGGCTCGTTTCTTCAAGCGAAGCTCGCTGCTTTTCATTTTGTTAGGAGTAGGTGCTTGCCCTTAGTTGGGGATTTTATGAACTAAATATTTATCAAATTAATTTATTCATTCAAGTTTATGAGTACGTTTACTGATAAAATAATCTATCAAATTAGCGAATATAAATAACATCGGAGTGGCTTTGAAGCTCAAACTTCGCCTTCACGTCGCTGCTCCATTGAAACGGTTACCACTTAAACTCATCATTTTCTTCCTTCGGCTTCTCTCTTGTTTTTTCTTGTTCACAAACTCTTGTTAGTGTGAGTCTTACGCTGATACCAAAATATTTGCATTTTGCAGCGTCCCACCGAGCTAGGCAAAAAATATATAATTGTTTATTATGAATTTCCACATCCAACATCTCTCCCTAATTTCCATTTCCATCTCATCTGATGTGCTGGGGCAGGCCCGGCCCTCATGAAATGGATTTGGGCATTTAATGGGGTATACAATTTTGGGCATTGTAATGTGTTGTATGTTGAAGTCTTCAAGTTTAAGTATATTTTTTTAATTAAATAATATTATGTTATCTTAAATATTTTAATTAATTTAATAATCAATACTATATTAAATAGGGTTAATTGCGGCAAAAATACCCAATCCAACCTTTGGTCAAATTTTCTGTTGTGTATACAACCTTCGTAAATGGCGGCAAAAGTACTCAAACTTGACATTTGAGAGTTGAGCGAGAAAATCCACCTATGTGACAATCAGCCTTTGCCACATGGCTCTTGGCCGCCACGTGGCAGGCCACGTAATTAATATTTTAAATATATTTTTTAAACAAACTTATATTTTGTTTTTATTTTTATTTTTAATAAAAAATATTTTTTTTCAAATAATAACAAATAATGAATATTTAAATTTAAAAATTCATTATTGGTTATAATTATTTATTTTTTTAAAAGTAGGTAGAAAGAAATAAAAATCACCACTCACGGTTCACTTGAACTCTGTTTTCGATCCGGTTCACGCGTCGAATAAAATTGTTTAATATGTTTAATAATAATAACTAATAAACACAAACAAATTGTTTAAAAAGTCAAGACATAATTAAATACACACCACGTATTCAAAAACAAAAAATAGTAGTCATATTTATATTTAACAAAAAAATTTGTTTGCATTGGTTTTTTTTTTTTTTTTGCATTTTACAATAATAATAATTGTTTAATATGTTTTTTATTTATATATTATTCTTTTTTTTTTTGAAAATTTTAGTTAAAATAATCATATGATTATTATTGGTTATTATTATTAAACATATTTAAGCGATTTCGTTTCACCCGTGAACCGGATCGGAGGCGGAGCTTGAGTGAACCGTGAACGGTGATTCTTTTCTCTATTTATTTCGTTTGATCAACTTTTCTAAAATGAATAATTATATTTAATAATAAAACTAATAATGAATATTTAAATTTAAATATTCATTATTGGTTATTATAAAAAAATAACTTTATTTTTTTAAAAAAATTTAATTTTTTTTTAATAATATTTTTAAATTATTTAATAAAATAATAATTATGTGGCATGCCACGTGGCGGCCAAGTACCATGTGGCAAAGGCTAATTGCCACATAGGTAGATTTTCTCGGTCAACTCCCAAATGCCAAGTTTGGGTACTTTTGCCGCCATTTACGGTGGTTGTATACATAGCTGACAATTTGACCAAAGGTTGGGTATTTTTTCTGCAATTAACCCTTATAAATAAACTAAATTAAAATCATAAATTAATTAAAGCTATAAATAAATCATTTATGTCATGAACAAAATGGTAAATATTTTTTATTAGTTTATTTTAAAGAACTTACGTAGTTATGTACTATACGTCTATACCAAATATTTATATCTACTAATACTAATATTTAGCGTGGCGAATGGCGATGATACGTTTCATGAGCGTATCAGATGCTCGGCAAATTAAGGCCGAACGGATCACACGGGAAACACCTCCGGGGGCGACTCTGGCGACCCATTGCTTGTGTTTAGCACGATAATGTTACCGTCGGAATCAACGTCGACGATGACGGAATCGCCCTCCTTGATCTCCCCGGCTAGCATCTTATCGGCCATGCTGTCCTCTAACAGCCTCACGATGGCTCGTCTGAGCGGCCTCGCTCCGTAGCTTGGAACGTACCCCTCGTCCACCACTCTGTCTCTAAACCTCTCCGTCACGTGAAGCTCGATCTCCATGTTTTTCAGCCTCTCCAACACCTCCTTCAACATCATCTCAGCGATCTCCTTCACCTCCGGCTTCGTCAGCTGCCGGAAAACAATCATCTCGTCGAGCCGGTTCAAGAATTCCGGTTTGAAATACTGCTTCAGCTCCTCCGTCACTAAGCTCTTGATCTTGTTGTACCTGCTGTCCTTCTCGTTGTAGTCGAACCCTATTCCGGCGTCCTCCGTTCTCGATCACGCTGCTTCCGACGTTCGAAGTCATTATCAGGATCGTGTTCTTGAAGTCGACCGCCCTTCCCTTGCTGTCGGTCAACCTTCTGTCTTCGAGGATCTGGAGCATCATGTTGAACACGTCGGGATGTGCTTTCTCGATCTCGTTGAAGAGCACCACGGCGTAGGGACGGTGCCGGACCGCCTCGGTCAACTGACCGCCTTCAGCGTAACCGACGTAGCCGGGTGGAGACAGTGTGTCTCTCCATGAACTCGCTCATATCGAGGCGAATCATGGCGTCTTCGGAGCCGAAAAAGGAAGTGACCAGTGCTTTTGCGAGCTCGGTTTTTCCAACACCAGTGGGGCCGGAGAAGAGGAAGCTGGCGATGGGGCGGTTTGGGTCTCTGAGCCCCACACGGGCTCGGCGGATGGCGCGGCTGATGGCCTTGACTGCCTCGTCTTGACCGATGACCCGCTTATGGAGCGCCTCTTCCATCTTGAGAAGGCGGTCGGATTCGTCGGTGGAGACTTTTTCGACGGGAATGCCTGTCCATGCCGAGACGATGTGTTGAATGTCCACTTCCGTCACCACGGGCCCCACATCATTTGCCTCGCTCTCTGCCGTGCTCATCTCCTTTTGTCAACGAGAGCTTTAATCTGGGCTTTCAGGTCCATTTCTCTGTCGCTAGCCTGCTCGTTATGAGAGTTAATAAGTTCAGTATAAATTTAACAGTGATTTTTTACCTTTACCGCGTTGGTAAATATAAATTTACCTTCTCAAAGTCTTGGCTGCTAACAGCTTCGTCATTCTCCTTGGTTATCTGCCTCAGTTCCTTCTCTAACTCCCGAGCTTCTACCGGAAGCTGTTTATTAGCAAAGCAAACTATCAATTGGAGGATTTGAAAAATATTATATATATATATAAAAAAAAAAAAACTAACTACATTAACATGTACAGTAATACGGGCATGACAAAGTTGAACTCGAGAGCCTGCTTCGTCAATCAAATCAATTGCTTTGTCGGGCAGAAAACGGTCTCTGATGCATAAAATAAAATACATCAAAAACAAAACGCAAATAAATGAAATAAAAAAGTTTGACACAAAATGAGCATTTCGCTCGTTAACCCAAAAAACAAAGCGCAAATAAATGAAGTTTAGTACTATACCTGATGTATCGATGTGACAGCTGTGCAGCCGCTACAAGTGCACCATCGGTGTAGCGAAGCTTGTGGTGAATTTCATAACGTTCCCTCAGCCCTTTCAAAATCAAAATAGTTCCGTCAACGGTTGGTTCGGGCACTTCAACTCGTTGAAACCGTCTCTCCAAGGCGGGGTCCTTTTCAATATGCGTTCTGTATTCATCGAGCGTTGTGGCGCCAATACACTGCATCGAAGTTGACCGCATTTTTGGCATCAAACACCAAATACATACACAGATATGGAGGATTAAACAAGGGCAAGAATCCATCATCTAGAAATTGCAAAAGACATTTTGATCTCGATCAACAAACAAAAAGATCAACCCTAATACTGAAATGTGGTCCGCATAACATAATAGTCTTGACCATCATTGGAACAGCTAGAAAACTCACGTCCCGCGAATTCTCGTATCTACAAAGTTATTGCAATTCACCCCTGGCAAGAGCAGGTTTCAAAATATTTGCAGCATCAATTGCGCCTTCCGCTGCTCTTGCTCCGATTATGGTAACTATTATGTGGCATGTACGTAGCCGACCCTTGCTGCATCCTGTTAACACGAAAAACCCGAATGTCTGAAGCATTTGAAGGCAAAATAATTACCCGGTTTCAGTAACTCATCGATGTACTTTGCTGCATCCAGCTAACAGGCAAAACGATTTTGAATATAAAAAATTCACTAATCGACATTTTCAAACAATTTCATTATAACATTCATCTCCAACACATGACATGCAAATGACATTCTGTTTATATATTTTAAGTTACCATCGTGACATGCATTTTAGTGTGCTAACGTGTAGCTCCTACAATACATTATTGCAGGAGCTAAACTTCATTACTATTGCAGGAGCTAAACTTCATTGCATGCTTCGAGAAAAGTCTAATATTAATGAATTGCCCAAGACCCCAAAAAGGATTAGGCCGGCCCTAAGTTAAGTACATCCATCATTGCCGATACCTTCAATAACTTCGAGTGCGTCGCCAATACCGTGAAGTACATCACCTACACCGTCGAAAACGCTGAGTGCGTCGCCAATACAACCGGGTACATCACCGACACCGTTGGGATCAGGCTTGGGATTGACTCGGGCTCAATAGAAGTTTTGGGCTTACAAGTTGTACCCACTTGCAGCTACATGGCTTGGCCCGATGCATTCCATTACACAATTAAGCTGAAAAATCATAATAACGGAAATACAATGTGTCCGAGCCAGGGATCGTTTAAACTAGCGCAAATGAACCCCATAGCCGCTGGATGTTTGCGCAGCGCACGGCGATGTGGAGGCAAACGATCAAGGCATCGCACGGACATAGAACGATATAATCTTTACGCCGACGTTGGTGCACTCACAGACGCAGATTCACGGGCAAAGGACTTCGGAGAAATATGAAAAGCGCGATGGAATGTAAAAACGGGATAGGATTACCTTGTCGTTTTCTTTGGCGACCGCCACATCGATTAGTTTTGAAAGCCGCATAGTCGGCTCTCGCTCTTCAATATCATTCAGTTTCTCCTGATACTTTGCCAGCTCTTTATTATCCTAACAATCCTTACAGCCGTAAGAACACACTAAGACTAAGAAAGATAATTCAAACAAATAAACACTGACCTCATATTGTATGGCGAGTTCCTTTCCGCGCTTGTACAAAGCATACGAGAGTCTCCTGATCAAGAATGCACTCGCCGGAAAAATTGGTTCGGGTTTCTCGGAACATCGGAAACTCCCCGACGAAATCGGCTTTAATAGCGATTGTTTCAGTAAGCGGGAGATTAGAACCGCTGCTGCAGCGCCATTACGCCTCCACGTTGGTGTTGGACATATGTGTCCTTAAACAAGATATTTATCAATTTGTAAAAGATTATGACAAGTCGTTGAATAAAGATGATACTTATTATGTTAATCTTATTATAGTTTCTGGTAGAGTAAAGTAGAATGTTTGATTCCTTAGTTCATAAAGGATTCAATTATGCTATTATTATCACAACAGAGTCGATGTGAGGAAGAATTAATAATCATAATAAATGAACTTAAAATGTCTGTGACCTGATTAACTGGGTGGGAGGCTATTAATCGTGCAATGTCATTAATGTGACTAACTGACAATCCTATTCTGGATATGTGTGTGTCACACTCACTAGAAGTGCATTAAGTATAAAGCGTCTTCATACTGGACTGGACCTGACTTAAACTCAAGAAGTTATAATATAAGACCGTCACTGATAACTTGTAGTTGAGTCACAAAATGATGATCAAATGGATATTAGTTCTAAGTCCTGAGTGATCATTAGTCCGAGCTATTGGCTTGATTGTTCTTTGATTTAACCGTTAAAGAACTCAAGATATTACCGCTGTTCCCAACACTATTATTTTGAGAACATGATAGTCAGTAGTAAGGATAGCTTGATCTAGGGCCGGCTCAACCTATGGGCGAGTTGGGCGGTCGCCCAAGGCCCCCTTTAGAGTAGTATATTAATGCGTTGTATAAGTTTTGCTATATCATATAACTCCTGCAATATTGTAATAGCTCCTGCAATATTGTATTGCAGGCTCTCAAAAAAAATCTCATAATAATGATTCGCCCAAGGCCCCAAAAAGGGTTGAGCCGGCCCTGGCTTGATCATAGCCATGGGCATCACACAGCTCTCTTCTGAGTCATGATGATTCCCTTGATTGTCAGTGGTGAGAAGTGAGAGGTACCGTGCGTAAATTATGAATTGAAACCATAAGTGAGTTGCTCATAATATTACTGACTGAGTAAAGGATGAAAATGCAATGAGGGGTATTACGGTAAAAACTGTCTGCTCATTTGTGAGTCATCAAGTGAAAGGACAATAACCCGAATTCGATTGTATCAATGGACACCCTGCTGTTATAAGGGAATAATATATACCGTATCACTGAAGAGTGCAGCCTCGGGTCTTTAGTGGAATCACTTCGAGGTTTGACGAACAACTAGCAGTTCGTTGGAGCTTAAGTGATACAGGTCCAGGGTCCCCAGGATAGCTACATAACGAATGGTACGTACATGATTAAAATACATTCTGGATAATGTTTAATCATTTGGCTCGACTTATAAAAATGACAGATCTATGTCAGACATCAGATAGTTTTATCGTCAGCGTGGCAAAAGCACCATATTTTGGTACACGGTATTAACTGATAAAAAGAAAGTTAGAATTTAGATTTTCTAACAGCGCCGTGTTGTTGTAAATTAAATTCTATGCAACTTTTATTTTTGAACCAAGTCATTCAGACTTACGGTTTGTGATTTATGAATTTTCTAAGTTTATGACTCGGTTCGATAAACTATGAAATTAAATCACATGTCACGAATTTAAATGATGGTCTGACACCATGACATTTAATGTGTGATATTGAGATCAGGTTTTATTAATATAATTTAATTATTAATGTCTAATTAATAATTAATTAATAATTAAAATATTTATATTAATAATAAAAATATATATTTATATATTGCTACATGTGTAACTTCGAATTAGGGTTTGGTAAATAAAAACCCTAGCTAAAATTGAATATGAGAATTGGATATTTTATATTTACGGCATAAGTACCTAATGTTTTAGTATTTTGGCAAAACCCTAAAATCAATTTAATCCACTGGATCGGTTATGATTTAATAACAACCGTTGGATTGAGATAATTGATTTAAACCCTAAAAGTAATTTGAAATGAAGCTTGGTGACCAAGTTAAGGTATTCGAATTTTTTTAATTAATTGTGTCCGTTGGATCGGTCTTGAGATTTAATCTTTACCGTCGGATTAGAAATTAATTAATATTATACATATATAATATATAATTTGAATAATGATATGGATCGTTTAAATTAGGGTTTCATGAAACCCTAGGGCATTTGATTTTATCCCTAATTGATTTGATCCATTGGATTGGTTTAAGATTTATTTTTAACCATTGGATCTAGATAATCATAAACAAATTTGAGTTTTAATATGTATATATATATAATTCGAATTTTATTAAATATGATGATAAGATTAAATATTTTGATCTTATCATGTATTATTGTTTAATTAAATCCCTGATTAATTATATCCATTGGATTTAGATGAGATTGAATCTGGACCATTGGATTGAAATAATTAATCATATTTAAATTAATAAATTCGATTTAGAGGGAAAATCTCCAAATCGGTTACAGCTTGAGCCTATAAATAGGAGGCTCATTCTACACATTTTTCACACCTTCCCCAGACCAAAAACTCGAGCTCTCCCTCTCTCTCTAGGGTCTGCGAGTTTTCTGCATCTGATCTCTCTTCTGGTTCGGCTTAGGAGATATTTTTTCTCCGGTAGCTTTAAAAGAACCGTCAGTAAAATTTGCGACGGAGTCCTGCCGGCAAAGCCCACGCTTCGGTACGAGGAATCCATAAGAATATCCTGAAAGATCACGGGAGTTTCCCTCAGCACCGGCGGAGCCCTGCCCAAGTCAAATTGCGCAGCCGGAATCGTCTTTGAGGTACGGCCTTATGCATTGGGTCAATAAATGCAACCATTTACTGCTTTCTATTTATTTCTTATTCGACTAGATTATTAATAATGATTATGACATATTAAATTCGAAATATTTATCAGATCTTAACGAAATGATTATACCCTATATCCGTTTCGTCGGTCTGGTAACACGTTTTCCGCTTTAAAATAATTTTATAAATGTTACCGGGACGCCTCGGAGGCTATTATCGTGGTAAGGAAGTCGGACTGATAACACCGATTTCCATTAGTTGGTGCTCCGACGAAACTGCTATTAAGTCTCAAACTCATGTTTTCTCTTCTCTACGGCTTCTCTTCTCTCATGTTAAAGGATCTTCTCTCTGATCTCGGCACTCAGTGTATAATATCTCTTTTAACTTTCTGTGATATGCATTTTAGTGTGAGTCTGAGTATTAAGATGTAATTCGGACTGCAAACTATTTGCAGCAAATGGTGTTGTGCACCCTGTAGCTACTAGCTAGGCAAAAACAATTAACTTTTTTTATTATCTTTTGAATTTCCATGTCATTCAACCATCTCTCCCTATAGTATTTGAATTTCCACATCACCTCTCCCTTTTTTCTCTGCATTCAGACTTCAGGAGTAATATTTGATAATAGGCTAGCTAGGCAAAAACAGTTAAAATTGTTTATTATTTTTTGAAGGGCTTATTAGCAAAAGCCTCAATAAAATTCAAATTATTTAAAAAAGTACTCAAAGTTTCAATAATCCAAATTATACTCATTTTAAACTTTGTTTTCCCTAATTACACTCAAATCTCTTTTCTCCCTCATCTCCCTCGAGCTCTGCCCTAGCTTTCTCTCCTCTGCGTTTTCTGTCTTGCGATTCCTCCTTCTCTGCATTCTCTCCAAATCGCGAGCTCCTTCTCCCTCGAGCTCTCCTCTCGTGCCCTAACTATTCCTTATCCCTCGAGCTCTGCCCTAGTTCCTCTTCTCCCTCGAGCTCTGCCCTAGTTCCTCTTCTCCCTCGAGCTCAAGCTCTGCCCTAGTTCTGGATATTCAGCAACGCAAAAAACCCCATTTCCGATCGATTTCCCTCTCTGCCATTTGCTCCACCAAACCCTAGCCGCCACTGGTTAGTCTCGATCGAGTTGCGTGGAAGCCTGCGCGATCGTCTCCGTCACTGGTTAGTCTCGATCTTTGTACCATTCTTGGGTTTGATTCGCCTGTACCATTCTTGGGCCTCTAATGATTTCCATTCTTGCTTGATTCGCATGCGATGACTTCATATTAGGTTAGTTTTGATTGATTCCCGATTTCTATCTATGGTTGAGGTTGCTTAGATTGAAATATATAGACGGATATATATATACATATACATATATGTGTCACAGGTGATAAACCAGATTGGATTGTTGATTAACTAGAAATTAAGCTGTGGGTCATGGAAAGCCACTCAAACGGATGTTGCATGTGCTTTAAATACGTGGCGAAAGTACAATTTAACATAAAAATATCTATGTTTAGCGCCCCGGTAGTTATTTGTTAACAGAACGGCAAACATATGTACTTGCACCGTTATATACCCCAACAATTTAAGTCATTAGGTTGTAATCCTGCAATCTATTGATCAATAATCAATCTATTAAGCTCGGTGAAGATTAAACATCGCTCATGTTACAAATGCTCGTATTAGGAGAATGATTTGAGGTCTTAAAACCTTAAAAGAAGTTGATGCACTGTCTTATCCACGATGATCAGTGGATATAGCTGTAAAATACTCTGGTTTAAACATGTTTTATTGAGAATCTTTGGATGTGTTTTTCTGTACGTAGTGGCTTTCTTAAAATAGTTTCCAGATTAAGGATTTTTGTTTGCAAATTGTTCCCTAACCTAAGATTTGATCAATTTGTGTGCAAAGTACAGTGTAAGGATGCTAGAAACCGGGGCAACAAGTGCGGCTCAGTCGCAGGGAGCGGCCACAGATTCAGGCAAAATTGTCAAGCACAAGCGCAAATCGGCAGGTAATTATAGCCCTTTCTAATTTGTTTCTTATTTGGTAAATTGTTCACATTATTCAATGTATGTTTTTCAATATAATTCGCTTCATTATCTTACTTATTATGTTTCATTTAATTTCTTTTAGTAGGAAATCAACAACATGTGGCGATTCCGAGAAGGCTTTTTCCTCTAAACCGATGTCTAAATCCAAAGATGCATCAAACGAGAAAGCTGAAATAAATGTAAATCCTATTACATTGTATAACTCAGATATAATTATAAATGTTATTACAGTTACGTAACTAGAATTATATAAATGTAACTTACTGTTGCATGATTGTAACTACAATTTCCTTTATGTAATTCTAGTTACATAACTGTAACTACAATAACAGTACAGTAACAATATATTTACAGTTGCAATCATGTAACTACAGTTACAGTTACAATCACGTAACTATAGTTACGGTTACAATCACGTAACTATAGTTACAGTTACAATTATGTAACTTAAGTTACAAACATGTAATAGTTACATGATTGTAACTGTATACAGTATAGTTACAGTTACAATCATGTAACTGTTACATAATTGTAACTGTAACTACAGTTACATGATTGTAACTGATAGTTACTTCAGTTACATACTGTTAGTGTTTCATATGTTACTGTATCGTTACATGATTGCAACTTTAACTATAGTTATATGATTGTAAATTATAATGTAATTGTACTTACCACTATCTTATTGTAGTTTCTTGTAGATTTGACAAGGAAAAGACACGGAATTAGAATCAATACGTATCAACGGTTCAATACCATCAAATACATCGAGCAGTTGTTGGCTCCGCGGCCAGCTTGTTTAGATAAGTTTAAGAATGGACTTTTTGGTTACCTTGTCAACTTCACGCAACAAACATCTCCATCTCGTTTGCTACACAACCTCGTGTTTCATATGGTAGAGGCTAAAGATGAGTTGCTGACTTTCATGTTCAATGACCAAGTCGTTGAGTTTGGCATTAAAGAGTTTCAGGCAACGACCTTCTTGAACTGTTCAGCCTTTCCATCCCAAGTCATCCCAAGGAAAGGACAAATAAGGGAGAAGTGGTTTGGTAGTTCATCAAGAGTTACGTGTAGTGACTTTGAGGATCTTTTTTCTGCTTCCGATGTTATCGATGATGACCTCAAAATGGTGAACATTTACTTCTTCGAGGCATTCATTCAGCAAGCCAAAGGATAAACCAATCGAGAATGCCCACATAAACTTAGCCAGTTCTTCTACTGCTTTCCAGTCCTATCCGTGGGGAAGAATTGTCTACGAAACCACTAAGGAGTTCATGTTAAAGGCTGCCGCAAGTTTAAATACCGACAGTCCCATAACTGGCTATCACCTTCATGGTATGCCAACTGCAATTTTAGTGTACTTAGCCTAGGCTATACCATTTTGGTCCAAAGCCAAAATTGCTACGAAGGTGAATTCTACTATCGGTCCACCAATTTTGAATTGGAGTTTGCTTGGTGGTAAAGTATGCTCTAGAAAGGTTGCTTCCATTTTTTATGACATTGAGGTATTTTCGAATTGCTTTACTTCATTTACAATTTAATTTAGTTATAATAACCATGGCACTGTTTTTGGAATCTTAATAATGTTATTATTGTTTTTCTAATATTACAGCTACGTGTTCTGTCGGAATACTGTTCTGAGAGACAACTTCCTCAAAAATCTAGTTATTCACCACAAGCTCCTCAACAAGGCTCATCTTTAATGGTCGATCAGCTACGCAACAAAGTAGCAGAGCTTAAAGAAGATAACAAAGAGATGAAGGCTGAGCAATTTAGCTTGAAGAACGAAGTTGTTTTCTTTAAAAAAAACCAAGTGGAGATGCTAATGTCTCACATTGGTTTGAACAAGGTACTGATTATAATGTAATTTACAACTTATTTATGTAATTGTAATTTAGCATCACTTAAGTAATTGTAACCCCAGTTACATTAGTTACAATACTTTAACTCCAGTTACAATACTGTAACTCAAGTTACATTACTGTAACTAGAGTTACATTACTGTAACTCAAGTTACAATACCGTAACTCCGGTCCAGTTACATTATTGTAACTCCGATAAAACTTATTGTAAATATGTTTATGTAACTACCACCATTTGTATTTTGTAGGCCGAGGGAGAAAAGGTTACCGAGCATGTAACCAGGCAGCCAAAGAAGAATCCAATTAAGAGATCAAAGAGTGCTCGTACAAAGACTACGAGTGTTCCCTCTGAGCCTCTAACTACACCGGATTTGGGAGAGGTACTATTTGTAGTCCATTTGTCACTATATTCGTTTATAGCTCCACTTATGTAAGTTAAACTTAATGCAACTATGGCTATGCACCAAGCCGGTAAGTTACTTAATTGTAACTCCAAATAAAAATAAGCAATTCAGTTATATCTATTTAGTTATTACCATTTATATTTGTAGGATGGTGAGATTCCTCCCCTACCGAAAAAGAAAAAGATTGCCGAGAAGGCACCTCTTGAGGACACCACAGAAGACACAAAGAAAGTTACATCCGCGTATCTGGATGACGAGACACTCCTTCAAATGGATAGTGATTCCAAATTCCTTGAAGCTGTTATAACAAGGGCTACGAAGGTACTTGTCATCTTATATTGTAATCATATTTAGTTTAATCATATTTAGTTTAATATTTTCTTTGTAATTACATTTTTAGGTGGATAAAAATCTTGTTGACAAAGCCATTGAGCCTCCTAGTTTCAGCCTAGGCATTACCCAAATGCTTGAAAATGTAACATTTATGATCAATTTAAATTTCTGGTTGTAATTTCTTTTACACAAGTGTAACTTGAATTACGTATATTTAATTCCATTTACTTTATGTCAATTTAGTAACTTGCATACCTCTATATTTGTAGGAAGAAGCTGAGAAGGTTGAAACAGCATCTTTGAAGACATTCCAAAGAAAAGTTACAAGGGGTTCAAAGAAAGCTAATGTTTGATTTAGTTTTAGTCATTATCATTTTCGAACATATGGTTTGTGACCAATTTGTCTGCTTTATTTTCTCTTCCTTTTAAACTCTTATGACTATTACCTTTACTTATCGGATTACATGTGTTTAATAAGAATTAATGTTACATAGTTAAAACATTAAAGTTATCTAATTAAAGTTATCTAGAATTACGAAATTGTAACTCGAACAATTGTAACTGCAACTTAAGTTACACATTTGTAACTGAAGTTACAATAATGTAAGTTCAATTACAAAAATGTAACTTTAGATACACTATTTGTTACATGTTTGTAGCTGCAGTTTAAACTTTTGTAACATTGAGGTTACAATTATTGTAACGTTTTTTGTAACTTTTAAACATAAGTATAACTTCAGCTACAAACGTGTAACCAAAGTTACAAAAACGTAACTTTCAGTTACATAAATATAACTTATGTAACAACTAGAATTTAAATTGTGTAGTTACATAAATTACACTTTTGTAACTTATGTAACAACAGTTACAAAAGTGTAACTTCAGTTACATAGCAGTTACATAAGTATAACCATATATTACTAGAATTACGAAACTGTAACTCCTGTTACAAAAGTGTAACACCGGTTACACTTATGTAACTTGAGTTACAAAAGTGTAACACCGGTTACAAAAATTATTTTAATACATCAAAATTAACTCCAAAAGAAATAAATTGTTATTTAAACAAATATATTGAAATTGTAACTCCGGTTACAAAAGTGTAACTACAGTTACAACAGTGTAACACCAGTTACAAAGTGTAACCGAAGTTACATAATGGTAACTTCAGTTACGATAATGTAACTTCGCTTACAAAAATTTAATTCCAATTAAATTAGTGTAACCACATTTACATTAGTGTAACTATAATGATTGTGGTCATAATATTACCTGATTGTGGTCATACTATTACATAAATGTATGTCACTATTTTTTGACAATATTTCAATTTAAATTCTTTTTTGTAACTCAAATTAGGTGAACGTATTGCTACATACCTTTAAATGGAGACTGGATTAATATAATTATGTAACATAAGTGTAACCATATATTACTAGAATTACGAAAGTGTAACACCGGTTACACTTATGTAACTTGAGTTACAAAGTTACAACAGTGTAACACATGTTACAAAGTGTAACACCGAAGTTACAAAAGTGTAACTTCAGTTACGATATGTAACTTTGGTTACGATAATGTAACTTCTGTTACAAAAATTTAATTCCAATTAAATTAGTGTAACTTCAGTTACGATATTGTAACTTTGCTAACGATAATCTTACTTCGGTTACAAAAATTTAATTCCAATTAAATTAGTGTAACCACATGTACATTAGTGTAACTATAATGATTTTGGTCATCGTATTACCTAATTGTGGTCATACTATTACATAATTGTATGTCACTATTTTTTGACAATATTTCAATTTAAATTCTTTTTTATAACTCAAATTACGTGAACTTATTGCTACGTACCTTTATATGGAAATTGGATAAATATAAGGGCCCTTAATATAATTATGTAACATAAGTGTAACCATATATTACTAGAATTACGAAAGTGTAACACCTGTTACAAAAGTGTAACACCGGTTACAAAAATTATTTTAATACTTCCAAATTAACTCCAAAAGCACTAGATTATTATTTAAACAAGTATATTGAAATTGTAACTCCGGTTACAAAAGTGTAACTACAGTTACAACAATGTAACTCCAGTTACAAAGTGTAACCGAAGTTACATAAGTGTAACTTCAGTTACGATAATGTAACTTTGGTTACCGTAATGTAACTTTGGTTACGATAATGTAACTTCGGTTACAAAAATTTAATTCCAATTAAATTAGTGTACCTTCAGTTACGATAATGTAACTTTGGTTACCATAATGTAACTTTGGTTACGATTATGTAACTTCGGTTACAAAAATTTGATACCAATTAAATTAGTGTAACTTCTGTTACGATATTGTAACTTTTGTTACCATAATGTAACTTTGGTTACGATAATGTAACTTCGGTTACAAAAATTTAATTCCAATTAAATTAGTGTAACTTCAGTTACGATAATGTAACTTTGGTTACCATAATGTACCTTCGGTTACAAACATTTAATTCCAATTAAATTAGTGTAAACACATTTACATTAGTGTAACTATAATGATTGTGGTCATAGTATTACTTAATTGTATGTCAATATTTTTTGACAATATTTCAATTTAAATTCTTTTTTGTAACTCAAATTATGTGAACTTATTGCTACGTACCTTTAGATGGAACCTGGATTAATATATTTATGTAACATAAGTGTAACCATATACTACTAGAATTACGAAATTGTAACACCTGTTACTAAACTGTAACACCGGTTACAAAAATTATTTTAATACTTCCAAATGAACTCCAAAAGAAATAAATTATTATTTGAACAAATATACTGGAATTGTAGCTCCGGTTACAAAAGTGTAACTACAGTTACAACGTGTAACTCCAGTTACAAAGTGTAACCGTAGTTACATAAGTGTAACTTCAGTTAGGATAACGTAATTTTGGTTACCATAATGTAACTTTGGTTACGATAATGTAATTTCGGTTACAAAAATTTAATTCCAATTAAATTAGTGTACCTTCAGTTACGATAATGTAACTTTGGTTACGATAATGTAACTTCGGTTACAAAAATTTTATTCCAATTAAATTAGTGTAACTTCAGTTACGATATTGTAACTTTTGTTACCATAATGTAACTTTGGTTACGATAATGTAACTTCAGTTACAAAAATTTAATTCCAATTAAATAAGTGTAACTTCAGTTACGATAATGTAACTTTAATTACGATAATGTAACTTCGGTTACAAAAATTTAATTCCAATTAAATTAGTGTAACCACATTTACATTAGTGTAACTATAATGATTGTGGTCATACTATTACATAATTGTTTGTCACTATTTTTTGACAATATTTCAGTTTAAATTCTTTTTTGTAACTCAAATTATATGAAGTTATTGCTACGTACCTTTAGATGGAAACTGGATTAATATAATTATGTAACATAAGTATAACCATACACTACTAGAATTACAAAAGTGTAACACCTGTTACAAAAGTGTAACACCGGTTACAAAAATTATTTTAATACTTCCAAATTAACTCCAAAAGCACTAAATTATTATTTGAACAAATATATTGAAATTGTAACTCCGGTTACAAAAGTGTAACTACAGTTACAACGTGTAACTCCAGTTACAAAGTGTAACCGAAGTTACATAAGTGTAACTTCAGTTACGATAATGTAACTTTGGTTACCATAATGTATCTTTGGTTATGAATGTAACTTCGGTTACAAAAATTTAATTCCAATTAAATTTGTGTGACTTCAGTTACGATAATGTAAGTTTTGTTACCATAATGTAACTTTGGCTACGTTAATGTAACTTCGGTTACAAAAATTTGATTCCAATTAAATTAGTGTAACTTCAGTTACGATATTGTAACTTTTGTTACCATAATGTAACTTTGGTTACGATAATGTAACTTTGGTTACAAAAATTTAATTCGAATTAAATTAGTGTAAATTCAGTTACGATAATGTAACTTTGGCTACCATAATGTAACTTCGGTTACAAACATTTAATTCCAATTAAATTAGTGTAACCACATTTACATTAGTGTAATTATAATGATTGTGGTCATAGCATTACTTAATTGTATGTCACTATTTTTTGACAATATTTCAATTTAAATTCTTTTTTGTAACTCAAATTATGTGAACTTATTGCTACGTACCTTTAGATGGAAACTGGATTAATATAAATATGTAACATAAGTGTAACCATATACTACTAGAATTACAAAAGTGTAACACCGGTTACAAGAATTATTTTAATACTTCCAAATTAACTCCAAAAGCACTAAATTATTATTTGAACAAATATATTGAAATTGTAACTCCGGTTACAAAAGTGTAACTACAGTTACAACGTGTAACTTCCGTTACAAAGTGTAACCGAAGTTACATAAGTGTAACTTCAGTTACGATAATGTAACTTTGGTTACCATTATGTAACTTTGGTTACGATATTGTAACTTCGGTTACAAAAATTTAATTCCAATTAAATTAGTGTAATTTCAGTTACGATAATGTAAGTTTTGTTACCATAATATAACTTTGGTTACGTTAATGTAACTTCGGTTACAAAAATTTGATTCCAATTAAATTAGTGTAACTTCAGTTACGATATTGTAACTTTTGTTACCATAATGTAACTTTGGTTACGATATTGTAACTTCGGTTACAAAAATTTAATTCCAATTAAATTAGTGTAACTTCAGTTACGATAATGTAACTTTGGTTACCATAATGTAACTTTGGTTACCATTAAGTGTTACATAATAATACATAAAGTGTTAAATAAATTCTATGAAGAATATTTTAATCTAAATGTGCATTACCTCCTGCATAAGTGGCTAAATAAGCCTCCCTAGTGTAAAATATTGACACATAGGCTTTAGGATCACACCCAATCCTCCAAAATGAAGCCATAGCATGAGCACACAGAAAAGCGTCTATTTGCCAAACATTACACGTGCACGTCTCGCAGCTCAAGTTAATAACATACTGTGAGCCTTTATCAGTGACTTCATATTCACTTTCATTTATAAAATCAACCTGCATATTAAAAAAATTACAAATACATTTTCACATTTAAAATGATTATACAGTCATTTGGCTAGGTGTAACTAAAATTATATAACTGGAGATACTTCTAGCTATTAGCGTAACAAGAGTTACGTAACCGTAACTGAAGCTACGTAACCGTAACTGAAGTTACGCTAAAGTAACTGCATGTATATATAATTACGAAAGTGTAACACCTGTTACAAAAGTGTAACACCGGTTACAAAAGTGTAACACCGGTTACAAAAATTATTTTAATACTTCCAAATTAACTCCAAAAGCACTAAATTATTATTTGAACAAATATATTGGAATTGTAACTCCGGTTACAAAAGTGTAACTACAGTTACAACGTGTAACTCCAGTTACAAAGTGTAACCGAAGTTACATAATTGTAACTTCAGTTACGATAATGTAACTTTGGTTACCATAATGTAACTTTGGTTACGATATTGTAACTTCGGTTACAAAAATTTAATTCCAATTAAATTAGTGTAACTTCAGTTACGATAATGTAACTTTTGTTACCATAATGTAACTTTGGTTACGATAATGTAACTTCGGTTACAAAAGTTTGATTCCAATTAAATTAGTGTAACTTCATTTACGATATTGTAACTTTTGTTACCATAATGTAACTTTGGTTACGATACTGTAACTTCGGTTACAAAAATTTAATTCCAATTAAATTAGTGTAACTTCAGTTACGATAATGTAACTTTGTTTACGATAATGTAACTTCGGTTACAAAAAGTAAAGAAAACACTTACAATTAATCTTCGTGCCAATTCTTCTTGGACATCCATCTTCAGCTTTGCTTGTGGGGTCAGCCTCATACGCATCAACGCTCCCTCTAGTCTATATTTATTATACCAATTTTGACAGAGCTTTGTGTAAGACTCGACCAATGTGTAACGCCCCGGCTGCTCAATTGAATCGACGACTATCCCCACAGGCCACCACGAGTCTTTTTAGCGTACTTTTTCCTCACTCGCACGGCTTACACAGGCGATGTTGGATTGCACAGCTTACCCGGTCTTGCCCTCGTGGCTCACGGGATTAGTGACTGTCACAATCACCCCACCTAATGGGGGCCCGACGTCCTCGTCGGCCACACTTCTAGCTGGGCTCGGCTCTGAACCATCTGTAACGCCCCGGCTGCTCAATTGAATCGACGACTATCCCCACAGGACAACGCGATTCTTTCCAGCGTGCTTTGTCCTCACTCGCACGCTTCCCGAGAAACTTCCCAGGAGGTCACCCATCCTAGTATTACTCCAAGTCAAGCACGCTTAACTTTGGAGTTCCTATGAACGGGCAACCGAAAAGAAGATGCATCTTGTTGACATAGGTAGTACCAATTGTTGATGTACAAATTCGTCATTATTTAATATGACATAAAGTGATAAGGTTGTGAATTAATTAAATTTACAAGCCATGATAAAAGGCTTTAAAGAAATACGATTGGTATTCGTAAAAGCCCATTTGAGAAGCTCAATGAGATTCTCAATCAGACTAAAACCAACGGATACAGGCTACTCGGCCCAATGAGTTCTAAGGCCCAATATCCATTTGACAGCAGTCCAGAAAGACGAGGGTAGAGTCGTCATATTCTCTACCCGGCATCTCATTTCAAACTCAGGCAGAAGACGAGGAGCGCGGAGTCAAGCCTCTAACGGGCATAATTTAAACACGACGACGAGAACGAAGTCATGGGACACGTGTAGCAAGGTCGTCCATTCAACCCAGTCAGCACGGAGTGAAGACCCCTCGATTCCTGGAAGACCAACGGGAAGAATTGAAGCCTATAAATACCAAGCTCAGATCAAGACACGCGCACACTTGCAACCTCGAGAGAATATATTGAAGAGATTCTACCCGGCATTCTTGTCCATTTGAGATCTTATTGTATTCTTTCTCTCCTTCTCTATTCTTTTCCATTCTTAGACGTGATCTAGCTGCCTGTAGCTATCCGTCCATGTTCATTGTCGCAATAAACTAACATAGGAAGTAGTCATTTACCGCCTTGGGACGAACCTCTATAAAAAACTCCTCGTCTCATTTTTATCGCTTATATTCGTATACATATATCGTGAGTGAATCGTGAGCTTGCAACGTGAAAGATCGAATTCCACCAAATTGTTCCATTCAAAAATATCATACACTCACAAGTCATACTTGACTGATTGAGGTGGGAAACCACGTCAATAGTTTGGCGCCGTCTGTGGGAAATTGATCTCGCTAACTTCTAAAAGCTCAAAGCACTCTGCAAACATGAGCAAAAATGAAATCGTAATCGTGAACGAGTCTGAGGTGAACAACCCAGACCCAAACACGGAATCGAGCAACCTACAATCTCAACTAGAGGCTAGCGCTGCTGAGAATCGAGAGTTGCGCCAGCGACTCGAATCTCTGGAAGCAAATCGAGCCCGTAATGAGCATCGTCACACTGCTAACCGGACTGATCCGGGACAGAGCTCTGGGTATCACGGCCGGACAGGGCTCGATGTTGTCCACTTTGACTTTGCCGACGTGGAAAATCCGCAAGCGTCGAGGCAAAATCAGCCCCGACAACCCAGCGGCCCAAGACTCGCGACACCTCCACCGCCCCCTGAAACAAGAACGCCCATTTTCACCCCCTTGGCGGGTCTCTACCCGTCTAATGCGGGAAATGTTGCTTCGAGCAGTCGCCAACGCCCGGGACCCCAGAACCGACCATCGGGGTACGAGCAAAGCCGTAACATCAGCCAGGCCCTCAACGGCCAGCCGGTCATGTACCCAAGGTATCCCAGCCCGGTGTACGGACAGGAACCCCTCCAGGCTGTGCGTCCCGAACAAGCTCCCCAACGCACGGAACTGGATGAGCTTAAACGCTCAATGGCCGAAATGAATGAGAAACTCATTCACGTGCGCTCTCGCGTGCACAGCGCCACTACCACTGCCCCCGAGATAGAACGTCTAGTGGAGGAGGCAGAAAGGACGCCCTTTAAGCCCGTCATAACTAACGTTATACTCAGGGAAGGCGGACGCGTGTACGTACCAAAGTACGACGGGACGACCGATCCCAAAGTACACCTGAGATCCTTCAGGATCGCGATGGGGCGAGCCCATTTGGAAGCACACGAGTTGGGCGCTGGGCGCTGCCAGTATTTCTCAGAAAATCTGGTCGGCCTAGCGATGGAGTGGTTCTCAAAGCTTGAACCACGTTCCATAGACAACTTCGGACAGCTGACGACCCTTTTTCTGAAACATTTTTCCATGTTTATGGAAACCGAGATCACGGCGGCAAACCTCTATGCCTTGCAGCAAGAGAGAGGAGAGCCCCTCAGAGCTTTCAAGACCAGGTTCAAGAAGACCATGGTCAAAATAAATGGGATCAGTGACGAAACTGCCATAGCCGCTCTCACGGCCGGACTATGGTACGACTCGAAGTTCAAAACGGACATCGTCGTAAATCGTTACGACTCCATCGAAGACGTAATCCACAGATCATCCAACTGGATCAGACATGACGAAGAACTAGAAGCCATGCGAAGGAGACATGGACCTCAACCCGTCCACCAGCAGAATCCCGGGCCACCTGGACAGCAGCCGCCGCCCAGAGCCGGAAATCACAACAACCCTTTCAGGGGACAAAGGAGTTCCCCCCCCCCCCCCCCAATCCAAAAGCACCCAATTCCAAGCCCAAAATCCGAGGGCTAATAACGGACCGAACCCACAAAATCCATACGTTTTCAACGTAAATTCAGAAACCGCGGAGTTCGAAGAACAGGTCGAAGCGGAAGAGACCCCTAGAGAAGTGCTGGTCAGCTCAAGGGACTTCCCACCGTACAGCAACGAAGATTTCCCGAAGCACGACCCGAAAGCATGGTGTAATTTCCACAAGGTGTTCGGGCACCATACAAAAAATTGTATGGTACTCCGTGCCCGCCTAGCGGAAAAGTACATCAACGGCGAGTTGGGGGAAATTAACTTCGGCAATGAGCTGAAAGGTGGGCAATCAACCGAGCAAAGCCTTCCCCAAAATCAACCTCAGACCGGCCAGAAAAGAGACGAGCAGCAGAGAACGCCGCGCGAAAGCATACAACCTAGCAAAAGAGGACGGGTACATGATAACGGGATAATAAGTGATAATTTTGGCACCATTGTGCTTAATTTATTGTGAATTTAAGAGTATATGTCTTGTGTTTTATTATGTTTTGTCTTAGTTTCTTGTCTAGTTTTTATTGGTTGAAGAAATTAAGCTCTTGAATATTGTGTGTCTAAAATAGTGAGTTAGGGGCAAAATAGTAAGAAATGGTGATTAAACTTTGTTGTTTGGCTGATTATTTCATGGACCACATCTTGTGAGTCACTTTCCACATGTCATCACTAGATTGTTGGACCACATTCCTCAATTTTGGGAAGGCCATGTCACCTAGGGCAACATCCTTTTGGGGAGATGGGAGCCAAGAAAGGAAGCAGCAGCCAACACAAAAGAGGAAGGGGGGAAAATACAGAAAAAAAAACGCAGAAAACAGAGGAGAAAACGGAGCTTTGGAGAAGAACGGAACTCATTGCCGGTGATCGTTTCAAGGAAGTCGTTTCGCCAGACTGCCGTAGCGATCGCCATAGCAAAGTCTGGGAGCGAAAAATCAGATTTGGAAAGGAGCTTGGAGTGACGATTTGAGCCCCTTTTCTTCATCAACTCTTCATCAAAATCAATAGTCCATTTTCTCACCTTGTGAACATGTTTATGTTATTCATTATAATGTTGGATTGCATTTCATCTTGTGAGAACATGAGCTAATTTCTTAGCTAGGATTATTGATGGAACTTTAATTTCAAATGTCATCATAATTGTGATTAGTTATTGCTATGCTTATTTCAATCTTTTTATCCTTGTGTGATAAACATTACTCTCTATTCTAGGGAAGAACCATCTCTTGATTAGAGTGTATAGGCTTAGATTAATGACCGAAAGGATTAATTTAGCTTGAATACCGCTTGGATTTTATGAGATTCTAGTATAGGAATATATGTGAATCTTATATAGCTTAGATCAAGTATTGTGGAAAATAGGATTTGCACGAATAGATGGTATAGGAATATATCTATTGATTCGAAAAAATCGTTAGTAGTAGGCGCTCGTAAGAGGTTTGCTCATAAGTCAAAAAGCTGAAAGTTGATATTCGTCATAGCAATAGCTGTAGCAGTCACATAATATTTCATTTAGACATTGGAATTGAAGGGAAATCGATAATCCTAGTTGCTCGATTAATTTAAAAATCAATCTCTGTTTTTCCTCGTAATCTCGTTGGTTGTTCACGCTTAGTTTACGTTATCTTGCATTGATACAAAACCAAAAACCCAATTTTATCAATTTTATAAAAACTTAATTTTTGAGAAATTAATTGTCACTAACTTAGTCCTCGTGGAGACGATACTCTATTTATCACTTTATTACTTGAAGCGACTCGTATACTTGCGAGATTTTACGCAACAGTACACATGCTCGAAGAACCAGACGAGCAAACGTACGAAGAAACGGAGAATTTCGGAGAGCAGCTCAACGACATCCCCGAGCCCATCGGTAGAATCTACACGATTGTGGGAGGTTCCCAACTGCACGGTAACTCAGTAAACTCCAACAAGGCCCATCAGAGGAGGCTCAAGGCCGGACTGGTAATCGTACCGAGGCAATAGCCGGACTTCGAGATCTCATTCAAGGATAGCGAAGCGGCCACACTGATTGGTCCGCACGCAACGCGCTGGTCGTCACACTCCTAGTTTCCTCGTATACGATGGATAGGATCCTAATCGATAACGGGAGCTCAGTCGACGTGATATTCCTGGAGCCATTGCTGAAGCTGGGAGTGGAGGAGACAGAGATCAACAGAGAATCCATCCCGCTAACCGGCTTCGATGGAGGAACCATCAATGCGGTTGGCACGGTGCGACTGTCCATCGCAGCATCAGGGGTCGGGAAGACCGAAAACTTCCTAGTGTTGGACTGCCCGTCAGTTTACAACATGATACTAGGAAGACCCTGGCTGCACATGATGAAGGCCGTACCGTCAACCTACCATCAACTAATACGCTTCCCGAACAGGGCGGGAAAATCGTTGAAATCAAGGGAAATAAAAAACAATCCAAAATTTGCTACATGAGCGCGTTCCGGAACATCCAGGCCGCTAAGGCCGGGAAAGAGCAATCTACCGCATAGCAACTAATGGCGGTAGACAAAAAAGAGGATGACGGACAGGAAAGGGCCACCGATACGGATGGGCCTAACCTAGAAATGACGGTCCAGGTCCAAATCGATCCTGACAACCCGGACCACCGGATAGGAATCGGGAAAGGACTAGACAACGATGTCAGAAAAGATCTCCTCAAATTCCTAACCAGAAACCGGGACTGTTTTGCTTGGTCTCACAAGGATATGCCCGGAATAGACCCAAGCATTACAACCCACCGCCTAAACATGGATCCAAGCTATAAGCCGGTAAAACAAAAAAGGCGAAAGCTAGGCCCGGATAGAGCCCAAGCTGTAAATGAAGAAGTCACAAAACTGCTGCAGACCGAATCTATCAGGGAAGTCAAGTACCCGGGCTGGTTAGCAAATAAAGTAGTCGTGAAGAAGAAAAATGGGAAGGCTAGAGTCTGCATCGACTTTACCGACCTTAACAAAGCTTGTCCCAAAGACAGTTTCCCGATGCCCCATATCGACCGTTTAGTCGAAGAAACATGTGGGCACGAACTACTGTCGTTCATGGACGCATTCTCGGGATATAACCAGATCCTAATGCACCCCGAGGACCAAGAAAAAACGGCATTCATAACCGATAGAGGAATATACTGCTATAAAGTTATGCCCTTCGGATTGAAAAACGCCGGAGCCACATATCAGAGATTAGTCAACCAGATGTTCGCCGAGCAACTCGGTAAAACCATGGAAGTCTACATCGACGACATGTTGGTAAAGTCCTCCCAAGAAACGGATCACGTGTCCCACCTAGAAGACTGCTTCGCCATACTACGAAAGTATCAAATGAAGCTCAACCCGACAAAATGCACCTTCGGGGTAATTTCAGGAAAGTTCCTAGGTTATCTGGTCACACAGCGAGGTATAGAAGCCAATCCCGGCCAGATAAATGCCCTCCAGAACATTCCCTCACCGAGGACTGTTCGAGAGACGCAAAGGCTGACTGGGAGAATCGCCGCTCTTAACCGGTTCATATCAAGAGCTACGGACAAATGTTTGCCCTTCTACAAGTTATTGAAGGGAAACAAAAAGTTCGAATGGACCAGAGAGTGCGAAGAGGCTTTCCAAAAGCTGAAAAGGTACCTCTCCACCCCACCAATACTCACGAGACCAATTTTGGGAGAGCCATTGTTTTTATACCTGGTTGTCTCACCATCGGCGGTGAGCGAAGTAATCGTGAGAGAGGACCGCGGAGAGCAAAAGCCAATCTTCTACATCAGCAAATCTTTGGAAGATGCTGAAACCAGATACCGGGCTATCGAAAAACTCGCACTGGAAATGATAACCGCAGCGAGAAAGCTTCGGCCTTACTTCCAATCTCACACCATCATGGTAATGACCACTCAACCTTTGAGAATCATCCTTCATAGCCCGAATCAATCAGGAAAGCTCACAAAATGGGCCGTCGAGCTAAGCGAATTCGACATAGAATACAAGATCCGAACCTGTGCAAAATCACAAGTATTGGCTGACTTTCTCATCGAACTACCAGCCGACGGTTCAAAAGAGGGCCACGAAGACGGAGAATGGAAGCTCGAAGTTGACAGTGCGTCAAACCAAAGCGGGTCCGGGATCAGAATTCGTTTGATATCCCCCACGGGAGAAGTGTTGGAACAATCGTTTCGACTAAAATTCCACGCGACAAACAATGAGACCGAGTAAGAGGCCCTCATCGCCGGCCTCAAACTAGCAAAAGCCGTAGGAGCCCGGAAAGAAAGGGCCCATTCCGACTCAAAACTAGTTACTAGTCAGATCAGTGGCGAGTACACCACCCGAGATGACAGAATGGAAAAATACCTCTCGGTAGTAAAGGGCTTAATTCAACAATTCAAACACGTCGAGATAGTCCAAAAACCGAGGAGTGAAAATGCGTCGGCAGACGCACTGGCCGGTTTAGCTTCGACTTCGGACCCCGAGGTCAAAAGAATAATTTCGGTCGAAACAATAGACGAACCCACCGTAACACGCGAAGTTTGCAATATCCGAATGGAAGAAGATGATTGGAGGACCCCAATCATTAACTACATCCTAACCGGAGCCAAAGCCCAAGATAAGCAAAAAGCCAGGAAACTAAGGATCCAAAGCGCTAGATTTTGCATGATCGGGGAAAAATTGTACAAACGTAGCTATACCGGACCCTACCTAAGGTGCCTAGGAAAAACCGAGGCTCAAATAGTACTTCGCGAAATCCATGACGGAGAATGCGGTAACCATTCGGGAGGAAGATATTTAGCAAACAAAGTAAAAAGGCAAGGCTTTTTCTGGGCCACCATGTTGACGGACAGCGAAGCCTATGCCAAAAGATGCGACAAATGCCAGAGACACTCCCCATCCATACACCGACCAGCAGAAGAACTCTCCTCAGTCTCAGTCCCGTACCCATTCATGAAATGGTCTATGGACATAGTAGGACCTTTTCCCCTAGCCCCGGCCGGAAAGAGGTTCCTACTCGTCGTGACCGACTACTTCTCAAAATGGGTAGAGGCAGAATCGTACGCAAACATTAAAGATGTTGATGTAGAAAATTTCTTATGGAAAAACATCATCAGTAGATTCGGCCTCCCAAAAGAGATAATAGCTGACAATGGACCACAGTTCATTTCAACGAGATTCCAAAACTTCTGCATAAACTGGAAAATATCCTTGAACACGTCCACTCCGAGATATCCTCAAGGCAACGGTCAAGCCGAAGTAGCTAACCGGGTAATAGTGGACGGAATCAAGAGACGCCTAGATACCAAAAAGGGATGATGGGCAGACGAGCTCATAGGAGTCCTTTGGTCCTACAGAACCACCCCGCGTAGGGCCACCGGGGAAACCCCTTTCTCAATGGTACACGGCACCGAAGCCGTGATACCAGCAGAGATAGAGACACCCAGCCTTCGAAGGGAACTCGCCCCTTTGAACGCAGAAATCAATGACGAAATGAGGGAAGACCAGCTCGACTACATCGACGAAAGACGAGAACAAGCTTTGATAAGAATTGCCAACTATCAAAACTCGATAGCTAGGTATTACAATTCAAAGTTCAAACGTCGAAAATTCATAGCAGGAGAACTGGTCCTCAGAAAAATTTTCCAAAATACCGCCGAGCTGAATGCGGGCAAGCTCGGGGCTAATTGGGAAGGACCTTACATCGTCACCGAAGTAGTAAAACCTGGAGTATACCGGCTAGCCACTCCGGATGGAACAAGAGTCCTCCGCAGCTGGAATGCCATGCACTTAAGGAAATACTACGCCTAACCCGACCTACCCGGTCTCCCCTGAACTACGTAATGACTTGATCCCCAAATTTGGGGTACGTAGGCAGCCCATCCTAAACAGTGGGCACAGTCTCAATCCAAACCTAAAACCAAATAGGCCCGAGAACTACGAATTGCAAGACTCAATAGAGCCAACTTAAAAGGAAACATGTCCCGAAACTCTCATCAAGGTAACAAGCATACCCGGGTAACAGACCCATCACCTAAGGTAACAAGCCTATCCGGGTAACAGACCCATCCCATAAGGCAACAAGCCTACACGGGTAACAGACCCACCACACCAAGGCGACATGCCTACCCGGGTAACCAACCCATCACATAAGGCAACAAGCCTATCCGGGTAACAAACCCACTACAACGGTTGATGAACCTAACCGGGTATCCAACCCATCCCTTAAGGCGACAAGCCTAATCCTTTTGGAAATATGTAATTATATATGTCTGGCAATTACAAATATGTTTTTCACAAAACACAACATGCGGGATATCATGGCAGACGGGCAAGAAAGACTCGACGAGAAGTATCGAAGGAGCACAGCACCAAAAGGTACCCGTACATTTTCTATACTTAGCAAATTTCAAAATTTCGACTTTTTTATTATTTATCCGAGTATACGGTAGGTTACTCGGAACCTCGAATAGGGAAGTTAATATAGAAAAGTACGATTAGAAAAATAACTTAGAAACGCGGACGAGTAGAATATGGCGAGAAATCAAGAGCGTAATATAAAAACAAAACGAGCAAAGGCCCTAACAACGGGCATATCCAAACATTACAAAAAAAAGGGTTCAAGCCGCCGTAGACTTGCCCGTAAGAAATTGTTTTGACCTTAGGCCTTATTAACTAAAAGCAAAAAAAAAATGGGGGACACTCTATGTGTCGACCCCGGGTACCTCCGCGACCTCTCGGTCCTCCTTCTCCTTCTCCTCTTCTTCTTCTTCGCCGGCCTGGCCTCCATGATCGGTCGGCTCCTCAGCGGCGGTATCCTCGGCGACGGCGGGCTCATTCAGGGTCGGCTCTTCGAGGGCGATCTCCTCGGTATCAGCAATGACGGGCAAGATGGGCTCCTCGACAATGGGCTCCCTGGCCCTAAGATCTTCAACAACGGGCTCGATGGCAGGGTCTTCAGAGGCGGGCTCCTTGGCAGTCGACGGCTCGGACCGGATGCTCAGATCTACAAGAGGAACACTGGTCAGCTCGGCATCTGGAGACATAGCCGGAGACCCTATCAGCGGTGCCGGAACCGCATCCGAGAGAGCTTGGTAGCGAACAGCGTTGCCTTCTAGGACCTCCTTCTCGGCCTCAAAATCTTGAACGTTGCCGTCAATGATGTCTTGGATTATCTCGAGGCAACCTTTGGCTTGATCCAAGCAACTATTGTCGGCGGCCGTACCTTTGTACCACGCGAGTAGCGCGTCCTTTTCCTCCACCTTTCGGCGATATCGAGCGCGGACAGCCTTCTTCTCGGCCTCATGGTCGGCAGACTGTTGCCGGGCTTCTGCCAGCTCAGCAGCAAGGCGTTGCACGTCCTCTTTCAGAGCTAGGGCCTCCTCCTCCTTCCTCTTGGCCAACTCCTCAGCCCGTCCCTTAGCCGCGTCAGAAGCCAGCATCTGCCTGGCAGCCGCCTCGCTCGCACTCTGAGCCTCCCCGATCGACCGGGTAGCGTTTGCCAGCTTCTCCCGGAGATCGACAACCGTGTTCCCTAGCCCCTTGATCTTGGCTTCGCAGCTGGCGACCCTCTTGACCATTATCACGACATGCTCCGCCTTTGCCCGAATGCCCGCCACAGCATCAGCCAACTCTCTCTCCTTTAGCGCGAGCTGTTCGGCAGCTTTTGCGCCCTCCCTAGCCTCTCGTATAATTGATCCTCATAAACGAGGACCATGTCGTTGACAGAGGCGACGAGCTACACGTCCAAAAACCAAAGTTAGAAAAAATCAAAGAATAAAAAGAAATCCAAAAGACAGCAATGCTTACAAGAGTTGTAGCCGCAGCCACGTCCTTGTACGGCCTCTTCTCGGCAATACTCCTGGGGACCCTGCCGACCCCGCCATTCGTTATCTGCCGGAGAAGACCGGCTGCCACCTTAGGTGCCTTGTGGAGACCCTTGTCTCCCATCCAGGTACACACCGCCTTCTGCGAGATCATCTTCTCCCTGGCCTGCCCCTCAACCGCCGGGGGAGTTGACCCCGTCTCCCTTACCTCACCTTGGGAGGCCTCCTTAGGGCGCTCGCCCTCCCGAGCAATCCCTTTGCCTTTCTCCAAGGCCCTGACACCTCCTTTCGGGACCACATCCCTCCTCACCACCTCCTTCGGAGCCGAATCCCCCTTCGCCTTCTTCCAGACTCCGGAATCCTCTCCTTCACGCGACCTCTTCGCGACCGCCTCCAAGCCCATCCTCGGGAGAACTTCGTCCTGAGAAGGACGAATCACGCCCTTTGAAGGACGAGCAGGAGCAGAAGGAGGAGCAACCTCCCCCTCGGAAGGCTTTGCCAACGGCGTAGCTTCCGGGGTGCTATCCCCGTCGTTGGAGAGTTTGACGACGTCCTTCTTCTTGATCGCCCCAGGGGCGACCTCGGCAAGAGACTCCCGAGCAGAAGTCTCCTCATTCCTCCTACTCGTCTCCTGACGAGCAGCCTTAGCTGGTGCAGACGCACTAGACCCCCTCTCCTCAACCCGCCTGCTCGTCTCCTGACGAGAAGCTCCAGCCGCGGCCGAACCCCCGGCCTGACCCTCCTGTCTCCGCCTTTGGCGAAGACTCTGACCCTTCGGGCGTAGTTAGTCCATATCCTCTACACGTCAAAAATCCACACTTAGAAAAAATAAAAAAATATATATATAAAACAAAACCAAAATTATAGGTTTAGAAATCATACCCGGAAATTCCTCCTCGTCAAGTTCACACCAAAGGCCAGCCGCCTCGAGCCTCTCCCTCGTGAATTTCGACCACAACTCCGGGCCAAAAGGAAAGAACCTCCTCTTCAAAGCCTTCCACTCCTCTGTAATCGGGCGAGATTTAGGCTTCTCCGGATCCTCGACTGCATCAGAAAAGAAAAAGAAATTAGCAAACTCACGAGAATAGCTGAATAGAAAAAATTAGAAAAACCCAACCCGGAACCTCACCTATCTCGTGGACCCATTCATTCCTATAGCTCGGCCAAGAACCAAGAGTTTTCTGACCCGCCATGAAGAAGAAACCCCTAGGTAAGTAAGATACCTTAGGATAAGTTCAGGAATAGGAAATCTAAGCCCCCCGGACTAAAAAAACCTCTGATACACACAGACCCAGCCGTCCGAATTTTGCTCGTCGTCATGTTCGTCCGGCCCCGGCAACCTAAGTTCTATCGATTAGGGAATCTTATATTCTACCCGGATCCTAACCAAATCATTAGGTGTTAGGACTGACTTAGGAGAATCTGTAGTCAGAAACTCCGTCTGCCATTTCGAGACCGTCTTCTTAGGACCCATTCTATCTAAAAAATCCTAGAAAAAACCGAAGATAATCTAGACAAGCACAAAAAACCCAGAAAACCACCCAAAGATCGACAGAAACACAAATTCAAAAAAATCTCCTAACAAATCCTGAGGAAATAGAGACAGACAGAAAACTAGAACCTGAACTCCCTACGAGTTTGACGAAGAAGACGATAAAGATGGATCTCAGAGCACCTCCAATGGCGATTCGCAAAGTTTATCTCTCTAAAAACTCGAAACTTTTCTCTCTCTAAAATTCAAAAATGATATTCGAATGCCAAACAGAGTATATATAGAGGAGAGAGAAATAGGTTACCTTCGATAGACGTGCGACGGGCTGAAGCTGAAGAGACGTGCCCATTTAATGCGAAACACTCGAGTATTTATACTCGAAAATTTTCGTTGATCCTACGGTTAGGGTTTCCTCGAAAATCGCAACAAACCTCATCCTACGGTTGAGATCAGCGAGCTATCCGGCGACACGTCAGCATGAAAGCTGTGTCAGGAGAATGTGAAGAGTTTATTATCTTCGAACTCCGCAAAAATGGGACACGTGTTGTAACTGTTCCCGCCCAAAATTCGAAGCGACGGTTACAGCTTCAAGACCCTATCCGTCCATCTTATCTCGAAATTATCCAAAATCCTTTCCGGATTATGCAGATTTGCGGCAAAAGTCACAAATTTAATTAATCCTATCCGGCACGAATTTTACATGATTTCATTGAGTAAATACTATAAAATTTACTTCGTATTTTTTATAGTAGGGGGATAACTGTTGATGTACAAATTCGTCATTATTTAATATGACATAAAGTGCTAAGGTTGTGAATTAATTAAATTTACAAGCCATGATAAAAGGCTTTAAAGAAATACGATTGGTATTCGTAAAAGCCCATTTGAGAAGCCCCAATGAGATTCTCAATCAGACCAAAACCAACGGATACAGGCTACTCGGCCCAATGAGTTCTAAGGCCCAATCTCCATTCGACAGCAGTCCAGAAAGACGAGGGTAGAGTCGTCATATTCTCTACCCGGCATCCCATTTCAAACTCAGGCAGAAGACCAGGAGCGCGGAGTCAAGCCTCCAATGGGCATAATTCAAACACGACGACGAGAACAAAGTAATGGGACACGTGTAGCAAGGTCGTCCATTCAACCCGGTCAGCACGGAGTGAAGATCCCTCGATTCCTGGAAGACCAACGGGAAGAATTGAAGCCTATAAATACCAAGCTCAAGCTCAGATCAAGACACGCGCACACTTGCAACCTTGAGAGAATATATTGAAGAGATTCTACCCGGCATTCTTGTCCATTTGAGATCTTATTGTATTCTTTCTCTCCTTCTCTATTCTTTTCCATTCTTAGACGTGATCTAGCTGCCTGTAGCTATCCGTCCATGTTCATTGTCGCAATAAACTAACAGAGGAAGTAGTCAACTACCGCCTTGGGACGAACCTCTATAAAAAACTCCTCGTCTCGTTTATATCGCTTATATACGTATACATATATCGTGAGTGAATCGTGAGCTTGCAACGTGAGAGGTCGAATTCCACCAAATTGTTCCATTCAAAAATATCATACACTCACAAGTCATACTTGACTGATTGAGGTGGGAAACCACGTCAACACCAATCAATTCACTTAAGCCTCTTCGACCATACAGTCCCATACCTGTATGATCTCCGATAACCGTGCAGTCCCATACCTGCACAGTCTCGGGAACGTCCCATCAGCACATCCCCTTGCCCAGGCGATGTGGGATTGCACAGCTTACCCGGTCTTGCCCTCGTGGCTCACGGGATTAGTGACTGTCACACAATGAAATAATAGGTCGGTCTCTTGCTTCTCTCAAGACTGAATTAAGACATTCTGAGATATTTGTTGTCATTATGCCGTAGCGTCTTTGAGTGCTATATAATTTTGCCCACTTTGTTGGATCGACGTCTTGCAAATACGGTTCAATTCGTGCATCGATCGTCGACAACTCCTTCATATAATGATCAAATTCTCTTTTCGTACATGCCAATGCGCACTTGGAGAAGAAAAAATCAATAGAAGAGTTCTTGAAATGGCTTAGAAGATTTCTGGATAAGTGTTGTTTACATACACCCTGAGCAGGTTCTGGATAAACCAACGTGATCGCTCTCGGAATTGAATCTTTGCGGTCAGATATGATGTATAAACCTTCGCGCTCTCCAATAGAAATCTTCAGTTGCTCAAAGAACCATAGCCAAGAATCATGATTCTCATAATCCACTATCGAAAATGCGATAGGCAAGATGTGATTTTCTCCATCCATCGCTGCTGCCATAAGGAGCGTACCTTTGTACTTGTTTTTCAGAAATGTTCCGTCGACAGATAGTATAGGCCTACAATGCTTCCATCCATTGATCGATTCCCCAAATCTTAGAAAGAAGTACTTGAATCGACCCTGGTTGTCGGAACTAAACGCTGTATAGGTACCTGCACATTAAAATGTTAGTAAAAATGTTAATAAGTTTTACACTGTAACTTCAGTTACTATTTGGTAATCGTAGTTACATAAAAGTAATTCTTTTTACATAATGGTTACTGCAGTTACCTTTATGTAACTTATATTACAGCTAAGTAATTCTGGTTACACATATGATATTTAACCATATTTGAAATAATGTAACAATAGTTACATCAGTGTAACTCAAGTTTCAAAAGTGTATGTACAATTAAAATAGTGTAACTGCAGTTACATTAGTGTAACTTTAGATACACAATTGTAACTGCATTTACTTAAGTTACACTATTATAACTGTAGTTACAAGTTACACTTAGGTAATAACTAGTAAAAACAAAGTAAGTAATTTTACCAGGGTTTTTCGCTTTTAACGCTTCTGCATACTTAGGTAGAATTGCATACGAATCCTCCGCACTTCCTTGCATGGATTCTAAAGTTAATTCCTTGGCCTTCTGTGCCGTATAATAGCTAATTTCTACTCCGTGTTCTTTTCGCATCTTCTTGATTATTTTCTTCGGAGCGATGGATTCAACTTCTTCTTCTTCACCAAATGCAGTTTTCAAGCATTCCTTTACAACGGAAGCGTTTGCATGCGGGTGCTTAGTACTGGTTACCGTCCTCACGCATGAGTGTGTTTTATTGTATGATTTTATCCTCCATGTCGTTGAGCCATTGTAGTCCGTTGAAGAATGCATTTTCCACGTACAACCGGCACTCGAACATTTGATTTCAAACCGACATGTATCAGAATTCGTAGTTGTAAATGAGAAGTTTCTTCTGATTGCAATCATGCGCATAATGTTCTGCAAATGCTTCTTCGATTTGAACATGTTGCCCTTTTCCACGTCAAACAACTTTGGAAAATGCTCGACGGTTACATCGTCTATGAAATGCTATTTAGATCTTCACTAGTGAATTGCCCTGTAACAATAGTAATTTTAAAATTTATTATATAACTTCAATATTTGAAATAATGTAACTTCAGATACAAACGTGTAACTTCAGTTACTTAAGTGTAACTTTTTCTTTAGTTACACGTTGGTAACTGAAGTGTAACATTAGTGTAACCATATATTACTAGAATTACAAAAGTGTAACACCGGTTACACTTATGTAACTTGAGTTACAAAAGTTACAACAGTGTAACACCAGTTACAAAGTGTAACACCGAAGTTACAAAGGTGTAACTTCAGTTACGATAATGTAACTTTGGATACGATAATGTAACTTTGGTTACAAAATTTAATTCCAATTAAATTAGCCTAATTTCAGTTACAAATGTGTAACCAAAGTTACATTTATGTGAAGTTACATAAATGTAACTTTGGTTATACGTTTGTAACTGTAGCTACAAGTAACACTTATGTAACAACTAGAATTTAAATTGTGTAGACAATAAGCGTTCTTAATATACCATGGTTGGCCAAATTTGTAGTGTGCGACTATCTTGATGAACCCTCGGAAGCCGACATTAATGAACCTACACAATATAACGTGTAACACCGAAGTTACAAAGGTGTAACTTCAGTTACGATAATGTAACTTTGGTTACGATAATGTAACTTTGGTTATAAAAATTTAATTCCAATTAAATTAGTTTAACTTCAATTAAAAACGTGTAATCAAAGTTACATTTATGTGAAGGTACATAAATGTAACTTTGGTTACACGTTTGTAACTGTAGTTACAAGTAACACTTATGTAACAACTAGAATTTAAACGGGTAAGATTGCATTACTTTGCCGGCTATGGAACTCTGATGCTGCACGATACCCGCCCTGTACGTGCCGGTCCGCGCCCGATCCTGTATAGTGATGTTCAACCATGTTAGCAAACGATTACCTATTACATCGTTCCCGTTGTTATAAAAGGAAATCTCAACGGTTTGAATACTGTCGAAAATGCTCTTAATCGACCAGGGGATCGTAACACAAAGGGTTGATTTTGCAGCAGTAGAAAAATGAAAATATCAGCTGCAACATATAAAGAATATTCATATGAATTCATCCTATATCGGCTCGGTTACAAACTCGACTCTAACTAACACTACTAAATTATCAGCTTCAATTCCGCAGCATTAAGAGTACAAAATTCTCACCGTTAAAGACAGTCTGAGTCAAGCTACAACCCTGGCCGACGGGCAATTCTCCAGTCGGTTGCTTGAGAACCGGAACGCCCTTTGACCACGAAGAATGTGTCCTCGAAAACCTGCCGCTTTGTTGAGCCCCACTTGATAGCAACGGAGACTTTGCGTCGAGGTCAAAGCTCTCTCGGCTCTGGCCGCCAAAGCTCGAGTATAAGATGCTCCGAACACGGTCAAGGCTCGCGAATTGCGCCAATGCTGTGATCGTGTACGAGTCAGTCGGCGTTCGAAACAAAATCCAGAGTCGACAATGAGGGACCAAACAGACCAATAGAAAATAGAATGCAAACCTGATGATCGGTGAATTTTCTTGACGGCCAAACAGCACCAATTTCGATTGAATTGAACCTGGAGAAAATGATTGAATTGCAGAATTTTCCAGACTTGATAGAAGCTAGCAGTCGCAAGTAATCACGCGATCCCGAGCTCTGTCGAAGAAGGAAGATGATCGATGGCTTGGTGAAGAAGAATTGAGATCACAGTCGACGAAGGCTTGGCGAAGGAGAAGATGGTTTCGAGCTCTGTCGGAGAAGGAAGAATGGAGCTGTTCGAGTTCGACGTTTGAGTTCGACGACGAAGGCTGGAGAAGAGGATTCGATATATTAAGGGCATAATTGTCCAAATAACACCAAATGAGGGTTTATTTAATTATGGTAAACTTTTGAGGGTTTTTTAAAAAAGTTTCACCCAAATTGGGTATTTTGCTATAAAGCCCTTATTAATATGTCGAAATAGGATATATATAAATAATGAACTGGGCTCGGGTTTTTACCCGGATAGCCTACGAGCTATTTTTTAAAATTGGGTCGGATTTTGACTCGACCCAAAATCCGTGGATTAATTAATTTTATGTTTTCAATTAAATTAATTATGTTTGATTATAACATTGTCTTATTTTAATTCATAAATTAAAATATGGACGATAATTGTTTTTAGAATGAAATCATTGTTTTATTTTAATTTTCATAAATAATTATTAATGCGCTTAATATATGATGATAATTCTTGTGAATAAGTATCATTGACGTATGATTATATATTCATCGTAAATATAATTTGTTAAATTTATTTTCATAACCCTTAAAACATAGTGTCTACGTTTAGATCATTATTAATATGTCGGAATAGGATATATATAAATAATGAACAGTAAATAAGATTTATGTATTATTAGTTGGAAAATTTCAACCGTATAATCTTGCCTAAGGAAGAAGGACACAAAAGTGGGGTTAACCATCCACTTCTGGGTGACCTGTTAGGACCCCTCCTATCTACCTGGAGAGCGTACATGTTGATCTATCACTACCGACGAAATAATGAATAAATGTCTAGGCTTATTAGATATTACCTCGGTAATTATAACGCCATAAAAAATAGTATATTTAATGGGTTTAGAAACAAGATACATTGGATCAAAAAAAAAAAACAAGATACATGATGCTGTGTAATTATTCTGGACGGAAACATGATGTAAGACACACAAAAAAATTGACAACTTTCGCCGAAAAAAATAAAACTTAATATCAACTTTTTTAAAAAAGCTTTAAGTACTTATCCTGCCATTTTCCCTAAAACAAAACCCGCTTAAATAGAACTTGCCGTATGCGGTCACAAGATTCATCACGCGCTTCACTCTCTTGTTTAGAAATTCGACGCTTCTTCCTTAAACTAAACGGAAAATCTTGTCTCTTTTTTCCATTGGAAGAAGGATCCACCATTTCTGCTTCATTTTACGATGTAAAATGGCACAGATCCCACTTCGCAGGTAGTTTCGCAGCTTCTTTTCTGTAATTGCATTGCCCTTTGGATGCCCATTTCTCTCTTCTTAAAGCATTACACTGATCTGGGTTTCAATCGATTCGCAGTGATCGAACAAATTGATTAGAGACTTCACTTGGGTGTCCGATTATAAGATCATCCTCGGGTTGCTATGGCCGATGCAGAAGCTAGCTCGTTTAAGAGGTTGACGATCTCTTCTCTTGACCTTTATCATATAGTGATCGAAATTAATACCTGTTTGAATGTCAGTGTAGTTTATTTGCAGCAGTGTCGTATGGAATTGCTTCAATGGCGATGGTGTTCATCAACAAAGCCATTCTCATGGAGTACTCTTACTCAATGACACTTCTCTCTCTACAGGTCAAAAACAACAACAACAAAAAAAGTTACTCTTGTGCCATTTTTGCTAAACTATGGAACTTGAAAGTAGAATATTATCCTATTAATCGCCAATATTGTAAAGCGAATTGCGATTTCTTATATACCCTCTAGTTTCAATTTTCGGAAAGATATACCCTTTGATCAATTACACCTAAAAGGTACTCTCATTGTCTACTTTAGGATTTTATATAACCTATTCCAGAAGGGAAACTTCATAAAACATCTCTCAAAACACCATAAATTATTTTATTACACCTCAAAACATCATAATTGGAAATACATCCTTTTTAAATTTTATGTACCAAAATACCCTTAGTTGTGTCCATTTTTCCAGACGCGACTTGTCCATTTTTCAGGAGGCAATATGTCCAATTTTCAGGACACAATATGTATATTTTGAAAGGGTATTTTGGTACATAAAATTTAAAAATGATGTATTTCCAATTATGATGTTTTGAGGTGTAATAAAATAATTTATGGTGTTTTGAAGGATGTTTTATGAAGTTTCCCTTCCAGAATTGCCCCTTATGCTGGGTTATAGAATTTTGTATCCTATACACTCTATTTTCATTTTCGGAAACTAGAGAGTGAGAGATTGAAAACTATCCACTTGAAACTACTAGGTTTTAGTTCTTTATTTTAATTGAAATAAAAACTGAAAATGGAGGGGAATATTGACAAACCACACAATGTGGGTGTGTTTTAGTTGTTTTTGAGACTAGAGGTTCTATTTTTGCAAAAAATAAAACTAGAGGGTATAAAAAGCAAAAGTCACCCTATTTGAAATAACTAAAAAACTTTCAGCTTCATATCGGAATATAATATTAAAATTTAAAACTAATGGACTGAACCTTTTTCCCCCTCATTTTGTTCTAGCAAGTGGCGACTGCTGCGCTTATTCACTTCGGTCGACAATCGGGTTACACGAAAGCTCGGGGGCTTGACATGACAACGGCCAAAAAGCTTCTTCCAGTTTCGCTATTTTACAACGCCAATGTGGCGTTCGCCTTGGCGAGCTTGAAGGGAGTCAACATTCCAATGTACATTGCAATAAAGAGGCTCACGCCACTGGCTGTGCTTGTTGGTGGATGCTTCATGGGAAAAGGAAGACCTACGATGCAGGTAAATAATCGGCCCTTTCCGAATTGTATTTTGGATTCCTGATGAAACTTGTAACGGAATTGCATTGAGAATGAAGCTAAACTTTCTGATTGACAGAACGTGTGTTGATAATCTAAAGACAGTGATAAACTAATGACATTATGCCATTACTTTTGGCATTCGGGACAGGATTTTAGAAATTATGGTCAATAGCGTACATATAGGTTAGATCGCAACTTGTTTTTTCACAATGAAAAACCGCACTTCGTTAATAAATGTAATTATGTTGCTCTTTATAATCTCGGACCTATTTCACGTGGATGTCACGCCACCTCTGAGGAATGTAGAAATTAACTAATATGTTTGTCCGTATTTGATTTTCAGGTCACTCTTTCAGTACTATTAACGGCGGCTGGGGTTGTCGTAGCTGCGTTGGGAGACTTTTCCTTCGACATTTTTGGCTACAGCATGGCTCTTACTTCCGTGTTTTTTCAGGTTCATTTTCAATATTTTTTTCCTGCAATTTTTTTTTTATTTGTATACTTATAATTAGGGCTGTCTCGAAAACCCGGAATCCGGTTAAAAATCCGTATCCGAATCCGTATCCGATCTTAAAATCCGAATCCGAATCCGTATCCGAAAACCGGATTCGGATATCCGGATCCGGATTTAAAACCGGATTCGGATACGGGTTTTAATTTTATAAAATCCGGATATCCGTATCCGGTTTTAAACCCGGTTTCTATTAATATTTTAATTTTAATAATATGTTTTAAACCCGGTTTCTATTAATTTTATATGTATTGTGTGACAATATGTATTAGATTTGTTCGGTTTTTTGGACAATGGGAGAATATGTAGACTTGTACGGGTTTTTTAGTCGTTAAAATTAACTTTTTTTTTAAAAAAAATAAATTAAAACCGGATGCGGATTCGGATCCGGGTTTTGAAAACAGATATCCGGATTTCCGGATATCCGGATATCCGGATATCCGGTTTTTCGGATTCGGATCCGGATATCTATTTTCGGATATCCGGTTTTTCGGATCCGGATTCGGATAGTTCCGAAAAACCGGATATCCGCTCCGGTTACACCCCTACTTATAATATACAGTAAGTTTAGGTTATTTATGTTAGTGTTTAAAAACAATTGCAGACCATGTACCTCGTCTTGGTCGAAAAATCCGGTGCAGAAGACGGGCTATCATCGGTTGAAATCATGTTCTATAACAGCTTCTTGTCTCTTCCGTTCTTATTGTTTCTCATTATAGCTACTGGAGAATTCCCCATTTCATTATCAATATTACTTGCGAAGGTCAGAATCTCAATGAATGTCATTTTCGCCTAAATTTTAAAAAAGCTCATGCTTGTTTCAAATGTGGAAATACCAGTAATCAGAATATATACATCGCACTTTATTCTTGCAGATTCTACTTGCAACCCTGATACTGTTTTTGTTTGATTGCAGAGCAATTCTATATATTTTTTGGTGATGATCGTAGTTTCGTTGGTGATGGGTATTGTTCTTAACTTCACCATGTTCTTGTGTACCATCGTCAACTCGGCTCTAACGACAACCATTGTTGGCGTCCTCAAAGGCGTAGGGTCCACGGTTAGTTTCTTGTTTGTTGGTGACATAATTACAACTCCTGAACAAATCACTCATATCCTTTCATGTTTTGTCTATGCTTCATGGAATCGACCATGTGACATTGCTTATTCAAAATAAACTCGTTAACGAGCATGATCCAATTCGTTTCACACTTTCTCTTTAAATTGTTTTTCGTATTACTATCAATCACATATGTTAATCATCTGAATTTTTCTGCTTCATGACTTTCTTCAGTCGAAATATGAGCAAGATCAAATCTTCTGATTTTGATTTCTGATGGTTTTTTTTTTCAATGAGATCATGTTATAACACTTAGGAATAATTAGGATACTCAATTATGTCATTTAGGCTATTCAGTTATGTATTGTTTTATAATTGTGTCATTTGAATCATTTAAATAATTTTTAGGGTTTGGTTAATTATGTTTTATGGTTGTAATCCCTTATTTTAATAATTAGACCTTAGGCTCATGAGAAAGGTAGCCATTGATCAATCACATAAAAATTTAAGGGTAAATTGCGGCAATAATGCACAACTTTTGGTCAATTGGGGTTTGAGGTCCCCAACCTCTTAAAGTGTTGGCAAAAATGCACAATGTACGTTGACAGTGAAATTCGTTGGTCCTCTTGTTAATTATGTTAACTTGTGTTGATGTGGCATCTTGTTATTGCCAAATAGATAGTCAATTGGACATGAGGTGCTTAGTATAACATTAATTAACATAACTTAATAGGGTAAATTGCGGTATATACTGCAGTTTATGCTATGTTAATTAATGTTAAACTTGTCATCTCATGTCCAAATAGCTATCCATTTGACAATAATATGATGACACATCAGCACAGTTAACGTCCTTACTAGAATGACCAACAAATTTCACGGTCAACGCAGGTTGTGCATTTTTGCCAACACTTTGAAAGGTTAGGGACGTAAAACCCCTTTCGACCAAAAGTTGTGCATTATTGCCACAATTTAACCAAAATTTAATCTCTCTCTCAAAAGAGAAGATTGGCGAAGCACTTGTTTGAGAACGGTTTTGAGTCGTAGCAAGTCTTAAATGTTCTTAAATTAAGAAATTGATTTGACTAGATACAGTATACTATATACACTCAAATTATTCATGATAACAAATATGATTCACTCATGCTTGTTTTTCAGACACTCGGATTTATCCTGCTCGGAGGCGTGCAAGTACACGCTCTGAACGTGACGGGACTGGTCATCAATACAGCGGGCGGAGTCTGGTATTCTTATGCAAAATTTATGCAGAAGAAGAACAAACCCGCAAGGGTAGAATCGGATGTGGAGGCGCACCGTAAGTAAACGGCGTACCGTAAGAGATTTCAGGTGGTCCCTTTTTGCCTGCCTATTAAGATTTTCTTATTTTTGCTGGATATTTCACCTCTAGAATCAAACCAACGAAATCAAACTTTATTTGGTTTGTAATGGATAGTTTGTACTCGAAGTAAAGAAGTTTAATCCCTAAAAAATAAGAATTAATTAGTCCGTATGTTCTCTTCTCTATATCTAGCTATCCGATAGGACCCGAGATAAGAAATCAAACACAAGCCAACGGAAATTTACCGAAGAGATGTTTTCCTGATTCATTTATTGAGTAAATAGACCCGAATAACATACTTAGCGGCACAACCCGAGATTTCCCCAAAGATGTAATAGACAGTATGCAAGAGTTCACTAGTCACGTTAACATAAACAAAGATTATAATTTAACTAATAGTATTTCGTAGAATTTCCTTAATTTATTTATAATAAGTTAACAATACCTTTCAAACTTTATGCTTTGAGACTTCTATACAAGTCATGTGCAAACATTAGATTTCGTGTGGTGAAAATGATTTGATCATTAATCAGCAAATTGTGAATACACACTTTAAGATAGTCTAACAAATACGAAATATGTCTGAATCAATCTATAAAGATATCACATTCATGTCTATTATGAGCTCATGATTAAAAGTTTACTTATTATATCAAGAAAAGAAAAGAGAGAGGATGATATCATCGATGAAGGCATACAAAATTCCAAGTTGGCTCAAGAGCAGTGAAAAATCACTTGTTTTTGTTAATAAAAAGGTGACCCCAATTATTGATCGCACACCACACGTAATGCTTTATTTTAATTTAAGGGTCTCGAGAGATTATTGGACTCTTACGCTAATTGATTGATTTGGAAGCCTTGTGTGGGAACTTGAAAGCTATAAAATTATTATTATGGTAAAGCAAAAATTCCTTCCTTATTAAAGCTTTGGTAGATTTTGGAGATTTACAAAGTCAAGTAGGAGGGTACACCAGACAAAGGGAGTCTTTACTGACCCTGTCCGAATTTTTTTATTTTATTTTTATGAATTAATAAAATAAATTTTAAAACTAAAAACTAAAAATTACACCACTTTTACCATTGTAGAACTAAAAAAAATAAAAAAATACATCGAATAACAAACATAATCAAAATTTCAAATAATACATTCGTTAAGAATAAAACAAAAATGAACTCTTTAGCTAACATAGCATAACTGAAATATACTAAAATCAAGAATTGGGGCGGAATTTGGTGCAGCTCGGTCAAGAATCCCGATTTTTTTTTGTTGAGAAATTCTGATTTTCGAGCCGAAATCAGATTTCGGGACTGAAAGTTTTAGCCGCGCAAGAGATTGTCACTGACATTGGATTATATTCCTTAATTTTTTTAATTAATTGGTCCCCCATTTGTACTTAATGCGAGGGGAAAGACGAAAGAGTATTGTGAATTAGATGGAGAGAGCAAGAGGCTTTTAATTATAACAAAGAATGGTCCATTTTTACATATATTATATATATTTAAAGAAAAGTGCGATTGGTAATATTTTAGCCGACAATCGATTTCGGGTGTTGGGTGGCATATTGGATGCGCTTTAATGTAATGGGATTTAGCTTTATGGATTGTCTTCACTCTTCTACGATCATTCAATTTTAATTTGAGTATTCGGCATAAATACAAATACCCCCCTCTACTTATAGGGTTGTGCTCAATTCCCCTTCCGACTCTAAATACAGCAACAAATGCCCCCCTTCATTTCATGTTTTAGTGCGTAATCTCCTTATATCATTAAGTCTAGCAAGAGTTTACCCAAGCCCACCGTTCTGAAAATCGCTCACATGTAAGATGACTATCGTGCATAACCGGCTTTGAGTTTGTTAAGGCTCTAAAAAAGAAAGTTTTTGTAGTCTTTTAACGAGATAATATATTACGGTGTAAATACGAACAAAAGTACTAAACAGTTTAGATTATTTAAACTGGCTTGTTTAGTGCTCCTCTACTTCGTCTATACCAACGGCCGGCCTTGTTCCTTGATACCACAATCGGTACGATGGGTATTGATGTTATTTTTTTGAGTTAGAGGGGGAATTGAGCACGACCCCTTCACTTTATGGGTTAAATGATCTCACAATGATTCTATTTCACTAAATTTTAATTTAATGATTTATCAAATTTAATATACTTTTTCTCTCTTTTTTTTTTTTTTGCTTTTTCACTTTTGAGCGATGTGGAAACATTAGCTAATAGCTAGAGGAATATGAGTGCTAATTACTTTTTAAGTTATATACTGGAGAAATTTATGGATTAAACTATTCATTCAATTATGTTTTGTCCCTTAATTTTTTTTAAGGATTTTTTTTTTCATATATGTTTACTCTTACAACATCCATTCAATTGAACTCACATTTTTAAAACGTCTTACAATTTGAAATTATATTGCAAAAACATTCAGAAATATTTTAGGGTAAATGAGCCAAATGCCCATTTTTGATTAAACGTTTCGAAAAAATGCCCAAACCTATTTATGGTAATCAAAACCACCTATTAATTGAAATATGGACTAAAATACCCTTTAATTTTTTATTATTAATGTTCCTTAATTGTAGCATAATAGAATCAACCAATTAATACTTAAAAAATAACCACTACCGTAGCATACTTAGTAATCCTTTTAAATAGGAATATTTGAATCATTTGATTTTAATAAATGAAAATATCGTAATATTTTTTTTATATCAACATACATTTGGTTTATGTTATTACCAATATAAAACTGTAAATATATATACGAATTACGAATCGTTAATATCAACATGAATTTGTATATGTATATACTAATATAAAACTGTAAATTTAATTACCAAAATTGTATATGTAATACGGGGACTGCTTTTCAAAATCGTAAATATCAACATACATTTGGTTTATGTAATTACCGATATAAAACTGTAAATATATATACGAATTACGAATCGTAAATATCAACATGAATTTGGTATATGTACATACCAATATAAAACTGTAAATTTAACTACCAAAACTGTATATGTAGTAGAGGGACAGTTTTTCAAAATCGTAAATATCAACATACATTTGGTTTATGTAATTACTAATATAAAACTGTAAATATATATACGAAATTTTATTAACGTACGTTCAACATCGGCAACCTACACGAGGAAGTGGTTCGCGACGATCTCGAAGATGGTTTTCCCTGCGACGGAGCGGAACTCGGAGTGGATCTACTCGTCGTGGGAGAGCGGGTCGACTTCGCCGAGGATGTGGTGACGGGGAGGCGAGGCGACAATACGATAGAATCGCGACGGCACAACGGAGAGGTGGCGCGCTCTTCTCCGATCAGTAGGAATCCGGCGATGGCGGTCAATCATCCGACGAGGATATTGTAAGAAATCGAGAGAGAGAGAGGCTTGTTTCTATGGTTTAAGATTCATGTTGAGAGAGAAAGGAGAGAGCTTAATGTGTCTCTGGTTTTCATCGGAAGGGGGGAGGGGAAAGAAGAGAGAAATTAAGTGAAATTTAGGTCAAAGTAGCAAATTAAATGATAATCTGATAAATAAGGGAAGAATTCAACCATAATTTTAGGAAATTATAAAAATCGAAATTAAAATATTTAATAATTAATCAATAAACGAAAATATAAAAATATACTTAAAATAAAGGTTAATATGGTCCAAAATATTTTTAAAATGGGTATAAATGAATTGTTTGAAAGTATGGACAAATTCTTTAAACTTTATGTGGTTTTTGGGCATTTCATGGGTTTTTCTAATATTTTATTAAATATACTCCATCACCATTAATAATTGCATAAATAACATAAATAGTTTAGGAGATTTTTTATTTTATTTTATTTTAAGAATAGCCGGTAATCACGTAGAGTCGTGACCCCGTCTAGCATTTATTAATGTAACCCTCACTTATGGCGGAGGAAAACCGTGGTAACATCGTAGGACTTTTAAAAAACCAACTTAAACATAATAACAAAACAAACATAAAACAACAAAACTACCATAAAAGCTTAAGCATGTCTCATATAAGCGGTACCCATCTTGTCTAATCTAAACAAACCTTTAACATGACCTGGAAGATGGTTAGAGTTGGTAAACAAAATATCTCTCCCTTCAGCACCAATACGAGCCAAAGCATCTGCAACTTTATTCCCCTCTCTATAAAAATGATAGATAGAAAAGTCCATATGATCTAAAATTTGAGTAAGTTCGTCCCAAAAATCCCATAGATACCACAAGTTGCATCTATGAGACTTTATCCAACCAACTATGATTTTAGAATCGCATTCAATGTCAATACCATCGTACCCCATTTGTTTACAAATCTGAACTCCTTCAAGCACCGCCCTAAGCTCGGCTTCATTATTAGCGCAAGTTCCAAAGAATTTTGAAAAACTAAAAATGAACTTACTTTCGTAGTCTCTCAAGATACCGCCGCCTCCCGCAGGACCTGGTTTACCGAAACTACTCCCATCCAAGTTGAGTTTAAGTCTTCCTCGTCTCGGTTTGCTCCATTTCACAACCTGAATTTTCTTCTTCTTCGTGATTAGGATAGGCACCTCCATATTTCTTAGCACTCTATCATCATCCACATTCCAAAGATGAATCTTTGAAATTTTAGAACTCAAATCCTGTATCCAATGCTTTATAGAGAGCCAAACATGATAAACACTCTCCATTTTTCCTTCCATCCTAGCAATACATCTACGTCTCCATAACCTCCAAATGATTAGACATGGAATTATACCAATTAATATTCCTAGTTGAGACGACTTTTCTGCTCTATTGAACCAAAGTTGAACACGTTCTTTCCAATTATCTTGGTCTTGATAATTCATACCAACTTCAATTGAGACTTTTTTCCATAACTCCGTGGCGAAGTTACCACTACTCAAGATGTGTTCTAAGTCCCCGTTCCTTCTCTCCGAACAACAATTACAAGCCGACAAAATTGTGATCCCCGCTCTCTTTAGATTTTCATCTACACTTAAGAAATTGTACACGGCCTTCCACACGCAAATAGAAATCTTTTTCGGCAAAAGTTTATGCCATATCCATTTTGCCCATTCAAAGTTTGTACGACGATATCTGATAACATCCCAAGCTGATCTAGTATTGAAGCAACCGTGTTTCTCTGGAAGCCAAATTAGAGTATCATCGGTTAATTTGAGACTTCCAACCGCCTCCATAACATCATTAGCTTTGATAAAACTCATGACATTTTATAATTTCTCCACATCCCATTCGTTGTCATTAAATAAATCTACAATCTTGATTGACGAATGTTCCCCCTATGGGAAAGCAATGTGTAAAGGGCCAGAGGCTAAAAAATTATCATACCATAACGAAACATGCCCTTTCCTAACCACCCACTTGGAATTTTGCAGAATATATGGAAGACACTCAATGAAATTTTTCCAAAACAAGGAGTCTAACTTACCAGCTTTGTATATAGCAACATGCCCACTCTTAACATATTTAGCTTTAAAGAATCTTACCCATAACGAGTTTTCCGTCAACAACTTCCAAGCAAATTTCATAAAGAGAGATCTCTGAACATCAGCTAAATTTCTTACCCCTAAACCACCCTCTTCAACACGAACGCAAACTTTTTTCCAAGCTTTCCATTTCATTTTACTTTTCTCATTTGATTCGCCCCAAAAGAAAGAAGAGAATGTACCTTGAAGATTTTTTATCACAGTCTTTGGAGCGTTTAAAACCGACAACAGGTGAATTGGCATGCTTGAAAGAACATTCCTTATCAACACAAGTCTACCACCTTGTGACAGTAAGCGGCTTTTCTACCCATCAACCTTCTTATTAATTTTTGAAACAAGATGATCAAAATGAATGACCTTCAATTTCCCATCTACAATGGGGACACCCAAATAATTAAAAGGGAAATGTCCTTCAACAAACTCCGTATCATTAAGGACTTCACTTTTCCTTCTAGCACTAATATGCTTGGAAAAAAATATGGCAGACTTCTCCTGACTAATTCTTTGCCCCGACCAACTTTCATATTTTTTTAGGATCCTCATCAAATTTCGAATGGATCTTTTATTTGCATTCGTGAAAATCACAATGTCATCCGCGTAGGGAAGGTGAGACACGATAGGAGACCCTTTAGGGTGAGAAAAAGGAAAAATTCTCTTCTCTTGAATCTCTTTGTTTATCATCCTTGAAAGAACTTCCTCCATAATAATGAATATGTAAGGAGACAAAGGATCTCCTTGCCTTAACCCTCGATTTGATTTAAAGAAACCTTTGAACGTGCTATTCATCATAACGGAGAACCACGGAGTAAAAATGCAATTGAGAATTAACTTACAGAGAAGATCAGGGAAACTAAAAGCACGGAGGATTCGTTCCACAAACCTCCAATCAACCCGATCATAAGCTTTGCTCATGTCAATTTACCCGATCATAAATAGTTTAGGAGATGTTTTGCACTGAATTTTCAATTTAAAGGTCAATTTACAATTTAAATTAAATTTATAAAATCAAGGGAATTAGTGACAATTGTGTATAAAAATTACCGATAAACTACTCATGTATTATCTTAGGTATAATTTAGTTCATAACAAATTGTGTACCCTCCTTTGGCCACACCATATACGTCTTAGAATCTTTGTTCATCCTATTATAGTAAATAGAATGTTTCAACAAATATGTCTTAAATGAAGTGTTAACAAATTTATAAATAAAGTTTAGTCCCTAATTAGTAAATATGATTGAATTTGGCTATCTTGTCTTAAAAAAAATAAAAAAATCTATCACCATTTGTATATGCTTTAGGATGACAATGATATAACTGTTTTTGTTGATTATAACCGCTAAAATATGCTTATATATTTTAACTACGACGCTCTTTGACTCAATTTGACTTATATAATTATATATCATATTATTACGTCAAACATCGCAAGTCAATAAAATAAAATAAAATAATTTGAAATTGTATGTCAATCGAGATTGAGACAATATAACCACCGACTGACAAGTCACTATATAACTTCTTGATAACGATCGGTTCACATGCACCGTTATAATTCTTTTATATTAATGCTCCTAAATTTTGTATTTTGGTTCAATTTGGCACTGAATTTTCCTCTTTAAAAATAATATGTTTATATTTTTTTAAAAGTAGTGTATCACGGCTATCACCCCCGTATTTGTTAAGATCAAGGATTAGATTTTCTGTTTTCCCGATTATTGGTGGATAATCAGTCTGATTATCACTTTTCGATAGTCTTGGATATGTTATCCCAACAAATTTTTTAGTGTAAAACATGATAACTGAGCTACTTATCCTACTTCTTTTTAAACGAGACATGAATAACTCAAGTTCTGATATGATGTGCTTTTAAGTTTTTTTTTTTCTTTCAAATTTTCTTTTGATTAAGATGGATCATGGATAATATTATTATGATTTATGATTCCATGCTCGTTTTCTTGCGGAATTTTTTTTTTTTTAGACGTTTAAGGGATTTTCCTAGTTTTAATATAGCGAAAGATAATAATTATGTTTAAAGTGAACAAAGTTTGCTATTTAACATTTGTTGAAGTATATTTTTGAATTTTGAACTTTGATGAATGTCTTGTTAAATATTGGTATGGAATTTCAATTCTAGATTTTTTTTCTTTAGATTCGTTAATTTCTAACTTTTTTTGTTTGTGTGGCAAAAGTATCAAAGTTCAAAATATGGGATTTAACATACGTTATCAAATTTTCCAAAGTTTTCAATCTCTTACGGTAAAAGTACAGAATTTGTCTAATTTTAGGCATTTTGAGGTATATTTAAAAAAAAAATTGTTGAGTTTTGTAACGCCCCGACTGCTTTATCAAATTGACGATTGTCCCCACAAGGCAACAACACGCTTAACTTTCGAATTCCTATGAATGAACTACCGAAAAGAAGATGCATCTTGTTGACATAAGTAGTACTAAGTGTAGAGGGCGATTCACACCGCCTTGCAGTCACAAAGAAACACAAGCCAACACACGAGTAATACGAATGGAGGGGTATCTTTGAATGATTATTATTACGAGAGGGATCGGTTTCCTCCGTTTATAGCTTGGAACTTCAAAGAGGAAAAGCGAATACACACACAGATTGACTCAGAGATGTTATCGACGAACAAATCCAAGTGTATCAAGGGCTAGAATTATCTGAATGCTATGCGATGACACTTAGAAGATAACGAGGCATGTTTAATTTTCTGGTTTTGTTGACTTTTGAATAAATAAATAAATATAATTATAAATCACGGAGTTTGAGATATTTATTTTTAGATTATCAAATTTCCCAATGTTTTGTCTCCTACGGAAAAATTGACAAACTACTTTATTGTATGATTGGTTATTACGGGCAAGAGAACCAAAGTTTTTCAGAAATAGGGTGGCATAATGCTAAATTAATATATATATATATATATATATATATATATATATATATGACAAAAGTACCCGAGTTTTTTTTCTTTTTTTTTGAATCGGTAGACCTTATCTATTTTTTGTTACTTTTTTTTTTACTATTTTTGTTAATGATTACATCAACAACACAAATCGCAATGTTATTGAGGAGATAAACTCGGAATTTCAGAGATAAACTCACAATGTTACTAAACAATTTGGGTACTTTTTCCTGTATAACCCTTGGATGATTGAGGTGAGAGTTTGTGACTTATTTATTTTCAATTTGGGCACATGTGTATCGGATGTTGAGGGCGTTTCAGCCAACAAACAGTCACGAGGATATCTCATCGAGTTTACAAAAATGGGATTCAGGTTTTTCCTGTTGTAATGGCTCAGCAATCGGAAGATCAAAAGATCGCGAGGAATGGTTAATAATGTTTCTTCTTTATGAATTACCGTTTTCGAATACACTTGTCTTTTTCTCTCCCCTCCAGGACCCCCCTTCTCATACAGGGTTCTCTCCTATTTGTAGGCTCTCTGTCCTAATTACCGCTCTCTGTCCTAATCGGACTATTTTTGTATAGTATGGAGTTTGAGACTTGTTTATTTACATCTATTTATGTGCGAGATTATTTATTGAGCACGTATTAAGTTATGGACGCGTTGGATAAATAGCCAAATCTGAAAGTGTGTTTAGCAAAATAGCCAAACTTTGGTTAATTTTGTAAACTAACCAATTAACCATTTAAATTGAATTCCAATTACCTTATTATCCTCATGTTTTAATAAAATTTAAAAATTCATTTATTTTCATTAATTGAAAATATTGCTATTAATTGAAATAGCTATAAATATGGTAACAAACAAAACCAAACCCTTTTTTTTATATATAATTCAAATTTTAAATTCAAAACATTTGTATAATTTTCGTGTTTATTTTTTTTCAAAAAATATCAACAAATTAAAGACGCGACTTAACGTAAATCAACAACGAATCAACGTAAATCAACACTTTAATACACAAATAAATACAAAATTAACACGAATAAACACTTTGATACACAAATAAACACAAAAATTAACATGAATAAACACTTTATTCTTATTAAAATTTAAATACAAAATAAACGTGGAATAACGAGGGCGACTTCAGGCGCAACGACCACGGCCATTGACGAAACCTTCGCTGCCGCGCCGGTGCAGTTGCCGACCTCGCTAATCCCGGAGAAGAGGCTCCGAGTCCTCAACTTCAAGGGGAACAAGCTCTCCGCCCAAATCCCCGACCTCTCCGCCCTCGTCAACCTCAAGTTCCTCTTACTCAACGACAACGCCTTCGCCGGCGAGTTTCCGGCCACGCTCTCCGAGCTTCACCGCCTCAAGGCCGTCAATCTGGCACAAAATCGCATCTCGGGTGGGATTCCGCCGGAGATTCTCAAGCTCCGCCGCCTCTATTTCCTCGACCTGCACGACAACCGCTTGTCCAGTGAGATTCCGGTGACCTCGCCGCTGGTCCGCTTGAACGCCTCGTCGTTCGTCGAGAACCTCGTGCTCTGCGGCGAGCAGGCTAGGGTGAGTGCTTCGCCGCCGCGCCGTCCTTCATGGCCGACAAAGCTCGGAGGAGATAGAGACGCTCTGATTATGGTTCAAAGAGAGAAAGAAAACATGCTCGTGAGAGAGAGAGAGAGAGAGAGAGAGAGAGAGAGAGAGAGAGGATTCAAATTAAATTCCAAAATTTGTGCACAATTAATCATACCTTGATTTGTGCTGATAAGATTAATTACTATTTTAATTAATTACAAAAATATTAATATAAAATGATTAACTAAAGGGTATTTCAGGAATAAAAATTGTTATTAATATGCCACCTCATGTTAATTGTCTAGTTTACAAAATTAACCAAACTTTGACTATTTTGTTAAACTCATGTTTCAATCTGGTTATTTAGAGCAATTTCTCTTAAGTTATTATGATATGATATTTTATATATTGTAGTTTGGAGTTGATAAATTAAGTAATTATATTTTAAAAAATATTTTATATTTATTCATCGATAACCGATTACACCGTCAACAATGATAATTTGAACACTGTTAAAATGAAATAAGATGTTAACGTGTATGTAAGAAATAAATTACTAGATAGTATTTTATTAGTTAATTACGGAATGGAATTGATATACTAAATTATGAGATTATTATAAAATAATAATAAGTTTAATTTTCTAAAAAAAATGTATGATGAAAATCTTATAAAATTGAAAAGAAAATAGACAAAAAAAAAAATACCATTATATATCGAGTAGATGATAACGTTCAACGTTTTGAGAGTATTAAGTGGTTAGGTCAACGTTAAAATATAATCGTTGTAGGCCCTAGACAAAATTTTAAGCCAATAAAATTTAAAAAATTATACAATGACTGGATTCCAAAATGCCTTAGAATATTCTTATTGATACGTGAGGTAAGTTTTTGGGCTTAATTTATTTAAATATGTCAACGAATGTATATATGCTATGGTATTTTAGTTACTGCAGTTAAAGTAGTCTGACTGGCCTCCATTGTAAATGAGGTGGCAATCTTGTTTTTTTTTTTTTTTTTTTTGAATGTTTCTTCTCTTTTATTAAATTTAGGGATATTATTACACTTTTTTTTTTATGATTATAGTTTAGTAACTAATATTTTATATTTTACTTCTTTATACAATTCTGTCATTTTTTATAGACTATAAATTGAACTCTTCATGATTGAATCCAATAGTACAAAATAAATGTTATGGAATTATAGATGCGTCTAAACATATATATATATATATATATTAAGACTCAAGTAGGTAACTTTCTTTAAGAAAAATTTAAAAGATAAAAATTTTAAAATTAAAATAATCGAACTAAAAACATTAACTACTTAAACCTCTATTAACCCTTAAATTAAAATTTATTTTGAATGGTCAACTTATTTCTATTTTAAGCCTTAAACATTTATGGCAAAACTCTAAGGGCATTCGTGCCGAATTACTTATTTATTTATTTTATATTCGTCTTAAATATGAGCAAGCAATATATTATTGCCGCAACCAAGTAAGATGCGACTCTTTTCTATCTGTTCTGCCACACAAATTAAACCGCAACTCTTTTCCTTGTATGTTTTTAAATAATATATGATTGGTGGTGTGATGTGAGTGTGTGAACTGTGAAGTGTGACATGACCAAAGTTAAAACTTAACAAGGCGAGAGAGAGAGGTGCGTGGTTTTGTGTTAATGTTATTGTGGTTTTGACCCCTCCTCGGCCGTAATTAATTAATTAATTAATTAATGGTACAGTCTACAGTGCATGGCTTGGTCGAAGAAGTGGATAAATATGGATATTACGCAACGCAACACTCTTTTCTCTTTGACAGTTGTGCATAGCTTGCCTTTCCTCCATTAACTAACCCTTTTACGTACTCAGTCTCACTCACTCTCTGTCTGTCAAGCTTCTTCACACTCACTCACTGTCACACCTTACTTATTGTGCTTCATCACCTTTCATTTTAACCATCTCTCTCTCTCTCCATTAAGCAGGAAGGAAGGAATCCATGGCGTAATAACGATAATAAATTATTGTGAAGAAGAAGAAGAAGAAGAAGAAGAAGAGCAAACGCTTTGAACGAACAAGATATATATAATATATTATATTATATTCCCCACAAAGCCAGGCTCTCACAGCTGCAGATACCTTGCCCCATAATGCTTCTTCTCCATTCTTCTTCTTCCTCGCTCACTCTTCTTCTTCTTCTTCTTCTTCTTCTTCTTCTTTCTGCAGAGTGACTCGAATATGGCCCATTTTCTTTAACTCTGCTTGTTTCCCAAATGGGGTTTGCTCATTCCTCTGTTTTCAGATCTGGGCCTCGAAGGGAGTGATTCTGCCATTGCTCGGTGCGACAATGTCTCAGCAACTGGAATTCTCCAAGTTCTGGGGAAAGGGTGGCGCGCGCAAGGGCACGCCGGTCGTGGTGACAATGGAGAACCCCAACATCTCCGTCGTCGAGATCGAAGGCCCGGACTCCGCCTTCCGACCCGTCGAGAAGAGCCGGGGAAAGAACGCCAAACAAGTCACGTGGGTGCTCCTCCTCAAAGCTCACCGCGCCGTCGGCTGCCTAGCTTCCCTGGCCGCTCTGCTCTGGGCGTTCCTCGGCGCCGCCAAGAAGCGTTTACTCGGCCGGGGAGTCTCAGCCGAGCCCAAGGGAAAGCTCTTGTTCAAAGTCATCAGAGCGCTCTTGGTAGCTTCGCTGGTGATCCTGGCCTTCGAGATCGTCGCCTACTTCAACGGGCTGCACTACTTCCGCAACCCGAGCCTGCACATTCCGAGGACCGAGGAGCTTCAGGGCTGGCTGCACGCGCTGTATGTCGCCTGGCTGAATTTCCGGGCCGGTTACATCGCCCCGGCCATCCAAGGGCTCTCAACGTTCTGCATCGTCCTGTTCTTAATCCAGTCCATCGATCGTATGTTGCTCTCGCTGGGATGCTTCTGGATCAAGTTCCAGAAGATTAAGCCGAGAATCGAGGGCGGCCCACTGGAGACCCACGACGTCGAGAAATCTGCAGGCTATGAGTACCCCATGGTTCTTGTTCAAATCCCAATGTGCAACGAAAGAGAGGTAATTTTGCGTTTTTTTGGCGGAAAACTCGGATGAAAAGAAGCTGGAAAGGAAGAGTTCGAAATTTCAAAATCGGATCAGTAATAACAGATGCTCGTAATTCTTTACCATGAAGAACTTTGGTGTAGAATTCCATGAATTTTACAAGCTTGTTTGTGTGATGTAGGTGTATGAGCAGTCGATTTCTGCGGTGTGTCAGCTCGACTGGCCGAAGAGCCGGTTACTGATTCAAGTTCTCGATGACTCGAGCGACGAGAGCATCCAGAAGTTGATTCAGGCGGAAGTTTCCGCGTGGAGCCAGAAAGGCGTGAACATAAAATACCGGCACCGCGAAATTCGCACCGGTTACAAAGCCGGGAATCTGAAGTCCGCGATGGGCTGCGAGTACATCAAGAACTATGAGTTCGTCGCGATCTTCGACGCAGATTTCCAGCCCAACTCGGATTTTCTCAAGCAGACAGTGCCGCATTTCAAGGTAGGCGGTCGTATTCGGAACATCTTTGGAGATCGGATTAGGAGCTCCGAATTCAATTTCCTTCTTTGTATTGCGTTTCAGGACGATCCCGAGATCGGTCTGGTTCAGGCGAGATGGGCGTTTGTGAACAAGGACGAGAACTTGTTGACCCGTCTCCAGAACATTAATCTGTGCTTCCACTTTGAGGTGGAACAGCAGGTCAACGGCGTGTTCCTCAACTTCTTCGGCTTTAACGGAACCGCTGGAGTCTGGAGAATTAAGGCGCTCGAAGAGTCCGGCGGGTGGCTTGAGAGAACGACCGTGGAAGACATGGATATCGCGGTCCGGGCCCACCTACACGGCTGGAAATTCATCTACCTTAACGATGTCAAGGTATCTTGTGTTCGATTAATAACAAGATTGCTTGTCTGATTTCAATAGTTCAAGGTTCTAATTAAAGTCATTGTTTGATTTCAGGTTCTTTGCGAAGTTCCCGAGTCATACGAAGCTTACCGGAAACAGCAACACCGCTGGCATTCCGGTCCGATGCAACTTTTTAGGCTCTGCATTCCCGCGATCATGACTTCCAAGGTACTTTTCCGTGATCCGAGTCTCGAGCTATCGATCATAAGTTCATAATTGCTCACACGGACTCTCGGATACCGCAGATATCGGCGATGAAGAAAGCGAACTTGATCCTCCTGTTCTTTCTCCTGAGGAAATTAATCCTCCCGTTCTATTCATTCACGCTCTTCTGCATAATCCTTCCTCTGACCATGTTTGTCCCCGAGGCCGAGCTTCCCGGATGGGTGATCTGCTACGTGCCCGTTTTCATGTCGTTCCTTAACATTCTCCCGGCCCCGAAGTCGTTCCCCTTCATTGTCCCTTACCTCCTCTTCGAGAACACCATGTCCGTGACCAAGTTCAACGCGATGATCTCGGGGCTATTCCAGCTGGGAAGCTCGTACGAGTGGACCGTCACGAAGAAGACCGGAAGGTCGTCCGAGTCGGACTTGCTAGCAGCGGCTGAGCGGGAATCGAAGACAATGATGAACAGCCAGTTCCAGATCCACCGAGGAGCTTCCGAGAGCGAGTTATCGGAGCTGAACCGCCTCATGGAGCACAAAGAGGCTGCTTCGGTGCCGGTGAAGAAAGCAAACAAGATATACCGAAAAGAGCTCGCATTGGCGTTTCTCTTGCTCACGGCCTCTGTCCGGAGCCTGCTCTCTGCGCAAGGTGTGCACTTTTACTTCCTTCTGTTCCAAGGCATCACGTTCCTTCTCGTCGGTCTCGATCTGATCGGCGAACAGATGAGCTAGGATTCGGATTCGAATACGAAGAAGACATGTCTATCAGCTGTGATTAAGTTCAAACAACTTCATTCCCATATTTGATTCGGGGAAATTCGATAGCAACAGAAAAATTAATAATAATAAAAAAAAAGGATCATTTTGACCCATCATAGGTTTAATTTTTTTTTTCTTTCTATTCATTCCATTGTAGCTATATATATATATATGTATTGATTCTTGGTTGGGTGTTATTTGGAGGTTCAAATTCAAGCGATATGTGTAAAACCCTCCTTCTGTTTTGTTCTGCACTGACAAATGAAAGACTCTCAACTCGGTCTTTCTCTTCTTTTTGCCTTTGTTTTTCTAGCTTGTAATAATAAACTACACATTTGTATAATTGTATTGTGTACATAGAAACATATGCGTTTGGCTCGTTGGAATTTTCATTTTCTACTAATAAGTAACAACATCGTGCTCATCAATGCACATGGGCGTCGGCCCCGCTTGTAGACCCGGCCGTCCTCTGCCCGAAAGCCAAAACAATTCGAGCTTGTGTTTCGGAAGGGGCCGGATTTTTTTGCAGAACAATGAGTAGGGCCCGGATTTGGCATCCGTTATTGCAGGCTCGGGCGAGCATCGGTTTCGGGCGGGCTCCGGCAAAGTGAGCCCGTCCTAATCGAGACTAGAGCTACACATGGCGACGTCGCGATGAGTCGCGATTAAATCGTGAAAATCGCCAAACTCGACGTCGCGATGTCCCGGTGGCGCGCTCCTATTAGATGAGACTGATTCTCTCGCACTATTACTCCGCGTCGCGATGAGTCGCGATTCCCGCCAGTTAATCGCAATTAATCGCCAGTCATTCACGATTTATTTGTGCGGCTCTGATCGAGACCTCTACATGTGTACAAGAAATAATATATAACTATTTTTTACCATGCACGTGCTTATTAATTATAAAATATTAAAATAAAGTTTGAGAGAAACAAAATGAGTCGTGCAATCAAACACCACTGGACCGTTTTGGATAAAAATGCAAAGTGTCGGTGGGCAAAATGCCAAACAAGAGAAACAAAGCAAGTTCGTTGTCGTATGATATGATATGAGGTTGTTTCATCTTTGACTTTTTCATATCATTTGGTCAACCCAAGGTCTCCATGATTGCAGGCCAAGAGATCTCGCTGGGTTTCTCTACCTTGATTCTGCCTTTGCCAGTGCTTGTGGGATTTTCACGAGTAATTCACACTATTGCCCTTCCAATTTTGTTTCTTGTATTTCAGCTTTTAGCAGTAATCTCCTCTATGCCTTCAAAAAGTAACATATTTGTTTCGGATGCGTTAAAAAATAATGATTTAAAAAAAAAAAAATTGTGCTCAATATATGACTTGTTTACCGTATTTTTATTTCCTTTTAATTATTTTTCTATGGTCATATGAAATTTTTATGTTAACGCTTTTTAATAGCTAATTCTTTTGATTGTTTCATAATAGTAATTTAGTCAATACTATTGATCTCACTCGATAATTAATTAACAAAAATACGTTCGAGTTAATTTATCTGTTGCACACAAATTGACAACGTGGTACTTTTCAAAAGTTAAGAGGACATCGGTGTCAAAAACTAAAGTTAAGGAGGAAAAACTAGAATAACATTCAAAGTTTAGGGGTGTTACAGTCAATTACTCTATTTTAAAGTGGTTCCATTTAATTTGTATTTGTTTTTTAATTTTATAAAATAATATTTCTCCTTGGGTGGGTTTAACTTAAGTACTTTTTAGCAAGAAATTACAAAACTCAGTTTGGAATTGAAAAAATCAGAAGAGGGCCATAGATAATTTGTGGGCACATTGTGATATTTGGGCATTGCTGATACAACACCACTTGTTTGGAACTATGATTAAAGACAACCACCTTCTTTGAATAGTTTTAGCAGCCACTATGCATTGTCTTTTCTGTGGTCCACTACATTCAATATTTGTATCTGGGTCCTCCTATTTACAAAAAGGCAACATCTTTATCCATTTATTTATGGATTTTTGAGCTGTTTTTATTTTTTTTAATAATGCAATATGAGGTTTGTGTTTGATTTTGCTATGCCATTTATTTGAAGAGGAGGCAAAAGTTGTCAATGCAAGTGCGAGAGCTATTAAGGCAGCACAGGAATTGGTTGAAACAGGCCACAATTAATAGTTAGAGGGATTGTTGTTCAGTTGGGTCATCATCATTTACACACATCTCTTTGATTGATTAACCACTTAATAATGCCACCACATATTCACGATTCAAGTTGAAGGAAAAATAAAAGTATGAAGCTTTATGGTAGATGTGTTTAACTTCAACCATAGACAATTTACTGTAAAAGTTCTCATCTTATGGGTTGGGGCTAAAAAGAACAATGAAACATTTTTTGTTGTGATTTAGTAGAGGAAGATATAATGCTGATTCTCTTCCTTCGATGCTTACTTAAATGAGCACTGAGCATTATAAGAAGCCCTAATCAAGTGCTCAATTAACAACACAAATTTGCTTGGTTATTATCCCTATTTGAAGATTTATTGACTTTATTAGTTTCACGCATAATGAGCTTTTATTTCTTTTATTTCCGTCCCGTTTTCAAGCTTCGTGGAGTGTCATCCTGTTATCGTCTTATCAGATTAGAGCTTTATGTAAAAGGTGTTGTAAGTAAGAGTTAATTATGTCAGTTATTAATTTATCGCAATCTTTTATTGTTATTTTTTTTTATCGAAATAGAAAACTTCTCGTGTTATGAGTCAAAGCCAACGAAGAAAAGTTAAAGCCCAGAAGTTCAAGTCCGTGCCCATTAAACAAAATACGGAAGGAAAAGCACAAGAGACGTAGCTCGAAGACCAAAGACAAACATTTAGACGACCTAGAGGTGCCCTTGGCGGCACTAGAAGGTCCCCAGCGAAAAAATAACCACCTTTGAGGATCTACCGCATGAAGACAAACACCTATGAGGCTCCCCGACAAAGCCCTGACCGAGGCAAACTCTCCGGGCAACGTTCTAACAAAGACAAGGTCTCCTGCGACGTTAAACTCCCAGGACAACATGCGAAACATCGCCAACAAACCTAACAAGAGAAAATACTTTTTTTTTCTATAGAAGAGGAATTACTCACCAAGCATCAAAGTTCAAGAAATTCCGAGCTTACGAGGACATCATGGACGCTCCAAGACACCTTACGATCTGATCGGCAAGCTCATAAGACGCCCTGAGAGGCACCATATGACGTTCCGGACATCCATCGACCCCCGCACTTGGCAAACACATTTGGCAACCCCTGCATCTAGCAACGACAACTGGTGACCTCCGTGTTGGCAAGGCATGGGCGAATTTTATGCTTGACATCTTCAAGGAATATTCTTTTTCGATGCCCCCAAAATGAGAAAAAATGATTACACTTTATTCCAATAAATAAGAGCCTCATTCTTCACTTTTCACACAATTTTCTCGATAACTTCTTTCTCTCTTTAGAAAAATCGCCCCTCTCCTTGGCCAAATTCGGCTCGAGCGACGTCACCTCCGAAGCTTTCCAAAAAGGCCCAATATTGAGTAGAGACTTGTCGACAGGGACTAAGCCTCGCCGGAAAAGTTGTCCTTGCCAAGAAAGCTTGCCAGTAAGGGTCGACTCGACCCTTAACCTTGCCTAGTGTGCCTACATCACCACGGAGCTCGCCAGGAAGCACAACATGCCCCGAAGCTCGTCAGGAAGCATAGTTCACATCGGAGCTCGTCGTATCGACCAGCTCCATTAAACTCTCCAGATCATCAAGATCGCGCTCGCCTTCGAGATTCTTAGGCGACGCCATCCCGTGACGATCTCATCCACGAGGAATCATACCCTCGTCAGGGAACTTAGTCCTCGAATTTTAATAACCTCTGCACTACGTGATGACCTGATCTGTCTACACTACTAGACGGTTTGTAGGCAACCTTGTTATAGTAAGAGGGTGCGGCATCAATATCTTATTTTTTGCAAGTCCCCCTTGCCGCCGGGACATCGCCAACAAAACTTATGCAACGTTAAAGACGACAATTCGCCTTCACCTAAGTCAACCCTCGTTGACTCCAAACCCAACTGCCCACGCGACTATAGGTTCTGATCTTGAACTCGAACCGTGAACCAAATACGTATTACTCAAAATTCACGAATTAACCTCTTGTATATCATAAATTGAACTTTATATAAATATTGAATGCATCTCTTTAAATTATATATATAATTTGCCTAGTTCTATTCCTTATCCTATAACAAGGTGAACACATGGAATCGATAGGAAATGTGATTGATATGAAAAATGAATGTCGTGTCCTGTTTGCAAAAGTCAGGCCTACTCCTACTTACTTTACAGTCTTCTCATTCAAGCTTGGAAATATTAATTAGAGAAATTTGTTTTTTTATATCTTTAACTTTTATGTTTGGCAAAAGTATACCTTCAAATTTAAAAAATAACTAAACTATACTCTTAGTGTATGATTTGATAATTTTACCTTTTCATCTTCCAATTTCTTAATTATTGATTTACCTTTTCAAATATATATGATGGAGGTGGTCGTCAAGAGCAATGTTTGCGATGAGCTCTGATGCGAAACTATGCTTCCTGGCAAACTCCGGGGCGATGTTGTGCTTCTTGGCGAGCTTCAGGGCAATGTTGTGCTTCCTGGGAGCTCATGGGCGATATAGTCTCACTAGGCAAGGTTTCGTGGCGAGGAAAACTTTTCTGGCGAGACTTAATTCGTTTAGACAAGTCTCAACTCGTATTCGGGCCTTCATAGTGAGCTCCGGGAGCAATTTGGTCGCGAGCCAAAGGTGGCCAAAAAGAGGGTCAAATTTTAGCGAGAGAAAGTAGAGAGAGAAGCTCTGGAGAAAGTTGTGTGAAAAATCAAGAATGAAGCTCCTATTTATAAGAAAAAAATTGTAACCACTTTTCCTTATTTGGTGGAGAAATTCGTAAAAGAGGTTGCCAAAAGGGAGGTTGTCTATTGTCCTCGCTAGGCACAAGGGTTGCCGAATGTGCTTGCCAAGTGCAGGGGTCGCTAAATGTCGGGGCGTCGAGAACCTTTCGAGATCGTCGTCGGGGGCACCTTTAGGTCGTCAGAAGGTAGTCTTTGGTCTTTGGGTTCCGTTTCTTGAGAATTTTTCTTTGTCTAACGGGCTTGGACTCGGACCTCTAGGCTTTCACCTCCTTTCGTGGACTTTGACTTATTTATTTATTTATTTATTTACTTTTAATAGTTCAAAAAATAAGAATAACATATATATATGTTTCAAATACAAATACTAGATACTAGATAGAACATACATGATTTCAATAATAATAATAATAACAAGGGATAATAGCGGCAAAAGTGGCCAAAATTAGGCCAAGTGTGCAAATAAGTGGCCAAACCGATTTAATATCGGCATAAGTAGCCAAAGTTTACCAAACCGTGGACAGTACAAATTCCATCCATTTCATGTCAACGCCGTTAGCCACGTCATTTCCACAAGTGTTGAGCTTTGGCCACTTATTTGCACACCCAGCCTAACTTTAGCCACTTTTGCCGCTATTATCCCTTATTTTTTTGCGTTCCAAAGTATTTTTAGGGTTTATCTAGATATTTTTTCTTTTTCTTTTTCTTAAGATTTGACTAAAACTTGATTTCTGAAAGAACTGATTCCGTTTTTTAAATTTAGAACGCTGAATATCACTCTCAATTTTGAAAACATTAAAATGTGTTATCGGTTTCACATGTAATTTACGATCATAGGATTTGACATAAAACCTATATATATTTAATTGTTAGGGACCATTATTTTATTTTATTAATATTATTAATTTTATGAAATTTTATCGTACCATGCTTTTATGGACTTAGTCATTTGAAATCACCACACATAAATTACGGAAAAAAAAAACCATTTTTGTTAACTTTGCGCAAAATGTAGGGGTTACTAGTGATTAGTTTAGCCTCTCCATGCTTGGAAGACTTACGCTCTGTTTGGTTCACCAGGGTACGGGATAGACAGTACTAACAAATTTTTGAGGTTCTCGGCCCTGTACAAATTACCTGATCATGATTTAGGGGTCGAAGTAGAAAAAATAAAAAGAAAACCATCTTAGTTAACAATAAATAGAACAAGAAGGTATTGGTCACTTTCATTAATCTCAAAACTCATATCAAATCATTGATGCTACTGTTAATTTTTTTTTTTTTTAAAACTATGGTATCTTGGTGTGCCAAACTATTAACCACGAAGCCTTGGCATTATTGACCGAAAGACTACTTCGTCCAGTAAAATTTCATTTAAATTAATAATCTCAATAAAATAATATTACTAAGTCTCGATTTAGTCCCGGCTCTAACTAACAATGAGGCCAAAATTATTAACGAGATTATCATTTTTTTACAAATTTTTTAAAACACTACCCATTTTGGTATATTTTAATACACATAATGAGTAATTTTTTAAAAAAATATATTGTGGCTAAATGGGTATTTCCTTAAACAAAATTTCGGGTCTCTAACAATTAAATATATCTCAATAAAATAATATTATAAAGTCTCGATTTTAGCCTCGACTCTAACTAACAATGTTAGGCCAACATTATTAACGAAATTTTTATTTTGTACAAACGTTTTAAAACATACATATTTTAGTTCATTTTAATACACGCAATGAGTAATTAAAAAAAAACTTGTGGCTAAATGGGTATTTCGTACTTATTCCTTTAAAAAATCTAATGGTCCCTAACAATTAAGTATATAGACGTTTTATGTCAAATCCTGTGATCGTAAATTACATGTGAAACCGATAACACATTTTAGTGTTTTCAAAATTGAGAGTGATATTCAGCGTTCTAAATTTTAAAAAACGGAATCAGTTCTTTCGGAAAAAGTTTTAGTCAAATCTTAAGAAAGAGAAAAAAAATAACAAAAAATATCTAGATAAACCCTAAAAAATACTTTGGAACTTAAAAAATAAGGGATAATAGCGGCAAAAGTGGCTAAAGTTAGGCTGGGTGTGCAAATAAGTGGCCAAAGCTCAACACTTGTGGAAATGACGTGGCTAACGGCGTTGACATGAAATGGATGGAATTTGTACTGTCCACGGTTTGGTAAACTTTGGCTACTTATGCCGATATTAAATCGGTTTGGCCACTTATTTGCACACTTGGCCTAACTTTGGCCACTTTTGCCGCTATTGTCCCTAATAAGAGTAAAAGATAGAATATATAGTTGGAGGTGGAATGTTTATCCTAGATGTCACATTTCACTATAATAGTAAGTTATTATAAGAGAAGAAGTATGTAATATGAATAAGCCGTCGTAATTAATTGTTCGTACATATATATATATATATTAAGGAATAAGCTGTATCTTTTGTTGTTTCGTCATTTAAGATTGCCTGCTGTGCTACTCATCCTAAACTCTACCTCACCATTAATTTTGGCATATTGAGATACATGAGCAAGGGAGACTTTTACATACTTGGTCCTTGAATTGTAGGCTACATTTTACTTTGCTCCTTAACTTTAACACTCTCCAATTAGTACTCAAGCTATAAATGCAAGTATTATAGTTTATAAAGATGAAATAACGATCAACCCTCTTTAACAAACTTTGGTAACTAATACGGTTACTTTGGAGTTTGGACTCACGTCGGCTTTGTTCACCCAATTTTGGATACTTTTGTCGAGAATAATCTCCGAATATCTATACTATATAATAGGTATATGTGTGGCTTAAGTATCCAATTTTAAACCAAGTGTGCCGGCAGTTTATTAATCTATATATTCCGAATTATAACGTTTGCTAAGCTAAAGGCTCTAGTATGTCTCGTTCAAAATTTTCTCAATAGGAATCCAATAAATCTCACTATTTTGAAGTCACAATCTAAGTTAAAAATAATGATTTACTCTATTCAAGGCGTGATATACATGATAATCAATTAATCACAAGAAGCTGGAACGGAAAAGCCTCTCATCCTCGGCCTCCCTCCAGAAATCGGGCTCCTCCGGCTTCTGAATCTTCCCTTTCTGTGCGGCTGACGGGCCACCACCGCGCCCTTCATCAGTGCCGAGCGACTCGGCGAGGCTGAGGCTCTTGGCAAGCGCACGCTTCTTGTGCCGGCGCCATGCGGCCTGGACGAAGCAGGCTGCCCAGGTGCGCCAATGTGAGGAGTAGAACCGCAACGTGTGCTGCAGCCGCTTGCTGTGCAGGCGGCGGAACTGGTTGGCCACAAACTTGAGGTCCTCAGCACGCAGCGCGAAGGCCTCGACCTCGCTGACGGCGCGCACGGTGCGCGTGGACGAGGGCATGTTGAGCGTGGACTTCGGCAGCAGTGCCCAGGAGAGGAGCTCCTCGCCGCAGAAGTCGCCCGGGCGGAGCGAAATGGAGTTGAAGAAGCCGGTGCGGCCACCATTGGTAGTAGAGCTCTCGAGCTTTCCACGGATGATGAAGAGCATCTCGGTGACGGGGTCACCCTCACGGACAATATACGTCCCCTCCGTGCTCAGAGTTGACACCAGCCGCTCGCAGATTGCGTCGAGAAGCTGCCCGTCCATCTGCGCAAAGAACGGTACCTGCACGGTCGTGTTCGACTTGTGCGTCAGTTCTTATTGCCAGGCCCTCGAAATTTCAGCATGGCGTTAAAAAGATCAACATTTGCGGAAAAATACTCAAATGTCACAAAACTATAACTTTTATATACATATATACAAGGTTTAAAATGCCGCTTGCCAATGTCGTTTTGCATTTTTCGTTTTACGGATATATCGCTTGCCGATGGGTATGTCGATGGGCAAATGGTAAAAAAAGGGCATGCCGCATGCCGCATATACCGCATATACCGCATGGGCATACCGCATGCCGATGGGGTTTTCGACGGATATTTTGTAAAAAATATTTGAGTATTTAAGTAAGATAATTATATAGGTTCAAAACTACATATTTAATAAATACAAGAAATAATTGTATACAACAAAACACATTTGTAACTTAAATATGTAGGTGAAATGTATAATGTTATGTCACTTTATTAGTTGAAGTGTATAATATTAAGTCAAATATTAATTGGTATTTTTGCCAAAATCTACCAATTTTTTTTACCGAAAGTGTAATTATTTTTGCCGAAAGTTTAATTGGTATTTTTGCCGAAATCTACCAAAAGTTTAACTTTTAGCGAAATTCCATCCATTTTTCGCACATTTTACACACAAAAACGAAAAACGATATTCCATCCACTTGCCCATGCGAAAAATGGTAAAAATCCAGCGAAACGAAAGGATTTTCGTTTCGCATACCTCCGAAAAACGAAAATCGGTCGAAATGTCTGACCGATTTTCGCGAAATTTTGTACCTTGCATATATATATATATATATATTATACAAACTTTCAACGAGACAATTTTTTTTTACTTTAAGTTATTGAATTTTTTTCATTAACTCCCTACTGTGAAGTATGAGTTAATTTGTCAATGTTTTTGCATTTTTTTTTATCACGTTTCTACGCATTTTCAACGGATTATCTAATTTATATTTATTTGACTATTTATCATCATCAATTAAAAAAATTTAGTGATAATATGTATATATTCTATTTTTGTAGATAGTAATAATATGTTGAAAATGTGTACAAATATTGACAAATCATATGTAAATCATTTAGTTTTTTCATGCGGCAGAGAGTTAATGGAAAAAACTTAATTATTTATGTCAATTTTTTATATATAAATTAGAAATTTGTGCCAAAAAAATTTGAAAAAATAAGTCATATTTTTTTTTTTGTGACATCGAGTATATTCTTTTCCGCAAATATACCATATATAGTACTATTTTTGTAAAGTTATAAGAATAGAAAAACACAATATTGAAAAAAGATTTTTATTAAGTTACTAATGAAATGGAAATTTTTGGTGAAGTTGACTGAGAAAAATTCAAGCATTGACCTTTTTCTTATCAAACTTAAGGGAAGAGTGTTACCCGTCTAACGAGGTCGAGGCAGAGGTGGCGCTGGATGTCCCGGCGGAGATCTGTGGGCAGAGCTCGCAAAACGGACTCCTCGTCGACCCCCCGCGTGGCCAGCCACGTGTACTGCACGTATCGCCTCACCCGCTCCCGCAGGCTCTGAGGGAGCTGCCGGTGCTCCATCCACTCCTCCGTGTCTCTCCGCTTCAGCCTCCACTCTTCCAGCCTCACCGTCACTGATTGCAGGTAAGTCTGCACCCAACACCAAATAGAGGTGAAACCGGGACACAATACCGGGCTTTTTATATTTAAAGGCTATTAAGAATCAGCTTATAAATAAGAACGGGCTAAACCAGCCCGATCAGGTTTTCGAAATACAGCACTTTACTAAAACTATAGTAAAGTTTTTTTTGCACACCGATTTTAAAAGGTTAAAAAATACAAATAATACACGAACTAAGACTAAAATAGGCCCAAGCCGGACTTTTTTTTATCCTTGGCCCATTTCTTAATATATATATATATATATATATATATATTTTTAAGACAAAACCGGGCATGGTCTAGAGTACAACCGGATTAAGGGCCCAAGTTCACCTGCATATTTCCGATCAAGTGTGCGAAGAGCACAAGGCCTACGATGGCGATGAGAATGGCGAAGCAAGTCTCGCCGATGAACGTGCTCGTCTCCATACCCTGTCCGTACGAACTGCACAAACATTTTCCAAGAATTAATAATAATAATAATAATAATAATAATAATAATAATAATAATATCGATACGTATCATCATCAATTTGAAGTTGTGTGAATTTTGAATCCGTGGATAGAAATACCTCAAATTCTGCAGGCCCCACCAGAGAGAGTACAAATACTTCTGGACAAACTCGGCGGAGAGGACGCCGTTGGTCACGGCCTTTCCAAAGATGCCGAAGTTGAAGTCCATGTCGGGCCCGCATCGGCTGAACACGGTGGTTCCGGCCATCCAGCGGCGGCGGGCCGGGTCGGGCAGGGCGTCACAGTCCAAGTAGCTGAGGAGGCAGGAAGGCTCCTCTTTGCACATAGATTTCAAGCACATAGCGAAGCGCTCGATGGACAGCAAGTACCACAATGCCCCTGTGATCTAACACCCAAATGCACACATGTTTTAATCTTAGTAATAATTAAATGTGGTTTTTCAAATAAGTTTTACTAATACAAGGAAATAGAATTGAAATAAAAGGCATAAACCAGGATTCCACGTTGCCATTTAAGATTAAGTATAAATAACTAAAAAAATATGTTAGTCAAGGAAATTGGTACTTCTATCCTTCTGTTTTTGTTTTATATAAAAATATACCATCTAGTTTTTTATATAAAAAAAGTTACAATATACTCTTGTATAATTGGACAATAATTCCCTTTATTTTTATTTTTTATTCGTTGACATAAATATGAATTATAAACAAAAGTCTTTAACATCTTGAATCATTAGAAGCGATATTTAATTTTTATAAATTTAAATGGTGAAAGGGTATGATAATGAAACTACAGTACTTTGGGAGTTAATAAAATTGACAATACAGAAAACAAACTTATAGTAGTTAAAATATAAATATGGAGTATACACAAGATGGCTTACGTGGCTGGCGAGCATGTAGAGGAGGAGGTTATAGGCGGCGCCGGTCCAAGCGGTCTTGGTGACGACGCCGGTGGCATTGATGATCTGAGCGGTGAGGGGGAAGATGAGATACAATCGCGGGATGTATTGAAGAAGCACAATCATGACGAGGGCGTTGTTGGTGTGGTCCGAGTGCGAGCTTCTGCTTGACGGAATTATGAACCATATCACTATCTGCATGTTACTCTTAACACTTTCATTTCCGCGAAATTCACGAGCCACAAACTTAATCATTAAACAACGAGCGATTTTGACGTTTTATGTCAATAACATGTGTGTTTTTCTTGATTTTTCTCTCAAATATTTCTTTGAGTAATTGACATTACTCTGCTCTCTAAATTATGTTTCTTTATTTTGTGTTTCAAATATGATTTTAAGATGTTTTACCTCTATTTTTTTTTTGTGTGAATATTATTTTTATCACGAAATTGATAAAACGATGATTCTCGCGAAATCGTTATTAAAAAAAAAAGTGATTACAAATAATAGATTCTATCAATTTTATAATAAGAAGAAGATAAAAATATGTGATTACAAAACTTGAGTTTGAACTATAAAATTTAAAAAAGTATAAAAAAGTACGGAATTACTCCCTAAATTATAATGTAGCTAAAATACTCCTTGAACTAAGACTTTATAGCATCGATCTATGAGTTTAGGGGGGCAATTATGCAATTATACACAAGTCAATGAGTAAAGAGATCTTATGTGCACAAAATCCTTTATTCAGGGGCGTTCTGAACAAAATTATGCACCTGCGGAAGAGGTAGAGCCGCGACTAGGTCGACGAGGAAGTCCGACGTCAAGTAGCGGCCGGCGATGATCCAGGGGTCGACCACGAGCTCGCCCCTCCCGAACACCCTGGAGCTCGGCGACACGAAGGCCGTCCGGAACTTGATGGCCATGTGCAGCACGTAGAAGGCGTCGGTCAGCGTCCGGAAGCACGTCAGGGCGATCCCCAGCCGGAGGTCGGTGTCCATGCACGGCGTCGAGCGCAGCACGGACGGCATGTAGAAGAAGAGCGGGTCCACGAAGAGCGCCACCAGGCACGAGAACATGAACGCCCTCTTCCACTGCAGGAAGGCCTCGCTCCCGGGCTCCACGATCCACGGCTGCTTGCTGTTGGGGAAGCTCTTTGCCTCAAATTTTCCCGGGAAGCGGGGAGCCAATGGCGGAGTGTCCGGCTCGGCTGAGTCTTTGCCCGCGTTTGGTTCCCGGGAAAACGGGATAGTGTCGCTGCTATCCCCGGAGTAGAAACTACGAAGCAAAAGGAAAACGGCGAAGATTATATAATCGGAAACGGGATTCGATCCAATCTGAAGAACGATGAAGTACCTGACTAGCTTGTCTTTCTTCTTCATCCCCATAGTTTCCTTTGTTAGACAAGATTATATCAACCAGCTTATTACTGTAATTGCATTCGTTTGAGAGAGAACGTGAGTGGAGTTTATGTGCATTGACTTTCATTGAAACCAACAGGAACAGCTAAGTAAGATGGTTGGGTTTATTTAATAGAAGTGTTGTTGATCAATTTAAGGAAGAGGCGTGTCATGAATATATGTCGTGGAGGCCATGAATAATGCAGGTTTTAAGCAAGGGATATTTACGGCAAAACTACAAGAAATTTCATTTTGTCAAATTGACAAAATTCCAGTGAAAAAACCTCGTCCTAGGTTCAAGTTTTAAAAAATAAAAAACGATCATACTTTAGTTTCAAATTTCTTACTGCAGAACGATCATATTTTTTAATTTTTAAAATTTTTGTCACGTTAAAAATAAAATTTGAAAATATGTGGAATATAAAAAGGTACTTTAGATGGTACTTTTGATGCAAATATCGCAATGTCAGAGACAAGACATTAAAGAAATAGGAGGACCCTTTTGAAATATATCATTTTATTTTGCATGATTGTTATAGTATATTTCATTATTAGATTTTGTGTATCGTGTAATGATATAGTTCTAGGATGATTTGTTCTTCTTCTTGTCGATGTTTGTGGCACGTTTGTTGATGACGTCATAAAAGGCATATGGACGTTTGTTGATGCATTTGTGGGCTTTGCGTTATTGTTTAAGAAAATAGAAGCACCACGTTTCCTTACCAAAATAATAGCTCAATTTTAGTCAAAATATAGCATGTATATAGATATTATCTTATCCAACAAAAAATACTCACCCCATTTTAACATTTAAAAAATTGATGACAGATATTACAGTTCAGTTATACTTAAAAAAAATCAATTAACGATAAATCAGTGACTAATATAAACAGTGAATATGGCTAGAGATGCTAATTACGACCAAAGAATTAATCATATACATATGGAATGGAAACCATGTTCCAAGTTCAACCGTATAACTTTGGGAGACATTAACATTAATGTTTCTTTCCTTTGGGAAAATATAGAAAATTCTACACACTAACCAATATTATAGGTAATGCCGTTCTAATACAGTTACTGAAGACTAACTGATAATTACAAGTTTATAGATATTTTTTTATTGTAAAATTTAATCTATAATTTTTTGCATAATGATAATATTTATACTATAAAAATATAAGATAGAAATGAAAATTTGAAGCAAATTTAGAACATATGTAATTTTGTACAAGAAGAAAAATTTTAAGCAAATTTTCTATGATATAAATAAATTAGAGTTATAATTATACTTCTTTAAAAAAATTTGTAAAAGAATTCAAATTTTATGAGAAAAGTTATTGACAACTTAGGTCTTGTTTGATAACCAACTCAAGTAACTTTTGTTTTTCATTTTTAGGTTCATTTATAATTGCAGTCTAATAAATGATTACAATAATCTTTAAATACCTGTTTGGCAAAAACAATGGTTTTTTTAATTGAAAAATTAAAAAATTAGAAGATTATTCTTTTATCTTTTCTTTCGAAACGTTAATTTCACCAAACAGTTTATATGCACCATTTCTTTTTCTATAATGGAAAACGTTACTCATCATTTCTTTTTCTACACTTAAAAAATGGAAAACAGTTTTGAGGCCTTAATTTGTAAGCTAAAAACAAAAATGGCAGCTTGCAAACGATTTGCGATTTTCCGCAAAAACTTAAAAAACGATAACGAGAAAAAAAAAACGCCGATAGGTCAAATAAACCGAGTACTTGCCATCCGAAACGCGCAAAACTAACAACCGAAAAGCAGAAAAAATATACAAGTGGAGATTATAATTAATAGGAGGAAAATATGGAATTTTTGGGTACAGATGATTGACGTGACACAAACACACGAAATAGTTGTTGAAGATGCTGTCTATTCTCCATGAAAATGTGGAATCCTACACTGAATCCTCATAGAAAACACATTTAAAATGAATTTCAGTAAAGTTAACCAAGTTAATCAAATTTGGTCGCTTTTTCCTCTCCAAATTAATTCAACTAATGTAAAACATTAATATGTATGTGGGTACTCGCACTTCAATATAAAACCAAGTTTTATTTACAGTCAATTCACTTCTATTACTACTTACTAAACACCCTAAATTCTTCTGAACAATTCATGAGAATCGACCACATATAATCACATTCTGTCAAATAAGTCGTTTAGATTCTATATTCATCACATAAGCTGACAACTAAAATCAAAAGTAAGGGTACTAGAAGCTCTTGCAGCCTTGAGAGCCGACGACACCGATGAGCAGTCAGAAACGAAGACTAAAGGGTCGACAAATTCACTTAGATGCCCAACTCTAATACTCGTGTGGTGGATCGATGGGCCAGCATCATCGTCTTAACCACAAGTTAAGCAGAATCAGCAAAGGCTGCGAGCCGGAGCCGAGGCCGAGGAAAATGCAGATAGATACCAAATGACCCAATCAAAAGGTGTAAACAATGAGAGAATAATTAGGGGACAAAAAAATGTGTTAAAGTCGTGATGCTACAACATGAGGCTTTCCCTCCAAAAAAAAAAAAGAAACATGAGGCTTTAATTGCATTTTATATTATACACAATATTACGGCATCATATGACACGAAATGCAACAATATCGACAGAATAAATTGGTGAAATCCCGTTTTGTTTTTTATGAAATGTGAAGTGTGATCTACTAAAGGCGTGAAAAATCAACTTCTGCGGAGCAGATGAGTACCTGCCAGAAGTGTTTGATGCAGCCTCTCGAGCCGACTAAGTTTATATTAAGTAAGGCCAACACAATTTGAGGGAGAGACATCACAACCGGAGAGATTCAATCAAAAGAGAGTCATCATTGAAGCCGTGCTGGGACCCCCAACAATTCAAAATTGAAGAACGAAATCCGATGGGAGTTCAGAGGCACAAAAGCAACGACGACACCTCAACACAGAAAAGAAGAAAAGCATAAACTTTTAGCGGCATTCGTCAAAACAATCTCCCAAAATAAAGTCGAGTAATTTCCTCATGATCATTTCACCTAGTAATTAATGTAAACAAGAAAGAAAGGAACTTGAACTTAACCAAACCCAGAGTCGAGAAGAGTAGAGCAGAGGCCGGGGGCGCTCCCCAATTTAAACAGAGTTGTGCGAGGCCAAGCACACTACATAAACTTGAACCCCGAGTTCTCACTCAAGAAAAGGCAAAATTACTATGCTTGCTTAGCTCCTGCTCCGTCGCCGATCTCTCAGGCCATTAGTACTGAAAGATAGAGATTAAAAAATGAATCAGTAAAGACACTTCTGCAATGTTTACATCAAAATATAATATGATGTACTTTTGTATTAAGTTCCAAACAAAAGTCTACTCACTCGTTGGCATATGACACTTCCTCCCGTGCACGGTAGGGCGGAGGCGATCTGCTGAAGCTGCGTCGACGAGGTGACACACTGCGGCGGCGAGGGGATCGCCCACGGGGACTGTAACTCCTAATTTAAGCAACCACATTTCAATGGCTGTTTTGTTTGCAAGCGAGACTTATTTAAAGCTTTATACTTTTATTTTAATTACTTAGTAGCTGCTAGTTTAATCGAACAAATATTTAGTGGATTTCAATATTTAGATATTAATTTCTGCTTTATTGTTAGATAAAATCAGTGTTGTGAAAAATGACAATGAGGAGCGCCTCAGTGAGGGGGATGGTATTTGCGCAACGAGGCTTACGCCTTGAAAGGAAAGAGTGAGGCGTACGCCTCGGCTTACGCCTCAGTCGTGATTTTTACGCCTCAAGGCTTAAAATTATATTCTGTGATTTTTTTTCCAAATCTTTTTCATATCTTTGAATTAAGTTTTATATTATTAATATTTCATATCTTTTTTTATTTAATAACCTAATATTCAGGATATTGTTACCTATTTTAATGCTACTAATACGTATCATATCAAATTAAAAACAAATCCCTACTATATTTATATCATATTTTAATCGAACTATTGATATATTATATTTTATGCTTTTTAAGTTTCTATGTTTCCGATTTTTTAAGTTTTGAGTGTTTTGAGTCTTTAAGTTTTTAAGGGTTTGAGTCTTTAAGTTTTTGAATTTTTAAGTCTAAGTGTTTGGATTAGGCTTTATTTAAAAAAATTATTTTATCTATCTTATTTATACTATTTTTAAATAATTATATAGTATTTATCAAGGCTTACGCCTCGAACGCCTCGAGGCAAGGCGAGAAAACGCCTCGAGGCTTAAATACGTTATTCACAACATTGGATAACATCTTTAGTAAATCAACTTATTTACACCAGTCTACATCAAGATGTATATCTTATTATAGTTCAGTTAAATGTAATGCTATTATTTTCCCACTATCTTTGGTAACTGTGATAGGAGGACACTAAAACGCGTACTCTAATTTGAGAGTTGGACCGGTAAAACTCCCACAATGATGTTCAATAAGAAACTCAACTAATCGACCATGACGGTTAAACCTAGATTAGGGGGCTATATGTATATATATGGTTAGAAACCCTAATCCCACATTTTTTGAAAAATACCCCTAATACCCCTACATTACGAATATAACTAAATATCATGGTTTAAATATTATTGAAAAGAGTCCAACAGAATGTTCTTCTAGTCACCCTAGTCTTGGCTTTTCCGGTGTATATTTTCTCGTTTGACCGACACAGAGTACTACTACCAATAAGGTATTCATACTTAAAATTGTAGCCAAGATAAGTAACGATAATAAGATCACCTTCTTCCATAACTTGGACTTCTGCGATATCTGGCTGGGCTTCGGCTACGGCGCCTTCCCCCACCACTTCCACGCATACGACACTCACGAGCAAAGTGACCAGGCTCCCCACACTCGTAGCACTTCAAATCCGAACCGCCGGACCGGCCACGTCCTCCTCCTCCTCCTCCTCCTCCTCCTCCTCGTCCACCACCACTGCCACCTCTCGAGTTGTGAGACATTTCCACTCTCCACCCATTCTTACCTGTTCAACAATTTCAAAACATCTCAAAATAGTTTGCTACAATAGACCTCGGGATTAGCCGCAATCATTCATTCAAAGCACAAACGTAATATCGACCAAATAGAGCAGTAAAGAGAGAAGACAAAACAAACGAATCTCCACCCAGAATCATATTATACCGTCGACTCCTCGGATAGCATCTTCTGCATCTCTCACGTCATCAAAATCAACAAAGGCATAACCAGGAGGCCTTCGTGCAACCCACACACTGCATTTAAGGGTAGAATACTTCATTCATAAGTAACTAAACAATCAAAGGCATCCTAAAACCTGAAAAACTTTAGTCCATAAATTGAAAAGAAACCGATTCCGCGAATGAAAAAAAAAAAAACAATTCGAAATCAAGACGGCGCATTGAACTAATAGATTCAAAAGTGTTTACCTTCTTATAACTCCATAAGTACGAAACTCGTCTTCAAGATCACGCTCGTTTACGCGCTCATTCAAATTTCCGACATAAACCCGAGACATGGTTTAAAGAGACCTGACATTGGATTTGAAACAAAAATCAATGAAAGACACCGCAATCCTAGCTGAAGTTCAAAGGGTTTTAAGAGCAGAAATTCGCAAGGAAACGCAAATTCGAAGTAAAGAGCACATCTTTCCATTTGTTACACTGTTAGTCGCGGATTTTCCGAGCGATAAACCCCTCAATCGAGAAGAGAAGAAAGGAATTGACAAGAAAAGAAAGCGGAACTTACCGAAGCCAAAATTGACAGTCTCAGAAAACCCTAGACCAGATTTCTCGAAATTCCTCTACGAACCGCGTTTTGCCTTTTTATAAGGAGACGATCAAATAACCCTCCCACTCCTTCACATTTATAGTTTCTTAAGTTTCACCCCACTACGCAATTATTATTTTCGATTAGCTCCATTAACTTCCCTTTTGTTTTAGGGTAAAATGCGGTTAAAGTACTTAAAGTTACATTTTTTTTATTATGTACCTAATGTTTTTTTTGGCGGATAATGTAGCTATTGTTTGTTCTGTTAAGCATTTACGATTATTCCGTCAATTTTGTTAAGATCGTCGTTATTAGCGCCATGTAACCAGCCATGTCATTTAAAACGAAATTATTTTTTGGGTAAAATGCGGCTAAAGTACCCAAATTTACATTTTTTGCGATTATGTACCTAATGTTTTTTTTGTGGCAAATGTAGCTATTGTTTATTTAATGGTCTGTTATGCAATTAATAAATCATATTTTTAGGAATTAAAGTGTGTAATTAAAGTTTTGTAATAGCCAGTGAGGAATTAAAGTGAGAAGATTTATTTCCATACAACAATTTTATCATGCAGATGCATTGAGAGTAAACAATGTCGTTTTAAATAGCCAAATTACTGGGCTTTTATATGGCTTAGATTAACAAGCCACTGCATCATATAAATGTGTTCAAAAGTATATTTGTGACAAATGTATGTAAGTTACAAAATTGGGCAAATAACAAGTTCCAAAATAAGGCAAAATACGATAGACAAATACTAATGCCCACAATATCTAATAATGCCACTAATGTCACCAGGGGCGAAGCCAGAAATTGTCGGAAGGGGGGGGGGGGGGGGGGGGGGGGGGGGGGGGGGAATTAACATACTAGATTCAAAAATAAGATATGATATTAAAATCGAGAAAAACATTACATTACAATTGTCCTCTACGAGTTTTCATGTTTTGGAAATGAATCATAATAGTCTCGTCTTCAATTTCATTAGAGACATCTTTCTCAACATATGTAAATAAAAGATCGTTTAACCAGCCGTCTCCCATTTTGTTGCGTAGGTCAGTCTTCACAAACTTCATAGAAGAAAACGACCTCTCAACCGAAGCCGTGGCAATCGGTAAAGTGAAAGCCAATGTCAGGAGCCTATAAACTAACGGAAACACTTTCTCTTTTCTCGTCTCAACCATTAATCCGTGTAAGGTCGCCAATTTTTTCTATTCCACAAAAGTGATCATCTAAACGAACATAATGTATGTAATTTTGAAGCTGACTTTCTAGCCGAATACGCTCCGCAACTGAAAAATCCATCGGGTAGAACTCGGTTAATTTGATTAACTTCATTACGTCGAAAGCTGCAAAGGAATGTATAGGACTCAAACATGCTACGCAAAGCAATAACTCAGTGGTTGTCTCGTTGAATCGATCGTTCAATTCGTGAAGTTGAGTATCAATCACGGCATTCACAACCTCGATTTTATAATGCTCCAAATTGCTCCTATCGTTGATTTTCCGCTTTCCACGACTAGGTACAAATGGACTCTCCATGCTCGGAATATCAATGCTATAAAAAAGTATATACTTTTTCAAACAGAGCGTCCCATCCGTTGTCTCTCATATCCTGTAATCGCTTCTTACAAACTCTCACCAAACTCATAGCATTTATAATATCTTGATCCTTCCTTTGAAGAGCTTTTGACAAGTCGTCTGTAACCCCTAATAAGTTTATCATCACATGCAAGCTCAATACAAATTCAAATGACAACATTGTAGTGTACCAGCGATGCGCTTAGATCCTTGTGGTTGAATTGTTTGATTCATTAGAAAGGTACTCAAGTACCTCAGCTACGGCCGAAAACATGGTAAGCACACTGATCAAAGAGCCATAGTGTGAACCCTAACGAGTATCTTCTGCACGTTGAAGATTAGATTATTGATTAAGGCCTCGCCCACTTTCAATCACACCATCATCGACCGCTTCAAGAACTAAACCCATATGCTTTTCTCGGAGAATGTCACAACGTATTGCTGAAGATCCAACAACATTTATTATTCCATTCATAGTAAGAAACAAATTTTCCACACCATCATTGTTCTTTGCGAGTCCCACCAAAGCTAATTGAAGTTGATGAGCAAAACAATGAATATAGAAAGCGTTTTGATTTTCCTTCAAGATGAGAGCTTTAAGCCCGTTAAACTCTCCTTTCATATTACTTGCTCCGTCGTAACATTGTCCTCGTAATCTCAACAAACTTAATCCGTGCCGAGCAAAATTTTTGTCGATGGCGGCCTTTAGTGACAAAGAAGTGGTGCTAGCGACGTGCTCTACTCCCAAAATCGCTCAATAATTTATCCGCGCTTGTTTACATAGCATAATATGATAGTCATTTGTTCCTTCATCGAAACATCGCGCGACTCGTCAACCAAAATAGAGAACAAAGAATTCACCAAGATCCTTCAATATAGCTTTCATAGTTACCGCCGCACAAGCACTCACGCAGTCTTTCTGAATATCAGATGAGATTAACTTGCAATTTCCAGGAGCATTTTCTAAAGCAACGGCCTTGATCTCGGGATTGTGTTTAACTAGAACCTTTAGAATCTCAATAAAGTTACCTCGATTGTTCGAAATTTGAGATTCATCATGGCCTCAAAATGCCATTCCTTGTCGTAAAAGAAGCCAAACCACCTCCAATGTACCGGCCAATTTGATTTGATATTCATTGCAAACTTTTTCTTTTCGCCTTGCAAAAACTCCTTCAAGATGTTGCTTGTGGTTTTTCAGAGATTCGTACTTCGCCCAAGCTTGATTATGAGAACTCGAAGGATCTCCGACATGATCATAAAGTCTTTCTTTTTTCTTATAATTCTGAAATCCTTCTCTGACAAAAGAGTCCCCGCCACCTTTTCCACTACTTGGTTTGAACAAGTAACAACATAAGCAATATACACTCTTCTCCTTTATACTATACTCAAGCCAACTACCAAATTCATCATACCAAGAATGTTGAATCGCCGTCCTTTAACCAATTCAAATTTATGCTCTTTAGGTTGACAAGGCCCCCTTTGAACGTACGTTCGACGAACTAGATCAACTAAATTACGATCAAAGTCTTCAATCGAATTTCGCAATCCCGGATCACTCGGTAAAGCTTCTAGATCAAAGTCTTCAGTCGGAGTTCGCAATCTCGGACCACTCGGTAAGACTTTTGGAACAAAATTCACTTTTGACAATTTACTAGCACTGCCTTCCCCAACTTCCCATTTGCTCTTGAAATATCGATGCATAATAATTTTAGATTTCCTGTAATAAATTATCAAAAAGTTGAATATTATCTCATAATGCCAATCATAAATCGTTTTATATCATGTTTTTTTTATAAAATCTATAGTTAATTAGGGTATAAATAATACCTCAAATGACTCAAAGTTTAATACTCGCTCCAGCCTCCAGCGATCACGGACCTTCGACGGCGGTGACCGATAGTCGGTGTAGTCAAGGCGACGATTTCTGGCTGGACTCGTGGCGACGACCTCGACCGGCTGGACAATGTCAAGCGGAAACAGAGTCGCTTAAGAGAAGAAAGGTCGTCGGCTCGTCGCTAAGCGGAGAAGAAAGATGCCAGCAAGTCGGTAACTGGTTGGACGATATCCCGTAGAGAAACGAAAATAAAGAAAGAGGGAAAAAGTCGAACAAAACTCAAAAAAGTGGCAGAGAAAATAAGAAGAAGGTGAAGTCGTGAAGAAGAAGCATTTAGAGGCGCATACGACAAATATACTTTTTTGACTTTTTGTATACTTAATTAAAAAAATATATATATAGCAAGGGGGGAAGATTTTGTGTTGTTACAAGAGCGTAGACAATCCAAGTGGGGGCCACTGCCCCCAGTTGGGTGTGAGTGGCCTCGCCACTGAATGTCACTGAGAGCCGAGTCCTTGAGAAGCCTGCGGAGCTGATCCGAAAGGGTTCTGTGATGCCCGTTCCACTGCTTCACGTGCCTGCTGCATAACCTTCCTCTATTTCCGCTTCAGTGAATCCTCAATCATGTTTCTTTGGGGGGCCGTCCCATTTGTTTCGGTGTTCGAACCTATAAAAATTCCATTAAAAGAAACATTTTTCCAAGTACTCATAACAATAGTATTTTGAAGCAGTGTAATTTAATCATGTTGTAAATGTACCTCACTCGATGAAGGATAGTTACAGGTCCTCCGTGAGTGATCTTACAGGACTCGGCTCTCAGTGACATTAGTGGCATTATTAGATATTGTGGGCGTTATTATTTGTCTATCGTATATTGCCTTATTTTGGAACTTGTTATTTTAGCAATTTTGCAACTTACATGCATTTGTCACAAATATACTTTTGAAAGTATATTTGAACACATTTATATGATGTAGTGGCTTGTTAATCTAAGCCATATAAAAGCGCAGTAAATTGGCTATTTAAAACGACATTGTTTACTCTCAATGCTATTGTATGATAAAATTGTTGTATGAAAATAAATCTTCTCACTTTAATTCCTTACTGGCTATTACAAAACTTTAATTACACACTTTAATTCCTAAAAATATGATTTATTAATTGCATAACCAGACCATTAAATAAACAATACCTACATTTTTCACCAAAAAAAAACACATTAGGTACATAATCGCAAAAAATGTAAACTTTGGGTACTTTAGCCGCATTTTACCCACAAAAATTAATTTCGTTTTCACTGACATGGCTGGTTACGTGGCGCTAATAACGACGATCTTAACAAAATAGACGGAAGAATTGAAAATGCTTAACAGAACAAACAATAGCTACATTAGCCGCAAAAAAAAAAAACATTAGGTACATAATCGCAAAAAATGTAAACTTTGGGTACTTTAGCCGCATTTTACCCTTTGTATTTTTTTTTTAAAAAAAACCTTGTGTTTTGTTTCTCGCCGTCCTTTTTAATTTTAAAGTAAAATATATAGTAAATAGCAAGGTTTTAAATACCGATTGCCGATGTCGTTTCACACTTTTCATTTTACGGATATATTGCTTGCCGATGTGTATCTTATAGGTAAATCGATGGATATTGTTGACGTGGTTTCCCACCTCAAACAGTCAAGTGTGACCTTTGAGTGTATGATATTTTTGAATAAGACAATTTGGTGGAATTCGATCTCTCACGTTGCAAGCTCTCGATTCACTCACGATATATATATATATATATATATATATATATATATATATATATATATAAGCAATATAAATGAGACGATGGATTTTTTATAGAGGTTCGTCCCAAGGAAGTAGTTGACTACTTCCTCTGTTAGTTTATTGCGACAATTGACATAGACGGATAGCTACAGACAGCAAAATCACGCCTAGAAATAGAAACGAGTAAGAAGGAGGGAAGAATACAACAAAATTTCAAAGTGAGCAAAAATGCCGGGTAGAAGCTTTTGGTGTATTCTCTCAGAGTTGTAAGTATGCATGTATGTGTTGATATGAGCTTGAGCTTGGTATTTACAGGCTTCAATTCTTCCCCTTGGTCTTCCAGGAATCATGGGGTCTTCTCTCTGTGCCGACTGGGCTGAATGGACCATCTTGCTACACGTGTCCCGCGACTTCGTTCTCGTCGTCGTGTTTGAATTATGCCCGTTGGAGGCTTGACTCCGTGCTCCTGGTCTTCCGCTTGAATTTGAAGTGGGATGCCGGGTAGAGAATATGAAAATTCTACCCTCGTCTTTCTGGATTGATGTCGAATGGATATTGGGCTTTTGGGCTCTTTGGGCCGAGTGGTCTTGTATCCGTTGGCTTTGGTATGATTGAGATTTTCACTAGGCTTCTCAATTGGGATTTTGCGAATATCAATTTATTTCTTTAAAGCATTTTTTCTTTGTTTGTAAATTTAATTAATTCACAACTTCAGCACTTTATGTCATATTATATAATGACGAATTTTTACATCAATAGATATGTCGATGGATATATCGATTCGCATATCTTCGAAAAAAGATTTTCGATGGGCATACCTATGGATATTCGAGAAATTTAATACCTTGGTAAATAGTAATCCCGGTACAAAGCCAATACGTACCGTATAACTTCGATAATTTAATAACTTTCATTAAATAATAATTTTATCCGGTCATGATTCGGATCTAACTAGTTAAATTTTATAATTAGCTAATTTTAAGAGTCTTTAGAAGTATGATACTTCCCAAATAATGTATAATTGATAATTCAATATAAAAATTAGGGTTAATTGCGGCAAAAATACCCAACCTTTGGTCAAATTCTCTGCTGTGTATACAACCTCCGTAAATGGTGGCAAAAGTACCCAAACTTAGCATTTGGGAGTTGACCGAGAATATCTATCTATGTGGCAATCAGTCTTTGCCACGTGGCATGCCACATGGCACTTGGCTGCCACGTGGCATGCCATGTAATTATTATTTTATTTAAAAAAAATAAACAAAATGTTTTTTTTAAACAAAATTGTTTTTATTTTTAAACAAAATTATTTTTAATTTTTAATTTTAATATTTTTCTAATAATAACAAATAAATAATATTTAAATTTAAATATTCATTATTGGTAATAATTTTATTTTTAAAAAAGTGGGTAGAACGAATTAATTTTCACCGCTCACGGTTCACTTAAACTCTGTTTCCTGTCCGGTTCTCGTGTCGAATAAAATTGTTTAATATGTTTAATAATAATAACTAATAAGCACATACATAATGTTTAAAAAGTCAAGACATAATTATATACACACCACTTATTCAAAAAAAAAAAAACTTAGCCATATTTATATTTAATGAAAAATTATTTTTATTTGTTTGCATGATATTTTTTTGTTTTTGCATTTTAGAATAATAATAATTGTTTAATATGTTTTTTATTTATATATTATTCTTCTTTTAGAAAATTTATCGTTAAATAATCATATGATTATTATTGGTTATTATTATTAAACATATTAAGCGATTTCGTTCCACCTGTAAACCGGATCGGAGTCGGAGCTTTAGTGAACCGTGAACAGAGATTTTTTCTTTATTTATTTCGTTTGATCCACTTTTCTAAAATGAATAATTATATTTAAATATTCATTATTGGTTTTTATGGAAAAATAATTTTATTTTTAAAAAAAATTAAAAAGTTTTTTTTAAATAATTAAAAAAAATATTTATTTTTTATTTAATAAAATAATAATTACGTTGCATGCCACATGGTGGCCAAGTGCCATGTGGCGGGCCACGTGGCAAAGGCTGAGTGCCACATAGATAGATATTCTCGGTCAACTCTTAAATGCTAAGTTTGGGTACTTTTGCCGCCATTTACGGAGGTTGTATACACAATAGAGAATTTGACCAAAGGTTGGGTATTTTTGCCGCAATTAACTCTAAAAATTATATATTACATATATAATAATATTTATACTATAAATAAAATATAACATTGCATAACTAGTTATGAAAATAAAAAAAATTACACTAATTAACTAATCATGTAGTGTTTTTAAATATGTCTATGAAATTATTTTTCTATTCTTGAAATTTATGTCTCATTCAACTTCAACTATAAGTTTCTGCATAACATTAAGAAGGCTTGGTGTTGTATTTTCATGACATAAAAAAAAATATATTCACAGTGATTGTTGCTATTATTACACCATTGCATAAAACTGTACGTTATGCCCGAACCGGAAATTGTATCAATCGGGTACTCGGGTAATGGCCCGAGACCATAACCGATATAACGGGCCCAATCGGGTCCGAGCATTAATTATGATAGCATTAATTAATTAGATTAATTAATTAAAAGAGTAATGGGCCTGTTACTGAAAAAGCGAATTAGGTTAAATACAAGGTATTATAAATACCTATCTTTAACTCATAATTGAATAATCCTAACCCTAGACCTAGAGAGAGAATTCGAGCTCCCCTCCATTGGAGCTCGAATTTGGGTTTTCTCCCGAGTTCTTCACCGGTTCGTCATCTAAGCACCAACAAGAATCTAACCTATCCTTCGAGGTACTTTTCGGTCATCAGATGTTCCCGAAGTGATGTGGTGGACGATGTAGAGGCACGGCAATTAGTGTGCTCAATCCGGTACCCTAAAGAAGATTCGGCCAACCCTGAAATCGACAAAAGTCTGCGTTTTTGGTAGTGTTGGCATAAGTACCAAAGCTCGGTAATGTTCCTGAAACGATCTCTTAGATTTTTAAATTTATTCTAGATCTATATTGTTCGATGATATCCCGTGATTTCCTCCTCGGGATTGAGAAACTCCCAAAGCCTTCCGGGATATTCTCTTGAACTTTCTCGTACACAAAGCTTGGGCTTCGTTGACGGAACTTCGTTGCTTTCTTGCCTAGCTGATTTCTAGAGAGGGAGAGAGAGAGAGAATTCGAGAGCTTCTTTGAGAGAGAGAACTCGATTTTTGCATATGAGAGTGGCGTGGAAATGTGATCCTTAAGCCTTGTATTTATAGTAAAAGGCATGCATGCACACATAACTTCAAACTTTAGATAAATCAATCAACCTTAATTAGTGTCAATTACAAATCAATCTCGAACCTTCCCATTTACAATAGGTTTCGAAAATATGATGAGTAAAAATACCTAAGATTTAATTTCATATGATTTAAATATGTATCATGAAAATCAAATGCTATCCATATTAGGCATAATTCGATTTGATCATATTTCAATCAAGGGAATACATTTTCTTTACTTAAAATAAATACCAAGAAATCCAATCCAATTCCATGAATAGGTTTATGCGATTTCCAATTTTTTTTTAATCAAAAAATTAATTCCAATCAAATCAAATTAGGTGACACATGATTTATAAATCTTTTCCTTATTTGTAAATAACCTATCAATTAAATAATATTATGAATCAATCAATATTAATTCTTATGCAATATAAATCTTTATTTAAAACTTGAAAATCAAGTTCTTATGATTTATTTGCACTATTAATATTTATGATTTAATTATTATTTATTTAATTTAGATTAATACCATATTTGAATATGATTAGTTAGTATCTTAAATTACCATAACATATAATTTTCGATTTCTTTCATGCTCAAAATTGCCAACTCATAGCTTGGTAACGAAGCTTGGCAATTTCCATGATTTAAAATCTTACCTGATATGTTTATCATGATAATTATCATAATTAATCATTTAATAAAATATGATAAGGAAAATATCTAGTGCGCTTATCCACCAAGGCTTGGACGAATTTTCTCTCTTACTAACCCAATGGACCTAGCCATTAATTTTATCTTTAAGTAATTCTCATGATTTAACATAACCTCTTGTTATGATCTATAATTCATATCTTTTTCTTCGTAGATTTTATACATAAAATCATGGATGAAAAATCTCTTAGAATTAAATTTAATACAACATTAATTATGACAGTTTATTCCAGTTTTGACTTTTTTCGATCAGCTATTTCTCGGGCAAAACTTTAGGTACTTTTGCCGTAACTTTTTGAAAACATTCCAAAATTTGACACAAGCTTCAGTTTCAATTGTTCTATCATAAATTAGAATAACAAATATCCTAATTGTACGATTATTCCTTTACAGAGCTATCCTAGGGACCATGGACCCACATCACTTAAGCTCTAACAGATTAATCCGTTAACCTCAGTGTTACTCCACTAATAACCCGAAGCTGTACTCTTTAGTGACGCGAATAATACATTCCTTTCATCTTAAGGTGTCCAGTGATATAATCAAATTCGAGTGATTAATCTTTCACTTGATGATTCACACTTGAGCGGGTGTTTTACCGTTTAGGCCCCTTAGTGCTTTTCTTCCAGAATTCCATCGGTGGTATTGTAGACGACTCACTTATAATTTCGAGTCGTAAGCTGCGCATGAGTCCCGTACTACTTCTCACGACTGACAATTCCGGGAATCATCTTGACTACTTAGTAAAAAGCTATGTGATATCCATATCTGTGATCGAGCTACCCTTCCCTGTCGACTATCATATTCCCAATATAGCGACTTTGGGAACAACGCTATGTTGTGTTCTTTAACTAGAAAATCAAAGAACAATAAAGCTAACAGTCATGGTTTAAGTTCACTTCAGGATTTAGATTAATTATCATTTGATCATCTTTTACGACTTAGTTCAAAGTTGTCAATGACGGTCTTAGTTGAGCAACTTTCAGAACTTAGTCAAGTCCTATCCAGTACAAAGCCACTTCGTACTTTATGCACTTAATGGGTATGACACACATATCTATCCAGAATAGGATTTTCTTCATTTAGTCACATTAATGACTTTATCAATTAAGAGGTTCCCACCCGCTTAATTAAGCCACGGATACATTTAAGTTCATTTATTGCATCTATCAATTCTTCCTCACATTGACTCTGGTGTGATGGATAGATTACATTTGCATTCCATTATGAACTGTGGATAAATATTCGATTATACATAAAGAACTATAAAAAAGATTATCATAATAAGTGCCTTCTTTATTAAGAGTGACGTCACAATATTTTACAATGGGTAAATAAAACATTGTTTAAGGGCAAATGCCTAACATAATGATCATTTGAAGCTCTACTCTGACAACAATGGAGCTGTATCACAAGCCAAAGAACCGAGATCACAGAAGACAACAAAGCACGTACTCAGAAACTACCATCTGATCAAAGACATCGTCGATCGGAAGGACGTAGTGATAGAAAGAGTAGACACATACAAAAACTTGGCGAATCCGATGACGCAAGCTTTGACAAAAGAGAAACATTTTCGTCATGCAGAATCTATAAAATTAAAGAATCAATATAAATCTGCGATCTTTTGAGTCACAGAAACCTTATGATTGTGATGAGGTTCATTTCATGTCATATCGATGTTCACATAATCAACCAGAGTGTCGCTATCAACTAAGAAAATGAAGTCCCTAAGATATCTTAAATGATAATCTTAAAATTTCCCAACTCAAAGAAATTCATTAGAAGAAACCAAGAGGGACTGAAAATAACTATTCATAATTGATTGGTACATGTGGACACTAGTACAAATTTTTGATCCTACCACGGAGTTTCAACTATGGATTTTTTAATCCATGGTCGAAATCCAAGTTTCTACCATGGAAAATTTTTCCATGGTTGAAAATCGAGTTACGCCGCGACACGCCTAAACACGCCGCAGCACACTCTCAAATTCACCACGGATATATTTTCCATTGTTGAAAATGTGTCATTGAGATGTTTATAAGCCGCGGCGGATATAAAATGCTGCGGCATGGTTGGTACACAACGATACTATATAAACCGTTGTTCATACCACGCAGTGTAAGCCGCGGCATTATATATGACACGCCGCGGCATTATTGGTACACGATGAAACCTTATAAACCGTTGTTCATTCCATGCAGAGTACGCCGCGGCGTGAAATTGAAAACGCCACGGCACATGACTTTAGAGAGATAAGCCGTGGCATGATCTCCTACACGCCGTGGCATGGATGGTACACAACGACAGAATGAAACCGTTGTTCATAAAGCCGCAGTAAACCCCTTGTATGCCGCGGCGTGTCTTGAATAACGCCACGACATTTCGTTTGTAGAAACACGCCGTAGCATTACAAATAATAAGCCGCGGCGTGTATTGTATTTAGCCATTTTCTCATTTGTGCCGTGCTTGACTCTCCTCGACTCCTTCCCTTTCGCCGTGCCTCTCGCCCTCTCCCTCGCCCTGTTTCACCAATTCCTGCCGCGGCACGAGATGTACACAACGACACTTGTTTGAACCGTTGTTCATGCCCACAGTAAAAAATATGTTTGCCGCGGCGTGTGTTTCAAAAACACCGTGGCACACTACATAATATGATTTTTAATGATATCGCCGCGGCATGTGTTTTAACACACCGCGGCGTGACTGGTATTTACAGACTTACCCGCGAGGATTTCATTTTCACCTCGCGCCGTCACAAACCCTACCACTCTTTCTCTCGCTCTCTCTTTCTCGCACTCGCCTTGCGCCGCCGTCTTCTCACCGCGACACGATTCACGCCATCATCTGCCGTTGCCGTCCACGTCCCTACGCCGTCGACCTCCACGTGTAAGTGTCGATTTCAAGCTTTGTTTTTTTTTTTCGTTTTGTTGTTGTTGTTAATTCGAAATAGGATTTGAGTATTGTTGTATTAAGTCATTGATATCAAGTTCTTGTATCTATTTTTAATTGAAATTTGATTTTATGAATTGATTAGTTTGGTTTTTAAATTAGGTTTAGGTATTGAATTTTTTTTTTGGGTATTGAAATTAGGTTTTGTAATTAGGTTTTGAAATTAGGTTTTGAAGTTAATTGGGTATTGAAATTAGGTTTTGAAATTAATTGGGTTTTGAATTTGGGTTTTTAAATTAGGCTTGGGTATTGAAATTTAATTTCAAATTTGAGTGTTGAAATTTGGTGTTAACTTAATTAGGTATTGAAATTGCATTTATCGAATTAGGTTATATGATTAAATTTTGTATTTTGATTAGGTTTTGGTTTTGTTTGATTGGTTATATGATTAGTTATTTGTGATTTGAATTGATTAGGTCAATTAGTTTATTTAGTTTGGTTTGGATTAATGAGTTTAATTAGTTAAGTTAGTTAGTTTATAGGATTATCTAATATCTTTGGTTAATTAGTTTTTTGGCTTGAATTAATATGTTATGGCATTAACTTTTCTTTTTTATAGATTTCAATGGCACCAAAGTCAAATCGCGCAAGGGGATATCTTGTGCTTGGAAACGGATCGTCAACCGAGTCCCGCCTACAGTCAACGAGGAGGAACAAGTACCACTAACACCTTCAATTCAAGTACCGCCCAGTTTCAAAACAGAAGCAGCAAGGAAACAATTTCAAGTTCTTTGCAAGCGACAATTATGCCCGGAGCGTGGATTTGCAAAAATACCCATTACGGACGTGGGTGACCTTGGCGACGCTCTCAATGAGAGTATCGAACAACGCGGTTGGAAAAATTTCATGCTCCAACCTAGGTTTAAGGCGAGGAGGACATTGGTCCACGAGTTCTATGCCGCTCTACCCGACGAGTCAGTCGATGGATTTGTGACTGTTCGGCATATCCGATTTGCAATCAATGCTCAAGTAATCAATGAATACTACGGAACCCCAAATTTAACCAACGAGGAAAACGAGCACAACCAATTGGGCGACCAAGAATTGAATCAAGAGTTTTACAACAACATGGCAGCGACCATTGCTACTCCTGGAGCACAATGGCACAATAGGGCCGGAGAGATGCGACTAAATAAAAATCACTTGAATCGGAGAGCCAAGGTTTGGATGTACTTCTTCAGGGCCAACCTATTCCCGCATCTGGACTTCACGGAGCTGCAGTTCAACTTTTTTTTTTTTGAAAATAAAATTATCAACATTTTCATAGTTTATTAATTAGTTAATTTAATTTAGTAAAATTGTGTTACAATTTATATGATAATTAATAATTACATTGTAAATTTACTTATCATGCCGCGGCATGTAAATGAACACGCTGTGGCTTCAGTTTAATTTACCAATTTACCCTCTGGATTAGGCAACCCGCCGCGGTACCGTCACAAAAGGCCTCGGCGAGTTGCATAATTATGAGGATATATTGTTAAACAGAAGAGATAAGTCGCGGCATTCTGTTACCCATGCCTTGGCATGCCCTAGGAAGCCACGGCTTTCTGATACCATGCCGAGGCATATATGTTGTTTCAAATTATACAGAGAGCATGGATTCTGTAAGTCATTAAATGCCGCGGCGTTACTACCATTATGCCGCGGCGATTGTTGAAAGGCCGAGGCATAGTTTTTAATATGCCGTGGCGTGATTTCGACTACGGTTATTATTCATGGTTCAATAGGTCATGCCACGGCATTGTTAACATTGTGCCGCGGCCAGTGTCATACTTCATTCATTTGGAAAAAATTAAAAAATATATAGAATACAACATTACATTTATTAATTTTAAAACAACAAAATCACTTAGAACAATTCAACATTACATTTAATATTAAAACAACATAATCGCTTACAACAATTAAACAATACATTTAATAATTTTAAAACAACAAAAGCACTTACAACAATTAAATATTACATTTAATAGTTTTAAAACAACAAAATCACTCAAACAAATTAAACATTACATTAAATACTTTTTAAATAACAAAATAAATCACAACAATTCAATATTATATTAATAAAACTACAACAATTAAAATCATAATTCGTCATCAATACCCAAATCTCTACGACAACGATTGGCATGTCGACGTAAATGAGTTGTGCCTCGTTCAACGATTGCGAGAATCTCTTGTCGGCACCATTTGCATTTCGCGTACCTATCTTGAGTTTGAGTCTCATTGTTCCATTTGAGCCTCATTTGAAAATCTTCTTCCCATAGTAAAGACGGTTGCCTACCATGTCCACACGCACGCCCACGCCCTTACCCCCTCGTCGGTCGTGGCCCACCGGCACGAGAGGTTCGATTTAGAGTTAGATTCGGAGGCATTTCAAACTCCTCGGTTTCGTCGGAGGAGATGACAATAGTATTATTGGAACTTGTTTCCATGGAAAAACTATCATCATCTGAGGAAGAAGAAGAGGAAAACACGACAAAGAATTGGTGATATTCCGATGACAAACCGAAACAAGACGGATCATCCATATTTAAGAAAAGTGATGATATTTTTGAATCTAAGGATAAATTTGGTGAACAATAGAATAAAATGTGAGCAAGTATAGGTTTAAGTAGAAGATTTGTGTGAATTTTAACATTTTTAACATTATTTTGACAAATATAGCCGTTTATTACCGTTGTGGGGTAATAATTCGGGTGAAAAAAAAACTAGCCGTTTTTGTGTCAGCGTCAGAAAGTCGCGGCATGGATAACATATGCCGCGGCGTGTTAAGTTTCTGCAACAGATATATCCGAAGTTTGACATAGAGCCGTGGCTTCTTCATAATAAGCCGCGGCGTGTTTAATTAATTTTTACAATTTTACCGTAAACTTAAACCCTAAACATTACAATTATTATAATAAACAATAAACCCTCTGGATTACGCAACTCGCCGCGGCATCATCAAAAAAGGCCCCGGCGAGTTGCATAATTATGAGGGTATATTGGTAAACAGAAGAGAGAAGTCGCGGCATTATGTTACCCATGCCTTGGCATGGCCTAGGAAGCCACGGCTTGCTGATACCATGCCGAGGCATATATGTTGATTCAAATAATACAGAGAGCATGGATTCTGTAAGTCATTAAATGTCGCGGCGTTACTACCATTCTGCCGCGGCGATTGTTTAAAGGCCGAGGCATATTTTTTTCAACATGCCGTGGCGTGATTTATACTACGGTTATTAACCATGGTTCAATAGTTAATGCCACGGCTTATTAACAATACGCCGCGGCGTTATGAATTAATTTTTATAATATTTCCTAAACTTTAAACCCATAAAATTAAACTGTAATTATTATGCGTTTCATACAAATATGTAAGAATACATATGTGATTAATTATAAAATATATAGAATTATGAATACATATGTTTATATTATAAATACATGATTATCATCAATAATTCTACATTACAAGTACCACATATGAAAAGTACCACAATACAAAACATTACTAGTACCACATTACAACACATTACAAGTACATTATGATAAGTACCACATTGCAACACATTTCAAGTACCACATTACAACACATTACAAGTACATTATGATAAGTGCCACATTACAACTCCATTACAATTTAAAGCTACATTTATCACATAATAATAACAATACAATTAAAAAACGTAAAATAATAAATATTTAAATACAATGTTTTCTACGACAACGCACGGCATGAGCACGAAGCGAATAGATTTCTCGTACTGGGTAGGGAAGAATAAACAATAGTCCGCACCATTTGCATTTAGTGTGCTTATCAAAATTTTGAGTCGAGCTATTCCACTCATACTTTATATGGAAATATGTCTCCCACGATGAAGAAAATTGTGATACACGACTACCTCTTGTGCGGCTTGAACCAACAAAAAGAGCGGTGCGAATCTGACCTGGAGGTATTTCAGACTCTACAGTTTCTTCGGAATTTTGAACGCTTTCTTGAGAATTTGTTTCTGGGACTATAGTATCTTGGAGTTTATAATTTCTGGGACTTCCGAATCAGAGTTTGTATCAGGGACCACCGTATCATTGGAATTTGTTTCTGGGACCACCGTATCATCTGATAGATGTACCTGGTGATCGTTGTCATCATCGGAAGAAGACGAAGAAGAGGACGAAACAATAACGACTAGGCCATTATCGATAGAAGACGGATGATCATCCATAATAATTTTCAATTTTTGTAGACAAGATATTTTGTGTGGGTCAAAATATAAGTTAAATGGTTGTATATATAGAAAAAAGTTATTAATTATAAGTTTTTTAAACTATTTTCGCAAAAATAGCCGTTTATAACCGTTGAAAGGTAATAAATTTAACCCTAGTAGCTAGTAAAAATATAGCCGTTTTTACGTCAGCACGATCACGCCGCGGCGTGTTTACTATAAGCCACGGCACATTGAAGCTTGTCACCATTATGCCCCCCGATAAATGACGAAAGTCGCGGCTAATAAATTAAAGGCCGCGGCGCGTTTCAAAATCAGGGGGTATAATTGTAACTGATAGAAGTATGCCGCGGCGTCAAGTAACAAATGCCAAGGCATGAAACATAAAAGCCTCAGCTTACTGTGACCATGCCGCGGCGTAAATCGGGAAAAATCTTCCCCGAGCAATCAAGTTTGATCGAGAATCTCTAAAAAAAAAGGGTCGATAATAGATCAATATGCCGCGGCGTAATTACCTAACGCCGCGGCATTTTTTTTTCATACCCATTTACACCATAACTCCAAAAACCCTATTTTTTCTCCCTTAGGCGACTTTCCTTCGATTTCGAATTCGCGCTCGGTGCTTCGTCACGGAAGAAACGGTATTTAATCTTCAAATTATTTATTTGCAATATGGCTTTTAGGGAATGGATGAAGAAAAGTAGAATGAGCGATAATTACCCACATGGTGTTCAAGAATTTATGGATTTTGTGCGTTTAAACTTTGGAGAAGGAGATTTGATTAGGTGTCCTTGTCTTTTATGTGGAAATTTAGTTTCGAAATTTATGAAAGTAGTCAAATCGCATTTGTTAGCTATTGGTATTATGAGTTCCTATGATCATTGGTACTTTCATGGAGAAAAGATGCGTGGTAAAAGAGTCAATGATTTAGTTGAAGAAGAAGAAGACAAAGACGAAGCCGATGACATTGGTGGTTTGATGGATGATATCGACTATAATTTTGTGGGAAGACCGCAATTATTAGAGTCGATGGTGGGGGATTTCGAAGCGCCTTTATATGATGGGAGTAACACAACGAAAATAGGGTTTTTGGTATCACTATTCCATTTAAAGGCGACAGGAAGTTGGACAAATTCTAGCTTTACGCAATTGTTGGAACTCCTTCGTGAATCGTTGCCGCCCGGTAATAAAGGCGACACTGGGCTTGTTAGGTTTAAAGTTTGAAAAGTTTCATGCATGTCCAAAAGATTGCGTACTGTATAGGAACGAGCATACATAATTAAGTGAATGTCCACTGTGCAATGGGTCAAGGTGGAAGACAGGAAAGGAGCCACATGACGGTAGCAAAGGGGTTCCGCAGAAAGTATTATGGTACATTCCCCCATTTACCCGCCTCAAACGCATGTTTAACAATATTAATCACGCGGAGAACATGGTTTGGCACTCAAAAAATCAGAGTAATGATGGCATTTTAAGACACCCTTGTGATGCTTCACATTGGAAAAGTTTTGATACTCGGTATCCGGAATTCAGCTCAGAACCCAGGAATTTGCGTCTCGGTTTGGCAACAGACGGGATGAATCCTTTTGGTAACATGAGTAGTCGCTATAGTGTTTGGCGCGGCCGGTAATACTTTGCAACTACAATCTCCCTCCGAAGTTGTGTATGAAGCGGAAGTTCTTGATGTTGATTCTTTTAATTTTGGGACCGAGCCAACCAGGAAATGACATCGACGTCTGCTTGGCACCTTTGGTCGATGATCTAAAGATGATGTGGAACGAAGGAATTGAGATCAAGGATGCTTACCGACGCGAAGTGTTCAAGTTGAAAGCAATGTTAATGTGGACAATCAATGACTTCTCGGCGTACGGAAACTTGTCTGGTTACTCGGTGAAATGTTCTATTAGTTGTCCAGTCTGCATAAAAAATACATCTTCAATCCGGTTGAAACATGGGAAGAAAACAATTTTTCTCAACCATAGGAGATTTTTACCGAGAGATCACCCGTACAGAAAGAAAGAAAAAAAAGTTTAATGGACATCAAGAACATCGACGTCCTCCAAAAATTTTGAACGGTGAAGATGTCTATAAACTGATTGGTAAGAGGAAGCAAAAGAAATTTGAAGATAAAGCGTTCAAAAAAGTATCAATATTCTACGAGCTCCCGTATTGGAAGACGCATTACGTTCGACATTGTTTGGACGTTATGCACATTGAAAAAAATGTATGTGAAGCGATTGTTGGTACATTGCTTGACGATCCAAATAAAACAAAATACGGGAAAAATGCTCGACAAGATCTCGTTGAATTGGGTATAAGACCGGATTTGCATCCTAAAATGGCTGGAAAAAAGACATTACTACCACCGGCTGTCCACACTTTATCTAGAGCGGAGCGAAGGAAGCTTTGTGGATGGCTTGCGGCGATAAAAGTTCCCGAAGGTCATTCTTCGAACTACAAGAGGTTTGTATCTATGAAAGATTTGAGACTTATCGGAATGAAGACTCATGATTGTTATATGTTGCTTCAACAAATACTGCCTCTTGCATTGCGAGGGTTTTTGCCAAAGGAAGTTCGATTCGCAATTTCAAAGTTATGTGAATTTTTCAACAAAATTTGCTCCAAAACTATTAAGGTTGAAGGTCTTGACGAGTTGCAAGCGGACTTGGTAAAAACGCTATGTATGCTCGAGATGTTCTTTCCACCCTCATTTTTTGACATCATGATTCACTTAACCGTTCACCTAGTACGGGAAGTGAAGTTATGTGGACCTATATTTCTACGGTGGATGTATCCAATTGAATGATATATGAAAGTCTTGAAAGGATACGTGAAGAATTACAATCGACCAGAAAGGAGCATTGTCGAAGGATATATGGCAGAAGAGTCGGTTGAATTTTGTGTAGAGTATTTCCTGAGAACTCGGCCCATTGGTGTTCCCAAATTAGCCAAAGCGGAATCCAAAGGCTTATCTGCAGGTAATTATTATAATTTTTTTATAAATAAATACGATGTTAATATTTAGATTACGTGTTGAATATAATATTTATTTTGATGTTTTTATGCACAACAAATCCTTCAACTGTCAACCGAAAAGAAAGGGAGCAAGCCGTTCTCCATGTGTTGCACAATTTAGACGTCGTGGAACCCTTTATCGATGTGCATATGGATGAGTTAAGGTCTACTTATCCGAAAAAGTCAAAAAATGAAAAATGGCTAAAAGAAGAGCATAACCGTACGTTTGCAAAGTGGATCGATGAATATTGTTATGCAAGAAGAAATAATTAGATGAGACATTATTGAAGATCTCTAGCGGGCCTTCACAAGTAGTTACCAGGTACACGTCATGGTACGTTAACGGGTACACGTTTTACACAAGGGAAAGGGACGAAAAACCCCCCTACAAAATAGTGGTGTTACATTCTTTGCGGAATGAGTACATGTTGCGTCGGCCAAGGATAAAAATCCAAAACAAGTTTTTATGAGCTATTTTGGCTATGTAGAAGATATTTGGGGGCTCGATTATTGTGGTTTGCGAGTTGGATTGTTTAAGTGCAAATGGGCGGACAACAACCACGTCAAATTTGCCAATGATGGAGTTACGGTTGTTGACTTCAGACGGATGAGTTATGCCAATGATTCATTCATGTTGGCATCCCAAGCATCTCAAGTGTTTTATGTCTCGGACCCGGTCGATCAAGAATTATCTCTCGTCGTGCATGTGCATGCGAGAAATCTAGAAGAATCGAATGAAGAAGTTGAAGACATCACTACCATCGCACCATTCTCCATCGGGATACAATCGTTTGAAGACGTTGATGATGATGATGATGGTGTTTCGTTTTTGCTACGTCGAGATATCCCGGCATTGGAAATTTATTGAATAATAATTTTATTGTAATAATGTTATATTTTGATCTTGTTTTTCATGTATTAACAATTAGTTATCATGTTTATTTAATTGGAAATTGATTGAACAATTATTTTTCAATTAGTTATCTTTTAAAATTTTACTTTTTGGAAATTGATTGAACAATTGTTTTTATAAATAAGTTTGTTAAATAAATGTAAATTTGGTTCATTTTATACTTAATACCGCGACCTTTTAAATAAGTGTCGCGGTGCGTTTCACACGAGAAAAAATTGCCGCGGCGTTTCTCAAACAGGCCGCGGCGAGTTGCATAAGGCAGAGGGTATATACGTGAATTCAAAGGGACACCGCGGCTTATGCATACCGACGCCTTGGCATATGTACATAAAGCCTTGGCGTATTTCGTTCATGCCGCGGCATATATCGCATAGAAATTATACAGAGAGCATGCATTTTCTGCAGGCAAAGAAATGCCACGGCGTACAAAGAATATGCCTTGGCATGCCAGAAAGGCTGAGGCGTAGTACAACAATGCCGCAGCATTCTTAGACAAAAACTAAACACATAGACCAAACCAAATTTTTACGCATGCGTTAAATCAGGTTATGCCGCGGTAATGTCGCACATGCCGCGGTGTTTGAAGACGAGCCTCGGCTCGTTTATTTTTTGCCGTGGCGTATTTACATACCAAAATATCGAAGAGTCTGTGTTAAGTTAAATCTTAACGTGCCGCGGCCTTGTTAATAACGTGCCACGGCGCATTTCATACGGGATACAAAATGATGCGGTGTTTCAAGAAAAGCTGTGGCGAGTTTCATATTTAGCATAGGGTACATAGGTAAATTCAACATGGCGCCGCGACTTTAGTATATCTACGCCTTGGCATGAGTACATAAAGCCTCAGCGCGCATATATAGTGCCGCGGCATAAATTGCGTACAAATTATACAGAGAGCATGCTTTTTGGAGGCCAAATCTTGCCGCGGCGTACCAAAATAGGCCGTGGCATGACCGGAAGGACGAGGTGTATGCCGCGGTATAGTATGAAACTGCCGCGGCGTACCTGTACGAGCCCCGGCTCATTTATTTCATGCCGTGGCGTATTTTTTACATCCCAAAATTATACAGAGTCGGTGTTATTTCAAACCTCAACGTGCCCCGGCTTATATAAACCACGCCCTCGCGTGTATTTTTACACGTTGGACTACGCTGCGGCAGTTTAATTGCAAGCCGCGGCATCTATCATGATTTTCAGACAACGATTGCGTTTTTCCGTTGTCCAAAGCCGTTTTTGAATTTTTTATTCGATTTTAACTTGATTTCCCTCCATTTTTATCCCATTTCAGCCCTATTCCTTCCCTCTTTTTCTTTAACTCTCCTCTCTTCTCTCTTCTCTCTTCTCTCTTCTCTCTTCTCTCTTCTTCCTCTCTCTCTTCTATTTTCTCCCATAACATCGCCGTCGCCGTGCTCCGCCGTGCCCCGCCGTTATCCGCCGTGCTCCACCGTTCTCCGCCGTGCTCCGCCGCCGACGTATCCTTGCCGTGCCCTAACTCCGTTGAGGTGTGCTTCATCTTGTTTCTTCAACAAGCTAAGTCCTACCCCATTCCCTAACTCCGAGTTATTGATTCTAACAAGGTTAGAATCCTATCCGAATTCAATATTACATATGTATTGCATTTTGTTAATGTTTGCCATGAAATGTTTTTATGCTTTTGTTGTCTTTCATGTTTGCCATGAAATGTTGTTTTTATGCTTTTGTTCTCTTGAATGTTTGCAATGAAATGTATTTGTTGTCTTGAGTTATTTTATGTTTATGATTTTTTGGAAACGAGTCAAATATATATTTAGGAAAGTTAGCTACTACTTGAATATGTCGGAGCGAGAAGTAACTAGGCCATAACCGATCGAGAAGAAACGTCATCATCCGATGAAGAAGAAACTACGCCCGGTTAGTAGTATTGTTATTTTGTTTAAGGTATTGTATTTCATTGAATCTATCTAGTATATAAAATTTATAATTTCTTACTTTATTTGTTTCTAGTTCTTAACAAAAATGATGAAGTAGCAAAATGTAGAAGAAAACTTAGAGGAGAAGGAAAAAGAAAAGTGAACCTAATGAAAAGTACCACTATCTTAAAGCATAAGGGGAAAAAAATACTTGTGAGATTTGATGAGAAAAAACAACCGGATGGAAGAGATGGTGATCTTTTAGCTAGTTGGATTGGTGTTCTTGCTCGGGAATTTATTCCAATTACTTTATCCGATTGGAGATTGAAGAGTTTAAAAAAGGTGAAACATAGGATATGGGATGAAATCCAACAAGCATTTGTTATTCAACGAGTACAAGAAGATGTGTTTATCTTGTGCCGGGGAATCGGCAAGATACTTCCGGTATGATCTCTCTACCCTATTCAAGAGAGATCCGAATGATAAAATAATCTTCGAGCGACCGGATATTGTTAAGAAGTATTACACGAGCATCACGGACGAACATTGGGAGGAGTTTGTTAATATTAGATTAAGCGATGAGTTCAGAGAAGTCTCGAATCAAAACAAAGCTAATAGGGCTCTCGTTGAGTACCCCTCTAGATCGGGTCGAAACGGATATCGGAAGCTCGATCAAATGCTAGTAAGGGTTTTGATTTTATATTTTAAATTTAATCTATTGTCTATAATTGAACAACATTTTCCTTTGTTTCGTAGTTTGAAAAAAACGGCGTATGGGCGACAAAGCCGGAACTTTGGATCGAAATGAGGAATAATGAGGATGGTTCATTAAAGGATCCAAATCTAGAGCCTACTGTGAATAAAATAGTAAGTGCAATGAGTTTATGTTATATTGTTATATATATAAATTATCTTGATGTTATTTGTATATTATTGACTTAAATATTTGTAATAATTCATTTTGTTATTAGGTTGAATGTACCACTCAAGTTGTGGACGACGATGAGGAAAAATATATTTTGACAAGAGCTTTGGGGAAGAAAGAACATCCCGGACGAGTTCGGGGACAATCCAAATACGTCTCAAAGCGAGCATGTTACAAACAACCCAAAGACTCAACGAATCCCCTCGTTCAAAGTCTCCTAGCCGAAATTAAAGATATGAAAGTCAAGTCGGAAGCGAGAGATGCGGCTTTCGAGGAATGGAAGGCTAAAGTGGAACAAATGATCCAAGGATCATCTTCAAGAAATATTCAAGGTAGTAATGAACCACTCGATGCGCATAGTCCGGCAAGTCAACCTCTTGCTCCTTTAGCACCGATTGAATTGAATTTTGATGATGATCGTACTCCCGCAACAAAGGCTAAGGGAAAAAGATTTTATTTCGAAAGGACCAAGTCTAGGGAGTAACGAGCCTTGTGATGTGCAAATTCCTGGAAGGCCACCGTTTACTCCCGTAGCGCCGGTTAATGTGCAACTTGATGAAGGTCAAATTCCCGCGAAAAAGGCTAAGCGTAAAGGGTTCCTTTCGAAAGGACCGAATAGAGAGAATATCAAATCTTTTAATGTGCAAAGTTGCGCTAGTCAATCGATTTCTCCCTCACCGGAGCTTGCGAACGTTCAAATTCAAGCTAAAAAGGCAAAGAGCTCGCCTTTGGTTTCAAAAGGACCTATTCTAGGTATTGGCGGAATTTCCGCGGTTGATCCGGCGTCGTCTATTCCAAATACGCCCATTTCATTTAATGAAGGTGTTGATTGTCTCCTTTTTGCGGAGGGAATCGTTGAGCACGTCGCAACAGGGAAGGTGTTCCTAAAAAATGAAGAGGTTGGTGAGAAAATTCACAACATACCGTTGGATAGAGATCATCGTCGGGTGTTAGTAGAAGTGTCGATGTCTAAAGACCCTATTCCTCTCCCGGTATCGGTTCAATGGATCGAAACCATTGATGACGCGGTGGGGACCTTTGTGCCTTGGCCAGTGTCCCTTACTGAAGAATTAAACTCCAAAGGTAATCAAGCTCCCAAACCTAAGCCCAAAAATATAGCCAAAAGTTCGTATTACAATGAAATGGCACAAAAGATTAACTTGAACCATGTTAATCCCCGATTGAGAGCGTTAGTGTCTTATGCAAACGACTATATGCTTGCAAAATGATAGAAAATAGCAGTTGAGCTTGATAAGAGTTTGTGTGATTTCGCTCCGTTGTTGAATTTTGATGATACACGTGAATTTCTCCTCTCTCAAGACTTGACCGTACTATGGATAATGATTTGTCAAAGGTATGTTTCCATTTTCATTTGCGATTTCATAATTATTAATTATATAAATTACTGATTCATTTGTTATACATTAATTATTGTTATTTTTATTTGTAGTTATTTGCAAGAAAATCACATTCGCAATCCGGACATTTACGGTTTTCTTCCGCCATATGAAGACATCGGGTCCAACACAAAAGTAGGAGATTCTAAGAAAAATGCATTAAAACTTGATGTTGATCGATACTACAAACTTATACAATTGCAAGAATGGCAAAAGATGGTTAATGCCTTACAATAGTCGTCACCATTGGATTATTCTTGTTTTTAACCCTTGGAAGGCTACCGTAGCAAAGTTTGATTCTCTCCCTAATTCAAGCGGTTTAAATAGCCACTTAGAGCAATTTTTTCCAAAGTAAGTATTCTAAAACATAATCATTTTTATGTTTAAGTTATTTGAATTCTTTACTTTTTTTTTGTAGTATTGAAGACATATTCAAGGTTAATCACGACACCGGCCTCATGACACCCTCGTTGATAAAAACGGTGAATTCAAAAGGATGTCCGAAACAACCGGGAAATCATGAATGCGGATATTACGTCATGAAGTTCATGCACGACGTTGTGAGAAATGGTATGAATTTCGTCGATAGCAAACTTAATTAGGCATGTATGTGCTATCAAAGTTTGCTAACTATGACGATGAAGATTAGAACATATTTTGGATTTGTTTGTTTATATTTGAACGGTGAATTTTGTATGGTGGATTATATGTTTTGTATGTATCGATCGTATAATCTTTAACCGATGATATTTTAATGTATTAATATTTTGGATTAATGCTTTTAATAAAAAAATTAATTTATATTTTATTTAATAAAATATTAATTATTAATTACAGGTTTCATCGGTATTAGAAAGAGGATAAAAAGTTACCGGGCGATTTTTTTCAAAAAATCGCCCGGTTTTTTATGTTTTTTAGTGTCTTTTTCAACAATGCTTAAAAACCGTCGCCCAAAACAAATACAACATTTCGGAATACAGTTTACGCCGTGGCTTCCCAAAACACGCCGCGGCGGATCTATACTACGTACGATGGTAAATTCCGTCGTTCGTAATTTCTTTACGCCGCGGCTTTTAGGAAACAATGTCGCGGCCTACTTGAAACGATGCTGCGGCATGTTTCTTCAAGACGAGGCTTAATTTTGAAATATCGAAAAAACCCGCGGCGTGGTTTGATCATGCCGTGGCATTTGAAAGTGTCGAAATGTCTAAAATAAGCCTCGGCTTGTTAAATACATGCCGCAGCGTTCTCTAAACTAGGCCTCGGCGTGTTTGCCTTGATTATTCGTTTCCAACCGCGGCCTGTTTGATTTAATGGCGCGGCATTTAGCTTTCGAACAACGGATAATTTTGTTGTTCATTCATTTCTAGCCACGGCTACTTAAAATAACACCGCGGCGTGTTTGACTTTTGATTCGATTAAAGCCGCGGCCTGATTGATTTTATGCCGCGGCGTTTTGCTTTCGAACCACGGAAAATTCCGTGGTTCGTTCATTTCTAGCCGCGGCAAGTAAACATTACACCACGGCGTGGTTGGCTTTATATTCGATTATAGCCGCGGCCTTTTATTTTGTGCCGCGGCTTTTGATTTCGAACCACGGATAATTCCGTTGTTCATTCATTTAGAGCCGCGGCGTGTTTCATTACACGCCGCGGCGTTATCGCGTTCGAACCACGGAAATTTCCGTTGTAGGAAGATTTTCTCAACCATGAAAAAAATCCGTGGTTGGAACTTACTACCATGCAGGATTCTACCATGGTTAAGAACCATGGTTGAAATTTTTCAGCCATAGTTTTTGACCATAGTTGAAACCCGGATTTGTAGAAGAGAAAAAGGAAGTGTCCTTGATATCTCGGAGATATTCTTATACATGTAGGCACTAGTATGTAGACTAGCAATGCTGGAAAGACTCACCCTCTAAGCATCTCACATGGGAGACCAACCTTATATATTAAGGGGAAACTGAGAAACTCAGAGACATGAGGATAGATTCCAAAGTTTGAAAACTATCATGAGTCCATCACCTTGCAAGTAACATACTTTGATTGTAGTTAAACGCTTACCATAACGGGGAAGTTATAAAAACTATTTTTTGGTATATTACAAACCTTGTAGTGTGGGATGGTAATTCAAGAAAACATGCATCTCCCCATTGACTTGGGGAAATACACTCAGGGCCCCTGAAGGGTATTCAGTATATGAAATCTGTGGCCACAGAAAAATAAAAAAGAGTTTTTGATTTGGTAGTTCAATACTTATACCCCTATCGGGAAATGAGGATCGGCTTAAGCAGATGTGCCAAACCATGGTATGAGTCCGTTCTCGAGTAGTAGCGATGTTGAAGGATTCAGTCATAAGATAATTTTTAAGAAGAAGAACCACATTGATCTTCAAGCTTAACTTATCAACCAGATGGATTTAGATAATTTTTTAGATTGGGGGAAGTAATGTCTATGTGGAGGCCATTCACTTCTTGCAGACTATAAAAGGTCTGTGGCCAACATTAAGGAATCCTTAAGAGTCAAACCGAACTCGCTAGAGGAATCGGAGTATGATGACGAATTTACAATGAAAAACGTTTCAGTTGTAACTTTAAAGAACCAGGCATAAGTAATTAGAAAGATGTAGAGGATAACCATTCCCGGCATCTTTCTAATTGTTGTATGTGCAGGATGTGCAAAGAAGATATCCAATTCCGATACGTTCGTGCAAGTGGGAGATTGTAGGTTATGCCCGAACCAGAAATTGTATCCATCGGGTACTCGGGTAATGACCCGAGACCATAACCGACATAACTGACCCGATTGGGCCCGAGCATTAATTATGATAGCATTAATTAATTAGATTAATTAATTAAAAGAGTAATAGGCCTTTCACTGAAAAAGCCCATTTAGTTAAATACAAGGTATTAGAAATCTATATATTTATAAAAGGACAGTTTTGAGTGATTTAGGTGGCAAAATAGAGAAACAAGGATTTGAGTATTCTATTTTATCAGATTTTGATATTTTTAGTAGATAAAAAACCAATCTAAATCCTTTTATATATCACGTTACGCATGAATTATAGATGCTGGCTTCATTTTGAGCAATAACGTATCATTTATATCACCATTAATAAGGAACATGAAATGATGCATGAGTTATAGATATTGGCCTATATCACCATTAATAAAGAATATGAAAGAATATATTTTAACTTAACGTGACTATTAAAAAATGGGTTAATTGCGGCAAAAATACCCAAACTTTGGTCAAATTCTCTGCTGTGTATACAACCTCTGTAAATGGCGGCAAAAGTACCCAAACTTTGCATTTGAGAGTTGACCGAAAAAATTCACCTATGTGGCAATCACCCTTTGCCACGTGGCATGCCACATGGCACTTGGCCGCCACGTGGCACCCACGTGATTATTTTTTTTTAATATATAATTCAATATATAAATAGTCCCGACTCTCACTCGCACGATATTCTTCACCAACTCCGGTGTCGCCGAACCACCGTCCAACGAGCTACATCATGCGAATCCTCCTAGGGACCTAGATGGTTCTGTTTCGTCGGTACTCATAAAAAAGGCCGACTTGGGGTTTCTGCAAGATTTTTGTTCGTGTTTATGTATTCGGTAGATTGCGATTAGGTTATTTGTTGACGTTATTCAGTCTAACTATCTTATGGATCCCCGTTGTTTCTCGCCAACCTACAAAGTGTGGCTTTACTCGGAGGACGCGGGTCTGCACTAAAAAACTTACCTTTTATTTCTGGAAGCACCACTATAGGTTAGTCAATGATGATTTTGTATTGCATTTGTTTGTGAGGATTTATATTTTTTATGACATGGAGATTTGGTGAGATATGAAAGGTTATTGAAATTTAACTTTTGCTTTGATATCAGAGGAAATAATGTTAAGAATTAATTTGATAATAAACATCTTTTGTCATGCTCAAACAGTTTGATTCTTACATGTTTTATTTTCGTTCAGATACCTCCGGCATGTATAAGGTGCGCTTTTGTTCATTCAGCCTCTTGAAAATTCCAACCCTAATGATGAGTAACAAAATTGTCAAAGTAAAAGTCCTGATGTAGTTTTTCTCAATTTCTAAACTTTTTTTTTTTTTTTACTTCAAACGGAATGGCTGGAACACCATTATTTAGCTCTAATATTTTTTAATTTTTATCTGGGTATCTTGGTTATGGTATACAAATTAGGCGCCTAACATATTAATATCACTACAGTCAGTGTATTATATTATCTCAAAGTGTTGAAAAACAACTTGAGAAGTGTTTAATTTGAATACAAACAACTTAGCCAGGCCATTACTAGGAGTTTTATATATCTATATACAGTGGCGGATCCACGGCCAACGCTGTGGTGGCCGTGCCCCCCCCCCCCCCCCCCCTCCCCGGACTTTCTGACATTAGTGTAGTTAGACATTCCGAGCTGTTGCGGCGACTATTTTATAATCGCAACTTAACCTTGCGGCCCCCCTTATCTTTTTGCGTTTCTACTAAGCTATATCTCTCTTTCCTCGCCTCTCCGCCATTGACGCATCGCATCTGTGTTTTCCGACGAGCTGTTTTCATTCTCTCTGCTCTCAGCGTGATGGGGAAGAAAGAGGCTAAAGTATATATTACTATTTTGCCCTTATGTCTTGACGTTATTACAATAAAACTTGACAGCTTTTATTAATTGATTCTAAATTACAATACTGCCCTTATATCTTGAAATCATTACACAATTCTCAATAAAACATGCCCAATATACTCGGATGATAGGATCTATGTAAATCAAAGCATTAAAGTATTTACATTCACCATAAAATAATATTTTAATGATATTTTATATTCACTATAAAATAAATTTAATATAATCTATAGTGATTAATAAAGTTAAATTAAAAAATTCGCAAGCTACTCGATAAATCCGTAAAATAATTTTTTTCTTACGTTTTTCGGTTTGCAATTCTTAAACAATAGATATAAAAGTAAATGAAATTGACAAACAAACAATCTATTTTTACATATACATATAAAGCTAAAAAATTATAATAACATTTAATATAAAATGTAATATAAAAACTGTAAATTTATGTTTACGTGTCATTGATTTTTTTTTCCGGCCCCCCTAACCATAAATTCTGGATCCGCCACTGTCTATATATATATATATATAAATATAAATATAAATATATGAGTGTGATTTTTATGGTGGCTTCAATTTCACCAAATGGTCCAATTTCATCGTAATTTTCTTAACTCTACTTTTATTATTTCGATATATGTTCAATAGCAATCAAAATGCCAATATTATTTGTTCTAAATTATGAAAATATTGACATGTTACGGCTTTCTCAAATCTAAAAAATATTTTTTATTTCTTTCTTTCTTATGGTTGTCCATGTAAGTTTCAGGTACATATAAGAGAAATCGGTCTCTCGGGTTCTCAATACGAGAGAAATGCATAAAAAGCGCTTGGAGTTCATTTATTTATGTACACTAGTGGACCGGCACCGCGCTTCGCGCGGTGGTGTTGAAAATATTAAGTAATTAATTATGCAATATCATGATAAATATTAAATTTGTTTTAAAAATACATATTTTGTTGTGTAATATTATTTACGTTTTTAATTTAATAAGATCATATAATTTGAAAAAGCTTGATACCAAATATGTTTTTTTAGTACCAAATGAAAAACATTTAGTACTTTTGTCTATTTTTATTATATTTTACTTTGAAGCTAAAATGATTATATTTTTAACGTTTAATTGTGGAAAAAATTATAATCTTTTGGTACAAAGTAAATACATTTTAATTTTTTATATGATAGACATTTGAAACTTCCACCAATATTTAATAAATTGAATCTCTTTATTCAATTTTTTAAAGCATTGAGTTTTTCTCCACTATTGTATCATTTTTTTGCAAAAGTATATATGTTTCTTAATTGAAATTAAAACGACATGTCACTCCACTTAGGTCTTGATATTTTAATTGCTAAAACTGTAAGTCGTTTTTATTTGTAGAATAATGCAATTTCACAAACGATAGATTTGGTTCCCCCCTCTCTTCCCTGTTCTTCTTCTTCCCCCTCTCTGAGAGCTCCCTCCAAACGTCCTCTCGCGCCTACGCCGAAGGCATCCGACGTGGTGATGATCGATGGGGAGGTCGACGCGCCGGTAATCGACGACTCGGAGCCAGTCGCGGTCTCGCCGAAGGCTCTTCCAGCCCTAAGAGCGAGGCGATCTTCGCCGTTGTTACGGTATGGATATCGATGGTTCTTTTTTATACCAAATTTTGTAAGCATTTGAGTTGAATTTCGCTGATTCAGAGACGATTTTCCATTCTTTATTGTGTTTTGGGTATCTTTGATCAAAGTTTGATACGTGTGTTGATGTTCGGATAGGAAGGAGGCAATTCATATTGTTTGTTCCTTTGCCGGTTTATCTACACCCAAATGCCTTAAAGGCCACAATGTCACGATAAGGTGCGTAATTTCCTGATATTCTCGTCGCATGTTTTTGCTATCGGTTCTCTGGTTTAAAATCGTGTTGAGTGAGCATTTCTGTAATTGTTTGGCTTTGTAGTTTGTAATGCTTTTTTTTTTTTTAATTGAAGTGATATCTTATGTAAAGCTAAGACATAATTTAAAATAATTAGTGAATTAGTATTAGACATATTGCATAAAGAAATCTTACAAATAAAAGATTTTAATATTAATTGAAAGAAAACATATTGAAATTCTGAAAACATAAGTTATTATAAACGACAGAACAGTTTATGTCGTTCGCACCGTATTATAAACGACAGAACAGTTTAGGTCGTTTGTATGTTAAGAATTCACAAGTACGTCCGCATTTTATTAACATGTTGTGGCGTCTGCTTCTTTAAAGGACGGGTACATATGGTCTTTTAAATGTGTCGCCGGCTTCTTTTGAAGGCGCCTCGACATTTGTACATATTTTGTAAGTTTTGCAGGTTTGTACGCCTAAAAACCTGGTTTTAAATCCGCCTACTAAAATGCAGCTCCGAACCCATAAGAAACATAATTACCCCGTAGGTTGGTTATTCCCCTTGCTATGTCAATTACTAATATTTCACTTATAAATAGACTATTTAATAATTCAAAATACAATTTAGAACAAAAAAAAAAACCGCAAAATTTATAAAATAAAAGAAGTCCAATTTTACGGTAAATATCACATATAAATAGACATTATACATATTTAAATCCAAAACCAAACATTCAATCCACATGAAAAAAAATCATCACAAACATAATAAAGATATATATAAACGAATTAAGAATTCAACTAACAATTCGTATAACATCACATTAGAATATTATTTTTAATATCATAAATGGACTCTCTCGGAGCTCCATCTTCATGTCCCATACTCTTTAACTTAGCCTATTCAATACACACGTAATAACTTTGTAACAACGCTGTCCTAAAATAAAGGAAAGATTAAACTAAATAAAGAAGAAATATTTAAAGTACATTAAAATTTTCAAAGCAGTGTCAGTTCCGATGCTCCTCACTTATGAATCCTCGGATTGTACACAGGGTCTTTTTCCTCATTGTAGTCACCGTCATCCTCGTCCGAGTCTTCCTCTTCCTCTTCCTCTTCTTCAAGATTGACGTATTGATAGGGCTCTTGATGAATGTCCGCTACTGCCTCGTATGTCTCTGTCGGATTCATAGCACCAATGTCCCCTACTACCTCATTAGTATCTGAGTCCACCATCTCCACGTCCACCGGAATAGAATACGCCTGGTATGAAGACCTCAGATATATAGTCATATTATGATCGTCTTCTGCAACGATGAGGTCGTGTATAAATAAGTTTAAGTCTTTGTAATACTCGTATGATCGACGTAAACCAAGTTTGATGTACATCGGCAACGACGTATAAAACTTTTTTTTCCAGAATTCTATATCATGGTAAAATGGGCAGTCATTCAGGAGTTCTGTGTAGAAACGATCCCTATAATCGCGCATGCTCTCCCCTTCAATATAAGACCATGCCGATTCCCTTGTATCAAACATCGAAAACAGGTTTTCATTGTCGAACCTATCCATGATCAGCGTCCTAAATTCGTTCCATGTGGTGTTTTCTGCACTCCTTTTTTGACTTTTCCACCAATACAACGCTATCCCACCTAATTGCAACACGGCCAATTTTATGAACATCGTTTGTGCGACTCTCAGTGATCTAAAAAGTGACTCGATCACAATAATGAAATTTTCAATGATCCCATAGTGCGGCCCATAGTAGTAAGGCGGTACACAATGTTTGAAGGCTTTGACGGCTTTTGTTCCGAATAGTTTAGGTCTCTGATTTACCACATCTTCTTCAATGTCCTGCACTTAAACAAAACAAAAATTTATGATTTGAAGAAAAGAAAGATTTCAAAGAAGCGTTAGAGTGAATACTATAGTGAAAGTGCAAAGAAACGTTGGATTTACCATTGTCGGAGTGTTGGCGAGATTATCAGAGCAGTGGGACAGAAGAGTAATTCTAAATTTCGTTTTTTTTTATTCAGAGTTTTTGAGATGTATTTTTATCATTAACATCGATCTATATTTATAGATGGGAAGAGTAGTGATGTTTGAAAAAGAAACTGAATGTGAAGGGTGGTAATCTTCGACAGAAGGGTAGTGATGTTTGAGGAAAAAACTGAATTGTATTTGTTGCGTTGTTTCAGTTTTTTTTTTTTTTTTTTTTTTAAATTCCCTTTTTAACTATCACGTGCCATGATTGTATTTTCTCAATTTGAAAGAAATAATAATAATAAAAAAATAATTAAAAACACACGTATCAGTTTTGTTGTATCCATAAATATTGTTTATTAATATTTATAAATAATTAGTTAGAAAAAGTCCAATCTTTGACCGTATTGTTGCTTCATTACTTAATTATTTAATTAAACATAAATCACAAAATGAGAAAAAGAATTATAGATTGACACATGTTATGTCGCTTGGAAACCAATTAATTTCATGTTGCACAATTTTCCTTTCCAGCAAATCTCTCTCTCTCTCATTCGATATCACTCTTCCTCTGTCTCTCTCAGCCAAATCTATCCCGCCGATTTTTTCCAACCGTCATCTTTTCTCTTCACCCGAATCCTATATCCAAGGCCGCTACGGTAAAGTCCCAGCGATCAATTGCGCTAACATAAAGACCTCCACGCGAATGTGTTCGTAGACACCTCTCTCGCATGGTGACGATCAAGGTTTGCGCTTCCAGCCTATCTTCTCGAGCGAGCATCTCTGTTCAATACGCGACGCCTCCATTTTCTCTGTCCATTCTTCTCATTTTCTCTGTTCAATGTGGTGATGAAGCTGTTGAAGCAATCTTCGGATTTGGGCGCCGAGTCGTTGGAAGCGAAATTCGATGCCATAGCCGCAGGATTGATAGACTCAACATGGAGAATTAGGATGAGTAGGATGACGATGGTATGGATTTTTTGTTTATTATTTCAAAATTGAATAATTATTTTCGATTTGCTTATTGTGATTGAGGATTTTAGTTCAATTGATACATCAATATGCTGGATTTCGATTAATCTTGAAGATAAATGGTTAATTAGAACTGTTCACAGTTTGGAAAGGCATTTTAGAGGCGTGCTACTCTGTTCAAGAATAAGTTCGTTCGACTTCCCAATGAGAGTTGATTCCGCTTAGTTTCTATTTTCTCCGAGTTACGATTCAATTTTTTCCAGCGAGTTTGGTTTTATATATGTCATTGTTTTTTCTTTCGTTGATTTTTCTGGGGGATTTCTTTAAAAAAGAGAAAGTCGTCGATTTCCACGAGTGTCATTCAACTTTTCCCAGATTTTGCATTGATTTATCATTTATCGGCATTGTTTTTTTCAACTTAGATTTCTGATCTCGGTTAGGTTTGAAATCGACTCTATGCAGCGACGGTTTTTCATTGCGCAAGTGCGTTGACTCGACAATGTTGGCTACGGACTCCGTGTTATCAACGGTGTCGGCGACGTAAGGGACGTCTCGATGGTGTCGACGGACTCGACTATCTATGAAACGGGCTCCGCGTTCGTTGGTGTCGGTAACAATTTTTAATTGTTACTTTTTCATATTCCAAAAATGCCTCATTATTCTAATATGATATCCCTTATCGAACTCTCATACAAAGATAAATTGCAATATCCATTTTATAAACAAAGAAATGAATTGAAAAATCTAAATAAGAAAACCTCACTTTTAAAATCAAACAAATAAATAAAGATTGAAGATCATCTTCCCTTGTCATAAAACTGATATCGAAAGCTAAAAGAGAATAAATACATCTATAATGCAGTGTCATCGATCTTGATCAATACTAAATCTTCCAGGACACCAATGCACGTGCTCTTTTCGGCCGTCTTCTAGCCTCGCTGCAACTTCTTTGGACTTGGGTGGATAATCAGGTCCACTGATAGCCTCGGATGGACGAATTCAATTTGTAGATTGGCTGGTGGCATCATTGGAGCTCTCTGTTTTCGGTAAATTAAAATCATGTTTTATGTAGAAAAAAATTGGTCTAACTCTAAATGAAATGTATACCTAAAAGTGACTGAATAGCAGCACGAGCCGCCAATTGCTCAGCTTTTTTCTTCGAATTCGCATTGATGCCGATATAAGTGAAAAGTCCTCGGTCAAATCCTACCTAGTCTAACTTCTCGGTTGCGGTTTTGATGATCCTTATAAAACTGTTGTTGGATTGTACTAAGGTCATCTTCGTCTAGGTATCTTCTTCAAGATTTTTGTCTCGATTACGCTCTTGCTGTTCTTTCGGTACTAAGTCTTGGATTTGGCTTCGATACTCTGTCTGTTCCACTCCCACATGGTTCTGTTGCAATTTGAAATCCATGTAACAATAGTAAAAAAAAATACTTTCTGAAAAGCTATCAATAGTAAAACTAAAAGAAATGGTCTAAATTACAAATTAATATTGGTCTCTCGGTTAAATGAAAATCAAACAGTTATCAGTGTTAACATTTTACAGTTAGATTAATAATTTCCCTTATTTAGTAACTTCACATTAATAAAAAAACGATTTATCAAACTGCAAAGGAGAATTTGCAGCCACCTCCGATATGAAGATCCCCAAAAATGGCGGCATTTAAAAGAGAGTACCGTGCGCTCGCTCACACAGCAGCGGAGGTTATCTGGCTCAAAGCGTTGCTCGGTGAAATGGGGTTTCAACTCAGCACAACACCTATCATCTGGTGCGACAATCAAGGGGCTGCAGCTCTCGCCTCTAATCCCGTTAGTCACCAGCGCACCAAACATATTGAAATTGATACTCATTTTGTTCGTCACAAGGTGCTGACCCGTGAACTCGAAATCCGATACATCCCCACGCTTGACCAAGTGGCTGATGTTTTCACGAAGGGCTTATCCACGTACCGCTTCCAGCTCATGAAAGGCAAACTGAAAGTGGCTGACTCCTACTGCAAGTGGAGTAGGAGTAGTCGCATTCGTTGGCGTTCACTGTCACGTCAAACAATCACTAACACTCATTTTTTAAATTATATCTTTGCAAGTTTTAAAATAATTAAAAGAGAGTTTTTTCTTTTTCTTTTTTTGAAAAAATATTGCAAATTCTATAAAGTAATAGATCAAATAGAGGAGTGGATTATGGAATTTGTGTCATGAAATCTGTGAAAGACAAAAATAATAAACATATGAAAAAAGGGCATGATATTTTAACATAGGTACATACAGTAATTTAATTAGTTTGCCACCTAATAGAAGAAAAAAGAATTGATGATTAAGATTTTTTTTTTTGAGTTTCCCTAAAAAAATACTTACCGAAATCAATGGCATAATGAATAAACTATTTTGAAAATAATAAGCGACGCAAAATGTAATTTAAAATGCGGTACCTTCTTGATCTAGTTCAGGTTTACTGCGAGAATGTTCACCTGTAATCGTCCCATATATAATGAAACACAATCAGTATGTTTTAAATTATTAAAGAAAATGGTAGGCAAAAGTTAACAAAAGAAACTGAAAATGAATTAAAAAATATTACCTTTCTTTTATCCGTTAGTAGGAAAAATATTGTCAAACACTTCATGGTAAACTATGTTTTTAATGAGTGTCCTGTCATCCATTTCCTCGTCCGCATTTATTATGGTTAGGCCTTCTCTCGACGTTACTCTTGAGAGGGCAACATAAAGTTGTCCATGAGTGAAAACCTGGTATGAATATATTTTTTAGCCATTATTTTATTTTAAATTATAAATTTTAAAGCAAAATTTATTTGAACAATAGATGAATAATACCTGTTGTGGTAGGTATAAACCAACACGCTTGAGTGATTGTCCTTGGCTCTTATTAATTGTCATTGCAAAGCAAGGCGTGACGGGTATTTGACGACGTTTGAGTTTGAACGGCCACTTCGATTCTGTTAGTGACAGTATTATTCTTGGAATAGTCACATTATTTCCTTTTTTTGAACCTGAAATTATGTCCGCTCTAATTGACCATTTCCCAGGATGTGTTATAATCAATCTTGTACCGTTACACAAACCTTCCGTTTGATTTAGATTTCTCAAAAGCATCACCGGTATCCCAATTTTTAGATTTATCGAATGGTTTGGGATGCCACTAAATCTCAAACTATTTAAAAACTCAGTTGGATAGAGGAGGTCTTCTTCATTTGTTTGCATACTCCCCTTACATACAGTGTCTGAGCTTAGGTAGCATTTTGATTCTCCAGGTATTTGGTCCATGATTGCATCATTCAACTGTTGTACCATATCGTTCTTAGGAGTTAAAATTGCCCGTTCAGTTATATAAGTAGGTGCTTTGTACGCTTCTAGCAACGAAGGGTAAACTGATTCGATAATCGATTTCACAGGATACTCTTTTTCTTCGATTACGATATCTTTTGGCAATTTCATTAGTTCATTCTCCTTGTCTTTATACAAAGAGCCACTGCCTATTTCCAACAGAAATTGATCAAACGCTTGAATCTTGTATCCTTCAATTCCTTGTACACACCCCGTTTGCAAACGCATGTTTTGGCCTAGTTCATAAACTTTGAAAAAAGGCCACAAATATGATGAGTTAATTGATGATCCAACAATCTCTGATCGTGTTCCCTTTGGTATCACTGGTAGGATCTGTCGAAAATCTCCTCCCAAAACCATTGTAAGTCCCCCAAAAGGCTTTGAGGCACTCTCTTTGTAGCGTGTGCTCATTACATCACGTAAACTCCGGTCCAAAGCTTCGAAACAAAATTTGTGAGCCATTGGTGCTTCATCCCATATAATTAAAGATGTCTTTTGGAGTAGTTCAGCTATCTGAGTTCCTTGTCGTATTTCACATGTCGATTCTGCAGTTATATTGATAGGAATGCGCAATCTAGAATGTGTTGTTCGACCGTTTGGTAGTAACAATGCAGCTATACCTGAACTTGAAACTGGTAATACAATTTTCCCTTCTGATCTTAGTCGTGCAATTACGGTATTCAATAGATAAGTTTTTCCCCGTTCCTCCGCGTCCGTGAGTGAATATTAAGTCACCTCGATCATCTTCGACAGATCGTAAAATAGCTTCATAAGCCTCCATTTGACCTTGATTTAAAGAAGTGAACAATTCATCATGATGCACAATTAGTTCTTCTCTACAATAGTCCAATTCCTCATTAACTAACCGATTTCGCATCTCTTTTAGCAACTCCCTATTTAGAAGTGGCATTCCATCAATGTCTTGCAAACTTTTCCCCATCTTCAACATTATTGATTCGATCTCAAACAATGTATAAGCTTTGATTTGTTCTTCTGTCACTGGGTAGTTCAGTGAACTAAACTTTTTTTTTTGCTTTACCCCCACATCTTCCGACAGTATTTCGTAGTTTCTATCCCATATCATGCGAGCATCCGAGACTTCACAATTTGTTAGGATTGTAACAAATAAATGTCGTAATTCATGTCTTGTTGCCCAATTTGCAGCCTCCTCTAGGCAGTCTATCCATTCTTTATCATCATCCAATAACCCAAGTGTATAACATGCACTTTTAAATGTAGGGTATGTAATACCATTAATTGTTCTAATGTTTTTAAAGGATGTACACCCTTTTACGGTATTTAAAAGCATCCGCATATAGAACCGTTCTCCAGCAGAAGGATGAGTAAAGTATATTCTACCAATTGCAATGCTTTTTTTTCGTTTTGTCAACATCTTTTTCGCCCCATTCCAAACCCAATGCTTTGGAAATTCAGAATAGCTTAGAGCTCTAGCATCTTCATACTCTCGATTTGCCACTAACCATTCTGTGAACTTTGTTTTTTCTACTCCCGGATTTTGGATAACGGCTTCGAGTGCACTGTTTTCTTCAAAAATGACCATCTATTCATCTGGAAGATGAAACGGCAATCTTTCCACTGGTGGATATCTGTAATGTATGTCAAACTGAAAGATACGCCAACATGATTCTGCTGCTGATATGTATCTACAATCCAAATATGATTTGATCTCGTCTTTATCTCCATCCATATCTGTGCGACTCACTGCTGCTGTTGTCCTGTCCGAGCCCTTGTGAATATATTTGAATAAGTACTTTATAGCTCGTGAATGGTTGCAAACTTCAACGTTGATATGTGCATCATATTTGACAATTAAATTCCTGCTGTGGGGTACAACGAAACGATTGTCCAATACCTTTTTTCTCTTTTCTATGTAAGCTCCGGTGTCTCTTCTTTTATACAGTGGAAACCCGTCTTAGTCGAAAGTTGTATGTCGACTATATTTTTTTGGATAATTCTTTGAACATCTTCCTCTCACCATGCAAGGCGAAGAGGGGTTTAAATCTCCGCAAGGACCGTGCATCATAAATTTATTAACCGCGTTAAAACCGTCTGGATCAGTGGTTGGGTCCGGAATTTCAGCGGTGACTATGTTGTCAATGCGCTCTGCAGACGGGTTTTTATATTGCGATTCCAAAAACAAAAGCATGTGTGCATGTGGCAAACCTCTCTTTTGAAATTCAATTGTATACAAACCTGTTAAATATGAAACATACACGACATTAACTTCAACAATAAATTTGTATAACTTATGTATAAATTTCTATATATATATTATATATATTAAAACTTACATGCAATTACATGGCCAAATGATTTTTCTTTTTTCAAGTCTGTCATGAGTTGTTTGAGTTTTATTTGAAACACTCTACATACGATGTCAAGTCTGTTAGAGTCATCTTCCTGCTGAATCATTCCAAGCATATCATTTATCTCCGGCCATTTTGGGTTGCAAGTGAAAGTTATGAACAAATCTGGATAGCCAGCCCATTTGCAAATTGCCATTGCATCTTGATAATTTTGCACCTTGTACCGCGGTCCTCCGGTGTGCGAAGATGGTAATATAATTGATTTACCAACTTTTTTGGCGTCCGTATCACCGCGATGATAAGCGTCCATTAATCCAGAAAATAAGTCAGAGCGTAATTGTTTTTGATTATTACGAATCCATCTGAATCGACATTCTTCAATTGTCATGTAAGCGTCAACCATATATTGTTGGAGTAATCTTCCAGATCTAAGCAAAGTATGACCTTCTTGTAGACGTTGTTGAAGACGAAAACAATAATATTCCAGCATTGTTACTACTTTTCTTTTTGTTGAATATCTATCAATATTCTTTAATGGTATATCATTTCTGAACCCGTCTTCTCCGTAGGGGTGTATCAAAGGATACGTCATAGCCATAAATCTTGGATGAAGTTCTGTTATACGTTGTAGACCAGTAGTCCGATGCTCTACAATCACATCACGTTCAAAATTTTGTTCGTTGAAATCACCAACTATTAATCAGCAACTTCATCGGCGGTGGGCATATTATATTGACGACCATCTGTGATTCGTTTATTGATAAGTCGCAGGCTAAAAGATGCATTTGGATTAGCTTCGTATCTATCCCTTGCCGTACGAAATGATTTCACCAAAACGTTGTTCTCTTCCAACATCTTTGAAAGATCCAACATAACTTGGGGATCAATTCCAGATCTTTCAAATTTCCGGCTCATCGCGTTTAAACGGTTGGAAATTTCATTTTGGGTACCGTAAATATAGAGCTGAGCAAATTGGGGTTTTTTCCCGAATTCAGGGAGTAGAGAACCTATCCGATGATAATTTTGGCCACTAATTCTGTACACGTACGGTCCACTTCCACGGTTTATTTTTGAGTCAATACGTCCCCCCATTGATGTGAATGCAAACATTGAATTATATGTCCTTATTTCGTTCCTAAACAAAACACCTTTTGTTCCAGAATCTGATCCAAGGAGAAATGCCAATGTTTGTGGTGGTTGTTTGATTAGTGGTAACTCCACACGCCCTACAGAGCAGCAGAACATGAATTTCGGAGTAGAGGATCGTTTTTCCTTTTTTGGCCGTTCTTCACACCAAAAAATGGCACCACAATACGGACATTTGTCAGTTGGTTTCCCAATATTCCAAATATGCCATTTTTCACCTGTAATTATAGTTTGGCATTTCGTACATGTAAATAATAATTTTCCATTAGTAGTCTAATTTTTTTTAATGTAGTCTAATGATAAATATATAATTTTTTAAAAATAGGATGTGTGCTACAACTTCTTTTAATTATTTCATTTGATTCAATGTTTATATTGAGAGTTTGATAACTCACTGCATCTGTAATATAATATGATGGAAAAAAAATCAATTTCTTTTAACTATTTCATTGGAGTGATTATTTCTCAATAGATGAGTGTTTGATGATTGACCGGTTTGAAAGCGGTGAATATTTATTTTGTCTACATTTGTAAAATGATATCATGATTAAAATAATAGTATCTATGTTTCAATAATAATAGTATTTTGTAAACTACCTTTGTGGAGATATTTGTTATTTTCCTCACTGGTTTGATCTTGTAATTGCATTGGTGCATTTCCAATAAATCCTATTTTTGAACAAAAAATGTATGTCATAATTAAACAAACTACTGTTGCAACAAAGTGTGGTATAATAAATCAATGTATGTAAATGTAAAAAAAAAAAAGTATTGTCATATTTTGATTACTTACATTTTATTAAATAGATAAATGTACATGATGGTAATATAAATTTACCTTGTAGATTATAAATTGTGGTGATATGCGTTGAGGCCGACTTTATGAATTGAAGCTTTGCCTTCATTCTGTTCGAGTATGACCTGCTGTGCCTCTTCTTTATAATTGAAAATTTCCTTACAAATCTGGCATGTTTGGATATTCTACTTGATAGAAAAATCCTTGTTTGAGTATCATTGCTAAAATATTTAGTTCGACTATTTCTTTTTAGCTTTAACTTTGCAAATCGTGCGTGTCTTGCTATATGTGAGAACTGAGATAGGAATTCACAATCTTCTTCAATAAAGTCAGACATTTGTAGGCTGTTAGGAAAAATAAAGCACATTCATTTAGTTCAACAGATGTAACTATAATTTTAAAGTAATATAAGCAAACGTTTTGCAAAAATTAAAAACTATTTAAAATCTATAAACTATACTGAACAATTGTAAATTCTTTTAATACACAGACAAAAAAGAGGTTTGGAAACTTTAAAACAAAACAAAGTTGAAGACATTAAAATAATAGATTTGGATATCCATCATTAAGTTGTAGAAATACTATTTATTTAGTACTTATTTAATAACGCTATGTATATAAATTTAATCAGATATCAAATACAATAGATTCAAACGTTAAAATCAATCCAATAGTATAATATTTTTTATTTAAGAGCAATACCGTAAATTTGTAAAAGAAAGAATTGAATAGTAATATTGTAAAACTAATCTATTATCAAACTGTAACCATAAGTAAAACTAAACAATAATCAATAAAATCTTCTTGAAAATAAAACATAAAAGTGCTGCGTTTCAACGACATTAGATTTCATGCATATTATATGTTGTCTGCGAGCTTATCGAAAACAACTAAATAGAAAAAAAAAATTATCATAAAAAGTCAGATTTTGAAAAAAACTGAATAGGGTTATTAATTTGTTTACGTCTAATCATTGCACCAATGGTTGAAGCGATATTTGCATTCATCATGCGAAAAAAGACGCTTGTGTATACTATCACAACAGAAAATACACATATACTATATCTATTTTTATATCTATTTTATGTACAGAAACATAATCAATATAAGATGGCCGATGATATGTGCAAAAAAAAAAAAATAGGTCTCACAACTATAGAGCCTCGGGAAATTTGTAGCGTTTTTTCTCAGTCTAGTGTCCGTACATCTTTTTATCGTCCCACACCTGTGAAGATATTTAGCATTTATATAGATTAAAAAACCAGAAATTTAAGTTGCTCACTGTAAAAAATAAAAAATAAATCTCAAAACAAATATATATATATGTAACTTATTATCATATAAATTTGTTGACTCAATAATTTATGATTTGAAGAAAAGAAAAATTTCAAAGAATCGTTAGAGTGAATACTATATAGTGAAAGTGCAAAGAAACATTGGATTTACCATTGTCGGAGTGTTGGCGAGATTATCAGAGTAGTGGGCCAGAAGAGTAACTCTAAATTTCGTTTTTTTTTATTCAGAGTTTTTGAGATGTATTTTTTTCATTAACATCGAGAATATATATATCTGAATCAAAGTGATGGATACGGAACCTCCAAGAATCTGAGATAGTCCTATACTTGTGAGAAAGATTGCAGAGATGAGAGTCTAGTCGACATAGAAGAAGGTCCTTCGAGAAAGAAGAGTCTCGCTGCAGGGCTGCAGAGGCAGACTTGGTTTATCTTTCACTGTTTTTTTTTTCTGAAAAGAAAAGCTCAAATCAAATTGGAATAAAGAAATAGTCGGGATTAAAAGAAGAACACGTCCAAAGAGTTCTTAATCTAAAAAATAAACGAATTTACATATAAATAATTAAAATTAAAACTCTAGGGGTGTGTTTAAAATCTCCAAGCGTGGAATTTTCTCGAACGGTTATAGTGCTCATGAAATAGTTTCACTACCTAAGAAATTCAAATAAAATTGTCCAAATACAACTGCAAAGAAATTCATGCAAAATAGCCCAAATTGGAATAAAGAAATAGTCGGGATTAAAAGAAGAACGCGTCCAAAGAGTTCTTAATCTAAAAAATAAACGAATTTACATATAAATAATTAAAATTAAAACTCTAGGGGTGTGTTTAAAATCTCCAAGCGTGGACTTTCCTCGAACGGTTATAGTGCTCATGAAATAGGTTAACTACCTAAGAAATTCAAATAAAATTGTCCAAATACAACTTCAAAGAAATTCATGCAAAATAGCCCAAATACAATTCAAAAAAAAAAAAAAAAGATGATGAAAAATAGCCTTAAAAATACGCTAAATTTAAAGGTCCCCAATTTCAAAACAAAAACTAAAACACACAAAAAAAACCCCAAATTGACGTCTCTCAGATCTAAAGCAATACAAAACCAAGACGAGCGCGGAAAGGTACCAAAAGAAAAAAGACTCCCAACAGTAGAGCCATTGAGATTCGCAACTGACTCGATCAAATTAACGAAAACCTAGAAAATTGGGGAACCGCGACGAAGATAAAACCTAGAAAGCGCTGAAGAACGATAAAGTCACGATCAAGATGGCGAGATAAGGCTTCGAGCGAGGGAAATGGAATCGGCTTACCGGCGAGAGAGAAGGCGGCGAATCGCCGCTTAGAGAGAGAAAACTCAGATCTCAAAGAGAGAAAGCGAAGTTCGTCGACGGGATTGGCTTATAGACTCTCTCAACGTGTTATTATTATTATTATTATTATAATAAAATAATTAAAATTATTCAATTTACCGATGAGACAAAGAGAGGGACAAAATCTAATACTCGAATTCTTCGTGATATTTTCTTCGGCATTGTGTAAAAATAGAATTTAAAATTATTCTGCATTTCCGTCTATAAAAACCTTAATCACTTAAGTTCTTTTTGTTGCCTCAAATAATCATCTCTATATGTTTTAAGTGAACAGTTCTTCGTTGGAATTTAATCACTGAATCTTTACTATTTACTACAGTGCTTCGAAGCGGCAAGAATTGTCTACCAATGATTTTTTTTTATCTTTCCGATAGTAATGAGCTATTTAAAAAATACAAAAAAATCATACATGAAGGAGTACGTAATTATCTCAACCAAACCAGAACCTGAGGAAAGAATCTTACCGGAATTAATGGGAATAAGAAGCCACTGAATGAAAGGAAAAAAAAAAGACGACATTAGTAAAAGTTAAAAAAAAACAACATACTTCCAAAGCCGACACTTATGTGTAGCGGAGATGTTGATGACTGATACCGAAGAACAAAGGTCAGTGAGGTGGTTTCCTCAACATTTAAAAAGAAAAAAGAATAGAGATGAGCATATATAAAATACAAAAACAAATTTGAGTCTCATTAAAGAAGTGGGAGAATTGAAGAGATAAAAGGGAATGCATAATTTGCATGTATAATAGCATCTTTTAGGCTTCTTCATGTCATGTTCGGGAATCGTTACTTCTTCATAGCTCATAATATATATATATGAACAAAAACTCTATATTTTGTAATCTCCATTTAATTTAAAAAAAAAATGAATGAGCATGGGATATTGTAAATATAATTTAGTCTATAAACGTGTAAAATGCATAAGATTAGTCACTAATAGTTATAACTATTATTCAATGCATAATTGTAATTCAAAACTTAAAAATCTGAAGAAAAAAAAAACTCGATTTTAAAAGATATCAAATAGTGTTTTCTAAACGCTATACAACCAATCTAACTTTCAATCTCATGGGTAATTTTTTGAAAAATTACATTGAGAGAATGACTAATTACTAATTAGTAATAAAGATTAACCACTAAAATGCAAGAATATGGTAACTAGGTTAATCACTAAAACGCAAAAAAATTACAACAAACTTACCAGAGATGGCAACGCGAGGTTGGAGATGACGGAGGAGATAGTGACAGTAAGTAGGATAGCGAGCTGAGAAAAAAAATAACTACATAATCAGTGAAAGATAAAATCAAAAATCAAATTAAAACAATTCTAAATATACTTTGAACGTCATTTCAGATTTATCTAGAGCAATATTCTTGACCATTGGAAGACTTGTCATTTCCGATTGGGATACTTATTGCGCGCTAGTATTTGGGGAAAAGTGGGACAATTTAGGCATTTGAATTCGTCAATTACGGATATTTTTGTTGTTGCTTGATTGATTGATCGGTTTTGGAGATCGAAGGAGGGCCATTTTTTTTCTTCTTTTCCGCCATTATAGTCATCGCCGTCCATCTTCCACAATGTCATTGACCGAAACGACATTGTGCCATCGACTGGAAACGACGCATCCACGTTTAGTTTCCATCTATGTTTCCGAGGGGGGGACCAGATCGTGGGGTGTTTGGAAATTCGCAAGGGCAATATCTTATTGTTGAAACTTTCAAAGTCGTCTTTGATCATCGTCGCACGCTGGAAGACCCGACTAAAATCTCCTCTCTCATTATGAATCTGTTTATTCCTTTGGTCCATGTTGTGAATAACATATTTAAGCCTCGAGGCGTTTTCTCGCCTTGCCTCGAGGCGTATAGCCTCGAGGCGTTCGAGGCGTAAGCCTTAATAAATATTATATAAATATTTAAAAATAATATATATATTAAATAAGATAGATAAAATAATTTTTTAAAATAAAGCCTAATCCAAAACAGCCGTGCGCAGAGGAATGATGTTTTAGAATGCAGAGGAATGAGGACAGGCAATGGCAGAGGATGATATTGATATCATATATTATATAGTAGGGTTTTGTTTTTAAATTGATATCATACGTATTAATTATTAGCTTTAAAATAGGTAACAATATTTTTGATTCCTGAATATTAAATATTAGGTTAATAAAAAAAAAGATATGAAATACTAATAATAGATTAAAAATTAACTCAAAGATTTGGAAAAAAAATCACAAGAATATTATTTTAAACCTCGAGGCGTCGCCTCGAGGCGACAAAATAACGACCGAGGCGCATGCCGAGGCGCACGCCTCAATCTTCCCTTCCGAGGCGCGGACAGCCAGAGACACACTGGGCGAGAAAAAGTGCACTAACCTAAACCCTAGACAAAAAGCGGCAGAAACAAAACCTAAAACCTAGACAAAAATACACATTCCATCCATAAACCATAAGCAATGAAAATTTTCTAGAACATTCGATTTCGATGCAACCATAAACACTAACCTCGTGTAAACAGAAAATCATGAATCACTAACAGAGAAAAATCTCTTACACTATTCCATTTAGTGATTCTACTTTATGTATGATGCAAACCGTGACTATTCCCTCACCCATGAATCCGTGCAAATATTTTAACAAAAAGTTCATACATTCACTACGCTAACTTTTGTTATTAAAACTTCAATGTAAATAAATATGAATGATCTATTTCAGATTCAGGAAAGTAAAATAAAATCTTTACAACTTAAGTAAAATGAGTTGAAATGAGAGGGGGTCACCTAAGTGGAAGGGAGGGTTCGTCTTCGGAGAGAATGGCGAGTGACGTAGTTACCGAATGAATATTTACTGATTTCGAGAAGCTGATGAAGTGGTGTGAAAGGAAGTATAACTGCAATGGCTTGGAAGACAGAGAGTGATTCGATGGTGCGGACGGGCGACGGTGAGCATTATCTTTGAAAGTTAAGAGAATGAAAACTCTGCCAAAAAATCAAACACAAATCGGTAAATAAAATCATTTAACAAATCCCTATAAATCAACGAAAATTAGCAGAATCAACAATCTAAAAATCAACAAATCCATACAAAGCAGAGACTTAATCTAAAACGATGAAAAAAAATGACACTCAAAGATACAAAGAAGAGACTTAATCTAAAAAACAGTGGAAAAAGAAAACATCACTCGAAGATACAAAGCAGAGACTTAATCTGCATCTTTATCAGATTCATCAAAACCTTATTACGATGGAAATCGAAAAATACGCTAAGCTAAAACTCATCAAACTCAATGAGAGATACAGACATGTAAAATGAAACACAAATCTTTAAAGGACTTTTAAGCATCAAAACTCAAACACACAACGATCAATGTAAAATTGTGAAGCACTATAAAAAACTGTACCTTGAACCTATACAGAGCAGTAAAATGTAAAAGATTTGTGAAATAAGCAAGATACCTTAAAAAAAGTTCTTGATATAAATATGTTTTCAACGAATATATATATATATATATATATATATATATATATATTATGATCATAGAGGTGATATTAAATCTCGCATTGAGGAATTTCCTCAAACAGTTAGAATGCATAAGACATAGTTTTACTTGTAAAGAAATCCATGTTAAACTGCTCAAATACAACTGCGTAGAAATTTATGAAAATGGCCCAAATACAACTGCCCAAACATATTCCAAGATGAAAAATAGGCCAAGCATTGATGATATTCTAAATTTGAAGGTCGTGTAAGAGAAATATAAGAACAAAACGATGAAAAGGAAGGAATGACTTACTTCCCATAAGAGTTCTCTGTTCTGCAACGCTTTAGGCTTCATCCCGTCGTCGCCGTTTTGGGTGATCGGAGTTGGCGAAGGAGATTGCAGCGGAGAGAAGGAGGGAGACGACGATAAAAGAGAAAGAATATATATTTGTGAATCGACATACGGTTATTCTTTGACATCGATTATTTTATAAGGCATCAGAGAAGATGAAAAAGCACAGTCGAGGAGAGGAGACGACGAACGAAGGATTTGAGGGAGGGAGAAGATGTTATAATAAAATAATTAAAACGGTTATCAAACAATTTTAAAACGATTATCAAACAATTAAATAATTATTTTAAGAAAACAGAAAATATAAATTTTGAAAGGATGCGTCGAGCGAGCCTTTTTTTTCAAATTAAAAATAATTCAAAAAAGGGAGAAAAAAGAACGGGGTCAAAAAACAGTATTTTTGAACCTTGAGGTTATTTTGCTTTTATATATATATAGATTCTTTTTATGCACAAATTTTTAATCTCTTGATACATTCTTTTTAAGACATTTGGAATTGGAAAACCGAGCCAATGATCGTCGAAGGAATCTAACATTATTCCAATGCAACTAATTTTTACTATATTTTTTGTAAGAAACTTATTTTTAGTTTTTATAACTCAACAATGTCAGAGGAGTCTTCTTCTATGCATTGTGCATAGATTCATGTTCTGATATCCTAATTCTAATTTTGATGATCAAAGATATTCATATTCTAATATTTCAGTGATCATATGATGTTTTTGGAAGATGACATAAAACTTTTTTTTTTGAACTTTGAGATCAAAGGGATTCTTAAATTCAAAATTTCAGATTTTTTATTTATATTTAAATCTAGACCCTTGAATTCTCTTCCTTTCATATTTTATATCGATAACATACATATGCATACTATAGAATTGCCTTTTCTTTTTTTCTTTCAAGTTTTCTTTTAATTTGTTTCATACAAACGTTTAATAGTTTCATTGTACTTATTTACATAAAAAAAAAAACGTAGTACATGCATATATGCGTGGTATTTTTCGTTTCTTTTGCACAGATTCAACATCTCTACCAAACCTTTTGTTCATCCTCTCCGTTCATTTTTCTTCGCTGGATATGATAAGCATTATGGTTGAAACATCAATTTCTGATATCGCCTGCCTATGCCAACGCTCAGGAAGTTTTGATAAGCATTATGCGCTGTTTGCTCGCTGAATCGAGAGAACTCGAGTGAGTTTGGATGTCTTACCGTTATACTGAACTAAGCTCCTATTTATAATAGCATCCAGGGATTCAGATGCGATTAAATATTTTTCCGGGAAACCCCCGGGCAAAAATAATATATGTAGTTTGATCCTCAGGAAGAGAGGAAGCTATTGCCACCGTCGGATCGCCGATCGGACGGAGGACGCGCCCTCACGCGCGCATTTTGTGATCGGTGTGCAAAGATGGGAGTTATCCCATCCGTCCACGTGGCAATCAGCAAAAGGCTGCCCACAAGTGGGCGCTGAGGTTGCGGGCGTGTGGCAGACGTGTGCCAGGCGTGTGGTGGTCACTTCTCTGCCACGTGGCGCGATCTGGGAGGGGGCTGCACCTTGTGGGCCCCACAAAAGTGTTCCGGAGTGTTTTTCGCTCCCGAACACGTCCCGCGTCCGTTTTCCACAAATTTTATATCGTTTTTGGGTGTTTTCATAATTTTAGGAACACCGGGACACTTTGTTTGGCAAAAAACGGGCCTCCGGAGGGCAGTTTGGTGTTAAAGATGATTTAATTAATAAAAAAAATGTATTAATTAAATAATTTTTCTTTATTAATTTTCTTTACAAAAATACTCCCCAACAGTAAGATTATTGGTTTGTTTTCTAATAAGGGTCATTAGGGAAGTTGGGTGTGTACGAGTTCTTCAAAAATTCTTTTAGTTTTGAAAGCCAATCTTATATATTGTATTGTTTTGATCATCCCAGGTTCTTCAAGTTGTCATTAGGATAGAGATTGAGCGTACAATATATTTCAATGCCGAACTCTTTTCAATGCCAAACTCTTAAGTAGCCTTGATTTAGATTGTACATGTTTTAACTTAAATGACTATAAATATTTTTTTTGCACTTTAATTTTCTTCAAAAAAAAAAAGTCTATTCTCTATAGCAATTAACGTTTTGATATTTGACTTTATGGATTAATGTCCCAAGACTTTTGAATTTTACCTTCTTAATTGACATCAAATGACAATGGCATTAGCCATTATGTAATAAGATTGACTAATATATAAAAAACTGAAGGGGGAAAACAAATGGCCATGTACCTGTCTAACTGTGTCATTAATACGATCACTCTTAAAAAAACTATTGGCTTTGCTAATTATTGGCCATTCGTTTTTCCCTTTAGTTTTTTAATATTTTTTTTATATGTTAATCATTTTTATTATTTAATGCCGAGTGTTGATGCCGTTTTTTGGATCAAACACTGTCGAGGCCCAAGTTATGAGTTTTGGGCCTGGCCCATGGTCGTTGATGACGTGGCGGGCTTTTGTTGACTTTTAGGTAGGCCTTGGTTGGCCTTTGTTACGGGGATGACAGATTTTGCTGTCTGTGGTCGCTCCTTCCGATCCCGTTGACTTTGGGGTGGTCAGCGTTGACTTCGAGGTGAGGTTTAAATTGACCGATTCGGGGACTCTGAGTTGGTGTCTCTGGAATTTCTTGGATCGAAGGTCTCGTGGCCGTTCAGGGTCCGGGCGATTGGGGTGGCTCGCTACCTGTTACCGCAGAGCCTGGAGATGACCAGGCCGGGTTTTATACAGGTTCGGAGTCCACGCGGATCGGGGGTACCAGTGAACGGGGGGAGTGCATTCGTCCAATATATTGATCCAGAGACCCCTCTCAGGGTGATCCCTCGGTCGTCCGGATCTTAGAGGGAATTTCTCAGACCTGACCCTATGACCTAAATAGTGAGCCCCGTCACTTGTCCCCAGACTATCCCAACAGCCGTATAGTGGACTGAAGATAGGTTGGACACAATGTGGAACGGAGCCTATCAGGCGGGTCGTGGTCTTATGAAAAATCCTCCAGGGCTTCCGCTTTTATGAACTATCTCACTTTCTGAGCCTGAAAAATGTAACACCCGAGGTCAAGGGAAACAGGGGGGGGGGGGGGGGGTACCCCCTGATTCACCTCTGACGCTCAACATTAGTATAATATTTGAGGGGAGGCGAGTATATCGGGGGTAGAGAGAGAGAACTCGAGTCGAGTGAGTTCGAATCAGTTACCGTTTCAACTGAACTGAGCTTCTATTTATAATAGGGTCCAGGGGCCCAAGTGCAGTAAAATATTATCCAGGGGGTCCCGGACAATTTTATAATTGCATTTTAGTCCCTGGAAAAGATGGTCCGATCCCGGCCGTCCGCGCGAGATCGGACGCCCACCAAGCCCCCGAGGGGGGCCCGCATGGCGCGGATCAAAGGGCAGGGATGATCCCTGCCCTACACGTGGCCTGCTCGAAGCAAGCCCTCTCGCAAGTGGCGAGGGCGCGGATCCCCGCGCGGGAGCAGACCCATCAGGGTCGTCCGCGTGTCCCTGCGCGGGGCTCCGCGTGAGCAAGTGGCCGCGTCCCGTGATGGGACGCGGGCGGCTGGGATCGCGCCAGCTGGCGCAATCGTGTGAAGGCAGCCCCCAAGTGGGGGGCTCAGGCGACCCCGGGTGGGGCCCGCGGGCGAGTGGCGGCGCAGGAAGCCGCCACGTGGCGTGGCCCTGACAGCCGCCGCCCCTGTGGGCCCCGTGGGTGTTTCCTCGGCCATTTTTGCTCCCGGGCGCGTCCCGGGTCCGTTTTTCGCAAATTTTATGTCGTTTTCGGGGTTCTTCATATTTTTGCGAACACCGGGACACTTTTTTTTTTCGAAAACGGGCCTCCGGAGGGAAATTCGGGTTTTGAAATTGATTAATTTGATTAATAAAGATTAATCAAATTATATAATCAATTAACGGGAATTATATTAATAATTCCCGTTTAATTAATTCATTTCGTAAATCAATTCCGAGAATTACCCATAACACCGAGTCTTTTAATCACAAAAATGACCCCTTCAATACATTTTTTTTTTCAAGCGTTTCTCTATATAAGATATATACATGCAGTTATTGATTTTGATACCCAAAACTGTATCCCTATATATTTTTTTTCATAAATTGTATAGTGATTGAACGCACTGTAACCTCAAAGTTCCAATTTGTGAGTTAAGTTTTTCGAATTTTTATTTGTCATTTCTTTGAGGATTTATATATGTTCAAGCTATTACTTCCATATTCAAATAAGTTTAAGAGGAATAGTTTCTTTTTTAAAATTGATTTACATTTAATAAAAATCATAATGAGATTAGACATGAAAGTAATTAATTTGTTTTTTTTTAAAGAAAGGCGAGCCTTATTAAACCTCCGAGTCCCTTTAATGGGTGCGGTTCAGGTGGGAAGAGTACTCCACATCATATTATGATTGACAATAGCCAAGCGCGCTTCCTGAACAAGGGTCAGGACTCTCCTATTACAATTTGAAAGATAATACAACGCCACCGCGCGAAGCGCGGTGCCGGTTTACTAGTACTTATCTTTAACTCATAATTGAATAATCCTAACCCTAGACCTAGAGAGAGAATTCGAGCTCCCTTCCATTGGAGCTCGAATTTGGGTTTTCTCCCGGGTTCTTCATCGGTTCGTCATCTAAGCACCAACAAGGATCTAACCTATGCTTCGAGGTACTTTCCGGTCATCAGACGTTCCCGAATTGACGTGGTGGATGATGTAGGGAACGAAAATTTACGTGCTCAATCCCGGACCCTGAAGAAGATTCGGCCAACCCTAAAATCGACAAAAGTCTTCGTTTTTGGTACTGTTGGCGTAAGTACCGAAGTTCGGTAATGTTCCTGAAACAATCTCTTAATTTTTGAATTTATTCTAGATCTATATTGTTCGATGATATCCCGTGATTTCCGCCTCGGGATTGAGAAAAAGTCACTGAAAACCCAACAAAAAAAAACTTCATTTTAGTATTATCATCTTCGAACTACGTATTATGATTACAATATTGTTGACATGTTATATAAGGATTTTTTTCTTCTTCTAGTTGTAACGATCATGTAATAAATACTTTATAAATCAGTAATTCGATAATTTTGGCGGTCCCAACATTATTAATTTATAGCGGTTTTACTTTATATCAGGGACTTGTCGTTATAGGTTATGTTTTTTAAAGTTATTAGTTTTGTGTTTATTCAAATTGGTAAGTCCATATTATAAGTTGTAATTTTTTTTGTGTCACGATGACTGAGTTAAGTTAAGGTTAATGATTTATGTGTTATATCGAATGGATAAGTCTATATGATTTTTTTTAACTGTCACGAGACTTTTTTAAGTATTATTTAGAGGCAATAGTTGAATGGAATTAATAGGTAAATCTTATATGAATTGATAGCATAGAATGTTAGTGTTACTAAGATTGAACCATGATCTCAAGGTTCCAAGTATAGGAAATGCCAGAATCGAGATTTGAGTCCATCGGGCTTTCGGGTTTTTGACCTAACTATATTATTTGATGACGGCCCACACTAGCTCGTAAATTAATTATGATATCATTAATAAATTGCGTGAATTATTTAATAATGATCTAATGGGTTTGGGCACATTAGTTGGGCCAAATAGCCCATTAGGTCATTTTACTTTTGTGGCCAAATACATAGAGAGAATTCAAAGTCCCCTAGCTTGAGCTCCCCAACGATTTTCTCTTCCCCGTGTCTCCGTCGGTTTGCCGTCTAACACTTAGAAGGACCTGTGTCTGACGAACTGTTTTTCAGTAACCAAGACATTCCCGCAGCGACGTGGTGGACAAAAATAGAGGCACGGCAGTTGAAGTGCTACGATCTGCATCTCGAGAAAAATGGGCCGCACGAAGATCGAGGAGGATTCAACGTTTTTCTCCACAGTCGGCAAAAGTACCTAAAGTCTGGTAATGTGTCTGAATCGATTCTCTTAATTTCAAAGTTACCCTAGATCTTAGTTTCGTTGATATCCTGTGTTTTCTGTCTAGGGATTGAAAATAAGTCATCGAAAAACCCAACAACAAGTTTATATAATTAATCAAATTGATATGTGGATTTTATGATTTATTTACATGTTAAATCGAATTAGTACACCGTGTCACTAGACTTGAACTATGAACTTGAAAATTAAAAAGGGTTGTTGTCGCCTAAGACATATTTTCCATGCTTCAAATTGACGTTGATGTTGTCGACCCTTACCACTCTTTCAAGTTTTAAGGTGCTCTCTTCACGCGCTGGAATCAGAACATGTTGTTCTTCCTGACGGGTCAAGAAGGTAGCCCATGTCGCCATCACCGAGATGTAAAACTTGCCTGCAAAGCCCACTGATGAGCAAACCAAGGTGGTCAATGGCTGGGAGGAGGCTGATTTTTTCTTCTACATCCTCAAGTGCCTCTCTAACAATTTGTACGACTACTACATCTCCAACAAGTCTGGCAAAGAGATCTAGGACTCTTTCCAAAAGAAGTACGACCCGGAGGAGGCTGGCACGAAGAAGTACGATGTCTCCCACTACCTCAAATTCCATATGACCGACGAGAAGTTTGTGGAGGCTTAGTCGCACGAGCTTCCGAAAATCGCCCATGAAATCATCTTTGAAGGTATGTTGCTAGACGACCAATTCCAAGTAGCTATAATTATTGACAGGTTGCATCCATATTGGAAAGATTTTAAGAATATTCTGAGGCACAAGACGAGTTTTGTTTGAAGAGCCTGATAACTCGCCTTCAGATCGAAGAGGAAGCCCAGAAGCAAGACCAAAAAGAGGAGATTAACGTTGTCTCCAACAAGTCCTCGACAGTTCTGAAGCCGAAAGACAAACATATGAAGAATAAGAACCGCGTGCCAAGCAACAATCATGCAAAGATTCCTCCATCCCATAAACCCGCCTCGAGTGATTTGGTACAGTTTGTTTGGTACAATTGTAACAAGCCTGGACACATGGCTCAAAATTGTAGGAACAAGCGTCGTCTTGCTCCGTAGGAAAACTTAATCAAAGATCAACTACTTGACATGATCCGAGGCTTGTTGGACGTATCTTATTAGTATGCCCTATAATTCAGATGCAAATGCCACTTGCATAGATCACGACGTTGACTTCGTTAAATATTAGGTTTATAACTTATTAATGACAATATTGTTTCAGTTATTCTTATCAATATAATGAATTTTTTGACTCCATAGTAGTTATATTTTGCAATTGTGTATTATGTTATTACACTGGGCTAAGTGAGGTTTTATCAAACAAAATATAATAAGAGTGTGTCCATAGTTTAGATTGTTAATGGGAATTAACAATCGCGAAAAACTATTGATAACCTCAATCCGAATTTGGTGATGGTCTATTTTCGGATCATGGTGCTATTCCGCACCATTGAGATAAAGTCAAGTATGAAGTGTCTTTATATTGGATGGACAAGACTTACAATAAACACACCAATTCGTCAATGATAGCAAGTAAAGAAGACGAAAGAATGATCAGATAGAATCAGTTGAAGTCCTGAGGTAGTATGAGTTTGTACGGTTTAACTTAAACAATCTTTGATTTATTTGTTTCAGTTTACAATCAAGTATCCGCAATACTTGTATTTTGGGATCGGAGTGTTTACCCTAGAAAACTGCATGACTACATATATGCATATTAACTTTTATGATTTCCTTGTTTTTATTTGTGGGAAGAAAACAAGTACTCATCCGGAGCCTACGACTTCATAAACCGTTAGGTGAGTAATTTTGCAATTATCATGGAACAACGGTAGTTTGTGTTACGAAGAATAACCATACTAAGACGAGAATCATAATAGAAAACTTGGATTCTGACAATCTGATTGTATCAATAGACTTCTGAGGCAGGAAGATATATTCAACACGTACTTAAGAGTTCAGCTTCGGGCTATAGTAGAGTGTAACAAAAATTGGTGAAAGCACTTCACTTTCACCGAACCTTGAGCACGCTTGTCAATTTTTCCCTTTTGTAGCTCCATAAGTTCAAAAGTGCAAAATTATTATGTTTTAGAACATAAAATAGAACTAGTCAAATATTATTTTGTAACTTGGCTACATGAAATTCATGATCATCATAAAGTGGCAAAAGTACAAAACTTTATATCTAAAAAGAAACTGGAAAAAGATAATTAAGTTTTTCCTTGAACAACTCCAGAGTTGTAGGAAATTAAATTATAGTATAAATATCTTTTTGAATCGTGTCATTCTGACAGACGGTTTAAGATTTATGATTATTACACTTTTAGCGTAGGGTTTAATTTGACATTGTTATTTAAATCAAAAATTAGAGAAATTAAGTATGGGTATTTATACCTCAAATATGTAATAGAGAGAATTAAATATAAAATTCGATATATGATATTATATGCGAATGTATGATTATAAAATCTTGAAAAATATAAAAGATTTGACCTATCAAATCTGTAGGGTATTTTATGACAAAGATTTTTATTTGAATTTATTCTTTATTTGATTTAGTTTTAAATCAAATCTTCGAGTGAATATCTCCAAGTAGTTGAAATATTATCTCAAAGTGGTTGGGTCAGTTTCCTATAAATATGATAGTATTGAAACTAGAAAAGAACTCACACTTCAAAAAAGATTTTGAAATTCATTCTCTCTCTCACACACACACAAACAAAAGGTTTCTGAGATTTCTACGGGGTATTTTCGAGAGAAATTTGAGTTTAGGATTTAGGGTTCTATTCAGTGGGAGCCTACACCACTGACTCACCATCTTTCATACGAAGTACTTCGAATTCGCCTTTTAAAGTTTGGACCTTCGCCTCGTTGATGCGCTCGGCGCCCATATGCATCGATTTGAGTGTGTCCCATGCTTCTTTGGCCGTTTCTTTCTCAGCCAATATAAGGAGAATATTTTCTGGGATTCCTTGATAAATGGCAGAAAGAGCCAGCATATCTTTCCAGTTGTCTACGTCTCCGTTCTCGATAGCTTCCCATACACCTTGAGCCTTCAAATTAACCCGCATCTTCATCGACCAAGCTGCGTAATTGCTCCGTGTGAGCAGCGGGTACTGAAGCGTCAAACTGGTTTTTTTTTTTTTGCCCCTCTGGGTTGTCGCTTCTTCTGCGGCGATACTGGATGGAGACGGCATTGGCTTCGGCATCCTCGCTCTGATACCACAGTTGGCTAGAGTCCCTGGAGTGTGCAATCGAAGACAAAAAAAAGAAAGAAAAAATTATTCTATCGAGAGAAAAAACTGAGAAGAAAATATTGTGGAGAATTTTGGAGGCTAAATGCTACCTTTTCTTTCTTTTCACTAAATAATTAAAAAGTAAAAACCACTTACATGATACGCTAAAACTAATAAACGTAACATGACCCACTAATCAACCACTAACAATAAGATTCTATTTTAATGGAACAGAAACACACGCTCATAGGACTAACTAAAAAACTGCTGAAAATAAACACCTGTTAATTAATCAAATTCTAGATTAATTCCAAGATGACTCTCACCTCGACCGCGCGTGCGCTTTCCGCCATGAGAGGACGGTCATCGGCCATGGAATCCCATCGCTGGTAACCATTTTTGTGGCCGTTGATATCAGTTTCTAGTAATACAATAAATGTTATATCGTCGTCATTTAGTGATTCGTTTTTCATTAAGAAAAATAGCCATTACTGCGTATTCGTTTTCATGGCCATTGATTTCTTCTAACGTGCGTATTGTTAGAGTTATATTTGAGAAATAACGTAACTGTTTTCAGCTGGCTGATTGAGAAGCCTTGATCGGTGGACCGATGTCCAAAGCAAAACGTGGAGAGAGCAGTCAAACGGTCTATACTCGGTATGTTAATTATTAGGGTAATTAGCGGCATAAGTGGTCAATGTTTTCAAATTTTCTTAGGCATGATGCCAATGACCAAAAACGACGGCAAAAGTCCTCAATGTGCACTAATCACTCTAATCACAAAATTCCATCCAACTAATTGGATGATTGTTAGTCAAATGATGATGTGGCAGTGTTGACTGACACGCGGACATCTACGTGGCACGCCATGTCGTCTTTTTTATAAAAAAAAATTGCCACGTCTTTTTTATTTTATTTTATTTTATTTTATTTTTAATTTTTTTACGGGGACTACTTATTTTCTCGCCCTCTCCCACGTGTACACTGTCTTTATCTCTCTCTCTCTCTCTCTCTCTCTCTCTCTCTCTCTCTCTCTCTCCTAAGATGTCCCACGTGTCATCCAAATAAGTAATCAAAATATTTTGTATTTGTATTTTGGAACCATGACCAAACCCAGATAAATAAAGCATTAAATTACTACATCAAAGGTATTTGTTGTCAAAATGTAATGGATATAACAATTTAAATAACAAACATATCCATTAATATGTGAGATATCTTTTCGATTATTATCCGTCATTTTTCGGGTAGTGGTTGAAAATAATACTAAAGTTGTAAATAGTATCCTACTTATAAGTTTATTTTTGGTTAGTTGTTGAAAATACTACTAAGTTGTAAATATTATCCTACTTATAAGTTTATTTTCGGGTAGTTGCTGAAAATACTACTAAAATTGTAAATATTATCCTACTTAAGAGTTTTAAATACTTACATCTTATGATAATTTAATAAAGTAAAATAAATGTGAAATAAATTTATGTATTTATTAACAATATCACGACTAATTAAATAATGATGTGGAAACAAATTAAAAATTAAAAATGACGTGGCATGCCATGTGGTTGTCCGCGTGGTGGTCAACACTGCCACATCATTAGTTGACTAACATCCATCCAATTAGTTGGATGAAATTTTGTGATTAGTGCACATTGGGGACTTTTGCCGTCCTTTTTAGGCATTGGCATCATGCCTAAGGAAATTCGAAAACCTTGGCCACTTATGCCGCTAATTACCCTAATTATTACTATTATTTTGCCTTTCCCTTTTGTGTTTAATGTGATACATATCTTATATGGGTTAATTGCGGCAAAAATATCCACATTTTGGTCAAATTTTCTGCTGTGTATACAATCTCCGTAAATGGCGACAAAAGTACCCAAACTTAACATTTGGGAGTTGACCGAGAATATCTATCTATGTGGCACTCACATAGATATTCCATAAAAACCAATAATGAATATTTAAATATAATTATTCATTTTAGAAAAGTGGATCAAACGAAATAAATAAAGAAAAAATCTCCGTTCACGGTTCAATCAAGCTCCGCCTCCGATCCGGTTTACGGGTGAAACAAAATCGCTTAATATGTTTAATAATAATAACCAATAATAATCATATGATTATTTAACGATTTTTTTATAAAAAGAATAACATAAAAATAAAAAACATATTAAACAATTATTATTATTCTAAAATGCAAACACAAAAAAATATCATGCAAACTAATAAAAATAATTTTTCATTAAATATATATATGACTACTATTTTTTGTTTTTGAATAAGTGGTGTGTATATAATTATGTCTAGACTTTTTAAACATTATGTATGTGTTTATTAGTTATTATTATTAAACATATTAAATAATTTTATTCGACGCGAGAACCGGACCAGAAACGGAGTTCAAATGAACCGCGAGCGGTGAAAATTAATTCGTTCTACCCACTTTTTTAAAAATAAAATTATTACCAATAATGAATATTTAAATTTAAATTTTCTTTATTTGTTATTATTAAAAAAAGTTATTAAAATCAAAAATTAAAAATAATTTTGTATAAAAAATAAAAACAATTTCGTTTAAAAAAATTATTTTTATTAAAAAATTATTTTTTAAATAAAATAATAATTATGTGGCATGCCACGTGGTAGCCAAGTGCCATGTGGCACACGTGGCAAAGACAGATTGCCACATAGATAGATATTCTCGGTCAACTCCCAAATTTTAAGTTTGGGTATTTTTGTCGTTATTTACAGAGGTTGTATACACAGCAGAGAATTTGATCAAAGGTTGTGTATTTTTGCCGCAATTAACACTATCTTATATTATGTAAGAAAAGTAAGATACGTGCCTATAATAATTTATGGGATATTATATTATGATATATAGATAACGTGATATATATATTTCATTTATGATGATATATTTATGTTTAATTAATTTCTTGTAGCACTCTGCATAGCGTTTTCCTCTCTATTAGTTTAATACGAGGTATATAACCCGCGCGTTGCTGCGGTTGCGGGTTATAATTTTTTTATTCTCTTAGCTAGAGGAATTATATATATATATATATATATATATATATATATATATATTTTGTATATGGATTTTTAACAAAAAAAAAAATTTTGTCAATCTATTTTAGGATTAGTTGCATTATATTTATATGTAATTGGACCGAAAGAACAGTCAAAGCAGTCTACATAAATAAGTAACTTCTTAAGGAAATGCATTATTTACATTCACTGAAATATTTTCTTCAATATTGATTTCTTAAAAAGGTATAATTCATATGTATACATATATTTATATATGTGTACATACACATACGTACACATGCATTATTCCATTAGGAAGAGTTTGACACATATTTGAAAAATGCTACAGTTTGTTGGGCTAACTTTTGCCACAGTAAAATTAAATTTAGATAAGTACTCAATTCTTATAAGTATCACAGATTAATTAAATTATATTTCTAAATAATTTAGAGTGAGATTGTAAATCCGAGGCCCAAAAAATGTGTATTTTTAACTTTTCAATATGTTCTTACTACTTTTGGAGGAGAAAATAAACGTATATGCGATTTCGAAGACCAAAATTATGAGGACAAAAAATAGTATACTTGTAAAATATTAAATTGTATTGGAATATATTTTTAGCACGTTTGAGTGTAAGTCCCTTTATTCATAATAACAATGACATTTGCATGATTAAATTAGGGTTCTTCAATTATAAATATTGAAGAGTTATTGGTTTTCACTTTCCCGTAGGCACGAAGCCAATCCCCAAAAATGATGGCAAAAATCTCCAAAGTGCACTAATCACGTTAATTACAAATTTTCATCCATTTAGTGGATGTGTACGAAACAAGGCATCAGACTACCACAACAAGTTTATTTCATATTACACTAAGATAAAATAAAAAAATTAATTAGCAAATATATCTATTAATAAGCATTATTAGACATAAAATAGATTTTTTGATGAACTAACTTTAACTAGGCTAATAAGCATTAACAATTAGCTTCGCATAAATATAATACTTAAATTAAAAAGTATAAATTTGTAACATATTTATAAAACTGAAAATTATGATAAACATTATTGGAATAAAAATATATTTTGTGACATACTAACGTGAATCAAAACATTAACATTTTTCTTCATACATATATATATATATATATCACTTAAGTTTAAAAAGTATAATTTATAAATATTAATTAAGTTAAAAATTAAATTAAAATACTGATATAGTTTTATGTAATAATTAATATTTTATGTATTTTTGTCACATACAGTATGTGCCTTTATTTCATAACAAAAATATTAAAATTAAGTTTCATTTTGTGACATATTAATATAACTTACCTTAAATAAATATGAAGTTTTTTTGAACGGTATATGAATATTTTGTTGTATACTTTGGTTATTGAAATATATATATATAGTTAAAAAAAATATGCCAACTAATAATTTAATAAGAAAAAAAAAAGTTAACCGAGGTCACCCAAAAAATTTAACTCGATACCGTCTCAGAAAAGTCAATCTGAGCCCGACCTTAAAAATTCAACCCATCACAAAATATATCTAGTCTAGTAATGCTTATTAATAGACATATTTGTTTTTTGAAAGAGACAGATTTGTTGTTTAAACTATTATTTGTATTAGAGTTTAACATAAAATAAATTTGTAGTGGTTTGGTGCCTTGTTTTAAAGGGACGAGTCATGAGTTGCAACCTTATAAAATTTTGGGTACTTATATATGACTTGGGAGTGTTTGGTAGAGGGAGAACAGACAGAGAGAGAACAGACGCATGGCAACGTGGGAGATGAATGAGAAAAGTGGCCCCACAAAAAAAAATTGAAAAAAAATGAAATAATAATACAATAATATTAATAAATGACGTGGCGTGCCACGTAATTGTCTTCGTGGTGGTCAACGTTGTCACGCCATGAGTTGACTAACAAACATCCACTTAATTAGATGGAAAATTTTAATTACCATGATTAGTGCACTTTGGATATTTTTGCCGTCGTTTTTTTGGGATTGGCATCATGCCTATGGGAAAGTGAAAACTTTGGCTATTTATGCCGCTAATTACCCTTTTGAAAACAATATTTTGTGTATTTTGAAAACCGTATATTAATGTGTATTTATCATACTCATAAGTTTGTGGTTTACAATTCTACATTATTAATATCGTGCTTAATCTCGGGTATATATTAAATACACAATATTATTTATAATAGTATTGTGTATATTAAATCACATAATTATAAATACCCAAGAAATAAATAAAAAACGTGTATAATTGTATGAATTCGTCTTTTACTGGAAATTTGGTAAACTCTATGAACAACACCTTGGCTAATAATATGAAAGATTTAGGAAAAAGAGTCATTTGAATAAAACTTGTCGAGATACTAACCGCATCTGTGTTTACAAAGAGCCGCGGTTTTCTCAACAGACAAAATTAAGCAAGTTCGTAATTAATACAAAAAGACCTGCGGCCTTTAAAAAAAGGTGGGGCTCAGTATTGTAAGTTTTGCACTTGCGGTATTACCGAGGCTTTGTAACCGTTAAAACCGGGGCTTAAGGACTGAGCTTCAAAATTGAATTATTTGTCTATCATAGTCTTAATGATTGTGTTGTATTGGTTGTTGAAATAAATAAAAAAATCAATTTTTATTTTGCATAAATTAGATTGTAAGATTAATGTTTAATATATAAGTGTAAGCTTTGTACTATATTCGCAGTATGTACGTTTAACGATCATTTCATTGGTATGAATGAAACGCATGGTCTAATTACAATTTTTCTTTGAAAGTGAAAATATTGGTTTTAACCCGCTCAATCTTCGGCATTTTTATTCTCTCAATAAGTGCAGTAACGATTCCATAAGCCGATGCTTAAAAGTAATAACTTCGGCTTTCATTACAACATGCCGCGGTACCTACTCATCTGAATGTTGGTGACACGGAGTGTTATGAATTTAAGATCTAAGCCGCGACTATTTTATTGATGCCGCATCAAGCTATTTCGGGTTTCAGGTTAGGGTAAGATTTTATTTTCAAGTTGAAACCTTAAAACCCTAAAGTCGTGGTTTAGCTAAACAAGCCTCGGCCATTTATATCAACACTGCGGTCTACTCACATATGTTCATGGCGTTTTTGCATCGTACCCTGGTGTGTAACTGTAAGCCGCGACTTATTTGACAATTTCCTTAAGAGAGTACAACTTACTTTATTTAATTATATATATAGATCATCCAGCCCGCCATTTATTAATAATGTTAGAAATTGAAACCCATACTAATAGTTTAACCCTCCGTCAAGTAACCATTAATATATATATATATATATATATATATGGGATAATAGCGGCATAAGTCCTCAACCTTAGGTCAACTGGGGCGGCATAACCCCAACCCCATTTAATAGCGGTATAAATACCAAAAGTTGAATTTCCGTCCATATTTAACTAGCTTCCGTTAGTTTGCCAGATTCTTGTCCATGTGGCTGCCACATAAGCGACAAGTCACCCAACATTCCTCTCTCCGCTATGTCAGCGCGTCATCAAATATTTGCAAAATATTTGGCGTCGGTAGGATTCGAACCTAGCCCTCCCCTGTGAGTGACAAAGGACTACCCACATGGGCTAGCTCAACTTGCGTTATTGGGCGTACACATTAATATTTATTTACAAAAAACACGCATAAATAAGTAGCATATTTTATTCCATTACCTCGAAGAAGAGAGATAAAGGAGAGCTCCACGGCGTGCTCTGGGGGTAAAGCTCTGGGCGACGATGCTCGATGACGATGGGTTGGAGCTCGTCGCGATCGTCAAGGTAGACAGAGGCGAAGGGTGAGGTGAGGAATTGGTGGCAAAGACGGACGGTGACGAAGAGAGGGTTCTGGGTTTCGACGATCGAAAGCGAAGAGAGAGAAAGATGGGTGAAAGGAAAGAGAGAGGGAAAGGAAAGAGAGAAAGATAGAACGGGGGGAGAGGGGGCGAAGTGAGAGAAAGAGAGGGTGGGGGGGGGGGAAGATGAGTAAAAATTAGGGTAAAAAAGGGTATTTTTGTCAAAAATAGAGTAAAATTTAAGTTGGGGAATAGATAATCAGATTTATTGAAGTGGGAAAAAAAAGGGTAGAACTTGCTTTTTGGAAGACTTTTTTTCAATATGCAGCCCGTGGGTTCATAATCAAATCAGCGTTTCGGTCGTAGTCGGCGTTCAAAAAAGCCTAACGTAATTCCTCGGAGTAATATGGAGGATCCGAATAATAAGACATTTCACGTTATTCATTCGGATTCCTCCGAGCCCAACAACGATGGTCTAGAAAGCTCCGACAAGGATATGTACTTGAATCCAAGCAATGTTGAAGTATTCGAACCTTCTCGACTTAGTTTAGATGATAATCCTCTAAGCGATGTTGAGGTATTATTCGAGCCTTCTCAACTTGGTTTAGATGACGATGGCGTGGAAATTAGATTTGACGATCCTCTAAGCGATGTTTCGAGCCTTCTCGACTTGGTTTAGATGATAATCCTCAAAGCGATGTTGAGGTATTCGAGCCTTCTCAACTTGGTTTAGATGACGATGGCGTGGAAATTAGATTTGACAATCCTCTAAGCGATGTTGAAGTATTTGAGCCTTCTCGAATTGATTAAGATGGCTCACTTCGCACTCCATCGGGACGAGGACAAGGACGAGGCCGAATCGTCGAGAGAAGGATTCCGACAAGGCCTCGCCGTGGTACGCCAAATCCACTACATCGTCATTATGAGAAATGTTTTAGGTCCAACGATGTTTAAAGTAATGTTTTTAATTTTAATGTTAGGTGTTTAATTTATGTTGGGTGTCATTTGATGTTATAGCAATGTAATTTATATTTTAAGAGGGGCATGTTTAATGTTGTAACAATGTAATTTCAAGGGACGTGAATGCATATTTCTTGGAAATTTTCAAGTTTCCAATGAAAACCACCCAGGCTATTGTTAGATGAGCTGTGGTATAAAGGAAAAATTGTCATTTTCGTTTAACTTGTTGAAAATTTTCAAGTTTTCAAAACGGGATTTTTTTGCTTAGACCCTCTATTTCCGCGGCAAATGTATATAATTATATATATACATACCGCGGCCCGTATTCATGGTTTTTTTTTTTTTGGTTATATACCTTATTTTCGACATTTAAAAGATTTTTTCCTAAATCTATAACTTTAAACTCACTCGAATTATCCGCAATAATTTTTTTTTCTTAAAAAAATCCAGTCGTATTTCTCTCTCACTAGTTACTGGTACGATTTCAACACTTGAAGGTAATTTTTTAGTTCTTTATTCATTATGGAATCTAGATCTTGGATGAATATGAATAGGGAGATCGAAGTTTATAAGACTAGTGTAGATGTGTTTTGTGACTTTGTTAGAGCGCATTCGGTTGTTGGGGAAGGCATTCGGTGTCCTTGCGTTAAATGTGGAAATCATAAGTCGAAATCTTTGAAAAATATTCGATTTCATTTGCTTGCATTCAGGATTATGTGTTGTTATGATCAGTGGATCTACCATGGTGAAGAAATTTGTGAAAGTTTTAATGGAAGAAGCTTTGATAGTAACAGTAGGCACGGAATGACTCGTCCTTGCAAATTCCATTCCAAGAAGGTATTTTGGTGTGCCGAGATCTTTGACTTGAAATTCTTTTGACAATATCTTCTTGACTTCCTAAGCCTCCTAATCATCACTCTCTGTAACTATAAACTCATCGACGTAGACGATGATAATTGTGATTTTACCGGTTTTCAAGTGTTTGAAGAACATTGTATGATCAGTTTGTCCTTGAGAGTACCTGTTCTTAATTACATTTGAAAACCGTTCAAACCACGCTCGTGAAGATCGCTTTAATTCGTAAAGAGATTTATTGAGCTTAGAGACTTGATTACGTCTTGTTTGGTTTTCAAAACCTCATGGTTGACACATGTAGACTTCCTTTTTGAGTTCTTCATTAAGAAACACATTAATATGTCAAGTTGATGAATTGACCAATTTGAGTTAGTTGCTAGAAAGAGAAGAATCCTGACTGTACTAAGCTTTGAAACTGGAGCAAAAGTCTCGGTATAGTCAATGCCATAGGTTAGGGTAAACCCTTTGGCAACTAACCTTACCTTGTATATGTATATTGTAGCATCAACGCATAATTTTACTGTAAACACCCACTTGTAGCCAACTGTTTTCTTCCCAAGAGATAGATCGGTAATGTCACACGTCCTGTTGTGTTCCAATGCTTTCATTTCTTCCTAGATAGTTTTCTTCCATTCTGAATTCAAATTGCCTCTTAAATGGACCTAGGAATATATACACTAGATAGACTCGAAGTGAAAGCACGATATAACGGAGATATAATAGAGATAATTTGGAATAAGATATGAATTTTGAAATAGGATGGTTTGTGCACGATCTAATACCTTTCCTAATGGTTACGGGTAAATCTAGATTAACAGGGGGATTAGAGTTACTGGACACATTCAGAGATGATGGATCGAGCACAGGTTCAGCTTCATGACAGTGTGAAGAATTAACATCATCTTTTTTGGTTGGTTAAGGTTGCTTTTGTCTTGAATATACATGCAATTCACGATGAAGGGGAGTATGTGTTTTGGATGTGTTAGGATTTGGTAACATAGGAGAGTCTTTTGGATGAGGAGTAGAAGGAACAACGGTCTGTTAAGGATTGGATTGTCCAAATTGTCCCATGAACAATTTGCTTATTCTCTTGTTTTCGTCTCCCCATGGAGTGAATTTGGAGCAAAATACGGTTTAGACTGAAAAAACAAACATCACAAGAAATATATGGTTTTTTTAGTAATGGGAAAGAAATAACGAGACCCTTTTTGTGTTGGCGAATAACCGAGGAAAACTTCTCAACCAAATGTTTTTAGCAGAAGTTGATTTGAGCTAAAAAAAAATAAGGGTGAGATTGAGAACATGGACAGGTATTTGGAATTTTAGTGCTCGGCTCGGGAGACGATTGATAAGGTACGTGCATGGTAAACATGAAAGCAAGGGAAACTTCTAAGAGATGTCTATTCTTTCGCTCGGAAAAACCATTTTGTTGTGGTTTAGCGACACAAGAACTCTGATGTGAAATTCCATGACTTAGAAGGAAATCACCGAGAATGGAATTGAAATATTCTTTCCCACATATGTCCGAAGAATACGAATATCGGTTTGGAATTGAGTACGCTTCATTATATGAAAGGTTTGGAATACGAGACTTGTTTCAGATTTTTCACGGAGTAAATAGACCCAACTGGTCAGTGGATGATCATCGATGAAAGTCACTAACCAGCGTTTCCCGTTGGAAGTAGAGATTTTGGATGGTCCCTACATATCACTATAAATTTGAAAGAAAGGTGCCGAAGAAACATGTGGAATGAGAGAATATGGCACGAGTGTATGTTTAGCAAGATGAAAAATTTCACAATCAAAATCAGTAAACTTTTTATTAGAAAATAATTAAGGATACATGCGCTTTAAATAAAGGAAACTCGGATGGCCTAAACTTGATGCCGTAACATTATTTTTGGGAATTTGAAACACAAGACACATTCAATGAAGTAAATTGTGAACTAGATAATGATGAAGCATCCTCAAGGTAGTACAGGTTGTTGTGAATTTTAACACTGCCAATCGTCCTCCCCGATGTTTGATCCTGAAAAAAACATGAATATGGAGAAAATTTAGCAAAACACTGATTATCGAGAATGTATCTATGGATTGAAATGAGACTTTATTTTAATAACGGAACATGGATGACATTTTTAAGAAGAAGACTTTCAGACAATAATACGGTGCCAAAACCTCTAATGGGAATTTGAGAGCCATCGACGGTTCGAACAATGACATTAGACTGTCACGAAATATAAGTATTGACCAACGAAGATTTACTCGTCATATGATCGGAGGCTCCGGAGTCGATAATCCAAAGGCTGGCATATTGCTTTGACAAGTGATAAGCAAAGGTGTTTTTACCAAAGAGGGCAATTGAGCATGATGGTTTCTCGGAGGAAGGCCGATTTAAGAGTTGGACGAGTTGGTCGAGCTGAGCTTGATTGAATGGAAGTGACGAGGAAGTACTATCATTGTTTTTGCGTAATGGGCTCTGGCATTCGGTGTCGAGGGCTGCCAATTCGGTGGCTTTCCATGAAGCACCCAACATTTGTCGCGAGTGAGGCCTGGATGCTTACAATGATCACATCAGGGACGTTTACCACGAGACCGATCAGATCCACCAGACCAGCGATTGGATGTGAGGGCAGACACATCGGCGGACAGGATGTAGGCTGCTGAGGAATTGAATTCTCGTCCATTAGCATAATCTTCCAACGAAACTTCTTCACGTCGAACTATAGCATAGGCATTTTCGGTAGATGGAAATGAGTCCCGAGCAACAACACGCCAACGGACTTCATCAAGGTTCCTGTTCAGAGCGGCAAGAAAATCAAAGACGCGCTCCTTCTCCACTTGTTTCCAAAATTTGACATTACACTTTGTACAAGTAAGCTTGTCATCAAGAAATAGATCAAGCTCCTGCGGAGATCTTGGAGCTCTGAAAAATATCGAGTCACCGGAAGAGAACCTTGTTTAAGTTCCTTCAATTTCGCCCGAAGATCAAAGATTTGAGACGCATTTCCGAGGTCGGGATACATTTGACGAGCTGCATCCTAGACTTTGTTGGCCGTCTGATACCAAAATATCAACAACTTATCTTTGGATCCATGGAATTGATAAGCCAGGCAAGAAAAATGGAGTTTTCGGCCTGCCATGTAGTATATGAGGAATCAGTGATGGTCGGAGACCGCCGGTGAGATGGCCAAGCTTACCCTTCCCGCATACGACAATTTTGATCGCTTGTGCCCATTGAAGATAGTTCTGACCGTCGAGCTTGTGGGCTGTGATGTCACTGATGTGAAAGGGATGAAAGATTACTCTCGGAGAAAGGAACAAGAGACTTTGACATAAAGTTTTTGCCAGCATAGTTGATACTGATATCTAGAGCTGCGGCTCGCGACTGCTGGAGAGGGATCGCGACGTGTCGTGACTATTTGCGGGGAATCGCGGCGACGAGTCGCGATTCGTCGCGACGTCCTCTCTCTCTCGCTCTCCCTCCCTCTCTCTGTCTCTCCGTCTCACACTATCTCTCTCGGCCTCATCGTGACCGATCGTGACCGGAAACATCACAACGCGTCGCGACGGCAGCATTCACGATTTTCGGCGACCAAGTCGCGACGGGTCGCGACGTCGCCGCCCCCAGCTCTACTGATATCATTACCAGTGGAGACATCAGATTCAAGATTTCCCATTGAAGATGATAAAAGAAAATGAGGGTGGAAGAGAGCCAAGTGTTTGGCTCTGATACCGTATGGGAATAGACGAGAGAAAATTGTCTTATTACAACTCAACTAATGATTACAAAATATAAAGTACATAAGGCAATAACCTATACCCAATCTAGACCCAATAAATCCGCAACTAATCTGCCTAATTGATCCAAATTAATACATTATTGCAATCAAAATAATACACAATAAATTACAATATATCAAGAATTAAATGGCAGAATATTCTGAATTGATTTCAGCATTAAATTCCTGAATCTTCAGTACTTTCGATCATGGATCTGGAAAATTAGGGGGAATTTGCATATATTCTCCTTCATACAAGAGTCTTGAGTCCTTGAGAAATTCTGAGAATAAAGCTAGCAATATCAGATACCGAGAAAAGTCAAAATATTAAACTATTTAGGCTTACAAGCGGATATAAAACATCGACAAACTTTCTACCAAACAAATCAGATCATTTATTTCTTCCTTAAGTCTTACGTTAAAGTAATGTAAGACCGTAATGTATATTTTGGAGTGATTGGAACCGGTGCTTGAAATGCCAACTGCTTCTATCAGGGCCGGGTTTATCTAGAAATTCATCACTTTAGTGAAGTTCCGTTCGCTTGTTGGTTACATTTGTTTTTAGATTAGGAAGAGTTAGAGCTAGTACCTATATATTGGTTGAGAAAATACAAACTCAGTGATGGTACTTCTGTCCTTTTAGAATTGTCCATGCCCTGAATTGAAGACAAAATTATTATGATGATGATTCAATCGAAGAATGGCAAACTTAAAAAGTATTCAAAGCTATTTAGTTTCTTGGTTTGCAAGTAAAGTAGCTACCTATATAGTTGTTCAACAAGCACAAGCGAGGCAATTTGATGATTCAGGACCATGGAAGACAACTTAACAGATACGTCCGCACGTTCCCGCAACTGTTTCCCATGACCGTAAGGTCCTCCTATGCAGAAAGACAACCCTGCAGCTCCCTGTTACATGTTCAAACTTTCTGAGTGACAGATAAATGAAGGCAACAATACTGCGACTTATTTATGTCAAAATTTAGCAGCACGAGACATTTGTTTTCTCGACAAAATCTCATTGAGAAATACAAAAACTATTCAAACAATTATCATATCTAAGAAAAAAAGCTCTGGAACTAGAACACTTCTTACCGTACTCCCGGCGTCCCCCAATAAATCGGCCATTTGCTCGGACCGTAGGTCTTGGCCACGCTCATCCAACAGAACCACCTAGAGATCAATGAGAGCATATTTGATGCTTACAACAGTCTCTTAAACAAATTTAAAAAAACACTTCAATACATGGACATTGAGGAAGCACAACTCGATCTCCTTTGGTGTTTTCGAAATAAAATAACGCCACAAGGACACAAGAACAGTACTTTTTCATATGTTTTTAAATATTTTTTTTTCTTTCTATTGAAACAATATCTTTTGTAAATACATACATACATACATACCCAATCATTAGACCTCACATGATTCATTACAGCGCTATCTTCATCCTCAACTTGAGCCTTCCAATCTCTTCAGTTTACCAAGGTTTTTTTCATTAATTTGATTGCCCCGAGTTTAATGAAAACAAAAGCCCAATCTCTACAGAATAATTGGCAATAATGCCCCTTGAATTTGATATGTTGGTAAAGGCTGCCTCTTGAATTTTAATGTAAGCAATGCACTCTATATTTTAAAAAATGTTAAAATATTAAATTTGATGAAAATACTGTGAAGAACGAACATAGATTAAATTGCATCACAACTCCTTGGCTTTTACACGAATAAATAGGAGTTCGATGATACCGGGCGTTTTTAGGGTTCGATCGGATCTGCACATCGTCGACATTGCAATAAAGCTTGAGCTTCTGAACGTACTCGTCGAATACGAGCTCCACGCCTTGCGACCTCTTCTTCCCGACCCACAGAATCCGAATCGGCAGTGCTTTCTGAAAGTATATTTATATCCACACGCGTGTATAAGCAAGACTCTGAGGAGAAAAAGAGAGGCCATGGAAGTCTGTCTGTTAGAGAGCTAACCACTGAATGACCAACGAATTTGCAGGGCGTGCCTGGAAATTGAGGAAGGAGAGAGAGTCAGGTGAAGTGAGAGGGAGAGAAGAGAATCCATAGCCATAGATAGGTGAGCTCTGGAGTGGAGAACCTGGTGAAGAAGTCGCTCCGAGACTGGCTGAGGCAGAGAGAGCCATTTGAAGGACCCAAATTTAAAAAATACAGATTCAAGAGTGGAATATAAAATGGTAATTTACTAAAAAAGACTCTTTGATCAGTACAAGTTTTATTTAATAGAGGGAAAATTACGGCAAAAATATTCAATTTTTGGTCAACGTGCCCGTGTCCTCAATTTTTTAAATTGGCGGTAAAAATATTCAACGTGAGTTTTTTCTTTTCTCTTTCTAAAGGCAGCTTTACTGCATGTGGGATTGAACCCACAACGTGCCTTGACCGTGACTTTGGAATGAAAATGTTAATTTTTCCGCTAACATCCGCCATGTGGTTGTTAACGGCAAAAATACCAAACTTTTTTTTTAACAAAATTAATTTTTAATTTTTTTTTCTTTACTTGATTAGTGATAATTGCTTGAATTTAAAATACATAGAATAACACAAAAATTAGTCAATGCTACGACGAAGAGTTTATTCGGAAAATTCCCGGCGCACGATCTAGATTTCGCATTAAGAGGCTTTTGTTGGTGTGTACAAAAACTTGCTGATCTTTTTACACACGTAAATTACATACACTGATACACACATAATTATACACTGCTTGCTTCGAATAGGTTGATCAGTTTCGTCTTATGAAAACAAACAGAGAGCCTCTAGACCCCTTCCCCAGCCTGATCTTGTCGTCAATGTACGTGATCTGAAGTTTCACCTCGCTTTCGCCGCCATACCGGAACTCCAGAGATCCGAACTTCAGCTCGGGCGGCTCGAATATGACTTGGACCCACTCATCATTTAGAGACTTCAGTTTTCCTGTCCCGTGATATGAAAAGATTTCTTGTATCAACTATCAACTTTGTGCAGACCATGATCATTCAAAAACGATGTAAGCCAATACTTATTTTTCAATTACACATGATGCTTATTAGCTCTACTCGATTCTTAAAGCATAATAAAAGTCTTAAAAGGACGGAAAGAAAAACTAATGGACCGGTTTGCCCTTACTTCGGCCAATTACCACGGGCGTGTCATGTCGGTTTCAGACATCAGCGAAAACCCCATTTAGTAAATAAATTGAGATTTTCTCGGATCAAACCTCCCGTCGACACACTAGAATTCACGAAAAGAACCTTGCGAAACCCCTCTTTTCACCTCGACAAAAGTGTTACTTCGTTTCTCGAGGACGATTCTCAACCACCAACTTCAGTTGTATTTGAGTTCAGAGAGTGAGAGTGATGAGGTACCTGTCAAAGAGACCTCTCCATCAACGAGACCCAACAACGAAAAGGCCACTTTGTTCCGCACAATGTCGGGCGCTTCTAGACCCTGAATCATTTCCGTGGTTTTCAGGAAAATACGGCCGAAAGCGCTCCGGTAGCCACCACCTGGCGAAGTCGGCACTGAGCAGTAAGCGACGTCCCACTCTGCATAAGTATTTTAGGATCAACACTCGTCGACATTAGATGATCAGGAACCGAATTTGTTATTTCATTCTTTGATTTGCTATAAGGATCTTAGCCATCTGCGTCAGTTTCAACTTCAACAAGCACGCCAAGACTGGTTTATCTTCATTGAGCCTCAAATCAAGAAAAGCTTGAGGGAATTTTAATGGAAACTATACCTCCAAAGATGAGAGGACATTTCACAGGCTCATCAACGCAATACTTCTGCAACTCTCTGGCCTCTTCGGCGACCTTGTCGTGCTCTTCCTTGTTAAGCAACACGCCTCTGTCGCTTTGAGAAACCTGAGATCCATTACCGGAGATACATTTCAATACTAAAAACCAGAATTGTTCCAATCACTTCCTTCCAAGTAGTCTCTCACAGAAGATTCAAAAGCAAACAGAAAGCACAGCTTTCGACAAGCAAACATTTTGATATTAGATAACCGAGCTTCAACCTTGGAAATAATTGAAGCGACGAGATCTTCTGGTCCGGTTCGAACTCCAACGTTTGGGGTCGAAACCGAAGCCAAAACCATGAAGCTCGTGCGGTGGCTGCGAAGGCGGGACCGAGACAGAGACAAGACAGGAACAGGCAGATTCTCGGCGCGTCTCGGGGGGAAACCGGCGAGCTTCAGCGGCGACGCCGGCGAGAGAGACAGAGAAGAAGCGGAGGCAGCCATGGAAGCGTCCAGAGGGAGAGAGTGAGAGTCTTTGGATTCGAAATCGGTATTTAGAAGAAATGGATATTTTGGGATTACGTGTCAAAAGCTCATTGGGTTGTTCCATGTCAGCGTTGTGATCTTGGTGGGACCAGGAGTTCCGTAGCTATTGGCTGTTTGGCATCCACGTAGGCAGATCTTGTATCGTCACCTTATCCGCCGAGCATTATTTATTTAGGGATAATTAGGTAAAATAACTTTTTTTTTTAAGCATGTGCATATATGTATATGCACAACTCAAATTAACATATTTATTTATGGATAATTGCTTACCAGATAATCAAGGTTGTGATCAGGGGTGAAAGCAGAATCGAAAATCGGGAAATTAGTTGTTTTTTGTACCTATTTCAAAAATTTGGGATTTTTATTTTCGGTACCGGTTCCCGGTTCCTGTTGTAAATTTCCCTATTTTTTTAAAAAACCGGAAGCGGTACCGGGAAAAAGTAAGAAAAGAATCGTGAAAAAAATTTGGTACTAACACGAGACAAAAATTAATGGCCGAAACAAAAACTTAACACAAGACAAAAATTATAGGTCGAAAAAAAAAACTTAACACGAGACATAGATTTTGCTTGCGAGTGAAATCTTCTAGTTGGAAGACGAAGACATGTAATCGACGGTGGAGGGTTCTCGGCAAAGAGAAGAATATGACGTCACGATGGATGAGAGAGGGAGAAAAAGAGATTGAAAGGGTCGAGAAAGGAAAATGGTAAATATTAAACCCTAATAACGAAAAAATGCGCATAGTTTAAGTCATAAAAAACGACATATAACCCAAAAACTACAATAAGCATACAAAATATTTAAAAACAACATACTATTTCCCTTATATTTCCCTTTTATATTTTTAAAAACCGTTCCGGGACCGGTACCGAAACCGGGACAAAACCGGGAAACAGTTGCAAAATTTTCACCCCTAGTTGTGATACTTAATTTTTATTGATTTTGTCTCCGTTGATGTTGAATTTTGCACATGTGCATATTTCAAAATAATTTTTATTTTTATCTTTTATATTAAATACTTCAATTTAAAACATACGCAAGTAAACTACTTAATGGAAACATAAATATAAGAGGAAAAATCAATCGACACGTAAATATAAGACTTTTTGTATTTAATTAGCGCAATTGAAAAATACACCGAGCTATTTTGAAAAAACTTCTCAGCTTTTGTGGCGCTATCATTTATTTTCATTCCATATTCACTTTATTCAGAAAAGTGAATAGCATTTTACTGTTTAAAATATTATTATTATTATTATTATTATTATTATTATTATTATAGCTGGCATTAAGTAAAAAAAAAAAAAAAACTTAGGCCCGTGGTTGAAGGAATCGAGATTTGTAAACAAATGGGTTACTATGACAATGACATTAACATTGAATATCATTCTAAAATCATTGTTGGGAAGAACTTACACAATTTTTAGATGATATGGAATTTTCTACATGTAATTAGAGGAAAATAAAGCTGTAGATGTTGTTGATGCCGAAAAATAGATCAAACATTATTCTGGCTCATGTCTTGATAATGGGTCGGGCCCATCACTATATGTTGATTTTTCTTGGGCTTGTGGCTTGGTCTTTGGTGTCAGGTGGATCGGACCCTCCGTAGGGCATATCGACGCTTGGACCTTGATCTCTAGAGAGTCGGGGGGATGATGATATATGATGCCGCACCTCTTATTGTTATAGCGAGGATGCCCACGTACCCATTTTATCGGGATCATGTCATCACGTAGTTCAAAGTGATTGTTGGGAGATACGAGCCTAGGCTCGCCTTCGCAAGTCGGGAGTTGACAGTGGAGACGGAGGTCAGTCGATGCTCTGACCTTGATCCTTTTATCTTTAGAGAGTCGGGGATTCCTCCATCGTCTTCTCTCTAGGTAGTTTTTCCTCTATCTCTGGGGAGTTGGGTGTTATTCCGACACCTTCTCTCTAGGTAGCTTCTACGCCTCAATATCTCGAGAGGCGGGGATTCGTCTGGCGCCTTCTCTCTAGGTAGCTTCTCTGGGGAGTTGGGCATTCATCTGAAACTTTCTCTTTAGGTAGCTTCTCCGCCTCTATCTCTGGGGAGTCGGCTCTAGGTGGCTTCTCTTCCTCTATCTCTGGGGAGTCGGGGATTCCTTCGGCACCTTCTCAGTAAGTTTCTCCTTCCTTCCGATGTTAGTCGGATATTTATTGGCGGAGTTGTCTGAAGTTGTTCCCCGAAGTTATTCTGAATTATCTAGCAATGTCTAGATTTTTCCAAAGTTTCTCATTTGAATGAAATGAAGCTCCTATTTATAGGAAGGCCCAAGGACCTCTGGGTCATTAATAATTACTTTGTTGGGCCCGTGAGCAATTATGATACTGTTTGCGCGGTGACACGGTGAACGCGGTTACACGGTGACGTGGTGACACGGTGAACACGATGACACGGTGATGCACATGGTGGTTCTTGATAATTGCATGTTGACGCGGTGACACGGTGATGCGATGCGGGATGGCCTGATGCTCTTTTTGAGGTAAGAGTACCAAATTTTCTACTAACTTTTTTCGGGCCGAGTCTTGTTGACTTTTTGGGCTGAGCCTTAATTTCTCTAGGCTTCGAAAAATACTCGTAACAAATGTTTTGGCTCGTATTCGTGTTGAAGGGATAAATATTTTGTATGCCGATTCTAACCATCTTCAAGGTCTTGTTAAATGTTTGTTTTGATTAGACAAGATGTGTACCGCTTATATGAGACATGTCTAAGATATTATGTTAGTCTTGTTTTATGATTGTTTTTTTCTTGATGTACGATTTTGTCCTTGTCAATGTACATTGATATGATGAAATATATCTCTGTTTTTTATGAAAATAAGCTTTGATCGAAGAGGACCAATACCAAAATAGAGGCCTATTGACAGAGTTAAATGGGTGAACAAGTGAGAAGTCAACAATCAGAGGAAGAGTGTGAATGGGTCCATAGGGACGAATATGATAATGGAGGAGAATAATGAAGTGCATCGATGAAGATACGCCCATTGGCAAAGCCTCGTCGATGAAGCTTCATCGATGAAACCTCGTCACCAATCCTTCATCGCTAGGGCGGCCAAACCAAGAAAGACCAAAGGCAAAGAGCTTAGTGACAAGATCATTTGTGCAACAAGACCAGGGACATACGACGAGGAAAAAGACAACAAAGAGCAATCAGCGCAGCGGGAACGACGCCTCAGGATTAGCGATGGCAGTTACTATGTAATTAAGGCAATTATTAGGGAATCAAATGCAAAATGTAACCGACCATTTTTTAGGCTGGATGTTGATTATGAATCTATATAAATAGTGAGCTAAATGATGTAAAAAGGAATCGATAATCCTTGACAAGAATTAGAATACACTCACACCAAAATTCTCGAGCATCTTATTCTTTTCAAGCCCATTTTCATTTGCGTGATTAAGTTTTAACAGAAACACGTGAGCTCTTAGGTAACTTAAAATCAAAATTACACCAATAGTTTAGAGCCCACCGTGGGGCACATGTAATCAAGCCCTTACTCAATTGAGTCAAGCTCATGAACTCTTTCATCCGCCGAAAAGAAGAAGATTCCGAGTCAGTGAACTCTTTCATTCGACTCTGGGCCTGCCCTTTTGCTAGCTTTTTCATTATGTCAACTATGTGCTTTTAATTGCTTAGTTGAATCACTTGTTGTCCCAAAAGATGGCGATGGCAGAAGAGTCATAGACGCTAAGACAAGAAGAGGAACAAAGACAGTCAACGATAGTGACGCTGGCGAATCAACAACGGACGGCGGCTTTGGCTCGGCGGCATATGGAAAATTCATAGTATATATAGTGTAAGTGACACAAAATAATAATTATGATCAAAATGAAAATCTCTTTCATAAAATGTTTACAAAAAGTATTTGTACTTTTTTTATACACTGCAAGTTTCAATAATTATTCATTTACGATATTAATAAGAATTAGTAATCTATATCGTTTTTTTAAGATATATTATCTTATTTTTATCAAATTTAATAATTTTTAGTTTGGAATGGAAAAAAATATTAATTTATCAAGGTTTAATTTTATGTATAACAAATATAAGTAACGAATATTGCACGATTTATGTGGCATTCATGATATTTTATATCATCTATATTTTACGATAGAGTAGAATCTCAAGAGGCCAAATTTAATTTTTCAATAAATATCATGCATTCACCATTTTAACTCCATGATACACTTAAAATACGTGTTTAAATCGACTTTACCATGATAACAATAACTCATAGTAATAATTAGAGGAATTTTGTGAGTCCTCTTTCTTAGGTACGATTTCGTCTACGACAATTTACATTGTTAGGATGAAATTTACCTCTGTCGTTTAACAAATTTGGGCTTCATTAGCCCAAGGCCCAAAATCCCCAAGAGCCCAGTTAACCAAGTCAAAGAAGATCAGCTCAGACCAAGGCGACGAAGGCTCTGAGCGACAAAGAAAGCATCAAGCGATGCTCATTGTCGATGATGGCTGAGCAACGAAGATCATCACTAGACCCCGAAGACGACGAGGGGAGCAGCGACGAGGCACATCATCATGACAAAGATAATAGCTACCAAGACAAAGACCGAAGGAGAAATAAATGCAATTAGCGTGGTGTAAGCGACGCTCCAGCCAATTGATGACGACAATTACGCCCATGATTGCAGCCATGCAATTAGAACCATTGTGAGGGAATCAAACACAATTATAACTGTTGATGTACAAATTCATCATTATTTAATATGACATAAAGTGCTAAAGTTGTGAATTAATTAAATTTACAAATGAAGATTAAATGCTTTAAAGAAATAAATCGATATTCATAAAAGCCCAATTAAGAAGCCCAATAGATTTCTCAATCAGATGAAGCCCGGCGGATACAAAGCAACTCGGCCCAGAAGGCCCAAAAGCTCAGCGATATCCGTCGTCAACCCAGGAAGAAGAGGGTAGAATCTGTTGGAAATCGGTGGTATCAAGACGACTTCCTTACCACGATAATAGCCTCCGAGGCGTCCCGGTAACATTTAAAAAAATTCATTTTAAAGCGAAAATCTTGTTACCGGACCGACGACATAGATATCGGGTAACAATCATTTTGTTAAGATCTGATAAATATTTCGAACTTAATATTTTCATAATCATTATTAATAATCTACTCGAATAGGAAATAAATAGAAATCAGTAAATTGTTGCATTTATTAACCCAATGCATAAGGCCGTACCTCAACTGACGATTCCGGCTGCGCGTTCTGATTTGGGCAGGGCTCCGCCGGTGCTGAGGGAAACTCCCGTGATCTTCCGGGATATTCTCCTGGATTCCTCGTACCAAAGCGTGGGCTTCGCTGGCAGGACTACGTCGCAAAATTTAACTGACGGTTCTTTTAAAGCTACCGGAGAAAAATATCTCCTAAGCCGAACCAGAAGAGAGATCAGAAGCAGAAAACTCGCAGACCCTAGAAAGAGAGGGAGAGCTCGAGTTTTTGCTCTGGGGAAAGGTGTAAAAAATGTGTAGAATGAGCCTCCTATTTATAGGCTCAAGCTGTAACCGATTTGGAGATTTTCCCTCCCATTATTCGAATTCTATTAATTAAATATAATTAATTATATCAATCCAACGGTCCAGATTCAATCTCATCTAAATCCAATGGATATAATTGATCAGGGATTTAATTAAATAATAATACATGATAAGATCAAAATATTTAATCTTATCATCATATTAATAAAATTCAAATTATATAATATATACATATTTAAAATTCGAATTTGATGATGATTATCTAGATCCAATGGTTAAAAATAAATCTTAAACCAATCCAATGGATCAAATCAATTAGGGATAAAGTCAAATACCCTCGGGTTTTACTGTTGGACATGTGTGTCCTTAAACAAGATATTTTTCCATTTGTAAAAAGATTATGACAAGTCGTTGAATAAAGATGATGCTTATTTTGATAATCTTATTATAGTTTCTGGTAGAGTAAAATAGAATGTTTGATTCCTTAGTTCATGAAGGATGCAATTATGTTATTATTATCACAACAGAGTCAATGTGAGGGAGAATTAATAATCATAATAAATGAACTTAAAATGTCCGTGACCTGATCAATTGGGTGGGAGCCCATTAATCGTATAAGGTCATTAATGTGACTAAGTGATAATCCTATTCTGGATTTTGTGTGTGTCACTAGTAGATGATCAAATGGATATTCGATCTAAGTCCTGAGTGATCTTGAGTCCAAGCTGCTGACTTGATTGTTCTTTGATTTAACCGTTAAAGAATACGAAATATTACCGCTGTTCCCAACACTATTATTTTGGGAACATGAAAGTCAGCAGTAAGGGTAGCTTGGTCATAGACATGGGCATCACACAGCTCTCTTTAGAGTGATGATGATTCCCTTGATTGTCGGTGGTGAGAAGTGAGAGATACCCATGCGCAACTTATGAATCGAAACCATAAATGGGTTACTCATGATACTATTAACTGAGTCAAGGATGAAAAAATACAATGAGGGGCATAACGGTAAAAACCGCCTGCTCATTTATGAATCATCAAGTGAAAGATCAATAACCCGAATTTGATTGTATCAATGGACACCCTGCTATTATAAAGGGAATAATATATACCGTATCACTAAAGAGTGCAGCCTCGGGTCTATAGTGGAATCACTTCGAGGTTTGACGAACAACTAGCAGTTCGTTGGAGCTTAAGTGATACGGGTCCATGGTCCCCAGGATAGCTCCGTAACGGATGAAACGTACGTGATTAAAATACATTCTGGATAATGTCTAATCATTTGGCTTGACTTATAAAACTGAAAGGTCTGTGTCAGACATCAGATAGTTTTATCGTTGGCGTGGCAAAAGTATCATATTTTGGTACACGAAATTAACTGACAAAAAGAAATTTAGAATTTAGATTTTCTATCAGCACCATATTATTGGAAATTAAATTCTAAGCAGCTTTGCTTTTTGAACCAAGTCATTTCGACTTACGGTTAGTGATTTATGGATTTTCTAAGTTTGTGAACGGTTCGATAAACTTTGAAATTAAATCACATGTCACGAATTTAAATGATGGTGTGGCACCATGACATTTTTATGTGTGATATTGAGATCAGGATTTATTAATATAATTTAATTATTTGGATTTAATTATTAATATCTTATTAATAATTAATTAATAATTAATAGATTTATATTAATAAATGAAAATTTATATTTATATATATTAATATGTGTAAATTCGAATTAGGGTTTGTTATATGAAACCCTAGTTAAAATTCGAATGGCATGATTTGGTATTTCTATATTTGCGGCATAAGTACCAAAAGTTTTGGTATTTTGGCAAATCCCTAAAATCAATATTATCCATTGGATCGGTTATGATTTAGTATCAACCGTTGGATTAGGATATTGATAAATTCAAAATTAATAACTTGGTGACCAAGTTCTGTTTTTCGAATTTGATTAATTAATTGTATCCGTTGGATCGGTCTAAGATTTAATCTTTACCGTCGGATTGAAAATTGATTAATTATATATATATATATATATATATATCTATATATATTCGAATTATGGTTTAAGGATAAATTCGAAAAATGTTTTTAATAAATATTTTTATCCTAAACTAATTTGATCCATTAGATCGGTTTTAAGAATCATCTCAACCGTTGGATCTAGATAATAATAATTCGAGTTATATATATATATATATATATATATATATATTATAATTTGAATTCTATAATGATAAGAAGATAAGATTGGATTTTTGATTTATCTAAATCTTTCTTATTTAATTAAATCCCTAATTAATTATATCCATTGAATTTAGACGAGATTAAATCTGGACCATTGGATTAAGATAATTAATTATATTTAATTAATGGAATTCGAATTTAGGGAGGGAATATCTCCAATTCGGTTACAGTTTTGAGCCTATAAATAGGAGGCTCATTCTACACATTTTTCACACCTTTCCCCAGAGAAAAATTCGAACTCTCCCTCTTCCTCAGGGTCTGCGAATTTTCTCTCTGATCTCTTTCTTCTGGTTTGGCTTAGGAGACTATTTATCCGGAAGCTTAAAAAGAACCATCAGTTAAAGTTTTGCGACGGAGTCCTGCCGGCGAAGCCCACGCTTTGGTACGAGGATTCCAGGAGAATATCCCGGAATATCACTGGAGATTCCCTCAGCACCGGCGGAGCCCTGCCCGATTCAGAGCGCGCAGCCGGAAATCGTCAAACGAGGTACGGCCTTATGCATTGGGTTAATAAATGCAAACATTTACTGCTTTCTATTTATTTCCTATTATGACTAGTTTATTAATAATGAGTTATAAATATTAAATTGCATAATCTTTATCAGATCTTGGGATATGGTTATTATCCGATATTCGGACCGTTATACGGATAACAAGTTTTTCCGCTTTAAAATAATTTTTTAAATGTTACCCGGACGGTTCGGAGGTATAAATCGAGATAATTATACGGAATCCGAGACGAGATTTCCAACAATTGGTATCAGAGCAATAGTTCAAGGATAAATAATTACGTAATTTAATTAATGGGTTTAAAGAACGAATTATTTGATGAATAAATTAATAATTAAAATTGAAATTTATTTCTAGATATTTTAATATTAATTTAATTAATTCCCGACCCGAAAAATCGGACCGGAAAAATGGCCGGGCTGCTAGGCGCAGCCCAAGCCGTGGCACGGGTTGACCAGGGGCTGCCGCTGCAGCCCCAGGGTCAAAATCCTAGTCGCCACGGGCCAGGCCCGTAGCGAAGCCCACGCCAGGGCGAGGCCCAGGGCGAGACCCTTGCGGGTTGCCCTGGCGCGCAGTGCCTAGGCCTCGCGCTCTGACCTGCGGCCCACACTGCCTGGCAGCGGAATGGGCCTGCGGGCCCAGCGCGAGGTGGGCGCCGCCCTGGCCTCTTCGGCTGGTTGGGTGTGGCTTCTCCTAGGGACGTGGGCCCGGGATTAGGCCCGGAGGGCCCACGTACATAATTTTTAATTATGGGTCAGAATTTATTCCGACCCGGATCCCTAGAAATAATTAATTATATTCATCATAGATATAATTTATTATAACCTATTTTCATAACCCTTAAACATAGTGTCTATGTTTGGATCATTATTAATATGTCATATTTAGGATAGATATAAATAATAAAGAGTAAATGTAAATGTGTTTATTATGAGTCGGAAAAATTTCAATCGTACAATCTTGCCTAAGGAAGAGGGAATCAAAAGTGGGGCCGGTTCAGCATCCACTTCTGGGTGACCGGTTAGGACCCCTCCCATCGACCTGGAGAGCGTACGAATTGATCTATCACTAACGACAAAATAATGAACACAATAAAGGGGCTTATTTAATTACGTGTCGTAATAAATAAATCCAAAATATAAACCTTTAATGTGTCATTAATAGTTTATATATTAAGTTTTTATAACTTAGTAAAAGAAAGAAAACGTTATCTCCTAAAAACAATGGCAAGTATAGAATACATCAAAGGTCTCCATTATTACTAACACAAGGTCTGCTGACCACACCGCCTCGAGTCACCCTAGTGTGTCCATTCCCTAAGGAAGGTGTGCTTGTGGAAGGTTTGACAGCGTGATAGTTTCAAAAGAATATGGGGACGGAGGAATCTTGGAAATGGACCGCGAGTCACCCTAGTGTGACCATTCCCTAAGGACGACGTTTCCAAGAGGATCCCGAGAACCGAAAATAATGGGTTAAGCTTGCACAGAAGTTGGTGCTTCCTGACCGTCTATGGTGATAGTTAATAATCATAGAGAACTTGGTGGTTCTTGTTATGAAAATTAATTAAGTTTATGACTAAAACTTAGTTTAACCAAACTATACGGTTGATACCGCGAGTCACCCTAGAGTGACCATGCCACTAAGGACGGCAACGACGTGTACAGTCGGTTAAATTATCACGAAATAGTTAAAGGGTTTTATTTAACGTTTTACCCAGAACATGTTTGCACCATGTAACTATTTCAAATAAAATTTATTTTCTAAAACATTCTACCTATAATAAAGTTTAATAAGTTTCTTTTTCAATGCCAGTTAAAATGTCCAATCCTATCATGTCACTGCTTTCGAACAACACTCTCACCGGAAGTAACTTTCCAAAATGGAAGAGCAACATTAACATTGTCTTGATCAGTGAAAACATACGTTTTGTTCTCACTGATGAATGTCCCCCTTCACCGGCTGCTAACAGCGCCAAAGGTGTAAAGGAACTCTATGACTCTTGGATTCATGGAAACAATCGTGCTAAGGCATATATGCTGGCTAGCATGACTGATTCACTGAGAGTCAAGGTAGAGGAAAAGGACGCTGCTTATGATATCATGGAATCTCTCCAAGGTATGTATGGAAAGCAGTCTGAGCAAGCTCAACATGAAGCGACTCGTCGCTACATGAATGCCAAAATGAAACCAGGGACATATGTTCGTGACCATGTCATGAGTATGACCAATTGGTTCAATGAGGCTGAGCTGCATGGGGCCGTGGTGGATGAGAAATCTCAGATCAGCATCATTCTTAACTCGCTGTTACCTGAGTTCGTTCCATTCACCAGCAACTACATTATGAACAAACTTAAATATGGTTTGACACAGTTGATTAATGAGTTGCAAACCTTTGAGGACATCTCGGGTTTGGTTAAGAAGAAATCTGAATTGAACGTAATGTTCAAGAAAGGTTCTTCTTCCAAAAACTCGATGATGAAGAAAAGGCCCGGTCCTAAGAAGAAATGGGGGAAGAATTTCCAGCCAAAGACGGAAAGCAAGAAAGCTGTTCAGAAAGGAAAGTGCTTCCTTTGCAAGGAAACGGGACATTGGAAAAGAGATTGTCCCAAGTTCCAAAATGAAAAGAAGAATGAAACCGGTGAGTGTCTCACCTGATAATTTACTTATCAACACATTTGTTTTAGAAAGTCTTTTCTCCAAAGATCTAAAACTGAAACATGTGACATTCTTTGTTTTTCAGAAGCAGCTAAGGAGTGATTATCGGAAGTCATCCGAGAGTATCGGAGATACATTTTGGCACAATAAAGAAACTCTTTTTACTCATTTGTTTATTGTAAGGATCTCATGAAAGGCGATTTGAAAACCTTTCATTTTTTAATTTTTTTTTTTTAAATTCAACCTTGATCCCATGCAATATTGAGTAAATATCTGAGTTCTTTTGTGAAAGAGGGTTTGATCATAATAATGACAAATTCTTTGAAGGAAATTAAGGGCAAATGCAAAAATAATTGTTGAACCAAGTGACAGGCTGTCACGAATGTAAGATAACAGTGTCTGTTATCAAAAAGAGTGGAAACCACGGTCCCAAATCAAAACCAAGGGGTTCTCAGACGTAGTGGGAGGTTCAAAAGACCTGTTGAGCGCTACGAGCACACCCAGTTGGAATTTCACCTAGCTGTCACAGACACTAGTGTTGAAGATCCCATAGGCTACAAACAAGTTATGGAGGATCCTGATAAGGGAAAATGGCAGGAAGCCATGAACCAAGAAATAGAATCAATGGATTCTAATGAAGTCTGGGAACCTGTAGACTTACCGGATGGTTTCAAAACCATTGGCTGTAAGTGGGTATACAAGCGAAAGAGAGGAGTGGACGGGAAGGTTGAAACCTTCAAGGCTAGACTAGTGGCAAAGGGTTTTACCCAGAGGGAAGGTATTGATTTCGATGAGACCTTCGCTCCAGTCGCTAAGTACAAGTCCATCCGGATTCTCTTGGCCATAGCCTGTAGTCTCAATTATGAGATTTGACAGATGGACGTCAAAACCGCATTCCTGAACGGGTACATTGACGAAAACATCTATATGGACCAACCAGAAGGGTTCGTGCAACAGGGTCAAGAAGGGAAAGTTTGTAGATTACTTAAATCCATCTATGGATTGAAGCAAGCTTCTAGATCCTAGAATCTGAGGTTCGATGAAACCATCAAAACCTATGGATTCATTCAAAATGTCACTGAGGCCAGCATCTATAAACTCAATGACGAAACCGTGGAAATTTTTCTTGTTCTGTACGTCGACGATATTCTTCTCATTGGAAACAGTGTGAAGAAGCTATCGGACGTAAAAGCGTGGCTATCTACGCAATTCCAAATGAAGGACATGGGAGAAGCCAGTTATGTTCTTGGGATCCGTATCTTCAGGGATCGCAATAACAGGCTTCTGGCCTTATCGCAAGCAACTTACATTGGTAAGGTGCTTGAACGTTTTGCAATGGCAAACTCCAAGGGAGGTAATTTACCGACCAGACATGGAGTGTTCCTTAGTAGGAAACAATGCCCAACTTCTCCGGAAGAGCAAGATGTGATGAGGAGGATACCCTATGCTTCAGCAATGGGAAGTCTGATGTACGCTATGCAGTGTACTAGGCCAGACATCTGTTACGCTGTGGGAATTGTTAGCAGATACCAATCCAACCCTAGTATGGCTCACTGGGCAGCAGTGAAGAACATTCTCAAGTATCTTCGGAGAACGAGAAACTATATGTTAGTGTTTTCAGGATCAGAACTGAATCCACTAGGATACACTGATTCAGACTTTATGTCTGATAGAGACGCGAGAAAATCGACGTCAGGAGCAGTGTACACCCTTGCTGGTGGAGCGATATTCTGGAGAAGCGTAAAGCAATCCTGTATCGCAGATTCCACCATGGAAGCTGAATACGTGGCAGCCTGTGAGGCAGCCAAATAATCAGTTTGGCTCAAGAATTTCTACATAGAACTGTGAGTTGTTCCAGATGTAGATGGGCCCCAAACACTATACTGTGACAACAGTGGTGCAGTGGCAAATTCTAAAGAGCCCAGAGACCATAACAAGGCAAAACATATATAACGCAAATACCATCTCATAAGAGAGATAGTGCGTCGTGGCGACGTAAGGGTTGTGAAAATAGCCTCGGAAGACAATCTGGCTGATCCATTCACCAAGAGGTTGCCAGAGAAAATATTCAGGAGGCATCTGGAAAGTATGGGTCTGAAAGACATGGGTCATCTTCTTTAAGTACAAGTGAGAGATTGTTGGACATGTGTGTCCTTAAACAAGATATTTTTCCATTTGTAAAAAGATTATGACAAGTCGTTGAATAAAGATGATGCTTATTATGATAATCTTATTATAGTTTCTGGTAGAGTAAAATAGAATGTTTGATTCCTTAGTTCATGAAGGATGCAATTATGTTATTATTATCACAACAGAGTCAATGTGAGGAAGAATTAATAATCATAATAAATGAACTTAAAATGTTCGTGACCTGATCAACTGGGTGGGAGCCCATTAATCGAATAAGGTCATTAATGTGACTAAGTGATAATCCTATTCTGGATTTTGTGTGTGTCACACTCACTAGAAGTGCATTAAGTATGAAGTGTCTTCATACTGGACTGGACCTGACTTAAACTCCGGAAGTCATCATATAAGACCGTCACTGATAACTTGGAGTTGAGTCACTAGTAGATGATCAAATGGATATTCGATCTAAGTCCTGAGTGATCTTGAGTCCAAGCTGCTGACTTGATTGTTCTTTGATTTAACCGTTAAAGAATACGAAATATTACCGCTGTTCCCAACACTATTATTTTGGGAACATGAAAGTCAGCAGTAAGGGTAGCTTGGTCATAGACATGGGCATCACACAGCTCTCTTTAGAGTGATGATGATTCCCTTGATTGTCGGTGGTGAGAAGTGAGAGATACCCATGCGTAACTTATGAATCGAAACCATAAATGGGTTACTCATGATATTACTGACTGAGTCAAGGATGAAAAAAATACAATGAGGGGCATAACGGTAAAAACCGCCTGCTCATTTATGAATCATCAAGTGAAAGATCAATAACCCGAATTTGATTGTATCAATGGACACCCTGCTATTATAAAGGGAATAATATATACCGTATCACTAAAGAGTGCAGCCTCGGGTCTATAGTGGAATCACTTCGAGGTTTGACGAACAACTAGCAGTTCGTTGGAGCTTAAGTGATACGGGTCCATGGTCCCCAGGATAGCTCCGTAACGGATGAAACGTACGTGATTAAAATACATTCTGGATAATGTCTAATCATTTGGCTTGACTTATAAAACTGAAAGGTCTGTGTAAGATATCAGATAGTTTTATCGTTGGCGTGGCAAAAGTATCATATTTTGGTACACGAAATTAACTGACAAAAAGAAAGTTAGAATTTAGATTTTCTATCAGCACCATGTTATTGGAAATTAAATTCTAAGAAGCTTTGCTTTTTGAACCAAGTCATTTTGACTTACGGTTAGTGATTTATGGATTTTCTAAGTTTGTGATCGGTTCGATAAACTTTGAAATTAAATCACATGTCACGAATTTAAACGATGGTGTGGCACCATGACATCTTTATGTGTGATATTGAGATCATGATTTATTAATATAATTTAATTATTTGGATTTAATTATTAATATCTTATTAATAATTAATTAATAATTAATAGATTTATATTAATAAATGAAAATATATATTTATATATATTAATATGTGTAAATTCGAATTAGGGTTTGTTATATGAAACCCTAGTTAAAATTCGAATGGCATGATTTGGTATTTCTATATTTGCGATATAAGTACCAAAAGTTTTGGTATTTTGGCAAATCCCTAAAATCAATATTATCCATTGGATCGGTTATGATTTAGTATCAACCGTTGGATTAGGATATTGATAAATTCAAAATTAATAACTTGGTGACCAAGTTCTATTTTTCGAATTTGATTAATTAATTGTATCCGTTGGATCGGTCTAAGATTTAATCTTTACCGTCGGATTGAAAATTTATTAATTATATATATATATATATATATATATATCTATATATATTTGAATTATGGTTTAAGGATAAATTCGAAAAATGTTTTTAATAAATCTTTTTATCCTAAACTAATTTGATCTATTAGATCGGTTTTAAGAATCATCTCAACCGTTGGATCTAGATAATAATAATTCGAATTATATATATATATATTATAATTCGAATTCTATAATGATAAGAAGATAAGATTGGATTTTTGATTTATCTAAATCTTTCTTATTTAATTAAATCCCTAATTAATTATATCCATTGGATTTAGACGAGATTAAATCTGGACCATTGGATTAAGATAATTAATTATATTTAATTAATGGAATTCGAATTTAGGGAGGGAATATCTCCAATTCGGTTTTAGTTTTGAGCCTATAAATAGGAGGCTCATTCTACACATTTTTCACACCTTTCCCCAGAGAAAAATTCGAACTCTCCCTCTTCCTCAGGGTCTGCGAATTTTCTCTCTGATCTCTTTCTTCTGGTTCGGCTTAGGAGACCATTTCTCCGGAAGCTTAAAAAGAACCATCAGTTAAGTTTTTGCGACGGAGTCCTGCCGGCGAAGCCCACGCTTCGGTACGAGGACTCCAGGAGAATATCCCGGAAGATCAAGGGAGTTTCCCTCAGCACCGGCAGAGCCCTGCCCGATTCAGTGCGCGCAGCCGGAAATCGTCAAACGAGGTACGACCTTATGCATTGGGTTAATAAATGCAAACATTTACTGCTTTCTATTTATTTCCTATTATGACTAGTTTATTAATAATGAGTTATAAATATTAAATTGCATAATATTTATCAGATCTTGGGATATGGTTATTATCCGATATTCGGACCGTTATACAGATAACAAGTTTTTCCGCTTTAAAATAATTTTTTAAATGTTACCCGGACGGTTCGGAGGTATAAATCGAGATAATTATACGGAATCCGAGACGAGATTTCCAACATTTACAAAACCCTAATTCGAACTCTTATCCATAATATTCTCCGAATTTATATATTATATATAGCATTAATTAATTTCTAATCCGACGGTTAAAGATTAAATCTCAAAATCGATCCAACGGACACAATTAATTAAGCAAATTCGAAATACCTAAACTTGGTCACCAAGTTTCAATTTCGAATTACTTTAGGGTTCAAATCAATTATCTCAATCCAACGGTTGATATTAAATCACAACCGATCCAATGGATTAAATTGATTTTAGGGTTTTGCCAAAATACCAAACAATAGTTACTTATGCCGCAAATATAAATTCTCCAATTCTCATATTCGAATTTAGCTAGGGTTTGTTTTTCACCAAACCCTAATTCGAATATACACATGTAACAATATATAAATATATATTTTTATTTATAAATATAAATCTTTTAATTATAATTAATTATTAATTAGATATTAATAATTAAATCCAAATAATTATATTATATTAATAAAACCTGATCTCAATATCACACATTAAATGTCATGGTGCAACACCATCATTTAAATTCGTGACATGTGATTTAATTTCATAGTTTATCGAACCGAATCATAAACTTAGAAAATCCATAAATCACAAACCGTAAGTCAGAATGACTTGGTTCAAAAAGCAAAGTTGTTTAGAATTTAATTTACAACAACATGGTGCTGTTAGAAAATCTAAATTCTAACTTTATTTTTATCAGTTAATTCCGTGTACCAAAATATGATACTTTTGCCACGCTGGCGATAAAACTATCTGACGTCTGACACAGACTTGTCAGTTTTATAAGTCAAGCCAAATGATTAAATATTATCCAGAATGTATTTTAATCACGTACGTATCATCGTTACGGAGCTATCCTGGGGACCATGGACTCGTATCACTTAAGCTCCAACGAACTGCTAGTTGTTTGTCAAACCTCGAAGTGATTCCACTATAGACCCGAGGCTGCACTCTTTAGTGATACGGTATATATTATTTCCTTATAACAGCAGGGTTTCCATTAGTTTCAATCAAATTCGGGTTATTGTCCTTTCACTTGATGACTCACACATGAGCAGGCGGTTTTTACCGTAATGCCCCTCAATGCATTTTCATCCTTGACTCAGCCAGTAATTTTATGAGCAACCCACTTATGGTTTTGATTCATAAGTTGCGCACGGGTACCTCTCACTTCTCACCACTGACAACCAAGGGAATCATCATGACTCTGAAGAGAGATGTGTGATGCCCATGTCTATGATCAAGCTATCCTTACTACTGACTATCATGCTCCCAAAATAATAGTGTTGGGAACAGCGGTAATATCTTGTGTTCTTTAACGGTTAAATCAAAGAACAAGCAAGCCAGTAGCTCGGACTCATGATCACTCAGGAATTAGAACTAATATCCATTTGATCATCATTTTGTGACTCAACTACAAGTTATCAGTGACGGTCTTATATGATAACTTCTTGAGTTTAAGTCAGGTCCGGTCCAGTATGAAGACGCTTCATACTTAATGCACTTCAAGTGAGTGTGACACACACATAATCCAGAATAGGATTGTCACTTAGTCACATTAATGACCTTACCGATTAATGGGCTCCCACCCAGTTAATCAAGTCACGGACTTTTTAAGTTCATTTATTATGTTTATTAATTCTTCCTCACTTGACTTTGTTGTGATAATAATAACATAATTGCTTCCTTTATGAACTAAGGAATCAAACATTCTATTTTACTCTACCAGAAACTATAATAAGATTAACATAATAAGCACCATCTTTATTCAACGACTTGTCATAATCTCTTACAAATGGATAAATATCTTGTTTAAGGACACACATGTCCAACATAATCGTCATATTTTCTACCCGGCATTCTTTCTTACTTAAAGATTTTGGTGTATTCTTTTCATTCTTCTTCTCATTCTTTTCCTTGTTCTAGACGTGATTTGCTGCCGGTAGATGTCCGTCTATGTCATTTGTCGCAATAAACTAACAAAGGACGTAGTCAAACTAGCTAGCGCATTGGGAAGAACCTCTATAAAAAAACCCCTCGTCTCATTTATACTGCTTATATATTCATATACATATATCGAGAGTGAATCGAGAGTTTGCAACGTGAGAGATCGAATTCCACCAAATCATCAACCTCAAGAATATCATACGCTCAAAAGTCACACTTGACTGTTTGAGGTGGGAAACCACGTCAACAATAACAACCCAATTATGAGGGTTGATTTGAATATCTTAGCTTAGTATAAATAAAGGGCTAAGACCCATGTAAAAGGGATCGCACATTTTTGCACCATCAATACACACGTAAAAAAGGGGTTTCTCTTCTCGAGAACACTAATCTCTTTCAACGTGATCTAGTTTTAAAAGAAAGTCCCGAACTCTAAGGTAAATTAAACTCGGAATTACACCCGCGTAACTCCGTGACTGCGGAGGCCAATTTTTGACCTCAACACTCTTTACATGCGATTTCTTCTAAACCAAATTTTGAAAAAAAAAAATTATTATTATTATTATTATTATTATTATATATATATATAGTTGTCTTTTATTGATCTATTAAATTCGTGAAATCATAATATCTATATATTCACAATTTAAATTATAAGTAACATTTTATCGTCATTGCGCGCGCCGTGCCTTTCCACTAGTTATTTATTAAAATAACTAAGCAAGGACTAATAATATATTACCTTTCTTTTAATTATCGCTATAGGTGTCACTACCTGGTTCGTTTTACTGAAATGATATTTAATTACTAATTAGAAAATTAATTTATAATTACGTGTGAAAATCTCCATAATTTGCTGGAACTAGGTGTATTAGTTTGAAGATTACTAAGGAAGCACTAATAATCTCATACACGCACCAATAATCAATAAAATCGATCACTTCGTAGATCTCCATTTGCACTCTTCAATCTTAACACATTCATCTGGTTATTCTCGGATCCCTCGTATTTTCATCACTATCCAAGGTAATTATATATTTATTTTCAAGTGTCGTCTTCTTTTGATCTTCTTCCTGTACCGATCGTTGTATTTTTTCTCCATTGGTTTAATTACCATCTTGTTCATCTTTCTTTAACTCAGTAATTAACCTCAAATTATATGATCTATAAATATACCAGTCAATTTGATGCATATAATTGGATACACACACTTATACACACACGCTTATATTCTGATCAATATACAACGATCATAATTAAAATTCTATAGTTTGCATGCTTTGGTGAGATTACGTACCCAGATATTAGACTTTAGAATTTCATATGTTCAGATATTTAATATATAAGGCTTTTAGATAATTAACAAATAGGGATCTTTTGTGTTTTAGAAGATATTAAAAGTTATTTTTAGTTCTATATATGCACAATGTGCTAGTTTTAAATTAATTACGTATTAATCAGTATTATATACAGTGAGTATATTATGATTATGGGTATGAATGGAGCATTAAAATGTGAGTAATAATCTCCATTTTCAGTGACCATAAATATACTTCATTCAGAGTTGAGAAAACACAAAGACTTTTTCTTTGATGCTAAAGTATAGGGCATACTGAGATGGCTTAAGGCCCAAGAAAGTACTGGAAAATGCCTACCTCGAGACAACGGCTACATTATAACAAAGCGCCGGAGTGGATCCTCCTTCTCGTCCCACTCGCCGGCGTAATTTTCGTATTTGCATATGTCTTCACAGTGAATGGAAGGTCCTCCTCGCTCGGTTGTTTTCTCCCCTCGGGCTGTGACGACTCTGCCTTCTTCCAGAAGGCGCTAAATGCTCCGAAGAGGGATCTGACGGACGCCGAAATCGCGTCCGAGGCCGTGATCAGAGAGATCTTAAGCATCCCTTTTGCGAAGCCCAAGAACCCGAAGATCGCCTTCATGTTTCTTACACCCGGATCATTGCCTTTTGAGAGGTATTGGGAGAAATTCTTTATGGTGAGTGCGTAACATTTTTTTAATAAGTTTGTAATAATTAAATAACCGATAAAAAAATCTACCGAATTTGATTAAAAAGATAATAAAAAACTGATTAAAAATCCCGTTTGGTTAATAAAAAGAAGTAAGCTAACATATTTTGAAGGGCATCTTATATAAATAATGTATCGATTTATTTATTAATAATATGGTGTTTGGTCTTTGTTACTAGAATTGTTTTCATTAAATTATTGTTATTATATTATTCGCAAAGACATGATATTCTGTTATGTTATTAAGAACTATATATTATACAAATGGGTTGTTATTCGGTTTGATTGATTTCAGTAACTAATTTTATACCGAATTTAGGCTAAAAGAGAAACCAACTTTTATAACCAAACTTTGGTTCTACCGTTTCTATGACCGAAAATTTAACTCGGTGGTATGTATCAAACCGAACCGATATCATCCCCAAAATGCTTGTTCTCAGTCCTTTAAGACCTACAAGAATGTGTCATTTTGCAGGGTCACGATGGAAGATTCACCGTCTATGTCCATGCATCTAAGGAGAAGCCAAAGCACGTTAGTCCTTTCTTCGTCGATCGCGACATACACAGCGAAAAGGCAAGCATTTCCTCATCGAATTCGAAAAGAAAAAAAAATCTCGTACAGAGGAGTAATTCCTAAATACAAGACTATGGTATCTAGAATACTTAATTCCTTATTAAGAAGTATGGTTCTAGAAAATTGAATTAGAATGGTACTCAAAATCTAGAAATCCCGATTCCGATTTCTACAATATATAAATTCTGTCTCTTTTTTAAAATTCTTTAGAATAACGTCTACTTAATTCGGACCTTTGGATCTGGGTTCAAATCTTTGAGCCGTTTTGAAATTAAAAAAAAAAATGCAAAAACCGGAATTTTTTCAGTCGCGAGTTTAACAGAAATTTGAAAACAAGATATACAAAATGTCGGTTTCGGAGATTGATAACGGTGTGCGCAGTTAGGGTGGGGCAAATTTTCAATGGTGGAGGCAGAGAAGAGGCTGTTGGGGAAAGCACTTCTTGACCCCCACAACCAACACTTCGTCTTGTTATCCGACAGGTTCTTATTATCATCATCATCATCATCATCTCTGTCTTGTCTCGTGTCAGCTTCTTCGCGTATTAATGCTTTTTCTTCATGTTGTCGCAGTTGTGTGCCAGTTCGTAACTTCGACTACGTGTACGATTACCTCATCAAAACCAACGTTAGCTTCCTTGATTGGTACTAAAATCTTTCTTTTTGATGCATTTTCTAGCCTTAAATTTTTGTTTTTGGCAGAAAAGTTCCATGTAGCACATTGCTACTATGTATTACAAAATGATCAAAAACATGTATTTATATGCAAAAACTTGATTTGTTTGAGAGCATTTTCATCAATTTTAGTAGTTGTCTCGAATTTTATGAGATATTTATTGTAACAGTTCGAATAGGTAGAGTTATCGATTGCTTACAACAGTTCCATAATCATTTATATTAAAAATAAATCATTATTAAAAAAAAAAAACATTTTTTAACGCGTAAAATGTAATGTGTTACTTTTTTCTTTCCCCTGGAAAGTATATAAGGCACTGTCAAAAATTCAGATTCATACAAGGCAAATTGAGTTCAAGCATGCCTCTACCGATTCTTCGCATTTTATCTTCACTACCTTTCACAAAATTCATTTTTTATACAGTTTTATAGATCCGGGTCCTCATGGTAACGGTCGGTATTCGGATCACATGTTGCCGGAGGTCGAAAAGCAGGATTTTCGAAAGGGTTCTCAGGTAATATTTTGGCTAGAGAAACATTTGAGATTTTTGTTTGTGATTGAAATATCTTCTTGGCTAAAATCCCACAAAATAGCTTATATGATTTATTAAACGGTGATGAACAAAATTGGCAAGTTTGTGGTTTTCGTGGACTATAATTTCCGATTCTACGAAATTAATCAAAATTACTGTTCCGCGTCCAAAATTTTATTTTTTTTAGTGATCATTCTAGTTAATCAAGTCTATTCGATTGATCCCGCCAAATTTTGATAATGACGGTTTATAATATTTAGCTAAAAATTAATTTTAAAAAAGTATAAATGAAATTAATAATAAATAAATAAAAACATTGAAACCAACTGAAGATCTACCGGCCGGAATTCGGATTTCTCCTACATATGCTTTCATTGATAATGGTATTGGAAGTTTTGTACTAATACTGATACGAAAATGGCAGTGGTTCTCTCTGATTCGAAAACATGCGATCATTGTTATGGCAGACACTTTGTACCATACAAAGTTCAGAGTCTATTGCAAGGTAAACTATTTACAAATTAACCAATTTTGCATGTAATGAATGGCTTTCTCAAAATCTTGACGTCAACTTGTTTCCTTTTCCTTAATTATAAGCCTAACATGGAAGGACGAAATTGCTACTCGGACGAGCACTACTTGCAAACTCTATTTCATGTTAGTTTTTTCTCTTCAATTTTCCTTACAAATAAGTCTTTTGCTTACTATAAAAAAAAAGGTGATAATTATTGGCTATGTTATAAAGATGAAAGACCCTAGTGGAATTGCGAATTGGTCAGTAACGCATGTTGATTGGTCCGAGGGGAAATGGCATCCGAAAGCGTATAGGTCTCGGGATGTTTCCTTCGAGCTTCTCAAGAACATTACGGTGCGTTTTGTTTTGTTTTGTTTTGTATATCTATTGCCATTGATCTCTTTTGACTTTGTTCATAGGGTAGTTTGCTACTGTAAGAATAATAAATACGAGGGACTTAGAAGCAAAGTGCAAGAGTCATTTCTGTCAATTATGCTAATACTTCATGTTTCTGTTTCACTAATTCTTTATTTTTGCTACCAATCTTATAGTCTATTGATGAGACCTTCCATGTCACAAGTGACAAAGAGGTACATGACAATATTTTGTTGAAAAATATTTACAGTTCTCCACGGAAATAGTAGAATATATATACCCAAAGTTATATAAAAATGGGGCAACATATTCTTGAACTTTCAATTTACGCTTAAGATTCCCTATTGTAAGAATTGATACCAACAATTCAATATTTCTAGTCCCCTTATACGTTAACATGGTAATTGGGACAAATGACCTAATTATGCAGTCTTTCTGTGTTGTTAATTCTACGCAATGGAATTCTTAAGAACTTCTCCCCCCATTTTAATAAACTTTAGGTACATATGTTGCTATTTCCCCCTTTTAGTTATTTACCTTGTAAAATGATGAATTATTATGCAGAAGAGAGTAGTGACCAATGCTTGCATATGGAATGGAGTGAAGCGACCATGTTACTTGTTCGCTCGAAAATTTTACCCCGAAACTCTTTTCAACCTCATTCAATTGTTCTCCACTTATGTTCAGCTTTAGCTTTCACATTTTTAATTTATGCTTAATAATGTCAACTTTCATTTTTAATTTTGTCCCACTGAAGTCTTGATTTTCAAACTTATATTAGATTAAGTTGTCATTACTAGTTAGCTCTTCTGTTATTGATTTAAATATGTGAATATAATTCTAATTTTGGCTTATTATGGTGGCTTTATAACACATTATTAGTAATCTCATTTCATGTAATGGCGTTGTATTTTTATACTCAGAAATGTTATGAAAATAAAGAGAAAGCGATTCGATAATATAGAGCATATAAACAAGAGAGTATAAGGGAGATAATTGTATTGCTTGTATATTCTCATGCTGATGCGGAGCTATTATTGGGTATCGCACTCGACCAATACCGAAAATTCCGAAGACTGCGTTATCAATTAATGGCTATTTAATAGTTGTTATTTCCTAGTAGTATTTTATATTTACTAAGTATGAGTTACTTGGCAATTTACTATATCCTATTTCCCATGTGTTCATTTTCTAGGATAATAAGTACTTTATATTTCCTAAGTCTACTACTACATGCACTATATATGTTATGCTTCTTGGATGTAATCGGACAGATTTGATGAATCAATAGAAAATCAGCTCTTTTGCTTGATATATAATTTGTGTTTCCTTTATCGTCCAAAACTCTATACATCAGTTGATATCAGAGTCTTTCCGATCGCCACCACCGTCGACATGCCGTGCCTTGGCTGACGTGGAGGAATTCCCGATCATGGTGTTGATCTAGATGACGTTTATAGACTTGAAGAAGTTGCCGGTCTCCGTCATTAATTGGAGGCCCTAACCCGTTGCGTCGATGCGCTTCTTCAACAACGACCCGTAGCGCCACCGGCTCCTTTTGACGATTCCAATATCCCCTCGGTGTTTTGTGACGATACCACACACAACGAGGCAGAGTACGATGATATCTCTTATGATGAGACAAAGTACAAATAAGAACCCGTGTATGACGAGGCGGAGTACGAAGAAGCCGTGTATGACGATCCCGTGTAGGATGAATTTATGTACGACGAGCCCTATACGACGAGTCCATGTATAATGAGGCCGTCTACGATGAGCTCGTGTATGGTGATGTGGAGCACGCCGATGTTTTATATTGCAAGCCCGTGCATGACGACGATGACATGTACACTAAGACCGTATATGACAATATTGTGTACGATGAAGTGGAAAATGATCAGAATAATGGAGAAAGTGAAGTGATTGTTGTTTTTGTTGTTCCCAAGCCATGTTCAAAACCAATGAAGATGATCGATGTTGTTTTGGTTTCAAGAAATTCCACTAAAGCAGGCGCACCAACAAAGTCATGCAAACCTCGACCAATCGTGATTCTGTATGCGTTGATTGACGATGATATGGAGATGTTCGAGGTTGTTTCCATATTGTTTTCGGATGACCTAGCCAATAAATATACCGAGCATACATATATTCATGTCTTCTTATTTCGAAGACTATGGCGTCGATACAGGCACGGTGATGGAAACGATGAGGGCAGAATCACATCGCCGGACGGCGGCCAAAATTCGAGGACGAATTTTTCGACTCCGGGAGAATGATGCGGAGCTATTATTGGGTATCGTACTTGACCAATACCGAAAACTCCGAAGACCGCGTTATCAATTAATGGCTATTTAATAATTGTTATTTCCTAGAAGTATTTTATATTTACTAAGTATAAGCTACTAGGCAATTTACTATATCTTATTTCCCATGTGTTCATTTTATAGGATAATAAGTATTTTATATTTCCTAAGTCTACTAAAGGTTTTCCACATGCACTATATATGTTAGGCTTCTTGGATGTAATCGGAATGTTTTGATGAATCAATAGAAAATCAGCTATTTTGCTTGATATATAATTTCCGTTTCCTTTATCGTCCAAAACTCTCTACATCACATGCCTTTACAATAGCCTTTATTTATAGTCCCCATCACACAACATATACATTGAAGAGGCATAGCCTGAATGAGATTAATTAATACATGTAACATAAATTTAGAGGTTTCAACACATAAGAGTTACATACAAGAAAACTCCATGAAATAAAGATGTCATTCAATTATATTCATAACAAGAAACACATTTTAAGCCCAACAAATTCATTAAGCTCTTAACTAATTAAGCAAAAATAAATTTTAAGGCTATCTAGCTATTCAATTTGATGTAGTAAAACTGTTAAACATGTACGAACAACTAAAGTAAATTTTAAGACCATTTAACTATAAATTGTTGGGTTCGGTGTGACTCTTTAGGATTATGCAATGTTGGCCACATACCATGTTTGGGTATGCAAGAAGTGAGTGGCCTCCACCTAGACATCACTTCCCCCAATCTACAAAATTTTCTGAATCCCCTTCATTTATATGTTAAAGCATGAAGAACCATGTGGTTTTTCTTTCTTAAACATATTTATATGACTGATTCTTTCAACATCTGTAATACTTTAGTTTCGGCACAGACCATGGTTTGGCACATCTGCTTAATCCGTACTCTAGTTTCCTGATTCGGATATGAGTACTGAAACACCAAACCAAAAACCCTCTTGATTTGACTATGGCCATAGATTCATATACTCATACCCTTCAGGAGGCCTTGAGTATTACTCCAAGATGAATGGGGAGATGCATGTTTTCTTGAATTATCATTCCATCCTACAAGGTTCATTACATACCCAACTTCAGTTGTTATAACTTTTCTATCACGGTAAGCGTTGAGCTATAACTTAAGTATGTGACTTACCTAGTGATGGACTAATGATAGTTCTCAAACTTTCGAGTCTATCTTCATATCTCTGAGTTTCTCAGTGTCCCCTTAGATTATAAGGTTAGATTCCCATGTCAGAATTCTCAGAGTTTGAGTCTTTCCATCACTACTAGTCTTTCCGACTAGTGCCTACATGTATACAAATATTTCATAAATATCAAGGACACCTTCCTTTTACTCTTATCTATATGTACCAGTCAATTTTGAAATGTCATTCATAGTCCCTCTTTGTTTCTTCGTAATGACTTTCTTTTACTGGGAGTTTTAAGATTATCGTTTGAGATATCTTAGGAACTTCATTTATTTAGTTTGGTATCAACATTTCTAAAAGACTAGGACATTGATATGAACATGAAATGAGGAAACTTGCCTTTTAAAGAAATAATATTGTGCTTGAAATTTAATGAATAATAAATTAAAATTTATCTTTGGACTTTGTTACAAGTTCTTCGTGTCATAAAAGATCGCAGACATTTATGGATTCTTTATCCCAATACTTTCTGCCTGACAAAAATGATGTTCTTTCGATAAAGCTTTTGTCATCGGATCTGCCACGTTATCGTATGTTTCTACTCTCTCCATCACTATGTCCTTCCGATCAACGATGTCTCTGATTAGATGGTCCTTTCAAAGTACGTGCTTTGCTGTCTTGTGTGATCTCGCTTCCTTGGCTTGTGCTATTGCTCCGTTATTGTCACAGTAGAGCTTCACAGGATCACCAATGCTAGGAACTACACCAAGATCAGAAAAAAATTTCTTGATCCAGACAACCTCTTTGGCGGCATCAGATGCTGCAATGTACTCAGACTCGGTGGTTGAATATGCTACCGTAGCTTGTTTGCTGCTGTTCCAAGTAACAACACACCATTTGCACAGAATATATATCATGTTTGAGGTCTAAAATCATCCAAGTCAGTTAGGAAGCTTGCATCAGAATAACCTTCGAAGATTATTTGATCAGCTCCGCCATATGTCAGACATCTATCTTTTGTCCTATTTAGGTATCGTGGGATTTGATTGAAATCTACTTGTCATGCTTAAGGCAAAAGCTACATCTAGACAAGTACATATCATTGCATACATTATTTATCCAATAGCAGAGGCGTATGGAACCTTTTCCATGCACTTGATTTCTTCTAAAGAAAACGGACATTGCTTTTTGGTAAGGTATGTTTTATGAATCATCGGAGTTAAACCTTTTCCTGATTTATCCATCTTAAACCTTTTAACAATTTTCTCAATCTATGTACCCTGATTTAGAGATATGATTCTTTTGGTTCTATTTCTTTGAATCTTCACACCTAAGATATAGGCGGCTTTTCCTAAGTCTTTCATTGAGAAATATTGCTCCATATTATCAATATGTCATCAATATAAAAAAATTAAGAAAACAACTGTGCTCCCACTAGATTTGATGTACACACATGGATCGTCTTTTTTCTTGATGAAACCAAACTTTGTGATTGATTCATCAAAACGACGATTCCAACTTCGAGATGCTTGCTTGAGACCATAAATTGATTTCTTCAATTTAAAAACCTTCTCAGGCTGTTTTTGGTCTATGAAACTTTAAGGTTGAGTCATGTACACATCTTCTTCCAGAACTCCTTTCAGGAACGCGGTTTTGACATCCATTTGCCAGATTTCATAATCATGAAAGGCTGCAATGGCTAGCGAGATTCTTATGGATTTAAACATGGAAACTGGTGAGAAGGTTTCTTCATAGTCAATACCATGAATCTGTCGATAACCTTTAGCGACCAATCTTCCTTTGTATGTTTTTATGTTGCCATCCATGTCGATTTTTTTTTCTTGAAAATCCATTTACGTCCCATGAGTTTTTACCTTTTGGGTGCATCAACAAGGTCCCATACTTCGTTGTTGTACATGGAGTCCATTTCAGAGTTCATGGCTTCCAATCATTTGTCCGAATCATCTCCTAACATTGCTTCTTTGTAAGACTCAGTTTCGTCATCCTCATCTTCATGAATTGTTTTATCTTCTATAGATACAAGAAGATTCAATTTCAGAGGAGGTTGACTATCTCTGTTTGATCTACTAGATGTCAGTGTGTAATCAGGTTTCTCATTTATTCCATCTTGAATGGGTACATCGTATAGAGTTACGTCTTCTTTAGGTTGTTCATTAATGACATCATCATTAATAACATCGTTAAGTGTGGCGTCCTCTATTGGGTTATCATTCATGATTGGATCATTACATGTGTAACCCAATGTTTGAGCTTCTTCTGTGTCCATTTCTAATTCATTTTGATTTTGTGGTTCTTGTTCTTCATGAAGAACAATGTTTCTCCTACTAGACTTTCTAAAGAGAAAGTCTTCTTCTAAGAATACACCAGTTTTTGCAACAATGATTTTGCAGGTGTAGTTGTGATAGAAGTAGTACCCAGAAGTTTCTTTTGAGTATCCCAAAAAATGGCATTTTACAGATTTGGGGTTGAGTTTGTCAGATATTGATGTTTTGACATAGGCCTCACATCCCTAGATCATCATGAATTATATATTAGGTTTTCTTCTTTTCCACATCTCATATGGTGTTGACGGAGCCGTCATAGATGGCACACAGTTAAGTATGGTAGCAGTTGTCATAAGTGCATGTCCCTATAGGGACTCAGGTAAGCCCGTTTTGTTCATCATTGATCGGACCATATCCAACAAGGCTCGATATCTTCTCTCAGATACACCATTTAGTTGTGGTGTTCCCGGAGGGGTTAATGATGAAACTATTCCCATGTCACGGAGGTAAGCTTTGAATTCATCAGTCAAGTATTCGCCTCGTCTATTAGATCTGATTGCTTTAACTTTCTCGTTTAATTGATTCTCAACTTCATTCTTGAATTGTTTGAACTTTTCAAGTGATTCAGTTTTTGTTTCATTAGATATACATAACCATATCTACTGAAGTCGTCAGTAAATGTGATGAAATATCTGAAACCTCCTTTAGCTTGAATTGGCATTGGACCACATACATCTAAATGTATGAGTTCCAAAAGTCCATTATTTATCTCATATGTCTCCTTAAAGGACGGCTTTGTCATTTTCCCGACTAGATAAGATTCGCATGTTTGATATGATTCACAACCAAAATCATCCAACATTCCCTTTTTATGGAGTTGGGTAATGCATTTCTCACCTATGTGGCCAAGTCGATAGTGCCAGAGGTAAGTTAGATTGAATTGGTTCAGTTTTGCTCTTACACTAGCAATGTTATAGATATGATGTTTAGAGGTATAAAGAGAATATAAACCATTTGATAAATATGCAATACCAAAGCAAATACCATCTTTAAAAATTGCACAACGCTTGTCTCCAATCTTAAAATTAAATCCTAAAACATCCAATTCTGGAATAGAAATTATGTTCTTTAATTCTAAAACCATCTCCGTTGGGGTGTTGAGATCTACATGTCCCACAACTTCTGCAGGAACAGGTGCTCCATTTTCCACGCGCATGTTGGTCTCATCTCTCCTCAACTTCCTACTTCTCTTCAAACTCTGTGATGGAGTCTCCACTCATCTTCATCTTCTTGATCTCTGCGAGATAGTGGGGAAATTTCCTTTCCAGTGTTCCTTTTGTCGCAGTGGAAACACTTATGGTCGAGAATGGCTCCAGCCTTGGGTTTCATGGCTTTAGCTTTAACTTTTAGGTTTCTTGGAGCCTTGCCTTTCTTTCGCTGAACCAAATGCTTTCTTCCCTTGAATTGATCAGTTATTGCCATGACAGTCTTGGCTTGTCCTCTGGGTACATTTACCTCAGTTTTTTGCAACATGTTGTGAACCTGATGCAGACTTTTCGTTTCAGATGACATATTATAATTCAATATAAACTGATTATATGAGTCAGAGAGAGTTCAACACTATGTCAATGTACACATCTTCAGGGATCTTAATCTATTGTCTAGTCAAACTTTCTGACCAGATGATCATTTTCAGAACATGATCATGTACATTGGTTCTTCAAACAACTTTTCTCTCAGCAAATTTCTCATGAGTTTGAACCTAGTGTGTCGTGCTTCTTTTTCATACATCTTCTTAAGGTGTTGAATCATTTCCCAAGCAGACATGTTTTCATGCTGTTCCATGAGATTTGAAGTCATGGTGGCCAGCATGAGACAAACCACTTCAGCAACGTCGTCATTATACTTCTTATAAGCATCCTTTTCTACTCAGGTAGCAGTAGCAGGTGGTTCAGCTGGAGGCGCATGAATGATGATGGTCTCCTTCTTCTCGTGTCTGAGCACTACTTTGAGGCATCTCTGCCATTTTGGAAAATTCTTTCCGGTTAAGATGTTCTCCTTCTCAAGGATTGATCTTAGTGAGCTGTTAGACATTGTTCAAATTCTACAAGATTTAAAAGTAAAATATGATTAAGCACAATATTAATTCTAGAGTTTAACAGGTAAATTATAAATAATACAATAAAATAAAGATGTACAAATATATTATAAGGACTTATATAATATTTCATGATTAATGAAAAGTTACCCTCATCAATTTCATTAATTCGTTCCTCAGAGAAAGTCAACACTTGCACTAACATCCTATATTATCTCTGACGGTATAGAGTAGAAAATGATTTTATATTTTCTAACCGATTTAATAAATAGGGTACGATATCTAATCTTATTAAAGTATTCGGTTAGGTAAACTCATGGGGCGAACCGGCGGGCAATATAGGTCGCCCTACGCGTCTAAGTACAATGAATAAGAGTACTCTTCTGGGTTGAAGACACACTCAGATCAGATACACTTAGATCGAGAGTTCGAGAGGTGGAAGACTATATACCTTATATATATTATTGAGGGGTTTATTAAGGGATCCTTACTTATTCTTAAAAGAAACAAAAAAAACTAAATTAAAATGTTTATTTTAAGACTATGAATATGTGATACTAAATCAAATAAATTAAACATATTAATTAATAAATAATTTATTATGATCTTAAAGATAAACCTTTTATGTTAGGTTTTAAGAGTATAAGATTAAATAACTATCTAGTAGAATAAACATCTTATTTATCTTTTATTATACTTACATTATTATTACCTTAATAATCTATAATGCATTATAAGATTCTCAATATATCAATTATACGATTTAATATTTCCATAGCCTTAATCTAATTAAAAATCACACAATATGAATTATTTATTAACAAATATTAATAAACAAAAACTATGAATAATAATAAAACGTTAAACCGCATAAAGCATTATTATAAAAGCTAAATAAATCCAATTTATGAAATTTTATTTTATATGTATCAGATTTACTTATTCATATTTAATTTATTCATATTAAATTTTATATAAAACAATATAAAAAATTTAAATCATATTTAAAAATAATTAAAATATAAATAAAAATTAAATACGGGACTGGGATACGAGCACAGGCTAACCCCGTGATCGTACGGGCTGCCAGCGGGCAGCCCAAGCAGTTTGGGCAGGGCAGGTAGGCCGTGCCCGATATATGATCAAACCCTGGTCAAACCTTTGACCAGGATCCTGGTCTGGTATGACACTGATTGTGGTCGAGTTTTCGAGTTGTGTACGACCCGCGTTGGTAGACCCAGATCCAACAGGATCCGGGTGGGTTTCGGTTCGGGCTGGGTCAACCCAGCCCGTAGGCAGACACGTAAATATGGTTAAACCACGCCCAAAACCTTGTTTGGCTAAGGTTTTTACCCTAGCCGGTTGTTTTCCCTAATGCCTCCAACCGAGGGCACCCGGTTGCGCCGCCGGGACCACGGCGGCAACGACGAAGTCGCCACCGGTCACGGTGGTGACGCCACCCGATGTGTCTCCCAAAAAAATTATTTTAGTATATTAAAATTATCCCAATTCACAAAACAGATCCCGAACACTAAAAGTAATGTAATTAATTTTCTACTGCTCCCACTGATAATCTAATCACACCGCAAAATTTTAAAAATTATTCCAGATAACATATCTAATTTTTGAAAATTATTCAGACCGGCTCAGATACCACTGTTAGGTTTTTCTATGATTTTTCTCAATCTCGAGGCGGAAATCACGGGATATCATCGAACAATAAAGATCTAGAATAACTACGAGTAAGATATCGTGTTAGACATCGTTACCAAAATTTGGTACTTATGCCAACAGTACCAAAAAGCCAAAGTTTTACCGATTTCTGAGCCTGGGCGATTAGTGTGAATATATCGGGGATGAACACTTCAATTGAAGTGCCTCTACGTCGTCCACCACGTCACTCAGGAAGGTCTAGATGACCGGAAAGCACCTCAGAGGATAGGTTAGATCCTATTCCGTGCTTGGATGACGAACCGATGAAGAACCGGGAGCATGCCAAAAATCGTTTTCCAATATAGAGGGGTGGACGATTTTATCTGATTAGACTAGGTTTGGATTAGTGTTTTATGATTCATGATTAGGTATTTATAATACCTAATATCATAAAACCTAATTGGCTTTAATTAAAGCCCAATAATCTTTTATTAAATAATTCTTAATTAATTAAGTCTACTCATAATTATTACTCGGGCCTGACTGGGCCCATTACGTGGGTTATGTTTTGGGTCGGTATCCGATTACCCGGATTATACAATATCGGGTTCGGGCATAACCTACATAAGTAACGTAAATTTGTTCTTAATATAAGAAAGTCTTAAAAATTAATAAACAAGTATACGAACTTATAAAAAGGTATAAAAATGAATGGTTTTTTTCTTTTTCTTTTTTCAATCTGTGAAATACTATTAACCATGTAACATGGGAAAATGAGTCAAATGCCCATTTTGGGTAAACCTTTTAACAAAATGACCAAAATTATTTATGGAAATCAAAACTACCAATTTATTAAAATATTGACCAATATACCATTTTTTTTATTCGACAATAGTTTTTCTATTTAAATATTAATTTATATAAAGCTGATATCGATTTAGTTTTTCATTAAAAAGTAATTTATGTACATATATTAATTCAATACAATTACATAATCATAAAACTGTAAATATATTTACGAAAATTCATTAACCCGTTGAACCTTGGGACATTGTGCTTGTTTACGAGCTTCAGTGGGGTTTTCAACCACAATAGTACGTTCAGTAAACTGTAAATATAGTTACGAAATTTCAATAAAGTTGTAGATATAAAACTGTAAATATATTAACGAAATTTCAATAAAGCTGTTCTAGTTTTAAAACTGCAATCACGACATTTAAATAAAAATTGTAAATAAACGACATTTCAATAAAATTGTAAATAAACGACCGAGAAACCGCAAACAAACGACAGCGAACCTCCGCGACCTAACAAGCGAACCTCCGCGAGCGAACGAGCTAGCCTCTACTATCGGCGAACCTCCGCGACCGAAACACGGCGATCAAAGGAAAGCGAACAATCTTTTGGCGACTGGACAAGCTTTTTGCAACGGAAGGGGAGCGAAACCATAGATGAGATATGTCAGAATACTATTTACATGAAATGATGATATTTTTTGAAAAACATCACAATTAAATGACTATCCCAATTTATAAGGGAAATTGTTAAACTTAATTATAGGAAAAAAATTAGAAATTAAAATATATAGTAAATGGGTATTTCTAATGCGTAAAAATGACTTTAACTAGACTCGGATCAACGGTGCGGGCCACGAGCTGGACCCGTATGACGCTTGGATAATTAAGAGTAGAGTCAACGCGGTTGACTGACGATCATCAAAGCTGGAGGCGAGTCTTTCGTCGTTGGCGAGCCTCTGAGATATTCTTGGCGATCCTTGATGAACTTCCCTTCTTGGCCAGCTCCGCGTCTAGAATACTTCCTTATCTTGACAAAGCTCCGAGGTGTTCTTGATGAGTCTTGATGATTTTCCTTCCTTAGTGCGCTCCTATGGCAAAGGATGGCCTCCAAAAAAGGATATATAGGGCCCGAACCCCATTTATGGTTGGGCGAGGCTGCCTACGTATTTTAGTTTAAAAGAATCAGGTCCCATGTAGTTCAGGGTTAGTAAATGGCGGGTGACTAACGATCTGATTTGACTTGTCGGTGCCGATGTTGGCGCCGCGGGAGTGACCTTTGCCGATGGAGGGGGTATTACCGGCGAGGGTGTCGTAGTAGACGGCGCATGTGTTGGCGAGCTCGAGCAATGAGGGCCTTAACCGGCGAGGGTAGCCTTGGGCGACGTCTGATGATATCAAGCGAAGCGTATGATCACGTAGAACAACTTCTCTGGCGAGGCTATACTCTTATTGACTTCCCTACTCTATTCGGACCCTTCATGTCGAGCTCCGGGGACGGCTAGGCCGGGCCGGACGACCCGATGGAAAATAAAGAATAATTGTAGAGAGAGAAGCTCTGGAGAAAGTTGTGAGAGAATGTGTTTAAATGAGGAGGAGAAAGGTCCTATTTATAGGTAAATGAGGTAACCACTTCTCCTTGAATAAGGGAAAATCAAGTCCCATTGATTGCACATAGGGGACCTGCAAATTTGGCTTGCAAATGGGGCTTGCACCGGGTCCTTGCCGTGGCGAGGGATTCGTCGGTGCGTTATAGCTCGTCTGTGGCGTCTTCCGGGTATCTACGAACTTATATGTTGAGTTTGTGGGAATGTAGAGGACTTCTCAAGGATTGTCGTAAACTCGGATCTCCTCGTTGTGTGATATTATTGTGAGTTATTCCTTCATCAATGCCGATAGCAAGGTGGCTTACCAGGGCAAGGGGGCTCGTCAGGGCGAGGTGGCTTTTCAGGGAGAAATGGCTTGTATGGATGAGGTGGCTCGTCAGGGGACCTCGCTTGGGTACCTTGCCAAGGTACCTCGCCAAGAGGTTCGTCAAGGGGGACCTTACCAAGAAGTTCGTTAGGAGACCTCGCTAAGAGGTGCCTTTTTCGATCAACGGGTTGTTTTCTCAAGAGATTTCGCCGGGAGAAGCCTTTTTGATTAAAGGGTTTATTTCCTTTGTCTTCATGGCTCAGGGCCTCTCCAAATGCATTGGTTCTTGGGGTTTTTGTCTTTGACTTTGTTAGTGGGCTTTGATTTTCACCTATGTGGCCCAAATTTTATATGTCCGTAAAATGCACATAGCATGTATAAATTAATTTTAACAAACTATGGACAATTCTCTTTAAAGTTGAGTGCTTTTTGGGCATTTGGTGGGATTTCATTAAGTTAGATTTTGTATAGGTCACGTACTTAGTGAGGGTTAGAAGAGAAACGACAACTTTTCATCTCTAAAATAAATTAAGAGTTAAAAAATAAATTAAATACTAAAAACCTAAACTAAATTCATTAAAAAAGTTAAAACTGATAAGTAAAAACACCACAAAACCATATTAAAGTGACGATTTCAACTGTGAAATTTAGGTAACGATGTTGTCAACAAGACAATGAGCCCAACAATGAATCTACTATTTTATGTTCTCAACTTCAACGCCAACAACACCATTTTAAAACCGAAAATGCTTCTTGTTCCTCATAAATTTCTTGTAGTTATCATTTGTGTGAGAATTCAGAGTCGCTTATTCTCAAATAAAAACGCTACACATGATACACTATACGAGAAAACGTAGACGCAAATTCTTAAAAAATAAGCTGAGAAGTATAAAATTAGGTTATCCTAAAGAAAATAAGTCTTGGCTCAAATTTTGAGGGCTGCAAACTCGACATTCCGAAGATGAATTTGTACCAACATGTAAGTGGTTGGACTGAGTCAACTTGAGGTAAAAACTCAACCTGACCCGATCTTATTGGGGTTTGAAAAAGTGACCAAACCTTACCCAAAATTTTTGAAGCCTAATCCAACCCAACCGAAAAAACTCTGATTTGGGTCATTGTGTTGAAATAAAAAAGTAATTATTTTTTTTGTACCGAATAAAGCTTATATTTAAAAATTCAACATGCAACTCAAAAACTAAAATCACTTTAGTCTTTAACATTCAATAACGGAAATACAAAATATAGTTGTAAACTAAACTAGAAACGTAGTCGTAAATATAAACTAAAAACATAATTGTAATAAATTATAATATTTTAAAAATTAATTGTTAATAAAAATATATCACAATAACCTAACTATTTATTCAGGTTGGACCTAACCTAGCCATGTATTTGTTAAGTTAATTAAATTTGTTTAGATCGTAATTCAATTAAGCTAGCTTGGATAATTGGGTTGATTTTTTTTTGCACAGCCTCACCGGCATGTGGGAGCGGTTGCCCAACCTCTTCATAATGCGGCTTCCCCATTGCTTATAAATAGACATGGTAAACTTATAAAAAAAATCCATCATTAAACTCGCCAAATCGAACTATCGATTTTTCTTCTGTAAATTAGAACCTTGCGTGAGCCACAACTCAATTGTCCGTTTAGATAAACTCGGGCCGAATTTCGATTACGGGTTCGGCCCGGCCCGGCCCATCGAGAAGAAGACCCACCTGTAATTTAAAATTTGAAAACATATTTGATGGAAGCCGAAAATCATGGAAATAGTGTTAGAGAACACCCCTGACCCCCAAGACCTGACAGCTCATCCCATCACTGTCCTCTCCTCTCCCCACCATCGGACGGTCTACATCTTCCGCTCCACGCGCTCTCCGATCCCCGCCGTTCATCGTCGCTAGCTAAAGAGCGGGAAAAATCCTCACCCACAACACTTCTCTCTCATCCCAAGCTTTTCTAGAGAGAGAGAGAGACGAAGCAAGTATGGCGCCAAGAAAGAGGAAGGCCGCGGCGGAAGAGGGGAAGGCCCCGGCGCCGCCGGCGAGGGTCACAAGGAGCTCGGCTCGAAAGGCTTCAGAGCCGGCTCTGGTGGCTCCGTCTCCGTCTCCGGCGAAGAAGAAGAGCAAGGTCAAGGCTGAGAAGACACCTAAGAAAGCGGAAGCTGAGAACGGTGATACCGAAAATGGCGTGGTGAAGAAGAAGACGAAGACGAAGACCTCGACTATCATCATCGAGCACTGGTAGCTTCCTCTTGCTCTGACATTTCTTCCTTGTTATTCCTCGGTCTTGGCTGTTTCTTGATGATGCTTTGTCGAAAATAGCATTTCTTTGTTTCTTCTTCAAGGTTGATATTTTTCGGGCTTTCTTTAGCTGCATGACAGTCAAGAATTAGTGTTTCTCGCTAGGATTTGAGTAGAGATGGGAAGTTTCGAAGATTAGGCCTTTGTTTTCAGAAAAAAAAAAGATTAGGGTTTTGGATTTGGGAGCAAATGATCATTGTTAAGGTTCTTGTATCTCTTTATTTCTGTTTCTCTTGCAATGTTCATACTGTTGGCTTGGCTTAACCTAGCACACTACTTTCCACTGCGTGATCATAATCATACTAGTTGCTTGTGGTTGTTAGCACTCAGTGCAGGTCATTCAAAAAGAGAGCTGAGGAGGCAAAGACGGGTTTAGAAGCAGGTCTTTCCGGCGTCGAAGTTCTTTTCAACCCCGAGAAGGTACATCTGTTAACAACTGTTATGTTCTTTTGATGAAAAGACCTTATCCATTGGTAGTATGGTATGTTTTTTTCGGCATCAGAACTAAGAATCCCCTCGAAGACGTTAGCAACTTGACATATATTTTCTTCTTTATTGTCGCTTTAACAGCCAAGGAAGGGATGCTTTGAGATCCGGGCAGATGGTGGCAAGAAATTCGTTACACTTCTGGTAAATTATAATCATATTATGTTTGATATAACCCATAATCGATCTCAGAAAATAGGAGCTGATGTTAATCTTCGGAGTACAATCTCCCTTCTTTGAGGGAGATTAGACTTAAGTGGCGCCTGCGGCCTATCGCTGCAAGTGGCTAGGCACTTGGTCAGCCCTAAGGCGATTTGCCTCCGCCTTAAACTAATTTAACGATATCTACAATTTTATTATTATTGGTTCCATTATAGCAATTTTGAGTTGTCTTATCACCAAATATGAATATAAGTTATAATCTTATAAACTTGATGCGACCAAGTTCTGTCGGATTGAGGCAAAAATCGTTGGTTTTTGTGCCTCGATAATCTGATAGGACCTGGATAGGATCAAAACCAAAACAGGGTACTATATAATGATAAAGTCTCTAATTCAAGAAAAAGGCAGGGAAACTCTCCCTTTACTCTTTAGTGTTTGATAGGATATTCATCTAATCACTATGACCCTATAGGCTATATCTAATGGTGAGCGCCTTGTAAAGGCTTTGATATCCTTTATTAATCCTTAGTCCTGAAATACCCTTAGTTAAAGCTATCATAGTTATTGACATATAATAATGTGTGTCTAACATAGTAATACAATAAGAGACAGTTTTTTCTGATTAGTATGCCGGTTGTTTTCCAGGGCATGAACCGACCATTCAAGAAGATGAAAGATCTGGACATGGGCAAAGTCGTCGAAGATATTGTCAATGACCTCAAATGAGTGACGAAATCAACGAAAGCAAATCATTTTGTGGCAGTGCCTGATTTTGACCATGTTTTTTCAACTTTGTAGGCTTAGGGCCTTTTAGTATTTTTCTTTTGTGTGTCAGAATTGTTAACAAGTAGCATATTGTAAGGCTAATATGAATTAGCGCTGATTTTATATGTTTCTCTCTTGAATATGAGGAATCCACAGTTAAGGTCCTCTTTTGGAACCATGTCTTGTTGATATTACATTTGGCCCTCATTTGTCGTACTTTGTTATATTTTGTCTTCGTTTTAAGTTTTATGGAAATGCTTAAACATATTATCTGTGTTTAGAAGATCGCTGCCGGTAGTTGCCATCATCGCTGACGAGAGGCCGGGCTTGGAGTTTGCGTTAATGCTGCAAATTGGGTGTAGGCTCTGCTTTGGATAAGTATGGCCTCTTTGTTGAGGGCATGGCAAGGCATGGTGAGTTATCAACATGCGGTTCTTGGCCTCACTCTCAGCAATGCTAGTTTTGGCTCAATGAAAGCAGACTCGGCATGGTGAGGGAGGGTAATGGAATCAGCATGCGAGGTTCATGCTCGTTGTGGCTCGGGCTTGCAAACTTAAGCTCGGGGTTCAAGGCTCGACCTTGAGTAATCAGCCCGTCGTGGTCCATAAGGATCGGTCCGAGGGACGCAATCAGAGGGAAAAAAGTGGGGCAGTGAGGTGGGGTGATGCAGGTAGAAGCTACACTGACGAGGACGATTCCGATTGTTGATTCAGTGCACGAATACCCAAGCGTTATCCTTCGAAAACCTGTTGATTTAACAACGAATACTAGATTTTTCGGCAACAAATTTGAATGCTCAAGAACATGAAATTGGGGAAAAAACAAAGGTGTTTGCTTTTTGTTTTCCCAATCCAAAAGTTGTTGCCAAAATACATAAGCGGGGTGTAAATACATCGGCCCAAACAAAACCCTAAAGAAACCAAAGGTCAAATTTTAAAACTGAAAAAGGGTAAAAACGTCAAATTGCACTCATAATTAAAAACCCGCACGAGACACACTGAAATGATAGAACTGTGCATATATTTTGACATCTGTGAGTAGATAACGTCCATAGTTTGGAATCGATAATAGATATCTCAAAATCGCTCCATAACGTCAAAGCTCGCTCGATATTAGGGTGGTCTGCATCATGGGGGCACAGTGACGGCGAGAAAGGGTGAAAGAGAGAAGGAAAGAGAACACAAAATTCTCTTCAGACTTTTACAAGCACAACTGATTAGTGAGAGCCTACATACAAGTCTCGAATTCTCCTCTTTTCTTTTTTGGTGCATACAATCACCGGGGCATCGGCATGGTAAAAGAGAACGATAGTTTTTCCAAAGTTGTCTCTAACGGAGGTTGTACATTTTTACAAAAAATGTTCTAAGGCACAAGTAATTCCTCTCTTTACCAACCTACTATTGCGCCGACAAAATTTCTTTGGCAGGATTAGAAAAAAAGAAATTCAAAAAGTTAAAAGACAATTTCCTCATTTGATTAGAGTGAGAAAATGAAAAGAAAAAGAGTAATAGTAATTTAATGGTTAATTAAGGAAGTACCCATTTGGAATTGGGTACAATCTTTTTTACAAATTGCCAAAAAAATTTACAACAATTTAAAACTACCTATTTAGTGATATGTAGACAAAATTACCCTCATTAATCTGATTCTTCAAAATTACTCTTATTAATCTGATTCTTCAAAATACTTGCCCGGGTTCGGAAATCCAAACACCGACTGACTCGAACCTCTCCCTCGTGAAATTCGACCAAAGTTCATACTTGTCCAAAAAAAAGTAGCTTGTGAGAATCCATCCACTCTTGAGTAGTCATCAATGAACTGAGCTTCTCCGGATCGTTAGCTGCAAAACAAAGTACCTAGAATGAGCAATCCGCACAAAAAAATACATTAGAGAACAATCTTAGTATCTAGTCCGGACAATTATCCAATTTATGGACCCATTTATTCTTGTACGTCACCCATGTCCCGAACACTTCCGGACAGGGCTGAAAGAAGAAATATCTATCTTGCGACTTCTCTTTCTTAGGCGAACCCTTTATAATCTCCCAGAGCTTATCCGAAAGGAAAAATCTACCCTTTACCTTATGGTTTGTCTTGACAACAAAACCCGTCAAGATATCTTGCAGAGTAAGACAATGCAAATCACCAAAACCCTATACGAATGAGGACTCAATGACCCAGAGATACCCTTAAATAGGTCACGTACCTAATGAACTCCGGAATAGAAAATCTCAAACCCCATTAGTAAAAAGCTTCTCGTAGATACATATCCACCCATCTCGATTATCGGTATCAGCAAATTCTATAGACTATGGAATGCTAAGGGGGACGAACTCAGGAATACTATATTGCTGCCTCTAAGGGGGACGAACTCAGGAATACTATACTGCTGCCTAATCCTAACTAGATCTCTTTCTTTCAAAATTGATTTTGGAGAATAGTCCGAAAAAATTTCTTCATCCACTTTTCGGCTTTTTCTCTCCTAGGTCTAGGCATTTTTCGTCAAAAATAAAAAATCTAGGAACCTAAGTACCTAGGGAAAAAGATAAAAACTCCAAACAAAGAAAAATAGAAGAGATTAGAACCTGAGAACTCCTAGACACAGATCTTGAACGAAGAAGGCGATGGTCAACAATGGAAGAAACTCAAACTTTCTCTCTTTAACAAAACTCCTCTCTCAACAATGGTGAAAATGAGAAATGAAGGTGAATATGAGTTTAAATAGAAGAAGAGAGAAGACAATTTACCTTACATGAGAACATGCGCCGAGTAAGATGATTGAACATACGAAGTAATGATCGTACTCGAGTATTTATACTTGTGAATTGTTTCATATTTTACGGCTAAGGTTTCCTCGAAATTCTTAACTGAGCTCATCCTATGGTTGATATCAAGATGCTATCCATGCTACGTCAGCAAAATTGCAGTGATGAAGCTGTGTTAGGAGAATCCGAAAGGGTTTATTCGTTTTGAACTCTGCAAATTAGGACACGAGTCGTAACTGTTCCAGCCCAAAAATCAAAACAACCTTCACCCAGTTTCAAAAATTGAATCCGTCCAATGCATTCTCGAAATTATCCAAAATCATGTCCATATTAATTACACTTACGGCAAAAGTCCCGAACGTAATTAATTTAGTTCGGAATTAATTTTACATGATTTCATCGAGATTATACTATAAAATATATATTTTTATTTTTAATAGTAGGGGGGCTAACTGTTGATATACAAATACGTCGTTTTCTTAAGACAACGTGTCCTTCAAGTTGTGAATCAATTAATTCGTAATAAAATAAATTAAGAGTTTAAAAGAATATTAAATATTACAATATATCCAATAAAAAGCCAAAAGCCCATCAAAGCAACTGGTAATTATAAAATCCCACGAATTAAAGCTAAAAAGCTAAAAGCCAAAGAGCTATCTAGTAGTAGCAGGAAAGATGAATCGTCGCAAATTCTGTCTAGCCTAGTTGATTCAAATCAAGCAGAAGATAAGGAGTAAGAAGTCAAGATCACAATGACTTTATTCGCTAAATACTCCAGCTCGGCAAAACGGGCGCAATCATGGAGCATGTGTCAGCTTGACGATTAGTCAGTCCGGTCAGTTCGGAGATACGACTCTAAATTTCCAAGAAGTCCAACAGGAATATTTATAGGCTATAAATATAAGCTCATACGGAGAAATTAGACACATTCATTAGAGAGAATCATCGAGAGCTTTTTGTCCTCTATTGAGATTTTAACTCTTTTTTTCTAGATTTTTTTTATTCCTTCTATTTTTCTGAACATGAGTGCTTCCTGTACCTGACTATTCATGCTTTCTATTGCAATAAACTAAAAGAAGACACAGTCAACTAACGTCGTGGGATGAACCTCTCTAAAAAATCCTCATCTCTATTTAATTCTTATATATATATATATATATTTATATATATCGACGTATAAAAAGAGTAATTCAGAGTTTAAAATGCGAAATATCTTAAGCAATCCAATATAAAATATTCGCAAGTCCCTGTGACCGTTGAGTTGGGAAACCATGTCAACAAGTATTGTTTTCACACACAGAGAGAGAGAGAGAGAGAGGCGAAGTCAGTGGCCAGCCTTGGAGATGCGAAAATATTCGCCATCTCCATCGTCATGTTGGCCCACAACATCCGGATCGCCTTTTCGACCACCGCCGGGACCCAACCCTCGCCAACAGTCTCTCCGCCGTAGTGGAACGATGCCGTTTTAGGGTTCTTGATAGAAACGTGCCGATAAACATAGTGGAGTGGGCAAAATCGTTAGTGAAGTTCCTGATGGTCGAAATCGAGTTGAGCCGGAGGATCGGGTTGTGGACCTGGAAGATGGTGAAGGCGGACGTTAGAGAAAAAAAAAGAGATAATGAATGAATTAACATTTCGATTTGTTTTGAATTTTGAATCTTGAATCAAGATCATGCGACAAGCATGATCAACGATTAAAAAAAGAAAGGAAACAAATTTTAAGTATATCCAGGTTAGTTTGAGAAAAAAATGAACTTCCTTCCTTGGAGAGCTCCTCATCTAGGTGAATTCCTTATCTTGGCGAAGCTGTGTGGTGTTCTTGATGATTCTTGGTGATTTTACTTACTTGGCGAGCTCCTATGGCAAGGGAGGACATGCAAGAAAGGGTGGATTGGTCCCGCACCCCGTCGCTTATGGTTGGGCGAGGTTGCCTAAATTTCAGTGAGAATAAGGTTCTACGTAGTTTGGGGTTAGTAATAAATGGATGATTGACAATGTGGTTTGGCTTGTCAGAGATGCCAATGTTGGCGGTGTGGGCGTGACCTTCGGCAGTGGTGACGGTATTAACGGCAAATGTGTCGATAAACGGCGAGGGTGTAGATTGACTCGCGTGGCGATGCTTGTCTTGGCTAAAGCCTAAAGAATATCAGGCAATGTGTAGAACCACGTTGAAGACCTTTCCCGGTGAATTTTGGTCTCATATCTTGTCTCAACTCTATTTGATCAGTCTTGACGAGCCTTTAGAGGTGCTCAATGCGCCGACCTAGGTGGAGACCAAGAGGGGGGTAAATTTCTAGAGAGATAAACTAGAGAGAGAAGCTCTAAAGAAAGCTGAGAGAGAATGTGTCAAATGAGGAAGAGAAAATCCCTATTTATAGGTAATGGGGTAACCATTTCTCCCTGGATCGGGGGGAACTAATTCTCTTTTATCCTATTTAATAAATGCACCACTGCTATTCCTAAGGGAGGTATTCCGCAGCTCTTGGCGAGGGGCTCGTCCGTTGCTTCGTGGCTCATCTATAGCTTCTTCCAGGTGTCTGCGAGCTTGTATGCGGTTTCCGGGGGAATAAAGAGGACTTCGCAATAACTTTCGTAAGCTATGATCTCCTCGTTGTGTGTAATTATTGCAAGTCATCCCCTCGTCAATGTTATTGGTGAGGGGGCTCTCTAGGGCGAAGAGGTTTGTCAGGAGACCTAGCCAGGAGGCTCGCTATGGCGAGGGGGTTTGTCAAGGCGAGGAGGTTCTCTAGGTGTTCTCGTCAGGGGACCTTGCTAGGAGGCTCGTCGGGGTGAGGAGATTTAGCCAGGAGACTTCGCCATGATTGCCTTTAATGATGATAGGGCTTTGGTGTTGGGCTTTGTCTCTGGACCTTCGGGGTCCCAACCCTCGCCAAATGCGTTGGGTCATGAGCTCTTGGTTTTTGACTTTGTTGGTGGGCTACGAATTCCGCTAACAAGGCCCAAATTTTAGATAGTCCAAAAAATGCACATAACAGAAACCATTAGCAATTCGTTTTAAAAGTATAAATATAAATGGGAATTTTATATAATCTCCTTTTAAAATTTATGTTGATAGAGTGGAAAATAAAAGTACATATAAGAGGAGGGTAAAACAAATGAATATATTAAAGCAGTGTAAAATGAATGAAAATTTTACAAATAAATAATCATAAATGTTGATGTCGTTTTTTGGATCAAACACTGTTGAGGCCTAAGTTTTGATTTTTTGCCTGACCCAATGTCATTTTGTTGACTTGGCGGGCTTTCGTTGGGCTTTGACTACGTGGATGTCGGATCTTGTTGTCTGAGATCGCCCAATTAGGCCAGCATTGGCACATAGGTAGAAATCGTTGTCGTGAAAATAGCATGGGCATATCGTTCGCCGTTCGAGGTCTAACGATCCGGGTCTACGCACCACCTGATGCCACGGGGCCTGGATTGGACAAGGCCCGGGTTACAGGTTTGGGTACCTCGAAGATCGGGTTCCCACGAAAGGGAGAGTGTGTTTGGCCAGGCAGTGGATCCTAGGAGATTGGTCCCTCGGCCTGTGATATAAATCCTAGCCTAGGTCCTATGAACTGTCCGCGAAGTCGCTGTATCTGTGAAAGATATGGACTAGGAGACAGAACAGGTTCCGTACAGAGCTAGAATTTGGACAGGCGGGGTCGTTAATCGTCCCAGAATATTCTCCACGGATTCCCCTCTAAGTGGTTTCTCGGTGGTAGGGATCTTAGAGAAATTCCCCTAGGTTTTCCCCCGCGGCATGAATTGTGGGTCCAGACCCGTGTCCCTGGGCTATCCGCACTACCGCGTAATGGAAAGTGAGATAGACCAAGCAAAACGTTGAACACAACCTATCAGGAGGGTCGTAAACCGTGTAGGAATTTTCCCAGGGCTTACGCTATCTTCCTCTTTTTTGACCTGAGAAAAGAATACCCGAGGTCAAGGGAAACAGGGGGGGTTACCCCCTAATTCACCTCCGACGCTCAACATTAGTATAATGTTTTAGGGAAAGACGAGTTTAGAGAGAGCAGAGAGAAGCTCAAGAGGTTTCTAGCTGATTTTTAGTTGTCTTTTGAAGTGAAAATGAGACCGCTATTTATAGGAAGGGATGATGACTAAAATGTGATTATTTATTACTCCGAGAGGCCTCCGGAGAAAATAAATATAGTTTTTTGAGTCCTTACATCAATATATATCAATTTCTACCAAAATCAGCCTATTTGAAGCTGACACGCGCCTACACGCGCCGGTTTTGTGGGCTGTGTGCAAGGAAGTGTAAAACACCTCCCTTTCCTTGCTTGACACGTGTCCAAAGGCAAAAAGATGGCTGCAAGTTGGCGCTGATGTGGCAGGGAGCAAGTGGGGGCGAGTGGCAAAGACAAGGTGGTCTTTTGCCTGCCACGTGGCAGAATTTGGTGGGCTGCTGCGCATGTGGGCCCCACCAAAGTGCTTCCGAAGTGTTTTTTTGCCCCGAGCTTGTACCGCGTCCGTTTTTAACAAATTTTATGTCGGTTTGGATGTTTTTATATTTTTAAGAACACCGGGACACTTTTTTTTTTTTTTGCAAAAACGGGCCTCCAGAGGGCAGTTTGGAGTTAATGCACACCCTTTGATCAAGATGGGTTTTAGGTCCCCAACCTTTGAAAGTGTGAGAAAAAATACACAACGTTTGTTGAATGTAAAATCCGTTGGTCCTTCTGTTAGGGATGTTAACTTCTGCTGATGTGGCATCGTTAAACTGGAAAATGGATTGCCAATTTGTAATATTAATTACATAACCTAATTAATAAGAATAAGGGATAATAGCGGCATAAGTCCTCAACCTTTACTCAACTGGGGCGGCATAGCCCCAACCCCATTTAATAGCGGTATAAGTACCAAAAGATGATTTCCGTCCATATTTGACTAACGGAAGTAGTCAACGTTTGCGTGGTCAGCTTCTCATCAACATGGACGCCACGTAATCCGACATGTCACCATACACGTCATCCTCGCGTCATCAAATTTAATGCAATCGCCATTAATTTTGCATTAAATTTGATGACGCGAGGATGACATGTATGGTCACATGTCGGATTACGTGGCGTCCACGTTGACGAGAAGCTGACCACGCAAACGTTGACTACTTCCGTTAGTCAAATTATATGGACGGAAAACATCTTTTGGTACTTACACCGCTATTAAATGAGGTTGGGGCTATGCCGCCCCAGTTGAGTAAAGGTTGAGGACTTATGCCGCTATTATCCCTAAGAATAAATTAAAATATTTTAATTATAATTCAAAAAATAAATTAAAACTTTAAATTAACGAGCAATACTTATTTAACGCATAGTTCTTATTTTTGAACTCGTGCTTCAATATTATTCACATCTTTACTATGTCATATTTTAGATATAGTTGTTTTTTAATAATCGGTCGTTTTTTTCTCTCAAAATTTTAGTCGTTTCTAATAAATGTCGTTATGTAATCTTTGAAATTTTGTCGTGTTTAATAATCCGTCAAATTTTTATTCATGTTTGACGAAGAGCTTGTTAGATTTTTAGGGGGCGTAAAAATTATTTATTTAATTTAAAATATTTTTTTAATCATAATTAACATATGATTTAATTTATTCTTATTAATTAAATTATACAATTAATATTACATGTTGGCAGTCCATTTGGCAGTTTAACGTTGCCACATCAGCAGAATTTAACATCCCTAACGGAAGGACCAACAGATTTTACATTTAACAAAGGTTATGTATTTTTGCCCACACTTTAAAATGTTGGGGACCTAAAATCCCTCTTGACCAAAAGTTGTGCATTATTGTCGCAGTTAACCCTTTAATTAATAAAGAAATGATTATTTAAAAAATGTTTCTTTTATTAATGTTGCTTACAAAATTACCCCCAACAATAAACATTTATGTCAATGATTACTCATTTAAAGTTGAATCTTAGCATCTTATCTACCACGTATCTTTGAGTTATAACATTGGAATAATTCTCTTTTCGATTTAACGTTACATTATTTATACACATGAAAAGCAAGTAACGAGTTGCACAAATTAGCATTCAAGAGAATGAACCCTAATCATATTTGCTTACCTTTTTGGCCAAGCCTTGAGAAAATTACTAACAAATACAATTTACGTAATTGCATGGTGTAGTGTTACATCACGCCAAAAACGACAACAATCCAATGATCAGCAAAACAGGACCGATCTTAGCCGTAGAAGAAGAACCAGAATGTTCCCCAACCGAGGCTTCGGCGTCGGAATCATATTTCTCGGCATCGGGACATTGGGCCGATGGGCTCGTAGGACCATCACTTGCCTCCGGCGCATCAGCTTTCGGAGCCTCGGCAGCCACATCTGGGATAATAGGGGACTCGTCGACGGTCGGAGCTGGTGCATCTTCCGGAGGCGGAGCTTCCGGTGCAGAAGGAGGCGGTGGAGGGCTAGGGTTAGGGTCGATTCCGGGCGCGAATATCGCTGCACTCACCTGAAGCACGGAGATGTCATACGGGCGAGAGACAACTTGGCCGATGAGCTTGGAGACCAGGGGCGAGCCCTTAACCCCGGATCCAAAGGCGACGCCGTCTCCGTCAGCAGCGACCGAGACATTGAGAAAGCCTTGCTTGTCAGCTGCCTGGCCCGAGGCCTGCAGGAGAGTGGTGACGAGCGCGCTCCGGTCCCGGAGAACGCGCCGCCGCAGCTTTTCTGCGCCGAAGTAGTCGAGGATGACGTGGTCTCTCAAGACGTTCCTAACCACGTCGAGCGGCTTCCCCTTGAGCGCGGCCGAGGCGTCCCCGTCGAAGGCGAGGACGGTGATGGTCCGGCGGCTGTTGATTTCGAAGGAGACGTTGGTCTGCGTGAGGTAGGCGTTGAACGCTCGGAACTCAACGTACTTGCCGAGGAGCCTCGTGATGTTGAAGACCATTGCGGCATCGGAGGCGGCGGTCGAGAGGAGGAGCATGGCGAGGATGAATATGGGAGCGGGTGAGAGTGCCATCTTTGTAGCTTGATTAAGGTTTTGTTATGATGAATATGTCATAGTCGCTAGGTTTAGAGATTAAGATCGATACTATGAGCGTTTGTTAAAGAGCAGGTATGTATGAATACGATGGATTTTAAAAAATAACGCTAAATTTGGTATTGATGTTTGGATAGTACTCTATTATGGAACTGCATGGCTGTTACGTACTAATTCCAATATTATTACTATTACGTTGTTATGTTAGCGCGTGATATATATATATATATATATACACATTAAGGAAATCGGATAAGTTTCAAATAGATGCTATCCACGTAGGCATGGTTTAAGTGGTGTGTTGTGGTGTAAGACTTTATTGTGATTATAATATCGATTAAAATCACCAATATGCGGAAGAAAAGATCGGTGTACCTCCTCCGGCCATTGTTAACCGATGACCAAGCTTGAGGATGTTGTAAAACTTGATTCTTTGAGATCTTCCGAGGCCTAGTTCTCTCTCCATCTCAGAATGGTGTATATGAACGAATGAGAGTGGTTACTGGACTTGGGGACCAAAAAACGAATAAAAAACCCTCACTTTATGTAACTGCCCATCAACAGTTACTATTCAAACGTGGGTATTCCGAGAAAATAACTTACATCCTCCCACTTGATCTCTTTATAACGTCATGAGAAAATAATTTACATTCTCCCACTTGATCAATATGAGTTTCAATAAACCCAAAAATAAGAAAACAAATACATGAATCATGGCAATATGTCCTTTGATAAAAATAAGTAGTACATCACAATGCATATGTTTCTCATAATCAATAACAAATTGTAACTTAATGAAATAAACCCGATGTTTATTCTTGGTCCAAACTGAATTGATGATTCTTTTGATTAAACAACATAATCATATAGCAAATGTATGTACACAAACATAAACAAGAATACATCATAACAAGAGTTTCAAAGAAAACATCGTTCTTATAACGAAAAGTTACATCCGGGAGCCAAGTCCCATACTTTTAACAGGATCCTCAAATTTTCCTGGTGGCATGCCTTTAGTCAGAGGATCTGCTATCATTTTTTCAGTACTTATATGCTCAATGATAACTGATTTTTCTTTAACACGCTCTCTAATGGATAAATACTTGATGTCGATATACCTGCTCCGACTTCCACTTTTTTTGTTTTTAGCCATAAAGACAGCAGCTGAGTTATCACAATACAGCTTCATGGGTCTGCAAATAGAATCCATGATTCTAAGCTTGGAAATGAAACCCTTAATCCATACACTGGATCAGTAGCCTCAAAACAAGAAACAAACTCGGCTTCCATGGTGGAGGTAGCTGTCAAAGTCTGTTTGGCACTCCTCCATGATACTGCTCCGCCAGTCAACATAAAAATGTAATCAGAAGTTGATTTCCGTGAATCAACACAGCCAGCAAAGTCAGAATTAGAGTAGCCGATAACTTCCAATTTTTTTGAATGTCTATGTACGAGCATGAAGTCTCGAGTCCCCTTCAGATATCGCAATACCTTCTTTACAGATTTCCAATGCTCAATGCCTGTATTACTTTGATATCCCCCCAATATTCCAACAATGAATGCAATTTCAAGTCTAGTGCAGACTTTTACATACATCAAGCTTCCAACGACTGAAGCATACAAAATACTTCTCATTTGCTCTTGTTCCAAATCATTTTTCGGGCACTGGTTCAAGTTAAACTTGTCACCCTTCACAATGGGAGCTATACTAGGTGAACAATCTTTCATCCGAAATCTCTCCAAAACTTTGTTGATATATGTCTTCTGAGACATGCCCATAGTATAAAGTGTTCAGTCGCGATGTATCTTTATCCCAATGATGTAAGATGCATCGCCTAAATCCTTCATATCAAAGTTTTTGGATAGAAATTGTTTCACCTCATTTATTATACCCCTATTGTTACTAGCAAGCAAAATATCATCAACGTAAAGAATCAAGAAACAAGTTTTGCTCCCACTAACCTTCTGGTATATACAATTATCCATAACATATTCTTTGAAACTGGATGAAGAAATAACATCTTGAAATTTTAAATACCATTGATGCGAGGCTTGTTTCAAACCGTATATTGATTTTTTGAGATTGCAAACCAAGTGCTCACCGCGGCTAGAGGGAAACCCTTCAGGTTATTTCATGAATACCTATCCTCTATTTCTCCATTTAGAAAAGCCGTTTTCACATCCATTTGTTGTAATTCCAAGTCAAAATATGCAACTAATGCCATCACTATCCGAAGTGAATCTTTCTTTGATACAGGAGAAAATATTTCCTTTTATTCGATTCCTTCTTTCTGATTGAACCCTTTGGCAACGAGTCTGGCCTTGTATCTCTCAATGTTACCTGATGAGTCTTTCTTGGTCTTAAAGACCCATTTAAACCCTATGGCTTTCGCTCCTTCAGGTAACTCAACAAGTTCCCATACCCCGTTTGATGCCATCAAATTCATGTCATCTCCCATAGAATCATACCAAAATTTTGATTCATTACAGATCATGGCTTGTGAAATAGTCTCGAGATCATTTTCGGCTCCAACATTAAATTCTGACTCTTGTAAATACACAAAGTAGTCACCAGGTATTGCTGTCTTTTTTCATTCTAGTAGATCTTCTTAATGTTGTATCAACATTCTGTTGAGTATCGTGTTGATCAATTGCTTGTTCATTCACCAATGGTTCTTCTTGAACAATTTGATCTACTAGATTATTATCAGCATGTAGAATTTCATCTTGTTGTTAAATGGCAATTCGTTCTTGAGTAGCATTTTTAACGACAATGATCAAATAAATTGACGAAGAAGGTTTTGCATCACCATGATCACGTTCAGAAACAGTGTTCTTAAAGCGATCCCTCCCACTGATCATATCATTCTCAAGAAATTTTGCATTTCTTAATTCCACAATCCTTGTGCTATGAGATGGACAATAAAATCTGTATCCTTTGGACCGCTCGGCATATCCAATGAAATACCCACTAATGGTTCTAGGATCTAGTTTCTTCTCTTGTGGATTACATATTCTTACTTCAGACGGACATCCCCAAATGCGTACATGATGCAAACTCGGTTTCCAACCTTTAAACAATTCAAAAGGTGTCTTTGGGACAGACTTGGTTGGAACCCGGTTTAATATGTACATTGCCATCTTAAGAGCATAAGTCCACAAGGTCATCGGGAGTTTGAAATTATTGCGCATAATCCTCACCATCTCTATCAAGGTCCGGTTTCTTCTTTCAGCTACACCGTTCTTGCTAGGAGATCCTGGATTGGTGTACTAAGTAACTATTCCATGCTTTTAAAGAAACTTACCAAATAGACCTGATGCTTGACCGCTTTCAGTGTATCTACCATAATACTCTCCTCCTCTGTCAGTCCTGACAATCTTAATTTGCTTTTGACATTGTTTTTCTACTTCTGTCTTAAGAACCTTCAAGACATCCAACGCTTCACTTTTGTAATGAAGCAAGTATACATACATGTACCGAGAGAATTGATCAATAAAAGAGATAAAGTAGTTTAGACCACTTTGCATATCCATATCTGGACAACAAATATCTGAATGGATGATTTCAAGTAATTGAAAACTTCTATAAGCACCCTTTTTGGATATTTTAGTCTGCTTTCCCTATATGCAGTCCACACAAATATCAAAATCAGCAAAATCTATAGTACTAAGTACTCCATCATTTACCAACCTCTTGATTCTATCCTTAGAGATATGTTCCAATCTCCGATGCCACTACACAGAAGATTCTTCGTTTTCAACACATTGTTTAATGTCAGTTTTAACATACAAAACCGAGTTAGTGGTGTTAATTTGAAAATTCCTAATAAATAGACCATTGCACAAAATGCCATTCCCAACAACATTTTATTTATAAAATAAACTAAATGATGTTTCATAGAAATTGCAAGCATAGCCGAAAGGCAATAGTCTAGATACTGAAATACAATTCCTGGAAAATCCAGGTACATAAAAGACATCATGCAAAGTCAAAATAAAACCACTAGACAAAGTAATCAGGCAAGTTCAAACAAATTTCAACAGCCGAGCGCATTTTGTTTCCTGAATAAATGTTCCGCTCATTTCCCGCTAGTTTCCGCAGGTTTGTCATTTCCTGCAAAGATGTTGAAACATGGATTGAAGAACCACATTCAACCCACCATGTGTTACCATGAACATCAACCATATTAGATTCATGACAAACAAAGCAGATTGTGTTACCTTTATTTTTCAGCCATTGTTGGAACTTCAAGCAATCCTTCTTCCTGTGCCCTTTCTTTTTACAGAAAAACCACTTGAGTTCTTTATTAATTCCACCTTGAATGGGCATTTTATCTTTTCCTTTATCCTTATGATGCTTTTTCCCTTTCTTGTTGGTTGTCATCATTACAGTCTCTCCTTGCTCCATCATCAAACAACTTTCGTCTTGAGCACACATGGTCAAAAGTTCATTCAAAGACCATTTATCCTTATGTGTGTTGTAGGATATCTTAAAGAGGACGAATTAATGGGGAAGAGTTCTCAGTATGTAATGGACCAAGAATGTACCAGACATCTCAACCTCCAATGTTTTCAGTTTTTTCGCAATCTCCCGCATCTTCATGATGTTCTCACGCACACCACCGAGACTAGTAAGCTTCAATGATGAGAACCGCCCCATGAGGGTACTTTCAAGTGACTTGTCAGAAGTTTGAAATTGTTCTTCAATCGCCTCCAAAAGCGAAAGAACATTTTCATACTTCTCAACCGAACCCCTTAATCCAGCATTCATGTGAGTTTTTATGAATATAACAGAGAGCCGGTTAGACTTTTCCCACTTTTCATGAAGCTTCATTGTTGGAGTTCAAGGCCGGTGGCTCATCCTTGCGAATAGCATAGTCCATGTCAGCAACTCCTAAATAAAGGAGTACCCTCTCTTTCCAAACAGTGTAGTTCTCACCGTTCAACATAGGAACTTCAACTTTGAGATCATTAGTATTCATAGAATGTGATGTTGCAAAATTATACATGCACAATAAGCTTTAAAATTTATGAGAATAAATTTTCAATGTTATGCATTACCAATGTAAAGCATACAATAATGATTCTATAGACATATAACTGGCCTGTGGGCTAAAGTTGTACTAAATTAGAAACATTTCTATAAACCAATAAAACTATAAAAAAATATATTCCTTTTCTTAATTCCTATGGGTAGATTAAGAAATATAACTTTGATATTCTATTCTAATTAATCATACAAAATTTAATAAAATATCCCGTGGGATGAATTTTTATCAAACTTCGTATTATTAACTACAACCAATCTTTTGCATGTGATTCTATTCTTACATATGTTTTGAAAAATTTAAAGATGTTGTGGCTACTCTTCAAATAAACAAAACATATAAAATTCACTAAACATTAAATCAAATATATCATGACATTTAATCATCAAGCCCGAAGGTTCTCCTTTAAAAACTATTATCGCATATTTGATTCTTGATGGAGTTCGAGGTGAAGTTCGAGGAGCTTTATTTCGATGAACCTCCTCGTTGAGGTTCGAGGAGCTTCCTCTCGATGAACTTCCTTGATGAAGTTCGAGGAGCTTCCTCGCGATGAACTTCGCGGAGCTTTCTCTCGATGAACTTCCTCGATGAAGTTCAAGGAGCTTCTTCTTGATGAACTTCCTCGATGAAGTTCGCGGAGCTTTCTCTCGATGAACTTCCTCGATGAAGTTCGAGGGGCTTCCTCTCGATGAACTTCCTCGATGAAATTCGAGCAGCTTCCTCTCGATGAATCTCCTCGTTCTTAAATAGTTCCTCGATGATCTCATTTTTGTATCAAAATAATCGTTTTAAAGCCCAGAATTCATAGGAATCGAATTTACATGAGTTTACCATAAATATTTTCATGTTTTAACATCAAAAAAGAAAGACCAAAAATAGCAAAAAAAGGCAGAGGCTATATCATACGCTCTGATACTAACTGTAAGACTTTATTGTGATTATAACATTGATTAAAATCACCAAGATGCGGAAGAAAATATTGGCGTACCTCCAACCATTGTTAACTGATGACCAAGCTTGAGGATGTTGTAAAACTTGATTCTTTGAGGTCTTCCGATCCCTAATTCTCTCTCTATCTCAGAAAGGGTGTATGAGAACGAATAAGAGTGATTACTGGTCTTGGGGACCAAAAAATGAATAAAAACCCTCACTTTATGTAACTGCCCATCAATAGTTACTATTCAAACGTGGGTATTCCAAAAATTATGTATTGTAGCATATTGAATTATTCAAATATTGATCATTTTATAACGTCATTAAGAGAAAATAACTTACATGTGGATTTTTTTCTCCGTGCTTACATGGACATGTATGAAATTAAAATTTATTTGATATTGTAAAGCAATATAATATGTATGATTGGTTTGAGAGATGAATTAGAAAAAGAATATGAACGTCAAAATTTATTTAAGTATTATAATTTTATGACCACGAAGGGCCAGTTTGGAATAATTTTTGTATTCAAAAAGCAAAAAATGAAAAGCATCGCATTGATATTTTTAAAGAAAATTAATTTGGAGGTTATACATATCTTTATTAATTTTTTTATTTTTTTATTATTTTTATTTAAATAATTTTATTTTTTAATATATTAAATTTCAAAATCCATTACTTTAATTTTATAACTCCAATTGACTTATAAAAATAAGCATTGAAAAGCTTGCGACAAGACGGATTCAATGATAAAAGATATAATTTTGATAAATTTTTAAATAGTGTATTTTTTGAATTATTTTTAAGAAGTGATTGATAATGAATTATATAATCAAATACTAAATTATTTGATTAAGTAGCTCTTTTTGTTAAATTACTTTAATTTGTATAACCGTACATCAATGCTAAACTCGGCCTAAACCACGTCCTGAGGCATATATTCCATATGTGAAATAATGATATTGCTAAAAATTAAGTATATATACATGAATATACTATATTGTTTATAATATTATACTCTATATAATCATTATTACCTTATATATGCTGCAAAGTTATACTATGATATGCAAGTGCAACATTTTTAAAAAAACATTTTTTTTCGAGCTGCATTAATCAGTGTAGCCAATCTTGAACTTGTTCTGTTAATAAGAAACCTAAAAAATTTGAAATAAAAGAAAGATCAATTAACATTTAAATCAATATTTGGCGTGACAGTAAAATTGTCAAAAATAAACGCGTTCTAAATTTATGTGCCGATTAACTTATGGGGTATTAACGGCAAATATAGCTTAAGTAGAGCCAAAATGTGGCCAAAGCGATTTAATATCGACACGAGTAACCAAAATTTACTTAATAACGACATGTACAAATTCCATCCAACTTTTCTAACATCTATTTATTAACATGCTAGTCAATGGTTTCCATGTGGTACATAAGCTCACTATTTTTCTTTAATTTTTTATTTGTTTTCTCTCTCGAACACCGTTGCTTCTCAATGGAAATAGATCTAGAAAAAACGCGTAAAAAATAAACACCCACAAGATATAATAATTACACTCAAAAACACTCACACTCTGTGTTTTAGAATGTAATAATATAATATGGTAATGAACATATAACGTAGAAGAGCGAAGAAGAATTTGGGAAAATAGGTACTGTGATTAATCGAAGGCAAAAATTACAATAAAGGAAGCTAAATAAAATTCCCAAACTTGTTCCTCAAGTTCGGCACCTTCCAGGAATAAAGTTACTAAGTTTTATTCCGACCAGAGCTTCTAGGTTGTGATTGAGAAATCCTGCTCGTCTTCTTTTTTGCTCGTCTCAGTTTCTATTTAGCTTTTTCTATTCGTCTCTGTTTATGTTCGTCTTTCTTCTTCTAGTATGCGACTTTACTAGGCTTTGTCAGCCAAATCAGGTTAAAGTCACACACACCTCTCTCACACACCTCTTACTCACTCTTCACTTCCATTTCTCTCTACTCAGCCCGCTCTCTCTCTAAACCCATTACGAAGCCGACCACAAGCTCTACAACATCACTCTCCACTGTCTGATCAAGGACTCTAAGCTCTTGAAACGAGTTTTTCTTCCTATGTCGCACGGGGTTCCTCCGGATTTTTTTCAACAGTTCATGGCCCCTCTCTCGCTACACCTTCCGCCTCTTCCAGGTTTACAGTGTATCCTCCAAATGTGAAGTTCGTCCGAACCATCTTTAGATCTGCCAAGTTTCTCCAATTTTAGATCGAATCCTCCTCATTGATGTTGTTCCCGTGCTCCTCATATCCGCTAACTATCCGACGCGTCTTGTTTGCAGCTACGACTCATCTCGACAATGATTCTCAAATCCTAGAGTCTTGGATCGGGTTCGGGGGCTTGGATCTTGTCTCGCTAGATTACTCGCAGACCGCTCAAGTAATACTCTTTTTGGGAGGATTTATTTTTGGGTTTTACATAAATTTCGTTGGTGCAAAATGAGCGAGCAAGAAATATTCAAGTAACACTCACTCACTCTCACAGATCGAAACCAATATTTTATGAGAGAAAGTCGTATTCTTTAATGGTGTTGCGTTGAAGTTGAAGCGTTTTTTGATCATTTATTTATATAAAAATTGAGTACGAAACGTAAAGAGAAATAGATAAGTGGTCTCCTAAAATTAAGCCATGCTCGCATTACTCTTCAATCCACTCCAACTACCCTAACTATACTCCTAATGACTAGGTTATTTATATATGTTATTTTTTTGCTAAATAAAACAAAAATAAAACCCAATATGAAAACATGCAGGACACTCATAAATGAGATGAAACAAATAAATCACCCCTTAATCTCGTCACACAGAGTCGATTTTCTTTTTCTTGATGCTTATTGCTAGCCATTGTCGAGGTGCCATACCCTGTCTGCCACTTCCAGGTGCACCTTCTTCTCATCGTCACATCCTAAGGCGCGTCGTTGCCTCCCTCGCCCAATGTATAGATATGTGCCATGAGTAGTGGCGACTAGTCATCTTCCTCTGTCTTGGCGCGTGTAAGGTTGGCTCTTGGTGTTCTCGGTCGCGCTTCGCCTTGTAAAACTCGTCAGCTCAATAGCCGGGAATACCGTCATTGTGGAAATTTCCCTTCTAGCGTTCGTCGTTCAAGCAACCGTTTAACGACAATTTTTAATTGTTGTTCTTGTTGTCCCACGGAAATATCCTTGCCCATGCTCGTATTGTTGCTGTCAGGCCTCTCATTATTCTCCGCCGAGGAGTAGGCGTCCACCAGAAGGTGCATCGTTGTTCAATTCACTGCGCTCGTTTTGTTGGACGTACCTGATTAGTATGCCCTATAATTCAGATGCTAATGTCGCTTGTATAAGTTCATGATGTTGACTTCTTCAAAGATTAGGTTTATGACTTATCAATGAAAGTTTTGTTTCAGTTTTTCTTTACGAATATAATGAAAGTTTTGATTCCATAGTGGTTATCATTTTGCAATTGTGTATTTTGTCATCGCAATGGTCTGAGTGAGGAGGTTTGACATACATAATACAATAATGACTAAAAAATGTCTATAGTTCAAATTATTAATGGGATTTGATAATCGGTAAAGACTATTGCTGAACTCAACCACAATCATGTGATGGTCTACTGGATCATGGTGCCGGTCCGCACCGTTGAGAGTAGTCAAGTATGAAGTGTCTTCATATTGGACAGGCAAGACTTATTTTGAACGCGTCAGTCTGTCAATCACAACTAGTATATAAGTCGAAAAAATGGTTAGATAGAATCAATTGATGTCCTGAGGTAGAATGAGTCTATACGGTTTAACTTAAACGATCTTTGATTTTAATCGTTTCAGTTTACAATCAAGTATCCCTTACACTTTTATATTGGGATCGGAAAGTTGACCGTAGTAAACTGCATGACTACAGATACGGATAATAAATTTATGATTTCCTTTGTTGTGATTTGTGGGAAGCGAAGAAGTACTCATATGGAGTCTAATGTAAAACCCTTAAATATATATTATATATATGTATATATTGTTTGTATATATTAAAACAAACAAAAAAACTGTAAAGAAAAAAAAAAGGATCGAATGCTCCCTTTTCCCCCTCCTCTCTTTCCTTCATGTACACCCCATCTCTCTCTCTGTCTTATTCCTTTTTCTCCCATGAAATTTTCAAAGCTCCACAACTTCGTCACTGGAACTCCGATCGACAAGTTCTTGGTACCGCCGGAAAGCTCTCAGGATGGCGAACATGCTGCTAGGCGGAAGTTGACCGGAGGTAAGGTCATTTGGCCGAAATATCGCCGGAAGGTTCGGTTTTAAAATTTTAGATCTTTTTCATTTCGGTTTGATTTTGAGAAATCCAACCCCAAAATAATGTTCATTAAGCTTATTAGAATCCGTTGGAGCTGCCACCTCGCCATCGCTAGTCGCTGCGGTCGGTCGCCGCGTCATTTTCTGATCCCGGAATTTATTGAGGGGTTTTGAAGCCCTCGTCGAGGAGATCGAAAGCCCTCGATCGGAATTGTAATCGGACTCTTGGTGAGCTTCAATTCTTTTGCCCTAGTTTCAGAAGTTAAAAGGATTAAATTGAGTGTGTTTCGGGCTTTGATTGATGAAATTGACATCGCCGTTGTGTTTAGAATAGTCGGATTAGGCTAGGAGAGGTATTACGTTGTCGAATTGATACCCGTTTTGCTGCCTCGTTTTGCGTACCCGACGGGAATTTGGCCAGGGTTAAATTTCAGCGTATCGAGTTTTCAATTGACAGTTTGAAGTCCAATCCTAGTGACAGTTTGACTTATGAATGGTATCGGTATTTCGTTAAAGCATATTGTCATTCTGTGCTAGCCTCGAAGATTATGCAAATCGTACCGCCCGTCTCGGACAATATATTTGGAAGCTTAAATTCCTAATCGTAGAACCCAAGGCCCAGACGAACCCACATCTTCGAGTAGCTAGTCAATCGATCAAGTTTCCAGAAATCGAGGTAGGGGCTATTACCTTTTCTCGCTATTTAAAATGAATGTAGAAACCAATGCTTTAATGAAGATTGAACCGGATAGGTTAAAATTGGATTTAATGTAATGATTTGATAATTAATAAAATCAATGTTATAATAGTCGTCGCTTGATAGCGAGGCTAGATACCAGGTATAGTTGCATCAGATTGATGCTTGTTATATTTTATGTTTATGATTACGTCGGGATGACGTATGTTGATATGGTACTCGCTTCGGGCGGATAATGATTATTATGATATTGTTCCCACTTCGGGCGGATGATGATATTTATGATGTGGTACCCGCTTCGAGCGGATGAGCTGCTTACGAGTAGCTGGCTACTGTGCAGTAGGCCGCACATGGATATGGATATGATTGGACCCAAAAGTCAACATTTTGACCCATGGCGAACTGGCCGTGTTTGGTGGTGTATATTTATTTATTTATTTTATTATTGAAATGATAAAATGATGAATTATGATTAAATGGTTTATGATAGCGTTTAATTTATTTAATTGAAATTTGACTAATGATGGTACGGTAAAGAGAATTGGTAATAGATTCCCTACTGAGCGTGTGGTGCTCACCCCCTCCATATATATATTTTTCCTCTTTCAGTTACCGGCGATGTTCAGAGTTAGACTCCGTAAGAGGAGTAGGCTGGTTCAGAAGATCCAAGTATTGTTTTCGTTTATCCGTATCTTTAAAGTTCATCGAAGTTAAACATTGTATTGTGTGTTGATCTTTCCATTTTGGAATTGTAATGGATTTAATGTTGGACTTATGCGATGGTGGTATTTTGCATTTCACATTTTTATGGTGTTGTATAAACGGTGCTTTTTTCGGATGTTTGTTTTTCGTTTTAAGTCCCATGGGCAGGAAGTACGTGTCTAATGACGTGGACGTTGAATAGTCCAAGTTCATTGTTTATAAAGTGACGTGTCATTGACTGGTCAAAGTTTGAAAAGTCTTTGTTTTATTTTATTCTACTAACCCCCATTTAGGGGCGTTACGCCTAACGACTTCATCAACCGTTAGGTAAGTAACTTTGCAATAATCATGGAAATAAAGGTAATGTCGTCTAAACAAAGGTAGTGTCGCCCCGGGGCACGCCCCCTAGCGTGCTCTGACGTGGCACGAACCCAGGAGTGCCCCGGTGTCTAAGCACCACAAGAATTTTTCCCCTGGCACACCCCTAGATGCCCCAAAACAGCCATGGCATGCCTCTAAGGATTTCGTAGGAGCATCCCGTGCGCCCCCGAGCACACCCCTTGTGCAGCAAGATAGCACGCTTGCGGCACCAGGCGCCCCCCACGTGGTGCCCTGATGTGGCACGGCTCTCGGCCGTGCCCTTGGCACCTAGACATGCCCTTAACGTAGCTAGGGCACGGCCCCAGCGTGGCATTTAAATGGCACGACAGGTACCCGTGCCCCCGGCGCGCGCTGAAACACCATACGGGTGCGCCCTCTAGTGCACTCTCGCGCTACTAGAGCATGCGTTAACTTGGCCTAGGACACAACAGGGCATGCCTCTTAGTGTGCCCCCACGCTACCCGCGACACTGGAAGGCCACTTGCGGCACCAAGCATCATGATTCCTGTGACCCACCTGTGACACCAAGCTTACCACTTCCCGTGCATTACCTGCGACACCAAGTATCCTGCTTCCCGTGCCTCCCCTGCGGCACCAAGCTACTCGCTTCCCGTGCCCCACCTGCGGCACCAAGCTTCCTTATCCCCATCACCGCGCACACACTTGGCCACCTCCAAGACAATCTATTGACTGTCACGTGGCACATTGACTAACGGATGTAAGAAAAGTTGGATGGAATTTGTACACGCCATTATTAGGTAAAAGTTTTGTTATTTATGCCGATATTTAATCGCTTTGGCCATGTGTTCGGCACAGTTAGCCTTAATTATGCTTGTTTTGCCTGTAATATCTCAATTTAATTATTAGTAAGCTGTCAATTTTCTATAATTAGTAATTAATTTATTTTTTTATCTCTGACTTAACAACGTCCATATATATATATATATATCCCTCCAAATTACGTGACACTAATCCTCACCACAACCAATATTAATCCCTAATTATAAACTCATTCTCAACCACTAAAACCTAACCTTCACAACCTCCAACAAGCCCTAATTATAGCAATAGAACGGTGTCTATTTTTATTTTCTCACCAATTAGCCCCCATAATTATAAAATCCCTCAAACCCACAATTCTTTCAGGCTTTGTGAAGAAGACCAACCCAAGTTTAATTAATTATTTATTAATTAATTAAGCTCCTAAGGAAATGACCACAATGGCCTCCTCCTCCCTCGTAGCTTGTTGTGTTTTGGCGCTCTCAATCTTGGTCTCTGCTTCGCCTTCCATGGCCTTCAACATCACTGCATTGCTCTCCAAACACAAGGAGTTCACAACCCTCAACACCCTCCTCTCGCAGACCAAGATCGCGGACGAGATCAACCGCCGCCAGACCATCACGGTCCTCGCCATAGACGATGCTGGGCTCGCTCCCCTCGCCGGGAAACCGCTCGCAGTGGTCAAGAACATCCTCAGCGTCCACGTCATCCTCGACTTCTACGACGTCGAGAAGCTCACCAAGCTCGGGATCTCCAACCCGGTCACCACCCTCACCACGCTCTTCCAGGCCTCGGGCCAGGCCGTCGGCCAGCAGGGCTTCGTCAACGTCTCTCTCGTTAACGAGGGTGAGATTGCCTTCGGCTCAGCAGCCGGCGGGAATCTCACCGCGAAGCTCGTCGAGTCCGTGGATTCGCACCCGTACAACTTCTCCGTACTGCAGATCACCTCTCCGGTGCAGGTCCCAGGGATCGAATCAGACTCCGTCACCCCACCGCCGACAGCTGCCTCGGTTCCTACCCCCGCACCCAAGAAGCCCTCGCCTCTGACACCGAAGCCCGCCCCAACACCTAAGACCGTCCCGGCTCCAGCGCCCAAGACAGCTATCCCGTCTCCGTCCCCGAAGACGAACATCCCGTCCGCGGCTCCAAAGAGGTCCCCGGCGCCGAAGAGGTCTCCCTCCACGGCCCCGGAAGCTTCGGCTCCGGCTTCTGAAGGACCTGCAGAGAGCGAAGGGCCGATCGCTGCGGAGGGCCCGGCAGAGAGCCTCGATGTGCCAGCGGTATCGCCATCTGAGGGCTCCGCAGCCGATTCCGAGCCGCCTGCACCCCATCGCTCAGGCAGCTCGAGGGGATTGGTGGCGGCGGGAGCTGGTGCTGCAGCGGCGGCAGTGGTTGCGGCGCTGGGTGTGGCTTATTGTTTAGTGGCTTGATTAATTAATTAATTAATTGAATTTTCACGTATACGATAATTAATTAGAGGGAATAAGAAGAATTAGTAAAGTGATTAGTACGTGTTTACGCACTTACATGATGCGAAGTGATTTGTTTATAATGAGCGGTAACGTATATAATAAACTCTCTATATATTGTTTCATGCAAAAGATTTCGTCGATGATTAATATGGAATTACACGAAACTATATATTATATGTCCAACAAAATAATTATATGTATAGTCACGATGATCAATTAATGATCAGCTGTATTAATCTGTCGTCGATTATCAATTGTCGTAAATCTGTTCAATAAAACCGTCTTTCTGTTTTTGTCATTTGGCTTATAATCACTAATAATATCACTCTCATTAATATGTCATGTATGTATATATATATATATATAGAAATATATATACCGATTGATTTTAAATTACTAATGATCGAACTCAAGTTTATCAGACATCGTCCTTAGTCAATGACCAAAGCTTAAACGGAAAATTTGAGGTGCTTTGGAACAAGATATAAAAGAGGATTATGATTCATCTAAATTAATTATGTTAAAATGTGATATGATGTCTCTATGATGATTTTAGTTTTATTAATTTTTTTGACTTTGTATACGAGATTGCATATATAAACTTGTTCGAACTTGGAATTACATTGTTGCTAATGCAAATAAAAAGCATTTTAATATGTTTTTATTACATATTTTAATATACGTATACGATATACAATCTTGATTTATGTCATTATTTTTTTTAATCTTTTAATTAGAGTAGCACTATTAAATTAAGATTACATGCTCTCATATTACAAAATATATTTTCACGGTAAGAACAATATGTACTATTGGCCGCAGGCATTATATGCTAAAATTACATATATTCGTAATTTTTGCGTCTCAAGAGATTGAAACCAAGACCTCTCAAAAAACCTTATAGTGAATTTACTACTAGCTACATATTATTAATTACATAATAAAAACTTTAAATATCCACAAGTCTTTATTTTTTTTTTTTTTTTTTTTTTATTTTTTTTGCCGTTTTACTTTAAAAAATAAAATGATATTAAAATTTTACGAGATGAAATCAGACTTTGACTTTACAATTGCATATTTGAGCTAAATTGTGCAATGTACTTGAATAATTTGCAAGCATATAAACAATTATTTATGCTGATTTAATAATTTTTTTTTGCCGTTTTACTTAAAAAAATAAAATGATTTTAAAATTTTACGAGATGAAATCAGACTTTGACTTTACAATTGCATATTTGAGCTAAATTGTGCAATGTACTTGAATAATTTGCAAGCATATAAACAATTATTTATGCTGATTTAATAATAAAGTGGAGAAATTCATAAACTCTTCCACTGATTTTACATTTGTTTTACAGACATACATCACAAATTAGGCGTTGGTCTAAAGAATTTCCGGGTTTTAGGCTTTTTGCTCTTCATTATTTTTTCAACCCCACCTTTTTTCTTTAGCTTCTCCAATTTCTGTTTCCGGCCCTCAATATCGGCTTCAATGACTCTAGCCCTTTTCTCGTCCGATAGCATAGCAAGCCGGGAAAATTTCTTCGGCCTGATGAATCCAAGCTTCTCATTGATCTCCCCATACGCGGGAACGAGCCCGCGTCTTATGAAGCAGCCGTCCACGAGCTGCATTGCGTTTGTTTCGGGAAGAGACTGCGCATCTCTCAGCTCGAGGTCCAAGCAGAAGGGCGAGTCCTTTAGCCACATCCGGAGGGAGTGAGCCTTGGCTATGAGGAGCCCCATTCGGGTTTTGCTAGGCAGAAAGGGAGAGCCCATCTCCCAGAGGCACGCCTTCACTGTACTGTTGAGAGATATAGAGTTGTAAACCGACATCCCCGTTATCAAGACCACTGATTTCGGGGACTCGGGAGACCCCTGCAACGATGCGTCCTGTATAACATGTGAAAAGATCGGTATGAGCCCGTGAAGAGTATCAGATTAAGCACAGCAATGATCTAGTGGTTCTCCATAGCAGACTGTTTAAAGGAATTAAACCCGCAATATAAGAGCCAACAGAGCCAATGTTAAAAATCTCTAATCAGAAAGATAAATGGATATATATAAATTTTTAATATCTTGGGTTATTCCTTCTCATTGATAATTGACCGATACAGCCCGGGATTTTGATCTCGTCATGGGAGCCATCGTTTCTCTCTCAAACAACACTCTTCCCAAAGCCTAATCCCTCTATTTTAGAGAGAAGCTAAGCTAACTAAGTAACTAATAATAGGAGAACATTGGGTTGTAAGACAATTTTCTCATTAAAACGCAATAAAAATAAAAATAAACTACTCATGACCCGTCAGCCAGCCAGCGGTAAATAACTAGTTAAAATTTCCGTGAATAAATAGCTTAAGAAATCGGTGAAAGTTCTCATCAACGCGAACAACTTGCCTGCATATGATCAAGCCATAATGTAAGAGCAACAAGAGCGGAACCAGCTGACAGTTTTCTAAAATTGGCCCCCCAATCCTTGTCAGCAACCCTGAATTTCAACAAAATAGCAGAATTTTATTATGAAAAAAGAAAAAGAAAAAAAAAAGACGAACAATTTCTCGTGCCACCTAATTAAAATAAGATGACATCATCACCTAATATGCACTCGGCCAACAGAATAGAGAAGACAAAGTACCAAAGTGTGAACTCATCTAAGAATGCTGGTGGTTGGACCTATTGTAACTTATAGGAGACGGAAGGGCAAAGTTGTAATTTAGCTTAGGCACTTATGTCCATATATATATATATACATACATATCTTTAGGGTTTATTTGGGGTATTTTTGGTTTTTTATTTTTATTTTTTATTTTGCTTAGGATGGGATCAGGGTTTCAAGCCAAATCAACCTCTCGTGGAGAGTGTTCGTCTCGATCTTGAGGGAAATGTGTTTCTGTGATAGTTTGTTTATCAAAAAATGTGTTCGGGAATTTACGATTGTCATAAATTCTCGTTGGCCTATTACTTTCATATTTATTACTTTTATATTTGGTTTTTCTGCTCCTAACCCTAGTCCAATACCTCTGCAAGTCCTCTTGTGAAAAAGCAGTGGATAGTGAAAATAGTGTCGAATCAAAAGTAAAAACAACTACCTGAACAGATCATGTCGAAAGATGCCTTTCTTTATCGCGAGTTGAAAAACCCATGAAGCGGTTGCACGGATTTCGAACACCCACAAAAGATCCTCCAAAGCATTGACAAAGTTAAAGGCCGCATCGTGGTCGAATCTTTTCAATAAATTTATCCACCTCCAAAATCAGTGCTTCAGATGCACATCTGTTCGTCAAAATCCTACAAAATGAAAGAAGCGGTAAAAATGGAGCCCCAAGAAAATTGTGTTTTATGTGACTATTAAACATTTGTTATACCTTATTGGAAGATCGAAACCGGTGTCACGTAAAGCATTCAAAAGAGTGATCGCTTCGTTCGCGTGTTGAGCCAAACTAGCAGCTCTTATAAAGCATGTCCATATTATATGGTTTGCTTCTAAACCTCGCTTTCCATTTCCTTAAGCTTTTCGATTCCTTTGTCATAGTCTCCGCTCTTGAGATACGCATCAATAACTGAGCTGTGCGGTAATGTACCGAGATTTAAGCCGGTGTCCTTTAAATTGTCGAGCACTTTTTCAGCTTCTCGAGGCTTTCCCGAGTTTCCATACGAAACCATGAGCAAATGCATAGTGGAAAAATTGGGTTCCATACCGTTCTCCTTCATCATGAGAACAAGCATTTCGGCTTTCGACGGGGTCTTTGAGTTCCGGAAGACTTTAATCATGGTGTGATAAAACGAGCGGTCCATTTTACGTCCTTTTGATCTCAACTCCTCAAAAAGCTCCTCGGCTTGATCGAACATTTGCTGCTTACTAAACGCCGAGATCGGGCTTTTGTAGGTGTCTAACTTGGGCTCCAAGCCTTTGCTTTTCATTTCTCTCATCAGTGACATACCTTCTTCTGGTCTACTATCTTTGCAGTACATTATTATAAGAATATTATAAGGATCCTCATCGGGGCTGAGATCCCAGTTTTGGATCTTTTGGTACACTTCAACGGTCTTTCTGAAATCTTCGACCGATGAGTACATTTTTATCACAGAATTCCATATCGCAATATCAGGCTGGAATCCTGCATCTTCCATTTCGTAGATCATGGCTTCGACGTCCCTAACTCGCTTCACCTTGCAAAACAGCCTGATCATAATCCGGTACAGATTCATATTCGGTAAATAACCAGCAGCCTTCATCCCATCGTATATCTTCCTCACTTCGAAAACGTCGCCGACTCGAGCAAACGCTTCAAGCATCAAGAGAATCGACGTCTTGCTTATTTTGAAACCCATATCTTACAGCTCCTGTATGACAATGTGAAGTTCCTCTAATCTTCCATCATTGATCAAAGATTGTAATAAACCATTGACGGAATCCACGGTTGGAGAAGGACCATCTCTCATCATCGTATTGAAAATTGCTCTGGCTCGCTCGTGGCAACCGCTTTCAGCATAAGCGCGTATGAGAGCGTTCCATAACTTCCTATCGACTTTAACATGCCTTTTTCTAAGATATCCGACCAAACTCTCTGCTTTCTGCCATTGCTTTACTTTCCCGTATGTTTCAATAACATTAACGTAGATGAAGACACTGGAGCGATATTCTGGAGAAGCGTAAAGCAATCCTGTATCGCAGATTCCACTATGGAAGCTGAATATGTGGCTGCATGTGAAGAAGCCAAAGAATCAGTTTGGCTAAAGAATTTCTACTTGGAACTGGGTGTAGTCCCAGATGTAGATGGACCACAAACTCTATACTGTGATAACAGTGGAGCTGTGGCCAATTCGAAAGAGCCCCGAGACCATAACAAAGCAAAACATATAGAAAGGAAATACCATCTCATTAGAGAGATAGTACGTCGAGGGGACGTACGGGTTGTGAAAATAGCATCGGAGGACAATCTGGCTGATCCATTTACCAAGACGTTGCCAGAGAAAATATTCAGGAGGCATCTGGATAATATGGGCGTGAAAGACATGAGTCATCTTCTTTAAGTACAAGTGGGAGATTTTTGGACATGTGTGTCCTTAAACAAGATATTTAACCATTTGTAAAAGATTATGATAAGTCGTTGAATAAAGATGGTACTTATTATGTTAATCTTATTATAGTTTCTGTAGAGTAAAATAGAATGTTTGATTCCTTAGTTCATAAAGGATGCAATTATGTTATTATTATCACAAAGGAGTCATGTGAGGGAGAATTAATAAACATAATAAATGAACTTAAAATGTCCGTGACCTGATTAAATGGGTGGGAGCCCATTAATCGGTAAGGTCATTAATGTGACTGAAGTGACAATCCTATTCTGGATTTTGTGTGTGTCTACACTCACTAGAAGTGCATTAAGTATGAAGCGTCTTCATACTGGACTGGACCTGACTTAAACTCAAGAAAGTTGTCATATAAGACCGTCACTGACAACTTGTAGTTGAGTCGCAAAATGATGATCAAATGGATATTAGTTCTAAGTCCTGAGTGGTCATGAGTCCAAGCTACTGGCTTGATTGTTCTTTGATTTAACCGTTAAAGAACACAAGACATTACCGCTGTTCCCAACACTATTATTTTGGGAACATGATAGTCAGTAGTAAAGGATTGCTTGATCATAGATATGGGCATCACACAGCTCTCTTCAGAGTCATGATGATTCCCTTGATTTTCAGTGGTGAGAAGTGAGAGGTACCCGTGCGCAACTTATGAATCGAAACCATAAGTGGGTTGCTCATAATATTACTGGCTGAGTCAAGGATGAAAATGCATTGAGAGGCATTACGGTATAAACCGCCTGCTCATGTGTGAGTCATCAAGTGAAAGGACAATAATCGGTATTTGATTGAATCTAATGGACACCCTGCTGTATATAAGGGAATAATATATACCGTATCACTAAAGAGTGCAGCCTCGGGTCTATAGTGGAATCACTTCGAGGTTTGACGAACAACTAGCAGTTCGTTGGAGCTTAAGTGATACGGGTCCATGGTCCCCAGGATAGCTCCGTAACGGATGATACGTACGTGATTAAAATGCATTCTGGATAATGTTTAATCATTTGGCTCGACTTATAAAACTGACAAGTCTGTGACAGACGTCAGATAGTTTTATCGATAGCGTGGCAAAAGTACCATATTTTGGTACACGAAAGTAACTGATAAAAAGAAAGTTAGAATTTAGATTATAGAACAGCACTATATTGTTCTAAATTAATCTCTAAGCAACTTTTCTTTTTGAACCAAGTCATTCTGACTTACGGTTAGTGATTTATGGTTTTTCCAAGTTTATGACTCGGTTCGATAAACTTTGAAATCAAATCACATGTCACGAATTTAAATGATGGTGTTGCACCATGACATTTAATGTGTGATAAAGAGATCAGGATTTAGTAATATAATTTGATTATTTGGATTTAATTATTAATATCTTATTAATAATTAATTAATAATTAAAGGATTTATATTAATAAATAAATAATATATATTCATGTATTATTTAATGTGTAATTCGAATTAGGGTTAGAGTATAACAAACCCTAGATAAATTCGAATAACCAATCTTGAGAGATTTTATTTTTGCGGCATAAATACCTGAAGTCTGGTATAATGGCAAAAACCCTGAAATCAATTTAATCCATTGGATCGGTCATGATTGAGCATCAACCGTTGGATTGAGATAATTGATTCAAACCCTAATGTAATTCGAAATTGAAACTTGGTGACCAAGTTTAGGTATTTCGAATTAGCTTAATTAATTCCGTCCGTTGGATCGGTTTTGAGATCTTATCTTTAAACCGTCGGATTAGAAATTAATTAACATTATATATATGATATTGAAATTCGAATAAATAAGGATAAAAGTTCGAATTAGGGTTTTGTAAAACCCTAGGGTATTTGACTTTATCCCTAATTGATTTGATCCATTGGATTGGTTAAAGATTTAATTTTAACCATTGGATCTAGATAATCAATAACAAATTCGAATTTGAATATATATATATAATAAAATTCGAAAAATATATGATATGATCTTATCTTATATTATTCAATTAATTAAATCCCGGATTAATTATATCCATTGGATCTAGATGAGATTGAATCTGGATCATTGGATTGAAATAATTATTTATATTTAATTAAAAGAATTCGAATAAAGGGAGGGAATATCTCCAAATCGGTTACAGATTGAGCCTATAAAAGGGAAGCTCATTCTACACATTCAACACACCTTTCCCCAGAGTAAAAACTCGAGCTCTCCCTCTCTCTCTAGGGTCTGCGAGTTTTTGCCTCTGATCTCTTTTTCTGGTTCGGCTTAGGAGATATTTTTCTCCGGTAGCTTTAAAAGAACCTTCAGTTAAATTTTGCGACGGAGTCCTGCCAGCGAAGCCCACGCTTCGGTAGCGAGGAATCCAGGAGTCTATCCCGGAAGATCACGGGAGTTTCCCTCAGCACCAGCGGAGCCCTGCCCAATTTCAGAACGCGCAGCCGGAATCGTCAACTGAGGTATGGCCTTATGCATTGGGTAAATAAATGCGACCATTTACTGCTTTCTATTTATTTCCTATTTCGACTAGATTATTAATAATGAATATGAAAATATTAAATTCAAAATATTTATCAGATCTCGTTTTGATTGTTACCCGATATCCGTGTCGTCGGTCCGATAACAGGATTTCCGCTTTAAAATGAATTTTTAAATGTTACCGGGACGGCCCGGAAGCTATTATCGTGGTAAGGAAGTCGACTTGATACCATCGATTTCCCAACACGGAATGTCCTCCTGATTGACTATACGAGCTAAGGATCGATAACAGATTTTCTCGGTCTAATTTATAGCCTCTGCTAATCGCAAGCCTCAACATTTTATTAGCATGGTCATAGCACTCTCCCTTGAAATGAATCAAAGAAATAGTTTGCGGGTTCATACCGCAGAGCAACTCCATATCTCTTATAACCTTCTCGATCGCATCTAATTTGTCCTCCTTCCTAAGAGCTCGGACCAAAGCCTCATAAAGGGCGTGATCTGCCGTGAAGCCGTCACGGACCATTCCCCGGTAGAATGTCATTGCATTCTTTACATCATTATATCTCAAGTAAATATCCAACATGACCGAGTACGCTAGCTGATCAGGTCTAGTCCCAGACTTGATCATGGTATCAAACGTCTCTTGAGCCTCCACATGCTTACCCGCCTTGGCATACCCACAAATTAGAGCACTATAAGTTCGCAATGTGGGCTTAATCCCCGAATCCAACATTCCCGAAATCACATTTGCTGCCTCAGTCGTCTTATTTGCCTTCCCCAACGAGTCAATCAAAAGAGTGTATGTGACTGCATCGGGATTTCTTCCTGCAATTCCCATCTCCTTGTAAATTTGAAATGCCAAATCATGTTGTCCTTGCTTCCCGTACATGTGAATCAAAGTGTTGTATGTCATTTCATCTTTGCAAAACCCGTTCTGAACCATTTCTTCACATATCTCCTTGACTCTCTCCACATTTCCCTCTCTAGCAAAAGCGTACAACAAAGAGTTATACGTCACTGCATCTGGGAGAAAACCCTTTGAATCTAATTCTCTAAAGAGCTTATCGGATTTCCTCGGCAGTCCACATCTCCCATACACCGAAATCATGGCGTTGTATGTCCAGAGATCAGCTTGACAACCACTATCAACCATATCATTGTAAACCTTCATACTCCAAGTTGGATTCCCGTGAACACCCACTAAGCAGAGTGTTGTAAGTAATGATATCTGGTCTAAGGCCTGATCTCCTCACTTCATCCAAGAGCTCATAGGACAAGTTCTCCCACATCCGTCCCGACTTCAAGCGTGCATTTATCAAGGTATTGAAACTCACGAGATCAGGCTCACATCCTCTCTCACGCATCAGAGCGAGGAGCTCACGAGCCTTGTTGAACCGCCCTTCCCTAGCGTGAATACCCATCACAGCATTGTAAACCTGGACATTATTGCCCTCGCCGAGCTCTGACCTCGCAAACATCTCCAGTGCCAAATCGTCTTGGTTAGCCTTTCCCAAGACCGCTAGAATCGTTGCGAGCATCCGAGCATTTGGAGAGTACCAATTTCGTAAATTCAACCACTCGTAAACCTCCAAAGCCCTTTGCCAGCTCGAATTCCCCACCCACTTCACCACGAAGCCAAAATCAGTAGGAGTCATCTGAACCCTACGATCGCCAACACATCAGCAACAAATTCATTGGATCTGAGACCCAAAATCCGGTCTGTCAAGTACTTCACTCTCTCCCTCCAATTGTTCGCCCTCTTAAAAGCCAACTTGTTCATTTTCTTGACCCGTGTCCTGCTGGGCATACCTAAACCTCGTTCGGTTTCTTCATTGCGTTCAAAAGACTCTAAATCACTCTTGACCTCGGTTTCTTCATCGCCCTCAGAATCATAGACGACATCGACATGACTCTGATCAGATAAAGGTTTATGTTCATAACTTTGTTCCGAGAGTTTAAGGTTCGGCCATCTTACTGACGGCGAGGCTCTGCTGTAGGTAAATCGGTCGGTCGTTCTGCTATCATCAGAATCTTTTGGTCTCTCGTAATTAGAATCAGTCCTAGTTCTATAACTGTAACTAGTAGTCGCATTAGCAATAACTGAAGAGTTTCTCAAAGACGAGCAGACAAAAACAGAGGCTTTGTGAACTTTGGCGGAACAATCCGAGGAAAGTGTGTCTGAATGAAAAACCGGTACAGAAGAAGCATAGGCCAAAGTCAATGCCATCTCATAAGACTTAATTACCTCATACTCTTTTCCTGAAACTGCAACCTGTAGCTAAAGAAATAAAAACAATCAATCTGTTGCGTGCTCGGGATTGCGACCGAGTGACGAGACGGTTCCTCCTCTCTTCTCCTGCTGCTGCTTGCGATCTCCTCCCTCTCGCCGTGGTGACCTTCGAACAAAATCCCAGAGTACGGCCTTTGGTTGTGCGGAGAATAGGAGAGAAAAGAAAATAGGAAAAATACTTTCCAAACCCTAATCTCAATCGTGAGATTTTTTTTTTGACGAATCTCAATCGTGAGATTAAAATCTGTTTGGAAGCTAATTATTTTATTCCATAATTCACCTATATATAGGCTATACAAATTGGGAAAGTTCCTTAAACGGAAAGCTAACGAAAATAGAAAGTTTCCAATCTAAAGGAAACGACAACGACAACACGACAATATTTAAATGGACTCGATAAAAGCAATAAATAAAAATAATACTCTCGTGCGTTATTCCTAGCCACTTGTAGACGCGTTTCCGATCTTCTTCCGACGTTGGTACGTATATCGGAATCGTGGGTCCACATCATTACTCCCCTCCTCGACTAAGAGCTTGTCCTCAAGCTCAAGCTCCGGGAATGCCTCCACCAAGGTCGCTGCATTCTCCCAAATAGCGCTCTCCGGTGCTGTCCGATCCCACTGAACCAACAGTTCTCTCTCGCCGAGGAGACACCTAGCGTGGAGCAGCTTGTAAGGTCTTGCCGGAAGTGTTTGACCGTTGAAGACCTTCAGCAATTCTGCCATTGTCGATGGAGGGTCTCCTTTGTGGGCTTTGAATCCGTGAGCCCGGTGGCATGGCCAAACGATAGGACACCGCCCCAATTTTTTCCTGCACACGGAAAGGGCCGTAAAACCGGGGAAAGAGCTTGTTGTAAGATACCTTTGGCGCTGTAATTTGACGGTAGGGGTGTAGTTTTAACCACACCCAACTTCCTTTCTCGAATTCCACAAAACGATGTGATGAGTCATAATGGTCCTTCATGCGCACTTGAGCTTCCATCAGCCGCGCTCTTGCTTCCTCAAGGAAGGCCGATCGCCGTGCTAACGCCACGTCAAGGTCCTCGACGACCGTGCTTCCCGCTGTATAATCCAAAAGACGTGGTGGTTCGCGCCCATAAACCATGCGAAAAGGAGAGGTCTTAATGGCCGAGTGAAAGGAAGTGTTATACACGTACTCGAGCCACGGAAGCCATTTTAGCCATCGTTTTGGATTTCCCCCCGTCACACAACGGAGATACATCTCCATAGTACGGTTCACCACTTCCGTTTGTCCGTCCGTTTGCGGGTAATAAGCCGTGGAGAAACTCAAAGTGGTTACCGCTAGGCAAAATAATTCCCTCCAAAAAGAACTCTGGAAGACTTTGTCACGGTCAGACACAATCGATTCCGGAAATCCATGTAGACGGACAAACTCACCAAAGAACGCCTTCACCACGCTCGTGGCCGTGTAGGGGTGGCTAAGGGGTATAAAATGCGCGTACTTTGAGAACCGATCTACGACCACTAAAAGAACGCTTTTTCCGTGGGAGGAGGGTAGAACTTCGACAAAGTCCATGGAAATATCCGCCCACATGTGATGCGGAACCGAAAGTGGTTGAAGGAGTCCGCTTGGTTGTAACGCTTCCCATTTATTTCGTTGACATACTTGACACTGAGCCACAAATTCCTGCACTGTTTTCTTCCACCCACGCCAATAAAAATCCTTTCCGGAGGCGATGCATCGTGTTTTGGACGCCTTCATGACCAAGATTGTGAAACCCCGCAAGAATATCCGGAATCAATGTGGACTGCTCGCCGAGAACCAAGCGTTTCTTGTACCATATAAGTCCTCCGTGTACCTCGTAAGCGTCGGAAAGCTCTCCCGTGAGAACTCGATCCCGTAGCTCCCGAAGTGTTTTGACCGTGGCCACCTCCCCACGAACTTTGGCCATGAAACTTGCGCTGCCAATACCAAGCGCGTGCAGCGAGCACTTCCCCGTCGCCGCCTCGTCTTCGTCGCGCCGTGAAAGAGCATCCGCCACTTTTTTCAATGACCCCGCTCGGTGTTCGACCGTAAAGTCATAACCAAGAAGTTTGCTCACCCAATGGATTTGCGGCGGTGTCGTAAGGCGTTGTTCCAAAAGGTGCTTGAGGCTCGAATGATCAGTCCGGATGCTAAATTCTCGCATCCAAAGATAAGGACGCCAATGGATAATTGCTTTAGCTAATCCGATAAGCTTTCGCTCATACGCTGCTAGTTTCGAATGCCGATCCGCTAACTTTCGGCTAAAGAAAGCAACCGGGTGACCCTTTTGTTGTAAGACAGTCCCTATTCCACTCCCCGATGCATCACATTCCACCACGAAAGGCTCCGTAAATTCCGGTAAAGCTAATACCAGTGACTCGGAAAACGCCTTTTTAAGGCCCTTGAAAGCTTCGGAGGCCTTCACATCCCAATGAAAACCATTACGTCGAAGGAGGCTTGTCAAAGGCGAAGCGATGATCCCGTAATCACGAATAAACTTGCGATAATAGCCCGAGAGCCCTAGAAATCCGCGCACTCCTCGGGCTGTGGTCGGCGGTGGCCATGCGGTTACTGCTTCCACCTTCGCTTTGTCCACCCTCACGCCGGAATGGGATATGACGTGACCGAGGTAACCCACCTCAGTTCGGCCAAAAGCGCACTTCGTCTTTTTGAGGAAGAGGTTGTGAGCTCGGAGGCGCTCAAAGGCAGCTCTAACGTGAGCCACGTGGTCCTCCCAAGTTCGGCTAAAAATGAGGATGTCGTCAAAAAAGACAAGCACACTCTTCCGGAGCGTATCGTCGAACACCGAGTTCATGAGACCTTGGAACGTGGAGGGGGCGTTCGTAAGTCCAAACGGCATGACTAAGAACTCGAAGTGGCCATGGTGTGTGCGGAAGGCCGTTTTCTCGATGTCGGCCTCATGCATGCGGATTTGATGATACCCGGCCGTGAGGTCGAGCTTGGAGAAATAGCGAGCACCGTGCAATTCGTCGAGCAGCTCTTCCACCACCGGAATAGGGAATTTATCCTTAACAGTGACCTTGTTCAGCTCGCGCAAATCCATACACATGCGCCACGAACCATCAAACTTTTTGACGAGGAGAATCGGCGATGAGAACGGTGATGTGCTTTGCCGAATAATCCCGGCCTTAAGCATCTCGGCACATTGTCGTTCGATCTCATATTTTTGGAGGTGGGGATACCGGTACGGTCGTACAGCGATGGGGTCGGTCCCCGAGATGAGCCGAATTCTATGATCACATTCCCGCCGCGGTGGCAGTCCCGTAGGTGGTTCAAATTATTGCCGAATTCCTCTATAAGACGGCCCAAACTCTGATCTGATCCTCCATTCTCGAGGGACCACAAGGTTGCCTTGGCAGCACGTCGTTCCGTGACGTCGGGCACTGGAGGACTCTGGGGTTTCGTGAGGAAGATCTCCGCGTCATTAAACCACGATTCCCAATCTTCATCCGTCTCGAAATGTAAATGATTGAGACTCGCTGCAAGGGCTTTGTTGTCGGCTTTGCTTGTCCATTTTACCGGCTTTCCATCGAATTGGAGTGAGACGGTCGCATCAATTCCGTTCCATAATACTTCCCCGAGAGCATTTAACCAAGACATTCCTAGTATCATATCAAAACCTTCAAGTGAGATGACAAAGCAATTGACAAAAAACGTTACCCCTTGGATCGTCATCGGCACATTTTTGCAAAAGCCTTCAATGTTGAGGCGGCCCCCATTCGGTAGGCCCACCGTCAGCCCGGGTTTCTTAAGGATCGGAAGGCTAAGATTTTCGACGAAGCCTTTCTTTATGAAATTATGAGAGCTGCCCGTGTCGAGGAGCGTCCAACTGGTCTCGTCTTTCACTTTGGTTTGGACTTGAAAAGTCCTCGCCGTCTTTCTTCCAAGCAAAGCACACTCCGAGATGAATGCTGACTCGATTTCCTCTACCTCAAATTCAGTCGGGTCGATGTCGGCACCCGCCGACGGTACTAGTTCTGTATGAAATAAGACTTTCTTGCATACGTAGTATCGCGAGTATTGGTCGTCGCAATTAAAACATAGCCCTTTTCCTCGACATTCTTCCATCTCCGCGTGTGAAAGTTTCTTCCTTGGCACCTTCTGCGTTTCGCCGGTTTTGGGCTCATTTTGTCAGTTTTCTTGGCTGCCCGAGCTACGGTTTCCCGTGTTTCGGGGTGCTTGAGATCCTCGGTGACCACTCGTTTCCCGGCTGGGATTTGGCGGATAAAAGCCATTAAAAGTGCGGGTCTTGTCGTTCGGTATGCGAAATTCTGTGTTACGAGCAAACTTCATGGCCTGAAAAATTGAGGTCGGGTTTTGGTGTTCCACCTCTCGTCGTAGGTCGTCGGTTAGACCCACACAAAAGAGCCACATGAGGAGTTGGTTCGAAAGCTCGTGATGCTTGTTATTGAACCGCGTGAAAGCCTTGCAATAGGCGTCCACCGTCCCCATCTGTCGAAGATTCGAGATTTCTCCGAGAGGGTTCGCCGTATTGGTAACCCCAAATCTGTCCATACAAACCGCCTAGAATTCTCGCCACGTGAGGTGATCTTCGACCAAATTCCGCAAGCTATCGTACCATTCGTGGGCTGTCTCGGTGAGGGCTCGTCTAGCTTGTTGAACCTTTGCGTCGTCTTCCGTTGTGCATTGATCTTCGAAGTAGTCGTCGCATTTTTTAAGCCACGTCGCCGGGTTGGATCCAGATTCTCCATCGAACGTTGGAAAATCACCCTTCGGTATGGGGTTTTGTACGACTGGTTTCTCCGGAGGTCTATCTTTCTCACGGGGGGTAGCTCCAATGGGCTTGACCGGCCAATTCCGTCCTGATTCCTCGTGACTCTTGCTCTTGCGAGAGTAGATATCTTCCTTTGTTTTCATCGCGTCGTCGTACCAAAAATCACTAGGCGTATACGGATTCCAAGGGTAAATGGAGCACTCGGATTCCCCGTCTAGGACTCGAACATCTTGGCAGGGTGCGTCCTTAGGTCGGACATCAGGCAGCGAACGACCCTATGGTTTGCGTTGGTGACTGTCCAGCCGATTCATAAATTCCCTAGAGCGATTTTCAGAAGCTTCGAACTTCTCCATAAGTCGCGCCATCTGTTCGTTTCTCTGTGCAGTCTTGCTGGAAACCATACCTGCCATTTTTTTCCAAAATTCTCTCCCCTGCTGCATTTATTTCGTCGTTGTTGACAGATTTCTGATGCGCCAAGGCTTTAAGAACGTCCTCCTGGGGTTGCTAGCTTCCCTTGAGAGTCGCTCGTCGCCGAGGTTTTCTCCCGAAGATTTGCTCCATCAGATGACATCGAGCCGTCCTCCTCGGTTGGCTCTGATACCAAATTGTTGCGTGCCCGGGATTGCAACCGAGTGACGGGACGGTTCCTCCTCTCTTCTCGTGCTGCTTCTTGCGATCTCCTCCCTCTCGCCGTGGTGACCTTCGAACAAAATCCCACAGTACGGTCTCTGGTTGTGCGCAGAATAGGAGATAAAAGAAAATAGGAAAAATACTTCCCAAACCCTAATCTCAATCGTGAGATTAAAATCTGTTTGGAAGCTAATTATTTTATTCCATAATTCACCTATATAGGCTAAACAAATTGGGAAAGTTCCTTAAACGGAAAGCTAACGAAAACAGAAAGTTTTCAATCTAAAGGAAACGACAACGACAAAACGACAATATTTGAATGGACTCGATAAAACTAATAAATAAAAATAATACTCTCGTGCCTTATTCCTAGCCATTTGTAGACGCGTTTCCGATCTTCTTTCGACGTTGGTACGTATATCGGAATCGTGGGTCCATATCACAATCGAGATCATCAACGTAGCTCGGTTTCACAACGTGATGAAAACACGTCCAAGGACGGCCGTACATTCATCATAAAGGGGAAAGTAGTCCCCCAAAACTTAAAAAGTTGGCACAAAATGTACACCAATTTTTATTTTTATTTTCGTTTTACCCGTAAGTTTATTTATATTCTATATTATTTACTCCTAATTATGCTTACTTAGCCCGTCCCGCATTACTTAGCACTCCCGGATTTGCATCCTCGATCCGCCACTTAACGCGTTGATACGAGCCAGATTATAATCTTAATACATAGTTCGAACTCCACGACAAACAAACAAAAGTCAGCTCAATCACTCTCTGGTGTTGCAATTCAACAGTGATGAAGCTTTAGAGACGAACTAAGAATCCAAATAAGAGAACACTCGCAAACATTCACTTTTCCAACAAGAAAGGAAGCCTAAAATCAACCCACGGAAAACTATATCCAATGCGAACCATTCATATAATCAAGTTTTTTTGCGAAGTGTTTCCTTCGGACGAAATTTACCTCTCTTACACCGTAGCTGGGTGGCTAAGCGGGAACTTCAGAATGGCTCTCTCAGGGGACACTCCCACCGGCCCGTTCCGGAACGGCGCAAACTTTTTGTGCGACAGAAAGGAACCCTAGCGTTGCGGCGGCGACAGGTGGGAGGTGGTGAGAGAGAAGTCACGCGAGAGAGATGAGGCTGAGGAAGAGCGACCAGAAAGAATTGGCTAATAAACCCTGTCAGAGATGTCGTTTCGCTCGGTACCCTCGTTATTACATGCACTTTTTTTTTTTACATTTATTTTGAAATTCATTATTTTCTTTTCGCATTATTTTTAAATATAAAAAACTTGGAATGACGATTTTACCCTTTTAGTTTACACTGCATTTTACGAAATCTCGAATTTATCCTCTCGGGCGGTTTACACAATAATCTTTTATAATATTATTTCTTATTTGCTCTCACACCTTCAGCTTCGGCTTCCCTACGTTTTCCCTCCAAAAACGACCCTCTTTGATCCTTCCACCGCCATCGACTATTCATCCTCCGACCTCATTCCAACAACCGACGGCATACTTTCGCGCCTCTCTTGTTTTTCCTGTCGACTGCTGCATAAATGATCATCTTCTTCTTCCGTTCGAGACGTGCAACAAGGGAACATGAAGCATACTTTGGAACCGATCATCCTCTTCTGTTTTTCTGCGACATATACCGAGCATCTTCAATGAAGGTAAATGTCTACTTTTAAACTTTGCGATGTTTCTGGCACTGTTTGAACTTTGAACTTGTATCGATGTTAGGGTTTACATAGTGTACATGAATTTTAGGGTTTGGTCCAGTTTAAGGTTTAAAGGAATACTGAGCTGGTGAATGTAGTAAGATTCGACGACTCCCGGTATGGTTCGGTAAACTACTTCTAGCCATACCCATATGATTTGGGTTACTACCGCTAGTTATCGTAAAATACCTATAGTTATACCAGTTTATTCTTGATTCTATTCGATTTAATATATTATTTTTTATTCGATTTGCAGCAGCCGGCGTTAGTTCTACATACTGAGTTGCAGGAGAATGAACTCTACAAGAATAAGCTTACCACCAGGCAAACTCAATTTGACACAGTGACGACCCTCATTAAAGGAGCACTGGATGAGGATGAGCTTCAGTGGTTCCGGGACACACAATTTGGGCCTCTATTAGATGTCCCGACACACTACGAGCACGCTGCCCAATTATTATGGAGTTTGATGGTGAGAATGACGATAGAACAAAGGGACGCATGTGAGCTGTAGTTCTTGGTAAACAACGTCCCACTGCGATACGACATCCGGGAATTTGCCATCATCACCGGGCTGCTTTGCCACCCGGTGCTATAAATGGTTGTTACACATAATTCAAATCTATTTATTCACCGCATAAATGGTTGTTACACATTATTCAAATTAACATTCAAACTTCATGTAATTTTTGGCGTATGAGTGTTTGCCGGTGGTGGCAGCGTACTTAGCTAACCCTCGAGATGCACCCGCCGGCGCATCTCGTATGTGCAGATGGACCACTAGGCCAATCGGGACAAAGCATAAGAAGTTCGTAGATATCAACCCAGTTATAAAGAAAAGTGCTCTAGAGTTCAGTTGCTCTACACGTTGCATGTCATTATATCATAGCGGTAATATAGCGGTTATAGTCGTCTCTAGCGGTATAGCAGATATGATAGCGGTAACATATCGGTTATAGTCATCTCTAGTAGTAACTAAGTGATGATATCCAATATTATATTTACAGGAACAAATGAGTATGCTCTTTCCCACACCGGAGGAAGAAGCGACGTTGTCCATTCAATCTCTCCCGCCGCATGTAAAGTCTACAAATTTGGATTTTGAAACGCTCGTGGATTTCTTGGAGAGAGATGAGCGGATCATTCAGACGCCGCCGCCTCCGGAACCTCCGCGGGAAAAATGATCGGGAGAGGAAGAGAAAGCTCCTCCCGTAGAGCGCCACGGAGAACACAGCAATGTAAATTGCCTTCACCCCCTCTAAGAAAGAAGAAGTTGGTTTCCAAATCCCAACGACGTGAAGGTGAGAGACCGAGTCTTGTATCGTCGTATGGACGCCCACGTCGCAACCGAAGGTACGTTTAGAGCCAGAGCACGTCCGATAGTGGATCGTCACGACCACAAGACTCAAGAAAGATACAGAGTACCCATTCCTCCGCTCCCGTCTCGGCGTCCAAAACTCCGAACAAGCGGTAGAGGGTTGAACGACGGGAAAATGAGACGGCGACCATTCCTCCTTCGGCATGGGATCACCAAAAAGTAAAACACTCTGTAAATCTGATAGGTCGACCATTCCCCTCTCGACTACGACAAGGATGTAGTAATAGAAGCAGCAAGGTGCGTATATAGATATTTATGACCGAGGGTGCCTTTAGACCAAGTATCATCAAGGGAGGCATCAGATTCAGAGCAGTCTGACCGAGTATAATCAGAAAGATTGCCTCACGTTCAAGAAACTGACGGTGGTGCTGCTCAATTACCAATGGTATCTGCGAGTGACATCAGAATGCTCACATGCGATGTCGATCAATATTTGAACTTCAACGGAAATTCGTATAATACCGACATTCCAAGAGAGAAGAATGACACCGATCCATTTTACTATGCACGTGAATTGGGGAAGTTGTACGAGGTGGAGGAAGGAAACAATGTCGAGGAGGAGAAGGAAGAGGAAGAGGCGCAGAACATTGGTATCGAGGAGGAGGAGGAGGCGCGAAAAGAAGGATGAGGAGGCGGCGCGGAAACAGAAGAACAATGAGGATGAGAAGGAGGAGGCAGCGCGGAAACAGAAGAAGTATGAGGAGGAGGAGGAGGCGGCCCGGATAAGGCGGCGCGGAAATGGAAGAAGGATGAAGAGGAGGAGGATGAGGCGGCGCGGAAACAAAATAAGGAGGACATTTCGGAGAGGGAAGAGGCGGCGCAGAAACAGAAGAATGATGAGGAGCAGTAGACGCGAAAACGGAAGAAGGATGAGGAGGAGGCGCGGAAGAGTGAGGAGGAGCGTAAGATTGAGGAGAAGCGTAAGGAGGAGCAGCAAACGCTATGGTCAAACTTGGCTGTTCACCAACGCTACGAGTATTTTAAAATAAATCTTACATAGCAGTTATAGTAGTTAACAATAGTTGTATTATTCATGTACTATGAATAGCGGTATTATTTATTTACTATGAATAGCGGTATGCTTTAATTATCATGACTAGTGGTATGCATAAGTAACAATATTGGTTTACTTCCAGATCACACAGCGAAGTCGTAGTGCGGCTCCCGCCTTTAACCCGCTTGATATATGTTCTATTGATATCTACGATTAGTTCACGCGTGCTTGGAATAAGTTCCAGCAAGACGTAAAGGGTGGTAAGGGAGGGTTGCTCCTCAATAGAAACTACAATTTCTGGGACGCCCTGTTGACCCAATCCAAATGGCTTGAAGATTAGGTAATCAGTCTTCAAGGATTTCATTAATAATTTAATCATTAATTCCTATTATAACATTGAATCAATTTACAATTAAATGCAGCACCTAGATGATATCATTAGAGGCCTCTAAAAAAGACTAATGGAACTTCCATAGATAATTCCAAATTCGGATAAAATCGTCGTTCTCCCGACGTTGTTCATGAGTACCATGAGACATTGGGATAAAGATGGTGAAACAAAGGATTTAACGACGGATGATAATACCGTAGTAGGTGCTATAGAATGGGTCCACCGTACTTGTGGAAGGCAGAGTTTGTCCTGTATGATTCCACCATTACATACGCCGATGAGAAAAAAAATTGTGAAGTCATTCGTGCTCCGTAGACAATTATACTTTGGATTTAGTCAGTTGCTGGTAACTTTGAACATCTCAAAGGGAAAGTGTGGACGTGGAGGCGGGTGGATTGCCCTCAAAATAGACCGCAAAATGGGGGAGCGGGAGATTGTGGGATCTTCTGCATGAAGTTCGTAGAGCTTGATATGATAAACCGTCTGGTTAACTTATTCAACGACGAATTGGTAGATAGTGCAAGAATTAGATATGTTGTGGAAATTTACGTAGAGAAATTATTAAAAAAAATGACCGCTATGTTATTAGAACAATGACCGGTACGCAGACAATCTGTATTTTTTTTAATTTTGCTTATTAAAGATTCAAAATTAGTAACTATCATTCGCGCTGTGTTAGTAAATACTTACAGCTATGCAAGTACATGCTTACCGCTCAGTAAATACAAACTTACCACTATGTGAATAGTTACGTGCCGCTGTATAATAGATGCTTACCGCTATTGTTTGGATTATTGCTAATTAAAGAATAAAGATTTAATAAATATCATTCGCTTTGTGCATTAGGAATATATGTAAATAGACACTTACCCAAGCAAAAATAAATACACACCGTTATGTAAATAGACACTTACCGCTATTAAAATACATACATACCGTTATAGGAAGAGATAAATGCCTTTATGTAATATATACTTACCGCTATTGTTTAGATTACTGTTTATTAAAGAGTACAAAATTATATTAGATATTATTCGAGTTGTGTATTAAGAATACGATTACCGCTATGTAAATAAATACTTACCGCTATATAAATCGATACTTGCCTCTGTGTAAGTAATACTTTAATTGGAATACAAATACAGGAATATGATTTGTATTGTTAGGAATTTTGTTTATTGAACAATAAAAATACAAATATATCAAAAATAAAGTTTATAGGACACTCTCGAAGCATACAAGTTTATAGGACACTCTCGAAGCATACAAGTTTTGTACTTCCTACTTCCTATACAAGTTTATAGGACACTCTCGAAGCATACAACTTTCGTACTTCCTCGATGGACAATGGATGGGATGATACAGGGATCTACCATGGATAAAGACAACTTGTATATAACCGGAGGAGGAATCCTGTTAAGCCTTATAATATCCCGTGAAGAATTGATGGCTGGACCTCTCGGGTTTCAACAAGTACGGTTTCAACAAGTCCTCGCTTGTTTAAAAACACAAATGGGGAAATTGAATGAAGGAAAAAAAAAGCCATTGAACTATGGAGAAAATGTCCATACTTCAATGGCTATTGTCTATCGGTGCCACTGCGAGACCGATGAGCATGTCGGGGAAATGTTCTTCACGGGTTGCAGCTATTTTTTTGGGTAGCATAATAGCTCAGTGAAGCCGTAACCTGATGTACGGAAGAAAATTGAACAAAGAAGTTAGAATCCGTGTAATTTTTGAAAAAATATGAAAATAAAGAAAGGGTTTAAAGAAAGCTTACGACGATGAAGGAGACGGGGGCGCGTTGACAAACATGAACGCCTTGGGTGGTTGAATTCAAACATGTTTGATTGGGGTTACGGAAAAAAGTAAATTTGGATTACGATTTCCCAAAAGTGGTCCTGGAAAGCGGCGTGAATTGAGATTGCACTTTAGGATTTGTTTCGTTGCCTATTTATAGTACTAGTGAGTGAGGGTATATTGGTACTTACACGTATCAATTTTGATACGCATCCTCATTTTTTGTCGAGTGATCGTGCAAACCGCTATCGGGAAACAATAGCGGTTGAACAGATAAGCGTAGCGGTAGAGACGTGGCACTTCTAGCGGTTGCGAGTGTTTCCAATTTTCCCAACCTTTTTCATTGAAATATTTACATTCATGTGTCCTAACCCCCGAGATTTGATACACGCGGGGTTCATTTAATACGGGTCGGTGGGCATGAGTAATTGTTCACCCAATTGAGTAGTTGTTGGTGTCTCTCGAGGACTTTAAGATGGTAAACCCAACATGCGTGAAGGTTCCGATGCAATAATTTCATTCTATCTGTAATTATTATAGGGACATCAACATGTATCAATTTTGATACGCGTCCCCAATTTTCGTCGAGTAATTGTAAAAACCGCTATCGGGAAAAAGTAGTGGTTGAACGGATAGGCATAGCGGTAGAGACGGGGCACTTCTAACGGTCGTGATTGTTTCGGATTTTCCCGACCCTTTTCATTGAAATATATACATTCAGGTGTCCAAACCCCCGAGATTGGATACACGCGAGGTTCATTTAATACGGTTCGGTGGGCATAAGTAATTGTTCACCCAATTGAGTAGTTGTTGGTGTCTCTCGAGGACATTAAGATTGTAAACCAAATATGCGTGAAGGTTCCGATGCAATAATTACATTCTATCTATAATTATTATATGGACATCAACCCGTATCAATTTTGATACGGGTCCTTCATTTTCTTCGAGTGATCGTGCAAACCGCTATCGGGAAACAATAGCGGTTTAACGGATAGGAGTAGCGGTAGATACATGGCACTTTTAGCAGTGGCGAGTGTTTTAGATTTTCCTAACCCTTTTCATTGAAATATTTACATTCACGTGTCCAAACCCTCGAGATTTGATACACACGGGGTTCATTTAATGCCGGTCGGTGGGCATTAGTAATTGTTCACCCAATTGAGTAGTTGTTGGTGTCTTTCGAGAACATTAAGATGGTAAACAAAACATGCGTGAATGTTCCGATGCAATAATTACATTCTATTTGTACCCCTCGAGATAGTATAAAAATTTGAACGTACTGAAATTGCTGATTCAATTGACCACATTCACAGTCGTTAGAGTTGCTTGTCGTGCAACTTACCATGGTTGTGCTTAGTCTTCCTAGATGCTCGTGTGGCTCAACTCGTCGCCGTCGCCGATTTCATTGAATGTGAATAGCGATACTTACTTATTTTGTTTACCACTACAAAGCTTTACCTTATGTACATTATTTACTTCATGACTTTAACATAATTCCTTTTAATTATTTTATTCATGCAGACGATGTAACAATATATCTCACACTCGATACTAAACACCCCAAGCCATTCTGTCATCCAAAAATATGTTGCCCTTTACTTTCCAGCTCAACCTCAGTATTAGCATTTATTATATTAAGAAAATGTTATTTTATGCATCCGTCCCAGTTACTCTCAATAACGAGGAATACCGGGGGGAATGAAATCAGAATTATATACGACAAAAGTTTTTTGGCGTATTTAACTTTTTATTTTGGCCCGTATTTAACTCTTTATTTGCGAGAGACGTCGAACGATCCGAAATTACTTTTTTTTTGCTCGTGATAATATACTATGTGCTATTATTAAAGGTTGAGCACGTCGATAGAGTGTAGCGTACTTTTGGGCAGCACGATGGCTCCGGTATTGTGCGGCGAAGTCGAGTATTGACATCTCGGATGAAGACACTATTAATTATTTTTCTTTTTTGTATTGTAACCGAAATATTCATTATTTTATTTTCATGTATTGTAAGCGACTATATTAATGTATTGACATCTCGGATGAAGACATCAACATTATATGAGACTACTTTTGTATTAAAGTGAAATTTCAACTCAGATCCGTTATTGGATGGAAAACAAAATAGTTAGATATAGCGGTACTAACCAATGATGTCTAGCGATACGTACCGCTCGCATAAAACGTTTAGCAGTTTCGCGAACATCTAGCGGTACGTACCGCATGTAATTAATATATATTGATATTAAGTTTGATATAGTTGTACGTCTCTCTTACGTACAACTTCTAGCGGTATGTACTAAGACGATGTAATAAATTTAAATGTACATGTCCCTCTGCTTAGAAATAATAAATTACATATGCAGCTCATACTTCTGTCACTCTCGAAGTTAAATTTGTTGCATGAACACGTCTTGGCTACAAGATCTACAACCTTAAATCTCCGCAACTCCTCACTTCCCACGATTGTTCGAAACCTTTAGTGGCTCGCATTTTCTCAGACGCTTTCATGTTTTCTCGACACTTATGCTCAGTGTTCAGAGTGAATAATGAGGACGATCAGTTAGCAAATTTTTTACTATGTTCATGATATTTATTTATCCTTGCGGCTACCATCTTCAAACACTCATGTAACATGGTAAGAATAGGATATTCTCCAGCTATCTCCATAAAATCATGCATGTGTTTATCACTGTTTAAAGTTATTATGTCTTACCGTTTCTCCATGTAGTACGCCCTCGCCCATCGATCTCTGCTCTCAAGATTTTCATCGAGATAATTTGTAGTTTAAAGATACATTTGTTGGAACTCGCCTCTTTCTACCGAATTCATCTATGGTATATACCGTCGCCAGTTCCCAAAACTTTTTCACTAATCTCTTCGCTTTAAACTTGCCTTGCAAGTGTACTTGGATGAGATAAGGAGAAAATCCATGCGTTGCCGACCGATACACCTTCCTACACGCATTCTTGATGGGTCCGCAATTATCCGTTACGATGACCAACTCATTTGTTTCCGCAATCGCCCTTTTCAGATCTTCTAAAAACTGTTCCCACGATTCAAACTTATCCCAAAATAAAATACCAAAAGCGAGTGGAAAAATTGTGTGATTGCCATCAGTAGCTCTTGCCACGAGTAAGGTACTTTGGTACTCGTCACTCATGCGATATGCAGGGATCGAAATAACCTTCCGCACAGTTTTGAAGCGTTGAATCGACGCGTATAATGCAACGAAACAGTACTCAAAAGCTCTTTCTAAGTTACATTTATTTAAGGTCAAGGAACCTGGGTTTTGATTTTCAACCATAAAAAAAATGCCGGTAACAACGCAAAATTCTGGCCAAGGGTACCTATAATCATGTATTTGGCAAGTCTTTTTCCACTCGTAGCCATCCAGTAACTGATTTTGTAACCCTTATATGCCATATGCATCGGATATCATTCGGGTCGGTATTTCCATAGTTTGGTCATTGTATTCGCTTATGATCTCATCGCAAACGAACGACAAAGTGGCCCAGCGTAAACCTTGTCGTGCATCTGCGGAACAAGTGTGGACGCCGTGATATGTACATATTCTAAACGTCCCCTCTTTCCCTAGCGTTCCACGTAAACTCCAACCGCATGTTGCATCGAGGAATTTGACTACGTATAATTTCTTGTCCGATTTTATCAACTTCACCCTCGAATACAACACTTCTCAACTCAGCCTTTGATGCAAACTCTTGACCAATTATAAGATCTATACCATAGGGAAAATTATTCATCGGCTCTTCTTCCCCCGTCTCAAAACCGACATGAAAAGTAGAGGATCCCGCAAAGTTATTAGAGCACCCTCTCAATGGCGACAATATCACACCTTCTGCATTTGGAGATGAAACAACATCCGGTACGTCGACATGGCGCTCCCGGTATTCTTCTTGCACAAATGTTGTTTGTTCGGTACCTACTTCAGGAGATACCTTTTTCAAAAGCTCGACGTACAACTGTTTCAACCTTGATAGTGTATCTGGTGTCTGAATATACGATTCGAAGTCAGGTTCATCAGCAATGGCTATTGGCTGAGTACTGTGATCAACTGGGTAATAAGTTACCTTCAAATAAAATAGTCGGACAACATCAAACTTGTTATATAAAAACTCCTTTAAATCAGAAATGTTGTTCAAAAGAGACTTTGAAACGGTAACAACATTTTCAGTTTTAGTTATTCCCTCCCACAACCACTTGTAACAATCTTTATCGAAAATCCTTTTTCCGCCAACACTGACAATCACATGGTAATAATCCATCCTACAAATGAAAAAAATACTTCAATCTTAAAAATTAAACCATTATAGTCTTATTTGATACAACTATATCATAACATAAGGTAGCGATTTGTTTGCAACATAGTTTATACTTAAGGATTCATAGAGTACGACCTAAATTTGGCATGCGGATGTTGGTATCGCTACATAATATATACCGCTATATTAATATCCATAAATTGAAAACAACAATAAAATTTACTTAATTACACTGGATAATCTTAGTTTATAGTTTATACTAAAGGATTCAAAGAGTACGAGCTAAATTTGGCCTCTATATATCGTACCTCTACAAAAAATATTATTACCGCTATATTTTATCCAGCAATTGAAAGCATCAATAAAATTACTTCATTGCACTGGCTAACCTTAATTTCATGCATATAATTGAGGATTCACGGTGTAATACCTAAAACTGGCCTACATGTTTCGGTACCATTACATAAGATATTAATACCGCTATACGTTATCAAGAAATTCAAAACAGTATTACGATTACTTTATTTAACTGGGCTAACCTTTGAATGAGTAAATTCTTGATGAATAATCGAGCTGAAAGATCCGCTAATCCTTGGATGAAGAGAAGGAATACGGTGAATATGTGAAGAAACAATGGGAGCTTAGGGTTTCTCGGAAATTGGGGAGTCGAAGAAGAAGACGAATAACAGAAGAGGGAGAAACATGGCGGGAAAGAAATAATAAAATAAGAGGAGAGAGAAAATCGAGCCCAACGAACTGGAAAGGGCCCCACATCGTTTAATGAAGGGTATGAACCAAACATGTGAACAGTACCGAGGGTATAAACCTCTACTAAATAAATAAGGTCATTCCTGCAATTTACCCGAGCGACCAATTTGTTGTTTAGTGAGCGGCATAAGTAGTTATGTTTTAGCTATTTACATTTGTGCAATTAAGTACTTATGTTATCAAGTGAGGGTACTTTCAATTATTATTTTTTTACGATTTTTTTTTACGAAATACTAGTTTATCTAAAAATATTTTCAAAAACTACCCAATGTTTTATGAATTATACTTTTCCCATTTTTCAATTTATTTTTCATAAATTAACCCGAATATTAAAGGTTTACTTTGAAATAATTAGTACTTAATTTTAACTAATTTTCTATTATGAATTTGTTGACCACCTATAAATAATTAAAAGGTTGAGCTAATTTCCTAATTAAATCTAGTAATACATTTACAATTTATTAGCATAGTACTCACTTATGCACAAACGTTTTTAAGAATTATTCAAAGTTTCATTAATTCATATCATACTCATTTTAAAAACTTTTACCCTAAAACACACTCTGCCCTAAAATTACCCATCTTCACTCTCATCTTTCGTTTCTCTCCTCTCGATCTCACCTCTCTTTCTCTCCTCGAAGTTCTCTCTCATCAAGGATGTTTTCTCTCTCTCTCCCCTCGCTAAACCTCTTTCTCCGCGTCGATAAATCCTCTTCGTAGATGAAGGTTTATGTTTTCTCTTGGATTTTTCACCGTTGTACTATATAATATATATATACATATATACCTATATTGACAATGTGTTATATGTTTGGGGATTCAGATTTGTTTTGGATATTTAATTGTTGAACTCATCTTGTTCAAGAATCTGATAATTTGTTCCCGCGTTACATTAATTCTTCTCTTCGGGTGAGCTATATTGATGAAGTTAAAGAAAGAGAAGGTAGTGGAAATGGAAAAGCTCATCAAGTTTAATTTTCTTCTATTGAACAAAACGCGAAGATAACTAAAAATTTTTGGACCCTGAATTTCAGGGCAAAGAAATTGTTCTATCACTTGAAAGGTGGCAAGTGGACTATGAAAGAACACAACAAATATTATTGGCACTCACAATTTGATTATGTTTAGGATCAAGAATATTTTGGTGCACTGTCATTTTCTTGGATTGATTTTTAATATAAGAACTGCAAATAATACTTAGTTAGTTGCTTACGTCCATTTATATAAGTGGGTTTATGTAGCTAACTAGCAATAAATACATATTAGGAAGCCCTCTCAGATGCGTGTCTTTCAGATTTGTGAATATATATATATATATATATATATATTTTTTTTTTGAATTTCAGAATTTGTGACATTTAAAGGAAAGTAAATATTGTTTTTGCAGTTTCGGTTTGTAGATTTTGAATTTACAAGAATATGATAGAGTTGTAATGAATAAAAAAATATGTTAATGTAACTGCAATTACCAAAGTGTATAATTGCATTTACATAAGTGTAACTTTAGTTACCAAAGTGTAATTCTAGTTACCCAAATGTAACTTCAGGTACATAAGTGTTGTTGGAGTCGATATCGCTCAGACACCAATTCCGATTCGTATCTGCTGATCTTGACCCGAATCAGTCACCGCCGACTCCTAAGAAACTGTAATCATTGATTGAGGCACACGATTTGACTTTTAAAAAAAATTACGGGGTTAGAGTCCCATACCAATAACCCTGTCAAACCGTTTTTATCAAAATTAACTTACAATTAATTTCCCAAGATCGTGATGAATTAAATGAGTTTAATTTATTAACATGTTTATTGGTTTTAATCCAAGCCTTGAGTAAAAGTGAATAATCTCATAATCGATAAATACAAGAACGCGTATCTGTCACCTTCGACGTTTCTGAGTGTGTTCTTTGATCTTCAAGAACTCCGTGCCTTCTGATCCACATGCTCTTTGTGATTGTCTGTGAGAATATAGCTCCCAGTTGGCTTCCAATGTATGACTCCGGGCTTACGTCGCCAAGAGTGTGGGCTATTCTAGAATAACCTCTAAACCCTAAAAGCAAAATTCTAGGAAGATTTTTCCCTGAGAAATTCACAGGAACTGATATATATATATATATATATATATATATAGAGAGAGAGAGAGAGAGAGAGAAATGCGTTTTGCCGAACTGTTTAGGATGTGTTGGGTGTGATTTAGGGTTCCAGGGATGCCCTATTTATAGGCAGCTGATCCCAACCACTTTGGAGAGATTATCTCAACCAATTTGGAAATATTCACTCAAAGATTTGATTTAATGATTAAATCAAACAAAGAATAAATCAAAACAAATCTTTTCAGAAAATACCATAAAAGATTTAATAAATCAAATCTTTATATTTTCAAGATTTAAAAACACTAAAACAAGAATTCAAAAATATTATGTTTATTTTATTAATTAAATATTCCAGGAATTAAATTCAATATTTAATTTTTCTCTCAAATTCGCAGGCAAAAACAAAGACTATTTCGGCCATCGTCAAAAAACTGTTTTGACCATAACTCTCAAATCGTACATCATAATTGCACCATAACTCTCAAAACGTCAATGTTTAACTAATATAATAAACATTTTTGCAGTGTCATCCTTGTGAAACTACAAAGGGGATAAATAGACAATGCACCCGAGCTACGATGAAGGTGTAGAACTTTCACCAACTTCGTTAACATTCCACTATAGTGTGAAGCTGAACTCTCAAGTGTGTATAATTATACCTTCTTGATCACATATGTCCATGATACAATCAAATATATGATTTGATCGGTCTTCGTATTATTACGATTCTCATCAAAAGGGTAAAAATATTGCAATTTTCATTATGCAAAACTATTGTTTATTTGGCTAATGACTATGTGTTTTACTTTAAAAATATTCTTAAAAAACTAATGTTGGTTTGATTGCTTTTGTTCCTATTTACTTTGGTTTGGGTATTTCTTTCACTTTTACCTTAAAGAGTGAAATTACTAGATAATGAAGTAACATGAATATAATGGAGTTGCGATGAATGAAAATTACGTTAATGTAACTATAATTACATAAGTGTACTGCAATTACATAAGTGTAACTGTACTTACATATGTGTAACTACAGTTACATAAGTGTAACTGTAGTTACCCAAATGTAACACTAGTTATTTATGTAACTAGTTACATTAATTTACATAGAATATCATAATTATAATTTCATTGAAACACTTCAAATTTAAGAATTCCATTATGTTACAATATTGTTGCTTTGGCTAATGATTATGTTTTTATCTGTAAAAATATTATTAAACACAAATGTTAGTTCGGTCTGGTTGCTTTTAGTTTCTTTTAACTTTGGATTGAATATTTTTTTTACCACCGTTATATTGTGTAGATATATGTACAAAAAAAGTGGCTTCTTCCAAAAAGCTTGTGGCATAACAATGGCGTCTCAACTGTCTATAGATTTGGTGGAGCATGCGCTTATGTCACACACCCGGTGCTGCTCTCCTACGGCGACCCCCACTAGAAATGGCTGATCCGCAGCCCCATCTTCTCCCTCCTCCGCGACCACCCCGCCTTCACGCCCTCCTTCGGTTCCTTCGTTCATGGCGACGGCACCCCCTCCTACCTCCTTTTCGTCTCTTGCCCCGCAAAGCCCACCAACAGCACCCACTCCCCCTCACTATCGGGCTCCACGAGAACCACCCCATCATGGCCCCCGTCGTCCACCTCTCTGACAACCTCCCCATCCGTTGCGACCACCCCTTCGTTGACCCCTCGGGCCGCATCACCTGCCCCTACCTCCTTACCTGGGATCACCTCGCATCGTCCCTCTCCCGCCTTGTCACCAACCACCTCCGTCTCTTCTCCCGCGATCACCCCCTCATCCCATCCCCGTCCCATGTCGCACCTTCAAAGTGCCACCCCAAGCTCGTCGCCCGGCGACGCCTCGCCGGGAACGCACAATACGTCATGTCCTTACTCCACACCTTAGCAATGAACAGTATACGCGCGTTGTTGCCTCTGCGGGAGGTGGCATCGGAAAAGGCGCGTGTGGGCAGGAAGGCGGTGGACGCGCTGGAGGAGAAGCGGATAGAGCTGAGGGAGGCAGCAGTGGCGCTGGCTGAGGAGGCCGACGTGCTTGTCAACTTGCTGAGGTTCAACGACCTAGAGAAAATCGAGGCGGCGATCGGACGAGATAAGGCAATGGAGGCAGCTTTCGAGGTGGCAAACTCGGCAGTGCTCGAGTGTTTAGCGGCGGAGAGGGGCAGTGAGGACGCCATGGACGCGCTCACCGTGGCGGTGAAGGAGGGGTTGGTGGGCTTGGAGGACTATGTAAAGTACGTGGGGGTGTTGGCGAGAGAGCACTTCTACCACAGATCCATGGCTCTGAAGCTTAGCAGAGGCTCGGCGATACTTGATTGGGGGTATTTTTGAAAATTCACTCATTAAACAACGTTGTTTGTACTTTGTACTAATAGTCGTGAGTTGAGTTTGAGTTCAATGTGTTAAGAAATGAATGGTACTTTTGTAATTATGAAAATGGGATGATGGACGCGTTTTGACCAAACCATATATGTGAAATAATAACAACAATTTTTCTAACTCTAATCCTATGCATTGACTGTTGATGGAATAATAATCACACCCAACTTTCATGAAGTGATCGCACCTCCATGCAATATAAAGAGCGATGGATCTCAATAATTCGTAATGAATCCACTTCGAACAAAATGACAAATATGATGAATAATAGGCAAATTGGAGGATGCGAATGAAAAGGATGGTATGTCTCGATAACAAAGTGAATATGAAGTGTGAATATAAAGTGAAAGAAAGACCATGTCCCTTCATTGACACCGTATGTTCTTATTTATATCCTAAACACAACGTTCTTTTCCTAAATGTATACAACGACTATAAGACCAAGCTTTCCTCCTCGTGATTTTTTTGAATGCCACGTGTAAAGTTATACCCGTGGTGCTAGGTCTTCACTTCTTCGTGGTCTGAGGTGGCAGTCATTTTTAATAGGTTAGCCTGTGGAATTTACACCTAGTCTTGGGGGTTGCTGAGTCTTCGAAGAATAATCCAAGTCATATGCGTTGTATGCCTTAAATTGGATTTTCTTGGTGAAATGGGCCCAGTTCGTCGTAGAAGCCCATGCTCGATGCGGCATTAGATCTTGTCAGCAATCTGGCATGGTGAATGTCGTATGATCCTAAGAGATCTAGGTGTCGTTTTGGAGCAGAGGATATATTCCTTATAGTTTTTCTGAGGAGACGAAGTCCCACATCAACATTGATGAGGGACTGGCACGTTGAAGTCAAATTAAAAACTTTATTTTATAATTGAGCTGAAAATATAGATCTGTTGAAATAATTCTTAGCTTCAAGATTTAAAAAAATAAAAAATATTCGATGCTCATAGTAGTAATAGTTAACGTATTCCTAATCTGTTTATTGCTAATTAATGGGAATTCTTTGAACCGGTAAGTCTTCTTCCACACTGAGTCGTAATCTAAGGATTATTGTATTTAAAGAGAGTGGAAGATTGAGTCAATGGATAATGCATATACATGTATATATCGATATAGACTAGAGAGAGTGGTTCGTAAGTTTCCAAAGAATATATATTCTCAAACATATCTCTTTCAAAACCTCTTGTGTGGGTTGGGCCAAGTTATGGGTTCATTTTAGGTGAAGGTATAATTATTTTTTGAGAAATGACTCTTAATTTTTTATAAAATATAATTTTGTTTCAAACAAAAAATAACAATAAATCGCATAGTTTAGAATATACAACAAACTTCTATATTTTTTTCTTGAACAAATGAACTAGACCAGTAACATCGGAATTCGAAATCTTTTTGGAATAGATCAACATTGTAACAATTTACAAATAAGAATATATGTTACTAATTAAACACTACAATACACAAAACACACTTAAGTCTTATATAAATAAAATAAGAAGATCGAGAATATCTAATCTCCAAAACGGGAAGAATCAAATCTTGGACATAACATATGTGTCTTTAAATAAGATATTTATCCATTTATAAAAGATTATGACAAGTCATTAAATAAATATGGTACTTATTATGTTAAGCTTATTATAGTTTCTGGTAAAGTAAAAAAGAATGTTTGTTTCCTTAAGTTCATAAAGGATGCAATTTTGTTATTATTATCACAAAAGAGTCAATGTGAGGAAAAATTAATAATCATAATACATGAACTTAAAAATGTCTGCGATCTGATTAACAGGGTGGGATCCCATTAATCGAATAAGGTCATTAATGTGACTAAGTGACAATCCTATTCTAGATTATGTGTGTGTCACACTCACTAGAAGTGCATTAAGTGTGAAGTGTCTTCACACTGGACTGGACCTGACTTAAACTCAAGAAGTTATCATATAAGACTGTCACTGATAACTTGTAGTTGAGTCAAAAAATGATGATCAAATGGATATTTGTTCTAAGTCCTTAGTGGTCTTGAGTCCGAACAGCTGGCTTGATTGTTCTTTGATTTAACCGTTAAAGGACACAAGATATTACCGCTGTTCCCAACACTATTATTCTGGGAACATGATAGTTAGTAGTAAGGGTAGCTTGATCATAGACATGGGCATCACACAACTCTCTTCAGAGTCATGATAATTCTCTTGATTGTCGGTGGTGAGAAGTGAGAGGTACCCGTGCACAACTTATGAATCGAAACCATAAGTGGGTCACGCATAATATTACTGACTGAGTCAAGGAGGAAAATGCAATGAAAGGCATTACGGTAAAAACCGCATGCTCATGTGTGAGTCATCAAGTGAAAGAATAATAACCCGAATTTTATTGTATCAATGGACAACCTCCTGATATAAAGGGAATAATATATACAGTATAACTGAAGAGTGCAGCCTCGGTTCTATAGTGGAACCACTTCAGGTTTGACGAACAACTAGCAGTTCGTTAGAGCTTAAGTGATACGGGTCCATGGTCCCCAGGATAACTCCGTAACGGATGATACGTACGTGTTTAAAATACATTCTTGATAATTTTTAATCATTTGGCTAGACTTATAAAACTGAAAGGTCTGTGGCAAACGTCAGATAGTTTTATCGTCAGCGTGGAAAAAAGTACCATATCTTGGTACACGAAATCAACTGATAAAATTAAAGTTATAATTTAGATTTTCTATCAGTAACATGTTGTTGGAAATTAAATTCTAAGAAAGTTTTCTTTTTGAACGAAGTCATTTCGACTTACGGTTAGTGATTTATGGGTTTTCTAAGTTTATGCTTCGTTCGATAAACTATGAAATTAAATCACATGTCACGAATTTAAATGATGGTGTGGCACCATGACATTTTAATGTGTGATATTGAGATTATGAATTATTAATATATTTTATTTATTTGGATTTAATTATTAATAATTAATTAATAATTAATAGATTTATATTAATAAATAAAATATATATTTAACGTGTAATATTCGAATTAGGGTTTGGTGATAGGAAACCCTAGCTAGTTCGAATGGTATGTTTTGGACATTCTATATTTTTGACATAAGTACCAATGTTTTGGTATTTTAGCAAATCCCTAAAATCAATTTAATCCATTGGATCGGTTATGATTTAATATCAACGCTGGATTAATATCATTTGAAATTGATAGCTTGGTGACCAGGCTTAGGTATTTTGAATTTGGTTTATTAATTATATCCTTTGGATCAATTTTAACATTTAAACTTTACCGTCGGATGAGAAATTAATTAATATCATATATATCATATATAAATCGAATAAATGAGGATAAGGAATTCGAATTAGGGTTTTGTTAAAAACCCGAGGGTATTTGATTTTATCTCTAATTGATTTGATCCATTGGATCGGTATAAGATTTATTTTTAACCATTGGATCTAGGTTATCATTAAATAATTCTAATTTTATTATATATGAATATATATATAATTTGAACTTTCTAATATGAAGGTAAGATTAAATATTTTGATCTTATCATGTATTTGTTATTTAATTAAATACCCAATTAATTATATCCATTGGATTTAGATGATATTAAATCTGGACCATTGGATAGGAATAATTGATTATATTTAATTATAAAAAATCTAAAAACAGGGAGGTAACATGTCTAATTCGGTTACAGTTTGAGGCCTATAAACAGGATATGTTGATACAGGACTTCGTCCACTTACAAAATGACATGTCGTATATACTCCCGTGAGATGGAACGACACCGTGTGCGTAGCAATTAAATAACTGAGTTATTTAATTAATCCTATTTCGATAAATAAGATAAATTGGATCGATTTCCGTCTTCGGCCCATGAAAGTTCAGCCCAAGATAAGGCCCATACGATCAATAATCAATATTCTCCCTTGAGAATTAGCCACACGTTTTCAGCCCACCATTGGGCTTAGTCTTCCTAAATCAATGGAAGGTGGATTGAATCACTTTCAAACTCCAACATTCACATTCAAAGGAGAATATAGTCAAAAGACTAACACTTTATACATGTCACCACCAAAGGAAGCAAGCTTAGTCAAAAGCCATTATTATCTCCTAGCCAAGTCAAAAAGCTACCCACTCCTTCCAAGTGAATAGGGAAGCTACGTTAAACACAAGAAGCTTATAAATACATGGAGGGGGAAAGAGGGAGGAGGATGAACTCATGTGAAGGAAGACCCCCACAAACTCTCCAGAGAGGATTTATATTTCATATTACTCATTTTATGAGATGTAATTTCACCTCGTATTCCACCTCGTTATACGGTCAGATTCACCTCGTTGTAATATCCCTTCTCATCTTCTACCCTGTATTCACTTTGCTATCAATCAAATATATACGTTCTTTATTATCGCTCAATTCTTGGCAATTTGTCATCTCGCATCTTTATTCACCGAGGTCAATTTTATCTCGGATAATTAAGATCCACCGTCATATTCATCGTAAACAGAGTGCTATCACTTTGTGACAGTTGGTCGTGATTATTCACATCAACAGTTTGGCGCCGTCTGTGGGAAATCTTTATAGATTCCTACCCAACCAAGTTCCTGGCAAGCAAACGCACGAATGGCAAGCGGAACATCCAGCGGGAATCCCACGAGCAACCCCTCGGAGACCGCGGCGGATTACACCGTAAAAGCCATGTTGGAGACAATCCTCAAGCAACTCGAAGAAGGTGCCGAATCGAGAAAGGACTTCGAAACTAAATTGGAGAACCTTGCCGATAAGCAGTCCCAGATCGAGGGAACACTGTCCGAAGCGTTTAGCTCGATAAAAGCCCAACCTTCATCAGCGCACAGAGTGACCTCGGACAAGGAAAGACTCCAGATTTTTCCGGGATCCAGGTCACCCCAGGACCGACCGAGGTGGAAAACACCTCAGGCGCACTGGACGGGAAAAACCCCACCATAGGCCCACTAGGGCCAACAAATCACGGGGCGACAGCCAACCGCGTTTCGGCCGAACACCCCAGCACCGATTGGGAGCAATCCAATCCAATTACGGTGCGCCATGACAGCTCGACGACCCCGGATTCCAGACCCACTCCATAAACGAAAGCGGTCAAAAATTCACCTTCACGGGACCTCCAAAGGGGACCCGACAAGGTAAAGGAAAAAATCCTCCCAGTCAATCAATTTTCGAACTAATTATAAATTACCCTAAAAAGAACGAGGTGAACAAAAATCTTCAAGAAAAACTCGATCATATGCTTCAATCTGTCACGCATCGAGAAGACTCTTATTGGGTTCGAAACCTCGACACGTCTTTACGTCTCCTCGCGAGCATGGAACATTCTCTTATAAAAGACGATTTTGGTAACGTCTACTCTGCCAGATTAGGCACCACCTGGTAATTGGAAACGATATTGGGGATGTCAAAAATCTTTCGGGGCAATTAATTTGCTTCACCTCGTATTTCGCGACGACCTCGAATCCTCATTTGGGTAGCAGCCAAAGTGATATCCGGTGCCTTAATGCACCACCCCGAGTTTCTTTCACCTCGGATTCGTATTCGGACAGTGAACGATGTGATAATTGACGTCCTATTTTTATCATATTTGGCTTTGCGATCACCTCGAATCCTGATTCGGGTAGAAGCCGAAGTGATATCTGGTGCCTTAATGCACCGCCCCGAGTTCCTTTCACTCGGATCCGTATTGGGATAGTAAATAAGGTGACATCAGACGTCCCGTTTTTATCATATATGGCCTCATGACAATCTTGAACCCTCAATAGGGTAGCAGCCGAAGTGATATCCGGTGGCGTAACTCAACATTCACGAGTTCTGCTCATCTCACATTTTCAATGACCTCGGATCCATATTCGGACAGCGACCGAGGTAAGAATAGATTTCCTATTTTAGCACATGTGGCTTTGCAATGACCTTGAATCCTCATTCGGGTAACGTCCGAAGTGATATTCGGTGCCGTAACGCACCGATCCTGAGTTCCTTTCACCACGGATCGATATTTGGATAGTGAACAAGGTGACAATAGACGTCCTATTTTATAATGTGTGGCTTCACGATGACTTCGAATCATCATTCTGGTAGCAGCCAAAATGATACCAGGTGCCGTAATGCACTGCCATCGAGCTCTTTTCGCCTTGGGTCCATATTCGGACAACGAACGAGGTGATAGTTGACTTCTTATGTTTATCATCTTCGGATTTGTGACAACTCGAATCATTATTGGGGTAGAAGCCAATTTCATATACGATGCCGTAATGCATCAGTCACGAGCTCTTTTCACTTCGGATCTCGCAATGACCTCGGATCAATATTCGGGTAGTAATCGAGGTGATAGTATACATCCTGTTTCTATCATCTTTGGTTCCGCACGGACCTCGAATCCTTATTCAGTCAGCAGTCAAGATGAAATCCATTGTCGTAATGCACGGACCTCACGGTGACCCAGGATCCATATCCGGGCAGCGACCAATGTGATAGTGGACACCCCGTATTTATCGTCTTCGATCTCGCAATGACCTCAAATTGTCATTCGGGCAGCAGCCGAAGTGATGTATGATGCCCTAATGCTTTGGCCACCGATAATTTCCCTCGTGTTTCATAGGACTAGACGACACGGTCAAGAATGTACGACCCGAAGTGAGGGTTGTGAACTCTAAAGTCCACAACGCCGCCATGACTGCCCCCGATATTGATTGCCTCGTCCGAATCAACATGCACTCATTTCATCCCTCAGATCACCAACTCGAAGATTAGAGACATTAGGTAATGAATATTCCCCATGACGGGAAGACGGAACCAGGAGCACATCTCCGGTTCCTCCACATCGCAATGGGGAAAGATTACCTCGAACCATCGGAGAGAGATACCAAAAAATGTCAGATTTTTGCCAAAAATTTGGTAGAAACCGCGCTTAAATAGTTCTACAAACTAGAAGCACACTCGATCGGCTCCTCAACCATTTCACGACAATTTTCTTTAAGAATTTCTCAATGGTTAGAGGTTAACAGAAACCATGGTCGCTCAAATTTAAGCCCTGCAGCGGTAAAAAGATGAGCCACAAAGGACCTTCATCTCTCGCCTTTAGAACAAACTATCTCATCTCATAGGGGTTAGCGATGAAACGACAATTGTCACGCTCACCTCGGTACTATGGTACGAAATAAAATTCAGGCAAGACATCTGCACGAATCGTTACACGTCGACCAAAGACGTAATGCATCGTAATCGATTTTGCTTCACCTCGGATCTTTATCCAAACATCAACCGAGGTGATGGCTTTCTTCATGATACACGCAAGTGTGCGCAGTACAACAGAGAGTTGTATGCTGCATTCGGGAAGGATGAATCGCTCCCGAAAAGGAATCTATTGATTCTCTCCGAATTGGTTGGACCGTAGGTGCGATGATTTACTTCACGGGCGAGGTCTCTGGTTCAAGTCCAGGATGGCCGAGCTGCGCCAAGGAAAATAATAGAAGAAGCATTTGACTCCTTCATGCATGCTCCACTTGGCTCGGGGGGATATAGCTCAGTTGGTAGAGCTCCGCTCTTGCAATTGGGTCGTTGCGATTACGGGTTGGGTGTCTAATTGTCCAGGCGGTAATGATAGTATCTTGTACCTGAACCGGTGGCTCACTTTTTCTAAGTAATGGGGAAGAGGACCGAAACATGTCATTGAAAAACTCTACTGAGATAAAGATGGGCTGTCAAGAACGTAGAGGAGGTAGGATGGGCAGTTGGTCAGATCTACTATGGATCGTACATGGAAGGTAGTTGAAGTCGGCGGCTCTCCTAGGGTTCCCTCATCTGGGATCCCTTGGGAAGAGGATCAAGTTGGACCTTGCGAACAGCTTGATGCACTATCCCCCTTCAACCCTTTGAGCGAAATACGGCAATAAGGAAGGAAAATCCATGGACCGACCCCATCGTCTCCACGCCGTAGGAACTACGAGATCACCCCAAGGACGCCTTCGGCATCCAAGGGTCGCGGACCGACCATAGAACCCTGTTCAATAAGTGGAACGCTTTAGCTGTCCGCTTTCAGGTTGGGCACTAAGGGTCGGAGAAGGGCAATCACTCATTCTTAAAACCAGCATTCTTAAGACCAAAGAGTCGGGTGGAATTCCAACCTCGCCACAGTGTCGGATATATTTCCGAGCACTATACAAGGTGATATTTGATGTTGCAACACATTTTCATCTGTTCACTCCACCTCCGGTCCAGGACTCACCTCAGATCATTATCCGAGCGCAACCGAGGTGCGAGTGAGCATCCTGATTTTATCGCCTTCGGCCTCACAATGAACTCGAATCTTCAGTTGGGCGACAATCGAGATAATATCTTGCGCCATAATGCATTGGTGATGTGTTTGTTTCACATAGGGTCTTACAAAGACCTTGGATCCCTATCCGGGCTCTAAACAAGGTGAAAGTGAATGCATTGATTTGCGTAGTTTTCGGACTCACAACAAATTTAAATACTCATTTGGGCAATCACCAAAGTGATATTTGATGCCTTAATGCATCGAAAATCTGTTAGATTCACCACGGGTCATCCAACAACCTCGAATCTTTATTCGGGCAGAAGTGGAGATGATATCAGATGCCTCAATGCATCGATCACCAATTCAGCTTAAAGATCAGATCTCGCAATAACCTCGAATCTTAATTCGGGCAGAAAATGAGATGATAATTTTCTCCACAATACGTGTCAAATTTGACCTCGCAAGAACTTTCACGGCGAAATTCAGGATGTTATTTGCTTGTGGAATATATCTCCAATCAATTTGCTTCACATTCGGTTTGGCAGTGACCTCGGGTCCATACCCGAGTAGCGACCAAGGTGTGAGTTAACACTAAGGTTCCAGTGTCACGTGGCCCCATACAACCAGAAATCTAGATTCGGGTGACGGCATACGCCCCGACTTGTATCACATTTGATCCTCCAATGATCTCAGATCCATATCCGAGCAACAACCGATTTGACACCCAATACCCTAAGGCATCACGGGATAAGATATGCAACTCTCATTGAATTGGAGGACAATCTTCCTCCGCAAGGCCAAGACCCAAGAGCACATCCAGGCCATGATGATGAACTTTGGCACTTCGAAGACCCGCCCTCAAAAGTATAATTGGCAAGTAGGTACTTCACCAAACAAACCGGTTTGAGGTACCCCTTCTATTCTTAACTATGTTTATTTATTTTTTCATCGGGGTGGGAGCTTATACTGCACATATACGCATCCACTATCACAAAATTTTTCTTGTAAAACATACGCGTAGATGAGACGGTCAAGCTCGTGCCGTTTACGCAACCTCAACTTGCTAGTCAAAGCAAGCTCATAGGTAGTGCAAAAGAATTTTGAGTGTTCACCGGAGAAGGAGTAACATAACGGGAATAGAAGGACGGGAAACTTCATGAGTAGAATGCACGATCCTTAACGGAAAAGGCCAGACACAAAATTGTGACTCAGACCTCATAAACCTTCGGACACCCGACATTGAAATGTTGAAAAACTCCAAATGGCTTCAACCAATGATTCGAACGAGGTGAAATTAAAAACCTCAAAATTGAAGAATTATATCTTACCCTCTAGAGGAATCCGAATAGACCTCCACAAAAAGGTCAAACCATACGCGTACGGACGAAGATGGTTTCTCATCAATGTAATGTAAACATTCCCATGATAATTAAACGACGAGCTCGAATCCAATCCGCAAAATACATGCTACCCGCGGTCAGACCGATATAAATCTCGGACTCCCGGGATGAAACTCGCGACACAGCGTTGGAACTCATAAAACGAATTTCAATTCGACAACAGAGACCCTGAACACTATGTCGGGTCATCGTCGTACGGAAAAACAAAATAATACGAGATCCAACAGTAACTCATTATACTCTATCTCGTTTGAGAAACTATGGGAGCACATACATTGCACCCATGCAATCATCCATATCATGAAGTTCACGGGACTCCACCGTTCTTGCAAGCGTTCGAAGCACCTCAGAACCTTTTTACAAAGTGACCTACTTCCTCGAAGTACATCGCCTATCATAACAATTTCAATGCATCTTAGTTTCCCGAGATTCAATTTCAAAGTACGGGTCCAAACCCAAAAGTTGCCCAGAAAAGAAAACATCTATGGATCAACATACAAGACCTTAAAGCGTCTAAGTTTCCCGATATTAAATTTCTAAGTACGGGTCCAACCCTAAAAGTTGCCTGGAAAAGAAAACATCTAGGGATCAACGTACATGACCTCAAAACGTCCTAGTTTCCCGAGATTCAATTTTTAAGTACGAGTCCAACCGCAACGCAAAGGAAAGTTGCTCGGAAAAGAAAACATCCAAGGGATCAACATACAAGAACTTTGATTGACGACTAATAAAGGCAATAGTAGAGTCGAAGGGAAATCGTGGCTAAACCCAAGTAAAACGAGGTGGCAAACCTCGGGAATAAATGTCAACAACGAAAAGGGAAGCAACAAGTGTGATTAGCGCTTTGCGAGAAACCCAACGTAACAAAAGTCAACACAATGAGGTTGGACTCCCGACCACAAGAGAGCTCCCCGATCAAGGAGATGGAAAACATCATTCCAAAACAAGGTACTTCATATTGCTTACGTATTTTCCACTTTGGAAATAATTTTAAATGACATTCAGGGTTGTCCAAGAAATTTTACCAACTACGTACAAAACGGTTCAAGATTCATATACCTTTTTCTCTATGTTTATTTATTTTTCCCTTGGGATGGTAGTATACGTTAACATACTCCACGGTTGATATTTTACCTTTAATATATTCTTGATTCCAAAATCTTGAAAACTTTTTAAAGATTCATTTTTTGTGTAACAAGAAAGTGTCCTCCATAATCACGTCTTGTATTCAAGAATTTAATTTGATAATATCAAACATTATTGGCGACATTCACTTTTATGCTAGTAAATATAGTTTTGGCATCACTCTCACGTTTGCCCATCGTAGTCGATAATTCGTGAGTTGGGAACGTTATTTATCAGGATCCGGTTGAGAACCGAACATACTCATATTAACGGTATTCGAGGTAATCAATAAGGATCCAAAAATTACTCCCTCAAACTCTAGACATTCACACGATGCCGCGGACTACGTTTGAGGTGATTACTTAGCTATCGTCTAAAACCGTAAACCGCTCGTCAAGTTTTACCTTCGAACTAAATTTTTATACAAGGATGTGAATACGTCGAGGTAACTTATCTCTATTTATTAAATATCAATAAAAAATATACCGAATAATAGAGAAAGAAGAGACCTGTTTCGGTTACAGAAATGCAAAAAAGCATTGCCTAAACCAACAAATACACACCTAGCTATACTCTGAGCTCACCTCGAAGTGCCTAAATATAGAACCAAGCCATTTCTTGGTAAAACATAAGGCAAAAAGCAGCTCAAAATTATACGAGGCATTAAAAGAGGAAGTACAAATACTCCTTCTGCCGAACCAATTTGTGAGTGAATATACCCGAAGCGGTCAACGAATTTTATGGCGACAAGGAAAAGAAATGGAAATGGAAGTATCCAAATACTCCTTTAGTCTTAACATAGCTTCCATAACAAGTGTCTCCTAGCACCCCACGTCAAGAGATAAGGTAAAGAAACGTGTAATCACGGACTTTTATCCTTAAGAACACTTCTTAAATCATGAACTACGTAATGACTTGATCCCTAAAAGAAGGGTACGTAGGCAGCCTACGCTTTGCGAGGTCCAGTATGAAATCTTTATATCTCGATGGTTACCCAAGATGACGAGGTCGAGCGCAACACCTCGACAACAAGGCATTCCTGACTTAGTACTCTACATTTTCTAGATGGTTACAATTTTCATTGATAAATTTGTCGAGGGTACCTCGCTGGAATCAAACTAGCTCGAAATATTTGTGTACCTTTGTTAATTTTTTGTTATTTTTCTCCGGAGCCGAAGTGTACTTTCCTACACACTCGCTTTGTTTGATTATTTATTTCAAAGTTTAGAAATACCCGAAGTACGGGGTATCCTAAGATTACTTTAATGGTCCTTGACACCTTGAAGAATCTTTGAAAACCCTGGAACCTGGTGTTCAAAGCAAAAATTTCTTCTTGTATTAGTCTAGCATTTAAGCGAATCATCTGAGAGGACTTAGCAAGTCTAAAGGTTTGATTATCACCTCATGAATTCAGTCCTGACGAAGTCCATAGTATAAATCACCTTGGAATTGCGAGGTAACTTGGGTTGAGTAATTTATGCAAAGACAAATCAAAGTGAAGAAAATTATGTGGATTTTGAAATTAAATCGAATATTTACTGGATGAAGAAACGCAAAAACGGGCAAAGATAAAGACGAGTATCGTCGATGAAAATTTAAAACTTCCGGAAATAAGGAAAGGTCAAAAGGTCGGACTCCCCACCAAACAAAAATCCTCGCAAACGAGGTCCTTACGTATTTTTTAAACGGCACGTCGTTTTGCGATCAAAACGACAAAGCTTATATGAAGATGAGATGTGGATTCCACCTCGTTGGAGACCAAAAGTCTTCATATCGTCAGAGAAGTCGCGTCAACATAATAGTCCACTAACCATTGCATATGTAATGGACTGGGGGGCTTACTGTTGATACAGGACTTTGTCCACTTACAAAATGACATGTCGTATACACTCCTGTGAGATGGAACGACACCGTGCGCGTAATAATTAATAACCGAGTTTTTTAATTAATCCTAATTCGATAAATAAGATAAACTGGATCGATTTCCGTCTTCGGCCCATGAAAGTTCAGCCCAAGATAAGGCCCATACGATCAATAATCAATATTCTCCCTTTTGAGAATTAGCCACACGTTTTCAGCCCACCATTGGGCTTAGTCTTCCTAAATCAATGGAAGGTGGATTGAATCATATTCAAACTCCAACGTTCACATTCAGAGGAGAATATAGTCAAAAGACTAACAGTTTACACAAGTCACCACCAAAGGAAGCAAGCTTAGTCAAAAGCCATTATTATCTCCTAGCCAAGTCAAAAAGCTACCCACTCCTTCCAAGTGAATAGGGAAGCCACATTCAAAAAAAGAAGCTTATAAATACATGGAGGGGGAAAGAGGGAGGAGGAGGAACTCATGTGAAAGAAGAACCCCACAAACTCCCTAGAGAGGATTTATATTTCATATTACTCATTTTATGAGATGTAATTTCACCTCGTATTCCACCTCGTTATACGGTCATATTCACCTCGTTGTAATCTCCCTTCTAATCTTCTAATATGTATTCACTTTGCTATCAATCAAATATATACGTTCTTTATTATCGCTCAACTCTTGGCAATTTGTCATCTCGCATCTTTATTCACCGAGGTCGATTTTATCTCGGATAATTAAGATCCACCATCATATTCATCGTAAACAGAATGCTATAACTTTGTGACAGTTGGTCGTGATTATTCACATCAACAGGAATCTCATTCTACACATTTTTCACACCTTCCCTAGAGCAAAAACTCGAGCTCTCCCTCTCTCTCTAGGGTCTTCGATTTTTTTCTTCTGATCTCTTTTTCTTGCTCGGCTTAAGAGACATTTTCTCCGGTAGCTTAAAAAGAACCATCAGTTAAATTTTGCGACGGAGTCCTGCCGGCGAAGCCTATGCTTCGGTACAAGGAGTCGAGGAGAATATCCCGGAAGATCACGCGAGTTTTCCCTAAGCCCCCGGCGAATCCCTGCCGACATTCAGAGTGCGCAACCGAGATCATCACTAGAGGTACGACCTTATCCATTGGGTTAATAAATGCAACCATTTACTTCTTTCTATTTATTTCCTATTCGACCAATTTATTAATATTTTTTAGGAAATATTAAATTCGTAATATTTATCGGATCCTGTTGAAATGGTAATATCCCAGTAACAAGTTTTACGCTTTAAAATAATTTTTTAAATGTTACCGGGACGGCTCGGAGGCATATTTCGTTATAAAGGAGTCGGAAATCAAACCCAGATTTCCAACATCAAGAGCAATAAGCTATATTGATATTAATCTTCAATGCGATATAAGTTTTATGAAAACAAAATATGTTAACGTTTTTCCTAATATGACAAGAAAACCGTTTGCGCGCAGCGTATGTGACTTTTGAAAGCAAGATACCGTTACAATGCCACACAAAATGTAAAAATACGAAATATTTTGTGCAGCTGTAGACAAAAATAGATTGTTTCGCCGAAAGATATCTCAAAATAAACAAAGATGCGAGAGAAACTAGAGTCTACAACAGAGAGTCAGAGATCGCTTGTAGAATTATATTTAGAAATTGCTCCAAATAGCCAAACAAAAACGTTTGATTAGCAAAATAGCCAACATTTACTTAATCTTTCTGAAGTAGCTAATATGTATGAGGTGGCATTTTAACATCATTTTTTATTCTCTATACTACCCTTTTAATTATCTTTATTCACACGTTCAAATTTCCAGTGAATTAACCGTTAATACACCTAAAATTAAATAGGAAATATCCTAAATTTTAGCCATGTATAGGTTTTGTAACTAATTTGTTATTAATATTGAATTTGTTTAAAATATAAAACGTAATATTGATATTTTTTATAATATTAAACGTGATAAAAATTTAATTAACGGTTAATACCCTAAAATTATGTGTTTATAATATTAAACGTGAAAAAAAGTTAATTAACGGTTAATACCCTAAAAAAACCTAAAGTACCAACGGTTAATATAAACAAGAATTGGCAACGCATATTCGAAATAAACCTAAGTACAACTGGTTAATAAAGCGTTTTTCAAAATAAATCTTAGTAACAACGCTTAATATACCAAGAATCGAAGATGCCAATTAGAAATATAAACAAGAATCAGCAACTCATATTCGAAATAAACCTAAGTACCAACGGTTAATATAGCGTTATTAAAAATAAATCTAAGTAATTATAGTTAATATACCAAGAAGCGAAGATGCCAATTCAAAATAAACATAAGTATCAACGGTTAATATAAAACATGAGTTGGTGAGGTTGAAGTTGGGAATAATAGCCGTGAATGACTTGGCGAGGTGATGATGAATGACTATGATTTTTCTCGGAGAAACTTTCTCAATGGTATGCTCATATTCTTATGAAGATGGTGTATTCCCTTATTTGAGGGATTTCTAAATTTAAATATCTTTTTTTATATTTATTTTAATTAAATATTAAAAGGAAAATACGATATTAAATTTAATATTAAAAAAAATTCGAATGCTGAATTAGTGGTACAAAATATATAATTAGATATATATTCGATATTTATAATTAGATATTAAAATCTGAATATATAAATCTAATATTTAAGAGTATATAAGTCATTTATATTTATAAACATGGTTGATTGACTATGGATAAATATAAACCAAAAATTGGCTATTTAGCAATATAAACTTCTTATTTAGCTATTACGCTATTATACCATTCTATTTCAAATAGGAGGCACGAATCGTCTAAGATATGGTATGGACTCCTTATCGTGAGGTCGTCCCTCCATATCCATACACACAAAGTTTGACAAACCAAGCATCGACACAAAATCACTGACATCATCGATCCTTTACGTGCCGTGCAATCCATTCTTCTTCTTCTTCTTCTTCTTCTTCTTCTTCTTCTTCTTCTTCTTCTTCTTCTTCTTCTTCTTCTTCAATCTCATTCCCTTCCTCCTCGCTTGGCTTCATCGCATTCCTCATGCTTCATTCGTCTGCAGATTCCGGGGACCGCCATTAACTTTCTTTCCTCCGGGAAGAAGTGCTTTCGGCAGCCCTTCGTCTCTCTCGGAAACCATGGAAGCTGCTGTTGGAAATCGGGGTTTGATTCCTGACTTCATTACCACGTAATAAGCCTCCGAGGCGTCCGGGTAACATTTAAAAAATTATTTTAAAGCAAAAAACTTGTTATCGGCCCGACGACACGGATAACGGGTAATTACCATTTCATCAAGATCCCATAAATATTACAAATTTAATATTTCATTATCATTATTAATAAGCTAGTCGAATAGTAAATAAATAGAAAGTGGTAAATGGTTGCATTTATTAACCCAATGCATAAGGTTGTACCTCGGTTGACGTTTTTGGCTGCGGACTCTGAAGTTCGGTAGGGCTCCGCCGGTGCTGAGGAAAACACCTGTGATCTTCCGGGATATTCTCCTGGATTCCTCGTACCGAAGTGTGGGCTTCGCCGGCAGGACTCCGTCGCAAAACTTTAATTGAGGTTCTTTTTAAGCTTCCGGAGAAACAACGTTCTCACTAAGCCGAACCGAACAGGAGATCATAGGAAAAAACTCGCAGATCCTAGAGAGAGGGGGAGAGCTTGAGTTATTTCTTTGGGAAGGTGTGAAAATGTGTAGAATGAGCCTCCTATTTATAGGACTCGGACTGTAACCGAATTGGAGATTTTTCCTACCATTTTTTCGAATTCTTATAATTAATTTTAATTAATTATTTCAATCCAATGGTCCAGATCTAGAGCTACGGCTCGCGAATCATGGGCATGGATCGCGAAGCGTCGCGACGGCTTGCGGGGAATCGCGACGAGTCGCAATTTTGTGGCATAAGTCGTGATTCGTCGCGATTTGGGCGCTCGCCGCGACCTGTTGGATGGCGATCCCGCGTGAAGCCATCCTACGGCCCAGATTTGTGATCCGCGTGATTTTGTCCTTTTATGGCCTAAATAACACACTTTTTAACCAAAATTTATCACCCAACTACAATTTTTACCCACTTTACTCGAATTCCAACCCAAAAATTTCAAATTTCAATATTTTTCCCCCAACTTTATTCACCCACTTCACCCACCTCAATAATTATTCACTCACCCAACTCTCTCCTCAAATCCTATAAATACCACCTCTCCCACCCTTATTTCCTCACCAACATTCTTCCATATCTCTCTCAAATTCTCTCAACTCTTTAAGTTTTTTTCCCTCTAATGCTCTCAAGTTCTCAAATTTCCCATTATGTCTCGAAGAAGCAGTGGTAGTTCCGGGGGTCGTAGGGCGGCTAGGGATTTGCAACCCCAATTTAATCACAGGGAGAAAAATAAACCTACGCCCGAGGGCTATATTCCCTTTATGCTACCGAAAGAAATATTTCCCTCCCCACCAAATCCAGATTATCCCGACGATACCGTTCGGTCTCATCGACCTAGTCTAGTCCAGGCGATGGGCGCGGACGACGCTAATCCGATGCGTGTGCCTGTTGGACATATGTGTCCTTAAACAAGATATTTATCCATCTGTAAAAGATTATGACAAGTCGTTGAATAAAGATGGTACTTATTATGTTAATCTTATTATAGTTTCTGTAGAGTAAAATAGAATGTTTGATTCCTTAGTTCATAAAGGATGCAATTATGTTATTATTATCACAACAGAGTCATGTGAGGAAGAATTAATAAACATAATAAATGAACTTAAAATGTCCGTGACTTGATTAAATGGGTGGGAGCCCATTAATCGGTAAGGTCATTAATGTGACTGAAGTGACAATCCTATTCTGGATGTTGTGTGAGTCAACACTCACTAGAAGTGCATTAAGTATGAAGCGTCTTCATACTGGACTGGACCTGACATAAACTCAAGAAGCTATCATATAAGACCGTCACTGACAACTTGTAGTTGAGTTGCAAAATGATGATCAAATGGATATTAGTTCTAAGTCCTGACTGGTCATGAGTCCAAGCTGCTGGCTTGATTGTTCTTTGATTTAACCGTTAAAGAACACAAGATATTACCGCTGTTCCCAATACTATTATTTTGGGAACATAATAGTCAGTAGTAAGGATTACTTGATCATAGACATGGGCATCACACAGCTCTCTTCAGAGTCATGATGATTCCCTTGGTTGTCAGTGGTGAGAAGTGAGAGGTACCCATGCGCAACTTATGAATCGAAACCATAAGTGGGTTGATCATAATATTACTGGCTGAGTCAAGGATGAAAATGCATTGAGGGGCATTACGGTACAAACCGCCTGCTCATGTGTGGGTCATCAAGTGAAAGAACAATAATCGGTATTTGATTGAATCTAATGGACACCCTGCTGTATATAAGGGAATAATATATACCGTATCACTAAGGAGTGCAGCCTCGGGTCTATAGTGGAATCACTTCGAGGTTTGACGAACACCTAGCAGTTCGTTGGAGCTTAAGTGATACGGGTCCATGGTCCCCAGGATAGCTCCGTAACGGATGATACGTACGTGATTAAAATACATTCTGGATAATGTTTAATCATTTGGCTCGACTTATAAAATTGACAAGTCTGTGTCAGACGTCAGATAGTTTTATCGATAGCGTGGCAAAAGTATCATATTTTGGTACACGGAAGTAACTGATAAAAGGAAAGTTAGAATTTAGATTTTTTAACAGTTTCGTGTTTTTCTAAATTAAATTCTAAGCAACTTTGCTTTTTGAACCAAGTCATTCTGACTTACGGTTTTTGATTTATGAATTTTCTAAGTTTATGACTCGGTTCGATAAACAATGAAATTAAATCACATGTCACGAATTTAAATGATGGTGTTGCACCATGACATTTAATGTGTGATAAAGAGATCAGGCTTTATTAATATAATTTAATTATTTGGATTTAATTATTAATATCTTATTAATAATAAATTAATAATTAAAGGTTTTATATTAATAAATAAATAATATATTTATATATTATTTTATGCGTATATTCGAATTAGGGTTTGGAGATAACAAACCCTAGTTTAATTTGAATAATTTAATTGAAGATTTTTATTTTTGCGACATAAGTAACTGAAGTTTGGTATCTTGACAAAAACCCTAAAATCAATTTAATCCATTAGATCGGTTATGATTTAGTGTCAACCGTTGGATTGATATAATTGATTTGAACCCTAATGTAATTCGAAATTAAAACCTTGTGACCAATTTTAGGTATTTCGAATTTGCTTAATTAATTTTGTCCGTTTGATCGGTTTTGAGATTTTATCTTTAAACCGTCGGATTAGAAATTAATTAATATTATATATATGATATTAAAATTCGAATAAATATGAGATAAGAGTTCGAATTAGGGTTTCGTAAAACCCTAGGGTATTTGACTTTATCCCTAATTGATTTGATCCGTTGGATTGGTTTAAGATTTAATTCTAACCATTCGATCTAGATAATCATTAACAAATTCGAATTTAAATATATGTATATAATATAATTTGAATAAATATAATATGATGATAAGATTAAATGTTTTAATCTTATCTTATATTATGTATTTAATTAAATCCCAGATTAATTATATCCATTGGATCTAGATGAGATTAAATCTGGATCATTGGATTGAAATATTTATTTATATTTAATTAAAAGAATTCGAATATTGGGAGGGAAAATCTCCAAATCGGTTACAACTTGAGCCTATAAATAGGAAGCTCATTCTAAACATTTCACACACCTCTCCCCAGAGCAAAAACTCGAGCTCTCCATCTCTCTCTAGGGTCTGCGAGTTTTCTGCTTCTGATCTCTCTTCTGGTTCGGCTTAGGAGATATTTTTCTCCGGTAGCTTTAAAAGAACCGTTAGTAAAATTTTGCGACAGAGTCCTGCCAGCGAAGCCCACGCTTCGGTAGCGAGGAATCCAGGAGAATATCCCGGCAGATCACGGGAGTTTCCCTCAGCACCGGCGGAGCCCTGCCTAAGTCAGAACGCGCAGCCGGAATCATCAGTTGAGGTACGGCCTTATGCATTGGGTAAATAAATGCAACCATTTACTGCTTTCTATTTATTTTCTGTTCGACTAGATTATTAATAATGAATATGAAAATATTAGATTCGAAAAATTTATCAGATCTCGTTTTGTTGTTACCCGATATCCGTGTCGTCGGTCCGATAACAAGATTTCTGCTTTAAAATGAATTTTTAAATGTTATCGTTACGGCCTGGAGGCTATTATCGTGGTAAGGAAGTCGACTTGATACCACCGATTTCCAACGAATGGTATCAGAGCTAAGGTTCAAGGATAAATAATTTCGAAATTTCAAGAACGAATTATTTAATGAATAAATTAATAATTAAAATTGAAATTTATTTCTAGATATTTTAATTTTTAATTTAAAATTAGATTATTTCCCGACCCGAGAAAACGTGACGGGAAAATTGGGCGGGCTGCTAGGCGCAGCCCAGCCCGTGGAAAGAGGGGACTAGGGGCTCTCGCTGCAGCCCCAGGGTCAAAATCCTAAGTGCCACGGGCCAGGCCCCGTGGAAAAGCCCACGCCAGGGCGAGGCCCAGGGCGAAACCCTTGCGGGTTGCCCTGGCGAGCAGCGCCTGGGCCTCGCGCACTGGCCTGCGGGCCCAGCGCGAAGTGGGCGCTGCCTAGCCTCCCCGCTTGGCTGGGCGCGGCTTCTCCTAGGGAAATGGGCCCGGGCTTAGGCCCGGAGGGCCCACATACATAATTTTAATTATGGGTCGGAATTTATTCCGACCCGGTTCCCTAGGAATAATTAAATATTAATTATATTTGAAATTAAACAATTATGAATTAATAAAATATGGATGTTATTTATGGATAAATAACATTGACTTATTTTAAATAATTCATAAAATTAAATATGGATATTATTTTGTGAATAAATAATATTGTCTTATTTAATAATAAAATATGGATGATAATTCTTAGGAATAATATCATTGACTTATTTTAAAGTTTCATAAATAATTAATTATAAGCCATGGTATAAATTAATGATTATTCTTAGAGAATGGGAATCATTAAAATCTAATTAAATATATATTCATCATAGATATAATTTGTTATAACCTATTTTCATAACCCGTAAACATAGTACATATGTTCAGTCATTATTAATATGTCGAATTAAGGATAGATGTAAATAGTAAAGAGTAAATGTAAAGTGGTCATTATTAATCGGAAAAATCTCAATCATACAATCTTGTCTGAGGAAGAGGGAATCAAAAGTAGGGCCGGTTCACCATCCACTTCTGGGTGACCGGTTAGGACCCCTCCCATATACATGGAGAAAGTATGATTGACCTATCACTACCGACATAGTAATGAACACTATAATCACTGAGGCCTTATATATAATTACGTGTCGTATTTAATAAAGCCAAAATATAAACTTTTAATGTGTCAATTAAAGGAAAGTTTATAATAAGTTTTAATTAACTTATGTTAAAGTTAAAAACGTTATTTATCAAAAACTATGGCAAGTATAGAATTAATGATAAAAGGTCTCCATTATTACTGTCACAAGGTCTGCTGACCACACCGCCTTGAGACACCCTAGAGTGACCACTCCTCTTAAGGAAAGGTGTGCTTGTGGATGGTTTGGCACCGTGATAGTTTCAAAAGAATATGGGGACGGAGGAATCTTGGAAATGGACCGTGAGTCACCTTAGAGTGACCATTCCTTAAGGACGACGTTTCCAAGAGGATTCCGAGAACCGAAAATAATGGGTTAAGCTTGCACGGAAGTTGGTACTTTCCGACCGTCTATGACTAAAACTTAGTTTAACCAAACTACACAGTTGATACCGCGAGTCACCTTAGAGTGACCATGCCTTAAGGACGGCAACGATGTGTACAGTCAGTTGAATTATCATGAAATAGTCGATGGGTTTATTAACGTTTTCCCGAGAGTATGTTTGCATCATGTGACTATTTCGAACCAACTTAATTACCCAAAACATTCTACCTATAATAAAGTTTAATAAGTTTCTTTTTCAATGCCAGTTAAAATGTCTTCCGACAAACAAGATATGGAAATCTGTGCAATGACTCTGATGTCTCAAAAACAAAGCAACATGGTCAATGTCACAGAATCCCTAAGCAAACTGGCTATTAGTGGATCTTCAGAGAAACACAAAATAGCAGAGCAGATTGCTCTAAATTCAATGAATAAGAGGAAGAGAATGTATAACTACCAGGAAGGCAACTTCCAGAATGGTAATGCTGATCAGTCAACGTTAACATCATGTTTCGTTGATAACTCATCCTTCAACTAGATATTAGATTCAGGAGCTAATGATCATGCATGTAATTCTCTTCAGTCTCTTGACTCATTAGAAGAAATTCATGAAGGACCAGCTTTAAAAGTAGGAAACGGAGAGTTCTTACAAGCTAAAGTTGTTGGGAATCTTAGACTGACATTTGGTAACAAATTTCTGTTTGTTAATAATGTGTTCTATTATCCAAATGTCTGCACGAATATACTCTCAGCTTTTCTGTTGTACAAACAAGGATACACCTTGAACTTTCGTGGGTCCCATTGGGTCATAACAAAGGATGGTGTATATATTTGTACTGCCAAAGCAGAAAATGGAATGTATATTCTAAGACCGGATTATGGAAGTCGTTTGCGTGCTGAAATGTTTAAGTTGGCAATGACAAAGTCAATTAAGAAACCCAAAATTTATAATGATATGCAAACCTATAAGTGGCACTTAAGATCGGGTCATATTAATCTAGACAGGATAAACAGGCTGGTTAAGGATGGACCCCTTAAAGAACTAACAATCGGTTCTTTGTCTGTTTGTGAATCCTGTGTAGAAGGTAAAATGACTAAGAGGCCCTTGTCGGCAAAGGGTCAAAGAGCCACTAAGCCATTAGAACTCATCCACACTGATGTATGTGGTCCCATGAACAACTAGGCAAGAGGAGGAATTGAATATTTTGTCACCTTCATTGATGACTATTCAAGATATGGTTATGTTTACCTCATGGCAAAGAAATCTGAAACTTTGGGTAAGTTCAAAGAATTTCTAGCTGAGGCTGAAAAACAACTAGGACTATCATTAAAGTCTCTTCGATCTGATCGAGGAGGAGAATACCTAGATCATGAATTTTGTGATCTCCTGATCGAGAAAGGTATAACATCTCAATTGACAGATCCTCGCACACCAGAGCAAAATGGTGTAGCAGAAAGGAGAAACAGGACCTTACTAGAAATGGTTAGGTCAATGCTAAGCTACTCATCACTTCCTAATTCATTTTCTGGATATGCTTTGTTGACGGCCACCAACATTCTAAATGTTGTACCGTCAAAGTCTGTTTCAAGAACACCCCAAGAATTGTGGAATGGCAGAATACCAAATCTGCGACATTACAGAATATATGGGGATGTCGAGCTCATGTGCGGAGTGGAAACAGAAACAAATTGGAATCACGAACAGAAGTATGCTTGTTTGTGGGATATTCCAAAGAGACAAAAGGAGGTTTATTTTATAGTCCACAAAGCAAGAAGGTATTTGTTTCTACAAATGCAACCTTTCTAGAAGAGGACTATATGATAAACTTCAAACCTCGAAGCAAAATTGTGCTTGAGGAAGTGTCAGGTGACAAGGTAACAAAGCCTCCGACTATGACTTTTATAGAGGATTATGCAGAAACCACGGTCCCAAATCAGAACCAAGGGGTGCTCAGACGTAGTGGGAGGTTCAAAAGACCAGTTGAACGCTACGAGCATTCCCAATTGGAATTTCACCTAGTTGTTACAAACACTAGTGTTGAAGATCCCATAAGCTTCAAGGAAGCTATGATGGATCCTGATAAGGGAGAATGGCAGGAAGCCATGAACCAAGAAATAGAATCAATGGATTCTAATGAAGTCTGGGATGTAGACCTACCTGATGGCTTCAAAACCATTGGGATCAAAACCATTGGGAATAAATGGGTATACAAAAGAAAGAGAGGAGTGGACGGGAAGGTTGAAACCTTCAAGGCTAGACTAGTGGCAAAGGGTTTTACCCAGAGAGAAGGTATTGATTTCGATGAGACCTTCGCTCCAGTCGCTAAGTATAAGTCCATCCGGATTCTCATGGCCATAGCCTGTAGTCTCAATTACGAGATATGGCAGATGGACGTCAAAACCGCATTCCTGAACGAGTACATTGACGAGAACATCTATATGGACCAACCAGAAGGGTTCGTGCAACAGGGTCAAGAAAGGAAAGTTTGCAGATTACTCAAGTCCATTTATGGATTGAAGCAAGTTTCCAGATCCTGGAATCTAAGGTTTGATGAGACCATCAAGACCTATGGGTTCATTCAGAATGAAACTGAAGCCTGCATTTAAAAACTCAATGATGAGTCCGTGGAGATTTTTCTTGTTCTATACGACGATGATATTCTTCTCATTGGAAACAGTGTGAAAAGATTTTCAGACGTGAAAGCGTGGCTATCTACGCAATTCCAAATGAAGGATATGGGAGAAGCCAGTTATGTTCTTGGGATCTGTGTCTTTAGGGATCGCAATAACAGGTTTCTAGCCTTGTCACAAGCATCTTACATAGATAAGGTGCTTGAACGTTTTGCAATGACAAACTCAAAGGGTGGTAATTTACCAACCAGGCATGGAGTGTTCCTAAGCAGGAACCAGTGTCCAACTTCTCCGGAAGAGCAAGACGAGATGAGGCGGGTGCCCTATGCTTCAGCAGTGGGAAGTCTGATGTACGCTATGCAGTGTACAAGACCAGACATCTGTTACGCTATGGGAATGGTTAGTAGATACCAATCCAACCCCGGTATGTCTCACTGGACTGCAGTGAAGAACATTCTCTAGTATCTTCGGAGAACGAGAAACTATATGTTAGTGTTTTCAGGTTCAGATCTGAATACACTAGGATACACTGACTCAGATTTTATGTCTGACAAAGACGCGAGAAAATCGACGTCGGGAGCAGTGTACACCCTTGCTGGTGGAGCGATATTCTGGAGAAGCGTAAAGCAATCCTGTATCGCAGATTCCACAATGGAAACTGAATATGTGGCTGCATGTGAAGCAGCCAACGAATCAGTTTGGCAATAGAATTTCTACATGGAACTGGGTGTAGTCCCAGATGTAGATGGACCACAAACGCTATACTGTGATAACAGTGGAGCTGTGGCAAATTCGAAAGAGCCCAGAGACCATAACAAGGCAAAACATATAGAAAGGAAATACCATCTCATTAGAGAGATAGTACGTCGTGGGGACGTACGGGTTGTGAAAATAGCTTCGGAGGACAATCTGGCTGATCCATTTACCAAGACGTTGCCAGAGAAAATATTAAGGAGGCATCTAGATAATATGGGCGTGAAAGACATGAGTAATCTTCTTTAAGTATAAGTGGGAGATTGTTGGACATATGTGTCCTTAACCAAGATATTTATCCATTTGTAAAAGATTATGACAAGTCGTTGAATAAAGATGGTGCTTATTATGTTAACCTTATTATAGTTTCTGTAGAGTAAAATAGAATGTTTGATTCCTTAGTTCATAAAGGATGCAATTATGTTATTATTATCACAACAGAGTCACGTGAGGAAGAATTAATAAACATAATAAATGAACCTAAAATGTCGGTGACCTGATTAACTGGGTGGGAGCCCATTAATCGGTAAGGTCATTAATGTGACTAAAGTGACAATCCTATTCTGGATTTTGTGTGTGTCAACACTCACTAGAAGTGCATTAAGTATGAAGCGTTTTCATACTGGACTGGACCTGACTTAAACTCAAGAAGTTGTCATATAAGACCATCATTGACAACTTGTATTTGAGTCGCAAAATGATGATCAAATGGATATTAGTTCTAGGTCCTGAGTGGTCATGAGTCCGAGCTGCTGGCTTGATTGTTCTTTGATTTAACCGTTAAAGAACACAAGATATTACCGTTGTTCCCAAAACTTTTATTTTGGGAACATGATAGTCAGTAGTAACGATTGCTTGATCATAGACATGGGCATCACACAGCTGTCTTCAGAGTCATGATGATTCTCTTGGTTGTTAGTGGTGAGAAGTGAGAGGTACCCGTGCGCAACTTATGAATCGAAACCATAAGTGGGTTACTCATAATATTACTGGCTGAGTCAAGGATGAAAATGCATTGAGGGGCATTAAGGTACAAACCGCCTGCTCATGTGTGGGTCATCAAGTGAAAGAACAATAATCGGTATTTGATTGAATCTAATGGACACCCTGCTGTATATAAGGGAATAATATATACCGTATCACTAAAGAGTGCAGCCTTGGGTCTATAGTGGAATCACTTCGAGGTTTGACGAACACCTAGCAATTCGTTGGAGCTTAACTGATACGGGTCCATGGTCCCCAGAATAGCTCCGTAACGGATGATACGTACGTGATTAAAATACATTCTGGATAATGTTTAATCATTTGGCTCGACTTATAAAACTGACAAGTCTGTGTCAGACGTCAGATAGTTTTATCGATAGCGTGGCAAAAGTATCATATTTTGGTACACGGAGCAACTGATAAAAGGAAAGTTAGAATTTAGATTTTCTAACAGCACCATGTTGTTCTAAATTAAATTCTAAGCAACTTTTCTTTTTGAACCAAATCATTCTAACTTACGGTTTGTGATTTATGAATTTTCTAAGTTTATGACTCGTTCGATAAACTATGAAATTAAATCACATGTCACGAATTTAAATGATGGTGTTGCACCATGACATTTAATGTGTGATAAAGAGATCAGGCTTTATTAATATAATTTAATTATTTGGATTTAATTATTGATATCTTATTAATAATTAATTAATAATTAAAGGATTTATATTAATAAATAAATAATATATTTATATTTTATTTTATGTGTATATTCGAATTAGGGTTTGGAGATAACAAACCCTAGTTGAATTCGAATCACTGAATTGAAGATTTTTATTTTTGCGGCATAAGTACCTAAAGTTTGGTATCTTGGCAAAAACCCTAAAATCAATTTAATCCATTGGATCGGTTACGATTTAGTGTCAACCGTTGGATTGAGATAATTGATTTGAACCCTAATTTAATTCGAAATTGAAACTTGTTGACCAAGTTTAGGTATTTCGAATTTGCTTAATTAATTATGTCCGTTGGATCGGTTTTGAGATTTTATCTTCAAACCGTCGGATTAGAAATTAATTAATATTATATATATGATATTAAAATTCGAATAAATATGAGATAAGAGTTCGAATTAGGGTTTTGTAAAACCCTAGGGTATTTGACTTTATCCCTAATTGATTTGATCCATTGGATTGGTTTAAGATTTCATTCTAACCATTGGATCTAGATAATCATTAACAAATTCGAATTTAAATATATGTATATAATATAATTCGAATAAATATAATATGATGATAAGATTAAATGTTTTAATCTTATCTTATATTATTTATTTAATTAAATCCCTGATTATATCCATTGGATCTAGATGAGATTAAATCTGGATCATTGGATTGAAATAATTATTTATATTTAATTAAAAGAATTCGAATATTGGGAGGGAAAATCTCCAAATCGGTTACAGCTTGAGCCTATTAATAGGAAGCTCATTCTACACATTTCACACACCTCTCTCCAGAGCAAAAATTCGAGCTCTCCCTCTCTCTCTAGGGTCTGCGAGTTTTCTGCTTCTGATCTCTCTTCTGTTTCGGCTTAGGAGATATTTTTCTCCGGTAGCTTTAAAAGAACCGTCAGTTTAATTTTTCGACGGAGTCCTGCCAGCGAAGCCCACGATTCGGTAGCGAGGAATGCAGGAGAATATCCTGGAAGATCACGGGAGTTTCCCTCAGCACCGGCGGAGCCCTGCCCAAGTCAGAACGCGCAGCCGGAATCATCAGTTGAGGTACGACCTTATGCATTGGGTAAATAAATGCAACCATTTACTGCTTTCTATTTATTTCCTGTTCGACTAGATTATTAATAATGAATATGAAAATATTAGATTCGAAATATTTATCAGATCTCGTTTTGTTGTTACCCGATATCCGTGTCGTCGGTCCGATAACAAGATTTCCGCTTTAAAATGAATTTTTAAATGTTACCGGGACGGCCCGGAATCTATTATCGTGGTAAGGAAGTCGACTTGATACCACCGATTTCCAACAGTGCCCGCATCAATGGTGAAGGTGGTACGTCGATGTACGGAGACGAGAACCACCGATCCATTTTTCGAACTCATGTTTCAAGGCGGACCCTTCGACGACCGCGAGGCAGAAAGAAACTCAACCGCCGGAGGAACCGCCTCAAAGACGCGATCTTGCCGAGGATGACCTTCCGACTCATCACCATTCCTCCGTTGTTGGCTCGTACCTCGATGGTTCTCAAATCTTTTCCCATCACAAAACCGGCGAAGGCTCCGTCCAACGTCCTCGACGTGCTTAACGTCTGCGTCCGTCAACGGGGTAATCATTATTATTTTAATTATTTTAGTTTATTTATTTTAGTTTAATCAATTAATTTGCTACGTCTCTTGAAAGTCTTATTATTCTCTGTGGTTGCGGTTCCGGTCGATCTTCCACATCAGAAACAAATTTGTTGAGATTTAATAATCATTTAATTATAGGGTAATTAATTAATTTGCCACGTCTCTTGAAAGTATTAGTATGCTATATGGTTGCAGTTCTGACTGATCTTCCACATCAGAAAATAATTTCTTGAGATTTAATAATCACCCTAAACTTTAAATGGTTACTTAAATAAGTTAAAAAAATTAAAAAAGGTAATTTGTATGTGTGGTGATAATTATAATGTTCTTATTGGATTTCGGTGTCTTAGAAATATTGGTTTTTAAATAAGGTTTTCTTTGCAATCTCCTCTAACCTAGCCTGAGTTCTTTCTAGAAAAGCTTGGGCCTAAAGCGAGATCATAGCATCCTTTCGAGTTGATCTGGCCGTGGAACCTCGGGGAGTTCCGTCCAAAAGAGTTTGATAATTATTTCCACACATAAGAAATACCATTTACATTTTGTTAACTTTTTTATTTAACCTTAAGACATTTAATTAAATCAATATGATTAATAATAAAGTTTATGACATTTAAATTTGTGATTTTCCTTTTGTTTTAATACACTGAATCCTCATGGCTTGGCGTGAGGACGACCAAACACGGCTGGGGCGTGGAACTTTTTTCATGAAGATCAGCATATCAACGAGCAAGCTAGCGTGTTAAACTGACCACATGCAAAAAGTGCGGGCAAGTCCTAGACGGTATGGGGGACCGGGGAACTGACTACTTAAACCGACACGCAAATGTGTGCTTCCCAACCGGGGAGCTCGATGAGGTAAACACAGCACAGGTAAGTGCTCTTTCTATTGTGAATTTATGGAAATGGACACTCGAATGGATTCTTTCTACGGGCGTTCCGCTGAGTTTTGTCAAAAATCCAAACCATACACGATATATGCAAAGGATTAATCCGACGTACCAGCAGTTTTCTCGTACCACTTATACCGGGGACATGGAAACTGCTTATGCTATGCAAAAAAACCTTTTAGTCGATTTTTTCAAAATTTCTAGCATAAACATTGGTTTTACCACCGACTTGTGGAGCGGTTCAAGTTTAAACGATTACATGAGTTGTACCGCCCATTACGTCAATGATGAGTGGAATCCATGTCAACGACTTTTAAATTTATCGCCATTCGAGTGTCGCCATACCGGAAAAAACATAGCCGATAAATTATTTACATTATTCGATGATTAGGGTTTACAAAATTGTGTTATTTCCATTACCTTAGATAATGCCTCAAGCAACAACGTCGCGGTTACTATCTTCGAAATAATGTTGCCCCCTTCTCCGTTTCGAAATTTTTTACATCAACGGTGTGCTTGTCACATAATTAATTTGATTGCACGAACGGGCGAGACACACATTGCACACCATGTTTAAAAAATACGCGGCATTGTTGATTAGATCCGGAATCCTCAAACCACTAATAGGTGGAGACGGTTTTGTAAAGACCACAATCCTAAAGCTAATAGGTTTGGTTTAGATGATAATACGCGATGTAACTCTACGTATTTAATGATTTCAGTTGGGTGTAGACAGGGGCTTCCTTTGGACCACTTCCTCGGACAGGAACTCGCTCCCAAGGCGCGGATCACGGAGGCGGAATGGGCAACCGCGAAGAAATTCCTCGCTTTCCTCAAACCCTTCTATGCTGTTACTTGAAATTTTTCTAACCAAACTAGACCCTCGTTGAATCATGGTCTTTCGGGTCTTTATCAACTTTCCTTTGCTTTCAATGAATTCGAAAAATGACCCTATTATTTCTCCGCTTATTCCGTCTATGGTTTTGAAATTCAAGTCTTATTGGGATCCACCCCCGTTTCGTTTTTCTTCGGTGCTATTCTAGACCCTGGTTTTTTGAATGCTTATGGGCCAATGATGATAGCGATCAGAGAAAACATAGGGGCATACTATCGTAATTATGTTAATGTTGTTAATGAAGCTTTTTATGCATTGTACAGTGAATACGACAAACGGTTCCCACAGTTAAACGCACAGGAGGAGCAAAGGGCAGTGATGGCAAGCCCAACCAAGACGGGACTAGACTTCAGCTGGAAACTCATGCAACGGTTCGATCGCGGGGAATCCACTACGCCGTTGGCGGGCGACACGGAAGGCCAACCGGCAGAAGTCAAGCGCTACTAGGGCCTACGGTTCAGCGACGAATCCGACGAGTTTGACGCCATTAAGTGGTGGAAGAATCAAAGGGAAATATTTCCGATATTGGCGAGAATGGCGATTGATATACTGTCGATCCCCATTTCAAGCGTTGCTTCGGAGAGCGTTTTCAGTACGGCTCAATATCTCATCAACGACCGGCGTGCGTCAACCACTAACACACACGTCGAGCAAATAGTGGTGTTGAATGATTTGTTGTTCCAGCCCCCCTTGATTGCCGAACGCTCCGAACCAAGCGAACTGGAGCTAATGACGGAAAGGTTCAACGCAATGTTCCCCGAGTAATGCTGTGCTCTTTCCTCTCTTGGTTTTATGTCCCTAAGGAGGATTTTACAAGATAAGTTTTAGTGAGGCATCTTGTAATATTTACAATGAATATTTACAGCTCTCGTCCACCTTATTGTAATATTCATAAGGAATAATATAACTTTTTGTTTTAAATATCTCAACTTAGCGTATATATTTATTTGTTGATTAAATTTGTTCAACTTTAACTTATTAATATGTTACAAGTTAAAACTAACATATCAATCAAACTTTATAAATATGTTACAAATTTAAATTAAAACTAACGTATAAATGAAACTTATTAATATGTGAAATTTTTTAAATCTAACATATTAATCAAACTTATTATTAATAAATATTAATAAAAATATTTAAATATAAATTTGAAAACATTGATAAAGTTTGACAATTAAATTAGGATAAAAACAAATAATATTAAACATCGGAAACTAATAGGAACATATGCCGCTGCATTTTTTTCCCTCTCCCCGGCGACTTTGCGATGAATCGCGATGCAGGGAATCGGGACCCGTCGCAATGCTGGCATTCGTTATTTTGGCGATTTGGACCGCGACGAGTCGCGACGTCGTGGTCCGCAGCTCTATCCAGATCCAATCTCGTCTGAATCCAATGGATATAATTAATCAGGGATTTAATTAAATAATAAATACATGATAAGATGAAAATATTTAATCTTATCATCATATTAATTAAATTCGGATTATATTCATATATATTCGAATTATTTAATGATTATCTAGATCCAATGGTTGAAAATAAATCTCTAACCAATCCAACGGATCAAATCATTAAGGGATAAAATCAAATGCCCTAGGGTTTTAATAAAACCCTAATTCAAATTCTTATCCCCTTATTAATTCGAATTATACATGATATATATATATAATATTAATTAATTTCTAATCCGACGGTAAAGATTAAATCTTAAAACCGATGCAACGAATTTAATTAATTAACCAAATTCGAAGTACCAAACTTGGTAAACAAGCTATCAATTTCGAATTACCATTAGGGTTAAAATGAATTATCTCAGTCCAACGGTTGATATTAAATCTTAACCAATTCAATGGATTAAATTGATTTTAGGGATTTGCTAAAATACCTGAACATTTGGTACTTATCCCGCAAATATGGAATATCCAAAACATAAGATTCGAATTTGCTAGGGTTTCTAATTACCAAACCCTTATTCGAATTTTTTACATTTAATATATATAAATATATATTTTTATTTATTAATATAAATCTATTAATTATTAATAAGATATTAATAATTAAATCCAAATAATTAAATGATATTAATTATTCCTGATCTCAATATCACACATTAAAATTTCATGGTGCGACACCATCATTTAAATTCGTGACATGTGATTTAATTTCATAGTTTATCGAACCGAGCATAAACTTAGAAAATCCATAAATCACAAACTGTAAGTCGAAATGACTTGGTTCAAAAAGAAAACTTGCTTAGAATTTAATTTAAAACAACATATTGCTGATATAAAATCTAAATTTTAACTTTCTTTTTATCAAATAATTTCGTGTACCAAAATATGGTACTTTTGCCACGGTGACGATAAAACTATGGAACGCCTGCCACAGACCTTTCAGTTTTATAAGTCTAGCACAATGATTAAACATTATCCAGAATGTATTTTAATCACGTACGTATTATCCGTTACGGAGCTATCATGGGGACCATGGACCTGTATCACTTAAGCTCCAAAGAACTGCTAGTTGTTCGTCAAACCTCGAAGTCATTCCACTATAAACCCGAGGCTGCATTCTATAGTGATACGGTATATATTATTCCCTTTATACAGCAGGGTGTCATTTGTTACAATCTAATTCGGGTTATTTTTCTTTTACCGTAATGTCTCTAATTGCATTTTCCTCCTTAACTCAGTTAGTAATATTTTGAGCAACCCAATTATGGTTTTGAATCATAAGTTGCGCACGGGTACCTCTCACTTGTCACCACTCTAAATCAAGGGAACCATCATGGCTCAGAAGAGAGTTGTATGATGTCCATGTCTATGATCAAGCTACCCTTACTACTGACTATCATGTTCCCAAAATAACAATGTTGGGAACAGCGGTAATATCTTGTGTTCTTTAACGTTTAAATCAAAGAACAAGCAAGCCAGTAGCTCGGACTCAAGATCACCCAGGACTTAGAACTAATATCCATTTGATCATCTATTTGTGACTCAACTTCAAGTTATCAGTGACGGCTTATATGATAACTTCTTGAGTTTAAGTCAGGTCTAGTCCAACATTAAAACACTTCACACTTAATACATTTCTAGTGAGTGTGACACACACACACAAAGCATAATATGATTGTCACTTAGTCACATTAATGACCTTACACGATTAATGGGCTCCCACCCAGTTGATCAGGTCACAGACGTTTTAAGTTCATTTATTAGGATTATTAATTCTTCCTCACATTTATTCTGTTGTGATAATAATAACATAATTGCATCCTTTATGTAATAAGGAAACAAACATTATGTTTTACGCTACCAGAAACTATAATAAGAATAACATAATAAGTACCATCTTTATTCATTGGTTTGTCATAATCTTTTAGAAATGGATAAATATCTTGTTTAAGGAAACACATGTCCAATAGCTTCTTCTCATCTCGGTCTCGTGTTTCCTTGTCGTCTCTGGCTCATTTCAAATCGGCAATTTCAACCAAGCGTGAGTTGTATATGTCTGTCATTTTTCTTCCACGATGTTTCATATCTAAAGCTCTCCTTCGGTTATTCCGGTTTTGTCATACATTATTACTCAATTTGGATGTTTTTTTTTCTTGCATGATTGAACAATTTTACAATCTGCAATTTCATGATTTGCAAATTTGTAGATTTTATGTATAGTTTATCTCAGAAATTTGAAAGTTAGATGAAAAACTTTGACTCTAAGAAAGCTTCCTTTGAGTTTGTAACTGTGAAAAATGTCACTTTCCATGGTTGATCAGAAACATTGTAGCTTAGCTTTAACTTAACATGATTCTTGAGTTGTGAATTTAAGTTCCGTCTTAGTTAGAACATTCAATCCAAGTATCCTATAATGATTGAAGATCTGTGTATTACGATGCTCTTCATCTGCTTATGCTTATATACGCGCTTTGTGTACATGTGTCCTATAGTTGAACCCGATCCCGGCCACACTAAACTTCGTCTTTCGCCAGTAAGTTTGGAGGCCATCAAGAGAATAACAAGCCCAATTGCAGCATTAGCGGTAGGTTCTCACCCGTAAAAAATTGTAATGTAATTTATGGAGCTATTACCGGTTTTCCTCTTGAACTTATCGCATTGTTGATAGGATGTTAACACGATGACGGCTCAGTCAGTTCATCATGTATTATTTGTATCAACTTTTCCACTTTCTTGCAGCGTTGCCAGTTTATCTCCGTTTCATTTGTACGTGCCAATTTTTGTGTGTTAAACTTCATTTGGATTTCCTTTGCTTTTAATCTTTTGCGTTTTCGCACCTAGCTAAAAACTTGACCGAAAGTGTCTCATATTTAATGAAGGGGGTATATAGACAATGCGACAAGTTCAATGTGCATATTGAGACAAAATAATTTTAGTGGACAAACTTAGACAAATCGATTAGTTCGGGTGGACAACTGATAATTACACTAACTTGTACTACACTAAACGGGTCTTTGTTGAAACTTCGTAAAAATAATTTTTTCTTCTCATTTATAACAAACCTTGAAAACGCTTAGTGCTTGGTTTATTTCTAATTTATTTTGTGTTATATATCACTGGTCATCTGTCCAGGGTATTGGGCCGTACCGCTCGGGAAAATATTTTTTGCTGAATCAACTGCTTTCTCTTTCTTGTAATAAAGGAGCGATTTATCAACTTCGTACCAGCATTTTCAATATATGTGAATTTTTTTAGACAAAATTTTTGCATAATTTGATTAGTTGTAACAATATGGTAACATTTAAAAGTATGAATTCTTTTCCCAGGATTTGCTGTCGGACACATGCGTGATACACAAACAAAGGGTAAATATTCTGAGCTCGAATTAAAATCAGCTATTTTGGTTGTTAGTTTTGCATGTTGGTTTTCGGTATACTTAATAAGTTCTGTTTGTTACAGGGATATGGATATGGGGAACCCCAATAGAAATGAATATCAATGGAGAAAGAACATTTGTGCTTTACCTTGATACAGAGGGATTCGAGAGTATCGGGAAATCCAAGGTTTAAATGTACTAGAATTCGAGGCGAGGCGTTTTCTCACCACCTCAAAAGAGCACAACGAGACGTAGGCCTCGTTTTTTGATAATAAATTAATTATAAAATAATATATATAATAAAAACCATAGTCATATAAGAAACTACACAAGTCATAAACATAAGAAAACTCACAAAATAAATCTTAACCATAATAAAGCGCATGAAAGTCTTAACCATAAAAAGATCACAAAAGTCTATACTGTGTAAACTTTCGCGTCGCCTCCGTCACCATTGCCCTCGTCATCTCCGGATTTAAAATCTTGGAGAAGCCTTCTTCTCTTCCTTGGCGGTGGTGGTTCCGTTAGTGTCGATACCAATGCCGATGGCGTTGAGGTCATAGGTTCACTCTCTGGCTCATCTTCATCGTCTCTAGGATTCGCCACCCATTCATCGTCGGAAGGAATTTCCTTGCGAAAAAAGAAACTACTCCATCTTTCCGTTGCTTTTTCTTCATCCACCTTTCCTTCAACTTCTTGTTGTACATAATGTACACCATATTTATCCATCTTCTTCGTGGATAGTCAATTCCTTCTCTTTGTATGCACTTGATTGAACGTACTCCAATTTCGTTCACATTCCGATGCCGAACAAGTAAGCCCGAGGATCGTTAGAGTGAATTCGTTTACTGCGGGAACATCATATCCAAATTTTTCCCACCATTTAACTAAACAAGTAAAATAATATAATTAATTAGGGAAAATTTTAAACTTTATTTAAAGATAAATAGAACATTTCATACCCGGAGAACATGTCTTGTACGACAATATAGCCGCTTATCTTCCAAACAATCCTCGCTTCAAAATGAACTCATTAAGTTGGTTCTCATTCTTCATGAACAAATCCGGATCCGGCACGAGTCTTTCCATGCAACAATACAAACCATATTTGATCTCGGATGCTCCGATACATAAGGGCTCCATCGGTATTGATGATTGAATCCTTATCGGCTCCACCTTTGACTGCCCAAGGAATATCTAGGTCTGGCTTGGGGCTCGAACTGTGGATTAGGTTCACAGTTAATCTATTTTCGTGTATTAACAGTTTGACCCAAGAAGGAGGGGAACCGAGCATCAACCTCACACTCACTAACATTCATCTGCAAACCGTGGAGTACGATGATCGTCATTCAACATGAACAGCCGCGCTAGTGCTTTACAACGTGTTATATAACACCGGACGTCCAACATCGGGCTTAACACGAGGGCTCAATCCCTTACCAGGAAAAATCACTCGCATCCAAGCATTTCTTACACCTGTTGAGGATGACGACGGTGCTATCAACATTTCACAGAGATCCATTCTCGGTAACGACGAAGAGAGCACAACAGAAAGTAACGACACTGGAGGTCGCCAAGCCGGCCCGGACACTCGTCAGGCTCACCTGCAGGGTCGCCAGGATAAAGACATCAAAGTTACATGAGGTCGCTAGGCCATCCCTAACCATCGTTTAGCTCGCACGGACGCCCCCGAGATGAAGACCTCGACTACTGAAGACCGTCAAAACGCCCCCGACCCTTCTTAAGCTTGCTTAGAGGGTCACCAAAGGGTCCACTAGGCTTAAGACTTCGATGATACCAAAAACCACCAGAATGGCCTAGACACTTGCCAAGTTTGTTTGGAAGTTCTGCAGAAGGTTAACCAAGATGAGAATCGTCAGAATGCCCAGGACCCTCACCAGGCGCGCCTAGATGGTCGCCAGGGGGTTCATTAGGGTCAAGATCCCAATATTGAAGGAGCATACCGGGAAAATTCAGAACCTCACCAGGCTTGAAATGATCAAATATTTGATAACACCAGATGTCGTCGACCATTACTTGACCCTCGCCAAAATTACCCACACGATCTTTAATAGGTTGTCAGCTCTCGCCAATAAGTAACAATATGCATCAAGCTAAAGTTATTTACATCGAATACTATGAAGAATGCCATTATGGGGGTCGTCATATTTCGCCTGACTGCTGCCAGGAGGCTCTCCAACCGCATCGCAATGAAGACGTATTCAACCTCCTCCAAAGAATGCAGAAGGAAGTTCAAGACTAGTGCTTTGCCCAGAATGAGGGTGCAACTTCTTGCACTGTGCTCGAATAGAGATTATCCCCACTCATACCACATCTTCTTAACGGAGAATTTATCGACGACTTACGCTTCCCCAATAACATAATCTATGACAGGAAAGGAGATCCCGTCTACGACCTTGTCCAGTGCCAGACGACCATGCAGATGAGAAAGTGGAGGACATCGGCCATATGCGTGTGCTCTTGATAAAACTCACTGAGACAATGCTTAAATGGTACCATCAACTACCTAAGATGAGTATCCACAACTTAAACCAACTTTAAGTCCAGTTCCTCATTTGCTTCGCCGGCGCGGGAACTTAAAGAAAGGAGAAATTTTACTTATGATCTATCAAGCAGAAGAACAAAGAATCCTTACAAAATTTCATCGACCGCTTTGTCAAAGAATCCAACAAAGTCAATGACTATACGGATAAAGATGTTGTCACCACACTCATAAACAGAATGTGAACCGGAGAGTTCCTCGTGTGCCTCGTCAAAGATAGTCCTTCATAAATGGCGGAACTCATGGAAATGGTAACCTGATATGTCTTCGTGTAGGAATACTTTGCGAACAAAACTTCATCGGATAAAGGGAGCCATCGACAAAGCAATGATCGTTCCAATGACGAGCCAAAGATAAAAAACCGCGACATGAGTCGCAGGATGAAGCTGCCGGGGAGTTGAACGGCGAGAAATCTGTTTCACCCCACCAAAATCAAACTCTCTCCTTTTATGACCATGCAAGAAAAAATCTTTGCTATGCACAGTGACAAGTTCAAGGAGCGTCACCCACTACAGAAGTCATTAGTGAATGACAAGAAAAAGATGTGTCGTTTCCATTATGACTACGGTCACATAATGTCGAAATGCTTCCACTTAATGATAAAAATTGAGGACTTGATCCAGGAAGGAAAACTCAAGGAGTTTGTCATATTTTATGTGGCAAGCCAAGGAGTGTCGAGGCCGTAATAAAATCAGAATGTCGAACAACCTCCGCAATAGGATGTAACACATTCGGTACGCTATGGTGACAACTAAGGCAAGGCTGTGACAGTAACCTCGTTGAACATTGTTTCAAACATCATCGGAGGACCACTGACCAGAAAAGATGAGCCTACGCCCACGCTGTGGAGTATGGGTGGTACCCCGCCACTCCGCTCCGGCGAGGCCATTAGCTTTATGAAACACGAAGCCCTTGCTATTCATCACTTACACAACGACGCCATCTTCACTAAAGCATAGATTTGCCAACAACATTGTGAAGATGATACTTATTCACTGCTGATGGTCAGCCAATGTAATCTTCAAAGCAACGTTTGAGAAAATGAATCTCAGCCGAGTCATTACGAGCCCGGTAAAAACTTCATTATTTGGTTTCGCCCCTGAACGTGTAACAACTTAGGGATCAGTTGAGCTGTGAAAGACCTTAGGATCCAAAGACGGACCAAGGGTGACTCGAATGATGAGTTATCTCATCGTCGATTTACCCTCATCATATAATGTCATCATTGGAAGACCGACACTCAGCCTACTTCAAGCACTGACCTCCACCTTTCATTTTATTTTCAAATTTCCCACGTTAAGCAGGATCAAAATCATGGTAGGATATCAAGTTGAGTCACGAGCTTGATACGAGAAAGGTGTAACACAAAGCGCGACCACAACAATGGTCGCCACCATTAGCAAGGGAACCGACGATCTTTTAGCATGGAAGCCTAAGGAGGAACCACTAAAAACTTGAGGACTGCTGACCGCGTCATCGGTCTAAAGAAAATGTTCGCCCTCTTGCGTAGATACGGGAAGAAGTTAGACCTTGCCACATGGACTGTCAGAGCCACGTCGAAAGAATTCTCGACTACGGGAGATACCCATGCCTCGTGAGCAAGATGTTCATCCATAAACACAGGAGCATGAATCACCAACCCACAAGGAGAAAATTATAAATACGCGATCAAATTCGAGTTTGAAACCTCGAGCAAAAAACTAGAGCGCGGATCCCTGCTCGTCGGCCTAAACCTCGTTGCGAGACTCGCGGTAAAGGAACTAAAGGGTGTACTGCTACTTGCAAGCAATTGCGGACCTACTGAACAAATAAGTCCCAACAAGCAGGAGAAGATCCCAACGTAGCATAAAAGAAATATTTATCCTACCACAAATAATTTCTTCACTATCGAATGTTAGTGGATCTCTGATTGTCAAAAATTCATGTTAAGAAATTATACTCATTGTGTTGGGAGCCGATTCTCAAAGAATCCCCATAAGAAATTATTTCTCATTATGTACGGCGCGTGTGGTAACCTTTTAAAAATATTTTAACCAGGATTAGAGTCGTATACCTATAATTCCTATCACCTCATCCGGTTATATATAAAACAAAAATAAATTTTCCCGATTGTGATAAAATAATTTTCTTAATTTTCTTTACACGTTTTTAATAGATTTAATTGAGCCACGAGTAATGATAAATAATGTCATAATCGATAAAAAAAGAAAGCATACATTACACCTTCGACGATTCTGTTTGTGTTTTTCATCATCAAGAATTCCGTGCCTCCATTCCACATGCTCTTCCTGATTTTCTGTGAGAAGATAACTCCCAGTTATCTTCCAATGTATTCTCTGGAACTAGACCACTGAGATGCGTGGGCTCTGCTAGAATAACCTATAAGACCTAAAAGCAAAATCCCAGGAAGAGTTTTCCTTCTGATTTTCATAGGAAGTAAGAGAGGGAGAGAGAAAAAATATTTTCCGAAGTCCAAAAAATGTGTTTTATGGTTCAAGAGCTACCATATTAATAGGAAACAGGCTTAACCACTTTGGAGATATTCTCTAAACCAATTTGAGATATTATTTCAACCATTTAGAGATATTTACTCAAATATTTTATTTAATGATTAAATCAAATATAGAATAAATCCAAGAACAAATCTTTCTAAAAATATCACATAAGAATTTAAATAAATCAAATCTTATATTATTTTCAAGATTGTAAAAACTTAAATCGCATAACCATAATTCGAAAAAAGATTATGATTATTTCCTAATTCAATATTCCCAGAATTAATTCCAATATTTAATTCTCTCTTAAATTCACAGGTAAAACAGTGACTATTTCAGCCTTAGCGCCCGAAAAACTATTGTGACCACAACTCTTTAACTGTACATAATAACACCACGATTGAAATGATAAACTTACATAATTTTATTTTCCATAATCCTAGAATTATCCATGCATCAAATTCAGTTATCAATTTTTTCTCATTTCGAGCAGTACCAAAAACTTTGGTATTTTTGCCACTATGAGGGTAAGCAGTGAATTCGTGACAACAATCACGAATCACTCTTGATAAAATCTATTCAATGTTCAATAAGTAGATTAAAAATAATTGTGATGTCGTCCTTGTGGAACCACAAAGGGTAAATGGATAACATTCAACTATAGCGCGAAGCTGAACTCTCAAGAGTGTAGATTTTATCTTTCTGACCACATGTGTCCGTTGATACAATCAGATTATCTGAGTTCAGGTTTTCATTTTATTATGATTCTCATCAAAAGGGGTAAAGTTAGTATTACTCTGTTGCCTTTTTCACGACACTACCTTAATCTATGATTATTGTAAACTACTCACTTACCGGGTTATGATTCTATCACCTGCGCATGATTACTTATTTGTTTCCCACTAATCATTATAAAGAAATCATAAAGTTATTATCAAAATCTGTAATATGCAGTTTGTCACGATCAACCTCGATCCCAAAATAAAAGTGTTGGGAGCACTCAATTGTAAACTGAAACAATCAAATCAAAGATCGTGTAAATTAAACCACACAAACTCATACTACCTTAGGACATCAACCGATTTCATCTGATCATGTTAGTGACCTTATCATACTTTCATTGAGACAGATTTATGTGATGATTTTTGATATAAGTCTAGTCCACCCAGTATGAAGACACTTTATACCTGATAAACATAACTGTGCACAGATAACACTATGACCCAGTAATAGATCACCACATGTATATTAGTCAAACCTCGTCATACATACCCAGTGTGATGACTTAACATAAATGCAAAGTTAAAGAACTAAGGATGAAACATGCAATTCGATATGTATATCTATAATCCGAAGATAACATTAACATTAATAAGAGCCTTTCATTCTTAGGTAAACGACTATAATCTTATACAAATGAGATTAGCATCTGATTCAAGGGTATAAATAGAATATGTCCAACACATTTTGTATTATGGGTGGAGTAACTCTTAAAAAATATTTATCCAGGGTTAGAGTCCCATGCCAAAAACCACGTTATCCCATCTGGTTATACACTAAACAATAAATAATTTGCCTGATTGTGATAAAAGCATTTGTCTTAATTTTATAAACACGTTCATTGATTTTCTTATTTCAAGGAGGCACAATTATACTTAAATAAAACCCAAATTGATAAACACACAAAAAACGTACCTCAACGTCTGTCGTTTCTGAGTGTGGTTTCTGATTTTTTTCTTCAAAATCCGTTCTTATGCTCGTGTCAAATTCTATGAGAAGACAATCACCCAATCGCCTTCCGTGTATACTCCAGAACTCGATCGCTTATATGTGTGGACTCCCACTGAATAATCACTAAACCTTATATTTGAGTTCTCCAGGGTTTAGACCTAGAGAAAATCGCAGAAACTGAAGAGAGAGACAGAGAGAGACGATTTTTCTGATGAAGATGGAGTGTGGTTTATGGTTTCTGGGCTCTCCTATTTATTTGAATCTATTTAACTGTTGATTAATAATTAATAAACAAATATAATAATTAAAACTATATTAATTATTCTCTAATGAAATATTCCAGGATTTAATTCCAATATTTATTTGCTTTTCTCATTTTTAGATTAACATAACAATGACCATTTCGGTTTTACCCGAAAAACCATTTTCATGATAAATCTCAAACCGTGTATCAGAATGAAACAATTCAAAAAGATAAATTCATTTTTATTTAATTTCCTACAAATATAGGGATATTTACCAAAAAAATCAATTATTTTTTTCCTGTTTCTGTGTTTGATCAAAACTTTTGTACTTTTGCCACAACTAGGGTGATCAGGGAACGCATGATAACAATCACGAATCATTCTTGATTGGATACATTCTATGTTTAATGAGTACATTATATATAATAATTTCGAAGTCGTATTGTGGAGCTATAAAGGGGACAAATAGACATACACATGAGCTACGATAAAAGTGTTGAACTTTTACGAACAAGGATAACATTCAACTATAACTCTCGGTTGAATTGTCAAGTGTGTATTAGTTATATCTTTTACTGTTATGTTTTTTTCTACCACACTTCCTTATTCTATGATTATTACAAGCTATTCACTCAACATGTTATGATTTCGTTGAGATGATCATGAGTACTTATTTGTTTTCCAAAAATCATAATAACAATATCACAAACTTATTATCTATATCTACATTCATGCAACTCATCGTGGTCAACCGTCTGACCCTAAAATAAAAGTATCAGGATTACCAATGTATTATTTAATAATTAAATCAAAGACCATGTAAGCCTAACCGTATAAGTTCATGATTCTCTAGACATCAACTGATTCCATCCGATCATATTAGTGACTTTATCATACTCTCATCTGTGACAGACTTACGTGAAGAATTCTGATATAAGTCTACTCCGTGCAATACAAAGACACTTCATACTTGATAAACTTAACTGCGCAGGACAACACTATCATACAGTAATAGATCACCACATTGATACGTGGTTAAGCCCATCAATAGTAATTCTTGATAAGAAATTTCCATTTCCAATCTAGACCATCGACCAATTTTAGGTTTTTATTTGTGATATTCAAACCTCCTCACATAGATTCAGTGTGATGACTAAACAAAAAAGCAAAGTTAAAGAACTAATGATTAAACATATTAATAGACGACATATATCATGTATGTCCAACATCGACACCAAACAAGAGCTTACCTGGATGACCTCCATTGTCGACTACCTCGGCAAGACAAACTACCGACAAAGGAGCTCGAAGGAAAGAGGATGAAAACTCTTTTCCTGCAACTAATCCCCCCGGTAGCAAGCGAAGCCCGACCAATATACCTTATCTGATGCCGCCTAACCACGTTGCCTCTATTTCAACAACACCTTAGAGACGTTGATTTTAGAGTCATGCCTCAACATGGCCGTCTTTAAGGAATCAATATGGCTCCTCGCAGCATGAAGCTCATCTTCGCCTGAAGGATTACCTTCACGTACGCCCTTAGTTCTGGAAATCTTTACTTCAAGCTTTGTCCTGGTCATCTCCTTTTGTAGTACATCATGCTCCGTGAAAACCTTCATCAAGGCACCCGTTTGTTGGAAATCACGTCTCGGATTCCGTATAATTATCACGATTTATACGTCCGAACCGTCAGGGTAACATTTAAAAATTATTTTAAAGCGGAAAAACTTGTTATCCAAACAACGGTCCGAGTATCGGATAATAACCATATCCCAAGATCTGATAAATATTATGCAATTCAATATTCATAACTCATTATTAATAAACTAGTCATAATAGGACATAAATAGAAAGCAGTAAATGTTTGCATTTATTAACCCAATGCATAAGGCCGTACCTCGTTTGACGATTTCCGGCTGCGCGCTCTGAATCGGGCAGGGCTCCGCCGGTGCTGAGGGAATCTCCCGTGATCTTCCGGGATATTCTCCTGGAATCCTCGTACCGAAGCGTGGGCTTCGCCGGCAGGACTCCGTCGCAAAACTTTAACAGATGGTTCTTTTTAAGCTTCCGGAGAAATAGTCTCCTAAGCCGAACCAGAAGAAAGAGATCAGAGAGAAAATTCGCAGACCCTGAGGAAGAGGGAGAGTTCGAATTTTTCTCTGGGGAAAGGTGTGAAAAATGTGTACAATGAGCCTCCTATTTATAGGTTCAAGACTGTAACCGATTTGGAGATATTCCCTCCCTAAATTCGAATTTCATTAATTAAATATAATTAATTATTTTAATCCAATGGTCCAGATTTAATCTCATCTAAATCCAATGGATATAATTAATTAGGGATTTAATTAAATAAGAAAGATTTAGATAAATCAAAAATCCAATCTTATCTTCTTATCATCATAAAATTCGAATTATGATATATATATATATATATAATTCGAATCATTATTATCTAGATCCAACGGTTGAGATGATTCTTAAAACCGATCTAATGGATCAAATCAGTTTAGGATAAATAGATTTATTAAAACAATTTTTTCGAATTTATCCTTAAACATAATTCGAATATATATATATATATATATATATATATATATAATTAATCAATTCTCAATCCGACGGTAAAGATTAAATCTTAGACCGATCCAACGGATACAATTAATTAATCAAATTCGAAATATAGAACTTGGTCACCAAGTTTTTAATTTCGAATTTATCAATATCCTAATCCAACGGTTGATACTAAATCATAACCGATCCAATGGATAATATTGATTTTAGGGATTTGCTAAAATACCAAAACATTTGGTACTTATGCCGCAAATATAGAAATACCAAATCAAGCTATTCGAATTTAACTAGGGTTTCATATAGCAAACCCTAATTCGAATTTACACATATTAATATATATAAATATATATATTCATTTATTAATATAAATCTATTAATTATTAATTAATTATTAATAAGATATTAATAATTAAATCCAAATAATTAAATTATATTAATAAATCCTGATCTCAATATCACACATAAAAATGTCATGGTGCCACACCATCATTTAAATTCGTGACATGTGATTTAATTTCAAAGTTTATCGAACCGATCACAAACTTAGAAAATCCATAAATCACTAACCGTAAGTCGAAATGACTTGGTTCAAAAAGAAAAGCTGCTTAGAATTTAATTTCCAACAACATGGTGCTGATAGAAAATATAAATTCTAACTTTATTTTTTGTCAGTTAATTTCGTGTACCAAAATATGATACTTTTGCCACGCCAACGATAAAACTATCTGATGTCTGACACAGACCTTTCAGTTTTATAAGTCAAGCCAAATGATTAAACATTGTCCAGAATGTATCTTAATCACGTACGAATCATCCGTTACGGAGCTATCCTGGGGACCATGGACCCGTATCACTTAAGCTCCAACGAACTGCTAGTTGTTCGTCAAACCTCGAAGTGATTCCACTATAGACCCGAGGTTGCACTCTTTAGTGATAGGGTATATATTATTCCCTTTATAATAGCAGGGTGTCCATTGATACAATCAAATTCGGGTTATTGATCTTTCACTTGATGATTCATAAATGAGCAGGCGGTTTTTACCGTTATGCCCCTCATTGTATTTTCATCCTTGACTCAGTCAGTAATATCATGAGTACCCACTTATGGTTTCGATTCATAAGTTGCGCATGGGTATCTCTCACTTCTCACCACCGACAATCAAGGGAATCATCATCACTCTAAGGAGAGCTGTGTGATGCCCATGTCTATGACCAAGCTACCCTTACTGCTGACTCTCATGTTCCCAAAATAATAGTGTTGGGAACAGCGGTAATATTTCGTGTTCTTTAACGGTTAAATCAAAGAACAATCAAGTCAGCAGCTTGGACTCAAGATCACTCGGGACTTAGATCGAATATCCATTTGATCATCTACTAGTGACTCAACTCCAAGTTATCAGTGACGGTCTTATATTTTAACTTCCGGAGTTTAAGTCAGGTCCAGTCGAGTATGAAGACACTTCATACTTAATGCACTTCTAGTGAGTGTGACACACACAAAATCCAGAATAGGATTATCACTTAGTCACATTAATGACCTTGTACGATTAATGGGCTCCCACCCAGTTGATCAGGTCACGGACATTTTAAGTTCATTTATTATGATTATTAATTCTTCCTCACATTGACTCTGTTGTGATAATAATAACATAATTGCATCCTTCATGAACTAAGGAATCAAACATTCTATTTTACTCTACCAGAAACTATAATAAGATTATCATAATAAGCATCATCTTTATTCAACGACTTGTCATAATCTTTTACAAAGGGATAAAATATCTTGTTTAAGGACACACATGTCCAACACCGTCAAGGCCACGCACTGATATGTGGAAGACTGAAATGACGAGCAAGCTACATCGACGTAACAGACGCCTGGAAGAAAAACGATGAGAATAAGGAGATACGATAAAATAAAGTAAGAAGAAATGGTGAAATTTATGTACCATCACCAGGCATGAAAATCCCCATCCATTGAAGGTAAATTTGTCATCTCCTTCACTGACGTTGACATTTGAGGACAAATATTTATCACTTGACAAGCCACTAGAGCCAGGATCCTCTCAAGAAGGAGGCAACACAAGAGAAACTGCTTAATGCTTTACCCTTACAATTTTGGCTTGTAGTGTTCGCAACAATAAGACGACCCTTCATACCTCCATCCTTGCGATGAGAGTCACCAACTAGAGGAGTATGTAGCAGCAGGAAAAGGCACATCGCACCGGGAACCACTACATGAAGTTGTAACAAGAGCCAGCACCGCGCCTAGAGAAACGCCTCATTGAAAAACACTAGGAGGAGAACCCCCAGCCTCGCCACCAGATGGGGGTATATGCCCGTTCTTCTGCCACTTCTTTTAGATCAATGAATTTGAAAAGTAATAGAGCAAGGGACCATTATTTACAAAGTTTTCACTCCAAGAACTTGAAATCAAGCATCTTCGGGAATATCCAAATTAGTCTTTAATTAGATTTCAGATCAAATGAAATAGTTAGAGACATAGTTCGAAAGGGTCAAATATTTGATGATTCCATCATACATAATTGAGTTTAGAAAACTACTCGATATGAATCCTACATTTGAACTGAATTCTTTTGGTAAAAGAATCTCTTTCTAGTTGCATAGGAACACCTAACCTTGTGATAGACCCAAACTCGAAAAAATGATGCGCTAGAGGCCAGTGTTGAGATCAAGCCGAGAAAAGAGGCCTAATCATAATAATGGTGAGTCAATTCAGGCTCGGTAGGATAGACACGAAAGGGTTATTCAATTACTTATGAAAGTGAAGAGATGAATAGGAGAGGGTCTTGCTAATTCCATACGAATAAGTACTAAGAAGCATGTTCCCATCCCTCCACCAATAACACCGAATATAAAATATGGAGTCCCTATTGTTGGGAAATCGGTGGTATCAAGCCGACTTCCTTACCACGATAATAGCTTCCGGGCCGTCCCGGTAACATTTAAAAATTCATTTTAAAGCGGAAATCCTGTTATCGGACCGACGACACGGATATCGGGTAACAATAAAAACGAGATCTGATAAATATTTTGAATTTAATATTTTCATATTCATTATTAATAATCTAGTCGAAATAGGAAATAAATAGACAGCAGTAAATGGTCGCATTTATTTACCCAATGCATAAGGCCGTACCTCAGTTGACGATTCTGGCTGCGCGTTCTGACTTGGGCAGGGCTCCGCCGGTGCTAAGGGAAACTCCCGTGATCTTCCGGGATAGACTCCTGGATTCCTCGCTACCGAAGCGTGGGCTTCGCTGGCAGGACTCCGTCGCAAAATTTAACTGAAGGTTCTTTTAAAGCTACCGGAGAAAAATATCTCCTAAGCCGAACCAGAAAAAGAGATCAGAAGCAAAAACTCGCAGACCCTAGAGAGAGAGGGAGAGCTCGAGTTTTTACTCTGGGGAAAGGTGTGTTGGATGTGTAGAATGAGCCTCCTTTTTATAGGCTCAAGCTGTAACCGGTTTGGAGATTTTCCCTCCCATTATTCGAATTCTTTTTAATTAAATATAAATAATTATTTCAATCCAATGATCTAGATTCAATCTCATCTAGATCCAATGGATATAATTAATCAGGGATTTAATTAATTGAATAATATAAGATAAGATCATATCATATATATTTCGAATTATATTATATATATATACTCAAATTCGAATTTGTTATTGATTATCTAGATCCAATGGTTAAAATTAAATCTTAAACCAATCCAATGGATCAAATCAATTAGGGATAAAGTCAAATACCCTAGGATTTTACAAAACCCTAATTCAAACTTTTATCCTTATATTTATTCGAATTTTAATATCATATATATAATGTTAATTAATTTCTAATCCGACGGTTTAAAGATTAGATCTCAAAACGATCCAACGGACAGAATTAATTAAGCTAATTCGAAATACCTAAACTTGGTCACCAAGTTTCAATTTCGAATTACATTAGGGTTTGAATCAATTATCTCAATCCAACGGTTGATACTCAATCATGACCGATCCAATGGATTAAATTGATTTTAGGGTTTTTGCCATTATACCAAACTTCAGGTATTTATGCCGCAAAAATAAAATCTCTCAAGATTGGTTATTCGAATTTATCTAGGGTTTGTTATACTCAAACCCTAATTCGAATTACACATTAAATGATACATGAATATATATTATTTATTTATTAATATAAATCCTTTAATTATTAATTAATTATTAATAAGATATTAATAATTAAATCCAAATAATCAAATTATATTAATAAATCCTGATCTCTTTATCACACATTAAATGTCATGGTGCAACACCATCATTTAAATTCGTGACATGTGATTTAATTTCAAAGTTTATCGAACCGAGTCATAAACTTAGAAAATCCATAAATCACAAACCGTAAGTCAGAATGACTTGGTTCAAAAAGCAAAGTTGCTCAGAATTTAATTTAGAACAATATGGTGCTGTTCTAAAATATAAATTCTAACTTTCTTTTTATCAGTTACTTTCGTGTACCAAAATATGATACTTTTGCCACGCTTTCGATAAAACTATCTGACGTCTGTCACAGACTTGTCAGTTTTATAAGTCGAGCCAAATGATTAAACATTATCCAGAATGTATTTTAATCACGTACGTATCATCCGTTACGGAGCTATCCTGGGGACCATGGACCCGTATCACTTAAGCTCCAACGAACTGCTAGTTGTTCGTCAAACCTCGAAGTGATTCCACTATAGACCCGAGGCTGCACTCTTTAGTGATACGGTATATATTATTCCCTTATATACAGCAGGGTGTCCATTAGATTCAATCAAATACCGATTATTGTCCTTTCACTTGATGACCCACACATGAGCAGGCGGTTTATACCGTAATGCCCCTCAATGCATTTTCATCCTTGACTCAGCCAGTAATATTATGAGTAACCCACTTATGGTTTCGATTCATAAGTTGCGCACGGGTACCTCTCACTTCTCACCACTGACAATCAAGGGAATCATCATGACTCTGAAGAGAGCTGTGTGATGCCCATATCTATGATCAAGCAATCCTTACTACTGACTATCATGTTCCCAAAATAATAGTGTTGGGAACAGCGGTAATGTCTTGTGTTCTTTAACGGTTAAATCAAAGAACAATCAAGCCAGCAGCTTGGACTCATGACCACTCAGGACTTAGAACTAATATCCATTTGATCATCATTTTGCGACTCAGCTACAAGTTGTCAGTGACGGTCTTATATAACAACTTTCTTGAGTTTAAGTCAGGTCCAGTCCAGTATGAAGACGCTTCATACTTAATGCACTTCTAGTGAGTGTAGACACACACAAAATCCAGAATAGGATTGTCACTTCAGTCACATTAATGACCTTACCGATTAATGGGCTCCCACCCAGTTAATCAGGTCACGGACATTTTAAGTTCATTTATTATGTTTATTAATTCTTCCTCACATGACTCCTTTGTGATAATAATAACATAATTGCATCCTTTATGAACTAAGGAATCAAACATTCTATTTTACTCTACAGAAACTATAATAAGATTAACATAATAAGTACCATCTTTATTCAACGACTTGTCATAATCTTTTACAAATGGATAAATATCTTGTTTAAGGACACACATGTCTAACAATATCCCACTTGTACTTAAAGAAGATGACTCATGTCTTTCACGCCCATATTATCCAGATGCCTCCTGAATATTTTCTCTGGCAACGTCTTGGTAAATGGATCAGCCAGATTGTCCTCCGATGCTATTTTCACAACCCGTACGTCCCCTCGACGTACTATCTCTCTAATGAGATGGTATTTCCTTTCTATATGTTTTGCCTTGTTATGGTCTCGGGGTTCTTTCGAATTGGCCACAGCTCCACTGTTATCACAGTATAGAGTTTGTGGTCCATCTACATCTGGGACTACACCCAATTCCAAGTAGAAATTCTTTAGCCAAACTGATTCTTTGGCTGCTTCACATGCAGCCACATATTCAGCTTCCATAGTGGAATCTGCGATACAGGATTGCTTTACACTTCTCCAGAATATCGCTCCACCAGCAAGGGTGTACACTGCTCCCGAAGTTGATTTTCTCGCGTCTTTGTCAGACATAAAATCAGAGTCAGTGTACCCTAGTGGATTCAGATTTGTTCCTGAAAACACTAACATATAGTTTCTCGTTCTCCGAAGATACTTGAAAATGTTCTTCAGTGCAATCTAGTGAGGCGTACCAGGGTTGGATTGGTATCTACTAACCATTCCCACAGCGTAACAGATGTCTGGTCTTGTACACTTCATAGCGTACATCAGACTTCCCACTGCTGAAGCATAGGGTACCCGCCTCATCTCGTCTTGCTCTTCCGGAGAAGTTGGACACTGGTTCCTGCTAAGTAACACTCCATGCCTGGTTGGTAAGTTACCACCCTTGGAGTTTGCCATTGCAAAACGTTCAAGCACCTTATCAATGTAAGCTGCTTGTGACAAGGCTAGAAGCCTGTTATTGCGATCCCTAAAGATACGGATCCACAGAACATAACTGGCTTCTCCCATATCCTTCATTTGGAATTGCGTAGATAGCCACGCTTTCACGTCTGATAATCTTTTCACACTGTTTCCAATGAGAAGAATATCATCGACGTATAGAACAAGAAAAAATTTCACGGACTCATTTCTGAGTTTATAAATGCAGGCTTCAGTTTCATTCTAAACGAACCCATAGGTCTTGATGGTCTCATCAAACCTTAGATTCCATGATCTGGAAGCTTGCTTCAATCCATAAATGGACTTGAGTAATCTGCAAACTTTCCCTTCTTGACCCTGCTGCACGAACCCTTCTGGTTGGTCCATATAGATGTTCTCGTCAATGTACCCGTTCAGGAATGCGGTTTCGACGTCCATCTGCCATATCTCGTAATTGAGACTACAGGCTATGGCCATGAGAATCCGGATGGACTTATACTTAGCGACTGGAGCGAAGGTCTCATCGAAATCAATACCTTCTCTCTGGGTAAAACCCTTTGCCACTAGTCTAGCCTTGAAGGTTTCAACCTTCCCATCCACTCCTCTCTTTCTCTTGTATACCCATTTATTCCCTATGGTTTTGAAACCATCAGGTAGGTCTACAAGTTCCCAGACTTCATTAGAATCCATTGATTCTATTTCTTGGTTCATGGCTTCCTGCCATTCTCCCTTATCAGGATCCATCATAGCTTCCTTGAAGCTTGTCGGATCTTCAACACTAGTGTTTGAAACATCTAGGTCAAAAACAACTGGGTTTACTCGTAGTGTTTAACCGTTCAAAAGAACCTCCCACTACGTCTGAGTATTCCCAGAGTTTCTAATGAAACTCTTATAGTGACTACTCGTAGTGTTATTGATCTCAACCTCCCACTACGTCTGAGTATCACTTGGTTCTGATCCTGGGACCGTGTTTTTCCACTCTCCATTTTTGACAACAATCACTGTTATCAATTTGCACAATGATTATCTTTTATATCATTTCAGAAATGATATTCAATTTCATATGAATTGAAAAAGATTTATTGAAGACTATTTTAAAGCAACATGTCAGGTGTCTATGAATAACTCAAAATGATAATTTCATTGATAAAGAATTATAGACATAAACCGAGGTCTTTAAAATGATGCAAGAATTGTAATGACAACAAACTTAAATCGAATTCAAACTTAAAAATAGCAAGTTTCCTTCTTCGAAACACTCGAATACTACTCGCTATCGTTTGCAATTGAGCTCCCATCCCCGGAACTCCCGCCACCTGAAAAGAAGAAGAAAGTATATTAGTTTAATCTATTGATCCGAGATATAATCTCACCAATAAAAACTAATTTGGGGTTAACAGGAGAGTTATTTACCTCTCCAAGCCCGCAAGCAATTCCGGCACATAGTATGTCCATTTGCCCTTGGTTCGAGCATGCATTCAATGCATAATGCTCCATGTCCATTTTTCATCTTAGCAGAAGCCACTTCTGTATTGAAAAATGTTCGCAATGTTATGAAATTTTAATCTATGGAACTGAGACCTGAGTCTCTTCCAATAAAATTCAATGTATGGTTCAAATAAGGTTTTACCCTTGGATGAACTGAGGTGTTTCCTGCATCTAAGCTGGCCTTTCACTCTCGGATTTGTTCCACACTGGAAACACATTGCTGACAAACCAAACTTTCTTTCTTTCCTTCCAGGTTCGGCTTTCGATTCAGTCTTTCTTTTGTTATCTCTTGCAACAGCCTCACTGACAAGTCCCGTTACTTTATTCACTTTTAGCAGTAGTCTCTCAATTTCATCATGAGACGTCTTGAGCATAGCATTCTTGAAAGCTTGACTTTTGAGATGATACTGGCTGAAATAGTGAGTGAGTAAATTATACTCAACATCATATTTGAACCATTCCGTATCTTTCTCCAAGATTGTCAGTGGCTCTTTAGACTCTTGCTCAAGAGGTGAATAGGAGTTAACGGAATCTTGTTCATCATCAGAGATGATAATTGGATCGGACATTTTAAACTGGCATTGAAAAAGAAACTTATTAAACTTTATTATAGGTAGAATGTTTTGGGTAATTAAGTTGATTCGAAATAGTCACATGATGCAAACATGTTCTCGGGAAAACGTTAATAAACCCTTGGACTATTTCATGATAATTCAACCGACTGTACACATCGTTGCCGTCCTTAAGGCATGGTCACTCTAAGGTGACTCGCGGTATCAACTGTGTAGTTTGGTTGAACTAAGTTTTAGTCATAAACTTAATTAATATTCAAAAACAAGAACCACCACAGTTCTTTATGATTATTAACTATCATCATAGAGGGTCGGGAAGTACCAACTTCCGTGCAAGCTTAACCCATTATTTTCGGTTCTCGGAATCCTCTTGAAAACGTCGTCCTTAAGGAATGGTCACTCTAAGGTGACTCACGGTCCATTTTCAAGATTCCTCCGTCCCCATATTCTTTTGAAACTATCACGGTGCCAAACCTTCCACAAGGACACCTTTCCTTAAGAGGAGTGGTCACTCTAGGGTGACTCGAGGCGGTGTGGTCAGCAGACCATGTGACTGTAATAATGGAGACCTTTTTATTGTTTATTCTATACTTGCCATTGTTTTTTTTTTTTTTGTTAAATAACGTTTTTTAACTTTTATCATACGTTAATTAAAACTTATTATAAACTTTCCTTTAATGACTATTAAAAGTTTATATTTTGGCTTTATTAATTACTGCACGTAATTATACATAAGGCCTCATTGTTTATAGTGTTCATTATTACATCGGTAGTGATAAGTCAATCATACTTTCTCCAGGTAGATGGGAGGGGTCTTAACCGGTCACCCAGAAGTGGATGGTGAACCGGCCCCACTTTTGATTCCCTCTTCCTCAGACAAGATTGTATGATTGAGATTTTTCCGATTAATAATGGCCACTTTACATTTACTCTTTACTATTCATATCTATCCTTATAACGACATATTAATAATGATCAAACATAAGCACTATGTTTACGGGTTATGAAAATAGGTTACTATAAATTATATCTATGATGAATATATATAATTAGATTTTAATGATTCCCATTCTCTAAGAATAATCATTAATTTATACTATGGCTTATAATTAATTATTTATGAAATTTTAAAATAAGTCAATGATATTATTCCTAAGAATTATCATCCATATTTTAATATTAAATAGGACAATATTATTTATTCAATAAATAATATCCATATTTAATTTTATGAATTATATAAAATAAGTCAATGTTACTTAACCATAAATAACATCCATATTTTATTAATTCATAATTGTTCAATTTCAATTAATATTTAATTATTCCTAAGGATCCGGGTCGGAATAAATTCCGACCCATAATTAAAATTATGTGTGTGGGCCCTCCGGGCCTAAGCCGGGGCCCACGTCCCTAGGAAAAGCCACGCCCAGCCATTCGGGAAGGCCAGTGCAGCGCCCACCTCGCGCTGGGTCCGCTGGCCCATTCCGCTGCCAAGCAGCGTGGGCCGCAGGTCAGCCCGCGAGGCCCGGGCGCTGCGCGCCAGGGCAACCCGCAAGGGTTTCGCCCTGGGCCTCGCCCTGGCGTGGGCCTTGCCACGGGCCTGGCCCGTGGCTTTTAGGGTTTCGACCCTGGGGCTGCAGCGGCAGCCCCTGGTCCCCTTTAGCCACGGGCTGGGCTGCGCCTAGCAGCCCGCCCTACTTTCCCGTCACGATTTCTCGGGTCGGGAAATAATCTAATTTTAAATTAAAAATTAAAATATCTAGAAATAAATTTCAATTTTAATTATTAATTTATTCATCAAATAATTCTTTTAAACCTTTGAATTAAATTTCGAAATTATTTATCCTGGAACCATAGCTCTGATACCAATTGTTGGGAAATCGGTGGTATCAAGCCGACTTCCTTACCATGATAATAGCTTCCGGGCCGTCCCGATAACATTTAAAAATTCATTTTAAAGCGGAAATCCTGTTATCGGACCGACGACACGGATATCGGGTAACAATAAAAACGAGATCTAATAAATATTTTGAATTTAATATTTTCATATTCATTATTAATAATCTAGTCGAAATAGGAAATAAATAGAAAGCAGTAAATGGTCGCATTTATTTACCCAATGCATAAGGCCGTACCTCAGTTGACGATTCCGGCTGCGCGTTCTGACTTGGGCAGGGCTCCGCCGGTGCTGAGGGAAACTCCCGTGATCTTCCGGGATAGACTCCTGGATTCCTCGCTACCGAAGCGTGGGCTTCGCTGGCAGGACTCCGTCGCAAAATTTAACTGAAGGTTCTTTTAAATCTACCGGAGAAAAATATCTCCTAAGCCGAACCAGAAAAAGAGATCAGAAGCAAAAACTCGCAGACCCTAGAGAGAGAGGGAGAGCTCGAGTTTTTACTCTGGGGAAAGGTGTGTTGGATGTGTAGAATGAGCCTCCTTTTTATAGGCTCAAGCTGTAACCGATTTGGAGATTTTCCCTCCCATTATTCGAATTCTTTGTAATTAAATATAAATAATTATTTCAATCCAATGATCCAGATTCAATCTCATCTAGATCCAATGGATATAATTAATCAGGGATTTAATTAATTGAATAATATAAGATAAGATCATATCATATATTTTTCGAATTATATTATATATATATACTCAAATTCGAATTTGTTATTGATTATCTAGATCCAATGGTTAAAATTAAATCTTAAACCAATTCAATGGATCAAATCAATTAGGGATAAAGTCAAATACCCTAGGGTTTTACAAAACCCTAATTCAAACTTTTATCCTTATATTTATTCGAATTTTAATATCATATATATAATGTTAATTAATTTCTAATCCGACGGTTTAAAGATTAGATCTCAAAACGATCCAACGGACAGAATTAATTAAGCTAATTCGAAATACCTAAACTTGGTCACCAAGTTTCAATTTCGAATTACATTAGGGTTTGAATCAATTATCTCAATCCAACGGTTGATACTCAATCATGACCGATCCAATGGATTAAATTGATTTTAGGGTTTTTGCCATTATACCGGACTTCAGGTATTTATGCCGCGAAAATAAAATCTCTCAAGATTGGTTATTCGAATTTATCTAGGGTTTTTTATACTCAAACCCTAATTAGAATTACACATTAAATAATACATGAATATATATTATTTATTTATTAATATAAATCCTTTAATTATTAATTAATTATTAATAAGATATTAATAATTAAATCCAAATAATCAAATTATATTAATAAATCCTGATCTCTTTATCACACATTAAATGTCATGGTGCAACACCATCATTTAAATTCGTGACATGTGATTTAATTTCAAAGTTTATCGAACCGAGTCATAAACTTAGAAAATCCATAAATCACAAACCGTAAGTCGGAATGACTTTGTTCAAAAAGCAAAGTTGCTCAGAATTTAATTTAGAACAATCTAGTGCCTTTCTAAAATCTAAATTCTAACTTTCTTTTTATCAGTTACTTTCGTGTACCAAAATATGATACTTTTGCCACGCTATCGATAAAACTATTTGACGTCTGTCACAGACTTGTCAGTTTTATAAGTCGAGCCAAATGATTAAACATTATCCAGAACGTATTTTAATCACGTACGTATCATCCGTTACGGAGCTATCCTGGGGACCATGGACCCGTATCACTTAAGCTCCAACGAACTCCTAGTTGTTCGTCAAACCTCGAAGTGATTCCACTATAGACCCGAGGCTGCACTCTTTAGTGATACGGTATATATTATTCCCTTATATACAGCAGGGTGTCCATTAGATTCAATCAAATACCGATTATTGGTTTTTCACTTGATGACCCACACATGAGCAGGCGGTTTATACTGTAATGCCCCTCAATGCATTTTCATCCTTGACTCAGCCAGTAATATTATGAGTAACCCACTTATGGTTTCGATTCATAAGTTGCGCACGGGTACCTCTCACTTCTCACCATTGACAATCAAGGGAATCATCATGACTCTGAAGAGAGCTGTGTGATGCCCATATCTATGATCAAGCAATCCTTACTACTGACTATCATGTTCCCAAAATAATAGTGTTGGGAACAGCGGTAATGTCTTGTGTTCTTTAACGGTTAAATCAAAGAACAATCAAGCCAGCAGCTTGGACTCATGACCACTCAGGACTTAGAACTAATATCCATTTGATCATCATTTTGCGACTCAACTACAAGTTGTCAGTGACGGTCTTATATGACAACTTTCTTGAGTTTAAGTCAGGTCCAGTCCAGTATGAAGACACTTCATACTTAATGCACTTCTAGTGAGTGTAGACACACACAAAATCCAGAATAGGATTGTCACTTCAGTCACATTAATGACCTTACCGATTAATGGGCTCCCACCCAGTTAATCAGGTCACGGACATTTTAAGTTCATTTATTATGTTTATTAATTCTTCCTCACATGACTCCTTTGTGATAATAATAACATAATTGCATCCTTTATGAACTAAGGAATCAAACATTCTATTTTACTCTACAGAAACTATAATAAGATTAACATAATAAGTACCATCTTTATTCAACGACTTGTCATAATCTTTTACAAATGGATAAATATCTTGTTTAAGGACACACATGTCCAACACCTATATCCTCATGGTTAGTTAAGAATAGCCTTAGAACTACATTCATCATTAAATTGAGAGAGAAAATTTCATAATTCAATTAATATTCACAAACTACTCTTTCATTTGTTGGCTGCACAAAAAGAACCTAGTATTATTATCGAAACCGAGTCAATGTGAGGAAGAATTAATAATCATAATGAATGAACTTAAAATGTTCATGAATTCATTAACCGGGTGGGAGCCCATTAGTTGGATAAAGTCATTAATGTAACTAATTGATATAATCCTCTTCTGGACTAAGTGTGTGTCACACTCACTAGAAGTTCATTAAGTATGAAGTGTCATCATACTAGACTACACTGGATTGGACCTTACTTAAACTTCGAAAGGTATCATATAAGACTATCACTTATAAGTTGGAGTTGAGTCAGTAGTAAATGAACAAATTGATATTCAATCTACGTTCCGAGTGACCTTGAGCCTGTATTGTTGAATTGATAGTTCTTTGATTTAACTTTTAAAGAACACATTTATCGTGGTTCCCAATGATGCTATTTTGGGAACATGATAGTCAACATGTAAGGGTAGTTTGGTCATAGACATGGACATCACATATTTCTCTTCACATTCAAGATGATTCCCTTAATTTTTGGTGCAACTTATCGAAACCATAAGTGGGCTACTCGATGAAAATGCAGTAAGAGGAAAAAATGGTAAAAACCGCCTGCTCGTGTGTGGATCATTATGTTAAAGGTCAATAACCCAAATTTTATAATATAAATGGACACTTTGCTATAAAGGGAATAATATATATTGTATCATTAGTGAGTGTAGCCTCATGTTTATAGTGGATTAACATCGAGGTTTGATGAACAACTAGCAATTCGTTGGAGTTTCACTTATACAGGTCCATGCTCCCTAAAATAGCTCCGCAACGGATGATATATGTTATTGGTGATTTTCGGTCACGGGAAAAACGGACCCCCAACAACTCAAAACACCCTTACGAAGAAGAGGGACAACTCAGGGAGAACCTGGAGTAGAGAATGGATGAGGGGAAAGACCGCACAAGAAGTCTTCCTAGCCTTCGTGCCGCCACCGCGGCACGAGTCCCCTTGCCCGAGAAACCCGAGAAGCCCCGCGCCGCCCCTCGGCAAGGGTACCCCTGCCATAGCATCCTCCGAAGTCCCCGTGCCGCCCTTGCGGCATGGGTGCCTCTGCCAGGGCAGCCCCCGAAGATCCCTTGTCGCGCCCCTACGACACGGGTGCGCTTGCAAGGGCAGCCTCAGAAGGACCCGTGTCACGCCTTCGACACGGGTGCCCTAGCCATAGCAGCCTCCTGAGCTCTCGTGCCGCCCTTGCGGCACGAGTGCCTTTGTTAGGGCAGCCGCTCGAGCCCCCGCGCTGCACCTGCGCCACAGGTGCCCCTGCCAGAGCACCCCCCGAAGGACCTGTGCCGCGCCCTTGCGGCACGGGTGCCCCTGCCAGAGCGGCCGTGCCGCGCCTGCGGCACGGGTGACAGCTAGGGCAGCTCCCGAGTGCCCGTGCCGTGCCCCTGCGGTACGGATGCTCGTGCCAGGGTAGCATTCCGAGCCTCTGCCAAGGAGCCTTCCCGAGCCTCCAGAGCCACCCAAGCCAAACCATCCGAACTCAAGGAGAACTCCATTCATGCCAAACACTTACTTATCTTCTAAGGGACTTCCTAGCCCCCTAGAAATGACCCTTCTACCCCCAAGTACTTGCCTCATCATGTGAGGATGTCCTCTCCTTCACAAATTACCAAATACCCTTATAAGAGTCTTACTCACATGAACCACTATCCCATTTCCCAATAACCCCCAAAATTCCCTTCATTACCCTCTCCTCATGGAAATGACTCCATATGCCCTCCATTATGGACAATAGTGCCCTTATGGGATGTCTTTTCACTTGGAAAGACTTCCTTACCCCTAGACCCTCCAAAAGTCTAGAAATACCACCCCATTTCACATGAATCACATCTTCACCTTCTCCTACACTTATTATGCTAAAATCTTTCTAGATCTTAGCACACATACATCTTCACTTGCCCTCACTATGCACAAATCTCTTCTATCCACCAAGAAACATCGAATTCTCTCTTCTTCTTACTATGCCGATTTCTCCCTAGATTTCGAGCTTGAAGGAAGTCCTCAAGATCTAAGCCTTGTCTTGCTCATTTCACCATAGAATCCGAGCAAATAAGGAAGATCGTTACCCAAGGGATTTAGGCCATCATTAGCCTTCCTTTCACCACCAAAAACGCCATCCCTTCTCCACCGAAAAACCGATTCCTCACCTCCCCCAAGGGAGGTTTCAGTCACACCCAAAAACACCCTCCAAGTCCAACTTCTTTACACCACCCGTGTGAGATCTTGGTCTCCATTAAGATGGGCGCTCCTCGCCGTCTAGCAAGGAGCCGGAAGCCTTCCCATCCGGTGAGGCCGAGTCGTCCTTAGCAACACCAATAAGCTTGCAATACCCCATGCACATCAACTAAGTGCCGCGAGAGGCGGAAAGTGCAACTTCGCCTCGCCGAAGCTCTGCCCACAAAAAGGCGGTAATCTTTGCTCCTCAAAGCTCTCCCCCCTTTTTGCCATTTGTCCTCGAGACAAGTTAGGCACCGCACCTCCGCTTAGGCGAAGCTCTGCCCACATCGATAGCCGGTCCCCTAGACAGCTAAGGAGGCTCACCTTCGGCTTGCCGAAGCTCTATTCACCTCGCGAGTTGGTCCTCTAACCACGTAAGCACCGCATCTTTGGCTTCTCCGAGGCTCTGCCCCACGTACAAGCTATTCGTCTACAATAGTCCGTCCCCGATGCCTTCGTATCTTACCCGAAGTATCGCCTTAAAACCTCGGGGACTATTAGCGGATCTAGTACCACTATATCCGCTAACCCCCATTTATCACCTAAAAGCGAACAACGTAATGGCTTGATCCCTGAGGTAGGGTGCGTAGGAAACCCGTAAATAACGAGGCGGGCACAACCATAATAATAAATAACAACCCCCTAAGCCCCCCGGGGCTAAGGTCCAAGGCCTCCCGACGACAAGACAAAGGGTACGCCGAGCCGGGAATCTTATTCCCATCAACGCTCTAAGTACCTAGCCACCTCCCGACGACAAGACAAAGGGTACACCGAGCCGGGAATCCTATTCCCATCAATGCTCTAAGTACCTATCCACCTTCCGATGAGAAGACGAAGGCCCATCCCGTTGTTTAGACTATCAAGATGGACGGCAACTTCCCCCGAACGAGGGTCGCTCGGACGATCGTCGGACTCAGGGACTCAAAGCCCGTGCCTCGACGTCAACTTGTTAGACGCGTAAGAAATCTCAACGACGGCGTTGGTAATTAGACTGTTATCAAGGACGCGACCGGCTCCAGCCAGCGGAGGGGCCGTCCGGCACCAAGCTCTCGGAAGCATCGGCCTGCAGTAGCAAAATATGACCTTCTACACCGCCATCATAGAGGCAGCAGTCAACTAAGGAAGAGCCGAAGGAAACTCACCAAGGCCGGCAGAGGGTGCGGCAAAGCTTCCTCGACAATTCGGGAAGAAATCGACGACCTCTCCCTAAAACCGTAAGCGCGAGACACAAATCATCTCGCTGCAGCCACAGGATCCGTGGGCAAGGAAGCCACACGATCGCACTCTAAAGATTCAACAGACGTGGACGTCTTCGTTTTCTTCCGCACACCACAACTAGAAAAGGAAGGAGAGGCCCGCTTCGCGCCATTCAACACCAGACGCCTCCGCCTACGAGGCGCTACCCCATCCTCCATACCAGCCACCGGAGGAACTTTCCTGGGAGCACTCACGTCAGGGGGGAGACGTCTGCTCTGATCCCTCATGACCAGACTCTGAATCCGCCAGTTCAATGCTGGGAGGAAGTCGATCCTTAGCAGGAATGATAGGAACAGCAGGAGGAAGGCGAAGCCTCAGCACGCGGGTGACAGGTCTGGCCGAGCCCGCAGCCAAAGACGGGCTGCCGCTCTGCATCTCGCCCATGGTCTCAGCATTTTCAACTGCCCCGGCAGTGATGGAGACCTCTAAAGACAGATTTTAAACCTCACAAGCGTCTGCCAGAACGCCCATGGGATTGCAAAGAGAACCTGAAAAAAACACATGCAATGAGGTATGAGCTAAACATTTGTTTACCATTCAAAAATAGGAACAAGTGCTAAAGGAATACCACTGTCGTGACAGAGCTCAGAATCGGACTCCTCGAGAGCAAAGGACTTGTTTAGATCAACGCAAGTCCTATTGAAAAAGTCTGACGCACGAGTCGCCGAGTATTCTGGGCATGGGAACCGCAGAAGCCACGACCGTAGCAATCTTGACGCACGCGGGAACCTTGGCAGCCGCAGGAAGCCCAGCCGCAGCAACCACAGCCCCCCTCGGGAACCGCAGAAGCCGCGGAAAGGCTAGCCGCAACACCTTCGGGGTCCCCACCCGCCGCGGGAGCCAAAAAGGCCATACATACAGTGGAAAAAGTCACCGTGGGGAGCCGCAGAACCCACCAAGGTGTCAGCCTCCCCGAGAGGGAAGCGAGCCGTGGGAGCCACGGGAGAGCCACCACCCACGGAACAAAGCTTCCAAGACTCGACAGCTGAAGTTTCCCCATCTCTAATGAGTTTTGGGGTTGGCCCGGGGCCACCCTTGACCAGCACATCGCCCTCCAAGGCAACGGGTTCCTTGACTGACAAGATAAGGGAGATAATAGCGGCTAAAGTAGCCAAACTTTCAGGACTTGTGTCGATAAATGTCCAAACTGGATATATAGCGGTAAAAGTAGCCAAACTTGGTCAATCTGTGGTAAGCACCAATTCCGTCCAGTCAAACATAACACCCGTTAGTCTCACGCCCCGTCACTTCCACGTGACACGCACAAGTGTTGAAAATAATTCCACGTCATATAAAGGGTACCAACACCATATCCAAAACCTTAGGATGAAGCTCACTAGTGCACCGAAAACCCTGGCCGCAAACAATGAACGCCAGACTCTTCTTTGCTCAGCCCATCACAGCCGCCGAGGGGATTGCCACAGAGATCCTCGTTACCGCTTAAGCTATTCATCCCAAACCGGACCATCCTGGAGGGTACCGAGTCGGACAGCCCGTTGCCCAACAAGTCCAGTTCGTTGAGCCGGTTAAGGTTTGAGAGCTCGTAAAGAATCGAACCGGACAAGCGATTCCCGGAGAGATCGAGGTTATTGATGTACGGGAAATTGCCGAGATCGCCGGGGATGGCACCAGAGAAGCCATTGCTGGAGAGATCGAGCGTCACAACGAACGGAACCAACTCGCATATCCGACTCGAGATCGGACAGGTGAGTGATTTCCCGGCGAGATCGAGCTTCTGGAGGTTGCCGCAGTACTCCAACGACTGGGGAATCGACCCAGTGAGCTTCATGTCCCGGAGCTCCAAGTTCAAGATCCAATTTTCCCGATCATTCCAGCAGGAAACCCCGATGAACTTGCAGATCACGCCAACCAAAGAGTTGTCGAAGATCCACAAAGCGAGCTTCCCATGCGGGTCCTCCAATTTTTCCTTCATCCCCTAGAGGAACTTGACGTTGTCCTCAGAAACGGTGGGGTAGAGCCCCAGCCACAGAAAGAAGCACGCGTTTGACGGCGCAGATGGTCGACGAGCCTCCCATGGCAGTGAAAGGGTATTATTTTTTACACTTGTGCGTGCCACGTGGAAGTGATGGGGCGAGAGACTGATGGCTGTTATGTTTGACTGGACGGAATTTGTGCTTGTCACAGATTGACCGAGGTTGGCTACTTTTACCGCTATAAATCCAGTTTGGACCTTTATCGACAAAAGTCATGAAAATTTGGCTACTTTAGCCGCTATTATCCCCGCAGTAAATAAATGTGTAGGCTTATTAGATATTACCTTGGTAATTATAACGCCTTAAGATAAACATTTTAATTGTCATTAAATAGAGTTTATACTAATTTTTAATTCAATTTTGGAGTTAAAAATATTTTCTAAAAACAATGGCAAGTATAGAATATGGGAGACATGTCTCCATTATTACTGTCACGTGGTCTGCTAACCACACCGCCTCGAGTCACCCTAGTATGTCCATTCCCCTAGGATGGTGTGCTTGTGGAATTGGACACCGTGGTAGTTCTCCGAGAGTATGGGGATAAAGGAATCCTAAAAATAGACCGCGAGTCACCCCAGGTTGATCATTTTCCAAGGACGACGGTTCCAAGACGAAGCAGAGAACCGAAAAACATAGTATTAACCTTGAACAGAAGTGGGTGCTTCCCGATCGTCAATGGTGATAATTAATAGTCATAGGGAACTTTGGTAAGTTTGACTAGAACTTTGTGTAACCAAACAAGACGGTTGATTTCGTCGCTAAACCCTAGAGTGACCATTCCCTAAGGACGGCAACGACGTTTAAAGTCGATTAAACTATCACGAAATAGTTAATGGGTTTAATTAAGGTTTTTCCCGGAATGTGTTTGCATCCTATAACTACTTCAAACTAGTAATTTTTTAAATCATTCTATCTATATTTAAGGGTGCAACCAAAACCGGGAACTGGGAAAAAAAAATTTGGTCACGGTTCCTGATTCAAAAACTTCCCGGTTCCGGTTCCGGTAATGGTTCCGATTCAAATTTCCCAATTCGGATTCCAGTTACGGATCAATTTCTAAAATTTCCCGATTCCGATTCTAAATATCCCGGTTCTAAAAGTTTTTGACTTAAAAATGAGATTTAGTTTTTGATAAATTAGTAATTAAAAATTACACGTTGTATAAAAACGACAATAAAAAATATATTACACTAAAAACGACATACTAAAAACTTAAAAATGACATGTAGTTTAAAATCAGAACCGGTACCAAATATCAAGAAATATTTTTAGGTCCCAGATCCGGTTCCTGGTTCCAAAAATCGCGAACCGGGAAGTACCGGTTCTCGGTTTTAAGATAAATTTTCCAGGATTTTTTTAAAAATCGATCTGGGACCAGTACCGGAACCGGTACAAAACTGGGAAGGTGTTACAAAATTTTCACCCTTACCTATAATAAAGTTGAATAAGTTTCTTTTTCAACCTACTAGTAAAAATGTCTAACCGTATAAACATTTTGGATGATGAACAAAACACTGTGAACTCTAACTCACCATTATAAGTGTAGCTGAAACAAACTTTTGAGGATTACTCTGACTGGTTCAGGTTCGGCAACAAGTATAAGTTGCTCAGTCATTACTTTGACCAATATCCTTATAAGATTCGCCTTCAAAGAACCGTTGCTCAAAGCTTCAATGGGTGAAAAAGAGAAGCTAATGAGAAAGGTGAACAAAGTAAAAATTCTTCACTGAGGCGATGGTAAAGGATAATAAAAGAGAATTGAATCAACCGGTGAACCAGGAACAAAGGAAAGAAAAATTTGGTGGCAACCAATGTGTTTCAAGTGTGGAACAAGGAAAAAGTTGCGTTGTCAACTTCTATGTGACATGCACATCAGTTTAGCAAAGGGTAATATCATGCCCTCTTTTCCGAGGGACTGTTAACCTCTATTTATCATTATAAGTTCCGGTCACTTTTAAAATATTGGATAATCCGTATACGAAATATATAACCATTTAAATATAGTGCACTTATATTATTTTTAAAGCTACGTAAAGAGTTTAAAACATCAAGACAACTAGGACCGGAATGATATTTATAAGATGTCATCAAAAGACAAAATAGCAAAACTTCTGGGTTTTAAAAAATATAATACAACAAAATCCAATAGAGGCTTGTCTCGGATTGAGTCGTTCGCTGTATGTACCGTATACACTGCACTGTCGATCCTGCTCCACCCGAAGTTAAGCGTTTATGCACCTCTTCCCCGAGTCTACAACACAACTATATAGGTGAGCTAACGCTCAGTACGTAAAAAAATTTTATTACTCCAAAAATAAATTACATAGTTTATACCAAAATGCATATCATGCAATGTCGTTTTATGATAATTCTGAAAATATTTTATAAATATAATATAATCTTTGGGCCCAGCTACCGTACCAGTGCTTTTCAGCCTATAAAGCCTGTGGGAGAGTGGGGGCGCGACCCTAACCAAGTCAGCCCGAGGCGAATCACTTCCGACATACCTTTTCTGAGACTACCCGTCTTTGTACGGTGATCGTCGAAGATTTTTTTGACGTGGAAATTCTATATGGCAAGAGAACCAAAGCTCACACTAGACGTCTCGGCGATCGCATATTCAACACTCGCGCATCCGAGAGAGACTTAAGTCTCAGTGAAACACCCTCGGCTTCACGGAATAACTCTGGTCACACCGAAGGCAGAGCGTTAACAACGCTTGGCCATGGAGCTGGATGATATTATGGAAGTTTCTGAGAGTATTTTATCTCAGATCCATTGATTTAATACTAACGTTTGTTTTCTTCTTTTCCTTTCAGGTGGCAGCAAGAGCTCCAGGGAGCTCTGCAAGAAACGACCATGACTAGTATTCGAGTGTGTTGAAGGAGTCAGCATTTAGTTTATTTTTATCAAAGTTTGTTATTACTTTTTTTTTCTATGTAAAGATTCAATTTAATTTTGAATAAGTCAATAACATGGAATAATTCTTAATTCAACAAAATGTTACCTTTTTTTTTAGTTCTTTGCAATATTGAAATAAAAGTAAACAATGTAACATGTTGCTTTTAAACCTATAATCTCTGCTTACTCTAATTGACAAGTAAAAATATTTTTTAATCTTTGAGATTAATGAAATGAATTTAGAGTTAATTATTTCACAAGAAAAATTATGTGAGATAATCACAGCTTTGCCAACAATTCCTATTGTCAAAGAAAGCGCAAAACCAGGGTACAAAATCAGAATCAGGGGTACTCACACGTAGTAAGAGATTCAAAAGACCTATTAAACACTATGAGCATACCGAGTTAGAGTTTCACCTAGTTGTTACTAATAGTAGTGTTGACGATCCCATAGGCTACAAACAATCTAAGGTTGCTACTAATAGAAAGGAATGACAGGAAGCCATGAACCAAGATATAGTATCAATGGATTCTAATCAAGTATGGGAACTTGTAGACTTACCAGATGACTTAAAAAACATTGGTTGTAAGTGGATATACAAGAGAAAAAGATGAGTGGACAGGACGGTTGAAATCTTCAAGGCTAGACTAGTGGCAAAGGGCTTTACCCAGAGGGAAGGTATTGAGTTTGATGAGACCTTCTCTCTAGTCGCTAAGTACAAGTCCATCCAGATTTGTACAGAATACACTGAGGTCTGCATCTATAAACTCTATGATGATACTGTGCTTGTTTCGTACGTCAACGATATTCTTCTCATTGGAGACACTGTGAAGTGGCTATCGGACGTGAAATCATGGTTAACGACGCAATTCCAAATGAAGGATATTGGAGATGCCAAATTTGGGATCTGTGACTTTAGGGATTGCAACAACATGCTTCTAGCCTTATCACAAGTATCATACGTTGATAAGGTGCTTGATCGTTTTTCAATGGCGAACTCTAACGGAGGAATTTTACCAGCCGTACATGGAGTCATCCTTGATAGGAAACAGTGCCCTACTTCTCAAGAAAAGAAAGACGCGATGAGTCGGATACCCTATTCTTCAGCAGTGGCAAGTGTAATGTACGATATGAAGTGTACTATGCCAAACATCTATTACACTTTGGGAATTGTTAATGGGTAAAAATGGCTTTAACTTAGAGTCGGATCCAAGGTTCGAGTCCCGAGATTGACCCGCTAAACACAAGGATGATTTGATGCTGAGTCAACGCAGGTTGACTGATGATCGTCAAAGCTGGAGGCGATCCCGTCGTCTTGGGCGAATCTATGGGCTGTCGTTGACGATCCTCAGCAAAATCCCTTGGTGTTGGCGAAGTCCGGTTCACGGCAAAGCTCCTCGCCTAGGTGGAATCCTTGTCTTTCCGATTTCCTCGTCAGGACAAACTCCGGCCTGATGAAGCTCCGAGCTAGTCTTGATGATTCTTTGTGCTTTTCTTTCCTTGGCGAGCTCCTATGGCGATGGAGTACCTACAAAAAAGGGTAGAATGGGCCCGTGCCCCGTCGCTTATGGTTGGGCGAGGTTGCCGACGTATCTCAGTTTAAAAGAATCAGGCCCCACTTAGTTCGGTGTAAGTGATAAACGGCGGGTGAATGACGATGTGTTTTAACTCGTCGGAAGTGCCGTTATTGGCGGTGCAAGGGTGACCCATGGCCCGATGGCTGGGTATTACTGGCGTGATGTGCTCTTCGTCGACCTCGTTGGTACTGGCAAGCTTAGTGTCGAACTTCCCTCGTGTTGGCAAAGTACAGTAAGAGCCTTGACCTGACGAGGTGTGCTCCTTTGTCGACTTTGTCGGTGTAGGTCACCTCGTATGACAAGGGGCCTTGTCCCGACGAAGGGAAGCTCCGTCTCTGTCGAACTTGTCGGGGTAGGTGGCCTCGTATGACGAGGGGCCTTGTCCCGACGAAGGGAAGCTCCGTCTCTGTCGACCTCACAGTTGGTGGTGTGGTTTCCCACCTAGCAAGGGATGCCTTAGCTGACCTGTTGAACAACCTTTCTTCTCAGGCCTAAGACTCTTCTTCTAAATCAATCTACGCTCTTAACTCAAGTCCTTTTGTGACATTCACTAATCCTGTGAGCCACAAGGGCAAGACCGGGTAAGCTATGCAGTCCCACATCGCCTTGGCAAGGAAATGTTCTGATGGGACATTCCAAAGACTGTGGAGGTGTGAGACTACACGGTTATCAGAGATCATACATGTATCGGACTGTATGGTCTAAGAGGCTTAAATGAATTGATTGGTACTACCTATGTCAACAACATGCATCTTCTTTTCGGTAGCCCATTCATATGAACTTTAAAGTTAAGAGTGGTTGGCTTTGGAGCAATCCTGGGATGGGTGAACTCCTGAGAAGTTTCTCGGGAAGTGTGCAAGTGAGGACAAAGCACGCTGAAAAGACTAGTGTTGGCTTGTGGGGACAGTCATCGGTTCGATTGAGTAGCCGGGGCGTTACAGATGGTATGAGAGCCGAGCCCTGCCGGAAGTGTGGCCTACGAGGACGTCGAGCCCCCATTAGGTGGGGTGATTGTGACAGTCACTATTCCCGTGAGGCACAAGGGCAAGACCGGGTAAGTTGCGCAGTCCCACATCGCCTGGGCAAGGGGATGTGCTGATGGGACGTTCCCGAGACTGTGCAGGTATGGGACTGCACGGTTATGGGAGATCATACATGTATAGGAGTGTATGGTCGAAGAGGCTTAAATGAATTGATTGGTACTACCTATGTCAACAAGATGCATCTTCTTTTCGGTAGCCCGTTCATAGGAACTCCAAAGTTAAGTGTGCTTGGCTTTGGAGCAATCCTGGGATGGGTGACCTTTTGGGAATTTTCTCGGGAGGCGTGCGAGTGAGGACAAAGCACACTGAAAAGGCCCGTGTTGGCTTGTGGGGACAGTCGTCGGTTCGATTGAGCAGCCGGGGCGTTACACCTTTCCTCCTTAAGAGTAGAGAGATAAAGCTAGAGAGACAAGCTCTGGAGAAAGTTGTGAGTGAGTGTCCAAATGAAGGGGGGAAGGCTCCTATTTATAGGAAAACAACTTCCTCTATTTGCACCTCAAGGGCTTTTTAATTCCCTGAATATTGCACCTCTTGGGGGCCCTGCGAATTTCTATCTGCAACAGGGGGGTTGTCGGGGCCCCTTGCCTGTAAAAGGGGTCTTCAATGCTTCTTGATTCGCCTTCGATGTCTTCAGGTTGTCTGCGAGTCCGTAGGTTGTGTCCGGGGAAATCCGGAGGATTTCCCAGAGATCTTCGTAGTCTCGGATCTTCTCGTCGTGTGGAATGATTGCAAGTTATGCCCTTTTCCAAGCTCCGGCGAGGTGCCTTGTCGGCTCGTCGCCTTGTCGCCTCGTCGGCTTGTCAACTTTGTCGCCTCGTCTCCTTGTCGCCTTGTATCCTCATTTCCTTGTTGCCTCGTCGCCTTATTGCCTCGTCGCCTTGTCGCCTCGTCGCCTTGTCGCCTCGTCGTCTTGTCGCCTCGTCGCCTTGTCGCCTCGTCGCCTTGTCGCCTCGTCGCCTCGTCGCCTTGTCGCCTTGTATCCTCGTCGGCTTGTCGCATTGTCAGCTTTGTCGCCTCGCCGTGTTGTCAGCTTTGTCACCTTGTCGCTTTGTCAGCTTCGTTGCCTCGTCGCCTTGTCAACTTCGTCGCCTCGTCGACTTTTCGGCTTTGTCACCTTGTCGGTTTCATCGCCTTGTCGGCTTCATCGCCTCATCGCCTTGTCGGCTTCGTCGCCTCGTCGGCTTGTCGCCTTGTCAGCTTTGTCGCCTCATCGCCTTGTCAGCTTCGTCGCCTTGTCGGCTTCGTCGCCTCGTCGGCTTGTCGCCTCGTCGCCTCGTCGGCTTGTCGCCTTGTCGGCTCGTCGCCTCGTCGTCTTGTCGCCTCGTAGGCATTGTCAGCTTTGTCGCCTCGTCGCGTTGTCGGCTTTGTCACCTCGTCGCCTTGTCAGCTTCTATGGCTCGTCACCTCGTCGACTTGTCGGCTTCGTCACCTCGTCGCCTCGTCGCCTTGTCGGCTCTTCAGCTTTTATCCTTTCGGACCCCGGGCCTCGCCAATGTCTTAGTTCTTAAGTCTCTAGCGTTGGTGATTGGCCTCGACTTACCATGACATGCTTTGACTTTTCTCAATGGGCTTCGAGTTTTGCCAAAATGGGCCCAATTTTTATATGTTACAAAAAATGCACATAACATTAACCCCCTAGTTTCTTGGGTAATTGTATTGCGTGAGAAACTTTTTCTTTTTTAAAACTTAAGGCAACTTGTGTTATTTGGTGAGGATCTGGGTTATCAGAGATTTTTGTCTCCTCTTCGTCCTCCTAAGGAACTGCAAATTTCCTTTAACTGGGTATTTGTAAAATAATTTCGAAAATATTCCCATAAATAAGCTGAAAGTAATTTCAGGCATAACCAATGACATAGGCAATTAAATAAATCACAAGTAATTTTTATGATTTTATTCGATTTTTGGATTTTCGGAGGTTCATAAGCCTTTTAAATTAATTTTGAACTCCGCAAATAAATCCAAAAATAAATAAATAAAATTAAGTGAACATATTAAATGAGAGAGTAAGTGAATACTTTGAAAATAATAATGGCGCATTAAGTACGAAACTTTAAGAAGTTCCTTAACTATTGCGCATTTTTGTACTTATTGTAAGTACCGTAAATGATTAAATAATTCATAAAATACCCAGGAAAATGATTATAATTCGGTTTTCATGTTTGAAAATAAAAAATGAAACTTTATAAAGTTCCAAAGTTTAATTTCCAAGGTTCTATGAATAACCTTTGAATTGGCCTTTTTCACTTAAAAACATATAAAAGCCCATTTATATTCGTTTTTGATCAATTAAAAGTTAAACTTCACCTTTATGGGCCTAGTTTATTCGATTTTGGGCTTGAATGAATAATAACATTCGAGCAAAATTAAAAGGGAAAATGAAATTAGGGGAAATATTACCTCATAAATACCTTTTAGGGTTTAAGGCAATTTTCTCTCTCCTCTTGCTCCTCCAATTCGCGATTTGGCCTTCTTCGGGAAGTCTTAACGGCTGCGTTTTCATTCCACGTGGAAGTGATGACTTTTTCTGGCGAGCTTGGTGGGGAATTCTCCGTTGACAACGTCTTTTTATCTGGTACGTTCTCTTTGTCGAGTCTTTTTGTTGACGTCGATATTCCGGTCACCATTGATGGTGTTCCGGCAAACTTGGATGATTTGACATCGTCTCTTGAAGATATATTCCGTGTAGGTGATGGCGCGGGAATTGAAATTCTGGTGAGGCTCGTGGAGGAGACCGAACTTGGTCTTGGCGTGGGCGGTTTCTCAGCGATCGGCGTGGCTCCTAGTGATGACGGTGGCTGCATGGGGCCATGTGTCACGTCGGCGATGGCTCTCGGGGGTCCACCGGCGGCGTCTGGGGTGGCGGAGAGCGGCCGTGTGGCGGCGCAAGGCGCGGAGAGCAGGCTTCCCGCGGTGCTTGGCGCGGGCGCGCTCTTTGGTTCGGGCAGCAATGGCGTGGGCCGTGGGGTCCGCGGCGTGGTGGAGTCGGCTGGGCTCTCCTCTCCGGCTTGGTCTGCGCCGGTTTTCAGCGACGGCGTGGCGGTTGTAGCTGTAAAAGACTTCGGCTTCTTTGGCGTGATCGGCTCGATTCTCGAGGCGGACAGCGGCTTGGCGGGTACTCCGGCCAATATTCATTTCCGGGAAGGCTGCTCCGGCGAAAGGGCCGCCAATTGTGGTGGCGAGATCCAATTTTCACGGAACTTTGATTTTGATTTCACAAAAACTTTGATTTTAAGGGATTCGAGACTCCGATTGACGATCTGATTTTGGCATTGGATTCGTCAGGACCAGATCTATCTCATGCCGAGGATACTATCATTCCTGGGCCAAGCGTGCCTGTCTCCAGGATCGGTAAGTACCTCTCATTGCTTCTTTGTCTTTTGTCGTCGGCTCCGGCAGAGAGCACTTTGTCTTCTCAATCTCCTGATTGTGTTGTGGACTTTGCAAGTGGCTTGGAAAATGGAGGCGGATCTCTCGGCGAGCTTGGCTCTAAGACTTCAGTCCTTTATGGTGCCTCCGACGTAGAGTTTGCTGATATCGACACGTCTGATGTTGTCAAGGAGCAGGGCGCTGGCCGAGACCTTGTCAATGAGGTGCCTGTCGTTGAGGAGGGACCTCCAGGCGAGGGTCTTGCCATCGTGGGCTTTTCCGCAGGCGAGGGTCCTCCTGTCGACGAGACGTCCAGACAGCGTCTTATTCGCGTTCCGGCCATTTTTCCTAAGCTGATTGCGCGTAGCCAAGTCACTGGGTCTTCGTTGACGTCATTTCTTGTACTTCATGGTTTGTCGCATATGGCTGGTCTTCGAGTTCCTGTTGAGGGCGAGCTTCGTTGTGATCGTGTCTCTGACTTTCTGCCAGTGCATTTAGATAGTCTTCGTTATGGGAAGGGCCTTCCTCTTTGGCCATTCGTCCATGATCTCCTGCTGTCACTGTGTGTGCCGGCCTTACAGGTTGCGCTAGGGTCTTTTCGTACCTTGGCGACGTGCTTCTAAGCTTGGCGGATTCTTTCTCGTCGATCTCTGACAATTGATGAGTTCCGCATTGTTTTTCGCTTCTATTGTCACTTATTAGAGGCTGTAGAGTACATAGCGTCTTCGTCGTACGTTTGTGTGGAGTTGTCTCGATGTAGGTTAGATCCTTTCTGGCATCATCAATGGGTTTGGGCTACGACTTCCTTGCTCAGTTCGTCACCGCTTGACTTCAGTTCCCAGGTGCTGCGTCCGCCGGGCGAGCATACGCCTGGCTCTGGGGATTTTGGGAGCTTGATCTCGGAGTTGGTAAAGGAGGATCCTTTTCTTCCTTATACGGAGTCCTAGTTATGGACCTCGGCTGGCTTCATTGCTGACTCACTGGGAGACTTCGTTGATGTCGATGAAGCAGATGCTTTTGCTTTGGTTCCTCTTAAGAGTGATTCCTCCGGCTGAGGATGATGCGCCTCGAGCTTCTTTATGGGAAGGCGTTCGTTGTTCTTCGAGGGAGGATGTTCGTCATTCTTTGAGGGCGGATGTTCATCGTTTTTTGAGGGCGGATGTTCGTCGTTCTTCCACGGAAGGCGTTTGCCGTTCTTCAAAGGAAGGTGTTTGTCGTTTTTATCCGGTGGAGGCTTCGTCGAAGGAGAAGGTTACAGCTCCTGGGCGGCGTATTCCTTTGGTGGTTTTCCATCCTCCGGCTGCTCCAACTTTGTCGACTCCTGCAGGTATAATTCCTTTTGCTTGGTCTTTAATAGCTGTGCAATTCTCCATTGCCTTGATTGCTGTCGTGCAGGTTCATCCGGCTTCAAGAAGTTCGTTCCTCAGATGCCTCCACGCGCTTCTGCCGCTACTTTCGGTGCTTGTATTGCCCCCAGTGATAGCACAGTTCCGGCCTCAAAGTCGTCTGGCGAGGGACTTGATGATCGTTCTTTCCATCGTGTGAAGCGGCGGTTATCTTCGGAGAGGGCGTCTTCACCTCGTCGATCGCACTCGGCGTCTCCTGGCAAGGCTGAGGGTTCTTCTCGTTGGGTTTGGCACCGTAGCGCTGGTCTTGGAGCATCATCTCCAGTTGTGGCTACCGGGGGCGTTTCTCGTGATGACATCCCAGTACCTGTCGTCGCTCCTCGGTCGAGCGGGGCTCCACAGTCCGGCGGTTTGTCGGGCAATGAGCATGCGGTGAGCCTCAAACGTCTTTGTCTCAGGAGCGTCTCTAAGATTCATCCTCGAGTGTTTTCCCCGGTGGTGGGTGCTTCGGACTCTGCTTTGCTTGAGGATGACTCCTTTTGTTAGGCGAAGGTGTGTACCTTTTGGCATTTTACATTCACTTTGTTGTGATGCCTTTCTTCACATTCGTCATTCGTCTTTCCAATTTTTCTGTTTTTAGCGGAGGTGGCTCGTCGTTTTGAGGCTGCAAATACCTTGTGCACGTCTTTGAAGGGTGTCTTGAAGAAAACTGTTGCCGAATCTGATGCGCTACAGGGCGAGGTGATCAAGGCGAAGCTTAAAGTCAAGATCTCCCGTGCTGAGGGTGTGCGCGAGGGTCGTCGAGCCCTTGAAGATGAACTTCGTGCGGCGAGGGACCAGATCACGGCTTTGAAAGCTTTTGTGGCGAGGCGTGATTCCAGGATTGAGCGTCTTCAGCGGGATGTTTCCAATGATGCTTCCACCTATGCCAAGTTGAAGGCGGATGCTGACGCGAGTATGGCCGAGAATGAAGCGACATGGCACGCGGCTTCTGACGAGGTGTAATGGTCGGGATTCGCAGATTGCCAGGTGGCTCATCTTCAGGAGAATGGTCGTCTTGCACTTTCCTTCAGGTTCCTTGACGTCCTTGGTGCTCCTGACTCCGTTTGTGAAATAGAGCCTCTCGACTTGGCGCTTCCTCGAGATTAGATTCTCTTTTTATTTGCCATTATGATTTACAGACATTTTTGGGCTTTGTTTCAGCCCTAATCCTTGCCTTGGCATGTGTGTTTGGCGTCATTCGCCTTTTCTTTTGCCATTATGACTTGTAGACATTTTCGGACTTTATTTCAGCCGTACTCCTTGCCCTGGCGTGTTTATTTAGCGTATTTTGCCTTTTTGCTTTGTACCTGTTTCATGACATTTATGCATTTAGTATAATTTGAACTTTGAGTTTTGTCCATACGTTTTGCTTTGTCGAGTGTGCGAGTCCTGTCGCGTGGTAGCAGTCTTGTGAGTGCACTCTGCTGCGATTGTAGGGTCGTCACCCTTTTATGACCTGCAAGTAATACAGTTTTGTCCATAGACAATGTTATGCCTTTGCTCGTCGGGTAGCTAACTTGACGAGTTTGGGCTGCCTATTATAGCCTGGCGTAGGATTTATCCGGATCGCAATTGCCAGTGCCTATTATAGCATGTCGAAGGAGTTATCCGGATCATAATCGCAGGTGCCTATTATAGCCTGGCGAAGGAGTTATCCGGATCGTAATTGCCGGTGCCTATTATAGCCTGGCGAAGGAGTACCCGGATCGTACCGGTGCCTATTGTTGCCTGGCGAAGGAGTATCTGGATCGTGCCGGTGCCTATTGTTACCTGGTGAAGGTCTTTGACGCGTAGTCGGTTTTTTTTAGGGCCGATATATACGGTAGTACTCCCCGAGATTTGGCGTAATCTTCCTTGCAATTTCGGGAAAACTTTTAGAATATTTCGCAAAAAACAAATATATTCATAAGTAAGGCTGGTCTTTCATAATAGACTTTACCTTGCGCATTGCGCTATATTCAAAAGGATATGGGGCTTTCCCCACTTTTTCAGTAGTGCGGGTTGACTAGTAGGTCTGGTAGCTCGCATTGGCGTAGGCAATAGACTATCGCAGTCATCCACTTGGGCTCGTCTTTGGTGTTGATGGCGAGAATTTATTCGTAGGCGGTTGAATCTTCCTGTGTTTCTTTGTCGGTGATTTCGTGCCATTTATCTTTTCTTTTTCCGCTCATTGCTCGAGCAAGCGTGGCTGCTTCGTCGTTGGTTGTTGCAGGGATCCAAGCGATCTTATACCACGTCAATGGCTCGAGGCGGTCCATGGCTTCTTGCAGCTGAGTTAGTGCCTTGTCTTCCTGTGTCGTGAGTTCGCCGTTCATCCGGCTTAAGATCTTCTGTGAGCTGCAGTGTACCTATAAGTTTTTCACGTCGAGCCTTTCGGCGAGGTTTAAGCCGCCGAGTAGTGCTCCGCATTCAGCTTCATCGCTCGAGGCTTTAAACTCGAATTTGATGGCGTACTTTGACTTTCCTCCTTGAGGGCTGGTGAAGACGATTCCTGCTCCTGCGCTGGTGTTATCGTCGTCTCCGTTGATGTGCATGCTCCATACCGGTCCATTGGGCGCGGTTCTTCTGCTTTGCGGCACGTCCTACGTCTTCTTGTTTCCTTCAGCTGCGGGGGTGTTGATACCATGGGTTTTCTCGGCGACTAAGTCAGCCTTTGCTTCCCTTTTCTTGGCGACCCCTTACTGGCGCTCTTCTTCGCTCCTTTGCTTGGCGAGGTTGATCTTCCTCTTGATGAAGCGTAGGCGGTTGAACATCTTGTCAACGATGCGCCTATACGTTGCGTAGTCTGGAAAGTCTTCTGGTGCGGTTCCGCCCATCCTTTTGGAGTGGTACAAGCTCTTCTCGTATTGTCGCCGGAGGGCGAATATTTTTCTCAGCCCGACAATGGTCGTTGGAGTTCTTGCATCCTCTCCTGGTTTTCCTTGCTTGGTGATGTTGAGGTCGTTGATTCCTTCGATGATGGTGGCGACTGTTACTGTGCTTCGGCGTACTCCTTTCTCGTAAAAGGCTCGTGATTCGGCTTGACATCCTCGCATAATTCCGACTCCGCTGGGCGTTGGAAACTTGACAAGTAGGTGATAGGTGGATGTCACGGCCTGGAGTTGGTTGAGCGTGGGCCTCCCAATGATGACGTTTTATGACGAAGTCATATCCGTCTTTGGCCCCGAAGGTTGTCGGCAAATCGATGGATCCTTCGGTTGTCACGCGCTCTCCTGCAAAACCAAATAGTGGTGTTAGGACAGGGCTGGCAACGACTCAGCCTAATTTCATCTTATCAAAGGCCGTCTTGAAGAGTACGTCGGCAGAGCTCCCATTGTCGATGAGGATCCTTCTGACCATGCTGTTGGCGATTTGTGCTTCCACGACGATGGCGTCGTTGTGCGGGTGGTGGATGGTTAGAGCTTTGTCTTCAGTGAAGGTGATTGCTTTGCTTGTGCGGATTGGAGGTGTTGAGCCCATCAGGTTAAGATTGGAGGTGTTGAGATGACACGATGAGTCCATCCCTTCTCCGTTGCGAGTGCGTAGCTTTGTCTGCTCTGGCCCGAGTCTCATGTTCCTGGCTCTCCGATGATTGTTGAAACGACGTTGAGCGGTGTTGCTTCTATGGCTTTTCTTCGGTCGTCGCCTTGAGTCATTGATGGCGCCATTATCAGGAAAGAGGTCGGCATTTCTCCGTCAGTCGATGTTAGCCTCTTGACAAACTACTTTAGATGTCCTTCCTTGATCAGATCTTCAATTTGGTTCTTCACCTGGTAGCACTGCGACGTCATGTGACCATAGTCACGATGGAATTGGCAATATCGGCTTTTATCCTTCCTCGGCTTGTTAAGCGGAGGGGGCTTCTTGAACTTGTTGTCGTGCATCGTGTAGATCTCGTCTGGCGTTGTCATCAGTGGCGTGTAGGCTCCGTTGACTTCCTGATGGCGAGGTACTCTTCCACAGAGTTGTGTTGATCTGCTCTTGTCATGAGCTCCGTCATGGATGACGGTCTTTCCTTCACGAGGGAGATTAAGAATTCTTCGGTCTGCAGTCTGTGGATGAGGGCGATGAAGGCATTGTTGTCGGTGTAGTCCTTTACCTTGTTGGATTCTTCGACGAAGCGGTTGATGAATGTCTGTAAGGATTCGCCCGTCTTCTGCTTGATTGACCAGAGGTAATACTTCTCCTTTCTTTGAGTCACTTCGCCGGCGAAGCGGGCAAGGAATAGGTCCTTGAGCTGGTTCAAAGAGTAGATGCTCGCCTTGGGTAGCCGCTGGTACCATTCAACTGTTGTTCCCGTAAGGGTTAGGCAGAATGCCTGGCATACCGTCGAGGCTGAGCATTTCTTCATCTTCATGATCGTATGGTACTGCACGAGGTGGTAGACTGGATCTCCCTTTCCGTCGTACATGAGGTTCCTTTCCGTCGAGCAGGTGTAGTGCGAGTGGGGACAAAGTCCCGTCGAGCACAGCACGACCTCTCACGCCACGGTCCTAGGCAGAGCGAACGTCTTGGATTTCCTTCTGCATTCCTTGGATGAGGTCGAGTACATCGTCGCGCTGCGGTTGGCGAGGTTCCTAGTGACCTAGGTGGCGGTCAGGCAAAGCCCGGCAACCCCGTTGTCGGTCTTCTCTGTAGTCTTTGAGGTAGATAACTTCAGCTCGTCTTCCGCCTTTGCATCTTGGTGAGAGTAAGAGACCCCCCGGGCGGTCTTCGTCACAACGGTTCCCTTGGCGACCCTCCAGGTGAGCCTGAAGAGGGTCTGGTATATCCCGTCAGTGCTCAATGTTGTTGAAGTCTTCGGCCTCGCAAACCTCCTGACGACCCCCCGGTCAAGCCTGGCGAAGGTCCGATAGTTCCGGCGGTCTTTGGCGTCTTCGGGATCTTCGGCCTAGCGAAACTCCTGAAGACCCCCCGGGCGAGCCTGGAGAGGTTCGAGGCGGTCCTGGCGATCCCCGGCATCTTCGCGATCTTCGTCTTGGTGAACCTCTTGGCGACCCCGCGGGCAAACCTGGCGAGGGTCGGGGTGGTCCTAGCGATATCCGGCATCTTCGGGATCTACCTCTTGGCGAACCTCCTGGAAACCCTCCGGGAAATCTTGGCGAGGGTCGGGGTGGTCCTGGCGATCCACGTTGCCGTTGCTATCTCCCGTACTTTCTTCGTTTTGAGCATCGACTGACCTCTATTAAACGTCGTTGGCGCCGTCTTCATTCCTGATCTGAGCTGGTGAAATGTGGCAAGGCGGCTAAGTCCGCCTGCCAAGGGTTTGGGCCCTCGGGTTGAGCGCGATGCTGGTCGTAGGTTGCGGCGTTGTGCGTTGTGAAGCACTGGCGCGGCTCGTCATGTTGAATGACGATCGTCGTGCCCCGCTCTTCTGATGATTGCTGGAAGGGTCTCGAGGCGTATTCTCGGGCTACCCCTCCTTCTAGCGCCAAACTGTTAATGCATAAAAATGGCTTTAACGTAGAGTCGGATCCAAGGTTCGGGTCCCGAGATTGACCCGCTAACACAAGGATGATTTGATGCTTAGCCAACGCGGGTTGACTGATGATCGTCAAAGCAGGAGGCGATCCCGTCGTCTTCGGCAAATCTTTGGGCTGTCGTTGACCATCCTCGGCGAACTTCCTTGGTGTTGGCAAAGCCTGGTTCACGGCGAAGCTCCTCCTCTAGGCGGAATCCTTTTCTTAGCGATGTCCTCGTTAGGGCAAACTCCGGTTTTGATGAAGCTCCGAGCTAGTCTTGATGATTCTTTGTTCTTTTCCTTCCTTGGCGAGCTCCTATAGCGAGGGAGGACCTCCAAAATAGGGTAGAATGGGCCCGTGTCCCATCGCGTATGGTTGGGTGAGGCTACCTACGTATCTCAGTCTAAAAGAATCAGGTCCCACGTAGTTCAGGGTTAGTGATAAACGGCGGGTGAATGACGATGTGGTTTGACACGTTGGAAGTGCCATTATTGGCGGTGAGCAGGTGACTCATGGCCCGATGGTGGGGTATTATCGGCGTGATGTGATCTTTGTCGACTCGTTGGTACTGGCAAGCTCACTGTCAAACTTCCCTTGTGTTGGTGAAGTACACTGAGAGCCTTGACCTGACGAGGTGTGCTCCTTTGTCGACCTTGTCGGGTTAGGTGGCCTCGTATGACGAGGGGCCTTTCCCCGACGAAGGGATGCTCCGTCTCTGTCGACCTTGTCGAGGTAGGTGGCCTCGTATGACGAGGGCCTTGTATCGGCGAAGGGAAGCTCCGTCTCTGTCGACCTCACAGGTGGTGGCGTGGTTTCCCACCAAAAATTTGTGTTTATCTTGCGCACTCCATTCAAATGGAAAGTCGTCAGTCACTAGATAGTTAACTACATGAGCATACCAAGGTATCATAATGACAACGAAAAGGTTTTCATCCGGAAATTTTTCTTGAATTTTTGGGTCATCTGATGAGCAAGTGAATTCAAGTCGAGATAAATGGTCGGCCAACATTCTCAACTCCTTTCTTGTCTTTGATGGTCAAATTCCTGAAAAGAAGGATCAACCTAATGAGACGCACCTTAGCATCTTGTTTCGTGAAGAGGTTCCTAAGGGCAATATGGTCTGTGAAGATCGTGAATCGTGAACCGATCAAATAAGAGCGGAATTTGTCTAATGCAAAGACTACAACAAGCAACTCTTTTTTAGTGGTAGAATAGTTTCTCTGAGAATTTTCAAGAGTTCTACTTGCATAGTACACTAAAAAGGCCTTTCCTTCCCTTCGTTTACCCAAGAAGACCCCCACCGCAAAGTTACTAGCATCACACATAATCTCAAATGGTAGGCTCCAATCTGGTGACTGTATGATAGGGGTTGATGTCAATTTTTCTATGAGCGTTCGAAATGATTTTTCGCATTCTATTGTCCTTTTGAATGCTGTGTCATTCGCAAAGAGGTTGTTTAATGGTCTCGAGATAGAAGAGAAATTATGTATGAACCTCCTAGAATCTGGCATGTCCCAAGAAAGATCGAATGTCTTTTACACTCTTTGGGGTAGGCAACTTGGATATGAAGTCGATCTTCGAGTGGTCAACCTCGATTCCTTTTTCATAGACTATTTGCCCTGGTACAATGCCGGATGAGACCAGAAAATGAATCTCCCAATTAAGCACAAGACCTTTCTCAATGTATATTTTAAGAACAGCTTGAAGATTCGATAAAAAAGAGTCGAAAGAATCTCCAAACACGGTCAAGTCGTCCATGTATACTTCCATACAATTTTCAACCATGTCACTGAACATACTCATCATGCACCTCTGGAATGTTGCTAAAGCATTGTACAGTCCAAAATGCATTCGGCGGACAGCGTACGTTACAAAAGGACATGTGAATGTGGTCTTATCCTGATCTTCTAAAGAAATCTGTATCTGCTAGTACCCTGAATAGCCATTGAGAAAGCAATAAAAAGGGTGACCAGCGACTCACTCAAGAATTTGGCCGATGAATGGAAGCGGGAAGTGGTCTTTGCGGGTGGCATTATTAAGCTTCTGATAGTCAAGGCACATACGCCAACCCGTCACGACCTTCGTATGGACAAGAATTCCTTTTTCATTCTCAACAACGGTGACTCCTGATTTCTTTTGGACCACTTGTGTTGGGCTAACCCCTTTACTATCAGAGACTGGGTATATGATACCAGAATCTAACAACTTGAGAACTTCTTTCTTGACGACATCCTTCATTGTTGGATTCAGTCTTTGTTGTGGGTCTCGTTTTGAAACAGCCCCTTCTTCGAGATGAATGTGATGAGAGCAAATTAGAGGACATATACCTTTAATGTCAGCAATCGTCCAACCCAACACACGTTTACGTTCACGAAGCATGTTTATCAGACATTGCTCTTGTGAAACCTCGAGTTTGTATGATATGATAACATGAAAAGTATCGTCAACTCCTTGAAATGCATGTTTGAGACCCTAGGGATGTTAGGCAAGCTCGATTTTTGGGGTCTCCTCACATGATAGCTTTGGCTTTTGTTGGTCTTGTGGAACTTCTTCGAAATTTTCATGCCAAAACGTAGTTTCTAATTCTTCAGAGTCTTTTAAAATGGCATAATTTTCATAATCTCATCGAGAACAAAATACTTAGAATCATGGAGGACGTTGGTTTCTTCAACGAGTGTGTCTATCATGTAGGTATGAGCACACTCGTCGTTATCGTGTGGTTTCCTAGAGAGGTTGAAAATGTTGACTTCCATAGTCATGTTCCCAAAAGAAAGCCTCATGAGACCATTCCGACAGTTAATCAAAGCATTTGCTATTGCAAAGAAAGGTATTCCTAAGATAATGAGAATTGTAGACTCGGTATCAACAACAGAATGAGTACTAAGATAAGAAAGTCCACAGGGTAGTAGAAATTCTTGATTTGCACCAGTATATCTTCCACAATACCTCGAGGCTTCCTAATAGATTTGTCGGCCAATTGCAACACAACTACAGTCGGTTTCATGTCGCCAAGTCCTAGCCGCAAGTATATAGAATATAGCATGATATTTACACTTGCACCAAGGTCCAAAACTGCTTGACCAAAACGTTGAGTCTCGATATAGCACAAAATTGTGGTAAAACCGGGGTCTTTGTACTTTGGAGGTGTTCTTTTCTCAATTATTGCGCTGACTTTCTCTTACAGAAACGCAATTTTCTTGACATGATTACGCCGCTTTATCGTGCATAGATCCTTCAGTACTTTGGCATAGGCCAGTACTTGTTGATCATATCCAACAAGGGAAGATTGATCTTTACCTGTTGGAAGTGTTCTAGGATCTCAACTTGATGCTCTAGTGCTTTTCCAGTAGACTCAAGGGCCTGTGGAAATCGAGCTCGTACAGGAATCGTTGCGGCTTCATTCTCTGGAGAAGCTTTCTTACTGGAAGTGGTGGTTTTTTATGGTTGAGGTTCAACTAGAACACCAGTTCGAGTAGTGATAGCCATGGTTTTAAAAAGGAAAAGTAGCGTACGCCTCAAGGCCCACCTCTGGGCGATTCGGTAGGATTTCGCCTCTGGGCAACCTTCCAGTCGCAAAAAAAATGGAGGCATACGCCTTTTTCTGGCGTAGGCGACGGAGGCTTCCGCCTCTAGAGTGAGGCGCTGGGCGAACCTTGAGGCGAGCGCCTCCTTTGGTGTCAAAAATGAGGCCTTGTTTGGGCCTTTTTTTTTAAAATAAAATTGGGCTTCTTTCATTTTTTTTAAACCCTAAATCTCTTCGACTCTGTCTTCTCTTTCCTCTCTTCAACTTTTCTCTCTGCATCCTCTATCTCTTCGACGCAAGCTGCTCCTTTCTCTTCGACGAACATTGCTTTCTTTCTCTTCGACGCAAGCTACCTCCTCTGGTTCTTCGACATCTGTGGTCTGCCTTCCTTTCTTCGATCCGTTCAGGTTTTTTTCTTCTTCATTTGATTGATTTTTTAAATTCGTTTTTCAAAATTTAAAAACAAAAATTAGGGTTTAAATCGTAATTTTTTTTATCATTATATAAGTTTAAGATGTCTAGTTCTAAGCCAAAGGATCCGGCTAGGAAATATGCTGAGGAAATCAAGATACTGAGCAACACGTACACTTATTTCAAGTGTAACATTTGCACGAGATCGATATCCGGAGGAGTCGCTCGAGTAAAAGAGCATCTTGCTTTCACTAAGAAAAATGTTGCCGGATGTTTAAGTTTTCCCGATTAAGTAAAGAAAGAAATAGAAACTTATTTGAAGAGATTACAAAGTGGAAAGAAAGCAAATCAAGCCGAGTTCGAAGAACTAGTTGATGGCGGGTTTTCTTATAATGCGCTCGATTCAAGGGCGTCGGTGGGAGTTAGAGATAGGACTTCTTGTCCGAGTGGTTCTAGAGGTGTTAGAGGGCCGATGGATAGGTACATGTCAATGAAAGATGGCGAAGAAAATGAAGATGAAAATGTCGTTATGTCTTCATGTCAATTAAAAGAGCTACGAAATAAAGTTTGCTTGGAGATAGGACAATTTTTTTATGAAAATGTGATTCCTTTCAATGTAGCCACAAGTCCTTTGTTCACGAGTATATTGCGAGCAGTTGCTCACATTGGCCGAGATTTGAAGATTCCGTCGATGCACGATTTGTCGACATGGATACTTAAAAGAAGAAACCATGAAGGCACAATTGATTGTGAGCAAAGTTAGAGAAACTTGGAAGAAGACGGGAGTCTCCTTCCTATCGGATGGTTGGACGGACACTCGGAATCGAAGTTTAATAAACTTTCTTGTCAACAATCGACACAGTAAAGTTTTCTTGAAGACCATTGATGCGTCGGATGTGGTAAAAGATGCTCCAAAATGTTTGAATTGCTTGATGGTATCGGTTATGAGATTGGTGAAGAATCCGTTGTTCAAGTGATACCCGAAAACGTGGCGGCATACAAGGCGGCGGGAAGGTTGTTGATGGATAAGAGGCCAACTTTGTATTGGACTCTGTGTGCGGCACATTTCATTGATTTGATGCTTGATAAGGTTGGAGACTTACCGGAGCACAAGAGAGCTTTGTACAAAGCGATGAAGGTAACAAATTATATCTACAATCATAATTGGGTTCTCACTTTAGCAAGACACATCGCGCTGAAGGATTTTGTAACACAAGAGATGTTTGTGTTACCAAAATTTACCAATGCCTCTTATGCAAAGAAAAATGACGGGACAGCCATGAGAAGGATCATCGCCTCTTGTTCTTGTTATTCGAATTGTAGACGGCGAGACTCCGGCAATGGGATTTCTTTATGGTTCAATGGATGCGGAAAAAGAAGGAATAACAAAGAACTTGGGTGGAGAAAGAGCGGACTACAAAGAAATTTGGGACATCACTGATAGAAAGTGGGAGAAACAAATGCACCAAGAATTTCATGCGAGGCGAATCCTTTGTCTATGGCGAGCCTGTATTTTGTTCCTAGATATCCTTGATGAATTTCTTTCCTCCGCGAGAAAGGAGATAGAAAAAGAAATAATTGATACCGCACCCCGTTAGTATAATAAGCTTGCCTACGCACATACTCGAGTCGAGTAGGATCATATCATCAAGTAGTTTAGGGTTAGTGGTAAATGGAGGAATGACAATATTTTATGGTTTGTATTGTCGTTTGAGCTGATAATGGCGGCGCAGAGTGATCTTCATCTATGATGAATGTATTACGTGCGATGATGTCATGATAGATAGCACGAGTGTTGACTAACTCTTACAATGAGGGTCTTGATCAGCAAGAGGCGAATCTTGGACATTGCTAGTCTCAAGTCCCCTCTGGGAGGCGAAGTCGTATGACTAGTAAATCACTATAGGTTCCTGGAAGTAGTAGGAGCGTCTTCCTTGGCGAAGGAGAGAGTCGATAGAACAAAAGCGGGAAAAATTGCCAATAGAGATAGGAGAGCTCGACTTTTCTAGAGAGAAAAAAATTAATTCTAGAGAGAGAAGCAATGGGTAGAAATCGTATGAATGTGTCTGAAATGAAGAGGAAATGTCTCCTATTTATAGGTAAAAATTAGGGTGGGTATTTTTTCTTAATTTAGAGGAATTAATAGGGGAATGTTCCTCATTAACTGCACCCTATAAAGTGTTCCTAAGGCCTTGCCAAATGAGGTTTTCTGCGGCTCCTCGTCTTGGCCTGGTGTCTGTCGACTAGTTCGTGGCTCGTCTGTAGCGTCTTTTGGGTGTTTATGAGCTTGCATGTCGAGTACGTGGGAACCATGGGGACGTCACAAGGATCATAGTAAGCTCGGGTCTTCTCAGTATGTGCAATTATTGTAAAATATTCCCCATCGATGGTATCAAAAAAAGGTATGCCTTCGTAAGATATTCTTCTTCACCAACAAGGGAATTCGTCGAGCAAGGATATTTGTAGAGAGGTTTGTCGGCCTGGTGAGGGGTTCATCGGCCCGATGATGGAGGTTCGTCGGGAACTTCGTCATTCATCCAGGAAGACTTTTTAGCCCGACGTAGGAATCGTATTCTGACAAGAAAGGCTCGTCGATCTGACGAGGGTCTCGTCACCTAATAAGGGTAATTTTTTGTCTTTGTCTTGGTTCTTCGGCAACCTCAAGATTCTTTGGCAAAGTTTGCCGAATACTCTACGGGGTCGCCCTTACCTTGACGAGTTCTCCTCCGAGTCATCGTGAGTGTTCTATGGTCTTGTTCCTTGGTCGAGGACTTTCCTCGGCTTGTAATAAATTTATTAGGTTTTCTAAATTGTCTTATAGGATGTGGAATTCAATCTTGAGCTTTTCTTCGAGGCCTTCGGGGTTCCGAGCCTCATCAAATGAATTGGGTCTACGTCTCTCGATCTTTGACCTTGCGAATGGGCTTTGACTTTCGCCAATGGGGCCCAATTTTTATATGGTCTAAAAAATATATGACAATAACCTATAAGTTTCTTGGGTAATTGTATTGCACAAGAAATAATTCAAAATTAAAATAACTTGTGTCATTTGGCGAGGATCAAGGTTGTTAGAGAAGTGAATCTCCGCTGTATCATCGAAGGAACGACAAAGTTCCTTTAAAAGGGTGTTTCAACAATATTTCCAACATGCTTATTGTTATATGTTTTTTTCAACAAATAAAATGTTTGGGCCCAACCCAATTTCGATAGGCCCAAAAAAGACCAGTCCAACGAAAGTCATCGGCCTGACCCGGGAAAGTCAACAAAGTTCAACGGTCCGACTTGAGAAAGTCAAAAAAAAAGTGAACAAAAGTCAACGGCTCGACCCAAAAAATCAACAAAGGTCAACGGCCCGACCTGCAAAAGTCAACGGTCCGACTCAATAAAATCAAACAAAAAAGTCAACAAAAGTCAACGGCCTGACCCGAGAAAGTCAACAAAGTCAATGGTCCAACCAGAGAAGTCAAAACAGGAAAGTCAACGGCCCAAAGTGAAAAACATGCCTTCGACGCGCGCCGCGCGCCCCGAAGGAATGAAATCGGTCCTTCCATCCTCTATAAATACGAGGGTACCCCCGCCACAATTGATAAGCCATTTCCGAGCCAAAAAAACCTTTGTTCATCTTTTCACTTCCTGACACCTAATAATCCGAACTAATGTTAGGCGTCGGAATGAGAGACAGAGGCCCCACCTCCGCTCTCCTCTAAAGTTCATGTTTCCTTCTCTTTTTCAGATTCAGGGATCAAGGCAAGGTTCTCGAAGACTACTTTTCCGCCCGCTAAAGACGAATAAGCGAGCATTTAGCGCGTCAAAGTCTCCTTTTTCAGGTTCAGGGATCGAGGCAAGGTTCCTGAACACTACTTTCCGGACCGCTAAAGACGAAGAAGGGAGCACTTAGCGCGTCAAAGTTTCCTTTTTCAGTCTCTTTTTTCAGGTTCAGGGATCGAAGTAAGGTTCCCGGAGACTACTTTCCGGACCGCCAAAAACAAAGAGACGAGCACTTAGCACGTCGAAATCTTCTTTTTTCAGGTTCGGGGATCGAAGCAAGGTTCATGGAGACTACTTTCCGGACCGCCAAAAACGAAGAGGCGAACACTTAGCACGTCAAAGTCTCCTTTTTTTAATATCATTTTTCAGGTCCTTGGAATGAGGCAAAATGCCCAGAAATCATTTGCGGACCATAATAGGCTAGTGGGCCGGATTTTACATTAATCTAATTTCAGGCCTTAACACTTATCAAATAAGCTTTAAGAGAATATCAAGGGATAAATATATAACTTGAGAATTTGAGTCACCTTTATGTGATTTTATTTGATTTTGAGACCTTTGTAGGTCCATAAGCAAACTTCGTAAATAAAGGCTTATATAAATTATCTTTAAGCTCCAAGAAATAATAAAATCAAGCGATATAATTTCTTAAAAAAGTAAAGAACAACTCTGAAAAATAATGATTACGAATTAATTTGAAAACTTTTAAAAAGATTCTAAATTAACCCGTAATTCGCGTAAAATAAATCCGGTAAGTAACTAAATAAATATTGGAAATCCACAAAAAAATTAATTTAATTTCATGTTTGAAAATTAAAAATGAAACTTTTTGGTGTGTTAAAAATTAAAATTGTGTCTGGTGCGTAATTTGAAAACACTTTTTTAGTTTTCTAACTTGCATATTTACACTAAAACATTAATTGACTATTTGGTGTGTAACTCGTCAAATTGAACTTTAAAACGTTCCAAGCTATATTCTGTTTTTCTTAAGGATTCTCAAATACACATTTTTGTTGTTTTCTATTTTTTTTTTCACTCTGTCTTTTCTGTCATCACTCATTATTTTAATCGACTTCATTAGTAGTAAAATCGGAACCAGGAACCGATAAATAACTTTTTCTTCGTCCATGTTCCGATAAATCAGGAATTTTTTTTTGTACCGATTTCGGTTTTAAAAGTGCTTGACTTAAAAACCATATGTAATTTTGAAAATAAAAAATTAAAAACTACAAATAGTATAAAAACGACAATAAAAATCCATAATACTCTAAAAATGACATACGAAAAACTAAAAAAATTACATGTAGTTTAAAATCGAAATCGGCACCGAAATCCAGGAAATATTTGTTTAGGGCATCGTTTATGGTTCTCGGTTCTAAAAACAGGGCTGGAAAGTAAAAGTTCTTGGGTTTAAACTAAATTTTTTGGATTTTCTATAAAATCTACCCGGGACAGAGAAGTTCCAGTTCTCGGTTTAACTAATTTAATTTTGGGAAAAATGAATATGGACGACCTGTTATGGTGAATATATTCACGCGAATATTATGTTTAATATAATGTTGGTGAAAAATAATGAAATAAAATGACATGAGATATTTTACTTTGATGTATGTTAAACTATATTATTTAGACTATATAGTATAGCTTTAATATGTAAAACATGATTATATTTAATTTCACATCGTAATATAATATTTATGTTATTGTATCATTAATGTAATAATATTTTTTAAATTTTATTAGTGTATTAAATATTTATTTTTTTAATAAAATTTGAATCGTATTCCAAACAATTATTCTCATGTTTTCTTTTGAAAAACTAAAAATCAAAAATGTGTACCAAACATTTATTTAAAAACAACTGCAAGAGTTTTTTACACTACAACTATAAAATTTTGAATATAGAAAACAAAAACAGTTTGAGTTGTCTACCAAACAGCACCTAAATGTTCTTAAATTTAGTTTCAAGAGCTTTTTTTGGTAAACATTGAAAATAGTCGTTTTCACTTGAAAACGTATAGAGCCCATTTTATGTCCTTTTGAGCCTAGAAAATTCGACCAATCAGCTTTGTAGGCCTATGGTTTGTGATTTTTTGGCTTAAACTAGTTTCGAAAATGAAGATTGAAATGAGATTTAAGGAGAAAGTAGTGCCTGTAGATTGAGTTTAGGGTTTTGAGTTTCCCTTTTCTTCTCATTTTTCTTTTTCAAATTTATTGCCTCCGGCTAGCTCGGCCGCTGCATTTTCCGTGCGACGGCTCAGGAAACAGATTATCGACAGCGACTAGCTCAATGGTGGCGCACGGTAGATCTCTAGGATTAGTGGCAGCCAATTTTTTCTTTGGCGCGCGCGGGGTGATCAGCGTGGTATTCGTTGGTTCGGCTAGCTCCGTTGCTACCTCGGGCTACGCACCAGTGGCTAACAGCGGTGGATTCATCGGTACTGGTGCTTTCATAAGAAATCTTTGCAAACAAGGGTTTTTTAAATTATTTGTTTTTTGGACTTTTTTTATATTCATAAATAGAGACCAATTATTTATGTAATTTTTGTAAACTTTGTTAATAAGGCCCAATTTTTATAAAGTATGAAAATACACGTAACAATGTGATTGTAAAATATGTTGGGTTTTTCCTTGGATTCCGTATTTCTTGGATGCAGAATATCCGGGAATCCTAGAAATTAATAAAATCGATGTGACATAGCTAAATCAAAATACATACCAGTTTGAGAATATATTATTTATAGAACGCTTCCTTACTTTATCTCAGAGCGAATCTCCACGTTCCCGTGATAATGCGCCTAGATAGCTTCTCCTTTGCTCCACATCGATCACGAGCCGCTCAAATGTTTGGCCTCTACGCAGTTCACCACGTCGACTAACGGAACGCCTTTGAAGGCCAGAAATCACCATCTCTGAATACTAGTCCTTCGAGGATGATTAGAGCACGAACAAGACTCTTGGGGTGCTCTACAACTTGAATTCCCTCTTTGTGAATACTGCTGTGAATAGTAATGCGTGAATAGTGAATGATGATGAATGGTTGAATGAGAATTCTAGAGCTTAGGGTTGCTTAACTAGACACACACACATTAAAGTGTATCTTCCTAATTAGGGTCAGTTTCCTACTCTAAATATTCTCATCATATAATAGGAAATGGGATAATTTTTTTTTTTATTATCATATAAGTCCAAAACACAATTAATTACATGATGCTTCAATCAATGACATGAATCAACTCATTTAACCCACGGGGGCCCAATCACAAAACTTTGGGCAGTTAATCCATAAGTGGCAAGAGGTCTCTTGTAAGACATTGTCACTCCGAATCTACAAACCTTTGGTGATCCATTGTTTTATCCTGTTAATGACAATTGAGAAATAACATTTCGTTCTTTCACGTAATTTTATTCCTTTACACCTATACTACTCGGAGAGTGGCACAGACCATTTATTTAGTACTTTTGTTTTGATGTTTTCCATTTTCATGTTTTCTTGGATCAAAATCATTGAATTGACCAAGTATAACTATTTTACCAACTTGAGCGTAGCACGCATTTCATGGTTAATTCCATTACAAAGAGGTCTGGAGTTGTATAACTCCAATAAGGAGAGACGTACACCATCTTGTTTAATCATTCCCATTCTACAAATTATGTGATATACCAAAAAAAAAATTAAAATTACTAGTTATGGATAGTGTTTAATCGTTTTCAAAGTTTATCACTTACTAGGTAATGAGGTATGATCTCGCTCAGGCTTAAGAAATATTTTTTTCATAAATTTTTCTTCTCGTGAGAATTCACTCCCACCTTCCTAATAAGGTTTAATATTTACAATGTAAATCTCATAGAACGTGGGTCTCTACATCCAGAGTTCTCGTAGCTCCGGTCAATGTGATATAGGACTGCGACTTCTCTTAAGTCGAGAACCATTCTTTTCTTCTTATCACATACTAGTCCCAGTCGTGTTACATGTGTCCCTTTTTTCGCATGATGACACTTGAATAGGAACCATTTAAGAGAGTCTTCTCGTATAGCAGTCTGGGGACTTTGTTTAAGAATGATATTTGGTACATTCTCTCGAACAGTGAATCTTTCCTTTGTATTAAAAAAGACATCAACTAGAATTCTTATTCAAAATAATGTCTCGTACATTAGATTTTTTTTCTACTGCAGACATCTCATATATGTCCAAACAACAAATAGATTCTTCTAGACAATATAATTGTCATTAGTGATAAGGCACGTGATTAATGTATCAACACTTTATCAAATATACTGTCAATAGATGAATTAGATCACGTGTCCTACAAATTCATGTGATCTGAATCAAATAGATGGGATGATGACTCTCTTGTCAGCTACAATAGAGTGGTACTGGTTTTTAACGTTTATTCATAATCACATCAGGGTTTAGAAAAATACTTTTCTATCTAGATTTTTCTAACATGTACCTCACAGGTAGTTTCACACTTGGTTTAAGTGGTCGAGTCTGCTACAATAGTCAGGCTTTTCAACCTAGTTAACCGTGCCACTATTTAGACAAGACATATTTTGTTTCATTTTCTGAATTTATTCTGGTTATAAAGGTTTATATACATTTTAATTTCTTCAATATGCCTTCCAATTACATGACCAAGAATTATTTGGTAATTAAGGAAAAATTCATTGTAAAATTGATATGATTGGATGAGTGCATCTGATGATTTATACTAGTAAACCTATTAATAGAATCATAAAAAAAAATCCCTTTTGTACATTTCGTTCTTATGCACTCAAAATATGATTGGTAGGTCTTCCAGCATATATTCATAACAGATCTTGACTCACATATCTAGGTAGTCTGACTTTAGTCTTTGTTGAGAAACACTTTCATCAATTTCTCCACATAATTAGAGTTCCGGTATATCTATTTTCTTATCAAAATATGTCAAACATATGGATATTATAAGATCGTTTTGCTCCCACTGTTTCATATACACTTGTATAAAGTCTAGGTACTTAATGAAACTGAACAAGTTATAGCATGAAGATGTCGATTTATACGATGAGATGCTTAATATAGACCGTTATTTGATCTAATCAGCTTATAAAAAATGTATGTGAGCTGTGACTTTGAACTCTTTAGGTTGTGTCAGTTACACGTCCTCATTAGAGAACTTGAAAGAGAGTCTTTATACTTTTGCCGATTTCAAGAAATGTGGCAACTTCAAGAAAAATCCTCGCAGACTTGAAAATCCTCGCAGCGTCTCACTGTGTATGTGCATACATTGCCATCCATGTTCTTCTTTATGAAGATCCATTGACATCCACTAGATTTTATCCCTTTGGTGCATCATAGTTACTTTATCCCTCTGCTTTTTTATAAGACATTGGTGTGCCATCACAAAATCGTTGAGTCCTTGCTTATCCATGAGTCTAAATAGGTTCAACTTTTAAGCGCATGGTGTCTTTAGTCAGACCCTTGCACCGTTAGTGTGTCATATGATAGTTCATGCATTTTATGATGGCCATTTTTGGTAGCTAATCTGAAGTCTTAAATAATTTGGGGATCCTTGCACCGTTAGTGTATCATATGATAGTTCATGAATTTTATGATGGTCGTTTTTTGGTAGCTAATGTGAAGTCCTAAATCATTAGGGGATCATTGCACTGTTAGTGTATCATATGATAGTTCATGCATTTATGATGGCCGATTTTGGTAGCTAATCTAAAGTCCTAAACCATTCAGGGATCTTGAGAATCATAATCTTCTTTGTCAATGTACCCTATCAACTGTTCATTTTAGTTCAATGAACCATATTCTTATAGTAAGTGTGATATTGCTCCTAGTTGCATTTTAGCCAAGAAATCTTCTTTCTTAAAAGCTCATATTTCATTATCAAACACTTTGTGGAGTTTTTTTATCGTATTAAACAAATACCCTCTCGTTTCCTTAGAATATCTTATGAACATATAATTGTGGTCGCTGAAGTTTCAGAGAACTATTTATGACTTACTGGGTTTCTCTCAAAATCATATCGCATATGGTGTCATAGGAACAACCATCTGAAGGAATACGTTAATGTGGTCTCATATGTGAAGAGAAACATTTCCGCTGGATATTTTAGGTTACTTTCTCGCTTTTCATCATGTTAATTACTTGGTTAGGTTTCTCTAAAAAAATATACCTTAAGGTGGATGTTTGTAAGGAGATCAATGATGTGATGACTCATTTTCTGTCATAAAAGGCCTTAAACCAATCGTATAAAATGTGCAGCGCATTAATTATATTAAACGGTTTATAGTTATATTGTTCGACTGGTTTCTTTACTTCATTTGTTTCTCTTGAACCCTTTCAAGTAACTTAGACCTGCTTCCATAAAAGACATAGTCATAGTCTCTGACAATCAGTAAAGGAATGTAGTACTTTAAGCCTCTAATTTGCCTTAATGAGTAATGAGCTTCATATATCTTAATGTAATTAAGTCCAATAGAACTTTATATCTATGCATGTCCCTTTGAATGGGTTGTTATCAATAGGGCTATATTCAAATAAGATATACACTCTTTGTAAGATTCTCAATCAAACAAAAAAAAGGTGTCCATCTTGATGGAGCATGTTAATGTGTTTCTTATTGATTAGTGCAAGTTTATAATTACAAAAATATGCTTTGGTGAGTGGGCTTTAACTTTAACCTCACATGTATAATCTCACATGTATAATGTTAATAACATAGGCAATCTGTTCAAAAAGATCAAAAGTCGTTCATTCAAATAATGTCAATGAAATTAAAATAATTTTATTGATCACTACTTTTACATCAAAGAACAAACATAACTAATAACAACTTGTAATAGAAATGAACTCGTGTCTTTAAAGCTAAAAATGACACTCATTATTTAAAGACTCTAGCAGTCATTTACTTCACTACTAAATAATAATAGGAATAAACTCAAGACTCTAAAATGACACTCATTATTTAGAAGCCTCTATCAACTACTTCACTTGGAAAGTCAAATAGGTAGGGGTTCTTGTCCTCAACAGGCTCGACTTTCTTCCTAGCCATGTTCCAACATGCCTCATTTCTCTCATGTACTTCATTACCTGAGAAAATAGAAAATATAAACCACTTTAGTACTTTGAGTTTGTATCTCATACCTAGTCAAATAAAACATAGAGACATGTTATAACAATTATACCCGAAGACGGAGGTTTTCGTCCCTCTTCCTCTTCTTTGTCACTTCACAATGCATCTTTCCTTTTCTCTTCTCATTTATTTCCTAAAGTATGTCCTTTTCGACGATCAAAATTATGTTCTCTTCTCAAGAAGATTATGGATCTGAACCGTGTCACCATCCAAAATCATCTCAACATTATCGTCGAACTCTGGGGTAAGAGAATTTTGGATCTGAAACTTCAAAAGATGTGGTCCAACGGAAATGCCTTCGATGTTACTGGATGCCAACAAAATCATCTTCCCAAAATAGTTTTTGACAGACTGTGACCACTGAATGTTCTTGTTGAAGAGCCGACGCGTGATCTAGAACCTCTTAAACTTATTGAGGTCTTTGTATCTTCTTTATGAGAACCTTATCATGTGATAGGGCTCTAAGTGCTCGCACTCTTCTTTGACTGGCAGTATCATTTATCCGAGCATAAGTTTAGAAACATCAAGAGACTTACTAACATACCTATAGTGGGTATTTTAGTCCTCTTGAGCTCCCAGTAGGTTGGGTCACACTACTGGAACCTTTTCGACCATATGCAACAGATTCTCTTCAGAAAGTACACTCATCAGATTCGTATACCAGTTATAAAATTTCGCAGAGTGTAGCGGGTTCTTCTTAGTTACCTTCAGTAACATTATCGTTGCTCCCATAACCATTATGAAAGCCTAATAGAAAACTTGTTAGTTGAGCATAAATACTTAATAGCACTAAAGGACATTAAATAATGTTATTTGTCATAAATAATAAATGTAGTAACCCTCATCTATCATTATTATAATTGACATGTAGTAAAATAATGTTTATACTTACATCTGATATGATCTCCATTTACTTACACAATACAACTATCCTTTTATTCTTAACTCTTATAAAGATCTAAGCAGTCCTTAGTTGCCTAATTATATTAGGGTTTCCTAAGGTTCGTAAAAGACCTTAACATCTCCAATTTCTTAATCCTATTAGGGTTCATCGGTCAAGCACCACGCTACTGTAAATCGGCGGACAACAAGCATCCTTTGCACCTTTTCAAAATCGAACCAAGAATCCATCGTACCCGGGTAAGTGTATTCAGAACGATCGAGAGGTTGACGAAGGTCCAAAATAGGAATACGATACACTTGATATTCTTATTGATGGGTTTTAATTTAACTAACCAATTAGTTTGTTCATGTTCCATTAAAACATCTTTAGCCCTAGACAAATAAGTATCTAGCATAATTTTGATAAAAGGCTATACTAATTAAAAAATTATCAAATAAATCTTAATGATTATAATTAATCCAATTAATAATCATAACATAATAGATTGATAAAGTAATTAAACAAGATTATATTTATTCTAACATTATCTTTAGTTAGACCACTTTTAACATATAATGCGACATGATATTTCAATTTCTATTTATTAATATAAAATAAATACTAATCAAATAAATTCATAAATTTCATGACTATCTCTAGAATAAATTAAATAAAAAATAGAAATAGAAAATTAAAATCTCATGATTTCCTTATTAGAGATAACTTCATAAATTATTTTCCCGGAAAAAATAAAAGGTTAATTACTATAATTACATTAATTAAAGTACCTTTCAAATATATATTTTTAAATCAGGTCCGTTCGAGTTACGATCCGGACCAGAAAAGTGAACCTGGGTCATTAACCTAATATGACCCGTGGGTCATGGGTCGCGCTAGCTCAAAGGCCGACCCGTGGGCTGCCCGAATCGGGCCAGAACCCTTGGGCTGCTTGAACTGGGCCATAACCTGTGGGCTGGCTATGCTAGGCTTAAGTCCGTGGGCAAGGAATTTTCATAAACCAATTTTGTAATTCCGACAATTTAATTTTCATAAAATTATATCGACACATAAAACGCTCCAACTAAATTTCTGGAACCTCTAATAAAAAATTAAAGAATAATTGTACACCAAAAAAACCAATAATATCTAGTCACTAAAGAAGTGGGTCTGATACTATTGTTGGGTTTTTCCTAGGATTCTGCATTTCGCAGATGCAAAATATCCGAGAATCCTAGAAACTAATAAAATCAATGTAACGTAGCTAAATCAAAATACATGCCGGTTTAAGAATATATTCTCTTCAGAACGCTTCCTTACTTTAACTCCGAGCGGATCTCCACGTTGTTCCCACGATGATGCGCCTAGTCTCTCCTTTGCTCCACGTTGATCACGAGCTGCTCAAAATTTTGACCTCTCCGTTGTTCACCAAGTCAACTAACTGAACGCCTTTGAAGACCAGAAATCACCCTCTCCGAATACTAGTTCTTCAAGGATGATTAGAACACGAACAAGACTCTCGAGATGTTCTAGAACTCCAATTCTCTCTTTGTGAATAGTGATGTGAATATTAATGAATGAATAGTGAATGGTGATGAATGGTTGAACGAGAATTCTAGAGCTTAGAGTTGCTTCAATAGACACACACACGTTAAAGTGTATCTCTAATTAAGGTTAGTTTCCTATTCGAAATGATCTCGTCATATAATAGGAAATGAGATAATACATAATTAATATGTTTTATTATCATATAAGTCAAACACAATTAATTACACGATTCTCTAATCAATGACATGCATCAACTCATTTAATTCACGTGGGCCCGTTTGGCCCAATATCAAAACTTTGGGCACTTATGCCGCAAGGTTTCTAACAAAATTTTACAATAAAATTTAGGAATTAAAACAAATGATTATATATAAGCATGAAAAATATATATTTACATAATATTATAGGTAATATTATTTGCATAATTCATAGGCGGAAGTACGACAAAAAATGGCAGGACCGTCGCCACCCCCTGCTTTTTTGAGGTAGTAGAGTTTGATTTCGTAGCGAACTTATATTGTTTTTAACCTTACCCATCCAACCCCCTCATTTTCTTGCATTTTTCATACACTAAGTCGATCGTTCTTTGCTTCCGCCATTGATGCCGAAGTTCTTCTTTCGAATGAAGAAAAATCCTCTCAGAATAATACAAATGGATTAATGGAGAAGAAATGTATGGTTTTATTACACATGACTTATACATACACTAGTATTATACGTTGTAACGTTGTAATGGTATATATATTATTTGTGACTACAAATTAATGAAAATTCCAACTCTTAAACAATTTCCTATATTAACCCTAATATTAATTATAATTATTAATTTTCGTGTAATATTTATTAATAATATATTTTAATTTTGAAATTGATTTTTCCTATAATTATGATTGAAAATTTCTACCTATTAATTAGGATATCATATAATTATGATACTTTTTTAAAAAAAAAATCATCTTATTTAATCACACTTTCCTTCTTCTTCACGAGCAAAACCATGGTGAAGCCCCCAAGCTCGTCAATGGCGTCTCCTTCTTCCGTCGTCACGTCGCCGTCCTGCACCGACCGTCGAAGCAACGACCTTTCTCTCTCGTTCCCTGTCGCCGACGGCAGAAGCATCCTGCACCACATCATCGCCGAGGTCGACCCGCTCTCCCACGGTCAGTAGACCGGCTCCGAGCTTCGTTCCCTCGCCGAGAAAACCATCTCCAAGATCTTCTCGATCTGTGTTTGGGTGTTTAGGGATTTAAACACTAAAATCGTAATTCTAATTATAGAATCGTAAATGTAATTATAGTTACAATTACGTAAATGTATATGTGTTCGTGTGTTTAGGGATCGAAACACTATAATCATAATTTGAGTTACAGAATCGTAAATGTAATTATAGTTACATTACGTAAATGTAATTATAGTTACAATTACATAACTATAATTAGGAACGAGGAACTCATTTTACGTATACATACGTATAACTACGAATAAGTAACTCATATTACATATACGTAAATATAATTATAGTTACCAATGTGTAATTATAGTTACATTAATTTACCAATGTGTAACTATAATAGACTTTTTTCTCCTTCGCTTTATAATTTTCAACGTTATATATTAAAATCAATTTAATTTTTACGTTGAATTATCATTTCCAGCGTATAATTCAAAAAGTTTAACTACAATCCTTATTTTTGCTACGAAATAGGAAGATTAATTAATAAATAAAGGAAAGAAATTTGTATTTAAATAATGCAGTTGAATCCTTATTTGTTGCTACAATTAAAGATGATTAATTCTTTTTTAATTGTTTGATATTTAAAAAAAGCGTATATCGGTCCATATTACAATTAATTGGTGGTTTTAATTAACAAAAATAGATTTGGGCATTTTTTTGAAACCTTGAGTCAAAATGGGCATTTACTTCATTTACCCTTTTATTTATTTGAATTATGTTTGAAGATCGTGCTCTTTTTCTTTCTTTACAAAATTGTAATTAAAAGGGATATCCAATTAAAATAGGAAATAAACGTCTATACACGTAACCAAAATAGACTAAACATATATAATATAATTCAAGATATAATTTAAAATGTTCAATTGAAATATAAAAATAAATAATAACGACATTAATCTATACATGTAATGCTATATTATGAGTGCAAAATTACAATACTATTCAAGAACTGAGTTATCATTGCTTGATGGAATGTAAGTTTCAAGAATTTTACTAATTTAAAATTAGCAATATATACATATCTATATTAATCAACAAACAATGTGCTTCTTTATTATTTTCACATTCTGTACATACTTTTTTTTATTTGTTTATATGTTATTTTCTGGTAGTTCGAAGAAAAAACAGGGTCTAGGAATCTTAAGAATCTGAAAATAAAATTTTCAGGAAAAATATTCAAAAACAAACTTTCTTATAAACTTATAGCTAACATTATTTATATATCTTTTTTTTCTATAAGGATTGCCCTTTAAGAGATCGTCATAAAAAAATCCTAATAATTAATATGTTTTTCTTTACATACAGTGCCCAAAATAAAATAACGTGGTTTAGAATTTTTAGCAATCTTATATACATAGAATTTCAGCAATCGTGCAACGCGCAATGAATCCACTAATATGATATAAAATGATAAATGCATAGAGTAATATTGAATATGATAAAGAAAGTTCAACAGATTATTTAATACAAAGTCATTTATTCAGAAAACAGCAGTGATATTTACTTTTATTAATTTATATTAGCCACAATGCCCTTAATGAAAAAAATAAGTTATACCAAGGAACAAAGTTGGTGATCAATGGTTAGGTCTACCCCCAAATTATGGAGAAAACAATTACGACTTTAAGCGCCCACCTTGGTAGTGTATTCTCCAATACTAATGTCTTCCATAATTAAAGTATCGAATCGTGTGTTTTTTTTTTTTAAACAAAAATAAAATAGAATGATAAATACATTTTTGGAAATACCATCGATACCATGATTGAGAAGCTTAGCTATAATATTTATTAATATTAAAGATTAATGAAGATGCATTGTTAGGCCATCCTTTCGCGTTTGATGCTCGTCGTACTTTCATATATAATACACTTAAAAAGAAAATCATTATGATATAGTTTGTTAATTTAGGTTGAAATTAGTACTTCGTTAAGCTAATCCATGCGAAAAGGAATTGATGCTTCCATGCTCATCTTTTTATTTATTTATTTCATTGTGTATATTACATCTAATTATGCTGGTTTTATTCTAATTGCCTTCCATTAGCTCTTTTAATTGGAATATAGGATCGTCACAAAGAGTGGTGATGGTAATATAAAAACACTAGCCGCGTTCAATAGTATTATATATATATATATATATATATATATATATATATATATATATATATACAGCCTTTTCCCGTTTCAACTTTTGCAATATTCCTATTAATTAATTAACTAGCCTAGATTATCCCTTCGTATATATTATTCCAAATTTATAATAGTATCAACGAGCACTTTCTTTTTTTACCATTCTCCTTGTCGTTCATTATGGCTAGCTATGAAGCATTAAATTCATATTTATTAAGTGTATTTAAGAAGTTTAATATAGGTTAATTTAATATTAGAGTAGTATAATTTGTCGTGGCTTTCGGTTTGCAAATATAATATAAATTACGTTTATTATTATACTAAATTAAATATATAGTATTAATTCAAAGAGATGTACCAATAAGATCTTTGTGTAGGCCTCAATAAAGTGAGTAAAATAAAGAAAGAATCTCTCTATGTATTCATAATGTATCTACACATTATGATATATAAAGAAGAGATGCTTAAGCTTCTTTTAGGCAAAAAATTGTACAATCTCAGTACCCTACGTACACTAAAACTAGAAAAACACGTATAACATAAATTAAAAATGGTCTATGACTATAATATTGGTGCATACTTACACAGACACACACATGCACGTGCAGAACCAAGTATTACGTTTGGAGGGTTATTACTATTATTTTAAGTCAAAAAAATATTAGGGGAGTAATATTTAAATTGCAATGGTCGAACAAAAAGACTCGAATTTATTTCATACATGAACAACTGAATTGGAAATAAGTAATCACAAAATGTTTATAAGACCTTAGATTCCCAAAATAGAAAACATAAAGTCGAAATAGTTAAAGCAAATAGTAGGAATAATTAAGATGCAATTTAAACAAAAGTCTATAGATTATATCTAAAACTTACTGATTTGATCAGGCAGGAATGATGAATGACGGACCTCTGAAAACCCAGAGACGTCATTGCAAAGCTAAGAGTCGTTTTAGTCGAGTTGCTCTCACTAAAAAACACTAGTATCACCTCATTGTTTGTACGTCGGTCCTGATATTGCGCCATACATACTAACACTTCTTTGTGTATATATATTATATAGTATTATTGTCTCCCAGCCGAAAAAACTTGCTCTCAATTTTAAATTTTTGGAATAACTTAAAACATGTTTTGTTAAGACATAATTTCTCCTTTTAGCAAGATTATTATGTGATATGCATAAAACGTAGGAGAGTAAGGCAAGTGTGGAAAATTATTTACTAAGACTTTTTGTTAACGCAGTTGAGACTATCTCTTGTAGTTGTGGATTATAGTACGTAAGTAATGACGTTAAGTTTTAGTACTTGTTTAATAAACTTACTTGATGGACAAATATATGTAAGGGTATTATAGTAGTTTTAGTTCATTTTATCTAACTATAAAAGGAGCCGCATATAGTTGTATTGATTCACTCCAATAATACCACATAATTCGACCATCTCTCTCTCACTTAAATCTCCTCTTTTTTTTTTTCTCATTGCTTTATAGAGAGCAGCACATTATAATATATATATATATATATGTATATTATTCATATAAAAATAGTGTGCTTGTGTCGTTTCTTTGTGCAAAAGTGTTTACACTTATTTGAGTGTGTTTTGTGGTAAAAGTTTCAATTATTTTGGAACTAACATGGATAACCTATTTTTGCGGGGCACTCACATCAGATTGATCAACCAAGTGATTACAAGAGATAATTTCAAACAATAATACTAATGGACCCAAAGAATGAAGAAACTCCCCCTTAATAATACACCATTAGCTTTGACATCCAACAATTAAAATTTGATGATTGAAAGATCCTCTTATACAAACTAGCACCGAATGTCCCGTCCTTCTTCACTTCACTTGTGAATCGCCAGTTGCCTTCTCGCGAAGGTTTTTCTCAAAATATCTCTGTAAGAGCTATCTATTTAGAACCTCAATAGCCAGGACATATACGAGCTACACAACTATATTCGTCACGTCTTTACGACAAGATTCACCTTGTTGATTCTCTCCAATGATAGGTAATCACGAGCAAAACATTTTCCTTGGATACAACTCACAATTATTCATTCAATGCATGGAGAGGTCGACTCAATCATACCTTGATTAAGGATCGAACCTGGACATGTGCGACTTAATGGACTTGCATGAAATATCTTACAGCTGCTATAACATAACATATGATAGTAATTTTTGTTGGTTCCAATTGTTTGGATATGCAAAAAGAGAAAACGCATGAAGTACAAAGCTTTAGGAGAAAGGATTCTCTTTGATTAATCGAAAGCAAAAATTACAATAATTGAGTTACAACAAAAAACACTAATACTAGTATTTATAGGGGACCAGAAAATAAAACCCTGACTAAAATTCATAAAATAAACTCAATCAAATCTTCTACATTTACATTCAAATCCTACCAGAATCAGAAAACCAAATCAAATCAAATCTTCAAACTTGCTCCTCAAGTTTTGAATCTTCTGGAATGGGTTCCGCTGACTCCTGGTTGTGTGTCCCTAGCAGGGTTGCTAGGGTGTATTTCTGCCCGGGGCATTTCTTGTAGGGGCTACTTTTCTATGGATCCACTTGTGCCCGGGGGCATTCCTGGTAGGGGCATTTTTGCTCGGGCCCTTTTCTGCTAGGGGAAGTTTTGTGGGGAGATCTTTGGTGGGGACATTCCTGCTAGGGGTTGAGCCAAGTAAGACTTAAACTCACAATATTTTCATGAATACGCCAACAAAGAATCATAGAATAACTAATTATAAAATCGTAAAATCAATGATCCGACATGTTTGCTATTTGTAATCTCATGAAAACTTTGTGTTAATGACTTTTTTTTATTATAAATAAGAAATCTCTTTGATAAATCTAAAACAGTATAGACATATAGTTTGATAATAGTACAAATAATAGCTGTAGCTACTTCTTCTTTTTTTTTTTTTGAAAGCAGCTGTAGCTACTTCCAATTCTAAGTACGTGTATATGGTCACAATATATATATATGAAATCTAGGCAAGAGTACTTATTAAATTTCACTGACATATTTCTAAATTTATTTTATCATGGTAAAAAATATCAAAAGTACTATTTTCATCTCATAAGAACCAAATGGTTTCTGTTATGATTCATTAATTACAAACTACACATTTTATTTTTCACATTAGTACCCATTTTACTTACTTATTTTCGAACCTTTAAACCGCATCGAACCTACAAACCCTTTGAATTCTAAAGTCACAATTTCTTGAAACCCTTCTCTAATCAAATTTTTGAGGTTGAGATGGACATCGGCAATGGTTGGCAACGTTCACTGGAGATGAGAGGGTGACATTTGACGGATGAACCATATCGAAAGACATCTGGTACTTATGGTGAGACAAAAAAGTTATTTTTTACTTGGATTTACGTGCTAATCTATTATTAATATATTCTGAAGTTTCCATACACTTATTAGTAACGCAGTAATCTAGCTACTTTCTTTGTAATTTTGAATCTGCAATTTCACGAAAAAAATTAATTAAACCTCAACATTTAGCTAATCAAAGGTTGACGTCGGATTGAAATACCCTAAATGATTAAGTATGTATATTATATATAGAGTTTCCTTCTTCATCTTATCCTATTATAGTTTTTGTATTGATCAGTGTAGATGAAGTTTTGAAAGTGTTTGATTCTATATTATCTGGGTTAGGTAGTGATGAAAATGACATATATATATATATATTCTAGTGGACCTATCTCTTGATTCCCACTTGGATATATATGTAATATATATGAATTTTGAGATAAAAAGTTAGCGGATAAAGCTTTGGGGGTATTGGAAAAGTTAAAATATAAATTCCATAAAATCTTTTTTTAGGGAAAAATCCGTAAAATCTTTGGTGAAGTATATCATGGAATTTAGGGGTTGTCCCCACCAAATCAGGTTTTGTAGGGCCATAAAATGAATAAATAAATAAACGTATGTAAATGTGTGTATAAAGGAAAGAATATGACTAGGAAATGATGGGAAAATCCTGATCGATGATCTGGATTTTGTCCTCCAACATACAAACACCTTCAGGAAATGACAAATTTAATCTCTAATTTGTAGAAAAAGATGAACAAACAAATAATATAATCAAAAGGAAAGGGAATCGTGACACGATCTTTATGAACAAAAAGTAGCTTTCATCGTAAATAACTGTAACGCAAGACATATGATTCCCTATATTAATGCATAAATTAAAGAAAACTTTGTGGAGGTTAAAATTAGATTCGAACAATAAGTAATATTATTAATATGATTGATGTGATTATCGAAAATCTATAATAACCTTGATAAGATCTCAAGAGAAGAGGGTATTGAATTCTAAGAGAATAAGGAAAAAGTAATTTAAAAAAATAAGGTTTTTCTTTTGTCACAGTAAGTTGACTTGATTTTATCCGATCCCTATTTTGATATAAGAATATGGTATATGTTTGATTTGAAGCAGTAATAATACTAGGTGGTTCAAAGTTGTCTAATCGTGCGTTATTATCTAAGAATTGTATTTTTTGTTAGTGTCATTCACATCAGATTGAAAATTTCAATGTTCAAACATTCAAGAATCGTAAGTCAGTTGATAATAAATTTGTACAAATTCATGTCACGTTTCATCTCCAAATTAGTTAAACCTAAAGATATAAATACATTACTAATAAATTGGGCTTAACTTAGGATATACTATATAGAAGGGTTATTACGGGAAAAAGTACCCGAGTTGTTTGGAAATAGGGCGGCATAAAGTCAATTTAGAAAAATTGCTAAGTTTACTTTTTTTTGGTGAATCGGTAGACCTCATCCATGTTTCGTTAGTTTTTACTATTTTCTTCAATAATATATCAACAACGCAAATCACAATGCTATTGACGAAATGAACTCATAATTCGAGAGAGAACATCAGAAGAAAAATAAGAATTGACATTGTTGATGTTCAACGAATTTGAGTTTACATACAAATTTATATTGATATTCGTAGATTTTATCGTTTGAGTTTATTTGTTTCATTTGCGTCACGTCACTAACGGAAATAGAAAAAAAAACTAACGGAAAAATAAATGAGGTCTACAAATTCACATAAAAGGTGAACTTTGATATTTTTGTCACAATTTTTTAAGTAATTAGCTTCATGCCGCCCTATTTCCGAACAACTTGGGTACGTTTACCGGTAATAACCCTACATATAATATGTATAGTAATATATACTGAATATTTTACACTATATTTATTTGCCTATTAATATTTTACACTATATTTATATGTTGAACTTATCATTCTGTATATATCATGATGCTCTTGAACTGTTATTTGTATCAGTTTACTCTCTAAACGTAATCAATTATATATCATATTTTCCTTTTGAATTCTGTATTGTATAAAAATATCGCCTCTCTATTATACGTACCTTTCCATCAAAACTTAATGACAATTTTGTGAGTATTTCTCATATTTTTTTAGCCAATTCTTTGTCAATTCTCTCTAAGGCATTCTCATTCGGTATTTCTTTTGTTAGGTTCCCGCCCCTGCAATCCATAAAGTCTCAAAGCTTTGGTATATTATCAAAATGATGATCTTTCCATAAAATTAACAAAAAATCATGAATAGTCTACCGATCAGGTAACAATTCACACATATTAAAATTTGAGGGGGCAAATAATACAAACTAATATAAATTATAAGTTGATAAGCAAATTCTATTGAAAACAGTTCATTGGGTAGTATAATACAAAATGTAAATGTCTATGAGGCAACTAATTCAAAAATTAAAAAAATAAAGTGGGGTAATTTATTTTTTACTTTTTTAAAGATAACTTAAGGAGGTATTAGTGATGTTTAATCATATATATGTATGTATATATATATATATATATTTCTGCATCCTTTGTATAATTAATACGACTAAATTTAAATTGAAATTTGTTCTGCTCTTCAGCTCTTGTCTTCTTCGAATAATATTTTTGAGATTAAATGCCATATGTGAAAAAAAACAAAACAAAACCTATACATAAATACATTATTAAAGTGATTTTTGCCCGATGAGAATCTTACTTTACAATATCCAACGCTTAAAGAAGTGGAAACGATGCGGTAGTATCTTTCATTTAGTTTTATCAATCGATTTCCACTAAATTAATGTACGACGAACTTATCCTTTTCTAATTAAACAATATGCATCCTAAAATATACACTAAACTTAGAATAACATATATATATGTAGGGAAAATATATATATATATATATACATGCATATTTATTAAGATTTAAGACTTGTCAAAGTAACATTATTACGAATACATGATGTTAATGCGTAAAAATGATAAGTAATCATTTGAACATATTCATAATGTAACATTATTTTAAAGTAGATTATCATCATCTACCTTTAGAAAGAATATATATATATATTAAAATATGCTTGTAATGTATATCATCATCAATATGTTCATACATATTTGAAATTGAGCCTATGTTCGATATCGAATTTAAATACCTTATCCATAACAATATATACTTTACGAGATTTACTTTAATTTATAGTACTCGTGCATTGCACTGTTTATATATATACACACATGAAATTGATAAGATTCAAAGCAGCTTCACGCTTTCTTGCGCATTAAGTTTACACACACATATATCGGTTATATAAAATAAAAATAAAAACTATATCGATATACTTTGCATGATGTAATATGAAGGTGTACATATACAATGCAAAATCCTGGATCGGCCATGCCAAAAGCCCACTAAAGATCACCATCAACTGCACTTTTGGAGGATCGTGATAAGAAGATCCTGATATGGGGCAATCCAGTTCGAAGCTAGATCTGATCATATCAAAATCTCGGTTGGCATGTTCATGTAAACAATTTTAGATATCTGGTCCCGGAGGGACAGCAAGGCGTGCGGGGACGAGGCGGGGCCACACGGGGGGCTAAGGAGGGGGCAAGGCGGAGGCAGAGAGGCGACACTCTCACACTCTCGCTGGAGGCTCCGATGGGGAAAGCCACTACACACCCCACTGCATGCGCACATGACAAGCGAGTGCATGTCCTGTGTGAGAGAGGGACATGGGAATGTAAATATATACATAGATAGATAGATATAGGTATATGTGTTTTTATATATCACGATGGAATCGCTCTCCAACCGTGCACAAAAGATTTTGGACCACCATTATTGGAAGGCACTTTGATATATCTATATATATATGATCATCTGCATGTGAATAGTGTGTTGCTTTTGTTTGATCCCACTGTCTCTATACCTAGCTTTTTATTATCTTTTACAAGTCTTGGATTCAATTAGCTCTTCATTATTATGATCTTCCGATTCTTGTAATTAAACGATAATTATATATATATACATGTCTATATCAACGTACAGAATCAGCTATACATCTAGTAGATTTGGGTGATACATATCATGTGTCTATGATCAATTCTATATAAGATAGTAAAATTCTTATTAAACCAAACTAGTTAAAAAAAAAAATACATAGATTACAGAAAATACAACATTGAAAAATTTAAAAAGAAAATATAAAACATTGACATAAAGTATAGATCCGTTGTCCCCCTACATAAGATATGATACACTACTACCATGATTGTAATATAGTTATGGAATTCTAGACGCTTAAGCTTATAATATTTTCATGTAGATACGCATAGTTAAATACGAAATAACACTTTACAAACTAAACTATTGAAACCCTATCCTACCACATACATAGGGGTGAGCATTTTAGACCCAACCCGATGGCCCGACCCAATCCGTTAAGGACCCAACCCCAATCTAACCCGCCCAATCTAACCCGCTCAAAATTGGGTCGGATCGGGCCGGACCCGATTATTATTCGGGTCGGGGTAGGGTCCAAAATCTTGGGTCGGGTCGGGGTCTCCGACCCGACCAATATAATTAATATATATTTCATATTAATATTTATTTCAAGTAGTGCAATCTTTAGTGTTTTAAAACTTCTAATTCTCAATTTTATTTACATTCAAAGACCGTTCAATCTCTTATTTTCATGTTTTTTATTGTTTGGTGTATGTTTCTTTGATTAAATTTGTTTGAGATATTTTTACTTGAATTTTGAGTTATATTGATGCATTTTTTTCATAATATTTTTTGTTATATAATAGTAAATTTTGAATAATCGGGCCATAGCGACCCAAACCAACCCAACCCGACTTTTATCGGGTCGGTTTGGTTCGGGCATTAAAAAAGTTTGGGTCGGATTGGGCTTTTTTTTAGGAACCCGAAGTAATCGGGTCCATAAAAAACATCGGGGCGGCCCAACCCAACCCATGCTCACCCCTACATACTACCATAAAGTAAGAATTAAAAATCACACAGCTATCAAATATACTCATAAGAAGCGATTTGATACAATAAAAATTTAATGTTGTTCGCAAAATCCGTATAATATTGAACCCAAGGTTTAAAATGTCGTTTGCCGATGTCGCTTCGCATTTTTTGTTTTACGGATATATCGCTTGTCGATGTCGCTTCGCATTTTCCGTTTTACGGATATATCGCTTGCCGATGTCGCTTCGCATTTTCCGTTTTACGGATATATCGCTTGCCGATAGGTATGTCGATATGCAAATCGTAAAAAAAAATGCCGCATGCCGCATATACCGCATTTTTTGCATGGGTATACCGCATGCCGATGGGGTTTTGGACGGATATTTTGTAAAAAAAATATTTGAGTATTTAAGCAAGATATTTATATAGGTTCAATACTACATAGTTAATAAATAGAAGACATAATTGCATACAACAAAACACATTTGTAACTTAAATATGTAGATGAAATGTATAGTATTAAGTCACTTTATTAGTTAAAGTGTATAATATTAGGTAAAACTATTATGTGAAGTGAATATGTATGTTAATTAAGTGTGTAATATTAAGTGGATAGGCATGTTAATTGTATATGTATGTTAACAAATTTAATATTAGTTAAAGTGTATAATATTAAACGAATATGTGTATTAAGTGCATATGTATGTTAGGTGGAGTTAACATGTATGTAGTGTATAATATTATTTGAAGTGTATAATATTAAGTTAAATTATTAGGTGAAGTGTATGCGTATTTTAAGTGTGAATGTGTGATATTAGTTGAATAACAAAAATGTCCCACATTGAGAGATGACAGGAGTTTGGTGATGTTTATATACCAAATATTAGAGACAAGGGTTTGGGCCCTTTGAGGGAGGACTCAGAAAAATGTTCCATCACCATAAGTGCGCGCCGCCACCGGTCGGCCGTGACGTGGCAAGGCATGGCGGGGTGATCTTGTGTGAGTATAGTTATTTTTGTTGAAACTTTAACTGGTATATTTGCCGAAATCTACCAAAAATATGATTTTTTTTATGTAATTCCAACCATTTTTCGCAATTTTTACTCACAAAAACGACAAACAATTTTCCACCCACATGCCCATGCGAATTTCACGAAAAATTGTTAAAAACCAGCGAAACGACAGGACTTTCGTTTTGCATATTTGCGAAAATCGAAAATCGGCCTGAATTTCGCTAGAATTTCGCGACATTTTACACCTTGATTTAACCTACCTTGCAAGGTACTATCGAAAAATTCTTCTACATTGAAAGCGTCGAGGCTTGAATCACGCGCGAATATGATTTTATAATAGTGTTTCGAGCACTCAAAAACACCGTAGATTCAACACTCAAGAACACTCAGGATACGATAAGCCTTTTGCCGAAAAATCAGAAGGCGGCATGAAAATCCGATCATAAGAAAGAACACATTTCTAAAAAAATATTGTAGGGAGAATGAGAGAAATTTTTTAGAATTCAAGTTATAATTTTTTAAATCTGCACATGTATTTATAGAAGAATTAACCATTTCACCAGATGTCGCGACCCTTCATAAGGTGACTGTTAGCCCCAAATAATACAACTCTTCAAATTAATTTTTGGGATGCAAAAATAGCTATTAAATTATAACTACTTCACTAGAAGTCGCAACCATTCTAATAGTGACTTTTGATTTGAAGAGATATCAATCTTCACATAAGAGATACCATTGTTCACAACAACTTTTCATTATTGAACACTTATTGAGTATTTAATTCACATATTAAATTCCAACAATCCCTCAATGTTCTAATAAGGACAAAAAACTTAGAAATTTTGAAACCTTAAGTGTTAATACAGAAAGTTATCTTTCGATTTGAACATTTCCTTAGTAAGCACAATACAAGATCTTATCATATTTCAGGTAGCAAGGCTTTGAACCTGCTATTATTTATGAGTAGATAGGTATTGTCCTACACACACCTTTTAGTAGTTCTTCTCTTACATATCTCTCTTAGCATCGTTAATGGCCGTGTGCTCTTCATGTCTCGTTAATTTTTCATAAGAGAAATTTCAACTCTCACTTCAAGACGACACCATCTCAAAATTATCATAGATGAAGTTCTTACAGTAGCTCTTTTGCTATATAGATATGTGTCTTCATTACTGAACTTCATTAAAATTTATAAATACCCAACCCTCCAAATACAACAGCCACAACATTGTAGTATAATGTTGAACACATCCAAATCAACGATTTGTTGCTACCCATTGAATCATTAAGGCGAATTGATTGAACTTGAATAATAATAAATATTATTATAATCAATAAATAAATTGCGTACCTTTTTGTTCACGACTTTTTAGCTCCGCAATTCCGATCCTTGCTTAGCTTTTCTTCTCGTCTTGGACTTTATGCAAAAATCTTATTGGTGAATCTCGATGATACCACCCACGAGTCTTCTGATGTATTTTCTGAAAGGGTACGACCGGAATGTAGGGGCTCCCACTAAATAAACTCTAAACCCTAAAATAAATTCCCCACGGGTTTTAGACCCAGAGAAAATCGCAGAAACCCTGAGAGAAAAGGGACGAATTTTTCTTATTAAGGTGAAGTGTACTTAGTGGTTTTTGGGCTCCTCTATTTATAGGAACAGACCTAACCACTTTTGAGAAATCCCCTCAACATATTTGAGAGATTATATCAACTACTTGGTGATATTCACTCATAAGTTTGATTTAAATAACAAATAAAAGAAATCCAAATCAAATCTTTCAGAAAAAAAAAAATATCATAAGATTTAAAACTAAATCCCACATTATTTTCAAGATTAATTATTGATTTAAATTTGCCAAAATTAATTTTGAAAACTAATTTAATAATTATCTTAATTAAGTAATCCAGGAATTAATTCCAATATTTAATTTACTCTTAATTTCGATTGATATAACAATGTCAATTTTGACTTCACCCGAAAAACTGTTATGCCTATAAATCTTAAAGTGTGCATCGGAATGACACCATCCAAAAAGAAAAAGTTATCAGAATTTAATTTCTCACAACTCTAGGGAAGTCTAAAAAATAAATTCAATCATATTTTTTTGAGTTTTGTTTTTGACCAAACCTTTGGTACTTTTGTCACTATTAGGTTAATTAGTGATTTCGTGATAACAATCACGAATCATTCCTAACTCGATCTATTCAATGTTAAACAAACATAATAATTTGCAGCATCATTCATATGGAGCTATAAAGGGGGAAAATTGACATACATACTTAAGCTATTGTGAAAGCGAAAAACTTCCACCAACTTCGATTACATTCAACTTGCTCGAAGCTAAACTCCTTAGTACGTATTGATTATATATTCCTGGCTCAAGAGTCCTATCATAAAATCATATTATCAAAATCAAAGTTTTTCTAATATAATGATTTTCATATAAAGGTGATCCCCGTTTTCGTTAAGCTCCAGATGAGTACTTATTTTCTTCCCACAAATCACCATAATGACACCACAAAGTTATTATCCATATGTGTATTCATGCAGTTTATCACGGTCAACCATCTGATTCCAAAATAAATAAAAGTGTTTGGACTACGTTCGTAAACTTTAACGATTAATTCAAAGATTACGAACTTTAACGATTAATTCAAAGATCATGTAAGTTGAACTTTAAAATCTCGTAATACCTTAGGCCATAAATCGATTCCATCTGATCACCATTCACCACTACATATAGTAGCTTTCACAATATATTTTTGTGTTCTGTAAACTTAAAACAAAAATAATCGTTGCAATGAGCAACATTGCATAATCTTGCACAAAGGAAATTATTTTCATTGTGCAAACTGAAGTTTAAACAACAGCTGAAATTTTTTGTACAAGGCCCAAAGAAATACAAAAAAAAATTAGAAATTTTTTCCGAAAAAAATCTGGGGAATTTTTTTTTCTGAATTTTGTTCTTCAGTATTCGTATTAACTGTTCATTTCATCATAAAATGTCAAAAATTGTAATAGGAATAGTATAAAACCACGATACGAGAAAGCCAACATTATAGTACTTAGTATGTACTACTTCATGTCCTTGATAAGTAATATATGAAATGACAAACATGTTTCTCTCTAACTTTATACAGATGTAAACAATCCTAAAGATTTACAGGAAAATAAATAGAAGAAACTCAAATACTAGAGTTTGTACTTGTCTTGACCTGCAATATACACACACAAACAGAAGATACTAATTAAGTAAAGGTAAAAACGTAAAAATATGTTGACAAACAACAATAAGAATCCAAAAAGAAAACTAAATCAAGAGAACCAATAACAAATCACCACCGCAACTACTCTTCAAGTCACTACCAAAACAAAACAGAAATATTAACAAACAACAAAGAACAATCCAAATAATATAAGAAACGCACCGGAAACGCACAGAACAGCCCCGCGGTACGGCAGATACCTGCAAGATATTCAAGAAATTGAATTCTTTCGATTGGGATTCAATACCCTGTTGTTATTTATAGAATTATCCTCCAAAAAAAGGAAAAGGAAACGAGAATTACCTCCGATTTAGCGTTGGTGCGAGTAATTGTGTTGTTATTTATGAGAAAAGTACCCGTTCTCTCATATTGGGCAAGTTCTCTTGCTTCACAATCTCATTTTTGGAGAAATCAATGTTGTCGAATTGATATAAGGGCAATGATTTTAAATATTATATTGGTTAATAAGAGCTAGATAGGCAACTATTTACTAAATTAGCACAAGAAAACAATCACGAAACTCACCTAAATGACGCAACTCCTAAAGAAAATGAATCAAGTACTCACAAAGCATAACTAATTAAAATGAAAAACAAGATATTGCTCTACAACCTAAATGCCAATCGGTAGAAACCCTAACGAGTCACGAACCACATACCTGCAAGAAATTCAAGCCATTGAATTCTTTCGATTGGAATTTAATACCCATTTGATATTTATAGAATTATACCTGCCCAAAAAAGTAAAAGGAAACGATAATTACCTCCGATTTAGCGTTGATGCGAGTAATTGTGTTGTTATTTATAAGCAAAGAACCAAGTATCTCAGTTTGGGTAAGTTTTCTTCCTTGACACTCTCGTTTTCGGAGAAATCAATGTTATCGAATTGATCCTGCGAGAAATATGGGCAATGGTTTTACATATAATATTGGTTAATAAGAGCTAGATAGGCCACTATTTACTGAATTGGCATAAGAAAACAATCACGAAACTCAACGAAATGAAAAACGCAACTCATAAAGAAAATAAACCCAGTAATGATGAACTAGAAATAATCAAAATGGAAAACAAGAGGTTGTTATACTACACTTGGACCAACAATTTCCTCCAGCCAGACTCTTTCGTTTCCCTCGACATTCTTTCTCGTTGTTGAACAAAGAAAAATTTAGAAGCAATATTAATATTTATAGATATCGTACCATCTTCCGGTCTTCATCGATCAAAGGAAAACCACTACTAATCCTCTTCTCCACAAGCTTCTGAGAATCCTAGTGACTCGAGGACCAGGTGCCTCTGAGAATCTCGAAAGCTCATCAATCTAATAAATCAAAAAAAAAAAATTAATTAAATAAATAAAAATTACTGAAAAACAATACTGGGTTTTGAATATGTAACCTAGTTCTGTAGAGTTTGAGCATCGACCAAGAGTGACGGCGAGTGAGATTCGCGAATTTCAAAGCCTGAGAATGAAAACCTAAACCCATAATGGAAAATCAAATCCAATTTGGAGTGGAGTATAGCCGAATAAAACCCTAAAGCAAATCAAAATCAGATTTAAAACACAAATTAAATTGAGTTGTGTTTTAAATCTGATTGCATGACAATCCGAACGAACAATAGAGGGCGGAGTGAACAATCCAGAAAGAGATTATGGAGCAAAGAGCGGAGGGAGAAAAAGGTAATTAGCAGAGAAAGAAAGGGTGATTGTCAGAACGAGAGGGAGGGAGGTGGAAGAGCACACAACCGTAGAGAAATAGAGGATGAGAAAAAAGAGGGAGACTGGGAATCGAGATGAAAAAATTATATGAGAAACAAAGTTAACTAGTGGAAGGGCACCGCGCGGCGCGGTGGAGATAAAATATTATAAATGACTAACGTTTTGCTTTAAAATAGTTCAAAGAATTTTTAAATTCTTTCTTTCGTTCGTTCTATCATCATTAAATTATCAATAAACATATAAATTTATAGATTTTCAAAGTATTCACGTTACATTTTAAAAAAATTATATACAAAGAAAATTCATGTAGACCAAAGAATAGCTTAAACTATCTCTTACGACTTAGGAGGCTCTCTCCCGCAACAACATCGATATCTCCATTGGGCTGTTGTGTTGATTTTAGTGGCAGAATTAGTGTTTGTAAGAGAATTAAAAAAAATTGCAGTTATGAAGACAAATTTTATTATATAATTTTTCATTCACATATTATATTCAAATCCAAACGCATACTAAAAACATAACAAATCTCCTTTTTATTATTTAATTTTATGCTATACAGAACAAATTAATATCACCCAGTTGACTATATTTTTGCGTACCAATGATATGTGTTTTATATATGTATTATTGATGTACCGTTCATATCAACTATAAATCTTATTCATATATGATGTAGATATCATTTAACTTCACCGTATAATAGTGTTTGTAGGCTTGTTGTTGAAACCTCGGTATCATAGTAAGCTAAATATTATTTGTATATATATAGTAGTTTATAAAATTAATTACGAAGTGTAATTCTGGGAACCGAAATTATTCATGATCTAGACTATCGTTACACCAAAACTTACAACTACTTGTACAAAATAATATAAAAAGCACAACATGGTTTGCAATACCAACAAACTACGTAAATGCAAAAAAAAAAAAAAAAAAAAAAACCTTTAAAAGTGTGTGGTCGTCGAGTGAAGTTGCATTCGGGTGTAAAACCGACATTGTCCAGCAACATAATAGTACACAAAACTTATTTGGTTATACAATATTTATGAACACCATGCATTGACCTTTGAACAAAAATAATTAAATGATAAAATTGCAATAGTGTGTGATTCACCATAAAAAAATTAATTAATTCCTAATATTTCATGAATATATTTGTACTTAAAAAACCATTTAAGATGTAAATATGAATTTTTTAAGCAACAAAAAATATTAGCATAGAAAATTGTAATTTAAATAGCTTAAAGACTTCGTCATGAGCCCGGAAGTGACATGTTGGCAGGAAGGAATAGAACATGGATTAGGGAGAAATGAGATAAGCTTAAAACAAAGAATCGGGTTGGTAAAGATGCTGAAAAACTACGACGCGCCGCCCGCGCCACAAAAGGAATCTAGTTGAAAGGAATGAATTAATTTTCTTATGGTGAATCAAATGAAAGCAATTATCGTAACAAACAAATTAAACACGTTCTATGCTTTACTTCATTAAAACAAAAGGAAAGAAACTTGCATGAAAAGAAAGCCTTACGTGACAAATAGAGGTGAAGATCGGATATCTGATGTGCAAAATAGTGACAATGTAAGAATTATAAAATAATATATATATATATATATAACTGAAGAAATATTAATGCAGTAATGGAATTAAAAATATATTAAGAATAAATTTACTCACGATAACATAAATCGAGAGGGGATCGGAGAATTCATTTGCTTGGCAAATGGGATGAGAAAAAAGAATCAAAACAGTAAATTAAATCTGTGACTAAATTAAAACAACAAAATATATAAAGTATTTCATGAATACTTTTGTATTTGAAAAACTATTAAAAATGTAAATATGAATTTTTAAGCAACCAAAAAAAATTAACATTTTAAATTATAATTTAAATAGCTTAATACCATTATTGCAATTTCATGAACAAATAATTTTCATGATTTTAGTGCTATATATATCATTAATGCTCATAAATTAAAAATAATATTAATACTAATCATACATGAACAAATAAATACCTTCAAATTCATATCACCTAAGCTAAGTACAGTTAAAACTAAACGTTAAAACTTACGTGTGCTACACAGAAACAAATTAAATAGCATATTCTTACCAAGGAAACTCTTGTAAAGCTTGTTAGATAACATTACCGTTGATGTTCGGTTTCGAAATGGCTATTGCAATTTAATCTGAGACATATATACATTAGCAAAAAATAATTTCACAAAAGCTTCACAATAGAAAAATGTCGTATTATTATTATTATTATTATTATTATTATTATTATTATTATTATTATTATTATTATAATAGTGGGCGAGACACAAACCTTATCTCTTATCTTGAAAGTTGAAATCCTAAAAATCAATCCAACAGAAAACACTTTTTTATAATCTATATATATATATTAACACAAAATTTACTTACAATTTTGTTTGCTTAAGCTGATTAATCCCTTGGTCCATTATCTATCTTCAGGTTGCAGTGAACGACGTCATTGAGGATTGGTGAGTTCGCGAGCTCGGCAAATGGAAAGAAAAAAAATAATCAAAATAACAGATTAGAATTGTGGCTAAAATAAAAGGAGCAAAGTATAAATATACATACAGACTATTGGAAGACTACACGACAGTGAACATGGAAAATGAATCAACGATTTGTTAACGTATATGTCAAAGGGGCTTTTTAACTTCCAGTGGCTTGTGACTTATTTACATCGTACATAATAACCTTTAAGAAATAATATTTAATTAGGTGATGAATGCAGCAGTTACTAATACTATGACCTCATATTCACTACACCAAATAAAAATATCAAAAAGTAAAATAAAATAGTGAAATTTCAGAATAATAACATTCTTCATTTTGAAGCTTTTTAGACAACTAATTTATTGTGAGTAGATTTTGCTTATATATATATTAACATGAGCATATTTTTAATCAAATAAAAGTGTCATTAATCTTATTAAATTACATGGTATTATGTCATTAGGAGATTATCAAAAGTCTATGTAAATGCCAAATTGATTACACAAAAGTTATTGCATATGAGTATGACATGTTATTTTTTTATTTTTTTATTTTAAATTCTAGAAAATTAGCATTGGAAGATGTCTATATAGAAGAATTGTTTAGTGAATACTTTCTCATTATGCTTTTATTTATATATATATATATATATATATATATATATATATATTAGTTAACACAGTTTGTAACTTACCTGTTAACTTACTTAGGATAGACCCTCGTGTTGTATTGTGCACGCTATTCGCCGGATTCCTGGATGGTGCTTCTTCTCTGTTTGATCCTCATTAAACTTTCTCACATGCTCCTTGAATGCCAAAACAAAAGATGAGTGAAAATAATAAAAATAAAAATATTATTAAATGAATTTGGCGATAACATTTTGAGTATAACAGATAGAATTGTTGCTTTTGTGTGGTATTTCATCCTAAAGAAACTCTATTTATAGAGTTTGCAAATAAAATGAACATAAATGACATTAATTTGTATTAAATGAATTTAGACATTATATTAAGGATATATGAAGAGTCTAAAATATCATTCTATTTTTAAAGAACAGGAAAAGCCAAAGGTCGTTTTATTTTAATGACATATATATATATATATTGTTTTTGCAAATTCTCTATAAAAAAAAGTTTTTTCAATACTTTTTTATTGAACTAAAATTCTACTATAAAAGAAATTACAAAAGAAAAGATAACATAGCTTTAAGTGTAACAAAAAATTAATAAACAAATTATATGAGATGATAAAAATAAATTGTAGGGAAAAAGTAAATCAAAAGAAAAGAAAAAAAGATACATGAAAGAGACGTTTATGAAATACATATATATATATATATATATATATATATATATATAACATAAATATTGTAATACGTGAGTGTATATTGATCAATAATAAAATTGTATATCAATCTCACTATATTAATTTGGTGGTAATAATATGTGACACTTGCAATTCCACTTGCAATCTCACTATACTGAATTAGTAATAAATAACAAAAGCTTTAAAATAAATACATAGCATGGTTGCAACGTTATTAACTATCCATGATTTTTTTTGTCATTTAATAAATGAAAATTGTATTAAAAAATTATAAAATAGTGAAATTTTAGAAAAAGAGGATTCTCTATTTCTAAGCTTTTTAGATAAGCAATTTATTGTTAGTAGATTTTGCTTTTATATATATATATATAGATTTGATAATTAAAACAATTCGTGAAATATTATGTGCAAATTTTTTTTATCGCCACAGCCAAATGACTTTGCCTAGGTGAACCGGTTTTTTATACAACCGTTTTTATGTATTATTGTGTAAAAGTGACTATCTTTAATTTTGTAAACGGTTTTGATAAATTTTTATGCAATCAAATTTTCCACAACAATTTTAAGTAATTGTTGTGCAAAATTCATTGTGAATTCTACTATTTGTAGTAGTGATTACGAATTTATAGACTTGTCTTGATTGATGGATTGATGACTTCTGATTAAAGTCTAGTATTGTCCAGTATGAACACACTTTATACCTGATAAGACTCAATAGTGCAAACCAACACTATGATCTGGTATTAGATCACCACATTAGTTGTGATTGAGTTTATCAATAGCTCTTTGGCGATTAGAAGTTCCCACTACTAATCTAGAATATGGACATATTATTTTAGTTTGTTAGATAGTGATGTTAAACTTCCTCACAGAGACCCAGTATGATAGCATAACACAATTGCAAACATATGACAACTAAGGATGAAACATTTATTACATTGAAACAAATAATTGAACAAGATTGTCATTGATAAAAATTATTTTTTAAAAGAAATAACCAAAATCTTATACAAATGGCATTAGCATCTGAATTATAGGGAATATTTATCGGATATGTCCAACGTCAAATACATTGAGAACCTATAGCACATATTCCAACTGAGTCACGGCACTTCCATCATTTTTCTCAAGTTTAACACTTGGATCAAACGGGGTGTTCCCTTCTTTGAACTTCAAATTTTTAAACTTATCAGGCACTTTCTAGACATAGTGCGATTGACTAAGTTCATAAACCCCAGTGGTTTGCCTAACCTTGATCCCTAAAATCGTGGCAACTTGTCCAAGATCTTTCATCTTGAACGTGGAAGATAGAAACCTCTTTACAATATCCTTATTGTTGTCTTTCTTGCTACCGGTGCATAAGTATCGAAATAATCGATCCCTTCCTTTTGTCGAAATCCTTGAGTTACCAATCTAGCATTTTAGGTTTTTTAACTGCCATCAATGCGACACTTTCTCCTAAACACCCACTTACATCCACTGCGTTTTGGTCCTTTGGGTAAGTCGACAATCTCCCAACCTTGATTAGCCATAATCGAATCCATCTAATCTTTGGATAACATCTTTCCAAAAAGCAGAGTCCCACGAAGCTACTACTTCCTGAAAAGAATAATAAGAATCTTGCAAACAAAATTCTCCCTATTTTCTTTTAGTAAGTAAAATGAAATGAGTTGAGAATATATTACGTCAGGTCGTAAATCCTTTGCCTTTCGAACTCTCTTGCTTATATCTAAAGATCATGATGTTTTAAACAACCCTTGCAGAACTCTCCATGCGAGGTTCTTCATGTGTGGGAATCTCATAATATTTATCCTTCGTGATAAGATTCTTGAAGAATTCCACATCCTGTGATTCAATTATGACATTAGACACCGAATCAAGAAGTCTGTAAGCCTTATTATTGGCCGCACAACCTACAAAAGCACATTTAATTCTGCAGGGACACTACTTAGTCCTTTTCAGAACAATATTTTTATAATAGGCAACGCAGCCCCACACCCTAAAATGATCAGATATTCGGTGCATGACCTTTTCAAAGTTTGTACGGCGAAATATTGTTCTTATTTAATGTTTAAAATATGACACGCGAACAATAAAGCTTCACCCCACAAACGAAAAACCAACTCAAAGTACATTAACCTAGAATTTATCATCTCTTGATACGTTCTACTTTTTTTGTTCGGCTAAACCATTTTGTCATGGTGTACGAGGTGTGGAACACTCCTTTATAATGGTGTTTTTTTTTCACAAAACGCATTTAATTTTTATTCCTTATTGATTTTCCACTTTCGCTTTATAAACTTAAAAAGCATTAAAAGCTTTATCTTTATGCTTTAAAAGTAAAACGTTAGTGAATCTAGAGCAATCATCAATGAAAGTAATAAGTATCTATTTCCCCCTCGAGTATTCATTCCATTAAATTCATATAAATCGGAATGCACAAGATCTAATAAATTAGTATTACGTTTCACACTTTCATTTTGCTAATACCAATATGTGCTAATCTGCTATGCTATAAAGTAACGGAATCAAGTTTATGCGCATAATAAATTGCATTAATAACATCACCAACAATACAAATTTTGACAATTCCCTCGCTAGAATAGCCCTTGCCAACACACACACCATTGTTGGTCACATTAAATTTCTTGACTCATATACGGTCTTAGTTCCCAGTTTACCAAAAATATCCCTAATAGAAAGGCTCTTATTAATATCCAGCATGTGAAGCACGTTAGTCAAAGTGACTATCTTCCCATAAGTGAAGTTAAGCTCCACAGTGTTAGACATGTGTCCTTAAACAAACTGATTTTTATCTATTTGTAAAATATTATTATAAGTCGTTGAATAAAAGATGGTGCTTATTATGTTAATCTTATTATAATTTCTGGTAGAGTAAAATAGAATGTTTGTTCCTTAATTCATAAAGGATGCAATTATGTTATTATTATCACAATAAAGTTAATGTGAGGACGACTTAATAATCATAATAAATGAACTTAAAATATATGTGACCTGATTAATTGGGTGGAAGCATATTAATCGTATTAGGTCATTAATGTGACTAAATGACAATCCTCTGGATTTTGTGTAGGTAACACTCACTAGAAGTTCATTAAGTATGAAGTGTTTTCATACTGGACTAAACCTGACTTAAACTCCGGTTAAAGAGCACAAGATATTACCGTTGTTCCCAACACTATTATTTTGGGAACATGATAGTCAGCAGTAAGGGTAGCTTGGTCATAGACATGGGCACCATACAGCTCTCTTCAGATTCATGATGATTTCCTTGATTGTCGGTGGTGAGAAGTAAGAGGTACCCGTGCGCAACTTATGAATCAAAACCATAAATGGGTTACTCATGATATTACTGATTGAGTCAACGATGAAAATGTAATGAGAGGCAAAACGGTAAAAAACCGCCTGCTCATGTGTGGATCATCAAGTGAAAGATCAATAACCCGAATTTGATTGTATCAATGGACACCCCGGTGTAATAAAAAGAATAATATATATTGTATCACTAAAGAGTTCAGCCTCAGGTTTATAGTGGAATTACACCGAGGTTTGACGAACATCCTAGCAGTTCGTTGGAGCTTAAATTGTACGGGTGCATGGTCCCCGGGATAGCTTCGTAACGAATGATACGTACGTGATAGGAACATTTTGAGATGTTAAATCATTTGGCCAAAATTTACAAAAAACTGAAGTTAGTGACAGACATCAAATAGTTTTATCAGTAGCATGGCAAAAGTACCATATCTTGGTAACCGAAATTAACTGACAAAAGAAAGTAGAATTTGGATATTCTATCATAATGAAAGTTGCTGGAACCGAGTCATTCCGACGGACGATTTGTGATATAGAGAATTTCTAAGTTTGTGATCGTTTTGGTAAAATATGAAATTAAATAACATGCCACGAATTTAAATGATAGTGTGTCACCATGACATTTGAATGTGTGATATTGAGATAGAGGATATTAGTATAATTTAATTATTTGGATTTAATTAGTAATATCTTATTAATAATAAATTAATAATTAATAGATTTTTATTAATAAACAAAAATATATATTTAGTTATATATGTGTGTGTATATCGAATGGGCTGCATGGCATGTTGAACAATATACCATTCGAATGGATTTACTTTGGTCTTATCATATTTGCGGCATAAGTACCAAATGTTTTGGTATTTGAGCAAAAACTCTAAAATCAATTTAATCCATTGGATCTGTTACGATTTAATATAAATCGTTGGATTAACATAATTGATTTTGACCCTATCCATAATTCGAAATTAATAGCTTGGTGACCAAGCTTTGGGTTTTTGAATTTGGTTAATTAATTGGTTAATTAATTGATTTTAACAAGTCTTTGGGTATTTGATTTTATCCTGAATTAATTTGATTCATTAGATCAGTTTAAGATTTATCTCAACCGTGGGACCTGGATAATTAAGATTCGAATTTTATTATATATATATTTCAAAATTAACAATAAAAGGATAAGATTGATTTTTTTCATTTTACCAAGTCTTTCTCATTTAATTAAATCCCTAATTAATAAAATTCCTTGGATTTGGATAAGATTAAATCTAGACCATTGGGTTGAAATAATTAATTATATTTAATATATATAATTCCAAAAAATATGAAGGGAATTTCTCAAATTCGGTTCAGTCTGAGCTAATAAATAGGGAGCTCATTTTACACATTTTCACACCTTTTCCCAGAGAATAATTCGAACTCTCCCTCTCCTTTAGGGTATGTTAATTTTTCCTCTGACCAGTCTCTCTGGTTTGTCTTAAGAGCCTTAAGTGGCATTTTGTTAACTGTTTTGGGAAACCAGTTTTGCAATTTGGTTTGGGAAACCTGTCTGAGAGTCTAGTTTACCAAACCAGTTTGGGAGTTTAATTTTTGAAACACTGTTTGGTTAGTGTTTTGTTAATCTTTGGTTGAAAAATGAAAAAAATCCAATAGAACACAATTTATGTTACTAAAAAGAAAACATGTTTTATTGGAAAGTAATATATTAATATTATGTCTAAAAAATATTTGTCATAATACAAAAATTATTCATATTTCATGACTCTAATTACATGGTAAATATATTTAAAGTAGTAAATATTCCATTTCAAGAGTATATATCATTGTTATTAAGTTAGTATTTAATAATATACATAATTTAACTATATTTTTTAATATGATAGTAATATCATGGAAATTTATAATTATATAAAAATGATTTTAATAATTTATTATATAAGTTAATTTCATAGTTAATATTTTAATATAAATAATTTAATAATATTATAGAATGATAATATATATTGTTATGGTTTTATTTTGTACGATTGAGTTGAAGACCAAAGATAGAAAACAACTTTAAGTGTTTTGTGTGTTCCTTCATTAAAATTTCAGTGGTCTGCGAGACCGGTCTCAGAAAACAGAGACAATTGTTAACCAAACGTGGTCTGTGAAACCAATATGACACTGTTTGAAACCAAAACCAAAAACTGGTCTCAGAGACCATAACCAAACGCCACCTTAGTTCTCCAGAAACTTAAAAAGAACCATCAATTAAAGTTTGCGCTAGAGTCATGCCGGCGAATCCCACACTTCGGTTAATCCCACACCTGGAAGATCACGGGTGTTTCCTTCAGCACCGGTGAAGCCCTGCCAAGTTCTGAACGGGCAACCGAAAGTCGACAACTGAGGTACGACCTTATGCATAGGGTTAATAAATGCGACCATTTACTGCTTTCTAGTTATATCCTATAGACTAGATTATTAATAATGATTCATGAATATTAAGTTACCTAATATTTATCATCATATCTTGTGATATGGTTATTATCCGATATTCAGACCGTTGGTCAGCTAACAGATTTTCCGCTTTAAAATAATTTTTTAAATGTTACCCGGACGGTTCGGAGGCATATTTTGCGATAATATTCTCGGGATCCGAGACCGGATCTCCAATACACAGTGCCCTTCCCCATGATCTCCGAGCGCCACCATTCCCCATATGAACTACTTCTCCATCATGGAATTCATAGTAGGTCTTAAACGATGTCTTGTCGTAGGAAACATGAAGAGTGGCACAAGTGTGCCACCATCCTTGAACCTTCCCTTTGACCGACATGATTTCGCTCATAGTATAGACTATTTTGTCTTTGGCCGTGGTCGCATTTGCTTAATTGTTGGAAAATTTCTTGTTCCTATAATCTCCAGCATAATGGGTGGGCTTGCCACACATAAAGCAGCATGATTTAGTCCTTTGAGGGTACCGTAACTCTTAAACTTCTCTTGGGTCTTTTTTAGACTGAGAAAATTATTTTTCTTTACAAACTTCTTTTTTCCTTTCGCGCTGACCGTGTGGGATTTCGAAGTCCCGAATCCTCAGAATGTTTTCTCTATCTTTTGATTCCTCCTCGATTCGAAGATTTTTTTGTTTTTCTCCAAAGAGAAGTCATCGGAATTGTGGAGAAATTTCTTACGGTAACTTTTTCACAATGACGACAATTTCACAATAATTGCGCCTACTTGAAAAGCTTCCGGAATATCAACTTTCGCAGCCCTCAATTTATTGACGATGACTTGCAATTAATTCGTGTGCTTGTGAAAGTATCGATTTTTCGTCATTCATTTTGAAATCTAAATACATCAAATTAAGAAGTTTTCGGTACCTTCCTTTCCAGCTTTGAATTTATACTCGAGAGCCTTCCACATATCTAACGCAGATTGAATTCGGTGTAAAGATCATAGAGGTGGTCGGAGAAGGTATTGAGAATATGCCCGCGGCACAACATTTCGTCTTCCTTGGACTTCGCACGATCCTTCTTTAATTCGTCTGAGTCGTTGTCCTTCGGTTTGGGAATAGACTCCTCGGGTGGAGAACATAGAAGATCTTCAGAGCCGCCAGAAGGAAGATCATCTTGTCTTGCCAACCAGTGAAATTAGTCCCGTTGAAACGGTCCAACTTCAGGAGGTGTTGGTTCATCACGTTGATGCTTGAAACGGAATCGTCGGTTTCCATGATCGAACTCACTATAAGATTGTTAGAAATTTCTTATAGATTGAATACGTCGAGGCTTGAATCGTGCATGAATACGCTTTCCAAATTATACATCTACGTCGAGACTTGAATCGCGCATGAATACACTTTCCGAATTATACATCTAATAAATAATTTAAAACTACTAAAATACTCTTATTATATTTTTTTATTTTTATTTATAAATATTTAAGTTTACACTTTTAAATGGATTAGAGGGGCTAATATTAATCCACATACGCTAGATTTCGCTATTTTCATAGAGGAGTGACCAAACCATACATATCAATTATATATTTGATAGTTGACGAGTTAATAAGAGCAATTACTATAATTATTTTCTTGACAGGGAAAGATGAGGATCAAGACAGTTCATTAGTATGACTGCAATTGGTTCTAATAATGACAAAATTATTAACAAGCTACGATTGAGTAAGCTATTCCGGCTACAAAGTCAAATATTTCTCACGAGTCTAATTGTCTTCTTGGTCCCTTTAATTAATACTTTACTTTCTCTTTTCATTTATGAGAATTGAAGTGTGGACAAATATAATTATATTATATACATAATTCTCATAGAAAATTTTACTATCTTACATAGAAAATATGTATAGTTCATATTAGGATGTACATTGTAGTACTTTTGTCACAATTAAACTTCTTCGCCTTGTAAGTGTAATTACCATGTTTCATGAATGAGAAAATAACATTCCCAAATCAATCTTCATATTATGTTTATGGTTTTTAAGTTGATAATCTTTAGAAAGACATTAATTAACATAATGATTTATATGCAACAAGGAAGGGAACTTTTTTCGATGAAATAAACGAGAACAAAGGGCGCTCGAAAAAGTGTCGATCAAGATAAAATTGCAAATACCTATTATCGGCGACTTTGGGTCCACCTGATGATGTCGGCCGGTAAATAAACTTTATCCGTACAGTTTGTGAAAAGCACAATCAAAATCTCAACGTTGGGGCTAATTATTTGCTTGAGAAATTCGACGAGATTGCCCGTAAAATTGTTTTCTCCGGCGCATAACAATATATATTTTTTTTCAACAAAATGGTTAAAATAGGATTTTAATTAATTAAAAACCTTCACCGGAGCTTCTAATTTTGCTCATATTTCAAGTCTCTCTGATGATGTCGATAAAGAAAGTATTGTAACGGTAAGTCGCTCATATATGCTAGTAAAAAATTTAAGCCGCCAAATATAGGTTCCGCAAAACACTCAAAGCTGCGGCAAAATTGCTGTCTGCAATCCCGCCGGAACATTATTTCGACGGTGCTGATAAACCATCCTCGGCTCGTATAAACGGAATACAAAAAGATTTTAATAAAACAAAAAGGTCAAATCGTATATTTCAATGGATATAAAGCTGGTCCATACTTGACCAGATGGCAAGTAAAAGTGAGCCCTAAACACAGCTTCAAGAAAAGCTCATTCTGATAGTGAAAAGAGCCTCATTATGAAACATTGCAGGACCATTCTGCCCATGTGATGCCATGTGGTCGTGACATGGCATTGTTCACCACAAAATCCATGTCGACCCTAACAAATTGGAGACCAAAAAAAAAAAAAAAACTTCTCTTCTGATCTCAGCCTGCTAGATCATCAGAAGTGTAGCTATATGTGTGTATATATAGGTGGTCCTCTTGAAAACCACTTTAGATTTTGACTACCATTGCTAGCTAATTAATTGATTCTAAAAGGGCAATGTTACTTTGCTAGATCGTTCGAGTGGCTTTATAGGAGGTTTCTCGATTGTTACGGATTGATCTTGATCATCAATAAGGAATTTACATTTACAATATTGTTAAGTACATATATACAGAGAGAGAGAGAGGTCTTTGAATTTTATTCTCGACTAAAATTCAATTCAAAAGCTGTAAGAAAAATTAAGAAACTACTCATTTTAGTACACACATTGCGTACTTCTTAAAAAAGTTTGTGACTTAATGAGCATTTCATACCATTTCTTAATTAAGAAAGAAAAAAAATTCGAGTCCAATTTGTACTCATCTAAATGAGCCTCCTATAATCTCATATTTTTCAATTTATTTATACTGTAATAAGACTGAAAATTTTAGCTCTTAGCCTCTCTTCACGTAATTTCTTTTTCACTCCATTTTTCTTTCAACGCCTTTTGCTATTACGTTATAGATTAAATTATGAGTAATTGCACCAAATAACCAAATTGAAACATAGGATTAGCAAAATAGCCAAACTTTGGTTAATTTTGTAAACTAGCCAATTAACATGAGGTGGCATTTTAATAACATTTTTATCTCTATAATACCCTTTAATTAATCATTTTAATTATAATTTTTGTAATTAATTAAAAAAAATCATCACAAATCAAGCTTAATTAATTATGCACAAAATTTAGGAATTTAATAGTCAATTTGAATCATTTTCCATCGATACCTCTCTCTCTCTCTCTCTCTCTCTCTCTCTCTCTCTCTCTCTCTCTCTCTCTCTCTCTCTCTCTCTCGGCTTCGAGGCTTCTGTCGCCGGCTCGGAGCTCCGGCGGAGCAAATCGTGCTCCGGAAAATACCTCTCTGTGCGCTCTGTTCAGCCTCGACGACGAGAAGAAAGGCGCGCCGAGGAACGGAGGCGAAGAAGACGAAGAGGACGAGGCGGGGTTGAAGACCATGAAGGAGTTTATAGATCTGGGAAGCGGCTTCAGGTCTGAGCAAGAAACTCGCAAAATGGAGGCGAAAGCCGAAGAAGAAGAAGCTCCCCGGAGAGAATGGCGATTCGGTGACCGGAAACAATGACGGAGCGAGGGCGAGGGAAACGCAGTCGGAGGTCGGGGAGTATCATTTCGGTGGTGAGCGCAGATCTTGCGACACAGATTTGAGATTCTATGTCGACATTGCAGCTCGGATGTCGCTCGACGAGTGCCGACGCTTCTCCTTTGACGAGTGTTTATTCTTGTTAATTTTTGTGTTTATTTGTGTATCAAAGTGTTTATTCGTGTTAATTTTGTGTTTATTTGTATATTAAAGTGTTGATTTACGTTAATTCGTTGTTGATTTACGTTAATTCATTGTTGGTTTACGTTAATTTGCGTATTTAATTTGTTGCTATTTTTTGAATAAAATAAATCCAAAAATTATATAAATAGTTTTTGAATAAAATAAATCCGAAAATTATATAAATATTTTTTTAATAAAATAAATCCGAAAATTATATAAATGTTTGAATTTAAAATTTGAATTATATAAAAACAAGGTTTGGTTTTGGTTGTTACCATATTAATAGCTATTTCAATTAATAGCAATATTTTTAATTAATGAAAATAAATAAATTTTTAAATTTTATTAAAACATGAGGGTAAAAATGTAATTGGAATTCCATTTAAATGGTTAATTGGCTAGTTTACAAAATTAACCAAAGTTTGGCTATTTTGCTAAACACACTTTCAGATTTGGCTATTTATCCAAAGCGCCCTTAATTTATCTAGATCATCTTTGTTATTTTTATTATACTAAGAAATTAGAACAATAAATAACCAACTCTAATACATGTACATTTACAACAATTATTATAGACATAATTTCCGACAATATATTTCCTTATGTATAAATGTCATACTTGTATTCAAGAAAGTGATCGATTGGCCGACTACTGTAGTACGAACGCATTTAGTATTACACAAATAAACCTAATATTCTCAACTACAAATAGACTCTCAACACATGCAACTCGTATTTTCAAAATTTTACATTAGAAATTCCAAATATTATTCGAAGATAGACTTGTTTAATTTCATTTCTCCATGTGTATATGTTGTTGTGGGTAAAAACCGCTTTACAACAATCACGGTGTCGCACATGGCAAGTCGATTTTGAAGAGTATTTTCCGTCCGGGAGCGAATTGGGTCGTGCACTTTCGTTAATATCGTATGTCAAATAATAAGCAATTAAGAGAAATGAGAGACGAAAAAGAGAAGCACAAATAATCATGAAAGTCATCTTATCTCCTCCATTCCTACAATAAAAATAATTACTTAAACACCATAATTCATTTTCTGTTTAAATATTTTGCACCATATAAAATACATTTTTCCTATTTTGAGAAGTTAAAACATGCGTTTTTGTGTTAAAAAATAGTGTGCATGATCCACTAGAAGAATATCAATTATAATTATAGTGGAAGAGAAAATTTTGTGCATGGGGTATCTTGGTCCCTCACGGCACTTCATTTATTTTACGTAACACTTAACAAGACAATTAAGAATTTGATCGAATATGATCACGTAAGCAAGAAACAGATGAAATATGGTCTATTTTTGTGACAATGAATAACATCCACAAAAACTAAACCGATCAATGATCACTACAATATATATTAGAGCAAGAATCTACTTTAAGTTTACAATATAAAATGATCATATGTAATTTATCAACAACTTTCAATTGTTGTGATTATCAACCTAATAACTGAATAAATTGCATAAACCCTAAATTACACACACAAACATTCAACGATGACGGCTACACTCCTGCTCGATATGATATTGTAATTTATTTGAACAACTAGCGTACACAGTTTTGCATTTCGATATATCTAAAAGGTCTCATACGGTAGATTCCTTCATAAATCACCATACACTTCAAATACTCAAACGACGTGGGATTTCATTGTTCTTCCTTATTCGGCCTCGCGGTTCGAGGGTCTGGATCATCACACAAGTAATTTGGTAGGGGAAAAGAGAAAAATCCTAGTTAATATATACTGGCTCCTTTTGTACTTAATATTATTTGAACCCTTTAAATAATATGCAAGAAAAACAGTGGAGAATATGTTGATCATAATTTACAAGTTCTTATGAAACCCCACATACATTAATTAAAACCTTTAAATGCGTCTTCTTTTATTTATAAAAAAAAAAATTATCACAATAACTTTACTGGATTAGATGATAAGGATCTTACAAATTAACACGTGCCAAAAAACCAACTCTAACTAAGTTTTGCATATATAAAAAAGTACATATATAGATATATATAGTGATGATGATAAGTACCCGACAAAAGGAGAAGTCTTTTGAGTTACCAAATCAGCAGAAACTTCAAAGAACCTCAGACTTAAATATCTCACACTCACACCACTCCCTTCACGTGGACATCTCGTGACACTCTCTCACTAGTGGAACCCTACATGTAAATGACCGGCTTTAAGTCTTACACTTATATTCATTGACTTTCTATCGAGATCGAGAGAGAGAGAGAGAGAGAGAGAGAGAGAGAGAGAGAGAGAGAGAGAGAGAGAGAGAGAGAGAGAGAGAGAGGTGAATCTTTTCCAATTAAGGAACAATGCACCTTAGGTGATATTAAAATAAAAAGAAAATATAGATTCTCCATTAGAAAAGTATATCTTAGCACAGCAAAGAACAATTTAGATTCCTCCAAACCCAAAGAAAGAAACCCACAACTCCACAAGCCATGGATGGAACTTGTGCCCTAAGTCACACCTATGAGCATCCATATGCCCTAATAAATTAACACATGACCCCACAATATCTAGATTCTAATATGCCCATCACAACTATAGTACTATATTATTAACTAGTGTTTATTATCTATGGCCCTTAACTTCTCAATTTAGAGAGGAAAAGAGTCTTTTCTCTCACTTTGTCTTTTTGTGACCCCTTGACATGTATAAATACCCCTTATAACCCCTCCTCTATTCACAACCATCTCATACAAACAAAATTACAAGCTCTCCTCTTGGCTTTTTTCTCTCTTCTCTTTCTCTTTGTGAACCCCAAAAACCCTTTTCAGATCACACACCAGAAACCCTAGGATACAAACCCTAAAACCTCTCTCCTTCTTCTCTTAATTTACAAAACCACTACCAACGACATTGTTCAAGTCAAGAAACGCAGCACCATTATTAAATAATGTCGGGCGTCTGGGTGTTCAAGAATAACGGCGTGATCCGGCTGGTGGAGAACCCGGCTGCAGAGTCGGCGATGGACGGGCGGGGGTCCCGTAAGACGAAGGCCCTGGTCTACCTGCCGACCGGACAGGCGGTGGCAAACTACTCGATGCTGGAGCAGATCCTGACGTCGCTCGGGTGGGAGAGGTACTACGGCGGCGACCCTGACCTCTTCCAGTTCCACAAGCGCTCCTCCATCGACCTCATCTCCCTCCCCCGAGACTTCTCCCGCTTCAACTCCGTCTACATGTACGACATCGTCATCAAGAACCCTAACATCTTCCACGTCAGGGACATGTAAGACACAACCGCCATGCAAGGGACCCTCTTTATCTCTCTCTCGCTCTCTCTCTCCCGATGAGGATCCTTCACGCTCTAGCCTTCGCATTAAAGATCTTCTTCTTCTTTTTCTTGTTATCGTCTTTTTTTTCCCTATTGGTTTGTGTTAGCACTAGGTTTTCTGTACAAGTATGTGTGTTTTGTGTATAGAATATAATATAAGGTGTTCTAGACTGTATCTATATCGGGGTGTTTTGTGTTCTTGTTTGGGATGTGTTTCATGTAACATATAATAATAATGAGTCGTTTCACTGGTTTTATTTCGTTTATCTGATTTTTCTTTCTTCAAGAAATTTACAAACATATATATATATATATATATATTCTAAACATAATAAACAAGAGTATTTATTTTATTTTTTTGAGGAATATAATAAACAAGAGTAGATCATATATACTAATGTGATCAAGTACTAGGATCAGAAGAAACAAAAAGTTATCTCTCAGGATATGATCCTTATATATCTCCATGTCACTGAAAAGAAACAGTTGTAATATGGCAAAGTAGTGTTTCAAGCAAAGAAACAATAAAAACGCAGAATTGACTTCTCGAAGAAAACAAGAGAAAAAAAAACATGATTTGATAGTTTGCAACAGTTACTTGCCCAACATAAAGATCGAGCATTGAGGGTTTTGTGTACGTGTCAAATGCCTATTGGGCCAAATGTCAAGCTAATGATATCCCAACAGTTTGTTATCATATACTTTAGTGACCACTGACACTACTAGAAGATGTGTTTGAATATATGTATAATGTAGATACCAAAGAAAATAATTTGGCTCCATATATATATATATATATATATATATATATATATATATATATAAGGGTCAAAGACACTGCAGTTCATGGATCTTACTTCTACATACGTTTGTATAAATGATACGTATATGAGTTTTTTTTTTTTTTTAGTGTTAAGAGGTTTTAACTTAACGTAAATTCAATGTTTAACTACTCAAGTTATACTTAATTGACATGAATATAAGTATTAAGATCATCCTAGAGCTATCAAAAAAAAAAAAAAAAACTGGAATCTAATCATGTTTCTATGTTGTTTACTAATCGAATATATATTGTATCAAGGGAAGTTTTATTTGCATTTTTACTTTACATGTATATGGACTTAAATAATTAAAAAAAAAAATTGCATGCATGGGCGAAAGATAAGAACGAACATTATGTATAAGAAAAGGTAAGACTGCATATATATATATATATATCGTTTGCTATAAATGTGAAGATATGAATATTGTAAGGCATATTTTCTAGTTTGAGCAAATTTATTATGTGATGTGCGTAAAACGTATAGAAAGTAAAGCGAGCGCGAAAAAGTAAAGAACGCTAAGACTTTTTGTTAACGCAATTCGGACTATCCCTTGTGGATAATTTACTTCGGGGCACTCACCCAAATTGATCAACCAAGAGATGATTACTAACGGAAATATATATGGACCCAAAGCATGAAGGAAACTCCCCCACGATGTTATACCATCAGCTTCGACATCCAATACTTGAACACTTGATGATCGCAAGATCCCCATGTACCAACTAGCAGCGAACGTCCCGTTCTTCTTCAGTTCACTCGTGAATCACTACTTGCCTTATCCCGAAGGTTTTCTCATAATATCTCTGTAATTACTATAGATTTTGGACCTCAATAGCCGATACATACATGAGCTGCACAATTCAAATCTTCACGTGTTGATGACAAGTTTCAACTCCTTGATACTCTCCCATAAAAGTGAGTCACTTCCAATCAGCTTTCTCTGATTAAATTCGTGACCCGTATATAAGACAATGCATGGGGTTGACTCAATCAGTCTCTTATTGTGCGGCTTGATAGACTATAAGTAATGACTACAAATATACCAATAACTTTTCATAAATAAGCCAACGTAGTAAACATGAAATATATGATAATTAAAGCGAAATATTTATGTTCCGACAAATACTATATAAGAAAATTTTAGTTTAAAATTGTATATATAGTATAAAAAATACCAATTTTTTAGGATGATAAAAGATCATTGTTATTCATTTTTAATTAAAATAAAAATACCCTAAATTCTTTTATATATCTCGAAGAACTAAGTCGACTATAGTATTCATTTTGTAATATATGGACCACAGTGCTTTATTATTTTGCATAGAACTTTTAGGAAACAACTAATAGTAATTATTACGACCAAGACATGACACAACTAGACCAGGTCAAACTGGGAGATCGTAAGAATTTTCAGCAATATAAACACTCACACGTATACACATATATGAATGTATAAAGTCAGCCAACTCGAACTTTCTTCTATCAATAAATTTAAAAAAGAAACGACCAATAAAAAATTAGAGAGCTATGTGTGCATAAAGAATCAATGGACCAATCATAAACGATCTTACTTTTTATTGATTGGGTCATTATGATTCGGAAGATTCCATTATTTTCTAGAAAATTAAAGCATATATATATTTGCTCGGGATATATAAATAATTATACATATATGGGTTGATGACGGGAAAAATACTTAAAGTTTGGTTAAAGAACTCCTCGTGTACTCAAAGTTTAAAAGTGGTGGCAAAAATATCCAAAGTCAAATTTGAGGAGTTCACCATTCCATTCTCATAGCGCCGTTAACTTACCCGTTAACTCTGGCCACGTGGATAAATCTATTTTGTTAAGTGTAATAATTAGGGGTTCAATCAGCTGTATTGAACCCCTAATTAATTAGTTGTTTTGTCATAAACGAGGGATACGTGAGTTCGTCCACGTGGCAAAAATTGTTATTTCAGCAACTTACACTTTTCCGCGTGGCCAGAGTTAACCGGTAAGTAAACGGCACTACAAGAATAGAGTGGTCAACTCCTCAAATATGACTTTGGGTATTTTTGTCACCACTTTAAAACTTTAAATACCCGAGGAATTTTTTCACTAAACTTTGAATATTTTTATCGTCATTAACCATATATATATATAATATATATAATTGAGATTTGAGAGATCAGAGGTCCCCAACCTAGGAGAGACGAAGATATGGAAACGCAAGTGTTGAATGTGGATCTTCACGTGGAGCAGATTCTGACAGCGTGGCAAGGGGTGAAACGTGTCTTGATGGGCATGGCGGAAATGCTTTTTGGTTGAGTTAACTGTCTGATGTTGCCACTTGGCGACTCGTCCTTAGTTTTTTGCCGAAACAAGAAACGAGAAACAACTCCATAATAAGACTACGACCTTTTTATTTTATAATCTTATGTATTTCTTAATTACACTAAGCCGGAATGTTGTGGTGTCTTCAAAATTGCTTTTAAAATTTACTGTCAGAAAAAGTGTTGTGAAAAAAAGTAATGTACTGTCTGGTTAATAAAAACAAAAATAATTGGTTTTTTCAAAAGTTCAAGTTTAGTGTTTGGTAACCAGTTTTCCTTAATTAGCTTCTAAATGTCAAAAAGTACTAATGTTAAATATAAAAAATTAAAAAATATTTAAATAATATATATACTCAATAAATAAAATAAAATAAAATAACATTTCTTAATTTGTTATGTCTTTTATGCTTTTAATTTACAATACTTATTGTTGATGTCGTTTTTGGATCAAACACTGTTGAGGCCCACGTTGTGTATTTTGGGCCTGGCCCAATGTCGCTGGTGACGTGGCGGGCTTTTGTTGACTCTTGGATGGACCTTGGATGGGCCTTGTTGCGAGGATGACAGATTTTGCTGTCAATGATGGTTCCCTCTGGCCCTCGTTGACTCCGGGACAATTGCCGCTGACTTCAGGGTGAGGTTTTAATTGACTGATTTGGGGGCCCTAAGCAGGCGTTCCTGGCGCTAGCCCGGTCAAAGGTCTCTTTGCCGTTCGGGGTCCTAGGCGACCCGGGTTACACACTACCTGTTACCTCAGGCTCGTGTCCCCAGGCTATGCCCTCAGCCGCGCAATTGACTGGGGAGATAGACTGGGCACCGCGTAGAACTAGGCCTATCAGGCGGGCCAAGGAGCAAGTAGGAATTTCACCAGGGCTTCCGCTTTTTGTAAATCTCTCACTTTTTAGGACCTGAAAAAAGGGAACACCCGAGGTCAAGGGAAACAGGGGGGGTACCCCCTAATTCACCTCCGACGGTCAACATTAGAACGGTATTTGAGGGAAGGCGAGTATATCGGGGGTAGAGAGAGAGAGAGAACTCGAGTCGAGTGAGTTCGAATGAGTTACCGTTTAACTGAACTGAGCTTCTATTTATGGTAGGGCCCGGGGGCCCACGTGTAATAAAATATTGTCCCAGGGGTCCCCGGGCAATTATTTATTTATTTTCAGGTCCCCGGGAAAAGATGGAGCGATCCCGGCCGTCCGAGCGGGATCAGACAGCTACGCAGCCCCCAAAGGGGGCCACTTGCCTGCGCGGGATCAGCCAGGGCCATCCGGGCCCTACGCGTTGCTCTCCCGAGCCTTTCCCCTTGCAACTGGGCGAGGGGAAGCCCACAAGTGGGGCTGGCGGGCGATCCTGGCCCTCCACGTGGCCAATCGCTGCCAGCCCCTCGCAAGTGGGGCGAGTGGTGGGCTCAGGTGGGGCCCACGTGGCGAGGCAGCCTCTGGGCTCGCCACGTGGCGTGATCCAAGAGGCTGTTGTCTTCGTGGGTCCCACCGAGTGTCCTCCGACGTCTTTTTTGCTCTCGGGCCCGTCCCGTGTCCGTTTTCCACAAATTTTATGTCGTTTTTGGGTGTTTTCATATTTTTACAAACACCGGGACACTTTGTTTTTCGAGAACGGGTCTCCGGAGGGAGTTTTGGGTTTTAAGATTGATTTAATTAATTTATAATCTTAATTAAAAGATTAATTGAATCAATTAATTAATTAAAGGGAATTAGTATGATAATTCCCGTTTTAATTAATATTTATGAAAATCAATCCCATTTTAACTCGTAACATTAACCCCCCAGTTTTACGGAAATTCGTGATTTCCGTGAAACTTCTATAAATTCGAGGTGGGCCCTCTCATTTTCACAGTTTCGATACGGACACGGCTCATGGAATTACTTCGAAGTAAGTTTTTTGAGCCTCCGCTACTTTTTATTCTGTTAGCCTTTTTGCATGCCGTTTCTTCCGTTGCGTAGTATTTTCAACGGAGTTTAGCATAGCTCGGTTTTTGTGTCGCGATCTTCAGATCAAATTTCGTGAAAATCGCGTGGAAGTCGAGTCGGTTCGTAAAAAATCGAGCTCGAACTCTCTCTGGAGCCGATGGAGAACCAGCCAGCCGGAGCCCCTGCCGCCCAGCCAGCCACCGCCGTCGCCAGAGTGTTCCCCCGAGGGGGCCGCGGGTTCCGTGACGCCGAGCTTGCTCCCGACGTCGAGGGGTGGCCCCATACCGCCGGCGGAAGGTCCCCCGAGGGGGCCGGGGTACCCTGGCGACCCCGTCTGTGGGGTCGCCGCTGGCCGTGGTGGCCGGAGGAGCCAGACTGGGGTCGGGCTCCTTGTGCGGGCTTATCGAGGCCGAGCTCGCCCCTGACGGCGAGGGGTGGCCTCCCGTCGCTGGCGGTGGGTCCCTTGAAGTCCGGGGTACCCAGGCGGCCTTATCTGTGGGGTCGCCGTTGGCTGTTGTCGCCGGAGGTGCCGGGCTGGGCCGGCATCCTTCGGGGGCGTCGGGCTCCACCGACCGGGCTGTGTGTCCAACGGCGGGACCCGGTGTCAGTGGAGGTGGGTCTCTCGATGTCTGGGGAACGCGGGCGGTCTCGTCCGCGGTGGTCCCGGCCTCCGGGGAGGCCGTGTATGGCCGGGGTGCTCCTGTTCCCCGTGAAGGGCCGGTCGGGCCTCAGGGTTCCCCGGTGGGCCCGGGCTCTGCTGGGCCGGATCCCCTTGGGCCCCACGTCCTTAGGCGCGCGTCGACATTTTTCCAATCCCATCCGGGCGGGTTCCACGTTTTAGTTTTCGTTCTTGAGGTCGAGTGCCGGAAATCCTGCCTCGGCCGCTCCCTGAGGGTCCCCTACTAGATCTTGGTTGGACGCGTCGCTTGATTTTTCGGATGTCGATGTCCCGAGCGACGTCACTTCTTATGATCTGGAGACCCTTTTTTGGGATGAAGGGTTGGCTCCAGTTGCCGGGGTTTATGCTCCGACGGAGGGCTCGGTACCTAGTCGGCCTCCTGATGGGATGGTGACAGTTCCCCTGGAGAGTATTCGTCAGGGCTTTACTCTTCCGGTCCCTCCTCTGCTGGAGGGGCTTTTGGTCTTTGCCGGCCTGCACCTGATTCAGTTAAGCCCAGGTGCCTGCTGGTTTATCGTCGGCTGTTACTCGATGTGGCGAGAAGAGCGCGGTCAGGAGCTGACTGTCGATCAGTTCTTCCAGTTCTTCATTATCCAGCTCCATTGGGGAACGCGGGGGTTCGAGAATTGGTGTGACCTTGATTCGGACCAAGGTCTCAGGATTTCAGGCTTTCTGCGAGGTTCGGACCCCAGATGGCATAGTCGCTGGGTGTGGGTCCCAGGCGCCTTGCTGGGTTCGGTGCCCCAACGCTTGGCTTCTCCTTCGGCGCGCACTCGCCAGACCACCGGGAGTTATGACTTTGGCAGCCTTTTTATGGAAAAGTTCGTCTCTCCCAGAATTTTTGCTCCTTATCTGGAAGGGTCGGCGTGGGTTCGATCGGGATGGGTCCCGGCCGATTGCCTCCTTGAACCGTGCTGGAATTCCTAGGCGGGATCCCAGACCTTGAATGGTGTTTACTCATTTTCTTACATTCGAATGATAATTGTGCCATCTTTGCTTGATTCGATATCTGACACATTTGTTCCTTTTTTGCAGGTATGCCAGGTAGCAGGGGAGTTTCTAGTGGGGCCGGGCCATCTTCGGCTGTTCCTTCCGCGATTCATGGCCGTCGCGCCACGCCACCTTCGCCCGGAGGGGTGGAGCGTCGGGTTCCTCGTAGATATACTCGGACGGCCTCCCCCTACCATTGTTCCGGATCTTCATCGCGGGACGGGGCGGATTCTGAAGGCATGCCCCGGACCATTTACGAGCCGTCGGTCTTTGAGCATGCCCCGCCGATGGCGGAGCTCCTGTCAGCCGATTCGGTCCCGCCTCCAGTACGTCTGTTTACGCCGCGTGCTTGCTCCTTTTTGGGTATATTCTCTTGTAACTGTATCTTTGACTGTTTGCAGATCCCTTCGGTTTTTGCTGCTGACGCTCCCGGGGTCGTCGGTCCCGTTCGCGGTTTGCGCGTCGAGGGCTTTCTCACACAGGAGGTCGCGTCTCTGCGGCGACGGCTTGCTACGGTGGAACGGGAGAACCAGTAATATCGGGTTCGGACTGAGACTGCCCAACAGGGCATGTTCGTGGCTCTTCGTCTTCTGTGGGAGGCCTAGGAGAGCCGGGAGAGGCTGGTGCACCAGATGACTCGAGGGTCGGCTGAGTATCATCAGGTTTCCGCGGCCCTGATGACGTCGCGGGCCCAGCTCGAGGCGCTGAAGGTGGAGGTCGAGAACATTCGGAGTGGTGCAGCTCAGGCGGGCGAGGCCCGTTTCTGGGACGGCTTTTCCTCGCTCTTCATTGCCTTGTTGATGGAAAACATTGGGGTTCCGTTTTCCGTTGCCTTGTTGACAGAGCGGTTTGCTCTTCCTCCGGCCACGTGGGCGCTGCTCGCACCGTACACCGCTGCCATCCCTAGTCCAGATTTGATGATGGACTTCGAGTTTCCCGTTGCCGCCCCGGACTTTGCCGTTCCGGGGGGTTTCCAGGACGATTTTGGGACGGCTGCTGGCAGCGCCGTCGTCGGTGATCAGCAGCCACCGGAGGGCTTCGGCGCTCACATTCCTCCGGAGCACGATGGCGGCGAGCAGTCCAGAAACGGGGACGATCCGGCAGATTGATGCAGCCTCAGTAGCTTTTTTTTATGTAGCCCGTCGGCGTTTATTGTATCTCCCATTTTTTGTACGAGATCGTAGTTCCCGCCGTATGTGGCGGATTTTTGTACGTGCCCTGCGGGGCACTGATTGTAAATATCTGACAATTTCAGTTTCCCTTGGAGATACAACGGCATTTATATATATGATATCTTTCGCGCGCCAGTCCGAGCGTGTCGGCTTTTGTAGCGTATTTAAGGGTTTATGCATTTTTATATGTTTTACCCTCTCTTTTGCTTATTGCAGGTGTTTATTCTCCCAGGCGGTTTGGCTAGACTTCGAGCCTTCTCACTGGTGGGTGCGTCATAGTTCGGTACGTTTTGCGCTTTGGGCGGGTTTCTACCCCCCGAGTTTTTCGTCGGGTGTTTTAGGGAGTTCCCTCCTGCTTTCAGATCTCGTGCCAGAGTTGCGTCTCTGGTCTCGTGGTCCAGACTGGGTACTACAGTTCCGGACTTGGTGCCTGGGCCGGCAGGATCGAGGTCCGGGCCGTGCTAGGGCTTCGTGCCGGGAGGACGCCTATGAGGCGTTTGGCTTTCCCGAGGTCAGCACTTTCGAGGCGGCTTTCTGTCTCGGGTGCCGAGGTTGGCGCCTGGGAGGGCGGCTTACGGTATCAAACCTTTAGGGTCTGAGCAGGCGGGATTAGTGTCCGAGCCGTGCTAGGATTTTATGCCGGGAGGATGCTTGTGAGGCGTTTTGGATTTCCCGAGGTCGGCGCTTTCGAGGCGGCTTACTGTCTCGGGTGCCGAGGTTGGCGCCTGGGAGGGCGGCTTACGGCTTCTGACTTTTAGAGCCAGAAACGAGGTTCCGGTTTTTTGCCAAAAGTCCGCATTTATAAACGACTTATGGCCTTGGGCTTTTAGTGCCAGGTCTTGCGCCCCTGGTGCTTTTCCGAAGTCGGCGCTTACGATCGGCTTACTGTCTCAGAGTTGATGCTTGGATTGGCGGGATCGATGTCCGGGCCTTCCAAGTCTTTTTGTGCCAGAGTAGGCGGGGTTGGGGCCCGAGTCCTTCTAGGTCTTTCATGCCAAGCGGCGTTGATTGGTCTTTTTACCGATTTTTGCATTTTTTGAGCGGCTTACTTCTTCGGTTTTTTTTTTTGTATCTGCCTCTTCTGGTAACCCCCCAGTTTTTGAGTAATATGTTAGGGTTAGGAAAAAACTATACAAGTAGAGACAGATATGATAATAGAAAAAGAGAATTCTATTAACTGACACTTCTTGTGGCGCCTTTCTTACATAGGTCGGTTATCAGGGCTATTCCCAGACCGGCTAGAGTGCTTGTGGCGGCGACGTTTTGGTTTCGGGCATCTCCCTGTGAGATTTTTGCATGTGCGGGTGCCTTTCTTTTTTCTTAGCTTCAAACTGGATTGGAACATTCTAGGAAAGATTTTCCCTAGACTTTCGGATTCCAAGTCGTTCCTTCGATTTGATCGGCTCCGTGTTATTCTTCAGACCTAGCTCTGGGTGTGCGGCCCGTCCTTTGTCGCACGTCACTTATTGATAGTACTGCTTCAGGTGCTCGACGTTCCAGGGCCGGGGAATTTCTTTACCTCCCATCTCTTCTAGCCGATAATTTCCATCTCGTATAACCTTGGTGATGCAGTAGGGGCCTTCCCAGGTGGGTCCCAGGACGCCGGCCCCCTGGACCTGCGTGTTCTGCCCCACCTTTCTTAGGACCAGACTTCCTTCAAGAAAACGCCTTGCCTTGACCTTCGAGTTGTAGTATCGTTCTACAATCCGTTTTTGGGCCGCTAGGCGAGAGTAGGCTTCGTTCCGTTTTTCTTCAAGGAGGTCGAGTTCGACCCTCAGGGCTTCGGAGTTCCGTTCCGGGTCGTAGAGTTCGACCCGGGGTTATGGCACTGTGATTTCCGCGGGGATGACCGCCTCGACGCCGTATGTCAGGGCAAATGGTGTTTCGCCCGATGTGTTCCTAGCGGTGGCGCGGTATGCCCAGAGCACCGCGGAAAACTCTTCAGCCCATCTTCCCTTATTTTCGCCGAGCTTCTTTTTCAGAATTGCTTTGATTTCTTTGTTGACGGACTCGACTTGGCCGTTGGCTTGCGGGTATACTGGGGAGGAATAAGTGTTGCTTATTCTGAGGTCCTGGCAAAATGATCGGAGATCCAGGTTGTTGAACTCCTTGGCGTTGTCGGTGATAATGGATTCGGGTATCCCGTGTCGACATACTATGTTACGCTAGATGAAGTTTGTCGTATTGGCTTGGCTTCGACCCACTTGGTGAACTAGTCGATGGCGACTACAACGTACTCCACTCCTCCTGGTGCCTTCGGAAGCTTCCTGATTAGGTCAATACCCCATTTTGCAAAAGGGTGAGGGACCATTACCGGGCAGAGCGAGACTGCTGGTTGCCGCGAGATCTGTGCAAACCGTCTACGTTAGTCGCATCTTCGTGCTATTTCAGCGGCGTCTTTTATGAGAGTTGCCCAGAAGTATCCCTACTTCAGTGTTTTTAGCGCCTGAGATTGCCCCGCATAGTGATTCCCACAAATTCCTTCGTGGATTTCGCGGAGGACCAGACCGGTATCTTCTTCGTCGAGGCATTTCAGTAGAGGTTGCATGAAACATCGCTTGTAAAGCTCTCCTTCGTGCAGCACATATCCGGTTGCACGAAACATGAGCTGTCTGGCTTCTTTGCGACCAGCCGGAATGGTACCGTGTTTTAGGTACTCTATCATTGGGGTGATCCAGCTTTCGCCGAGTGTGCCGGACAAGGAGAGAATTCCTTTGTCGCGGGCTGGGGTTGTACCTTCTCCGATTCCCGTGTCATCCCGTCTTTGGTTGAGGTGTCGGGAGCTTCGTGCTTTTTTATCGAAGGCTTGTTGAGGGCTTTGATCGGGACCTTTCCTAATTCCTCGTTGTCGGCTCCAGAGGCGGCCCTGGCCAGTGTGTCGGCTTCCAAATTCTGGTCACGAGAGATCTGTGTGATTTTGTACCAGGATAGCGGTTCCAGGGTCGTTTTGTCTCCGCCAGGTATGCTACAATGTGAGTTTCCTTAGCTTGGTATTCGCGTTCCACTTGGTTCATGATCAGCTGGGAGTCGCAGTGAATTCGTAGGTTTTCCACCGAGAGTTTGTGCGCGATTCGTAGTCCGGCTAGCAGCGCTTCTTATTCAGCTTTGTTGTTCAAAGTTTTGAATCCAAAACGTATGGCGTAGCGGAGCTTTTCGCCATCGGGGTTGGTGAGTACTATTCCGGCCCCAGAACCGTGCATGTTCGCGGCACCGTCGACGTGCAGACACCAGATCGGACCGTCAGGTTGACTTTTCCTTTTTGGAGTCTTGGGTGGCCTGTTGACTTCTTCCTCGGTTTCGACCTCGATGTCGTAGGTGAATTCAGCGATGAAATCGGCCACGGCTTGGCCTTTGATGGCGACCCTAGGCTGGTACTCGACGCTGTATTCTCCCAGCTCTTGTGACCAGATAGCCATGCGTGAGGAGGTGCCTTTGAGCAGCGTCTTCAGGACTGGGTGCTCGGTCCTCACGACTATTTGGTGAGCCTGGAAGTAGGGGCGGAGTTTCTTCGCAACTGTGACTAGGGCGAGTGTCAACTTCTCGATTTGCGAATAACGCGTTTCGGTGTCTAGGAGGGCTTTGCTGATGTAGTAGATCGGCAGTTGCCTTTTGTCTTCTTCCCGGAACAGTACGGTGCTCACCGCTCGAGTCGAGACCGAGAGGTAGAGGTAGAGTGGTTCCTCCTCCTTTGCTTTTGACAGCAAGGGTGGTGACCCGAGGTAGGTTTTTAGCTCTTATAAGGCTTCCTCGTATTTTTCGTCCCAGACAAAGTTCTTTCCGCCTTTGAGGGCTTGAAAGAATGGCTGGCAGCGGTCAGTGGCCTTTGAGACGAACCTTCCCAGAGCGTTGATCCTACCGTTTAGGCTTTGCACCTCCTTGATCCGTTGGGGGCTTCTCATTTCGAGAAGGGCTTTAATTTTTTTGGGGTTAGCTTAGATTCCCTTTCGGTTGACAATGTATCCCAAGAACTTCCCGGATTCGAGTCCGAAAGCACACTTGGCGGGATTTAACTTCACCCGATATTTTCTCAGCAACAGGAATGTTTTCCGCAGATCGTCGACGTGGTCTTCCTCCCGAAGGCTTTCTACGATCATGTCGTCTACGTATACCTCCATGGTTTTTTCGATCAGTGGTGCGAACATCCTGTTGACCAGGCGTTGGTATGTTGCCCTGGCGTTCTTGAGTCCGAACGGCATGACCTTGTAGTAGTAGAGACCGCGGTCGGTCACGAACGTCGTGTGTATCTGATCGGGCTCGTGCATCCTGATTTGGTTGTACCCTGAGTAGGCGTCCATCATGCTCATGAGTTGGTGGCCGGCGGTGGCGTCTACCAGCTGGTCGCTCCTCGGGAGCGGAAAACAGTGTTTGGGACATGCGGCGTTGAGATCGTAGTAGTCTATGCAGATTCTCCATTTCCCGTTTGGTTTTTTCACCATCACCATGTTGGACACCCAGTCAGGGTATGTGACTTCTTTGATGAAGTCATCGGCGATGAGCTTGGTGACTTCCTCGCTGATTGCCTGGTATCGTTCAGGGTTGAAGGCGCATCTGCGTTGGATCTTCGGCGTCTTTCCCGCTTCGATGTTTAATCAATCCCGGGCATATCGGCGCGCGACCAGGCAAATACGTCTTTGAACTCCTTCAGGAAGACGATCAGCTTGGTCTTGATCATGACTGGAAGTTGGGCTCCGATCGTGACCGTTCTCTCGGGCCGGCCTTCCTCTATCGGGATCTATGTGACTTCCGACGATGGCTTTATCGTGGGCTTACGCCTGTCATCTCGAGGGTCTTGCTCTGCGTTCCCTGGGTAGTCGGGAAGTTCTTCCTCGAGCTGGCACACCGCGTTGATGACCAGCTCGTTCTTCCCGAACTTTGTCCCTTGGGCGTAGCAGTTCCGGGATTCGCGTTGACTACCTTTCATAACCCCTATCCCATTATCAGTTGGTAATTTGACGAGCAGATGATAGGTAGACGCCATGGCTTGTAGTCTGTTGAGGCTAGGTCGCCCCAAGATGACGTTGTAGGCGGAAGGTTGATCCACTACGAGGTATCCGACCATTTTGGTTGTCAGGGCTCCGTCTTCGTAGCCGAATGTTGTGGGCAGGGTGATGGCACCTTCGGTGTAGACCGGTCGCCCGTTGAATCCGTAGAGGGGTGTCCTCACTGGAGTGGGGACCAGTCCTCCTAGGTTCATCTGGGCCAAGGCGGTCTTGAAGATGACGTCGGCCGAACTCCCATTGTCGATCAGAACCCGTCGTACTCGACTGTTGGCGATGAGGACATCGGTTACGATAGCGTCGTTATGCGGATGTGAGATTCTCCGATCCTCCTGCTCGGTGAAAGTGATTTCCTGGCTGGGGAGCGCGTGGGATGCTCCCCCGAAGTGGGTGATGTTGACTTGGTGCGCGTCTCGATCCTCTTCAAGGGATCGGGCGTACCGTTTCCTTTGGTTGCTTGAATCTCCAGTTTCGGGTCCGCCCATTATGGTTGAGATGGCGTAGAACTGAGGGGGTCCATCTCTTTCCGGTCCCTTCTCGGAGCGGGACCGTTCAGGACCATCATCGTGTTGTCGCCTATCTTCCTGCGGTCGTGGGCGGCTGGAATCCCCGTTTTCGGAGATCACTTTTTTGACGAACTCCTTGAGTTGCCCGTCTTGTATCAGCTGCTCGATTTGCCTTTTTAGCTGATAGCACTCTAACGTCGTGTGACCATGATCCTGGTGATACTCGAAGCACCGACTCATATCTTTCTTGGCATTTTTCTTTAGAGGGGGTGGCCTCCCGAACTTATCTCCGTGCAGGCTGAAGATCATTGCGGGCGAGGCCGTCAGGGGGGTGAAGTTTGCGTCTTTCCGGAATTTTTCCGCCTTCTTGTGCAGCGGAGGTTTGTTTCCGGAGTTTAGGCGCTGTTGCTTTCCCCGCGGCTCGTTGTTGCTACCCTTTTGATTGTTGCGGTACTGACTATATGAGTTGGGCTAGCTCCGGCCGCCAAAGTATTCGTCGATTGCGATGTCCTTTGCTGCTCTTGTCATTAGTTCGGCCATGGAGGCCGGCCTATCCTTGACGAGGGAGCGGGAGAAATCGTATAATGGCAGGCCGTCGATCACTGATGTGATGGCATCATCGTCGGTGTAGCTGGCCACTTTGTTTGACTCTTCGACGAACCTTTTCAAGTACGTCTTTAGAGTTTCGCCTTTACATTGCTTGAGAGTCCAGAGGTAGGACTTTGTCTTTCGCCGTGTGATCGAGCTTGAAAAACGAGAGGTGGATCGTTCCGCGATCTCGTCGAACGACCCGATTGATCCCTTCGGGAGGCGTTGGTACCATTCGAAGGCGGGTCCCGCCAGTGTGAGACAGAAGGCCTGACACATTGTGGTGGGCGAGCATTTCTTCACTCGCATGCTGAACTGATACTGTATTAGGTGGTATGTGGGGTCGGTAGAGCCGTCGTAGGTGAGTTTTAGCGGGAACCTCAGGTCTCTGTCGAGATCCTTGGCGAGTAGGTGACTAGCAAGGGGGGACAGGTTCACCTCAGGCATGCTCCGAGCGACAGGGTCGGTACTCTGGGCCGCAGCGAGTCTTTGCATTTCTTTCTTAAGTGCTCGGAGTTCGCTTCTGAGACCGTCGTAGGGTGGTGTTTCGGCCTGAGTATCTTTTACGGGGATGACATATTCTCCCCCCTTGTGTCGGGAGTGTTGGGAGCTGTCAGATCCCTCTGCATTGTCGTCGTTGTTGGGGGGACCGTTCTCTCTTCCCCCCCCCCCCCCCCCCCCCCCCCCCGCTGCTGCCGATTAGTTCAACTCAGGTGGTTTGAGATTGCGCCGGCTCCTGGTAGTCTGCGGGAGCAGGACGCTCTTTGTTTGCCTCTCTCTGAGTGAGTTTGAGGGCTTCTTCGGGGCTTTCCTCCTCTGCTTCGCCGGCGTGTTTGCCTTCGAAGTGTTTGGAGATGAGCCTGGTTAGTCGGAAAAGACTTTCTTCGACTCGGGCCAGTCTTACTTCGTTGAGTGCTAGCTCTTGGCGGGTGCTTGCTTCCGGCAGGACGCGGACCTTCTTCTGGCGGGCTTGGACCTTTGCCCGAGTGTTTAGAGCGATGCTCTCTGTGGGATGAGAGGGAGTACCTTCCGTCGACTTGGATGACATCTCTTTTGGTCTGGTGAAACCGACCGCTGCTCTGCTGGTGGGATTATTCAGAGGATTGAATTCCTGGGTCCCCCTCCTTCTAACGCCAAAATGTTGATGACGTTTTTTGGATCAAACACTGTTGAGGCCCAAGTTGTGTATTTTGGGCCTGGCTCAATGTCGTTGGTGGCGTGGCAGGCTATTGCTGACTCTTGGATGGACCTTCGATGGGTCTTGTTGCGAGGATGACAGATTTTGCTGTCAATAATGGTTCCCTCTGGCCCTCGTTGACTCCGGGACGATTGTCGCTGACTTCAGGGTGAGGTTTTAATTGCCTGATTTGGGGGCCCTGAGCAGGCGTTCCTGGAACTAGCCCGGTCCAAGGTCTCTTTGTCGTTCGGGGTCCTAGGCCACCCGGGTTACACACTACCTATTACCTCAGGGCCAGAGGCCGGGGTTACAGGTCCGGGAACCGCTCAGATCGTAGGTACCAGCGAACGGGGGAGTGCTTTTGACCAGAGAGTGAATCATGGAAGGTTAGACTCTCGACCTGCTATGGCTTTTTCTAGTCCGGGCAGGAACTGTCCACGGAGTCCCGGTATCTTATTCAGATCCGGGGACTAAGAGACAGAACTTAGGCCGCGCTGATCTTAGAACAAGGGCAGGCGGGGTCATGGACCTTCCCTAGATTGTCTCCAGGGGATTCTTCACAGAACGATACCTCAGCCATCCGGATCATAGTGGAAATTCCCCTAGGTCGAGCCCCTCGTCCTGAATTGTGGGCCCAGGCTCGTGTCCCCAGGCTATGCCCTCAGCCGCGCAATGGACTGGGGAGATAGACTGGGCACCGCGTAGAACTGGGCCTATGAGGCGGGCCAAGGACCAAGTAGGAATTTCGCCAGGGCTTCCGTTTTCGTAAATATCTCACTTTTTAGTACCTGAAAAAAAGAGAACACCCGAGGTCAAGGGAAACAGGGGGGGTACCCCCTAATTCACCTCCGACGCTCAACATTAGAATGGTATTTGAGGGGAGGCGAGTATATCGGGGGTAGAGAGAGAGAGAGAACTCAAGTCAAGTGAGTTCGAATGAGTCACAGTTTAACTGAACTGAGCTTCTATTTATAGTAGGGCCCGGGGGCCCACGTGTAGTAAAATATTGTCCCAGGGGTCCCCGAGCAATTATTTTTTTTTCAGGTCCCCGGGAAAAGATGGAGCGATCCCGGCCGTCCGAGCGGGATCGTACGGCTACGCATCCCCAAAGGGGGCCACTTGCCTTCTCGGGATCAGCCAGGGCCCATCCGGGCCCTACGCGTGGCTCTCCCGAGCCTTTCCCCTCGCAAGTGGGCGAGGGGAAGCCCACAAGTGGGGCTGGCGGGCGATCCTGGCCCTCCACGTGGCCAATCGCTGCCAGCCCCTCGCAAGTGGGGCGAGTGGTGGGCTCAGGTGGGGCCCACGTGGCGAGGCAGCCTCTGGGCTCGCCACGTGGCGTGATCCTGGAGGCTGTTGCCTTCGTGGGTCCCACCGAGTGTCCTCCGACGTCTTTTTTGCTCCCGGGCCCGTCCCGTGTTTGTTTTCCACAAATTTTATTTTGTTTTGGGTGTTTTCATATTTTTACGAACCTCGGGACACTTTGTTTTTCGAGAACGGGTCTCCGGAGGAAGTTTTGGGTTTTAAGATTGATTTAATTCATTCATAATCTTAATTAAAAGATTAATTGAATCAATTAATTAATTAAAGGGAATTAGTATGATAATTCCCGTTTTAATTAATTTATTTATGCTAATCAATCCCGTTTTTACCCGTAACACTTATGGTGACAATATCAATTTTTTACATTCATGTTTCTTCCATCCACAGTAAAAAAATTAGTACTTTTACCAACTAAAAAGAACTAATGTTTTAACTGCAATAATAATATTTATTTGTTTTTTTATATACGTTTACCTTCCAAACAGAATTGGTACTTTAACTACAATAATTTAAGAATGTGAATGAAAAAAGGTAATTTTACCACCTAAAAATTAGAACTTCAATCGCAATGGTAAAATATTTTTGGTACTTTTACCACCCAATAAGAATTGGTACTTCAACCTAAATATTTAAAAAAAAATTGATCTAAAAATTGGTATCTTTACCATCCAAAAATAATTGGTACTTTAACCACAATAATTAAAAATATATGGACATAAAAAAACTGATACTTTTACAACTTAAAAAGAACTAGACTCTTAACCGCAATAATAAAATGTCTTTTTGGTACTTTTACCACCAAAAAAATATTAATGGGGATAGAGAAGAAAAAGAAAACAAAAGTAGATTCAAGCAAAAGCATCTATTACTTGCTTTTAAAATTTGCCTATAAAAAAGCTAAACTTTTTAGTGAAGTGCTTCTATTGTAACTTACCAGACACAAATATTGACTTAAAATTCTAAAAAAGTAAAAGCACCTCTTAATAAGCAAAGCGAAACGGGGCCTAAATAATATAACACATTTCTTTGCCTAAGACTTAGATCGGAAGTATGATATTCTCTTCAAATCAAAATTTCGAAAGCCTTATTAGCTTGCATCAACTTTGACATGATATGAGTTTCAAAAAAAAAAAAACTTTGAGATGATATATGTGTACTGATGGCGTGTGCTAGGCTAACTTTGACCCGGAAATGAGATAAAGATCGCATGGCGATTTCCCGGGAGGTCCATCATTATGAGCGATTATTTGCATTTATTTTCGGCATTTATTTACGTTATTCATTTCCTTTATTTTTGATATTTGGTTCCTATTTTGTTGAATATTTGTTGCCATTTAAAACTATTTTTTCGTCCCCTCATCACATGTCGATGGCTTATATTTAGCCGTTGTAATATGATTTGGGTGGTTTTGATATTGATAAATGAAAGTCGACCTTTGTGTTGCAACTTTGCGGTTTCTCTCTTTCCGATAATCTCACCCTACGTCAGTTGGTATCAGAGCCAACCTGATTCCTTCCATGGCGCGTAGAAATCGACGTGGAGGAGTCCTGGAGGCTGATTTAGATGACATTTATCGATGTGAAGATCTCGCCGGCGTTCATCGACGATTGGTAGCGCTCACCGATGCGATAGAGATGCTTCTCCAGCAAAGTCCGGTTTCCCCCGTCGCTCGTGATGGAGCCGAAAATATATCCAACGACAACCTTTTTGTATCGTTCGCCGACGCTCCACGCCCGCCGAGGCCGCACGTGGATGAACTCGAGAACAACACACAATGGAAGTCGGCATTCCATAAGGAAATTCATGATGGCGCGGAGTACAACGAAGCCGTCTTTGACGACCCCGTTTACGATGAGGTGGAGTACGCCGAAGCCGCCTATGATGAATGCTTGTACGACACAGCGGAGCACGCCGAAGCCATCTACGACGGGTCCGTGTACGACGAGGCGGAGTATGCTGACATCGTCTATGACGAGTCTGTGTGCGATGAGGCGGAGTATGCGGAAGTCGTCTACACCGAGCCCGCATATGATACGCCCATGTATGATACGGTCTTGTACGACGGCGACATTCACGGAGACGCCCTTTAAATGAGCCTGTATACCATGATGCGGAGTGCGAAAAGGTCACCTACGCCGATATTATTTTGGAAGCGACCTCGACCACGGAAGCGACTGCACGAAGCATGCTCATTGACGTGAAGGTCGTAAAAATCACAAACAAGGTTACCATGCACAAGTGTGATGGTCCTAAAGAAAACCTTAGAGACATCAAGAAACGCCGAAAAATATCTGAAACAGTGACATTTTTTTACGGTGGCGGCTTTGGCACTGACACGAGTATGGCGATGGTGGCGACGCTGCTCATGGGACGACAACTAAAATTCGGGACGAATTTTTTTGACACCCGAGAGAATGATGGCGTGTGCTAGGCTAACGTTGACCCGGAAGTAAGACAAAGATTGCATGGCGATTTCCAGGGAGGCCCATCAGTATGAGCGATTATTTGCATTTTTTTCCGGCATTTATTTACGTTATTCATTTCCTTTATTTTTTATATTTGGTTACTATTTTGATGAATATTTGTTGCCATTTTAAACTATTTCTTCATCCCCTCATCACATGTCGATGGCTTATATATTAGCCTCTGTAATATGATTAGGGAGGTTTTGATATTGATAAATGAAAGTCGACCTTTGTGTTGCAACTTTGCGGTTTCTCTCTTTCCGATAATCTCACCCTACATCAAACATCATCTCTCTAAATAGACTCTATGATCTCTCGAGCATCGCCTTGTGTAGTAGAAGCAAAAAGAAGAGTTCGGAAGGTAATTAATTAAGCATTTTTGGAGTAAAACCCCGAGCAGTAATAAGGGTATACCGGTATTTATCGCTTGTGGACTAATAACCGATTTTCATAAAAAGTACCACACTAGTTCTCTGTTTTTTTCCTCAAAATTTCGGTTTTTTCTTTTCTTTTCCAGATACACAAGTCTCACTCCGATAAACTAATTACAATATATAAAATGACCTACTAATAATAAATACTTGACCTTGTTAATTACCTAGTACCACTCGCGAGCCTCGTCGATGCTGCCGGACTTGCCCCACAGGTCGACCAAGAGCCCGGAAACCGGCTCATCAGGGACCCAGTTCTCACGTTGCATCTCGGAAAAAACTGACTCTGGGCAGCGCCCAAGAACCTTGATGACTATACTATACGTCACTTTGTCGAGATAAAACCCGGCATTCTGCATCTCGCGGTAAAGGTCCATCGCTATCTCGTAGTTACGCGCCTTGGCCTGCAAGGCCAGCATGATATTGTACATGATGAGGCTCGGCACGCAGCCCTCACGTACCCTCTTTTGGAACAGATCGTGTGCCGCCGCCAGGTGTCCGGCCTTCCCGAGGCAGTTGATCATCACGCTGTACATGAACGTGTCGGGAGACAGCCCAGCGCGCTGCATGCAGTCATAGAGAGCGAGTGCCGAGTCTATGCATGGAATTCGATGAGCGTGCGGTATGTGACGCATCACGAGACTTGCATTTTCCCAAAAAACACGACGACCATAGCTGTGGATCAGGCGGGTGTACGTGACGAAGCTCGCGCGGCAGCCATCGTCGCTCATCTCCCGGAGCAGCGCATAAATGGCTCCGAACTGCCGAGCCCGGCCAAGGATTCCGACCGCTGTGGTGTACGTGTGGCCATCGTGTCGGAATCCTGGTTTCCGTTTAAGCCAGTGGAAGAATCTGAGCGCCACGCTGTGATCCTGAATCTACTTCAGGATCTGGTTTGCGTCCATGGAAAAGGTGAGATTAGTGAGTGCCTCTTTAGCTGCTCGCCCCCACATTAGGCCTTGTAAAAGGCGTGAAGCCCTTTAATCGACGTTCCCGTTTTTAGCGGAGTTTCTTGCGCTGGCTGGAATTTTGTTGCCGGCTGGAACTTCATATCTCTTGGCGGTCGGATAATACCATTACTGTAACTAGCATGCCCCAAAAGGCGGGATCTGAAGCCTGAATCAGTCCATTGGTAGAGCTAAAATTGGGTTTGTGGGAACTCTCATCCTCTGCGGTACAGCCCATTTGTCCACAGACGCCACAAACGAGTCTCCCTTCTTTGTTGGGGACTGGACTTATTCGAATTGACTTTATCGCTTTTTCTCTTTGCGCCATTGAAGCTCGACCGTGCAGATCCCTTAGAGGACGCCCTTGATTAGATACCGGAGAAGTTTTCTCTATTGATGCGCTTCTTTGTTTGGGGAATGGGGACTGGAATTGAATTTATCGCTTGAAATTCGGTTGGAATGATTGAGAAAAAAACATTGTCGTTTCTTCTATTCCTCGTGATTGAAATGATTTGAGAAAAACATAATCGTTTACACTTGTTATGTTAAAACGAAAATAAAATCACCGTCCCTAACAACAAACAAAGAAAAAAGCAGCTAAATATAAATATTATTATTTCATAAGAAAATATGTCTCACGTACAAATTTGCTTCATAATACTTCACGCGTTCACATCATCACACACACACACATATATATATATGTATATATAATATATCATATTATAACTAGTAACTGCGCTCACATCATCACGTGTGTATATATATATATATATATCATATATATCATATTATAACTAGTAGCTCATAACTAGTACTCCAATTTAACTATGGATTATTTCAAACTTGAGGGGGCCTGAAGATTCTTCCTCCGATTCTAAAGACTCTACCTCCCAATTTGAATATTCTTCCTCCGGTGCAGGTGCCGGTGCCTGTGCCTGTGCCCGTTGGCCGGCTTTGAGGCGACGAACCCTCGCTGCAGCGGTCTCTACATTTGCCAACGCCGGAGATTATCCTTGTAGCCCGTACAGCTAGCTGTTCAGGAGTGAGTTCAAGTCCCTGAATTTCTGGAAGATGCGGCGCCCGGTCTGACTTTGCCAAGTTTCTCGGCCAAACTCTACAAAATGGGCATTAATGATGCCCGCGATCTCGATAAACTCTGACAGTCCTCTCTGAACATCTTCGGGGAATGGGGTTCGACGGGGCCGCAGCCCCGGAGAAGAGACCGAGACCGCGCTGCTCTGGAAGCCACCTCATCGCCCTCGATGACTACGGGTCTGCTACGTCTTTGAATCTCCACGACAGCCTGCGTGACCCGAGCCTCAAGGCCGGCGAGTGAGCCTTCCATATGCCTGTCAAGATTCGTGGACGGGTGTTGTGAAGGAGGAATCAGCGAGGGAAAACAAGGGCGAGGACATTTATCACCTGAATCAGCGAGGACATTTATCAAGGGCGACATTTTTTTTTGGAGGTAGGAAATCCATGTGGGATTTTTTTTTAATATTATAATGCATACAATATGAATTAAATGGAAAAATTCATGTGGGACTTTTTTGACTTGGGCTGAAAACTGGTCATACTCTCGGATTGATTTTGGGTATTGTAGTTGTTTGGTATGTGTAGAAATTATGAATCCCATTTAAAAGCTCAATATCGAAACGACAAAGAAAGGAAAAACGACGAGTCGTTTTGGACTTAAAACTAGAATTGTACGAGTGATCCAAATAGCCCGTGCCAACACTTCACCATCGTAGATCTTACGGAATGTTACCGCGAATGGAGCGCCTTTGGCCTGGAATTTCGGTCGTCTTGAACTCCGGGAGAACGGTAACAGAATACAATTTGCCTAGTCTATCTGCTCTGCATATATATTCGTACAAATCTAAAGCAACATCGATGTATCGCATTCTTCCCAATATTTAATTGAATATCGCATTTGCGGTAATGGATCAATGATTACTTAAAACCGGTATATCAAACACTTTTTCCTATTGTATGCTTCTCTCGGTACAGATTCTGGAATTTCGCGTAGCGTATGTACCAAAAGCAAGAAAATTAGACGGCTTTACCAGCAATACAATATAATTCTCTCCTTCTTGATATATAGAGTAAATCACACAAATACCCCCAAAGTTTGCTCATTGGTGCACTTTGCACTGTTTACCTTACATGTGGAGTAATTGACATAATGCGAAAAGAACCAATGAATGAAGTTCAGGGGCATTTCTGCCATACTCAAATTTTGGTTAAATGTTCTGTTGTGTACTCAACCTCGTAAATGGCAACAAAAGTATTCAAACTCGGCATCTAGGAGTTGATCGAGCAAATTTGTGGCTATTAGGCTTTTCAACATGGCACTTGGCTACCTCGTGGCATGCCACGTAATTATTACTTTTTAAATATTATTTATTAAAAAATTATCTTGCTCTTCACAAATGAGACCTAACCCACATACGAGCAGGTTTTGACGGGTCGTAACTTTTGACTAGAGTGTCTGAATCGAGTTTAGAGTATATCCAAGCATGCATGTCCCGAAAATCCAAAGTCTAGCGAGTTCCAAACAATTCTGAGTTTTATGTCATTTATTTATATAAAAAAAAAATTACACGAATATTCGCGAGTGTACGATTTTCGATGCCCTATAATTTAAAATCATCCGGTTAAAGAAGAATTAACTATTGACATTCGTGCGCAAATCAAACAATAAAAGAAAAACAGTAAATCCATGATATAAAATCATTATAAAATTTATTGTAGCACAATACTCCGACAACAAACTGCCATAAAAAAAGAAACAAAAAAAAAAAAACAAACAAACAAAAACAGCTAAAATTCAATATTTCATAAGCTAAGAGCTTCAGTGTCGTTTTCCAATTCCACGTATATTAGGGATATAACGGCAAAAGTACTAATTCTTTTTTCCAAGTGTTCTTGGCATGCTAAAAAAATAGCAGCTTATTACTAGTACTCCGTAAACATCCGCCCACCTTCCGCCATGGACAGCTACTTTACCCGTAAAAAAAAAATAATTTAACCACGTCGCTACACTTTGAAATTAGATACTTTTGCCGCTATACACTAAACAATACACAACTGTTCTCATGCACGCGATACTTCCAATTCCAACGTTACAAGCTATAAGATATCGTCTTAATTATATATTTTTTTAAAATACTAGTTGTATGATCCAGAATTTCCGACAATAATAAGCATGGAAATTCCGGGTGCGTTTGGCGTGGCGGTGAGGAAATACAAGGCGTTGGTGCGGAAGAACTATCTGCTGGCGAGGCGGCACAAACGTGCCACGTTACTGCAGCTATCGGCGTCGGTGGTCTTCGTGTGGGTGATCTTCTGCACTCAGAAGGCCATGGACGCGCGCTTCGCCTCGGCCGAGTCTCACAAGACCGTGCACGAGCCGAGGCCGCTCGTGGCGCGCCGATCCCACCCTGCGAGGAGAACCTGTTCATGAGGCAGCCGTGCTTTGACTTTGTGTTGAGCGGAAACGGCTCCGACCGAATTTGGCACATCGTTGGGGCGATCACGGCCAATAATCCCGGCCGGGCTATCTCTCCCGACAAGGTAATTTATACATATATCAAAATCATATATGTAAAGCCCACTATTATATATATGTCGCTCATAAAAAAAATTCATGAATACAAAATTGATAAATATATACATAGTTTATAGGTCAATACAAGAAAAAATAATTAGAGAATTATTAATCAGATAACAATAGTCAATAGAATACAAATATATAAAATAGTACAATGAGTGTTGATGATATAATTTACTCTTATTAAATGTATTTTCTACTAATTCGTCGTTACGTAACATTAATTAGGTTTTATTTTGTTGTTTTGTGTCACGAGTGATTGAACCTAATCTCCGAGTAGTTAATTAGTTATTCTTTGTTGACTCGGTTAATTATGTTAGTCATGACAAACACCGTAACGGCCTAACAAAATAGCTAGGCCAAAAGTCCAGTACTCGGTCCCGGTTTTACACTTAACTGTAGCACCACCCTTAAACGTGTAATAAATCATCAAAAGAGAATTGATCATTGATACATTGACCTATATATATATATATCTATATACACATATATATGTATATATATATGTATATTTCAGGTGAAGTCATTTGGGAGCACATATATATGTATATATATATATGTATATTTCAGGTGAAGTCATTTGGGAGAGTGAGTGAAGTGGTATATATATATATATGTATATTTCAGGTGAAGTCATTTGGGAGAGTGAGTGAAGTGGATGAGTGGCTTTCAGCGAACCCCATGAGCACTCCTGGAGCTTTGCATTTTGCAGTGATAAACTCCACAGTCATAAGCTACAGCCTCCTGACAAACTCGACTCCGCTCGCCAAGCGCGGGATTTACGAAGACCCCACGATCAAGTTCCAACTCCCGCTTCAGATTGCCACCGAGAGAGAGAGATCGCCAGGTCTCTCAACGGAGGTACACTCCTCGGTCCCGTTCTTTAATTTTTCCGGAGATTAAAGTATTAGTGACTAAAGTATCGGAGATGTGTTTGGAGGGAAATCTATGAGAGACTTACAATTTATGTCTCGGATATGTTCCCTCAAAAAAAAAAAAATTGTTACGACGGTGTCGTATCGTGAAAAATATCGGTGACTCGATATAAGTCCGTATTTGGAGCTGATATTCAGTCTCGGGATCCGTTTATAGAGGAAAAGAATGATAAATATATATTGACATCTAATATGAAATATGAGCATAATAATGATGTACGGTTTAATCCGCTATTTTACAAAATCGGAAGCAAAGGAAGAACAAAATCGAAAAATTTGCACTTGTGAAGATGTTTTTGCTTCGTATTCTTCGTATTAGAATCAATTAAAATTCACGAATAATTTATTATTCTTATATAAAAAAAATATGATTATATTCATCTATTTGCATGATCAGTCCCAAAGTTTAGCTGGGTTGTTGCACTCAAGGAATTTGCACATCCGAAGATCGATACATTTTCCGCAATTGCCATACTCGGTCCTCCAATTTTCCTCGCTGCTGCCATTTTCGGCTTTGTCTTTCAGATCAGCGCTTTGGTGGCAGAAAAAGAATTAAAACTTCGGCAGGTAATGAAAATTTTGTAATTTTTTTATTAATCCTAATTAATTTATCAAAACTAAATATAAAAGGAATAAATGTAAATGATTTAGGTTATGATTTCTATTTATGCACATTAACCCTTTTACTATATATTATAAAGTGTGTTACCTATGTTTATTGTCGATACGAGCTGGTTCGGTCGGTTGAGTATTTAAACCGCTAATCTTGAAATATATGATTTCGGGCCGTTTCAATCCCGAGTTACATAATGCACTATATTTGTGCTCTTAAATAACCTTAATACACTGAAACTTAATAATACTTGTACTAATTATATGGTCCAATTACGTGATTAATACTAAAATTAACGCGACAATCAATATTGTTGCTTACGGAATTTTCGACATTGTTCAGGCCATGAACTTGATGGGGCTCTATGATTCTGCCTACTGGTTGTCATGGCTGACTTGGGAAGGACTTCTCTCGTTCATTTTGTCGCTTCTCATTGTCGTTTCTGGCATGTTTTTCCGATTCGATTTCTTCCTTGAGAACAGCTTTGCTGTTGTGTTTCTTGTCTTCTTCTTCTTTCAATTAAACATGGTAATAAAATCTTAATTCTCTTCTATTTAATGACGATTTAATCTCTTTTTTTTCCTTAATAATTAATAACTGAAAAAACAATCTTGTTCAACAGCTTTCCTTTGCCTTCATGCTGTCAACCTTCGTAAGCAAGTCGTCCTCGTCTTCAACCGTCGGTTTCTCGGTTTTCATCGTTGGCTCAATGACCTCGGCAAGTTTCTTTTTTTCGATATCTTTCATAACAAGACAGAATATCTTCAGTATTAAGTTTAAAATTCGATTTCCGGTTTTTAGTCTATTATGCTCGTTTCAGATCGCTGCAACGCTGAACTTTCCTTATAGTCACCGGTTCTCAAGAAAGTATCGAGCGGGTTGGTCACTTTTCCCGCCAAATCTTCTGACCAAATCCATATGGCTTCTCTCCGATGCAACGGCCACTCCTCAAGATCCGGGTATCAGCTGGAGCGGAATAGCAGAATGCTCGCCAAATGACGTAGAATGCGTCATAACCATTGCGTAAATAGTTTTGCCTCTCGTAAATTCGTACAAGTAAAATGAAGTTTTATACTTTAAAAGCAGAATACTATTGAAACTTTGCTCTGCGGAGCAACATCTTGACGTGGTTTGCGGCGACATTCTTTCTCTGGCTCACCTCGGCTATATATCTTGACAATGTTCTTCCCAACGAGCACGGTTCAAGAAAATCGCTCTTTTACTTCCTCAAGGGCCGCTATTGGACAGGACAATCCACAAACAAAGCCGAAGGTAAGTACACTAACTCGGTTATGTTAGGCACGTTCGAGACGTTTTGAAATTTGTAAATCTCGTTTTTTCCTCCGTCATAAGCGAGGGATATTATTAATAAATTTTAGACCGAGTCGCGAGACACATGACTTGCGGACTATTACAAATGTTTTCCATTTTTTCTTCATATAGAGGGCAAGATTTGTAGCTGCTTAGATTCTCGGCTGTCATAGGATGATATTCGTGTTCCGTACGATGAAGATGCCGTCGAAGAAGAGAATGTTGTTAAGCAGCAGATTAAGGAAGGCATTTATGATGAGAAAATAGCGGTTCAGATTCGCAGGCTCGTGAAAACTTTCCCGGCTAGTATGAAAATCAGCTGCTTCAAGTGCAAAAAGATTCCACCTTACCATGCCATCAAGGTAAATATTTTGTATCAAAATATTTACAACTTTCAAAAAAATTAAGGAAAAAAAATTAATTTCGCTTATTAAAAAAATTGACCCCTCTCGACATTGTCCTTCGGTATCGACGAAAATTCGAAGATTGTTACTCCAATCATATTAAACATATGACAATTTTGCCCTTATAAATAACAAAAACTCGTTAATTTTCAACGGATTGGGAGCGTTTAATTCCGGCTAAAATTTCACGAGGCATATTGATGCCAAAAAAAAAATTAAGGGGAAAAAAATAGATAAGAATTATATATTTAGGGAGCAAACTGATATAAAAAGAAAATTTTAAGAAAGTAATCTGATACTTACAAGAAAATCAGGAACTATGGATGAATATAGCAAGAGATCAGCTGATTTGCTTGCTTGGAACAAGCGGGGCCGGGAAGACTTGTTTGATCAATTGTCTCACCGGGATTACACCGGTCACTAGCGGCGACGGTAAATCGTTTTCGTTTTTCAATATTCCCGATATGACCTCAAAAAAGCTTAACATAAGCAATTCATTTTCTTTGTTAACAGCATTGGTGTATCAGAATTCTGTACAGAACTCCGTTGACATTTCGAGAATCCGAAAAATGATAGGAGTTTGTCCCTAGGTAAACAATAATATTTCCGTTATTTTCTGATAAAAAACTCTTGTTTGATCTGATTTCCGGTTTCTTGGGGGTTTTAATCATCGGTACACAGTTTAACTGGGCGTCTTGAAATCGGGCCAAAACATGGAACCGAAAACAAAATTTTCAGCCTTTCTCGTTGTACAGATATTGGTTTAGTGAAACCTATTTTTTCCAGATCTATATAAAAAAAAAAAAGCGGGCGGCTTTCTTACCTCGAATAATTTATTTTTTAACTGGGACCGTGATTTCCACATGTATTCGGAATAACCATTGTTTTATTTATTTTGTCGGTCCTCTAATTTCTCAGTTCGATACACTTTGGGACGCGTTAACCGGAGAAGAGCACCTTCATCTCTTCGCCTGAATAAAAGGCCTACCTGAAGACTATACAATCTGTATGTAAATCACACACAAGTCAACGGTACCCGATTCCGATATTTCCCTACTAAACTTCGATTTGTGGACCAAAATGATAGTAATAACCAAAACCCAAACGCAATCCGGACGAGTAAGTCAACGGGAATTTACCGATAAGATGAATTCACGGATACTTTATTTCAAAAACCTAATAGCAAAATAGACCGTTTCTTCACCTAATTGACCATCTTGCCCTTTCTTCTGCTGAAATGATATACAACTTGTTCAACATTCTTTAGAGGAAGTGAGACTCACCGAGGCGGCCAAAAGGGTAGTGGGAAATTGTTGGACATATGTGTCCTTAAACAAGATATTTATCCATTTGTAAAATATTATGACAAGTCATTGAATAAAGATGGTACTTATTATGTTAATCTGATTATAATTTCTGGTAGAGTAAAACAGAATGTTTGTTTCCTTAGTTCATAAAGGATGCAATTATGTTATTATTATCACAACAGAGTCAATGTGAGGAAGAATTAATAATCATAATAAATGAACTTAAAACGTCTGACCTGATTAACTGGGCGGGAGCTCATTAATCGTGTAAGGTCATTAATGTGACTAAGTGACAATCCTATTTTGGATTATGTGTGTGTGTCACACTCAAAAGAAGTGCATTAAGTGTGAAGTGTCTTCATACTCGACTAGACCTGACTTAAACTCAAGAAGTTATCATATAAGACCGTCACTGATAACTTGAATTTAAGTCACAAATAGATGATCAAATGGATATTAGTTCTAAGTCCTTAGTGATCTTGAGTCCGAGCTACTGGCTTGATTGTTCTTTGATTTAACCGTTAAAGAACATAAGATATTACCACTGTTCTCAATACTATTATTTTGGGAACATGATAAGGGTAACTTGATCATAGACATGGGCATCACACAGCTCTCTTCAGAGTCATGATGATTCCCTTGATAGTCAGTGGTGAGAAGTTAGAGGTACCCGTGCGCAACTTATGAATCGGAACCATAAGTGGGTTTCTCATAATATTATTGACTGAGTCAAGGAGGAAAATGCATTGAGAGGCATTACGGTAAAAACCTCCTGGTCATGTGTGAATCATCAAGTGAAAGAACAATAACCCGAATTTGATTCTATCAATGGACACCCTGCTGTAAAAATGGAATAATATATACCGTATCACTAAAGAGTGCAGCCTCGGGTCTATAGTGGAATCACTTCGAGCTTTGACGAACAACTAGCAGTTCGTTGGAGCTTAAGTGATACGGGTCCATGGTCCCCACGATACCTCCGTAACGGATGATACGTACGTAATTAAAACACATTCTGGATAATGTTTAATCGTTTGGCTAGACTTATAAAACTGAAAGGTATGTGACAGACGTCAGATAGTTTTATCGTTAGCGTGGTAAAAGTACCATATTTTGGTATACGGAATTAAATGATAAAAATAAAGTTAAAATTTAGATTTTATATCGACTCCATATTGTTGTAAATTAAATTCTAAGCAACTTTTCTTTTGAACGAAGTCATTTCGACTTTCGGTTTTTGATTTATGGATTTTCTAAGTTTATGACTCGGTTCGATAAACTATGAAATTAAATCACATGTCACGAATTTAAATGATTATGTAGCATCATTACATTTTAATGTGTGATATTGATATCAAGAATTATTAATATAATCTAATTATTTGGATTTAATTACTAATATCTTATTAATAATTAATTAATAATTAATAGATTTATATTAATAAATAAAATATATATTTATATATATATATTAAATGTGTAAAATTCAAATTAGGGTTTGGCTATATGAAACCCTAGCTAATTCGAATGATGAGATTTGGATATTCCATATTTGCGGTACAAGTACTAAATGTTTTGGTATTTTAGCAAATCCCTAAAATCAATTTAATAAATTGGATCGGTTATGATTTAATATCAACCGTTGGATTGAGATAATAAATTTAAACCCTAATGGTAATTCGAATTTGCTTAATTAATTATATCCGTTGGATCAGTTTTAAGATTTAATCTTTACCGTCAGATTAGAAATTAATTAATATTATATATATTATATATATAATTTGAATATAACGAGGATAAGAATTCGAATTAGGGTTTTGTTAAAACCCTACGGTATTTGATTTTATCCCTAATTGATTTGATCCTTTGGATTGGTTTAAGATTTATTTTAAACTATTTGATCTAGATAATGATTATACAATTTGAATTTATATATATATAATTCAAATTTTAATAATATGATGATAAGATTAAATATTTTGATCTTATCATGTATTTATCATTTAATTAAATCCCTGATTAATTATATCCATTGGATTTAGACGAGATTGAATGTGGACCATTGGATTGAAATAATTAATTAAATTTAATTAATAGATTTCAAAAATTAGGAGGAGAAATCTCCAGTTGGGTTACAATATGATACCTATAATTAGGATGCTCATTTTACACATTTTTTACACCTTCCCCAGAGCAAAAACTCGAGCTCTCCCCCTCTCTCTCTCTAGGGTCTGCGAGTTTTCTGCTTCTGATCTCTCTTCTGGTTCGTCTTAGGAGATATTTTTCTCCGGTAACTTAAAAAGAACCGTCAGTTAAATTTTGCGACAGAGTCCTGCCGGCGAAGCCCACACTTTGATACGAGGAGTCCAGGAGAATATCACGGAAGATCACGGGAGTTTCCCTCAGCATCGGCGAAGCCCACCCCATCACACGCACGCAAGCATCCACCCCGAGAGAAAAGAGTCTTTGAGATTTTTGTATTTTCAGAGTGTTTAATTTCATTTCACGATCTATCAGGAATTGGCTTGTGGTTCCGATTGATCATCTTTCTCAAAGCAATAAATGTACAGAGGATGTAGTCAACTACCGCATTGCGACGAACCTGTCTAAAAAATTCTGGTAAGTTTTACTCTCTCTTTCAATTTTTCGTGTGTCATCATCTCAAGCATTGGCGACGCGGAGGTCAAGATCCACAAAAATCTTAGCTTCTTCAAATCGAAATCCCATTCACAATGCACGTGAATTTTGGTGTGTGAAACCACGTCAACAGTAATGCCTAGCTTATTTTATGTTATGTCGACATTATGTTACGAGGTATGAATTTATGTTATATGTTTGTGTTATATGATGATTTATGAGTGTTTTCTAGGCTATAACTATGTGTCAAATTTATTAAATTTGTAATTTAAATACCATATAAAAATATGATTGATATACTAAAAATATTTTCGGGAGAGAAACGATCCATGAAAAAAATGGGAGACAAACTCTCCAAGGTGGACTCCTAAGTACACCGGGCAGTATTTGTCGCTCCTTGAATCAAGGGCCTGGTCGAAGAGTCGACGTGAACCCCTTTCTTGACGGCTATCACCGACACTCAGTTGAGGCACGACAGGCAGATCCACTTGCTTAAATACGATGGGACCACTCACCCGAAGGTACACCTGAGGGAATTCCGAATAGCCATGGGGCGGGCTAAACTGGACACCCATGAGCTGGAAGCTGGGAGATGCCAGTATTTTGCTGAGTGGTACACCTCGATAGAGGATGTGATCCACCATGCGTCCAAATTGATCAAACACGATGAGGAGCACGAAGCCTTGAAGAGGAAGTTTGGGCCAACCCCGTATGTACCAAGACCCGGGGGCACCTATCCCAATCAAGGAATGGGCAGCCACCCCCCTTCAAGGTTCCCAGGAACCATGTTCCTACTAGAGGTTTCAATCCTAAGCATGGGAATTTCCAACACAAAGTGTCCCATCCCAGGGGAAGAGCACACCCCCAGAATCATGTTTACAATCTAAGCTTCGAGGCTGAGGAAGAAGCTGAGACTGGCGAGAAGGGAGAGTTGTACATGAGCGCCGGTGATATGGTGCCCAACAACAAAGACATGAACTTCTGGTGCAAATTCCACCAGAGGTATGGCCACCATACCAAGAACTCTATGGTCCTACGGGCCCGACTCGCCAATAAGTACCTTAAAGGCGAGCTTGGAGACCTCCCGCTGGATTTCCTCAGGTCAGAGGGAGAACGCACCGAGCAAGCCCAGCAACCTAATTACGGGCAAGGCAATGGTGCGAAGCCCGAGTAGAAACAACCAACCAGATCAAATAACGCCCCTCCCCACAAACGAGGCAAAGTCCTCAAGTCCTCATGTTGGGGGACCAGACCGACCAGGAGTCGCATGATGTAGAAGAACCGGTGCCGAAGAAGCCATCGGAAAGAATCTACACCATATTCAGAGGGTCACAGTTCTACGGGAATTCGATCAACTCCATCAAGGCCCATCAGAGGAGATTGAAGGCCGGTCATGTGGTCCTCCCACGGGAAGGACCCGACTACGAAATCTTCTTCAAAATTAGAGAGACGAACTGTTACTGTTATATTTGGCAGTATCTCTCTCGGCCGTTAGCAGCATAATCGTTCGGGAAGACAGAGGCGAACGAAAATCGATCTTCTACGTCAGTAAATCGCTGGAGGACGCAAAAACTAGGTATCCCGCTGTGGAAAAACTAGCTCTGGCTATGATAACCTCAGCGAGGAAACTCCGGCCATACTTCTAGTCTCATACCATCTTGGTAATGACGACTCAGCCCTTAAGGGTAATTCTCCGTAGTCTGAATCAGTCGGGTCGATTGACAAAGTGTGCTGTCGAATTAAGAGAATTTGACATCGAATACAAAATTCAAACATGCGCTAGGTCCTAAGTGTTAGCCGACTTCCTGATCGAACTCCCGATGGAAGACCCAACAGGGGAGAAAGGGAACGAGGAGTGGCGTCTCGAAGTAGACGGGGCATCAAACATGGGCGGATCCGGAATAGGAATACGCTTGATTTCCTAAACCGGCGAGGTCTTGGAACAGTCTTTTAGGCTGAGGTTCCACGCTATAAACAAGGAAACAGAATATGAGGCAATGGTAGCTGGCTTGAAATTGGCTAAGGCAGTCGGGGCCTGAAAGGTTAGAGCACACTCGGACTCTAAATTGGTCACCAGCCAAATCACTGGCGAGTATACCACCAGAGATGATCGCATGGAGAAATACCTTGCATTGGTCAAGGATCTGATCACTCAATTTGACAAGGTCGAAGTGATCCAGATACCACGAAGCGAGAACTCTTCGGCCGATGCATTGGCCTGACTGGCCTACACATCGGACCCTAAGGCAAAGAGGATAATCCCGAGGCATAAGTCTGCGCGTCCATAATATCCGAATAGGTTTGAAGGATTGGAGAACCCCGATCCTGAAATATATGCTGACAGGAGAAAAACCCCAGGACAAGCAGAAGGCCCGGAAGCTCCGCATTCAAAGCGCTTGTTTCTTTCTAATAGACGGAAAATTGTACAATTGAAGTTACACTGGACCATATCTAAGATGCATAGGGAAGGACGAAGCTAAAATCGTACTATAAGAAATCCATAGCAGCGAATGCAGAAATCATTCCGGCGGGAGGTCACTCTCCAACAAAGCGAAGCGACGGGACTTCTTCTGGCCAACCATGTTAGCCGACGCGGAATCCCACTCCAAACGGTGCGATAAATGCCAGCGCCATTCTCCGGCCATACATTGCCCGACGGAAAATTTGTCATCAGTATCGGCCCTTTTCCAATTCGTGAAATGGTCCATGGACATTGTGGGACCTTTTCCCTTGACGTCAGCGGGTAAAAGATTCCTACTAGTCGTAACGGAATGGGTGGAAGCCGAATCCTATGCCAACATCAAAGTCAGACGTAGAACATTACGTGTGGAAAAACATCATAAGATGCTTTGGATTGCCCAAGGAAATCATTGCCGGTAACGGGCCCCATTTCGTGTCGAACAGATTTCCTTGAACACATCCACCCCAATATATCCACAAGGAAACAGTCAGGCGGAAGTCTCATACCGGACTATCGTGGATGGTATCAAAAAGAGACTTGATACCAAAAAAAGACAATGGGCCGACGAACTCATCGGCGTTCTATGGTCATATAGAACCACCCCACGGAGAGCAACTGGGAAACCCCATTCTCAATGGTATACGGCATCGAAGCAGTCATACCATCTGAGACCAAGGCCCCCAGCCTCATAAGGGGGTACGCTCCCGACAATGTAGAAATTAACGATGAAATGAGACTAGACCAGCTCAACCACGCAGACGAACGACGCGAGCAGGCTTTAATTCGAATTGATAACTACCAAAACTCGGTAGCCAAGTATTACAATTCCAAGGTTAAGCATCGCAGAATACGGGTCTTCCAGAATACAGCCGAGCCCAACGCAAGTAAGTTGGGGGCTAACTGGGAAGGACCCTATATCGTTACCGAAGTAGTAAAACCCAGTGTATACAAACTAGCCACCCCAGACGGATCGAGAGTCCTTCAAAGATGGAATGCTATGCATCTAAAAAAATACTACGCATAAAAGGTCAAAAAATGACTTCCCATGAACTACGTAATGGCATGATCCCCAAAGAATGAGGTACGTAGGCAGTTCAACCAAAAATGGTCGAGCGCAGCCCGAATAAACCTGATAGCACTATACGCCCCTATCTCGTAAGATAAGGATTTCGGATCGAAGGATGAATCTCGACTCCGATAAACTACAAAGAAACTACCCATGTAGTTATCCAACGGCAAGTATGTAATTTCGCCTTTTGTTAAAAGAAACTCGTTCCATTTCCATTTAGCTTATATGATACTAAGACAAGTGCAACGAAGCCTGCGCGAGCAGCACAGTTGTCACGAAACTATTTCGAACTTTTTTAATTTAATTCTAAGAAATATTAGAATTCGTTTAAGTTCTGGAAACTATCTCGGGTACCATACCCCCTCTTTGCAAGTAACATAATTGCTCGGGTACCATACCTTTTTCATTGCAAGAAAAATACTTGCTCGGGTACCATATCCTTTCATTGCAAGTAACATACTTGCTCGGGTGCCGTACCCCTTCTTTGCAAGTAACATACTTGCTCGGGTACCATACCCTTCCATTGCGAGTAACATACTTGCTCGGGTACCATAACCTACTCTACTTGGGCGTCAAACCTCACCTCCAGGAGCCTTTGCTCGGCCGCATAATTCGTCTAAAAAGCTGTCTGGAGGACTATATCAGGCGACCAGACCCAAAAATCCCTCGAGGTACAAAATTTACTAAGAATTCCCTACTATCTTTTAGATCGCAAATCTTCTAAGAAAAAGTCCTGGCTGAAATATTTAGCGCGAAAGTCTAAAGCCCCCTGGCCAGGCATACTGATCAAAATTTTCAGAAAATACCAAATTATTTTGAACATGATAAAAGATAAAAGCGATTTATTTATGGAGTAAAAGGAAAGTGAAATCCCTAACCACAAGCAGAGCACTTGCAAAATAAAAATAATTACAAAAATTATTACAAAAAAGGGTTCAAGTCCCACGACCTGCCCGAAATAAAAAGGCCTAGCCGTGGTTAAGTAATTGTTCGAAAATTATTACTAATAAAAAAAAAGAGCAACAGCTCAGCAGTTCAACGCCTTCCCAGGCAATAACCTCGGAGATCTCCTCTTGCGGGGTCGGGTCAAGCGGGCTCTGCTCGGACGATGTCGACTTGGTCGAGGGAGGAACGTTCGGCTCGGTCGGATTGGGCTCAATCGGGGTCGAGGCGTGCTCGGAAGAGGTCGTCCAGGGCGCAATAAGGGCCGGTTCAACGAAGTCTGCGGGGTCCACCTAAATTCCCCGATCTGCATCATCACCATTCATAGTCAACTCAGGATCCAATGAGAAAGCTGGGGAGTCCACCACAGGCACCGAATTCCCAGCTAGAAGGCCTTCATATTCGGACCTATCCTCCATGAGGACTTTCAGCTCACCCTGGAGATCGGTGATCTTACCCTCGAGAATATCACCGACGAGGGCAACGTTACCTTAAACTTGGTTCAGGAGCTTGGTCTGATATGCAACGTCCTTGTAATGAGCAATCACCGCGTCTCTCTGCTAGACCCGCTTCTTACACTTGCACTGGGTAGCCTTGGTCACCTCCTTGTCAACAGATGCTTCCGTTTGGGCTTTCTCCAGCGCCTCCACGACGTAGTTGTAATCCACCTTCAGCGCGACCAGCTCGTCGCAAAGCTCCCTCAAATCTCTCTCGGCCCGGCCTAGCGCCGCATCGGAAGCAGTAAGCATTCATATAGCCTTATTCTCGCTCGCTTGGGATTCCCATACCAAAACGGAGGCATTGGCGAGCTTCTCACAAAGATCCACCTCTATAATATCCATGGCCTTAATCTTGCTCTCCCGAGCAGCAATCTGGCGCTTCATATGGAGGATCTCTTTGTTCCTGAACACCAGCTGCCTGGAGCTCTTCTTGAGCTCGGCATTCACCCGGGAAAACTCCTCCTTCTTCTTGGCCAGTTCGGCCTTGATCTCGTCCCCTTCTGCAACCGACAACCTCTCCTTGAGCTCCTTGAGAGAATCCTCATACTTGAGGACCAGGTCATTGGCGTAGGCTCCGAGACCTTCCTTAGAGCAACCTCCAAACTAGGAGCCGCCCCATGCCCCTCAGCGGGCAAAACGGGAGCCGACCTCCGGGTCTCTCCCTCTTTGGAAACTTCCTTGGCTTGATCGGAGGCCTTCTTCTATCCCTTGGTCGCTTAAACCCGACCAGAGGTCTCTTCGAGCATCCTGTCTGCTAGTAAACAAAATGAAATCTTAGATAATTCCTCGACCAAAAATAAAAAAATTGATTAAACTCAAGTTCAGAAAGCCTACCCTCTTCTTTGCTGCTTGGTGAGCTCGGCCGGTAAGAGTAAGGGACGAAAATGTTGTGTGGACCGGGCTTCCACAACCCTGCAGCGATAAACCTCTCCTCGGTGAGCTCTTTCCACTTGATCCCTCCACCCGGAAAAAGAACCTCGTTCTTTAGCTTCCACTCGGATCCGAGAAGAATCGACATCACTTTCTTGCCTTTACGATCTGAGAACACATAAAAAAAACCCGATTAAGGAAAAGGAATTCGAGCAGAGTACATTAAAGAGATCTTTACCAATATCGTGAGCCTACTTAGTTTTATAGGTAGTCGAAGTATCAAAGGAACCTAGACACGGATTGAAAAATAAATATCTATTTTGCCACCCATCGTCCTTGTTTGGGATTTCCTTTATAAAATCACCCTTATGACCCTTAACAGAAATATAGAACCAACCCACAGCTTTAGAATTTATTTTGGTCGTAAATACCTGCAACATATTAAATAGAGAAAGCTCGACATCCTCTTCCCTATATGAATCGAGCAAAATTCTATATGAATTCGGGCTCAATTAAGCCAGAGTGATGTCCATCTAGTTAACATACCTAAGGATAGCCCTAGGAATTGGGAATCTCAGCCCGATCTCCTGAAAATATCTCTCGTAAATGTAGACCCAATCATTCCTGGTCGAATCTGCGAACTCGTCGGATTCTGGTACCTGAAGAGGGTTAGACTCTGGACTATTGTAATCCCACCTGAGTCGAGGAATGTCATCTTCCCTCAGTCGGGACCTAGGTGATTCGGTCTGGAGAATCTCCGAGACCAGAGTGATTTGGACTATAGTTGATTGATTGGACCTCTGCTGAAAGCACTCAAGTGCTTTAATACTCGTAAATTGACCCGAATAATAAGGCTAGTGTTCCCTCTGAATCTCGCGCCTTATCTCATCCAACGGCTGAGATCGACTCTCTGGTCGGGACACGTCATCAAGAAACGAGCTGACCAAGTCAGTAGAAGTTAAATGGTTTGATTCCTTCGTCGAATCCCGGGCAGAGCGACAAGTGTTGCAACTGCTCCCTCCGAAAAAATTGAAATCATTTCGATTTCAAAATATTTTCAGTTCAGTCCCTAAAGAATGCGATATTATCACAAAAACAGTTCTGATGTCCCCCAATTAATTCGATTTTGTGGCAAAATTCACAAAAGTTTTTGATTTTGCAAATGTAATTAATTTTCATCACGAATTTTTACATGATTATATCAACTTTGATACAATAAATAATACTTTGTATTTTTTTTTATGGTAGGGCGCGATCTATTGATATGCAAATTTGTTCCTTAATCGGAATTATGAGGTCATTAATTGAATTTAGTATAAATTGATTAAGGCCTAAAGTTATGAATATAATTGAATGTTCATGTAATTGGGCTTATGAGATGCGAATCCTATAGGCCCATCAAGCACTTAATTATGTTCGGGCCTGAGCAGAACTGAAAGCCCAAAAGGCAAAAAGCTCACTTCGAGTAGAGAATGCTCAAAAGAATTCTGGACAGAGCTTCTCAAGAGAAAATCCCGAGCAAAACTCGAAAGTCCCACTTACTAAAGAATGAAACCAACATTTGGTCAGAATCCATCAAACCAAAGGACCTGAAGCATTCAAAGCTCCTCCCGAACAGAGACTGTCACGAAGGGATCCGAGCATAAGCAAAACAAGGATCCGAGCAGAAGTAAACAACGCATCCAAGCACGAGCAATACAAGTCAACCACTTCAACTCAAACCTCCGAAGCCCAACCAGAAAGATCGCCACGATCTAAATTCAAACTCCCACGACGACAAATCAAAGTTCACTACTACACAAATCTCTCAAAACATGGCTCATGTGTCAGCTCGACAGCAGGTCAAACTCTAAACTTGAAGCCATCACCAACGTACACCTCCAACGGGAAAAAATCAGACGCATATAAAAGCAAGAAGACAGCCCCATCACACGCACGCAAGCATCCACCCTGAGAGAAAAGAGTCTGTGAGATTTTTGTATTTTCCGAGTTTTTAATTTCATTTCACAATCTATCAGAAATTGGCTTGTGCTTCCGATTGATCATCTTTCTCAAAGAAATAAACGTACAGAGGACGTAGTCAACTACCGCATTAGGATGAACCTGTCTAAAAAACTCTGATGTGTTTTACTCTCTCCCTTTAAATTGTTCGTGTGTCATCGTCTGAAGCATTGGCGACGCGGAAGTCAAGATCCACAAAAATCTTAGCATCTTCAAATCGAAATACCATTCACAATTCACGTTACTGGTTGTGTGTGAAACCACGTCAACAATAATGCCTAGATTATTTTATGTTATGTCGACATTATGTTACGAGGTATGACTTTTATAATATATGTTTGTGTTATATTATGATTTATGAGTGTTTTGTAGGCTATAACTATGTGTCAAATTAATTAAATTTGTAATTTAAAAACTATATAAAAATATGATTGAAATACTAAAAATATTTTCAGAAATATCCGTCGATATTTTGATCGGCATGCGATATCTCCGTAAAATTATGCGATATTCTCGGCAAGCGATATATCTTTTTCTTCGGATTTATCCATCGGCATGCCCGTCGTCAAGCGATATATCCATAAATTAGAGAGTGCGAAACGATATTTAAATCGATATTTAGTACCTTGGTCGGCGCAATAAGGAGACTCGAAGTTTATTTTACTCATTTTTTTATGTAAGGATCTTATCGTTGAAGGGGGAGTTGAAAACCCTTCAACTTTTAATTTTTGACAATTTTTATCATTATATAATTTTTTTTTTCAGATCCTATATAATTTTGAGTAAATAATTGAGTTCTTAATTTCTAGATAAACATTTCATCAAAGGTTGATATCTTGTCATAGTGATAATTTCATTATGATGAAAATAAAAGACAATAAGTAAGGTTATTGATGTACCAAGTGACAAGTGGTCACAACGATTGTCAACAGTTTCTGTTGTCATATAAGAGTGCAGACACCATAGTCCCAGGATCAGAACCAAGTGATACTCAGACATAGTGGGAGGTTAATTAATATTGACAACACTACAAGTGATCACAGTTTGAGTCTCATTAGAAACTCAAGGAACACTCAGATGTAGTAGAAGGTTCTATTGAACGGTTAAACACTACGAGTAAACGTAGTTGGTATTTGACACAGTTGTTACAAACACTAGTTTTGAAGATCCCACAAGCTACAAGGAAGCTTTGGAGGATCCTAATAAGGGAGAATGACAGGAAGCCATGAACCAAGAAATAAAATCGATGGATTCTAATGAACTCTGGGAACTTGTAGACTTACCGAATGGTTTCAAAATCATTGGGAATAAGTGGGTATACAAGAGAAAGAAAGGAGTGGACAGGAAGGTTGAAAACTTCAAGGCTAGACTATTGGCAAAGGGTTTTACCTAGAGGGAAGGTATTGATTTCGATCTGACCTTCGCTCTTGTCACTAAGTATAAGTCCATCCAGATTCTCATGGCCATAGCATGTAGTCTCAATTATGAGATTTGGCAGATGGACGTCAAAACCGCATTTGTGAACGGGTACATTGACGAGAACATCTATATGGACCAACCAGAAGGGTTTGTGCAACAGGGTCAAGAAGAGAATGTTTGCAGATTACTCAAGTCCATCTATGGATTGAAGCAAGCTTCCAGATCCTGGAATCTAAGATTTGATGAAACCATTAAGACCTATGGATTCATTCAGAACATCACTGAGGCCTGCATTTACAAACTGAATGATGAGTCCGTGAAAATTTTTCTTGTTCTATACGTTGACGATATTCTTCTCATTGGAAACAGTGTGAAAAGATTATCGGACGTAAATGCGTGGCTATCTACGCAATTCCAGATGAAGGATATGGGAGAAGCCAGCTATATTCTTGGGATCCGTATCTTTAGGGATCGCAACAACAGGCTTCTAGCCTTATCACAAGAAGCTTACATTGATAAGGTGCTTGAACGTTTTGCAATGACAAACTCCAAGGGAGGTAATTTACCGACCAGGCATGGAGTGTTCCTAAGCTGGAAACAGTTCCAACTTCTCCAGAAGAGCAAGATGAGATGAGGCGGGTACCCTATGCTTCAGCAGTGGGAAGTCTGATGTATGCTATGCAGTGTACTAGACCAGACATTTTTTACGTTGTGGGAATAGTTAGTAGATACCAATCCAACCCTGGTATGGCTCACTGGACTGCAGTGAAGAACATTCTCAAGTATCTTCCGAGAACGAGAGACTATATGTTAGTGTTTTCAGGATCAGAACTGAATCCACTTGGATACAGTGATTCAGACTTCATGTCTGATAAGGACGCGAGAAAGTCGACGTCAGGAGCAGTGTACACCCTTGCTAATGGAGCGATATTCTGGAGAAGCGTAAAGCAATCCTCTATCGCAGATTCCACAATGGAAACTGAATATGTGGCTGCATGTGAAGCAGCTAAGGAATCGGTTTAGCTAAATAATTTCTACATGGAGCTAGGTGTAGTCCCAGATGTAGACGGGCCACAAACGCTATACTGTGACAACAGTGGGGCGGTGGAAAATTCTAAAGAGCCTAGAGACCATAACAAGGCGAAACATATCGAATGAAAATACCATCTCATTATAGAGATAGTACGTCGTGGGGACGTACGGGTTGTGAAAATAGCTTCGGAGGACAATCTGGATGATCTATTCACCAAGACGTTGCCAGAGAAAATATTCAGGATGCATCTGGAGAATATGGGTGTGAAAGACATGGGTCATCTTCTTTAAGTACATGTGGGATATTGTTGGACATATGTGTCCTTAAACAAGATATTTATCCATCTGTAAAAGATTATGACAAGTCATTGAATAAAGATGGTACTTATTATGTTAATCTTATTATAGTTTTTGGTAGAGTACAACAGAATTTTTGTTTACTTAGTTCATAAAGGATGCAATTATGTTATTATTATCACAAAAGAGTCATGAGGAAGAATTAATAATCATAATAAATTGAACTTAAAACGTCTGTGACCAGATTAACTGGGTGGGAGCTCATTAATCGTGTAAGCTAATTAATGTTACTAAGTGACAATCATATTCTGGATTATGTGTGTGTTACATACTCACTAGAAGTGCATTAAGTGTGAAGTGTCTTCATACTGGACTGGACCTGACTTAAACTCAATAAGTTATCATATAAGACTGTCACTGATAACTTGAAGTTGAGTCACAAATAGATGATCAAAATGGATATTAGTTCTAAGTCCTGAGTGATCTTGAGTACGAGCTACTGGCTTGATTGTTTTTTGATTTAACCGTGAAAGAACACAAGATATTACCGCTGTTCCACACACTATTATTTTGGGAACATGATAGTCAGTAGTAAGGGTAACTTGATCATAGACATGGGCATCACACAGCTCTCTTCAGAGTCATGATGATTCCCTTGATTGTCAGTGGTGAGAAGTGAGAGGTACATGTGCGCAACTTATGAATTGAAACCATAAGTGAGTTGCTCATAATATTACTGACTGAGTCAAGGAGGAAAATGCATTGAGAGGCATTACGATAAAAACCGCCTGCTCATATGTGAATCATCAAGTGAAAGAACAATAACCCGAATTTGATTGTATCAATCGACACCCTGCTTTACAAAGGGAATAATATATACTATATCACTAAAGAGTGCAGCCTCGGGTCTACAGTGGAATCACTTCGAGGTTTGACGAACAACTAGCAGTTCGTTGGAGCTTAAGTGATACAGGTCCATGGTCCCCAGGATAGCTCCGTAATGGATGATACATACGTGATTAAAATACATTCTGGATAATTTTTAATCATTTGACTAGACTTATAAAACTGAAAGGTCTGTGACAGACGTTAGATAGTTTTATCGTTAGTGTGCCAAAAGTACCATATTTTGGTACACGGAATTAACTGATAAAAATAAAGTTAGAATTTAGATTTTATATCAATACTATGTTGTTGTAAATTAAATTCTAACCAACTTTTATTTTTGAACCAAGTCATTTCGACTTACGGTTTGTGATTTATGCATTTTCTAAGTTTATTACTCGGTTCGATAAACTATGAAATTAAATCACATGTCACGAATTTAAATGATTATGTGGCACCATGACATTTTAATGTGTGATATTGAGATAAGGAATTATTAATATAATCTAGTTATTTGGATTTAATTATTAATATCTTATTAATAATTAATTAATAATTAATATATTTATATTAATAAATATAATATATTTATATATATATATTAAATGTGTAAAATTCGAATAAGGTTTGGATATATGAAACCCTGGCTAATTCGATTTGGATATTCCATATTTGCGGTATAAGTACCAAATGTTTTGGTATTTTAGCAAATCCCTAAAATTAATTTAATCCAATAGATCGGTTATGATTTAATATCAACCGTTGGATTGAGATAATTGATTTAAACCCTATTGGTAATTTGAAATTGATAGCTTGGTGACCAGGCTTATGTATTTCGTATTTGCTTAATTAATTATATCCGTTGGATCGGTTTTAAGATTTAATCTTTACCGTCGGATTAGAAATTAATTAATATTATATATATTATATATATATATCGTATATAATGAGGATAAGAATTCGAATTAGGGTTTTGTTAAAACCCTAGGGTATTTGATTTTATCCCTAATTGATTTGATCGATTGGATTGGTTTAAGATTTATTTTAAAACCATTGGATCTAGATAATTATTATACAATTCAAATTTATATATATATATATATGTAATTCGAATTTTAATAATATGATGATAAGATTATAAATTTTGATCTTATCATGTATTTATCATTTAATTAAATCCCCGATTAATATATCCATTGGATTTAGATGAGATTGAATCTGGACCATTGGATTGAAATAATTAATTAAATTTAATTAATAGAATTCGAAAATTAGGAGGAAAAAATCTCCAGTTCGGTTACATTCTGAGACCTATAAATAGGAGGCTCATTCTACAATTTTTTCACACCTTTCCCAGAGCAAAAAACTCCAGCTCTCCCTCACTCTCTAGGTTCTGCGAATTTTCTGCTTCTGATCTCTCTTCTGGTTCGGCTTAAGAGATATTTTTTTCCGGTAGCTTAAAAAGAACCGTCATTTAAATTTTGCGACGGAATTTTGCCGGCGAAGCCCACGCTTCGGTACGAGGAGTCCAGGAGAATATCCCGGAAGATCACGGGAGTTTCCCTCAACATCGGCGGAGCCCTGCCCAAGTTCAGAACCCGTAGCCGGAATCGTCACTGAGGTACGGCCTTATGCATTGGGTCAATAAATGCAACCATTTTCTGCTTTCTATTTATTTCCTATTCGACTAGAATATTAATAATGTTTATGAAATATTGAATTCGTAATGTTAATCGGATCTTGATGAAATGGTAATTACCCGATATCTGTTTTTTCGGGACGGTAACAAGTTTTCCGCTTTAAAATAATTTTTTAAATGTTAGCGGGACGCCTCGGAGTCTAATTTTGTGGTAATGAAGTCGGGAATCAAACCCCGATTTCCAATAGAAATTACAGCAAGGGAATGCGGCGGCGTCTCAGCCTTTCCATAGCGCTGATCGGCCATCCGAAGTTGATCATTTTAGACGAACCCGTATGCTAATATTTGTCCTTTTCCTTTGAAATTTTCAGTAACTTGTTCTGCAAGTTATACTATCTACATCAAATATAGAAAACTGGGATTGATCCCATCACGAGGAGGCACGTGTGGGACATCATTCTCAAAGCAAAGAAGGGCCGCACGATAATACTAACAACTCCCTCGATGGAAGAAGCCGATACTTTGAGCAATCAGATCGGAATAATGGCAAACGGAAGGCTTCAGTGCATCGAGACGTCAAATGAACTCAAGTCACGGTTAGGAACCGGTTTTTCTGTCCATGTGAGCTTTGTCGGAAGCTAAAGAAGAAAAATTTCTTGGCAGAGAGACACGGTCGATAAAACTTATCGTGAGGCCGTGAAGCGGTTCTTCCTAGTCGTAACTTTGAACTTGTGAGTTTACTGTTTATATCTCTTAATCTCGTCGCCTTAAACGGTTTCTTGATGTTCTTTTTTTACAGCTTTAGATATTGAACCAAAAGAAGAGACTCGTTTCTCGTTGACCTACGCCATTCCTCGTAATCGAGAAATGCTTTTTCCGGTGAGCATATCCGGCTTTGCTCACTCCTCTCTCTCCCTCTCATAGAGTTCTCGAATGTACTATTGGTGTTTACGTGGTTGATATACAGGATTGCTTCTCCAAGCTTCAAGCGAGAGAGCATAAATTAGGAGTAAGCGACGTTCAGATTGGTTTCACGAGCCTCCAGGAAGTTTTCTTGAACATCGCAAAGCGAGTGGAGCTCGAGGCTGCCACGGCTGATAGGAGAATAGTGCCTCTCAATTTATCCAGAAATCCCGTCGAAGTAAGCACAAATACTAACTTATCTCATGGTCATTTGCACGTTTTGTATGACGCCCTCTCTCGATTGAAACTCCGACCGCCTCATCTCGGTTTTGTATTCATCCAAATATAACAAGTAATTATTCCAGAACGTGTAAATTGTAGCACTTTCTCCCCTATTAAACGACGAGCAATGCACATACTAATGTGTAAAATTTGAAAAAAAATTGACAAAATGACAAATGCAATTGGCATGATGCTCGAAATAAAACCGCTATACTTCCTCTCTTCTTATTTTTTTTGCTCTAATTCCGAACAGAATATTCGTCATAAACTCCGATTACTCGCAACCAAATCGATAATCAAATTTCCTAAAAATCTCACCATTCCGGCGCCAAATCACACAAACTAAACTCGAACAAACCAAAATCCAATCCAACAGCACTCGAAGATTGAAATCTCACAAACTAAACTATCACTGATGATGATCCAAAAATATAATATTCATCACAAGCTCTGATTAGTCAGACCAAATCGATCATCAATTTTCCTCAAAATCTCACAATTCTGACACAAAATCGCACAAACTAAACCCGAACAAACCAAAATCTTATCCAACAGCACAAACTAAACTCTCATTGATGATCCAAGAACATAATACTCATCACTAAACTCCGATTAGTCACTAGATGATCAATCTCCACCGAATTCTGACGCCAAATCACACAAACTAAACTCGAACAAACCAAAATCAGATCCAACTATCAAGAATATAGGCTTGTCGTCGTTTATATAGTTTCTTGTCGTTTTATTAGCTATATGTTGTTTGCTTGTAGCACGGTCGTTTGACACTCTGCGTAGTGTCGTTTTAGTTTCTTCAGCTGGGTATAAATATCCCGAGCTTGTACTCTTTGACATTCATTCAGATAATAAGAAAGATTCGATGTATTTTTCAATTCTCTTTCGCTTTCTCTCGATCTCTCCTTCTTCGTCGTTGTGAGAAAATTAATACCAACAGCACTTGAAGATCTAAATACCTCTTTGAAGAAGCGGAGTTGGAGAATTCCGAAGGAGTCACTGTCTTCTCCCTCGGCTTCGTCCCCGATCGGAGCGGATACCGCTAAATCTTCGACTTCCCTAAGTTTCCTGAATCGAACATCACAAAATCAATCAATCAAACAAATACACACTTAGAGAAACCGACGATGTACAACGAAAAACCACGACAAACCACACTCATTACTCTGCGAGGAATCCTCCTTCTTCGTCGTGAGAAAATTAATATGGTATCAGAGATTTGCTTTGAAGCTTCGATCTTCGATCTCTGGTTCTCCTCCTCTTCGTCCTCTGGGTTCGATCATCCCTGATCCGGCCAATCTTGAATGGTTTGGAGAACAGGAGAGAAGAGGCATGTCAAGCGATCGGGAAAAAAAAATTCAGCCATTAGAGTGCTGGGTCTGAGCTTCATCTCCTCTGTCTTCCACCATTAGAGCTCTGCATCAGCGTTCTTCATCTTCTTCGTATTCAACCTTCCTGCCTGGAGATTTGGCTGGCGTTTTCCTTCGAATTCAAAGAAGGAAAGTCATCTGATCACGCCAAGGATATCAAGGAAGCGCTCATATCAGGTTTGTTTTTCAAGCCTGAATCTTTCCTCTTCTTGACCTCTGCAAATTTTTCCGATTTCAATCGTGAACATAAAATCGCAAGTTATGAGCAAGAACGCACTGAATCGTGCTATTATTCAAGATTGCCGATTGAATCCCACTCCGATCATCAAGGAGTTGTTTATCCGTTGTCTGTTTCACTGGAGACAACCATTCTCTTTTGGTTTTCTACTAGAGACTCTCTTTCTCTTCCTCTTAATCTTCTGGTTTCATCATCCAGTTCATTCCGACCTAGATGAGCAGAAGAAGCGGGTCATATCCCTCCATTAAAGCTCGTTGTTAGAGCTCATCGTCAGTCATCGTTGATCATAGTCCGAGCTCAAGGTTTTTCAGGCCTGAGGCTCAGATCAGCGTTTTCATTCTCCTTCCATCAAGATGGAGTCTTCTTCGTCAAGAATCGAATCTGTTCATGGATCTGTTAGTGGGTATTTTTGAAGGCTGGGTTTCTCGACAGATTTTTCTTCCTAATCGATCTACAAAGATCCACCTCTGGTTAGTTCTTGGATCTTGCCGTTGTTGCGAAATTTAAGGCATCTATACGATGTTCGGTCAGGGGGTGCGACGCTCTTAGATCAACATTGATCCCCTTTATGGCACTTTCTTGAGAAAGTCCAGGAGGATCTCAAGCTTGAACTTTTCTGAAGACGACGTCAAGTTCTTAGCTTTTCCTCGCGTAATCTACCGAGCACCGAGGATCGTCTCACGGAAATGAAACAGAGTGAAATGGAGCAGCTTCTCTTCTAACCACGAGCAGATGTGATCATCGGGCAAGGGCAGCACTTCATCTCACTCCTCGGGCAGCCTAGTTCGTCGCTGGGGATCAGCATCATCACAACGAAGCTTCATCACAGCTTCATCGCAATGACATTTCTCAGCTTGCTCATCGCAAGTTCTCTACACCGAGGGTCTTCCTTGAGAGTTCATGAGCAGAATTCATCGAGTCTTTTCTCAGCTACTAGCTCCTCGCTCACATCAACGCCTTCCTCATTAATAGACCATTTTATCCGAAGAATAAGATCAGACTTCTCAAACGAGGCCACTAGATTGGCGTATGATTGGCCATTCATCGAGAGGTGGCTTCTGCTATACATCACGGGTTTGGAGGCGATTTTTGTCAACTTTCAGTATGTATTTTATGTCAAGATGAACCTCTCTTCAAACGTCTTTGATCGGTCCATATTGAGGGGGTGTATTAAGAATATATGCTGGTTGTCGTTTATATAGTTTCATGTCGTTTTATTAGCTATATGTTGTTTGCTTGTAGCACGGTCGTTTGACACTCTACGTAGTGTCGTTTTAGTTTCTACGCGCCAACGTGATGTCACGCCCCACGCGCGGTTGATATATTTCTACATAAACAAGTTTTTATGACGTCAAAAAGCCATTGAGAATAAATTACAAATTACAAAAAATTGAGTTAAAAAATGGATATTATAAAATTTAAGAAAATAATCAAAGGAAAAAATAAATTTTAGATGGCAATTACCTGTTTTAACTTCAATATCTTCATGCGAGAAAAAATAAAAATTCAAAACAAAAATTATATTATAAAAATACATCACAAATATTTGAATAAGAAGAAAAAGTATTATTATTTATCTTAAATAATTGAAGAAACTGGGCCAAATGCCAATAACGCTCCATGCATTTGACACGTGGTGGTATGTAATTAGCAGAGAAGGATGTGGATCATGATCAAAACCATATAAAGTGGCGGTATGTAATTGTGATTACTAAAGGAATCAACGGTCTGAATTAACTTTTGATCAATTTCTCAAAAACATTTCAACGGTTGGCGCTTAATGGGACCCGCCACAATTTTGAATTAAAATAAATAAAAAAGGTTCGAATTTCAAAAGAGTGAGCCGTTGAAACTGATTTTTCTTTATTTTTTGGAGCTTATAAATCTTCTTTATGTGTGTATATGAAGGTTCAGGTTATCGTTTTGGTCATTAATGAATTTAATGTTTAGTAACAAGTATATTTATGGAATATATATGTTAAGGTTGGATTTTGTCAAATCCTTCCTTCACACTAATTCTGTCATTTATCCTAAAAACGACATACAATGAAGGAACGCATTCAGCCGCTTCGCGAGGAGGTATCCTTGAGGAGGATATCCAACGGGGTAGCCCGATGATGAGGCCCGATGGAGTACTTAGAGCCCGAGGAGAATACCCGAGGAGAATGCCCGAGGAGGATCTCACGAGGACGTGCCTGAGTTGTACGTTCTGGCCGCAATAAATGCGGCTGAGGCCTGGTCGGCGAGTCAGAAAAAGCATCCGTACGTGCACTACTTGCGCAGGGTGTGACAGGCGACAACGTTAGTGGGAGCATGCCCTCTTACATCGGCAGAGAATATCAGAAGGGGGACCACCGAATATCCCAGAGGAGGGACCACAAGAGATCAACAAAGGGACTCGAGCCCTAGTTGGGGCAATTGGCATATAAATAGAAAGCGATACACAATTGTAAAGAGGACGACACACACAAGAGAAAATACGCTTGTAACCTGAAGTTGATAATCCAATATTCAATAAACAGAGAAAAACACACCAAAGTATTCGAAGTGATTATTGTGGTTCTCCTATTCCGATTTCTCAAACCTAAAAGAGTTTAAATTCAAACTCCTTTCTTTAAACTCGAGGGAATATCCTCGTGACTATTGTGCGTGATTTTTCCCCTCAACAGTTTGGCGCCGTCTATGGGAATTTGTGTTTTTTCTTGATTACAGGTGAGAGAACCTAACCAGAGAATGATGATGATCACGGAACAGACCACCGACGAGGGAAACGAAGTGGAGATCCATGACGAACCAGGGAGCAGCCGAGAAGTGACTGGAGAAGGGACAAAGTCTCGCAGCAAGGAGAAAGAGAATGAAAGTGTCGTGCAGGCGCTCCTGAGGCGTCTGGAAGAAGCCATAGTGCGAGCGAATGCGGAAGCAGAGAAGACCCGGCAAATAAAAGCCACAGTGGAGCATGCGGCCGCAGAGATGATGAGAAACTCGCCAGTCAACGCCAAAGCCGGAACATCAACACAAGAGGGAAGACATGGAGAAGGAGGGCAAGTTGCCGCAGGAAGCCCGGGAGACCATACGCCGTCGGAATCCAATCGGTTCCACACGGCAATGGGGGGCGCAGGAAGCCAAATGTTGCCAAGACTCGCTCGAGTTCTCTTTTTGGGAGGGGAGGCGACTCCACCGTCCGTGGTCGGCCACCATGGAGAGAGCCCTGCAGCAATGGAAGCAAGAATCCATGAGCGGTTCAACCGAGCGATTCAGGAGATGAGCTCGAGAGTGGGATAAGTGGCTTCCCAAGTGCACAAGGCCAGAAGTGCTGCCCCGGAAATAGACAGGCTAGTGTCCGAGTCCGATCTTACTCCCCTCATGCAAGAAATCAGCGAGGCTCGTGTAGACGAATGGCCAAAGCTCAGGACGCCAGTGTACAAAGGAACCACCGACCCGATGGCGCATGTCAGATCATTCAAGAATGTCGTGAGACGCATATGCGCGATGGGTAGCACACTCCAGGATATCTTGTGCCATCTGTTCGTCGATACCCTGCAAGGAGGAGCGCAGGACTGGTATGGGAGACTTCCGGCGGGGTCTGTCGGCTGTTTCAACGATCTCGTTGCCCATTTCTTACGACACTTCTCCATGTTCATGCAAGCTCCTGTAACTGTGACCGACTTGTGGAGTCTCGAGCAGATGGAAGGAGAATCCCTTCGGCTCTTTATCGGGAGGTTCAAGGAGGTTCTGGTCAAAGTGCAAGGAGTTGACGACGCCATCACCATTGAGGCACTGACAAAAAGTCTGTGGTTCAAGGCCCCGTTCAGAGAGGAGCTCATCAAATATCAACCGGTGACTATTGAGGATGCCCTCCACAAAGCAACAATTTTCATGCGGCTCGAGGAAGACGCGGCGACACTGGCAAAGAAGTACGAGGCGAAGAGCAAGAGCAAGCAACCCGAGAAGAGGGAGAGCAAGGAAGGAAAGGAAGGCCACGCGATAAGAAGATCCGAGGAGGAGAAGAGAACCTCGCACTGACAAAGAGACAGGGAGACGTACGGACGCAGCGTATATTACATCGACGAGGGAAGAAAGGAAGAAGAAGATCAAGAGAACAGAGGAAGGCGAGGTTACTCGGAGGAGCAACGAGATTCCTCGGACGGGCGATGGGACCAAGGCCGAGGAGGTTATTCCAATCCCTGTGGAGGATTCGAGAGGAAGGCTTGGCCGAAGGACATGAGCAAGTTTTGCGAGTACCATAACTATCGAGGCCACTCAACCGATGAGTGTGCCATGAACAAGAGAGATCGGCGAGGAGGAACGCGGAAGGAGAAGCGAGGGGTGATGCTCATCGCCCTAATGAGGGAAAAATGCGACAATACCGGCAGGACGAGCCGATGCGCAAACAAGAAGAAGCCCAGATAGGAGCGAGAGAGGGGCGAGCAGATAGCAGCATGGCGCACCGATACAGAGGCCGAGGGCAAACGACCTCAGAACCGAGCCCGAATCAATTTAATCATCGGAGGATCCCAGTTCTGCAAAGATTCGGTGAACAATATCAAGGCATATAAGAGAAGGGGACGAGAGCATGAGCATGGGGAGACGATAATGGAGGGTGCGGGGACAGAGATAGCGTTTGTCGAAACCGACGAGTGTGCCAACGAACATGACGATGCGCTCGTCCTCGTGCTGAACATCGGGATTTTTGAAGTCTGCCGGTATTGATAGATAACGGGAGTTCCGTAGATATCATATTCTACGACTGTCAGAAGCAGATGAATATACAGAAGCTCACCGTAGAATGAAGACCGTGCAAGGTTTCAGGGTTCAATAGGGAAGTAACCACTTCCTTGGGAACAGTAAACCTCCCAGTCCGCGCGGGGTCCGTTATCCAGAAGACCACTTTCATGGTACTGGATTGCCTATCTCTATTTAATGTCATCCTGGGGCGACCGTGGATCCATTCTATGAGGGCGGTTCCATCAACGTACCACCGAAGCATCAAGTTCCCGAACGCAGAAGGAAAGATTGAGGAGCTGAAAGGAAGTAGTGATGCCTACCGAACGTGTTATCTAATAAACCATCGACTCACCGACAAAAAGAAGACCGAGGAAAGCAAGAAGAAAGAAGAGGAGGTCTTATAGCAATTAACGACGCCCGCCCCAAGGCGGGAGAATGGAGAATCCGCAAGCGAGCGGGTCAAAAGAGCGCTCAAAAAGAAAGACAAGGAAGACCGCAGCTCGAGGAAGTCGAGCAGGTGTGCATCGATGAATCCGACCCCGCTCGCACTGTCGGCATTGGGGTAACGCTCGAGCCCGAGATCCTTGAGAAACTCATCGCGCTCCTGAAGAGGAACCGAAGAAGTTTCGCTTGGTTGCATGAAGATATGCCCGGAATTGATCCATCGGTGGCGACGAATCGCCTCAACACCGACCCGAGCCACAAGCCGGTAAAGCAGAAGAGGAGGAAGATGGCACCTGATAAAAAAAAATCATCAACGATGAGGTTGATAAGCTACTCTCCGCGGGCACCATTCGAGAGGTCGAGTATCCGGAATGGTTGGCCAACGCCGTTGTGGTTAAGAAGAAGAACGGAAAGTGGCGAGTGTGCGTCGACTTTACTGATCTGAACAAAGCTTGTCCAAAGGACAGCTTCCCAATGCCGCACATTGACCGGCTCGTTGAAGCAACGCAAGGTTATGAGCTCCTCAGTTTCATGGACGCTTACTCGGGGTACCACCAGATCCGGATGCACCCGGACGACGAAGAAAAGACCGCATTCATTAGTTTGAAGAATGCGGGAGCAACGTATCAGATACTGGTGAAAAAGATTCTCCATAAGCAGATTGGCGAGACGATGGAAGCTTACATCGACAATATGGTCGTCAAGTCTTTGAAGGCGGAGGCACACGTCAAAGACCTGGAAGAATATTTCGAAGTCCTCAATCAACATCAAATGAAGCTCAACCCAACAAAGTGCATCTTCGGCATGTCCTCGGGGAGGTTCCTCGGCCACCTAATCACCCGACGAGGAATTGAAGCTGATCCGGAACAAACTCAAGCCATCAAAGACATGCCCTCGCCCCGGAATAAGAGGGAAATCCAGAGGCTGACGAGTAGAATCGCCGCCCTCAACAGGTTCCTCTCGCGCCGATAAAAGTCTCATGTTCTACCAACTCGTGCGAAAGAATAAGAAGTTTGAATGGACAAATGAGTATGAGGAAGCGTTTCAAAAGCTCAAAACTTATCTCTCTTCTCCACCAATCATGACCAAGCCGAAGCACGGAGAGCATCTTTATCTGTATGTAGTGGTGTCGGATCATGCCATCAGCGGGGTCCTGGTGCAAGAAGAAGGCCGGGAGCAACGGCCGGTATCCTATATTAGTCCTAAGCTCCTCGATACGGAGAGACGATATCCGGAGATAGAGAAGATGGCGCTGGCAGTATATGAAGCTTCGGCCAGGTTGCGACACCACTTCCAGGTCCACACTATCATCATCATGACAGACAGGCCAATACGATCGATAATCCACAGGCCCAGCCAATCTTGGAGGATCACAAAATAGTCGATCAAGATCAGTGCATACGACATTGAATACTAGATTCGGACGAGCCTCAAATCTCAGGTGCTCGCAAATTTTCTAATCGAGCTTGCAACCGACGTAGAAGAACTTGATGACGAGGAAGGCTTCTGGAAGCTACAAGTCGACGGATCGGCCACGTCACAAGGATCAGGCGTTGGAATCAGGATCACTTCCCCGGGAGGGATTATCATCGAGAAATCTTTTCGCCTTGCTTATCACGCCACCAATAATGAAGCGGAGTATGAGGCCCTCATGGTTGGCATGCAGTCGGCTCTAGCGGTCGGAGCGCGGAACATTAACGTGTTCTCAGACTCTCAGCTGGTACTCAAGCAAGTGAGCGGAGAATACGAGCGTAACGATGAAAGGATGGAGGCGTACGCCAAAATTTTTGATGGCCTCGCCGAAGAATTCTCTCAATTTATCCTCTTTAAGGTGTCCAGAGGAGACAACTCTCACGCAGACGCATTAGCGGGTCTGGGCTCAACCACCAAGGTGGGCGAGCTACGAACCATCACGGTGGAGACAATCAAAAATCCAAGCATCCCGAAAGAACAAGGGCCGAGCAAGAAGAAGATGAAGATGGCGGGGGAGGTCGCCGAAGCCGACGACGAGACCCCCTCGTGCAAGAAATCTAGGAGGAGAGCGAGGAAGAAAACGAAGAACGAGGAGTGGTGGACGACGATGAAGCGGACGATTGGCGAACGCCCCTCCTAAAATATATCCTCGAGGGCAAGCTCCCCGAGGATTGTCGGGAGGCAAGGAAGCTTAGGATTAGAAGCTCGATGTTCGCAATGCTTCACGTAAAGCTGTACCGGAAAATCTTTGATGGTCCATACCTAAGGTGTCTCGGAGTTGAGGAGGCCCAGTACGTCATGCGCGAGATTCATGGCGGGGAATGCGGAAACCATTATGGGGGGCGATCCTTATTAAGGAAAACTAAGAGGCAAGGCTTCTTCTGGGCGACCATTGTCCAAGACTGCGCCGACTACGTGAGAAGATGCAAAAGATGCCAGCGCCACGCCCCGGCAATTAATTTCCCGACAGAAGAGCTCTCGGCGGTCACCGTCCCATACCCCTTCATGAAGTGGACCATGGATATCGTAGGCCCCATGCCTATCGGCATGAGGCAGAGGAGATTCGTGCTCGTCATGACGGACTTCTTCACTAAATGGACGGAGGCGGAGTCTTACGCTAACATCAAGGATTCCGACGTGGAAGGCTACGTCTGGAAGAACGTGGTCACCCGCTTCGGATTACCCTGAGAAATCATAGCAGACAACGGATCACAGTTCATCTTTAAGAGGTTTCGGAGCTTCTACAAGCGATAGAGGATAAAGCTTAATACTTCGACGCCTCGGTACCCCCAGGGTCACGGGAACTCCGAAGCAGTCAACAGAACCATCATCGACGGCATCACAAAAAGACTCGACGAAAAGAAGGGGCTTTGGGCGGAAGAAGAACTACCGGGAGCGCTCTGGGCTTATCGAACAATCCCTCATTCCGCCACGGGGGAAAATCCCTTCGCCCTAGCTTTTGGAGTCGAGGGAGTAATTCCCGTGGAGGTAGGAATCCCCAGTCTCCGACGGATAGTGGCGCCAGACGACGAAGAGGGCAATTGCGAAGATCTTCTCCACCATCTCGATCACGTCGATGAAGTTCGAGAGCGAGCAAGGGTTCACATCGCCAACTATCACAACGCAGTTGCCCGATGCTAGAACAAAAAGGTGCGACCAAGGAGATTCAAGGAAGGCGAGCTGGTTCTGCGACAAGTATTCCAAAACACAACCGAGCTTAACGCAGGAAAATTGGGGAAATTTCGGGAAGGACCATACATAGTCACAAGCGTCGTCAAACCGGGAGTGTACAAGCTAAAAACTGCGGAAGGAGAAAAAGTGATACGGAGCTGGAATGTCAAGCACCTGAAGAAGTTCTATCAATAGCACCAGAAACCTACCTATCCTTTTTGTTTGTTTTGATCTTTTATTTCTATCGTGTGTAGAAGGGAGATCCTGACCCTCATGTTCGGGATCTCTTTCGCATGGCTTTGACTAAATGAATTAAATGAGACTGAAGTACTCTTCCCTCGCGAGCCGCACCCGATAGGGGGACTTGAAGGGTTTAACGAGGCTCGCATTTTAGAAAATATTGGAAGGATGACATTTGAGATAAAAACTCCAAACACGTAGAAGAGAGATATGAAAAAGTAAAAATCCCAAAGTAAAGGGCAAGGAAAGTGCCAAATAAAGGAAAGCGGCTACGGTTCCGAGCAAACCCGTAACAGCTAGGGTGCCGAGTAAACCTATACCAGCGAGATTGCTTAGTGAAGGAAAGCGGCTAGAGTGCCGAGCAAACCCATAACGGCTAGTGTGCCGAGCAAACCCATAGCGGCTAGGGTGCCAAGTAAACCCATACCAGCGAGAGTGCTGAGTAAAGTAAAGCGGCTAGGGTGCCAAGCAAACCCATAATGACTAGGGTGCCGATTAAACCCATAACGACGAACGTACCTAATAAAATATGTAAACAAAAGCATTTAAGGAAACTTGCTCGATGAGAAGCACCAAGCAAAGAGCAGAAAAGGCGAAGGATATCCGGGAGAAAACCAGGACGTCTGTGGCGGAAATCTCAAGAGGAGGGAGAAGAATGCCCACGAAAGAAGAGGCAGGACGAGCACAATGCTGAAAGATTCTGAACGAAACATCTCCTCCCGAAGTACTTTCCTCGCAGGAGCCCTGGGTCGCCGAAGAAAATCCCTCGCGTCGGGAAGCTGATCGCAGAACCAATACCAAAGAAGACTGATCAACCCATTCGCGAGGACGTCTATATCTCATTTTACCAAGTGCTCACACTTGATAACATGAGGGACTGACTGTTAAGGTCGAATTTTGTCAAATCCTTCCTTCACACTAATTATGTCGTTTATCCTAAAAACGACATACAATGAAAGCAGAAGATTTGTTAACCAATAGTCAACAGGAACACATTCAGCCGCTTCGCGAGGAGGTATCCTCGAGGAGGATATCCGACGGGGTAGCCCGATGATGAGGCCCGATTGAGTACCAAGCGCCCGAGGAGAATGCCCAAGGAGGATCTCACGAGGACGTACCTGAGTTGTACGTTCTGGCCGCAATAAATGCGGCTGAATAAATATTATTTTTATTCATATTTGTAGTCAATTTCTGTATACTATCCAAAATATCGGCATCAAAACCGACTTTCATATTTTTGTCGCAATAGTTTTAAAATAGTAAGAAATCAGTAACGTTTTCAACCCAAACTGAGTTATAATAATATCGTGGAGGTACCGATATTGATCCTGAATCTGTCCGCAACGCCATAAATCTCGGTGCTAATGTACTGGAAATGGAACCCGAATATAGTGCCACGTAAATACCGATCGACAACATGTCGTTTTCCACTTAAACAGGTCGTTTAATGTATTTATATCGAAACTAGCACATATAACATATATTGTTGTGTATGTAATTTTCTTATAAATATATACATGAATAAAACTGGCATAACTCGAGTCAGGGGCGGAGCCACTTGGGGCCAACCAGGATCGGCCGCCCCCACTTGATCCGAGCCGGTGATTTATATTTAATGAATATTTTATATACAACACGTATATAATATGTCAAAAAAACATATGAACGGTACTGAAACTCTATTGTGGTGCAACAGTAAATCCATTATTGTTTTTGTCTCTTGTAGGCCAAGGACCCAGATTCGATTCTTCACTACCAACTTTTAACCCATATAATTTTTTGGCTGCTTATCTAATTATTGATTATATAGTCCTTTTCAAATAATTTGTCAATAAATATATATAATATATTTTCTTTTTATATTTCGTTCTTACTATTAAAAAATGGATTATTAATATATTTATATCTTATATATATATATATACATACATACATACACAGATACAAAATATATTTATACTAATATCAGATATGATAAAAAAAACATATAAATAAAAAATAGGAATCAATAACACGTTCTTAGCTCTCTCGCAATTTTTTTTAACTAAATATATACGTATACCTTATCATTTTAAAAAATATGAACCATCTATCAATAATAATTTACAATAAAAAATATGAGTTTTTCAAAACATAAAAATTCACAAAAGCAATTGTGACGATGACGAGGCTAATTGAACTAGAACACAAAAATTTATGAAGAATAATTATAATACAATACATCTTACAAGATTCATGTCTTACCATCTTATTTTAAAAATTATGGTCGACTTTTTGCCCCCTCTTGTTTGATTCTCTGGCTCTGGCCCTTCTCGAGTAACATTTAAGTAGATTCAAAGATAAAAAGTGTCACAGAAATGCTCCTTCGCAAGAAAAAAAAAATATTATAGTAGTTGTTGAAATCGCAGTTAAGTAAAAATCGAGCGAACACTCTAGCGACCAAGTGATCTTCTCTCTCGTTAGGGGGACGGAGCCCCTGTGATAAGAATTTGATCGATTTTTTTTTTTTTATCATTTGTTTTTCTTATCTAATGATCTAAAAAAATTACGACAATAATTTCTCATGCGAACTAAAAATGAGTGACATCTAAGTAGATGGGTCACGGAAGTGAAACATGTAGTTGAAAAAGGTGTGATTGTAAATTAGGTGGTCTCTAAAACTAGGGACATTACTTAACCAATACATGCACGTGAAATTCACGTACACAGCATAAGTAAGAACACCCAACGTAATGGCCTATTGGTATCAACTTTTATTTTTAGTGTCATAATTAAATATTTAATTTGTAAGTGATTCTATTGGGATATTTTAATATTTTATAGCGCAAAAAAAAAAAAGTTTAGTAAAACAGTAATTTTATTCAAATTCTTCACAAAAACAAGTCGTAACACAACCTCCGGATTGTTTATACGAATGAAATAAACATTCGCCGATCACTCGATTTTGTTTCTATGCAACCAGCAAACTGGAATCGGGATTTTCTGAAGAAAAAAAAAATATAAATTTGAGACTCACTAATAATATTGGAATTTATGATATTATTTTTCGTGTAAATGTTAAATTTTTGGGATCTGTTTGGTTTAGATTTTCGGAGGCTGATTTTCATGTATGGATCGTTTAAAAATAATTCACAAATATTTCATTAAAAAAAAAGCAATATAAACTCGATCAAACTCGCGCGATTCTCTCGTGACTATTCGATCCAACCGGGATTCTATGTGGAGAATCAAGCTCGATAGCTCGATTTTGTTTTTCATGCTAATAACAGTCTGAGGATAAAACTGAAACCGAGGAATCGGGTTCGAAATCGTATTTGTTAAAGTTTCACTGAACACCCCTTCACACATTCTTGCATTTGCAAAATCCAGGTTTGGATTGAAAATTTAAGAATTCCAAAATCGGATTTATCAGTTTCCGAGTAAATCCACTTAAGTCCATGTGGGATTTGTTCGTCTCTCACACAAAAAATTTTTAATTATAATTTCTCATATATAATATGTTCATGCAAGAATTTAATGAATTTATACAAATAGATTAGGCTAATATAATGTTATTGACATATTGATGAATCGCGGAAGAAATTAAAGAAAACTATAGTAAAAATTGATATCCATATCCATAGTATACGTTAATTAACAAAAAAAATGGAAATTGTAAGAAATGTTCATTATGTGTCAAAGGTTTAAAAAAAATGCCCATGCGTGAGAGTAAAAAATGCAGACTGTGGACATTTTTCTTAAATCTTTGACACAAAATGAGCATTTTTTTAAAATAATCCAAACAATGATAAATTAATTAATTAATATGAGAAATCTTTTATAAATTTTTGGTACCGAAAATATCTATATAAGGAAAGGCAAGAGGTGTTAAATAATAAGGGTTGTTATTCTGTATTCTCTATTGGGATAATAGCGGCATAAGTCCCTAACCTTAGGCCAACTGGGGCGGCATAACCCCAACCTCATTTAATAGCGGTATAAGTACCAAAAATTAAATTTCCGTCCATATTTAACTAGCTTCCGTTAGTCAACAGTGATGTTGACTGATTCACGTCCACGTGGACGCCACATAATCGACAAATCAACTAACATTTCTCTCTCCGCCATGTCAGCAATGCGTCATCAAATAATTGAAAAATATTCGGCGTGGGTGGGATTCGATCATTGCCCTCCCTTGTGGGAGCGGATAACATAACCACCAGAGCATGCTAAACGTGCGTGCTTAGTGCGTACACATGTATATTTATTTACAATAAATACCACCCACGCCGAATATTTTTCAATTATTTTATGACTTTTTTACAATAAATACCCACCCACCCGAGTTTACCTTAACTCAACACCAAATGGCATTGTTCTGGTGGGAAGGCAACTTTTATCCCAAGCGTATGAGCAGAGGTTCGACTCCTACCTTTGCCAAAACTTAATCGAGAAACCGTGACGTGGCCAAATTAACATTTGTTAGTTAAATTTGGATGCAAATCATCTTTTGTTATTTTCGCCGCTATTAAATGGGGTTGGGGCTATGCCGCCTCAGTTGAGTAAAGTTTGAGGACTTATGCCGCTATTATCCCTTCTCTATTTAAGATTAAGCGTGTGCATTCACATATAATTCAGAGATAGAGCTTCTTCTCGATTACTGCGATGGGGTTGCTTTATAACAGGTACGTAACTACGTATCTCTTTCTCTTCCTTGTGTTTGGTTTTCCAAACAAAACATGAATGATTGATTTGATTTGGTTTAGATGTGAACAGAGTGGCGAACTACGAGAGTTTAAACCCTGGTGAACATTGGTTTGGAGGGCCTGCTTCAGATCGTGGAGTCTGAGGTCACCCTGCCTCCGATTGCCGCTCCAGGATTAGGTAGTTTATCAACATTTATGATTTTTGTTTAATTTATGTTTAAGTAGGTTTCGTGATAGATCTTTTTATTTTTTTTTACATAATAAGATAACATTTGAATTTCGTCTGCTAATGTCTGATCAAATGGCTCATCAACACTGATTCTTATTACTTTCTTCCTAATACATTTTTGCCACATTTAAATGTTTTAATCACAAAGTAAGTGTTGGGATTTATGCCCACAAAGGAGATCTGAAAGACCTTTTAGCAAATAATTAAGTTTATTAATAAATTACTCGATGTAATAATACGATTATGTTCTTTTGCTGAGAATTAAATAAATATTGAATATTCATTCTTATTTATTTTAATTTATGTTTATGCATATATGACTACGCCCTGAAACTATCATCAACGAAAGAAGAGTTAAGTACAGACTTAACAAGATACCTCTTCTTGATAAGTTTAAAATAAACAGTTCGCAATCTTAGGATCGATGGGGCAATTGTATCCGATTAATGATTTTTTGAATAGACTACTGATATCGGATCTTGTGATATTGAGAGTTATGACTCTGGAGCTTATTCTTGATGTCTTAATGAAGACACTGAACTAGACCTGTAACACTTTGAAGTTCGAGGTAAAACCGTTTCATTACTCGAAGCTTCAAAATCACAAACGTATTTTCGTAACTACCTAAATCCCTGAAGTGGGTACATAATTTCTTGTGACACTTGACTAGCAATGGGCAAGATCTAAATGATGGATCAAAGACCCGACGGTTGGTGTCATAATATATTCTCGTTGAACTATGTGATTCATAGATATGAAATTTGTGTTATAAGAATGCTACGACATTAGTATCACATCATGCTTTGTTCTTTGAAGTGTAAATGAACAAACCGGGCCTAGTACTCATTGAATAATATATTCTCTGAATAAAACATGTGACATGTTGTGAGATCTCACTTTATGTTTTTCTCATTCACAAACAACAAAGGAGTTGATGAAATAATAACTAACGGTAATTTTACATTCCTCTTAGTTAATGATACACACAAAAGGTAATATCATAAATACATTGTGGACCGTGTGAAGAATAGTTGTATCACACCAAACGGAAATAAGAACGCATATGAACTTAGAGATTGTCAGTATTGGTCCTTTAGTGGAATCGATCAATATTAAGAATTAAAAGTTCGGGAAAAGTTTGTGAACTTTTGTGTCCGAGCTTTATTATAAAGCTCTGTTCATGTGGGTCCATGAGGTCTCAATGTTAGACTTTCGGACGAGATTTTGATAAACAAAATATGTATTAAAAATATGTAAATTTGATTTATTGAAATCTTACTTTAAGTTCAATTATTGAATTGAAATATTTTTAAGTACAAAATTGGTTTGATATTTTTCTCTTATGTATAAATTATGATTTATACTATGGTAATTATTTTCTCATGATTAAATAAATAAATTGTTATTTTATTTTAATCACCTTTATTAAATATCATAAGTAGTATAATTATAATTATACATTTATGTGAATTTAATAAAAATAAAAGGAAAATTAATTCTTAGGTATTTTACCAATTCAATATGCGCATAAGATATGGAAAGATTTGATACATGGATTTGGTTTTTACCAAAGCCAACGATTTCTAGCATTAAGATATATATATATATATATATATATATATATATATATATATATATATATATATTGATATATATATTAAAAGCTAGAAATATGAATCAGATTTAAAAGATATGAGAAGAGAAAATAGGGATTTTAGTTTTGATTTGATTAAAAAAAAACCATAACCTACTCCTATATATAGTTATTAGTTACTATTAGATAGCCAAAAAAAAAAAAACACACTCTCTCATACTGTGCGTCAATTTCTTTTTGGAAACAGAGAATAAATTTTCTCTCCTTGCTCACAATAGTGCGCACTGCGCAGACTTGGAAGAAAAAAATTTGAGGAAAAAGTTCCTTTACTCTTTGTCTCTTGTTCATAAAGAGCTCACTCTCTTCATCTCAAAAATATCCGAAAGCTATAACATCGAATCCATCGTGGCTGTTTGATTAAGACGGAGGGACGACTCGCGAAGATCGACGACGAAAACCGTGAATAAATTCTGGATTTGTAAGTGTTATTAATCCTATAATTGTTATATGATTTTTCCAGAAAATATCCATTCGTTGTTTACGTAATAAATATATTTTGCATGCATGATAATCGTTTTTAACGTTATGGTTATTTTAATATGTCGAAAATCAGTTTTCATATTAAAAAGAAATTTTGAAATTCCGCCGTAACTCGTTACGTTCATTATTTATATTAAAAAGTTTAATATCGATCCAACAGTAAGGGGAGAGGCAGAGCCGTGCCTGAGGGGAGGCGGAGTAGGCGCGCACCTTTAGCAAAAGAAATAATCTCAAATTTAGGGGCCCTAATATCACATAAATTAAAATAAAAAAAAAATAGAGAATCACTTAAATTAAATTTAGGGGCCCCCAAAAAAATTAATTAAATATTAATATTACTAAAATTAAATTTAAGGTCCCCAAATAAATTAAGCTACATTTGTCTATCGACAAAGACACGGCTGAGAAACTCGGTTATGCAGAGTTGATTAGTACTTTTGATTCTAAATATTCTCGACGCTTCTTATTTGAATCAGAAGTTATTTATTATATAAATATTGTATATACTTTTGTATCAAAACTGATTTTTGCAATAACGTTAAAAGGCCCCCAAAATGCTCCTCGCCTAGGGCCCCGAAAATCTCAGGCACGGCTCTAGGGAGAGGCAATATAAAAACTATGTTCAAAATGTTGTTTTCGACAGGTTTATCGTTAAAGTACGAAGAATAGTCTTAACATTTAAAAGTAGTGGAAAAAGTACCCAAAGTCGCATTTAAGTGTTGATCACTCCATTCTCACAACGCTTTCTACCCGTACGCTAGGCATATTATTTCACATCGTCGTTTATTCTACCCATACGCTTTCTCATCAAATGAATGATAACGTCTCTATAACGATAAAAAAAAATTATTCATAAAATCTAACCACACTATAGAATCATTTACTATAAGTTTATGACTAGTACTACTGATAGAAACATCTTGTATACTTACTTACATACAATACAATACAATCTTCATACTTTTATGTGACCAATTTCAAAGCATCATTTATGAAACAGAGCCAAAATGGTACAAGGTATAAGATAAAACATCATCTCTCTAAATAGACTCTATGATCTCTCGAGCATCGCCTCGTATAGTGGAAGCAAAAAAGAAGAGTTCAGAAGGTAATTAATTTTCCATTTTTGGAGTAAAACCCGAGCAGTAATAAGGGTATACCGGTATTTTTCGCTTGTGGACTAATGACCGGTTTTCATAAAAAGTACCACACTAGTTCTCTGTTTTTTTCCTCAAAATTTTGGTTTTTTTTCTTCTTTTAGCGGTACACAAGTCTCATCCTAATTGATAAACTAATTACAATATATAAAATGACCTACTAATAATAAATACGTGACCTTGTTAATTACCTGGTACCACTCGCGAGCCTCGTCGATGTTGTCGGACTTGCCCCACAAACCGGCTCATCGGGGACCCAGTTCTCGCGCTGCATCTCGGAAAAAACTGACTTGGGGCAGCGCCCAAGAACCTCCATGACTATACCATACGTCACTTTGTCAGGATAAAACCCGGCATTATGCATCTCGCGGTAGACGTCCAGCTCTATCTCGTAGTTCTGCGCCTTGGCCTGCAAGGCCAACATGATATTGTACGTGACAAGGCTCGTCACGCAGCCCTCGCCGACCCTCTTGTGGAACAGGTCGTGTGCCGCCGCCAGGTGTCCGGCCTTCCCGATTTGATCATCACGTTGTGCATGAACGTGTCGGGGGACAGTCCAGCACGCTGCATCCATTCATAGAGAGCGAGTGCCGAGTCGAGGTACTCTTTCTATGTGTGGATGCCGATGAGCGTGCGGTATGTAACGCATCCCGAGACTTGCATTTTCTCAAACACGACGACCATAGCAAAGGATCGGGCGATTGTACGTGACGACGCTCGCGCGGCAGCCATCGTCGCTCATCTCCCAGAGCAGCGGATAAATGGCTCCGAACTGCCGAGCCCGGCCAAGGATTCCGACCGCTGTTGTGTAAGTGTGGCCATCGTGTCAGAATCCTGGTTTCCGTTTAAACCAGTGGAAGAATCTGAGCGCCACGCTGTGATCCTGAATCTACTTCAGGATCTGGTTTGCGTCCATGGAAAAGGTGAGATTAGTGAGTGCCTCTTTAGCTTCTTGCCCCCACTTTAGGCCTTGTAAAAGGTGTGAAGCCCTTTAATCGACGTTCCAATTGTTAGCGGAGTTTCTTGCGCTGGCTGGAATTTTGTTGCCAGCTGGAACTTCATATCTCTTGGCGGTCGGACAATACCTTTACTGTAACTAGAATGCCCCCAAAAGGTGGGATTCTAAAGCCTGAATCACTCTATTGGTAGAGCTATAATCAGGTTTTTGGGAGCTCTCGTCCTCTGCGGTACAGCCCGTTTGTCCACCGGCGCCACAAACGAGTCTCCCTTCTTTGTTTGGGGACTGGCCTTATTCGAATTGACTTTATGGCTTTTGCTCTTCGCGCCATTGAAGCTCGATCGTGCAGATGCCTCAGAGGATACCCTTGATTGGATACCGGAGAAGTTGTCTCTGTTGATGCGCTTCTTTGTTTGAAGAATGGGGACTGGAATTGACTTTATCGCTTGCAATTCGATTGGAATGATTGAGAAAAAAAACATTGTTGTTTCTTCTATTCCTCGCGATTGAAATGATTTGAGAAAAACATTGTCGTTTACACTTGTAATGTTAAAACGGAAAAAAAAAATCATTGTCCCTAACAACAAACAAAGAAAAAAGCAGCTAAATATAAATAATATTATTTCATAAGAAAATAAGTCTCCCGTACAAATTTGCTTCATAATACTTCACGCGTTCACATCATCATATTATAACTAGTAACTGCGTTCACATCATCACGTATATATATATAAATATCATATATATCATATTATAACTAATAACTAGTACCTTATAACTAGTACTCCAATCTAACTATGGATTATTTCAAACTTGAGGGGGCCTGAAGATTCTTCCTCCGATTCTGAAGACTCTACCTACCAATCTGAATACTCTTCCTCCGGTGCCGGTGCAGGTACCGGTGCCTGTGCCCGTGGGCTGGCTTCGAGGCGACGATCCCTCGCTGCAGCAGTCTCTACATTTTCCAACTAACTGTTCAGGAGTGAGTTCAAGTCCCTCGCTGCCCGGAGATGATCCTTGGAGCCCGTACAACTGACTGTTCAGGAGTGAGTTCAAGTCCCTGAATTTATAGAAGATGCGGCGCCCGGTCTCAGTTTGCCAAGTTTCTCGGCCAAACTCTACAAAATGGGCGTTAACGATGCCCACGATCTCGATAAACTCTCACACTCATCTTTGAACATCTTCGGGGAATGGGGTCCGACGGTGCTGCAGCCCCGGAGAAGAGACCGAGTGTTGGAAATCGAGGTTTGATTCCCGACTTCATAACCACGAAATTAGCCTCCGAGGCGTCCCGGTAACATTCAAAAATTATTTTAAAGCGGAAAACTTGTTACCGGCCCGACGACACGGATATCGGGTAATAACCATTTCATCAAGATCCAATAAATATTACGAATTTAATATTTCATAAACATTATTAAGATTCTAGTCGAATAGGAAATAAATAGAAATCAGTAAATAGTTGCATTTATTGACCCAATGCATAAGGTCGTACCTCAGTGACGATTCCGGCTGCGCGTTCTGAACTTGGGCAGGGCTCCGCCGATGCTGAGGGAAACTCCCGTGATCTTCCGAGATATTCTTCTGGACTCCTCATACTGAAGCCTGGGCTTCGACGGCAGGACTCTATCGCAAAATTTAACTGACGGTTCTTTTAAAGCTACTGGAGAAAAATATCTATTAAGCCGAACCAGAAGAGAGATCAGAAGCAGAAAACTCGCAGACCCTAGAGAGAGGGGGAGAGCTCGAGTTTTTGCTCTGGGGAAGGTGTGAAAATGTGTAGAATGAGTCTCCTATTTATAGGTCTCAGAATTTAACCGAATTGGAGATTTTTCCTCCTAATTTTCGAATTCTATTAATTAAATTTAATTAATTATTTCAATCCAATGGTCCAGATTCAATCTCATCTAAATCCAATGGATATAATTAATCAGGGATTTAATTAAATGATAAATACATGATAAGATCAAAATATTTAATCTTATCATCATATTATTAAAATTCGAATTATATATAGATATATATATATATATATATATATATATATAAATTCGAATTGTATAATGATTATTTAGATCCATTGGTTCAAAATAAATCTTAAACCAATCCAATGGATCAAATTAATTAGGTATAAAATCAATACCCTAGGGTTTTAATAAAACCCTAATTAGAATTCTTATCCTCTTAAAATTCGAATTATATATATATTTATAATATTAATTAATTTTTAATCCGACCGTAAAGATTAAATCTTAAAACCGATCCAACGGATATAATTAATTAAGCAAATTCAAAATACCTAAGCTTGGTCACCAAGCTATCAATTTTGAATTACCATTAGGGTTTAAATCAATTATCTCAATCCAGCGGTTGATATTAAATCATAACTGATCCAATGGATTAAATTAATTTTATGGATTTGCTAAAATACCAAAACATTAGGTACATTTTCCGCAAATATGAAATATCCAAATCTCATCATTTGAATCAGCTAGGGTTTCATATATCCAAACTCTAATTCGAATTTTACACATTAATATATATAAATATATATTTTATTTATTAATATAAATCTATTAATTATTAATTAATTATTAATAAGATATTAATAATTAAATCCAATTAATTAAATTATATTAATAATTCCCGATCTCAATATAACACGTTAAAATTTCATGGTGCCATATCATCATTTAAATTCGTGACATGTGATTTAAGTTCATAATTTATCGAACCGAGTCATAAACTTAGAAAATTCATAAATCACAAACCGTAAGTCGAAATGACTTGGTTCAAAAAAGAAAAGTTGCTTAGAATTAAATTTAAAACAACATGGAGCTCATAGAAAATCTAAATTCTAAATTTATTTTTATCAGTTAATTATGTGTACCAAAATATGGTACTTTTGCCAAGCTGACGATAAAACTATCTGACGTCTGCCACAGACCTTTCTGTTTTATAAGTCTAGCCAAATGATTAAACATTATCCAGAATGTATTTTAATCACGTTCGTATCAGCCGTTACGGAGCTATCCTGGGGACCATGGACCCGTATCACTTAAGCTCCAACGAAATGCTAGTGATTCGTCAAACCTCGAAGTGATTCCACTATAGACCCGAAGTTGCACTCTTTAGTGATACAATATATACTATTCCCTTTATACAAGAGGTTGTCCATTGATACAATCAAATTCGGGTTATTGTTCTTTATCTTGATGATTCACACATGAGCAGGCGGTTTTTACCGTAATGCCTCTCAATGCATTTTCCTCCTTGACTCAGTCAATAATATTATGAGCAACCCACTTATGGTTTCGATTGATAAGTTGCGCACGAATACCTCTCACTTCTCACCACTGACAATCAAGGGAATCATCATGACTTTGAAGAGAGCTGTGTGATGCCCATGTCTATGATCAAGCTACCCTTACTACTGACTATCATGTTCCCAAAACAATAGTGTTGGGAACAGCGGTAATATCTTATGTTCTTTAACGGTTAAATAAAAGAACAATCAAGCCAGTAGCTCGGACTCAAGATCACTAAGGACTTAGAACTAATATCCATTTGATCATCTATTAGTGACTCAACTTCAAGTTATCAGTGACGGTCTTATATGATAACATCTTGAGTTTAAGTCAGGTCCAGTCCAGTATGAAGACACTTCACACTTAATGCACTTCTAGTGAGTGTGACACACACACATAATCCAGAATAGGATTGTCACTTAGTAACATTAATGACCTTACACGATTAATGATCTCCCACCCAGTTAATCAGGTCACAGACGTTTTAAGTTCATTTATCATGATTATTAATACTTCCTCACATTGACTCTGTTGTGATAATAATAACATAATTGCATCCTTTATGAACTAAGGAAACAAACATTAGGTTTTACTCTACGAGAAATTATAATAAGATTAACATAATAAGTATCATCTTTATTCAATGACTTGTCATAATCTTTTACAAATGGATAAATATCTTGTTTAAGGACACATATGTCCGACACCGAGACCGCGCTGCTCCGGAGGACCCCATCGCCCTCGATGACTACGGGTCTGCTCCATCTTTGAAACTCCACGACGGCCTGTGTGACCCGATCCTCAAGGCCGGCGAGTGAGCCATTCATATTCCTATCAAGATTCTTTGACGGGTGTTGCGAAGGAGGAATCAGCGAGAAAAACAAGGGCGAGGACATTTATCACCTGAATCAACGAGGACATTTATCATGGGTTACTTTTTTTTTTTTTTGAGGTAGGAAATCCATGTGGGATTTTTTTTTAATATTATAATGCGTACAATATGAATTAAATTCAAAAAACCATGTGGGATTTTTTTTACTTGGGCTGAAAACTGGCTATTTCATACTCACGGATTGATTTTGGGTATTGTAATTGTTTGGTATGTGTAGAAATTATGAATCCCATTTAAAAGCCCAATATCGAAACGACAAAGAAAGGAAAAACGACGAGTCGTTTTGGACTTAAAACTAGAATTGTACGAGTGATCCAAATAGCCCGTGGCAACACTTCACCATCGGAGATCTTACGGAATGTTACCGCGAATGGAGCGCCTTCGGCCTCAGAATTTTGGTCATCTTGAACTCCGGGAGAACGGTAACAGAATACAATTTCCCTAGTCTATCTGCTCTGCATATATATTCTTACAAATCCAAAGCAACATTGAGGTATCGCATTCTTCCCAATATATAATCAAAAATATCGCATTTGCGGTAATGGATCAATGATTACTTAAAACCGGTATATCAAACACTTTTTTCCTATTGTATGATTCTCTCCCAAATCCAGATTTATATCCCACTATTTCGGTTCAGATTCTGGAATTTCGCGTAGCGTACGTACCAAAAGCAAGAAAATTGGACGGCTTTACCACCAATGCAGTTTAATTCTCTCCTGCTTCATATATAGAGTAATTCACACAAATGCCCCCAAACATTGCTCGTTGGTGCACTTTGCACTGTTTACCTTACATATGGAGTAATTGACATAATGCGAAAAGAACCAATGAATGAAGTTCAGGGGCATTTTTGCCATTTACTCAAATTTTGGTCCAATGTTCTGTTGTGTACTCAACCTCGTAAATGGCAACAAAAGTACTCAAACTCGGCATTTGGGAGTTGATCGAGCAAATTTGTGGCTATTAGTCTTTGCCACATGGCACTTGGCCGCCTCGTGGCATGCCACATAATTATTACTTTTTAAATATTTTTTATTAAAAAATTATCTCGCTCTTCACAAATGAGACCTAACCCACATACGAGCGGGTTTTGACGGGTCGTAACTTTTGACTAGAGTGCCTAAATCGAGTTTAGAGTATATTCGAGCATGCATGTCCCGAAAATCCAAAGTCTAGCGAGTTCCAAACAATTCTGAGTTTTATGTCATTTATTTATATAAAAAAAAAAAATACACGAATATTCGCGAGTGTACGATTTTCGATGCCCTATAATTTTAAATCATCCGGTTAAAGAATAATTAACTATTGACATCCGTGCGCGAATCAAACAATAAAAAGAAAAACTGTAAATCCATGATATAAAATCATTATGAAATTTATTGTAGCACAATACTCCGACAACAGACTGCCAAAAAAAAAAAAAAAAAAAAAACAGCTAAAATTCAATATTTTATAAGCTAAGAGCTTCAGTGTCGTTTTCCAATTCCACGTATATTAGGGATATAACAGCAAAACTACTAATTTTTTTCCAAGTGTTGCTAGCATGTTAAAAAAAATAGCAGCTTATTACTATTACTCCATGAACATCCACCCACCTTCCGTCATGGACGGCTACTTTACCGGTTAAAAAAAAATTAACCACGTCACTACACTTTGAAAAAAGATTAGATACTTTTGCCGCTATACACTAAACAATACACAACTGTTCTCATGCACGCGATAGTCCAACGTTACAATCTAGAAGATATCGTCTTAATTAACTTTTTTTAAAATACTAGTTGTATGATCGATTCGGAATTTCCGACGATAATAAGCATGGATATTCTGGGTGTGTTTGGCATGGCGGTGAGGCAATACAAGGCGTTAGTGCGGAAGAACTATCTGCTGGCGAGGCGGCACAAACGTGCCACGTCGCTGCAGCTATCGGCGTCGGTGGTCTTCGTGTGGGTGATCTTGTGCACTCAGAAGGCCATGGACGCGCGCTTCGCCTCGGCAGAGTCTCACAAGACCGTGCACGAGCCGAGGCCGCTCGTGGCGCGGTGGGGCGATCATGGCCAATAATCCCGGCCGGGTGAAAATTTTGTACTCGGTTCATAGTTTTGTCCCGGTTCTGGTCCCGGTACCGAACCGTTTTTGGCAAAAAATCAATTTTTTCTTTTTAGTATAATCTAAAAAGGGACGTCCCGGTTCCGGTTTAAAAAACCAAAACCAAAACCAATTCAAAATATGAAATTCCCGGTTTTCTTGTCCCGGTTCTGGTTTTATGTCGTTTTGTTATAAGTTTGTCGTTTTTTAGCATGTCATTTCTTTTAAGTCGTTTACTAATATGTTCTTAATCTATTATTTTATTTTTTCAGCCCATTATTTTAACATGTCATTTATTTTTAGCCATTACACCGTATTTTATTTAACACGTCATTTCTTATATGTCGTTTTGTTATAAAAAATATTTTCTTTGTACTCGGTATTTACTATTTAGCATTTTAGACTCGGTTTTTTGCACTGAAATTTGAATTTGGTATTGTGAAGTTCACGACGTGAACTCGGATCTTGCATTTGTTTATTTTGTATTTTGCTTTTGTACTCGGATTTGGTATTTTACATTTTGGTTTACTTGGATTTGGTATTTTACATTTTGGATTTACTCGGATTTGGTAATTTTCATGTTTCTATCTTGGATTTTGTACCGGATTTGTCCCGGTTTTTGTCCCGAATTTTTGTCCTAAAAAAATCGGGATTTTAATCGGTGTCCCGGTCCCGGTCCCGGTTCTGATTTAAATAAACAAGGACTTTTCAGAACCAAAACCAAAACCGGGACAGAAAATTGTGTCCCGATTTTTCCGGGACAGGGACAAAAAATAGTCAAATTCCCGGTTCCCGGTTCTGGTTTCAGCCCTACCGGCCGGGCTATCTCTCCCGACAAGGTAATTTAGCTTAAAAGAATACATATATCAAAATCATATATGTAAAGCCCATTATTATATATATGTCACTCATAAAAAAAATTCATGAATAAAAAATTGATAAATATATATATAGTTTATAGGTCAATACATAATTAGGGAATTATTAATCAGATAACAATAGTCAATAGAATACAAATATATAAAATAGTACAATGAGTGTTAATGATATAATTTACTCTTATTAAATGTATTTTCTACTAATTCGCCGTTACCTAACATTAATTAGGTTTTTATTTTATTGTTTTGTGTCACGAGTGATTGAACCTAATCTCCGAGTAGTTAATTAGTTATTCTTTGTCGACTCGGTTAATTATGTTAGTCATGACAAACACCGTAACGGCCTAACAAAATAGCTAGGCCAAAAGAACAATACTCGGTCCCGGTTTTACACTTAACTGTAGCACCACCTTTAAACGTGTAATAAATCATCAAAGAGGATTGATCATTGATACATTGACCTATATATATATATACACACATATATATGTGTATATATATATGTATATTTCAGGTGAAGTCATTTGGGAGAGTGAGTGAAGTGGATGAGTGGCTTTCAGTGAACCCCATGAGCACTCCTGGAGCTTTGCATTTTGCAGTGATAAACTCCACAGTCATAAGCTACGGCCTCCAGACAAACTCGACTCCGCTTGCCAAGCGCGGGATTTACGAGGACCCCGTGATCAAGTTCCAACTCCCGCTTCAGATTGCCACCGAGAGAGAGAGATCACCAGGTCTCTCAACGGAGGTACACTCCTCGGTCTCGTTCTTTAATTTTTGCCGGAGATTAAAGTATTAGTGACTAAAGTATCGGAGATGTGTTTGGAGGAAAATCTATGAGAGACTTAAAATTTATGTCTCGGATATGTTCCCTCCAACAAAAAAAAAACGTTGCGACGGTGATCGTGAAAAATATCGATGACTCGATATAAGTCCGTATTTGGAGCTGATATTCAGTCTCGGTATCCGTTTATACAGGAAAAGAATGATAAATATATATTGACATATAATATGAAATATGAGCATAATAAATGATAAATATATATTGACATATAATATGAAATATGAAATATGAGCATAATAATATAACAGATGTACCGTTTAATCCGCTATTTTACAAAATCGGAAGCGAAGGAAGAATAAAATCAAAAAATTTGCACTTGTGAAGATGTTTTTGCTTCGTATTTTCGTATTAGAATCAATTCAAATTCACGAATAATTTATTATTCTTACATAAATAAATATGATTATATTCATTTATTTGCATGATCAGTCCCAAAGTTTAGCTGGGTTGTTGCACTCAAGGAATTTGCATATCCAAAGATCGATACATTTTCCGCAATTGCCATACTCGGTCCTCCAATTTTCCTCGTCGCTGCCATTTTCGACTTTGTCTTTCAGATAAGCTCTTTGGTGGCAGAAAAATAATTATAACTTCAGCAGGTAATGAAAATTTTCTAATTTTTTTATTAATCCTAATTAATTTATTAAAACTAAATATATAAAGAATAAATGTAAATGATTTAGGTTATGATTTATATTTATGCACATTAACCCTTTACTATATATTATAAAGTGTGTTACCTATGTTTATTGTCGATACGAGCTAGTTCGGTCGGTTGAGTATTTAAACTGCTAATCTTGAAATACATGATTTCGGGCCGTTTCAATCCCGAGTTACATAATATACAAGTACACTATATTTGTACTCTTAAATAACCTTAATACACTGAAACGTAATAATACTTGATGGCGTGTGCTACGCTGACGTTGGCCCGGAAGTAAGACAAAGATTGCATGGAGATTTCCCGGGAGGTCCATCATTATGAGCGATTATTTGCTTTTATTTCCGGCATTTATTTACGTTATTCATTTCCTTTATTTTTTGTATATTTGGTTCCTATTTTGATGAATATTTGTTGCCATTTAAACTATTTGTTCATCCCCTCATCACATGTCGATGGCTTATATATTAGCCTCTGTAATATGATTTGGGCGGTTTTGATATTGATAAATGAAAGTCGACCTTTGTGTTGCAACTTTGCGGTTTCTCTCTTTCCGATAATCTCACCCTACATCAGTTGGTATCAGAGCCAAGCCGATCCCTTCCATGGCACGTATAAATCAACGTGGAGGAGTCCTGGAGGCTGATTTAGATGACATTTATCGATGTGAAGATCTCGCCGGCGTTCATCGACGATTGGTAGCGCTCACTGGTGCGATGGAGATGATTCTCCGCCGAAGTCTAGTGGCCCCCGTCGCTCGTGTTGGACATTTCTTCGAGGTTGAAAACATCACGGCTTGAATCGTGCATATGATCACTTTCTTAATAGTGTTTCGAGCACTCAAAAACGTCTTTGAGGCTGCTTGCAAGAACACCCAGGATAAGACAAGCCTTTGGCCGGGAAATCGCAAGACGAAGCGAAGTTCCGACAATAAGCAAGAACGTGTTTCTGGAAGTGTTTTTTAGAGAGAATAAATGATACAGAGAGCAGTTAACCTTTCTGTTTTCAGAAACGAAATATAAAGACCAAAAAACAGTTACACGTTGTGAAGGTAGCAACCTTTCACAAGTGGCAGTTACTGGTCTGAAAATGGAAAACAAAAAACGGTCAGAAACCGCCCCCAATGGACCGACACGTGGCGAGGCAAGAATCGCCGCGAGAAAGCCCGAGACCCGAGCCTACACCGCTCGCCCGATGCCACATGCTTAAGTGCCTCAAGTGTGCCTAAAAGACGCCACTAGCGCCTCTACGCCCCCCGCACCCGACCCGGAGCCGGTATTGCCTCAAGTGCGCCTACAAGACGCCACTAACGCCTCTACGCCCCCACACCCGACCCCGAACCCGACCCGGACCCCGACCCTGAGCCGGTGTCGCCGGTGGCGACACCGGCGAGGGCGGCGTTGCGAAAGCGTGAGGTGGCATGGTCTCGCCACCTCGCCTCTACACGACACTCATGTGGCATACTTATCACTATGCCACATGCTGATCTCATATCACTATCATTTTCCTTTTATATTTCACACACTCTTAGTATTTAATCCATGTGGGACTTTTCACATTCCCACATTTATTACCCACTCAACACATTACACTTGCTCACTTATTAGAACATTCATTGGTCATTTATTATTAATAAATTCCAACAATCCCCTACTGTTCTAATAATATAAGTGTAATTTCCAGAAAAATAGCAAAGCGTGCTAATACAGTTAGGTATCTTTTGATTTGAACCTGACCTTAGTAAAGACAACACAAGGTCTTATTGGAATCTCAGGTAGCTAGGCTTTGAACCTGTTATTCCATGTGATATGATCGGTGAAGCCTTACACACACTTTAGTAGTTCTTCGCCTACATCTCTCGCTTAGCACCGTTAATGGCCATGTGCTCTTCCTGTCTCGTGAATTTTTCATAAGAGAAACTCCAACTCTCACTTTAAGACGGCACCATCTCTAAAATCACATAGGTGAAGTTCTTACAATATCTCTGTTGCTTTACAGATACATGTCCTCATCACTGAACTTCATTAAGAGTTATAAATAACTCAACCCTCCAAATGCAACAGCTAACATTGTAGTATAATGTTACACACATCCAAATCAACGATTTGTTGTTACCCATTGAGTTTAAAGTTAAGGATTTCCTAACGTTAGATTGGGTTGCCACCGTTGTTGGAACTCTTATTCAAGGAGTTTCAGTCCCATACCTCTCGAGGTAGGCTTTACTAAATCTCTGGCCAATGGTTTAGTAAAAGGATCAGCTAAATTGTAGCTGGTACGCACAAACAAAAGTGAAATGATCCCATCTTTGATCAATTTCCTCACGTAGTCATGTCTTAGACTAATATGTCTAGACTTCCCGTTATACACTTCGTTGTATGCTCTAGCTAAAGTAGCTTGACTATCACAATGTATCAACACTTTCGATATATTGTCCTTAGCCAACGGAGCTTCTAAAAGAAGATCCCTCAACCACTCAGCCTCTTGACCATCGGAAGCAAGAGCTACAAACTCTGACTCCATGGTCGAATGAGTAATACACGTTTGTTTCTTTCTCTTCCAAGAAATTGCACCTCCGGCAAGTGTGAAAACCCATCCCGTCGTAGATTTGTTATCTCCGACAATCGATATCCAACTAGCGTCGGTATATCCTTCGAGTATGGCAGGAAACCTACCATATTGGAGGCCGAGATTTTTAGTTTTCATAAGATAACCAAAAATCCTCATGATAGCCTTCCAATGCTCACCGTTGGGGTTGCTAGTAAATCTGCTCATTTTACTAACAGCGAATGCTATATCGGGTCTAGTGCATTGCATCAAATACATAAGACAGCCGATAGCACTCGCATACTCCAACTGAGCCACAGCTCTCCCATTATTCTTCTCAAGTTTAACACTAGGATCAAATGGGGTGTTCACTTCTTTGAACTGCAAATGTTTGAACTTATCAAGCAGTTTCTCAACATAGTGTGATTGACTAAGTTCATAACCCCCACTGGTTCGCTTAACCTTGATCCCAAGAATCGTGTCAACTTGTCCAAGATCTTTCATCTTGAATGTAGAAGATAGAAACCTCTTTCTTTCTAAAATTCCGTTCATCCCGTTGCTAATGATCAACATATCATCAACGTAGAGACAAAGGAATATCACAGTGTTTCCACGCACTTTTGTGTACAAACACTTGTCACAAACGTTGTGAACGAATCCATTTGCAAGAATGACCGAGTCAAACTTTTGATGCCACTGTTTTGGTGCTTGTTTCAAACCTTATAATGATTTGACAAGCTTGCAAACCTTTTGCTCATTCTCGGGAAGTACGTAACCCTCCGGTTGCTCCATGTAAATCTCCTCATCGAGATATCCATTTAAGAATGCCATGTTGACATCCATTTGATGAAAAAAAAAAGGTTATGCAATGAAGCTAACACAAACAGTATCCTAACTGTTGTCGTTCTCTCTACCGGTGCATAAGTATGGAAGTAATCGATCGCTTCCTTTTGCCGAAATCCTTTGGCTACTAATATAGCCTTGTAGGTGTTTAAAGTACCATAACTACAATACTTTTTTCTAAACACCCACTTACATCCAATGGATCTCGACCCTTTGGGTAAGTCGACAAGATCCCAAGTGTGGTTAGTCATAATCGAATCCATCTCATCTTGGATAGCATCTTTCCAAAAAGCAAAGTCCCGTGAAGCTACAGCTTCCTTAAAGGTTTTCGGGTCATCTTCCTCTAGAAGAATGATAGGAATCTTACGAACAAAATTCTCCCTATCTCCTTCTACTAAGTAAAAGGAAATGAGTTGAGAATCTATTTCATTCGGTCCCAGATCCTTAGCCTTTCAAACTCTTTTGCTAATCCGAAGCTCGGGTTGTTTTTCAACAACTCGTGAAGAACTCTCCTCGCAAGGTTCCTCATTTGTGGTTATCTTAGAATCTATATCCTTCGTGATAAGTTATCAAAGAATTCCACATCTCGTGAATCAATTATCACATTAGACTCAAAGTCAAGAAGTCTATATGCCTTACTGTTGGCCGCATATCCTACAAAAGCACATTTAATCCCGAGAGGACCCAACTTGGTCCTTTTCAGATCCATGTTTTTGTAATAGGCAACACAGCCCCACACTCTAATATAACCAATATTTGGTGCACGACCTTTCCAAAGTTCGTACGGCGAAATACCAGTCTTCTTTAAAGGAATCATGTTCAATATATGACATGCACATAACAAAGCTTCACCCCACAAACTAAATGGCAATTCAGAATGCATTAACATAGAATTTATCATTTCTTGATACGTTCTATTTTTTCGTTCAGCTAACCCGTTATGTTGTGGTGTACGTGGTGCGGAACACTCCTGTATAATGCCGTTTTCTTCACAAAACGCATTAAAATCATTTGGAAAATATTCTCCTCCCCTATCACCTCTAAGGACTTTGATTTTTATTCCCAATTGACTTTCCACTTCCGATTTATAAACTTTATAAGCATTAAAAGCTTTGTCTTTATGCTTTAAAAGAAAAACGTACGTGAATCTCGAATAATCGTCAATAAATAAAATAAAGTACCGATTGCCCCCTTGGGTTTTCATTCCGTTAAATTCACACAAATCAGAATGCACAAGATCTAATAAATTGGTATTACATTCAACACTATGAAACAGTTTCTTAATCATTTTTCGATTTAACACAAATTTCACATTTTTCAAAATTTTCAACGTTGCATGAACTTAAACCGGATTTAATTAACATTTTCATTGTGCTAATACCAATATGAGCTAATCTACTATGCCATAAAGTAACGGAACAATTGAAATACGCAGAAGTAGAAACTTTATTGATAACATTGTCAACGGTACAAAGCTTAACCATTCCGTTCGCGGAATACCCTTTACCAACAAACACACCATTGCGGATCAAGATTAACTTGCCTGACTCATAAACAGACTTAATACCCGGTTTACCCAACAAATCCCCACTAACAAGGTTCCTAGAGATGTCTGGCACGTGAAGCACGTTGACCAGCGTCACTTTCTTCCGGGAAGTAAAGTTAAGCTCCACGGTGCCGCTGCCGTTAATCTTCGAGCGCCCCTCGTTTCCCATCTGAACTTGTTGTCCATCGTTGACTTCAGAATAGGTCTTGAAGGCCGCTTTGTCAAAGGAGTCGTGAACAATGGCACAAGTGTCGTACCACAATCCTGTTGGAAATCGGTGGTATCAATCCGACTTCCTTACGACGATAATAGCCTCCGAGGCGTCCCGGTAATATTTAAAAATTATTTTAAAGGGGAAAACTTGTTACCGGACTGACGACACGGATATCGGGTAATAATCATTTCGTTAAGATCTTATAAATATTTCAAATTTAATATTTCATAATCATTATTAATAATCTAGTCGAATAGGAAATAAATAGAAAGCAGTAAATGGTTGCATTTATCGACCCAATGCATAAGGCCGTACCTCCATTGACGATTCCGGCTGCGCGTTCCGACTTGGGCAGGGCTCCGCCGGTGCTGAGGGAAACTCTCGTGATCTTCCGGGATTATCCTGGACTCCTCGTACTGAAGCGTGGGCTTCGCCGGCAAGACTCCGTCGCAAAATTTAACTGACGGTTCTTTTAAAGCTACTAGATAAAAATATCTCCTAAGCCGAACTAGAAGAGAGATCAAAAGCAGAAAACTCGCAGACCCTAGAGAGAGAGGGAGAGCTCGAGTTTATGCTCTGGGGAAAGGTATGAAACTTGTGTAGAATGAGCTTCCTATTTATAGGCTCAAGCTGTAACCGATTTGGAGATTTTCCCTCCCTTTATTCCAATTTATTAATTTAAATATGATTAATTATTTCAATCCAATGGTCGAGATTCAATCTTATCTAAATCCAATGGATATAATTAATCAGGGATTTAATTAAATAATAATACATGATAGATCAAAATATTTAATCTTATCATCATATTAATAGAATTCGAATAATATATATATATATATATATATACATATAAAAATTCAAATTTGTTTACGATTATCTAGATCCAATGGTTAAAAATAAATCATAAACCAATCCAATGGATCAAATCAATTAGTGATAAAGTCAAATGCCCTAGGGTTTCATAAAACCCTAATTCGAACTCTTATCCATATTTATATTCGAATTATATTATCATATATATATAATTTTAATTAATTTCTAATCCGACTGTAAAGATTAAATCTCAAAACCGATGCAACGGACACAATTAATTAAAAAAATTCGAAATACCTAAACTTGGTCACCAAGCTTCATTTTGAATTACTTTTAGGGTTTAAATCAATTATCTAAATCCAACGGTTGATATTAAATCATAACCGATCCAATGGATTAAATTGATTTTAGGGTTTTGCCAAAATACCAAAATATTAGTTACTTATGTCGCAAATATAAAATATCCAATTCTCATATTCGAATTTGGCAAGGGTTTGTATTCTCCAATCCCTAATTTGAATTCACACATGTAACAATATATAAATATATATTTTTATTTATCCATATAAATCTTTTAATTATTAATTAATTATTAATTAGATATTAATAATTAAATCCAAATAATTAAATTATATTAATAAAACCTGATCTCAATATCACACATTAAGTATCATGGTGCCACACCATCATTTAAATCCGTGACATGTGATTTAATTTCATAGTTTATCGAACTGAGTCTGAATGACTTGGTTCAAAAAGAAAAGTTGCATAGAATTTAATTTACAACAACATGGTTCTGTTAGAAAATCTAAATTATAACTTTATTTATATCAGTTAATTCCGTGTACCAAAATATGATACTTTTGCCACGCTGACGATAAAACTATCTGACGTCTGACACCGACTTGTCATTTTTATAAGTCGAGCCAAATGATTAAACATTATCCAGAATGTATTTTAATCATGTACCTATCATCCGTCACGGAGCTATCCTGGGGACCATGGACCCGTATCACTTAAGCTCCAACAAACTACTAGTTGTTCGTCAAACCTCGAAGTGATTCCACTATAGACCCGTATGACTCTGAAGAGAGTTGTGTGATGCCCATGTGATGCCCTTACTACTAACTATCATGTTCCCAAAATAATAGTGTTGGGAACAGCAGTAATATCTTGTGTTCTTTAACGGTTAAATCGAAGAAAAATCAAGCCAGTAGCTCGGACTCAAGATCACTAAGGACTTAGAACTAATATCCATTTGATCATCTATTAGTGACTCAACTTCAAGTTATCAGTGACGGTCTTATATGATAACTTCTTGAGTTTAAGTCAGGTCCAGTCCAATATGAAGACACTTCACACTTAATGCACTTCTAGTGAGTGTGACACACACACAATCACACATAATCCAGAATAGGATTGTCACTTAGTCACATTAATTACCTTACACGATTAATGGGCTCCCACCCAGTTAATCAGGTCACGGATGTTTTAAGTTCATTTATTATGATTATTAATTCTTCCTCACATCGACTCTGTTGTGATAATAATAACATAATTGCATCCTTTATGAACTAAGGAATCAAACATTCTATATTACTCTACCAGAAACTATAATAAGATTAACATAATAAGTATCTTCTTTATTCAACGACTTGTCATAATCTGTTACAAATGGATAAATATCTTGTTTAAGGACACATATGTCCAACACATCCTTGAACCTTGCCTTTGACCGCCATAATTTTGCTCACAGTAGCGATAATTTTTTCATCGGTCTTCGTGGCGTTGGCCTCGTTGCCTTGGGTCTTTCGAATGCGACAATCTCTCGCGTAGTGACCGGGTTTGCCACACACAAAACAGCCGGTCTTGGGCCCCTTCGAAGCACCGGAAGTCTTGAACTTTTGATCCTTTTTAGGACTGTAAGCAAGAACGTGTTTCTAGAAGTGTTTTTCAGAGAGAAGAAATGATACAGAGAGCAGTTAACGTTTCTGTTTTCAGAAACGAAATATAAAGACCAAAAAACAGTTACACGTTGTGAAGGTAGCGACCCTTCACAAGTGGCAGTTACTGGTCTGAAAATGGAAAACAAAAAACGGTCAAGTGCACCTACAAGACGCCACTAGCGCCTCTACACCCCCGCACCCGACCCCGACCTCGACCCGGAGCCGGAGCCAGTGTCGTCGGTAGCGACACCGGCGAGGGCGGCGTTGCGAAAGCGTGAGGTGGCATGGTCTCGCCACCTCGCCTCCACACGGCACTCTTGTGGCATACTTATCACTATGCCACATGTTGAGCTCATATCACTATCATTTTCCTTTTATATTGCACACACTCTTAGTATTTAATCTATGTGAGACTTTTCACATTCCCACATATATAACCCACTCAACACATTACACTTGCTCACTTATTAGAACATTCATTGGTCATTTATTATTAATAAATTCCAACAACTCAGGGTGGAGCCGAAAACATATCTGACGACAACCTTTTTGTGCCGTTCGCCAACGCTCCAGGCCCGCAGAGGCCGCACGTGGATGGACTCGAGAACAACACACAATGGAAGTTGCCGTTTGATATGGAAATTCATGATGAGGAGGAGTACAACGAAGCCGTCTTCGACGACCCCGTTTACGATGAGGTGGAGTACGCTGAAGCCGCCTATGATGAATGCTTGTATGACACAGCGGAGCACGTCGAAGCTATCTAGGACGGTTCCGTGTACGACGAGGCGGAGTATGCTGAAGTCGTCTATGACGAGTCCGTGTGCGATAAGGCGGAGTATGCCGAAGTCGTCTAAACCAAGCCCGTATATGATACTGTTGGAAATCGGGGTTCGAGTCCCGACTTCATTACCATGAAATAAGCCTCCGAGGCGTCCCAGTAACATTTAAAAACTTATTTAAAGCGGAAAACTTGTTACCGACCCGGAGACACGGATATCAGGTAATTACCATTTCATCAAGATCCGACAAATATTACGAATTTAATATTTCATAAATATTATTAATATTCTAGTCGAATAGGATATAAATAGAAAGCAGTAAATGGTTGCATTTATTGACCTAATGCATAAGGTCGTACCTCAGTGACGATTCCGGCTGCGCGTTTCGAACTTGGGCAAGGCTCTGCCGATGCTGAGGAAAACTCCCGTGATCTTCCAGGATATTCTCCTGGACTCCTCGTACCAAAGTGTGGGCTTCGTCGGCAGGTCTCCGTCGCAAAATTTAACTCACGGTTCTTTTTAAGCTACCGGAGAAAAATATCTCTTAAGCCGAACCAGAAGAGAGATCATAACCAGTAAACTCGCAAACCCTAGAGAGAGAGGGAGAGCTCGAGTTTTTGCTCTGGGGAAGGTTAGAAAAATTTGTAGAATGAGCCTCCTATTTATAGGCTCAAGTCATAACTGAATTGGAGAAATTCCCTCCCAAATTTTTGAATTCTTATAATTAAATATAATTAATTATCTTAATCCAATGGTCCAGATTTAATCTTATCTAAATCCAATGGATATAATTAATTAGGGATTTAATTAAATACCAAATACATGATAAGATCAAAAAAAATTTATCTTATATATATAATATAATTTGAATTTATAATGATTATCCAGATCCGATGGTTAAAAATAAATCTTCAACCAATCCAATGGGTCAAATCAATTAGGGATAAATTGAAATGCCCTAGGGTTTTAACAAAACCCTAATTCGAATTCCTTATCCACATTAAATTCGAATTATATATAATATATGTAATATTAATTAATTTCTAATCCGACGGTAAAGATTAAATCTTAAAACCGATCCAACGGATATAATTTATCAAGCAAATTTGAAATACCTAAGCTTGGTCACCAAGCTATAAATTTCGAATTACCATTAGGTTTTAAATCAATTATCTCAATCCAACGGTTGATATTAAATCATAACCAATCCAATGGATTAAATTGATTTTAGGGATTTTTCTAAAATACCATAACATTAGGTACTTATGCCGCAAATATGGAATATCCAAATCTCATCATTCGAATTAGCTAGGGTTTCATATATTCAAACCCTAATTCGAATTTTACACATTTAATATATATAAATATATATTTTATTTATTAATATAAATCCATTAATTAATAACATATTAATAATTATTTCAAATAATTAAATTATATTAATAATTCCTGCATATCACACATTAAAAATTCATGGTGTCACACCATCATTTAAATTCGTGACATGTGATTTAATTTCATAGTTTATCGAATCGAGTCATAAACTTAGAAAATCCATAAATCACAAACCGTAAGTCGAAATGACTTGGTTAAAAAAGCAAAATTGCTTAGAATTTAATTTACAACAACATAGTGCTGATAGAAAATCTAAATTCTAACTTTCTTTTTATCAGTTAATTTCGTGTACCAAAATAAGGTACTTTTGTCACGCTGACGATAAAACTATCTGACGTCTGCCACAAACCTTCCAGTTTTATAAGTCTAGCCAAACGATTACACATTATCCAGAATGTATTTTAATCACGTATGTATCATCCGTTACGGAGCTATCCTGGGGACCATGGACCCGTATCACTTAAGTTCCAACGAACTGCTAGTTGTTCGTCAAACCTCGAAGTGATTCCACTATAGACCCGTGGCTGCACTCTTTAGTGATACGGTATATATTATTCCCTTTATAGAGCAGGGTGTCCATTGATACAATCAAATTCGGGTTATTGTTCTTTCACTTGATGATTCACACATGAGCAGGCGGTTTTTACCGTAATGCCCCTCATTGCATTTTCCTCCTTGACTCATTCAGTAATATTATGAGCAACCCACTTATGGTTTCGATTCATAAGTTGCGCACGGGTACCTCTCACTTCTCATCACTGACAATCAAGGGAATCATCATGACTCTGAAGAGAGTTGTGTGTTGCCCATGTGATGCCCTTACTACTAACTATCATGTTCCCAAAATAATAGTGTTGGGAACAGCAGTAATATCTTGTGTTCTTTAACTGTTAAATCAAAGAACAATCAAGCCAGTAGCTCGGACTCAAGATCACTCAGGACTTAGAACTAATATCCATTTGATCATCTATTTGTGACTCAACTTCAAGTTACCAGTGACGGTCTTATATGATAAGTTCTTGAGTTTAAGTCAGGTCCAGTCCAGTATGAAGACACTTCACACTTAATGCACTTCTAGTGAGTGTGACACACACACATAATCTAGAATAGGATTGTCAATTAGTCACATTAATGACCTTACACGATTAGTGAGCTCCCACCCAGTTAATCAGGTCACGGACGTTTTAAGTTCATTTATTATGATTATTAATTCTTCCTCACATTGACTCTGTTGTGATAATAATAACATAATTGCATTCTTTGTGAATTAAGGAAACAAACATTTTGTTTTACTCTACCAGAAACTATGATAAGATTAACATAATAAGTATCATCTTTATTCAATGACTTGTCATAATCTTTTACAAATGGATAAATATCTTGTTTAAGGACACATATGTCCAACAGATACGACCATGTATGATGCGGTCTTGTACGACGGCGACATTCACGGAGACGCCCTTTACAATGAGCCTGTATACCATGATGCGGAGTGCGAAAAGGTCACCTACGCCGAGATTATTTTGGAAGCGACCACGACCACGGAAGCGGCTCCACAAAGCATGCTCATTGACGTGAAGGTCGTAAAACTCACAAACAAGGTTACCATGCACAAGTGTGACGGTCCTAAAAAAAAACCTTAGAGACATCAAGAAACGGCAAAAAATATGTGAAAACAATGACATTTTTTTACGGCGGCGGCTTTGGCGCCGATACGAGCATGGCGATGGTGGCGACGCTGCTCATGGGACGACAACAAAAATTCGGGACGAATTTTTTTGACACCCGAGAGAATGATGGCGTGTGCTAGGCTAACGTTGACCCGGAAGTGAGACAAAGATTGCATGGAGATTTCTCGGGAGGTCCATCATTATGAGCGATTATTTGCATTTATTTCTTGCATTTATTTACGTTATTCATTTCCTTTATTTTTGATATTTGGTTCCTATTTTTATGAATATTTGTTGCCATTTTAAACTATTTCTTCATCCCCTCATCACATGTTGATTGCTTATATATTAGCCTCTGTAATATGATCTGGGCAGTTTTGATATTGATAAATGAAAGTCGACCTTTGTGTTGCAACTTTGCTGTTTCTCTCTTTCCGATAATCTCACCCTACATCATGTAGTTAATCTCACCGCCAAAAAAAAAAAAAAAGTTTGTCGGAGTAGTTCTAAATTCTAATGTCTTAGTAAGTGCCATACAAAAATAATTATATCGATGTATCATTAGCTAGTACATTTTATAGCTGTTGTATGTGTATGTGTGATACCAAGCAATTATCGAAGATCACAAGAATTAGTGCTAAGATTGAACGATTTTTCAGCTTCACGGTCACTTTATTTGCTTCTTTACTCACGTTATTTTTTTTTTCTTTGCTGAAGTTATTTATTTTCACGTTTGTTTCATTTCCTAATTTCTCTAAAGTTGAACTCTATGAATCAAGGTGTTGGTGTTAAATGCCGTGAACTCCAGTCAGCGGTGCCACCGGCTTGCCCATTGTCACCAGAGTGCGGAACGACATCCCATGTTCACCGCTGTCGTTTTCTAGAATTGCACGGGCATGGCGCTGGAATACCCATTTTCGCAACTTTTCTGTAAAATTCCGACCGTGTATTACCATTTTTTCTCATTTGGAGAAAAATGGATGGAAATCCCACCGTACTAGGCTAACTTTTCTAAATTTCCGATTTAGGGGTTCTTCTGGAGGTTTTGTTCGGATTTTTTGTTAAACTCGTGTTTTAGGGATAAATTTAGAGGATAAATCTTGTGTATTAGTCTTAATATGGTTGTTATGTTCTAGATCTCGTGAAATCCAGTCCTTGTAGTGTAAATCTTCCAGATCTCGCAAAATAGTTCGGGTTTTGTTTTTGGTTCGGATTTTGGCTAAAGTCGTGTTTTATTGTTAAAATGCCCTCCTTACAACATGTCTAATATAAAAATCAGCTTGACTGCTCCCCGTAGGGTCTCTGTAGCGGTTTCGATAAATTAGCCTTCACACTTAACAAAAACGAATTGTAAATCTTGGTGTTAAATGTTGAATTTTTTTATCTTGATGAAATGTTACAAATGTTGATGATCTTGTTGTTCAATTATAAAAAAAAAATTATTACTTTGAATCTTGTTGTTGAATTGTTGATTAATTACTTACTAAGTTAATTAATTTTTCATTAGTTAACCTACTCACTTAATTAGTTTAGTGTTTAACCTTCATAAATTACTTAATTGAATTGTTGATGAATTAGCTACTAAATTAATTCATTATTATTGTAACAAATCTAATTTTGAACCTATATAAGAACTTGCTTAAATACTCAAGAATAATTTTCCACGATTTTTTTCGATATTCTCATCGGCATACGTATACCCATGAAATTTATGCAGTATTTGAAGCACGCGGCATTCCCCTTGTTTCAAATTCTCCCATAGGCGTATAAAATACCCGTAAAATGAAAAGAGCGAAATGACCTTGGCATTTAGAATCTTGCAATGAATATTGGGCTTGTCTGTTGTAATGTATTTTGCAAATTTGAATGAATAGAAAAATTAGCCACTAATTGATCGTCGATCTTTTTAATAATAAATAATGAAAAAGTACTTTTAAAATTCAACAACTTTAAACCCTGCAATTCAATTCTAAAGCGAATTTGACATACTCGTTCGTAAATTTTATCTTTCCATTTACGATTTTAGCATATCTATTCAAGCTTGATTTTTTAGTGGTAATCAATAATAATCAATTGAACATATTTTGGAAGTTAATCGAAAATCAACGATTGTTTTTCGTGGTCGAAGTTCAGTGTTCAGTTCATATTAGCATACCATCAATTTCATCATAAACTTGTATTTTAAAATCCAATGACCAGTCATTCGCCAAGCTTTAAACAAAAAATGTATACCAACGGCAAGTAGGGGTGAACAAATTATTTTCATACCAAATTATAAACCGAATACTAAAAATCGAAATGGAAAAACTGAATATTATATAATAGCGATTATATGAAACAAAACTATGATTGCTTACGAAATCCATTGATAATTTTTGTGTCATACACAGTGGCGGAACCAGGATTCGGAGACCGGGGGGGTTTAATTTTTCTTTTCCATTAAATTTAATTTTTTGGGGGTGGTTTATGTAAATAAGTTTATAGTATTTTGGTCCTTTTAGTGCAATTTTCAAAACTTTGGGGGTGGTTTCAACCACCCCATCCCTTAACATACGTCCGCCCCTGGTCATACAAAAAGTATTAAGAGAAACACAAAGGTCTTGATGATAACTAAAAATATACACAAAAAACAGCATTGTGATAGATATACTCCAAACTCAGATATTGCACCTTAGGAAGCAGCTGATTTGAAGTGAAACTCGTCTATTGTAGAGTAAATCAAACCTTCATCCTCCAGAGCTCTGATTGCATCCCTGCATTAGGGCGACACGTTCATAAATTTACTAGAATTCGGTACTAAATGGGAATGTAAATATAAAAATAAGACGAAAAATGGAGTACTTGATTTTGTCCATTGGAATCTTCAACTGCCGGCTGAGTTCATCCACATGGATACCCCTTTCCTTCGTGCTGAAACCGCAATTTGGCCAGAAATGTTCAGTTACGGCTAGTCAAGACCTTACGGACAAGCCACGGGTTGGAAAACCAGTCCCGCGATTTAATATCATATTAAAAACCATTCAAAAACACGGTGGGGCACCCGGTGGGGGGCTACCCAACCCGAGCACAAGATGGGCAGGGCGGGCAATGGGTGGGGGCAGCATATGCCCACCTATTTGGACACCTATAGGCTATGGCACAAGACGAAAAAAAATAACATTGACACAGGGAAGTATTATGCGAAACCATCAGAACTTAGAGCTTATGGCAAATCAGAGCTTTGGAAAAGAGTGTACAAAGAATGGACAAGACCAACCTGCTTGAGGGCAGCTCCAAATAGTCAACGATCAACTGATCGCAGCCTTTTTGCGCATCGAAGCTAAGAGTTGCAGGTACCTAAAAGGCGATCGTAAAACATTTATGTCAGGCTTGTAAATCAACAAAGATCTAGAAAAAGAACCCATGATTTTCAGTAAACGTACTTGACTTGACCATGTCGTTTGGGATCCGTTTGATCCGTTTCTGACGGGAGTGCTCAACGGTGTTTCAGAAGACTGCTGCTGAGGGATGGCTTTTCCATGCTGCTTAAACCAGAAAAGGATAAATCAGTTACAAACACTTGCTTATTATAATCTTATAACAGCCCTCTCTAGCTAACTAAATGACACTCAACTAATAGTACATATTTGCTAACCACTATTAATAAATCAAGTTCCTATCGTCTTCACTCCAACCTCCTCAATAGGAATGGAACCCTGGAGAGATAGTTCACTAATCCTAGTAGACATAGGGATATATGATTCCACAGGTATTTGTTGATTTTTCCTCCCAATCCCAGTACTGGTTTTGTAAAACCAATATTTCCATGGACCGGTTTCAAATCATTAGTTACCAATGTGGACCGTGAAATTTCCTAATCCCATTTCATTAGACTAGGAGTGGGAAATACCGGTTATCCTTATTTTAACCGGTACCGGAGATTGATAACTGGATAACTGTTACGAAAATCAAGAACCGGAAGAATAAAAAATTTCTACCCCTTCTCATAATATACATATATATATAGCACAACAAGTTGCAATATCGAGTCAAGTACCTGCGATTTGTTATTCTGCAAGTAGTGGTGAATGCATTCAATAAAGTGGTTTGAAATTTCTTCGAAGTTCTTCACAGGCCTGAAACATGAACAAAATCAAGTTATATATATGATGCTCTTGTGACTACATTATATCGTCCAGATAGAACAGAACGGCATATCCGCATAATCATCCGAAACAGCGAAACTTGTAACGAGATATAGCAGAAGGAACTTGCCATTGCCAAAAATGGGTTATAATACAATAGAAAGAAGGTTGCTATATTCATACCTCACACAAAAGGCATGCATTTGACGACTACCTTGAAAGACCTTCAAGTGCCCGTTGACACGAACATACGCGCCATCTCTATAGCAAGACAAACATAAGATAGAACATGAAATAATTGAAATGCTGAGGCAACATTGTATCGCGTAACTTTCAGAAGAAAATGGATAGAAAACTTTACTCATATGCTTCCAGTTCTCTTGCATCGTAACCATCATTCATCCTGATTAGTAAGATAAAATCTTAGTACTCAAACCGGGAAATTATATATCAAATTATCACAAATTTTATGTGCATTTGAACAAGTGTGAGCGTTTTTTAAGCTCATACAGTAAGATTCAATTATATTCACTCCTGATTATGCCATTAGAAGAGCATAATCAAGTTTTTAAGAGGTAAAACCAAGACCGGCTACTGGGTATTTAAGACCTGTTTTTACAGCCCGGTCCCTTTTATTCGTCAAGCTTTGTGAAATGGTTTTTCCATATATTTATGCTTTAAGAAGCAATTAAACGTTAGGTAAATGTAGCAGTACCATCTTCTGCATTTGATCCGCCCGGTTCCATCATCAAGGAAGAAACTGACATCAGTATTTCTTGCAGCTCTGTCCGCCACAATCCCGACCAGCGTAATCTACCATAACACATCGTAAAAGGTCAGATAAATGAAGGAAAACATAAACTATAAGTGACGATTATTATTTTTTTCTCCAAGCACATAGATAAATGAAGAACTCTCAAACACAATTAAAGTAGCATCGTATAAAACCGGTCTAGTACATTGGCGGCGTCGACGTCATTGATCACGGAGCTAACTTTCTCTTCACCCGAATGATATGCTTCGCTAATCTGCTTCACTGTCACGGGAACCACCCCGACAACTTTGCTTCTCTGCCGATATAAATGTAAAGCAATTCAATCAGTAATAAGACTACATTTGGAAAGGGAAACACAATGAATATGTTGAACAAATCGAACACAGATTCCAAATACTCATTTTCTCTCACATGGAACTTCCCTGTAATTACGAATCCATAGAAAACTCGCAATAATCAGTCAAATAGCAACGGATTTCATGAGCATCCAAAGATCTACAGCTTCCGTTTTCCCTCGAAACCGCTAACAACACTCGCTAGTTTCCCTACTTTCTGTGCCGAATCGTGTAAACCAAGAAAGGAAGAAAGCCCCTAAACAGAAGAAAAAATAGAGGCTTACGCTGGCCCCGGAAGGAGTAGTAGCGTCGTTAGCCTGCGACGACGAAAAGGCAGCATCGTTCTGGATGCCGGAATACATCTCTGGAGACTCACAGGAAGAAGAGACTGCGAAACTCTGAATATTAGATGTTTGGCTCCAAATCTCAAGACTTTTTTCCCGCCTTAATTGCTGATCTTTTCCCGCCAAAATTTATAAACGCAATTTTTTGATAATTTAATTGTGTTGGACCCTCTTCTTGGGTCATTGTCGTTTCAGATTAATTAATTGCCGTTTCTCATTTTTCTGTCGTAGAAATTTGGAGAGGAAGGATATCAGTTAAGATTAAAAGTTAAAACTGCCATTTTTTTAATGGTAAATTATGAAAACATCCCGAGGTTTATAACTTAAATTATATATATATATATATATATATATATATTTAGAAAAATTAAGCAAGTAGAAAAAACATAAATCGAACAAGCAGAGAGTCAGAGGAGAGTCATAGCTAGGGGTAAAACCGGGTCGGGTACCCCTTTTTGTGAGGTGTCCGGATCCGGAAACCGGGTATCTAAAAATTGATACCCGGTACCCGAAATCCGTGAAAACGGATTCGGATTTTCAATCGGATCCTGGTTAAACCCGAAATTATTTTTAATATATTATCTCAAAATAAACATTGTCTCATAAATAAAAATAAATATTCATTGTCTTAAAATTAAAATGCATAAAAATAACATAGTCTTGCAATTTTTTCTTCGTTTTAAATAAAAATAAATATTCATTGTCTTAAAATTAAAATGCATAAAAATAACATAGTCTTGCAATTTTTTCTTCGTTTCCGCCATTATTTCTTCGTTCCGCGCATCAAGCATCGTCAACTTAATTGTAAACATATGATATGACAATACAATAATAATAAAAAGTATTACAAGTAAAATATACATTAGATAAAAATAATTAAATACAAATAAAATAATTAACAAAATTTCGGGTATTAAACCGGGTTCGGGTACCCGGTTTCTATGATTTTAATACCCAGTACCCGAACCCGGTTATAAAACCGGGTACGGGTACCCCGGATCCGGAATCGGATTCTTATCCACTTTTCGGGTTTTATTTTCACCCCTAACAAACACCCAAGAAACTAGGGGGTTAATGTTATATGTATTTTTTGGATCATTAGAAATGTGGGCCTTTAAGACGAAATTCAAAGTCCATAAATAAAGTCAAGGCCCATCGCCCTATTTTCAAAGCCCACAAGACAATTTCGGAAGTCAAGATGCGACAAGTATGGTCCAAAGACTCGCCACGTGCCCAAAAAGGCCTCACGTGACTTGAAGCATTCCCGACCACCCGTGTGGAGCAGGATACCTCACCAAGCGCTACGCAGGGCCACGGATGTTGGGAATATTATTGTGCCCTCTGTCATATTTACACTTTCCGGTGTTACTTTCCTTACTAGGATCGAGCACTGGGATACCGGAGATCCGATCGGATAAATAAGTAGTTATTTAATGAACACGAGATTATTAATTCTAGTCACGGAAATAAACAAAGCGATAAAGGTTTGCATTTATTAACCCAATGCATAAGGCCGTACCTCATTGGCGATGATGACTTCCACTGCACTTCTGAATTTCGGCAAAGCTTCTGCCGGACTTGAGATTGCGCCTATGGAATTTGAGCAGGGCTTCCGCCGTTCTTAAGACTTCTTCACGCCAAAGGAAACTCCCACAGTCTTCCGGGATATTCTCCTGAACTCGTCGTACCCAAAGTGTGGGCTTCGTCGACATAACTTCGTTGCATAATAGCTTATGCGATTTCTAAGCTTTCGGGAAGAGAATTTCCTTAAGCCAAACTTTCTATAGAGGGAGGGAAATTTCTAGAGCTTCTCCAAGAGAGGGAGCACAAAATTTGCTATGTGAGAGTCATTAGAATTGTGTGTCGAAAGTGTGAAATGAGCTTGATATTTATAGGAAAACTCATACTCACAACTTCCATGTATAAATGAATCAATTGCCTTAATGAGTATAATTACAAATCAATCAAAGACTTTCCAACCTTCCATGCAAGGAAGATTTTGAATTCTTTAAGATTAATATACCAAAGATTTAATTTCATGTAATTAAAATAAATACCAAGAAAATCAAATACCTCCCATGAATGGTGTATTTCGAATTTTCTTTATTATTTTAATAATGGAATGATTTTTACCAATTAAAATAAATACCAAGAAATCTCATTTCCTTAACAAAAATAATTCCAAGTAAATCAATTAAGATGACATGTAATTCATTGTCATTTCCTTATTTGTAATTAACCTATCAATCAAATATTATCACGAATCAATCAATATTAAATTCTCATGCAATATGAATCTTATGATTAAAACTTGATAATCAAATTTCATGATTCATGCACAATTTAAATTCATGACATGACTCTTTAATTAAATGATAAGTTAATACCATATATGTATATAATCAATTAGTATCTTTAATTATATCAAAACACATAAATATTGGAATATCTGATGCTCATAAAATCGCCATCTCTTACTTGGCAACCAAGCTTGGCAATTTCCATTATTCAAATATTACCTAATATGTTCCATGATAATTAACTAAATTAATTAATTAACAAAATATGATAAGGAAAATGCCTAATGGGCTTAACCACCAAGGTTGGTCGAATTCCCTCTCTTATAATTACCTAAGATTAAATTCAATGGACCTAGCCTATTAATTTGATCTCTAAGTAATTTTCATGAATTAACATAACGTTATGTTATGATCTATAATTCATAATTTTTTCTCTGTAGCTATTATACATAAAATCATAGAAGAAAAAACTCTTACAATTAAATTTTCTACAATATTGATGTTTAAAATTCATTACAGTTTTGACTTTTACGGATCAGCTATTTTCCGGGCAAACTTTAGGTACTTTTGCCGCAACATATTGAAACGTTCCAAAACTTGACACAACTTTCCGTTTCAATTATTTTCTATCATGAATTAGAATAACAAATATCCCAATTGTACGATTCGTCCTTTACGAAGCTATCCTGGGGACCATGGACCCATCACTTAAGCTTCAACGGATAGGTCCGTTAACTCCGATGTTACTCCACTATAAACCCGAAGCTGAACTCTTTAGTGATGTGGATAATATATTCCTTTATCTTTAAGGTTTCCAGTGATATAATCAAAATCGGGTTAATCAATCTTTCACTTGATGATTCACACTCGAGCAGGCAATTTACCGTTCTGCCCCTTCGTGCTTTTTCTTCTTTAATCCAGTCGGTGGTATTATAAACAACTCATTTGCGGTATAAAGTGTAAGTTGGCCATGAGTTCCGTTTACTTCTCACGACCAACCATTAAAGGAATCATCTTGACTTTATAGAAAGTTATGTGATATCCATATTTGTGATCGAGCTACCCTTCCTGTTAACTATCATGTTCCCAATATAGCGGCTTTGGTAACAGCGTTATGTTGTGTTATTTAACTAGAAAATCAAAGAACAATCAAGCTAACAGTCAGGGTTCAAGATCACTTCGGGATTTAGATTAATTACCATTTGATCATCTTTTACGACTTAGTTCAAAGTTGTCAGTGACGGTCTTAGTTGAGCAACTTTCAGAACTTAGTCAAGTCCTATCCAGTACAAAGACACCGTGTACTTAATGCACTTAATGGGTATGACACACATATCTATCCAGAATAGGATTTTCTCTATTAAGTCGCATTAATGACTTTGTCAATTAAGAAGCTCCCACACGCTTAATTAAGTCACGGATACATTTAAGTTCATATATTGTATCTATCAAGTCTTCCTCACATTGACTCCGGTGTGATGGATAGATTACAATTGCATTCCGTTATGAATTATGGATACATTCATTTAATCTTTAGTACTATAGATTTTAATAATAAGACTTTACTTTATTTCTTCATAAATGACAAAGTGCTTATACAAGGGGTGAATATTACTGATTTAATGGCACATCCCTAACAACGGAAACCATAGAAGGCCTCTGACAACATCGACGACCTTTGTTGGCAGCGTTCACAGACACCGACAACCATGTTTGCAACATCAACCTCTTTGAAGTAACGACCACCAACGTCGACAATCTCATCCGACAACGTCAAACCTCCTATTCTTAATGTCCAGTGACGAAGTCCTTTTTTATGGCCAGCTCGAGTGGCAACGTCAACCTACACGGACCATGCTAACAACGACAGACAAGCTCCAAGCGGCAACGTCTACACATCTCCAACGAGACTTACAAGGCCAAACATCAAGCTACAAACAATCAAAGATCACAAGAACAATAACCGAAGGCATCATAGGACCCAAATTACTACATCGTGAGCCTCCGTAAAGCACCGAGACAATGTACGACCTACATCGCCGAGTAAGCAAAACGTCGATGTACCTGGACGATGTATCCCAATCCTAAATGGCGCATTTTCATTGGCTTTGACCAAGGAGTATTCTGTTTAGATGCCTTTAAATGTGGAGAAGTGGTTACACTTTTTACCTATAAAGTATATAGGAAGTCGTAAGCTACTATTTGTAGTAGTGTATATAGTGGCCTCGTTTCATTATTTTCTATATACTTTTTCTAAGAGCTTCTCTGTAGAAAGATGACTTTAGCTCGCCACCAGAGAGAAAATTCACCCTCTCCTCTGTCTATGGGGATCAAGAACCCGTTGTCGACCAAGGTGTCAAGGCCCGCTTCTGTTCAAGACAATGTTCGTCGATGACCATATCAATTTTCAATATCTCTCCGAATGTCGCAACAATTTTGAGTTAGTCATCGTTGCAGATCTAGTACTTGACGACCTATGCCGAAGGTCGCCAACCACGAAGATCCGAGCTCGCGCAAGGAAAAATACTCTGCCCTCTCAACCTGAAGATCATCAGCTCTGCTAAGCTAGTGCAAACGAGAGATTGGAAATAATGTCTACAAACGAGAGATCTTCTGTAGAACGTATTTTTCAATGTAATTACTGATTAAATAAATAGAATAAAAGTATACAATCTTAACTGTGTGTGTTTAGACAGAAATAAAACGAACATATATATAATTTAATCAAATTCATTAATTATCAATTATAAATTTAATCAAATCCGAAGCCTTACGGTATTCAACCAAGTGCTTCTTGCCAAGCAAGTGTGGCGGTAGGCCAGAGCGCCCGAGTCGCTGGCTGAAAGAGTTATGGCCGGGAAGTATCACCCCGAGTTATGGCTGCTCTTACGTCTACAGAATCCTCTTATAGGGGGACAAAGCTTCTCAATCTCAGGTGGAGATGGAGGGTTGGTGACGGGGCAAAATCTTCACTTATGGCGATCGGTGGATCCCGTCCGCGTCGAGCTTCAAAGTTCAATCACTTTCGATTGTAGGTCCTACAAAAGTAAGTGATCTCCTCCTCGACTCCAGGGATTGAAATGCTCGCCTAACTCGTGAGTCCTTTCTTCCGTTCGAGACCGATAAGATTATGTCGATGGCTAAACCTAACATTGAAAAGAAGGGCTTTGTGGTTTGGTTCTTTGGTAAGCGATGTCTTTATTTGTTTCGGAGTGGCTATCATGTAGCCCGTGAGCTCGGCATGACTTACAACTCACCGGGTCCTTCTCGACCTAGATTCGGGGAGACGTGGAACAAGGTGTGGTTACTTAAAACCCCTCCAAAAATTAAGATTTTTGTGTGGAGAGCGTATCAAGAGATTATCCCTTCCATGGGAAATCTAACCCAGAGACATATTTCAGTGACCTCGGGGTGTTTATTCTCCGACTGCACTTTCGATACTTCTGCACACAATATATTTTTCTACCTTTTGGTGGTGGAAGTGTGGAGAGGCTCGCCCTTTGAACATATCCTCGAGTCTAACCCACACAAACAGGTTCACGACATCTTTACGGACGAGGCACTATTTAATTCAAAGTGTGACCTTTCTCTATATTGAATTGATGATATGGAAGGTCTGGAATCAAAGGAATGGACAGAAACACGATCACCACAGTAACTTCAAACAAGTTTTCCTCCGGGCAAGAACTCTCCAAAATGACTTCGAGCGTCTCGACAATCTCGTTGGAACAGCTGTGCAATGGCCCCGTCAACTTGGTCCCCTCCGTAAACCCGCTAATGGAAGGTGAATGTCGATGCGGCTTTCTCGCTGGATAGCAAAAACATGGGGTTAGGTGCTTGTATCAGAGACGACAAATGAAGTTTTGTCGTTGCTTTTAGTTTAGTCAAACTGAAGGCTGCGTCGGTTTTTGGTACGTAACTAGAGCTTATTCGCGAAGTTCTGTAATTTGTGTGTTATTTGGGCTTCTCGCCGTGCGGCGAGATTGAATCGGATTCCCAGTCGGCAATCGGCGTTTGTGCCTGCCCCGAAGTTGTGGTGGATGAAGTTGGTTTTACAATCGACGACATAAGATTGTTGGCTTCTCGCTAAAACTCTAGCTTTCATTTTATTCGCACAAGCGGTAACTATGTTGCTCATTCTCTTGCTCATTATAGCGGTAACTATCATGGCGGATTCCACCGAAGTCCTTTGTGGGCGTTAATGAAATTCCAGGTTTCCCTAAACATATATAAATTTAAAGATGTTCTACATTATACTACATATTTAATAAACAAATCCCTAAACTAGTGAAGGCCTCGCACGTGCGTGGCCGGTTTAATCGTTGGAATCTATAAGTGAAGTCGCGGCACAGCCTTGAGCCATCGGCCAGCCGTTTGCCACGCTTCCATTTCTTCTTCAAATTCCATTTTCTAAATAAAACAATAAGACCTTACAATTTCCTCTAGTTTGTGTGGCTCCCAATTTTCATAATATAATAATATAATAACAGATATATATCAACATATATATACATATATCATATACACCGTATATATACTGAAACTTAAACCGAATTTTGAACTTCTTCTTCTTCTTCTTCTTCAACGACTCTCTATGACTCACTACTGCTGACCAATTTCTTGGTTCCTTCTCGCAAACCCTAGCCATGGACTTCCTCTGCGCTGTGAATTGCGCCAACGGAGCTCCGCTCGCCTCAGACCACTCCACAGCCGCCGGGAATCGCGCTGTTTTGCTTCCGCGTAGACGCGGTTCTCGGACCGGAGCTCGTTTCGACTATTCGCCTCAAATCGCGAGGAGAGGAAGAAGGCTGCGAGTCTCGAGCTTCGCGGCGATCGAGAAAGGCGTGGCGGTGTCGAGGCGAACGCCGCTGTCCGGCGACGCGCTGCTGGTGGGGAAGTCGAGCGCCGCCATGGATCAGCTGGACATCGAGCGGGGTGTTTGCATTCCGTTTCGCAAGTACACTCCCGAGACGGTAAGGGAAACAGGAAATCACTCTTGACTTTTGCTCTCTGAATCATAAAATCGTGTTGCGAGTGAGTTTCTGCTCCGATTATTTAGGCTTTAGGAAGCTAATGTTTATGCTATGAGTATGAGAGAATTGCAGTTAGGCTTTGGCTAATGCTAACTCAGTATGCTATACCATAGGTACTGACCGGACCTGGTCTCGAATAAGAATTTTCGCAATCATCAAACACGACTATTAACCCGAACAGCGAGCGTTTACCGTAGACGTAAAACACCTTAAATACCCCTAAGGAAAGAAATACCGTTAATGTCATAGTCACGCACAATGTTTAAAGCAAATTTGGAAGCTCCTCTACTTGCAAACAAGAGAAGAAAGTAATGGGTTGGACTTGATGGTGCTATCTTTGCTCATTGAATTCTCTTAGCAGATGATAGATATGAAAGAGGAGAAGTTTGACTCCATTGATTTACATTGTTTTTCTTGAATGCTATCCTGCCTGTTGGCTGTATACAGGTGAGAAGCAAGGTATTGGAATCTAGAGGAGCTGTTGTATCACTGATTCTTCGCGGAGTGGAAATTGTGTGGAATTTGGGTTTCTATTGGTCGACCTTGACGTACGATTTCCTAGTCGGTAGGGACGAGGAGGTTGTTCCATTCCGGGCTCGGCAGCTCAGGAATCTCCTCTGTGATTTGGGGCCTTCTTTTATCAAAGCTGGCCAGGTTTGCTGTTTAATTTGAGTTTTTTATTCAATTAGTACTGGTAAATGTGAAGTAGACAATGTGAAATTCAGCTAAAACATAATATATGTGATTTAACTCATTTGGTTATAATTTGATGCGTAGTTTACTTATCGATTATAAACGAAAGCAAAATAACATTTCCTAATCTTCTTGAAATGTCAACATTGAGCTGTATTGATGTTCTTGGAAATATCACCTAACCGTTGCAGGTTCTTGCCAACCGACCTGATATCATTAGAGAAGATTATATGAATGAACTTTGTATCCTTCAAGATGATGTTCCATCTTTCCCCAATGAGGTAAAGATTCACTTGACCCGTTATAAAATTTCCACTATGCTGGATTGTGAATGGAAAACTAAAAATTGGTTTGTTAATTATCTAGGTAGCGTTTCAAATTATAGAAGAGGAATTGGGTCAACCCCTTGAAGCTGTATTCAGCAAAATTTCATCCGAGACAATAGCAGCAGCGAGTTTGGGTCAAGTTTACCGAGCTACATTACGTAGCTCTGGTCAGGATGTTGCCATAAAGGTATGAAGCTCTTCTAACGGCCTTCAATCATAAACTACACACGATACGCTTTATAATAATATTTATATCTTGATCCTGCTAAAGGATTTCCTGAAGTCTAAACCACAAATATTTCTTATTGCAGGTGCAAAGGCCACAGATAGAGCCTATAATCTACCGGGATCTATTTCTTTTCCGTACTCTGGCTTCGTTTTTGAATGGAATTAGTCTACAGAAACTCGGCTGCAATGCTGAGCTGATAGTTGATGAATTTGGTGAGAAGCTTCTGGAGGAACTCGATTATACTTTGGTAAATTCAGATCTTCTCTTTGTTTTGGAGTTGGTGTTGATCTACCTCATATCCTGAAATGAAAAATTATGCTGATATTGCCACTTTCTATTGGAAAGAATTGGCTATGTGCTCAAGTGTCCTAAAGAGTGGTTTCTTTGTACATCACAGGAAGCTCGGAACTTAGAAGATTTTCTCGAGAACTTCAAAAATGACCCTACTGTTAAAATCCCTCGGGCTTACAAGGAACTTTCAGGTCGGCGAGTATTAGTTATGGAATGGATTGACGGTATTCGATGCACTGACCCACAGGTATTATTTATCAAGATAGAAAAAACTATCTATTAGCATGTCTATTTAGACGATTAAAGAAAGCATGAAATTAATTGTGTTGCAGGCTGTGAAAGCGGCTGGAATTGATGTAGATGGATTCCTAACTGTGGGAGTAAGTGCTGCTCTGAGGCAGTTGCTCGAGTTTGGACTTTTCCATGGAGATCCTCATCCCGGAAACATTTTTGCTATGCGTGATGGCCGTATTGCATATGTGGATTTCGGTAATGTGGCCGTGCTTAGTCAGGTAAACTATATACTCGTAAAGATAGTGACAGGACGTGACCCAGATAGATGATCAAAGAGAAAAGAAAACACTTTATTGATAGATTTAACGCCAGTCTCCAATTCAAGAGTTAGAGCGGGAAAACTCTCCCAATGATGTCCAATAGGAAATTCCACTTCATCAAACATGACCAATGTACCTAGATTAGACGCTATATATATGATTAGAAAGCTTGATTAGCCCATAAAAATAAAATACCAATACTGCCCCACTCAATCAAAATACCTAGACATTTATCTGATCAAATAATAGGTCTACCAAATTTAACTACATATAGGGTGCAATGGAGGTAACAAATTGAGGTATATGTAATAAAAAGCTTTCAAGGACCCCCGAGATGTGGATCTCGTCACGGGTCTACAACGGGTGAAACCTTGTTTTCTTAATTTTGTACCCTAAACCCTAGAGTGAGAAACTAATTTACTAAATTATTTTTGGCTTCCTTTCTGATTGCTCAAGACTCTATAAAGAGAGCCAAACACTAGACTTCGTTGGCAGGGCTGGGCCTTACATAATTTAACCCTAAAACAAAATTACAATGATCAAAATAGGTAACTTAACTGAATTTAATTTACTGGACATACGTAAAAACATAAACAAAACACAATCAAAAAGTGTTCGAATTTAGGGGCATACTAAAACTTAGAGAATTCTCTAGGGAAGAAGATGAACTTTATTCACCAAAAAATAACTAATGAGGCTTCTGACTACATTTATTTATAGCCTGTATGCAGATCTTACAGCACCGATTTTTAAGGAAAGTAATTAAAAACTTAAATCATTATGTAAATAATAAATATTAATCAAGACATGCTGATAAAACAAAACAATAACAATCTCCTAGAAAGTCACTGTAATCATTCAAACTATCAAATTCAATGTTTTGGCTGTTCTTTATACGTCCATCGTCTCTGTTTTCAGCAAAACAAGCAGATTTTGATTGATGCGGTCGTCCATGCTGTAAATGAGGATTATGCCGAGATGGCCAATGACTTCACAAGGCTTGGTTTTCTGGCTCCGGGAACTGATGTCGCTCCAATTATTCCAGCTCTGGAAGCAATTTGGCAAAACTCTGCTGGAAAAGGACTCTCAGATTTTAACTTCCGAAGTGTTACTGGTAAATATGACTTCCTTGCAACATGTCAATACTTATTCTCGTAGAGATAGATATGTACTGCAGTTCTTTTTTTTTTTCATGTCCTTAGTTGTGTGCTTTTGATCCTTATTTCGCTTATCAAGGACCGAAATGATCTGTTTCTTTAGAGTCTCACCCCTGCTAAGACATTTGCCTCTACCAAGAGGCACTTTGCTAAGAACTTCTGTGATTTTACTGCAGGAAAATTTAACCAATTGGTCTATAATTATCCTATTCGTATTCCCGAGAGGTTCTCTCTCGTCATTCGTTCTCTATTGACTCAAGAGGGCATATGTTTCACTTTGAGGCCAGAATTTAAATTTCTCGAGGTACGATCTCTTTTGTTTTGTTAATTCTGATGTGGAAAAAGTTGGCGTGTTTAAAATCTAGTTATTTGACTCGAATGTTCTCCGTGTCTTACTCTATAATTATATAGCTATACAAATTTATATTATTGCATCTATATGATGGCTTCAAGCTGTGTTAGATATTACCTTCATATTGACGATAATAAAATCTGACTTTCACAATCAGGTGGCGTATCCTTATATAGCAAAGCGTCTCCTAACAGACCCGAATCCTGCCTTACGAGAACGCCTTATCCAGGTTTGTTCTTAGCCATTCCACAACTTCACTGTATTAAAAAGTTTAATTGTAATATTTCTTACATTCTTTTGCGTTAAATTTAATGTGCAATGGATAAATTCCCATGTCAAAGTTGCTCGGTCATTTCATCACAGGTTCTATTTAAAGACGGTGTATTCCAGTGGAAACGACTTGAGAATCTTATCACTCTCGCGAAAGAAAATGTAGCCAAGATGAGCAGCAACCCCGCGTTGAAAGTGAGCAAGTATGTAAATTTCTATTATGCCCCTCAGTGTATCGAACCAAACTCATGCGAGGAACCATAATATCTTAACTCGTAGTTAACAGTTATAAATTGATGAGCTCCCTTGAATGACAACATCTTAACATAGTAGATAAATTCAAAACCCAAAAGATTGATCGGTCCTTAATTGTCCTAGCTTGTTTGCCTGTTTCTCCTGGGTCTAACACTTAACTCATCGTTACCGATCTATTTTGTAACCTTGATAAATTAATAATTTGGGACCTGTTAACAAAGAAAATGGAGAGGAAAATGTTGTATGTTTCATTGAGGTTGGAAGGCTATTTATACATGTACAAGTATTCAAGATTATTGATAATTCTAATTCTAGGCGATTCTAATTAAATCTAACCTAGATTGTTCCAGATAAACTTTAAGATAATTCTAATTCTAGGTGATTCTAATTAAAATAACCTAAATTGTTCCAGATAAACTTTAATCTATAATACACTAGATAAATCTAGAATATTTTTTAACAGGACCCAAAGAAATTTATTATAGTATAGAGGTTATTGATTTATCAGCTATTAATTTAGCATGTTGGTCCAATGTTTGGGACCGGTGAAAAATATAATTTACTCGAGGTTATTAATTTATTAACGAGGTTCTATTGTATATACAGAGATGGGACTGTGATATTGTATATATAATTTTAGTTGGTATTCTCTACAGGTTGGAAGCAAAGTTGGACCTCACAGACACCATGAAAGACGGAGCTCGGCTTTTCCTGCTTGACGAAGGCATCCGTAGGAAGCTTCTTCTCGCTCTCACGGAAGACTCCAAGCTTCATGTCCAAGAGGTTATTGAAGCACCCATTCTTTGTGGACTTTTTTTCGACCTTAGAAAAAGCGCGGGAACGAGAAAAATAATGGAAGAAAAAAATAAATACGCTAATGGTTTGGCACTTAGACGTGGTATTGACTCTCTGTCGTCAGAGCGGCTCTAAGTGAACTTAGAATTTGGTTTCCCAACACAATAATGCAATTTGTCTCATTTTCTCTACGATTCGTCTATAACTACTAGTCGTCTTTCTCAGCTCGTCGACGTGTATAGACTGGTCCAAGACGAGATAGACGTACCATCGGTTGCCGTGGAAGTAGCAAGAGGTATGCATATATAATCTTAAAACAACAACATTTTGCATTATATGTTCGATCTTCGAATTCTTATTACTTTGTTCCCCTTTTTTCGCTCAGACTTTCCGACTGTTGTTCGAGATCTCATGCTTTCGTGGAGTGAATCGGTCTTGTCGGACAGATAGTACCGGAAACCTAATGCAAAAACCAGACCCCAAAATTTTGAGCACACAGGAAGTATGAGTTTGATTCTCCCTCAGTTTTCTCAATTATAGTAAATAGTAATTAATAAATATTCAAAATCGATTATAATCACAGGTTTTTGAAATATTGAAGTAGCTGATACAACAATTCTAGCTGTTTTTTATATAGTTTTTTTTATTATACTGGCTATTTTTTAAAATGATTTACTGTGACTATAATTCGAAGAAAAAAAATATATATTTACACTTGTAGATTGTGTGTGTTTGTGTTTGTGGTGTCGAACCCATGTGTTCTGAAGCTGAAATGAAGCTAATTGTATTTTTTGACAACATTTGTAACATATTGTAGTTTATGGATCATGTAATGTATATAGTTATATTCCATAAGTAACATTAAATGCATTTACCATGTAGTATTTCTATATATATATATATATATATATATTATCTATTAGTTGGTTCTGATTTCCTCTATGTTCTCACTGGATATAATCAGTTACTTTTACCTCAGTAAAGGACTATTTGCCAAGCAAATTTTGTATAAATAATAATATTGTAGAATTATTTATGAATAATATATATTTTCGATCCCGATTCGAATAAACATTATTAAAATTTATACTTAAACTTTATACATTACAAATTTGACAATACAATAAATTTTCTGATCTCCATAATATTAATTTATAAATATTCTAATATAAAACTAATCCAATGACCAAGAGAATGTAGAGGCAAACGGTTGTCAATTAATATAAAAAGTGATAAAATGTAAAAACAAATAAATATTATAATATTATAAACTCAGCATATTTACGTAATTTATTATTAAAAAAAACAGGCGGATTGAACAAGTAATTTTAAGTGGTCGTTTTAAAAAGCATCTACCCTTAAAAGTTAATATTGTTCATGTTTGTTAAAGAATATTCTAGATTTATTTAATGTATTATAGATTATAGTTTATCTAGAACAAACTATGTTGGATTTACTTAGAATCACTTAGAATTAGAATTATGTAGAATGTATTTATTACTCTTAGAATAATATAGAAGTAGAATAATTTAGAACACTTGTACATGTATAAATACCCTTCTAACCTCAATGAAACATACCACATTTTCCTCTTCATTTTCTTTGTTAACATGGTATGAGAGCTAGGTTCCAAAATTAGCCACTCCACTCCAAATTAGCCACCCTCCAAAATTAGCCATCCTACTCCAAATTAGCCCACCTCCGAAATTAGCCATCCCAATTTTTGAGTTCGAAATTTGTCTCTTTCTACTCCAAAATCTTCTCATCATTCAATCTATTTGAAATCCATTTTTACCCATTTGTTTTAGCCTTGTCCACACGTCTCCACGCGCCACCCTCGACAACCGTTTTTCGATTCCATCATCTTCGTCGCCTTCGTTATCTTGCTACATACTTCTCAATTCGAAATGGCTGAACAAAAACCTGCCGGTGTTTCATAAATGGTGCCCGTACTCTCGAAGATTACATACCAAAAGTTGAATGGTTTGAACTATCTCGATTGGAGCAAGACCATTCGTTTGTTTCTTCGAAGTATTGACAAAGAAAATCACTGGACCGTCATTGCTCCAAGTGACGAGTCACGACAAGCATGGCTTCGTGAGGATGCTCGCCTTTTTCTACAAATTCGGAACTCCATTGATGCTGAGGTAATTAGTCTGGTCAATCATTGCGAGTACGTCAAGGAATTAATGGATTATTTGGATTTCCTTTACTTCCGAAAAGGAAATCTATCTCGCATGTTCGATGTGTGCAAAGCTTTCTATAGAGCTGAAAAGCAAGACCAATCACTCACCACTTATATCATGGAGTTCAAGAAGAAGTACGAAGAGCTCAACATGTTGTTGCCTTTTAGTGCCAACGTGAAGGTTCAGCAACAAAAACGGAGCAAATGGCCATCATGAGCTTTCTTGCAGAGCTCCCTTCAACCTTTGAAACCGCAAGGTCTCAAATTATCTATGGCACATATATTTCCTCTCTCCAAGAAGTATTCAACCATGTTCTTCGTACGGAGGGATCCCCACCCACTCATGACAATGGAGCCTTGCTATCTCGAAACATGTATGACTCAAGCCGCTATGCTAACTACAAACCTGGATGTCTACAAACTCTTGACTCTCGCCCGAAAGAGTTTAGTACAATCACTTGTAACTACTGCAAGAAACCAGGTCACACCAAGCACGAGTGTCAGAAGCTCTTGTACAAAAATCAGAATAACCACTCGACCCAAGTTGCATCCACCTCCAATTACTTTATTCGTGTTCCTGCTGATGAGTATGCCAAATCCTTTGAGTACCAGGAATCACTAAAGACTTCAAAACCCTATGTCACTGCTATTACCGAATCAAGTAATTCGAATGCGTGTCTTCTTTCCTCATCCTCCAAATGGGTCATTGATTCTGGAGCCACAGATCATATGACATGTAATTTTAAATTCTTTTCGACTCTTACACCTCATGCTTCCACATCCACGGTCACTTTAGTCGATGGATCTCCCTCAAGTGTTAATGGATCAGGCAGTATCACACTCACTCCTTCTCTATCATTGTCTCATGTTCTGTATTTGCTCAACTTATCATTCAACCTCTTATCTGTTAGTAAAAAAAAAAAACTGAAATGCTCAATCTCATATTTTCCCCGACTATTGTATTTTCCAAGATCTCATGACAAAATGGATTATTGGTAAAAAGACATGAATCTTGAGGTCTCTACATTATTAACACATCTAAACCTATAGCGTGTTCCATCGTCACATCGGCTTTTGAAGAACATTGTCGGCTAGGTAATCCTTCTCTTCCTCTCCTCAAGCAACTTTGTCCGTTGTTTAGTTTAGTGTCCTCTTTAGATTGTGAGTCATGTTAGTTAGCTCAACATCATCGCCTTAGCTCTAGTCCTAGAGTCAATAAGCGTTCCAATGTTCCCTTTGAATTAGTTCATACAGATGTTTGGGGTCCGTGTCCTATTGTGTCTAAACCAGGATTCAGATACTTCGAAACTTTTGTGGATGATTTTACTCGTGTAACCTGGTTGTTTTTAATGAAAAATCGTTCTAAATTATTATCACTGTTCTGTTCATTTTGTGCGGAGATCCGTACTCAATTTAACATTTCTATTCGCACCCTCCGTAGTGATAATGCCAAAGAATACACGTCAAGTCAATTTGATACTTACATGGCCTAAAATGAACTTTCCACGAAATATCTTGCGTTGACACTCCGCCCCAAAATGGAGTTGCCGAACGCAAAAATTGACACCTTCTAGAAAATGCATGTGCCTTACTATTTCAAACAGGTTTTCCAAAATGCTTTTGGGCTGACGCTGTCTCTACGGCCTGTTTTCGCATCAATCGGATGCCATCATCTGTTCGTCAAGGTGGAATTCCCTATAAGATATTGTTCCCCCATAAATCTCTATCCCCGGTTAGCCCAAAAATCTTTGGTAGCGCATGTTTTGTTTGAGATGTTCGTCTCAGTCTCACAAAATTAGATCCAAAGTCTTTAAAATGTTTGTTTTTGGGGTACTCTCGCCTTCAAAAAGGGTATCAATGCTATTGTCCTAGTCTTCAAAAATACATTGTATCCATTGATGTCATCTTTCTAGAGCATAAACCGTACTTTACATTTGAGAGACCAGTTGGGAATCCTGACTCGGATCCCCGGTATATTATCACGAAATGAGCCTCCGAACCGTATGGGTAACATTTAAAAATTATTTTAAAGCGGAAAACTTGTTAATAGTACAACGGTCCGGATATCGGATAATGACCATTTCCCAAGATCTGATAAATATTATGCAATTTAGTATTCATATATCATTATTAATAATGTAGTCTATAGGAAATAAATAGAAAGCGGTAAATGGTCGCATATATTAACCCAATGCATAAGGTCGTACCTCAGTTGACGACTTCCGACTGCGCGTTCTAAACTTGGCAGGGCTCCGCCGGTGCTGAGGGAAACACTCGTGATCTTCCGGGATATTCTCCTAGATTCCTCGTACCAAAGCGTGGGCTCCGCCAGCAGGGCTCCATCGCAAACTTTAACTGATGGTTCTTTTTAAGAATCCGGAGACTTTGTCTCTAAAGCCGAACCAGAGAGAGATCAGAGGAAAAATTTGCAGACCATAAAAAGGAGGGAGAGATCGAATTTTTCTCTGGGAGAGGTGTGAAAAATGTGTTGAATGAGGTCCCTATTTATAGGCTCAGACTGTAACCGAATTGGAGATTTTTCCTCCCTAATTTTTGAATTTCATTAATTAAATATAATTAATTATCTCAATCCAATAGTCCAGATTTAATCTTATCTAAATCCAATGGATATAATTAATCAGGGATTTAATTGAAAAAGAAATACATGATAAGATCAAATAATTTAATCTTAATATCTTATCCTTAATTTATTCGAGTTATATATATAATAAAATTTCAAATTCATAATTATCTATATCCAACGGTTGTGATAAATCTTAAATCGATCTAACAGATCGAATTAATTCACGATAACATCAAATTCCCCAGGGTTTTTATCAAACCCTAATTCGAATTCTATCCTTATATTATTCAAAAATTATATATAATATATATTGTTAATTGATTTCTAATCCGACGGTAAAGATTAAATCTTAAAACCGATCCAACAGATATAATTAATTAACCAAATTCAAAATACCTAAGCTTGGTCACCAAGCTATCAATTTAGAATTATGATTAGGGTTAAAATCAATTATTTTAATCCAACAGTTTATATTAAATCCTAACCGATCCAATGGATTAAGTTGATTTTAGGGATTTGCCCGAATACCAAAACATTCGATACTTATGCCGCAAATATGGAAAGACCAAATCACTTTATTCGAATTCGTGAAACCCTAATTCGAATTTACACATATTTAATATATATATTTATTAATATAAATCTATTAACTATTAATTAATTATTAATATGATATTAATAAATAAATCCAAATAATTAAATTATATTAATATCCTATGACCTCAATATCACACATTCAAATGCCATGATGACACACCATCGTTTAAATTCGTGACATGTGATTTGCTTTCACGGTTTACCAAAACGATCATAAACTTAGAAATTCTCTAAATCACTAACCGTACGTCGAAACGAATCGGTTCCAAAAACAAAGTTTCTTAGAATTTAATTTCCAAAAACTTTTATATTGACATAAAATCCAAATTCTACTTTATTTTGTCAGTTAATTTTGGTTACCAAGATATGGTACTTCTGCCACGCTACTAATAAAACTATCTGATGTCTAACTTGACTTCAGTTTTATAAGTCTTGCTAAATGATTAAAACATATCAATATGTTTATACCCCGTACGTATCATCCATTATGAAGCTATCATGGGGACCATGGACCTGTATCACTTAACCTCCAACGAACTGGTAGGATGTTCGTCAAACCTCGGTGTAATTCCACTATTAACCCGAGGCTGCACTCTTTAGTGATACAGTATATATTATTCCCTTAATTACAACAGGGTGTCCATTGATACAATCAAATTCGGGTTATTGATCTTTCACTTGATGATCCATACACGAGCACGCGGTTTTTACCGCTTTGCCCCTCATTGCATTTTCATCCTTGACTCAGTCAGTAATATCATGAGTAACCCACTTTGGCTTCGATTCATAAGTTGCGTAGGGGTACCTCTCGCTTCTCACCACTAACAACCAAGAGAATCAGTGTGGCTCTGAAGAGAGCTATGTGATGCCCATGTCTATGACCAAGCTACCTTCATTACTGACCATCATGTTCCCAAAATAATAGTGTTGGGAACAGCCGTAATATATTGTTGTTAAGGTCGGATTTGGTCAAGTCCATCCTCAACTCTACACTTGTCGTTTTCCTATAAAACGACGAGAGTCAAGGTTAGCAAGAAGGCGATGGGCCTTCGGCCCATCGAGAGAGAGTGGTGATCGAGGAGGCAGCCCAAGCTCGTCGAGGCTTGTCTAGGTGGCGAGGCCCAAAGTCAAGGAGAGGCCCATTGGGGTCTACGTTTTCTCTCGAGGATGCGACAAGAGTGTACGACCTGGGCATTAAATGCGGGGTAGTGCGCTCAGACGGTAGCATGGAGACAACGTTAGTGGAGGCGAGCTCCTTTGGTTTCGGCAGAGAATGTCAGAGAGGGGGACCACGGAATATTTGAAGGGGGGACATCTGAGGATCATCCAGGGGATTCGAGCCGAGGACGTCCGAGCGTCACTATAAATAGAAGAGGGAGCTCCCATTTAAAGGGGTTGGCAGAAATCAGGAGAGAAGTGAAGAGAAGTGTCATCGCATAGAGAGTTTTAGCTTTTGATTCACTTTGGTTTGTTCATCGATAACACCTTCGAGTGTATCAATCTGCGTGTAATCGTATCCCTCTTTGAGGTTCTAAGCTATAAACGGAAGAGACCGATCCCTCTTGTAATCATAATCAATCAAAGATACCCCTTCATTCGTGTTATTTGTGTATTTGTCTTGTGTATTTTTGTGACTGCAAGGCGGTACGAATCACCCTCTACAGTTTGGCGCCCACCATGGGGCATTAGTTTCTTCCAATCACACAGCTAGGGACGAGAAAAGGGATAGCGAAAGATGCCTCAAGACGAAGATCGGAGTGCCCAGAGCGAGGTGCTGGACGAGATGAGGCGGCAAATGACCCAGGTCATGCAGAGGTTGGAGGCGGCCGACCGGAGGGCGGAAGAGGCCACGAGGAGAGCGGAGGAGCAAGCCACGGAGAGTCGAAAGCTCGCCGACCTATTAGCTCAAGCAGAAGGCAGGAACGCGGCGAACAGGGCCACCGACTCCTCCATCGCTGCGAACGGAGGAACCCTGACCCGAGATGCGACGAACATTGAGGCGTTCGACGCCACGCAGGACCTCTTGGTCCGGAACCGGTTCCAGACACCGGCAACGACCTCCCAACCCGCGACGACGGCAAGCACGCCCTTGAGCGTGTCAGCGGTGGCTCCGGCGGGCGACCCTACGGCGACCGGAGAGATCATGAAGGCTATGGCGGCCATGGCGGCAGCCCTGGAGGCAAAAATAGGGCAGGTGGCATCAAGAGTGCACCAGGCGACGAGCGCCGGACCGGAGATCGACAAGTTGGTGAGAGACGCCAGAGTGACTCCCTTCACCCCCAGGATCCGAAGCGTCAAAGGGGACGAGTTGCCGAAGATCAAGCTTGCGCCGTACAAAGGAGGTACCGATCCGACGACTCATGTGAAATCCTACAGGATAGCGGCGGACCACATCGGCGGCGAGGAGACCAGAAAGGAGGCTATCCTGTGCCGTCTCTTCATTTACCATTTGCAGGGTCCAGCCAGCGACTGGTTCGCACGGCTCGCGCCAGGGATCATCGACAATTCCGACCAGCTCGTCGCTATGTTCCTGAAGCACTATTCCATCCACGCCCAGAGCGAAGCCACACTGGCGTCTCTGTTTGATTTCAAGCAGGGAAAAGACGAGACGCTGCGTCAGTACGTGGAGAGGTTCAAGGGGGTAATGATTCGGGTGCCGAATCTCGAGGATGTCGTCGCAGTCCAAGCCCTGAGGCACGGCCTGCACTGCACCTCCGATTTCTGCAAAGAAATCACGAGGACGGTGCCAGTGACGATCGAGGACGCCCTCCACAGAGCGACGATCGACATGAACATCGAGGAGAGTATCCTCGGCAAGAAGAAGAGCGAAGACAAGGGAGAGGCCAAGGCCAAGCCCGAGAAGAACAGGGACGGAGGAGAGGGCTCGTCGTCGTAAACGAGAAGAGAGGATCGAGGAGCTCAGAATGAGCGACGCGCCCCGGAAGCACCGAGGCACAAAGTCTACCAGGTAGACGAGAAGAGAGGCGACAACACCGCCCGCGAGAGCCAACCGTGGGCGGACTTTCATGATAATAGGCCCCAGGGCCATCAGGGAGGATACTCCCGAGGAGACCCCGACGGGGGCCAGCAAGGATACTCCGGAGGACGTGGGGGGTTCTCCGGAGGGAGAGGAGGCTCCGGTGGCGGCCGAGGAGGACGCCCGGGCGGCAGAGGAGGCTACGAGAGGACTCCGTGGCCGAGGGACATGAACAAGTTCTGTTCGTTCCACGGATATTGGGGCCATTCGTCCGAGGATTGCGCCACATACAAGAGGTTCATCCAGAAGGGGATTGAACGAGGGGACTACGGGGAGGCCACGCGAGAGCGTGCGCAACCCTGGAATAATGAGAATTGGGCTTTCCCCAATCAGCACGCAGCTCCCCCTCCGAGCGCCGGGGGGGGGGGGGGGGGGCAAGGCGCCCAAAAGCGAAGCTTCGCGATCGAGGCGGAACCATCGGCCCGCGCCGAGGCGGCCCGTCCCGCCAGCAGACCAAGGATCGACGTGATCATGGGAGGATATCGATTCTGCGACGACACGGTCAATAGCATCAAGGCCTACCAGAGGCGTGGGCAAGAGCATAACCGAGGAGACTCAGCGCGCGAGGCGTCAGGAGCGACGATCGAGTTCGTCGAAGACGAAAACTGCGCAGACTCGCACGACGACGCCCTGGTGCTCGAGCTCAACATCGGTGGGTACGACATAGCGCGCGTTCTCGTCAACAACGGCAGCTCTGTGGATATGATCACCCACGAGTGCCTGCTTCGCATGAAGCTCGACGACCTCACCATCGGAGGCCGTCCCCGAAAAGTGTCGGGGTTCAACGGGGACGTCACCACTTCGCTGGGAAAGGTCCAGCTAGCCGTATACGCGGGGAGCGTGAGGAGGATGACCGAGTTCATGGTCCTCGACGTGGAGTCGCACTTCAACGTGATCCTCGGGAGGCCGTGGATTCATGCGATGAGAGCCGTGCCCTCCACTTATCATCAGTGCATCAAGTTCCCGGGGAAGGATGAGGGGACTATCGAGGAGCTTCAAGGCTGTCGCGACGCCTACCGCATCTGTTATATGATGCACCATCGAGCGGCGAGCAGCGGGAAGAGGCCCGAGAAGGCTCCCGAAAGCCGCGCTGTCGGCTTATAGCAATTAGCCATCGCCGCCCCGCCTCCACCGACGACGAAGCGAAGGAAGAGGCGCAATAAAAAGGGGAGAGGAGGAGATCCCGGAATCCCCGGGATCCTTAGCGCCGAGGACGTGGAGGATCAGGCGACGGAAGAACGAAGTAGTGGGCCGCAGGTCGAGGAAGTCGAACAGGTCTGCATCGACGAGACTGATCCGACAAGGACCGTCGGAGTAGGCGCGAGACTTGATCCAGAGGTGAAAGCCCAGCTGGTAGAATTCCTGAAGAGGAACAAGGGAAGCTTCGCATGGACCAACGACGACATGCCCGGGATAGATCCCGCGGTGATCACTCACCGGCTCAACACCGATCCCAATCATCGACCCGTCATACAGAAGAGGAGGAAGATGGCGGCCGACAGGAACAAGATCATCAATGACGAGGTGGACAGACTGCTGGCGATGGGAACTATCCGAGAGGTCAAGTACCCCGAGTGGCTGGCTAACACCGTCGTCATACAAAAGAAAAACGGCAAGTGGATGGTCTGCGTGGACTACGTCGATCTCAACAAAGAGTGCCCGAAGGAGAGCTTCCCGATGCCCCATATCGATCGCTTAGTCGAGGCGACCATCGGGTACAAGCTCATGAGCTTCATGGACGCCTATTCTGGATATCACCAGATCAGGATGCACCCCGACGACGAGGAGAAAACCGCCTTCATCAGCGAGCGAGGAACGTACTGCTACAAAGTCATGCCGTTTGGGCTGAAGAACGCCGGCGCCACTTATCAGTGGCTCATGACGAAGATGTTTCACGATCAGATAGGGGAATCTCTGGAGGTGTACATCGACGACCTGGTCGTCAAATCTCTGAAGGTGGCCATGCACATCGAGCACCTGGAAAGATGTTTTTGGGTCCTCAACGAGCACAAGATGAAGCTGAACCCGACGAAGTGCACCTTCGGAATCTCATCCGGAAAATTCTTGGGCTTCATGGTGACCCGACACGGAATCGAGGCTAGCCCCGACCAGGTCGAAGCCTTCCAGAGCATGCCCTCGCCTCGTAATCGAAGAGAGGTCCAAAAGCTGACGGGACGAATCAACGCGCTTGGACGGTTTATCTCGAGGCAAACGGACCGGACCCTTCTCTTCTATGAGCTGCTGAAGAAGAATAAGAGGTTCGAGTGGACGAAGGAGTGCGAGGAGGCGTTCCAAGCGTTGAAGGCTTATCTCTCGTCGCCGCCAGTCATGACGAAGCCGGAGCCAGGAGAGCCCCTATACTTGTACCTCGCGGTGTCTAATCACGCGATAAGCCAGGTGTTAGTGCGAGAGGAGAAAGGGGAGCAGAGGCCCTTTTCGTATATTAGCCGGAAGCTCCTTGATGCCGAGACGCGGTACCCACGGGTTGAAAAATTGGCTCTCGCGTTATTCGACGCATCGGAGAAGTTGAGGTTCCATTTTCAGATGCACACCATCGTCGTCATGACGGACAGGCCCGTCCGGTCCATTCTTCACAGCCCAAACCAATCAGGAAGGATCACGAAGTGGTCAATCAAGTTGGGAGCTTACGATATCGAGTATCGGCTCCGAACAAGCTTGAAATCAAAGGTCCTCGCTGACTTCCTTATCGAGTTGCCGAAGGAGCTTGTGGACTCGCGCGATGAGATAGGGATGTGGAGGCTGCTCGTCGATGGTTCGTCAACATCGCTCGGATCAGGTATCGGAATCAGGCTCGTCTCCCCGATGGGGGAAGTGGTGGAAAAAGCTTGTTGCCTCGCTTTCCGGGCCACGAACAACGAGGCCGAGTACGAGGCTCTCATCGTCGCGATGCAATCGGCTCTGGCTTTGGGCGTGAGGAAGGTAAATGCTTTCTCGGACTCCCAGTTAGTGGTCAAGCAGGTTAACGGGGAGTACGAGAAGAACGACGAAAGGATGGAAGCATACGCCGGAGTGGTAGAATCCCTGTCGAAGAAGTTCGACTTTTGGACTTTGACGCAGGTTTCGAGGGGCGATAATAACCACGCCGATGCGCTGGCTGGCTTGGGCTCCACGACCGAAATTGACGAGCCCGATCAATCACCATCGAGACGGTCGAAAGGCCCAACATCAAGCAAGAGGAGGGCCCGCCAAAGAAGAAGCGTAAGTCCAGCGACAACTCTTCCGAGAAGCAGGACGACGAGGTGGACACTCGAGAAAGTCCTCAAAATCGAAGGCGAGGACCTGAGTCCCGACGAGCAGGGAATCGTGGACGATGACGAAGAGGAGGACTGGCGCACTCCTCTCCGAAGGTACATCCTCGACGGAACGTTACCCAACGACAAGCAGGAGGCCAGGAAATTGAGAACCAAGAGCGCAAAGTATTCTGTTCTGGATGGCAGGTTATACAGGGCGAGCTTCGAAGGAATATTGCTGCGATGCTTAGGCAAGAAGGAGGCAGAGTACGTGATGGGAGAAATCCACGGCGGGGAATGCGGCAATCACTCCGGCGGCCGTTCCCTCTTGCGAAAGGCCAAGCGGCAAGGTTTCTTTTTGGAAACCATGGTCGCGGACTGCGCCGACCACACCAAGAAGTGCGATAAGTGCCAGCGCCATGCCCCGGCGATCAACTGCCCGGCTGAGAAGCTGTCGGTGGTATCTGTCCCGTATCCCTTCATGAAGTGGTCGATGGACATCGTCGGTCCTATGCCTACCGGCTCCCGACAGCGGAGGTTTATGCACGTGGTGACGGACTTCTTCACTAAGTGGTCCGAAGCAGAGGCGTACGCCAACATCAAGGATTCAGACGTCGAAAGCTATGTCTGGAAGAACGTGATTACACGTTTCGGACTGCCCCGTGAAATCATCGCCGATAACGGTTCCCAGTTCATTTCGAAGAGATTCCAGGACTTCTGCGCTCGCTGGAGGATAAAGCTGAACACGTCGATGCCAAGATACCCACAGGGAAACGGGAATGCGGAGGCGGTCAACCGCACCATTGTCGACAGCATCAAGAAAAGGCTTGACGAAAAGAAGGGCTTGTGGGCCGATGAGCTCCCCGGAGTTCTCTGGGCCTATCGCACCACTCCCCACTCAGCCACCGGCGAGACCCCTTTCGCCCTCGCCTTCGGGGTCTAAGCGGTGATACCGGCCGAGGTGGGAATACCTAGCCTTCGACGAACTTGGGCTCCGAACCATTCGGACGATAACAGCCAAGGACTGCTCCATCAACTGGACCACATCGACGAAAGACGAGAGCGAGCTAAAGCGCACATCGCCAACTACCAGAACACCATCGCTCGATTCTACAATAAGAGCGTGCGCCCTCGACAGTTTAGGGTCGGAGAGCTGGTGCTCCGCAAGGTTTTCCAGAACACGGCGGAGCTGAACGCGGGGAAGCTCGGACAGAACTGGGAAGGCCCGTACAAGGTCATAGAGGTGGTCAAGCCAGGAGTCTACGACTCAAGAACACGGCCGGCCTCGAAGTAATTCGGAGTTGGAACGTCAAGCATCTCAAGAAGTTCTATCAGTAGGTCTTGTCGTCCTAATTCCTTATATTTACACGTTATATTAGCTGTCTAAATGGGAAGTCCCGACCCACCTGTTCGGGATCGCTCGCGGCCCCGGCCTATTTTTAATAAAGACAGTGAGTACTCTTCCCTCACGAGCCGCACCCGTACGGGGGACTCGAAGGGTTTAATGAGGCTCGCCTTTATGGCAAACACAACTATCTTTCTAACAATTTTACAGGCTCAAATTTACGAATAACCTCAAAATAAGAGCAACGGACGATCAGCCACAACCCGAGCATCGACGACAAAATCATTAACATTAAAATAAAGCGCGAAACAAAATGAAAATAACAAAGCCCAAATACGGCACGGAAGCAAATTCGAAAGGCAAAAAGAGCCATCGTCATCGTCCCTCCAAGTACGCCGCCGTGGCGAGTACGACATTATCATCGGACTCGTCACCGCTTGCGACTTATGAGCAGGAAAGAAAAAAGAAAAAAGGGCCTCGACAACATGAAAAAGAAAAAAGGGCCTCGACAAAAGTCTCGATGGCACCATGAAAAAGAAAAAAGGGCCTCGACAAAAGTCTCGATGGCACCATGAAAAAGAAAAAAGGGCCTCGACAAAAGTCTCGATGGCACCATGAAAAAGAAAAAGGGCCTCGACAAAAGTCTCGATGGGACCATGAAAAAGAAAAAAGGGCCTCGACGAAAGTCTTGATGGCACCATGAAAAAGAAGAAAAAAAAGGCCCCGACGAAAGTCTCGAGGGCACCAAAGAGCTAGCGATAAGGAGAAGCATCGGATCACGCATGGCAAGAGGCACATCGCGACAAAATTACCCTCTTCACCTTCATTTATTACGTCCGTTTTGTTTAAAAAAAAAGGGGGGGGGTTACATGTCAACATCCTCCACTCTAAGATCCCTTACAAATTCTTCCACAGCCGCACCAAAAAAATATATAACAACTACATAAATACAGAAAGTCTTTGTTTATTCATACGCCAAATAGCTTACAACATTCCCATTTACATCAGAGCCTCGTAGGCAAACCACTACAAGTTACGTAAACCAGAAAAACAAAAACGGTTTAGCCTCAGCCCTCGTCGGATTCAAGAACGGAGTCGGCGAGGTCCTCGATATAATCTGATGCCGCTCGGTCGAGGATATCCTCGGAGAAGTCCGAGAAGGCGGCCAAATGACGCGGGTCTTGAGTAAGGAACCTTGTCAAAGCAGTTTGCGGTAACATGTCCAAGCGATGAGCCACAGAGGGGCTCCCTTCGACCTCCGCTGAGGAGGGTACCGCGATCCGAAGAGCTAGGACGTTGACCAGGTCACGCACGAGGGCGTAATGCTCTGGATCCTCGGCTAGGAACGATGCGATCACGTCCTCGTCAGGCCTCAGAGGCCAAGAAACGAGAGGAAGCTTGTTGACCCGCGAGACGAAATGTGAGAGTAGTTGGCCCCAATAAAACAAGAAACGTGAGAAAACGCCAATCACGACTCAATAACAAGAAGCTCAGCAAAAGAAAGAAAGATATTCCATATTCACTAAATTGGCCAGGAGTACAAGGAAAAGAAAAAGGCCCAAGGCCAAAACAAAAAAAAGAAGTAACAGCGAAGTTCGCAAAAGAAAAATAAAAAATATACATAGGCAGTTTCCCTATGGAAGATCGTCTTGTACCGTCGGCTCTTGAATCGAGAGGGTCTCGTCGTTGGTCCCGTACTCGTCGACGGAATCCGAAGCCGAAGTAGTCGTCCCCGCGGCGAAGGCAGCCAGCCTCGCGGGATCGATGGAGGGAGGATTACAGGGCGAGAGAGGCGGCGAATCTGGAGGAAGTGCTGACTTCACTTCTAGCTCCTCCACCTTCGTGGAATGCTCCTCAATGATCCCGCGCCACTTCGGCAGGCGGAGCAGGAGTTTCGCCACCGTCGCGACGGGAGGGAGCCTCTCGACCATGTCGAGATTGGCTTTATAGCCAGCGACCATGCGATGATGGTTGATGGACTCGTCGAGAGCCGCGAACCTCTCGTCGCGCCGCTGAATTTTGGCCTTAGCCTTCTCAAAGAGGTGCAGCCGGGCACTACGCTCCTCGGCAACCTCCGCTTGAGCGGCTTCCAACTCGTCGGCCAGCCTCTTCAAAGCTTTGGTCACCCGAGAGACCAAGTGACTCTCTTCCTCGGGAGAGGCGCCGACAGCCTCGCTCAGGCGAGCAAGCCTCTTCGTTTTCTTCTCAAGCGCCACGGAGAGGTCGTGAGTCGCGCAACGATGGCACTCCGCCTCATCAGCGAGAGCGCGTTTTTGCTCCTCGAGCTGCAGCTCTGCCTTCCGTCGAAGGGAAACCTCCTTCTCCAAGGTGGCCTTGGCCTCTTTGAGGGCTTGGCGGTTCTGAGTGGCTTCCTCTCGATACCTTCGTTCTCCAGCGATGGAAATTTGGAGGTGCCGCTCGACCTCCCCGATCTTGGCGCTCATCTCGCTCTCCTGGGCCGCGAAGGCGTGGGTGGCCTCGCGCTCGTCGAGAATCAAATCGTTCAGGAGTGCTATACCCTGGAAAGTGAGAGCCGCCACCCTACGGTAGCGAAAAGAGTCGCCCAATGAGCTCATGGACTGACGGTACTGCGGGGGAGACATAGACAGGTCTTGGAGCGCCTTAGTCGAATAGTACTCCCAATCCTTCGAGGAAGAGGCCTGAGAAGGCGGATCAGGGAAGCATGGGATGGAGATTACCGCCGAGGCTTTCCCCATGCCAAGCGGGAACATTGGCAGAAGAGCATCCGACGGGGCGGTGGCTTTCGAAGGCTCGCCAGGAGCGTTCTTCCAAGGGTGAGGAAGTATCGCCAGGAGCGGAAGTTCGGCGCTCGTCGCCTCGTGCGTCGCCGATACCTCCGGCCCAGGGGAGGCCTCGATGGAAGATGACTCGGAGGTGGCGTTTGGCTCGAGTGGAGAAGTGCCGGCGAGAGGGGCGCCGACGTCCTCCCGAGGAACCTCGTCTCGAGGACCAGCGGCCGATTGCGAGGCGTCTGGCAGAGCCCCCCCAGGCTGATCGGGCTCAGAGTTTGGGGTGGGGGCGACCGCTGGGGCACCCTCGGCCGTTGGGACGGCCGTCTCGCGGGAGGATGGCGACGGAGCCAGGACCTTTTCGGCCCTGAGGGCGGAGGTGTCTTCTGCATTCTCGCCGCCCGAGACCCCAGTGGCCGGGTCCGGAAGAGTCTGCGGTGGGACCTCCACGGTAGAAGGAGGAGGATCGACGAGAGGCAGAGTCGACTGAGTATCGATGGCGGGCGGGTCCGCGTCGGTGAAATCCACGTTGCTGAAGTCATCGTCGAAAATCACCTCCCGTCGGGGGCGTCGAGAGTATCCGGTCGCGGGGTTTTCGGAGGGGGTGACGACGATGGGCTCAGAGGCGGTCCCTTTGCCCGGAGTGACCTCTATCGTAGCCTCAGACTCCTTCGAAGAGCAGTCCTCGCGCACGGCTTTGGAGCCGGGAGTAGGAACGACCGCCGCGTCGATAGGGGTCTCGAGCGGGGATCGACGGGACGAGAGGTCAGTATGAGGGTCGTCGCATCGAGGGGATTCTCGGGGGCGAAGAGCGTCTGACGAGCGACGACTCGCGGTAGGTTGTGGCGTGTCGGCTGCCCGAGGAGGCACGTCGACGTCGGCCGCGTGCTTAGAACGACACTCTGAAGAGGCGTCGCGGGACGGAGGGTCGTCGCAAGAGAGCATGCGGTCTCTCCATTCCCGAGGGACTAGCCCCAGGTAGCCGTCCTTGGATTGGTCTCTCGGAGGCGGTACCGGCATCGGGGCGGTCCTGATCTTCTGGCGAGAGGAATCCTCGCCGGTCTCATCGAAACGAGACTTCCTTTTGCGGCTCTTCACGGGAGCCTTGGGCGTTTTCTTCCGCTGGGGAGTCGACGAGCCCTTGCCGTCCTCTTCTGCTCGGAATCCAGGCGGGAACAGCGAGCGAGGAGGCGGGCCCATGATGTTGCAGAGTCAGTAGATGCCAGAATTCACGATTCGGGCCGAGTTGAAATCGAGGAGCCAGTCGCGACGGTCGCTGGCGAGAAGAGCACTGCGCACGCCCGTGAAGCGCGCCACGACTTCCTTGTCGGTCGACGGCGAGAACTTGGGGAGATCCTTGTCCACGATCCAATCGCGAGGCAGCTCCGCATGGTTGGGTCCTAAAGTCGACGCGCTCACGCGCGTGAAGAAATAGCGATTCTCCCACATCGCCTCCTTATTGGGCGGATTCAGGAGGATATGGGGCTGGTTGCGATGGGACAGGGAGAGGCGCCCAATGTTCTTGGGATTCTTAGAAAAGAAGTACAAGCTCATGAGGTCCTCCAGGGTGACCTCCACCCCCTGTTCGAGGCCCAGCACGATAGTACACAGAAGGAGCCTGATGGAGTTGGGGCTCACCTGAGTTATCGGCACCTTGAAGGCCGCTAAGAAGGCCACGATCAATTTCGGCACCGGGAGGTGAAGGCCGACGTCGGTGAAAAAGTGCTCATAGATTGCTATGCAGTCGTCTTGAGGCTTGTCGGCGCGCTCACCGGGATACGGGAGCCGGAGGAGGTACTTCTCGCTGTCAATGTAGTTCTTGACGAAGTGCTCCAGTTCGCCTCCGTCACGATGGACAGAGGGGACCTGGTCTGAAAGATCTTGCCGGACATAGGCATGATCGGAGGAGTGTTGAGAGAGAAAGGCGGACGGAGAGAAGAAAGTAGTGTCGAGAGAAAAAGAGGAAGTGCGAATGCGTGTTTGGGAGTAAATGAAAGAAGAAAAAAATAAGTTCGTGTATAAGAGAGAGGTCAGAAGAAGGCGAAGGGGCACGATTCGATCGGACGGCTCAGAATGGAGACGTGGGAAAACTGTCGACGGCCAGGATGAAAGAGCCGTTGGGAATCCCATAAAGCAGGTACTCGAGTACCTGGGGAACCCCGCATTAAATGCGGGTGGGATTTGAGGCGTCGCTGCATGCGCGGTGGTCGAACTCCGACACGTCAGTACGGGGAGTCGGGTCCTCATCGCGAAGGTGCTATCGTCGGGCGTAGGCCCTCGGAGGTCTGGTCCTGTCGCCCGATGATAGTCGTCGCGCGACGAGTCTTCCGTAGATTTTCTCATCGCGGGGACCGTCTTGTCGCTCGATGAGGATTTTCTGTTAATTTCCTCATTGCGGGAATCCCCTGATCGTCAATCGATGGCCCTCGTGGGGATCATCTTGTCGCTCGATGAGGATCATCGCGTGACGTTTCTTCCTTCTACATTTTATCAAGTGCTAACACTTGACAAAATGGGGGACTGACTGTTAAGGTCGGATTTGGTCAAATCCATCCTCAACTCTACACTTGTCGTTTCCCTATAAAACGACAAGAGTCGAGGTTAGCAAGATGGCGATTGGCCTTCGGCCCATCGAGAGAGAGTGGTGATCGAGGAGGCAGCCCAAGCTCGTCGAGGCTTGTCTAGGCGGCGAGGCCCAAAGTCGAGGAGAGGCCCATTGGGGTCTAGGTTTTCTCTCGAGGATGCGACAAGAGTGTACGACCTGGGCATTAAATGCGGGGTAGTGCGCTCAGACGGTAGCAAGGAGACAACGTTAGTGGAGGCGAGCTCCTTTGGTTTCGGCAGAGAATGTCAGAGAGGGGGACCACGGAATATTTGAAAAGGGGGACCATCTGAGGATCATCCAGGGGATTCGAGCCGAGGAGGTCCGAGCGTCACTATAAATAGAAGAGGTAGCTCCCATTTGAAGGGGTTGGCAGAAATCAGGAGAGAAGTGAACAGAAGTGTCATCGCATAGAGAGTTTTAGCTTTTGATTCACTTGGGTTTGTTCATCGATAACACCTTCGAGTGTATCAATCTCCGTGTAATCGTATCCCTCTTTGAGGTTCCAAGCTATAAACGGAAGAGACCGATCCCTCTTGTAATCATAATCAATCAAAGATACCCTTTCATTAGTGTTATTTATGTGTTTGTCTTGTGTATTTTTGTGACTGCAAGGCGGTACGAATCGCCCTCTACAATTGTGTTCTTTAACAGTTAAATCAAAGAACAACCAGGCCAACAGCTCAGACTCAAGATCACTCATGACTTAGATCGAATATCCAAAGTATTCGAAGATCTATATCTACCCAATTTTTGAATTAATATATATAAATATATATTATATTAAATTTAAACCAAAAAATTAAATATAAATCTTTTTAATTATAATTAATTATTAATAAATATTAAAAATTAAATCCACTAATTAAAATTATATTTGTTAATTAAATACTCTGGATATAAATCCTATATTTAATTTATCATTAAATTTGTAGCCCTTAAACGTACCTTAATTCGGGTTTTCCCAGATTACCGTTTTGGCCATAACTTTCTCTCTGTACATCAGAATGATGCGATTCAAAATGATAAATTCTTTGAATTTGGTTTCCCACAGTAATGTGATTGTCCAGGGGTCAAATTCCAATTTATCAATTTTCACTTCCCGGACTGTACCAAAACTTTGGTACTTTTATCACTTAGGATGAATAGACCTTTCGCGACATAAGTCTCGAATCTAGTCTAATTGGATCTACCGTATATTCAATAAGTCAATATTTGATGCGGGTTTCACTCTTGTGGAGTTACAAAGGGGACTAATGGACAAATTATTCAAGCTTATGTGAAATGAAGATATTTCACCAAACTTCGGTTACATTCCACTATACCCCGAAGTTAAATACACTCTTGAATAATAATATTAATATATTCCTGACACAGGAGTCCATTGATACAATCAGATAATAATTATCTCGGTCTTTGTAATTATTACGATTCTCATCAAAGGGTACTATCTGTCGTACTGCCTTTTTTTGATGACACTATCTTTATTCTATGAATTTTACAAACTACTCACTCATTGGTTTATTAAGTCAATGAGTTGTACATGAGTACTTGTTTGTTTCTCTTGGAACATAATAAAGAAAATCACAAACTTGTTATCCATATCTGCAATCATGCAACTTATCCCGGTTAACCTTCTGATCCCAAAATGAAAGTGATATTCCATATAACTTCCCACATTCTAATCAAAGATCGTGTGAGTTAAACCGTATAAGTTCATGATGCTCGGGACATCAACCGATTCTATCTGATCTTCTTTGTGACTTAATCTTACTTTCATCAGTGACAGTCTTACTTGATAATTTCGAGTGCTAAGTCTGTCCATCCAGTATGGAGACACTCCAATATCTAGTGACTCTCAAAGGTGCAAGACCAGCACCTGATCCGGTAAAAGATCATCACCTATAGTGATTCGAGTTCATTAATAACTTTTACCAATTAGAAATTCACACATTCTAATCTTACCACGGATATATGTAGGTCAAACCTCCTCACACAATAGACTATGTGGGATGACGTTGCATAAATAAATGTAAAATGTTTATAGAACTTTGGGATGAAAATTCATTTTACAACATCTGATGATAAGACCATATAAAATTATCATTAATAAGTTGTATATCTTTAAAAGGACAAAAAACCATAATCTCACTGAAATGAGATTAACAATTGAATAGAGGGCATATTAAAAATACGTCCAACAAAGTTTGTGATTAATATAGCGGTACCGGGCCCTATTCCATTTGCAGGATGACACAGTTCGTGGTGGTCATCAGTTGCGGAGGATAATGGGTATTCGATCAAGATCTTCTAAATTATGATGGATGTAGAAAGGTGGCATGAGACATTTTATGTCCGTTGAAAGATCTTTAGCGAGATATGCTGATTTGGTGGAATTAGTATACGTGTATTGTGAAATTTCACTGCCATATGATTTGTAGGTAACTTATTGCCCTAGTGGCAATACTTAGCCGATAGCCCTTGGAAGCAAGTAGTATTATACATCAGAATGTAATGTCTAAAAAGAGAGATAGACGATATTAAGATACAGCAGAATACTGAAGGCAATCTTAAACTTAACAATATTAAATGAGATCAAGAATCTCTTCTTGACCTGGCAAACACAAAGACCAGAATCCTATAAATCAACAATCCATGGGTTTTTATGTTGAGACTTGAGAATAGGGTGTACAAAAAAGACCCGTAACCGAATCTAAAACTAAAACCGATAACATTAATTTACCGATTGTTTCACTACCGAAAATTTATGTTTTTTTTAAATACCAAAAAATACGGTTTAAACCGCTACCGCTTTTTGCTAAATGGTAACGGTTACGGTTTTCACGGTAAAAATCGCTACCGATTACCGATTAACCCGATAATAAATTTTACGTTTTTATGCATTTAAAAATAGAAAAAATGTAAGACTTTTAGCATTTAAGATCTATATAACAATGTTTAGGCATGAATTTTCTTATTCATTGATTAATTAATCTTATTTTATTTAGCAGTTTTGTTGTTATATACTGCAACTATTTATTCCCACTTGAATACGAATGAATAAAGGCCGTAAGAGTATTGACTCCATTTGAATTATTTCATCAATTATTTCTTTTTTTATACTTTAGATTATGTAGTATTAATTTGATTTAAAAAAAAACGATGATTTTATTTTGTTTTGTAAAAATGCTGTTAAAACCGAATTTAAAACCGATATATCGATAATTGATAAAATTAATTTTAAATTTAAATAGTGCGGCTTTTGGTTCTAAATTTGAAAAAACTGAAAATGCGGTAATTTGTACAAATAAGTATGAAAACCCTACTTGAGAGATGTCGTTAAACAATCAATAAGTTATGCAATTTTGTATATAAAAATAATAATATGAAAGAAAAAGAGGAAAATACAAAAATAGAAAAAAGAAATAAAAAGAAACAGTTGAATAAATGAAGAATTCGAAGCTGTTTTCGTCCGAAGATCGTAGAGAATAGAGACTCTTCGTTCTCACCATTCCAGTGAAAGAGAGAGATGCTATCTTCTTCTTCTTCATGACATCTTAAGCCTCTTCAAGGTAAATTCCCAATCCCAATTTAGTACCGGTAATCGTCAATGCGATAATTCGATCGGTGCGAATATTTTGTTTTTCTTGCGAATTTACAGCTGCTGGTGAGTGCCTCGGTTTGTTCGTTCAATTGGTTGAATCGGTCGCTCGTTTCTTGCATTTCGCAAGTAGAATTTTTGTTCTGGGTTCAGAAACTGATTCTTCGTATTGGGTTTATTTCAGCTCCATTTATGAGGTAGAAGAAGGTAAAGCACAGCTTTCTGGAGCTAGACGTGGAAAGCATGTTATTTTAATTCACTGTTCTAAGCCATTGTGTTGGGAGAATCAGGTCAAGATTTCGAATTCGCCTAATAAAAGGTCCGTTCTTCGGTCGGTCGGCAGTGGCGGAACTAGGATTAATGTCCAGAGGGGCCGACAAAGTTTTGAAAACTACACCTAATTTTTCCAAATTTTAAAATGATTTGGGAGATATTACCCAATCTTTAAAATGTAAGGGTGCCAATGGACACTGTTAACGTGGTTGTCGGTCCGCCAATGTCGGTCGGGTTAGTCATGTGGAGACTAATTCACTGCTAGGCTTTTCTCTTTCTCGGCTTTTCTGTAATGATTGTATGGCTATATGAGATTCGTTGCTTTTTCAATTCAGGTTTTAGCTTAGTCATGCCTCGTAAGTTGAATCCCGGAGCGGGGTACTATGACGACTACGATGATTTTGAGGACGAGGAATATGATTACGATGATGATTTTGATACAGAAGATAAAGGTTAGAAGACTTCATCACTGTTTTTACTTTCTAGATAGTATCAAGTGTCAATAAATCGTGCCCACATACAAATTAGGGAATTTCCGTTAGTGTCAGGTAGCTGAGTAACTCGAACGACCGATTTCGTTAATCTCCAGACCAATGTATACGTAAATTAACTAATTTGCCTACTTTTGATTATATTCTTCTAAGCTATGAATAACTGAAATGGATTATTACAACTAATTTAATTGGTGTCATAAATGAAGTTCATAGATTCATCGGATAACAATATATATATATATATATATATATATATATATATATATATATATATATACACACACACGCAATGTGACTCGCATAATGCAATCCATTAATACCATGCCTTTTGTTCTCTTTCACGTTTTCCAATGCTTTCATTGGACTGTCATTGCCTTGCTAATGGGATTCACTTAACAGGCTTGTTTATTCATGCAGTTGAAGTAGAATCGAAAATCGAAACAAAAAAACTTGGGGTTTGGAGCTGTTCGGTTTGCACATATGATAATGAGGATAGTATGTTATCTTGTGATATTTGCGGGGTTCTTCGCAATCCTTTGCCTAACAACACTAGTAGTACCGGAAAAAGATCAGGTAGATGAAAGCTTCCACTCGATCCAGTTTGTGTATGCAATCACGTTTGGAGTCTCCGTTTTATTTAACGTCTTTCATTTACAATTAGAAGCATTCATTTTTTAGTCCGCTCTTTTAAGGCATGTAGCATAATTTCTAAAAGTTAGGAAAATTTAGTATTTTCTCGTTTAGATAAATTATATTCTGAGTTTGTAGCTTAGGAAATGATTGATATTTAGATTAAATAGGTTTTTATTCATTCATAGCAAAGTTCTCTTTCATGCAGTTCCCAACACCTGCAAAGACACTGAAGTGTCCTTAATGGCCAAGTCTCTTTTTGCATCTCTGCCACACCCGACACACAAAAATGCTGTCGTATCACAAGTGCAAAAAGATCGGTTTGGGAATGACAAGGGTAATAATACGGCCTTCCACAAGTTTGGGAATATCCGAAGACACGATCATAAGAACTTACGTAGTTGCAGTTTAGTCACCATAAGATAACTATAGGCCTGATCTTGCAGATATGTGGATTGAGTTAGTTACTGCCTCTGTAGACTTTATTAATATTTACAATTATATATATAGGCAATTTCATTATGTAGGGGTATTAACAATAAACATGGGATTATGGTTTCTAGTCCTACGAATATCAAGTTCCCAAGGTGTTTTCATTGGTGACACAGGTCCGTTCAAGTTCGATACTCCATCTCCGGATGATTTGGTCTCAAATGGTTTGCGTGCCACCAAAATAGGTTCCAAAGGTATCTTAACTCATTGAAGAATTATGTGCATTGTGCATTTTCTGTGTTCTTAATTACAACTCATGCTATACTATACTGTAAAATTGCATTAGAATAAAGTATCATCTAATAATCCATTTTTAAATATTATTTTGCAATAATTTCCTTTAGTTATTTTTATTAATTTTGTACTATACTCCATTCTAGTGCCTGTACAAAGCGCTGCGAAAGAAAGCAATCGTGAAAAGAGCGTAGAAATTAACATTGATACCGATGAGGAGAGCACGTCAACTTCACAACCTAAAAGCAGACGTGGAAATCTTGATGATGACACTGGTTCTTCGGTGAATAAGGGCAAGTTACAAGGTCTTGCTGCCAATTTAACTAATATAGATTTGGAGGGTAGATCGGGAAATCCAAATAATGTCAATGTTAGGAAAGCAACTTCCAGTATGCAATACAAACCTGAAAAATGGATGCTTTACGATAAAACCGAAGACCAGCTCATCCAGTTGAATCTTGCAATAGTAAGCAAAACTACCCATGTATTCTCATTACTCTCCATCGTATCGATTTCCTATTGTTTATCTGTTTTCATGTAATTATATAAAAATATATCATTTAGGTCGGTCATGTTGATTCTGGAAAGTCAACTCTTTCGGGTAGATTATTACACCTTTCAGGCCGGATATCTCAAAAACAGATGCATAAATACGAGAAAGATGCCAAAATACAGGTAATTTTACTGCAATTTTTCATGTGTGTGAATATCGTCACGTGATTTGCTTGACGTTGATGATCCGAGCAGGGCAAAGGGTCCTTTGCTTATGCGTGGGCTTTGGATGAGAGTGCAGACGAAAGAGAAAGGGGAATAACTATGACTGTGGCTGTTGCTTATTTTGATTCAAAGCGTTATCACGTTGTTGTCCTCGACTCTCCGGGCCACAGAGATTTTATTCCAAACATGATATCTGGAGCAACACAAGCTGATGTGGCGATTCTCGTGATCGATGCATCTGTTGGGTGTTTCGAAGCAGGAATGGACGGTATGAAGGGACAGACAAAAGAACACGCACAACTTATAAGAAGTTTCGGTGTGGAGCAAATTATAGTTGCGGTGAACAAAATGGATGCAGTTGGCTACTCCAAAGACCGATTTGATTTTATCAAACAACAAGTTGGAGTGTTTCTTCGTTCTTGTGGGTTTAAAGACTCGTGTGTATCTTGGCTTCCGTTGAGTGCCATGGAAAACCAAAATTTGAACGCTGCTCCTTCCGATGCTCGTTTATTATCCTGGTTAGGCCATCTCCTTAAAGCTGCTGATTTTATCTTCTCGTTTCATGCCACTTGTTAACTAGATTTAGGTGTATAAACTACTATTTTATCAGATATCCGGGAATGAAAAATAAAATTGGATACGGAAATGGTGCAAGTCCCGTATTGGCCATCTAAGGTTTCAAGTCTCGGGATTTCATGAAAAAAAGAAGCAGCAATATGGTTCCGGAGACTGAATCTTGGGTTATATTAGATGCCTAAAGCTGAGTTGGATTAGATGCCTAAAGTTGAGTTGGTGATGTTAGATTTTGCATAAATTCCATTTAAGATGTGACGTAGTTGTTTGAAAGAGCTCTTTGAGAAAACGTTGATATTGATGTGTAAAATCCAGGTATGATGGACCTCACCTCTTGGATGCAATCGATTCTCTCCAACCTCCCTCCAGAGATCTCTCAAAGCCTCTGCTCATGCCGATATGCGATGTTAAATCGGCTTCACCTGGGGAGGTCTCTGCCTGTGGTAAATTGGAGGCCGGAGCTCTTCGGAGAGGATCAAATGTACGTCTTACAAATAAACCAACACACTTTTTTTCATTTTTATATCCTCAAACCTCTCAAAGAAGATTGTTTTCCTTGAGGAGGATGTTGTTATGTTTCGTAACAAAAGTTACAAGTTATTTAGGTTTGTTAAGTTATATAATTGTCTTGTTATGTAAATATGTTATGTTGATAATATAAATAAATCAAATGTCAGGTGCTTTTATTGCCTTCGGGAGAAGTAGGCACTATCCGATCATTAGAGCGGGACTCTGAGGCTTGTCTTGTGGCTAGAGCGGGAGACAATGTCACCGTTAGTCTTCAAGGCATTGATACAAGTAACGTCATCACCGGTGGAGTCCTATGCCATCCGGATTTTCCGGTCAATGTCGCAAAGCATTTGGAAGTCAAAATTCTCGTTTTGGATGTAGCCACGCCAATATTTGTCGGCTCTCAGGTGCGTACTTTTCTACTTTTCTTGCACAAACTCTTGACGTTGTTACTGTTGCTTGGGTATTTTAGGTTTGATCGCAAATTATGCCTTGCTGCCACAAATACATGTTTAATATAAAAATATAGGAAGTTAGGTGTAAATTACCTATAAAATATAATTAGTTAATTATTGTGTCAATATGTTATTAGTAGTTGTATTAGTACATATAATTATCATTATTTAGAGGAATTATTTTAAATTTTATTTCCTTGGCAGTTAAGTCTGGTTCTATATATAGCTAAATTCTTGTAATCATTTAATAATATTCAAAGATTAAATATTTCTAACAACAGAGAAAGAACATTTGATACACATTAAAAGTACACTGATACAACTTTGTAAGGGGCAAACTAGTAAGTTCACTGAGCAGACTGATATAAAAAAATGTTTGGGGGGTTCATATGATAGAAAGTGATAATTTCAAGGGCTATTAGTGAAATATATTCTATTCAACACTATTATTTATTCCCAATAAATACTCGGATTTGTAGAAAATGAGTCTTATCTACTTGAAATATTTCAAAATCCTTTTTTTTTATTGGAATGAGCAGTTGGAATTTCATATCCACCACGGGAAGGAGGAGGTGAGAGTTGTGAAAATTCTGTCTTTGCTTGACTCAAAGACCGGCAAGGTTGCCAAAAAGGCTCCACGTGTTCTTGTAGCGAAACAGAGCGCAATGATCGAGGTAATTGTTTCTTGCCCCTTTTGAAATTCACGGTTTTACCCTAACTTCGACAGGCTTCCTCACATTGGCCAGTGTTTTTAAATTTCCAGGTTCGTTTGCTTAGGCCGGTTTGTGTTGACTTGTTCTCAAACTCTAGAGCCCTCGGTAGGGTGCTTCTAAGAACACTAGGAAGGACTGTAGCCGTTGGAATTGTGACGAGAGTTATCGACTAAGGCGTTTTTTTCTCAACATTTCTCATACCAATTTTTGTGTTCTTCGAAATGTTTGTTTATTCTAGAAATATCTGTGCCATTTAGAGGGATTTTGTTGTACCTCTAACTGAGACTTGGAAAGAAAGAAAGATCAAGCCCTACTGTATTTAATGAATACAGATCATCAAGCACTATGATAGAAACCAAGATAACTAAAGCAAAATCATTTGGGAGCAAAGAATGGTTCATTGATCCCATGTGTTATTTGTTATATTTGGTTGCATTATTTATTTTAAAAAAAATGTTTATATTTAAGGGAATCAAAATCCAATTTCTTTTATTTCGGTTTTATTGTTGACTTTATTGTGGGAACCACATGTCCATTTGGAATAGAGTGCAAGATTTTAAATAAAAGATTGGTTTTTGGGAGAAAATAAAAGATAGGGATTTTTTAGGACGATAATCATTAGGTGAACAATGTAACAAAAATTGCCATACTGACTTCATTAAATGCCCGTTATTAATCTCATTTAATTGATATCTGAGAAATATATCTTAAATAATCTTTTTGAATAATCTTAGTTTTAATTAATATTTTTTGAATTAATACTTCATAAATTAATAAGGGTAAATTACGGCTAATGTACCTAATGTTTGATCGGCTGCGGATTATGTACCCAATATTTATTTTCGGCGGCTAATGTACCCAATATTTGATCCTTTCGATATTTTTGTGTTTTCCGTCACTTGACCGTGAATAGTGATTCCTCTTCTATATGTACACTTTTCGTATTTTTGACATAACTCACTCATTTTTGTCCAAATTTTATGCAAGACCTATGGTTGGAAAGATAAGAGATAGATATACAACTTTGATGTTTTATGTTTGTAAAAACAGTTTTAGAAAAATACGAAATTTTAATTACAACGTAAAACTGGACATTAGTTGAATGCAAAATATTTGTTTCGAGCAAATTTTAGTATACTTAATGACTTTTTATGATGAAATGTAGAACTAAAAAGTTGTAGATAAATATTTTATCTTTTCAATGGGTGTTTATTTTAAATTTTGGATAAAAAAATGAGTGAGTTTTGCCAAAAATATGAAAGATTAATTCACATCACATCTTTCATATTTTTGGCATAACTCACTCATTTTTTGTCGAAAATTTATAAATAAATACCCGTTAAAAAGATAAAATATTCATCTACAACTTTTTAGTTCAACATTTCATCATAAAAAGTCATTAAGTATACTAAAATTTTCTCGAAAAAAATATTTTGCATTAAACTAATGTCTAGTTTTACGCTGTATTTGAAATTTTGTATTTTTATAAAACTGCTTTTACAAAACTTAAAACACCAAAGTTGTATATCTATCTCTTATATTTCCAAGCATAGGCCGTGCATAAAATTTGGACAACAAATTAGTGAGTTATGTCAAAAATACGAAAAGTGTACATATAGAGGAGGAATCACTCTCTAACGGTCAAGTGATAGAAAACACGAAAAAATCTAACGGATCAAACATTGGGTACATTAGCTGTCAAAAATAAATATTATGTACATAATCCGCAGCCGATCAAACATTGAGTACATTAGCCACAATTTACCCAATTAATAATCTGTATATTATAATACTTTTTCTAATTTACGGTGGTTCAAACATTAAATTAGTCACGCAAGACACTGGCATATTGGTTACCTTTAAAGTGAATTTTACGGGTGAAAAAAGGACGGATATGGGCTTTTGACTTTTTCTTTCGGCTTTATTCCAATTATAATCTAAGGTTTTAACATTTAACTAAAGTCGGACGGCTTGGTTTGGAAAAGACTTCATTTAAAGTAAAATTTAATTTTTCACTCCGATGTTTGATGATTTTTAAAGGTAAACAAAATTATATATACAAGGAAAAAAAAACATAGTATGAATATGAACTTTGATAATTATTTCGAGTCAAAATTAGACTTGAAGACTGAAATAGGATAAATCAATTTAATATTATTAAAAAACTCTGAACCTAACCACTGCGTTTTAGAAATCGCATTCCAGTCCTTGTTCCCTCTATTTGTATATAGAAACACGATTTTCGAACTCTGGTCGGGTCAGGACCAGTTACAAAGGGTGCAAAAAAAACCCGGGAATACGGGTTTTACCGTATCCGGATCAGAACCGTTTTTAAAAAACCCGTAACCGTATTAAACTAGATTAAAGCTCATCCGGATTAAAATCAGTTCACGGTTCAGTGTTTAGGGGTTAAAAAAACCCGGAACCCATATTATAGGTTACTCGAACCCGCTTTTTAATTTATTTTTAGCAATTTAGTATTTTTCTCTTCTTCTTTTTTAATGAACTTTTCTCTTCTTTATACAAATTAATATTTATTTTAACATTAAAAATTATTTTTCTATCAAAAAAATAAGAGTTATCTATTTTATTTTTACTTTTTTATCAATTAATCCGGATCTTGATTTTGAATGCAGATTTAGATACTAAATTCGGGTTTAAACCCGCATCGCAAAATCCAAGTTTAAAATATTTAAATTCGGATATGGGTACCCGGATTTTGAAAAACCCAGATTCTGGATCCAGGTTCAAGTTTTATGAAGAAATATCCGGATACCCAGTTCCCTTGAACCCGTGCCGGTTGCAAACAGCCCCAGGAGCCAAAACTTTTATCATTACTAGTAAATTCTATGTTGGTATTATTAAGCTCTTTTTTTCTTTCCTTTTTACACTTTCAAATTAATTTAGTTTTGACATTTCTCCTATGACTTTATAGAGAATATTCTTGCTTCTTGGCCAATATGCCATTGTGTCCATATTAGCACTTGTATTGACTAAAATATAAAATGGCAACTATAATACTGGTAGAAAGTAGAAACTAGAAATAGAATGATGAATTGGACCACTGAAGAATGATTTATGTGATATTTAAAAAAAATGATTTATGTCATACATAATATTTCTTTGGGAGCTTTTTTCTTGTTCGCCTTGTGGGTTGTGGCTGCCTCAAAAGACTAAAGTAACTAGCAGTCTAGCAATAACTTCAAAGTTCAAACAATTGTTTGTCATTGTTCCCATATTTATTATATATTATATCTATGAGCACACTTTCAACTTGAACGTTATTTAGACGAAAAGTACCTATTTATCTACATAGAGTTAGAGGTGTCAATCTAGGTGGGACGCTGCGGCCCAATGCAAGAACCGGTTAGCCAGACCGGTAAAAAATAACACAAAGTGATCCTATCAAATCACTCTATTTCAAACATATAATTTAACTATATTATGTTGTATTTTATAAATAATAATATATTATATTTTCATCAATTGAACAATGTATTTAATTATATAAAGAGCATAAATTGACATATCGTCACTAATAAAGCACATACGAACATATAATAAATAGATTTTCAAGGGCAATTGGGTTAATTAGGCCTCACCGGATCACTGTTTTTGTGTTTTGTTTGTTAGGGTGCGATTTCGTCGTGTTAATTTGCCTTGATACGACGAAATCTATCTTTATCGTTTATGAAAATAAGCTTCAGATTAAAGGCATATTGGCAAAGCTAAGGATCATTAATGTTGAGGGCGATTTTCACCGCCCTTTTCCAGTCACAAAGATAATAATAAAAAAAAGACACAAGAATAATGGTGGGATGAATATCTTTGTTTTATTATATTTGATAGGGCTCGGTTTCTTCCGTTTGATAACTTGGACAAATGAATGATACAATTAGAATGATAATGATAGGATTGGATACGATTTGATGCCGCGCCTCGCCGTATTCGACGGGGCTGCCTACGTACCCGGCGTACCGGGATCAGGTCATCACGTAGTTCAATGTGGTTGTGGCGTTCTCTTCTTCTTTCTCTCTTTCTTCCTTATTTCTTTCTGGTATCTCTTCCTGGTTCCTCTTGGTCGTCTCTCTTGGTTTTCTTTCTTGATCGAATATTCCTTTCTCTCTCACGCTTGAATGTCTCTTCTGCCGAATGTCTCTTCTCGAATCCTTTCTCCTCTGGTCGAGGCCCCTCCTGGTCGAATGTATCTTGGTCCATCTCTCTTTGTTCCTCCGTCTATTTTCTAATGAGGTTTATGCTGGTATTTATAGGCTTAGGGTTCCCTTGAATCGTTCCATTCTTTGGTTCCTTCAATCTCGCCAGGGTTTCCACTCTTTGTGCTTTGATTGTTGCTGACCATCCTTGAATATGCTGATATTCCCATGATTTCCTCACTTGATTAACTGATTCTCCTTTATTCTCGCGATTCTGGCTTCTTCCCTTATTTAATTCGCTGAGATTCTGCGATGAGATTTTTTGCGATGAACTATCACGCGATAAACTGCTTCTGCGACGAGTTGCTTCTTCGTGGACTCTTCCTCGAGAATTCCTCATCGAGATTTTTTGCGATGAACTATAACTTTCTTTTTATCAGTTAATTCCGTGTACCAAAATATGATACTTTTGCCACGCTGACGATAAAACTATCTGACGTCTGACACAGACTTGTCAGTTTTATAAGTCGAGCCAAATGATGAAACATTATCCAGAGTGTATTTTAATCACGTACGTATCATCCGTTACGGAGCTATCCTGGGGACAATGGACCCGTATCACTTAAGCTCCAACGAACTGCTAGTTGTTCGTCAAACCTCGAAGTGATTCCACTATAGACCCGAGGCTGCACTATTTAGTGATACGGTATATATTATTCCCTTATAAAAGCAGGGTGTCCATTGATTCAATCAAATTCGGGTTATTGTCCTTTCACTTGATGACTCACACATGAGCAGGCGGTTTTTACCGTAATGTCCTCATTGCATTTTACTCCTTGACTCAGCCAGTAATATTATGAGCAACCCACTTATGATTTCGATTCATAAATTGCGCACGGGTACCTCTCACTTCTCACCACTGACAACTCAGGGAATCATCATGACTCTGAAGAGAGCTGTGTGATGCCCATGTCTATGATCAAGCTATCCTTACTACTGACTATCATGTTCCCAAAATAATAGTGTTGGGAACAGCGGTAATATCTTGTGTTCTTTAACGGTTAAATCAAAGAACAATCAAGCCAGTAGCTTGGACTAATGATCACTCAGGACTTAGAACTAATATCCATTTTATCATCATTTTGTGACTCAACTACAAGTTATCAGTGACGGTCTCATATGATAACTTCTTGAGTTTAAGTCAGGTCCGGTCCAGTATGAAGGCGCTTCATACTTAATGCACTTCTAGTGAGTGTGACACACACATAATCCAGAATAGGATTGTCACTTAGTCACATTAATGACCTTACCGATTAATGGGCTCCCACCCAGTTAATCAGGTTACGGACTTTTTTAAGTTCATTTATTATGTTTCTTAATTCTTCCTCACTTGACTCTGTTGTGATAATAATAACATAATTGCATCCGTTATGAACTAAGGAATCAAACATTCTATTTTACTCTACCAGAAACTATAATAAGATTAACATAATAAGCATCATCTTTATTCAACGACTTGCCATAATCTTTTACAAATTGATAAATATCTTGTTTAAGGACACACATGTCCAACAGTTTTATGTTCATACTTAAATTTGTCACTTTGAAGCACAACCTACATGACACCTATAATTAAATTAAATAATAATAATAATAATAATAATAATAATAATAATAATAATAATGATTCAATCTTTAGGGGCCGCTTGAATTAGTAAGAACAAAAGGGATCAATATGTACATTTAATCCTCAATGGGATTATGTGGTCAACATATTTGATGTGTGGGTCGGAAAAGTCAACGTCTCTCAACATTGATATAGAAATAGAATACACCATCACCGAATCAGTTAACTTTGGCACGTCTTTTTTTGTAACTATACGACTTTTTGTGTAAAATAAAATATGTGTATTTGTTTGACTTTCAGGTACAAATAAATGCAATGCAAATGAATAGCCACAAATGTACACGTAATGTCTAATTTTATCAAAACTCGTTATTGTCTTAAAAATAAACAATAAAAACACAAGGAACACAAGCTATAATTATTATAATGAATATTATGATAGTTTTCAAATATAATAAACGCACACTATAGTTTTTAATTTTTACTTTCTATCTCGAGATTTAACTCAAAATGTCGAAGATGAAGATTCAATGGTCAATCACTGAAGTTATACCCTCTTGATTTTTTTTAAATATTCCTATTGAGTAATTATTTGAGGCTAAGAATTGAATTGTTCAGTCCTTCACCTTTCGAATTTGACTGAATTTGCAGTTGCTTCTTATACGGTGAACTATGTTATAATTTTATTAATTTCTAATAAAGAATAGCATTTTGATCAGTACTTCTCAAAACCAAATAAGGATAAAAATATGGTTAATGACGGCGAAAATATCTCAAGTTTGGTCAAAGAATTCCTCTTGTGCCCAAAAGTTTAAAAGTAGTGGCAAAAATACCCAAAATCGCATTTATGGCGTTGACCACTCCATTCTCGTAACGTAGTTAACTTACCCTTAAACTTTAGCCACGTGGACAAACGTAGATTGCTGACGTTTTTCCACGGGGCAAAAAAATGTTATGTCAGCAACTAACGTTTTTCCACGTGGCCGGAGTTAACGGGTAAGTTAACTGCATTACGAGAATGAAGTAGTCAACGCTCAAAATGTTATTAACTTTAGGTACACTAGGGGTCTCTGACCAAACTTCAAGTATTTTCACCATCATTAACCTTAAAAAATATAAAGCCATGAAATAAATGGGACAAAATTATAAAAAAGAAATAGAAATCAAATAAAGTCATAACAAAAAGCTAAAAGACTAAATAAGGATAAGATACACATTCATGGGCAGCTTATGACATTATTTATTTTTATTTTAAATCCAATTAACTAAATTATTGATGTTTTTAACTAGTGTAACACATTTCTCCATCGGTTTTTTAATATTAATCTTTGGGACCCTTAAGCTTTTAATATACTCAAGGCTTAACATATTTTGATGTATAATTGTGCATTATTCATTAAAATTTAAAGTCTAATAATTTTTCTAATGATAATAATCATGGATGTTATGTCATAAGATGCACATTCATGGAAGTTATGCGAGACTTAACAATCAACTCTAACAATTTGTAATAAAGCATTAGAAATGTTAGCCGCTAAAAAAATGAGTTTAGAGACTTATCCGTAAAAAATTGACAAATTTAAAAATGTTAATCGCAAATTTTTTAGGTCAAATTTCATCAGTGTCTCATTTAAGTGTATTTCACTTGGAATTATATGCATGTCTACGATTAATCTCCAAAATTATCAATAACTCAACACTTTTATATTAACTTGATACCCACACTTGTCTATCTGATTTAACAAATATTAACTTGATATTGACGAGATTGAACTTCGATATTGTTGTGTGGCCTTTGGGTATTATTGCCCTAAAGAAAAGAGAGATTGAATAAACTTAGTATAAAACTGATATTATTATATATGTCATAAATATTAAAATATCCCTTTCTTCAAAAACGATTACATATTTCCCAAAAGAAGTAGGAAAAAATATATATATAGTATAATTATATATATAGGGAGAGAGAGAGGACCTAGGAGGAGGAGGCTACCTACTCTGAGGGTGAGCGCACAGAATCAGAGAAACCCGAAATACAAATACAAAAGCAGAAGTGAACACAGACAGAAGAAGAAAAGCAGAACAAGTTCCATTCAATCACCTCGTCGAATCCAATCCAATCCAAACAACAAGAAGAAGAAGAAGTCTCTCCTCTCGATTCTCCGTGCTTCATCTTCCACACTCCAGTGTTTACCTAATCTTCTGCTACACAGGTGACCCGACTCTCTCCCTCTTTCCATCAATCGCAGTCGGTGGCATTTCTATTCTCTTCCTGGTTTTCCATGAATCCTGTGTTTTATGGTGAGAACTCATGTACGGTTGAATCGATGAAATACCAAGTTAAATTTCGTGGTTTGATGTGTGAGTCTTCGAATTCGATTGATTCGAGAAGTGCCCATGAGTTGTTCTTGATCAGTGTCAATGGTGATCGCGACTTTATTATGAATATCTCTATTCTCAAATCGATTTCAGATTGCCGGTTTCATCGTTTACTTGTGCTCTAATAGGTTTTGCGAGTTCGGAAAGTCAAAATTGGCCATTTGCGTTGACATTTTTTTAGGCTAAATCAAAGCAACCGAGTTCAGTTATCATTCATTGTTCACGAGCTAGGGCGCTCTCTGAGTTTTGCTAAATGGTTCATAGATTAGCAAACTTTCGGTATGTGATGATTTCTTTCGAAAGTACTTTAACGGAGGATCGTACTTGTACTCCGGGTCGGGTAGGCCTATGTGGGTTGCGCTTGTAAAGGTACCAAAACCGAGCCTTGAAAATGGGCCTGCGTGTTTGTAAGGGTTTCCTTGAAAATAGGAGAAAATGTATGGAATTTGGAGTACATATCTTATCTAAATTTGGTCCTAGTTGTTTTATAAAAGTTCGTATCGGGTAGTAGTTGGAGTGCGTCCCGAGTTTTTTCCTCGTTGACTTTTAAAGAGATTGATTTTTACTCCTAAGATTTCTGGGGTAAGGGCTGCTTCGAAGCTTAGACCGTTTTTTTATTAAGTTGATTACATTCAAGTCCGGTCTCATCACTTATACTTCCTTTCAAAACTTTTGTTCAATAAACAATTTCCCAATTAAAAACAGAAAATATTCAGTTGATCAAGGCTTGTTTAACTTATTTAATGGTGTTTGTACCTATACATATATTAGTTTCTGGATTTTTAATGTTAACAGTTACATTCTTTGAGTCTAATTCTTGTTCCAAGCTTGCTGTTTGCGTTGAGTTTTTCCTTGATGAAACCGAGTATTTACCCATAGGACATTACTGATTTGCGAATTCATGCATTGTTGCTGGGAAAAAAACTTATCTCATTAGTTCAGTTGAACGTCTAGTTAACGGTATATAGTTTTACCATGTGCAGACTACATGCAGTATACACGATAAAAAGCGTGTATGTTGTCATGACGTAGAGTATCGTTAGAGGAGCGGTATAAGAAGTGGATCATCAATGGTTCTGCGTCCTTTTAGCATAAAAGGGCTCGGATTCGATATCCCGAACATGAACGATACGCCTTTGGTCACGAACTGGGAAGATGTGATTTGCCCCATATGTTTGGATTTCCCTCACAACAGTGTTCTCCTCCAATGCTCGTGCTTCGAGAAAGGATGCCGTGCTTTCGTATGCGACACAAACCACTTGCACTCCAATTGCTTGGAGCGTTTCAAAAGCGCATGTGGGATGTCCCCGTCCACATCCGATGACGCGAGCGATGACGTCGTCCCCGAGCCGAAGGAATCGGAAGAAAACTGCAAGCCGAGCTGCCCCTTGTGCCGGGGAGAGGTCAGCGGATGGGTCGTTGTTGACTCGGCCCGTGAATATCTGGACGAGAAGCGGCGTTGCTGCGATGAGGAACGCTGTAAGTTCACTGGGACCTACTCGGAGCTCCGGAAGCACGCCGAAACAGAGCACCCCCACGCCCGCCCCTCCAAAATCGACCCGGCCCGCCAGCTGGACTGGGAAAACTTCCAGCAATCCTCGGAGATCATCGATGTCTTGAGCACTATTCATTCAGAGGTTCCTCGTGGTGTGGTTTTAGGGGACTATGTGATAGAATACGGAGACGATGAAAACGGAGAGGAGTTTGAGGATTTTCCCGGTGAGGAAGGAAGCTGGTGGACCTCGTGCATCTTGTACCAGATGTTCGATAACTTGAGGAATTCAAGAAACAGAAGACGATCGAGAGTTAGCGACGCGAGACGAGGGAGCCGGCGGTCGAGCTACGATAATTCCAACTCCGATGAGGGCTCTGTTATGTCTGTAGAATTTGCGGACTTTAGGGTAGAGGAGACTGATGACGAGTTTGTGAGCACAAGTGGCCCATCAAGGAGTGCCTCCAATCATCGAAGGTCATACTTCTTAATTGTGCTTACCATTCTTAATATACAATGCTTTCTTTGAATTTCCCATTTAACCGTGCTGGGATACGTTTCACGACCAAAAGCGTTGATTTGATTACTAAATCTGCATTGTCATGTATCGAGATTGTAATCCATTTTCTGAAATTTTATTATAGTAAGTACGATAGTATGAATATCGTCATATTTTTATAAATTGAATTTCATTTGTGCTTTCTTATTAATCCATGGATGCTGGTTTCATTACAGTTCCTGGAGACGTCGCTCCCGCTTCTACGATAATTAGGTATGTTTGTCCTCGGACATTATTATTGAACATTTGAACTTATATTGTATATGTGGCAGCATTGAATTTCGGACGATTCTGTAGAAAATAAATCTGTCATTCCGTTAGGTTGTTTATTCAATGAGAAGCTACTCGGAATTGTACTTCCTCGAGAATGAACATTGTTAAAATTCGGTATTCGGGTTCGGGAAGTAAAAATACATAGCTTTTGGTTTGATGGCAGTGAACTAGTACAAGTGTGAAGCAGAAAGTGGAAGTGGGGTGCTTGGTGATGGATCTCCATCTTCTTGAGCCTTTACTAGAAATTGTACAATGTCATGTATACATGGATTCTCAAACTTACAATATTGCTTTCTTTTAATGACATTCTCATAGCTTTCTTTGCCCTTGTCTACTACTGACTTAACAAATGATGATCATCTAAGAATATTTTAGTGTTAACAAGTTATTTTGCATAGGATTGTGATTCAAGGGTTATTGTTATTAATTTCAGGCTCAATTATGGATGAAGTCTGTGTAGATATATATATATATATATATTATTTGATACAATTAAAAGCATATGTCAAGTTGGGAGATTTTGTTTAGCGTCAAATTTGAGGATCCAATCAGTGTTCTTCACTCAATATTTCTACCAATATCATGTGTTTACTTGTCTTAAAGGTTGCAATGAGACTTTCTTTTCTTTTCTAACGAAGATTTTTTTTTTTTTTTTTTTTTTTTAAAGGCAGCTTAGTAGGGATCGAACCCACAACTTTCACTTTGGAGGTTGTGTGGAATTACCACTAGGCTATCCTAGCAACCACATGTTTGTAGTTAATAGACTGTTCTACCTCCACCTTGTTAAAGAGAAAATGAAAATTGACTGCAATGTACTAAAATTTGACATTTACTTTAAAAAAAATGGCACACTATTTCCAGTGAGCTAATTTTTTAGAACAAATCTATATGAGCGTTGGTGCATCAATCTTTAGTTAATTATATTTCTCTAATTTCACAAAATGCTCTCGTAAATTTTTATCTTAATTTTATTCAACAAAAAATACTTTTTAAATAAACATTTTTTTACACGTATTGGACCGTCTGAATACCCGAATTAGACTAAAGCAAGGTTTTCGATTTTAATGTGAAAACTGCATCTGCTTACCCGGTCTGGAACTAAATCTAATATTGTTTTCTCTGTCCGATAACTATCTACTTTGTTGGTGTAATATTGTGTAATAATAATAGTTTGTTTACGTGTAATATTAGTATTTAGTTTGTTTATGTATAATATTATGTAATAATAGTAGTCAATTTATGTAGATATATATATATATATATATATATATATTAAAAGCGGTAAAAGCGAGCAAAAAACCAATATTACTGTAACCGAACACCGAATACCGATTATACGGTAAATGCGAGTTTCATATTTAAAAATAGAGTATTCGGTTATCATTTTCAAAATACCGAAATGCAATATTTAGTATATTATTTGTCAAAAACCGTACCGAGTTCCCATTTGTTCACCCCAATTTAGACTATATGCTACATTTAAATTATCTACCAAAAATCAAATTTACTATTCCGTTACTAACAAATACTCATATTCAATCTACCAAAAATCAAATTTACTATTCCGTTACTAACAAATACTCATATTCAATAGACTTTCACTATAAAAGAGAAATTAGAAGTAATTTGTAGCCCAAGAATGAAGAGGTGTGTGTGACAATATAAAATGCATCACTATTATGGGAGTTTACATTGTGATTCTTCCAAGATTTGGAGAACAGAAAGCACTCAAACAAAATAGGATATAAATATTCAATAAATAGAACACACAACAATTTGTGTTAAATCAAGAAGACTAATGCGTGACATTCTTGGGCAGATTTCTGATGACATTGCTCTTCATTCCCATCTTGCTTCTCATCATTTCAACACCAGATTTGTTCATCTGCTTCAGCACTTTCATCCTCACTAACCTCTCTCTTGACTGCACTGTTGCCAGTCCCATGCTCCTGTACCTATAATCAAATAAAAAAATTATTAAGTTACTGCAATGACGATATTGTAGGACAGTTTTGTATAGACGCTTTCGAAGAAGCAAACCTCGACGCCAGTGAAGCTGATATGGCACTGCCATTCACAGGCGTGGGGCGTGGCTTCTGGCGATAATAGCGCAAGAATTCACGGCAACCAATCGTTCTGGTCAATGTACGGTCATCAGATCGTTTTCTAATAACGAGCTCGGCTCCTGCAAGTTCTACGGCGTTGTCTTCGCCGGCCAAGACGAGCTGCTTACCGTCCGTATCCACATAACTGCGCCAAAACATTCAGAGAAACCAACTCAAGAACGTCAAAAAATATGAATCGATATATAAGTTTGAGTTTGGCTGGGGACAACGGCAAACCTAGAGGTGTAATCGTAGAAATCTTCCAATTCAACCTCCTCGTCTTCGTCACCGTCCCCGTAGTGTACTTTGCAATGGCTTTTCGCCACCATGTGCTTCCTCACGGCTTCAAGGCTGCTAAAGGCATGGCATCTATCGTTGCAATAGAGACACATCAAATCCCTTTTAACCTGAAAACACAACACGAATAAGAAACGAAAGCAACGCCGGAAAAAAGTGAAGGGGTCGGAAAAAATAATCGTAAACGATGGGAGATTATTATTGAAGGTTTTTAAGGTACCTTGAGACCAAGATAAGTTAGGAGGCCTTTCGGGTCTTTCAAATACTCCACGTCGGGGATGAAAAAACCATGGTGCTTGTGCATATGAACCATACAGTTCTCCAAGGTATCATGCTCCAAATCACATATAAAGCAAGACGAAGGATCTAGATCAGTGAAGTCATCTTCCTCCTCCATCTCATCATCGGAATCGTTCTCATCAACGTTCATATCAGTTTCATCAGGATCAACCTCAATCCACTCATCATCATCACTGTCCTCACTCTCATCCTTCTCCTCTGTAGGTGGAGGGGCCTTGTTCACAGGGCGGCGAGAAAGCGGCTTGATAATGGCTCGATCCTCTTCAACCGGATTGGTCCCCTGAGAAGCTCGCGTTATGTGGCTTCGCGATTTAAGATGCTCGGCGTGAGCCTTAGAGCTCCGATACCCTTTTCCGCAAAGGCCGCAGCTATATAGCATAGGAGCTTCATTTGACTTAGTTTTCTCCTGAGCAAGGGCAGCTTGTCTGGCAAGAAACAGCGCCTCAGTCACTCCCGGGACGCCAGCAATCTGATGATTTTTCAAGACACGGTAACAAAATTAACATCACCACACAAGAATTCGCAACATATTTTATATGAATTACTCATTGCCATCTAGGACGCAATCTAGGTGCGCACAAGAGACCCGAAACCGCTACGAAATGAAGCAAATGGATGAACATGAGGGCAGGACACAATGACTACCCCTCTTACAACGTGATATCTCAAATTCATCAACAGAAAAAGAAAAAAAAAACACCCGAATCAAAAGATACGAATCTTAATCCAATCATGTGAAATGGGCAAAAAAACAAGCATTAAACCAAACAAAATCCAATCCAATCCATTTTATTTTTCCCACCAAACAAAAAAACAACCGAAAGCTCAACAAGTAGAGAATCTGAAACGAAATCACAAAACCCGAAGCAAGCAGTTCATGATTACCTAATTATCAAGCCCCTATAATTATTTAAAAATAAAAAAGAGACCTTGCGTTTGAGATTGTAGCGATGCCACTCGGACTTGTAATGGCGCTTCTGCTCCAAATTGTCGGCGAATTCCTTGTTGCAGGAGTTGCAGGTAAGCCCTTCCATCGAATGAGGAACCCTAAGGAGCGTACTATGGCAGAAGTCGCAGGGGTTTTGGATGTATTTATAGAAGAAGACGGAAGTCCGAACACGTCGCTTCACAAAACAGCGTCGTAACAAGACCACCAACCACAACAAGTATCGGGTACTCGTCACTCGTCAGGGTTCGCGTCACTCATGGTCTTATCCGTGGGCCTCAAGTTGGCCTTTTGGCCCAATCACCTAGTTTTTATATATATATATAAAGGAGAGATAGAAGTGCTTTCATTATACTTTTGAATACATACATATATATATATATATATATATATATATATTCAGACTCACGATTATCATAGAGGCTATTTATTTGTACTTTATAACCAGCGTCTTAATGGTTACATTTAAAGTCAATTAAGTGATTTGTTACTGTAAAAACTCTTAATAAATTTGAATGAGCTCTTATTCGGTCAGATGTAAAATAAGTATGAATCATATTAAGACATATATTTATCTCTCTTCCATTAATGGTTAGCATGTCATCGCATATTTCTCAATTCTTCACGTTATGTTTGGCCCAATTATCTTTTTTTAATTAATATATATTTCTCTTTCCTCCTCAAAACTCCATAACTTTTTTTTAGCATCAGATTGACTTATATGATATATCATCGGAATGCTTGCAACGAGAAGAATCTAATGATAGGTGAGAAAATATAGCCGCTTCCGATAGCACAAGATGGAGCTCGCCATGCGCGAACTCAGAGCCAAATGCAAGCGGCGGGACGCCAAAGAAGGTCTGGCTCCCCTATACTTCTTTGTCGATCAGGTCAACGACACGAACACCTCCGCCGCTGAAGAAAAGCAAAACAAAGCCTCGCAAACGCTTCCAGAATAAAACTTCGCCCCAAACGAACGTATATGAAGCATGCACATCGACGGAGTCTCAACCGTTGAAGGAGCCGGAGCAAGAGTCATCATCACAGACCTGCAAGGAGATAAGATGAAGTAAGCCATACTTTTTCAGTTTTAAAATCTCGAGCGACGAAGCTGAGTGCAGAGCCCTCCTGGCCGCATCGAACCTGACAAAGACACTCGCTGTGAAGAACCTGAGGATACGCTACAGCTAAAAACTGATTGCAAACCAGATTACCGCTGAGTACGAAGTGGAGGAAGTGAACATGCTGACACAATTCGAGGAAGCCCTACGTTTCCTAGCACCTCTGTCTGTTGGAAATCGGGGTTTGATTCCCGGTTTCATTACACCGAAATATGCATCCGAGCCATCCCGGTAACATTTAAAAATTATTTAAAGCAGAAAACTTGTTACCGGTCCGACGACACTGATATCGGGTAATAACCATTTTACAAGATCCGATAAATATTACATATTTAATATTCATAAATCATTATTAGTAAACTAGTCGAAATAAGAAATAAATATAAAGCGGTAAATGTTTGCATTTACTAACCCAATGCATAAGGCCGTACATCTGTTGACATTTTCGATTGCGGACTCTGAATTCAGCAGGGCTCCGCCGGGGCTGAGGGAAACTCGCGTGATCTCCCGAGATATTATCCTGGACTCCTCGTACCGAAGCGTGGGCTTTGCCGGCAGGACTCCGTCGCAAAACTTTAACTGAGGTTCTTTTGAAGCTTCCGGAGAACAACATCTCACTAAGCTCAACCAGAAAAGAGATTAGAGGAAAAAAACTCGCAAACCCTAGAGAGAGATAGAGCTCGAGTTTTTTCTTTGGGGAAGGTGTGAAAAATGTGTACAATTAGCTCCCTATTTTTAGGCTCAGACTGTAACCGAATTGGAGATTTTTCCTCCATAATTTTCGAATTCTATTATTTAAATATAATTAATTATCTCAATCCATTGATCCAGATTTGATCCAATCTAAATCCAATGGATATAATTAATTAGGGATTTAATTAAATGGGAAATACGTGATAAGATCAAATAATCCAATCTTATCATCTTATCCTCTTTTTTTGAATTATATATATATATATATATATATATATTACATTCGAATTCTTAATATCTAGATCCAATGGTTACTGTTATGGGTGATGATGCTGGATTTCATCCCACGACCAAAAACGACACTGTAATTCGAAGAACTACGCACATTCCCGAAAACGACGTGCTCATGCCAAGAATCCGAGGAAGATTGGGCCTCTAAACAATTCTGGAGGCCCAAAGAGCGGCCCAGCACCACGGGCCCATCAAGAGTCCACTCTGAAGCTTAGTCAAACAAGAGCCAAGTCTCCTCGAAGACCAAGCCCACGAAGACCAGGCCCACGAGGACCAAGCAGCTCTTCCGAAGACTGAGTGACCCCGAAGAATAGGCGTGCTCTCCCTTTATTGACCAACCCAGAGTCTTCCACGTGGAAAGGCACCAAGTATCACGTCGTCCAGATTTCACGCACGGTGACAAAAGGAGAGGCGAAGAGACCTCTACTTAGTCTACTAGCCTTTACGAGATTATAGGAAATAGACGTTGTAAACTAGGCTATAAATAAAGCCTACGAAGTAACCTAACGGACATGGAATTCGTTCTACACTTTACGCTAGTTATTCACTCTGTATTCGACTTGCTATCAATCAAATATACTTTCTCTTTATTGTTGCTCAACCCTTCACAAATTCTTCATCTCGTGATTTTATTAATCGAAGTGGGTTTTATCTCACAACGTTAAGATCTACCATCATATTCACCACAAACAGAGTGCTATCACTTTGTGACGGTTGATCGTGATTATTCACATCAACAGTGGGTATTTTCCAGAGCCTAGGAAAATTAAGGGCCAACCCAAAAAACTCACCCTGGGCGTCCGCTTCCCGAACTGAAAGATGTTGCGGGTGCGAAATTGCTTCAAGAATTTATCGCTTCGGAACGGAAGAATCCGCACTCGCCAGGAAGAATCCGCATCGGAAAACGTCAAAAAAGAGAGTTAATTATTAAATGGAAAAACCATTTAATTAAATAAAACCCACCCCGGGCGTCCGCTTCCTGAACCGAAATATGCCACGGGTGTGAAACTGCTTCAAGAATTTATCGCGTCAGAATGGAAGAATCCGTACCCGCCAAGAAGAATCCGCACTGGCAAAAGTTGAAAAGGGGAGTTAATAATTAAATGGAAAAACAATTTAATTAAATAAAACTCACCCCGGGCGTCCGCTTCCCGAATCGAAAGATGCCGCGGGAGCGAAACTGATTCAAAAATTTATCGCGTCGGAACGGAAGAATCTGCACCGGCAAACGTCGAATAAGGGAGTTAATACTTAAATTGGAAAAACCATTTAATTAATAAAACTCACCCTGGGTGTCCGTTTCCCGAACCGAAAGATGCTGCGGGTGCGAACTTGATTCAAGAATTTATCACGTTGGAACAGAAGAATCCGCACCCGCCAGGAAGAATCCGCACCGGCAAACCCAAAAAGGGCAAAAAGTAAATATCTTTAAACCTCCAGGGGCTGAAACAAGCAATTTATAATTGCCCCGAGGTCCCTGGACCATCTTATAAATAGGAGCTTCATTTCAATCAAACGGTATCTCCGATTCAGACGCCCTATATAGCGATAAACACAACTTTCTCTCCGATATATATATATATATATATATATATATATATATATTGGTATAAAAATCCGACTAAGGTCCGAACAGAGGAGATAGTTAGAGAGGAAGCCCTGGATAAGTTTCCTGCACGGTTTATGATCACCCTGTTAGATTCTGTTCTACGTAGTGCTCGTGATATCCCGGTCTATTATCTCAAGTAGATATACGACTTCATGGATGATCCAGGACTCGTATCAGGACCCACAATACAGGGGAGGGATTTAACCTCCGGGAATCACCAAAAGGTCCACGCTCTAAGCCCATCCCCCGGCTCACCGGAGGAATCGCCGACTCCCTAGAGGAAGGTCCGAGTAACGCTTGACTACCGTCTCGACCATCGGCCCCTGGCTCATCGGAGGAATCGCCAACTTCCTAGAGGAAGGTCTAACCACTGTCCGAATGTTGGACATGTGTCCTTAAACAAGCTGTTTTAACCCATTTGTAAAAGATTATGACTAGTCGTTGAATAAAGATAATACTTATTATGTTAATATTATTATAGTTTCAGTAGAATAAAATAGAATGTTTGATCCATAGTTCATAATGGAATGCAATTATGTTATTATCATCACACCGGAGTCAATGTGAGGAAGAATTGATAATCATAATAAATGAACTTAAATTGTCCGTGACCTGATTAACTGGGTGGGAGCCCATTAATTGAAAAGGTCATTAATGTGACTAAGTGATATAATCCTATTCTGGATTAAGTGTGTGTGTCACATTCACTAGAAGTGCATTAAGTATGAAGCGTCTTCATACTGGACTGGACCTGACTTAAACTCAAGAAGTTATCATATAAGACCGTCACTGATAACTTGAAGTTGAGTCACTAGTAGATGATCAAATGGATATCGATCTAAGTCCTGAGTGATCTTGAGTCTGATCTGTTGACCTGATTGTTCTTTGATTTAACCGTTTAAGAACACAATATATTACCGCTGTTCCCAACACTATTATTTTGGGAACATGATAGTCAACAGTGAAGGTAGCTTGATCATAGATATGGGCATCACATAGCTCTCTTCAGAGTCAAGATGATTCCCTTAATTGTCGATGGTGAGAAGTGAGATTTACCCATGGCCAGCTTATGACTCGTAATCATAAGTGGGTTGCTCATAATATCATCCGACTGAATTAAGAATGAAAAAGCAGTGAGAGGCAATACGGTAAAAACCGCCTGCTCATGTACTGGATCATCAAGTGAAAGATCAATAACCGGAATTTGATTGTATCAATGGACACCCTGCTGTTATAAGGGAATAATATATACCGTATCACTAAAGAGTACAGCCTCGGGTCTATAGTGGAATCACTTCGAGGTTTGACGAACATCTAGCGGTTCGTTGGAGCTTAAGTGATACGGGTCCATGGTCCCCAGGATAGCTCCATAACGGATGATACGTACGTGATTAAAATACATTCTGGATAATGTTTAATCATTTGGCTCGACTAATAAAACTGACAAGTCTTTGGCAGACGTCAGATAGTTTTATCGTCAGCGTGGCAAAAGTACCATATTTTGGTACACAGAATTAACTGATAAAAAGAAAGTTAGAATTTAGATTTTCTATCAGCACCATGTTGATGTAAATTAAATTCTAAGAAACTTTGCTTTTTGAACCAAGTCATTCCGACTTACGGTTTGTGATTTATGGATTTTCTAAGTTTGTGTTCGGTACGACAAGCTATGAAATTAAATCACATGTCACGAATTTAAATGATGGTGTGGCACCATGACATTTTAATGTGTGATATTGAGATCAGGAATTATTAATATAATTTAATTATTTGGATTTAATTATTAATATCTTATTAATAATTAATTAATAATTAATAGATTTATATTAATAATAATAATATATATTTAATTATATATTATATGTGTATATCGATATGAGCAGCAAGAAAAGTTCAACCATTTCACACGCATTTGACTTGGTTTGAACTTTTAAATATTTGCGGCATAAGTACCTAATATTTGGTATTTTAGCAAAAACCGTAAAATCAATTTAATCCATTGGATCGGAAATGATTTAATATCAACCGTTGGATTAAGATAATTGATTTTTGACCTAATCCTAATTCAAAAATAGTAGCTTGGCGACCAATCTTAGGGTTTTCGAATTTGACCTAATTAATTGTATCTGTTGGATCGGTTTAAGATTTAATCTTTACCGTCGGATTGGAAATTAATTAATATATATAATAAATAATAATTTTTTGAAATTATTATTATTATTATTATATATATATTTCGAAATTTAAATAAGATGATAAGATTGGTTTTTGATTTTACCAAGTCTTTCTTATTTAATTAAATCCCTAATTAATTATATCCATTGGATTTAGATGAGATTGAATGTAAACCTTTGGATTAAGATAATTAATTATATTTAATATATATAATTTCGAAATTTGGGAGTAAAATTCTCAAATTTGGTTACGGGCTAAAGGCTATAAATAGGGAGCTCATTCTACACATTTTTCACACCTTTCTCCAGAGCAAAAACTCGAGCTCTCCCTCTCTCCTTAGGGTCTGCGAGTTTTCTGCTTCTTATCTCTTTTTCTGGTTCGGCTTAAGAGATATTTTTCTCCGGAAGCTTAAAAAGAACCACCAGTTAAATTTTGCGACGGAGTCCTGCCGGCGAAGCCCACGCTTCGGTACGAGGAATCCAGGAGAATATCCCGGAAGATCACGGGAGTTTCCCTCAGCATCGGCGGAGCCCTGCCAAAGTCAGAACGCGCAGCCGGAAGTCGTCAATGAGGTACGGCCTTATGCATTGGGTCAATAAATGCAAAATTCCTTTTATTGTATTTATTTATTTTCCATAGACATTAGATTTAATAATGTTGTTATGAAATCAATTGTGATAATTAAATTGCCAATTATTTATCCGGTCACTTTATCCAAATTACTCGATGTCAGTACGTTGTTACGGTGTAACTTTTCCGACCTAAAATTATTTTTGAAGTTACCCGGACGGACTGATGAGAGCTGAATATTCGAGGTAATTTGGACGGGACGTTTAAAGTATTTTTAATGAATTTGCAATCGAAGCTATTTCGTTATTTTTTAAGGTAAATTGGCATATTAGTATATCTGATTTCCAATAAATGGCGTCGGAGCTATATCCAATTTCCAACACCGAATCCCTTCTCGGCCATCGGCCCTCGGCTTGTCAAATCAAGCCCAGGTACACACCCCGTAACTCCCACATTGAACTACGTGATGACCTGATCTCATTTGGCTACAAGTGGGTACGTAGGCAACCTCTCTATATCTGACGAGGTGCGGCTTCATATATCATCACCCCCCGGCTCTCCCAATCATCGACTACTCAAGATCCATGGAAAAACCGATTCTCACCGGTCACAGACCTATATCTCGGGCCCCACAGCTTTGTGGTAACGGGTTAGAGGACCAAGTTCCGGTTCGACGATTATCGGAGGGTCCAATCCAACGGACACTACAAGATCAGTGAGTCAAACATCTAGCCCAGGAAATTCAACAAACGACGATGGGCCCGGCCCAATATCCAGCTTTCGGCTGCTACAGTGTTTGATCCATTTTTCGGCATCAACAGTTGCGATAAATCTTAAGCAAATCCAATGGATCAAATCAATTAGGGATAAAATCAAATATCATAGGGTTTTATCAAAACCCTAATTCGAATTCTTATCCTCATATTTACTCGAATTATATATATAATATATATATTATTAATTAATTTCTAATCTGACGGTAAAGATTAAATCTAAAAACCTATCAAACAGATATAATTAATTAAGATAATTCGAAATACCTAAGCTTGTTCACCAAGCTGTCAATTTCGATTTACAATTAGGGCTAAGATCAATGATCTTAATCCAACGTTTTATATTATATCTTAACCGATCCAATGGATTAAATTAATTTTAGGGATTTGTTAAAATACTAAAATATTTGGTACTTAAGCCAAAAATATAGAAAGACCAAATCATACCATTCCAACTCACTAGGGTTTCCTATTATGAAACCCTAATTCGAATTTACACATATAAATACATATATAAATATATATTTTTATTTATTAATATAAATGTATTAATTATTAATTAATTATTAATAAAATATTAATAATTAAATCCAAATAATTAAATTATATTAATATTTCCGGATCTCAATATCACACATAAAAATTTCATGGTGGTACACCATCATTTAAATTCGTGACATGTGATTTAATTTCATAGTTTACCGAAACTAGCACAAACATATAAATTTTCTAAATCACAAACCGTAAGTCGAAACGACTCGGTTCCAAAAGCAAAGTTTCTTAGAATTTAATTTCCAACAACATTTTTCTGATAGAAAATCTAAATTCTAACATTTTTTCATTAGTTAATTTCGGTTACCAAGATATGGTACTTTTGTCACGCAGAAGATAAAACTATCTGATTTTTGCCACAAACTTTCAGTTTTATAAGTCTAGCCAAATGATTAAACATTATCAGAATGTTTCTAATCACGTACGTATCATTTGTTACAAAGCTATTGTTGACATGGTTTTGCACACCAACGGTCGAGTGTATTGTGAATGGGATTTCGATTCGAATGTGCTAAGATTTTTGTGGATCCTGACCTCCGCATCGTCAATACTATCAACGATGACACACGAAATTAAAGAGCGAAGAAAATAAATAAAACACCAGAGTTTTTTAGTGAGGTTCGTCCAATGCGGTAGATGACTACGTCCTCTGTACGTTTATTGCTTTTTGAAAGATTGATCAATCGGAACCACAAGCCAATCCCTGATAGATCGAAAATGAAAGAAAAACACTCTGAAGATATGAACTCTTTCTCTTCTCTCAATGGTGGATGCTTGCGTGCGTGTAGAAGGGCTGCCTTCTTGCTTTTATAAACGTCCGGCTTCTGCCCGTTGGAGGTGGACGTTGGTAGTTGCTTCGAGTTCGGGCCTTGAATTGCTGTCGAGCTGAAACGTGGGCCACGTCTTACGAGATCGTCGTAGTAGTGGACCTTTACAGGTCGTCGTGGGGTTTGAATTCAAGTCGTGGCGGTTTTTGTGGTCAGTCTTCGGGAGTTTGAATTGAGGTGGTTGACCAGGTCTGCTCGCGCTCGAATGTATGGCTTTCTTCTGCTCGGAGGTTTTATTCAACTTCTGCTCAGATCCCTTTTAAGACAGTAAGTCCACGAGGAGCCTTGGGTGTTGGTTTTAACCAAGTGTTGTTTTTGAAGTGAGATTTTGAGTTCTGCTCGGATTCTTCCTTCGTAACTCTATTTAGACTTCTTTTGAGCTTATTCTGCTTGGGCTCTCTAGAATGTATTTTGTTCGGGTGACTTTGCCTTCTGGGCTTTTAGCTTTGCTCGGGCCCAAACACGATCAAGTGACTAGTGGGTATTTGGGCTTTGTATTTCACAAGCCCAATTTCATATGAACATTTAAATATATTCACAACTTAGGTCATAGACAATTTATTCTATAGATTTAATTAATGACCTCACAATTTCAATTTATGGAATGAATTTGCACATCAACAGTTAGCCCCTACTATAAAAAATACGAAGTATTATTTATAGTATCAAAGTTGATATAATCATGTAAAAATTCGTGATGAAAATTAATTAAATTTGCGAAATCAGACTTTTGCCGCAAAATAAAATTAATTGGGGGACATCAGAACTGTTTTTATGATAATATCGCATTCTTTGGGGACCGAGCTGAAAACATTTTAGATTCGAAATGATTTGGAATTTCTTGGTTGGAACAGTTGTGACACCTGTCGCTCTGCCCGGTATTCGAAGAAGGTTACAACCTATTCGACTTCTGCTGACCTGGTCAGCTTTGACTTCTGCTGACGTGTCCCGACCAGGAGCTCAATCTCAATCGTTGGATGAGATTAGGCACGAGATTCAAGGGAACCCTAGCCTTACGATGCGGGTCGATCTTCGAGTATAAATGCACTCGAGTGCTATTAATCAAAGGTCCAATCAATCGAGTCTTTGCTCTTCCCGGGACGTCTCTTCAATTCAGGTAACCGCCTCTTTCTTTTCCTATTTAATCACTATTCTTCTTTCCTTCTTCATTTTCGCATTTGAGAAGATAGAATACAGAGTCTTTCTCGCCATTGTTGAACTGCGCTTTCCTTTCGAGCTCTGGTCTAGGTTTTCAGGTTCTCCTCTTGCTTTTTCTTCTTGCTTCGTAGGTTCTGTTTTCATTCTCAAGTTGGATATGCTAGTTTGGTTTGTTGGTTGTTTAGAGTTTGAGTTTCTGGTTATAGATATGGGTTCGAGGGCTTGAGTTTTTGGGTTTCACAGAGATAGCTGAGAGTAGTAAAGCCAAGAAGGGTAAGTCTAGGGCTCCGATTCTGGTCTCGGAATTCCTCCAGACTGAATCTCCTAGGTCTAGGTTGAGGGAGAGTGATATTGCTAGGCTCAGGTCGGACTATGGTATTTCGGAGGCTATTCCTCTTCGGGTACCAGACTCCGATGAGTTTGCGGATTCGATCAGGGATGATTGGGTTTGCATCTACGAGAGGTAATTTTAGGATTGTGGGTTGAGATTTCCGATCCCTAGAGCCATCCTTAGGTATGTTAATCAGATGAACATTTCTTTGGCTCAATTGAGCCCGAATTCGTATAGGATCCTAATAGCCTATTTAATTAGGTGTAAGGAAGAGAATATCGAGCTTCCTCTGCTCGATATGCTTCAGATCTTTACGACCAAGAGAAATCCTAAGGCTACGGGTAGGTTTTATATTTCTGTTAAGGGTCACAAGGGTGACTTTATTCGGGGAATTCCGAACAAGGACGATAACTGGCAGGATAGGTATTTATTTTTCAAGTCGTGTTTAGGGTCCTTTGATACGTGGACAACGTATGTTAACAAATGGGCGCACGAGATTGGTAACTTTTCTAGTTTTATTTTGCTCGGGTTTTCTTTACTTTTCGGATATATTTTTCTGATCGTGTTCTTTGGTGAGTTTTTCAGATCGTATGGGTAAAAAGGTGAGGTCGATTCCTCTTGGTGCGGTGTGGAAGACAAGGAACGAAATTCTCTTTCCGAGTGGAGGGATAGAGTGGAAGGAGCTTTCTGAAGAGAGGTTTTTCGACGCTGGGTTGTGGAAGCCTGGTCCGAACAGCACCTACATTCCTTATTACGAGTGTCTGCTGTTTTCTAGCAGCGAAGAAGAAGGTATGTATCGAGCAAAATATTTTTCAAATTTTGGTCGGGAGAATATTAAAGAGTTTGTTTGTGGGCAGATTCAATGGAGCTGAACTACAGGGAGATCAGGTATCAGAGGGCAGCTGCTAAGGCTGCAGAGAAGGAGAATGCCAAGGACAAGGGCAAGGGAGTTCTAATCTCCGAAGAGACTTCTAGTCGGATTGAGCCGACCAAAGGAAAGAAGAGGGCCTCCGAACCGGCCAGGACCATCCCCGAGGAGGGAGCCACCCGAGGGGCAGATTCCACTCTGCCCGTGGAAACACGAGAAGCAGCACCTGACTTGGAGGTCGCTGCGAAGGTTTCGGGGACCACTCTTTCTGCGGCCGAACAGGAAGCTGCTCGGGCCGTAGCTGAAAGGCGGTTCGTTGAGATATCCGACGAGGAACCTATCCTGCCGACGGTGGGGACTCCGGAGCCTCTAGTCTCGTCTGGTTTGGCCTCAGTGGTTTCGAGTTCTCCGGTTAAGCGGGCTCGATCCCCGGAAGAAGAAGCGGCGCGCAAGAAGCCGAAGAGGGATAAGCCCCCCCCCCCTCCCAAAATCTAGGAGGGAGTCACTGCTGAAGGGTGTGCGGCCATCATCCGGGGCGCCACGACTTGGTGGTGCTAATCCGTCGACCAAGGTCCAAGGTTCTTCAAAGTGCAATGCCGTTCAGAAGAAGCCGGCTGTTCGGGATAGGCCTGTAGTCGGGGACTTACCGGAGCAGCCCGGAGTTGTTCCTGCAGCTGGGGGGCCGAAGCCTCAGCCCGAGGCGTCAAAAGTGGCCAATGTATCCTGGTACGGGGAGAAAGGACTTTACGATGCCCCTCGGATAGCTGGGAATTTGTTGAAGCTGCTGACCGGGGGAGGGGTCTCCCCTGTGAAGGATGATGAGGTTACTCAGCCTCGAGCGTACAACGCTTTTGCAGCGATGTATTCCAAGGTGAGCGGGGTGCAAGGCTTCACTTTTTTTTTTTAAATTGTTTTCCTTGAAAATTTTTTGAAGGTTTTGTTTTTTCTTTTGTTGACAGCTCGGTGCGTCTGCCAACGACATGATCCTGAGGTATGAGGCCTCGATCAAAGAGTTGAAGGCGAGGTTGGCGGTGGCTGGGGGGGAGGAGGCCAAGGCTGAATTGGCCGAGAAGAAGGAGGAGATTTCTCGGGTGAATTCCGAGCTCAAGAAAGTTCTAGACATCTGGCTGCGAGGAACAAGGAGATCGTCGAGCTGAAGCATTTGATCGCCGCTCGAGAGAGCAAGATCAAGGCTCTGGAGATCACTGAATTGGATCTCCGGGAGAAACTCTCTAACACCTCCGCCTTGGTCTCTGAGTCCCAGGCGAACGAGAACAAGGTCATCGGGATGCTTAGTGCTTCCGATGCCAAGTTGAGCCGGGCTGAGAGAGATCTCAGGTCGGTGAGCGACGAGCTCATTCTGGTGAAGGTGGAGCACGACTATGCGCTAGAGGCGCTGGAGAAGGCTTAAGAGGAAGCGGCTGCCGACAAAGAAGCCATCAAGGTTGTCTGCCGCAAGTACAGGAAGCGGGTTCAGCAGAGGGACACAGTGATTGCTCACCACCAAGAGGTGGCCTATCAGACCAAGCTCCGGCACCAGGTTCAAGGTAACGTGGCCCTTGTTGGTGAACTTCTTGAGGGGATGCTCACCGACTTAGAGAGCGAGTTAGAGGTCCTCAAAGAGGACAAGTCCGAATATGAGGACTTTCTGGCCGCGAAGCCGGTGCCTGTGGTGGACTCGCCAATCCTCTCCCCAGATCTCGAACTGACTGAGAATGCTGATGATGCAGATCGGGGGACCCAGGTAGACCCTTCTGACCTTGCAGACCCGATCCTCGTGGAGCCCAGTGCGACTTCTTCCAATCTTGCTCCAAACTTAACCGAGCCCAGGCCCTTACCCCTAACCGAGCCGATGCCGACTGAGCAAGACCAGGCCGACCCGACCATGCACGAGACTCAGACTGACGCTTGAAGGATTTTGCGACAGCCAATTTTTTTTTATATATATTTAATAAGTTTTGAACAATGTATCCGACCAGGAAATTTTAGGTTTTAATTTGTAAATGTTATGGCTAACTGAAAAAAGAGAAAATAAAATTGAGGGCTGTTACGGGTAAAAACGGGATTGATTTTCATAATTAAATTAATTAAAACGGGAATTATCATACTAATTCCCTTTAAATAATTAATTGATTCAATTAATCTTTTAATTAAGATTATGAATTAATTAAATCAATCTTAAAACCCAAAACTCCCTTCGGAGACCCTTTTTCAAAAAACAAAGTGTCCCGGTGCTCATAAAAATATTAAAACACCCAAAAACGACATAAAATTTGTAAAAAACGGACACGGGACGGGCCCGGGAGCAAGAAAGACGTCGGAGGCCCCTCGGTGGGACCCACGGAGGCAACAGCCTCCAAGATCACGCCACGTGGCGAGCCCAGAGCCCACCACTCTCCCCACTTGCGAGGGGCTGGCAGCGATCGGCCACGTGGAGGGCCAGGATTGCCCGCCAGCCCCACTTCTGGGCTTCCCCTCGCCCACCTGCGAGGGGAAAGGCTCGGAAGAGCCACGCGTAGGGCCCGGATGGGCCCTGGCTGATCCCGAGCAAGCAAGTGGCCCCCTTTGGGGGCTGCGTAGCCGTCCGATCCCGCTTGGACGGCCGGGATTGCTCCATCTTTTCCCAAGGACATGAAAATAAATAAATAATTGCCTGGGGACCCCTGGGACAATATTTTATTACACGTGGGCCCCCGGGCCCTACTATAAATAGAAGCTCGGTTCAGTTAAACCGCAACTCATTCGAACTCACTCGACCTGAGTTCTCTCTCTCTACCCCCGGTATACTCGCCTCCCCTCAAATACCGTTCTAATGTTGAGCGTCGGAGGTGAATCAGGGGGTACCTCCTGTTTCCCTTGACCTCGTGTGTTCCCTTTTTTCAGGTCCCAAAAAGTGAGAGATTTACGAAAAGCAAAAGCCCTGGTGAAATTCCTACTTGGTCCTTGGCCCGCCTGATAGGCCCAGTTCTACGCGGTGCCCAGTCTATCTCCCCAGTCCATTGCGCGGCTGACGGTATAGTCTGGGGACACGAGCCTGAGCCCACAATTCAGGACGAGGGGCCCGACCTAGGGGAATTTCCACTAAGATCCTTACGGCTGAGGGATCGTTCTGAGGAGAATCCCCTGGAGAAAATCCCAGGGAAGGTCCATGACCCCACCTGCCCTTGTTCTAAGCTCAGTGCGGCCTAAGTTCTGTCTCTTAGTTCCCGGATCTGAATAAGATTCCGTGACTCCGTGGACAGTTCTTGCCCGAACTAGAAGAAGCCATATCAGGTCGAGAGTCTAACCTCCCAGGATTCAATCCCTGGTCAAAAGCACTCCCCCGTTCGCTAGTACCTACGATCTGAGCGGTTCCCAGACCTGTAACCCCGGCCTCCGGCCCTGTGGTAACAGGTAGTGCGTAACCCGGGTCGCCTAGGACCATGAACGGCAAAGAGACATTTGACCAGGCTAGTGCTAGGAACGCCTACTCAGGGCCCCCATATCGGTCAGTTAAAACCTCACCCTGAAGTCAGCGGCAATCGTCCCGGAGTCAACGGGGTCAGAGGGGACCATCATTGACAGCAAAATCTGTCATCCCCGTAACAGGGCCATCCAAGGCCCATCCAAAAGTCAACAGCGACATTGGGCCAGGCCCAAAATCCACAACATGGGCCTCAACAGTGTTTGATCCAAAAAATGGCATCAACATTTTGGCGCTAGAAGGAGGGGACGACAAAATCAATCCTCTGAATAACCCCACCAGCAAAGCAGCGGTTGGTTTCACCAGACCAAAAGAGATGTCATCCAAGTCGACAGACGGCACTCCCTCTCATCCTACAGAGAGCATCGCTCTGAACACTCGGGCAAAGGTCCACGCCCGCCGGAAGCAGGTCCGCATCCTGCCGGAAGCAAGCACCCGCAAAGAGCCAGCGCTAAACAAAGAAAGACTAGCCCGAGACAAAGAAAGTCTTTTCCGACTAACCGTGCTCATCTCCAAACACTTCGAACGCAAACACGCCAACGAAGGAGAGGAGGAAAGCCCCGAAGAAGCCCTCGAACTCACCCAAAAATAGGCAAACAGAGGGCGTCCCGCTCCCGCAGACTCCTAGGAGCCGGCGCAATCTCAAACCACCTGACGGTCAGCATTTGACGACTCGGGGATACGAGGATGCCGCCAATAATACAAGGAATCAACAAAGGGAACAACGACAGCAAGAGCAAATCCGGACTCACCCAGCCAGCAAAGGAGACCTCCGACACCACCTGAACCGAAGGAATCCAACGACGACGACGATGCAGAGGGATCTGACAACTCCCAACGCTCTCAACACAAGGGGGAGAATATGTCATCCCCGAAAAAAATACTCAGGCTGAAACACCGCCCTACGACGGTCTCAGAAGCGAGCTATGAGCACTCAAGCAAGAAATGCAAAGACTCGCTGCGGCCCAGAGTACCGACCCCGTCGCTTGGAGCATGGCTGAGGGGAACCTGCCCCTCTTGCTAGTCACCTACTCGCCAAGGATCTCGATGGAGACCTGAGGTTTCCGTTAAAACTCACCTACGACGGCACTACCGACCCCACATACCACCTGATACAATATCAATTGAGCACGCGGGTGAAGAAATGCTCGCCCGCCACAATGTGTCAGGCGTTCTGCCTCACACTAGCGGGACACGCCTTCGAATGGTACCAATAGACTGCAAGCCGGAACCAGCTCAACTCAGATAGTCAGTACCGCAACGATCAAAAGAGTGGCAACAACAAGCCGCGGGGAAAGCAACAGCGTCTGAACTCCGGAAACAAACCCCCGTTGCACAAGAAGGCGGAAAAATTCCGGAAAGACGCAAACTTCACCCCCCTGACGGCCTCGCCCGCAATGATCTTCAGCCTGCACGGAGACAAGTTCGGGAAGCCACCCCCTCTCAAGAAAAATTCCAAGAAAGATATGAGCCGGTACTGCGAGTATCACCAGGATCATGTTCACACGACGTCAGAGTGCTATCAGCTAAAGAGGCAAATTGAGCAGCTGATACAAGATGTGCAACTGAAGGAGTTTGTCAAAAAGCTGGTCTCCGGAAACGGGGATCCCAGCTGCCCACGACCGCAAGAAGGTAGGCGACAACACGACGGCGGTCCGGACCAGTCCCGCTCCGAGAAGGGACCGGGAAGAGATGGACCCCCTTAGTTCCATGTCATCTAAACCATAATGGGCGGACCCGAAACTGGAGATTCAAGCAACTAAAGGAAACGGTACGCCCGATACCTCGAAGAGAATCGAGACGCACACCAAGTCAACATCACCCACCTCGGGGGAGCATCCCACGCGCTCCCCAGCCAGGAAATCACTTTCATCGAGCAGGAGGCTCGTAGAATCTCACATCCGCATAATAATGCTATCGTAACCGACGTCCTCATCGCCAACAGTCGAGTACGACGAGTTCTGATCGACAACGGGAGTTTGGCTCACATCATCTTCAAGACCGCCTTGGCCTAGATGAACCTAGGAGGACTGGTCCCTACTCCAGTGAGGACACCCCTCTACGGATTCAATGGGCGACCAATCTACACCAAAAGTGCCATCACCCTGCCCACAACGTTCGACTCCGAAGACGGAGCCCTGACAACCAAAATGGTCAGATACCTCGTAGTGGATCAACCTTCTGTCTACAACGTCATCTTGGGGCGACCTAGCCTCAACAGACTGCAAGCCATCGCGTCTACCTTTCATCTGCTCGTCAAATTCCCGACTGATAACGGGATAGGAGTTATAAAAGGTAGTCAGCGAGAATCCCGGAACTGCTAGTCTGGGAAGAACGAGCTGGTCATTAACACGCTGTACCAGCTCGAGGAAAAACTACCGACTACCCAAGGAACGCAGGGATGTTTGGCGAGTTAGACCCTCGAGATGACAGGCGTAAACCCACAATGGAGCCGTCATCGGAAGTCACGCAGATCCCGATAGAGGTAGGCCGACCGGAGAGAATGGTCACGATCGGAGCCCAACTCCCGGTCATGATCAAGACAAAGATGATCGCCTTCCTGAAGGAGTTCAAAGACGTATTTGCCTGGTCACACGCCGATATGCCCGGCATTGATCCTGAAATCTTCGTTCATCGAGTAAACATCGAAGCAGGAAAGACGCCGAAGATTCCACGCAGACGCACCTTCAACCCTCAACGGTACCAGGCAATCAGCGAGGAAGTCACCAAGCTCATCGCCGCTGACTTCATCAAAGAAGTCACATACCCTGACTGGGTTTCCAACGTGGTGATGGTGAAAAAACCAAACGGGAAATGGAGAATCTGCATAGACTACTCCGATCTCAACGCCGCGTGTCCCAAAGACTGTTTTCCGCTCCCGAGGATCGACCAGCTAGTAGACGCCACCGCTGGCCATCAACTCATGAGCATGATGGACGCCTACTCAGGGTACAACCAATCAGGATGCACGAGCCCGATCAGATACACACGACGTTCGTGACCGACCGCGGTCTCTACTGCTACAAGGTCATGCAGTTCAGACTTAAGAACGCCGGGGCAACGTACCAACGCCTGGTCAACAGGATGTTTGCACCATTGATCGGGAAAACCATGGAGGTATACGTAGACGACATGATCGTAAAAAGCCTTCGGGAGGACGACCACGTCGACGATCTGCGGAAAACATTCGTGTTGCTGAGAAAGTATCAGATGAAGTTAAATCCTACCAAGTGTGCTTTCGGAGTCCAATCCGGGAAGATCTTGGGATACATCGTCAACCGAAAGGGAATCGAAGCTAACCCCGAAAAAATTAAAGCCCTTCTCAAAATGAGAAGCCCCCAACGGATCAAGGAGGTGCAAAGCCTAAACGGTAGGATCAACGCTCTGGGAAGGTTCGTCTCAAAGGCCACTGACCGTTGCCAGCCATTATTTCAAGCCCTCAATGGAGGGAAGAACTTTGACTGGGACGAAAAATGCGAGGCAGCTTTCCAAGAGCTAAAAACCTACCTCGGGTCACCACCCTTGCTGTCAAAGCCGGAGGAGGAGGAACCACTCTACCTCTCGGTCTCGACTCGAGCGGTGAACGCCGTACTGGTCCGGGAAGAAGACAAAAGGCAACTGCCGATCTACTACATCAGCAAAGCCGTCCTAGACGCCGAGACGCGTTATTCGCAAATCGAGAAGTTGGCACATGCCCTAGTCACCGCTGCGAAGAAACTCCGCCCATACTTCCAAGATCACCAAATAGTCGTGAGGACCGAACACCCGGTCCGGAAGGCACTGCTCAAGGGCACCTCGTCACGCAAGGCTATCTGGTCACAAGAGCTGGGAGAATACGGCGTCGAGTACCAGCCTAGGGTCGCCATCAAAGGCCAAGCCGTGGCCAATTTAATCGTTGAATTCACCTACGACACCGAGGTCGAAACCGAGGAAGAAATCGACAGGCCACCCAAGACTCCAAAAAGGAAAAGTCAACCCGACGGTCCAATCTGGTGTCTGCACGTCGACGGTGCCGCGAACATGCACTGCTAGCCGGACTACGAATCGTGCACGAACTCTCGGTGGAAAACCTACGAATCCACTGCGACTCCCAGCTGATCGTGAAGAAAGTGGAAGGCGAATACCAAGCAAAGGAAACTCACATGGTAGCATACCTGGCGAAGAAAAAACGACGCCTGGAACCGCTATCCTGGTACAAAATCACGCAGATCCTTCGTGACCAGAATTCGAAAGCCGACGCACTGGCCAGGGCCGCCTCTGGAGCAGACAACGAGGAATTAGGAAAGGTCCCGATCGAAGCCCTCAACGAGCCTTCGATAAAAAAGCACGAAACTCCCGACACCTCCACCAAAGACGAGATAACACAAGGAATCGGAAGAGGCACAACCCCAGCTCATGACGAAGGGATCCTCTCCTTGTCAAGCACACCCGGCGAAAGCTGGATTTCCTCAATGATAAAGTACCTGAAACACGGTACCCTTCCGACTGGTCGCAAATATGTGCTGCACGAAGGAGAACTCTACAAGCGAAGTTTCATGCAACCTCTCCTGAAATACCTCGACGAAGAAGATGCCAGCCTGGTCCTCCGCGAAATCCACGAAGGAATTTGTGGGAATCACTATGCGGGGCAATCTCTGGCGCTAAAAGCCCTGAAGCATGGATACTTCTGGCCAACTCTCAGAAAAGACGTCGCTGAAATAGCACGAAGATGCGACAAATGTCAACGGTTCGCACAGATCCCGCGGCAACCAGCAGCTCCGCTCTGCCCGGTAATGGTCCCTCGCCCTTTTGCAAAATGGGGTATCGACCTAATCATAAAGCTTCCGAAGGCACCAGAAGGAGTGGAATACGCTATAGTCTCCATCGACTACTTCATCAAGTGGGTCGAAGCAGAGCCCATGGCAAAGATCACACAGACAAATACAACAAACTTCATCTGGCGTAACATAGTCTGTCGACATGGGATACCCGAATCAATCATCACCGACAACGCCAAGCAGTTCAACAACCTGGATCTCCGATCAGTTTGCCAGGACCTCGGAATAAGTAACACTTATTCCTCCCCAGTCTACCCACAAGCCAACGGCCAAGTCGAGTCCATCAACAACGACATCAAAGCAATTTTGAAAAAGAATCACGACAAAAAGAAGGGAAGATGGGCCGAAGAGTTACCCGTGGTGCTCTGGGCATACCGCACCACCGTTAGGAACGCAACGGGCGAAATACTATTCGCCCTGACGTACGGCGTCGAGGCGGTCATCCCCGCAGAAATCATAGTGCCATCACCCCGGCTCAAACTCTATGACGTGGAACTGAACTCCGAAGCCCTGAGGGTCGAACTTGACCTCCTTGAAGAAAAAAGGAACGAAGCCTACTCTCACCTAGCGGCCCAAAAATGGATTGTAGAACGATACTACAACTCCAAGGTCAAGGCAAGGCGTTTTCTTGAACGAACTCTGGTCCTGAGAAAGGTTGGGCAGAACACGCAGGTCCAGGGGGCCGACGTCCTGGGACCCACCTGGGAAGGCCCCTACCGCATCACCAAGGTCATACGAGACGGAACTTATCGACTGGAAGAGATAGGGGGTAAAGAAATTCCCCCTCCCTGGAACGTCGAGCACCTGAAGCAGTACTATCAATAAGTAACGTGCGACAAAGGACGGGCCACACACCCAGAGCTAGGTCTGAAGAATAACACGGAGCTGATCAAATCAAAGCAACGACTTGGAATCCGACAGTCTAGGGAAAATATTTCCTAGAATGTTCCAATCCAAGTTGAAGCTCAGAAAAAACAAAAACAAAGGCACCCGCACAGGCAAAAAGCTCACAGGGAGGCGTCCGAAACCGAAACGTCGCCGCCAAAAGCACTCAAGCCGGTCCGGGAATAGCTTCGATAACCGACCTATATAAAAAAGGCACCAGAAAAAGTGCCAGTTAATAGAATTCTCCTTTTCTATTATCATATCTGTCTCTACTTGTATAGTTTTTCCTAACCCTAACAGATTACTCAAAAACTGGGGGTTACCAGAATAGACAGAGACAAAAAAAAAAAAAAAAAACGAATAAGTAAGCCGCTCAAAGCGCAAAAATCGGTAAAAAGACCAAGCAGCGCCACTTGGCATGAAAGACCTAGTAGGACTCGGGCCCCGACCCCGCCTACTTTGGCACAAAAAATACTTGGAAGGCCTGGACATCGATCCCGCTGATCCAAGCACCAACTCCGAGAAAGTAAGCCGCTTATAAGCGCCGACTTTGGAAAAGCACCAGGGGCGCAAAACCTGGCACTAAAAGCCCAAGGCCATAAGTCGTTTATAAACGCAGACTTTGGAAAGAAACCGGAACCTCGTGTCCGGGTCTAAAAGTCCGAAACCATAAGCCGCCCTCTCAGGCGCCAACCTCGGCACCCGAGACAGTAAGCCGCCTCGAAAGCGTTGACCTCGGGAAAGCCAAAACGCCTCACAAGCGTCCTCCCGGCATAAAGTCCTAGCACGGCTCAGACCCCAATCCCGCCTGCTCAGACCCTACAAGTCTGAAACCGTTAGCCGCCCTCCCAGGCGCCAACCTCGGCACCCAAGACAGTAAGCCGCCTCGAAAGCGCCGACCTCGGGAAAGCCAAACGCCTCATAAGCATCCTCCCGGCACAAAGCCCTAGCACGGCCCGTACCTCGATCCTGTCGGCCTAGGCACCAAGTCCGGAACTATAGATCATCACTCACAGTACCCAGTACGGACCACAAGACCAGAGACGCAACTCTGGCACGAGATCTGAAAGCAGGAGGGAACGCCCCAAAACACCCGACGAAAAACTCGGGGGGTAGGGACCCGCCCAAAGTGTCAAACGCACCAAACGGTGCCACGCCCACCGGTGTGAAGGCTCGAAGTTTGGCTGAACCGCCTGGGAGAATAAACACCTGCAATAAGCGAAAGAGAGGGTAAAACCGAGAAAAAATGCAGAAACCCTTAAGTACGCTACTAAAGCCGACACGCTCTGACCGGCGCCCGGAAGATATCATATATATAAATACTCTCGTATCCCCGAAGGAGACCGAAATTGTCAGATATTTACAATCACTGCCTTGCAGGACACGTACAAAAATCCGCCACACACGGCGGGATCTACGATCTCGTACAAAAATGGGAGATACACTAAACGCCGATGGGCGACAAAAAGAAAAAAAAGAAAGAAAAAGCTACTGAGGCTGTATCAATCTGCCGGATCGTCCCCGTTCCCGGACTGCTCGCCACCATCGTGCTCCGGAGGAATGTGAGCACTAAAGCCCTCCGGTGGCTGTTGATCACCGACGACGGCGCTGCCGATAGCCGTCCCAAAGTCGTCTTGAAAACCCCCCGGAACAACAAAGTCCGGGGCGACAACGGGAAACTCGAAGTCCATCATCGGATCTGGACTAGGGATGCAGCGAGGTACGGCGAAGCAGCGCCCACATGGCCGGAGGAAGAGCAAATAGGCTCAGTCAAGAAGGCGACAGAAAATAGAACCCCGATGTTTTCCATCACCAGGGCAAAGAAGAGCGAGGCAAAGCCGTCCCAGAAACGGGCCTCGCCCACCTGAGCTGCACCACTCCGAATGTTCTCGACCTCACCTCGAGCGCCTCGAGCTGGGCCCTCGACGTCATCAGGGCCGCGGAAACCTGATGATACTCAGCTGACCCTCGAGTCATCTGGTGCACCAGCGTCTCCCGGCTCTCCTGGGCCTCCCGAAGAAGGCGAAGAGCCACAGACATGCCCTGCTGGGCAGTCTGAGTCCGAACCCGATACTCTTGGTTCTCCCGTTCCACCGCAGCAAGCCGTCGCCACAGAGACGCTGTTGGACATGTGTCCTTAAACAAGCTGTTTTAACCCATTTGTAAAAGATTATGACTAGTCGTTGAATAAAGATAATACTTATTATTGTTGGACATGTGTGTCCTTAAACAAGATATTTTATCCCTTTGTAAAAGATTATGACAAGTCGTTGAATAAAGATGATGCTTATTATGATAATCTTATTATAGTTTCTGGTAGAGTAAAATAGAATGTTTGATTCCTTAGTTCATAAAGGATGCAATTATGTTATTATTATCACAACAGAGTCAATGTGAGGAAGAATTAATAATCATAATAAATGAACTTAAAATGTCCGTGACCTGATCAACTGGGTGGGAGCCCATTAATCGTATAAGGTCATTAATGTGACTAAGTGATAATCCTATTCTGGATTTTGTGTGTGTCACACTCACTAGAAGTGCATTAAGTATGAAGTGTCTTCATACTGGACTGGACCTGACTTAAACTCCGGAAGTCATCATATAAGACCGTCACTGATAACTTGGAGTTGAGTCACTAGTAGATGATCAAATGGATATTCGATCTAAGTCCTGAGTGATCTTGAGTCCAAGCTGCTGACTTGATTGTTCTTTGATTTAACCGTTAAAGAACACGAAATATTACAGCTGTTCCCAACACTATTATTTTGGGAACATGAGAGTCAGCAGTAAGGGTAGCTTGGTCATAGACATGGGCATCACACAGCTCTCCTTAGAGTGATGATGATTCCCTTGATTGTCGGTGGTGAGAAGTGAGAGATACCCATGCGCAACTTATGAATCGAAACCATAAGTGGGTTACTCATGATATTGCTGACTGAGTCAAGGAAGTAAATACAATGAGGGGCATAACGGTAAAAACCGCCTGCTCATTTATGAATCATCAAGTGAAAGATCAATAACCCGAATTTGATTGTATCAATGGACACCCTGCTATTATAAAGGGAATAATATATACCGTATCACTAAAGAGTGCATCCTCGGGTCTATAGTGGAATCACTTCGAGGTTTGACGAACAACTAGCAGTTCGTTGGAGCTTAAGTGATACGGGTCCATGGTCCCCAGGATAGCTCCGTAACGGATGATACGTACGTGATTAAAATACATTCTGGATAATGTTTAATCATTTGGCTTGACTTATAAAACTGAAAGGTCTGTGTCAGACATCAGATAGTTTTATCGTAGGCGTGGCAAAAGTATCATATTTTGGTACACGAAATTAACTGACAAAAAAGAAAGTTAGAATTTAGATTTTCTATCAGCACCATGTTGTTGGAAATTAAATTCTAAGCAACTTTGCTTTTTTAACCAAGTCATTTCGACTTACGGTTAGTGATTTATGGATTTTCTAAGTTTATGATCGGTTCGATAAACTTTGAAATTAAATCACATGTCACGAATTTAAATGATGGTGTGGCACCATGACATTTTTATGTGTGATATTGAGATCAGGATTTATTAATATAATTTAATTATTTGGATTTAATTATTAATATCTTATTAATAATTAATTAATAATTAATGGATTTATATTAATAAATGAATATATATATATATTTATATATATTAATATGTGTAAATTCGAATTAGGGTTTGTTATATAAAACCCTAGGTAAATTCGAATGGCTTGATTTAATATTTCTATATTTGCGGCATAAGTACCAAATGTTTTGGTATTTTGGCAAATCCCTAAAATCAATATTATCCATTGGATCGGTTATGATTTAGTATCAACCGTTGGATTAGGATATTGATGAATTCGAAATTAATAACTTGGTGACCAAGTTTTATTTTTGAATTTGATTAATCAATTATATCCGTTGGATCGGTCTAAGATTTAATCTATGCCGTCGGATTAAGAATTGATTAATTATATATATATATGTATATATATTCGAATTACATTTATGGATAAATTCAAAAAAATTGTTTTAATAAATTAATTTATCCTAAACTTATTTGATCAATTAGATCGGTTAAGGAATCATCTCAACCGTTGGATTGAGATAATAAGAATTCGAATTTTATATATATATATATATATATATATATATAATATAATTCGAATTTTATGATATAAGAAGATAAGATTGGATTTTTGATTTATCTAAATTTTTCTTATTTAATTAAATCCCTAATTAATTATATCCATTGGATTTAGATGAGATTAAATCTGGACCATTGGATTAAGATAATTAATTATATTTAATTAATGAAATTCGAATTTAGGGAGGGAATATCTCCAAATCGGTTACAGTCTTGAGCCTATAAAAAGGGAGCTCATTCTACACATTTTTCACACCTTTCCCCAGAGAAAAAATTCGAACTCTCCCTCTCCTTCAGGGTCTGCGAATTTTCTCTCTGATCTCTTCTTCTGGTTCGGCTTAGGAGACTATTTCTCCGGAAGCTTAAAAAGAACCATCAGTTAAAGTTTTGCGACGGAGTCCTGCCGGCGAAGCCCACGCTTCGGTACGAGGATTCCAAGAGAATATCCCGGAAGATCACGGGAGATTCCCTCAGCAACGGCGGAGCCCTGCCCGACTCAGAGTGCGCAGCCGAAATCGCCAAACGAGGTACGGCCTTATGCATTGGGTTAATAAATGCAAACATTTACTGCTTTCTATTTATTTCCTATTATGACTAGTTTATTAATAATGAGTTATGAATATTAAATTGCATAATATTTATCAGATCTTGGAATATGGTTATTATCCGATATTCGGACCGTTGTTTGGATAACAAGTTTTCCGCTTTAAAATAATTTTTAAATGTTACCCTGACGGTTCGGACGTATAAATCGTGATAATTATACGGAATCCAAGACGTGATTTCCAACAATTATGTTAATATTATTATAGTTTCAGTAGAGTAAAATAGAATGTTTGATCCATAGTTCATAATGGAATGCAATTATGTTATTATCATCACACCGGAGTCAATGTGAGGAAGAATTGATAATCATAATAAATGAACTTAAATTTTCCGTGACCTGATTAACTGGGTGGGAGCCCATTAATTGAAAAGGTCATTAATGTGACTAAGTGATATAATCCAATTCTGGATTAAGTGTGTGTGTCACATTCACTAGAAGTGCATTAAGTATGAAGCGTCTTCATACTGGACTGGACCTGACTTAAACTCAAGAAGTTATCATATAAGACCGTCACTGATAACTTGAAGTTGAGTCACTAGTAGATGATCAAATGGATATCGACCTAAGTCCTGAGTGATCTTGAGTCTGATCTGTTGACCTGATTGTTCTTTGATTTAACCGTTTAAGAACACAATATATTACCGCTGTTCCCAACACTATTATTTTGGGAACATGATAGTCAACAGTGAAGGTAGCTTGATCATAGATATGGGCATCACATAGCTCTCTTCAGAGTCAAGATGATTCCCTTAATTGTCGATGGTGAGAAGTGAGATTTACCCATGGCCAGCTTATGACTCGTAATCATAAGTGGGTTGCTCATAATATCATCCGACTGAATTAAGAATGAAAAAGCAGTGAGAGGCAATACGGTAAAAACCGCCTGCTCGTGTACTGGATCATCAAGTGAAAGATCAATAACCGGAATTTGATTGTATCAATGGACACCCTGCTGTTATAAGGGAATAATATATACCGTATCACTAAAGAGTACAGCCTCGGGTCTATAGTGGAATCACTTCGAGGTTTGACGAACATCTAGCGGCTCGTTGGAGCTTAAGTGATACGGGTCCATGGTCCCCAGGATAGCTCCATAACGGATGATACGTACGTGATTAAAATACATTCTGGATAATGTTTAATCAGTTGGCTCGACTAATAAAACTGACAAGTCTTTGGCAGACGTCAGATAGTTTTATCGTCAGCGTGGCAAAAGTACCATATTTTGGTACACAGAATTAACTGATAAAAAGAAAGTTAGAATTTAGATTTTCTATCAGCACCATGTTGATGTAAATTAAATTCTAAGAAACTTTGCTTTTTGAACCAAGTCATTCCGACTTACGGTTTGTGATTTATGGATTTTCTAAGTTTGTGTTCGGTACGACAAGCTATGAAATTAAATCACATGTCACGAATTTAAATGATGGTGTGGCACCATGACATTTTAATGTGTAATATTGAGATCAGGAATTATTAATATAATTTAATTATTTGGATTTAATTATTAATATCTTATTAATAACTAATTAATAGTTAATAGATTCATATTAATAATAATAATATATATTTAATTATATATTATATGTGTATATCGATATGAGCAGCAAGAAAAGTTCAACCACTTCACACGCATTTGACTTGGTTTGAACTTTTAAATATTTGGGGCATAAGTACCTAATATTTGGTATTTTAGCAAAAACCCTAAAATCAATTTAATCCATTGGATCGGAAATGATTTAATATCAACCGTTGGATTAAGATAATTGATTTTTGACCTAATCCTAATTCGAAAATAGTAGCTTGGTGACCAAGCTTAGGGTTTTCGAATTTGACCTAATTAATTGTATCCGTTGGATCGGTTTAAGATTTAATCTTTACCGTCGGATTGGAAATTAATTAATATATATAATAAATATTAATTTTTCGAAATTATTATTATTATTATTATTATATATATATTTCGAAATTTAAATAAGTAGATAAGATTGGTTTTTGATTTTACCAAGTCTTTCTTATTTAATTAAATCCCTAATTAGTTATATCCATTGGATTTAGATAAGATTGAATCTAAACCTTTGGATTAGGATAATTAATTATATTTAATAATTATTTTCAAAATTAAATATATATATATATATATATTCGAATTATATATAAATAAGATGATAAGATTGGTTTTTGATTTTACCAAGTCTTTCTTATTTAATTAAATCCGTAATTAATTATATCCATTGGATTTAGATGAGATTGAATCTAAACCTTTGGATTAAGATAATTAATTATATTTAATATATATAATTTCGAAATTTGGGAGTAAAATTCTCAAATTTGGTTACGGGCTAAAGGCTATAAATAGGGAGCTCATTCTACACATTTTTCACACCTTTCCACAGAGCAAAAACTCGAGCTCTCCCTCTCTCCTTAGGGTCTGCGAGTTTTCTGCTTCTGATCTCTTTTTCTGGTTCGGCTTAAGAGATATTTTTCTCCGGAAGCTTAAAAAGAACCACCAGTTAAATTTTGCGACGGAGTCCTGCCGGCGAAGCCCACGCTTCGGTACGAGGAATCCAGGAGAATATCCCGGAAGATCACGGGAGTTTCCCTCAGCATCGGCGAAGCCCTGCCAAAGTCAGAACGCGCAGCCGGAAGTCGTCAATGAGGTACGGCCTTATGCATTGGGTCAATAAATGCAAAATTCCTTTTATTGTATTTATTTATTTTCCATAGACATTAGATTTAATAATGTTGTTATGAAATCAATTGTGATAATTAAATTGCCAATTATTTATCCGGTCACTTTATCCAAATTACTCGATGTCAGTACGTTGTTACGGTGTAACTTTTCCGACCTAAAATTATTTTTGAAGTTACCCGGACGGACTGATGAGAGCTGAATATTCGAGGTAATTTGGACGGGACGTTAAAAGTATTTTTAATGAATTTGCAATCGAAGCTATTTCGTTATTTTTCAAGCTAAATTGGCATATTAGTATATCCGATTTCCAATAAATGGCGTCGGAGCTATATCCAATTTCCACCTCTTGTGTGAGGAAACCCTCGACGCGCAAATCGCGAACGGGACCAACGACCCCGGGAGCGTCAGCGGCGAAAACCGAAGGGATCTGCAAACAGTCAAAGATACAGTTACAGAAATCCGGAAATATACCCAAAAAAGAGCAAGCGCGCGGCGTAAACAGACGTACCAGAGGCGGGACCGACCCGGCAGACAGAAGCTCTACCATCGGCGGGGCATGCTTAAAGACCGACGGCTCATAAAGGGTCTGGGGCGCGCCATCGGAATCCGCCCCGGCCCTGATGAAGATCAGGGACCATGGTAGGGAGAGGCCCTCTGAGTGTATCTATGAGGAACCCGACGCTCCGCCCCGCCGGGCGAAGCTGGAGTGGCACGACGGCCACGACTCGCAGAAGGAGCAACCGAAGATGGCCCGGCTTCGCTAGAGACTCCCCTGATACCTGGCATACTTGCAAAAAAGAACAAACGTGTCAGATGTCGAATCAAGCAAAGATGGCAGAATTATCATTCGAATGTAAGAAAACGAGTAAACACCGTTCAAGGTCTGGGATCCCGCCAAGGAATTCTAGCACGGTTCAAGGAGGCAATCGGCCGGGATCCGTCCCGATCGAACCCACGCTGATCGCTCCAAATAAGGAGAAAAATATCAGGGACCGACGAACTTTGCCATAAAAAGGCTGCCAAAGTCATAACTCCCGGTGGTCTGGCGAGTGCGCGCCGAAGGAGAAGCTAAGCGTTGGGGCACCAAACCCAGAAAGACGCCCAGGACCCACACTCAGCGACTATGCCAGTTGGGGTCCGAGCCTCGCAGAAATCCTTAAACTCTGAGACCTTGGTCTGAATCAAGGTCACACCAATTCTCGAACCCCCGCGTTCCCCAATGGAGCCGGAGCATTAAGAACTGGAAGAACTGATCGACAGTCAGCTCCTGACCGCGCTCTTCTCGCCACATCGAGTAACAGCCAACGATAAACCGGCAGGCACCTGGGCTTAACTGAATCGGGTGCAGGCCGGCAAAGACCAAAAGCCCCTCCAGCAGAGGAGGGACCGGAAGAGTAAAGCCCTGACGAATACTCTCCAGGGGAACTGCCACCATCCCATCAGAAGGCCGACTAGGTACCGAGTCCTCCGCCAGAGCACAAACCCCGGCGACTGGAGCCAACCCTTTGTCCCGAAAGAGGGTCTCTAAGTCATAAGGAGTTACGTCGCTCGGGACATCAATGTCTGAAAAATTGAGCGGCGGGTCAAACCAGGATCTAGTAGGGGCCTGAGGTTCAGTTCCAGGCAACGCCCCACCATGTCGATCGAAAATCGGGCATGACCCGCCTGCTATAACGGCTCTATGACGCGGTCCTCCCGCGTCAACAACCTCAGATCGGGTACCTGAACAACCAAAGGAGCACCTGTATCTACAACGAGAGGTCTCCGACCCGACACAATAACAGTAAGCGGGTCCCGAGCAGGGACCTCGCCAGACGAATCTCCCAGAACCCCGCTGGGAGACGGAGACAGAGCCCGAATAATGGCAGCTGCAGAGGCCACCAACGGGTGAGTACCGGACCTAAAACCCAAAAGAGGAGACCATCGGGGAGCGATCGAGGCGGGATTTCTGGCCCTCGACCTCGGACCAAAAACTAAAACACAGACCCCGCCCGGATGGGACAGGAAAAAGGTCATCGCGCGCCTAAGGACGTGGGGCCCGCGGGGACCCGGCCCAGCAGAGCCCTGGCCCACCGGGGAACCCCAAAACCCGACCGTCCCCTCAAAGGGAGCCGGACCACCCCGGCCACACGCGGCCTCCCCGGAGGAAGGAACCACCGCGGACGGAGTTTCCTGGATCCCCCCGGACCTCGAGGGACCCACCTCCACCGACGGCGGGGCCCGCCGTGGGGTCCACAGCCCAGTCGATGGAGCCCGACGCCCCCGAAAGAAACTGGCCCAACCCGGCTCCTCCGGCAACGACAGCCAACGGTGACCCCACAGACGGGGCCTTCTGGGTACCCCGGACTTCGCGGGACCCACTGCCGGCGATGGGACGCCATCCCTCACCGCCGAGAGAGAGCTCGGCCTAAGGAAACCCGCGCAAGGATCCCGACCACAGTCTGGCTCCTCTGGCCACCACGGCCAGCGGCTACCCCACAGACTGGGTCGCCTGGGTACCCTGGCCCTCAGGGGACCCACCGTCGGCGACATAGGGCCACCCCTCGCCGTCGGGAGCGAGCTCGGCCACACAGAACCCGCGCGAGGAGCTCGACCCCGACTGGCCTCCTCCGGTCGCGCCGTCGCGTGCCACGACCACCCCCAAGCTCGCTGTGACCTCCCGAACCTCCTAGAAACCTCCTCCGGCGATGATGGGCTGCGGCGCGCCTCCTAGGGCTGGCCCGACCTTCCCAGACCCATGCGTAGGCAAGCCCGCACTCCTCCAGGCTTCCGCGATGCCGCCCTCCTCCTCCGATGACCTCGCCGGACCTCGTCGACCCCGATGGTGGTCCTCTCCGGCGACTGCGGTGGCCGGCTAGGCGGCTGGGGCTCCGAGTGGCTGGTTCTCCATCGGCTCCAGAGAGAGTTCGAGCTCAGTTTTTTACGAATCGACTCTACTTCCACGCGATTTTCACGAAAATTGATCTGAAGATCGCGACACAAAAACCAAGCTATGCTAAACTCCGTTGAAAATACTACGCAACGGAAGAAACGGCACGCAAAAAGGCTAATGGAATAAAAAGTTACGGAGGCTCGAAAAACTTACTTTGAAGTAATTCTGTGAGCCACGTCCGTCTAGAAACTGTGAAAATGAGAGGGCCCACCTCGAATTTATAGAACTTTCACGGAAATCATAAATTCCCGTAAAACTGAGGGGTTAATGTTACAGGTAAAAACGGGATTGATTTTCATAAATAAATTAATTAAAACGGCAATTATCAGACTAATTCCCTTTGATTAATTAATTGATTCAGTTAATCTTTTAATTAAGATTATGAATTAATAAAATCAATCTTAAAACCTAAAACTCCTTCCGGAGACCCGTGAGCAAAAAAGACGCCGGAGGCCCCTCGGTGGGACCCACGGAGGCAACAGCCTCCAGGATCATGCCACGTAGCGAGCCTTGAGGCTACCTCCCCACGCGGGCCCCACCAGAGCCCACCTCTCGCCCCACTTGTGAGGGGCTGGCAGCGATCGGCCACGTGGAGGGCCAAGATCGCCCGCCAGCCCTACTTTTGGACTTCCCCTCGCCCACTTGCGAGGGGAAAGGCTCGAAAGAGCAACGCGTAGGGCCCGGATGGGCCCTGGCTGATCCCGAGCAGGTAAGTGGCCCCCTTTGGGGGCTGCATAGCCGTCCGATCCCGCTCCGACGGCCGGGATCGCTCCATCTTTTCTCGGGACCTGAAAATAAAAAAATAATGCCCGGGGACCCCTGGGACAATATTTTATTACTTGTGGCCCCCCGGGCCCTACTATAAATAGAAGCTCAGTTCAGTTAAACGGTAACTCATTCGAACTCACTCGACTCGAGTTCTATTTCTCTCTCTACCCCCGGTATACTCGCCTCCCCTAAAATACTGTTCTAATAGTGAGCGTTGGAGGTGAATCAGGGGGGTACCCCCCCCCCCCCCCCCCTGTTTTCCTTGACCTCGGGTGTTCCCTTTTTTCAGGTCCCAAAAAGTGAGAGATTTACGAAAAGCGAAAGCCCTGCTGAAATTCCTACTTGGTCCTTGGCCCGCCTGATAGGCCCAGTTCTACGCGGTGCCCAGTCTATCTCCCCAGTCCATTGCGCGGCTGAGGGTATATCTTGGGGACACGAGCCTGGGCCCACAATTCAGGACGAGGGGCTCGACCTAGGGGAATTTCCACTAAGATCCGGACGGCTGAGGGATCGTTCCGAGGAGAATCCCGTGGAGAAAATCCTAGGGAAGGTCCATGACCCCACCTGCCCTTGTTCTAAGCTCAGCGCGCCTAAGTTCTGTCTCTTAGTTCCCGGATCTGAATAAGATACCGTGACTCGGTGGACAGTTCCTACCCGGACTAGAACAAGCCATATCAGGTCGAGAGTCTAACCTCCGAGGATTCATTCCCTGGTCAAAAGCACTCCCCCGTTCGCTGGTACCTACGATATGAGCAGTTCGCGGACCTGTAACCCCGGCCTCCGGCCCTGTGGTAACAGGTAGTGCGTAACTCGGGTCTCCTAGGACCCTGAACGAGAAAGAGACCTTTGACCAGGATAGTGCCAGGAACGCCTACTCAGAGCCCCCATATCGGTCGGTTAAAACCTCACCCTGAAGTCAGCGGCAATCGTCCCGTAGTCAACGGGGGTCAGAGGGGACCATCATTGATAGCAAAATCTGTCATCCCCTTAACAGGGCCATCCAAGGCCCATCCAAAAGTCAACAAAAGCCCGCCACATTAGCAAGCGACATTGGGCCAGGCCCAAAATCCACAACATGGGCCTCAATAGTGTTTGATCCAAAAAACAGCATCAACAATGGCGATAAAAAATAAGAGATAATTAAATCGATTTGATAAAATATAGAGAAAATTAAATCGATGTGATAAAAGATAATTAAGCTTATACCTTGAAGGTTTCCCGAGCACAACAGTCGGATGTGGTTCTTCAAGCCTTTTTGCTAAAGGGGTTATTGATTCGAGTAAAAATCCCTTGATGTCAGATTCATTGTCCGAGCTGGTATGCTATCTTAGAGGAATAAGTATGGTATCCATACAAAAGTTATAAGTGAGGGGGTGTGGTACCCGAGCGAGTGTGTTGTAGGAAATCGGAGGTATCAAGTCGACTTCCTTACCACGATAATAGCCTCCGAGCCGTCCCGGTAACATTTAAAAATTCATTTTAAAGCGGAAAACTTGTTAACGGACCGACGACACGGATATCAGGTAACAATCATTTAACCAAGATCTAATAAATATTTTGAATCTAATATTTTTCATATTCATTATTTATAATCTAGTCGAATAGGAAATAAATAGAAAGCAGTAAATGGTTACATTTATTGACCCAATGCATAAGGCCGTACCTCAACTGACGATTCCGGCTGCGCGTTCTGACTTGGGCAGGGCTCCGCCAGTGCTGAGGGAAACTCCCGTGATCTTCCGGGATATTCTCCTGGATTCCTCGCTACCAAAGCATGGGCTTCGCTGGCAGGACTCCGACTCAAAATTTAACTGACGGTTCTTTTAAAGCTACCGGAGAAAAATATCTCCTAATCCGAACCAGAAGAGAGATCAGAAGCAGAAAACTCGCAGACCCTAAAGAGAGAGGGAGAGCTCGAGTTTTTGCTCTGGGGAAAGGTGTAGAAAATGTATAGAATGAGCCTCCTATTTATAGGCTCAAGCTGTAACCGATTCGGAGATTTTCCCTCCCATAATTCGAATTCTATTAATCAAATATAATAAATTATTTCAATCTAGTGGTCTAGATTCAATCTCATCTAAATCCAATGGATATAATTCACCAGGGATTTAATTATATAATAATAATATAAGATAAGATCAAAATAATTAATCTTATCATCATATTATAAATTTTTGAATTATATTATATATATATATATATTAAAATTCGAATTTGATGATGATTATCTAGATCCAATGGTTAAAAAATAAATCTTAAACCAATCCAATGGATCAAATAAATTAGGGATAAAGTCAAATACCCTAGGGTTTTACAAAACCCTAATTCGAACTCTTATCCACAAAATTATTCAAATTTTATATCATATATATAATATTAATTAATTTCTAATCCGACGGTTAAAGATTAAATCTCAAAAACCAATCCAACGGACATAATTAATTAAACAAATTCGAAATACCTAAACTTGGTCACCAAGTTTCAATTTCGAATTGCATTAGAGTTCAAATCAATTATCTGAATCCAACGGTTGACATTAAATAACAACCGATCCAATGGATTAAATTGATTTTAGGGTCTTTGCCAAAATACCAAACAATAGGTACTTATGCAGTAAAAATAAAATCTTCAATTCATAGATTCGAATTTAGCTCCAAACCCTAATTCGAATTTACACATATAACAATATATAAAAATATATTTTTATTTATTAATATAAATCTTTTAATTATTAATTAATTATTAATTAGATATTAATAATTAAATCCAAATAATTAAATTATATTAATAAAACCTGATCTCAATATCACACATTAAATGTTATGGTGCAACACAATCATTTAAATTCGTGACATGTGATTTAATTTCATAGTTTATCGAACCGAGTCATAAACTTAGAAAATCCATAAATCACAAACCGTAAGTCAGAATGACTTGGTTAAAAAAGCAAAGTTACTTAGAATTTAATTTAAAACAACATGGTGCTGCTAGAAAATCTAAATTCTAAATTTCTTTTTATCAGTTAATTCCGTGTACCAAAATATGATACTTTTGCCACGCTGACGATAAAACTATCTGGCGTCTGAAACAGACTTGTCAGTTTTATAAGTCGAGCCAAATGATTAAACATTATCCAGAATGTATTTTAATCACGTGTGTATCATCCGTTACGGAGCTATCCTGGGGACCATGGACCCGTATCACTTAAGCTCCAACGAAATGCTAGTTGTTCGTCAAACCTCGAAGTGATTCCACTATAGACCCGAGGCTGCACTCTTTAGTGATACGGTATATATTATTCCCTTATAAAAGCAGGGTGTCCATTGATTCAATCAAATACCGATTATTGTCCTTTCACTTGATGACTCACACATGAGCAGCCGGTTTTTACCGTAATGCCCCTCAATGCATTTTCATCCTTGACTCAGCCAGTAATTTTATGAGCAACCCACTTGTGGTTTCGATTAAGAAGTTGCGCACAGGTACCTCTCACTTCTCACCACTGACAACCAAGGGAATCATCATGACTCTGAAGAGAGCTGTGCGATGCCCATGTCTATGATCAAGCTATCCTTACTACTGACTATCATCTTCCCAAAATAATAGTGTTGGGAACAGCGGGAATATCTTGTGTTCTTTAATGGTTAAATAAAAGAACAATCAAGCCAGTAGCTCGGACTCATGATCACTCAAGACTTAGAACTAATATCCATTTGATCATCATTTTGTGACTCAACTACAAGTTATAAGTGACGGTCTTATACGACAACATCTCGAGTTTAAGTCAGGTCCGGTCCAGTATGAAGACGCTTCTTACTTAATGCACTTCTAGTGAGTGTGACACACACATAATCAAGAATAGGATTGTCACTTAGTCACATTAATGACCTTACCGATTAATGGGCTTCCACCCAGTTAATCAGGTCACGGACTTTTTTTAAGTTTATTTATTATGTTTATTAATTCTTCCTCACTTGACTCTGTTGTGATAATAATAACATAATTGCATCCTTTATGAACTAAGGAATCAAACATTTTATTTTACTCTACCAGAAACTATAATAAGATTAACATAATACGCATCATCTTTATTCAATGACTTGTCATAATCTTTTACAAATGAATAAATATCTTGTTTAAGGACACATATGTCCAACAAATGGTCCGGTTCGAGACTTCAGCTTGACCGTTCCCTTGGGGATATCTCGGGGTGGATGTGTTCAAGGATATCTTCCAATTATAACAGAAATTCTGAAACTTGTTCGATATGAATTGGGGTTCGTTATCGGCGATGATTTCCTTGGGCAATCCAAAGTGACTAATGATGTTTTTCCATACATAGTGCTCTACATCCGAGTCTTTGATGTTGGCATAAGATTCGGCCTCTACCCATTTTGAGAAGTAATCCGTTACGACTAGTAGGAATCTTTTCCCCGTTGGTGCTAAGGGAAAGGGTCCCACGATGTCCATAGACCACTTCATGAACGGGTATGGGACTGAAATTGAAGACAACTTCTCCGCCGGGAAATGTATAACTGACGAGTGGCGCTGACATTTGTCGAAGCGTTTGGAGTAGGCTTCTGCGTCGGTCAACATGGTTGGCCAGAAGAAGCCCTGCCGTTTGGCCTTGTTGGAGAGGGAACTCCCGCCAGATTGATTTCCGCATTCGCCGCTATGTTTTTCCTGTAACACGATGTTAGCCTCGTCTTTACCCAAACATCTCAGCTAGGAACCAGTGTAGCTTCGTTTGTACAGTCTTCCGTCTATTAGACAAAAACAAGCGCTTTAAATGCGGAGTTTTCGGGCTCTCTGCTTGTCCTGGGGTTTTTCTCCTGTCAGGATATACTTTAGGATGGGGGTTCTCCAATCCTCCAATCCTGTCTGGATATTGTGGACGCGTAAACTCACACTTGGTTCATCTATTAATTCCACTGGAATTATCCTTTTTGCCTCGGGGTCCAAAGTGGAAGCTAGTCCGGCCAATGCGTCGGCCGAAGAGCTTTCGCTTCGTCGTATCTGGATCACTTTGACCTTGTCGAATTGGGTGATCAGGTCCTTGACCATTGCGAGGTACTTCTCCATGCGGTCGTCCCTAGTGGTGTACTCACCACTGATTTGGCTGGTGACCAGTTTAGAGTACGAGTGCACTCTAACTTTTCTGGCCCCGACCGCCTTAGCTAGTTTTAAGCCGGCTATCAGTGCTTTGTACTCCGTTTCGTTGTTTGTAGCATGGAATCTTAGTCTGAAAGACTGTACCAAAACCTCGCCGGTTGGGGAAATCAGGTGTATCCCTATCCCGGATCCACCCATGTTTGATGCCCCGTCCACTTCGATACGCCACTCATCGTTTCCGTTTTCCCCCGTTAGGTCCTCCATTGGGAGTTCGATCAGGAAATCGGCTAATACTTGGGACTTGGCACATGTTCAAATTTTGTATTCGATGTCAAATTTTCTTAATTCGAAAGCCCATTTTGTCAGTCGGCCCGACTTATTTGGACTATGGAGGATTACCCTTAAGGGCTGGGTTGTCATCACCATGATGGTGTAAGATTGGAAATAGGTCCGGAGCTTCCTCGCTGAGGTTATCATAGCTAAAGCTAGTTTTTCCATAGTGGGGTACCTAGTTTCTGCGTCCTCCAGCGATTTGCTGACGTAGAAAATTGGTTTTTGCTCGCCTCTGTCCTCCCGGACGATCACGCCGCTAACGGCTGAGAGGGATACTGCCAAGTAAAGTAGTAGCGGTTCTCCCATGATCGGGCGAGACAATACCGGTGGGGTAGACAGGTATCTCTTGAGGTCTTGAAATGCTTCTTCGCATTCTTTGGTCCATTCAAATTTTTTGTTGCCCCTCAGAATTTTGTAGAAGGCAGACACTTGTCAGTAGACCTCGAGATGAACCGGTTGAGGGCCGCTATTCTCCCGGCCAGCCTCTGCGTTTCTCGAGAAGTCCTTGGGGAGGGCATGTTTAGGAGGGCTTTGATCTGATCCGGATTTGCTTCTATTCCTCGTTGAGTTACTAAGTAACCGAGGAATTTTCCGGAGGTTACCCCGAAAGTGCATTTAGCAGGGTTGAGCTTCATTTGATACTTTCTAAGTATCGCGAAGCAGTCCTCTAAGTGAGATACGTGATCTACTGCCTTAGAGGATTTTACGAGCATATCGTCGATGTAGACTTCCATTGTTTTGCCGAGTTGTTTAGCGAACATTTGGTTGACTAGTCGTTGATATGTCGCACCCGCGTTCTTAAGTCCGAAGGGCATTACCTTATAACAGTAAATTTCTCGGTCCGTTACGAATCCGGTTTTTTCTTAGTCCTTGGGATGCATCAAAATTTGATTGTATCCCGAGAAAGCGTCCATGAAGGACATGAGTTCGTGCCCGCAGGTCGCCTCCACTAGCCTATCAATGTTGGGCATAGGGAAGCTGTCTTTGGGACACGCTTTGTTTAGGTCGGTGAAGTCAATGCAGACTCGCGCCTTCCCGTTCTTTTTCTTTACCATTACTGTATTGGCCAACCAGTCCGGGTACTTCACCTCCCTTATGGATCCAATTTTTGGTAGTTTTTCGACCTCATCATTTACCGCCTGGGCTCGGTCAGGTCCCAATTTTCTCCTCTTTTGTTTCATCAACTTGTGGCTGAGATCTACATTGACGCGATGAGCGATTATGCTCGGGTCAATTCCCGGCATGTCTTCGTGGGACCATGCGAAGATGTCATGGTTCCTTCTGAGGAATTTGATCAGCTTTTTCCTGACGTCATTATCCAAGTTGACCCCGATTCCGACTTTGTGGTCCAGATTATGGGGGTAGATCTGGCCTTGGTGCGTCATTTCCAAGTCTCGGCCTTCGTTGCCGTCGTCCTTTCCTTGGGCTAGACCTTTTTCCTTTACCGACATTAATTGCTATTGGTCAGTTTTTGGCATTTTTGCCCGTGTCTGGGGCGTGTGTGACATCCGGAATGATGTCATGTAGCAGATGCGGGCTTGTTTCTAGCTGCCCTTCACTTCTACTATCTTTCCATCCTCTCTATGGAAGCGGATGGTTTGGTGGTAGGTAGACGGTACGGCTTTCATTAAATGAATCCACGGTCTCCCGAGGATCATGTTGTAAGCCGTGGGGCAATCTAGCACCAGGAAGTTTTTTATCTTGCGTACTCCACAGGCGACTATGGACAGTCTAACTGTCCCTATAGTGTCGACCGTTTCGCCATTGAAACCGGTCAGAGGGATGTTCCCCCGATTTATTTCTGTTTCATCGATTCCCATCTTGCGCAAGCATGACAGGAAGATGACGTCCACCGAGCTACCATTGTCGACCAAGATTCTTTCGGTCGCGTAGCCGGAGACTAGAAGAGTGATGACTAGGGCATCATCGTGAGGTCCGACCAGGGTGGAAGCCTCACTGTCTTTGAAGGAGCTTTCGAAGTCGGGATCATTTCGTGGGAGGACCACGGGCCCGGCTTTTAGTCTTCTCTGATGGGCTTTGATGGAGTTGATCGAGTTCCCGTAGAACTGAGATCCTCCAACGATGGTATAGATTTGCCCAATGGCTTATTCAGTCATTGGCTCCTCTACATCTTGCGACTCTTGGTCGGTCGGCTCCTCTGCCATGAGGATTTTTCCTCGCTTGGGACGGGGAGCGTTGTTGGGTCTGGTCGGTTGCTTCTGCTCGGGCCTCGCATTAGTGCTTGGTCCAGCATTGGGTCTACTCTACTCGTTCGCCCTCCGACCTGAAGAAGTCTAACGGGAGATTCCCGAGCTCGCCTTTAAGGTACTTATCGGTGAGTCAGGCCCGTAGGACCATGTCGTTCTTGGTATGATGACCATACCTTTGGTGGAAATCGCACCAAGCGTTCATGTCCCTGTTATTGGGTGCCATGTCACCGGCACTCATGTACAGTTCCCCTTGCTCGTCGGCCTCGGTTTCTTCCTCGGCCTCTGTGCTCAGGTTGTAGGCATGATTCTGGGGGTGTGCTTTCCCCTCGGGGTGGGATACTCCATGCTGGAAGTTCCCGTGCTGAGGGTTTGATCCTCTGGTAGGAACATGGTTCGTGGGACCCTTAAAATGGGGTGGTGGTCCATTCCTTGGTTGAGATGGATGCACCCCGGGCCTCGGTGCGTTCAGGGACGGCCCGAACTTCCTCTTTAAGACTTTGTGTTCTTCATCATGCTTGATTCAATTGGAAGCACGATGGATCACGTCCTCTATCGAGGTGTACCTATTGACCAGGATGTCGGTCTTGAATTGGGAGTCGTACCATAGCCCACTGGTTAATGCTGCTATGGCTGTTTCATCCGCCAGCCCGTTGATCCGGACCATTTTAGCTTTGAACCTCGTCATGATGTCCCTGAGAGGCTCATTTGCCCTTTGTTGCAGAGCGTACAGATTGGCTACAGTGATCTCAGTCTCCATGAACATGGAGAAATGTTTGAGAAACACCATAGTCAGCTGACCGAAGCTACTGGTCGAGTTTGGTTCTAATTGGGAGAACCATTCCATCGCTGCCCCTATAAGGTTCTCAGCGAAATACTGGCATCTCCCGGCATCCAACTCGTGGATGTCGAGGTTAGCCCGCCCCATGGCGATCCGGAAAGCCCTTAGGTGTAACTTCGGGTCAGTGGTCCCGTCGTACTTGGGTATGTAAATCTGCCCGCCGTGCCTTAGTCGAACGTTCGTGATAGCCGTCGAGAACAGAGTTATTGTCGATTCTTTGGCCAGACGTTCGATCTCGGGGGCGGCAGATACTGCCCGGTGTACTCACGAGTCCACCTTGGAGAGTCTCTCTCCCATCTTCTTCATGGTACGTTTGAACTCTTCCAGCTCGGAATTTTCGTGGGGTGCTGGCTCGTCTTGAGCGCGCTGGGAGTATGGGCCCGCTTGATTACTCCCCGAAGGCCGGGAGTAATTGCTTGGCCCTGGAGGGGTGAAGTAGTTCGGGCTCTCTGCCTGGGATGGGCTCGAGAACTGAACTCCGATTGGATGATTGCGGGATTGTTGGTGAGGAGTGTTCTTCCCGGAGTCGGGCTGGTTGGTTCCGAACGTTTGAGCTCGGAAGCGGGGGATGCCATGATTAGGCGACGGGGGGAGCGCGCTCTCTAATGGATCCGTAGGTAGGGGTGGTGTGTTTTGGCGCAGATTCCTTGGGAGAGGCGCCTGATTGGTTCTCTGGGCTCGGGGATCGTTGAGGTCCTGGAAGTCAAAGTGGACCGCATTTACCCTCTCTCGATTCCTTTGCCCGGAGGTCTGCCCGATCTCGTTCACAGAGTAGGGCCTCTGTTCGATTCGGGTCTGGCTGCTCATGAGAAACTCGATTTTTCTTCTGAGTTCGACATTTTCAGCAGCCTGTTCTTGGAGCTGAGTTCTTAGGGCCTGTTCTTCGGCACTCTGGTCGGGGGTTGCCTCGACCAGGACGTTAGAAGCAGAATTTTCCTCGGAGCTCATGGTTGTGTCTCAAGTACGACAGAGTTAGCGAGATCAAAGATTTCCCACAGACGGCGCCAAAATGTTGACGTGGTTTAGCACACAAACGGTCGAGTGTATTGTGAATGGGATTTCGATTCAAATGTGCTAAGATTTTTGTGGATCCTGACCTCCACATCATCAATACTATCAACGATGACACACAAAATTAAAGAGCGAAGAAAATAAATAAAACACCAGAGTTTTTTAGAGAGGTTTGTCCCAATGCGATAGTTGACTACGTCCTCTGTCCGTTTATTGCTTTTTGAAAGATTGATCAATCGGAACCACAAGCCAATCCCCGATAGATCAAAAATGAAATAAAAACACTCTGAAGATATGAATTCTCACAGACTCTCTTCTCTCAATGGTGGATGCTTGCGTGCGTGTAGAAGGGCTGCCTTCTTGCTTTTATAGATGTCTGGCTTCTGCCCGTTGGAGGTGGACGTTGGTAGTGGCTTCGAGTTCGGGCCTTGAATTGTTGCCGAGCTGACACGTGGGCCACGTCTTGCGAGATCGTCGTAGTAGTGGACCTTGACTGGTCGTCGTGGGGTTTGAATTCAATTCGTGGCGGTTTTTCTGGTCGGTCTTCGGGAGTTTGAATTGAGGTGGTTGACCAGGTCTGCTCGCGCTCGAATGTATGGCTTTCTTCTGCTCGGAGGTTTTATTTAACTTCTGCTCGGATCCCTTTTGAGACAGTTAGTCCGGGAGGAGCCTTGGGTGTTGGTTTTAACCAAGTGTTGTTTTTGAAGTGAGATTTTGAGTTCTGCTCGGATTCTTCCTTTGGAACTCTATTCAGACTTCTTTTGAGCTTATTTTAGCTCGGGCTCTTTAGAATGTATTCTGTTCGGGTGACTTTGCCTTCTGGGCTTTTAGCTTTGCTCGGGCCCAAACACGATCAAGTGACTAGCGGGCCTTTGGGCTTTGTATTTCACAAGCCCAATTTCGTATGAACATTTAAATATATTCACAACTTAGGTCATAGACAGTTTATTCTATAGATTTAATTAATGACCTCACAATTCCAATTTATGGAACGAATTTGCACATCAACAGCTATCTTGGGGACCATGACCCGTATTACTTAAGTTCCAACGAACTGCTAGTTGTTCGTCAAACCTCGAAGTGACTCCACTATAGACCCGAGACTTCACTTTTTAGTGATACGGTATATAATAGCAGGGTGTCCATTGATACAATCAAATTCGGGTTATTGTCCTTTCACTTGATGACTCACACATGAGCAGGCGGTTTTTACCGTTTTGCCTCTCATTGCATTTTCCTCCTTCACCCAGTCAATATTATCATGAGTAACCCACTTATGGTTTCGATTCATAAGTTGCGCATGGGTACCTTTCACTTCTCACCACCGACAACATAGGAATCATCATGACTATGAAGAGAGTTGTGTGATGCCCATGTGTATGACCAAGCTACCCTTACTGCTGACTATCATGTTCCCAAAATGATAGTGTTGGGAACAGTGGTAATATATCGTGCTCTTTAACGATTAAATCAAAGAACAATCAAGCCAACAAGTAGGACTCAAGATCACTCAGGACTTAGAACGAATATCCATTTGATCATCTATTAGTGACTCAACTACAAGTTATCAGTGACGGTCTTATATGATAACTTCTTGAGTTTAAATCAGGTCCAGTCCAGTATGAAGACACTTCATACTTAATGCAGTTCTCGTGAGTGAGACACACACATAATCAAGAATAGGATTGTCACTTAGCACATTAATGACCTTATACCATTAATGGGCTCCCACCCAGTTAATCAGGTCACATACATTTTTAGTTCATTTATTATAATTATTAATTCCTCCTCATATTGACTCTGCTGTGATAATAATAACATTATTGCATCATTTATGAACTAGGGAAACACATTCTATTTTACTCTACCAGAAACTATAATAAGATTATCATAATAAGCACCATCTTTATTCAACGACTTGTCATAATCTTTTACAAATGGATAATATATCTTGTTTAAGGACAAATATGTCCAACACTGTCATGGTACGAGATCGCCTAGGCCCCTGGAGGAACGAGCGTTGATGCCATAGCCCTCGCCCGTATGGCATTCAGCGACATGAGGAAAAACAGGATGAGGCAACGGATGTGGTGCCCAAGGATCAGCTGACCTTCCACGAAGAAGTCTTCACCATCGACACAGGAGGTAGACCCACATGGATGACCACCATAGTCGACTATCTCCACAAGGAAAAGTTACCCATCCTGCTCATCGGCTACCAATAAAGTCGCATTTCATGCCACCTAGCTTTTCATGTTTTATTTCCTTTTCCACTAAGCGCAAAGCGCATAGTCAAGCCCTGACGACAAGCATACTTTTTCCCGTTCAAAAGCAATAAAAGTTTATTCCCTTTTCACAAAACTCCTTATAATAAAGGGTTATGTGCCTGTAGAATAATTATGCACTAATTAATTAATAATGACCTAATGGGCTAGGCCCATTTCATGGGCCAAAGCCCACTACATTCTAGAGTGTGGGTTATAAATACTTAAAGTCTATTAATAATTGACACACTTAAGTATTCTAAAACCCTAGTGAATTTGAGCTCTCCTCCTAGCCCTAGCTGCGAGCTCACCTTCCTCCTCGTGCCCCGATTAAGTCGTCATGCAATCACCGAGGAAGACCTAGATGTCTGACGGGGTAAGTTTTGGTCTAACAGACACTCCCTCAACAACGTGGTGGAATAGATAGAGGCTCGACACTAGTGGGGCTTTGATCCGGAATAAGAGGCTACAATTCGCACAGACAATACCAGTTGTTATTAACTCGAGGATATTACATTTAATCTAGAACATTAGCCGGAGGATATCCGAGATTTCCAGCTCGGGATCGATCTCCGAAAATCTAAGGGGGCGTTTGGTTATGGTCTCCGAGACCAATTTCTGGTTTTGGTTTCAAACAGTGTCATATTGGTTTCGCAGAACACGTTTGGTTGCCAGTTGTCTCTGTTTTCTGAGACCGGTCTCGCAGACCACTGAAATTTTAATGAAGGAAAACAGAAAACGACTTGAAGTTGTTTTCTGTCTTTGGTATTCAACTCAATCATACAAAATAAAACAATAATAATGTACTATCTTTCTATAATATTATTATATTATTTATAATAAGATATTAACTATAAAATTAACTTATATGATAAATTATTAAAATCATTTTTATGTATAATTATAAATCTTAATAAGATTACTATCATATTAACAATTATACTTAAATTGTATATATTATTAAATACTAACTTAATTACAATGATATAAACTATTGAAACAGAATATTTACTATTTTATATTACATAATTTAAACATATGTAATAAGAGTCATGAAATACGAATAATTTTTGTATTATGAAAAATATTTTTTAGAGATAATATTAATATATATTACTTTCAAATAAAATATATTTTCTTATTAGTAACATAAATTGTATTTTATTGTATTTTTTTCATTTAAATTCAACTAGAGATTAACAAAAGACTAACCAAACAGTGTTTCAAAAATCAAACTCCCAAACTAGTTTGGTAGACTAAACTCTTAGACTGGTTTCCGAAAACAAATTGCAAAACTGGTTTCCCAAAACAGTTAACCAAACGCCACCTAACAGACTATCCACTAATTTCAAGTCTCCTTTAAATAATCTACTTTACTAATAAGAAGTGTGTCTCTCTTCCCAAACAAAAAAAATTATATATAAATATTTCGAAAAATAATAATAAAATGGCATGTGCGAAACATTTCGCAGATCCGACGGTTGAAAAGCACCGGAGTAGATAAAAAAACGATTAATAACCGCTTCGACATCCTCTCTCTCTACTTCTCAGCAACGTACCTTTATGACTTAGTTTCTGCAACTCTCTCGACCTTGAGATTCCATGGCGAGCGTGTCCGGCTCCAGAAGAACCCTAGACCCTCCTCGCTCCGGAGGCAAAATCCTCAGACCGCGACGCTCCGCCGGGCCCAGGACGCCCTACGACCGTCCCAGACTGCCCGACCTCGACGAGAGAACCAACCCTAACTGGATCTCCAGGCTCATTCTCTCGCCCTCTCGCGCCATTGCCTCTGGCGCCGGCAAGCTCATCTCCACCGTCTTCTCCCAGGACGACGACGACTCTTCCGACTCCGATGCCGATTCCAATTTGTCGTCTTCCTCGGCGGAGGCTGATTCCGCTTCAGGTATGCAAAAATGAAATTTGAATTATTTTTTTCTTTCTTTCTTGGGATTTTCGAATTCCTGCTGTTGCGTGCACTTTTGGGAAGTTTAGTACTTTTTTTTGCCGTGTTTTGGGAATTTAGTGCAATTTGGGGAAGCTGCTCTGCGACCCTGTGACGACGAGAATGTTCAAGGCATTTCCGTTCATGTTTAAGTAGATAGTACGGAGGTTGTGAGTGAAGTTGTAGTTATGGGCTCCATCAAGCTCTTGACAACCCAAAATCATACACTTTCTCACTGTAGTTGTGAACTCGCATTTTCGCCGATGTCCTTAAAGTAGTTGTAATTATGTATACTTGAGGAAATGAAAATGTTGATAGTATATTGGTTTAGGCAATGTAAGTCTTGAATCTTGATATCATCTTTTTGGTTGAAAACACCTCCTAACTTCAGTCACTGTGAAATTGTATTTTACTTTCCATAAACTTCTTTTGATCCGAATTTTGACAGAGGGGAATGTTGAAAATGACTTGGAGGATAATGATTTCTCGTCTCAAAGAGATGACGTTTTGGAGGAGGTAGTATTTCGTTTCCTCTCATATTATCCAATTGTTTTGGAAGAGTGGTTGTTTTTAATTAGCGTGGCATGATTATTTATAAAGTTAGATGTGGCACTTGATGTAGAACCAGTTTCGGTTTTATCTGTACTTACATATCAAGAAGATGGCTCAGTAACTGAATAAACTGATTTTTCAGTGAAAAAATTCTATCATATGTTTTCTTTTATTTCTCTTGCGAATGAAAGTTCAACTGTAAAATGTTGTTTTCGATATAGATATGGCTGCCTTGAGCAAAGTGATTAATAAAGGTTGAGTGTTGCGAACTTAAATACTTTTTTAAAAATACGCTCATGTTTGCCAGTTAATAGTGGCTTGACCTGTGTTAATGTTTTCCTTTATTTAATCAGATGAAAAGTAAACCGGAGTTTGATTATTTTGAAAAGGATCCTGAGCCAATAGCAGGGAGAAAAGATAACAAGCGCGAAATCGCGAAACTAATTATGCAAGAGACATTTACAAGGTACTCGAGAGGCATTACCGAATAGTATGATACACACTATAGCTGCATTTGCTAATGAAGTAGAAGTATCGCTGTGTATGAGCAGGGAAGAATGCAAAAACTTAATGAAGATGATCAAATCGAGAGTTGTGGACCTTGATGCTAAAGATACAGAAAATGGGAGACTAATCCAGACGCCTAAACAAACACCAGGAGGTGAGAGTAATGTGGAAAAATGATATTATCTTGACTTGGTTATCACCTTTATTAAGTTGACAGTGTTGTTGCAGCCGTAGAGGAGCAGGATCTTCGCTTTACAGCTGTTATGGAGGCAAGAAAGTGGTTATCAGAGAAGAAAATGAAATCCGCGTCAAAATCAGATTTTGATAATGTAATGTATAGATTTTAAATTCTGTTTACCCTACCAAAGTAATACTTTCTATATAATTAATATAATTGAAGCTAATCTATCATTAGCTCCAATTACGATTCTGATCATCATTTTCCCCTGCATTGGGGCTGTGTCTTTTGTTTATCTTTCCTTTCCCACGGGATTTTTAGCGTGTTTGAACATGTTTCCTATAAAGCTGCACCTTTTGAAACTAATCTTCGTGATTCAGGCTGTCGAAGATGAAGTAGGCTCCCCAGCTGACATGGCCAAGTCGTACATGAGGTCTCGCCCCTTATGGGCTTCTCCTTCATTCAGAGACGGGGAGTTCAGCTTCTTGTCGCCAGCTGGCACACATCTTTTCAAAGAAGACACACCTCACTCTTTCGGTGCTACCACTTTGTCCTCGTCCAAGGTACTACATCGAACATATTTCTTCTAAAAAGAAAGTCAGCCATAAATTTGGTCACCTTTATATATAATGATTAAGCTGGATATAGTATCAAATTTGCATAGTAATTATAAGCTACGTGCTGAAACTGACTTCAGGCGAAAATAGATACCCCTTCCTCTGGGGGTTGGAATATTCAAGAGGAATTACAAAGAGTGCGAGCAAAGGCAACGGAAGATATGTTGAGTACTTTACCATCTAAGAAGATTGACTGGTTATCCTTGGTTCCTGGAGAAAGAGCTAGTCCGAAGCCGTTACTAGCTGAAAATCTGTATTCTAAAGCTATCAAGAAGTTGTATGCCACGAAGTCTGGAGACTCATCATTCGCCTTGATGGCAGGAGGTAGTTGTAATTCACGGAATTTCAGTTAGATCTCATCTATCAGCTTATTTGTCCGTCGTTATTGTAATCATAAACGATCTGTTAAATACCCAGTTTTGTGTTATACCCTTGCTCACGTATAAGCTTGGTGGCAAGGGTACTCGATGGATTCAGCCCGTTGTTTATATTAAGGGTATTTGGGCATTTTAGACTTATGACAATATTTCGGGTTTGAACCCAAATGCTACATAAATCGTCAACCCCCATTAGCTGGAATATGTTTTACCTAGTTGGGACTTCCCTATCAAGACATTGGGTGGAGAGTTTTCACCTTAATCTCGAAGGAAATGTGATGAAACATCGGTTGATTATAAAGAGTGTTCCGGAATTACTGTTATGGTTAATTCCTGACTCCTGTTGACCTTTTATACTTGTATTTGGTTTTTGTTCGGGTTTTATCATTTTGTTTGTTGTTTTTTAATTAAGAGATGACAGCTTGCCTCTTCAGGTCTGGAACTTACTCCTTCTGATGTACAAGGTGAAGCCTCGTTGCCAAATGAAGACACTATTATTTTGGAGAAAACACAGGTTCGTATTGCAAAAGAATAATTGAGTGGAAGTACCTTATCAAGGCTCCTTTTTCACTTTTCTCAGTCTGTTTTCTGGAAATTATTTGCCAAAAGAGGAGATTAGTGGCCTTCCTTTCGTTGAGAATCTTTGTTGTACGATTTTGTGTTGAATCTTGCAGTTGCTGATATTTTCTATGATTTTGTGTTCGTAGGATGGTTTAGAAGGTAAGGAATGCGATGACCGAAGACTCGAACTATCTGGTGATGTTAATTCTAGGTTTGACTTCTTCCCTTTTTTTCTTCTCTTACGCGGAAAGATATTTATTTTTGTTCTCTTTCCATACTATGCCCTTTGAACATCATCTTCATTTCAGTGTTGCTGGTGTGGATGTTGTTTCTGACCATATCGACGTAAGTGCAACTGAGAAGCAGAACAATGCTGTCGAAGAAACCGCACTAGGTAATCCTGTCCCGTTGACTTGAGGAAGTTGGTTTAGAACAATTATCTATGAGAAATTTGACCGAAAATAGATAATGATTCATATTGACTTAAATTATAAATCACAATCTAATACACACTTGAAAAACTGAATTAAATTATCTAAAAAAAAATTATTAATAAATACTAGAAGTGATATTTTACTTTTTTTTTTCTTTTTCTTTTTTTCTTCAGAAAATCAGTGAATATTACTGCTGAAAGATAGATATTTTTTTAGAAAGATATTTATATTCCCTTTGCTCTTCATAAACTATGATAAAATATATTTTACGCATGTTCTAATTGCTTTCTCTTTTTTTTTTCTTCTAAATATTTATAATCTTTGTTCCATGAAAATGAAGTTACCAGGAAAAACGATATGACTGTAACCTTCAATTTGCCTGCATTTCTTGAGATTTTATATGAAGTTTTTTTTTTTTTTTTTTTTTTTTTCTATAGCTTTTTCTAGACTTCCTGCCATCTTATTTCGTTTACCAGCTCATTCCGATCCTTAAAATCTTTTCTTCTTTACTAACACCTATGCATAAACCGGTAATTTATATTCTACTTTCTCAAACCCCTTTTGGCTTTCTGCTGTGATTCCAGATCCGAGACCCCTCGACAACAACTGCTCGACTGAAAAAGAAGGTGCTCACACGACCAATGGTTCGCGACACAGGTGACACGCTATTAACCTTGCTTGTCTCGTAGCTATTTTAGTCATGTTTTCTAATCTCTTCTCAACTGAGTATTTTCATCATTTCAGTTTGTCCGAAGAAGCACTTCCGGAGAGAGAGAATTGCACGCTCTTGAGTGAGATTTCGGTGGAGATACCAACCGCGAGTAGCGACGCTATGGACGACGACGCTGGAATCGGAGATTCGCCGCGCTACGCGACCCGCAACGGCGCTAAACGCCCCTCCGGCAATGATGACAAGAGACGACGTGTCAAAACGAACAAGAAAAAACCGGGAATTCCTATGTAGAATCATTTTTATCACGCCAATGTGTTCTTGCTTAGTTAAGTTCAGTTATTGTTAGTTTGTTAGGGAGAGTGCAGGCAAATATTAGTGGTTTGATTTAAGTTATTTTCTTTTTTCTTTTTCTAGGGATTTGAATTCTCAGTTTGATGGAAGGTTTGTTTGTAGTTGTACCACGCCTTTTACTTGCATTGCAAGGACAGAGAATCTAAAACCAAATTTTTATTAGCAAAAAAAAATCCATCACATGGAAGTTCTTGGCAATGGATCGTAATATTTTGTCCAATGCGTGGCCGGCCGTGGAAGCCGCAGTAGAAGGAAACAGCCGCAGCAGAGGGAAACGGCCGAGAGCTTTGTCCCTTATTTCGGTTAATGTGGAAATTTTGCATACTCTAATTATATATTTTATCACTTTTTCGTCAAGTTTGCACAACTCTTAGAAGATTTGTATGTGATAACTAAAATTATAAAGTTGCGGATTTATATTATTTTAAAATAAAATTTAATTGCGCAGTTAGTCGAGAAATAAGTGAGTAATGACTAAAATAGTAAAATATGAAGATTCTTGTTAACCGAAGCTTCATGAAAATGTCTGAAAATTAGACATTGTTATCGGCAGTGGCGGAGCTGGGATTTTAGTTCAGGCGAAGCCTTACGTGAATTTTCAATAGTATTTTTTAAATAAATTATTTAATTCTTTTTAGCAGTATTTTTACTTTAATTTTTTTCAAGCACATAAATAACGAAAATAGCATCGCTAGTAATATTGTAATATATGATAAAATAGGTGAATCCCTATAAATAAATAAAAAATCACAATTAATATAGGTACTTATGTCGTAATTAAGCTTATATTAAATAAAACCAAGAAATAGTGAAGATGAAAATAAACAAATAAAATAGACCACTCCTGATACACATGATCAAACATTTGGTACTTATATCGTTATTATCCAATTAAAAATATAAGATACTTGTGTCATTTTAATTAGGTACGTTATTCTTTTGTTCATTTAATTATTTTATTTAATAAGTAAAAATTCAAAAGTGATAATTGACAATAACAAAAAATTTAAATTACTGTATATGTAATAAAAATTTGAATATATAAAGTATTTATGTAGATATCAATATTTTATGTTGAAATACAGATGCAATTTAAGTGCAAATAAACAACCAATTACATTCATAATACTTGAGGAACTTTGACCTAGTATCTTTTAAAAGAAAAAAAAAAGCAAATTTGAACCAAGGTCTGTTTGGAGTAACAAGAGGCCTTTCACCGCTGAGCTGCATGCTTTTTCTGAATAATTGTGGTAATATTCATATATTATATCATTAATACTCATAAATATCATATATATTATTTTTTTCCGGAAAAATTCCAGGCGCAGCCCGTACACTCACTCGGATGCACGTGGCTCCGCCACTGGTTATTGGTGTTATATCATCGAAGCCAATGATATAACAACGATACAGGTACTAATTTTTATCAGTGTGAACGTATAATTTTTGCATTTCTGTCATAATTCGCTTTTTGTTGAGTTATATGATTTAACGATTGTTACGAAGTTAAAAAGAAAGATCTACAAATTAAAAAATTATCTTTTTGCTAAGTAATTGAAATAACTCAAAAGTTTTCTGGTAAAAAAAATTCTATTCATTAATATATAGTCTTTAAATTTTTTAGCCACTCTTTTTTTCACAAAATTTATGTTTTCACGAGCTCTCTCACTCACGACTTATTAAACTTGGGGCTATTTTTGTTGACGTGTTATGTTTGTATTAAAAAATGAATTTTCCGTTATAAATTTATAGCACAGGACTAAAATGAGACGCTAGATGAATTCATGGGGCCAAAATACAATTTATAATTGTCGAGTGACAGTAGTCATATTTTTCGTAGAATAGAAAGCCTACGGGCAAATTGCAAGAACGACCTTATTCGATATTTGGTATTTGGTTATACCCTCGGTACAGTTTACATGTTTGGTTCATACCCTTCATTAAACGAAGTAGGGCCCATTTATAGATCGTTGGGCTCGATTTTCTCTATCTTCTTATTTTATTATTTTTTCTCTCTCCTCCTTTTTAATATTATTTCTTTCCCTCCCTATTTCTCTCTCCTCTCTTATTCGTCTTCTTCTTCGATTCCCCAATTGCCGAGAAACCCTAATCTCCCATTGTTTCTTTGCCGATTCACTGTCTTCCTTCTCTTCGTCTTCTGCGTTACCCAGCCAACGATTAGCGAATCTTTCAGTTCGATTGTATATCAAGAATTGACTCATTCGGAGGTGTGTAATCAAATTTTATTGTTGTTTTCAACTTCTGGATGAATAGCTGTATGTATATATTATATAGAGGTACCAATATCTGTAGGCAGAATGTACTCTCTGGACCCTAAAAATATAAGGTAAGATTATACCAGTATAATAAAGTAATTTTATTATTGTTCTCAATTTGTGGAGAAAATCTAGCGGTATGGATATATTATATAGATGTACCGCTATATGTAGGCATAATGTACTATCTGGATCATCAAAATATAAGCTAAGGTTAACCAAGTATAATAAAGTAATTTTATTATTGTTTTCAATTTGTGGAGAAACTATAGCGGTATGTATATATTATATAGAGGTAACGTGATATATATGCATAATATAGGGGTGAAAGAGGAACCGGGAACTGGGAAATTAGTTGTTTTTGGTACCTATACCTAAAATTCGGGATTTTTATTTTCGGTGCCAGTTCCCGGTTCTGGTTGTAAAATTCTCTATTTTTTTGAAATCGGAACCGGAACCTGTACCGGGAAAAAGTAAGAAAAGATTGGTGGAAATATTTGGTACTTAACATGATAGCCGTCAAGGTTGAAACAACTGAACTGGGAAATTTTACTTCTAGTACCGGTTCCGGTTCCATAAACCGTGAACTGGGAAGTACCGGTTTTCAGTTTTAGACTAAATTTCTCTTATTTTTTTTTAAAACTGTTCTGGGACCGGTACCGGAACCGGACAAAATCGGGAAACGGTTACAAAATTTTCACCTCTAGCAGAATGTACTATCTGGATCCTTAAAATATTAGGTAAGATTATCCCATTATAATAAAGTAATTTTATTATTGTTTTCAATTTGTGGAGAAAATATAGCGGTATGGATATATTATATAGAGGTACCGTGATCTGAAGGCCAAATTTAGTTCGTACTCTATGAATTCTTAAGTATAAACTCGGTTGTAAACTTACCGCTACAAAACATTATAATATAATTGTATCATATAAGCTTATATTAGTTTAATTTAAGATTGAAGTATTTTTTTCAATTTACAGGATGAATGATTACATTTTGTCTGTCAGTCTTGGCGGAGAATGGAATTTCGATAGATATCGTGACAAGTGGTGGTGGGAGGTAATAAGTGATACTGCAACTGCTTTAACCGTTGAAAAGTCTGCTTTAAACAACATTTCTGATTTGAAGGAGTTGTTGTATAACAAATTTGATATTGTCCGACAATTTGATTTAAAATTAACTTATTACCCAGTTGATCACAGTACTCAGCCAATAGCCATTGCCGATGAACCTGACTTCGAATCATATATTCAGACACCAGATAGACCGTCAAGGTTGAAACAGCTGTACGTCGAGCTAGTGAAAAAGGTATCTCCTGAAGTAGACACCATATGTAACCGCTACATGACATTGTGTATAAAGTAGAGGTAATATGTATCGTGGACCGTGGTTAATGTTAAGGTTTTTGAATTTTGGGTTTGAGTCATTTTCCTTTTCTTGTTGCCTTTGTTTTGGCGAGCGTCAGTTGTTGAGGAAAGTGGATATTGTTGGAAGTGTTATTTAACAGATATACAATGTAGCTGCTCATAGGTAGGACGAGGTGCTTCGTATGGTCCGCGGTTTGATGTCTCGTGCTTTTTTTTTTTGTTATGGAAACTAAACCTTTCATAGTTTCATTAAATGTATGTGTAACGGATAATTAATTATTACGCTTGTTAACGAGCATGAGACGTTTCATTTTCAAATTATGCGCATTACAATTGACTGTGATGGAAGTTCCTTCATAAAGAGTTATCGTGAAAGCCTGATTGACTCAATCTCTAATACTTACTCATATTTTCTCATGGCTGACTCCATCAACAATGCCGATAAGGTGTCCTCCCGGCGCCCAAATGAGGCCCGTTACCAGCAGTTGGTGGATGAAGAGGATTGAAAATGCCTTCGGCATTGGGGCGCAGAGCGCCAATTTTTTGGTAAATCGCATCCCATACCTTTGTTGGAATGGGGCAGAAACCTTCGATTTCAGTACCCCGGAACCTCCAGAGATTCGGGATTTACCCCAATGCTTCCCAGCATTGTCGTCTTTTTTGGATTGTGTACTGGACAATAGGGTGGCGTCGTAGAGGGAACAAGCCTCCTCCCCGTCGTGGGTCAATCAGGACGTGGGGTCCTTACTTATCACCGTGATCATGCGGATATGTAAATACCGCTATTATTTACATGATATAGCGGGCATGAATATTTTACTAGCGGATTAGATTCACTATGATATGAAGTCAAGTTATCGCTAAGTACTACGGTATACCTCTATTGTTACCGCTACGGTATTGATCATTTTACAACCATCGGCGAACAATATATAGTTCATCCGATAAACTGAGTTTATGTTCGCTCCGAAACCCTTAAATAGTAGACGATAACCGAGAAACACACTAATCCAAGATACGACGCGCATTCCCGCTATCTTCTTTCCAAGTTACCGCTAGATACTCTAGTATACCTCTATTGTCACACACGTAGCGGTATTTTGATTTACGAAAATAATTTAGTTTTTTTCCTTATTACTTAATTTCGTGCATATTTTCACCTGTTTGACGATGAAAAATAGCTAGGAAAAGAATATATATGATACACAAATTGCATAGAACACAACATTGATAGGCGTAATGAGTGTAGACTAAGAAGGAGCTTGTGTGTGAGAGACATACGGTCTTGATCATTTTAAAATCATCGGCGAAAAATATATAATTTATTCCATGAACTAAGTTTATGTTCGCTCCCAAACCCTTAAATGGTAGACGATAACCGAGTAACACACTAATCCATGATACGACGCGCATTCCCGCTATCTTCTTTCCAAGTTACCGCTAGATACTCTGGTATACCTCTATTGTTACACACATAGCGGTATGTTGGTTTACAAAAATAATTTAGTTTTTTTTCCTTACTAGAGGAACACTCGAGAGACATACATTTATTACTTTGAAACCTGACGCTTCGATTTGATAGAGAACCACCAAATTAATGGTCCTAGTAAATATGTACCGCTAAGGTTATACATATAGCGGTTTCTAAACTCTGACACTTTGATTTGAAACGAAACCACTTATTTAATGAGAAATTAAATGTCCTAGAAAAAACCGCCAACGTACAGGTAACCGCCTCGCTGAACGAACGAGTATATCCATTAATTGCTATAAATGTGACCAAATATATTTGTAGTTACCAAGTATTTCCGGACCACTCCACAAGTCCGCACCACTCCACAGGTCCAGAATTATTATCTCAATGGCTTCCTTACCAGAAATTCCACGAAGTCTGAATCTTGCTTTTTCATCGTTGAGCCCTGAAAATACGGTCTTGTACTTCTTTTATTAGTTATTTTCTCTTAGATCAAGAGTAAGATGCTTATACTTAAGTTGTTCTTTTTTTTCAGCGTCTCTTGCTCAACTTTTCGAAGTCTAGAGGGTAGGGATGTTCCAACTCGTGGGACGATAATGAGGCTATGACCCATCATATTGTCAGGACATACGGTCACGGGTTTTGCAGTTGGCATCATATAATTCAAATATCAATTTTGAAAGGAATATGGATTGTCAACATCGACTGTACGTAAATCTTTGACACTTTATTATTGTTATTATTTTTATTTTTATTAATATTTACCCTCAATACGATTTGATATCCGCAGGGATAAGAGCATGCATTCAAAAAAAATCAATTGTAGATGAAACGCCTTTTGAGATCACTCGGGACAAGTTTGACACGTTTAATGGTCCAAGATTGGGCTGGCTAAAAGCTCTCAGCAATGTAAGTTTTCACTAATTACAATGTACACTATTACACTGCTCGTAGACTATTAATGCCAATTGATGTTATTAGGCCCCCAAGCTGTTTGCCGGGATCAAATTCTTTTTCATCGGCTTCGATCGCTCTTACAGTAAAGATAAAGTACAATATCTCGTCCATACACGGAGAAGGGATGGCCATAAATAACGAGGCAGAGTATTTACAACTTTGCCAAACTGATAGGGAACCACTGATAGGTTCTTCATAATTTACCACGACACTCTCGTTCAGGAGCCTTTCAAACGTCGTAATCGTAGAAAAGCGATGATCTTGGCAATGGGCACTCTGGCAAAGTTCTACGCACACAGTTTGTTGTTGGATTTCATAGCAGCTTTTGGTTTGGATATTTTTGTTCGAGGTTTCTGTCTGTCTGTCTGTCTGTTTTTTTTTTTTTTTTGAAGGGTTAGGTGTCTGTATGTTGAGTTTTGAAAGCCCTTGACTTTTTAATATTATCTTTTTTTATCTGCTTATTATAATCATTATTCTCTTCCCGCTAGGTAACCGATAGGTGTTTAGAAACCACCCTTAAGAGAAGACATAGCGGTAGTCTATGATCATCGAAAGAACTCGAATTAGTGGGTGGTCAAACATATTAATGCATACTAAGAAATACTACTATTAGCATTGATAACGGTAAATAAATAAAGAAACGTGGATTAGTAGAGGTAACCAAGTAAAGCAATCTGTACTAAAAAGAAATACAAATATTAGCATTGGTAGCGGTAAAGGAATAAAGAAACGTAAATTAGTAGTGGTAACCACGTAAAGCAATCTGTACTAGAATGAAATACTACTATTAGCATTGGTAGCGGTAAAGGAATAAAGAAACGTGAATTAGTAACGGTAACCAACTAAAGCAATCTGTACTAGAATGAAATACTTCTATTAGCATGTTAATTGTCCAAAATATCAAAACATACTAAAAGATGGCGCTGGAATAGTTGTCCAAACTATTAAACCATACTCAAATAAGTTGTCCAGAATATTACAACAGTTAAAATAGTGGTCCAAATATTCACGTGCACCAATTGGAGAAGACTTCGGGAGGCGTATCTAAACCTGGCAGTAGTAACCCGTTGATGGTGAAACAACATCGGCGACTCTCCGAGCATGTCGAGCTCAATACATTTCTAGGGAGCATCTCTAACATTTTGGATCCCGCGGTCTCTGGACGATCTTTTTACCACGTTCTAACTTCTGCACGAGCATCTCTAACATGGGGGTTCGACTAACAAGGGGACGATCTAGTGAGTTTATATGCGGCAACGCAGCTTCCATCTCCGTAGGAATGAGAACACTCAATTGTCCCTGCAAATTAAATAGTATACTTATTTTCTCAAATAGTAGTTGATATTGAAGGATTTATAATAGAGCAACCAACCTTCGAATCCGCTCCATGCAAAATATCGCGTTTTGAATTGATTGGCGCTGAAGATGGATATGCCCGACTGGCCACATTGTCCATTTGCACATACGAGGTGCCTCCTCCGACTCTCGTGGGTCCTCCAAGGCATGTGCCAGACCAGGCAAACACTCGTATGCAAAAATCTGCATGAAGTTAACATGCAGAATTCGCACATAAGATGTCGATTGTAAATAAATAACTTAAAACCATTACATATATACCAGTAGCGGGTCTATGAACCCCGCAAACCCCATTATTGGGATCCGCGATGGAACTGTTGCTCGTTGTCTAGTGAGTCTAGGGATGTTGTTTCCCAACTCACGAAGTGCTTTCTTCTGGAGAGTCTATTACGATAACATGAATGAATGTAGGCCCCAAGGATATTGAACGAATACGTCAAGGTCCTCCGCCAAGGCCAAGAATTCCCTAGGCAAACTAGTTTCACCAGGATTGGGTAACAACACTCCAAGACGAAGCAGAGACATGCCAACCTTCTCTTGTCGTCGATGGTCACAATCGGATGAAGATGACTGTTATCTAATTTGGACACCACCATTCCTAATGTGACCGAAGAGCCTACATCTGGCCACATCCGTTGCTTGAATGCGTCATTATTTCCGGCTCGGGTCCGCAATTCAGCCCAGTGATGATGGCAAATTCTCGAACCCCGTATCGTAATGGAACATTGTTCACCAACATCCACAACTCGTATGGCTCTTGATGTGTAGTACTTCGCGAAAACAAATTCCACAACAGTTGGGGAGAGTGCTTGTAGTGGATGGGGACATCTAGTAGAGTCCCAAACTATGTGCGCTGGAACCACTCTTCCTCTCCCGCTGTCAGGTTCTCCTTAATGATATTCGTGATCGTCAAGAAGTTTGCTTCTTCTGTGACGACCTCACAATCGTACAATTCATCCAGCCGGAGGATAGTATTTAGCTATTTCCGAAAAAAAAAACAAATCATAACTTGATTAGTTTCTATTATACATAGTGGTAATGCAGTATATAGGGAGCAACGGTAAACCGCTATCGGTAATATACAGTGGGGTGTAAATAGATAGCTAGCGAAGATTCTAAAAAACATAGCGGTAATGCAGTATATTCGGACCAACGGCGAACTGCTAGCGGTATTCTGTGAACGGAGCGTAAATAAATAGATAGATAGCGGGTATTGCCGTAATAGGTACAAAATCAACCCTACACTTGTTTTTCTTCGTAAACCAGACAATATAATATATTGCATGTAACACAAGTACACCCTAACATCATTACGAGTCAAAAAAGTTCGCAAAGCATAGGTTTCTCAAAGAATAAACATTTACCTCCATTTGTGTGGCTTTGGGGAGGATGAAGACGATGATCGGAGAAACTCGTCGCTGAAAGGATCGTCATTTGCAGGGAAAGCAAAGAGATTAAAACTTCGTTGCTCGAAGTCGTTCGCGAACCAGAATGAACAGAATAGAAGGACGATGATCGGAGAAACACGTTCGGAGTCAGAAGAGAGGATCTTAGGAAATAGAAAACGTCGAAGTGAAGTAAACACAGAGAAAAAGCGAGAATATGTTTGAAAAAAAAAACCTAAAAAAGAAAATGTAATAAAATAAACCGCCCAAAGCTCAACTACCAAAGGGTAAATTAACAATTTCGCAAAATACTGTGTAAAATATAAATGAAAACTTACAATTTGTAATAATTAGGGCAAAAAATAAATCTATATATATATATATAAAAGCACAGTTTATCAACGATGAGGTGGCATGATTCAAAAAGCACTATTCAGGAATACTAATTTGGCAAGATTTTTCAAAATAAACTGCACTATTTGGCCCTCAACATTAGTTTTCGTGGCTTTTCAAGTGCCTAATTTATTACATACACATGCCATATACGTTTCTGTTTCTCTGTCTTCCATTTCTCTTCTCTTGCGAGTCTCTTTCTCTCCTCACTCCATCTGTCTCCTCAGCCCTTTCCGGTCAGTAGTGCTTCCTTTTTCCCCAACCAATTTCGACTTGAGATCGGATACCCTAACAAACGTCCCACGAAACCTTCTTTCGGAACCAGAATCGACTCTGATATCTCCCCGGAGTGCTAGCTTGCGAACCTTCACAGGCGTTTCACCTCAAACAATCGCCTCCATTGGCTTCGTTCATCTCTCTCGATCAGAGGAAGCAATTCTCAAAGGTATTTCGCTCTTCTCTCGGATGATCTCCAATGGATTTCGCCCAACTTAATCTCTTGATTTTGATTACTCTTGATTTGAGTGTGATTAGTAGCTACATAACCTCTTCTTGAAGCGAATCAGAGGACTGTTTTGTGTTCTTGATCCTAAACCCACCTCCCACGCATATGTATTTCTAACAATCGCCGCTGAGTTGACCCGATACGTTAGTTTTTTTTATGTTTTTATTTTTTTTTCTAATTTAATCATCTCCTATTTTCTGATGTTTAAATCATTTTTTTGGTTATGTTTATTTTTCAGGGTTTTTTTTACCAGTGTAGCGAAGGTAGCAATCGACAAGGTCGCCGCCGAGTTGACCCGGCACGGTTAGTTTCTGATGTTTATATATTTTTTTGTAATTTAGTCCTCTCTTAGTTTCTGATGTTTATATCATTTTTTTTTATTATGTTTATTCTTCGGTGTTTTTTTTTTTTTTTATCAACTGCATGAGTTTTTGAGCTAAATATTCACTCTCCCGAAAGAAAAATGACCAAAATGAATACATGATCAAGTTCTTTATTTCTTTATTATTATAGTAGAAATTCGGCAATTCTTAGGTACCACATTTTTTTAGATGTTATGTTATTTCAATGCTAATTCTGAACGAAACTCGCGTTTTGTGGTGAGAATCCCGAGTAAATTTTGAGTCAGGATATGTTCCCTCCTCTATATTTCTTCCTTGCAAATAGGTGTAAGACAAAAGCCACGACGAATCTAATTTTGTCCGTGAAAGCTGCATGCCTGCATATTGGATTCCCCTCCTCAACGTTGACTTGATAGTGAAGTTTTCTTTGATATTTTTAATTTATTATGATTTTTCTTGAACTAATTATTTCCAATTTTTCTCTAATGTTATCTGGGATTCTTAGTTTTGATATATTAACGTGAACATTTTTTAGATAATTTTTTGGTACTTGCCATCATCTTGGATCATTTGGGCGAAGTGCTAGAACAAGCAACCTAGCATTGTGTCCATATTTTTCAAATGTAAGAAATTATATTCTCTTTTCCTTTGATATATTCAGAGACATTAAAAAATTTTGCTCGATTATATAGATTAAATATATTTAATGATGCCAAAATTGGATTCTTATTTATGATAGTTCAATCATAAACCTTTCAGGAAATCCTTTTCACGATTAATCAATAAGGATACATGGTCAGTTCTTAACTTCTCTCTATTATAATGGTTGATTTTTAGGAAAGTGTTTTAAGATTTTATCGACAAGATAATAATTTTTAAAATATATTACACATTATTAGTATCAAGATTACTCAAAATATAAACAGACATTACGTTATGATTAAGATGTTTAAGATAGACTATTTGAGTGACTTATTTGGTGTCTTTTGTCATGTTTTTAATCCTTGATACATTTCATTGGATTTCTTTTTGCAGGTACAACGAATGTTCCAATTTGGGACGAAGCAAATCGACTTGCGGACGTTCATAGTTCATATCAAGACTCACACGCAATGATTAAAGATTGGGACGAAGCATTTTGACTTGCGGACGTTCTCCGACATTGGTATATCTCTCTGCTCCTCAGTTGAATTTTCGGCGCTACAGTTGAATTCGGACTGTGCAATTACACATTTTGGGCATCATTACTGCTCTAATATAGATCGACAACCACAATTCAGAAGGAGGAGCCAACCATTTGAACTCGGGTTAGTTACCCAACGACAATCTGCTACGACATTTTAATCTGCTATAACATTTTCAATTGCGATGCTTTCTTCGACGTCGTCCTCCACGCCATGGGAGCCATATCTATCATCTCCACGGGAGCCATATCCATTGCGGTTAGTTTTACCATTTAGTTTATAGTTACTTCAGTGTATATATCCATCTATCATCTTCATCGCCGACGCCTCATCTTCGAATTAAAGAAACCTTCACACGCAGTGTCGTTCGCGTCCGTCAAAGCCATAATTGAACCTCTAACCATCTTTCTCTAGCATTCAATGGTCAAGGTCGTTAGGTTCAATTCAAGCGTCGTTCTTTATGTTAATGTCAATTCCGACTCACATGTGTCAAAAAAAGGCGGTAAGTACATTTCTTAACACCGTTAAAGATGGACCAAGCAAAGGATCGTGTGCAAGGTAATTATCTGTTTTGATGTTATTTAGTTGTCGTAAAAACAATGATTTTCGATTAGTTGCTTCAAATCTTCAATATGTTTTTAATTATATTATACATTTGATTCATGATTTCGTTATGCTACTAAATTCTATATTTCAAAGTTCAAACTGCCGAAAACCGACGCAGCTGTGCCCGAAGATGCGCTTGGGGAATTCACGGTAATGCATCAACAAGAATGCGGGAGATTTTACTGCCTCTTCGACTTAAGTGCACTCTTCTTTTATACTATTGTTTACTACTCTATGTTAGTATGCGTGCATGTGTATATACTGCTATATTCAGAACATACGATATTATGGCACTAATTAGCCATTATACTATTTCCCTTCATTTGTTTTTTCTTATCATATGTTTGTTTTCTACTTGAATATTTTTTACACGTTAGATTTTCTTTCTGTTCTTTTCAGATTTTATGCATCTATATGGATATCAATGTATTCAGCACATATGATATTTATATATTAATCAAAATTAAGGTAATTAAGATAAATGTATTCAGCACATATGATATTAATATAATCAAAATTAAGGTAATTAATTTTTTTATTCTATCTTTTTATTTTCTTATGATTTTTAAGTCATTGATACTGATTGCTTGAAAATATGGTATCATATTCAATGAATAATGTCCTAACTTCATTTTTGTAGTGTTATTTTACGGCTCATTTTTTAATGACATTATATTCCACGATAATTAGATTAATTCGAACTTAACTTAAGTTTATTGGTCACTAATTAGGTACACTTTTATTAATTATCCAATATTTATAATATTACATGTGTGATGGACTTTAAATATCACGGTTAACATATAAACTGTGGACTTCGGGTATATTTAGTCAATAATAAATTTAGTCAGTACTATAAATTTTAATTTTATTTTATTTTGAAAATTTTTATAATCGAGATGGATCACCGCTTACCTATATACTTTATCGTCACCGCAATTCGCGCGGTGCCGTTCACTAGTATAAAATAAAATACAAGAACACAACGGGGGCAGCAAACGAAACGATCAATTAAGGTCTTTTAGCCAATTCTTTGAAAGCTCAGTCTCAGTCTGAGTCTCGCCATTCCCAAATTCCATTTCCAACAATGGAGGGTTTTCCTTCGTCTTCCCAGATTGCCCAGCAGACATGGGAGCTCGAGAACAACATCACCGCCATGGAATCTCCCTCCAAGCCCGCGGCCGACTCCGCCGCTGCCTCCGACGCGATCTTCTTCTACGACGAGGCGGCGCAGGCCAAGTTTCAGCTGGAGAAGCCGTGGTCCAACGACCCTCACTACTTCAAGCGCGTCAAGATCTCGGCGCTGGCGCTGCTGAAGATGGTGGTCCACGCCCGCTCCGGCGGCACTATCGAGGTCATGGGCCTCATGCAGGGCAAGACCGACGGCGACGCCATCATCGTCATGGACGCCTTCACCCTCCCCGTCGAGGGCACCGAGACTAGGGTTAACGCTCAGGCCGACGCCTACGAGTACATGGTCGACTATTCCCAGACCAACAAGCAGGTCCCAATTCTTCCATTTGCCGTTTTCTTCTTCTTCTTCTTCTTCTTCTTCTTCTTCTTCTTCTTCTTCCTTCTTTCGGTTTGTCTCTGCAACCTTAGGGTGTGTTAGGTTTAGGATTTGACGCAGAGACTGATTGCTTACTGACTACAATCTTAGATCAACACTTTCTTGCTTTGAGAAATCCTAGGGTTTAACAACTGGGTTTAACAGGTTCAGGATTGATTGGTTCGTTGTAGTGTCATGAATTGTGTTCGTCTCTCATGGCTTAGTTTTGTAAGCTTTGTGCAAGGCTGCAAGCTGAATATTGCCGATATGCCATGGAATCGTAGTTTTACCTTTCCTCCTATCTTATGATTCAAAGCTGCTTCGAGGATTAAAGTGAATCCTCGGCGCATTTGATTTTGGAGAGGAACCCTAGTTCATCTTTTGGGTGTCACTTGAATTACTGAAACGGCATCTAATGTATTTCTGGAGTTAGCGCCAGTTACACGGCTTCGTTCAATGGTTTCTGTTACGATCTTCGAGAGAATAATAGTGTGGGGTTGAAATAGTAGTTCATATTTGGTAACTAACGGAACTTAATTCAATCCAGGAAATAGGTAATAGATGATTGGCCATTTGGGCCTGGTCATCGAGACGGGGAGCACGGAATACCTACAGATTTAGGGTTTAAGATTGCATTTTTCTGCTATTATTAACCGTGAATTTGTATACTCTTATTAGGTCATCAAAGTGGTGAGCTTGTTCGTGGTTAGAAGAAGAAAATATGTTATTGTCTAGAGTTGTAACTTTTACTGTAGAAAAAAGGCTAATTACGTTTATGTTATGCAGGCCGGTCGATTGGAAAATGTGGTGGGTTGGTACCATTCACACCCTGGCTATGGATGCTGGTTGTCGGGTATTGACGTTACCACACAAATGCTGAACCAGCAATTTCAGGAGCCATTCTTAGCCGTTGTCATCGATCCGACAAGGACGGTCTCTGCTGGGAAAGTCGAGATCGGTGCTTTCAGGACTTACCCAGAAGGGTATAAGCCTTCGGATGAGCCTGTCTCTGAATACCAGACTATTCCTCTGAACAAGATTGAAGACTTCGGTGTGCACTGTAAACAGGTTATCATCTCTCTGGCAGTACATTCCACTTTGTGCCTTGTAGTCTTTATTATATTATCTTAATCGTTGTCTTAGCGTGTTGTTGCAGTACTATTCGTTGGACATAACTTATTTTAAATCCGCCCTGGACACTCACCTCTTGGATTTGCTGTGGAACAAGTATTGGGTGAATACTCTTTCTTCTTCTCCCTTATTGGGCAATGGAGACTATGTCGCTGGACAGATTTCTGATCTAGGTATATTGTATTTTTATTTAACTATCTTCCTTGATGGTGTGTAATTTTATCAACTTATTCAAGTGACTATAATCTTTATATCATGCAGCTGAAAAGCTGGAGCAAGCTGAGAATCAGTTGGCCCATGCTCGCCTTGGATCCATAATTGCACCCCCTCAAAGGAAAAAAGAAGTGAGTTTATATATATATACATATAGATGTAGATTTCCAAGTCTGAGTGAAAGAACTTCATACCTATTGTCAGAAATCTGCTTGTTGGGGGAATCAGTCTTGGATATCTCGCTATTAGATATGATTTGTTTGTTCAAGATAGTAAATCTTCGATGCTTGCATGATTACATGTATAGCAGTTCATGCTTGGTTTTTACAGTATCATTCGATAATTTAAGAGCATCCACAAGCAACGATTTAGTGCCTGCTTGATTATTTAATTATTCCATGAAACATCGCTCTTTTATTTCTTCTGCACCTTAAGTGATGATCGAAATAATGACAGCTATCAGTAAGGAGTGAAAACGAGTATCAGCTTGTTAATGAAATACTGAAATAGTTTGAGTGCCTTGACTGTTTGTTTTACGAACGTGTAGAAACTCTTCCTTCGGGCTGGTTTATCTATGTTCCTTTCTAATTAATTTGTAAAAGTCAATGCCATAATGGTTATGCATCATAGTAATTGAACAATGTATCGATGACGTTTTCTGAAAACTTAAATCTGGAGGAACTTTACCAGATTTTAAAGCATGGAGAATCTCCAGCCTTAGTATTGAAGTCATACTAAGTGTTTAGGGATGAAACTAGGATTGACTTTGGCTTCTATTTTTTTCCTGGCCCCGTCCTGGTTTTTCCAGGCTTTCCAAAATCAGGCCAGTCACATTTCCGGCTCCCAGAAAGCGGTTTTTAGAACTGGGAACTGGGAGGGGACGGGGCCAAGACCAAACTGAAACCAGGCCTGCCAGGTTTTTGAAAATATTTTTATTATTAAGTTAATAAAATGGGGCCTATAGCATGTGCATTTTATACTCTTTGTCCACTGCAGAAAGAAAAAAGAAGAAAAAGAGATCAGTCTTTTGGGGTTTGATTAGGATTTGATATTATATGTTCAGAAGTAGTCACTCGAGGATGATCACCAGTTTATTAAAATAAGTAAAAGTTAATTTTTAGCTTAGGATCTCAGGAAGATAAATGGCCTTCCCACGAATTAGAGGCCTTTTTATCGCTCTCTCTCGTCCCATAAACATATTGTCCTCAGTGCACCAAGCATATCGATTTTTTGAAACCATTGTTATCTCATTGTTGCAGGAAGAATCACCTCTCGGCAAAATTACTCGCGACAGTGCAAAAATTACCGTGGAGCAGGTGCATGGTCTAATGTCACAGGTATGAGTAATTCTTTCAGTCATTGGATGAGAATCGGCAAGCAGGAGTTTCACTTATTTCATGGTCATGCCTGGTTTCAGGTCATCAAGGATACTTTGTTCAACTCCGTTCGTCAACCCAACCGATCTCCAACTGAGCCATCAGGCCCGGAACCGATGATCGAGAGCTGATCAATCTGTACACTTCATAACCAAACACATGCTTAATATTACGGCATCGCCTTCGCTCTGTACATTCTCCGATGCATTATGAGAGACGGATTTGAGGCTTTTCGGGATTTGGTCGTTTTTGCACATTTTTATCCCTTGTCAAAAAGTAGCCGTTTATGTCCCTTTCGGCTGGCCCCACCTGGGTTGAAATGGGCAGGCTTATAGCTTTCGAAGGGTCTATTAGGAAATTAGAAGTATTATTATTATTACATAGTTGAGTTGAGAATGTAGACTTATATGTAGCTTTGAATTTAGACTTTTGACTCTGATGAGTTATAATGTCTCAACCGTTGTTACTTAAGAAATAGTAGGGCATGTTTAGGTGGTTGTCCGTACGTTTCCTTGGCATACTATTTCTATATTTTGTTGCTTTATGATGACTTTTGTCTGTGTTTGAATAATCAGTGAGTATAATTGAAAAACATTATCCTATTTTCTCAATAAGTAAACCAGGTATTTGAGCCTGTATTTTTGAGTTGCCTTAGAAGAAATTGAAAATAAACCTTGTCCTATGAAGAATAGGATGATAAAAACCAGGTATTTTAGTTTGGAGATTTCTAATGGAAGAAGAAATGCATGAACATGAAGTGTATTATTATTTTGCAAATCAATTATTAATGTATATTGAGAGTTAAATAAAGGGAGAGACAGCAATTGTAGATTTCACATGCATGGAAGCAAAAATCTCGTGGGTCTTTTCATCTTTTGTAGGTGTTATACAATCAATCATGTACGTGCTCAAAAGTGCCATCTCCTTTTCTTTTTGGCTCCAAAATGCCATATCTATGTAACTATATGTTGCATGATATCTCCGATCACCACTATTAGAGATATACAAGGAAAAAAGAAAGGGGAAAAAGGGTAACCCAATTTTGTGCAAGCCTATCACTTTCTGCCCTATGGAATAAAGAAATTTACAAAAAACTAAAGAATATTGAAAGGAAAGAAGAGAACACGAAAAACAATACAAAACAAATAAATCTTCAACTTTTTTTTATTATCTTTAGTGGGTTTTGTGTGGACTCTTTTATGAAATCATAGCTTTCATGACTTTCCCTCTCTTTTTTACATCATTTTGTTCCATTAGATTCTTAGAAGATAACAAAAAGTATTCTTCTTCACAAACAACCACAATGCTCTCTCTCTCTCTCTCTCTCTCTCTCTCTCTCTCTCGCTCTCTCTCTCTCTCTCTCTCTCTCTCTCTCAATTGACCTATTCCATTTCTAACTTTGAAATAGCTACTCTATTTTATTTGACAACTTCACGTGTGAATAACCCTCCTCCACTAGTCTCCATCTCTCTCTAATTTCTTTTAAAAGCTTTTACTCTTGAAAAATGACAATGTTCAAGAGTTTTTTTTTTCCAAGTGGTTTTAGCATTTTTCGCTGTTTATTTGTATGTCATCGGGGTAGAATCATATATCTCAAGGCAATGACCAAGGGTAAAATTTGGAAACGTAAGTTTTTAAGGTCAATGACAAAAATATAAAAAACGGTGATAAGGAATATTGACTCGGATAATGTCACACAAGTTCAAATACTCAACCGCTCAAAGTATATCTAATTGTAATTTAACTAAGCTTCGAGAGACATTTGGGAGAGGTTGTATTAAAGAGCTAAACTTTCAATGTGTAATGGTGTGTTAAAAGGTAATTTTCTAGTTAATTTAGACTAGTATTTGGCGTACAAAAATAGGTTGTTGACTTTAAATTGTGTCCCTTGTTGATTGATCAACGTGACCCATCGGAGCGAGTTTTGAAGCTTCTTTTTTCTTTGTTCTTTTTACTTTTTTCCAACCATAATCGTTCCATATGGCTTCAAAATCAAATTCATAAACACCTTTGAATTCTCTAATGACGTGTCCTTTAGTCTTTTTCATATATATAAAAACTACACATTTTCAACTTCGAGATATCAAATACTTAGTCTAAAAAAAATTACATTATTAAATACGAGTTTTACAAAATATATAAATAAATTTCACAACCACTAACTAGTTTATACGTCACTGAAGAATCTTCTATTTTATTCAATTATTATTTTGCATGGTAGGTTACAATACATAGTGTTGTAGGCTAATTAGTAACACATGAGCCTTTGGCTCTCCAAGCTTGAACATGAAAGTGCTTCCAAAGCAAATAACTTATTAAACTATCCTATATTAATAATATATAGTTTATTATATTGAAGGAATATTATGGCGCATGTGAAGGAATGTTACATGAAGATGAAGATGAAGCTAATGTGTGTCCTATTACAAAGTCAAATTCACATTCCTTCGGTTCATTTGACTTGTCTACCCTTCTCTTGGTCTAGTGATCAACCCATTTGCGTCTACCACAATAATTCATGTTATGATATAATATATAGTATATACCACAATAAACAATGTCAAAATTAGGGCCATGAGAGGCATGGTCATATGTTTGTTGTACAAACTTAATTATTTTGCCACTATATAAATATATATAGATTGCCAAAAAGGAGAAGGAAATAAAGATAAGATGCATATGTTGTAGAAGTGCACTTAGTCCCATGAGGAGTGATGGTTTTATGTTATCAAGAAGTGAAAGTAGAGACACTACTACTTGCTCATCCCACTAGCTAAGTGGAATGCTAACTTTTCTAGGAATTTTCCCTCAATAATGTACATATAATAAGTATATATTTATAAATAAATAAATAAATACAAAAGTGGATATTCTCCTCCACAATCAAAACCTAAGTTGAAAGATTGCCCCTTTCCTATTTTCTGCCCAAAACATAATTGCTATAATGTTTTCAATTTTGGTGTCACATTTTTTACCACCAAATTTAGGGTTTTTTGTTATACAATGTGGAAAATATGGAATAGAACTCTTAACTGATTATTAGCTAGCCATTGTTTTGCAAAGAGTGTTGTAGCTCTCAAACACACCCACCTCATAAAGAGATAACTATGCTTGCACATGAATATTGCAAGAATTTAGCCAACCCTTCAAAGCACTTTTTTTCTACTCCAATCCAAAAGAATCTTTCTTCTCTCTCTATTTCCTTATGATGTACAATAAAGCATTGGTGCCTATAGAGTTGGAGGTTCTAACTATTCAATTTCATCTCAAGCAATACCAATTATTATTATTATTATTATTATTATTATTTTATTATTTTATTATTTTATTATTATTATTATTATTATTATTATTAGGGTTAATTGCGGCAAAAATACCCAATCTTTTTCAATATTCTCCGATAGGTACCCAACCTCAATAAACGTACGCAAAAATACCCAACGTCACACTTTTGTCGCCGACCAACTAACGTCGTTAGACGCTGCCTACGTGGCCGTTACGCTGTCCCATGTGGAATGCCACGTGGCCAAAGGTTGGGTATTTTCGCCGCCACATGATCAAAGGTTGGGTACTTTCGCCGCCACGTGGCATTAAAAAAACAACTTTTTTTTATAATTTTTTCTTTCCCGTTAGCCAATATGTTTTTATTTTTTTTATTTACATCAAACATGATCAAATAATTTTATAAACAATGTACTTATAAAAAAAATGTTAAAGAAAAACCAAAAAAATGTTACTTTTCTTTTTTCACTTTAAAACAAAAAATAATAAGGTTAAACATAATTTTTACCAATCACCAAACTTTCAGTTTAAATTAAGCTTGAACTGTATTTGATACAATTATTTGTTTTAATCATGCCTTAGTTTCAAATATGTTATATGTCTGCAAAAATCATATCATGCCTTAATATTAATATTAAAATGCTCGTGTTATTATATACAATAATGTTTTAGTTTCAAAATTTTAATATAATCTATTAAAAAATTATAAATTATCCCTATAAGAAATAATATTTTTTATAAAAATATTTTATAAAATTATTTTTTTTAGATTTAACATATGTAAAAAAATAAAAATATGAGTCACGGGAAATATTTTTTTTTAAATAAATTAAAACTAATAAATTTAAGGAATTATTTGATTATTTAAAAAATAACATAATTTTTTATAAGTACATATTTTATGAAATTATTTGATCATGTTTGATATACGTAAAAGAATAAAAACATACTGGCTAATGAGAAAGAAAAAATTAAAAAAAATATTTTTTAAATGCCATGTGGCGGCAAAAGTACCTAACCTTTGGCCACGTGGCGGCAAAAGTACCCAACTTTTGGCCATGGGCCATTCCACACGAGACACCCTAACGGCCACGTAGGCAGTGTCTAACGGCGTTAGTTGGTCGGCGACAAAAGTGTGACGTTGGGTACTTTTGCCTACGTTTATTGAGGTTGGGTACCTATCGGAGAATATTTACAAAGGTTGGGTATTTTTGCCGCAATTAACCCTTATTATTATTATTCCCATGGCATATTTGATATATGCCTTCCTTTCCTCCTTTGCTCTACTTTACACTTCTCCAAATGTTCAATTCCTTTCATGTTTCCATTCCCTTTCCTTAATCATGGGTCAAAAGGGTCATTTCAAAGGGCCTAAATGAAGTAGGTGGGTCCAAGTGGAATATTTTTTTAAAAAAATATAGGGACCATTTCCATCCTCACCTCTCTGCATGACCATCAAGCCTTCAATTATGCACAATGGTTTCTTGAGTGGGAATACAGTGTATTTGAAAAAAAAAATAAGGGTCCTCATTTTGGAAGTCTTTCTTGTATGATAGAGCATTCCTTGCAAATTGTAACCACTACTTGTCTGCACATTGTGCAACTCATTGATCATCAAGATCATGCAAATTCATGAACCAACTTGCAATGCCCAAAATTTTGAGTGATATCATTAGAAAGTGAGACCAAACACAAAAGTCATTTGGAGGCTTCCTCAAAGAAGTGCAAATACATAATTGTTCAAGAGCAATGAAAACTTAAGAGGCCCTTTTATAATAATAATAATAATAATAATAATAATAATAATAATATATATATATATATATATATATATTATAACATACACTTAATTGTTATGGGTACTATGAAATTCAAGTTGCCCTCTTGTTCTTTTCTTTTTATCATGACATAACACAATTGTTCTTCTAGGAATGTGCAAAATTTAAGCAGCCCACTTATGATTATTATTACTATCATTATTAAATTATACATAATTGTAAATACTAAATAAGGCCTTGAAATTTATCAAGCTCTAATTTTAAGTATTATTTAACTATCTGTGAAATTTTATTAGCCATTTTTATTTATCTGTTATTATTAAAAATATCTTTTAAGTATTATAAAATTTAAAATGAAAAAAAAAAGTCCTCTTTTAATTGTTTTTTTGTTACAAGAAAAAAAAAATCGAACATAATATTATGAGGAACCCAATCTACTGAAGACAAATCCAAAACGCAGTGGCAAATTATTTTTATCTTTTATTTTGATCATTGTTCTTAATGGTATAATACAACTTTCATGTCTATCTCAAGTGATTGTGTCCAATTTTAGATCGAACACTAATCAATCCACTACTCATGGTGTTTAGTATGATTCAAAGTCAAAACAAATATTTATTGGAATTTGTTTCATTCTCTCTCTCTCAATGAGAGAGAAGTCTCTGGTCAACATTGTTGTATATATTTGACCAGTAAAACCACCTTATTAGTTATTATAATGGTAAATAATGCAAATGCGACACAAAAGGTTACTTGTGATACAAAAATCAGAAAAGAAGGAATTTTACTGGTAACATTAATTTTATTCTTTTTTTTATATATAATTTAGTAAATCAAGGATCAAAATCTCAGGCCTATCTTTTATTTTTTATATATTTGTATGATTGTATTATTAATACTCATTTGTTGAGAGTGGACTTTTAAAGCCATTTGCCATTACTCAAAGGAAAGTGTCCAAGTAAGTAGGGCCAAATTATTAAGTCAACACCAATTTCTTTATTTAATGCTAAAATCTCTTCTCACCATGGTAGCCTTCAACTTCAACTTGCCTCACCAAGTATCTTGTCATTTCAATACCACAATTAATTTCTATCAATAATTTCTTTTGACATATCAACTTTAAGTGTCTTGATTAATCTCCTCCTAGAGTTTTTTATTTTTATTTTTTTGCATAGTTTACTTTCTTTTGCGTTAAATCATGATTCTCATACGCGGGCTGCCCATTTATCACCGCCTTGATTCTCATAAGTTATACTTTCTAGAGATATGAACTCGGTAATTTATAAGCTAATTCAGACTTCATACATAAATAATTTATAAAGCTAACAGATTTAGTCATATCCACTATTTTTATCTTATAACTTTCAAAAGAACACAAAAAAGTTAATTTTGATTACACATTCAACACAACTAATTAAGATTTATTTACTGTTTTATGATCAAAACTCTTGAATTACATCATTCTATTTCCAATAAAAACCCAAAAGTTGGATTTAAAAGAGGAAAAACGAATTACAATAGAGTAAATATCTCTCGTCGATGTTTAATCGTTTTGTGTGTTAGAATTCGGCTTTGTATATTTTGAACTATCAAAAATAAAAATATATCACTCTCCTCTAATATAGTTCTTTCTTTGCAAAAAAAAGCATAAAAGTGAGAAAAATATATGAAAATCAAAAGAAGTATCAAAGTTTTAGCGGCACTTTAAAATTTTAATAATTTTAAACGTAACGTTAGCAAAATTATCTTTATCTTTCATAATGAACATTAAAAACTTCTATCGTATTTTTTTTTCGAGTACCATAAAAATAAATTATGTTACTTTAGAATAAAAACGAGAAACAAGGGTATTTTAGTGAGAAAATATATGGTTCTAAAAATTGAGAAAAGTCCTTGACATGCTTCTATTTTGAGAGTTGCGATTCAAAAACTCATAGAAATCAAAGTAAGTACAAAATGTTGCCCAAAATCTTTGTAGATTTTCATGTGGGATTTTTCATCCTAACTCTATAATTGTTGACGTGGTTTCGCACGCCAACGGTCAAGTATATTGCGAATGGGATTTCGATTCGAATGTGCTAAGATTTTCGTGGATCCTGACCTCCGCGTCGTCAATACTATCGACGATGACACACGAAATTGAAGAGCGAAGAAACTAAATAAAACACCAGAGTTTTTTAGAGAGGTTCGTCCCAATGCGGTAGTTGACTACGTCCTCTGTACGTTTATTGCTTTAGAAAGATTGATCGATCGGAAATTCCTGCTGATCGATCGAAAGTGAAAGAAAAACACTCTGAAGATATGAACTCTCGAGACTCTTTTCTCTTAAATATGGATGTTTGCGTGCGTGTAGAAGGGCTGCCTTCTTGCTTTTATAGACGTCTGGCTTCTGCCCGTTGCAGGTGGACGTTGGTAGTGGCTTCGAGTTCGAGGCTTGACTTGCTGCCGAGTTGACATGTGGGCCATGTCTTGCGAGATTGTCGTAGTAGTGGACCTTGACTGGTCGTCGTGGGGTTTGAATTCAAGTTGTGGCGGTTTTTCTGGTCGGTCTTCGAAGGTTTGAATTGAAGTGGCTGACCAGGTCTGCTCGTGCTTGAACGTAGGGCTCTCTTCTGCTCGAGGGGTTTTATTCGACTTCTGCTCGGATCCCTTTTGAGACGATTAGTTTGGGAGGAGCTTTGGGTGTTGTTTTTAGCCAACTGTTTGAAGTGAGATTGTGAATTCTGCTCGGATTTCTCTTTTGGAAATCTGTTCGGACTTCTTTCAAGCTTACTCTGCTCGATTTTCTCTTGAACGTATTCTGTTCGGGTGACTTCGCCTTCTGGGCTTTTATTTATGCTTGGGCATGAACACGATTAAGTCTAGTGGGCTTTTAGGCTTTATATGTATCAAAGCCCAATTAGAAATACTTACTTGCTCATAACTTTGGATAATCAATTCAGATTATAAATTTAATTAAAATCATCATGATATCGATTTGAGGAGCGAATTTGCACATCAACAATAATCTCCCCGCAAGAAAGTCTTAGTATTTATAATTTATCTATGTACAAGTTTTTACCATCTCACTATCTCTTCAATAATAAGTTATTATCTTTAATTTTTATAAAAAAAATATAGGTAATCTATTTTTATAGTAAATTACAAGTATAACTATTATTTTTGTATAAAATTACAACTATAACTTATAAATATATAGTATAAATATTATTAAACTTTAAAATAATTATCGATAAGTTGTTCCAGAAAAACTCATAGATAAACCAGTTACCCATCGGCATGCCCGAAAAGTAGTTTCTACCCAGTGTTAGTATTTGAATCCATGATCTCAAATACAATTTATAATAAAACCTCTATAAATTAATATGGTTGGAACTAGAGAATTTGTTATCTAATCGAATTCGAGGTTATTATCGAGGTAAAATCTAGTCAGGCTAGTTAGAGTCGGGACTTCACAAAAATATTATTTTATCGATGTTATTAATTTACAGAGTGAACGAAGTTCTCCTGTATAATATATACAGTGGCGGAGCCAGAATTTTTGTTGAGGTGGTGCCTAGCGGTGGAGCCAAAAATGTTAGTTAAAGTGAAGTCTTTAACAAATATTTGAGAATTTTTTTAATGTAAATTGTAACTATTTTTTTCTTCAACAATGTACAAATAACAATATATATATATATATATATATACCAATTGAGCACTACAATATACTTTTTTAATAAATAAAATAAAAAAATTTAAGAATTTTTAACCTCTAAAATAGGATAATCAAAAGTAATGAGCTATGATGATTTCAATCTTAGTGCTATTTCGTTTTTATGAAAAGAAAATATGTCATTTTAAAAAAATACATTAATTGAAATCACGTTAATTGCATTAATTAATTATCATGTAAAAAATAATTAGCTATAAGAAAGTTAATTAGTTCTTGAACCTATTTTAGAACTATAACATTGTTTTACATATATATTCCCTTTATATATCAACTTAAACTAAGAAGAAAAAAATAAACCAAAAAAATGGAGACCCAAGGACTTGAACTCATGTCAAGAAGAGATGAGTGACTTAAAAAACAAAAATTCAACCAGTTGGACTGCTTGCATTTATTGTTGTTTATACAACTCATTAAGTACATAATATGTACCACAGTTTTTTATTTTTATTTGAAAATCATTATTTAATTTTTCTTTCACGTTGTTTTCAGGTGGTGCCCGGATACACGCTCGTGCCTACATGGCTCCGCCCCTAATATATATATATATATATATATATATAAGTATAAAACTAATATATCCCATGTCAATTAGAAAGGCACTCGAGAGTCTAGAAAAATCTACCGCGTGTCAATTAGAAAGAGTCAGTAACGACCCACACGCGTGTGTAAACTGTCAAAAAAGCTTTCATGCGACCACTGGTTATCGGGTATTCGGGTCGGGTCCCACCACATTAACAGGGCCACATTCTTAGTATTAAATTTAGGGATAATATCGGCAAAAGTGGCCAAAATTAGGCCAAGCGTGCAAATAAGTGGCCAAATCGATTTAATATCGACATAAGTATCCAAAGTTTACCAAACTGTGGACAGTACAAATTCCATCCATTTCATGTCAACGCCGTTTGCCACGTCATTTCCACAAGTGTTGAGCTTTGGCCACTTATTTGCACACTCGGCTTCACTTTGGCCACTTTTGGAAATCACGTGGCAATGGCGTTGACATGAAATGGATGTTCCACGGTTTGGTAAACTTTAGATACTTATACCGATATTAAATCGATTTGGCCACTTATTTGTACATTTGATCTAACTTTGGCCACTTTTGTCGCTATTATCCCTTTTTTATTTAATAAAAACACAATCAATTATTTTAAATATCATAATAGTCGTTCTCTAGTTTTAATTTGGGGCCACGGGAAGTCGGGAACTATCTGTTTAATATTTTTTTATTTAAACCTGTATTAATTAATAAATTTTGACGTCCCAGCAATTAATGTATAAAAGAGAATATTTATATGCTAATTATGTATGCTATAATAATAAATTTTAAAATCAAAAGTACACGATAATTCATATTTCTACTTTCTGGACCTAAAATATCGTATATTTGTGCTCTTAACGTCTTCTATTTAATTATATGTTTCAAATTTCAACCCCTTTTAATTATATTTTTCCTAGAAAAAAAATCGTAATATAGAATAGAGAATATAAATTAAATAAAGTCAAATTATTTCTTCCTAGGGTCGTGTATATTTTTGGGTTGTGCCTTTGAGGATTTTTTGTCGGTAATAAATGAATTTTAATTCATTTGATCTTTAAGTATGTCTATTTAGAATTTAATAACATGTCTGCAATTATTATAAACAAATTGGATTTACATAGTAAAATAAGAATTGTGGGAATATTTAGATGAGAAATAAATATTGCACGTTCTCATACGTACTTTTCAATCTTCAAAATAGTAATCAATCGTTTTGTTACATGACACGTATGTATAGGAATAACTATTTATTGCATAGTTTGAAACTTTGAAGCATATCAAATTATATATATATATATATTTATAAATATTTCGAACGTAATGAAGCTAGCTAATTCACGAGGTAAGAAAAACGGCCTTTGAATCAATAAATTATTTTTTACCCTAATTCTAATATTAAATTAAATTTTAATTTTTTAGTGCAATTCCTATTTCCTTGTGAAAATCGTGTCAAATTTGTTTTTTCAGGAAGTCAAAATTGGTTTATTACTTCAACTTTTATAATTTTTGTTACTAATGAGTGGATTAGTGAACGAAAATCAATATAAAAAGTTTCTTTAAAAAGAACATTTGTCACTTTTATATTCTTTAATATAGATTATAGAATGAGATGTACTAATTAAATCTTTTAAATACGTAATTAATATGATTAGCTTATGTAATGATGAAGCTTCCGAATAACAGTGTAAGGTGAAACATTGACTCAAAACCTCTCATTTTCATCAATAATGTATATATCATCATAAGTTCATAACCTTATAAATTTTTATCTTTTTTTCCTTTCTTTTTGAAAATAATAATTTTCCCTTTTTGCAACTTACGAAAACAAACTTGCACTTTTACAGAACATTTAATAAGCAACAAAGAAAAGAGGAATAAAAATTAAGAAGGCAAAACGGCGATTCAAATTTTCATAACAATAAGTCAAAAATAGAGTTTAGTCATGGAATTTATTATGTAATCTCACCAGTAATTTATGCACCATTTAGGCATTAAGTGCATCTTCAAAAAATATATTATTATAAATTCAATTATGAGTTAATCACTATTTTTATCTAATTTTACTCGTTCACATCTAGTCGACTAGTAATGTAAATATGAATTTCAAAAATGTGTTTTTTTCTTTCAATTTGAACTTGAGTTAAAGTTCACTAATGTTAATAAAAAATATCTTTATTATTTTAAATAACTATCGATTATAGGCCGTCAGATCGATAGATGATTCGTTTTATTTCCTTTATTTTACCATTCTTCAAAAGATAAATATTTTGTTGACGATGGCATATTTTCCAATATGTCCAATACAATACTCACACCATTTTTCCATTAAAAAAATACCCACACCATTTTCATTAGAAAAAGTAAATGTAAAACTAATTAAATTTTGTGAGATCATGGATGTATTTATGAATTCTATATGGATGACATAATAAAGGGTAGAATATAAAATAAAAACAACCATTGATTTATTATTTTATCTAAGAGTTGTACGGTGTCAAAAAGGAAAAACACACTTGTACGGTGGAACAACCGTATAAAATTCTTTTTCTCTACTTTAATCTTCTATCCTTTTCAAAAGACTTTTTTTCAATTGGCGCTTTTGTATTGATTCTATTTTCAGAGCCCTTCCCTGCAATAAATAAATAAAAAAATTGCTAATTTATCAAAGGGGTGGAAAATAAGAGGCAAATGAAAGGGCAGTTTTGGGGGTCCAAAAAGGCGAAGAAGTCCTTTAAGTGGGGCCTGACTGAGCCTCCACTGGGGTTCACAGCCCTTCCGTACCTCGAAGCATCTGATGATGACACGCGGCGGTCGGTGATGTGAAGATGTGAATGGAGCGATGACGCGCCTCGGAAGCCACTCGCGTCTGGAGCGCGTGTCATTCATGCGGAAAGTACGGAGTCGGAGATTCCGTCTATGTTTCGTTTCATTTCAATGTTAGCCATTCCATATCAGGCGTTGCGTTTCTTCATTAATTGTCTTATAATTTAATTTAATCAAATATGGTGTGGCAGAGTTGGCGAAAATGTAAAATACACTTCTATGTACTCGAAAACTAAAGCCCGATTCAAGGGTATTGTAATTTTGGGGATTATAGTCGAAATCGGAAATTTTAAAACCAAAAGATTGGGTCTAATTTTGAAAAACAATATTAATAACGAGCTTCATTTTTATACAATATGAATTTGTATAAACATTAATACTGTTAAACAATATCCCTAGACTGTACTCTCTAAAACGTCCTTGGTCCACTGTTATTGTTGTTGAGGTCAGATTTGGCAATCCCTTTATACCGATATAAGTACCTAATTATTGGTTTTTACACCATAAAGCAAGCAAGTGTGCTTGCTCTAATGGGATGTTGTGAAAAACAAAAGACTTATCTTACGACAGTAACTGGCCCAAACAGGGGCGGACCTAGCCTTCCACGGGAGTGGCTCATGTCAAAAAAAAAAACTTAAACAGTCTAGTTCAATATTATAAATTACCATTCAGTCGAAAGATAAAAAAAAAAACAAAAACACCATGAAAGCATGAAAAGAGAGCTCGAGCTGCTCTGTATATCTTTGCATTATGAAGAGAAGAAGAAGACTTTGTAATGTGGAGCCCACTCCCCACTCTCTCTCACTTTTCTTTTTTAAATTTGTTTATTATTATCAAATTAGAAAGAAGAGTTAAGAGTACAATGGGACCCACTATATAATTTGTTTTCCTCAAGGTTTCGAAAATCGAGATAATTGTTCGATTATCAGGCGATTAATCGCTGAAATGAGGTTCTCGGAAACTTATGTATCATAATCGTTGTTTTATACTTATCGCAAAAAATCGTTTCGAAAGCTTAGGTACTTTTCATTCAAAGTTATCAAGAGCAAATTCTTGATAATCGAAGGACTTTTCGCGCAAATATGAGTAAGTATTAACCTTAGTATAAGTTCACCCTTTTTCATAAGGGGCAAATAGTCAAATAGTCAAACTTCAAACTCTAATTAGCCAAATAGCCAATGTTTTTACTAATACTGTCAAATAGCCAATTAACTATGTTAATAAATCACGAAAGACCTGATTACCCTTGTATTAACGTGGTTAATTTGTTTAAAAATAATAATTATTTAAAAAAAAAAAAAAAATTTGAAAAAAAAATAATTTTTTTGTTAAAATTTTAATCACGATTTTTTATTTTTAAACAAATTAACTCCGTTAATACACATTAATACGTTTATTAACGTATTAACGTGGTTAATTTGTATAAAAATAAATAAAAATTTTTCAAATAAAATAAATAAATTTTTTGTTAAAATTTTAATCACGATTTTTTATTTTTTAAACAAATTAACTCCGTTAATACACATTAATAAACGTATTAACGTAGTTAATTTATTTAAAAATAAAAAACCTTGATTAAAATTTTAACAAAAAAAATATTATTTTTTTTCAAAAAAAAAATAATTTTTTTTTTCAATAAAAAATTATTTTTAAAAAAAATAAATTAACCACGTTAATACCGTTAATATGTTAAAATAGTATTATAGGTATAAAATATGTTATTAAATAACTATTTGGCTATTTCACAAAGAAAAATAAAAGGTTGGCTATTTGGCTAATCAAACATTTCAATTTGGCTATCCCATGCTATTTCTCTTTTCATAATAAGGCTTTCATTTTTCCACCTCCCAGCCACCCATTTCGCCCTCACCTTCAACAATCTTATCCTTTTCCGAGCTTCTCGTTATTTCATAGCGAAGTCGAAGCCCTAAGTTTATCACGGCAAAAGTTCCACAATTTTGTAATCCTGGAATATAAAGGTATTTTTAGTTTTTTTTTTTAAATAAATTTTGAGTCTTTTATAGGTTAAGTGTTATATATTCATGAAATATGTAAAATATTCACAATATTATTTAATATTTTTAGTACTTACTTAGTAATGTATTAGGTTGAAATGAAAGTTCAAGATTATGTTTCATAAAATTTTGATTGTACATTTTTTAATTTGAATCAAATATTGTTCTTGAAATTGATTTTTCTTAGGTTTATGATGACTTAGTAATGTATTAGGATGAATTATAATGTATGTGTTTTTTTTTTGTTTTTTGTTTTATTTTGAGATTTGGGGTGATTTTAGGCTCATAGGTACTCCTGTTTTGGAAATTATTAAACTTGAGCTATATTTTTTGAACATTTTTTTTATGTAATTTCATTTATTAACATCATGTGTAATTAGAAAACTGAGTGTTTGACATAATTTTTTTTGTCATTTGATGTTTTCTCGAATTTTAGTTTATTATGGCGAAAGGACATATGTTTCGGAAAATAGTGAATTTGAGCTAGTTAATCCCTCTTTTTCATGTAATGTTGTTTTATAAAAATGTATAGGATTTATAGTATGCGAGGCTGTCAATTTTTATTTTTATTTTTTACTTTTCTTTTAATTATAAACTTAATGCGGCAAAAGTACATATGTATCGGAAGTCAATTAATTTGAGTTACTTAGTCAACTTTTTTTGGTGTAGTTTCATTTTATAAAAAATATTATAACTTACGAACTGTGAGGTTGACATATATTTTTTTTATCATTTTGATGTTTATCTGAATTATAAAATTATTGCGGCAAAAGTATGTACGTATCAAAAATCAGTTAATTTGAGCTAGATAATAGACTTTTTGGTGTAGTTTCGTTTTATAACATTGTATATAATTTATAAATTGTGACTTTGACGTTATTTTACTATTGCGGCAAAAGTACATATAGAAAATTGGTTAAATTGAGGTAGTTCTTCAAATTTTTTCTAATAACATTAGTGAAAGAATTTATATAACCTAAAATTGATGAGTTTAAAATATTTTGTTTTTGTAAAATATGAGTTTGAATGTTTTTGTAAAATTTATCAAAAAACATATTTGGGTAATAGTATAATTTTGAAGAGAACACTGGACTAGAGTGGAGTTCGTATATGCTAAGCCAAGGTAGTTGGGAAGCGGTCCGCCATCTTGTGAACTGAGGTAGTATAGAGTATCAACTCTTTGTCTGTGTTTATGATTGTATTTACGAGACTTGGTTTATTTATATTTTTTATGAGACTTAGTTTATGTTTGGTTATATTATTTTGATGAGACTTGATTTGTGAATTATGTTATATTATGTATGAGACTTATGTTCATATTTTGGTGAAATTAGTTTTTTATGTTATGTTTTTTAGTTTAAAATATGCATTAAAATATATTATAGGTTTTCCATCGATAAATCCATCGATAACCGATTAATCCAACGATAAGTTCGATAAGTTTCGATAACGACAAACAATAATTTTTATAGGTTTTCCGTCGATAAATCCATCAGTAAACGATTATTCCGTCGATAACGACAAACGATTTTTTGGCAAAACGGCATTCAAATCCTTGGACTTTTACTACTGCTGTTACGAAATTAGTCAAAATACATAAGACTCTAGCACTTAATCAAAGTTTTGATTGAATAAATGATAATATATTAATAATAATTAGGAAAATTATACGAAATACTACTTTAGTTATAATTTTTTTAAACATTATCAATTACGTTTGTCAAAATGAGTAATTTTTAAAAAAATATACAAAATTAGTATTTCGTCTATAAAATCATATTTATTATTAATATAATAGGTGATGTATATAAAAAAATGTATATTGTGATGTATTTATAACATTAGGTATCTTACAAAATAATTTTTGAAAAATATTTAAGTAATTAAAATTTAATAGTAAAAGGATTATGTGTGTCAAAATTACTCTATAATTAAAAGGTTTATTTCTTTTTACCATCTAAATAAATTTTTTTATACTACAACTTAATCCGCCGTCCCTGATCTTAATTCCTGGGTCCGCCCCTAGGCCCAAAGGCACAAAAGATTATATTGCCTGGGAATTCAAATCCACATTTTCGTGCAAGTGAGAGAATGTAAAGTATTTACGGCATAAGCGCCCAAAGATTAGGAATTAGGCCACTTGAGCCCACGTGAGTTAATTGATTAACTCATAAACTACTTAGAGAATTATTAAAGTTTATTGGGCTTGACTAATATCACTAGTACAGTCTTCTAGGTCTCAATCCCTACTACTATCTAGTATACATTGATATGGTATGTACATGAAAAACCTAATTCACTCATAATTAGTATTTCTAATAGGCAAATTCTCTCTCCAATACAAGATAAATTTGCCACCTCCTATAACCAAATGAGAGGTCGAATTCTCTTGATCCCAATGAGCATTTACCGTGTTATAATTGCCAACGATGAACTAGTATTTCGAAGAGGAATTTTTCGATCAAGCTTTGGTGTCCGTTCATGATGACGTGGTGAACTACGTAGAGGGCTCGATTGAGCGGCTCGTGATCTCGGCGACGACGTGGTGCTAGGCGATGACGACAACGACGACGACATATCTCTGATTAGCACTCAGAGTTTCGGTTCGTGAACAAAGACAATAGGATTTGCTGGAGAATTTTTTTCTCACGGAGCAAGTTTTAATAAATCATATTTATCTAGATCTATGTTTCGAGGATTCGCCGGAATTGCTGTTTCCGGCGATGAGGGAAAAAACCCAAAAGTTGAATGGGCGTATTGTTGAACGAGCGTATGATCGGGGTTGGTCGAATATTCATATTCAGTCGGATTGTTTAGGGTGATTTAAAATTATAAACAACAACTCCATTCCTCTTTCTGATTTGACTCTCTTATCTCTTATAGTCATCGATTAGTTACTCGAATTGAATATGTGGTTCGTAATAAAGTTGCGCATGGTCTTGCTGAAAAAAATATAGTTTGATTGGAGTCTGCTTTGCTTTGCATGATTTTGGTTATAAAGAGAAAGTCTCGATCTCTCTTCGTGACACTCACTTAGTTGTTACAAATAATACATGTTTGGAGGACTTGAAAGGTTTAATAAGACTTGTCTTAAAAATACAAGGGTTATGACTGGCAAAAGTACAAAGTTATTTGAAAATAGGGCGGCATAGAGCCAACTTAAAAAAATAGTGGTAAGAGTATCCAAGTTAACATTTTTTAGTGAATCGGTAGACCTTGTGTCCTTGTCCATTTTTCCTTAAGTTTTTTAGACTATTTTTGTCAGTGATGACGTCAACGCAAATAAAAAAATAAATTCGAATGATTAAACCCACAAATATCAAAATAAAACTGTATGTAAACACAAATTCTTTGAACATCAACAACGCAAGTTTTTATTTTCCTTATCACTTTCTCTCTCGAATTACCAGTTCATCTCCTCAATAGCATTGCGATTTGTGTTGTTGATGTCATCATTGACGGAAATAGTAAAAAAAAAAAGACTGACAAAAAACTGGATGAGGCCTACCGCTTTAGCAAACATAGTGAACTTGACTATTTTTGCCACTGTTTTTAGAATTAACTCTATACTACCTTATTCCAAACAACTTGGCTTCTTTCGCTAGTTATAATAATAAAAAAAAGAAGTTATTCAATGAGGAGTATGCTATAAAATAATGTCAAGCTGACCTATAATCGTACGTCTTAGTTTTTTTGGTATTGCTTTTTCAATATATATAAAAACAGTGGAGAATGATAGTATATATATATATATATATATATATATATATATATCCAGATATTTTCGCAAGCCTATTTCAGCCAGGAGACTTGTGATTTGAATATATATATATATGTTATGGGTAATTCTCGGAATTGATTTTAAAAATAAATTAATTAAACGGAAATTATTATATCAATTTCTTTTAATTAATCTTACAATTTGATTAATCTTTTAATTAAGGTTACAAATCAAATTAATCAATTTTAAACCCAAAACTCCCTCCGGAGGCTCGTTTTCGAAAGAAAAAAAAGTGTCCCGATGTTCCTAAAAATATGAAAACACCAAAAAACGACATAAAATTTGTGAAAATCGTATCCGGGACGCGCCCGGAGGCGAAAAAGACCGGAAAAACACCTCGCGGGGCCCCTAGGGGCGGCATCCCTCAGGATCGCGCCACGTGGTGGATTCCTGCGCCGCCACAACCCCGCGGGCCCCACCAGGGTCGCATCAGCCCCCCAAATGGGGGCTGCCTTCTCCAGATCGCGCGAAATGGCGCGATCCCAGCCGCCCGTGTCCCCTCAGCGGGACGCGCCCACTTGCGGGCTCCCTTCCCCGCGCAGGGACACGCGTAAGGCCTCGATGGGCCTAATCTGCGCGATTGGAGCCGCGCCCACACCCACTTGCAGGGGCACGCTCTCGGCTGGGCACGTGTAGGGCCAGGATGGCCCCTGGCTGAGCCCGCGCGCAAGTGGCCCTCCTATGGGGCTTGGGGGCCGTCCGATCCCCGCACGGACGGCCGAGATCGATCAATATTTTCCCGGGGTCCAAAATACAATTAAAATATTGTCCAGGACCTCCCCAAAACAATATTTTACTGCATTTAGACCCCCGGGCCGTACTATAAATAGGAGCTCAGTTCAGGTGAATCAGGTGGTAACCCCCCCCCCCCTCTGTTTCCCTTGACCTCGGGTGTTACTTTTTCAGGTCCAGAAAGTGAGGAATTCATAAAAAGCGGAAGCCCTGGAGGAATTTCTATAAGGTCAACGACTCGCCTGATAGGTCTCGTTCCACGTTGTGTCCAGCCTATCTCTAGTCCATTACACGGCTGTTGGGATAGTCTGGGGACAAGTGACGAGACCCACTATTCAGGTTTTAGGGTCAGGCCTGTGGAAATTCCTGTAAGATCCGGACAACTGAGGGATCACCCTGAAAAGAACCCCTGGAGAAGATCTTGGGAGGGTCCAAGACCCCACATACCCTTGTCTTAAGCTCTGTACGGCATAGGCTATGTCTCTTAGTCCTCGTATCCACTAAAGATACCACGACTCCGCGGACAGCCCCATTAGCCCAGACTTAAAACAAGCCTTATCAGGTGGAGAGTCTAACCCCCCGGGATCCACTCCCTGGACGAACGCACTCCCCCGTTCGCTGGTACCCCCGATTCGCGTGACCTCTGAACCTGTAAAAAACCCGGCCTGGTCCATTCCAGGCCCTGCGGTAACAGGTAGTGAGTCATCCCAATCGCTTGGACCCCGAATAGAAACGAGAATTTCGATCCTGGAAGTGCCAGGGACACCTGCTCAGGGTCCCCACATCGGTCAACTAAAAATCCACTTCGGAGAAAACTGCCCCGAAAGTCAACGGGATCCTATCGGGCCCACACCCCTGGAGGCACAAAGTCAGCCACCCCTGGAATGCTGGCTCATTCCTCACATCTACGACGACTGACAGAACAATAATTGACAACAAAATATTTCATCCCCGCAACAAGGCCGACCAAGGCCCATCCAAGAGCCCGCCACGTTATCAAACGACATTAGGCCAGGCTCAACATCCACAAATGGGCCTCTTTGATGTTTGATCCAAGACATCAACAATATTCATATTTCTTCATATATTTTTATTATAGCATTATTACGTCTCTCAACTTTAATGCGTTGTTGGATTTATTCCATAATTATGTATAGACATATTAAATTTGTGATGTTATATGTATATGTATATTTTAATAGAAGTGCTATAAGAAAGTCATTAAATACGTGATTATAATGATTACATGTACGTATTCCACTACTGTAGTAAATATACATAGATAAAGATAATAATAATTAATTATTGATGTTATGACCGCATCATCATCACTAACGCACATCGTGGATTACTATAAAATGACTTGTATAATCCTATATTCTAATTTAAATTTAAATTTAAATTTAAATCTCACGCAATCAAATTTAAAATGAAAGAAAATAAAAATAAAATGATTTTCTCTCGATTGAAATAAAAATAAAGCGATTCAGGTAATGGGTGAACACCATACGAGAAGAGAAATAGATCTAGTTCGACTCGATTGAAATTTTTAAAACTGAATTCGTGTATACTGTAATTTGAATTTATTATTTTAAAATTGCGTTAAAAATTAAAATATAGTACTTATTAAATGTGTCAATTATGTTTACTCAACAAAATGAGTCTTGAGAGAAAAAAAATAATATGAGATAATGGAAAATTAGGTATGTAGTACTAGTAGTGTGATAAATAGGTTTAGAGTTTTATGAAATATGGTTTTGTGCTGACGCGGATTCAACAAGTTTGAATAGTTCCAAATTAATGATTTCGGAAATCTACATTCAAATCGCAAATGATGTTTTTTCTTCTAAATGAAAATATATGTCATTAAAACGGAATAAGACTATTATATGAGGGAGGACTCGTGACTCATCCATCACCGAAAAGCTTCGAAACGAAACAAATCTAATAAGTTTTGGCAAACGCGGCCTCGTTACTAGATGTATTATAGGCACGACCTTGATAGAGTTACATTTTATTTTTAAATCGCGAATATAATTAATAATAATATCTGACAAATTAATGTTTTAAGACTCAGTAACTTAGACGCATCATACTTTAATATGAGTTGAGAGATACCGTGTTCTTTCACAAGAATAAGGATGTGTCAAATTATCAAGGATTCCTTCCATAACCACTGAAGTGTAACCCCTCTCTCTAATTATATTCTAACGCTTCATCGCATATCCAATTATATGTTATTTTAAAAAGTTTTCATTTTACTTCAACTTTTTCTTTTTTGTTTGAAAAAAATAAAGATTCTATTAATTGTATACAAACTACACTACTTCCTCGACCGCTAGATAAAGGTCCAACACTGAGAGAAGACCAAATTATATAGCATTCATAGTCCACTTACATACAGTGAACTAATGAACATTGTAGATGGCGATTCGCACCGCCTTACAGTCACAACAATACACAAAACAAACACACAAATAATACGAATGGTGAGGTATCTTTGATTGATTATTATCACGAGAGGGATCGGTTTCTTCCGTTTATAGCTTGGAACCTCGAAGAGAAAAACGGTTACACAAATACAGATTCACTCAGAAATGCTATCGACGAACAAATCTAAGGATACCAACAACTAGAATTGCCTAAGAGATATGCGATGACACCTCTGTTACTCACTCTCTCGATTTCTGCCCACCCCTTCAAATGGGAGTCCTCTCTTCTATTTATAGTGGAGCTCGGACCCCCTTGGCTCGAATCCCCTGGATGATCTTTAGATGGTCCCCCCTTCAAATATTCCGTGGTCCCCCTCTCTGACATTCTCTGCCGAAACCAAAGGAGCTCGCCTCCACTATCGTTGTCGCCCTGCCACCATCTGAGCGCACTACCCAGCATTTAATGCCCAGGTCGTACACTCTTGTCGCATCCTTGAGAGAAAACCTAGATCTTAATGGGCCTCCCCTCGACCTTGGGCCTCGCCACCCAGACAAACCTCGACGAGCTTGGGCTGCCTCCTCAATGGCCACTCTCTTGATGGGCCGATGGCCCATCGCCACCTCACCAACCTCGACCCTTGTCGTCTCATGGAAAAACGACAAGTGTAAAGTTGAGGATGGATTGACCAAATCCGACCTTAACAGTCAGTCCCCCATTTTGTCAAGTGTGAGCACTTGAGAAAATGTAGAAGGAAGAAGCGTTACGCGACAATCCTCATTGAGCGACAAGACGATCCCCTCGAGGGTCATCGGTCGACGACAACCTCCCCGCGTGTGGAACGGACTTCGGGCTGACACACAAAGAGCGTACGCTTGAAGAAAAACGACAGAAACACACCACGCGCGATGATCCTCGTCGGCAATGAGGCTATTCCGTCGAGGGTCATCGTTTGATGACAGTCTCCTCGCGATGAGGACCTGACACCCCACACTGACGTGTCGAGGTCTGATCACCGCGCATGCAGTGACGCCTCGAATCCCATCCGCATTTAATGCGGGGTTCCCCATGCACTCAAGTACCTGCTTTATGGGATTTACAACGGATCCTTCATCTCGACCGTTGACAGGTTCCACACGCCTCGATCCTGGGCCGTCCGATTGTTTCGTGCCTCTTCGCCTTCTTCAGGCCACTTTACATATATTTGAACCCACGTCTCTTTCCTCAGAATATTCACCTCTTCCCAAATACTCCGAACTCTCTCTTTTCTTGCGATTCTTGCGATCTCTCTACTCCGCTCAACCTTGCCCCACCATGTCTTTCTCCGGCAAGATCTTCCAGACCAGGTCCCCTCTGTCCATCGTGACGGAGGCGAACCGTGAACACTTTGTCAAAAACTACATCGACAGCGAGAAATACCTCCTCCGGCTTCCGTACCCCGGGGAGCGCGCCGATGAGCCTCAAGATGACTGCATCGCGATCTACAAGCACTTCTTCACTGACATCAACCTACATCTCCCGGTGCCAAACCTGATCGTGGCCTTCTTAGCTGCTTTCAACGTGCTCATAACCCAGGTGAGTCCCAACTCCATCCGGCTCCTCTTGTGCACTCTCGTGCTGGGCCTCGAACAGGGGGTCGAGATCACACTGGAGGATATCATGAGCCTGTTCTTCTTTTCGAAGAATCCCAAGAACATTGGGCGTCTCTCCCTGTCTCATCGCAGCCAGCCCCATATCCTCTTGAATCCGCCCAATAAGGAGGCGATGTGGGAGAATCGCTACTTCTTCAGCCGTGTGGACGCGAGTTCGTTCGGGCCCAACCACGCCATGCTGCCTCACGCCTGGATCGTCGAACAGGAGCTCCCTAAGTTTTCTCCGTCGACTAACAAGCAGGTCGAGGCTCGCTTCGCTAGCATTCGCGGTGCTCTTCTCGCCAGCACTCGTCGCGATTGGTCCCTTGATTTCAACGCGGACCGAGTCGTGAATTCTGGAATTTATCGGCTCTGCAACATCATGGGTCCACCTCCTCGCTCCTTGTTCCCGCCAGGATTCCGAGCCGACGAAGACGGTAAGAGCTCGCCGGCTCCCCAGCGGAAGAAGACCTCCAAGGCTCCTACGAAGGGCCGGAAAAGAAAGTCTCGTTTCGATGAGACCGGCGAGGGCTCTCCTCGCTAGAAAAGCAAGACCGTCCCGACGCTAGCACAGCCTCCGAGGGACCAGTCCAAGGACGGCTACCTTTGATTAGTCCCTCGAGAAAGGAAAGACTGCATGCTCTCTTGCGATGAGCCATCGCGCCGCGATGCCTCCTCGGAGCGTCGTTCCAAGCACGCGGAAGATGTCGACGCGCCTCATCGGGCTGCCGACGCGCCACAACCTTTCGCGAGTCGTTGCTCACCGGACGCTTCTCGTCATCGAGAGTCCCCTCGATGCGACGATCCTCCACGTAACGATGAGATGGTCGGTTCAACGCCTGTCTCCGAAGAAGCGCGCAAAGACTGCGCTTCCAAAGACTCCGAGGATCCGACGGAGGTCACCCCCGGCAAAGGGACAGCTTCCGAACCCATCGTCGTCAGTCCCTCTGACAGCCCCGCGGCCGGCTTCTCTCGTCGCCCCAGATAGGAAGTGATTTTCGATGACGATTTTATCGACGAAGATTTCACCGACGCGGGCCAGCTCGCCGACGATGCTCACGCGACTCAGCCTCTCGTCGACCTTCTTCCTTCTACCGCGGAGGTTTCCGTGCAGATTCCTCCAGTACTGACTCCTGGGGTTTCTGTCGGAGGGGATGCGGAAGTCACCCCCGCTCTTGGGGCTGAGGAGACCTCGGTCCCATCACCCTCTTCCCGCGGGACGGCCGTCCCGACGACCGAGGGTGCCTTGGAGGCCGCCCTCGCACCATCTTCCGGGCCAGACAAGCTCGGGGAAGCTCGGCCGGATACCTCGCCATCGACCGTTGGGTCTCGAGGCGAGGAACATCGAGAGGACGACGGCGCCCCTATCGCCCGCAACCCTCAGCTCGGGCTCAGCGCTACCCCCGAGCTATCTTCAATCGGGGCTCCGCCTGGGCCGGAGGCCTCGGCGGCGCCCGAGGCGAAGGGCGCCGATCTCCCGTTCCTGGCGATACCCCCTCACCCGTGGAAGCTCCCCCCTGGCAAGCCGTCGAAGGCTGCCGCCTCATCAGATCCTCTTCTGCCGATGTTCCCCTTTGGTATGGGGAAGGCCTCGGGGGTTATTTCTGTCCCGTGCTTCCCTGATCCGCCTACTCTGACCTCTTCCTCAAAGGATTGGTAGTATTACTCAACCAAGGCGCTCCACGGCCTGTCTATGTCCGCCCCGCAGTACCGCGAGTCCATGGATTCCTTGGAAGACTCCTCTCGCTATCATAGGGCTGCGGCTCTCACTTTCCAGAGCATAGCGCTCCTGAACGACGTGATCCACGACGAGCGCGAAAACTCCTTCGCCGCCGAGCTCAGGACGAGTGAGATGAGGAACCAGGTCGGGGAGATCGAGCGGCATCTTCAGATCTCCATAGCTGGGGAACAAAGGTATCGGGAGGAAGCCGCTCGGGACCGCCAAGCACTTGATGACGCCAAGGCCGCCTTGGAGAAGGAAGCTTCCCTTCGTCGGAAAGCAGTGCAGCAGCTCGAGCAACAGAACCGCGTTCTCACCGATGAGGCGGAGCGCCATCGTCGTGCATCTCAAAACCTCTCCGAGGCGTTGGAGAAGAAAGCGAAGAGGCTTGCTCGCCTGAGCGAGGCTGTCGAGGCCCCTCCCGAGGAAGAGAGTCGCTTGGTCTCTCGGGTGACCAACGCTTTGAAGAGGCTGGCCGACGAGTTGGAGGCCGCTCAAGCGGAGGTTGCCGAGGAGCGTAGTGCCCGGCTGCGCCTCTTCGAGAAGGCTAAGGCCAAGATTCAGCGGCGCGATGAGAGATTCGCGGCTCTCGACGAGTCAATCGACCATCATCGCATGGCTGCTGGCTACAAAGCCAATCTTGACATGGTCGAGAGGCTCCCTCCCGTCGCGACGGTGGCGAAACTCCTGCCTCGCCTGCCGAAGTGGCGCGGGATCTATGAGGAGCATTCCAAGAAGGTGGAGGAGCTAGATGCGAGGTCAGCCCCTTCTTTGGATTCACCGCCTCTCTCACCTTGCGATCCCCCCGCCATCGAGCCCGAAAGGCTAGCTTCCTTTGCCGCGGGGACGACTGCTTCCGCTTCGGACTCTGTCAACGAGTACGGGACCAACGATGAGACCCTCTCGATTCAAGAGCGGACGGTACAAGACGATCTTCCATAGGGATTTTTTTTATATATACTCTTTTTCTCTTAGCGAGCTTCGCCGTTTTTTGCTTTGTCCCTTTTTCCTTTCGATTTGGCCTTGGGCCTTTTTCTTTTGTTTGTAATCCCGGCCAATTTACTGAATGAATAAGATCTTTCTTTCTTCTACTGAGCCTCTTGTTATTGAGTCGTGATTATCGCTTTTCTCACGTTTCTCGTTTTATTGGGGCCAACTATTCTCATATTTCTTCTCGCAGGTCGACGAGCTTCCTCTCGTTTCTTGGCCTCTTAGGCCTGACGAGGACGTTATTGCATCGTTCCTTGCTGAGGATCCTGAGCATTACGCCCTCGTACGTGACCTTGTCAACGTCCTCGCCCTTCGTATCGCGGTGCCCTTATCGGAGAACGTCGAAGGGAGCTCCTCTGCGAATCGTCGTTTGGACGGGTTACCACAGAATGCTTTGACGAGGTTCCTTAATCGGGACCCGCGTCACTTGGCCGCCTTCTTGGATTTTGCCGAGGACATCCTCGATCGAGCGGTATCAGACTATATCGAGGACCTCGCCGACTCCGTCCTTGAATCTGACGAGAGCTGAGGCTTTGCTGCTTTTGTTAATGTTGTAAGCCATTCGAAGCATGAATAAACGAAGATTTATTTTATATATATTGTGTGCGGCTGTAACTGTAGAGTGGAGGATGTCAGCATGTATATTTCCCCCCCCCCCCCCCGCTTCGACCTCGCTACCACCGCTTCGACCCCGAAGGCGAGGGCAAAGGGGGTCTCGCCGGTGACTGAGTGGGGAGTAGTGCGATAGGCCTAGAGCACTCCGGGGAGCTCGTCGGCCCACAAGCCCTTCTTCTCGTCGAGTCTTTTTTTGATGCTGTCGACGATGGTGCGGTTGACCGCCTCCGCGTTCCCGTTTCCCGGGGGTATCTCGGCGTCGACGTGTTCAGGTTTATCCTCCAACGAGCGCAGAAGTCCTGGAATCTCTTCGAGATGAACTCGGAGCCGTTATCGGCGATGATCTCGCGAGGCAGCCCAAAACGTGTAATCACGTTCTTCCAGATGTAGCTTTCGACATCTGAATCCTTTATGTTGGCGTACGCCTCTGCTTCATACCATTTAGTGAAGAAGTCTGTCACCACTAACATAAACTTCCGCTGTCAGGAGTCGGTGGGCATAGGACCGATGATATCCATCGACCACTTCATGAAGGCGTACGGAACAGACACCACCGACAGCTTCTCAGCCGGGCAGTTGATCACCGGGGCGTGGCGCTGGAATTTCTCGCACCTCTTGGTGTGGCTGGCGCAATCCGCGACCATGGTTTCCCAAAAGAAACCTTGCCTCTTGGCCTTTCGCAAGAGGGAACGGCCGCCGGAGTGATTGCCGCACTCCCCGCCGTGGATCTCTCCCATCACGTACTCTGCTTCCTTCTTGCATAAGCAACGCAGCAATACTCCTTCGAAGCTCGCCCTGTATAACCTGCCATCCAGAACAGAGTACTTTGCGCTCTTGGTTCTCACCTTCTTGGCTTCATGTCGGTCGTCGGGTAATGTTCCGTCGAGGATGTATCGTCGGAAAGGTGTGCGCCAATCCTCCACTTCGTCATCGTCCACCACTCCTTGCTCGTCGGGACCTGGGTCCTCGTTTTCGATATCGAGGATTTCTCGGGTGCCCACATCGCTGACCAACTTCTCGAAAGGGTTGTCGTCGGGCTTACGCTTCTTCTTCAGCGGGCCCTCTTCTCGCTTGATGCTTGGCCTTTCGACCGTCTCGACGGTGATCGACCTGAGCTCGTCGATTTTCGTTGTGGAGCCCAAACCGGCCAGCGCGTCGGCGTGGTTGTTGTCGCCCCTAGAAACTTGCGTCAAAGTCCAAAAATCAAACTTTTTTGACAAGGATTCGACTATTCCTGCGTATGCCTCCATCCTCTCGTCATTCTTCTCGTACTCCCTGTTAACCTATTTGACAACTAACTGGGAGTCCGAAAACGCGTTTACCTTCCTAACGCCCAAGGCCAGAGCCGATTGCATCCCGACGATGAGAGCCTCGTACTCTGCCTCGTTGTTGGTGGCCCGGAAAGCGAGACGACAAGCCTTCTCTACCACCTCCCCCATCGGGGAGACGATCCTGATTCCGATGCCTGATCCGAGCGACGTTGACGAACCATCGACGAGAAGCATCCACATTCTTATCTCATCGCGCGAGTCCATGAGCTCCTTCGGCAACTCGATAAGGAAATCAGCAAGGACCTGAGATTTCAAGCTGGTTCTGAGCCGATACTCGATATCGTAAGCTTCCAGCTTGATCGACCACTTCGTGATCCTTCCCGATTGGTTTGGGCTGTGGAGGAAGGACCGGACGGGCCTGTCCGTCATGACGATGATGGTGTGCATCTGAAAATGGAACCTCAACTTCTCCGACGCGTCGTAGAGCGCGAGCGCCAGCTTTTCTACTTGCGGGTACCACGTCTCGGCATCGAGGAGCTTCCGGCTAATGTATGAGACGGGCCTCTGCTCTCCTTTCTCTTCTCGCACCAACACCTGGCTTATTGCGTGATCAGACACCGCGATGTATAAGTACAGGGGTTCTCCGGGCTCCGGCTTCGTCATGACAGGCGGCGACGAGAGATAAATCTTCAAAGCCTGGAAAGCCTCCTCGCACCTCTCCGTCCACTCAAACTTCTTATTCTTCTTGAGCAGCTCGTAGAAGAAAAGGGTCCTATCCGTTTGCCTCGAGATAAAACGGCCGAGCGCGTTGATCCGTCCCGTCAGTTTCTGGACTTTTTTTCGATTCCGAGGCGACGACATGCTCTGGAAAGCTTCGACCTGGTCGGGGCTAGCCTCGATTCCGCGACGGGTCACCATGAAGCCCAAGAACTTTCCGGATGAGATATCGAAGGTGCACTTCGCCGGGTTCAGCTTCATTTTGTGCTCGTTGAGGACCTGGAAACATCTTTCCAGATGCTCAATGTGCATCGCCACCTTCAGAGATTTGATGACCTGGTCGTCGATGTACACCTCCAGCGATTCCCCTATCTGCTCGTGGAACATCTTCGTCATGAGCCGCTGATAAGTGGCGCCAGCGTTCTTCAGCCCGAACGGCATGACCTTGTAGCAATACGTTCCTCGCTCGCTGATAAAGGCGGTTTTCTCCTCGTCGTCGGGGTGCATTTTGATCTGGTGATATTCGGAGTATGCGTCTATGAAGCTCATGAGCTCGTATCCGATGGTCGCCTCAACTAAGCGGTCGATATGGGGCATCGGGAAACTGTCCTTCGGGCACGCCTTGTTGAGGTCGACGTAGTCCACGCAGACCCTCCACTTGCCGTTCTTCTTCTGTATGACGACAATGTTGGCCAGCCATTCGGGGTACTTGACTTCTCGGATGGTTCCCATCGCCAGCAGCCTTTCCACCTCGTCGTTGATGATCTTGTTCCTGTCGGCCGTCATCTTCCTCCTCTTCTGTATGACCGGCCTGTGATTGGGATCGGTGTTAAGCCGGTGAGTGATCACTGGTGGGTCGATCCCTGGCATGTCATTGTTGGTCCACGCGAAGCTTCCCTTGTTCCTCTTCAGGAACTCTACCAGCTGGGCTTTCACCTCCGGATCAACCCTCGCGCCTATTCCGACGGTCCTTGTCGGATCGGACTCGTCGATACAGACCTATTCGACTTCCTCGACTTGTGGCCCTCCGCTTCGCTCTTCCGCCGCTTGGTCCTCCACGTCCTCGGCGCTAAGGATCCCGGGGATTCCGGGGTCTCCCCCTCTCCCTTTCTTCTTGCGCCTCTTCATTCGCCTCGTCGTCGATGGAGGCGGAGCGGCAACGGCGAATTGCTATAAGCCGACAGCGTGGCTTTCGATCACCTTCTCGGGCTTCTTCCCGCCGCTCGCCGCCCGATGATGCATCATATAACAGATGCGGTAGGCGTCCCGGCATCCTCTAAGCTCCTCGATAGTCCCCTCATCCTTTCCTGGGAACTTGATGCACTGGTGATAGGTGGATGGCACGGCTCTCATCGCATGAATCCATGGCCTCCCGAGGATCACATTGAAGTGCGACTCCACATCGAGGACCATGAACTCGGTCATTCTCCTCACACTCCCCGCATAAACGGCGAGCTGAACCGTCCCCAGGGAAGTGGTGACGTCCCTGTTGAACCCCAACACCTTTCGGGGACGCCCTCCGATGGTAAGGTCGTCGAGCTTCATCCGCAGCAGGCACTCGTGGGTGATCATGTCCACGGAGCTGCCGTTGTCGACGAGAACACGCGCGATGTCGTACCCCCCGATGTTGAGCTCGAGCACCAGGGCGTCGTCGTGCATATCCGCACAGTTGTCGTCCTCGACGAACTCGATCGTCGTTCCCGGCGCCTTACACTCCGAATCTCCCCGGTTGTGCGCTCACCCCCGCCGCTGGTAGGCTTTGATACTATTGACAGTATCCTCGCAGAATCGTGATCCTCCCATGATCACATCGATCCTCGGCCTGCTGGCTGGGCGGGCTGCTTCGTCGCGGGTCGATGGCTCGGCCTTGATAGCGAAGCTTCGCTTCGCGGGGCCTTGGCCGCTCCCGGCATTCTGAGGGGGAGCTGCGTGCTGGTTGGGGAAGGTCCGATTCTCGTTGTTCCAGGGTTGCGCGCGCTCTCGCGTCGTTTCCCTGTAGTCTCCTCGCTCGATCCCGTTCTGGATGAACCTCTTGTAAGCAGCGCAATCCTCGGACGAATGACCCCAGTATCCGTGGAACAAACAGAACTTGTTCATGTCCCTCGGCCACGGAATTCTCTCGTAGCCTCCTCGGCCTCCCGAGCGTCCTCCTCGGCCGCCACCGGAGCCTCCTCTCCCCCCGGAGAACCCTCCTCGTCCTCGGGAGTATCCCTGCTGGCCTCCATAAGCGTCTCCCCGTGAGTATCCTCCTTGATGACTCTGGGGCCTGCTATCGTGGAAGTCCGTCCGCGGTTGGCTCTCGCGGACAGCGTTGTCGCCTCTCTTCTCGTCTACCTGGTAGACTTTGTGCCTCGGTGCTTCCGGGGCACGTCGCTCGCTCTGAGCTCCTTGGTCTTCTCTCCCCGCTCGTGACGACGAGCCGTCTCGTCCGTCCCTGTTCCTCTCGGACTTGGCCTTGGCCTCTCCCTTATCTTCGCTATTCTTCTTGCCGATGATGCTTTCCTCGATGTTCATGTCGATCGTCGCTGGCACCGTCCTCGTGATTTCCTTGCAGAAATCGGAGGTGCAGTGTAAGTCGTGCCTCAAGGCTTGGACTGCGACGGCGTCCTCGAGATTCGGCACCCGAATCATTACCCCCTTGAACCTCTCTACGTACTGGCGCAGAGTCTCGTCCTTTCCCTGTTTGAGATTGAACAGAGATGCCAACGTGGCTTCGCTATGGACGTGAATGGAGTAGTGCTTCCGGAACATGGCGACGAGCTGGTCGGAATCGTCGATGATCCCCGGCGCGAGCTGTGCGAACCAGTCGCTGGCTGGGCCCTGCAAATGGTAAATGAAGAGACGGCATAGGATAGCCTCCCTTCTGGTCTCCTCGCCGCCTATGTGGTCCGTCGCTATCCTGTAAGACTTCACATGAGTCGTCGGATCGGTACCTCCTTTGTACGGCGCGAGCTTGATCTTCGGCAGCTCGTCCACTTCGACGCTTCAGATCCTGGGCGTGAAGGGAGTCACTCTGGCGTCTCTCACCAGCTTGTCGATCTCTGGCCCGGCGCTCGTTGCCTGGTGCACCCTTGATGCCACCTGCCCTATCTTCGCCTCCAAGGCTGCCGCCATGGCCGCCATTGCCTTCATGATCTCTCCGGTCGCCGTCGGATCGCCCACCGGTGCCGCCGCTGGCACGCTCAAGGGCGTGCTTGCCATCGTAGCAGGCTGGGAGGTCGTCTCCGATGTCTGGAACAAGTTCCTGACTAGGAGGTCCCGCGTGACGTCGAACGCCTCGTTGTTCGTCGCGTCTCGAGTCAGGGTCCCCCCGTTCGCGGCGATGCAAAAGTCGGTGGCCCTGTTCGCCGCGTTCCTGCATTCAGCTTAAGCTAGTAGGTCGGCGATCTTTCGGCTCTCCGCGGCTTGCTCCTCTGCTCTCTTCGTGGCTTCCTCCGCCCTCCGGTCGGCTGCCTCTAACCTTTGCATGACCTGGGTCATTTGTCGCCTCATCTCATCCAACACCTCGCTCTGGGAACTCCGGTCTTCGTCTTGAGACATCTTTCGCTATCCCTCTTCTCGTTCCTGGCTGTGCGATAGAAAGAAACTAAGCTCCTCGGTGGGCGCCAAACTGTAGAGGGCGTTTCGCACCGCCTTACAGTCACAAAAATACACAAAACAAACACACAAATAATACGAATGGTGAGGTATCTTTGATTGATTATTATCACGAGAGGGATCGATTTATTCCGTTTATAGCTTGGAACCTTGAAGAGGAAAACGGTTACACAAATACAGATTCACTAAGAAATGCTATCGACGAACAAATCTAAGGATACCAACAACTAGAATTGCCTAAGAGATATGCGATGACACCTCTGTTACTCACTCTCTCGATTTCTGCCCACCCCTTCAAATGGGAGTCCTCTCTTCTATTTATAGTGGAGCTCGGACCCCCTTGGCTCGAATCCCTTGATGATCTTCAGATGGTCCCCCCTTCAAATATTCCGTGGTCCCCCCCTCTGACATTCTCTGCCGACACCAAAGGAGCTCGCCTCCACTAACGTTGTCGCCCTGCCACCATCTGAGCGCACTACCCAGCATTTAATGCCCAGGTCGTACACTCTTGTCGCATCCTTGAGAGAAAACCTAGACCTTAATGGGCCTCCCCTCGACCTTGGGCCTCGCCACCCAGACAAACCTCGACGAGCTTGGGCTGCCTCCTCAATGGCCACTCTCTTGATGGGCCGAGGGCCCATCGCCACCTCGCCAACCTCGACCCTCGTCGTCTCATGGAAAAACGACAAGTGTAAAGTTGAGGATGGATTTGACCAAATCCGACCTTAACAAACATTAGGATAAATGTAACATTTATTTTCATGGTAGAGAGATGACATCAACAACATTGTACCGAAAGCTAGTGATTCATCTTTTTATTTTTATTTTTTAAACATGTTTAAACTATCAAGAAACTTTTGTAATGAACGCGTGCATACCTGAAAAATGAACACTTAGAATGATTTCCGCTTAGATTATAATTGAGTACTCCAATATTCCCTCTTAGATGATAATTGAATTCTGCTTAAAATAGTGAAATTTCAGTTGAGTATATATTTTTATAACTTCGGATGAAGATACATTTTATTATTTCTTGGGATCAAATTGATAAAGTATATTTATTTCAGGTTTAAATTGATATAATACAAAAAAATAAGTAAAAAAACCTAAAATCGATTACGATGACCGTTAAAAAATTTATAGGGTACGTATAGAATCACACTTCTCTACGTGATTGAGAATTTTCCTTCGAAAAAAATATAATTTTGAAATATGCCGTCACGTTCATATACTTTTCAAATGCTTCTATGCAAATAACTCTATTTCTTTTTTTTTTTGTTTTGGGGAAAGACTATTAAAATGAATTTAAAAAAAATGTAATCATAATTAGGGGCGAGACAAATTAAACTATGATAAAATAAGCTAGGGTGTGGCTGCCACAATATGGTATTGGTGTTGGTGTAAAATGTCAATAGAATTGAAATTGACATTATGCTTGTGACATTATATTTAATTCTATATAAATACAATACCACTTAAGGATGGATTTTTAAATTGTTTGTTTTTTACATGAGATCACTATCTATATTTTTAATTCATTTAGAAGATAAATCAGAAAAAAACAATCCACTCTTAATTATAAAATCGTAACGATTTGATGCAGATAATTTACCCCTAATACACTTGTAATTTTTCCAAAAAAATAAACTATATGAAATTTATAGATCTATAGGAAAGTAATTAATCATATAATCCACTACAAACATAAAAGTTGGATTTAAAATCATGAATTCTTTGGAATGATAAAGTGATTGTTCATCCAAGATTACCTATTAACTAACTTCTAATTCGGGTGGATATCAAAAATAAAATTGAGAAGACAAGAAGACATAAAAATGATTTTTGTAGCATTATCAATATTATTAGGAATAATAGCGGCATAAGTCCTCAACCTTTACTCAACTGGGGCGACATAACCCCAACCCCATTTAATAGCGGTATAAGTACCAAAAGTTGATTTCCGTCCATATTTGACTAAAGGAAGTAGTCAACGTTTGTCTGGTCAGCTTCTCATCAACGTGGACGCCACGTAATCCGACAAGTCAGCCGCCATGTCACCACCTTGCGTCATCAATAATGCAAAATTAATTTGGCTGAGGGGGGATTCAAACCATGCCCTTGCATGTGGGGATTACCAGCCTCACCACCAACCCACGGCCTTTTACTGGTCATTTAGTGTAAAAGTATACATATATATAAACAGAATGTATTAATTTACATAGAAGAAATATTAATTAATAAGTTAATTAATAACTAATAAATTAATTAATAAGTTAAATAATAATTAATAACGTAAGTAGTCATATTAGTTTAGTTAAATTTTAAATAGTTAATTAAATAAGTTAAAAAAATAAAAATTATACATATAGTTAGCAATTTAGGTTCGATTATATAAAAATTTCATTGCGGTTAGAGGTTGACCGAATTGACATAAAAAGTCAACTAGAGGCCGAAATGAAAAAGTAAACTTGAGGCCTGTCACGGTCGAAAAAAGTCAAATGCACTTGGCCCCAAAAAAGTCACCACGACCACGACTTAAAAAAAGTCAACCGAACCCGACCTAATAAAGTCAAACCAAACCCGGTGCAAGAAAGTCAACCCAAGCCCGTGTTGAGAAATCCATGCATATAAATCGAATAAATAGGCTACTTATTAATTAATATTTCTTCTATATTAATTAATAAATTCTTTTTATATGTATACACACTTTTACACTCAACGACCAGTGAAAGGTGTGGGCTGGTGGTGAGGTTGGAAATCCCCTCATGCAAAGACATGGTTCGAATCCCCTCAGAGCAATTAATTTTGCATTAAATTGATGACGCGAGGTGGTGACATGGCAGCTGACTTGTCGGATTACGTGGCGTCCACGTTGATGAGAAGCTGACCACGCAAACGTTGACTACTTCCGTTAGTCAAATATGGACGGAAATCAACTTTTGGTACTTGTAGAGGGCGATTCGCACCGCCGTACAGTCACAAAAATAAACGAGCCAACACACAGATAGTACGAACGCGGGGTATCTTTGATTGGTTATTATTAGGGCTGAAACCAGAACCGGTAACCGGGAATTTGACTATTTTTTGTCCCTGTCGTGGAAAAATCGGGACACAGTTTTCTGTCCCGGTTTTGGTTTTGGTTCTGAAAATTCCTTGTTTTTTATTTAAATCAGAACCGGGACCGGGACACCGATTAAAATCCCAAATTTTTTAGGACCAAAATTCGGAAAAAAAAACCGGGACAAATCCGGACAAAATCCAAGATAGAAACATGAAAATTACCAAATCCGAGTGAATCCAAAATGTAAAATACCAAATCCGAGTAAATCCAAAACGTAAAATACCAAATCCGAGTACAAAAGCAAAATACAAAATAAACAAATGCAAGATCCGAGTTCACGTCGTGAACTTCACAATTCCAAATTCAAATCTCAGTGCAAAAAACCGAGTCTAAAATTCTAAATAGTAAATACCGAGTACAAACAAATTATTTTTTATAACAAAACGACATATAAGAAATGACGTGTTAAATAAAATACCGTGTAATGGCTGAAAAATAAATGAAATGTTAAAATAATGGGCTGAAAAAAAATAATAGATTAAGAACATAATAGTAAACGACTTAAAAGAAATGACATGCTAAAAAACGGCAAACTTATAACAAAACGACATAAAATCGGAACCGGGACAAGAAAACCGGGAATTTCATATTTTGAATTGGTTTTGGTGTTGGTTTTTCAAACCGGAACCGGGACGTCCCTTTTTAGGTTATACTAAAAAGAAAAAATTGATTTTTTACAAAAAACGGTTCGGTACCGGGACCAGAACCGGGACAAAACCGGGAACTGAGTACAAAATTTCCACCCCTAATTATTATTACGAGAGGGATCGGTTTCCTCCGTTTATAGCTTGGAACTTCGAAGAGAGAAACGAATACACTCGTACAGAATGACTCGGAGATGTTATCGATGAACAAATCCGAACTTCTCGAAGCCTCTGGCTCTTTAGTTACAACACGATGAGACTATGATAACCTTTACTCCTGATTTTTCTCCGCCCATTCAAATGGGGATCCCTTCCTCTATTTATAGTGAAGTTCGGACCCCTTGAGCTCGAATCCCCTGGATGATCTTCAGATGGTCCCCCCTCCAAATATTCCGTGGTCCCCCTCCCTGACATTCTCTATTGAAACCAAGGGGGCTCGTCTCCACTAACGTTGTCACCTGCCACCCTCTGAGCATACTACCCACCATTTAATGTTCGTGCCGTACGCTCTTGTCGGATCCTCGAGGGATGCCCTAGGCCTCAATGGGCCTCCCTTCGATCTTGGGCCTCGCCACCCAAACAAGCATCGGCGAACTCGGGCTCCCCTTATCCATCATTCTCCTCATGGGCCGAGGGTCCATCATGATTTCGCCCACCCCTATTCCCGTCGTTCCATTAGAAAGACGACAAGTGTAAAGTTGAGGGTGGATTTGACCAAATCCGACCTTAACAGTACTTACACCGCTATTAAATGGGGTTGGGGCTATGCCGCCCGAGTTGAGTAAAAGTTGATGACTTATGCCACTATTATCCCATATTATTATTATTATTTAATATATAGTGAGTCAGAGCCGGCCCAATATTTTCGGGGGCCTTGGGCGAAAAGTTAAAACGATGGTTTTTTTAATTTCTTAATAATGATACACTTGACACAACGTACTATGCTTAAATACAAATATTTATTGTTGCTCCACGAAATATTTTTTTTCTTTCTTGATTTTTCTAGTAAGTATGTAATTGTTCTTGATTTTTCAAGTTGCATCACTTACAATACAAACAAGGAGGCCTCTTTCATATATAAACATTCTTCTAAATTATATAATATTGGGGGCCTTTAAATATTGGGGGCCTTGGGCGGTCGCCCAACTCGCCCACCTATCGGGCCGGCTCTGTAGTGAGTTTAGTTAGCATGCGAGTAGAAATGTAAGCCACTTGTGATGTTTATCACGAAAACAGATTTTCAAAGTTGGATGTTAAATGGCTACGTATTAAATATTGGCGTTTCCTTTCCACATGTCACCAATTTTAAAGAAAGAAGAGGCCTTTATTTTAGTTGACCCTTTAAAATGAAGTTATTGCTTTTAAAGAAAAATGGTGTGAGAAAAGGAAATCCCCATTTAATACTCCTCCCAAAAAATACAATCAAAGTCCATTTACAATGAACCCCAACCTTTTCTCCTTACACACTTGTCCTTTTCTTCGCCTGCCTCTTTTGTTAAATTTCACCCCTATCAAATTGATCACCTTTATTTTAGAAAACAATTCAATTGGATTTAGTTTCAATACTATGGTAAAAATAAATAAATACTAACTGTATGAGCTCATGTTTATATTTTTAAAAATAAATAAATAAATTATCAACCAATGAAGCCAATTTATATTTCATATTTGCATTTGTTTTATAAATAAAAATGTTAAATTTTTATTAATTTTTTATCAAAAAATTTCATACATGCTCGCCCCTGACTATAAGCAACCAGTGCCTCAGGCCCCTATTTTTTAGATATACTATTATTTATTTATTAAATATTTTAAAAAATTATTTTTTAATTATTTTAAGAGCCTCAAAATTTACTTTGCCTAAAATTCCCGACAAACTCAGAATCACCTTAGTTACATCTATAAAGATAAAAAAAAGTCGAATAAAAATACAAATATGAATTCTAAAGTTTTACAGTTATTTTATAAAGCCAGTTACGAAAATAAAAAATTACGAATAAATTTGTCCAATTTAAATAAATATATGACGATTCAACGTTTATTTATTTGGTTTTTTTTTTTTTTTTTTATAATATTTATTCGATGGTTGAAAAACGATTCGTGACCTATTTAAAGTGGCACGTAATCAACCACAAATCAAGGCTAGGTCGACTGTGACGTTGCGCTCGCTCGTGACAGGCACACGCGCCCCCGGCGACGGCGCGTGCTGGAGTCAGTGGGGCCCACAAGAAGTGGGCCCAGCGAAACAGAGCCCAATAGCCTCTGCCTCTGCGTGTGTATACTATATATAGAATCGCGCACTGCCTTCGACTCTCTCCACTACCTTTCTCTCCCCTTTCCCAATTCGAGACTTTCTTCCACACTCACCAGAGGAGAGAGAAAGCTCTTGCTCTCCCTCTCGCATGGTGGGATTTCGTTTCTCTCCTCTTCCGCTATCACGACTCTCTCTCTCTCTCTCTGTAGGATCTCACTCTGCTTCTCTCTGTCTGCTAGGTTTTGTGAGAGACTCGTCTTCCGCGTTCGTCGAGGCCGTCGTTTCCGAGCTTCAGCCATGGGAGGTGAAAAAGGCATCACTCTCAACGAGATCAAGAATGAGTCCGTCGATCTGGTAAAACTCGATCTTTGCCTTTTCGTTCGATGCTCTTATAACCTGCGATTCTTCGTAAAAAAAAATATGGAAAATCTGAAGCTGTTTGGCTACTGAGAAAGTGAACTCGCACTTGAAACTCGAGAGAAAAAATCTGGATTGTTTTTTGTTAATCGTCAACTATACGGAACTTTTGCCTTCTCTCGACTGTCAAAGCTGCTTTCCTTTTTCCTTTTTCCTTTTTTTTTTCTGTTACGGCGACGAAAGCGATAGATACATGCATGTGTGTGTGTATATATATATATATGTATGTATTCTTCGATTCATGATTATATAGAGATCTCTGTGATTATACAGCTACTATATTAATTTTCAGTGGAAAATCAAAAGGATTTGAGTGAATTTCACGTAATTTCTCTTTCTCGATTGACCTGCGAAAATCACGCCTCGTTTCGTTTGGTTTGTACTCTATTTCAACGACGGCGACAAGAGAGAACCTTCGTTGAAGCCTCGGGACACGTGGCCCACATCCAACGGGGTCCGCCGATCGAAATCAACGGCTTTTATACATCGCTTCATTTCTAAGCGTGCATTAAAATCCCTAATTATATATCGTACGATACATTAGAAAGAAGAAATCGTTAATTCCTTTTTATAGATAAATATTATTTTCGGAGTGAAATCTGTTCGCAAACAATCACATGGACATGGAATCAGTGGCTTCGACAGCGCACGCCACTCAAGAGAACGTGCCCCAAGCAAATAAATTTATTTCGAACTAAATAATTTTAAAATAAATAAATTGTGTTTTGAAATTAATTTGATTTTTATATTAAGATTTATTCATCCGATATTTATGGGGGTTTCCAAGAATTCCATGTTTAAAGACTTTTTTGTTGATTACGCTTTGAAAATTATATGTGAAAGGTCCTACCAGAGTTGGTTTAGTCGAGAAAAATAATATTAAAGAAAAGGCACAAGTTGGACTTTTTCGGTGCTTTATTTGTTTATTGTTCTGTTTTTGTCTTCGTTACTTTGGGATATGGGCGTACTGTCCGTGGTACTTTTCATAGTCATATTATTTTGATATTTTAGCTGATTTTTTAAAAACCCAAATATAAAATATGGTTATCTGTCTTGTCATATATATTCGGAATAAAATTAATCAAGTAATAGTTGCATATTTTTTTTATTAAAGAATATTATTTTATATAGGAGGGAATAGACAGACTTTTACTGCAAGCGCGGCCTTAAATAAGAAGAAAGAGCAAAACGTTGAAAAATAATTATTGTTAAATATTATTTTCATACTTTTCCGAAGCATAAGTGTATAAAACAATTGATCTATCTGTTTAAATTTGTATGGTTAATTGCTTTTTTGCTGAGAAGTTGAACATTTATTACGATGGCAGTTTCATTGAAGATTTTTCGTATTCAATTATTTTCGAAGATGAGTAAAAAAAGTAAAGGAAGTTCACATGACAACTAACTGAATTTGGGCTGATCGTTCATGGTCCCGTGATTTCTTATAGCTTATAGCCTGTGAAAATTAGGTGGTTGAGATGGGTTTGATACAAGTATCTCAGGAATTATTTTTTCCTAGTAAAAAAAAATTATTTCGTTCAAAATAATATTATACGAATAATACAATTTCTTTTTTCAAAACAATATAACAGTAATCCCAAAGATCTCAATCATGCATAGAACAACTTCTTTATTGTCCTACAAGTGTGCAAATAATCTTGTTAATTTTTTTATAAGTATTAATAAATGCTTTAGTAACGAAATGAGTACAAGTTTTACGACCGCACTGCGGTGATCGAGGTTTAGAACCTCTTCGCGGTTGATCCTGTGGGTTCCGAAATGAGCTCCAGAATGAGATTTTGTATGTCCTACTATGAAAACGGTTAACGTGTACTCTAGGTAATCCTTGCCCGGATTGAAGGTAGCAATTGTGAGGATATATTGCATAGACATTGATGGCTTCTCTGTTGATTGCTTGCAGGAACGGATTCCGATGGAGGAAGTGTTTGAACAGCTGAAATGCACCAAAGAAGGGCTGTCCTCCGAGGAAGGAGCCTCCCGGCTCCAAGTTTTTGGACCCAACAAACTAGAAGAAAAGAAGGTTGGTACTTTCACCCTTTTTATCTTACACTTTCAGTTCCATAAGGTTTCGTCATAGCAGGTAACAATTCTTGTGTTTGAAACAGGAGAGCAAAGTGCTCAAGTTCTTGGGATTTATGTGGAACCCATTGTCGTGGGTTATGGAAGCTGCTGCAATTATGGCCATTGCTTTGGCAAACGGCGGTGGAAGGCCTCCGGATTGGCAGGACTTTGTCGGTATCATTGTCCTTCTGGTCATCAACTCCACCATCAGTTTCATTGAAGAAAACAATGCTGGAAATGCAGCAGCTGCTCTCATGGCTGGTCTTGCCCCGAAAACTAAGGTCGAGAAACTAGTAGAGCTTCACCTAGTGTTAGCTGTCTTTACTTACATATTGTTTGCCAAGAAAATACTGCAGTAGTCAGTTGCAGAACCCGGGTATATTAATTATGGGGCTGAAAAATCTCGGGCGGGTGGAGAAAACAAATTTTTTATTGATTTTTTTTTAATCCTAAAGAATTTCAATTTACCGTGGGTGTAGTTCCTGCCCATGGCAGTAGTATTCACTACTCTTAATTGGATTATGTGAATTCCTGAACTGTTAAGTATTTGATTCATTTATCTTTCAAATTCAGCTCAGTCATTCTTGTATTGATAGTCTCTTACTTATATATTACTGGACATTAATATAGGTTCTTAGAGACGGAAGGTGGAGTGAGCAGGATGCTTCTATTTTAGTCCCGGGAGACATAATCAGCATCAAGTTGGGGGATATTGTTCCTGCTGATGCTCGTCTCCTTGAGGGCGATCCTTTAAAAATTGACCAATCTGCCCTCACTGGGGAGTCTCTTCCGGTCACCAAGCATCCCTCAGAGGAAGTGTTTTCCGGCTCAACATGTAAACAAGGTGAGATCGAGGCAGTTGTTATTGCCACAGGTGTGCACACCTTCTTTGGGAAAGCCGCCCACTTGGTCGACAGCACCAACCAAGTCGGACACTTCCAAAAAGTTCTTACCGCCATTGGTAACTTCTGCATTTGCTCAATCGCCGTGGGAATCGTCATTGAGATCATCGTGATGTACCCGATTCAGCACCGCAAGTACAGGGACGGGATTGACAATTTGCTTGTTCTCTTGATTGGAGGGATTCCGATCGCCATGCCAACAGTTTTGTCGGTCACGATGGCTATTGGGTCCCACAGGCTCTCTCAGCAAGGAGCTATTACGAAGAGGATGACAGCCATTGAGGAAATGGCTGGCATGGACGTCCTCTGCAGTGACAAGACCGGAACTTTGACTTTGAACAAGTTGACCGTTGACCGAAACCTGGTTGAAGTGTTTGCCAAAGGCGTGGAGAAGGAGCATGTACTCCTTCTTGCGGCTAGGGCTTCGAGGGTCGAGAATCAGGATGCTATTGATACTGCCATCGTTGGTATGCTTGCAGATCCAAAGGAGGTAGATTGCATTTCCTTTCTTCAGTATTTTTTTTTATTACTTTTAGGATGGGCTGTTTTACTAAGTGTTGAACTGTGCAGGCAAGAGCTGGTATTAGAGAGGTTCATTTCCTCCCATTTAACCCGGTGGACAAGAGAACTGCTCTGACCTACATTGACAACGAAGGTAACTGGCACCGTGCTAGCAAAGGAGCTCCTGAGCAGGTAATCATTTGAAGTCTCTAATACTGATTAACTAACAGTTTTGAGAGAACATAAATTTATTTCTTTCTTTTTTAATGCTCTGGAACAGATAATCACCCTCTGCAACTGTCGGGAGGATGTCAAGAAAAGGATTCATTCAATAATTGATAAGTTTGCCGAACGCGGGCTTCGTTCTTTAGGTGTTGCACGACAGGTCGGAAATTGTAACAGAGAATGAGTGAACTTGTTGCCGAGTCAGTTGAATTTCTTCTCATTATAGTTGATTTATTAACCTCGCAGACGGTACCTGAGAAGTCAAAAGAGAGTTTAGGAGCACCGTGGGAGTTTGTTGGTCTATTGCCTCTCTTTGACCCCCCAAGACACGACAGTGCAGAAACCATCCGGAGAGCTCTAAACCTCGGTGTGAATGTGAAGATGATTACAGGTAAACCTTATTGACCGATTGTTTTTTTCGTTGTACGTTTGAAAATAAACATTTTAAATTACAGGGATTAGTTGATATGGGATGCCAAACCTTGAGTTCTTCCTTTAAACTCTTCATTTTGCAGGTGATCAGTTGGCCATCGGTAAAGAGACGGGTCGGAGACTTGGAATGGGAACAAACATGTACCCCTCTTCAGCGTTGCTTGGCCAAGACAAAGATGCATCCATTGCTTCACTGCCAGTGGATGAGTTGATTGAGAAGGCCGATGGATTCGCCGGAGTGTTTCCAGGTACTTTTTTACACAATCATAACGCTATATTTTATTCCATTTCGACATCCATGACTCAAATTGAACTCAAATAGGGCTTAACTTGATATTAGTGTACAAAATCTGATCATCGTTTTCGTTTTGCGGCACGTAGAACACAAGTACGAAATTGTGAAGAGGTTACAAGAGAGGAAGCACATTTGTGGAATGACGGGAGATGGTGTGAACGACGCCCCTGCTCTGAAGAAGGCAGATATCGGAATTGCTGTTGCTGATGCTACTGATGCAGCTAGAAGCGCTTCAGATATTGTCCTCACCGAGCCTGGCTTAAGTGTTATCATTAGTGCAGTGCTAACCAGCAGGGCCATTTTCCAAAGAATGAAGAACTACACAGTTATTCTCTCTTTTCTGATCTCAAACATTAAATGTTCAACACCTTTTTTAGTACATCTTTCTGATCCCGTTGTATCTTATTGCTCGTTTTTGTAGATCTATGCCGTTTCGATCACCATCAGAATAGTGGTAAGTTTTTAACACTGTTTCAAATGCTGATGCTACAAATCGTTATTATACTTCTGTTTAATCATGCTCAATTTCCGCAGTTTGGCTTTATGTTCATTGCACTGATCTGGAAGTTTGACTTTGCACCCTTCATGGTTCTGATCATTGCAATCCTCAACGATGGTGAGATATCACTTAATTAAGCGTTGGTTGATACTAACCTTATTGTACGTGAATCTAAGCCTAGTTTAAACCACATGCAGGGACAATCATGACAATATCTAAAGACAGAGTGAAGCCGTCTCCCATGCCAGACCAATGGAAGCTAAAAGAGATTTTCGCTACTGGTATTGTGCTTGGAGGTTACATGGCACTCATGTCCGTCATATTCTTCTGGGCGATGAAAGATACAACCTTCTTTTCTGTATGTACATTTCCAATGTCTTCGAATTCAGTATACATACATGTGTATATATTTATATATATTTGAATTTCATTTACCCACTGTCAACTATAATATACAGGACAAGTTTGGCGTGAGACCTATAAGCGGCAACGACAGGGAAATGATGGCAGCGCTTTACCTTCAAGTGAGTATTGTGAGCCAGGCTCTTATTTTCGTCACGAGGTCTCGCAGCTGGTCCTTTCTTGAACGTCCCGGCCTTCTTCTACTCAGCGCCTTCATGGTTGCTCAGCTGGTAAACCCTCATTTCTATGCATTTCCACGCTTTCTCTTGGGCAATTAAATTTAAAGGAAATCGACATAATATTTATGCCTTTAACAACTGCAACTCTTCGGTGGATTAACCGGTGAGATAAGGCATGAACGTGCAAGTGATTAAACATAATAACAAACTAATTTAAAACCCAATGAACTAATTTATGACAATTATTGTTCATTGCCAGGTGGCGACTCTCATCGCGGTGTATGCTAACTGGGGTTTTGCAAGAATTGAGGGTTGTGGGTGGGGATGGGCCGGTGTGATCTGGCTCTACAGTTTGGTGACGTATTTCCCTCTCGATATCCTCAAGTTTGCGATCCGTTACGCCCAGAGCGGAAAAGCTTGGAATACCCTTTTGGAGAACAAGGTAATATATTTGTTTGCATTATTGGTTTACCCTTTTGGAGATCTTCCATTATTCTTAATGTGCCTTCTTTCCTGTCACAGACCGCCTTTACGACAAAGAAAGACTACGGAAAAGAAGAGAGGGAAGCCCAGTGGGCTGCAGCACAGAGGACGCTGCACGGTCTTCAGCCCCCGGAAAGCACCAACATTTTCCCGGAGAAGAGTAGCTACAGGGAACTTTCTGAGATCGCCGAACAAGCCAAGCGACGGGCTGAAGTTGCACGGTAAGCATTACGAACCACCAAAATATTTCCAAAAAAACAATATTGGCATATACTTTTGGGGGTAAGAAGTCTGATTATATGATGATGCGTGCAGGCTGCGAGAGCTGCATACTCTGAAGGGTCACGTCGAGTCGGTGGTGAAGCTGAAGGGACTCGACATCGATACGATCCAGCAACACTACACAGTTTGAGAAACGCGGAAGAGAAGGTCGATGATGATGATGATGAAGTTTGGTAAAAGTCAGTCAGTCTGTGTAGAGTAGATTTGAATTCGGTTTAAGTTTAGATTTTGCTTTTTGATTGTGACCTAAAACGGCAGAGGAAAGTACTGCTCTCTTATAGCCAAAATGACATAAATTAATTCTCCTCTTCTTCTGTTTGAGTGATTTGCATAATCACAAATATTCAGAGTACATAATAGCGACATCATGTCCTCATTTACTTGCTCTTATTTCCCTTAATAATTTGTCAAGCCCGACCCCTATTTTTCTTGGGCGCGGGCAACCTACATCTTTTGTTGTTTCTTTTTATTTATATCATGTTAAGAACCTTGAGTTTATGTTATAATTTTCTTAATGAAGAAACGGGCTGGCGTTGCCCGCCAAATTTTGATAAACGGGTTGGGCAACCGGGCCCGCCTGATTGCCTATTACTAATAATAGTTTAAATATATCATAGTTAGCTTACTTATAGATAATACTGTATGATTGCTGAATGTTTGAAATTATTAATTACTGAGACTTATAATAGTCATAAGCTGAGCAAAGATTATGAGTTTTGTAAGGGTTTTCTCTTGCATTTGACCCAAAAATTTTAGTTACTATTCTATGATAGCATTAGGCATAGAATAGTTGATCTCTACCCTTAGCTTCCATCAACATTTATTGTCCGAAATCTTCGTCTGATTGAGCATTTGGTATGCCAATTTTAACTCGTTTCGTTGGAAGTGATTAAATATTATTACCATCTGAGTTACATTTTATGTCTTTGATAAGTTCTGCATTGACTAAGTATGCTTAGTTAATAATCCATGAGACCCTTGTCGCTACTACAAGCTAACTTTTGAGACTGCGTTCTCGTTAAGTCTTATGTCTCAAAATTTCCATTTGGTGTAGCTAGTCCATTATTAGATCTTACACTAAAATCTATAATGCAAAAAAGACCAAAGGAGGTTATTAAAATTTTTGACTACGACAAATGTTTTAGTTAAATACATATTTTTGTTTTTTGACGACGAAAGTACTTAATATAGCAAATGTTGCACTTTAATAACTATTTTTATTTTTTGATGGCAAAAATACTCAACTACGAAGAATGTTGCAGCTTACTTTGTAAAGGAAAAAAGTACTCATTTTATCACGAGCTTATGTAATTATTATATGTTGCTCTCCCTTACATTAGCTAGTGTATAATAATATATGTACTTTTGCCACTAAATAATAACTTAGCTTCAACCAACAAATTTAAGCATTTGATTACATGAGAGTATTTTTGCCGTTTAAAATTAAAATGCAACATTGGTTGTATTTAATTATTTTCGATTAAAAAATTTAGAATATTCACGTTTAAAGTGCAATATTCATCGCAGTTAAGCATTTTTACTGTCAAAAAATATAAAAAAGTATTAAAGTGCAACATTTGACGTACTTGAGTATTATCACTGCCAATATCATTTAAATTATTTGAGAGTATTTTGATAAATTTGGAATTAGAGTAATTAAAACCATAGAGAATTTATGAACCGTCAAGTTTAAAGGTTTAAAAGGGATAATCACGATAAAAGTTCCAATAGTTTTTCCGTCGTCATCGATAAGTTTTCATTCTTTTTTTGTGCATGGTAAAGTTCTCATTCTCTGAAATTGTAAGGCAGTTAGTCTTCCATCCACTATTTTCAAGTTGACGCATGACATGACATGTCATCTGATTGTCACGTGCATTTATTATTATCTTTTTAAGAATCTAAAATGATGTTTGAATAATCTAAAATTATTTATTAATATTTTTTTAAATAATTATAATAATGATGAACCAAAATAAAATATCCGGATAGAAATATCATATCTTTTTTTTTATTATCGAAATCCAAAATACCGGAACTAAATTACGCGAAATGTAAAAAACCCTAATTAAAATAACCATGTCAATTCTATATTTAAATATAAAGATACCCTAATTCAAATACCTGGATTGAAATATCCGGAATCTAAAAATCTAAAATACAAATTAAGTGGGTATTTCAATCACTAATCATGCATCTTATGTGTGTGTTTAGTTACCATTTCATTTCGTGTTTCAGTATAATAATTAATCATTTAAAAACAAATTACGGTTGCAATAAACCGCGATATCTACGACAAACGTGATTCTTAGAGAACATAACAAAAAAATTATTGGTTGGTGGAATGTATTAGGCTATTAGCAATAAATGCAAGTTGACTGTCGACCGTAGGTTCAACTTAATCAATATTTTGGAATATAAATACCCACTTTGTACTTTTGAATTCCTATTGTAATTCAATCTAAGTATTTAATTTCGGCATTTTCGGATGTCGGGTATTTTTGGTTTTTGGAAAGAAAAAAAAGTTTTGGAATATGCAGAAAATATTATGGTATCCGAATTTTTAAATTTGCTTCTTAAAATTTTATTAGCCGGACCGCATTCCGATTCTCGTTTTATAATAATTTTTTAAATTTGCTTTTGGAAATTTTATTAGCCGAGCCCCATTCCGATTCTCCGGTTTAAAAATTATTATATTTTGGGTAAATGAGCCAAATGCCCATTTGTGACTCAAGGTTTTAAAAAATGCCCATTTCTATGGCAATTAAAACCATCAACTAATTGAAATATGGACCAATTTACCCTTAGAATTAATTAATTAATATTTGGAATTTAATTAATAAAAAAAATTAAAAAAAATCTTTAAATTTAGCTAAATATAATAATTGATTAATATTAATCATTTCTTAATTATTTTTGAATATTTTTTCCTTATTAATTAATATTCTAACGATTTAAATTTCAAAATCAAAATTTCAAAATTTCTAAAACCGTAGGAAATAATGAGCACAAATTAGTATAAAATATACAAACATTATATATCGATATATTTAAAATGTAAATATATATACGAAATTTAAACTGTAAATATACATACAAAATATATCTAAACTGTAGATATATATACGAAATTTAAACTGTAAATATATATACCAATACCAATACTGTAAATATATATATATATATATATATCGATATATATACCAATACCAAACATATATATAAAATGTAAATATATATACAAAATTTTATTAACTTGTAAAAACTACATATATTTTTACAAAATTATATTACTTGTAAAAAAATGTAAAATTATCTACAAAATTTACTAAAAATTATATTTTTACAAAATTGTATTACTTGTTGAACTGTAAACTTGGTAAAACCATTTACAAAAAATATTACCAATCCAAAATTGTGTAAACCCATTTACAAAAATAAAAAATCTTACCGTGTTTGATCCGGCGACCGAGAGACGGTGAACAAAAGGAGAATGACGGAGGGCGACCGTGACGGAGAGTGATGGAGGAAGGATGCGCGAGGGAGGGCTACCGCGATGAAGAGCGACTAAGGAAAAAGGACGAAGGGCGACGGAGGAAGGAGGCGCGATGGAGAGATGGAGAGAGAGAGAGAGAGGGGGGGGGGGGGGGGGGGGAGGGAGGGAAAGAGAGAAAAAAAAAAGATTTAATTTTTGTGCCAAACTAACAAAATTAAATGATAATCTAATTAATACGGGAAGTCTTCAACCAAAATTTTAGAATAATTTAATTTCGAAAATTAAAATATATATATATAATAATTAAATACAAAAATAAATAAATATAATTAAAATAAGGGTTAATATGGTCCAAAATATTTTTAAAAAGGGTATAAATGAATTGTTTGAAAGTATGTGCATTTCTCTCAAACTTTAGGTGTTTTTTGGGCATTTCAATGGTTTTTCTTAAATTTTTTAATAATTTTTTTAATAAATAATTTTAAATTTTTTAAAAAATTAAAAAAATTAAAATTAGAAAAAAAAATCCACAAGGCATTCCACGTGGCACTAATATGACATGGCATGCGTCGTGATGGTCAACATGATGCCACGTGTCATTTGACTCAAAAATAGTTGGTGGAAGACACTACCTTGCAATCTTAGAGAATGAGAATTTTACTATACACAACAAATATCGGGAACTTATGAATGACGATAAAAAACTATTTTAACTTTTATAGCCATTATCCCGGTTTAAAATGAGGCTTTATCCTCGAATAAGTAATGGAATATTTTTTACTCGTCGATTATTATTCAGAACAGTGGCGAGGCCACTTGAGCCCAAGAGAGGGCCACCAACCCCACTTGGATGGCCCATAGCCAATAAGCCCAAATTCAGCCCCCACTTAAGTTTTTAATTTTTAATTTTTTACCACTCACTGTCAACTCTTCGACATTCACCCTTTCTCCCTTTCTCTTCGACAACTGCTCTTTGGCCTCTCACAATCGGCGATTCTGAACTCCGCCACGAATCTGAATCTCGGTTGTAACTTGTAACTGTTGGCGTCATTGTTCTTGGCCGTCCAAGTGAATTGAGGCTCTGCATCTGATTTTTTGTGAGGTGATTTTCGTATAAACCCTAATTTTCAAAGACTATTGAGTTGGGGACTAAAAATACATGGTATTAACAACTTATATTTAGTCCCTAATATCAAATAAAGAGGACTGATTTGAGTTGATATTGAAAACTATTTTTAGTCTCTAATTATAAATACGTAAAATTGAAGTGTACTATCAAAGACAATTGTTAGTCACTAAACTAACATATGAGAGACTAAATGAGACTGATATTTAGTTTTGAAAAAAAATATTAGAAACTCAATAATTATTATCAAGGACTGATTTTCAGACTCTAAAGATGTGTATTAGGAACTAAATAAAAACGTTTTCCGAGATTATTTTTCAGTCCTTAATAGAAGCATATTGGAGACTGAAATAACCTGGTATCAAAGACTAATCAACAGTCCATGAAACATTTATTAGGGACTGAAAATATTCATTATTAAAGACTGATTTTCAGATTCTAAATTAAAATGACATCGGGGATTTATTGTGAGTCCTTAATAGAGGCATATTTGAGACTGAAATAATGTGGTATCAAAGACTAACCGACAGTACTCGAAACACTTATTGGGGACTGAAATGACAGGGTACCAGAGTCTGATAAACGGTCTTAAAAAACCAATTTAGAGACTGAAATTATTTATTATTAAAGACTGATATTTAGATTCTAAAGAGCTGTATTAGGAACTAAAAGAAAATGATATCAGAGATTAATTTTTAGTCCTTAATAAAAGCATATTGGGGACTGAACTAACATGGTATCAAAGACTAATCGACAGTCCTTGAAACACCTTATTAGGGATTGAATTGACATGGTATCTCGTCGCTATTAGAGACAAAATAGACATGTATTGCATACTAATTTGCAGTCTCTAAAGGTGTACAAAAGAGACTGAAAAGAAGCTTTTTCGGAGACTGGTGGTTTAGTCACGAAAGTGATGTATTAGGGACTGAATTAACGTGGTCTCGGGTGACATATTGAAGACTGATCATATACGTATTCGAAACTAGGTGATAGTCTTAGAGACATATATAACAAGGACTAGTATTTTAGTTACCAATACAACTATTAAGGACAAAGCAGTTATAACTGAGCGTTGTGACTGGGAATCAGTCTCCGATTAAAATTCGTGACTGATTTTTAGGTATTAGAGACTAGAATTTCAGTCTCCAAAACCCTTATTTCTTGTAGTGGCATCTGATTTTTTGTGAGGTGATTTTCGTATAAACCCTAATTTTCAATGTTAAATTCTTCAGACCGAACTGTAAACTATATCATTGCTTCATTTGTGTTTTCGATTTTTTCTGTAATGGCCATTACTCATAGCCAAATGATGTTGATATTCTGAATCTTCAAAGATGTCTAGATATTGAGTTTATTTTTGTCCAAGCTCATCGTTGATTGAGGAACTTTGAGTATTTAACAGCTGAAATCTTAGAATTCAATAACTTTGAGTATTTAATACCTGAAATCTTATGAATTTGAATTCAAAAAATTGAACTATGTTCTTGGACTCTTGGTCTTGGGTAGTGTGAAGCCGTGAACCACTTTCAAGTTTTAATTATATTGCAAAGTCTTGGGTTGCAGATTCCAAACATCTTTTATTCTCTTTGATTGATCAGTGTGCATTAGTTACTAAAATAGTAAGCACTAGTTGTGAATTCTAAAAAATATGAATATTGATCATTAATTGTGAATTCTAAAAACATCAGTTTAGAATTAAATATCTCTGGGATTGATTGAATGTGCATATATTTTCTATAAATGCAGGCCAATTTCACAGTTCCAGAATCAAAGGAGGATTAGGCTTTTAACAACAGTTGAGAGATCAAAGGTGGAGACAGGAAAAGAGAAAGTATTTCCATTAGTTTATCGACTCTTGACATTGGCTTTCATTTTACCTATGGCTACGGCTTCGGTTGAGAGATCATTTTCTTCTATGAAGTTTGTGAAGACCAACTTACGCAACAAAATGGGAGACGACTGGCTAAATGATCTTTTATTTATTTACGTTGAGACAGATGTTTTTAATGAAATTGATGACGAGCTATGTTCTACATTTTAATATCATATCTTATTTCGACTATTATTGTATGTTACTTCCCCCCCCCCCCCCCCCGACAGTTTCTGGCTTCGCTGCTGATTCATAACATATCTCATACATTCATGTGAATTCACTAGCATCTAAATTCAAAATCTCTCCACAAGACACAACATAACTTACCACCTTACACTAAGCATTCCATCATTATAAAATTTACATGAATTTTTCATTAAAAAGGAACAAAATCGAAAAATACAGCTCCGAGTTTCTTATTTTCTTATGTCGTGTCATTTGGCTTGAAGCTTAAACCATGTATCTCAACTATACTAATCAATATTTAGTTGAATGCCGCACAGTCGCGCCTAATCTCGCCTTGGTTGCCGGACTTGATGCCTATGCGGCCTAGTCTGGTCATGGCGGCCAGAAAGGCGTCCTCGAAAGCCGTGGCATTGGAGGCGAATAGGTTCACAAGGGGCCTCGCCTTCCTGTCGCGGAACAGCAACTGGTCGGAGGTGAAGAGGCCCTTCCCTTGCTGGAGGTTGCGGTAGTAGGAGTTGTCAAAGTGTTGGGGCGTGTTCGGGTCCATGTCGATCACAACTCTCGGGTCAACGGTCGGAGGACACCTTCGCTTCAGCTCGTTCGCGTACTGCGGATCCAGCATCGGGTCAACGCCGCTTTTGCCTTTGAAGCTGTAGATTCTCTTTGAGACTCGGTTGCAGTGAGAGAACCCGATTGTGTGCGCGCCTGCAATGAAAGTCAACGCCATGCTATATAATTTTTAATTATTCAATGAACTTTTTTTTTTTTTAAATTACCATTGGTATAAAACTAAATGAAATTACTATTAAAGTGAGTTATTATGGCGTCTTGTTATAATTTGAGCTAAAAGCTAGCCATTTACTAATGAAGTCTTAAAAAGAGCACTATTTACAAGACATGTAAGCGTTTTTTAAGGTTTCGTACTTGAAGAATACAAGTTCAATTCGATGCCCGAGTAATTAATTAAGTACCTGAAAGCGCGACGAGATCGGTTAGAGAAAGGCCATGAGAGGCAAACATGGATTTGAGGCGTTTGATTCTGAAATCAGGATTAGGAAGATGGTGTGTGACACTAGCTTTGCTAGAGATTTTGCCATCTAATCTTCCGAGCTCTACTTCATAATATGGTCCACCTGTCTAAACCAATACCAACATTTTCAATATAAATCTAACACTATATATTATACCAATGTTTTTGTCCTTTCCAAAGGTATGGTGTGAATATCATACTTCCAATATGAATAATAAGAGTAATTGCCCCCTTAGCATTTGCTTTGCGGTGCACTTTGCATCGGAAATTCTATTCTTTCAAAAAGTAGCAAATAGGTAATTTTTTATTTTTTTACAAATAATCGGAGAATATTCTCATAGTTTCCCATCTCGATTTTATGCCTGTCTAAATTATGCCTATATTTACATTAAATAATGGCGAAAAATGTTTCTTTGTGCGAAGAGCACGATTTTTTAGGGTATTTTTATGTCGGACCTCTAACCTTGAGAGCCCTTACTCCAACAATACTTCAAGATCTAATCAGCAAATAAATAGTTTTGACTTCATTCGGCAACTGAATATTTGATAATTTTATCACAATCTTGCAAAAAATTCTTCTTAGAAAAAGAAAACCCTTCCTGCCAAATTGCTAGGCTTAAACCTTGATAAATAATGAAATTAAAAAAAAACTAAAAAAGCTAAGTAATTCGTCTGATAATCTTTAAATGCTCCAAATTTCGGTGATTAAGTTTCACTAAAGCAAACTATTATGCTGGCAGCATTAAATCATGCCAAACTAAATTGATAGTAGAGCCAAAGAAAATCTACACTTCAATTAAGTGAAGAATAAAACATTATTATTTACTTATTTTCAACTTAAGTATCACAACATTCAAAATGCACTCCTAAACTTTGCTCCTTGTAACGCTTTATTGTCTGTACTTTGTTTCAGAACAATTTACCACTTTAATTTACTTTTTTTGGAGAAAGTTTCTCTTGAAATTCAGTGTAGATTTTATATTTTCCAGGAGCTCATAAACTTAATAAGCAAATTTCTAATTCTTTTTACGTTGATAATATTATTACCGTAATAAATAAATAATGTGAGTAATGAATAATTAAGTATAGTTGCTAAATTTCTTTGTCTCTCTATTTGTTATATATATATATATATATATATTATTGTTATTGTATGGCTTGTAGGATTATCAAGCTAACAACATCTCTGGCAGCCATGGCGAGAATGTCAGCGCAAGAGACCTTGTTTCTGCAGCGCGGAATACTCTGAAGAGCCTCCTTTGCTTTTATCACCGTGTCGAAACCGTCCCCGGCCAGTGACAGGTTGTCGGGATTGTCTTTCTCTGCGGTGTTGTTCCATGAGAACACCATAACCGAAGCATCACATCCCTGTCCAAACCAAACGTTATATTCTGATCAATTTTGTTAGTATGGTTTTTTATCCAAAAAGAACCGGAAATTCCAGTCTCGTTTTTTTTTTAGAGAAATTGCTCTAAATAGCCAGATTGAAACATGGGTTTAGCAAAATAGCCAAAGTTTGGTTAATTTTGTAAACTAGCCAATTAACATGAGGTAGCATATTAATAACAATTTTTATTCCTGAAATACCATTTAATTAATCATTTTAGATTAATATTTTCGTAATTAATTAAAATGATAATTAAATTTATCAGCACAAATCAAGGTATGATTAATTGTGCACAAATTTTAGAATTTAATTACAAATTTTGAATCCTCTCTCTATCTCTGAACCATAACCAGAGCTTCTCTCCTCCGAGCTTTGTCGGCCATGGAGGACGGCGCGGCGGCGAAGCACGCCGTCCCGGTCATCACCGATCGCGTTCACCGGCAAGGCGACGGCGGCGCGACGCACGGAACCCTGACCTGCTTGCCGCAGAGCGCGAGGTTCTCGGCGAACGACGAGGCGTTCAAGAGGACCAGCGGCGAGGTTACCGGAATCTCACCGGACAAGCAGTTGTCGTGCAAGTCGAGGAAATAGAGGCGGCGGAGCTTGAGAATCTCCGACGGAATCCCGGACAAGATGCGATTTTGTGCCATATTGACGACCTTAAGGCGGTGAAGCTCGGAGAGCGTGGCCGGAAACTCGCCGGCGAAGGCGTTGTCGTTGAGTAAGAGGGACTTGAGGTTGACGAGGGCGGAGAGGTCGGGGATTTGGCCGGAGAGCTTGTTCCCCTTAAAGCTGAGGACTCGGAGCCTCTTCTTCGGGATGAGCGAGGTCGGCAATTGCGCCGGCGCGGCAGCGAGGGTTTCGTCAATGGCTGTGGTCGCTGCGCCTTAAGTCGCCCTCGTTATTCCACGTTTATTTTGTATTTAATTTTTAATAAGAATAAAGTGTTTATTCGTGTTAATTTTTTTGTTTATTTGTGTATCAAAGTGTTTATTCGTGTTAATTTATGTGCTTATTTGTGTATCAAAGTGTTTATTCGTGTTAATTTTGTGTTTATTTGTGTATTAAAGTGTTGATTTACGTAAATTTGTTGTTGATTTACGATAATTCGCGCCTTTAATTTGTTGATATTTTTTGAAAAAAATAAATCCAAAAATTATATAAATGTTTTGAATTTAAAATTTGAATTATATATAAAAAAAAGGGTTTGGTTTTGGTTGTTACCATATTTACAGATATTTCAATTAATAGCAATATTTTTAATTAATGAAAATAAATGAATTTTTAAATTTTATTAAAACATGAAGGTAATAAGGTAATTGAAATTCTATTTAAATGGTTAATTGGCTAGTTTACAAAATTAACCAAAGTTTAGCTATTTTGCTAAACACACTTTCAAATTTGGCTATTTATCCAAAGCGCCCTTTTCTTAATGATAATTTTGACCGTCGGATCTCGTTGCGGTGGTAACTAGCTGCCTCTGTTCATTAACATGATTCTCATAGTGATACTCCATCATCCTATTCCTATGTAAATACATTTAATATATTGTTAGAAGAATCTAAATTAGTGAAAGCTTTTAGTCAATAGCAAGATCTATCATGTTTATTACATGATTTATCATCAAGAAAATATTAATTGAAGAAAAATCTAAATAGAGAAGAGTACTTATTATGTTTTGGAAACTCTCTTATATAATTATACATAGATTTATTATGTTTAATTGTGTTTAGCTTACGATCATTTACATGAACACATCAAATTAAAAACAGAAAAACAATCATAAAGTGAGACTTGGGAGATCGGGTTAAGAGGTTGCGAACCGTGACGAAGCAGTCGTGGAAGAAGAGTCGTAGTGTGGCGGGGGCGGTAGCAATAGTCTGGCGGTGCTTCGTCTCCACGGCTGCTCGGACGATCGACTCCGCGTCAGGGCACGTCGACCCTCGGTAGTATCCTCGGTGCAGCGACGCCTGGCTCGTGCTCCACAGGAGAGCCAACACAAAGAAGAAGGCAAGAGCTCCGCACCTCATCATCATCATCATCATATTTTGGTGAAATTATAGTATGCATGCGCTGCTATATAAATCTAGTGTATATACAATATAGGTGAGGTCAACCTATATGTGGAGATATGATGGAAGTTGGGTTGTTCTCAGCTGTAAAGGCCACTATATATTGTGGGGAGTTTCTAAGAGTACTATGTACATTAGTGGATTAATCTATTAATACAACTTTTATATAGTTGAATTTTTTTATTTTTATTTTCAAATACAGAAATAGAACAACGTGGCGTGCTTGAAGAAGTGTATACTTTTGAGTATGGGCAAGAACGTTCTTAAATTCTGTCTTTTTTATTTGATAATTTGTATAATAATAGTGGAATGGAATGAGCTCGATTTTGAAATGGGACAAGAAGAAAGGAGTGTATACATATGAAGAAGTAGAACATATATACCTACCTACTCTTTTGGATTTAACTTAGACTATGTTTGTCTCTTCATCTTTTTTTTTTACAAGGACAAGGAATATTCTCTCTCTTTTTAAGGTTCTTATTTCTTACTAGTGTAGTGCCACCATTTATTTATGTAGCAGTAGTAGTGCTCTCTCTCTCTCTCTTTAATCAAAGAATGACCAATCTTATGATGCGCTTTACTATTTTTAATCAGGAAGAATGACCTACCTCTCTATCTCTCTCTCTTTCACTAGAATGAAAAAAAAAAAAAAAAAAAGTGAATATGACTCGTTGTTTTAGTGAGAGAGATCAAGTTGTTAAAGGTCTAGACTCTATAGTATGTATAGATAAACTGAATTTTACAATTTAGTGCAAGAATTCTTATTGTTCAAGCTTCAAATTCTTATGAAAGTGTACGTGAGATTTATAGGGTAAGAATTGTGAATAACCTTCTTTTTTTTTCTTTTTTTTTAAGACCAAAATCCCATGGAACATTTCCATTCGAGTGAAGAAAAAAAAAATATGATCGGTTGAAGATGGCCTTGGAACCTTTCTTAAAGCCGTATTGGAAGTCTTACATGACATGTAGACAATTTAAAGAGAGAGGCGGAATCGGATTGCTAAAAGTCGCTCGCCATAAGCAGCCAATCCTCCTACCCACTGCTCGAACATGACATCGCAATAAAAATTCTAATAGCGGGAAATAAAATTAACACGTAAATAGAAGAATAAAACAACTAGATAAAAGAGAAGCTACGAATTAAGTAGTTGAAAAATATTTCTAGATTATGGTAAGATTTAATTACTGCTAGGATAAGAAAAGGAATATACTGAAAAGGAATATGAGTTTGATAAGTAAATTTGATATTGAGTGAAAAAAGAGATTGGAGAGTTCTTAACAAAATAGGACGAGTGAGTTATTTATGGATTTTGCGGTGGTTTAAGTCGGGAATATTGGCATCAAAATACTTTATTTGGCTCTTTGTAAGTAAAAATATAGAAATCCGATCCTAGAAGAAGAAGAAGAAGAAGAAGAAGAAGAAAAAGGCCGGTTATTAGCGGGATTTTACAAGAACAATATTGATTATAAAGACAAAATCTCAATGAAACAACAGCCCTCGAATTATCCTATAATGATCATTACTCTACTTTTCATGCTTTGTGCAAATCATAGAGCACAAGTTATACTCTGCAGTTGTAGATGTATAAGCTTTTCAAATTGAATTGAAGTGGCAATCAATTCGATGAGTCAAACATATATGATACAAAGATATACTCGACAGTGACAGTACCATACTCTGTTCATGCAAATTCCTAATATACAAAAATGATGTGAACAAGATCCCTCTCCTAGATTTTAGCCCGGAGATGACGTCACAGTAATTCTGTAATCTCTGTTGCCATTCATACACGCCTATCGCCTTTATACATATATCCCGATATACATGAACCAGATGCTCGGGCGCGCTAAGCGGGAGCGCTTTGCTGAAGAGCTTGCGGCAAGTTCAACACGATCTCCGCATACGCTGAAAATCCAGAAGCATAAATTCACACCTTGAATAAAACAGAATTTCCCTTCCTCTTATGATACGTGTTTATAATAATCCTAATCCAATTTTGTCATTTTTTTCCAAAATATTTTTAGCATTCAGGGGTATTCTAAGAAACTATATATGATGCATGACATATTTATGACCTCGTAATAGATTCAAAAATTAATAAGTGTTGATTAAGAAAATAAAAACCTTCAGGCAGACTCATGGATTGTAATGCATCCTCGGCGTAGTAGAGGCGAGTGGGGCCCGCTTGACTCGCCAAGCTTCCGTTTTCCTTCTTAGTTGTAACTAATGTATTTGAGTTATTTTTTTTGGATTGGTGTAATGGCCAAGCAAGTACTTTGGTACTAGTGGGAAGCACCGCAAGAAGATCCGTGTATTTAAGCGTCACAGTTACCTTGCTGAAGCAAAAGATGAAAGGGTATCAGATACAAAGCTTTCTTAATTACGGCGTTATAAAACAGGTTTTACGATAGGATTCAAACATGAAATTCCAAGAAAATTTTGGGCAGCCCCAAAGTAGAACTACCCTTGATGAAATAAACAAAGAAAAAGACTAAATGACCATTTAGCCCTTCCTCTGACGATTGGTAATTGCAGCGAAACTTGTTCTCTTCTTACTGGTCATTAATGGCTTTCTCTCAGAAATGTAAATGATCCATATACTTCTTAATTTTTAGATATTAAGGTAAATAAATAAATAAAAAATGAGCTAACCAATCAAAATCATCGACTGCAAATTCAATCATGTGGTAGGGCAGGCTATGATACAATTCAGCGATTTGATCTCCATACAAGTCCTTCATGAGCCGAACCTACAAGAAAATTGAAAGGGCCCGTTAACACTTGCATTACATAATTGAAAATTTCTCTACTAATTTCTATTAAAAGAAATAAATAAATAAAAAACAGGAGAGCCAACCTGTTCTCGTCTATCCACAAAAGACTGCAAAAGTTCTCCAACGTAATCGATAAATTTCTGAGAGAAAGCCATTAATGACCAGTAAGAAGAGAACAAGTTTCGCAAAAGCAAGTGCACATCATCATGAACATTACCATTGCATTAGTAGAAAGAAGATCGTTTTCTGCGTCTCTTAGAGGCAGGAAAAATGGAACAGTGTGTTCAAGGACAGTCATCTTTTCAAGGAATGACTTGCTCTCAAGCATGCAATGATACAACTCAAAAGGTTCCCCTGCAAAGCATGCCAACAATTGATATATAGGACCCGGCATAGAAATTTAAGAGAAACGACACAATATATTATTAATAAAGGTAACCCTGCTTTAGAGTTCGACCAGGAAAACTCTCCCAATACTGTTCGATAAGAAATTCCTTTAATCAAACATGACAGCTGACACTAACCCAATACCTAAAATACCCCTAATTATAGAAACTACAACTTAATGACATAATAATATGGGTCAGGGTCTAACAAACAATATGCCTAAAACCTTAAACGTGGGTCAGGGTCTAACAAACAATATGCCTAAAACCTTAAACGCTACATTCGATGAAAAGATATTACCAATGAGGGACCTATAACCAAGCCAAGAGTGGCTTTGGTTTCTCCTAGTTTTTTGAAAATTGGTTAACATCTTCCAAGCAATTCATAAAAATTGAAAAAAGCAAGAAAAATATCAAAAACTTGAGCATTTTCCCTAACCAGCGAAAGATGTCTCAAATTCTATACAAACTAACAGCAGTTAACGCATACCGGCGAAAGATGTCTCAAATTGGATACCAATTTTGGCGCCTTCCAAACAGCATATCACCTGACAAGAAACAAGCTAACCAATTTAAATAACTTCAGTAAAAAAAAATAATGACAACGGAATTAGAGACCGGTGATTAGTAAAAGCTTCTTCACATATTGTCCGTGTATGTTGTATTTGTTTTAATTACAACACTTGACTGCCAGAAATTTACACGAGCACAAGAAGATGCTATGTTATAATTCACATTCACGGCATCATTATATATTATACAATGCTATTTAGTTGACTTTGAAAACGAACCTTTAATTTCTTCTGTAGCATAGCAAAGTACCATATTTTTCTTAATAATTTTTAATCAACCAGAATTCATATCTAGCGAGAAACCCCTCCATAACTATAAAATATAAAATATGGCTACGTAATAGGAGATGTCTATTCCAATTTTTAGCTTCTACCTTAAATAAAAATAATAATAAAAATAAAAAAACAGATTCTGACCTACATTTTCGTTTACCAATAATATTAAATTCACTGAATTGTTACCTTATTCCCTACTTTATAGGTAATTTTTTCTTGACAATGAAGATCTGCCGAACTGGTTTCTCCGGGTAATAACTTTTTATCAGCTTCCATATGAACCTGATAAAAACCAAACAACAATAAGGTGTTTTACACATTGGTAAGAAAGAGAGAGAAAAACTTGAAACAAGAAACTAAAGAATGAAAATGTCATTGCATATTAAAATAAAGAATCAAATAACAATACCCGTTCTCTTATCGTGGCTAAGAGGCCATCATTCCACTGTTCCCCGTCTATAAGGATCTCTAACGGGAAAGAAAAGGAATAAAATTCATGAAAAAAAAATGATTAATAACCCTTTGAAGCGAGGAGAAAGAAATAGAATAAAGGTACACATTAGACCTATTTATGAATATATAATATTGTCTAATGTTTCAGCATCTTCCCAATTACATGACTCTTCTCGCGTTATAAGGACCACTTGTGTTCAAAAGTGAAACTATAAAGCTACCTTGAGTTTGAGCGGCTCGTGCAGCTTCAAATTCTTTCTGTAAATGGCCAATTATCATTTTGTCGGAATCTCTGTTCAAATCAATGAAAACAAACACACATACACACAAATATCTATTAACATAACCTTGAAATACGCAGCCTGTAATGCAATACCGCTCCAGAAGTAATATTTAGCATAATTTTAATTCAATAGTCTTGTTACGGACGCCATTTAAAAGTATGGCACTTAAAAGGTAAGAGAATATATTAGGCATATTTGCAGCATATGTACCCACAAAAGTAGAGTTTATCAAGGGTTCAGAACTCAATGTTCCGATTTATGCAGCTCTGTAAGTTCCTCTTAGTGTTTAAAATGGGTACCTGGGACACATTTATCGTAACATCGGGTAATTAACCCATGATAAATATGCCGCCCCAAACCACTACTTTACGGGTAATTATGCCGCAGATAACCCAATATGTAACGAATTTACAGTAAATACAGCATTCATTGGTAAATAAAAATGTACCTGGATAGTCGTTCTGATAAATCGCTATGTCGTTTCAGTACATTTGTAACTGTCCGGTAAAAAGAAGCTTTAGCTAGAGATAGAAATAACTCGGGTACGCTTTCAAATACTTCAAAACAATATCAAACTTACATCTAGCTCGAATAGTGTCTATGCGGATATCGTCTTCTTGAATAAAATTCTGTCGAAATTAGGGATATAAAACCAATTAACAGAAGAAGAAGGAAAACTATATAGTAGAAAAGAAAAAAAGAAAAGAAAAAAAAGAAAAAAAAATATACACCAAAATCAGCTGAAATGATATAAGTACGGTGGTAACTTATGAACGAATTGATTGGTGATGTAACAAGGAATAAATTAAATACTTCCTTCACATCAAGCATAAGGAATAAGAGAGCCATATTCAAATATATTCACTAAAGAGCAATTTAATAAAAATCAGAATAAGCATACGTATTAGCTTTTGCAAATCTCGTGACTAAAATATTTATCTTCTATAACCTTCATTAGCTGACAATAGTAGATAAAAGAACATAATAATTCCTTCAGTATACATATAAATTAACAGCACAGGCTTATTTATCGATTGTTGTTAATGTATGGCTTCGAAAAAATGCATCAAACTTGAAGAAAAAAAATAGCTATAAAACAAACATAAATATGATTGTCTAAGGACTAAGAGCCATTACCACTTCTCCCGTTAAGGCGTATGTACGGCCCGGAAACTGTTCAAATTGCTATAACAGAACAAGTCAGATACAATAACAATCATATAACTTGCATAACCATGTAAGCAAAATCAGCACCATTTGCAGCAGATTCTACGACAGTCATCAAATTTTATCATCAGAAACCCAAATTAAAAAGAATATGAAATCAATCACTCAAAACCCTATTCAAAATTTCCAAAAACACCGTAGTTTCAACACACAATCTGCATCAAACTCTGTGGGCATTCAATCCAGCTGTACTATATGAACAGAAATTCAAGCCCCAAAAAAACAAACTAAGACCAAAAATAAATCAACCACTCGGAACCGTTATAGAATTTACGATAGATCCGTAATTCAAACGAGCAATCTGCAGCAAAATTATGTGACCATTCCATCCGATTGCACTATCAGAACAGAAATTCAAGACCCAATATATATATATATGAATCAAAGACTCTGAACTCTATTCAGAATACCCGAAAATCAGTAATCCAATCGCACAATCTCATCATCTAGCTATATATGAAACAAAATGGTTGTGCTTCACAGCATCGATAATCAGAGAGAAGAGTAATAATTACTAAAATCTGCCCCCAAAAAAGTAGTTAATCAAGTGTTCCGGTCAAATATGAAGCAATCGGAAAAGCATAATTGAAGCTACAACTATATATGCACATATATATATATATATATATATATATCGCAATCGCAAGAGAGAGTGAGAAAAAACGAAGAAGTTAGAATGAAGAAACAAACTTTGCGAGACAAGTCGGAAGGGAAAGGGGTCTTTCGTGGTCGTTTCTTGAGCGATTCCTCGACATCGCTATCCATTTTCTTCTGCTGTTTGGCTTCGGAGAAAAATGGCAGAGAAGAAGAAGAAGAAGAAGAAGAGAGAGAGAGATTTTAGGGTAACTGTATCTTAGGCCCATAACTTTACATAATTACACAATTCTCCTATTAATTTTAAGCTCTTACAACAATACCCCTCTTTTTTTTTCCTTTTTTTGGTGGTAATTTGTAGTTGATGTATATCACGAGGTATGGATAAGTTACATGAATGAATAAATAAAATGAAATTATAATAGTAATCTGTTATATTTACCAAGGTTTGAGTTCCGAATCGAGTTGATGTATACTCATTTCGCGGCTAAAAATGTCTAATGTGCGAGCATTAACTCCTTTACCTCTTGGATATTGTTTTTTTTTTATGAGAGTAAAAGGAAAGAATTGGCTAAAAGACCTCATTAGAGATGCTGTTTCGCTCCCTACCCTCGTTATAACATTTTATTTCTTTTACATTTATTTTTCGCTCTGACAAATACAAATTGCGAGTTTTCATTTATTTTTTATCCAGTATTTTGTGAAATTACTACTTTGCCCTTTGGTAGTTGATCCATTTATTATTTTTTACATTTTCTTTTTCAAACATATTCTCGTTTCTTCTTCACTTTGATGCTTTCTATTCCCAAGATCCTCTCTTCAGACTCCGGACGTTTTCTCTTCTCCATCGTACTCCTCGTCCATTTGTTCTGTTCATTCTGGTGCGAGAACGACTTCGCGTAACTCAGCTTTCTTCGAGAACGACTTCGCGTAACTCGTCGATCCTTTCAGCGACGAGTTTCTCCGATCATCCTTCATCCTCCCCAAAGCCACAAAAATGGAGGTACCCATTTATTTTTTGAGAAACCTATGATTTGTTTCGACTGTTTGAATCGTAATGATGTTAGGGTTTATACTGTTGTTTACAAAGTAGAACAAGAGTAAGGTTGGTTCTGTAAGAATTGCAGAAATACCGCTAGAAGTTTGCCGTTGGTCCGAATATAATGCATTACCGCTAAGTAAATGTTGGACATATGTGTCCTTAAACAAGATATTTAACCATTTGTAAAAGATTATGACAAGTCGTTGAATAAAGATGATATTTATTATGTTAATCTTATTATAGTTTCTGGTAGAGTAAAATAGAATGTTGGATTCCTTAGTTCATAAAGGATGCAATTATGCTATCATTATCACAACAGAGTCGATGTGAGGAAGAATTAATAATCATAATAAATGAACTTAAAATGTCAGTGACCTGATTAACTGGGTGGGAGCCCATTAATCGTGTAAGGTCATTAATGTGACTAAGTGACAATCATATTCTGGATTATGTGTCTGTCACACTCACTAGAAGTGCATTAAGTATGAAGCGTCTTCATACTGGACTGGACCTGACTTAAACTCAAGAAGTTATCATATAAGACCGTCACTGATAACTTGTAGTTGAGTCCCAAAATGATGATCAAATGGATATTAGTTCTAAGTCCTGAGTGATCATGAGTCCGAGCTACTGGCTTGATTGTTCTTTGATTTAACCGTTAAAGAACACAAGATATTACCGTTGTGCACAACACTATTATTTTGGGAACATGATAGTCAGTAGTAAGGATAGCTTGATCATAGATATGGGCATCACACAACTCTTTTCAGAGTCATGATGATTCCCTTGGTTGTCAGTGGTGAGAAGTGAGAGGTACCCGTGCGCAACTTATGAATCGAAACCATAAGTGGGTTGCTCATAAAATTACTGGCAGAGTCAAGGATGAAAATGCATTGAGGGGCATTACGTTAAAAACCGCCTGCTCATGTGTGAGTCATCAAGTGAAAGGACAGTAACCCGAATTTGATTGAATCAATGGACACCCTGCTGTTATAAGGGAATAATATATACTGTATCACTAAAGAGTGCAGCCTCGGGTATATAGTGGAATCACTTCGAGGTTTGACGAACAACTAGCAGTTCGTTGGAGCTTAAGTAATACGAGTCCATGGTCCTCAGGATAGCTCCGTAACGGATGATACGTACGTGATTAAAATACATTCTGGATAATGTTTAATCATTTGGCTCGACTTATAAAACTGACAAGTCTGTGTCAGACGTCAGATAGTTTTATCGTCAGCGTGGCAAAAGTACCATATTTTGGTACACGGTATTAAATGATAAAAAGAAAGTTAGAATTTATATTTTCTAACAGCACCATGTTGTTGTAAATTAAATTATATGCAACTTTGCTTTGAACCAAGTCATTCAGACTTACGGTTTGTGATCTATGGATTTTCTAAGTTTATGACTCGGTTCGATAAACTATGAAATTAAATCACATGTCACGAATTTAAATGATGGTGTGGCACCATGATATTTAATGTGTGATATTGAGATCAGGTTTTATTAATTTAATTAATTATTTGGATTTAATTATTAATATCTAATTAATAGTTAATTAATAATTACAAGATTTATATTAGTAAATAAAAATATATATTTATATATTAATATCCGTGTAAATTCGAATTAGGGTTTGGTAAATACAAACCCTAGATAATTCAAATAGTTAAAAATGGATATTTTATATTTGCGGCATAAGTACCTAATGTTTTGGTATTTTGGTAAAACTCTAAAATCAATTTAATCCATTGGATCGGTTATGATTTAATATAAACCGTTGGATTGAGATAATTAATTTGAACCCTAAATGTAATTCGAAATTGAAACTTGGTGACCAAGTTTAGGTATTCGAATTTGCTTAATTAATTGTGTTAGTTTGATCGGTTTTGAGATTTAATCTTTACCGTCGAATTAGAAATTAATTAATATTATATATATAGTATATAATTCGAATAATGATATGGATAAGAATTCGAATTAGGGTTTTAGTGAAACCCTAGGGCATTTGATTTTATCCCTAATTGACTTGATCTATTGGATTGGTTTAAGATTTATTTTTAACCATTGGGTCTAGATAATCATCAACAAATTTGAATTTTAATATATATATAATTCGAATTTAATTAATATGATGATAAGATTAAATATTTTTATCTTATCATGTATTATTCTTTAATTAAATCCCTGATTAATTATATCCATTGGATTTAGATGAGATTGAAGCTAGACCATTGGATTGAAATAATTAATTATATTTAATTAATAGAATTAGAATAAAGGGAGGGAAAATCTCCAAATCGGTTACAGCTTGAGCCTATAAATAGGAGGCTCATTCTACACATTTTCACACCTTTCCCCAAAGCAAAAACTCGAGCTCTCCCTCTATCTTTAGGGTCTGCGAGTTTTCTGCTTCTTATATCTCTTCTGGTTCGGCTTAGGAGATATTTTTCTCCGGTAGCTTTAAAAGAACCGTCAGTTAAATTTTGCGACGGAGTCTTGCCGGCAAAGCCCATGCTTCAGTATGAGGAATCCAAGAGAATATCCTGAAAGATCACGGGAGTTTCCCTCACCATCGGCGGAGCCCTGCCCAAGTCAGAACGCGTAGCCGGAATCATCTTTGAGGTACGGCCTTATGCATTGGGTCAATAAATGCAACCATTTACTGCTTTTGATTTATTTCCTATTCGACTAGATTATCAATAATGATTATGAAATATTAAATTCGAAATATTTATCGTATCTTAACGAAATGATAACTACCCGATATCCGTGTCGTCGGTCCGGTAACAAGTTTTCCGCTTTAAAATCATTTTTAAATGTTACCGGGACGCATCGGATGCTATTATCATGGTAAGGAAGTCGTACTGATACCACCGGTTTCCAACAGTAAATATAAACGATTTTTGTACGTAGAAATATCGCTAGAATTTCGCCGTTGGTCCAAATATAATGCATTACCGTTATGTAAATATATAAACGATTTTGTACGTAGAAATACTGCTAGAAGTTCATCGTTGGTCCGAATATAATGCATTACCACTATGTAAATATAAACGATTTTTGTACGTAGAAATACCACTAGATATCTTATCATTACCGCTAGAGTTTATACTGATGTCATTGTCATTTGTTTATTAGCCTTCAAATGCTTGGAGATGTTTTATCGAAGAAAATGATTTGTACCACTTTCGAATGGAGACCGATGAAGGGAACTTCCGTCGGATTACTGATCTTATCAAGTCACGACTGACCGCAAAGGAGCTTCAGTGGTTTTGGACTACCCAATTTGGGCCTCTCTTGGATGTCCCCACTTTCTTTCAGTTTTCTGAAAGGGTGATCAGAAACTTGTTTTGCAGAATCTTGCCAAAACAAAGGCCTGGGGAGATGTGGATGACGGTGAACCATGTTCCACTACGATACTCCATTGACGAGTTTCACATCATCACTGGTCTCATATGTGAAAACATTCCAGATATGTTTACAAATTGCAATGATGAATACCCACATTGGGAATACGTCCCCCATTGTACCCCGTCGGTTAGAGAACGAATGTCGCTTCCTACAGAAGGAGAAGTCGTAATCAACGCACTCGAGGTCCGCTTAATGTTCGGTCTCACTCTGGAAAGTGCTGATAGGAAGAGGTTGGCGTGCCTGTGCTTCGTCTACGGAGTTCTGTTATCCGGGTCCAGAATCCCCAACCTAGTTTGGGCGTTCGTGGAGGACCTCGACTCCTTCGTACAATATCCTTGGGGCCGGAGCTCATACATGTATGCATTAAAGAATCTCGTGAAGACGGCAGCCCTGGAACTATCAGAAAATATGCCTGAGGATAATCCTGATGTGGCTCAGAATAATCTTGGTGTGCCTATAGTGCCCACGATAACCATTCGGGGGTTCCTCTTCCCACTTCAGGTATATGTGAAATATTTTACTTAGTTAGCGGTATTACAGTTGCCTTCATATATATATCAAACTATGACATGTTTATTTTCTTGCAAGTTTTAGCGTACGAGTGTTTGCCGGGTGTGCAAAGAGCCGAGGCGGTCCGTCGTGAGGGATATTCAAGACCGCGTATCTGCAAATGGCCAACCAATTTAGGGCATATCGAACCAAGTATCCTTGATAATGGAATTCCCGATTACGGGAATGGTGATCCGACGGTTGGTTGATATATATTGATAGCGAAACCATTTTGATTTATGGAAGTAAAGAATAGATGTTTTAATTCTAACTTTATAATTTTTTTAGGGACAATTGAGTATGCTACTACGGACGGAAGTAGAAAATTGTCAACACATACCACTGCCGCCACAAGGAGTACCGTACCCTAAACTTGAGTTGGAAGATTTTTTTTTAAGGAGGAGGAGGACAACATGATGAAGATGAAAAAATATAAAAGGAGAAAGAAAACGAGGATGACGATGAGGTTTAGATACGCCATGTTTTAGTATGTTTTATTATTTTGGACTAGGATAGAAGAATAGATGAGTTTGTATCTATTTGTTGTAATATTTTGGACAACTATGTCAATTTAACAATGGTAATTTTGGAACTCAGATTTTAGTTGTATTAGAAAATGTTTCCGCTGTATGTAACACTCTCGTTAGTCATTAAAGTTGCGATTACCGCTATACTAATATTTTTCCCGCTAGTATATCTAAATAACACAAGCTAGCCATTACTCTTGCTCTTACCACTATTTACTAAACTTGCTCTTACCGCTAGTTACTAAACTTGGACTTACCCCAAGCTATTTACATCGCTCTTACCGCTATACTAATAGTGATCCCGCTAGTAAATTTAAATCACTACCGCTAGCTGTTAGTTTACCGAAATGACTAGTTTACCATTTGGTAGTTGAGCGGTGGGCGGTTTATTTTTATTACCCTCATTTTCTTTTATGATTTTTTTTAATGTGATTAATGCACTTCGACGCTTTCTATTCCCAAGATTCTCTTTTCGGACTCTGAAACGTTTTACTCTTTCCATCATACCCTCCTGGTTGCAACAAGGGTTTCTTTTCTTCCGGCGAAGGACGATCCTTTCAGCGACCAGTTTCGCCAATCATCGTCTTCATACTCCCCAAAGCCACATAAATGGAGGTAATCGTTTATTGTTTGTGAAACCCGTACTTTGTTTCGACTCGTAATGATGTTAGGGTTTACTTATTTTACATGCAATATACTATACTGTGTGGTTGACGAAGAAGAACGAGTGTAGGGTTGGTTCTTTACTTGTTAGAGCAATACCGCTCTCTATTCACGCTCCGTTCACAGAATACCGCTACAAGTTCACCGCTAGATATCTATTTACACCGTGTTTTATATTTCCGATAGCGATTTTCTGTTGCTCCCAATATACCTTATTTCCGCTATGTATAATTTCTAGAAACTAATCAAGCTATGATTTGTTTTTTCGCGGAAGTAGCTATATAATATCCTAGCGCCGGATGAGTTGTACGACTGTGAGGTCGTCACCGAAGAAGCAAACTTCTCCACGATCACGAATATGATTAAGGAGAACCTGAACGTGGGAGAACCTGAGTGGTTTCGGAGCACACAGTTTGGACCTTTATTAGATGTCCCCATGCACTACAAATTCTCTCCCCAACTGTTTTGGAATTTGATTTCGAGAAGCACTACACATCAAGAGCCATGTGAGGTGTGGATGTTGATGAACAATGTTCCATTAAGATACGGGGTTCGAGAATTTGCCATCATCACCGGGCTGAATTGCGCACCCCTGCCGAGCATTGAAGCTATCGTTGGACAACCAGAAAAGAAGGACTCATTCAAGCAATGGATGTGGCCAAATGGAGGCCCAAATGTCACATTCGATATGGTGGTGGAAAAATTAGATAACAATCATCTTTATCCGGTTGAGAGCAACGAGGACAGGAGAAGGTTGGCATGCCTCAGCTTCGTCTTCGGGGTGTTGTTACCCCATCATGGTGAAACCATTTTGCATGTGAACTACTTGCGCTTGGTGGAGGACCTTGACGTATTCGCTCAATATCCTCGGGGTTGAGAGTCATTCCTAGGATCGGTACGGAATATCCGGAATAGAGCAGTTAAGGAGTTGCAAAAAAACATCCCTAGACAAGGACGAGAGATCCCGACGATGACAGTTCCGGGGTTCATACATCTGCTTCTGGTATATATGTAATGGTTCAAAGTTATTTATTTACAATGACATCTTATGTGCGAATTTAACATGTTAAAATTCAAGCAGATTTTGGCATACGAGTGTTTGCCTGGTGTGGCGCATGTCTTAGCAGACCGAAGGGAGTCCGAGGAGGCACCTCGTATGTGCAAATGGAAAACGCGTCCAGTCGGGAATATCAAACTTCACCGCCTGTCAATTAAAAACGCTATTTTGCATGGGGCGGATCCGAGGGTAGTTTGCTCTATTGAAAATTTATCAATATAACCTATGATTTTGGAAAATAACAATACTCTTTAATTTGCAGGGACAATTGAGTGTACTAATTCCTACGGAGATGGAAGCTGAGTTGCCGCATATAAACTCCCTAGATCATCCATTTGTTCCTCAACATCCCATGTTGGAGGAGCTCGTGCATGCATTGGAACGTGGTGAAAAGATCGTCCAGCGACCGTCGCCACCGCCACCGCCATCTCCACAGTCACCAGCGGAGACCGAAGAAACTACTTCCTCATCGGGGTAAATCTATGGTTTTTTTGGACTATGTTTTCTTTTGAATCATTTGTTATTACCGCTATATCCCTTGTACTATTACGTGGTACTGTTCTAAATATTACCTATAATATAACTACCTCTAGTCAAACTGTTATTACCGCTATATCCCTTGTACTAATGCTAGTGATAAGTGAGATGGATAATAGTTGGATACCGTTGATTAGTTACCGCTAATTGATTGTCTTATCCGGCGAAAGATAACCGAATAAATATCGCTAGGCGGATAATAGGCGGATAATGAGTATGATAAAAAACTAGACACCCGAAGCAATACTGCTAGTTGTTACCTACTAGAGGTGGTCACTAAACACCTAGAGGTATCGTAGCGGGGTGATAGTAGGAATGGGGAAGTTCAATGTTTCTATCATATGAATTCATTTTTCCATCAACGTGCATTATTAGGTTCACCGTGACAACTATTGGTAAGTGAGATGGATAATAGGCGGATAATGAGTATGATAAAAGAACTAGCTAGTTCGTTGGATCATAGCACAAGTCTATATCACTGGTGCATGTATGCGAAGCAAATGCATTTTTCAATCCATCAATTCTTTCTTATTTCCACTTAAAAGGGTTTAACACTATTAAATAAGGTTCAATAACCTTAATATCTCCATCAAAACTACTTACCACTAATTAATTTACTTATCCGCCGCTAGACACCCGAAGCAATACCGCTAGATGTTACCTACCAGAGGTGGTCACTAAACACCTAGAGGTATCGTAGCGGGGTGATAGTATGAATGGGGAAGTTCAGTGTTTCTATCATATGGATTCATTTTGCTGTCAACGTGCATTATTAGGTTCACCGTGACAACTATTGGTAAGTGAGATGGATAATAGGCGGAACCTTCACGCATGTTTGGTCTTCCATCATAATGTCACCAACAACCACTCGATCGGGTGAACAATTACTCATGCCCACCTACCCGTATTAATGCTATAAAACCTCGTGGGTTTGGACATGTGACCCTCAATTCTCCAGTGAAAAAGATCGGGAAAATACGAAACTCTCAAAAACCGCTAGAAGTCCCCTTATCTACCGCTACGCCTATCCGTTCAACCGCTATTGTGACCCGATAGCGGTTTGCGCGATCACTCGGCGGAAATTGAGGGCGCGTATCAAAATTAACTCATGTTGATGTCTCTATAATAGTTACAGGTAGAATGTAATTATTGCATCGGAACCTTCACGCATGTTTGGTCTTCCATCTTAATGTCCACCAACAACCAGTCGACTCGTGTGACACGTGACCCTCAATAGTACTATAAATAGGCAACAAAACAAACCCTAATGTGCAATCTCAATTCACGCCGCTTTCCAGGACCACTTTTGGAAAACCCTAATCTAAATCTAGGGTCTAACATGTTTGAACTCAAACACCTAAGGCTTTCCATTCTCAAAAAAAAAAAAAAACACCTAAAGCGCATGTTTGTCAATGCACCCCCGTCTCCGTCACCGTGGTAAGATTTCTTTAAACCATTTATTTATTCTCACTTTTTAAAAAAATATTATCCTGATTCTAACTTTCTTGTTTATTTGTCTCCTGTATATTAGTGAACGACTTAACTGAGCCATTATGCTACCCAAAAAAAATAGCTAGTATGAGCAGGATTGAAATCGCAAGACTTTGTGGATATGTCTCTAATGTATAGAGAGACTGCATTAGCTGTGACAACGTTGTTATGGCCTCTACTTTTTTAAAATTTATTAGCTGTGACAACGGTGTTTCGGTTTCGGACCTATACTTCTTTGCCAGATTATTGTATTTATGTATTTGTATTCCAAAGGATACAAATAATATTCTTGTATAATACAAATTGTAAAATAGCGGTAATTAGAATATGCCAAATCTCGGACCTATACTTCTTTGCCAGATTATTGTATTTATGTATTTGTTTGTATTCCAAATGATACAAATAATATTCTTGTATTATACAAATTGTAAAATATCGGTAATTATATTATTATGATACAACGCTAATGATATTTGATTTTTTTTTATTTCTACATATTTTGTCATTTACCCGATATTCTACACAATGACAATAGCGGTATAAGCGTTAATAACATTAATGTTGCTGGAATAAATTTAACAAGTGTAATTAATAACCCGAATTGAAATACTACTAGCCCGAATGAACTATAGTAAGTTCAATCACTACCTCTATATCAGATAAATCATAGCGGTTATATCTCGTGCAACGGACCTCCGACTCGCACCAGACCGAATATGAGTACGTAGTAGATATTTGAGTCAATCAGGCTTTCGCGATAACCTTTTATGAAGGAACTCCCATCACTGACAGTTGTAACGCTTGCCATAATTTTAAAACAAAGGATGTAACCCTTTACGATCTGTTATTCAGTAAATGAAAGGTTCGGTTTGCATTAAGAAAAAGGAAAAAAAACAACATGATACGGCCGTTCAGTTTCCTCCACAACTGACGCTCGCCAAGACAAAGGCAACAAGAAAATGAAAACGACTCAAATCCGAAATTCAAATACCTTAACATTATATGATACCGCTATGTAGCGGTCCACGATACATATTACCGCTACTTTATACACAATGTCATACAGCGGTTACATATGGTGTCTACTTCAGGAGATACCTCTTTCACTAGATCGGCGTACAACTGTTTCAACCTTGACGGTCTATCTGGTGTCCGAATATATGATTCGAAGTCAGGTTCATCAGCAATGCTATTGGCTGAGTACTGTTATCAACTGGGTAATAAGTTAGTTTTAAAACAAATTGTCGGACAATATCAAATTTGTTATACAACAACTCCTTCAAATCAGATATGTTGTTTAAAACAGACTTTTTAACGGTTAAGGCAGTTGCAGTATCACTTATTCCCTCCCACCACCATTTGTAACGATATCTATCGAAATTCCATTCTCCGCCAACACTGACAATCAAATGGTAATCATTCATCCTGCAAATGAAAATATACTTCAATCTTAAATTAAACTGCTATAGGCTTATATTATACTTAAGAATTCATAGAGTACGAACTAAATTCGGCCTACAGATTACGGTACCGCTACATAACAAATTCATAGCGCATAATTTATCAAAAATTGAAAACAACAATTTGGTACTTGGTTACAGTGGCTAATCTTAGTTTATATTTTAAGGATTCATAAGACTCGGTACCGATACATAAGACATTAATACCGCTATATTTTGTCCAAAAATTGAAAACAATAATAAAATTACGTTAGTATACTGGGATAACCTTACCTTATATTTTAATGATCCAGAGAGCATTCTGCCTACATATAGCGGTACCTCTATATAATATATCCATACCGCTATATTTTTTCCGCAAATTGAAAACAATAATAAAATTACTTTATTATACTGGGATAACCTTACCTTATATTTTAAAGATCCTGAGAATACATTCTGCCTACAGATATCGGTACCGCTAGAAAATATATACATACCGCTATATTTTATCCACAAATTGAAAACAATAATAAAATTACTTTATTATACTGGGATAACCTTACCTTATATTTTAAAGATCCAGAGAGTACATTCTGCCTACATATATCGGTATCGCTGAATAATATATACATACCGCTATATTTTGTCCACAAATTGAAAACAATAATAAAATTACTATATTATACTGGGATAACCTTACCTTATATTTTAAAGATCCAGAGAGTACATTCTGCCTACAGATATCGGTACCGCTAGATAATATATACATACCGCTATATTTTGTCCACAAATTGAAAACAATAATAAAATTACTTTATTATACTGGGATAACCTTACCTTACATTTTAAAGATCCAGAGAGTACATTCTGGCTACATATATCGGTACCACTAGATAATATATACATACCGCTATTTATTCATAAATTGAAAACCACAATAAAATTTGATTACACACCTTCGAATGTGTCAATTCTTGATATACAATTGAATTGAAAGATTCGCTAATCGTTGGGTGGGTAACGCAGAAGACAAAGAGAAAGAATACAGTGAATCGGCGAAGAAACAATGGGAGCTTTGGGGTTTCTAGGCAATTGGGGAATCGAAGAAGAAGAATAACAGAGGAGAGAGAAATATGGAGGGAAAGAAATAATATTAAAAGGGAGGAGAGAGAATAATAAAATAAGAGGAGAGAGAAAATCGAGCCCAACGAACTATAAATGGGCGCCACTTCGTTTAATGAAAGGTATGAACCAAACATGTGAACAGTGTCGAGGGTATAACCAAATACAAAATCCCACATAAGGTCATTCTTGCAATCCACCCGAGTAAAATGTTTTTTTTTCTTTGAAGAAGTTGATGAATGACAAAATCTAAATAACTAAAAATATATTTGAAACTAAATAAATATTTAATAGTTTAAACAAGTTTTCTCTATTAACAAACCCTAAAATATTCCAAGCCCAATGGCTTAACTTTTAATCTAGTGAAGTTTTCTTCCATCAACAAACACCCGAATTATTTTACATCGTTGGTCGGCTGGATATCTATCAACGAACACCACGATAGGACGCCAACATGGCCGCCTACATATGGACGCCAAAATTTAGCTCGGTTTACGGAAATTGTTTTGAGATTATTCCGCTTTCTAATCTTAATTGTTCTCTTATTCCGCTATAATAAAATACCGTTCCTGTAACACCCGCTACCTCTCTCAGTTTAAAACAGTTTCACTTTCCAAAAAGTGGACAAAATTAAACTTTTAAATTTCTATTATGTAATATAGTTTTGTACATACACGAAATTACTTTATAACAACCATGTACTTTGTCCTATGTGCATATGGACATCAAAACTATATATACAATTCAAAATAGGCCCATTAGGTCAAAAGGTTCCATATACATATGCTTTACGGTGTGAGAGAGTGCTCATCCAAACGCCAAGATGACTAGTCATGTCTAGATGCACCCTCACCTATATCACAAGAACTACGTGAGCTAAAGCTCAGTAAACAAGAACCGTATACATATAAATAAACTTCAATATACCATAAACTCTTATTCTTATAGTACCAATATATTATAAAATATTACGCGCGTTATTATGTGTTCAAAAAAGGTTAATCGTCTAGGCCTATTAGTAAGCTTCCACGTGTCCCATCGAACCTTGGCCACATACAAATATCTCAATCATACACATGAGACATCGTAACTCCCCAATCCTAGGAGTTACAATAGGTTCGAAAACATCTTATGGGACCAATCCTATCCCACAAGATGTGTTAGTCCCCCAGTCCTAGGGACTAACAAAGGCCACGTGTGAGCAAACTATCGGACTCTGGCCATATATAAGTATCTCAATCATACACATGAGACACCGTAGTTCCCCAATCCTAGGAACTACAATAAGTCCGAGAATGTCCTATGGCACAAACAATATCCCATAAGACATATTAATCCCCCAATCCTAGGGACTAATATAGGCCACCAACAAATTAACTCATCAATGTTCACACCTTTTAAAGTGGTACATTCTCTTTATAATTTTTTAACACGAAATACTCATACTCATTTAACATACTGCTTTTATACTATGTCCTTGTGATAGTTTTAAAAGAGTTCATGTTTACCTTTTTACGTCGAGTACCCGTGCAAGCGATTCAGTCCAGCTTCCTCAATGAGCAATGTGTGCTAACCACCTAATGAATTTATTACCAAGTACTCAAGGCATCAATTTCACTGTCCGTGAATGATTTATACTTATAAAAGTAATTCCATGCATATTTCAAGTCCAATTTCACGATACTTAGTTCATTAACACACATTTCGAGAAAACTAGCTCGGTTTTGATAAAAGATATAATCGCTTTGTAAAAACATTTGGAAAATGTGCCTCCCTGTATTTTCAAACTAACCAATACTTACTTAATCCATCCTTTCTAAAATATAAATAGGTTTCCACAAAAATGCCAAGACTTACACTAACCGAGCAAACTAGCTCTACAAATGTTCGAATCGATTCTTTTCTCCAACCAACCACAAATGTGATCAACATAAATGCAACATCATGATATAGGACATTATTATAAACCACCCATGGTTCATTTAAAAATATTTAAGTAAGGCAGCAAGCTAACATATTAAAATTACTCACAATAACACAAAACTAGCTCTTAAATAACCTAATTTTGACTCTTTGCAAGTTCTCTCACCAAAGCAATTTTATAAAAGAATTTTAATCAATGTGAGACAGATTATAAATCATATAGATCTGTAAAATATATATCCATTGCTTGAATTTTTGAATCCAAATCAAAACCATAAAAGAAGGGAAAAATTACTAACCGATGAGACAATCTAAGCTCTAGATTGAAAATTCTAAATCCAATTTGAGCTCTTCCACTTGGAGAAGCTTCGAATCATAGAAAGAAATGTTTGTGAGGGTTTTCTATCTAACAACAAGCTCTGGTCGAAGATAAGAAGAAATGAGGAGGGCTTACTTTGATTTACATGATAACTTAAAGGCTAATTTGGTACTTTTCTTACTTAGCAAGAGGTGTCTCTCTATTACACTTACAAGCTGACTCATACTAGTAGAAAAATATTAAATACATACAAAACCATCAGAGCATGGTGAAACCTAGTTGCGGTTCCGTCGGTTTTGCTTACTTTTGACTTTTCCGCTTCCACGCACCGTTTTTATTATTATTCGGTAAAACCTACTTATAAACCAATAAAAATGTTTAATATCATTTCATTTACCTATTTAATAATAGATAGTAAATAGTAATTATTTGAAATAGCTATTTGAACAAAATACTAATCGAAAAGTTAAACCGAGCCATTTCTCGCTTACCGAGCAAAATACGAAACCAAAACGTCATGCTTGCTTAGAGTTGACTATGACTTCATTTTTTTTATTTTCTAGTATGAAATAAATCATTTAACAAAATATATTTGACCTACTTGTGATGTCATGAAAAATGCACGGATTTCAATATATCGTGAATTTTACCGAAATACGAACAGTGAAAATGAAAGAGTACTATATGCATGAGTTTATCACCCAAATGCTTATAATATCAATTTATTTACTCATTTTGCACACAATGCTTCACTCTTGAGGAATACCGGACCTTCACGCTGCATGAAATTACTCAACAAACGATGTTAAAGACAAATAATGTTCTTGTACGTAAGGTATAGGAGGTGTGCATTCTATATGAAATGTTTTATTATGCATCGTGAATGTGTTATTATTGGTCATAATTGTACGTGAGAATTCGGTTTATCACAGTTCCCTTTGAGACTGCTTGTAGTGTACCTTCCTACTAAACTATGATAATCTATTTGGTCTATTTCATAGGCGTAGCTAGTATAGCACTAGCATACGCACGTGCATATGCTGATTAATTGTTTTAAAAAATTACCATTAAATACCAAGTTTAGCTTATGGTTGTTGTGAATTATAGTTTGTTTTACATATATTGTTATTTTTTATTGTGTTTTGTGTCATAATTAATTATCTCTTATTGAAATACACTTGGCGAAATTTTCGACAGTGTCGGCAACACACTCGTTATTTTCGATGGTGTCGGTGACGTACTCGACGATAGCAGCGATTAATTCGATTTTTTTTCACGTATTCGCGGTGTTGGCGACCCACTTGGCATTCTCGAGTGTGTCGATGGTGTATACTCGCGACTGATTGAGTCGCCGACACTATCAAATACTTCATCGACACCGCCGAGATTATCGAATGCGTCACGGACACCACCGAATATGTCGCATAAGCTTATCATTAACTTTAGTTTAGTGACAGAGCTCAAAGTTTATACCGAAACTAGAACATTAGATAAAAACAAGTATTGAAATATACTTTCTACTAAGTGTAACAATATCGATTTGTTATAAAATGCATCTCATGAAATACAAAACTGGCTCCGCCCTTGTCTATTTTATTTCTCCAATAAATGGGCTGGTCTATTTTATTTCTCCAATAACCCCATTTCCATGTTTATATATTTCTGTTTTACTCACTTCAGCTTTATCTTTTTCTTCATTTGCTCTTATAAATTCCGCTTTCTCATTAGAAATTTTCGAACAATTAGGAGTGACGATTAAAGAATCACAGCAAACGTGTCACTTTTAAGAAAACAATCCTTCAATAAATAAACACTTCACTTGCTGATTTCTCACAACAATTAAAGATGAGTTGCCAAAAATTAATTAGTTAATACACATATTTTTGACTTCCCTCTCATAAACTAAAAACAACTTAAACTTTATTTAGTTGATGATTTCTTACTAAAATCATGATAAATTCCCGAAAACAAATTAGAACACCTTATTAGATTTTTCACTTCAACATCTTAAGAAGTCATAAAACTAAAGAAACACGCTTGAGCTTTAGCTCTTTCTTCATTTGGTCTTATAAAACTCACCCTATATTTTTGTTATTTTTTAAGAATAAAAACATCAAGATGTCACTTTTGAAAAAGAAAAAAAAAACCCTAAAAAATGAGTACTCCACTTGATGATTTCTTACAAAAATTCAAGATTAAAATCCAAAATAAATTTACAAAAAATTAACTTGATGAAATACTTCCAAAATGAATGTTGAACAACAATATATTATAGAAAAGAAAACACTAAACTAAGCTCATATCTGACTAAAAAAAAACAAGGCGAGACCTCGAAGCCTGAAGGAGAGAGAAAGCTCTTCGTTTTATCAGCGAGAAGAGAGAAATCTCCAACGAGAATGTGTTGAGAGCCAATTCAGAGCATACTCGCAGACAAAGCTCCAACCTTTTTCGGAGCCCACCAATAACCGACCGCTTCGATTCCTTCCTGCTCTTCGGCTCGGCTCGGCTCAGCTCAGCTCAGGTCAGACTTCGATCAATCTTCCATAGCTGAATTCTCCCCACTTCGCCGAGCTTCTCCCCCTTTTCTCTCCCAATTTCCGTTCCAATTTCGGTCTTCTCGGATTTTGGCGCTGTTTTTGGATATGTATCGTTTTTAATTTTTCTTTCCTTTTCTCGTCCTCTTCTGTGCAATTCGCGCTCTGCTTCTTCTTCTCGAACGGTTCGGACTCGTAGATCTCATTCCCCGAGCTTCGAATTCGCCTCTGGAGTTTCCAATTCGCGTTTGGGATGAGAACCCGCCGGGGGCTCTGTTGGGCGTAGGTTGGCGCAGTTTGCAGTTCAGGCGAGGGGCTCGCGCGATTTTGGGGACCGAGACCCTGCGATTCGGACCTGAGGTTCCTATTTCCCATGGTCCTGGTATCGATTGAGCTCGGTTGGTGGTCCAATGGCGGGATTCGGCAGAGTTCCGACCAGGTTTGATCTCTAGGGTTTTGGTCGTCGGAGGATGAGATTTGGGGCTACATTGTGGTGTTCTTCGGGCGGGAGGTTCTGGGAGTGTTTGGAAACGGGTATTACTGCACCGCGGGTGGAGATTAGGGTTTTGGTCTTCTCGTGATCTTGGGCTTGTTAAGCGATTAGAAATAACTGTAATTTAGTTTGAAATTGGGGATATTGGGACTTTCCGTTTCTGTTGATGATTGTGGATGGTGCTTGAAAGTCGTCATTGAGAATGCAACCCCAGTCGTGCTCGAGAATCGATTTGGCTGAGCTGAAAGCTCAGCTAGTGAAGAGGATTGGGGCCGAGAGGTCGAAGCGGTACTTCTTCTACTTGAATAAGCTGTTGAGTCAGAAGCTGAGCAAGAAAGAGTTCGACAAGTTCTGCTGCAGAGAGCTCGGCTGCGAGATTGTTCCGTTGCACAATCAATTTATACGCTCGATCCTCAAGAATGCTTGCCACGCAAAGACCCCGCCGCCAGCTCACGCGTCGGGTCCCCTGAAACTTGGGGTCCAAGGTGCGAATAGTTCACCTGGCAGAGAAGATGGGTATGACCAAGCCGGGGCTGTTTTCTCGAATCAGAATCCGAACGCACCTATTTGGTCCAATGGGGTTTTGCCGCTTTCACCACGGAAGGGGAAATCGGGGATACGCGAGCGCAAGCTCAAGGACCGGCCGAGCCCTCTTGGACCAAATGGTAAGGTCCCGTCCATGGGATTGGAAGCTGGTGTGGAGAACGGTGATGCCACTCCATGCGATTATCAGCGACCGATCATGCATCCGCACTCCACGGCTGAGATACCTGATACCAAGAGAGAGGCGGTGGTAGAACGGTTGACCTCATTGACTTCATCGAGAAGCCCTTTACTTGCGCCACTGGGTATTCCATTTTGCCCAGCAAGTGTGGGTGGGGCCCGCAAAGCCGCACCAGTAACTGGCACCGGAGAGATCGACAGCTGTTACGAAAGCGGTGAGCTGTACGATTCTGAGACGCTGAGGAAACGCATGGAGCAGATTGCTGCCGCACAGGGCCTCGCGGGCGTTTCTGTGGAATGTGCGAACACGATGAACGGTATGTTGGATGTTTACTTGAAACGTTTGATTCAGTCTTGCGTTGACTTGGTCGGAGCAAGGTCGACCCCTGAGCTAAAGAAGCAAGCTACCCAGAAGCAGCAGATTCAAGGCAAGGTCATCAATGGCATATGGCCGACTAATCATATGCACGTGTATAACGGCACTGGCAATCCATCCATGGAGGCTACGCAGCAGGGGCAGAGACCCCAAAGCTCCATATCTCTGCAAGATTTCAAGGTAGCGATGGAGCTAAATCCGCAGCAACTCGGTGATGACTGGCCGTTGCTGCTCGAGAAGATCACTATGCACGCGTTTGAGGAATGAAACTCCGATGAAGATTTGTTTTATGAACTATGATTGGGTCAGTCAGCTCTGGTTCAAATGGCCCAACTGGGAAGGACCAGGAGCAAAAACCCTGTAATCGGGTAATTTCCGGACCAAGCAAAGAGGCTTTGAGCTCCAGAAGTATGCCTCTGCTCCCTACAAGCCGGCTCGGCCAGGAACCATTCAAGACCAGCCTTATACAGGGATTTTCCGAATTGGAAGCCCGTGTTTGGCTGTGCCCACGATTGCTTCAGATTTCGAGCCGACGAAGAAGGGAACTCTGAGAATCGGGAAAGATCTGCAGAGATACTCCTGTGGAACTTGGTCAAAGGTCGATGAGATCTGCAGAGCTTCGGTGTCAGCTCGGTTTGTATTTCCAAAATCTGATAATTAATTGGATATTTAATAGCAATAACAAATTAACATCAGTTGAAAGTTTCCTTGATTGTATCATTCCCTTGTTTCCACTGAATAATCTAATGAAAGAGTCGATATGTTTTCTCTGAAAGAAGTAGATAACCCAAGAAAATTCATATTTGAGTTATTAGTTTATTTTGACTTTGCTGTGTCCTCAAGAATCCAATACGTTCTTCACTAACCCGGATTTACGACCCTCCGAACCTTTCCCCTGCAAGCTCCGGTCTAATTTCCCTCTTGCATCGAGAAGAGAACCATTTTATATAATTTCTCGGGGTTCGAAGCTCATAACGAGAACCGATTCTTGGGGAAGTAACAGAATAATGGCAATGTGCCAGTCTGTACTTTGTACGTTCAGGGGATCTCTAAAAAGCTGTTCGGATTACATAAATCGACTAATTTAAGATTGTCTCTATTATCTAAAGACCATTGTTGCGACACTTCCTCTACAAATTAAACTATAAAATGCTGTTTTCTGGCTCAAAAGGGTTTTAATTTAAGTAAAACAATAATCTTAAAATAATAACATGCTTGATGCAGAGATCTTAGACTTGATGCAGCAGATTGAACACTCAATTGCGAGTCAGTATTGCGGGTTTTTTCTTCTTCTCTTGCAGGCTTATTCGAAGTCGGAACAATTCAAGCAGAGGCTTCTTGGATAATGACGGGCGTTTTTAATTTGTATTTCGTGCGCTTTATTTCTCTGTTTGTTGTGTTTACAATTATTGAAGAGCAAGTTCTTGCGGTATCTGAAGCTTGAGATAAAGTTAAGGTCTCTTTGGTCCCTGACATGAATTACCAAGATTCCGAAATTATGTTGTCTCCAAGATCGAAAAACAACGAGTAATATTTCATTAAATGACCGAGGAAGATTGGAATCGAGGTCTTGGCTTAAGAAAGCATGTTATAATTCGTCTTCCTTTCTCGAGTTTTGATCTCTCTTTTTTTTAATCTCTTGTTGTACTCGCACTCGTTTCTGCTCGTCAGTCTTCGTTCTTCGCTTCCCCTTGCGAATTCTGGGAAAAATTCTCTAGATTTAAGTCATCCCTCTTCTGAAGTTAGAAGAACAAGGATGAGTTTCATGTCTTTATCATTGCAAATTGTCGTTTTGGACTTATTTTGAGAAATAGCTTTGTATATACTTTGTGTTAGAATTTATTAATCAATCAATTTGCTTGATGCATTTTCGTATACTAACAAATTAACCCATCAACTCACTGAATTTGAATCACATGTTCTTCATTTTTATCTATCAGGCTCAAAAACTCAGTCCAATTATTTGCTCCAAATTTAAGCAGTAAAAACGAGCATATTATACCCTTAAAAAGGCACTTCAATTTTTCTTTTTATATTTTTCGATCATTTTAATTTTCAAAAACCTATAACTGGATTTGATTCACGAATCACTGACTTTAGTACTCATTTATTTCTACGTAGTTACACCATCTATTTTTCTAAAAGTTAAATTATTATCAATTTGCTATGGACCCGAAAGATCGATAAACTCGAAACGGGAATTTAGAAATCTCGGCCAAACACTCACAAACTCAATCTCTGTTTTTAAATGATTTTTGACTTCTTTTTTCATTCATCAAAGCTCTCTTAGATGCATCAAAGCTCTCTTAGATAGAGCATGGAAGTACAACTTTAATGGGCCGGGCCAGGCCTGACCTAATTAACTCTCTAACATAATTAAACGACAAAATAAATACGACAACTCAACTTAAAATCCTAAGACCCAATTATATACGACAATATAAAAATAAACGACGCTAATTAATTAAATGACACTAAATCCTAAACTCCGGGGCTGTATCACAATCAATCTATATTTTTTTTTAATAAAAACATTAAAATTACAAAAAAAAAAAAAGAGAGAGTAATATCATCAAATCAAGTTACACTTAAGAGAGCGTATTTTGATCGTCTTAAAAAAATATGAGGGTCTATTGTTGTGAGAAAAAAAAAAAGTTCTTGTGCAATTGGTGTTCCATACAAGTATTTTGAGTACATACCACTGCTTTTCAAGTACTATATACCACTGCTTTTCATGTACTACAAAGTTGCCTTATTCTTTTAACAATTTTACAGAAAAATCAAGAGCAGAGTTTGAAAAGAGACCACTAACATTTGAGGTTTATTAGTCGACGGAGACGGACAGAAACCGCTATGTACATCGAGAAAGAGAACAAAAGAGAAAAGAAGAGAAAGAGCGACTTGATTTTGTACAGAATCGTGAAATAGGCAAATCATGAGGACAAAGGCGGAGGCGAAGCCGAGACCTTGCACACGGGGCACCAGTTCTTGAGGCGCAGCCACTGTTGTGCGCAAGCCACGTGGTATCTGTGCTCGCACTGCAATTTCCCCACTTCGTCCCCGTCCACGTACTCTTCCTGAACATCGTAACAGAACACTGATATGGAAAACACTGATACAGGACTGGTTTTCATAAAGCCGACTATCAAAAATGCTGCTGTAATCTTAAGCTGATACCGCATACCGAATTTTCCAATGAAAACCGAATATGCACGTATTATTTGATTTTGATATTCAGTTTTTATATATAAACTAGATTCTAATATTTAGTTTTAGATTTTGTATCGGACAATGTATTGATACTAAGTTAACATAATTTTAACATATAAAATTGATAAATGCTTATATATATATATGTCTCGTTTAGTCATATTCTTTGAAGCGGAATTGAGTACTTTGTAAATCCGGTCTAGTCTAATGCTGCACCGAACATACTGCAGTCATATTACCAAAATTTCCTCTCTATCTTTAAGCTAACACTTATTGAGCAACGGGTGTAAAATCAATTCAGGCATATTCATATCATAAAGCCAATACAGCTCCCTTCATAGCTCATCGATGCTCGTCAATGTTTAAACTACTGTAAAGGGTAGAGTTATAAGTTGTTGACCTGGCAGATGCTGCATTTAACATCATCATTGTCATCGTCATCGTCATCGTCATCATAGTGCTCGCTTCTTATGTCAACGGTACTTTCTGAAGGAATCGACCTGTAGATGCTTCTCTCGAGGCATTTGGATAATGCTTCTTCTGAGAGTGCTGTACTCACATTGCCCATTTTCTCTTCAAGGGCTAGCAATTCCTGCCGGTAATCATGAAATAATGCAAGATCAACAGAAATAAAATTGTCCAAAAATATCTTCATGTTTTTTTTCTTTTTCTACCGAATAGTTCTATACACGCATTTGAAGAAGAAGAAGAAGAAGAAAAAGAAAAAAAATGTTTTTACTACTAAGTACTATCGTTGATGAAGACGAACCTCATATGACATGTTGTCAATATCCAGTCTCATTTCTCTATGTTGATCATAGAAATTCATGCCATCTAGGAAGAAATTGGTCTCGAAATTGGTCTCTAGAGCGAGTATTTGCTGCGATAAAAAAGAGTATGTTGTAAAAAATACTCTATTTATTAATTAGAAAAAGTAATAATCTACAAATTCTCTACCTCAAATGAAAGGTCTTCATAATTTTCAATCCTGCGCAACGCTGATAAGACCTGCCAATTTATTGAACGGCATTATATAATATTCTGGATATTCTTCGTCAACCAGACAGTGGCACTTACCGAAAAATTAGTTTTGACAGGTTACCTCTTCAATCCCGTCCATGTTGAACCGCCTCAAATTACCACGACGCTCTAAATACCGACTGAAGCTTTCCGATCGTTCAGTTATAGTTGCACGAGTATTTTCATGTCTGCTACCTGATCGATTGCAAGAATGTGATGAATCGGGAATCATATCAACGGATATTTCAGGATGCGATCGCTCCGAAACAACCATGGACGAACTATTTCTACTCCCTTGGTTAGAAATCCTTGCCCGAGTTTGGTTGTTGATCGGTCTATGATTCCTTGATAACGTTGCATTATTATCCCTGTTTGAAGCAGTATTTCTGCCTCTTCTCGTATCGGAAATGGGGACACTTGAAGAGCTAGTGTTTTGCACTGATGGCAAACCATTGATTTTCTTCCCTCTTGCATTCGAGCTACTTTCACCTTCACAGTTTCTCTTTTTTAACGCTTCTGTTCTCCTAAGGCTTGAGTCTGAGGAAGGACTATTTGAAGGGACGATATCAGATATTGAGTTGCACCGTAGATTCCTCAAACCGTACCTCGTCGAACTAGCAGTTGACTTTACGGTTGGGCTTTTAGATCCTGAAGACGAAGCTTGGTTTCCCGATACAGATTTCTGGAGAACACTCCTTCGCGATCTCGTAATAGAGCTTTTGACTTCAATAGACGGTGAGTTATTTCTCTCGCCGGGTAGAATTCCTCTTTGAATCTTCACAGGCGGGACAATGAGTTCAGGCTCATCCTGCAAACTGCTAGTTTCAGACGAATCTGATTCTAAGTGAGAAGATAACTTTCTGCAAGGTGCTTCGCTGGATATTTTCGGGTTAGTCACTGAAGTGGATTTTCTAGAGGAACTTCCGATTATCTCCTTACTGCTACGGCCCACGGGTCTCGTTTTTGCAGTTTGGGCACACTTTGCAGAGTTTAGTCTTCCGCTGCATCCGACTCTGTTGCAGAATTGAGCGTTTCTTTCTCTGTTGTTGGGCGCTTCTCTCAGAACTAGACCGGAGCCCTTCCTAACCGTTTGTTTTCCTGGATATTCATCCATGTATAGTGACCTCTACTTACTCAATCTGCAAGAAAAGACGATAAATGATTTTAACTTTTATGTTTCGAAATTCATTGCAATCTTCGTACATCACCTAGAATAATTAAACGGGTCTATTCTGTGCAATACGATTCCTAAACTTATAAAATCTCTTGGACTAAGAATGTGAAAAGACAATAGTTTTTAAAATAGCCGAGTTAAATCCGCAAAACCCCAAAACACCATTTTACGACGCTAGACAATCGAGATTGAGAACAATAGAAACAGAAAAGCAGCAAATATCTCATAAGAATAAAGAGATAAAAATAGTTCCATGCTTTTCAACAAATTATCTAAGAAACTGGAACTAAAAGAATAATCCGTCTTAAAAAACTCAAGAACTTTCTGACAAGATTCCCTAACTCAAGAGAGCATCAAGCCCAGCAATCTCTGACAGAAATTAACAAACCTTAATATTCTCTGTCAAACAATAAAAAACAAACATGAATGAGAGAATTGAGACTTAGAGCAATAACCTTTCGTCTCTTTTCGCGGTCCAAAAAAAGAAAAAAAACAATTTCAGTCGATTCTGATCATCTGAACCCCCAAAAGAGAAGCATAAAAGGGGAGAAGAGGAAAAAGAGGAGCCACATGGCTTCACAGCCATGTTTGGTTCCTCCAAAATTGGATTGAACTCTTCTAAGCTCAACAATTCTCCCAAAATCCTATATTTACACTCCATATATCAAACAAAAATAAAGAAAAAGACTCTTTCACACCGAAACCCACGCCAAAAACTGAATTCCTCGAAAAATATAAATGAAAATCTCTACTGTTCGCTCGTCCACACACACATACACGTATACGCATTCTCCGAAACAGAAATCGCTGAATTCACACTTTCGGCGATATCGAGAGCTCCAGTTCGTCAGAACTCCATTAGAATCGGATTAAGCAAACCAAAGCATGAAAATCTTAACGTAACTCGGAAATTAAGAGCTGGCGATTCCGATGAACCAGAGAGAAACGAAAACGCAATCGAATTTCTTGCTTTACCGTCTTCCTTCTTCGTGGCTGAATTGAGAGAAGGTTTGTGGAGCTTGTAGAGAGAGAAAGCGAGCTCCGTTATAGAGAGAGAAACAAACTACGTGAATGAATGAATGATCGGAGGCTGAGCTAACTCTTTATATTTCTTTGCTTAATTCGGTATCGGAATTTATTTTTTAATTATTATTTACTAACAAACCCAACAAATAAAAAAATAAACGAAAATATAAAATTATTTTCTTCATTTAAGCAATATTATTGTTTTCTGTTACTTATCTCAAAGAGTCTCCATTTAATGCAATCATTTAAAATTTAAATCATCGTAAAACACAGTTTTTATTTATTTATTACACTTAATTAAAATAAAATAATTGTTTATAATTATGGAGTGTAATTACCGATTATTTATTTGATTAAGTAGCTAAGTTACCTGATTAGCCACCGCGATTAGAGCCGTCCGTGATTAAAAAAGGGGGTAATATTGAGTATTAATATGAGCCGTTGGATTGAGGAGTTTTCGATGAGACCAAAGATGGACGGCCATTCTGCGGTTTGAAGTCGCCTTCAATTTCGAAGAACTTTGTGGATGTTTTTTTTTTTTTTAATTATCTTTTTTATTATAATCCATAAATTAATTAAATTAGACTCGAAAGTCCTTTTTTTTTTTGTAAGAAAGATACATAAAAAGCTCAATGGCTCTACCCCACTACATTCACACCAGCTGAGCCGCCTAACCTCAAAGTTTTATTTTATTTTTAATTAATTATTTTTGAAATAATATTTTGTTATAAATTTGGTTGAAAATAATAAAGAATGTCTTAGTTTGACAGAATAGTTAACGCGCCACTCTCGGTTACTGGCGCGTAACTTTACGCGCTTATAAGATACTAGAGTCTGCTTATTTTCTTTAAAACTGAAAGCACTTAGAATAAATATTATTATGTGTATATTTATGTTCACTCATTTTACGAAAATTAAATTGAAACCCGACACTTGAATAGGGAAATTTGTATTTTTATGCCTTTTATTTCTATTTCTAGTAACACTTTATATTTTATTTCAAAATAAAAAAAAATATTTTTCAGTGTATTTTGAAAATAATACATTATTTCTGAAGATTCAACCTAACAATATATATTTGAGAAAAAGACTTCCCAATTGACTTCCAATACATTAATGAATAATGATTAACGAGAAAGTAAAGCAACCCATGCATTTTTTATAGTTAAAAAAATAAACTTTATTTTGTCACGTATTTCTCAAATACAGAAGGAAAAAAAAACATGAGAACAGAATTGTAGGACTAGACACAGTTAGTTACATATCTTAGATTGTAGATTAATATTTTGGCCTTTGATATGGAGAGCTAAAACCGGGCCCGACAATGAATTCTGTTAATTTTCAAAACCGAGCCCGATCCCGAACTTGGTAGAAAATTGTCTGGATTTTCACTATCCATATACACGTCGAACATTTACAATGCATATGAAGTTTTCATTTACATATAGTCATATACTATAATTAAGGACACTTGAGAAGGGACGATTCTTGTAAGAAAGAGAGAAGAAAGATTTTTATTTTCTTCTTCTATTAATGCAATAAAAAAGTCCATACCATATGGTAATTAATGCTGAACAAACTAAAGTAATTCATGCAATAAATTTGAATCTTACCATTCTTCTACTTACATGATTATTAGATCATACCTAAATAGTGATATAGCAAGTTGGTCCACTCAAATAAATACGAATTAAATTATTCAACAATTTCCAACTTATAGCCTTTGACTCGTGAATTGTACTAGAACTGTAGAAGTTATTAATAAATAATAACAACTGCTGAGCATAATAATAATAATAAGAAGGTGTTCTTATTTAAAATAATATTTTTTATTTTGTTAAAGTAAGTATTAAAATCATATTGTTAATTGTTTGAAAATAGATCAACATTAAAGCGGCTCAAGTCTTGATTTTGGGTCGGACTCAATGCCCAATTGATTGTTGGATCGAGCTCGAAGTTTGATTATTTGTGACTAGGGCTGAGTCGTTGCCCTAGGCGAAGCAATATGAGTTGGCTATGTCCTCCTGGCGATGCGGCTCAGCATTGTATGGCGGTGAGTTCCTGCAAAATCAACAAACGATGCCGGACTTCACAAGAAGAAGGTTGCCTACGTACCCAAATGGGATCAGTGCATCACGTAGTTCAGGGTTAGTGGGTGTTCAAACGGGGAGAGGCGTCTCATTGTTTGTCTTTGGTGGACCAGAAGTGTTTTCCGGGACTTTCCCTTCGTTCCATTTCTGAGGAAGCTCTCCGGATCTGGAGAGAAGCGAAAGTGATGTCATCTCGAGCTAAGCTCGCCGGAGTTTGTTAGTCTCGGACCTCATCTCTGTTAAGGAAAGATTTCACTCTCGAGTTGGGCTCGCTAGAGAGGAGGAGACGTGAACTTATAGGGAGGCAAATGGGATCAGGTCATCACGTAGTTCAAGTTTAGTGGTAAATGGAAGAATGACGATGTGGTTTGTATCGTCGTTGGAGTCAATAATGGCGGCGCGGGGTGACCTTTGTTTATTACGAGGGTATTATCAGCGAATGTTTCGTAGTAAACGGTGCGAGTTTTGACTGACTTGTGTGACGAGGGTCATAATCGGTGAGAGGAAAGTCTTGGACAACACTAGTCCAAGTTCCCTTCTGAGAGACAAAGTCGGATGACTCGGTCGACCTCTGGGGTTCTTGGCAGACCTGGGAGCGTTTCATTGGCGAAGGAGAAAGTCAACTGCCAAATGAGCAGGGAGAGAGAACTCAAAATTCTATAGAGAGAAGCTGTGTGTGAAATAAGGAGGAGGAGCCTCTTATTTATATGTGAAAATGGTGGACTTTTTTCCTTGATTTAGCGGAATAATGAAAGATATTCTCCCTTAATTGCACCAAGGAAATGGCGTCATCTCCTAGGCCACCAAGGGCTTGTCGCGGCTCCTTGCCATGGCGAGGGATCCGTCAGTCTCTTCGTGGCTCGAGTCTCCGAGAGTCTTCTATGATCTTCATATCATTGCTCCTTGGCCGAGGACTTTCCCGGGGTTATGATAACCTCGTCGGGTTGTTCGAATTGCCTTCTTGGATGTAGACTTCAGTCTTGGGCTTCATCTTTCTGGGCTTTCGGGGTTCCGGGCCTCGCCAAATGAGTTGGGTCTTGAACTCTCGGTCTTAGTTTTCAATAGGCTTTGACTTTTGCGAATGGGCCTAATTTTTATATGGTTCAAAAAATACACATAACATCAACTATATACAATCATCAAAATAAATAAATAAAATATTTTATTAAGATTAATTTATCACATTCAAAATGTTAAAAGAACAAAGATCTAAACTATTATGAACAACTCTGATTCAAACTTATACATTTCAAACAATATCTACAAATAATAAATATTGTTTTGAAAAGTTGAAAGGATTCTTCAATATATATAACAATAATGTTCAATATCCCTGAAAATCAACAAAAAAATTCAAAAAAAAAAAAAAACTTGAAAATGAGATTTTAGTCGTTGTTGGTACTTATGCCGTTAAATTGCAATGAATATTTTCATGAAAATGTGACTCGATTATCCATGGATTATCGATAAATTGCTCTAAAATATTTTATCGAAAAGCGACTAAATTATTCACCGATTATCCATGAAAAAATTATAAAACGGCAACAATTATCAACGATCGAATATCCCGATAATTCACTCAATGCATAAAACTATAATAATCGAATTCGGATAAATCCATGTAAAAAAAAATATAGAAGTCACACCCCATACGTAGGCATTAATTTTACATAAGTGATGATTAGTCAATTTAAAAATAGACATTTTGCATAAAAACGGAAAGCAGTTCATATTTATGAAACAAAATGTTATGTACTTTGCAAATATGCATATAATGGCGATTGGTGAGCACGACTATGCATTTATTTGGTCCAACTCCAAACAAGGAAAAGAGATTATTCTTATTCGTATTATTCCACTATTATAATTTTCATAAATTTTTAAATATAGACGTAAAATCAGAAGATTGATTAAATTAAAAGAATAGAGACACAACACAACTAATAAGAAGGTCCAAATGAATAAAATACATGTTTATGGTTATGATTGGGGTGCTTTCCCTTTCCATAGCGTGCTTATCATCACTTTCTTTTTAATTCATTTTATTATATTTTTTTTATTATAATGACGTAATAAGGCTTCAAATCATGAAGAGTCCAGGTTAGTCATTTCTTGTCTCTTCTCATTCCCATTTTTACAAACTTGTTGTTTGTATCATTAACATTGTTTTTTAATCTTGTTTGGTTTAATTTTTAAAGAAAGCTATACTCGGTTTATTTATCTTTTGTAAAAATAACTGATGAATATATTTTATTTATTTTTGAATTAAAACACACCTAAATAAAATTAAAACAAGGTTAAAAAAATATATCAAATTAATAAAATATTTCATATTAATGTTTCATATTATAAGAAAATGGCATTGGTTAATTTTATCAATCATGATACATTAATAATATGATACATACAAAGTATCAATGGCGCTACAGGTTATTAAACTAAATGAATGGATGAGCAACATATTTGCTTACTTATTGCTATATATTTTTTTTTTTAATTGAGCATTAGACTACGAAAGAGAAAGGTGTGCCTATGATATTAGTCACGGTACTACGAAAGAGAAAAAAAAAATACTACATTCGTCAACAAAAAAAGTCTCAAGCTAAAATACATGTATTTTATTTAGTGCAAATGGATTTATTTATTTTTAATAAAAATAGATATGAGGAGTTAAATGAGGATGGAGAAAATGAAAATGAAAAATAAACACATTTTTTTTGTTTTTATCTTGAAGTGTAAAATGTTAAAAAGTATAAAAATGGTTTTGAAAAATATTTTATAAAAAAGTTAACCAATCATGTTTTCTTGATAAACTTGATTGACAAAATGAAAAATCATTTTGGAAATGGCTTTCCAAACGCCCCCTAGAATATTCATTTCAGAAAATTTTTATTCTTGTAATTTTTATTTACAATAAAAAAATTAGTTTAATTTATAGCGGAGTCCGTTTCCATTTTTAAACGAAAAAGGAAATCATAACATGTATATACGATTTACTATAAAGTCTGGTAACTGTAATTAAACTCAAATTTATAAAATAAGCTATACAAAAATAAGATTCAAGGCCTAAAGCCCTAACATGAATCTAGCAATTACTTATTAATTGTTTTATTATTATTTTTATAAATAAAAATTGTATTTTATTGGATAAAGTTTGATAGCTCAATCAAAGGTCACCACGATAATCATGATAATTATTATTTAAGATATGGCCCTTTTTTTCCCTTTTTTTTTAATGATGTGTCACACTTGACCACTTGTCCTATAAATTTATTAATTTAACTACTTTGAATACGTAATATTAATAACTACCAATGTAATTGACTTACTATTCGCATACATATTTTATACGTAAATATTGTCTACCGTAAAGTTTAATCATTAAAATTGTGAAATGTACACGTTTACTACGTGTAAATCATTAGATGGTGTATTTTAAATTCGAAGTTGATTTAAAAAAATATAAAAAAACCTTAGAAAATCAAGTAATTTTTCAAAAAACGCAAAAAGAGAATTGTAAATTTTTGAAATTGAAATGATTAAGAATTGGCATTTTAAAAATACAAACTTAGTATTCTATTTTAAAAGAAAAAAACTAAAAAAACTCATAATAACTTAACAATTTTACTTTTTAAAAAAATTACTTTTAACAATTTTATTTTCAAAATTAGACTGAAAATCCAAAGATGGATAACAACCTAATTGCTCTAGCATCAGCATGAAAATCGTGTTCTTGCTTCAAGAATTAATTTTATAGGCACTAACACAGGGTGTCTCCCCAACTTGTGAAGACTACAAATATTCGTCCTGGTCCTGGAGTTGAATGGGCGTGTGACCAGGGATGATCGAAGATTTGCATCCCATCTTACTGTTTATAGGTTATTAAAATCCTAAACAATAAGTCCATTTATCTGCCTGATTTAGGCTCTATTATCTTTGTTATCCATCGTTTAGTTACTCAGATTGAGTCCGCAGTGCTCTACTTCAACCCGAGATGTTGTAATGAAGCCACACATGGCCTTGCTGGACTCACGATTAAGTCTAGAGAACATATAATTTGGTTGGAGTTTGTCACACTTAGTATATATTGAATCTTTTGTGTTGTGTGACTCTGGTCAAAGAGGGAGTCCTGACCCTTGTTTGGGACGCTTGTTTGGATGTTGCCGTTGGTAATACGACGTGGAGTACTCATCCGTCTAGAGCCGCACCCGTTTGTGGGACTCGGAGGGTTTAATTAAGCTCTTCTTTCTTTTTTCTTTTAAAAAAAAAAAACCCTAACAGTAAATATGCACATGCATAAGTTGTATAGAAGTCCCTAACTTAATTTTATCACTTGTAATTCTATATCTATTGTAAAGTCTTGAGTTCAATCTTCTAAAGGACATAAATAAGCTTTTATAATATATATATATATATATATATATATATATATATATTAATATGTATGTTTTGAATTTAAGTTCTTGGTTTAGACAAATCTAAATTGTTAGCCGTTTAAAAAATAAAAAATTCATAAGCAAAATCTTATAGTTTCTAATTTACCCGTTTATCATAAAATTAGTAGTGGAATCCGATATTTATAATATTTAATATTTATAGAGTTAGCAGAATACTATACTCCGAGGTCGAGTTTTATCATCTCACACACAAGCGGATCCACTCAAGAGTAGGGTGGAGTTTTAAACCATCCCTTCAAAAAGTGCAAATTAATTTATGTAAATTCATATAAAAAATACCTTTTAAATTAATTTTTCATAAAAATAAATAACTATAATCTTTGGCAAGGTTCAACTTTTCCACGATTATCTTCGATAATTTTCGATTATCCGTCTTACCGGTAATTATCGGTAAGACGGCCATGCCAGTACTTTTTCATGATTTTTGCCGAAAATCGACAAACATCTTAATAAATAAATAAAAATATGTATTTTTCAAGAAATTTTGCGCTTTTCGCTGATTTTTTTTACATATGTGAGAGTGAGACTATATTTTATTTACCTATGTTTAAGTATGAAATGATTTTATTTTTGGTATTTTTAATGTTTTATCAACATTATAAACTTAGTAAATATATTCTTAAAAATATTTTAGTGATTTTTCATCGATAATCCTCGATAAGTGTCGATAATCCGTCGATAATCATCGAAAAGATCGGTAATCGGTAAGCTACAGTATTATTAGTTTTCCGTCGATAATCCGGTAAGTTATCGATTAATCCGTCGATAACGGCAAACGATTTATCGACAAGTTCGGTAAGTTGAACCTTGATCTTTGGTATGTAATTCGTCGTTCGGCCGGCCACTGATCTCATCATCTCATAGAAACTATTGGCCTATAGTTCTAATTCATAAAAACATATATATTACAAACTCTATATAAACAATTTACGTTTATAATTTCATGTTTAAAATGAAAAGAGAAAGTTTTTGTTTTAGATTTAGAACAAGTTGTTTATTCGCCACATGTCATTGGATGATGATAAAGCCCACCACCGTCCATCCACGCCAATGCTTGTATGAAACGACATTTTTGTTCACTTCTTCCTCATATCAAATCAAATCCCAGATAGATTCCATCAAATCAAAGCTTCTACTACTTATTTATTCACCCGTGACGAATAAAGGACGTATTTATCAAACACAATTAGTGTATGTTGTTTTATTATATTTTATCATTGAAATATATGGTAGGATAAATAATAAGGGTTGGATTCAGCCACTTAGTTGAAAAATGAAGATAGAAAGAACTACAACGATGCCGTTTTGTGGACATAGGCCCTGCTCGAGGTGATGCCGGCAGACCGAAAAAATAAGACCGCCGGCAGAAGTAGTTAGACTGAAGCCGGCGAGTCGTTATTTAACTTTTATCACTTTACCAAATCTCCGTCGTTTATAAATTTTAATTAGTGTAAATTTTATCAACGTCTAGTAGTACTCCGTCGCGCTAGTATATCTAGTGATCGTACTTTATCACCATCTACGTTTAAAACAATTAAATAAAGTTATAAACGATTAATATGCCAATATATATCCACCAAACTCTTTTTTTTTTCTTTTTCTAAATTGGAACTGAACAGCTTTAAGGCTTACCAAAACCAACATGTTTAAAGTTGGTCTTCCAATTGTCATCTGTTGAAGCTTTAAGTAAAAATAATTATATAAAAAAGCACCCGAATTTTATTAAATGACTTTACGTATATATATAAACATATAAATATATATATAGTTTACGAAAATATAATTTAAAGAAAATTCCCCAACAGCCTTGTATGGCAATCTCTTATACTTTAAGTTGTTTATTTCTATTATTTTTGTTATTAATATGCTTTGTTGCACGGATGGCTTTTACAGATAATAGTCCATTACAGTTTACAATATTTTTTCTTATTAAACTTTTGTTATTAACAAAAGGATTATTAAAGCTATAAATGGGTTAGAATATTAACATATATAACAGCGTATAGTATAAAGACCAAGACCTTTATGTAAAAAGGTTTGAAATTAGTAATGGAATATGAAAAGGTGTACACATGTAATACATTAGTATTTAACCACTTTAAGTATTTAATATTTTGATTTATAAAATAGCATAAATCATCAATATTTCGTAATTATAATAGAGATCCACGGAAATCTCATATGCTTTCTAAAGATAGAATTTTAGCAATCTTTTTTTTTGTTTTTTATATATACCATTCTTCATTATATGTATCTATAACCCTAAAAAAAATTGAATTAATTTGTGGTAGTAAAATGATTTGGCTAGATCTCATATGGCTAGTCAAAATCTGATCAAATAAAAATTAAAATCATATACTATTTTAAGGAATATTTTTCAATAAAAATGGTTTATGAAACAAGCTATGTACACACACACACATTCTCCCTTGAATTAGACATGACCACTATTTAACATCTCCAAAGTCTCTTCCAAGAAGCAAAAAGTTTGTTGCTTAAGTAAATACATGTCAATGTCAATAAAATATTATGATTTATAAATACGCAAATATGTAAAATACAAATATAAGAGAGCTAACATTTTGGATTTATTTCCGAATATTGGTTAGAAAGGAACAACATATATTTAAACTCAAAAAAATAATATGACAAAATAAGCAAGAAAATAGGGTAACGGTAATGTAATATTGCCTTTGAAAAGGTCAACGGCTCTTGTTATTTGATTTGCGTTTGTTCTTTGTAAATGTTTGTTTCATGGCCTCCATTATGTTTGAGTTTTATGCTTAAAATTCGCCTACCTCTCTCTCTCTCTCTAACTAATATTTCCAAAATACCAAAAAGACCCTAATTTCTTTCTCTTCCAATCATTCTCTCCAATCTCATCTTCATACATTCATAATAGAATCACATGCATTTCTTTCTTTCTTTCTTCAAATTCCCTTTCATGGTGTCTTTCATTGGGGCTTGTTGATCAACTAAGGTACACATGTTGCTTTATTTAATCATGTATCTTTTTTTATGTGTCCTTGAAATGTAATTTACTCTTTTTCTTAGAATCTGCAAAGATGTTTCTTGAATATGCAAAAAAAGAAAAAGAAAAAAAAAAAGCATATCATATCTCTATGTTTCCCACAAATCTACTCTTCTCTATTGCTTACGCCATATTTCACTCTCCATGAATATTTGGTTGCTTGCTTTTATTGGATTGTTTATAGGATAAGAAGATTGGGCATGTATTCTAGTGCATCACAATTTCCAATATCATTATTGCTATTTCACAGTCTAGATTTTTCATAAGATTGGACATGTATTTTAGGTGTATTTTCTTGTAAGATGTTAATACATGAAAAACGAGTTATAAAAAATAGTGGCGAATAAAATTTAAAATACTAATTGACACGTCGTGAATTTGACAAACATCGGCTTGTCACTTTTATTAGAAAAATTGTTCTTGATACATGTGTGGTCATGCCATATGAATAACGATAGAAGCGATACCTGTGACGAACCCAGCCACGAGACCCCTGAATACAAGCGCGTATGTGAGCATCACGGGGCAGCATCGGCTGCGCATCATCGTCGGGGTGCGTCATTGTCGGTAGGCCACAAGTCTCCGATGAGTCGTTCTAGCGGAGAAGGAAGGAGCTTTGGTGGAAGCTTGCTTCGCTCTTGCACAGTAGTAAGTGCGAATGTGCGATGCATGGAAGTTCTTGCAAGAATGCATATGGTAATGCGTGAAGCGATTTTCCATGTCCATCTTTCAAGAACTTCAAGAGCTATCAATGGGTGATTCCTTAACTGAATGAATCAGCCAATGATAACTCTTGAAGTGCTTGAAAGATGAACATGGAAAACCGCACACTGTGTCATATGCCTCCTCACACAAACTTCTACGCCATCGCACATTTGCATTTACTACTCTGCTTCTAAAAAAACTCCTCTCTTCTCATCTAGAATGACTCGTCGGAGACATTTGGCCGACCGACAATAATGCGCAACCTATGTCGCCCCATGATGCCCACACGGCTCGAATTGAGGGGTCTTGTGGATTGGTTCGTCATCGGTGTTGCTTCCGTCATTATAAGTATGGCGTGAGCGCACAAATATTAAGAACAATATTTGAATAAAAACGAGAAGTTGATGCTCGTCAAATTCAAGAATTTGTCGACATGTATTTTGAATTTATTAAAAATATACTTAACATGATTTCTTGTTATCCAATAAAACTTTGATCTAAAACGAATGTAATGTATCTATATTGTACTGTGTTAATTATATTTAAGCGAAGCAACTAAAGTTAATAATTTGTGGGGTCGAAAGAAAGACGAAGAGAACATGTTTGCGCATAAAGAATAGAATGTAGCACAACAACATTAAGAAAGAATACGTGACCCACAAAAAGTGTGGGCTGGGGCCCATCTTAACTCCAAACCCACTCATTAAAATTATAGTGCCTAAAATATGCTTCTAGTTTTAGAAAATATTATTTCCAAATATGCCATTAATATTTAATAAGCACTTTTACTACCCATCAATATGCTAAATATTTTCGTTTATTATAATTACAAGGATGAATTGGTTCTTTTGTTTCAATCTTCTTTTAAGGTTGATTCCATTTTATTTTTATAGGAGATAATAATTATATTAGAGTTCTTTGTTTGATTATTATTTTTCCTTCTATGTTGTCTTGTCATTACATATAGCTTTGTAAAAAAAATATGTCCATATGACGTCGTATATATTTTGTAATAAATTTCACACTCAGGTTTTCCAAACAAATAATTAAGAATTATGTGATAAAATACAAATATATATGGATATAATTTCTAGTAGGGTAATGATTTTATCAATATTTCCACAAAAATAATTTTTGCAATTAATGATGGAATTACCCTAATAATAGCTTGATATTTGCTCATCTTCAAACTAATATATAGTAATGTATGTAGTTATCAACATATATAATTATGATTCAATTTTTTCAGTTTTTCTTGGTGCTTGTTAATCTTTGATGGAAACTAATTGTGATTGAAAAACGTGTGATTCGTATAAGTATAACATTGGGTTTAGTCAATCAATTTGTGTGTGTGCGTGTGAACATGTCATGGACCACTTTCGATCATTCTCGTTGAATAAGTCAACTCACCAAATCAATGATCAATTAATAACAACCCCATTTCCACACGACAATTGGAGGCTTCAAGTGATTCATCATTTCTGTTTATAGTCTTAAGTGTTTTCATTCCTCGTCAATTGGGTCGTTAACTTATGTTAATAAACTTATTTTTACATGATACGAATAAGATAATGAAGTAGACGATGACAATATTTTTTTTATTTTTCTTTATGTACATATAATTATATTATATTTCAGAACAGTAAAAAATAATTTCCAAAGCTTATTTATTATATTGGTTTTTTATATAGTTAGATAAAATGATTGTGTTTTAACTCTTTATGCTTAACTTTTCAAATGTTGAAAAATAGATTTCATTGACGATATCATTACTTTTAATTACTATTTTTTATTTTGATGTTTTAATTATTGGTGACATAAAAACATAAATCAATTCCCCACTTAGTACTTTTTGAGATGATATATACCAACAATTGAAAGAAGTAAGTAGTTGAGCCAAGATGACACAAATAGCTCTCAAAATAAGAGCTACTTGAAACATGATGTACTTGAAGAAGTGAGAGTATTGGATAAAGAATCTTATTGCAACTTTCAAGAGTGTTTTACTTTTCTCTTTTGGTCAAACACACCCACAATGTCAATCATTAAACTCTCCATTTACGATCACTAGTTGCCTTCATAACAAACTTGATAATCTCACTAATACATGCTTGTTTGTCTACTTTCATTTTATTTTGGTGCATTAATAGGAAACTTTTTACTGTATGATAATCATAAACTTATGTTATTTCTTTATTTTTATGTTCTTCTGAAAATTAAAAGCAGAGAAGAATTCTGCACCGATAAACAGTAAACAAAATTGAGAGTGAGTGTTGTCAATTACATATTTAATGAATTTTACACATCTAATGGGCCTTGGGCTTACCATTTCTATTACATTCTGTTTCAACTCATTCAAAGCCCATAAACAATACTAAAATATTGCACATAATTTAAACTCAAGGCCCATAATTATAATACCTTTACGCCTTTGAAATCCACAACTAACATGTCTATTATTACATTACAGGAGTCGAGAACTAATAATGTTAACATGATATCTCGGAATTCAGAATCCGAATTCTACCTTTTCCGAAATTCATAACGATTTTACGAATCGGTCCGGTATTTGAGTTAGTATTTGGTTGACAAGAATCCGAATTCTATTTTTTCCGGAATTCAAAACTATTAGACAAATTGGTGGAGTATTTGAGTTAGTATTTGGTTGACAACGCAGGCATTGACGCTCGAGAAATCACTGAATAGACGCAATGGCCACAAGACCGAAAGACGGCACAAGCACCTCTACTAATAAAAAGGCGGCCACAACGAAGGCGGCGCCAACAACGGCTTCGAGCTCTCAGGCCAAAAGCCGACCATCATCTTCCGGCGAAAAACAAGTCCCCAACTACCTGAAGCCCACCATCAGCTCCCGCCACGATGCCCCCGCCAACGCCAAGCCGGTCCTCAACCGCCGGAAATCCTTCGACGGAAAGCCCGCCACCACCGCCTCCCGCGCTGCCGTCAAGCCTGCCTCGCCCGACAGAGGCGCGGCGCTCGCCAAAAGCGCCTCCGCGAAAAACCGCGCGACATCCTCCAAATCGAAGCCGCTGTACGCGAAGAGCGCGAGGAAAGGCAGCGGCGAGAGCTTCGTCAAGAAGGAAGGCTCCTCGGCTCCCGAGCAGCAGCCTCTCCAGGGCAGCGATGTCGATCACGACGAGCACGAAGATCGCGTGGTTGAGGTTGCTCCGGAGCAGGACCACGGAGACAACGACGATCACGGCGAGGCCAAGACCGAGGTGAGTGACATCTCCATCGTTTCAGAGGAGCTGGTGGTGAAGCCCGAAGAAGATGATCGTGAAGTGGAGGAAGAGAAGCCCGAGGATCACCCCAGTGAGTCACAGGAAACTCCTGAGAAAGATGAAGTAATCGCGATTGCGAAAGAAGAAGAAGAAACAGTTGCAGAGGAGGTTGAAGACAAGGAGGAGGTCGACAATGGTGAAACAGCAGTTGTCGCGAAGGACGAGAATGGCGAGAAAGCGGAGCTGAAGGGCGAGAAAGCTGAATTGAAGGGCGAGGGGGCGAGCGGGAAGAAGGAGGCGCAGATGGCGTACAACGACGTGATAGAAGAGACGGCGAGCAAGCTGTTGGAGAAGAGGAAGAACAAGGTGAAGGCTTTGGTGGGGGCGTTCGAGACCGTCATTGACTACGAGTCCGCAGCCAAGCAGAGAGAGAGTGATTAGTTTACAACTCAACAAACAGAGTCAAACAATCAACTCGTGTTTGCTTTGTGGATATGTTTTGTATGACTGTAAAGTGTGTGTGATCGACAGAATCTATTTGTTCAGATTCCCTTTTATTTGGTGCTTCTAACACTCTCTCAGTATCATCAGAGTAGGACTGTTGACGTGCCCCTTAAAACAATACCACATTTATTTCCTTAGTCGAACGACATGAAATTTGGGTAACATGGCCTATAAATAGAAAGCAAGGACGAGAGGAAGTGGGATCGATTGGTATTACTCAAAGAATTCCACTAAGACCTGTGTTGATTCACTTTGTATTCTTGTCCTCGAACACTTATCTCAAGGACAGCATATCCGTATCCCTGAAGGAAATATCTTTACATTACATTACGTGAAATTCTTTTTCCTTTCATTTGAATTCTCCACGTTCAATATATCACATTATTATTTCTCAGATTATATCAATTTATATACTATTATCGTACTTGATAATCTTCTAACGTGTTTCTAAGTGGATCATCACACGAAATATTGAGATCCATCGACAAATTAACAAACAATTATAATACATTGAGATATCATTATCTCTTGTGACAGTTGTGGGTGATTATTCACAACAACATTGATCCGTTGTGATGCTTTCTTGCACATGAAACCTCTACTTACTCAAGCTTTATCAACATAAAACAGTCTTTTTTTTTTTAGAGAAACATAAAACATTCTAATTTCATTAACATAAATATTTCCCATGTAATATATTCATGAAATAAGGCAAATATTCAATGCACCAAAATTGGGATTTTACAGAAGGGATTTAAAATATTACAGAAAAACCTAGAAGATTAATTAAAAAACTCAACAACGATTAATCAGGTTCTAATCATACCCAAAATTGTATAGTTAGAGATATGAGCATACCCAGAATTGGACCAGGGAGAGAGGAGCGTTGACCAGGGAGGGCGTCCACGTCGGCAGTGACCAGCGAGAGACGGAGAAATGCCGAGGCAATGAGAGCGTTGACCGGCGCCGAGACAGTCTCTGGCGGAGGAAGGCGGAGATTGACTGACTCTATATCTCAAACTCCAACAATCTTTTATTTTGTATTTTTCTATATTACAATACAGTAGACCTACATACATATTTACGAATTAGCCCTCTGTTTCTCACCGACCAATACCATCATCTAAATTACAATACAAACCATCAAATAAATGTCTGACTCACTCAACCATATTTATTTATACTACATACTGTCGCCGAAGACAAGCCTCTCCTCCCTCAGCCTAGAGTAAAAGGCTTTGATGAACTCCTCAGCTCTCTCGTCAACATCGTATTCTTCGTCGTCATCATCGCTGCATCCATCGGCGAAACTGCCGCTCCGCGACAGGCAGAGACTCGCGCTAGTCGCGCTAAAGCACTCCTCCTCCTCCTCCTCCTCGTCACCGGCTTTCACGTCGAGGAAGCTCCAGAAGCCTAAATCCGCCGCCGCACCATGGAAGCTGAGATTGCGCAGCCTGGGACGGCTCGATCCGCCGGCATTGACGCTCTTAGCTCTCGCCAAGCAGCACAGCCGGCGGAGCCTGAAGCTGAACAAGAAGCGCCTGAACTTCAATATCGCCTTCTTGAGCCGGTTCGAGACCGAGTAGACAGTATGCTTAGCCATTGTATCTGTTGGATGAATTTTGGTGGTTTATATATATAGGAGATTGATAATTGGTGAGCAAGAAAGTGGATTGAGATGGCCATTGCACTGCTGGCTCTGCGAGTACGATCTGAACCTGAGGTCAGTTACTGGGGGATTTCCTGGGTCAAAGACACGAGGGTATTTTCGGAATTACAAATATTTGGTGATGATTGGAATTTGGAAGTATTGACTTTCGTACCGTCTCTTCGGATTTTCTAGTTTTGAGTAATTGGCATTAGCGTCCCTTATCTTTGTTCGCTGCTACACTTTATCATTTCAATTTCAGTTTTTGACAGGAAAATCCCCTTAACTTATGAAACCTAACACGTTTCTAAGTTCTAACTATGCACCTGTTATCAAATGATTGGAAATTTCTTCTTCAAAAAAAAAAAAAAGTGCTTATGACTTATTTTATTTAGTTTATTTTTCTTAAATAGTGACTTTCGTTAATTTTTTAGTATTTTTATCTTATTTTTCTTAAGACTTTTTTTTGTTGCTTCACAAATACATAAAAGGTAAAATGATAGTGTAGACTGTAGACTGTAGAAATGGACTATTTTATTATTTTTAATACGTAAAAGATAATATCTTACTTTCTTGAAATAGATAATACAGATAGAAAGTACCTTGAATTGAAGTACCTCAAAGTTAAATTTTATTTTTTACAGGTAAAAGTATCAAATTATTAAAATTATGTATGCCACTAGTACCAAATCGTTAACTTCAGAAGATATCAATATTTGTTGCGACACTAGTACTTAAGTTATTATTGATGATGTAAGTACTAAAGTTATTATCATTTATTAACAACACATAAGTACTTAGGTTATCATCATAAATATATATACGTAGAATTCGTGGATAAAATTACAAATATGTATGGAGTCCCAAAGTAATGTAATTACATCTTCAAACTTTTAAAAAACCTTAAAATTTACCCAGATTTATAATTATTAACTTTTTTTTAACCTCTAGCGTGCTTAATTTTCCATCACTTCCTCACTCTTCACAATGTTGTTAGTCAATACTAAATACAATATATTAGTACTTAAATTTGTTTCGATTAGCTTCTTCAAATGTACCTAATACCGAAATATAAAGTTATGTAAGCTTAAATATATTTTAACATTTTAATATTACTTAATTGAAAATTATATTTCAAATATATACTCAGACCGTTATAAACACATATATATGATCATATATGATGCATATAATTAATTTTACGTTCTTCAAAAGTTTTTGAAGTAATAATAAAAATTATTTATTTCGGATTAATTTCTACGTTTTTTTTTAAACTAAAATTTATTTTAAAGTTTAAAAGACAAAAGAAAAAAACCAAGCTAGTGATAACTCCACCACAACTCCATTCAAGAGGTCAAGGGTTCAATCCATATGGGACTCAAATGAAATGAGTTCCCTCTTTACATATGTAAATTTGGCCAATAATGCCACATATTCTTACACTGAATATATTTAGTAATGTGAGAGTGCATTATATTATTGGCCGATAGTGTCACTTCAAAGAAGAGAGACAAAAGAAAACAACATGCAATTTAGAGGGCATATCTCACAACTCACAAGCATTGAAAGATATTTATTTATACCTGATAAAAAAGGGCTTTAAAAATGATTAAAATAAAGCAGCAAGCAAGCGAGTCACGAGGGTGTTTTGGGTAGAATTTGTCTGTTATTGTCTGTGAGTGTTCAATATATCATGTTCTACTTAAATTAGTGTTTTGTGATGATGAGGTGTTCCGAAACCTTATTAATTTATTGTGTACCATGGTTTGGACTTGAAGCTTGGAGTTGGAGAATATACTTTGTTGCTAGGTTTTCGGTCAAATGTGCACAAAACAAGATAGATACCAAGTGCGTCATTGTTGGACTTGCTCTTTTATTTCAAATGACATGTCGTTTTGGACTTTTTATTGTTGGGACAAAATATCAATTCTGTAAGTCATAACTATCAAGTAAAGAGCAGGGAGCTAGTAATTTGAGACCCTTACTTTGATAGCTTAAGTTCAATTTCGATATACTTTTTTTTCCCATCATTTACCCAACAAATGTATTTCACCATTTTTTACTCATTTTATTTTAGTAAATATCTGTTTGCCTTGATATATTTTTACTAGTTTAAATGTGCTTCCCTCTAAAACTTAAGTAGATGGAATCTGCCTATTTTTTATTTATCAATTCACCCGCTTAAACTTATTCCAATGTATCAATTTGTCCCTAATGTGCACCAATTTCCCCACTGAATTTTGAAACTATTATCAAATTCCCTCTTTGTGTGATACGTTATACCAGTTCCATCAAATATCAAACCCAAATCAGTCTTTTCCTTATCTATGAATTGATGATCGACTAAATATATTGACCATTTTTTTTCTTCCAGATCCCTATTAGCGTTCTTATCATTTTATCTTAATATAATCATCAAAATAATCACGGTTCCTAAATCAGTTCATTACTAATAGCAAATTAGCAAAGCTTATCTTGAGATTTTATTAAACACATTATCGTTTCCACTTTCACGTTTCATTACAGTTCTCCTTCAACTCTCTGCAGAATATTATTTCTGTGATTTTTTATCTTCATAAGTAACATTCAGACAAAACACATGAATCTCAACAAGAACATCATTTCTCGTAATATCGGGACTAGAATTTAGAAATTAAATATGACCGCCCCTTTCTCGGGACACGCGTGATCGGCACCGGCTTCTTCATCCTCTGCTCTTTCCTTAATCTCCTCCTCAGGTTTCTGCATTGAAGCGTAGATCTGTCTCCTAACTTCGTTACGGGCACTTCTCTCACTGAGCCTCATTTGCGAGAATTCCTCTTCGAGCTTGGCCTCTTCCTCGGGCGAGAAGAAGAGCAGCTCCGTGTTTCCGAGCTCTTCATAAAGCTTCTCGATCTTGGCTTTCCAGAAGAGGCCCATTTCGGTGTCCATCTTCCGGTAAGGCGTCTTGAGCAGGTACTCGTCGATCCCGCCCGCCTTGTCTATGCAGCGAAGCGCGTGGGTGCTGACTTTGACTTTGACGTGGCGGTCGAGGACGTAGCTGAAGAGCCGCTTTTCCTGCACGTTTGGCTTCCATGACCTCCGTGACCTATCGTCATCAGAAGGGTTCCATTAAGTCATTCAGCTTTCTAAATTTCTGGAAAGATGGCGTAAACTAGTATAATTGATAACGCGTTTATTCGTAGCGCTGCTCCTTCCGATTCTACACCAAATTAGAGCCATTTCGGATTTACATCCAAGACCTGGTTATCCCGGCTTTGGAAAGGTCCCAATAACAGAGACCGGGCCGAGAAAAGGCCATAAGCCCGAATCGCGTACCGGTTTCACCCCTAGCTTACTCCCAAGTACACAACCTCCTTGCCTAGAACCAAAACTCAACCTTCAACAATTGCACATCAATTTAGGAAAAGCTAGAGAAAAATTCAAAAGCCAACAACAAAAACAAGGTAAAAACCCATGAGGATAGACAATTTTCAATCATTCAGCAAAGAATTACTCAACCCGATTTGAGCTATGGAGGCTCAGAAGCTGGGAAACCAAAGCTGAGGAATCATACGCAAACAAACAAACAGAAGAATGTAAAGGAGAGAGAGAGAACGGACTTGTTGCCACCGTCTTCGCTGACTCGGTTGCCGAAGCGGATGTGCTTGCCGGCGAAGAGGCCTCGCTTGGCTCTGTTCATGACGACCTTGGAGTCGGGGACGTGCTTCATGAGAGACTCCTTCAATGGCGGCCTGAGGCTCTTCTCGCCCACTCTCCGCACTACGCTCTTCATCATTTCTCTCCCTCTGAACGACATCTTCACTTCCCCAAAACCGAGAAGAAGAAGAGTATCAGTATCAGATCAGAGGAGGGAGATCGAAGCTCAGAGAAGAAGAGGGTTTTGAGCTTTCTGCAAAGATGTCGTTTTTACGAATCCATGATCACTTAAGCCCGGCCCATATAAACCATGAAGCCAGCCCATTAAGGCATAAATCCCAGCCCTACCTTGTCTATATAAATACTAAGTAACACTACTCCTCCTCTGAGAGAGAGCTCTTGCGATCTTTGTTGTTGATTTTGCGAAGCAGCTGCGAGGCACAGTGAGGAATAACATCGAGGAGATCGGAAGATCTGTGATTTATATCTTTATCAATTAGTCCTTTTCATTCTGAGTGCCTTGCTCTTCTTCATCCTTCTTCCAATATATCAACGACATTGGATCAAACTGATTACCTTTTACAAGTTTTTCATCTTCTTCTCTTGGGCTTTAGAACTCATTGGGCCGAGTAGCCTATGTCCATTGGTTCTTGGTCTGATTGAGAATCTCTTTGGGCTTCTTCAAATGGGCTTTTACAAATACCAGTTTTATTTCTTTAAAGCCTTTTATCATAGTTTGTAAATTTAATTAATTCACAACCTTAGCACTTTATGTCACATTAAATAATGACGAATTTGTACATCAACAGTTAGCCCCCTACTATAAAAAATACGAAGTAAATTTTATAGTATTTACTCGATGAAATCATGTAAAATTCGTGCCGGATAGGATTAATTAAATTTGTGACTTTTGCCGCAAATCTGCATAATCCGGGCAGGATTTTGGATAATTTCGAGATCATATGGACGGATAGGGTTTTGAAGCTGTAACCGTCGCTTCGAATTTTGGGCGGGAACAGTTACAACACGTGTCCCATTTTGCGGAGTTCGAAGGGAATAAACTCTTCACATTCTCCTGACACAGCTGTCGTGCTGACGTGTCGCCGGATAGCTCGCTGATCTCAACCGTAGGATGAGGTTTGTTGCGTTTTTCGAGGAAACCCTAACCGTAGGATCAGCGACAATTTTCGAGTATAAATACTCGAGTGATTCGCATTAAATGGGCACGTCTCTTCAGCTTCAGCCCGTCGCACGTCTTTCGAAGGTAACCTCTTTCTCTTTCCTCTATTTATACTCTGTGTGGTATTCGAATACTATTTTCGAATTTTTAGAGAGAGAAATACTTCGAGTTCTAGTGAGATAAACTCTGCGAATCGCTATTGGAGGTGCTCTGAGGTCTTGTCTTCGTCGTCTTCTTCATCACTCTCGTAGGGGATTCAGGTTCTAGTTTCTTCTTCGTATGTTTCTTTGTGAGTCTGTTTGGGGATTGTTCTAGGTTTCTAGATATCGTTCTTTCTATTTTCTTAAATCTTCGTACTTTCCAGTTTCTGGGTTTTTGTGCTCGTCTAGATTCCTTTCGGTTTTTTCCAAGATATTCTTATAAGATGGGTCCTAAGAAGACGGTCTCGAAATGGCAGACGGAGTTTCTGACTACAGATTCTCCTAAGTCAGTTCTGAAACCTAAGGATCTGGTTAGGATCCGGGTAGAGTACAACATTCCTTTGTCGATAAAGCTTAGGTTACCGGGTCCGGATGAACATGCCGACGAGCAGAACTCGGACGGCTGGATCTGTGTTTACCAGAGGTTTTTTGAGTCCGGGGGGCTTAGATTTCCTATCCCTGAACTCATCCTAAGTTATCTTAGCTACCTAGGGGTTTCTATCGGGCAACTTAGCCCGAATTCTATCCGGATTTTGATGGCCCTGCTTGTCCGGTCCCACGAATGTTTGTATTCACTTACAATCTGGGACTTGTTGACGGGCTTGGTCATCAAGGCCAACGGTCAGGCCAAGGGTAGATTTTTCCTATCCGTCAAGGAAGGGGAGATCATAACCGGTCTTCCCAAGAAGGAGAGTGCTTGGACCCACAAGTATTTCTTCTTCATGGCCGGTCAGGAAACGCTCGGTTCTTGGCCGGGCTATAGGAATGAATGGGTCCACGAGATAGGTAAGGTTCTGGGTTGGGTTTTCTAATTTTTCCTATTCGGCTGTTTTTGTATGTTTGCTAATTTTTTGTCTCCATCTTATGCAGTCGAGGACCCTGAGAAGCCTAAGTCTCGTCCGATTACGGAGGAGTGGAAGGCTTTGAAGAGGAAACTTTTTCCCAACGGTCCGGAGCTGTGGTCGAACTTTACGAAGGAGAGGTTCGAAGCTATCGGGCTTTAGGTTGAGCCTGACGAGGAAGAGTTTCCGGGTATAGATCCTAAATCTGTCTCTTTGGCTTTGCTTCGTATTTGTCTACTTTATTTTTTTCTAAGTGTGGATTTTTGACGTGTAGAGGATATGGACGCTCTTCGCCCGAAGGGTCAAAGTCTTCGCCAGAGGCGGAGGCAGGAGGGTCAGACCGGGGGTTCGGCCTCTGCTGGAGCTGCTCGTCAAGAGACGAGCAGGCGTGTTGAGGAGAGGGGACCTGGCGCGTCTGCGCCGGCCAAGGCTGCTCGTCAGGAGACGAGTAGGAGGAACGATGAGACTCCTGCTCGGGAGCCTCTTGCTGAGGTCGCCTCTGGGGCGACCAAGAAGAAGGATGTCGTCGAACTTTCCGACGACGGGGAGAGCACCCCGGAGGTCACGCCTTTGGCGAAGCCTTCGGAGAGGGAGGTTGTCCCTTCTTCTGCTCCTGCTCGTCCTTCCAAGGGCGTGATCCGTCCTTCTCAGGACGGAGCTACTCCGAGGACGGGCTCAGAGGTGGCCGCGAAGAGGCCGCACGAAGGAGGGGACTCTGGGGCCCGGAAGAAGGCGAAGGGGGATTCGGCCCCGAAGGAGGTGGTGAGGAGGGAGTTAGTCCCGAAAGGAGGCGCAAGGGCCTTGGAAAAGGGGAAGGGGGTCGCTCGGGAGAGCGAACGCTCGAAGGAGGCCTCCCGAGGTGAGGCTAGGGAGACGGGGTTGGCTCCCCCGGTGGTTGAAGGGCAGGCTAGGGAGAAGATGGTCTCCCGGAAGGCGGGGTGCACTTGGATGGGGGACAAGGGTCTCCACAAGGCACCCAAGGTGGCGGCCGGTCTTCTCCGGCAGATTACGAATGGCGGGGTCGGCAGGGTCCCCAGGAGTATTGCGGAGAAGAGGCCGTACAAGGATATGGCCGCGGCTACAACTCTGGTAAGTATTGCCGGCTTTAGGTTTGGGTGCTTACTTTATTTCCTAATTTTTTCTAACTTTGGTTTTTGGACGTGCAGCTCGTCGCCTCCATCAACGACATGGTCCTCGATTATGAGGACCAAATGTATGAGGCTAGAGAGGGTGCGCAAGCTTCCGAGCAGCTTGCGCTGAAGGAGAGGGAGTTGGCTGATGCCGTGGAGGGCATCCGGGTGAAGGCGGAGCAGATCGTCGTAATGGGCAGGAAGGTCGCCGCCTGTGATGCTCGGATCAAGGGGCTCGGGAATACGGTCGTCGATCTCCGGGAGAAGCTGTCAAACGCTACCCGGACGATTGAGGAGGCTCAAGGCGTGAGCGAGGCGGCCGCCAGGCAGATGCTGGCCTCTGACGCGGCCAAAGGACGGGCAGAGGAGTTGGCCAAGAGGAAGGAGGAGGAGGCCTTGGCCTTGAAAGAGGATGTACAGCGCCTTGCTGCCGAGCTGGCTGAGGCCCGGCAACGATTTGCCGACCGCGAGGCCGAGAAGAAGGCTGTCCGTGCCCGATATCGCCGAAAGGTGGAAGAAAGGGACGCGCTAATCGCGTGGTACAAAGGTACGGCCGCTGACAATAGCTGCTTGGATCAGGCCGAAGGTTGCCTCGAGCTGATCCAAGACATCATTGATGGCAACGTCCAAGATTTCGAGGCTGAGAAGGAGGTCCTAGAAGGCAACGCTGCTTGCTACCAAGCTCTCTTGGACGCGGTTCCGGCACCGATGATAGGGTCTCCGGCTCTGTCTCCAGATGCCGAGCTGACCGGTGTTCCTCTTGTAGATCTGAGCCTTCGGTCCGAGCAATCATCCGCCAAGGAGTCCGCTTCCGAAGATCCCGCCATCGAGCCCGTCGTTGAGGATCCCGTGGCCGGAGAGACCGTCATTGGTGAGCCCACCTTGCCCTCCGTTGCCGATACCGAGGAGGTGATCCTCGAGGAGCCAACCCTGAACGAGCCTGTTGCTGCCGAGGAGACCGTCGCTGAGGAGGTCGCCCTTGAAGAGCCGGTCCTGGACGAGCCCGCCGTCGCCGAGGAGACTGCCGAGCATGGAGTCCAAGCCGGCGAAGGAGAAGGAGAGGAGAAGGAGGAGGAGGAGGACCGAGAGGTCGTGGGGGTACCCGGGGTCGACACATAGAGTGTCCCCCATATTTTTTTTGTTTTTCGATCAATAAGGCCTCAGGCCAAAACAATTTCTATGGGCAAGTCTACGGCGACTTGAACCCTTTTCTGTAAGATTTTGGATGTGCCCGTGGTTAGGGCTTTTGCTATTTTTTATTCTATATCATGCTATTATTTTTTTGCTATACTCTACTTGCCTGTGTTTCTAAGTTAATTTTCTAATCGTACTTTTCTATACATGCTTTTCTATTTGAGGTTCCGAATGTCCTGTCGTATGCTAGGATAAATAACAAAAGATTAAAGGTTTGAAATTTACTAAGTATAAAAAATGCACGGGTACCTTCTGTTGTTGTGCTCCTTTGACACTTCTCGTCTAGTCTGTTATGTCCGTCCATCACAATATTCCGCAGGTCGTGCTTTCCGAAAAACACGTTTGTAAAAGCCAGACGTATGTTGTTACATATTTTTTCAAGAGGGTTAGGCTTGTTGCCTTAAGGGACGGGTTGGATGCCCGGTTAGGTTTGTTACCCGGATAGGCTTGTTGCCCTATGTGACGGGTTAGTTACCCGGGTAGGCTTGTTGCCTTATGCAAATGGGTTTGTCACCCGGGTAGGTTTGTTACCTTATGTGGGGGTTTGTTACCCTGATAGGTTTGTTACCTTCTGCGATAGGTCTGTTACCCGGGTAGGTTTGTTACCTTAGGTGATGGGTCTGTTACCCGGGTAGGCCTGTCGCCTTGACGGGAGTTTCGGGACATTTTTCCTTTTAGGCCGGTTCTATTGAGTCTTGGGATTCATGGTTCTCGGGCCTATTTGGTTTTGGGTTTGGATTGAGACTGCGCCCATCGTTTAGGATGGGCTGCCTACGTACCCCAAATTTGGGGATCAAGTCATTACGTAGTTCAGGGGAGACCGGGTAGGTCGGGTTAGGCGTAGTATTTCCTTAAGTGCATGGCATTCCAGCTGCGGAGGACTCTTGTTCCGTCCGGAGTGGCTAGCCGGTATACTCCAGGTTTTACTACTTCGGTAACGATGTAAGGTCCTTCCCAGTTAGCCCCGAGCTTGCCCGCATTCAGCTCGGCGGTGTTCTGGAAAACTTTTCTGAGGAACAACTCTCCTACTATGAATTTTCGACGTCTGACCTTTGAATTATAGTACCTAGCTATCGAGTTTTGATAGTTGGCAATTCTTATCAAAGCTTGTTCTCGTCTTTCGTCGATGTAGTCGAGCTGGTCTTCCCTCATTTCGTCGTTGAGTTCTGCGTCCAAAGGGGCGAATTCCCTTCGAAGGCTGGGTGTCTCTATCTCTGCTGGTATTACGGCCTCAGTGCCGTGTACCATCGAGAAAGGGGTTTCCCCGGTGGCCCTACGCGGGGTAGTTCTGTAGGACCAGAGGACTCCTATGAGCTCGTCTGCCCATCGTCCCTTTTTGGTGTCTAGGCGTCTTTTGATTCCGTCCACTATTATCCGGTTAGCTACTTCGGCTTGACCATTGCCTTGAGGATATCTCGGAGTGGACGTGTTCAAGGATATTTTCCAGTTTATGCAGAAGTTCTGGAATCTCGTTGAAATGAATTGTGGTTCATTGTCAGCTATTATCTCTTTTGGGAGGCCGAATCTACTGATGATGTTTTTCCATAGGAAATTTTCTACATCAACATCTTTGATGTTTGCGTATGATTCTGCCTCCACCCATTTTGAGAAGTAGTCGGTCACGACGAGTAGAAACCTCTTCCCGGCCGGGGCCAGGGGGAACGGTCCTACTATGTCCATGGACCATTTCATGAACGGGTACGGGACTGAGACTGATGAGAGTTCTTCTGCTGGTCTATGTATGGACGGGGAGTGTCTTTGGCATTTGTCGCACCTTTTGGCGTAGTTTTCACTGTCCGCCAACATAGTGGCCCAGAAAAAGCCTTGCCTTTTTGCTTTGTTTGCTAAAGATCTTCCTCCCGAATGGTTGCCGCATTCTCCCGAATGGATTTCGTGAAGTACTATTTGAGCTTCGGTCTTTCCTAGGCACCTTAGGTAGGGTCCGGTATAGCTACGTTTGTACAATTCTTCCCCGATCATGCAAAATCTAGCGCTTTGGATCCTTAGTTTCCTAGCTTTTTGCTTGTCTCGAGGTTTGGCTCCGGTTAGGATGTAGTTAATGATTGGGGTCCTCCAATCATCTTCTTTCGTTCGGATATTGCAAACTTCGCGGGTTACGCTGGGTTCGTCTATCGTTTCGACCGGGATTATCCTTTTGACCTCGGGGTCCGAAGTCGAAGCTAACCCGGCCAGTGCGTCTGCTGACGCGTTTTCACTCCTCGGTATTTGGACTATTTCGACGTGTTCGAATTGTTGAATTAAGCCTTTTACTACCGAGAGATATTTTTCCATCCTGTCATCTCGGGTAGCATACTCGCCACTGATCTGACTGGTAACTAGCTTTGAGTCGGAGTGGGCCCTTACTTTCCGGGCTCCCACGGATTTTGCTAGTTTGAGGCCGGCGATGAGGGCCTCGTACTCGGTCTCGTTGTTTGTCGCGTGGAATTTCAATCGAAATGATTGTTCCAACACTTCTCCCGTGGGGGATATCAAACGAATTCCGATCCCGGATCCGCCTTGGTTTGACGCGCCGTCGACTTCGAGTTTCCATTCTCCGTCCTCGTGGCCCTCTTTTGAACCGTCGGCTGGTAATTCGATGAGAAAGTCAGCCAATACTTGTGATTTCGCACAGGTTCGGATCTTGTATTCTATGTCGAATTCGCTCAATTCGACGGCCCATTTCGTGAGCCTTCCCGATTGATTCGGGCTGTGGAGGATGATTCTCAAAGGTTGGGTCGTCATTACCATGATGGTATGGGACTGGAAGTAAGGCCGAAGCTTTCTTGCTGCGGTTATCATTGCTAGCGCGAGTTTTTCTATTGCCGGGTATCTAGTTTCAGCGTCTTCCAAAGATTTGCTGATGTAGAAGATCGGATTTTGTTCTCCGCGGTCCTCTCTCACGATTACTCCACTCACCGCCGATGGTGAGACAGCCAGATATAAAAACAATGGCTCTCCCAAGATCGGTCTGGTGAGTATTGGTGGGATGGAGAGGTACCTTTTCAGCTTTTGGAAGGCCTCTTCGCACTCTTCGGTCCATTCGAACTTTTTGTTGCCTTTCAATAGTTTGTAGAAAGGTAAATATTTGTCCGTGGCTCTTGATATGAACCGGTTAAGAGCGGCGATTCTCCCAGTCAGCCTTTGCGTCTCTCGAACAGTCCTTGGGGAGAGCATGTTCTGGAGGGCATTTATCTGGTCGGGATTGGCTTCTATACCTCGCTGTGTGACCAGGTAACCTAGGAATTTCCCTGAAGTTACCCCGAAGGTGCATTTCGTCGGGTTGAGCTTCATTTGATACTTTCGTAGTATGTTGAAGCAGTCTTCTAGGTGGGACACGTGATCCGTTGCTTGGGAGGAATTTACTAACATATCATCGATGTAGACTTCCATAGTTTTACCGAGTTGTTCGGCGAACATTTGGTTGACTAACCTTTGATATGTGGCTCCGGCGTTTTTCAATCCGAAGGGCATAACTTTGTAACAGTATATTCCTCTGTCGGTTATGAAGGCCGTTTTTTCTTGGTCCTCGGGGTGCATTAGGATCTGATTGTATCCTGAGAACGCGTCCATGAACGACAGTAGTTCATGCCCACATGTTGCTTCGACCAGGCGGTCGATATGGGGCATCGGGAAACTGTCTTTTGGGCAAGCTTTGTTCAGGTCGGTAAAGTCGATGCAGACTCTAGCCTTCCCGTTTTTCTTCTTCACAACTACTGTATTTGCTAGCCAGTCCGGGTACTTGACTTCCCTGATGGATCCGGTTTGCAGCAGTTTTGTGACTTCTTCATTTACGGCTTGGGCCCTGTCCGGGCCTAGCTTTCGCCTTTTTTGCTTTACCGGCTTGTAGCTCGGGTCTACGTTTAGGCGATGGGTCGTAATGCTTGGGTCTATTCCGGGCATGTCCTTGTGAGACCAAGCAAAACAATCCCGATTTTTGGTCAGGAATTTGAGGAGATCTTTTCTGACGTTATTGTCTAGTCCTTTCCCGATTCCTACCCGGTGGTCCGGGTTGTCGGGATCAATCTGGACCTGGACTGTCATTTCCAGGTTAGGTCCGTCCGTATCGGTGGTCCTTTCCTGTCCGTCGTCCTCTTTTTCGTCTGCCGCCATTAATTGCTATGCGGTAGATCGCTCCTTTCCGGCCTTAGCAGCCTGGATGTTCCGGAACGCGCTCATGTAGCAAATTCTGGATTGCTTTTGATTTCCCTTGATTTCAACAATTTTTCCCACCCTGTTCGGGAAGCGTATTAGTTGATGGTAGGTTGATGGTACGGCCTTCATCATGTGCAGCCAAGGTATTCCTAATATCATGTTGTAAACTGACGGGCAGTCCAACACTAGGAAATTTTTGGTCTTCCCGACCCCTGCTGCTGCGATGGACAGTCGCACCGTGCCAATCGCGTTGATGGTTCCTCCATCGAAACCGGTTAGCGGGATGGCTTCTCTGTTGATCTCTGTTTCTTCTACTCCCAGTTTTAGCAATGGCTCCAGGAAGATCACGTCGACTGAGCTCCCGTTATCGATTAGGATCCTGTCCATCGTATACGAGGCAACTAGGAGTGTGACGACCAGCGCATCGTCGTGTGGACCAATCAGTGTGGCCGCTTCACTATCTTTGAATGAGATCTCGAAGTCTGGCTCTTGCCTCGGTACGATTACCGGTCCGGCCTTGAGCTTCCTCTGACGGGCCTTGATGGAGTTTACCGAGTCACCATGTAGTTGGGAACCTCCCACGATAGTGTAGATTCTACCGATGGGCTCGGGGATGTCGCTGAGCTGCTCTCCGGAATTCTCCGTTTCTTCGTACGTTTGCTCGTCTGATTCCTCGAGCATATGTACTCGTCCTCTTTTGCTAGGCTGTATGCTTTCGCGCGGCGTTCTGTGTTGTTCTTCTCTTTTCTGGCTGGTTTGGTGTTGATTTTGGGGAGGGCTTTGCTCGATCGGTTGCCCACCTTTCAGCTCATTGCCGAAGTTTATTTCCCCCCAACTCTCCATTGATGTACTTTTCCGCTAGGCGGGCACGGAGTACCATACAATTCTTCGTATGATGTCCGAACACCTTGTGGAAGTTACACCACGCTTTCGGGTCGTGTTTCGGGAAACCTTCGTTGCTGTACGGTGGGAAGTCTCTCGAGCTGACCAGGACTTCTCCGGGAGTTTCTTCTGCTTCGACCTGTTCTTCGAATCCCGCGGTTTCCGAATTCACGTTGAAAACGTACGGGCTTCGCGGGCTCGGTCCGTTATTGGCCCTCGGATTCTGGGTTTGGAATGGGTGCTTCTGGACTGGAGGGGGATTCCTTTGTCCACTGAAAGGGACGTTGTGATTCCCGGCCCTAGGCGGCGGCTGCTGCCCGGGTGGACCGGTATTCCGCTGGTGGACGGGTAGAGATCCATGTCTCCTTCGCATGGCTTCGAGTTCTTCGTCATGCCTGATCCAGTTGGATGATCTGTGGATTACGTCTTCGATGGAGTCGTAACGATTCACGACGATGTCCGTTTTGAACTTTGAATCGTACCATAATCCGGCCGTGAGAGCGGCTATGGCGGTTTCGTCACTGATCCCGTTTATTTTGACCATGGTCTTCTTGAACCTGGTCATGAAAGCTCTGAGGGGCTCTCCTGTCTCTTGCTACAAAGCATAGAGGTTCGCCGCCGTGATCTCAGTTTCCATAAACATGGAAAAATGTTTGAGAAAGAGGGTCGTTAGCTGTCCGAAGTTGTCTATGGAACGTGGTTCAAGTTTTGAGAACCATTCCATCGCTGGGCCGACCAAATTTTCAGAGAAATATTGGCAGCGCCCAGCATCCAATTCGTGCGCTTCCAGATGGGCTCGCCCCATCGCAATCCTGAAGGACCTCAAATGCACTTTGGGATCGGTCGTCCCGTCGTACTTTGGCACATATACTCGTCCGCCTTCCCTGAGTATAACGTTAGTTATGACGGGCTTAAAGGGTGTCCTTTCTGCCTCCTCCACTAGACGTTCTATCTCGGGGGCAGCGGTAGTGGCGCTGTGCACGCGAGAGCGCACGTGAATGAGCTTCTCATTCATTTCGGCCATTGAGCGTTTGAGCTCCTCCAGTTCTGTGCGTTGGGGAGCTTGTTCGGGACGCACAGCCTGGAGGGGTTCCTGTCCGTACACCGGGCTGGGGTGCCCCGGATACGCGACCGGGTGGCCGTTGAGGGCCTGGCTGATGTTACGGCTTTGCTCGTACCCCGATTGTCGGTTTTGGGGTCCCGGGCGTTGGTAACTGCTCGAGGCAACATTCCCCGCATTAGACGGGTAGAGACCCGTCAGGGGGGTGAAAAGGGGTGTTCCTGTTTCAGGAGGCGGGGGAGGTGTTGCGGGCCTAGGGCCGCTGGGTAGTCGGGGCTAGTTTCGCCTTGGCGCTTGCGGATTGTCCACGTCGGCAAAGTCGAAGTGGACAGCGTCGAGCCCGGTCCGGCCTTGATACCCAGAGTTTTGTCCCGGATCAGTCCGGTTAGCGTTCTGACGATGCTCATTTCGGGCTTGGTTGGCTTCCAGAGAGTCGAGTCGCTGGCGCAGCTCTCGGTTCTCTGCAGCGCTAGCCTCTAGCTGAGATTGTAGGTTGCTTGATTCCGTGTTTGGATCTGGGTTGTTCACCTCAGATCCGTTCACGGTTGCGACTTCGTTGTTGCTCATGTTCGTGGAGTGCTTTGAGCTTTTAGGAGTTAGCGAGATCAATTTCCCACAGACGGCGCCAAACTGTTGACGTGGTTTCCCACTTCAATCAGTCAAGTGTGACTTGTGAGCGTATGATATTTTTAGATGTAACAATTTGGTGGAATTCGATCTCTCACGTTGCAAGCTCACGATTCACTCACGGTATATATATAAGTATATAAGCGATATAAATGAGACGAGGGATTTTTTATAGAGGTTCGTCCCAAAGCGGTAGTTGACTACTTCCTCTGTTAGTTTATTGCAACAATGAACATAGACGGATAGCTACAGGCAGCTAGATCACGTCTGAGAATAGAAAGAAATGTGGAAGGAGAGAAAGAACACAAGAAGATCTCGAATTGACAAGAATGCCGGGTAGAAAACTCTTCAATGTATTCTCTCCAGGTGGTAAGTATGCGTGTGTCGATCTGAGCTTGAGCTTGGCATTTATAGACTTCAATTCTTCCCGTTGAACTTCCAGGAATCGAGGGGTCTTCTCTCCGTGCTGACTGGGTTGAATGGATGATCTGGCTACACGTGTCCCCATGACTTCGTTCTCGTCGTCATGTTTGAATTATGCCCGTTGGTGACTTGACTCTGTGCTCCTAGTCTTCCGTCTGAGTTTGAAAATGATGCCGGGTAGAGAATATGACGACTCTACCCCCGTCTTTCTGGGCTGCTATCGAGTGGATTTGGGCTTTAGAACTCATTGGGCCGAGTAGCCTATGTCCATTGGTTCTTGGTCTGATTGAGAATCTCTTTGGGCTTCTTCAAATGGGCTTTTACGAATACCAGTTTTATTTCTTTAAAGCCTTTTATCATAGTTTGTAAATTTAATTAATTCACAACCTTAGCACTTTATGTCACATTAAATAATGACGAATTTGTACATCAACACTTTTGTCGTCTAAAAAAATCTTATTAAGAAAATAAAAATGGAAAGAATTTGTACTTTTTTTTAAATGATAAAAAAATCAGAAATAGAAAGAACAGGAACATAAGTAGGATATTTGCAAAAGAACGATAACATATGCCGGTATTAAGGGCGTGACAAACTAATGGACATAGACGGAAGTGTTAACGGAAGTTGACTTTAAGTACGTTTTAAGACTTATGGAATATATGCCGCTAAAAAAAAGAACAGGAACATAAGTCGGATGTTTGCAAAACAACAGGAACATATGCCGGTATTAACCCAAAATTAATTTAACGTTAGATGAAATAAATATGTTTAAAATAGAAAGACTAAAATAATTTAAAATTATTATTTTTATTAAAAAAAACTCAAAGGCTATGAATTTTAGCTTATAAGGGTAATGTACAAAAATTTAAAATTTATTCGGTGACTTTTATAAAAATAATTTTGTCAATAAGAACAAGAGTAAATGTTAGAATCAGGCAATTTTCTTGCAAAAACCTTTAAGTTGTAACATTAATATTTTGTGTACAAATAACATGATGAGAGAGGTAGAGTTGGAACATGAGGTGCTTGGTGTAAATTCTTTGTTTCATAAATCCAAATTCGAACAGGACACGAACCGAATTCGATAATCGAGAGCTTCAATAACTTTCTCTAGTCCCAATCTAATTATCTCATTTCGTGGAGAGCTTCAATAACTTTCTCTAGTCCCATTCTAATTATCTCATTTCGTGGGTCAGTCCGGTTCCGACCTAACCAAACTTTTAAAATGTTCTTTTTTTTTTTTTTTTGATGGATAATCTATAATGTTCTACAAAGGGATGGTTTCTCTTTTGGGGAGTTGGAGTCTGTAGTGATGAGATTGCCCAGATGAGCCGACGCAAAGAACCCGACTGGCCTTGAAAAGGGGTCGTTGTGGTTGACAACAATCACCATTTTGAGGCTCTTTTGCATTAGAAGGTCGACGACATGGCCCATTGTTGCAGTGGTCGCCACTGTCGGAGGTGGGCCCTTCATCATTGTCCACACCGGAGCATCCAACTGCAAACATAAAGAAAGAACGTTTTTAGCCTTTCTTGCAGATGAAGCAACGTTAACGCGATCTCGGTTTTTAATTTGAGAGTTAGACTGAGAAGACTCTTCTAATGACGTTCAAGGTAGTTCCACCTATCAAACATGAGAAGACTATTTGGTTCTTTAAGTGGTGGTGGTGGCTTGTTTGAGAGATTTATTTGTTTCGTAACACGGTGATCTTTCCAATCAAGGTGGTCGAGATTGTGGTGGACTCAGGATCAAGACTCACACGAGAGTTAAATGTGGTGGGCGTTTATACTTCAATTATTGATTATGTTTTGACGACGAACCACGTCGTCATTTATTTTCCGCTGCATCACATAAGGATAAACAGAACAGGATCCACTTACCTCCTTACAGTCTTTGCGGTGCAAGAGCCCTATGCAGCTATCCCGATCGTCTTTGATGGGCACGACCGGATCCCTGAAGAAACGCATGACGACCTTCTTCAGCTCGACGGCCACGTGGAGCGGCTTTGCTGCTTCGAATGGCACCATGAAGTCTTCGACCGGATCACTCAGTGACACCTGGGAATAAATAATTGAAATCACCAGTAGCTATGGTTAGACACAAGTGAATCTACTTGTTTGTAGCTATCAATCAAAACAATTCAATTTTCTAAACGGAGTGATGTTAATTTTTTTTTTAACGTACCTTGGGGAGTAAATATGGGCACAATGCTGATTTCGTAGATCCCAATCGTGCTTCTATTTGCAAAGCAACCTGCATTACAAGCCAAATCTAATGAACGTTGTAAAATTAAAGGACATAATTATATTAAGTCAAGCAAGCTTGGAGAAGTGATTCGGCCAGTGGAAATTCACCAATGTGATGAATCCTCTTTTTTTTTCTTTCTTTATTACGAAGATAAATAATAGACAGTTTGAACTTTCTTTTGAGGGTAAGGTCCAAAGCTCGCCAAACGGTGCGAAGCAAGAAAAATACTAGAAAAAGCATAACCCGTCAATGGTCCCGTGATGGGAGCCTAAAGGGCTACTCGAACCATAATGACAATGCGAGTAAAATACCAGAATACCCCTATTGGCATAACTGACTGAAACACCTTTAGAAACATAATAAAAGAACTAAACATGCAATAATATATGACTGTCCTGCGCTTCCTCCGACGATAGGTAATCACGGGTCTATCACATTTGGAATCCACAATGATCAGAAGAGATTTTGCTTACCATGCCACCTCTACTTGTCCATGATATTCCCTTCCACTTTGTTATCACATTAGAAAGGTAATCGATTGCCAGGCCTACCTAGAAAAAAAATGACAAACGATACGTTTAACCTCATTGCTATAAATCAAACCCCATTTAAGCAACAACACATATGCACACATGAATTTGTACGTGGAATCTAAATTTGAGAGAGAAAAAACACATGGGCTGAGAGGAAACACAACCCCTAAAACACCATTATTAAAACCCCTGAACCGCAAGGTCCAAATTAAGCCCCAAATACCCAATGAAAATGTGTCGATAAAATAAGTAGCACAATACTGGTTGACCCGCAAACAGAATTTTGGGCCCCAAAGTAGAACATAATAGCACAAAAATTACCTGACCATTATTCAGAGCTGCTTCCATGAGAAGATGATCAGTTTCTTCTTGGACCGCCAGAGAGATGGTTCCGGAAGTATCCGAACAAATTCGCTTATGAAGAGTTTTCACAATATCGTATTCTCCTCTGACCGAAAATGTACGCATCATCGAAAGATAGAGGTGAGGTTTGGGTCGCAAGTCTTTGTTCCAACCGGCCAGCTTTAACATTTCTCCAAATGCGCATAGCGCACCTAATTCCTCAAATATCACAGCACTTGTGAATTCAAAATTCCATTTATTCCGTACTAAGAAGGAAACATCATAAAGCGCTATGTTTAAACACTAACCATACCCCTAATTGCGCCACAATTTAGCAAAGCATCAACGGTGGCGGTGAATGCCGTTCGATCTACGGAAGTACCAAGCCGTAATTTCATTTCAGATACAATCTTATGAACCATAAGGAGATCCTTGGAAAACCCAAAACCCTGCTTAAAACAAAAAATGGATATAATTCCTGAGAAAAATGATGACGGAAGGTAAACATGGACAACTGAAAACCAGATAATAGACCTTGATGAGTGTAGTGTAGGTGACAACATCTGGAAATAGATCACCAGGCGATTTCTGAGCACTTTCCTGGATAATGGACAGAGAGGAAAAGAAAATAATGTTTGCTAATTTCTTGATAAAGGGCATAATCAGAACAATCAAATTACATATTCCAGGCGCTAAACTGGCCTTTCGGATACATGCTCGGGACCTTCATTTCCTCGAAGAAATGCAATGCCAAATCCAGCTTGTTGGTCTTTATGCAAGCTGAAATTAGCGTGTTGTAGGTGAGCTTATCGGGGCTTAATCCCAGCCGCAATATCTCACTATACATAGCTATTGCACCTTCAGGAGAGCCCATCTTTATGTGACCCTAAAATGAGACCAAGCATATTCTTCAGAACTCAAAAGTGTTAAAAGACTTGATTATTCTTCAGAAATATTACAATATCTAAGTGTACAGTTTGATTATTTGGTATTTTACCGGAAACTTATGAGTTCAGTGGTTCAAATAGAATTCCTTTAAATAGCCTATTCGGTTGTAATTCAATGATAGAATCCGCTATTGGAATAAACACAATTCGGCCAATGGGAATGCACCAAAGAGAGGAATTACCTATTTTTCTTTAATAAGAACGTATCACGAATAACAAACTGACATTTCCGTAGAGAACAAGGTCGAACACTTTCCTAATGACGATAAGAGAATGATAATCCAAACAAAGCATAAATGTCCAGCCCCTAGGCTGGGTGGCTATAGGCCATATGAAACCCTAACAAGAAAAAACCTGGAACTGCTAGCGGGTTATTATTTAACTTCCTTGCACTACATATTTCTTGTAGCCTTTACATTGCGATTAAGCTCTCCAAAATCAAATGTATAACATCATAATTTTAGTTCAAAAGTTTCAGAAAGATTAATAGGACAACGAAAAACCTTCATTAATAAGTTATATGCCATGACAGATGCGCTGCCACCTTCACGGAGAAAGAATCCATATCGAGAAAGAAGCCCGTTAGCACGACGAATATCTCCTGCAAAAAACAACTCATTTACCGCCAAAATACCAAAGTTATATAATGGAAATTCAACACCTAAAGGCAAATCAAGAAGGTTATATGAAATGTTGCACTAACCCGACTCCACAAGGGCATTGAGCAAACCAAAGAGAAGGGGTCCTGATAACTTGGGTTTTCCTACTGTGGTTCCCTGTTCCACAAACTCCAGTAATTGAAATGCCTCGTCGACTCTTCCCGCCTCGCCCAAACCCTTTAACCGAAGACATCTTTGTTAAGTGTTGTAAAAGCAACTTGGCAAAACAATGTCAAAGCTCAATATGAATTCTGGGAGTACGAGTCAGTTTTTTGCAGAAATGCAAGAAACTAATCAAGAGCTCAGAAAAACATTTTTGGAACAATTCTTCACTTCGGGTTATATTAGAAAAATGCACTCTCAGTGTTAACGAGATCACTTCACCCTTCACGACTGAAATATCATGACGCATACGTCCATGAACGAACACATAGCTAATAACAGAATTTACAACCTTCACGACTCCATGTGACTTAATTATCTACGTGCCTTGTTTCTCAAGTAACTGATGATTAATATTTAATATGTTATACTAGTTTTAATATTTAGAAATATAAAATAAAAAAACACTTCCATGGTATTAGACTAGACTAGCACAAAGAGACATTCTATCAATGTAACCGGATAAAAATTCTCTGATTGTTTTGCGTATTTAATAAGAGCTAGAAACAAATCTCACAAAAACTTACCGACGGGAAATTACCATGTTGATTATACCCGAACATATAATAAAAATCCGACCTTTCCGTCGAGAGCAAGTTCAACACTCAAACTCAGAAAGACAGGAAGTCAAAACACCTACGTATTGGAAAAATATAATTCATAGTGTAGTAATATACATATATGCCCCTAATAACATAATAATTAATATGAAAGATACGGGCCATAAAGGGATAATAGCGGTATAAGTACTCACAACTCGCGGGTACTCATACCGCTGTTAAACCGGACACAAATGATGAAGTTAAACTCCGGATTACCCTTGTCCTTGCAGCAACATCAAACTAGTTTGACATGATCACGGCACAGCCTGAATATCGAGAATGCGCAAACAAGTACCTTCAGCAGAACGGCGTAGGAGACGGCATCGACGCCACAACCGGGCAGTTTCGACATTTCGTCAAACACCTTGAACGCAGAGTCAATGTCCTTGCAATGCACGCACGCCTCCAACACGGCGTTCATGGCAATGGTGTTCAGCTTCCCGTGCCGTCGCTTCGCCGCGTCGATCTCTTCCATTATCTGCGCGGGACGAGGCCTTTTCAGGGCACTCGAGAAACGACAGAAAAAGACGAGCGGTTGCTTGTCGAGAGAGTCGTGTACCTGGTGGAGCTGCTTGCGGCGAGTGAGTTGGACGACTCGGGAGGTGAGTCGCTTGAGGTCGAGTTTGTATGGGGAGACGCGACGACGTCGTATCGGAGCGTGAGAAGAGGAAAATGAAGAAGTGGGAAGAGAGTGGAGTTTTGGGGAAGCCATGGCTGTAGCTCCGTCTCACTGGTCTAACCCATATCACAAGCAATTCGGAGAAGAAGAAGAAGAAGAAGAAGAAGAAGAAGAAGTTTTAGTTACATTGGCCAAATTCTCCATTGCTACTCTGCATGTCGAGCTTTCCAACAGCTAGTTACATAAGCTAGATTTCCTTCAATTATAGAGGAAGGCTTTGCTGGATTTTATGGATAAGGCATATCATGATTATGAAGATTATTTTATTTATTTATATATTAAAATTTGATTACTCAAATAAATACTCGATAATTTAATAAAATTATGTCGTAAGCCCATAAAGAAGAGGGTAGAATCGTCATATTCTCTACCCGGCATCCCAATTCAAACCTCAACGGAAGACCAGGAGCACGGAGTCAAGTCTTCAAAGTGCATGATTCAAACACGACGAAGAGAATGCAGTCGTGGGACACGTGTAGCAAGACGAGCCATTCAACCCGTTCAACACGGAGAGAAGACCCCACGATCCTGGAAGTCCAACGGGAAGAATTGAAGTCTATAAATATCAAGCTCAAGCTCAGATCAACACACACAACCCTGAGAGAATACATCGAAAGCTCGCTACCCGACATTCTTGCTTACTTAGAGATTTTGTTGTATTCTGTTCATCCTTCTCATTCTTTCTCTTGTTCTAGACGTGATTGGCTGCCTGTAGCTGTCTGTCTATGTCATTTGTCGCAATAAACTAACAGAGGACATATTCAACTACCGCCTTGGGACGAACCTTTACAAAAAACCCCTCGTCTCATTTATACTGCTTATATATATATATACATATATATATACATATATCGAGAGTGAATCGAGAGCTTGCAACGTGAAAGATCAAATTCCACCAAATCATCAATCTCGAGAATATCATACACTCACAAGTCACACTTGGCTGTTTGAGGTGGGAAACCACGTCAACAATTTGGCGCCGTCTGTGGGAAATTGATCTCGCCAACATCTACGAGCTCAAAACACTCTGCAAACATGAGCAACGAAGAAATCGTAACCGTGACCGAGTCTGAGGTGAACAACCCCGGACAAAACACGAAAGCAGACGAGTTGAAGTCTCAACTGGAGGCGAGGAATGCCGAAAACCAAGAATTGCGCAGGCAAATCGAGCTTCTCGCAGTAAAACCGAGCCCAAAGTGAGCACCACCAGAATAGTAACCGGGTAGACCCGGGACAGAGCTCTGGGCACCAACGCCGGGCTAACCTCAACGTTGTTCTTCTCGACTTTGCCGATGTGGATAATCCGCAAGCGCTGAGGCAAAGCCATCCCCGGTTTCCCAGCGGCCCAAGACCTGTAACTCCGCCGCCGCCTCCCGAGGTGGGGAAACCCCTTTTCACTCCCTTGTCGAGGCCTAACCCGACGAGGACAAAAAACTTTGCTTCGAGCAGTCGCCAACGCTCCGATCGCCCAAACTATTCGTCGGGATACGAGCAAAACTGCGACATTAATCTGGGCCAACTTGTCACATACCCGAGGTATCCTAGCCCGGTGTACGGACAGGAACCCCTCCAGACCGTGCGTCCCGAACCGGCTCCCTAAAGCATGGAACTGGAGGAACTTAAACGCACAATGGCCGCAATGAATGAAAAACTCATTCGTGTGCACTCTCGAGTGCACAACGCTACCACCGCTGCCCCTGAGATAGAATAGTTAGTGGAAGATTCGGAGAGGACCCCCTTTATGCTCGCCATAACCAGCGTGAAATTCAGGGATGGCGGACGTGTGAACCTGCCAAAGTATGACGGGACAATTGACCCTAAAGTGCACCTGAGATTCTTTATGATCGCGATGGGGCGGGAAAACCTGGAAGCACACGAGTTAGACGCTGGGCGTTGCCAGTACTTCTCGGAGAATCTAGCCGGCCCAGCGATGGAATGGTTCTCGAAACTAGAACCTCGATCCATCGAAAACTTGGGACAGTTGACGACCCTGTTTCTCAAACACTTCTCCATGTTCATGGAGACTGAGACCACGGTGGAAAACCTTTACGCTTTACAGCCGGAGAGAGGAGAGCCACTCAGAGCCTTTATGACCAGGTTCAAAAAGACCATGGTCAAAATAAACGGGATCAGTGACGAAACCGCTATAGCCGCCCTCATGGCCGGATTATGATACGACTCAAAGTTCAAAACAGACATCGTCGTAAATCGCTATAATTCCATTGAAGACGTGATCCACAGATCGTCCAATTGGATCAGGCACGACGAGGAGCTTGAGGCTCTACGAAGAAAGCACAGTCTCCACCCCGTCCAACAGCGAAACCAAGGTCTACCCGGCCAACCAATGCAGCCCAGAGCCGGAGGCCACAACAACTCTTCAGAGGAAAGAGAAGCCCCTCCCCAGTCCAAAAGCACCCGTTCCAAAGCAAAACTCCGAGGGGAACAACGGACCAAACCCACAAAATCCGTACGTGTTCAACGTGAATTCGGAAACCGCGAATTTCGATGTACAGACTGTGGTAGAAGAAACCCCAGGATAAGTACTGGTCAGCTCAAAGGATCACCCACCATACAGCCACGAAATATTTCCAAAGCACGACCCCAAAGCATGGTACAACTTCCACAAGGTGTTCGGACACCATACAAGAAACTGTATGGTACTCCGTGCTCGCCTGGCGAAAAAATACATCAAAGGAGAGTTGGGAGAAATAAACTTCGGCAACGAGCTGAAAAACAGACAAGCATCCGAGCAAACCCCCCCAGGACCAGCCTCAAAACGGTCGAAAGAGGACCGAGTAGCAAGGGACTACTCGGGAAAACGCCCAGCCGAACAAAAGAGGACATGTACACATGATCGAAGAACCAGACGAGCAGATGTATAAGGAAGCAGGAGACGCCGAAGAACAGCTGAATGAGATCCCCGAGCCCATCTGCAAAATCTATACAATAGTAGGAGGATCACAACTACACGGAAACTCCGTCAATTCAATCAAGGCCCACCAGCGGAGGCTCAAACCTGGACTAATATCCATTTTGAGGCAAGAGCCAGGTTTCGAAACCTCATTCAAGGATAGATAAGTTGCCACGCTAATCGGACCGCACGATGACGCGCTGATCGTCACACTCCTAGTCGCCTCGTAGACGATGGATAAAATCCTAATCGACAACTGGAGCTCAGTCGACGTGATTTTCTTGGAACCATTGCTAAAGCTGGGAGTCGAAGAAACTGAGATCAACATGGAGGCTATCCCGCTAACCGGCTTTGATGGAGGAGCGATCAATTCAATAGGGACGGTTCGATTGCCAATCGCAGCAGCAGGGGTAGGAAGGACAAAGAACTTCCTGGTGTTGGATTGCCCGTCAATTTACAACATGATACTGGGAAGACCCTGGCTGTATATGATGAAGGCCGTACCATCAACTTACCATCAACTAATACGCTTCCCAAATAGGGAAGGAAAAATCGTTGAAATCAAGGGAAACCAAAAACAATTCAGGATCTTCTATATGAGCGCATTTCAGAATATCTAGGCCGCTAAAGCCAAAAAGGAGAAGTCTATCGCATAGCAACTAATGACGGTAGAAGGAAAAGAGGATGGCGTCCAGGAAAGGACCCCCGTTGCGGATGGTCTTAACGTGGAAATGACGATCCAGGTCCAGATCGATCCCGACAACCCGGATCTCCGGGTAGGGATAGGAATGGGACTGAACAACAATGTCAGAAAGGATATCCTCAAATTCCTCACCAAAAACCGGGATTGTTTTTCTTGGTCCCACGAGGACATGCCCGGGATAGACCCAAGCATCACAACCCACCGCCTGAATGTAGACCCCAACTATAAGCCGCTAAAACAAAAAAGGCGGAAGCTAGGCCCGGATTGGGCCCAAGCTTTGAACGAAGAAGTCACAAAGTTGTTGCAAACCGGGTCCATCAGGGAAGTCAAGTACCCGTACTGGTTGGCAAATACAGTCGTTGTGAAAAAGAAAAACGAAAAGGCCAGAGTCTGTATTGACTTCACTGACCTAAACAAAGCTTGTCCTAAAGACAGTTTTCCGATGCCCCACATTGACCGACTAGTCAAAGCAACATGCAGGCACGAACTGCTGTTGTTCATGGACGCATTCTCGGGATACAACTAGGTCCTCATGCACCCGGAGGACCAAGAAAAAACGACATTCATAACCGATAGGGGGATATATTGTTACAAGGTTATGCCCTTTGGACTAAAAAATGCCGGAGCGGCCACATATCAAAGACTAGTCAACCAGATGTTTGCCGAGCAGCTCGGAAAAACTATGGAGGTCTACATCGATGATATGTTGGTAAAATCCTCCCAAGCAACTGATCATGTATCCCACTTAGAAGAGTGCTTCGCGATACTACGGAAGTATCAAATGAAGCTTAATCCAACAAAATGCACATTCATGGTAACTTCAGAAAAATTCCTGGGTTACTTGGTCACACAGCGGGGAATAGAAGCCAATCCCGACCAGATAAAAGCCCTCCAAGACATGCTTTCCCCGAGGACTGTTAGGGAGACACAAAGGCTGACCGGGAGAATCACAGCTCTTAACGGGTTCATATCAAGGGCTATGGACAAGTGTTTTACTCTTTTACAAGTTTTTGAAGGGGAACAAAAAGTTTGAATGGACCGAAGAGTGCGAGGAAGCATTCGAAAAGCTGAAGATATACCTCTCTACACCACCCATACTTACCTGGCTTTCTCACCATTCAAAAAGTTTATCCTGGGAGAGCCATTGTTCTTATACTTGGCTTTCTCACCATCGGCGGTGAGTGGGAAAATCGTGAGAGAAAATTGCGGTGAGCAAAGAAAAATATTCTACATCAGCAAATCTCTAGAAGATGCTGAAACCACATACCCGGCTATCAAAAAACTCGCATTGGCAATGATAACCGCAGCGAGAAAACTTTGGCCTTACTTCTAATCCCACACTATCATGGTTAGGACCACCAAACCTTTGAGGATCATCCTTCATAGCCCGAACCAATCGGGAAGACTCACAAAATGGGTAGTCGAGCTAAGCGAATTCGATATAGAATACAAAATCCGTACCTGTGCGAAATCACAAGTACCGGCCGACGGCTCGAAAGAGAGAGCCTCAAACCAAGGTGGATCCAGGATCGGAATTCGTTTGATATCCCCCACGGGAGAAGTGTTGGAACAATCTTTTAGATTGAAATTCCACGCGACAAACAACGAGACCGAATACGATGTTGGAAATTGGTTATAGCTTTGATACCAATTGTTGGGAATTGGATCTAGCTCCGACACCATTTATTGGAAATCAGATATGCTAATATGCCAATTTTCCATAAAATAATAACGAAATAGCTTTGATTGCAAATTCATTGAAAATACTTTTAACGTCATTTCCAAATTTCTTCGAATATTCCGCTCTCATCAGTTCGTCCGGGTAACATTTAAAAATAATTTGAAGTCGAAATAGTTACTCCGTAACGACGTACTGACATCGAGTAATTTGGATAAAGCGATCGGATAAATAATTGGCAATTTAATTATCACAATTAATTTCATAACAACATTATTAAATATAATGTCTATGGAAAATAAATAAATACAATAAAAGAAATTTTGCATTTATTGACCCAATGCATAAGGCCGTACCTCATTGACGACTTCCGACTGCGCGTTCTGACTTTGGCATGGCTCCGCCGATGCTGAGGGAAACTCCCGTGATCTTCCGAGATATTCTCCTAGATTCCTCGTACCGAAGCGAAGGCTTCGCCGGCAGGACTCCGTCGCAAAATTTAACTGACGGTTCTTTTTAAGCTACCAGAGAAAAATATCTCCTAAGCCGAACCAGAAGAGAGATCGGAAGCAGAAAACTCACAGACCCTAAAGAGAGAGGGAGAGCTCGAGTTTTTGCTCTGGGGAAGGTGTGAAAAATGTGTAGAATGAACTCCCTATTTATAGACTCATACCGTAACTGAATTGGAGATATTTTCTCCTAATTTTCATTTTTTTATATTAAATATAATCAATTATTCTAATCCAACGGTCTAGATTCAATCTTATCTAAATCCAATGGATATAATTAATTAGGGATTTAATTAAATAAGAAAGACTTGGTAAAATAAAAAACCAATCTTATCTACTTATTTAAATATAATTCAAAAATTTATATATATATATTTAATTTCGAAAATTAATGATTAAATATAATTAATTATCCTAATCCAAATGCTTGGATTAAATCTTATCTAAATCCAACAAATATAATTTATTAGGGATTTAATTAAATAAGAAAGACTTGGTAAATCATAAATCAATCTTATCCACTTATTTTAATTTCAAAATATATATATAATAATGATTAATTAATTTCCAATCCGACGGTAAAGATTAAATCTTAAACCGATCTAACAGATACAATTAATTAGGTCAAATTCGAAAACCCCAAGCTTGGTTACCAAGCTTCTATTTTTGAATTAGGGTTAGGTCAAAAATCAATTATCTTAATCCAACGGTTGATATTAAATCATTTCCGATCCAATGGATTAAATTGAGATTTTGTTGCTTACATAATCCAATGGTTGATATTAAATCATTTCTGATCCAATGGATTTTGTGGCATTCTTGCTTACATAGAGATTTTGTTGTATTTTGTTCATCCTTTTCATTCTTTCTCTTGTTCTAGACGATTGGCTGCCTGAAGCTGCCGTCTATGTCATTTGTCGCAATAAACTAACAGAGGACATAGTCAAATACCACCTTGGGACGAACCTCTATAAAAAACCCCTCGTCTCATTTATACTGCTTATATACATATACATATATCGAGAGTGAATTGAGTGCTTGCAATGTGAGAGATCGAATTCCACCAAATCATCAATCTCGAATATATCATAGACTCATAATTCACACTTGGTTGTTTGAGGTGAGAAACCACGTCAACAATCAATGCTGTTCAATAATAAATAATAAATAACGATAATAAAATTTACGGAATAAGAAAAAAGAAAATTGAACTATGATATTTTGGTTAATGATTCTAGAATCATATTTGTTGACGTGATTTCCCACACCAATAGTCACAAAAATATGTGTATGGGATTTCGATTCGAATTTGCTCAATGATCGTGGATCTTGATCTCCGCGTCGTCAATACTATGTCGGTGACAATAAATTAAAAGTAAGAACAACGAAATAGATGTTTTTTAGAGAGGTTCGTCCCAATGCGATATTTGACTACGTCCTCTGTAAGTTTATTGATTCGAGAAATAAGATCAACGAGAACCACAAGCCAATTCCGAGTTGATCGAAAAGATGAAAGAAAAACACTCTGAAAATACAAATCTCACAGAATCTTTTTTTCTCAGGTGCATGCTTGGATGCGTGAAACGGAGTTGCTCTCTTGCTTTTATAGAATTCTGGTTTTCGCTCGTTGGAACTTCTTTGTGAATGTTTGTAGTGGCTCCGAGTTCGGCGCTTTCTCTTAGCCGAGCTGACACATGGGCCATTTCTCGACGGAATCGCGCAATAGTGGGATTTGACTTGGCGTCGTGGGAGTTTGAATTCTGGTCGTGGAAATTTTCCTGGTCGGGCTTCGGAGAATTTGAATGAAGCTTTGACTCGTTCTGCTCGGGTCTTCTTGCTGGCGCTGTCTTCCTGCTCAAGTCCCTTTCTGGCAATTTCTGCCTGGGACGAGTCTTGAACCTTAGGCCGAGGGGCCTGGTTGGGCCTGGGCCTTGTTTATTTATTAGGCTATTGTTCCTATATTTCAAAGGCCCATTTGTGTATGAATAATCAATTATATTCATAACTTTGGTCTTATATTACTTGGACCATAAATTTAATTAATGACCTTATCTTTCTAAATACAGGAAAAATTTACACATCAAAAGTTAGCCTCCTACTATAAAAAAATACGAAGTATTATTTATAGTATTAATGTTGATATAATCATATAAAAATTCATGATGAAAAATTAATTAACTTTGCGATTTCAGAAACTTTTGTAACTTATACCGCAAAATCAAATTAATTGGGGGACATCAGAACTGTTTTTATGATATCATTGTCTTTTTTTTTTTAATTTTCATAAATAATTATTAATAGGCTATAATATGAATGATAATTCTTAAAGAATAAGTATCATTGACATATTATTGAAAATTTATTATAAAGATAATTGGTTAGAACCTATTTTCGTAACTGTTAAACATAGTGTCTATGTTAAGATCACTATTAATATGTCGGTATAAGATAGATATAAATAATAAACTTTAAATAAGATTTACTTATTACGAGTCTGATAAATCTCAACCGTAAAATCTTGCCTAAGGAAGATGGAATAAATAATGGGGCCGTTTCACCATCCAGTTCTAGGTGATCGGTTGGAACCCCTCCTATATACCTGGAGAGCGTACGTGTTGACCTATCACTACCGACGAAGTAATAAATAAATAACTAGGCTTATATTACCTTGGTAGTTATAATGCCTTGAGATAAAATTTTAAATGTGACATTAAATAGTGTTTATAATGAGTTTTAATAACTTAGGAATAAAACTGTTATTTTCTCTAAAATAATGGAAAGTATAGAATATAGTAAATGTCTCCATTATTATTGTCACAAGGTCAGCTGAAAACACCGCCTCGAGTTATCTTCGTATGACCATTCCCCAAGGAAGGTGTGCTTGTTGGAGGTTTGACACCACGATAGTTCCAAAATAATATGAGGACGGAGGCATCTTGGAAATGGACCGCGAGTCATCTTGGTATGACCATTCCCTAATGACGGCATTTCCAAGACAAATCCGAGAACCAAAAATAATGGGTTAAACTTGCACGTAAGCTAGGGCTTTGTGACCGTCTACGGTGATAGTTAAGATAGTCATAGGGAACTTTGGTAGTTCTTGTTTTGAATATTAATTAAGTTTATGACTAAAACTTAGTTTAGCCAAACTACTCGGTTGATCCCACAGAGTCATCTTCGTATGACCGTTCTCTAAGGACGGCAACGACGTGTACAATCGGTTAAATAATCACGAAATAATTAAATGGAATTAATTAACGTTTTCTCGAAACATGTTTGCATCGTGTAACTATTTCAAATCAATAAGTTCCTAATTTTTTTTTTCTATGATAAAATTTAATAAGTTTCTTTTTCAATACCAGTTAAAATTTCTCTCAACAAACAAGATAATGAAATCTCTGTAATGACTTTGAAGTCAAGGTCACAGAATCCCTTGGTAAGCTGGCCATAAGTGGTTCCTTGGATAAACTCAGAATGACAGATTAAAATATTCATAATTCTATGAACAAGAGGAAAGGAATCCATAGAAACCAGGAAAAAGATTTTCAGATTGAGAGTACATCCAACTCTGAACGATCAGAGCTGGAATCATGCTTCATTGACAACTCATCCTTCAACTGGATCTTAGATTCAGGAGCAAACGATCATGCATGTAATTCTCTTCAGTCTCTTGACTCATTGGAAGAAATAAATGAAGGACTAGCTTTGAAGGTCGAGAAGAGAGAGTTCCTTCAGGCCAAAGTTGTGGGAAATCTGTGGATAATGTGTAATATACTTTCAGCCTTCCTGTTGAACATACAAGGATATACTCTTAATTTCCGTGGTACCCATTGGGTTATCACTATATATGAAGTATATATTTGTACTACAAAAGCAAAGAATGGATTGTGTATTCTTAGACTAGATCATGGGAGCTGCATGAATGTTGAGATTAGTCCCCAAAATGTAGGGTAAAAACCCATCCGACCGGATATTTTTTTATTTATTTACCAAAACCCGGATACGGATATATCCGGGTCCGGGAAAAAAAATCCCGGATATATCCGGATCCGGGATATGTTTTACTTTTTTTTTTCAACGGCACTTTAATCTGGGCCGTTGGATCGTAGATCCAACGGCCCAGATTAAACACATTTTAAAAAACCCGGATAATACTTTATCCGGGTTGTGTGTTTCCCGGATACCGAAATATCCGGTTCGGGAAAAACCCGGATCCGGATATTTCGGTATCCGGGTTTTTTTATTTATTTTTAATGAATCCGGGTTTAACCCGGATTCATATTTTGGGCATTAGTTGAGATGTTCAAATGGGCAATGCTAAGGTCAGTTAAGAAACCAAAATAAATAATGATGTTCAAACATATTTGTGGCACCTAAAGACATATCATTTTCCTTAAGCATGACCATTCGATTCCAAGCTAACCGTGGCGATAGTCATTGGATTGCTGTAGAGAGAATCTTGAGGTACCTTAACCGGACCAAAGAAATATCACTTTTTCATGGCGGTGCTGATCAGCTAAACATCATAGGTTATACTAATGCGAGCTTCCAAACTGACCAGGACGATTTCAAATCGCAAACATGATATGTGCTTTGTTTAAACGGTGGTAGGATTACTTGGAATAGTTGCAACAAGCTACAGTAGCAGAATCGACTACCGAAGCTGAGCATATAACTGCATCGGATGTTGCTAAAGAGGTTGTCTGGATTAGAAAGCTTGTTTCTGATCTTGGTGTAGTTCCTATCATTGGTGATCATGTGAAGCTCATATGTGACAATAACAGAGCTATATCATAAGCCAAGGAGCCAAGATCCTACAGGAAAATGGAACGTACTCAGAAAATACCACCTGATCAGAAACATCATGTCATTAGTGGACTATGGGTTATAAATACCTAAAGGCTAATCATTATTAACATAATTTTGACCATCCTAGAAACCCTATATGAGAGAAAAATCGACAAGCCCCCATCTCTTGGCATAGGTCGCGCTTTTCTCCTCTCTGTGCACCGTTTGGGTTCGCCGTCCAATCACCGATGAAGACCTAGCTGTTCGACGAGGTGATTTCCGGTCTAACAAACGTTCCCGCAGCGACGTGGTGTACGAGATAGTGGCTCGACACTTATGGATCTTTGATCCGGAAAAATGCAGCAAGCGATTGCACGAAGAACGAGGATACCAAAAGTCTGGTAACATATCGAGACCGAACTATTTTCATTCTCACATTTAATCTAGATTATCAATTTCAATGATGTCCTAAATATTTTGCCTCGGGATTCAATTTTTTTTTTTTGAAAAACCATCAAAAGATTTGTAGGAGTTTTGAGTTCATAATCGTACTTCAAAAATATTTTCAGTGGATTTATTTTTAATTACTTAAAAAAAAACTTCAACAAAGTGATTGTGACCTGTCATCTTGCTTGTAAAATATGATATGAAACAACTTTTGTAAACGAAAATGACAAACCGCTTATTCATCAAACACGAACTTCTTGAAGAAATAAATCCAACTATAGTTTCATAGTTCAGATATGTATGACATAAATAAAGAGGTTTTAGAGATTTCTACTGCGTGTTGATCAATAATGCCAATATAAGGGTAAAATCTCCAATATTTGTAAAGAATATAATATATATTAAGAAGCTATGATGAACTAATACTGTCTTAATGATTGCTTCTACCGCACTAACTTGATATATCTTTATATTTATACACATTACACATATATAAAAAAAGGAAAAAAAATTCTAAACGTGGAAAGATAAAAAGATATTTGCAGTAAAAGTACCTAGTTTTAATCAACTGAACAAATATGAATTTAAAATAAAATTGATGATAAAAATATCTAAAATCAACAAATGTTAAGCAACATCATTTTCTATCTATATTTCATCGAATTTAAATGAGAAACGATACTAGATATATGAAAAACATATAAATGTGTATGTTAACCATGGTACAAAAGCATTATGTTATATAATTGACCAATGCTCCTTAAACAAAATGAAAAATAAAATAAATAGTAACCTCACATTTAATGATTTTTAATACTTTTTTCATTATTTTTTTATTTAAAATGAAATCGCTTCAGCTAGTCAAAATAGATACTTTTAATGCGATTATGCGAAGTTACAATAGAAGGCAAGCGAAGCGTGGATGACCACGCCAGCTCTTCCACTACTGCGCGTTTCCATTAATGAGATCGTTGATTCGACTTTAGTGGGAGGCCACATACCCATCCATTCATCTCCTTTAATATATATATATATATATATATATTTCTCAAAAGCAACAAAACGTATAATAAGTGTACGAGTTCGAGCAGTCCCGCCAGGCATAAGGCTCCCTCGTGGTAGCGTAGAGGCGTAGAGCCACGCTACGTCCGTCGTGCACTATGTGGTAACCACGAAACGCGAATTAAATTGAAATTAAGTTTTAATATTTGGCGGTAAGAATATCAGATAGCATGTTGATGTGTAATGTTACATTAATTGATATGATAATGTTTCGTCTCAAATCATGTTAACATGCTTATAATGTTACGTATTTTCGCTTGTAAAATTCAAATGTAAGTATCAAAATATAAATATTTTAAAAGTTAAGGTGGCGTTTGATTATGGTCTCCGAAACCACTTTCTGGTTTTGGTTTCAAACAGTGTCATATTGGTTTCGCAGACCACGTTTGGTTACCAGTTGTCTCTGTTTTCTGAGACTGGTCTCGCAGACCACTGAAATTTTAATGAAGGAAAACAGAAAACGACTTGAAGTTGTTTTCTGTCTTTGGTCTTCAACTCAATCGTACAAAAACAATAATAATATATTATCATTTTATAATAGTATTTAATAATAATAAGGTATTAACAATGAAATTAACTTATATAACAAATTATTACAATCATGTTTATATATAATTATATATTTTAATAATATTACTATCATATTAACAAATATACTTAAATTTTGTATATTATTAAATATTAACTTAATTACAATGATATAAACTATTGAAACAAAATATTTACTACTTTATATATTACATTATTTAAATATGTAATTAGAGTCATGAAATATGAATAAAATTTTTATGATAGCAAATATTTTTTAGACGTAATATTAGTATATATTAGTTTCAAATACAACATACTTTCTTTTTAGTAACATATATTGTATTTTATTGCATTTTTTCATTTATATTCGACCACAGATTAACAAAAGACTAACCAAACAGTGTTTCAAAAATCAATCTCCCAAACTGGTTTGGGAGATTAAACTCTCAGACTGGTTTCCCAAACCAAATTGCAAAATTGATTTCCGAGACCAGTTAACCAAACGCCACCTAAGTATTTTCATAGCTATTCACCCAAAAAAGATTGAGCTCGCATGCTATCACATCACACGTCAACATATTAAATGACATTCAAAAATACTTTTTTATATTATAGTTATTGTTAAAATACTAAGATTTGGTTGATGTCAAAATTATAAACTCAATTATAACTATGAAATGTAATATTCTCATTTATTATATTTTCTATTCTTTATCTCTCTTAACTCTATAAATAGAGGTTTTGGGTGCTCATTGTAATACACTCTCATTGCAATAACTCTCTATCTCTCTCTCTGAAATCTCTCTTATTCTTAATTTATAACACATTATCAGCACAAATCTCTAACCAATTGAGGTAATAGTTTTTGTATAATGGATTTCTTTCCTTCTTAATTTTGCGATGATGGCGATACGATCATAAATTTCATTTGAGAAACTCAATCATAAAGCCAAGCTAATTTTTTTTTTCATCTTCATATTCATGCGAATTCCGATGATGGTGTTTGATAACTTAGCAATTTTTTTTATATACTATTTTCTATTCTCTGTAATGAAGGTGTACGATGATGAATTTATTTTTTTAAATATAAATATATATTTCTCAAAAGCAACAAAACGTATAATAAGTGTACGAGTTCAAGCAGTCCCGCCAGGCATAAGGCTCCGCCGTGGTAGCGTAGCGTGGAGGCGTAGAGCCACGCTACGTCCGTCGTGCACTATGTGGTAACCACGAAACGCGAATTAAATTGAAATTAAGTTTTAATATTTGGCGGTAAGAATATCAGATAGCATGTTGATGTGTAATGTTACATTAATTGATATTTGAATTGTGATATGATAATGTTGTTGGGTTTTTCGATGACTTTTCTCAATCCCGAGGCGGAAATCACGGGATATCATCGAACAATAAAGATCTAGAATAAATTCGAGAATTAAGATATCGTTTAGAGGTCGTTACCAAACTTTGGTACTTTTGCCAACTGTACCGAAAATAGCTGATTCCTTGGTTTTGGTGCTTGCCGATTTCTCCTTGATCCGGATTCCAGCGCCTCAAATGTTGCGCCTCTATTTCGTCCACCACGTCACTCGGGAACGTCTTAGATGACCGGAAAACACCTCGGAGGATAGGTTAGATCCTTGTCGGTGTTTAGATGATCAACCGTTGATTGAACCGGGGAGCTAGCCACGAATTTGACTCACGAGGAGGGGAGCTCGAATTCCTAGGAGGCTAGGTTTGTGTTGTATATTTAATTATGAGTCATGATAGGGTATTTATAATACACTATGGTCATGACCTAGTGGGCTTTCTAAAAGCCCGCCTAATGGGCTTTCTAAAAGCCCAATCATGGATTAATTAATCTATTATTAATTAATATGAATCATAATTAATACTTGGGCCCAAGTGGGCCCATAATGTCGGTTATGGTATCGGTTCGAGAATGCCGCACTGCACATAAAGTATTACTCGAGAATGCCGCCTTGGGTTAGATGTACACTCTCTCAGCTACTCATGCCTGGTTCATCAAAGTTACAAGCGAAGTTTGTTTCATTATAATTTAATCATCATACTCCGTTTCCGTTGCGAGTTCGGTGTGCTTCTTTGGGATTTTGTAGTGTTGGCCACATACTCATATGAGTATGCAAGAAGTAAGTGGCCTCCACCTAGACTTAACTTCCCCCAATCTACAAAACATTAAATCCCCTTTTATAGATTAATCGAGGTGAACCATGTGGTTCTTTACGATTAAAATAATGTATATGACTGATTCCTTCAACATCTTTTACATCTCTAGATGAGGCACAGGTCATGGTTTGGAACACATGTTAAGCCTTGATCTAATTTTCTGATTCAGGTATAAGTATTGAAACATCAAAACAAAAACTCTTTTGATTTGCCTATGGCCACAAATTTCATTTTACTTATACTATTCAGAAGGCCCTGAGTGTATTGCCCCAAAAGGAATGGGGAGATGCATGATTTCTTGAAACGTCACCCCATCCTACAAGGTTCATCACACGCCCAACTACAGCTGTTATGACTTCCCAGTTACGGTAAGCGTTGAGTTGTAATCTAAGCATGCGACTTACCCAGTGATGGACTCATGATGTTCTCAAACTTTGGAGTCTCTTCATATCTCTAAGTTTCTTAGTGTCCCATTGTTCCAAGGTTTTGTTTCCATGTGAGAATACTTAGAGTGCGAGTCTTCCAGCACTGCTAGTCTTTCCGACTAGTGCCTACATGTATAAGAATATCTCTTAGATATCAAGGACTTCTTCCTTTTATCTTAACAACATGTACCAGTCAATTATGAATATCATTGATAGTCCCTCTCTGTTTCTTCATAATGATTTCTTTGACTGGGGAAAATTAAGATTATCTCGAAGACCTCTTAGGAACTACATTTGTATAGCTTGATATCAATGATTTTTAAATAAAATATTGATATGAGCCTTTTAAACGATGAACTTGCCTTTTAAAGAAATAATAATGTGCTTCAAATTTAATGAATGATAATAATTACATAAAATTTGTCCCCGAACCAAAATCACGTTCAGTTAATAAAATCGTAGCAGACATCTATGGGTTCTTTATCCCAATGCTTTCCGCATGACAAAATTGCTTTTCTTTCGACAAAGACTTTGTCATCGGATCTGCTACATTTTCTTCAGTGTCTACTCTCTTCATCTCTATGTCCTTCCGATCAACAATGTCTCTGATCAGATGGTATTTTCTGAGTACATGCTTCGCTGTCTTGTGTGATCTTGGTTCCTTGGCTTGTGCTATAGCTCTGTTGTTGTCACAGAACAGCTTCACAGGATCACCAATGCTAGGAACTACACCAAGATCAGAAACAAATTTCTTGATCCATACAACCTCTTTTGCAGCGTCAGATACAGCAATGTACTCAGATTCTGTGGTTGAATCAGCTACCGTAGCTTGTTTACTGCTGTTCCACGTAACAGCACCACCATTTGCACAGAATACATATCCTGTTTGAGATTTGAAATTATCCCTGTCTGTTTGGAAGCTTGCATCAGAATATCCTTCAAAAGTTTAATTCTTTTGCACCACCGTATGTCAAACATCTATCTTTTGTTCTGTTTAAATAACGCAAGATATTCTTAACGGCTGTCCAATGGTTAAAACAAGGGTTGGATTGAAATCTGCTTGTCATGCTTAAGGCAAAAGCTACATCTGGTCTTGTACACATCATTGCATACATTATTGAACCAATAGCTGAAGCGTATGGAATTTTCTCCATAATTTTGATTTCTTCTGAAGAAACCGGACATTGCTTCTTGGTTAAGTATGTCTTATGGGTCATCGGTGTAAAACCCTTTTCCGATTTGTCCATTTTAAACCTTTTAACAATTTTGTCAATATATGTACCTTGACTTAGAGATAAGATTCTTTGAGTTCTATTTCTTTGAATCTTTACGCCTAGTATATAGGCGGCTTCTCCTAAGTCTTTCATTGAGAAACATTTTCTCAACCACTCCTTCACTATCTGGAGTTTAGATGTATCGTTTCCTATTATCAGTATGTCATCTACATAAAGAATCAAGAAAACTATTTTTCTCCCACTCTATTTGATATATACACAAGGATCGTCTTTGTTCTTAACAAAACCAAAATCAGTAATTGATTCATCAAAACGACGATTCCAGCTTTGAGATTCTTGCTTAAGACCATAAATTGATCTTTTCAATTTGCAAACCTTGTTTGGATGTTTGCGATCTATGAAACCTTCAGGCTGTGTCATGTACACATCCTCTTCGAGAACACCATTCAAGAATGCGGTTTTCACGTCCATTTGCCAGATTTCATAATCATGAAATGCTGCAATGGCTAGCAAGATTCTTATGGACTTAAACATGGCAACAGGAGAGAAAGTTTCATCATAGTCAATACCATGAATTTATCGATAACCTTTAGCGACTAATCTTCCTTTGTAAGTTTGTATTTTGCCATCCATGTCGATCTTCCTTTTGAAGATCCATTTGCAACCAATGGGTTTGGACCCTTTGGGAGCATCAACGAGGTCCCATACTTCGTTGCTATACATGGAGTCCATTTCAGAGTTCATGGCTTCCAGCCATTTGTCTGAATCATCTCCTGACATTGCTTCGTTAAAAGATTCAGGTTCTTCACCATCGTCTTCATGAACAGTTTCATCTTCTATTGAAACAAGAAGGTTCAATTTAAGAGGAGGTTGACTTTCTCTGATTGATCTTCGTGATGTCAGTGTGTAATCTGGTTGCTCACTAATCCCATCTTGTATGGGTACATCGTATAGAACTATATTTTCTTGAGGTTCTTCGTTGACAATCTCATTTTCAACTTCTTCGTTTAGAATAACGTTTTCTATTTGGTTATCAACACTGATCTGATCACGATGTTCGTAACCCGATGTGTTAGTACCTTCTGTGTCCATTTCTTGTTCTTGAGTATCTCGTGGTTCATGCTCTTCATTAAGAACAATGTTTCTCCCACTAGACTTTCTAGAGAGAAACTCTTCTTCTAAGAAAACACCGGTTTTGGCAACTATTATTTTTCTTGTGTGTTTTTGATAGAAGTAATACCCAGGAGTTTCCATTGGGTATCCCAAAAAGTTACATTTAACCGATTTGGGACTGAGCTTGTCAGACATTATAGTCTTGACATATGCCTCACATCCCCACATTCTCATGAAATGCAAATCCGGTATTCTTCCTTTCCACATCTCATATGGGGTTGAAGGAACCGTCTTAGATGGCACACAGTTCAGTGTGGTAGCTGTTGTCATAATTGCGTGTCCCCATAGGGACTCAGGTAAGTCATTTTTATTCATCATTGATCGAACCATGTCCAACAAGGTTCGATTTCTTCTCTCAGATACACCATTTAGTTGGGGTGTACCTGGAGGGGTCATTGATGAAATGATTCCCATGTCACGGAGGTAGCTTTGAAATCATCGCTCAAGTATTCGCCACCTCGATCTGATCGTATGGCTTTAACTTTTCTTGCTAATTGATTTTCAGCTTCATTCTTGAATTGCTTGAACTTTTCAAGTGATTCAGATTTGTGTTTCATTTAGTATACATAACCGTATCGACTGAAGTCATCAGTGAAGGTGATGAAATACCTAAAACCTCCTTTCGCCTGAATGGGTATTGGTCCACATACATCTGAATGTATAAGGTCCAACAGTCCTTTCTTTCTCTCATAAGTTCCTTTAAAGGAAGACTTTGTCATTTTCCCGACCAGGCAAGATTCACATGTGTGATAAGATTCATAATCAAAATCATCCAGTCTTCCTTCTTTGTGAAGGTGAGTAATGCGCTTCTCGCCTATATGGCCAAGTCGACAGTGCCAGAGATAGGCCGTATTGACAAGGTTGGGTTTCTCTCTTTTATTAGAGATGTTATAGATATGATTTTCAGAGGTATTCAACGAATAAAGACCGTTTGATAAGGAAGAAATACCATAGCAAATACCATCCTTAAAAACCGCACAACGCTTGTTCCCAATTTTAAAATCAAAACCTAAAACATCCAATTCTGGAATAGAAATTATGTTCTTGGTAATGGAAGGTACGAAATGACAATCATTTAATTCTAAAATAATTTCTGCTGAGGTGTTGAGATCTACATGACCCACAGCTTTTGCAACAACCGGTGCTCCATTTGCCACGCGCATGTTGGTCTCATCCTTCCTCAGCATCTTACTTCTCTTCAGAGTCTGCATGTCAGTACAAATATGAGTACCACATGCTGTATCTAATACCCAATCTTTAGAGGTAGTAAGATTAACTTCTATAACATTTATACCTGTGGTGGAGTTTGAACTCTTCTTCACCTTCTTGATCTCTGCGAGGTACAAAGGACAATTCCTTTTCCAGTGTCCCTTCTTATCGCAGTGAAAACACTTATGATCGAGAGTGGCTCCAATTTTGGGTTTCATAGAACGAGCCTTAACCCTCAAGTTATATGGAGCCTTGCCTTTATTCTTCTGAACAAACTGCCTCTTTCCCTTGAACTTGCCATTCACATCATTAATAGTTCTAGCATGTCCTTTGGGTACATTACCCTCAGCTGTATGCAACCTGTTGTGAAGCTGATGAAGATTCTTTGCTTCAGAGGACATGTTATAACTCAGTATAAACTGATTATAAGAATCGGGGAGAGAGTTGAGCACAATGTCAATGTACACTTCCTCAGGGATCTTTATCTCTTGTCTGGTCAGACTTTCTGACCAGCTGATCATCTTCAGAACATGATCATGCACATTGGTTCCTTCAGTTAATTTTGCTCTTAGCAAATTTCTCATTATCCTGAATCTGATATGACGTGCTTCATTTTCATACATCTTCTTAAGATGTTGAATCATTTCCCAGGCAGACATGTTCTCATGTTGCTCCATGAGATTTGGTGTCATGGTTGCCAACATGAGACAAGACACTTCAGCGGCTTCATCAGTATGCTTCTTATAAGCATCTTTGTCTGCTCGGGATGCAGTAGCAAAAGGTTCAGCTAGAGGTGCATTCATAATGATAACCTCCTTCTTTTCGTGCATGAGCACAATTTTGAGGCGTCTTTGCCATTCCGGAAAAATTTCTTCTGTTTAAGATGTTTTCCTTCTCAAGGATAGATCTTAGTGAGCTGTTAGACATTGTTCACTTTCTACAATTTTAAATAAAAACTGAATAAGCACAATATTAATTCTAGTATTGACATGTAAATTATAAATTACTTATTATAATAAAGATGTTACATAAAAGTATATATTATAAGGACTTTATATAATATTTCGTGATTTGTTAATGGAAAAGTTACCCTCGTCAATTCCATTAATTAGTCACTCAGAGAAAGTCAACAATTGCTCTAATATCCTATATTATCTCTGACGATTAGAAAAGAAAAGACAACTCATTGATCATTCTAACCGATTTCATAAGAATTGTCTACGATATCTAATCTAATTAGAGTACTCGTTTAGGTAGACCCACGGGGTGAATCGGCGGACAGTATAGGTCGCCCTACGCGTCTAAAAGAGTGTATAAGAGTACTCCCTTGGGTTAGAGACATACTCAAAACGTTTCTACAATTAGATCGAGGACCCAGCCGGTGGAAGACATTATACCTAATATTTATTGAGGGGTTTTATGTGATCCTAACTTTTGTCTTAAAATAAACATAGTTAACTTATTAAAATGTTCCAAGAATTAAGACAATGAATATTTAATACATAATCTTTTTTTGTAAAACACATTCAAAGTTGTATTAAATACACTTGTGAATATATATATATATATATATATATATATATATCATGAAAATTTTAAAGACAAAACATTTTATCTTTAAATAAAAGATAAATAAATTACTTAAAGATAAAATATCTTTAATCATGATTTACCATTTTCTCTAAATGAATAAAAGATAAATAACTATCTTTATAGATAAGATATCTTTAATCATACTTTGTCTTAATACAAAATAAAAGATAAATAACTATCTTATAGATAAACTATCTTTAATCATAATATATATATATATATATATTTTATTTCCATTAATGTTTAGTTCTTTTCTATTACTATAATAAATAAAAGATTATTCATTATCTTAATCTAATTAAGAATTATTGATGATAAATAAAATTTATGAACAAACAATTTGTGAATCAATAAATGAATAACATAAACATTAAATGAAAACAAACTTCATAATATTGATAATAAAATTGAATAAATCATATTTATTAACAATTATTATTATATATTAGATTTTCAATACCCATATTTAAAGATATTCATAATAATTATAAATAAAATAAAATAAACACTTTAAATCGTATTTTAAAATAATTAAACATAAATATAATTAAATATCAAACACTGGGATACAAGCTCGGGATAAACCCGAGCTTGTACGGGTTGCCCTCGGGCAACCCCGGTGACAAAGGGGCAGACCGGGCAGGGCCGATGGGCCCTGCCCGAAAACATTAGTTTTTGACCCGGATCCGGGTCAGGTAGGACCCGGATCCGGGTCAGGTAGGACCCGGATCCGGGTCTGTTCGGTATGGGCCCGAGTCAGAACACACCCGGGCCGAAGCCCTGGGTCTAACCCGGGTCAGACCCGGGTTGGATCTGCCCGGATCATCACGATCCGGGCTGGGCCGATTAATGGGCTGGGTTAAAACCTAGCCCGTGGCTTGATCCAATCAGCCCCACGCGAATTTAAAAAAAAAAAATCGGCTAGGGTTTTTGAAACCCTAGCCGTCGCCCATAGGCTCCCATCGAATGGGAGCCACAAACGGCGGCGCCGCCCGAAATCACCGCGTAAAATCACCGCCGGTTCCGGTGGTGGTGCCGTCGTTTGGTTTTCCTTTTTTCTATTTAATAATACACATTAAAATTAAATAAAATCCAATCCCGATTCTAAATCGGATCCCGAAAAACACACAAAAATTAACATAATTAATTTTCTAATGCTCCCACTGAAATCTAATCACACCAAAAAAATTCTAAAATTATTTCAGTCAACATATCTAATTTTTGAAAATTACTCAGACCGGCTCTGATACCACTGTTGGGTTTTTCGATGACTTTTCTCAATCCCGAGGCGGAAATCACGGGATATCATCGAACAATAAAGATCTAGAATAAATTCGAGAATTAAGATATCGTTTAGAGGTCGTTCTTTATCTCTCTTAACTAAATAGAGATTTTTGGTGCTCATTGTAATACACTCTCATTGCAATAATACTCTCTATCTTTCTCTGAAATCTTTCTTATTCTTCTCTAACCAATTGAGGTAATAGTTTTTGTATAATGAATTTCTTTCCTTCTTAATTTTGCGATGATGGCGATACGATCATAAATTTCATTTGAGAAACTCAATCGTAAAGCCAAGCTAATTTTTTTATCATCTTCGTATTCATGCGAATTCCGATGATGGTGTTTGATAACTTAGCAATTTTTTTTATATACTATTTTCTATTCTCTGCAATGAAGGTGTACGATGATGAATTTATTGATAATTCCACTCAAATAACCTAGCAACTTCTTTTTTATTCTTTTATTTTGTCTGGCAATGATGGTAAATTGGTGAAAGTGGATACATAGCATCCACTCCAAATCCCTAGCAATCATATATCGTTGATATCAGCTAATAAATTTGCTTTATATTCTGATTTGATTGCACACTTTGATCTATGATGATGATTTATATAAATCTTTTATAGATATGTGCCATTATTACGTGTATATTGTGATATTATGTGTATATTGTGATTATATGATACATTTTTATGTGCCATTAATATATAATCCTTAATGTAAATAAAATAACAATATTAGAGAGTATAAAAACACATACAGAGAATAGAGTAGATATTGTATTCATATATTTTTTATATTTACAAGAGCCTCTATTTATAGGCTAATCACACATAGATGCTTCAAGAAGCATAAACAATAGAGTTACATGAACTATAAATAGGAAGAGAGTTACATGACTCATAAAGCTAAAGTGTTACATCACAAAAGAGTTATAATGTGTTACACTAAATTGTCATTGAATTTCTTCGTAACAACCCTTCTATATTTATGAATATATATACACAGTATTGATTTCTAACTATCAAACCTTGTTTATTTAGTGCATGAACAAAAAATTCTAATACCAAATGGTCTTTAACGATTAATATATACATATATATATGTATATATATATCATAATTTAAATGAACGCGTACATATTGTGATTCGATATAAATATATTAATGATTGTATGTATATATATTGTATGTTTCGTATCTTTTTATATTTATATACCATCATTTCAATGTAACGTGATATTATATACTGTTTCATTATTTTATTGTTATATGCATTTTTCCGAACATATAAAAATTGAAACATCTTTGGTAAATGTCAAAGTCCACCAGTAAAAGTCAAAGCCCACCAACGAAGTCGAAGACCAGAGCCCACGATCCAAGACATTTGGCGAGGCCCGGAGCCAAGAAGAAGATGACAAAGCCTTTGATCAGAAAGGCACCTCGCCTGGCGAAGTACCCTGCCTTGGCGAGCCCCTCGCCTAACGAGGTACTTTTCCCCGGCGAACCCCTCGCCTGACAAGGTACCTTGCCCTGGCAAGCCCCTCGCCCGGCGAAGTACCTTCCCCTGGCGAGCCCCTCCCTTGACGAGATTTCTTGCCCTGGCAAGCCCCTCGCCCGACGAAGATCTTGGCCTGGCAAGCCTCTCGCCCCGGCGAGCCCCTGGCCTGACGAGCACCTCGCCACAGCTAGACGAAGGGATAACTCACAATTATTCCACACGAGGAGGAGATCTGAGCTTACAAAGATCCACGGGAAATCCCCCCGATTCCCCCGGACTCAAACATACAAACTCGCGGACAATTAGAAGATGAGCCAAGAAGCACCGGCAAACCCCTCGACAAGTCAAAGAGCCGCGGCCAAGCCCCTGTGGCAGTGGAGAAATTCACAGGCCCCCCTCAATGCAATTTTAGGGAATTGGTTTTCCTAAAAATAGGAGCCTTACCCTCTTCATTTCCACACTCGCTCATAGCTTCCTCCAAAGCTTCTCTATCTAGATTTCTCTCTCTATAAATTCACCCTGTTTCTTGGTGAGCCGTTGGAGCTCGCCAGCGGAGGCTCGTCTGAGAATAGATCTAGCAATGAGACTTAGCCTCGTCAGGAAGGTTGTTCGACGATTTGACGAAGGCGTCCCTCGCCAGGTTAAGGCCCTCGACACAATGAGCTCGCCAAAACCTACGAGGTCGACAAGGAGCTTCCCTCGCCAGGTCAACACGTGAATACAGACACCTCGAGGTCAACAAAGAAGGAACATCCCTCGCCAGGTTAAGGCCCTCACCACATAGAGTTCGCCAACACTTCTGAGGTCGACAAGGGGAATCTCTCGGGGGTAATACTCTCGCCATTCGGCCAAGGGTAACCACGGCACCGCCAACATAGGAACTTCCTACAAGTGAAACCACATCGTCATTCATCCGCCATTAATCACTAACCCCGAACTACGTGGGGCGTGATTCTCTTAAACTGAGATACGTAGGCAGCCTCGCCCAACCATAAGCGATGGGGCACGGACCCGATCTACCGTATTTAGAGAGTCTTCCCTCGCCATATGAGCTCGCCAAAAAAAGGAAATCACAAAGAATCATCAAGCTCAGCTCGGAGCTTCATCAAGACCAAAGTTCGCCTAGACGAGGACTTGGCCAAGACACAGACTTCGCCCCGACAAAACTTTTTGCAAGGACACGGACTTTGCCCCGACGAGGAGCTCGCCAAGGAATGAAGTTCGCCAAGGATCGCCCAGAGCAGCACGAAGACTCATCCAAGACGACAGATTCACCTCCTGCTTTGAAGATCATCATTTAACCCGCGTTTTCTCAGCTTTCAATCATCCACGAATACAGCGGGTCTAACTCGGTACCTAAACCTTGCCAAAACTACCCCGACCCTCGCCAAGCTCGCCCGGGGGTCACTAGGAGGTTTTCTAAGACGAAGACCCAGAAGACGCCGAAGATTGCCAGGACCAACGTGACGCTTGCCAGGCTCGCCTAGGGGTTTGCCAGGACGACAATCTCGAAGACGCTAAAGATCGTCGGGACCACCCCTACCCTCACCAGGCTCGCCCGAAGGGCCTCCAGTAGGTTTTCCAGGCCATAGATTCTCATGTTGAGCGCGATGTTGGTCGTTGGGTGCGACGTCGCCTGTTGCAAAGCACTGGCGTGACTCGTCATGATGTCGTATGGCGATTGTCCTGCTCCGAGTTCTTCTGATTAATGTTAGAAGGGTCTCGAGGCTTGTTCCATGGCTACCCGTCTTTCTAGCGCCAAAATGTTAACGGGTAAAAATGGCTTTAACTTAGAATCAGATCCAAGCTTCGGGTCCTGAGATTGATCCGCTGAACACGTGGATAATTGAATTCTCAGTCAACGCGGGTTGACTAATGATCGCTAAAACAAGAGGCGAATCCGTCGTCTTGGATGATTCTCCGGGCTGGCCTTGGTGATCCTCGGCAAAGTTCCTTCGTGGGGGAAAACTCTGTATCACGGCGAAGCTCCTCGTCAGGCTTCCCTCCTGGTGGCAAAGTCCGTATCACGGCAAAGCACTTCTTCTGGGCAGACTCCTTATCTTGGCGAAGCTTCTCGTCTGGGCGAGATCCTTGCCTTGGCGATATCCTCATCTGGGCGAACTCCTATCTTGATAATTCTTTGTGATTTCCCATCTTTGGCAAGCTCCTTTGAAGAGGGAAGACCAGCAAAAAAGGGTAGACTAGGTCCGTGCCCCGTCGCTTATGGTTGGGTGAGGATGCCTACGTATCTCAATTTAAGAGAATCAGGTCCCACGTAGTTCAGGGTTACTGATAAATGGAGAGTGACTGGTAATGTGGTTTGACTCGTCGGAAGTTCCAATGTTGGCCGTGAAGGGCTGACCCTTGGACAGGTCGCCGGGTATTACCGGCGTGAGATGCTCTTTGTCAATCTCGTCGGTTTAGGTGGGCTCATTATGACAAGGGGCCTAATCCCGACGAGGGATACTCCTTGTCGACCTTGTCAAGGTTGGAAAGGGCGCCTTAACCTGACGAGAGATGCTCCTTGTCGACCTCGCGGGTGTTGGGAACCTCGAGGGACTCCTTATTTGTCAACCTCGTTAGTGAAGGTGGGCTCATCGGGACAAGGGGCCTTATCCCGACGACGGATGCTCTTTATTCCTTTGTCGACCTCGCGGGTGTTGGCGAATTTGACCACCTGGCAAGGGATGCCATCCTTGACTCGTCGACTTCTCTTATCGAGGCTAAGACTCTTCTTCTAAAACTATCTCAACTCTTTATTAAAGTCCTTCCTCCTATAGGAGTAGACAAATTCTAAAGAGAGAAAGCTTGAGAGAGAAGCTCTGGAGAAAGTTGTGAGTGAGTGTGAAAATGGGGGGGTGATGTGAGACTTTTATTTATAGGATCACTAACCCTCTTTATTCTTGGGCAATGTGAGACTTTTATTTTGCCCTTTTTGATGGTTTTGGCGTATGGTTCATCTCCTGCGCATCCATGAGGGCTTCGGTGGCCCCGAAAATGGTGTTCCGGGTGTTCGATTTCCAATCCACTGAATCATGCGCGCTCCTGAGAGTCTCACAAACGTCTTCATGCTATTGATCCTATCCTTAGATTATTTTTTAAGGTCTTTCTCAGGGTTACAATAACCTCGTTGAGAGGCGTGTCGGGGTACCTTGGCGGATTTGCCTTTTGTGATGTTAGTCTTCTCGATTAAGGGTTTAGTCTTCTTGGTCTTCAGGACTCCGGGCCTCGCCAAATGTGTTGGGTCTTAGGCCTTTGGTCTTTGACTTCATCGTTGGGCTTTGACTTTCGCTAGTGGGGCTCAAATTTTACATGTCCCAAAAAATGCACATAAAAACAGCTATGAATATTGAATTCAATTGAAATTTATTGATAGCCGTTATAGAATTTATTGAGTATTAATTCTTGTCTCATTCCCACGTCTATAAAATGACGGTGACCTCGACCCATATCGACACACCGATTGCAAAACTGCTTTTCGAAAAACTCTCTAGATACGAATTTGCGTCTCAATTTTTCACTCCGCAAATTCAATATTTGATGCTTCCCATGTTTCTTTGTCGCGAGTCTTTCGATAAAAAAGTTCAAGAAGGTTGAGTTTGTCGGCAGATATTGAAGTGCTACGAAGTCCGCGGTTATCCCGTTATATCCCGTGAAGCTAGTCGCCTAACGAACCTCAAATTATCGAGAACCTTTTTCCGGTTCAAAGCCACAAGCCGGTGCTCGTCAATCCAAGATTATTCCGATAAGTATCATCGAATCTATTCGCTACTGCTTTTCCGTAATTTTCTTTCTCGATATCATCATATTATAGAAATATACCTAACAAAATATCATCCAGAAGAGTTGTACCCAAAATAAGAGCTTTAAGTTAAAGAAAGTGAGCATTCCCTCCCCACATATTATATGATGAATAGATTATAAAAGCAAACGAAGAGCTCACTAATAAAACCATAAATTCGGTAGTGGAACTAGAAGTTCACTAATAGAACCAGAAGTTTGTTAATGGAACCAGAAGTTCACGAATGTTGGCATTACCGGTGTGGCTATACGAGATCAATAATGATGCAAAAAGAGTTGAATTCATATTTTATGTTAGCAATGACCGGTATCACTATCCCAGATAAATAATTTATTAATGAACGATATGGTTTAGGGCTGTAACCGTTCGGTTAACCTTTTTATTTTTCACAATTTGGTATCCTTAACCTAATTCTGGTTAGTCATATTTTAATAACCTTAACTTGTTTTTGAAACCGGTTAATCGGAAACCTGTTGACCTAATTTCTGGTTATCAAAATCTAATTAACCTGTTTAATAACCTTAACCTGCGTTTTGGCTAAAAAAAATATAACATTCAACAGAGTTTATCACAACGATCAAACATATCGGTCCAAATGAACAATAATAATAAAACTTGAATAATTAATATGAAGCATAACAATAATAGATAATGAACAAGATCAAGCAAAGATGATAAAACAACTCAAGAAGATTAGGCGAGAAAAAAAGAAGAGAAAGTCGAGGAGGAGGAAAGGGTAGGCGAGAAAAAGAAGGAGAAAAAATTCGAAGAGGTTTTGACAGAAAGAGAGAAAATCCTACTTAATTTTATTTTAAAATATTTAAATAAAAAAATTAATATCAAAACCGGTTACAAAAACCAGTTACTAAAATAACGTGTTTTGAAACATAATTAACATGTAACCTTATCCTGTTTGAAACCGAATACGGTTAACCTTAACCTATTTTCAAAAGAATTCGATTACGGTTATTTTAAACCGGATAATTTTTTGTTACAGTATAAAAAATTGGTTACCGGTTATTTTTCACACCCCTAATATGGTTCATTGATTTCTCGTATGGTGATTAAAAGTGAAGTATTTATTGAAACATTAGCATGTTGTGATTGACATACCTAGAATCTTTATGGGGCCATATATTGACTAAGTAAATATTATATGTAGATGCATCTACAAAATGATAAAGAAATATATATTAATAGAAACTTGAAGTTTGAGAGATGATTCGAGATTATGAAATGGATTTCGTTCACTACTAAATGAAAAAGGCATCCTATGTGATGAGATATAAAAATCACCATATTTGTCTAGTATTTTTTTTAATACCTCCATTGACTATAGAAAATTATTAAAAATTAAATTCCCTATGAATTTGGGATATTAGGCACCAGGCCAACGATAAAAATTAAATATCTCCATGATTTGCAACGTTCTCATCTATAATAATTTTATATACGATATGATATTGTAATCTCCACCACGCACATGTAAGATGGGTTCTCTCTGGAACGAGAGAATATTTGTTTGATAATTTTTTCAGAACGAGGGGAAGAAAATAGACAGTTGAATATACATATAGAAATTGAAATTACTATGATCCTCATTTATACTTCGAATCACTCAAGAAGAGATGATAAATGTATATCAAACTGTTATGCTCCAATCCCATAAGGATATTTAGATTGAAATATAATATAAGCATGTTACTCGAATCTCAAAAGCAATGATGAAAATGCATGGAGAAAAAAAATTAGATAGCCTTAGTAAGGAGGTAGGTTTTTTTGAAGAAACCATGGCCATAACTATTCCAAAACCATAGAAGGTTATCAGGTACCTGGAAATTATTAAAATGTAAAAGAGCTCGGAAGTTGTGTCGTTATATTGAACAAATAGGATCAATGGTTATTATAAATTGTCGACAACACATTATATACAAATTAACATTATATAAATAGAAAATAAATATATAGGATCTTTAATTATTGAAAATGAAACAGTTACGAAGACGCGATATTGGACCAGTAGCCCAAATATTTTTAAAGTGGGCTTGCATTGGGGTATATATATATATATATATATATATGCAAATTTATATTGAATTTTATGTGAACCTTTCGTCAATCCTGACATTTGATGTCTCTTTGTGGTGGATGTATTGTATGGCAGTATAAATTTTATAGTATGCGTATCACAAATGTGATCACGAAGACTTAGGACTTATGTATATTTTTAATGGATCCCGAAGACACAAAGAAGAACAAAATCCTAGGATATATATCGAACCATAAATTAAATGCTAAAGATGAATTAATAAAGAACGTTTTTGTTAGTGTTTCTACTTGAATAAGTTATATTATATAGAAGTTTTGACGGAGATTTATTATAAGTTTTATGATGAACACAAGCCGTAAGAATTCCTGAAGAATTCATTAGAGAACAAGTTTATTGAGAATTCATTCCTCATATAAAAGAGTTAGCAAGAGTCTATATGCTTTAAAAATATTCATTGAGTATCCCGATGATTATAATATTATAAAATATATTATTTTAGTGATGAATCTATTACATTATAGTATATTTGGAATACTTGTATTCTTATTTTTTTACAGGTTATCTATTACATAAGGATCATTATTGTATAATTAAGTATATCATCAGAAAATTTTCTCATTTCGTGGTTCGATTTAAGCAATTGTCTGACAAATTTTGCTCATAAAGGCGCAACTTGCTTCATAAATCAAAAAACAAGCTCACAAAATTGGAACAATACAGTTCTGAGAAGTTAAATGTTCTTGTCATAACGGGGAGTAATACGCACTCTACTTTTTTTCACTTACCAATGTTTTATCCCACACTGGGTTTTCCTGGAAAGGTTTTATCAGGGCATCTTGAACTCAATTATGCGTATTTCGATTACATTGACATCCAAGGGGGAGTGTTATAAATACCAAGATTGGGTGGATGTCAATATCAGAGAGTCAACTATAGTCATTAATTGTAATATTTCGATTTATTATGTTTCCTATTCTTTATTTTCCTTAGCACTATAAAAAGAGGCTTTGGGTGCTTATTGTAACAAAATCTCAATGCAATAATACTCTCTATTTCCCCCTCTCTAAATCTCTCTTGTTTTTAGTTTATAACAGATATGTCTTTTCACTAATAATCTTTGAGCTTACGTGATGAAGTGCAATATTTGTTAATATTATATATATATATATATTAATTATTATCTTCATATTTTATATTTAAATACACATTTATTTAAAATATATAAAGAAATTTTATTTCAAATCGTTCAAATTAAGAGACTAACATCTTAATAATTAAACATACATTTAAATCAGTGAATCAAAAATCGCGATAATCGCTCGATTATTGAGCGATTAATCGCTGAAAGAGGTTCCAGTTATGTTTTCTCTCTTAATCGTTGTCGTTTTATACTTATTGCAATTTTTCTAATGGAATAATAAGGTACTTGTCGTCTAAATTTTCAAAGTATATTTTCTAAAAAAGTAAGGTATTTTTCGGTAAAAAATACTAATTAAAATTTCAACAAAAGTTATTATGTTTGCACTCCTCACAACACCACGCCACACCACGGCATGCCGGTCGGATGGGCGGTAGCAACGGTGCGCGTGTCGTGGTGATATATTTTTGTGAGTCCTCTTCCATCCACAAAATTGTGTGAGTCAAACGGCTCAAGCCCTTATCCCGATTCCATGATATATAAATCATTCCAAACTCTTTATAAACTAGAATCGAAGGACTTTGGATGATAGGTAAGCCATGTGCTAAGCAAAATTTCATTAACTTGATAAATAAATTTCAACATTTATGTTATGTTTTGTATGAGACTTTTATTATGTTTATTTAACGTCATTAGTATTTTATGTTATATCTTGAGTGTAAATATGTAAAAAAATATTTTATAGGTTTTCCATCGATAAAACCAGGGATAAACGATTAATCCATCGATAAGTTTGATAAATTTCGATAACGATAACTTTATAAGTTTTTTATCGATAAATTCATTGGAACATGACTTATTCGTCTATAATTGAAAACGATTTATCTGAAAAACAAAATTTTGAACCTCGATTTTAATTAAGACTAAGGAAAACAAGAAAACATTTGTGTTAAGGTATAAATTAGTTATATTAATCTTGTACTAATACGACAAAATTTATCTTTGCCATTTATGAAACTGGGCTTCAGATTAAAAGGCCTATTGGCAAAGTTAAAACCAATTAACAGAGTTAAAAGGGCTCAGTCAAAGGAAAAAGTCAAAATTCGGTGATGAAGGTTAAGGAAGCTCGTCGACAATGAAGAAGGTGGTCGATGAGGAAAAAGAGCAAGGATAAAGGCGTAACTCATGGATGAGGATTCCAAAAGAGGGCTCATCGACAAAGTCTCATCGCCAAGAGAAGAGAAGCGACCAAGCGATGAGAAGATAAGCAAGGAGAAAGCGAACGACAAAGTAATGAGGTAGGTGATGAAGAGAGGCAAGTGACAAAGAGCAACAAAATGCGACAAAACCGTCGTCTAAGGGGTTAATGACAGAATTTTTTAGACACTTGTTCTATGTAATAAAGGCCAATGATTAAGGTAGTTATGAGGGAAATTAAACGCAAATGTACCCACCTGTTTATGAGGATTGAAGATAATCTTAGAATAAAGAGCTCTATAAATAACGAGCTTAGATATGTAAAAAGTAAGAGAGAATCCGGATATTCGAAAAACCGTATATCCAAATTCCGAATCTAAAAATCCGAATCCAAAAATCCGGATATCTAAAAAAGCGTATATCTAAAATCCGGATACTTATATTTTATAATCAAGATTTATTGTACGGATCCGGTTTCGGACAACGAATCCACAGTTTTACCCGGATCCAATTAAAATTATTTAATACGTATATTTTCTCAAGTTTCAACCGTCATAAAACAGTACAAATCTAATACCAATCTTAAAAAATTTCCATCAAATGGATAACTAAAAATAAAAATTGTACATCACATTGTCTCAAAATTAAAATGCATAGTATAAACATTGTCCCATTCTCTTGTGTGATCAAGAATATCCAAGTGCATGATATCCCCTAGCTAAGACTAACGTACTACAGGGATGGCGGATCCGAAGGCACACATGAAGGCTTTCTATATAGCAATGGGACAGATCAACGTATACAGACCAGAGATGGAGACATTAATGTGTTTGCTTTTTTCGATAGTTTTTAGGGTGCAACATTGTAATGGTTTTGTAGATTACCAAAAAACTCAATTCATCACTTCGACCTTGTATCTTATTTCCCGAGGAACTTGTGTGCAAACAGAGGTAAATATCACAGATCTTTAGACGTTGGAGTTAGACAAGGATGAGACCTTGAGGAAGTTCATGGAGACTAAAGAGGTGCTAGCAAAAATCTCACGAGTGGATGACTCAGTAGTCTATGGTACGAGACACCATTTCGCGAGGAACTCACCAAAAGTAAACCAACGACTATCAAGGATGCTTTGTAGAAGGCCACTATCTTCATGACGATAGAAGAAGAAAGAACCATCTTAGCAAAGAAGCACAAAGTGGAGAAGAAGAAGGTCCCGTAAAAAATGGAGGTCACTCTCTCGATGAGACCTATAAGAAATGAGCCTTCAAGAGGACACCATCAGATGCCCCAAGCCGATAAGGGAAACTAGAGATCATTAATGTACATCATAAATTTTTTCGTTCGCGATGACCAAAGGATATGAACAAATACTATGATTTTCAAAAGAATAATGGGCATTCCTGAAGGAGTTCTACACATTGAAGAGGCCTCTCATAGATAAATGGACCTAGGAGAGATGAAGAATGTAGACTTGGGAGACCCATATGGAAATTCGTACTAGGAAAACTTTGAAGGATGAGGACGAGGAGGAAACCAATAGCGGGGAAGTGGAGGATCTTGAAAAGGACGAGGTGGAGGAGAATCATAGTCACAACAAGCAAAGGTCCAAGGAAGATTTTGAACCACCAACAACGAGGAAAATAATTGAGATGAGCATAAGAGGTTCGTAATTTTTCAAAGATTCGGTAAACAACTTTAAAGCTTACCACCGACGAGCAACGAATTACGACAAGGATGCAAAATGGGCGACGATGGTATGGGTTACAACGATATGTAAATCATGTTCATCGAGGACAATATACTTACCAATGAGCATGATGATACTTTCATTTTATCACTGAGCTTGCACAATGACACCGTCTATCGAATCCTCATCGACAACAGAAGTTCAATACACATTATCTTTCTTAATACCTTGAGGGAGATGGACATCGATGAAAATGATATTTTAAGAGTGCCCAGAAGTATGATTGCTTTGAATGGCGATATAGCATACTCTGTTGGGGACTATTAGACTCACTGTATATGCAAAAGGTGTGAACAACATGGTCAAGCTCATGGTTTTGGATTGCCCGTCAATTTTCAATATGAAATCTTCTGAAACCATTGATTCATGCGATGGCGGTAATACCTTTAAATTACTATCCATTTATCAAGTTTGCGGATCCAAGTGGAAGAATCATGGAGATAAAGGGAAGCATGGATGCATATCGTACCTGCTACATGAATACTGATCGGATGAATTTAAACAAGGATGAGTCCAATAATGGAAAGAGAATCATATAGTTATTAGTAGCCGGGGGGTCCAGTTAGATGGTGTTAGAAAACCCAAATGAACCCAATGAAGCAGATAATAATAAGGGGGGATGACAAAACCCCGACGGAAAAGGAAATGAGAAAGGATAAAAAGGCGGATCCAGAGGAAAGGAAGCCCAACTTCGTATGAAAGTTGAAGATAATGGAGCAAGTTCAAATAGATCCATCAGACTTGACAAAGATGGTCAGCATCCGAATTGGCCTAAGAGATGACATTAAAAAGAAGCTTATTGAGTTCCGAAGGGAGAATAAAAGGAGTTTTTCTTAATCACATAAAGATATGCCACGAATAATCCTAGACGCCATCTCTCATCCGCTTAATGTGGAGCCAAACCAAAAGTCGATGAAGCAGAAGGGAAGAAAGATGGTGACAGAATGAGTCCGCGGACGGGGGATTTTTAGAACCAGGATATGCGAGCTAGTCAGAAATGGGATCTGTTGGCTTGATATAAAGGAAGCCCGTTGGTGATTGTTAGAAAATTCCCTTACTCTAAGATCTTCTCTTATCTTATGCGATTAGTAGAAAAAAAAATGAAAATGTTTTCTAGTAGAACTCTTTCATTTAGTAAAGCGAAGCTACTACTGCTAGTAAAAGAGAAGGTACGAAGGAGACAGAGAAAACTTACTCGGGAACTTTGAACAAGATCATCAAAGATGAGGTTGACAAACTTCTGGCAATAGGATCAATCAGGGAAGTCAAGTATCCCAAATGGGTGGCGAGCACGGTCATTGTTAGAAAAAATCAGTAAACATCGAGTATGTATTAATTTTTAAAGATCTCAATTAGGCTTGCCTGAAAGATAGCTTCCCGATGCAACATATTGACCGTCTCATTGACGCTATATGCGGACATGCACTTATAAGTTTCTTGGACGCATATTCAGGTATCTGATTATGATGCATCCATACTACGAAGAGAAGACGACGTTTATCAGCGGAATATGTATTTAAAATTAAAAGGTAATGTCTTTTGGGTTGAAGAATACATGATCAAGGTACTAGCGCCTTGTTAAGATGACCATGGGGGTTTACATCGATGACATTGTTCGTAAAGTTCTTGAAAGGAGAAATGCAAATTCCTCATTTGAAGGAATTATTCGAGGTGCTTAACCTCCACAACATAAATTTCCTTGGGTATTTAGTAACTCAACAAAGAATTGAGGTGAGTCCAGATCAAGTAGAATCCATTAAGAATATTCCATCGCCACTCAATAAGAAGAAAGTGCAGAAGCTAACTGGGAGAATCTTAACACTCAACATGTTCATTTCAAGATCGGTTGATAAGAGTCTTATTTTCTACCAAATGTTGAAGAAATTCAGGATATTTGAATGGACCGAGGAATACAAGAAGGCCTTTCATGAGTTAAAAACATAGTTTTCGACAACAATGATCACGAAAAAACCCACCGCAGGAAAATTCTTGTACTTATATGCTGTGGTGATGGATGTGGCAGTGAGCAGGAACATTAGTACGAGACGAGAAGGGGGAGTAATGGCCGTATCCAGCATCAGGAAAAAGCACCGATCCTACAGAAGTTAGTGTTGGAAATCTTTGAAGCGTCGACCAAGCTGAGGCATAACTTCCAAGCGCATACCATAGTAGTAATTAAAGGTAGACCAGTCAGAGCTTTAATATATAGCCTTAACCAATCTAGAAAACTGATAAAATGGTCGCTACCTTGGGGGACTACGAAATTGAGTACATGGTCGAACTAGTATGAAGTCTCACTCGCCTATATTTTGATCGAATTACCAATCAATAAGAAGGATATAGGCTATGAAGTCTGAGAGTGGAAGCTTAAGGTGGACAACTTGTCAAACATGCAGGGAGCCGGAGTAGGCGTTCGCCTTATCTCAAAGATGGGAGCAGTGCTAGAGAGAGTTTTTAGCTTGAACTTTAGAGGTACCAACAACACACGATTATGCTTGGCAAAAGCAGTAGGAGTGACGAGGTTAGCCGAATTCTTGGATTCTTAATTAATTATTAATCAATATTTTGAGAAAAATGATAGAAGGATAGACTCATATTTCCAAGTGGTAAAAAAGCTTATGGAAAAGTTTAAATAATTCATGCCCAGCCAAATGACGCGAGTAGATTACTCTCATGTGTACACTTTAACTAGATTGAAATCGACAATGAAACCTGGGGAACAAAGGGTGATAACTATGGAAACCATTGAAGAACCAAGATTTCCCGGGAAAGGTGAAGTGATGGATGATGAACGAATTGAGGAAGTCATTATAGAATGAAGCAATGGGATAATGGAGAGCCCAAGACGCAACATAAGGCAAGAGATTGGTTAACAACGCAGGGGCAAACAACTGTACGAAACCAATTTTTGAGTATATCAATGATGAAATTCTACCAGAAGATAAGCAGGAAGCGATGGAGATAGAGTCTAAAATTTTCGGATATACAATCTTAAATAAAAAAAAGTATAAAAGGATCTTTACATGCCCATATTTACGCTGCCTTGGTTCGAGCGAAGCTACATTATACACGACACGAAGGAGAATGTGGAAACCACTTTTGAGGAAGATCATTGCTCTGAAAATTCAAGCGGCAATATTACTTTTGGGAAACATGAAAGCCGGGTGCAACAATCATGTCCGGAGATGCGAGATATGCCAAAAGAATGTCCCATCTATGAATAGCTCCACGGAGGAATCGTTACCGATGTCCATCCCATATCTGTTCATAAAGTGGTCGATGGACATTCTAGAACCGCTTTTGATATCGAAGAGGAAAAATGATTTGTGTTTGTGGTTACAGATTTTTTTCCTCAAATGGGTCGAGACCGAGTCCTATGCAAATATAAAAGACATTGATATGGGGAGCTACGTTTGGAAAAAAATCTTTACCAGGTTTGGATTTCCTAGAAAGATAACTGTAGACAATGGTCTTGAATTTATCTCGAAGCAGTTCAAAATATTATGGAAAAGGTGGAAGGTGAAGATCAACACATCGACTCCTCTATAACCATAGGGGAACATGAATGCATGGGTTATCAACAGAATGTTAATCAACAACATCAAGAAGTATCTCAACGAGAAGATGTGGTTATGGGTTGAAAAGTTACTACATGTAATGTGGGATTATCACATAACCCCACGTTCCGCGACAGGGGAGTCTCCATTTACTTTGACATACGCGGTGGAAGCACTTATACTAGCAGAGGTACCACTAAAAATATGTGAATCAAGCGCTGGTTAAAGCAATGCTTGAAACCTTTGAGGACGGTTCTATGGCATTGCGTATAAACAAGTGGTACATTGTGAGCAAAGATTTAAGCACATTTTTGAAACGTTGTCGAAATGAAACTAAACTGCGACAACATTTAGAAAATGCCTTGACTAAAATTTCCCAGAATGTCTCCGAAACATTGTGGTCACCCATTTGATACCAAAATATTGCATCAGCCTGTAGATATAAATTCGCCGCTTAATTTTAAATATGTTTCAGAAACATGGTGCATAAGTTTACAATGCCCATAGTATATACTACAAATCCTTCGCTTATGAAGTAATTAAGTATCTCGGCTTATTGAAAACCATGACTGGGTATTTTTAAAGCCGGCAAAGCCGAGATATTAATTTCTCATTTTACCGCGGCTTAATAAAACAAAATCGGTGTTTCTCGCTCCAAATTTAACAATCATGAATTGCGTATAGCCGTGGCTACAGTCCATTAGGCCAAGGCGTTGTGATTTTTGTAAGAGGTGGATTTTTTCTCGCCTCGTGTTTTGATATATGGTGTACTATAAAAGTGCCGATACCTTATTGAATACCGGCTGTGGCGTGGTATAAAACGATCCGCGACATGGTAGATTATTGTTTTTTTTAAATAGTTTTTTGTATAATTGAAAGATATAAGCCGCAACTTCATTTGGAATAAACCTAGGTTATAGTTATAACGTGCCACGGTTAATTACATATATTTATGCCATGGAGCCTTAAAAATCATGTCGGCAATATATTTTTTAGCAACTTGATAGCGCCTACGCACATCCGGAAGCACCCTACGCGCGCCTAAAAGCGCCCTGCGCATGCTCGAAAGTGCCTCGTGAGCGCACGCACACGCCCAATTGAGTTCTAAACCTCCAAATAAAACTATTTGCCTACATACAGTCAAAATTATAAACAAGCCTAGAACAACAACAGCAATTATGTATACATAATTTAAAATTTATGTAACAAGCAATTAAATATATTCAATACAAAGTGTACTAAGTACTTTATAACTTAAAATATTTTGTTACATAATTCGTTAATATGAATTTAAACTAATCAATATCTTTGTTTGAATAACTAATCTTGCATAATAGGTTATAATAAATACCTTTTCCAATGAGCATTTTCTTATATTTGCATATTATACGCGTCCCGATTGATGTTTTTCTTTTCTAAACATTCATTGGTCTAAAAAAAATAAATCTAAAGCATTATGTTAGAAGTTATATATAATAATTACTCAAGGATTAATTGAACGCATAAATATTATATATTATTTGTAAATGAGAACTTACTTGTTATGCATCGCAAATGACTAGTGTGATCCGCTCCGATTCCAAAGGATCATAGATTTATTAAATAAATTATTATACTTTCAATTAAAAGGAAAATAACAAAACAACTTGAAAACACATACCTTTGGCAAACATATACATTCTCCTTTCGGAAATTCAAATCCATGTTTTACTTCATCACTATCTAAATACCTATATATATTAGGTTGAGACAAACTTTGACTATAATTTACAATAACAAGTGCGTTAAGGCAAATAAATTGGATATGGGCGTCGGATTATCGTGTGGTGGCGATAGAATCGAGCTCGGTGCGACGGACTCATACGTGGTTGCAACGCACTATACATTCTTCTACGAATTCATCATCAGAACGTTGCGATATATTGATGGCGTGTAACCTAAGACCCTAATATACTTCACAACAAATAACTGTATTGGCAGTAAACAAAACGTAATCCACGTTCCCATAAAAAACACTCAATTCACATTCTTAACTTCACAAAATTTAATATAACATTTTGAAATAAAAAAATATTTTAACTTCACAAATTTTAATATAACATTTCTAATAAAAAATCCTTTAACTTCATAAATTTTAATATAACATTTCTAATAAAAAAAAATACTTTAACTTCCCAAAATTTAATATAACATTTCTTATAAACAAATCCTTTAATATCATTCTCAAAATACAAAACCTAAAACGACATTCTTAATATACAAAACATAATCAACATTCCCAGTAACCAAAACCTAATTCACATTCCAAAAAAATATACTTACATCTTCACACGAGGAATTCTTTATAGTTTATGAGCCTACACACATCTTTGTTGATTGTCAAATAGTTGAATCAATGTATCTTTACCTTTCGTAAAATCCTGAATCAAAATAGTATTTTTCATTAAAGAGTACGACCAAGGAAAACAACTTGCAAAAATACTTAGATCGTAAAACGTTTGCAATAATAAATAGCTCATATAAAAAATTGCTTAAAATATTTGATTATGCATTTAAACAATGATATTTTTTTTTGTATAACATGAGACTTACATCGAGATTTTAATAAGCGCCTAAAAATCTATTAAATCCAAATCATTTCCTTTATCCACCTCATTTCGATAGTACTTAATAGAATTAAGAGTGCTACGGAAAATAAATTCTACCTTTTCTCCTAAGCTTTAAACACCATTAAAACAAACATTAAAATCCCAACCACGAGTATCAAGCAATTATATCTTCACAAATAAGAAATCATGCATACCTTTTTTTAGGGTTTAGCTCAGAGAGAGACCGAGAACGAGAGAGAGGGAGAGAGAGAGAGAGGGGGAGAGAGAGAGAACTTTTCAAACAGTGATGACGACGGCTGTGAGTGATGGTGGTGATCGTTGTAGCGGTGGTGCTTGGAGTTGGTTGTTAGTGGAGAAAAAGAGAGAAAAGAGAAAAATAATGAAAATAAAAAGGCTGAAATGGAAGGAAATGAAATAAACGCTCAAAGTTAGAATCTCCCACGGTATGAACGTTCAGTAGGCTAACAGTATTTGTTTGAGTGCTCATATTGTTCTACGCCGTTAAACCAAGAAAGAAAACATTTTTTGTTCGAGTGCTCATATTGTTCTACGCCACAATATCTAATTGCAGCCCCCGACATTACAATAAACCCCGCGACCATTTGCAAAAAAGGACAATAAACCCGACAACTTGCTTATTATGGTAATCTAGACCAAGCCGCGACTTTCAATGTCAATGCCTCGGCATCGAGGCATTGTTAATGTGAATAATCACTTTCAACTTTCACAAGTTAGTGATACCTCAATATACTATGAATGTATTTTTAATTGCTGAAGGATCTCCATATCTCGTATAATGATCCATATTCGAGAAATAAAAGCGGGCTTTATTGATCTTGAAGAATACGATAGAGGGAACAAATTCGTGAAATGAATATATGAGGAAAAGTATACAAAGTGAATCAATAAGTTTCTTGGTGGAATTGTCTAAGACCTCCACGATCCCTCGAATTGTAGTCCTCCTGGTCCTTAGTAATGACTAGTTGGACTAATCTTCTTGATGTCTTGATAGCCCGCCACGTGTAAAAAGCACCTCCGCATAATGTGATGTCGACATCTTCTTGTTGCGATGTGGACTTCTCATGAGGTAGTCAATCCAACAATTACTTTTTTGTTCATCGGAGCAGTGTTGTCTTCAACAAGAAAAATTACTCTTCCTACACGTGTCGTCTCTCATTACGTAACTTTTACTACATAATTTAACTGGGTTTAATGTACGATGTCTTTTTCTTCGTTTAGGCCCATTATTGTAATATTGTCTTTAGTCGTTCATGTTGTGTATGCAAATGATAAATTTTATGTCGTTTTCATGGCATGGTTTAGTAAGTACACATCGTTTAATTTAGGGGACGGAGTCTTACATCAACAAGAATATTTTAAATGATCGTGGCGTTCATATACGACGCTGCGGTGTAAAAATTATGAAGCCGTGACATATAATATGTAAAACTAAAATTATACCCCCTTAACCCGGTATATTATTCCACAAAATATGACTTAGTTCATGACACTCCTGAGTAAGGATTTGATTATCATTTTCTGCCGATAAATCGTTTGCCGTTATCGACGGACTAATCGTTTATTGATAAATTTATCAATGGAAAACCTATAAATATATCATTACCGTTATCGAAACTTATCGCTACTTATCGATGTATAATTAGTTATCAATGGATTTATCGATGGAAAACCTATAAATTAATTTTCTACATATTTATAGTCAAAACATAACATACAATACTAATGTCACATATCATAATCTCATACAAAACATAACATAAATTAAGTCTCATACTAGAGTCACGAAAAAATAAATATTAAATAAATTACAAAATAAAATATTTGAAACTCACTAATTATCAATTATATAAAATATTCCTAATTGAAGTTATATATTTTTATATATTTTTTTAAGAACCAGCTCAACTAAACCAATTTTCTAAAAATATTTACTTTTGCCGCAATAATTGGAATAATCGGGAAAACGTCAAATTACAAAACAATTTATGTCAAAATCACAATTACAAAATTATATAAAATGTTACAAAACGAAATAACATTAAATATTTGAAGATCTATCTTAATTTAATAAATTTCCAAAAACATGTACTTTTGCTGCAATAATGTCTTAATTCGGAAAAACGTCAAATTACAAAAAAAAAAAAAATTATGTCATACTTCAAAAATTATATACAATGTTACAAAATGTAATTGCATAAAAATATCGAAGTACTTGCTCAATTTTACTAACTTCCAAAAAAAAAAATGTATGTTTGCCGCCACATATATAGAGCATAAACTTTGCCACAACATGTCCATTTGTCAAACATATCATTAAAATCAAAAATTCACAAGTAAGTAATATAAGACCTAAACTTTAACTTTGATTCAATCTAATATGTCTCTAAGAAACTACTGCAAATATAGAAGAATATTATGAAAAATTGAAATGATTTATATATTTAACTTTAAAACTAGAAATATGTCAAGATCCATTAGAAAAATAACAAAAGTACTTTCAAATTGAGATTTTCTACTCTTTTGGTACATTAATTACCTCATTCATCACATGAAACAAGGAAAACTAATACTAAATATTATAAAGATATAATAAGATGATTAAATAATATTAGTTTAACTAGTTAAAATTGATTTAATTTATTATATATATTAATATTATATTATTAACTATGTCGTTAATTTGATGAAAATATAGAGTAATTATATTAGTAACTATCGTTAATTTAATAGAAAAAATTATATTATTGAATATGATTAATTATATTATGTTAATAACTTTCGTCATTAGACAAAATTAATGTAATTATATTTCAAAAATAAACAAAATTAATGTAATTATATATATTTTAGACTTAATTAATTAATATATTGGTACTTGATTGAGTTAATTGGGTTAATTATAGGTGGTTGCAATATGATTTAGTTCATGGGTCTATATTTCAAACGTGATTACTAAGCGGGCTGGATCTAACATGGGTCTATATAAATAGGTAAAATTTGCGTTATAGAACTTTGCACGATCAAAGGTGGAGGAGCTATGTGAGGCCTAGTGTACGTCCGGGCACCACCTGAAAACGTGAAAATATTAAAATAATAGTATTTGAGCAAAAAAAATATATTATATATCATTATAATATTTTATAAACCCAAATAGGAAGCCATACAGCATTCAGCCCAACTGGCAAAAGTGATTTCCCCAAGAGAGATGACTTGAGTTCAACTCTTGGGCTAGTCATAGTTTTTGTTTATTTTTCTAAGTTTTAAGCTTTTTTTTGTATGCATTTTTATACTCGCTTATTATATTAAAAATATTATATTTACTATTTATTATATGGATACATTATTATACATAAAAATATAGATAAAAAATTTCTTTATTTTCTTTATATATATATGTTACAATGTTATTATTGATTGTTGTTAATTGTATGCTTGATTTTTTTATAATTTTTTTTATAAGGCACCACCTGAATTGAAATCCTGGCTCCGCCACGCAGCACGATTACGAAACATAAACCACAGTTGATATTATAATTTTGACAATTTTACTAACTTAAACCGCGGTTGATAAGGATATAATTTGAAATAGAATTGCGTAAGCGAGGAAAAACAGTGTACGGGAGGAGAAATTGGAACCATCATCTAAATGCAAGGATAGACGGAAAATGCAACTTTGCCTCGCATCAGCTCTGCCCACATCACGAGTTGTTCCCATTATGATATAAGTGACGAACCTTTTTCTTTGCAAAAAATTTCCCACATCGATAGTCGGTCCCCTAGACGACTAAGGGGGTGCACCTTCGTTCTACAAAATCTATTCTAACGTCGCGAGTCGATCCCCGCAAAGACTTAAGAAAAGCACCTTCATAGTAGGGAAGCTCTGCTCACATTCATAGTCGTTCCAATAGAAAACTAAGGCGGTGCACGCTCGCCTTACCAAAGCTCTCCTCACCACCCGAGTCAGTCTCCGCAACGACTTAAGCGAGATACCTTTGTTCTAGCAAAGCTCTTCTCGACTTCAGGGTTATTCTCTTAGAATAGTTCAGCCATGTACCTTCGTATCTTAATCCAAAGCTCTACCCAAAAACCCTCGAGGACCATTCGTGGATCTAGCCAAGCTTCCCGCTGACCCTCATTTGTCACCTAAAAGTGAACTACGTAACAACTTGATCCCTGAGGTAGTTGTACATAGGCACCCTATAATTAACCAGTCAGGCACAACCATAATAATAAATAACCCCCACGCTATCTCAAGAAAAGGGCTAGATCTGCATGTTTGATATGTGTCCTGAAACAAGCTGTATTTTCAATATTGTAAACGATTTTGACTAAGTCGTTGAATAAAAAAATGGTCTTATTATGTTTATCTTGATTGTTGGTGGTGAGATATGAAAGTTAGCCGTGCACAACTTAGGAATCGAAACCATAAGTGGGTTACTTATAATATTACTAACTAAGTTAAGGATAAAAATGCAATGAGAGACAAAACAGTAAAAAATGTCTGCTCGTGTGTGGATCATAAATTGAAAGATCAATAACCCGAATTTGATTGTATCAATGGACACCTTGCTATAAAGGGAATAAAATATACTGTATCACTAGAGAGTGCAACCTTGGGTTTATAGTGGAATAACACCGAGGTTTGACGAGCCACTAGCAGTTCATTGGAGCTTCAGTGATAAGGATCCATGGTCCCGATGATAGCTCCAGAACAGATGATATATACGTTATTTAAGCATTCAATAATGCGAGCCCCAAAGGTAAAAAACATTAATAGCGAACCCCAAAGGTAAAAAATAAAACATGACTTGGAACTCACTGCGAGCCCTAAAGGTCCAAAACACAGGTTTAGGGCTCGTTGGGAGCCCCATAGGTCAATAATGTGCTGTTTGGGTTTGCTGCAAGCCCCAAAGGCTCAAAAACGTGCCTTTAGGGCTAGCAGCGAGAACTAAAGGTTCAAAAATGTGCTTTTGGGGCTTGTTTCGATCCCAAAAGCTAAAAAACACGCCTTTGGTGCTCGCTCTGGGCCCTAAATGTTAAAAATGTGCTTGTAAGGCTCGCTGCGAGCGCCAAACGTACAAAATTGTTCCTTTAGGGCTCGTTGCGATCCCCAAAGGTTCAATAACGCAGATTTGAGGCTTGCTGCGAGCACCCAAAGATTCATAAACGTGCCTTTGGGGCATGCAAGGCATCCCATTCATTCTCTATGAATATGAGGGCATTCACACCATTTTTTTTACGGAGGCGGACTATCTAGAAAGGACTTCCGGCTTATCAAAGAGGAAGAATATAAGCATCTAGCCTTTTTGACGATCACACAGTCATTGGGCCCGACCCAAAATCAACTCGTGTGATGTTGATATATTTTTAGGCATTAACGGATGCTTTAGGACTGATTCCCAACTCGAACCAGGAAGCCCACCTTGAAGCTCGGACAAGGGATCACCCACACATAGAGTAAGTGCGGGATATACTCCCCAAGCCTGTTCATGAGTCGAGTCATGAGGGCTTGGGCTTCTCGAGCACGTCTCCCATTCTCAACTTTATTAGTGAGAATGTGTAGAATTACTAAATACCGAATTAAAAATGATAAGTTATTTTTTTCAAGTTTTTGTTAGCAATTTAAATTTTATTTGCCAGTTTAGATAAATAAAATCTTATAAAACCAAGCTTAAAGATAATTATCTTAAACTTCAACAAAACCAGCCAACATAGTTGGTATTGGATGGTCATTGTTTTACATTTTCCCACACAAACAAACACAACGTTACATACATCATATATGTATACATCTATATATTTAATGGAATAAAATTATAATATGACTTTTTAGTCCTTTAGAGAATGACACGTTCATTAAAGATTTAGAAGTTAAGAACTTAGGACCACATTAATATGTGGTCATAAAAAATGTTCATTAATTGTCATCTTGATAAAATCAAACATAGATTTGGATAAATTCTTCATTACACGTGTCACAAATCATATCCACCAATTACAAATCATAAATACACCACAATTTAAGAAATCTCACAACATCAATGGAAGTTCTAGTAGAAGTAGAGCCTTGCATTTCACTTTTACACACAGCCATATTGACACATCACAAGTTCACAACCAAACATCGATAAGGTTTAGTTCATACTTCATACTAATGTATATACTAATGTATATAGTAATGTATGTATATACAAGTGCATGTTTTTCTACTAAGTTCATTCTGTTAGTTTTCTACTATGAAATACTATTTTATGATGTCAAACTAATTATTGTCTTAGTAATATAATCTTATAAACTGTGTAATTGTTTTGTTGTTGTATGTAAACAGATAATCAAGAGTGAACATATGTTGGTGCAAAAAATAAAATTTGTCTTTGTTTTTCAGACTCAAAAAATTCAAATTTTTACTCAAGTTTACTCGGCTTAGTGGTAACTCAACTATAAACCTCTTGAGATATACAGATTCAAACTTCATGGCACACAAATGCGTGCTCTCTTTACATATCGTAACATTAGTCAATCGTGCCACGTGTTCTTACACTGAATATATCTAATAATGCAAGTACATTGTAACATTAGTTAATAATGTCACCGATTTAAAAACAAACTTTTACTCTAATTTTTTATATTATATATTTTAACTTACACTCTTAATTATATATAATTTACCCTTCAAAATTAATCTGCCCCCAAAATTTAAAACCTTGGTCCACCACTGTTGATAATAATACTATTAGATTTCACTATTTTTATTTTAATAAATAATATAATTACCTATATAACTAATTAAAGATATCCAATAAAAACAATTAACCAAAAAGATGATGGTATAGTATAATTAACTATAGGGTTAATCCCGGCATAAGTATCAATATTTTCAAAAAGTGGACTAATAAATATTAATTTTTTTATTGCCCGGATAAAGTTCCAATTCTTTAGTTTTGTGTCCCTATTGGTACCTCCGAAAAAAATCGTCCTCCACTGTTAATCATCTCACCGTTACAAAATTTTATCCATATTTCCGGAGTAGATTAGCCATCGGAAAGTTGGACGATCAAAGATAATCGTGGATATGTACTTAAAAGGGAGAAAAATTACTTTTTAATTCAACGCCGAAAACGGCATAATCCATGGTTTGGAATTTTCACGAAAGTGATATGAGGAGACAAAACAAGAGAATTTGAACTTTATTCGGGTAAAAAAGCATTGGAATACAAAACCAAAACTTTGACGTGGCGTGAATAACGTTGGATGACAAATTTTTTTTACGGAGGTACCTATAGTGACACAAAACTAATGAATTGGAACTTTATCCGGGCAAAAAAAGAATTCGAACTTATTGGTCCGTTATTTGAAAGTATTGGTAATTTTGCCGGGATTAACCCTTAACTATATAACTAACTAGAGATATAAAATAAAAAATGCAACCAAAAATAGTGATGGAAAATAGTATTATTAGTAGTAGCTATATAGCTCATAAGAGATACAAAATAAAAAATTAAATCGAAACTGGTGATGGAAAATAAATTTAATTATCCAGTTATTTAATGTATATGTTTATATGATAGAGGAGCTGTCTACGTTGGTTGGCAAATTATGGTGGGGTACTGCGGTTGGCCTACCCCTATGACAGCCACATCTGGCAACGTCACCTTTATTTGATTCCTTACCATCAATAATAACTTTACAGCATATACATACGCAAATTTGTGTAACTAGTAATTGGGTTTAAATTAAAAATACTATTCACCGATGTTTTCAAATTCGAAAATCTGTATTATTTACTGGTGATCTACTGAAATACATTTGCCTCCACTGTTTTCATGTCCACTTTTTATCGAATTTGCAGATAAATTGTATAATTTTTTGTTTTTTTAGCGTAAATAACTCATTTTTTATTAAATTTTTAAAATGATGAATGGTTTGAAAGCTTAAAATATACTTATACAACTTTATAGTTTTAAATTTTGACAAATAGTTCGATAAATACAAACATAAAACCTGATATTAGTGTAATGGAAAATGATTGTTGCGGTCAAATTTTCATATACTTACTCCAACACCCCGATTGCTTGATGGATAGAGTGCTTAAGGCAAAATATTTCCCGCGATCATCGGTAGTCGACTTTGAATGTAAGGCCCACTTATCTTCCGTTTGGTAGAGGGGTTGATTGCTTGCCGTTTTGCAATTTATGTGGGGGCGCTCCCGAAAGATAGCCTTCATGCGACTTGGGATTGCGAAAGAGCACAAGCAATATAGACAAGCTCGACATTGCAACGATGGGCCGAGAAGACGGAGGTGATCCCCATGAAAGATATTTGCCTACAGGCAATGGATAACGTTTCCTTGTTAAATTTGGAACCTTTTTGCTGGTTAGTTTGGGCGTCTTGGAAGGACTGGAACCTCAAATCTTTGAGAACTACTCCAAAAGACAGAAATTATGGGTTGAAGAGATGGCCGGATGGTTAGCGAGCTTCAAAGGAGCTACGAGCTCCGCGGCTTCAGACTCGAATGCTCATAAACGGGTTCGAAAAGCTTCTTAGATTGGGGCGGAAGATGGGGGTCTCACCCTTAATGTGGATGCGACTTGGGTGGAAGAGCACGGGCACGCAGCGGTAAGTGGAGTGGTGAGGAACGCTCGGGGCACGGTCCTAGGGGTCACGGCCGCGCGACTAAGTATGGTGCACTCGGTTTTGACGGCGGAATTTAGGGCTATCCTCCATAGGCTTCAATTCGCCTATGACCGGGGTTGGTCAATTTCGGTGGTGGAATTCGATTGTCTTCGGGCAATTCAACTTGTCAACAACAAACTTCTTAGTAGCTTGCAGTGGCCGATTTTGAGGAGCATCGAAACTTTGCTCATGAAAGTGGCGCCGGCCGGCAAGATTTGTTGGATTTTAACGAGAATGCAAACTCACTAGCTAATCATGTATCCTCGAGGGGACAACGGACTTTTGGTCGTGTAATCGCCCGAAGTGGCATGACTCTTTTGTATGGAGGGATTTACGGCCCAACTAATTTCAATGAAAATTTATTTCAAAAAAGAAAAGTTGTAGGTACATCTCTATTTTTTTCAACTATAGATCATTTGTAAAGTTTTGACAAAAAAAAGAGTGAATTGTGCTAAATATAAAAAGAAATGTGCATATATGTTAAGTCTAATCTGAAGTCGGTGCTTAGCTCCGAAAATAAGCGTTACGTGTTAACAACCTTCAAATCGGTGTTAAACAAGCTTCCATGTCAAAATTTGACTTGGGAAAACTTATCCTCGTCAGATTAGTAAGTTTAAAAACTTCTTACCAAAAGATTCACTAATAAGTATATAAATTAAGTAGTTATGAGGCAACTCTATGCATAATTCAGTGATCTCAACGGCAATTACTATAAAAAATAATAATCATGTTATCCCCGTCTTCTAGATTTCCTCCATGCTTTTGAAAAGACCTCCACCACTCTATGTATATATAAGATCGTCAAACTCAACCCAACAATTCCATGTTTACATTCACTTTTATACACCAACTCGCCACTTACTCTCGACTTGTGGGCCCTCACACACTGCACTATACTTGTATTTATTGATTCATTTCATTTCCCACTAGTACTACTGCCAAACACAGACTCAGAGAATGGAAGAGCTCATCCCGGGGCTCCCCAACGACGTCGCAGAGCTCTGCCTCCTCCACCTCCCCTATCCCTACACCTCGCTGGCGCGCTCCGTCTCCGCCACGTGGAACAAGGCCGTGACGTCACCCGCCTTCCTCCTCGCCAAGAAGTCCGTCTCTCTCTCCCTCCCTTACCTCTTCATCCTCGCCGTCGACCAATCGACGGCCAGGATCCACTGCCACGCCCTCGACCCCCGATCCGGCCGTTGGTTCCTCCTCCCCACCATGCCCCGCCTTTCCCTTTCCCCGGACTCCTTCGCCGTCGCCGCGCTTCCCTCTCGTGGCGAGCTCTTCATCCTCGCCGGGAAATCCACCGTCGTCTACTCCACTGCGACCAATCAGTGGGCCGAGGGGAAGCCCATGCCGAACCCGATGTCGTTCCTCCACGCTGCGGCCGTCGAGGGGAAGATCGTCGCCGTCGGGGACGAGGGAATAAGCGTGTACGAATCGGAGAGCGACACGTGGAGGGAGGGCGCGGCGGCGCCTGAGGCGGCCGCGGAGCGCCGGAGCGTGGGTGTGGCGGTGGTGGGAGGAGAGGTGTGCGTGACGGAGGGGTGGCGGTGGCCGTTCGTGCGGTCTCCGCGCGGGTGCATCTACGACGTCGGGACGGACACGTGGCGCGAGATGGCGAGCGGGATGAGGGAGGGGTGGACGGGGGTGAGCGCCGTGGTCGGGGGGAGGCTGGTGGTGGTGGCGGAGTACGGAGATTGCCCGGTGAAGATCTACGACCCCGATCATGACGAGTGGCGGTACGCCGGCGGGGAAAAGTTCCCCTGCACCGCTCTCAAGCGGCCCTTTGCCGTGACGGGGCTGGATGGGAAGATCTTTGTCGTTGCTGCCGGGCTGAGTGTCGGAATCGGTAGCTTGACGGAAGAGCAAAACGGAGAATTTTCAGTGACGTGGCGGGTTCTGCCAGCTCCGTCTACTTTCCGGGGCTTTTCACCATCCGGCTGTCAAGTGCTTTATGCCTAGAAATCAAATCAATTAAATCGAATACTATATTAATTAATTCACAACTAATTGGCATTTTTAGAGATATGAAGGCCTTAATTATTAGTGGTGTCACGTCTAGTTTTCTTGTTTTTCCTTTGTTAGGCAATTTGAATGTGATATTTTTTAGGCATATATGAATGCATTATAATGTGTATACACGTCACTATGATATGAGGAATCTACAGCTAGTAGTTTGGTCTTTTTGTAAGACCATGTTGATGATGAGCGGTTGATATATGGTTGCTTCTAATGGCTGTCTTTTGTTTGTGTCGTAATTCATAAGCTGTTTTTGTTGCTCTATTTCGCCTTCGCTTTACTTTTGAGATTCTCACCTGCTTTTCACTTTTCTTACCAACACTGAGTTCGCCACCGCATCAGCATCTACAGCTCAACTTTCAAGGGGCTTTGCCATGTCCAGCCCAGCCCGAACACGGTTAGGCTAGGGCTTCACATGTCCGAGCACCGCATGGGCAATTCGCCATCAAAATTGGATTCATACTTTGCTTTTTTTTTTCTTGATTTAAAAAAAAGACGATCTAGGCGGACTGTTTTTGTATAATCCATTAGTAATATATTATTTCTCAATGATACGTATTCTTCAAGAATTATCATTAATATATTTAAGCCTATTAATAATTATGTAGGAAAATTAAAATAAGAAAATGATATCGTTCTTAAAAGAATTATCATTCAAATTTTGACTTATGAATTAAAATAAGATAAATATTATATATTCAGAAATAACATCCATATTTTATTTAAGTAATTAATCATACATAATTAATTTGATTCATAAAATTTCATTTAAAACATAAAATTTAATAAATCCACGGTTTTTGGGTTGAGTAAAAAATGCGGCCCATTTTAAAAAAATTGCATGTGGGCCTACCGGGCTTAAGCCCAGGCCCACGTGCCCGCGTATTGGGCATGCCCGGGCCTAGCAAACCGGCCTTGGCTTAGCACCCTTCAGGCTACGCCCTTGGGCCCGTATCGTTGCCAACTAGCGCTCCTTAGGCCCCTGTGCGAGGCCCACTCGCAGCGCCCCTGGGTTATCCCGAACGTCTTAGCTGCCTGTGGCCTACGCCTGGCGAAGTGCCAGGAGCTCCGAAAAGTTCGTGTCTGGTGATTTCCCAATTTTAAATTAATTTTTAAATATCTAGAAATTTCAATTTTAAAATCAATTTATTCATCAAATAATTCATTCATTAAAACCTTAAAATAAATTACATAATTATTTATCAATGAACTATGGATCTAATCCCAATTGGTGGAAGTCAGTGCTCCAACTCCACGTACTTATCCTGATATTATGTCGTCAATTCGTCAGGGTAACATTTAAAATATTATTTAAAGCGAAAAAAATTCTTATCTGTTCAATGAATCGATTATCGGATAATTACGATTACAAGATCTTATAAATTATTAGCAATTTAATTTTCATAATAAATAATTAATGATCTAGTCTATATGAAAATAATAAAGCAGTAATAAAGGTTTACATTTATTGACCCAATGTGTAAGGTCGTACCTTAGATGTGACAACTCGCGAGTGTGCGTTCTGAACTAAGTAGGGGTTCGCCGATGCTGAGGGAAACTCCTCTGATCTGGCGGGATATTCTCCTTGAGTACTTGTACCGAAGCATGGGCTTCGCCGGCAGGAATCATCCGAAAAACTTTTAACTGAAGGTTCTTTTAAAGCTTCCAGAGAACAACGTCTTACTAAGCAAAACCAGAAAAGAGAAATCAAAAGCTAAGAAATTCACAGACTCCGAGAGAGAGAAGAGAGAGAGAGAGAGAGAGAGAGAGAGAGAGAGAGAGGTGTATGAAATATGTAGAATGAGCTTCCTATATATAAGCTCAAGCAGTAACCGTTTTGGGAAACTTCCCTCCCTAAATTTCGATTTCTATACATGTAGATATAATTTTCATAAATATGATTTAGATTGAATATAGAAATATCCAATGGTTCAAACTAATTAGGGATTCAATTAAATTAGGAAGACTTGGAAAAATCAATTAACCAATCATCTCCTTATATAGAAGAATACGAAATCATATATATATATATATGTTAATTAAAAAAATCAATGCCTAGATCCAATGGTTGAAATTGGTTTTATAACCAATCTAATGAACCATATTGATTTAGGACAAAGTCAAATCTCCAAACTTGATTAACAAGTAAGGAATTCGATTTCTACCTATTATTAATTTGAACTATGTATGCCATATACATATGCTAATTAATTTCCAATCCGACGGTAAATATTATATCCTAAATGATCCAAGGAATATAATTAATTAAGCATTTTTGAAAATCTAAACCCGGTCACCATGTTATATCGAATTAGGGTTTCCATTTAATTATCATTGTCCAACAGTTGAGATTAAATCTTGACCGATCCAATGGATATAATTAATTTTAGGGTTTATCATAAATACCTAAACTTAGGTAATTACGCCGCACTTTTGAAAATGGAATCCTGTGAATATATTCACTTTTATTTTGAAAGAAAAATCGATTACCACATTTAAATACATGGATTAACTAGCAGGTAGCCTATTAATCGGATAAAGTCATTAGTGAGACTAAGTGATATAACCCTATTCTGGATTAAGTTTGTGTCACAATCAGTAGAAGTGCATTAAGTATGAAGCGGCTTCATACTAGACTAGACCTTACTTAAACTCGGAAGTTATCATACGAGACTGTCAATGATAACTTGGAGTAGAGTCACGAGTAAATGATCAAATGGATATTCGATCTAAGTCTTGAGTGACCTCGAGCTTGGACTATTGTCTTGATTTATCATTTATTTAACTGCTAAAGAATATATTTACCGTTGTTCACAATGTTGCTATTTTGGGAACATATTTTCAACATGTATGGGTAGTTTGGTCATAGACATGGACATCACATAGCTCTCTACAAAGTCAAGATGATTCCCTTTATTGTTAGTGGTCAGAATTCAGAAGTACCTGTGCGCAACTTATGAATCAAAACTATAAGGGGGCTGCTCACAATATTACTAACTAAGGTAAATATGAAAATGCAATAAGAGGAAAAAGAGTAAAACCCGCCTGCTCGTGTGTGGATCATCTAGTGAAAGATCAATAATATAATGCCCAATAATCTCATGAGCAAGTATATGCATAAAACACATAATTTAATTAGTTAACTTGATTTCGTGTCCATATTTCAAGTTATGTTCATATATGTGTGTGTTTAAAATAATCAAATTAATATTAATCGTTATATGTTTACGTTGACGAAAGTCATCGTAAAATTTTAACGTTAAATTCGTGTTTACGATGCAGTTTGGAAAAGTGAAAGCCCACGACAAGATCTATGCGGTAATCATCTAAAACAAATTACTTTGGTGGTAAAAACATTAAAAATAGAAATTTAGGTCATGTTTTAATGTGGTTTAAACTATTTTTAGTGGCCCATTGCTTTAATATATTTAATATATTAAAGGATACAATGAATGATTATGGTATTAGTTTCTTAGTTTAAAGAGTATGGAGGGGTGATGAGTAAATATCTTATACTTTTCTTACTTATCACCAAATATACGTGTCATTAAGAGAACGAATTAAACAAACTAAAAGACACTCAAGCTTCCTTCTTTAATAGACAACTCTCGATCTCTCCTAGACTCTAAGGTTTTCTTTTCCTTTGATGAAATTTAATCGCTCGACTACTGTCCTTTTCTGCTCATGAGAGTTCTCACTGGTTTTCAAGCATATAGTGCCCTAAAATCGGTATCTTCCTAAGGCGAGTTTATTCTAATCGGTGTTAGTCATATTTAAGATAGATTTATTTTATCCTTTTGAAGTCAATGGTGTTTAACGTTATAAATTTAATTTTAATTGGTTAGATTCTAAAATTTAGATTGACATTTTGTTGGTCAGTTTATGAAAAGCTACTAAAGATATGATAGAAATCCATTGCACTGTTCTTTTATTAGTGTAATAACGTATATATATATTTATTGATTAGAATGAACCTAATTTGTGGTAGAAGTATATGACACAAGAAATTTTGTTTATAGGAAGTAATATGACATGTGATTGAATAATTAAAATATTGCCATTAGTAAAAGACCAAGCGAGCCTATGTACTTTTGATGTTAAGCTTTGAGGATAAATGATATGGTTAAATTACTTATGTATATATATTATTAAATAGCTAGTAGAGTTATTTTATTTTAAATAGCTAAAGGTACGGGTCCCCATAGTAGGTAGATTTATAAAAAGTAGTAACATATGAAATATGAAGAATGATGAACATATTCTAATTTAAGAAATAATATAACAAATCAGATTGAACTGGATTAAGCACATCGAGCTTTGGGTGAAGTTACGCTTTCCACACTTGCTAGCAAGCATTATCAGTGAATTCGAGGTAAGTAAAGATCTTCCTTTACTTGCATTACAAGAATTAAACGTAAATGGTGATTTACTTGTGAACGTATGTGCATATAACTGCATTGTTCTTTTGATGTTTGTTCATTATAAATGGTGTAAATGTTAAAAGAATAAATGGCGTGCCTGTTGCGATGTCTTTATAAAGAGACTATGATATGTTATGGAGCGGTGTTGGAAGCCCGACTGATCACCGAGAATGTAATTGAGAATTTCCCCCACACGCCTGCGTGTAATGTTACGACTGGTCACATGTTAAAAGAATTGAAACATTTTGACCAACCGATCGAAGTTAAAAGAAGTGACGAACGGGTCACATGTTAAAAGAAGTGACGAACGGGTCAGATGTTAAAAGAAGTTATGAAAGGGTCACATGTTAAAATAAGTGACGAACGGGTCACATGTTAAAAGAATTATGGGGAATTGTGCAACATGAGCGTCCATAACAACGTCTACAAGCCTTAGCATTTGAGATACACATTATGAAAGAGAATTAGATAATTCATATTAATGTACTATGTTAATATGACATGAATGAAAATAGAATTTGATAATGCACATTAATTGTGCTATATGGTTATGATACGAACAGTGTTATATGAGCTTTTAAATTGTCTTTTAATTACTGAACTTTCGCTCATTAGAATTCTTGTAATGCAGACATTGCAGGTAATTCAAATGACACATGAGGCTGTTGGTCGAAGACTCGAAGCTACGGATCTGATGCATATGAGATATTAACGGCTGTGGGATAGCTAGTTGTGTACTTGGGTTATTTTGAGCATCGTTATGCTATGTATAAATCAAAAGAAAGGAGCAAGTAGTTTATGCTTCCTCGTTTTGGTATCAGAGCTACAGGTTTAGTCGTTCTTGTAGACCATCTCATACGCAAATGATCATAGATCGAGTCGACCAATCAACAGGTTTGATTTTTTTCCTTGTTTGTGATATCTTCTTTTATTATTTTGGAATAATTACAATATTGTATGCAAAAATAGTATTTAGTAAAATTGCTCCTGTAAGATTGAAAGAGGCTTTTCCAGGACGTTATGGCGGAAGAATCTGAGAGAGTTCTTGAGGAGAGAATGAACCCAGATAATCCTGCTTCCTCCCAAAGTAATTTGATAGAACATCTTACAGAATTACGCGAGAGTCAATGGAGACATATTGAAAGACAAAGTGGCGTGATTGAACCATTAATGTAAGAACAAGAGAGACACAATCAGCAACAACCCGTCTCTTCCTCAGTTGCTAGAGAACGGACGGAGCACGGTGGAGAACTATTGATGTGAATTATCACGACCAACTATCACAAAGTGATTGCACTCTGTTTATGATGAATATGACGATAGATCTTAACTTTACAAGATAAGATACGCTTTGGTGAATAAAGACACGAGATGAAAAATTTGTAAAGGATGAAGCAATGATCATGAATTTGTATTGGATTGAGAGCAGAGTGAATACAGAGTGAAAACCTAATGTAAAGTATTGAAGGAGATGTGTGTACATTGGGTTATTTTGTAGGCCTTTTAATAGCCTAAGTTACAACGTATATTTCCTACAATTTAGCAACGGCTAGTAGACCAAGTAGATGTCTCCTCGCCTCTTTTCTGACCACCACGTGTAAAATCTGGACGACGTGGTATTTGGTGCCTTTCCACGTGGAGGACTCTGGGCTAGTCAATAAAGGGGGAGCATTCCTAGTCTTCGGGGTTGCCTGGTCTTTGTGGACTGATTGCCTCCGCGGTGCATTACTTCTTCGATTGAGGTATAACGGTTCACGCAGATATCCTGCTTAAATTTTGATTTGTACCACAGTCCTGCGGCCAGAGCCGCAATTGTTGTTTTGTCGCTTACTCCGTTAAGGCGTGACATCACGTCCTTGAATCTGGCTATGAAGTTTCGTAGTGGCTCATCATTTGTTTGTTGCAGTGCGTAAAGTTATGCCACCGTGGTATCTGTCTCGATGAACATGGAGAAATGTTTCAAGAAAAGTGTTGTCAGCTGATTAAACAAGCCGATTGTGGCCGGTTGCAGCTTTGAGAACCAGTCGAGTGCATTATGCACGAGGTGCTCGGCGAATATCTGGCAGTATCCCGCGTCTCGTTGGTGAGGTTGGAAATCGGCTCTCCCCATCGCGATGTAGAATGCCCGGAGATATGCTTTCGGATCGGTTTTTTCGTCTTAACGCGGGACGTTGACTCTTTCGATATCCCAGATTTTCTCGTTGGTGATCAGCGAGGTGAATGGTGTGCTCGTGGATTCTTGAACCAGGCGGCCTATTTCGGGGGCCGCCGAGGTGGCGTGATGAACCATTGTGCTCATCGCTTTCAACTCGGACTAAACCTTTTCCATCGTGGATTCAAGTTCTCTGAGCCATGTCGGGAATGGAAGATCGGGATTATAAACGAAAGGATTTTTGTCAATGCGAGTGGCATCATGTCGGGTCATAGGAGGTATCTCCTCCCGGATGCGGATCGGATTGGTCATTTTGTTCCCAATCCGCATGGAGCCCGGGCGCATTGGCGCCCGGGGGGCTTGTATCTTGGCATCCCAATTCGGCCTAGGAGGGTTCCGGAACCCAAAATCGTTGGTTTGGTGTGGTGCACCATAGTTGGATTGGAGTGCTCTCAATCCGGTGCCGGGGTGTCCAGTCGAAGTTTGGCCGGTTGCGACCCCACGGTCTTCAGGCCCTTGTGGGCCCGTGGTGGGGTTTTACCCCTCCGTTAAGCCCGGGGTGTTTTCCACCTCAGTTGGTCCCAGAGTGACTTGGATTTCGGAAAAATATAGAGTCATTCCTCGTCCGAGATCTCCGAGGTGCCGATGAAGACTAGGCTTTCATCGAGTTGACTGCTTCGGTCAACGTACCCTCGATTTTGGACTTCTTCTGGGAGAGGCTTTCCAATTTGGTTTGAAAATCCTTTCGCGATTCATCGCCCTCTTCGAGTTGCTTGAGGATAGTTTCCAACATGGCTTTTACGGCGTAATCCGCCGCGGTTTCCGAGGGGTTGCTCGTGGGATTCGCGCTGGATGCTCCACCTACCATTCGTGTGTTTGCTTGCCGGGAACTTGGTTTGGTAGGATTCTATAAAGACTTTCCACAGACGGTGCCAAACTGTTGATGTGAACAATCAAGACCAACTTTCACAATGTGATTGCACTCTGTTTGTGATGAATATGATGATAGATCTTAACTTTACAAGATAAGATACACTACGCTGAATAAAGACACGAGATGAAAAATTTGTAAAGGATGAAGCAATGATCATGAATTTGTATATTTGATTAAGAGCAGAGTGAATACAGAGTGAAAAACTAATGTAAAGTGCTGAACAAGATGTGTGTACATTGGGTTATTTCGTAGGCCTTTTAATAGCCTAAGTTACAACATATATTTTCTACAATTTAGCAACGGCTAGTAAACCAAGTAAATGTATCCTCGCCTCTTTTCTGACCACCATGTGTTAAACCTGGACGACTTGGTATTTGGTGCCTTTCCACGTGGAGGACTCTGGGCTAGTCAATAAAGGGGGAACATTCCTAGTCTTCGGGGTTGCCTGGTCTTTGTGGACTGATTGGATGTGTCTTCGTGGGCCTCGTCTTCATGGAGACTTGGCATTCGTTGACTAAGCTTTGGAGTGAATTCTTTATGGGCCCGTGGTTTTGGGCTGCTTCGTCAGGCCTGCTGGTTCGCATGGGGCCGAAACTCTTTTGGGTCTTGTGTTGTTTGTCCCTAAGATGTAGTTTTGCACTTCGATGTCGTTTTTTACAAGGAGGGTGAAATCCTGCATCATCAGTGAGCCCCCCAGTTCATTAAGTGATTGTCGCTTGGTGAACTATTATGTCATTTTGATGGGGGATTATTCTCATCTAATCGCAAAAGATGTGGAAACTCAAGGTATTTTTGCCATCGAATTTTCTTTGGAGCAGATGTTAATTTGCTTTATGGCGCGACACTTGATTTTCAAGCGTGCGAATTTGAATTCTTCAGTTATAGACTGAATCAATTCGTGGGCGGTGTTTTTAGGGTTTTGCATGGGCTGTATACGTGGCATGCTTCGATTGGCCTAGTGTGTCCCTTTTTCCTTTTCGGTTTCTTGCGCCGAGCCTTGACCCAATCAAGATTTGATGTGACAACGGTCTTGAGTAACTGGGTTTGAGGCTGACACGCGTATTACGGAGGTAACGGGGGCTATTTAGCCCCTTTGGCTTCGATGCCATGATTGTGGCAGTTTTCGAAGATCGTGGAGAGTGGTTTTCAAGAAGCGGTTTAGCAGAGGTGAGTTTATAAACTCTTATTGTGGTTTTTTCTTCATTCCCTTCGCATTTTTCCTCTTCTTCTTCTCTCTCCAAACGACTGCGAAATGTTTTCTTTTGGTTCGAAAAGCTATTCGTTCCCCGCCGATGGCTCCCTCTCCGTCGTTACTCCGGCATACCTCCGGGAGCTTTGCAGTTTGTACAACGTCCCCGATTTTATAGAGATGGAGGCTCCAGGCCCTCTCGATCGAGCCTTCGACGAGAGACTAGGATGGTCGTGCGTGTACAAAGCTTTCTTCAAAGCTGGCGTTGAATTCCCACTCCCCGAGGTGGTTGTCGAATTCCTCCAGTATATCGGCATGGGTCCAGGGCAGCTGGTCCCTAACGCCTACCGCAATCTAGTAGCGCTGGGAGTCTTGTCGCGGGAGATTAGGGCGGTTCTCACCGTTGAGGACCTCATTCGCCTTTATTACCCCAAAGGCGCCGGGAAATCTTTGGGGAGGTTCTTCTTGAACGGGAGGCTGGGGAGGATCCTTAAAGGAACCCCCGACGTCCGCGGCGGATGGACGGAGAGGTTATTTTTCCTCAGAGATAGCCGTCCTGATTCCCTAAAGCCTCCGAGTTGGAGTTCAGGCCCTGGTGGGCCCCGAAGGCCTATTTAGATGCTTTGTTGTTGCATAGAAATTTTGTTTCTTTGTTCTAACCGTTTGATCTTTTCGGTTTTTTGTTTAGCGACCAAGATCGTGGTGCCGGAGGCAGACCCGAGGTTCCGCGCTCTTAAAAAGGCGTTGATCCCGAACGGCGGAGTGGATTGGAGTGAATTCCCGGTCGCTAGGATCCGCATTTCTGGTTACTAGAAGTACCAGACTGACGCGGGTCAACCGATCCCATCCCTTCCAGTGTCCATCTAGGGTGCGTCTTTTGTTCCGCCTCGCGGGATCTTTTCTTTGATATTTCCGAGGTGTTTTTCATCTTGTAACTTTTTGTTTCGCAGAGCTCGAGGAGTCCATGAAGTCCTCAAGCAGCCAGCCTTCATCCCCTGAATGCCGCAAGGAGCCTGGCCAAGTTGTCCACTACGTTTCCTCAATAACTGATGAGACTCCCGAGGACGCTTCGTTGGAGACATTGGTGGAAAAGGCGCAGGAGGCCCAGTCCTTCCGATGCATCAAGGTGGAGGGCAAAGTGGCGCTTGATGCCGGGGCACGTCCTGAAGTGGGAGTCGAAGAGGTGGTTCTTCCAGCGAGGTCGTCGGACGATGCTGCACCTTGTCCGGAGAAACGCGACCGCTCCTCCGAGCTTGCCGAGGTGAACGTGGTTCCTCAAAAAAGGGGGAAAAGTGATCTCGGAGCGCCAGACCAGGTCGACGCGGTCAAACTCTCTAGGGTACGTCGCGCCTCCTCGCCGCCAACATGAGAAGTCGAAGGCCATGATGTCCCGGGAGGCAAGTAGCCGCCGCTCAGGTTCCGGAGGACGTCCGGACACTCAGTCGATTTTGATTGAGTTCGCGAGCTCTCATTCCCTGGTCGACTCCCCCCGAGCATCCTCGTGCTTTGTGAACAGCTTGGCTTGCCGCGGTCACCCCCTCGACGTGCTTTCCCTGTCGCATGGCAGGGAATACGAGAAGGCGGCGCATAATGGCGTGAAGGTAACTTCTGTGGTTTTTTTACAGATATATTCGTATATCGAGGTGTTTCTCACCTCGTAGTTTTTTCTTGCAGTTTCTAACCGCGATGAACGAGATGGTTCTCGCGTATGAGAAGGATGTAGAGGCCTTGAGGCTCGAAGTTGCCGAGGCGGGGTCCGGCGGGCGTCTGAAGGAGGCTGAGTCCCAGCTCGCCGAAAGGGAAACAGAGTTGCGGGATGCTCAAGCGAGACTTCGTAAGGTGGAGGAGAACCTGTACTCGTCGAGGTTGGATGCCGATTTCTAGAAGGAGACGGCCGAGAAATTGCAAGCCCAAGTCTCCAAGGAGCGCAACAGAAGCCGGTATCTCCAGGACGAGGTGTCATCACTTCGGGCCGAAGTGGCTAGGGTCGAAGCGCTTGAGCGGAGCATGAAGACAACTCGCGAAGGTTTTCTAAAAGCGACTGAAGAGTTCCAAGAGGCGAAGAGTGAGGTGGTCTCGGCGACTCGCTTCGCCGTGCAGAAAAATTCTGAGAAGCTCAATAAGAGAATAGAGTGCCGCAATGACACCATTGCCAAACTTGGACTTCAGCTCGCTAAATTCACGTCCGCCCAAGGATCCCAAGGTACATGTCTGAATTTTCTCCGTGGTGTTTTCAGAGCTGCTACGTGCGTAGGATTCCTTGGTGGAGTGATTGTTATGGGTTTCATTTCCCAGGTGGTGCTCCGCCTCGTACCGCCGGTTCCGGATCCTCTCCGATCTCAAGTCCCACCTCGTCTCACCCTGCCGACACCTCGGGTAAGCGCTGTGACCACACTCTCCCCGTCGAAGGGAGCCAAGAAGAGGTCCCCGATGCTGGCGCTGGTGTGGAGGACACCTTAGATACCGGGCTTGGCGAGGACGAGGTCGGGGGAGACGACCAGGAGGAAAAGGAGGATAGGGGCCGCGACATTGACGTCGACGAGGAGAACTAACCAACTCAAGAATTTTTCCCTTTTTTGGTTTTTTCTTTTTGCCCCAATTTGCTTGTGTTTGAGACAATGCGCACCTTTTTTGGTTGGGAGTCCAACCTGGGTGCTTTTAGATTTCCAGTTCAAGATTCGTACACCTTTTTTGGTCGGTAGTCCGACCTGGGTGTTGTCACTTCGTTTCGACGAGGTGAATTTTGTTTGTTGAAACTCGGTTATTTCTTTCAATAAATATCCGTTTATCCCGCGCAATCTAGTTAGTCGATCCCTATTATAGTATCTTTCTATTACCATTTGGTTGTTTACGATCCTGCTCAAAGCTCTTTCTCTTCGTTCTTCGATGTAGTTGAGCTGACCTTTTAGCATTTCTTCGTTTTTGTCTTGTTGATCCGGACAAAATTCTCGTCTTAGACTTAGAGATTCCGCTTCGGCTGGTACCATTGCTTCAGATCCGTATACCAGCGCGAAGGGTGTTTCTCCGGTGTCTCGACGAGGTGTGGTTCGGTATTGCTCATAGCACCCCGTTTAGTTCTTCGGGCCATCTCCCTTTTTTGTTGTCTAACCTCTTTTTGATCCCGTCGATTATCGTTCAATTTTCCATCTCGGAATGTCCGTTTCCTTGTGGGTATCTCGGAGTCGAGGTGTTAAGAGAGATTTCTTGCGTGGCGCAGAAATTTTTGAATCTGCTAGAGATAAATTTTGGTCCATTGTCTTCGATGATCTCCTTCGGGAGTCCATATCTGCAGACTATGTTTTTCAACACAAAATTTTCCGCGTTTACGTCTGTTATGTGTGCGTAGGCCTTGGCCTCAACCCATTTCCTAAAATACTCTTTCGCTATTAATAGGAACCTCGTTAGTCCTTTGGCCGCTAGCATCGGACCGACGATATCCATCAACCATTTTATGAATGGGTACGGTACTGTGACCGAAGAAAACTTTAATGCGGGTTGTCTGATGGTTGGCGCGTGCCTTTCGCACGCATCGCATTTTCTCACATGCGATTCGCTATCCTTTAGCATGGTGGGCCAGAAGAATCCTTGTCTTTTGACCTTGTTGGCCAGGGATCTTCCTCCGGAATGGTTTCCGTAAGTTCCCTCGTGTACTTCGTGGATGACGTTATTTGCTTCGTCTTCCCCCAAGCATTTGAGGTACGACCCGCTGAAACTTCTTTTGTAAAGCGTGTCGTTTATCAGACAGAATCTTGAGCTTTTGGCCCTCAGTTTTCTGGCTTCTTATCGATCCCGAGGTGTTTCTTCACCTCGCAAGAATTTGATTACTGGAGTTCTACAAACTTTCGGGCCAAGCTCGATGCTGTGGACCATTAAGTCGATGCTTGGTGCATCTATCGTTTATAACGAGATAATTCGTTTCACGGGGTCCGAGATGGATGCCAATCCCGCCATTGCATCGGCTTGCGCGTTCTCACTCCTTGGGATCTGGTCTATCTCGGCTTTATCGAACGTTTTGATCAGTTGGTTCACCACAGTTAGGTAGGCATTTATTCTTTGATCTTTTGCTTCGTATTCCCTTGCTATTTGGCTTGTTACCAACTTTGAGTCGAAGTAAGCTTTGACATTCCGTGCCCCCACTGCTCGTGCTAGCTTGAGGCCAGCTATCAGGGCTTCGTATTCGGCTTCATTGTTTGAGGCCTTGAAGTTGAGGCGGAATGATTGCTCGATCACCTTGCCGCTTGGGGTGACGAGGTGAATTCCTACTCCTGATCCGTTTTGGTTCGAGGAGCCATCCATTATTAGTGTCCATGCTTCGTCCATCGATTTGTCCTCCGGTTTTCCAGTGTTCAATTCTACACCAAAGTCAGCTAAGACCTGTAATTTGGCGCACGTTCTTATCTTATATTCGAGGTCAAACTCGCTGAGTTCCACTGCCCACTTCGTTAACATTACGGACTGATTTGGGCTATGCAGCACCGATCGCAGTGGCTGTAGCATCATCACCATGATGGTGTGCGCTTGGAAATATGGCCTTAGTTTTCTTGCCGCGGTGACGAAGGCGACCGCTACTTTCTCCATGGTGGGATATCTAGTTTCCGCGTCCTCCAATGATTTTCTTGTGTAGATGATAGGATTCTGATCACCTCGATCTTCTCTGACGAGTACGCTACTTACCGCGTGGGTAGTTACTACGAGATAAATTAACAGTGGTTCGCCGGTGACTGGGCTGACCAATATTGGTGGGGTGGACAAACACCTTTTCAGCTCTTGAAAAGCTTGTTCGCATTCGCCTTTCCATTCGAACTTTTTGTTTCCTTTCAGCATTTTGTAGAAAGGAAGACATTCGTCGGTCGATCTCGATATGAATCAGTTTAGGGCCGCGATCCGCCCTGTTAGCCGTTGAACCACTTTCACGCTACGAGGTGAAGGCATTTTTAGCAGGGCGTTTATTTCGTCTGGGTTCGCCTCGATGCCACGTTGTGTGACGAGGTATCCGAGGAATTTTCCCGACGACACTCCGAATGAACACTTTGAAGGGTTCAACTTCATTTGGTACTTCCTTAACATATCGAAGCATTGCTCGAGGTGAGAGACATGATCCTCTTAATGTTTGGACTTAACCAGCATGTCGTCTATGTAGACTTCCATGGTCTTTCTGAGGTATTTGGAGAACATTTTGTTCACGAGTCGTTAGTATGTTGCCGCTACGTTTTTCAGTCCGAAAGGGATTACCTTGTAGCAGTAGATTCCCCGCTCAGTTATGAACGAAGTCTTCTCTTGTTCGTCGGGATGCATCAAGACCTGATTATAACCGGAAAAGGCGTCCACGAAGGAAAGCAGCTCGTGCCCGCATGTCGCCTCGACAAGTCTGTCGATGTGCGGGAGCGAAAAGCTATCTTTAGGACATGCCTTGTTTATGTCGGTCAAATCGATGCACACCCTCCATTTTCCACTTTTCTTTTTTACTACGACCGTGTTTGCCAGCCAATCAGGGTATTTTACCGCGCGGGTCGATCCCGTCTTGAGAAGCTTTTTGACCTCCTCGTTCACTGCCTTGGAACGGTCCGGGGCTAGCTTTCGTCTTTTTTGCCTGATTGGTTTGAAGCTCGGATCAACGTTCAGCTGATACGAGATGATTTCTGGGCTGATTTCTGGCATGTCCTCGTGGGACCAAGCGAAGCATTCTTTGTTCCTTTTTATGAACTTAATGAGTCGTTTGAGGATTTTGCCTTTTAGCTCGCTTCCGATCCCGACAGTGTTTTGGGGTTTTGTCGTCGATGGGAACTTGTTGCACCAGCTCGATTGTTGGAGACTCGTTGTCTTCCTCCGAGGTGTTTTTCACCTCGTTTATTTGTGGATGCTGTAATTGCTATGCCTGATTCACTGTGCTTTGCTTGGCGAGCAAAAAGCTGTTCATGTAGCATCTCCGTGCCATGGCCTGGTCACCTCGGATTTCTTTGATTTCCTCATCGCTCGGGAATTGCAAACTCAGGTAATACGTCGAAGGTACCGTCCTCATGGCTGCAACCATGGCCTCTCTAGGATTGCATTGTATGGTGACGGCCAGTCGATGATCAAGAACTTGGTTGTCGTGTTCACACCTCCCGCCATTACGGGGAGCTGGATCTCTCCTATGGTGTTTACAGAGTGACCGCTGAATCCGGTGAGTGGGATTGTTTCCCTATTGATGTCTTCTGGCCTTATTTTCATTTGGCTTAGAGTTGACAGGAAAATTACGTCCATGGAGCTTCCGTTATCGATGAGAATCCTTTTGGTTTCCCAGTTTGCGATATTTAGGGTTACGACCAATGCGTCGTCATGTGGCCCTGCGAGCACTCGAGCTTCGCTCTCCTTGAATGTGATTAGGGCTTCCGGCCCTTGCGAGATCTGACGAGGTGCGTCTGACTGCAGCTTTCGGTGGTGTGCCTTAATCGAGTTGATCGATGGCTTACACTATTGAGATCCTCCCATTATTACGTTGATGACTTGGGATTTCTTCTCTTTTCCATCATCTTCGACGTCGTTAACCTGTTTTCCCCTTTTTCGAATGGGGTGTCAGGGGCTTCCCCAGGTAGGGGAGCTCGGTTTTTCTTATGCTTTTTATTTTTTGAGGTTCTCGGATCTTCTTCCGGGCTTATGTTTCCTTGTAACCTTGGGTTTAAGGCCTCGATATCGAGATCGCTCATCTCGCCTCACTCCAATTTTTCCGCTAGGGTCATTTGTAGCTTGCGGCATTGGGCTTTTGCATGCCTGAAAACCTTGTGAAATTTGCAGTAGGCCTTTGGGTCCTTAGGCCACAGATCTGATTGTGGCGCTGTGCTGCTGCTTTGGGCCATGTTGACCTCGTCTTTCTCCGAGTTCATGACGTAACCTGGGGGATATTACTTCTCTTGGGATGAGGTGCGCTACCTCGGTGGGGTCCGGCTCCTTTGTTGTGGCCGGAATCCCGCGATGGTCTCAGAATATTGTTGAACTTAGGCGTCGCCAGGGTCGGATTGAATTTTATGGCGAGGGCCGCTCGCTCCTCCTCGACTCGGATCCAATTGCCTCCGCTGTGCATTACGTTTTTGATTGAGGTATAACGGTTCACGAGATATCCTGCCTGAATTTTGATTTGTACCAATGTCCTGCTGTTAGAGCCGCATGCTGTTTCGTGGCTTATTCCATTAAGGCGTGATAGCACGTTCTTGAATCTGGCTATGAAGTTTCGTAGTGGCTCATCCTTTTTTTTCTGCAGTGCGTAAAGTTGCGCCACCGTGGTCTTTGTCTCGATGAACATGGAGAAATGTTTCAAGAAAAGTGTTGTCAGCTGATCAAACGAGCTGATTGTGGCCGGTTGCAGCCTTGAGAACCAGTCGAGTGCATTATGCACAAGGTGCGCGGCAAATATCTGGCAGTATCCCGCGTCTCGTTGGTGAAGTTGGAGATCGGCTCTCCCCATATCGATGTAGAATGCCCGGATATATGCTCTCGGATCGGTTTTTCCGTCGTAAGGCGGGACGTTGACTCTTTCGATATCCCTGATTTTCTCGTTGGTGATCAGCGAGGTGAATGGTGTACTCGTGGATTCTTGAACCAGGCGGCCTATTTTGGGGGCCGCTGAGGTGGCGTGATGAACCTTTGTGCTCACCGCTTTGACCTCGGACTGTACCTTTTCCATCGTGGATTCAAGTTCTCTGAGCCATGTCGGGAATGGAAGATCTGGATTATAAACGAAAGCATTGTCCTTGTTGTTGCGAGTTGCATCTTGTCGGGTCATAGGAGGTATCTCCTCCCGGATGCGGATCGGATTGGTCATTTCGTTCCCAATCCGCATGGAGCCCGGGCGCATTGGCGCCCGGGGGGCTTGTATCTTGGCATCCCAATTTGGCCTACGAGGGGTCCGGAACCCGAAATCGTTGGTTTGGTGTGGTGCACCATAGTTGGATTGGATTGCTCCCAATCCGGTGCCGGAGTGTCCAGTCAAAGTGTGGCCGGTTGCGACCCCGCGGTCTTCAAGCCCTTGTGGGCCCGAGGTGGGGTTTTTCCCCTCCGTTAAGCCCGGGGTGTTTTTCACCTCAGTTGGTCCCGGAGTGACCTGGATTTCCAAAAAATATAGTCCTTCCTCGTCCGAAATATCTCCGAGGTGCCGATGAAGACTAGGCTTTCATCGAGCTGACTGCTTCGGTAAACGTATCCTCGATTTTGGAATTCTTCTGGGAAAGGCTTTCCAATTTGGTTTGAAAATCCTTTCTCGATTCATCACCCTCTTCGAGTTGCTTGAGGATAGTTTCCAACATGGATTTTACAGCGTAATCCGCCGCGGTCTCCGAGGGGTTGCTCGTGGGATTCGCGCTGAATGCTCCACCAGCCATTCGTGTGTTTGCTTGCCGGGAACTTGGTTGGGTAGGAATCTATAAAGACTTCCCACAGACGGCGCCAAACTGTTGATGTGAATAATCACGACCAACTGTCACAAAGTGATTGCACTCTTTTTATGATGATTATGAAGATAGATATCTTAACTTTACAAGATAAGAAACACTTCGGTGAATAAGGACACGAGATGACAAATTTGTAAAGGAGGAAGCAATGATCAGGAATTTGTATATTTGATTAAGAGCAGAGTGAATACAGAGTGAAAAATTAATGAAAGTGTTGAAGGAGATGTGTGTACATTGGGTTATTTCGTAGCCCTTTTAATAGCCTAAGTTACAACGTATATTTTCTAAAATTTAGCAACGGCTAGTAGACCAAGTAGATGTCTCCTCGCCTCTTTTCTGACCACCACGTGTAAAACCATGACGACGTGGTATTTGGTGCCTTTCCACGTGGAGGACTCTGGGCTAGTCAATAAAGGGGGAGCATTCCTAGTCTTCGGGGTTGCCTGGTCTTTGTGGACTGATTGGATGTGTCTTCGTGGGCTTGGTATTTGTGGGCCTCATCTTCATGGAGACTTGGCCTTCGTTGCCTAAGCTTTGGAGTGAATTCTTGATGGGCCCGTGGTTTTGGCCCCCTGCTTCGTCAGGCCCGCTGGTTCGCATGAGGCCCAAACTCTTTTGGGTCTTCTGTCGTTTGTCCCTAAGATGTAGTTTTGCACTTAATGAAAAGATTATCTGCAATGAAGCTTCAACCAACCCCACTAGAAATGATCAAGGAAGGTCATGTGAATGATACATATGCGAGTAAGTTGAGATCAAGAATTTCATCAGGGAAAAGAACAGAATGTCAACTATCACAAGACGGTGTAATAAGCTACAATGGAAGATTGTATGTGCAACATGATGAGACGATTAGAAGATGTATTATGTCTGAAGCTCGTAGTAGTCCGTATTCAGTTCACCCCAGCGCTACAAAAATGTATAAAGAACTGAAGACTCATTATTGGTGGCCATGTATTAAGAACGATGTTGCTAAGTTTGTGGAGCAATGCTTTATTTGTCAACAAGTTAAAGTAGAGCATCAAAGACCAGCAGGCTTACTCCAGCTTTTGACAGTACCGCAATGGAAATGGGAAGAAATCACTATGGACTTTGTCGTCGAGTTACCCCGGTCTCTTGATGGACACGATGCAATTTGGGTTATTGTTGATAGACTCACAAAGTCTGCTCATTTTCTTTCTGTTCGCATGACCTACTCAATAGATCAACTCGCTCAACTTTACGTCAAGGAGATTGTTCGACTGCATGGAGTGCCGTTATCTATTGTTTTCGATAGAGATGCAAGATTCAAATCGGCATTTTGGAAAAGCTTACACAGGGCGATGAGATCCAAATTAGCCGTTGGTACTGCTTTTTACCCTCAATCCGATGGACAATTAGAGAGAATTATACAAACTTTGGAAGACATGTTGAGGGGGTGTGTTTTGGATTTTCATGGATCATGGAATAAATATCTACCCTTGGTCGAGTTCTTTTACAACAATAGTCATCATTCTACAATTGGCATGGCGCCTTATGAAGCTTTATATGGAAGAAAGTGTCGATCTCCTGTGCATTGGGACGAAGTAGGCGACAGGAAGTACCTCGGCCCAGAGCTTGTGCAGTATACCGTTAAAGCGATTGAGAAAACTCGAAGAAGAATGCTGACTGCTCAAAGTTGGCAAACAAGCTATGTAGATCTAAAGCATCGGAGGTTAGAATTTGAAATCAGAGATAAAGTGTTTGTCAATGTATCTCCGGTGAAAGGTGTCATGAGGTTTGGGAAGAAAGGAAAGTTGAGCCCTAGATTTGTCAGGCCATTTGAAGTCTTAGAAAGAATTGGACCGGTTGCGTATAAGTTAGCTCTCCCTCCAGCATTGTCTATGGTGCACAACGCTTTTCACGTCTTCATGTTGAGAAAATATATCTCAGACCCTTCTTACATATTACACTATGAAACGCTACAACTGAATGAAGACCTCACTTACAAGGAGAAGCCCATGAAAGTAATTGATACGAAAGAAAAAAATCTGAGAAATAAGAAGATTCGGTTGGTCAAAGTATTATAGAGGACTCACTCAGTTGAAGAAGCTACATGGGAAACAGAAGAGAAAATGAGAAGTAAATAACCAGAGTTGTTTTGGTAAGTAAATTTCGAGGACGAAGTTTTTATTAGGAGGGGTGGTTTATAATGCCCAATTATCTCATGAGCAAGTATATGCATAAAACACATAATTTAATTAGTAAACTTGATTTCGTGTCCATATTTCAAGTTCTGTTAATATATGTGTGTCTTTAAAATAATCATATAAATATTAATCGTTATAAGTTTACGTTGACGAAAGTTATCGTAAAATTTTAACGTTAAATTCGTGTTTATGATGTAGTGTGGAAAAGTGAAAGCTCACGACAAGATCGATGTGCTAATCATCTAAAACAAATTACTTTGGTGATAAAAACATTAAAAGTATAAATTTAGGTCATGTTTTAATGTGGCTGAAACTATTTTTAGTGGCCCATTCCTTTAATATATTAAAGGATACAAGTACAACGAATGATTATGGTATTAGTTTCTTAGTTTAAAGAGTATGGAGGGGTGATGAGTAAATATCTTGTACTTTTCTTACTTATCACCAAATATACGTGTGATTAAGAGAATGAATTAAACAAACTAAAAGACACTCAGCTTCCTTCTTTAATAGACAGCTCTCGAACTCTCCCAGTCTCTAAGGTTTTCTATTCCTTTGATGAAATTTCATCGCTCGACTACTGTCCTTGTCTTCTCATGAGAGTTCTCACTGGTTTTCAAGCATATAGTGCCCTAAAATCAGTATCTTCCTAAGGAGAGATTATTCTAATCGGTGTTAGTCATATTTAAGATAGATTTATTTTATCCTTTTGAAGTCAATGGTGTTTAACGTTATAAAGTTAAATTTAATTGGTTAGATTCTAAAATTTAGATTGACATTTTTGTTGGTCAGTTTATGAAAAGCTACAAAAGTTATTATAGAAATTCAGTGCACTGTTCTTTTATTAGTGTAATAATGTATATATATTTTGATTAGAATGAACCTAATTGGTGATAAAAGTATATGACACAAGAAATTTTGTTTATAGTAAGTAATATGACATGTGATTGAATAATTAATATGTTGACATTAGTAAAAGACCAAGCGCCTATGTACTTTTGATGTTAAGCTTTGAGAATAAATGATATGGTTAAATTACTTATATATATATATTATTAAAAAGCTTGTAGAATTATTTTATTTTAAATGGCTAAAGGTACGGGTCCCCAAAGTAGTTAGATTTATAAAAAGTAGTAACATATGAAATATGAAGAATGATGAACATATTATAATTTAAGAAATAATATAACAAATCAGATTGAACGGGATTAAGCACATCGAGCTTTGGGTGAAGTTACGCTTTCTACACTAGCTAGCAAGACTTATCAGTGAATTCGAGGTAAGTTAATATCTTCCTTTACTTGCATTACAAGAATTAAACTTAAATGGTGATTTACTTGTTAACGTATGTGCATATAACTTCATTGTTCTTCTGATGTTTGTTCATTATAAATGGTGTAAATGTTAAAAGAATAAATGAGAGTGTATCTCAGTCGCTAAGTTTGGGTAGGCGGCGTGCCTGTTGCGATGTCTCTATAAAGAGACTATGATATGTTATGGCGCGGTGTGGGAAGCCCGACTGATCACCGGGAATGTAATTGAGAATTTCCCCCACACGACTGCGTGTAATGTTACGACTGGTCACATGTTAAAAGAATTGAAACGTTTTGACCGACCGATCGAAGTTAAAAGAAGTGACGAACGGGTCACATGTTAAAAGAAGTGACGAACGGGTGACATGTAAAACAAGTGACAAAAGGGTCACATGTTAAAACAACTGACGAACGGGTCACATGTTAAAAGAATTATGGGGAATTGTGCAACAAGAGCGTCCATAACAACGTCTATAAGCCTTAGCATTTGAGATACACATTATGAAAGAGAATTGGATAATTCATATTAATGTACTATGTTAATATGACATGAATGAAAAGAGAATTTGATAATGCACATTAATTGTGCTATATGGTTATGATACGAACGGTGTTATATGAGCTTTTAAATTGTCTTTTACTTACAGAGCTTTCGCTCATTAGAATTCTTGTAATGCAGACATTGCAGGTAATTCAAATGACACATGAGGCTGTTGGTTGAAGACTCGAAGCTAGGGATGTGATGCATATGAGATATTAACGACTGTGTGATAGCTAGTTGTGTACTTGGGGGTATTTTGAGCGTCGTTACGCTATGTATAAATCAAAAGAAATGAGCAAGTAGTTTATGCTTCCTCGTTTTGGGATAAATACTGATAGTGGTTAGATATGAGAGTTTGACGTTACTTACATGTAAAATAAGAATATAGCGTTTCAATATATAGATATATAAAATAGGTGTATATATATATCTATATACATATAAGAAAGAAAGAAAAAAAAAAGAAGTCTTTGTCAGTGGCTCACTTATACGAGTTTAAAAGAAAAATATAATTACATAGGCCGTACGGGTCGTTACAAATAACCCTAATTTTATTTTATCAACGGAAACCTAGCTATAAAGGGAATAATATATATTGTATCACTCAAGAGTCCAGCCTCTGATTTATAGTGAAATAACACCGAAGTTTAAAGAACCACTAGTTGTTCGGATGAATGAGCACTTATTTAGTGAGATGTTAAACAAAGTATGACTATTATTGAGTCGTGTTATTTTTCTCTCTTCCATTAATTTTTGACATATCATCTCATATTTCTCCATTCTTAGTGTTTGACCAATTTATCCTTTTTATTGATATATTTTTTCGTTCCTTTCCAAAACTCCAGAATTTCTTTCCGAGCATCAGATTTACTCATATGATATATCATGAAATAGCTTATTACGAGAAGAATCCAATAATAGGTGGGAAGTTATAGTATTAATGATTTTAAAAAAAATATGAAATTCAATTTTTTTAATAAAAATAAATTAACTAAATGAAAAAATATTTTTAACTAAATAATTAACTAAATTATCAAATTAATTTATCCATAAAATTTATCAATATCATAAAATGATGTAAAATAGTTATTTATTTCATTGATAAAATGATATTAAAATTAATTAAAATTTACTAATATTTGTCATGAATAAAATCCTAAATATTTTGATTAGTTTAAAAATTAATACTAAATCAAATGTTATATATTTTATAATATTTAGTATAGTAATTTAAAATTTTATTTTATGATAGGTATTTATAAAATTTAAGATATTTTTTCTCTAATATTATATAATAAAATTTAATTACAATAATAAAACAACATTCAAATCTTGAATTTTAATGTAAACAAACACACTCTTAGAGAACGCAAAAACAAGAATTTGAAAAATATAACACTAAAAAATAAACTTGGATCTATATAGCTACAATTTTTAGCAACTTGGGTAGTTCTGAAAATGTTAGGGTTTACGAAATCCAGATTCTTTTTTCTAAATCCGGACCCAGCCTAGGTCTGGAAACACACGGAACCGGACATATATATATAAATAATGATCGAGATATGTCCAATCCAGATATTTAAGAAAAAAAATTAAAATCCTTTAATTTTGGGTCGTTCGATGATCAAGATCAACAACCCATAAAGTAGAGACGTTGAGGCTCGGCAAAAATGCCAGACACGTGTCAAAAAATGTAACAGTTGGCCCCAACGCTAATATTTGCACATAATCCCCCAAAAATAACCGTAGGAGCCTTATTTACACCTCTATCTAGATTTCTTACCCATTTTTCCCTATAAATACCCCACTCCATCCTATTTTTTTCACACCCTCACTATCTTCAGCTCTAACTCTCTCAAACTCTCTTAAGCTCTCAATATTGCAATTTTAGGCTATAGTTTAGTTATTTTATAGTTATATAAATACTCTCAAATACTACTTGAATATAGTTTAGGTATTTTAGTAATTATTATATTAAATTATTTATTACTTTTATTAGTTTAATTTAGTTTATATTAGTGTTGTTATTATTTTAATTTATTATTATTTAGTTTAATTTAGTTTTATTATTTTTTTAATTTATTATTATTTAGTTTAATTTATTGTTACTATGTTGAGTGGAAACAACCGTTCTCGAGGACGTTCCGAGGTTCGAGGAAAAGGACGGGCTACTATACTATTGCCGCGGTCGGTTAGGAGCGGGCTGAATTTAGTAAACATAATTATAAGGTAGGAGTTATTAATCAACAAAATGCTCGAGTGGGTCTTCTAGCCAACCATTACTGGTTCATCCTCAATATGTTCCCTGTGCGGTAGGTCCGAACCAATAATTATTATATTCTCAAAGTATCGGTGCTTTTTTACAAAATTACTCAATCATGCAAGTACTAAATTCTGGATTGGCAAAGCCTTAGCAACGAACAACAATACGAGCAAAAAATCCAATATCACAAACAACCAGAACAACAAGCTCAAGACCACCAACAACATCATTAACAAAACTACGTTTCCCCCGACCCCAAGATAAGTTGAATTTATTTAATTTAAATAGTTAATTAATTAAATTTTAAGTAGCTATATTAATATAAGTAAATTTTTGAAATAGTTATATTTATAATTAATTAAATTTTTAAGCAGTTGTAGTAATTTAAATAATGAATTAATAAGTTAATTTATAATTTAAATAAATAGTCATATAATTAAATTTGAAAATAGTTAATTAATAAGTTAAATAACGAATCATATAATTAATTAAATTTTATTGAATTTTACGGCTAGGATTTTTATAAATGTTAACCCGGCTCGTTCGGTATGTTGGAATATCGTAACACGACTAGTTTAAAAACTATATCCAATTATTTTATTGTCGCTCCGCGGTCAATTTTATTACTGAAGCGTCTCAGAAGGCCCTCGAGCGTGCCTGCCGGCCTCCCGCAAGCCCTAGAGCCTTAACACACGGCGGAAAGCCCCCTAGAGCGCTCGGTTTCCCCCTCACGCGCTTCGAAGGGCTCTACCAATCGCGGAAGCCCCCGCGCACGCACACGAGAGCGTCCAAACTAGTTACACCTGCAATCAAGCTAGCTTGCCTATATATATATATGAAAAAATTATAAACAAGCTCGGAACAAACGCCATTACTAAATTGTGAATTTACATATAACTCAGTTCTTAACATAACAAACAATTCAGTATTGAATACAAATAAATAGTAAAATACGCCTTAAAAAAGTACTTCAATACACCTTCACAAAAAAAAAGTTTGCTACATAACATGCTTCGATTGTAAGATCATCAACATCGTTGGTAGAATAACTATGTGCGCATAATGATATGTTTTTGCTGATAACTTTTGTAACTGTGTCTTGCATATATTTGATCACGCCGTATTGGAATTCCACATTGCCGGGCTTTTTTACGCAATCCGTAAAGAGAATCCTCGGATCTTCCTTGGATAGATTCTGAACCAGATGTTTTCTTTTCCAAATTTTGATTGATCTGCGAACAAAATTTGATTCAAATAAATTTTGTTAGAAGTTGTATATATATATATATTACTAAGGAATCAAGTACTACTATAATAATTATTTATAATATCATTGTAATGAGAAACTTACATGATAATTAGGTATCTTAAATTATTGGTTATTTGATCCGATTTCAACGGATTTAAGATATGTGCCATATTTTTCCAAGGATGAAGTATGACCAAAATCCAATGATTGTGACTATTGTATAGAAAAAAAAAACACTTGTCCCTTCATTCATTTCTTCATCTTCTTGAACATCATTGAGATGTCAAGTTTCAAGGTCTCATTGCTTTTATTCCCAAAATTACTCAATGGAGGCATAAACCTATACTTGTAATGGTTGAATTGAGTCATTTTTTGTACAAATAACTGCATAAAGAATGTTATAATTGGATCGAATCAATTATCATATAATTTCAATAAAAAAGAATAGTAATAAAAATTGGAAAAAATGACATACCTTTGGCAAACATGGATCCATGATATGTTCAATTCATGAAAATCCATAAACTGTATACATTATCATGATATAAACGTATGACGTCATCGAAAGATTAACTACCGAGGCGTTGAAAATAAATGGATTTGTTGGAAATCAGGGTATCACTTCCGACTTCCTTACCACGATAATAGCCTCCGAGGCGTCCCGGTAACATTTAAAAAATTATTTTAAAGCGGAAAACTTGTTACCGTAGCGACGACACAGATATTGGGTAATGAGCATTTCGTTGAGACCTGATAAATATTTCGAATTTAATATTTCCTAATCATTATTAATCATCTAGTCGAATAGGAAATAAATAGAAAGCAGTAAATGGTTGCATTTATTGACCCAATGCATAAGGCCGTACCTCAAAGACGATTCCGGCTGCGCGTTCTGAGCTTGGACAGGGCTCCGCCGGTGCTGAGGGAAACTCCCGTGATCTTCTGGGATATTCTCCTGGACTCCTTGTAGCGAAGCGTGGGCTTCGCCGGCAGCACTCCGTCGCAAAATTTAACTGACGGTTCTTTTAAAGCTACCGGAGAAAAATATCTCCTAAGCCGAACAAGAAGAGAGATCAGAAGCAGAAAACTCACAGACCCTAGATAGAGAGGGGGAGCTCAAGTTTTTGCTCTGGGGAAGGTGTAAAAAATGTGTAGAATGAGCCTCCTATATATAGGCTCCAGCGGTAACCGATTTGAAGATTTTCCCTCCCATTATTCGAATTTTATTAATTAAATTTATTAATTATTTCAATCCAATGGTCCAGATTCAATCTCATATAAATTCAATGGATATAATTAATAAGGGATTTAACTAAATAATAATACATGATAAGATCAAAATATTTAATCTTATCATCATAATAATTAAATTCGAATTATATATATACATATTAAAATCCGAATTTGGTTATGATTATCTAAATCCAATGGTTAAAAATAAATCTTAAACCAATCCAATGAATCAAATCACTTAGGGATAAAATCAAATGCCTTAGGGTTTCACTAAAACCCTAATTCGAATTGTGATCCTCTTTATTATTCGAATTATATATTGTATATATAATATTAATTAATTTCTAATCCGACGGTAAAGATTAAATCTCAAAACCGATCCAAAGGATATAATTAATTAGGCAAATTCGAAATACCTAAACTTGGTCACCAAGCTTTCAATTTCGAATTACATTTAGGGTTAAAATCAATTATCTTAATCCAACGGTTGATATTAAATCATAACCGATCCAATGGATTAAATTGATTTTAGGGTTTTGCTAAAATACCAAAATATTAGGTACTTATGCCGCAAATATGGAATATCCAATTCTCACTATTCGAATTAGCTAGGGTTTGTATTTACCCAAACCCTAATTCGAATTTACACATATATAAATATATAATTTATTCATTAATATAAATCTTTTAATTATTAATTAATTGTTAATTAGATATTAATAATTCAATCCAAATAATTAAATTATATCAATAAAATATGATCTCAATATCACACATTAAATGTCAAGGTGCCAGACCATCATTTAATTTCGTGACATGTGATTTAATTTCATAGTATGTTGAACCGAGTCATAAACTTAGAAAATTCATAAATCACAAACCGTAAGTCAGAATGACTTGGTTCAAAAAACAAAGTTTCTTAGAATTGAATTTACAAAAATATGGTAATGTTAGAAAATATAAATTATAACTTTATTTTTATCAGTTAATTCTGTGTACCAAAATATGGTTCTTTTGCCACGCTGACGATAAAACTATCTGACGCCTGACACAGACCTGTCAGTTTTATAAGTCGAGCCAAATGATTAAACATTATCCAGAATGTATTTTAATCACGTACGTATCATCCGTTACGGAGCTATCCTAGGGACCATGGACCCGTATCACTTAAGCTCCAACGAACTGCTAGTTGTTCGTCAAACCTCGCAATGATTCCATTATAGACCCGAGACTGCAATGTTTAGTGATATGGTATATATTATTCCCTTATAACAGCAGAGTGTCCATTGATACAATCAAATTCTGGTTATTGTTCTTTCACTTGATGACTCACACATGAGCAGGCGGTTTTTACCGTAATGCCCCTCATTGCATTTTCCTCCTTGAATCTGTCACTAATATTGAAAGGAACCCACTTATGGTTTCGATTCATCATGACTCTGAAGAGAGCTGTGTGACGCCCATGTCTATGATCAAGCTGTCCTTACTACTGACTATCATGTTCCCAAAATAATAGTGTTGGGAACAGCGGTAATATCTTGTGTTCTTTAAAGGTTAAATCAAAGAAAAATCAAGCCAGTACCTCGGACTCAGAATCACTCAGGACTATTATTTGATCATCATTTTGTGACTCAACTTCAAGTTATGAGTGACGGTCTTATATGATAACTTCTTGAGTTTAAGTCAGGTCCAGTCCAGTCTTATAGGATTGTCACTTAGTCACAATAATGATCATACACGATTAATGCGCTCCCACCCAGTTAATCAGGTCACGGACATTTTAAGTTCATTTAATATGATTATTAATTCTTCCTCACATCGACTCTGTTGTGATAATAATAGCATAATTGCATCCTTTATGAACTAAGGAATCAAACATTCCATTTTACTCTACCGGAAACTATAATAAGATTAATATAATAAGTATCATCTTTATTCAACGACTTGTCATAATCTTTTACAAATGGATTAATGTCTTGTTTAGAACACATATGTCCAACAGTTGTGTTTACGTTTCAGTAAATTTCCGTTGGCATACATGGCCAACATGTGAAAACCCGGTAATATCCCATCGTAGTCAATCGCTTGTTCTTCGTCCCGTTGATAGTTCCTAATGAATTCATCTTTGGGATAGGAACATCTGCTACATTTGATCGGTTCTAAACTAGTATCCTTTAGTTTCTCGTCTTCTATTGTTCTCATCTCCACCCATGTCAACTCCGACCGAGAATTCCATTTTATAGTTTCGTCTAACTAAAAGACGACAATGAATAAATCTATTACAAAATATTAAATCTGTTACAAAGTTAGTATATAAAATTTTGACAACTAAAATTATTTTCGATGACATACATCTTTTTGATGAGTGCTTCAATATACGGCTCAACCTCCTCTAAACGGGTATTCGACTTGTGCTCGCCCTTTTTTATTGCGTTCGGAGATTTCACCAATGTAGCTTATGAGCGCGCTAACCACCTTTCCACTTGGTTGCAACTCTACATCAAATTTCACCGCTATTTTATTAACTCTACATATTCGTGGTTTTTCTTTTTCTGTTATTTCCCAATACAAGTTTTCTTCGAGCCACATGTTTATTAAGAAATAAGTCAACAACTAAATAAATTTAATAATAGTTTTATTTAAAAAGTATACATACATAATATCAATGAAATAAATTTTAAACATAATTGATATCATATAACAATTTATGCAACGCACCGTCACTCATTGAGGCCCTTGCATTGTCGCACGGTGGCAATAGACTTTGTCGTGTGTTCAACGCTCCTAATTATTTACCATACATACATAATACTATTGAAATAAATTTGAAACATAATTAATTTCATATAACAATATAATTTATGAACCATCACTCTTGGAGGTCCTGGCATTGTCGCGAGATGGCAATAGATTTTGTCGTGGTTGCGACGCTCCTAATTATTTAACAAAAATGCATACATTATTTTGAATGAAACAAATTCTAAATATAATTAATATCATATAAAAATTTAAATAACACACTGGCACTCTTTGAGGTCATCGGATTGTCAAGCTTTGGTGATAGACTTGGTCGTGGTTGGACGTTATAGACTCCTCTATGTACTCATCATCGGAATCTTGGGACATATATATATCGTGGTACCTAAGACCATATCATAATTCATATTAAATAATTATACCTAATTAACATTATTCCCGTTATCAATTTCACAAAAGTTCAATTAACATAAGTCACAAAACTTAAATTAACATTCCAAATGTTTGAAACCTAATAATATTCACCATAAACAATAAATCTGATTATCAACTTCACAAAGTTTGAAATAATTAATTAATTCCCAATAAATAAAACTAATTAATTAACATTCTCAATAAAAAAAAACTAATTAATTAATGTCATTATCAACTTCACAAAACTTAAAATAACCTTCCAAATAAACGAAATATAAATGGAATTCTCTACAAAAAGAAAAAAAAAACTTTACTCACCAAACCAAAACTAATCAAAATTCCCAATATAGTAAGCCTAAAAGACATTAAAAAAAAAACAAAACTTGATTCACACAAAACCGCAAGTTAATCTCAATAGAGAGAGAGAGATATCCGACGGCGGATATGGCGACGGCAACCCTCTGCGATGGCATGGTGGCTGTTGAAGGTGGCCAATAGTAGAGAGAAGGATGGTAAATAAACATAGAGGAGAGAGAGAGGAAAAAAAATGAACGAAAGGAGGAATAAGTGAAATAAATGCTGGCCACCTCACAGAGCCGCAACAACATACAATACTGCCTCAGCTTTATAAACGTGGATCCGCAAAACTCGCGGCGAAGTAATAACTCTGCCGTAACTCTATGGTGTCAGAAACTTATAGAGAAAGAAAAACTAAACGCCACAGCTAAAATTACTACCCGCTCTGGCGATTAAAATACCAAAACATTCGGTCTCGTGCTCAAGCCTCGTTCGATTTGTTCACATGCCGCGGTTTGTATTTCTTAAACTAAATATACCGCGGTATAACTGGCTATACCGTGGATTGAAAACCAACATATCTTGTCATTTGTGAAAACTTTTATTTTTCTTTAATTACACGATAAGTTTTAGAAGTATATAATTAGTTAACTTAATATTAATTATAACAAATCAAAATGATTTTAATTTTATTATTAATTTAAAATACGTATCTCGCATAATTGGGTTCCCACAAACGTGAGAGTGTGTTTTATCTAAAAGTTAATCCTAAGAGATTTATCCCATGGCCTGTGACGTCGATCCTAGTCTAGGCCCTGCAGACTGTCCATAAAGTCACGATATCTGTAAAAAGATATGGGGGTGGGAGACAAAACAGGTTCTACGCAGAGCTAGGAGTGGGTCTGGCGGGGTCGTCAATTGTCCCACACAGGTTCCCCTCTGGTTATTCTATTAGAGAGATTTCCCTAGGTTTGATCCAACGACCTGAATTGTGGGTCCTGTTAAGTGTCCCCGAGCTATCCGTACAGATGCGCAATTGACTGCGAAATAGACCGGACACCGGGTAGAACAGGACCAATCAAGTGGGACCGTGACCGTGTAGAAATCCCTCCGAGACCTCCGCTTTCTCTCAATTTTTGAACATGGAAAAAGAATACCTGAGGTCAAGGGAATTTGAGTGAATTCCGATGAGTTACAATTTGACTGAAAGCCACCACCATTATTATATCAGCGCCGACGTGATGGAGTGTGGAAGTTGCAAAAAATGCGACACCTATTTATGTGGTGACACGTGTCCCATACATGCAGAGAAACCAAAACCCTTGAAACTGCTTCGCTTTAAGCCGTAGATCCGCAAAATAAGTCGGGGCCTTAACACTAAGCGTTGCTTTAGTTTTTGAGTTTATAACGAGATGCATTTTCGATTCAAAATAAACTAATTATTTGTCAAATATACATTCAACACCAATAAATTCAAAATCTTAAATACTTCATACTATACAATATACAAAACCTAAAAAGGCGGTCTCAATGTTCAATACATAATCTAAATTCCCAATAAGAAATACCTAATACATATTCTAATAAAATACCTCTTGATACGAGAAACTCTTAATAGTATATGGGTCGACATGCATCCTTTTCTCCTAAGATTTAAAGACGAATAAAATGAACATGAAAATTCCAACCAAGGGTATTCAACAAATAAATCTTCACCAATCAAATCACGCATACCTTGTTTTATTTCTAAGGTCATATACAGCCGAGAACGAATGCATCATTTTCTCCTAAGCTTCAAAGGCCATAAAAAATAAAAAAATTAAATATTCATGAAACGTGCATACCTTGTTTAGTTCTTAAGAAATGCAACCAGAACAAATGCTACATTTTTTCCTAAAATACAAAGACCATCAAAATGAAAATTAAAACTTCAACAAAGAGTATTTAACAAATTAATCTTCACGAAGAAGTAACCATACCTTGTTTTAGTTCTTAAGAAGGAAACAAATTTGCAACCCAAAACAAATGCTATATATTCTCCTAAGCTTCAAAGAACATCAAAATAAACATTAAAAAACTCCAATCAAGAGTGTTCAACAATTAATAAATCTTCACGAATAAGAAAATGTGCATAAATGGTTTTAGTTCTTAATTAAGCAAGAATTTTTATAAATACAACCGAGAACAAATGCATCATTTTCTCCTACGATTCAAAAACATTGAAATGAACATTAAAACTCCACCCAAGAGTATTCAATAATTAAATTTACACGAATAAAAAAAGCATATTAAAACCTTGTTTTAGTTCTTAAGCAAGAAACAACAATGAAACCGAGAAAAAATGAATCGTTTTCTCCAAAATTCAAACACATTGAAATCAACATTAAAACTCCAACCAAGAGTATTCAACAATCCAATCTTCACGAATAAGAAATAACGCATACCATGTTTTAGTTCTTAAGCTCATATACAACCGCGAACAAATTCATGTTTCTCCTAAGCTTCAAAGACCAAAAAAATTAACAATATTAAAACTCTAACCAAGAGAATTTCAACAATTAAATCATCACGAAACATGCATACCTTGTTTAGTTCTTAATTAATGCAACAGAGAAAAAATTCTACATTTTCTCCTAAGCTTCAAAGATCATCAAAATGAACATTAAAAGTCTAACCAAAAGTTATCAACAATATTTAAATCTTCTAGAACAAGAAAACGTGCATACCTTGTTTTAGTTTTTAGTTAAGCAAGAAACAACAATGAAACCGAGAACAAATTAATATATTTCTCTTAAGCTTCAAAGACAACCAAAATGAACGCTAAAAATCCAGCCAAGAGTATTCAACTAATAAGTTATCGCGAATAAAAAATACCGCATACATTGTTTTAGTTGTTAAGAAAAAAACAACAATGCAACCGAAACTCCTAAGATTCAAAGACATTGAAAAAAACATTACAACTCAAAGAAAGTGTATTTAACAATTAAATCTTTACGAATAATAATTCACGCATACCTTGTTTTAGTTCTTAAGCAAGACACAACAATGCAACCGAGAACAAATGCATCATTTTCTCCTAAGATTCAAAGACCATAAAAGAGAGATAAGGAGTTGAGAGAGAGAGAGAGAGTTGAGACTAAGAGAACTATCCAAAGAGAGAGAGACTGGTGGCAAGTGGAGAGACGTGAGATAGAAAATGAGAGGGAGGATAAAAATCAAATTAGAAAACTACATACGCTAATTTTTTTACCGCTGCGGCTCATTTCATAAATGGGCGTGGTACATCACATGTGGCAAGATTGATTCAGATAGCAGTTTAACTAATACCACGGCGGTAAATTAAGAAGTATCACTTTCTTCTTCTCATTATACTACCACAGTCCCCAAAATTAAACCGCTGAACTTAAACACAAAAGCCCCGGCCATATAAAATTTAAAATCAACCCGAGAGCTCCGATAAATTTGGTCATTTAGAAAAAGCCGCGATTACGGTAATACGTAGCTGCGTTTTAATAATTTAGAGAACGACATATGAGTATTTAGGCACGGCTACGTTCATTAGTATTGGTAGGTCATGAACTATGCCGCGGTTTTTCGTTACTAAACCGCGGTTATTTTGATGTAATTATTTTTTCGATGACTACTTTCCAGGAATTCCCACAAAAATGATCTAATTTCATACTCATTTTCTCATCGCTAACTTTTCAGATTTCTGTGTGTAAATAATTAAAATACGCAAATTAAATATCATCAAAGGCATTAAAATTTATATTAAATAACAAGAAGTTGTCTATGCACAAGACAATCTTCCTACAACGCAATTATTGAGATCACGCCCCGGTATATACTTTTTTTTTTTGCGGGAATCCTCAATACATGTTGACTTTATACCTTGATGACGTAAAACTGATTCATCATCATTTTGAAAGTTCTTCATGTCTTCAAGTATTGGTAACCCTTTTGAGAACGGGGGAATATTCGTACATGTGTCTTCGTCTTCTTCTTTCGAATCTTCAATGTCTCTTGGTTTCAAATTTAGTACGAGAGATAATTCCCGATTATCCAGATCGGTAACGTAAAAAACTTGAGCCGTGAGCGACGCCAAGATGAAAGAATCGTTGGCATATTAAAGACGTCTAAAGTCAACAACCGTAATCCCTTCATTGTCAAATTTTATATGGTTATGGTACGCCCATTTTCACTTAAATAATGGTACTCGGGAACCACAGTAGTTAAGCTCCCAAATATCATGTATGTAGCCATCGTAATTCATAAAACCGTGTACGTGATTCTTGTCCTTCGAGGACACAACATACATGTAATCCGCACCATATGTTACACCACTATCTTGAACATGGTGTTTCTCATCTCTTTCTTTTGTCTAGAATATGTACTCGTTAACATACCATGACGTGTAACTTGTAACGATTGATGAAAGCCCTCTAGATATCTTCATCAACGTCTCGAAATGTCCACTTCCAAAATTACACGTTCTTCGATCCACTTTGGAAATGTTTTGTTGTGTTCTCGTTGTAACCATTTTTCATTATGGCCGCTTTAAGGGTGGAGTAGTTTCAACTCCTTCAAATGTTCATCGATAAACGTAACAGATCATCAAAGTTGTTTAAAACATGTAGAACACCTTGATCCCAAAGTTTTTCAGTCTACTTTCGAAGGGGTTCTTGCGTAAAAAACAATAGAAGTAATATATATATATATATATATATTATATGAACATTTCTGATTGAATTCTTAAACAATTATATGAACTATTTTACCGGCGAATATGCTTTTTGATTCTGCACTAGCTTCTTTAGACAGTCAAATTGGAATCGATCTGGCTAAATTTTCCGAGCAAAACTCAACCGACTCCTCTGCAATTTAACTTTCAATAATGCTCCCCTCTGGCCGATTATAGTTCTTCAATTAACCTTTCAATACTTTCATATAACGCTCGATATGATACATCCACCGTAAAAATTTTAGTCTGCATAATTTGAGTTCGCGTACTAAATGAATTGTTAAGTGGATAATGATGTCCAAAAATGCGGGTGGAAATAACTTGTCAAACAAGCATAGATCGTAACCAAGTCTTTCGCATCCGATCAAGATTGTCGGGGTCGACGATCTTGGAGAAAATTGAGTTGAAGAACTTGCAAAACTTGGATATGGAAAATCTAACCTCGTTTTCTAACAACCCCTGCAATGCAAGAGGTAATATTTGTTGCAGAAACGTATGACAACCATGAGTCTTCATTCTGATAAGTCTACAATCCTTCATAGATACAAACCTGAAAGGTTGACGTTATAAATACGTATGGTTTAATTACATATTGATAATAAAGTTGGTATTTACAAATAAAAACCTACGATAGTTAGATGAATTCCCTTCGAGAACTTTTACTGCACAAGGCCGCTCGCATAATGATATTCGCTCCGTTTTGGTTAAACTGGTTTTTGCCGGTGGTTAGTATGTTTTTTTCCTTGCTCCTCGGGATACAAACTACTTCTCATCTCCAATTAAACGAGATCAAAATGAGCTTTTTAATATCCTTTGTTTTTCTTTTATCATCAAGAAAAGTTCGGACAATTGATCCGAAGACATTTTTCTCCATGTGCATTACGTCCAAACAATGACGAACATGATGCGACTTCCAATGCGGAAGGTCATAAAATTGATTTTTGTGCCACGGTTTTGTGTGAAGTACTTTTTTCCTTTCCGATCTTTTATTCCAGAACCTCGAAAACAGTATATTCCAGAAACTCGTAGACACATTCGCCTGATAAAAAAAACTTCGGAGCGGGTTAAAAGCATGTACACCCATCAAACACATTTTCATCTTTCTGAACGGGTGATAGGGTTGTAAGAATCTCCAATGATTGAGATAAATTATCTTCCTCCCATACTTCAACCGGATCAAACTTTTCTCTTTAATGCAAACATGACAACTGATTTTTAATTTAAGCGAGTACCCTGACAAGTTCCCGTAAGCTAGAAAATCATTGATTTTTTACATTAACATAGCTCTTAAGTTGAAAGCTTCTTACGGTGGCCATCCCAGGTATCAAATCCTTTTTCCCATAAAATCTTAAAATCATCGACCAAAGGTGTCAAATAAACATCTATATATTTACGTGGTTGGTGTGGCCCCAAAATCAAAAGAATCAATATCAAGAACTTTCTCTTCATACACAATTTTAGAGGGAGATTGTAGTTCACCAGTATCACTGGCCAAAAGCTACTTCGAGTACTCATGGTACCGAAAGGGTTCATTACATCGGTGGCCAAAGCAAGACGCTAATTCCTCGGATCCGATCTAAATTCTGGATAATGCGCGTCAAACTCTTTCCATTGCACCGCATTAGTTGGGTGTGTCAACTTACCATCATCGATACGTTGCTCCGAGCGCCAAACTATATTTTTCACAGCAGCAGTTTAAAAAATACGACGTAAACGCGGCACGGGAGGGATGTCCCACAAAACCTTGCGGGGAACTCCTTTGATACCGTTGTGAGGCATATTATCCATCTTCCACATTGAATCTTTGCAAACATGACAATTATCTAAGTATTCGTGTTCGTTCCTATACTACACACAATCGCGCAGACACGCATGAAACTTCTTGTACTTCATACCTAACAAGCCTAACGTCTCACGCGCATTATACATACTTAAAGGAAGTTTGTTACCTTCCGGTAATACTTCTCCGAGTTTGTCCAATATTAGAGAAAAACTAGCATTCGTCCAACCACCTGACGCCTTTGAATTAATCTATGTCACAAGAATTTTACAATTTCGTCGCATTATCCATGCAGCCATCAAACAACTATGAATGCCCATTGTTCACCATCAACTCTAACAATTCCGGCCGGCCAACCAAAATACCTTCAATTATGCCATTATTCATTCTATGCCTACTCTTAGTATCGAAGCTTCTTCCATTAAAACTTTCACGAAGTTCTTCACTATGGTAGATCCAATTATCATAACAACGCATATTCCCGAATGCAAGCAAATGAAATCAAACATTTTTCAAAGAATGCGACTTAAAACCATTTTATTGTTTCTTTTGAGATATTTAGAAAAAAAATTATTCTTTCTTGAATTCCACATTTAACGCAAGGACACCGAACGCCTTCCCCTACAACCGAATGCACTCTAACAAAGTCACAAAATGCATCTACACGGTCTTATAAAACTTCGCTCTCCTTATTCATATTCATCCAAGCTCTAGATTCCGTACTGAATAAAGAACTAAAAAATTTCCTTCAAGTCTTGAAATCGAACCTTCGTGTAAATCCATTAATATTAAAAACATTACTTTAAACATCGTTTGACCTAAAAAATTTCTCAGAAGCCTACCACGGTGAGGCCTTGTCGGAATCCTTCTCTAGACAATCCGTCCTCGTCCTCGTCCTGATGGAGTGCAAAATGAGTCATTTAAATCAATTCGAGAAGGCTTAAATACTTCAAAATTGTTCAGAGGATCGTCGTATCTAATTTCCACACCATCGTCATCGAAACCAAGTTGAGAAGGCTCGAATACCTCAACATCGCTAAGAGGATTTTCATCTAAACCATGTCAAAAAATCTCGAATACCTCAACATTTCTTAGAAGATCATCATCTAAACCAAGTCAAGAAGGCTCAAATACTTCAACATCGCTTGGAGTCAAGTACATATCCTTGTTGGAGCTTTTCAGACCATCGTGTCAGACTCGGTGGAATCCGAATGAATAATGTGAAACATCTTACTATATTTACTTGTTGAAGCTTTTCAAACCAAAGTTGTCGGGCTCAGACCATAATATATATTAAAACGATATTATTACCGAGCAAGATATAAATTTGATGAAAATAAAATATATTTAATTAACAAATATCGATCGTTGATTTGATGAAAGTATATAATTATGTTTATTAACTATTTTTTTATCATACGTATAATTAAAGTTATTTATCAAAATATATGTAATATCTTCATGAATAAACATAAATCGATTTAGTTAGGGTTTAGGTCGGTTTAGAAACATATAAATTTAATATTCCTACTATATTAACCTCACTTATATATTATGTAAAATATATAAGTAAAATATTATTTAATTCTAACCTCGACAATTTTTATACGGACTGAGGCTAGTTTGATTCTGCTTCGCTTAAGGAAAATACCGCGGGACATATTTAGCCAATTAATATTTTACCCTTTGTTTGCTCGCGTAAGAACCTATTAAAAAATTGCTAAAAACCTCGGTATGATCGTTAGATTAACTATCGTTTGTTAAATGAAGTCGCGACTATTACTATAAGAGGTGATGTTTGAAAAAATTAATGTTTATGTTACGTCTTAAATAATTCTTTTTAACCTCACTTATATAGAACAATACTGCGGTGCTCTCATAACATCGATAATGAAATGAAGTAAACAACCGCCAGTGCTAACATAAAATAGGCTGCGTCAAATGTAGTTCATGTATCCACGGCTTGGGTATGACCGTTAGATTAAACTATCGATCGTTACTTTTAGCCGCGACTGAAATACAATTACAAGATCATGTTGATAACTGCCGCAATATTTAAGTTTAGATATTGCATTTAAACCCCGACTTAACTAAAAACTGACCGCTATACATAACGTAAAGTCAATAAATGTAATGAAATAAATATAAGCGTGGATTTACTTAAATAATGGCTGCGTCAGAGAGTTAAAGAAAATGTGTTTTAGTTTTTCTTTGGTGGTTTCAGACAACGCCAATGCTTCGTTCTTTTCTTACCACAAATCGCGGTGTTTTGTTAAGATCAACCGTGGGATATGTAGAAATTATCAATGATAAACCAATGTTTCAAAGACGTTATGGTAAGTCAAGTAAGCTGCTACCTTAATGTTACATAAACGAGGCCTTTTTTCATTATCCTCGTTCAAGCACACTTTTCAAATCACGTCCTAAGGATGTGGTCAAAAGTTAAACACCGCGGAGTGAAGAATAACAAGTCGAGGTTCCGCTGAACAACAACCACGTTTCGAAAGGTGTTGGGGAAAGTGTGAGGTGTTATCAACTATTTGTAGTATTGACATTGTTATTGTTGTTCCCAACATTATTATCTTGGGAACATGATAGTCAGCATTAAGGGTAGCTTGGTCATAGAATGAGCATCACACAGCTCTCTTTAGAGTCAAGATGATTCCCTTGATTGTCTGTGGTGAGAAGTGAGAGTTACCCGTGTAAAAATTATGAATCGAAACCATAAAAGGGTTACTCATGATATTATCGACTGAGTAAAGGAGGAAAATACAATGAGAGACAAAACGGTAAAAATTGCATGAACATGTGTGGATCATCAAGTGAAAGATCAATAAAGCAAATTTGATTGTATCAGTGGACACCATGCTATAACAAGGGAATAATATATATTGTATCACTAAAGAGTGCAGCCTAGGGTTTATAGTGGAATTACACTAAGGTTTGACGAACACCCTAGCAATTCGTTGGAGCTTAAGTGATACGGGTCCAAGGTCCCCACGACAGCTTCGTAACGGATGATACATATATGATAGGAACATTTTGAGATGTTTAATAATTTGGAACGATTTACAAAACTGAAGTATGTGTCAGACATCAAATAGTTTTATCAGTATCAAGGCAAAAGTACCATATCTCGGTAACTGAAATTAACTGACAAAAGAAACTAGAATTTGGATTTTCTGTAAACATTAAAGTTGTTGAAAATTATATTCTAAAAAGCTTTCCTCATAAGACAGAGTCGTTTCGACGTACGGTTTTTAATTTAGAGAATTTCTATGTTTTTGATCGTTTCCTTAAACTATGAAATTAAATCACGTGTCACGAATTTAAATGATGGTCTTGCACCGTGAAATTCAAATGTGTAATATTGAGATCAGTAGATATTAATATAATTTAATAATTTGGGTTTAATTATTAATATCATTATTAATAATTAAATAATAATTAATAGATTTATATTAATAATAATTATATATTTATATATTATATATATTTAAATGTCTAAATCGATATGCAGCTCCTTCCTTGGATAGTAGAACTATTCACGCGTGAATTGGCTTTGGACTTTTCATAATTGCGGCATAGGTATCAAATATTTTTGTATTTGAGAAAAACTCTAAAATATATTAATCCATTGCATTAGTTAGGATCTAATATCAGCCGTTAGATTGACATAATTGATTAAACCCTAACCCCATTTCAAAATTAATAGCTCTGTGACCAAGCTTAGGGTTTTTTAATTTAAATTAATAAATTATATCTGTTGGATAGGCTTAAAATTTAATCTTTACCGTTGGATTGGAAATTAATAATATATATAGTATATAACTTTTGAAATATTAATAAGCATAAAATTGAATTAGGGATTTTACCAAGTCTTAGGATATTTGATTTTATCCTGAATTAATTTGATCCATTAGATCGGTCTAAGATTTATCTCAACAGTTGTATCTCGATAATTAGTTTTTTTATTTATAATATATATATATATATATATATATTTAATTTAAAAATAAGTGTATAAGATGGTTTTTGATTTACCAAGTATTTCTTATTTAATTAAATCTCAAATTAATTATATCCATTGCATTAAGATAAGATTTAATCTACACTATTGGATTTAAATAATTAATCATATTTAATTATATAGAATTCGAAAAATAGGGAGGGAATTACTCCAACTCGGTTATAGTCTGAGCCTATATATAGGGAGCTCATTCTACATGCTTTATACACCTTTCCCCAGAGCAAAATTTGATATTTCCCTCTCCCTAAGACTGCGCATTTTTGCTACTAGTCTCTTTTTTATGGTTCGGCTTGAGAGATGTTTTTCTCTGAAAGCTTAAAAAGAACCATCTCTTAAAGTTTGCGAATGAGTTCTGCTGGCGAAGCCCACACTTTCGTACAAGGAATCCAGGAGAATATCCCGGAAAATCACATGTGTTTCCCTTAGCACTGCCAAAGCCCTGCCAAATTCAAAACGCGCAGTTGAAAGTCTATAACTTAGGTACGGCCTTGTGAAATGGGTTAATAGATATAACCACTACCGTTTTCTAATTACTTCTTATAGACTAGATTACTAATAATAATTTATTAATATTAAATTACCTAAGATATCTCAGATCTTGTAACTTGGTTATTATCTGATGTTCGATCCATTTTACGGTTAATGAGTTTTCTGCTTTAAAATAATTTTCAAATGCTACCCAGATGTTCGATAGTATATTTCGCGACAATATTCACTGGATTCGAGATATGATTCCCAATAACTAAACTACCAATAGGTTGTTTTGAATTAGCTCAATTAAGGCTTTTTTTGATATAAAACATGATAATATATAATTATATATATTGTTGGAAATCACGTCTCGGATTCCGTATAATTATCACGATTTATACGTCCGAACCGTCAGGGTAACATTTAAGAAATTATTTTAAAGCGGAAAACTTGTTATCCAAACAACGGTCCGAATATCGGATAATAACCATATTCCAAGATCTGATAAATATTATGCAATTTAATATTCATAACACATTATTAATAAACTAGTCATAATAGGAAATAAATAGAAAGAAGTAAATGTTTGCATTTATTAACCCAATGCATAAGGCCGTACCTCGTTTGACGATTTCGGCTGCGCACTCTGAATCGGGCAGGGCTCCGCCGGTGCTGAGGGAATCTCCCGTGATCTTCCGGGATATTCTCCTGGAATCCTCGTACCGAAGCGTGGGCTTCGCCGGCAGGACTCCGTCGCAAAACTTTAACTGATGGTTCTTTTTAAGCTTCCGGAGAAATAGTCTCCTAAGCCGAACCAGAAGAAAGAGATCAGAGAGAAAATTCGCAGACCCTGAAGGAGAGGGAGAGTTCGAATTTTTCTCTGGGGAAAGGTGTGAAAAATGTGTAGAATGAGCTCCCTATTTATAGGCTCAAGACTGTAACCGATTTGGAGATATTCCCTCCCTAAATTCGAATTTCATTAATTAAATATAATTAATTATCTCAATCCAATGGTCCAGATTTAATCTCATCTAAATCCAATGGATACAATTAATTAGGGATTTAATTAAATAAGAAAGATTTAGATAAATCAAAAATCCAATCTTATCTTCTTATATTATAAAATTCGAATTATGATATATATATATATATATAAAATTCGAATTCTTATTATCTTAATCCAACGGTTGAGATGATTCCTTAACCGATCTAATGGATCAAATAAGTTTAGGATAAATTAATTTAAAACAATTTTTCGAATTTATCCATAAATATAATTCGAATATATAAAGATATATATATAATTAATCAATTCTTAATCCGACGGTATAGATTAAATCTTAGACCGATCCAACGGATATAATTGATTAATCAAATTCGAAAAATAAAACTTGGTCACCAAGTTATTAATTTCGAATTCATCAATATTCTAATCCAACGGTTGATACTAAATCATAACCGATCCAATGGATAATATTGATTTTAGGGATTTGCTAAAATACCAAAACATTTGGTACTTATGCCGCAAATATAGAAATACCAAATCAAGCTATTCGAATTCGCCTAGGGTTTCATGTAACAAACCCTAATTCGAATTTACACATATTAATATATATATAAATATATATATTCATTTATTAATATAAATCTATTAATTATTAATTAATTATTAATAAGATATTAATAATTAAATCCAAATAATTAAATTATATTAATAAATCCTGATCTCAATATCACACATAAAAATGTCATGGTGCCACACCATCATTTAAATTCGTGACATGTGATTTAATTTCAAAGTTTATCGAACCGATCACAAACTTAGAAAATCCATAAATCACTAACCGTAAGTCGAAATGACTTGGTTCAAAAAGAAAAGCTGCTTAGAATTTAATTTCCAATAACATAGTGCTGATAGAAAATCTAAATTCTAACTTTATTTTTATCAGTTAACTTCGTGTACCAAAATATGATACTTTTGCCACGCCAACGATAAAACTATCTGATGTCTGACACAGACCTTTCAGTTTTATAAGTCAAGCCAAATGATTAAACATTATCCAGAATGTATTTTAATCACGTATGTATCATCCGTTACGGAGCTATCCTGGGGACCATGGACCCGTATCACTTAAGCTCCAACGAACTGCTAGTTGTTCGTCAAACCTCGAAGTGATTCCACTATAGACCCGAGGCTGCACTCTTTAGTGATACGGTATATATTATTCCCTTTATAATAGCAGGGTGTCCATTGATACAATCAAATTCGGGTTATTGATCTTTCACTTGATGATTCATAAATGAGCAGTCGGTTTTTACTGTTATGCCCCTCATTGTATTTACTTCCTTGACTCAGTCAGCAATATCATGAATAACCCACTTATGGTTTCGATTCATAATTTGCGCATGGGTACCTCTCACTTCTCACCACCGACAATCAAGGGAATCATCATCACTCTAAGGAGAGCTGTGTGATGCCCATGTCTATGACCAAGCTACCCTTACTGCTGACTCTCATGTTCCCAAAATAATAGTGTTGGGAACAGCTGTAATATTTCGTGTTCTTTAATGGTTAAATCAAAGAACAATCAAGTCAGCAGCTTGGACTCAAGATCACTCAGGACTTAGATCGAATATCCATTTTATCATCTACTAGTGACTCAACTCCAAGTTATCAGTGACGGTCTTATATGATAACTTCCGGAGTTTAAGTCAAGTCCAGTCCAGTATGAAGACACTTCATACTTAATGCACTTCTAGTGAGTGTGACACACAAAATCCAGAATAGGATTATCACTTAGTCACATTAATGACCTTATACAATTAATGGGCTCCCACCCAGTTGATCAGGTCACGGACATTTTAAGTTCATTTATTATGATTATTAATTCTTCCTCACATTGACTCTGTTGTGATAATAATAACATAATTGCATCCTTTATGAACTAAGGAATCAAACATTCTATTTTACTCTACCAGAAACTATAATAAGATTATCATAATAAGCATCATCTTTATTCAACGACTTGTCATAATCTTTTACAAAGGGATAAAATATCTTGTTTAAGGACACACATGTCCAACAATCTCCCACTTATACTTAAAGAAGATGACCCATGTCTTTCAGACCCATATTCTCCAGATGCCTCCTGAATATTTTCTCTGGCAACGTCTTGGTGAATGGATCAGCCAGATTGTCTTCCGAGGCTATTTTCACAACCCTTACGTCGCCACGACGCACTATCTCTCTTATGAGATGGTATTTGCGTTCTATATGTTTTGCCTTGTTATGGTCTCTGGGCTCTTTAGAATTTGCCACCGCACCACTGTTGTCACAGTATAGTGTTTGGGGCCCATCTACATCTGGAACAACTCCCAGTTCTATGTAGAAATTCTTGAGCCAAACTGATTCTTTGGCTGCCTCACAGGCTGCCACGTATTCAGCTTCCATGGTGGAATCTGCGATACAGGATTGCTTTATGCTTCTCCAGAATATCGCTCCACCAGCAAGGGTGTACACTGCTCCTGACGTCGACTTTCTCGCGTCTCTATCAGACATAAAGTCTGAATCAGTGTATCCTAGTGGATTCAGTTCTGATCCTGAAAACACTAACATATAGTTTCTCGTTCTCCGAAGATACTTGAGAATATTCTTCACTGCAGTCCAGTGAGCCATACCAGGGTTGGATTGATATCTGCTAACAATTCCCACAGCGTAACAGATGTCTGGCCTAGTACACTGCATAGCGTACATCAGACTTCCCACTGCTGAAGCATAGGGTATCCTCCTCATCACGTCTTGCTCTTCCGGAGAAGTTGGGCATTGTTTCCTACTAAGGAACACTCCATGTCTGGTTGGTAAATTACCTCCCTTGGAGTTTGCCATTGCAAAACGTTCAAGCACCTTATCAATGTAAGTTGCTTGCGATAAGGCTAGAAGCCTGTTGTTGCGATCCCTGAATATACGGATCCCAAGAACACAGCTGGCTTCTCCCATGTCCTTCATTTGGAATTGCGTAGATAGCCACGCTTTTACGTCCGATAGCTTCTTCACACTGTTTCCAATGAGAAGAATATCGTCGACGTACAAAACAAGAAAAATTTCCACGGTTTTGTCATTGAGTTTATAAATGCAGGCCTCAGTGACATTTTGAATGAATCCATAGGTTTTGATGGTTTCATCAAACCTCAGATTCCAGGATCTGGAAGCTTGCTTTAATCCATAAATGGATTTAAGTAATCTACAAACTTTCCCTTCTTGACCCTGTTGCACGAACCCCTCTGGTTGGTCCATATAGATGTTTTTGTCAATGTACTCGTTCAGGAATGCGGTTTTGACGTCCATCTGCCAAATCTCATAATTGAGACTACAGGCTATGGCCATGAGAATCCGGATGGACTTGAACTTAGCGACTGGAGCGAAGGTTTCATCGAAATCAATACCTTCTCTCTGGGTAAAACCCTTTGCCACTAGTCTAGCCTTGAAGGTTTCAACCTTCCCGTCCACTCCTCTCTTTCGCTTGTATACCCACTTACAGCCAATGGTTTTGAAACCATCCGGTAAGTCTACAAGTTCCCAGACTTCATTAGAATCCATAGATTCTATTTCTTGGTTCATGGCTTCCTGCCATTCTCCCTTATCAGGATCCTCCATAGCTTGTTTGTAGCCTATGGGATCTTCAACACTAGTGTCTGTGACAGCTAGGTGAAATTCCAACTGGGTGTACTCGTAGCGCTCAACAGGTCTTTTGAACCTCCCACTACGTCTGAGTACCCCTTGGTTCTGATTTGGGACCGTGGTTTCGGCACTCTCTTCTGATAACAGACGCTGTTATCATTCATCTGTCACTTTATGTCACTTGGCTCAACAATTAATTTGCATTTGCCTTTAATTTCCTTTAAAGAGTTTGTCATGATTATGATCAACCCCTTTTGAAAAAAGAACTCAGATGTTTACTCAATATTGTATGGGATCAAAAGATGAATTTTACTAAAAATTAAAAAATTAAAATGAAAGGTTTTCAAATCACCTTTCATGAGATCCTTACAAAATAAATGATTGAATAAACAAAAAGAGTTTCTTTATTGTGCCAAAATCATTCTCCGAGACTCTCGGATGACTTCCAGCAATCACTCCTTGGCTGCTTCTGAAAAACAAAGAATGTCACATGTTTCAGTTTTAGATCTTTGGAGAAAAGACTTTCTAAAACAAATGTGTGATAAATAAATTATCAGGTGAGACACTCACCTTTCTCATTCTTCTTTTCATTTTGGAACTTGGGACAATCTCTTTTCCAATGTCCCGCTTCCTTGCAAAGGAAGCATTTTCCTTTCTGAGCAGCTTTCTTGCTTTCTGTCTTTGGCTGGAAATTCTTCCCCCACTTCTTTTTAGGACTGGGCCTTTTCTTCATCATCGAGTTTTTGGAGGAAGAACCCTTCTTGAACATCACGTTCAATTCAGATTTCTTCTTAACCAAACCCGAGATGTCCTCAAAGGTTTGCAACTCATTAATCAACTGTGTCAAACCATACTTAAGTTTGTTCATAATGTAGTTGCTGGTGAATGGAACGAACTCAGGTGACAGCGAGTTAAGAATGATGCTGATCTGAGATTTCTCATCCACCACGGCCCCATGCAGCTCAGCCTCATTGAACCAATTGGTCATACTCATGACATGGTCACGAACATATGTCCCCAGTTTCATTTTGGCATTCATGTAGCGACGAGTCGCTTCATGTTGAGCTTGCTCAGACTGCTTTCCATACATACCTTGGAGAGATTCCATGATATCATAAGCAGCGTCCTTTTCCTCTAGCTTGACTCTCAGCGAATCAGTCATACTAGCCAGCATGTATGCCTTAGCACGATTGTTCGCATGATTCCAAGAGTCATAGAGTTCCTTTACACCTTTTGCGCTATTAGCATCCGGTGAAGGGGGACATTCATCAGTGAGAACAAAACGTATGTTTTCACTGATCAAGACAATATTAATGTTGCTCTTCCATTTTGGAAAGTTACTTCCGGTGAGAGTGTTGTTCGAAAGCAGTGACATGATTGGATTGGACATTTTAGCTGGCATTGAAAAAGAAACTTATTAAACTTTATTATAGGTAGAATGTTTTAGAAAATATTTTGTTTGAAATAGTTACATGATGCAAACATGTTCTGGGTAAAACGTTAAATAAACCCTTTAACTATTTCGTGATAATTTAACCGACTGTAGACGTCGTTGCTGTCCTTAGTGGCATGGTCACTCTAGGGTGACTCGCGGTATCAACCGTGTAGTTTGGTTAAACTAAGTTTTAGTCATAAACTTAATTAATATTCATAACAAGAACCACCAAGTTCTCTATGATTATTAACTATCACCATAGACGGTCAGCAAGCACCAACTTCCGTGCAAGCTTAACCCATTATTTTTGGTTCTCGGGATCCTCTTGGAAACGTCGTCCTTAGGGAATGGTCACACTAGGGTGACTCGCGGTCCATTTCCAAGATTCCTCCGTCCCCATATTCTTTTGGAACTATCACGTTGTCAAACCTCCCACAAGCACACCTTCCCTTAGGGAATGGACACACTAGGGTGACTCGAGGCGGTGTGGTCAGCAGACCTTGTGTTAGTAATAATGGAGACCTTTAATGTATTCTATACTTGCCATTGTTTTTAGGAGATAACGTTTTTTATTTCTTATACTAAGTTATAAAAACTTAATATATAAACTATTAATGACACATTAATGGTTTAGTTCGGATTTATTTATTACGACACGTAATTAAATAAGTCCCTTTTATTGTGTTTATTATTTTGTCGGTAGTGATAGATCAATTCGTACGCTCTCCAGGTCGATGGGAGGGGTCCTAACCGGTCACCCAGAAGTGGATGGTGAACCGGCCCCACTTTTGATTCCCTCTTCCTTAGGCAAGATTGTACGATTGAAATTTTTCCGACTCATAATAAACACATTTACATTTACTCTTTATTATTTATATCTATCCTAAATATGACATATTAATAATGATCCAAACATAGACACTATGTTTAAGGGTTATGAAAATAGGTTATAATAAATTATATCTATGATGAATATAATTAATTATTTCTAGGGATCCGGGTCGGAATAAATTCCGACCCATAATTAAAAATTATGTACGTGGGCCCTCCGGGCCTAAGCCCGGGCCCATATCCCTAGGATAGGTCACGCCCAACCAGTCGAAGAGGGCCAGGGCAGCGCCCACCTCGCGCTGGGCCAGCAGGCCCATTCCGCTGCCAGGCAGTGTGGGCTGCAGCCAGGGCGCGAGGCCCATTCCGCTGCCAGGCAGCGTGGGCCGCAGCCAGGGCGCGAGGCCCAGGCGCTGCACGCCAGGGCAACCCGCAAGGGTCTCGCACTGGGCCTCGCACTGGAGTGGGCTTCGCTACGGGCCTGGCCCGTGGCGATTAGGGTTTTGACCCTGGGGCTGCAGCGGCAGCCCCTGGTCAGCCCTTGCCACGGGCTGGGCTGCGCCTAGCAGCCCGGCCATTTTACCGGTCCGATTTTTTCGGGTCGGGAATTAATTAAATTAATATTAAAATATCTAGAAATAAATTTCAATTTTAATTATTAATTTATTCATCAAATAATTTGTTCTTTAAACCCATTAATTAAATTACGTAATTATTTATCCTTGAACCATGGCTCTGATACCAATTGTTGGAAATCACGTCTCGGATTCCGTATAATTATCACGATTTATACGCCCGAACCGTCAGGGTAACATTTAAGAAATTATTTTAAAGCGGAAAACTTGTTATCCAAACAACGGTCCGAATATCGGATAATAACCATATTCCAAGATCTGATAAATATTATGCAATTTAATATTCATAACACATTATTAATAAACTAGTCATAATAGGAAATAAATAGAAAGAAGTAAATGTTTTCATTTATTAACCCAATGCATAAGGCCGTACCTCGTTTGACGATTTCGGCTGCGCACTCTGAATCGGGCAGGGCTCCGCCGGTGCTGAGGGAATCTCCCGTGATCTTCCGGGATATTCTCCTGGAATCCTCGTACCGAAGCGTGGGCTTCGCCGGCAGGACTCCGTCGCAAAACTTTAACTGATGGTTCTTTTTAAGCTTCCGGAGAAATAGTCTCCTAAGCCGAACCAGAAGAAAGAGATCAGAGAGAAAATTCGCAGACCCTGAAGGAGAGGGAGAGTTCGAATTTTTCTCTGAGGAAAGGTGTGAAAAATGTGTAGAATGAGCTCCCTATTTATAGGCTCAAGACTGTAACCGATTTGGAGATATTCCCTCCCTAAATTCGAATTTCATTAATTAAATATAATTAATTATCTCAATCCAATGGTCCAGATTTAATCTCATCTAAATCCAATGGATACAATTAATTAGGGATTTAATTAAATAAGAAAGATTTAGATAAATCAAAAATCCAATCTTATCTTCTTATATTATAAAATTCGAATTATGATATATATATATATATATATATATATATAAAATTCGAATTCTTATTATCTTAATCCAACGGTTGAGATGATTCCTTAACCGATCTAATGGATCAAATAAGTTTAGGATAAATTAATTTAAAACCATTTTTCAAATTTATCCATAAATATAATTCGAATATATATAGATATATATATATATATATATAATTAATCAATTCTTAATCCGACGGTATAGATTAAATCTTAGACCGATCCAACGGATATAATTGATTAATCAAATTCGAAAAATAAAACTTGGTCACCAAGTTATTAATTTCGAATTCATCAATATTCTAATCCAACGGTTGATACTAAATCATAACCGATCCAATGGATAATATTGATTTTAGGGATTTGCCAAAATACCAAAACATTTGGTACTTATGCCGCAAATATAGAAATACCAAATCAAGCTATTCGAATTCGCCTAGGGTTTCATGTAATAAACCCTAATTCGAATTTACACATATTAATATATATATAAATATATATATTCATTTATTAAAATAAATCTATTAATTATTAATTAATTATTAATAAGATATTAATAATTAAATCCAAATAATTAAATTATATTAATAAATCCTGATCTCAATATCACACATAAAAATGTCATGGTGCCACACCATCATTTAAATTCGTGACATGTGATTTAATTTCAAAGTTTATCGAACCGATCACAAACTTAGAAAATCCATAAATCACTAACCGTAAGTCGAAATGACTTGGTTCAAAAAGCAAAGCTGCTTAGAATTTAATTTCCAACAACATAGTGCTGATAGAAAATCTAAATTCTAACTTTATTTTTATCAGTTAATTTCGTGTACCAAAATATGATACTTTTGCCACGCCAACGATAAAACTATCTGATGTCTGACACAGACCTTTCAGTTTTATAAGTCAAGCCAAATGATTAAACATTATCTAGAATGTATTTTAATCACGTATGTATCATCCGTTACGGAGCTATCCTGGGGACCATGGACCCGTATCACTTAAGCTCCAACGAACTGCTACTTGTTCGTCAAACCTCGAAGTGATTCCACTATAGACCCGAGGCTGCACTCTTTAGTGATACGGTATATATTATTCCCTTTATAATAGCAGGGTGTCCATTGATACAATCAAATTCGGGTTATTGATCTTTCACTTGATGATTCATAAATGAGCAGGCGGTTTTTACTGTTATGCCCCTCATTGTATTTACTTCCTTGACTCAGTCAGCAATATCATGAATAACCCACTTATGGTTTCGATTCATAAGTTGCGCATGGGTACCTCTCACTTCTCACCACCGACAATCAAGGGAATCATCATCACTCTAAGGAGAGCTGTGTGATGCCCATGTCTATGACCAAGCTACCCTTACTGCTGACTCTCATGTTCCCAAAATAATAGTGTTGGGAACAGCTGTAATATTTCGTGTTCTTTAACGGTTAAATCAAAGAACAATCAAGTCAGCAGCTTGGACTCAAGATCACTCAGGACTTAGATCGAATATCCATTTGATCATCTACTAGTGACTCAACTCCAAGTTATCAGTGACGGTCTTATATGATAACTTCCGGAGTTTAAGTCAGGTCAAGTCCAGTATGAAGACACTTCATACTTAATGCACTTCTAGTGAGTGTGACACACACAAAATCCAGAATAGGATTATCACTTAGTCACATTAATGACCTTATACGATTAATGGGCTCTCACCCAGTTGATCAGGTCACGGACATTTTAAGTTCATTTATTATGATTATTAATTCTTCCTCACATTGACTCTGTTGTTATAATAATAACATAATTGCATCCTTTATGAACTAAGGAATCAAACATTCTATTTTACTCTACCAGAAACTATAATAAGATTATCATAATAAGCATCATTTTTATTAAACGACTTGTCATAATATTTTACAAAGGGATAAAATATCTTGTTTAAGGACACACATGTCCAACATATATATATATCCGAAGGTTGAAATTTTGGTATGATGTAGGTTTAGATCTTCAAATTCGGTGCATATATCCGAATTAACGACATTTGCGATTCTAACTAATTGCGATCGTAATCACCAAACTATGGTTGAAAATTGTGTTATAGGGTTTAGTTTTAAACATAAATTGCATAATAAAGTTACACGTTTAAGAGAATAGCCCCAGTAGTCATTTCGTATGCGTAGGTATGTTTATTAATGTTAAAACGCCGCGGTTCTTTATGAAAAAACTGGTGGTTTTGAAAATTAACCACGGCAAAATATAAACCCACCGCGGCGATTACCTCTTTAAATTGATACTATTGGGATCAAATGCACCCGCAAACAATGTCGCTTGTTAATCCCGCCAGAAAGGCATATGCTCAATGCAAGTCGTAGTTCGTTTCATCAGCAAGGGTGGGAGTCGTGCCTTCAACCTTTGTGAAAAAAAGCTTCTATGAGAATGTCCCCCATAAAAAATATTCCTACGATTTGCTTTCCGTTTTGTTAGACAATAATCCAGTCCTAAGTTTGTGTAGGGGTTGTGTTTGTTTGCGAGAATGGATTCCTTGTCAAGTAAGTTTGGGGGTGTGGACACACTTGCCCGAATTCAGGTAACGGCTTGAGTAGCATCCATAAGAACCTAAAAAGATCATATCATTCCTCTAAAATAAATTTACGAATAAAAAAAATGCACCTTCAAACAATGTCGCTTGTTATTATCCAGGACTAACAAGCGACATTGTTTGCGGGTGCATTTTTTCAACTATGGCTTGGCCTTTAATTAATGACCTTTCGAGTAATGTATTTGATGCTCAATTCAATAGTTAGGAGTTCATTTAGTAGGTCAGGGGTCATTCCAAGGGAAGGATTCATTCGAAATCACAGATTCAGTCCACCCATCCGAATGGTCGAGTCCCAATAGATGGATCAAGTAGGGGCGCTTCAGTGATCTTTAACCAATCGCAATTCCGCACATATGATCTTTCCTGGTGTTTATTGGAAAAAATATTATCTTATAATCGGATTATTAGTTAACATACATATATTTATTTATTTATACATTTATACATTTATATGATCAAAAACAAAATTATTAATCAGCTATAATTATATAAAAGCATATCTTTATCAAGAAAAAAATATTTCAGCTTATTATATCGAGATAATATATATTAATGTGTTAATTAATATTTATAAGAATAAATATATTATCTTATAAATTTAGCGAATTATTAATTTAGCTAGTTAGGGCCAGTCCGGAGCGGACAAAAAATAAAATTTAACTAATCGCAACAATTAATTTAATCGAGTATTAAATTATTTAATCGCGACTATATATACTAATTTATAGAGGCTTTATCTACTATATATTTTTGAAATAAAAAAATTTCTATTTTGAAACCCTAACGACTAGACCGCCTCGACTGTGATCATATATTCTTTATAAATCGATGAACATTGTCGCGGCTCGATAGTGAATACACCATATTTTTCAACTATGAAACCGCGTTGATCCTCAAAATGGCCACCAATGATGGTTATCAAGATATTAAATGAGATCAAATAACCATAATGATGATAAACTTTGGGAAAACTGATAATTGATGACAAAACCAACCATTTATATCACATCACAATTAAGATAGACTCAGGCGTAGGCGACATGATCGATTGAATGTACTAGTAAACCCTAACTAAACCCAATTACCTAAAGACACGTGTCTCAAGCATGAAGAAAGCTAAATACCCCACAAACTAATTCAGTTCAAGCCGCGTATTGTGACTCCATACGTCACGAGTGTATGAAGAGAGGGAAGCCATCTCTCTCTGATCAACGATCGACCTCTCTCTTATTTTCAAAAGTTATAATGGAGAACACTTCAGATATTTTCCCCAAGAGGTCGTATTTTAAAAAATCCTAGCAGAATTACCAGCGAAATCCTTGATGAAATTTAAGAGCGTTTCCGAAACATGACGGGATCGCATATCTCACGACGTAACTTTAGTTAATGCTCACTGAATAGTCAATCGCTGAACGGCGGATAAAACATTTTATATTGATGCTGATAATTGGCGAAACATGTGCAGATAATTGATGTTTCGGATCTCAACCACGCAAATCTCCTTCTAATGATGGTGGGCTCCTACAACGGCTTGGTCTGCCTGAGACCTAGGTGGCACAACGTGAAGAGACTCGCTGTTTTCAACCTGGCTACTCGGTAGGTGAGATATATTCCGATTCCACGATCCTATTCGCCCGAGTTTGAGGGCATCCATTCGGTGTTAAGTTTGTGATTCAACATTGCGAGCAATGACTACAAGGTCGTCCACTTGTGCTTCGGCAAGCGGGATCATCCGTTCATATGCGTGCAATTGTTTGACAAAAGCGGGATCGTTTGGCAAAATACATGGTCTTTGAGACTGCTAGAGACAGCGGGGAGAGCGCATCGAGAGCATTGCAGTGTATCAGACACGACAGACGGGGTTCTCCGTGCCTCTTTATATATTGTAACAGTGTTGGGAAGCCACCCTAAGAATGAAACATTTGAACTACAGTTCCCATCCGAAAAGGGGATTAAGGAAATCAAAGGCGATCACGCCATGTCACGGAGGTGCTACATGTCAAGTTTCCTGCTCGAAAAGCAGAGCATGGAACATAGCGCATAGCAATAATACTCTGGCCGACCCGCCGATTGGGCTTGCATCTACCTCAGACCCCAAGATGAGAAGAATAATCCCGGTAGAGTCCATAGACACACCAAGCATCAATCTCGGCATAAACGTGATCGAGCTCCTGGCCGATGACTGGAGAACCCTATTGATTATATATATCTGATATGGGGAAGCACCTCAAGACTGACAAGAAGCCAGAAAAACAAAGCAAAAAGCTCTAGAGTCTGCATGATCGAAAACGCACTCTACAAACGAAGCTTCAAAGGACCATACCTAAAATTCCTCGGAAGAGAAGAAGCGACAAACGCACTTCACAAAGTAAACGAGAGGATGTGAGGAAATCACTCCGCAGGTAGATTGCTCGCGAACAAGGTGATGCACCAAGGACTTTTCTGGCCAACTATGCTAGAAGACAGCGAGAACTACGTCAAAAGATGTGACACATGCCAATGGCACGCACCCGCAATCAGACAACCAACTCTAAAGCTCTACTTATTCATAGTCCCCTACCTTTTCACGAACGGGTCAATGGACATCGTAAGACCCAAGCCCGCGGCTAAAGGCCTTACGAGGTTCCTCCTAATCGCCACCGACTATTTAACAAAGTGGGTAGAAGCAAAATTCTATTTCCTAATCAAAGACATCGACGTGGAAAGATTTTTATGGAAAGACATCGTATGTAGATTCGGCCTCCCCAAGGAGATCATAATATACAATGGCCCGCAATTAATCTCAAACAGATTTAAAAATTTATGCGCGAGCCTAGAGATATCCTTAAACACCTCGACACAAAGGTACCCACAAAGGAATGGGCATTCCGAGGTCGCAAATAGAACAATTATCGACGGGATCAAGAAAAGACTAGATGCAAAGCAAGGAAGGTGGCCAGAGGATCTTCTTGGGGTACTGTGGGCATACCGCACAACACCTCGAAGAGCAACAGGCAAAAAACCTTTCGCGCTTGTCCACGGGATAGAAGCAATGGTCCTAGTAGAAGCCGAATCACTATGCTTACGACGAGAATATTTCCCGGAAAAAGCCAAAGAGAATGACGAAATGCGACTCGACGAGCTCGACTACATCGAAGAACGTATGGATGGCGCACTGCGTAGAATCAAGAACTACCAAAGGGTAATCACAAGACACTACAAGGCACGATCTCCCCTTGATCTTTCGAGGCGGGAGACTTAGTGCTACAAAAAATATTTCAAAATACAGCCTAACGGAACTCTGGGAAACTCGGGATTAATTGGGAAGTGCCTTACATATTGTCCGAGATAATTAAACCCAGGGTTTACAGACTAATGAACTCGAAAAAACTAACAGTCCTCCAAAGTTGGAACACCCAACACCTCAAAAGGTATTACTCCTAAAGGGAGGTACCCAGAGAACTACAAAGTGGTTTGATCCCAGAAAACATCCATGCTCTCACCAACCTACTCATTTTCTCAAGCTCTTAGGCTGAGGCGTACGCGAAGTATCCTCACTTCGCAACACCCGACTGCAATGTCTAAGACAACTTCTTCAAACAAAATATGCGAAGATTGTTGAGATTTATGCTCACAAACGAGACACGAAGAACCTTTTAGCAAATAAAACAGTTTATTAATAAAGTACTCGATGTAATAATACGATTATGTTCTTTTGCTGAGAATTAAATAAAGATTAAATATTAACTCTTTATGCCTATGCCCTGAAACTATTATCAACGAAAAAAGAGTTAAGTACAGACTTAGCAAGATACATCTTCTTCATAAGTTTAAAATCAACAGTTCGGAATCCTTGGATCGACAGGGAAATCGTATCTGATTATTGATTGTTTGAATAAACTACTCATATCGGATCTTCTGATATCGAGAGTTATGATAGTAGAGTTCATTCTTGATGTCTTAATGAAGACACTTAACTAGACTAGTGACATTTTGAATTTCGGGGTAAAACCGTCTCATTACTCAAAGCATCAAAATCACAAACTAGGGGTAGTTTTGTAATTACCTAAATCCTAAACTGAGTACATAACTTCTTATGACACTTTACGAAATTTGAAAAGTCAATGGGAAAGACCCAAATATATGGATCAAAGACCCGACGGTTGGTGCCATAATACTCTCTCGTTGAACTATGTGATTCACAGATATGGAATTTGTGTTATAAGAATGCTTCGGCATTTTTATCACATCATGCTTTGTTCTTTGAAGTGTGAATGAACAAACCGGGCATGGTACTCACGGAATAATATATTTGCTGAATTAAACATGTGACATGTTGTGACATCTCACTTTATGTTTTTTTCATTCACAAACAACAAAGGAGTTGATGAAATAATAACTAGGCGCAAAACTGTAATTTTACATTCCTCTTAGTTACTGATACACGCAAAGGGTAATATCGTAAATACACAATGGATCGTGTGAAGAATAATTGTATCACATCAAACGAAAATAAGAATGCATATGAACTTAGAGATTCTTAGTATTGGTTCTTTAGTGTAATCGACCAATATTAAGAATTAAATGTTTGGCACAATTGAGTGAAATTTTGTATCCAGACTTTAATCTAAAGCTTCGTTCATGTGGATCCATGAGGTCTTAATGTTAGAATCTCGGATGAAATTTTGATGAAAGAAATAAGTATTAAAAATATTTAAAGTTGATTTATTGACATTTTACTTTAAGTTCGATTATTGAATTGAAATATTTTTAGGTACGAAATTACTTTGATAATTTTCTCTTATGTATAACTTGTGATTTATGATGTGGTAATTATTTTCTCATTGTATAATTATATTAATAATTATATACTATGCGAATATAATAAAGAAAAGATGGAGAAAATTAATTCATTAATTCCTACTGGTTAATCTAAGAAAATGAGGATCAATAACGTGTCATACTCTCATTCCTTTTATCATATCATGCGACTTACTAGAGAAAAATTATAAAAGGAAAATTCAAAATTTATACGTATAATGAAAGTATTTTATTTTTGGATTTTTGTTTTAGATATCAAACCCTATGCGGAAGTCATTACGGTTGGAATTTGTCTTGATTTATTCTTAAAACAACCTACGCCCAAAATAAGTGGAGATATACATGGTTGGTTAATTAAATAATTGATCTAATTTTAATCAAAATAAAGTGGCAATGTATATCATATGTGTACCCACTAGTACAAATTGTTGATACTACCACGGAGTTTCAACCATGAATTTTTTAATCCATGGACGAAATCCAAGTTTCTACCATGGAAATTTTTTTCCATGGTTGAAAATCGAAACACGCCGCGGCAACCTTTTGCACGCCGCGGCACACTGTCAAATTCACCACGGATATATTTTCCATTGTTGAAAATGTGTCAATGAGATGTTTATAAGCCGCGGCGGATATAAAATGCCGCGGCATGGCTGGTACACAACGACACTCTATAAACCGTTGTTCATACCACGCAGTGTAAGCCGCGGCATTATATATGACACGCCGCGGAATTATTGGTACACGATGAAAACTTATAAACCGTTGTCCATACCATGCAGAGTATGCCGCGGCGTGCAATTGAAAACGCCACGACACGTGATTTTAGAGAGATAAGCCGTGGCATTATCTCTTACACGCCGTGGCATGGATGGTACACAACGACAACATGAAACCGTTGTTCATAAAGCCGCAGTAAACCCCTTGTATGCCGCGGCGTGTCTTGAAAAACGCCACAACATTTCGTTTGTAGAGACACGCCGTGGCGTTACAAATAATAAGCCGCGGCGTGTATCGTATTTAACCATTTTCTCATTTGCGCCGTGCCTGACTCTCCTCGACTCCTTCCCTTTCGCCGTGCCTCTCGCCCTCTCCCTCGCCCTGGTTCACCAATTCCCGCCGCGGCACGAGATGTACACAACGACACTTGTTTGAACCGTTGTTCATGCGCACAGTAAAAATTATATGTTTGACGCGGCGTGTGTTTCAAATACGCCGTGGCACACTACTTAATACGATTTTTAATGATATCGCCGCGGCATGTTTTTTAACACACCGCGGCGTGACTGGTATTTACAGTCTTACCCGTGAGGATTTTATTTTCACTTCGCACCGTCACAAACCCTACCCCTCTTTCTCTCGCTCTCTCTTTCTCGCACTCGCCTTGCGCCGCCGTCTTCTCACCGCGACACGATTCACGCCGTCATCCACCATTGCCGTCCACGTCCCTACGCTGTCGACCTCCACGTGTAAGTGTCGATTTCAAGCTTTAATGAGTTTATTTAGTTTGGTTTGGATTAATGACTCTAATAAGTTAAGTTAGTTAGTTTATAGGATTATCTAATATCATTGGTTAATTATTTTTTTGGCTTGAATTAATATGTTATGGCATTAACTTTTGTTTTTGATAGATTTCAATGACACAAAAGTCAAAACGCACAAGGGGATATCCCGCCTTCTACCTTGTCCTACATGGCCTCTTTGACCTCGAGGACCGCGCCCTTTACAGGATCGACCTTGGAGGAACCAAGCATAGAGGAACCTGAGGCGCTGGTACCATGAGTTTCTGAGGGGACAGAGATCGGAGAGAAGGCATTCGCCGCATGACCACCTGGGAGATGAGACCCAGCACGCTCAAACCTACAGCAACTCTGCCAACGACAACAAGCTTACAAAAGCACCCGAGACAGTTCCAATGCTTACCTCGGGACTTTTTAGAGGCACCCTGCTTCTTCAATTGCGCCCGCAGCTTGGCAATAGTCTCGTCGGTACGATCGATCCTCTTCTGCACCTTTTCCGACGCCTTCTCAAAGCAAGGCGGAAAGCGGTGTTGACTTCGTTGCGTGGGTCCTGATGTTCGGCCGAGGTGGTCAAGAGATGGTTTCGAGCCTTGTCAAAGGTTCTCACGAAGGAGTTTCAACTGGGCAGCATCAGCTCAAAGGCTAGATACATCCTCCGCACGACTCCCTGCGCGCTGGCGCTCCTTTTGATAGATTTCAATGACACAAAAGTCAAAACGCACAAGGGGATATCTTGGGCTTAGAAACGGATCGTCGAGCCGAGTCCCGCCTACACTCAACGAGGAGGAACAAGTACCACTAACACCTCCAATTCAAGTACCGCCTAGTTTCGAAACAGAAGCGGCAAGGAAACGATTTCAAGTTCCTTGCAAGTGATAATTATGCCAGGAGCGTGGATTTGCAAAAATACCCATTACAGACATGGGTGACCTTGGCGACGCTCTCAATGAGAGTATCGAACAACGCGGTTGGAAAAATTTCATGCTCCAACCTAGGTTTAAGGCGAGGAGGACATTGGTCCACGAGTTCTATGCCGCTCTTCCCGACGAGTCAGTCAATGGATTTGTGACTGTTTGGCATATCCGATTTGGAATCAATGCTCAAGTAATCAATGAATACTATGGAACCCCAAATTAACCGACGAGGAAAACGAGCACAACCAATTGGGCAACCAAGAATTGAATCAAGAGTTTTACGACAATATGGCGGCGACCATTGCTGCTCCCGGAGCACAATGGCACAATAGGGCCGGAGAGATGCGACTAAATAAAAATCAGTTGAATCGGAGAGCCAAGGTTTGGATATACTTCTTCGGGGCCAGTCTATTCCCGCGTCTGCACTTCACTAAGCTGCAGTTCAACTTTCTCAAGTTGATCTACGCGGCGGTTAGGGGGTTGAATATCGACGTTGGTTGTTTCATCTTCTTCTACATGACCCACATGGCGTACGACGCCTCGAAGAATGCACTAGGCTTCCCGTTCCTTATCACAGCTCTATGCAAAAAAGCTGGGGTAAGTATATATATCTTTATTTGTCTTCAATTGTGAAATTCAATTTTTTCAATATTGATCTAATCTTGCTTTATTTCATTTTTTCAGATTGAGGTTTCTGAGCTCGACCTAACGGTGCCGTATGGAAAGAAGATGGACCAGGCTTGGATCCGGAGTTTAAAAGAACCCGTTGTTGAGGCCCCTGCGCACGAGATACCTGAACAACCTGCAAACGAGGTAAGTGTATAGCTTATATTGCTTAATTGTTTATTATTGTTTTAATAATAATATAACTTTTCTTGAAATTCATGGTTTAGGCTGCCGATATACCAGCACAGCCTGTTGCCGCCCCACCGATGCCGGAGCTAAACTACGATGATCCGCCAATGAGAGCCTTCGTGGCTCACGGTGTTCAGAGCATTCTTTAGTTCAATACCTATTGTAGCTCGTTTTGGCTGGGTATCTACCCAGGATTTGAGGCGCCAAATCAGTTTCCACCAATGCCATGGCCACCACGATATCCAAATCAGTATCAGCCGGCATTCGCTGAAGCAGGCGGGAACGGTGGAGGCGGGAACGGCGAGGTTGAGAACGAAGAAGGAAGGAACGGTAACGAGAATGAAGGAGGCGAGAACGCCGCAGGCGGGAACGGCAATGACGCAAACCCCGAGAACCCCGAGAACCCAAATAACCCCGAAGAAATCAACAACGACGGCCTCGAAGAAAACGATAACCAAGAAGTCGAGAACAATGATGACAACAACCTCATGGACAATAATTAGTTATCTCTTATGTTTGAACAATTAGCTATTATGTTTGTTTTGTTTAAACAATTAGTTAATATTTTATGTTTCATTTGAACAATTAGTTAATATTTTGTATTGTTTGAAAAAAAGTATAAATTTTCAAATGTTATTATACTTCGTTTTGTTGAAATATAAAAATAATTGTTTAAAAAAATTAAAATAAATTTATAAGATCTAATTAAGATTGTTAAACAATCGAAAAATTGAATAATTCATAATTTAATTGTTTAGTCTATAAATTAATTAATTGTATAATTCTTCATGCCGGGGCCTATTTTCATAAACACCGCGGCGTGTGCGTGTTATTTCTCTACATAACCTCTGAATTATGAACAGAGCCGCGGCTACACAAAACACGCCGCGGCGGAGTTCATACGCCAGACACTTTAAATGAAAATAGCAACAACATGCCGTGGCATTAATTTTTAAAGCCACGGCATGTTGACATAAAGACTCGGCTTATGTATATCCTACCGCGGCGGAAAATAACCAAAAATTATACAGAGAGCATGCTTAACTTTAGTCGAATTAGGCCGAGGTGTGACCAACGCTAGCCATGACATTCTTTCCACACGCCTTGGCGCGACCTATTAAAGATGCGGCTGTGTTCATAAGCCAGAGGTTAAAATAGTAAATAGCAACAACACACCACGGCATCAAGATTGTAACGCCTCGGCATTGTCATGTAAAGCCTCGGCTTATGTATAGCCTGCCGCGGCTTATTACGACAAAAAATTATACAGAGAGCATTCTTAACTTTAGCCATATTAGGCCGCGGTGTGACTAAAACTTGCCGCGGTATGACTAAACTTGCCGCGGTTTAATTTATGATGTCGCGGCGTTTATTCAATTTGCCACGGTAGGTTTTGAAGTATGCCGCAGCGTCTTACAGCTGACAAAAAAATTGGCTATATTTTTGCAAGTACAATTATTGATTTCCAACATTAAAAAACGGCTATATTCGCAAAAATAATTTAAAAAAATATAAATTCATTTATTTTATCTATTTATACCATAGTTACTTATATTTTTACTCGCGAGATGTGAAATGTAGTACTTCTTAAAGTTTTATATGTAATGCATGTGGAATTGTTTGTAAATGATAATGTATTCTTAATTTTATTAATATAAATATGTAATTGTTTTACGTTGCGGCGCATAACTTATTTTATGAATATAAGTTCAAAAAACTTGAGGGCATAAAGTGAATACCGTACGAGATAGTATTTAATAATTTTAAAACAACAAAATCACTTACAACAATTAAATATTACATTTAATAGTTTTAAAACAACAAAATCACTCACAACAATTCAACATTACATTTAATAATTTTTAAATAACAAAATAACTCACAACAATTCAATATTATATTAATAAAACTACAACTATTAAAATCATAATTCGTCATCAATACCTAAATCTGTACGACAATGATTGGCATGTCGACTTAAATGAGTTGTGCCTCATTCAACGATTGCGAGAATCTCTTGTCGACACCATTTACATTTCGCGTACCTATCTTGAGTTTGAGTCTCATTGTTCCATTTGAGCCTCATTGTTCCATTTGAGCCTCATTTGAAAATCTGTTTCCCATAGTAAAGACGGTGGCCTCCACATCCACGCCCACGTCCACGCTCACGCCCCCTTGTCGGTCGTGGCCCACGGCAAGAGAAGTTCGATTTAGAGTTGGATTCGGAGGCATTTCAAACTCCTCGGTGTCGTCGGAAGAGATGAAAATAGTATTATTGGAACTTGTATCCATGGAAAACCTATCATCATCAGAGGAAGAGGATGAGGTAAACCCGACAAAGAAGCCTTGATGATATTCCGATGACAAACTGAAACGAGTCGGATCATCCATAACAAAGAAAAATGATGATATTTTTTAATTTAAGGATAAATTTGATGAAACATAGAATAAAATGTGAGCATGTATACGTTTAAATAGAAGATTTGTGTGAATTTTAACGTTTTTAACATTATTTTGACAAATATAGCCGTTTATTACCATTGTGGGGTAATAATTCGGGTGAAAAAAAAAACTAGCCGTTTTTGTGTCAGCGACAGAAAGCCGCGGCATGGATAACATATGCCGCGGCGTGTTAAGTTTCTACAACGGATATATCTGACGTTTGACATAGAGCCGTGGCTTCTTCACAATAAGCCGCAGCGTGTTTAATTAATTTTTACAATTTTACCCTAAACTTAAACCCTAAACATTACAATTATTATAATAAACAATAAACCCTCTAGATTACGCAACTCGCCGCGGCATCATAAAAAAAGGCCCCGGCGAGTTGCATAATTATGAGGGTATATTGGTAAACAGAAGAGATAAGTCCCGGCATTATGTTACCCATGCCTTGGCATGGCCTAGGAAGCCACGGCTTGCTGATACCATGCCGAGGCATATATGTTGTTTCAAATTATACAGAGAGCATGGATTCTCTAAGTCATTAAATGCCGCGGCGTTACTACCATTCTGCCGCGGCGATTGTTTAAAGGCCGAGGCATATTATTCAACATGCCGTGGCGTGATTTCTACTACGGTTATTAGCCATGGTTCAATAGGCCATGCCACGGCTTATTAACAATACGCCGCGGCGTTATGAATTAATTTTTATAATATTTCCTAAACTTAAAACCCATAAAATTAAACTGTAATTATTATGCGTTTCATACAAATATGTAAGAATACATATGTGATTAATTATAAAATATATATAATTATGAATACATATGTTTATATTATAAATACATGATTATCATCAATAATTCCACATTACAAGTACCACATATGAAAAGTACCACATTACAAAACATTACAAGTACCACATCGCAACACATTACAAGTACATTATGATAAGTACCACATTGCAACACATTTCAAGTACCACATTACAACACATACCAAGTACATTATGATAAGTGCCACATTACAACTCCATTACAATTTAAAGCTACATTTGTCACATAATAATAACAATACAATTAAAAAACGTAAAATAATAAATATTTAAATACAATGTTTTCTACGACAACGCACGGCATGAGCACGAAGTGAATAGATTTCTCATACTGGGTAGGGAAGAACAAACAATAGTCCGCACCATTTGCATTTAGTGTGCTTATCAAAATTTTGAGTCGAGCTATTCCACTCATACTTTATATGGAAATCTGTCTCCCACGATAAAGAAAATTATGATACACCACTACCTCTTGTGCGGCTTGAACCAACGGAAAGAGCAGTGCGAAGCTGACCTGAAGGTATTTCAGACTCTACAGTTTTTTCGGAATTTTGAACGCTTTCTTGAGAATTTGTTTCTGGGACTATAGTATCATTGGAGTTTATAATTTCTGGGACTTCCAAATCAGAGTTTGAATCAGGGACCACCGTATCATCGGAATTTGTTTCTGGGACCACCGTATCATCGGAATTTATTTCTGGGACCACCGTATCATCTGATAGATTTACCTGGTGATCGTTGTCATCATTGGAAGAAGACGAAGAAGAGGACGAAATAATAACGACTGGGCCATTACCGATAGAAGACGGATGATCATCCATAATAATTTTCAGTTTTTCTAGACAAGATATTTTGTGTGGGTCAAAATATAAATTAAATGGTTATATATATAGAAAAAAGTTATGAATTATAAGTTTTTTAAACTATTTTCGCAAATATAGCCGTTTATAACCGTTGGAAGGTAATAAATTTAACCCTAGTAGCAAGTAAAAATATAGCCGTTTTTACGTCAGCACGATCACGCCGCGGCGTATTTACTATAAGCCACGGTACATTGAAGCTTGTCACCATTATGCCCCCCGATAAATGAAGAAAGTCGCGGCTAATAAATTAAAGGCCGCGGCGCATTTCTAAATCAGGGGGTATAATTGTAAATGATAGAAGTATGCCGCGGCGTTAAGTAACAAATGCCAAGGCATGAAACATAAAAGCCTCAGCTTACTGTGACCATGCCGCGGCGTAAATCGGGAAAAATATTCCCCGAGCAATCAAGTTTGATCGAGAATCTCAAAAAAAAATGTCGATAATAAATCAACATGCCGTGGCGTAATTACCTAACGCCGCGGCATACTTCGCATATCTGCCTTTTTTTGTTCATACCCATTTACACCATAACTCCAAAAACCTTATTTTTTTTTCTCCCTTAGGTGACTTTCCTTCGATTTCGAATTCGGGCTCGGTGCTTCGTCACGGAAGAAAACGGTATTTAATCTTCAAATTATTTTTTGCAATATGGCATTTAGGGAATGGATGACAAAAAATAGAATGAGCGATGATTACTGACATGGTGTTCAAAAAATTTATGGATTTTGTGCGTTTAAACTTTGAAGAAGGAGATTTGATTAGGTTTCCTTGTCTTTTATGTGGAAATTTAGTTTCGAAATCTATGAAAGTAGTCAAATCGCATTTGTTAGCTATTGGTATTATGAGTTCCTATGATCATTGGTACTTTCATGGAGAAAAGATGCGTGGTAAAAGAGTCAATGATTTAGTTGAAGAAGAAGAAGACGAAGACGAAGCCGATGACCTTCGTGGTTTGATGGATGATATCGACTATAATTTTGTGGGAAGAACGCAATTATTAGAGTCGATGGTGGGGGATTTCGAAGCTCCTTTGTATGATGGGAGTAACACAAGGAAAATAGGGTTTTTGGTATCACTATTCCATTTAAAGGCGACAGGAAGTTGGACAAATTCTAGCTTTACGCAATTGTTGGAACTCCTTTGTGAAATGTTGCTAGCCAGTAATAAAGTTCCGACGGGAATATATGCGGCAAAAAAGACACTGGGCTTGTTAGGTTTAAAGTTTGAAAAGTTCCATGCATGTCCAAAAGATTGTGTACTGTATAGGAACGAGCATACAGAATTAAGTGAATGTCCACTGTGCAATGGGTCAAGGTGGAAGACGGGAAAGGAGCCACATGATGGTATCAAACGGGTTCCGCAAAAGGTATTATGGTACATTCCCCCATTCACCCGCCTAAAACGCATGTTTAACAATATTAATCACGCGGAGAACATGGTTTGGCACTAAAAAAATCAGAGTAATGATGGAATTTTAAGACACCCTTGTGATGCTTCACAGTGGAAAATTTTTGATACTCGGTATCCGGAATTCAGCTCAGAACCCAGGAATTTACGTCTCGGGTTGGCAATAGACGGGATGAATCCTTTTGGTAACATGAGTAGTCGCTATAGTGTTTGGCCGGTAATACTTTGCAACTACAATCTCCCTCCGAAGTTGTGTATGAAGCGGAAGTTCTTGATGTTGACACTTTTAATTTCGGGACCGAGCCAACCAGGAAATAACATCGACGTCTACTAGGCACCTTTGGTCGATGATCTAAAGATGATGTGGAACGAAGGAATTGAGATCAACCATGCTTACTGACACGAAGTGTTCAAGTTGAAAGCAATGTTAATGTGGACAATCAATGACTTCCCGGCGTACGGAAACTTGTCTGGTTACTCGGTGAAATGTTCTATTGGTTGTCCAGATTGCATCAAAAATACATCTTCAATCCGGCTGAAACATGGGAAGAAAACAGTTTTTCTCGACCATAGGAGATTTTTACCGAGAGATCACCCGTACAGAAAGAAAGAAAAAAAGTTTAATGGACATCAAGAACATCGACCTCCTCCAAAAATTTTGAACGGTGAAGATGTCTATAAACTGATTTGTGAAGAGACTTATGAAGTGCTTGGAAAAAGAACGTCGAGTGGTAAGAGGAAGCAAAAGAAATTTGAAGATAGACCGTTCAAAAAAGTATCAATCTTCAACGAGCTCCCATATTGGAAGACGCATTACGTTCGACATTGTTTGGACGTTATGCACATTGAAAAAAATGTATGTGAAGCGATTGTTGGTACATTGCTTGACGATCCAAATAAAACAAAAGACGCAAAAAATGCTCGACAAGATCTCGTTGAATTGGGTATAAGACCGGATTTGCATCCTAAAATGGCTAGAAAGAAGACATTACTACCACCGGCTGTCCACACTTTATCGAGAGCAGAGCGAAGGAAGCTTTGTGGATGGCTTGCGGCGATAAAAGTTCCCGAAGGTCATTCTTCGAACTACAAGAGGTTTGTATCTATGAAAGATTTGAGACTTATCGGAATGAAGACTCACGATTGTCATATGTTGCTTCAACAAATACTGCCTCTTTCATTGCGAGGGTTTTTACCAAAGGAAGTTCGATTCGCAATTTCAAAGTTATGTGAATTTTTCAACAAAATTTGCTCTAAAACTATTAAGGTTGAAGGTCTTGACGAGTTGCAAGCGGACTTGGTAAAAACCCTATGTATGCTCGAGATATTCTTTCCACCCTCATTTTTTGACATCATGATTCACTTAACCGTTCACCTAGTACGGGAAATGAAGTTATGTGGACCTATATTTCTACGGTGGATGTATCCAATTGAACGGTATATGAAAGTCTTGAAAGGATACGTGAAGAATTACAATCGACCAGAAGGGAGCATTGTCGAAGGATATATGGCAGAAGAGTCGGTTGAATTTTGTGTAGAGTATTTCCCGAGAACTTAGATGAGACATTATTGAAGATCTGTAGCGGGCCTTCACAAGTAGTTACCAGGTACACGTCATGGTACGTTAACGGGTACACGTTTTACACAAGGGAAAGAGACGAAAAACACCCCATACAAAATAGTGGTGTTACATTCTTTGGGGAAGGAGTCCATGTTGCGTCGGCCAAGGATAAAAATCCAAAACAAGCTTTTATGAGCTATTTTGGCTATGTAGAAGATATTTGGGAGCTCGATTATTGTGGTTTGCGATTTGGATTGTTTAAGTGCAAATGGGCGGACAACAACCAAGTCAAAGTTTCCAATGATGAAGTTACGGTTGTTGAATTCAGACAGATGAGTTATGCCAATTATTAATTCATGTTGGCATCCCAATCATCTCAAATGTTTTATGTCTCGGACCCGGTCGATCAAGAATTATCTCTCGTCGTGCATGTGAATGCGAGAAATGTAGAAGAATCGAATGAAGAAGTTGAAGACATCACTACCATCGCGCCATTCTCCATCGGGCTACAATCGTTTGAAGACGTTGATGATGATGATGATGATGTTTCATTTTTGCTACGTCGAGATAACCCGACATTGGAAATTGATTGAATAATAATTTTATTGTAATAATGTTATATTTCGATCTTGTTTTTCATGTATGAACAATTAGTTATTATGTTTATTTAATTGGAAATTGATTGAACAATTATTTTTCAATTAGTTATCTTTTAAAATTTTACTGTTTGGAAATTGATTGAACAATTGTTTTTATAAATAAGTTTGTTAAATAAATATAAATTTGGTTCATTTTGTACTTAATACCGCGGCCTTTTAAGGAAGTGCCGCGGCGCGTTTCATACGAGAAAAAAATGCCGCGGCGTTTCTCAAACAGGCCGCGGCGAGTTGCATAAGGCAAAGGGTATATACGTGAATTCAAAGGGACACCGCGGCTTATACATACCGACGCCTTGGCATATGTACATAAAGCCTTGGCGTATTTCGTTCATGCCGCGGCATATATCGCATAGAAATTATACAGAGAGCATGCGTTTTCTGCAGTCAAAGAAATGCGACGGCATACAAAGAATAGGCCTTGGCATGCCAAAAAGTACGAGGCGTAGTACAACAATGCCGCGGCATTCTTAGACAAAAACTAAACACATAGACCAAACCAATTTTTTACGCGTGCGTTAAATCAGGTTATGCCGCGGTAATGTCACACATGCCGCGGCGTTTGAAGACGAGCCTCGGCTCGTTGATTTTTGTGCCGCGGCGTATTTACATACCAAAATATCAAAGAGTCTGTGTTAAGTTAAATCTTAACGTGCCGCGGCCTTGTTAAGAACGTGCCACGACGCGTTTCATACGGGATACAAAATGCTGCGGCGTTTCAACACAAGTCGTGGCTAGTTTAATATGCTAACATAGGTAAATTCAACATGACGCCGCAGCTTTAGTATATCTACGCCTTGGCATGAGTACATAAATCCTATTCGAGCATATATGGTGCCGCGGCATAAATTGCGTACAAATTATACTGAGAGCATGCTTTCTTGAGGCCAAATCTTGCCGCGGCGTACGAAAATAGGCCGTGGCATGACCGGAAGGACGAGGTGTATGCCGCGGTATAGTATGTAACTGCCGCGGCTTACGTGTACGAGCCCCGGCTCATTTATTTCATGCCGTGGCGTATTTACATCCCAAAATTATACAGATTTGGTGTTATTTCGAACCTCAACGTGCCCCGGCTTATATAAACCACGACCTGGCATGTATTTTTCCACGTTGGACTACGCCGCGGCAGTTTAAGTTCAAGCCGCGGCATCTATCTGGATTTTCAGACAACGATTGCGTTTTTCCGTTGTCCAAAACCATTTTTGAATTTTTTATTCGATTTTAACCTAATTTTCCTCCATTTTTATCCCATTTCAGCCCAATTCCTTCCCTCGTTTTCTTTAACTCTCCTCTCTTCTCTCTTCTCTCTTCTCTCTTCTCTCTTCTTCCTCTCTCTCTTTTATTTTCTCCCATAACATCGCCGTCGCCGTGCCCCACCGTTATCCGCCGTGCTCCACCGTTCTCCACCGTGCTCCGCTGTCGACGTATCCATGTCGTGCCCTAACTCCGTTGAGGTGTGCTTCATCTTGTTTCTTCAACAAGCTAAGTCCTACCCCGTTCCCTAACTCCGAGTTATTGATTCTAACAAGGTTAGAATCCTATCCGAATTCAATATTACATATGTATTTCATTTTGTTAATGTTTGCCATGAAATGTTTTTATGATTTTGTTGCCTTTCATGTTTGCCATGAAATGTTGTTCATATGCTTTTGTTGTCATGAATGTTTGCAATGAAATGTATTTGTTGTCTTGAGTTATTTGATGTTTATGAATTTTTGGAAACGAGTCAAATATAAATATTTAGGAAAGTTAGCTACTACTTGAATATGTCGGAGGGAGAAGTAACTAGGCCATCAACTGATCGAGAAGAAACATCATCATCCGATGAAGAAGAAACTACGCCCAGTTAGTAGTATTGTTATTTTGTTTAAGGTATTGTATTTTATTGAATCTATCTCGTATTTAAAATTGATAATTTATTACTTTATTTGTTTCTAGTTCTTAACAAAAATGATGAAGTAGCAAAATGTAGAAGAAAACTTAGAGGAGAAGGAAAAAGAAAAGTGAACCTCATGAAAAGTATCACTATCTTAAAGCATAAGGGGGAAAAATACTTGTGAGATTTGATGAGAAAAAACAACCGGATGGAAGAGATGGTGATGTTTTAGCTAGTTGGATTGGTGTTCTTGCTCGGGAATTTATTCCAATTACTATATCCGATTGGAGATTGGAGAGTTTAAAAAAGGTGAAACATAGGATATGGAATGAAATCCAACAAGCATTTGTTATTCCGAACGAGTACAAGAAGATGTGTTTATCTTGAGCCGGGGAATCGGCAAGATATTTCCGGTATGATCTCTCTACCCTATTCAAGAGAGATCCGAATGATAAAAGAATCTTCGAGCGACCAGATATTGTTAAGAAGTATTACACGAGCATCACGGACGAACATTGGGAGGAGTTTGTTAATATTAGATTAAGCGATGAGTTCAAAGAAGTCTCGAATCAAAACAAAGCTAAGAGGGCTCTCGTTGAGTACCCCTCTAGATTGGGTCGAAACGGATATCGGAAGCTCGATCAAATGCTAGTAAGGGTTTTAATTTTATATTTTAAATTTAATCTATTGTCTATAATTGAATAACATTTTCCTTTGTTTCGTAGTTTGAAAAAAACGGCGTATGGGCGACAAAGCCGGAACTTTGGATCGAAATGAGGAATAATGAGGATGGTTCATTAAAGGATCCAAATCTAGAGCCTATTGTGAATAAAATAGTAAGTGCAATGAGTTTATGTTATATAGTTATATATATAAATTATCTTGATGTTATTTGTATATTATTGACTTAAATATTTGTAATAATTCATTTTGTTATTAGGTTGAATGTACCACTCAAGTTGTGGACGACGATGAGGAAGAAGATATTTTGACAAGAGCTTTGGGGAAGAAAGAAAATCCCGGACGAGTTCGGGGACAATCCAAATACGTCTCAAAGCGAGCATGTTACAAACAAGCCAAAGACTCAACGAATTCCCTCGTTCAAAGTCTCCTAGCCGAAATTAAAGATATGAAAGTCAAGTCGGAAGCGAGAGATGCGGCTTTCGAGGAATGGAAGGCTAAAGTGGAACAAATGATCCAAGGATCATCTTCAAGAAATATTCAAGGTAGTAATGAACCACTCGATGCGCATAGTCCGGTAAGTCAACCTCTTGCTCCTTTAGCATCGATTGAATTGAATTTTGATGACGATCGTACACCTTTCCCCAGAGCAAAATTTGATATTTCCCTCTCCCTAAGACTGCGCATTTTTGCTACTAGTCTCCTTTTTCTGGTTCGGCTTGAGAGATGTTTTTCTCTGAAAGCTTAAAAAGAACCATCTCTTAAAGTTTGCGAATGAGTTCTGCTGGCGAAGCCCACACTTTCGTACAAGGAATTCAGGAGAATATCCTGGAAAATCACATGTGTTTCCCTTAGCACCGGCGAAGCCCTGCCAAATTCAAAACGCGCAGTTGAAAGTCTATAACTTAGGTACGGCCTTATGAAATGGGTTAATAGATATAACCACTAGCGTTTTCTAATTACTTCTTATAGACTAGATTATTAATAATAATTTATTAATATTAAATTACCTAAGATATCTCAGATCTTGTAACTTGGTTATTATCTGATGTTCGATCCATTTTACGGTTAATGAGTTTTCTGCTTTAAAATAATTTTCAAATGCTACCCAGATGTTCGATAGTATATTTCGCGACAATATTCACTGGATTCGAGATATGATTCCCAATAACTAAACCACCGATAGGTTGTTTTGAATTAGCTCAATTAAGGCTTTTTTTGATATAAAACATGAATATATATAATTATATATATATATATATATCCGAAGGTTGAAATTTTGGTATGATGTAGGTTTAGATCTTCAAATTCGGTGCATATGTCCGAATTAACGACATTTGCGATTCTAACTAATTGCGATCGTAATCACCAAACTATGGTTGAAAATTGTGTTATAGGGTTTAGTTTTAAACAGAAATTGCATAATAAAGTTACACGTTTAAGAGAATAGCCCCAGTAGTCATTTCGTATGCGTAGGTATGTTTATTAATGTTAAAACGCCGCGGTTCTTTATGAAAAAACTGGTGGTTTTGAAAATTAACCACGGCAAAATATAAACCCACCGCGGCGATTACCTCTTTAAATTGATACTATTGGGATCAAATGCACCCGCAAGCAATGTCGCTTGTTAATCCCGCCGGAAAGGCATATGCTCAATGCAAGTCGTAGTTCGTTTCATCAGTAAGGGTGGGAGTCGTGCCTGCAACCTTTGTGAAAAAAAGCTTCTATGAGAATGTCCCCCATAAAAAATCTTCCTACGATTTGCTTTCCGTTTTGTTAGACAATAATCCAGTCCTAGGTTTGTGTAGGGGTTGTGTTTGTTTGCGAGAATGGATTTCTTGTTAAGTAAGTTTGGGGGTGTGGACACACTTGCCCGAATTCAGGTAACGGCTTGAGTAGCATCCATAAGAACCTAAAAAGATCATATCATTCCTCTAAAATAAATTTACGAATAAAAAAAATGCACCCGCAAACAATGTCGCTTGTTATTATCCAGGACTAACAAGCGACATTGTTTGCGGGTGCATTTTTTCAACTATGGCTTGGCCTTTAATTAATGACCTTTCGAGTAATGTATTTGATGCTCAATTCAATAGTTAGGAGTTCATTTAGTAGGTCAGGGGTCATTCCAAGGGAAGGATTCATTCGAAATCACAGATTCAGTCCACCCATCCGAATGGTCGAGTCCCAATAGATGGATCAAGTAGGGGCGCTTCAGTGATCTTTAACCAATCGCAATTCCGCGCATACGATCTTTCCTGGTGTTTATTGGAAAAAATATTATCTTATAATCGGAATATTAGTTAACATACATATATTTATTTATTTATACATTTATACATTTATATGATCAAAAACAAAATTATTAATCATCTATAATTATATAAAAGCATATCTTTATCAAGAAAAAAATATTTCAGCTTATTATATCGAGATAATATATATTAATGTGTTAATTAATATTTATAAGAATAAATATATTATCTTATAAATTTAGCGAATTATTAATTTAGCTAGTTAGGGCCAGTCCGGAGCGGACAAAAAATAAAATTTAACTAATCGCAACAATTAATTTAATCGAGTATTAAATTATTTAATCGCGACTATATATACTAATTTATAGAGGCTTATCTACTACATATTTTCAAAATAAAAAAATTTCTATTTTGAAACCCTAACGACTAGACCGCCTCGACCATGATCATATATTCTTTATAAATCGATGAACATTGTCGCGGCTCGATAGTGAATACACCATATTTTTCAACTATGAAACCGCGTTGATCCTCAAAATGGCCACAAATGATGGTTATCGAGATATTAAATGAGATCAAATAACCCTAATGATGATAAACTTTGGGAAAACTGATAATTGATGACAAAACCAACCATTTATATCACATCACAATTAAGATAGACTCAGGCGTAGGCGACATGATCGATTGAATGTACTAGTAAACCCTAACTAAACCCAGTTACCTAAAGACACGTGTCTCAAGCATGAAGAAAGCTAAAAACCCCACAAACTAATTCAGTTCAAGCCGCGTATTGTGACTCCATACGTCGCGAGTGTATGAAGAGAGGGAAGCCATCTCTCTCTGATCAACGATCGACCTCTCTCTTATTTTCAAAAGTTATAATGGAGAACACTTCAGATATTTTCCCCAAGAGGTCGTATTTTAAAAAATCCTAGCAGAATTACCAGCGAAATCCTTGATGAAATTTAAGAGCGTTTCCGAAACATGACGGGATCGCATATCTCACGACGTAACTTTAGTTAATGCTCACTGAATAGTCAATCGCTGAACGACGGATAAAACAGTTTATACTGATGCTGATAATTGGCGAAACATGTGCAGATAATTGATGTTTCGGATCTCAACCACGCAAATCTCCTTCTAATGATGGTGGGCTCCTACAACGGCTTGGTCTGCCTGAGACCTAGGTGGCACAACGTGAAGAGACTCGTTGTTTTCAACCTGGCTACTCGGTAGGTAAGATATATACCGATTCCACCATCCTATTCGCCCGAGTTTGAGGGCATCCATTCGGTGTTAAGTTTGTGATTCAACATTGCGAGCAATGACTACAAGGTCGTCCACTTGTGCTTAGGCAAGCGGGATCATCCGTTCATATGCGTGCAATTGTTTGACAAAAGCGGGATCGTTTGGCAAAATACATGGTCTTTGAGACTGCTAGAGACAGCGGGGAGAGCGCATCGAGAGCATGGCATACGGCCAGACGAATTGGTATTAGACACGGCAGACGGGGTTCTCCGTGCCTCTTTATATATTGTAACAGTGTTGGGAAGCCACCCTAAGAATGAAACATTTGAACTACAGTTCCCATCCGAAGAGGGGATTAAGGAAATCAAAGGCGATCACGCCATGTCACGGAGGTGCTACATGTCAAGTTTCCTGCTCGAAAAGCAGAGCATGGAACATAGCGCATAGCAAAAATACTCTGGCCGACCAGCTGATTGGGCTTGCATCTACCTCAGACCCCAAGATGAGAAGAATAATCCCGGTAGAGTCCATAGACACACCAAGCATCAATCTCGGCATAAACGTTATCGAGCTCCCGGCCGATGACTGGAGAACCCTATTGATTATATATATCTGATATGGGGAAGCACCTCAAGACTGACAAGAAGCCAGAAAAACAAAGCAAAAAGCTCTAGAGTCTGCATGATCGAAAACGCACTCTACAAACGAAGCTTCAAAGGACCATACCTAAAATTCCTCGGAAGAGAAGAAGCGACAAACGCACTTCACAAAGTAAACGAGGGGATGTGAGGAAATCACTCCGCAGGTAGATTGCTCGCGAACAAGGTGATGCACCAAGGACTTTTCTGGCCAACTATGCTAGAAGACAGCGAGAACTACGTCAAAAGATGCGACACATGCCAATGGCATGCACCCGCAATCAGACAACCAACTCTAAAGCTCTCCTCATTCATAGTCCCCTACCCTTTCACGAACGGGTCAATGCACATCGTAAGACCCAAGCCCGCGGCTAAAGGCCTTACGAGGTTCCTCCTAATCGCCACCGACTATTTAACAAAGTGGGTAGAAGCAAAATTCTATGTCCTAATCAAAGACATCGACGTGGAAACATTTGTATGGAAAGACATCGTATGTAGATTCGGCCTCCCCAAGGAGATCATAATATACAATGGCCCGCAATTAATCTCAAACAGATTTAAAAATTTATGCGCGAGCCTAGAGATATCCTTAAACACCTCGACACAAAGGTACCCACAAAGGAATGGGCATTCCGAGGTCGCAAATAGAACGATTATCGACGGGATCAAGAAAAGACTAGACGCAAAGCAAGGAAGGTGGCCAGAGGAGCTTCTCGGGGTACTGTGGGCATACCGCACAACACCTCGAAGAGCAACAGGCGAAAAACCTTTCGCGCTTATCCACGGGATAGAAGCAATGGTCCCAGTAGAAGCCGAATCACTATGCTTACGACGAGAATATTTCCCGGAAAAAGTCGAAGAGAATGACGAAATGCGACTCGACGAGCTCGACTACATCGAAGAACGTATGGATGGCGCACTGCGTAGAATCAAGAACTACCAAAGGGTAATCGCAAGACACTATAACGCACGAGCTCCCCTTGATCTTTCGAGGCGGGAGACTTAGTGCTACAAAAAATATTTCAAAATACAGCCTAACGGAACTCTGGGAAACTCGGGATTAACTGGGAAGTGCCTTACATATTGTCCGAGATAATTAAACCCAGGGTTTACAGACTAATGAACTCGAAAAAACTAAAAGTCCTCCAAAGTTGGAACACCCAACACCTCAAAAGGTATTACTCCTAAAGGGAGGTACCCCCAGAACTACAAAGTGGTTTGATCCCAGCAAACATCCATGCTCTCACCAACCTACTCATTTTCTCAAGCTCTTAGGCTGAGGCGTACGCGAAGTATCCTCACTTCGCAACACCCGACTGCAATATCTAAGACAACTTCTTCAAACAAAATATGCGAATTTCCGAGGGCCAAAATTCGATCTAGACCTATGGACGACCTAACCCAAGCGCGTCCTAGAAAGGGCACATTTCCCTGAAGGAACAGCTCGTTTGGCACGCTCGGCCAACAACAGCAAGGATAAAAAAGAAGCGAGTCAAATCATGGCATTCATACGAGACATGAAAAGATCAAATGATATAAGAAAATAAGTAACAAAGGAAACCTAGAGTGTTATATATGACCGCGGGGCCCATAAAAAGGGAATAACAGTTGGACTACCAACTGCAAAAGTACACCTCGAATAGACGTGGTGGATATTCAAACATGACACAAAGAAAACGCCCAGGTTGGACTCCCAACAAAAAAGGCGCAATGTACTTGACGAAACAAACTTGGGGCACCAACGCCCAAAAAAAAAAGAGAGCACATAAACTAAAAGTATTCTTCGATGTTCTCTTCACGCGCGCTGTCATAATCCCCAACCTTTTATCCACTGACCTCGTCCTTGCCTTCGCCGCCTTCTACCTCGTCCTACATGGCCTCTTTGACCTCGAGGACCGTGCCCTTTGCAGGATCGACCTTGGAGGAACCAAGCATACAGGAACCTGAGGCGCTGGTACCATGAGTCGCTGAGGGGACAGAGATCGGAGAGAAGGCATTCGCCGCATGACCACCTGGGAGATGAGACCCAGCACGCTCAAACCTACAGCAACTCTGCCAACGACAACAAGCTTACAAAAGCACCCGAGACAGTTCCAATGCTTACCTCGGGACTTTTTAGAGGCACCCTGCTTCTTCAATTGCGCCCGCAGCTTGGCAATAGTCTCGTCGGTACGATCGATCCTCTTCTGCACCTTTTCCGACGCCTTCTCAAAGCAAGGCGGAACGCGGTGTTGACTTCGTTGCGTGGGTCCTGATGTTCGGCTGAGGTGGTCAAGAGATGGTTTTGAGCCTTGTCAAAGGTTCTCACGAAGGAGTTTCAACTGGGCAGCATCAGCACAAAGGCTAGATACATCCTCCGCACGACTCCCTGCGCGCTGGCGCTCCTCGTGATGCTAACCTCGCATGCCCGTTTTAGTCTGCCTGAGTTGCTCGATCATCATCTCCGTGCCGAACACCTCTTAGTTGGCCTTTTTATGAATTCGATGCTTGGCCTTAATTCGAGCAACTCCTTGGCCTTCTCGCTCATTTTGGCCTCAAGCTCCTTCGCGAGGTCTTTGGACCCTGATGTATTCGCCTTGGCGACCTCGGATTTCATCCCGGTCAGGTCTTTCTCATACGAGAGAACCATCTTGTTCATGTACGTCAGAAACTGCGAATAACGAACACACTGTTAAGAACATGACATTCCAACGAAATTTTCCAAAGACGACCAGAAAACAAGAATAACTCACCCGAACACATGGTTGAGCCATGCGCTCATACTGTTTGCCGTGGGCAAGCGCCATAGGATCCAGGGGACGACCGAGGTGGACCGAGCTAGCAACGTACTAAGAAGAGGCATGTGTAGAGTCCACGAGGAACCTATCAGCAAAAAACTTGATGTTGACAAACTGCACGTTCTCATTTCCCAAAAAAGACTGGCTACTACTCCCATCTGTCGTCGCTGGCGCTTTCCGCTTCTACTCTCACTTGCCTGCAATGGGGTACCCTTGAGGAATCGACCTCATACGAGGAGGGAACCGCTCGAAGACCACCTTGGTTTTCTTGTCGGGGACCGGAGGCACCTCGGATCGGTCAGTGGAGCGACCACGCTTCTCAGTGCGCACTTGCAGGATATCCGGCGCATCAGACACTTCCACCTCCTCTTCAGAAGCGGCCTCAACACGACATGAAGGAGTACGCGCCACCTTGCCCTCCACTTTGACATCACGGTGGACCTTGATAAGGAAAGAATCTACGTCCTTGATAGGAACTGAAAGATTATCTCACTGATTCGGGGTGTCAGTCGTTCCACTCGATGACTTCATGGATTCCTTGGGATCTGCACAGACAAGGAATATACTCCGTTAGACAATAAAATGAGATGAAATCACCTACCAATTGATGATGCTGGATTTCATCTTATGCTCAGAAACATCGTCGTAATCCAAGAACTACATACATTCCCAAAAACGACATGCACCGGACAAAGAATCCTAGAGAATTGGGCCTCAAAACAAATATGGAGGCCCAACGGGTAGCTCAACACGACTGGCCCATCAAGAACCCACCCCGAAGCTTAGTCAACAAAAACCAAGTCTCCACGAAGACCAAGCCCACGAATACCAAGCCCACAAGGACCAAGCAGCTCCCTTAAAGACCAAGCAACCCCGAAGACTACGCATGCTCTCCTTCCATTGACCAGCCCAGAATCCTCCACGTGGAAAGGCACCAAATACCACGTCGTCCATATTTTACACGTGGTTATCAAAGGAGAGGCGAGGAAAAATATGCTTAGTCTACTAGCCGTTGCTGGTTTATAGGAAGTATACGTTGTGGCTCAGGCTATTAAAAGGGCGTACGAAGTAATCTAATGTACAATCACCTTGTTCTACACTATCTATTAGTTATTCACTCTGTATTCACTTTTCTCTCAATCAATTATACAAGTTCCTGATCATTGCTCAACCCTTTACAAATTTCTCGTCTCGTATCTTTTCTCACCGAAGTGGATTTTATCTTCGACATTTAAGATCCATCGTCACACATAATCATAATCAGAGTGCAATCACTTTGTGACAGTTGGTCGTGATTATTCACATCAACAGTTTGGCGCCGTCTATGGGAAATTTTTATAGATTCCTACCCAACCCAAGGTCCCGGCAAGTAAACACACAAATGGCAGGGACATTGACAGAAGGGACATTGACAGAAGCAGACAGCTCGATGAAGGCCCAATCTTCGTCAGCACCTCGGAGAGATCTCGGACGAGGAAGGACTCTAGATTTTTCCGGAATCCAGGTCACTCTAGGACTAACCGAGGTGGAAAACACCCCGGGCGTAACAGAGGGTCAAAATCCCACCACAAGCCCACAAGGGCCTGAAGACCGCGGGGTCGCTACCGGCCGCATTTTTACTGGACACCGTTGCACCAGATTAAGAGCGATTCAATCCAACTACAATGCATTTCGACGGTTTTGGATTCCGGACCCCTCGTAGGGGGAATTAGAGTGCCGAGATGCAAGCCCCCTGGGCGCCAATGCGCCCAGGCTCTGCGTGGATTGGGAATGAAATGGCCAACCCGATACGCATCCGGGAGGAGATGCCTCCTATGGCCCGACAGGGTGCTTCTTACAACAACAAGGACAATCCTTTCGTTTACAATCCCGATCTTCCATTCCCGACATGGATCAGAGAACTTGAATCCAGGATGGAAAAGGTACAATCCGAGGTAAAGGCGGTGAGCACAAAGGTTCATCACGCCATCTTGGCGGCTCCTGAAATAGGTCGCCTGGTTCAAGAATCCACGAGCACACCATTCACCTCGTTGATCACCAACGAGAAAATCAGGGATATCGGAAGGGTCAACGTCCCACGTTACGACGGAAATACCGATCCGAGAGCATATCTGCGGGCAATCTACATCGCAATGGGAAGAGCCAATCTCCAACCTCACCAACGAGATGTTGGATACTGCCAGATATTCGCCGAGCACCTCGTGCAGAATGCACTCGACTGGTTCTCAATGCTGCAACCAGCCACAATCAGCTCGTTTGATCAAGTGACAACACTTTTCTTGAAACACTTATCCATGTTCATCGAGACGGAGACCACGGCGGCGCAGCTTTACAGACTGCAGCAAACAAAGGATGAGCCACTACAGAACTTCATAGCCAGATTCAAGGACGTGCTATCACGCCTTAACGGAGTAAGCGACGAAATGGCAACTGCGGCTCTGATCGCGGGGCTGTGGTACAAATCAAAATTCAGGCAGGATATTTGCGTGAACCGATACACCTCAATCAAGGACGTGATGCACCACGGAGGCAATTGGATCCGAGTCGAGGAGGAGCGAGCGGCCCTCGCAGCAAAATTCGATCCAACCCCGGCGACGCCTAAGTTCAGCAACATTCCAAGACCACCGCGGGATTCCGGCCATAAGAAAGGAGTCGGGCCCCATCGAGGTAGCGCACCTCATCCTAAGAGAAGTAATCTTCCCCCGGGTTACGTCATGAACTCGGAGAAAGACGAGGTCAACATGGCCCTAGGCAGCAACGCACCGCCTCAATCAGATCCGTGGCCTAAGGACCCGAAGGCCTACTGCAAATTTTACAAGGTTTTTGGGCATGCAACGGCCCAATGCCGCAAGCTACGAATGGCCCTAGCGGAAAAGTTGGAGCGAGGCAAGATGAGCGACCTCGACATCGAGGCCCTAAACCCAAGTTTATAAGGAAATATAAGCCTGGAAGGAGACCCGACAACCTCGAAAAAAAGGAAGCACAAGAAAAATCGAGCCCTCCACCCTAGGGAAGCCCCTAACACCCCCTTTGAAAAAAAGGGAAAACAAGTCAACGACGTGAAGGATGCTAACCTAGAGAAAAAATCCCAAGTCATCAATGTAATAATGGGAGGATCTCAATACTGTAAGCCATCGATCAACTCGATTAAGGCACACCAACGAAAATTGCAGTTAGACGCACCTCATCAGATCTCGCAAGGGCCGGAAGCCCTAATCTTATTTAAGGAAATCGAAGCTCGAGGGCTCGTAGGGCCACATAACGACGCGTTGGTCATAACCCTAAACATCGCAAACTGGGAAACCAAAAGGATTCTCATCGATAACGGAAGCTCCGCGGGCGTAATTTTCCTGTCGACTCTAAGGCAAATGAAAATAAGGCCAGAGGACATCAATAGGGAAACGATCCCACTCACCGGATTCAGCGGTCACTCCGTGAACACCGTAGGAGAGATCAAGCTCCCCGTGATGGCTGGAGGTGTGAACACGACAACCAAGTTCTTGATCATCGATTGCCCATCGCCATACAATGAAATCCTAGGAAGACCATGGCAGGATGCCATGAGAGCAGTGCCATCGACGTATTACCAGATTTTGCGATTCCCGAGCGATGAGGGAATCAAAGAAATCCGAGGTGACCAAGCCATGGCATGGAGATGCTACATGAACAGCTTTTTGCTCGCCAAGCAAGGAACGGTGAATCAGGCATAGCAATTTTAGCATCCACAAATAAACGAGGTGAAAAGCACGTCGGAGGAAGATAATGAGTCTCCAACAACTGAGATGGTGCGACAAGTCCCCATCGACGATAAAAACCCCAAAAACACTGTCGGGATCGGAAGCGAGCTAAAAGGCAAAATCCTCAAGCGACTCATCAAGTTCCTAAAAAGGAGCAAAGAATAATTTGCTTGGTCTCACGAGGACATGCCAGGAATCGGCCTAGAAATCATCTCGCATCAGCTCAACGTTGATCCGAACTTCAAACAAAACAAGCAAAAAAGACGATAGCTAGCCCCGGACCGTTCCAAGGCGGTGAACGAGGACGTCGATAAAATTCTCAAGACGGGATCGATCCGCGAGGTAATATACCCCGACTGTCTGGCGAACACGGTCGTGGTCAAAAAGAAAAGTGGAAAGTGGAGGGTGTGCATCGATTCCGCCGACATAAACAAGGCATGCCCTAAAGACAGCTTCCCGCTCCCACACATCGACGGACTTGTCGAGGTGACGTATGGACATGAGTTTCTTTCCTTCATGGACGATTTTTCCGGCTATAATCAGATCCTGATGCATCCCGACGACCAAGAAAAGACCTCTTTTATAACCGAACGAGGGATCTACTGCTCCAAGGTAATGCCATTTGGGCTGAAGAAAAGAACGCTGGGGCAACCTACCAACGACTTGTGAACAAAATGTTCTCTAAATACCTCGGAAAGACCATGGAAGTCTACATAGACAACATGCTGGTCAAGAGGGTGGATCGCGGCCTTAAACCGATTCATATCGACATCGTCCGACAAATGTCTTCCTTTCTACAAATTGCTGAAAGGAAACAAAAAGTTTGAATGGACAGACGAATGCGAACAAGCTTTTCAAGAACTAAAAAAGTATCTATCTACCCCACCAATACTGGTCAGCCCGGTCACCGGCGAACCACTCTTAATTTACCTCGCAGTAACTACCCACGTGGTAAGCAGCGTGCTCGTCAGGGAAGACAGAGGTGATCAGAAGCCTATCTTCTACACCACCAAGTCACTAGAGGACGCGGAAACTAGGTATCCCACCATGGAGAAAGTGGCATTCACCCTCGTTACCGCGGCAAGAAAACTAAGGCCGTATTTCAAAGCACACACCATCATGATAATGACGTTGCAGCCAGTGCTATCGGTCCTACATAGTCCAAATCAGTCCGGAAGGTTAACGAAGTGGGCAGTGGAACTCAGGGAGTTCGAAATCGAATATAAGATAAGAATGTGCGCCAAATCGCAAGTCTTAGCCGATTTCATTGTAGAATTGAACACCGGAAAACCGGAAGACGAATCAATGGACGAAGCATGGACACTGAAACTAGATGGCTCCTCAAACCAAAACGGATCAGGAGTAGGAATTAACCTCGTCACCCCAAGCGGCGAGGTGATCGAGCAATCTTTTTGCCTCAATTTCAAGGCCTCGAACAACAAAGCCGAATACGAAGCCCTGATCGCTGGCCTCAAGCTAGCACGAGCAGTGGGGGCACAGAATGTCAAAGCTTACTCCGACTCAAAATTGGTAACAAGCCAAATAGTCCGGGAATACGAAGCAAAAGATCAAAAAATGAACGCCTATCTAACGGTGGTAAACCAACTGATCAAAACATTTGACAAAGCCGTGATAGACCAGATCCCAAGGAGCGAGAACGCGCAAGCCGTCGCACTGGCAGGATTGGCATCCACCTTGGACCCAGAAGTTAAACGAATCATCCCGGTAGAAACGATAGATGCACCAAGCATCGACTTAACGGTCCACGGCATCGAACTTGGCCCGAAAGACTGGAGAACTCCAGTAATTAAATTCCTACGAGGTGAAGAAACACCTCGGGATCGACAAGACACCAGAAAACTGAGAGCCAAAAGTTCAAGATTCTGTCTGATAAACGACACGCTTTACAAAAGATGTTTCAGCGGACTGTACCTCAAATGCTTGGATGAAGACGAAGCAAAGAGCGTCATCCACGAAGTACACGAGGGAAGTTGCGGAAATCATTCGGGAGGAAGATCCCTGGCCAACAAAATAAAAAGGCAAGGATTCTTCTGGCCCACCATGCTAAAAGACAGCGAATCGCATGTGAGAAAATGCGATGCGTGCCAAAGGCACGCGCCAACCATCAGACAACCCACACTAAAGTTGTCCTCGGTCATCGTACCGTACCCATTCATAAAACGATCGATGGACATCGTCGGACCAATGCCAGCGGCCAAAGGACTAACAAGGTTCCTATTAATAGCGACCAATTACTTCACGAAGTGGGTTGAGGCCAAGGCCTACGCACATATTAAAGACGTAGACGCGGAAAATTTCGTACGGAAAAACATAGTCTGCAGATACTGACTCCCGCATGAGATCATCGCAGACAATGGACCACAATTTATCTCTAGCAGATTCAAAAACTTCTGCGTCACGCAAGGAATCTCTCTTAACACCTCGACCCCAAGATATCCACAAGGAAACGGACACTCTGAGGTGGCAAACTAAACGATAATCGACGGGATCAAAAAGAGGATAGACAGCAAAAAGGGGAGATCGCCCGAAGAACTAAATGGGGTGCTGTGGGCATATCAAACCACACCTCGTCGAGCCACCGGAGAAATACCCTTCGCGCTGGTATACGGATCCGAAGCGGAATCCCTAAGTCTAAGACGAGAATTTTGTCCGGATCAACCAGACGAAAACAAAGAAATGCTAAAAGATCAACATTTGAGTAGGATCATAAACTAGCAAAGGGTAATAGAAAGATACTATAACTAAAAATTTCGACCTCATTCGTTCAAAGTAGGGGACCTAATACTTCGTAACGTGTTTCAAAACACCTCCGAACTAAACGCTGGAAATCTGGGTATAAACTGGGAAGGACCATACATCGTGCCCGAACTAGTGAAAGCCGGCGTGTACAGACTGATCAATTCAGACGGACTGAATGTCCACCGAAGTTGGAACACCCAACACCTAAAAAGATATTATTCTTAATAGGATAAATATCACCTCGAACTACGGGCTTGATCTCGGAACACTCAAGTACGTAGGCAGCCTACCATAGCCACAGCCCGATCCTTCCTAAATTAAATAGATTACCTCGATCAATTCTTATTTCTTTTTTCGTAACACCCCACCCCACCCCGGGTGGGAGCATGGGAGCGACCCAAATCTCGCCACTCAAGAGCGACATCAAAGGTCACAAGGAAGAGGAAAAAGTGCTTACAAGCGCATCAAAGCATCTCGAGTCAATAAAACACGTCGAGAAAACACCTCTCCCTAGCCTATACATCTCGGCCGCACACACATCTAAAGATCTCCTCGGATATGCCTCTGGCACCACGATCTTGGTCGCTGAAAAACCAAAGAGATCAAACAATCAGACATAGAAACGAAAATACTTTGCGACAGAAAAGCGTCTAAATAGGCCTTCAGGGCCCACGAGGGCCTCAACTCCATTTCGGGAGTTCCTTTGAGGATCCTCCCCAGCCTTCCATTCAGGAAGAACCTCCCCGAAGAATTCCCGGCGCCTTAGGGTTAATAAAGACGAACCAGGTCCTCAGCGGTAAGGACCACCCTGTTCTCCCATGACAAGACCCCTAGGGCCACCAGATTCCGGTAAGAATTGGGGACCAGCTGCCCAGGACCCAAGCCGATGAACCGAAGAAACTCAACAACCACCTCGGGGAGAGGAAATTCGACGCCAGCTTTGAAGAAATTTTCGTACACGCATGACCATCCCGGCCTCTCGTCGAAAGCTCGATCCAGCGGGCCCGGAGCCTCTGTCTCTATGAAGTTAGGGACATTTTAGAGACTCCAAAGCTCCCGGAGGTAAGAGAAGAAAGATTAATGGGAACGAAGGGGGAAATGGGTTTAGAAAACCCTTACCTGGATTAACCACGATCTCCTTCCTCTCAACGCACGATCTCCTAAGCCAACAATGATGAAAATAGCTGACAAGTTAATGGGTTTTAATTACCCCATCACGCCTGAAATCAGCGTGTCAGTTGGGATTCGAAGAACCCTTCTTGAACGTTGTCAAATCAGCCACCTGAATGGACCTTTTCCCAGCGAAGAATCGAGGCCCAAATCCCACATACAACTCCAATAGCATCGCGCCACCTGTCCCAGCCATGCACGAGAAAGAGTCTCAGCCTAACTGAGTCAGATGCATTTCAAAATCAAGCAAATTTTTCGAGCTATGAAAATTCATAATTCCCGCTAAAGTTTTTTCCTCATCGACTGGTTATTTTCAAAAATAATGCCAAAGATATTCGGGGAAAACAAATTTCTCATGAAAATAAAAACGGTTCCCATCAACGACATAATAGTTCACCAAGTGATAATCACTTAATGAAATGGGGGGCTCACTGATGATGGTGGATTTCATCCTATGCTTGGAAACAACGTCGTAATCCAAGAACTACATACATTCCCAAAAACGGCATGCACCGGACCAAGAATCCTAGAAGAATTGGGCCCCACAAAGACCAAGCCCACAAGGACCAAGCAGTTCCCCCTAAATACCAAGCAACCCCGAAGACTACGCATGCTCTCCTTCCATTGACTAGCCCAGAATCCTCCACGTGGAAAGGCACCAAATACCACGTCGTCCATATTTTACACGTGGTGATCAGAGGAGAGGCGAGGAGAAATATGCTTAGTCTACTAGCCGTTGCTGGTTTATAGGAAGTATACGTTGTAGCTCAAGCTATTAAAAGAGCCTACAAAGTAATCTAATGTACAATGACCTTGTTCTACACTATCTATTAGTTATTCACTCTGTATTCACTTTGCTCTCAATCAATTATACAAGTTCCTGATCATTGCTCAACCCTTTAGAAATTTCTCGTCTCGTATCTTTTCTCACTGAACTTGATTTTATCTCAGACATTTAAGATCCATCGTCACACATCATCATAATCAGAGTGCAATAACTTTGTGACAGTTGGTCGTGACTATTCACATCAACACCAATGATCTATTAACAATTTTTTTGGAAGCCTACCTTGCACGTTCAACGGGATAGCTGTAATCGGCTGCAGTCTCGCATTCCGATAATTCCGGTACCCCGAACTCTTTATCTTGGCAACACGGAAATCGGCCTAGTTGAGCCCGCCTTTAGGAACGAGCATCTTCTTGATGGTTCAAAACCTTGGATCAAACTCGATATGAGAAGAGCTCCCTGAAAAATGACAAACAGATAACGAGGTCAAACATCGATACATATACCTTGCAATCTACGACAAAAAAGCCTGTGAACAAAGGCCTAGAGCCCACCGTCAGTGGAATTCCATTCGAGCGACCACGCCACACCAACACGGGTGTCACAAAACCAAAAATATATTTCCGTCCAGCCACCTCACATATCAGGCGTACCATGGAGGATCTTCCCGCTTCGCCCGTTGAGGTAGTGACGATCCGAAGCTTTCCTCGAGCCCTTCGGGTGGTAAAAATGAGCTAGATCATCGTGGGTGAGCACTATCCCATTCTCTCTCGCCACAACGCCCAAGGCAACCAAGTTGTGATACGCATTCAGGACGAGCTGCCCTCCTCCACAAGACTCCAAGATGACATCCGGAACAGGAAGCTAAATCCCGGCCTCCAGGAAGGCCTCGTAAGCAAAAGTTCACCTCTCCTTCACCAAGAATGGGTGATCCTTCCTCTCGGGAGCCACCAGCTAAATAAACTCCGGCACGTAGAACATGCGCAAAGCTCTTTCACGTAGTTGGAAGTGAGCACCGAGGGAGGAAAAAGAACAAGGAGCTAAGGCTCCTTGGAAGCAGACACCATACTCGCAAAATTCGGAGGAAGAAAAAAAGTTGCAAAGAAAAAGATTGAAGAAAGAAAGATGAGACTAAAGAAACTTACAAAGAAAACTAATCTTATCCATGATCTTCTCTCTCTCTTTCACGACCTCCAATGGACTACGAATGCTGGCTTGAAACCATAGAGGTTAATGGGATTTTAATTAACCCATCACGTTCGAGATGAACGTGGCATTTGGAGATCAACAAGGTCTCTCATGACCGTTGTCAAATCCATCACGTCATTGGTTCAGTATTTGGTGTCAGGGATCGAGGAAAAACTGACACATGCAAAGCCAATAGCCTGCCTCCACGTCTACACCATGCACAGGATAAAACACTAACCAAACCAAGTCCTTCGCGGTTTCTTGAGCTGGAAATTCAAATAGGGGAACGAGAAAAATTTGCCTGCCAATTTGAAAATTATTTTCGAATTTAATAAATTCAGAAATAATGCAAAACATTATTGAATTCATTCAAAGAAAAGATTTCGGTCATCAACATCGTAAAGTCCACCAAGTGACCTTCACTTAGTGCACTGGGGGGCTCACTGTTGATGTGGGACTTCATCCTCTTTATAAACGACAATAATTTGACATACGACACCGAGGTCAGCCAACGACAACGCCCAAAGAACGACAAGGAAAACCATATGCCATGACACACGACGTGGGCCTCAACCTGGAGAAGGCCCATCACGAAAGCCCATTCAAACAACAATCTTCGCGAATTCAAAAAGCAGTCCATGAAGACCAGATAGCCCACAAGACCATGCGTGTTTTTTCCCATGTTGACCAAACTAAGCTGCCACAACGTAGGAGGAGACCGAGTACTACGGAGTGACCTTTACACGTGGCATCCAAGGCACAATGCAATGGAAGGAGCTCGGTCTCATAGCCGTTACATAGAATTATGACTTATACGTTTGTAAATGAGTCTATATATAGAAGAACGATGTAATAGCAATGCACACATGCTAATATTCACAAGCACCCTGTAACGATCTCTAAACCAAGGAACAACAATCTCTTTTCTGTTATTGTCTATTATTCTTTATGATTTCTTATCCAAGCTATTTTTACCAAAGTGGAATCACTACGGATAAATTGAGACCAATCCTTTTTACATCGAAATAAAGTCTCAATCACTTTACGGCAGTTGGTTGTGATTATTCACATCAACATTCACCATGGTAGCCAAAAGGTAACGGATATTCCGATGTGGCAAACAGAACCATAATCGACAGGATCAAGAAGAAGTTAGACGCCAAAAAAGCAAGATGCTGGAAGAGCTCCTCGAGGTACTATGGGTTTACTGCACCACACATCGGAAAGCAACTGGCGAAGCACACTTGGCGCTAGCCCATGGAGTAGAATTCAAATCACTAACCCCACTCCCGGACAAACCGAACGAAAATAACAAAATACTGCTAGACGAGCTCGACTACATCGAGGAACAAAGAGACCGCACACTTTGTAGGATAAAAATTACCAAATGGTAATCACGAGATACTAAAATGAAAATTCCGACCACGATCCTTCGAGGTAGGAGACCTAGTGCTACGTAAACTATTCCAAAATAAAGCGGAACTAAATGCCAGAAAACTAGGGATAAACTAAGAAGGACCATACATAAGATCCGAGATAGTGTGCCCCGACGTGTATAGGCTAATGAATTCCGAAGGAACAAAAGTCCTTCCCAATTTGAACACCTAACAATTAAAAAGGTATTACTCCTAAAGGAAGGTACCCCCAGAACTACGTAGTTGTTTGATCCCAGTAAATATGGGTACGTACGCAGCCTGACAAAGGCACAACCCTTAATCTTATACCTGTCCTGAATGTCCGGGCCATGTGACATACAATGTACTAAGCTCCCTATGGTAACATCTACCGTATCTTTTCGAGGGGAGGGATTAGGAGCATAGGATTAGCACCCACGCTCTCAGTAACCACATCATTTTCTCAAAATATTTCACTCCGCAACGATAATTACAAAGTGCCCACATTATTCAAGGCACCTCGGAACGTCCTCCCAAAGTGATTAAGCCTTTTCCTCGAATAAGAAAACCCAGCATCCCCTAGCTTAGATTCGATTTCTTACTAGTACTAGTCCAACTCACATCCGAGGAGAGTTGCTTGGAAAGAAAACATCTCGCCAAAAGACAAGCACGTTCGGCCACGAGAGCCAAAAAAATCAATGGCAACAAATAAAGTCGAAATATGAAAGCACCAAAAATTTAACGATAAAAATGAGACCAACCACCACAAAAATCACCAACACAAGAGTTACGAAAGGAAACTTCAATATTATTAATACCCGAGACTCGCTTGAAAGACAAAACAAGGTAAGTTAGACTATCGACTCAAAATTATACATCGACGAGTTACGGTCAGAACACAAAAATACAAACTAAAATGCGTAAGTTAGACTCCCAACCAATCAAAGGCGATATGTTCTTAACAAAAGCAACATGGGCCACCAATGCCCTGAAAAGGAAAAAAAGTAGTAAGCTATAAATCAGCACATACCTAAACCACTGCTTCTTCATCGGCCACCTCGTCCCGCGCGCCGCCGTCCGCACCCTGTCCTACCTCTTCTTCGCCATCAACCATGTCCTTAGCAAGGCCATCTCCTACGCCTTCCTCCTGACCGACATCAACCTCGAGGATCTCTTCCTGAGCAGTGTCAGCATGAGCCGAGGAGGGAACGGAGACTGGGGAAAACCCACCAACACCGAGCGTGGGACCTTCTAGGAGATGAAACCCAACACTCTTAATCCTACAGCAACTCCGCCGACCACAAAATTTTGCAAAAATGACCTAGATAGTCCATGCACTTACCTCAAGATATTTCGTAGGAGGTTTATTTCTTTGGTAGGGTCCCCAGTTTGGCGATAGTCTCATTCCGCCGCTTTATTTGTTTGAGGAGTTTCTCGGAGGATCAGCTCGTTCCTAGCTTCTTGAAGCTCAGCTGAGGTAGTCACAAGGTTTTCCCGAACCTTCTCGAGATTGCCCTTCAAGATTTCCACTTTGGAGACATCGGCCTGGAGGCTAGACACCACGTCACTAAGGGCTCCGACTTGTTTTACTCCTGAGACAGATGAGTCCGCAACTTTACCTCTGCCTCCCTCAAGTGCTCAACAATCATGTTTTCCCCGAAGTAATCTTCTTCGGCCTTCTTCAGTTTTCCCCGACACACTTGGAGCTCATTTTCTCTGTCGCCTAAGCTGGCCTCCAATTCCTTCAGCTGGCTCCCCGACTCTAACGGGGTCGTCTCATTTAGTTTGGACTTGACCCCGGCCAAATCTTTCTTGTACGCGAGGACCATCTCGTTCAGATTAGTCAGGAACTGCAAACATGGAGCAATAAATTGTTCAATCACATCAAGACAAAGAGGAACAGGAATTAAAATTGTTTGAACTCACTTACCCGGACGCACGGTTGAGCCATATGCCTATAGTCCTTGCCCCAAACAAGTTCCAGCACGTCCTACGTGCGCCAGAGACGCGTTGAGCTGGAAATATACCTAGAGGAGGCACCAGAACCTAACGAAGATATGTTGAGTCCCATCCTCATCGGATAGGCGCGGCTACTACTCCCCTCAGGCACTACAGACGCCTTCTAATTCTTTTCAGAGCGTGTACGTGCCACGGGATACCCTTGCGGGTTTTATCGAGTACGAGGTGCAAAGCGATCGGGTATAACTCTAATTTTCTTCGATTTTGGAGGAGGTACTTTAGTGCGATCAGCCAAACGCCCACGTTTCTCGGCACGAGGTGCGGAGACCTCTAGCTCCCCAATTAGTGCAAGCTTATCCTTGTCAGCAGCCTCAACACGTGATTTAGCAGAATGCGCCAACTCTCCCCCAATCATGATCTGGCAAACGGACTGAGCCTTTTGAGTCTTTTCCACAAGAGTTTTGAGTGAGGCACATTCGGGGGTCTCATCGCTTGGAAATGAGGGAAGTTTTACAACGAAAGTAGGGGTTTCACCTCGGCACTTCGGAGTCTTGCTCATACCATTGGATTGTTGAGATTTATGCTCACAAACGAGACACGAAGAACCTTTTAGCAAATAAAACAGTTTATTAATAAAGTACTCGATGTAATAATACGATTATGTTCTTTTGCTGAGAATTAAATAAAGATTAAATATTAACTCTTTATGCCTATGCCCTGAAACTATTATCAACGAAAAAAGAGTTAAGTACAGACTTAGCAAGATACATCTTCTTCATAAGTTTAAAATCAACAGTTCGGAATCCTTGGATCGACAGGGAAATCGTATCTGATTATTGATTGTTTGAATAAACTACTCATATCGGATCTTCTGATATCGAGAGTTATGACAGTAGAGTTCATTCTTGATGTCTTAATGAAGACACTTAACTAGACTAGTGACATTTTGAATTTCGGGGTAAAACCGTCTCATTACTCAAAGCATCAAAATCACAAACTAGGGGTAGTTTTGTAATTACCTAAATCCTAAACTGAGTACATAACTTCTTATGACACTTTACGAAATTTGACAAGTCAATGGGAAAGACCCAAATATATGGATCAAAGACCCGACGGTTGGTGCCATAATACTCTCTCGTTGAACTATGTGATTCACAGATATGGAATTTGTGTTATAAGAATGCTTCGGCATTTTTATCACATCATGCTTTGTTCTTTGAAGTGTGAATGAACAAACCGGGCATGGTACTCACGGAATAATATATTTGCTGAATTAAACATGTGACATGTTGTGACATCTCACTTTATGTTTTTTTCATTCACAAACAACAAAGGAGTTGATGAAATAATAACTAGGCGCAAAACTGTAATTTTACATTCCTCTTAGTTACTGATACACGCAAAGGGTAATATCGTAAATACACAATGGATCGTGTGAAGAATAATTGTATCACATCAAACGAAAATAAGAATGCATATGAACTTAGAGATTCTCAGTATTGGTTCTTTAGTGTAATCGACCAATATTAAGAATTAAATGTTTGGCACAATTGAGTGAAATTTTGTATCCAGACTTTAATCTAAAGCTTCGTTCATGTGGATCCATGAGGTCTTAATGTTAGAATTTCGGATGAAATTTTGATGAAAGAAATAAGTATTAAAAATATTTAAAGTTGATTTATTGACATTTTACTTTAAGTTCGATTATTGAATTGAAATATTTTTAGGTACGAAATTACTTTGATAATTTTCTCTTATGTATAACTTGTGATTTATGATGTGGTAATTATTTTCTCATTGTATAATTATATTAATAATTATATACTATGCGAATATAATAAAGAAAAGATGGAGAAAATTAATTCATTAATTCCTACTGGTTAATCTAAGAAAATGAGGATCAATAACGTGTCATACTCTCAATCCTTTTATCATATCATGCGACTTACTAGAGAAAAATTATAAAAGGAAAATTCAAAATTTATACGTATAATGAAAGTATTTTATTTTTGGATTTTTGCTTTAGATATCAAACCCTATGCGGAAGTCATTACGGTTGGAATTTGTCTTGATTTATTCTTAAAACAACCTACGCCCAAAATAAGTGGAGATATACATGGTTGGTTAATTAAATAATTGATCTAATTTTAATCAAAATAAAGTGGCAATATATATCATATGTGTACCCACTAGTACAAATTGTTGATACTACCACGGAGTTTCAACCATGAATTTTTTAATCCATGGACGAAATCCAAGTTTCTACCATGGAAATTTTTTTCCATGGTTGAAAATCGAAACACGCCGCGGCAACCTTTTGCACGCCGCGGCACACTGTCAAATTCACCACGGATATATTTTTCATTGTTGAAAATGTGTCAATGAAATGTTTATAAGCCGCGGCGGATATAAAATGCCGCGGCATGGCTGGTACACAACGACACTCTATAAACCGTTGTTCATACCACGCAGTGTAAGCCGCGGCATTATATATGACACGCCGCGGAATTATTGGTACACGATGAAAACTTATAAACCGTTGTCCATACCATGCAGAGTATGCCGCGGCGTGCAATTGAAAACGCCACGGCACGTGATTTTAGAGAGATAAGCCGTGGCATTATCTCTTACACGCCGTGGCATGGATGGTACACAACGACAACATGAAACCGTTGTTCATAAAGCCGCAGTAAACCCCTTGTATGCCGCGGCGTGTCTTGAAAAACGCCACAACATTTCGTTTGTAGAGACACGCCGTGGCGTTACAAATAATAAGCCGCGGCGTGTATCGTATTTAACCATTTTCTCATTTGCGCCGTGCCTGACTCTCCTCGACTCCTTCCCTTTCGCCGTGCCTCTCGCCCTCTCCCTCGCCCTGGTTCACCAATTCCCGCCGCGGCACGAGATGTACACAACGACACTTGTTTGAACCGTTGTTCATGCGCACAGTAAAAATTATATGTTTGACGCGGCGTGTGTTTCAAATACGCCGTGGCACACTACTTAATACGATTTTTAATGATATCGCCGCGGCATGTTTTTTAACACACCGCGGCGTGACTGGTATTTACAGTCTTACCCGTGAGGATTTTATTTTCACTTCGCACCGTCACAAACCCTACCCCTCTTTCTCTCGCTCTCTCTTTCTCGCACTCGCCTTGCGCCGCCGTCTTCTCACCGCGACACGATTCACGCCGTCATCCACCATTGCCGTCCACGTCCCTACGCTGTCGACCTCCACGTGTAAGTGTCGATTTCAAGCTTTAATGAGTTTATTTAGTTTGGTTTGGATTAATGACTCTAATAAGTTAAGTTAGTTAGTTTATAGGATTATCTAATATCATTGGTTAATTATTTTTTTGGCTTGAATTAATATGTTATGGCATTAACTTTTGTTTTTGATAGATTTCAATGACACAAAAGTCAAAACGCACAAGGGGATATCTTGGGATTAGAAACGGATCGTCGAGCCGAGTCCCGCCTACACTCAACGAGGAGGAACAAGTACCACTAACACCTCCAATTCAAGTACCGCCCAGTTTCGAAACAGAAGCGGCAAGGAAACGATTTCAAGTTCCTTGCAAGTGATAATTATGCCAGGAGCGTGGATTTGCAAAAATACCCATTACAGACATGGGTGACCTTGGCGACGCTCTCAATGAGAGTATCGAACAACGCGGTTGGAAAAATTTCATGCTCCAACCTAGGTTTAAGGCGAGGAGGACATTGGTCCACGAGTTCTATGCCGCTCTTCCCGACGAGTCAGTCAATGGATTTGTGACTGTTTGGCATATCCGATTTGGAATCAATGCTCAAGTAATCAATGAATACTATGGAACCCCAAATTAACCGACGAGGAAAACGAGCACAACCAATTGGGCGACCAAGAATTGAATCAAGAGTTTTACGACAATATGGCGGCGACCATTGCTGCTCCCGGAGCACAATGGCACAATAGGGCCGGAGAGATGCGACTAAATAAAAATCAGTTGAATCGGAGAGCCAAGGTTTGGATATACTTCTTCGGGGGCAATCTATTCCCGCGTCTGCACTTCACTAAGCTGCAGTTCAACTTTCTCAAGTTGATCTACGCGGCGGTTAGGGGGTTGAATATCGACGTTGGTTGTTTCATCTTCTTCTACATGACCCACATGGCGTACGACGCCTCGAAGAATGCACTAGGCTTCACGTTCCTTATCACAGCTCTATGCAAAAAAGCTGGGGTAAGTATATATATCTTTATTTGTCTTCAATTGTGAAATTCAATTTTTTCAATATTGATCTAATCTTGCTTTATTTCATTTTTTTAGATTGAGGTTTCTGAGCTCGACCTAACGGTGCCGTATGGAAAGAAGATGGACCAGGCTTGGATCCGGAGTTTAAAAGAACCCGTTGTTGAGGCCCCTGCGCACGAGATACCTGAACAACCTGCAAACGAGGTAAGTGTATAGCTTTATTGCTTAATTGTTTATTATTGTTTTAATAATAATATAACTTTTCTTGAAATTCATGGTTTAGGCTGCCGATATACCAGCACAGCCTGTTGCCGCCCCACCGATGCCGGAGCTAAACTACGATGATCCGCCAATGAGAGCCTTCGTGGCTCACGGTGTTCAGAGCATTCTTTAGTTCAATACCTATTGTATCTCGTTTTGGCTGGGTATCTACCCAGGATTTGAGGCGCCAAATCAGTTTCCACCAATGCCATGGCCACCAGGATATCCAAATCAGTATCAGCCGGCATTCGCTGAAGCAGGCGAGAACGGTGGAGGCGGGAACGGCGAGGTTGAGAACGAAGAAGGCGGGAACGGTAACGAGAATGAAGGAGGCGAGAACGCAGCAGTCGGGAACGGCAATGACGCAACCCCCGAGAACCCAGATAACCCAAATAACCCCGAAGAAATCAACAACGACGGCCTCGAAGAAAACGATAACCAAGAAGTCGAGAACAATGATGACAACAACCTCATGGACAATAATTAGTTATCTCTTATGTTTGAACAATTAGCTATTATGTTTGTTTTGTTTAAACAATTAGTTAATATTTTATGTTTCATTTGAACAATTAGTTAATATTTTGTTTTGTTTGAAAAAAAAGTATAATTTTCAAATGTTATTATACTTCGTTTTGTTGAAATATAAAAATAATTGTTTAAAAAAATTAAAATAATTTTATAAGATCTAATTAAGATTGTTAAACAATCGAAAAATTGAATAATTCATAATTTAATTGTTTAGTCTATAAATTAATTAATTGTATAATTCTTCATGCCGGGGCCTATTTTCATAAACACCGCGGCGTGTGCGTGTTATTTCTCTACATAACCTCTGAATTATGAACAGAGCCGCGGCTACACAAAACACGCCGCGGCGGAGTTCATACGCCAGACACTTTAAATGAAAATAGCAACAACATGCCGTGGCATTAATTTTTAAAGCCACGGCATGTTGAGATAAAGCCTCGGCTTATGTATATCCTACCGCGGCGGAAAATAACCAAAAATTATACAGAGAGCATGCTTAACTTTAGTCGAATTAGGCCGAGGTGTGACCAACGCTAGCCATGACATTCTTTCCACACGCCTTGGCGCGACCTATTAAAGATGCGGCTGTGTTCATAAGCCAGAGGTTAAAATAGTAAATAGCAACAACACACCACGGCATCAAGATTGTAACGCCTCGGCATTGTCATGTAAAGCCTCGGCTTATGTATAGCCTGCCGCGGCTTATTACGACAAAAAATTATACAGAGAGCATGCTTAACTTTAGCCATATTAGGCCGCGGTGTGACTAAAACTTGCCGCGGTATGACTAAACTTGCCGCGGTTTAATTTATGATGTCGCGGCGTTTATTCAATTTGCCACGGCAGGTTTTGAAGTATGCCGCGGCGTCTTACAGCTGACAAAAAAATTGGCTATATTTTTGCAAGTACAATTATTGATTTCCAACATTAAAAAACGGCTATATTCGCAAAAATAATTTAAAAAAATATAAATTCATTTATTTTATCTATTTATACCATAGTTACTTATATTTTTACTCGCGAGATGTGAAATGTAGTACTTCTTAAAGTTTTATTTGTAATGCATGTGGAATTGTTTGTAAGTGATAATGTATTCTTAATTTTATTAATATAAATATGTAATTGTTTTACGTTGCCGCGCATAACTTATTTTATGAATATAAGTTCAAAAAACTTGAGGGCATAAAGTGAATATCGGAATGTAAACTCGAGGGCATAAAGTGAATACCGTACGAGATAGTATTTAATAATTTTAAAACAACAAAATCACTTACAACAATTAAATATTACATTTAATAGTTTTAAAACAACAAAATCACTCACAACAATTCAACATTACATTTAATAATTTTTAAATAACAAAATAACTCACAACAATTCAATATTATATTAATAAAACTACAACTATTAAAATCATAATTCGTCATCAATACCTAAATCTGTACGACAACGATTGGCATGTCGACGTAAATGAGTTGTGCCTCATTCAACGATTGCGAGAATCTCTTGTCGACACCATTTGCATTTCGCGTACCTATCTTGAGTTTGAGTCTCATTGTTCCATTTGAGCCTCATTTGAAAATCTATTTCCCTCAGTAAAGACGGTGGCCTCCACATCCACGCCCACGTCCACGCTCACGCCCCCTTGTCGGTCGTGGCCCACGGCAAGAGAAGTTCGATTTAGAGTTGGATTCGGAGGCATTTCAAACTCCTCGGTGTCGTCGGAAGAGATGAAAATAGTATTATTGGAGCTTGTATCCATGGAAAACCTATCATCATCAGAGGAAGAGGAAGAGGTAAACCCGACAAAGAAGCCTTGATGATATTCCGATGACAAACTGAAACGAGTCGGATCATCCATAACAAAGAAAAATGATGATATTTTTTAATTTAAGGATAAATTTGATGAAACATAGAATAAAATGTGAGCATGTATACGTTTAAATAGAAGATTTGTGTGAATTTTAACATTTTTAACATTATTTTGACAAATATAGCCGTTTATTACCGTTGTGGGGTAATAATTCGGGTGAAAAAAAAAAACTAGCTGTTTTTGTGTCAGCGACAGAAAGCCGCGGCGTGGATAAAATATGCCGCGGCGTGTTAAGTTTCTGCAACGGATATATCCGAAGTTTGACATAGAGCCGTGGCTTCTTCACAATAAGCCGCACCGTGTTTAATTAATTTTACATTTTACCCTAAACTTTAAACCCATAAAATTAAACTGTAATTATGTTTATATTTATGTTTTTGGTTTGAATAATTATATAATTAATATTACAATGTTTTTTTTTCGTTTGAACGATTATTTAGTTAAGATTATTAATTGCGTTATTTTCTTTTTTTTTTAAATAAAATTATCAACATTTTCATAGTTTATTAATTAGATAATTTAATTTAGTAAAATTGTGTTACAATTAATATGATAACTAATAATTACATTGTAAATTTACTTATCATGCCGCGGGATTTAAATGAACACGTTGTGGCTTCAGTTTAATTTACCAATTTACCCTCTGGATTAGGCAACTCGCCGCGGCACCGTCACAATAGGCCTCGGCGAGTTGCATAATTATGAGGATATATTGTTAAACAGAAGAGATAAGTCGCGGCATTCTGTTACCCATGCCTTGGCATGCCCTAGGAAGCCACGGCTTGCTGATACCATGCCGAGGCATATATGTTGTTTCAAATTATACATCGAGCATGGATTCTGTAAGTCATTAAATGCCGCGGCGTTACTACCATTATGCCGCGGCGATTGTTTAAAGGCCGAGGCATAGTTTTTAATATGCCGTGGCGTGAGTTCGACTATGGTTATCATTCATGGTTCAATAGGTCATGCCACGGCATTGTTAACATTGTCCCGCGGCCAGTGTCATACTTCATTCATTTGGAAAAAAATAAAAAATATATAGAGTACAACATTACATTTATTAATTTTAAAACAACAAAATCACTTAGAACAATTCAACATTACATTTAATATTAAAACAACATAATCGCTTACAACAATTAAACAATACATTTAATAATTTAAAACAACAAAAGCACTTACAACAATTAAATATTAAATTTAATAGTTTTAAAACAACAAAATCACTCACAACAATTCAACATTACATTTAATACTTTTTAAATAACAAAATAACTCACAACAATTCAATATTATATTAATAAAACTACAACAATTAAAATCATAATTCGTCATCAATACCTAAATCTCTACGACAACGATTGGCATGTCGACGTAAATGAGTTGTGCCTCGTTCAACGATTGCGAGAATCTCTTGTCGGCACCATTTGCATTTCGCATACCTATCTTGAGTTTGAGTCTCATTTTTCCATTTGAGCCTCATTTGAAAATTTGTTTCCCATAGTAAAGACGGTGGCCTACCACGTCCACGCCCACGCCCACGCCTTTGCCCCCTCGTCGATCGTTGCCCACCGGCACGAGAGGTCCGATTTAGAGTTGGATTCGAAGGCATTTCAAACTCGTCGGTGTCGTCGGAGCAGGTGACAATAGAATTATTGGAACTTGTTTCCATGGAAAAACTATCATCATCGGAGGAAGAGAAGAGGAAAACACGACAAAGAATTCGTGATATTTCGATGACAAACCGAAACGAGACGGATCATCCATAACTAAGAAAAATGATGATATGTTTTAAGCTAAGGATAAATTTGGTGAACAATACAATAAAATGTGAGCAAGTATAGGTTTAAATAGAAGATTTGTGTGAATTTTAATGTTTTTAACATTATTTTGACAAATATAGCCGTTTATTACCGTTGTGGGGTAATAATTCGGGTGAAAAAAAAACTAGCCATTTTTGTGTCAGCGACAGAAAGCCGCGGCATGGATAACATATGCCGCGGCGTTTTAAGTTTCTACAACGGATATATCCGACGTTTGACATAGAGCCGTGGCTTCTTCACAATAAGCCGCAGCGTGTTTAATTAATTTTTACAATTTTACCCTAAACTTAAACCCTAAACATTACAATTATTATAATAAACAATAAACCCTCTAGATTATGCAACTCGCCGCGGCATCATCAAAAAAGGCCCCGGCGAGTTGCATAATTATGAGGGTATATTGGTAAACAGAAGAGATAAGTCCCGGCATTATGTTACCCATGCCTTGGCATGGCCTAGGAAGCCACGGCTTGCTGATACCATGCCGAGGCATATATGTTGTTTCAAATTATACAGAGAGCATGGATTCTGTAAGTCATTAAATGCCGCGGCGTTACTACCATTCTGCCGCGGCGAGTGTTTAAAGGCAGAGGCATATTATTCAACATGCCGTGGCGTGATTTCTACTACGGTTATTAGCCATGGTTCAATAGGCCATGCCACGGCTTATTAACAATACGCCGCGGCGTTATGAATTAATTTTTATAATATTTCCTAAACTTAAAACCCATAAAATTAAACTGTAATTATTATGCGTTTCATACAAATATGTAAGAATACATATGTGATTAATTATAAAATATATATAATTATGAATACATATGTTTATATTATAAATACATGATTATCATCAATAATTCCACATTACAAGTACCACATATGAAAAGTACCACATTACAAAACATTACAAGTACCACATCGCAACACATTACAAGTACATTATGATAAGTACCACATTGCAACACATTTCAAGTACCACATTACAACACATTACAAGTACATTATGATAAGTGCCACATTACAACTCCATTACAATTTAAAGCTACATTTGTCACATAATAATAACAATACAATTAAAAAACGTAAAATAATAAATATTTAAATACAATGTTTTCTACGACAACGCACGGCATGAGCACGAAGTGAATAGATTTCTCATACTGGGTAGGGAAGAACAAACAATAGTCCGCACCATTTGCATTTAGTGTGCTTATCAAAATTTTGAGTCGAGCTATTCCACTCATACTTTATATGGAAATCTGTCTCCCACGATAAAGAAAATTATGATACACCACTACCTCTTGTGCGGCTTGAACCAACGGAAAGAGCGGTGCGAATCTGACCTGGAGGTATTTCAGACTGTACGGTTTCTTGGGAATTTTGAACGCTTTCTTGAGAATTTGTTTCTGGGACTATAGTATCATTGGAGTTTATAATTTCTGGGACTTCCGAATCAGAGTTTGAATCTGGGACCACCGTATCATCGGAATTTGTTTCTGGGACCACCGTATCATCGGAATTTGTTTCTGGGACCACCGTATCATCTGATAGATTTACCTGGTGATCGTTGTCATCATCGGAAGAAGACGAAGAAGAGGACGAAAAAATAACGACTAGGCCATTACCGATAGAAGACGGATGATCATCCATAATAATTTTCAGTTTTTCTAGACAAGATATTTTGTGTGGGTCAAAATATAAATTAAATGGTTATATATATAGAAAAAAGTTATGAATTATAAGTTTTTTAAACTATTTTCGCAAATATAGCCGTTTATAACCGTTGGAAGGTAATAAATTTAACCCTAGTAGCTAGTAAAAATATAGCCGTTTTTACGTCAGCACGACCACGCCGCGGCGTATTTACTATAAGCCGCGGTACATTGAAGCTTGTCACCATTATGCCCCCCGATAAATGAAGAAAGTCGCGGCTAATAAATTAAAGGCCGCGGCGCGTTTCTAAATCAGGGGGTATAATTGTAAATGATAGAAGTATGCCGCGGCGTTAAGTAACAAATGCCAAGGCATGAAACATAAAAGCCTCAGCTTACTGTGACAATGCCGCGGCGTAAATCGGGAAAAATCTTCCCCGAGCAATCAAGTTTGATCGAGAATCTCAAAAAAAAATGTCGATAATAGATCAACATGCCGTGGCGTAATTACCTAACGCCGCGGCATACTTCGCATATCAGCCTTTTTTTGTTCATACCCATTTACACCATAACTCCAAAAACCTTATTTTTTTTCTCCCTTGGGTGACTTTCCTTCGATTTCGAATTCGGGCTCGGTGCTTCGTCACGGAAGAAAACGGTATTTAATCTTCAAATTCTTTTTTGCAATATGGCATTTAGGGAATGGATGACAAAAAATAGAATGAGCGATGATTACTGACATGGTGTTCAAAAAATTTATGGATTTTGTGCGTTTAAACTTTGAAGAAGGAGATTTGATTAGGTGTCCTTGTCTTTTATGTGGAAATTTAGTTTCGAAATCTATGAAAGTAGTCAAATCGCATTTGTTAGCTATTGGTATTATGAGTTCCTATGATCATTGGTACTTTCATGGAGAAAAGATGCGTGGTAAAAGAGTCAATGATTTAGTTGAATAAGAAGAAGACGAAGAGGAAGCCGATGACCTTCGTGGTTTGATGGATGATATCGACTATAATTTTGTGGGAAGAACGCAATTATTAGAGTCGATGGTGGGGGATTTCGAAGCTCCTTTGTATGATGGGAGTAACACAAGGAAAATAGGGTTTTTGGTATCACTATTCCATTTAAAGGCGACAGGAAGTTGGACAAATTCTAGCTTTACGCAATTGTTGGAACTTCTTTGTGAAATTTTGCTAGCCGGTAATAAAGTTCCGACGGGAATATATGCGGCAAAAAAGACACTGGGCTTGTTAGGTTTAAAGTTTGAAAAGTTCCATGCATGTCCAAAAGATTGCGTACTGTATAGGAACGAGCATACATAATTAAGTGAATGTCCACTGTGCAATGGGTCAAGGTGGAAGACGGGAAAGGAGCCACATGACGGTATCAAAGGGGTTCCGCAGAAAGTATTATGGTACATTCCCCCATTCACCTGCCTCAAACGCATGTTTAACAATATTAATCACGCGGAGAACATGGTTTGGCACTCAAAAAATCAGAGTAATGATGGAATTTTAAGACACCCTTGTGATGCTTCACAGTGGAAAAGTTTTGATACTCGGTTTCCGGAATTCAGCTCAGAACCCAGGAATTTACGTCTCGGTTTGGCAATAGACGGGATGAATCCTTTTGGTAACATGAGTAGTCGCTATAGTGTTTGGCCGGTAATACTTTGCAACTACAATCTCCCTCCGAAGTTGTGTATGAAGCGGAAGTTCTTGATGTTGACACTTTTAATTTCGGGACCGAGCCAACCAGGAAATAACATCGACGTCTACTTGGCACCTTTGGTCGATGATCTAAAGATGATGTGGAACGAAGGAATTGAGATCAACCATGCTTACTGACGCGAAGTGTTCAAGTTGAAAGCAATGTTAATGTGGACAATCAATGACTTCTCGGCGTACGGAAACTTGTCTGGTTACTCGGTGAAATGTTCTATTGGTTGTCCAGATTGCATCAAAAATACATCTTCAATCCGGCTGAAACATGGGAAGAAAACAGTTTTTCTCGACCATAGGAGATTTTTACCGAGAGATCACCCGTACAGAAAGAAAGAAAAAAAGTTTAATGGACATCAAGAACATCGACCTCCTCCAAAAATTTTGAACGGTGAAGATGTCTATAAACTGATTTGTGAAGAGACTTATGAAGTGCTTGGAAAAAGAACGTCGAGTGGTAAGAGGAAGAAAACGAATTTGAAGATAGACCGTTCAAAAAAGTATCAATCTTCTACGAGCTACCGTATTGGATGACGCATTACGTTCGACATTGTTTGGACGTTATGTACATTGAAAAAAATGTATGTGAAGCGATTGTTGGTACATTGCTTGACAATCCAAATAAAACAAAATACGGGAAAAATGCTCGACAAGATCTCGTTGAATTGGGTATAAAACTGGATTTGCATCCTAAAATGGCTGGAAAGAAGACATTACTACCACCGGCTGTCCACACTTTATCGAGAGCGGAGAGAAGGAAGCTTTGTGGATGGCTTGCAGCGATAAAATTTCCCAAAGGTCATTCTTCGAACTACAAGAGGTTTGTATCTATGAAAGATTTGAGACTTATCGGAATGAAGACTCACGATTGTCTTATGTTGCTTCAACAAATACTGCCTCTTGCATTGCGAGGGTTTTTACCAAAGGAAGTTCGATTTGCAATTTCAAAGTTATGTGAATTTTTCAAGAAAATTTTCTCCAAAACTATTAAGGTTGAAGGTCTTGACGAGTTGCAAGCGGACTTGGTAAAAACCCTATGTATGCTCGAGTTGTTCTTTCCACCCCCATTTTTTTACATCATGATTCACTTAACCGTTCACCTAGTACGGGAAGTGAAGTTATGTGGACCTATATTTCTATGGTGGATGTATCCAATTGAACGGTATATGAAAGTCTTGAAAGGATACGTGAAGAATTACAATCGACCAGAAGGGAGCATTGTCGAAGGATATATGGCAGAAGAGTCGGTTGAATTTTGTGTAGAGTATTTCCCGAGAACTCGGCCAATTGGTGTTCCCAAATTAGCCAAATCGGAATCCAAAGGCTTATCTGCAGGTAATTATTATAATTTTTTTATAAATAAATACGATGTTAATATTTAGATTACGTGTTGAATATAATATTTATTTTGATTTTTTATGCACAGCAAATCCTTCAACTGTCAACCAAAAAGAATGGGAGCAAGCCGTTCTCCATGTGTTGCACAATTTAGACGTCGTGGAACCCTTTATCGATGTGCATATGAATGAGTTTAGGTCTACTTATCCGAAAAAGTCAAAAAACAAAAAATGGCTAAAAGAAGAGCATAACCGTACGTTTGCAAAGTGGATCGATGAATATTGTTATGCAAGAAGAAAGAATTTAGATGAGACATTATTGAAGATCTGTAGCGGGCCTTCACAAGTAGTTACCAGGTACACGTCATGGTACGTTAACGGGTACACGTTTTACACAAGAGAAAGAGACGAAAAACACCCCATACAAAATAGTGGTGTTACATTCTTTGGGGAAGGAGTCCATGTTGCGTCGGCCAAGGATAAAAATCCAAAACAAGCTTTTATGAGCTATTTTGGCTATGTAGAATATATTTGGGAGCTCGATTATTGTGGTTTGTGATTTGGATTGTTTAAGTGCAAATGGGCGGACAACAACCACGTCAAAGTTTCCAATGATGAAGTTACGGTTGTTGACTTCAGACAGATGAGTTATGCCAATGATTAATTCATGTTGGCATCCCAATCATCTCAAGTGTTTTATGTCTCGGACCCGGTCGATCAAGAATTATCTCTCGTCGTGCATGTGAATGCGAGAAATGTAGAAGTATCGAATGAAGAAGTTTAAGACATCACTACCATCGCGCCATTCTCCATCGGGCTACAATCGTTTGAAGACGTTGATGATGATGATGATATTTCATTTTTGCTACGTCGAGATAACCCGGCATTGGAAATTGATTGAATAATAATTTTATTGTAATAATGTTATATTTCGATCTTGTTTTTCATGTATGAACAATTAGTTATCATGTTTATTTAATTGGAAATTGATTGAACAATTATTTTTCAATTAGTTATCTTTTATAATTTTACTGTTTGGAAATTGATTGAACAATTGTTTTTATAAATAAGTTTGTTAAATAAATGTAAATTTGGTTCATTTTGTACTTAATACCGCGGCCTTTTAAGGAAGTGCCGCGGCGCGTTTCATACGAGAAAAAAATGCCGCGGCGTTTCTCAAACAGGCCGCGGCGAGTTGCATAAGGCAAAGGGTATATACGTGAATTCAAAGGGACACCGCGGCTTATACATACCGACGACTTGGCATATGTACATAAAGCCTTGGCGTATTTTGTTCATGCCGCGGCATATATCGCATAGAAATTATACAGAGAGCATGCGTTTTCTGCAGTCAATGAAATGCCACGGCGTACAAAGAATAGGCCTTGGCATGCAAAAAAGTCCGAGGCGTAGTACAACAATGCTGCGGCATTCTTAGACAAAAACTAAACACATAGACCAAACCAATTTTTTAAGCGTGCGTTAAATCAGGTTATGCCGCGGTAATGTCACACATGCCGCGGCGTTTGAAGACGAGCCTCGGCTCGTTGATTTTTGTGCCGCGGCGTATTTACATACCAAAATATCAAAGAGTCTTTGTTAAGAACGTGCCACGGCGCGTTTCATACGGGATACAAAATGCTGCAGCGTTTCTTCGAGCATATATGGTGCCGCGGCATAAATTGCGTACAAATTATACAGGGAGCATGCTTTCTTGAGGCCAAATATTGCCGCGGCGTACGAAAATAGGCCGTGGCATGACCGGAAGGACGAGGTGTATGCCGCGGTATAGTATGTAACTGCCGCGGCTTACTTGTACGAGCCCCGGCTCATTTATTTCATGCCGTGGCGTATTTACATCCAAAAATTATACAGATTCGGTGTTATTCCGAACCTCAACGTGCCCCGGCTTATATAAAACAACGACCTGGCGTGTATTTTTCCACGTTGGACTACGCCGCGGCAGTTTAAGTTCAAGCCGCGGCATCTATCTGGATTTTCAGACAACGATTGCGTTTTTCTGTTGTCCAAAACCGTTTTTCAAATTTTTATTCGATTTTAACCTAATTTCCCTCCATTTTTATCCCATTTCAGCCCTATTCCTTCCCTCTTTTTCTTTAACTCTCCTCTCTTCTCTCTTCTCTCTTCTCTCTTCTTCCTCTCTCTCTTTTATTTTCTCCCATAACATCGCCGTCGCCGTGCCCCACCGTTATCCGCGTGCTCCACCGTTCTCCGCCGTGCTTCGCTGCCGACGTATCCTTGTCGTGCCCTAACTCTGTTGAGGTGTGCTTCATCTTGTTTCTTCAACAAGCTAAGTCCTACCCCGTTCCCTAACTCCGAGTTATTGATTCTAACAAGGTTAGAATCCTATCCGAATTCAATATTACATATGTATTTCATTTTGTTAATGTTTGCCATGAAATGTTTTTATGCTTTTGTTGCCTTTCATGTTTGCCATGAAATGTTGTTCATATGCTTTTGTTGTCATGAATGTTTGCAATGAAATGTATTTGTTGTCTTGAGTTATTTGATGTTTATGAATTTTTGGAAATGAGTCAAATATAAATATTTAGGAAAGTTAGCTACTACTTGAATATGTCGGAGGGAGAAGTAACTAGGCCATCAACTGATCGAGAAGAAACATCATCATCCGATGAAGAAGAAACTACGCCCGGTTAGTAGTATTGTTATTTTGTTTAAGGTATTGTATTTTATTGAATCTATCTCGTATTTAAAATTGATAATTTATTACTTTATTTGTTTCTAGTTCTTAACAAAAATGATGAAGTAGCAAAATGTAGAAGAAAACTTAGAGGAGAAGGAAAAAGAAAAGTGAACCTCATGAAAAGTATCACTATCTTAAAGCATAAGGGGGAAAAATACTTGTGAGATTTGATGAGAAAAAACAACCGGATGGAAGAGATGGTGATATTTTAGCTAGTTGGATTGGTGTTCTTGCTCGGGAATTTATTCCAATTACTATATCCGATTGGAGATTGAAGAGTTTAAAAAAGGTGAAACATAGGATATGGAATGAAATCCAACAAGCATTTGTTATTCCGAACGAGTACAAGAAGATGTGTTTATCTTGTGCCGGGGAATCGGCAAGATATTTCCGGTATGATCTCTCTACCCTATTCAAGAGAGATCCGAATGATAAAAGAATCTTCGAGCGACCAGATATTGTTAAGAAGTATTACACGAGCATCACGGACGAACATTGGGAGGAGTTTGTTAATATTAGATTAAGCGATGAGTTCAAAGAAGTCTCGAATCAAAACAAAGCTAAGAGGGCTCTCGTTGAGTACCCCTCTAGATCGGGTCGAAACGGATATAGGAAGCTCGATCATAAGCTAGTAAGGGTTTTAATTTTATATTTTAAATTTAATCTATTGTCTATAATTGAATAACATTTCCCTTTGTTTCGTAGTTTGAAAAAAACGGCGTATGGGCGACAAAGCCGGAACTTTGGATTGAAATGAGGAATAATGAGGATGGTTCATTAAAGGATCCAAATCTAGAGCCTATTGTGAATAAAATAGTAAGTGCAATGAGTTTATGTTATATAGTTATATATATAAATTATCTTGATGTTATTTGTATATTATTGACTTAAATATTTGTAATAATTCATTTTGTTATTAGGTTGAATGTACCACTAGAGTTGTGGACGACGATGAGGAAGAAGATATTTTGACAAGAGCTTTGGGGAAGAAAGAACATCCCGGACGAGTTCGGGGACAATCCAAATACGTCTCAAAGCGAGCATGTTACAAACAAGCCAAAGACTCAACGAATTCCCTCGTTCAAAGTCTCCTAGCCGAAATTAAAGATACGAAAGTCAAGTCGGAAGCGAGAGATGCGGCTTTCGAGGAATGGAAGGCTAAAGTGGAACAAATGATCCAAGGATCATCTTCAAGAAATATTCAAGGTAGTAATGAACCACTCGATGCGCATAGACTGGTAAGTCAACCTCTTGCTCCTTTAGCACCGATTGAATTGAATTTTGATGACGATCGTACTCCCGCAACAAAGGCTAAGGGAAAACATTTTTATTTCGAAAGGACCGAGTCTAGGGAGTAACGAGCCTTGTGATGTGCAAAGTCCGGGAAGGCCACCGTTTACTCCCGTAGCGCCGGTTAATGTGCAACTTGATGAAGGTCAAATTCCCGCGAAAAAGGCTAAGCGTAAAGGGTTCCTTTCGAAAGGACCGAATAGAGAGAAAATCAAATCTTTTAATGTGCAAAGTTGCGCTAGTCAATCGATTGCTCCCTCACCGGAGCTTGTGAACGTTCAAATTCAAGCTAAAAAGGCAAAGAGCTCGCCTTTGGTTTCAAAAGGACCTATTCTATGTATTGGCGGAATTTCCGCGGTTGATCCGGCGTCGTCTATTCCAAATACGCCCATTTCATTTAATGAAGGTGTTGATTGTCTCCTTTTTTCGGAGGGAATCGTTGACCACGTCGCAAGCGGGAAGGTGTTCCTAAAAAAGGAGAGGTTGGCGAGAAAATTCACAACATAGCGTTGGATAGAGATCATCGTTGGGTGTTAGTAGAAGTGCCGATGTCTAAAGACCCTATTCCTCTCCCAGTATCGGTTCAATGGATCGAAACCATTGATGACGGCGGTGGGGACCTTTGTGCCTTGGCCAGTATTCTCTTATTGAAGAATTAAACTCCAAAGGTAATCAAGCTCCCAAACCTAAGCCCAAAAATATAGCCAAAAGTTCGTATTACAATGAAATGGCACAAAAGATTAACTTGAACCATGTTAATCCCCGATTGAGAGCATTAGCGTCTTATGCAAACGACTATATGCTTGCAAAGGGAAAAAAATAGCAGTTGAGCTTGATAAGAGTTTGTGTGATTTCGCTCCGTTGTTGAATTTTGATGATACACGTGAATTTCTCCTCTCTCAAGACTTGACCGTACTATGGATAATGATTTGTCAAAGGTATGTTTCCATTTTCATTTGCGATTTCATAATTATTAAATATATAAATTACTGATTCATTTATTATACATTAATTATTGTTATTTTTGTTTGTAGTTATTTGCAAGAAAATCACATTCGCAATCCAGACATTTACGGTTTTCTTCCGCCATATGAAGACATCGGGTCCAACACAAAAGTAGGAGATGCTATGAAAAATGCATTAAAACTTGATTTTGATCGATACTACAAACTTATACAAAATTGCAAGAATGGCAAAAGATGGTTAATGCCTTACAATAGTCGTCACCATTGGATTCTTCTTGTTTTTAACCCTTGGAAGGCTACCGTAGCGAAGTTTGATTCTCTCCCCAATTCAAGCGGTTTAAATAGCCACTTAGAGCAATTTTTCCAAAAGTAAGTATTCAAAAACATAATCATTTTTATGTTTAAGTTATTTGAATTCTTTACTATTTTTTTTTGTAGTATTGAAGACATATTCAAGGTTAATCACGAAACCGGCCTCATGACACCCTCGTTGATAAAAACGGTGAATTCAAAAGGATGTTCGAAACAACCGGGAAATCATGAATGTGGATATTACGTCATGAAGTTCATGCACGACGTTGTGAGAAATGGTATGAAATTCGTCAATAGCAAACTTAATTATAGTGTAAGCGAAATAGATGGATTGAATGTAGATTTAGGTATGTATGTGCTATCAAAGTTTGCTAACTCTGACGATGAAGATTAGAACATATTTTGGATTTGTTTGTTTATATTTGAATGGTGAATTTTGTATGGTGGATTCTATGTTTTGTATGTATCGATCGTATAATCTTTAACCGATGATATTTTAATGTATTAATATTTTGTTTTAATATTTTGGATTAATGCTTTTAATAAAAAATTTAATTTATATTTTATTTAATAAAATATTAATTATTTAATTACAGGTTCTATCGGTATTAGAAAGGGGATAAAAAGTTACTGGGCAAATTTTTTCAAAAAACCGCCCGGTTTTTTATTTTTTTAGTGTCTTTTTCAACAATGCTTAAAAACCGTCGCCCAAAACAAATACAACCCTTCGGAAGGCAGTTTACGCCGCGGCTTCCAAAAACACGCCGCGGCGGAACAATACTACGTACGATGGTAAATTCCGTCGTTCGTAATAGTTTTACGCCGCGGCTTTCAGGAAACAATGCCGTGGCCTACTTGTAACGATGCTGCGGCATGTTTCTTCAAGCCGAGGCTTAATTTTGAAATTTTGAAAAAACCCGCGGTGTGGTTTGATCATGCCGTGGCGTTTGAAAGTGTCGAAATGTCTAAAATAAGCATCGGCTTGTTAAATACATGCCGCAGCGTTGTCTAAACTAAGCCTCGGCGTGTTTGCCTTGATTATTCGTTTCCAGCCGCGGCCGGTTTGATTTAATGCCACGGCATTTAGCTTTCGAACAACGGAAAATTCCGTGGTTCATTCATTTCTAGCCGCGGCAAGTAAGCATTACACCGCGGCGTGGTTGGCTTTATATTCGATTATAGCCGCGGCCTTTTATTTTGTGCCGCGGATTTTGATTTCGAACCACGGATAATTCCGTTGTTCATTCGTTTAGAGCCACGGCGTGTTTTATTACACGTCGCGGCGTTATCGCGTTCGAACCACGAAATTTCCGTTGTAGGAAGATTTTCTCAACCATGGAAAAAATCTGTGGTTGGAACTTACTACCATGCATGATTCTACCATGGTTAAGAACCATGGTTGAAATTTTTCAACCATGGTTTTTAACCATAGTTGAAACCCGGATTTGTAGTAGTGACCACAGTTTTAATCTAGCCTCATATTTGCGCATGCTTTTGGAAAGCAACAAAGAAGAAATTTTTCGCCCATTCGTTCGTTGCCTTTGGGAAAGCATCATAGAAATAAATTATTTCTCCTATTCGCATCCCGCTTGTGGCGCAAGCTATAGGGAGAAAACTTAGAGGCAAAAGTTCCTCTTTCTATTATTTCTCTCTTGTTCATAAAGAGCACCCACTCTTCATCTCCAAAATACCTGAAAGCTATAGCCTTGAATCCATCGTGGTGGTTTGTTCAAAGACGGAGGAAAGACTCGCGAAGATCAACGACGAAAACTGTGAATAAATTCCGGATTTGTAAGTGTTCTTAATCCTATAACTGTTATATGATTTTCCGGATTTTATCCAATCGTTGTTTATGTAATAAATTTATTTTGCATGCATTATAACTGTTTTTAACATTATGGTTATTTTAATATGAATTATTTTAATATGTTGAAAATCTGTTTTCATACTAAAAATAAATTTTGAAATTTTGCCGTAACTTGTCACGTTCATTATTTATATTAAAAAGTTTAATATTTATCCAATATGGATGACTTCATTACTCCGCGGGACCTGCAAAATGCGAGCATGTCAAAAGAAAAACCCATAAAAGGGATAACGAGGTGAGATCACCTCGCATTCATCATCACATCTCGTTTCAGGGACCTTCCCTTGAACATTCATAGGAATAGATGGGATCGGCTGGCCTCTTGAACCACAGAACCTCCAGTAACCTGAGCTCCTGATCCTGTTAGTCAGAAAATCCGCCCAGTGAAGCCCGTCCTTGGGGGTGAGCTTCTTCTTGATAGTGTGGAACCTTGAATCCGCTTGGGGAATAGCCGATCCTGGCAAGCAAACAGAAGAAATCAAACGAGATCAATAAGAGTAAATACGCCTCAAAATAAACTAGATCCCATTTCAAACGAGATCAATAAGAGTAAATACGCCTTAATCCCATTTCAGCTGGAACTCCACTCCGGAAACCTCGCTGCCTCTGGCCGAGTATCCCTGAACCAAAGGTATCTATTTGTCCACCCATCTCGTACGTTTGGTGTGCCATCGAGAATTTTCCAGGTCCTACAATTTAGGTAGTACCTCTCGGAGTATTTTTGAGAGCCTTTGGGGTGGTAAAAGCGAGCAAAGTCGTCCGTAGTGAGCACCACGTCGTTCTCCCTCGCCAACACGCCCAAGGCAACTAGATTAGGGTATGCATTGGGGACAAGGTGGCCCAAGGCCAGGCCTAGATGATAGAGGTATTCCACGATCACCTCCAGGATCGGCAACTCGAGGTCTCTTACACAATCGTCCACCCATTCCTCTCTTGGAATTGATGTTCCTCTATCCTTTGAGGCTCAACCTCGATGAAATCAAGGATGTCGTACACGACACAAAGCTCCCTCAAGTAGTCGGATTTGAGCACAGAAGGAGGAAAAGAATCCAACAATCAGGGCTCTTTGAAGGAAGACCATATTTCGCGAGAAAGAAGATGAAGTAAAAATGGGATTAGACGCAGAGAAAGAATGAAAAACAAACTAAAAGGAAAGCTAGGGATAAGAAACCATTCTCACCTAATACCCACTTTTTCAAACAACAATCTTCACGTAACCAACGTACAATGATGGTAACCGCAGAGTTAATCGGATTATATAATCTCCATCATGTCCGCAATATTTATGTTAGTTGGGATTCAAAGAAATTTTCAATACGTTATCAAATCAATCCTCCCATTTGCAAAAAGCTCGGCGTGAAGGATCGAGGCCAAAATCAGACACAATAGGCCATTGTTTGGCATCCACGTGTCCCTGTCATGCATAAGAAATAAATCTCGCAAATAACAGATTCAGTTACATACCAATGGGATTATTTCCAATATGTGAAATTCAAAATTGTGCCCACCAACCTTTTTCCTATTTCGAAATTCTAAAATAATGACGAACATTATTGAACGAAACAAGTTAATTCGGGAAAAATAAATCAAGGTCATCAACATACTAATTCCACCAAGTGATACACACTTGATGCACTGGGGGCTCACTGTTGTGTGGGACCTCGTCCCAGAGAAAAAAGACAAGGAATTTCTCCCTCAAATTTAAATTGATGACATGAGTACGACGTCAAACTTATCCATAGACTAAAAACGATTCCTTGGTTTCCAAAGAACATACGACAGCAAAGCAAAACCTTCACGGTTCACGACGTGGGCTTTAACACGAAGACGACCCATAACACCAAGGAAGGCCCATTTGATGTTGAGCTACAAACACCTCCATGGATCAGTCCAAGAAGACCAAGTAGCCGATAAGACAAGTCACATATCCTCCTAGCTGACCAACCCAAATAGGTGCCACGTCACCAAGAAGGAAGGAAGATCTAGCATTACAGATTCAACTTTAAATGTGGCATTCCTGTAAAGCACAAGGAGTTGAGCTTAGTCTTATAGTCGTTGCATGTTTTTTTTAATTAACGAAATAAACGTTATGTAAAGGCTATAAATAGGAACCAGGAAGTAGAGGGGAGGACATGATTTTTCTCAACAGTTTACTTAACAATTATACTCCGTACTCGTTTTATAATCAAGAAATAATATCCTTTTTGTCCGTATTATTCAGCTCACTAACTATTCATCATCTTATTCATTCAAACCAAAGTGGATTCACTACGAATTATTGAGATCCATCATCTTTCATATTGAAACGAGGTGCTATCACTTTGTGATAGGTCTTTGTGAATATTCACATCAACAATAATATTGTCTCGTTGAATTATGTGATTCACAGATATGAAATTTGTGTTGTAAGAATTTTGGGACATCAGCGAATAATATATTCTCTAAGTGAAATATGTGACATGTTGTGATATCTCACTTTATGTTTTTCTCGTTCACAAACAACAAAGGATTTGATGAAATAACAATCGAGGGGTTAAAACGATAATTTTACATTCCTCTTGGTTATTGATACAAACAAAGAGTAATATCGTAAAATACACTATGGATCGTGTGAACAATAATTGTATCAAATCAAAAGAAAAATAAGAAGGCATGTGAACTTAGAGATTCTCAATAATGGTCCTTTATTGGAGTCGTCTAATATTAGGAATTGAAAGTTCAAAAAATGTTTGCGAACTTTTTTGTCCGAACATTGTTCTAAAGCTCCGTTCATGTGGGTCCATGAGGTCTCAATGTTAGACTTTTGGATGAGATTTTGATGAAAAAAGTTCATATTATAAATATGTAAAATTGATTTATTGAAATCATATTAAATTCAATTGACGAATTGAATTATTTTTAAGTATGAAATTAGTATGAACCTATTTTCTCTTAGATATAAATTGTGATTTTAACTTAGGCAATTTTTTCTCTTGATCAAATAGATAAATTGTTATTTCGATCACTTTTATTGAACAGTAAAAGTCACATAATTATAGTGATTATTATTTAAATTACAAATTAATAAATAAAAGGCGGAGAAAAATAGTTGCTCAATTAACATCGGTTAATATTATTAAGTGAGGATTGATGATGTGTCATCTTCTCCTCCATAGATTAAAAGCATGGAGATTGAAAGAGAAAATTGCGACACTTGGAAGACATGCATGACATGCAATTTATGTAAGTTTCCAAGGTGACACTTGGAACACATGCATGAAAATTCATGTACTTTCCAAGGTGACACTTGGAAGATATGCATATCTTTTTGTTTTAATATTAATTAAAATTAATGTTAAGTTTTACCAAGACAAAAGAAATAAAACTGAGTCTTCTTGAGATAGAGAGAGGATAAAAAAACGTTTTGGGCAAGAATAGGAGAACAGTGGGAATAGCTCATGCGTTCTTTTGAAGAACTAATATCGCTCATGTGTTCATTTAAAGAACCCAAATAGCTCTTGTGTTCTTTTGAAGAACAAAAATAGCTCCTACTTTATTTTCTCCCTTGTTCATATAGAGCCCACCCTCTAAATCTCATAAAAATCCGAAGGCCATAACCTTGATTCTATTGTGGTTGTTTGATCAAAGACAAAGGGAAGACTCATGAAAATCGACGCTAACCGTGTATAAATCCGGATTTGTAAGCATCTTATTCTTATAATAAGTTTTATGAATTACCGGATTTACGCACTCTTAGTTTACCTACTAAAAATATTTTTGCATGTTCCTATGAATAACGTTTTTATCATTGTTGTTATTTTAATATTTCAAAATGAGTTTTCATATTAAAACAAAATTTTGAACTTCTGCCACAACGTGTTGCATTCATTATTTGTATTAAATTGTTAATATCGATCCAACAGTTATGGACTAATCATTAAAGCGAAATTATAGCTAATAGCCACATTACTACGTTTAGATTACCTTTTAAAAAATGTATGATTTTAATTTCTAAAGTAGCCAATTTAGATGATGTGGCGTTGAATACCATTTTCTCTATACCCATATTGTCGTTTACCCTAATATTTACTGATTAATATTTTAAAGTATGTATATATTAATTAATTTTGTATTTACTATATTCTCTCCACGTATGAATGTGGTTGATTATAGTAAGTTCCAATATTTTGGTTATTATTTTGACAATTTGAATATTTCATGCCTCTCTCCCTCTCCCTCTCCCTCTCTCCGATTGGACGAAGCACCTTCAGGCCCTCGACAGTGCAGAAGCGCGCCTCCGCCTCGTGCAGATCGACCTCCTCAATTTTGACTCCACCGTCGCCGCGGTGCGCGGCTGTAGCAGCGCTTTCCACCACGCTTCTTCGTGCAGCGCCGATCCTGTCCGTGATCCCATCGACATCTTCCGGGACTTCTCCGTGGCGGTAGCAAAGAAAAAGCCGATAAGCTAGATCCGCAACGATCTCGACGACGATGAAATGGATCTAGGGTTTGCCCTCGGGGCCTCGGTGCAAATGCAAGGCCGCTTCAACATTCACATTCATGAAACTTTCTGATTCATGCGAGCGTCACATCGGCTCTCTTCTCATTTTTCCATTGGTTTTATCGTATAATTTTTGTTGATTCATGTTAATTTGGTTTTTTTTTATGGTTTTTTCTATGTTTTTGACGTGTTAATCTCTATTCATTCGTGTTAATGTATGTAAATTCGTGTAAACTCGTGTATGTTAATTTGTATTAATGTATAGGTTTTCAAATTTTTTGAATTGTTAATATAGTTCATTCGAACAATGAAATATGAATTTGTTGGGTTTTTCGATGACTTTTCTCAATCCCGAGGCGGAAATCACGGGATATCATCGAATAATAAAGATCTAGAATAATTACGAGAATTAAGATATCGTTTAGAGATCGTTACCAAACTTCGGTACTTTTGCCAACTGTACCGAATGACTGCCGATTCCTTTGATTCTGGAGTTTGCCGAATTTAGGATTTAACGCCTCAAGTGTTGCGCCTCTATTTCGTCCACCACGTCACTCGGGAACGTCTTAGAAGACCGGAAAACACCTCAGAGGATAGGTTAGATCCTTGTCGGTGTTTAGATGATCAACCGTTGAATGAACCGGGGAGGAAGCCACGAAATTCGACTCACTAGGGAGGAGAGCTCGAATTTCTAGGTGGCTAGGGTTTCTCTTGTGTGTGTTGTGTATAATTATGAGTCATATTAGGGTATTTATAATACCCTATGGTCATGACCTAGTGGGCTTTTTAAAAGCCCACCTAATGGGCTTTCTAAAAGCCCAATCATGGATTAATTAATCTATTATTAATTAATATGAATCATAATTAATACTTGGGCCCGAGTGGGCCCATAATGTCGGTTATGGTTATCGGGTCGATACCCGATAACCCGAGAGATACAATATCGGGTTCGGGCATAACCAACAATCTCCCACTTGCACGAACGCACCGGATTGGCTATCTCCGTGCACGCACTGCACATAAAGCATTACTCGAGAATGCCGCCTTGGGTTAGATGTACATTCTCTCAGCTACTCATGCCTGGTTCATCAAAGTTACATGTGAAGTTTGTTTCATTGTAATTTAATCATCATACTCCGTTTCCGTTGCGAGTTCGGTGTGACTCTGTAGGATTCTGTAGTGTTGGCCACATACTCATATGAGTATGCAAGAAGTAAGTGGCCTCAACCTAGACGTAACTTCCCCCAATCTACAAAACTTTAAATCCTCTTTTATAGGTTAAATCCTCTTTTACATCTCTAGATGAGGCACAGGTCATGGTTTGGAACACCTGTTAAGCCTTGATCTAATTTCTGATTCAGGTATAAGTATTGAAAAATCAAAACAAAAACTCTTTTGCTTTGCCTGTGGCCACAGATTTCATTTTACTTATACTATTCAGAAGGCCCCGAGTGTATAGCCCCAAAAGGAATGGGGGGATGCATGTTTTCTTGAAACGTCATTCCATCCTACAAGGTTTATCACATGCCCAACTACAACTGTTATGACTTTCCAGTTACGGTAAGCATTGAGCTGTAATCTAAGCATGCAACTTACCCAGTGATGGACTCATGATGTTCTCAAACTTTGGAGTCTCTTCATATCTCTAAGTTTCTCAGTGTCCCCTTGTACCAAGGTTTTGTTTCCATGTGAGAATATTTAGAGTGCGAGTCTTCCGGCACTGCTAGTCATTCCGACTAGTGCCTACATGTATAAGAATATCTCTCAGATATCAAGGACCCCTTCCTTTTATCTTAACAACATGTACCAGTCAATTATGAATATCATTGATAGTCCCTCTTTGTTTCTTCATAATGATTTCTTTGACTGGGGAAATTCAAGAATGTCTCGAAGACATCTTAGGAACTACATTTGTATAGCTTGATATCAATGATTTTGAATAAAATATTAATATGAGCCTTTTAAATGATGAAACTTTCCTTTTGAAGAAATAATATTGTGCTTCAAATTTAATGTATAATAGTTACATAAAATTTGTATTTGAACTGTATACTTTTAACAAAATAAAGTAAGAGTTCAACGTGTTAGAATAGACCACAAGCATCTAGACTCTTCTAGATCTTGTATGACCATACTACTTTTTCTATCGATAAAGCTTTGGTCATCGGGTCAACCACGTTTACGCTGTGTCTACTGTTTTCATCGCAACAACCTTCTGATCAATTATGTCTTTGATCATTGAGAACCTTTCTCTTGTTTTGTGATCTTAGTTTCTTGACTCGTGCCTTGGCTCCGTTGTTTTTCAGCAAGGAGTCGCACTGGATCACCAATGCCAGAAACTACACTGTGATCAGGAATAAATTTCCTGATTTAGAAAGCTTCTACAGCTGCATCTTATGATGATATATACTCAGATTTGATGGTCAAGTCCACTACAGTAGCTTACTGACTGTTGTTCTAAACAACAGTACCGTCATTTAGGACAGAGTATATATTCTACTTGCGATGTGAAATTATCCCGATTAGTTTGGTGATTTGCATCAGTATAAGCGATAATGCTTGACTGATTAACACTGTCGTAAATAAGTGATCTTTCATTAGTCCTGTTAAGGTACCTGAAGATATTATTTACGATAGTCCAGTGACTATTTTGGGATAGGTTTCGAACTGGCTTGTTTTGTTAAGGTAAATGATACATCGAGACGGGTACATAATATGGCTTTCTTTATAAAGCCATTAGCAGTAGTATAGAGAACATTTTCTTTATGTTTGTATTGCTCTGACATTTCAGGCCACTGCTTTCTTGAAAGATGCAACTTAGGAGTTACAGAATAAGTCCTTAGTTTTCTTGTTCACACTGAACTTACTTGCCATCCTTTCTATGTACTATGACTTATTCATTCTTTACTTTAAAGAATTTTCTTCGTATCATTTTCTATCCTTTTAAAGGATTACTGTGCTCCCACTAGCTTTCGTGTATACACAATGTTAATCTTTGTTTTCGATGAAGTCTAATTTTATTAGTTACTCCGTTGAAAACTAGATTTCATTTGAGAGATACTTGCTATAGATCATACTTGCATGTATATATCTATTTGATTCGCATGCTTCAGAAACATGTTATGAATCAATGAAGTTAGTTAGGTTGTGTATAATACATGTTCCTTTTCAGAGTCATATTGTGAAAACTATCTTCATGTCCATTTGCCTGATTCTTAAATCATAGTTGGCAATAGCAAGTGAAATCATAATTGACTTTAGTCATGGTAATAAGAGAAAAAAACGTTTCTTCTTAGTCTTTACTATAGGCTTGTTTGAACTATTTCATTACAAGTCTCCTTTTGTACATTTGTACTTTACCTTTCATGAATATCTTCCCTTGAAGATCTACGTGCATCCTATGGGCATAAACCCTTCGGGTGCTTTAACTAAGTCACATACTTAGTATATGTACATGATTCTATTTGATTTCATGGCTCCTAGCCATTTCTCAAGGTCTTCACCTTTAACCGTTTCATTGTAAGTGGTGGTCCATCATTGTTATCTAAGTATTTGGTTCTTCTGTGTTCAAAACAAGAAGATCCTTTTCTTAGTTGCATGATGTTCCTTATCCGACTTACACGGTTTTTGTGTCATACTAGGTTGCTCAAATGCTTAATCATATATAGAGCATTTTACATTCGTCTTGACTTTCTTCCACGATCCTATCTGGAGTTTAGTCAACCATTGGTGAGCATCCTCTGTGTTCATCTTGAGTTCCTCGAGATTTTGTGAGTTATGTACTTCATGAAGTGCATACTTTCTCCCACTAGACTTTCTAGGAAAGATTTCCTTTCTTAAAGGCTCCGTATTTGTCACAACTACTTTGCGTATTAATTTTCTCGTAAACGATAAAATGGGTTTTATCCCTTATCATATCTTTATATGTTATCGTCGGAATCACTTTTCATGATACACTGTAAAGTGTGGTAGCACCAAGTTAAAAGTGCATGTCCTTTTATAAACATAGGCATATCATTGTACTAACAAAGTTTAACAGAGTTTGTTGAGTTCTCTCGATACACCTCGTAAAATGAGGTGTATCGAGAGAAATAAATGATCAGACAAACCTTTTGTCACTCAGGAAAACTTTATACTTATTGCTCAAATATTAATTGTCTCGATCGGATCGAGGACCTATTATTATTTTGTGCGTTTTGGTTTTCTACTTCATTCTTGAATTCCTTGAACCGGTCAAGAGATTTCAACTTTTGTCTTAATTAAATAGACATGATTGTACCGACTGAAGTAATCAGTTGGTAGTCATAATTATTGAAGTACCATCAGCCTTCCTTATCCTAATTGTGCATTTGACCACATACACATGAACATGTGTGGTTTAATGCCACAATCAATCTTTAGTGTGCCCCTTTGAATGAGCCTTTTGTCATATAGTTAGCTAGACAAGATTCGCATTTCTCGTAAGATTCATAATCAGAACGATCAAGATGTCCATCATTATGGAGCTTGGTGATGCGTCTCTCGTTATTATGAATTATATGACAATACTAGAGATATGCTATATTGAGTTTATATGGTTTAAGCCTTTTGTCATACAACGTTAAATATCATATATTGAACATATATCCTTTAAAATAGTCAAACTATCTTAAAACGCTTGTACCTAAAGAAGAGTCATTACTCTGTATATTTCACCTCTTTCAAGACAAGTCGGACAATCCTTGTTATCTGTAGTGAAAGCACTTTTAGATTTTTGGAATCACATCGCATATGTGATCGCTTTAAGATTAGAGTCCCACTCACCTTTTGCTGTAAGAGCCATTATTCCATTGCTCTTTGTTAAACTTGATCACAACCAATTTGTGAAAGTTGAGCAAGGAATCCTAAACGATGTCAATAGAGATATCATTAAATATCTTATCATTTACATGAGCTTTTCTTTAAGGTAAGTTATCAATTTCCCAAATTATAACCAACCTCAGAATTTACAGACTTTCTGGAATTCTATAAGTTCTCTGTAATCTTTCATCGCTTGTGTTTTAACCTGCTATACACATATCTTCAGAAGATATTGATTGAACTTCCATGTTATAGTGAATTTATGCTTTTGATAAGCATTTTATCATTAATTTCGAAATGCTTCTTATAAGCATTCTAATTAGTTCTGGAAGTTTTGTCAGGTGGCTCCAAATGAGTATTCATCTATTATGAAAAATCATTTCTTTATCAAGGCTCCGAACATTATTTCAGAAGCCTTTGCCATTCCAAGGAAATATCTTTCCTTTTGATTTGGAAACTCGTTTCCATGTTCTTTTAAAACAATTTTTCAAGTGGTCTTTTGTTGACACTTGTTTCACATACATTAAATGAAACAAATAATAAGCACATTACTAATTTTAGAGTTGTACATGTAAATTATAAGGCATACATTATAATAAAGATGTAACAATTATATTATAAGGACTTTATATAATATTTCGTGATTTGTTAATGGAAAAGTAACCCTCATCAATTCCATTAATTAGTCACTCAGAGAAAGTCAACAATTGCTCTAATATCCTATATTATCTCTGACGTTTAGAAAAGAAAAACAATTTTTCATTTATCATTCTAACCGGTTTCAAAAGAATTATCTACGATATCTAATCTAATTAGAGTACTCGTTTAGGTAGACCCAAGGGGTGAATCGGCGGACAGTATAGGTCGCCCTACGCGTCTAAAAGAGGGTATAAGAGCACTCCCTTGGGTTAGAGACACACTCAAAACTTTTCTCAATTAGATCGAGGACCCAGCCGTTGGAAGACATTATACCTAATATTTATTGAGGGGTTTTAGGTGATCCTTACTTTTATCTTAAAATAAACATAGTTAACTTATTAAAATGTTCTAAGAATTAAGACAATGAATATGTAATACATAATCCTATTTTGTAAAACATATTCAATGTTGTATTAAATATACTTCTGAAAGTATATACATATATATATTATGAAAATTTTAAAGACAAAACTTTTTATCTTTAAATAAAAGATAAATAAATAACTTAAAGATAAAATATATTTATTCATGATTTATCTTTTCTATTAATGAATAAAAGATAAATAATTATCTTTATAGATAAGATATCTTTAATCATGCTTTGTCATAGAACAAAAATAAAAGATAAATAACTATCTTATAGATAAACTATCTTTAATCATAATATATATATCTTTTATTTCCATTAAAGTTTAGTTCTTTTCTATTACTATAATAAATAAAAGATTATTCATTATCTTAATCTAATTAAGAATTATTGATTATAAATAAAATTTATGAACAAACAATTTGTAAATCAATAAATGAATAACATAAATATTAAATGGAAACAAACTTCATAAGATTGATAATAATATTGAATAAATCATATTTATTAATAATTAATATCATATATTAGATTTTCAATTCTTATATTTAAAGATATTTATAATAACTATATATAAAATAAAATAAACACTTTAAAACGTATTTTAAATTAATTAAACATAAATATAATTAAATATCAAATACCGGAATACGAGCTCGGGATAAACCCGAGCTTGTACGGGTTGCCCTCGGGCAATCCGAGCATTACGGGCAGTGCAAACAGCCCCTGCCTAAGTAAATCCAATTTACTAAGTTTATAAATTTGTTTAAATCTTGTTTATTTAAAATAATTAAAGATTTAAACAAATTTATCATTAAATAAATTTCCTTTTAATTTAGAGGGGTATAATTGTAAATCCAATTTACAAAATTAAAATTAAATAATAATTAAATTCATAATTAAAATTATTAAATAAAATTAATAATTTAGGGAGTCGGGTTTGACCACGGGCTTCGGGTCAAACCCGAATTTGTGATCAACAAACCGTGGTGGGCTCACGGATTGCCCCACCACGTTTGGTCAACTTCTGGTCAAACCAGATTGACCAAGCACTTTATTTTGGGCTTTCTTTTGTTTGTTCTTGGGCCCAATTCCAAGCCCAAGGCTGAGTGAAGCCCTAGGGCAACACGCTTCAGCCTCCGAGCCGCGCCGTCACCCATCGAGCCACGCCGTCGCCGAGATGCCCGTCTTCGCCGTCGTCATAGAGGCTCGTCGGAATCGCCGTGGTTGGACGAGGACTTGCTTCATCGTCGGACTTCGTGGGCGAGGTGGTTGTGCGACGGACTTCATTGGGCGCACGGGTTGGCTCTCCTCACGGTGAGCGACGTCTTCGTTGGCCGGAGTTCATGCATCGTCTTCGTCGCACAAGCTCGCCGTTATCCCCGTCGTCAAACGATGGGAATGCACGACCGTCGTGCGTGGAGGAGATCGGCGATATCGATCTTCGCGTGGGTTTGTGGGTCGTTCTCCGACCCGCGAAAGTTTGACTTGGGTCAATACCCGACCCGCGTGAATGGGTGTGGGCATGGGCCATCCGAATGGCTGGGCCCCAAAATTTCACACGAAAAATTAGGGTTTCAGAAACCCTAGGCACCACACATCCCAATGCATGTGCCGGCAAATTTCGTTGCCGTTTTTAGTGATTCCGATAACAATTTTGCTCCCACTAGAATTATTAAACCCTCTAAAATTACAGAAAATTATTCCGTATCTAAATACCGGTATGTTAATTTTTAAATAAAATCCAATCCCGATTCAAAATCGGATCCCGAATCAACACACAAAAATAAACATAATTAATTTTCTAATGCTCCCACTGAAAATCTAATCACACCAAAAATTTTCTAAAATTATTTCGGTCAACATATCTAATTTTTGAAAATTACTCAGGCCGGCTCTGATACCACTGTTGGGTTTTTCGATGACTTTTCTCAATCCCGAGGCGGAAATCACGGGATATCATCGAATAATAAAGATCTAGAATAATTACGAGAATTAAGATATCGTTTAGAGATCGTTACCAAACTTCGGTACTTTTGCCAACTGTACCGAATAACTGCCGATTCCTTTGATTCTGGAGTTTGCCGAATTTAGGATTTAACGCCTCCAGTGTTGCGCCTCTATTTCGTCCACCACGTCACTCGGGAACGTCTTAGAAGACCAGAAAACACCTCGGAGGATAGGTTAGATCCTTATCGGTGTTTAGATGATCAACCGTTGATTGAACCGGGGAGGAAGCCACGAAATTCGACTCACTAGGGAGGAGAACTCGAATTTCTAGGTGGCTAGGGTTTCTCTTGTGTGTATTGTGTATAATTATGAGTCATATTAGGGTATTTATAATACCCTATGGTCATGACCTAGTGGGCTTTCTAAAAGCCCACCTAATGGGCTTTCTAAAAGCCCAATCATGGATTAATTAATCTATTATTAATTAATATGAATCATAATTAATACTTGGGCCCGAGTGGGCCCATAATGTCGGTTATGGTTATCGGGTCGATATCCGATAACCCGAGAGATACAATATCGGGTTCGGGCATAACCAACAGAATTAAATTTATCACACTTACATAATTCATATTAGCACATATAAATGTTGATTAACGGAATGTTTATATTAACACATATAAAAACATATTAACCAATGAACAAAGATTGATTAGTGTTAATCGAGCTAGCCAGTGATGAGATGTGAGGGAATATACAAAATGACGTGAATAGGGTGATTACGTCTACCAAGTTTTTGGGAAAGATATCAATATTAAATGAGACCAATATTAAATCACGTTTAAAACTAATTCTAAATTTTTTAATTCAAATCTCGTTTCTTATTTTCTTGCTTAATTAGTTTTTATAATTATCCCTTTATAAAATTCATTGAATTTTATAAACAGAAAAATTAAAGAAAGAATATTTATATGGATATTAAGTGCATAATTTAATATGAAATATTATTAATACTTAAGGGTGAAAAAGTAATATTATATTCATTAATAACCAAACATTGGCTAGTTTATCAATCTTAAACTATCAAGTTGGCTAGTTAGATTAATCCTAACCATCTATTGTAATCCACGGAGCCTATAAATAGGTGAATCTCTTTCATTTGTAAATCATTCAATTATCCAAGAAATTCTTTCTAGCGTTTTTCTGACTAAAACTATCTCTCTCTAAACTAATGTCTCTTGTTTTTGAGTGAGTTAGAGTGTTTTTCAAAGGCTTTTCGTTAGGTTGACTTAGTAGCTCGGAGAAACTAAGTGCCGCATGGGGGCTTATGAATTAGGCAAAAATTCAAAGCATGTGACGGTTGGTATCTGAGCCGGGTTGAAGGGAAGCGTGGTGTTGAAGAAGCAAAGACTAGAAGACATGGCGTGAGATTCGTCAATGGTGGTGGACGTTGCCAATGAGGGAGAATTGATGTGTGAGGAGAACCAGAATCAAACAAAATCCGAGAGGCCATCTTCACGAGATGTGGTGAGCTCGTTGCAAGATCGACAAGGAAAGTTGGAGGAGGCATGTGTGCCCCACGACGTAGCCATTAAGGACTTACGGGAGAAGGTCAAAGGTGTCGATCGTGATTGGGGTAGTGTCTTGGAGCTCGCAAGGAAATAGTTCAAAAATGAGGTAAACACTTCCCTTTCTATTATTCACGAACTTCTTCTTTTAATTCAAGAAGAAGTGAGCATCATCAAGGGAGAGATGGATAATTTGAATCCAAAGCAATATGGTGGAGAGCGGAACGGCGGGAGTTGGATAATTTCTTGCTCGGCATGGAGTTGTACTTAGAATCCCTTAGCATGAAGGACGAGGCAATGATGCTCGGGACGGTTTCTATTTTCTTGAAGGACACCGCATTGGTGTGGTGGAAGAGGAAGCTAGTCGAGAAAGAGCGGGGCTCGTGTATGATCAACACTTGAGAGGACTTTCGGTGGGATATTGCGGCGCAAATATACCCAAGCAACGTCCAGAGGATTCATGGTGTAAGCTCTGCCATCTTCGACACACGACATCGATTCGGGAGTACATTCGAGTGTTCCAAGAGTTTTTTGTTCGAGCTGCCCGAATATCCGGAGGACTCTTTCCTTTCCTTTCCTTTATGGGCGAACATCAACCATGGGCAAGGCAAGAGCTTAGGAGGCGTGGACTTACAAACTTATCGGCTAAGTGACGGAGTCAACCTTTCAACGTATAAGGGTCACCAATGAATAGGGCGGCCCAGGCTGTACGGAAGCCGTCGGTGAATTTTTTTTTAAGAGGCCCATTATAAAAGAACAATAACAATATTGCAAGAGCTTGGTAACAATCAGTGATAACAATATTACTTTAAACTCTACGTAGCTTTTAAAAAATTTAACATATAATATTGACATATTAATTTATATATATATATATATATATATTATTTATCACGTATTCACTGTAATATAAGCTTATAAGGTTTCGGTTTTAAAATAAATAAGCAAACATAATAAAAGATATTAATTGAAACATATCATTGGAATGTGGGTCCCACATCAACATATATACTAGAGAAAATTAAAAAAATTTGGCTCGACTAATAAAATATATAATTATAAAAAAGAAATAGAGAAGCCCAAGCCTAATAAACGATAGAAAGGAAAGATGTCAGCCTTAGATTATCTCTTTCCTTGGAATATAGGTAAAATAAGTTTTTCTCCGTCTCTCCCGTGGCGGTAGTGACTTCTTCTTGAACTTTAGCGTGCGACCAATTCCGTCGAGGGAGTCCTTTTGAGATAGCGTAGCGAACATAAAAATAAAAAAATAAAAATAAAAAAACCTGAAAAATGAGGGAGGGCAGGGGCCCATGGTGGGTCCCCCCTCCCCCCATCACTGTCGGCCACGATCGCTGCCGCAGATGGCTTGGCGGATTACACGAGGAAGGAGGAGACGAGGATAGCCCTTAACAAAGGAAAGAAGCACAAGAGCGGCGGACCTCTGAAGAACAATAACCACGGGAGCAAGGATGCGGTCAAGTCCCAAAGCGAGTTGAAAACGGGTGAGTCTCTTAAACCCATATCCATTAACTGCTTTCTTTGCGACGGTCCACACATGCTACGGGAGTGCCCGACACATACCAAGCTTGCTGCCCTAGCCGAGAGTAATGAGGACAAGTCGGAGGATGAGGATGCGAAGATGGGATCGCTTGTCTTCTCAATGCCCTCGACGCAAAGGTTGTTCAAGGAACAAAACATCCAAAGAATGGATTTATGTACGTGGGAGCTAGCGTTGTGGGGAGGCAATTCAAGACCCTAGTACATTCCGGTGCTACAGACAACTTTATCAATGCGTACATTGCGAAGAAGCTAGGCCTTTCCATCACGAAGGCAAAAGAGGCAGTCATGGTGTTGAACTCGAAGGCCTTAGCAATTGAAGGGGTGACCACGGCCAAAAAGGAAGTTGGCAAATGGAGTAGATGTTGGAAATCGATGGTATCAAGTCGACTTCCTTACCACGATAATAGCCTCCGGGCCTTCCCGGTAACATTTAAAAATTCATTTTAAAGCGGAAATCCTGTTATCGAACCGACGACACGGATATCGGGTAACAATCAAAACTGAGATCTGATAAATATTTCGAATTCAATATTTTCATATTCATTATTAATAATCTAGTCGAAATAGGAAATAAATAGAAAGCAGTAAATGGTCGCATTTATTTACCCAATGCATAAGGCCGTACCTCAGTTGATGATTCCGGCTGCGCGTTCTGAAATTGGACAGGGCTCCGCCGGTGCTGAGGGAAACTCCCGTGATCTTCCGGGATATGACTCCTGGATTCCTCGCTACCGAAGCGTGGGCTTCGCTGGCAGGACTCCGTCGCAAAATTTAACTGAAGGTTCTTTTAAAGCTACCGGAGAAAAATATCTCCTAAGCCGAACCAGAAAAAAAAAAGATCAGAAGCAAAAACTCGCAGACCCTAGAGAGAGAGGGAGAGCTCGAGTTTTTACTCTGGGAAAGGTGTGTTGAATGTGTAGAATGAGCTTCCCTTTTATAGGCTCAAGCTGTAACCGATTTGGAGATATTCCCTCCCTTTATTCGAATTCTCTTAATTAAATATAAATAATTATTTCAATCCAATGATCCAGATTTAATCTTATCTAGATCCAATGGATATAATTAATCAGGGATTTAATTAATTGAATAATATAAGATAAGATCATATCATATATTTTTTTCGAATTTTATTATATATATATATATATCCAAATTCGAATTTGTTATTGATTATCTAGATCCAATGGTTAAAATTAAATCTTTAACCAATCCAATGGATCAAATCAATTAGGGATAAAGTCAAATAACCTAGGATTTTATAAAACCCTAATTCGAACTTTTATCCTAATATTTATTCGAATTTAACATCATATATATAATGTTAATTAATTTCTAATCCGACGGCTTAAAGATAAGATCTCAAAACCGATCCAACGGACAGAATTAATTAAGCTAATTCGAAATACCTAAACTTGGTCACCAAGTTTCAATTTCTAATTACTTTAGGTTTGAATCAATTATCTCAATCCAACGGTTGATACTCAATCATGACCAATCCAATGGATTAAATTGATTTCAAGGTTTTTGTCATTATACCAGACCTTAGGTATTTATGCCGCAAAAATAAAATCTCTCAAGATTGGTTATTCGAATTTATCTAGGGTTTGTTATACTCAAACCCTAATTCTAATTACACATTAAATAATACATGAATATATATTATTTATTCATTAATATAAATCCTTTAATTATTAATTAATTATTAATAAGATATTAATAATCAAATCCAAATAATCAAATTATATTAATAAATCCTGATCTCTTTATCACACATTAAATGTCATGGTGCTACACCATCATTTAAATTCGTGACATGTGATTTAATTTCAAAGTTTATCGAACCGAGTCATAAACTTAGAAAATCCATAAATCACAAACCGTAAGTCAGAATGACTTGGTTCAAAAAGCAAAGTTGCTTAGAATTTAATTTAGAACAAAATGGTGCTGTTCTAAAATCTAAATTCTAACTTTTCTTTTTATCAGTTACTTCCGTGTACCAAAATATGATACTTTTGCCACGCTATCGATAAAACTATCTGACGTCTGTCACAGACTTGTCAGTTTTATAAGTCGAGCCAAATGATTAAACATTATCCAGAATGCATTTTAATCACGTACGTATCATCCGTTACGGAGCTATCCTGGGGACCATGGACCCGTATCACTTAAGCTCCAACGAACTGCTAGTTGTTCGTCAAACCTCGAAGTGATTCTACTATAGACCCGAGGCTGCACTCTTTAGTGATACGGTATATATTATTCCCTTATATACAGCAGGGTGTCCATTAGATTCAATCAAATACCGATTATTGTCCTTTCACTTGATGACTCACACATGAGCAGGCGTTTTATACCGTAATGCCCCTCAATGCATTTTCATCCTTGACTCAGCCAGTAATATTATGAGCAACCCACTAATGGTTTCGATTCATAAGTTGCGCACGGGTACCTCTCACTTCTCACCACTGACAATCAAGGGAATCATCATGACTCTGAAGAGAGCTGTGTGATGCCCATATCTATGATTAAGCAATCCTTCACTACTGACTATCATGTTCCCAAAATAATAGTGTTGAGAACAGCGGTAATGTTTTGTGTTCTTTAACGGTTAAATCAAAGAACAATCAAGCCAGTAGCTTAGACTCATGACCACTCAGGACTTAGAACTAATATCCATTTGATCATCATTTTGCGACTCAACTACAAGTTGTCAGTGACGGTCTTATATGACAACTTTCTTGAGTTTAAGTCAGGTCCAGTCCAGTATGAAGACGCTTCATACTTAATGCACTTCTAGTGAGTGTAGACACACACAAAATCCAGAATAGGATTGTCACTTCAGTCACATTAATGACCTTACCGATTAATGGGCTCCCACCAAGTTAATCAGGTCACGGACATTTTAAGTTCATTTATTATGTTTATTAATTCTCCCTCACATGACTCCTTTGTGATAATAATAACATAATTGCATCCTTTATGAACTATGGAATCAAACATTCTATTTTACTCTACAGAAACTATAATAAGATTAACATAATAAGTACCATCTTTATTCAACGACTTGTCATAATCTTTTACAAATGGTTAAATATCTTGTTTAAGGACACACATGTCCAACAGTAGATACGTCCAATACACAGTCATCAAAATGGACGACTATGACGTGGTGCTTGGGCTGGATTGGCAAGACCAGGTAAAATCTTGTCTCATGCCTTATGTCGATACACTCATGAAATTGGACGAGTCGTTTCCATGCTTGGTCTCCTCAAAAGAAGATCCAGTCCGGACCGAAGTCTCTAGAAACCCGCATTTAGTGGAGGCTAAAATAGGAAGTCTCTGAATTTCTCTAGAAAAGCCTCCAATATTCTTGAAGGATGGAGAATGGTGTGGATTATTCTAAACTACTCTAGATTACTTAAGAAAGAGATGGAGCCTAAAGGGATGGATAGTGTTTTAGAGCATTCTATGAAGTCCTACATATATGTACTAGTTTTTAGAGTTAGTAGAATAGTATAGAATTATCTATAGAGTTAATCAGCCATTGGATTAGATTAATCCTAGCCATCCATTGTAATCCATGGAGCCTATAAGTAGTGAGGCTCCTTCATTTATAAGTCATCCAAGTATCCAAGAAATACATTCTATAGTTAATCTCACTAAAACTTTCTCTCTCTAAACTAATCTATCTTGTGTTTCCGTGAGTTAAAGTGTTCTTCAAAGACTATGCCTAGAGGATTTAGGTTAGGCTGATTTAGTAGCTCAAGGGAGTGATGCAACTGCCACACGAGGGCTTACGAGTTAGCCAAAATTATAAGCACGTGACATTAAGCTCGCATCATTAAATAGGTTGTGGACCGGATTCTCAAGAGACTCTAGGAGGGCCTCTACGTGGAGCGCAATTCCTGTGCATAAATTCATAAATAAGATTAGGTTGTGAAAAATTTGTACTCGGTTCCCGGTTTCGTCCCGATTCTGGTCTCAGTATAGGACCATTTTTGGTAAAAAAAAATCTGTCTTTTTTTTTTACCATACCCTAAAAAGGGACGTCCCGGTTCAGGTTTGAAAAACAAAAACCAAAACCAGTTCAAAATATGAAACTCTCAGTACTTTTTTTCAGGTTCCGGTTTTATGTCGTTTGTTATACGTTCGTGTGTTTTTAATATGTCATTTCTTATATGTCATTAATAGTTAGGTTTTAATCCCTATTTTTTTCATCCCATTATTTTAACATGTCATTTATTTTTCAGCCCATTACTCGGTATTTTATTTAACGTGTCATTTCTTATATGTTGTTTTGTAATAAAAAAAATTGATTTTGTTTGTACTCAGTATTTACAATTTAGTATTCAGACTCGATTTTGTGCACTTAAATTTGGAATTGGTATCATGAAGTTCACGACGTGAACTTGGATCTTGCACTAGATATTTTGTATTTTGTTTTTGTACTGGTATTTGGTATTTTGCATTTTGGATTTGTACTTAGTGGGTGTTTTTTTTTTTTTTCATATTTCTGTCTTGGATTTTGTCACTGATTTGCCCCGGATTTTTCCAATTTTTGTCCGGGATTTTGGTCTTAAAAAAATCGGGAATTTAATTGGTGTCCCCGTTACGGTCCCGATTCCCATTTAAAAAAAAAATCTAGACTTTCAAAACCATAACCAAAGCCCAAACAGAAAAACTGCGTCCCGATTTTTTCAATAGAGGGAAAAAAATAGTCAAATCTCGATTTCCGGTTTCGGTTTCAACCCTAAATAAGAAATAGATATATTTATGGTTAATTTGTAAGGTAATTTAGTATACTTATTATTTACGATGTTATTATGTGCACAAAGCCCAAAGTATAAAAATTCCAAAATAAAGTTGATATGTGGAATGTATTAAAATATTTTGGCACCAATTCTCATGTAAAAGAATGTGCCGACATAGACTAATTATATGATCGTAAATTTGGACAGCACCTCCATAATTAAGGTCCATAATTTTGAATTAATTATAATAAGCTTCACAAATTACTTGCAATTAACGATAAGCTTATTATCTTAGACACGTGGCCAGTCGAACTAATCCAACTGAAGACTCACCAATAATTATATATATCTATTATTATCTACATTGACCATAATCCATCGAAGCAAAACAAAAACAAATAAATAAATAATAAATGTTTAGCTTAACTATAAAGCATCAAAGAGACGTGATGCTTATTGGGCCTTTTACTTAGGCCTCTTAGGCGCTCTTTTAGTGTGGGTTTTAATTTTTCTAAAGTCTATAAAATACGCATAACATTAAATATTTTTTTTGTGACAAATGTTTTCAAAAAACTTGTGTTAGCATAAGTTTATATTTCGTTTTTAAACCCTTCTCAATTTAGAGTACAAAATATTCGCTTAATATGAACAAAAGAAATTAACATTCGTATTAACTTTCTAGAAGTTGGAAGTAAAGGCGATGAATTTGATGGGCGGTTGAAAATAGAATAATTTACACACGACGATGTTATAAAATGAATCAGTCGTGAAAAGGAAAACGTGTTAAGAGAATAACAGAGCACGTGAATTTCAATTGAATCTTGAATTCAATCAATATAAAGTCAAAACACGTTTCCTTATCCTAAAGTAAAGTTATAATAAATAAATAGTTAATTAACTAAAAATCAGAACTTTCTAGATTCTTTCCGCGCTTTCCTTCATTCAAACCGACAAGGTTTCTTCCAGAATTTCTCCCTCTATAAAACCCCACCGAATGAGAAATCCTCTGCAACCAAACAGGATAGAATCAAAGCTTTCATTCTCACAGGAGATCAAAGATGTGTCTGGTGTTCGTGTGCGACGAGGAGGAGAGGGTGCTGGGGAGACACGTGGCTCCCGGGGCATGTCCGTACTGCGGCGGAGCGGTGCAGGCGATGGACGTGGAGAGCCAATGGCGGTTCTGCTTTCTGCCTCTCTGCTGGAAGAACAAACGCAAGTATTATTGCTCTCTCTGCGCCAGAAAGCTCGTCCTTCAGTTCTAGCTTCTTCAGCTGAGCTCTGTCTGTATATATATACTGTATACACATGTAGGATCTTTCGTACTCGTTAATGGAGTAATACATGTATGAAATTGTTCCTTGTGAATTTTTTTACTTAAATTTATTTTATTTATTTCATTCAACACTCTGAGCTCGATGTCATTTATGTTAATTGTTACTCAACCGACACCGGTATGGGAATTTTGTAATTTATTAAATTTATGATGGTTTTAGAGAGTATTTTGAGAGAACAGATTCAATTGGTAATCGAATGTAGTAACAAAAACGACAATGTTTCAAATTAAGACAAGAAATTGGTTCGGGATCATACTACTCTTTTTGTCCAATTGAATTTAATTACTTTTCTTACACAAGTTTTAGTGTTTGTTGGGGTGGCAAACTTGAGTAATTTCGTTATTATTATTTCTTTATACAATTGTGAATTTAATGTGAGCAAGTGAACATGAAGTGATGTTGATTAAATAAGGATTCTTATAATCTTATTTGTATCCACGGTTAAAATCACAAAAGGACTGAATAGTTAAGATACGAGCATACAATGGCAACTTTAAGCAAACACAAAATTGAGGGCCATTTGTGTATCAAAATTAGGAATATATATATGTCAAAACTAAAATCTCGACGTATCATAGTGGTCAAAACGGACTAATCTGCCTCTGCCGCACAACAACGTCCCTTGCAATTAGATGAATCCAACTTAGAGCCAAACATCGTATTCATTTACAGAGTTTCAACTTCTTGAAATATGAAGACACCAACGATTTGGGATACGGTTTTGTGGCGAGACATGTCGGCAAGTTCTCGGGTTGTTCTGTCCACAGTTTGTGTGCTATGTCGCCGGCTTTCAGTTTCTCGGACAAATTCACAAGCTGGCTTTCTCCTTTCACCTCCAGTGTTACCTGAAAAATCCCACAAAGTGGATTTCGTTATTTAACACTTGTGTTACGATCATAATTCATAGGTATTGTCACCCGCAACCGGTGAAACCCATGTGTGCGAATTTTATAACTAACTTCAGTTCGAGAGAAAAAAACTACCCTAGAAAATTTACTGAATATTGTTGGTTGCTGAGGTCTTCTAATAGAGTAAATTACAACAGAAAATGAAAAATACGAGAACATGATAAGATTAACACTAAGCGTGGTAAAATAGCTCACGCGGGATCGAAAAATAAACAGAATTTAAGATAATATAAATAATAAAACATACGTAGAAGACTCCTACTATTAACCATGAGTATATTAATTCAAAGACTCCTAATCGGAGTAAGTTAACATTTGCAGAGGCAAGTGAAGTGATAAGAACCTAACCGATAATAACGAAACCGAGAAGGTTTTTTTGATATACAATATTCCGGTCTCTAATTCGAAAGTTAGTCTGAAAAATTCTCTTATCCTACTACATAGTCTAATGCAACAGACGGATCTTCAAGCTCACATGCTTTCAGAGTTTTGTTCATAATTCCTATAGTATTCATTTGTAAATTCTATAGTGAAAACTCAACCAACAATTGCCAGAAAACGGACATGCCTGATTCTTCTATCCAAGTTAATCAGCAGATTAGTAAGGAGATAATTTCAAGATCAGCCAAATCCATCGAATAACTAGCTAGAAATTGACAACGTACGACCCTCTGAATCTCAATTTCCACAGTTCATCCCCAAAATGGGAGAAAGGAAGATTAGGGTTTGGTGTGACCTTGTGCATGGAGTCGATGGCGTGAGGGCTGCAGTACTCGGCGGTGTCGGGATCTTCCCTGTGGGCCCATACGGCGGCGACGGCGGCGTGGCAGCCCTGAGTCACCACGCTCCCCAGCGGCCACGCGTCGATCAGGTCCCGCCGGAGCACCACGTACTGGACCAGCACGTCCTTCACGGCGTCGTTTTGGGTCTCGCCTGGTTGACTCATCGCGAGTCGAACGAGCCGGCGGACAGGGCGAGTCGAGGAGAGGAGGACGTTGGCGGAGGGCCAGCGAAGAGGTGCAGCCAGGGACGCCATAGTAATTGCCATATATTGTATTTCTTCTTTAAATTTATTTATTTATTTATTTATGTTTGGTTTTGCTAGCAAAGAAATTTATTGATATTGTTTTTAGGGTAAGCAGGGATATTATAGGGGTGTGAAAAACAAAATATTATTAAACCCAATTAACTTAGCCCAATTAACTCAATAATTATTGAGTCGGGTTGGGTCCGATCCGACTAAACAATCGGGTTGGGGTTGGGCCAAATACATTGGATTAAGCAGGCCCAATTAACCCGATCAATTTATAATAAAATTAATTTTTAATATTTTTTGATATATATATATATGTAAATTTTAGGTAAGTAAATATGTATAAGTAAAAAAATAATTAAGGTAAGTAAATATGTATAAGTAGAAAAATAATTAACACTAAATCTCACAAAATTGCCCACTTTTCTCTATGGAAAGAGCCACGTCGTTGCTCTTTCTCTCTAAACGGTGCCTCGTCGTTATTCCTTCAACATGGTTGTTGATGTACAAATTCGTCATCATTTAATATGACATAAAGTGCTAAAGTTATGAATTAATTAAATTTACAAACCATGATAAAAGGCTTTGAAGAAATAAACTGGTATTCGTAAAAGCCCAATTGAGAAGCCCAATGAGATTCTCAATCAGACCAAAGCCGACGGATACAAGGCTACTCGGCCCAAAGGGCTCTAAGGCCCAATATCCACTCGACAACAGTCCAGAAAGACGAGGGTAGAGTTGTCATATTCTCTACCCGGCATCTCACTTCAAATCCAAGCGGAAGACCAGGAGCACGGAGTCAAGCCTCCAACGGGCATAATTCAAACACGACGAAGAGAACGAAGTCATGGGACACGTGTAGCAAGGTCGTCCATTCAGCCCGGTTAGCACGGAGAGAAGACCCCATGATTCCTGGAAGACCAACGGGAAGAATTGAAGCCTATAAATACCAAGCTCAAGCTCAGATCAACAGACACGCATACTAGCAACCCTGAGAGAATACACCGAAAGCTTATACCCGGCATTCTTGTTCACTAAAGATTTTGTTGTATTATTTCCCTTCTTTTCTATTCGTTTCCATTCCTAGGCGTGATCTAGCTGTCTGTAGCTATCCGTCTATTCCTATTGTCGCAATAAACTAACAGAGGAAGTAGTCAACTACCGCCTTGGGACGAACCTCTATAAAAAAAAAACCCTCGTCTCATTTATATTGCTTATATATATATATATATATATATATATATATATATATATATATATATCGTGAGTGAATCGAGAGCTTGCAACGTGAGAGATCGAATTCCACCAAATTGTTCTATTCAAAAATATCATACGCTCACAAGTCACACTTGACTGATTGAGGTGGGAAACCACGTCAACAGTTTGGCGCCGTCTGTGGGAAATTGATCTCGCTAACTTCTAAAAGCTCAAAGCACTCTGCAAACATGAGCAGCGACGAAATCGCAATCGTGAACGAGTCTGAGGTGAACAACCCAGACCGAAACACGGAGTCGAACAACCTGCAATCTCAACTAGAGGCTAGTGCTGCTGAGAATCGAGAGTTGCGCCAGCGACTCGAGTCTCTTGAAGCAAATTGAGCCCGTAATGAGCATCGTCAGACCAGTAACCAGGCTGATCCGGGACAAAGCTCTTGGTATCAAGGCCAGACAGGCCTCAACCCTGTCCATCTCGACTTTGCCGACCTGGATAATCCGCGAGCGTCGAGGCAAAATCAACCCCGACAACCCAGCGGCCCTAGACCCTCGACACCTCCACCGCCTCCGGAAACAGGAACGCCCCTCTTCACCCCCTTGACGGGTTTCTACCCGTCTAGTGCGGGAAATGTTGCTTCGAGTAGTCGCCAACGCTCGGGACCCCAGAACCGACCATCGGGGTACGAGCAAAGCCGTGACATCAGCCAGGCCCTCAACGGCCAGCCGGTCATGTACCCGAGGTATCCCATCCCGGTGTACGGACAGGAACCCTTCCAAGCTGTGCGTCCTGAACCAGCTCCCCAACGCACGGAACTGGAGGAGCTTAAACGCTCAATGGCCGAAATGAATGAGAAACTATTTCATGTGCGCTCTCGCGTGCTCAGTGCCACTACCGCTACCCCTGAGATAGAACGTTTAGTGGAGTAGGCAGAAAGGACGTCATTCAAGCCCGTCATAACTAACGTTATACTCAGGGAAGACGGGCGCGTATACGTGCCGAAGTACGACGGGACGACCGATCCCAAAGTACACCTGAGATCCTTCAGGATCGCGATGGGACGAGCCCATCTGGAAGCGCACGAATTAGACGCTGGGCGCTGCCAGTATTTCTCAGAAAATCTGGTCGGCCCAGCGATTGAGTGGTTCTCAAAACTGGAACCACGGTCCATAGATAACTTCGGACAGCTGACGACCCTGTTTCTCAAGCACTTTTCCATGTTTATGGAAACTGAGATTACGGCGGCAAACCTCTATGCCCTACAGCAGGAGAGAGGAGATCCCCTTAGAGCTTTCATGACCAGGTTCAAGAAGACCATGGTCAAAATAAACGGGATCAGTGACGAAACTGCCATAGCCGCTCTCACGGCCGGACTATAGTACGACTCAAAGTTCAAGACGGACATAATCGTAAATCGTTACGACTCCATCTAAGACGTGATCCACAGATCATCCAACTGGATCAGACATGACGAAGAACTCGAAGCCATGCGAAGGAGACATGGACCTCAACCCGTCCTTCAACAGAATCCCGGGCCACCCGGACAACAACCACCACCCAGAGCCGGAAATCACAACAACCCTTTCAGGGGACAGAGGAGTTCCCCCCCCAATCCAAAAGCACCCATTCGTAGCCCAGAATCCGACGGCAAATAACGGACCGAACCCGCGAAATCCATACGTTTTCAACGTTAATACGGAAACCGCGGACTTCGAAGAACAAATCGAAGCGGAAGAAACCCCTGGAGAAGTGCTGGTCAGTTCAAGGGACTTCCCACCATACAACAATGAAATCTTCCCGAAGCACGACCCAAAAGCGTGGTGCAATTTCCACAAGGTGTTCGGGCACCATACAAAAAATTGTATGGTACTCCGTGCCCGCCTAGCGGAAAAGTACATCAACGGCAAATTGATAGAAGTTAACTTTGGCAACGAGTTGAAAAATGGACAATCAGCCGAGAAAAGCCTCCCTCAAGAACAACCTCGGAATGGCCAGAAAAGAGACGAACAATAGAGAACACCGCGCGAAAATATACAACCAAGCAAGAGAGGACGGGTACACATGCTCGAAGAACTAAACGAGCAGACGTACGAAGAAGCGGAAGATTTCGGAGAGCAGCTCAACGACATTCCCGAGCCCATTGGCAGAATCTACACGATCGTAGGAGGGTCCCAACTGCACGGTAACTCAGTAAAATCCATCAAGGCCCACCAAAGGAGGCTCAAGGCCGGACCGATAGTCGTACCAAGGCAAGAGCCGGACTTCGAGATCTCGTTCAAAGATAGGGAAGCGGCCACGCTGATTGGTACGCACGACGACACGCTGGTCGTGACACTCCTAGTTGCCTCGTATACGATGGATAGAATCCTAATCGATAACGGGAGCTCAGTCGACGTGATCTTCCTGGAGCCACTGCTGAAGGTGGGAGTCGAAAAAACAGAGATCAACAGAGAGGCCATTCCGCTAACCGGCTTCGATTGAGGAACCATCAATGCGATTGGCACGGTGCGACTGTCCATCGCAGCAGCAGGGGTCGGGAAAACCAAAAACTTCCTAGTGTTGGACTGCTCGTCAGTTTACAACATGATACTAGGAAGACCCTGGCTGCACATGATGAAGGCCGTACCATCAACCTACCATCAACTAATACGCTTCCCTAATAGGGCGGGAAAAATCGTTGAGATAAAGGTTAACCAAAAACAATCCAGAATCTGCTACATGAGCGCGTCGCGGAACATCAAGGCCGCTAAGGCCGGAGCAATCTACCGCATAGCAACTAATGGCGGTAGAAGAAAAAGAGGACGACGGACAGGAAAGGACCACCAATACGGATGGACCTAACCTGGAAATGACAGTCCAGGTCCAAATCGATCCCGACAACCCGGACCACCGGGTAGGAATCGGAAAAGGACTAGACAACAATGTAAGAAAAGATCTCCTCAAATTCCTCACCAGAAACCGGGACTGTTTTGCTTGGTCTCACGAGGACATGCCCGGGATAGACCCAAGCGTTACAACCCACCACCTAAACGTGGATCCCAGCTATAAGCCGGTGAAGCAAAAAAGGCGAAAGCTAGGCCCGGATAGAGCCCAAGCTGTGAACGAAGAAGTCACAAAACTGTTGCAGACCGAATCCATCAGGGAAGTCAAGTACCCGGACTGGTTAGCAAATACAGTCGTCGTGAAGAAGAAAAACGGAAAGGCTAGAGTCTCCATCGACTTTACCGACCTAAACAAAGCTTGTCCCAAAGATAGTTTCCCGATGCCCCACATCGACCGATTAGTTGAAGCAACATGTGGGCACGAACTACTGTCGTTCATGGACGCATTCTCGGGATACAATCAGATCCTAATACACCCCGTGGACCAAGAAAAAACGGCATTCATAACCGATAGAGGAATATACTGCTATAAAGTTATGCCTTTCGGATTGAAAAACGCCGAGGCCACATATCAGAGATTAGTCAACCAGATGTTTGCCGAGCAACTCGGTAAAACTATGGAAGTCTACATCGATGACATGCTGGTAAAGTCCTCTCAAGCAACGGATCATGTGTCCCACCTAGAAGACTGCTTCGCCATACTACGAAAGTATCAAATGAAGCTCAACCCGACAAAATGCACATTCGGGGTAACTTCAGTAAAATTCCTAGGTTATTTGGTCACACAGCGAGGAATAGAAGCCAATCCCGACCAGATAAATGCCCTCCAGAACATGCCCTCCCCGAGGACTATTCGGGAGAAACAAAGGCTGACTGGGAGAATCGCCGCTCTTAACCGGTTCATATCAAGAGTTACGGACAAATGTTTGCCCTTTTACAAGTTATTGAAGGGAAAAAAAAAGTTCGAATGGACCGAAGAGTGCGAAGAGGCCTTCCAAAAGCTGAAAAGGTACCTCTCCACCCTACCAATACTCACAAGACCAATTTTGGGAGAGCCATTGTTTTTATACCTGGCTGTCTCACCATCGGCGGTGATCGGAGTAATCATGAGAGAGGACCGCGGAGAGCAAAAGCCGATCTTCTACATCAGCAAATCCTTGGAAGATGCTGAAACCAGATACCCGACTATCGAAAAACTCGCACTAGCAATGATAACCGCAACGACAAAGCTTCGGCCTTACTTCCAATCTCATACCATCATGGTAATGACCACCCAACCTTTGAGAATCATCCTTCATAGCCCGAATCAATCGGGAAGGCTCACGAAAAGGGCCGTCGAGCTAAGCGAATTCGATATAGAATACAAGATCCGAACCTGTGCAAAATCACAAGTATTGGCTGACTTTCTCATCGAACTACCAGCCGACGGTTCAAAAGAGGGCCACGAAGATGGAGAATGGAAACTCGAAGTTGACGGTGCCTCAAACCAAGGCGGATCCGGGATCGGAATTCGTTTGATATCCCCCACGGGAGAAGTGTTGGAACAATCATTTCGATTGAAATTCCACGCAACAAACAACGAGACCGAATACGAGGCCCTCATCGCCGGCCTCAAACTAGCAAAAGCCGTAGGTGCCTGGAAATTAAGGGCCCATTCCGACTCAAAACTAGTTACTAGTTAAATCAGTGGCGAGTATGCCAACCGAGATGACAAAATGGAAAAGTACCTCTCGGTAGTAAAGGGCTTAATTAAACAATTTGAACACGTCGACATAGTCCAAATACCGAGAAGTGAGAACGCGTCAGCAGACGCATTGGCCGGTTTAGCTTCAACTTCGGACTCCGAAGTCAAAAGGATAATCTCGGTCGAAACAATAGACGAACCCAGCGTAACACGCGAAGTTTGCAATATCCGAATGGAAGAAGATGATTGGAGGACCCTAATCATTAACTACATCCTAACCAAAACCAAACCCCAAGATAAGCAAAAAGCGAGGAAACTAAGAATCCATAGTGCTAGAATTTGCATGATCGGGGAAAAATTGTACAAACGCAGCTATACCGGACCCTACCTAAAGTGCCTAGGAAAGACCGAGGCTCAAATAGTACTTCACGAAATCCATGACAGAGAATGTGGCAACCACTCGGAAGGAAGATCTTTAGCAAACAAAGCAAAAAGACAAGGCTTTTTATGGGCCACCATGTTGGCGGACAGCGAAGCTTATGCCAGAAGATGCGACAAATGCCAAAGACACTCCCCGTCCATACACCGGCCAGCAGAAGAACTCTCATCAGTCTCAGTCCCGTACCCGTTCATGAAATGGTCTATGGACATAGTAGGACCCTTTCCCCTGGCCCCGGCCGGAAAGAGGTTCCTACTCGTCGTGACCGACTACTTCTCAAAATGGGTGGAGGCAGAAGCGTACGCAAACATTAAAGATGTTGATGTAGAAAACTTCCTATTGAAAAACATCATCAGTCGATTCGGCCTCCCAAAAGAGATAATAGCTGATAATGGACCACAGTTCATTTCAACGAGATTCCAAAACTTCTGCATAAATTGGAAAATATCCTTGAACACGTCCACTCCGAGATATCCTCAAGGCAACGGTCAGGCCGAGGTAGCTAACCGGGTAATAGTGGACGGAATCAAGAGACGCTTAGACACCAAAAAGGGACGATGGGCAGACGAGCTCATAGGAGTCCTTTGGTCCTACAGAACCACCTCGCGTAGGGCCACCGGGGAAACCCCTTTCTCAATGGTATACGGCACCGAGGCCGTAAGACCAGCAGAGATAGAGACACCCAGCCTTCGGAGGGAACTCGCCGCTTTGAACGCAGAAATCAATGACAAAATGAGGGAAGACCAGCTCGACTACATCGAAGAAAGACGAGAACAAGCTTTGATAAGAATTGCCAACTATCAAAATTCGATAGCAAGGTATTATAATTCAAAGGTCAAACGTCAAAAATTCATAGTAGGAGAAATGGTCCTCAGAAAAGTTTTCCAAAATACCGCCGAGCTAAATGTGGGCAAGCTCGGGGCCAATTGGGAAGGACCTTACATCGTCACCAAAGTAGTAAAACCTGGAGTATACCGGCTAGCCACTCCGGATGGAACAAGAGTCTTCCGCAGTTGGAATGCCATGCACTTAAGGAAATACTAAGCCTAACCCGACCTACCCAGTCTCCCCTGAACTACGTAATGACTTGATCTCCAAATTTGGGGTACGTAGGAAGCCCATCCTAAACAATGGGCACAGTCTCAATCCAAACCCAAAACCAAATAGGCCCGATAACTACGAATTGTAAGACTCAATAGAGTCAACCTAAAAGATAACATGTCCCAAACTCTCATCAAGGCAACAAGCCTATCCGGGTAACAGACCCACCACCTAAGGCAACAAGCCTATCCGGGTAACAGACTCACCACCTAAGGCAACAAGCCTATCCGGGTAACAGACCCATCACATAAGGCAACAAGCCTACACGGGTAACAGACCCATCACACAAAGGAAGCAAGCCTACCCGGGTAACAAACCCGTCACATAAGGCAACAAGCCTATCCGGGTAACAAACCCACTATACAACGGTCGATGAACCTAACCGGGTAGTTAACCCGTCCCTTAAGGCGACAAGCCTAATCGTTTTCGAAATATGTAATTATATAAATCTGGCATCTACAAATATGTTTTTTCAGAAACAAAAACCTACGGGTTATTATGGCAGACGAGCAAGAAATATTCAACGGAAAGCATCGAAGGAGCAATCACATCACAAGGTACCCGTATATTTTTTATACTTAGCCAGTTTTGAAGTTTCAACACTTCCTATTCTTTATCCAAGTATACGATAGGTTACTCGGAACCTCGAGTAGGAAAATTAACATAGAATAATACGAGGAGAAAATTAACTTAGACACAAGAAATTATAAACACAACATAGAGAGAATATGGCGGGAAATCACAAACGTAAGATAGAAACAGAATAGTAAAGGCCCTAACCATGGGCATATCCTAACCGTACAGAAAAAGGGTTCAAGCCGTCGTAGAATTGCCCATAGAAATTGTTTCTGCCTTAGGCCTTATTAACTAAAAAACAAAAAAAAATGGGGGACACTCTATGCGTCAACCCCGGGTACCTCCATGACCTCTCGGTCCTCCTTCTCCTTCTCCTCCTCCTCTTATTCACCGGTCCGGCCTCCATGCTCGGTCGGCTCCTCAGCAGTGGTCTCCGCGGTGGCGTCAGGCTTGGGCAGGGTCGGCTCTTCAAGGACAATATCCTCGGTATCGGAAAGCACGGGCAAGATGGGCTCCTTGATAGTAGGCTCCCCGGCCACAGGATCTTCAACGACGGGCTCGACGGCAGGATCTTCAGAGACGGGCTCCTCGGCAATCGACCGTTGAGATCGGAGACTTAAATCTGCAAGAGGAACATCGGTCAACTCGGCGTCAGGACACATAGCCGGAGACCCCATCAGCGGTGCCGGAACCGCATCCAAGAGAGCTTGGTAGCGAGCAGAGTTGCCTTCTACGACCTCCTTCTCGGCCTAAAAATCTTGAACGTTGCCGTCAATGATGTCTTGGATTAGCTCGAGGCAACCTTCGGCTTGATCGAAGCAACTATTGTCGGCGGCCGTACCTTTGTACCACGCGAGGAGCACGTCCCTCTCTTCCACCTTTCGGCGGTAACGGGAAAGGATGGCTTTCTTCTCGGCCTCACGGTTAGAAGATTGCTGCCGGGCCTCGGCCAGCTCTACAGCAAGGCGCTGCACGTCCTCCTTTAAGGCCAAAGCCTCCTCCTCCTTCTCCTTGGCCAACTCCTCAGCCCGTCCTTTAGCCGCATCAGAAGCCAGCATCTTCCTGGCAGCCGCCTCGCTCGCGCTCTGAGCCTTCCCGATTGACTGGGTAGCATTCGTTAGCTTCTCCCGGAGATCAGCAACCGTGTTCCCAAGCCCCTTGACATTGGCGTCATAGGTGGCAACCCGCCTACTCATGACCATGATCTGGTCCGCCTTAGCCCGGATAGCCGCCACGGCGTCAGCCAGTTCCCTTTCCTTCAGCCCAAGCTGCTCGGCAGCCTGCGCGCCCTCCTTAGCCTCGTATAATTGGTCCTCATAATCGAGGACCATATCGTTGATAGAGGCGACGAGCTGCACGTCCAAAAACCAAAGTTAGAAAAAATAAAACTTAAAGTAAAAATCAAACCTAAGGACAAACAAAACTTACCAGAGTCGTAGCCGCAGCCACGTCCTTATATGGCCTCTTTTCAACAATGCTTCTGGGGACCCTGCCGACCCCGCCATTTGTTATGTGCCGGATAAGACCGGCCGCCACCTTAGGTGACTTGTGGAGACCTTTGTCCCCCATCCAAGTACACCCCGCCTTCCGCGAGATCGTCTTCTCCCTGGCCTGCTCCTCGGCCACTGGGGGAACCAACCCCGTCTCCCTCGCCTCGCCTTGGGAGGCCTCCTTAGGGCGCTCACTGTCTCGAGCAATCCCCTTCTCCTTCTCCAAGGTCCTTGCGCCTCCCTTTGGGACCACGTCCCTCCTCGCCGCCTCCTTTGGGGCCGAATCCCCCTTCACCCTCTTCCGGGCCCCGGAATCCTCTCCTTCACGCGGCCTCTTCACGACCGCCTCCTCGGGAGAAGGATGAGTCTCGTCCCTTGAAGGACGAGTAGGAGCAGAAAGAGGAGCAACCTCCTTCTCGGAAGGCTTTGCCAATGGCATAGCCTCTGGGGTGCTGTCCCCGTCGTCGGAAAGCTCGACGACATCCTTCTTCTTGATCGCCCCAGGGGCGACCTCAGCAAGAGACTCCCGAACAGGAGTCTCCTCATTCCTCCTACTCGTCTCCTGACGAGCAGCCCTGGCAGGTGCCGACGAACCAGACCCCCTCTCTTCCGTCCTCCTGCTCGTCTCTTGACGAGCAGCTCCAGCCGAGGCCGATCCCCCGGCCTGCCCTTCTTGTCTCCGCCTATGGCGAAGACTCTAACCCTTCGGACGTAGAGCGTACATATGCTCTGCACGTCAAAAATCCACACTTAGAGAAAAGAAAGAAAAATATAAAACAAAACCAAAAAGATAGGTTCAGAAATCATACCCGGAAATTCCTCCTCGTCTGGCTCGCACCAAAGTCTTGCAGCTTCGAAACTCTCCCTCGTGAAGTTCGACCACAACTCCAGGCCAGAAGGAAAGAGCCTCCTCTTCAAAGCCTTCCACTCCTCTGTAATCGGAAGAGACTTGGGCTTCTCAGGGTCCTCGACTGCATAAGAAAGAACATGAAATTAGCAAACATACAAGAATAACCGAATAGGAAAATTAGAAAACCCAACCCGGAAGAAGAACCAACCTATCTCGTGGACCCATTCATTTCTATAGCTCAACCAAGAACCAAGCGTTTCCTGGCCGGCCAGGAAGAAGAAGTACTTGTGGGTCCAAGCACTCTCCTTCTTGGGAAGACCAGTGATGATCTCCCCTTCCTTAACGGATAGGAAGAACCTACCCTTAGCCTGACCGTTGGCCTTGATGACCAAGCCCGTCAACAGGTCCCAGATTGTAAGTGAATACAAACATTCGTGGGCCCGGACAAGCAAGGCCATCAGAATCCGAATAGAATTCGGGCTAATTTTCCCAATAGAAACCCTAAGGTGAGTAAGATACCTTAAGATGAGCTCGGGAATAGGAAACCTAAGCCCCCCGGACTCAAAAAACCTCTGGTACACACAGACCCAGCCGTCCGAGTTCTGCTCGTCGGCATGTTCGTCTTGCCCCGGCAATCTAAGCTCTATCGACTGGGGAATTTTGTATTCTACCCGGATCCTAACTAGATCTTTAGGTTTCGGAACCGACTTAGGAGAATCTGTAGTCAGAAACTCCGTCTGCCATTTCGAGACCGTCTTCTTAGGACCCATTTTTTCTAATAAATCCTAGAAAAAAACCGAAGATTATCTAGACGAGCATAAAAACCCAGAAAACCACCCAGAAATCAACAGAAACACAAACTTAGAAGGATCTCCAAACAAATCCTAAGAAAATAAAAGACAAATAGGAAACTAGAACCTGAACTCCCTACGAGTTTGATGAAGAAGACGACGAAGACGGACCTCAGAGAACCTTCAATGGCGATTCGCAGAGTTTATCTCTCTAAAACACGAAGCTTTTCTCTCTCTAAAAATTCAAAAATGGTATTCGAATGCGAAACAGAATATATGTAGAGGAGGGAAGAAGAGGTTACCTTCGATAGACGTGCGACGGGCTGAAGCTGAAGAGACGTGCCCATTTAATGCGAAACACTAGAGTATTTATACTAAAAAATTGTCGCTGATCCTACGGTTAGGGTTTTCCTTGAAAATCGCAACAAACCTCATTCATTCTAAGGTTGAGATCAGCGAGCTATCCGGTGTCACGTCAGCATGACAGCTGTGTTAGGAGAATATGAAGAGTTTATTCCCTTCGAACTCCGCAAATTGGGACGCGTGTTGTAATCGTTCCCCCCCCCCCCCCCCAAAATTCGAAGCGATAGTTACAGCTTCAAGACCCTATCCGTCCGTCATATCTCGAAATTATCCAAAATCCTGCTCAGATTATGCAGATTTGCGGCAAAAGTCACAAATTTAATTAATACTATCCGGCACGAATTTACATGATTTCATCGAGTAAATACTATAAAATTTACTTTGTATTTTTTATAGTAGGGGCTAATTGTTGATGTACAAATTCGTCATTATTTAATATAACATAAAGTGCTAAAGTTGTGAATTCATTAAATTTACAAACCATGATAAAAGGCTTTGAAGAAATAAACTGGTATTCGTAAAAGCCCAATTGAGAAGCCCAATGAGATTCTCAATCAAACCAAAGCCGACGGATACAAGGATACTCGGCCCTAAGGGCTCTAAGGCCCAATATCCATTCGACAACAGTCCAGAAAGACGAGGGTGGAGTTTTCATATTCTCTACCCGGCATCTCACTTCCAATCCAAGCGGAAGACCAGGAGCACGGAGTCGAGCCTCCGACGGGCATAATTCAAACACGACGACGAGAACGAAGTCATGGGATACGTGTAGCAAGGTCGTCCATTCAGCCCGGTCAGCACGGAGAGAAGTCCCCATGATTCCTGGAAGACCAACGGGAAGAATTGAAGCCTATAAATACCAAGCTCAAGCTCAGATCAATAGACACGCATACTAGCAACCCTGAGAGAATACACCGAAAGCTTATACCCGAAATTCTTGTTCACTCGAGATTTTGTTGTATTCTTTCCCTTCTTTTCTATTCGTTTCCATTCCTAGGTGTGATCTAGTTGTCTGTAGCTATCCGTCTATGCCTATTGTCGCAATAAACTAACAGAGGAAGTAGTCAACTACCGCCTCGGGACAAACCTTTATAAAAAAAAACCCTCGTCTCATTTATATTGCTTATATATATATATATGTATATATATATATGTATATATATATCGTGAGTGAATCGAGAGCTTGCAACGTGAGAGATCGAATTCCACCAAATTGTTCTATTCAAAAATATCATACGCATACGCTCACAAGTCACACTTGACTGATTGAGGTGGAAAACCACGTCAACAATGGTTAGTCCTTTAATTCGTTCAAACCCCTCTATTTTTCTTCATAGGATTAGTTATCGTACTGGGTTTGAGTAATTATTGGAATATATAGGTTCTAGTCATCGAAACTCTTTTATTTTCTTTCATATTAATATTTAAAGATATTGTTTACAGTGAAATGATAATATGCTTTCTAGTGATTGATATCACATGCTTAATTGATATTATTTTAGATTGAAATGGAACTTAAGAGCGAAGTGCATTTTACTAAGTTGAGTAAATTAAGAGCGAAGTGCTACTACTTGCGGAGATGATTTTGCTTCATATTCGAAAGTTGTCGGCACCAGTTCACTCAATAGGCATTTAACGAGGTGTAAAAAGTTTTCAGGTAGAGCAGAACAAGCTAAAGTTGCAAAGCAACATTATTGTCTATTCAAGCTCAAGAAAACTTGGCATCATGGAGTATATACTATATAGTCACTGCAGAACTGCCTTGGAAGATCATGTTTTATTAAGTTTTGTGCCTCTATGTAGCTTCGACTTACGCTCATCTCTCACATAACCGTAGAACGTGATATTTATCAATTATATTTGGATGAGAAGAAGAAGTTTAAAGAGATAATTCAGTACCATCGAGTTTCTTTCACCACCGATACATGGAGATCAAATCAAAATATCAATTATATGTGCATCACATCACACTTTATTGATGCCAATTGAGTTTTGCACGAGAGGATTATCAATTTTTCATGGTTCCTAATCACAAAGGAGATATACTATTTGTCGTGAAATAGAAACATGTTTATATGAATGGGGGATTAAAAAGGTCATTGTTATAACGATGCTACTCTAAATCAGTTGAAAAAGAAGTTGGTTGACACTCCTATTTTCATGCTAATGGATGGAAAGTTCTTGCACCTTCGATGTTGTGATCATATTGTTAATTTTTTCGTATACCAAGTTCGCAACATTTAGTGGCTCCAACAAAAAAAACTTTACGGATTTCATGTTCAACAAACATTGTGTATATTTGTCAACAGTTTGCCACTCTTTGACCGATGATTATGCATTATTCCACTATTATAGTTTACTAGTGGACTGAACCGCGCTTCGCGCCGTTGGATAAAATAATCTCTTATAAATTTGAGTGAAATATCGATGTATGTTTTTGTTAAATTATCGAAAGACCTCTATCCATAATAAATATTTGAATATTTATTAATAATATGTTTTGCTTCAAATTTGTCTCTCATTCCTCTGTTTTTTCTTTTCTTTTCTATTGTCTCTGTTGTTCTATCATAAAAAGAAATTCAAACCAATTAATTATATATTTAGTAGGGGTGAACAAACGAGTCTTCGGTTCGGTTTTCATACTTATTTATATAGATTACCGCATTTTTAGTTTTTCCAATTTTAGAACCGAAAGCTACGCTATTGAAGTTTAAAACAAATTTTACCAATTACCGATATTTTGGTTCTAACTTGGGTTTAAATTCGGTTCTAACCGCATTTTTATGAAACGCAATATAATCATCATATTTTTTAAAAATCAAATTATAAGTACTACACAATCTAAAGTATAAAAAAAATAACTAATTGATGAAATAATTCAAATAGAGCCAATTCTCTTGACATTTACTCATTCTTATTCAAACGGGAATAAATAATTACACTAACAACAAAAACTGTTCAAAATAAAATAAGATTGAATGAATCAATGAATGAGAAAATCCATGCCAAAATATTGTTATATAGATTGAATGCTAAAAGTCTTACATTTATCTATTTTCAAATGTATAAAAACATACAAATTTATTATCGGGTTAATCGGTAATCGGTAGCGGTTTTGCCGAGAAACCCGTAACCGCTACCATTTAGCAAAAAGCGGTAGCGGTTTAAACCGCATCTTTTGGTATTTCAAAAAATGCATAAATTTTCGGTAGTGAAACAATCGGTAAATTAATGTAACCGGTTTTAAATCGGTAAATTTTGTGTTAAGTTACTTCCATAATCGACATTAAATTGTCGATTGTGGAAGTAATTTAACACAAAGAATGTAACATGCATATTATTTTATTTATAGAAAAAAAATCAAGCAAGAAAAAATAGATTAATGTGTATTTAATTAGATAGAGAAAAGTTGAAAAAACAACGTAACATTCATTTTTTTATTTATTAAAGAAAATTAAAATTAAGCAAGAAAAAATAGATTAATGTGTAGTTAATTCTAGGGAAACCTTTACCGGGATAATGGATGCGCGACGTTAATCCGAAAAGACTGCAAGGGAGATAATATTGTGAATAAATTTTTACGATATAATATTTTAGTGATAATGAATAATTTTCTTTTTCAAATAGATTAAGTTCTCTTATTATTGAGATTTTTCTTACATTATTTATAGATTTCTCACTTATAATAAAATAAATTAAAGGGTTAATCTCGGCAAAAGTATCAATACTTTCAAATAACGGACCAATAAGTTCCAATTCTTTTTTTAGCCCAGACAAAGTTCCAATTCTTTAGTTTTGTGTCCCTAATCCCTATAGGTACCTCCGTAAAAAAAATTGTCATCCAACGTAACTCACGCCACGTCAAAGTGTTGGTTTTGTATTCCAATGCTTTTTTTATCCGAATAAAGTTCCAATTCTCTTGTTTTGTCACCTCATATCACTTTCGTGAAAATTCCAAGCCATGGATTATGCCATTTTCGGCGTTGAATTAAAAAGTAATTTTTCTCCCTTTTATGTACATATACACGATTATCTTTGATCGTCCAACTTTTCGATGACTAATTTACTCCGGAAATGTGGATAAAATTTTGTAACGGTGGGATGATTAACAATGGAGGACGATTTTTTTCGGAGGTACCAATTGGGACACAAAACTAAAGAATTGGAACTTTATCCAGGCAATAAAAAGAATTGGTAGTTATTGGTCCACTTTTTGAAAATATTAGTACTTTTGCCGAGATGAACCCTAAATTAAATTTACAACTATAAAAAAAAAGAATTATAAAATGTTATACTTGATTAATTGTTGCCTCATACTCAATTTCTACTACCTCGAATATATCGATACAGCTAAAAAAATAAACTTAATGATTCGAATTAATCAAAACTTTCTAACATATTCTCGTAGTCAGCAGAGATATCAAAGTAAAAATTTCAAGATCCACTAATAAACATAAACACTGCAAAGAAACAAAAACATAAGCAATGATGATAATATAAAATCCAATGAACTGAAGCTATGATCAAAAAATACACAATACTAAATAATATTGAAATGTAAAACGTGAAATACATAAGATCTCAACAGAAAAAGCTTTGAGATACTCTACATGAATACGTGAGAATGAGTTACAAAAAGAGTTCATACCCTTCACCTTCTCATGATTAATTTAATTATTGCAAAATTAATTAAAATTAGAATTTAATGATAATTTATTGTAACTAAGATTTTTATAAAAAAAAATTAATAATTCTAAACTCTTAAGAAAAATAGATTTCTCAATGCCTGCTTCCATTGTGTCACACCACTTTGTGCTTCTCTCTAAAAAAAATCTATTTCTCAATACCTCGATGTTATTGTGCACATCACTTGTGGTTTCTTCCTTTTAATATATATAGATTTTAGGGTAAACTGTGACTAATGTACCTAATGTTTATTTTTCTGGGGATTATGTACCCAATGTTTATTTTTTACGGCTAATGTACCCAAACTTTATTCTGTTAGATTTTTTCGAGTTTTCCGTCACTTAACCGTCAGCGGGTGATATGTACACTTTTCGTAGTTTTGACATAACTCACTCATTTTTTTGTCCAAATTTTATGCACGACGTACGGTTGGAAAGATAAGAGATAAATCTAGAACTTTTGTGTTTTAAGTTTCGTAACAGTTTTAAAACTATACGAAATTTCAATTACAACGTAAAAATGAACATTAGTTTAATACAAAATATTTGTTTCGAGCAAATTTTAATATATATAATGTTTTTTTTTATAAAACGTAAAACTAAAATGTTGTAGATAAATCTTTTATCTTTCCAATGGTAGTCTATTTATAAATTTTAGACAAAAAATGAGTAAGTTATACCAAAAATACGAAAGTTTTTTTCACATCACATCTTTCATATTTTTAGTATAACTCCCTCTTGTTTTGTCCAAAATTTATAAATAAACTACCTTTGGAAAGATTAAATATTTATCTACAACTTTGTAGTTTCACATTTCATCATAAAAAGTCATTAATTATATTAAAATTTACTTGCAACAAAAATTTTGTATTAAACTAATGTCCAGTTTTACGTTGTAATCGAAATTTTGGAATAATAAATAATTTGTTTTACAAAAGTTGTAGATCTATCTCTTATCTTTCTAACTGTAGGTTGTGCATAAAATTTGGACAAATATTGAGTGAGTTATGTCAAAAATACGGATAAAGTTTTGGTGCATTAGCCGTCGAAAATAAACATTGGATACATAATCCACAGAAAAAAAAAACATTAAGTACATTACCCCAGCTTACCCTTTCTTTTAATTGATGGTAAAAATCTTGATCTTCACAAGTGCATCTTGGAGTTTAGTTATTGATGTAACACTATTATAACAATGATTTGTTTTTTTTTTTCTCCATAACACGGTACCCTAACACTCGTATATTGTTGGAGTCGATGTCAGTTTAACGCCCAGAAAGTCAGCACACAAATTTTGACCAGATACACGCAAGCCATAAGGGGGTAACAAAAAGACGCATCGGTGATCAAGCTTTCAATCGAGCTAAATCTAGTTGAAGACTATCGGACTGAATTAGGAGCTTACAAGAACTGGGGCAATGGTGAAGGGCCCACCTCGACAATCCAAGAACTGGGGCAATGGTGAAGGAATACGAAGGGTTCATCTGAAGCCTACAAGACGACATTAGAGACTCGCTCGCATGAAGATGTTGGAGATTCGGTTTTGGATCTCGAGAATATTATCACGAAATATGCCTCCGAACCGTCCGAGTAACCTTTATAAAATTATTTTAAAGCGGAAAAACTTGTTAACCAACCAACGGTCCGGATATCGGATAATAACCATATCACATGATCTGATAAGTATTAAGTAATTTAATATTCATAAATCATCTATATATATATAAAAGGAAAATCTCACCTACATGACATGACATGCTACAAATCAAGGAATCCTCATTTCCAAATTTCTCAAATTTTTAATTTTTTAAATTAAAAAATTCACTATTTATTACCCACTCAAACTCAATCAATAAAAGAAACGCACACAATATTTATTAGGTTCTTGAGTCAATTAATTTGTATAATGAAAATTAGTAGAGACTGCAATCAAACTATATATATAAATACTAACAGATTTCCATTAGAAAAACAAATATTGTGTGTTTAATCTTTTATATAGCACACAAATATCTATAAATGAACAAATATTGTTTTATTCCATGCTTAAAAGTAAAAACAACAATCGAATTAAAATATATATTTTTGAAAGCTTTTGTTGGTCCATTTTTTAACAATAGCACACGGATATTTTAAGTAAACAAAATCTATCTCTAACAAACATAAATTTACACATGCTGAAATAGAGAATTTGTATTGTTATTTTTATTTATAAAATCATAGTTATCAATATTGGATAACCGTTGATGGTTTCTATTCTATAAAGATGTTTAGACTTTTGATTTCTCATACTTAATGTCAAAATTTATAATTTGTATTTATGTATATTAATTACTAAAGATTTGCCTTTTTATACGTTTAGTAGAATATAAATAGAGGTTATACTTATAGGAAGATGATATACACACCTAATGCTACCATTTCTATTCTGATGATTTTTTTTTCTTCTTATTTTCAGTAAAAAGATCACTTCCAAAAAACAACTTCAAGAGGTACTGTCTTCATGTTGGATATAATTTTATTATTCTGCACTTTACTTTATCAAATTTTGGTTTATGACATCAATTAGTTTTCATATATCATATTTCCGCATCTTTTTACCATATCTATTCATGTCGTCATTTTGCTTTTGACTCCATTTCTAACTCTTGATGCGAACTTTGCTGAATAAGGTAGGCCAATACGCTCTGCTGATTAGCGAGGCATAAGAAATGAGATGCTGAGATAGCAAGTTGTTTTCAATTGGGTAGGCCATGAAGATAGTATTAAGAAATATATTAAAATTATGTATATGCATGCCAGAGAAATATATAAGAGAGGAAAAATATCATATAATAATTTATTTCTTCTTTGTAGTATTCTTTTTTCATTTTTATGTGTTGTATTAGTATCGTATAATTTCGTTAGTTTTTTTTTTAATTAACAAAAAATAAAAATTATAAAAATTAATGTTATTTGAACAATTTATTTATAGGTCATGAATGTATAGTAGGGAAGTTAGTCTTTTTTTTTTTAAGTTTACCAAATTTTAGGAAGGCCTTTTTTATGCAATACTTGCTGCCAAAATTTCGAATTGAATTACATGGAAAATGATTCATTATTATTTGTATATAACAAAATTCACTTATATTATTATAGAATTTTGAACTCATGCTAGAATGAGTTTGTGATTGGCAAAATTAAGTTGGCTTTTAATATCAAATTCATATGACAGTAGTGGCAATTATTGTTACCATCTATGTATTATATACCATTTATAAAACCGATATATTGAAATATATATATATATATATATACTATTTTGGAACCATGATTAAATTTAAGAGAGTGCAACATATATGAGTTATATATTGTATATTTATCTTAGAATTTGTCACGTGAATTGTGAGAGTGTCAAGGGCAGATTTTGAAGTTTTTTACTTTTTATATACGGAATCGTTGAGGAAAAAAAAATATAGAAGAAAATGTCAAAACGCATGAACACAATCATTAGTTAATTTTTTTAAAATATTTTTATATCATGTCTTTTACATATATCAACTCATATACAGTTTTCTTTTTAAGATATTTTTGTAGAATGAAAAGAAAAATAATTTATTTGCAAATTTGAACTTATTTTCCATCTAAGCAACACATAATTTATATAACGTGGTCATTTGGTAAAATCAAATAAACTTAGTTTATGAATAATAAATTAAAGCATGTATATATTTCTTCAAGAATATGAACAGTGAAATATATTCTATGTGAACCATATTACCACATAAGAAATTTCAATCCAACCAAAGACATGCACAGAAAGATGTAATTGATTAATTTCTGAGAATACATGTGGTGTACTATTAGATGCCATATATTTAGGAAAAATCTTTAGTGATCGATGTCGCACAGTGAGAATAAAATTATCTTTGCTTTCTAATGTTACTAATTTTTATAAATTTTTTACCAAAAAAAATTACTTACTAATTCATTCAATTGTAAGTGGAGGAGACTATCTCACTAATTTTTTTTTTGTGTTAATTATTTATATATAAATGCATTCAAATTTAATTGCATTCATAATCAATTCAACTGTTTTAAAGATAAATATAAATACACTAAATATATTTACACCAACATAAGTAACATTTAATTGTTATGAGAAACAAAAAGCAAGAGCCACTATTTTTTAACATTTAATGAAGTAAATATAAACAATCATATTACTATCTACTAGTTCGAAATACAATATTTGTTATTAAAAATTAATAATTCGTCAAGTTCTTGGGTGTCTTAATTGTTCGCAAGTTTTTAATTCTTTGTAATATTTTTTTTTTATCATTTTCTTCTTTGTTCTTTTTCAAATATTATAATATAAGGAGAGTATGTAATTTTTCTTCATTCTTTTTCATTCTTTTTATTTATTTTTCCAGCAATGTGAACCAGGGAGAATATATAAATAAAATTTAGTTCTTTTTCATTCTTTTTTAAAGCACTGTAAAGTAACGAGATTTTCATAAAAAGGTACAATGTTTCGTATTTTATATACATGATTTTCGCGGAAAAAAAAAAACATGCTTCACTATTCACTATTTCTTTCTATTTTTACTCATAATTACAGTGTATATAATATATACACACACATGGTCATGGAGAATGAAGCAAGGAGAACATGTATTTTTTTCTTCCTTCTTCATTTTTTTTCCTGGCAATGCGAAAAAAAATAATAAAATATGTACTTATTTTTTTCACTAATTTCAAGGGTAAAACAAAGATAATATCAATCGTCATTCATGAAAAGGTACAATGTTTCGTTGTTTACAGACATGATTACGTGAAACAAAACATGTTGCAATATTCAATATTTCTTTCTATCTTTACATATAATTACATTGTTTATATATATGGACAAAGATAAATCGTAATTTTGATGAAAAGTTGTAAAACGTAATTTCTATAGTTACTGACTTTCACATCTAAAAGCCGATTAGTTTTCCAGGTTTCTTTTCGTTGTTCATAATAAAGAAGATTTTTTATGAGTTTTATTTTTTCATTATTTGTTGTTGTATAAAATAGTAATCTCAAATAGCTTTTATATACTGTATGATATATGAAAGTGATTGCCTTTATCATTCATTTGTTCTTACGTCTTAGTATGAAAATTAGTAACGTTTCAGGGATTTTAATAGGTGAGCCTCAATGAGAACATATACATTATTTATCTGTAACTACTTCTTAGTTCTGTTTTGTGAGCTTATATTTCAAAGTCGAGTTTGTCATTTTTTTTTGACAACTTATGCATATGTTTAATTTATGTTCTATTATTTAAATAAGTCTAAATAAAAGGTTTTTTCTTTGTTTTTATGCAACTGCATATTATTTGAAAACAGCTATTGTTTATTAAAACCAGTTGGTATGTGCTTTATTACGATTGATTGTTAAATTACTATCGGAATTTAATTTCACACAAAAATTAAAATTTATAGAATTTTATTCATTACCTATTTTACTATTGTTATTATCTGCATAAGCTTACATGTTTAAGAGTATCCGCGTTAAATTTGGGCGGACAATACTATTGCACATATAATTTGAAAATAATTGTTATGTCCAACTTCTATTCAAACTTATAAACATATATATTTATATAATCGTACTTAAAAAAATCATCAATAACATTATATAATAAAATTGGACGATTATTAAACTCGATGTTGATGTTCATATTTTTAATAATAACATACAATGAAATTAAATAAATGTATATGTTTTTATTTCAATATTTCAATCTAAATTTAAAAGTAATTTATATCGACACCGCGCGAAGCGCGGTGCCAGTCCACTAGTTATGAATAATATAGTCTATAGAAAATTAATAGAAAGCAGTAAATTGTCGCATTTATTAACCCAATTCATTAGGCCTTACCTCAAGTGTCGACTTTCGGCTGCGTGTTCTGAAATTGGCAGGGCTTCGCCGATGCTGAGGGAAACACCCGTGATCTTCCAGGATATTCTCCTGGATTCCTCGTAGCGAATCGTGGGCTTCGCCGGCGAGAATTCGTCACAAACTTTAACTGACGGTTCTTTTTAAGCTTCCGGATAACTTAGTCTCTTAAGCCGAACGAAAAAAGAGGTCATAGGAAAAATTCACTGACCATGAGGAGAGAGAGAGAGTTCGAATTTTTTTTTTCTGGGGAAAGGTATCTAAAAAATGTGTAGAATGAGCTCCCTATTTATAGGCTGAGGCTGTAACCGAATTGGAGAAATTCTCTCCCTATTTTTTTGAATTATATATATTAAATATAATTAATTATTTCAATCCAATGGTTTAGATTTAATGTTATCTAAATCCAAAGGATATAATTAAATAAGAAAGACTTGGAAAATTAAAATCCAATCTTATCTACTTATTTATTCAATTCGAATATATATATAATTCAAAAACTAATTATCTAGATCCAACGATTGTGATAAATCTTAAACTGATCTAATGGATCAAATTAATTCAGGTTAAAATCAAATACCTTAAGACTTGGTAAAAACTCTAATTCGATTTTAACCATATATTGAATTCTAAATTATATTATATATATAATTAATTAATTTCCAATCCGACGGTAAAGATTAAATCTTAAGCCAATCCAACGGATACAATTAATTAACCAAATTCAAAAACCTTAAGCCTGGTCACCAAGCTATTAATTTTGAGTTATGGATGGCGTCAAAATCAATTATCTTAATCCAACGGCTGATATTAAATCCTAACAGATCTAATGGATTAATGAAAATTAAAAAAGCCAATGATATACATTCTTAAAAACAAATCACTCATATTCAAATTTTAATAATTTATGAAAAGTTAAAATAAGAAAAAGTTATTTATTAAATAAATAACATCCATATTTTTCATAAAAATTAATTAATCAAACATAAATAATTAAATTCATAAAAATAAAGTTAAATATCCAACGAGTAAGGGTCAGATTAAAAATCCGACCCGAATATTAAAACCCCGAGGGCCTGTGGGCCCACGAAGTCCATGTCTGATCGCACGCACGTGCAGTGCCCAGCGTGGACATGCACGCGCGCCACTTGGCTAGGCCTAATGGCCTAGTGTTGGGCTTGCTGGACTAGGCCGAATTCCTAGCTCCCTTCAGCTTTTGCCAGGCCCACACGCCTTCGACTGGGCCAAATATCTAGCCACCATTTAAAACCCTCAGAGTTGTTCCAAACAGTGGTGGGCTATAGCCGCGACTTGGCTGATTCGGTTACTGTTGCTAAAACGCAACCCTAGAAATATATGATCCAAAAAAATTCTGGGTCGCTTTTTTTCTTATAATTTTATATTAATTGTAAAAATCAAGAAATTAAAAAAAATTCAATTTTAAAATTAATAATAATTCAACAAAATAATTTTTAGTTAAAACCCTAGTTAAATTACATAGTTTTTTTTTATCCACGAACCCGAGCTTCTGATACTAATTGTTGGATTTATATGCAGTTTAACTACAAATTTATCACGGATATATCCCTTGGTTCAGACGGAAACATTTAAAAAATATATTTTAAAGCAAAAAAGTTAACACATTTTTGCAAATCAAGATCTGGATAATTCAAAACTTTTACCGGATAAATATTGTAAATATAATTCTACATCATAAATATAATCAAACAATCATGGAAATAAATCCATTTTAGCATTTATTAACCCAATGCATAAGGGCATACCTTTCGTTGCAATTCCACTTGCTCTTCTGATGTCTGCAAGGCTCCGCCTTGGTGAGGAAAGCTCTCGTGATATTTCGTGATATGCTCCTGGACTCTTCGTAGCGAAACATGGGTTTCGCCGACAGAACTCTGACACCAAAATATAAGTAAGGATATTTTTAGCTTTCGCAGAAATAGTCTTACTAATCCGAACCGAGAACGGAGCAATAGAGAAAAAAATCAAAGAATCTAGAGTGGGGAGAAAGATCGAATTTTTCTTTGATGAAGGTGTAAATAATTGTGTAAGATGAGGTCCCTATTTATAGGGTTTGGTTTCAAGATATTTGGAGAAATTTCCTGAACCACCTAGAGATATTATGTCCCTAATTTTTGAATATATATATAAATATATATTTAATTTTAATCCAATGGCCCATATCTAGCCCCGTTCAATATAATGGATGAAATTAATCAGAGAATAAATCAAATCTTTGTCCATGTCAATATTTGAAATCATATCCTCATTACACAAATAGATATTTAATTAATTTCCAACCCAATGGTTTAAGATCAAATCTTATCATCATCAAACAGATTAAATTAATAGAGAATAAATCAAATATCCAAACTTGATCATCAACTTAAATTTGATTTATTTATATATATATTAAATTTATTTTTCAATCCAACAGTTGATATTAAATTTTAACCGATCTAATGGATAAAATGATGTGGGTACTACTTTTAATTTTGGTCACGTGATTTAATTAATTTAAACCGAGCTATAGGTTTAAAGGATTAAATCCATAAAGCACAAACCATCAATCGCATTGACACGGTTCCAACAGATAACTTCCTTGGAATTAAATTTCCAACAACTATCAATTTGCTCCTAAAATTTAATTCCATCATCTTTTAACGATTATATTTTTAGTAGCAAACTTGTGTACTTTTGTCGCAAGAAAAAAAAAACTTCTCAAAATCCGACACAGACTTTAGTTTTAATTGTTCTGTCATATGTCTAATAATTAGAACATTTATCTTTATGTAGTTCATCTGTTCCATATCTATCATAGGGACCATGGACCTAAATGACTAAAGCTCCAGCGAACTACTATAATCGTTTGTTAACTTCGGTGTTATTCCACTATAAACCCGAAGTTGGACTCTCTAGTGAAATGGTATATATATATACTTTTAAAAAATGTCCATTAATACAGTAAAATTATAGTAAATAATATCTTACTTGATGATTCACACATTAGTAGACGTTTTAACTATATTACCTCTTAGTGCCTTTTCCTCTACGAGTCAGTTTATCATCTTGTAACTGACCCTCATACCGATATGGATCGTACGCTTCACACGATTCCATTTTACTTCTCATGATAAATAACCTAGGGAATCATCATGACTCTAAAGAGAGCTATATGATGTTCATTTTTGTAATCGAGCTACTCTTCCCTATCGACTATCATGTTCCCATTATAGCAGTGTTGGGAACTACAATAATTGTGTTTTTTAACCATTAAATCAAAGAATAATCAAGTTAATAGTCTAGGTTCACGATAAATTGGGTCTTAGATTAATTTTCATTTGACCATATTTAGTGACTTAATTTTAAGCTATCAGTGACAGTCTTACTTAATGAGCTTCCGAGATTTAGTCAGGTGCTCTCCAATATGAATATGCTTCACACTTAATGCATTTTTAGTGAGTGTGATACACACTATAATCCAGATTATGATCTCCTAGTTGGTCACATTAATGACTTTAATATTAAATAGGCTCCCACACAGTTAATTAAGTCATGTACAATTTTAACTTCATTATTATATTAATGAATTCTTCCTCACATTGACTAGATCGTGATAATGATATTTAATTGCATTCCATTATGAACTAAGGATCAACATTCAATTATATTATAGAAAACTATAGTAGAATTAACTTAATAAGTAACAACTTTATTCAATAATAAATCAAAATCTTTAAAAGGTGACAATAGTCACATTGCTTAAGGAAACAATTCTAACTAACAGAGGAAGAAAAGTTATAATCTGAATTCTTGACGGGTGATATATGTACATTTTCCCGGTCGCACGCCGAAATGCCGGTGATAGATCCTCAAGTGACCTTACATCGCTGGAACGTCGACCTAAGCCATAGTCTGATGAAGCAAAAATGAAAGAAATTTGTAGCCAACGGGAACATTGTTCACCTTTGCTGGTAGAGCGATATTCTAGAGAAGCATTATGCAATCGTGTATCGCAGATTCCACAATGGAAGCTTAATATGTGGCTGCCTGTGAGGCATTGGAGGAATCAGTTTGGCTAAAGAATTTCTACACAGAGCTAGGAGTAGTTCCAGATGTAGATAGGCCCCTAACGATGTACTGTGAAAACAATGGCGTGGTTGAAAATTCTAAAGAGCCCAGAGACCATAGGAAGGCAAAACATATAGAGCGCAAACACCATCTCATTAGAGAGATAGTACGTCGTGGCGACGTAAGGGTTGTGAAAATAGCTTCGGCAGACAATCTGGCTGATCCATTCACCAAGACTTTGCCAGAGAAAATATCCCTAATTGTAAAAGATTTTGACCAAAGTCTTTGAATAAAATATGTTACTTATTATGTTAATCTTATTATAGTTTATGGTTTTGTAAAATATAATGTTTGTTCCATAGTTCATAAAATATGTAATTATGTCACAACCGAGTCAATATGAGAAAGAATTAATAATCATAATAAACGAAATTAAAATGTCTATAACTTGATTAACTCAGTGGGAGCTCATTAATCGGATAAAGTCATTCATGTTACTAAGTGATGTAATCTTATTCTGGATTAAGTGTGTGTGTCACACTTACTAGAAGTGCATTAAGTGTGAGGCGAGTGCATACTAGACTGGACCTAACTTAAACTCCGGAAGTTGGCATATAAGTTTGTCACTTACAAATTGGAGTTGATTCACTAGTACATGATCAAATGGATATTCAATATAAGTCCTGAGTGACCTTGAGCATGTATTGTTGACTTGATTGATCTTTGATTTAACTGTTAAAGAACACATTTATTGTCGTTCTCAATGCAGTTATTTTGGGAACATGATAGTCAACAAATAAGGGTGCAGCCTCAATTTTATAGTGGAATAACACCAAGGTTTGACGGACCACTAGTATTTCGTTGGAGCTTCAATAATAAGGATATATGGTCCCAATGATAGCTCCGAAACGGATGATACATATATGATTTAAAAATTCGTTATGTTTTATCATTTTTCGGTATTCGTAAAACTAAAGTATGTGTCATATTTTGAAAGTTTTATTTTTTATGTGGCAAAAGTACCAAAGTTTGGTGCTGGAAATTTCACTTATAAAAGAAAGTCGAATTTGGATTTTTCATCATGTGGAAAGTTGTTGGAAATTAAATTTTAATAAACATTTCTTTTGGAACCGAGTCATTTCGACATACAGTTTGTAATTTAGGGTCTGTTTGTTTACAAATTAAGATTAAGACGTCTGCATTTGAATGCACATCTGAATAACAAGATGTGACATCTGAATGTGAATGACAAATAATTAAGTGTGTTTTTTAAGATCTGAACAAAGATCTGAATGTAGTTTTATTTTTTAATTGAATTAGACTATACAATATTAAATAAATTTATTATATTTTTTGTAAATAGGGAGAATATATATCATGTAATAAAGATTTAAGATAATTTAATAAATATTATGAAATAAAATATTTATAGTAATAAATTTTAAACTAATTAAATTTCAATGTTTTCATAACATCAAATAATATTATATGTAAATTTTAATTAAATTTAAGTCTATTTATTAATATAATTATTATAAATAAATTTATGAATAAATTAATTCACTTATTTGATTTTTAAAAAAATCAATAAATATATTTGTATAAATGTTATAGTTATGAATTAATTAAATTAAATTAATTTATTAGTTTTATAATTTATTTCAATTGAAATTCGAATGATTTTATAAAATATGTTCGTTATTTTATATTTTATATTAATTTATTTGGTTTTTGTTTATTTCATTAATAATTCGTACATAAAAAAAAATTAAAACTATATGTTTCCACTTGTCATTGGATTTTTATCGTCGCAAGCTTTCCAACGATTTTTTATTTACGTAAATCCGATATTCGGTTAAAGAGTTACGGGGTTTGGAAGTTTTGAGGAGAAGAGAGAATAATAAAATAGGAGAGAGAAAATGTGTGGAGATGTGAACATGAGAACCAAAATTGTAGCTCGTAATGGTTAAGACTTGATGCTAGGTCTAACTGATTAAGTGCTTATTCAGATCTATTTCGAGCTGATTCTCGCGACGTCGTAGCGGGTCGCGGTGAGAATCGCGAGAAGCCCCGTCGCAATGCGTCGCAAGATTCTTGGTCGCGAGAAATCGCGACCACGTGAGACTTTGATATTTTTATTACGGCATAAATACCTGTTTGTTTGAAATTTTTAATTTTATCAAATTTTACCCGAATTTAATTTTCAAACTTTGCCAATTATTTCAATATGATATTTAAGTATGTTAATTATTTCAAGATGATATTTAAGTATGTTAAATATTTTGAAATTAATTTAAGTATGTATATAATTTATTATTTTGTAACATATTATTAATGTTGATTTATATGTTAGTTTTTAATTTGTAACATATAATAATAAATATTAATTTGTAACATATTAATAATTTGAACAAATTTAATCAACAAATAAATAAATACGATAAGATGAGATATTTAAAAAAAATTTGTATTATTCATTGTGAATATTACAATAAGGTGGAAGAGAGCTGTAAATATTCAGTGTAAATATTACAAGATGCTTCACTAAAACCTCTCTTGTAAAACCCTCCTTAGGGACATAAAACCAAGAGAGGAAAGAGCACATCATTACTCGGGGAACATTGCGTTGAATTAGCTCCAGTTCGCTTGGTTCGGAGCGTTCGGCAATCACGCGGGGCTGGAACAACAAATCATTCAACACAACTATTTGCTCGACGTGTGTGTTGGTGGTTGACGCCCGCCGGTCGTGGATGAGATATTGAGCCGTACTGAAAACGCTTTCCGAAGCAACGCTTGAAATAGGGATGGACAGTATATCCCTCGCCATTCTCGCTAATATCAGAAATCTATCCATTTGATTCTTCCACCACTTAATGACGTCAAACTCGTCGGATTCTTCGTCGAATAGCAGGCCGTAGTAGCACTTCAATTCTGCCGGTTGGCCTTCCGTGTCACCCGCCAACGGCGTAGTGGAATCACCGCGACTTAGCCGTTGCTTGAGTCTCCGGTTGAAGTCTAATCCCGTCTTGGTTGGGCTTGCCATCACTGCCCTTTACGCCTTCTGTGCGTTGAACTATAGGAACCGTTTGTCGTATTCACGGTACAATTCATAAAAAGCTTCATTAACAACATTAACATAATTACGATAATCCGCCCCTATGTTTTCTCCGATCGCTATCATCATTGGCCCATACCCATCCGAAAGACGAGGGTCTAGAATAGCACCGAAGAAAAATGAAAACGGGGGTGGATCCCAATAAGATTTGAATTTCAAAACCGTAGACTAAATAAGCGGAGAAATAATAGGGTCATTTTCAAATTCTTTAAAAGCACACGAAATTTGATGAAGACCCGAAAGACCATGATTCAAAGAGGGTTTATTTTGGTTAGAAAAAAGTAAAGTAACAACATAAAAAGGTTTGAAGAAAGCGAGGACTTTGTTCGCGGTTGCCCATTCCGCCTCCGTGATACGCGCCTCCGGAGCGAGTTCTTGCCCGAGGAAGTGGTCCAAAGGAAGCCTCTGTCTACACACAACTGAAATCATTAAATATGTAGAGTTCCATCGCGTATTATTATCTAAACCAAACCTATTAGCTTTATGATTGTGGTCGTTACAAAATCGTCTCCACCTATTGGTGGTTTGAGGATTCCAGATCCAATCAATAATGCCGCGTATTTTTTCAACCTGGTGTGCAATATGTGCCTCGCCGGTTCCCCGCTCCCCCATTCCGTCTAAGACTTGCCCGCACTTTTTGCATGTGGCCAGTTTCACACGCTCGCCTTGCTCGTTGATATGCCGATCTTCATGAAAGAAGTTCCACACCGGGGCCGTGGTTGGTCGTCCCCACGCCAAGCCATGAGGATTAACTCTATTAAAAAAATGAATATCATAAATTTAAATGTCATAAAGTTTATTATTAATCAGATTGATTTAATTAAATGTCTTAAGGTTGAATAAAAAAGTTAACAAAATTAAAATGGTATTTCTTATGTGTGGAAATAATTATCAAACTCTTTTGGACAAAACTCCCCGACGTTCCACGGCCAGAACGACTAGAACAGATGCTATGATCTCGCTTTAGGCCCAAGCTTTTCTAGACAGAACTCCCCGATTTTCGCAATCTAGCTTGGAGGAGATTGCAAAGCGAACCTTATTGAAAAACCAATCTTTCTAAGACACCGAACTCCAATAAGAACTTTATAATTATCACCACACATACAAATTACCTTTTTAATTTTATTAACTTATTTAAGTAACCATTTAATGTTTAAATGATTATTAAATCTCAAGAAACTTGTTTCTGATGTGGAAGATCAGTCGGAACCGCAATCACAGAGCATACTAAGACTTTCAAGAGACGTGGCAAATTAATTAATTAAACTAAAATTATTAAATGATTATCAAATCACAAGAAATTCATTTCTGATGTGGAAGATCGGTCGGAAACGCAACCATAGAGCATACGAAGACTTTCAAGACACGTATCAAATTAAACTAAAATAATTAAACTAAAATAAATAAAATAATAATGATTGCAAAGTTGCCGGACGCGGACGTCGAGCACGTCGAGGACGTTGTCGGAGCCTTCGCCGGTTTTGTGATGGGAAGAGATTGGAGAACCATCGTCGTACGAGCCGAAAACGGAGGAATGGTATGGAGTCGGAAGGTCCTCCTCGGAAAGATCGCTTCGTTGAGTCGGTTCCTCCAGTGGTTGAGTTTCGTCGTCCTCGCGGTCGTCTACGGGTCCGCCTTGAAACATGAGTTCAAAAAATGGATCGGTGGTTCTCGTCTCCCGACATCGACGTACCGCCTCCAACATAAATGCGGGCACACGCTCCGGATTGGCGTCGTTCGCGCCCATCGCCCGGACTAGACTAGGTCTTAGAGACCGTTGGGTATCATCGGGATAATTTGGATTTGGTTGGGAGGGAAATATTTCTTCCGGTAGCATAACGTGAATATAGCCCTCGGGCGTAGCTTGATCTGGCCCCGCGCGAATAAATTGGGGCTGCAAATCCCTAGCCGCCCTTCGACCCCCGGAACTACCACTTCTTCGAGACATAATGGGAAATTTGAGACATGAGAGATTTAGAGGGAAAAAAACTTAGAGACTTGAGAGAATTTGAGAAAGAGAGATGGAAGATTGTTGGTGAGGAAATGAGGGTGGGAGATGTGGTATTTATAGGATTTAAGGAGAGTGTTGGGTAGGTGAATAATTATTGAGGTGGGTGAAGTGGGTGAATAAATTGGGGGAAAAATATTGAAATTTGAAATTTTTGGGTTGAAATTCGAGTAAAGTGGGTAAAAATTGTGGTTGGGTAATTAATTTCGAGAAAAAGTATTTTTTTTCTGCCACAAACAAACACATCACACAGATTGATGATGTGGCGCAATCCTGGCCGTCCAAAGCAATCACGCGGATCGCCAAATGGGCGTTGCGATTCCACGCGCACGTCACGACCAATCGCGATCCACACCTACCAATCGCGACTCGTCGCGATTCTCCAAAACACGTCGCGACTCGACGCGATGGCGTGTTTTGGATTGCGAGTTGCAGCTCTAGATCTGTTAAGATCATTAACATGAGAAAAATAAATGCACTTAATGACTCTAAATCTTATCCATTAAGATCCAGATGCTCATTAAGAGAAAAAAAACACACCCTTAGAGAATTTTCAAGTTTACGATCGTTTTCGTAAATATGTGAAATTTAATCACATGTCACGCATTTAAATGGTGGTGTTGCACCACAACATTTAATATATGATATTGAGATCAAAGGTCAATAATATAATTTAATGATTAATATTCTTATAAATAATTAATAATTAATATATTTATGTTTTTGATTAAAATGTGTATTTGGTATATACATATGAATATGTAGAAATAATGCGGCCCAAGTAAATGTGTTAGTTGAGCTTACACGAATTTGCTTGGATTTGGACTTTCCAAATATGCAGCATAAGTACCTATGTTTAGGTATTAATGGAGAAAATCTTGAAATTAATTTGGTTCATTAGATCGGTCAAGTTTAAACTTAACCGTTGGATCATGACAATTAATTTGTAAAGCCTTAATTCAAAAATAACATGGTGACCAAGTATGGATTTCAAAATTGATTAATTAATTATATCCATTGGATTGGTTTAAGATTTAATCTTAACCATTGGATTAGAAATTAATCATCATGTATATATGGAATGAAAATTTTGAATTTATTATAAAGCAGGTCGAATTCTAAAGCTTGGTGATCAAGTTTGGGGAGTTGACTTTGTCCTGAATCAATATGGTCCATTAGATTAGTTATGGAATTAGTTCCAACCATTGGATCAAGCTTATTGATTTCGAAATTTCCATATGAATACACAAGGAATTCGAATTCTCTTATATATGGAAGTGATTAGACAATTGATTTATTCATGCTCTCCTTATATGGTTAAATCCCAAATTAATTAGAACCATTGGATCTTTGGTGATTCAATCTTGGCCATTGGTTTGAGTAATTAATTATATATACCTATATTAGAATTCGAAATTCAAGGAAGGAAACTTCCCTTATTGGCTTTTCCACTAGCCTATACATTTCGCACACCTCCCCAGAGCAAGAATTCGATCTCACTAACTCCCTCTAGACTCTGCAAACTTCTTAGCTTTTGATCTCTCTTTTCGGGTTCGGCTTAGTGAGTCATTGTTCTCTGGAAGCTTTAAAATAACTTTCAGTTAAAGTTTTGCGATGGAGTCTTGCCGTCGAAGCCCACGCTTCGGTACGAGGAGTCCACGAGAATATCCTAGAAGATCACGGGAGTTTCCCTCAGCATCAGCAAAGTCATGCCCAGTTCAAGTCGTCACCTGAGGTATGGCCTTATGCATTGGTCAATAAATGAAAACCTATATTTACAATTTTTATTTATTTCCTATGGACTAGATTATTAATAATGAATTTATGAAAATTAAATTGCTAATAATTTATCAGTAGCGGCATATATCGTGATAATTACAATGGAATCGTAATGAAATTCCCGAACACTGGTATAAGAGCCATGGTTCAAGGATAAATAATTACATAATTTATTTAAGGGTTTAAATTTAAACGAATTATTTGATGAATGAATTAATTTTAAAATTAAAATTTAATTTCTAGATATTTTAAAATTAATTTACTATTAGGTAATTACCTGACCCAAACTTTTCGGATCGGGTATTGGGCCGGGTTGCACTAGGCAGCCCAACCTGTGGGGGCCACAAAGTGGGGCTGCACTGCAGCCCCGGGTACTTCGGCCAAGCCCAGCCCACGATTAAACCCAGACTAGGCTACTCGGTCAACGTGTAAGGGCACGCCCCAGGCCCAACGCACGGGCATGCCGTGCTAGGCTTTGCCGAGGCCAGATATCCGCTAGCTGCCTTGCAGCGTCGTGGGCATGCAGGCCCGTGCCAAGGGCGAGCAGCCTGGCAGTTCCTAAGGCCCTCGATGGGCAGCCCATGGGGAATCCGTGGGCATGTGGGACCTTACCTTAATCCCGGTTAGCCCACGTGCTTAATTTTATGAATTGGGTCGAATTTCTAAACCCAGCCAAAAAGTCCATGGATTAATTAATTTTATTTTTGAATTAATATTATGAATTAAATTAATTATGTTTGCTTAATTAATTAATTAAAATATGGATGTTATTTTTGGTAAATAACATATTTTTATTTTAAGTAAAATATGGATGTAATTTTTGGTAAATAACATTGTCTTATTTTTCGAATTCATAATCTAAAAAATATGGATGATAATTCTTTGAAGAAAATATCATTGTCTTATTTTTATATTTCAGAAATAATTATTAATGGGCTAATTATATGAATGATAATTCTTAGAGAATAAGTGACATGTAATTATAAATTCATCATAGATATAATTTGTTAAACCTATTTTTATAACCCTTGAAACATAGTCTGTATGTTAAGGTCATTATTAATATGTCAGTATAGGATATATATTTATAATGAACCGTAAATAAGATTTATTTGTTATTAGTCAAAAAAAATTCAAACGTACAATCTTGCCTAAGGAAGAAGGAATCAATAGTGGAGCTGGTTCACCATCAACTTCTAGGTGACCAGTTAGGACCCTTCCTATTGACCTGGAGAGAATACGTTTTGATCTATTACTGACGACGAAGTAATAAATAAATGACTAGGCTTATTAGACATTAATCCCGCTAATTATAACGCCTTAAGATAAACCTTTTTAATGTGTGTCATTAAATGGAGTTATAATAAGTTTTAAAAACTTAGGAGATTTAAAAACGTTATTTTTCTAAAACAATGGAAATTATTGAATATTTAAAAGGTCTCCATTGTTATTGTGAAACGGTCTGCTGACCACACCGCCTCGAGTCACTTTAGTGTGTACATACCCCAAGGAAGGTGTCGTGTAGAAGGTTTGACACCATGATAGTTCCAAAACAATATGGGGACGGAGGAATCTTGGAAATGGACCGCGAGTCACCTTAGTGTGACCATTCCCCAAGGACGACGTTTCCAAGACTAATCCGAGAACTAAAAATAATAGGTTAAGCTTGCACGGAATTTGGTGCTTCCCGACCGTCTATGGTGATTGTTAATAATCATAGGGAACTTTGGTAGTTCTTGTTTTAAATAATAATTAATTTTATGACTAAAACATAGTACTACATGGTTGATCCCTCTCAGTCACCCTAGAGTTACCATTCCCTAAGGACGTGAACGACGTGTACAGTCGGTTAAATTATCTCGAAATAGTTAATGGGTTTAATTAACGTTTTTCCTGAACATGTTTGCATCATGTAACTATTTCAAACCAATAATTTCCTAATAACACTTTACCTATTATAAAGCTTAATATTTTTCAATGCCAATTAAAATGTCTTTCAACAATCAAGAACTAGAAATCTTTTTCTTGATGGTGAAGTCTCAGAACCCTACTAATCTTGTCCAAGTCATAGATTCCCTTGATAGCCATGAGTAGCTCCTTGGAGAAACTCGGAATGGCAGAATAGAGTACTAATATTTTAATGAACAAAACGTACAGTATTGGAAAGAAATATCCATATTGGGAGTACATCCAATACTAAACTTACAATATTGGAAAGATGTTTCGTTGATAGTTTATCCTTAAACTAGATCCTTGATGCAGGAGAAAACAATCATGCATGTAATTCTCTTCAGTATCTTGATTCGTTAGAAGAAACCTACCTTAACAGTAGAAAACAGGGAGTTCTTACAAGCCAAGGCTGTAGGAAACTCACGACTGACATTTGGAAACAAATTCTTATTTGTTAATAACGTTTATTATCATCCACATGTCTACAGAAACATACTCTTAGCCTTCCTGTTTTACAAACAAGGTTATACTCTAAACTTTCATGGTTCCCATTGAGTCATCACAAAAGACGGAGTATAAATTTGTATTTCTAAAGAAGAAAATGGATTGTATATTCTGAGACCAAATCATGGAAGTTGTATGAATACAGAAATGTTCAAATTGGCAGTGCCAAGGTCAATTAAGAAACCCAAAATTGATAATGTATTAAAACTTACTTGCGGAACTTAAGATTGGGTCATATTAATCTAGACAAGATTAACTGGCTGGTTAAGGATGGATCCCTTAAAGAACATACAATGGGTTCTTTTCCTATTTTCGAATCCTCTATAGAGGCTAAAATGACTAAAAGACCTTTTTTGGCAAAGGTTCAAAGAGCCACTCGACCAATAGAACTCGTTCACATAGATGTATGTGGTCCCATGAACATACAAGAGAGAGGTAAAATTGAATATTTTTTCACCTTCGTAGATGATTATTCAAGATATGGTGTTATGTTTATCTCATGGCCATGAAATCTGAAACCTTGGGTAAGTTCAGAGAATTTCTGGCTGAAGCTGAGAACCAAGTTGGATTATTTGAAGTCCTTTCGATCCGATCGAGGAGAAGAATACCTTGATTATGAGTTTAGTGATCGCTTAATTGATTGCTCCTTGCAGACCTGAACAAAATGGTGTTGCAGAAAGAAGGAACAGGACTTGCTAGAAATGGTAAGGTCAATGTTAAGCTATACATCACTTCCTAACTTGTTTTGGGGTTATACTTTGTTGACGTCGACCAACATTCTAAATGTTGTGCTGTCTAAGTCTTTTTCAAAAATACCCCTGGAATTATGGAATGGCAGAATACCAAATCTACTTCATTACATTATTTGGGGTTGTCCTACACATATGCGGACTGAAAACAAGAACAAGCTGGAATCGCAAACAAAAATATGTTTGTTTGTGGGATATTCCTAAGAGACTAAGGGAAGTTTGTTTTATAACTCAGAAACCAAAAAGGCAACTTTTCTAAAAGAAGATTATATGACAAACTTCAAACCTCAAAGCAAAATAGTGCTCGAGGAACTGTCAAGTGACAAAGTCATAGCTTCACTAACAATGCCTGTTGTCGAAGAGAGTGCGGAAACCAAGGTCCTCAGGGGTACTTACACGTTGTGGGAGGTTCAAAAGACCGGTTGAACGCTACAAGCACACCCAGTTAGAGTTTCTCCTAATTGGTACTTACACTAGTGTTGAAGATCACATAGGCTTTAAGCAAGCTATGGTTGATTCTGATAGAAGGGAATGACAGGAAGCCATGAACCAAGAAATAGAATCAATGGATTCTAACCAAGTCTGGGAACTTATAGACTTTCCGGATGGCCTTAAAACTATTGGTTGTAAGTGGATCTACAAGATAAAGAGAGAAGTGGAAGAGAAGGTTGAAACCTTCAAGGCTAGACTAGTGGAAAAGGGTTTTACCCAGAGAATGTATTGATTTCGATGAGACACTCGCTCCAGTCGCTAAGTACAAGTCCATCCGGATTCTCATGGACATAGCATGTAGTCTCATTTATGAGATTTGGCAGATGGACGTCAAAACCGCTTTCCTGAACGGGTATATTGATGAAAACATCTATATGGACCAATCAGAAAAGTTCGTGCAAAAGGGTCAATAAGGGAAAATTTGCAGATTACTCAAGTCCATTTATGGACTCAAGCAAATGTCCAGATCCTGGAATCTAAGGTTTGTTTAGACCATCAATACCTATGGATTTGTGCAAAACATCACTGAGGCCTGCATTTATAAGCTCAATGATGATACCGTGGAGATTTTCCTTGTTCTGTACGTCGACGATATTCTTCTCATTGGCAATAATCTGAAGAAGCTATCGGACGTGAAAGTGTAATTAGCTACGCAATTCCAAATGAAGGATATGGGAGAAGCCAACTACGTTCTTGGGATCCGTATCTTTAGGGATCGCAACAACAGGATTCTGGCCTTATCGCAAGCATCCTACATAGATAAGAAGCTTGATAGTTTTGCAAAGACGAAATCCAAGGAGGTAATTTACCGACCAGACATAGAGTATTTCTCGATAGGAAACAATGCCTAACTTCTCCGGAAGAGCAAGAAGCGATGAGGCGCATACCCTATGCTTCAGCAATGGGAAGTCTGATGTACGCTATGAAGTGTACTATGCCAGACATCCGTTACACTGTGGGAATCGTTAGCAGGTACCAATCCAACCCTAGTATGGCTCACTGGACAGCAGTGAAGAATATTCCCAAGTATCTTCGGAGAAAGAGAAACTATATGTTAGTGTTTTCAAGATCAGAACTGAATCCACTAGGATACACTTACTTGGACTTTATGTCTGATTGAGACGCGAAAAAATTGAAGTCGGGAGCAGTGTTCGCCCTTATTGGTGGAGCGATATTCCAAAGAAGTGTTAAGCAATCATGTATCCCAGATTCCACAATAGAAGCTGAATATGTGGGAGCTCAGAGACCATAACAAGACAAAAGATATAGAACGCAAATACCATCTCATCAAAGAGATAGTACGTCGTGGCAACGTAAGGGTTATGAAAATAGCTTCGGTAGACAATCGTGACGACGTCGTGGCGATATTGACGTAAATTTGTTGGAAATTAAATTCTAACTTTTCTTCTGGAACCGATTCGTTTCAACATACGGTTTGTGATTTAGAGAATTTCTAAATTTACGAATTGTTTTCGTAAATATGTGAAATTTAATCTTATGTCACAAATTTAAATGGTGGTGTTGCATTACGACATTTAATGTATGATATTGAGATCAGTGTTCAATGATATAATTTAATTATTTTGATTTAATTATTAATATTCTTATTAATAATTAATTAATAATTAATGTTCTTACTAATAATTAATTAATAATAAATAGATTTATGTTATTTGATTAAAATGTGTATTTGGTATATACATATGAATGTGTAGAAATAATGCTGCCCAAGTACATGTGTGAGTTGGGCTACACAAATTTTCCTTGATTTAGACTTTTCAAATATGCGGCATAAGTACCTACGTTTAGCTATAAATGGATAAAATCTTGAAATTAATTTGGTTCATTAAATTGGTCAAGTTTAATGTTAACCGTTGGATCATGACAATTAATTTGGAAAGCTTTAATTCAGAAATGACTTGGTGACCAAGTATGGATTTTGAAATTGCTTAATTAATTATATTCATTGGATTGGTTTAAGATTGAATCTTAACCATTGGATTGGAAATTAATTAACATGTAAATATGGAATGCGAAATTAAAATTTATTATTAAGGGAGGCCGAATTCAAAAGCTTGGAGATCAAGTTTGGGGAGTTGACTCGGTCCTAAATCAATATGGTTCATTAGATTGGTTATGAAATTAATTCCAGCCATTAGATCAAGCTTATTGATTTTGAAATTTTAATATGAATACATAGGGAATTTGAATTCTCTTCTATATGGAAGTGATTAGATAATTGATTTATTCATGGTTTCCTTATTTGGTTAAATCCCTAATTATTCTAATTATTTGGATCTTTGGTGATTCAATCTTTGACATTGGTTTGAGTAATTAATTATATTTACATATATTAGAATTCGAAATTCAAGGAGGGAAACTTTTCTTATTTTGGCTTTTGCATTAGCCTATAAATACAAGGCTCATTCTACACATTTCACAAACCTCCCCAGAGCAAGTTTGCGAATTTCTTAGCTCTTTATCTCTCTTTTCTGGTTCGTCTTAGTAAGATTTTTTTCTCAGTAAGCTTTAAAAGAACCTTCAATTAAAGTTTTGCGACGGAATCCTGCCGAAGAAGCCCACGCTTCGGTATTAGGAGTCCAGGAGAAAATCATAGAAGATCACGAGAGTTTCCCTCAGCATTGGTGAAGCCCTGTCCAGTTCAAAACGCATAACAAGAAGTCGTCATCTGAGGTACGGCCCTATGCATTGGGTCCATAAATGCAAACCTTTATTTACAGTTTTTATTTATTTCCTATAGACTAGATTCTAAAAGATGAATTTATGAAAATTAAATTGCTAATAATTTATTAGATCTTGTTAATGGTAATTTTACGATGTTAATACGTTGTACGGTGTAACAAGTTGTCCGCTTTAAATATTTTTTAAATGTTACCCGGACGTATTAGCGGCATATATCATGATAATTACACCTAAATGGTAATAAAATTCCTGACACATGTCATGACATTCAGACTCAAAATTGTCGGAGCCACCTACCAGCGGTTGGTGAAGAAAATGTTTGCGGTCCAAATCAAGAAATCCATGGAAGTATACATCGATAACATGTTGGTTAAGTAAATGAAAACGAATGAACACATAGCCCGTCTGACCGAGTGCTTCGAGATTTTGAATCGATTCGGCATGAAACCAAACCCGACAAAGTGCACCTTTGGAGTTTTATCCGGAAAGTTTGTAGGATACTTGATCTCAGTGCGGGGATCGAGACCAGCCCCGAGCAAATTGAAGTTTTCCTTATAATGCCATCCCTCAGGAACAAAACAAAAGGGAAATATAGAGATTGACGGGGAAAATTATCGCGATAAACAGAGTTTCCTTGAGATCAACGGACCACTGCGATTCGTTTTATCAGTTGTTAAAGAAAAATAAGAATTTTGAATGAGATGAGAAGTATGAGTCGGCTCTCCAGAAAGTAAAAAAAATACTTGTCCTCATCACCCGTCATGATCAGGCATATAATGGGGGAGAAATGAAACCAGCAAAAATTAGTGTCATACATCTCAAATGGACTGCTGGATGCAAAGAAAAGTTACACGCCGCTCGAATAAATGGGATTCGCCGTGTTCATATCCTCGTAAAAGATCTGTCCTTACTTTCAAGCCCACAAAATCATGATCATGACCAAAAAACCTATTCGAGTCATCCTGCACAGCCCTAGAAAATTGGGAAGGCTTACCAAATGCGCCGTGAGACTCGGAGACTACGACATCGAGTAGCAAATTCGATCTGACCTTAAGTCTCGAGTGTTGGCAGATTTCCTTATTGAGCTACCTACTGAAGATACACTCTACGAAGGAGAACCAGAGTGGAGGTTGTTTGGACGTGGTATAAAAAAAAAAAAACTCAAATTTATATCCAACAAAAACAAAGCAGTGTATGAAGCCCTAATAGCAGGGATCCGTTCAACCAAAAATATAGGAGTCACTAAACTCCACGTCTCATCAGATTCACAAAAAAAGAAAACTTCATGGCTAACACCTTAAGCGGTTTAGGGTCCAAAACCGAACTTAACCTACGATGAGTAATCCCTATCAAAACCTTGGACGAACCAAATTTAGCAACCAAGGTCAACGTCATAGGTACCTTTGACAACAGACACTGTAGAAGCCCCATTTACGAGTACATCAGAGATGGAAAGAACCCAACGACAAATAAAAATCTAGTAAACTACAATAAAAAGCAAACATTAGTCCATAATAGGCGATGAGCTCTATCGAAAAAATTTTACGGGACCATACATGAGGTGTTTGGGTCACGACGAAGCCGCGTACGTCTATTGGGAAGTACATGAAGGAGAATGAGGGAACCATTATGGTGGAAATTGTTGCGAAAGATTAAAAGGCATGGTATCTATTGGGATGGGATGGCGACGCACTGCATCACGTTCAGTAAACAATGCGAACCGTGCCCGAAACAGGCCCCAGCCAAGTATAGCCAATTGTAAAATGCATTCACTACGAAAAAAATTCTACCAACAATATCTAGACAACATTCTCTTTTTCCTCAACCGTTGTTGTACTAAAGAATCCAAGTTTGTACTTGTTTTCTTCCCACTCTTGCACAAATAAGGCAATGGAATCAAATGGATAACATGACATTTATACACTAGTTTATTCTACTTCTCTTTCTCTCTTCTCCTTTAGCTGCTTATTATTTTGCGCACGGTATCAACGAAAGCGCATGACCCATTTTGCTCTGCGGAAAACACGTTCGAAATTCGGCGTAGCCACGTGCTATGCCGTGACTGTTGTAAAACGGTTTTTACCCCCAACATACATTAAAATAACAAATTACGTTTGACTAATTAATTTACTTGATTATAAGATTTTTTGAAATAAATGAGGAGTAGATCTTCAATAATCGATGATATAAAAAAAAAGAAAAAAAAAGTATACAATTAAAAATTTACGAATTGATGAGAATACCTCAATTAAGTATTTGCTTTTAATATTTAAGGAATAGTGTGTTAGTTTTTGAAGAAGACATTATTATTATTATTATTATTATTATTATTATTATTATTATTATTATTATTATTATTATTATTTTGAAAGTTCCAATTAGTGAGAAATACTTACACCTAGTCTTCATTTTCTTAACAAAATTATATTCTTTTTAATTTTAACAAATGAAAAACGAAGAGGCGTGCAAATAAAATCCACCTTTAATTAATGCCTATAATTAAGCATATCTGCTCGTAGGGGGCTCGGGCCGCACTGATGCCCAATGCTCGACCAAACAGAGGCCGGATGGGTGAGCGCGGATTCTCGATTATAAGTGTGATGAACATGTTTTTTGTTGACGTGGCAGAACGATATTGTTAAGGTCAGATTTCGTCAAATCATCCCTCAACACTACTGATGTCGTTATATATGCAAACGACAAAGAGTGGAGACAAGATTACTTAAAGATTCTAGGCCCATCAAAGGAAGGTCAATAACAATCGTAGCAAGAAAGAAGGAAACCCTAGCACAATTCGTGGGAACAATCTAGAAATCCAACAAGTCTATAAATATGCATTTAAACTCAGTGTAAATTCATTCAGTACCATTATATCGTGAGTTTGAGAGAATTATTCTTGAGTTCTCGAGTTTGCTTATTCATAGTATTCTAGATTTCCCAAGGATTACAGTGTGTAATCTTCGATTGTCCGAGCTATTAAACGGAAGAAACCGGGTCCTCTCGGAATCACAATAAATCAAGGATATTCGTGTTCATAATTATTTGTGTTCTTTTCGATTATTCTTGTGACTGTAAGGCGTCGCAAAATGCCCTCTACAGTTTGGCGCCCACCGAGGGGCTTTGTTTCTTTTTATCGCACAGCCAGGAAATCGGAGAGAAGAAGGAGAATGTCAAGCGAAGAAGCTAGCTCTGCCCAGGATCAGGCCATGCAAAGGATGCAACAACAGCTGACAGAAGCCATAACAAGGATGACGAAAGCCACCAACAAAGCCGAGGAATCCGCCCGAAGGATAGAAGAGCAGACCGTGGAGAACAGACGCCTCGCAAGCCTCTTAGAGCCCGCGGAGAGACAACACCCGACGAATCATCTAGCGGAGTCAACCGCACGAGGAAACGGAGGAAGCGCCAACGGAGGTACAGTGACGGCGGACGCACCGGTGGGCATGTCGACCCCTTCGCTCATCAAAAACCTTTTCCACACAGGCATAGCCCCGCCTCCGGCCGCAGCGAATCAACCGGAAAACACATCAGGGTCCACGCCGGATAACTCGACGGTGGACGTGGCGACAAGGGTGGCCGAAGAGGTGGCCAAGGCAATGGTGGTGATGTCATCGAAGATGGAGGCAAAACTCGGGCAAGTCGCATCGCAAGTGCATCACGCGACGAGCTCAGCACCAGAGATCGACAGAATGGTGAGAGAAGCCAGGATCACCCCATTCACGACGAGGATTCGGGGGATAGAGCTGGAGGAGCTGCCAAAGATCAAGCTCACACCGTACAAGGGAGAGACGGACCCCCACACCCACGTGAAAATTCGTTCCGGATCGCGACGGATCACATCGGAGGCGAAGAGACCCGGAAGGAGGCCATCCTCTACAGGCTCTTCATCGCGAGCCTGTAAGGTCGAGGAACTGATTGGTTCGTAAAGCTGGCGCCCGGCTCTATCAACGACTCCGACGAGCTGGTCGCCCTCTTCCTGAAGCACTTCTCCATCTACGTTCAGACGGAGTTGACAACGTCCAACCTCTTCGACGTCAAGCAAGGAAGAACGAGCCTCTCCGGCAGTATGTGGAGAAGTTTAGGAACGTCATGCTCCGAATCCCGAAGATAGATGATGTCGTCTCGGTCCAGGCCCTGAAGCACGAGTTATTCAATCAATCCCCCTTCAATGACGAGATGTGCGTCTCATTGCCGCACTCGATAGAGGATGCCCTCCACAAAGCAACGATCTACATGGACATGGAGGAGAATAAAGCAATCAGGAAAAGGCTGGAAGAAGAAGCCGAAGGCAGAGCGAGGCCAGAGAAGAAGGAAAGCAGAGACGGACGAGAACGGTCATCGTCCAGAACAAGGAGAGAAGGACAGCGAAGAGACCAAAGGGGCCGAGAGGGTCCCGACGAGCGAAGAGCTTCGGAAGCCCCGAGGCATGGATTCTACCAAGTAGACAGAAATAAGGGGACCACCGACAACCACGAGAGCCATCAGCCGGGGGGACATCAGCAGGGAAACTCCCAGCCGGGAAACTTCCCCGATAACCAAAACGGTTTCTCAGAAGGCCGAGGAGGTTTTTCCGGAGGTTGAGGAGGTTTCTCCAATAACTGGGGAGGATTCTCCGGCGGCCGAGGAGGTTACGAGAGGAAAGCGTGGCCGAAGGACATAAGCAAGTATTGCTCCTTCCACGAGTACCACGGCCATGCGACCGACGAATGCGCCGCCCTGAAAAGGATGATCCAGAGGAAGATCGAGCAGGGAGAATTCCAGAATGTCTCCCAGAAGCCTTCCCAGCCGTGGAACAACAACAACCGGTCATGGCCGAACCGACTGGAGGCGCCTGCTGAGCGCGCGAGAGGAAACTAGGAGGCACCGAAGAGGAGCCTTACGATCGAAGAGGCCTCGATGGAGCGCGCGAACAACTGAAGACCGGCCCCAAGGCCCAGGGTCGATCTAATCATGGGTGGATCTCGTCTCTGCGAGGACTCCATCAACAGCATCAAAGCCTACCAGCGTAGAGGAAAAGAGCCCGCCCGGGAAGATGCAAGGATGACCGGTCCGAAGACGACGATAGAATTCGTCGACGAGGAGGTGTGCGCTGACGAGCACGACGACACTCTGGTCCTGGAGCTCAATATAGGGGATGCGACGTCGCCCGCGTCCTCGTGGACAATGGAAGCTCGGTCGACGTTATCACGTACGACTTCCTATCACGGATGAAGATGGAAGGCCTCGTCATCGGAGGCCGCCCACGCAAGGTGTCAGGCTTCAACGGAGACGTAGCCCTTTCGATGGGAACGGGGAATCTCACCGTCTACGCCGGAACCGTCCATCGGATGACAGAGTTCATGGTGCTGGACGTACAATCGCACTTCAATGTGATCCTCGGGAGACCCTGGATTCACTCGATGAGGGCTATCCCGTCCACGTACCACCGATGCATCGAATTCTCGGGGCGAGAAGAAGGGACCATCGACGAGGTCCGAGGAAGCAGCGAGGCCTACCGCATCTGCGATGAACGCGCTTAAAGGTGTCGAAAAGGCCAAATGCAGCGGCAGCAAGCCGGCCGACCAATAGCAATTAGCTACGGCCGCTCCGCCCCCACCAGCGGCAACCAGGAGGAAGCGGTGCAAGAAGAAGGGAAAAGGCGGAGTCCCCGGTGTTCCCAAGATCCTCAGCGTTGAAGACGTAGAGCGCCAAGCCGCCGAAGAGAGATTGGGAGGGCCGCAACTCGAAGAAGTGGAGCAAGTCTGCATCGACGACTCCGATCCGACTCGGACCGTCGGTATAGGCGCCGGACTCGAACCAGAAACCAGGGCTCAGCTGATCGAGTTTCTGAAGAGGAATCGAGGAAGTTTCGCATGGTCCCACGAAGATATGCCAGGGATTGATCCGACGGTGGTCATCCACCGGCTCAACACAGATCCCGGGCACAAGCCAGTCATACAAAAGCGGAGGAAGATGGCCTCCGACCAAAAAAAGATAATCAACGATGAAGTGGACAAGTTGCTTGCAATGGGAACCATCCGTGAGGTGAAATACCCCCAGTGGTAAGCCAATACCGTCGTGGTGAAGAAGAAGAACGACAAGTGGAGGGTGTGCGTCGATTTCACCGATCTCAACAAAGCGTGTCTGAAGGACAGCTTCCCGATGCCGCACATCGAACGACTCGTCGAGGCCACCTACGGATACGAACTCTTGAGTTTCATGGACGCCTACTCAGGCTACCATCAGATCAGGATGCATCCAGACGACGAGGAAAAGACAACATTCATCAGCGAAAGAGGGACCTATTGTTACAAGGTTATGCCTTTCGGTTTGAAGAACGCCGGGGCGATGTACCAAAGGCTGATGACGAAGATGTTCCACGAGCAGAGCGTGGAGGTGTACATCGACGATATGGTTGTCAAATCCCTGAAGGCGGCGATGCACGTAGAGCACTTGGAGGAATGTTTCGGCGTCCTCAACAAGCATCAGATGAAGCTAAACCCCACCAAGTGCCCTTTCGGCGTCTCGTCAGGAAAATTCCTAGGCCAGATGGTCACTCGACGGGGAATCGAGGCCAATCCCGAACAGGTCGAAGCCATTAAAAGCATGCCATCGCCCCGAAATGAACGAGAAGTCCAAAATCTAACAGGAAGGATAAACGCGCTGAGGCGTTTCATCTCACGACAGGCGGATCAGACTCTTCTGTTCTACGAGCTGTTGAGAAAGAACAAGGAGTTCGAGCGGACCGACAAGTGCGAAGAAGCCTTTCAAGCACTGAAGGTTTATCTCTCATCGCCCCCCCTTCATGACAAAGCCAGAGCTCAGAGAGCCGCTTTACCTGTACATCGTCGTATCCGACCAAGCGATAAGCCAGGTGCTCGTACGAGAAGAAAAAGGAGAACAGAAGCCAGTGTCCTACATCAGCAGGAAGCTCCTCGACGCTGAAACGAGATACCCTACAATCGAGAAGCTGGCACTGGCCGTTTACGACGCATCGGAAAGGCTGCGTTTCCATTTCCAGGCCCACACTATCATCGTTATGACGGATAGGCCGATACGCTCCATCATTTAGAGCCCAAATTAGTCCGGCAGGATCACGAAGTCAAACATAAAGCTGGGAGCATACGACATCGAGTACCAGCTGCGGACGAGTCTGAAGTCACAAGTGCTAGCCGACTTCCTCATCGAGTTACCGAAAGAGCCCGTGGAGTTGAGCGACGAAGCCGGCACCTGGAGGCTCTGCGTCGACGGATCGTCAACCTCAACGGGATCAGGAATCGGGATCAGGCTTATCTCTCCGATGGGAGAAATAATAGAGAAAGCTTGCCGTCTCGCATATCGCTCCACCAACAACGAAGCAGAGTACGAGGCTCTCATTGTCGGGATGCAGTCCGGCCTAGCCATCGGGGTCAAGAACCTGAACGCTTTCTCGGACTCTCAGCTGGTCATGAAACAGGTCAATGGGGAGTACGAGACGAACGACGAGAGAATGGAGGCCTACGCCGGGGTGGTCAAGTCCCTCGAGAAGAAATTTGATTTCTTCACCTTGACGCAAGTGTCCAGGGGAGATAACAACCACGCAGACGCTCTGGAAATTTTGGGGTCAACCACCCAAGTGGACGAGCTCCGATCGATCACGGTGGAGACGGTGCACAAACCCAGCATCAAAAGAGGAGAGGGCCACGACAAGAAGAAACTGAAAACGGGCGATGAAGGACTAGCTGGTGAAGAAGACAACGCTTGTGGAAGCGACGAAGCTTTGGAAGCCGGCGAGGAAAGCATCCAGGATATAGAAGAAGAAGAAGAGGACGAAGATGAAGATCAAGGAGTGGTGGAGGATACCGGAGCGGAAGATTGGAGAACCCCCATCCGAACATACCTGCTCGAAGGGAAGCTACCCGAGGACCGACAAGAAGCAAGGAAGATAAAAACAAAGAGCTCCCGATACACTATCCTAGAGCAGAAGCTCTACTTGAAAATCCTCGTAGGTCCATACCTGCGCTGTCTTCGTAAGAGGGAGGCGGAATACGTCATGCAGGAGATCCACGGCGGAGAATGCGGAAACCACTCTGGCAGACGCAACCTGCTGAGGAAAGCCAAGTTGCAGGGGTTCTTTTGGGAAACCATGCGCGCGGACTACATCAACCACGCCAGGAAATGCGAGAAATGCCAACGGCACGCCCCAGCGATCAACTGCCCGGCAGAATAAGTATCGGTGGTGTCCGTGCCATATCCCTTCATGAAGTGGTCTATGGACATCGTCGGTCCTATGCCGATCGGAGCAAGGCAAAAGAGGTTCATGCTGGTCGTCATGGACTTCTTCACGAAATGGACCGAGGCCGAGTCTTACACCAACGTCAAGGATTTCGATGTCGAGAGTTATGTTTGGAAGAACATAATCACTCGCTTCGGACTCCCTAGGGAGATCATCGCGGACAACTGTTCTCAGTTCATCTCGAAGAAATTCAGGGATTTCTGCGCACGATGGAAGATAAGACTGAATACGTCGATGCCAAGATATCCTCAGGGGAACGAGAATTCCGAAGCGGTCAATCGAACGATCACCGACAACATCAAGAAGCGACTCGACAATAAGAAAGGCTTATGGGCAGATGAACTCCCAGGGGTACTGTGGGCTTATAGGACGACACCTCATTCAGCCACCGGTGAAACTCCCTTCGCTCTGGCATTCGGGGTGGAAGCGGTGATCCCGGTGTAGGTGGGAGTCCCCAGTTTTTGGCGATCTTGGGAACCGAGCAACGAAGAGGCTAACAACCAGGACCTGCTTCATCAACTCGACCACGTCGACGAAAGACGGGAGCGGGCCAGAGTTCACATTGCAAATTATCAGAACACTATCGCACGTTTTTATAATAAAAGGGTGCGCCCGAGACGGTTTTGAGTCGGCGAGTTGGTCCGCCGGAAGGTTTTCCAAAACACAGTCGAGCTGAACGCAGGAAAGCTGGGAGAAAGCTGGGAAGGTCCGTACACGGTTACCCACATCGTCAAGCCAAGAGTATACAAGCTCAAGAACACCGATAGGGTCAAAATCATAAGAAGATGGAACGTCAAGAACTTGAAGAAGTTTTACCAATAAACGTCATTGGTGTTTTTCTGTTTTTCACCCCGACCTTTTCAATATCCTTTTTCGATTTCTATTTTTAAGATTTTTCTTTTAAGTTTATTAAAAGGGGGAAGCCCGGCCCTGCTTGTTTGGGATCTATATGCTTGGCTCCGGCCTTATTCAATACAATATGGAGTACTCTTCCCTCGCGAGCCGCACCCATTGGGGGACTCGAAGGGTTTAACGAGGCTCGTCTTTTAAGACAAAATACTCGCTCGCTTTTGGACTGGTACGTGTCCACAACAATAAATCAAAGGCAAAAATGCCAAGCACTTCATCGCGACAGAGCCCGGTGCATACCGACAAGCTCATCGCCGCAAAATCAAAGGAAAAAATGCCAAGCACTTCATCACGACAGAGCCCGGTGCATACCGACAAGCTCATCGCCGCAAAATCAAAGGCAAAAATGCCAAGCAATTCATCGCGACAGAGCCCAGTGCATACCGACAAGCTCATCGCCGCAAAATCAAAGGCAAATATGTCAAGCACTACATCGCGACAGTGCCCGGTGCATACCGACAAGCTCATCGCCGTAAATAAACACTACTACGACAAAAGAGCCAACATACAAAAAAAAACTACTACGGCAAAAGGGCCGACATACAAAAAAAATCTACTACGGCAAAAGGGCCAACATACAAAAGAAAATCAAAGGCGACCAACGCCAAATACAATCGCGACAGAGCCCGGTGCATACTGACAAGCTCATCGCCACAAAAATCAAAGGCGAAAAATGCCGAATACATCATCGCGACAGAGCCCGGTGCATACCGACAGGCTCATCGCCGCAAAATCAAAGGCGAAAAATGCCAAATACATCATCGCGACAGAGCCCGGTGCATACCGACAAGCTCATCGCCGCAAAAATCAAAGTAAAAAAATGCCGAATACATCATCGCGACAGAGCCCGGTGCATACCGACAAGCTCATTGCCGTAAAAATCAAAGGCGAAAAATGCTGAATACATCATCGCGACAAAGCCCGGTGCATACCGACAAGATCATCGCCGCAAAAATCAAAGGCAAAAAATGTCGAGTACATCATCGCGATAGAGCCTGGTGCATACCGACACACTCCAAAGTTTAAGGAAAAAAAAAAGGGAATATACATATCCCCATACTTCGTCATCTGCTCTATGACGAACTCCGCTTTCTCAACCAGAACTTCCGTAAGAAGCTTTTCCACTGCGGCATAATGCTTAGGATTCTACCTCATGAACTCGAGCACCACGACCGAAGAGGGCCCCGCTCGGAATGCCTCATTGTTCGGATACTCAGAGAGCGTGGCAGCAGTACGCCTTATCAGGTCTTGAACGAACTCTTCAAGGATGGCGGGGTGTTCACTGTTGACCTCAAGAAAAGACGCTAGTACGTCTTCGGTGTACATCAAAGGACAAGGGTAGAAAGGAGGCTTGACGACCTGCGAGAAGAAGTCTGAGAATAGCCGAATAGTAATAGAAGAAGGAACGCAAGAGAAGCGACAAGCATGACAACGACAAGGTAAAAGAAAGGAAGCCTGATTCTTTATTGATAAGTTTGTTGGGGAAATTACAAAGGATTTACAAAGATATAATAAACAACAAGGGCAAAATAAATAAAAAAACTACAAATGAAAATAGGGGAGGGTCTAAGGGATTTCCTCTCCCCGTACCGCTTCGCCCGAAGAAGAGACGACCCCGTCATTCGTCCCATACTCATCATGGCCGTCGGATGCCGAAAAAGTATCCCCACCAATGAAGCGAGACACCCAGTCAGCATCGATAGGTGGAGGGTCGCAAGGACAAAGCGGAGGAGAAGCAGGGTCAAGGGCGGATTTGCCATCCAGCTCCCTAGCTTTGACCTCACAATCTTCCTCTATCCCTTTTTACTTCGGGAGACGATGCAGGAGACTCCCTATGGTTATCGCGGGCGGAACTTTCTCGATAAGGCGAGCATTGGCCCCGTACGCGGCAGCACGGCGATGAACATTGATAGACTCCTCCAGCGCCGCGTATCTTTTCGTGGCGCGTTTTGCTTTGCTTAGGGCCCTCTCGATGAGACGTAGGCGTGCTTCGCGCTCAGAGTGCACCTCCACCTGCGAGACCTCGAGATCCCTAGCGAGACTCTTCATGCATGAGGACACTCAAGAAGCGAGCCGGCTTTCCTGTTCAACTGGCGCGCCCACCGCCTCGCTGATTTTGGCCAGCCTCCATTTCTTCGCTTCGAGATGCTTGGAGTAGCTTTGCACTATCAGGGAATGGCGTTTCTTCTCCTCAGCAATCTCGTTCGTATGCGCCTCGGCCTCCCTTGCCGCTTTGGCCTTGTATTCGGCAAGCTCCTTTTCTTGAGCCAGGCGAAGCGAGATCCCTCTCTCCATCGAAGCTCTCGCCGCATCCAGGTCGTTGGAGGACCGCTCAGCCGCCTCGCAATACTTGCACTCCCCGAAGATAGAGAGCTCAAAACGCAACTCAGCCTCGTCCAGCTTCGATTGGAGCTGGATGACCTCATGGGCGGCCTTGCCCGCATTGTCAGTTTCGCCAAGAATGATAGCGTTGAAGCACGCGAAGGCTTGGAAGAACATGGCGGCAGCTTGAGCGTAACCATCGACATCGCTCAGGCACATGCTAGTTTGGATTTGGGGGGAGTCAAGCCAAAAAAGATCCCGAAGAACCCGAACGGAATATCTTTCCCACTCCTCCGGCGTGGAGTTCGGGGTAGGAACGACCGGAAAACGCTCCAGAGCATGGCGAGCGGAGGCCCCTGCCCCTAAATCAGGAACAGGAGATGGTGCCGGAAGAGGGAGAGTCTCCTTAGATCCAGCGGAGGTGCATATTGGAGGCAAAGAAGTAGCCTCGGAGGGGCCGGCGATGTCAGCTGGCTCCGAAGAGCGTCCCACCTGAGGCACTTCGGGAGGGGCGGAAACATCGGGAAGAGAGGCGTCCGGAAGAGGGTTATCCACCCCTTCGGAACGGTCTTCGGCCCGAACCTCTTCGGAAAGAAGACAGTTTTCTTCCGAAACCCCTGACTTTCCGACATTCTCCAGGGCCAGTAGCGCGTCGGCATTTTCGAGCGCCTCGTCGGGCACCGAAGTTTCCTCGCTAAACGGTGGAATGTCGACCGAAGAACTCTCCACAACAGGATCGAGGGGCACCTCGGGTGTCCGACATGCTTCAGGGCCAGAAGCGCGTCGGCAGTTTCGAGCGCCTCGTCGGGCACCGAAGTTTCCTCGCTAGCCGGAGGAATGGCGACCGAAGAACTCTCCACGACAGGATCGAGGGGCGCCTCGGGAAGAACCTCTGAAGAGGGAGGAACATTGGCACAAGCCGGAGCCTAAAGTCACAAGAGTTATTAGGATTAAAGCCTGCAAATCTCACAAAAGAAAGGAAGAAAAGGATCAGAAGATATCTCAGAAGCCGAAAGGTCCGATGTCGACACCAAGTCAACAAAGTCGTTGTTAAAATAAAACCTCTCCCGAGAAGATGGAGAGGGATGTAGGTCTCCACCGGTCGTCTCAACGGCTTCATCGGCCTCGACCGGGGGAGTTGGAACAAGAAGAGTCGGGGTGGCCTCCCCAGTGAGAGCGGCCCCGTCATGCGAAGCGACGGTAACAGTCTCTGAAACCGGAGAGGCCGCCTCGGTCTCCTTAAGCAAGTTGGAAACCTTGGTTTTCTTCGGAGGAGGGGCATCCCGCATCTCTTCGGATGCCTCCCTCTTTGGAGCAGCCTTGTCGCGAGAAGATTCCCGCGAAGAAGTATGAGTTTCCGACTCATGGCGACCCCCTACAGGACGAGAAGCCTCGCGAGGGCGAGATACCCCCGAAGAGCGCTGGTCCTCCGACGAGCGAGGAGCATTAGCATCGTGCTTACGCTTCGTTCGTCCCTCCGAACTGCCCTTCGCAGGCGGAGGTCTATCGCTTGAGATAAACCTGCCAGCCCCACTCTGGGGCACGAGACCAAGATAGCCTGCCTTTGACAGATCTCTCTGAGGCTCGGAAGGCCCACCTCCTTGTCCTGGATATTGGCCTTGTCCTGGATGTTGGCCTTGACGTTGTCGGGAGTCCATTGATCCGCGAGCAGTCGACTGGGACCTTTTCTTCGGCTTGGGAGCTCTTCGGACGACGGGGGACGAAGAGCCGTCTTTTACCTCCTTGAGACGAAACCCCACTAGCCACAAACTTTTAGGGGGTTTACCCACGATGTGGAAAAGCTGATAGAATCCGGAATCCTTAACGCGGGTACCAACGAAGTCCTCCGCCCAGTTTCGACGAGGGTTGTCTAGGAGAGCCCGGACGACATCAGCAAAGCGCTCGTCGTCTTCTTTATTGGCGATGGGCCTGAACTTGGGAAGATCCTTTTCGACGATCCACTTAGTAGGCAGCGCATCGTAGTGCGGCCCAAAGGTGAAGCGGTCCAGCTTCGCAAAGAAATGCCTGTTCTCCCACCCAGACTCATTGTTGGGTGTGTTCGCTATGATGTGAGGACACACGACGTGCGACAGGAAAAGTCGGCCCAAGTTCTTCGGATTCTTCGACCACTGGAAAAGCCGCATCAAATCCTCCAAACTGATGACCATTTCTGTTCGTGAGCGATCGCCATAGTGCAGATGAGGAGGCGAATAGAGTTGGGGCTGACTTGAGTGATCGGCACATTAAAAGCATGGAGGAAGGAGATGAGAAGATGAGGCAACGGAAGATGCAATTCCACCGCCCGGAAAAAGAGCTCGTAAAAAGCGATATGTCCTTCTGGAGGCTCATCGGCAAGCTCGCCGGAGCGAGGAAGGTGGAGATGGCAAGGATCGCAGTCCACATAGTGTTTCCCCAAGTCTTCCAGATGCTTCTCGCTCATGATGGATTTGGGCGACCGAGTCTTGAAGATCTTCCCAGGCTTAGACATCTTTCGCCGGCGGGGAGAATGAACGGGAAAGGAAGTTTGAAGATTTTTTTGGCAAGAATGAGTTTAAGAAAGTGAATCGCAGAGAGTTTTTGGGAAAGTTGCTGAGAACAAAGTTTTTGTGTCGAGGGCCGGATACAAATTTATAAAGAAAAGGCATGCGAAGCTGAAGAGGCGCGTTCGGATTCAACGGTCCAAGATCGAAGCGAGGGAAATCGATCAACGGTGGAGATCGAAAGAGTCGTTGCGAAATCCAAAAGCACTCGAGTGTGAGGAAAACCCCACATTTATTGCTGATGGATTGATATCGATCTATGAGATTTGACAGCCTGGAAAAGCACGCCGAAGCAGAGCTACATGGAAGCACGCGCTCGGAGATTTGCATTCAGGAAGTGGAAGAGTCTTCGGAAAGACACAACTTCCTCGATGGCACAACCTCTTCGAGAACATGAGCTCTTCGAGTATACGACCTCATCGAAGATATACCTCATCGCGGAACTTCTTTATCGGGACGTACCTTATCGGGGAGCAACCTCAGATTCATTTTACCAACTGTTTCACACTTGATAAAAGGGGGACTAACTTTTAAGGTCAGATTTTGTCAAATCATCCCTCAACACTACTGATGTCGTTATATATGCAAACGACAAAGAGTGGAGACAAGATTACTTAAAGATTCTAGGCTCATCAAAAGATAGAGCGAATTCAGGCCCAACAACGATGAAGCCCACGAGGAGTCAAAGTCCACCAGGGAGCAAGACCTTATTGCGACAAGAGAGCACATCGGATAGAAGCTCGTCGAAGAGGAGTCTCATCGGGAAAACCAAACTGAATTAAAAGAGGAAGCTATTCGAGATCGCGAGAAAAGAGGAAAGCTGGCTCATTCAGTTGAGGATTTCGTGGGATATCCAACGCAAATAAGGAAGGTCAATAACAATCATAGCAAGAAAGAAGGAAACCCTAGCACAATTCGTGGGAACAATCTAGAAATCCAACAAACCTATAAATATGCATGTAAACTCAGTGTAAATTCATTTAGTACCATTATATCGTGAGTTTGAGAGAATTATTCTTGAGTTCTCGAGTTTGCTTATTCATAGTATTCTCGATTTCCCAAGGATTAGAGTGTGTAATCTTCGATTGTCCGAGCTATTTAAACGGAAGAAACCGGGTCCTCTCGGAATCACAATAAATCAAAGATATTCGTGTTCTTTTCGATTATTCTTGTGACCGCAAGGCGTCGCAAAACGCCCTCTACAGATATTTTCCCGTGAGATTGATTTGGATACATGTTAAAAGGCTAATTACTATGTGAGGGAGAACTCCTAAACTTCTCTCCGAAGAGATGACATGAATATCGAGTCTTTGTTCTCATAAAAATCAGTAAATCACCAAGGCATTAAGACAGAGGCTTTGAGTTTTCTAATTTCTCTTGAGGAGTCTCCCATCAAGTTTAATTAAGCTCATTATTCTAATCTAAAGGTGTGAAGGGTAGAAATAGAATAGGACCAGCACCAACTATTATATGCTACAGCATAAAGTTATTCCACCAATCTCATTCTCAATGAGATAAAGTTGTGGACCAACAAATAATCAGTCACTACTATAATAATATATACAACAAATAAAGACTTGTATTCAATTCAATTCAATTCATCAATATCCAACTAGAGCAATCTCTCAATACAGATTGATATGAATTATGCCAAAGGAAGTCAATGTATGAGCGCATTGCAATATGATGCAACACTTCAAATAATTATTTTTATTATTCATTTTGGTGTTTTCCTTGCAAATGCAAGCATTTAACCCAAATGGTGTTCCTTATCAATAATTTTGATTACTTAAATCCACTTAAAAATAGGAATGGTTTTGTTAGTCAGACTCATAGTATCTAAAAAAAACTAATTGTTCTACAATTATAAATTATAACATCTCAAGTTACTAATTGAAAAAATTCAATGTCCATTTTATTTGAAAATTTATGAACTCAGGTATACAACTGATAAATGATAATGCATTATTTAACTTATGTGATGCACAGCTACTATGTTTTTAATATATATTTTCAACCTTTTTTCTATCTCACTCACAATTCACAACTAAACCTATAAAATATAAAGGCAGTATAAATAAATTTGAAAATCCGGGTAAAATCATGTTTAAATCCGGAACCAGAAAGTCCAATTTTTTTCGGATTCAAAAGTTTTGGTTCTGGTTTTTGAAAAAAGTTCGGATTCGGTTTTTCTTTTGTCCAATCCGAACCGTTGATATTTTTAATCTAACGGTCGATTTTAAAAATTTAAAATAAATAAATATGATATAATATTCAAAACTGGATCCTGTTTTCCACGTAAAAATCAAAATGTGCCTCTGTTTTTACCGTATTTTGAAAGCAGAACTAGATAGTAAATACCATATTTACTGCATTACTCACAACTATGATCTTGTTCTCATAAAATTCAACATATATATTGTACTGTATTTTATAATTCATGACACAGATTCAATTGAAAGATGTGGCTATGATTGGAATAATTTTGGGGCTTCTTTTTAACTTTCTCCATCACATTACAAACAAATTGGCAATACACAAATATACAAACAAAATGAAACAAATATCTGTATTTCGGACTATTTCGTAATTTGTAAGTATATAGTATATACAGATCCCAAAATATACTAGAGTAATTCATAAGTGTTTAATGTGTTAGTGGAACCTCACCGCCTTTAAAATAAGAAAATAGAAAACATTAATGGTTATTGCAGTATAAGTACCCACTTCTATATAAAGTGTATGATAATATTCTCGATACTTTTACAATAATAATACTCAAAAGTTACAAAAATATGTTGAGGTTCAATTTTATTCATGTCTAATCGACGTCTGTTTACGTGTAATTTAATAAAATTATCGAATAAATAAAGTTTTCGAATTATGTATTTAAAAATCAGACAGAACATATTTTAAAATATTTTTTTAGTAACATTATCCCTAAAAAAAGAGAATATACGAGGATAGTAGTAGATTATGTATTTTATTTGGCAATATCTCAAAACACTTAGTTTGAAATTAGATATTTATGCCGTAAATCACGCAATAAGAAGGCAAGGGCACACTAGACTTTAGCTACGTAGTCCACGTCATGAACCCACAGATGTCTATCCACTTCCGATAATTTTCAACCCAATTAGATTTGCAAAAATAAATAATAATAAAAAAGATTATTATTATTATATCCATTCAACATTTCTGGTCGCAAATACTTTTCTCTTTCCTTTTCATTGTTCTTCTTCTTCTTCGGTGGGCTTACAACAAAACACACAAACTCACCATTTATATTTCAATTAAACAAAAATAAAAATAAAAATAAAAAAAAGATTAACTAGTGATGATCATCATCGTCTTCGTCTTCGTCTTCTTCCTCCAGGAGACTGTGCTCCTGCAGATCCGCTAGAGAGAAGCACCTCGTCCTGAAGCTCGTCATCCTCTTCTCCTGGAACCTCGACAATCGGCTCATTCCATCCTGTACCTCATCCTTCGATTCGTCCTCTTCGTCCTCGTTCAGAGCCAGGAGAGGCATGGACTTAGGGTTTGACCAGCTGTAGAACGCCTTCTTTGACCACTTGGACGCGATCACCAGTCTCCTCCTCTTGTTCAATGGATTCTCCGTCTTCTTCAGATCTCTCACGGTGACCACGTCCGCTAGGCTCGCGAACGACTTCGATTTCCCCGAGAAATGGTTCGACAGACCCCTCCTGTAAATCCACACATCCACAAGAATCACAGATCTGTATTCATGTATGCGTATATGCGCAGAAGCGGAAACTTACTTGACCGGGAGAGCATCGTCCAGGGAATCCAGAGACGCGAGAGATCCGCAGCGAAACTTACTCTGCGCCTCGTTGTCGTCGTCTTCCTCCTCTTCGTCGCTGTCGTCCGGAGCTCCGATGGACGACGAGGTCTCCGGCGAGTCGTCCGGAGAAGAGTCCTTGGCGATCGCGCCATCGAAGAGCCTGGCGCGGCTATCCTGCGCCGTGGCGGGGATTCCGAAGTTGGCGCCCACGAGGACCTCCATAGCAGGGTTGGGTGCGTAGGTTAGCCCTGTCCGATCCGACGCCGCTGGAGTCTCCGCCTGAGTCTGCGAAGCGCGGGGCTCGCTTTCATCAATCGGCGGCGAGCCACGAGGATATCCAGAAGAGAGATAGAGAGAGAGAGAACGGAGAAGGTTGCGCAGGATAAGGGTGCGATGAGGTGACGGTTAACAGGACAGAGAGAGATAAAGAGATAAGAGAGAGAGAAGCCAATTAAAATGTCCAAAGCACGCTTTTGTCAACATATTTTTTTATTATATATATAATGTGGCGTAAATAGAGAGATATATAGAAATATTTGGAATTTACACCCTCTCTCTCTCTTATATCTACTAGTAGAGCTGCGAGTCACGACGCTTTTGTATACATCGCGACGAATCGCGATGGTCGCACGAGAATCGCGACGCGTTGCGATTGTGGGGGCAGAGTCGCGACTGATCGCGATTGGGTGGCAGGTCGCGACGGTGGAGATTGCAATCCGTTTTTCACGATTAAGGGCTCGCATTGAGCCACGTCATCAATCCGAGGGTTGTGCGAATTTGTGTTTTGTTGGTGGCAAAATAACACCATTTTTACCCGAAATTAATTACTCAACCATAATTTTTACCCACTTTACTCGAATTCCAACCCAAAAATTTCAAATTTCAATATTTTTTCCTCAACTTTATTAACCCACTTCACCCACCTCAATAATTATTCACCCACCCAACACTCTTCTCAAATCCTATAAATATCACCCCTCCCATCCTCATTTCTTCACCAACAATCTTCCAACTCTCTCTCAAATTCTCTCAACTCTCTAAGTTTTTTTCTCTCTAAAGCTCTCAAGTTCTCAAATTTCCCATTATGTCTCGAAGAAGCGGTGGTTCCGGGGGTCGAAGGGCGGCTAGGGATTCACAACCCCTATTTATTCGGGCGGAAACAGATCAACCTACGCCCGAGGGCTATATTCCCGTTATGCTACCGGGAGAAATATTTCCCTCCCAAGCAAATCCAAATTATCCCGATGATAGCCAACGGTCTCCAAGACCTAGTCTAGTCCGGGCGATGGGCGCGCACGACGCTGATCCGGAGCATGTGCCCGAATCAGTGGTGGATGCGGTACGTCGATGTCGGGAGACGAGAACCACCGATTCATTTTTCGAGCTCATGTTTCAAGGAGGACCTGTCGACGACCGCGATGACGACGAAACTCAACCACCAGAGGAACCACCGACTCAACCAGCGGAGGAACCGCACCATTCCTCCGTTGTCGGCTCGTACCACGATGGTTCTCCAATCTCTTCCCATCACGAAACCGGCGAAGGCTCCGTCCAACGTGCTCGACGTCCGCGTCCGGCAACGGGGTAATCATTATTATTTTAATTATTTTAGTTTACTTATTTAATTTGATACGTCTCTTGAAAGTCTTAGTATGCTCTGTGGCTGCGGTTTTGACCGATCTTCCACATCAGAAACGAATTTCTTGAGATTTAATAATCATTTAATCATTTTAGTTTAATTAATTAATCCGCCACGTCTCTTGAAAGTCTTAGTATGCTCTGTGGTTGCGGTTCCGACTTATCTTCCACATCAGAAACGAATTTCTTGAGATTTAATAATCATTTAAACATTAAATGGTTACTTAAATGGTGATAATTATAAAGTTCTTATTGGATTTCGGTGTCTTAGAAAGATTGATTTTTAAATAAAGTTTGCTTTGCAATCTCCTCCAAGCTAGCCTGGGAACCTCGGGGAGTTTTGTCTACAAAAGCTTGGGCCTAAAGCGAGATCATAGCATCCTTTTCAGCCGATCTGGTCCTGGAACCTCGGGGAGTTCCGTCCAAAAGAGTTTGATAATTATTTCCACACATAAGAAATACTATTTTAATTTTGTTAACTTTTTTATTTAACCTTAAGACATTTAATTAAATCAATATGATGAATAATAAACTTTACGACATTTAAATTTGTGATTTTCCGTTTATTTTAATAGAGTTAATCCTCATGGCTTGGCGTGGGGACGACCAAACACGGCCCCAGTGTGGAACTTCTTTCATGAAGATCGGCATTTCAACGAAGTTTTTTATGAATTGTACAGTGAATACGACAAACGGTTCCCACAGTTCAACGCACAGGAGGAGCAAAGGGCAGTGATGGCAAGCCCAACCAAGACGGGACTAGACTTCAGCCGGAGACTCATGCAATGGCTACATCGCGGGGAATCCACTACACCGTTGGCGGGCGACACGGAAGGCCAACTGGCAGAATTGAAGCGCTACTACGGCCTGCTATTCGACGAAGAATCCGACGAGTTCGACGTCATTAAGTGGTGGAAGAATCAAAGGGACAGATTTCCGATATTGGCGAGAATGGCGAGGGATATACTGTCCATCCCCATTTCCAGCGTTGCTTCGGAGAGCGTTTTCAGCACGGCTCAATATCTCATCAACGACCGACGGGCGTCAACCACCAGCACACACGTCGAGCAAATAGTGGTGTTGAATGATTTGTTGTTCTAGCCCCCCGTGATTGCCGAACGCTCCGAACCAAGCAAACTGGAGCTAATGACGGAAAGGTTCAACGTAATGTTCCCCGAGTAATGATGTGCTCTTTCCTCTCTTGGTTTTATGTCCCTAAGGAGGGTTTTACAAGAGAGGTTTTAGTGAGGCATCTTGTAATATTTACACTGAATATTTATAGCTCTCTTCCACCTTATTGTAATATTCACAATGAATAATACACCTTTTTTTAATATCTCGTCTTATCGTATTTATTTTTTTGTTGATTAAATTTGTTCAAATTATTAATATGTTACAAATTAATATTTATTAACATATGTTACAAATTAAAAACTAACATATAAATCAAAATTAATAATATGTTACAAAATAATAACTATAACATATTTAAATATTAATGGTTAATTAAATTAATTACAAATAATAAACATACTTAAATGTAGTTTTTGAAATAATTGATAAAGTTTGATAATTAAATTCAGGTAAAAACTAACCAAGTTAAACATTAGAACAACTAGGTACATATGCCGCAAACCCACTACCAAATTTCTCGCTGGTTCGCGATTTCTCGCGATGCACACAGCCGCAACCCGTGCGACGCGTCGCGGAGTCCAGCAGTAGCTCTAATATCTACTACCTAATAGATAATCCCCCAAATGTGAGACAAAAAAAGGATTCGGTTTATTTTTTTTTCTTTTTTCAAAAACTCGAAAACGGATAGTCCGGGTCCGGGAAAAAAATTTCCCGGATTGGTCCAGAACCGGGTTATGTTTTTTTAATTTTTTATATTAAATTTGTTTTACTTATTTTTTTAGTCCCTAATTTCGTTAGATTGTTCAAAACCAAATCTAAAATTTTTGTACTTAAGTTTGGTTTTGAAAAAAATAAGTGTTTAAATTCTTAAATTATTTTGTGTGTTTTAAATATTTAAAAAAATATGAAATAAATAAAAACATACAACAAGAAAAGAATGTAAATATGCGTTTTTTATTCAACAAACTCGAAGGTCGGATACGGGAAATTACAACTACAACCAAATGTAGAAGGGCAAACGAAGTTTCAAATTCAATGTACAATAAGAAAACGAACAATTGAAAACGAATTACATTTGAATATGTGAAAAGTAATTCGCCAATTCTCGGTCAAACATATCGTTTTCTTGTTGTCGCTTGTTGACCATAATCCAATCTCTCAAAAGCGTAAGGATCTCAATGACCTCGTAGACTTGCGGCGAGGCTCTAACATCCGTCAGACCATTGAGAATGCTGCCTCCGATGATACCGTCAAGACCGGGATTGTAAGAATGTCACGAACCAACAAGCATAAAACCAGATACTCAAATCGATTTGTGTGCCACCATTGAAGGATGTCGAGGCCTAAGGTTACATAATCGGGCGTACTCATAGACAGTGTTGCGCCGTTGACGTCGACCAAGAGCACGGGATCTCGAATTGCCGCTTCCTTGTGAACCCGGTGAAGAATTCCATGCCGTCATACTTCCTAAAGGCCCACTCCCAAAGGCTTAATAAACCAAAGGCTTTAAAGAATAAACAATCATTCATAAAGGCCCACTCCCAAAGCCCAAAATCCCATCAGGACGTTTGGACAGGCCAAGGCCCAACGATCAGGAAGCTATCCGACCCAAAGCCCAAAAGCTATCCGTCTCCAATCAAGGAGAAGAAAGGCAGAACTATCGTATTTCCTAGCCGGCCTCCTCAATTCAAATTGAGCTGAAGATCAAGAGCACAGATTCAAGTCTTCAACGAACACATTTGGTCAAGAATCCAGCGTAGAATACGCAGTCGTGAGACACGCGTCATCAAGATGAGCTAGTCAGCCCAGTCAGCTCGAAAGAACTACTCCGAAAATTCTAGAAGTCCAACGGGCAGAATAAAATTCTATAAATACCAAGCTCATCCTCAAATCAATAGACAACCCTAAAAATTACATCGAGAGCTTTCTACCCGGCATTGGTGTCTACTTAGAAATTTTCTTGTTTTTCTTTCACGCTTCCCCTTTCTTCTCTCGTCTTAGACGTGATTTGTGGCCTGTACCTATCTGTCCATGTTAATTGTGGCAATAAACTAACGGAGGACGTAGTTGACTTCTGTCTTAGGGAGAACCTCTATAAAAAAAACTCCTCGTCTCATTCATATTACTTTTTTATATATATATATATATATATATATATATATATATATATATATATATATATAAACACATATAGAGTGATTGAGAGCTTGCAACGCGAGAGATCGAATTCCACCAATCTTTCTCTTCCTAATATCATACACTCATATGTCATACTGACTATTTTAAGTGGGAAACCACGTCAAAACCGGTCACGTCTATAAATTATGAAAATCACTTTATGTCTTCAAACAAGCCCCCCGTGCTTGGTTCGAGAAGTTCTCCTTTGCGATCACTTCGCTTGGTTTTCATCCTAGCCATCATGATTCGACTTTATTGTTCAAGCGTACGAGTGTAGGCCGTATTTTATCCTTTTATGTTAATGACATGATTATTACAGGTGATGATTGTGATGTAATTAAGTCTTTGAAGTGTGATTTGGATCACTGTATTGAATAAAAGACTTTGGCTTGCTACGATATTTTCTAGGTATAAACGTTGCTTCTTCCCTAGAAGGCTATCTATTATCATAGTCCAAGTATATAGCTAATTTATTTGAGTGTGCACTTATAACCACCAATAAGACTGTTTAAACTACCCTTAAGAACGACACTCGATACTCCCTGTCTGACAGTACTTTTTTTCCTGATCCTAGCGTATATCATACATTTTTAGGCAGTTTGGTTTACCTAACTATTACTCGCCCAAATATTGCACATGTCATTCATGTAGTCAGTTTTTCACAGCTCCTAATATAGTTCATTGGGCTGTTGTTCTTCGTATTCCCAAGTACCTTCAGGGTACTCAGTTTCACAGCCTTTTATTTCTATCATCATCATCATCTTTAGAATTGCGTGCTTACTTTGACGCTCACTAGGCTGCTAATCCCACAGATCTCAAATCAACCATTGGTTTCTATGTTTTCCTTTGCGATTCTCTCATCTATAGGAAAAGTAAGAAGCAAGATGTCATTTCTCGATCATCTACAGAACCTAAGTATCGTATTATAGCCTTGACAACTTGTGAGATTGTTTGGTTGCGTAGGTTACACGCTGACATAGGTGTTTTCCTTGCCCAACCTACTCCATTATACTGTGATAACCAGAACGCGATTCTTATTGTTGTTGTCGTCGTCGTCAAGGGTAGGTTAACAATTTATTGTTTATTATGTTAGGCTTATACAAAAACCTTTCATGTAACGTAAAATAGATTAGCGTGTTTTATGGAAGAGACTCTATTTCTTCTTCTCCATTGACCTTTTTTTTTGTACTGGGTGGCACTATTGAACAAGATGACATGTACTCACATTACAAGATATTTTTCACGGTAAGAACAACCGGCACTATTGGCCGCGGGCACTATCGGCCAAGATTACATATATTACACAATTTATGCGTATCAAGGGATCGAACCCAAGACCTCATGGAAGAGTCTTATTGTAGTGGGTTTACCCCTAGGCCAAACAAGCTTGATTAACATTTCTCTCTTTATAAGCTCACAAAGTTAATATTTCATGTTACTATTTTGAATATATGTCACTACTGTGCTAATTTTAAAAAATTAAATATGTACTTTTTTTTTATAATATTTAATATTTAAAAACAACGTGTAAAAAGTAAAGGTTAATAATCCAATTTCTCTTACTACGTTCAAATTTGATTTACGTAAAACATCAAAAATAACTTGAAAGAATAATATAGCGCATATATATATATATATTAATTTTTTCACTCACTTCTTTTAATTAGCTAAAATAAATTAAATATCCTTAAAATATTTGATAAAATCAATCTATTTACTCTGTGCTAAATAATTTACCACAATTTCTTTTCATTTTACGACAGTTTGTGTTAAAAGTCATTGACCATATGCTTTTAATTTTAAAGTGTTTTAATACAGATATTTTAAATTTTATTATTTACCATGTATGAAATAAATAGAGAATAAACTACGATCAATCAGTGACGGAACCAGAAATTATATTCGAGAGTGGCTAAAATTAAATTTTAGTGAAATTTAATGATAAAATAATAAAAAAATAAATAAAACTAGGGTAAAAAAGTACAAAAAAAGAAGTTAAGGGGGTGGTTTGAACACCCCTGCCCACCCCTGCTTCCGCCACTGCGATCAATGAAATTTTTTGAGAGGGCTAATTATAAAATTAAAGAGGTAGCAAAAAGACAATAAAAAAATTTAGTAGTTGTTGTAAACTCACTACTTTTGCACCTATTATTGTATTATGTAGTAAGAAATAATAGAGGTGGGTGAGTAAATAATTATTGAGATTTTCATGTAGATGAAATAGTAAGATAAAATAGTTGAAGAAATAAGTGAACGAATAGAGAGAGAATAGGTGGAAGTAAAGACTGGGATGGGAATGAAGTGATAAGTGAGGATATAAGAGTTAAAATTGTTTATCCATTCATATTTCATCCTTCAAAGGAGGGTATATATTGAAAACTCTAGGTTTAGCTAGGTTATTACACATTATAAGTGCATCGTAAAATAATTAATACAAACATAGCTTAGTATGATAATGAGTATTTCATTATACATAACACTCCCCGTTGGAATGCTCATTAGAAGATTAGTGTGTTCATGCTGCCTCATTTAAAACCTTAGTAGGAAAATCCCAATGGCATAAAAACCATAGTAAGGGAAAGAGGACTACAACCATGTTTAGCCCCCCACCCCTCATGTTAACATAAATGATTTATTTATAAACTTTATAGCTTTCGTATCCCAGTGTCATGAACATGTTTTCCAAATACTGAAGTGAAGAGATCCGTGGAGTTTTCACTAGAACAAACATACATGATGCTGATAACATTACTCTTTTCCAGCTCTTGAGTGACCGAAAACGTATTTGGATGAATATACTTGGTCCAATCATTCTTGATAAACCATTCCTTTATTTGAGAAACACATACTATATTATCTTGGTAAAGTATGATGGGATCATAATTTGGTCGGATATCCCTTGTGGTTCAGATATGCCACGTCTTGGATTTAACCCACACGCACTAACGGCTTGCTTTGTGCAATGCGATGATCTCAGCATGGTGTGATGATGTCTCAACAGGCGCCTTTTTTTTTGGAGCACCAAGAAATCGCATAACTCCGTATGTAAACACGTACCCCGCTTAGGATCTCCCTTTATGTTGATCTGATTCGGTAACCTGCATCTGCATAACCTATCAAAATTGGTTTCGTATTGTTAGAGTAAACATAATTCTATTCTCATTCGTATCGCTATATAAGGTAGTGATTGGCTTTTTATGTTTATTCTATTCTGATTCGAATAAACATAATTCTTTACATGAGATACATTTGGTTCTTGGCCGAATACAAGTTGCGTTGAGGAGTATTTATGATAAGCACTTGGCCAGATGCGAATTAATGCCGCACCATGTAATATTTCAAGACCCCATACTAAAGTAGGAAGCCTTGTTCTCATAATCAATCGTCTAGCAATAAGCTGGAGGCACTTGATCAATGATTCAACTAGGCCGTTTGTGTGTGTACATGAGCAACATGATGCTCAACATCAATGATTCAACTAGAATGTTTGGGATTTGAATTCACCAGCATTATCGAGTCCAATTTTCTTGATTATATGATCGGAAAATTGAGCTCTCAGTTTGATAATACAAGTTAGTAATTTAGCAAATGCCACAATGGAAGTTGATAATAGACACACTCGTGACCATTTTCTAGAGGCATCAATAAATACCGTGAAGTATCGAAATTGTCCATATGGTGGGTGAATGGGCCCATATGCACCACCTTGAATAGGCTAAAGGAACATAGGTTATTATGTTTCAACTTTTCCCGGTCAAGGTTTTATTATTAACTTTCCGAGAGAACAAACTTTACACTGGAATATTGTTCCTTGAAGGATCTTCTGGTCCTTCAATGGATGTTCATGTGTATTTTCAATAATTTTTCCCATCATAGTTGAACGAGGATGACCTAGTCAATCATGCCATATGGTAAATATTGAAGGTTTCATAAATACCATATTTAATTCAATTGCACTTATAGTCAATCATGCCATATGGTAAATATTGAAGGTTTCATAAATACCATATTTAATACAATCTAGTAGGGAGAATATGTAGTTTTTCATGTATGTATTCTTGTTGGACATATTTGTTGTATGCTCTCTATTCAGATGCTAAGCCTGCTTGTATAATATTATGGTCATATGCCTTTTAATTGAATGTTTGATCCGTAGTTCTTTAACTTTACACATTTGCATTTTGTTATCATACTGAGTCCATGTGAGGGGGTTTGACAAACACAAATAAAGACTTAAATTGGTCCGTAGTCTAGATTGGAAGTGGGAGTTTCTGATCGAGAACGACTATTTGTGAACTTAATCACATACATATGGTGATCTATTACAACGTCATAGTGTTGTCTGTGCACTGTTAAGTTTATCAACTATGAATAATCTTCATACTGGGCAGACTAGACTTATATCATAAATCATCACATAAGTTTGTCACTGATGAAAGTATGATAAAGTCACAATGATGATCATATAAAATTGGTTGGTATCCTAAGGTAATATGAGTTTGTACGATTCAACTTAGACAGTCTTTCATTTAATCGTTTCAGTTTACAATTAAGTACTCCCAACACTTTATTTTGGGATCGGAAGGTTGACCGTGACAAACAACATAATTATAGATTTGGATAATAACTTCACGATTTCCTTATTATGATTTGTTGAAAGAAAATTAGTACTTATACGTAGCTCAATAGAATCATTACCCATTTGAGTGAGTAGTTTGCAATAATCATAGATTAAGGTAGAGTCGTTAAAAGGGCAGAACGACAATTTTATACTTTTGATGAGAATCATAATAATACGAAAACCAAGATTCATGAAATCTCATTGTATCAACAGAAACTTGTGGTCAGAAAGATATGATCTAAGCACACTTGAGAGTTCATCTTCGCGCTATAGTGAAACGTTACTGAAGTTGGTAAAAACTCTACACTTTCACTCAAGTGTCCATATGTCCCCTTTGTAGCTCCACAAGGAAGATATTGCAATTATTATTTTTTATATACTTATTTGATATAGAATAGATCCAATCAAGAATGATTCATAATTGTTGTCATGAATTCACTGATCACCCTAATAGTGTTAAAATTACCAAAGTTTTGGTTGAATGTAGAAACTGGAAAAAGATAATTGAATTTATTTCTTGGACACCCCGGGGTCATGGGAAATTAACCCTAATAGTGTTAAAATTACCAAAGTTTTTGTTGAATGTAGAAACTGGAAAAAGATAATTGAATTTATTTCTTGGACACCCCAGGGTCATGGGAAATTAAATTGTGATTTATGATCAAAACATTTGTTTTGGCAAAAGCCAAAATTTTCGTTGTTTTTTTAATCGAAAATCATGGGAAATTAAATATTGTAAATTTTTCTTAGAATATTTCATATAATTTTAATTATTAAACTCAGTTATTAATATTTATTATTAATAATTAATCAATAGTTAAATAAATTTATATTTAGAATATTAAAAAACCAATGAAATGCCCAAAAACAACTTAAGGTTTAAAGGAATTGCCCATACTTTCAAACAATTCATTTATACCCATTTTAAAAATATTTTGGACCGTATTAACCCTGATTTAAATGATATTTGTGTACTTTAGTTTATTAATTAATTATTATATATTTTAATTTCGAATTTATATTTTCTTAAAATAATGATTGAATTTTTACCCTATATATCAGATTTTCATTTAATTTGTTACTTTGATCTAAAATTTTAAAAATTTATCTCTTCAAAATTATTTTCTTTTCTCTCTTCGAGAAACCCTAACGCAGACCAGCCAAGCAGCAGGAATGGCGCCAAAGATGGATCCCACGCTGATCGTTAATGTGTACGTGCGCGTCACCGGCGACGAGGTTGGCGCGGCGAGTTTGCTCACCCCTAAGATCGGTCTGCTTGGTCTCTCACCAAAGAAGATTGGAGAGGACATCGTGAAGAAGACCGTCAAGGACTAGAAGGGCTTGCGCTTGACGGTGAAGCTCACCGTGCAGAACCGCCAGGCCACGGAGCCCGAGCGTGACCACAAGAAGGTCAAGAATATCAAGTACAACAGGAACATCTCGCTCGACAAAATCATCGAGATCACCAAGATCATGAAGCCAAGATCCATGGCCAAGGAACTTTCCAGCTCCGTTAAAGAGATTCTCGGCACGTGCATGTCTGTTTAAATTTAGTATTCGTATATATATTTGGTATTGTATATATATATTTACAGTTTAAATTTTGTATTTATATTGGTATACATATTTGGTATTAATATTAGTATATATATTTACATTTTAGGTATTGATATTGGTATATATATTTATAGTTTGGAAATATATTTAGTGTTTCATATTTGTAGTTACATTTTTGTATTTATAGTTACGGATTTGTATATATAGTTAAGAAATTAATTTCAAAATATTTTACAATCTTAATATATATAATTACAGTTTCATTCTTATATTGAAATATATTTACTATATTTACAGTTTAATAACTACAACTTTATTAAAATTTTGTACATTTATTTTTTGTAAATATAGAATTGTAAATATAGTTATACGTGGTTTTGCACACAAACAGTCACGTGATTTGTGAATGGGATTCTGATTTGAAATTGCTAAGAACTTTGTGGATCTTGACCTCCGCGTTGTCACTACTCTAACGTTCACAAAAATGAAAATAAAGCAAATAAAAACACCGGGAGTTTTTTTAGAGAGGTTCTTCCAATGCGGTAGTTGACTATGTCCTTTGTTAGTTTATTAATGATGAAAAGAAGATCACCCGGAACCACAACCCGATTCCAAGATGACCGAAAAAGAAAGATAAAACACTCTGTAAAATACAAATCTCAAAGACTCTTTTCTCTCAGGGTGAATGCTTGCGTGCTTGTAAAAGAGCTGTCTTCTTGATTTTATAGGCTTCAAATATTTGACCGTTGGTAGTGGACGTTGGTAGTGGCTTTGAGTTCAGAGCTTGACTTGTTGTCAATATGACACGTGGGCCTCTTCTTGAGAGAATTCCACGGTGGTGGACTTTGACTTAGGGTCTTATGAGTTTAAATCTTGGTCATGACGATTTTTCTGGTCAGGCTCTGGAGGTTTGAATTGAAGTTGTTGACTTGGTCTGCCCGGGCTTCAATTCATAATTAGCGTGTTCCTTCTCCGATCCCTTTATGGCAATTTTCGCTGGGGACGAGCTTCCGGGCTTTTAGGCTAACAAGCCTGGTCGGGCTTGGGCTTCTGTACCTGTGGGATGGCAGGCCAGGTCGGGCCTTGGTATTAGCCAAGTGTATTGGGCTTTTTCCTGGGTCTTATTCTGCTCGGGTTCTTCATCATCTGGACACATTGTTTGCTCGTGTCCCTTTGGAGCACTTTCTGCTCGGGACGAGCCTTCGCATTTTGAGCTTTAGATTCTGATTAGGCCCAAGCCCTATTAGGCTCTTATTCGGCTTTTGGTCATGTATCAAACAGTCCCATTTGTGTGTATATTCAATTATATTCACAATTTTGGTCTTAAATTACATGAACCGTAAATTTAATTCTCGACCTTATCATTCCAATTATGGATAGAATTTACACATCAATAGTTCACCGCCTACTATAAAAAAATATGAAGTATTATTTATAATATTAAAGTTGATATAATCATATAAAAATTAGTGATGAAAATGAATTAAATTTGCGGTTTCAGTAACTTTTGTAACTTTTGCCGCAAAATAAAATTAATTGAGGGATATCAGAACTATTCTATAATAATATCACATTCTTCAGGGACCGAGCTGGCATTTTAGAAAAATGATTTCAAATTTTTTAGGGGGAACAGTAGTGACACGTGTCACTCCGCTCGGGCTTTGAAGAAGATAAGCCTCTCCGCTTTCCGCTAACCGGGTCAGCGTATTGACCTGCTCACGTGGCCCTGACCAGAGGCTCAATCTCACGCGATGGATGAGCTTATGTGCGCGAATTGAGGAAACCTTATCCGCACGATGCGAGTCGATCTTCACGTATAAAAATACTCGAGTTCTCTCGATTAAAGCTCGCCACATCATTGGTCAGCTTCTTGTCGGTGCACCTATTTGAATTCAAGTAATTTTCATCTCTCTCTTCTATTTAAACCCTTCTCTGTCTTCCTCCTTCATTTTCGCATTCGAGAGAGATCCAAAGCTTCTATTCGCCATTGTTGAGTTTCTGCATTTTCTTTTGAGCTTCATCGCCTTAAATATCCAGGTTCTTTCTTTGTTTTTCTGTAGGTTTTGGGTTCCATTATTGTTTTCGACCAGACGTATGTCATATTTCGGCTCTTATAGGTTCTGTGTTTTGGTGTTTCCGGGTTTTGGTTTCTGGGTTTAATATGAAAGTTTGGATTAGGTTTTCTGGGTTTTTTGTGCTTTTTTTTAACCTATATCAATGGGCGAGAGTAGTGGAAATGGTAGATCTAAGGGCTCGATTTTGGTCTCGGGGTTTTTCCGGACCGAGTCATCGAGGTCCCGGCTGAGGGAAGAGGATATCCCTCAGTTAAGTTTGGAATATGACATTCCAGAATCTATCCAGCTTCATATCCCAGATTCTGAAGAGTTTGCAAATAGAATCAGGGATGATTGGGTTTGTATCTACGAGCGGTTCTTCAAGGATTGCGGGTTAAGATTCCCAATTCCGAAGCCTATTCTCAGATTTGTCCATCAGATGGACATATCTTTGGCTCAGTTGAGCCCAAAATTCTATAGGATCTTGTTAGCTTATCTGATTCGGTGTCTGGAGGAGGGTTTGGACCTGTCACTTATCGATATGCTCGAAGTGTTCGCGGTCAAGAGGAACTCCAACGCCGAGGGTAGGTTCTACATTTCGGTCAAGGGTCACAATGGTGACTTCATTATAGGTATCCCAAACATTTCCCTTGGCCGAGGTCCTTTGGTACAACGCCAATGTTTGGGCACACAAGATCGGTAAATTTCTTCTCCTTTTTGCTCACGTTTGGTTCTGTTGTGATTTTTTTTTCTTCTGATTTGTCTTCTTTTTGTCTTTCATATCGGACAGGGAAGAAAATAAAGTCAAGGCCTCTCACCATCGAGTGGGAAGCTAGGAGCGAGGTCCTCTTCCTGGGAGGAGGCATCGAGTGGAAAGAGTTGACCAAGGAGAGATTCTTTGCCACTAGGGTTTGGTACCGCGACCCAAATTACACCTTCAAGGAATACAACCATAACGGGGTCGAAGAGGTTGAAGAAGATCACACCGGGGACTAAGGTAAGGTTTTCGTGCAGGATTTTATCTCGAGCTCGGGTAGATACACATTTTATTTGTTCGGGAATTTATGATAAGATTCTCTTTTTTGCAAATATGACTTTCGAGCTAAACTATCGGGAGTAAAGGGGAAAGCAGGTAGCTTCCAAGGCTTCTACAAAGGGGAAGGAATCTGAGCCTCAAGGGCTCGGGAGCTCCTCTTGTACCGACCATCGTGGTCGGGATAAAGAAGCTCCCAGGGAGGGTGAGCCTCCGAGGGCGACTTTGATTCATCCTATAGAGGGGCATCGAGTGGAGTCTAAGCCAGAGGTGGTGCTGAAGCAAGTCCCGTAGGGGACTGTTCTATCTGTGGTTGAGCGGGAGGCTGATTCGGGCCTTTGCTCAGCGGGAGTTCGTCATCATATATCCGACAAGGAATCCGTGCTACCGGAAATAGGGACTCTTAAGCCTCTGGTTTCTTCTACCTTTTTGCCGCTCCCGCCCAAGGGAAGCGAGCCCGCTCCGCTGAGGAAGAGGCTGCCCGCAGAAAACCTAAAGGAAACAAGCTTGCTCAGAAGACGACCAAGCCTTCTTCCAAGGTGGCTCGTCCTAGCAGCACCAAGTCTTCCAGCAAGGGAAATGTTTTGGGAAACCTAGGTTTTCTCATAAGAAGACATCTGGTCGAGCTCGTGATTCGTCCCTGGATTCTTCTTATCAGAGGGCTGAGAATCTTTCTCGTGAAGTTGCTCCTGCCAACTCAGACGGCTCGGGTCCTCAATATGAGATCAAGAGGACCACTAAGGAGGCCTGGTTTGGGGAAAAGAGCCTTCGTGAGGCTCCTAAGGTAGCTGGGAACCTGATGAAGCAGTTGAAGGGAAAATAGATGCCCATTGTTTAGGATGATGTTGTCACCTACCCTCGACAGTACAACGCTTTGGCTTCCTTGCAAGCTAAGTTAAACCAGGTTTCACGAGTCTTGTACCTTTTTTTTTTTTTACAAATTTGGAATTATTTTTTTCTTTGGAAACCATTAAGTAATTTCCGTTTTTTATGTTGACAGCTGGGGGCATACCTCAATAACCTGGTCCTCAAATATGATGGCACTATCAATGGTCTGAAGGAGAAGCTGGCCGCCGCCAAGGGTGAGAGAGTGAAGGCCAAACTAACAGAGAAGAAAGAGAAGCTTGCTAAGGTGAACGCCGAGCTCGAGAAGAACTTCGGGGAGTTGGTCTTGCAGAAGAAGGAGGTCGCCGAGCTAAAGCCTAAAATTAGCAAGAAGGATGGCAAGATCAAGGAGCTAGAGATCACCAAGTTGGACCTTTGAAGGTCGAATACAATTACACCATCGACGCGCTGACCCAGGCTAAGGAGGAGGCCTCTGCTGAGAAGGAGGAGACCAAGGGTGTTCGGCGCAAGTACCGAAAGCGCATGCACCAAAGGGATGTCGTGATTTCCCACCACGAGAAGATCACCTATGATACTAAGATCGTGAACAAAGTTAAGCGTAACATGGTCATCATCGGTGAGATCCTCAAGGGAAATCTTACTTATTTTTCGAGCGAGCTAGATATCCTCACGGAGGAAAAGTCCATTCACGAGAACATTTTGGCCGAGCAGCCGACGCCTGTGGTGGACTCTCCAGCTCTCTTCTCCGAACAAGTCTTAAAAAAGGGTGTTGATGTGGCAGATCGAGAAGTCCTTCAGGTGGATAATCCGACCAACATCGCGTCTTCAGAGCGCCAAGGGCCTGATGCAGCTTTCTCCGAGCCAAATTCTGCCAAGCCAAATCAAGAAGAGACCGCCCCTACTGAGGTTACCCTAACCCCGAAATCCCCGAACAAGTCGACCTTGACCGAGCCAATCCTGATTGAGCCAACCTCGATCGAGCACAACCCGATCAAGGCAATTCTGATCGAGCCCAACCTGATCGAGCCGGCCTCACAAAAAGGGACTTCAACTAACGTCAATCAAAGAGAAGGAGCGCAGCTCTGAGCTCCTAGCAATTTTTTATGAATAAGTATCAAACAATATTACTGCTCGTGGTTAAGGCTTTTGCTTTGGGCAGGTCGCGGGACGTGAACCATTTTATGTAATTTTTTGTTTTTGCATGTACTTCCGCCCGTGGTTAGGGCCCCCTTTTTTTATATATATAAACATTGTTTTTTTCTTGCAAATTTTTCTCTTTTGATAGTAAAATAGTCTTTGGAATTATTAATAAAATTGGTAGGAATATTCGTCCAGAATGTTGAATTCCAGGCCGAATGTTCCAATTCCAGTCGCAAGTAAAGAAAATCTTAGGCGATAATAAAAGGGAAAATAAGTACTTACTAAATTTAGTACCTTTGGGAATTTAGGCATGCTCGCCAGATGTTTTCTTGCTGCACCGCGGGTTTTCTTGTGGCGGGGTCCAGAGCTGAGCAGGGTATGCAACTCTTAAAGAGTATGGTACTCGGGCAGAGTATGCAACTCACAAAGAAAGGGTATGGTACCCGGGCAGAGTATGTAACTCGCAAAGGAAGGGTATGGTACCCGGGCAGAGTATGTAACTCGCAAATAAAGGGTATGGTACCTAGGCATAGTATGTAACTCGCAAATAAATGGTATGGTACCCGAGAAGAGTATGTAACTCGCAAAGAAAGGGTACCCGAAAAGCTTCCAAGACTACTGTTCTGGAAATGGGCAAACATTGTTATCCGTAAATTGTTTCTTTAATAAGGACTATCAGATTTTTTGTGATCGAATGGCATATGAACTTTGTTCAAATTACGTGAGATTGCGTGTTGATTCGACCGATTCTTTGAAACTGAACATAACGTGCATGGTAATGTGAAGAATTTTCTCGAAGTAAATGAAATTACTTACTTGTGTTTGGATATTCCTTGGACCGTGTTCTTGTGACTCGTCGTAGTTAAGATTTATCCCCTAATGTGGAGGTTCGATCTCTGACCTTATCCATGTGGCGCATGTTGGTTTGTTGGATTTGTAGGGGTTGCGCCTGATCCTTTTAGTCAGACTGCCTACGTACCCTGTACTTCTGGGATCAAGCCATTACGTAGTTCATGGGGGATATCATTTTCTGACCTTTAAGTGTAGTATTTTCTTAGGTGCATAGCATTCCAGCTCCGAAGGACTCTCGATCCATCCAGGGTAGCCAATTTGTAAATACAAGGTTTTACTAATTCGGTAATTATATAGGTGTTGGACATGTGTCCTTAAACAAGCTGATTTTTATCCATTTGTAAAAGATTATGACAAGTCGTTGAAAAAAAGATGGAGCTTATTATGTTAATCTTATTATAGTTTCTGGTAGAGTGAAATAGAATGTTTGCTCTTTTGTTCATAAAGGATGCAATTATGTTATTATTATCAAAACAGAGTCAATGTAACGATGAATTAATAATCATTATAAATGAACTTAAAATTTCGGAGACCTGATTAACTTGGTGGGAGCCCATTAATCGTATAAGGTCATTAATGTGACTAAGTGATAATCCTTTTTTTGATTTTGTGTGTGTCACACTCACTAGAAGTGTATTAAGTATGAAGTATCTTCATACTTGACTACACCTAATTTCATTCTTCCCCATAGTGGACGTTGGTAGTGGCTTTGAGCTCGTAACTTGACTTGCTGTCGAGCTGACTAGTGGGCCACTTCTTGAGAGAATTGCGCGGTGGTGAACTTTGACTCAACGTCGTGGGAATTTAAATATTGGTCGTGGCGATTTTCCTGGTTGGGCTCTGGAGGTTTGAATTGAAGATGTTAACTTGGTCTAACTGGGCTTCAGTGTTTAATTAGCGTGTTCCTGCTAGGATCCCTCTACAGCAATTTCCGCTGGGGACGAGATGCTGGGCATTTAGGCCAACAAGCCTGGTCGGGCTTGGGCTTCTGGATCTGTGGGCCGACAGGCTTGGTCGGGCTTGGGTTTTAGCCAAGTGTATTGGGCTTTGGCCTTGGGCTGACGTGACGTTCACATTCTTCTTTGGTTCTTCATCATCTTGACACATTCTCCGCTCGTATCTCTTTGGAGTACTTTCTCCTCGGAACGAGCCTTCGCATTTTGGGCTTTAGATTCTGATTGGGCTCAAGCACTGTTAGGTGCTTATTGGGCTTTTGGCCATGTATCTCAAGGAGAGCCCACGCATCTCAGCGATTTAGTTCCGGATAACAAATCGGAAGCAAAATGGGAGTTATCTTCTCATAAAAACTTGCAAGAAGCAAGTGGATCGGAGGCTCGAAGCTCTTGAAGATCAGAGAACACAGACAGAATTGTCGAAGATGTCAAGTACCTGTTATTGTGTTTATTTATTATGGCATTATTTATTATTATGATGGCTCAATTAGATCATACAATAATGTGTCAAGAAAATAAAGAAATTTATTTTATCACGATTAGGCAAATTAATTTTTTTTATGTACAAACGGATGGGGTGATAGTGATTATTGGTATGTGACTCTAATCCTGGTTAAAACATTTTTAAAAGGTTTCCCCCACGCGTCGTACATAATGAGTGATAATTTCTTATGGAGATTTTTTGAGAATCATATCCCAACATTTCTTTCCCGATTTATACATTATGATAAATATATAATTCAATGTGTTTTCAGTTATGGACTGAGTGTCCAATTCATGACAATATATATCTTTGAAACTCAACAATATTAATTAGGATTGGGGAAAATAAGGCATCGTTTTTGGGAAACATTATGCCATTCAGTATTGTGAAATTGTTTTGTCTACTTCTTCAATCAGATCTAGAGGACCTTATAATATATCCACACTAGTTAGTGTTGATTTTATGTTTGAAAAATACTTTTTATCCTTCAATATATTGTGTGTTGTTCCAAAGTCGTGTATATAAAATTCTCCACCTTCACAATTAGCTTTGTCCAGTTTTTAGAATTTAACTAAAAGCAAACACAAATTTCGATAAGAAAAGTAATTAATTAAACATTAGAATTAGTCTATTACACACCTTAAAATTAAAAAAACTATACATAATATATCTTAAAAAAATAAGACAAGTAAACATAGGATTATTGTGCTTATTTCCCAATAGTAGTTATATAATTCAATTTTAGTTTCCACCAGTCGCTTGCTTACTGAAATCACTAACTGTGATGATGAAATCATTATTGAAGTCGGATGCTTCGAGATGAGTGGACTTGTTTTGGTCAATAAAGTTGACCACTTTTTCTTTCCCTTTCACGGACTCCTGGTAAAGTTTGTGTAAGTGCTGCGGGACTTGGCATACTCTTGACCAATGCCCCTTCAGCCACATATGAAAAAGAGTTTTCAAACCCTTTTGAGGAGTTTGTCTCTTTTCCCTTTAAGGAGTTTGTCTCTTTTCCCTTCTTTTTTTTGTGTGTGTGTGTGTGGGGGTGGGGGTTTCTCGCATGTTGCTGTTTTTTATGATAGCAACCACTACATCGACCTTGTCAATGACACTGTCCTCACTCTCGACCTGAAAATAGTTCTTACGTTCAGACTCATTGGAGTTGATATCGTTTACTTCAGGATGCGCTTTTAAGCCGGTCGGGCAAGATTGATGATTCTTCATTAGCAACTCAGTATTCTTTTAAGCGATGATGAGACAATAAACTAGTTCAAAATACTTTTGGAAACCCCGTACATGACATTGTTTTTGTAGGGTTAAGTTTGATGCGTGGAAAGTAGAAAGTATTTTCCAACATTTTAGCGTCAGTTACCGTTACCCCATCAAATATGAAGTGGGTTACTATTCTGAACATTGCAGAATTATAATCGCCGACTTTCTTATTGTCTTAGCGGTCCATTCATCAAGGAAAATGAGAGCATTATATCTCTTTGATGCTCATGTTTTTCATTAAGATTTTCTACAACTTTGTTGGATCTTTCGTAGGGAAATATATATTTTTGGGGCTTTCGTCAAGGTGTTAGCAAAAGGAAACTTACAGATGTCGCCTTTTCTGTTGTTGATGAGTCATTCTCCTTTTTGAGTGTTTTAAGAAGATTATATCTTTCCTTGTCCGTCACTGAATGGAAGCTACACAAGATTCGACACGGTGATAACTAACATGAAAATAAATAAATCATTACATTAAATTCAAAATATAGAAGTCTACAAATATTGTAAGTAACAAAGAAAAAAATACATGTATATAACTACTTTTGAGGCAACATAAAATTCTTCCTATGTAATATTAAAGATGAAAATACTAACATTAAAAACATGGATAATTATGGCTACAAAAACTAACATTAGTCTAGGCATTTTCTCGGCTAAACTTTGAGAGAAAAATATATGGTAGAATAAGAAATGTAATTTTGTATAGTTTGATAAACTTGTATTTATATGTAAAAACCTAGTCGTTCATACATGTTAAGTTACTGTTGGATACGTTCTAAAACAATGTAACTAAATGTTAATATTATATTCGTGATGTAATGTCATAAAATGATATGTAAAAATAGACAAACATTTTAGAGGTATACTTAAATCATAAAAATATTAAAATGACACACTTATGACAAATTTAATATAATATTATTTCACTATAAGGTGGTAGAGTCTCATGTATATAGTAAATTAACATTACTTAAAGATAATATTTGTTAGATGTAGACCACATAATTTTAATACAAGGTGGAAAATCCTCCTCTATATAATAAAATGATGCTATACATATTGATATTAACGAAAAATAAATAACTGTTAGATGTGAATCAAATCATTTTACAATAAGGTGGCAGACCCTCCTGTATACAATAAAATGATGTTATACATAAAAAAAAAATATTATTGTAACTCGCATCACAATGTTATAAGGTGACAGAGCCTCCTATATACAGTAATACGATGTTATACGTAAACAAAATTTAATTATCTTAAATCACATATCATTGCTATAAAGTGACAGAGCCTCCTGCGTATAGTAATATGATGTTATGTATAAACAAAATTTAATTATCGTAAATCATATCACATTACAATAAGGTGGCAAAGCCTCTTGTATATAGTAATATGGTGTTGTAAAACGATAATAATAATTATAAAATTTTCAATCCACAGTTTGATATACCGTGCTTTGAACTTAGCGTAGAGTGATCATTCTGCTAACATGCTGTAAACTCACAACTTTTGCACTTATTACTTTAGCGTGTAGTAAGAAATAATAAAAAGTGAATGAGTGATGTGATTTTCATATAGATGAAATATTAAGGTAAAATAGTTGAAGAAATGAGAGATAAAATAGAGAGAGAGTCAATGGAAGTAAGAGTGAGAATGAAGTGATAAGTGAGGAAATGAGAGTGAAAATAGTTCATTCATTCATCCTCCAAAGGAGTGTATATGTATATTAAATTTCAGGGGTATTTAGGTGAATTACACATTATGAGTGCATATTTAAATAATTACTACAAACCTAGCTTAATATGCTAATGAGTGTTTCATTATACATTAAATCAGCCAAATTAAAATAAATTGATATTGGTGTGGTCACAGAAAAAGTTGACCCCCAACAGCTCCAAAAATCCTAGGAAGAACTCGGGAACAAAACCAAGAAGAAAAGGAGGTCTCACGGAGAATATCATAAGTGTCAGAGCCGTGCCTAACGCACCTTGTAGTAAATGTGCGCCCTATCTGGCTTGTTGTGCATGTCGTAGAACGGCAGAGGCATTACTTTGCGTACGCCACGCGCAGGTCGACACCACGTGGCACCAACAATGCCCCGCTACATCCAGGCGCCCCTTAGCGCCGCGACATAGTCAAGGCATGCCTGGGTCCATACCTCAATTTGGCCAAGCGCCCTACTCGGTCTCCCGTGAGACGGCATGGGAATGTCTTGCTGCGCACACCAACACAATGAGGTGTTGCAGAAAGAAGGAACTAGAACCTTTTAGAAATGATTAAAAGAACTGTAATCGTTTTACAACATTCATTTAGTAGGTACCTTGACGAGACATATTTTATGGTCATATCATAGAGTAATTGTTTTTCTAACGATAATAACTCTTTTGGAATATTTATGTGTGATAAATTATGAACCTGAAAGAAAAATAGTATAAGAGTTATTGTCAGAGAAAAAGTAATTACACAATCAACAACATCTGCTGATAATCAGATTGAGGAAACATCAAGTGCCAAATCAGAACTCGGGGTACTCAGATGTAGTGGCAGGTTCAGTTATTAAATTGAACGCTATCAGCACCGACAAGAGAACAATGTTGTCGTTTCGACAATAAAGTTGATGATCCATCAACCTTTGACATGGCCATATAGGATACTGATAATGGGAAATGGCACGATGCCATCAACTAACAAATAGAATCCATGGATTCTGATCAAGTCTGGGAACTTGTAGACTTAACAGGTGAATTCAAACCCATTTACTGTAAGTTGATCTACGGGAGGAAAATTGGAATGGATGGGAAATGCTTATACTCAAAGAGAAGGTTTTGGTTACGTTGAAAATTTCTCTATTATCGCTGATGTCCATTCATATACTCATGGCCATGGCCTAAAGTCAAAACCGCCTTCCTGGACGGGTACATTGACGAGTACATCTATATGGTCAAACCACAAAGGTTCATACATAAAAATCAAGAAGAGAAAAACTCCAGATTACTAAGGTTTATTTATGGATTGAAGAAAGCTTCCAAATCTAGGAATCTAAGGCTAGATGGTACCATCAAATCTTACCGATTCGTTTAGAAAATCAATTAGGCATGCATTTATAAGCTCAATGATAAAAAAAAAATATTGTGGTTTTCCTTGTTCTATACGTCGATGATATACTTGTTATTGGAAACAATGTGAATAGTTCCAGATGTATATGGGCCCTCAACGTTGTACTGTGACAACAGTGACACGGTGAAAATTTTAAAAATCCCCGATACCATAACAAAGCGAAGCATATAGCACAAATACCATCTCACTAGAGAGATTATATGTCGAGGCAATGTAAGGGTTGTGAAAATAGCTTCGGGAGATAAATTGGCAGAACTAACACCAAGACATTGCCGGAGAAAAAATTCAGGAGGCATCTGGAGAGTATGGGTCTAAGAGACATGGGTCATCTTATTTAAAGTACAAGTGGGAGATTGTTGAACATGTGTCCTTAAACAAGTTGTAATTAACCCGTTTGTAACGGATAAAGATGATACTTACTATGTTAATGTTATTATAGTTTCTGGTAGAATAAAATAGAACGTTTAATATATAGTTCATAACGGATTCAATTATGTTTTTATTATTACAACCGATTCAATGTGAGGAACAGTTGATAATCATAATTAATGAACTTAAAAAAATATGTGACATTATTAATCAGGTGGGAGCCCATTAATTGTATAAAGTCATTAATATGACTATGTGTAAACATCTTATTCTTGATGAAAGTGTGTATCACACTCACTACAAGTGCATTAGGTATGAAGTGGCTTGATATTCGACTTGACCTAACTAAACTATGAAAGTTATATAAGACTGTCACTGATAACTTGGATTTAAGTCACTAGTAGATGACCAAATGGATATTAGATCTAAGTCCTGAATGAACTTGAAAGAGGAATGTTGACTTGATTATTCTCTGATTTAACTGTTAAAGAACACAATACATTGTCGTTCCCGATGCTCCTATTTTCTGGAACATTATAGACAATGGGTAAAGGTAGCTTGATCACAGACATGGACATCACATAGATATTTTCAGAGTCAAGATGATTCCAATGATTGTCTATCATCAGAAGTGAGAATGACGCATGCGCAGCTTATGAACTATAATCATAAGTGAGTCATTCAATCATATTAACCTCAAATGAGTTAAGGAAGAAAATGCAATCAAGGGTGGAATGGTAAAAATCGCTTGCTCCTGTGTGAATTATCAATTAATGAATTTGATTGTATCAATATAAACCTTGCTATTAAAACGAATAATACATAAAATTTCATGAAAGAATCCAGCCTCGGGTTTACAGTGCATTAACACTGAGGTTTGACGAACTTCTAGCAGTTCGTTGGAGCTTAAGTGAAATTGGTCCATGGTCCCCAGGATAGCTCCGTAACGGATGATGCTGACATGATAAACATTCTTTATGTATAATCTCGACAACCCCCTATTGGAGAGGAGAAATTTGCAGGCCCCTGGAGGTGCAATTTCAAGGAATTGACTTTCCTATAAATAGGAGCCTTCCCCCCCCCCCCCCCCCCCCCCCCCCCCCCCCCCCCCCCTCATTTACACACTCACTCACAACTTTCTCCAGAGCTTCGTTGTCTAGATTTCTCTCTCTAAAAAATCGTCTACCCTTAGGGGGAAAGGACTTGAGTAAAGAGCTGAGATCGTTCTAGAAAAAGTGTCTTAGCCTCGACAAGAAAGTTTGTTTGATGAGTCAGCAAAGGTATCCCTCGCTAGGTGGTTAACGACGCCAACACCTGCGAGGTCGACAAAGGAAGGAGCATCCCTTGTCGGGATAAGGCCCCTCGTTAGACGAGACCACCTACCCCGACAAGGTAGACAAAATAAGGAGCTTGCCTCGTCAGGATAAGGCCCCTCGTCAGACGAGGCCTCCTACCCGGACAAGGTCGACAAGGAGCATTCCTTGACAGGTTAGGCGCCCTCGCCAATCTCGACAAGGTCAACAAAAGAGCATACTCGTCAGGTCAAGCCTCTCGTTGTTCTTCGCCAACACGAGGGAGGTTTGACAGTGAGCCCGCCAATACCGACGAGGTCGACGAAGGACACATCACGCCGGTAATACCCATCCATTTGGCAAAGGGTCACTCCCGCGCCGCCAACAACGGCACTTCCGTCGAGTCAAACCACATCGTCACTGACCCGCCGTTTATCACTAACCCCCAACTATGTGAGACCAGATTCTCTTAAACTGAGATACGTAGGCAGCCTCTCCCAACCATAAGCGACGGGGCACGGGCCCATTGTACCCTTTTTTGCAGGTCCTTCCTCGCCATAGGAGCTCGCCAAGGAAGGAAGACCACAAGAATCATCAAGACTAGCTTGGAGTTTCATGAAGACCGGAGTTTGTGCAGACGAGATATCGCTAAGACAAGGACTCCGCCAAGACGAGGAGCTTCGCTAAGACCGGACTTCGCCCTCACAAGGGAAGTTCGCTGAGGATCGTCAACGACAGCCCGGAGACTCATCCAAGACGACGGAATCGCCTCCAGCTTTGACGATCACTAGTCAACCCGCGTTAACTCATCATTCAATCATCCTTGTGTTCAGCGGGTCAACCTCGGGACCCGAACCTTGGATTCGACTCTAAGTTAAAGCCATTTTTACGTATTAACAACATTGATATTTTTTTTAATCATAATGTAATTAAATTATACTTAAAATACATATTTATAGACTCAACTATCTAGAATCTTTCATCGTTTAAAATTAACAAAAAAAAAAAAACGAAAAAAAAAACATCATTAGACATATTACTTTTAAATATGTTTATCTATAGTTTTGCACTTTATATTCTTGTTATTATAGTTTGTTAGAAATTTCAAATTAGGTTCTTTTTCCCAATTATCATATTATTAGAACTTAAAAGATGTAGGTACTGATACTGTAGTGTTTAAATACACGTGGTCGTGGATTGGAGATTCAGGTGTGTTTGGATGGAAAAAAAAATTGGGTTGTTTGTCTTGTAGGCTGCTGGTTTAACACGTCTGCAATGACGTGCCAAAGACAGTGACCAGAACTATCCACTATTTTTAACTTATCCTGTTCCACGTTTTCCTTTTCTCTGATCTCATCTCAACCGTTCATTTTGTCCCAAGCATCTTCGAAGATTTCCCTTTCTTTTTCTTATACTCTTTTCTTTTATGCTATTTATTTTTATTAAAAAATAAATGTTATTATTGGTCATTAAATCACTAAATTTTTATTCATATCTGAGATTATATTGATGGTGTCCTTTTCCTTTTCCGTTTAAATATACTACTCAGTTTTTTATTTTATATTTATTAAAATTAAAATGGATCATATAAAAAAATAGTGGCCGCCGAGTATTAATCTAAATATTAATTATATGTTTGTGACTTTTTCCAAAAGTTTTTATGGGCCTCAAGGAATCAATTTATGACTTTTCGTCCTAAGACATAGCTTTAATTAATTTGAGATATTTATGCAGATTATATTTTACTTATGAACATGTTATGGAAATCATATAAATTTGGTGCACTATGGTAGTTGACATACTTAATTTACTCTAAATAATTATTCGGTACTATTAGATGATATACTCTTGAAAAATACCGAGCAACTGAAGTTGAACCATTATGACGAACAAGCAAGATATCTAAGAGATAAATGAGAATGTTTAAGAGTTTTCTAATATAATGCCTAAAAATCGATTAACGTGAATGTTGCCTATGATTTGATTTTGGGCACAGGCCCAATGCCAGCTTGACGGTCTAAATAGGCTTTATCTTGATCTTCGGTATTGATGGGCCAAAAATCTTTTGTGTATAACATTCCTTTGATTTTAGCCGGTATTTGAGTCGGAAATTATGAGTAGACAGTGTTGATGCCGTTTTTTTGGATCAAACACTGTTGAGGCCCAAGTTGTGGATTTGGGCCTGGCCCAATGTCGTTTGCTGACGTGGCGGGCTTTTTGTAGACTTCTGCGTGGGCCTCGGTTGGCCTTTGTTACGGGGATGACAGATTTGCTGTCTGCAGTGGCTTTTGCTGTCAATGATAGTTCCCTCTGACCCCCGTTGACTTTGGGATGATTGCCCTTCTGACGTCGGAGTGAGTTTTTAATTGGCCGATTCGGGGACTCTGAGTGGGTATCGCTGGACTTTTCTTGGAACGAAGGTCTCGTGGCCGTTCAGGGTCCGAAGCGATCGGGGTGGCTCGCTACCTGTTACCGCAGAGTCTGGAGATGGCCAGGCCGGGTTTTAAACAGGACCTGTTACCGCAGAGCCTGGAATTGACCAGGATGGGTTTTGTACAGGGCCTGTTACCACTGAACCTGGGGATGTCCAGACCGGGTTTTGTACAGGTTCGGAGTCCACGCGGATCGGGGGTACCAGTGAACGGGGGAGTGCATTCGTCCAATATATGGGTCCTAGAGATCCCTCTCAGGGTGATCCCTCGGTCGTCCGGATCTTAGAGGGAATTTCTCAGACCTGACCCTACGACCTGAATAGTGGGCCCCTGTCACTTGTCCCCAGACTATCCCAACAGTCGTATGATAGACTGGAGATAGGCCGGACACAATGTGGAACGGAGCCTATCAGGCGGGTCGGGATCTTATGAAAATTCCTCCAGGGCTTCCGCTTTTATGAACTGCCTCACTTCTCCGAGCCTGAAAAATGTAACACCCGAGGTCAAGGGAAACAGGGGGGGTACCCCCTGATTCACCTCCGACGCTCAACATTAGTACAATATTTGAGGGGAGGCGAGTATATCGGGGGTAGAGAGAGAGAGAACTCGGGTTGAGAGAGTTTGAATGAGTTACCGTTTCAACTGAACTGAGCTTCTATTTATAATAGGGTTCGGGGGCCTGATTGCAGTAAAATATTGTCCAGGGGGGGTCCCGGACAGTTTTATAATTGCATTTTGGTCCCCGGAAAAGATGGTCCGATCCCGGCCGTCCGCGCGAGATCGGACGGCCACCAATCCCCCGAGGAGGGCCCGCATGGCGCGGATCAAAGGGCAGGGGCAATCCCTGCCCTCCACGTGTCCTAGCCCGAAGGCTAGCCTCGCCACTTGCGAGGGCGCGGATCCCCGTGCAGGGGACACGCCCATCAGGGCCGTTGCTCGGGCTTTGCCCGAGTGCAAGTGGGGCGTGTCCCTTGTGGGGACACGCGAGTGCGCAGGATCGCGCCATTTGGCGCGATCGATGGTGGCAGCCCCCAAGTGGGGGGCTGAGGTGGCCCCAGGCGGGGCCCGTGGGCTGGTGGCGGCTCGCCACGTGGCGTGGCCCTGACAGCCGCCGCCCCTGTGGGTCCCGCGGGGGTTTCCTCGGCCGTTTTTTGCTCCCGAGCGCGTCCCGTGTCCGTTTTTCCCAAATTTTATGTCGTTTTTGGGGTTTTTCATATTTTTACGAACACCGGGACACTTTGTTTTTCGAAAACGGGCCTCCGGAGGGAGTTTTGGGTTTTGAAATTGATTTAATTAATTCATAATCTTAATTAATAGATTAATCGAAATAACTAATTAATAAACGGAATTTATTGAGATAATTTCCGTTTAATTAATTTGTTTATAAAAATCAATCCCGTTTTTACCCGTAACATTAACCCCCCAGTTTTACGGAAGTTCGTGATTTCCGTGAAAATTCTATAAATTCGAGGTGGGCCCTTTCATTTTCTCATTTCCGAGGCGAGACAAGATCTGCGGTTTTACTCGAAGTAAGTCTTTCAGACCTGAGTAACTTTTTGTTTTGTTACCCTTTTCACGCACCGTTTTTTCCGGAGTGTTGCGCTTTTAGTGGTCTTTGTCGCAGCTCGGTTTTTATAACATGCCCTTCGGATCGATTTTTGTAAAAATCGAGTGGAAGTCGAGTTGGTTCATGAAAAAACCATCTTCGAACTTCTCTCTGGCTCTCATGGGGAACCAGACCGATGCCACAGCCGCCCAGCCAGCGTCCACCGTCGCCGGAGAAGACCCTCGTCGGGGTCGTCCGAGTCCGGCGAGGCCAGTGGAGGAGGAGGGCAGCGGTGGCTGCGAGGAGGAGCAGGGAGCCGCGGGCTCGCCTGCGCGGGCGATTGGCGAGGCCGGCCAAGCCCTAGGCGGCGCCGCGCGGCTCGCCGTCGACGGAGGAGGGCCCCGCGAGGTCCGGGGGGCCGCTGCGAGTCCGTCGGTGCCGGTGGCACTCGGTGGTGAGGCCGGTGGAGAGCGGGCGGAGTTGCACCTCCCGCGGGTTCTAGGCGAGGTCGGGCTCGCTTTCGCCGGCGCGGAGGAGCCCGCCGTCGCCGGAGGCGGTCCGCACGAGGCTCGGGGGGTCCGGGCGACTTTGTCTGAGCGGTCGCCTGGAGCCGAGGCGGCCGCTGGCGGTCGAGCTGGGCCGAGCTCCTCGCGCGGGTCGTGCGAGTCCGAGCTTGCCCTTGTCGGAGCGGATCTCGCCGCCGTGGGTGGCGCGAGGTCCTCCGAGGGTCGAGGGGTTCCGGCGACCCCGTCTGCGGGTTTGCCGCCCGCGTGCGCCGTTGGGGGAAGTCGGTCGGCGTCGGTTCCCTCGCGGGATTCCGACGGGGCCGACGAAGGCATGGCGGGGCCTCCCCTTGCCGGGGTTGGTTCTGTCGTGATTCGGGAGGCCCGGGTGATCCGATCGGCGAGGAGTTGCTCCGACGCCAGACGGGGCGAGGGGGCCCCGAGCGGGTCCGATGAGGGCGAGGCCGCCCGTGGTGGGTCCCGACGGTCCTTTCCCGCCGATGTCCGCCTCCCCGAGGTCCGGGGAGTCGGCGTGACTTGGTCCGCGGTGGGGCCACCCTCTGGGAGGGTGGCCGATGGTCGTGGTGTCGAGGTTCCCTCTTCGGGAGCCATCGGTCCCGCCGGGCTCCCCGTGGGCCCAAAATTTTTCAGTTTGGGTTCCGGGCGAGTTTCTGTTAGTGAGGGCGCGTTGATTCTGTTTCCCCCTTTTTCAGGTGGGGTCCGCGCCTTGATTCTTGGTGCGGGTGCAGAATTTGAAATTTCTGCTCCGGAAATATCCCGGGATTTTTCAGTTTCCGGGTGGGCCAGGCCTTCGGCGCCAGCCTCTTCGGCTGGCGTTGGCGGGCCATCTTCTTCTCCTCTCGGCGGGGTTCCGAGAGGGCATTCTTCATTGTTGTTTCCGGCGACGGAGCCGGATACCCGTCTGGTTGGTGCAGGTACCCGCCCTATGGCCGTTGGCGCGAGCGGATCGCGTCATAGAGCCGTCGTAGCAGGTGGGTCATGTCCGATTTTTCATCGGAATGTGGGGAGGTGGGTCGATCCTGATCAGGAGGCTCCTACCCGGTTTTGGTTTGATCCGCCTTTGGATTGCTCGGATATTGATGTTCCGAGCGTCGTTTCCCCCGATGATCTGGCGGAATTCTATCGGGATGAGGAGCTGGCCCCTGTCGAGGGCGTTTGTGCGCCGTCGGAGGGTTCATTGCCCAGCCGTCCTCCTGACGGGATGGTGGCGGTGCCTTTGGAGAGCATCCGCCTCGGATTTACCCTCCCGATCCCTCCATTGCTGGAGGAGATTTTGATCCGCACCGGCTTGCATCCGATCTAGCTTGGCCCGGATGCTTGCTGGTTTATCGCCGGGTGTTACTCGATGTGGCGGGAGGAACGTGGTCGCGCCCTTTCGGCTGACCAACTTTTTCAGTTCTTCATGCTCCGCCTCTATTGGGGCACGCGGGGTCTCGAAAACTGGTGTGTCCTTGATTCCGATCAGGGCGTTGGCGTTGCTGGCCTTCATCAGTATTCGGACCCCGACTGGCATAGTCGTTGGGTATGGGTCCCGTGCGGTCTTTTGGGGTCTGTTCCCCAGCGCCTAGTTCCGCCCCCGGCTCGTTCCTGCCCGACTTTCGGGAGTTTCGACTTCGGCAGCCTTTTTATGGCAAGGTTGTTAACTCCTGAGTATTTTGCTCCGTTTCTGGAGCGGTCGGCGTGGGTTTCGTCGGGGTGGCTCCCGGCCAATCGTTTGTCGGTACCGCGCTGGGCTTCTCTGGAGGGCCCCCAGTCTTTTCACGGTTTCTTTTTTACTTTGCTGGTTGCTTTGTAACTTGATTCGTTTTGCTTCTAACTCTGTTTTTGCTTTTTGCAGGTATGGCTGGAGAAGACAACACAGGCGACTCTGGGAGGACCATCTCTGGAGTTTTGGTGCGCCGAACCCGTCGACCGACGCGGGCCACTGGTGATGATGAGGAGCGACGTCGGGTGAGGGGGACCCATTCTCGGGGGAAGACCCCGAGCACTGCCGCGGGTGCGTCGTCGTCGCATGCGGCGGCTCATGAGCCATCCGTTTTTGACTATGCTCCTCCATTCGGGGAGCTTGGCGTGGCCGGGCAGACTCTGCCCCCGGTATTTTCTGCTTCTCTGCACGACTTGTTCAGTCGCTCTTGACTTTTTGTTTTGGCTCATCCTCCTTTGTCTTTTTGCAGGTACCCTCGGTGTTTCCTCCCAGCGGCACCGAGTTTCCGGTTCCACCCCGAGATCTCCGGGTGGATGCCGTGTATATGCAGGAGATTGCTTCTCATCGCGCCCGGAACGCTTCCCTGGAACGCGAGAACCAGGAAAAAATCGGTCCAGGGCCGAGATCTCACAGGGCGGGATGACAACTGCCCTTCGCTTGCTTCATGAGGCTCAGGAGACTCGGGAGCGATTGGCGGGCCAGCTGGCTCGTGGCTCCGTGGAGTATCACCGGACGGCTTCCGCGCTTGTCTCAACGCGGAGTCGCATCGCAGCGCTGGAGGCCGATCTTCGGGACACGCGGAGCAGCATGTCGGAGGTCGCAGACACCCGTTTCTGGGAGGGCTTCGTCTCTGTCTTCATCTCCTTGGCGATGTCCAACCAAGGAGTCCCGCTCTCTGTTGCCTTCCTGACGGAGCAGTACCAGCTCCCGGCTCATGTTAGGGCGACACTGGAGCCCTATGTGGCGGCGATTCCGGCTTCTCCTCCGGCGGTCCATCCCGATCCTCTGGCAGCGCTGGCGGGGTTTGGTGATCCTGCCGCCGGCTACATAGGTGCTTATGATGCCACCGGTAGCAGCACGGGCGACTTTCCGCACTTCGGGGGCCATGGAGCAGAGTAGCGCGTTTCTTTGTACTCTTTCTTTCAGAGTTTTGGCAGTCTCCACCGCCTGTGGTGGGGATTTGACTGACGCCTTCTGGGCACGGCTTATATATATTTGACTTTAGTTGCCATTTTGTATACCACGTCTTTTCGCGCCTCGATTGAGGCTGCATCGGCTTTATTTTGCTGTTCGCGTTGGTTTCCGCTTTTCTCGGTTTTACCCCTTCTTTCTTTCGCTGCAGGTATCTACTATCCCAGGCGGTTCGGCTCAGCTTCCGATTCTTACATCGGTGGCGGTTTCGACGTATCTGACGTACTTTGCGCCTTTCGAGATAGATCTTCGACCCCCCGAGCCTTGTTGATCTTTTTTCGGGGCGGTCTTTGTCCGGCTTTCCGCCAGAGCTGTGTCTCTGGCTTTGTTCTTAGATGCCTGAGCAGGTGGGGTCGGTGTCCCGGCCTCACCGGGGCTTCGTGCCGTGAGGATGCTTGTGAGGCGTTTGGCTTTTCCGAAGTTGGCACCTGGGAGGGCGGCTTACTGTCTCGGGTGCCGAGGTTGGCGCCTGGGAGGGCGGCTTACAGTTTCGGACTTAGCACCTGAGCAGGCCGGATCGAGGTCCGGGCCGTGCTAGGACTTGTGCCAGGAGGACGCTTGTGAGGCGTTTGGCTTCCCGAAGTTGGCACCTGGGAGGGCGGCTTACTTTCTCGGGTGCCGAGGTCGGCGCCTGGGAGGGCGGCTTACAGTTTCGGACTTAGCGCCTGAGCAGGCCGGATCGAGGTCCGGCCCGTGCTAGGACATGTGCCCGGAGGACGCTTGTGAGGCGTTTGGCTTCCCGAAGTTGGCACCTGGGAGGGCGGCTTACTGTCTCGGGTGCCGAGGTCAGCGCCTGGGAGGGCGGCTTACAGTTTCGGACTTAGTTGCCTGAACAAGCGGGACCGAGGTCCGGGCTTTGTTAGGGCCCCTTTTTTTTTTTTTTATATGTCTCTTTGCCTATTCCCGTTAACCCCCCATTTTTTGAGTAATCCGTTAGGGTTGGGGAAAAAACTATACAAGTAGAGACATATGCGATAGTCGAAATGACAATTTTCTATTGATTTGGCACTTCTTGTGGTGCCTTCTTTTACATAGACTGGTATATCGGAGCTATTTCCGGACCGATTGGGGTTTTTGCGGCGGAGACGATGGTGTCGAGCGTGTTCCCTGTGAGCTTTTCTGCTTGTGTTGGAGCCTTTTGTTTTTGTTTTTTCTTAGCTTCAACCTGGATCGGAACATTCCAGGGAAGATTTTCCCTAGACTGGCCGGGCTCCCGGTCGTCGCTTAGTTTGTTTCGGTTCCGTACTTCGCAGGTTTCTCGCTCCGGGTGTACGACTCGTTTCTCGTCTCGCGCCGGCTTACTGGTAGTATTGCTTCAGATGCTCGACGTTCCAGGGACGGGGAATCTCCTTACCCCCCATCTCTTCCAGTCGATAAGTTCCATCTCGGATGATCTCGGTGACGCGATAGGGACCTTCCCAGGTGGGCCCCAGAACTCCGGCTCCCTGAACTTGTGTGTTCTGCCCCACTTTCCTGAGGACAAGGCTGCCTTCAAGAAAGCGTCTTGCCTTGACTTTCGAATTGTCGTATCGCTCTACAATTTGCTTTTGGGCCGCTAGGCGGGTGTAGGCGTCGTTTCTCCTTTCTTCAAGGAGGTCGAGCTCGGCTCTTAGCGCTTCAGAGTTTCGCTCCGGGTCGTAGAGTTCGACCCGTGGTGATGGCACTGTGATCTCCGCGGGGATGACCGCCTCGACGCCATACGTTAGAGCGAATGGAGTTTCACCCATTGCGTTTCTGGTGGTGGTGCGGTACGCACAGAGCACGGCTGGCATTTCTTCGGCCCATTTCCCTTTCTTCTCGTCAAGTTTCTTTTTCAGGATTGCCTTGATATCCTTGTTGACTGACTCGACTTGGCCGTTGGCTTGTGGGTAGACTGGGGAGGAATAAGTGTTGTTTATTCCGAGGTCTTGACAGAACGATCGGAGGTCCGAGTTGTTGAACTGTTTGGCGTTATCGGTGATGATGGACTCGGGGATCCCGTGTCGGCACACTATATTGCGCCAGATGAAGTTCGTTGTGTTCGTCTGAGTGATCTTTGCCATTGGTTCTGCTTCGACCCATTTGGTGAAGTAGTCGATGGCGATTATGGCGTATTCCACCCCTCCTGGCGCTTTTGGGAGTTTTCCGATCAGGTCGATCCCCGATTTTGCGAAGGGACGGGGGACCATCACAGGGCAGAGTGGGACCGCCGGCTGTCGCAGGATTTGCGCGAACCTTTGGCATCTGTCACATCTTCGCGCCATTTCGGCGGAGTCTTTCTTGAGGGTGGGCCAGAAGTACCCTTGTTTCAGGGCCTTCAGAGCCAGAGATCGTCCAGCGTAGTGGTTTCCGCAAATTCCTTCGTGGATTTCGCGGAGGACTAGGTTGGCGTCTTCTTCTTCGAGGCATTTCAGGAGAGGTTGCATGAAGCCTCGTTTGTAGAGTTCTCCGTTGTGCAACACATATCTTGTTGCTCGGAGCTTGAGCTGCCTGGCTTCCTTGCGATCGGCCGGGAGAGTACCGTGTCTCAGGTACTCTTTTACCGGAGTGGTCCAGCTTTCACTGGGTTCGCTTGCCAGGGAGAGGATTTCCTCGTCAGTAGTTGGGGTTGTTTCTTTCTCGAGCCCTTTCGCCACTTCATTTTTGATTGCAACGTCAGAGGATTCGGGCTTCTTTATCGAAGGCTGGCTGAGGGCTTCGATCGGGACTTTTTCCAGTCCTTCGTCGCTCGCTCTGGAAGCTGCCCTTGCCAGGGCGTCAGCTTCCGAGTTTTCGCCTCGCGGAATCTGCGTGACCTCGTACCAGGATAGTGGCTCTAGGCGTCGTTTCGTTTCTGCCAGATATGCCACCATGTGAGCTTCCTTTGCCTGGTACTCGCCTTCTACTTGTTTCACTATTAGCTGGGAGTCGCAGTGGATTCGCAGGTTTTTCACCTGGAGTTTGTGTGCGATTTGCAGTCCGGCTAGCAGTGCTTCGTATTCAGCCTCGTTGTTTGAAGCCTTGAACTCGAAGCGGAGGGCGTAACGGAGTTTTTCACCGTCGGGGTTGGTGAGGACCACCCCGGCCCCTGACCCGTGCATGTTTGAGGCACCGTCGACGTGGAGGTTCCAGGTCGGGCCGTCGGGGGTACTTTTTCTCTTTGGTGGCTTGGGTGCTTCGTTCATTTCTTCCTCGGTTTCGACCTCGGCGTCGTATGTGAACTCGGCGATGAAATCTGCCACGGCTTGGCCTTTGATGGCCACCCTTGCTTGGTACTCGACGCCGTATTCTCCTAGCTCTTGCGACCAGATAGTCATTCGTGAGGAGGTTCCTTTGAGTAGTGCCTTCCGGACTGGGTGCTCCGTTCTTACGACTATCTGGTGAGCCTGGAAATACGGGCGGAGTTTCTTTGCGGCGGTGACCAGGGCTAGTGCCAGTTTCTCGATTTGCGTGTAACGCGTTTCAGCGTCAAGGAGGGCTTTGCTGATGTAATAGATCGGCAATTGCCTCTTGTCTTCTTCCCGGACCAACACAGCGCTTACTGCTCGTATTGACACCGAGAGGTAGAGGTAGAGTGATTCCTCCTCCTTTGGTTTTGATAGTAAGGGTGGTGATCCGAGGTAGGCTTTCAGCTCCCGGAAGGCTGCTTCGCACTTCTCGTTCCAGACAAAGTTCTTTCCACCCTTCAGGGCTTGAAAGAAAGGTTGGCATCGATCCGTGGCTTTTGAGACGAACCTTCCTAGAGCGTTGATTCTTCCGTTCAGGCTTTGCACCTCTTTGATCCGTTGCGGGCTTCTCATCTCGAGGAGGGCCTTGATCTTCTCAGGGTTAGCCTCAATACCTCGTCTGTTGACGATGTATCCCAGGAAATTCCCGGACTCGACTCCGAAGGCGCACTTGGCCGGATTTAGCTTCATCTGATACTTTCTCAGTAACAGGAATGTCTCTCGCAGGTCGTTGACGTGGTCTTCTTCCCGAAGACTTTTCACAATCATGTCGTCCACGTATACTTCCATAGTCTTCCCGATTAGTGGGGCGAAAATCTTGTTGACCAGGCGTTGGTACGTGGCTCCGACGTTCTTGAGTCCGAATGGCATGACTTTATAGCAATAGAGTCCCCGATCAGTCACGAATGTCGTGTGTATCTGATCAGGCTCGTGCATTCGGATTTGATTGTATCCTGAGTATGCGTCCATCATACTCATGAGCTGGTGGCCGGCGGTGGCGTCTACATACTGGTCTATCCTTGGCAGCGGGAAACAATCTTTGGGGCATGCTGCGTTGAGGTCGGAATAATCTATGCAGATTCTCCACTTCCCGTTTGGCTTCTTCACCATCACTACGTTGGATACCCAGTCAAGATACTTTACTTCCTTGATGAAGTCGGCGGAGATGAGTTTGTTGACCTCTTCGCTGATCGCCTGATATCGTTCGGGGTTGAAGGCGCGCCGGCGTTGGATCTTCGGCGCTCTTCCTGCTTCGATATTCAATCGGTGGACGGCGATTTCAGGGTCGATGCCAGGCATGTCGGCGTGTGACCAAGCGAACACATCCTTGAATTCTCTTAAGAATGCGATCAACCTGGTCTTGATCATGACTGGGAGTTGGGCTCCGATTGTGACCGTCCTTTCGGGCCGGTCAGCCGAGACCGGAACTTGCGTCACTTCCGATGAAGGTTCCATGGTGGGCTTGCGCCTGTCATCCCGAGGGTCCAGCTCACCAAACATTCTTGCGTTCCTGGGGCATTCGGGAAGTTATTCCTCGAGCTGGCATATCGTGTTGATAACCGACTCGTTCTTCCCGGGTTTTGTACCCTGGGCGTAGCAATTCCTGGATTCTTGCTGACTACCTTTCATAATTCCTATCCCATTTTCCGTTGGGAATTTGACGAGTAGATGAAAGGTAGACGCGATGGCTTGTAGTTTGTTGAGGCTGGGTTGTCCCAGAATGACATTGTAGGCCGAAGGTTGGTCTACCACCAGGTACCTGATCATCTTGGTGGTCAAAGCTCCGTCCTCGGATCCGAATGTCGTGGGTAGGGTGATGGCGCCCTCGGTGTAGACGGGTTTTCCGCTGAAACCGTAAAGAGGTGTCTTTACCGGTGTGGGGATCAGCCCTCCGAGGTTCATTTGGATCAAGGTGGATTTGAAGATGACGTCGGCGGAGCTTCCGTTATCAATCAGAACTCGCCGAACTCGGCTGTTGGCGACTAGTATATCAGTCACGATGGCGTCGTTGTGCGGGTGAGAGATCCTCCGAGCCTCCTGCTCGGTGAAGGTGATTTCTTGACTGGGGAGCATGTGGGATGCTCCTCCGAGGCGGGTGACATTGACTTGATGGACGTCATAGTCTTCCCCGAGGGATCTGGCGTATCGCTTTCGTTGATTGCACGAATCTCCGGTCTCGGGTCCGCCCATGATGGTTGATATGACGTGGAACTGGGATGGCCTGCCCTCTTCTGGCGCTTTTCCAGCGCGAGATTGAGCGAGGCTGTCTTCACGTTGGGGTCTGATGTCTTGCTGGCTCTGGTTGCGGGTGTTCCCGCTTCCTGAGACTAGTTTCTTGACGAACTCCTTGAGTTGTCTGTCTTGAATCAGTTGCTCGATCTGCCTTTTCAGCTGATAGCATTCTGATGTTGTATGGCCGTGGTCCTGGTGGTATTCGCAGTATCGGCTCATGTCCTTCTTGGCATTCTTCTTGAGCGGCGGTGGTCTCCCGAATTTATCTCCATGGAGGCTGAAGATTGTTGCGGGTGAGGCCGTCAGAGGAGTGAAGTTTGCATTTTTCCGGAATTTATCCGTCCATTTATGCAATGGTGGTCTGTTTCCGGAGTTGGACTGTGGGTGCTGCTTTTTACTCTGCGGTACGCCGCTACCACCTTTTCGGTCGTTGCGACTCTGATCGTCAGAGTTGAACTGGTTCCTGCCGCCGAAGTATTCGTCGACAGCAATGTCTTTGGCTGCCCTTGCCATTAATTCGGCCATCGATACTGGCCTCTTTTTGACGAGGGAGCGAGAGAAATCGCATAGTGGCAGGCCGTCGATTACGGCGGTAATGGCGTCGTCGTCTGTGTAACTGGCAACTTTGTTTGATTCCTCAACGAACCTTTTCAGGTACGTCTGTAATGTCTCGTCCTTGCGCTGCTTGAGAGTCCACAGGTAGGACTTTGGCTTGCGCTGCGAGATCGAGCTTGCGAACCGTGAAGTGAATCGCTCTGCCAATTCGTCGAAGGACCCGATGGACCCTTTCGGAAGGCGTTGGTACCATTCGAAGGCGGGTCCTGCAAGAGTGAGGCAGAAAGCCTGACACATTGTGGCGGGTGAGCATTTCTTCACTCACATGTTGAACTGGTATTGCACCAGGTGGTATGTTGGGTCGGTAGAACCGTCGTAGGTGAGATTTAGTGGGAATCTCAGATCTCCGTCGAGATCCTCGGCGAGCAGGTGATCCGCTAGAGGGGATATGTTCCCCTCAGCTAAGCTCCGTGTCACGGGGTTAGTGCTTTGGGCCACCGTGAGCCTCTGCATTTCTCGTTCGAGGGTTTGGAGCTTGCTTTTGAGGTCCTCGTATGGCGGGGTTGCCGCCTGAGTGCCTATTGCGCGGATGACATATTCTCCATCCTGGTGCCGGGGGCGCCGGGAGTTGTCGGATCTCCTTGAGCTGCCGTCACTACCCGATTCCTCGGGTTCGTGAGATCTTTCCCTTTTTCGGCTTTTGCGTTGCCGATGGTCTCTTTGTTGTCCGGTGTGGTCTAGGTGGTGTCCGAGATCCTCCTCGTCGTTTGGGGCATGTCTCTGTCGCCGACGTTCCCTTCGTCGACTTCTCGCATTGTTGGCGGCACCTTCGTACCCCCCGAGCCGATCAAAGGCTGATCGCCGGGTGGTTTGTGATTGTGCAGGCCCCTGAGAGTTTTCAGGAACGGGGCGCTCTTCGTTTGCCTCTTTCTGGGTGAGTTCGAGGGCTTCTTCAGGGCTCTCCTCCTCCCTTTCGTTGGCGTGTTTGCTTTCGAAATGTTTGGAGATGAGTCCTGTTAGCCGGAAAAGACTTTCTTCGACTCGGACCAATCTTTCCTCGTTGTGAGCTGACTCACGACGGGCGCTTGTCTCCGGCAGGATACGGACCTGCTTTCGACGAGCTTGGGTCTTGGCTCGAGTGTTTAGGGCGATGCTCTCTGTGGGGTGAGAGGGCGTGCCTTCCGTTGATTTGGATGACATTCTCCGATTTGTGGGATCAGAGCGTCGTTCTGCTGGTGGGGTTGTTCAGAGGACTGAATTCGTGGCCCCCCTCCTTCTAGCGCCAAAATGTTGATGCCGTTTTTTTGGATCAAACACTGTTGAGGCCCAAGTTGTGGATTTGGGCCTGGCCCAATGTCGTTTGCTGACGTGGCGGGCTTTTTGTAGACTTCTGCGTGGGCCTCGGTTGGCCTTTGTTACGGGGATGACAGATTTGCTGTCTGCAGTGGCTTTTGCTGTCAATGATAGTTCCCTCTGACCCCCGTTGACTTTGGGATGATTGCCCTTCTGACGTCGGAGTGAGTTTTTAATTGGCCGATTCGGGGACTCTGAGTGGGTATCGCTGGACTTTTCTTGGAACGAAGGTCTCGTGGCCGTTCAGGGTCCGAAGTGATCGGGGTGGCTCGCTACCTGTTACCGCAGAGTCTGGAGATGGCCAGGCCGGGTTTTAAACAGGACCTGTTACCGCAGAGCCTGGAATTGACCAGGCTGGGTTTTGTACAGGGCATGTTACCACTGAACCTGGGGATGTCCAGACCGGGTTTTGTACAGGTTCGGAGTCCACGCGGATCGGGGGTACCAGTGAACGGGGGAGTGCATTCGTCCAATATATGGGTCCTAGGGATCCCTCTCAGGGTGATCCCTCGGTCGTCCGGATCTTAGAGGGAATTTCTCAGACCTGACCCTACGACCTGAATAGTGGGCCCCTGTCACTTGTCCCCAGACTATCCCAACAGTCGTATGATAGACTGGAGATAGGCCGGACACAATGTGGAACGGAGCCTATCAGGCGGGTCGGGATCTTATGAAAATTCCTCCAGGGCTTCCGCTTTTATGAACTGCCTCACTTCTCCGAGCCTGAAAAATGTAACGCCCGAGGTCAAGGGAAACAGGGGGGGGTACCCCCTGATTCACCTCTGACGCTCAACATTAGTACAATATTTGAGGGGAGGCGAGTATATCGGGGGTAGAGAGAGAGAGAAATCGGGTTGAGAGAGTTTGAATGAGTTACCGTTTCAACTGAACTGAGCTTCTATTTATAATAGGGTCCGGGGGCCTGATTGCAGTAAAATATTGTCCAGGGGGGGTCCCGGACAGTTTTATAATTGCATTTTGGTCCCCGGAAAAGATGGTCCGATCCCGGCCGTCCGCGCGAGATCGGACGGCCACCAATCCCCCGAGGGGGGCCCGCATGGCGCGGATCAAAGGGCAGGGGCAATCCCTTCCCTCCACGTGTCCTAGCCCGAAGGCTAGCCTCGCCACTTGCGAGGGCGCGGATCCCCGTGCAGGGGACAGGCCCATCAGGGCCGTTGCTCGGGCTTTGCCCGAGTGCAAGTGGGGCGTGTCCCTTGAGGGGACACGCGAGTGCGCAGGATCGCGCCATTTGGCGCGATCGATGGTGGCAGCCCCCAAGTGGGGGCTGAGGTGGCCCTAGGCGGGGCCCGCGGGCTTGTGGCAAGCGCAGGAGGCCGCCACGTGGCGTGGCCCTGACAGCCGCCGCCCCTGTGGGTCCCGCGGGGGTTTTCTCGGCCGTTTTTTGCTCCCGAGCGCGTCCCGTGTCCGTTTTTCCCAAATTTTATGTCGTTTTTGGGGTTTTTCATATTTTTACGAACACCGGGACACTTTGTTTTTCGAAAACGGGCATCCGGAGGGAGTTTTGGGTTTTGAAATTGATTTAATTAATTCATAATCTTAATTAAAAGATTAATCGAAATAACTAATTAATAAACGGAATTTATTGAGATAATTTCCGTTTAATTAATTTGTTTATAAAAATCAATCCCGTTTTTACCCGTAACAGACAGATTACAAAAGTTTTTTGGCTTCGGGAAAGCTTGCCGATTTGGGCGGGGTATCTTCGTATTTATAGAGGGTGAAGGGTTTGATTTCATGCCTTCGGGGCACATGGTGAGCCCCGAAGGCATGTTTTTGGCTTCAGGGCGCAGGGCACCCCGAAGACATGTTTTTTCCTTCAAGGCGCGCCGCGCGCCTCGAAGGCATGTTTTTCTTTTCAGGGCGCGGCGTGCTCCCCGAATACATGTTTTTTAGGCTCGGACGAGTCGACATTTCTCGAGCGTGTCCAGGTTTACCTTTTGTTGATTTTTGGTTGACCTTTCGAGTTGACTTTTCGGGTCGGCCCATGACTTTTTGTTGACTTTTCCATGTTTATCCATTGACCTTTTGTTGAATTTTTTTGGATGACATTCTCGGTTGCCCCCATTGACTTTATTGTTGACATTTTCCGGTCGAATATGTTGACTTTTTTAATTTTGCCTAATTGACTTTTTAGAGAAGCTCGGGTTGTCTCTTCCAGAGCGGGTCAAGGTCGATTTAGTGGGCCTTATATGTCTCAGGCCTCAATTTTTCCAAGCTCCGAAAAATACGCATAATAACATCTAGTGATCAAACTATTTAAATTACGATTGTTGTGTGTATTTTTTGGAATATATAAAAATTTGACTTCTATTGTGAATGTCAAAGCTCATTTGTAAAATCAAAGAACGAGGGCCCAAGACTTAATTCATTTGGTGAGGCCTAGAATCCGAAAGCCTAGAAGACGGAGCTCAAGACCAGAGTCGACATTCAAGAATTCCTACAGACCATAGTACACTCTCGATGACTCGGAGTGGAATTTTTCAACGCAACGACGACCCAAGGGAGTTCCCGACAAACTTAGCTGACGACCCCCGATGAACGAAGACAAGGCCGACGAACCGCGTTTCTCGAACGACGAGCCTGTGGGAATTCTTTGTGGCATCAGTGGCAATAGATTAGGGATTGCGCATTAGGGACCACATGAGATAATTGGTTAACTGATGAAATAAATTAATATAATTAATCTGATTTATGGGTTTGATTTTATATGATTAAGAAAGCCCATTAAACATAACCCTAAGTTTTATATTAGGTATTCCCACTTAGAGAAAGAAGGAGAAAACCTACCTCCTCCTACATATAAACGAGAGGTCGAATTCTGCACTAGCCAACGATTCTTTGTCAGTCTTCTAATTTTCTAAGAGGAGGTATTATTCGGAGGAGGTAATATATGATCAAAGATTGGTGTTTTGTTGACGACGTGGTGAACTACGTAGAGGACCGCACACTTGAGTGGCTCGTGTGAAGTGGTGCTTGGTCGAGGCGATGAGATATCTCTGGTGAAGATTCGGAGATCCTATTTTGCATAAAAAAGGGTTCGCTAAAGAGTTTATTCTCACATGTAAGTCTTGATTATTCTATGTTATCAAGATCTTAGTTTCAAGGATTCATCGGAATTTGCGATTCCAACGATGAGAATCTATTTGAAAAACCCAACAATAGTTTCAAAGCTTTTTGATAACCTGAACTAATTGAATTTTTATGTGTATATTTTTTGGAATATTATCAGAGGTTCCGGAATATATTGGGCGCGGTTTTTTTTCGTCACACGTAAATTTTAAAAAGAAAGAAAATTCTCGTAAAGTAAAATGGGTAAATAATTTTATATAACTATTTTGTTTTAGGATCCCAATGATTAACCATAAACAACACTGTAACAACAACGGTGCGCATTTCCATCCACCGCCGTCATGACGGCACATAACGGTCGACTGCTCCCTAAAGGGAAGCAAATGGGTTTGCGAAACCCTAGGATTTTCAAAACACACCTTAATAATTTGTTAAGGATACACCGTTACGGCCCAAAAGGCTAGTCGATATAGGTTGGGTGAGTTTTTGCTTTCGCTCGTTGGGCACAAATAGTTCAAGCCCAAGCCCACAACCCGTGGGCCAGCCTATAGGCTAAGCTTATTTGATCATCCTAAATGGGCCAAGCTGACCTTCGTATTACTCGGATCCGTACCCAAACGATAGACCCGACCCACCAACTCTTGGCCCAATTCGTTGTTCCAACCCGCAACCCGATACTTGAAACTTTAGGCGGACTTAGGTTCGAGCCAAGCTCAAGTCGAGGCCCACCAAAAGCCAATGCCCACCCTTTTTATTGGGCTGCGGCTAAAATATTTAATTTTAAGCCCGTGAGTTGTTTCTTCCCGACTCTCGGACTTTTAATTACGGACCTTGATTTGAACCTGATGTCCATAATTTATATGCGTACTCATTTGGATTCTAGAAATTTAATTAATGAAATTATCTGTAATATTATAAATTATGACATTTAATTATCTTACTTCAGAATATTAATTTGTTCTTTAAATCAGCATCATTATAATTAACAAGGGCTAGTTCATATATTAATCTTAAAAGAAATTAAATCTCATGTAGCATTATAAGTTAAAAGAGTTAAAAAGAGATATTGTTAGATAAATGTGACATTTTGTTTTGGTAAACAATATGATGTCACAATTATTAAGATTCCTTTAATTAGATTATTTGAATCCTTATGATTTTTTAGATAAGTAATTAGTATATTTTTTTGGTTAAAAAAGTCTTCTCATTAGCTATAAATGTTGTTAATGCGTAAAAATGACTATAACTTAGACTTCGATCCAAGGTTTGGGCTCCGAGCTGGATCCGGTGAACACGTGGATAATTGAATGTGAGTCAACGCGTGTTGACCGATGATCGTCAAATATGGAGGTGAATCCTTCGTCTTGGGCGAGCCTCTATGCTGTTCTTGGCGATTCTTGGCGAGCTCCTCGACTAGGCAAAGTCCTTGTCTTGGGGAAGCTCCTCTTCCACGTGATCTTCTTGTCTTGGTGAAGTCCTCGTCTTGGAAAACTCATATCTTGGTGAAGCTCCAAGTTGTTCTTCATGATTATTCGTGATTTCCTTTCCTTGACGAGCTCCTATGGCGAAGGAAGATCTGCGAAAAAGGGTAGCTCGGGCCCATGCCGCATTGCTTATGGTTTGGCGAGGCTTCCTAAGTATCTTAGTTTAAGATAATCATGTCCCACTTAGTTGAGGGTTAGTGATAAATGGCGGGTGAATGACGATGTAGTTTGACTCGCCAGAAGTGCCGATGTTGGCTGCGCAAGGGTGACCTTTGGAAAAATGGCAAATGTATTACCGGCGAGGGATGTTCCTTGTCAACGTTGCAGGTGTTGGCAAACACGTTGTGGCGAGGGCCTTGACCTAGCAAGGGATGCTCCTTGTCAACCTCATAGGTGTTGGTGAGCTCGTTGTGGCGAGGGCCTTGACCTGGCGAGGGATGCTCCTTGTCTACCTTGTAGGTGTTGGCGAGCTTGTTGCGGCGAGGGTCTTGACCTGGAAAGGGATGCTCCTTCTCGACCTCGTAGGTGTTGGCGAGCTCGTTGTGGCGAGGGCCTTGACCTGGCGAAGGATGCTCCTTGCCGACCTTATTGGCCATATTCCTTATATGCCCTCTATTCAGATGCTAATCCCATTTTATAAGATTATTGTCGCTTACCTAGGAATGAAAGGTTCTTATTAAATGTATAATATCAAAATTGAATGTTTTGATCATTATTTCTCGAACTTTGCATTTATGTTAAGTCACTACAAGGAGTTTATATGAGGAGGTTTGACTATCATAAATAAATAACTTAAACTACTCCTTAATATATATCAGAAGTAGGAACTTCTGATCGAGAACGACTATTAATGAACTTAATTGACCACATACAAGTTGTGATCTATTACTAGGTCAAGTGATGTTTGTGCACTGTTAAGTTTATCAAGTATGAAGTGTCTTCATACTGGACAAGACGAGACCTATATCCGAAATCATCATAAGAGTCCGTCACTGATGAAAGTACAATAAGGTTGCTATGATGATCAGATAAAATTGGTTGATGTCCTGAGATAATATGAGTTTGTGCGATTCATTTTAGTTTGCAATAGAGTATTCCAAACACTTTTATTTTAGGACTGGAAGATTGACTATGACAAACTACATATTACAAATATGGATAGTAATAGCTTTATGATTTCCTTATTATGATTTGTGGGAATTAAATAAGTACTCATCCGTAGCTTGCATATTCATAGCCCGATAAGTGAGTAGTTTGCAATAATCAGAGATTCAGATAGTCTCGTCAAGACGGTAATAATAATTTTAACCTTTTGATGAGAATCATAATGGTACGAAAAATGATTTTCACATAATTTGTTTGTATCAAATGAAACATTTGGTAAAGAAGATAAAATATAAACACACTTGAGAGTTGAACTTCGCGCTATAGTGAAATGTTACCGAAGTTCGTGAAAGTTTTACATTTTCATCAGTAGCTCGGGTTTTTTGTCCATTTATCCCCTTTGTAGTTCCACAAGGATGACACCGCAATTATGTTTAATTTACTATTTAAACATTGAATGGATCCAATTCAGAGTGATTCATGATTGTAGTCACAAATTCACTTATTACCCTAAAAGTGGCAAAAGTACCAAAGTTTTTGGTACTGGGCGGGAATATGAAAAACTGATAATTTAATATTATCCCTGGATAGTTCTAGAATTATGGGAAATCAAATTTTGTAAATTTTTCATTTTCAATCGTGCAATTCTGATGTAGAGTTTGAGAGTTATGGTCATAGCTTTTTGGCTAAAGCCGAAATAATCACAGTTTTTACCTACGAATTTAAGAGAAAAATTAAATATTGGAATTAATTCGTGGAATATTTAGTTACGAAAATAATTATAATAGTATTATAATTATGTTTATGCAATTTTTGTGGTTCAATCTTGAAAGTAATATAAGATTTGATTTTATTAAATCTTATATGATATTTTCTGAAAGATTTGTTTTAGATATTTTTTATTTAATCATTAAATCAAATCTTTGAATAAATATCTCCAAATTAGTTGAGAGAATATCTCTGAAGTGATTGGGGTCAGTTTCCTATAAAGGGGTCCCCTACATCACACACAACACATTCATTAGACTTCAGAAAAATCGTTTTTTTTTCTGCTTCTCTCAGTTCCTACAATTTTCTCAGGAAACATTATTCCCGCAATTTTGCTTTTAGGCTTTATATGTTATTCATGGAGATCCCACGCTCTCATGCAACGTAATCCCGAAGAATAAATCGGAAGACAACTGGGAGTTATCTGCTCACAGAAAATCGCAAAGAGCATGCGGATCGGAGGCATGAAGTTCTTGAAGATAAGATAATGGAGACAAAATCGTCGAAGGTGTAAGGTAAGATTATTTGTTAATCGATTATGGGATTATTCACTATTTTTCGTGGCACAATTAAATCACATAATAATGGGTTATCACGATTGGACAAATTAAGTTTTGTTTTATTTATAACCACATGGGGGTAATAAGGATTATTGGTATGTGACTCTAATCCTGGTTAAAATATTTTAAAAGGTTACCCCACACGTCGTACATAATGAACAAGAATTTATTATGCGGATTCTCTGAGAATTTGATCCCAACGGACCTCATAGTTGTTGGCGAGCTAGTTGTGGCAAGGGCATTGACCTGGCGAGAAACGCCTTGGTCGACTAGTCGAACAAATCCTCTCAAAAAATTACCCTCTAGTCGAGTCTTGATTCTCTATTCAGACATTTTGTAGTGAGGCTAGGGGAATCTATAAGACTTCTAGAAGTTTCTCCCAAGGAGAAGGAAAAATTGTAAGGAGAGAAGCTCTGAAGTTAGCTGTGAGTGTGTGTGAAAATGAGGAGGGGAAGCCTCCTATTTAAAGGAAAACCAATTCTCAATAATTTCATAGAGGGGGTGTGCGAATTATCCTTTTTCGGAGGGGCTTGCCGTGGCTCCTTGCCAAAGCGAGGGGTTCCCTAGTGCTCCATAGCTCGTCTTTAATGTCCCCCGCGTATCCGCGAGCATGTATATTGAGTCCGGGGGAATATAGGGGACTTCCCAGGGGTCTTCGTAAGCTCAGATTTCCTCATCGTATGGAATAATTATGAGTTATCCCTTCTTAATTCTATTCTAGGGGCTCCCCAGGTAGAGGGGCCCGTCGAGGGGACCTCGCCAGGAAGCTCTTCATGGCGAGGTGTTCGCCAAGGCGATGTATCTCGCCAAGAGATGCATTTTTGATAAAGGGATTTATCTTATTCGCCTTCGTAGCTCCGAGCCTCGCCAAATGTCTTGGGTCATGGGCCTTTGGTCTTCGACTTCGTCGGTGGGCTTTGACTTCCATTAATGGGCTTTTACTTTTGCCAAAAGGGGGCCTAATTTTCTATATGTTCTGAAAAATGCGCATAATATTAACCCCCTAGTTTCTTGGGTAACTGCGCGAGGAACTTTATTTTTAAAACTTAAGCTACCTTGTGTTATTTCGCGAGGATCTGGGTTGTCGGAGATGTTAGTCTCCTCTTCGTCCTCCCAAGGAGCTGCAATTTTCTTTTACTTGGATTTTATAAAATAATTTCGAAAATATTTGTGGAATAAGGTTGAAATAATCTGAATATAGTCAAGGACGAAAGTAAATAATTAAATGAATAAAATGTCACGTTTTTTTAATCGACTTTTGAATTTTTGGAGGTTCATAGGCATTCTTTTAATTTTGAACTTCGAAAATAAATCGAAAATGTAAATAAATAAAATTAAGTGACATAATAACTGAGAAAGTAAATGAGTAATTTGAAAGTAATAATTACGCATTAATTTTAAGACTTTAGAAAATACCTTAATTAATTCGCAGTTTTTAATTGTAATAAAACCTGTAAGTTCATAAATAAGTCATGAAAACTTGGAGAAATAATTTTAAATTTGGTTTTCATGTTTGAAAATTAAAAATGAAACTTTATAAACTTCCAAAGTTTAATTTCCAAGGATTCTTTCATTGCCTTTGTATATAGCCTTGTTCATTTAAAAACGTATAAAAACTCATTTTTTAATCATTTTTGATCATTTAAAAAACTAACATTAGCTTTACGGGCCTAGTTTGTGTGAGTTTTTGGCTAATACGGGCTTAAATAATTCAAAAAATAATGACAGAGAAATGAGATTAGGGCAAATATTACCTCATAAAATACCTTTTAAGGTTTAAGGCTTTTTTTCCTATCTCCTCATCCACTCCCAATTCGTGAATTTCACTTCTTCGGCAAGCTTCAACTGTTGCGTTTCCATATCTTGCGGTGGTGATGGCGACTTCCAAAGGATACATTTCTAAGAAGCTCATCATTGCAAGATGTTGCCAGGGTGAGGTACCTCGCTATGAGATGCTTTTTTGATCAAGGGCTTTGTATTTTTCTCCTTCTTAGCTCCGGGCCTCGCCAAATGTCTTGGGTCGTGGGCCTTTGGTCTTCGACTTCGTTGGTGAGGTTTAACTTTCACTAATTGTACTTGAGTTTCATTAATGGGCTTTGACTTTTGTCAAAAGGGGCCTAATTTTTTATATGTTCCAAAAAATACAGATAACGGATGTGTTAAAGGATCTGCAACAAAATAAGTTAGTAAGTTGAACCCCTCAAATTGAATATAAAGTGTATATTCTTTCTGCTCTAGAATCGTAAAGATCTCGATCGTTCTAGACAGACCTACCAGGTTGGGATGGATGTCTGTTCGTTTTTAAAAAGGCCATTACGAGGCTACCCAGTCCGCTGGTTTAGAGTAGGGTGGTTGTTTACCAGTGAAACCTACTAGGATTAGGCAATTGAAGATCTTAAGGTATTTTTCGAATTTCGATAAATCCTAACAGTATAAAACATCCAAAAACTTCTTAGATCTTCAAAAAAGTTAAGGATTAAAAAAGTTATTTTACTTTATAAACTAAATAGGTATTATATGAGATATAATTATAATTGTTATTTTACTATAAGTATTTTATTATAGTTCAAATAAGGGTTATTGTGTATAATTTCTGCCAAATAGCTTTATTAAAATTGTATTTTATGCCCACTAATAATTTTTTTATATTAATTATGCTTATAATTTTTATCATTATGACTAGAATGACGATGATATCGATCATTAAGAATGAAAATGTGTTGCATGAGAAGAACTTCCCAGAATATCAGAAGTGCCTGAAAATTATTCACATGGGCGAGAAGAAGGAGCACATCGTGACTGATGAGCCCTTTTAAGAACCGTCTACTACCGCATCCCAAGAAGTCAAGGATGCCTACAGGAAGCATGTAGATGACTCTGCCAAGGTGGAATGCCTCATGCAGGCCACCACGACCTCAACTTTGATGCAATAGCATTAGAACATGACAGCTTAGGTGATGATTCAACATCTCAATCTCAAGAAACTCTATGGAAAAGAGGCTAGGCATGAATAATTCAAGATCCTCAAAAGTTTACTCATAACAAAAATGTATGAATGGATTTTTGTAGGAGACCACGTGGTGAAAATGATAGCTCTCAGTGAAATTCTTGCTCGCCTGGAGGTCAAGATTCCCAGTGAGCTCTGCGTGAACATCGTGTTGAACTCCATGTCACGATTCGACAACAAGTTCTTAAAGAATTACAACATGAACGAGGAGGAGAAGAGTCATCACCCACTCCAATACATGCTAAAGACTATGGTGAACATTGGTTCTAAGGGTTTAGGGTTTAAGGCCTTTCGGAAAAGCAAGCATAATTAACCGCTGCGTGATGTTTAAGGATTTAGGATTTAGGGTTAGCGTTTATGCTTTAGGGAGTTACATATCCGTGATTGTATTATAGAAGCCGCATTATGCTCTTAAAACTTCGGTCCTTTTGCATGCCACGTTGGACATACCTCGGCTAGAGTACTTAACTCCAAGGGCGGACCCAGCCCTATTTGGGGGTGGCTCATGTCACCCCCAAATCAAAAATCCTTCTAAATCTATATTAGCTATTCAGCAAGTGAAGAAAAAAAATACGCCATTGTAGCGTGAAATGAGAGCTCGAGTTCTTCTCTGTAATTTTTTTTGCAAATATTTAAAGGGTATTTACTATTGTCCAAAAGGAGATAGACTAGGTGAACGTGGGGTCCACAGTCTTGAAATTACTTCTTCCTTTTAACTATTTTTAATTATCAAATCAGAAAATTCCACATCTATCTAAGTGGGACCCATTCCTCTTTTATTATTATATGCATGTGTGGTGTATAGATTAATTATAAAAAAATGTATTTTTTTTACGCAGATTTTATATTATGAAAATATATGCATATGAATATCAAATGTTAAAAAAAGAAAGAAAAAAGCGTGTGCATATAATATTCACCGTAACATACCTATTATCTAGTACTTAATGAAAGTTTAAACTGAATAAATATTACTAATATATGCTAATATACACACATTATGTGTCTCACTGTCTTGCAATTTATATTTTAAGTAATTAATAGTAAGAGAGTAATGTCAATCAAATTTATTATATTCATAAAAGTTTTTATTAACAATTTTTTTTGTTCAATTGTTAACTAAAAAGGATTTATCAACGAAATATTTATTTTGTATAGATTTTTAATAAAATTATCCATTTCAGTACGTTTTAATACACACAATGGGTAGTTAAAAAAAATTTGCGGCCAAAGGGTCATTTCGTATCATTTCTTATTTAAAAATATTATAATATAATTTAGTGTGTCACCCCCAACTTTATTTTTCGGGTCCGCCCCTGCTTTAACTCGTTGAAATTTTACACTACTTATTATAGTTAATATATATCAGTACACACAGTACGTATCCATATCCTCCCCCACTTTACATATATAATTCTATCTCAATGTATATAATTATCTCTCATGGTTTAATTTGGTAAGATATGTCAAAATTATATTTGTCGTACATATATTAATGTTACATATATTACTATTGAATTTGTTTCGATCATTTAGAGTACTAGTCCATGAAGCAAAGTACCATTTAACCGTTTTTCAACTAATTATTTTATGCAAAATATATAGTCCCCTACCATGCACTTTATTTAGTGTTACAAAAAGAGAATGAATTATTATTTTGCAATAGTGATATAGCTAGCTATATATATAGTGTGAGTACTTAAACCCTTATAAATAATCAAGTTGTTCATTAATGATAAAATTAAATACATATGTTTTTTATTATTTATAATTAATATTTACTTAACTATATATATAATGCTTATTATTATATATTTCTAAAACTTAATTATCATTAAATTAATGAGAAATAAAAGTTTTCGCAAAACTAATCATTTGGAGGTTTCTAATCAGAAATGGCCGGAAAGCACAGTAGTACTATAGAGACGTAAAAAGCAAATTTTAATGTCAAATGAGTCGATGGGCACTCTTACATTTGTTAATATATATCCTTAAAATGTGTTCCATTATTAATATAAAACGATTTTAGTTGTGACGAAACACGATAACTATACGGTGATTTGCTCAACGAAAGCGCAGCTTGGTGGTATTTATTCATGATGGTGTCACTTATAAAATTGCCGTGCTGTTTAAAAATCCAAACTGCGGCATGGTAAAAAATTAGAAAAAAAAATAACAAACAAAATAAAAAAAACGAGCGAGAAACCACTAAATCGCGGCTTTGAACGGCAGGAAATAAAACAACAATTAGAAAAATTTCAGGATGGTGCTTTTATGAGTGAGGTGGGGGTGACTCTGTTCTGCAGTGGGTACGGTAAAATACACCAAGGCTCATTACCCAGACCAAATAATTACAAGTTTTCTGGTTAATGTGATGCCGACGGAAATAAAACCAAACCACGGTACGGTTTGTCACGCGCTAATCTAGCTGCAGCTTTGTTAGTATATAAACAAACGACGGTATGGTTTGTCTCGAGCTATTTTAATCCGAAACGGCAGAAGCCAATGACGGATTGATTTGGATGTAATTACCATAGTAGTACTATAGAGACGTAAAAGCCAATTTAATTTCGTATGATTCGATGGGCACTCTTAAATTTGTTCATATATATATCTTAAAATGTGCTCCAATATTAATATAAAATGAGTTTTAGTTGTGACCAAAGACGATAATTATACCGTGATTTGCACAACACTACTACAACTTGGTGGTATTTTTTTTCATGATGGTGTCACTTGTAAATATTAATCCGTAGTGTTTAAAAATCCAAACCGCTACATGGTAAAAATTAGAAAAATAAAAATAGCAAATAAAGTTCAAATAATCGAGCGGGAAACCAGTAAACCGCAGTTTTTAGCGGCAGGAAATAAAACCAGCACTTAGAAAGAATTCAGGATGGTGCTTTTGGGAGCGAGCGGATGACTCTGTTCTGCCACGGGTACAGTAAAATAAATCAAGGCTCTTTCCCATACCAAATAATTACAAGTTTTCTCGTCAACATGATGCCGACAAAAGTATAACAAAAACACGGTACGGTTTGTCACGCACTAATCTAGATGCGACTTTCTTAGTATATAACCAAACGACTTAAAATGAGTAAATTAAAAGAGGGGAAATTCAATCCAATACCTAAATTTCAAGCACGTTATCCTCCTTCCTATATTTGAACGAACCAGACCTCAAATTAAGCCCCCGAAGCTTGCAATATTAAAATTTAATGAAAAACTCGGTCTCTGGAGAATTTTATGAAAAACTCGGTCTCTGAAGAATAAGCTGCGGCGTTTCTTAAGATTAACCTCGGTATTTATTTAGGCGGGCCATGGTGTTCCTTAATTTAGTCAGGGTTAATTTATCACGCCGCAGCCTCATAGGAAAAACAATCATGATTAACCGGGGCATAATGTTTAAGGGTTTAGGGTTAGCTTTTATGCTTTACAGAGTCATATATGCCGCAGTTATGCTATACTGGCAGCATATTATGTTCTTAAAACCGCGGTCCTTTTGAATGCACGTAGGACATACCTCGACCGGATTACTTACCTCGTTGAAATTTTATGTTGTATATTACAATCAATATATATCAGTACGCAGTACGTACCCATATCATCCCTTGTACTTTACATTATACTTATATTTCATAGCATATATCACCCACGGTTTAATAATTTAGTAAGATATCCGTGTGCAAAGTATTATTTAACCTTTTCAACTAATTTCTTTTCAAAGTATTAATGAACCATTTCAACTAATTAATATTGTTGAATGATTAATTATTTAATTTACATTAATAGTATACATATATAGCTAGCTATATATATATATATATAGTTTGATCATGTACTTCTAAACCTTTACAATAAATAATCAAGTTGTTCATTTAATAATGATAAAATTGTTGTTTGTGATTTTTGGTCACGAGTAAACCGGACACCCAACAACTCAAAACACCCTTAGGAAGCAGAAGGACAACTCAGGGAGCACCCGGAGTAAGGAACGGGTGACGGAAAAGACCGCGCAAGAAGTGTTCCTAGCCTTCGTGCCGCCCCCGCGGCACGAGTTCCCTTGCTCGATAAATTTGAGAAGCCTCCGTGCTGCCCCCGCGGCACAAGTGCCCCTGCAAGGGCAGCCCCCGACGTCCCCGTGTCGTGCCCCGCGGCACGGGTGCCCCTGCCATGGAAGTTCCCGAAGTCCCCGTGACACGCCCCCGTGGCACGGGTGCCCCTTCCAGGGCAGCCGCCCGATTCCCCGTGCCGCGCCCCGCGGCACAGGTGCCCCTTCCAGGGCAGCCGCCCGAGCCCCCGTACCGCCCATGCGGCACGGGTGCCCCTGCCAGGGCAGCCGCCTGAGTCTCTGTGCTGCCCCTGCGGCACGGGTGCCCCTGCCAAGGCAGCCCCCGAAGTCCTTGTGTCGTGCCCCTGCGGCACGGATGCCCCTGCCAAGGCAGCCTCCCGAACCTCCTTAGCCCCCGTGCCGCCCCTGCGACACGGGTGCCCCTGCCAGGGCAGCCCCCGAAGTCCCTGTGCCGCACCCCTGCGGCACGGATTACCATGCCAGGGAAACCTCCCGAGCCCCCGTGCCGCCCATGTGGAATGGATGCCCCTGCCAGGGCTGCCTTTCGAGCCTTCTGAGCCCCTGTGCTGCCCCCTGTGGCACGGGTGCCCCTGCCAAGTGTTGGGCATGTTGCCCTTAAACAATATTTTTATTTACTCATTGTAAAAGTTTATGACATCACTCTTAATAAAGAAGGCACTTATTATGATAATCTTTTCTGTAGTTCTTTATGGATAAACGAATGTAAATCCATAGTTCATAATGGAATGCAATTGTAATCTATCCATCACACCGGAGTCATTGTGAGGAAGAATTGATGGATGCAATAAAGGAACTTAAATGTATCCGTGACTTAATCAAGCGGGTGGGAGCCTCTTAATTGAAAAATTCATTAATGTGACTAAATAGAGAAAATCCTATTCTGGATAGATATGTGCGTCATACTCATCAAGTGCATTAACTACAAAGTGTCTTTGTACTGGATAGGACTTTACCAATATCTGAAAGTTTCTCAACTAAGACCGTCACTGACAACTTTGAACTAGGTCGTAAAAGATGATCAAATGGTAATTAATCTAAATCCTGAAGTGATCTTGAACCCCGACTGTTAGCTTGATTGTTCTTTGATTTGCTAGTTAAAGAGCACAACATAACGCTGTTCCCAAAGCCGCTATATCGGGAACATGATAGTCGACAGGGAAGAGTAACTCGATCACAGATATGGATATCACATAGCTTTTTACTAAGTCAAGATGATTCCCGGAATTGTCGGTCGTGAGAAGTAGTGAGGGGCTAAACGGTAAAACGGCTGCTCAAGTGTGAATCATCAAGTGAAAGATTAATCACTGGAATTTGATTATATCACTGGACACCTTGAAACAAAAGGAATATATTATTCTCATCACTAAAGAGTATAGCTTCGGGTTTTTAGTGTGTAACACCGGAGTTAACGGATTAATCCGTTGGAGCTTAGGTGATGTGGTTCCATGGTCCCCATGATAGCTTTGTAAAGGACCAATCGTACAATTAGAATATTTGTTACTCTAAATTTATGATAGAACTATTGAAACTGAAGCTTGTGTCAAGTTTTGGAAAGTTTCAAAAAGTTGCGGCAAAAGTACCTTAAGTTTGTCAAAGAAATAGCAAATCGAAAAAATTCAAAACTGGAATAAATTGTCAACATAAGTGTTGCAGTATATTTGATTCTAAGAGTTTTTCGTTCTATGATTTTATGTGTAAGATCAACAGAGAAAAAGATATGAATATTAGATCATAACAAAAAGTTATGTTAATTCATGAGAATTACTTAAAGATAAAATTAATGGGCTAGGTCCATTGGGTTTAATCTTGGCTGATGGTAAGAGAGAAAATTCGACCAATCCTTGGTGGATAGGCCCACTAGATATTTTCCTTATCATATTTTAATAAAAGATTAATTATGTTAATTATCATGATAAACATATAAGGCAAAATTTTGAATCATGGAAATTACCAAGCTTGGTTACCAAGCAATGAGTTGGCGATTTCAAGCATGATAGAAATCGAATTTTATATGTTATGGTAATTCAAGATACTAATTAATCATATTCAAATATGGTATTAATCTAAATTAAATAAATAAGAATTGTATCATGAATATTAATTGTGCATGAATCATAAGATCTTGATTTGCAAGTTTTAAATAAAGATTTATATTGCATGAGAATTAATATTGATTGATTCATAACATTATTTAGTTGATAGGTTATTTACAAATAATGAAAAGATTGATAAATCATGAATCACCTAATTTGATTTAATTGGAATTAATTCTTTTTTAAAAATAAGAATAGAAATCGCGTAAACCTATTCTTGGAATGGGATTGGATTTCTTGGTATTTATTTTAAAATAAAGAAAATATATTCCCTTGATTAAAATATGATGAAATCGAATTTTTCCTTATGTGGGTAACATTTGATTTTCATGATACATACTTAAATCATATGAAATTAAATCTTAGGTATTTTAATCATAATAATTTCGACACCTATCTAAATGGGAAGGTTGGAATTAGTTCTTGATTGATTTATAATTAACACTAATTGGGGTCAATTGATTGACACTAATTAAGGTTGATTGATTTATCTATAATTGGAAGCAATGTGTGCATGCCCTTTTACTATAAATACTAGTCCTAGGCATCACATTCGTATAACACTCTCACATTCAAAACTCGAGTTCTCTCTCTCAAAAGAGCTCTCGAATTCTCTCTCTCTCTAGAAATTCGGCTAGTCTATAAGCAACGAAGTTCCGTCAAGCAAAGCCCACGCTTTGTGTACGAGGAAGTTCTAGAGAATATCCCGGAAGGCTTTGGGAGTTTCCTTGTCGTCTCAGAAGTCGTGCGGAAGCTCTGCTCAACCTTCGTAGGCGCATTCACCAAGACCGGCAGAAGCTCTGCCCAAATTCAGAAAGCGTAGTGGAAGTCATCGTGAGATTTAGGTATGGCCTTATGCATTGGGTAAATAAATGAAAAATAATTTTATTGCTTTATTTATTTCCTTGGCTTGAATTAATAATTTTGTGTTTAAATAAATAACTAATTAATTAACCGATCGAATATTTCTTGGTTCTTCGACTGGCAAACGCCCGGGCTGCCGCCCGAGACGGGGAAGGTCAATGAAGTGACGATGATGTTTATTCTGGGCATTCTTTTTTTTTCCGGTATCTTGGTGCTCGATTCTAGAAAAAGGAAGTAACATCAGAAAGTGTAAAATGGGCCTTTCCGTGTAAAACAAATTTTTAAAGCTTACCCTGATTGATCGAGGGCCCATCCCGAGATATGACGGAATGGACATTAATATTTTTCATAACACCAAGCAGGCTTCCCGAGCCTCCGGAGCCACCCAAGCCGAACCATCCAAACTCAAGGAGAACTCAACTTATGCCAAACACTTCCTTAACCTGGAACTTCCTAGGCCCCTAGGACTGACCCTTCTACCCCCAAGAACTTGCCTTATCATGTGAGGATGTCCTCCCCCTCAAAAATTACCCAAATACCCTTATGTGAGTCTTACTCACATGACTCACTCTCCCATTTCCCATTAACCCCAAAATGCCCTTCATTACCCTCTTCTCATGGAAATGACTCCATCTGTCCTCCATTATGGACCATAATTCCCTTGGGGATGTCTTTTCACTTGGAAAGACTTCCTTACCCCTAGACCCTCCAAAATTCTATTAGTACCATCCCATTTCACATGAATCACATCTTCACCTTCTCCTACACTTACTATGCTAAAATATTTCTAGATGTTAGTACTTATCTATTTTTCCCTTATCCTTACTATGCCGATTTCTCCCTAGATTTCGAGCTTCAAGGAACTTCTCAAGATCTAAGCCTTGCCTTGCTCCTTTCTTCATAGAATCCAAGCAAGTAAGGAAGATCATCACCCAAGGGATTTCGGCCATCATTAGCCTCCCTTTCACCACCAAAGACACCGTCCCATCTCCACCAAAAAACCGATTCCTCACCATCCCCAAGGGAGGTTTCGGTCAGACCCAAAACTACCCTCAGAGGCCGACTTCTTTACACTACCCTTGTGAGCTCTCGGCCTCCATTAAGACGGGCGTTCCTCGCCGTCTAGCAAGAATTCGGAAGCCCTCCCATCCGGTGACGCCGAGTTATCCTTAGCAACACCGAGGAGCTCGCAATACCCCGTGCACATCAACTAAGTACCGGGAGACGCGGAAAGTGCAACTTTGCCTCGCCGAAGCTCTTCCCACAGAAAGGCGGCAATCTTCGCTCCTCAAAGCTCTCCCCCCTTTTTTCCATTTGTCCACTTGAAAAGTTAGGCACCGCACCTCCGCTTAGGTGAAGCTCTGCATACATCGATAATCGGTCCCCTAGACGGTTAAGGAGGCTCACCTTCGGCTCGCCGAAGCTCTGTCCACCTCGCGAGTCGGTCCTCGGACCACTTAAGAACCGCATCTCCGCTTAGGCGAAGCTCTGCCCACATCGATAGCCGGTCCCCTAGACGCTTAAAGAGGCTCACCATCGGTTTGCCGAAGATCTGTCCACCTTGCGAGTCGGTCCTCGGACCACTTAAGCACCGCATCCTTGGCTCTGCCCCACGTGCGGGCTATTCTTCTAGAATAGTCCGTCCTCGGCGCCTTCGTATCTTACCCGAAGTAACGCTTTAAAACCTCGGGGACTATTAGCGGATCTAGTACCACTATCACCGCTAACCCCCATTTATCACCTAAAAGCAAACTACGTAACGGCTTGATCCCGGAGGTAGGGTACGTAGGCAACCCATAATTAACGAGGCGGGAACAACAATAATAATAAACAACCCCCCTAAGCCCCCCGGGGCTAAGGGTCAATGCCCCTCGACGACAGGCGAAGGGTACGCCAAGCCAGGAATCTTATTCTCATCAACGCTCTAAGTACCTAGCCACCTCCCGACGACAGACGAAGGGTACGCCGAGCCGGGAATCTTATTCCCATTAACGCTCTAAGTACCTAGCCACCTCCCGACGACAAGACGAATGGTACGCCGAGCCGGAAATCTTATTCCCATCAACGCTCTAAGTACCTAGCCACCTCCCCGACGACAAGACGAAGGATACGCCGAGCCGGGAATCTTATTCCCATCAACGCTCTGGTACCTAGCCACCACCCACAGACGACCAAGGGGTACGTGGAGCCGAGAATCCTATTCTCGTCAACGCTCACGTGCCAAACCTTCCCAAGACGACGGCTCCAGGGTGTGACGGGCCGGGAATCCTAATCCTATCGACGCTCGCACACTTGGCCACCTCAAAGACCACGGCGTAACAGGCCGGGAATCCTATTCCCGACAAGGCCCAAGTGCTCAGCCTCTCCAACAAAGGAAAGGAGGAAGTGGGGATAGCAGCTAGGCACCGCGGAATCTTATTCTAGGTGCGGGAGCAGCAAAGACCCGAGGAATCTCCTAGTTACTTCCCACCGCGTGCTCATCGGGCCTGGCCCGGGGTCGGACACGCGGCCGGGATAATTGGCGTCCCTAAAAACGCGGAAAACATAAATTAAATACGTACATTTTAATTATTTATAATTACGATTTACATAACTATATATATTATAGTAACTACTATATATATTTATAAAACTTATATTTTTAAATTTAAGATAAATAAAGTTCTTGCAAAAGCGAAGATGTGGCGGTTTCCAATCCTAAACGGCCGGAAACCACAGTAGTATTACAAAAGCATAGAATTTTTAGCCGTTATATATTATTCTTGGATTAATATTTTGTGTCAATTTGATTGTTTAGAGTACGCAATGATGTATTTGATCGTTTTAAATTATTTTATGTATAATGTATAGTCTCAGCTCTTTATTTTGTGCTAGAAAGCGAACGAGTGATTTATTGTCTAGTTAGCCATATATTATATGGCTGTGTCTTCTAGATATTAAATATATATAGTCGACATATGATAACTATATATATATATATAGTCAGACTTCTATAAACCATTATAATTAGTCAAGTGTGCGTACTTTTAATTAATGATAAAATCAAACCATTTATTTTTTATAATTAATATTAAGTTAACTAAGTATATACTTCTACAACTTATCGTTAAATTATCTCAAAAAAAAAAAAAAACTTATCGTTAAATTAAACAAAAATAAAAGTTCACAAAAGCCAAGATATGGTGGTTACCAATCCGCGGTATAGTCAGTTATACAGCGGTATAGGCAGTTAAAAAATACAAACCGTGGCATGCGAACAAATTGGAATAAGAAACTTAGCAAAAAAATATAAAAAATCGAGCGGGAATGAATTAAATGCGGTTTAAAAATACAGATGCCGCAGTCTCTACTGTCATAAAAAAAACACACTTAGAAAAAATTTCAAATGGTGCTTTAGTTGGGTAATTGGGCAATAAATCGCGGTTGGTAAACGTAAACCACGACGTAATAATGAGATATGGGGCAAATTTTCCTTTTTCAGCTACGATATAATCTAAAATAACGAGGCTTGAGCATGAGACCGTAAATCGAACGTTCTTGTATTTTACTCGCCGAAGCGGGTATTTATTTTAGCTGTGGTGTTTGGTTTCTCTCTCCCTACATGTTTTTGAATCCACAAAGTTGCGGCAAAGTTATTACTTCGCCGCGAGATTTTGCGGATCCACGTTAATATAGGTGAGGCAGTATTGTATATTGTCGAGGCTCTGTGAGCTTATCAACATTTATTTCACTTTTTCCTCTTTTTCCTTCATTTTTCTCTCTCTTTTTTTTTGTCTCTGTCTCTTTTCCCTCTCTCCCTACTGTTGGCCACCTTCAACAGCCACCATCGCCTTCGCAGAGGGTTTCCGTCGCCATATCCGCCGGAGAAAAGTCTTTTTTCTTTATCCCGCATTCACTATCGCTCTATCTCTTTCTCTATGTCTTTCTCCGGCCCTCCCTCCCTATAGCACGTTCTAACTATAGTCTATTGCTACCATTACCCTGGTTAGACAAGGATTGAAAAAAACTTGTAGGTTTTGAATGTCTGAATTAAGTTTTATTTTTTTGAAATGTCTTTTAGTCTAACGATATTGGGAATTTTGATTAGTTTTGTTTTGGTAAATAATTTTTTTAGAATGCCATTTATATTTCGTTTATATGGAATGTTATTTTCAGTTTTGTGAAGATGATCATGAGATTAATTAATTTGTTTTGTTTATTGGGAATGTTAATTAATTAGTTACATTTATTGGGAATTAATTAATTATTTTAAGTTTTGTGAAGTAGGTAATGAGATTTATTGTTTATTGGGAATATTATTAGGTTTCATTCATTGAGAATGTTATTTTAAGTTTTGTGAATTATGTAAATTTAACTTTTGTGAAGTTGATAATGGGAATAATGTTAATTAGTTATAGATATTTGATATGAATTATGATATGGACTTAGGTACCATGATATCAATATGTCGCAAGATTCTGATGACGAGTACGTAGAGGAGTATATAGCGTTGCAACCACGACCAAGTCTATCGCCAAAGTGTGACAATCCGACGACCTCAAAGAGTGCCAGTGCGTTATAAATTGATATATGATATTAATTATGTTTAGAACTTGTTTTATTAAATATTATGTATACATGGTTGTTAAATAATTAGTTGCAGCGCAACCACGACAAAGTCTATCGCCACCGCGTGATAATGCGAGGACCTCAAAGAGTGATGGTGCATTAATTAAATTTTTATTTTTTATTAATTATGCTTAAAATTTGTTTCATTAATATTATGTATGCATTTTGGTTAAATGTTTAGGAGCGTCGAACGCACGATAAAGTATATCGCCACCGCGCGATAATGCGAGGACATCAAAGAGTGACGGTGCATTAATTAAATTAATATATGATATTAATTATGTTTAAAAAAAATCATTAATATTATGTATGCATGCTTGTTGAATAATTAGGGGTGTCAAAACACACGACAAAGTCTATTGCCACCGCGCGACAATGTCTCGACCACAAAGACGGACGGTACGTTAATTAAATTGTTATATGATATAAATTTTAAAAAAAAATATTTCATTGATATCATGTATGTATTCTTGTTAAATAACACTATTTTTAAATATATATAGTTGTTGACTTTTCGCTTATGAAACATGTGGCTCCAAGAAAACTTGTATTGGGAAATAATTGAAATAAAAAAACCACGAATATGTTTAGAGTTAATAAAGTAAGAGATATAAAAGTAAAAGAAAATAGCGGTGAAATTCGATGCAGAGTTGCAATTAAGGGGAAGGGTGGTTAGCGCGCTCATGAACTACATTGGTGAAATCTCCGAACACAATAAAATAGCACGAGCACAAGTCGAATACCCATCTAGAGGAGGTTAAACTAGATATCGAGCACTCGATCAAAAACATGTAAGTCATGAAAAATAATTTTAGTCATCATAATTTTATATTTTAATTTTGTAACATATTTTTCACTTGTCGTCTTTTAGTTTGACAAAGCTTGAGAACGGGCTTCTCGAATTCAGTTAATATTGGTGGAGATGAGAACAACCGAAGACAAAAAGCTAAAGGATCCTATTTTAGTACCGATCAAATGTAGCCGATGTTCCGATCCCAAAGAGGAATTCATTAGGAAGTGTCACGGGGACCAAGAACAAGCGATTGACTACGATGGGATATTATCGGGTTTTCACATGTTGGCCATGTATGCCAACGCACATTTACTGAAACGTAAACACATCTCCATTGATATCCAACACCCTGGTAGTGAATCTTTCGATGACCTTGTACATTTATATCATGATGATGTATACGATTGTGTGAATTTTCATGAATTGAACATATCATGGATCCATGTTTGCCAAAGGTACGTCGTTTTTTCCCATTGTTATTATTTTTCTGTTTTATTGAAATTACATGATACTTGATTTGATGCAATTGTAACATTCTTTATGCAGTTACTTGTACGAAAAAATGCCTAAATTCAACCATTATAAGTACGGGTTTATGCCTCCATTGGAATATTTTGGGAATCAAAGCAATGAGACCTTGAAACTTGATATCTCATGATTCAACAAGATGAAGAAATGTGTGAACGGACAAGTGTTTATTTTTCCATACAATATTAACAATCATTGGATGTTGGCCATACTCGATCCATGGAAAAATATGACACATATCTTAAATCTGTTGGAATCGGATCAGATAACCGATCATTTCAGATACCTAATTACCATGTAAGTTTCTCATTAATTTAACTTATAAATAACTATTATAGTAGTACCCCATTCCTTAGTATTATATATAAATATATATATATATAACTTCTAAGAAAATTTATTTGAATCTAAATTTGTCTTAGATCAATCGAAATTTGGAAAAGAAGACATCCGGTTAAGAATCTTTCCATGGAAGATCCAAGGATTCTCTTTATGGATTGCCCGAAACAAACTGGAAATGTGGAATGTGGATACTACGTGATGAAATATATGCATAACATTGTTACAGAAGGTATCGACAAAATCTATCATTATACACACATAGTTATTTAACCAATGATATTGATGATCTTAGAATCAAAATAGCGAGTTATGTAGCAAACTTTTTTTATGAAGGTGTATTTAAGTACTTTTTTAGGCATATTTAATTACTTATTTGTATTGAATATTGAATTGTATGTTGTGTTAAGAACTAATTTATATGTACATTTACAATTTAGTAATGGCGTTTGTTCTAGGCTTGTTTATAATTTTTGAATGTATAGGAAAACTAGCTTAATTACAGGTGTAAAACTAGTCTGGCCGCTCCCGTATACGCGCGCAGAGCCCTTATAAGCGCGTTACGGAGAAACCGAGCGCTCTGAGGAGCTTTCCCCCACGAGGGAGGGCTCTTGTGTAAGTGAGAGGATACGAAGCACGCTCAAGGGCCTTCTGGGAGGCTTTTGTAATAAATTTTACCGCGCATGAATGCAAAATAACTGGATATAATTTTTATACTAGCTGCGGCACAGTATTTCAACATGCCGAACGAGCCGGGCTAACGTTTATAAAAAGCCTAGGCGTAACATCAGCAAGGCCACAACTATTAATAAATTAATACAAAAATTGAATAAATATTAACCGCGGCTTATTTAACATTCTCAAAATGCAAATATTTCTTGTTGCAGCCTCGGTAGATAAAAGCTATAATATATTTGTACATAACACGTCTCATTCGCTAAAATCTGCGACTTATTGAAAAATAAAACAGCGACTAATTCACATATTACTACTGTATATTTATAAAAAAAAAACTCAATTTTTAATAACAGTAAGAGGTTTTATTTCCAACGGCACAATTCACATATTACTACTGTATATTTATAAACATCGCGGCTCGCATAGCTTTTTTTATTTTATTTTTTTTACGGAAAATGTCAAAACTAAGCCTCAATGTGTTGTTTAATCGTATGTCGTGGTTGTTTTTTGTGAAATATCGTTGATTCCTGAAATAAAACTTCGGCTAATTTTAGTAGTTACCCGTCGAGATAAGTCGCAGTTTGTTATGTTGAATATCGTGATTTGCTCATATACAAAGCTGCGGTTATATTAACTATGTCACTGTTGTATTAGTCATGGGTTTGTTGATGAATACCGAGGCAATCCTTTGTTTAAACAAGGGTAACCACAACATAAGATGTTGAAATAATTTAAGCCGCGACATTTTTTGTTTACCAACCATGTTTCACAAATTTGATGAAATATTTGTGGCCAAAGTACCTCGCATCTATCAACCACTTTTCAAAATTGTCCTCAAAGGTTTCCTGGGGCCCTTGAAGGGGGTGGCGTGCCATTCTTTGACTGGGATGGATGTGCCCCGAGACTTGGTACATTCGGGGATGACCCAAACATTCTCTTTAGATCTTCACGCTCCTTATCATGCTTGATCCAATTGGAGGCACGGTGGATCACGTCCTCTATCGAGGTGTACCGATTGACCAGAATGTTGGTCTTCAATCGGGAGTCGAACCATAATCCGGTGGTTAGAGCGGCGATGGCCGTTTCGTCCGCTAGTCCGTTAATGCGAACCATTTTAGCCTTAAACCTCATCATTAAGTCTCTGAGAGGCTCATTTTCCCTTTGCTACAGGGCATACAGGTTTGCTACGGTGGTCTCAGTTTATGTGAACATGGAAAAGTGCTTGAGAAACACCATGGTCAGTTGTTCAAAACACCATGGAAAAGTGCTTGGTTCAAATTTAGAGAATCATTCCATTGGTGCCCCCGTAAGCTTTTCAAAAAAGTACTGGCATCGCCTGGCTTCAGCTCGTGGACATCCAGGTGCACCTTTGAGTCGGTGGTACAGTCATACTTGGGCAAGTTAATCTGTCTGACGTGCCTCAAGCGCGTGTCCGTGATTTCAGATGAGAAAGGGATTCTCGTTGATTCTTCAACCAGACGCTCGATTTCGGGGGCGAAAGATACTGCACTGTGTACTCGGGAGACCACCTTGGAGAGTTTCTCTCCTACCTGCTTCATGGTGCATTTGAGATCATCTAGCTCGGAGCTGTTTTGGTACGAAGACTCAGATTGAGTATGCTGAAGGTATGAGCCTGCATGTCTACCTTCTGTCTGTGGAGGGGTAGTTTCTTAGCCCGTAAGATGTGGATGTTGGAAATCGATATGCTCGGATACCGATTCATTAGACTGAGTCTGCGGGTCTAGACCTAAAACGGTCACCGCCGGCTCTAAGAAACTGTAATCATCGATTTATGCACACGATTTGACGTTTGAAAAATATTGCAGAACTCTTAAGAACTTTTACAGGGTTAGAGTCCCATACCAATAACCCTGTCAAAATCGTCCGTGTCAAAATCAACTTACAATTAATTTACCAAGATCGTGATGAATTAATTATTTTAATTTATTAACAAGTTCAATGGTTTGAATCTGAGCCATGAGTTATAATAAATAATCTTCTTAATCAATATATATCAAGAACGTGTACCTTATTAAATTCGAAGACTCTGAATCCCCTCTTGAATCTTTGAGATGTTCGCGCCTCCAATCCACGTTGCTTCTTGCGATTTTCTATGAGAAGATAGCTCCCAATTGTCTACGATATATGACTCCGGGACTACGACGCTGAGATGCGTGGGCTCTCCATGAATAACCTCTAAACCGTAAAAGCAAAAACCCCAAGAAGAATTTCCCCAGAGAAATTCGCAGGAACTGTGAGGGGGAGAGAGAAATCGACTTTTCCAAAAGCTGATGAATGTGAAGTGTGTGCTTTAGGGTTCCAGGGGTCACCTATTTATAAGTAATTGATCCTAACCACTTTGGAGAGATTTACTCAACCAACTAGATATTCACTGTAAGATTTGATTTAAGAATGAATTCAAATAAATAATAAATCCAAAGTAAATCTTTTTAGAAAATACATTAAAAGATTTAATAAATTAAATCTTTATATTTTCAAGATTTAAAATCACTGAATCATAATTCAAATATTATGATTATTTTTCTAATTAAATATTACAGGAATTAATTACAATATTTAGATTTCTCTCAAATTCGCAAGTTAAAATAGCGGCTATTTTGGCCAATGCCGAAAAACTGTTTTGACCATAACTCTCAAACCGTACATCGGAATTGCACGATTCAAAATGATAAATGAACAGAATTTGATTTCCAATAATCCTAGAATAGTCCTGGGGTCAGATTCAATTATAAATTTTTCATGTTCCCGGGCAATCACGAATCATTCTAGATTGGATTTATTCAATGTTTAATAAATATATTAAACATAATTGCGATGTCATCCTTGTGGGCCTACAAAGTGGATAAATGGACAACACACTTGAGCTACGGTGAAAGTGTAGAGCTTTCACCAACTTTGGATACACTCCACTATAGCTCGAAGCTGAATTCTCAAGTGTGCATAGTTTTATCTTCTTGACCACCGGTGTCCATTGATAAAGTCAGATATCTCAAGTGACCGGTTTTGTTATTATGATTCTCATCAAAAGGATAAATAAATTATTACCGTTATGCCCTTTCGATGATATACCTTAATCCAATGATTATTGCAAATCACTCACTTATGGGTTATGAATCTGTAAGCTGCGCATGAGTGCTTATTTGCTTCCCATAAATGATAATAAGGAAATCATAAAGTTATTATATCCATATTTGTACTCATGCATTTTACTACGGCTAACTTTCCGATCCACCGTCTTCTTATGGGTAGCCCCGGTTTTCCCAGAACCATAGCCCTTGTTGGAGGACTTCGTGCTGCAGGGACGAGCTACCTCGGAAGAAGGTGTGACGGAATTTTGAGCAGGCTTGTCTCCCTTTGGTTTCTTGCGAGCAGCCTTCTCCTCAGCGGATCGAGCTCGCTTTCCTTGACCTGGATAACTCGTGGTTTCAACTGGCGCGAAGCCAGAAGAGACCAGGGGCTCAGGAGTCCCAATCGGTAGCAAGACATATTCCTAGTCGAATACGACGACGAACTGTAGCTTGGTGACGGCTCAAGCATCTTCTTTCTCGGATACAGAAAGAACAATGCCCCCAGAACTTGCTTCTGCGCGACCTCTGGCCTGGAGACCGCCCGCCGCCCCCAATGGGCAGAGCTGGAGCCGATCTTTGAACGTCTCCTTCTTTTGGTACCTCCTTGCCCCGGCTAGAGGAGACCCAAAATCGTTGAGGATCAGCGTCATTCCCTTTGGCGGCAGCCTTAGCGACTGCCCGCTGAGCCCTCAACTCCCAATAATTTAGCTCGGAAGTCATATTAGCCAAAAGATAACCCTTGTCAGAAAAAACCTAACAGACAAGTACTCCTACCCAAAAAAAAAAAAAAAAAAGCTCAAAAATCATAGCTTCGTTCCTGACGCTATCCTCCTCGCCTTCTTTGTGATCATACTCGACGAAGGAGTAGTTAGGCCCGCGATACCAGACTCCGATGGCAAAGAAACTCTTTTCGGTGAGCTCTTTCCCCTCGATACCTCCCCTAAGAAACAATACCTCGTTGATAACCTACCACTCGACACCTAGAAGCCTCGACCTCACTTTCTTCCCTATCCGATATGAGAAACAAAAAGAAAACAAAATTAGAAAAAATTCGAGCCAAAAGAAATTCTAGCAAAAACAAATAAGAACGTTACCGATCTCGTGAGCCTAATCATTGGCATAACAATCCTAAGGGCCAAAGGACCCCAGGCAAGGCTTGAAAAAGAAGTATCTATCATGCCACTCATCATCCTTGTTCGGGATACCTCTAATAAAGTCACCCTTGTGACCCATGACCGATATGTAAAACCTACCCTCGGCCTTAAAGTTCCTCTTCACCGTGAACACTTTCAGCATGTCAAAGAGTGACAGGTCGTAACCCTCTTCCCTACACTTAACTAGATAGGTTAGCAGGATCCTATTAAAAAATTCAGGCTCAACTGAGCCAGGGAAAATTCCATCTTATTGAGGTACCTAAGGATTGGTTTTGGGATCGGGAATCTTAGCCCGCAGTCTTTAAAGCACCGCTCGTAGATGTAGACCCAATCATCCTTGGTCGTGTCTGCGAACTCGTCGGAATCTGAGACCCGAAGAAGGACAAATTGGGGAATGTCATATTCCGGCCTCAGTCGAGGAATATCCTCTTTCCTCAGGCGCGACCTCGGTGATTCGTTCTGGAGAAACTCCGAGACTAGGGGTGCAAATAAAACCAGTAGATGCGGGTTTTAAATCGCATCCAGACCGGAACCGTATTTAAAATAAACCAAAACCGTATTAATCCGGGATAAATCGGAACCGATTTATTAAAAAACCGCATCAAAATTAAACCGGTTTCGAGTACCGGATTTAGAGAACGAAAACCCGGAACCCGCATAGTACCTTACTAAAACCCGGTTATTAAATATATACATAAAAATATTTAGAATCTTCATACCAAAAAAAAACACATATTGAATTTCTATCAAGAGAAATATTCATTTACTTGTTTCTCATCCAACTCCAAACTAATGTGTAGATTAATCATTTGTTTCTTGAGTCCAAATTGATAAAGTTGTTTTCTCTCACAATACTAATAGTATAAAGAATTACATGTATTTATTATGTTAATTACTTATGAGTTTTTGTAAGTTTATATGTTATGTTTATGATATAGTTAGATTTTTTAATTTTGCTATAAAATTTAGGTTCAAATTCGTATTATAACCCGAAACCAGTTTTGAAACAAAAAACGGATGAAAATCCGGATCCGGGTTTAAAAACCTGTTTTTTATTTTACAACCGGGTTTGAACTCAGATTCGGATTTCTGGGTTCTTATGTAAAAAATTCCAGATCCGGGTTTCAATTTCAAAAAACCTGGATTCGAATCCGGGTAGCGGGTATGGCAAAAAATTTGGGTACCCGGTCCGCTTGCACCCTTATCCGAGACCAAAACCGGGCCCTTAGCCTTACTCTTCTTATAACTTTCGACTATTTCTATGAATCCGAACGAAATCCTAAACACAAAATACCCAGAAATTCAAACGCAAACCCAGAAACCCATACACAAACAGAGCCTACAATAACCTTATTATGCCCTATTTCTGGTCTAATACAACAACGAAACCTAAAACAAGAAACGAAAGCGAAGAAGGAACCTGGAAAAATCTATAGGTTGAAGGAAGAGAACGCAAAACAACATTGGCGCAAGAAAGCTTTCTGGTTTTATCGGGCGCAAAAGTGAAGAAGGAGAGACGAGAAGAGTTTAAATCGGAAGAGATGAGAGCGGTTACCTGAATTCGAAGAGATGCACTGACCAGAAGCTGAACACTGACGTGAAAAGCTTTAATGGACAGCACGCAAGAGTTTTTATACTCGAAGATCGGCCCGCAACAGACGGCTAGGGTTTCCTCGATTCTTGTGCATCATCTCATCCAATGGTTGAGATCGAGTTTTTAGTCGGGGCCACGTCAACATGTCAACGAGCTAACCAGGTCATCAGAAGTCGAAGTGGTTGATTCGTTCTTCGAATCCCCAGCAGAGCGACACGTGTCGCAAGTGTTCCCCCGAAAAATTTGAAATCATTTTGATTTTAAAAGACTTCCAGCTCGGTCCCTTAAGAATGCGATATTATCATAAAAAGAGTTTTTATGTCCCTTAATTAATTCGATTTTGCGGTAAAAGTTACGAAAGTTTCTGATATCGCAAATTTAATTAATTTTCATCACGATTTTTTATAAGATTAGATCAACTTTAATACAATAAATAATACATCGTATTATTTATAGTAGGGGGCTAACTGTTGGTGTGCAAATTTGTTCCATAATCGAAATGGTAACGTCATTAATTTAATTTACGGTTCATTTAATTTCAGACCAAAGTTGTGAATATAATTGATTCTTCACACAAATGAGCTTGTGAGATACATGGCCCTAAAGCCTAATGAGTACCTAACAATGCTAGGGCCCGATCAAGACCAATAACCCAATATGCAAGCGCTCGTCCCGAGCAGAAAGTGCTCCAAAGGGACATGAGTAGAGAGCCCAGAAGATAAAGGACCCAAGCAAAGCATAGAGACCACATCAGCCCAAGGCAAAGGCCCAATATACTTGGCTGAAACCCAAGCCTGATCAGGCCTACTAGCCTATAGAACATGAAAGCTCATATCAGGCAGAAACTGTTATAAAGGGATCCGAGCAGAAGTACACGAAGTATTAGAGCCTAGGCAGACCAAGTCAAACAAGCTTAATTCAAACCTCTAGATCTCGACCAGGAAAATCGCCACAACCAAGATTTGAACTACAATGATGTCGATTCAAAGTCCACCAGTGCGCAATTCTCTCAAAAATTGGCCCCAGGTCAACTTAACAGCAAGTCAAGCTCCAAACTCGCAGCCACTACCAACTTCCACTACTAACGGGCAGAAACTAAAGACCTATAAAAGCAAGGAGATAGCTGCATCACATACACGCAAGCATCCACCCTGAGAAAAAAGAGTCTGTGAGATTTTTATTTTTCAGTGTGTTTTCATCTTGTCTTTTGATCATCTCGGAATCGCCTTGTGGTTCTGGTTAACATCAATAAATTTGCGGAGGATGTAGTCAATTACCGCATTGGGACGAACCTCATTTTTCATATTTGTCAACGTCGAGAGTATTGACAATGCGGAAGTCAAGATCCACAAAGTTCGTAGCAATCTCAAATCAAAATCAAATTTACAAATCACGTAAATGTTGGTGTGCGAAACCACATCAACATTAACAATGATATATGCACATTTCGAATCTAGCATATTTGAAAGAATAAAAAAATAAGGTTTAAATTTTTTATTTTTACAAGAGTGATATTATCGGGCAATATTAATTTACTCTAAAAACAAAGTGAGAAAGATTGAGAATTTAATATCTTAGTAATTAATGAAAGTGTAAGGTTTTGAATATAACGTCGAACCACATTTTTCGGACATTCTTGGTACATAGGCATTTTGAAAGAAAAAAATTTGCATGCAATTATTTTTATTGCAATGACAATATTTATTAATATTACATGTACTCACGTTGGAAGTGAGGGGTTTAAAACACACCCGAATATTTTATTTTACTTTCGTACTATTTTATCCACTTTTTATTTTTATGCTGTGAAACATGCCGCTGCACGAGTCTCTCACATCGTGTTCGGCACTACTGAGAACACCTAAAAGATATTTCGGTCACGCCTGGAGCCTCATATTTCCTCTCAGTCGTCTCACGGACCGCGCCTCCTACTCTTTCAAAAAGATGTCAGTCAACCTCTCGGACGACGCCACATGCGCCCCCACTGGGGACGCTAGCCAGAGCACCGGTGCAGAAAGCCTAGCTCAAAATCAGCCGGAAATGAACCGGAGATGTCGCAAACGACGCACGATTATTTCGACTAGCGAGGTTGATCTCCAGGCACCTCGGAATCAACAACGTCATCGATGACATCCGTGGAGGAGACAGATCCTCAGATACGGAACCAACACAAAGAAATAATCTTGAGGCACGGAGGCAACGCGCCTTGGAAGATGCCCAGTCACAAGGGCCAATAGATTCTTAATCAACCTCGAGGTCTCACAGCTCTCATCTCTCTCCAAACACCCTGGCACCCCAAAACGAGGCGGCGGCCGTCGCGCTACACCTGACGGAAACCTCGTTGGTCGTTCCGGAATGGAAGAACAAACTCGAAGCACTCAAAAAGGATATACGAGAGCTCGCCGCCGCCAACGGCTCAAGTCCAATGATGCGAAGCATGCTCGAAGGAACCATATCCCCCCTCGCCGACCATGTGTTAGCGGAAGCAATTGCGGGAGATCTCAGCTCCCTACCAAGCTTCGTCTATGACGGAAACAGCGATCCAACATACCACTTGATCCGATATCAAACCACGATGCAACTGAAGAAGTGCTCCGATTCCAAAATGTGTCAAGCATTTTTCCTTACCCTCGTAGGCCCAGCCTTCGAATGGTATCGGCGACTTCCGAAATGCTCTATCAATTCCTTCGAAGAGCTAAACAACAGTTTCCTCTCTCGATTCTCATGCTCGTTGACACGAACAAGGGAGAAGTCCTATATGTGGACGCTCAAGCAACAGGAAAACAAATCCCTCCAGACGTACCTGAAAAGGTTCGTTGAAGAAGCAAACAAGGTTGCCAGCTACACCGATGATGATGCCGTCACCGCTGTGATTGACGGTGTCCCAGTGAGCGACTTCGTGCGGTCTCTTGTCAAAGAGAGACCAACCTCCATGGCGGAGCTGATGGCACGAGCCACACGAGACATTTCCGTCGAGGAATACTTCGACAACCGAAGACAAGTGGATCGAGAAACTCGACATCTAACCGACGACGAATCTCGGATGAAGAAACGCCAATCAGGCACGTCGCCAGACCTCGACGACCGGTCTGGGAAACGATCTTGGGGTGACCTCATGCCACTGAACACCTCTCCCGCGTTAATCCTGAAACTTCATGAGAAAAAGTTCGTCCGTCCCCCACCAATACCGGAGAATGCCAGGCAGAACCCGAACAAATATTGCGAGTTCCACCAAGAAATTGGACACTCCACCTCTGAATGTTGGCAGTTGAAGCGAAAGATTGAGAACCTAATCAAAGAAGGTCAACTCGAGAAGTACGTGTCAGGAAAGGCTGTCGACAGCGACACGTCATCCGGCTAGCCTCCCAGGGCAGCCAGGAAACCACCCACCGCATCTCTCTGAGTAAACCCGTACCTTGCCTTTTTATTTAATTAATTCCAAGAAGTACCCTTGAAAGTACACTAATCTTGTAAAAAGTGCTCCCTGAAGCACAAGTTTTTGCTTTTCAGCGTTATATAGAAAGAGCTCTCACGCTCACCCTTTTGCGAAAAATATAATACGGCAGGTTATCTCTTGGAACAAGTTGTTGGATATATGTGTCCTTAAACAAGATATTTATCCATTTGTAAAAGATTATGACAAGTCGTTGAATAAAGATGATGCTTATTATGTTAATCTTATTATAGTTTCTGGTATAGTAAATTAGAATGTTTGATTCCTTAGTTCATAAAGGATGCAATTATGTTATTAATATCACAACAGAGTCGATGTGAGGACGAATTAATAATCGTAATAAATGAACTTAAAACATCCGTGACCTGATTAACTGGGTGGGAGCCCATTAATCGTGTAAGGTCATTAATGTGACTAAGTAAAAATCTTATTCCGGATTATTTGTGTGTCACACTCACTAGAAGTGCATTAAGTATGAAGTGTCTGCATACTGGACTGGACCTGACTTAAACTGAAGAAGTTATCATATAAGATCGTCACTGATAACTTGTAGTTGAATCACAAAATGATGATCAAATGGATATTAGTTCTAAGTCCTGAGTGATCATGAGTCCGAGCTACTGACTTGATTGTTCTTTGATTTAATCGTTAAAGAACTCCATATAGTACCGTTGTTCCCAACACTATTATTTTGGGAACATGATAGTCAGTAGTAAGGATGGCTTGATCATAGAAATGGGCATCACACAGCTGTCTTCAGAGTCATGATGAGTCCCTCTGTTGTCAGTGTTGAAAAGTGAGAGGTACCCGTGCACAACTTATGAATCGATACCATAAGTGGGTTGCTCATAATATTACTGACAGAGTCAAGGATGAAAATGCAATGAGGGGCATTACGGTAAAAACCGCCTGCTCATGTGTGAGTCATCAAGTGAAAAAACAATAACCCAAATTTGATTGAATCAATGGACACCCTGCTTTTATAAGGGAATAATATATACCGTATCACTAATGAGTGCAGCCTCGGGTCTATAGTGGAATCACTTCGAGGTTTGACGAACAACTAGCACCTCGTTAGAGTTTAAGTGATACGGGTCCATGGTCCCCAGGATAGCTCCGTAACGGATGATACGTACGTGATTAAAATGCATTCTGGATAATGTTTAATCGTTTTGCTCGACTTATAAAACTGACAAGTTTGTGTCAGACGTCACATAATTTTATCGTCAGCGTGGCAAACGTATAATATTTTGGTACACGGAATTAACTGATAAAAAGAACGTTATAATTTAGATTTTCCAACAGCACCATGTTGTTGTAAATTAAATTCTAAGCAAATTTTGCTTTTTGAACCAAGCCATTCAGACTTACGGTTTGTGATTTATGGATTTTCTAAGTTTATGACTCGGTTTGATAAACTATGAAATTAAATCACATGTCACTAATTTAAATGATGGTGTTGCACCATGACATTTAATGTGTGATATTGAGATCAGGTTTTATTAATATAATTTAATTATTTGGATTTAATTATTAATATCTAATTAATAATTATTTAATAATTAAAAGGTTTATATTACTAAATAAAAATATATATTTATATATTGTTACATGTGCAAATTCGAATTAGGGTTTGGAGGATACAAATCCTAGCTAAATTCGAATATGTGAATTGGAGAATTTATATTTGCGGCATAAGTACCTAATGTGTTGGTATTTTGGCAAAACCAATATAATATCAATTTAATCCGTTGGATCAGTTATGATTTAATATCAACCGTTGGATTGAGATAATTGATTTGAACCCTAAATGTAATTCGAAATTGAAACTTGGTGACCAATTTAAGGTATTTCGAATTTGCTTAGTTAATTGTGTCCGTTGGATTGGTTTTAAATTTTAATCTTTACCGTAGGATTAGAAATTAATTAATATTATATATATGATAATATAATTCTAATATAAATGTGGATAAGAGTTCGAATTAAGGATTTGTAAAACCCTAGGGCGTTTGACTTTATCCCTAATTGATTTGATCCGATGGATTGGGTTAAGATTTATTTTTAACCATTGGATCTAGATAATCATAAACAAATCCGAATTTTAATTATGGGTCAGAATTTTATTCCGACCTGGTACCCTAGGAATAATTAAATAGTAATTATTATTGAAATTAAATAATTATGAATTAAATTATTTATGATTAATTAATTGAAAATAAAATATGGACGTTATTTATGGATAAATAACATTGACTTATTTTATATAATTCATAAAATTAAATATGGATATTATTTAATGATTAAATAATGTTGTCTTATTTAATGTATGGATGATAATTCTTAGGAATATATCATTGACTTATTTTTAAATTTCATAAATAATTATAAGCCATGAACTAATTTAATGATTATTGAGAAACATTAAAATTTAATTATATATATTCATCATAGATATAATTTGTTATAACATATTTTCATAAGCCGTAAACATTGTGCCTGTTATGGGTAATTCTCGGAATTGATATACGAAATGAGTTAATTAAACGGGAATTATTAACATAATTTCCGTTAATTAATTGTATAATTTGATTAATCTTTGTTAATCAAATTAATCAATTTCAAACCCAAATTTTCCTCCGGAGGCCCGTTTTCGAAAAACAAAGTGTCCTGGTGTTTGCAAAAATATGAAGAACCCCGAAAAGGACATAAAATTTACGAAAAACGGACCCGGGACGCACCCGGGGGCAAAAATGGCCGAGGAAACACCCGCGGATCCCCAGGGGGCGGCAGCTGTCAGGGTCACGCCACGTGGCGGCTTCCTGCGCCGCCACTCGCCCGCGGGCCCCACCCGGGGTCGTCTCAGCCCCCCACTTGGGGGCAGCCCACACCCGATCGCGCCACATGGCGCGATCTCGAGCGCCCGTGTCCCCTCAGCGGGACACGCCCACTTGCGGGCCTCGGTCCCCGCGCGGGACGCGTGTAAAGCCCCGATGGGCCTGATCGGGGAGCGCGGCAAGCCGCGCCTGCCTACTTGCTGGGGTGGGCCCTCACGGGCACGTGTAGGGCAGGGATTACCCCTGCCCTCGATCTCGCACAAAGCGGGCCCCCCTCAGGGGCTTGGTGGCCGTCCGATCTCGCGCGGACGGCCGGGATCGGACCATCTTTTCCAGGGACTAAAATGCAATTATAAAATTGTCCGGGCCCCCCCCTAGACAATATTTTACTGCATTTGGGCCCCTGGACCCTATTATAAATAGAAGCTCAGTTCAGTTGAAACGGTAACTCATTTCGAACTCACTCGACTCGAGTTCTCTCTCTCTCTCTACCCCCGATATACTCGCCTCCGCTCAAATATTATACTAATGTTGAGCGTCGGAGGTGAATCAGGGGGTCCCCCCCCCCCCTGTTTCCCTTGACCTCGGGTGTTACATTTTTCAGGCTCAGAAAGTGAGATACTTCATAAAAGCGGAAGCCCTGGAGGAATTTTCATAAGACCACGACCCACCTGATAGGCTCCGTTCCACATTGTGTCCAGCCTATCTCCAGTCCACCATATGACTGTTGGGATAGTCTGGGGACAAGTGACGGGGCCCACTATTTAGGTCGTAGGGTCAGGTCTGAGAAAATTCCTCTAAGATCCGGACGACCGAGGGATCACCCTGAGAGAGGTCTCTGGATCAATATATTGGACGAATGTACTCCCCCGTTCATTGGTACCCCCGATCCGCGTGGACTCTGAACCTGTACAAAACTCGGCCTGGTCATCTCCAGGCTCTGCGGTAACAGGTAGTGAGCCACCCTGATCGCCTGGACCCTGAACGGCCAAGAGACCTTCGATCCAAGAATTTCCAGAAACATCAACTCAGAGTCCCCGAATCGGTCAATTAAAATCTCGCCTCGAAGTCAACGCTGACCACCCAAAGTCAACGAGATCAGAAGAAGCAACCAGCGACAGCAAAATCTATCATCCCCGTAACCAAGGCCAGCCCAGGCCCACCAGAAAGTCAACAAAAGCCCGCCACGTCAACAAGCGACATTGGGCCAGGCCCAAAATCCCCAACTTGGGCCTCAACGGTGTTTGATCCAAAAAACGGCATCAACATTTTGGCGCTAGAAGGAGGGGGCCACGAGTTCAGTCATCTGAACAACCCCACCAACAGAACGGCGCTCTGATCCCACAAAATCAGATAATGTCATCCAAATCGACGGAAGGCACGCCCTCTCACCCCACAGAGAGCATCGCCCTAAACACTCGGGCCAAGACCCAAGCTCGTCGAAAGCGGGTCCGTATCCTGCCAGAAACAAGCACCCGTCGTGAGTCAGCTCACAACGAGAAAAGAATCGTCCGTGTCGAAGAAAGTCTTTTCCGACTGACGGGACTCATCTCCAAACACTTTGAAGGCAAGCACGCCAATGAAGGAGAGGAGGATAGCTCTGAAGAAGCCCTCGAACTCACCCAGAAAGAGGCAAACGAAGAACGCCCCGTTCTCGAAAACTCTCAGGAACCGGCACAATCACAGACCACCCGACGATCAGCTTTCGATCGACTCGGGGGGTACGAAGGTGCCACCAACAACGCTAGAAGTCGGCGAAGAGAGCATAGGCGACAGAAGCATATCCCGACTCGCCCGAACGACGAGGAAGACCTCCGACACCACCTAGATCGCACCGGACAACAAAGAGATCGGCATCAACGCCAAAGCCGAAAAAGGGAAAGGCCTCATAAACCAGAGGAATCTGGTAGTGACGAAAGTTCAAGGGGATCCGACAGCTCTCGGCGCCCCCGGCACCAGGTGGGAGAATATGTCATCCCCGCAATAGGTACTCAGGTGACAACCCCGCCGTACGAGGGCCTCAAAAGCGAGCTTCAAACCCTCAAGTAGGAAATGCAGAAGCTCACCGCGGCCCAGAGTGCTAACCCAGTAACGCGGAGTTTAGCTGAAGGGAACATTTCCCCTCTGGCAGACCACCAGCTCGCGAAGGATCTCGACGGTGATCTGAGGTTCCCGCTAAACCACATCTACGACGGCTCTACCGACCCAACATACCACCTGGTACAATACCAGTTCAACATGCGAGTGAAGAAATTCTCACCCGCCACGATGTGTCAGGCTTTTTGCCTCACTCTTGCGGGACCCGCCTTCGAATGGTACCAACGCCTTCCGAAAGGGTCCATCGGGTCCTTCGACGAACTCGCGGAGCGATTCACTTCACGTTTCGCCAGCTCAATCTCACAGCGTAATCCAAAGTCCTACCTGTGGACTCTCAAGCAGCGCAAGGACGAGACTTTACAGACATACCTGAAGAGGTTCGTCGAGGAATCGAACAAAGTCGCCAGTTACACGGACGACGACGCCATTACCGCCGTAATCGACGGCCTGCCACTATGCGATTTCTCTCGCTCTCTTGTCAAAGATAGGCCGGTCTCAATGGTCGAATTGATGGCAAGGGCAGCAAAAGACATTGGTGTCGACGAATACTTCGGCGGCAGAAACCAGTTCAACTCTGACGATCGGAATCGCGACGACCGAAAAGGTGGTAGCGGCGGCCCGCAGAGTAGGAAGCACCACCCACAGCCCAATCCCGGAAACAGACCGCCGTTGCACAAACGGACGGAAAAATTCCGGAAAGACGCAAACTTCACCCCCCTGACGGCCTCGCCCGCGATAATCTTCAGCCTCCATAGAGATAAATTCGGGAGACCGCCGCCGCTCAAGAAAAATGCCAAGAAAGACATGAGCCGATACTTTGAATACCACCAAGATCACGGCCACACGACATCAGAATGCTATCAGCTGAAAAGGCAGATCGAGCAACTGATTCAGGACGGACAACTCAAAGAGTTTGTCAAGAAGTTAGTTTCAGGAAGCGGGAACGCCCGCAACCTGAGCCAGCAAGACACCAAACCACAACGCGAAGACAGCCCCAATCTATCCCGCGCTGGAAAAGCGCCGGAGGAGGGCAGGCCTTCCCAATTCCACATCATATCAACCATCATGGGCGGACCCGAGACCGGAGATTCAAACAATCAACGAAAACGATACGCCAGGTCCCTCGGGGAAGACTTTGACGTCCATCAGGTCAACGTCACTCACCTCGGGGGAGCACCCCACATGCTCCCCATCCAAGAGATCACCTTCACCGAGGAGGAGGCTCGGAGAATTTCCCACCCTCAAAACGACGCCATCGTAACCGACGTCCTCATCGCCAACAGTCGAGTACGAAGAGTTCTGATCGACAACGGGAGCTCGGCCGACGTCATCTTCAAAACCGCCTTGGCCCAGATGAACCTAGGACGACTGGTCCCCACTCCGGTGAGGACGCCCCTCTACGGATTCAACGGGCAACCAGTCTACACCGAAGGTGCCATCACCCTGCCCACAACATTCGGCTCCGAAGACGGGGCCCTGAACACCAAAATGGTCAGGTACCTCGTAGTGGACCAACCTTCCGCCTACAACGTCATCTTGGGGCGGCCGAGCCTCAACAGACTGCAAGTCATCGCATCTACCTTTCATCTACTCGTCAAATTCCCAACGGAAAACGGGATAGGAGTTATGAAAGGTAGCCAGCAGGAATCCAGGAATTGCTACGCCCAGGGTACAAAGCCCGGGAAGAACGAGTCGGTCATCAATACGATATGCCAACTCGAGGAAGAACTTCCCGAGTACATTAGGAACGCAAGGATGTTTGGCGAGCTGGACCCTCGAGATCACAGGCGCAAGCCCACCATGGAACCTTCATCGGAAGTGACACAGATCCCGATCACAGAAGACCGGCCCGAAAGGACGGTCACAATCGGGGCCCAACTCCCGGCCATGATCAAAACCAGGTTGATCGCATTCATAAGACAATTCAAGGATGTATTCGCCTGGTCGCACGCCGACGTGCCCGGCATTGACCCCAAAATCGCCGTTCATCGATTAAATATCGAACCGGGAAGAACGATAAAGATCCAACGCCGGCGCGCCTTCAACCCCGAACGATATCAGGCGATCAATGAAGAACTCAACAAACTCATTACCACCAACTTCATCAAAGAGGTGACGTATCCCGACTGGGTGTCCAACATAGTGATGGTGAAAAAGCCAAACGGGAAATGGAGAATCTGCATAGATTATTCCGATCTCAATGCGGCATGTCCCAAATATTGTTTCCCGCTACCGAGAATCGATCAGTTGGTGGACGCCACCGCCGGCCACCAGCTCATGAGCATGATGGACGCCTACTCAGGGTACAACCAGATCCGGATGCACGAGCCTGATCAGATACACACGACATTCGTGACTGATCGAGGTCTCTATTGCTACAAAGTCATGCCATTCGGACTCAAGAACGCCGGAGCCACATACCAACGCCTGGTCAACAAGATTTTCGCTCCGCTAATCGAAAAGACTATGGAGGTATACGTGGACGACATGATTGTGAAAAGTCTTCGGGAAGAAGACCACGTCGACGATCTGCGAAAGACATTCCTGTTACTGAGAAAGTATCAGATGAAGCTAAATCCAGCCAAGTGCGCCTTCAGAGTCGAGTTCGGAAAGTTCTTGGGATACATCGTCAATAGACGAGGTATCGAGGCTAACCCTGAGAAGATCAAGGCCCTCCTCGAAATGAGGAGCCCACAATGGATCAAAGAAGTGCAAAGCCTGAACGGAAGAATCAACGCTCTAGGAAGGTTCGTCTCAAAAGCCACGGATCGCTACCAGCCATTCTTTCAAGCCCTCAAAGGTGGAAAGAACTTTGTTTGGAGTGAGAAGTGCGAAGCAGCCTTCCAGGAGCTGAAAACCTACCTTGGATCACCGCCCTTGTTGTCGAAACCGAAGGAGGAAGAACCACTCTACCTCTACCTCTCGGTGTCGACTCGAGCGGTGAGCGCCGTGCTGGTCCGGGAATAAGACAGGAGGCAATTGCCGATCTATTACATCAGCAAAGCCCTCCTTGACGCTGAAACGCGTTACACGCAAATCAAGAAATTAGCACTAGCCCTGGTCACCGCCGCAAAGAAACTCCGCCCGTATTTCCAGGCCCACCAAATAGTCGTGAGAACTGAGCACCCGGTCCGGAAGGCGCTGCTCAAAGGCACCTCCTCACGAATGGCTATCTGGTCACAAGAGCTAGGAGAATACGGCATCGAGTATCAGGCTAGGGTGGCCATCAAAGGCCAAGTTGTGGCCGATTTCATCGCTGAGTTCACATAGGACACCGAGGTCGAACCGAGGAAGAAATGGACGAAGCACCAAAACCCCCAAAGAGAAAAAATCCCCCCGACAGCCCGACCTGGTGCCTGCACGTCGACGGCGCCTCAAACATGCACGGGTCCGGGGCCGGGATAGTACTCACCAACCCCGATGGCGAAAAACTCCGCTACGCCCTGCGCTTCGGGTTCAAGACTTCAAATAACGAAGCTGAATACAAGGCGCTGCTAGCCGGACTACGAATCGCACACAAGCTCTCGGTGGAGAACCTACGAATCCACTGCGACTCTCAACTGATTGTGAAGCAAGTGGAAAGCGAATACCAAGCAAAGGAAGCTCACATGGTGGCATACCTAGCAGAAACGAGACGACTCCTGGAGCCACTATCTTGGTACGAGATCACGCAGATCCCGCGGGACGAGAACTCGGAGGCCGACGCCCTGGCAAGGGCAGCTTCCGGGGCAGGCAACGAAGGACTGGAAAAAGTTCCAATCGAAGCCCTCAGCAAGCCTTCGATAAGAAAGCTCGAAATCCCTGACGCCGCATCCGGAAACGGACCGACGCCAGGAATCGAAAAAGAAACAACCCCAACTCGTGACGAGGGAATCCTCTCCCTTGCAAGCGAGCCCGGCGAAAGCTGGACCGCCCCGGTGACAGAATACCGGAAATGTGGTACTCTTCCGACCGATCGCAAAGAAGCTAGACAGCTCAAGCTCCGTGCAACAATATATGTGCTGCACAACGGAGAACTCTACAAACGAGGTTTCATGCAACCTCTCCTGAAATGCCTCGATGAAGAAGACGCCAACCTAGTCCTTCGTGAGATCCACGAAGGAATTTGTGGAAACCACTACGCAGGACGATCCCTGGCGCTGAAAACCCTGAAACAAGGGTACTTCTGGCCCACTCTCAAGAAAGACTCCGCCGAAATGGCGCGAAGATGTGAAAAATGCCAACGGTTTGCACAAATCCCACGACAGTCGGCGGTCCCACTCTGCCCTGTAATGGTCCCCCGTCCTTTCGCAAAATAGGGGATCGACCTGATCGGAAAACTCCCAAAAGCACCAGGAGGGGTGGAATATGCCATAGTCGCCATCGACTACTTCACCAAATGGGTCAAAGCAGAGCCCATGGCAAAGATTACTCAGACAAACACAACGAATTTCATCTGGCGCAACATTGTGTGCTGGCACGGAATCCCCGAGTCCATCATCACCGACAACGCTAAACAGATCAACAACCTGGACCTCCGGTCGTTCTGCCAAGACCTCGGAATAAGCAACACCTATTCCTCCCCGGTCTACCCACAAGCCAACGGCCAAGTAGAGTCAGTCAACAAGGATATCAAGGCGATCCTGAAAAAGAAACTTGACGAGAAAAAAGGGAAATGGGCCGAAGAATTGCCAGCAGTGCTCTGGGCATACCGCACCACCGCCAGAAACTCAACGGGCGAAACTCCATTCGCTCTAACGTATGGCGTCGAGGCGGTCATCCCCGCGGAGATCACAGTGTCATCACCCCGGGTCGAACTCTACGACCCGGAACAAAACTCCAAAGGACTAAGAGCTGAGCTCGACCTCCTTGAAGAAAGGAGAAAGGATCAAAGTGTTCATTATTAGTCGGAAAAATCTCAATCATACAATCTTGTCTGAGGAAGAGGGAATCAAAAGTGGGGCCGGTTCACCATCCAATTCTGGGTGACCGGTTAGGACCCCTCCCATCTACCTGGAGAAAGTATGATTGACCTATCACTACCGACAAAATGATGAACATTATAATGATTGAGGCTATCTATGAACGTAAACAGAGTGTTCATCCCAGAGATACCACCGTACATCTTTCCAAAAAAAATAAATTAAAGGCCAAAAATCCCCCTACGAGAAAAGATAGTTTTCCACAGGGCAAAGCCTTCTACAAAACTGGGGGGTTAATGTTGGGGGATATTTTTGCAAAGTATATTAATAAGAGAAAATATTTAATTAATACATTTATTTATTAATTAAATCATTTTTAACACCAAAGTGCCCTCCGGAGGCCCGTTTTCGCAAAACAAAGTGTCCATGTGTTCCTAAAAATATGAAAACGCCCAAAAAAGACATAAAATTTGTGAAAAACGGACGGGGGACGTTTTCGGGAGCGAAAAACAATCTGGAACACTTTTTGTGGGACCCACAGGTGCAGCCCCTCACCAGAGCGCGCCTAGTGGCGCGATCTCCTTTGTTGCCACCACCTGCGGGGCCCACCAGGGAAGCATCAAACCCACTTGTGGGGCTGGTCCCTTCAGATGACAACATGTGGCAGGGAGATTACCATCCTACCCCTGCCACTTGCTCTCCTCCCACTCGGCAACCCACTTGTGGGCACCCCTCATCACCCGCCACGTGGACGGCTGCGATCAGCCCTCCCAATGCGCGCCAGCCACTTGTGCTGCGTGTGAGGGCGCGTGAGCCGTCTGATCAGCAAACCGACGGCGGCGATGGATTCCTCTTGTCCCGAGGACCAATCTGCATATATAAAATTTCCCGGGGGGCCCTCAAAACAATATTTTATTGCATCTAGACCCCCGGATCCTATTATAAATAGGAGCTCAATTCAGTATAATGGTAATTCATTCGAACTCACTCGAATCTTCTCGAGTTCTCTCTCTCTCTCTACCCCCGATATACTCGCCTCCCCTCAAATACCGTTCTAATCTTGAGCGTCGGAGGTGAATCAGGGGAAACCCCCCCCCCCCCCCCCCCCCCCCTCTGTTTCCCTTGACCTCGGGTGTTCCCTTTTTTCAGGTCCTAAAAAGTGAGAGATTTATAAAAAGCGGAAGCCCTGGTGAAATTCCTACTTGGTCCCTGGCCCGCCTAATAGGCTCAGTTCTACGCGGTTCCCAGTCTATCTCCCGTCCATTGCCCGGCTAAGGGTATAGCCTGGGGACACGAGCCTGGGCCCACAATTCAAGACGAGGGGCCCGACCTAGGGGAATTTCTACTAAGATCCGGACGACTAAGGGATTGTTCTGAGGAGAATCCCCTGGAGAAAATCCTAGGGAAGGTCCAAGACCCCACCTGTCCCTGTTCTAAGCTCAGCGCGGCCTAAGTTCTTTCTCCTAGTCCCTGTATCCGAATAAGATACCATGACTTTCGGACAGTTCCAGCCCGGACTAGAACAGGCCATATCAGGTCGAGAGTCTAACCTCCCAAGGTTCACTTCCTGGTCAAAAGCACTCCCCCGTTCGCTGGTACCTACGATCTGAGTGGCTCCTAGACCTGTAACCCCGGCTCCTGGCCCTGTGGTAACAGGTAGTGCGTAGCCCGAATCGCCTAGAACCCCGAACGGCCAAGAGACTTTTGGCCCGACAAGGGCCAGGAACGCCTGCTCAGGGCCCCCACATCAGCCAATCAAAACCTCACCCTGAAGTCAACGGCAATCGCCCGGAGTCAACGGGGGTAACGAGGAACGATCATTGATAATAAAATTTATCATCCCCACAACAGGGCCATCGAAGGCCCATCCAGAAGTCAACAGAAACCCGCCACGTCATCAAACGACATTGGGCCAGGCCCAACATCAATAAATGGGCCTCTTTAATGTTTGAATCAAAAAATGGCATCAACACTTTCTTTTTTTAATATTCGTATTTTTATTTTTAGTATTCAATCTAGGATCAAATTTAGCGGTATAGTTTATAATATATATATATATATACAATATAAATAGATACAAAAATAGATACAAAACTTCTAAATTAAAATTTTGATGATGAAATATATTAAATTTTGGATTTAGGACTCTTAGATTATTTAGATAATTCATTGGACACTTCTAATAAACCCATTAGAGCCTTAACAAGGCCATTAACTTCACTTAGCAATTGTAAATACGTTAAAAGAAAAAAGAAAGAAAAAAACATATAAATATATAAAATTATATATTTTCATATATTCTTGGTCTTACTGGCAGACAGTTATTCTACGTTTACACCTAGAGCAAATAAATTAGTGATGTAATAAAATAACAATATAATAAAGAAAACAAAAGGCTATGAAAGGAAGAAATTAGGTCAATGTCAGAAGGGAACAATTAAACTAATTCATATCCTACCTTATCGCGTCCAATAAACTAATACTCCTATAATTGTTCTCGACTAATCATTGAGATGGGTTAATTATTGCTAACGAGAAGTTTTTAATTCTTTAAGCATAAATATAATTAAGATCCAAATATTTTTAATTGATAAAGCACATAATAGTAGAAATTGAAATGAGTACAATTAATGGGATAAAAAAATCAATATCATACAGTTTTGTGATAGATCTTAAAAAATTCCAAAACCTCGCATAAAAGCAGAAACCAATAAAAGAGATAGTGAAGAAACCGTAATTCACTGAAGCAATGAATTACCGGTGATTTTATTGAATAAATGTGAGAAACAAAACAAAACACAAAAGAAACCCTAACATATTCACTCTCAGTCAGGGGCGGACCCATGTGTTAACGGGGTGGCTTATGTCACCCCTAAAGTTGTGAGAAAACAATACTATACTAATTTTTTACATTAAAAATATATAAAAAATAATAATTCATCTTTAATGCGCATGACTCCGCCACCCCGACTGATTTTTTCACTCAACTTCAAGAGAAAGAAAATGAATAGAAGGAAATAAAAAAAAATTACAGAAGATAAAAGTTTAATCGAGTGAGGTGGGGAAGATGAAGTTGTCTGTAGAGTGTGAGGGTTTACACTTTTACTTACTCACTGACTTGTTTTTCTCTTGGGTTATGTGAGGGTTCAATATTTTAATAGTTTATTTACTTTATGCACATAAATCGATGGTACATTTAGAGTTTAGTATTTTCACATTAATATTAATATTGATTTGGTTTCTTTTATTATAGGAAACTTGTTTTTTAATTATATGAAACTTGTTTTCACATTAACATATTATATAACTACAGTCTACGGTATTATATTCAGCTTACAAATGGAAACATTATTTTAAAATTTATTATTTTTATTGATAAATAATTAATCATTTTAATCAATAATTTTAGATATTATTTTATTATCTATTGTTTTTGTGTTATGCCTATAAAATTATCGGTTTTTACTTTTTATTTATTTTTATAAAAACCAATAATATACGAATATTGTGTTTGTATACTCGTAAATTGCACGCAAATGCAATTTGTAGTAAGCGATCTTTAAAACATTGATGATAATAGCGATATAATTACATATAATACCAAAAAACTACATATAAATATATTAATATATATATTATTACCGATAGAGAATATCCGTGATATGACAGCAAGACGCTTTCTATTTTGATGTAATTATGTATTTTAAATATCTTAATTATAGTTCCATTAATTAGTCTTTATTAATTGTTCGTCACTCCCGAACTCGTTTCCTGGGTCCGCCCCTGCTCTCAGTAGAGCTCTCTAAGATTTGACCAAACAAAGCAAAAAAAAAAACCCTAACCTAATCACACTCTCCTTAGAGCTCTCTTAGATTCAACCAAACAAAGCAAAAAAGAACCCTAACCTAGTCGACTAGGTCTAATAGAAGTGACGAAACGTCACTTATTATTATTCTAAACTAATTAATTATAATGCAGAAACTAAACTAACGATAAAATATAAATAAAAGCCCTAAACTAGTAATAAGAGTCTTAAACTAATAACCTAAATACGCAGTTTGATACCAAATTAACTTGTCCTCCGATTTTCATGTCGCATTATACTCCGGTGAATTCTTCCTCCACACCATCTACAACGTCCTCTAGCGGATCCAGCATAAGTATTACTCTTATCTCCACCTTGCAACGATGCCCATGGTGGTATTTCTCGTTGCACATGAAGCAAAGGCCACGTGCCTTTCGCGATGCATATTCACTCTCCATGAGCTCCTTTGACAATTTTTCCCTCGGTTCCCGACGTGTTCCTGGGGTAGTATTGGAGCTTTCTAGCGTCACAATCAAGACTATGCTATGGGATTTCTATTGCTTGGGGGGCCAACTTTTGACCGATGTTTTACTATGCCGCAAGAATTCGTAAGAATGGCAAATTCAATGATGTCGTCGAGTGTTCAAGGTCTACCCCACATCACCATGCCATGAAGTTCCAGTTTTAAATCGGGGTACAAACTCATCCTTCAACACATTCTCCAGAAACTGCGACAAATGCTTTTGTAAGCACTCGATTGCAATTGATGAAACTGCCAAGAAAACTGTTGGGAAAAATTATCGTCCCCTCCGTCATATCTCGGGAAATGGGCCCTCGATCCATCGGAGTAACCTTCAAAAAAAATTATGAAAATGTCCCATACCATTTTCTAAGTTACTTTCCTTATTAGGACCGAGCACCGAGATACCGGAGATCCGACCGAATAAATAATGAACACACAATTATAAATTCTAGTCACAAAAATAAATAATTCAATAAAGGGTTTGGAATTATTTACCCAATGCATAAGGCCGTACCTCATTATTCACGATGACTTCCACTGTCCTTTTTTGAATTTGGGCAGAGCTTCTGCCAGACTTGATATTGCGCCTAAGAAAGTTAAGCAGAGTTACTGCAAGCTTTTCTTCACGCCAAGGAAACTCCCACAGCCTTTCGGGACATTCTTCTAAACTCGTCGTACACAAAACGTGGACTTCGTTGGCAGAACTTTGTTTCTTTCTAGCTTATGCGATTTCTGAGCTATCGTGAGTAGGATTTCCTTAAGCCGAACTTTCTAGAGAGGGATAGAATTGAGAGAGAGAGATAGAGAGAGGGAGGGAGGGAGGGAGGGAGGGAGGGAGAGAGAGAGAGATGTGAGAAGTGATTTGAAAATATGAAACTAGTTTGTTATTTATAGGAGGAACTATGCACACAATTTTCCACGTATAAATGAATCAATCAATCTTAATTAGTATTATCACAAATCAATCAAAGACTTTCCAACCTTCCATGAATGGTAGAATTCGAAATCATGATGATCAAAATACCAGATTTAATTTCATGTAATTAAAATATATACTAAGAAAATCAAATACCTACCATAAAAGGTACAATTCAAATTTATTCATTATTTTAACAATGGATTTGATTTTATTCAATTAAAATAAGTACCATGAAATTCAATTCGCTTCCATAAATAGGAGACGTCGAATATTCCCTATTATTTTAACTAAAATTAATTCCAATGAAATCAATTAAGATGACATGTAATTCATTAACCATTTCCTTATTTTTATTTAACCTTCCAATCAAGTAATATCATGATTCAATCACAATTAAATTCTCATGCAATATGAATGTTATTATTAAAACTTGATAATCAAGTTTGATTATTTATGCCCAATTTAAATTCATGATTTCTTATTGAATGATTAGGTCAATACCATAAATAGTATCTTTAATTATCAAAACATATAAATATTTGAATGCACCATATCATATAAATAGGCATCTCTCTTTCTTGGTAGCCAAGCTTGACAAATTTTCATGATTCAAATATTACTTAATATGTTTTCATAATAATTAATTAATTAATTATTTAACAAAATATGATAAGGAAAATACCTAATGGGCTTAACCACAAAGGTTTGGTTGAATTTCATCTCTCATAATTACCTAATATTAAATATTAATGGACCAAGCCCATTAATTTAATCCCATTTTACTTTTATGAATTAACATGATATTATGTTATAATATATAATTCGTAACTTTTTATAGCTCTTACACATAAAATCACAGAAGAAAAAACTCTTAGAAGTAAATTTCCTACAACATTTATGTTGACAATTTATTCTAATTTTTTGAATTTTAAGGATCATTTTTTTTCTGGGCAAACTTTAGGTACTTTTCCCACAACATATTGAAACTTTTTAAAACTTGACACAAGCTTCAGTTTCAACTTTCTAATCATAATTTATAATGAAAAATATCATAATTGTACAATTCATCCATTATGGAGCTATCCTGGGGAACATGGACCCACATCACGTAAGTTCCAACGGAGTTTTACTCCACTAAAAACTCAAAGTTGTACTCTTTAGTGATGCCAATAATATATTTCTTTATCTTAAAGGTTTCCAGCGATATTTCACTTGATGATTGTACTGTTTAGCCCCTTAGTACTTTTCTTCCTGAATTCCATCTGTGGTATTGTAGACGACTCACTTATGATTACGAGTGGTAAGCTTCGCATGAGTCCCGTACTACTTCTCACGATCGAAAATTCCGAGAATCATCTTGACTTAGTAACTGTGTGATATCCATATCTTTGAACGAGCTACCATTCCATATAGATGTTTTTTTTCAAGATACCCGTTTAGGATGGCGGTTTCGACGTCCATCAACCCAATCTCAAAATTGAGATTACATGCTATGGTTAGGAGTATTCGAACAGTCTTAAGCAGAGCAACAGGTTAGGAGGTTTACTCGTAATCAATACCTTCTCTCGGGTGAAACCCTTTGTCACTAATATAGCTTTGAAGGTTTGAACCTTTTCGCCCACTCTTCTTTTATTTTTATAGACCCATTTGTTACCAATGGTCCTAAATCCATCCGGCAAGTATAGAATTTCTCATACTTGGTTAGAATCAATAGTTTTTGTTTCTTGGTTCATGGCTTCCTGGCATTCCTTTTTATCAGAATCCATCATACCTTCCTTACAGGATGATGGGTCATCAACACTAGTGTCCTTGACAACTAGGTTGTTTTCCAGTCAGGCTCGTAGCGTTCAATTTGTTTCTTGAACATTCCACTACATCGCAGTACCCCGAATTTCTGATTTTGGACCGTGGTTTCTCCATTCTGTTCATCAACCGTCATTGTTGGTGAAATGGTGACCATGTCACCAGACAATTCCAGTAATTCATTTTCGTTTCTTATCATGATTCTTTAGGGAACCGGTTAAGGAATTAACTTCTCCTTTTAATCATGGTTCTTATAAAATGCTTGTCAATATAATTTCTAATAAAAAAATCATCATCATATCTAGTGATTCTAAATCACAACGAGGTTTTGAGACAAAAAAAATCATATCTATGATAAAATCTTTTGGGAATTTCATTACGATTACCGTCGTATATATCATGATATAAGTCGTCAATCCATCAGGGTAACATTGAAAAAATATTTAAAACGGAAAACTTATTATCCCGTATAACGGTCAGACAATTGGATAATCACGATAACAAGATCCAACAAATTATTAGCAATTTAATTTTCATAATTCATTATTAATAATCTACTAAATAAGAAATAAATAAACTGTAAATAAAAGTGTGCATTTATTGACCCAATGCATAAGGTCGTACCTCATATTACGACTTCCGGCTGTGCGTTCTAAACTGGGAAAGGCTCCGCCTATGGTGAGGAAAACTCCTGTGATCTTCCGGGATACTTTCCTGGACTCCTCGTAACGAAGCATGGGCTTTGCCGGTAGGACTCCGTCGCAAATTAAATGAAGGTTTTTTAAAGCTTCCGGAGAACAACGTCTCACTAAGTCGAACCAAAAAAGAGATATAAGAGGCTAAGAAATTCGCAGACTCTAGAGAGAGAGGAAGTCGAATTTCTTATCGTGGGGAAGTGTGTGAAATAATTAAAATGAGTCTCCTATTTATAGGCTCAAGGTGAAACCAATTAGGGAAGCTTGGATTGAACAAAATAAGGAGGTTTTGGTAAATTAATCAATTAATCAATTAATCAATAAAACAGTCAACTCCTCATATATAGAAATCGAATTCCCTATACATATATAAATAATTTTCGAAATCAATAAGCTAGATCGAATGGTTGGAATTAATTACATAACCAATCTAATGGACCATATTGATTTAGTACAAATTAAAATCTCCGTACTTCATTCGCTAGCAAGAATTCGATTTCCACTATCATTATGATCGAAAATTTATACGCTTAATGTATGTATTAATTAATTTCCGATCCGACAGTTAAGATTAAATCGCAAACGATCTAATGAATATAATTATTTAAGCATTTTCGAAATCTAAACTTGGTCACCAAGTTAATTTTGAATTAGGATTTTCAAATTAATTATCATGATCCAACGATTGAGATTAACTCTTCACCAAACTGGTGGACCAAATTAATTTTAGGGTTTCTCACCAATACCTAAACATAGGTACTTATGCCAAAAATTTAGAAAATCCAAACCAAGTCAAACTCGTGTAAGCCTAGTCACACTTTCTTGGGCAGCATCTAATATAAACACACACACACATATACCAAATATATATTTTATTATGGTATAAATTCTATTAATTATTAGTTAATTAACAATAAGAATATTAATAATTAAATTATAGTATTATTCACTGATCTCAATTTTCCACATTATATTTCATGGTGCAACAATATCAATTAAATTTGTGACATGTGATTTAATTTCAAATTTTACCGACACTGATCAGAAACATTGAAATTATCAAAATCCCAAACCATACGTCGAAACGACTCGGTTCCAAAAGCAAAGTTTCTTGTAAGTTAAATTTCCAGTACAAAACTTTGGTACTTTTGCCATGCCAAATAATAAAACGTTCATAATATGACATAGACTTCAGTTTTATGAATCCCGTCAAATGATAAAACTTATCAATTTTTTAAATCACGTACGTATCATTTGTTCCGCACCTATCATGGGGCCCATAGACGTATATTACTGAAGCTCCAACGAACTACTAGTGGTTCGTCAAACCTCGGTGTTATTCCACTATAAACCCGAGGCTACACTCTCTAGTGATATAGTATATATTATTTCCATTTATTTCAATGTATCCATTGAAACAATCAAATTTAGGTTATTAATCTTTCACTAGATGATCCACATACAAGCAAGCGCTTTTACCGTTTTTCCTCTCATTGTCTTTTCATCCTTAACTCAGCTTGTAATATTGTAAGTAACTCACTTATTGTTTTGATTCATAAGTTGCGCACAAGTACCTCTCACTTCTCACCATTAAAAGTAAAGGGAATCATCTTGACTCTGAAGAGAGCTATGTGATATCCATGTCTATGGGAAAGCTACCATTATTTGTTGCCTCTTATTGCATTTTCATTCTTAACTCAGTTAGTAATATTGTGAGTAACCCACTTATGGTTGTGACAGTCACTAATCCCGTGAGCCACGAGGGCAAGACCGGGTAAGCTGTGTAATCCCACATCGCCTGGGCAAGGGGATGCGCTGATGGGACGTTCCCGAGACTGTGCAGGTATGGGACTGCACGGTTATCGGAGATCATACAGGTATGGGACTGTATGATCGAAGAGGCTTAAATGAATTGATTGGTACTACCTATGTCAACAAGATGCATCTTCTTTTCGGTTGCCCGTTCATAGGAACTCCAAAGTTAAGCGTGCTTGACTTGGAGTAGTACTAGGATGGGTGACCTCCTGGGAAGTTTCTCGGGAAGCGTGCGAGTCAGGACAAAGCACGCCGGAAAGACTCGTGTTGGTCTGTGGGGACAGTCGTCGATTCGATTGAGCAGCCGGGGCGTTACAAATGGTATCAGAGCCGAGCCCAGCCGGAAGTGTGGCCGACGAGGACGTCGGGCCCCCATTAGGTGGGGTGATTGTGACAGTCACTAATCCCGTGAGCCACGAGGGCAAGACCGGGTAAGCTGTGTAATCCCACATCGCCTGGGCAAGGGGATGCGCTGATGGGACGTTCCCGAGACTGTGCAGGTATGGGACTGCACGGTTATCGGAGATCATACAGGTATGGGACTGTATGATCGAAGAGGCTTAAATGAATTGATTGGTACTACCTATGTCAACAAGATGCATCTTCTTTTCGGTTGCCCGTTCATAGGAACTCCAAAGTTAAGCGTGCTTGACTTGGAGTAGTACTAGGATGGGTGACCTCCTGGGAAGTTTCTCGGGAAGCGTGCGAGTGAGGAAAAAGCACGCCGGAAAGACTCGTGTTGGTCTGTGGGGACAGTCGTCGATTCGATTGAGCAGCCGGGGCGTTACAATGGTTGCAATTGGGTACCTCTCACTTCTCACTACTAACAATGAAGGGAATCATCTTGACTCTGAGGAGATCTATGTGATGTCTGTTTCTATAACCAAGCTACCCTTACTGTTGACTATCATATTAAAAATAGCAGCATTGGGAACGACAGTAAATGTGTTGTTTAACACTTAAATCAAAGAACAATCAAATCAACAGTCCAGGCTCGAGGTCACTTATAACTTAAATCTAATATCCATTTGATCATCTACTAGTTACTCAAATCCAAGTTATCAGTGATAGTATTATATGATAACTTCCAGAGTTTAAGTCAGGTCCAGTCCAGTGTGAAGCCACTTCATACTTAATACACTTCTAGTGAGTGTGACACACACTTAATCCAGAATAGGATTATATCACTTAGTCATGTTAATGATTTTAATTCGATTAATGGTCTCCCGCCAAGTTAATCAAGTCATAGACATTTTAAGTTCATTTATTATTATTATTAATTCTTCCTCACATTGACTCGGGTGTGATAGTAATAACATAAATGCATCTTATATGAGCTAAGAAACAAATATTGTATTTTACCCTACCAAAAACTTTAATAATATTGACATAATAAGAACCATCTTTTATTCAACGATGTAGTCAAAATATTTTACAATAAAAGAAACAACAACTTGTTTAAAGACACATGTCCAACAGACTAAATTTTATGTCTCATGCATATTATTCAAAAAATAATAATGAAAAATTGGTTTTAAAGTTGTTATTGATGTCATCTATTTTTAACCCAAACAGGTTAAGAAATTGGATTGAATATTTTCATCTTATAAGTTTTTTTAATTATTATAGATTATCGTAACACAATTAATTTTAAATAACCAACATTAACATGCAACCTTTAGAATATTTTTAGACAAAAAGCATTCATAACTTTAAACAATTTTTATTTCTCTGTATATTTTATTTTTAGACAAAAAGCATTCATAACTTTAAACAATTTTTATTTCTCTGGATAAATATACGTAAATGAAAAATACCAATTTTATTGAAAAAGTAAAACTAACATTCAACAATTATCTAGATATATAGTTGTCACAAAATGTGGGCAGCGGTGGAGCATTTTGTGGAAACGGTTTTGATCATTCTTCGCGGCAGCGTGCGAGCTAAGCGACCCCGTCCGTGTATTTTCTCGTAATATCCCTGGGTAATTCTCGCCACTCAATCTATATCACCGGGATTAGCCGCAAGAATTTTTGCCAAAGCCTGATCAGTGGCTTCTCTTTTCAGTTCCTCGATTGTGTGAGAAGTCGTAATGTGATTTCCATAATTTTTTGGCGATGATTATGGGGCTGTTTCGCGAGAACTGGAGCCGACCACGCTTTTTCTAGCCTCCTTCATTATTAAGTCACACCTCGAATTCCTTTCGCTGCCCTATGATTTTTTCTAACTCTGCAGCTGCACTTCAATTGCTCCGAGATGAGCGTCGAATCTAACAAAACGCACTTGTTTCATTCCTCTCTTCGCTTGTTCACCTCTTGCATCGCTGCTCGCACTATCTCGACCATATCAGTGCGAAAACTGCCGAATAACGATGCAAAATCTCCCACGTAGGCCATGTTCTTCGATTCTTCTTTTTCCGAAGGCGTCTTCGTCACTCCCGTCGTAAGATCGAGAGCTCTGATACCAATTTGATGGTCCTAAAATTTCAAAACTTCACATAAACGCAGAAAACAATTAAACAGAGAGTGAAGAAACGGTAATTCACATAAGCGAAGAATTACCAGTGATTTTATTAAATAAATCGGAGAAACAATAACGCAAATCCTTCAAAACCTCAGCCGTCACTCTTCATGGAGCTGTATGGGATTCAACCAAACAACGCACAAAATAAACAATAACCTAGTCGACTATATCTAATAGAAGTGACAACACATCACTTATTATTTTTCCAAACAAATTAATTAAAATGTAGAAACTAAACTAAGGACAGAATATAAATAAAATCCCTAAACACAGTAGTTTGCTACCAAATAAATCAAATGACAAGTCCATCATTTGTGTTAACAAGTATTTTCTCGTTTTACTTAGATTAATATATGATAAGCATAAAACGATAGGAATGTAAAGCGAGTGCAGAAAGAACACCAATACTTTTTGTTAACACAGTTCGGACTTCATGTGTTACTTATGCAAAGCACTCACCCAAATTTATCAACTAAGAGTTGGACGAGATGATTACAATCAGTAATACATATGGGCCCAAAGCATAAAATAAAAGTCCCCATTTATGTCACACCAATAGCTTTGACATCCATCACTTGAATTCTTGATTACGGCAAGATCCCCTAACACCAATCATCTACAAACGTCTCTCCGATCTTAGCTTCAATCGTGATATTGTTGATTGTCTTCTCCAGAAAGTTTTTCTCAACATATCTCTGCAAGTGTTATCGAAATGTGAACTCAATAGGCGGGACATATACAAGCTTTTCCAATCATATTATCGTGTCTTGATGACAAAATTAGCTCCTTGATCCTCTCCAATCATACGAATCACATGCAATATTTGTAACGCCCCGGATGCTCTATCGAATTTACGACTGTCCCCACAAGCCAACACGAGTCTTTTTTAAGTGATTTTTCCTCGCACGCTCCCTGAGAAACTTCTCAGGAGGTTACCCATCCCAGAATTTCTCCAAGCCAAGCACGCTTAACTTCGGTGTTCATATGAACGAGTTAACAAAAAAAATGCATGTTGTTGACATATGTAGCACCAATCAATTATTTTAAGTCTTTTCAATCATACATTCACATACCTCTATGATATACGATAACTATCTAGTATCATACCTGCACAGTCTTGGGAATGTCCCATCAGTATATCACATTGCCCAGACGATGTGGGACTACACAGCTTACCCGTTCTTGCCCTCTCGGCTCACGGGATTGATGATTTTCATAATCATCCCACCTATCAGGGTCCATACGTCCTCGTCGGGCACACATTTGGCTGGCCTCGGCTCTAATGCCATTTTTAGCGCCCCAACTATTTCATTAAATTTTCTATTATTCCCCACAGGCCTACCGGTGTCCTTTCGGCGTGCTTTGTCCTTACTCGCACGCTCCCTGAGAAACTTCACACGAGGTCACCCATCCTAGAATTTCTCCAGACCAAGCACACTTAACACCGAAAAGAAGATGCATCTTGTTGACATAGGTAGTACCAATCACATATTTTAAGCCTATTCGATCATACAATCACATACATCTATGATCTCCAATAACCGTACGTTCATACCTACACAATCTCGCGAACCTCCCATCAGCAGATCCTCTTGCCAAGCAATATGGGACTAGAGAGCTTACCGTTCTTGCCTCTCGGCTCACAGGATTGATGATTGTCACAATATTCATGATATAATCCAACACATGATTCGGCATTCAATGCAGTGAGATGTTAAACCAATCATACCTTGATTGCGGATGCGCACGAACTTGGACATGTGCGACTTGAAGACTTTCCTGAAATATCTTCCAACTTTCATGACATTAGGGACGCTAATACTTTCCATTAATAATCCAATTTGATAAAATAAATAAATGATAATAAATAAGCGAGATTCATGTTTCATAAAACTCCTTATTTGCCAATTTATGGCACAACTCATTTCAAAAAGCTGTTGATCTTCAGACACATATCAGACAGAGTAGAGCAGGTAAAAAGACCTATGTTGTTATGTCAGCAGAAGCAACATCAGACTTTGAGCACTTGTAAACCAGAAAAAGCGTTAGTGGTCCTAAAGATATCTTGTGAATGTCTCAACCAAGGTTTTAAATACCGCTTTGCCGATGCCGTTTCTCATTTTTCATTTTACGGATATATAGCTTGTCAATAGGTATCTCGATAGGTATGTTGATGGGTATGCCGATAGATATATCATTTCGCATATCCTCGAAAAAAGATTTTCGATAGGCATGCCGATGGATATTCGGGAAATTTAATACCTTGGTCTCAACCACAATCGTGTGACAAATAAACATTCATTCGAACAAAACCCAACAAAGAATTCAAAACATACAAACAAACAAGTTGTAATGATGCATGAGTTTGAAACTCAATAAATTAAAAAGGCTATAACTGCTTGCACGACTGTGATTTCTCCACTCTTGGGCCAAGAATTGCTGAAGGGGAACCGACACAAACTGGCTTAGAATAAGCGGGAGGAACAAGATCCCATGATTTTTCTTTCTTCATCATCATCCTTTGGCTTGGTAGCAGTAGACTTATCAACAACATGGTTGTCTCCTCCTCCTCCTCCTCCTCCTCCTCCTCCTCGGCTATATTCAATTGAACTTTATTCTTCATAGAATTTTCCTTTTCGTAGACAATGGCTTCCTTGGTGTACATACTGGTAGGACAACAAGTTTTTCTTTTCCCTCAAAGGCCTTGGGTCGTACGAGAGAAATTCTCTTGCATAAGTGCATAGGTAATTTTGGTTGCAGAGTCCACCAATAGATCAGAATTCTTAATGTGAGAACAAGGTATTGTCAGTTATCTCTCAGTAGAGGGAGCATGGTCCATCTTCTCAATGGGACCATTATACCAATAGGACATGGAGACTTCGGTTTTTCTGGTATGGTTGTCTTTGCTGGAGCATATTCTTGAAAGGTTGTTCAACTATTTCCATGGTATTGTTAATAGGAGAGCTCTTCTCCGGTAACTCAATCTGCTGGGGTGAATTATATGAACTTTGAACTCTGTAGACTTGAAAGACTCCAACAGGAACCTCAATAGAGGTTACCACATATGTAGGTAGAGTATAGAACTCATAAACAAGTGGCACGATTACTAGTACGTTAGTAACAAACATAGGAGGTGGAGACCTGAATCTTTGTAAGAACTTCTGAACGTGAGAAGCATCAACCATTATTTCTTAATCCTAATGATACAAAATGCTAAATATTTAAACGCAGACCTTAGAACATAAAAAGTGTGTGCCTAAGTGAGTGCTATGACACAATATTTAAGTCTTAAAATAAAACATATATTCCTACCCAACAGCAAATTCTTACCCAAACATACATGTAATTATAACAAGAAGGGTAATAAAACACCGGAGTGACAATTGGGGTTTTAAAATGTTTTGAGGAAGATTTTCAAAGATTGTCACTTGGAACACAAAATATTCCAAATATAGACAAAAGAAAAATATTTTGGGTTTTCCATTAGAAGAATATATGTAGACACATAAAAGAAATAAACACAAACAATATATGCAAACAAGTACTAACGACCAACATGCATAAGTAATTTTTTTTTATCACAATCACCGACAACAATTACATTTAAAACACAATACATCGCCAACATATAATTTCATAGAAGATTGAAAAATCGTATTGTCGTGATAGCATTTCAAACTCCATTTTCTTCCATAATTCAAAAAGAGTTTTTCAATATTATCAAACATATAAAAATATAATTTCATTTTGTCAATTGGATTTCTTAAAATTTTGATATATTGATTAATAAAATTACCAAGAAAATTATTGAATGAATATACCAATATTCTTTTATTTTTCAAACGTATTTTGTAAAACATGGTAATCATCAAATCGGCATTTTCTAAAATGTTTGATCATTTTTCAAAACAACATCACCAAAACACACCATGTTATAATGATCAAGAAACTCAAATCCACAAAGATCACCTGAACATGGTTGTGTACCCAAAGAATTGTCAAGTTTAGGTTTCTCGGAATTGAGCATTTGAATGGACTCGATCTCTTGAACCTTCTTGAGTTGCTAGATGAACATTCCTTTATTTCGTATTTGATCCTCGTGATCAATTTTCTCCTCATCACGACGTTTCATCTTTATCTTCTCAATAGATATCTTGAAAGACGATTTCCAAGACATTATAGGCTTTACCATCTTGAGCAACCTACAAAAATGATTAGTCAATAGGAAAGCATTATCAATGCGTACCTTATCAGTACCCACAATTATGGGTTTATTCTGAATTCATCTATCCGCTATAGTTTATCTCTCCCTTATTTTTAAATCTTCATAAGTTGATATGCAAAATTGAAGTTCAGAAGATCTAGCTATGTGAGCTCCTTCGTATAAGTATAGCAAGGTTTCTCATTTTCTTGGAAGAGATGCAATTAGAGATCAAGTTGAAATGCTCTTCGTTAATGGAAGAAGCGATTGCATTCAGACTGAGGGCATTCGTCGGAGATTAATATTTGTCAGTTTCCATCCATTCTCATATTGGTTTCAATGCCACACTACCAAGTACGTCAGTGGCGCTTAGAGTACTCCATCCTTCAACGATAACTGACCAGACATTTTCATCAATGGCTTTTATGTAGATAACCATTGCGGCCTTCCAATAAGGATAGTTTCAGCCATCGAGAATTGGTGGTTGTTCAATAACAACACTATCTTTTCTTCCCATTTTTAAAATAGTCTTGAAGATTTTTCACGCTTTCTCTTAAACCAAACCAAACGGTAAGTGTACTTGCTCTGATACCAATTGTTAAAACGTATTTTCCCATTTTACTTAGATTATTATGTGATAATGAGCATAAAACGGTAAGCATGTAAAGCGAGTGCGGAAAAGTAGAGAACACCAATACTTTTTGCTAATGCAGTTCAGACTTCCTATGTTACTTTTGCGAGTTACTCACTCAGATTTATCAATCACGAGTTACACGAGATTATTACAATCAGTAATACATATGTGCACGAAGCATAAAAGGAAATTCCCCCTTGTTGTTACACCAACAGCTTTGTCATCTAGCACTTGAACTCTTGATAACGGCAAGATCCTCTTGCACCAATCAGCTACGAACGTCCGATCCTTGTTCACTTCACTTGTGAATTGTTGATTGCCTTCTCCCAAAGGTTTTTCTTAGAATATCTATGTAAGTGCTATTGAAATGGGACCTCAATAGCTGGGACATATAAGAGCTTTTCTTATCATATCTTCATGTCTTGACAAAATAAGATCTTCGATACTCTTCGATCATAGAATTCACGTGCAATATTCTTCACTTAATCCAACACATGATTCCATATTCAATGCAGGGACGGGTTGACTCAATGAGACCTTGATTGAGGCTGCGCACGAATCTGAATATGTGCGCCTTTGAGACTTTTCTGAAATATCTCACAGCTGTCATGACATTAGGGACGTCATTACTTTCCATAAATAAGCCAATTAGATTAAATGAATAAATGATAATAAATAATCAAAATTCATTTTGAATAATTTATGATGTGTGTTCAAAAAGAATAAGAAAAAACACGAATGCAACAAATTTTATAATTGCGAACGAACTTGATGTCAATTATCCTCGTAATATCTCGCAAACTTCATTTCTTTTCTATTAATTATCAAAAGAAAAATTATAGATCTAAATATAAAGCTTTTATTATGTAGCCTATAAAGAAGCACGGCCTTTGCTAAGGCGGTCCAGGCCTAGGCATTGGGCCCTAGAATATAAAGGCCCAAAGAATTAATCCTTCGAATTCCAAAGTGTTTTGATGGGCTTTATTTTGTTCATACATATGGCTATTAGTATTAAGTTCTTGCAAATCTCTAACATCGTCGTATTTCGTATTTTGTAAACATGGCCTTAGCCTCATTAAAAGAGATCTTCAAAAAAATTAGAAGAAAAAGAAATCGAAAATTTCAAGAATTATAATTATTTCACATATACGTACAAAGTAAGGTTCGAATTTTCCTTGATTATCCGTCTTACCGGTAAGGGTGTGCAAAAATCAACCCAACCCGACAATTTACCCAACCCAATTGAACCCAGCCTCAACCTAATCTAACCCAATTAACCTAATAATTATCAAGTTGAGTTGGGTTCAACCCGAATAAATAGTCGGGTTGGGGTTGGGCCGGATGCATTGGGTTGGGCCGGCCCAATTGACCCAATCAATTTTTATAATAATTAATTACTTACTTTTTAATATATTTATGTATTTTAAGTAAGTAAAAACACACAAGTAAAAATAAAATACATCTAGAGTTTCATCTTTATATTTAGTTATTATTTAATGTCTATGACTACGTTTCTAATTTATATTTACGACCACATTTCTGGTTATTAGTTTACGACTATGTTCCCTACTTCTGTTATTAAATGGTTAAGACTATAATAATGTTTCGTTTTTGAATTGGATGTTTAAAAATATTATATTAAAATTATGATTATTCATTGACGGTTTAAATTTCAGTGTTATTCGATAATTTTATTTTTTTGGGTCGGGTTGGATTGGGCCTTCAAATAATTTGGGTCGGATTTGGTTGCTTTTTCAAAACCTAATAAAATCGGGTCAGTTCAGCTTTTACTTCGGGTCGACCCAATCCAACCAATGCACACCCATGCTTGCTGGTAGTCATCAGCAAATATTCAATGTCAATCGATTATCTATAAAAACACTGTAAAAAAAAGGTACTTTAAAAAAAAAAAATACATTTTTCAACAATTTTCAGCAAAAGTACCTTCATTGCAAAAAAAAAAAATAGTATGACATGATTTTATTTGAGTATTTACATATGTGAGAGCGAGACTATATTTTTTTTTACATATGTAAACTTAGTAACGATAATCATCGATCAGTGTCAATAATCCATCGTTAATCCTCAATAACTGTCGGTAACGATAAACTAGAGTTTTATTAGTTTTTCAATCCTCGAAAATCCACCGATAATCCACGATATTAGAAATCAATAAGAGATCATGGGGCGAAGCAAAAGTTGGTATGAAAGATGCACATGCGTTTGGTTCAACTTAATTAGTTCTTTTGTTTTGAAAATAAAATAAATTTGTTTTTCAAGTGTTGAGTAATATTATTTTTACAAAAAACACAAAAGCGATTTTAGATTTTTGTACATGAGTTGTAAAAACTAGGATTCGTAGCTTTTGGTTTTTTCTAAAAACAAAAATACAGTTTTAGTCTGTTTTAGTGTTTTTGTCTTAAATAAAATTTTTAATCAAAATCTAAATTAATTTTTGTTACTAGCAACAACTGTTTTATAAACAGATTACCAAACACCTGTCAGTTTTTTTCTAAAACTAAAACTAAAAATAATATTTCTTTTGAAATTAAATTGTACCTTTTCTGAAACTAAAACTAAAAATAATATTTCTTTTGAAATTAAATTGTACCAAAAGCGCCCATTATCGATAAGCTCCCCTTTTCAGATCTGGTTCTTTTGTTTTGGTTTTTCCTCACTCTTTTGTCTTCTTGGTTGGAACAACCTTTAACTTGAATTTTTGACTTGTTAATGGCCAAATTGGCCTCCGCCTTGTAAAGACTTTCCCAATGATAAATCCGCGGTGAAGCTACATTCAGCTGCCTTAACTCAATCCGAGCCCATTATTTTTAATATATAATCTATATTTTATAGATGGAGTAAACACGGTGGTTCAATGGAACGTGACCATCCTTTTTGTCGAAGTACCGGTCGAAATTTGCATGGTCATGCAATTTATCTTTTGAATTTTAGTTTACAATAGCAGTACCCCCATGTACATATTATCAAAATATCTCACATGCCTCCGTACGCATTAAGAAATAACCGTTTGTTTTATGGCAATTGGGGCACGTATCCTCAACCTAAACGAAGGGCACGAATGTAACCCGGAAACTAATACTCGGCAAAAAATACCCCCAAACTCATGCTGATCTTAAAACATAAAAATAACATAAATGGGCAGCCCGCAGCGTTAGGTGAAACGACGGGTATTTGCACAAATAATAGAATCGAGGCACCTTCCCTTCTTTTAGTAACTTTTAAGGATATACCAAAACATGTTTGCAAAAGGTGCCTCATCAAGGCCAATTATTATGGCAAAGATGGAACAATAAAGAAAAAGGGCAAATGAGACAAGCTCTTAAGCCATAGAAAGCAATCACAATCATGCATGTCCAAAAGATGAACAACAAAAGGGAATTTACAAAAGCAGCCCTTGTGTGATGAGGGTAATCATGGTAAAACAATAGCTAGGCAATTTGTAAGCAGGCATAAACTGAAATCATTGAACAGAATATTATAACTATAAATACCCTTTAATAAGCTCTTGAAGCCAACAAAGCAGAAACAACACTTTTATCTGAAAGAATGTTTTACACTAAACTATCTTATCTTTAAGGTTTCTAGCAATTGAATCATCATAATGCATACATATATAAGAAAAATCAATAGCTATACCTGCATATAAATAGCAACTATGAGTTAGGATCTTACAATATATCTTATTTGCGGACCGAGCTAAAAGATTCCCCGTGCAATTTGCGGATCGATCTGAGTAACAAAATTCCCATCTCGTGGAGGGTTTCCAGATTGAACGAGCGAGTTTCCCCGCCGGGTTCTCCCGAAACGGTAGATCGTGGATTCGTGCCGATCAGAAGGCATATGGGTGATTATATACCCGTTTTGTAGCTAAGCTTTGGCAGAATATAGTGATCACATAACTGCTGACGCGGTTCGACGATGATCCGGGATTACATTATCGAACTTCCCACTCGGTGATCTTCCTTTGATGCTGTTCAACCGGGCCGGCTTGGGCTGGAAAAGGGACATCAACATTTTCTCCAATGTCTGCACAGAGTATTTGGCGTACTTGCTGGAGCTCGAGTCCTGCTCAACCAAAGGGCCATAGTTCTGCATGTAGCTCCGGTAGACGGGCACAACGGCCTGCACAATGAGCTGGCAAGTCTTCTCGCGAAGATCCTTGTCCGTGATGACCCAGTATGACTGTTTCCGGTACATCTCGTCGAAGGAGTCGTTGAATGTTTTGAGCCTCTTCTTGACGAGATCACGGGCGGTGGCGCGGCCGCCAGAGAACAAGATGAGCCCTTCCCTGCTCAGATGGCCCGGAAGCTTCCCCCAGCTGTCTCTCAAGAAGACAGCGGCGTAGTAATCCTTGTACTGCTCGTGCTCTCTCAGCCGAGCCTCGCCCAAGAGATCCCCGAGCTTCGTTCCTCTCAGCTGCTTGAACAGATGCCAGTGATTGTTCATCGCAAAGAGGTTCGACACTATGGGATCCTGATAAGCCTTGATCCACGTCTCCAAATTCAGCTCGATGGCTTTCGCTATATTCAGAACCTCGTTGATGAGAAGCCGTTCTTGAAACTTCTCGTGCTTCCAGCTTCGGTGGATGACCAGGACCTGGGTTAGGATAACCTTATAGTCATCTCCGAGCAGCTTGTTGCAGTATTCGGTGATGAAACTCACCAACTTCGGTACGCTTCCATCAGGTGGAGGCGGGTTCTGCCTTTGTAGCTCCACCTGAACCAGAAGCTCCCAGAAAATATCGGCGGCGCCGTTGATCACGCTCTTAATGAGGTCGCGAGTCAGGTTTTGGATTTCCATGCACTCCATCCCGCCGAAAAGCCGGTTGAAATCGAGTCTCAGTTTGTTCAACGAGGTGAATATGTCCAGTAGTTTCAGAAGCTTTATGGGGTCTTTCTTACTCTCTGTGACGGTCTTTCCGAACTGGAGGAACGCCAGAATTCCGGCCTGAGCGGCGATCTTTGCGAAGCAGCCCTTCCAAACATCCACCCCAATCCTCTCGAAGACGTCGTTGCAAAGCTTATACTCCGCCTCGAACAAGTGCTTCACCGCAAACTCCAAATGCCTCCCCCACTGCGCTATATACCCCTCGATGCTCTGCACATCGTTAAATTCCGCAATGGATATCTCGAGATAATCCAAATCAAGGGCCTTCAAGCTGGCCCTCACGTTTAGGCTTCGAACTTCAACGTAGATCGATATGCACTTCTCGAGCCTATCATTGGCGATCAACCTCCATAAGATTGCCTGTAATTTCAGGATGACGGAAAATGGCAGAAGCGACGGGGCAATGCACGCTTGATCTCCGGTCGAGGACGACATGGGAAGCGGCACACTGTGCTCAGTGAGGAGTCGCCGGAATTCATTCTCCAACTTACCCAATGCCACTTCCAGGAGCCCTCCATCAAGCTTCACCTTCCCCTCGGAGTTCTCAACTCCTCTAAGGCTCTTCAACGACTTCTTCAGATTCGTGAGGTACCCGCTGTCCGCCACGGCGTTATCCTCCATGTACTCCACAATGTCATCCAGCCACTGAATCGCCAACCCGCAATTGTCGCTCAGAAACCGCAGAGCCTCTTCCAGGCGCTTCAGCACCGCCAAGTAACCGGGCAAGTCGTTGCGGGGATCGGAAAGCAACGACTTCTCCAGCCCGTGAACCGCATCGAAAACCTTGAGCACAGCCGCGGCAGGGCCCACTGCGCGGTTGATGTGCCCACCGACCGCGACGAGGGCGTCCTTGTCGGCGCGAATCGGCCTAACCGCCGCCTGGAGGCCCGGCAATCTCAAATTGATCTCTTCCAACCTCGGCCCGGCTTTACCGAGAGCTAACCCTAGAGCCTTGGACTTGTCCAAACTCGCTCTGAGTGACTTGCTTGCCGCCGCCAAACTCTCGACGGGAGACCCCTCCGTTGACGCCATCGGAAACCACGAAGGAAAGAAATGACCGAATCGAAGCTCAATGCTTGTCGATTTCCCTGGGAATCATCGAAATGGAAGCTGGAAAGCGACCAACCATCGCAAGAGACCTATTTCAAAAGCCTCTCACCAAACCCCGAACCGACAGTCAGATTCGAGATACGTCACCGAAAACGAAGCGGAAAAGACAAGTTCCCAGAAACAACAAGACCTAGAACGAATCGAGACGAAACAATCACCAAATGGGCTCGAAGAAGAAGGAAGGAAGGAACTCACTCACTCACTCAGAATCGCGATGATTCTGGATCGGCTAGTTCCGGAGATTCCAGTAAAACCCTAAGGAGTCAGAGGAGGAAGCATCGGCGAAGAGAGACGAGGGAATGGAAGGCAGTTTCGTTGGATTTCGCAATTTCCGACGAGTCGAGTCGTGCCAAAGCCAAAGCCAAAGCAAAGCTAGGCAAAGTGCATGACAGTGAGGCTAAAAGCTCTCCTTCATTTTCTCTCTCCTCTATTCGATATGAAGAAAAAAAAATCTTATTTTTACCTTTAAAATCAAAATATAATCCTAAAAATTCATAATTCTTAAATATACAAATTGATTATTTTACATGTTAGTTTATAAAGATGTAATAAAAATTTTACATGTTACAAAATAAATAAATTGATAATTTATGATTTGTGTTTTTTACATGTCATGTCACTATTAAAAAAACACAAATTACTTTACGGGATGTGAATATTTTACATGTCAATGTAAACTAAAAAATAATTATAAAAAAGAAAAACACGAATCCTACGCTATACTCTACTTAAGTACTAACTCTATTACATTCAATTCTATCTCTTGTGACAAAAAGATTATGAAAAGAAGAAATGATGACTAGATAAACCAAAAAAGGGATTAAATTGGACCGTCTTTTCTATTTATGTGTCAACAATAGCCTAGTCAGTAGTCATTGCGTGTCCTTCATGTTCCCAAATATAATAATAATAATAATATTTGTCTTCCAATATTACAAAGTAAATAATAGAGAGCAATGCATGTGAATATGTACCTTAAAAATGTTTCTTTATTTATGTTCCTCAAGTTCAACGTTGCTCTGTTTTTCACATGACAGAGTGAGTAATTATTGTGTATATATACATATACTTCAATTGGAATCTTGGACACCAAGAATGTCTTTTTAATTGGAAAGAGCTACACAAAGTCATATGAATGAAGATGAGGACACTTTTTTTTTCTTAGTATTATATTTTTACATGGTTAAGGATTGCAATATGTACCAGTATGGTTAACTAAGTACTAAACTTTTATAATGTCATATTCTATAAATTAACTAGAATCTATAACCACTTGAACCATTATAAATTATCACTCTTATGAATTAGTGCATCACACTGGGCGCTTCGCACGATGACGTGCAATCACTAATAAATTTAGACATAAATATTATCATGATAAGTTAAAAGGGAACTTTACCAAACTAATCAAATTGAAATATGAAATCGACAAATTAGTTAATTTGAGTGCGTTTGGTTAAACTTAAATAGTCTTATTTTTATTTATAAAATAAACAAAATTGCTTTTCAGGTGTTTGGTAAAATTATTTTTACAAAAAACAGAAAAAAGATTTTAGATTTTTGTACAGGAGTTGTAAAAGCTAGGATTTGTAGCTTTTATTTTTTCTAAAATCAAATTGCTTTGACTTCTGACGTTTGGACCGGTCCGGCTTGTGAAGATTTGAGTGTTCAAAAACCCATAATTGGTTTTTCTTCTTTAACGGTTAGGCAGACGGGAAGCGAATTCAATTTTAGGTGTTATAAAAGAGTGGGAATTAAGCGGTAGAATAGTTTCAACCACTTTGGACAATTTATCTTCTAATGAGGTGGCAATTTAAACAATCTATGATAATATATCCGTACAATATAAAAATTTATTTCATCAGTGATGTGCTTGTCATATTATTAATATTATTGTTAGATCCGGTGAAATACTTGTTAACTTGCATAGTGAAAGGATCCGAGATAACATAAAGTTTATGCGAGCTAGTACATATATTGCAAGTGTGGACGGAGTATTGCAAAAAGAACAACGTTGTACCGAGGAAATTCAACCCGGATTACCTAACTCAGTGGAATTTGACGTAAGAAATGTTGCGCGGAGTTCTCGACTATCAATAATTGTTCAACAAATGGATCCAAGAAGCTCGGGGGCATGTATACATCGACAACAACGATTGGACCATGGCTAAGACATTTTACGATTTTCTTTAATGCTTTTATACTAATATTGCATAAATAGTATTACTTCATATTTATGCATTCATACATCATATGAAGCAAGGCTTAAAATGCCGCTACCCGTTTTTGTTTCGCATTTTTTGTTTTACGGATATATCGCTTGCCGATGGGTATGTCGATGGGAAAATGGTAAAAAAAAGGGCATGCCACTTGCCGCATTTACCGCATTTTTCGCATGGGCATACCGCATGCCGATGGGGTTTTCGACGGATATTTTGTAAAAAATATTTGAGTATTTTCAAATTCCAACTATATTTTTATATGGTATTAATTTCTAAATTACATATTTAATAAATATGACACATAACCACAAAAACATATATTAATAATAAATATGACACCATAGAGTTTAGTACACAGTACACACTTATCATAAGTTCATAACACACTAATAGTAAATTCATAGAGTACAAAGTACAAACACACATAACCATAGAGTAGTAGAGTACGGTACACACTCATAAAAACAAACTAATAGCAAAGTCATAGAGTACACAAACATAGAATACTCAAAAGAAGCTCGATGAACGTGGCTGCTGGAAAACGTGAGGCTGCTCAGTCTGGTAAGAACAGTAATCATACCACGAGATCACGGAAGCGAAGTTACTTAAGTACGTCTAAACATGCGATTTGTAGTTGTACTGGTCTATACCGATGATCGTGTTGAGAATAGGAAAATCTGGATATTGACGAATTGGTGGAGGTTGTATAATCTCACCAGCGGGGCCCCATATCGTGCCGTCTGATGTACAGAATGACATTATTTCGAATCTAGATGTCAAACTCTCGATGTCGGTCGACCGCGGCGGTGCAGGAGACCGTGGCGGTGGTGAAGCCGGCGGTGTAGGCGGCGCGCCTAGCTAGAAGCTATCAAAATAACGATCAAAGTACGTGGTGGCTGGGCACCTGACGGAGTAAAAAAGAAAGCCGGGTGAAATAACCCATGCGACGAGGTAGTCGTCCTACCATGGGATGATCCACTGTGCGAACCCACATCCCCGTAGTATTCTATTGTACGCCCATCACCATTGGGGTCCGGGTCAGCGATATAACCGCCTTCTCTTACTCCTCTTCCTCCTCCTCCGTCATGCGAGCCATTCGGAGAATCACCTGAACAAGTTAAAGAACTCGTCCGAGATGCCCCGCCCGTCGTGAGTTTCCTGTGGATGTACAATCAAATATGTCATCCTCGTCGTGCCTTGGGTTGACGTGGGTGCGAAGCGTCTCAAGAACGTTTGTGCCATGGTCCTCCGCCGCAGCAGCAACCTCGGGATCAGGGTTCCCAAAGTCATCATCGAGGTGCGTCTCTGCTACCCACTTCAAAATATCTAAATCGTTGGTAGAACCGCTATTCTCCATTGCAGCCGCGATCCAATCAAACGCATCAGTGAACTCGGGATTTTTATGGGCAGCCACAGTATCTGTGATTGCTAACTTGGTGTTGTAGATGCACATCACTAGGTCGGTTATCTTTTTGTACGCCAGCCGATTACTTTATTTTGTGTGCACTAGCAGAAAGGTGCTCAAGTTGCGCTCACACGCCGAGGAAGAAATGGTCTGCGACAAAACCCGGACGGCTAACTTCTGGAGAGAGTCGGACACTCTCCGGCAAACATGAGCCACCAATCGGCAAGAGTTAAGTGTAATTAGAATTCGCCAAATGTAGATTTACAAAAATTGAAATCATTATAATATGTTGAAGATTTACCTGGTCCCACGTTATTTCTCGCAGCAATAGCCGTTCTAGAGCGCATTTCGCCATTACACGCTTGAAAGTGAAGCATCTACATAAATAAAACAGAAAGTAACAAATATGTTATATAATCCGAATGAAAGTATGAAACACATTTTAATTTCACAAAGTATTCCACGAACCTCGCCGGCCAGAGTCGCGACAGAGTCGTACGATAACAAGACCTCATCAACTTTCGACACCTTCAATTGGCATTTATCTCGCATTTTGATCTAAAGGTCCCATTGGTGATTGGGATTCAACCAATGGGAAACCTCGTGTAGCGGATGACAGAGTTGGTCCTTCCATCGTTTTTGCACGATGTTGACGGCCCAACCCCGGCCTCTGAGGCTCTTGAGCTTGTTGTGCAACAAGTCGTATTCACGATACTGCATGCCCATAGTGGGATGTATCTCCGAGTCGGTGAAGCGTAAGGCGAAATACATGGGTTCGTATATCTGGATACAGTTTTCAAAGCCCTCCAAAAAATTTGAGAACATTAACAAATCCTCGATAGCTTGCCCTTTCGCCGTCTTTTTCCATGAGCTTTCGAACCACCACGGAGAACTGAACATTTGGCTGAGGCCAGCTTCATTATCCTTCATGCTTTTCACCGTTAGGTAATTTGTGGCAAAACGTGTGGCACCGGGACGGAGGAGTTCGCATCTCGTCGTCTTCCTCATGTAGTCTAGGATGATGGTGTGGTTATAGATGAACTTCACAATCGACCTTGCCTAGTCTACCGGGATCTTTATGAGGTCACATTTCCCAAGATCCTCAAAAATGAGGTCCATGTAATGGGAAACACATGGGGTCTAGTTGATGTGGAACTTTTTCATCAATAACTTACCAGCTTTGACGTAAGCCAATCCGTTATATGTAACGAGCTGGACTACATTCTCAAGAACGACCTCGTGTATGACTTCCTTTAAGACATGGAAGATGTACGCTAAGTTCTTGATCTTGTCAGAAGCGTTGATGGACTTCAGGAATACCATTTTCCCCGCCGAGTAGACCATGATGTTAATGATCAAAAGATTGGTTGGACCCGTCCAACCGTCCGACATGACCGTGCACCCTTTTTATACCCGAATCTTTCGAGCCTCTTCTATCATCCGATCGGCAGCCGCCACCTCTAAGGGCAAATAATTCTCTGAAATTTCGTAAGGCGAGGGCATATCGGTTGAAGTAGATTCTTCTTTTTGATAAACAAACAAATTATATACAACCTCTAATTACTTTTATATGACATTACTTGCTTCTGCGATGCTATCCATCATATTCAAGAAGTGTGGCAACTTCGCCTTTCTGAACGACACGCCTTCGTGAATAAAGAACTTACTCACACTATGGCAAACTCGGTCAACCAATTGGGGGAGAATCATTCCCATCAACTTCTTCTGTTTCGACTTATCCTTCTTCAAGTGTGAGAACGAAGACGGAATCACCGGCGATGAGGTCGGTTGTGAAGATGACGAGTCACCTGGCACACTGCCTGCAATGTGTGGGCATTGTTCCAAAAGGAATCTATCGGCCGCCGCTTGTCGTTTAGCTTTATTTTTATGCATATAATCTCAGTCTCCGTGGCCTCGTCGTCTGAATCTAATTCATCTCGTATATCCTGATATCTCTCGTACACCTCAGACGGGACCCCCGCAAGGTTTGAGCGTATATGGCGCCTAACAATCTCTTCCATCTTGTTATCATTCTCTTTTTTCTCTAGAAATTTCCCGAGAACGCCCCGACAAACGTCTCTTGCCTCCGGCGGGGCATTTGGGCACACTCTTGTGTTTTTTCGTGGATCGTTCCCCGCGATGTGATGCTTCATCCGCGTGACGCCACCACCTCTTATGACATGTCCGCAATAATTACATTGGAATCCAGCGCCAACTGGAGTACAATGCTCTCTGACGGGATCGACGGGAGGCATGTCTCACCTAAATCAAGAAGCAAGATTACAATTATATTCAAAATTTGAATAACCCATTTCATTTAATCAATCAATAAATCAAAATGAATCAATAAACTTAGTTAATGAACAAATTAACCAACCAATTAAAATCGGTCATCGAAAATGAATCAACATATTTAATCATCTTGTGACTAATTTAACATAAAGTTTAACAACAAATTTAATATAATCATCTTGAGCCTAATTTAACCATTACAAACTAAGATTTGTACCAATTTATCAACAACATCATCAAGAAGAACACAACATTTATCCTTTATTGACAAAACGGAAACATATTCGATTTTCATAAACTCAAATACACATACTAAATAAACTAAGTAAATGTACAAGTCAAGACTCAAGAATCATGTTATGAATCATAACATCATATTAATTAAGATATCCACGACTAATTAGTCTAAAATTAAGCCTAAACCCTAAAAAATTGCAACCTTAGATTCAAGAAAACAGTCCGACCAAATTTGGGAAAAATTACACACATGAGCTCGGTTTTCCACACTCATGATACCTCTTGATTTCTCGCGAAAAACTGCAACTTTTGTGAAGCCACGGTCGGGGAGAGGTGCGGCAGTCGGGAGAGGTGCAAAATTCAAAGGGTTGGAGGCGAGAAATGAGAAAGTGGTGAGAGGCTGTGTGTTTTAAGGTTTTGGCAAATTTCGAGCTCCATTTCGTCGTTTTGAAGGCAAAAAACGACAAAATATTTTCCTTGCGAATGTCGTTTTATTTTTCGCGAAATTTGGTAAAACAAAAGGGATGTCATTTTGCATATCACTAAAAACGAAAATCGATCGGTTTTTCGGTCGACTTTTGCGATATTTTGCACCTTGATATGAAGTCATATCCACAATACTAGTACTAGTTATGTTGGTAATCCATTGATAACTCCTATTATTACTAACATGATGGAAAATGGAAGTATTCAGTGCAATCATAGGTGGCATTACATGCCGTGACTTCTTTGAGATGTATGTAGTGGATTTACCACTATGCCAAACAAACTTGGTATATGGGATTTTGTGTTGTAAAAACGTAAAATAAGAATTATTTAAATGATAGATGGAATGAGAATAAACTGTAGATTTTTTTTATAAAAATAAACAATGTTATGAAATTATCAAGTGGACAGTTTTTACAGTACAAAATAGTTATGTCTACAAATGTATAGTTATTGTATGAATTTGTTTAAACAATACTTCCATTTTCTTATGTTTATGACTAGTTATTTTTTTTATAAATTATAAAAAAACGTAACTTTATTTTGTAATTTCATTTACAACCCTTTCGTCTTCAGTGCAAATTATGAGTTATAAAAAACAAAGAAAACGTTCACAATATGATTTAATTATATGAACTTTTCAGTATTAAAGAGTGAATCCGTCTGATCTTATTATTCCCATGTCATATTCAATATATATATATATATATATAGATTGTACAGTCATTGACTTTATTGATTTTTATTTTTTATTTTTTTTGAAAAAAAAAAATACTCCAGCTCTAGTTCTCTTGGTATCAAGTTGAAACTTTCAATTGCTAATATTTGGTGTTATAATTACACAGTATTTTAATCCAATCGATTGATGATTGATTAGAAAGCTATATAAATCTAATGAAATGGATTGGACTAGTGAGATTTCAAGTGGTCCAAAACCGGAATAAATGCAATAATCAATTGTCCAATGGATCAAGAATAATTTTTCATTTATCTGCAGTGCAATATAGGAATTATTTTACCTTTTAATATGTTTGGGGCTGTAAATTCAGCCGAAAAATTTGGAAACTAGTTGGGCTAGGTTGCATTTTGGATCTGTCTGAGCCTAGAGTTGATCATTTATGTCTCATCGCTTCGTTTTTAACATCTCTCAGTCCAGTTGAGTCTGCATTGTTCTCATTTCTCCTATGAAAAATATGGAATTATATGAATACTGTGATGAATGGAAGCAAATCGAGGTCCCATTTGGATATTGTTGAAGGGGCGCTTAGCTACCTTTCAGAATTTAATGAGGCACAAAAAACTGAAAATCCAAAGAAGGATATTTATCAAATTGTTCCAGCCTGGAAGCCCCTCGAGGAAGGCTGAGTTTACATCTGTGTCGACGCCGTGATTGATGGACGTGGGGACTGTCATGGCATTGGTTTAGTGGCTCGCAACCATGAAAATTGTGTTCTTGCGTCGGGAATTAATTTCCATCGGCATGGTTTGTCTCCCTAACTTATGGAGCCTTCTGCTATTCCTCGCGGGGTTGAATGGGCGTATGAGCAGGGGTGGTCGAAGATTCGAATACAATCGGACAATCTAGTTGTACCAACGGAGTCCCGATCCTTGTTCGGGACGTTTGATTGGCTATTGTCGTTGATAAATCGATGTGGAGTACTCTTCCCTCTAGAGCCGCACCCGTTTGGGGGACTCAGAGGGTTTAATGAGGCTCATCTTTCTTTCAAAAGAAATATCTCGGCGCTCAACCACGTTACCCTCTCTAATATAGTTGAACGTGAGGTAAAAATAGGTGAATATATATGTGATGTAAGTCATAAAAAGTATATTGAGATTGAGCTTAAGCTCTCAAAGTTAAGGATCTCAAACTACTAGTTTCGTTACTTTCATCGACATTTTTCCACGATAATAAAAGACCACGATAATAAAAGAGCAAGTCGTACGAACATTGACAGCGTAGTCTAGGGGTGAAGAAAAACAATTGTAAACAATTTTTTTACCGAAAACCGATCAAACCGATATAGATTAAACAGCAACCGCTATTAAAGTGGTTATTAGCGCAAATACCGGTAAAAAAAAAAACAAAACGAATACCCGAATGAGATTAAAATAGGTGTTTAGTTTTAAGGTGAAAATCGCAGCCACTTATCCGGTTTTACCGCTTTAACTAAATCTAATATTATGTTTTATTATTTTATATTAGTCATTATTCATACCTATCAACACGTCAAAAATAATTTTTTTTTTTTATATACTCTCTCGGTGTAATATAGTGTAATATTAGTAGTCTGTTTATATGTAATATTAGTAGTCAGTTTATGTAAATATAGATATTAAATGCAGGCAAATAACTGATATTGCCGCAACCGAACACCGACATATTCATCTTAATAAATAGGGTATTTGGTAGTCATTTTGAAAATATCAACATGTGTTATTCAGTTTATTATTTATGAAAAACCGCACAACATACCCATTTGTTCACCCCTAGTCAAAAGCATAATTTGCTACACGTTTAACCAAAAACTTATCTTTAAACTAAGAGCTCAAACGTCCTAACGACGCAACACATTAAATAAAAAGTTTACACTAATTTAAGTAAAAAAAATTGCAAGTTATGCCAAAAATACGAAAGTTAAGCAATTTATCTTTGAAATTCGGTGTTTAGCACCTTAGCAACCTCCTACGCCAAAATCTCACTTCACAGTTATGAACACCGAAGTTGGAGTTGCTAACATCGATTTTTCGGAACTAAGCACCAACTTTAGAGTTATCAACGCCGAATTTGGAGATACTAACCATGTATTACAACTGAACAATATTCGTATTTTTAAGCATAACTCATTTGTTTTTTTTTTTTTTTTTGTACAAAGTTTATAAATAACATATGGCTGGAAACTTGGAAATACAAGAGATATATCTACAACTTTTTAGTTTTATATGTTTTATCATATAAGTCTTAAATATATGAAAATTGACTCGCAACAGAAAATTTCACAACATTAATGTTCAATTTTACGTTTCAGGTGATATTTCTGTTGGACATATGTGTCCTTAAACAAGATATTTTATCCATTTGTAAAAGATTATGACAATTCGTTTAATAAAGATGATGCTTATTATGATAATCTTATTATAGTTTCTGGTAGAGTAAAATAGAATGTTTGATTCCTTAGTTCATGAAGGATGCAATTATGTTATTATTATCACAACAGAGTCAATGTGAGGAAGAATTAATAATCATAATAAATGAACTTAAAATGTCCGTGACCTGTTCAACTGGGTGGGAGCCCATTAATCGTATAAGGTCATTAATGTGACTACGTGATAATCCTATTCTGGATTTTCTGTGTGTCACACTCACTTGAAGTGCAGTAAGTATGAAGTGTCTTCATACTGGGCTAGACCTGACTTAAACTCCGGAAGTTATCATATAAGACCGTCACTGATAACTTGGAGTTGAGTCACTAGTAGATGATCAAATGGATATTCGATCTAAGTCCCGAGTGATCTTGAGTCCAAGCTGCTGGCTTGATTGTTCTTTGATTTAACCGTTAAAGAATACGAAATATTACCTCTGTTCCCAACATTATTATTTTGGGAACATGATAGTCAGCAGTAAGGGTAGCTTGGTCATAGACATGGGCATCACACAGCTCTCTTCAGAGTGATGATGATTCCCTTGATTGTCGGTGGTGAGAAGTGAGAGGTACCCGTGTGCAACCTATGAATCGAAAACCATAAGTGGGTTACTCATAATATTACTGACTGAGTCAAGGATGAAAATGAAATGAGGGGCATAACAGTAGAAACCGCCTTCTCGTTTTTGAATCATCAAGTGAAAGATCAATAACCCGAATTTGATTGTATCAATGGAACCCTGCTATTATAAAGGGAATAATATATACCGTATCACTAAAGAGTGCAGCCTCGGGTCTATAGTGGAATCACTTCGAGGTTTGACGAACAACTAGCAGTTCGTTGGAGCTTAAGTGATACGGGTCCATGGTCCCCAGGATAGCTCCGTCACGGATGATACGTACGTGATTAAAATACATTCTGGATAATGTTTAATCATTTGGCTTGACTAATAAAACTGAAAGGTCTGTGGCAGACATCAGATAGTTTTATCGTCAGCGTGGCAAAAGTACCATATTTTGGTACACGGAATTAACTGATAAAAATAAAGTTATAATTTAGATTTTCTAATAGCACCATGTTGTTGGAAATTAAATTCTAAGCAACTTTTCTTTTTGAACCAAGTCATTTCGACTTACGGTTAGTGATTTATGGATTTTCTAAGTTTATGATCGGTTCGATAAACTTTGAAATTAAATCACGTGTCACGAATTTAAATGATGGTGTGGCACCATGACATTTTAATGTGTGATATTGAGATCATGATTTATTAATATAATTTAATTATTTAGATTTAATTATTAATATCTTATTAATAATTAATTAATAATTAATAGATTTATATTAATAAATAAAAATATATACTTATATATATTCATATGTGTAAATTCGAATTAGGGTTTGATATATGAAACCCTAGTTAAATTCGAATGGCATGATTTGGTATTTCCATATTTGCGGCATAAGTACCAAATGTTTTGGTATTTTAGCAAATCCCTAAAATCAATATTATCCATTGGATCGGTTATGATTTAATATCAACCGTTGGATTAGGATATTGCTAAATTCGAAATTAATGACTTGGTGACCAAGTTTTATTTTTCGAATTTGATTAATTAATTGTATCCGTTAGATCGGTCTAAGATTTAATCTTTACCGTCGGATTGAAAATTAATTATATATATATATATATATATATTCGAATTATGGTTTAAGGATAAATTCGAAATTGTTTTTAATAAATCTTTTTATTTGATTTTTATCCTAAACTAATTTGATCCATTAGATCGGTTTAAAGATTTATCTCAACCGTTGGATCTAGATAATGATAATTCGAATTTTATATATATATATATATATATGATAATTCGAATTTTATACTGATAAGAAGATAAGATTGGATTTTTGATTTATCTAAATCTTTCTTATTTAATTAAATCCCTAATTAATTATATCCATTGGATTTAGATGAGATTAAATATGGACCATTGGATTAAGATAATTAATTATATTTAATTAATAGAATTCAAAAAATAGGGAGGAAAATTCTCCAATTCGGTTACGGTTTTGAGCCTATAAATAGGAGGCTCATTCTACATATTTTTCACACCTTTCCCAAGAGAAAAATTTGAACTCTCCCTCTCCCTCAGGGTCTGCGAATTTTCTATCTGATTTCTTTCTTCTGGTTCGGCTTAGGAGACTATTTCTCCGGAAGCTTAAAAAGAACCATCAGTTAAGATTTTGCGACGGAGTCCTACCGGCGAAGCCCACGCTTCGGTACGAGGATTCCAGGAGAATATCCCGGAACATCACGGGAGTTTCCCTCAGCACTGGCGGAGCCCTGCCCGATTCAGAGCGCGCAGCCGGAAATCGTCATACGAGGTTACGGCCTTATGCATTGGGTTAATAAATGCAAACATTTACTGCTTTCTATTTATTTCCTATTATGACTAGTCTATTAATAATGATTTATGAATATTAAATTACATAATATTTATCAGATCTTGGGATATGGTCATTATCCGATATTCGGACCGTTGTTAGGATAACAAGTATTTCCGCTTTAAAATAATTGTTAAATGTTACCCTGACGGTTCGGAGGTACAAATCGTGATAATTTTACGGAATCCGAGACGTGATTTCCAACAATTTCATATTTTTTTTATTAAATTGTTATGCCAAAACATAAAACACCAAAATTATATATCCATTTCGTAATTTTCCAACCAAAATTTATTTGTAAAATTTGACTAAAAACTAAATGAGTTATGTTTGGGCAGGTGAAGTAATTAGGGTTTAGAGAATTTTTAATATGTCGGCGGTCAACTATGTTACCCTTTCCCATATAGTTGAACTTGAGGTAAAAATATGCGAATACATTTGTTGTGTATGTGCTGAAAAATTATAGTGAGATTGAGCTTAAGCTATCAAAGTTAGGATCTCAAATTACTAGTTCCTTTCTCTAAATTATTAGAATTACTTTAGCCGACATTTTGCCTTAAAAATAAAAGTCTAAAACGACATGTCAATTTAGATAAAAGAGCAAGTCGTATGAACCTTGACCCCCCACAATGATCGTGTAGCGTAAGACGCACAATTTGGTATCTTTTACACATTTGACCGAAAACTTATCTACAACGTAACTAAGAGCTATTAAATAATTGTTGGCCGTTCTTTGAAAAAATAATAGTTGGTGGCCGAACACTACGTGAATTCCTATTACGAAACATTAATTTAAGTAAAACGTCCCCAGTTCTGTTGAGGTACGATTTATTCCACGTTAATTTGTATTGATACAACGAAATATATATATGCCGTATACAAGTCTCAATGACCAATTCAGGAGGGACCAGTTAAGGAGCAAGTCAATGGTCAAAAGAAGGACGCACGACGAAGATAGGCAGCAAGGATACTCATCAACGAGAAATATGCTAACATAATCTCGTCGATGAAACTTCATCAACGAAGCCTCATCGCCAACTATCACGAAGCATGGTCTCGCGAGGAGACCAGGTTACAGACGACGGGGATGAAAACAACATGGAAAAATTAGTGCAGTACGAGCAACGATTCAGGGCTAACGACAGTCATACCCACGATTATTGCATTGTAATTAAGCTAATTATGAGATAATTAAACGCCTTTTGTAATCGGCCATTTGTGAGATTTGATTTCAATTATCAAGCTCTATAAATAGAGAGCAAAATGATGTAAAAAGAAATGAAAAGTCCTTAACAAGATATACGATATTCTCAAACCAAAATTCTCAAAGCTACTTACTCACTTCAAACTCATTTTCTTCACCGTGATTTAGTTGTAACAGAAGGATCCGAGCTCGGAGGTAACTTAAAACGGTATTGCACTAATCATGACTCTGTCATTGCGAAGGTGAAAAATCACTATCTTGCTTCATGGTTTTTTAAAATCAATTTTAAAGCCCTTTTCTTTATCATGTATATGTAAATATTTTTCAAGGCTTATGATATATTCCCTCTTAAATTTTCATGTTGTTTTCTTTTGTTTCATAAACTTTAAGGGTCAGCATTTTAGACCCAACCCGATGGCCCAACCAAATCTAATAGAGACCCGACCCCAATCTAACCCGCCCAAAATTGGGTCAGATCGGGCTGGACCCAACTATTATTCAGGTCGGGGTTGGATCATAAACCTTGGGTCGGGTCGGTGTCTCCTGCCCGACCAATACAATTAATATATATTTCATATTAATTTTTATTCAAGTACTGCAATCTTTAGTCTTTTAAAATTTCTCATTCTCGATTTTATTCATATTCAAAGACCGTTCAATCTCTCACTTTTCATGTTTTACATTGTTTAGTGTATGTTTGTTTTATTAAATTTGTTTGAGGTATTTTTACTTGAATTTTTAATTACATTGATGCATTTTTTCATATTATTTTTTGTTATATAAGATTAAATTTTAATTAATCGGGTCATGGCAACCCAAACCAAACCAAACCAATTTTTATCGGGTCGGTTTGGTTCGGGCATTAAAAACATTTGGGTCAGATCATGATTTTTTCTTGGAACCCGAAGTGATCGAGTCACATCCATAAAAAGCATCGGGGCGGTCCAACCCAACCCATACTCACATATAACAATATTGTTTCATGTAGACCTCTATTATTTCTGAAAAGTAATGTATTGTCCTTTATGTATTAATAATAACAAAAAAAAAACAAATTTTATACAACAAAAGCAAATGATTAACTCAAGCATATTCTTAGCATTTGATTATAAAATGAGAACAGTATACTATATTACTATGAGATGTCGTCGTTGCTCCAGATTTACAGTCACTTCTCTGCATTCCGTTTCTGCAACAGTTCCCTTCGCTCAAATTCTGACTATTATTTTCGTTGCGATGTCAGAAATTACATATGAGCCCACCACTTCCGTGATGCAGCCATATAAATCAATCGGCACGAATGATCACCATTCAGTTCAAATCCCTATAATTCAATTGAATGGTGATAATTTCACTCGTTGGTCTCAATCTGTGCGAATGTCCCTTCGTGGCAAAGGAAAGCTTGGATATCTGAATGGAGAGAGAAGGAACCCAGGGCTGAAGATCATGCCTATGCAATTAGGGATGCTAAAAACTCCATGGTAATGACGTGGCTGGTTAATTCAATAGAGGAGGATATATGCTCTACCTATATATGCTACCACAATTTCAAACAGATGTATTCCGGCCTCAGAAACCAGTCTCAAATATTTGAGCTTCATCTAAAATATTAGAGAGATTTGTCAAGGTGAGGATACGGTTACGAAGTATTTTCACACTCTTAAACACTTGTGGCAGAATCTAGATTTACTCAACAACCATGAGTGGAAATCAAATAAGGACCGCAATTATTATTAGAAATTTATCGAGGACAATCAAATCTTCAAGTTTCTTACTGGTCTCAGTGTGAAATTTGATGAAGTCTGTAGCCGTATCATTGGGAGACAACCCCTACCCTCACTGGGAGATTTTCTCTAAAGTTCATTGCGAGGAGAGTCGACGCCTAGTGATGCTTGGAACCTCTTCAAAAAGAGACATCAATGCTACAATGGATTCGTCTGCATTAATATCTGAAGGCCGTGTTACGTACCCAAGTCAGAGCCCTACCACTAATTTTGGACGACCCCAACCAAGATCGATTAGACCTTATATGGTGTAAATTCTGCAATAAGCCTCGGCACACTTGAGAGAAATGTTGGAAGCTCCACGGGAAACATACAGATTGGAAAGGCTCTCACGAGGGACGCTTTGCTCGGCCGGCTAGTGCACATTCAACCGATTCCAAATGCTTCCTTTGCTCAAGCAGGTAATGTCGGGAATTTCATTACAATTCCGGTGTAATTATCACGATATATGCCGCTAATACGTTTGGGTATTTATAAAAAAAAAAAAAAAAAGCGAAAAATGTGTTACACCGTACAATGTATAGACATCGTATAATTAACATGAACAATATCTGATAAATTATTAGCAATTTAATTTTCATAAATTCATTATGAATAATCTAGTCTATAAGAAATAAATAAAACTATAAATAAAGGTTGGCATTTATTGACCCAATGCGTAAGGTCGTACCTCAGATGACGACTTTCTGTTGCGCGTTCTAAACCGGGCAGGGCTTCGCCGATGCTGAGGGAATCTCCCGTTATCTTTCGGGATATTCTTCTAGAATCCTCGTATCGAAGCGTGGGCTTCGCCGGCAAGACTCCGTCGAAAACTTTAACTGAAGGTTCTTTTAAATCTTCCGGAGAACAACGTCTCACTAAGCCGGACAAGAAAAGAGAGATCAAAAGCTAAGAAATTTGCAGACTCTTGGGAAGGTGTATGAAATATGTAGAATGAGCCTTGTATTTATAGGCTCATGGAAAAGCCAATAAGGGAAATTTACTTCCTTGAATTTCGAATTCTAATATAGGTAAATATAATTAATAACTCAAACCAATGGCCACGTTTGAATCACCAAAGATCCAATGGTTCTAATTAATTAGGGATTTAACCAAATAAGGAAACCGTGAATAAATAAATTGTCCAATCACTTCCTTATATAAGAGAATTAGAATTCACTGTGTATGCATATGGAAATTTCGAAATCAATAAGCTTGATCCAATGGTTGGAAATAATTCCATAATCAATCTAATGGACCATATTGATTTAGGACAAAGTCAACTCTCCAAACTTGATCACCAAGCTTTAGAATTCGACCTCTCTTTATAATAAATTTGAATTTGCATTCCATATATACATGTTAATTAATTTTCAATCTAGTGGTTAAGATTAAATCTTAAACTAATCCAATGGATATAATTAATTAAGTAATTTTGAAATCAATACTTGGTTACCAAGTCATTTTCTAATTTAAACTTTCCAAATCAATTGTCATGATCCAACGGTTAAGATTAAACTTGACCGATTTAATGAACCAAATTAATTTCAAGGTTTTATTCATTAATACCTAAACATAGGTACTTATGCCGCATATTTGAAAAGTACAAATCCAAGCAAATTCGTGTTAGCCAAACTCACATATTTGCTTGGGCCGCATTATATTTAAACATTCATATGTATATACCAAATATACATTTTAATCAAATTACATAAATCTATTAATTATTAATAAGATTATTAAAAATTAAATCTAAATAATTATATTATATTATTTTCCACTGATCTCAATATCACAAATTAATTTTTTTGGTAAAACACCACCATTCAAATTCGTGACATGTGATTAATATTTACGAAAACGATCGTAAACTTGGAAATTCTTTAAATCACAAACCGTACGTCAAAACGACTCAGTTCCAAAAGACAAGTTCTTAGAATTTAATTTCCAATAACTTTCCAGTTGATTAAAAATCTAAATTCAACTTTCTTTTATCATTTAAATCTCCAACACCAAACTTTGGTACTTTTGCCACGTCAAATATAAAACTTCCAAAATATGACACGGACTTTAGTTTTATGAATCTTGAAAAATGATAAAACATATAGAATGTTTAAATAACGTACGTATCATCCGTTCCGGAGCTATCCTGTGGACCATGGACTCGTATCACTGAAGCTCCAATGAACTGCTAGTGGTTCGCCAAACCTCATTGTTATTCCAATATAAACCCGAGGCTGCACTCTCTAGTGATACAATATATTATTTCCTTTTATAGCAAGGTGTCCATTGGTACAATAGAAATCGGGTTATTGATCTTTCACTTGATGATCCACACACGAGCATACGGTTTTTAACGTTTTGCCTCTCATTTCCTTTTCATCCTTAACTCAGTTAGTAATATTGTGACTAACCCACTTATAGTTTTGATTCATAATTTGCGCCCGGGTACCTCCCACTTCTCACCACTAACAATTAATGGCATCATCTTGACTCCTAAGAGAGTTATGTGATGCCTGTGACCAAGTTATTCTTATCTGTTGACCATCATGTTCCAAAATAGCAGCATTGGGCACGACAGTAATTGTGTTATTTAACAGTTAAATCAAAGAACAATCAATTCAATAGTACGGCTCGAGGTCACTCAAGACTTAGATCTAATATCCATTTGATCATCTACTAGTGACTTAACTCGAAGTTGTCAATGATGGTCTTATATGACAACTTCTGGAGATTATGTCATGTCCAATCATGTATGATGTAGCTTTATACGTAATGCACTTCTAGTGATTGTGACACACACACTTAATCCAGAATAGGATTACATCACTTACTCACATTAATGACTTTATCCGATCAATGAGTTCCCACTCAGTTAATCAAGTCACAGACATTTTAAGTTCATTTATTATGATTATTAATTCTTCCTCACATTGACTCGGTTGTGATACTAATAACATAATTGCATCCTTTATGAACTACAGAACAAACATTCTATTTTACTCTACCACAAACTATAATGAGATTAACATAATAAGTAACATCTTTTATTCAATGACTTTGGTCAAAATCTTTTACAATTAGGGAAAATACAGCTTTTTTAAGGACATGTGTCCAACAAGTAAAGTTTCTAAAGACTTGCCCATAGTTTCACCGAATACCTCGAATGATTGCATTATAGATTCAGGAACCAACGACCATATGACTTACACTTCAAACCTATTTCATTCATATAAACCATGTCCTAGTCATGATAAAGTTTGTGTTGCAGATGGATTTTTTTCGCCCATCGCGGGAAAAAGTTATATTGCCTTATCTCCAATTATTCCACTTAAGAATGTCTTACATGTTCCTAAACAAGCATTGAATCTTTTGTTTGTCTATAAGCTAACCAAAAATCTCAATTATCGAGTTATTTTTTAGGGTTAATTGCGGCAATAATGCAAAATTTTGGGTCAACAGGGATTTTAGGTCCCCAACCTTTCAAAGTGTGGGCAAAAATACACAACGTTTGTTGAATGTAAAATCCGTCGGTCCTTCCGTTGGGGATGTTAAATTCTGCTAATGTAGCATCGTTAAACAGTCAAATGGACAGTCAACTTGTAATATTAATTACACAAGATAATTAATAAGAACAAATTAAATCATATTTTAATTATGATTCAAAAAATAAATCAAATTTTAAATTAGCGCACAATACTTATTTAACGCGTAGTTTCTATTTTTAAACTCGTCCTTCAATATTATTCACATCTTTACTATGTCATTTTTTTTAATTACAGTTGTTTTTAATAAATGAACTTAAAATGTCTGTGACTTGATTTAATTCAAAGTATTAATTTGTTTTTTGAATCATATTAATTAAGTTATGTAATTAATATAATAAGTTGGCAGTCCATTCGGCAATTTAACGATGCCACATCACCAGAATTTAACATCCCTAACGGAAGGACCAATGAATTTTACATTCATCAAACATTGTATATTTTTGCCCCACACTTTAAAAGTTTAGGGACCTAAAACCCTTGTTGACCAAAGGTTGTGCATTATTGCCGCAATAGTTCGTCTGTGATTCATGACCGAATATAGGGAAAGACGATTGGCAGTGCTAGAGAGATAGATGGTCTCTAATATTTTAGTTATGACATCTTCGCAAATAAACCAGCTCAGAGCTTTAGTATTATAGGTTATTTCTCTCTCCGTAATAAGATTATGCTTTGGAATTTTAGGTTAGGACATCCAAATTTTCCTTAGCTTAAAAAATTATTTCTGTCTTTAAGGATTCGATTGCTCTTCATTTTATTGTGAGCATCGTTTTCTTGCTACAAGTCGCAGTAATAAATATCATTTGAGGCCTTATCGAGCCACGAAGCCGTTTGATCAAATTCATAGTGACGTTTGGGGGCCCTCACGTGATAATACTTATTCTAAAAAAAGGTCGTTAATTACATTTATCGATGATCATACTCGTTTTGTTTGGTTTATTTGATGAAATAAAAAACATAAGTTGAACATATTATCAAAATCTCTTACACCATAATTGAAACTCAATTTCAAACAAAAATAACTATTTTTCGTTCAGATAATGACACCGAATATTTCAATGAGATTTTGGCAAAAAATTTCCAAGAAAACGGGATTCACCACATGTCTACATGTACTAACACCCCTCAACAAAATGGAATAGTCGAACGTAAAAATAAACATCTTCTTGAAGTTTATCGTGCTTTAATGCTTTCAATGAATGTTCCAAAATATCGTTGGGGCGAAGCCATTTTAACTACTTGTTACTTGATAAATCGTATGCCTACTAGTGTTCTTTAGTTTAGTACTCTGATTTCTTGTTTAAAAAGAATCTTTGAGAATACAAAATTAGTTATCGATTTACCCCTAAAGATTTTTTGGTTGTATTGTATTTCTAAACCTTTATAATACAGGTCGTTTACAACTTGATCCTCGAGCAGAAAAATGTGTATCTGTAGGATATGCTCTAAATAAAAAGGCTACAAGTGTTTTATTCCTATTACATGGAAAAATTTTATATCCATGGATGTTTCTTTTATTGAAAATGAGGCATATTTTCCCGTACTTTTCTTCAGGGGGAGAAAACTTATGAGGAAAATTATTTTCTTGATATGATCGATACTACTACACCTACACCTATTGTAGATGCTACTATACCTTTACATATTATTGATAATAGTGATCGTATAAATGATATTGTTGAGAATAGTATTAGTAATGGAAATATTAATTTCCCTGATTTAAATTTGCAAAAGAATGTATCGGATTTAACGACATGGAGGAAATACTACAAAGTTCTGAACTTCGTGCTTTATTCTAGGAGAAAAAATCAGCAAGATAGGACGAATCTATCTACCTCTTCAGTACTAGTTGAGTCGCCTAATCCGATCAGCGAAAATGAAACCACATCAGGTATTAAATCTTTACCTCTTGAAAATATTATTTCAACTTTACAATCCGATCTTGATCTTCCAATAGCCATTCGAAAACCCTACTCGAACGAAAAACCCAATCTCTAAATACTTTTCATATGCCAAACTTTCCCTCAGCTATAAAGCCTTTACTACTAAGATATCTAATCTGTTTATACCAAGGAACATACATGAGGCAGTTGACATTCCCGAATGCAAAATTGCAGTGTCGAGGAAATGAATGCTCTAAATAAAAGTGACACGTGGGAGATTACTAGTCTTCGAAAAGACCAAAAAGCAGTTGGGTGTAGGTGGGTGTTCACAGTTAAATATAATGTTGATGGTAGTGTGGAACCGTACAAAGCTAGACTAATAGCTAAATGATTCACTCAAACTTACGACATAGATTACTAGGAAACCTTTGCTCATGTGGCGAAGATTAACTCTATTCGTTTACTGTTATCTATTGCTGCTAATTTTGATTGGCCTTTACACCAGCTTGATGTAAGAATGATTTCCTTAAAGATGAATTGGAAGAAGTTGTTTATATGACTTTACCTCTAGGATTCGAAGATTCTCTTGGTCGTGGAAATATGTGCATGTTGAAGAATTCTCTTTACGGCCCTTAATAGTCTCATGGAGCGTGGTTTGAACACTTTGGAAAGGTTATGAGAGGTTATGGATATCTTCGAGCCCAAGTTGACCCTACTATTATGGTTATTATTAATTTTTATATAATATATCTAAGTTAAGGATAATTAAGTCATTTCTATTGCTATTAGATTATATATATATTGTGTTATTCTCATTAATAAAATAATATGGTTTTACCACGATTGCACGTAAAAGTGAGTTCAATACTTCCAAATTCCGGTCATCAGCAAATCTATGAATTCCAAAGATACCCTCGTGTCTCTAAAGCCAACACAGCACTTTCTTGCTCACCAATTATCTTTTCTTATAGAAGCCCATGTTACGAATTAATTCATTTCTCAAACGGCAATGACCAATCTCACTGCCTACTCGGTAACGAGTAGGCTAAAGAAGGCGATATTGAAGCTGAGGCAAGTCATGTTCAGCTTCAGGCTCCGCAAGTTATGCCGCTTGGCCAGAGCTACGACCATCAATGCCGGCCACCTGAGGCGGTGCCGTCCAAGCTTCGGGGGTGCGGCGATAGACTTCTGGGGTTTCCTTGACAAGAAAAATAGTGACATCGACATTGACGATGAGGAGTGGTTTAACGAGATGACGAGTCTTCGCCGGTCGAGGAGCGGCGATTTTGCCAATGATGACGACGAGTAAAATGTTGATGAAAGAGCTGAGGAGTTCATCAAAAAATTTCGGGCAACATTGTTGATGGAGCAGAGGCTTCTTTTCTCCTCGACAACCTTGGTGTAGTTTTAGGGTTTTGAAGTTATGTCTTTCTCATTGATTGGTAAATCTATTTATACAACCTAGACAATGAACAGTAAAACTAAGACTAAATACAATATTTACAACACTCCCCCTCAAGATGGGCAAAAGATATCAATCAAGCCCATCTTGTTACATAGTCTTTGTTGGTCAATAGGGCCCAATCCCTTGGTGAGGAAATCTGCTATTTGCTCTTGTGTACCAATGTGGCTCAGCTTCAGCTCTCCGTTGTCGAGGTGATGTCCAACGAAGAACCGGTCAATATCAATGTGCTTGGTTCTATCGTGTTCAACCGGGTTTTTGGCAATATTAATCGCCGCTTGATTGTCGCACCATAGCTTCATTTTGGCGCCTTCGTCCATCTTCAGCTCCTTCAGTAGCATCTTCAACCATACTAACTCCGCGACACTAGAGGCCATCGCTCGGTATTCCGCCTCCGCTATGGACCTTGCTACGACTGACTGCTTTTTGCTCTTCTAAGACACCAAGTTGCCACCGACAAAAATACAATACCCGTAGGTAGACTTCCTATCATCAGCACATCTTGCCCAGTCGGCATCACAGAATCCTTCCACCTCAAGATGGTTGTTCTTAACGAAGAGCAACCTTTTTCCCGGAGCTCTCTTCAAGTATCGGAGAATCCGATATACTGCTGTCATATGTCCATCTCTCGGATCATGCATTTAGCGGCTCACCACGCTCACAACAAATGAAATATCCGGACGCGTATGACACAGGTATATCAAACGGCCCACCAGCCTCTGGTATCTCTCACGATCAACCGGCTTCCCCGACTCTGCACTGAACTTGGTCTTCTGATCAATCGGAGTTGCCGCGGGCTTGCATCCTAGCATACCAGTTTCTATAAGGAGATCTAGGGCATACATTCTCTGGTTTACGACTATTCCCTTTGGTCCTCGAACCACCTCAATCCCCAGATTGTATTTCAGTCCCCCTAGATCCTTCACTTCAAACTGCTTCCCGAGTCTCTCCTTCAACCGAGTGATTTCGCCTTCATCATCACCCGTGATGATTATATCGTCCACATACACCGCGAGTATAGTGGTCCAATCTCCTCGCTGCTGCTGGAAGACTGTGTGGTCAGCGTTGATCTGCTTGTATCCGATGTCTATCATAGCCTTTCTGAATCGGTCAAACTAGGCTCTCGAAGATTACTTCAAGCCATACAACGACTTCTTCAACCTGACCACTTTCCCTATCTTATTCCGAGTCTCAAATCCCGGCGGTGTCTCCATATATACTTCTTCCATCAAGTCTCCGTGAAGAAACGCATTCTTCACATCAAGCTGGTGCAGCTTCCATCCGCAATAGGCCGCCACCGATACAAGAGTCCTCACCGTACTCATCTTCACCACCGATGCGAATGTCTCATCATAGTCGATGCCGTGCGTCTGACTATACCCCTTCGTAACTAACTGTGCCTTGTAGCGCTCAATACGCCCTTCCGGGTTTTGTTTGACCGTAAATACCCATCTACATCCCACATCCTTCTTCCGTGCTAGTAGCGAAACAAGATCCCACGTCTTGTTCTTTTCTAAGGCATCGATTTCTTCCTTCATCGCAGCTTCCCACTTCGGATCCGTCTTCGCTTGCTGCCATGTCTTGGGGATAACGACCGCATCCAGTGACGCAAGCATTGCGTGAGCTTCATCTCCGAGGTTCTCATACGAGACATAATCTCCAATGTCGTAGCCGTATCTGTTCGGAGGGCATCCTGCATTACTTCGCAAACTCCTCCGCAAAGTACCTTCCAGTGGTATAGGTGGCTCGAGCATTGCCTGATCTTGTCGCCTCCTCCTCGTTTACACCTTTAGCTCCCCCTGAGCTGGACCTCCACTTCTCTCCGCATTTCTCTCTGTCGGAGCAATCAACTCTCCCAGAGCACTCAGCTCCCCCTGAGCTTGATCACGTTCCCCGTCAGTCACATAAGTCTCCTCGAGTAATCGGGGTATCAGTCTCGACTTCATTACCACGATAATAGCCTCCGAGGCGTCCCGGTAACATTTAAAAAATTATTTTAAAGCGGAAAACTTGTTACCTTACCGACGACACATATATCGGGTAATCACTATTTCGTTAAGACCCGATAAATATTTCGAATTTAATATTTCATAATAATTATTAATAATCTAGTCGAATAGGAAATAAATAGAAAGCAGTAAATGGTTGCATTTATTTACCCAATGCATAAGGCCGTACCTCTAAGACGATTCCGGCTGCGCGTTCTGAACATGGGCAGGCCTCCGCCGGTGCTGAGGGCAACTCCCGTGATCTTCGAGATATTCTCCTGGACTCCTTGTACCGAAGCGTGGGCTTTTCCGGCATCCATCGCAAAATTTAACTTACGGTGTTTTTAAAGCTACCGGAGAAAAAATATCTCCTAAGCCGAACCAGAAAACTCGCAGACTCTGGAGAGAGGGGGAGAGCTCGAGTTTTTGATCTGGGGAAAGGTGTGAAAAATGTGTAGAATGAGCCTCCTATTTATAGGCTCAAGCTGTAACCGATTTGGATATTTTCCCTCCCATTTTTTGAATTCCATTAATTAAATTTATTTAATTATTTCAATCCAATAGTCCAGATTCAATCTCATCTAAATCCAATGGATATAATTAATCAAGGATATAATTAAATAATAATACATGATAAGATCAAAATATTTAATCTTATCATCATATTAATTAAATTCGAATTATATATATACACATTTAAAATTCAAAATTAATTAATGATTAGCTAGATCCAATGGTTAAAAATAAATCTTAAACCAATCCAATAGATCAAATCAATTAGGGATAAAATCAAATGCCCTAGGGTTTCACTGAAACCCTAATTAGAATTCTTAACCTTATATTAATTCGAATTATATATTGTATATTTAATATTAATTAATTTCTAATCTGACGCTAAAGATTAAATCTCGAAACTGATCCAACGGACATAATTAATTAAGTAGATTTCGAAATACCTAAGCTTGGCCACCAAGCTTTCAATATTGAATTACAATTAGGGTTTAAATCAATTATCTCAATCCAACGGTTGATATTAAATCATAACCGATCCAATGGATTAAATTGATTTTAGGATTTTTCTAAAATACCAAAACATTCGGTACTTATGCCGCAAATATGGAATATCCAATTATCAATATTAAAATTAGCTAGGCTTTCTATTTACCCAAACCCTAATTTGAATTTACACATATATAAATATATAAATATATATTTATTTATTAATATAAATCTTTTAATTATTAATTAGACATTAATAACTAAATACAAATAATTAAATTATATCAATAAATCATGATCTCAATATCACACATTAAATGCCATGGTGCCACACCATCATTTAAATTCGTGACATGTGATTTAATTTCATAGTTTATCGAACCGAGTCATAAACTTGGAAAATCTATAAATCACAAACCGTAAGTCGGAATGACTTGGTTAAAAAGTAAAGGTTCTTAGAATTTAATTTACAACAACATGGTGCTGATAGAAAATCTAAATTCTAACTTTATTTTTATCAGTTAATTCTGTGTACCAAAATATGATACTTTTGCCACGCTGGCGATAAAACTATCTGACGTCTGACACAGACCTATCAGTTTTATAAGTCGAGCCAAATGATTAAACATTATCCAGAATGCATTTTAATCACGTATGTATCATCCGTTACGGAGCTATCCTGGGGACCATGGACCCGTATCACTTAAGCTCCAACGAACTGCTAGTTGTTCGTCAAACCTCGAAGTGATTCCACTATAGACTCGAGGCTGCACTCTTTAGTGATACGGTATATATCATTCCCTTATAACAGCAGGGTGTCCATTGATTCAATCAAATTCGGGTTATTGTCCTTTGACTTGATGACTCACACATGAGCAGGCAGTTTTTACCGTAATGCCCCTCAATGCATTTTCATCATTGACTCAGCCAGTAATTTTATGTGCAACCCACTTATGGTTTCGATTCAAAAGTTGTGCACGGGTACCTCTCACTTGTCACCACTGACAACCAAGGGAATCATCATGACTTTGAAGAGAGTTGTGTGATGCCCATGTCTATGATCAAGCTATCCTTACTACTGACTATCATGTTCCCAAAATAATAGTGTTGGGAACAGCGGTAATATCTTGTGTTCTTTAACGGTTAAATCAAAGAACAATCAAGCCAGTAGCTCGGACTCATGATCACTCAGGACTTAGAACTAATATCCATTTAATCATCATTTTGTGACTCAACTACAAGTTATCAGTGACGGTCTTATATGATAACTTCTTGAGTTTAAGTCAGGTCCGGTCCAGTATGAAGACGCTTCATACTTAATGCACTTCTAGTGAGTGTGACACACACATAATCCAGAATAGCATTGTCACTTAGTCACATTAATGACTTTATCGATTAATGGGCTCCCACCCAGTTAATCAGGTCACAGACTTTTTAAGTTCATTTATTATGTTTATTAATTCTTCTTCACTTGACTCTGTTGCGATAATAATAACATAATTGCATCCTTTATGAACTAAGGAATCAAACATTCTATTTTACTCTACCAGAAACTATAATAAGATTAACATAATAAGCATCATCTTTATTCAACGACTTGTCATAATCTTTTACACATTGATAAATATCGTGTTTAAGGACACACATGTCCAACATAACGGATATAGCATCTTCAATGCTCCAAAAGATGGGTGTCCCAAGCGTTGGTGATGCAACATCAACTTGTAACCGCACTTGCCCCGGACATCTTCGTGTCTTCCTTCTCCACCATGGACCCCAACACCGCATCCATACCTTCTCGGTCCATGTACCACAGACCGTTACACCAAGTTCCAGTCCCTAGCACCCGACCGGTTCCCTTCTCCTGAAACACCACCTTAGGGATATCAAACTTCACTCTACAATTTAGTCGAATAATAGCGGCACTTATGGACAAAAGGTTCACTGGAAATGACGGGGCATGTAACACATCTGCCAAGATCATATGATCCGTACACCCAACCATACCCTTACCAACAACAGGTCGGAAAGTGCCATCGGCACTTTGTATCTTCTTAGGGACTGTTAGTTGGGTATATTTGGCGAACTCATTCGCATTGCCGGTCACATGTTGAGTGGCGCCTGAATCCACTATCCAATCATTTCTTCGCATAATTTGACTAAAGAAGGAGCCTTACCAGTGAGCAACATTACTCCCTTTAGTCATGGGCTTCTTGCCTGCTTGCTCCACCGACCTATCATTCTTGAACATCTCGAGAACCTCCTTCCTGGTGAAGATCGGTTCCGTGTCTTCCTCTTCATCATCTCCAGCCGTCAGGTGTGCACAATGGCTACCGTTGTAACCCCCTCTCCGACCAACACGGCCACGGCCTCCAAACTGTCCACGCCTGCGGGCACTAGACTGTTTTCGATTGCCGTACTCCCTACCCTTTAGTGCGTTTGGACATGCCGCCCTCAGGTGGCCAATCGCACCAAAGTTGTAGCACTACCTCGTTTTTTTGTGGTCTCTACTGTCGCTTACTCCAACAGCCAGTGCAGACCTCATCCCCGGAGCATCTGCGGCCTCGGCATGTACTCGCATAATGGTCTCTTCCTCGACCATCGCTGCAATTGTCTCGTCCAATGAAGGAATTTCCTTACTTGATAAAATTATTGCTCTCCTCTGATTGAAGGCCGGGTTCAACTTCTCCAGGAATCTCATCATTCTGATCTCGCCGTTTCTTGACTCTTTGTGCACTTGGGAGAATCACAACTCCCGTGCACTGAGAAACATACTCCCCGATTGACGTGTCTCCTTGTACCACTAGCCAGGTGTCTTGAAGGATCTGGAACACTCCCATCTTGTTCTCGATGCTTGCGTATGATACTCTCAACTATTCCCAGACATCTCTAACGGTTGGGAGCATCTGAACTTCACTAGCGATCTCCCGAGTAATTGAACCAAGTAGCCACGTATAAATCTCGCGGTGAGTGGCCTTCCATTCCTTCCAATTCGGAGCATTTTTAGCGGGATTTTCTTCTTCCCCTGTAATAAAGCTCTCGAGGTTCCTCGCCTCTAAAGCTCTCTCTACTCGGAGGGACCAATCCAAGTAACTGTTTGGCGCATCGAGCTTCAAGTCTATCGATTGGAGATCGAGTTTCGCCGCCTTTTCTCGTTTCAGAAGACCCGACGTTCCAGTCCATTTCCAAACTTTCAAGAACTCAACCAATTGTCCAAGTTTTGTCTCTGTCATTCCTTTTAAATCGGCCGCCGACATCCTGCTTTTCTTTGAACTTATTGCCGGATCCTAGCTTATGGCTCCCCGGACCCAATCAAAGTTCAACAAACGAAAAAGAAAAGGGCAGAGAATGATCTCACAAAAATAATTTTTTGGGCGTAGGCACGCGAGATTTGACGCAGGCACAGACAGAAAAACAAAGCTCAACACAAACTCCTTTTTCTGCTCGTGGGCACACCAAAACTCGCGCAAGGACAACCAGAACACCCACACTCAACACTAAGGGTAAAAATGGAATTTCCCTTTCTTTTCTTTTTCTTTTCCTTTTTTTTTCTTCAGTCGATCTTGTTCGTTCTCTAAGGGTGTGTTTGTTTACATTAAGATTAAGATGTCTGAATCTGAATGCACATATGAATATTAAGATGTTACATCTGAATCTGAATGACTAAAAATTAAGTCTGTTTGTTTTTCAAGATCCGAATGCAAATCTGAATGCATATTTATTTCATAACTATATTTTAATTTATCAAATGAAATTTATTTAATAATTATTATATTTATTTATTTTAATAAATTCATAAATATATATTCTTGAAACTAAAAACTTCCAAAATATGATATTATACATGTATTAACTAGTTAATATATTTTGATAATTTTTAATTATATTTTTTTATAAATTTTATATTTAATATATATCTGTTAAAAAGCTTCAAAACTATTAATTTCCTCTAAATTTATATGAACGAAATCTTTGGTATTTTTTTATTAGTCCATCCGAGAATTAAGAAAAAAAAGTTATAATTTTTGAATTTTTAAATAATTGAGAAAAAATAAAATTGAGTATACATAGATAAATTTTAATTTTTTTCAATTTTAAGTTTTATTTAAAAATTTAATTCGTACAAATTATTTTAGGAATTTTTTAATTAATGAATTTTTTATTTTCTATTAATAAATTCAAAATAATATTTTTTTTAAAATGTCGAAACTATATGTTCCCACCTATCATTGGATTCGTCTCGTCACAAGCTTTCCAACAGTATATGATTTGGATTTTTCCGATACTTGGATAAAAAGTTATGGAGTTTTGAAATTTTGAGGAGGAGAGAGAAAAATATATTTGGAGAGAGAAAGAGAGAATGAATATGAACGTGGAGTGCAAAATTTTATCTCTTAATGAGTCAGACTTGTGTTCACATCTTACCGAACAAGTGGCTATTCAGATGTATTAAGATCCATGAGATGAAAAAAACAAATGCACTTAATGACTCTACATCTTAACCATTAAGATTAAGATGTCTATTAAGTGCAAACAAACACACCCTAAGCCACCGAGCAACATCGTCCGTCGCCGAGCTATCTCCTCCGTCGCCGACGACCGCCGCCGAACTCACCGGAGATCTTCTGACCACCGCCTTGGACGCGAATCACGATCGCTGTCTTCCAAGCCCTAGGTCGCAGTCTCCTCGAGCTCCCACGCTGAATCTCTCTGAGCTCAGACCTCGCGATTCTCCTTTTCTCCGGCGACCACGAATCTCAGCCGAGCTTCTTTTTCTCCATGCGAACTAGGTCAATCGATTCCCTTCGATCTTCAATCCATCAAGCTGCTCGTCTCCCACTCACGACCACACCAGGTCGGAAACGAAGCCCTAACTCGACCGAGATCCGACTCGCGACTCCTCTTCCAACAGCGAGATCTCAATCTCGATCTCGATGAGTTTCCTCACCCCATGATCTTCGAGCCTCTTCTACAAACACGACCCAGACCACCAATCGATCTTCAATGGAGCTTCGATCTTCTTCTCTGAGCTCTCGAGCCAGATCTCGAACGCGACGAATCTGCTCTCCACGCTATCCAAGTCCTCGGACTCTTGTCGAGCTTCCAAACCCTAACTCCGAGCAGCAGCCACCGAGTTACTGCACCGCGCACGGTCCGAACTCCGGCAAGGCACCAACGCTGCTCCGGTAAGCTCACAACCAAGCTCTGATACCATGTAGTTTTAGGGTTTTGAAGTTATGTCTTTCTCGTTGTTTGGTAAAGCTATATATACAACCTAGACAATGAACAGAACAGTAAAACTAAGACTAAATACAATATTTACAACACTTGGCGTCGATAATATAAGTTGTTTAGTGTTTAGGCATTACGTGTAGTGTATTGTTGTAATAATAAAAAACAAATTGATTGTTGGAGTTTGAGAGACAAGTAGATCCCTGGCCCTTGTCTATGTCCCATTTAGACTCTCCGCCGCCTTTCCAGGTGGCTGCCTCAGCATTCTTTCGTCTTTGGCTTGTCGACGCTCTCCCTGCTCGGCCTATCCTGGTCAACGCTCCTTCCCGGCTCGGCCTCTCCGTGGTCAACGCTCTCCCTGCTCGACACTATCCTCGTAGACGCTCCTCCCTGGATCGGCCTCTCCCTGGTCAACGCTCTCTATGTTGACTTTCTCCTGGTCAACAGAGGACTCGGCTCGGCCTCTCACTTGTCCGATTCTGGGTATGATTAGAACTCTAACTATACAATTTTGGGTATGTTTAAAATCCTGATTTTGGTATGATTAGAACCTTGTTTAATCGTTTGGGGACTTTGGGTGATAGTTTAAATCCCTTCTGTAAGACCCCAATTGATTCAATGCCTTATTTCATGAATATATTATATGGGAAATGTTTATGTTCATGGAATCAGAATGTTAATGTTGATAAAGCTTGAGAAAGTAGGAGATTCCTCACGCATATCTTAAGAAATCTGACACTTCTACTCCTACTCTGCTAGTGATAGAAAGAGACAGTGTTACAACAAGCACCAAATAAAAGTGAATCTTAATATTCCACAAATAAATTCTGCTGATCACACAAGGAAACACACTTCACAATCATACAAACAACCATGTCCACAAATCAATTGGACCCCAAGAATGTCTTTTTTTTATTGGAAAAGGGCTTCGAAAAGTCGACGAGGGCACTTTTTTTTCTTCTACGTATTATACATGATTAAGGATTGCAAGATTTATGTATGTGGATTTACAGCTATTGTCAACTATACCTATTAAATGTCATATTGTATGAACTAACTAAAAAAATAAACTCCATCTAATTGTGTAGTTAAGTATTTAACCATTTTTTATATATAACTTCTTCCTGCGATTTGAACTTTCAATTGCTGATATTTGGTGTTAAAAATTACACAATGTCTCAATCAAACTGTGATTGATTCATTGATATGTTAGAAAGCTATATGAATTATAAACAAGGGATTGAAATATTGAGATTTTAAGTAGTCCAACTAGGTTGGCACTCAAGGAACACAAAGTAAGAATCGGTGCTCGTAATAATGTAAATGAAAATATCAAAGATTACAAACAAACTCAAAATATAAGAGAACTATCTAAACTCAAAGTTCTCTCTCGAACAAATGTCATCGTATACAAAAGACAAAGTAAAGTCCGGATGTGAAGGTCACTAATGATAACTCAAATTATGAGCAACAAAACTAGCTAATACGTCGGCTACTTTATTTCCTTCTCTAAATAAGATTTTTGAACTCTTGCTAAAATAATTTTTCATTTATGTCCAATGCAATATAGGAATTTCACTTTTTAATATGTTGGCGCTCAACTACAGTTATATTTTGTTAGATATTTTTTGTAAAACCATAATTGTGCTTGGGCTTGTAGCAAATTGGGCCATATATATCTAGTCACGAAATAATGCTGAAAAAAATTGGCCCATATTTTTTTAACATAAAACGGCTCAAACAAGGATTTGAGCAAAACAAAATTAATATTTCGAGACACCATAGTGATGCACTAGAGAAAACACAGAGACTGGAAATCGATGTAAAAACCCAACAAACCTGAAGGCATTAATATCAAATTATATGATTATAAATTAAAAAGAGCATAAAAAAATCAAATTCAATACGTCAAATTCTGCAAATCAAACATAAACCCAAGTACATCCAATTTTCACTTAAAAATTCCACAGAGCCATAGTAATTTTTTTCCAAAAATTAAGTGAGCTTCCAAAGTTTGCTCTCATATTACTCCAAAGTACTGCTCCCTAAATTTATAATTGAAATTTAAAGCTTTTCTTTTTTATGCTATCAAAAAAGATAATATTCATAAATTTTATTAATCTTGAAAAATAAATCACTGATCGAGTCCATTAGCGAATATTTGCCAATGAATTTTGTTCAAGTCTGTCAAAGAAACAAAAAGAAGAGAAGAGAAAAACCTAAAATAATGATGCATATTTGAAGAATAAAATATATTCTCAGCGTAAGGAAGGACGCAGGTCCTTGAAAAAGTTGCAATTACTTGTGAAAAGAGAACATAGCAAACAATTCTTTGTGACTGCAATTTGGGATGTGACAAATTTATAATTTAATTTATCTTTCCGATAATTAATTTATGTGTTTTTAAACATACAGAAAAAAATAGATTAATCCACATATGCCAACAAAATAAATCGATACCAATATTATATAATACGACATACACTTTTCAGCATAGAAATTTTGAACTGCACCGAACTCAGGGAATCAAGCCACTTTTGGTGAGCAATCACGAGTTATATTTGATCGAGCAACACCGTATCAAGCCGTGGTCGGATTTATTCTTAATCGAGCAACTTCCGCAGAGTGTTAACTTTCATACTTTAGGCGGTATTGACTTTTTCATCACTAGTAAAAAAAAAAAAAAAAACTGTACAATGCACAAGAATATGTCCGAACTTACATCAGCTATCCCATAAGAAAACACATCTTCTATTTGTTAAAATAGCCAAAAACAATATGTAAATTATTTAGTTATTCAAAACATAAGGTATCCATTAAACATTCCGTTCAATACATGAGCGAAAATGGAGTAAGAAGCAAAGTTGACAAAATCCACATATATTTTGCATTCTCATATGATATGATATGACCATATTACCCTCCAATAACGATCGTTTAGAAATCTCAACATTATTTTAATCAATCATTATGGTATGAGTTGGTCACACACGGCACCAATACTCATTACTAGCGAGTTGACTTTGCAATATTGTCTATCAATTCAATTCAATTCAATTCAATTTGGCATTCAAAAGTTGTTTCAACTTTCAACCATTTGAATTGATGGGCATTTCCACTACTTAGTTGGGGCAGCTTTTGACTTTTCTATACTTGTAAATGGATTTACTATTCTAACTCTAAGTGGTGTTGACTAATTCATCTCTTATCTCTTCTTAATTATAAAATCCCCAGATTAATTCGCAACTAATTAGGTCATTAACTCCCAAAACAGCCTTTTCTAGAAGCTGGCCTTATTCCCACTCCAAAATTAGAATAACAATTAGGTATTTATTAATAAAAGAGGTAGTATTAGTGACATATTTACAAAAAATAAATAAACGACCCCACAAAAAATAAATACATTATATTTATAGCTAGATTAGTTCCATCTCAAAAAGTCAATTGATTAAACACCCACCACCGAATATTAATTGAGAAAGAGACCCTCTTTTTTTTTCATTTTTAATATTTATATCTCTCACTAATTTAATTTACACCATTCTCTTCCTCAACCACTCGAGTATTAGATATCAATTTAAATAAAGGAAAAAAAAAAGTCTATGGTCTTGCTTTTGTCTCTATCCGTTCGCCCTTTCTCTACGGTTTCCCTTGCGTTGACTCAAAAAACAACGAGACCCCGCCGCTGCTGCCAGCTGGCGCCGAGTGATCCGCAACGATGGCCACCTGCGCGTGGCGGTGCTCTCCCTCGTACGTTACGATGAGCATCGCCGGATCGTCCGGCGCACGCTCCACGTGTTTCCTAGCCGGGCAACCTCTCATTGTGCTGCACTTGTAGTAACCCCTGAAACCGGAACGACACCGTTTAATAACTGTTGATTCACACAACGAAACTTTGACTGGTTGACTTTTTGGTTAAAAGACGATACAGACCTTGGGTAAGGCGAGCCTTTGATTGGCTTCTGACCGTACTTTCTCCACGAGTACTCGTCTTGAGGAATGTCGGCGATCTTTGAACTAATCGCCGGTACCCGGATAGTCTTTTTCACCCGGTTTTTCCTGATTCAACAAAATGTTTATTAGAGCAAGCTCTTTTGCCTTTTATTTTTTAAATAAACTCGGAAAATAATCCGGCCCTCCTGAGTCATAAAGTCTCGGGCCGGTGAAACCCGCCCGATGCTACGGGTTTAGATTTAATCTGCTTGAATTTCTATAAGTGCGTGTTTTAAGAAAGTCGTCGGTCAAAGTCAACTAATTAAATGAGCTAAATCTAACGAGTTGACCCGGTCATGATAACTCACTCGTACCGAGTTAGCAACTTGACTAACTGAATTAACTCGAGAATAGACGGGTCATCAATATGTGGTTGAGTCAACTCGGATCGACTAACAAACCAGCACTTAATGCTAACATACGCCGTAAAGTTCACGACACGTGAAAGAGAAAAGAAGGTACCTTCTCTTGGAGCAATGGCACTTTCCGGATCCGGATGCGGAGCCGGAGATCCTGCCGGAGACGTCGCCGGAGACCTCGTGCTCGTGACACCTCTTCTTGTACGGCGCCAACGAGAGCGGCGGCTTCCCGCCGGAGGCTGCCGGCGCCGGCGCGGCCTTGGCGAGGAAGATCGAGCCCTGCTTCCCGTTGGAGACGCTGCCGTCGCCGGTGATCGCCGACGACATGAACGACGAGCTCGACGTGACGCTGAACTCGAGCTCGCTCTTGTGGTGGTGGTGGCTGTGCGGCTTGGTGAAGTCGAGAGTCATGCTCTGCGGCTGCGCGAGGACGAAGCTCGCCGGAGCGACGATCGCGGGGGACGGAGCGAGAGCTAGGGTTTGGGGTGGCGGGGGAGGAGGAGGAGCGGAGGAGGAAGACGAGGAGGGAGGCGAGGAGTTGACGGCGTGAACCGGAGCGCGGCGGAACCGGGCGTGGCCGGTGCGGTTGAGGAGGGAGATGACCTTGCGGAACTTGTTGACGGTGACGTCGGAGAGGTCGGAGCAGTCGGCGAGGGTGGCCTGGTTCTGGTGGTGGTGGTGGCTCTGCTGGTGCGAGAGGATCCTGATGAAGTGCTCCATGCTCTTGAGGCCCTGCGAGGCCGCCTCCTGGATCGCCTTCGGGTCCTCCATCTTCTGGAAGCCCCCCATGAGCTCCACCGCCATTGAAGCTTGGTCGACGCCGGCGATGCTCGATCGGAGAAGAGAGAGAAGAGGAGAGAGAGAGAGAGCGTTTTGTTTCTGGAAGAGAAGAGGGAAATGAGGGCGATATATAAGAAGAAGAAGAAGGTTGGGAGGAAGAAGACGAAGACGGGCTACCGGGAGAGCAGGTGGGGAGGAGAGAGAAAGAGAGGGTCAAAGGTTTTGCGAGATCGGACGGCCGAGATGGGGTTGAAGATTTCTATGTGGATTAAAGTAATGAGAGAGAATCCGAGGGTGGTCTTCGCTTTTGAAAGTGCGCGGGCCCCACACGTGGCCAAGTATTCAAACCTTGTGCACAAACTTCACTGTGTCTGTGCCCAACGGACTGGACTCACTGGGTTTGAATTTCAGTTATTTTCTTAACTCAATATTCAATTTCAAGGTAAATAGAATTAGTTTTGAAAGAAAGAAAAAAAAAAAAGGTGAGTAAATTTGAATAGAAAAATTGTGGTCTCAAGAAAATTCAAACAGTAAAAGTCATCAAGAGATGATGAATTAATTAACTCCAGCTGTATTAATTAGTGAAATCCAAAATGGATAACATCATTTCGAGCCCGATAATGAATTCTCGTATTTTTTTTTTATAAAAGATTCTAAGGATTCGAATGTCTACGAATCTAGAATGTTTGTATTTGAAAACTAATAATATCATTCAACGTTTAATTTCTAAAAACTGAAACGTTAGATCTTGATTCCAGAGTAGTAAAAAAAACAAAAGATAAATCCCCCACGAAAAAATTATGACTTCAAATATTTTTCAAAATACAAAATTTTTTGTTACACAATTATCCGAATTTGGTAAAAAAAAATCAAAATCTGGTCATTTATTTTATACTTATACCAATGTAGAAGATAATAACTTTGTTGGCTAATTTCCTTATATTCGATTTTTTTTAATTGAAGTTTATTTGAGTTTAATTGACTCTGATGTATTATTAGTATATATGTTTCAAATTTTTTCCCCATTGAATTATTTATACTAACAAATAGAGTTATAAATTATACATGAAAATAAAAATGAGTTATAACTTATAAATTATACCCAAATATTTAAGAATTTTGCGCTTATCTCGTTCCAATTAAAAGAAAAAAAATCAAGTTGAAATCCAGACAAAAAAATTGTTGTGTTGAATTTTCGGGATAGAGACAAAAAAAAGGTTAAATTCTCAACTTCGGCTTCATCCCATCTTGCATTAATAATTTTATTATTATTATTTTTAAGAAAAAAAAAACCCTTAGTATTACAGAAATTTGTATTAATGTAAAAAAAAAAAAAAAAAAAAAAAACTTTAATTGTGGCTGGTAATATAGAATACTATTTGTAGCAAAAATAAATAAATGGTTATTGAAGTTTGAAGCCTTGAATCTCTATACTATAGAGGTTAATTGACTCCTTATTTTCAACACCCTTATCAAGAAGACCAGTCTTCCTTGACTTTGTAACTTGCAATAATCCAAAAATCCCAATTCAACTTTAAAGAGGTAAAAGTTTTTTAAGTGATTTTCATCATAACATATTTTTCTATGATATTGTCCATCGTTATTGCTTTAGAATTACACATTTGATTCCATTTTCAAAACTTAATTTTTTTTTACTTACTAAAGCCAAAAGAGTTGTTTTTTGGGAGTTACATTTTGGCCACTTAAAAATATTAAACCTATCTAATCACGAGATTAATCACTAATTATATAATTAAAAAATAATGGATGTGAGAGAAAGAAAGCTGACCAAAAGTGGGGATCACGTGGAGTCATTGGTTTTACTTATTTATTTGTTATATATTAAATATGAAACTGTTGACCAACTTTTGCTTTCCACAGAACCGGCTGCAGCCCGTATCGCCTCTTGCGGGCCGTCCGATCTTCTCTTTACCCGATCGACGGCTGCGATGATATGCATAGAGTTGACTACGACTTTCAGTTTTTCTTCTTTATTTACTCGAACTGCTCAAAGTGGTGGAATTTTATTCTTTTTTGGCCACGTGAGAAAAGTCTAATAAAACAATGAAATTCGATTATTTATTTATTTTTATTATTTTTTTAAAGATATTTCTTTAGTGTTAGATCTAAACGACAATACATCATCGCAAAATTCAATCTGACGGTATAAAGAGGAGTTGCATAGTCGTGTAGTATAGAGTTGTTCATATAGGATCTCTCATTTATTTTTTTTAATTTATTTTTTATTTACAATACCTTATATTCTTATTTTTTATGAGGAATTTTTAGGACATTTTTTATCAGGAATTAGTGGCATAAATTTTATTTATTTTTTTCACTATTTTTCATGAACCAAATTACCGAGTAGTTTAGAAAAAAGAAATAATTAATAGTTACTATATAAGAAATAACTCAAAGGGATGGAACTAAGAATTTAGAATAAGCACGACAAAAAAAATCATCTAAAAAAACATGTATTGCCTCGTTTTCGTTTATAAATGCCAATTACTATATATTAATCTGAGTTCACAAGTTTTTGCCAAATCACTTAAAGTATTGCATTTGTTGGAAAATATTGCAGTTATATAAAATTGAGATAACACTCGAGAATCGCTAACTGCAGTATTTTCCAAGCTTTAAAGAAAGCGTCCAACGCGTCTCGGGAATCGCTAACAATTTTCTCATTAACAGGATATCAAGAACCCTTTTTCCGGTTCAAAGCGACAAGCTGATGCTTGAAGATCCAAGAACACATCGATACGTAATTTGAATTTATTTCGCTACTGCTCTTTTGTTTATTTGTTTCTCATGTATCATCATTTATAGAAATATACCTAATATTTAATAAAATTCAAAATTAATCAGGTGTCTGGTCCCTAATGACTTCTACTTAGTTTTTATTTTTTGTATGTGTCTTTTAATTAGATGAATATAAGTTTTTATTTTCATTGATCAAAGCTCAAATGTAATAACTCCTTATAAATTACAACTATTCAAATAATAAAATTAATCAACGTCCCATAACTTGTCTACAATTCTTATTCTATTTAACTTTATACTGCAATTATATATAGTACCTTGAAAATGCGGTTTATTACTAAAATTAAATTAAAGTTTATTACACAGTGATTCGTAATACTTTTTAGATATGCCAATTAGCATTGTGATACATGACTTGGCATCTTATCGTGATTTTGATGATTATTACGTTAATATATACTAATCTCCTATTATATTATTATTATACTTCATATCTCAATGGAATTTTCATGTTTTACGTAACTTTATTATTTATTGGGAAACCAGTGGGAGTTCTAAAATTCTTTTTGAAACTGCATCGTTAAATACTTGATTTTTTTTGTATTGTGAAAAGTACAAAAGTTTAATACTCCAATAATTCCATATAATTTTAGTTACGTAAAAAAGACGAGCCATCTATTTTTGTTAAAAAATGGTAATTGAGACATGTGTAATTTTCGAACAATTTTATTTTATTTTAATTATTATTACTATTTAAGTCTCTCTATTGTTAAAAGAAATTTGATGAAATTAATGTGTTAACGAATTTTAATACATTTAGTTTTTAGAATAGAAGTGATTTTTTGACACATTTTATTATAAGTTAACTACTTTTGCCGGTATTATGGCTATGAAAATTAGGTTTCAACTCTATTAATAGTTGTTAAATCAACTATGCCAAGCAAAGAGTTCGTGGTAATCCACTAAAGCATCGTTTTATATAATTTATCAATGGCAAAGCCCACTTTGAAATATAATAAAAACAATTATTTCGAATAGTATATTAGAAGTAAAAGCTTACCAAAATTAATTATATTATTGTACGAGCAACCATACAAAAAAATATTAGAAATCCAACTGGTGCGAATATCTTGCTAAAATTAAAAATTGTTCTCAAGCGTTTACTTTTATTTAAAAAAAAATAATAATCATAATTCGAGAACATCCAAAAGCTTCATGACAACTCAAGCATAAATTAATGTGTTAAATATCTTCCCGAATCCATTATATTCATAATTCATTACTCGACACATTTGACTTTCGCAATTTCCTTAAAACCTTAGAAAGTATTGGCTTTTGCTTGCAACTTCAAATAAAATACAAATTGATCTTTTGGCATGCTTGATTTGCACAAAGATTTGATTCCCTTGTATATGTTTTTATTTAAACTAAAACATATAATTGAATAATTAAGTTATGGCTGGCTAATGTTCCTAAATTTACCACTCCATAATCCATATCAATAGTTCCATTCTATAAACTTATCACTTTGCCTCTTCAATTTTATAATCACTTCACCATTCTCGAGTTTTTCACTTTGCATCAATTCGTCATTTTAAACTTTTCATCACTTATTAAATTTTACAATAATTTTTGAATATCTATTAGAAGTCTCTTTAGGTTGTTGTTAATTTAAAGAAAAACTTAATAAGTTTTAATAGATATCTTAAATTTACCTATATATATATATATTTATAAATAAGATCGCTTTCAATGCTTTATCTCTCTCGACAATCCCACCTAGTGTTAGAATCAGAATTCAAAGAAAAAGGGAGTTCTAAAAAATCTCTAATTTATGTAATACATACAAAGTCGAGAAGAGGGAGAAAAAGAGAAAAAAAAAAAAAAGAATAATAAAGAGGGCTAAGCTCAGTGATTTACAAGCAATTAACTCACGACATGATTTATAAGGGTGGGGTGGGGGAAGGGAAACAACATTCTCCCTCCTACGGATCGCTCTCCTGTCGTTATTGTCCTTTTTGACTTCCCGACCTTCACAATCAACTAAGTCTAAAAAGTTTGTCACATTTATCATTGAATGATATTTCCCCCTTTCAAATCTAACGAAAACTCAAGCTTGCTTAGCCTAGTGGTAACTCCACTACTCCTCTATCCATGAGGTCATGGGTTCAAACCCTCATGAGACTCAAATGAGTGCCCCTTTTACATATTGTAAACTTGCGATTAGTGCCACATGTTCTTACACTGAGTATATCTAAGTCATGCAAGAGTGCATTGTAATATTGGCCGATAGTGACACCCCACTAGAAAAAAAAAAAAAACTAACGAAAACTCAAACAAGTTTGTTTGGCCTATTGGTAACTCCACTACAGCTCTATTCAAGAGGTTATGGGCTCAATCCCCCTATGAGATTCAAACGAGTGCCCCATTTATATATATATATATATATATATATATAAACTTGGCCAACATTGTCACTTGTTCTTACACTCAATATATCTATTAATGCGATAGTGCATTGTAACATTGGCCGATATCGCCACCTCATTTAAAAAAATTCTAATGAAAACTCAATTGAATGGGAATGTAGAATTTGATATATATTAAAGTTAAAAGGGGACAAACTTAAATTATAAAAGCTTCAAGTGGCAAACGATGCAAAGTTATATGTTCTTGGGGGCACTAAGACGGACATAATATGATAAATTCAAGAGACAAATTTATATTGAATTTTTTTTTTTTATACAAAATAATTCAACGAGCAATTTAATATAGAGATGAACTCATAGAGTGTATTAATGATACTTACTCAACTGACTTAACTTTAATCTATAGTTTAAAACATTAATTACGTTTAACTATTACGTACGTACTTTCATATAATATCACATAATAGTTTTGGATAGTTATTTATTCTTACTTGTGAACATCCACTTCAAATTGCGCGTGAGATAATAATATTTGTAAATATGGTCTCTTCTTCTAGTTCTAGAAACGAAATAATAAAATATTCCCAACAATTTTGACTTAAACTCGTGATGATAAACAAAAATCTTTATGTTGGTCACATCTGTTTTGGATGGAGTAAAACCTAATACTAATTCATTATATTTGTCAAGCTCACTCTTTTATATTATTTAATTCATTCCAAATATCATATTCTATATAAATACAATGTAATGATATTAAAGCTTCAAGAAATTATAAAAATAACAATCGTGTTGGCTGCAATCTAGACACACACACACACATATATATATATATGGGATAATAGCGGCATAAGTCTTCAACCTTTACTCAATTGGGGCGGCATAGCCCCAACCCCATTTAATAGCGGTATAAGTACCAAAAGATGATTTCCGTCCACATTTGACTAACGGAAGTAGTCAACGTTTGCGCGGTCAGCTTCTCGTCAACGTGGACGCCACGTAATCCGACATGTCACCATACACGTCATCCTCGTGTCATCAAATTTAATGCAAAATTAAGGGTGATGGAGGGATTCAATTAATTTTGCATTAAATTTGATGACGCGAGGATGACATGTATGGTGGTGACATGTCGGATTATGTGGCGTCCACGTTGACGAGAAGCTGACCATCGTTAGTCAAATATGGACGGAAATCATCTTTTGGTACTTATATCGCTATTAAATGAGGTTGGGGCTATGCCGCCCCAGTTGAGTAAAGGTTGAGGACTTATGCCGCTATTATCCCTATATATATTCCCCTGACGAGTGGGTGGAGATTTATTATGAGTGCCCCCTTTACATTATTGTAAACTTGGCCAATATTGCCACCTGTTCTTACACTGAAAATATCTACGTCATGCGATACTGCATTATAACCTTGGCCGATAGCGTCACCCCATTAAAAAAAAAAACGTTTTTAAGTAAACAAGACAAACAATTTGTTTAGATCAATTTATTTATTTTTCAATATACAAAAATATAAGTACTCGCTGATATTATAGTCTATAATTTAAATATTTTTATCCCAATTATCCTAAACTAGTGCTACAAGTTATTCAAATCTGCAAAGTACATTTTTTTTGAAAGATCATTATGAAGTTCATAGTGTATCCAATTGGTTTTTATAACGCTGTGACTGAGTATTTCGAATTCGAATTAATACACACATATTTTTTTTTCAAAAACAAAAAACATAATTAAAATGTAGAGTTTTTATTTATTTATTTATTATAAAGTTCGAAATGTTTCTGTATTTTGTTGAGTTTATTTGTATGAAAATTAGAAAGCCGTGCCCACTTTCACCTAAAAAAAAAATTACAAAACAAAAAGCGAGGGACATCGTATTTGATTGAGAAATATCATCTCTTTATATTTTGAAAGTAGAAGTCAATGGCTTATAAATACAATAATTGTATAAAGTATTGACTTTTGTAATTGTGATGGCTTCAATTAAATTATTTATCATAAGTGTCCGTGTAATTTCCGTAGTTGCAAAAAATAGACCCTATACCTATAGCAAATTAGAGTTTCAATCCGAAAGAATATAATGTGATAAGATATAAAATGAATTTTCTTAGAATACTTTCCAAACCTATATAGACCAATAATCTTATTATTATTATTCATAATGTCTCTTGTTTGATAAAAATATACTCAAAGTTACTGTCCTACGAGAGAAATAAACTCGCGTAGGGTCAAATATGAAATTTTATTGCAAATCCGTTTTTTTTTTTTTTAATATAAACTATATTAACAAAAGATACTGACCCCAAGTGATCTGATTAGCTATTTGTTATTAAACATAGTAAAAAAGAAAACAAAGGCCAAAGTTAACAAAAATAAAATGGAAGTGTTATGTTCATTTTTCGTAACATATAAAAATTGGGCTTATTTTAGCAAAAGTCAAAGCTCACTAAGAAAAGTCAAAGTCTGTCATGGTAAGTTAAGGCTCATCATCAACGCCAGAGGCCCGAGACCGAAGAACTAAGACATTGGCGAGGCCCGGGGTCCAAAAGGCAACAAGGCGACGAGGCGACGAGCCGACAAAGCGACGAGGCGTCGAAGCCGACAAGGCGACGAGGCGATGAGCCGACAAGGCGACGAGGCGACGAAGCCGACAAGACGACAAGCCAACGAGGCGACAAGCCGACGAGCCGACAAGCCGACGAGGCGACAAAGCTGACAAGGCAACAAGTCCACAAGGCGACGAGGCGACGAGGCGACGAAGCTCCTCGTCGGAGCTTGGCGAGGGCATAACTTGCAATTATTCTACACGACGAGAATATCGGACACTACAAAGATCTCCGGGAAATCCTCCAGATTTCCCCGAACACAACCTACGGACTCGCGAACAACCCGAAGACATTGAAGACGAATCGAGAAGCATCAGAGACCCTTTTTGCAGGCAAGGGGCCCCGACATGTTGGAAATCGGGGTATCAGTTCTGACCTCCGAGGCGTCGTGGTAACATTTAAAAAATTATTTTAAAGCGGAAAACTTGTTAACGTACCGACAACACGGATATCGGGTAATGAACATTTCGTTGAGACCCGATAAATATTTCGAATTTAATATTTCATAATCATTATTAATAATCTAGTCGAATAGGAAATAAATAAAAAGCAGTAAATTGTTGCATTTATTGACCCAATGCATAAGGCCGTACCTCAAAGATGATTCCGGCTGCGCGTTCTGAACTTGGGCAGGGCTCCGCCGATGCTGAGGGAAACTCCCATGATCTTCCAGGATATTCTCTTGGACTCCTCGTACCGAAGCATGGGCTTCGCAGGCAGGACTCCGTCGCAAAATTTAACTGACGGTTCTTTTAAAGCCACCGGAGAGAAAAGTCTCCTAAGCCGAACCAGAAGAGAGATCAGAGGCAGAAAACTCGCAAACCTTGAAGAGATAGGGAGAGCTCGAGTTTTTGCTCTAAGGAAAGGGTGTGAAAAATGTGTAGAATGAGCCTCCTATTTATAGGCTCAAACTGTAACCGATTTCGAGATTTTCCCTCCCATTATTCGAATTTCATTAATTAAATTTAATTAATTATTTCAATCCAATGGTCCAGATTCAATCTCATATAAATCCAATGGATATAATTAATCAGGGATTTAATCAAATAATAATACATGATAAGATCAAAACATTTAATCTTATCATCATAATTATTAAATTCGAATTACATATGTATATATATACATATTAAAATTCGAATTTGTTTATGATTATCTAGATCCAATGGTTAAAAATAAATCTTAAACCAACCCAATGGATCAAATCAATTAGGGATAAAATCAAATGACCTAGGGTTTTACTGAAACCCTAATTCGAATTCTTATCCTCATGTTATTCGAATTATATATTGTATATATATAATATTAATTAATTTCTAATCTGACGGTAAAGATTAAGTCTCAAAACCGATCCAACGGACACAATTAATTAAGCAAATTCGAAATACCTAAACTTGGTCACCAAGCTTCAATTTCGAATTACATTTAGAGTTCAAATCAATTATCTCAATCCAACGGTTTATATTAAATCATAATCGATCCAATGGATTAAATTGATTTTAGGGTTTTGCCAAAATACCAAAACATTAGGTACTTATGCCGGAAATATGGAATATCCAATTCTCACTATTCGAATTAGCTAGGGTTTGTATTTACCAAATCCTAATTCGAATTTACACATATATGAATATATAAATATATATTTTTATTTATTAATTAATTATTCATTAGATATTAATAATTAAATCCATATAATTAAATTATATTAATAAAACCTAATCTCAATATCACACATTAAATTTCATGGTGCCACACCATCATTTAAATTCGTGACATGTGATTTAATTTCATAGTTTATCGAACCGAGTCATAAACTTAGAAAATCCATAAATCACAAACTGTAAGTCAGAATGACTTGGTTCAAAAAGTAAAGTTAGAATTTAATTTACAACAACATGGTGTTGATAGAAAATCTAAATTATAACTTTTTTTTTATCAGTTAATTCAGTGTACCAAAATATGGTACTTTTGCCACGCTGACGATAAAACTATCTGACGTCTGACACAGACCTATCAGTTTTAAGTTGAGCCAAATGATTAAAAATTATCCAGAATGTATTTTAATCACGTACGTATCATCCGTTACGGAGCTATCCTGGGGACCATGGACCCGTATCACTTAAGCTCCAACGAACTGCTAGTTGTTCGTCAAACTCGAAGTGATTCAACTATAGACCTGAGGCTGCACTCTTTAGTGATACAATATATATTATTCCCTTATAACAGCAGGGTGTCCATTGATACAATCAAATTCGGGTTATTGTCCTTTCACTTGATGACTCACACATGAGCAGGCGGTTTTTACCGTAATGCCCCTCATTGCATGTTCCTCCTTGACTCAGTCAGTAATATTATGAGCAACCCACTTATGGTTTCGATTCATAAGTTGCGCATGGGTACCTCTCACTTCTCACCACTGACAACCAAGGGAATCATCATGACTCTGAAGAGAGTTGTGTGATGCCTATGTCTATGATCAAGCTATCCTTACTACTGTCTATCATGTTCCCAAAATAATAGTGTTGGGAACAGCGGTAATATCTTGTGTTTTTTAACGGTTAGATCAAAGAACAATCAAGCTAGTAACTCGGATTCAAGATCACTCAGGACTTAGAACTAATATCCATTCGATCATCATTTTGTGACTCAACTACAAGTTATCAATGACGGTCTTATATGATAAATTCTTGAGTTTAAGTCAGGTCCAGTCCAGTATGAAGACGCTTCATACTTAATGCACTTCTAGTGAGTGTGACACACACATAAGCCAGAATAGGATTGTCACTTAGTCACATTAATGGCCTTACACGATTAATGGGCTCCCACCCCGTTAATCTGGTCACGGACATTTTAAGTTCATTTATTATGATTATTAATTCTTCCTCACATTGACTCTGTTTTGATAATAATAGCATAATTGCATCCTTTATGAACTAAGGAATCAAACATTCTGTTTTGCTCTACCAGCAACTATCATAAGATTAACGTAATATGTATCATCTTTATTCAACGACTTGTCATAATCTTTTACAAATGGATAAATATCTTGTTTAAGAACACATATGTCCAACACGACAACCCCCCTATTGCTGGGAAAAATTCGCAGGACCCCTAAAGGTGCAATATTCAGGGGAATGGGAGGCCCCCAGGGGTGCAATTCCCAGGGAATTTGTAGGCCCCAAGGGGTGCAATATTCAGGAGTTGTTTTCCTATAAATAAGAGCTCGCCATTCTACCCTTTTTTGCAGGTCCTCCCTCGCAATAGGAGCTCGCCAAGGAAGAAAAAGCACGAAGAATCATCAAGACTAGCTCAGAGCTTCATCAAGGCAAGGACTTCGCCCAGACGAGGAGCTTCACCGTGAACCGGACTTCGCCACCACCAAGGAAGTTCGTCGAGGATCGTCAACGATAGTCCGGAGACTCATCCAAGACGACGGGACCGCCTCCAGCTTTGACGATCATCAATCGACTCGCATTGACTCAGCATTCAATCATCTTTGTGGTCAGCTGGTCAATCTCAGGACCCGAACTTTGGATCCGACTCTAAGTTAAAGCCATTTTTACGCGTTAACAGGAAGTATGGAATCGAAATTTTATTCTAAGTTGATAAACTGGTTTTGGATCTCGTAGCTTTGGATAATAATTTTTTAGACATAAGCTTATAGTAATTTATTTAAAATAAACATCTTGTCACTTTCAGGTTACATAATTGTCAAATAAATGACCCAGTAATTTCATGAATGATTTATTATAATATTTGGTTGGAATAGTCATCAAAAGAAAATGTTGACCTTGAAACAAGCCACTTAAATCCTTATTACTCGCGTTCACAACTACAATTCACATTTAGTTTAAATGTTTATTTTATATTATGGTTTGTCGTTAGGTTTGAACCTATGAGTGTTTGAGTGTGGTTTGTACTTAGAAATTCGAAGACATTTCTATCGAAACGTGAAAAATTGGAGAAAGATTTAGTAAGATTTAAATTTAATTTAATTTTTATATCCTTTATTTATTACAAAAAATAGTTATTGTTTAGCCATGTTCAAAGTTCAAACTTCAAACTATTGTGTGAGAAGCTCATTGTTCGGCCCAAGCCCACTTGTTTCGTTAGTGTATTAAAGCGACAAGTCGTTTCAAACGGTCTTGAAATTTTTATCCATCACATCTCCGATGAACGATTGAGATTCTCAAGGTTATTGACCAGAGAGAGTAATTCAGGTAAACTTTAAGAGTACTAGAGGTAGGATCTAGATGTGCAAGATTAAAAGAGAGATTTGAGAGCGGAAAAGGAGGTGCTTATGGTAATTTTAAATGCAAGCCCTGGATCTCTGACTAATAAACTCAATCTATTGTATTGAACTTTGTTGCGGAAATTTTATTGTTTAATGAAGATCATACGTGAAGTAATAATTAGTTTTCTCCAAAATTCTCCTCCATGGTTGTTCGGGACTGAATGTACAGTTTGCATATTTGCCTAATTTAAAAGATCACTTCCTAACATTAGAGAAATCGCTCCTAATAGCTAAATTGAAACTTTTGATTAACAAAATAGTCAAAGTTTCTTTTTTATTAGCAAAATAACCAATTGATGAAGTGACACATATTTTATACCTATAATATTCTTTTAATTAACTTATTGTGATTTAAATTTTTTGTTTTTAATATGATTAGTTCCTAAAAATATGGATTTTCAAATTAAACAATTTTGACTTCCCTTTTCTCTCTCTTCCTCTTCACCTCGACGAAATAGAAGTCGACCATTCTTCCCCAAATACCTCACACCCACACCATTCTCACCCCGACCAAGCCTAGCACTCGTGTGCTCACATCCATCCCACAACCCAGCCCTAGCCATCTCCACTGCTCACCATCTCACGCACCACCACGATCGCCGACGAACCTCACCCCCTCACCGAAGCCTCAACATCACCGAACTTCTGGGTTTGTAAATTGATGTTCTTCGTCATCTTCTGGTTTTACTGGAGAGTTGTTCGTCATCTTTTGGGTAAGCTCGAGATTTCGGGTTTGCTCATGGACTGGTTTGCTCGTGTAACACCCGCCTTGAATAACCATGCTAAATGCTTTAGTTATTACTAGGCGAGGTTACTTAGTTTTTTTTTTCTCGATAAATAAAATTTCTATAAAACCAAAAATTTAATATTATGCATATATTTTTCTTGTCATAAACGACGTCGTTATAAAATATAAGCTCCTTGTATTTTCATATCTTCAAAAAGGGTTTAGCTAAATACGCATTTTCTCAAAATATATTAAGCCCAACAGGTCTATGTCCATATACAAAACCGTCGTTGATGAAGTGAGATCTCCGGCCAACCAATCTGTTAATTTCGATCGTTTCCTGTATCACAAGAACTACATGAGTTATAACTCAATAAGCAGAAATCGAGTAAGCTTATATAAAATTACTTCAAAATCTCAATATTATATATAATTTCAACCTTCTGTGTAAAATCTCATATTTCTTCCATAAATATTTCATAAAATATTTCAACACCGAGTAAAAGTCGTGTACATTGTTTAGCTCTTGCCTAGGCGTAATTCTTATCACAATCATTTTTTTCACATCTCATATTCTTACACTTCTCCCCCCGTTTCCTCGGTTACGGAACACAGGGGAATGGATACATCTACAAATTTTCTACCATAAATAATATCTTAGCTTTTACTAGCCAACATTTCCCGTTCCTCCTACCGTTTTACTACAATACTTGGGGAACTAGGTAGATAAAAGACGAATCCATCATAAGTGCTGTTATTCTCCGTCTAGATAGGTATTGCTCCGTTCACTTCCTACGGAACACGGAGTTTGGAACCTACCCACAACAAGAAATCCAACAATGTCCACAATAGCCAAAATACTATGATCATAATTTCTTTAACCATCGAAAATCTCATCTTTCCATGTAAGATGAAATATTTTTATATTGCTCTTGTGATACATTTTAAAAAGATATCTGCTTACCTCGACCCTTTAGCTTTCCGCTTTTTGAGAAGTGTCGAGCCCCCACCAAACCAGATGTGCTAATTATCTAAAAATATCATGTACGCCAATATAGCGTTACTGTATAATTATTAAGAAATCACAGCTTTAAAATCTACTCTTAAAACTTTATATATAAAAAAAATCAAGCCCTATTTTGTGTAAAAATCCATGTACTCTTTTACTAAAATTAAGAGTACTCAAACCATAGCAATTTATAAGTCAAGCATTCTCAAAATCCTAATTTACTTCTCCAAGTTCTCGAAGGTTAATATTAATCTCAAATAAAGTTTAAAAGTATATATCTTAGACTAGAAATTACCCACAATTCTTAACAGAATTATTTTGCACAAATGAAAACGACACACATAATCAGTAACTTTATCAAACACGTGGTGTACATGACTTCAAATATTTCTAAATTGTATATCTAAGTTATATAATTTCTCCTACATATGAACTTCTTTTTAAAAAGCAACAAAACAGCAACAAAACACCCTATTTGATCATAATCGTACCAATTTGATCAAAACTTACTTGAAAAACGATAAAACTTCATGCCTTGTAAAACTGATTTTACGAACCTCAAGTTCGAATCTAATAATAAGATAAGCTATTCATGCTCAATCAAGCAGCAAAGAAAACTCAAAACGATTTTCAAAGAAAGAAAGGAAACTATGATTTTCTTACCTAGATTAGGGAAACCGTTAGCAATAAAAGCCAAGAGAGCAGAGACAACAATGAAAGAAGAAATTGCGTACGAAAGAGGAGAGGAAGAAGCTGACAATATCAAGTGGTGTCGAAATTTATTGATTTAGTTAATGTGTGTGGGAATGATATACATGTATGTATTTTTTTTTCTTTTATGACTTATATGAGGTTTATCAACCTAAAGGTAGCTAATATGAATTATAAGTATAGTGGGTAAATTCATTTATATATACATTTATACAATCATCGAAATGCACTTCTATAATATATTATAATTATATCAATAAGTATAGTGGGTAAATTCATTTATATATACATTTATACAATCATCAAAATGCACTTCTATAATATATTATAATTATATCACCAATCACTCCAAGGAAAAATTAATAATTCCTTAATTATTCTTGGTAATGAGTAAATTTAAATAATATATGTATAATGTATATAAATACTTATAAAATAATTTAGCACACCGGTTTTTTCGTGGCGAGTCTCGCTTCTCACATTGCACTAAAGAGTCAAATTTATGTCAAGAACAAATAATATAACGATATATATTTATCACAAATAAATATCACTTTATTTAATATATTTGCACATAATCAAATTATTCTATCATATTACCTAGTATTTACGTATGTGAGGAAAGTTGGCGTTACAATCTTCCCTCCTTAATACAATTTCATCCTCAAAATTTCAGTTTTGAAATAATTCTTGATACTTCCTTTATCATTTCTTATTCCCTTTCCCATGTCGCTTCTTCAATTGTCTCTCCAAAGCACTTTAGCTAAGGGAATCTTTTTGTTTCTCAGCTCCATTACGTCTCTGTCCAAAATTTGTACTGGTCGCTCCGCATACTTTAAATCGGTACTCAAATGAACAGGTTGTTGCGCTAAGATATGCGATGGATATGATCGGAAACATACTTCCTTAGCATTGACACGTGAAACATGTCATGCACTCCGCTTAAAGATGGTGGAACAACTAATTTATAAGCGACATTACCAATGCGCTCGATTATATCGTAGGCTCCGATAAATCTCGGACTTAATTTCCCTTTCTTTCCGAATCTCATAACTCCCTTCATAGGCGCTATATTAAGGAAGACCTTATCTCCGATCTCGAACTCCAACGGTTTTCGTCGTTTGTCGGCATAACTCTTTTGTCTACTTTGCGCGGCTTGCAATCTCTCACAAATTAGTTCTATCGCTTTTCTTGTTTCCTGGACTATTTTCGGGCTGAGATACTTTCGCTCGCCAACTTCATCCCAATGAATTGGAGATCTGCATTTCCTCCCGTAAAGTGCTTCATAAAGGGCAATACTGATAGAAGAATGGTAACTATTGTTGTACGAGAACTTTATTAAAGGCAAGTACGAATTCCACGAACCTTTGAAATCCAATACACAAGCTCGTAACATGTCTTCTAAGGTGTAGACTTTCCTTTCCGATTGACCGTCAGTTTGAGGATGGAAAGCCGTACTAAATGTCAGTTTGGTTCCCGAAGCCGTATGTAAGCTCTTCCAAAACGAAGGAGTGAATTTAGTGTCTCGATCTGATAAAAATGAAAGTGGAACCCCGTGCAATCAAACAATTTCTTTAATAGACAACTCCGCGTACTTGTCCATCTTATAGGTGGTGCGAACAGGGAGAAAATGAACAGACTTAGTTAACCGATCAACGATGACCCAAATTGCATTGTACCCTTCTCTCATTGGTGGCAACCCTGTGATGAAGTCCATAGTAACATCTTCCCACTTCCATTGTGGAATGTTAAGTGGTTGCATCAGTCTTGAAGGTCTCTGATGTTCCGCTTTGACTTGTTGACACGTCAAACATTGTTTTACATGCTTCACCACATCATTCTTCATTCTGGGCCACCAATTGTGCGTTTTCAAGTCCCTATACATTTTTTTAGTTCCTGGATGTACAGAATAAGGGTTGTCGTGAGCCTCTGCAAGAATTTCCCGTCTTAAATCTGGAAACTCCGGAACACAAAGTCGATCCTCAAACTTCATTACTCCTTGAGGAATATAATGAAAAATTTGTTTTTATCCCCGATATCACTTCTTCTTTCTTTCGATTTAAGTAGAGTTAAGATTCTTGCTTCTCTTTTATCTTTTCTAGAAGCGTTGGCTGTAAGGACGTAGCTGATAACTTTTCAACAAATCCGTCCGGCACAATTTCCAAATTCCGTTTTTGTGTTTCTCTTAGAAAAGGTTCTTGAGTAACTTTCATTGCTAAAAGACTTGAACGAGACCTTCGACTTAACGTATCTGCGACCATGTTTGCTTTCCCGAGATGGTAGTTAATCACACAATCATAATCTTTTACGAGGTCCAGCCACCTTCGTTGTCTCATATTCAGCTCTTTCTGCGTGAGGATATATTTAAAACTCTTATGATCAGTAAAAAATTTGCACTTTTCACCGAATAAATAGTGCCTCCAAATATTTAGTGCAAAGACCACCGCTGCTAACTCTAGATCATGGGTCGGGTAATTCCTTTCATAATCCTTCAGCTATCGGAAGCGTAAGCAATCACTTTTCCATTTCGCATAAGTACACAACCGAGTCCATTCTTCAAAGCATCACTATACACAATAAATTCACCTATTCCTGAAGGAATCGCCAATATGGGAGCAGTGATCAATTTCTCTTTTAATTCTTTAAAACTCCTTTCACAAGCTTCAATCCATTGAAACTTGACATTTTTCTGTGTTAGCTGGGTAAGGGGAGAGGTTATCTTTAAGAATCGTTCGACAAACCGTCAGTAATACCAAGCTAATCCTAGGAAACTCTTTACTTCCGTAGCTGAAGTTGGACGGAGCCAAGTACTTACTGCTTCAACCTTTTCGGGAGCAGCTGAAACACCATTCTTAGTTACTACATGCCCAAGGAAGGCCACTCTTTTGAGCCAGAATTCATATTTCTTAAATTTGGCGTAAAGTTTCTGCTCTTTTAAAATGTTCAGAACGATCCTGAGATGCTTTGAATGATCTTTCCGAGAGCGAGAATAGATTATCATATAATCGATAAAAACCATGGCAAAACTTTCTAGATAGTCTTTAAAGACCCGATTCATCAAGTCCATAAATGCAGTTGGGGCATTGGTTAATCCAAACGGCATCACCAAAAATTCATAGTGGTCGTATCTAGTTCTGAACACTGATTTTGAAACATCTTCTTCTCTTATCTTCAATTGATGGTACCCCGATCTAACATCAATTTTTGAGAATATTGTAGCTCCTTGCAATTGGTCAAATAAATCATCAATTATTGGCAACGGATACTTGTTCTTTACTGTAACCTTTTTTAATTCTCGATAATCAATGCAGAGCCTCATCGTTCCATCCTTCTTCTTGACAAATAGTACTGGAGCTCCCCATGGAGAGAAGCTAGGTCGAATAAAACCTTTGTCTAAAAGCTCTTGTTGTTGGATCTTCAATTCCTTCAGCTCAGAGGGAGCCATTCAGTATGGAGCTTTTTAAATAGGAGCAATTTCGGGAGCCAGATTGATTGCAAATTCAATGTCCCCAGCTGGTGGTAATCCAGGTAAATCTTTAGGCAATACTTCTCAGAATTCACAGACAACAAATATATCCGTTGGTTTAAGTGTGGGTTTTGATTCTGAGCTCACCACGCTAGCCAAGTAACCAACACACCCACTATCCAATAATCGGTGCGCCTTCGTTGCCGATATCATTGGAATTCTGAACTTGTCGATACTACCAATGAACAATAATTCTTCCTCCCCAGGTGGTCGAATCGTTACAATTTTCTTCTTACAATCAATTGAAGCAGAATAGTTGGAGAGCCAATCCATTCCCAAGACGACTTCAAAGTCAGGCATGTCTAGCAGAACTAAATAAGCAAATAGTTCTCTACCATTTACTATGACTGGACACCCCTGGATTACTTGATCAGAAATTATGACATCACCCGAAGGCAATGATACACTATATTTCACATCAACAACTTTTTGTTCTTTGCCCATCTTCCTCACATACTTTGTTGAGATAAACGAGTGTGTAGCGCCTGAATCTACCAAACATATGCAGAATTACCAAAGATGAGAACATTACCTGATACGACTGAGGGGCTTGCATCTGCTTTAGAGTGAGTGAGAGCATACACCCTTGGTTGGGTCTTCTGTGGTCCGGTTGCACTTTGTGGGCATTCTCGAGCATAATAACCAGATTTTTCGCATGTAAGACACTCTCTGCCCCGCCATACAAACTTTCCGCAAGTACTTCTCTCGCTCCAAAGGTAGTTATGCATCGACTTTAGGGTTGTTATAAATCAGTTTCACGTGATGATTAGTGTTGTTATAAAATCGAGTTTATTCACATGTATTAACGTATGAATCTGTTTGGTTTAGGATTTCATTGTTCGTGACTCATCGATTGTGGATTTGGATGAATTTTGTTAAATGGTTGGTTGATATGCAAATTTTAGATTGTATTAGTGTGGTTGATTCAAGTTTTTTATATATATTAGATCGTATTAACGTGGTTTTATTCACATTTTTGTTAGTTATTAGGTTGTATTAATGTGGTTAATATACATTTTGTTAGGTATTAGGTTGTATTAATGTGGTTAATTCAAGATTTTTGTTAGATATTAGATTGTATTAATGTGGTTAATTCACGTTTTTGTTAGATATTAGGTTATTTTAATGTTGTTAATTCGCTCTCTTTGTTAGATATTAGGTTGTATTAATGTTATATATTATGGTGTATTAATGTGGTTAATACATTATTTTGTTAGATATTAGGTTGTATTTGTTGACGTGGTTTCCCACCTCAAATAGTCAGTATGACTTGTGAGCGTATGATATTTGTCGGACTAAGATTTGGTGGAAATCGATCTCTCACGATGCAAGCTCTCGATTAACTCTATATGTATATATTAGCAGTATAAATGAGATGAGTTTTTTTTTTATGGAGGTTCGTCCCAAGGCGTTAGTTGACTACAAGGAAAGTATGAAAGAAATAAAAGGAAAAATCAAAGTAAGCAGAAATGTCGGGTAGCAATCTTTCGATGTATATTCTCAGGGTTGTGTGTGTTGATCTGAGGTTGAGCATGGTATTTATAGACTTCAATTCTTCCCGTTGGACTTCCAAGAATCATGGAGTCCGATTCCGAGCTGACCGGGTTGAATGGCTCATCTTGATGACGCGTATCCCACGACTACGTACTCTTCGTTGAGTTGAAATTTATCTGTTGGAGACTAGACTTTGTGCTCCTGGTCTTTAATTTGATTTTAATTGAGGAATCCGACTAGGAAATATGACGATTTGTCCCTTCTTCTTCTTGGTTAGTGGCAGATAGTCTTTTGGCTTTGGGCCGGATAGTTTCCTGTTCACTGGGCCTCACCTTGCCCAAATATCCTGATGGCCTTCGTGAGTGGGCCTTTACGAATACTTGTTTCATTCTTTAAGTCATTTTATTATTTTTGTAAATTTTATTAATTCACAACTTTGTACTATATGTCGTATTAAAAAAATATGTCGTATTAAAAAAACAATGAATTTGTACATCAACAGTTAGCCCCTACTATAAAAAATACGAAGTATATTTTATAGTATAATCTCTATGAAATCAATTAAATTTCTAGCCGGACATAATTAATTAAATCTGTGACGAGAAGGGGACCGAGTTTACTTGAAGATCCGACCCTACCGACAACGCTCACTTGCTAAGTATAGGAACGAGAAACTGTTAACACGGTTCTTTGAACCTTACGAGATCGAGGACCGCGTTGGACCGGTCTCTTACCGCTTAAAGCTTCCGGAGGGGTCAACTATACCCCACGTATTTCACGTATCGCAATTACGGAGGGTGATAGAGGACCATAAATCTTACCCGAACCTGCCTGCAACGTTACAAGATGATTTGGAGCTCATAATGGAGCCCGGAAAAGTTCAAGGGCAGCGAACAAACAAGGAGGGACGACGGGAGGTTCTTATTGCGTGGAAGAATTTGCCTGAGTACGATGCGACGTGGGAATTGGAGGAAGTCATGAAATGTCAATTTCCGGAGTTCAACCTTGAGGACAAGGTTAATTTCGAGGGGGGGAGTAGTGATGGACCCGTGCTATGACGATGAGCTGAGGGAAAAAACGACAAGGAGGCAAATTGTCGTTTATATGGCAGTAATGTCGTTTTTTATTTTTTTCAGCTTTCCATTTTTAGTTATTTCCCATTCTAGTTGTTTCCTATTTGAGTGGTTTCTATTTTAGGAATAAATCCCAATGTCAGTCGCATAAAATATGCACCTAGGGTTGGGGAATGTTTTGTTCTCAGTTTGGTCGACTTCTTGACTGAGAGAACCTCGGAGAGTGACGGCCGAGCTCTCGAAGGATTCGTGCCTCTGTTTCGCCTTTATTCAATAAAATCTTTGGGAATTCATCGCCTTGGTGAATTACCGCTTTCTCCATATTCTTTAGATTTTGTCTCTGCGAATTATTTTTGGGATTAGGATCAGAGACCCACGAGTAATCTACTCATATTTTTGGGTGTTTCCCTTTATTAAATATTTTTGGAAATATTAATATGAGTTTTTGGTGTAATTTAGTTAAGATTTGACGACAATTCGGATTTTCTCATAATTCGGGCAAGAGTCTTCCAAGTTTATCTTTTGTGATTTATGAGGTAATGTACTTATTTTTTTGGGCATACTATATTTTTTGAAATATTAATCTGAGTTTTTGGTGTAATTTATTTCATATTTGACTGTAAATTGGCCATTCACATAATTGCGGCAAAAATTATCCAAGTTTATCTTCTTGTGATTTGAGGTAATCTACTGACTTTTCTTTCTGTTAGATTTCATTAAATATTTATCCTACAATAATGTGAGATTATTGGTGTAATTTAATTGGGTTTTGAGGTAATTTTTTTTTTTGGCAAAAGTACCTAAAGTTTGCATTTTGTATATATATTTTTTTTATCTATTATCGTCATTCGTCTTGTTATTTAGGTTCAAAGTGAGTAAGGACCAACTTGCAAGGCTATATTGCACTTCCCTATGGGGTTTCGAGCAACAACTCAGGTTTCAAGTGCAATAATTGCGGGAAGGAGATCAGATGTGGCAGAATCACGAGAATGAAAAAACATTTGGCCGGCACTGATCGATAAGAACAAAAATGTCGCGCCGTGTACAGAAATTCGTAACGACGTGCGTAACCTCATTAGGGAGTCTTTGCTGAGTTCCCAGAGGAAGAAGCAGAAGAGGCACGATCTGGAGGTTAACAAACGGGATAATATTTTGCATAGCGTGGGAGATTCTTCCAGTGATGACGAGATGACCCCTATGGACGTTGAAAGAGAAGTGGCAAGGCTAGCGAACAAAACCCATAAGGAGGCATCGGCCTAACAATGGACAGAGGACCAGACAAGAGCCCGCGGAAGTGCTTCTGGTGCCGCCATCGCCCTGCGTTGTTTGATAGGCCTTCGGGAAAACAAAAAAGGGTCGATTTGATGTTTTTACCGAAGGTCATTTTGAAGGTGGGAAAGTCGATCGAAAAATGCTTGATCCACAAAGGGGTTCCGTGGTGCCACACAAATGATATTCACTTGCACAACATGTTTTGCGTAGCCCAAGCAGGTAACTTAATCTATGATTTTATTTTTATGTCATTTTGAATTTTTGATTTTGTATTATTAATATTGCATTTACGATTGTAGGCCCTGATTGCCCGTATCCATTGTCAAAGGACATCGCGGGCGAGTATCTGAACCTCGAGTACGAGGAGTGGCAGAAGTACACGCAGGATCAGATTCCTTTCTAGCAGAAATTTGGCCTGACGATCATGTCAGATGGGTGGACCGGACCGACGAATATGTCCATCTTGAACATAATGGTTTTTTTGGCGGGGAGATCAGTGTTTACAAAGGCAATCAATGAATCCTCACACGCCAAAAACTCGAACTATTTGTTCAGGATATTTTCTGTAATGATGGAGGAGATCAGGCCGCACAACGTCATGCAAATTGTGACAGACAACGCCGCGGCTTACAAAAAACTCGGCCAAGATTTGATGGAGAAGTAAAATTTGTATTGGACACCGTGAGCTGCTCCCTGTGTGGACTTGATATTTCATGACATCAGAAAAAGGCCAAGCATCAATGAGGCCGTAAAGGGGTGCAAGCTCATCACAAAATTTATCTACAACCACGGCCAGGTGCTCGATAGCATGAGGAGGACATGCAATGGTGAGATCATCCATCCAAGGGCGACGAGGTTTGCTATAAACTTTCTCTCACTGCACAACTTATGGGGGAAGAAGGCCGGACTCAAGGTGATGTTTGTGTCTGATTGGTAGGAGAACTCCAAGTTCAAGGATATGAGAGAAGGGAGAGCCGCGGCCACGTTGTTCTTGAGCGAGCCTTTTTGGGTTTCGATTGACAAGGCCATCGCCGTTTTCACCCCCATGTACAAAGCATCTGGTTTGTCGACACCGAGGTGTATCCGACGATGGGTATGGTGTATCGCTTGTTCGAAATCATCCAGTCAGACCTCGGTGCACTTCGTGGAAAGCAATGGGCAGTCGATATTGTGGAAGCGAGATGGCATCGAAACTTGGAGCATCCATTTCATATTGCGGCCCACTTGTTTAACCCCAGACTTGCGTTTGAGTGAGATATTGAGATGCCAGAAAACGTAATCCGAGATGGCACGAGGGTCAACGACCGTTTGTTTCATCACGAGGACGTGACACATCTCGCAAAAGAGGTAAGATCTCAATTTAATTGTGTAACTTTATTTCTTGTGATTAAATAAAATATAACTTACTTTATTGTATTGTAGTGCGTGCGGTTCTGTGATGCTATAGGTTCGTTTGTACCTGGTAAGAAAGAATATAGAGATTGTAATCCATTACGCATGCTAAGTTTTAAAAATTAATCTAACTACATTTTAATTTTCTAATTTATTTACAGCTGAGTGGTGGAACATCTTCGGGGTCCATGCCCCACGTTACAGAGGCTAGCAGTAAGGATTTTGTCGCAGACCGCATCCGCTTTAGTGCAACTACAATCAGAAGTTCGAGTCAGTGCGGCTATGACACCTCAAGGGGTTGTGGAAGAGGTTACCCGTCAGAGGATGGAGAATGAGGTCGAGGTGCCCTCTGCTAAGGCCACCCCAAGGTTGGCTCGTGCTGGCGAAGTCGTCGAGCTTTCCGACGATGGCAAGAGTACCCCGGAAGCTATACCCACGGCAAAGGTTCTTGGGGATAAGAATACTCCCCCTCTCGCTCATATTCGTCCTCTTAATGACGTGACTCGTCCTTCTCAGGACGTGGTCCGTTCTAAGGAGGTAGATACAACGTTGAAGCGCCTGTGGGAAGGGGTTGACTCTGAGGTTCCCAAGAATGCGGGGAATGACTCAGATCTAAAGGAAGCCCCCAAGACCTTAGAGAAGGTTAAAGGGAAAGAGCCTCATCAAGAGGTTAATCGCTCTAGGGAGCCTCCCCGAGGCAAGTCGGGAGGGAGGCCGGGCATCCAGCCTTGGAATCAAGAAGCAGGACAAAGATAACGTGCCCCAAAAGGTGGGCAAGCAGAAAAAGGTCATTCACAAGGCCGGGTGCACCTGGCATGGGGACAAAGGTCTCCACAAGGCCCCCAAAGTTTCGGTAGGCCTGCTCTGGCAGATTACCAATGGCGGGGTTGGTAAGGTCTCGAGGCGAATTGCTGAGAAGCCAATCTACAAGGTAGTCTCGGCATAGACGGTTCAAGTAAGATATTTTGGGTTTCTGCTTTGCCCCAGATTTTATCTTTAGGATCAACTAACTCCATTATTTGGACGTGCAGCTCACAGCGACCATAAATTACATGGTGCTTGACTACGAGGACCAATTGGACCAAGCGGCGGAGGGGACGGCTATAGCCAAACAACTAGTTTAGAAGGAAAAGGAGTTGCGGGAAGCCGTAACGGCTATCTGGGCGAAGGCTGGACAGTTGGAAGTTGTCAACCGTAAGGTAGTTTCTTCCGAGGCTAGGATCAAAGGCCTAATAAATATGGTTGAAGATCTCCAGGCAAAGTTGAAGAACGCCAGAGAAAGAGTGGCTGAAGCAAAGGCGGTTAGCGAGAAGGCAGTGATGGAAATGATACATTCTTATGCGGCTAAGGGACAGGCCGAGGAGGCGGCCAAGAAAAAGGAAGAGGGGCCGGCCGCGCTGAAGGAAGATGTTCAGTGCCTTGCTGCTGAATTGGCTAAGGCCAGGCAACAGGCTCTCGACCATGAGGATGAGAGATACACTATTTGTTCCCGCTATCGTCGAAGGGTGAAAGAGAGGGACGCGCTGATCGCGTGGTATAAAGGTATGGCTCTCGACAAATGTTGCCTCGACCAAGCTGAAGGATGCCTCGAGTTGGTCTACGACGTGATTGTTGGCAAGATCACTCATTTTTTGGCCGAGAAGGAGGCCCTAGAAGACAATGTGGTTCACTACCAGGCTATCTTGGAAGGGACACCGGTGCCGGCGATTGGGTCTCCAGCCATGTCTCCTGATCTGGACTTGATCGAGCTCCCATTACCAGATCATAGCGCCCATCCCGAGCAGCGAGTCGCCAAGGAGCCCTTTGTTAAATATGCATTCGCCGAAGATGTTGGACATGTGTGTCCTTAAACAAGATATTTTATCCCTTTGTAAAAGATTATAAAAAGTCGTTGAATAAAGATGATGCTTATTATGATAATCTTATTAAAGTTTCTGGTAGAGTAAAATAGAATGTTTGATTCCTTAGTTCATGAAGGATGCAATTATGTTATTATTATCACAACAGAGTCAATGTGAGGAAGAATTAATAATCATAATAAATGAACTTAAAATGTCCGTGACCTGATCAACTGGGTGGGAGCCCATTAATCGTATAAGGTCATTAATGTGACTAAGTGATAATCCTATTCTGGATTTTGTGTGTGTCACACTCACTAGAAGTGCATTAAGTATGAAGTGTCTTCATACTGGACTGGACCTGACTTAAACTCCGGAAGTTATCATATAAGACCGTCACTGATAACTTGGAGTTGAGTCACTAGTAGATGATCAAATGGATATTCGATCTAAGTCCTGAGTGATCTTGAGTCCAAGCTGTTGACTTGATTGTTCTTTGATTTAACCGTTAAAGAATACGAAATATTACCGTTGTTCCCAACACTATTATTTTGGGAACATGAAAGTCAGCAGTAAGGGTAGCTTGGTCATAGACATGGGCATCACACAGCTCTCTTTAGAGTGATGATGATTCCCTTGATTGTCGGTGGTGAGAAGTGAGAGATACCCATGCGCAACTTATGAATCGAAACCATAAGTGGGTTACTCATGATATTACTGACTGAGTCAAGGATGAAAATACAATGAGGGGCATAACGGTAAAAACCGCCTGGTCATTTATGAATCATCAAGTGAAAGATCAATAACCCGAATTTGATTGTATCAATGGACACCCTGCTAATATAAAGGGAATAACATATACCGTATCACTAAAGAGTGCAGCCTCGGGTCTATAGTGGAATCACTTCGAGGTTTGACGAACAACTAGCAGTTCGTTGGAGCTTAAGTGATACGGGTCCATGGTCCCCAGGATAGCTCCGTAACGGATGATACGTACGTGATTAAAATACATTCTGGATAATGTTTAATCATTTGGCTTGACTTATAAAACTGAAAGGTCTGTGTCAGACATCAGATAGTTTTATCGTTGGCGTGGCAAAAGTATCATATTTTGGTACACAGAATTAACTGACAAAAAGAAAGTTAGAATTTAAATTTCTATCAACACCATGTTGTTGGAAATTAAATTCTAAGCAGCTTTGCTTTTTGAACCAAGTCATTTCGACTTACGGTTAGTGATTTATGGATTTTCTAAGTTTGTGATCGGTTCGATAAACTTTGAAATTAAATCACATGTCACGAATTTAAATGATGGTGTGGCACCATGACATTTTTATGTGTGATATTGAGATCAGGATTTATTAATATAATTTAATTATTTGGATTTAATTATTAATATCTTATTAATAATTAATAGATTAATATTAATAAATGAAAATATATATTTATATATATTAATATGTGTAAATTCGAATTAGGGTTTGTTATATGAAACCCTAGTTAAATTCGAATGGCATGATTTGGTATTTCCATATTTGCGGCATAAGTACCAAATGTTTTGGTATTTTGGCAAATCCCTAAAATCAATGTTATCCATTGGATCGGTTATGATTGAGTATCAACCGTTGGATTAGGATATTGATAAATTTGAAATTAATAACTTGGTGACCAAGTTCTATTTTTCGAATTTGATTAATTAATTGTATCCGTTGGATCGGTCTAAGATTTAATCTTTACCGTCGGATTGAAAATTGATTAATTATATATATATATATATATATCCATATATATTCGAATTATGGTTTAAGGATAAATTCGAATTTTTTTTTTAATAAATCTTTTTATCCTAAACTAATTTGATCCATTAGACCGGTTTTTAAGAATCATCTCAACCGTTGGATCTAGATAATAATAATTCGAATTATATATATATATATATATATATTGTAATTCGAATTTTATAATGATAAGAAGATAAGATTGGATTTTTGATTTATCTAAATCTTTCTTATTTAATTAAATCCCTAATTAATTATATCCATTGGATTTGGATGAGATTAAATCTGGACCATTGGATTAAGATAATTAATTATATTTAATTAATGAAATTCGAATTTAGGGAGGGAATATCTCCAATTCGGTTATAGTTTTGAGCCTATAAATAGGAGGCTCATTCTACACATTTTTCACACCTTTCCCCAGAGAAAAATTCGAACTCTCCCTCTTCCTCAGGGTCTGCGAATTTTCTCTCTGATCTCTTTCTTCTGGTTCGGCTTAGGAGACTATTTCTCCGGAAGCTTAAAAAGAACCATCAGTTAAAGTTTTGCGACGGAGTCCTGCCGGCGAAGCCCACGCTTCGGTACGAGGATTCCAGGAGAATATCCCGGAAGATCACGGGAGGTTCCCTCAGCACCGGCGGAGCCCTGCCCAATTCAGAGCGCGCAGCCAGAAATCGTCCAACGAGGTACGGCCTTATGCATTGGCTTAATAAATGCAAACATTTACTGCTTTCTATTTATTTCCTATTATGAATAGTTTATTAATAATGAGTTATGAATATTAAATTGCATAATATTTATCAGATCTTGGGATATGGTTATTATCCGATATTCGGACCGTTATACGGATAACAAGTTTTTTCCGCTTTAAAATAATTTTTTAAATGTTACCCGGACGGTTCGGAGGTATAAATCGAGATAAATATATGGAATCCGAGACGTGATTTCCAACAATTGGTATCAGAGCCATAGTTCAAGGATAAATAATTACATAATTTAATTAATGGGTTTAAAGAACGAATTATTTGATGAATAAATTAATAATTAAAATTGAAATTTATTTCTAGATATTTTAATATTAATTTAATTAATTCCCGACCCGAAAGAATCGGACCGGAAAAATGGCCGGGCTGCTAGGCGCAGCCCAGGCCGTGGCACGAGTTGACCAGGGGCTGCCGCTGCAGCCCCAGGGTCAAAACCCTAGTCGCCACGGGTCAGGCCCGTAGCGAAGCCCACGCCAGGGCGAAGCCCAGGGCAAGAGCCTTGCGGGTTGCCCTGGCGCGTAGCGCCTGGGCCTCGCGCTCTGGCCTGCGGCCCACGCTGCCTGGCAGTGGAATGGGCCTGCGGGCCCAGCGCGAGGTGGGCGCTGCCCTGGCCTCTTCGGCTGGTTGGGCGTGGCTTCTCCTAGGGACGTGGGCCCGGGCTTAGGCCCGGAGGGCCCACGTACATAATTTTTAATTATTGGTCGGAATTTATTCCGAACCGGATCCCTAGAAATAATTAATTATATTCATCATAGATATAATTTATTATAACCTATTTTCATAACCTTTAAACATAGTGTCTATGTTTGAATCATTATTAATATGTCATATTTAGGATAGATATAAATAATAAAGAGTAAATGTAAATGTGTTTATTATGAGTCGGAAAAATTTCAATCGTACAATTTTGCCTAAGGAAGAGGGAATCAAAAGTGGGGCCGGTTCACCATCCACTTGTGGGTGACCGGTTAGGACCCCTCCCATCGACCTGGAGAGCGTACGAATTGATCTATCACTACCGACAAAATAATAAACACAATAAATGGACTTATTTAATTACGTGTCGTAATAAATAAATCCAAAATATAAACCTTTAATGTGTCATTAATAGTTTATATATTAATTTTTTATAACTTAGTAAAAGAAAGAAAAAAACGTTATCTCCTAAAAACAATGGCAAGTATAGAATACATCAAAGGTCTCCATTATTACTAACACAAGGTCTGCTGACCACACCGCCTCGAGTCACCCTAGTGTGTCCATTCCCTAAGGAAGGTGTGGTTGTGGAAGGTTTGACAACGTGATAGTTCCAAAAGAATATGGGGACGGAGGAATCTTGGAAATGGACCGCGAGTCACCCTAGTGTGACCATTCCCTAAGGACGACGTTTCCAAGAGGATCCCGAGAACCGAAAATAATGGGTTAAGCTTGCACGGAAGTTGGTGCTTCCTGACCGTCTATGGTGATAGTTAATAATCATAGAGAACTTGGTCGTTCTTGTTATGAATATTAATTAAGTTTATGACTAAAACTTAGTTTAACCAAACTACACGGTTGATACCGCGAGTCACCCTAGAGTGACAATGCCACTAAGGACGGCAACGACGTGTACAGTCGGTTAAATTATCACGAAATAGTTAAAGGGTTTTATTTAACGTTTTACCCAGAACATGTTTGCATCATGTAACTATTTCAAATAAAATATTTTCTAAAACATTCTACCTATAATAAAGTTTAATAAGTTTCTTTTTCAATGCCAGTTAAAATGTCTAAAGCTATTAATATCTCGGATGATGAAAGAGATTCGGTCAACTCTGATCCTCCATCTGAGTTTGAGCTGCCAATTTTTGAAGAAGGTAGTGCTTGGTTCAAGTCTGATAATGAATATGAGTTACTCAGTTTCTTATTAGACCAGTATCCAAACAAAAGCCAATCCTTCAAAGATTCGGTACTCAAAGCCTCGATGGGTGAAATTGAGAGACTAATGAAAAAGGTGAACAAAGTAACGACTCTTGTCACTCAAGCAATGGCAAAGGATAACAAACGAAAGACTGAATCGAAAGCTGAACCGGGAAGAAAGGAAAGAAAAGTTGGTTTATCTGCAATGTGCTTCCAATGTGGAACAAGAAAAAGAGTGCGAGGTCAGCTGCGATGCAGACTGCACATGAGTTCACAAAAGGGTAAAACCTGTTCTGAATTCGAATTAGTTTTTTATTGGAGAGATTGAAATCTCAGATCCATAGATTAAAATTTTAAACATTGCAAACGTTTTTTTTTATATGACAGAAGTTGCTTCTGCTAAAAAGAAAAACGGTGATGGAGCTTTATGCATTGAATGCTGGCTCAAACCAAGAGCAAAAGGGCACACCATGTGTCGAGAGCATCTACGGGCTTGGAGAGGTAATGACTCTTCTGTCAACCCCGAAAAATTAGTTTTTATTGGAGAGATTTTAATCTCAGATCCATAGATTAAAAATGCTGATGCTTGTTCATTTTCTTTTCAGGATAAAGCGGGAGCTCTGTTAATGAAAACTCAGCAGAAAACAAAAGCGGCTAGTACTCGAGTGTCTCGAAGAAAGAAGCATGCTTTAAGTTTCTCAATTTAAGTTTATTGTTATCATTATTTTTGCATTGTTAAAACCTCGATTTATTTTGGATATTGATTACACAAAATGATTCTTAGTTAATTAAAAGTTTCTTTTATGTTTCGAATTATTTTTGCAATATCCAGATAAATATAGTGACAATTATTTTGTTTCATCTATAGTCCTTAATTACTCTAATTGATTTATTTAAATCAAATATCATTTTAATCATGATGATTAAAGAATGATATTAGAGAATACTATTCACAATTAGGATCTTGTGACAAAGTCACAAATGCATGATAACAGTGTCTGTTATCAAAGAGAGTGCCGAAACCACGGTCCCAAATCAGAACCAAGGGGTACTCAGACGTAGTGGGAGGTTCAAAAGACCTGTTGAGCGCTACGAGCACACCCAGTTGGAATTTCACCTAGCTGTCACAGACACTAGTGTTGAAGATCCCATAGGCTACAAACAAGCTATGGTGGATCCTGATAAGGGAGAATGGCAGGAAGCCATGAACCAAGAAATAGAATCAATGGATTCTAATGAAGTCTGGGAACTTGTAGACTTACCGGATGGTTTCAAAACCATTGGCTGTAAGTGGGTATACAAGCGAAAGAGAGGAGTGGACGGGAAGGTTGAAACCTTCAAGGCTAGACTAGTGGCAAAGGGTTTTACCCAGAGGGAAGGTATTGATTTCGATGAGACCTTCGCTCCAGTCGCTAAGTACAAGTCCATCCGGATTCTCATGGCCATAGCCTGTAGTCTCAATTATGAGATTTGGCAGATGGACGTCAAAACCGCATTCCTGAACGGGTACATTGACGAAAACATCTATATGGACCAACCAGAAGGGTTCGTGCAACAGGGTCAAGAAGGGAAAGTTTGTAGATTACTTAAATCCATCTATGGATTGAAGCAAGCTTCCAGATCCTGGAATCTGAGGTTCGATGAAACCATCAAAACCTAATGATTCATTCAAAATGTCACTGAGGCCTGCATCTATAAACTCAATGACGAAACCGTGGAAATTTTTCTTGTTCTGTACGTCGACGATATTCTTCTCATTGGAAACAGTGTGAAGAAGCTATCGGACGTAAAAGCGTGGCTATCTACGCAATTCCAAATGAAGGACATGGGAGAAGCCAGTTATGTTCTTGGGATCCGTATCTTCAGGGATCACAACAACAGGCTTCTGGCCTTATCGCAAGCAACTTACATTGATAAGGTGCTTGAACGTTTTGCAATGGCAAACTCCAAGGGAGGTAATTTACCGCCCAGACATGGAGTGTTCCTTAGCAGGAAACAATGCCCAACTTCTCCGGAAGAGCAAGATGTGATGAGGAGAATACCCTATGCTTCAGCAGTGGGAAGTCTGATGTACGCTATGCAGTGTACTAGGCCATACATCTGTTACGCTGTGGGAATTGTTAGCAGATACCAATCCAACCCTGGTATGGCTCACTGGACAGCAGTGAAGAACATTCTCAAGTATCTTCGGAGAACGAGAAACTATATGTTAGTATTTTCAGGATCAGAACTGAATCCACTAGGATACACTGATTCAGACTTTATGTCTGATAGAGACGCGAGAAAATCGACGTCAGGAGCAGTGTACACCCTTGCTGGTGGAGCGATATTCTGGAGAAGCGTAAGCAAATCCTGTATCGCAGATTCCACCATGGAAGCTGAATACGTGGCAGCTTGTGAGGCAGCCAAAGAATCAGTTTGGCTCAAGAATTTCTACATAGAACTGGGAGTTGTTCCAGATGTAGATGGGCCCCAAACACTATACTGTGACAACAGTGGTGCGGTGGCAAATTCTAAAGAGCCTAGAGACCATAACAAGGCAAAATATATAGAACGCAAATACCATCTCACAAGAGAAATAGTGTGTCGTGGCGACGTAAGGGTTGTGAAAATAGCCTCGGAAGACAATCTGGCTGATCCATTCACCAAGACGTTGCCAGAGAAAATATTCAGGAGGCATCTGGAAAGTATGGGTCTGAGAGACATGGGTCATCTTCTTTAAGTACAAGTGGGAGATTGTTGGACATGTGTGTCCTTAAACAAGACATTTTATCCCTTTGTAAAAGATTATGACAAGTCGTTGAATAAAGATGATGCTTATTATGATAATCTTATTATAGTTTCTGGTAGAGTAAAATAGAATGTTTGATTCCTTAGTTCATGAAGGATACAATTATGTTAGTATTATCACAACAGAGTCAATGTGAGGAAGAATTAATAATCATAATAAATGAACTTAAAATGTCCGTGACCTGATCAACTGGGTGGGAGCCCATTAATCGTATAAGGTCATTAATGTGACTAAGTGATAATCCTATTCTGGATTTTGTGTGTGTCACACTCACTAGAAGTGCATTAAGTATGAAGTGTCTTCATACTGGACTGGACCTGACTTAAACTCCGGAAGTTATCATATAAGACCGTCACTGATAACTTGGAGTTGAGTCACTAGTAGATGATCAAATGGATATTCGATCTAAGTCCTGAGTGATCTTGAGTCCAAGCTGTTGACTTGATTGTTCTTTGATTTAACCGTTAAAGAATACGAAATATTACCGCTGTTCCCAACACTATTATTTTGGGAACATGAAAGTCAGCAGTAAGGGTAGCTTGGTCATAGACATGGGCATCACACAGCTCTCTTTAGAGTGATGATGATTCCCTTGATTGTCGGTGGTGAGAAGTGAGAGATACCCATGCGCAACTTATGAATCGAAACCATAAGTGGGTTACTCATGATATTACTGACTGAGTCAAGGATGAAAATACAATGAGGGGCATAACGGTAAAAACCGCCTGCTCATTTATGAATCATCAAGTGAAAGATCAATAACCCGAATTTGATTGTATCAATGGACACCCTGCTAATATAAAGGGAATAACATATACCGTATCACTAAAGAGTGCAGCCTCGGGTCTATAGTGGAATCACTTCGAGGTTTGACGAACAACTAGCAGTTCGTTGGAGCTTAAGTGATACGGGTCCATGGTCCCCAGGATAGCTCCGTAACGGATGATACGTACGTGATTAAAATACATTCTGGATAATGTTTAATCATTTGGCTTGACTTATAAAACTGAAAGGTCTGTGTCAGACATCAGATAGTTTTATCGTTGGCGTGGCAAAAGTATCATATTTTGGAACACGGAATTAACTGACAAAAAGAAAGTTAGAATTTAAATTTCTATCAGCACCATGTTGTTGGAAATTAAATTCTAAGCAGCTTTGCTTTTTGAACCAAGTCATTTCGACTTACGGTTAGTGATTTATGGATTTTCTAAGTTTGTAATCGGTTCGATAAACTTTGAAATTAAATCACATGTCACGAATTTAAATGATGGTGTGGCACCATGACATTTTTATGTGTGATATTGAGATCAGGATTTATTAATATAATTTAATTATTTGGATTTAATTATTAATATCTTATTAATAATTAATAGATTAATATTAATAAATGAAAATATATATTTATATATATTAATATGTGTAAATTCGAATTAGGGTTTGTTATATGAAACCCTAGTTAAATTCGAATGGCATGATTTGGTATTTCCATATTTGCGGCATAAGTACCAAATGTTTTGGTATTTTGGCAAATCCCTAAAATCAATGTTATCCATTGGATCGGTTATGATTGAGTATCAACCGTTGGATTAGGATATTGATAAATTCGAAATTAATAACTTGGTGACCAAGTTCTATTTTTCGAATTTGATTAATTAATTGTATCCGTTGGATCGGTCTAAGATTTAATCTTTACCGTCGGATTGAAAATTGATTAATTATATATATATATATATCCATATATATTCGAATTATGGTTTAAGGATAAATTCGAAAAATGTTTTTAATAAATCTTTTTATCCTAAACTAATTTGATCCATTAGATCGGTTTTTAAGAATCATCTCAACCGTTGGATCTAGATAATAATAATTCGAATTATATATATATATATTGTAATTCGAATTTTATAATGATAAGAAGATAAGATTGAATTTTTGATTTATCTAAATCTTTCTTATTTATCTAAATCCCTAATTAATTATATCCATTGGATTTAGATGAGATTAAATCTGGACCATTGGATTAAGATAATTAATTATATTTAATTAATGAAATTCGAATTTAGGGAGGGAATATCTCCAATTCGGTTACAGTTTTGAGCCTATAAATAGGAGGCTCATTCTACACATTTTTCACACCTTTCCCCAGAGAAAAATTCGAACTCTCCCTCTTCCTCAGGGTCTGCGAATTTTCTCTCTGATCTCTTTCTTCTTGTTCGGCTTAGGAGACTATTTTTCGGAAGCTTAAAAAGAACCATCAGTTAAAGTTTTGCGACGGAGTCCTGCCGGCGAAGCCCACGCTTCGGTACGAGGATTCCAGGAGAATATCCCGGAAGATCACGGGAGATTCCCTCAGCACCGGCGGAGCCCTGCCCGATTCAGAGCGCGCAGCCAGAAATCGTCCAACGAGGTACGGCCTTATGCATTGGGTTAATAAATGCAAACATTTACTGATTTCTATTTATTTCCTATTAAGACTAGTTTATTAATAATGAGTTATGAATATTAAATTGTATAATATTTATCAGATCTTGGGATATGGTTATTATCCGATATTCGGACCGTTATACGGATAACAAGTTTTTTCCGCTTTAAAATAATTTTTTAAATGTTACCCGGACGGTTTGGAGGTATAAATCGAGATAATTATATGGAATCCGAGACGTGATTTCCAACAGAAGATACCACCGTTGAAGAGCCCGCAGCCGAAGAGGTCGTGACCGAGGAGCCTACGGAGCGAGAAGATCCGGTCGGAGAAAAGAAGAAGGAGAAGAAGGAAGTGGCCAATGAGGCCGAGAATGTAGACGTCATTGGGGTTCACGCCTAGAATTTATTTTATGCCGGATAAGGCCTAAAGAAAAAAAAAAATCATTGGGCAAGTCTATGGAAGCTTGAACCCTTTTTTTTGGTAAGGTTTGGATCTGCCCGTGGTTAGGGCCTTTTCTTTCTGCTATTTTATGCTATAACTTTATCCCTTTTCTTTGAGAAAATTTTATAAGGCTTTTGTAGGTCAAGGCAAAGTTTCTACTTAACTTTCAATTATATATAAATATTTCTACTTAGAAAAATTGCGATAACTATATTCGTCTAAAATAAATTTAAACTTTTGGATAGACTAATGTTTGCTAAAAATGACTAAGCATAATAAAAGATTGAGAGGGTTGTTCACCTTGTTGTTGGAATCTATTTGTTGCCCTTGCTATCAGTCATTTTTTCCCGTCCTTCTAGTTGTTCGTAGGTTTCGCTTATGAATAACATGTCATGTAGGTTTGGGTCTGTTACCCGGTTAAGCTTGTTGCCTTAGAGAGTGGGTCTGTTACCCGAGTAGGCTTGTTGCCTTAGAAAGTGGGTCTATTACTCGATTAGGCTTGTTGCCTTAGAGAGTGCATCTGTTACCCGATTAGGCTTGTTGACTTAGAGAGTGGGTCTACTACCCGATTAGGCTTGTTGCCTTAGAGAGAAGAGTAAATGAATATTTTTACCTCGATAAAATTGAGTCTTTATTTTTGCACTATCCAATAGTTGATCAGATTCAGTTTGAGTTTTGGATTGAGATTGTGCCTGTTCTTGAAGCAGGCTGCCTACGTACCCCGTATTTTGGGATCAATTCATTACGAAGTACATGGGGAACCGGGTAGGTGAGGTTAGGCGTAGTATTTCCTTAAGTTCATAGCGTTCCAACTCGTAGGACTCTTATCCCTTCCTGATTGGCTAGTCGGTATACTCCTGGTTTTACTACTTCCGTGACGATGTAAGGCCCTTCCCAGTTAGCCTCGTGTTGGACATATGTGTCCTTAAACAAGATATTTATCCATTTGTAAAAGATTATGACAAGTCGTTGAATAAAGATGATACTTATTATGTTAATCTTATTATAGTTTCTGGTAGAGTAAAATAGAATGTTTGATTCCTTATAAAGGATGCAATTATGCTATTATTATCACCTCAGAGTCGATGTGAGGAAGAAATAATAATCATAATAAATAAAGTTAAAATGTCCGTGACCTGATTAACTGGGTGGGAGCCCATTAATCGCGTAAGGTCATTAATGTGACTAAGTGGAAATCCTATTCTGGATTATGTGTGTGTCACACTCACTAGAAGTGCATTAAGTATGAAGCAGCTTCATACTGGACTAGACCTGACTTAAACTCAAGAAGTTATCATATAAGACCGTCACTGATAACTTGTAGTTGAGTCACAAAATGATGATCAAATGGATATTAGTTCTAAGTCCTGACTGATCATGAGTCCAAGCTACTGGCTTAATTGTTCTTTGATTTAACCGTTAAAGAACAAAATTTATTACCGCTTTTCCCAACACTATTATTTTGGGAACATGATAGTCAGTAGTAACGATAGCTTGATCATAGACATGGGCATCACACAGCTCTCTTCAGAGTCATGATGATTCCCTTGGTTGTCAGTGGTGAGAAGTGAGAGGTACCCGTGCGCAACTTATGCTCGAAACCATAAGTGGGTTGCTCATAATACTACTGACTGAGTCGAGGATGAAAATGCAATGAGGGGCATTACGGTATGAACCGCCTGCTCATGTGTGAGTCATCAAGTGAAAGGACAATAACTCGAATTTGATTGTATCAATGGACACCCTGCAGTTATAACGGAATAATATATACCGTATCACTAAAGAGTGCAGCCTCAGGTCTATAGTGGAAGCACTTCGAGGTTTGACGAACTACTAGCAGTTCGTTGGAGCTTAAATGATACGGGTCCATGGTCCCTAGGATATCTCCGTAACGGATGATACGTAAGTGATTAAAATATATTCTGGATAATGTTTAATCATTTGGCTCGAGTTATAAAACTGACAGGTCTGTGTCAGACATCAGATAGTTTTATCGTCAGCGTGGCAAAAGTACCATATTTTGGTACACGTAATTAACTGTTAAAAATAAAGTTAGAATTTAGATTTTCTAATAGCACCATGTTGTTGTAAATTAAATTCTATGCAACTTATATTTTTGAACCAAGTCATTCAGACTTATGGTTTGTGATTTATGGATTTTCTATGTTTATGACTCGGTTCGATAACTATGAAATTGAATCACATGTCAAGAATTTAAATGATGGTGTGGCACCATGAAATTTAATGTGTGATATTGAGATCAGGTTTTATTAATAAAATATAATTATTTGGATTTAATTATTAATATCTAATTAATTATTAATTAATAATTAAAAGATTTATATTAATAAATAAAAATATACATTTATGTTTTAATATATGTGTAAATTTGAATTAGGGTTTGGTAAATACAAACCCCAGATAATTCGAATAGTTAGAATTGGATATTTTATATTTGCGGCATAAGTACCTAATATTTTTGTATTTTGGCAAAAGCCTAAAATCAATTTAATCCATTGGATCAGTTATGATTTAATATCAACCGTTGGATTGAGATAATTGATTTGAACCCTAAATGTAATTTGAAATTGAAACTTGGTGACCAAGTTTAGGTATTTCGAATTTGCTTAATTAATTGTGTCCGTTGGATCGGTTTTGAGATTTAATCTTTACCGTCGGATTAGAAATTAATTAATATTATATATATAATATATAATTCGAATAATGATGTGGATAAGAATTCGAATTAGGGTTTCACTGAAACCCTAGGGCATTTGATTTTATCCCTAATTGATTTGATCCATTGGATTGGTTTAAGATTTATAACAACATTATAGGCTTTTGAATTTTAATATATATATATATATAATTTGAATTTAATTAATATAATGATAAGATTAAATATTTTGATCTTATCATGTATTATTATTTAATTAAATCCCTAATTAACTATATCCATTGGATTCAGATGAGACTAAACTGGACCATTGGATTGAAATAATTAATTATATTTAATTAATAGAATTCGAATAAAGGGAGGGAAAATCTCCAAATCCATTTACTCCTTGCTATTTATTTCTTATTCGACTAGATTATTAATAATGTTTATGAAATAATTAAATTCAAAATATTTATCGGGTCTTAACAAAATGGTCATTACCCGATATCCGTGTCGTCGGCCCGGTAAGAAGTTTTCCGCTTTAAAATAATTTTTTAAATGTTACCGGGATGCCTCGGAGGCTATTATCGTGGTAAGGAAGTCGGACTGATACCACCGATTTCCAACACCTCGAGATCTGCATTCAAGGGTGCATGTTCCCTTCGAAGGCTGGGTGTTTCTATCACGGCTGGTATTACGGCTTTGGTACCATATACCATTGGGAATAGAGTTTCTCTGGTGGCCCTACGCGGGGTATTTCCGTAGGACCATAGGACTCGTATGAGCTCCTCGGCCCATCGTCCCTTTTTGGTGTCTAAGCGTCTCTTGATTCTATCCACGATAATACGATTGGCTACCTCGGCTTAGCCGTTGCCTTGAGGGTACTTCAGAGCTTAAATGATATCTTCTAGTTAATGTAGAAGTTTTAAAATCTCGTAGAAATGAACTGGGGTCCATTGTCCGCAATGAATGAATATGTTTTTTCATACAAAATGCTCTAAATCGACATCTTTGATGTTTGCGTATGCTTCGGCCTCTACCCATTTAGAGAAGTAGTCTGTTACGACGAGTAAAAATATTTTCCATAGACCATGCATAAACCATTTCATAAATGGGTACGCTACGGAAACTGAGGAGAGTTCTTCTGATGGCCGGTGTATGGATGGGGAGTGTCTTTGGCATTTGTCGCATTTTCTGGCATATGCTTCTCCGTCTGCCATCATGGTGATCCATAAGAAGCTTTGTCTCTTTACTTTATTTTCCAAAGATCTTCATCAGGAATGATTGCCACATTCCCCATCGTGAATCACGTGAAGTACAATTTCAGCTTCGAATTTTGCTAAGCATCTTAAGTAGGGCCCAGTATAGCTACATTTGTAAAATCTTCTCCCAATCATGCATAATCTGGCACTTCAGATCCGAAGTTTCCTAGCCTTCTTCTTATCTTGGGGTTTGGTTCCGATTAGAATGTAATTGATGATCGGGGTTCTCCAATCATCTTCTTCTGTTCAGGTGGTGCAAACTTCGCGTGTTACGCTGGTTTTGTCTATTGATTCGACTAGGATTATCCGTTTTACTTCAAGGTTTGGAAATGAAGCTAATCCAGCCAATGCGTCTGCCGACGCATTCTCGCTCCTCGGTATTTGGACTACCTCGGCGTGATCAAATTGCTCGATTAAGCCCTTTACTACCGCGTGATATTTCTCAATCTTGTCATCTCGAGTGGCGTATTCGCCAATGATCTGACTGGTAACTAGCTTAGAGTCAGAATGGGCCCTTATTCTTCGAGCTCCTACGGCTTTTGCTAGTTTGAGGCCGTCTATGAGGACCTCGTATTCGGTCTCGTTGTTTGTTGAGTGGAATTTAAGTGTAAAGGACTGTTCCAAAACTTCCGCCGTGGGGGATATAAAATAGATTCCGATCCCTGACCCTCCTTGATTGGAGGCCCCATTTACTTCGAGTCTCCATTCTTCATTCTCGTGACCTTTTTTCGAGCTGTCGGTAATTCGATCAGAAAGTCTGCCAGTACTTGTGATTTCGCAGAGTTACGGATTTTGTATTCTATATCAAACTCGCTCAACTTGACTGCCCATTTGGTGAGTCTTCCTGATTGGTTCGGGTTGTGGAGTATGATTCTCAAAGGTTGGGTGGTTATGACCATAATGGTGTGGGATTGAAAGTAAGGCCGAAGTTTTCTCGTTGCGGTTATCATTGCCAGTGCAAGTTTTTCTATGGCCGGGAATCTAATTTCAGCGTCTTCTAATGAATTGCTGATGTAGAATATTGGTCTTTGTTCTCCATGATCCTCCCTTACAATCACCCTGCTTACTGCCGACGGTGAGACAGCTAGATACAAGTATAATGGGTCCCCAAAATGTGTTTAGGGAGTATGGGTGGTGTAGAGAGATATATTTTCACCTTTTGGAATGCCTCTTCGCACTCCTCGGTCCATACGAACTTTTTGTTCCCTTTCAACAATTTGTAGAAGAGTAATCATTTGTCCATCGCTCTGGATATGAACCGGTTGAGAGTTGCGATTCTCCCGGCCAGTCTTTGTGTTTCTCTAACAGTCCTTGGAGAAGGCATTTTTTGGAGTGCTTTTATCTGGTCGGGATTGGCTTTTATTCCTCAGTGTGTGACCAAGTAACCCAGGAATTTCCCTGAAGTTACTCCGAAGGTACATTTTTTCAGGTTAAGCTTCATTTGATACCTCAAAGTATTGCAGAGCATTCCTCTAGGTGGGATATGTGATCCGTTGCTTGGGTGAATTTTACCAGCATATTGTTAATATAGACTTCCATAGTTTTACCAAGTTGTTCGACAAACATCTGGTAGACTAATCTTTGATATGTGGCCCCGAAATTTTTCAATCTGAAGGGCATAACTTTATAGCAGAAAATGCCTCTATCGGTTATGAAATTCGTTTTCTCTTTATCCTTCGGGTGCATAAGGATTTGGTTGTATCCCAAAAATGCGTCCATGAACGACAGAAATTTGTGCCCGCATGTTGCTTAAACCAGGCGATCGATGTGAGGCATAGGGAAATTGTCTTTGGGACATGCTTTGTGTTGGAAATTGGATCTGGCTATTATGTCAATTTTCCTATAAAAAATAAAGAAATACCTTAGATTGAAAATTCTTTAAAAATTACGTTTAACGTCCTGTTCAAATTACCTCGAATATTCCGCTCTCATCATTCCGTCCTTTTAAAAACAATTTTAAGTCGGAATAGTTACTCCGTAACAACGCACTGACATCGAGTAATTTGGATAAAGCGATCGGATAAATTTTTGGAAATTTAATTATCAAAATTAATTTCATAACAACATTATTAAATTTAATGTCTATGGAAAATAAATAAATACAATAAAAGAAATTTTGCATTTATTGACCCAATGCATAAGGCCGTACCTCATTGATGACTTCCCGCTGCGCGTTCTTACTTTGGTAGGGCTCCGCCGGTGCTAAAGAAACTGCCGTGATCTTCTGGGATATTCTCCTGGAATCCTCGTACTGAAGCGTGGGCTTCCATGACAGGACTCTGACATGTATTCAACTGATGGTTCTTTTGAAGCTACCAGAGAAAAGATCTCACAAAGCCGAACCGAGGGAAGAGAGAAGAGTCAATTTTTGCATCCCCTAAGGAGGGGTCACGAAATTTTGAGCTCTGAAAGTGTGAAATGAGCTCCTTATTTATAGAGTTCATTTCCAACCACCTGAGAGAAATACCCCCCATCTGGATCGTCTGATTGGTCGAAAACCAATTGCTCAGATTAAACCTAGGGTTAATTTCGAAATTCCTTTTTAAATAAATAAAATATGAATTTCCAATCCAACAGTTAAGTTTAAATCTTAGACCGATCCAATCGATTAATAAATAGAGAAAAATTCAAATACCAAGACTTGGTGAACAATTCTAAATTCGAAATCCCTTTTTTATTTATATAATAAATTAGTTCCTAATCCAACGGTCAAGATTAAATCTAGACCGATCTAATGGATTAAATTAATTTCAAGGTTTTATCTCAAATATTTAAACATTAGGTACTTATGCTGCAAATATGAAAAAGTTTTTCCAACAATTCACATGAATCTTGGTTTGTACGTCCATGCAGCATCTTTGACTTTTCTTCTTTGTTTATATATATAAGATATATATTGATATTAATATATATAATATGCGAATTTGATTGTGCCATACAATCTTCACATATTTATGGTCACATACGAACGTTGTGTGCAACCGTTTGTATATATATATATATATATATATAGGGAAACTTCAGTTTGTACTCCCGGTTTAGCATGCGTTGCGGAAAAATACCCGAGTTAATGATATTACAAAAATATGCTCGAAACCCCCCTCTTGAGTTAAAGTAACCAAAGCTGAAAAAAAAATTAAAAAACAATTGTAAAACGAGCTTCCCGAAACTCCAGCTCCCGACCCTCCCCTTGGTTTAGGGTTTCACGACGCAGCCAAGGTCCGCCCTTCCCCATTCCCCTGACCTCGCCGCCCTCCTCTCTGCACGACGGAAGCCACGGACGGACGACGAAGCCCACCTCGTGATCTCGGCGACCCAAGCTATGCACGACGCCAGCCACGAACGTACGACGAAGCCCACTTCGTGACCTCGGCGACCCAAGCTCTGCACGACGGTCACCTCTGCACGACGAAGACCACTTCATGACCTCGGCACGAGGAATCCAACCTCTGCACGACGAAACCCACCTCGCCCACCTTGCCCTTCTGTGGCTTGCTCAAGTTAGGTATCGATTTTTCTGTTTAGTCCGTTGATTTCTGGTTGTTTAGGGCTAGATCTAGTGGTTGATTTCGGTTATTTCCGGTTGTTTATGGCTAGATTTATGGGTTGTTTGGAGCACACAAACTGTTTGTGAATATGTATAAATTAGAAACTTTTGGTTAATTCACAAAAATCTCACGGAATCTGATTATGCTTGTATTTGTTTATGATAGGAATGGATGTTTATTTGCAATATGGAGGTGAGTGGGTTCTAGACAGGTCTTCTTGGGGGTACCGTCGGGGTAAAGGACATTGTTTTTGCGCAAACAAGAACATAACTTACGAAGAGTTTTGCGAGTTGTTGTACAAGGAACTTGGGATTGATCCAAAGGTGTACGATTTGAAGTTTGAGGTAGCATCCAAAATTGTCGGGGATCCACCGGTCATATTGACTTCGAAGTGCACGATAATGAAGATGGTCTTTCTAAGCACCGATATATTGTATGTGAAACAAGGTATTAAAAGCATTGATATCGTGCCGACGGCGTGTGGTGATGTTGAAAAAGAATTGGAGAGTCCGGTTGTTGGTAGTTCCCGTGGTAGTGCAAATTTCAAGATTCCGTAATCCGCCGACCACCTTGAGATTTTTCTAGAAGAAGAAAACTATGCCGTAGATTTAGATGTGGATGATGTTAACCTCGAATCGCCAACAAGTATGGAGGGCGTGAATGTCCCAAAGTCGGTAACGTGCACACCGAGTCAAAGCAAGTCAAAAGTACGGTCGTGAATTGATCCTAGATTTTGTAGTGAGGATGCGAAGACGTTTATTCCTTGTAATGCACCGTCCATTGAAGGCTACGAATTTGATAAGGGTAAGACCTTTCTTAGTTTGGAAGATTTGAAGTTTAAAGTAAAGAAATATGCAATGGAACATTCGTTTGACTTTCGTGTACACAAATCTGCATCGTGGGCGTGGTACGTGAAGTGCATTGAGCAAAACTGTACTTGGAAATTGAGAGGAAAAGTCATAAAAAAATCGGCGCCTTTATTCAAGATCATTTCATCTACTCAAGAACACACATGTGGTCTCGATCGTAATACGTCAAACCATAGGCAAGCTGCACCTTCAGTGATCGGGCAGCTTATGAAGGACCGGTTTTCTCCACAAAGTAGTGCAATTTATGCTCCAAGGTAATCCACATAAACACTTTTTGCCTAAACATAAACAGTTTTGTTCTTCATAACATAGGGTTTTTTTCCAGACTGAAAAAAAAAATCAATCCACATAAACACTTTTTGCCTAAACATAAACAGTTTTGTTCTTCATAACATTGGGTTTTTTTTCCAAACAGAAATAAAATAAATCCACATAAACACTTTTTGCCTAAACATAAACAGTTTTGTTCTTCATAACATAGGGTTTTTTTCCATACAGAAAAAAATCAATCCAGATAAACACTTTTTGCCTAAACATAAACAGTTTTGTTTTTCATAACATAGGGTTTTTTTCCAGACAGAAAAAAAAATCAATGTACATACACACTTTTTGCCTAAACATAAACAGTTTTGTTCTTCATAACATAAGGTTTTTTTCCAGACAGAAAAAAAATCAATCCACATAAATATTTTTTGCCTAAACATAAACAGTTTTGTTCTTCATAACATAGGGTTTTTTTCCAGACAGAAAAATATCAATCCACATAAACATTTTTTGCCTAAACATAAACAGTTTTTTTCTTCATAACATAGGGTTTTGAAGTAGACAGGAAAAAAAATCAATCCACATACACTTTTGCTTTGAAGTTTTTTATTTACTAATGAATGTCTTTTTAACCTCTAGGAACTTGCAAGATGACATGAAGAAGCTTTACGGCGTGGACATGTCTTATCACAAGGCATGGCGATGCAAAGAAAAGGCAATTGGTTACGCGATGAGCACCCGGGAAGAATCTTACTCGAAGTTAGCAAAGTGGTTGCATGTGTTAAAGCAGAAGAATGAAGGAACTCTGACAGATTTTCAGACCGACAAAGAGGGACGTTTCAAATATGCTTTCTTTGCCATTGGATCTTGTGTACGGGGGTTCAAAACTCTGCGTCCGGTAATTTGCGTCGATGCCACTTTCATATAAAGCAAGTACGGGGGACACTTGGTGGCTGCTGTAGGACTGGGTGCTACTGAGTCATTGTTTCCCCTAGCCTTTGCTATAGTGGATCAAGAAAACAAGAAATCGCGGGTTTATTTCATGAAGCAGTTAAAAGGGGCAATTGGGAAGATAGCAGACCTCGTTTTTGTCAGTGACAAGCATCCTACTCTTATATACGCAATTGAGACTGTTTTCCCGGAGGCATATCACGGTCATTGCTACGCACATGTTAAAAGAAACATAAAAATCCAGTCCAAAAGTGAAGACAGTACCAATCTTGTGTATTGTGTTGCCTACGCTTACACTCTTCGAGAGTATAACCATCACATGAGTATTCTTCAGATCTCGTTTCCTGATGTACACAAATACATGATAGAGTTGGGGCCTGAGAGATGGAGTCGAGCCAACTTTGGTGGTAAAAGGTAAACACTTTTTTCTCATAAAATAACAGTTTCAGCCCAAACATAAACAGTTTTTGCCTTAACATAAACACTTTTAGCCGTAACATAAACAGTTTCGGCCCTAACATAAACAATTTTTGCTTATATATAAAAAGTTTTTTCCCAACATTAACTATTTTTGTATAAATAATTTGCCCAAACATAAATAATTTTTTCTTGGCAGGTATGATTACATGACTATCAACTATTCAGAAAGTTTGAATAATGTCTTGAAAGAGGCCAGGTGCTATCCCGTTACAAACATGCTTGAGTACATGCGGTTTACAACCCAAAAGTGGTTCTACGAGAAGCGGGGTAAAGCAGAAAATACAAGGACGACCTTGGTGGAAACAAGGGAAAAAGTGTTGGAAAACAACAAACCAGCGGGCTCACGGTTAAGGGTTAATCCTATTAGTACTATGGAATTCGAAATTATAGATAGCGAGGGAAGTTTCATTGTTAATCTTACTTCTCGCTCATGCGAGTGCGAAAAATTCCAAGAATATGTCATGCCTTGCGTTCATGGAGCCGCAACATGCGAGTTTCGTAAATACGTAATCTATGAATACTGCTCGCCGCACTACTTTACGGACATGTACAAAAGTACATACGAAGGCTTGATTTACCCTCCAGGTTAGATGCAATTAGTTTACCAAAATACACTTTTACCATGAAATCTTATGTTTGTCGGGTTCTTTCAGGTGATGAGATTAACTGGGATCTTCCGGAAGAACTGGTGGACATTCAAGTGGGACTTCCAGAAGAAAAAACACGAGCAGGACGTCCGTCGAAAAGGAAAGGTGGAAGACCAAAAAATAAGCGTCGCCCTTCACTCGGTGAAACTCTCATTGTACACCGCCAGTGCTCGAAATGCGGTACTCGGGGCCATAACCGTGCATCATGCACGGCGCGTATGTAGGAATAAACAATTTTGTTATTATGTAGGAAAATATTGAAGGGAACACGATGTTGACAATTTCATTATTATGTTAAACACTTTTTGCTTTAGATCCAATAGTTTTTGCCCAAACATTAACAGTTTTACACTACACATAAATAGTTTTTGCTTTAACATAAACAGTTTTTGCCTAAACATAAACATTTTTCCCTTATTTCAAAAATAAAATAAATCAACATAAATACTTTTTGTATAAACATAAATACTTTTTGGGTAAACGTAAATAGTTTTCGCACAACCGGAAATAAAATAAATCAACATAAATAATTTTTGCCCAAACATTAACAGTTTTACCCAAAACATTGATAGTTTTTTCTTCAACATAAACAATTTTTCCCTAAACATAAACACTTTTCGTCGTAACATAAATAGTTTTTTCCCTAACATAAATTTACTTACATTTTCCTGACCATTACCGAACCTAGCCCCCAAAAATGGTAAATGGTCCTACCGTAACATAAAAGTTTTTTCCTTAACATCAATCTTCAGTACTTTTTGCGCTTTTGAAGATCCGTACCGTAAGCTCTTGTCGATACTTGAGCATATCGTCAGAAGTAATTTCGTCCATGAAGCATCCACGCATGGCTTGTTCTACGTAACTTATGGCGAAAATGCCGCAATCGCCGCTACGAAAAAATAAAAGATTAATGAAGCATAATAAAAACAGGATGTCGAAACACTCACAGAACTAAGTGGGATCTTACGGATTTTTCGCCCGAGGAACGTCGACGTAGTCCCAAAGAAACGGTAAGCTCTTCGTGAATCGGTCATGCAAAAAAGACAGGTCGACTTTTTTGATGATAATCCAAATTGCTTCACTAAGATATTCCATTTCCGTCGCCAGTCTGTCACGGCCGATCACACAAGGATCGTAATCGTATACTCTAAACTTCCACTCATTGAGGTCAACTACCACGACATACCAAATTATACTATTGTAATTCATGACTATTGCGACTTCGCTAAGGACATCCCAGCAATTCATTTTCTTATCTTCGTCCCCAAAAACACCGTAAACCATATTGTCCAAAAATAGCTCTGCATTGTTTTCTCGGTGGTTCTTAAGGGCATGCATTACTTCTGTACTCCAATGGGCGGAAACATTGTTCACGCTGCCTCGAAAATACCCATTGTTGGTGTACCGCTGCTCCTTACAAAAATACGCAAAGGCTGCGTCAATGTGCTGCAGAAAAATGAACACAAACATAAACACTTTTTAGCCTAACATAAACACTTTTTAGCCTAACATAAACTGTTTTAGCCCAAACATAAACAGTTTTAGCCCTAACATAAACAGTTTCTGCTCTAACATAAACAGTTTTAGCCCGAACATAAACAGTTTCTGCCCTAACATAAACAGTTTCTGCCCTAACATAAACAGTTTTAGCTGTAACATAAACACTTTATGCCCTAACTTAAACAGTCACAAATTTAACCAAAAATCTTACCATTGTATCCAGCCACGAAAGAGGTGAAAGCAACTCTTGAAACCATTTTCGGTCACCTCGGAAGTTTGTAAGCAGCATCACGTCCACCTTATTGTTCTTCGCCCTAGTGTTCATCCATTTGTCAAATTTGATCCAACGCGGATCCGCTTTATCTATTTGAACCGGGTCATCCTTCTTCGCCATCGCCTTCCCCTTCGCGAGTTTTGGTACGGCCACCTTTGTGCGCTGTTTCAACTCCTCCGTATCGGGGTTTGTGTAACCCTCCAACATCTTACTCGGCTTTCTTTCCCTCTTGCCCGGGAAAAGGGAAGCGATACCATGGTCAAAACCCGGTATTTGGGTAGGCAGTTCGTCATCAAGCGCCGCAAACAAAGGTTCCAGGCTTTTTGCAACTGGGGTGGCCTTTTTCACGAATGGTAAATCTTCTTGAGAAACTGTCCTATCACCGGAATCCCTCTTCCGGGTCACACCAATCGGGCTCCCCAAATTGATGCAAGTTTGTTGTGGTTTTTCAGACTTTACTTGGCCAGAAATCAACGAACGAACAGTCTCACGAAAATCTAGTAAAATGCTTTCCTGTACGTATTGTTAACAAAAATTATGTTAGAATATGCCTTAACACAAACAGTTTTAGCCCAAACATAAACAGCTTTAGCCCTAACATAAACATTTTTTACCCTAACATAAACAGTTTCTGCCCTAACATAAATAGTTTTTGCCCTAACATAAACAGTTTTAGCCATAACAGAAACACTTTTTACCCTAACATAAATAGTTTCTGACATAAACACTTAATACCCTAACATAGACAGTTTTAGCCCAAACATAAACAGTTTTAGCACTAACATAAAGAGTTTTTCATCAAATCTTAAAAAATGTTAAAAAATGATAAAAAAAGCTGATGAAACTATACCATTTCTACAATTTTCTTTTCTTTTTCATCGATCTTCTTCGCTTGTTTATCGATCTTCTTTGCTTTTTCATCGAGCTGGTCCTTTAAATTAGGAACGGGAACTTCAGGTTCTTGTGGGTTCTCAGGTTCTTTGGGGTTCTCGGGTTCTTCACGGATGTCTCTCTCAACTTCCTTGACCACAAACTCAAGTACTTGGATCTACAAACAAAACAATGTATGAAATAACATAAAAAATAATACGTTAAAACAAACAGTTCAAAACTGAAATAGCGTACATTGCGAGACTTGAAGAATGATTTCGCCATCTTGAACTCGTTTATATCCAGAAAGATACTCAGCGCCCAATGTAATAGTGGTCGGTGAAATGCGTGGAAAGTGTACTGCGGATAACTGGAGTTGCCCAATCTAATAATTTTTTTTTTACTTTAGCCTTCCAGTTGAACTTCCAAACAAAACTCAGAACTTGGTTTCACCCGATGTTACCCCAGGGTTTAGCCAAATAATCCTCCTGATGACGAATAATATAATCTGTGGGCGTGTAGACAGTTTGGCCATCCACGCCAAGTAACACCCCCTCCATCAATAGAAACAATCCGCACTGGAATCTTAGAGGCGGGGGAAGATCTTCCATCACGAAATCGTCAAAAAAGCTCATTCCACGACCTTCTTTCAAGCCTTGAGCCACCTTTGCCTGGTTTCGAAGTTCCGTCTTTAACATCCGGGTCGAATCTAAAACCGGTTATGGAACAAAACTCTCGGTGCCCAAACTTTTTAACCACGCCGCAAAAGTTAAACCATAGCTCGTCCGAGGCTCCATGGCTCGGAACTCGACGAAGCAGAATCTGATGGATCAAACCCATCGGAGAAGGGGGGTCAAACGTCTCAAATAGGTAACTGAATCGCCGCTCAACATCATGGTTCATAGCATCGTGTGCCACCAAGGTGTCCACAATTTCCGCCACTCGTTTTGTAGACGGGCACTATACTTGGGCTGATCTCCAATCCTTTTCCGGTGCAATGTATGCCATTCCTAAACAAAGTTAACATCAATAATCAGGTCCTAATCCAAAAAGCCATAAACCCTAAACAAAACAGCCCTAAAAAAGACCTAATCAAGCACTAAAAAACACTAAATCAGCCCCTAATCGTGCCATAATCAAACCCAAGCCAAAACCTGCCTTAATCAAGCATTTCATCGAACATATTGTGTGCATAAACAAAAACCCTAAATCGGGCCCTAATCGTGCCATAATCAAACACAAGCCACAAACTTCCTAAACATAAACATTTCATCAAGCATATTGTGTGCATAATAAACAAAAACAAAATCCCAAAACCTATGACCGAAACCTGAGATTCACAGAGGGGTTTTTGGTCGACTGGGTTTCGTCGTGCAGAGAGAAGGGCGGCGAGGTGGGTTTCGTCGGCTGGCGAGGGCGAGATGGGCGGCGAGGGCGAGATGGTGGACGTCTAAGGCAAGGCGAGGCGAGGACGAGATGGTGGACGTCGAAGGCAAGACAGAGAAACCCTAAAAAATTTCACCGAAGATGAGACTCGGGGCTGAGCTTCAGAGAGAGAGAGAGTGGGAGGCTCGGGAGGGAAGTGAGAGAGAGGGTGGGAGGCTCGGGGCTGAGGGAGGCTCGGGTGTGACAGAGGGGGAAGTTCGGGAAGCTTGTTTTACAATTGTTTTTTTTTTCCAGCTTTGGTTACTTTAACTCAAGAGGGGGGTTTCGAGCATATTTTTGTAATATCATTAACTCGGGTATTTTTCCGCAAACACATGCTAAACCGGGAATACAAACTGAAGTTTCCCTATATATATATATATATATATATACTTATAATATAAATCTTTTAATTATTAATTATCTATTAATAATCCGGAATGAATCGTATCAATAATTAAATCTAAAATTATATTATATTATAATTTCTGCTCTCTCATATCACACATTAAAATGTCGTGGGACAAACCCATCATTTTATTTGTGACACGTGATTTAATTAATGCAACCCGAAACTTTAGTTAAAACCATTAAGTCTATAAATCACAAACCGTCAGTCGGATCGACTCGGTTCCAAAAGATAAATTGCACAAAATTAAATTTTCTACAACTTTTCAATCGATGAAAAAATTCAATTCATTCATCTTTTGACAGTTAAATTTCCGGTACCAAACTTTGGTACTTTTGCCGCGGTAAAACTATCCGAAATCTGACACAAACTTCAGTTTTATAAATCCTGTCAAATGATTAACCAAACGTATATTTAATGACATACGTATCATCCGTTCCGGAGCTATCCTGGGGACCATGGACCATCACTTAAGCTCTAACGAACTGCTAGAAATTCGTGAACCTCCGTGTAATTCCACTATAAACCCGAGGCTGCACTCTTTAGTGATACATTATATATTATTCCATTTTATAGCAAGATTTCCATTCATACAATCAAATTCGGGTTTTTGATCTTTCACTTGGTGATCCACACATGAGCAGGCGGTCTTTACCATCTTTCCTATCACTGCATTTTCATCCTTAACTCAGTCGGTGATATTGTGAGCGACCCACTTATGATTATAAGTCATAAGCTGGAAATGGGTCTATCTCACTTCTCACCATCGACAATCAAGGGAATCATCTTGACTCTAAAGAGAGTTGTGTGATGCCTATATCTATGATCAAGCTACCTTCACTGTTGACTAATATGTTCCCAAAATAATAGTGTTGGAAATGATATATTGTGTTATTTAACGGTTAAATCAAAGAACAATAAGGTCAATAGATCAGACTTATATCGAATATCCATTTGATCATCTACTAGTGACTCAACTCCAAGTTATTAGTGACAGTCTTATATGATAACTTCTGGAGTTTAAGTCAGGTCTAGTCCAATATGAAAACACTTCATACTTAATGCACTTCTAGTGAGTGTGACACACACTTAATCAGAATAGAATTATATCACTTAGTCACATTAATGACCTTATCAATTAATGAGCTCCCACCCAGTTAATCAGGTCACGGACAATTTAAGTTCATTTATTATGATTATCAATTCTTCCTCACATTCACTCAAGTGTGATGATAATAAAATTATTGCATTCCATTATGAACTATGGATCAAACATTCTACTTTACTTTACAGAAACTATAATAAGATTAACATAATAAGTATCATCTTTACTCAACGTCAAGTAATAATCTTTTACAAATGGGTTAAAACAACTTGTTTAAGGACACATGTCCGATAATCTCCTACTTGTACTTAAAGAAGATGACCCCTGTCTTTCAGACTCATATTCTTCAGATGCCTCCTGAATATTTTCTCTGGCAACATCTTGGCGAATGGATCAGCCAGTTTTTCTCACAAAGCTATTTTTCATAACCCTTACGTCGCCTCGATGTACCATCTCTATGATGAGATGGTATTTACGTTCTATATGCTACACCTTGTTATGGTCACAGAGCTCTTTAGAATTTTGCCACCGCGCCATTATTGTCATAGTACAACATTAGGGGTCCTATCTGTACCTGGGACTACTCAGAGCTCTGTGCAGAATTTCTTGAGCCAAACTGATTCCTTGGCTGCCTCCTCACGACTCCTACGTACTCAGTATCCATCGTGGAATCTGCGATACATGATAGCTTTATGCTTATCCAGAATACCGCTCCACTAACAAGGGTGTACACTGCTCTCGACATGAACTTTCTCGAGTCCCGGTTAGACATAAAGTCTGAGTCAGTGTAGGGATTCAGTTAATATTCTGAACACACTAGCACATAGTCTCTCGTTCTCCGAAGATACTTGATAAGGTTCTTCACTGTTGGTTTAGTGAACCATACATGGGTTAGATAGGGATCTGCTAACAATTCCCATATTTTGGAATATATTAGCTAACCACGCTTTCACGCCCGATAACTTTTTCAATCGTTTCCGATCAAAAGTATGTCGACGTATATCACAAGGAAAACCACCACGTTTATCATCATTGAGATTATAAACGCAGGCCATCAATGATATTTTAGCGAATTCTTAAGTCTTGATGTCTTATCAAACTTTTCGATTCCTAGACCTGGAAGCTTGCTTCAATTTATAAATAGATTTGAGTAATCTGCAAACCTTACATTCTTGATCTTTCTGCACGAACCTTCTAGTTGGACCATATATTTCTTGGTTCATGATTTCCTGTCGTTTACCATGATCAGTATCCTAAATTTCGTTGTTAAAGGTAAAAGGATCATTACGTTACTCTCGACACGACCACGTTTATCTCTTTCTGGTGCTCGTAGCGTCCAATCATAATGATTGAACCTCTCACTACGTATGAGTACCTAGAATTCTGATTCGGGACCTGTGGTTTCCTCAATCTGCTTTTCAACAGTCGATGTTGATCATGTAATTACTATGTCTTCGGACAATTCCTCTAATAATATTTTACTTTGAGGTTCATAGTTTATTATATAATCATATTCCAAAGGAGCTACTATCGTTAGTAAAGTGACTACTCTCTTATATGATCATAAGCTATGTCTTGTCTAAGTACCAACTAAATGAATATTGTAAAATGATTACCTTCAATTTAATCATTTATAAACAGTTATAGTTCCCCTTTTTCTGCAACACCTCATTGTGCTGGTTTGCTAGGAACCGTTTATTTATTATTTACGAGATTATAGAACTAAAAGTTCAGACTCATCCCTTTCAGAATAACTGAAGAGCCAATAGTGATTTACCGAATTAAAAACCCGGTTCATGCAATAGATTTCTAGAACTCACAAAAGTTCTAATTCACTTTGCATTCATGCCATTACCTTGAACTCTTGCCAATCATTAGATAAAGTATTCATATCCTTCTCGAGCTTGTATAATTGACCACATACACCAAGTATGAACAAGATTTATAGGAATTGTGGCTCTTAGACCTTTTTTCTATAGAAAAATGGTTTTTCAGTCATTTTAATCTTTTAGATAAGATTCTCAAACAGGGGGAATTGACAAACAATTCATGCATTGGTCCACCCTATTTATTTTATCTAAATTAATATGACTATATAGTAGAAGCCTTAGGTATGATTAATCACTTCATCTTTAACCTTTTTCTGGATATTATATCCATAATATTCATCTATGATTTCATAAGGGTTTCAACTCGTTTATTTGTCCTAACGTTCCATATAAACAATTAAATCATTTCTTAAGATAATTTTTATCTACAATTATAGATCCTTGTTTAGATACGTTGACATTTAAACCTCGTTTATTTCATTTCACAGGACAAGAACACGATTTTGTGAAAGGGAAAGTGTGAAAAGAACACACGGAAATTTTGAAGTAGACTATAATGCAGGACAATAATTTCTCCAATGTATTTTCTCAGGGTTGTATGTGTTGATCTGAGGTCGAGCTTGGTATTTATAGGCTTCAATTGTTCCCGTTGGACTTCCAGGAATCTTGGAGTTGTTCTTCCGAGCTGACAGGGTTGAATGGCTCATCTTGACGACGCGTGTCCCACAACTGCGTACTCTTCGTCGAGTTGAAATACATCTGTTGGAGGCTTGACTTCCTGATCCTGGTCTTTAGCTTGATTTTAATTGAGGAAGCTGGCTAGGAAATATGAAGGCTCTGTCCCTCTTTTCCTTGGTTGATGACGGATGGCTTTTGGGTTTTGGGCCAGATAGCTTCGTGTTTATTGGGCCTCATCTTGCACGAACATCCTAACGGGCTTCGCAAGTGGGCCTTTACAAATACTTGTTTCATTCTTTAAGGCCTTTTATCTTTGTCACAAATTTAATTAATTCATAGCTTTGTACTATATGTCGTATTAAAATAACGATGAATTTGTACATCAACAAATATAATGCTATTTAATGTCATAAATAATATCTAAAATATGTTGATTATTTAAAAAATTAATAGCATGAGAAATATTAATTATTTTATATTATATAATGAATATTTAAATATTTATTTTCTTGATAATTATTACCAAAATTTATAATAAATATGATTATTTTTTTACTACATTTTATGTAAAAAAAAAATTAAAAATTGACATTACATTCAGATCTGTATTAGGATCTTAAAAAACAAATAGACTTAATTATCTCTTATTCGGATACAGATGTAACATCTTATTATTCAGATGTGCATTCAGATTCAAACGTCTAGATCTTAATGTAAACAAACACACCCTTAGTTTGTTAACTATTTAATCAACAGAGTGATTCTGGAGTACTCCCATTGAAGAGATGGCCACTAAGGTGACTCTTAGTCACTTACACACAATGTTATTAAATCTATGTCGGGGACCGTGGGTTACTTCAATGCTAAACAACACTCCCCAGTTATTTTTTACAGAAATAAAAAATAAAAATCTATTTTTGTTTAAATTTTATAACTATGTTTATAAACTAAACTACGATGATGTATGTTGTCCACATTTTTAGGGACGACAACTATCCAGGCAACATGTCCGATCCCGGGCCAGACCCAGCGACCCCGCGGCGGGAAGTAAATAGGAGATTACTCGGGTGTTCGGAGTGGCCAAGTGTGCGGGCGTTGATACGAATAGGATTCCCGCCCCTTTACACCGTGATCTTCGGGGTGGCCAAGGGTGCGGGCGTTGATAGGAATAGGACTCTCGGCCCGTCACACCCTAGAGTCGTCATATGGGGGAGGCTAGGTACGTGAGCATTGATGAGAATAGGATTTTCGGCTCGGCGTAGCCCTTGGTCGTCAATGGGTGGTGGCTAGGTACCAGAGCGTTGATGGGAATAGGATTCCCGGCTCGACATACCCCTCGTCTGTCGCCGGGTGGTGGCTAAGTACTGGAGCGTTGATGGGATAGGATTCCCGGCTCGGCGTACTCCTCGTCTGTCGTCGGGTGGTCTTTTTCCTTATCCTCGGGGGGCTTATGGGAGTTGTTTATTATTATGGTTGTGTTCGCCTTGTTAATTACGGGTTGCCTACGTACCCTACCTCAGGGATCAAACCGTTACGTAGTTTTCTTTTAGGTAATTAATGGGGGTTAGCGGAGATAGTGGTATTAGATCCACTAATAGTCCCCGAGGGTTTGAAGCGATACTTTGGGTAAGATACGAAGGCGCTGGGGAAGGACTATTCTAGAAGAATAGCCCGAACGTGGAGCAGAGCTTCGGAGGAGCCAAAGATGCGGTGCTTAAGTGGTCCAACGACCGACTCGCGAGGTGGACAGAGCTTCGGTGAGCCGAAGGTGAGCCTCCTTAACCGTCTAGGGGACCGGCTATCGATGTGGGCAGAGCTTTGCCTAAGCGTAGCTGCGGTGCCTAACTTGTCCTGTGGACAAATGACAAAAACGGGGGAGAGCTTCGAGGAGCGAAGATTGCCGTCTTTTTGTGGGCAAAGATTTGGCTAGGAAAAGTTGCAGTTTTCGTCCCTCCCGGCACTTAGTTGATGTGCACAGGGTATTGCGAGTTCCTCGGTGTTGCTAAGGCTAACTCGGTCTCACTAGATGGGACGGCTTTTGACTCCTTACTAGACGGCGAGGAGAGCCCGTATTAACGGAGGCGAAGATCTCACACGGGTGCTATAATATAAGTCGGCCTTGGATAGTTCTTTTTGGGTGTGACTGAAACCTTCCTTGGGGGTGTTGAGGAGTTGGTTTTTTGGTGGAGATGAGAGGGTGTTTTTGGAGGTGAAAGGGAGGCTAATGATGGTCAAAATCCCTTGGGTGATGATCTTCCTTCCTTGCTCAGATTTTCTTTTGTGGAGAGGAGAGATTTGTGCATAGTAAGGGTAAGTGAAGGCTAAGATTGTGATTCATGTGAAATGGGGTGGTATTTATAGTCTTTTGGATGGTCTAGGGGTAAGGAAGTCTATGCAAGTGGAAACACATCCCACTAGGGCATTATGGTCCATAATGGAAGGAATTTGGAGTTATTTCTATGAGGAGAGGGTAATGAAGGGAATTTTGGGGGTTAATGGGAAATGGGAGAGTGGTTCATGTGAGTAAGACTTCACATGAGGGTATTTGGGTAATTTGTGAGGGTGAAGACATCCCCACATGATAAGGCAAGTATTTGGTGGTAGAGAGGTCATTCCTAGGGCTCTAGGAAGTTCCTTCGAGGATAAGGAAGTGTTTGGCATGAGTGGTGTTCTCCGTGAGTTCGGATGGTGCGACTTGGGTGGCTCTGCAGGCTGGGGAAGGCTCCTTGGCAGAGGCACCCGTGCCACAGGGGACAGCACGGGGGCTCCAGAGGCTTGGGAGGCTGCCCTGGCAGGGGTAGCACGGGGGCTTGGGCGGCTCTTTGGCAGGGGAATCCCATGCCGCACGGGCGGCACAGGGGCTTCGGGGGCTACCCTGGCAGGGGAACCCGTGCCGCAGGGGGCAGCACGGGGGCTCGGGCGGCTCCCTGGCAGGGGCACCCGTGCCGCAGGGGGCAGCACATGGGCTCGGGCGGCTCCCTAGAAGGGGAACCGTGCCGCAGGGCGCGGCACGGGGGCTTCGGGGGCTGCCCTGGCAGGGGCACCCGTGCCGCATGGGGCAGCACTGGGGCTCGAGCGGCTCTTCTGGCAATGGAACCCGTGCCACAGGGGGCCGCACGGGACTCCGGAGGCTGGTTTGGCAAAGATAACCCGTGCCGCTGGGGCGGCACGGGGGCTTCAGAGGCTTCGGGAGTTGGGGGCTTCGTACAGAGGCTCAGACACTTCCTGCACGGTCTTTTCCCGTGTCCGCTCTTTACCCCGGGCACTTCCTGAGTTGTCCCTCTGCTTCCTAAGGGTATTTTGAGTTGTTGGTGGGCCGTTTTTACCGTGACCAAAAAGCACCAACAACATTAATCCCCCAGTTTCTTTGAGAAGTTTCACTGCTCGAGAGACTTTATAGCTTTTATCGGTCTTCTCCTTGTCCGATTTGGCGGTGGATTTTTGGGAAGGGCCTATTTCTTCTTCCTTCAGGCTTGCATGGTTGCGGTGCGGGATGGACGTCTTTTCTTGGCTTCTTCCTTCCTGTTTTGCCGGCTTCTGCTCACTCTTTATCGGTGGGGTATTCATCGGAATGACAGGCTTCTGAGTTTTCTCGACAGATCAATGGCTTTCTGCGCTTCTCCAAGTGGACCTTGTATCCTTTGTCTTCATTGCGGGCTTCTCTAGAAGTGTTACCACCGGGTTTGGTGCCTTTGTAAATTTATGGATTTTCTAAGGCTTTCCCGTTTTTTTAGTCCTTAAAACTTTTATGCCTTTTCGGGAAACTTTAAACGGCACCCAGGACATCCCAAAGGTTTCCCGGACCCTTGGGGAAAATTTTGGAATTTTTGGAATTTTTTGTTTTGCGGGTTATTTTTTTTGTTTTGACCCAATTTTGGCTTACGTTCCTTTTGTAAAATCTTCATAAAAATTCCAAATTTTTAATTTCCGAAAGAAGGGGTATCATCCATGCATTTTTTCCGGATTTATGGTGAATTTTACGGAATTTATGGATTTTTTTGGCTTCTCGGGCTCTAAAAGACAAAAATCTTTACTTTTGTAAAGTCAACCCCAAGTCTATCCGAATTTGAGGGCTTCATGAAGTTGTTTTTGGGGAGAAATTCAAACTTTAAGGTTGTTGGGTGAGGGGAGACAAGACCTTGACATGGTGATGTCATAAAGTGTTTTATGCTACCTTTTTGCTTTTTGGTCTTCCTCTTTCCTCATTTACCCTCTTCACTTCTTGTCTTTTTCATTTCTTCTCTCCAAAACTCGAGTTCACCATTTTTGAGAGCTCCAAAATTCGGCCAAGCTCATTTCTTCTCTGTAGCTTCGATTTTTGATGAGTGTTTGTGATTCCATTTATGACGAGCTTGAGGAGTTGGTTCAGCGGTCGCCGAAATGTTCTCTTTTGCGGAATCTGCTCCTCCCATTGTCGTCTTCCATTTCGGCCATCCTAGCTTCGATGGAAACTTGTTCAGACTCCAAGATATCTACCGAAGTTCCTCACACTTCTTCGGGTAAGTTCCGTGAGCCTTTGATCTTGAAAAATAGGTTAGGATCTCCATATTGAGTGTGGTTTTTTGGTGTTGGTTTCTCCATTATTTAGGGGAAGCTATGGCGAAATATTTTTAAGGAGGGTGAGATAGAATCTCCCATTGGCCGGACAGTGAAGGAACCCGTAGCCTCGGAGGGTGGCGTGATGGTCGAGGGTGGCCCCGGACCAACCCCGAAGCCAATCGAAGGTGGGGAAAACTCGGCCTTTGGGTCTTGGAAGCTTCGTTCCACGGGTGGTGATTCTCCCATGGTTCCCACCGCTCCCTTGCCTCTTGGGGAGGCTGATGTCTTGGCGGGTGCTGCGGCTCCGGGTGCTCCGCGGCTGCTGCCGATCTCGCAGGGACTTCTGGCGCTGCGGGTACAATTCCCGCGGCTCCCGCGGCTGATGGGGACCCCGAGGGGGCTGCGGCTGCTGCAGCTAGCCATTTCCCGCGGCTGCTGCGGCTCTAGAGGGGGCCCTGGCTGCTGCGACTGGACTTCTTGCGACTGCTAAGGCTCCCGCGGGTCTCGAGATTCTTTCGTCTGATGACTTCGTCTCTTTTGATAGCAGCTTCAACTTTGTTTAGGATGGGTGTTCTTGAGACGACTCCTTAATTTCTTGGTTGCTGCCATCCAGTCTTCCCATTGCAGGTCTTAATCCTGTAGGGTTGAACACAAAGCATGATACCTCGAAGGTCTTTACTTACTGTCTGCTACACAGGTGTAACTGAGGCAATGCCCATGTACGAAGACATGAACTGTTCAGTCCAGCTAGCCAATACAGGCCTGCCGGAGGTCGGGGGTGATCGCCCTCAACAACACTACTTTTACCTCAGATGAAAACATCTTCCGTTTTTTACTATCCAGCAGAAGACATGGGATGAACCGATAGTCAAACGAGGGCGTGAATCCTCGTCCTACTTGGCCAAGGCCCCATGCTCGCCCCGGGAAACAGACGGTAAAATCCAAATCTTCCCAGGTACATTAATCTTCCACTCCCGTGGCTCTCGGCCCGCGGGTTTTTGAGGTTCGGACGCGAAGATAGTTTTCATGTTTCAACCTCCCGCCGTGCTCGTCTTTAGTCTTGGGTATTCGGGCTCAAAGATATCCTTCGTGCTGCGATACGTGACTTTGCTTGCCTCCGGCTTTCGGGATTCAGACTCAAAGATAGCCTTCGTGATGCTATCCCATTTCTTGCTTGTTTTCGCCACCGATTTTGATCCTCGCCTTTGGGTTGTATTGTTACGAAAATTCGCGCGCGGAGTTCTTAGTCTTTGTGCTTCGACTTCAGGATGTTCTTCCTATATTGGCGGTGGATGGGGTCTTCGTCTTTTCCTCGGCTTAATGGCCTCATCTTCGTTGGCTCTGGGGTTCTTCTTGTCTTGCATTTTTTGAGGGAGTTCGTGTATAGACACACGCGGCCTTCGTGTTGTGGCTCCCAGACTTCTTTCTTATGCTGGCAGTAGATGAGGTCTCCACCTTTCGGTTGACTTGATTTAAGGGATTTTGCGCTTCGTTGTGGGTTTTCTCCAAGATTTGATCGTAGGCCCAACGTACACGTGTCTTCTGCGTTCCAGAACCAGTTGACTGATATTTTTTCTTTCTTCCGACATTGTTTTTTTAAGCTGGTTTTTGCCTTTTTGGACCAGTTTCTCGAGTCGGTGTATTGCATCCCGTAACCCCCCTCCCCCCCCACTCTTTCTTCAAATTCGAAAGAGGTTGGAGAGAAACGTTTTGTGTCTTTTTGGGGGCTCGACTCGCTTTGTCTCATTTAGTTCAGTGAAGACTTTTCTCAAGGAACTTGTACCGGGCGGTCTCTTGGAAAAATCGAGCCATGATTCTCTTTTTCCATTGATTCATTGAATATGTACATCGCTTCCGAGGAAACGTAAAAACAAGATTTCGTGACCTCGCGAAGGGTCACTTGAAGGAAAGCAATAGAAGGAAGTGCCGGTACGTGACACTTTGGCGGTCATTTACATATGGCTTTATGGCATTAGAGGTTGGTGCCGGCGGCCGTTCCTAGATGAAGCGGGGTTGGCGGGCGGCACCGATGAAAGAAGGTGGTTCTTTCGCGGAGGCTTGAGCTTCTTCTTGGCGACCTGGCTCGGACCTTCTGCGAGGAGTATTTTGGTGGAAAGTAAATGTTCTTTCCGACGCAGTTTGGAGAAATGGATCATAGAAGCGTTGTGTCAGCTGTGACACTTCTTGGAAAGCGTAGAAGAAAGTATCCTGTGAAGGATCTTTCCCGGGAGGGGAGCATCGGTATGTACATGTTATGGTGTTTCCATTATTTACGTGAGGATTTCGACCTCTTCGTCTGTGAAAGTGACGTACTCCCAAAATTCCCCTTGTTCCTCCACTTGGTCCTCGAGGGAGGTGCATTCGGAAGTGAGATGTCCAGGGGCTTGGTAGAGCCTACAGAATTTTGACTCGTCATGGCCTTGGCCATAGTCTCCAAGTGTTTGGCTTGAAAAATCTTTCTGGATGGTTGAAAAAGATTGTCTCTGTGGAGAGTATTAGAGGCATGTAGCCGTCTTCGCATTTTTCCGGACCCTTCGGGCGGGGGCCTGGGTTTCTTGAGAAAGTGGTCGTTTGAGGGGGCCCTCCCGTCTTCTGATACTTTTTTTTTTCGAGATCCGGTGTTCTCGTGACTCTCGTAGTATGCTTGGGTATCCTGACACCCAAACTCGGGCGCGGTGTCTGTTGGAAATCAGGGTTTGATTCCCTACTTCATTACCACGAAATAAGCCTCTGAGCCGTCCTGGTAACATTTAAAAATTATTTTTAAAGCGGAAAACTTGTTATCGAACCAACGGCACGAATATCGGGTAATTACCGTTTTGACAAGACCCGATAAATATTATAAATTGAATATTTCATAATCATTATTAATAAGCTAGTCGAATAGGAAATAAATAGAAAGCGGTAAATGGCTGCATTTATTAACCCAATGCATAAGGCCGTACCTCGGTTGACGTTTTGGCTGTGGACTCTGAAATTCCGTAGGGCTCCTTCGGGGCTGAGGGAAACACCCGTGATCTTCCGGGATATACTCCTGGATTCCTCGTACCGAAGTGTGGGCTTCGCCGGCAGGACTCCGTCGCAAAATTTAACTGACAATTCTTTTTAAGCTACCAGAGAAAAATGTCTCCTAAGCCGAACTAAAAAATAGATCAGAAGCAGAAAACTCGCAGACCCTAGAGAGAGAGGTAGAGCTCGAGTTTTTTCTCTGGGGAAGGTCTCAAAAATGTGTAGAATGAGCCTCCTATTTATAGGTCTAAGACAGTAACCAAATTGGAGATTTTTCCTCTCATTTTTTGAATTATTATAATTAAATTTAATTAATTATTCCAATACAATGGTCCAGATTCAATCTCATCTAAATCCAATGGATATAATTAATTAGGGATTTAATTAAATGATAAATACATGATAAGATCAAAATATTTAATCTTATCATCATTTTAATTAAATTCGAAGTATATATATATATAATTCGAATTTTATAATGATTATCTAGATCCAATGGTTAAAAATAAATCTTAAACCAATCCAATGGATCAAATCAATTAGGGTTAAAATCAAATGCCCTAGGGTTTTAATAAAACCCTAATTCGAATTCTTAACCCTTCATTAATTCGAATTATATATTATATATATGTACATATATAATATTAATTAATATATAATCTGACGGTAAAGATTAAATCTTAAAACCGATCGAATAGATATAATTAATCAATCAAATTCAAAATACCTAAGATTGGTCGCCAAGCTATCAATTTCAAATTACCATTAGGGTTAAAATCAATTATCTCAATCCAACGGTTGATATTAAATCATAACCGATCCAATGGATTAATTTAATTTTAGGGATTTGCTAAAATACCAGAACATTTGGTACTTATGCCACAAATATGGAATGTCCAAAACATATGATTCGAATTTTCTAGGGTTTCAAATGACCAAACCCTAATTCGAATTTTACACATTTAATATATATACATATTTTTTATTTATTAATATAAATCTATTAATTATTAATTAATTATTAATAAGATATTAATAATTAAATCCAAATAATTAAATTATATTAATAATTCCTGATCTCAATATCACACATAAAAATTTCATGGTGCCACACCATCATTTAAATTCGTGACATGTGATTTAATTTCATAGTTTATCGAACCAAGCATAAACCTAGAAAATCCATATATCACAAACCGTAAGTCGAAATGACTTGGTTGAAAAAGAAAAGTTGTTTAGAATTTAATTTAAATTCTAACTTTCTTTTTATCAGTTAATTCCGTGCACCAAAATATGGTACTTTTGCCACGCTGACGATAAAATTATCTGACGTCTGCCACAGCCCTTTCAGTTTTTTAAGTCTATCCAAATGATTAAACATTATCCAGAATGTATTTTAATCATGTACGTATCATCTGTTACGGAGCTATCCGAGGGTTCATGGACCCGTATCACTTAAGCTCCAACGAACTAGTAGTTGTTTGTCAAACCTCGAAGTGATTCCACTATACACCCGAGGCTTCACTCTTTAGTGATACGGTATATATTATTCCCTTTATATCAACAGGGTGTCCATTGATACAATCAAATTCGGGTTATTGTTCTTTCACTTTATGATTCACACATGAGCAGGCGGGTTTTACCGTAATGCCTCTCATTGCATTTCCTCCTTGACTCAGTAACTAATATTATGAGTGACCCACTTCGATTCATAAGTTGCGCACGGGTACCTCTCACTTCTCACCACTGACAATCGAGGGAGCCATTATGACTCTGAAGAGAGCTGTGTGATGTCCATGTCTATGATCAAGCTTGTAATACCCAAGTGATGTTAAGAGCAAGGATTTATAATTATCTATGTTTTGCTTATTTTATGAATTATAAGACATGAAATGATGAAGATATTTTGAAACACATGGTCATTATTTGTCTTTAAATAACACATTACTCATGCATAGTAAGACAAAGTCCCTCATTATATATGGTGTGCATACAAAATCTATGATGAGATTTATGCTTGAATTTGATGCCTTGTTGTGTAATATTATGAGCTTATTAATTTACCTCATGATCAAAGCTCTATCGCAATAAATATATATATATATATATATATATATATATATATATATATATATATAATGACTTATCAAATAAAGTCTCATGCATGCATAGAAACGTATTTGTTTTCGTGACCTATACTTAACTTTATATATAATGCAAAACCTATATCTAGAGTGATGGGTATTTCTTCTATCGATGCGGCCATATATTTACATGCTCAGTATACCATCAAATCAAAAGATTATGGTCACATTAGGATCCCATAATTTAAGGGCATGATTTACACTCTACTCTGAGCTACGTTTAGTAGTATGGTGATATTTTTGGACCATGCCTTAGCTGAAATGAAGTGGTTTTGAATGATGTCATTTCCCTCTCCCAACATGTTCTATCTCAAGTGTATTTATTGACAGTTCTCTCTTTGACTCTCACATTCAAACCTTTCCGAGCTCCCTCACTTACGCTTGAGTCCTCAAGAAATCTTTTTCATCACTCAAAATACCTACGTTTTCATGTATCTCCGAGAGCCGATCTCGTACGGTTGCCGCAGCAAGATTCCGAAGCGCATCGGCGAGTTCTAAACTTTGCGGCACGATTCCGTAGCATTTCGGCAAGTTCCCGGAACGCACCGGCGAGTTCCGAGTTCCATCGGCGAGTTTCCGGAGTGCAACCACGAGTCCTCGGAGTGCAGCGACAAGTATAGCCGACAAGACCCGCAACTACAACGACGGGATTCTAAACGCGACGGCAAGATCCAAAGGACGTAGGCCAGTTTTGGATCAAAACTTTGATCGTTTCCGGCATTTACGAGTGAAGGTGAGCGTTATTGTTTCACATATGCATGAAGCTTTTTTTGTGGAGTTATAGGACTATAGCTTAGTCTATGCAGTGCACTAACATTCTCATGCACATGCAAGTAGCAGCTTATGCATAGAAACTAGAAAGTAATAGTGGATATTAAGATTGATGTATTAGTAAAAATATTTAAATATGTTATTTTAATCATATGTAAGCCCATGTTGTATAGAGAATATTTTTCAAGCTATAAACAAGTTTTCTTCATTTTTCTGGCGAGCTATATATATATATATGTGTGCAATATCAATAAAATAATGTAAACCCTGTTTTTTTTATTTATATTGTATGTGAGTATAGGAACTTTTTTTTTTAGTCATGCATATGTACAGAGTGGTTTTCTCTATAGGTTCATTCTTGTCACATGGTCAATTTCGTACCTGAATTTTTGATCTTGTGCGGCGCCGTGTACACTCAAACACGACCAGCCTTCCCCGTGTAAACCAACTCTGGTATGCGAACCTAGACTAAGTACCCAATGAATTTTGACTAAGCAAGTAAAGTATCACACACGACACAAGCTTACGGGGCACACCCCAACCTTTCTTTTTATTAAAAGGGTAGACTTAGGTGCGCTAACGCCGTTCCCTTCGTCTCACTCACAAAACTCTCGCAAAGCACTAACTCTCACTCTAGCCTAAACTCGCATATGGTTTCACACTCTTTAAGATAGCCACATTCGACCTTATTTATAGAATACAAGGAGTAAACCTAATCCTAATTGAATCCTAACTCTTAGGCCTTATCCTATCTTTAACGTGTTATCCTTGAAGATAGCCCACCATCTTCACGAATCCATGGGCTGAACTCTCCCTTTGCGCGTCCTCCTTGGGTCTTCCGCGTGGGTGACGCTCACCGAGTCCGTGTAAGTGACACTGGCCTTCTCCGCGTGGGTGACGCTCGGTGCGTCACCGCGTGCCACTTTTCCCCTGCCCGAATGCGCGTATCCACTGCCCTGGTTGCCCGCGTGTGAGTTCGCTGCCCGTGCCCTTCTCGGACACGCTGCCCGTGCTAGTCGCGTGCTCTCTCGCGTGTTCCCGTGCGCTGGGCCGCTGTCCCATACCGCACGTGCTTAGCCCACCACCTAGGCCAAGTCTTTCCTTGCGCCTTGCCACTCACTAGGCGCCTCGGGAGGCTTGTTGGGCCTCCTTCCCATGCTTCCCCGGGCACGGATCCTATCTAAGGATTTTAGGGTGTGAAAGATAGTATGAATAGGTTCTAGGCATTATTAGGTCCGGAAGAACACAACCTTTTTGGTGGATTATAGGAGTAGTATATGAGCATATTTTTGAATAATAAGTTATGTTTCATAGTGCTGGAAAATCTGATGTTTGGAAGCTAAATATTAGGAAACCTGTGCTCCGCAGGCACCAACTTGCGTTAAGAAATATTTTCGTAAGGATAAGGTACGTACAAGTACCCACCTACATCATGATAATAATATTGTGTGTTATATCTATAAGTGAGAATGTTTATGTATGGTTGATATGTTTCGTATGATTGTTGCTTAGATGTGATTGTATGCATGTGAGACTGTTTATTTAAGCATGACGTTATGATATGAAAATGATACATATTTTTTTATGATAAATATATATATACTTAAATATATGATTTTACAATAAATGATTTTACAAAGGTACGTACGCAGGACCCAAAATTATGTTATGAATATGTATATAAATATTACAATATATTAAAAGATTTTATGCTTTGATATGTGCTTTTAAACTGATGTTGTACAAAATGTTACAACATGAGTGAATTATATGATTCCTAACTTATTTATTTTATTGTGAGTTCTATTAGCTTGTGCGTACTGGGCGTTAGCTCATTATAGTTGTGATGTAGATTCAGGTAAGAAACTAGTTGGGAGTTAGGAGCGGATGGAGCGGAAACAACATCGTGGCATATACAGTGCATAGTGGTGGAATCGATTTTTGAGACTAATTTTCCGCAAACTATCATATTCGCATTTTATTTTAGAAACTTATTTTCAAACCTCAACGAAGGATTAGCATTATGAACCTAAGTATTGTAATATCGACATCTTGTCATGTGGCTCTAAGATGTTTACTATGTTTTATGGATAATTACGAGGTTTTGTTTTAATATGTTATAAGGTATTTCTTAGTATTAAAAAAAAGTTTGATGACAAGTTTAGAAACCTTTTCTTATTTTTTTTTATTATGAAAAGTTTAAGTATGAGAAGTAGCGACCAAAAACTGGGTCCTTACAAAGCTACCCTTACAACTGGCTATCATGTTCCCAAAATAATAGTGTTGGGAACAGCGGTAATATCTTGTGTTCTTTAACAGTTAAATCAAAGAACAATCAAGCTAGTAGGTCGGACTCAAGATCACTCAAGACTTATAACTAATATCCATTTGATCATCTATTTGTGACTCAACCTCAAGTAATCAGTGACGATCTTATATGATAACTTCTTGAGTTTAAGTCATGTCCAATCTAGTATGAAGACACTTCACATTTAATGCACTTCTAGTGAGTGTGACACATACACATAATCCATAATTAGATTGTCACTTAGTCACATTAATGACCTTACACGATTAATGGGCTCCCACCCAGTTAATCTGGTCACGGACGTTTTAAGTTCATTTATTATGATTATTAATTCTTCCTCACATTGACTCTGTTGTGATAATAATAACATAATTGCATCATTTATGAACTAAGGAACAAGCTTGTCTTAAAAAAATTATTTTTTGACAAAAATGTATCTTATACTTTTAAATTACCATATTACTATAGTTACGCATTAAAGACGAACACAAATATATTAATCCATGCGTAAAAAAAATTGTTTAAGGGTATTTTTATCAATGGTGTTGATTTTTATTTTAATAATATTGAATAACTAAATAAATTTAATGCTTCATAACATAATACAAGTTTTATAACCTCATTAAATTATTTTATAAATTTAATTTTAATTATTATTAGATTATATTTGTTTAATGATTAAAAAATAAAAAAAATTATTTGGCGGTCAAAGGCATCTGAGTTGACGGAAGAAACCAACTTTTATCATAGAAGCAACTTTAAAAAAGTTTAGGTACATAATTCAAGTTTTTTTAAACATTGGGTACTTTAGCCGCAATTTGTCCAATATCTAAAACACCACTAACAGAGTTTGACGGAGGAAACCAAATTCCTTAACAGAATAAACTTTAGATACTTTAGCCACCAAAAAAAAGATTAGGTACATAATCACAAAAAATATAAATATTAGATACTTTAGCCAAAAAACTAAACTTATACAAATTACAAGATTTTTTTTTTTAATCTATTAAAAAAGTATACTTGACAAACAGTCAAGTCAGTAAACCATTTATGGGCCATTCGAACGACCCTTATCGCTTGGGCGCCCATTCGAACGACCCTTATCGCTTGGGCCATGTGCAGTTGGCTCATTTAAGCTGGTCGTACCAACTTGCAAGTTGATTTATGGACCATATATAAGAGAATGATGATTTAAAATTAATGTCCATATCTATATAAGTAAGCGAGGAATCGATTTTCATGATAATATAGCGATTAATCGTTGAAAACTCACTTCTCGATAACTTATCTACTCTAATCATTATCGTTTTATACTTATCGCGATTTTTCGATTCGAAAAACAAGGTACTTATCGCCCAAATTTATCAAGTGTGTTTTCTCGAAAAGCAAGTGTATTGATGAATTTTTTTTTATATAGAAATCATTAAATTTAAAAATTTATAGGAATTAAATTATTTTTATCATAATACGGTTGATACCAAATTTAAACGAAATTTAGAGCCGATTTTTTGGTAATTGACAAAAATAATTTCTTACCTCTATGGTGTGATTTTTAATTTTACAAGTGAAAAATAAAAATATATATTATAAGAACCGGGTCGAAGACATGATCGTTCACCCTTAGGCCCTATTCACTTGGGTGTAATTGGACGTGGTTGTAATCGTAATAAGCATAACTACTTATTACGATGTTTAGTTGCAATTACAAAAATATTCATTGTCATGCTAATTACATTGTAATCAAAATTGGCTATTTCGGTGCAACGGGGATTAGAAATTCTAACTCGGATTACAATTCTCTTCTCTTTATAATTTTACTAAAATACTGTCACATTCTCACCTTTTTTTAGTATTGTTTTATAAATTTAAGGATATTTTGATAAATATATATTGTTTACGTTTTATATTGTGTCTCATTAAACAATATAATGAGTATTTTATTCTCCATTACAACAGTACAAGTAATCATTGTAATCAATATTACAATTACAATTACGATTACGATCCGTCAATTATTGCGAAGTGAACGAACACCACCTTAATTATTTTATTATTATTATTATTATTATTATTATTATTATTAAAATACATAAAGTTTGTTTAGTATTCTAGTTTTCCTTAGATAGGAAGAAAGAACCAAAACTAATTGAATAAATAATAAATTCGGTAGGATCGACATTTCGTCAGGCAAGCAATTAAATAAAAAACAATATTAAAAAGCGAAATAATAAACGTTTTGGTTAGATCTACCATTTTCAGAATTACAGACAAACATAGAGAGAGAGAGAGAACGGAACTTCGATTCCATTGAAGCCCAAAGCATCTCTTCTTCGATCGCTCATTCCCGGACTCCTCGCTAGATCCACCGATTCCGAGCCACCATGAGGTACGAGCCCTTCTCTCCAGAAGCCTGGTTTTGATTGTTGACAAAACTATGCGTGCTTTGCTCTCTTTGTTGGATTCGGTGTTAGGGTTTTCTCTGGGCGTTATTCGATGTTAATAAGAGCCCGAGACTGATAGTGATTAGTAATTCAACAATGATAACTCTGACTGATTAGCACTTGTGTGTAAGAGGTGATGATTTGAGATGATTGTGCTGTTTAGGATCTAATGGTAGGGACGGTAGATTTGGAGCCTGATCATACCGGAAACCGGAGTGGAACCGATGGACAAGAACAAGAGCCGTACGGATATGCTCGCTGCGGGCAGGAAGAAGGTACATTTCCTTCCTAAATTTTGAGCTTTCGAAGTATTTAATGTTATTGGTTACCTGAGTAATATGATACCGAATAGATCAAAATTTGAATGTCCTACTCTTAATTTGTTTCATTTTTCGGATGCTTACTCGGTGAGATAGATAATAATGGGTCGAATGTTGGAGAAGAAAATTTGGTTTGGTGACTGGCTTCATTTTCTTGTGCTTATGTGTGCGTCTGTTTTTTTATTTATTATATATATATATATATATATAGCAGGATTAGGACATGAGTAATTTGTGGATGCCAAGCTGCCCTTTTATATCTCATAGATTTTATGCTTGAACTCATCAATATGTTTTCATAACCTCTTGCATAGTCTGTATTTCAATTTTTTTGGTTTTCGTGTTTATCAGCTTCAACAGTTTCGTCAGAAGAAGGACGGTAAAGGATCTGGAAGTGGAAACCAGGGAAAATCTTCGAAGAAGTCTGATAGTAAGAAGCAGAATGAACGAGATGCAGATTCTGATGCAGTCTCTAAATCATCGTTGCATTTTAGTGAGAATGTGGCGGCTGACACTGATGTTGCTGTGGATGATTCGTCCACAGTTGCTAGTACACAGAGAACGGTGGAAACAAATGTTGTTGATAGCAAGTCGTCAGTGCCAAGGGTTGAAGTTGACGAACAGGATGCTGATTCTGAAGTAAGAGATGCCGAGACTAACGCACAAGCAATAGGCACCGAGTCTGAAAGAACCGTTGTTGGTTCAGGTACTTCGAATTCTGAAAGTGGAAGAGAATATGATAACGTGTCTGTACCAATTGATCCGTCATCACATCCTTCAGTCATAGATGCCGCAGGAGTTGAAATCAGTGTTATATCACAAAGCATTGGTTCTGAAGAAACTGTGTTGCCTGTGCAAGACGATAACCCTGATACATCCTTGATGCTGGCAAGGAGAGATCAGGTAACAGATTTAGGTTGTTCTCTTCACCTCTTGTTTTTAATTTTTTTTTTCCCAGTGGTTTCCTTATGTTTTAGTGGGAATTTGATAACTCTATATGAAAGTTAGCCTAGAGACTTGGGCCTCGCAAGGCTAAGGGATAACACATTGGGGGTATATTTTGTTTGGTTTTGCAGGGGTCTTTTCTAATTTCTATAACTACTTATCCGGGGATATTACATAGGATATGTGATAAATGATGTTTGAGATAAATATTTAAAAAAAATAAAATTTGTCATCTATTTTCGGTTTCATCTAGGACTTTTGGGAAATTGAATTTAAGGAAATCACTTTTAGTTAATAATATTGTCCTCCAAATTTCTGAATATACTAGCTTGGGGATTCGGAATTATTGATGTGTTGATTTGGTGTATAATTATGTTCTTATTTGCTGCTGGGTAGGGGCGATGCAGGAAGTTGAGGGTCCGGATGGGGGACAGTCTCGTCATAACAGTGAAGTAGAGCTTGAAGGACATAGCAAGATTTCTTCATCTGAGCCGGATAAAAGTGTTGAAGCTTTTTCAGGAGTGTCTTTACCATGCGACACCGAGCCATTGGAGAAGATGAATGAAGTATCTGTTTCAGGCAGTGAAGAGTTATGGGGTGCTGCTATAGCTCCAAATGCCACAGAGATTTCAAGTGTCTTTCCTGCTGTGGAGAATCAAGAAGGCGGTCATGTACCTTCATTTAGTGAAGGGAGTTTTAAAGAAACGCTTGAGAGCTCTGAAAACCCCTTGGAAACGGGTTTGTCTACTTCAAATTCAACCTCATTCAATCTCTCTCACCTCATTAACTTGATAAAGGGGATTAGTGACGAAGAATTCGGTGCAGTACTTAAGTCAAGAGAACCCGTTTCCAGTGCTGAACTCGTGAATAGTAATTTGACGGAGCCAGATTATCTCTCTCGGGATCTGTTCGAGAGACTTAAAGAAGAGCTGTTTCTAACGAATCTTGGAAAAGATATATTTCAGGTGCAATTAGCTCAGCAATCTGAGCTAGAAAATGAGTTCGATCATGAGCGCCGTAAGTTAGTTGATGAAATAGCTTCTCTCAGTGCCTTGCTTAGAGAGTACGGGGAAAAGAATCAAAGCCTCACTGAAGAGCTTTCAGAGTGTCGGTCTGGGCTTATAGTTGCTGTCAGTGCGAGGGAGGAGCTTGAAACTCAATTCTGTTCTTCACAAACTAATGTTGAAAGATTATCTGCGAAGGCAAATGAGTTGGAGGTTAGTTTGGGAATTTCTCAAGAAGAGCTTGTGAGCCTGGCTGCGGAATTAGCTAACTGCAAGCAGTTGGTGGCGTCTTTACAGGTGGAATCTGAGAACTTGAATGGAACCATTGCTTCTCTAGAGGATGAGAAAAAAAATCTTCAGGAAAAAGATTTTCATTTTGAGAAGCTATCCAAAGAGTTTTCCGCTCTACAGTCCGAGACTTCTGACTTAACTACAAGTTTGTCTTCACTAGCTTCAGAGAGAAAGTTGCTTGAAGAGGAAAAGGAAACTTTATGCCTCGAGCGTGAGAATCTGTTCACTGAATATTCTGATTGCAAACGATTACTTGTAGCGTTGCAGCTGGAAAATGGTAGCTTAAACGAGAGCCTTGATCTTGTAACAGAGGAATGGTTAAAGCTTGACGTGGGCAATACTCTCTTTGCTAACGAGAACGAGAGGCTTTCTTCCCAAGTTGTTGCATTTCAACAGAAGCTATCGACTGAACAAGGAGAACATGAGCAGATTAAGGCAGATTTAAAGCAAGCGTCATTGCGCCTTGAACAAGTAATTGAAGAAAACATGTTTCTTTCTAGCAGTTTAGAGGTTCATAAAGCTAGACTAGTGGAGGCTGATAGTAGCAGACATGAAACTCCTCGTCAAAGCCGAGAAGTTGTTAATGAATGTGAAATATCAGAAGTAAAGAGTGGGGATTATGAAAGTGCCTTTGTTGGTGAAGATTCTCATTCTGATACGCGGAAGCAAGATGATATAGTTAGCCCCACTCTTGTCGATAATCCTCTATTTGATCTCCGTACGAGACAATTACTGCACGAGAGGGAAGTTTTTGATGATTATGCCGGCTTCGTGTCCTTGAAAAAACACTTGGAGGAGACCGAGAAAACGCTGCACCGACTTGAAAAGGCAAATCAAGGGGTTCAAAGTCATTCTGCATCATTTGCCAGACAAGGCGGACAGGTTCCCGCACCGGGGGTATCTAAACTAATTCAAGCCTTTGAGTCAAAGGTGCACACAGATGACGACGATGCAGAAGATAGTCCTTTAGCCGAAGAAAAGTCAACGATGACGGAGCCGATTGTGCTAATGCAAGAGGAAACCAGAAACTTAAAAGCATTATTTAAGAAGTTGGTCGTGGATGCTTTCGATGCTTGTGAACTTTTCAAGGGTGAAAGGGATGGTAGGAGAACGGTTCAGGATCAATATGAAACCTCGAAGGACCGTGAAGACATTTTGGATATGGAGCTTTCGGTTCTGTATGAAGTTTTCAGGCAACATGGGTCCAATGCTGAAGCAGCAAATTATGAGCTTGTAGATTTATGTGAAGCTACTAAGCAGGATGTCACATCTCTTAGAGCTGAGAACACTCGACTCGGTTCAAAGCTACAGTTATGTGCATCAAGAATTGGTCAATTGCACTCTCAGCTGTACGGTATACAGCAAACACATAATGAGATGACAGCTGTCGTTGGTAATCAAATGGAAGATTTGCAGAAGGAAGTTTTCAAGAGGATGTTACTACTCGAACAAGAGTCAAATAGAAACCTCGGTAACGTTGTTGAATTAGTACAGAAGCTCGGTGAATATACCGGGAATGTTGGTTCAGCAATATTGATCTCTGAGGAATATAATAGGTCAGATGCCGTTGGTCGTGTTGCTGCTTCCATTAATGCAACCACCAAAGTGATTGAAGATCTGAAGAAGAAGCTTGAAGATGCTCAAACTTGCCATGAAGTAGTTTCTACAACGTTGAAAGAACTGAACCAGAGTTTTGACGATCTTCATCAAAAGAAGGATTTGGCTGTTGGGATGCTACAAAATATACATGTCCGCCTTACAAAGCTCGTGCATCTGCAGGGATCGGCAGATGAGACCGAGACAAACGTCGAGGGTGAGAAGCTTTCGGAACATCTAGATTATGGTGACTACAGGACTTTAATGAGTCAGTTGGAGCATGTATTGAGTGAGCGACGGGAATCTGAATTTGTTATTGAAAGGCTGAATACGGAGTTGACTGATCAAAGAATAAAATTCGAGGAGCTTGAAAGAGGATGCCTTAGTGGGGATGCTGTTTGCAAACTAGTTGAAAGTGTTGAGGCTGCTCTAGATCAGGAAGATATTGAGGTGGATTTGGATAAATTACCAGCTTCTCGTTTCGAATCGTTGGTGTCTACTTTTGTTCGGAAGTATAATGAGGCTCGTTTGCAGTTAAGCCTTTCTAAAGAAGAACGTGGATCAAAAGGGATGGAACTGAGTGAAGAAATACAGCAACTGACAGCTGTCTGTCTTGAGCATGAAGCTGCCATTGTTGTTCTCAGAGAAAGTTTAAGCCGAGCAGAGGAATCTCTAGCTGCTTCTAGTTCTGAACTAGAAAAGAAAGCAAGTGAGCTTGAACAGTCAGAGCAGCGTGTTTCGTCCATAAGAGAGAAGCTTGGCATTGCCGTTTCAAAAGGGAAAGGTCTACTGGTGAAGCGGGATAGTCTCCAACAGCGCATTGATGCTCTTGAATCAGAACTCTCATACATCCGCAACTCGGCAACTGGGCTAAGGGAGTCCTTCCTTCTTAAAGACTCGGTTCTTCAGAGAATAGAGGAGATTTTCGAGGACCTCGATCTTCCCGAGCATTTTCACTCCCGTGATATTCTTGAGAAGGTCGAGTGGTTAGCAAGGTCGGGTGGAAGTAGTGTTTTGCCTTCGGCTGATTCCGAATCTGGTCTTGTGTCGTTGGAGCCTTGGAAGGAGGATGTTCATTCAAGTGAAGATATGAAAAGGAAGTATGAGGATCTTCAAAGTAAATTTTATGGGCTCGCTGAGCAGAATGAAATGCTGGAACAGTCTTTGTTGGAAAGGAACAACTTAGTTCAGAAATGGGAAGAGCTTTTGGATAGGATTGATATGCCGTCACACTTGCGGTCTTTGGAGCCGGAAGAAAGGATTCATTGGTTAGGAAAAGCAGTCTCGGAGGCTCATTACGAGATTTTATCTCTTCAGGAAAAAGTGTTGAACTTTGAAAACTATTGCCAATCACTAAATGCCGATTTGGGAGATTCACAGAGAAGGATTTCTGACCTCGAGTCAAACCTCGACGCAGTTACTCACGAGCGAGAGTGTCTTTCCGAAAGAATGGAGAATCTTAGCCAAGACTATGACAAAATCTTAGCTAAGGTAGCCGTGTACGAAGATGAGAACAGGACGCTACAGACTGAAATGATTAGTCTCAAGGAGAGTCATCACGGGAAGCTTTCGGAAAAGGAAGCCGATAACACAAGGCTGCACGGGAAGCTTTTGGAAAAGGAAGCCGAGAACTCAAGGCTGCAGGGGAAGCTTTCGGAAAAGGAAGCCGAGAACACAAGGCTGCAGAATGAAGCAGCTAATATGCAGGAAAATGTGGCAGCGATGCTCGGATGTAGGGAGAGAATTCTCAGTATCGAAGGTGAAATAAGAAGATTATGGAATTTAATTACCGATGCTCTGCCAGATCTTGGATTACAAGAACAAGTTTCTTCTGAAAGCAGCTTTCAGGGTTTAGAAGTGTTAGTAAGAAAACTTCTGGAGAACTATGTAAATTTCTCTTTGGCAAAACCCGTGCTTGGTGACGAGGTTGATAGGCTCGAGAGTAATGTAACTGTGACTGAGGAAGTGAAAAGTAAAAGTATACCTGAAGCTGAAGACTCAGTTACTGCCACGTTGCGGAAAGATCTAGAGGAAGCTCTTAAAGAACTTATCCACATGAGAGAGGAGAAGGATGCATATGAAGCGAAGCAATGTTCCATGGCCGTTGAAATCGAAGCCCTGGATAAAAGAAGGGAGGAGTTAGAACTGCTTCTTAATCAGGAAAAGCGGAAGTCAGATTCTGTGCGAGAGAAGTTACAAATTGCGGTTAGAAAAGGGAAGTCAGTGGTACAGGAACGCGACAGCCTGAAACTGATCATAGAGACAAAGAATGCCGAAATGGAGAACCTGAAATCCGAGATTATTAACCGGGAGAATCGACTTTCAGAGTACGAAACAAAGTTCAAAGCTCTAGAACCCGAGAACTTGCGCTTAAGGAATAATTTGAAAGAGACCGAGCAGCGTTTGCAGGATTCAGGACATACACTAAGTATAATTTTGAACGCCATAGCCAACATTCATGTTGGAGATGGAGTTCATTCCACCGACCCTGTCGAGAAATTGGAGCAGATTGTGAGACTTTGTACGGATTTGCAAAACGATCTTGTTTCTTCGGAAGAGGAATCGAGGAGATCTAAGAGAGCAGCTGAGCTACTCCTGGCAGAGCTAAACGAAGTTCAAGAGAGAAACGACAATCTCCAGGAAGAGCTGGAAAATACTGCCGCTGAATTTTCCGAGCTGACCAAGGAAAGGGACGTGGCGGAAGCTGCTAAACTGGAGGCACATTCACGACTTAAAGAGTTGCATAATTCTCACTCTTTGGAACAGAGAGATCAATTTTCTGAACTCAAGGGTCTCAAATCTAGTATTGATCAACTCAGGAAAAATTTCCGCGACGTTAGCAATCTATTTGCTGACATTTCCTCCAAGGACATGGAGTTTCGGCGCAACCTGGAAAACTCCATTGCCTTGTGCTTGAATCCAACTGGTTCTGGTGACGTGGCTCGCTTGCGTTCCTTTGGTGCATCTCTCAAATCTAGCAGCAGTTCAGATAATAAGGTACTATCTTAAACATATGTTTGGAAGGTCTATTATCAAGTAGTTTATTAAAACCGTGCTCCGGGATTTATTTTTTGGTCCATTCTCTTTGGATATTTTGTTTTCAGATTTTTTTTTTCTTTACCAAGGCACTACTAAGTTCTCTTTTATTTGTTTGTTTTTTTTTTCTTTTTTTTTCTCTTTTATTTTCAGGGGCTATTCGCTTCTATCGATTCTTGGTTAGATTCTAATATGCATGGTAATACTGGTGGCAATTCTGTTACTGAAGCTGTTAGCTCTGTCGGGCATCAAGTAGAAAAATTCTCGACCGAGGTTGGCACTTTCCGAGAGAAGTTATATGAACACATGAGTTCAATGCAAGAACAAGCCAGCAGTCTCTCGGAATCGATGGCTCTTGCCCAGAGGGAACTAATTTCCCGAAACGAGTTTTATGAAGGCATGAAGAGAGAAATTGAAGATCTGGAGTCGGCCGGAAAAGGAAAGAACAAGGAACTAGTTACGCGGCAAAAAAATATCGCCTTGCTTTTTAAAGCTTTATCTGTTTCAATCATGGAGATAGAAAACAAGAAGGCAGAGTTGCTTGGAAATAATTCAGCCTTGCTTCAAGATGGAGCAGTATCTTTTAGTGGACCGGAAGAGACTTCCTCGGAGGAGTCTATCAAGACCATGTCGGACAAGCTACTGTTTGCTGTCAGGGATTTTGCGAGTATAAAAGCCGAAATTTTGGAAGGTAGCCAAAAACAAATGAAAAATGACATAGCAGATCTGCAGAGACAAGTGCAGGAGAAAGAGATTCAAAAGGAAAGAGTTTGCATGGATCTGGTCAGTCAGATTAAGACAGCAGAAGCGGCCGCAGCACGCTATTTGGTAGATCTTCAATCCTCGAGAAGTCGGGTCGGTGATTTGGAGAAACAGCTGCAAGTGGCGGAGCACGAGAAGCAAGATGCTCTTTCAGCTTCTATGGATATGCAGCTGAGGGTCGGATCGCTCACTGATGTGATTTCTGCCAAAGATCAAGGTTAGTTTGTTTGAATTTTGTTTCAGTCTTTTTGTGTTCTAGATACTGCCAAAGATCGAAGAGTTTCACTTGTGAAGGGCGATTTTATTATCTAATTGTGATAAAAATATCTGATCACAGAAATTGAAGCCTTAATGCAAGCCCTTGATGAGGAAGAGTCCCAGATGGAAGATCATAGAAGAAAGATAGAGGAACTGGAGAAGGACTTGCAACAGAAGAGTCTCGCTTTGGAGAGTGTGGAAGCCGCACGTGGGAAGGTTACAAAAAAGCTTTCCATCACCGTGAATAAGTTTGATGAGCTTCACGAACTATCTGCCAGTCTCCTCGCTGAAGTCGAAAAGCTTCAGTCCCAGTTGCAAGAACGAGATTCCGAAGTATCCTTCTTGAGGCAGGAAGTCACGAGGTGCACAACTGATGCTCTTGTTGCTTCAAAGAGGGATTCAGACGATATACATGAGTTCTCGGCATGGTTCGATTCGATGACCAACACGGTCGGAGTGAATTCTGATGTTAAGAACGGTGATCATCAGGTTCAGGAACATAAAGAATTACTCAAAAGGAAGATCGCGTCTCTCCTATCGGAATTCGTTGAGATACGGGAAGCGGTTCAAAGCAAGGAGGAATTGTTGCGAGTAGAAAGAAGTAAGGTGGATGCCTTGACATCTAAGGAAGAAGTTCTCCTAAGATCGTTACGGGACAACGAGTCGCGCTTAAATCTTCTTGAAAGTGTCGGAACTTCTGAAGCGGCAACCAGCATGACCTCTGAAATTATGGAAGTTGAGCCTGTGGTATGATTTTTTTTTTTATTATTGTTTTTCATTTAACTGAAACTGAAACTGATCATATGTTCCCTTATTTACAATTTTTTATTTATTATATCTGGCTTACGAATTTAATTGTATGGTGTAGATAAATAAATGGACAATGCCAGGACCATCAGTTACTTCTCAGGTCCGAAGTCTGCGTAAAGGCAATAACGAGCAAGTTGCCATTGCTGTAGATATGGAACCTGGTAGTAGTAACAGACTAGAGGACGAGGACGATGATAAAGGTAAACTTAAAACCGAATAATATATGCTTGTATTTCCTGGTTTGGATCTATCATAACATGTTCCGTTGTTTTTCTCTCTTTTTAGTTCACGGTTTCAAGTCCCTTACGACATCGAGAATCGTCCCAAGGTGTACAAGACCAGTGACTGACATGGTTGATGGTCTTTGGTAAGCATATCCTTTTCTTTCGCTAACCTTACATTTACATTTAACACAAACCATCCCATCAGTTAGTGAGAAAATCACTAGAATGCCCATTGAACTTGTCTTGCTGCCGTGTTGAACTCATGAACTGTAGCAATTATCTCCTTGACCGTTGAGTAATCAACAGATTTTGTCAGATTTTAAGTCACTTGTGTTCCACATTGAATGAAAGTCGTTGGAAACAGTCAATTTTTAACGATCAGGGAGCTTTGGTACAATGTTTCAATTCCAACGGCAAAAATAATTTTCTTAGGAGCAGAAACTTCGACAAAACATTGAAGGGCATGACTGATTATTACGCTTGATTAATATGCAAAACTCATCAAGCATGTTTGAATACACATTATCCTACTTTGCAATTTTAGGGTTTCGTGCGACCGAGCTCTGATGCGTCAACCTGCTTTGCGGCTCTGCATCATAATCTACTGGGCTGTATTGCATGCCCTTCTTGCATCTGTTGCCATCTAAGGAGTCGAATCGGTTAGTGTTGCTCTGTTAAAACCCGAGTCAATAATCAATCCGAAACAAAGTACACTTTATTGATAATAGACGCCCCGAGTTAGACTGGAAAATTCTCCCGATGATGTTCAGTAGGACTTCTCCATTAATCAAATATGAATTTTCTCGAGGGTTGTGCCTTAGATAGGCATAGAAACCCTAATTACCTCCTAAACATGAAATGCTACTAATTTCCTTCACTTAAATAAAATACCTAAACAAATAATCAACATAAATAAGGCCTAACAAAAGCCAATAATTTTTTTCATGGATTCATAAATTTAGCTCTTTGGTGATTTGTAATCCAATTTGAATTCTTATTTATCGGTTTTTCTCCATTGCAGATTCGGTTCCAAATTTCAGATAGACCTTTGTTCTCTCCACTGCGATAAGCTTCTGGTTCGAATCGAATTCGTTCAGAGTGTCATCGTTGTTTTGGCCCCTTCTTAGATAACGTCGTATTGATTCATATTTGTTAAGTTCAACCTCGGAACTGGGATTCCCATTTTTATCTATACGAATCTCAGATTGCTTGGTTGTATCAAATAAAAAAGAGAGATTTGTGTAAAATCCAGAGAAAATGAAGGATGTGAACAACATAGCTTAATTGTTTTCTTAGACTTTGAAAGGAATTCTAGATTATACGTCTACATAACTATTGCCGAGTAATTTTCTAGTTTTTCAAGTCTTCTAATGGAAATTTTGACCCGAAACCGGTTTTAGTCCGGTCCCGATTTGTTCCTTAGTATTGAAAATTATGGAAATTATTTATCCCGAGAAAAAGAAAATATATGATTCTGTCTTTGTTTTCTCTGTTTGTGAGCTGGCTTGAGCTCTGAAATAGAACTTTGTGTTCATCTTCACTACAGTGCTCAATTTATTACCAAGTTAATTCCGAAATAGAATTCAACAAGTTTGGCTCATAATTGATAATACAGTGACACTGAAGCCGTCATTGAAGACAGCACCTCGACTGCTACATGACTGAACGCATTGGAAAACTAACATATATTTATGGAATTATGAAATTATGCGATCTGAAAATGTTTTTCTACAAGTACGTATGTCGCATATTTATGTTTGTTTATTGATAAGAATTAGTCCCCAAAATCCCCCACCGGATTAAACCCGGATACCTATTTTTTTTTTTTTAAAAACCTGGATACGGATATATCCGTATCCTGAAAAACGAGGATACGGATATATCCGTATTGAGGTTTTAAAAAAAAAAATTAGGTATCCGGGTTTAATCCGGTGGGGGATTTTGGGGACTAATTCTTATCAATAAACAAGCATAAAGATACGGATATATCCGTATCCGGATATTACGTAACCCGGATATCAAAATATCCGGATTTAAAAAAAAAACAAAAAAAAACTTTTAATCTGGGCCGTTGGATCATCAAGATCAACGGCCCAGACCAGAAAATATATTTAATTAAAATATTAAAAAAAACAATCCGGATCCAGATACATCCAGGAATTTTTTTTCCCGGTCCCGGATATATCCGTATCCGGCTTTTTGAAAATAAAAACAAAAATACAAAACCGGATTGCCATACATTTTGGGGATTAATAACAATATTTTTCTAAATTCTACATATAGCAACAAATTCAATTACTTAACCACTCTTCTTTTTTTCTTTTTTTTTTCTTTTTATTGCTTGCAGACCTTCTCTTACGAGTTAAGAACCGGTACTAGAAATTTACAACATTATTTAGTCTTTTTTTCATTATTTTAAGAAAGTAATATTATTACTATTTACTACTAATAATAAAATGTTTCATTTAGCAATATTAAAAAAGGAAGACCATTTTGAGAAGAACACAAACACAGAGAAGCATATTATTGATGAAAAACGCAGCAGAGTATGCATTCATAGTAAATGGTTGACTTGGTCGTTGCAATCCTTGACATTACCTTTCGGGTTCTCCCGGAATCTCCCGATGCTGAACTTCCTCAGCTCCACCCCCTCCGACTCCCCGATCACCGCCAAGTCCACCAGCACCCGCCCCACGGCCGGCGCCATCTTGAACCCGTGCCCCGAGAACCCCCCGCCCACCACCACGTCCTTCCCCAACTCCCCGCCGACGAAATCCAGCACGAAATCCTCGTCCGGTGTCATTGAGTACATGCAGTACTCAATCTTCACCGGCTTCTCTGAGTCGACCCGTCCGGAAAACCGCTCTGTTATCCACTCTTTCAGCTTCTCCATCGCCGCCTCGTCCACTGGCCCCCACTTCCTCCGGTCTGGGTCGCACACCCGCCCGCCATGCACCGCCACCTTCATCAGCTCAGGGTACTCCAACGATGGCGTCCCGTACACGTATGGCTCCCCAAGGCTCGCAAAAGTCGGAAACGGGACGTCCCCACCGTCCCCGCCGAGTCGATAACCGTCCACGTGTCCGTCCTTGATTCGCCAGTAACACACTGCTGTCTCCAACGGCTTGATCGGGATCTCCACCCCGCTGACGGCCTTGACGAGCTTCCACGTCCACGCACCAACCGTCACCACGCATTTCTTCCCGGTGAATACCTCTCCCGAGGCGGTAACCACCGAAACGCCTCCGTTTTCTCTCCGTCTCATGTCCGTCACCTCGGTGTTGTCCTGCAAAACAGCACCGCTCGCCCTCGCCAGCGACTGGAGCATGTAGACGGCCTTCGTCGGCTTGAGGACGCCACCATGCTCGGTGTCCACAGCCACCCAGTCCCCGGGGATCCCGACCCGACCAGAGAACTCCCGCTCCACCTCTCCCGCGTCCATCACCCGGAACGCAATCCCATTGGCCTCGCAGGCAGCTATCACAGCACGGAGAGTCGGGCAGCCGCGCGGGCCCATGTCGAGTTGGCGGGCCGGGAAGAGGACGCGGGAGCCAAAGGCGGCCTGGAAGCGGGCCCATCGGGAGTAGGACTCGAGGACGAGGGGGGCGTAGTAGGGTTCCGGGTAGGTGGCGCGGATGGTGCGGGACTCGCCGTGGGAGGAGCCGCGGTGGTGGAGGAAGTCGAACTGCTCGAGCAGGAGCGTGCGCCGGCCCCGTGCAGCCGCCTCGTAAGCGGCCGAGCTGCCCATGACGCCGCCACCGATGACGATGACGTCGAACTCTCTCTCTTCCTCCTCGCTCACTCCGCCGAACCCTGCCATGTCTGAGAGAAAGAGATGGAAGTCTCTGTTGTTTGTTTTGGTGTCCTAGCTAGTATGGTTTTCGGTCTTTTATAAGATGTCGTTTTGGGAATTAGCACTGCTTTTTGTTTCTAATTTCAACCATGCCATGCCATCACTGTAACGGTTTTATCAATTCTGTCCAATAAACTTATTAATGTGTATAAATATTTCATTAAATATATACATCAAATAAATTGTGAACTAAGTGATAATTATAGTATAAGTAAATAAATTGAATTTTAGTAATTTTAATAAAGCTTATGACAAAATATTTCAATTAAATAACATTAATATTGTTTGACAGATGATCATATTCATATACATGATACATCCAATCTTTTTTCTTCACTATCATGTTTATCTTTTATATATTATCATTCTGAAAGATGACACGTAGGATACAGATCATACAATGTCATCTATAGGAGGATATTATAGAATCAAATTGATAGGAGGAAGTGAAGTGACCAACTAGGATTCTAAATAAAGTCCTTCCTTCCATTTGTACTTCTTTTTATATAATTATTTATTACTATATTTGCAAACAAAAGAGCTATCAAACTATCAACTTGCTTTGTATTAATTTGAATATAGTGTCTTGATTGATGATGATTATATTACTACACAGTTTATACTTTATATTCCCTATATATTATTGATAAAAAAAATTATATGTAATTTTTTTAATAAATATATTATTTTACTTACATGTTTTTACCGAAATCCGTATATTCACGACGATTTGACGATTGCTGATTTTTTATTTCTTTTTCGATAATGTTATTGTCAATTTTATTAATGAATATGAACATCTATGCATTTGTTTTTTTATATATAAATATATATAATAAATGAATAACAGAAGTGTTGTCTCTAAAAAAAATATTGTTTATATATATACATGTATTAACCGACATATAAAAAAGTTAAATGGTGATAAAATAGGGTAAGATTATTAATCAATGTTACAAATGAATTATTACAAATGAATTATTGCGTTATTAGATATATATATATAGTGTAAAAGAGATATTGTTGGCCAAATTTATGGAATTCCGTGATAGTACTTATAATTGGAATCAGCCAATGAAGAATACATGCAATAAAATAAGTCGATGGCAAAAGTGTAAAAGATAAGGAGAGTGGCGACAAATTACTACATAAATGGATGTATTCTAAACAGAAAAGCAAGTATTTTTTGTGAAAAACAAAAAAAGAGTTAAAAGTTGCTGAAGTGTTATTCAAAAAAGGGCATGCAATTTGACAACTTTCATATTTGCAGATTACTTTATTACTTTACAATGATTGCATCAAATTGTATACTGAATCATTAGATTCTTCAGTGAAAATGCATTTCTTAATGTATAGATTGCAACGATTTTGAAGAGAATCAATTGAAGTGAATTAATCTTAAAAATTATATATATATAAAAAAACATTACTTATTCGACAAAATATCCATTTATGTATAAAATAAGAACTAGGGTAAATATAAGTAGAAAGAATTGGCTAAAAGACCTTATCTGAGATGTCGATTCGTTCCCTACTTTCGTTATGTCTTGTATTTTTTTTTTTTTTTTTTTCGCCCTAATCATTACAAATTGCGAGTTTTCATTTATTTTTTACCCAGTATCATTTATATTTTACCCAGTAATTTGTGAAATAACTAATTTACCCTTCGGTAGTTGAACGAATTATATTTATTACATTTTCTTTTATGTTTTTTTTTTCAAACATACTCTCGCTTCTTCTCTGTGTTTACTTCACTTCGACGCTTTCTATTTCCCAAGATCCTCTCTTCCGACTCCGAACATGTTTCTCCAATCATCGTCCTCCACAAAGCCACATAAATGGAGGTAAATGTGTATTCTTTGAGAAACTATGCTTTGCGAACTGTTTTGACTCGTAATGATGTTATGGTTTAGTTTTTTTACATGCAATATACTACACAGTGTGGTTTACGAAGAAGAACGAGTGTAGGGGTTGTTATGTACCTATTACAACTATACAACTATCTATTTACGCTCCGTTCACAGAATACCGCTAGCAATGATGTCCTCCGGACGTCCGAAATAGCTATTTACGAAGAAGTCAGTGGAAATGATACATGCAATAAAAAAAAACCCAATTTTCTTAATGTTAGTTGGAATACGGACTTTACATGAGAGTTTTTTTTTTTTTTTTTTTTTTTTTTTTTTTTTTTTTTTTTTTTTTACGAAGAACCAATAGCGGAATTATGATGCAAAGAGTGTAGGGAGTAGTCACTAAATGTCCACTATCTTTTTTAGCATTCTCGCTAGATATTATGTCATTACCGCTATATTGTTTAATTATTACCGCTAATTGATATATGTAGCTATATTGCATTGTTTATTCTTCAAGATCTTAGTCAAACATTTTTCCAATATGAAGTACTGATGTAATAATGATTTGTTTATTAGCTTTCAAGTACGCGTTGTATTCTCGTACTCTCGGAGTTGTACCACTTTCGACTGGAGACCGATGCAGGGATCTTCAGTCGGATTACTTATCTGATTAAGACACGACTGAGCCCAGAGGAGCTTCAGTGGTTTCGGGGTACCCAATTTGGGCCTCTCTTGGATGTCCCCACTTTCTTTTCAGTATTCTGAAAGGGTGATCAAGAGACTGTTTTCCAGAATCACGCAATTACAAAGGGAATGGGAGATGTGGATGTCGGTGAATCATCTTCCACTAAGATACTTCATTCAAGGGTTTTACCTCATCACTGGTCTGTATTGTTAAAACATTCCAGACCTGATTACAAATTGTGGAAGGGACATCCCCCATTATATTCGATCGGCTAGAGAACGAATGTCCCTCCCTACAGTAGGAGATATCATAGCCAGCGCACTCGAGGTCCGCTTAGTGTTCGCTGGCACTTTGAGTAGTGATGATAGGAAGAGGTTGGTGTGCCTGTGCTTCGTCTACGGAGTTCTGTTATCCTTCATACAATATCCTTGGGGCCGGAGCTCATTCATGTATTCATTACAGAATCTCGTGAAGACGAGAGCCCGAGAACTACTACGAAATAGACCGTCAAATAATCCTGGTGTGCCCACGATAATCATTTGGGGGTTCATCTACCCACTTCAGGTATACGTGAAAGATTTAAGTTAGCGGTATTACAGTTGCCTTCATATATATCAAACCATAACATGTTTATTTTCTTGCAGGTCTTAGCGTCCGAGTGATTTCCGGGTGTGCAAAGAACCGAGGCGGTCCGTCGTGAGGGATATTCAATAACGCGTATCTGCAAATGGGCAACGGATCTACAAAATATCGAGGATGATACTTTTGATGAAGAGGAGGGTGATCCGATGGTTGGTTGATATATATTGATAGCGAAACCATTTTGACTTATAGAAGTAAAAAATAGGTTTATTAACTCTATATTTATAAATGTTTAGGGACAATTGAATATGCTACTGCGGACGGATGCAAAATACACCCAACTGGCACGAGAACCGCCGCCTCCACAGGGAGTACCGTACCACGAATATGATGTGGTGGAGGCTAATCTGGTGGAGGAAGAGGAGGCGGAGGAGGAGGAGGAGCATGTGGAGGAGGAGGATGATGATGAGGAGGAGGAGAGTGTGGATGTGGATGAGGATGATGACGAGGATTATGATGAGAATGAGGATGATGAGAATGATGAGGATGAGGACCAAGATGCAATGGAGATTGACTCTCTATTCAAGCCCCTCGAAATCTCAGACCCCGAGCTCATGGAATGGTTTACCGACTGGTTTAATGGCACGGGAGATACGCCGGCGAAATGTGCGCTTGGTGAATACCCGAGGAGGTTTTTAAGGGCGCTCGTAACACACGCAGGCGTGCTCTCTCATGTGGTAATAATTATTCCACTGCAATATTTAACAATTTATAATTCTGTCATTATATATATGTCAATTTACTATTAAATGCAGCAAATCGGCGAGATTGCTTACGGGCTCCGTAAGCGACTGAAAAAATTTCCAGGCAGCATACCAGACTCTAGTATGACCATTGTATTTGATTTTTTCTTCATGATACAGTTGGAGATTGTTGCTGACCGAATCAGGCACCAAAAACTAGAGATGGAAGATTATCTATTTGCAGATTTGGTTGACGGAGTCAATTTGGCATACGAACGAGCTTGGAGAGGTTTAAACACGATGTACTTTCCAATCCTTAAGATGAATGGAGAATAGATGGCATGCAAGGCCGATCTCATACAAGCCGAGTTCGTCTTGTTTGATTCAACCACGTCTGACGATGTTGACGATAATGAGACAACATAGATCGTGGAGGATCTAAAGACGTACTTCCATTGGAACTTGAAAGAGGAAAACTTGATCCGGGAAGTCTGGTTGCCACATCTGATGTATCGCGACATTTGGATTACAAGACGAGTGATGTGCCTGTGTTGCAGGGAAGTCGCATCTGGAAGCACCACCATATTTTCGATGAAGTGTATTGAGCTCGACATGCTGGGAGAGTCGCCGATGTTGTTGGACCATGGGTGGGTTACTGCTGCCAGGTTTAGATACGCCTCCGAAATCTTCTCCAATTGGTGCATGTGAATATTTGGACCACTATTCTAACTGTTGTAATATTCTGGACAGCTTATTTTAGTATGGTTTAATATTTTGGACAACTATTCCAGCTCCATCTTTTAGTATGTTTTGATATTTTGTACAATTAACATGTTAATATAGTAGTATTTCTTCCTAGTAGAGATTGCTTTACTTTGTTACCGCTACCAATGCTAATAATAGTATTTCATTCTAGTACAGATTGCTTTAGTTGGTTACCAATACTAATTCACGTTTCCTAATTCCTTTACTTTACCAATGCTAATAGTTGTATTTCATTCTAGTACAGATTGATTTACTTGGTTACCGCTACTAATTCCCGTTTCTTTATTCCTTTACCGCTACCAATGCTAATAATAGTATTTCTTTCTAGTACACATTGCTTTACTTGGTTATCGCTACGAATTCACGTTTCTTTATTCCTTTACCGCTACCAATGCTAATAGTAGTATTTCTTTCTAGTATAGATTGTTTTACTTGGTTACCGCTACTAATTCACGTTTCTTTATTCCTTTACCGCAACCACTGCTAATAGTAGTATTTCATTCTAGTATAGATTGCTTTACTTAATTACCGCTATGTCTTCTCTTAAAGGTGGTTTCTAAACACCTAAGGTTACCTAGCGGGAAGAGAATAGAGATTATAATAAGCAGATAAAAAAAGATAATATTAAAAAGTCAAGGGCTTTCAAAAGTCAACATTACAGACACCTCACCCTTAAAAAAAAAAAACAGAAACCTCAAACAAAAACATCCAAACTAAAAGCTGCTATCAACAGACTGTGTGCGTAGAACTTCGCCAGAGAGCCCATCGCCAAGATCATCACTTCTCTACGATTACGACGTTTGAAAGGCTCCTAAACCCTATCAGTTTGGAAAAGTTGTAAATACTCTGCCTCGTTATTTATGGTCATCCTTCCTCCGTGTATGATGAGAAATTGTACTTTATCTTTACTGTAAGAGCGATCAAAGTCGGTGAAAAATAATTAGATCCCGACAAACAGCTTGAGGGCCTAGTAACATCAATTGCCATTAATAGTCTACGAGCATTGTAATAGTGTACGTTGTAATTGGTGAAAATTTACATTGCTAAGAGCGTTTAATCAGCCCAATCTTGGACCATTAAACGTGTCGAACTTGTCGCGAGTGATCTCAAAAGGCGTTTCATCTACAATTGACTTTTATTGAATTTATGCTTATCCCTGCGGATTTCAAATCGTATTGAGGGTAAATATTAATAATAATAAAAATAATAACAATAATAAAGTGTCAAAGATTTACGTATAGTCGATATTGACAATCCATATTCCTTTCAGAGCTGATATTTGGATTCTATGATGCCAACTGCAAAACCCGTGACCGTATGTCCCGACAATATGATGGGTCACGGCATCATTATCTTCCCACGAGTTGGAACATCCATACCCTTTAGACTCCAAAAAGTTAAGCAAGAGACGCTGAAAAAAAAAAAGAACAACTGAAGTATAAGCATCTTACCATTGATCTAAGAGAAAATAACTAATAAAAGAAGTACCAGATCGTATTTTCTGGGCTCAACGATGAATAAGAAAGATTCAGTCTTTCGTAGAATTTCTGGTAAGGCAGCCATTGAGATAATAATTCCGGACTTGTGGAGTGGTGCGAAAATTGGCATGAATGTAACTACAAATATACTTGGTCACATTTATAGCAATTAATGGATAGACTCGTTCGTTCAGTGAGGCGGTTACATGTACGTTGACGTCCAGGACATTTAATTTCCCATTAACTAGGTGATTTTGTTTCCAATCGAAGCGCCAGAGTTTAGAAAACCTCTATATGTATAACCTTAACGGTACATATTTACTAGGACCATTAATTTGGTGGTTTTCTATCAAATAGAATCATCAGGTTTCAAAGTAATAAATGTATGTCTCTCGAGTGTTCCGCTAGTAAATAAAAGTATGCATTCTTTCCAGTACCTAGGAGTACCTATGCAATTGTGTATCATATATATTATTTCCTAGCTATTTTTCGTCAAACAGATGAAAATATGCACGAAATTAAATAAAAAGGAAAAAAACTAAATTATTTTCGTAAACAAAAATACCGCTACGTGTGTAACAATAAAGGTATACCAGAGTATCTAGCGGTAACTTGGAAAGAATATAGCGGGAATGCACGTCGTATCTTGGATTACGGTGTTACTCGGTTATCGTCTACTATTTAAGGGTTTGGGAGCGAACATAAACTCAATTTATGGAATGAATTATATTTGTTCGCCAATGGTTGTAAAATGATCAAGACCATATGTCTCTCTGACACAAGCTTCTTCTTAGTCTCTACTCATTACGCCTATCAATGTTGTATTCTATGCAATTGTGTATCATATATAATATTTTCCTAGCTATTTATCGTCAAACAGGTAAAAAAAATATGCACGAAATTAAATAATAAGGAAAAAAAAAACTAAATTATTTTCGTAAACCATAATACTGCTACGTGTTTAACAATAGAGGTATACTAGAGTATCTAGCGGTAACTTGGAAAGAATATAGCGGTAATGCGCGTCGTATCTTGGATTAGTGTGTTACTCGGTTATCGTCTACTATTTAAGAGTTTGGGAGCAAACATAAACTCAGTTTATGGAATGAATTATATATTGTTCGCCGATGGTTGTAAAGTGATCAAGACCGTATGATGCTCACACACAAATAATAGCGGTAACTTGACTTCATCTCATATTGAATTCAATCCGCTAGTAAAAGATTCATGCCCGTTATATCATATAAATAATAGCGGTATTTACATATCTGCACGATCACGGTGATAAGTAAGGACCCCACGTCCTGATTAACCCACGACGGGGAGGAGGCGTGTTCCCTCTACGACGCCACCCTATTGTCTAGATGTTGTACACAATCGACAAAAGACGACAGTGCTGGGAAGCATTGGGGTAAGTCGCTTCGTCGTCAATCATTGAGAGCCACCCGGGAACGCCTATGTGACCGGGGTAGGGATGCCTAAGCAGAACCCATTCCCTATAAAAGTACCTCCAAGCCTCGTCCTCCGAGCGAAGACGCGAACTACCCTGAAACGTATCAGAGGGTAGCTCCTCAATGTTTTGATACCATTGTATCATGCCACATTCATGCAAGGATTCGGTGTTCACCATTCAGGTTTCTTTCTCCGCGGAAAACACCCCGATCCACGACGGCAATACTCTTCGCTTTCTCGGACCTTTCTACATCGCATTGGCCGGAGGCACCCGACTCACCTCCAACGCATGCACCCCCGTGGTGTAGAAGTAGTGCTCCTTCTTGAAGGAATGCTCGAACACCTGTTCCTCCTGTCATAAAATAGCCCCGAATTTGGTGTGCGGTTTTATCTCGTACAACGAACCTCCGACTCGCACCAGACCGCATACTTTCAAAACTTTATCGTTAGTAGGTAGCCGACCCTGCCCCAGAAGTGCACCATACAGAGACTTGATAGGAATCTGTAGGTGTCGGGACCCAATTGGTAAGGCTCCAACTCGATTGAGTAGTAGAATCTAATGAAGAATTCATGCAAAGGCAACAACGCCCCTACCGCCATGTGTTCTGGCATCCATGGAGAAGCACCCACAAAATCCTGAATCTGTGGAGGTTCTGGGGTATTGAAATCAAAGTTTTCCGCCCCATTCCAACGAAGGTACGGGATGCGATTTACCAAAAATGTGGCGCTCTGCGCCCCAACGCCGAAGGCATCTTTAATCTTCTTCATCCACCAACTGCTGGTAACAGGCCTCATTTAGCGCCACGAGAACACCATATCGGCATTGTTGATGGAGTTGGCCATGATAGAATATGAGTAAGTATTAGAGATTGAGCAAATCAGGCTTTCACGATAACTCTTTATCAAGGAACTTCCATCACTGTCAGTTGTAATGTGCATAATTTGAAAATGAAAGGTCGCATGCTCGGTAATAAGCATAATTCTCGGTAATAACAATAATAATTAATTATCCTTTACACATATATTTAATGAAACTATAAAAGGTTTAGTTTCCATAAAAAAAAAACACGAGACATCAAACCGCCGACCATACGAAGCACCACGTACCACCTATGAGCATCTACATTGTATATCCACTTTCCTCAACAACTGACGCTCGCCAAGAAAATGAAAACGACTCAAACCCAAAATTCAAATACCTTAACCACGGTCCCCGATACATATTACCGCTAGTTTATACACAATGTCATATAGCGGTTACATATGTTGGGCATATGTGTCCTTAAACAAGATATTTATCCATTTGTAAAAGATTATGATAAGTCGTTGAATAAAGATGGTACTTATTATGTTAATCTTATTATAGTTTCTGTAGAGTAAAATAGAATGTTTGATTCCTTAGTTCATAAAGGATGCAATTATGTTATTATTATCACAACAGAGTCATGTGAGGAAGAATTAATAAGCATAATAAATGAACTTAAAATGTCTGTGACCTGATTAACTGGGTGGGAGCCCATTAATCGGTAAGGTCATTAATGTGACTGAAGTGACAATCCTATTCTGGATTATGTGTGTGTCAACACTCACTAAAAGTGCATTAAGTATGAAGCGTCTTCATACTGGACTGGACCTGACTTAAACTCGAGAAGTTGTCATATACGACCATCACTGACAACTTGTAGTTGAGTCGCAAAATGATGATCAAATGGATATTAGTTCTAATTCCTGAGTGATCATGAGTCCGAGCTTCTGGCTTGATTGTTCTTTGATTTAACCGTTAAAGAATACAAGATATTACCGCTGTTCCCAACACTATTATTTTGGGAACATGATAGTAAGTAGTAAGGATTGCTTGATCATAGACATGGGCATCACACAGCTCTCTTCAGAGTCATGATGATTCCCTTGGTTGTCAGTGGTGAGAAGTGAGAGGTACCCGTGCGCAACTTATGAATCGAAACCATAAGTGGGTTACTCATAATATTACTGGCTGAGTTAAGGATGAAAATGCATTGAGGGGCATTACGGTATAAACCGCCTGCTCATGTGTGGGTCATCAAGTGAAAGGACAATAATCGGTATTTGATTGAATCTAATGGACACCCTGCTGTTATAAGGGAATAATATATACCGTATCACTAAAGAGTGCAGCCTCGGGTCTATAGTGGAATCACTTCGAGGTTTGACGAACACCTAGCAGTTCGTTGGAGCTTAAGTGATACGGGTCCATGGTCCCCAGGATAGCTCCGTAACGGATGATACGTACGTGATTAAAAAACATTCTGGATAATTTTTAATCATTTGGCTCGACTTATAAAACTGACAAGTCTGTGTCAGACGTCAGATAGTTTTATCGATAGCGTGGCAAAAGTATCATATTTTGGTACACGGAAGTAACTGATAAAAAGAAAGTTAGAATTTAGATTTTCGAACAGCACCATGTTGTTCTAAATTAAATTCTAAGCAACTTTGCTTTTTGAACCAAGTCATTCTGACTTACGGTTTGTGATTTATGGATTTTCTAAGTTTATGACTCGGTTCGATAAACTGTGAAATTAAATCACATGTCACGAATTTAAATGATGGTGTTGCACCATGACATTAAATGTGTGATAAAGAGATCAGGCTTTATTAATATAATTTAATTTTTTGGATTTAATTATTAATATCTTATTAATAATTAATTAATAATTAAAGGATTTATATTAATAAATAAATAATATATTTATATATATTATTTTAATGTGTATATTCGAATTAGGGTTTGGAGATAACAAACCCTAGCTACATTTGAATCTCTGAATTGAAGATATTATTTTTGCGGCATAAGTACCTGAAGTTTGGTATTATGGCAAAAACCCTAAAATCAATTTGATCCATTAGATCGGTTATGATTTAGTATCAACCGTTGGATTGAGATAATTGATTTGAACCCGAATGCAATTCGAAATTGAAACTTGGTGATCAAGTTTAGGTATTTCAAATTTGCTTGATTAATTATGTCCGTTGGATCGGTTTTGAGATTTTATCTTTAAACCGTCGGATTAGAAATTAATTAATATTATATATATGATATTAAATTCGAATATATTAGTGATAAGAGTTCGAATTAGGGTTTTGTAAAACCCTAGGGTATTTGACTTTATCCCTAATTGATTTGATCCATTGGATTGGTTTAAGATTTATTTTTAACCATTGGATCTAGATAATCATTAACAAATTCGAATTTAAATATATATATATATATATAATATAATTCGAAAATATATAATATGATGATAAGATTAAATGTTTTAATCTTATCTTGTATTATATAATTAATTAAATCCCTGATTAATTATATCAATTGGATCTAGATGAGATTAAATCTGGATCATTGGATTGAAATAATTATTTATATTTAATTAAAAGAATTCGAAATTGGGAGGGAAAATCTCCAAATCGGTTACAGCTTGAGCCTATAAATAGGAAGCTCATTCTACACATTTCATACACCTCTCCCCAGAGCAAAAACTCGAGCTCTCCCTCTCTCTCTAGGGTCTGCGAGTTTTCTGCTTGTGATCTCTCTTCTGGTTCGGCTTAGGAGATATTTTTCTCCGGTAGCTTTAAAAGATCCGTCAGTTAAATTTTGCAACGGAGTCCTGCCAGCGAAGCCCACGCTTCGGTAGCGAGGAATCCAGGAGAATATCCCGGAAGATCACAGGAGTTTTCCTCAGCACCGGCGGAGCCCTGCCCAAGTCAGAACGCGCAGCCGGAATCATCAGTTGAGGTACGGCCTTATGCATTGGGTAAATAAATGCAACCATTTACTGCTTTCTATTTGTTTCCTGTTCGACTAGATTATTAATAATGAATATGAAAATATTAGATTCGAAATATTTATCAGATCTGTTTTTGTTACCCGATATCTGTGTCGTCGGTCCGATAACAAGATTTCCGCTTGAAAATGAATTTTTAAATGTTACCGGGATGGCGCGGAGGCTATTATCGTGGTAAGGAAGTCGACGTGATACCACCGATTTCCAACAAATGGTATTAGAGCAAGGTTCAACGATAAATAATTTCAAAATTTAATTTAAAGGTTTAAAGAACGAATTATTTGATGAATAAATTAATAATTAAAATTGAAATTTATTTCTAGATATTTTAATTTTAATTTAAAATTAGATTATTTCCCAACCTGAGAAATCGTGACGGGAAAATTGGGCGGGCTGCTAGGCGCAGCCCAGCCCGTGGCAAGAGGTGACCAGGGGCTGCCGCTGCAGCCCCAGGGTCGAAACCCTAGGTTCCACGGGCCAGGCCCGTGGCAAAGCCCACGCCAGGGCGAGGCCCAGGGCGAAACCCTTGCAGGTTGCCCTGGCGAGCAGCGCCTGGGCCTCGCGCACTGGCCTGCGGCCCACGCAGCCTGGCAGCGGAATGGGCCTGCGGGCCCAGCGCGAGGTGGGCGCTGCCCTAGCCTCCACAGCTGGCTGGGCATGGCTTGTCCTAGGGACGTGGGCCCGGGCTTAGGCCCGGAGGGCCCACGTACATAATTTTAATTATGGGTCGGAATTTATTCCGACCCGGTTCCCTAGGAATAATTAAATATTAATTATAATTGAAATTAAACAATTATGAATTAAATAATAAAATATGGATGTTATTTATGGATAAATAACATTGACTTATTTTATATAATTCATAAAATTTAAATATGGATATTATTTAGTGAATAAATAATATTGTCTTATTTAATAATAAAATATGGATGATAATTCTTAGGAATGATATCATTGACTTATTTTAAAAATTTCATAAATAATTAATTGTAAGCCATGGTATGGATTAATGATTATTCTTATTGAATGGGAATCATTAAAATCTAATTATATATATTCATCATAGATATAATTTGTTATAAACTATTTTCATAACCCGTAAACATAGTGCTTATGTTTAATCATTATTAATATGTCGAATTAAGGATAGATATGAATAGTAAAGAGTAAATGTAAAGTGTTCATTATTAATCGGAAAAATCTCAATCATACAATCTTGTCTGAGGAAGAGGGAATCAAAAGTAGGGCCGGTTCACCATCCACTTCTGGGTGACCGATTAGGACTCCTCCCATCTACCTGGAGAAAGTATGATTGACCTATCACTACCGACAAAATAATGAACACTATAATCACTGAGGCCTTATATATAATTACGTGTCGTAATTAATAAAGCCAAAATATAAACTTTTAATGTGTCATTAAAGGAAAGTTTATAATAAGTTTTAATTAACTTATGGTATAATAAAAACGTTAGTTTATCAAAAAAAATGGCAAGTATAGAATTAATGATAAAAAGTCTCCATTATTACTGTCACAAGGTCTGCTGACCACACCGCCTCGAGTCACCCTAGAGTGACCACTCCTCTTAAGGAAAAGTGTGCTTGTGGAAGGTTTGGCACCGTGATAGTTTCAAAAGAATATGGGGACGGAGGAATCTTGGAAATGGACCGTGAGTCACCTTAGAGTGGCCATTCCTTAAGGACGACGTTTTCAAGAGGATTCCGAGAACCAAAAATAATGGGTTAAGCTTGCACGGAAGTTGGTACTTCCCGACCGTCTATGATGATAGTTAATAATAATAAAGAACTGTGGTGGTTCTTAATTTGAGAATTAATTAAGTTTATGACTAAAACTTAGTTTAACCAAACTACACAGTTGATACCGCGAGTCACCTTAGATTGACCATGCCTTAAGGACGGCAACGATGTGTACAGTCGGTTAAATTATCATGAAATAGTCGATGGGTTTATTAACGTTTTCCCGAGAACATGTTTGCATCATGTGACTATTTCGAACCAACTTAATTACCCAAAACATTCTATCTATAATAAAGTTTAATAAGTTTCTTTTTCAATGCCAGTTAAAATTTCATATCCAATAATCATCTCTGATGATGAACAAGATTCCGTTAACTCCTATTCACCTCTTGAGCAAGTTTCTGAAGAGCCACTGACTATATTTGAGAAAGATACGGAATGGTTCAAATATGATGTTGAGTATAATTTACTCACTCACTATTTCAGCCAGTATCATCTCAAAAGTCAAGCTTTCAAGAATGCTATGCTCAAGACATCTCATGATGAAATTGAGAGACTTTTACTAAAAGTGAATAAAGTAACGGGACTTGTCAGTGAGGCTGTTGCAAGGGATAACAAAAGAAAGACTGAATCGAAAGCCGAACTTGGAAGGAAAGAAAGAAAGTTTGGTTTGTCTGCAATGTGTTTCCAGTGTGGAACAGATCCGAGAGTGAAAGGCCAGCTTAGATGCAGGCAACACCTCAGTTCATCTAAGGGTAAAACCTTTTCTGAGCTATACATTGAATTTTATTGGAAGAGACTCATGTCTCAGTTCCATAGATTAAAATTACATAACATTGCGAACATTTTTCAATACAGAAGTGGCTTCTGCTAAAATAAAAAATGGACATGGAGCGTTATGCATTGAATGCTGGCTCAAACCAAGAGCAAATGGACATACTATGTGCCGGAATTGCTTGCGGGCTTGGAGAGGTAAAGACTCCCCTGTAAACCCCAAAATTAGTTTTTTATTGGTGAGATTATTCTCGGATCCATAGATTAAAAATCTAATAATCTTTCTTATTCTTTTTAGGTGGCGGGAGTTCCGGCGATGGGAGCTCAGTTGCAAACGATAGCGAGTAGTATTCGAGTGACTCGAAGAAGGGAACTTGCTATTTTTTAAGTTTGAATTCGATTTAAGTTTGTTGTCATTACAATTCTTGCATTCATTAAAGACCTCAGTTTATGTTTATAATTCTTTATGAATGAAGTTATCATTTTGAATTATTCATAAACGCCTGACATGTTACTTTAATAGTCTTCAATAAATCGTTTTCAATTCATGTGTAATTGAATATCATTTTTTTTTAAAATGATATAAAAGATAATCATTATGAAATAGATAACAGTGTTTGTTGTCAAATAGAGAGTGGAAACCACGGTCCCAGGATCAGAACCAAGTGATACTCAGATGTAGTGGGAGGATATTGATTAATAACACTACGAGTAGTCACTATAAGAGTTTCATTAGAAACTCTGGGAATACTCAGACGTAGTGGGAGGTTCTTGTAAACGGTTAAACACTACGAGTAAACCCAGTTGGTTTTTAAACCTAGATGTTTCAAACACTAGTGTTGAAGATCCCATAAGCTTCAAAGAAGCTATGATGGATCCTGATAAGGGAGAATGGCAGGAAGCCATGAACCAAGAAATAGAATCAATGGATTCTAATGAATTCTGGGAACTTGTAGACCTACCTGATGGCTTCAAAATCATTGGGAATAAATGGGTATACAAGAGAAAGAGAGGAATGGACGGGAAGGTTGAAACCTTCAAGGCTAGACTAGTGGCAAAGGGTTTTACCCAGAGAGAAGATATTGATTTCGATGAGACCTTCGCTCCAGTCGCTAAGTATAAGTCCATCCGGATTCTCATGGCCATAGCCTGTAGTCTCAATTACGAGATATGGCAGATGGACGTCAAAACCGCATTCCTGAACGGGTACATTGACGAGAATATCTATATGGACCAACCAGAAGGGTTCGTGCAACAGGGTCAAGAAAGGAAAGTTTGCAGATTACTCAAGTCTATTTATGGATTGAAGCAAGCTTCCAGATCCTGGAATTTAAGGTTTGATGAGACCATCAAGACCCATGGGTTCATTCAGAATGAAACTGAAGCCTGCATTTACAAACTCAATGTTGAGTCCGTGGAGATTTTTCTTGTTCTATACGTCGATGATATTCTTCTCATTGGAAACAGTGTGAAAATATTATCAGACGTGAAAGCGTGGCTATCTACGCAATTCCAAATGAAGGATATGGGAGAAGCCAGTTATGTTTTTGGGATCCGTATCTTTAGGGATCGCAACAACAAGTTTCTAGCCTTTTCACAAGCAGCTTACATAGATAAGGTGCTTGAACGTTTTGCAATGACAAACTATAAGGGTGGTAATTTACCAACCAGGCATGAAGTGTTCCTAAGCAGGAACCAGTGTCCAACTTCTCCGGAAGAGCAAGACGAGATGAGGCGGGTACCCTATGCTTCAGCAGTGGGAAGTCTGATGTACGCTATGCAGTGTACAAGACCAGACATCTGTTACGCTGTGGGAATGGTTAGTAGATACCAATCCAACCCCGGTATGTCTCACTGGACTGCAGTGAAGAACATTCTCAAGTATCTTCGGAGAACGAGAAACTATGTGTTAGTGTTTTCAGGTTCCAATCTGAATCCACTAGGATACACTGACTCAGATTTTATGTCTGACAAAGACGCGAGAAAATCGACGTCGGAGCAGTGTACACCCTTGATGGTGGAGCGATATTCTGGAGAAGCGTAAAGCAATCCTGTATCGCAGATTCCACAATGGAAGCTGAATATGTGGCTGCATGTGAAGCAGCCAAGGAATCAGTTTGGCTAAAGAATTTCTACATGGAACTGGGTGTAGTCCCAGATGTAGATGGACCACAAACGCTATACTGTGATAACAGTGGAGCTGTGGCAAATTCGAAAGAGCCCAGAGACCATAACAAGGCGAAACATATAGAAAGGAAATACCATCTCATTAGAGAGATAGTACGTCGTGGGGACGTACGGGTTGTGAAAATAGCTTCGGAGGACAATCTGGCTGATCCATTTACCAAGACGTTGCCAGAGAAAATATTCAGGAGGCATCTGGATAATATGGGCGTGAAAGACAGGAGTCATCTTCTTTAAGTACAAGTGGGAGATTGTTGGACATATGTGTCCTTAAACAAGATATTTATCCATTTGTAAAAGATTATAATAAGCCGTTGAATAAAGATGGTACTTATTATGTTAATCTTATTATAGTTTCTGTTGAGTAAAATAGAATGTTTGATTCCTTAGTTCATAAAGGATGCAATTATGTTATTATTATCACAACAGAGTCATGTGAGGAAGAATTAATAAGCATAATAAATGAATTTAAAATGTCCGTGACCTGATTAACTGGGTGGGAGCCCATTAATCGGTAAGGTCATTAATGTGACTGAAGTGACAATCCTATTCTGGATTATGTGTGTGTCAACACTTACTAGAAGTGCATTAAGTATGAAGCGTCTTCATATTGGACTGGACCTGACTTAAACTCGAGAAGTTGTCATATACGACCGTCACTAACAACTTGTAGTTGAGTCGCAAAATGATGATCAAATGGATATTAGTTCTAAGTCCTGAGTGATCATGAGTCCGAGCTGCTGGCTTGATTGTTCTTTGATTTAACCGTTAAAGAACACAAGATATTACCGCTGTTCCCAACACTATTACTTTGGGAACATGATAGTTAGTAGTAAGGGTTGCTTGATCATAGACATGGGCATCACACAGCTCTCTTCAGAGTCATGATGATTCCCTTGGTTGTCAGTGGTGAGAAGTGAGAGGTACCCGTGCGCAACTTATGAATCGAAACCATAAGTGGGTTACTCATAATATTACTGGCTGAGTCAAGGATGAAAATGCATTGAGGGGCATTACGGTATAAACCGCCTGCTCATGTGTGGGTCATCAAGTGAAAGGACAATAATCGGTATTTGATTGAATCTAATGGACACCCTGCTGTTATAAGGGAATAATATATACCGTATCACTAAAGAGTGCAGCCTCGGGTCTATAGTGGAATCACTTCGAGGTTTGACGAACACCTAGCAGTTCGTTGGAGCTTAAGTGATACGGGTCCATGGTCCCCAGGATAGCTCCGTAACGGATGATACGTACGTGATTAAAAAACATTCTGGATAATTTTTAATCATTTGGCTCGACTTATAAAACTGACAAGTCTGTGTCAGACGTCAGATAGTTTTATCGATAGCGTGGCAAAAGTATCATATTTTGGTACACGGAAGTAACTGATAAAAATAAAGTTAGAATTTAGATTTTCGAACAGCACCATGTTGTTCTAAATTAAATTCTAAGCAACTTTGCTTTTTGAACCAAGTCATTCTGACTTACGGTTTGTGATTTATGGATTTTCTAAGTTTATGACTCGGTTCGATAAACTGTGAAATTAAATCACATGTCACGAATTTAAATGATGGTGTTGCACCATGACATTAAATGTGTGATAAAGAGATCAGGCTTTATTAATATAATTTAATTTTTTGGATTTAATTATTAATATCTTATTAATAATTAATTAATAATTAAAGGATTTATATTAATAAATAAATAATATATTTATATATATTATTTTAATGTGTATATTCGAATTAGGGTTTGGAGATAACAAACCCTAGCTACATTTGAATCTCTGAATTGAAGATATTATTTTTGCGGCATAAGTACCTGAAGTTTGGTATTATGGCAAAAACCCTAAAATCAATTTGATCCATTAGATCGGTTATGATTTAGTATCAACCGTTGGATTGAGATAATTGATTTGAACCCGAATGCAATTCGAAATTGAAACTTGGTGATCAAGTTTAGGTATTTCAAATTTGCTTGATTAATTATGTCCGTTGGATCGGTTTTGAGATTTTATCTTTAAACCGTCGGATTAGAAATTAATTAATATTATATATATGATATTAAATTCGAATATATTAGTGATAAGAGTTCGAATTAGGGTTTTGTAAAACCCTAGGGTATTTGACTTTATCCCTAATTGATTTGATCCATTGGATTGGTTTAAGATTTATTTTTAACCATTGGATCTAGATAATCATTAACAAATTCGAATTTAAATATATATATATATATATAATATAATTCGAAAATATATAATATGATGATAAGATTAAATGTTTTAATCTTATCTTGTATTATATAATTAATTAAATCCCTGATTAATTATATCAATTGGATCTAGATGAGATTAAATCTGGATCATTGGATTGAAATAATTATTTATATTTAATTAAAAGAATTCGAAATTGGGAGGGAAAATCTCCAAATCGGTTACAGCTTGAGCCTATAAATAGGAAGCTCATTCTACACATTTCATACACCTCTCCCCAGAGCAAAAACTCGAGCTCTCCCTCTCTCTCTAGGGTCTGCGAGTTTTCTGCTTGTGATCTCTCTTCTGGTTCGGCTTAGGAGATATTTTTCTCCGGTAGCTTTAAAAGATCCGTCAGTTAAATTTTGCAACGGAGTCCTGCCAGCGAAGCCCACGCTTCGGTAGCGAGGAATCCAGGAGAATATCCCGGAAGATCACAGGAGTTTTCCTCAGCACCGGCGGAGCCCTGCCCAAGTCAGAACGCGCAGCCGGAATCATCAGTTGAGGTACGGCCTTATGCATTGGGTAAATAAATGCAACCATTTACTGCTTTCTATTTGTTTCCTGTTCGACTAGATTATTAATAATGAATATGAAAATATTAGATTCGAAATATTTATCAGATCTAATTTTGTTACCCGATATCCGTGTCGTCGGTCCGATAACAAGATTTCCGCTTTAAAATGAACTTTTAAATGTTACTGGGACGGCGCGGAGGCTATTATCGTGGTAAGGAAGTCGACTTGATACCACCGATTTCCAACAACATATGGTGTCTACTTTGGGAGATACTTTTTTCACTAGATCGACGTATAACTGTTTCAACCTTGACGGTCTATCTGGTATCCGAATATATGATTTGGAGTCAGGTTCATCGGCAATGGCTATTCGCTGAAAACTGTGATCAATTGGGTAATAAGTTAATTTTAAATCAAATTGTCGGACAATATCAAATTTTTTATACAACAACTGCTTCAAATCAAATATGTTTTTTAAAGAAGACTTTTAAACGGTTAAAGCGGTTGTAGTATCACTTATTCCCTCCCACCACCACTTGTAACGATATCTATCAAAATTCCATTCTCCGCCAAGACTGGCCATAAAAAGGTAATTATTCATCCTGCAAATGGAAAAATACTTTAATCTTAAATTAAACTGCTATAGGCTTATAGGATACACCTATATTATAACGTTTTGTTTTTCAACAGAGTTTAAGGAGTCATATAGTACATTCGGCCTACAGATCTCGGTACCGATACATAAGACATTAATACCGCTATATTTTGTCCACAAATTGAAAACAATAATAAAATTACATTATTATACTGAGATAACCTTACCTTATAATTTAATGATCCAGATAGTAAATTATGCCTACATATAGCGGTACCTCTATATATTATATCCATACCGCTATATTTTGTCCACAAATTAAAAACAATAATAAAATTACGTTATTATACTGGGATAACCTTACCTTATATTTTAATTATCCAGAGAGTACATTCTGCCTGTATATAGTGGTACCTCTATATAATATATCCATATCGCTATATTTTCTCCACAAATTGAAAACAATAATAAAATTATGTTATTATACTGGGATAACCTTACCTTATATTTTAAGGATCCAGAGAGTACATTCTGCCTACATATAGCGGTAGCTCTATATAATATATCTATACCTCTATATTTTCTCCACAAATTGAAAACAATAATAAAATTACTTTTTTATATTGGGATAATCTTACCTTATATTTTAAGGATCTAGAGAGTACATTCTGCCAACATATATCGGTACATCTATATAATATATACATACCGCTATTTATCCAGAAATTGAAAACAACAATAAAATTTGATTACACACCTTCGAATGACTCAATCCTTGATATACAATCAAACTGAAAATTCGCTAATCGTTGGTTGGGTAACGCAGTAGACAAAGAGAAGGAATACGGTGAATCGGCAAAGAAACAATGGGACCTTAGGGTTTCTCGGCAATTGGGAAATCGAAGAAGAAGACGGATAACAGAGGAGAGAGAAATAGGAAGGGAAATAAATTATTAAAAAGGTGGAGAGAGACAAAAAATAAGAGGAGAGAGAAAATCGAGCCCAACGAACTATAAATCGGCCCCACTTCGTTTAATGAAGGGCATGAACATTTTAATGAAGCGTATGAAGCAAACATGTGAACAGTACCGAGGGTATAACCAAATATCGAATCCCAAATAAGGTCATTCCTGCAATTTGCCTATATAAGTATAAAGAAGGGTAAACTGCGGCTAATGTACCCAATGTTTGATCGGCTACGGATTGCGTACTCACTGTATATTTTTTACGGCTAAAGTATCAAAATTTTATTCCGTTAGATTTTTCGTGTTTTACGTCACTTAACTGTCAGCGAGTGATTTGTATCCTCTATATGTACAATTTTTTTTATTTGGCATAACTAACTATTTTTTGTCCAAATTTTATGCACGACCTAGTGTTGGAACGATAAGAGATTGATATACAAAATTGGTGTTTTGATTTTTGTAAAAAAGTTAAAAACAAATACGAAATTTCAAATACAACATAAAACTGGACATTAGTGTAGTGCAAAATATTTGTTTAAAATTTTAATATACTTAATGCATTTTTCTGATGAAACGTAAAACTAAAAAGTTGTAGATAATTTTTTATCTTTCTAACGGTAGTTTATTTCTAAATTTTGGGCACAAAATGAGCGAGATATGCTAAAAATACAAAAAAAAATTAGCACATCACATCTTTCATATTTTTGGCATAACTCATTTATTTTGTGTCCAAAATTTATAAATATACTACCATTGAAAAGATAAAAGATTGATCTACAACTTTTTAGTTTTACGTTTCATCAGAGAAAGTCATTAAATATATTGAAATTTGCTCAAAACAAATATTTTGCATTACCCTAATGTCCAGTTTTATGATGTAATTGAATTTCGTATATTCTAAACCTTGTTTTTACAAAAATTAAAACAACAAAGTTTTATATCTATCTATTATCTTTCTAACCATAAGTCGTGCATAAATTTTAGGCAAAAAATGAGTGAGTTATGCCAAAACTAAAAAAATTGTAATTATAGAAGAGGAATCACTCGGTGGCGGTCAAGTGACGGAAAACACGAAAAAAACTAACGGAATAAACTTCGGGTACATTAGCCGTCAAAAATAAACATTTGGTACGTAATCCGCAGCCGATCAAATATTGGTACATTAGCCGTAGTTTACCCTATAAAGAATATTGAAGTATACAAAATTCTACAGCATATTCTTAATTCTATTTTATAGTACTGGTAAAAGTATTAATAATAATAAATTTCATGTCACCTTAAGTTCCAAGTGACTTCTGTTATGACTCATCCGTCAAACGCCACTTGTCACTTTTTTAAACGCTCAAGTAATCCAAATTTGGGGTTACCATCACCGATAACAGAGTTAATAGCACCAATGTCATTGATGTTGATTCCGAAGTCGAATTACAGTAATCCTGCACAAGATCGTCAAGGGTTTATTTACTAAAACAACACTGAAGTCGGAGATGCTAACTCTCGGGTTACAAACTCTAACTGGGGTTAGCATCTTCGAATTTGGGGGAAAGTGGAATACACGAGCGTGTAAAAATGTCACAAATGACATTTGACGGATGAGTCACAACAAAAGTCATTTGGAACTCAAAGTGACAAAAAAGTTATTTTTGGTATTTTACCACGAATTTGTTTCCTCTCTTCTTCTTTGAATCATAGATCAAAAGTCTTGTTCGACAAAAATTATTTATTCGAATTCGTTTTATTTTCCTATGAGAGAAAAACACGTATCATAGAATTCAATTTTGTCTTTTTCTTTTTTGTTTGTTGTTGTGTTCTGAGTTTTTCTTTTTTAAATCAGAATTTCCTTCATAAATTTTCCTAAGATCCAACCTTTTCAAGTCACCGAAGAACGCCTTTGCTCTCGTGTCTCAACACGGCGCTAATATCGACTTTGTAGTTTTCGACCAAGTTCATGATTGTCGAGAAGATCCTCACCACAACGTCGATTTTGTATTACAGGTTCCCCTCGTGAACTTTGAACCAAAATCTAGAGTTCGAATCATTACCAAAGTTTTGAATCTCTTAGACCCATTGCATCGATCTTCATTCCAACTATTATTTTCACAATTTTTCTTTCTTTTTTATGTTAGAAGATTGGAATCTCTTGCTGTATAGGGTGATTCTGTTTATTGCTTTAAAAAAATTTCTCAATCTATTTGAATATGTACGAGAATAACAAAATGTGAGGACACACTTACCAGTTTAACGTGGATGATTTTGTTCCCTAGTCTTGTCGTGGATAACATATGCTATAAATTAGTTTTTCTTTGTTGAAATGAAATTCTTTGTGAAGTTTTAGTTATAAAACATGGATTACACTTATTGTTAGAAATCCATATTTTGGTTGAAAGTTCAGACACAGAAAAAAAGAAGAAAAACTAATGGCCAAACTACTCAGATCATGATAGCACTTATCGCCGTTAAAAAATAAACGAACTTTGGCAAAATAAAATACAACCTGGATATACATGCTCCGTAATGAAACCTAATTGAGAATATATGCCGCATCAAAATGAATAAATTTCTTAAAATCTGCAGTAAAATACAGTCTGAGTATATATACTTTGCAATAACACTCAACTTAAAACATATGTGACAGGAAAAAAAATAAACTTAATTTTATATCGTTCCACTTTTAAACAACTTCGGTACATATACCGCGACTAACCTACCTATAATGATTATATATAGTGGAGAGAAAGATATAATTAAAGGGTAATTTGCCTGTCTCCAAATTTGTAGGCTCGTGTGATAATTAGAAATGATTGTTATGTGATTAAGACAGGGAATATTCTATAGTTATGAATGGAAAGAGATTCGAGCTCTTTTATAATCTATATGGTGAGCTCAACTCAATTATTAATGGCATGCAGATCGAATCTCAAGCTTGTGAAGAAACCTTCTGGAAAATGACAAAGTCCAGATCAGGAAGCATTAGCAATTTGCAACTAGTGACTGAGCGATGTTGACGGACACTAGTACACTACTATCACAATCAATATACTATTATTATACATTTATATATGCATGACAACATGAGAAATACGCGTCAAACTTCAACTTCTTTTGAAAATGCCTGTTGAGAGTGTTCATATTCTTTTTCATATATTAGTAGAAGAGAGAGATTATATATATATCATTGGATTTAACTCTTTCTATTATATATTAGTAGAAGAGAGAGATTATATATATATATATATATATATCATTGGATTTAACTCTTTTTATTTTTATGTTGACTCGAATTCAAGACTTCTGATGTATTAAGTGATGCTTGTTACCTCTAGACCAAGCATATCTTGTCTGTAAAAATATTTGTTGTCCAACTTCAATCCTCTGCTCTACCAACTGAGCTAAGGTTGGTTTCTAGAAGAAGACAGAGATTTAATTCTCACTGTACGAACTAGAATTTCAAATTGATTAGCTCCAAAACTATGGACGAAACGAGGCGCATAATAATAATTACTAAAATTATCATTCAAAAAAAAAAGAAAAACAAGTGTCCATTGTACGTTGATATCTCAATCACTTGTTACAAAGGAAAACTAAAATTTTACATAAAAAAAGAACAATTTTTTATCATAAAATATGTATTTAGCCCTTCTTACGTTAGGGGTACTATTGCGTAAAAAAATTAAAATTTATTCATTTAAACAGATGGAAATATCGCGTACCAGTTAGGATATAATTTAATTTTACATAAAAAAAGATAGATTTTTATGATAAAATCAAGAAGTATTTTTGTTCATTATATTTATTTATATTTCATTCAACTTTTGAAACTAATTATCAACGAAAACAAATCAAGTAAACTACTTGACTCATTTGATTTTATATATTTTAATCACTATCCCGATCGTTTGTTTGTAGTTAAATTAATATGATTTTCATTATTCAGTGAAATTGTATATTTTGCTCTTGGAGATCTGGTTTTCAATGATACTAGTCATAAATAAAATGCAATTACATGAAATGTTTAATTTTGCACAAACAAAAGTAATTAAGTATCAGACTCTCAAAAAAAAAAATTAAGTATCAGCAGAATTTATATATAATTATTAAACCACGAGTTGGCATAAAATAATATCAAATTGCATGTGAACTCAACTTTAGATGAGTATTTGATAGCTTGGCTTTATAAGATATTTTTTATTATCCAAAGATTAATCCTTGATGTTAGGCTTTATATCAAGTTGGATGCAGAATATACCGTAAATTAGATAATAAATCATTATATATTAAGCTTATATTATTAGTGAATGTCGACATTCTATTCAATTCTTCATAGCACTAGGTACAACTTTATCAATAATATCTAAATATTACTAGATATTATATTACATCAGAAAAAATTGAGTGTTAGGGGTTTGAAAAAGAAAAAAGAAAGAGGAAATAGTCTAGTAGCTGAAAGGAATTCGAGACTAAACTTTCAAAAAAAAAAAAAAAAAACATACATGGAATCACGTATCCATGAAAATATTTTACAAAGTACAAACAACTTCTTAATTAACTTCAAAAAACCGAAACGTGTCTAAGATGTGAAGCACGAAATGGAAATTCGTCGAAAAAGAACGTCGCTCAGAGAAAGAAAAAAAAAGTTATCTTTGACTTAATTTCGACCATGTAAAAAAATGGGGGAGAATGAACTATTTTGGAAAGAAAAAAGAATGTATTATGCTCAACTTGTCTTCATAATCCATATAAAATTTTAATCGATATAAACGATAACTTGATAAGAAATTTTTTCTTTATCACTTGATTTTTTATTGATAAGTCGCACATATCATTGTAGCGCAAACCAAGAAATCGCCTAACAACTCATTAAAAAGATAAGACGGTTACGAGTGATTGCTTATTGGTAAGCCTAAGAAAAAAGAAATTAGCAAAAAATTGGTGGTTTATCGCTCTAGCTTGAATCTAGTATGGCACCGGAAAAATAAGCAGACATCTTATGGGTTAGAATAAAATAAAGAGAAATTGCACCAAATAGTCAAATTGAAACATAGGATTAGCAAAATAGTCAAACTTTGGTTAATTTTGTAAACTAGCCAATTAACATGAAGTGGCATTTTAATAACATTTTTTTTATCTCTATAATACCCTTTAATTAATCATTTTAATTATAATTTTCGTAATTAATTAAAAAAAATCAGCACAAATCAAGCTTAATTAATTATGCACGGAATTTAATAGCCAATTAAAAAAATTCCATCTCTCTCTCTCTCTCTCTCTCTCTCTCTCTCTCTCTCTCTCTCTCTCTCGGCTTCGAGGCTTCCGTCGCCGCCGCTAGCGGAGCCGGAGCTCCGGCGGAGCAAATCGTGCTCCGGAGGCCCGAGATCCGACGACGTCGCGGCCGACTCGCAGCGCAGGGCTTCAGATCTGAGCAAGAAATTCGCGAAATGGAGGCGAAAGCCGAAGAAGAAGAAGCTCCCCGGAGAGAATGGCGATTCGGTGACCGGAAACAATGACGGAGCTAGGGCGAGGGAAACGCAGTCGGAGGTCGGGGAGTATGGTTTCGGCGGTGAGCGCAGATCTTGCGATACAGATCCGAGATTCTCTATCGACACTGCAGCTCGGATGTCACTCGATGAGTGCCTTCGCTTCTCCTTTGACGAGCCGAGGGCGTCGTGGGACGGGTACCTGATCGGAAGGCCGGCGAGGATGGCTCCGATGGTGTCCGTCATCGAGGACAATGTTGAATTGACCGGGCGCGGCAGCGCAGGTTTCGTTAATGGCCGTGGTCGCTGCGCCTGAAGTCGCCCTCGTTATTCCACGTTTATTTTGTATTTAAATTTTAATAAGAATAAAGTGTTTATTCGTGTTAATTTTTGTGTTTATTTGTGTATTAGAGTGTTTATTCGTGTTAATTTTTGTGTTTATTTGTGTATCAAAGTGTTTATTCGTGTTAATTTTGTGTTTATTTGTGTATTAAAGTGTTGATTTACGTTAATTCGTTGTTGATTTACGTTAATTTGCGTCTTTAATTTGTTCATATTTTTTGAAAAACAATAAATCCGAAAATTATATAAATATTTTGAATTTAAAATTTGAATTATATAAAAAAAAGGTTTAGTTTTGGTTGTTACCATATTTATAGTTATTTCAATTAATAGCAATATTTTCAATTAATGAAAATAAATGAATTTTTAAATTTTATTAAAACATGAGGGTAATAAAGTAATTGGAATTCCATTTAAATGGTTAATTGGCTAGTTTACAAAATTAACCAAAATTTGACTATTTTGCTAAACACATTTTCAGATTTGGCTACGCCCAAAAATAAAATCATACGACATAAGAAAATAATTGGACATAAATGAGTAAAGATGCCAAAGCTCATCGACAGATATGTTACAATACGACAAGAAAAAGAAGATTTATGATGACAATTGAAACAACAAACCTTAAAGCATCGTCGATCGTGAAGCGACAATTATTGTAAATACTATAACAACACCTTTGAGGCAGCTATTTAAAAATGATAACAGTTTAGAGATGGTTTGGACCGGTGTTGATGTTGAATGAGGCGGACAAGGTCGTCGAGATTATTACTAGACGAGCCGCCCGCCCGGACCGCTCTCTCGGCCATCCTCCCGTACTCCGCCGCCTTCTCTCTAGCTCGGTCGCCCCGGACGCCGCTCATCAGCTCCGACACCCCTCTGCAGATCTCGCTCGCCCCAGTGCCGCAAAGGCTGAGGCCCACCTTCAACTCCTCCACCAAGTACTTGGCGTTGAGGTGCTGCTCCGCCTCCATCGGCCACGTCAGCATCGGCACACCGTTGCCCACCCCTTCCAGCGCCGAGTTCCACCCGCAGTGGCTCAGGAACCCTCCCACCGCCCTGTGGCCGAGCACCCACTTCTGGTCCACCCATTCCCTCACCACCAGCCCCTTCTCCGACGCTGCGCTCGGCCCCGTCCACGTTTTGGACCGGACCACCCACAAGTACGCCTCGCCCGAGAGCTCCAAGCCGCGAGCAAACTCGTCGAGCTGCTCGTCTCTCAAGTTTGCCTGAGACCCAAAGCACACATAGATCACCGACCTTTCTCGCTCCCTCCTTCTCCGGTCTAGCCACTCCACCCACTCCCCGATCGGCCTTGGGCCCTTCTCTTCGAGCATGAACAACGGTCCGAGGCAAAAGGTTTTTGCGCCGTTCCTGTAGAGATCCTCGAGAGAGGCCACGCAGCCCTTCTCCAGCTCCGCGAAGCTGTTGGCGATCACGGCCCAGCTCCCCGAATCCGACCTATCCGCCTCCAACAAGAATTCCGAGACCTCGTCGCTCACCCGGAGAGAACTCGGCAAATCCCCGACGGTGATGTCGAAAGACGGCCTCGTCCTCAGCTTGACATTTACTTTCTCGCCGGCGTCACTCCCCACGTAACTTTTGTCCATGGACAAGACCTTCTTGACGGCCATGGCAAAGACGCCCATGCCGTTAAATACGATGCGGCGGATGCCGAGCTCGTGGCACACGGCATTAGTCCAGCCGAGGAATGAGTCGGAGACCACGCACGCCGGCGCCTCGTCCATCTCCCTCAGCGCCGCCGCGAAGGGCTCGCGCAAGAGCTTCGTGGCGCGCATGAGCGCGATCACGTCATCCCTCGACCGCGTCTGCGACATGTTCTCAATTATCCCGGACCCGGCCTCGCCAGGGAACGCGATCATCGCAATCCGTATCCTCGCGTCGTGCAAGACGTGGGACCTCATGGCGGCGACATTCCGTGGCGTCGTGACGACGGTGACATTCAGGCCTCGCCGAGCGAGCGCTCCGGCGAGTTCGAGGTGGGGGATGATGTGGCCTTGCGCCATGAAGGGGAAGACCACCACGTGGGGCGTTGAAGCCATTTCCAAGATTCTCAAAGATTCCTCGTATTTCTTGGTCAATCGTACGGAGTGGCGAGAGACTTGTATTTGAGAGTTCTATTTTATTTGTTATTTCATTTTCTTATAGAGCTTTTTTGGCCACTAATTATTTATATCTCCCTCGAAGAGTAGTGCAACATATTTTCTTCTCCTTCTGTTAGGGCTATCATTGAATCTACACGTATTTTTCTTTTGATTCATATGGGAAACATTTAATGACCCAATAAATATATATATATATATATATATATATATATGGAAGTGATTATGAAAGGAATATGTATAAGAGATGTTCATTGAACAAAATATGAGAAGAGGATTCCGCCTAAACATATTAATGGCCATCTTTATATGCGGGATCTTGGGTTCTTATAGCATTGACATTATTTTATAAGAACTTGCTTCATCTAAATCCTCGGGTTTAGCTAAAACGTTTCCGGTTTATGTAAGATCTTCTAACTTCTCGGGCAACCAGCGGGCTCCGGCGGACTTATTGTTAACTTCTTTTTTAATATATGAGTTTTATTAGTTTTTTCATTTTTTTAAACTTAATTTAACAGTATCATGTCTATAAAATTAACAAAATACACATTTCACTAGTACAAAAAATGGATTGGACTACACTTAAAAAGTGTAGTTGAAAAGTTTTAATTACACTTCTTATGTGTCGTTGAATCCTCCGTCGTATGATATCCTACTACGAAATCTTCCGTCGTCGGAAGTGGGTTGGATGACACATAATAAGTGTCGTTGGAAGCCAAACTCGTCACGGCGTATTTGTAGTCTCGGCCGCGGCGTCACTCCTCACGACACATAATATATGACGTTTCAGGTGCTTTAGAAACCAATATATTCTCTCCATACCAAACCAATTTTTCCACAAAGTTGGCATTGAGGCTGGTTGTTGTTTCGGGTCCAAGAAGCTCGTCCATGGCCACGACCAGCCCCACAAAAAGGCAAACCTTGTCTGGGTACTTTTCCTCACGCTTTGGAGTAGATCGCATAATTGATTGACCTTGGCTCGACACTGTTTTGAGAAATGGATTTCCAGAATTCGCCAAGAGGTCACGCAAGATACGCAATTGACAATTCTTTTCCCGATTCCATCCGTCATTGAGGAAATGGACCAAGAAAGTATGAGTTCATTTTATTGTTCCCAGTCAAAGAATGCATCATTGATTTTCCTTTTTATTGATCAGCGGCAGAAGCAAATCTTGGAGGCGGGTCTACATCGGACAAGATGAATTGATGGAGACGATGACCTCGGAGAGTAGATAGAAGCTGTTTGTAGAGGGCGATTTGCACACTCAACAATCACAAAGATCACTCCTTGTTTTAGAGAAAGAGGTTCAATTTTTCCCGTTTAACTACTTGAAACACTTAAGGATAAGACAAGAGCATTGACTTGATAAGAATATTCGAGTATATTGATAGTTCTCTGAGCGTAAATAGATTTCTTAGACCCTTTCTAATGTGAAGCCTTTGTTACACTATATAAAGGTTGTCTTGCCTTCCCTTGTTCTTCATTTCCCGCCTCTTCTTGTTATGTCCCATCACTCGCTTCCCTAAGAGTGATTTTGGGGAGCAAGGTTAACCAGGCTAAACATGGTTAACACATGCCATGAATGCTCTCGAGTGTCTGTCTCTGAGGTAGGTAAGGCGGGTATGGGCTTCATTAAATGCATCCCCCATGCTGCTAGTTGTCTCCCTGCCGTCTAGCCTCCTGGCGTCGGACCAATCCCTCGACCCTGGGGTATTCAGTCCTTCGATGTCATCGACTTCGGGCATCGGCGACTTCGGACGCCGCTGAATCGGGGCGTCGTCGACTTCATTCGTCGCGGACCCTGGGTTTCGGCCATGCTAGGTATCATTGGCTCCAAGAATCGTCGATACCCCATGTCGGTGATTCCCCTGGGAGGAAGGCTTCCCAATCGTCGATACGCCAGAGCAAGAAGTTGTTCTGATCTAGCTTCGACGAGATTGGGTACGCAAATGTCACCGGAGCAAATGTCGTGGAGAGGAGGAAGATGAAGTCGTCGTGGAAGAAAAGAAGAAGATGATCGTTGTCGATTGTTCTCTTGAATAGACCAGAAAACTCTGACGAAGTAGAAAAGAGAAGAAAGAATATCTCCGTACTTTATATTTTAAGTCTGAATGAATATATTGTTTAATAAAACATAAATATACAAATCAGAGATAAAGAAAAAGAGAAAATTACAAGTCTGACAATCTAACTTATATATAAACTAACTTATCTTATTTTAACTCTTTTGGGGTTAACTTATTGTGTTTGTATCAATTATATAGCCAATGCGATTTAATATTGACAATAATATATAAAGTTCGCTAATTGTGTTCAACGCAAATTTTCATCCACATAGTTTTAACACCGTTAGTCAAACGGTGACGTGACACCGTTGACCGCCACATGACGTCGACGTGGCATGCCACATCATTTATTATTTTAATTTTTACACTTTATCTAACTTATTTTTATTTATAATGCGCGGGTCCCACATGTCCACCACTCAAGTTGCTTCCTTCTTTGAGATAGGAAAAAAAATAGTTGCGCTTGTTACGATTCGAATACCCGGTCAAAGGCTAAAGTCACGAGTCCCATGCCAACTAGACCAATGTTCGTTTATGTAATTCTCCCGCAAAATTCCGAGAAACTGAAATAATAAATCCATTGATAAGTAACATATTTTTTTTTGCAATTATCATGCATGACTTTTCCAGGCCGGGTTCGTGATAACTTTTTTGGGCTGGGCTCAGGTAGAATATTTAGGTCCTAAATCGGGTTGATTTTTTTTTATCGAGTTCGGTTAGCTTTTTGGGTTAGCCCGGTTTGATTCTTTTGGGACTGACTTGGTTTGACTTTAAATCCGGGTTCGGGTTGCCTTTTTGGGTTATGCTCGGTTTACATTATTGGAACAGACTCAAGTTGACTTCTTAAATTCGGCTTGGTTGACTTTTTTAGATTGAGCCGGGTTGACTTTTTCGGCAAGAAGTTGGGTTGAATTTTTTCAATTTGGATTTTTAGGGTCCGGCTCGGCTCAATTAAACTTAAACCCGAACTTATAAAGTCAGACCAAGCTTGACCCAAAAAGACAACCCCGACTCTACTAAAAAAGTCAACCAAAATTCAAACCGAGCACGGCCCAAAAAGTTAACTAGATCCCGACAAAAAAATTCAACTCGAACTAGAAAAGTCCAACCGAGCTCGATAATAAAATATCAACTCCGAGCCAAAAATGCAAATCCAAATCCGGACCAAAAAATTCTACCCGAACCTGACCCAAAAAATTCGTCGACAACCTGGCCTGGAACTCGTGCATGATAATTGCAAAAAGAAAAAAGAAAACATGTTTCTTATTTATTGCTATGTGTCTGATTTAAATTATTTTTTTGAGTTTACCGTTTGAGAATTGTGGTGTAGTTGGCTGGACGCTTGGGAGGTAATCAGGCATAGCCTTATGCGTGGGTTCGAGTCATCCTAATCCCAAAACTTTTGCCTTTCCTATTTATAAAAAATAAATGAAAAAAGTGTAAATGTTGAGGGCGATTTTGTTGATGTGAATAATCACGACCAACTTTCACAAAGTGATAACACTCTGTTTACGATGAATATGACGGTGGATCTTAATTATCCGAGATAAAATTCACCTCGGTGAATAAAGATGCGAGATGACAAATTGCCAAGAGTTGAGCGATAATAAAGAGCGTATATATTTGATTGATAGCAAAGTGAATACAAAGTAGAAGATGAGAATGGAGATTACAACGAAGTGAATCTGGCCGTATAACGAGGTGGAATACGAGGTGAAATTACATCTCATAAAATGAATAATATGAAATATATATCCTCTCTGGAGAGTTTGTGGGGGTCTTCCTTCCTCTGAGTTCCTCCTCCTCCCTCTTTCCCCCTCCATGTATTTATAAGCTTCTTATGTTGAACGTGGCTTCCCTATTCACTTGGAAGGAGTGTATAGCTTTTTGACTTGGCTAGGAGATAATAATGGCTTTTGACTAAGCTTGCTTTCTTTGGTGGTGACATGTGTAAAGTGTTAGTCTTTTGACTATATTCTCCTTTGAATGTGAACGTTGGAGTTTGAATATGATTCAGTCCACCTTCCATTGATTTAGGAAGACTAAGCCCAATGGTGGGCTGAAAACGTGTGGCTAATTCTCAAGGGAGAATATTGATTATTGATCGTATGCGCCTTATCTTGGGCTGAACTTTCATGGGCCGAAGACAGAAATTGATCCAATTTATCTTATGTATCAAAATAGGATTAATCAAATAACTCGGTTATTTAATTGTTACGCGCACGGTGTCGTTCCATCTCAGGAGAGTATGTACGACATGTCATTTTGTCAGTGGACGAAGTCCTGTATCAATAGTAAGCCCCCCAGTCCATTAAGTATAGAATGCTTAGTGGACTATTATGTTGACGCGACGTCTCTGACGATATGAAGACTTTTGGTCTCCAACGAGATGGAATTACTCCACATCTCATCTTCATATAAGCTTTGTCGTTTTGATCGCAAATCGACGTGCCGTTGAAAAATACGTAAGGACCTCGTTTGCGAGGATTTTTGTTTGGTGGGGAGTCCGACCTTTTGGCCTTTCCTTATTTGCGGAAGGTTTAAATTTTCATGACGATACTCGTTTTTCTCTTTGCCCATTTTTGCGTTTCTTCATCCAGTAAATATTCGATTTAATTTCAAAATCCACATAATTTTCTTCACTTTGATTTGTCTTTGCATAAACTACTCAACCCAAGTTACCTTGCAATTCCAAGGTGATTTATACTTTGGACTTTGTCAGGACTGAATTCATGAGGTGATAATCGAATCTTTAGACTTGCTAAGTCCTCTCAGATGATTCGCTTAAATGCTAGACTAATACAAGAATACATTTTTTCTTTGAATACCAGGTTCCAGGGTTTTCAAAGATTGTTTGAGGTGTCAAGGACCATCAAAGTAATCTTAGGATACCCCGCAGTTTGGGTATTTATAAACTTTGAAATAAATAATCGAACAAAGCGAGTGTGTAGGAAAGTACACTTCGGCTCCGGAGAAAAATAACAAAAAAAAGGTACACAAATATTTCGAGCTAGTTTGATTCCGACGAGGTACCCTCGACAAATTTATCAATGAAAATCGTAACCATCTAGAAAATTTAGAGTACTAAGTCAGGAATACCTTGTTTGTCGAGGTGTTGCGCTCGACCTCGTCATCTTGGGTAACCATCGAGATATAAAGATTTGATACTAGACCTCGCAAAGCGTAGGCTACCTACGTACCCTTCTTTCAGGGATCAAGTCATTACGTAGTTCATGATTTAAGAAGTGTTCTTAAGGTTAGAAGTCCGTGATTACACGTTTCTTTACCTTATCTCTTGACGTGGGGCGCTAGGAGACAATTGTTATCGAAGCCATGTTTAGACTGAAGGAGTATTTGGATACTTCCATTTCCATTTCTTTTCCTTGTCGCCATGAAATTCGTTGACCTCTTCGGGTATATTCACCTCACAATTTGGTTCGGCACGAAGGAGTATTTGTACTTCCTCTTTTAATGCCTCGTGTAATTTGGAGCTGGTTTTTGCCTTATGTTTTTACCAAGAAATGGCTTGGTTCTATATTTAGGAACTTCGAGGTGAGCTCAGAGTATAGCTAGGTGTGTATTTGTTGGTTTAGGCAATGCTTTTTTGCATCTCTGTAACCGAAACAGGTCTTTTCTTTCTCTATCATTCGGTATATTTTCGATTGATATTTAATAAATAGAGATAAGTTACCTCGACGTATTCAAATCCTTGTATAAAAATTTAGTTCGAAGGTAAAACTTGACGAGCGGTTCACGGTTTTAGACGATAGCTAAGTAATCACCTCAAACGTAGTCCGCGGCATCGTATGAATGTCTAGAGTTTGAGGGAGTAATTTTTTGGATCCTTATTGATTACCTCGAATACCGTTAATATGAGTATGTTCGGTTCTCAACCGGATCCTGATAAATAACGTTCCCAACTCACGAGCTATCGACTACGATGGCCAAACGTGAGAGTGATGCCAAAACTATATCAACTATCATAAAAATGAATGTCGACAATAATGTTTGATATTATCAAATTAAATTCTTGAATACAGGACGTGATTATGGAGGACACTTTCTTGTTACACAAAACATGAATCTTTAAAAACTTTTCAAGATTTTGGAATCAAGAATATATTAAAGGTAAAATATCAACCGCGGAGTATGTTAGCGTATACTACCATCCCGGGGGAAAAATAAATAAACATAGAGAAAATGGTATATGAATCTTGAACCGTTTTGTACGTAGTTGGTAAAATTTCTTGGACAACCCTAAATGTCATTTAAAATTATTTCCGAAGTGGGAAATACGTAAGCAATATGAAGTACCTTGTTTTGGAATGATGTTTTCAATCTCCTTGATCGGGGAGCTCTTTTGTGGTCGGGAGTCCAACCTCATTGTGTTGACTTTTGTTACGTTGGGTTTCCCGCAAAGCGCTAATCACACTTGTTGCTTCCCTTTTCGTTGTTGAGACTTATTCTCGAGGTTTGCCACCTCGTTTTACTTGGGTTTAGCCACGATTCCCCTTCGACTCTACTATTGCCTTTATTAGTCGTCAATCAAAGTTCTTGTATGTTGATCCCTTGGATGTTTTCTTTTCCGAGCAACTTTCCTTTGCGTTGGGGTTGGACTCGTACTTCAAAATTGAATCTTGGGAAACTAGGAGGCTTTGAGGTCTTGTACATTGATCCCTAGATGTTTTCTTTTTCGGGCAACTTTTGAGGTTGGACCCGTACTTAGAAATCGAATCTCGGGAAACTAAGACGCTTTAAGGTCTTGTACGTTGATCCCTAGATGTTTTCTTTTCTGGGCAACTTTTGGGGTTGGACCCGTACTTTGAAATTGAATCACGGGAAACTAAGACGCATTGAAATTGTTATGATAGGCTATGTACTATGAGGAACAGAGTCACTTTGTAAAAAGGTTCCGAGGTGCTTCGAACGCTTGCAAGAACTTCGTACTTTATTCGCGGTGGAGTCCCGTGAAATTCACGGTATGGATGATTGCATGGGTGCAATGTATATGCTCACATTGTTTCTCAAACGAGATAGAGTATAATCAGTTACTATTGGATCTCGTATCATTTTGTTTGTCCGTACGACGATGACCCAACATAGTGTTCAGGGTCTCTGTTGTCGAATTGAAATTCGTTTTACGAGTTCCAACGCTTTGTCGCGAGTTTCATCCCGGGAGTTCGAGATTTATCTCGGTCTGACCGCGGGTAGCATGTATTTTGCAGATTGGATTCCAGCTCGTTGTTTAATTATCATGGGAATGTTCACATGACATTGATGAGAAACCATCTTCGTCCGTACGCGTACGGTTTGACCTTTTTGTGGCGGTCTATTCAGATTCCTCTGGAGCGTAAGATATAATTCTTCAATTTTGAGGTTTTTAATTTTGCCTCGTTCGAATCATTAGTTGAAGCCATTTGGATTTTTTCGACATTTCAGTGTCGGGTGTCCGTAGGCTTTATGAGGTCTGAGTCACAAATTTGTGTCTGGCCTTTTCCATTAAGGATCGTGCATCCTTCTCATAAAGTTTCCTGTCCTTCTATTCCCGTTATGTTACTCCTTCTCCAGTGAACACTCAGAATTCTTTTGCACTACCCATGAGCTTGCTTTGACTCGCGAGCTGAGGTTGCGTAAACGGAACAAGCTCGACCACCTCGTCTACGCGTATGTTTTGCAAGAAAATTTTTGTGATAGTGGATGCGTATATGCGTGGTATACGCTCTCACCCAGATGAAAAAATAAATAAACATGGTCAAGAAGAGAAGGGGTACCTCAAAACGGTTTGTTTGGTGAAGTACCTACTTGACAATTATACTTTCGAAGGCGCGTACTTGAAGTGCCAAAGTTCATCATCATGGTTGCGTCTAAGCCATTTGTTTTACGTTGGCCCGGATGTGCTCTTGGGTCTTGGCCTTGCGGAGGAAGATTGTCCTCCAATTCAATGAGAATCGCATAGCTTATCCTGTGTTGCGTTAGGGTATTGAGTGTCACATCGGTTGTAGCTCGGATATGGATCCGAGATCATTGCACGATCAGATGTGGTACAAATCAGGGCGTGTGCCGTCACCTTGGTAATTTCCGGATATGGATCCGGGGTAATTGCTAGACCGAAGGTGATTCAAACTATTTTCAAGATGTACTAAAGAATTCTTATATTGGCTCAGCCACCATCCGAATCTAGACTTGTGGTCGTATGGGGCCACGGGAGACTCGAACCATGGTGTTATCTCGCACCTTAGTCGCTACTCGGATATCGAACCGAGGTCACTGCCAAACCGAATGTGAAGCAACTTGATTGGAGATATATTCCAAGAGCAAATATCACCATGAATTTCGCGTGAAAGTTGTTACGAGGTCAAAATTGACACGTATTGCGGAGAAAATTATCATCTCGTTTTCTACCCGAATTAAGATTCGAGGTTGTTGCGAAATCCGATTGTGAAGCTGAATTGGTGAGCGATGCACTACGACATCTTATATCACCTCCACTTCTGCCCGAATAACGATTCGAGGTCGTTAGAAGTCAAAAGTGATACTAATCGTGGTGTCCACTATCACCTTGGTCTCTCCCTAGATGAGGATCCGAGGTCATTGTATGACCCGTGGTGAATTTGACAGATTATCGATGCATTAGGGCATCAAATAGCACTTTGGTTGTTGCACAAATGAGCATTCAAATTTGTTGCAAGTCCGAAAATTGCTCAAATCATAGTGTTCACTTTCACCTCGTTTAGTGCCCGGATATGGATCCAAGGTCTTTGTAAGACCCGATGTGAAGCAAACATATAACAAATGCATTATGGCGTTGGATATCACCTCGATTGTCGGCTCAATGAAGATTCGAATTCATTGTGAGGCCGAAAATGATAAAATCAGGATGCTCACTCTCACCTTAGTTGCGCTCGGATAATGATCCGAGGTGAGTGCCAGACAGGGGGTGAAGTGAGCAGATGAAAATACGTTGCAATATCAAATATCATCTCGTATGCTGCTCGAAAATAGATCCGAGATGCTTGTGAGGTTGGAGATTGCATGTATCGTGGAGAAAGCTATCACCTCGGCTATTGTTCGGATAAAGATCCGAGGTGAAGCAAAATCGATTAAGATGCATCACGTCTTTGATCAACGTTTAGCGATTTACGCGGATGTCACGCCTGAATTTTAATTTGTACCACCCGAGGTGAGCGCGACGATTGTCGTTTCATTGCTGACCCATATGAGACGGGACAGTACGTCCTTAAGGCGGAAGATGAAGGTCCTTAGTGGCTCGTATTTTCACCGCGTGAGTTGGTCGAAGGGCCGGTCGAGTATGGTTCTAGTTCGTAGAACTATTTGAGCGCGGTTTCTACCTACTGTTGGGAAAAGATATGACATTACCCGGTCTCTCTGAGGGTTTGAGATAAGCTCTCCCCATTGCGATGTGGAGGAACTGGAGATGTGCTCCTAGGTCCATCCTCGCGTCATAACGGGGGATATTAATGATCCCAATCTTTATGATCTTTGTTCTGGTGATCTGAGGAATGAAAGGGGTGCACGTTGATTCGGACGAGGCGATCAATATCGGGGGGAATCATGGCGGCGTTGTGGACTTTAGAGTTCACAAACCTTACTTTGGGTCACACATCTTTGGTCGTGTCCTCTTGTCCTATGAAACATGCGGGAAATGATCGGTGGTCAATGCATTAGGGCATCGGACATCACTTTGGTTGTTGCCTGAATGATAATTCGAGGTCATTGAATATACCCGAAGACGATAAATACGGGGTGTCCACTATAACATCGGTCGCTGCCCGGATATGGATCCAGGGTCACTGCGAGGTCCGAGGTGATTGGGACTTATGGCCAATGCATTACGACAATGGATTTCATTTCGATTGCTGCCTGAATAAGGATTCGAGGTTCTTGCGGAGCCAAAGACGATAAAAACATGATGTATACCATCACCTTGCTACCCGAATATGGATCCGAGGTCATTGCTAGATCCGAGGTGAAAAGAGCTCGTGATTGATGCATTACGGCATCGTATATGACATTGGCTTCTACCCCAATAATGATTCGAGTTTGTCACGAAGCCGAAGATGATAAACATAGGAAGTATACTATCACCTCGTTCGCTGTCCGAATATGGACCCGAGGCAAAAAGAACTCAGGAACGGTGCGCTACGGCACCGAATATCACTTCGGATGCTACTCGAATGAGGATTCAAGGTCATTGCAAAGCCACATGTGCTAAAATGGGAAATCTATTGTTACCTCGCTCGCTGCCCGTATATGGATCCGAGGTCATTGCGAAATGTGAGATGAGCAGAACTCGTGGATGGTGAGTTACGCCACCGGATATCACTTCGGCTACTACCGTGTCGAGGATTCAAGATCGTCATGAAGCCAAATATGATAAAAACGGGACGTCAATTATCACCTCGTTTACTGTCCGAATACTGATCCGAGGTGAAAGAAACTTGGGGCGGTCCATTAAGGCACCAGATATCACTTTGGCTGCTACCCAAATGAGGATTCGAGGTGATCGCGAAGCCAAATATGATAAAAATAGGACGTCAATTATCACTTCGTTTATTGTCCGTTTATGGATCCGAGGTGAAGGAAACTCGGGGCGGTGCATTTAAGGCACCAGATATCACTTCGGCTGCTACCCGAATGAGGATTCGAGGTCGTCACGAAATACGAGGTGAAGCAAATTAATTTCCTCGGAAGATTTTTGACATCCCCAATATCGTTGCCAAATTCCAGGTGGTGCCTAATTCGGCAGAGTAGACGTTACCAAAGCTCGAGTGCGAGTCAAGGCGATAAGGATCTTGGTGAAATCCAAAGTCGTCTTTTATAAGAGAATGTTCCATGCTCGCGAGGAGACGTAAAGACGTGTCGAGGTTTCGAACCCAATAAGAGTCTTCTCGATGCGAGACAGATTGAAGCATAGGATCGAGTTTTTCTTGAAGATTTTTGTTCACCTCGTTCTTTTCAGGGTGATTTATAATCAATTCGAAAATTGATTGACTGGGGGGATTTTCCTCTTTACCTTGCCGGGTCCCCTTTGGAGGCCCCGTGAAGGTGAATTTTTGACCGCTTTCCTTTATGGAGTGGGTCTGGAATCCGGGGTCGTCGGGTTATCTTGGTGCACCGTAATTGGATTGGATTGCTCCAAACCGGTGCCGGGGTGTTCGGTAGAAACGCGGTTGGTTGTCGCCCCGTGATTTGCTGGCCCTAGTGGGCCCATGGTGGGGTTTTTCCCCTCCAGTGTGCCTGAGGTATTTTCCACCTCGGTCGGTCCTGGGTCGACCTGGATTCCGGAAAAATCTAGAGTCTTTCCTTGTCCGAGGTCTCTCCGTGGCGCTGATGAAGATTGGGCTTTTATCGAGCTAAACGCTTCGGACAGTGTTCCCTCAATCTATGACTGCCCCTGGGCGAGGTTCTCCAATTTAGTTTGGAAATCCTCACTCGATTCGGCACCTTCTTCGAGTTGCTTGAGGATAGTCTCCAACATGGCTTTTACGGTGTAATCCGCCGCGGTCTCCGAGGGGTTGGTCGTGAGATTCCCGCTCGATGTTCCGCTTGCCATTCGTGTGTTTGCTTGCTGGGAACTTGGTTGGGTAGGAATCTATAAAGATTTCCCACAGACGCCGCAAAACTGTTGATGTGAATAATCACGACCAACTGCCACAAAGTGATAGCACTCTGTTTACGATGAATATGACGGAGGATCTTAATTATCCGAGATAAAATCCACCTCGGTGAATAAAGATGCGAGATGACAAATTGCCAAGAGTTGAGCGATAATAAAGAACATATATATTTGATTGATAGCAAAGTGAATACAGAGTAGAACATGAGAAGGAGATTACAACGAGGTGAATCTGACTGTATAACGAGGTGGAATACGAGATGAAATTACATCTCATAAAATGAGTAATATGAAATATAAATCCTCTCTGGAGAGTTTGTGGGGGTCTTCCTTCGTCTGAGTTCCTCTTCCTCCCTCTTCCTCCCTCTTTCCCCCTCCATGTATTTATAAGCTTCTTGTGTTGAACGTGGCTTCCCTATTCACTTGGAAGGAGTGGGTAGCTTTTTGACTTGGCTAGGAGATAATAATGACTTTTGACTAAGCTTGCTTCTTTGGTGGTGACATGTGTAAATTGTTTCTTTTGACTATATTCTCCTTTGAATGTGAACGTTGGAGTTTGAATATGATTCAATCCACCTTCCATTTATTTAGGAGTACTAAGCCCAATGGTGGGCTGAAAACGTGTGGCTAATTCTCAAGGGAGAATATTGATTATTGATTGTATGGGCCTTATCTTGGGCTGAACTTTCATGGGTCGAAGATGGAAATCGATCCAATTTATCTTATTTATCAAAATAGGATTAATTAAATAACTCGGTTATTTAATTGTTACGCGCACGGTGTCGTTCCATCTCACGGGAGTATGATCGAGGGTGGGTCCAACCTTGGGTTTCATGGCTTTCGCCTTTAGGTTATTTGGAGCATTGTCTATCTTTTTATGAACAAACTGCTTCTTTCCCTTGAACTTGTAGTTTATTGCCATGACATTCATGGCATTTCCTCTGGGTACATTTACCTCAGCCGTTTGCAACATATTGTGAAGCTGATGCACATTTTCTTTTCGAAGAACATGTTATAATTCAGTATAAACTGATTATACAAATCAGGGAGAGAGTTCAACAGTATGTCAATGTACACATCTTCAGGGATCTTAATCTCTTGTCTGGTCAGAAATTCTGACCATGTGATCATTTTAGAACATGATCATGTACATTGTTTCCTTGAGGTAATTTTGCTAGCAAATTTCTCATTATCTTGAATCTAGTGTGACCTGTTTCACTTTCATACATCTTCTTAAGATGTTGAATCATTTCCAAAGCAGACATGTTCTCATGCTGTTACATGAGGTTTGAAGTCATGGTAGCAAGCATGAGACAATCTACTTCAGCAACATCGTCATTGTACTTCTTATAAGCATCCTTATTTTCTTGGGTCGCAGAAGCAGCTGGTTCAACAGGAGGCGTATCAATGATGATGGTCTCCTTTTTTTCATGCCTGAGCACTACTTTGAGGCGTCTTTTCCATTCCGGAAAATTCTTTCTGTTCAAGATATTTTCCTTCTCAAGGATCAATCTTAGTGAGTTGCTAGACATTGTTCAAGTTCTACATAATTTAAAAGTAAAAAATAATTAAGCACAATATTATTTTACATGTAAATTACAAACAATATACTATAATAAAGATGTTACAAATGTATTATAAGGACTTATATAATATTTCACAATTTATTAATGAAAAGGTTACCCTCATCAATCTCATTAATTTGTCACTAAGAAAAAATCAACTCTTGCACTAGTATCCTATATTATCTGTGACATTTAGAATAGAAACCAATTTTTTATATACATTCTAATCGATTTCAAAATTTGTCTACGATATCTAATGCTATTAGAATACTCGGTTAGGTAGACCCACGGGGCGAATCGATGGACAGTATAGGTCGCCCTACGCGTCTAAATGTAATGAATAAAAGTACTCCTTTGGGTTAAAGATGCACTCAAACCATATACAATTAGATCGAGGATTCGGTAAGTGGAAGACTAAATACCTAATATTAAATTGAGGGGTTTAATATGATCCTTAATTAGTCTTAAAAGAAAGATAACTTATTAAAAGTTTAACTTTTAAGACTGTGAATATGTAATGCATAATCCAATTTCAAGACATATTTATATATATATATATATATATATATATAACATATTATGATCTTAAAGATAAACCTTTTATCTTATGTTATAAAACTATAAGATAAGTTAACTATCTAACAGAATAAATATCTTAATTATCATATTATTTATTTACCTTTTATTATTTTCACATTTCTTATTACATTAATAATTAAAATGTATATTCATAGTCTTAATATAATTAAGTATCATACAAAGTGAATAATTTTATTAACAAACATTTAATAAATCAAACTATGAATAATAATAAATACATTCAACCATATGAGGCAATAAATAAAAGCTAAATAAATCGTATTTATAAACTTTTACCTTTTTCCATATTAGATTTTCAAACTTATAATTAATTCATTCATATTTAATTATAATTAAAACAATATAAACAATATAAATCATATTTAAAAATAATTAAAATATATATAAAATTAAATATCAGGCCGGTCACGGTGGTGGTGCTGCCGGTTGTGTCTCCCTTTTCTAACTTTATTTTATTGCTTAAAATTAAAATAAAATAAAATTCCGATTCTCAAAAACGGATCCCGAACACACAAAAATTAACATAATTAATTTTCTTCTGTTCCCATTGAAAATCTAATCACACCAAAAAATTTATAAATATATTTCAAATATTACTCAGACCGGCTCTGATACCACTGTTGGGTTTTCGATGACTCTTTCTCCATCCCGAGGCGGAACTCATGGGATATCATCGAAAAATATAGATCTAGAATAATTACCATAATTAAGATATCGATTTAGAGATCGTTACCAATCTTTGGTACTTTTGCCAACAGTACCAAAAATGCTGACTTTTGCCGATTCTGAAGCTGGCCGATTCCTGTGAGTATCTCAGGGATTAACACTTCAAGTGTAGTGCCTCTACGTCGTCCACCACGTCACTCGGGAACGTCTTGATGACCGGAAAACACCTCGGAGGATAGGTTAGATCCTATTCGGTGTTTGGATGACAAACCGATGGAACACCGGGGAGCTAGCAGAAACTCGACTTCCTTCTAGGGAGGGGAGGTCGACTTCTCTCTGTGTTCTAGGGTTTGAATTTTAGTTTTATGAGTCATGATTAGGGTATTTATAATACCTAATGTCATAAAACCTAATGGGCTTTCATTAAAGCCCAATAAGCTTTAATTAATTAATTAAGTACACTAATAATTATTACTTTGGCCCGAGTGGCCCCGTTATGTCGGTTATGAATTCGGGTCGATATCCGATAACCCGAAATATACAATATCGGGTTCGGACATAACCTACAAGTACGAATCCTCGCCCAGCTCCACGAGAATAGTGAATCAAGTCTCTAGCCCAAAATAATCAACAAACGACGATAGACCCGATCCAATATTCAGCATTGTGCTGCTATAATATTTGATCAATTTTCGGCATCTAACGAATATTATTAAATTATTACTCAACAATATAGTAAAATATTTCTTTGCCAAAATACTAAAATACTAGTACTCTTAGAACCTAAGGTAAGAATTTTCTACAATTATCCTCGATAATCGTCGACTATCCGTCTTGCCGGTAGTCATCGGTAAATATTCCATACCAATCGATTATCCGTAGAAACAATGTAACAATAAAAAATTTGGGTACTTTTAAAAAAAAATTACACTTTTCAACAATTTTCAGTGAAAATACCTTCAATGACATGATTTTATTTACATTTATTTGACTATATGACATGATTTTATTTTAGTATTTATATATGTGAGAGTTAGACTATATTTATTTACATATTTAAACTTAGAGTTAAAACTATTTTAGTGAGTTTTAATCGATAATCCTCGATAAGTGTCGATTATCCATCGATAATCCTCAATAAGTGTCGGTGACGATAAGATACAAATTTATTAATTTTTTATCGATAATCCTCAAAAATCTATTGATAATCTTCGAAAACGAAAACCATTATTGCTAAAAACAACATTATAAAATTTCGAAATATCACCTCTCGAAAATCGAAATAGTCAAAGCCAAGGATCAAAATGCCGTTTTGGCCGATAAATCGTTTGTCGTTATCGATGGATTAATCGTTTGCCGATGCCGTTATCGACGGAAAACCTATAAAAATTATCGTTTGCCGTTATCGAAACTTATCGAACTTATCGATGGATTAATCGTTTGCCGATGGATTTATCGATGGAAAACCTATAAAAAAAAATTCAAACATATTTTACACTAAAAACATAACATAAAATACTAATGTCACAAAATATAAACATAAAAGTCTCATACAAAATATAAGATATAAGCCACAAACCAAGTCTCATACTAATGTAGCCAAACATAAACTAAGTCTCATACAAAATTACAAATACTTTACAAAATATGTAAAATAAATTATTATTTACTTACCAAAATAAATATTTACAAGTCACCAATTATTCTTATATAAAATATGCACTGCACAATTGATTTCATTTAAAACAAGATTGAACAACTAGCTCAATTTAACAAATTAGCTAAAAATTGTACTTTTGCCGCAATATTTTAGAAAACTTCAAATTAAAAAAAATATTATGCCAACCGATTATTTTTTAAATTATATACAATTTTATAAAACAAAATTACACCAAAATATTCGAGTAACTAGCTCAAATCAACAATTTCCGAAACATATGTACTTTTGCCACAATGATATCACAATTCAGAAAAACTTCAAATTAAAAAAAAAAATTATGCAAACCGATTAGTTTTAAAATTATATACAATTTTATAAAACGAAATTACATCAAAATATTCGAGTATCTAACTTAAATCAACAATTTCCGAAACATGTGTACTTTTGTCGCAATTATACAACAATTCGGAAAAAACCTAATGACTTTTCGTTATTTAGCGATAAGTCCTCCAGTTTTCGAAATTTAACACTTGAAAACCTAAAACGAAAAGTTGTTCACTTTCCCCCTCAAAAAATCGCGAAAACTATAAAACGAAAACGATTAAGGGAGATAACTTACCGAGAAGCCTATTTTCAGCGATAATCGAACGATTTTCGAACGAAAATCGCGATTTTCGGAACCTTGGTCAAAGCGATATAAGACAAAAAAACTGACGGTACGAGTCCGTGCAAATCGCAGAGAAAGCACTTCCATTTGGCTCACAAATCGCCACGTCACACCAAAACCTTCCACATCCACGCGTCATCTTCCTAACGGCTTACATGTTTTCTCTCTCTTCACTTTCTCTCTCAACAAAATCCAAACCAACGTCACTGTAACAATGGCCGTTCCCTCCCTCGCTTCTTCTTCCTCGTCTTCTCTCTCGCTCTCCCTCAAATCTCTGCTTGTTCCGTACACTCCAAGCCCTAGGCCCTGCGTGTCGCTGTCTCTCCGCCTCGCCATGGCAGGTCGGCTCTCGGGGGCGATAGCAACGAGCTCGGCGAGTGTCCGGGAAGTACCGGAGATCGAGGCCGATGAGATGGAACGCGTCTCGGAGGATACCTTCAGGAGGTACTCTTCGTCGTCTATGGCGGCGAAGCGGAACGGTTATGGCGTCGCTATCGTCTGGTTCAGGAACGATCTGAGGGTTTTGGACAATGAGGCTTTGTTCAAGGCCTGGGTTTCGTCTAAAGAGGTTCTTCCTGTGTATTGTGTCGATCCTCGGATGTTTGGGACTACGTATCACTTTGGATTCCCTAAAACTGGAGGTAATCCTGGCTCTGTTCCGTTTTCGGATGCGAATTTCTGGTTGTTTTGGTCTGAGTTTTGCTCTGAAATCTGGTTTGATCTACGATACATTTGAGAGGGACCGAGTCCGGGCCTCGGAGATGGTTAGTAGGACGAATGGGCCCATGTTTGGGCCGGTTAGTAGGCACGTTAGTTGCTTTTTTCATGATTGAAAACTATCTTCGGCCAATCAACTTAATCTCTCTCTAATTGTGGGAGATTAGGCAGGCTAAGGTTTAGATTTGATTTGTCAACTTCCACTGCAACGGTTTCCGTCGGAGGATCACAATCCTTGGCTGTAACGGTATTTTCTCTTGTTTTCAGCACTGAGAGCGCAATTTCTCACGGGCTGCTTGTCTGACTTGAGAAAGAATTTGACCAAGAGGGGACTTAACTTATTGATTCAACTTGGGAAGCCCGAAGAAATACTACCCAATCTTGCTAAAACTTTGGGAGCACACACGGTAAAATGATTTAAGTACGAAATTTTGGTCTGTGTTCAATGGTCGCGTTGTGTTTCTGAAGCAACTTAATCGGTGATTAGTCAGGTATATGCACAAAAAGAAACTTGCAGCGAGGAGCTTAGTGTGGAAAGATTGGTCAGCAAAGGTTTGCAAAAAGTGGTGTTATCCGGGCAGCCCAACAGGCCCAGTTCTGCTAAGAATCCCAAGCTGCAACTCGTCTGGGGTGCCACTATGTACCACATGGATGACCTTCCATTCCACACCAATAATTTACCGGATGTTTATACTCAATTTCGTAAGGTAAGTAAGTGAATTCCCGATTGCTCATTAAATAAATAGAGCTGAATAAGTAACGAAATGGTCCTAGAGAACACGGTACGAACTCTCCCTGAAGACGTAAGAATGCAAAACCCAAACTTGTTATCTCTGCTTGAGATTGGCGCCCAATACGCCTAAAATAGGTATTAGGAACCCCGGTCCCTACTTATTACAATCTACCAAAAATGACCCTAATTACTTGATGAAAGGTCTAATAGTATACCATTATCATCTTTCCTTGTTTGTTTAATTGTTCTATAGTCATTCACTTCACTTGAACTTGACCTGGAACAATGAGAGATAGATGTAATGTGTCAGATTGGTTTATTAATGAGAAAAATGTATTGCAGGCAGTTGAAGCCAAATGCAAAGTCCGGAGCTGCATAAAAATTCCAACAACTCTGGGGCCACCACCTGTAATTGATGATTGGGGATGTGTTCCTTCGTTCGAGCAGCTTGGACTAAGCTCGCAAAATGTTGGTTTAATCTTTACGAAAGGATTATTGAGAACTATACCCTTCTAAAAAAAGTGAGAAGCAGAGTAACTTATACTCGTATGTTTCTCTGTATTTCGCGATTTAGGTCAGCAAAGGAATGAAGTTCATGGGAGGTGAGAGTGCAGCATTGCGCCGAGTTTACGATTACTTCTGGAAGAAGGCAAGCAGGGCATTTCTATTGCGCTCATTTTATCATCGTTTTCTTTCTTCCCTTTTATTGAAACTTTAAAGAGGGTGAACTGTTTTATCATATTTTACCTTTTTTTTTATAGGATTTTCTGAGGAAATACAAAGAAACTAGAAACGGGATGCTGGGGCCTGATTACTCAACAAAGTTTTCTCCTTGGCTTGCATCGGGAAGTTTATCTCCGCGACTGATCCATGAAGAGGTCACCTATATGGACAACTTTTGATTATTTCGGTGCATTGTAGATCAACAAAGTCAAATTTGAAGTAATTTTTGTTCTTCTTTTGGGTTTCATTTGACATCTTCAGGTTAAAAGATATGAAAGTGAGAGGATAGCGAATGATTCCACATACTGGTAACACTAGATCCATTTCATTGTAATATGGGTTTTCTAGAACGTCCATGATTTTTCGCTACGAATTGCAATGCATATTTTATGAAAATACATATTAAAAAATTCATCAAGCTCAATATTCTGAACATATTAGTTAGAAATATTGTTCAATACGAAATGAACTTCCTTATCTTAGATTTCCTGCTATCGGTGTTCAACTTGAACAGGGTTTTATTTGAACTAATCTGGAGGGACTACTTTAGGTTTCTATCAATCAAATACGGGAATACCATTTTCCAATTAGGTATTTGAAATATATGTCCGATCAGGCTAAAATTTAATATGTTTCATGTTATTATGTTGATGGTAAAAATAAATTTCGTCCCTTTTCATGTTCTATGAACATTCATTTTCTCTAGGCGGCCCAAGAAATGTGCAGCAAAGATGGAGCTAAGATAACAAACTGTTTGAATTCTGGAGGGATGGTCGCACTGGGTAAATGGTTCTCATTTTTTTATTTTTTATTAGCTTCCTTGTAGGCATAGAATAAGCAATTGCCTAAGTGTTCTTAAGATCTGCTAACTTTCTCACATATTTTATGATCTTGTTTATGTTTAAGGTATCCTCTAATAGATGCCAACATGAAAGAACTATCTGCAACCGGTTTTATGTCAAACCGAGGGCGGCAGGTAACCCAACGACTTTCTGATTATCTATATCCATTTTTAACTCCATTTTGAGTAAAAACTCTGTATTTTTTTACAGATTGTTTGTTCCTTTCTTGTTCGCGATATGGGCCTCGACTGGCGTATGGGAGCTGAATGGTTTGAGACATGCCTATTGGATTATGATCCGTGCTCTAATTATGGAAATTGGACTTATGGTGCAGGTAATGTCTGACATATATCAATATTTGATATGCGGTTGCAATTTGCTATAGGGGTCTTGTAAATTTTATGTAGAAAAAAGGCTTTTAGAAGTGCAATCTATTTTCTGAACAAGAAAATATTTTTTTATTCTTTGGTTGAATCATCCACTCTATAATGTTAAGGATAATGTCACTAGTACTATGTAAGATTGTTTAGTCACGAATAGCATAACATAATCTCATACTAAGATGTAAGCTTGATTCTCACAAAACATAATGGTTGGTTGATGAGGCTGAGGTGGGGAAATAGTTTTGTTTTATGCTCTTGATTGTCTTATCTTTATTGACATTAAGGGTATTTAAGTAATGTAGGATGAAAAACCTAATTAGGTTAGATGAACCTCATATAGGCGCCCCCCGTTGGTGGGGTTATACCCAAACTAAATTCAGATAAGAAAATTTGAAAATCATAAGTAAAACTCTACAAACCACTTTAAATAGATGAATTCGCCCATGAATATTTAGCTAACGATATCCTTAACGGCACAATGAGCACGACAATGAGCCATAATTTTTAGTTTTCAACTTATATACTAACAACGTCGTTTCCGAACCGAAAATGCTTCTACACCCTCGTAAATTTCTTTTATTAATAATTTGTTTGGGAATGCATTGTCGCTTATTTTTAAATAAAAAAAAAAAAACTACAAATGCAAAGATACCCTGAAGAATGAAAAAACATAAACGCAAAGTCTAAAAAATAAGCAGATAAATAAAATTAGGATTTTCTAGAGAATAATAAATTCCGGCTTTAATTTTGAGGGGGCGAACGCGATTTTTCAGAGACAAACTTGGACCGGCAAGTACTACTCCTCAAGTGACTTTGTCATTGAGTGTTTGTGTCTTGTTGCGTTTGTGACTAATAATAAAGTTTCCGGGATTCAGTATTTTGGGGAAATACCAATTGGCTTAATTTGCATGTGTTTTGTGTTTGGAACCTATCATATGAATACATGATGAGCTCATATCATACATGCATCTCTTTTGGTATGGTCTTGCCAAATTGTCCTGTTATTGCCATATTGTCATTCAATATCAAATCTAATTTGGCATTATGATTTTCCCATGTAGGAGTCGGAAATGATCCGAGAGAAGATCGTTACTTCAGCATCCCCAAGCAGGCAAGTTCTCCATTCTTCTAATTTTTTCATTTTTGTTTGAGCTTCATGAAGATTTAACTCTGAATCTTTCGAGACGTGGAACAACGAACGTTGATAAATTTGTCAATAGATTGAAAGGCTAACGAATCTTACTATGATTTTCAGAATTTGTTGTCATTCCATTTTGATGATCTAGATTTAAAAATGTGTAAAAAGGAACTAAAGGTTGGTTTGAAGAGTAAAACTCGTAATCTATCGTTTCAGGCACATATGTATGATCCAGACGGCGAATACGTAGCATATTGGTTGCCTCAACTGCAGTCACTCCCAAACGAGAAAAGAAACTTTCCAGGAAAGTCATACATCGACCAAGTCGTGCCTCTCAAGTTCGGTGGACCCGCCAAGTTCCAGAATCGAGACAAGCCATTCTCAACGAGAAAATCCAATTCCGGACATAGACAAGCAAAAGGGGATAGGAGATGAGATGTAGAACGGGAAATTGAGGACTGAGATTGCTTCTGATTATTTCATATTACGCGACGAACGGAAAGGATGACGGGTTATCCTGACACGATTATGGCACGAGATTGTAGGCTTCAAAGCCGAGTTTAGTAGCCGGAGGAGTTGGAAACAAGCGTGTCTTTGTCGTCTGGGTAATTTGTAGTAGTATTATTTTCATCTGATGAACAACATCTTTTAATTTAGCACTGAAATTTTGTTGATTATGAAGGGAATGGTAAATTTGTATTGGTTTGTAATTTATTTATGTATATAATAAGACAACAATATCATGTAAGAACCCCTTGGGCCTTCTTCAACGATGATTTTTTCTTCAATTTAAACATAATTTTTGTTTTTTGTTTTTAATTCGGGTCCATATTAGTTTTCATCGATTTTTATATAGCTGCTCAAGCTCATTTGTAAATGAGATTTAGCAATTATATAAATATTTGTCGAATATGTGATTTAGAGGATACATTGACAATTTGAATTCGAAACATGACACAAAATAAATGAAGTTTAACAAAATTCAAAGTAGTTTAATCTGATCTAACGAACACGATTGAACAATAAAAACCGAGATAATATTGTTGCTTCTCAAAAAAGGTGAATGTGGATATTCTTTTCTTTTCCTCCTCTAAGCAATGAAGGGGCAAAGAATTCCTCCCTTGAATTGGTGCCTTTTCTCATCCAATATAATGTTTGAAGGATTTGGACAAATAGTCATTATCTTATGCGTTTAGAATGTCATCACAACCTAATGAAGTACTTGTATGTCATATAAATTTATCATTTAATTTAAGGGTAAACTTCGGCTAATGTATCCAATGTTTGATTTTTTGCGAATTATGTACTCAATGTTTATTTTTGGTGGCTAATATTACTCAATGTTTGATTTGTTAGATATTTTCGAATTTTCCGTTAGTTGACCGTTAGAGAGTTATCCTCCTCTACATGCATACTTTTTGTATTTTTGACATAATTCACTCATTTTTTGTCCAAATATTTTGAATGACCTATGATTGAAAAGACAAGAGGTATATCTACAACTTTTATCTTTTAAGTTTTGTAAAATAAGTTTTCCAAAAATACGAAATTGCAAATACAACGTAAAATTGGACGTAAGTTCAATGCAAAATATTTGTTTCGAGAAAGTTTTACTATACTTAATGACTTTTTATGATGAAACGTAAAACTTAAAAGTTGTAGATAAATATTTTATCTTTCCAGATGATGTTTATTTATAAATTTTGGACAAAAGATGAGTAAGTTATGCAAAAAATATGAAAGATTATTTCACATCACATATTTCATATTTTTGGCATAACTCACTCGATTTTTATCCAAAATTAATAAATAAATATCCGTTAGAAAGATAAAATATATATCTAAATTTTTTTAGTTTTACGTTTCACCATATTAAGTCATTAAATATATTATAATTTGCTCGAAACAAATATTTTGTATTAAACTAACGTCTAATTTTACGTTGTATTTGAAATTTCGTATTTTTCTGAAACTTATTTTACAAAACTTAAAACATAAAAGTTGTAGATCTATTTCTTATCTTTCTAACCATAGGTCGGACATAAAATTTGGACAAAAAATGAGTGAGTTATGTAAAAAATACGAAAAGTGTACATGAAGATGAGGATAACTTTCTAACGGTCAACTAACGGAAAACACGAAAGTATCTAACAGATCAAACATTGGGTATATTAGCCACCAAAAATAAACATTGGGTACATAATTTGCAAAAGATCAAACATTAGGTACATTAGCCGCAGTTTACCCTAATTTAATTGTTAATTACTTAAATATTAACCAAACAGCCAAATAATTTAAAGACATCAGTTATGATTTTTCTTTTTTCTTCTTCTAGTAAACTAATTTATTTAAAATGAGCAACTGAGAGTTGGTCGCGAAGCTCATCCGCGACGGCCACGGGTGTCAAGCCCGACCAAATCTAGCGGTCGGAATATGCCTGGTCCTTTAAAAAAAGTAGTGAACAGACGGTACAAACCCGCCCGTGGAGTGGAGAGGAGGCGGGCCCGCCATCGACGACCGGACCGGTTTGAGCATGAAGAGGCATTGGAATTGGAAAGGGTGTCTTTACAACTCATAAGGAAGCAACCGAAAAGTCTTGATAATAATAAATTTAATTATTAAAAGTAAATAGGGTCACAGCGTAGATACCGTGTGGCTCAACCACACCCGAATAGAACCCCCCGAAAACTCACATTCAAAGAAACACACAAACACAAACACCAACGCCACGCCTATTCATTCAATCGAATCAGATGTATAAATTCAACCCAACTCTCATCATTCCCACTTTCTCTTCTCTCGATCGTCCAAACCCGCCATTTTTGTCCCTTCAACCGAAGCCCAAAGCTCGATTCGCGTTCGCCGAATCTGTAGCTTCACTGTCCCTCGCCGAGATCCGATACTGAAGAACAAGTCCAATACACGTTTCAGGTAGATTCGATTCGTTTCTTTTTTCCAGGTGATTTCAATGGATTCGTCGTTTCCAAGTTGCTTTCTGGATCTGTGCTACAAAGACTCCCTCTCTCTCTTGGATTAGATTTTGAGTGCACTGTTGTTTTGATTTGACGCGTTTGGTGGTGATTCTCTGTACCAGTTTTTTTTTTTTTTTGTGCGCGTCGTGACTTTGATTTTGTGCTTTGTGATGGAAATTTTGTTTATATGTATTTTTGGGGTTTTTGTGTAATCGATCAGCAGAGAAAGGGGAAGAAGGAGAGATCGTAGAGGACAATGGGTGATGATAAAGATGTCGCGGGTGGTGAGAAGAAGGAATCCGGGGTGTCTGTGACGAGTACGGCTGCACAGCCGAAGAAGAAGAAAGGAATCGTATCCAGAATTTGGAACAGCATCTTTGGACGGCATGGTGACGATTTTGAGAAGCGGCTCCAGTACATTTCAAAAGAAGAAGCCTCTGTGCTTTCCCGAATGAAGAGGAGGTCGCAGACTTGGCGGCGGATGGTTCGGCATCTTATTGTGTTCTCGATTATTTTTGAGGTGAGATCTTCTCTTTTAAACCTTGGCACCAGTAATTCCGTGTTTATGCATTAGAGTTGGATGCCATATGAGTTCATTGAAGTTTGAAGGTTGAAAAAGTGACTAGATTGCTGTTGCTTACTGATATTTGCTCAGATTTCTCGGTTGGAAGTGTCAAATTTTGATGAAAGAGTGAAGGGAAAGTTTATATCTGGTTTCTCGTCGTTTTGGTCCACCTCGTAATGTATAATGAGTTCACGGGTTTTCTTTGAGGTTTGACCTGTAAAGAACAAGCATTGTGTTTCTGGGTAGAGCATATTTGGATTCTTATACCTGACATATTGTTAGAGCTGTAAGAATGGCCAATGGGTTCTTCTGTGCTATAAACGGTCATGGATGTTATCTAATTTATTGTGTCTCACTTAGTTTGCATGATTATGTATGGCCTAGTGCTTGTTAATCTTGACAGTTCATTTGTGTTACATATACGAATTGGTTCTATTCGTAAGAAAAATGATCTTATTTTCGTTTGTTGTTAGGTTATTGCAGTTGGCTATGCTATTGCAACAACAAGATCAACAGATTTAAACTGGAAAATGAGGGCTTTTCGAGTATTGCCGATGTTTGTTTTGCCAGCAATCTCTTCTCTTTCTTATTCAGCGCTTGTAAGCTTCATAAAGATGCGTAAGTATTCAAATGCATTGTTAAACTCTTAGAGCCTGTTTATTCCATATATGCATATCAATTTACGTATTATTTTCACATAAAATTTATAAGGGAAACATTCAAGACATACGATACAATTGAAAGGAAAATTTTTAATAAATTATGCCTTCCATTATTTTTAATTTTTTTTAAGGAAAGGTAAGTTAGTGCTCTTTTGTTTCTCATTGTTTGAAATGTAAGATTTTGATGTTAGAATGCTGTTTCTGCTCTGATCTCACTTGATAGCTTATTAAATTTATGATATGGTACTTAAACTAAGCATTTGTATGGCTATACTAGCTTCTCTTTACTTTTACTATTGCCTGTGATAAATTCTAGAAGCTAAGATGACACTTCAATACATCGGCTGAGTTCAATAACCATTACTATATCTCGAAGTATGGATATCTAGTTATTGTTTTTGTGGCCTTATTCATTTGTTATAGTTTACTGCTTGTTTGTCACTTTGCTCTCCTTGGTAGTTTCCGCAGCAATTATTTGGGTCCATTCATAACATAACAATCCTCTTTAACATTCGGGTATCTATATCTAGTAACAAATGCTTGTTTAAGTCAACTGCTATATGCCATCTGATTTTGATTGCAGTTGGAAAACCCTCTCCAGTTACTTAAGTTCTTATTATTTGTTTCTTAATAATGACGACCATACAAGACTCAATCTCAAAGTAAAAAGAATAAAATAAACTTCCAAATTTCACATTTCTTCGCCATACAAGACTCAATCTCAAAGTAAAAAGAATAAAAAATAAACTTCCAAATTTCACATTTCTTCGCCGGACGTTCTGTTATTTTGTTTTTATCATGTTTTCCTGTTTGTCAAATACTTATAATGTCTTTTCTTGAACCTGCTGATGCTATTTCATATCAATGCATTATGCAGCGTAAAAGAACTTTCTGTATTTTCTCTTGTATTTTTATGGTAACTTTAACCTGATGCTGTAGGTGACCGCAAGGACCAAAATACTTTGGAAAGGCTTAGGGAGGAAAAGCAAGCGAAAATTGACGAGCTAAAAGAAAAAACAAATTATTATATCACTCAACAACTGATTCAGGTAACTGCGGAACAGATTATGTTTGAGTTGTATTTGTAATTAATTTGCGTTTGTAAAATGCCTTACATATCAATATAGTATTTTTTTAGTTATGTACTTTATTTATCAGGAACTTTTTTCAATCTAGCTTACATAGGTTTTCTCTCTGATTTACTGCCAACGAGAGATGTCATTACCTATCTAGTTCACTTTATTTTCTACTTTTATGAATAACGAACAAATCACTTATTTTTCTACTTTATTCATCATAACGATTTTTTTCCTAATTAGCAGGTTTAGCACCTTTTATTTTCCTTTAAAAACATTTTCAGGATAACGATTTTTGTTGATGAATTTATTCTCTTTGCACAGAGATACGACCCTGACCCAGCAGCAAAAGCCGCTGCTGCCTCCGTCTTGGCATCCAAGTTGGGTGCGGATTCAGGCTTGAAAGTAGTAGTTGGTGATGATTTGGAAACATCGGGAAGGAGCAACGATGTTGAGCTGGCTCAACATGGCAGGCAGCTGCGGAACAGGAAACAGGCTCGCCAAGCGGGTCCCGCTAGTGCAGCAAGCACTCTCTCTGAGGAAGTGGTGCCCCATTCTGCGGTAAACGAGGGTGCTCCGATGACTGAGCACGAGCAGTTAGTTGTTAATCACCACTTTCCTCAGGGACCCTCCGCTGTTGACGGAGGGTGGGTTGCTCGGATTGCAGCTTTACTTGTGGGCGAAGATCCGACACAGTCGTACGCGTTGATTTGCGGCAACTGCCACATGCACAACGGTTTGTTATTTTTCACATGTCCCTTTTTTTTTTTTGTGTTGTACCTAACCCTGTAAATATCACAAACCAGAAATCTGATTACGGTTTTCATCAAATCCGGAACCATAATTTTTAGCATTTGTACTCGGAATCAAGATCCAATTGCTTAGATATAAGATTTGAAAATATAGTTTACCATTTATAAAAAATCTGGATCTAGAATTCTTTATTCATCGGGAACCAACAAAAGATTAAAGTTAAAAATATGAGAGTCCGAAATCATACCCTCATATTAATAGGATTAGTAGTTAGTTGTATCTGATACTGATTTGATAGCATTTAATATCGGCCTACAATTCAAGAGCTACAAAAATGATCAAAAAGCCCCTGAATTAACCTAAATAACCGTTTTGCCCTATTCTTGCACGCACAAATTTTCATGCTTCTTCGTGTAATCTCTCTACAGGGCTTGCGAGGAAGGAAGATTTCCCATTCATCACATACTATTGCCCGCATTGCCAAGCCCTAAACAGGCCGAAGCAATCCGAAGAGCGTGTTTCTGGGTCGAGCACTCCTAATCCAGGCTCCGCTCGAAGTGCTGGAAGCAGTGATGCGATGAAAACCGCGCCGAAGCAATCCGAAGAGCGTGTTTCAGGGTCGAGCACTCCTAATCCAGGCTCGGTTCGAAGTGCTGGAAGCAGCGATACCTTGAAAACTGCAAACGATCCCGTGACGGAGACCCTCGTCGCGGATGACGTCTCTCCCACTAAATCTCCTTCCACAGAGATACCCGAGGAAGTGGCAGGTGGCGAAGCGTCTAGCTAGTTGAGCTTGAAACTCGAGATTATGTTGAGCCACAATCAAAACTAGGACGGTTTGGAGCTATGGAAAGCATGTTTCGGTTTGGCGTGTGAGAAAATATCGAGATACCGGGTTGAGGAAGAAGAAAAAGAAAACGTATTCCTTTTTCTGCGTGATTTACGTGCTTAATAACATACATATATATAGGTTACATGGCTTGTTATGTTCCTGTACATTAGTTGAGTTTTAATTTATTTTTTTTGTTTGATTTAGATTTTATATGCTATAAGGTTGATTATAACGAGGATTAAAAAAAAAACTAGAGATATATTCTATGTAGTTCCAAATGTTGGAAAATTTTGAATATTTATAAACTTCTTGTTTAATTGTTGCCCAAGAAACATTGTAATTTTTACCTTAGTGGAAGGGACTTACGTTCAAATAAAGTCCAGTGACGTTTTTAGTTTTAGTAATCAGCATCGTCCCGCCTTAGGTTGGGCGTCGTTTGTCTCCTTCAAGTTATTTCTAAAAAAATATGGTTTTGTGCAACAGATCAAACGTAATGATAGACCTTACTATTTTACCTTTATGTTTTATTATTATTATTTAATTAAAGCCAAAATAAAAGAAACGTGGACAGCTTCTACGAGGGAGTCGCATTCCTTATAGCTGCCTAGGGTTAGGGTTTTATTCTCACGTTTGATTAAGTATTCTTCTTGTTGAACGTCTCACGGAGAGAAGCCGTCATAGCTCTCGAAGGATTGACGGAGTATTGGTGTTTTACAGTCCGATTAATAAAACGATTAACGTGAGCCACACATTTTGTGTTGAAATTTTGTTATTGGATCCTATCACGGAACCCCCAAGAAACGGTAAGTACCACGTACGTACTTAGGAAAAAAATAATTAAAAAACAAAAGAAAAGAAAAAAAGAGCGTGTCTCACCAACGGTGGTAGAAGTACGACAACAATAGATAGTATGTCGTTCATCTCGAAAACTGAGAATAGATCAATGAAACGACACACAAAACCATTAAACGACAGTGACATCAGCTTTGGCAATATATTAAGTGTTAGGAAAATAAAAGAAGTGTCAGAATCTCCGGACTCCATTTTACCACTTAGATCTACTTGTGCTCTGCGACAGGCCCTGTGAGCTGTCATCTCTAATTATAATTGTTTTATACATTTTAGGCTTCTAAAAGGAAAAAACATTATAAATTCTGATTTAATATTCACAACTTTCTCATTTCAATCTACATAAATACAAATACAAACATACAAGCATATTTATATTTGTATTTGTATTTGTATTTGTATTTGTATTTATCTCTTACAAGTAGAAGGCGGGTCCAATCCAAATCCAATTTGAATCTTTCTTTTGTGAACAAAAAATCTGAAAACAAGCATATTATGATTTTTTGAATCTAATATAATTTTGTTTCTTAAATATTTTTTTATTTGTTTAAAAATTGTTTTGGTTATTTTGAATTGATTAATTGTGCTTTTCAGCTCATAAATTTTATATTTTATTAGTTTTATATGTCAGATGAAATAAACTATAGAGATACAATTGGAAAAAAAAAATCAATAAAATTTAACCAATTCCCTTTCAACACATATTTTAAAAAAAATAAAAATGTAAATGTAAAATAGAAATAAAAAACTCAAACCAACGCTACCAAAATATTAGTGAAGTATAACACAAAAATACCGAGTAATTCTTTTTTGAGAGTGCACAAAATCTCTCTTAAGAAAAGAAAGATTATCCAAACACAAACATACTTCAAGTCGTAACTTAAAATGACCGTAAATTCCCTAATCGAAAATATCAAAAAGACAAAAATACCCGTAAGACATACTTGAAGCGCGATTACAAAAAAAGTACTAAAATAATAATACTAAAAGACGGTCCTGCCCTTCCGACTCGGATACGGTAATAATGTGGGTCTATCATTACCTACATAATCTTCTTCTTAAATGGAAGTTGAGTTCCATTATTAAAAGTGATTAACATTGGTAGATCACAAGATTCAGACATAATTTGTGCCCACAGCCATATTCCCACACTTTTCTTTCAATATAAAAAGTATATAAGAAAAAAAAAAAGGTTAGGAAATAATAAAAAATTGACTATTTAATATTTTATCAATATAATTGTCTTAAGTCTTAAGCCTCATTAATATCCTTTGGCTTATACACCATTTTTCATGATTAACGAGCTAGTACAATTAATCTGAATTAAATGAAAAACATATATATTATAATTATATCCAAAAAAAAGTAATGCTATATTGTTATTATAATAATAATAGTTATTATTTCTTACAAGGTATCTGAGAATATCACTGATTTTTCGTCTTCTTCATCTTCATCAGCAAGAACTCAACTTCCTTTTCCCCCAAATCGAAGGTAAAGCTTCTCAAATTTTGATAGTCTCTTCGATTTTGATTTCACAATCTTCTATAAAAAAAAAAAAAATATTATGATTTCCAAATTTTTGTTTTTCTGATTATTTTTTATGTTTAATTTTTGTTCATGTTCCACTGTTGAGTCTGTTCATTTCTAGGGTTTTTTTTTTTGTTTCAGTCCATTTCATGTCATATGCATTTCGAAGCGTTGTTTCCTTGTTTCGGAAGAGAAATGGTATAATCTCCTTCGTGTTTGTTTCCCGGGAAAATCGCAGTCTTCGCTGTGTTTGTACGCATTGTCTCGTTTGTCATCTTTGAAGGTATTATTCGATTTTGGGGTGTTCTTGGTTCAAGCATCTCAGTATTATATAGTTGCTCTAGTGTTTGTTCAGTTGTTTTTTTATACTAGCTAGCTCGCGATTAGACTCGTTTAGGTCGGAAATTCCTCGTTCTTAACCGTGTTCCACGAAGAGCTTCAGCTTCACTATATATCTTATAACAATGAGAAGAATGTCTGATCAAACAAATGAAAATGAAATATTGATTACTGGTTATTTCAGTGTATATATATATATATCATTTTCTAATTGAAGAGGACGAATAGGAGTTGGAACATTGTTGTGTTTCTTCTTTTCCGTCCCAAATTGCGCGGAGAAATGAAATTAATTTGTTAGAAAGAAATGAATCCTAGAAAAATAATTTGTTTAGATTTGTTTTCTTCAATTCAGAATAACCAAAGGGAAAATGAGTTTCGGTAAATTTGTGCAGGCTTAAATGGCTAGCCTTGAGAACTCTTGTTTCGGAAGCAAATAAAATAAGAAGTTCACGTTCTTGTGCATTTTTCGGCCTCTTTTCGAATTCATTGCCCTAATTTTGTTGTTGTTTTTGATAGTCTTGTTTCTTGCAGGTTTAGCTGGTTTGATGATGAGCAGACCGACCACACGCAGTAAAAACAAAAGACCGAAGCAAGGAGATAATGTTGATACCACATCAGAAGTCCTGAGGTAACCAGACTTAATTATGTAATATGTATTTAGTTGGTTGATATAATGTATATGTAAGTAATATAATATATTATTAAGTACGTTATACTTAAGTTCGTTCTGCTCTTCTGTAGGAAAATTCACATGACTGGTGAAATTACTCAGGAAGATATTCATACGCTTTATAGACTTCAGAAACCGGTCTGTCAAGGATGCCGTGTGAATCTAAAAGATAATCCGAACTGCTTTTGTGGGCTAATCCCACCTCCAAATGGAAGCCGGAAATGTGGTTTATGGCAAAAGACCTCGGAGGTTGCTCAAGCTCTTGGACCAGACCCATCAATCGATCTTCGTGAATCCTTGGAATCGCCGGCTGGACTCACAAATCTCGGTGCCACATGCTATGCCAACAGCATTCTCCAGTGCCTATTTATGAACAAATCCTTCCGTGGAGGAATCTTCGCAGTTGAACAGAGCCTTTTGAAACAACAAGCGGTTTTGGATCAACTTGCTCGGCTTTTTGCGCAGCTGTGTGCTAGCAGAAGGGAGTATATAGACTCCTCTGCGTTTGTCAAGACGCTTGAGCTGGATAACGGGGTTCAACAAGATAGCCATGAGTTTTTGACGTTGCTTCTTTCGTTACTTGAACGATGCCTTAGCCATTCAAAAGTCTCCGAGGCAAGAACCGTAGTCCAAGACCTTTTCCGTGGAAGTGTCTCTAACGTGACAGTGTAAGACTATGTATCTTTCCCTATTTTTTATGTTTATAATTTTCCTAAAACATGTATCTTTCCCTATACTTTTTTTTTAATCTATTTCCTGAATCTTCTAAAATTAATTATGAATGTTCTACTATCGGCTGATCGAAAAAGCAACTTTTGAATTTAATAGTTGCACATATTCAGAACTACGGGGTCGATTGTTATTTAATTCAATAAATCTACATATGTATGTAGTTGCTCTGAATGTGGACAAGATTCGGAAGCTTCTTCAAACTTGGAAGACTTTTATGAGCTGGAGCTTAATGTGAAGGGTTTAAAAAGTCTAGAGGAAAGTCTCAATGATTATCTTAGTGTAGAAGAACTTCTCGGGGATAATCAGTATTTCTGCGAGTCTTGTAAAAAACGAGTCAACGCTACTCGAAGTATTAAGCTGCGGACTTTGCCACGAGTACTCAATTTCCAGCTCAAGCGCTGCGTGTTTGTTCCAAAGGTACAATCTTTTTGTTTAAACTTTGTTTATTTTTCACAATTTTATATTGCCTCACGTTTTATTCGATAAATATAGAAACATCTCTTTGATACCTAGATAACGACCAACCTGTTTGTTGCTTTAAGTCCTTTATTTTTACTACTACATTTTCCCTCTTTTTATAATTCTTATCACTGTCTGTGAATTTTTATGAACAGACTACCACTAGGAAGAAAATTACGTCTTCGTTTTCCTTCCCGGGAGAATTGGACATGCGTCAAAGGCTATCCGAGCCTTCTCAAATTGAATCAGTCTATGACTTGTCTGCTGTACTAATCCACAAGGGCACTGCCGTTAACAGTGGCCATTATATAGCTCACGTTAAGGACGAAAATACAGGGCAATGGTGGGAATTTGATGATGAGATGGTATCAAAGTTAGGTCGTCACCCATTTGGAGAAGACTCTCCAGGCTCTACTTCTAAGCCCCTCAAAACCGAGTTAACTGGTGAACTGTCCTGCAAAGAACAAATGAGTGATGTTGCCAATGGAGATCAAAAGGATGCTATTCGAGATGATCAAAAGTTGTTTACTTCTAGTGATGCATATATGCTGATGTACAATCTTCGCAGTTCGAGGAAGGAAAACGGTGTGGATCCTGTTGTTCATGGTGTTAATTCTGAGCAAAAAGAAGGTGATGTGATTTCCGGTGTTTCTCTTCCACCTCATCTTTATGAGGAGGTAAAAGCTTTGAATGGATCATACACTGAAGCTTCTGAGCAATACAAGTTGAAGAGGGAAACAGAGATGAGATGCATCTTAGAGCGAAGACAGGAAGTACGGTCCGTTTTATCCGAAGCCCCTGTCAAGTCACTTGAGGAACCTTTTTATTGGATTTCTGCTGACTGGCTTCGTCAATGGGCTGACAATGTTACTGCCCCGTAAGAGTTATATTAATCAAAGTATATTAGAGCAGTTGTGTATAATATTTTTATTTTTCTGTTATCTCTGCTGATATTTGTTGTGTTAAGTCTAAACGTCTGAATCTGTAACGTTGTGTGCAGAGATCTTGATAACACTTCTATCCAATGCGTGCATGGAAAAGTCCCCGTGTCAAAGGTCACCTCCATGAAGCGGTTGTCCGCTAAAGCTTGGAACGAGTTGTGCTCTAAGGTAATGGTCATGTTTATTTGAGCTTTACTGGCTGATTCAAGAACTTTATGGTGCTGTACTATGTGGTTTATTCTTGCATCACAAAATGAATTCCTGATGGCTTTTCCTCAGTCTTGTGATAAAAAAGATTTTTCCGAGATTATCATGTTTTCTTGTTGATCACGTGATAGACCCCATGATCAATCGTAGGTGGAGGAAGGGCAAGACAGTCCTCAGTCTTGCAAGTCTAGTCCTTTTATGTTTTTTTTTTCGTTAGTGTTTTCAAGGGTCTTTTTGTCAATTTCATTCCGGGTATTTGGGTCTTTAGGGTCTCGGTCACCTCTTACCGATGCCTATCAATGTGGCTATCAGGGAGTTTATGGTTTGTTTTTTGTTTTGTCTTGCTTAGCATCGACTGAAGAGCGTTTGACCGTGCTCTCAAAGGAAAGGTCCGGGTTGTTTATTTTTTTCTTGTATGGTGGTTATAAAGATAAGGGGATTCATCACATTGGTGGATTTCCATTGGCCAAATTTCATGCTGGAAACTGCACTGTTATCCAATCATCATGTCAAAATTTGGTTTTCTCTGTCTCTCTTTTATGAAACCATTACGGACTAACATTTGTTTCAAATGTACTCTTGTCCTTCCAGTACAATGGAGCTCCGACGTTGTCTGGTGGGGATCACTGCCTAGTTTGCATTAATAATGGGGCAATGGATCTAGTGTGCGCTGATAGCTACAGGGACCGAAGAACTTCTATGAGACAAATAGCTGAAGACGTGCTCGCTGGACGCTGTGAGGATGGGAAATATTATGTTTCCAGGGCATGGTATGACTGCTGCGGGTGAAAGTATAACTAAACTGGAAACCGGAAAATACATTTTTTGAGATAATAACCATTTAATACCTTGCTCTTCTCTTTGACTGCCCCCTTTTTAGCTTTCTTCAACTCCTTTTAACTTTATTTTAAAAAAAATTTACATTTTTTTCTTTTTAATATATAAAAAAAAGAAGGGATGAGCGAAAAACCAGTTTTCAAGAGGTAAAAGTTTTCACTTTTTTTTTTTAAATTTAAATACCTGGAAAATCAGTTCTGGTTTTGAAAATGCCAAAAACCGGAACCTCTGATGACTGAATTTCAGACACTTCTCTTTACTCTTCATTCTATAAGTGGGTTTTATTTCATGTTTTGATTTGCAAGAAGCTATATATGCCTTAGTAATGATCTCTCTTTGCACAGGTTGCAACAGTGGCTTAAAAGAAAGATACTTGATGCACCGACCGAAGCCGATGCAGGGCCAACGCTTTCCATAAGATGCCCACACGGTGAACTTATGCCGGAGAAGGCCCAAGGAGCCAAGAACTTGCTTGTTCCAGAAAGTCTTTGGCTCTTCCTTTACGAAGATGCAATTACATTTAACAGGGATGATCCGGCTGGCTGCTCAGCTTTTCCGTCAGATTCAAGACAATGCTCTTATTGTAGTGACGAGTTATCTGAAGTTGCATGCATGGAAGATTCTTTAAGGTCGTATTCTTTCGTTTTTGGGATAATGGTTTCTGATGTCATTAATCATTAATGAATTATATCTTATTCTCATAATTGGCTTCTAATAGAACACATATTAGGAAGAACACAGCGAGCGGATTTCTTAGTAATCAGGCCTGACCTTGTTATTCTTGCTGCAGAATAGTGAGGCTTAATCAGCGGCAAAATCATGAAAAACTAGCTGCAGGAAAAAGCTTTCCGGTTTCTCTTGATAGCAAGTATTACTTGATACCGTCCTCATGGCTTGTAACATGGAAAAATTACATTAATGCCACCGGCAAGAATGTAGCTTCGTCGGTGAAACCCGATGCATTAAAAGGCGCTATTAATATGCTGAAGTGTGAAAAGGTAGCTTGCAACTATACCTGGGAATGCCTTTGTAATTGGTTGGTATTTTAACTTCCTTGATCATCATTAATGTCCCATCATAGCTTAGATGAATTGAGAATTCCTTGCAAATTCGAAGCTAATTGATTGACGCAATACGAATAATGGTTCACTTGTTTTCCTCTTCCTATCAAAGCTTCTGAGGAACATTATTTGCAACATTTTATTCTGTATCGATCGTTTGCAATTGATGGAGAAGTACGCAATTCACACATATTCAGATGGCTACATCAACTCCATGATCTTTTTTTCACTCTTTTTTAATAGTGAGTTTATATTTTTGTGTTTCCTTACAGCATTCACTGCTCGTAGAAAGACCCCCAGATCTTGTATGGAAACGCGGTTCGATATTCCAAAAGTCTTCGGCTGTAAGTTTATAAATTAATACTAATGTCTTGGTCTTGAACACTAAAGTTGTAGCTTGTAAACTATGGATCATCCTCGCGGAATACTGATGGGATCGTATTTTTAGTATTAGTTTAATAATATTAGTGAAGTTTTATTTGTTGTTTTACTGTTAGTCGATTTAATATTAGTAGCATTAGGGTTTAATTATTTCTAGCATTAGGATTAAATAATGGGCTTTATACTTAATTAGTAAACAGTGGGCCTTATAGAAGTAGTCGACTAGGTTTAAAGGGGAGCTTGGCTGATTGTTGAGGGTGTGCAGACAATAGTCGTTTGTGACAGTCTCCACCGTCGGGAGAGTTGGCCGTGCTCTCGAACTCACGTGCCCGGTTCTCTTTGACGTGTTTATTCAATAAAATTCTGTTTATAAATCCGGGATCCATCAAATTGGTATCAGAGCGTTCATCTTGCGACCTAGAATGACGAAGACGCGTTCGGCCACGGACGATTCGAAGACCATAGTCAATTTGGGAGAACTCACTGCTCTGTTTGACAATTTTCGCGTGAAGATGGTTGAAACTATTCGAGCAGCGATGCGTGAAGCGATCGAGCAGTCAGTCACGCGAACAGAGGAACGGCACATCAGCGCTATGGCAGGGTCCGACACTCGTCTCGGAGCAATTAAAGCGCAGCTGCGCAGTAAAAAAAAATCAGAGGGCAGCGAAGGGATTTCAAGGCATGATTTGACGGGAAAAGATGGAAAACTCGTGGTCGACTCCAGTTCTCGCGAAGCAGCCCCGCAATTATCGCCCAAAAATTCTGGAAATCACGGGACGGCTTCCCACACAGTCGAGGAATGGAAGGGAGAAGCCAAGGATCCGACTTTGGTGAAAATTCTTGCGGCTAATCCCGGTGACAGAGATTGGGTGGCGAGAATGACCAAGGGTTATTATAAGGAAATCAACAGACGGGATCGATTAACTCGCACGCAGCGACGCCGCGAAGAGCGATCGGAACAGTTTCCGCAAACTGCTCCACCGCTGCCCACACCGCGCAGCAATGACAGTGGAGGGAGCGCCAACGGCGGCGGTGGGGGTGGCAGCACGTCTTCAGTTGCACGGAAGTCTCTCAAGGAAGCGACCGAATGTGTGGACAGCGTCGAAGCGGCAATTGGACAGCGGGTTTGTCGACCGGAAGTGCCGAAGAAACCTCCAGATCCGGCCAAACGGCTTGGCGAGGTAGCAAGGTACAAAAGAGAGTCGTGCGGTTTCGGGGTCATGGACGCAATGGAATACCACCGTAGACCGCCGGAGTACCGCGGCAATGGGGGCGACAGGAGAAGTCCGAGCTTGAGGACAAGCTCAATTTGGAGGGCGGAGTATTGATGGGATCGTATTTTTAGTATTAGTTTAATAATATTAGTTAAGTTTTATTTGTTGTTTTACTGTTAGTCGATTTAATATTAGTAGCATTAGGGTTTAATTATTTCTAGTATTAGGATTAAATAATGGGCTTTATACTTAATTAGTAAACAGTGGGCCTTATAGAAGTAGTCGACTAGGTTTAAAGGGGAGCTTGGCTGATTGTTGACGATGTGCAGAAAATAGTCGTTTGTGACAGTCTCCACCGTCGGGAGAGTTGGCCGTGCTCTCGAACTCACGTGCCCGGTTCTCTTTGACGTGTTTATTCAATAAAATTCTGTTTATAAATCCGGGATCCATCAAATACTAATTCTTGTATTTATAAGCTAGCTATCATATTACTTTACTGATTTCTTTTTCTTATGGATTCCAGACAGATACGTTAATCGTAATTACCGAATATGATTGGAAATGCTTCTGTGAAGAATGGGGTGGTATGGAAGATGAAGGAATATCTGCCTGGATTGAGCTAAGTAATCATGTAGTTACTAATTTGGAGGCTTCTTGTGACAAAACTCCGTGTGAGGGGCAAATGGACTCTGCTGATGAAGTTACCGGTGAAACCGAGTCTAGGCTGCCGTCTCTTAGAACTTCTCCGGAGGTATTTAGAACTGTTGGTTGTCTTGATTTGCATTTTCTCACGTTATTATGAAAATTTTGATCCCAGAACCTGGTGTCGGCATGCTTCCGGCCTAAACCGGATTTTCCCGAAGAAAAAAAAAAAGAAAAAAAGGGGGAGCCAGGCCGGGGCCTAAATAGCCCAATTCCCTTTTTTTTTTAAGAATATAATTTTTTTCTTATAATTATTTTCATTTGGATGGATTTAGTTCCAATAGACAACTTTACTCAAATGTTAATGGTTTTACAAATGTTAGATTTGTGAGGATTGCATTGGAGAACGAGAGAGCTTAGAGCTGATGCAGAGACTTAACTATTGCAACGAGGACATTTATGTTTACTTAGTCCGAGGCAAGGAAGCTCCTAAATCCATTTTACAAGTATCCGAGACCACTTCTGATCCAGATCGCCGAGTTTCAAAGCGTTCGAGGAAGACTAATACAGGAAATCAAATAAGTCTTAAAGTTTCTGGCATCACAACTGTGTACCAGTTAAAGATGATGATATGGGAATCTTTTGGGGTATGTTTGCTGTAAATCTTTAGGGTTTGTTATTAATGTTATAAATCTTTTGGGGTATGTTATTAATATTTCATTTGTACATTAATTTATTGCAGGTCGTTAAAGAAAACCAGATTCTTCACAAAGGTCAACGTGTGATCGATAAAGAGTGTGCTACTCTTGCAGACATGAATGTATTCCCCGGAGATAAGCTTTGGGTGACCGATTCAGAAATCCACGAGAACCGAGATATTGCTGGTAATATTTGTTCTTAAGCTTGTACATAATTAATTTTCCCTAAGAGTAAGAAAGGGAAATCTCTATTCCAGTGAAAAAATCGTTAAAGATCCAGTATAGTATTAACTATTAATTAATAGTATTGCGTTCGACATCAATACTTGGCTTTTTTATGGTTATCTAAGTGAAAGAATTGATCGTTACAATTCACAGACGAACTTTCCGACCAAAAACTGGACGTACAACATAACGATGGGGGTTTTCGTGGAACCCTTCTTACGGAAAACACTTCATACCAAGTTGTTTAAGTTCGCTTTTGTAGATACCACATTGAATCCTCGATCTCAAGTTACAATCTGGCCACTTGTTTCTTAAGGTATGATCTTTCTTAAAAGCATTCTGTCGGAACTCTTTGAATTTTATTTTTACGCCGCTGAAGATAGATTGATATGGCATCTTTCTCGATCATTTTGACTCGTATTGACTTCCTATTTCTGTTTAACTTTATGCGTCCATGAAGTTCGACTGTATTTCTAGGACTACAGGCATTTCAGAATCAGAAAAAACAGGTTTCTCCGAGGAGTCGTTTTTCAGCTTTCCTGTGGGTGATTTTGTTATTATATAAACTAGAAACCGACGGGGTTTCCTCATCCAGGAGACAGAAATGGGAATCGGTGTTTCACCGATGCAAGAGAACAAGATGTGTAAAAAAACTTGTTATTCCAGTACCCGTGTCATTTTGTTGTTAGTTACGGGTATTTTTGGAGATTCCTCGGGATGTCGTTTTGGTAAACAGATCTGAGTGTTTCGATCTTTTGTAGACAACCAGAGAGCTGATGATTTATCTGTACATGGTATATGCTTCCATCTATATGTTTGGAAATAGAATTAATTATTTAGATGAGAGCTTTCTTTCTGTTATATTATGAGTTGGTTTGTTTAGGAGCTCAATTTGTTCGCTACACTTCCGACCGGAAAAAAAAAGAAAGTGTACCAACATGTAATTTAATAAAGTAACAGTGAAACCATAAATTCCAAACTATAAAACTCGAGGAGAAATGAGTGATTAGCCAAGGTTAAGAATGTCATTATAATAATGGCAGGCTTATAAAGTATACAACAACAACAATGTGATTGAAGAGAGGAAACATGGCAATGACAGTGTGGCCTGAGCTTAGATCCATCGTTTATGGGGTTTAGAATTGTGGGTCCCTCTGAACCACCGATCCCAATTCACATCAATCGCCCCTGAGCTCCTACAGTTTTTCACCATCATATATAATGCACCAAATCAGTGTTTATATAGCATGGGAATTCGTTACTAGAAGTAGGGTGAAACACAAAACTGCAATAACATATTCATATTTTATTGACCGAAACCGATGAAATCGAGCTTTGAAAAATATTCCGTATGATTTGGAAACCGGATTATTTCGCATATTCAGAATGTGCAAATTAAATGAGGAATTGAAAAGTAGTGAGCTTGTGATGTTATGCCACGTGGGCTCTTATACTATATGATAATCTTACGTGGGAAGCAGTGGATCTGGAACGGTCTCCAGGCTTGAGATGAGCCTTTGAAGAAGAGAAAGGTGAAGTGAGAAAAGGATTTATACATGTATACATGAAGATGATATATTCTCTTACTCTTTGCACACGATTGATGATTCACCAACGCTCTCTAGCTCATTCAGTTCTTCCTGCACCATCAATCATCATCATCATCATCTAAAGCTGAGAAGAAGAGAAGATACATAAATAGTAAGAATTACTTGAATGGTGTTGATTTGGGAATTGAGATGGGTAATGGCTGCAGAGATCCTATGCCTCCCCAGGAAAGTGGGCTGTGATTTTCCAAGCTGCTTTCTTCTTCTTCCTGCTACTATCTTCTCTTCTTCTTCATCTTCTTTCCTCCTACTTTCTCTCACTTTTGATGATGATGATGAATGAGGCTCTTCTTGTTCTTCATCCATCGCTGCCACCATATTAATTCCCAAAAGAAAAAGGAATTGAGATGGTGATTTGTTTGAATAACATTAAAAGAAAGAAAGAAAGAGTGTTGTTTTATGATGATGGTTGAGTAAGTGGACCAACTTTGGGCAACAGTGTGCTAAAAGAAGCTAAAGTCTCATTTTTATAAAAATATACCTAAAAGGGAATTGATCATTCCTAATATACTGTGTATGAATGGGGATTGAAAAAAATGTGGTGTGCCTATTAATGTGTTGATCTTAAACTATAATAACAATAGGAAGAGAAAATATTAATAAATAATAGTAAGAATTAATCAAGAGGGAGACAGATGAAATGAACAGCTAAGCCACCCACACCGAGTCCAACTATAAAACACCAAATGCTGCCCAATTTATTTCCACTTTGGTATTTGGAATTTTTTGTTACAAATTTTCATGGTGACATTTTCTATGATTTTGTTTCTTCTTTTTCTATCAGTTTACTTTATCACTTATATAATTAATCTTTGTTTTCTTTTTTATTCTTTTTAAAAGAAACCCATGAAATACCCATTTAACACTTAAGGTTTATGAGAATTGTCCATACTCTTAAACTAGCCAAATTAGAAATTCACTTAAATGGTTAATTGGCTAGTTTACAAAATTAACCAAAGTTTGGCTATTTTGCTAAACCTATGTTTCAATTTGGCTATTTGGTGCAATTTCTCTTTAAACAATTCATTTATACCTATTAATAAAAATAATTGGACCATATTAACCCTAATATTAATTATATTTATTAATTTTCGTATTTTAATTATTTGTAAAATATTTTAATTTCATAATTAAATCATCCTATAATTGTGGTTTCGACGATCTGCAATCTCCGGCGTCCAGCTCAAATCCGAGCGAATCTTCGACTCAGATCTTCTCTAGCAAACATTTTCTCGTCCTCTGAACCTGTATAGTTATGTAAATATAAATTCGTAAATATAGTTACATATAGAATCGTAACTATAGCTACGTAAAAACATAGAATCTTAAATATAGCTACATGAAAATATAGAATCGTAAATATAATTACATAAAAATACAGAATCATAATATAGCTATGTAATATAGAATCGTAAATAGAGTTACGTGAATATAATTACATATTCGTAAATATAGTTATGTACATATTAATAGGATTTCAATAGAGTTATAGTTACGTAAATATAGTTACATAAACAGATTAATAGGATTCGTAAATATAATTACGTAAATATTATTTCAATGGAGGCTTTCAATAATAAAAATGGCGAAAAAAGAAGCAGAGAGGAGATTTTGAAATTTTGTTTTTTAAAATACTAATTAATAGGAGATAAAAATTCGAAATAAATACAGATTAATAGGAAAATAAGATTTTGTCTTTAATCGTCAAAAAAGGGAGGATTAAACGTGATTTGTTGGTGGTAATCGAAAATAATATTGATTAATAGAGGAGATTTGTTTTTAATTTATTTAGTTTGCTAAATTTAAGGAAAATTTTTAATTTTTATTTTAATTAAAAAATGAATTATAATTAAACATTGTTTTGAAGTTAAACGTGATTAAAAATTGGAAGGGCATATTAGTCCATAGTTCAATTTGTTTGTGGTTATGATTACCATAATTAGAAATGAGCATTTTTTAAAGGCTTTATTAGCAAAATACTTAATTAGAGTCAAACTATTTTAAAAAATACTCAAGGTTTAATTAATCAAAATCGTACTGAATTTAAAGGTTATTTTCCAAAAATGCCCCTACATGGTTCGAGCAACCCTAACCCCCCGAGCTTTCATTCTCCTTCACGTCGACTCCTTCTCGTCTCTCAATCTCATTATCCTTCTCCTTCAATCCCGAGCTCCTTATCTGCAATCGTGACTCTCTCTCCCACGAATCCTCTCGCTCAGTGTCCGTGCAATCGCATCTCGTGCAATCGCGAGCTCCTTCTCGTCTCTGCAATCCCGAGCTCTTTCTCGTCTCTGCAATCGTGACTCTCTCTCTCTCTAATCCTCTCGCTCAGTCTCTGCCATCAACCTCAGCGAGAGGTGTTCGACGTAGTTCTCTCTTTCGAGCATGGATATTTTTGGTTTCTAGGTCGAGAGATTGGATATTGAATTAAGGGTGATTCGAGGCCTAGAATTTGAACGCATTGGCTCGTTGGATTGCTGCATTGTATCTTGTTGATGACCACCATCTAAAGCTCCGAAGTTTGTTGATTTGAAGTTGATTCATTTCATCAGTTTGGATTGAATTTCCAAGGCTGGAAATTGATGGAGTTAGTGTAAATAGATATATCTTGTTGAAGGATTACCTTTGGCTCTTGCACTCCATGAGTATCATTTCTCTTAACTTTGTTGCATTTTTTATTCGTCATCATGTTCAGGTGTGAAAGCGAGTTACTGAAATTCTATATAACTAGAATTAAAAAATTGTAACGGAGTTACAAAGTGTAACTCCAGTTACAAAAGTGTAACTCCAGTTACATAAGTGTAACTCTAATGGCATAAAATTAACTCCAGTAACTTTGTGTAAAGCTATTTTTTTTGCGGACCTTTGTAATCACATTTGTAACTCTCGTTACAAAAGTGTAACTTCAGTTACAAAAGTGTAACTTCAGCTACAAAAGTGTAACGGCCGTTATAAAAGTGTAACTGCCGTTACAAAAGTGTAACTTCAGCTAGGGGTGAGCATTTTAGACCCAACCCGATGGCCCAATCCAATCCGTTCAGAGCCCAACCCCAATCTAACCCACTCAAAATTGGGTCGGATCGGGCCGGACCCGACCCCCGGACCCGACTATTATTCGGGTCGGGGTCGGGTCCAAAAACTTGGGTCGAGTCGGGGTCTCCGACCCGACCAAAATAATTAATATATATTTCATATTGATATTTATTTCAAGTAGTGCAATCTTTAGTATTTTAAAACTTCACATTCTCAATTTTATTTACATCCAAAGACCGTTTAATGTCTTATTTTTATGTTTTACATTATTTGGTATATGTTTGTTTGATTACATTTGTTTGAGGTATTTTTTACTTGAATTTTGAGTTACATTGATGCATTTTTTCTCAATATTTTTTGTTATATAAGATTAAATTTTAATTCATCGGGCCATAGCGAACCCAAACCAACCCAACCTAATTTTTATCGGGTCGGTTTGGTTCGGGCATCAAAAAAATTTTGGTCGGATCGGGTTATTTTTCAGGAACCCGAAGTGATCGGGTCGGGTCCATAAAAAGCATCGTGGCGGCCCAACCCAACCCATGCTCACCCCTAACTTTAGCTACAAAAGTGTAACGGCCGTTACAAGAATGTAACTGTCGTTACAAAAGTGTAACTCCAGGCTTGGTCTTATACTCCTTCTTTTGTTGGTCTTGGTCCTATACTTTTTTTTTTGCGAGCTTTGTAATCACATTTAAATGTGATTACAAAAGTGTAACTCTCGTGACAAAAGTGTAACTGCTGTTACAAAAGTGTAATTCCAGTTACAAAATTTTATCTGCCGTTACAAAAGTATAACTCCAGTTACGAAAGTGTAACGGCTGTTACAAAAATGTAACTCTAGGCTTGGAGAATAAGAGGGTATATTTGTCCATAAAAGCCCAAATGAGTATTTCTTTAATTTTAGCAAACCTTCGAGTATTTTTTTATAAAAGTTTGACCTTAATTGAGTATTATGCTAATAAGCCATTTTTAAAACCTTAAGTCACAAATGGGCATTTGTCTCATTTACCCTTTATTTAATTATTTTAATTCACCTCGAGGTTATCATAATATATCACTTTGCTCTGAAATTATCGCTTTGTATTTTTTTTCCGAACCTTGAGTTTCTATTAAAATGCGCCCTCTTTATCAATATTTATCAAAAGTTTATTATCTCTTAACTATTTTTTCAATGAAGATGTAACTATTGATAGATGTTACAATGCACTTTTGTATTCCTAAATATATTTAATGTAAAAATATGTGATATTATTAGCCAATTTTATATTTGTAAAGGGACACACATTTGCGTCTTATAGGGTTTGAACCCGGTACTTCGCGAAGAAGCGTATAATAGAGTCACCACTAAACCAAATAAGCTTGGTTATCATTTTCTTAACTATAAAATGATCAAAGTTTTGACCCTAATTTTTTTTTTTACCGAATTTTGTTTCCTCTCTCCAGGCATTCTTCTCATTTTTTCCTTTTTTTTTTTCTTCCAATCTTCGCTGTTCACAAAGTCTTAAAGTAATTTTTGTCATACGTATTGAAAATGATGATTGTTTTTTACACTTTAATTTAAAACATATACGTGTAAATGATTAATGTAACCTGTTGATGCAGAAAAATGCTTCAATCCATTAGCGGCCCAATTGCTCGTGTTGGGCCGGGCTTAGCTTCGTCTTGTGGATCTTGGCGGAAATTCCCCTAAGTTGAGCCCCTCGTCCTGAATTGTGGGCCCAGGCTCGTGTCCCCAGGCTATACCCTTAGCCGCGCAATGGACTGGGGGAATAGACTGGACACAGCGTAGAACTGGTCCTATCAGGCGGGTCAAGAACCGAGTAGGAATTTCACCAGGGCTTCCGCTTTGGTTGGATTTTTCTCTTCCGGGACCTGACAAAATAACACCGCGGTCAGGGAGAAACGAGGGTTTTACCCCCCGATTCACCTCCGACGCTCAACATTAGCGGGGTATTTGAGTGAATATCGGTTTTTGGAAGTCTCGAGATAGTTTTGGGAGCGTTTGAGGCGTTTCCCAAGTGTTTGGTCGAGTGAAAATGTGTTGGTGAATGAAGGAGACCCGAGCTCCTATTTATAGGAAAAAACCGGGATCTTGTTTTGCAATTATCTCCTCATCCGGGAGGCCCCTGGGGGAAAATTATATGTTTTTCGGACTCCCCGGGACGTGGCCGATCCATTTCCGCAAGAATCACGACGATCGGAGCAACGACGCGCCCTCACGCGCGGCCGGAAGGCGGCGGGTCGCTGAAACTTTGGCTCCAAGTCTTGCTGACTCAGCGTCCACGTGTCACGCTGTGGTTGGCTGAGGCGTTGCCCTCGCGCCCAGTGGCGTGTTGACACGTGGCTGGGTCAGCTTTGACCTTTGTGGGCCCTGCAGAGGGGCGATGGGGCCCACACGGGTGTCCCGGAGGGCCCTTGGAGGCCTCGGGTGGTTCCCGAGGCCGATTTTCGCAAACTTTATGTCGTTTTTGGGTGTTTTGATATTTTTGGGACCATCGGGAACCTTCGTTTTTCGAAAACGGACCTCCAGCAAATATTTTAGGCAAAATTGACCATAATTAATAAAAGAAGAATTATCTCGAATAATTCTCGCTTTTGTTAATTAAACGAGAAATCAATCGTGCAAAAATGCCCGTAACATAACCAATCGACAACATAAAATCACACAAATTTTCATATTTATTAAATGCAATAGAAAGCTTAAGAAATGCCACGCTAATTTAAAAAAAAAATGATGAATAAAGAAAAACTCACAAAATATTAAAAAAAACACCTAATGTTTACGAAAAATGTTCATAATTTCATAACGGATCTCCCCTCATTTCCCTTCATATGCACGTGACTTATCCTCTCCCTCGGTTGCTAAAATTAATTTATACCGTGAACTTTTTTTTTTGGGACTATATTAACCCTATATTAGTTATAATTATTAATTTTTGTTTAATAATTATTAATAATATATTTTAATTTCGAAACTATTTTTTCCTATAATTATGGTTGACAACTTCCACCTCTAAGTTACAATTTTCATTTAATTATGTTACTTTTCAAAAAAATTAAATCATTTATCACGATTTTCTTTAAATTTGGTATCGACATTTCCTTCTTTCTCTCCCCGAATTGTTCGACCTTCATTATCGCCAAATTCCAGTCGCCCTGCGCGGTCCCGTCGCGCCGTCGCCTCTCCGTCACCATATCCTCGGCGATCTCGACCCGCTCCGAGTTCCTCTCTCTCGCTCGAGAAAACTATCTCCTAGATCGTCGAACAAACTTCCTCGTGCAGGTCGCCGATGGTGAACGTACGTTAATAAAATTTCATAAATATATTTATAGTATGATATTGGTATATACATATACCAAATTCATGTTGATATTTATTATTTGAACAAACAGTCCCCGTATTAAGTATCGGTAACATATACTTTTTTGGTAATTAATTTACAGTTGATATTGGTATATACATATACAAAATTCATGTTGATAATTATGGTTTACATAAACAATCCTCATAATAAGTATTGGTATGTGCATATATATAATTTTGGTAATTAATTTTACAGTTTTATATTGATATATACATGTTGATGTACAAATTCGTCATTATTTAATATGACATAAAGTGCTAAAGTTGTGAATTAATTAAATTTACAAATAAAAATTAAAGGCTTTAAAGGAATAAATCGATATCCACAAAATCTCAATTGAGAAGCCCAATAGAACTCTCAATCAGACGAAATCCAACGGGTAAAAAGCCACTCGGCCCAGAAAGCCCAAAGGCATAATGCTATCCGTCATCACCTCAAAAAGAAGAAGGTAGAATCTGTTGGAAATCGGAGTCGGGGTCCCGACTTCATTACCACGATAATAGCCTCCGAGGCGTTCCGGTAACATTTAAAAAATTATTTTAAAGCGGAAAACTTGTTACCGTACCAACGATACGGATATCGGGTAATCACCATTTCGTTAAGACCCGATAAATATTTCAAATTTAATATTTCATAATCATTATTAATAATCTAGTCGAATAGGAAATAAATAGAAAGCAGTAAATGGTTGCATTTATTGACCCAATGCATAAGGCTGTACCTCAAAGACGATTCCGGCTGCGCAATCTGAACTTGGGCAGGGCTCCGCAGGTGCTGAGGGAAACTCTCGTGATCTTCCGAGATATTCTCCTGGACTCCTTATACCAAAGCGTGGGCTTCGCCGGCAAGACTCCGTCGCAAAATTTAACTGGCGGATCTTTTAAAGGTACCGGAGAAAAATATCTCCTAAGCTGAACCAGAAGAGAGATCAGAAGCAGAAACTCGCAGACCCTTGAGAGAGAGGGAGAGCTCGAGTTTTTTTTCTCTGGGGAAGGTGTGAAAAATGTGTAGAATGAGCCTCAAATTTATAAGCTCAAGCTGTAGTCAATTTGGAGATTTTCCCTCCCATTTTTTGAATTCCATTAATTAAATTTAATTAATTATTTCAATCTAATGGTCGAGATTCAATCTCATCTAAATCCAATGGATATAATTAATCAGGGATTCAATTAAATAATAAACATGATAAGATCAAAATATTTAATCTTATCATCATATTAATTAAATTCGAATTATATATATATATATATACATATTAAAAATTCGCAGACCCTTGAGAGAGAGGGAGAGCTCGAGGTTTTTGCACTGGGGAAAGGTGTGAAAAATGTGTAGAATGAGCCTCCTATTTATAGGCTCAAGCTGTAACCGATTTGGAGATTTTTCCTCCCGTTATTCGAATTTATTAAATTAAATATGATTAATTATTTCAATCCAATGGTCAAGATTCAATCTCATCAAAATCCAATGGATATAATTAATCAGTGATTTAATTAAATAATAATACATGATAAGATCAAAATATTTAATCTTATCATCATATTAATATTTATGATTATCTAGATCCAATGGTTAAAAATAAATCTTAAACCAATCCAATGGATCAAATCAATTAGGGATAAAATCAAATGCCCTAGGGTTTTACTGAAACCCTAATTTGAATTCTTATCCTTATAATTATTCGAATTATATATTGTATATACATAATATCAATTAATTTCTAATCAGACGGTAAAGATTAAATCTCAAAACCGATCCAACAGACACAATTAATTAAGAAAATTCGAAATACCTAAGCTTGGTCACCAAGCTTTCGAAATTTCAAATTACATTTAGGGTTTAAATCAATTATCTCAATCCAACGGTTGATATTAAATCATAACCGATCCAATGGATTAAATTTATTTTAGGGTTTTGCTAAAACACCAAAACATTAGGTACTAATGATGCAAATATGGAATATCCAATTCTCACTATTCGAATTAGCTAGGGTTTCTATTTACCCGGACCCTAATTCGAATTTACACATATATAAATATATATTTTTATTTATTAATATAAATCTTTTAATTATTAATTAATTATTAATTAGATATTAATAATTAAATTATATCAATAAAACATGATCTCAATATCACACATTAAATGTCGTGGTGTCACACCATCATTTAAATTCGTGACATGTGATTTAATTTCATAGTTTATCGAACCGAGTCACAAACTTAGAAAATCCATAACTCACAAACCGTAAGTCAGAATGACTTGGTTCAAAAAGAAAAGTTGCTTAGAATTTAATTTTAAAAAACATGGAGCTGATATAAAATATAAATTCTAAATTTCTTTTTATCAGTTAATTACGTGTACCAACATATGGTACTTTTGCCACGCTGACAATAAAACTATGACGTCTGACACAGACCTGTCAGTTTTATAAGGTGAGCCAAATGATTAAAAATTATCCAGAATGTATTTTAATTACGTACGTATCATCTTTTACGGAGCTATCCTGGTGACCATGGACCCGTATCACTTAAGCTCCAACGAACTGCTAGTTGTTCGTCAAACCTCGAAGTGATTCCACTATAGACTTGTGGCTGCACTCTTAAGTGATACGGTATATATTTTTCCCCTATAACAGCAGGGTGTCCATTGATACAATCAAATTCGGGTTATTGATCTTTCACTTGATGACTCACACATGAGCAGGCGGATTTACCGTAATGCCCCTCATTGCATTTTACTCCTTGACTCAGTCAGTAATATTATGAGCAACCCACTTATGGTTTCAATTCATAAGTTGCACACGGGTACCTCTCACTTCTCACCACTGACAACCAAGGGAATCATCATGACTCTGAAGAGAGCTGTGTGATGCCCATGTATATGATTAAGCTATCCTTACTACTGACTATCATGCTCCCAAAATAATAGTGTTGGGAACACCGGCAATATCTTGTGTTCTTTAACGGTTAAATCAAAGAACAATCAAGCCAGTAGCTTGGACTCAAGATCACTCAGGACTTAGAATTAATTTTTATTTGATCATCATTTTGTGACTCAACTTCAAGTTACCAGTGACGGTCTTATATGATAACTTCTTGAGTTTAAGTCAGGTCCAGTCCAGTATGAAGACACTTCATACTTAATGCACTTCTAGTGAGTGTGACACACACATAATCAAGAATAGGATTGTCACTTAGTCACATTAATGACCTTACACGATTAATGGGCTCCTACCCAGTTAATCAGGTCACGGAAATTTTAAGTTCATTTATTATGATTATTAATTCTTCCTCACATTGAATCTGTTGTGATAATAATAACATAATTGCATCCATTATGAACTAAGGAATCAAACATTATATTTTACTCTACCAGAAACTATAATAAGAGTAACATAATAAGTATCATATTTATTCAACGACTTTTCATAATCTTTTACAAATGGATAAATATCTACTTTAAGGACACATATGTCCAACAGAATCGTCACATTCTCTACCCGGCATCCCAATTCAACCTCAGCGGAAGACCAGGAGCACGGAGTCAAGTCTTCAACGGGCATAATTCAAACACGACGAATAGAACGCAGTCGTGGGACACGTGTAGCAAGGCGAGCCATTCAACCCGTTCAGCTCGGAGAGAAGACCTCACGATTCCTAGAAGTCCAACGGGAAGAATTAAAGTCTATAAATCCCAAGATCAAGCTCAGATCAACACAGACATCATTGAGAGAATACATCGAGAGCACGCTACCAGGCATTTCTGCTTACTTTGAGATTTCGTTGTATTATGTTCAATTCTTCTCATTCTTTCTACTGTTCTAGACGTGATTTGCTGCCTGTAGCTATCTGTCTATGTCATTTTTCGCAATAAACTAACAGAGGACGTAGTCAAATACCACCTTGGGACAAACCTCTATAAAAAATCCCTCGTCTCATGTATATCGCTTATACATACATATACATATATCGAGAGTGAATCGAGAGCTTGCAATGTGAGAGATAAAATTCCACCAAATCATCAATCTCAAGAACATCATACACTCTCAAGTCACAACTTGACTTTTTGAGATGGGAAACCATGTCAACAGTTTGGTGCCGTCAGTGGGAAATTGATCTCACCAACATCTACGAGCTCAAAGCACTCTGCAAACATGAGAACCGACAAAATTGTAACCGTGACCGAATCTGAGGTTAAAAACCCCAGACAAAACACAGAAGCAAACGAATTAAAGTCTCAACTGGAGGCGAGGAACGTCGACAACCAAGAATTGCGCAGGCAAATTGAGCTTCTCGTGGAAAACAGAGCCCAAAGTGAGCAACACCAAAATAGCAGCCATGTAGACCCGGGACAGGGCTCTGGGCACAAGAGTCGGGCTAACCTTAACACTGTTCATTTTTATTTTGCCGATCTGGACACTCCGCAAGCGCCAAGGAAAAGCCAGCCCCGACCACCTGGCGGCCCTAGACCTTTAACACCTCCACCGCCCCCCGAAGTAGGGACACCCCTCTTCACCCCCTGTCAGGACCCTACCCGACTGGGACGGGGAAATTTTCCTTGAGAAGTTGCCGACGCTCTGGTCGTCCGGTTTATCCGTACGGATACGAGAAAACCGCGACATCAGCCAGGCCCTTAACGCGCAACCTAACACGTACCCGAGGCATCCAAGCCCGGTATACGGACAGGGAACCCTCCAGGATGCGCAACTCGAACCTGCTCCCCAAAGCACGGAACTGGAGGAACTCAAACGCTCAATGGTCGAAATGAATGAAAAACTCATTCATGTGCACTCTCGTGTACAATGCGCCACCACTGCTTCCCCTGAGATAGAGCGGTTAATGGAGGAGTCAGAAAGGACCCCTTTCATGCTCGCTATAACCAGCGTAAAGCTCAGGGATGGCGGACGAGTGAATCTGCCAAAGTACGACGGGACGACTGACCCCAAAGTACACCTAAGATCCTTTCGGATCGCGATGGGGCGAGAAAACTTGGAAGCACATGAGTTAGAAGCCGGGCGATGCCAGTACTTCTCAGAGAATATGGCCGGCCCAACAATGGAGGGGTTCTCAAATTTGGAACCTCGATTTATCGATAAATTCGGATAGCTGACATTCTTATTTCTCAAGCATTTTTCCATATTTATGGAAACTGAGACCACGGTGGCAAACCTCTATGCTTTACATCAGGAGAGAGGAGAGCCACTCAGAGCCTTCATGACCCGGTTCAAGAAGACCATGGTAAAAATAAACGGTATCCGTGATGAAACCGCCATAGCCGCCCTCACGGCCGGATTATGGTACAACTCAAAGTTCAAAACGGACATAGTCGTAAATCGTTACAACTCCATCGAAGACGTAATCAACAGATCGTCCAATTGGATCAGGCACGACGAGGAGCTATAGGCTCTACGAAGAAACCATGGACTGCAGCCCGTCCATCAGCGAAATCAAGGTCTACCCGGTCAACCAATGCAGCCTAGAGCCGGAGGCCATAATAACCCCTTCAGAGGACAAAGGAACTCCTCCCAGATCCAAAAGCACCCGTTCCAAACCCAGAATTTGAGGGGAAATAACGGACCAAACCCGCAAAATCCGTACGTCTTCAACGTAAATTCGAAAATCGCGGACTTCAAAGTATAGAATGAAGCAGAAGAAGCCCTAGGAGAAGTATTATTCAGCACCAAGGAATTCCCGCCATACAGTAACGAAATATTCCCAAAAAACGACCCCAAAGCATGGTGCAACTTCCAGAAGGTGTTCGGACACCATACAAGGAACTCTATGGTGCTCTGCGCCCGCCTGGCGAAAAAATACATCAATGGAGAATTGGGAGAAATAAACTTCGGCAACGAGCTGAAAAGCGGGCAAGCACCCGAGCGGAACCTCCCCCAAGACCAACCTCATAACGGCCAAAAGAGGGTAGAGCAGCAAAGGACGCCACGAGAAAGTGCCCAACCAAACAAAAGAGGACGGGTACACATGCTCGAAGAACCAGACGAGCAGACGTACCAGGAAGTAGAAAACATCGGCAAACAACTCAACGAGATCCCCAAACCAATTGGAAGAATCTACACGATAGTAGGAAAGTCAAAACTACACAGAAATTCAATTAATTCCATCAAGGCCCATCAACGGAGGCTCAAGGACGAACCAATAGTCGTTCCGAGGAAAGAGCCAGATTTTGAAATCTCATTCAAGGAAAGGTAAGAAGCCACACTAATCGGTCTGCACGATGACGCACTAGTTATCACACTCCTATTTGCCTCGTACACGATTGATATAATCCTAATCGACTACGGGAGCTCAGTCGACGTGATCTTCCTGGAACCATTGCTGAAGCTGGGAGTCAAAGAAACATATATCAACAGGGAAGCTATCCCGCTAACCGGCTTCCATGGAGGAACCATCAATGCAATAGGCACGGTACGGCTGTCAATCACAGCAGCAGGGGTAGGAAGGACAAAGAACTTCCTGGTGTTGGACTTCCTGTCAGTTTACAACATGATACTAGGAATACCCTGGTTGCATATGATGAAGGCCGTACCATCAACCTACCATCAACTAATACGCTTCCCCAATAGGGAAGGAAAAATCGTTGAAATAAAGGGAAACAAAAAACAGTCCAGAATCTGCTATATGAGCGCATTCCGTAATATCCATGCCGCTAAGACCGAAAAGGAGAAGTCTACCGCATAGCAACTAATGACGGTAGAAGGAAAAGAGGAGGACGACCATGAAGGGGCCACTGACACGGATAGACCTAACGTGGAAATGACAGTCCAGGTCCAGATCGATCCCGACAACCCGGATCATCGGGTAGGGATAGGAATGAGACTGGACAACAATGTTAGGAAAGAACTCCTCAAATTCCTCACCAAAAAACGGGATTGTTTGCTTGGTCCCACGAGGACATGCCCGGAATAGACCCGAGCATCACAACCCACCGCCTGAATGTAGACTCTAGCTATAAGCCAGTAAAACGAAAAAAGGCGGAAGCTATAGGCCCGGATCGAGCCCAAGATGTGAACGAAGAAGTCACAAAGCTGTTGCAAACCGAATCCATCAGGGAAGTCAAGTACCCGGACTGGTTAACAAATAGTGTCGTCGTGAAAAAGAAGAACGGAAAGGCCAGAGTCTGTATTGACTTAACGGACCTGAACAAATCTTGTCTCAAAGACAGTTTCCCAATGCCCCACATTGACCGACTAGTCAAAGCAACATGCGCGCACGAATTACTGTCGTTTATGGACGCATTTTCAGGATACTACCAGATCATCATGCACCTAGAGGACCAAGAAAAAACGGCATTCATAACCGATAGAGGGATATACTGCTACAAGGTTATGCCCTTGGGACTAAAAAATGCCGGAGCCACATATCAAAGGTTAGTCAACCAGATGTTCGCCGAGCAGCTCGGCAAAACTATGGAGGCCTATATTGATGATACGTTGGTAAAATCCTACCAAGCAACGGATCATATAGCCTACTTAGAAGAGTGCTTCGCGATACTACAAAAGTATCAAATGAAGCTTAATCCGAGAAAATGCACCTTCGGGGTATCTTTGGGAAACCTGAGATACTTGGTCACATAGCGAGGAATAGAATTTAATTCCAACCAGATAAAGGCCCTCTAGAACATGCCCTCCCCAAGGACTGTTACGGAGACGCAAAGGCTGACCGGGAGAATCGCAGCTCTTAACCGGTTCATAAGGGCTACGGACAAATGCTTACCATTTTACAAGTTGTTGAAGGGGAACAAAAAGTTTGAATGGACCGAGGAGTGCGAGGAAGCATTCCAAAAGCGAAAAAGATACCTCTCCACACAACCCATTCTTACCAGGCCGATCCTAGGAGAGCCATTATTCTTATACTTGGTTTTCTCACCATCGGCTGTGAGTTGGGTAATCGTGAGAGAAGATCGCGGTGAACAAAGGCCAATTTTCTACATCAGCAAATCCCTGGAAGATGCTGAAGCTAGATACCCGGCCATCGAAAATCTCCCACTGGTAATGATAACCTCAGCGAGAAAACTTCGGCCTTATTTCCAATCCCACACTATCATTGTTATGACCACCCAACCTTTAAGAATCATCCTTCATAGCCCAAACCTATTGGGAAGACTCACAAAATGGGAATTCGAGCTAAGCGAGTTCTATTTAGAATAAAAAATCCGGACCTGTTCAACATCACAGGTACTGGCTGATTTTCTAATCGAATTACTGGCCGACAGCTCGAAAAAGGGTTATGAAGATGGACAATGTAGACTCGAAGTCGATGGAGCTTCAAACCAAGGTGGATCCGGGATCAAAATTCGTTTAAAATCCTCTACAGAAGAAGTGTTGGAACGATATTTCAGATTGAAATTCCACGCGACAAAGAATGAGACCGAATACGAGGCCCTGATTGCCGGCCTCAAACTAGCAAAAGCCGTAGGTACTCAAAGGATAAGAGCCCATTCCGAGTCCAAGCTAGATACTAGTTAAATCAGTGGTGAGTAAGCCACCCGTGACGATAGAATGAAAAGTTATCTTTCGGTAGTAAAAGATTTATTCAAAATTTCGACCACGTTGAGATAATCTAAATACCGAGGAGTGAGAACGCATCGGCAGACACATTGGCTGGATTAGCGTCCACTTCGGATCCCGAAAAAAAAGGATAATTCCAGTCGAAACAATAGACGAACCTAGTGTAACACGCGAAGTTTGCAACATCCAAATGGAAGAAGATAATTGGAGAAACTCGATCATCAACTATATCCTAACCGAAGCAAAGCCCCAAGATAAGCAAAATGCCAGGAAATTGAGAATCCAAAGCGCCAGATTCTGCATGATCGAGGAAAAATTATACAAACGCAGCTATACCGGACCCTACCTAAGATGCCTAGGATGGGCCGAGTCTCAAATAGTACTCCACAAAATCCATAACGGAGAATGTGGCAACCACTTTGGAGGAAGATCTTTGGCAAACAAAGCGAAGAGGCAAGGCTTTTTCTGGACCACTATGCAGGCGGACAGCGAAGCCCATGCCAAAAGATGCGATACATGTCAAAGACACTCCCTGTCCATACACCGGCCAGCAGAAGAACTCTCATCAGTGTCAGTCCCATACCCGTTCATGAAATGGTCAGTGGACATAGTTGGACCTTTTCCCCTAGCCCCGGCTCGAAAAAGGTTCCTACTCGTCGTAACAGACTACTTCTCCAAATGGGTGGAGGCCGAAGCATACACAAACAACAAGGATGTTGATGTGGAAAAATTCCTGTGGAAAAACATCATCAGTCGTTTCGGCCTCCCAGAAGAGATAAGAGCTGATAATGAACCCCAGTTCATTTCTACGAGATTCCAAAACTTCCGCATCAACTGGAAAATATCCTTGAACACCTCCACTATGAGATACCCCCAAGGCAACGGCCAAGCCGAGGTAGCTAATCGGATTATAGTGGATGTAATCAAGAGACGCCTAAACAGTAAAAAGGGACGGTGGGCTAACGAGCTCATAGGAGTCCTTTGGTCCTACAGAACTACCCCGCCTAGGGCCACCCGTGAAACTCCATTTTCAATGGCATATACCATCGAGGCCGTAATACCAGCAGAGATAGAGACACCCATCCTTCGAATGGAACACGCACCTTTGAACGCAAAACTCAATGACGAAATGACGGAAGACCAGCTCGATCCTATTGACGAAAGACGGGAACAGGCTTTGATAAGAATTGCCAACTATCAAAATTTGATAGCAAGGTATTACAATTCAAAGTTCAAACGTCGGAAATTTGTAGTGGGAGAGCTGGTCCTCAGAAAAGTTTTCCAGAACACCGCCGAGCCGAACGCGGATAAGCTCGGGGCTAACTGGGAAGGACCTTACATCGTCACCGAAGTAGTAAAACCTGGAGTATACCGGCTAGCCACTCCGGAAACAACGAGAGTCCTCCACAGTTGGAATGCCATGCACCTCAGGAAATAGTACGCCTAACCCGACCTACCCAGTCTCCCATGAACTACGTAATGACTTGATCCCCAAATATGTTGTACGTAGGCAGCCCGTACTAAATGATGGGCACAGTCTCAATCCAAACTGAAAACCAAATAGGCCCCGCAACTACGGATGATTGAATTCAACAGCCTTGAACCGAGAGGTAAAATGTCTTAACTTTTTCTAAGGCAACAAAACTACCGCGTAACAGACCCATTACATAAGGAAAAAGGCCTACCGGGTAATAGACTCATTACATGAGGCATTAATCCTACCCGGGTAATAACCCCATCACTTAAGGCAACAAGCCTATACGGGTAACAAACCCATTACCTAAAGGCCAATGAGCCTAACCGGGAAAATAACCCATATTTTTAAGGCAACAAGCCTCACTCAGCAACAAGCCTACCCTTTTGAAACGAACAATTAATACTAACCTAGTATCAATAGACATGTTTATTTCAGAAAAAAAACATACGGACTACGGCAAATAGACGAGCAAGAAATATTCGACGGGAAGCGCCAACAGGACAAACAGATCGCAAGGTATACGTGTATTTTCCATACTTCACAAATTTCAAAACTTTACATGTTTTCAAATCTTTTATCCATACATAGAATAGACTAGCAAAGATTCAAAGACCTCGGATAGCCGAGTAAAATATAGCCAGTATTAGAGAAAGCACAAGGAGAAATTTAACTTAAAACGAAAGATTATAGCATAAAGAAAATAGCAAAGGCCCTAACTGCGGGCATATCCAAACCTTACAAAAGAAAAAAAAAGGGTTTAGGCCACCGTAGACTTGCATGTAGAAATTATTCTGGCCTTAGGCCTTATTTAGCTATAAAAAAATGGGGGGCGCTCTACGCGTCAACCCCGGGAATGTCCTCGACCTCCTGGTCCTCATTCTTCTCTCTCTCATCTTCCTCGTCGGCCTGGCCTCCATGCTCGGTAGGCTCTTCGGTGGCGGTCTCCTTGACTGCATCGGGTTTGGGCAAGGTTGGCTCCTCAGGGGCGGTCTTCTTAGCTGCGGCGGGCACGAGCAGGATGGGCTCATTGACCACGAGCTCTTCGACCATAGAGTCCTCCACGGTAGGCTCTTCGGGAGCAGGATCTTCAGAGACGGGCTCCTTGGCGATCGACTGTTCAGGCTAAAGGTGTAAATCTGCAAAAGGAACCTCGGTCAACTCGGCATCAGGAGACATAGCCGGAGACCCTATCAGTGGCGCTGGAACTGCATCCAAGAGAGCTTGGTAGCGAACAACGTTGCCTTCTACAACCTCCTTCTCGGCCTGAAAATCTTGAACGTTGCCGCCAATGATGTCTTGGAAAAGCTCGAGGCAACCTTCGGCCTGATCCAGACAGTAGGTTTTGGCGGCCGTACCTTTGTACCACGCGAGCAGCGTGTCCCTTTCCTTCACATTTCGGTGATAGCGGGGACGGATAGCACCCTTCTCGGCCTCAAGATTGAGTGATTGTTGCTGAGCCTCGGCCAGCTCGGAAACGAGGCGCTGCACGTCCACTTTCAGAGCCACGGCCTCCTCCTCCTTTTTCTTGGTCAACTCCTCGGCCCGTCCCCTCGCCATATCAGAAGCCAGCATTTCCCTGGCGGCCGTCTTTCTCGTCTTCTGGGCCTCCTCAACCAAGGGGTAGCGTTCTTCAGCTTCTCCCGGAGATCCTCCACCTTGTTCCCGAACCCCTTGATCCTAGCCTCGGCAGATATGACCTTCCGGTTCATGACCTATATTTTGTCGCATTTTGCCCGGATGCCGGCTATCGCGTCAGCCAACTCCCTCTCCTTCAGCGCAAGCTGTTCGGCATCCTGCGCCCCCTCCTTTGCCTCATGCAATTGGTCCTCGTAATCGAGGACCATGTCGTTGATAGTCACAACGAGCTACACGTCCAAAAAATAGAGTTAGATAGAAATCTTAGTCCAAAAAATCAAGTTAGGATAAATGTAGCCTAGTACTTACATGAGTCGTCATCGCCGCAACATCCTTATACGCCGGCTTCTCGGCAATATCCCTGGGGACTCTGCCGACCCCACCGTTGGTAATCTGCCAGAGGAGCCAGGCTGCAACTTTAGGTGCCTTGTGGAGACCCTTGTCTCAGTACCTTAGAAGGACGGAAAGGAGCAGGTCAGGGGGTGTTCATCCCCTCGGAAACCTTTGCCGCAGGCGTGGCTTCCGGGGTACTGTCCCCGTCGTCAGAGAGCTCGACGACATCTTTCTTCTTGGCCGCCCTAGCGGCGAGCTCAGCAGAATTCTCCCTAGCGGCAACTTCCTTAGTCCTTCTGCTCGTATCTTGACGAGCAACTCCAGCAGGTGCTGATGCACCGGGCAGACCTTCCGACGCCGTCCGCGACGCTGAGCCAGAGGTTCCGGCCTGCTCTTCCCGCTTCCGCCTCTGGCGGAGACTCAGACCCTTAGGGTGTAGTCCATATCTTCTACACGTTCAAAACCTATACTTAGTCAAAAACCAACCAAATCAAACCCACAAGCGTAAGTCCAGAAATCTTACCCGGAAATTCCTCCTCGTCTTCTTCGACCCACAAGCCGACGAACTCGAACATCTCCTTGGTAAATGACGACCAAGGCTCGGGACCGAAGGGGAACAACTTCTTCTTCAAAACTCTCCACTCTTCCGTAATCGAGATAGGCTTAGGCTTCTCGAGATCCTCGACTGTATAGGAAACGGAAAGAGAAAATTAGCAAACTCGTAAAAATATCCGAATAGAAAAATTAGCAAACCCAACCCGGAACCTCACATATCTCGTGGACCCATTCATTCCTGTAACCCGACCAAGATCCAAGTGTATCCTGAACGGCTAGGAAAAAGAAGTACTTGTGGGTCCAAGCACTTTATTTCTTGGGAAGACTATCAGAATCCAAGTTTTTGTATTATTATGATTCTCGTCTTACTAGGGTTGATCTTCGTAATCCCGACACTACCTTTGTTTCCATGATTATTGCAAAGTTACTCACCTAACGGTTTATGAAATTGTTAGGCTCCGGATGAGTACTTCTTAGCTTTCCACAAATCACAACAAAGGAAATCATAAAGTTATTATCTGTATCTTTAGTCATGCAATTTACTACAGCCAACCTTCCAATCCCAAAATAAAAGTGTTAGGGATACTTGATTGTAAACTGAAATGATTAAATCAAAGATCGTTTAAGTTAAACCGTATAGACCCATACTACCTCAGGATATCAACTGAATCTGTAGTCTCGTCTAAACAGGATTACGGAGATCAACCCTATGTTGGACATATGTGTCCTTAAAGAAGATATTTATCCATTTGTAAAAGATTATGACAAGTCGTTGAATAAAGATGATGCTTATTATGTTAATCTTATTATAGTTTCTGGTAGAGTAAAACAGAATGTTTGATTCCTTAGTTCATAAAGGATGCAATTATGTTATTATTATCACAACAGAGTCTATGTGAGGAAGAATTAATAAGCATAATAAATGAACTTAAAACGTCCGTGACCTGATTAAATGGGTGGGAGCCCATTAATCGTGTAAGGTCATTAATGTGACTAAGTGAAAATCCTATTCTGGATTATGTGTGTGTCACACTCACTAGAAGTGCATTAAGTATGAAGCGTCTTCATACTGGACTGGACCTGACTTAAACTCAAGAAGTTATCATATGAAACCGTCACTGATAACTTGTAGTTGAGTCACAAAATGATGATCAAATGGATATTAGTTCTAAGTCCTGAGTGATCATGAATCCGAGCTACTGGCTTGATTGTTCATTGATTTAACCGTTAAAGAACACAAGATTTTACCGCTGTTCCCAACACTATTATTTTGGGAACATGATAGTCAGTATTACGGATAGCTTGATTATAGACATGGGCATCCCACAACTCTCTTCATAGTCATGATGATTCCCTTGGTTGTCAGTGGTGAGAAGTGAGAGGTACCCGTGCGCAACTTATGAATCGAAACCATAAGTGGGTTGCTCATAATATTACTGACTGAGTCAAGGATGAAAATGCGATGAGGGGCATTACGGTAAAATCGCCTGCTCATGTGTGGGTCATCAAGTGAAAGGACAATAACCCGAATTTGATTGTATCAATGGACACCCTGCTGTTATAAGGGAATAATATATACCGTATCACTAAAGAGTGCAGCCTCGGGTCTATATTGGAATCACTTCGAGGTTTGACGAACAACTAGCAGTTCGTTGGAGCTTAAGTGATACGGGTCCATGGTCCCCAAGATAGTTCCGTAACGGATGATACGTACGTGATTAAAATACATTCTGGATAATGTTTAATCATTTGGCTTGACTTATAAAATTGACAAGTCTTTGTCAGACGTCAGATAGTTTTATCGTCAGCGTGGCAAAAGTATCATATTTTGGTACACGGAATTAACTGATAAAAATAAAGTTAGAATTTAGATTTTCTAACATCATCATGTTGTTTTAAATTAAATTCAAAGCAACTTTTCTTTTTGAACCAAGTCATTCAGAATTATGACTCGGTTCGATAAACTATGAAATTAAATCACATGTCACGAATTTAAATGGTGGTATGGAACCATGACATTTAATGTGTGATATTGAGATTAGGTTTTATTGATATAATTTAATTATTTGGATTTATATATTAATATCTAATTAATAATTAATTAATAATTAAAAGATTTAGATTAATAAATAAAAATATATATTTATATATTGTTACATGTGTAAATTCAAATAAGGGTTTGGAGAATACAAACCCTAGCTAAATTCGAATATGAGAATTGGATATTTTATATTTGCGGCATAAGTACCTAATGTTTTGGTATTTTGGCAAAACCCTAAAATCAATTTAATACATTGGATCGGTTATGATTTAATATCAACCGTTGGATTGAGATAATTTATTTGAACCATAAATGTAATTCAAAATTGAAACTTGGTGACCAAGTTTAGGTATTTCGAATTTGCTTAATTAATTGTGTCCGTTGGATCGGTTTTGAGATTTAATCTTTACCGTCGGATTAGAAATTAATTAGTATTATATATATATGATAATATAATTTGAATATAAATGTGGATAAGAGTTCGAATTAGGGTTTTATAAAACCCTAGGGCATTTGACTTTATCCCTAATTGATTTGATCCATTGTATTGGTTTAAGATTTATTTTTAATCATTGGATCTAGATAATCATAATCAAATTCGAATTTTAATATGTATATATATATATATATAATTTGAATTTTATTAATATGATGATAAGATTAAATATTTTGATCTTATCATGTATTATTATTTAATTAAATCAATGATTAATTATATCCATTGGATTTAGATGAGATTGAATCTGGACCATTGGATTGAAATAATTAATTATATTTAATTAAAAGAATTCGAATGAAGGGATGGAAAATCTCCAAATCGGTTACAGCTTGAGCCTATAAATAAGAGGCTCATTCTACACATTTTTCACACCTTCCCCAGAGAAAAAACTCGAGCTCTCCCTCTCTCATAAGGGTCTGCGAGTTTTCCGTTTCTGATCTCTCTTCTGGTTCGGCTTAGGAGATATTTTTCTCCGGTAGCTTTAAAAGAACCGTCAGTTAAATTTTGCGACTGATTCCTGCCAGCGAAGCCCACGCTTCGGTACGAGGAGTCTAGGAGAATATCCCGGAAGATCACGGGAGTTTCCCTCATGACCGGCGGAGCCCTGCCCAAGTCATAACGCGCAGCCAAAATCGTCAACTGAGGTACGGCCTTATGCATTGGGTCAATAAATGCAACCATTTACTGCTTTCTATTTATTTCCTATTCGACTAGATTATTAATAATGATTATGAAATATTAAATTCGAGAAATTTATCAGATCTTAACGAAATGATTATTACCGGATATCCGTGTCGTCGGTCCGGTAACAAGATTTCCACTTTAAAATAATTTTTTAAATGTTACCGGGACGCCTCGGAGGCTATTATCGTGGTAAGGAAGTCGGACTGATTCTACCGATTTCCCAACAATTGGTATCAGAGCCAAGGTTCAAGGATAAATAATTACGTAATTTAATTTAACAGTTTAAAGAACGAATTATTTGATGAATAAATTAATAATTGAAATTAATTTTCTAGATATTTTAATATTAATTTAAAATTAGATTATTTCCCGACCCGAATTATCGGACCAGGAAAATTGGCCAGGCTGACCCGTGGCAAGGGAAGGCCAGGGGCTGCCGCTGCAGCCCCAGGGTCGAACCCTAGTTGCCACGGGCCAGGCTCGTGGGAAGGCCTAGGGCGAAACCCTAGCGGGTTGCCCTGGTGCGCGACACACGGGCCTCGCGCGCTGGCCTGCGGCCTACGCTGCCTGGCAGCGGAATGGGCTTGCGGGCCCAGCGCAAGGCACGCGCTGCCCTGGCCTTCCCGAAGCGCTGGGTGCAGCTTTTTCCTAGGGTGGTGGGCCTGGGCTTAGGCCCGGAGGGCCCACGTACAATATTTTAATTAAGGGTCAGAATTTTATTCCGACCCGGTACCCTAGGAATAATTAAATATTAATTATTACTGAAATTAAATAATTATGCATTAAATTAATTATGATTAATTAATTGAATATAAAATATGGATGTTATTTATGGATAAATAACATTGACTTATTTTATATAATTCATAAAAGTAAATATGGATATTATTTAATGATTAAATAATATTGTCTTATTTAATATAAAAATATGGATGATAATTCTTAAGAATGATAATTGACTTATTTTAAAATTTCATAAATAATTATAGATAAGCCATGAAGTAATTTAATGATTATTCTTGATGAATGAGAAACATTAAAATCTAATTATATATATTCATCATAGATATAATTTGTTCTAACCTATTTTCATAACCCGTAAACATAGTGCCTATGTTTTATCATTATTAATACGTCGAATTAAGGATAGATATAAATAATAAAGAGTAAATGTAAAGTGTTCATTGTTAGTCGGAAAAATTTCAATCATACAATCTTGTCTGAGGAAGAGGGAATCAAAAGTGGGGCCGGTTCACCATCCACTTCTGGGTGACTGGTTAGGACCACTCCCATCTACCTGGAGAAAGTATGATTGACCTATCACTACTGACAAAATGATAAACACTATAATCATTGAGGCTTACTATGAAATTACGTGTCATAATTAATAAAGCCAAAATATAATCTTTTAATGTGTCATTAATAGAAAGTTTATAAGAAGTTTTAAATAACTTAGTTTAACAAATTTAAAAACGTTAATTTAATTAAAACAATGGCAAGTGTAGAATATATAAAAAAGGTCTCCATTATTACTGTCACAAGGTCTGCTGACCACACCGCGTCGAGTCACCTTCGTGTGACCACTCCTCAGGAAAGGTGTGCTTGTCGAAGGTTTGACACCGTGATAGTTCCAAAAGAATATGGGGACGGAAAAATCTTGAATATGGACCGCGAGTCATCTTCGTATGACCATTCCATAAGGACGACGTTTCCAAGAGGATCCCGAGAACCAAAAATAATGGGTTAAGCTTGCACAGACATTGGTGCTTCCCGACCGTCTATGGTGAGAGTTAATAATCATAGGAACTCAGTATTTGTTATTGTGAATATTAATTAAGTTTATGACTAAAACTTAGTTTAGCCAAACTATGCAGTTGATACCGCAAGTCACCTTTGTGTGACCATGCCTTAAGGACGGCAACGATGTGTACAGTCGGCTGAATTATCACAAAATAGTTAAAGGATTTAGTTAACGTTTTCCCGAGAACATGTTTGCATCATGTAACTATTTCGAACCAATAATTTACCTAAAAAATCTACCTATAATAAAGTTTAATAAGTTTCTTTTTCAATGCCAGTTAAAATGTGTGATCGGATTAACATCTCGGATAATGATCAAGATTCTGTTAACTCCTATTCACCTTTTGAGAAAAAGTCTGAAGAGCCACTGGCGATCTTTGAGAAAGATACTGAATGGTTCAAATATGATGTTGAGTATAATTTCCTCACTCACTATTTCAGACAGTATCATCTCAAAAGTCAGGCCTTCAAGAATGCTATGCTCAAGACATCTCATGATGAAATTGAGAGACTATTAATGAAAGTGAATAAAGTAACGGGACTTGTCAGTGAGGCTATTGCAAAAGATAACAAAAGGAAGACTGAATCGAAAGCTAAACCTGGAAGAAAAGAAAGAAAAGTTGGTCTGTCTGCAATGTGTTTCCAGTGTGGAACAAATCCAAGAGTGAAAGGCCAGCTTAGATGCAGGCAACACCTCAGTTCATCAAAGGGTAAAACCTTTCTGGAACTATACATTAAATTTTATTGGAAGAGTTTTTTATCTCAGTTCCATAGATTAAAATTACATAACATTGAAAATATTTTTCAATGCAGAAGTGGCTTCTGCTATGATGAAAAATGGACATGGAGCCTTGTGCATTGAATGCTTGCTCAAACCAAGAGAAAATGGGCATACTATGTGCCGGAAGTGCTTTCGGGCTTGGAGAGGTAATGACTCCCCTGTTAACCCCAAAATTAGTTTTTTATTGGTGAGATTATTCTCGGATCCATAGATTAAAAATCTAATATACTTTCTCTTTCCTTTTCAGGTTGCGGGAGTTCCTGCGATGGGAGCTCAATTGCAAACGATAGCGAGTAGTATTCGAGTGCCTCGAAGAAGGGAACTTGCTTTTAAGTTTTAATTCGATTTAAGTTTATTTTTTATTTCAATAAGACCTCAGTTTATTTATGTTTGTTGATTTGAATAATTTTTTATCTATGAAAGTTATTAATTTGAATTATTCACAATATTCATTTAAATAAATACCTGACGTGCTACTTTATAGTCTCCAATGATTGTAATCTTTTCAATTCATGTGTAATTGAACATCATTTTTGTATCACGAAAATGAACTTAAAGATTATCATCATGTAATAGACAACACTGACTGTTGTTATAATAGAGTGTGGAAACCACGGTCCCAGGATCAGAACCAAGTGATACTCAGACATAGTGGGAGGTTAATTGATAGTTAACAACACCACGAGTAATCGCGTTTAGAGTTTCATTAAAAACTCTGGGAATACTCAGACGTAGTGGGACGTTCTTATGAAAGGTAAAACACTACGAGTAAACCTAGTTGGTATTTGACCTAGATGTTTCAAACACTACTGTTGAAGATCCCACAAGCTGCAAGGAAGCTATGGTGGATCCTGATAAGGGAGAATGGCAGGAAGCCATGAACCAAGAAAATAGAATCAATGGATTCTAATGAAGTCTGGAAACTTGTAGACCTACCTGATGGTTTCAAAACCATTGGGAATAAATGGGTATACAAGAGAAAGAGAGGAGTGGACGGGAAGGTTGAAACCTTCAAGGCTAGACTAGTGGCAAAGGGTTTTACCCAGAGAGAAGGTATTGATTTCGATGAGACCTTCGCTCCAGTCGCTAAGTATAAGTCCATCCGGATTGTCATGGCCATAGCCTGTACTATCAATTACGAGATTTGGAAGATGGACGTCAAAACCGCATTCCTTAACGGGTATATTGACGAAAACATCTATATGGACTAACCAGAAGGGTTCGTGCAACAGGGTCAAGAAAGGAAAGTTTGCAGATTACTCAAGTTCATTTATGGATTGAAGCAAGCTTCCAGATCCTGGAATCTAAGGTTTGATGAGACTATCAAGACTTATGGATTCATTCAGAATGAAATTGAAGCCTGCATTTACAAACTCAATGATGAGTCCGTGAAAATTTTTCTTGTTCTATACGTCAACGATATTCTTCTCATTGGAAACATTGTGAAGAGATTATCGTACGTGAAAGCGTGGCTATCTACGCAATTCCAAATGAAGGATATGGAAGAAGCCAGCTATGTTCTTGGGATCCGTATTTTTAGGGATCGCAATAACAGGTTTCTAGCTCTGTCACAAGCAGCTTACATTGATAAGGTGCTTGAACGTTTTGCAATGACAAACTCCAAGGGAGGTAATTTACCGACCAGGCATGGAGTGTTCCTTAGTAGGAAACAAAGTCCAACTTCTCCCGAAGAGCAAGACGAGATGAGGAAGATGCCCTATGCTTCAGCAGTGGAAGGTCTGATGTATGCTATGCAGTTTACTAGGCCAGACACCTGTTACGCTGTGGGAATAGTTAGCAACCCTGGTATGGCTCACTGGACTGCAGTGAAATATATTCTCAAGTATATTCTAAGAATGAGAGATTATATGTTAGTGTTTTCAGGTTCGGATCTGAATCCACTGGGATACACTGACTCAGACTTCATGTCTGACAAGGACGCGAGAAAGTCAACGTCAGGAGCAGTGTACACCCTTGCTGATGGAGCGATATTCTGGAGAAGCGTAAAGCAATCCTGTATCGCAGATTCCGCAATGGAAGTTGGATATGTGGCTGCTTGTGAAGCAGCCAAGGAATCAGTTTGGCTAAAGAATTTCTACATGGAACTGGGTGTAGTTCCGGATGTAGATGGACTAAAATCGTTGTACTGTAATAACAGTGGCACTGTGGCAAATTCTAAAGAGCCCAAAGACCATAACAAGGCAAAACATAGCTTCGGAGGACAATTTGGCTGATCCATTTACCAAGACGTTGCCAGAGAAAATATTCAGGAGGCATCTGGATAATATGGGCGTGAAAGACATGGGTCATCTTCTTTAAGTACAAGTGGGAGATTGTTGGACATGTGTGTCCTTAAACAAGATATTTATCCATTTGTAAAAGTTTATGACAAGTCGTTGAAAAAAGATGGTACTTATTATGTTAATCTTATTATAGTTTATAGTAAAGTAAAATAGAATGTTTGACTCCTTAGATCATAAAGGATGCAATTATGTTATTATTATCACAAAAGATTCAAGTGAGGAAGAATTGATAAACCTAATAAATGAACTTAAAAAGTCCGTGACCTGATTAACTAGGTGGGAGCCCATTAATCGATAAGGTCATTAATGTGACTAAGTGACAATCCTATTCTGGATTATGTGTGTGTCACACTCACTAGAAGTGCATTAAGTATGAAGCGTCTTCATACTGGACCGGACCTGACTTAAACTCGAGAAGTTTTCATATAAGACCGTCACTGATAACTTGTAGTTGATTCACAAAATGATGATCAAATGGATATTAGTTCTAAGTCCTGAGTGATCATGAGTCCAAGCTACTGGCTTGATTGTTCTTTGATTTAACCGTTAAAGAACACAAGATATTACCGCTGTTCCCAACACTATTATTTTGGGAACATGATAGTCAGTAGTAAGGATAGCTTGATCATAGACATGGGCATCACACAGCTCTCTTCAGAGTCATGATGATTCCCTTGGTTGTTAGTGGTGAGAAGTGAGAGGTACCCGTGCGCAACTTATGAATCGAAACCATAAGTGGGTTGCTCATAATATTACTGACTGAGTCAAGGATGAAAATGCAATGAGGGGCATTACGGTAAAAATCGCCTGCTCATATGTGGGTCATCAAGTGAAAGGACAATAACCCGAATTTGATTGTATCAATGGACACCCTGCTGTTATAAGGGAATAATATATACCGTATCACTAAAGAGTGCAGCCCACGCTTCGGTACGAGGAGTCTAGGAGAATATCCCGGAAGATCACGGGAGTTTTCCTCAGCACCGGCGGAGCCCTGCCCAAGTCATAACGCGCAGCCGGAATCGGCAACTGAGGTACGGCCCTATGCATTGGGTCAATAAATGCAACCATTTACTGCTTTCTATTTATTTCATATTCGACTAGATTATTAATAATGATTATGAAATATTAAATTCAAAATATTTATCAGATCTTAACGAAATGATTATTACCCGATATCCGTGTCGTCGGTCCGGTAACAATATTTCCGCTTTAAAATAATTTTTTAAATCTTACCGGGATGCCTCGGAAGCTATTATCGTGGTAAGGAAGTCGGACTGATACCACCGATTTCCCAACACCCTAGTAAGACGAAAATCATAATAATTCAAAAACTTGGATTTTATATCAATGGAATTCTGAGTCAGGAAGATATAATTAACGCATACTTAAGAGTTCAACTTTGGGCTATAGTGGAATGTAACCGAAGTTGGTGAAAACTCTTCATTTTCACCGAAGAAATTACGTGTGTCCATTTGTCCCCGTTGTAGCTCCATAAGATCAAAACCGCAAATTCAATTATGTTCTTAGAACATAGAACAGAATCGATCATATATGATTTGTAACTTGGTTACATGAAAATCATGATTACCCTAAAGTGGAAAAAGTACCAAACTTTTATGGATTTGTTCCTTTTATGAATTTGTTCCATGAAAAAGATTATGAATTGGTTCCTTGGAAAAATCTAGGGTTGTAGGAAATTAAATTCTGATATAAATATCTTTTTGAATCGTATCATTCTGACAGACAGTTTGAGATTTATGATAATAACAATTTTTAGCTTAGCTTAAAAATGACATTGTTATTTAAATAAAAAATTAGAGAAATTAAATATTGGTATTTATACCTAAAATATTTAATGAGAGAAATTTTATATTAATTTCGAATTATATCTATATATTAGAAATCAATCTTTGAGCATATAAAGATTTGATTTATTAGATCTTTCTTCTAGGGTATTTTTTTTTAGAAAAGCTTTGATTTGAATTTATTCTTTATTTTATTTAATTAAATCAAATCTTAGAGTGAATATCTCCAAATAGTTGAGTAAATCTTTCACAGTTGGTTGAGAGATTTTCTCGAAGCGGTTGAGCTATTCCTTATAAATAGGGAACACCTGAAACCAAAAAATACACACACTCTCTCTCAGATTTTGATATCTCTCTCTATAAATAGTTTATGCGATTTTCTCTGAGGTATTATTCAGGGAAAATTTGAATAAGTGTTTAGGGTTCTATTCAGTGGAAGCCCACACATCCCAGCGATGTAGATTCGAAATCCGACACCCAACAACGATAACTTTAATTATCACTACTCTAAGTATCTATTTTTATTCTCTTTAATACTAAATGGGCTCGTTAATATTTCTGACATTGGTACTCTAATAATAAAAAATTAAATCATAATAATTTCTCTTGATATTCTTAATGTTGATACTTTAATATTTTCGATATGATAAATTAAAAATAATTTTATGTTAGTAAAGATGTTATATAATTATGGTTGATTAATAATTTTTTCTTCATTAATGTATAAATTATTAATTTATATGTTAATAAATAATTTGATAAGATAATATTTTTTGCCGGTCCTAACAATATAAATTTATATAAGTTCTAGTGTATTTACAGAGTCCCATATTGGTGTATTCATGGTGATACATACATACTTTTATTACTTATATGTCTCACCGAAAACCAACAACGACAAATAATTGACTTCTTAGAAACCGATGAAGAAGGAAATCTTATTCTTGATAAGAACCAAAATCCCATACAAAATGCTGTTGCAACGTTAATATTGACAATATCACTTCATTTCATTGGTGATCCCACCATAATGAAAGATAAAAATACTGAACTACTATATATATATATATATATATATATATATGGAAAATCTCACTACAATTAATATATTGTCTAAAAGTTTGAAAATCTACAATCCTCTCATCCTAAAATTTCAAGAATTTTAATTTATTTTTGTACTATTTTTCAATCGATTCAATAGATGACAATGATATTTCAACTCCCCGCCCCTTCTGCGCCAGATTTATGAGATTCTATCATTCGTTCAATAAAATTATGATATCATTTACTTTGACAGCCTTTTGCCCTTCCTTCTCCACTCCTCACCCTACCCCTTCCACGCGAGGGTTTTATTGGTAGAGTCACAAACCCATTTGTCTTCTATGTCATTTTAATCCCATTTCGTTCTCGCTCCCTCTCTGTCGCGCTAGTCTCTCTGATGACTCCGGCAAAACCTCCGACCGATCGACGAAGCTACAGGAATTCATAGAGAACCTTCTACGGTGACAACTAAAGTAAAGCATCTCCCCGCTGTTGTTTTTTCTATGAATTCTTCAATCTGTTAGGTTTGTTTCACCATTTTCTTTGAGGTTTTGCGTTATGCTTTGGTAATATAGTTCCTGTAAGTCTTTAGAACTAATTAGTTTTGTGTATTTATGTGTGTTGTATGTATACATATCCGAGGAACATTGCTAATGGAGCTAGGTGGACGCATATAAATACCCGATCGCTGAACTTATCGATATCATAGGTAAATTATATTTAAGTGATATCGTGGTACCATATTCTAAGTCTTTGTAACATTAGAGATATTTTTTAATCATGACTCATGGCAAGGTCTTGAAAACAAATTCGTTCGAGCAGGTCATTCACACGACGAGCTTTGACTCGGCTGATTATAGCCAATTCCTCGGTGTAAAGAATGGAAGATGGCAGACAGCACGAAGGTGGAAGACATAAGAGGGTCTATTACCGAGCTTTACACAATTCGGTAAGTGTCCCGTTATTTTTATAGAAAAAGCTTTGAGAAAGTAGCATTGTACAATTTCTTATCATATTATTTATCACGAAATTTCTACGAATGGCTATAATATAGTTTGCTTGGATTTATTTTGTACAATATAAATCCAACTTAGCAATAACTTAGCGTGTTTTTTATTTTATCAATACCATTACCGAGCTTCATCATGCAAGGTCTCGGGTCTACGACCACCGAACAGTGTTTGTTTTCTGGTTTACTTTGATTGCTTTAATTTTTTTCTCTGTATGGTTTTGTCTATCAATCTGCAGGTTATTACTATTTTGGCCGTTGATTATCCCTTTCTTGATGATCCCGACAAGTTTCTAATCTACCGTTGTTTGGTTTATGTTATTTCAGATGGATTTAATTGGTGTCGGGTCTATGACTGCCGAATAGAGTTTGTTTTCTGGTTTAGTGTGTTTTTTTTATTTTATATAGCATTACCAAAATTCACCATGCAAATTAATTGGTGTCGAGCCTATGACTGATGAACATAGTTTGTTTTCTGGTTTACTTTGATTAGTTTATTTTTTTCCTTATATGATTTTGTCTATCAATCTGCAAGTTTATAATTTCATGTTGTTTTGTTTAAGTTATTTTTGTTGGACTCACGTGTGGCCCATTGGGCACAATTAATAAATGGGTTTAATAATATATTAGATAAATTTTATTGGTTTAATTAAATAAAGGTAAATTCTTATTATACCCTGATGGTGGGTCTATATAAAGAGAAACCATAGGAATTGGTCCTTTCTCTACCTACGTAAGTTTTTCTCTCCATCAAATAAGGCTTGTCACTCTAAAGAGGTTGAGAGAGAGAAACGCAAGTCCCGTGATTAATCATTTCCGCTATTATTCCGATCATGGATCAAGGTACGCTTTCTCGATCTAATATTCATATGTGAAAATCATCTCGTTCTAAGATCTTGGCTAATAATGTTTTATGCAATATTATGAAATCGTTTTGCATAATCATGTACGACATTAAATTACTGCTTACATGTGGTATCAGAGCCTTGATTATTGAACCTATGATTTTCCTGTAACGTGTTTGATTTACGTGTTCATGTCAATCAATTTAGTATGAAGGTCTATGATGTTTTGATCTTCTCTGACGTATGTGCATATATATATATATATGCTCAATATCATGATCAAATTTGTTCGATGTCGTGAGTTGCTTTTATTGTTGGATTATAACCTGCAATTTTTTTAAATATGGATTATATCTTCGATCAAGTCTATAATTGATTTGGTTTATCATGAAGTGTCGAATCAGGTTTATGGTTTCATGTTCATATTAATGATCGATTAAAGTTTTGAATATGTCATCATATATATTATATGATTTTCAAGAACAATACTGATTTTATTTTCCTCAAAGTCAGTGTCGAGTATATTTCTTAAAACTTGCATGATAAGTGTTTTGATCTTGTAAATATTTAAAAGTTTTTAAAATCGTGTTTATGATTTAAAATAAATAAATAAATAAAATAATATATTTCGTGACGGTTAGAAATTACGTGCGATTTATTGGTAGCCAGTTTTATTTATTTATTAAATAAGGTTGAAAGTAGCTATTTTTTCGGATAAAGTAACCCTTCTTATTTTCAGAATAAAATATTAAGTATTGTTTTATTCAAATATTTACTAGTGGACCGACACCGCGCTTCACGCGGTGATGTGAAAAATATTGAATAAATAAATTATGCAATAGAAATATTAAATTAGTTTATCTGTTTAATAGTCCTATTTAATTTAAAAATATATATATTGACATTGAGTTCACCAAGAAGACACAACTGATACAAAAACAAAAATTTGAATTTAATAAATAAATAATTATAATATATTTAACAAAAGAAACTTTCGTATGTTGTGTTAAATTATATCTTTCCATAAAAATAATTAAAAATGAAAATAATAAGAGATAGTCAAATCCTTTAATTTTATTGAAAGTAATATTTTTTTTATTTTACATATATATATATATATATAAATATTATATAAATAAATGTAAGTTAATTAAAAGATATATCAATGTCGTAGGATACAACTTTTCTATTTTGTTTGGTACGTAACTCTTTTGAAGAATATGATAGTAAATGTTTACAAATGTAAAAAGAAATTAATAGATAACATTAGTATTATCCTGCAATTAATCTATGTAAAGAACGAAAATAGTCCTAAACCTTAATAATGTTGAATTCAAACTCCAAAGGTTAATTAAAATATCAATATTTTATATAGAATTAGTGATCAAGTTTATTCATTAAGATAACTTGAATTTTTTGTTTGAAAGGTTAATTAAAATATCAATATTTTATTTAGAATTAGTGATCAAGTTTATTCATTAAGATAACCTTGAATTTTTTGTGTGAACTTATCTGTTTTTATTTTTAATGTGCAGTTAATTAATCTAGTTTAGTAGGATATATCGAAATGATAATATTCAGATATAGTTTTGAGAGCATAAACAGGCAATTCAGTAGCTCATTTAATACAGTTTCGAGACCATATGCGTAAACCTTAGTTTTCACACCCAAAGCCATTCATTTTGTCGCTCAGAATACAACATAATTTTATTATAAACAGTAATACAACTTTAAAAATTGAGAAGTAAATGAACAAAACGATGGAAAAAAAAAAAGAGAAATAGCATGTCTATTATTGTTTAGAGAAAAAAGACGAAGATAAATGAACAATTAAATAGAAGAAATCGTTGTAACTAAAAATATGAGAAGTTAAATATAGTTATGAATTTGTGTCATTAACTTGTACTCTTGCGCGTGACTATAATTCAAAGTTTTCAATGAAACAAATAAACAGGTGATCTAGTGCTTTCAAATATTTGCTAAGGAACGAAGAAAAGTAACTATTTTAATTTCAATTAGAGTTTAAATTTCAACATTTTATTAATTACATTATGAGGCCCGCTGTGACACAAATAAGATGGTTCGCTGTGACACAAATATTCTAAGAAAAAAAAGGTATAATAAGATGAATTATTAGGAAAAAAAATTATTACTGCTATAATTACGTGATTAATTTGTTGACCCACTTCTTTTAGCTATAGCCGAGTATTTTGGTAACAGCTTCTCATGCCACGTGCTTATGTTATTAAGTGACTAATACAATCTTATATCAAATTTTTTTGCTGCACATTATGAAACCATAGTATAAGAGTATTTACAAATATCTAAGTATATATCTATATATTTGTTCTAAAGGTAATCTCTGAGCTTACGAATTAAGATTAGAAATAAATGTGGGCTTATTTACTTATGTACCTTGCAGAGTTATAGATTAAGTAAATAAAATTATTTCTTTATTTACCTTGATTGTGGTTGACATTTAAAGTTAACTTAATTTGATATCTATATTATGAATAATTCGTTAGTCACCAAAGTGACCGAATTAGAATGCTTCATAGATATTAAATTATTAATGTTCAATCACCCCGATTAAGTGATGCTTTAAGGACATAAATGTTTTATTGCGGGTGAATTGAAGTTTATTGGTTATAAAATATTTTTGGATCGCCCAAAGGTTGATTATTCGTTTTATAATTGATGAACATTATCGTGGTAATCTATTTGATCAGTTAGGTATGTTTAGTATATCCAACAAGCATATCTAATTTGAGTATGTTAGTTACCAATTATGTGAAATTAATTATGCATCAATCATGTTTCATGTATATTGGTGTTTCACCCAAAGGTGATCTTCAATATGCATCTTATGTTTGCTTCTTCTAATGTTATGATTTTGTATTTTGAAGTTTTACTCAAAGAATTAACGTGTGAGCATATGTTATATATTGCAGCTTCTGTTCATGTTTCTCTTCATTCGCAGGCAACGTCTGTTATTGAGTTTAATGGGCTCAATTTCTTAGAATGGTGTGATCAGATTCAGTTTCACCTTGGTGTTTTGAATCTTGATCTTGCACTCTTAAGTGAGAAACCTGCTGCCCTTACTGATGCTAGCAGTGCTGAGCAAAGATCTTTCCATAAAGCTTGGGAAAGATCTAACAAACTAAGCCTACTGTATATGCGAATGACAGTAGAAAACAACATCAAGTCCATACTGAACAGAACTGAAAGTGCCAAGGAATTTCTGAAGTCTGTGGAAGAAAGTTCCCAGTCTGAGTCGGCTGATAAGTCGTTGGCTGGGACACTGATGGGTACGTTAACCACTATGAAATTTAATGGTTCACGTACCATGCATGAACATATCGTCTAAATGACGAACATTGCAGTAAGATTGAAGACCATGGGAATTGAAGTGGGTGAAAATTTCCTAGTAACAGTCATCCTTAATTCCTTACCTTCTGAGTACGGTCCATTTCATATGAACTATAATACTCTGAAGGATAAATGGAATGTGCATGAATTACAAAGCATGCTCATTCAAGAGGAAGCGAGGCTTAAGAAACCGGGAAATCATTTGGCTAATCTCACTGGTCATAAAGGTGCTGGAAAGAAACTTTGGAAAAAGGATGGAAAGGGCAGTAAAGGACTATCAAGGCTTAATCACTCATCTGCCCAAATCAACCAGAAGGAACCAAGCAACGAAACGTGTCGGTTCTGCAAAAGGACTGGACACTTTCAGAAAGATTGCCTGAAACGTAAGGCATGGTTCGAAAGAAAAGGTATACATTATGTTTCAGTATGTTTCGGATCAAATTTAGCTGAAGTTCCTTATAACACTTTGTGGATTGATTCTGGTGCTAACACTCATGTTTCAAATATGATGCAGGGACTCCTTTCGACCCAAACCATAAGCGAAAATGAGAAATTTATCTACATGGGAAACAGAGTAAAAATTGCAGTTGAAGCTGTTGGAACTTATCGTTTAGTTTTAGACACTGGGTGTCATTTAGATCTTTTTCGAACTATGTATGCTCCTTCTATTTCTCGCAATTTGATTTCTGTGTCCAAACTTGATAAAGTTGGGTACACTTCTAAATTTGGCAATGGATGTTTTAGTTTGCTTAAACAAAATCTTTTATTGGGTTCGGGTACTCTTTACGATTATCTCTACAAATTAAAGCTTGATACTGTTTTTGCCGAGACTTTATTGACCTTGCATCATAATGTTGGAACTAAACGTGGTAGGTCTGATGAATCATCTGCTTATGTGGCATAAACGTTTGGATCATATATCCAAAGAAAGAATTGAAAGATTATTAAAGAATGAAATCCTTCATGATTTGGATTTTACTGATCTTGGTGTTTGTATTGAATGCATTAAGGGAAAGCAAACAAGACAGACACTTAAGAAAGAAGCCACAAGAAGCACACAAATCCTTGAAATTATTCACACCGATATTTGTGGGCCTTTTGATGTTCCATCTTTTGGTGGAGAAAAATATTTGATCACCTTTATCGATGATTTTTCACGTTATGGATATATCTATTTGCTGCATGAAAAATCTTAGTCAGTAGATACCCTTGAGGTGTTTATAATTGAAGTTGAAAGACAATTAGATAGAAAGGTGAAAATTGTCAAATCTGACAGAGGTGGTGAATATTACGGAAGATATGATGAAAGTGGACAGTGCCCTGGTCCATTTGCTAAGCTCATAGAAAGTCGTGGTATTTGTGCCTAATACACAATGCCAGGAACACCGCAACAAAATGGTGTTGCAGAAAGATGTAACCGTACATTAATGGATATGGCTAGGAGTATGTTAAGAAATTCTTCTTTACCCAAATCATTGTGGATGCATGCTTTAAAGTTTGCCGTGTATTTGCTAAACAGGATTCCTAGTAAGGCGGTTCCTAAGACACCTTTTGAACTGTGGACGGGAAGGAAACCTAGTTTAAAGCACCTGCATGTTTGGGGTTGCCCGGCAGAAGTAAGAATTTATAATCCACATAAAAAGAAAGTGGATTCAAGAACAATCAGTGGTTTCTTCATTGGTTATCCAGAAAAATTTAAAGGGTATCGATTTTATTGTCCTAATCATAGTACAAGAATTGTTGAAACTGAAAATGCAAGGTTCATTGAGAATGGTGAAGTCAGTGGGAGCTTGGAACCACGTAAAGTGAAAATTCAAGAAGTTAGAGTGCAAATCCCTTTGCCTTTATCTTCTACTCAAGTTGTTGTTCCTGTACATGTTGAACATGATAATGATTTGCAAGAACAACAAATTAACGATCAAGCTCCACATGATGAACTTATAATAGCAAATGAACCTATTATGGGTGAACCACAATAAACCACATTACGAAGATCTGGGAGAGAAATAAAATCTGCCATTTCAGATGATTATTTGGTTATCTCATGGAGTCTGAATTTGACTCCGGAATTGAAAATGACCCAGTTTCTTTTTAACATGCCATAGATAGTGAAAACTCTCATAAATGGTTAGATGCCATGAAAGAAGAGCTAAAATCAATGGATTACAACGATGTTTGGGATCTTGTTTAATTGCCAGAAGGTTGTAAAAGAGTTGGGTGTAAATGGGTCTTCAAGACCAAGCATGACTCGAACGGCAATATCGAAAGACACAAGGCCAGGCTTGTTGCCAAAGGTTTTACTCAGAAAGATGGTATTGACTACAAAGAGACCTTTTCGCCCGTTTCTAAAAAGGACTCCTTAAGAATAATCATGGCTATGGTGGCTCATTATGATTTGGAGCTCCATCAAATGGATGTGAAAATTGCCTTTTTGAATGGGAATTTAGATGAAGATGTCTTTATGGATCAACCTGGAGGTTTTAAAGTTGATGGTAAAGAACATATGGTGTGTAAACTAAAAAATTCAATATACGGACTTAAACAAGCTTCCCGACAATGGTATCTTAAATTCAATGATACCATTACATCTTTTTGATTTACTGAAAACATCGTTGATCGATGTATATATCTCCAGATCAGTGGGAGCAAGTTTATATTCTGGTTTTGTATGTTGACGATATCTTGCTTGCTACTAATGATCTTGGTTTATTACGCCAAACCAAGGAATTTCTCTCGAAGAACTTTGAAATGAAAGATATGGGTGAGGCATCCTATGTGATCGGAATAGAAATATTTCGCAATAGATCACAAGGATGGTTGAGATTGTCTCAGAAAGCATATATCAATAAAGTTCTAGAGAAATTCAAAATGGATAAATGCTCTTCAAGTGTTGCGCCAATTCAGAAGGGAGATAAATTTAGTCTCAATCAATGTCCAAAGAATGAATTGGAGCGCAATCAGATGGAACAAATTCCTTATGCATCTATTGTGGGAAGCTTGATGTGCGCACAGACTTGTACCGGACGGGACATCAGTTTTGCTCTCGGGATGCTGGGAAGGTATCAAAGCAATCCAGGAATATATCACTGGAAAGCTGCAAAGAAAGTACTGAGGTATCTGCAAGGAACGAAAGATCATATGCTCACTTACAGGAAGTTTGATCACCTTGAGGTGATTGGATATTCAGATTCAGATTTTGCCGGATGCGTGGATTCTAGGAAATCTACTTTTGGCTATTTGTTCATTCTAGCCGGAGGAGCAATCTCATGGAAAAGTGCGAAGCAGTTTTTCATTGTTGCATCCACTATGGAAGCTGAGTTTGTAGCATGTTTTGAGGCTACAGTTCATGGTTTATGGCCGCATAATTTTATTTCAGGACTTGGAATTGTCGACAGTATCGCCAAGCCGCTGATAATTTACTGTGATAACTCCGCAGCAGTCTTCTTTTCTAAAAATGACAAGTATTCGAAGGGAGCTAAGCATATGGAATTGAAATACTTTGCCGTTAAAGAAGAAGTTCAGAAACAAAGAGTGTCAATCGAGCACATTAGCACAAAACTTATGGTTGCAGATCCATTAACGAAAAGATTGCCCCTAAGGTTTTCACTGAACATGTTGAAAGAACGGGGATCCTTGGATGTCATCATTAACGTTATTTTACGTCTTATGTTTTATGTGATTGGCACTTTGAGCTCACTTATGATATGAATGAATGGATCTTGTTTCTTATGATTAGTATATACATGAATGCATTATGTGAACCAAACAAGATCTTTTGTCTCTGACAAAGACATTATCGTCGGACCATTATTTATTACCTTATTATGTGTTATATTGGGTATGAAACTAGTATTGTGATACATGGAAGGGACTATGTCGAGAACTGATGTACAACCGCTATGATCCATATTAGTCGTCATGCTTGATAATAGCTTTATGATGTAATTAAACATTACGATGGATTTATCTTAAGTATGCGCAATTATGATTATTATTAAACCATAAAAGATATAATGGCACATGGGCCAAGTGTGATTCTGTTGGACTCACTTGTCGCCCATTGGGCACAATTAATAAATGGGTTTAATAATATATTAGATAAATCTTATTGGTTCAATTAAATAAAGGTAAATTCCTATTATACCTTGATGGTGGGTCTATATAAAAAGAAACCCTAGAAATTGGTCCTTTCTCTACCTACGTAAGTTTTTCTCTCCATCAAAGAAGACTTGTCACTCTAAAGAGGTTAAGAGAGAGAAACGAAATTCCCGTGATTCGTCGTTTCCGCTATTATTCCGATCATGGATCAAGGTACGCTTTCTCGATCTAATATTTATATGTGAAAATCATCTTGTTCTAAGATTTTGGCTCATAATGTTTTATGCAATATTATGAAATCGTTTTGCATAATCATGTACGACATTAAATTAATGCTTACAATTTCAGGTGGATTTAATTTGATTTTAGATGCCATGGAAGGCATATTCATTTTTGTGTTTTTTCTCTATTTAGGTATGTTTAGAATTTCCAGACTTCTTTTCAAACGGTGACCGGTGAATTAGCTCGGTCTTCCTCTAAAAACATCGTCAAGCCCATTTTCTCAGCTTAGCCTCCTCTGCTCTTGATAGCTTTGTACGTTTCATACTCATCTATTCTGTGTATTTATAAGGTGCCTTGAATTGGTTGTTTTAGTAATTTTTTAAAGAGGAATATTTTGGGTAATATATTCTAGGGTGTTTTGATTGGGTACTAAATCCTATTTTTAACATTTATATTTTTTAATAAAAATTATATACATTAAGTAGTATTCAACTATTCATTGATAGTTTTACACGATTGATGACTCTTTTTTACAACCATCATCAATAAATTACATTTACAATTTAAAAAAAAGGCCAATTCTTATAAATTACATCATCAATAGTTTGTTTTCTTCGTTAATTATGAGAATCCAAAAGGACATGCACTTAAAAATCCAAAAGGACATGCACTTAAAAATTTTACGGCAAAGACTGGGAAAATTCTATAAAATTGTTTGCTTTCTTGATTAATTATGAGAATTCAAAAGGACACACTAATAAATTTTACGTTAAGGACTTAGGAATGATTTCAAAACAATAATGCCAATAATAAAGGAAGTTTTTTAATTCCCATCATATAAATACAATCCTTCTCTCAAGTCAAGAAGCTTGAATTCATCCATAGGCTCGCCTCTATCTTTCTTTTAGTTGTAGTTCGTTTATATTTTGTTTAAATTGGGTGTGCATATGCAGTTTGATCGATTCGCAGGGACAATGACAAATATAAGAGAAACCTAAAGCCTATAAGCTTTTTCCTTCAAATGATTTCCGTAAATTATTTAGACGGGATAACATCAATCATGCACTTATTGTTTTATTCATCGAGTCTTTATCATCTCGTTACTCTCTCCATCTGCAGAAGATAAAAGAAGTACAGTAGAACATATATAAATTAATACTCGATAAATTAATAGTCGCGATTAAATAATATTTTTGTCCGGTCCCGACTCGGGCCTAACTAGCTAAATTAATAATTCGCTAAATTTATAAGATAATAATTTTTGTAGTAAGTATATAGGTCCCAAGTGATATATAAATTAATAATTTAATATAGAAAATTATATAAATAATTATGAAATCACTATAAAAAAACATAAAAAAAATATAAATAAATATGAAATCACATTAAATAAAAAAATAAAATGACATCACTAATTATGTAGTCATCTTAAAATATGACTATTGATGTACAAATTCGTCATTGTTTAATATGACATAAAGTGCTAAAGTTGTGAATTAATTAAATTAAAAAACAAAGATTAATGGCTTTAAAGAAATAAATCGATATTCGCAAAAGCCCAATTGAGAAGCCCGATAGAGTTCTCAATCAGACAAAGCCCAACAGATACAAAGTCACTCGGTCCAAGAAGCCCAAAGGCCCAATATCTATTCGTCATCAACCCAGAAAGACGAGGGTAGAGTCGTCATACTCTCTGCCCAGCATCCCACTTCAAACCCAAGCGGAAGACCAGGAGCACGGAGTCAAGTCTCCAACATGCATAATTCAAACACGACGAAGAGAACGAAGTCGTCGGACACGTGTAGCAAGACGATCCATTCAACCCGGTCAGCACAGAGAGAAGACCCCACGATTCCTGGAAGACCCACGGGAAGAATTGAAGCCTATAAATATCAAGCTCAAGCCCAGATCAAGATATATATGCATACACAACCCTGAGAGAATACATCGAAAGCTTCTACCCGACATTTTTGCTCACTTAGAGATTTTGTTGTATTCTTTTTCCTTCCTCTCATCATTTTCCCTTTTTTAGGCGTGATTTATTGTCTATAGCTATCCGTCTATGTCAATTGTCGTAATAAACTAACAGAGGACGTAGTCAACTACCGCCTTGGGACAAACCTCTATAAAAAATCCCTCGTCTCATTTATATTGCTTATGTATATACATATATCGAGAGTGAATCGAGAGCTTGCAACGTGAGAGATCGGATTCCGCCGAATCATCTAATTCCAAGAATATCATACACTCATAAGTCACACTTGACTGTTTGAGGTGGGAAACCACGTCAACAGTTTGGCGCCGTCTGTGGGAAATTGATCTCGCCAACTTCTACAAGCTCAAAGCACTCTGCAAACATGAGCAATGGCGAAATCGCAATGGTGAACGAATCAGAGGTGAATAACCCAAACCGAAACACGGAGCCAAACGACCTGCAATCTCAACTAGAGGCTAGTACCGCTGAGAACCGAGAGTTGCGCCGGCGACTCGAGTCTCTCGAAGAAAATCGAGCCCAAAATGAGCATCGCCAGACTAGTAATCGGGCAGACCCAGAACAGAGCTCTGGGCATCAAAACCGAGCAAGCCTCAACGCTGTCCATTTCGACTTCGCCGACCTGGACAATCCACAAGCGTCTAGGCAGAACCAGCCCCGGCCACCCAGCGGCCCTAGACCCTCGACACCTCCACCGCCTCCTGAAACAGGAACACCCCTCTTCATCCCCTTGCCGGGTCTCTAGTTCGGGAAATTTTGCTTCGAGCAGTCGCCAACGCTCTGGACCTCAGAACCCCCCATCGGGGTACGAGAAAAATCGCGACATTAGCCAGGATGTTAATGGCCAACCGGTCACGTACCCGAGGTATCCCAGCCCGGTGTACGGACAAGAATCCCTCCAGGCTGTGCGTCACAAACAAGCTCCCCAACGCACGGATTTGGAGGAACTTAAACGCTCAATGGCTGAAATGAATGAAAAACTCATTCGCGTGTGCTCTTGCGTACATAGTGCCACCACCGCTGCCCCTGTGATAGAACGTTTAGTAGAGGAGGCAGAAAGGATGCCCTTTAAGCCCGTCATAACTACCGTTGTACTCAGGGAAGGAGGGCGCGTATATGTGCCAAAGTACGACGGGACGACCGATCCCAAAGTACACTTGAGATCCTTTAGGATTGCGATGGGGCGGGCCCATCTGGAAGCGCACGAATTAGACTCGGGGCGCTGCCAGTATTTCTCAGAGAACCTGGTCGGCCCCGCGATGGAGTGGTTTTCAAAACTGGAACCTCGATCCAATAATAACTTCGGACAGCTGACGACCCTTTTTCTCAAGCACTTCTCCATGTTTATGGAGACTGAGATCACGGCGGCAAACCTCTATGCCTTACAGCAAGAGCGAGGAGATCCCCTTAGAGCTTTCATGACCCGGTTCAAGAAAACCATGGTCAATATAAACGGGATCAGTGACGAAACCGCCATAGCTGCCCTTACGGCCGGACTGTGGTACGACTCAAAGTTCAAAACGGACATCATTGTGAATCGTTAAGACTCCATCAAAGATGTGATCCATAGATCATCCAATTGGATTTGACGCGACGAGAGCTCGAAGCCCTGCAAAGAAGACATGGACCTCAGCCCGTCCATCAGTGAAACAAAGGACCACCCGGACAACCAATGCAGCCCACAGCCGGTAGTCACAACAACCCCTTCAGAGGACAAATAAGCTCCTCCCCGATCTAAAAGCACCCGTTCCAAACCCAGAACCCGAGGGCAAATAACGGACCAAACCCGCAAAATTCGCACGTTTTCAACGTAAATTCAGAAACCGCAGATTTCGAAGAACAGACCGAAGCAGAGGAGACCCCGGGAGAAGTGTTAGTCAGCTCCAAGGATCTCCCACCGTACAGCAACGAAATCTTCCCAAAGCACGACCCCAAATCATAGTTCAACTTCCACAAGGTATTCGGACACCATACAAAAAATTGTATGGTACTTCGTGCTCGCCTGGAGAATTAGGAGAAGTAAACTTCGGCAACGAGCTGAAGAATGGACAAGCACCCGAGCAGAACCCTCCTCAAGACCGATCTCAGACTGGCCAAAAAAATGGCGAACAGCAAAGAACGCCACGCAAGAATATACAACCGAGCAAGAGAGGACAGGTGCACATGCTCGAAGAACCAGACGAGCAGACGTATGAGGAAGCAGAATACTTCGGAGAGCATCTCAACGAAATTACCGAGCCCATTGGCAGAATCTACACGATTGTAGGAGGATCCCAGCTACACGGAAATTCAGTAAATTCCATCAAGGCCCACCAAAGGAGGCTCAAGGCCGGGCCGGTAGTCGTACTGAGAGAAAAACCGGACTTCGAGATCTCATTCAAGGATAGTGAAGCAGCCACACTGATCGGTCCGCACGACGACGCGCTGGTCGTCACACTCCTAGTTACATCGTACACGATGGATAGAATCCTAATCGATAACGAGAGCTCAGTCGACGTTATCTTCCTGGAACCTATGGTGAATCTGGGAGTCAAGGAAACAGAGATCAATGCAATTAGCACGGTATGGCTGTCAATCACAGCAGCAGGGGTGGGAAGAACAAAGAACTTCCTAGTGTTGGACTGCCCGTCAGTTTACAACATGATACTAGGAAGACCCTGGCTGCACGTGATGAAGGCCGTACCGTCAACCTACCATCAACTAATACGCTTCCCGAATAGGGCAGGAAAAATCGTTGAAATAAAGGGAAACCAAAAACAATCCAGAATCTGCTACATGAGCGCATTCCGGAACATCCAAGCCGCTAAGGCCAGAAAGGAAAATTCTACCGCATAGCAATTAATGACGGTAGAAGGAAAAGAGGAGGACGACCAGGAAAGAACCACCGATACGGACGGACCTAACGTGGAAATGACTGTCCAGGTCCATATCGATCCTGACAACCCGGATCGCCGGGTAGGAATCGGGAAGGGACTGGACAACAATGTCAGGAAAAAACTCCTCAAATTCCTAAACAGAAACCGGTACTGTTTCGCTTGGTCTCACGAGGACATGCCCGGGATAAACCCAAGCATCACGACCCACCGCCTAAATGAAGACCCCAGCAATAAGCCGATGAAACAGAAAAGGCGGAAGCTAGGCCCGGATCGGGCCCAAACTGTGAATGAAGAAGTCACAAGGCTGTTGCTAACCGGATCCATCAGGGAAGTTAAATACCCGGACTGGTTAGCAAATACAGTCGTCGCGAAGAAGAAAAACGGGAAGGCTAGAGATAGTTTCCCAATGCCCCACATCAACCGATTGGTTGAGGCAACATGCGGGCACGAATTACTGTCGTTTATGGATACATTTTCGGGATACAACCTGATCCTCATGCACCTCGAGGATCAAGAAAAAACGGCATTCATAACCGATAGAGGGATATACTGCTATAAAGTTATGCCTTTCAGGCTAAAAAATGCCGGAGTCACATATCAAAGATTAGTCAACCAGATGTTCGCCGAGCAACTCAATAAAACTATGGAGGTCTACATCGACGACATGCTGGTAAAATCCTCCCAAGCAACGGATCATGTATCCTACCTAGAGGACTGCTTCACAATACTACGAAAGTATCAAATGAAGCTTAACCCGACAAAATGCACCTTCGGGGTAACTTCGGGAAAATTCCTAGGTTACTTGGTCACACAGCGAGGAATAGAAGCTAACCCCGAGCAGATAAACGCTCTCCAGAACATGCCCTCCCCAAAGACTGTTCGGGAGACAGAAAGGCTGACTGTGAGAATCGATGCTCTTAACCAGTTCATATCAAGAGCTACGGACAAATGTTTGTCCTTTTACAAGTTGTTAAAAGGGAATAAAAAGTTTGAATAGACCAAGGAGTGCGAGGAAGCTTTCCAAAATTTAAAAAGGTATCTCTCCACCCCACCCATACTCACCAGGCCGATCTTGGGGGAGCCATTGTTTTTATACATGGTTGTCTCACCATCGGCGGTGAGTGGAGTAATTTTGAGAGAGGACCGCGGAGGACAAAAGCCAATCTTGTATATCAGCAAATCCCTGGAAGATGCTGAAACTAGATACCCGGCTATCGAAAAACTCGCACTAGCAATGATAACCGCAGCGAGAAAACTTCGGCCTTACTTCCAATCTCATACCATCATGGTAATTACCACCCAAACATTGAGAATCATCCTTCATAGCCCGAACCAATCGATAAGACTCACGAAATGGGTTGTCGAGCTAAGCGAGTTCAATATAGAATACAAGATCCGAACCTGTGCGAAATCACAGGTATTGGCTGACTTTCTCATCGAACTACCAGCCGACGGTACAAAAGAGGGCCACGAAGATGGAGAATGGAAACTCGAAGTTGACGGTGCCTCGAACCAAGTTGGATGCGGGATCAGAATTCGTTTGACATCTCCTATGGGAGAAGTGCTGGAACAGTCGTTTCGATTGAAATTCCACGCGACAAACAACGAGACCGAATACGAGGCCCTCATCGCAGGCCTCAAAATAGCAAAATTCGTAGGAGCCTAGAAAGTAATGGCCCATTCCGACTCAAAACTAGTTACTAGTCAGATCAGTGGCGAGTATGCTACCCGAGATGGCAGAATAGAAAGATACATTTCGGTAGTAAAGGGTTCGATTCAACAGTTCGATCATGTTGATATAATCCAAATACCGAGAAGTGAGAACGCGTCGGCAAACGCATTAGCCGGTTTAGCTTCAACTTCGGACCCCGAAGTCAAAAGGATAATCCTGGTAGAAACAATAGACGAACCCATCGTAAAGCGCGAAGTTTGCAACATCCAAAGGGAGGAAAATGATTGGAAGACCCCAATCATTCAGTACATCCTAACCGGAGCTAAACCCCAAGACAGGAAAAAGGCCAGGAAATTGAGAATCCAAAGTGCCAGGTTTTGCATGGTCGGGGAAAAATTGTACAAACGCAGCTATACCGGACCCTACCTAAGGTTCCTAGGAAATACCGAGGCTCAAATGGTACTTCATGAAATCCATGACGGAGAATGTGGAAACCACTCAGGAGGAAGATCTTTGGCAAATAAAGCAAAAAGGAAAGGCTTTTTCTGGGCCACCATTTTGGCGGACAACGAGGCCTATGCCAGAAGATGCGATAAATGCCAAAGACACTCCCTGTCCATATACCGGCCAACAATAGAACTCTCATCATTCTCAGTCCCATACCCGTTCATGAAATGGTCTATGGACATAGTAGGACCTTTTCCCCTGGCCCTGGCCGGAAAAAGGTTCCTACTCGTCGTAACAGACTACTTCTCCAAATGGGTGGAGGCAGAAGCGTACGCAAACATCAAAGATGTTGATGTAGAAAATTTCCTATGGAAAAAACATCATCGGTCGTTTCCGCCTCCCAAAAGAGATAATAGCTAATAATGGACCACAGTTCATTTATACGAGATTCCAAAAATTTTGCATAATTTGGAAAATATTCTTGAACAAGTCCACTCCGAGATACCCTCAAGGCAACGGCCAAGCCAAGGTAGCTAACCGGGTTATAGTGGACGGAATCAAGAGATGCTTAGACACTAAAAAAAGACGATGGGCAGACGAGCTCGTAGGAGTCCTTTGCTCCTACAGAACCACCCTGCGTAGGGCCACCGAGGAAACTCCATTCTCAATGGTACACGGCACCGAGGCCGTGATACCAGCAGAGATAGAGAAACCCAGCCTTCAGAGGGAACACGCCCCTTTGAACGCAGAACTCAATGACGAAATGATGGAAGAGCAGCTCGACCATATCGAGGAGAGACGAGAACAAGCTTTGGTAAGAATTGCCAACTATCAAAATTCGATAGCAAGGTATTATAATTCAAAGGTCAGACGTCGAAAATTCATAGTGGGAGAGCTGGTCCTCAGAAAAGTTTTCCAAAATACCGCCGAGATGAATGCGGGCAAGCTTGGGGCCAATTGGGAAGGACCTTAACCGAAGTAGTAAAACCTGGAGTATACCGGCTAGCCACTCCGGATGGAACAAGAGTCCTCCGCAGTTGGAATGCCATGCACTTACGGAAATACTACGCCTAACCCGACCTACCCGGTATCCCATGAACTACGTAATGACTTGATCCCCAAATTTGGTGTACGTAGGCAGCCCTTCCTAAACAATGGGCACAGTCTCAATCTAAACCCAAAACCAAACAGGCCCAGTGACCATGAATTGCAAAAATCAGTAGAGTTAACCCAAAAGGTAACATGTCCCAAATTATCCCTAAGGTAGCAAGCCTACTCGGGTAACAAACTCATCGCATAAGGCAAAAAGCCTACCCGGGTAACAAACCCATCACCAAAGGCAACAGGCCTATCCGGGTAACAAACCCACTATATAAGGGAAATGAACCTAACCGAGTATCCAACCCGTCTTCTAAGGTAACGAGCTTATCCTTCTTGAAACACATAATTATATGACTCTAGCATCTATAAATATTTTCATTTCAGAAACGAAAAAAAAACCTACGGGTTATTATGATAGACGAGCAAGAAATATTCGACGGGAAGCATCGAAGGAACAATCACATCACAAGGTAACCGTACATTTTTCATACTAAGAAAATTTTAAAGTTTTGAATAGATGAACGAAACATAGCAAGCATTAGAGAAAATACGAGGAGAAAATTAGCTTAAAAAACCTAGAGTTAGAAAAAAATAGATTGCATAAAGAAAACGAAAATAGCAAAGGCCCTAACCACGGGAATATCCAAACCTTACAAAAAAAAGGGCTAAAGTCGCCATAGACTTGCCCGTAGAAATTGTTTTGGCCTTAGGCCTTATTTAACAAAAACAAAAAAATGGGGGGCTGACGCGTACCCGTAGAAATTGTTTTGGCCTTAGGCCTTATTTAAAAAAAAACAAAAAAATGGGGGACCGCGCTACGCGTCGGCCCCGGGTACTTCCTCGACCTCTCGGTCCTCCTTCTCCTCCTTCTCTTCATCGGCCTGGCCTCTATGTTCGGTCGGCTTCTCGGCGGCGGTCTCCTCGGCAGCATCAGGCTCGGCCAGGGTTGGCACTTCGAGGACGATCTCCTCGGTTTTTGCGGGCACGGGCAAGGTGGGCTCCTCGACAACGGACTCCTCAGCTACAAAATCCTCCATGGCAGGCTCTTCAGGAGCAGGAGCCTCAGAGACATGCTCCTTGGCGATCAGCCGCTCGGACTGTTTACCCAAATCTGCACAGGAAAGCTCGGTCAACTCGGCATCAGGAGACATAGCCGGAGACCCTATCAGCGGTGCTGGAACTGCATCCAAGAGAGCATGGTAGCGAGCAGCGTTGCCTTCTAGGACCTCCTTCTCGGTCTCAAAATCTTGAACGTTGCCATCAATGATGTCTTGGATCATCTCGAGGCAACCTTCGGCTTGATCCAAGCAACAATTGTCGGTAGCCGTACCTTTGTACCACGCGAGTAGCGCGTCCCTCTCTTCCACCTTTCGGCGGTAGCGGGAACGGATAAATTTCTTCTCGACCTCACGGTCAGAAGATTGTTGCCGGGCCTCAACCAGTTCAGCGGTAAGGTGCTGCACGTCCTCCTTCAGAGCCAAGGCCTCATCTTCCTTCCTCCTAGCCAACTCTTCAGCTCGTCCCTTCGCCGCATCAGAAGCCATCATCTCCCGAGAAGCCGTCTCGCTCATCCTCTGAGCCTCATCGACCAACCGGGTAGCGTTGGTCAGCTTCCCTCGAAGATCCACCACAGTGTTCCCGAGCCCTTTGACCTTAGCGTCGAAGGTGGCAACTTTCTTTCCCATAACCACGATCTGGTCTGCCTTCGCCCGGATGGCCGCCACGGCGTCGGCCAACTCCGTCTCCTTCAGCGCAAGCTGCTCGGCAGCCTGCGCGCCCTCATTCGCCTCGTATAGTTGGTCCTCATAATCGAGGACCATGTCGTTGATAGACGCAACGAGCTACACGTTAAAAAAACAAAGTTAGACAAAAATCTTAGTTAGAAAGCCAAACCAAACGTGATATTACCTAACACTTACTTGAGTTGTTGTTGCCGCCACGTCCTTATACGCCGTCTTCTCGGTGATACTCCTGGGGACCCTGCCGGCCCCGCCGTTCGTTATCTGCCGAATAATCCCGGCCGCCACCTTGGGTGCCTTGTGGAGACCCTTGTCCCTGTACCAAGTGCACCCCGTCTTACGGGAGATCGGTTTCTCGTTGGACTTATCCCTGACCACCAGAGGAACTGACCCTGTCTTCTCGACCTCACCCTGAGAGGCCTCCCTGGGGCGCTCAATCTCTTCAGCAATCCCTTTACCTTTGGCCTTCTCCGAGGCCCTCACACCACCCTCCGGGGCCATATCCCCCCTCACAACGTCCTTCGGGGCCGGATCCCCTTTCGCCTTCTTCCAGATCCCGAAATCTCCTCCTTCATGTGGCCTCTTTACCGCAGCCTCTGAGCCCGTCTTCGGGAGGGCCTTGTCTTGTGAAGGACGAGTCACGTCCTTTGAAGAACAGACAGAAGCAGGAAGAGGAGTAGTCTTCTCCTCGGAAACTTTTGCCGATGGCATAGCTTCCGGAGTAACCTCTCCGTCGTCAGAAAGGTTGACGACAACCGCTTTCTCGGCCGTCTTAGAGACGACCTCAGCAGGAACCTCCCTTGCAGGAGTCTCCTCCACCCTCCTGCTCGTCTCCTGACGAGCAGCTCCAAGTGAGGTCGACGCTCCGGTCTGCTCTTCATGTCTCTGCCTCTGGCAAAGACTCTGACCCTTTGGACGTAAAGCATCCATATTCTCTGCACGTCAAAAACCCACACTTAGTAAAAAGAAAGGAAATTACAAAAAAAATATAACCAGAGAAATAGGTTCAGAAATCGTACCCGTAATTCCTCCTCGTCTGGCTCGCACAAAAGACCAGCAGCTTCGAACCTCTCCTTCGAGGAATTCGACCAAAGCTCTGGACCGGAAGGAAAGAGCCTGATCCTCAAAGCCCTCCACTCGTCTGTAATAAGGAGAGATTTAGGCTTCTCGATATCCTCAACTGCATAAGAAAAAAGAAAAAAATCAGCAAACATACAAAAATAGCCGAATAGAAATAATCAAAAAACCCAACCCGGAATCTCACCTATCTCGTGGACCCATTCATTCCTATAGCTCGACCAAGAACCCAGCGTTTCCTGACCGGCCAAGAAGAAGAAGTACTTGTGGGTCCAAGCACTTTCCTTTTTTGGAAGACCGATAACGATCTCCATTTCCTTAACGGATAGGAAAAACCTACCCTTGGCCTGACCGTTAACCTTGATGACCAAGCCCGTCAACAGGTCGTGGAGTGTTAGTGAATACAAACACTCGTGGGCCCGGACGAGCAAGGCCGTCAAAATCCTATAAGAATTTGGGCTAAGTTGCCCAATAGAAACCCTAAGATACGTAAGATATTTTAGGATTAGTTCGGGAATAGGAAACTTAAGCCCACCGGACTCGAAAAATCTCTGGTATACACAAATCCAGCCGTCCGAGTTCTGCTCGTCGGCATGTTCGTCTGACCCCGGCAACCTAAGCTCTATATATTGGGGAATTTTATATTCTACCCGGATCTTTACAAGGTATTTAGGTTTCAAAATCGACTTAGGACCCATTTTTCAGAAACACCTAGAAAAACTGAAAGATCTAGACGAGCACAAAAACCCAAAAACCAGAAAAACACAGAGATTCAAAACCCTCTAAAAAAACCAAGAAAAACTTTCCAATGGACTCGCGAAGGAAAAGCAAAGAAAAACAGAGGAGAAATGAAGAACCTGGATCTCTAGACTCGAAAAAACCTGAAAGATATCTTCAACAATGGCGGACGCAGAGCTTCTCTTTCTAAAAGTTCGAGTTTTTCTCTCTCTAAAAATTCGGAAATGGTATTCGAATGCAAAGCAAAGTATATAAAGAAAAGAGAAAGGAGCAGTTACCTTCGACAAGACGTGTGACGAGCTGAAGCTGAAGACACCTGCCCATTAATGCGAAGCAGTCGAGTATTTAAACTCGAAAGTGTTCGTTGATCCTACGGTTAGGGTTTCCTCGAAAATCGCAACAAACCTCATCCTACGGTTGAGATCAGCGAGCTATCCGGCGACACGTCAGCATGATAGCTGTGTAAGGAGAATGTGAAGAGTTTATTCTCTTCGAACTCCGCAAATTGGGACACGTGTTATAACCGTTCTCGCCCAAAATTCAAAGCGACGATTACAGCTTCAAGATCCTACTCGTCCATCATATCTCGAAATTATCCAATATCCTGTCCGGATTATGCAGATTTGCGGTGAAAGTCACAAATTTAATTAATCCTATCCGGCACGAATTTTACATGATTTCATCGAGTATATACTATAAAATTTACTTCGTATTTTTTATAGTAGGGGCTGACTGTTGATGTACAGATTCGTCATTATTTAATATGACATAAAGTGCTAAAGTTGTGAATGAATTAAATTTACAAACAAAGATTAATGGCTTTAAAGAAATGAATCGATATTCTCAAAAGCCCAATTGAGAAGCCCAATAGAGTTCTCAATCAGACAAAGCCCAACAGATACAAAGCCACTCGACCCAAAAAGCCCAAAGGCCCAATATCTATTCGTCATCAACCCAAAAAGACGAGGGTAGAGTCGTCATACTCTCTAACCGGCATCCCACTTCAAACCCAAGCGGAAGATCAGGAGCACGGAGTCAAGTCTCCAACAGGCATAATTCAAATACGACGAAGAGAACGAAGTCGTTGGACACGTGTAGCAAGACGATCCATTCAACCCGGTCAGCACGGAGAGAAGACCCCATGATTCCTAGAAGACCAATGGGAAGAATTGAAGCCTATAAATATCAAGCTCAAACCCAGATCAAGATATATACACATACACAAGCCTGAGAGAATACATCGAAAGCTTCTACCTGGCATTTTTGCTCACTTAGAGATTTTGTTGTATTCTTTTTCCTTCCTCTCATCATTTTCCCTTTTTTAGGCGTGATTTGTTGTCTATAGCTATCCTTCTATGTCAATTATCGCAATAAACTAACACAGGACGTAGTCAACTACCATCTTAAGACGAACGTCTATAAAAAAAAATCCCGCGTCTCATTTATATTGCTTATATATATACATATATCGAGAGTGAATCGAGAGCTTGCAACGTGAGAGATCGGATTCCGCCGAATCATCCAATTCCAAGAATATCATACACTCATAAGTCACACTTGACTGTTTAAGGTGGGAAACCACGTCAACAATGATTCTATAGTAATTATTACAACTTTAAGTATCACTACTCTAAGTTGTTGTCATTCCTTTTTATATCATTGGGCTTTTTAATATTTCTTACATTAGTACTAGATTAAAAAAAATCATAATAGTCTCTCTTGATATTCTTAAGATAATTTAATATTCTCGATATAATAAATTGAAATGATTTTTTGTTAGTAAAGATGTTTATATACTTATAGCTGACTATATTTTTTTCTTCATTAATGTACAAATTAATAAATTATTAATTTATATGTTAATGAATAATCCGATAAAATAATATTTTTTACCGGTCCCAACTGTATTAATTGATAGAGCTTCTACTGTACATAAAGAATTAACTTGAGGCAAGTTTTTTATGCAAAAATTGTTGGGTGCAACTTCTTTTTTTATCGCTCTGTCACAATCTCCATTCGGGTACAATTGTTTTTTTATTAATATATATATATATATATATATTCAAATCTCATATTTTGCAAATCGCTCAGTCCCTATCTCCATTCGGGTACAACATGTTATATTAATGTCGAGAATATCAATTTGGTATAACATGTTATATTATCACATATGGCAAACTAAGATTGTGATTTTATTAATTTTGGTTGGGTTTAGTTTTTGATACTTGCATTGGGCTGTCGTTTTAGTTTTTAACGTTGTTCTATATCCTCTTCTTATCCAGACATACACTTGCCTCCCTCTTGCCTAGAGCTGCACACATTGAACGCCGCGGCTCGTCACGACTCGGTCGCCAAAACCGCGAGAAAACACGTCGCGACGCGTCGCGGCGTGTGCGGTCGCGGCGAGTCGCGAGAGAGAGAGAGAGAGTTCTGTGAGACGGAGAGAGAGAGAGAGAGCAGGAGAGAGAGAGAGAGGGGGGGAGTCGCGACGAGTCGCGATCGGAAGCTCGGAGTCGCGAGAGTCGCGACGCGCCGGAAACCACCGCGACGAGTCGCGACGAGGGTTGGCGACGGATAATGTGCAGCTCTACTCTTGCCGGCTGGTGACCAACTTTCGTCTCTGTCGTCGAGCATCATTATCCATTGCAGCCTTCACGTCTGTGTCTATGAAGATTTTCTTCTTCAACTACGGTTGTTTGTAATTTATTTAGGAAGTTTGACGAAGTGGCAGAGACGCATGTTGCCGCCAAACAGGGTATGTTGAGGGGTTAGTGCCACCGGACGTAAATTAGGTCAACATGAATCAAGAAACGTATGTGAGAGTACTATTATCTGTTGAATCATGCAGTAAAGTTCCTCCCGTAATATTTTTTGAAGTTCTACAAAAATTGACGTACCACGTATGATTTAGTATAATAATTTAGTAGAATAAAATTATTATTTTCTTTTAATTTTATATAATTTCATGATTGCATTTCATATACAATTATTTATTTGGTTTTACATGTTTTATTTGCCATGATGTTAAGTTTCATTTATCCGCTTTCTAGCAATATAAGAACAAAATTACGCTAAAAATATGAATTAAAGTGAAATAAGTAGGGTTAATGACGGCAAAAATACCTAAAGTTTGATCAAAGAATCCCTCGGGTACTCAAAGTTTAAAAGTGGTGGCAAAAATACCCAATGTCACATTTGGAGAGTTGACCACTTCATTCTTGTAACGCCATTAACTTACCCAATAATTCTGGCCACGTGGAAAAATTTGTTTCGTTAAGTGTAATCATTAGAGGTTCAATTAGTTGTATTAAATAGTATTACTTAGGGGTTTAATTCCTTTTATATTTCGTAAACAAGGCTGATGTGGGCTTGTCAACGTGGAAAAAATTGTTCTGTCGACAACCCACGTTTGTCCGCGTGGTCAGAGTTAACATGTAAATTAACGATGTTACGAGATTGGAGTGGTCAACTCCCCAAATATGACTTTGGCTATTTTTACCACCATTTTTAAACTTTAAGTACACAAGGAGTTCTTTGACCAAACTTTAGGTATTTTTGCCATCGTTAACCCAAATAATTAAGAGTTTTTTATTTGAAATATCGACTCATCATTTTAATTTAATTATATCGTTGTGGTTTTGTTTAGATTAGCTTACTAAAATATAATTTAAAATATCTAATAAACAAATAGATTTTTTTAATGTTCACCTATTTAATTCTTTATATTAATAATGCAGAGTCTTACGTATTCAGCAGAGTTTATTATTGAAATGGAGTGAATTCTTTTTTATTTTGTTCCATGTTATTTATTTTGAACAGTTTCTATAACATATTTACTAGTGGATAGCACCGCGCTTCGCAGCGCGGTGGCGAAGAGATATCGTCGTAAATATGATTTAAGTGAGTATATTGTGCAAATTTATATACTCATAAATTTTTAATGTACATCATTTTTAATCAAAATACTCACATAAAATATAACGCATATTTTTCCTTTTATATTTCGTTATTATATTATAAATCATAAAAAAAAATTATGCAGTATACAAAGGTTACATACATATCTTTTGTTTCGCAAATTAGGTTGATGTACTCTAATATTACCAATAATATCGATGCATAATTACCTCAAAAATTGCACAACGGGGTATGTAAAAACATAAAATATAAATATACAAATGTTATTATCACTGTATAAACATTGAGTTATAGATCTCGATGTTATTTACATGAAAGAAAGATTTCAAGTGTCTTTATCACTTTATGGAAAGGGTTGAGCACTCGCCGATTGGAGTTCCGGAGAAGAATAAATATGGTGTTTTGAAGTTTTTATGAGAGAGAGAGATAGAGGGTGGAGGGGTTTATTGGATACATCTCTTCTGATTTTTCTTTTTATTGTTTTTATCTATATTAATGGTTTTACGGTTCAAGATTTGTGTGAGTAATCAAAATACCTATTTTTGCACCCAACTCAATAAATACATGCCTGTGTTTCATTTCTTGATAAATTTGTGATAGATACTTTTTTTTTCTTCATGAAACTACTAAATGTCAATTAAAACGTAGTTTGTTTTCAGATTTATTAGTAACTTTTTTGTTATGAATTCTCACATCCTAAGACATAAGTTAATTTAAACATAATTTGTTTTCAGATTTACTAACTTTTGTGTTGTGAATTCTCACATCCTAAGGCATAAGTTAATGACCAAAGTAAGTAGTTGGTAAATTTTTTTCGTAATTAATATAGAGGGGTGCACAAACAACTAATTGGCCAAATAGGGTTACAAAATGGGGGGATGTGATATATATTTCTTCTTAAACTACTAATTGCCAATTTAAAAAGGAAAAAAAAAGTGCGTAACTTGTTGCGTTATAGACTAATCAAGGCATAAAGTGCATGTTAATGACACTATACAGTGTCTGTGACAATCAAAGAAAAATTGGACATCGAGTTGTATATTATATAGCATGAAAATTTTATTTCTTATATTTGCTGATTGATAGAAAGTAAGATGCTACATATTAATTGGTTATTCCTTAGCCTAAAAAATCTACGAAATGATGTTTATATGATTGCAATAGGTGTGAACGTTAAGTAAATATATGGACGAATGACTATATAGTAGGACAGTTTCTACGATCAATGGTAATTTCGATGGAGAAATGGAAATATTTTTTCACAAATTTTGGTGCATTACAATCTGTGTAATGTAAAGACTGAATAACAATTTCTCTCTAACACCACCTCTATATTCACTGTTTATACTCTACAATTAAGGCAGCAATAGCGATTGTTTAGCGCGCTCCAAAACGTTTCTATGAAACTCATGCTGGAGCTGTCGCGGTCACGTAGTGGACGGCACCGCGCGAAACGAAGTATTATTTATAAATTTCAACAAAAAATTAAATGAATTTGCAAGATTTGTAGCATAATAATAGAAATTAAATTTGTTCGAAATTAATCAACATTGAATTTAGCAAGTCCACAAAGAATATATATTAATCAACATATATGATCTCATTAAAGACTTTAGATACGATCATGCATATAAGAATAGAAGTAAGCCAATATTCTATCCAAAACAATGTTAAATAATAATATAAGAGCATATATTCATATTAATAATAGTTGGTAAGGTGAGAATTAAAATTAATAAATGTTAAATGTTATGGACAAATTTGTTTTAACATTCTATGTTGTAAAGAAAATAATAACATAAAAAATTGTGCTGACTAATAGTAATAACATAATAATATATATTATATATACTATATATATTATATACATAAATTAATAATATCATCGTCGTAAAAATAATTGACATTTGACAATGTATACAGGTAGAAGACTCACTTCAAATTTAATAATTATGAAATTGAAATACTCTGATTTAATAATAATAATAATAATAATAATAATAATATAATAATAATAATAATAATAATAATAATAATAATAATAATAATAATAATAATGCTAATGCGCTTTTACTTTTTGTGAGATTTGGTTTTATTTTTTTAATGTTTTTTTAGTTTTCTCTTTTTCGCTTTTATTTATATATATAAATTATAATTTATCATTATTAATATATTACTTAGTTTCCAAATTTCTTAAGCAATATCACCTGAAAAGAATGTTAGCTCAAAAACGACATATTTACCCCAAATAACTTATTTTCTCCCTTTCAAAACGTACACTGCAAAATAGCTTGTGTTAGAAATTGATTAATTTGCTCTCTGTTTTGCAATTGAAACTCAAACTCGCATTTTAAGATTATGGACATCCATCTTTTATTTAAAAAGTGATGCGAATGACAATAAATTTAAATTTATGAATAATTACAACAAAAATACTCATAAATCACAAAAAGTATGACTTATAATATTCTCAATATTTTTTCAGTGACAAAATTTTCCCATTTACTCAATACCGTGATGTTCTACGTGACAATACCGTGCGGATTATTATAAATTTAGATAAGATACAGTGAATGATTTTATTATTTAAAAAGTGGTCTGTAATTGAAAAATTACATGCACATTTAACTAACGATATGTGTATTTATATATATTTTTTGTATAAATATAATTAGCTGCTCTTTGAACTAATATAAACATAGTTAGCTCTATTTTTGTCCCTGCAAGACGTATTTCACTTTAGTTATTTAATTTTGTTTTACAAAAGAAGCACAATCCATGTGATTGTATATGTACACTCCAAAATAAGAAAGAAACATACTATGTCCTGATCAATGTAAACTATGTATGTATAATTAGTGACTTTCATAGTCGGCAATCTTTGATATTTTCTGTCCAATATTCGTTTTATGAATTTCAAATTTTCAAAGATACAATTCCGTTACGGCTTTTGTGGTGTCCTTGAGAATGTTGAGGCTACAATGACATAGACTGACGCATTTATGAAGAGACATGACACTACCATTTCCAAGCAACCATATAGTTGATCGCAAACGTTGTATACTTAATTCTGTCATCAATGAAAACTTCTTATAAGCATGGTATACAATTTGCGGTTATAAAAAGCATACGTAATTTTATTAAGAAATTATTTATATTATATATATATATTATATTACACAATAAAGAAAAAAAGGCACAAACTACATATTTATTTAGGTTCAATATTTTTTCTTTCTTTCTTATTCTGTTATAGCTTATTAAAATTTGCAGCTATTTTACATATTGGCGATTGCCTTCTTATATTCCATACAATATGGTTTTAATATTCCACGTATGAAAAGAGAGTAATCAATTTGCAATTCTGTAGAAGGTGAATGTTCATAGACATTAAAGCATCAAAAGTGAATGTTAATTTGATATATAACACTTTTAATGGTAGAAGTGAATGATTCTATTGAGTGAATGTAAATGCCTATACCTCCAACGTATGTAAATACACTTGGCTGTAAATATTTTTATTAAAAATGTTAAAATTTGGAAAAATAGAATACCCACGTTTTTGCTTCTCTATTTTACCACTTCACACTCCAAAAAAGTTCTTATAGAGCTTTTCTAATGGTACGCTTTTTAATATTTACAATTAAGGAAATTGTTTCAAAAACATATCGTTAGTAAATTTAATTGGTAGAATGGAAGAAATATTAATGCAAAAATAATTGATATTACGTATTTGTAACAATTAAAATTAAGTTTGAAAATATTTAAATTAATAATTTAATCTAAACCTAAAACAAACTAACAGTTCAAATTACTTATCAACCCTTTAAATTACTTTAGGTTTATGTTTAACTGAAACGTTTCAATTCTTGCTCTGTTTTTTTTTTTTTCAGATTTAAATCTAAATATATTCAACTAAAATTTATATGTTAAGTGTTAAAGTGCAAAAAAAATATAAATTTAATGATTTTTATCACCAAATTTAGAGTGCAACAAATTACATATCTTAGGTATTTTTACGCAAATAACTTTTTGGGTAACATTAGGTGGTATATGTAAAATAATTAGTAAGAACTATCAAGGAGAGTTCAAAATTTTCACAGAACTTTCATATAAGCATAGAGAAATAGATTGTGAAGAGAGTATAACAAAATAATTAAGCACGTAGTTTTTCAAAGTGTCTTTTATGGATCATTTGAAATATCCATAATGATGACCGAATTTCCAAGTCTGTTGACATCAAAACTATCAGTGGAACCCAATAGTGTCTTGACATCAAACTGATACATTAAAATCGTACATAAAAAGATTAAAAAGTCGTTATAAATTTTCAAAATGAATCACAGAGTCGGAGTATCGCATGGATTTGTAGAGAATCAGTTCTAATGAATCGGCTGCAGAGAAAACTATAAGGATTAAGGACCAGCGATCCTGCAGAGCCGCATAGACAATTCAAGTTTCGGTTAATGGCTCGCATATTAATGAGATGGATTCAGAAAGCAAGTGATTGGCTAAAAAATGTTTAACAAAATTTTTGGTTCATACCTTTAAAGAGTTTGTTGTCTTAAATACTATTGGCCTTGATTCTTGAACATCATACTTGTAACCATAGTGTAACAAAGAAACCTAAATTTTATTGGTAGACTTCTTATTTAGTTTAATACAGCTTGGAATTGTCACCTCCCGCAGCTTTCTGTTCTCAACTTTGATTAGAACAAATTCATCAATTCCCTTATACGTAAATGATAGTTCTCGGACATCTTTGGAATTGTAATCAAACAGAATAATTCAAACGCTTTATATCTCACTCAAAGCATGAGAAGGATTCATTAGACAGAGTGGCCGGAGATGCTAGGGCAAGGAGAAAATGGAGGCATCGCCGCTCGAGCGAAGAGGAAAACAAAATCGCCGGGAAGAGAGAGCAGCTTGGTCAACCTACCGAATGTTGTTGGCTCGCTGGGACAGCATGGAGACGGACAGTGGTTCGGCGGCACCGGAATCTGAGGAGAAAATCGCAGAGAGAAGAACTCAGATGGTGATCAGGCGAAGAGAGAGATATAGAGGTTTTGAAAGAGAAGTTACGTTAGGCAGCACCGTTTGATATTCTTTATTAATGTTGTACTGATAAACTCTGAAAAAATAAGAAAGCTTAATCTATGAATTATCATTGTGCCACATCATCGTTCCTTTTATATATATATAGATTTAAATGTTCATAATCTATATATCTATAAAAGGAGAGTTTTTCCAACATGATTTGGCACCACCACAAGTAAGCAAAAGAGAATCCTAATTTCTCACATTTTTATATTTATTTGATCACAATATCATTCTTTTAATGTCTCATTCAATTGTGTATTTATTTCCACTTAAGTGCATGCAAATTAAATTTATATATATTTTCTTTTATTTCATGTCAATGCAATTTTTATCAAAAGAGTATTCTACTTTTTTTCCATATTTTTATTTAACACGTCATAAAATTCCGTTTACTATATATATATATATATATATATCTAATGTATGTTTACTTTTTCACAATTTTTATTTAAAATTTATAATAATCTCATTCAATTGTTTCATTATTTTATAATTATTATATATTTATATATATGTAATGTATGCTCATTTCTTAATAATACACCGTTTTATAACTACTAAAATATATTATGCTATTCACTTGGTTGTTTAATAATAATTTACTGTTGCTTCATTTTTAGGTTGCTTAGTTTTTTTTTTTTTTTTGGGTTTAGTACTGTGTCTTATCAATATGCAGGTTGTTTCCTATTTTTATGTGATATATTATTATTTATATATATATGTAATGTATGCTCATTTCTTAATAATTCACCGTTTTATAAATACTAAAATATATATTTTTCTATTCACTTGGTTGTTTAAAAATAAATTACCGTTGCCTCATTTTTAGGTTGTTTAGTTTTTTTTTTAGGTTTAGTATTGTGTCTTATCAATATGTAGGTTGTTTCTTATTTTTATGTGATATATTATGTTTATAATTTGTGTCATATTTTTTTTAGTATTTCTTTTATATTAAAACTTTTATTTTTTGTGTTTTTTAATACTAAATATTATTCTTGATTAAAAACACGTCATTCTAAATGCAACTCCTTTCTTTTCCATGCTAAATGCAACTTTTTTTCTTCTTCAATAATGCATATGTTTATTCTTCATTAATAGCACTTCAATTCATATTATTTGTATAAGAAGTAACGACTGAGGAATTTTGTAACCATCCACTTAACTTAATAAATTGAACTCCTGCTATTCCTATTGCTATTTTCGTATTAAAATCAAATAATTGTTGTGACTCTTCATGTTCTTCCCCTGTCTTTATATACTACTGATTGTTCATCCTCAAGATAAGATTTGGGTCCTTTTTGTTCTTTGTTTTTTTAGTATAAATTATATATATATATAGATTTATTCCTGTTTTTTTGAACTTCCTATCGAATTTACATTTTTTTTTATTTTCTGCAGATATTTCTTCTCTTCATCGAAGTCTCCGCCTCTCGACACTTTCGGATTCGCCAAATAAAAACTCGGAGGTATAAGCTTTTTTTGCTCACAATGAATCAGTGCCTTTTTTATTTATAATTTTGAACATGTATTTTGTGCAGATTATTTTATGTTTTTACATGAATAAGAATTAAGACTTGAGGACTTTTTATACTTAATTTTAGAAGTACTTTTTGTGTCTACAACTCTAATACTATTCATCCCTGGAGTGGAATACCTCATTCAAGAATTATTATCTTTTATCAAATCTGTAAGAATCAATCGAAATGGCATAATTAATTTTTATGTTCAAATGTTTTTTTATTTCTGCGAAGAACAAAGCGGTTTGTGTCGATAGCTTCAATGTTGTAGAGATGAGCTCATTCAAGGCGTAGGAATTTATGTATCTACATCCGATATCGTAAGCAATTTTCAATTGTCATGCTTGCGTCTTTTTTAGTTTATCACTTTTGATTGGTTGAGGTTTTTTTTTTTTTTTAGATTTTTCTTAATTTTTTGTTAAATTTGCACGCAGCTTCACTGAATCTCACTATAGCGTGGAAATATAATTAGAAATTAAGAAAGTATGTTATTCTTTTGACATGTTAATCCATTACAGTTTACCATTCAGATTGATAATTATATCTATGCTCCTTTATCAAAATTTTGTCTCTGTTATATTATATTATATTATATCATATTATATATATACGTCCTTATTATCAACTGTTACTATATTTATAATCATTATGGATACGTTTTCCAGATTTAGAAATGCGATTCTTATTAGTTAGTGAAGAGGTAAAACATTGAAGAATATATAATATTGAAACAAACTTTTTTTAAAAGAAAGTAAAATTGATAATAAATGCATTTTCCACGTTCGTTTTTTTTTTCTATTTAAAATTTAGAGCATCTTCTTTTTTACTATGATATTCAAAGAAATATTAAGAATCTATAACATATGTATTTAGATGAATATGGCTTCCGAGTAATGAATATTTATAACCCATAATTTTGCCAACCGAAAGAATACATATAAATGATATTTCCTTAATTTTTTAATTGTTATGTAAAATCACGATGCAGTTCATCCTTGATAGCATTTAAGTTTCAATATTTACTTCATCTTGCAGAAAACTTTTATTTATTTAAAGTCATAAAAATAACCAAGCAATATAAAAAGAAACTTCGGCCATCTTCGATTACGATATGTTCAATTGTTTGTTAAAGGTATATATGCCTTAAAAAAAAGGTATATATGTCTAAAAATTATTGAAAGTCTCATTTATAAAATTTAAATTATTAAGTTATTTTATTAATAAGTGAAAACACGAGTACTGTTTTATAAAAAAATTCCTTTTAAAGAATTTTAAAGTGTTTAAAAATATATTCAGATCATGGCCACCAACGTCCACTAAAAAATAAATTTTGATTTAAATTTGTGCCATTATTCTACTTTTGTATATATATATAATAACAATATTGGGCATTGAGTTTGATGTTAATATTTATCTTCTAATACACTAAAATCAATCAAGTTATTCTACATTTTATTAAAATTTATTTTAAAAAATACTATGTCAACGCGCGAAGCGCGATAGTAGTGCACTATAAGTGCATACATTCGATTCATGTTCTATTATTTAATGAATACTTACTTCATTGCTTATATATATCAAGAACTACTTCCAGAATTTTCAAGAAGGGGAAAAATATTTTTTCAATATATTTTTAATATAATGAAATACAATATCTTTAATTACATTAAATATAATGAAAAACAATTTCTTATTAGTATTATTTCATTTGAGGTCTATTTGATTTTAATTCTCTAATTTTAACTTTGCGCCATGTTTAATCAATAAATATTTGGGAAGTTTAAAGAAAACAACTTTCGGTACTTTTTGATATATATATGTAAATAATATATTGTCATAGAGCCAATGGTGGGATTAACATACTACTAATTAGTTTTTTTCAATTACAACACGCATTCTAATTTTATTTTATTTTTTTATGTATATCTTACCTGAATTTCAAAAACTAATGTTTATGACCACATCACACCGCGCATAAACAAAATGTAAGTACTATATTTTACATGATAAATGTTTATTAATGTGAGATGCAAATTATGATAAGGTATTGAAATATCTATTTACCTCAATTTAAATTTTTTTATATAAAATTAATCTATCATCAACAATGTATATATCTTTTATATCATCACTCTATACTTTTTAACTTTATGACATTTTTTCCTTAAGTGACTCGGGCTTTCATCAAGGTTCGTTAAATTTAATCTAAACTTGATCCATTAGTTTATTAGTTTATTGAGTGTGTTGGTTTGTATAATTTTCTGAGCGTTTAATAATTTTGTTCTTCTTCAAATGTTGTGACTACTTAATAATCCAAGGTTTAGAAAACATGATATGAGATCTTTTTAATTTAATATTTTTTAATCTCTTATAGGTACTATTGCTTTACTATGTCAAATTTATCATATCATATTGTTGTGGACTCAAATCTCTTAAAATTTTGTCAGGGATAAATTCAAGTGAACTTGACCAAATCTCTTATAATCTTTATAATCTGCATAAAAAATATTGAATTATGTACGGTAGATAGTCGCGCTCTTTCTCTATGTATATTCACAAATGATATATTGGGATATTTTTTCTATATAAGCGAAAAAAATCTCTATTTGCTTATCGGTACAAAAATCATTTTTAAATGTGTACTTTATAAACGAGTCGTAGCCGTAAAAGCAATGGCAGAGGTACCATCACGAGCATTCACCTCAATTCTTAGATAAAATTTTGGTATACTTTATCGAGATTGCTCATAAGTTAATAGAGTTTCGTTCATATAACACAAACGTTTTTTATTTTAAAAATAGGAGAATGACATAAAATTTCTCATAAGTTAATAGGAGAATGACATTATCTACGAAATTCAACAAGAGGTGAGATTGACGTTTACATCTTTACTGATACAAAGTTACAAACAATTTAAATAATAAAATTGATTAATAATTTTTTTTCCACAATTATCACCTATGCAAAGTATTTCAGTTCGCGCGGTACTAGTAATAATAAATGATAGGAACTAAAATACGCAATTTATCAAATCAGAATTATCCGTCTGTTCGTATTCACTTCTGCATTCACTGAAGCTCCCAATAGTAGTTTGAGCGCCACAATTTGATCAAAGCTTTCGCTTCAGAGTCGAAACCCTAGCTTCGTCTCGGCGATCGAATGCGCCGAACCAGAGGGACGACGCCATGAGGATCGTCGCACCGTCGCTCTCTTCCTCCTTCAAGCTCCTCCGAGCCTTCTCGCCGCGTGGTGCCGCCACCGTCTCCGCCGCTCCAAACGGCGGCGAACTCAGGGTTTCGGCTAGCGCGAAGCGTCGAGCTTCGCCGGCGATTGCGAAGGAGAAGCGCCGCACGAGGTCTGGCCGGGAGTTCGAGGCTGACGAGGTCCAACGGTTCAGCGACGCAGCGAGCCACATGTCCGTCATGCTGGGCGAGGTCGCCGACGTATTCGCCTCCACCGAGACGAGGTCGCTTCGTTCGTTTGTGGACTGCACTCTTGGAGCTGCTGGTCATTCATCTGCTGTTAGTCCCATTTCCTTTGTTTGTTCGATTGTTTTCTTACTAAATTAAAGCATAGTACTTTCGGTTGGTTTTTCCGATTCTATAGCTTCGTCGAAATCGCTGGTAAATTGGTGTTGAAAATTGACCATTTTGATTGATGCTTTCATACAAGTTTCAAGCTACTGCTAGGTGTTACCGAAGGAGGAACTGTAAAACCGACCTCTGGAAGTGGGGCAAGCGAGCTATGGGCCTAGGAGGGCGAGTTCATATGAGAATTTGGAGTTTAATTAAGTAACTAGGCATTAGTTTACGCGTTTTACGTATTCAGATATTAAGTTTACTAATAGGAATACCCGGTTGTAATTAATGACCTACATATATATCGGTCGTTCTTATACGATGGACTCTCGTTATGACTACGCTTGTTATAGACTAGTGCTCTTATTTCCCGTCACAATGTTACGAGATAGAAATCCCGGGCCGTATCTCTAGTTTGCTGATATCAAGTGGGTGAGTGGAAGTTTGAAGATTTTAAACTCTTTAGGAGCTCTCGAGATTTTAGGATAGCAGATTCAATTTGTTTTTTTATGAAGTTGCCTTGAGTTGTTTCTTTCTTGTAATGGTACGATTTGCAGTTGCTGACAGCTAAAGGATGGTCAATTTTCTCTTCTGTAATTGTGTTCACAGATAATTCAAGCCCATCCAGAAATGGGGTGTTACATTGGAATGGATGTTGATCCAGTGGCGCACGAGAAGGCGGTCACTCGGATCAATGCCCTCTTGGATAGCGATTCTTGTGGCCCAACTGAACTGAAAGTGTATACCTTTCTGAAGAATTTTAGACACATCAAATCAGTGCTCGGTGAGGTTGATGCCGTGGATTTGGGAGTTGACGGAATACTAATGGACCTAGGAATGTCATCTATGCAGGTTTCCTTTTATAAAGCAGCATTAACTCGAGTCTTTTAATATGGATTCATTATTTTACGATCTGAAGATCCTTTGTCTTTGTATGTCTTACAGATTAACAATCCTGAAAGAGGGTTTAGCATTCTTGCTGATGGGCCTCTTGATATGAGGATGGATCCCCAGGCAAGTTTATTTTAGATTTCTTAAACTTTGTGTGTTCGGTTAAACAGTCAAATTTTTTTAATGATCTAATGTTGGAATACCAAAATGAAGATACTCTTGCATTTCCTTTTCGCCTTCTTTGTATGTGTTCATAATGAATTTGGCATATCTATTATAGCATCTTTGAGGGGTTCTTCAGTGTCTTCACCTAAGGAAATAAGTTGCTGAAAATAAGTTCAAGTTTCTCAGTTTCATTTTAAATTTTGGTTTCATTTCACTGATTGGAGCAGGCCTATGACAGGCAAGTCTGAAAGCAGAAGACATCATAAACTCATGGCCGGAGTCTGAATTAGGGAGAATCTTGCGGGATTATGGGGAAGATAGCGGCTGGTACTCTCTTCAGAAGAAAATTGTAAAAGCCCAGTTACGTGGTGGACTGCATTCCACTGGGGAGCTTGTTGATCTTATTCGAAGCTCTTCTTGGAGCAAAGGTAACCTTGTTATTTGGTTTCTCTGAGTTTGGTCTGAAAACTGTGACAACACGACAAGTTCGGATGTGAAATTACTCTTTGTACAATTTTGAGAGAGTGATTAACTACTACGGAGAAACATTGCTTCTTTTCCCATGAGAGGGCTTCGAGTCTGCTTCACTTTACGTTGAAGTGCTAAATTGTGAATCTCTTGGCTTGCTCCGTGTAGATGGGAGGCAGGGTTGGATCAAAACGGCGACGAGGGTGTTCCAAGCATTGAGAATCGCCGTGAACGACGAACTAAAGACGCTCGAGGATTCCCTTCATGACTGCTTTGACTGTCTCGCGCCAGGAGGAAGGCTTGCCGTCATCGCTTTCCACAGTTTGGAGGACAGAATTGTCAAGCAAACGTTTCTTGAAATCATCGGCACCGATGACGAAGCTATGGTGGCCGAAAAAGAAAGCGAAGATTCATACACGAGATACTTGAGAAAGAAAGGAGGCAGAGCCGATGAAGACGGGGAGGCCTGGGTGAAACAAACTGTGCGTGGCTGCAGAGGGACGATCCTCACAAGAAGACCGATAACACCCTCGGCGGAGGAGGAGAAGTTAAACGGGCGGAGCCGAAGCGCGAAGCTTAGGGTTCTCGAGAAGATTATTTAACCAAGTCAGCGTGCAACTGACATTTTGTATAATCTTGGAATTTGAGTAATTTTTCGCAGTTTTTTCTTTTTGCCGTCATTTATAAAAGTAATTTTACCAGCCTTTTTCAAACTAAACTACTTCTACATTATTCCAAAATATTTTTTAAGTCACGTGTTAATATTTGAGATAGGAATAATAAAGGGATTAGAATTAACATAATCATAAAATGCAGGACTAATTTAAGAATATATTCAAATTTAAGGACCAAACTGAAAGTTGATATAATTTTCAGGGGTAAAATTTCACCGGGATTTATGAAATTGTGGCGGTTAAAGTACTCAAGCCAATTGCAACTATAGGTATGCGAGATCATTTTGTAATGAAAAGTATTTAAGTTTGTCCATTTTTTTGAGAACTGTGAATGGGATAGAGTGGAATTAAGAAAATTATGTGGAACAATGGAAGTGACAAATATATTTCATTTATAGTTTTTTTTATACAGAAATAAAAGGGAGATTTTCCACTAAAAAACTTAGATATCTATCAATGTAGTGGATAACTTGAGCACTTTTGCCGCGATTATCCTAGTTATATATATGTTAGAAAATGCATTTGAGAATAGACGTCAGTCTCTCTCCTCCACTGATCCATCCACGAAAGACACAACTTTCCTTGGTTTTCTCCCACGCTTTCTCGGCATCCAAACAGTGGAGTCATGCTTCTCATTCTCATCACTTGATCGAAACTGGCTGCCCATTGCGTGCTTGCTCATCTGGGTTTCCGATCTCCATCTTCAGACCTCTTTCTCTCTTCTCTTCAAGTCATGGTGTTAACTACCAAGTGGCATCGCTGCGCTTCATTTGAATTCTCCGCCATTCCAGTGCTTAAACCCAGGTTCTCTCTCGCTTGCGTTCGCTCTACACTCAAGAATTGTGTTACATATAATTTACATGTACTGTTTCAGGAAGAGGATTGGAGGTTTGAAGGTGGCGAGTGCAGCTCAGTCGCAGTCGGAGTCGAGGGCGAAGAAGGCGAATTTATCAGCAGCGAAACGGGAGAGAATTGAGCTTCCGAGTTACAGGAATGATCACGGGAACCACAAGTTGCAGATTGGTGAGTTCTTGAGCCACCCTTCCGCCATTGAAGCCCTTCTCAACACAAATGCCTTGAAGAATTTCCAGTGTCTTGGTCTCAACACTTACAGGTACATATATACCTACACAGAAAATGTGAGTGGTTTCTACTCAATTCATGTGCAAAGATACAAGAAAAATTGAGTCTGTATATGCCAAGAGCCTAGGGTGTTACAATTTATATTGCAAGAATTACATGATAGAGGAGGAATAATTTTGAGTAACATGATGGCATCTAATGAGAAGGAATCAACCAGTGCTTGCTTTGGTGTAGGTGTACGCTGCAACAAATTCGGCTTCTGAGCTTTGAAGCTGCTCCGGTGCTGGACCTGCGAGTAACCCCGACAGCTGAAGATTGCACAGTGGAAATGCTCTCCTGTAAGGTGAATTTTCGGATATCATGCGGGTATAACTTACACCGGCAAACCTTTTGAGAATGAAAAAAAAAATCTTGTTATGCCTCTAATTTCCGACGTGTTCTTGTAGTTCGAAGGTTCGGAGATCTTGGAACAGCAAAATAGCCATTTCTCAGGTATATGTGTGGACATCAAGAATGTATATGTTTTATAAAGGATGAAAACGGACTTCATCAGTCAATCTCGGATATCTAGAAATTTTATATGGTAGTTTATGTTAGAACCTTGCTCGTCGACGGACGTAGAGGCGATGGTACGTAGGCAATTTAGTCCTTCGCTTTTTGTCATCAATCGTCTTTTATTCGTGATGCTTTCTTAGGGGTATTTCGGACTTATGATGATAGGATTGGGCTAGGTTTAGAGTTATGTTTTGTTTGGAAGAGGAAGGTCTTTTTGAAACTTTTCATCTTACTCTCGTAGGAAAGATGTTTTGTTGACTTTGGTTGGCCGATTAGGGTGATCGAGGATTGTCCGTTTTGGTAGATTCCCGTTGGCCAATTATTTTCCGATTAGTCTATTGACGTTTGCTCCTGAAATTGATGAGACGTGCAAATATAATAGCAATATCGTGAACATACTGTACTTGCAGCGTTCATGAGAAATCACATGACATGGGACACTAATGTTTCCCAGCCATTTTTGGAGGTTGACGTCACTCTCAATCTCACCCTCGAGGTTATAATTATTCATTCATTCATCACTCAATATATGCTTACACTTCGTCATTGTCCTGTTTACCCCCGCAATTTCGTGAAAATTACGTGTCTTGATCGTTCTAAAACATCCTGTAATTTACAGATTTACACACTCCCGTTCACGATGATGCCGGTATCAGCCGTCGAGGGTCCCGGTAATTTGTAAGTTGACTCCATTAATCCCGCTCTTACTTCTACTTTCATAAGCACCAAATACGGCAATCGACATCTCAATATACGCATTCTAAATGCAGAATGCTGCAAGCTTTGCTCGACGGGCTCGTCCCGTTGCTGCTGCAACAACTGTTGCAAGATTACGGCATATGGGTCCGGCGACAGCGGTTAGATCTCGTCCCATGAAGAACAGAGAATTAGTTTCAGACTTGGAAATAAATGCTTCTTGGTCCAAATGAGATTGTAATAGTTTTCCTGGTCGAGCATGCCTCGAGTAGTTAGTGACCTGAGACTTTTGTTAATCATATACAGTAGTTGATGAAATGAAATAAAAAATATTATTTATTTTATTGATTATCAATTTAACGAAGTTCTGTCATTTAGAAAAGAAAAACGTGATTACATTATTTGGTTTGAAAACTTTATTAAAATGAGTTACTACTTAGAAGATATTATTGTCCAAATAATCGCACTTAATCCGGCTAACCAAATTACATATTAAAATAGAAAAATTTAAATGATTCTTCTACAACAGAACATAGTTGGATCGGATGATAAAAAAACATAAATAAATAAAAGTGATCAAATCTAAGCGAACTTAAGCAACGAACTCCTTCAAACATACATCTTGTTTGGGATACTACTAATAGGCATAGCACTAAGTAAACGACACTCAAGTTCACAGTAAACGACATACAAAGTTGATAAACGACAAACTAGAACCATCACGTTCACGATGCGCCTGCCTACTTGAGAAGATATCTTTCCTCTGCAAAACAAACACTCTTAAATTCATAAACCTAACACCATTACAAGTGTAACTAATTATGCATAAATTCACTAACCTCATGAATCACAAAGTCGATATCAGCGTCTAGCCCTATCGCCACTCTCTCTTTCGCCACCGCGTCGGTTTCTCTCACTTGCTCGGGAATCGTCGTACTTCGCTCTCTTGCCATAATCTCTCTCTCTGTTCTGATCGGAATCTCTTCCGTGGCTTCTATTCCCGCGATGGTCGTCTTCGTTGTCTCTCCCGTGCTTTCTCCCTCTATGCTCGTCTTCATAGCTCATTCGCCACCTGTCATCTCCACGCTGCTCGTGATCCCGACCAGACCTACTTCCATATGACGCATCCCTACGGTCGTTACCTCTTTCGTCAGGTTGTCCATATCGACCAGATCTCGAGTCTTTATCGGCGTTATATCTATCATCATCTGAGTCTCGAGTTTCCTTCTTCCTTTCGTTGGTCACTACACTTCTAGGTCTGAAATCCTCCGGTGGGCTTCTTCCGCCTTTTCTGTTCACATCATCTCGCTCTGCAATCTTTCTATCACCACCGGGGTTATTCTTCTCAACCCTCTTGTATTCATGTTCACGAGCATCTGAACCTAATTCAGGCTGATTGTTTTTTACGCGATAAACGTCACCAGCGTCACTAGAAACCAATCCCCTTTTCACCGGGGAAGTTCTCTTAGCGGGTTCCTCCTCGTCATTCTCATGTCTCTTGTCTCTGCGTTTCTCCGTATTCTCATCAATAATAGGGCCAGAATTATCATATCTCCGATCATCTTTGCCAATCATTTGACTTCTCTCGATCCTTCTGCTCTCAGGTTTTCTTGACTGCTCGCCCTCAGATTCACTATCGGTATCAGGCTTTCTTCTGCTTTTGTTGTTCCCACCGTTGTGTTGTTTCCTCTCTACCTCAGGGTCAGATTCATCCTCGGAATCGTGTTTTCTGTGGGTCCTGCTTTGCTGCATTGCCTTTGTAGCTCTACTTTCGGGTTTAACATAATTCTGCCTCCTGCTTTCCTCCAATCGAATACCCGTCTTCTTTGCCCCGACATCAGTTTCGGAATCATCCTCAGAATCACGTCGTCCTCTGGTTCTCTTATGTAGCTTCTCCTTCAACAAACGTTCTTCATCCGAACTGGAATCATCCGTGCCATGCCTTCTATTAGATCTTTTAGGTTTCTCACCTTTCATCTTAGTGATCTGCTTCCTAGCGTTATCGTCGCTGTGTGAATCAGAATCCCTAGAAACCTTACGTTTTCCGGTTCTGTTACCTGGCCTCTCCTTCGACAAAGATTCTTCGTCAGAACTGGAATCATCTTTGCCATGCCTTCTATTAGAACTTTTGTGTTTCTCAACCTTCTTTTTAGCAAACTGCTTCCTATCTTCACCATCACTAGATGAATCGGAATCCTCATTTCTGTGCCTTTGTTCATCTTTATGCTTTTTGTCAGTCTTTTTTACTGCTTTCCTACGTCGGGGACTTCCGTCGGAATCAGAGGAATCATAACTCGAAGCGGAATCGGAATCGGAATCAGATTCAGAATCAGAATCATCACTGGTAGAAGAATCCGACTCAGAATCATCACTCGCATCCCTCTTATTTTTACGCCGCTTCTTGGAGATCGTACGTTTCCTTTCAATATCAGTGTCAGAAGAATCATCTTGGTGCCTCCTCTTCTTACTTTTTTTCTTCTTGCTCCGTTTCGATTCTTTAGCACCCTTTTTCTTATCTTCATTTTCAGATTTCTGATTCTCCTCCACACTTCTCCTCCCACCATAATCTCTGTCGAGAAAAGAATGTTCGGATTTTTTGTGCTTGTTAGCACCACTTCTCGGATTATTTGTTGGCTCCTCTTCAATATTCGGTTCTTCTTGTTCCGCGGAGCGTATTCCAAAAGCTTCCCTTAAGGTTTCCATCTGCCTCTCTTTTCTGGCAGCAATTTGGTGGGTCTGAGTATCGGAGACTCTGTTTAAGTAAAAAAAAAAAAATCTGATTATTGACTTATCATGAGAGAGGTGAACTACCCCCAATTCGGTGCAAGAAAATAATTATAATTAATGTACTCATATACTTACATATATATGTATATATACATATATACTATCATCATATTTATAGCAGGGAGCAAGTAATTAAACATTTATTGCTTCAAAAATATGTTAAATGGATGCATGCAGAGATCCAGATATACTAATGGTGGATCAAGATTGATAAAAAACTACAAATCTTCCATCATATCCACTAAGAAGATAAGAGCTATGAAGTATGGACTCTGAATCCCCAACTACATGGAGAAGAATTAATGAAATATGCAAAATGCTAGGCATTATAAATTGTGTATTAATGATTTTTCTTCTACTAATACATGGTTTGATTACTTAATATAAAAACCAGGTTCAATCACAAATTATTAGGTAGTATTGTGGAGAACAAAATTCAAGCATCTATGTTATTTCTAACTACTACCATCATGGTCTATACGTACCTTAAATACTGCGACATTCAAATTCGAGCAAATAACTAGTGAATTCTTCACCTAGGAACTTAACGAATTCCCCAAACTCCCGGATTTTCTAAACTTACCCCGAACTACAGACCGCTTGGTTTATTTACTTCTAATACGGCCTTGCTCTGCACCATAAATTCCATTTTCAGCTATGAGCTATGACTATCACAAGTTGAAGCTCAAGCGGCTTCAGCATATGCAAGCTCATGGTTCCTAGGCATAAGCAATCGGCCAACCCGATACTGCTCGGAAAATATCGACAAAATCAACCAATCAATCCGTTTTCCTAGAAAGCATGTTCAGAAACCCCCATGATAAAGATCAATCCAAAAATAAAATCATGAAGAGCTAAGAAAACCCCTTAATGTCAACAAAATCAACGAATCCAATTTCCTAGAAAGATAAAATCATACCGAGAAACTTCAAATACAAAGGTCAGTCCAAACACACTCGCGAAGAGCTCAAAGAAAAAGAAAAAAGGAAACCTAGAAGCTTACTTCTTATCCCCGACGAGCGCGCCGGCTTCGTCGGCAGCGAAAGCCTCAAGAGTCCTCCTGGCCTCGGCGAGGCGCTCGGCCACCTCGGCGTCGGTGAAGCCCTGGTCGATGAGCTTGTCCTCGAGGACGACGAGCTTGAGCTCGATCTGGCGCTTCCGATCGTGCTCGAGGATCTCCTTGTTGGGCTTCCGGGTGAGGCCGGCGGTTCCCTGGTCAGGGTCGAAGCCCTTAGAGGTCCCGGCGGCGACTCTGCCGAGCCTGGGCTTGAGGAAGAACTTGTTGGTCTGGACATAGCCGTTCGTCCCCGAGCCTCTCGCGGTCGTCAACCCTATGCCGTTGTACATCGTGCCTTATTCCTCAGAGAAATCCTCGAGAAATTAAGGTTTTACAGAGTGTAGATATCGATCGGATCGGAGTCGAACCCTAAAAGAAGTTGGGATATATTTGGGAATCGTGACCATGTGAATTACATATATATAAGACAGATGTTTTCAAATAATTTTATATTTTTTTAATCCATATATATATATAAATAAAAAATCACGAGTAGATGACAGGGTTAACACCAGGTTTGACTTTTTTACGATTATCTTCGATTATCCGTCTTGCCGGTAGTTATCGGTAAGACGGCCATGGCAATACTTTTCCATGATTTTTGCCAAAAATCGGCAAACATTTTGAAAAATAACAAAAATATGTATTTTTCAAGAAATTTTACACTTTTCGATGATTTTATTTACATATGTAAAGTGAGACTATATTTTATTTACCTATATTTAAGTATAAAATGATTTTATTTTTGACATTTTTAATGTTTTATCAACATTATAAACTTAGTAAATATATGCTTAAAAATATTTTAGTGATTTTTCATCGATAATCCTCGATAAGTGTCGATAATCCATTGATAATCATCGAAAAGATCGGTAATCGATAAGCTACAGTATTATTAGTTTTTCGTCGATAATCCGGTAAGTTATCGATTAATCCGTCGATAACAGCAAGCGATTTATCGGCAAGTTCGGTAAGTTGAACCTTGGTTAACACAAAACCAGAATACAAGATCTCTATTTTTTTAGAATTTATCTTCTTTTTTTAATAAGAAAAATGATTCATTCAATGGTAAAGATATCTTCGATCTCTCATAGTATTAATATCCGATTCTAATAGATGTTTTTTATATTCCTTACGGTAAAAAATGCAATTACTGCTAATAAATATATCTCATTATTTATTGCTTCATTGATAATAGGGTGGAGTTAAATATAGACGCTTCAACTAATTATATAGTATTAAAGGATTAGCGTTTTCATCCCCTTATATTCATGAATATCCACGTTTTTATATAAATACTTTTTCACTTTGTAAGACAAAGAGACCCTGAATTACTAATCGATTCTCCAATCTCTACACACTAGATTTGCATTTCCCATAAGTTACTTTTACGAGTTTTTATCTGCGCAGGTTTTTGATACATAAATTTTTATATGGGGCATTGGTATGAGTTTGGACTTTGAAATAATGTGCAATTCTTTTGTTTTTCCTATTTTGTCTAGCTTATGCTTTTATTTTTGTTACAATTTTTTCGATACTTGATTGATGGATTCTCTTCTTAATCATCTCTCTATTCGTGCATTGTTCCTGCTTTTATTTATTTTTTCAGGAATTTCATCAGTATGTTATTCTTACGTCGCTTCTCCGGTGGGTGAGGTTATTAATTTTTAGATTTCGGTTTCCATTTGCGTTAGAAATAGTTACAGTTGAATTCAAGAATTGTTTTCGCGTTTATTTATTTTTCAAGGATGAAATGTTTCATTTTCCATGTTTTTGTTTAATTTTGTTAATATTTGTTAAACAATTGATTTTGAGCCATTAGTTCTGTGATTGTTAATTTTTCAGGGACATGTCTGTTGATGTACAAATTCGTCATTATTTAATATGACATAAAGTGGTAAAGTTGTGAATTAATTAAATTTACAAACAAACACAAAAGGCTTTAAAGAAATAAATTGATATTCGCAAAAGCTCAATTGAGAAGCCCAGAGAAGTTCTCAAACAGACCAAAGCCAACAGAAACAGGCCACTTGGCCCAAAGATCCCAAAGGCCCAATATCCATTTGACATTAATTTGTCATATTCTCTACCCGGCATCCCACTTCAAATCCAAGCGGAAGACCAGGAGCACGGAGTCAAGCCTCCAACGGGCATAATTCAAACACGACGACGAGAACGAAGTTGCGGGGCACGTGTAGCAAGATCGTCCATTCAGCCCGGTCAGCACGGAGAGAAGACTCCATGATTCCTGGAAGACCAACAGGAAGAATTGAAGCCTATAAATACCAAGCTCAAGCTCAGATCAACACACACACGCATACTTACAACTCTGAGAGAATACACCGAAAGCTTCTACCCGGCATTTTTGCGCACTTTGAGATTTTGTTGTATTCTTTCCCTCCTTCCTACTTGTTTCTATTTCTAGGCGCGATTTTGCTGTCTGTAGCTATCCGTCTATGTCAATTGTCACAATAAACTAACAGAGGAAGTAGTTAACTACCGCCTTGGGACGAACCTCTATAAAAAATCCCTCGTCTCATTTATATTGCTTTTATATATATATTGTGAGTGAATCGAGAGCTTGCAACGTGAGAGATCGAATTCTACCAAATTGTCTTATTCAAAAATATCATACGCTCACAAGTCACACTTGACTGTTTGAGGTGGGAAACCACGTCAACAGTTTGGCGCCGTCTGTGGGAAATTGATCTTGCCAACTTCTACAAGCTCAAAGAACTCTGCAAACATGAGCAATGACGAAATCGCAATCGTGAACGAGTCTGAGGTGAACAACCCAGACCGAAACACGGAGTCGAACAACCTGCAATCTCAACTAGAGGCTAGTACCGCTGAGAACTGAGAGTTGCGCCAGGGACTCGAGTCTCTTGAAGCAAATCGAGCCCAAAATGAGCATCGCCAGACTAGTAACTGGGCAGACCCGGGACACAGCTCTGGGCATCAAGGCTGGGTAGGCCTCAACGCTGTCCATTTCGACTTTGCCGACCTGGACAATCCGGAAGCGTCGAGGAAAAACCAACCCCGACCACCCAGCGGCCCTAGACCCTAGACCCTCGACACCTGCACCACCTCCTGAAACAAGAACGCCCCTCTTCACCCCCTTGTCGGGTCTCTACCCGTCTAGTGCGGGAAATTTTGCTTTGAGCAGTCGCCAACGCTCGGACCCCAGAACCGCCCATCGGGGTACGAGCAAAGTCTCGGCATTAGCCAGGCCCTTAACGGCCAGCCGGTCATGTACCTGAGGTATCCCAGCCCGGTGTACGGACAGGAACCCTCCAAGCTGTGCGTCACAAACCAGCTCCCCAACGCACGGAACTGGAGGAGCTTAAACGCTCAATGGCCGAAATGAATGAGAAACTCATTCACGTGCGCTCTCGCGTACACAATGCCACTAAGCTCGTCATAACTAACGTTATACTCAGGGAAGGCGGACGTGTATATGTGCCGAAGTACGACGGGACGACCGATCCCAAAGTACACATGAGATCCTTCAAGATCGCGATGGGGCGAGCCCATCTAGAAGCGCACGAATTAGACGCTGGGCGCTGCTAGTATTTCTCAGAGAACCTGGTCCATAGATAACTTCGGATAGCTGACGACCCTGTTTCTCAAGCACTTTTCCATGTTTATGGAAACTGAGATCACGGCGGCAAACCTCTATGCCTTACAGCAAGAGAGCGGAGAGCCCCTTAGAGCTTTCATGACCCGGTTCAAGAAGACCATGGTCAAAATAAACTAGATCAGTGACGAAACCGCCATAGCCGCTCTTACGGCCGGATTATGGTAGGACTCGAAGTTCAAAACAGACATCGTCGTAAATCGTTACGACTCCATCGAAGACGTGATCCACAGATCATCCAACTGGATCAGACACGACGAGGAGCTCGAAGCCATGCGAAGGAGACATGGACCTCAACCCGTCCATCAACGAAATCCTGGACCACCCGGACAACAACCGCAGCCCAGAGCCGGGAATCACAGCAACCCCTTCAGGGGACAGAGGAGCTCCTCCCCAATCCAAAAGCACCCATTCCAAACCCAGAATCCGAGGGCAAATAATGGACCGAACCCGCGAAATCCGTACTTTTTCAACGTAAATTCGGAAACCGCGGACTTCGAAGAACAGACCAAAGCGGAAGAAACCCCGGGAGAAGTATTGGTCAGCTCCAAGGACCTCCCACCATACGGCAACGAAATCTTCCCGAAGCATGATCCAAAAGCATGGTGCAACTTCCACAAGGTGTTCGGACACCATACAAAAAATTGTATGGTACTCCGTGCCCGCCTAGCGGAAAAATACATCAACAGAGAATTGGGAGAAGTTAACTTTGGCAAGGAGCTGAAGAATGGACAATCAACCGAGCAGAACCTCCCTCAAGACCAACCTCAGAATGGCCAGAAAAGAGGGGAACAACAAAGAACACCGCGCGAGAATATACAGCCAAGCAAGAGAGGACGAGTACACATGCTCGAAGAACCAGACAAGCAGACTGCGAAGAAGCAGAAGATTTCGGAGAGCAGCTCAACGAAATTCTCGAGCCCATTGGCAGAATCTACACGATTGTAGGAGGGTCCCAACTACACGGCAACTCAGTAAACTCAATCAAGGCCCACTAAAGGAGGCTCAAGGCCGGACCGGTAGTCGTACCAAGGCAAGAGCCGGACTTCGAGATCTCATTCAAGGATAGTGAAGCAGCCACACTGATTGGTCCGCACAACGACGCGCTAGTCGTCACACTCCTAGTTGCCTCTTACACGATGGATAGAATCATAATCGATAACGGGAGCTCAGTCGACCAAATCTTTTTGGAGCCATTGCTGAAGCTGGGAGTCGAGGAGACGGAGATCAACAAGGAGGCCATCCCGCTAACCGGCTTCGATGGAGGAACCATCAATGCAATTGGCACGGTGCGGCTGTCCATCACAGCAGCAGGGGTCGGGAAAACCAAGAACTTCCTAGTGTTGGATTGCCCGTCGGTTTACAACATGATACTAGGAAGACCATGGCTGCACATGATGAAGGCCGTACCATCAACCTACCATCAACTAATACACTTCCCGAATAGGGCGGGAAAAATCGTTGAAATAAAGGGAAACCAAAAACAATCTAGAATCTGCTACATGAGCGCATTCCGGAACATCCAGGCCGCAAACGCCGGAAAAGAACAATCTACCACATAGCAGCTAATGGTGGTAGAAGAAAAAGAGGAGGACGGCCAGGAAAGGACCACCAATACGAATGGACCTAACATGGAAATGACTGACCAGGTCAAAATAGATCCCGACAACCCGGACCACCGGGTAGGATTCGGAAAAGGGCTAGACAACAATGTCAGAAAAGATCTCCTCAAATTCCTCACCAGAAACCGGGACTGTTTCGCTTGGTCTCACGAGGACATGCCCGAGATAGAACCAAGCGTTACAACCCACCGCCTAAACGTAGGCCCCAGCTATAAGCCGGTGAAGCAAAAAAGGCGAACGCTAGGCCCGGATAGGACCCAAGCTATGAACGAAGAAGTCACAAAGCTGTTGCAAACCGGGTCCATCAGGGAAGTCAAATACCCGGACTGGTTAGCAAATACAGTCGTCGTGAAGAAGAAAAATGGGAAGGCTAGAGTCTGCATTGACTTTACCGACCTAAACAAAGCTTGTCCCAAAGAAAGTTTCCCGATGCCCCACATCGACCGATTAGTTGAAGCAACGTGCGGCACAAATTGCTGTCGTTCATGGACGCATTCTCGGGATACAACCAGATCCTAATGCACCCCGAGGACCAAGAAAAAATGACATTCATAACCGATAGAGGGATATACTGCTATAAAGTTATGCCTTTCGGATTGAAAAACGTCGGAGCCACATATCAGAGATTAGTCAACCAGATGCTTGCCGAGAAATTTGGTAAAACTATGGAAGTCTACATCGACGACATGCTGGTAAAGTCCTCCCAAGCAACGGATCATGTGTCCCACCTAGAAGACTGCTTCACCATACTGCGAAAGTATCAAATGAAGCTTAACCCGACGAAATGCACCTTCGGGGTAACTTTAGGAAAATTCCTAGGTTATTTGGTCACACAGCGAGGAATAGAAGCTAATCCCAACCAGATAAATGCCCTCCAGAACATGCCCTCCCCCAGGACTGTTCGGGAGACACAAAGGCTGACTAGGAGAGTCGTCGCTCTTAACCGGTTCATATCAATAGCTACGGACAAATTTTTGCCCTTTTACAAGTTGTTAAAGGAAACAAAAAGTTCGAATGGACCGAAGAGTGCGAAGAAGCTTTCCAAAAGCTGAAAAGGTATCTCTCCACCCTACCAATACTCACTTGGCCAATTTTGGGAGAGCCATTGTTCTTATACCTGGTTGTCTCACCATCGGCGGTGAGTGGAGTAATTGTGAGAGAGGACAGCGGATAGCAAAATCCGACCTTCTATATCAGCAAATCCTTGGAAGATGCTGAAACTAGATACCCGGCTATCGAAAAACTTGCACTGGCAATGATAATCGCAGCGAGAAAGCTTCGGCCTTACTTCCAATCTCATACCATCATGGTAATGACCACCCAACCTTTGAGGATCATCCTTCATAGCCCGAATCAATCGGAAACACTCACGAAATGGGCAGTCGATCTAAGTGAATTCGATATAGAATACAATATCCGAACCTGTGCGAAATCACAAGTATTGGCTGACTTTCTCATCGAACTACCAGTCGACAGTTCAAAAGAGGGCCACGAAGATGGAGAATGGAAACTCGAAGTTGACGATGCCTCAAACCAGGGTGGATCCGGGATCGGAATTCGTTTTATATCCCCTACGGGAGAAGTGTTGGAACAATCATTTCGGTTGAAATTCCACGCAATAAACAACGGGACCGAATACGGGGCCCTCATCGCTGGCCTCAAACTAGCAAAAGTTGTAGGAGCCCGGAAAGTAAGGGCCCATTCCGACTCTAAACTAGTTACTAGTCAGATCAGTGGCGAGCATGCCACCCGAGATGACAGAATGGAAAAATACCTCTCGGTAGTAAAGGGTTTGATTCAACAATTTGAGCACGTTGATATAATCCAAATACTGAGAAGTGAGAACGCGTCGGCAGACGCATTGGCCGGTTTAGCCTCAACTTTGGACCCTGAAGTCAAAAGGATAATCCCGGTCGAAACAATAGACGAACCCAGCGTAACACGCGAAGTTTGCAATATCCGAATGGAAGAAAATGATTGGAGGACCCCAATCATTAACTACATCCTAACCGGAGCCAAACCCTAAGATAAGCAAAAGGCCAGGAAACTAAGAATCCAAAGTGCTAGATTTTGCATGATTGGGGAAAAATTATACAAACGCAGCTATACCGGATCCTACCTAAGGTGCCTAGGAAATACCGAGGCTCGAATAGTACTCCACGAAATCCATGACGGAGAATGCGGCAACCACTCGGGAGGAAGATCTTTGGCAAACAAAGCAAAAAGGCAAGGCTTCTTCTTGGCCACCATGTTGGCGGACAGCGAAGCGTATGCCAGAAGATGCGATAAATGCCAAAGACACTCCCCGTCCATACACCGGCCAGCAGAAGAACTCTCATCAGTCTCAGTCCGATACCCGTTCATGAAATGGTCTATGGACATAGTAGGACCTTTTCCCTGGCTCTGGCCGGAAAGAGGTTCCTACTCGTCATGACCGACTACTTCTCCAAATGGGTGGAGGCAGAAGCGTACGCAAACATCAAAGATGTCGATGTAGAAAATTTTCTATGGAAAAACATCATCAGTCGTTTTGGGCTCCCAAAAGAGATAATAGCTGATAATGGACCACAATTCATTTCAACGAGATTCCAAAATTTCTGCATTAATTGGAAAATATCTTTGAACACGTCCACTCCGAGATATCCTCAAGGCAACGGCCAGGCCGAGGTAGCTAACTGGGTAATAGTGGACGGAATCAAGAGACGCTTAGGTACCAAAAAAGGACGATGTGCAGACGAGCTCATAGGAGTCCTTTGGTCCTACAGAACCACCCCGCGTAGGGCCACCAGGGAAACCCCATTCTCAATGGTACACGGCACCGAGGCTGTAATACCAGCAGAGATAGAGACACCCAGCCTTCGGAGGGAACTCGCCCCTTTGAATGCAGAAATCAATGACGAAATGAGGGAATACCAGCTCGACTACATCGACGAAAGACGAGAACAAGCTTTGATAAGAATTGCCAACTATCAAAATTCGATAGCAAGGTATTATAATCCAAAGGTCAAACGTCGAAAATTCATAGCGGGAGAACTGGTCCTCAGAAAAGTTTTCCAAAATACCACCGAGTTGAATGCGGGCAAGCTCGGGGCCAATTGGGAAGGTTCTTAGATCGTCACCGAAGTAGTAAAACCTGGAGTATATCAGCTAGCCACTCCGGATGGAACAAGAGTCCTCCGCAGTTGGAATGCCATGCACATTAGGAAATACTACGCCTAACCCGACCTACCCAGTCTCCCATGAACTACGTAATGACTTGATCCCCAAATTTGGGGTACGTAGGCAGCCCATCCTAAACAATGGGCAAAGTCTCAATCCAAACCCGAAACCAAATAGGCCCGATAACCATGAATTGCAGGACTCAATAGAGTCAACCTAAAAAGTAGCATGTCCCAAATTCTCACTAAGGCAACAAGCCTACTCGGGTAACAGACCCATCGCATAAGGCAACAAGCCTACACGGGTAACAGACCCATCGCATAAGGCAACAAGCCTACCCGGGTAACAAACCCATCACCAAAGGCATCAAGCCTATCCGGGTAACAAACCCACTATACAAGAACGATGAACCTAATCGGGTAGCCAACCCGTCTCTTAAGGCGACGAGCCTATCCTTTTCGAAATACATAATTATATAAATCTAGCATCTATAAATATGTTTTTTCAGAAGAAAAAAAACCTACGGGTTATTACGGCAGACGAGCAAGAAATATTCGACGGGAAGCATCAAAGCAGCAATCACATCACAAGGTATCCGTACATTTTTTATACTTAGCAAATTTCGAAGTTTTGACATTTTCAATTCTCTATCCGCATATAGGATAGATTATCCGGAACCTCGAATAGGAAAATTAACATAGAAAAGTACGAGGAGAAAATTAACTTAGAAACAAGAAATCATAAACATAGCATAGAGAAAATATAGCAAGAAATCATAAACATAATATAAAAAGGAAATAACAAAGGCCCTAACCGCGGGCATATCCAAAAAAGTACAAAAAAGGGTTTAAGCCGCCGTAGGCTTGCTCGTAGTAATATTCTTGGCCTTAGGCCTTATCAACTAAAAACAAAACAAAAAATGGGGGACGCTCTATGCGTAAACCCCGGGTACCTCCACGACCTCTCGGTCCTCCTTCTATTTCTCCTTCTCTTCTTCTTCACTGGCCTGGCCTCCATGCTCGGTCGGCTCCTCAGTGGCAGTCTCCTCGGCGGCGTCAGGCTCAGGCAGGGACGGCTCTTCGAGGACGACCTCCTCGGTACCGGCGGGCACAGGCAAGATAGGCTCTTTGACAGCGGGCTCCTCAGCCACAGAATCTTCAACGAAGGGCTCGGAGGTAGGATCTTCAGGGGCAGGCTCTTCGGCAATCGACCGCTCAGACCGGAGATTCAGATCTGCAAAGGGAAGGTCAGTCAATTCGGCTTCTGGAGATATAGCCGGAGACCCTATCGACGGTGCTGGAACCGCATCTAAGAGAGCTTGGTAGCGAGCAGCGTTGCCTTCTAGGACCTCTTTCTTGGCCTCGAAATCTTGAACGTTGCCGTCAATAGTATATTGGATCAGCTCAAGGCAACCTTCGGCTTGATCCAAGCCGCTATTGCCGGCGGCCGTACCTTTATACCACGCGAGTAGCGCGTCCCTTTCCTCCACCTTTCAGCGATATCGGGAACGGACAACCTTCTTCTCGGCCTCACGGTCAGCGGATTGTTGCCAGGCTTCGCCCAGCTCAGCAGCAAGGCGCTGCACGTCCTATTTCAGGGCCAAGGCCTCCTTCTCCTTCCTCTTGGCCAACTCGTCAGCCTGTCCCATAGCCGCATCAGAAGCCAGCATCTGCCTGGCGGCCGCCTCACTCGCCTTCTGGGCCTCCCCGATCGACCGGGTAGCATTTGTTAGCTTCTCCCGGAGATCAACGATCGTGTTCCCAAGCCCCTTGACCTTGGCGTCATAGGTGGCGACCCTCTTGCTCAAGACCATGATCTGATCCGCCTTTTCCCAGATACCATGGCGTCAGCCAGTTCCCTCTCTTTCAGCGCAAGCTGCTCGGCAGCCTGCGTGCCCTCCTTAGCATCGTATAGTTGGTCCTCATAATCGAGGACCATTTCGTTGATAGAAGCAACGAGCTACACGTCCAAAAACAAAAGTTAGACAAAATAAAACTTAAAGTAAAAACAAAACCTAAGGTCAACAACACTTACCAGAGTTGTCGCCGCGGCCACATCCTTGTATGGCCTCTTCTCGGCAATGCTCTTGGGGACCCTGCCGACCCCGCCATTCGTTATTTGCCGGATGAGACCGGCCGCCACCTTGGGTGCCTTGTGGAGACCTTTGTCCCCTATCCAAGTGCACCCCGCCTTCCAGGAGATCGTCTTCTCCCTGGCCTGCTCCTCGGCCACTGGGGGAATCGACCCCGTCTCCCTCACCTCGCCTTGAGAGGCCTCCTGAGGGCACTCACTCTCCCGAGCAACCCCCTTCCCTTTCTCAAAGGCCCTCGCACCGCCCTTCGGGGCCACGTCCCTCCTCGCCACATCCTTCGGGGCCGGATCCCCTTTCACCCTCTTCCGGACCCTGGAATCCCCTCCTTCATGCGGCCTCTTCACCGCCGCCTCCGAGCCCGTCCTCAAAAGGGCCTTGTTCTGAGAAGGACGAGTCGCGTCCCTTGAAGGACGAGCATGAGCAGAAGGAGGAGCAACCTCCTCCTCGGAAGGCTTTGCCAATGGCATAGCCTCTGGGGTACTGTCCCCGTCGTCGGAGAGCTTGACGACATCCTTCTTCTTGGTCGCCTCAGGGACGACCTCAGCAGGAGACTCCCGAGAAGGAGTTTCCTCATTCCTCATGCTCGTCTCCTGACGAGCAACCCTGGCAGGTGCCGACGCACCGGACCTCTTTCCTCCACCCTCCTGCTCATCTCCTGACGAGCAGCTCCAGCCGAGGCCGATGCTCTGGCCTGCTCTTCTTATCTCTGCCTTTGGCAAAGGCTATGGCCTTTCGGATGAAGAGCATCCATATCCTATGCACGTCCAAAATCCGCACTTAGAAAAAAGAAAGAAAAATACAGAAAAAAACCAAAGAAATAGGTTCAGAAATCATACCCGGAAATTCCTCCTCGTCTGGCTCGCACCAAAGTCCAGCAGCTTTGAACCTCTCCTTCGTGAAGTTCGAGCACAGCTCCGGACCAGAAGGAAAGAGCCTCTTCTTCAAAGCTTTCCACTCCTCTGTAATCGGAAGAGACTTAGGCTTCTCAGGGTCCTCGACTGCATAAGAAAAGAAAAGGAAATTAGCAAACATACGAAAATAGCCGAATAGGAAAATTAGAAAATCCAACCCAGAATCTCACCTATCTCATGGACCCATTCATTCCTATAGCTCGGCCAAGAACCAAGCGTTTCCTGACCGGCCAGGAAGAAGAAGTACTTGTGGGTCCAAGCACTCTCCTTCTTGGGAAGACCGGTGATGATCTCCCATTCCTTAACGGATATGAAAAACCTACCATTGCCCTGAATGTTGTCCTTGATGACCAAGCCCGTCAACAGGTCTCGGAGTGTAAGTGAATAAAAACACTCGTGAGCCCGGACGAGCAAGGCCGTCAGAATCCTAAAAGAATTGGGCTAAGTTGCCCAATAGAAACCCTAAGGTGTGTAAGATACTTCAAAATGAGCTCGGGAATAGGAAACCTAAGCCCCCCCGGACTCAAAAAACCTCTGATATACACAGACCTAGCCGTCCGAATTCTGCTCGTCGGCATGTTCGTCTGGCCCCGGCAACCTAAGCTCTATAGATTGGGGAATTTTATATTCTACCCGTATCCTAACCAGATCTTTAGGCTTTCAGAATCGACTTAGGAGAATCTATAACCAGAAACTCCGTCTGCCATCTTGAGACTGCCTTTTTAGGACCCATTTTTCTTTAAAATATCCTAGGAAAAACCGAAAACTACCTAGACGAGCACAAAAACCCAGAAACCAGAAAAGACAGAGATTCAAACTCTACAAAAACCGAAAGAACAAAACCCCATACAAGAATCTCCTAACAAATCCTAAGAAAATTAAAGAGCAGATAAAAAGAAGGCTAGAACCTGGACTCCCTAGGAGTTCGACGAAGAAGACGAAGAAGACAAAGAAATGAACCTCGGAATACCTTCAATGGCAAACGCAGAGCTTCTCTCTCTAAACTCGAAACTTTTCTCTCTCTAAAATTCGAAAATGATATTTGAATGCACAAACAGAGTATATATAGAGAGGAAAGAGGGAGAGGTTACCTACGACAAGACGTGCGACGGGCTGAAGCTGAAGAGACGTGCCCATTAATGCGAAACACTCGAGTATTTATACTCAAAAATTTTCGTCGATCCTACGGTTAGGGTTTCCTCAAAAAACGCAACAAACCTCATCCTACGGTTGAGATCTGCGAGCTATCCGGCGACACGTCAGCATGACAGCTGTGTCAGGAGAATGTGAAGAGTTTATTCTCTTTGAACTCCGCAAATTGGGACGCGTGTTATAACCGTTCCCGCCCAAAATTCGAAGCGACGGTTACAGCTTCAAAATCCTATCCGTCCACCATATCTCTAAATTATCCAAAATACTGCCCGGATTATGCAGATTTGCGGTAAAAGTTACAAATTTAATCAATCCTATCCGGCACGAATTTTACATGATTTCATCGAGTAAATACTATAAAATTTACTTCGTATTTTTTATAGTAGGGGGATAATTGTTGATGGACAAATTCGTCATTATTTAATATGACATAAAGTGCTAAAGTTGTGAATTAATTAAATTTACAAACAAAGACAAAAGGCTTTAAAGAAATAAATCGATATTCGCAAAAGCCCAATTGAGAAGCCCGGAGAAGTTCTCAATAAGACCAAATACAAGGCCACTTGGCCCAAAGAGCCCAAAGGCCCAATATCCATTCGACATCAATCCATAAAGACGAGGGTAGAATTGTCATATTCTCTACCCGGCATCCCACTTCAAATCCAAGAGGAAGACAAGGAGCACGAATTCAAGCCTCCAACGGGCATAATTCAAACACGTTTTTATATGAATACTTTTTCACTTTGTAAGACAAGGAGACCCTGAATTACTAATTGATTCTCCAATCTCTACACACTAGATTTGCATTTCCCATAAGTTACTTTTACGAGTTTTTATCTGCGCAGGTTTTTGATACATAAATTTTTATATGGGGCATTAATATGAGTTTGGAGTTTGAAATAATGTGCAATTCTTTTGTTTTTCCTATTTTGTCTAGCTTATGATTTTATTTTTGTTACAATTTTTTCGATACTTGATTGATGGATTCTCTTCTTAATCATCTCTCTATTGGTGCATTGTTCCTGCTTTTATTTATTTTTTCAGGAATTTCATCAGTATGTTATTCTTACGTCGCTTCTCCGGTGGGTGAGGTTATTAATTTTTAGATTTCGGTTTCCATTTGCGTTAGAAATAGTTATAGTTGAATTCAAGAATTTGTTTCTGCGTTTATTTATTTTTCAAGGATGAAATGTTTCATTTTCCATGTTTTTGTTTAATTTTGTTAATATTTGTTAAACAATTGATTTTGAGCCATTATTTATGTGATTGTTAATTTTTCAGGGACATGTTTGTTGATGTACAAATTCATCATTATTTAATATGACATAAAGTGGTAAAGTTGTGAATTAATTAAATTTACAAACAAAGACAAAAGGCTTTAAAGAAATAAATTGATATTCGCAAAAGCTCAATTGAGAAGCCCAGAGAAGTTCTCAATCAGACCAAAGCCAACGGAAACAGGCCACTTGGCCCAAAGATCCCAAAGGCCCAATATCCATTTGACATTAATTTGTCATATTCTCTACCCGGCATCCCACTTCAAATCCAAGCGGAAGACCAGGAGCACGGAGTCAAGCCTCCAACGGGCATAATTCAAACACGACGACGAGAACGAAGTCGCGGGACACGTGTAGCAAGATCGTCCATTCAGCCCGGTCAGCACGGAGAGAAGACTCCATGATTCCTGGAAGACCAACAGGAAGAATTGAAGCCTATAAATACCAAGTTCAAGCTCAGATCAACACACACACGCATACTTACAACTCTGAGAGAATACACCGAAAGCTTCTACCCGGCATTTTTGCGCACTTTGAGATTTTGTTGTATTCTTTCCCTCCTTCCTACTTGTTTCTATTTCTAGGCGCAATTTTGCTGTCTGTAGCTATCCGTCTATGTCAATTGTCGCAATAAACTAACAGAGGAAGTAGTCAACTACCGCCTTGGGACGAAACTCTATAAAAAATCCATCGTCTCATTTATATTGCTTTTATATATATATCGTGAGTGAATCGAGAGCTTGTAACGTGAGAGATCGAATTCTACCAAATTGTCTTATTCAAAAATATCATACGCTCACAAGTCACACTTGACTGTTTGAGGTGGGAAACCACGTCAACAATATCTATATGGTTCAGAGAGAAACACAAATACGTTTACAGTTTTCTTGCTTCACCGGTAAGATGTTTTATTGTTGTAATTTAGTCTCGCTCAAATGTTAAAATAAGGGTACTTAAGATAACTAGCCCTTTTAATGTTTTAACATTGTTAAAATATCCATTGTTTGGTTAATTTTGTGACATAGCCAATAAAGATATAAAATGACAAAATTAGCCTTTATAATTAATTGATAAAAAAATAGTAATTAACAAATAAACACCATTAAATTGATTACACGAGAATTTTTTTGAAAAATATTTTTTAAAAAAGGAAGCTGAAATTTTTTACTCTTAAAGAATACGTGGATATTAAACATATATTATGTCATTTATTAACCAATGTTTTGACCATTTACTCGTCATTTTCCACACAATAGGTGATGAATATATATATTAAAATTGGATTTAAATAATGCTACCAGATCGGTAAAAAAGTTTTGAATAGCAAAACTAATACCATGATTAATGTGTTGACAAATTTTTGAAGGGTTTATGGATTGACTAACACGAATAAACACGAATTAATACAAAATAAATGTAACTTAACACGAATAAACACAAGATTAATACGAATAAACATAAAATTAACACAAATAAACTAAAACTAAGACAAAATAAACGTGAATTAACACGAATCGAATAAGCGAAAACAGACTAATTTCATAGGCACTGGTTCTGGAAAATCAATATAGAAAAATTGAATATAAAAAAATACAAATTTCATCCTCTTTGGTGGCCTTGGCGTCCTCGACACGCTTGAAGAAGACGAAGGTGTAACTCCGCTGAACACGTTCATGAGCTCGGTGTCGGTCACGTCGGTGGCGAGGTTTCCGACCGAGAGGTTGTTCGATGGCGTAAGCTTGCTGAACTTCGATGCCGGACGCGGATCTGCAATCCCCAATAGAAGGTCGCGGATCTCCAGAAGCGATCGAACATGTCGTCAAAATGCAAATGAAGAATCGATTCCTCGCCGCCAACATGCAACTCGTCGTGCCATCGGGCGGTGCAGCTTCCGCCGACTCTATGTCGTCCGATGCGACGTTCGTCATCATCTGTGGATGCACCATTAACAATCCACCAAATTGAAGAAAAAATCAAGAAAAGAAGAACTTTGGATGAAATATTGCGGAAATATACCCTCGACCAAACCTTTCTAGATCTGAAACACTTCTTCTTCTTCTTCTTCTTCCTCGAGTCGGCGATGTCCGAAAGCCCAGATCTGAAACGAATTAACACAAATTAACAAAAATAACACGACAAAACCAGAGAAAAAAAAATCACCATCGAGCCGATACGGCCACCCACACCTTCCGACCCATCGCCGCCGCCGCCGCACTCTGAGACTCCGATCTCCGGCGACTCTCATGTCCGCCTAGCTCTATGCATCAACATGGAAACTGTGCCTTCTACGGCGAGAGAGAGAGAGAAGAGAGAGAGAGCTGCGTTTAAATTTTAAATTTTTCTTTGAATATTTCCATTGAACTAATACGTGGAGATATTATAGGAATTAATAGCTAAAATGTTAATTAATATTTACAGATTTTAAAATATTAATCAATAAATAATATGTCCAGGGACAATATGAGGTATAGAAAATTTGATATTTAACGCCACATCATCTGAATTGACTATTTTTGAAATTAAAATCATACGTTTGTTAAAATACAATCTAAACGTAATACTATGGCTATTGTTGATTTTTAAAGAATTTCTTTAATTTGTTAGCTTGCTTTAATTCTCTGTTGACATATATTTCTGGGATTCTGTTTCCATTTGCAATAGAAAATGTTAAAAAGATGATTTTTTCCAAGATTTATTGGTTTCTTTTTAATTTTTATTATATGTATTGGTTTGAATACTATGGATACAATTTTAGGGGATATGTATTAATTTACAGAATTGATTTTAATGGATACAGTTATAAACTTATAAATTTGTTATTTTGTCTTCGATTTTCTCCTTACATATGACATTATTTATTATATTTATCTTTGAATATTTTTTTAAAAACTTTTGTTTATTTTGAGTATTTGGTTTTTCGTTTGATTATTGTTTTACTTTATAAAACTATTATAAGGGTTATCGTTTATCTCCACGTCCACTTTTTCCTTTGCAGGGCTTTCGCTCTCACTCATTTACTCGGATGCTCCCGCTCTTTCTTTCTGACTATACATGGTCAAATGTCTGTTTTTATTGTTTCAATTTCAATTTTTTTCGTTTCTATGCTGAAATAGTAGTATAAGAAGCTAAGGATTCGAGATTTTTTTTTCTCTTGCATTTTTGAAGACGAAAATATGAAGGAAGACACAAATAAGAATTTGATAACTTTCACCGCTTTAAAAAAAGAATGAGAACTTAATGTCAACTTTTCAATTACTTTCATTACTTATGTCGCTATTTTTCTTATTCAAGTAACATTATAATTTCTATTCTCGCAAAAATAAAAAAATTATAATTTTTATCATATGTGTGATTGGTTTAGTTATTACCAATTAATCGTATATACAATCATTTATACCCAAAATAAAATAAAGAATATTTATCAGTTACATAAAATAAAGAATATTTATCCGTCACAATCTCTGTTTCTTTCTCTCACAATCTCATGCAAGATATACATTAACTAAAAACGTATATACATTTATCTGTATTAATTAGCAGTCTTTACTCTTTAGGTATTAAGTACTAATTATTATACACGGCATTGTTTTTGATGATCATACTATTCATTTAAAAAACGTTCTTTTTTTTAATCTATATATATATATATAATTCTCAATTAATGCAACATTCATTGAATCACAAATATTTGTAAACAATGAGAGATTGTGTTCTATTCAACACCACTTCATCTGCTGAATCAAATAAGTAATTATTATTTTTTAATGTCTCATGATATATCATGCTAAATACATCAGGAGCTTTAGTTGATTATAGAGAGAAATAAGGGGTTAACATAGACATTTTTAAAGAGTGTCAAAATGTCACTGCCACAAACTTTTCCATGCGTGTAGAGGCAAAGATTGAGCTTTCAGATTTTGAATCTATTTGGTAGTTTTTATTAACTATGCGGCCAAATAATAAAGTGTCCGTTCCTATCAAAATATTTATTCTCCACTAACACATCAACATTTCAATGTTTGTGAGTTAATGTCACATTTATGCCATAGATGATAAAAGATTATCATTTAATATAGGGTTATTGTCGGCATATGTTCCCGTTCTTTTGTAAATATCCAACTTATGTTCCCGTTTTTTTTTCGCGGCATATATTCCATAAGTCTTAAATCGTAGTCAAAGTCAAACTCCGTTAACACTTCCGTCTATGCCCGTAACATTTTGCCATGGGTCCCGACCTTAAAACTGGCATATGTTCCCGTTCTTTTGCAAATATCCGACTTATGATCTTGTTCTTTTTTTTGTTTAGCGTCATATGTTCCATAAGTCTTAAAACATACTCAAATTCAACATTTGTTAATACTTTTGTCTATATCCGTTTGTTTTTGCCACGTGTCATGTACACCTCGACAAACTTCATCATCTAAATTTTTTTCTTGATATCCTGTAAATAGAAAACGTTAGTGATTCCCGAGACGCGTTCGAATATCTCTTGAAAGCTTGATTTGCCTCATCTACGTACTTGAGTTTCGTTAGGCAATTAGCTTCCCAGGATATAATCAGTCAACCCCAAACTTAGTAACATTTCAAAGTTCGCTAGCGAATTAAGACTCCTTGAACTCCGTTACCTAAAGACTCACAACATAAAATCATGGGAAGCTATAAAAAATTAAAATTACAAAGTGAAAAATTAATGGGAAGCAAACTCATAATATCTAGATAGCTTTCGATACTTCGTTTTGAAGAAAGCGTTCAACTAGGGTGCTCAATGTTTTGACCCAATTGACGTTATCTCAATTTTATTTTCATTGCAATAGTTTCCAACACTTCGGAGACAGGTCATTCATTGGTTTCCTATAGTCATTGGTCATGGTGATCCCAACCTCGGTCCACTACTTTGTGTATTTACTGCTTTTGCCCAATGTCAATTCTCCTCGGAACCGAGCCCTCCCACGACGGAAGCTCATGGGTGCCAGTGAGAACCGTGGTTTTGTGGCAATTCGATTGGTTGGTGCTTTGGTTAGGGTTGATAATTAAGGATTTTAAAGCTTGTTAGAAGCGGAGATCAAAGACTTCCACGACGAAAGATGATTTCTGGATTAAAAAGGAAGATCAATTTTACATCGACGAGAGAATGAAGATTTTAAAAAAATGAGTAATTTTAACGCTTAAAAATAATTAGTATCATCTAAAAATGGTACTTTTATCGTCTAAAAAATATTATTAAGAAAATAAAAATGGAAAAAATTAGTAATTTTTTTTAAAATGGTAAAAAAATCATAAATAGAAAGAACGGGAACATAAGTAAGATATTTGCAAAAGAACGTTAACATATGCCGGTATCAAGGGCGTGACAAACTAACAGACATAGACGAAAGTGTTAACGGAAGTTGACTTTGAGTACGTTTTAAGACTTATGGAATATATGCCGCGAAAATAAAAGAACAGAAACATAAGTCGGATGTTTACAAAAGAACAGGAACATATGCCGGTAATAACCCTTTAATATATTTATAAAAAGATATTTAATATGTTACAGTTAATGTGTGTAGTCCCTTGACCTTTTGATTTCTACAACGTATAAAGTTACTGATATAATTTGAGCAATTGATGATTTAGGGATAATCTTCTCAAGAGCATTTCAAAACTTGCTCACTAGCCTAATTGAAAAAATCTTTTTTTTTTCTTTCATCTATATAATCGATATCTTTTCACGGGCATGTCTGATATGGATTGAGAAGCTGTCGCAAATATGAGGTGTTGATGCCGTTTTTTGGATTTAACACTGTTGAGGCCCAAGTTGTGGATTTGGGCCTGGCCCAATGTCGTTTGCTGACGTGGCGGGCTTTCTGGGTAGACTTCTGTGTGGGCCTTGGTTGGCCTTTGTTTCGAGGATGACAGATTTGCTGTCTGTAGAGGCTTTTATTGTCAATGATTGCTCTCTCTGACCCCCGTTGACTCTGGGATGATTGTCGCTCCGACGTCAGAGTGAGTTTTTTAATTGGCCGATTCGGGGACTCTGAGAGGGTGTCCCTGGACTTTTCTTGGATCGAAGGTCTCGTGGCCGTTCAGGGTCCGAGGCGATCGAGGTGGCTCGCTACCTGTTACCGCAGGATCTGGAGATGGCCAGGCCGGGTTTTGCACAGGACCTGTTACCGCAGAGCCTGGAATTGACCAGGCCGGGTTTTGTACAGGACCTGGTTACCGCAGAACCTGGGGATGTCCAGACCGGGTTTTGTACAGGTTCGGAGTCCACGCGGATCGGGGGTACCAGTGAACGGGGGAGTGCATTCGTCCAATATATGGGTCCAGAGATCCCTCTCAGGGTGATCCCTCGGTCGTCCGGATCTTAGAGGGAATTTTCTCAGACCTGACCCTACGACCAGAATAGTGGGCCCCTATCACTTGTCCCCAGACTATCCCAACAGCCGTATGATAGACTGGAGATAGGCTGGACACAATGTGGAACGGGGCCTATCAGGCGGGTCGGGGCCTTATGAAAAATTCCTCCAGGGCTTCCGCTTTTATGAACTATCTCACTTCTCTGAGCCTGAAACAGGTAACACCCGTGGTCAGGGGAAACAGGGGGGGTACCCCCTGATTCACCTCCGACGCTCAACATTAGTATAATATTTGAGGGGAGGCGAGTATATCGGGGGTAGAGAGAGAGAGAGAGAACTCGAGTCGAGAAGGTTCGAATGAGTTACCGTTTCAACTGAACTGAGCTTCTATTTATAGTAGGGTCCAGGGGCCCGACCGTAGTAAAATATTGTCCAGGGGGGTCCCGGACAGTTTTATAATTGCATTTTGGTCCCTGGAAAAGATGGTCCGATCCCGGCCGTCCGCGCGAGATCGGACGGCCTGCAAGCCCCCGAGGGGGGCCCGCTTTGTGCGAGATCAAAGGGCAGGGTTAATCCCTGCCCTACACGTGGCCGCGGGGGCCCGCCCCAGCAAGTGGGCAGGCGCTGCTTCCCGCGCGCCTTCATCGGGCCCATCGGGGCCCTTCGTGCATTGGCACGGGGACCGAGGCCCGCGCAGCGGGCGAGATCACGCCATTTGGCGTGATCGTGAGCGTGTGCCCCCAAGTGGGGGGCTGAGTGAGACACCGAGTGGGGCCCGCGGGCTGGTGGCGGCGCAGGGTGCCGCCACGTGTCGTGGCCCTGACAGCCGCCGCCCCTCTGGGTCCCGCGGGTGTTTCCTCGGTTGTTTTTCGCTTCCGAGCGCGTCCCGTGTCCGTTTTTCCCAAATTTTATGTCGTTTTTGGGGTTTTTCATATTTTTACGAGCACCGGGACACTTTGTTTTTCGAAAACGGGCCTCCGGAGGGAGTTTTAGGTTTTGAAATTGATTTAATTAATTCATAATCTTAATTAAAAGATTAATCGAAATAACTAATTAATAAACGGAATTTATTGAGATAATTTCCGTTTAATTAATTTGTTAGTAAAAATCAATCCCGTTTTTACCCGTAACATTAACCCCCCAGTTTTACGGAAGTTCGTGACTTCCGTGAAACTTCTATAAATTCGAGGTGGGCCCTTTCATTTTTTCATTTCCGAGGCGAGGCGAGATCTGCGGTTTTACTCGAAGTAAGTCTTTCGGACCTGAGTAACTTTTTATTTTGTTACCCTTTTCACGCACCGTTTTTTCCGGAGTGTTGCGCTTTTAGTGGTCTTTGTCGCAGCTCGGTTTTTATAACATGCCTTTCGGACCGATTTTTGTAAAAATCGGGTGGAAGTCGAGTTGGTTCGAGAAAAACCAGCCCCGAACTTCTCTCTGACTTCGATAGAGAGCCAGACCGACGCCACAGCCGCCCAGCCAGCGCCCACCGTCGCCGGCGAAGACCCTCGTCGGGGTCGTCCGAGTCCGGCGAGGTCAGTGGAGGAGGAGGGTAGCGGTGGCTGCGAGGAGGAGCAGGGAGCCGCGGGCTCGCCTGTGCGGGCGATTGGCGAGGTCGGCCAAGCCCTAGGCGGCGCCGCGCGGCTCGCCGTCGACGGAGGAGGGTCCCGTGAGGTCCGGGAGGCCGCTGCGAGTCCGTCGGTGCCGGTGGCACTCGGTGGCGAGGTCGGTGGAGAGCGGGCGGAGTTGCACCGCCCGCGGGTCCTAGGCGAGGTCGGGCTCGCCCTCGCCGGCGCGGGGGAGCTCGCCGTCGCTGGAGGCGGCCCGCACGGGGCTCGGGGTGTCCGGGCGACCTCGTCTGCGCGGTCGCCTGAAGCCGAGGCGGCTGGTGGCGGTCGGGCTGGGCCGAGCTCCTCGCGCGGGTCGCGCGAGTCCGAGCTCGCCTTTGTCGGAGCGGATCTCGCCGCCGTGGCTGGCGCGAGATCCTCCGAGGGCCGAGGGGTTCCGGCGGCCCATTCTGCGGGTTCGCCGTCCACGTGCGCCGTCGGGGGAAGTCGGGCAGCGTCGGTCCCCTCGCGGGCTTCCGACGGGGCCGGTGATGGCATGGCGGGGCCTCCCCTTGCCGGGGCTGGCTCTGTCGCGATTTGGGAGGCCCGGGTGACCCGGTCGGGAGCGGCGAGGAGCCGCTCCGAGGCCGGAGGTAGCGAGTGGGCCCGGGGTGGCCCGGGCGAGTTCGGCGGGGACGAGGCCGTCCGTGGTGGGGCCCGGCGGTCTTCTCCCGCCGATGTCCGCCTCCCCGAGGTCCGGGGAGGTGGTGTGACTTTGTCCGCGGTGGGGCCACCCTCCGGGAGGGTGGCCGGTGGTCGTGGTGTCGAGGTTCCCTCTTCGGGAGCCATCGGTCCCGACGGGTTCCCCGTGGGCCCAAACTTTTTCAGTTTGGGTTCCGGGCGGGTTTCCGTCAGTGAGGGCGCGTTGATTCTGTTCCCCCCTTTTTCAGGTGGGGTCCGTGCCTTGATTCTTGGTCCGGGTGCAGAATTCGAAATCTCCGCTCCGGAAATATCCCGGGACTTTTCAGCTTCCGGGCGGGCCCGGCCCTCGGTGCCAGCCTCTTCGGCTGGCGTTGGCGGGCCATTTTCTTCCCCTCTCGGCGGGGTTCCGAGAGGGCATTCTTCGTTGCTGTCTCCGGCGGCGGGGCCGGATACCCGTTTGACTGTTGCAGGTACCCGCCCTATGGCCATTGGCGCGGGTGGATCGCGTCATAGAGCCGTCATAGCAGGCGGGTCATGTCCGATTTTTCATCGGAATGCGGGGAGGCGGGTCGATCCTGAGCAGGAGGCTCCTACTCGGTTTTGGTTTGATCCGCCCTTGGATTGCTCGGATATCGATGTCCCGAGCGTTGTTTCCCCCGATGATCTGGAGGAGTTCTATCGGGATGAGGAGCTGGTCCCCGTCGAGGGTGTCTGCGCGCCGTCGGAGGGCTCACTGCCCAGCTGTCCTCCTGACGGGATGGTGGCGGTGCCTTTGGAGAGCATTCGTCTTGGGTTTACTCTCCCAATCCCTCCATTGCTGGAGGAGATTTTGGTCCGCACCGGCTTGCATCCGATCCAGCTCGGCCCGGATGCTTGCCGGTTTATCGCCGGGAGTTACTCGATGTGGCGGGAGGAACGTGGTCGCGCCCTTTCGGCTGACCAACTTTTTCAGTTCTTCATGCTCCGCCTCTATTGGGGTACGCGGGGTCTCGAAAACTGGTGTGTCCTGGATTCTGATCAGGGCGTTGGCGTAGCTGGCCTTCATCAGTATTCGGACCCCGATTGGCATAGTCGCTGGGTGTGGGTCCCGTGTGGTCTTTTGGGGTCCGTTCCCCGGCGGCTAGTTCCGCCTCCGCCCCGTTCTCGCCCGACTTTCGGGAGTTTTGACTTCGGCAGCCTTTTTATGTCAAGGTTGTTAACTCCCGGATATTTTGCTCCATTTCTGGAGCGGTCGGCGTGGGTTTCATCGGGGTGGCTTCCGGCCGATCGTCTGTTGGTACCGCGCTGGGCTTCTTTGGAGGGGTCCCAGTCTTTTCACGGTTTCTTTTTCACTTAGCTGGTCTGCCTTGTAACTTGATTCGTCCTGCTTCTAACTCTGTTTTTGCTTTTTGCAGGTATGGCTGGAGAAGACAACACTGGCGATTCCGGGAGGACCGTCTCTGGGGTGTTGGTGCGCCGAACCCGTCGACCGGCGCGGGCCACCGGAGACGATGAGGAGCGTCGCCGGGTGAGGGGGACCCATTCTCGGGGGAAGGCTCCGAGTTCTGCTGCGGGTGCGTCGTCGTCGCACGCGGTGGCTCACGAGCCCTCCATTTTCGACTACTCTCCTCCGTTCGGGGAGCTTGGCGTGGCCGGACAGACCCTGCCTCCGGTATTTTCTGCTTCTCTGTACGACTTGTTCAGTCGCTCTTGTCTTTTCGCTTTGACTCATTCTTTTTGTCTTTTTGCAGGTACCCTCGGTGTTTCCTCCTAGCGGTACCGAGTTCCCGGTTCCGCCTCGCGATCTCCGGGTGGACGCCGTCTATATGCAGGAGATTGCTTCTCTTCGCGCCCGTAATGCCTCCCTGGAACGCGAGAACCAGGAGTATCGGTCTCGGGCCGAGATCTCACAGGGCGGGATGACAACCGCCCTCCGTCTGCTTCATGAGGCCCAGGAGACTCGGGAGCGATTGGCGGGCCAGCTGGCTTGCGGCTCCGTGGAGTACCATCGGACGGCTTCCGCGCTTATATCAACGCGGAGCCGTATTGCAGCGTTGGAGGCCGATCTTCGGGATACGCGGAGCAGCCTGTCGGAGGTCGCGGATACCCGCTTCTGGGAGGGCTTCGTCTCCGTCTTCATCTCCTTGGCGATGTCTAACCAAGGAGTCCCGCTTTCTGTTGCCTTCCTGACGGAGCAGTATCAGCTCCCGGATCATGTTAGGGCGACGCTGGAGCCCTATGTGGCGGCGATCCCGGCCCCTCCTCCAGCGGTCCATCCCGATCCTCTGGCAGCGCTGGCGGGGTTCGGTGATCCCGCCGCCGGCTACATCGGTGCGTATGATGCTACTGGTAGCAGCACGGGCGAGTTCCCGCACTTCGGTGGCCACGGAGTAGAGTAGCGCTCTTTTTTGTACCTTTTTTTTTTTCGGAGCTTTGTAGTCTTCACCGCCTGTGGTGGGGTTTTGACAGACGCCTTCTGGGCACGGCCCTGTATATATTTGACTTTAGTTGCCATTTTGTATACCACGTCTCTTCGTGCCTCGATTGAGGTTGCGTCGGCTTTTATTTCGCTGTTTCGTGTTGGTTTCCGCTTTTCTCGGTTTTACCCCTTCTTTCTTTTGCTGCAGGTATCTATTATCCCAGGCGGTTCGGCTCAGCTTCCGGTTCTTACATCGGTGGTGGTTTTGACGTATCTGACGTACTTCGCGCCTTTCGAGATAGATCGCCGACCCCCCGAGCTTTGTTGGGCTTTCTTCGGGGTGGTCTTTATCCGGCTTCGTTCTTTAGATGCCTGAGCAGGTGGGGTTGGAGTCCCGGTCTAGTCGGGGCTTCGTACCGTGAGGACGCCTGCGAGGCGTTTGGTTTCTCCGAAGTCGGCGCTTTATTAGGCGGCTTACTGTCTCGGGTGCCGAGGTTGGCGCCTGGGAGGGCGGCTTACAGTTTCGGACTTAGCGCCTGAGCAGGCCGGATCGAGGTCCGGGCCGTGCTAGGACTTGTGCCGGGAGGACGCTTGTGAGGCGTTTGGCTTCCCGAAGTTGGCGCCTGGGAGGGCGGCTTACTGTCTCGGGTGCCGAGGTCGGCGCCTGGGAGGGCGGCTTACAGTTTCGGACTTAGCGCCTGAGCAGGCCGGATCGAGGTCCGGGCCGTGCTAGGACTTGTGCCGGGAGGACGCTTGTGAGGCGTTTGGCTTCCCGAAGTTGGCGCCTGGGAGGGCGGCTTACTGTCTCGGGTGCCGAGGTCGGCGCCTGGGAGGGCGGCTTACAGTTTCGGACTTAGGTGCCTGAACAAGCGGGATCGAGGTCCGGGCTTTGTTTAGGGCCTTTGTTGCCGGGAGGACGCTTGTGAGGCGTTTTGGCTTCCCGAAGTTGGCGCCTGGGAGGGCGGCTTACTGTCTCGGGTGCCGAGGTCGGCGCCTGGGAGGGCGGCTTACAGTTTCGGACTTAGGTGCCTGAACAAGCGGGATCGAGGTCCGGGCTTTGTTTAGGGCCTTTATATATATTTTTTTTTTGCGTCTCTTTGCCTATTCCCGTTAACCCCCCAGTTTTTGAGTAATCCGTTTAGGGTTGGGAAAAAACTATACAAGTAGAGACATATGTGGTAGTCGAAACGACAATTTTCTATTGATTTGGCACTTCTTGTGGTGCCTTCTTTTACATAGACCGGTACATCGGAGCTACTTCCGGACCGGTTTGGGGTTTTCTGTGGCGGAGACGACGGTGTCGAGCATGTTTCCTGCGAGCTTTTCTGCTTGTGTTGGAGCCTTTGTTTTTGTTTCTTCTTAGCTTCAACCTGGATCGGAACATCCCAGGGAAGATTTTTCCCTGGACTGGTCGGGCTCCAGGTCGTTGCTTAGTTTGCTTGGCTCCGTATTTTGCAGGTATCTTGCTCCGGGCGTATGACTCGTCCCTCGTCTCGTGCCGGCTTACTGGTAGTATTGCTTCAGGTGTTCGACGTTCCAGGGACGGGGGATCTCCCTACCCCCCATCTCTTCTAGTCGATAAGTTCCATCTCTGATGACCTCGGTGACGCGGTAGGGACCTTCCCAGGTGGGTCCCAGGACTCTGGCTCCCTGGACTTGCGTGTTCTGCCCCACTTTCCTGAGGACGAGGCTGCCCTCAAGAAAGCGTCTTGCCTTGACCTTCGAATTGTAGTATCGCTCTACAATTCGCTTTTGGGCCGCTAGGCGGGTATATGCGTCGTTTCTCCTTTCTTCAAGGAGGTCGAGCTCGGCTCTCAGCGCTTCGGAGTTTCGCTCCGGGTCGTAGAGTTCGACCCGTGGAGATGGCACTGTGATCTCCGCGGGGATGACCGCCTCGACGCCATACGTCAGAGCGAATGGAGTTTCACCCGTCGCGTTTCTGGCGGTGGTGCGGTACGCCCAGAGCACGGCTGGCATTTCTTCTGCCCATTTCCCTTTTTTCTCGTCGAGTTTCTTTTTCAGGATTGCCTTGATATCCTTGTTGACCGACTCGACTTGGCCGTTGGCTTGTGGATAGACCGGGGAGGAATAAGTGTTGTTTATTCCGAGGTCTTGACAGAATGATCGGAGGTCCGAGTTGTTGAACTGTGTAGCGTTGTCGGTGATGATGGACTCGGGGATCCCGTGTCGGCAGACTATGTTGCGCCAGATGAAATTCGTGGTGTTTGTCTGAGTGATCTTTGCCATAGGTTCTGCTTCGACCCATTTGGTGAAGTAGTCGATGGCAACTATGGCGTATTCCACTCCTCCTGGTGCCTTCGGGAGTTTTCCGATCAGGTCGATTCCCCATTTTGCGAAGGGACGGGGGACCATCACGGGACAGAGTGGGACCGCCGGCTGTCGCGGGATCTGCGCGAACCTTTGGCATCTGTCACATCTTCGCGCCATTTCGGCGGAGTCTTTCTTGATAGTGGGCCAGAAGTACCCTTGTTTCAAGGCCTTCAGAGCCAGAGATCGTCCAGCGTAGTGATTTCCACAAATTCCTTCGTGGATTTCGCGGAGGACTAGGTTGGCGTCTTCTTCTTCGAGGCATTTCAGGAGAGGTTGCATGAAGCCTCGTTTGTAGAGCTCTCCGTTGTGCAGCACATATCTCGTTGCTTGGAGCTTGAGATGTCTGGCTTCTTTGCGATCGGCCGGGAGAGTACCGTGTCTCAGGTATTCTTTCACCGGGGTGGTCCAGCTTTCGCCGGGCTCGCTTGCCAGGGAGAGGATTTCTTTGTCAGTGGTCGGGGTTGTTTCTTTCTCGAGCCCCTTCGTCGCTTCATTTTTGACTGCGACGTCAGGGGATTCGGGCTTCTTTATCGAAGGTTGGCGGAGGGCTTCGATCGGGACCTTTTTCAGTCCTTCGTCGTCTGCCCCGGAAGCTGCCCTTGCCAGGGCGTCAGCTTCCGAGTTTTCGTCTCGCGGAATCTGTGTGATTTCGTACCAGGATAGTGGCTCTAGGCTTCGTTTTGTTTCTGCCAGGTATGCCACCATGTGGGCTTCCTTTGCCTGGTATTCGCCTTTGACTTGCTTTACTATCAACTGGGAGTCGCAGTGGATTCGCAGGTTCTTCACCTGGAGTTTGTGTGCGATCTGCAGTCCGGCTAGCAGTGCTTCGTATTCAGCCTCGTTGTTTGAAGCCTTGAACTCGAAGCGGAGGGCGTAACGGAGTTTTTCACTGTCGGGGTTGGTGAGGACCACCCCGGCCCCGGACCCGTGCATGTTTGAGGCGCCGTCGACGTGGAGGTTCCAGGTCGGGCCGTCGGGAGTACTTTTTCTCTTTGGTGGCTTGGGCGCTTCGTTCACTGCTTCCTTGGTTTCGACCTCGGCGTCGTATGTGAACTCTGCGATGAAATCTGCCACGGCCTGGCCTTTGATGGCCACCCTTGTCTGGTACTCGACGCCGTATTCTCCTAGCTCTTGCGACCAGATAGCCATTCGTGAGGAGGTTCCTTTGAGCAGTGCCTTTCGGACTGGGTGTTCTGTCCTTACGACTATCTGGTGAGCCTGGAAATATGGGCGGAGTTTCTTCGCGGCGGTAACCAGGGCTAGCGCCAGTTTCTCGATTTGCGTGTAACGCGTTTCAGCGTCAAGGAGGGCCTTGCTGATGTAATAGATCGGTAGTTGCCTCTTGTCTTCTTCTCGGACCAGCACAGCGCTTACTGCTCGAGTTGACACCGAGAGGTAGAGGTAGAGTGATTCCTCTTCCTTAGGCTTTGACAGTAAGGGTGGTGATCCGAGGTACGCTTTCAGCTCCTGGAAGGCTGCTTCGCACTTCTCGTTCCAGACAAAGTTCTTTCCACCCTTCAGGGCTTGAAAGAAAGGCTGGCATCGATCCGTGGCTTTTGAGACGAACCTTCCTAGAGCGTTGATTCTTCCGTTCAGGCTTTGCACCTCTTTGATCCGTTGCGGGCTTCTCATCTCGAGGAGGGCCTTGATCTTCTCAGGGTTAGCCTCAATACCTTGTCTGTTGACAATGTATCCCAGGAATTTCCCGGACTCGACTCCGAAGGCGCACTTGGCTGGATTTAGCTTCATCTGATACTTTCTCAGTAACAGGAATGTCTCTCGCAGGTCGTTGACGTGGTCTTCTTCTCGAAGACTTTTTACGATCATGTCATCCACGTATACCTCCATAGTCTTCCCGATTAGCGGGGCGAAAATCTTGTTGACCAGGCGTTGGTACGTGGCTCCGGCGTTCTTGAGTCCGAATGGCATGACTTTGTAGCAATAAAGTCCCCGATCAGTCACGAATGTCGTGTGTATCTGATCAGGCTTGTGCATTCGGATTTGATTGTACCCTGAGTAGGCGTCCATCATGCTCATGAGCTGGTGGCCGGCGGTGGCATCTACCAATTGGTCGATCCTTGGTAGCGGGAAACAGTCTTTAGGGCATGCTGCGTTGAGGTCGGAATAGTCTATGCAGATTCTCCATTTCCCGTTGGGCTTTTTCACCATTACTACGTTGGATACCCAGTCGGGATACGTCACCTCCTTGATGAAGTCGGCGGAGATGAGTTTGTTGACCTCTTCGCTGATCGCCTGATATCGTTCGGGGTTGAAGGCACGCCGACGTTGGATCTTCGGCGTTCTTCCTGCTTCGATATTCAATCGGTGGACGGCGATTTTAGGGTCGATGCCTGGCATGTCGGCGTGTGACCAAGCGAATACATCCTTGAATTCTCTTAAGAATGCGATCAGCCTGGTCTTGATCATGACTGGGAGTTGGGCCCCGATTGTGACCGTCCTTTCGGGCCGGTCTGCTGAGATTGGGATCTGCGTCACCTCCGACGATGGCTCCATGGTGGGCTTGCGCCTGTTATCCCGAGGATCCAGCTCACCAAACATCCTTGCGTTCCCGGGGTACTCGGGAAGTTCTTCCTCGAGTTGGCATATCGTATTGATAACCGACTCGTTCTTCCCGGGTTTTGTACCCTGGGCGTAGCAATTCCTGGATTCCTGCTGACTACCTTTCATAACTCCTATCCCATTTTCCGTTGGGAACTTGACGAGTAGATGAAAGGTAGATGCAATGGCTTGCAGTCTGTTGAGGCTGGGTCGTCCCAGAATGATATTGTAGGCCGAAGGTTGGTCTACCACCTGGTACCTGACCATCTTAGTGGTCAAAGCTCCGTCCTCGGACCCGAACGTCGTGGGTAGGGTGATGGCGCCCTCGGTGTAGACGGGCTTCCCGCTGAAACCGTAAAGAGGTGTCTTCACCGGTGTGGGGATCAACCCTCCGAGGTTCATTTGGATCAAGGCGGATTTGAAGATGACGTCGGCGGAGCTCCCGTTGTCAATCAGAACTCGCCGAACTCGACTGTTGGCGACTAGTATATCAGTCACGATGGCGTCGTTGTGCGGGTGAGAGATTCTCCGAGCCTCCTGCTCGGTGAAAGTGATTTCTTGACTGGGGAGCATGTGGGGTGCTCCTCCGAGGTGAGTGACATTGACTTGATGGACGTCAAAATCTTCCCCGAGGGACCTGGCGTATCGCTTTCGTTGATTGCACGAATCTCCGGTCTCAGGTCCGCCCATGATGGTTGATATGACGTGGAACTGGGAAGACCTGCCCTCTTCTGGCGCTTTTCCAGCGCGAGACTGAATGGGGCTGTCTTCATGTTGGGGTCTGGTGTCTTGCTGACTCTGGTCACGGGCGTTCCCGTTTCCTGAGATTAGCTTCTTGACGAACTCCTTGAGGTGTTCGTCTTGAATCAGTTGCTCGATATGCCTTTTCAGCTGATAGCATTCTGATGTCGTATGGCCGTGATCCTGGTGGTATTCACAGTATCGGCTCGTGTCTTTCTTGGCATTTTTCTTGAGTGGCGGCGGTCTCCCGAATTTATCTCCATGGAGGCTGAAGATCGTCGCGGGTGAGGCCGTCAGAGGAGTGAAGTTTGCATCTTTCCGGAATTTATCCGTCCGTTATGAAACGGTGGTCTGTTTCCGGAGTTGGGTTGTGGGTGCTGCTTTTTACTCTGCGGTATGCCGCTACCACCTTTTCGGTTGTCGCGACTCTGATCGTCAGAGTTGAACTGGTTTCTTCCGCCGAAGTATTCGTCGACAGCAATGTCTTTGGCTGCCCTTGCCATCAATTCGGCCATTGATGCTGGCCTATCTTTGACAAGGGAGCGCGAGAAATCGCATAGCGGCAGGCCGTCGATTACTGCGGTAATGGCGTCGTCGTCGGTGTAACTGGCGACTTTGTTTGATTCTTCGACGAACCTTTTCAGGTACGTCTGCAATGTGTCGTCCCTGCGCTGCTTGAGAGTCCACAGGTAGGACTTCGGCTTGCGCTGCGAGATTGAGCTGGCGAAACGCGAAGTGAATCGCTCTGCGAGTTCGTCGAAGGACCCGACAGACCCTTTCGGAAGGCGTTGGTACCACTCGAAGGCAGGGCCCGTGAGAGTGAGGCAGAAAGCCTGACACATCGTGGCGGGTGAGCACTTCTTCACTCGCATGTTGAACTGGTATTGCACCAGGTGATATGTTGGGTCGGTAGAGCCGTCGTAGACGAGGTTCAGCGGGAACCTAAGATCTCCGTCGAGGTCCTTGGCGAGAAGGTGATCCGCCAGAGGGGATATGTTCCCCTCAGCTAAGCTTCGTGTCACGGGGTTAGTGCTTTGGGCCGCCGTGAGTCTCTGTATTTCTCGTTCGAGGGTCTGGAGCTTGCTTTTGAGGTCCTCGTATGGCGGGGTTGCCGCCTGAGTGCCTATTGCGCGGATGACATATTCTCCCTCCCGGTGCCGGGGGCGCCGAGAGTTGTCGGATCTCCTTGAGCTGCCGTCACTACCCGATTCCTCGGGTTCGTGAGATCTTTCCCTTTTTCGGCTCTTTCGATGGTCTCTTTGTTGTCCGGCGTGGTCTAGGCGGTGCCGGAGATCCTCCTCGTCGTTTGGGGCATGTCTCTGTTGCCGATGTTCCCTTCGTCGACTTCTCGCATTGTTGGTGGCACCTTCGTACCCCCCGAGCCGATCAAAGGCTGATCGTCGGGTGGTTTGTGATTGTGCTGGCCCCTGAGAGTTTTCAGGAACGGGGCGTTCTTCGTTCTTCTCCTTCTGGGTGAGTTCGAGGGCTTCTTCAGGGCTCTCCTCCTATCCTTCGTTGGCGTGCTTGCCTTCGAAGTGTTTGGAGATGAGTCCCGTCAGCCGGAAAAGGCTTTCTTCGACTCGGACCAACCTTTCCTCGTTGTGAGCTGACTCACAACGGGCGCTTGTCTCCGGCAGGATACGGACCTGCTTTCGACGAGCTTGGGTTTTGGCTCGAGTGTTTAGGGCGATGCTCTCTGTGGGGTGAGAGGGCGTGCCCTCCGTCGATTGGGATGACATTCTCTGATTTGTGGGACCAGAGCGTCGTTCTGCTGGTGGGGTTGTTCAGAGGACTGACTTCGTGCCCCCTCCTTCTAGCGCCAAAATGTTGATGCCGTTTTTTGGATCAAACACTGTTGAGGCCCAAGTTGTGGATTTGGGCCTGGCCCAATGTCGTTTGCTGACGTGGCGGGCTTTCTGGGTAGACTTCTGTGTGGGCCTTGGTTGGCCTTTGTTTCGGGGATGACATATTTGCTGTCTGTAGAGGCTTTTATTGTCAATGATTGCTCTCTCTGACCCCCGTTGACTCTGGGATGATTGTCGCTCCGACGTCAGAGTGAGTTTTTTAATTGGCCGATTCGGGGACTCTGAGAGGGTGTCCCTAGACTTTTCTTGGATCGAAGGTCTCGTGGCCGTTCAGGGTCCGAGGCGATCGGGGTGGCTCGCTACCTGTTACCGCAGGATCTGGAGATGGCCAGGCCGGGTTTTGCACAGGACCTGTTACCGCAGAGCCTGGAATTTACCAGGCCGGGTTTTGTACAGGACCTGGTTACCGCAGAACCTGGGGATGTCCAGACCGGGTTTTGTACAGGTTCGGAGTCCACGCGGATCGGGGGTACCAGTGAACGGGGGAGTGCATTCGTCCAATATATGGGTCCAGAGATCCCTCTCAGGGTGATCCCTCGGTCGTCCGGATCTTAGAGGGAATTTTCTCAGACCTGACCCTACGACCTGAATAGTGGGCCCCTGTCACTTGTCCCCAGACTATCCCAACAGCCGTATGATAGACTGGAGATAGGCTGGACACAATGTGGAACGGGGCCTATCAGGCGGGTCGGGGCCTTATGAAAAATTCCTCCAGGGCTTCCGCTTTTATGAACTATCTCACTTCTCTGAGCCTGAAACAGGTAACACCCGTGGTCAGGGGAAACAGGGGGGGTACCCCCTGATTCACCTCCGACGCTCAACATTAGTATAATATTTGAGGGGAGGCGAGTATATCGGGGGTAGAGAGAGAGAGAGAGAACTCGAGTCGAGAAGGTTCGAATGAGTTACCGTTTCAACTGAACTGAGCTTCTATTTATAGTAGGGTCCAGGGGCCCGACCGTAGTAAAATATTGTCCAGGGGGGTCCCGGACAGTTTTATAATTGCATTTTGGTCCCTGGAAAAGATGGTCCGATCCCGGCCGTCCGCGCGAGATCGGACGGCCTGCAAGCCCCCGAGGGGGGCCCGCTTTGTGCGAGATCAAAGGGCAGGGTTAATCCCTGCCCTACACGTGGCCGCGGGGGCCCGCCCCAGCAAGTGGGCAGGCGCTGCTTCCCGCGCGCCTTCATCGGGCCCATCGGGGCCCTTCGTGCATTGGCACGGGGACCGAGGCCCGCGCAGCGGGCGAGATCACGCCATTTGGCGTGATCGTGAGCGTGTGCCCCCAAGTGGGGGGCTGAGTGAGACACCGAGTGGGGCCCGCGGGCTGGTGGCGGCGCAGGGTGCCGCCACGTGTCGTGGCCCTGACAGCCGCCGCCCCTGTGGGTCCCGCGGGTGTTTCCTCGGTTGTTTTTCGCTTCCGAGCGCGTCCCGTGTCCGTTTTTCCCAAATTTTATGTCGTTTTTGGGGTTTTTCATATTTTTACGAGCACCGGGACACTTTGTTTTTCGAAAACGGGCCTCCGGAGGGAGTTTTAGGTTTTGAAATTGATTTAATTAATTCATAATCTTAATTAAAAGATTAATCGAAATAACTAATTAATAAACGGAATTTATTGAGATAATTTCCGTTTAATTAATTTGTTAGTAAAAATCAATCCCGTTTTTACCCGTAACATGAGGAATGAATATTACAAAAATGATCTTAATTTTCATTATTAAATTTTTTTAATTTCCCAAATTATTCTTTGCTTTACCTGTAAGTTTTGAGCCTCATATAAATATACATTTTTAATGCCAAAATCATAATTTTAAAAATAATTATCTTGAATACTCATTTAGCATTATTATTGTATATTGATATAATATTATTTATGATATAATTAACATAAATTAAGTTATATCAATAAAAATAATCATTTACATGTTACCTTACACATAAAATAATTTATTGTATTTTGACTTATTCTATTGCTATGTGAATACACAACCATAACTATTGTTGAGTTTGATCTTGAATAACATTAAAATAGTTTTCAACTATACAACATAGAATTAAACTAATTAGTTTGTTTATTTTGATAAAAATTATAAATTATAATTGTACGTCAGTGCGCGAAATGCGATGGTTGTTCCTTTATATAGGTTTCTGTCTAGAAATTGTTTGAACTATTTGGCTAGCAATTTGGAAATCATTTGTGCTAAAATATTTTATTAAAAAGGTGATAAAATGGTAATTAGTTCATTGTTTAATAATAAAAAAAATACTTTTCTAAGATAATTTTTTTCTTTCATTACTTTACATATAAAAAGTAAAAATATAAAAGATATTTCATTTTGTGTTTTGCTTTTAAATCCTCAATTTAAATCTTTACATACATAATATTATTTAAATAAAAAGAAATACTTAGAAAAAGTATCACAAAGTGTCTCATAGTACGCTATATAATTATATGTCAAATTTTATTTTATCGTGGTAAGACCTTTAAAAACTAATAAAATAATTTTGTCGTGAGAAACTTAAAACTTTAAATAAGACTTTTTTGGAACGTTTGCAATGATTAAAAAAAGCTTATAATAGGACCTTTTTTTCTTTTAAAAAAAAAAATAGACCAACCATATGTTCATTTATCTTTATAAAGACCACATTTCTAAAAAATTAAACCAAACACAATTTTTCTATTTCTTTTCAAAAAATAATGCAACGAAATTTTAGCAATCACTTTTTCAAAAGGTAATTATAAAATAATTTGATAAAAATAAAAATACAAACACAAAACAAAAATAAAAAGTGTTATATTGTCCGAAAAAGTTTAAAGCCAAAGTAGCTGGAAGGTGATTTATTAAAATTTCATAGAAAATCGCAGCAAAGAAGTACATTCTTTTTGGGAAAATCGTTTTGTGTTAATATTAAAAAAAAAGTCAAGGAAAAATAGAAGGTAAATTAAACTTACATTACATTGTTGTTGTTTTTTTTTTTTTTTTAGACTTTATTCATTCCATATTTTCTTTTTATATTTCTTTATCCATTGTCTTACACTTATTTATTCCATTTTCTCTTTTAACATATTAAAATAAAAATAAAAAACAAGAAATTTAAAATGTATAACTTAATCGTGGAAATATTATTAACGTGCTATATTTTCTTGGAAATGGACCGTATTGTCAGATACATATATACTTAACACCAAAAAAATTAAACAAAGTTATCATTATATTATTTACTATCTCAATGCGGGGCTTTTGACAGTTTTTCTTATCAATTTTTTTGCTCGCTCTTCTATTTTTTCACATTATTTGATGTTTGTTCACCTCATGGATAATTTTAAAAAAATTAATATTTTTTTGAATTAATCGTCAATATCATTAACCAAAAATCAACAATTGTTGAATTATAACTGGATGTTGACTTTTTAATTAAAATTTAACATCCAAGTAATAAAGTTTAAATTAACCAATTTTTTTCAACACATTTTATTATTTACGATGAGTTATTGAATTTCAAATATTCAAGTATAATACACGATAAATTTAATAGATTTACAAAAATTCACATTTATAATTAATAGTTGATCGCCACCGCGCGAAGCACGGTGCCGTGCACTAGTTTGAATAATATGAGTTTTTGAGTGCTGAGATGGCACACTACACAAACAAAGATTGAGTTTTCTTAATTTTCTAGACGTTGAATTTTTTGGTAGTTTTATTCTTCCTAAATACGTATTTAACCTCCACTAGTGGATAGCACCGCGCTTTGTGTGGTGGCGATAAATATTATTTATAAATTTGGTTAAGATATATTAAATAGTTTTATTGTATAAAATGTGTGGAGTAATTGAAAAAAATACACGCACATTAAACTATTGGGTACATGTGCGTTTTTTTTTAATATAGTTAACTCTTTGACTTACTATATTTCTTATATTGGTATTTAAAAAATATTATATATTACATAAGTTTTTTTCTTTATTTCTATCAAATGTTTATCTTCTTTCACCACAAATGTTAATTAATAAAAAGTTAAAAAGACGTGAAAGTATAGAATTAAACCTTCTAAATGTCGAATAAATCCAAGTGATTTTAACAGAAAATTTTGAACAACACAAATTATAGGAGAAACTCTTTTTCTAGAAAAGTTCCTTGCAACAAACATATCGTAGCATATTAATATATATTTTTTTCTTTTTACGCCTTATTGTTTAGTAGCTCTTAAGTTGTTATTTTCATTAAAAATTATATAATTTATTTATGTCCTGCTGGTAATTTCATGTTGTACATACAACTTATTTATTAATATTTTAAAATTCATTTGAGTCAACATAACGTTGGCATGAATTTATTTAATATATGTCTATTAAATCTGAAAAACTAACGTAAAATATTTGAGTTACCTAACATTTTATTTAAAATGTGAAAAACCAACGCAAATATTTTAATGTTGTCTTATACATTTTTTTCTTCCAAATAACTTCACCAAAAAATTATATGAATTTTGAACTCATTACTCTTTCGATTATTAGCTACATACATAATTACATATACATCTTAGGGAATGTTGAAAGTTTATAACTATAGCTGGATTCGTAATTAGCTGGTAATAATACATCAAACTGTTTATATATATATTACAAATTTAACTGAAATGATGAATTTTAAAATATTAATAAATGAGATCGTATCTACCATGAGAATTGGAAAATGAACATTTAAATAATCATAATCATTTCTAACAATCTATATAGAAATAGTATTTCAAAAATATTTTTTTCAACTTAATATTTTTAAGGAGATTATTCCCAAAACTTAATAAACAGCTCATAATAAATGTGCCAACATTACATATACTTATCAATTGCTATTTAAAGAGAAATGTTACGTAGTGCACATCCCAATTTTTGGGTATTGCCTCCCAATTTTTTTTTTTTTTTTTTAAATCTAGTTCGCTTTCACTTCCAGTACAAAATAAAAGTTCATCAAGTCATATATGCGTTAAAATTTTCTGCGACTTGTATCTCTCTATCTTCTCTTCTGGAATATTTTTCTTGATTTCAAAACTTCCATGAACTTGTAGAACGTTCACCATAAAAAAAAAAATATAAACACAAAAAGAAAGAAAATAGTATCACTCCGTGATGAAGGCCAAGATTATATTTTTTACAACTAAATAAAATAATTAAATAAACTACTTTCATTTATATATTTTTTTATCAAAGTACATGTAATATTCCTTTTGGTATACATAAAAAGAATTGAACTCACATTTCTTAAAACTGCGCAATGAGATTTTATATCATTATCTTCTTTTACAACAATCATAAAACTTACACCGTATCTTTTATCTCTCTGCAAAAATAAAGCATGTTCAACCTCAAATCTCTAAATAAGTCTTAACCAACAACAAAAAAACCCAAACAAAGAAAATACTCTATCAATTTTATGAAATATAAATTTGCCCCAAAAAATAAAAAATAAAAATCAAATACCTAAACTTTGATGAAGATCGTCAGCTTTTTCACGATCACAAGGAAATTGCTACAAAGCCAAATTTAGCATCTGCAACATGAAAAAGTAAAAAAGAAATCACTAATAAGATTATTAAACAAACAGAGCATGAAAGAAAGAAAAAATGATTTGACATACATGGTTCATATATTCATTTATAGTGTTAACCCAAGCACGAACAAAATCAATTCCTATTTCCATCCAGATTAACCAAATATAAAAAATAATGAAAAGGAATTAAATAATAAATAAAAAACATTGTTCGTACCAAGGTTTAAAATGTCGCTTGCCGATGTCGTTTCGTATTTTCCGTTTTATGGATATATCGCCTGCCGATGGGTATGTCGATGGGCAAATTGTAAAAAAAAAAAAGGCATGCCGCATGCCGCATATATCGCATTTTTCGCATGGGCATACCGCATGCCGATGGAGTTTTCGACGGATATTTTTTTAAAAATATTTGAGTTTTTAAGCAAGATATTTATATAGGTTCAAAACTACATATTTAATAAATACAAGACATAATTATATACAACAAAACACATTTGTAACTTAAATATGTGAGTGAATGTATAATATTAAGTCACTTTATTAGTTGAAGTGTATAATATTAATTCATATTATTATGTGAAGTGAATATGTATGTTAATTAAGTGTGTAATATTAAGTGAATATGCATGTTAATTGTATATGTATATGTTAACAAATTTAATATTAGTTGAAGTGTATAATATTAAATGAATATGTATATTAAGTGTATATGTATGTTAGGTGAAGTTAATATGTATGTCAAGTTTATAATACTATTTGAAGCGTATAATATTAAGTTAATTATTTTTGGCGAAAGTTTAATTGGTATTTTTGCCAAAATCTACCAAAAATATGATTTTTTTGCAAAATTCCAACCATTTTTCGCAATTTTTACTCACAAAAACGAAAAACGATATTTCATCCACCTGCCCATGCGAATTTCGCGAAAAATGGTAAAAAATCAGCGAAACGAAAAGGTTTTCCTTTCGCATATCCTCGAAAACAAAAATCGATCGACATTTCCATGGAAAATCACGAAATGTAATACCTTGGTTCGTACATGCACTGTGAATATACTTAAATACATAATATTTCTACTTTGGGTAAACGAACGAAAACTCACCATAAAAGTATTGGAGATGGTGGGCCGTGGCCGGAGAGCTGCCGCCCTAGGATGGTGAGAGCTGAGGATGCTCGGAAAAGTAGGGGATTTCGGTGAGAGAAAACTCATAAAAAATGATAAGATGATAATTATCCGAAGATCTTGAGATAACAAAAAATTTACCGACTATTACAAATATGCAATGGTATCGTATATATAAACATGTGGGCTTCACCACCTCCGTCGTTTGACCTCTCACCTTTCTGCACGTTCCAGCAAGATGAGGATTATACCTGCACACCATGATCATTATCTTAAAACCCAGGGAAAACGAAGACAATTACAAACACATATATATAAAGAGCTTATTTGAGGGTTTAGCTTACGAAACCCGATGAAGTTGAATGAGCAATGTGAGGTAATGAAATATATTATTGTTACAAAGTTAATATAAGAGAAATTGCACCAAATAACTAAATTGTAACATAGGTTTAGCAAAATAGCTAAATTTTGGTTAATTTTGTAAACTAGTCAATTAACATGAGGTGGCATATTAAATTCAAATTTTAATCCTAAAATACCCTTTAATTAATCAATTTAGATTATTATTTTCGTAATGAATTAAAATGGTAATTAACCTTATCAGCACAAATCATGGTAACTGATTACTTATTAATTTAATTAAAAAAAGAAAAAAATAATATAAATCAGCTTCCTTAATAACACGTTTAAATGGTTAAGAAGTGAGACCAAATCTTTCCTATTAATCAGGATATTAAATCGTGCAACTTAATATTCATATACTGGTCAAATAATACAGCTTCATTTTTTTTCAAAATCAACGTGAAAAATGGAATTTCATAACGTTGCATTTTTTCAGTTCCACAACTGCAGATTCTTCTTCCCCCTCCAGCCCAACTCATCGATCGTTCTCCCCCCGCCGAGCAACTCGTTCCGCCCCCTTCATCGTTCCGCATTCATAGCTTCACACGATGGAACCAACACAACATTGCTCCATTTTTCAAGCCATTTCAAACGAAATTGTCAATTAGAATGAAAATCGGGATCTTCATGTCTCAAACGCTGGTAATCATTGTTCCTTGTCAAAGTTTACGTTTTTTGTTTTTTTGGATACCAAAGTCATTATTGTATTTGATATAAGCAGATTTTATTTCCCATGATGAAGAAATGCTTATGCAAAGAAGTAGCTTACTTCTCCTATAACCACGCAACCAATCACAACTATTGCTTCCAGTAGTCAGACTTTGTCAATCCTCGAATCAGGTATTTACGTGTTTATTTACTATACCTTTATATAATGTATTCTATGTTAATTCACGTATTTTCGTGTTTATTTTCTCTTCTTTCATCAATGACTTATTTTCGTGTTTACTTGTATTTTATCCAATTCGGAAAATAAATCTGCATTTATGTTCATTTGTTTAATGCATCAGGTTAAAAAAGGTTTATAACCATCTAGAAAAAATATATATTTATGATAAAAAGTAATTTTTTTTAGTAACGATTAATAACTAGTATATTTTGATTATTTTTAGCAGTTAGAGACTTCGAGATAATTCTCGTATTTATGTGTTAGTAACAATTAATAACGGGCATAATGTTTATTTGTTGCAGTTAGAACCTTCGAGCAGTATATGTATTCGGTTGGATCATCACCTACTTTTGTATTACCCGATGACAGAGAGAAGGACGACGGGTCAGTTATGTACGATAATTTAGATTTCACCAATTTTCCTGAAGATTTTGAAGTTAGAGTGAACGACAAATTCACGCGAAAAGATTTGTTGACTACAGTCATGAAAATCATAGCAACAAAACATTATTTTTTCATACAAAAATCGTCGGTCTAGCCAGTCTTGTTTTGAGATATACTGTATAAATGAGGATTGTCGATGGGAAATGAACGCGTCTGTGAGTTCAATTTCTAAGATTTGGTTTGTTAAATCTTATATTAATGAACACACATGTTCTGGACGCAATACCCAAGAAAAAAATCGCCAGATGACATCGTCCCTGATCCGCAAGTTGGTTAAAGCAGATCTATTAGGCTGTTTGGGAGATAGATTAACACCGAAGGGCGTGGCGGAGATTATGCAAAGTCGATATAGAGTCAAAGTACGCTACTTCCAAGCTTGGTTAGGACGGACTAAAGCTTTGGCGGATATTCGTGGCAGTTTTGAAGAGTCATATTCTCATCTTCCAAGTGTTGGCAAAATGATTTGCGAGAAAAATCCGGGTAATGTACAGTTTTTATTAGTGTTTATAATCATTAATGTTGTGATTATATTTTGTTTTTCTGCTTTTTTATTTATTTTTGTTGCTTTACACTGATTAACAATTATTATAAAGTTTTCATTTACATGAAACATTTTAATATACAAGATATGTTTTGGTGTTAGTATTAAGTATTTTCGTTAACAGTTGTTGATTTAGGGTTAATATACAGCATATGTTTTCATTTACTAAATTTTGGTGTTAAGTAATTTTGGTTAACAGTGGTTGATTTTCGTGTTTATTTTCTCTTCTTTAGCACCAATGACTTATTTTCATGTTTACTTGTATTTTACCCAATTCTGAAAATAAATCTGCAATTCTGTTATCAATGGTTGATTTTCGCAGCATTCACGATGTGCTATTACCCACTATGTTAACATAATTTTCACCAATGTTCATCTTTCCAGGAAGCTATACTGAAACCAAGCTTGATGCTAAAGGGAACTTCAAGTACTTCTTTTTGGCGATTGTTGCTTCCATTCATAGATGGAAATTTTGTCGGTCGGTTATCTCAGTAGATGGTACGCATTTGAAAGGCAAGTACCATGGTACATTGCTATTGGCTGCTGGACATGATGGGGATAATCATATCTTCCCGTTGGCTTGGCACCGAGAGATATAAATCTTGGTCGTGGTTTATGAAAAACATAAGAAAAGTCTACGGGGTTAGAGAGGATTTGGTTATTATTTCTGACCGGGCTCCAGCGATACCAAAGGCTGTTAAGCGTGTCTACCCCGAAACAAAGTACGTTGAGTGCATGCAACACTTATGGGCGAACGTAAAGTGCAAATATGGTAAATCGTCAATTCAACAAATGTATTATAATAGTGCTAAGGTGTACACGCATAAATAGTTCCATTATTGGTTGGATCAACTTTCATCAAAAAAGTCATCCATAAAGAAGTACTTGCTCGAAGCTGGTCCGGATTTCTGGGCTCGTTCGCATTTCCCCAGAAAACGGTATGGATTAATGACTACTAACAAATCTGAATCCTTGAATTCTGTGATAAAAGAAGCTCGTGGGTGGCCTGTAAGCGCACTTGTCTTGAGTTGGCATTGTTTGCTACAAAGATGGTTTAACAAACAACGTGCTTTGATCCCCAAGATGGTCAATGGACTCACTGCCCATGCTCAAAGCGTACTCGTGGAAGCTAAGAGTAAAGCACGCAGAATGAACGTAAGTGTGTTTATTCTACACAATATTTTTTTGTATTTATAGTTTAATAGTTTAGTTACTTATTATTTCACATTAATAGGTAGTTATTAATGTGAAATTTTAGTGTTTTTAGTAGTGTTGATATTTATTAATTACTGTTAATTTTATGTTTTATCAGGTTGAGGCTATTAATGACAACCTGTTTGAGGTTATTCAGGGAACGGTGCACAACGTCGTTAATATTGCATTAAAGACATGCTCTTGTTGTGTTTGGCAACTTGATGACTTCCCGTGTTAGCATGCTGCAGCAGCTCTATATAGGATGAATTTAAGGCCCATCGATTTCGTTCCCGAATAATTCACAAAAGATGTGTTTATAGCGATGTATTCACATGATGTTAATCCGGTAACACATGACAGTACTTGGGATCTGTCTACTGATGCGGATGTAATAAATCCTCCTGTCCAGAAACGTCAACCAGGAAGACCCAAGATGAAAAGATTCCTTTCAAAGTCGGAGTTGCATCATCCGTACCACAATCGCTGCGGGAGGTGTGGAAAACTGGGGCACAACAAGAGGAGTTGTTTGGCGTAGCCAATTTCGTGAACTTTATGGTAAAGTTTTCACTAAATTGTGTATCGAATCATAATTAATTTTGCTGATAAGCATTTACCTATTTTTTCTATTTTATTTGTTCCTAAACTGCGATGATAGCTTCTTGTCTTTTATTCATAGTACCATTGTTTATCTTCGTTAATTTTGACATAGTTTTGGTTCAAATTGCTTATATGTCAACACATAATGAATGTTAGTCGAAAATAATAATTATTCATTCTGCGTGTATTATTTCGTTTTGGCTGATTATATTTGGCGTTGTTTGGCGCATCCAATTTAGTGAACTTGATGATAACATTTTCCACTAAATCGTGTATCGAATCATAATTAATTTTGATGATAAGCATTTAATTATATTTTCTATTTTATTTTTTCCTAATTTGAAATGATAGCTTCTTCGTTTTTATTCATAGTACCATTGTTTATCTTCGTTAATTTTGACATAGTTTTGCTTCAAATTGCTTATATGTCAACACATAATGAATGTTAGTCGAAAAATAATTATTATTCATTCTGCGTGTATTATTTCATTTTGGTTAATTATATTTCTCATTTAGTAAACAAAATTAACTATCCGAATCACGTAAAAAAATGGCCATTCAGAAGCCTATGTGTATTTGTAAATCAGAAATTGACCATATATGTATTATAATAAGAAAACGGTAAAATTAAAAATTCACTTAACCGGTGAGTCTTCATTTTTCTAACTTAAACCGTCATTAGATAATATTATAAACGAGTTTTAACGAAAATTAATAGTGTATTTCATATATATTCATCAATTACCGTGTGAAATTAACCAAAATTCTTCTTAAAAATGAACAATAAACACCAATTTAACAACTGATATTAGTTATTTTGATTAATAACTAATTCATTTTTTCCCAAAATAACAAAGCCGAATATACGATTCGTAATGAAAAAACAGACAAAATAAATGGCCAAATTGTTTTGCCATGAAAACTACATAGTGCAAATTGATGAAAATAAAGTCGACTACATATTAAAATTACGCAACGAAGTTCAAATCCCCAAATCGAAAGATGGTTGACTTGCACCACGACTCTGTCGTCGTCGTTTCCATCTTTTTTGGCTTTTTACCTTGAGTATATGGCGGTCTCATGGAGGGTCTTGGTTTGACAATCCTCTTTTCTCGGAAGTTAACGACTTGCGGTTGTGTTGGTACTTTCTCCTTCTTCACTCTTTTTCGTGTATAAGCCAATGGTAACACCTTAGATTTTGGCACCACTTCTCTCTGTATGGTTTCATTTTCTGCCTGTGAATGAAGTCCCGCATCATCAATCAAAGAAATGTTGTTACGAATAAAATGTAAGTCACGTTTTAGTGATTCTCTGCTGGCCTACAAAAACAGATTTATAGCTTGTTAATATATAACTCCATTAGATTATTTTGGTAACATATTAACGATGGGAAATATTTATATTTAGTTCTAACCTGTGGACTGATGTTTAAACTTGAAAGATTATTGCTCGGCACTGGCAATGGTGTTGCGTCAACCTAAATGAATGAATTCAAACATTTATTAAGTCCAATCAACCACAATAATCATTGTCGAACAGTTACATTTATTTAGAATACCTGAGTTGGATTTGCAGAAGCGGCTTCAGTCATCAAGTTAATGTTTAGTACTGGTGCACTGATGTTTGAATTTGCTTTCTCATTGCGAGGCACAGCTAAGGGAGTTGTGTCATTCTAAATTTCAATATGTAAACACTTAGTAACCTAAATTAATCATAATTAATTCTAATCAACAACAATTAACAGATGTACCTGAGTTTGTTTTGCAGAAGCGGCTTCAGGCAACATATTAAGGTTTGGTCCCAGTGCACTGATGTTTGAATTTCCTGGCTCATTGCGAGGCATGGCTAAGGGAGTTGTGTCATCCTAAATTTCAATATATTAAAATTTAGTAACGTAAATTAATCAAAATTAATCTCCAGAAACAAAGACATAAACTAACGAGTACGGTGCTACTACCTGAGCATTTTTTGCACAATCCAAGCACCTGAATTTCTCGAGAACAGACACTCTTTCTTTCAGTATTTCTTGTTCTTTCCTCATCAGGGCTATTTCAGCGAACAACTGACTTCTCTCGTCCAAAGCGTCAACCGGATTATTCCGCGAAGCGGACCTCGAAGTCTCCCCAACAACATGCTCCTGCGAAACAGTCCGTACATTGTAGTCGACTACTTGGACCTTCAAAAAATATCATGTCGTTAGTATATAAAATGATAAATAAAATGAACGTGAATTTTGGTTAATACGCTTACGGTTTCGCATTCAAATATCTTCTTCGTCAAATCATCCCAGCCCGGAGATGGGTCGTAAACCCACTTAACCAATGGCGGTTCGTCGTATGAACCATTCCGTGACGTGAATCTGTCTTCTTCAAAGCACGGAGCTATCTCAAAAGCCCACGCTATTAATGGGAATATAAACCTATTAATATCGTAACCGGTCACTCTTGAACCGAATTTTCTCGACTTCTTGAAGCCGTCTCTTAAATCTTCGAAGCTCTTCCTACCCCAAGGATACAAACCAAATGCTTCGGGATTGTTGGATAATTGCAGGTGATGTGCAATGATACCGTTTGAATGTTGCCTCGGTAGCACAATACACTCAAATATTGCCAAGTTCATCAACGCAACCTTTTCTTCGTCATTTCCCGGCATTTCATCGGCATATATATGGTTCAAAAAATCACCAATTTTCCGATTATCTGGATTTTTGAAGAATTTTTCTTGAAGTTTGTTCTCAATTGATAGTTTCATGAACGTGTTTGGAAGTGGGCCACGTTTGAGACCTGTACAAATCATTATTATAATCAAGATAATGAATACTAAAATCAACATAAATGGCCAGAAATCAACCGAAATGCCATTAAATCATCCGAATATTACCAAAAATTAACAAATATTACCAGAAATGTCTTCAAACTCTTTGATTGTAAACTTCACAAGCTCGGCTCCAACTCGGAAGCACAAACACTGATGGTCATCTCCATTAACTTGACGCATGACCATTTGGTGCACTAATTGTTTCGGAAAAGTAGTGCCGTTTATTTTTTTTTAAATAGCCAAACGGTCCTGCCGCAAATAGGTTACGCAAGTTCTCCGTTTTCAAATGACCTACAATATTATTAAGGATGGAAAGTTTTAAGTGGGAATGAATCCTTTGTTTTGACTTCCAAAGCGATTTAGGCACATCATAACTTCCGGGCTGCAAAAAAAATTTAAAATTATTTTAGTGAAATAAATTATTAACGATTCGGAAACATATTAACGGAAATAAACGTACCTCAACAAGTTCAATCGGGACAGCAATGGCTTTCCTATTGTTTGGTGATTTATGTTTACTCACACTTGATCTTGTACACTTCATATTGTTTCCTATGACAATCAACGACAGCTAACATTAATTAATGGGGGATATCATCAACAAAATAAGCGAGTGTACATATCAACAGAAATTCATGAGGGGATTTCAGCAACTAAAAACAGAAAATAACACAAACACCGAGCTCCATTCAACAACCCAAACACATGCAAACCTATTTAACATAAAAACCGAATGTAGTGTATTAAAAACCCAAACACGATTAAAACCAATACCGATTTAGCATAAAAAATCCAAAAGACATGATGTATATAAAAGCAAACAAAACATAACTCGTATGATGCCTCGCCGGAGATGAACTCGCCGTTAATGGCCAATAAAGACACATGAAATCGATTTTCACTCCAAAATACCCTAAATTAACATAAAAAAATCAAACCTAACCAATGGCCAATAAACCGAACCATAATATACTAGCAGAATATTTGAATGCCCCACCGGTTAATAGAAGGTGAAGCCTCGCCGGTGATGTTTCCCTCGTTAACAGCCGGTGATTGTGACGAAGACTATGGAAGCTCGAAGAAAAACGAGAGAGCTCGGTGAGTGTGTTTGTTCGATGAGAGAGAAGTGAGCTCGGTCAATGTAATTAAGTTTAATTTGAAAAACAGCTAAAAACAGGGGAGGTTGTTGAATTTATTGGTACCAAATAAATACTGATTCCAATTAATATATCGATACATAATTAATGTAAATATTCAACATTAATGAAATAAATTTTTTTCAGATTAATAACCCAAAAATTTCGTGGTTAATTTTTATTTATTTTTAATTTCTTTTTTAATTATTAAGAGTAAGAATCTAATTAGAAATACACTTAAATGATTAATTGGCTAGTTTACAAAATTAACCAAAGTTTAACTATTTTTCTAAAACTCACTTTCAAGATTGGTTATTACCCTTAAAAACTCCTAATATAATATAATTTTCTGAATACTTGATAGTTACTTGATAGTCTAATGGAATTCTCGTAGTCACATTTGAAATAAGAGACAAAGAGTCTTAAAATATTTATTTATGTAAAATGATGTTACAAAGCCTTTAAGTGCTTATTAATTACTAACATCAGCGTTAATGATATGACTTCATGTAACGTATACATATGAATCATCTTTCATAGCTTTAATATGTATACATGCAGTTCTATATTGGATATAAATATATCATTCATTGCATGCTGTTTATATAAATAGTGCGTCAGAATAGGTTTGACTTCTCGACGATTATTGACGATTTTCGGTCTCACCGGTAGTTATCGGTAAATGTTCGACCACATTAGTTATCGTTTTATGACTTTTCGCTCAAAAATTTCGAAAAGCTATAAGGTGGTTATCAACCGATTATCGCCAAATACAGTGTAAAATTTGGATGCTTTTCGACCATGGCATTTTTTTTTACGAAAATTCAGAAGCTTTATTGGAGGAAGAAGATGAACAGTGTGCAATATGGTCCCACACGCCTTTCTCTTCACGTTTTTCTTTCATTCTTCTTACATGTGATGGGATCAATTTTTTATTTTATTTCTTTTATATTTTATTTTTCTTTTCACTTTTTATTATTATTTTACTCACTACTCATTAGAATAAACCCTAACAAGTCCTAGTAATACTAGTAGTATTAGGATACGTTTACCACCTATTAAAGAATTCATCAAATATTAAAATATTTTACTTAATAATAAATTATGTTTATATTTAATAATTTTCTTACCACTTTTGTTCACCATTGGTCATAATATTTAGTTTGTTACCATATATTAAAAATTTGCCCAAACAATAACTATCAAACTTATACAACTATTTTCTATTATAAATCTGTCAAAATAATACATAATTACATATTAAATTTATGCTACATATTAGACAGTAGACACATATAATTTTGGTATAATTTATTTTCAGATTTGAGCTTAATTCAGATTTTTTTTCATAATCACAACAAAAGTCTTCTAAATTTATGTGATGGAATTATATGTGTTTGTGTATGATTTTATATACATATGTTTGTTTATGATATTATTTTTGATATCATGACATGCTATTAGAGATTAGAACAGAGCCAATAAATATAATGGCATGTTATTATTTTTATAAAAAAAATTTAACACACTATTTTAAAATTGGACAAATATAAGTTTAAAAATATTTTATAAGTTTTCCGTCGAAAAGTATCGATAATCTGTCAATAATCATCGAAAAGTATCGGTAATCGGTAAGCTACAGTATTATAGGTTTTCCGTCAATTAATCGGTAAGCTATCGATTAATCCGTCGAAAACGGTAACCGATTTATCGGTAAGTTCGATAACTTAAACCTTGCGTTAAATAATCCATGTAATCAATAAAGTAATAATCTTGCAAATAAACTGATAAATTTTTGCAATAAAAAGAAAAATCAGAAAACTGCAAAAATAGGAAATGAAGATTCATCACATTAGAATTAGATAGTGTCATGTCAATACCCAAAAACTGTCCTTTTACATTTATACTAGGGGACTACCCGCGCTTCGCGCGGTTGTGAATATGACACTGGTAAATTTAGTCGAAAACATCAATAAGATGCAAATACTATTTTTTATGAAAAAATAAATCATGGTCTCTAAGCACTTCGCGCGGTAGTTGGAAATATTTTTTTATTTTATTTTATTTTCTCTAAGCACTTTAAAAAGATGCAAATACTATTTTTTATGAAAAAATAAATCATGGTCTGGTTTTTTCGTTACAGTCATGGGATTATAAATATATTATGTTTGATTACATACGTAAATTCATTCATATATTTTGTCTTTATAAACTTCTTTATATACTCAGTATAAATCACTGAACACAACAATCTATCCAATATATATCACAAATGAAATGAAGACGACATTTATTCACACCTTTGAATGCTCTAAACGAATACTAACCCAATGAGGATCTTTATTTCCTTTTTGTAAAAATTGGAAAACCGAACTCATTTATGCTTAGTACTCCTTAATTGGATAGCGACTTCAAATTAAGTTATTGCAGCATTGTAGAAGGAAGAGGTAAACACAATAAACATATAAAATCGATAAAGTAACCATAGACAATAAACATCATTAGTAATAAGTGGAACGTCTACGTTTCATATTTCTAGTTATCCTTAGTGTAATTAAACACAACTGAAAAGCACTTAAATAGATTAAAAATGGGCCAATTATAGAACTAACGATGATTAAAAAAATGACGTACTTGTATAATCTAGCGCTTAGAGAATATTTCAAATTTTTTTTATATATATATATGATCAAGAAGAGTAATTCATAATTATGAAACCATTTAAATAGAGAGCTAAGAAAATTCTTATATATTCGAATGTATTTCAAGGATCAAGGACTTCTTATAATATATTGTCTTTTAATGTATTTTTATATTTTCTTTCAATAGTTAATTCTTATATCCCGATTCTATTGTAACTCATCTTTTTTATTATCTTTCCTCACACTACTAAATTCTTTATTCAAGACTATCTTTGGATCGACAAAATATAGATCATATATATATATATATATATATATATATATATATATATATATTATATGTGTGTATTTTTTAAAGAAACAAACCAAACTTTAAAGAAAAAACTCAGATATTTCATCAATTATCTAATTGTTATGAAAAACCAAACTTTAGAAGAAAACATATAATAAGATGAAATTCAACTAAAAGTAAATTAAATTAAAAGTAAACTCAAGACATTTTATGTAAATATTAATATATAATTAATATTACAGTAAAAATATATCCAATATTCAAGTTCTAATTAGAAGTAATTAATTTTTAATGTTGTTATATTGTTTAATCTATATCTAATCTGAGCTAGACTTTCTCATTATTGTTTAATTTCGAAAACAAATACAAAATAAGAGTTATACACAAATTCAATCAACCATAATTTTCATATACGTAACAAATATATAATTATTTCAATGCGGGGCAAAAAAAGCCACGACCTAGATTATACCACACATTCTTAGCTTCTTCAAGATTCATCGTATTGATAAATAAATAGAATAGTGTTTAATTGTTCCTTTACTGTAGAAATATAATGTCTTTATCAAATGTATACAAAAAATAAATATGAAGCCTTAACCGCTAAATAAGCCACAATCAGATTAATTACTTTAAAATGTTAGCGCTAATATACCAAGAAAAAAAAAAAGAGAAGAAGAAGAAGAACAATACAGAATTAATTAGTTCCATAAAAATCAAAGAGAATTAACAAATGTCAAATAAAAACTTACAATCAAAGTACGGCAGAGGGGAGGAGTCCAATAGAGATTTCTATAAGCAAAAAAGAAACATAAAGGAGTGTAAAATGCTTATCATAAATCTGATAGAACATTTACCAATTTGGTGACGGTCTCATCGATCGTTACTTCTAGATCCATCTGCAACTCTAAACAACTTGCTCTTAGAGGACCAAACTGGTGTAAATAGAAAGCAAATGGGAGAAAGTAATTGAAATTATCCTTCAAATAAATAGCGCATGAAGATTAGAGAGTCGATACTGATTTTTCGTACACTCCAACAGTTGTATAGATAGTACTATGATTGTTTATATTTACTTTTGCATTGAAACTGTTATATTTATTTTGATGCAATTAATTCGAATGAATCGATAAAATTGAATGAATTGAATGTGTGAGAGAGGAAAGGTTCAGTTTGGAATATGAAGAAAAAGGGAAATGAAAGCAACACAATTAATTAGACTACTACATTATTTTTTTTTTTTGAAACAACGTTTTATGAATTGGGAGAATTTAGTGAGAGACATATTTTCTTATTTAAAAAATGATAAAAATTAAAAAATAAGAAACACATATTCCTTGTTTTACAGTGTGCCACGTCATCACTCAAAAACTCTCCTTTTATATATATATAGAAGATAGATAGATATAGAATAGCGCACTAACATTTTGTTTTATTTGATAATTAGTTATTATGAGATAATGTCACAATTTATTTCAGAGGTTAATTATGTCACAATTTGTGAGTTAATCTCACAATAAAAAAAGACTTTTGATATGTCTAAGAACTAAAAAATAACTATTGTAAACGTATCAAAAAAATTTGAAGCTTGAAGTTTTAGACTCTTCCTCTTACTCTACCGCGCATTGATGAAAATAATGAATATTAATCAAATAACTATTGTAACTCGGCCTATTTCAACCATTCATATGTATATACTAATTATATGGTTCATCTTCAACATTGTGATCATTCCCATTTGTTCTTCATTCTTTTTTAGTTAGTGTCAAAATTGCCAATGAAGCGTGAGATTTTTTTAAGCTTCAGCATAGTATTGAATTCGTCAAGGTATCATGTTTATCAATCTTCGTTATGTATTTTTTTTTATTAAAATATTTTTTATCATTCTATTTTTTTCAGGGGAATTTCTTCTTTCAAAAAATAAGATCGTTGCATTTACGGTAAGCTTCTTATTTCTCGGAATTTGGTTTCATTTTTTTCCGGTGAGTTTGAATTGATTGATGGGCACTTTTTATACTTTTCTTGATTTTCAGGGGATTTCTTCTATCAAGAATAAGATCGTCGTGTTTTTGGTAAGCATCTTATTTTCCGAGAATTTAGTTAAATTATATTCTGGTGAGTTTTAGTTTTAATAATAAAATAGACCGTTCCTTTTTTGGTTGATTTTTTTCCCTTTTGTTAATTTCTCTTGGGGATTTATTTAATCAAGAATAAGTTTTTTTCTTCTATTTCCTTGGTCGACAAGGCTATTAGAAGTCAGTGATGGTCGTATTTGAGAAGCTCACTAGAATCCAAAAGCCTCAATTGAGTGGTAAGAACTTACGCAATACTTTGTGTTTGGATGATCGTAATTTCCACTATTCACTATATTATTTTATTAGAGGGATTGATTTGCTTCTTCTTCTTTTTTTTTGCATGTGTGTTTTCAAATTTCCATCTATTTCAATGTATAACTAACTCATCCTCAAGTTCTTGGTAAAATAACTCTAGATTATTGTCATTTAAGTACAACTCATCCTCACATTCTTCATAGTTCTCAAACAATCTATATATCTATATAAAAGAAAATCTCTTTAGCATGACACATTGAGATTCAAAGATATGTGAAATTTTATTTTTTTTAAGATTTTAAAATTTTATTCTTATAGAACACATATTCATTAGTGGAAGTTAAATACATATCCATTATTGGGTGGGAGTTACAATTTTAGTGGATTTAATCACTAATTGAATGTGGAATATTAACTCATTCATTTAAAAAATTATATGCGATTTAAAAAAAAAAAAAAAAGGTAATGAAGTTAATTGACCTTTCAAATGCATGCATGCATATTTATGCATATAGGTTTAGAATAAGTACACTTAATATAATATAATCCTAAGAGAATCTTAAAAAAATAGCACTAATAATGATGTACGTGGCTTATAATACCATTTTTCTCTCAAACTTATCGTGTCTTAATTTTCATCCCATTTTTGCAGAACGTCAATTTTGTCCAAAGGTTCAATAGCTTATAATGCAATGGGTCGAGATCCAAAAGCTACGTGACGATTTTCCATTTTTAGTTCAGGCATATTTACATTTTTGAATGACTTTTGAGAAATGGTATATAGTCATAACATATTGTCAATAATTTGCTCTATGTTTTTCAATTTTTTAAGATCACATATATCAAAATTGTATATATACATATATGTACGTATGTTTCTATATATAAGTATTACATGATATAGATATTGATTTTATTATATAGTTAGATTTTTTGAAAAGGGGACAGTTAATTTGTCCCATTTAAATCGATCACTGATTACAATGATTACAATGATTTTTTTTTTAAATATCGCATTATTAGATATATTCATTTCTTGAGAATTTTTCTTATAATTTTTCATTTAAAAAAAAAAAATCCTTAATAGATCACTGATTACAATGATTTTTTTTTAAATATCGCATTATTAGATATATTCATTTCTTGAGAATTTTTCTTATAATTTTTCAAGAAATGAAGAAACATGGTCATGCAAGGAAAAAAATTGACAAAAAATTCCTAAAGTCCTAATTCTAAATAATGATTTCATAATATGACATTACCGATGATGCATCAAGCACCAATGGTGTAATTGACACCGACGGCACGACTAAAAAAAAATATAAACGTAACTATAAACAATATTATTTTATCGTCATTTGTTGCACATAACAACGCCGTATATTCATTGGTCATAGTAGTTTATTTTATTTGTTAAAGTAATATCCAGCGACACATGTTACTCTTTATAATAATTTGGGTAAACTGCGGCTAATGTACCAAATGTTTGATTTTGTGTGGATTATGTACTCAATGTTTATTTTCGGCGGCTAATGTACTTAATGTTTGATCCGTTATATATTTTTAGGTTTTCCGTCAGTTGACCGTTAGAGAGTTATCCTCCTATTTATGACACTTTTCGTATTTTTGACATAACTCACTCATATTTTGTCCAAATTTTATGCACGACCTATGGTTGGAAATATAAGAGATAGATGTACAACTTTGGTTATTTAAGTTTTGTAAAATAAGTTTTAAACAAATGTGAAATTTCAAGTACAACGTAAAATTGGACATTAGTTTGATGCAAAATATTTGTCTTAAGCAAATTTTAATATGCTTAATGATTTTTTATGATGAAATGTAAAAGAAAAAAGTTGTAGATAAATATTTTATCTTTCCAACGAGTGTTTATTTATAAATTTTGGATAAAAAAATGAGTGAGTTATGCCAAAAATATGAAATATTATTTCACATCACATCTTTCGAATTTTTGGCATAACTCACTCATTTTTTGTCAAAAATATATAAATAAATACCCGTTGGAAAGATAAAACATTTTTGTACAAATTTTTGCTTATACGTTTCATCATAAAAAAGTCATTAAGTATATTAAAATTTGCTCGAAACAAATATTTTGCATCAAACTAATGTCCAATTTTACGTTGTACTTGAAATTTCGTATTTTTTTAAAACTTATTTTACAAAACTTAAATAACCAAAGTTGTATATCTATCTCTTATCTTTCCAACCATAGGTTGTGCATAAAATTTGGACAAAATATGAGTGAGTTATGTCAAAAATACGAAAAGTGTACATATAGAGGAGGATAACTCTCTAACGGTCAACTGACGGAAAACCCAAAAATATCTAACGGATCAAACATTGGGTACATTAGCCGCTGAAAATAAACATTAGGTACATAATCCGCAGAAAATCAAACATTAGATACTGTAGCCGCAGTTTACCCTAATAATTTAAGGCTTTTTTGTTATCACCTGTTAATATCTGTACAGTTTTACATAGTTATATATGTATATTAAGACGTAAAGTATAATTTGTGTGTTGATGTTTAATTTAACTTTCTATGTATTTTATCTCATGATATTATTAGAAAACAAAGTAGCAATAAACTTTATGTGAAATAATTTATCACCTAAGAAATTTAACATTTTCAATTGATTGGAAACATAAATTTTTTTTGGGATTTTCTAACATCAACGCGCGAAGCGATCCACTAGTATTTTGAATGAAATGGACATCAATCTGTTTGTAATTCAGATATTTAATTTTAAAATAAAATAATTCTATTTTATCAGAAAAAAAATTCATTATCTAGTGATGAAATGGAGAAAATCGAAACGTAGTCATCGATATTTCGAAAATCAAAAAATGGCAATCCTCTCTGTTCTCTTCCCATTTTGCCCCTGAAATTTCATCTAAAGGGAAAAACCTACTTTTAGTATCATACTTTTCATTTCTCCCTTTCTATATTCGCCGACATTCTCTCTTCGGGTGAGGGACCACTTCTCCTCTCTAAATATTTTTGATCCATTACATTCTTTTAGGGGATGAAAAACATAGATCTAGGCGTAGAACCACTGCATTGGATGGTTTGGCGATGTGGTTAGCACCACCGTAGTTAGAATGGTCAACATCAAAAAACGATGACAGTCTCTCTAAAGTCGATGTTTTATAGTACAAACCTTAGATCTCCATGGGACCATTTTATGTCGATTTCATGATTTAGCATCCTCGACCTTGGTGTTAAAATATTCGAGGTTGATGATTTTATACACAGAATTCAAAGATACTAATCCCCGAACTCGAGGATGGTAAACCCGAACCGAAGCCTAGGATGTTTATCCCGAACAAGGTGATGCTAACCATCCAAGGCTCTTAGAAAGCCCTCTCCGAATTTGAGTGTAATAACTCCTTTTTCGAAAATGCTATCACCGACCTCAGAGATAACATCATCGAATTCGGAAGTTGTTACAATTCGAATTCGGATATAGCTATCTCCAGCTTCTGCTTCATGGCAATTTGTTCAGAACCTTGTTATACTATTCAATATCTCTTTGCACTACTAATGTCTTGTTGTTTCTCTTTATTCCAGATTAAGCGACGTACTAGGACGAGCATCGATATTGTGGGTCAGTGATTTCTCCCTATAGACCTATATGTCGTTTTTAGTCGTGCGACATAGTAGGTCAGCATGTCTCCTCACACAATTTCATTAGATAATTTTGTGCGTGGAGTCTCGCATGTGTGTGCATCAACGATTCATCAGGATATACTTTACTGTCAGTCATGGGAAATAATGAGCACATGAAAAATTTATTCTTACTTTTCCCCGCATCATAATCCAACGGATCAGGTACCGAGGATTGTCTCGTGTATCGAGCATTTCCTTGAAGTTCCAAGAAACACAACGAGGTGAAGGACTACTTGTTGTCGTACTCTCTCAACCTCGTTGCGAGGTTGAACTTAAATTATATGATGTATAAGTTCTACCTCGTTGCGAGGAAAGTGACACTGAGATTTTTTTTATATAGAGGTTCGTCCCAAATTGTAGTTGACTACTTCCTCTCTACTTTTTGTTGACGTGGTTTCCCACTTCAAACAGTGAGTGTGACTTGTGAGCGTATGATATTTGTTTAACTGAGATTTGGTGGAATTCGATCTCTCACGTTGCAAACTCTCGATCACTCTATATGTATATATATATATATATATATATAAAGCAATATAAATGAGATGATGGATTTTTTTATAGAGGTTTGTCTGAAGGCGGTACTTGACTACGTCCTTTGTTAGTTTATTGCGATAATAAACATGGATGGAAAACTATAGGCAACGAATCACGTCTAAGAAAAGAGAAGAAAGGGAAAGTATGAAATGAATAAAAGGAAATCTCAAAGTAGACTATAACGTCGGACAACAATTTCTCCAATGTATTATCTCAGGGTTGTGTGTGCTGATTTGAGGTTGAATTTGGTATTTATAGGCTTCAATTCTTCCCGTTGGACTCTAAGGAATCTTGGAGTCGTGCTTCCGAGCTAACCGGGTTGAATGGCTCATCTTTATGACGCGTGTCCCACGACTGTGTACTCTTCGTCGAGCTGGATTGTTGACCGAATATATTCGTTGGAGACTTGACTTCGTGCTCCTGGTTTTTAGCTTGATTTTGAATTGAGGGAACCGTCCCTCTTTTCCTTGGTTGATGACGGATAACTTGTGGGCTTTGGGCCGGACAACTTCCTGTTCATTGGGCCTCACCATGCTCAAATATTCTGATGGGCTTCGCAAGTGGGCTTTTACGATTCATTATTCACATTCTTTTATAAGTTTAATTAAATCATAACTTTGTACTATATGTCATATTAAAATAACGATGAATTTGTACATCAACAATTTTCTTTTTGAAACGAAGTGAATAATACAATAGGGGAGAGAAGGAGAAAAACGATGTAAAAATACATCTCATGCAATGAAATATGAAATATAAACCCTATCTTGGTGTTTGTGGTAGTCTAATTTTTCTAACTTGTTCTCCTTTCCCAAGTTCCTCCCCTGAATGTCTTTTTTTATGTATTTATAAGTCTTTGATAAAAACATTGGACTTTATTGATTTAAGAGTACGTCGATTACATATTTTTTGTGTTATAATATATTTTTATGCCTTGTTTTTCATTAAATATACACAAGTGCATCTTGAATAATCATCCACAATAGTGAGAAAGTAGCGTGAACCATTTTTTGAAGGAATACTGAATGGTCCCCAAATATCAACGTGAAGTAATTCAAAACATAAAGATGAACGACATATACTTTGCGGAAAAGAATCACGACATTGTTTAGCTTGTGGGAAAACATCACAAATAAAATCTTTATTGGCGGATATATCCGGAAATTTATTAACAAGAAACTTGAAACGAGAAGTACTAGGGTGACCGAGGCGTGAATGCCAAAGATCAAATTTATTTGGAAGCTGAAAAGAAAAAACAGGAAATACAGAATTCAAAACGGGAGCATCATCCCAAGTAGTATAGACCGTGATGGAGATTACCCAGACCAATCATCTTCTTGCTCGAACGGTCCTGAAAAAAACATTTGGATATAGAGAAAATTACATCACAACTTAATTGCTTTGTTAGTTGTGAGACAGACAAAAGATTGAATTTGAGTGATGGAATAAAAAACACATCCTTGAAAATAAGAGAATTGGAGTATTTAACAATTCTTATATGAGTCACCGATGCAATTGAGTCATCGGGTAGTTGGACAAAAATATGTTTTCGTAACGGAGCATATGAAGAAAAATAAGATAATGATGTACAAATATGATTTGAAGCGCCTGAATCAATAATCCAACATGTAGACATAAAAGAAAGAATTTTACCTGCTAAATTAGCAGAGGGTGCAACGGGATTGTCTTTAGCTAAGAGCGCAAGCAATTTGTTGTATTGATCGCATGTCAGTTGATTGGTTGTGGCAACAATTGGAGTCGGTCCATGCTCGATCTGTTTTCCTTGTTTGTTTGGGAAGCCATGTAACTGGAAACATTTTTCTCGAGTGTGGCCGTGTCGGTTACAATAATCGCAAAATGGACGTTGCCTTTTCGATGCTCCGTTGTAAGGTGCTCTAGATACAGTGTGATATGGTGCTTTTGATATTTTAAAAGCAGCAGATTCGACAACGGGAGCTGATTGGACATTCAAATCTTGTTGTTTTTCCTCTTGGCGTACGAGATTATAGATACGTTGAATAGATGGAAAATGTTCCATGAGAAGAATCTGACTTCGAATTGCAACGAAACTATCATGAAGTCCTTGAAGAAACTCCATGGCGCGATCCTGATTTTGTTGTTCAATAACAGATTTTCCATTTCCGCATGTACACGGGATAACCGAAACAATACTATTTAATTCATCCCAAAGAGATTTGAGTTGGGTGAAATATAACGACACATTCATACCTTCCTGTTTGAGAGCGGATATGGAGTGCTTCAACTGATAAAATTTTGGCGCATTTGATTGAGAAAAACGCTCCTTGAGATCTGACCATATTTGAGCAGCAGTTGTAGAATACAGGATGCTTGGCCTGATTTCTTGAGAAACAGAATTGAGTTTCCAGCTACCAACGAGATCGTTGCAGCGTTGCCAGTTACCGATTTCATATTCGTCAGTTGACATCGGCAAGGAACCGTCAACGAAAATATATTTATTTTTGGCTCGTAGTGCCATTGTGACAGCACGATTCCAAGATCCGTAATTATCACCCGTTAGAAGAGGCGTAACGAGGACAGTAGAAGGGCTATCGGAGTAATGCATATCATAAAGGTTGAATTTTCCTGAAGCGGCCACCGAAGGATTAGATTTTTCTGGAGTGATCAACGACATATCTTCGTCAGACATGGCTGAGATTCAAGGTCAATAAATGGACCTGAAACGATTGACAAAAAAAATCAGATCGTGAAATAGACCCGAGAAAGATAGACAAAAAAATCATTTCTTATCGTGATTAACTTGATTAATGAAGAAAAGATGAATGAGAAATTAAAAGAGAGAAGTGACTGACTTTTATCAATGCTTTGATACCATGATAAAATATTGGACTTTATTGATTTAAGAGTACGTCGATTACATCTATAGCATAGGCTATATATACAAAAAGTTTGTTCCACATATTGTGTAACTGAATAGTAAAAGAAAATAAATAATATATTATAATACAAAATAATTTCCTATGATGTTGCCGATTGAGTGAGCTTTGGTGTGCTTGGTTAAAGCCCATCATCTTCATTCAATGGCCCTTCCTTGTGTCTTGACGATGGAATAGTTCAACGGTCTTTTTGCATGTATACATTGGAGACCTCCATTTTCTCTTATTTATAAGAATATTGTTTGTACTGACTTCTCCTTATGCACTCATGCTTCAACATTTGTACCAGTCCTTTTGTCATTTTGACCAGCTTGCATAAGTATTCTCCTAAAAAGGTGATGATAAAGGAGTCAAAATTGCCCCTTTGAAAAGTATCAAGTCTTCTTTTAAAAAAAAAAATATGAAGTCTAATTATAGATTTAATATTATTCATATACAGTAGAACTTCTAGAAATCAATACTCGATAAATTAATATTTCGATTAATTAATAATTTTCTCCGGTCCCGACTATACTAATTTAGTTCAATTTTTACATCGATAAATTAATAAACTCGATAATATAATAAATTTATTTTGTCCAAACCTTATTAATTTATAGAGGTTCAACTGTAGTGTGTATTAAAAGTGAGAAAATTGTTACTTAACCCCTCAATTATGTTTATGGTGCAAATAGATAATAAATGACAATTATTAATTTGACATGTTAAATCAAATAAAAAACATTGTTTAATTGATATTTGCCATATCAATTAAATAAAGATATTTTGCTAAAAGACTATTACTTTCGTTGCCATATCTTGTAGAGGACGAGAGATATGTCTTTTCCGTCACGACATTAAACGGCGTGTCGTATTTACGCGATGACAAACGATGTGTCGTTTAGTCCGAGGATGAAATCTAACATCAAAAGTTACAAGGCTCATGGGTATTTTCGTACGCAAACAATGAATATTATTAGTATTCAAATTTTGGAACATTAACATCTACCTTTTTTTTTCACTTTTATCGTTGGATAATGAATGTTCCCCTTTTATTTTTGTAATAGATTTTAAAATACACTTACATTTTATTTTTTTATATTTTATTTAGTCAAATTGTTTTCTGTATTTTTCACTCCACGTAAAAAATGTCACTGCATGAAATTTCTCTTACATAATTAGGTCATTACATTACTATTTTTAATCACTTCAAAAAAATTCTACTGAGAATTATTTGAGTTAACTAACAAATAATAATTAATATTTAATTCTTTTTATAACATCAAGGTCTAACCTTGTTCTATAAAAATAAATCTCACAATTGTTTCAAATCAACCAAAACCAGCACATAATCTCTAATTATTCCTTCAAAAACTCTCATTTATAAAATATTATACACACAGAAAAGAAGGAAATTCGCTAACAAATGATTAAAAATAAAAGAATCTAGTTCTAAAAAGCTTTTTAGAACTCTCGAGTTTAACTTTATCTCTTTGTACAAAATTAATGAAAAAAAAAATATCTAGGGAAAACTTAGATATTAAACTACTATTAAAACAAAAAACCCCCACACAATTTTTAATTAGAAAGCAAATAAATTAATGTGTGAAGGAACTATTCCAACTTCATTAACGAGTGTCATATAACAACAAATCTAAGAAATCAAGAGCAAACTTAAGAAAATGAAAACTAAAATCAACGTTTCTGAATGAATCATTCCAAGAATATTAGCCAAGAATTCCAATAAAAACAAGAACAAAAAAAACTATGCTAACCGTTTATTTACACCCGTTAAACTAAAACAATATCCAAACCAAGAAATCAACAAAACATTGATTCGAATCACACCAAGTGCGAATTTACACAGCCTCGGTGGTGATAGCTCCGTATTCTCCCTTGGACTTCTCCTCAGCATCCTCAAGGTAGTCCACACGGGCATTGTCGCCCAAGATGAGGGCAACCAGCCAGAGGAGGGAAGCGTTGAGGCCCATGAACGCCCCGCCTCCGAAGAGGCCGGTCTTGGCCGTGGGGCAGTCATTTTGGAGGTTGTAATGGACATTGTACAGTATGTGGAAGTGCTCCGTCAGCGTCGGCCACAGCAAGAGCGCTCCGGCAAGACCGGACGTCAAGCTATATATACACGCGAAGCAAACAAAACAAGTGTTACAACATGAATAAAATCATACGGAAATAATACAAGGAGATTAATACATTATGACATTTTTTGGTGTACTAGAAAAATTTCGGAACTCGTATGCAAAGTTTTTTAAACTTCAAATTTAGGCAGCAATGCCTCCCAAATTTTAGGAAGTAGCACATTTTCTTCCTACAAGTTTGGGGGACATTTATGCCAAAATTAAAGCTCATAGGGCATAGTGGACATACATATAAAGTTCAGGGGGGCATAACAGTCAATTACCCAATCTCATAGAATATAATATTCACACAAGAAAGCATCCTATTAAAGCGGAGACGTGGCAAAAAAAAGCATAAATGGATTGTTGATATGAAGAATAAAAAACTTGACTTACAAGGCAATGTTGAAGAAAACGTGAAACATGCCGCTCCGAAACAAGAGATGTCCAGGGACCTTCTTTCCTTTGTAGGGATAGAACAAAGAAACCAACCCGAAAAAGGTAGATGCGGCGATACACCCACAGGCTACATACCCCAAAAGAGCCGACCGGTCACCTGGGTATAAGCACGTGACCACGCCGTTTCCGGACACCGGAGTTCCGGAAGCCGGCTGTCAAGAGTACAAAGAAGGAGTTTGTTAGACAAGAATATATGTAGAGATAACCAAAGTTTCCTATTTAGTGTATAAACATAAAATTAGGTTGGACCAAGTCACAAGCCATGAATAGTTTGCCTCATAAGTCCAATTTTGACCCAGTCCGACTCAATTTCGTCTTTTTTTTTTCTTCGGAAAACCGAGAACTAAGGAATTTACGGATTTAGTATAATTTATTTATTTTTTGATTAGGTTGTATCCTTGGTCCGCGTTACCGTATTTTAATTTCCACAACCAAACTGTGGCAACGTCATACTCGAATCTAGTCAACTGAACCAGAAATTACAAAGTAACGACCTCTGAAATTAAAAATACAAAGTAAATGAAGAAATTACCTTCCACTGCTCAGCAAGAATTCCGGCAACAAACGATGCTACACCAAAAGTCACTACAATCGCGCCCATCTTCGTTGGAGTGACAGCCATTTTTACCTGCGAACAATCAACCGAAAACCGTTAACAACCCGCTCCACATTTGTAGCGGAACATGCAATTGCATCTACGCTCATGACAAGCCCAAGGGGTGAAACCATGACCGGGAACTTTAGAAACTCTTCCTCGTATCGGTTTTGTAAAGATTGTATTTTTCGGGAAGCGGTAACCTATATTGGAACCGGTCAAAGTCCCGGGTTTATATAAAATAGATAAAAACCAAAAATTTGTTGGTCCCGATGACAAAAACTGGACCAAGAATTTCTGTATCGGAAACCAGTTATAAAAATCACTTCTTCAAAGTCCAAATTCAAAGCAGGATTCGAGACAAGAATGTATCATCGCAAACAAAGTCCACGAAAAAACCTTCACACTAGAGTTCGATCGCCAAAAGCAACCGTCGCAAGGAATTATACAGAAAAACTATGATAATATATATATATATATATATATATATATATATATATATATATATATATATCTAACCTTAATCACCTGCAAATTTCAAAGAAAAATACAAACAGAAGTCGACCTATGAAAACCTAGAAAAAGAAGAAGAAGAAGAAGAAGAAGAAGAAGAAGAAGAAAGGAAGCGCAGAAGCAGGCGATTGAAGTGAGATTAAGCTGACCGAACCAAACCGAACCGAACTTTTAGTAAGTTCGTTACATGTAAATAAAATAAGAAATATTAAATTAAATTAATTTGTTTTATTGAAAAAAAAAAAACTAGGGAAGTTTGTTACATATAAATATAAATAAGAATATTAAAAATTAATTAATTAATTTTATTAATTATGAATTGCAGTTAGTGTTTCCAGCTCGAACTTGAAGAAGATGATGAAGATAGGGATGACGTGGATTTATCCAAAAAGAAGATATAAAATAATAAATAGAGCATATTAATTGGTGCATCTTTTACCTTACCAATATTTTTTGTGGCCTCTTTTATACTTGCAAAAAAAACTTCGGAAAATGTGATCTCATATGCAAACTATGAAAATATACTTGCTTGACGATTTGTATTTTAATTTTATTTATTTTTCTATAACTTTTAACTTGAGGTTTTTCTCAACCTTTCTTGGGCAATTAGACTTAATGCAGTGCTGCCAAAAACAATGTGGTATTACTGCTAATACTTTTAATATTAATGGTTAATTGTAAAAAAATCACATGCTTAAACTGTAATTTATCTACTTTCTCTCTAGAATTTTATTTCATTCAATAAAATGCTGCATTTAGTTAGACTAGTTAGTTAATTTATTCTCCTTTATTATTTGTTAATTGACCAAGTTTTCCAATCGATTAGCACCAATCGCTGGGCAAATAAATCATATTCAAATCTTCACTTCCTTTTCTTTTTTATAATTGCGTCATAAATACAAAAACAAAACAAAAAAGCTATCATGACTGATAGTTCGGGATTCCAGGGCGACTCAACAACAAAGAAAAAAAAAAGTCGAGATTCCAGGGCAGCTCAGCAGCAAAGAGCCTAGAGGTTTCTCTGCTCTGCCGGTCAGAGATTCCGTATGGTTGACCGTTGAAGAAAACGAATAGGTGATGAAATCGGAAAACTAGAGGCCGACCCAATACGAGCGCCCATTGCAGTTGTGCACAGATGATTGGCTCGGGTGCGTAACCGCCCATTCATACCATACCTGCATGGAAACATGCCAAACAGAATTATGAAGGCGTACAGAAGAAGATGAAATCCTTGGGTAGAAGATCATACAAAAATTACCTTGGTGGGGCCACAGCAGCGCCAAAAATGTACTTCGACGGTAGAACCGGGACGTACACAAACGGGCGTCCTTATCGGAAAAAATATTGCAAACCTGTATACGTACAAGTCAATTAGAAATAAAAATTTATCCAGCATTGTTATACGACTGCAAAACCTAGCAGGAACCGGTTTATAAAGAGAGTTCAGAATTTACCAACTGAACATATTTGGCGTTGCCGTTGATGGTTCGATACCGAGGTGAACGTCTTTATACAACACGGCGTCGAAGTAGCCTGCAAAGCCTACAGAAGCAGTAAATACGTCAGAAGTTTCGGAAATGAAAATTTCAGCATTGTTCGTAAAATTTAATTGAATAATTTGTTGATCGGGAGCGAAGAGCAGAAATTTTCTCTAGTGATCCTACAAATAGAATTTTGAGGCAATTTTTTGGATGAAAAAGTTAGCATTTCGTGGAAGCATGCAGGTTTTATTCAAATCACCCAGTCATCTTGTAGTTTCTACATCTTGTCTCTATCAATATAGTCGTGATCTTAGAATGAACCAGTCAGATCTGAAACCCGAGAAAGTCAATAATATCAACTTCTGACAGAAACATGATCACATACCATGAATCATAGCTGACCCAGTATCACTAGGTATTTCAAAACGCAACTTGGTGTAGCGTTGATTACTTCTGTCGGGTGATTGATTTGGATGCGTAAATGTAAATACCTGCAGAAACAGAAAGCAAGAAACTCTGCATAAAGCTCTAAATCAAAGAATCACAGATAGGAAGAAATGTAACATGCTGAGAAAAGACGACTCACGGGTTGAGTAGGAGCAAGCTTTGCTATACTATGCAATTTAACAACATAAGCAGTTTCAAAGTGTGAAATGTCTTTATGCGCCTTCACCTGGTATAGAACCCAAAAAATAATATATTAGAGCTTGAAACCAAAATATTTTATTCGTGCTTGAAACCGAGTAGAAGAAACAGAAAGACAAGAAGCGTACATCATTGTACAATTTGGAGGCGGTCACTGGTTGGATGTAACTTGTGTACCTAAAAGAACCAAATCTTAAGACTTTTGTATTTAATCAAAGCACCAATGTGCAGTCATAAATTAAAAGATCGTATACCGGGTTTGAGTTTTATTTTCATAAAATGCAAGTACTTTTCAAGAAATAAATTAGTCATCTTCAAGACAATCTATGGGGACATGTTGTACAGAACCCTATTCTGCTGATATTTCATGCTACAAATCTGTTAGGTTTACAAGTTGATATGAATTGGACCATTGTCATACTTATGCTTTAGGTTGTGAAAGGGATTTTAGGTAGTTTGTAATAAATAGATATTAGGGTTTCCTAATCTCTATATTAGGGAACAATTCTAAAGGGTGACGCGCATAAGTTTTTGGCATATTGTCTTTTGCGGCTTTAGGTAGAGATCTGTTGTACTTATTCATAGAAGTATTTGTCATCTTGGTGACTTTCCGGTTTGATTATTTACCCGGGTCCTTTCAAAATCCATATTTAGATGTTTGATCGATTGTGCTAGCATTTATTAATTTGGGCAACCGAGGAAGCTATACATACGATGACGGTATTGAGATTCCATCTTCCTTCAAAAACCTTTGAGCTCCGTCCAGACATTCAGGAGACAACTCATTATCACCGAAAGAGCCCAGCAACTCACTAACCTAAACCGATAAAACGAAAGAAATCACTATCGAATTATATTTTATCCTTGAAAAATTAAAACAAAACTGATCTACTGTTATTTAAAGTTATTAGAAACAACTCATACCAAAATGTCGGCTTTCTCGGGAGCATTCCAATGGCGCATATCGCAAGAAATAATGGTAACGTCCTTTTCCCACCCTTCGAGTTTAACCAAGTTCTGCATACAAAACTCATTGTTAGCTCTAGCATATGATGTATTGGATCGAGGGTAACAGCAAATTTACAATATTGCCACTCACATGGAGGGTAACAACGGCATTTGGGTTCTTCTCAACAGCATAAACTCTCATCTTGCGCCCAGTTTCATTGGCTGCCTAAAAATATAACCGAGTCACAAATAAGTGTAAATACATGATTGAATTGAGCATGCATGAAAAATTGCTTCCGAATATCAAACACAATTTACAAACTACTACACTGATAAAGTAAGCTGCACTGCACCCCATACTAACAAAGCTCAAAACAAATACACATGCATAGGAAAAAGTATCGGTGAAACTGGTGATCCCGTAACAGTTTTAGCCAATTTCGATACCGGAACTGAATATGAGGACTTTTTAGAAACAATAAAAAAGAGGGTTTTTCATTATGAGAAACCGGCCCATACACCAAATCAAGATAGCATGTCCAATCCGGATTCCACTTATGGGTTTCCGATGATCAAATTTCCAGCGTTATTACAGTTTAACATAAATAAATAAACACTTTCACACATAAGAAAAACTAACCTGCAACGATGCCCTGACCAGAGGTCCACGTCCTGCTCCTACAACCATCAATACCTTCAAGGGTCGAAAACTTACTTAACAAGCGTCTCAAAAGTATTGAGATAAAATCGCGTGAAAGGCTTACTGTTTCGGTAGTTGATGCCTCTTTGTCAGGAACCCTGTCTAGTAGAGCTGCACTCACCGCCCTTTGGTACTGAAATTTTAATATTGTACAATATAAAAAGAAAGAAAAAACTTCTTCAGAGAGCCAACTCAGATGCCATGAGATAATATAATAACCACACATTTCGAGCAAGCTTCTACTTTAGTTCAATTATCCTCATTAAAATAAATATAAGTTACTTTACTTAAATGCAGGATAAGTATAACAAAAAGAAGAAAAAAGTGAGGCAATTGTAAGCGTTGGTTAAACTTCAAATTCATACCTGATGGTACTTCATTGTATCCTTCTCAAAGGTCTCGTAAGTTTGAGCCTCGAGATTATCCATGAGAGGCTGCATCAAATAGCAGAATAACCAAACTTGTAAACAGAAGAAAGGATTGCTGTCAAAAATAAAAGTTCACACGACATCAACTCCAATAACTCTAATGGATAATATAAAAATATTGAATATCAGGCAGAAGTGCACCTGTAAGGGCGCTTGCAGAAAATCTCGGTATCCAATCTGACATAAGATAGTAGAAGATTTACAACAAAGATTAAATAAAGTGACTTCACACAAAAACACACGTGTTCATCAAGGTGATTAGAGAATATTAGCATGGTCAACCTCAATGCGCTCTTGCTCCATAAGAGGTTCCAATCTTTGGTAGAGATAAGCAACGTACTCCAAATATCGTTTCAACGGATATCTCTCTACACCCAACGAAAGAAAAAGGAAGGTTCATTAATTTAAATGAGTGAATTACTAGTCGAAGAAGAATGTGGATATTGCGGTAGTATAAGACTTACCGTCAATGCTAGTGCTATTTTTGGCAGCCACGTCAGAATTTTTGCAATGAAGCTGTACCAGTTTCCCAGACATAATAACCTAAACAGAGTTCCCATGACAGCGATAAGCAAACTGCGGGATAGATTTTATGTGGCTCAACTCGCAAAATGCAATGTCTTGTAAAATAAACTATGGAACTCAGAAGTCAGAACTAGTAAAAGAGTTTAGAAAAACTAAGAAAAATCTTGTAACAAAACCCTTCCTAAAAGTCATTCTATCAGTATATGAACCGATGACATTGTTACAGATCCTTATTTTGGAAAGACCTATAAAAGAGAATCCATGACAAGGGGCTGGGCTTGAGGTGGCTTCGGCCTAAGGCAGTGGCCGACGCTAAGAAGGGTAGGTTTAGGCGTTTTCTATTTCGGAGCAATTAGGAGTTTTTTTTTTTTTTTACTAGGCTTTTAAATATCCAACTTAATTAAGTAATTAGAATTATGGTGTAATTTTCTATATTAAAATATTATATCTGTTGATTAGCGGAAAACCAATTTTAGACTCAATTAAGCTAAACTCTCTCAAGAGGAGGGGTTAGGCTTGTGAAAGGAAGAACGACGGCTCCTACTATGATCAGGTCATCACAGATATGTGGATCTCTAGCTTTCCAATAAACCAACTTACGTTCTCAAATAATCGTACCGAAACCATCACTGGTTAACATTCATAATCACATCTAGTTTAATCCCTTCCTATGTCGATACAGATGTCTCAAAAGTTATGCTGAGAAAAATATACTAAACCAACGTAAATCTTCAACTTCAATACCTGAATAGAATGGTTGAAAAAATCGGCAATAAGCTTTTGATGGCGCTTGGAGAGGCACGGATAACCCCTTGTATTGGTCAGGAAGCACTGAAAATGGTATTTTATTATTACAAATCAGTGGAAAAAAATGCAGTACACTGCACTTTGCATAGAACATGATAAAACATCTCTCGTCAATTAATTACATCAGTATCGAAAATGGCTGCTCGAACCGGCTCTCCAAACCAACGAATTAGTGAATTTGGTGAAGGCAACGAACTCCTGCAGATAAATATTGAAATGAGGATCACAAAACCGTGAGCCGTTTGGACTATTTGATGGTTTGTAAACCTGCCGTTTTAGGGCTGAGTTCTACGCATGAGCTTAAAACCTTTAGTTCGGATTTTTAGAGAAGCAACTCGAAATTTTTTGTCAAGTTTAGATAAGAATGTATCCCAGATTGGATAAACATACAGAATGTCGAGTGCAATCGATAACCGGCTGTTTTGTTCACAATGAATTCTAAATGAGTTCCAAATTTCCCAAGAATCAGTCTGCAAGGAAAACCAGAAGACAGTTTAATATACTGATGCTGAATTTAGCACATGACGATGGAGAGACAGACATTACGTGGGAGTCAAAAAATGATTAACATAAAAATAACATCTCAAATTCGAGCACTGATGCAGTCAACATTCATCGTCCACCACTAACTATTTAGACAATGCCTATATAACACGAATCGAAGAAAGCTGGGATCACACAAACCGTGCATGAACAAAATGCATCGATTTATATGAAACAGAACACGATAATTTGGATGCAAAGAAAAAAAAATCAAGAAAAGCCATTAATCTAAAATGACGAAGTACATATCTACAAATTGGCATACAGCGAGCAAAAAGAAAACGCTCCTACTTAAATACAATGAGATGGACCAAACTCAAAACAATGTCTGTCCCTAACAAACCAAGAATCCTAGACATCGTTCCAATTCAACGAAAAAGAGAAATGTATAAAAGAAACAATGTCCGAAAAATTGGATGGAGCATACTCACCGGGTGATCCGAGTTTACATCCATGGAGTCGTTATCAGTTTTCTCTAACGGTATCCTAAGCCACAGCTTTAATAATGAAATAATGAGAAAACATAAAAGCAAACTTTAATATACACCACTTGATGAACTTGTGAAAATAAAAAAAAATGACAAGAACGGTACCTGCATATTGCCTATGTTCTGTAGTATCTGATTTACACATCTCGCGTAATTGGCACAGGACTTACCCCTCGGTGCTGGAAGAAGGCATGCCTACAACATATGTTAATTATGATTAAAAGAACACTAAGACCCTGCACGAATCAGATATAGATCACACTTCTATATAGATTACCGTATGCGCACTTCACGATCTCGTACATTTTTCAGTGAGCTTTAGGTTATCAATGCCAAAATGTTTCCCAAAAGATGTCTTCTAAAGGTGACATTATAATGATGACCCATATTTCAAGAAAAAATTTATTTCCTTACTATTTAAACGTCCTATGATATAAAGTTCTATTGACCATTAGTGTTGAACTACACTAGTAAAGTTTAATATACAAATACAGTATTTGCAGCTTGTAAAAATCAATACAATTTTACAGGTAAAGCAGTAGAATGCACACTTGCACGGAGAGGTGCGATGCCCATGCAATCTCTTGCTTCAGAGCCGTTTCTGAATCCAACCTAAGTGTCTCGTCTTCTGAATCAAGCTCGATCCATGAGCTAATTTTTCCTGTAACAGATACAGCAATTACCAAGAGGATTCAGGACACATCTGTTTGGTGCATATATAATAAACATAGCTATTTTCAATTAATTGCAGAAAAATTATGAAAATAAACTACATAATCAAACTCATGAATAAACTTCTGAAAAAAAACCATTTAAGTTTTTTGTTTTTTTGTTTTTTAAATACGGAATCATATGAATACTATTAAACCGATTAAAAGAATTATATGCAAGAGAGAGAAAAAAGGTCTAAATTGTTTGGACTTTGGACGGGGCTTAGCCTAGTTTACAACTAAATGATATTTCTTCGAGAAATTAATCCTCATCAATGCTTTTTTTAGGTTGACTCAGTTACCCAAAATATAGTGATTTTCTGTCAATATATGAAGATCAGAATTACATGTGGCAAGATTGAAAATATATTGATAGCCGACGCTTCAGTGTTTTGCCAAACAACTTCCAAAACAATTATATTCCCATGAGAAAATGAACTTTGTAGAGTACAGCCAAGTTCAATAAAAACAGTAAAAATTTATAAATCTCAGTTGGAGGAGCACTGTTACGTACAAAGCTCAAATATACCTACATCAATACAATTATCAAAGTGCTAGTCAAAAGTATCAAAAGAAAATCCTACAGCTATACATCGGATTGCCAATGGGACTGCGAGTGCGTGACATAGAATGCCAAGGACCTAAAAATAAATAGCTAACTCCTAAAGGGCTTACCTACACAGTGACTGCTCCACTGGGATGGGCTTAAAACCAGATCTGATCCCGCCACTGGGAGAACATCATGTTCACCACTTTTTTGCGACAAGCTTGGCCGATAAGCAGGATCCATCTACAACACAAGGCAAATAAACACTTACATCAAGTTTCGGCGACAAGACTTCCATCTTAGTTTAGATTACTGAATCCACATAAGTTATAAAGAATTAAAACAAAATAAAGCATCATGTAACAAGGGGAAAATAAACAAGAGGAAGTATAAAGTAGACCACTACGAACAAGAAATCGAATAATTCTTATTGAGCATTAATACAAAAGAGTGCAACTGCATACAAATTCGTATTATTCTTTTTCTTTACTATTATTACAAAACTCTCGGTAGTGTTAATCCCTCAGATTTATCACCTTCAGACTTTTAAGCCACATGCGAAATAATAATGAATGTACATAGTAGCCTGCAAGTAAAGCAGAGCAAGGTAGACGAGTCTACTGGCTCCACATTCGAAGACCCCTAAAAAACATTAATATAGGTGAGCTTACTGACCATTCACACAAAAAGAAACAGCTTTGAAGCTGACATGTGACTGGCTAATTGGCCACCGATGCAACTGTATAAAATCGCGGGTCACAAACAGAACACTATAAATACCACACTGTAACCGTATTATCCACTGCATCCATATTCGCAAGCGTACCGTTCCAACTAGTCTTTTTCTTCCAATTAAGCTAAATCTTTTCTGTCGATTCTAATACGTGCTCGTGAAACGCAAATCGTAATGAGTGTAGTTAGAAGCCCAAGAGTGAAGCCATAGAGTAGACGAGTCTACTGGCTTTACAATGAAAGACCGATAACGAGCATCGCTATAGGTGAGCTTACTGACCATTCACACAAAAAACAACAGCTTTGAAGCCGGTATGTGACTGGCTAATTAGCCACCATTGAAACAAGGTTAAAATCATCGATCGCAAACTGGGAACACTAAATTAATCACGTTTTAATCATCGCTCACGAACGTACAGAGCACAATCAAGCACAAGATAAATGTATTCTTGCAGAGCAAGTGAAGCAACACCAAAATCGAAATCGAAATCGAAAACAAACGCTTCACCGATAGAGCCCGCAGACATAGTTGCTATTGGTGAGCTTACTGACCATTCACATAGGAACCGTCAGCTCTTTCGAAGCTGATAAAATGTGACTGGCTAATTAGCCACCATGGCTTGACGAAAGATACAAAGAAACAGAAAGGCATACGAACCAGAGGAGCGACGACGAAGTCGAAGCCGCCATGGGAGATGAAGGAGTCGAGGAGGCGAGGCATGTCGCCATCGAAGTCCGTCTCCACTCCGCAGTAACGCGACTCGCTCTTGTCCCCTTCTCTTTCGCCCAGAGGCATCTTCGCTGTGCTGGAGAGAGACGCGGCGAGCGAGTGAGCTAGGGTTTTGCTAGGGTTTTGGCCGAGCTTTTGAAGCTTCGGTTGATGTGTCAACTGTCAACTGTAACAGTTCCAGCTCGGCCTGCTGCTGACACGTGTCTGGCTCGGGTCGGGCTTTTGAAAAGGGCATAAATATTGAACCGTTCCAGCTTATGGGCCTGATCCGGGTTTGTAAGGACATGGCCTACGCCGGGGTTTTAAGGGCCTTATGTGGGCCGGTTTGAGACATGTCGGCCTTAATTAAAAAAATATATATATATTTGATTTCGATTAAAATTGTATTTAATTTAAAATAAAATATTTATTTATTCTAAAATTTCATTTTAATTCTTATATTCAAATTTTAAAGGGTAAAACCAAGGTTTAAAATGTCGCTTGCCGATGTCGTTTCACATTTTCTGTTTTATGGATATATCGCTTGCCGATAGATATGTCGATGGGCAAATTGTAAAAAAAAGGCATGCCGCATATACCGCATTTTTCGCATGGGCATACCGCATGCCGATGGGGTTTTCGACGGATATTTTGTAAAAAATATTTGAGTATTTAAGCAAGATATTTATATAGGTTTAAAACTACATATTTAATAAATACAAGACATAATTATATACAATAAAACACATTTGTAACTTAATTATATAGGTGAAATGTAGAATATTAAGTCACTTTATTACTTGAAGTGTATAATATTAAGTCAATTATTATGTGAAGTAAATATATGTATGTTAATTAAGTGTGTAATATTAAGTGAATATGCATGTTAATTGTATATATGTATGTTAACAAATTTAATATTAGTTGAAGTGTATAATATTAAATGAATATGTATATTAAGTGTATATGTATGTTAGATGAATTTAATATGTATGTTAAGTGTATAAGATTATTTGAAGTGTATAATATTAAGTTAATTGTTTTTTGCCGAAAGTTTAATTGGTATTTTTGCCGAAATTTATCAAAAATATGATTTTTTGCAAAATTCCAACAATTTTTCGCAATTTTTACTCACAAAAACGAAAAACGATATTCCATCCACCTGCCCATGCGAATTTCGCGAAAAATGGTAAAAAACCAGCGAAACGAAAATGTTTTCCTTTCGCATATCCTCGAAAAACGAAAATTGGTCGACATTTCCATGGAAAATCGCGAAATTTAACACCTTGGGTAAAACAAACTGCTTTACTTCATTAAAATTAGTAAATGTCACGTCTCCGCTGACATAATTGTCAGATTGAGAGAGAAAGAGAGTAAAAAAAAAAATGACATGACCCGTGACATTTACTACATTCTAGGGAAGTATGATATTTTTCAATTTACATATGAAAAGTGTAATTTTTGTTGTCAAATTCTTAATCTAATTATAAAACGCAATTTTAGTTATGTGACTAAAGGTAGGATCAATTTGAGACCAAATTATTTGAGTCTAGACCGTTTCTTCAACAGCTCACTTGAGCTCGTTTTCAGCCATAGTCCCATTTGACGATCAACTGTTAACTCTGCCTTTCTATTTAATGGGGTGACGGTAGAGCTGGGGCTCGCGATGCTTTGCCACAAGTCGCGACTCCTCGCGACTTTTTCTGGGAATCGCGATGCGTCGCGATTTTGCGGTAAAAGTCGCGATTTGTCGCGACTTGTGGCAAAAGTCGCGATCCTCGGATTGGGGATTCCCGTGATTTTGTTTTTTTGTGGCATAAATAACACATTTTTTCACCCGAAATTTATTACATGTTAATTAAATTTGTTAAAATTATTAATATGTTACAAACTAATATTTATTAACATATGTTACAAATTAAAAATTAATAATAAAAATTAAGATTATTAATATCTTACAAAGAAATAAATTATAACATACTTAAATAATAATTTTGAAAAAAATAAATTATAGATAATAATTTTAAATAATTAACATACTTAAATATAATTTTGAAATAATTAATAAACTCTTGTAATTAAATTCGGGTAAAAAGTACTAAAATAAACATTTCAAGAAAACAGGTACATATGCCGCAAACATCGCCCAACGAGTCGCGACAAAATCGCGACCCATCGCGACTGCACGAGTCGCGACGCGTCGCGACGTGAACAGTCGCGATTTTTCACGATTAGGTCGCGATGCGTCGCGACGTCGTGAGTTGCGGCTCTAGGTGACGGAATCGGCCAATGTTATAATGTACTCTCGCATATGTAAGGGATGCACTCATTTGAGTCTCATGAGAGCAGAGCCGGCTTGTGGATAGTTTGACTAGGCATGGGCCTAGGGCCTCACATTTAGGAGGAACAAATACACTAACTTATGGGCCTCTCAGTTTTCGTTAAAGGGCCTAAACAAAAATAAAATTTAAAATTAAATATATGTGATGAATTCAATTATGACCTACATTATAATTTCTTGTAAACCGGTGCTTGTATTATATATATATAGTATAATATTGTCTTACTTGCTCTTTATTATACAATCAAATTAGAAAGAAATTAACCAATATGTTTATTTATGAATTTTTATGCATTTAGGATCAAATTCAATGAGATCATTTAGAAAATTCAAGTCTCGATCCGCAAAGAGAAAAGAGGCTTTAGAAAGAATTTCAAAATTAATTAAATTATAATATGCATTGGAATTTGATTTCTCAATTTTGATAGGGCCTCAAAATTATTATTCGCCTAGGGCCTCGACAAACTTAGGGCCGGCCCTGCATGGGGGGTTTGAACTCATGACCTCTTGAATAGAGTGTAATGAAGTTACTACTAGGCCAAACTTGCTTGATTAAGTGTCAACATAATATTAAATTATAGACGTGATCCTATTTTCTTAATTTTTTAACCATGCATTATCTCTTTTAAGTAATAATATTTTGTTCATTAAATATACTCAAAGGATATTTACGACTTAAAAGACTCAAAACTTTATAAAAGTCCTTTTATTTTTGCGACATAATTTTTTTTAAAAAATATATGATCTCAAAAAGTGCTTATTTTCCAATTTTCCATCCCCTTAGAACAGTGAAGCAGCTGTTAGTTTTTATTCAATAAAAATTTGGAGCATAAGTACTGAAACTTGTTTTTTAACACAAATATCCGATATTTCAAAAAGTAGTATGCATCGTAAATATCCAAAAATTCATATCTATAATTAGGGGATATTAAATTATTAGTTACCATCATCTATAATAATAATCATCATCATCGATGTGGAGAATAGAGCTGTGCACAATTCGTCGCCAATCACGACGCGACGCGTCGCGACGCCTACAGTGCGAGTCGCGACGCGTCGCGACGCAGGCGGCAAAAGTCGCGATTCGTCGCGACGAGGAGTGCGAGTCGCGACGACCACGTCATCGATCCGAGGGGTTGATCGTGTGGCTGAGATTACGCCACGTCATCGATCCGAGGGGAGTGAAAAGTTGTGTTTGTTGGTGGCGAAAATAACACAATTTTTACCCGAAATTTATTCCCCAACCACAATTATTACCCACTTTACTCGAATTCCAACCCTAAAATTTCAAATTTCAAAATTTTTTCACCCACTTTCTCCTCACAATTATTCACCCACTTCACCCACCACAATAATTATTCACCCACCCCACCCTCTCCTAAAACCCTATAAATACCACCTCTTCCTCCCTCATTTCCTCACCAACAATCTCTCAACTCTCTCTCAAATTCTCTCAACTCTCCAAGTTTTTTCCACTCTCAATCTTGTAATATTTACACTGAATTTTTACAACTTCTTCCACCATATTGTAATATTCACAATGAATAATACAACTTTTTTTTTAATATCTTGTTTTATCATATTTACTTATTTGTTTTAGAATTTTAATAATTATTAATATGGTACACGTACATACTTATTAACATATATTACAACTTAAAAATTAACTTATAATTTAAAATTAATAATATGTTACACAATAATAACATACTAAAATATTAATTTTGAAATAAATAAAGTTTAAATAATAAGTTTATATAATTTAATACTTAAATTCGGATAAAAACTAATAAAATTAAACATTGGAAACAAAAAATAACTTTTGCCGCACCCTTTTTTTTGGTCCTTCCTCGCTAAATCGCGACCACGTCGCGACGCATCGCGACCAGGCACGCCACGACGCATCGCGACGTGTACAGTCGCGATTTTGGCGACTTTAGTCGCGATCGGCCGCGATTGCTCCATGTGCAGCTCTAGTGGAGAATAATAGCACAAAATAAATAACTCCGTGCCTTTCTCTTCTCTTCTCTTCTCTTCTCCTAAGGAAAGGAAGCGAGCAAGTTAGGGTTTCGATTCGTCGTCGTCGTCGTCGTCGCTCGCTGAACCAGAGTCGCAAGAGAAGATGGGAGAACGGAAGGTGCTGAACAAGTACCACCCGCCGGACTTCGACCCTTTGAAGATTCCTCGGGCCCGGAGGGACAAGAATCAGCAAATCAAGGTCCGAATGATGCTTCCCATGAGCATTCGCTGCAACACTTGCGGAAACTACATCTACAAGGGCACCAAGTTCAATTCCCGCAAAGAGGACGCTCTCGGAGAGGTAATCCTTCTCCTTTTCTTTCTAGATTTGCTTCACAAGTACTCGAATACACTTTTCATGGCTAATTGCTTGTTGATTTCGTCAAATCGTTCGTTTCTGATAATCAGTCAAGGTAATGCGTGAGTAATGCGCTATGTTATCTTCGTTCAGAATATATAATTGAAGAGGCTATTAGGTTCGATATTTACCACATCATCATACGCTATAGGGGTGAATCCCGGAAACGGAAACCGATATTTTGAGGTCTATCGGGCCCGGTTTTTGTATTCTAGTCTTTCTAAATTCGGTACGGATTCTGTAAAATAGGTTATTTCAATGTATAAAGTACCAGTTTTGAACATGTAACTTGTACAGTTGTATGGTTAACCGAAGAAACCGGTAATTTTTGTTGATACTGGTCTTGATCCTGGTTCTTAATCAGGACTGATCTATACTAGTTCCCGACTTTTCAGGATGGAATACCGGTTTCTGAACTTTTATCCGGTAATTGGAAACATGTATTTGAGCGGTTTCGGGGATAAAAGTTTCACCCCTTAAGTCATGCTGAATGTTTCTTGTTTGTGTTGGTTTTTTGTATGATTTATCTTTTCGGTGTAGATTGCATGCTTAACGAGTGCGTTTTCACAAAAAAGTTGTTAACTTTTCTATGTTTTCTCAGACTTATTTAGGGATTCAAATATTCCGATTCTACTTCAAGTGTACCAAATGCTCGGCGGAGCTTTGTATGAAGACCGATCCACAGAATTCAGATTACGTTGTTGAGTCTGGTGCGCATCGGAATTATGAACCTTGGCGTAACGAGGATGAGGTAAAGTACTGATTAATAGCTGACTGTACAGTACCTATTTTTTTCGCAGTTAGTTCCAGAGATGTTTTTGTATGTCTTTGTCGCTGAGACATTAACTCTTCTTATCAGCGGTTGGATATGGCGAAGCAGAGAAGGGAGAATGAAGAGATGGGGGATGCTATGAAATCTTTGGAAAACCGAACGTTGGATTCGAAAAGAGAAATGGATATTTTAGCTGCTTTGGATGAAATGAAGTCTATGAAGGTACCCATTATTAAAAATTGTTTCATATGTACAAAAATATCGCCTAATAATATCGGTTATGACTCTTAATGATTATGTGTGACATGACACGACATGAACAATATTGATATTTTCGTGCATTTGTAATTTTATTTGCCATTTTGGTTCTATACATTCTCTAGTACTAATACCGCCATTTATGTTTTCCAGTCAAGACATGCTACTGTCACTGTAGACGCGATGCTCGAGGCGTTGCAGCGTACTTCTGAAGTGAAGGTACTTTCTGTTTGCTATGTACGATTTTTAATTGATAAATCAATTACAGGCTAATTACGACGATTTAGCCGAGCTGTTTTTTGTGTTGTTAATTCATCATTGTGCGGGTTATTGTGTTGCCAGGAGCAAAAAATGGAGGAGGGAGGATGAAGCGCTATTAAAGTCCATTGTTTTTCATGTAAGTAATTTTTGGTTTTTCTGTTTCTGTTTCTGTTTCCAACATCTTTCTTGCCTCTTCCTTTTTGCGCCCATTTATGTAGTTAGCTTGTATTTTATAGTAATTGCTTTTTTCGATAAATTTTCTTTTATGCAGAATTCAGCGGACTATATTAAGCGCGTTGATGATGAAGATGACGACGACGATGACTACAACGACGATATGAGTTATCATCCGAAAAGTGCCATTTCAAAGGTATGTCTTTTTTATTAATTAGTTGTACTGTTTGATATCTTGAAACATTCACTGATTATCCATATTGATATATATTGAAATTTCTGCCAAATTGTGGGCTAATTTTTTTCTGATTAATTAATCATAATGCAGAGGCAAAAGGTTTCGGACGAGCCTCTGAGCAAACCAACGGATACATTGACAACTGCCAGCTTTCAAGATAGCTCGAGCAGTAGAGGTATTACTCACGTCTTCCCCTAATTTTACTAAGTGTATATTCATGCATATTTTTTATATTTTAACACTAAGTTTTATAGGAACGCCACGCCACTCTAGAGCTCTGAACAAGTTCGTTCTGAAGTCTTCAACGGTGACACTTTCCGTCATCAAGAAACCGTCGAAAATCGAGGAGACCAAGCAAGAAGATGGGAGCAAAAGCAGTGGTGCAAAGAGCAATGCGATACAATCGCTCTGCCAAATCTACAGCAATAGCGAGGAAGATGAATAATGCCCGGAAGCAACACTTCGTTTGTATGATGACCAGCGGCTACATTTGGTGCAAAAAAGAGAACTAAAAAAAAAACTGGAGAGATTAATCACAAATTAAACTGATGGTTTTCAATTTCATATATAGAATGTACTCATGTTAATTGTATTATCGATTTACTATATAATGTATAAAATGGTATTGGTTTGGTCGCCAAACCGAATGTTAAAATGTAAATCATTCTCTAGTAATTTATTTTTATTAAAATAATTGATAATTTTTTATAAAAAAATGTATAAATTAGTAATTTGTAAAGATTATTTGTCTTATCCATATACTAGTGGACTGCACCGCGCTTAGCGCGGTGGCGATAACATATATTAGTGAAGTTGGATGAAAAAATTATCAAAAATTTTAGATTGTAATTAATTAAAAAAATCGACATCCTAATCGAATAAAAAAAAACCTATGTTTTTTTTATTAATGTTATTGTAGATTTCGTTATTATTATAGACATAGTAAAGTCCTGCATTGATAATAATTATAAGGGATAATAGCGGCATAAGTCCTCAACCTTTACTCTACTGGGGCGGCATAGTCCCAACCCCATTTAATAGCGGTATAAGTACCAAAAGATGATTTCCGTCCATATTTGACTAACGGAAGTAGTCAACGTTTGCGCGGTCAGCTTCTCGTCAACGTGGACGCCACGTAATCCGACATGTCACCATACATGTCATCCTCGTGTCATCAAATTTAATGCAAAATTAAGGGTGGTGGAGGGATTCAATTAATTTTGCATTAAATTTGATGACGCGAGGATGACATGTATGATGACATGTCGGACTATGTGGTGTCCACGTTGACGAGAAGCTGACTACCCAAACGTTGACTACTTCCGTTAGTCAAATATGGACGGAAATCATCTTTTGGTACTTATACCGCTATTAAATGAGGTTGGGGCTATGCCGCCCCAGTTGAGTAAAGGTTGAGGACTTATGCCGCTATTATCCCTAATTATAATTATATATAGAGAATTCTAATAAACATCAAATTTATATTTTTTTGGATGTTATTGTCGATTTTATTATTAAATATAAATTGACTATACTAAATTAAGTTCAAAAGTATACTTTAGGTGGAACTTACCACCATCTCTTTCTCTCAAACTCTATAAAAATATGTTGAGCGATATAATTGCCCTATTGAGAAAGGTGGTTCCATTAAAGACCATAAGTCTTAACATATATCTACGAAGTTACCCAATTTAGGAGATTATATATGAATAAAAATGTGACATTAGTTTAGAATTTTTAGGTATATACATGGTTTTTCAAAGAAAAACATATATACGATCTTTTCTTGCCGTGCATATATTATACATATCGATACATCATACATATACATCGACTTTAATAATAACGACATGTTTTTTTTTTCTTTTTAAAAATTAATCTTCACTATGTTAAGTTCAAAATTATACTTTAGATAGAACTTACCACCATCTCTTTCTCTCAAACTCTATACAAATATGTTGAGCGATATAATTGCCCTATTGAGAAAGGTGGTTCCATTCGACATTTGTTGCACTGATTTCAAATACTGAAACCATGAATGCAATATTATTAAGATTTAAATTAGAATCGTTTATTTTTTTGCATGTCTAATATATGATTTTTAGAGAACTATTTCTTTTTTACCAAAGAAATACAACCAAAAGAATTATATATATGACTTTTCAATAAGACACAATATTATATATATATATATATATATATATATATCTTATTACATGTTAATAATATGAACAAAAGTCTTAACATTGATACGAAGTAATCTAATTTAGGAGGTTATATATAAATAAAAAATGTGACATTAGTTTAGAATTTTTAGGTATATGTAGAGGGCGATTTTCACCACCTTGCAGTCACAAGGAAAACCGTAAAGAATGCAATAAAAATATATACACGATTATTCCCTGATTTATTTATCCCGAAAGGACTCGGTTTTCCCCGTTTATTAGCTTGGACAATCGAAGAATAATGATAAGGATATGATTTGATGCCGCACCACGCCGCTCTCGACGAGGCTGCCTACGTACCCGGCGAACCAGGATCAGGTCATCACGTAGTTCAATGAGTTTTGGCTTGATCTCTTCATTCTTTCTCTTCTCTATTTCGTTGGTTTTCTTCTCTCTTCTTTCTCTTTGCTCTCTTTTTCTTCCTTCTTGGCTGAATGTTACTCCGCTGATTTCTCTTGGATCCCCTCTTAATGAGGTTTCTTTTATTATTTATAGGGTTAGGGTTGATTGAGCCTTTTCACTTTGGGCTTTTTCTGCGAATTGGGCCTTTCTTCATGGGTTAAGGCTTTTCTCACAAACTGGGCTTTTATGTTGACTACGGTCAACATATTTCTTGCCTCTATTCGACGTCGTTTTTGGGCCGTAATGGCACGCGTTATGTTAAGGATGGATTTGACGAGATCCGACATCAACAATTAGTCCCCCATTTTATCAAGTGTATGCACTTGGTAAAATGTAGAGAAAAACTTCATTTCTTCCGATCTAAATCGACGCTCCTAATGATAGGAATCCTCGATCATGCTGTCGCCCGGTGGTGCTCTCCGGTAATAATACCCGTAGTGTGTGATAACGTGGCTAGGAGTCGTCGGGTAGGAGCTTTGACTTTACGATATCGGCGATGAGAGGGTTGACAACTCTCTTGGGTAGCCGATGGTCTCGCCGATGTTTAGCGGTGTTTGACTTCTCACGAGCTCAACGAGGTAGGCTTCTACGGATGCCTTGAACGAAGGGAATGGGATTACCACTTGGACCGATGCCACTTTCTCCGAAGATCCTCGCTATGAACTCGGCCCTCGTGATATGTGATGAGCCTGTCGACTTCAATGGAGATGATGGTTTTATGGGAGCAGCGTGAACGCTCCAATAGTGTGAACTTGACTTGGGAGTGTGAAAAAGAGTTTGTATGGTAAATGACTTCTAGGGGCAGAGACTGTTGCGCTTATCGATGCGGTATTTGACTCCTTGATCCCGGCGTCATAAGAGGAAGCGTACTTCTCTTGGTGCGAGCTCTTCTTGTCGTTCGTCGGAACAGCTCCTTGTCGTCGCCATGTCGTAGATTTCGTCATTCTTTCTTTCATTACTATCCATTTATTTTCAAATTCCTCCTCGCAGATTGATGAGACTTGTCACGGTTCTTGTCCGTTGAGATACCCCGAGGGCGTGCTAGCCTCGTTTATTAATGAGAGCGATGGGCACTTTGTCATCCTCGAAGATTTCTTGAAAGATCTGATAAGGCGTACCGTCGCCGCGCTCTCCGAGGATTCGGACGATGAGGCTCTCCCAGCTTCTTCGGGCATTCTGCTCGAGTTAATGAGACGATACCCCGAGCATTATGCCGCGGTGGAGAGGCTTCTTATGGATGTTCTGGTTGAGAGCGCGGATTTCGTCCTAGAGCAAGTTGCCGACAAAGTTGTTCGGGATGATTGACCTTCCTCTATTTCCTTTTGTAAATTATTTTGTGGCTGCAATGTATCAATCAGGATTTGCGCCGGAGCGGCTTTGTATTTTTCCGGGATATGCGCACTAGCGTCTTACGTACTAAGCTTTGTGCGCTGGAGCGGCTTTGTAGTTTGCCGGGGTATGCGCCGTAGCGTGTTACGTACCGGGCTTTGTGCGCCGGAGCGGCTTTGTAGTTCGCCTGGGTATGCGCTGTAGCGTCTTACGTACCGGGCTTTGTGCGCCAGAGCGGCTTTGTAGTTTGCCGGGGTATGCGCTGTAGCGTCTTACGTACCGGGCTTTGTGCGCCGGAGCGGCTTGTTATTTTCTTTGATTTGTCAGCGATGAGCTTGTCGGTATGCACCGGGCTCTGTCGCGATGAGCTTGTCGGTATGCACCGGGCTCTGTCGCGATGTATCGATCGGAATTTGCGTCGGAGCGGCTTTGTATTTTCTTTGATTTGTCGGCGATGAGCTTGTCGGTATGCACCGGGCTCTGTCGCGATGAAGTGCTTGGCACTGATTTGTCGGCGATGAGCTTGTCGGTATGCACCGGGCTCCGTCGCGATGTATCGATCGGAATTTGCGCCGGAGCGGCTTTGTATTTTCTTTGATTTGTCGGCGATGAGCTTGTCGGTATGCACCGAGCTCTGTCGCGATGAAGTGCTTGGCACTGATTTGTCGGCGATGAGCTTGTCGGTATGCACCGGGCTCCGTCGCGATGTATCGATCGGAATTTGCGCCGGAGCGGCTTTGTATTTTCTTTGATTTGTCGGCGATGAGCTTGTCGGTATGCACCGGGCTCTGTCGCGATGAAGTGCTTGGCACTGATTTGTCGGCGATGAGCTTGTCGGTATGCACCGGGCTCTGTCGCGATGTATCGATCGGAATTTGCGCCAGAGCGGCTTTGTATTTTCTTTGATTTGTCGGCGATGAGCTTGTCGGTATGCACCGGGCTCTGTCGCGATGAAGTGCTTGGCACTGATTTGTCGGCGATGAGCTTGTCGGTATGCACCGGGCTCTGTCGCGATGTATCGATCGGAATTTGCGCCGGAGCGGCTTTGTATTTTCTTTGATTTGTCGGCGATGAGCTTGTCGGTATGCACCGGGCTCTGTCGCGATGAAGTGCTTGGCACTGATTTGTCGGCGATGAGCTTGTCGGTATGCACCGGGCTCTGTCGCGATGTATCGATCGGAATTCGCGCCGGAGCGGCTTATGTACCCAGCTGTCCGCCGGAGCGGCTTTGTTTGGTATATCAAGCATTTTCGCCGTTTTGGGCTTGGTCGGTACCCTAAATGTATACATATGTTTTCTCGTCACTCTCGCCGGTTTCTTTATAAATTTGTAGATATATGTATATTGTTACCTTTTTTTGCGATGAGGTCAGCCAACTTCGTCGCCGATTTTGCGCCTTGGTTAGGATAAACCTCGTCGTGTCCGCATCAAACTTCGGTTTTATGAGGGTCGTCATCGTCGAGCGCGTCTCAATCAGATCTCCTCGAAATGTTGGTAATGGCGTCTTCGTTGATGATTTCCCGGTGGAGGCGAGCTTTCTTTGATGACAAGATGTCTGGTGACGAGCTCTTTTTGGTGACGGTCTTCTATTGGTGATGAGCTCCTCGAGCTCCCCCTTGATGAGCTCTTCGAGGTCTTCTCTGTGATGAGGTCCTCGAGGTCTTCTCTGTGATGAGCTCCTCGAGCTCTTCTCCTTCGTGATGAGCTCCTCGAGCTTTCCTCTTCGTGATGAGCTCGTCGAGCTTTCCTCTTAGTGATGAGCTCTTCGTGATGAGCTCTTCGAGATGAGCTCCTCGAGCTTTTCTCTTCGTGATAAGCTCTTCGATCTGAGCTCTTCGAGATGAGCTCCTCGAGCTTTCCTCTTCGTGACAAGCTCTTCGAGCTGAGCTCTTCGAGATGAGCTCCTCGAGCTTTCCTCTTAGTGACAAGCTCTTCGAGCTGAGCTCTTCGAGATGAGCTCCTCGGGCTTTCCTCTTCGTGACAAGCTCTTCGTGATGAGCTCTTCGAGCTTTCCTCTTCGTGACAAGCTCTTCGTGATGAGCTCTTCGAGCTTTCCTCTTCGTGACAAGCTCTTCGTGATGAGCTCTTCGAGATGAGCTCCTCGAGCTTTCCTCTTCGTGACAAGCTCTTCGTGATGAGCTCTTCGAGCTTTCCTCTTCGTGACAAGCTCTTCGTGATGAGCTCTTCGAGCTTTCCTCTTCGTGACAAGCTCTTCGTGATGAGCTCTTCGAGATGAGCTCCTCGAGCTTTCCTCTTCGTGACAAGCTCTTCGTGATGAGCTCTTCGAGATGAGCTCCTCGAGCTTTCCTCTTCGTGATAAGCTCTTCGTGATGGGCTCTTCGAGCTTTCCTCTTCGTGACAAGCTCTTCGTGATGAGCTCTTCGAGATGAGCTCCTCGAGCTTTCCTCTTCGTGACAAGCTCTTCGTGATGAGCTCTTCGAGATGAGCTCCTCGAGCTTTCCTCTTCGTGACAAGCTCTTCGTGATGAGCTCTTCGAGATGAGCTCCTCGAGCTTTCCTCTTCGTGATAAGCTCTTCGTGATGAGCTCTTCGTGATGAGCTCTTCGAGATGAGCTCCTCGAGCTTTCCTCTTCGTGATAAGCTCTTCGTGATGAGCTCTTCGTGATGAGCTCTTCGAGATGAGCTCCTCGAGCTTTCCTCTTCGTGATAAGCTCTTTCAACATCTGTAACTTTCTCCTCGAGCGTTTGTTTTAAGCAAATGACCTATCAAATCGAAGCTCAAGACATAATCTTCGAGAAAAACTAGAAATCACGTGTAGATAATAAATAGAAACGAGAATATGGTCCGAGGAGCGACGGGCGACGAGCAGGCGTCTGACGAAGCCATCGCTCTCGGCGACCAATCTTCCGGCGTTCATAACTTTTGCCTCGAGCGTCTGATAGGGGCGAATGACCTGTCAAATCGAAGCTCAAGACATAATCTTCAAGAATAATTGGGAATTATGTTTAGATGACAAATAACGACGGGGATATGGTCCAAAGAGTGACAGGCGACGAGCAGGCGTTTTACGAAGCCGTCGTCCTCGGCGACCAATCTTCCGGCGTCCATAACTTCTGCCTCGAGCATCCGATAGAGGCGAATGACCTGTCAAATCGAAGCTCAAGGCAAGGCCTGTAAGAAAACGCTAAAAAAGACACAATTTTATTTATCAAAGGTAAAGACGAGATCAGCGCTCGGTGCTGTCGTTATCGTCGTCAGTCGTCTTCTCTTCGAGTTCCTGGCTGTGAGTTAGAGAAAAACTAAGCCCCCTCGGTGGGCGCCAAACTGTAGAGGGCGATTTTCACCACCTTGCAGTCACAAGGAAAACCGTAAAGAATGCAATAAAAATATATACACGATTATTCCCTGATTTATTTATCCCGAAAGGACTCGGTTTTCCCCGTTTATTAGCTTGGACAATCGAAGAATAATGATAAGGATATGATTTGATGCCGCACCACGCCGCTCTCGACGAGGCTGCCTACGTACCCGGCGAACCAGGATCAGGTCATCACGTAGTTCAATGAGTTTTGGCTTGATCTCTTCATTCTTTCTCTTCTCTGTTTCGTTGGTTTTCTTCTCTCTTCTTTCTCTTTGCTCTCTTTTTCTTCCTTCTTGGCTGAATGTTTCTCCGCTGATTTCTCTTGGATCCCCTCTTAATGAGGTTTCTTTTATTATTTATAGGGTTAGGGTTGATTGAGCCTTTTCACTTTGGGATTTTTCTGCGAATTGGGCCTTTCTTCATGGGTTAAGGCTTTTCTCACAAACTGGGCTTTTATGTTGACTACGGTCAACATATTTCTTGCCTTTATTCGACGTCATTTTTGGGCCGTAATGGCACGCGTTATGTTAAGGATGGATTTGACGAGATCCGACATCAACAGTATATACAGGGCTTTGAAAGAAAAAACACATGTATGATCTCTTGCCGTGCATATATTATACATATCGATACGTACATATACATCGACTTTAGTAATAACGACATGTTTTTTTGTTTGTTTAATTTTTCTTTTCTTTTTAAAAGTTAAACCTCTTAAATAATAACTTGTATGAGTTCTTAAATATGTATGTATTTGAAGGCCAGCGGAGTTATATTTTTAAATATACCTCAATAGTTACCATTTTATAATTCATATGAAGCTTAATATGATATATATATATATATATATATATCTCGATATATAGATAGTAGGCAAAGTATTATACTAGTTTTTTCCTCCAATAAGAATAGAATATGAGAACAATTATACATGAACTCACTTTAACACAACAATCATTCAATGGAAGAAGGCACAATAATAGATAGTGCTTCAAATAAAAAACTACGGAGAAGTCTAAAATATGAGAAATATTAATAGGCAATTGAATGTATTAATATGAGAAACCTCCACATGTTTATATATATATTGTATTGGCTATTTATTGTCTTTTAAGATTTCTTAATCAAAATATTGTGTCATAGGAAAGCTAAATTACATCATCCCAATATAGTAAATAACATTATCATTACACATGCATGCACTAATTTACTTAAGGTTAAAAAGTATACTGAGAAATGAAATATTAAATGAGGTTGATGTTAATGGGATGTTAATGAAATTAAAGATTGGTGGGTATTCATAGTTTTTCTTTTTTCTAAACGTAGAAATTTCAGAAAACAGAATTTCAAATTAAAAGCTTGAACACTAAGTTAAAAGCTTGAACATTACAAAGAAATTATTACAAACTATATCATTCATATTAAATAGTTGAAAACAGAATTTCAAATTAAAAGCTTGAACACTAAGTTAAAAGCTTGAACATTACAAAGAAATTATTACAAACTATATCATTCATATTAAATAGTTTACCACTGTCGTGATCGTGAATATTCTGTCTGAATTTTTTTCCTTACGACCAAATAATTATCAGTACTAATTATTTTCATTAACTTTAAAACAACTACCAGTATTGTTATTTTTTATTATAAATATTGTTGTAGCCATGTCTAATAATCGTGGTTGCTACTTTTTACTACAAATAATGTATTGAAAACAATTTTTTATAATTAGTTTCTATCTCTTCTTCCTAATTTTAGCCTAAACTAACATTTATTTATATAAATGGGCCGAAAGTTCCTTCTTAATTTATAAGAGAGTAGATGCATGTGAAGGGAAAGAAGTCTTGTTTTCATTTATAGAATATCTTACATTATTCTTAACAACAATAGTTTTTTATTATTTAAAATAAAAACTCTATACTTTATAGTTTATAGATGTTAGGTTTTTCTTTAGCTCAATCAAAGCGTGAATATTTGATTTTCATTAGATTTAGCATGGCTCACACAACATGATTTGCTTAAAATCTTCTATAAATAACTTGTACTTTTTTCTGCATGGCTTTAGTCTTTTGTTTGAAGATTATCATACGAAATTTAAATTCCAACATAGCCTTGTTTGGAATAGATGAATGAGCATGAGTTATTCCAATAGCAGTGAAGAACTAAATTGCATAGAGATTCAAGCTCAACAGAGATAATTGTAATTTTATCTATCATCGAAATTAGAAAGGAATGCAACCATACCATGTTAAAATGAAACTCTTAATCTGATATTTAATATATAAAAAAAATTATTAACTCATAGTTAACTACATAATTTTAAATAAAAAACTATATAATTTTATAACAAACATATCAACAACAAAATAATATTACAATAATATTACAGTACACACTTATAAATATATCACACACATTGCTTGATATCTTCTCATCCCATCGTGTGATTAAGTTAGTATTGAAACTTATAACAATGGACTAAACCTTGCAGATTCAAGGACCACATGCCGGACAACGACATGAAGGTGAAGTTGATGTCACGTGCGTGTCAACGTCGTGAGAGCCACCCTGATTCCGTGAAGATGAAGAACCGGGTGTGCACATATGGATGGTCGGGCAGCTCTTGCCTGAGAGAGCAGCATAAGAATCACATATTTATTGTCCTCCCCTAGGTCACCATAAGGACGCTGAAACTGACTTCTTCATCACCCGCTGTGACATTGACCGGCTATATCAAGGGATTAGCAATAAGACAATCCACATATGAAAAGACAATGTTAATTAACATAGTTACAGTTCATCATGCATTTGCAAATAATCGTTTAAAAACTTGGAACGCCGAAAATGATTTTAAACTTTTGTTATTCTCATTTAAAAAATTAAAATCTCTAAAAATTAAGAACTCTATCTTTTTTTAATATTATTTATTCAGTTTATAAATACATATTTTGATTGATTACTCAATGAATATAAACCAACAAAATGTTTCGAGTATTTGAGTGAGCATTAATCAATAACCATTTTTATACATGGCAGAATGTTTTTGGATACATTTTTAAAGGGTAATGAATATTGGTATATGTAATTGCAGAAGAGCAGCTATTAAAATTCTTGCGAACCAAGTTTATTCCATAAATATTTTTTCTATCATTATAATAAATAATACAAAAATATTTATAAAGTTAAACGTAAACTATTAAATTATTTCTCTATAAACGTTGTAAAGTAGGAAGAAAAAATATATAGAAAAAAATAACACAAAAACTTTTTAAAAAATAGGAAGAGTTTTCTATGATGACAGAGAGAAAAAAACAATGAGATGAAGAGATACAATACCATTCATGTGTTGTTATTCTTGGAGCATCATTGCCTAAGCCATTAAACACATTAGAAGTTTATAAAGATTTATAGGTATAAAATATTTAGTCATAAGAAAAATAACCTATAGACATAGAGAAAAGATGCTATAAGTAAAGAAGAAAGAAGGTTGGTTCACCGTGCCAAAATGGCTCCTGGTCAAGCTTCACGCAAGCCTTCACGTCAATAGGTTCAAATGCATGAAGAGGGTTTGCAGAATACGTGAGATTTATTTACCAAAAGAATAGTCTTTCCATCTTCAACAAAATAAATGAGTCCCCAAAATTAAATGAATGTTATGAATACTCATAAAAAGGCAAAACTTTAAATGCATACATATAACACTTAATAAAAAAACGTCTAATAAAATAAATATGAGAAACGAATGAATGCATGCATTGTCTTGTGATGTTCTAGACTTCTAGTGCTAACTTGTTTATATAAAATAAAATTAATATATATATATAATTTGCATGCACTTAAATGCAAAAATAAATAAACAATTAAGTGAGACATTAAAAGATATTGTGATAGAATTTTTGTCATAAAAAATAATTCAAAATCTGAGAAAATAGGAAACTACAATTCCTTTGAATCTAGCTTGCCATGTCATCACATGAGATTTTCCTTTTATATATATATAGATTTATTTTTGCTATTGGGAAAACATGTCAGTTCTTAATAATTTACGAGGCGAAACAAAGATTTCAGGGACGCGTTACTGCCAACCAAACATGTCAGTTCTCATCAATTCCCACTTTGTCCTTGCACCGCCCGGGTTAAGGCCCAAGATGCGTAGAATTGTTTGATTTTAGTAATTTGCATCTATACCCCTAGTATTCTTTTTAAACTTAATCCATTTATTATTAATTAACAAATTCGAGTTTTATACAATAATTCTTCCCTACTCCATTCTTTTAAAACCCCTTTTGCTCGTGATTTATTGCTTTTAACACAATAATTTTTAGTAGTAACGATAACGAGATTTGAGTAGTAGACGTAGAACCAAGGTTGATCGTAAGTTCAAAGATACTTTAGGGGCAAAGAATAATTTTGGGACGGCTTGCCAAAATATTTTAATTTTGAACCTTATAATAAAGATGATATTAACTTAAAAGTTCATTTTGAGAGCCTCTACTTTTTTATTTTTTTAGGGATAATAGCGGCATAAGTAATAAAAGACAGTCATCCGCCATGTAGGCAAGAAAAATTCCTTTGAAATTTTGGCAAATGTGGGAATCGAACAATGGGTCGTGCGCATGGGATGAGAGTGGTCAAACAACCAGACTAGTGCTATTTGGTGGTGATGGCTTTTAAGTAAAATTAATAATAAATAAAGAAGATATCACATCATAGTTGCTAGCTTTTATAACAATTATATTTGTGTATGTGTACATAACTTGAAGAAACAAAAGGACTATTATTTTATATGATTTTCTAAAAAATATATTTTTATTTTATTAACAAAAAATATTTACACAATTATAATTTTGAAATATATTCATATAATTTTACTTATCAAAAGATATTTTTTTTATTAAGAGTTTATCAGAAGATATTATTTTAAAATAATTTAAAAATAATCTCATTTTAAGAATATCCCACGATATTTTTATTTTAAAACAGGAGCGGGGTTATGGGGTATTTTTATAATGAGATTATATTTTAATTGTTTTAAAATAATATCTTCCAATAAACCCTTGATAAAAAAAATATCATTTGATAAAAAAAATTATATGAATATATCTCAAAATTGTAATTGTGTCAAGTTTTTAAATTGAGATTATATTTAAATTGTTTTGGAATAATATCTTCTCATAAACCCTTAATAGAAAAATACTTTTTTTATAAAATAATTATATGAATATATCTTAAAATGGTAATTGTGTCAAGATTTTTTAAAAATAAATTTGTTTTATTTCTTTTGGAATAATATCTTCTGATAAACACTTAATAGAAAAATATTTTGATAAAAAAATTTATAAATATATCTCAAAATTATAATTTTGTCAAGATTATTTTTATAAATAAAATAAAAATAATTTTCTTTAGCAACGAAATAAAATAATAATCTCTTTTTTTTTTTTTTTTTCAAGTGATGTAAAACACACACACAAAATGAGTTTTATAATAGTAAGCATTATGATGGATACGCTAGTGTGGAGAATTATATTCATATATATATATATATTTGATTGTCCTGACAATGTTGACCAAATAACATTGGTGTGGTGGTAAGACTAATCCCTTTTCACGCGCGTCTATATTATTATGTAAACTGCAGATTCACGACCGGCGTAGCGGCGGCACTCACACTGTGGCCAACGATTCAAGAGCAGTACCACTTGAGCCACAAAATCCATCCCCTCTCTACCACGGAATGCCCCACGGCCAAGACCGGCCTCATCGGGGGAGCGGCCTTCATGTCCCTAAACTCCACTCTCATGTGGCTGCTCGCCCTCATGCTCGCCGTCAATACCCGGGACGACCACGATGCCTGTAATTCTGACTCCTCCGCGCCCCGCCCCGTCCCGGCCACGGACATTTACTGATGATACGGTGATCTTCACTGCTTCTGTACAGCTCCGAACGTTCCTCTCTCTGGTTCTTTAGATTGGCGTTTGTTGTCTTAATATATTGGTTGTGGACATTAGAAAATGTTATTATGTCTTTATCTTTGGTTATGTTTGAAGTAGACATCTAATATAAAAAATATAATGTCATCTTCTTTTCCTTAGTATTTCACGGCATAAACATTGGTTTTTATAGCAATATGAGAGGATCACAATGCACCTCTTACCCCAACCCTAAGAATTTAATAACAAAATTTGTTTTGTAGTATAACAATAAAACTTAATTATTGAAGAAGTCAAACACAATCCCAATTATTTCCAATCCTAATAATACTTTATTTTAATCCAATGCAGCAGAATGTACTCAAAATGAATTTTTCTAGTTCGTTTAACGATCATTAAGGGTTCCGTTGGATACCGGTATAGGCTTCGCTCAGTATTGAAGCAAGAGCTCGGTGATTGAACTACGAAGAGGAAAATCGACACTTACGTGATCCAATTCTATAATCGTTCTAAGATTTAATAAGAATATTTGTAACATGCACATCTCTTCTTCTAATCAGGGTATCATCAAGAATAAGGTTGATAATTTGTTAAGACCAAGGTTCAACTTACCGATGTTACCGATAAACCGATTACCGTTTTCGACGGATTAATCGATAGCTTACCGATTAACCGACGGAAAACCTATAACACTGTAGCTTACCGATTACCGATACTTTTCGATGATTATCGACGGATTATCGATACTTTTCGATACTTTTCGGCAGAAAACTTATAAAATATTTTGATAATATCATACCTCTAATACAAAACATAGATAATGTCATACACACACATAGATAATGTCATACACACACACATAGTCTAACTCTAACAAGTCTCAACTATCAAATATAAAGTCTAATACAAAGTCTAACAAGTATCCAACCTCAAATATAATACAGTATTGTCTGTCAAGTTTAGCTTCCTTAAAATAGGGCTCCATCACCATGCCATGTTCATCAACTTGCTGCTGCGCTCTGAATTATAAGCTGGCTCCTCAATACACAAACCTTCTTTCCATGGAATGGAGGATAGGATTTTTTTTGGCATTAGTACCCCAATAATAGTATATTAGTTTTTGAATTAATTTAATTTGTTTTTTCTCTACTGATTTCTGAATATTCGACAAAGACAACAGTTTTGGCTATGGACTAATCTAAGAGAATATTTAATTTGCGATTCCATTACGAGTCAAGAGTCAGGACCATCGGGAACGTGTAAGCCGTCCCACATTTTTCCCCGGCGGACAAATTAAACCCGGAAAGCTTGCTGTCTTTTACGTATTTTGCATATATATCACAACACATTTCAAAGCTACATAAGATACTAGAAAAACCACAATAAATTTGATGATTGTGCCAGCTAAGAATAAAATACTTGAGCTTCATTTATTATTATTATTATTATTTATTTTTTGTTGTTGGAATTTTTTTAAAATAAAATATTTAATACTACGTGATTCACGAGTCCCGTATTCGATCTTGATATTTTCAATTTAATTTATATTCTTGGGTGACGGACTCTACAATTGATGACATGACAGCATCGTTTTATCCAACTCGATTGCTTTATTGATTTATCATCGATGATTAATCATTTACGAATATCTTTTGGACGCACATAGTAATAAGGGAATATAATAATAAGTTAATAAAGCTTATAACGAGTTGATTGCATTTAAAATAATAAAACATTTATTATATATCCGTCTGTCTTAAAAATCGCAACTCACCTACCACTTCTTCCATTGCAACTACTTTCCTTTCCATCATTTTTCTTCGCCAAGATTCTCTTTGGTATGCGTTGATCGGAATATCCGTTTCCTCTTTTCTTTTCGTCTCAGAATTTACACAACTGTTGACTTCGTATCCTTGTTCTCTCACTCTTCTAGCTTCTGGAATTTTATGATGAATCCATGGATTGCATCGTTGAGATGTTAGATTCTGATGAATAGTTTCCTGTAATAGAAAATGGCTGCTTCGATGATGAACATGGCGACCATTGTGGCGTCTTTGGGGATGCTTTCCTTCGTTTTTGGGGTTGTTGCAGAGAATAACAAGGTAAATCTCTCTTCTTCTTCTTCTTCGCAAGATCTGTGCTTTCAAGTCAACTATATATGTTTCTACTTAATGAAAGATTTCATTTCTTTCAATTTTAAGCTTTCCAATTTCTGGTTAGATTTGGGTTAGTAGTCCAAGCTTTCTCTGTTCATCATTTTGGTATCAATTAGTAGTAATAATTGCTTTATTACGGTGATTAACAAATAAGAATCCCGACCGAACACCCTCTAAACGGTGTAATTAAGCAATGGAAAGACATAAGACTAAACCGAGTAGAAACCCCCGGCAGCCAGGTGATAGGCGCGTACCGGAACTATAATGGCCAAAGCGAGTAAAATACCAAATACCCCTAGTACCATAATTGACTGGGACACCATTAAAGATGTAAATAAAGCAGAATGCATACAAGAATAAACGCGCGAGTCTAGATGACTGTCTAAGCCCTTCCGTCGACGATACAGAATTACGGTGTATCAATGTGGCGATATGAATTGAATGGAGCTATCACAACTTGAGTAGATATAACTTATTCACAATCTTTTTACTAATGTAAGTTTAAGAGTTTAAGAATCAATACAAAATTTTGTTCTTGGGGTTGACTCGGGATATATATAGGCTATTGAAAATGGAAATGCTTGTTGATTGTCCTAACAGTTATTTGTTTCTCTTACAGCCTGCATCTGGAACTGCAGTCACCGGAAAGGACGTAGTGATATGCAATTACCATTCCGACCCGACTGTCATTTTGGGATACATTTCATTCGCTTTTCTCATTGCATCCACGCTAGCCGGGCTCATCTCTTTGTTCTACCCTTACAAAGGAAAGGCCGTACCAAGAGGTGCTTTGTTCGAGAATGGCGGCTTTCTTGTTTTCTTCATCATTGCTCTGTGAGTATTTTCCCCTCTTTTCATTTTAGTCGCTCTTTTTCTTTTCCCGTTTTGAATATCCGATGATGCCTTCCTATTCGTATAACTATCTATACCAGAGGTCTCCCATTCTTTCATTCAGATTTTTCTCATAGAAAATCAAGCCAAATAAGGGTTCCTTGCTTTGTGTTTCATATAATTAAACTACGAATCTATATATCCAGGGAAAAACAAAGAAAAAACATACGCTTTCCTTCTTGAAGTCGTCTGAATCATATCTTTATGGTTTTGTCGCGCTGAATATGGAGTGGTCTCTAAATCAGACTTTGAAGAAATCTGCGATCTCAATTACATTTTATGTCGAGAAAGTTAACGAACATGACCAAATAAGTTTTAACTGTATATAGCTGTATCATTCAGGCTTTTTTCCTTGGCAAATCAAGCAGTTCTATGCTCTGCATATTTCATGTAATCAAACTAATTCGATAGCTGAAAATTAAAAGGTCCCGAACACAAAACACACACTAATAAGCCTGTCGGAATTCATCAAGGTGATTATCTGCCTAATAGAAACCGAAGATCTTGCTTCCATTTTATGTTAAGAAAGATAAGAGACGGGATTCTTATGAATCTTGTTACCAACAATGTCTGTGATTGCATTACAGGACGACGGCAGGGCTGGCGGGAGTGCTCTTGCTGTGGCCCACCCTGGCGGAACAGCTCCACATAGAGAACAACGTTCACCGAGATCTCAAAACCGAGTGCCCCACCGCCAAAACCGGCCTCCTGGGCGGCGGTGCTTTCGTGTCTCTCGACGCGTCGCTCTTGTGGTTGGTCGCCCTCATGCTGGCTGGTAACGCCCGGGAGGACTACTTGGAAGAGGTGGAGAAGGATCCCAAGGGTCAGTATGCTCAGATCAATGCTGCTACCGGTGGGGTTGCATAAATCTTTTAGTTAAAGGATCTTATGTAAATTTAGTTTGTTTCTATAAGGGTGGCGTACGTAGCTTAAAATTGCGTCTCAATCCGAGAAATGTTTGGGATTGCGTATGCCATGGGATTACGGTCCGATTAATACTTGTGGGGTTGCATAAATCTTAAAATCAAGGGTCTTATGTGTAAATCTAGTTATTTCTGTAACAGTGAAAAATGTATGATTCTCTCATATAATTCAGAATTATGTCTCAATCCCAAAATATTGGGGATTTGAGTATTTCTCAGAATTCGGGTCAGATTGAGTAAATCGTTGCGTAAACATGATACTCTCAATATAAAGCTCAGAACTGTGGCCTGCAGCAGCTGCCCGGCCGCAACATAAGTGACGCTCGTGGCTTCCCACTTGAGTTCGCGGCTCCCGCTACATCCGCCCCTGTTGGGAATTATGATTTCCAAAAGCTGGTGGCTTAATTCCCAACCCGGTTCTTGGTTTTAGTATTCTTGTTTTAATTTTACTATATACTATATAGTACATAGACCATAGTAGTTTTTTAAGGTTTTATTTTAGTATTAAATGAAATCATGTATTATTTAAAGTTAGATTATGTTTATTACTTGGAATTAAAAATATTGTTAGTGCATTTTCTGTAACATATAAAAATTGGGCCCGTTTTGGCAAAAGTCAAAGGCCATCATGAAAACTCAAAGCCCATTAAGAAAAGTCAAAGCCCGTCATGAAAAGTCAAAGGCCCGGGGGCCGACGAACTAAGACATTAGCGAGGCCCGGGGTCAAAAAGGCGAAGCCGTCGAGGCGACGAAATGACGAAGCCGACGAGGCGACGAGGGCGACGAGGCCGATGAAGCGACAAAGCCGACGAGGCGGCAAGGCGACGAAGTCGACGAGGCGACGAAGTCGACAAAGCGACGAAGCCGGCGAAGCGACGAAGCCGACGAGGCGACGAAGCCCCTCGTCGGAGCTTGACGAGGGCATAACTTGCAATTATTCTACACGACGAGAAGATCGGAGACTACGAAGATCTCCGGAAAATCCTCCGAAGACATCAAAGACGAATTAAGAGGTATCGACGACCCCTTTTGCAGGCAAGGGGCCCCGACGAACCCCCTGTAGCAGAGGAGAAATTCGCAGGCCCCTGGAGGTGCAATATTCAAGGAATTCGCAGATCCCTAGAGGTGCAATACGCAGAGAATTCGCAGGCCCCTAAGGTGCAATTTCAGGGAATTGGTTTTCCTATAAATAGGAGCCTCCCCCCCCCTTCCACACTCACTCACAGCTTTCTCCAGAGCTTCTCTCTCTAAAAACTTGTCTACCCTAAGGGGGAAATGACTTGAGTTAAGAGCTGAGATCGATCTAGAAGAAGAGTCCCAGTCTCGACAAGAAAGGTTGTTCGACGAGTCAGCGAAGGTTTCCCTTCGTCGGGATAAGGCCCCTCGTCAGACGAGGTCACATACCCCAACAAGGTCGACAGAGGAAGGAGCTTCCCTCGTCGTGATAAGGCCCCTCGTCAGACGAGGCCACCTACCCCGACAAGGAGCATCCCTTGACAGGTGAGGCGCCCTCGCCAAACTCAACAAAAGAGCACACCTCGTCAGGTCAAGGCTCTTGCTGAACTTCGCCAACACGAGGGAAGTTCGACAGTGAGCTCGCCAACACCAATGGGGTCGACGAAGAACACATAACGCCGGTAACACCCAGCCATCGGGCCAAGGGTCACCCACGCGCCGCCAGCAACGACACTTCTGACGAGTCAAACCACATCGTTATTCACCCGCCGTTTATCACTAACCCCGAACTACGTGGGACCTGATTATCTTAATGTGAGATACGTAGGCAGCCTCGCCCAACCTTAAGCGACGGGGCACATGCCCATTCTACCTATTTTTGCAGGTCTTCCCTCGCCATAGGAGCTCGCCAAGGAAGGAAGATCACGAAGAATCATCAAGACTAGCTCGAAGCTTCATCAAGACCGGAGTTCGCCCAGACAGGGATATCGCCAAGACAAGGACTCCGCTTGGACAAAGAGCTTCGCCAAATCAAGGATTCCACCCGGACGAGGAGCTTCGCCGTGAACCGGACTTCGCCACCACAAGGGAAGTTCGCCGAGTATCGTCATCGACAACTCGGAGACTCATTCAAGACGACGGAATCGCCTCCATCTTTGACGATCATTAGTCAACCCGCGTTGACTCAGCATTTAATCATCCTTGTGTTAAGCGGGTCAATCTCGGGACCCGAACCTTGAATCCGACTCTAAGTTAAAGTCATTTTTACGCATTAACAAATATATATTTTATTTGTAAATAAAAAGGCTTCTCAAAAACAGGGACGGATTTTGGCCCCAATAAAAGGCCCTAGTATATGAAGTTAGAAGAATTTGATGATGAATAATTGAAAACAGCGCATGATGATTCATATGTGGTCGGTGTGAATATAAGGGAAAGTGCTGGGGTTGATTTGACAAGCTTTCAAAGATGAAACAGTTTTCAAACTTACCATTTAAGAGGGGTTGTACAATACTACAAACAATCCTTCTATTTTGCCAAATCCACTACATAATTAATATATGTCACATTTAATATCTTTAATAAATACCATCAAATAAGCATATCATATGATCCGCATTAGAATTCTGTAAGATTAAAAGTGTTATATGATCAACATTCAACAACGCTATATTTCTTTTCTCCACCATAATTTTTCAAACATTTATTTATTTATTAATGTCGCAAATTTAAGTGGCAGAAGTTCCTGCCACCTTGTGGTATATATATTTGAATTTCCTTTGAAGATATTAAATTTCACTGAAATTTGCCTGTTTTATGTAATATGATTACTTAGAAGTTAGAAGTGATTTATAAGATTCTATAAGTGGTATATAAAAAGTATTTATTGTTTTCCTTTTCTCGTTTTCTTGGAAAGTGTTGTTGGTCCTTGTAGTCGTAGATGCCCCCTTAGCTTAAAAACAATTTAACACTAGATTGACAAAAAAGTCATTAACAAAGGGAACAATGCTCCTTGTCTTTTCATTTATGTGATCAAACAGATATACATTCAAAGAAAAAGAAAGAAAACCAAGTATGTGAAATAAAAATAAGTAACTGGCACAAATTTTAAACTTTTTAATTTGGTGCAAGTTGTCTATTTTTTACAACAATACCCTTAATTTTTAGTAAAAATTGTGCATTTTACCGCCAGTCGTTAACATAGTGACGGAAAATATCAACTTGTTCGTAGCACATGATTTTGTTGAAACTTCTAATTATTAATATTTTTAATTTTTTTTCTGTCAGTTTTTACACATAGCAGGCAGTGTGTTAGTATTTGAACTATTTTTAACACAGAGGTATTCCTACCAATGCAAAAACTCAATGGGTATTACTGTAAATTTTAAGTAAGAAAGTCTTTGCCGAGGGTTAAATGTTGAATCAATTTCAATAGTTCAATTCAACGACATCTTTCCATGCATGTCTCTTTCACTACATTAACTCTCTCTCTCCTTCCCAGCTGCATATAATATAAATGACACCAACTTGTACATATGATTAATCAATTCATCATCAAAAACCTCTCTCGTATAACCACTCTCCTAAACTGATTACAAACACTTGAACGCTCCACTGATCTCGTCGTCTCGAACTTTGGCTTGGGCTCCAAGAATATTACCCAGAAATGACTCTGCTTGGTGGGTGCGCGCTTGTGTTAACGTTGCTGTCGAGCGTGGAGGGGATCGGGGTCAACTGGGGGACTCAGTCAACGCACCCTTTGCCTGCGGCGACAACGGTGAAGATGCTGAGAGACAATGGGATTCAGAAAGTGAAGCTCTTCGACGCTGACTCTTCCATACTGAGCGCTCTCAGGAGCTCGGGGATCCAAGCCATGGTGGGTATCCCAAACGACCTGCTCAGCAGCTTGGCCAACAGTGGCGACGCTGCCCACAACTGGGTCTCCAAGAATCTTTCCTCGCATCTCTCCAATGGTGTCGATATTAGGTGAAAAACAGCCCTTTTTCTCACTACTCTTTTGGGATTTTCTGAGCACTTTCAGTTCAGTATTGAAGGAAATAAACAAAAACAAAAACAAAAAAACAGTTCTTTTAAACCGGGTATTTCCCGGTTTCGGGTATGAAAAATGGTTACTGGGTATTTTTTTTACAGCCCAGTAGAGGCGTACTACAGGGACGGGCTAGTGCCTTCGGGCGGGCAAGCCTGTCCTCCTGTGCCCGGCCCCAGATCAAGGGTGGCAAAACTTGCCTGCCCGTTTTACGAGTCCCAGCAACGGGTCCCATATATTCATATATCTTTTTAAAGCTGTTGAAATCAATTTAAGAAATATTTTAGAAAAACCGGTTAGTGGGCATTTTTTACAGCGCTAGCTTTGTGGTGATGAATTGAAGCCACTCGAAGTTTTTAGTAGTAGGAAGAGGCTCCCGTCCCGGTGTCTTTTAAAAGCTGTTGAATCAAGTAATGAAATAGTTTAGTTGATTTGGGAAAGCTAAAAGTGGTGTTATAAATGGATGAGATGTTATATTTTTCATTTTATTGAATCGGAGTAAAGTAATAGATCTTTACAGGATCGATCTCTCTCTCACTACAACTTGAATTATTTTCATTATTGTTGTGATAGGCTTGCAATGCCTTTTAATAATGACTGCCTAACTGCATTCTGTTGTCAATAAAAGTCTTCAATCATCTTATTGTGTAATCTAAAGTCTTTACTAGTTTTTTCTTTTTCTTTTTCACATAATTTTTCTGAGATTTGAATGCAGATACTTTTTAGGGTTCATATATTTGGCAAGTAAAAGAGAATGCGAGTTAATCTTATTGTTGATGCTCATACACTTTAATAAATCTTTGTCAAAAGCCCTTTCTTCCGAATCGGGAGGCGGTTATTTTCCGGTTTTCTTGCAAATCTTTTGTTCTAAAGGGATCGAATCAGTCGTTACTCTGGTTTGAAAAGAGTCTAAATAATTGTTTGGAACTTTCTTACACTGCAAAGATAATACTTTCGGAAGCATTTTTCATTCTCTTATCCACAATTTTGCAAGGTATGTTGCAGTTGGGAATGAGCCGTTCTTGTCAACCTATAACGGCAGCTTCCTCCCAACAACGTTTCCCGCCCTTCAGAACGTTCACTCGGCCATTGTGAAGGCCGGATTAGGCGACCGAGTGAAGGTTACGGTCCCTTTGAACGCCGATGTATACGGAAGCTCGAGTTCCGAGCCGTCTACCGGTGACTTCCGGTCTGACATCCGGGATCTCATGCTGGCGATTGTCAAGTTTCTCAGCGACAATGGATCCCCGTTCACTGTCAATATCTACCCCTTCATTAGCCTCCATATCGATCCCAATTTCCCCGTGGACTTTGCCCTCTTTGATGGCTACTCATCACCCATCAACGACAATGGAAAAATCTACCAGAATGTGTTCGATGCGAACCACGATACACTCGTCTGGGCCCTGCAGAAGAACGGGTTCGGGAATATGCCCATCATTGTCGGTGAGATTGGCTGGCCCACGGACGGGGACCGGAGTGCGACCCTCCAGCTAGCACAGAGGTTCAACCAGGGGTTCATGACCCGCTACATCGCCGGTACGGGAACACCGATGAGGCCCGGCGCGATGGATGTTTATCTTTTTAGCCTTGTCGACGAGGACTACAAGAGCATCCAGCCTGGAAACTTTGAGCGCCACTGGGGCCTCTTCTACTTTGACGGGACACCAAAGTACCAACTCAACCTCGGAACTACAGCTACGGCAAACGGGCTGGTTCAGGCGAGCGGCGTGCGATACCTGGCTCAACAATGGTGCGTGATGTCGCCATCGGCCAGCCTGGACGACCCACAGCTGGCAGCGAGTGTGAGTTATGCTTGTGATAGGGGAGATTGCACGACCCTCGGGTACGGCACCTCGTGCAGCAACTTGGATGCCAGAGGCAACATTTCTTACGCATTCAACAGTTATTACCAGATTAACGACCAGCTCGAGACTGCATGCAGATTCCCGAACCTCTCGGTTGTGACAAACCAAGATCCCTCGACCGGAGACTGCAAATTTCGGGTGATGATTCTCGCGCCGTCATCTCTGAACAATGGAGGGGGAGGAGGGAGTGGCGTGGGAGGAGGAGCTGGGCAGCTTGAGAAGCCTCTTGGGTTGAAGCTCTTTATGTTGGTCCTTCTCTTTATGGGATTCTGATTTCGTGTATGTATATTTATATATACATAATATTGTTTAGTAGCAGCAACATTTATCAGGCTGCTTATAGCTAGGCAGTTCAATTCGTTTATCGTTGATTTATTAATATTTCACGCCGTTCATTGTCATAAACAAATATATAAATATGTATATATATTAAAGTGTAATGTACACTTTCAGTGGCTTGATTATCATTGCTTCATCGGTACAAGAAGTTGTCTGCAAACTCACCTGATTGTTTCCGAAGGTAGTCCCTTGATCTTATATCAGCCTGCATTTCATATGAACGAGAATTGGATCATTTCCGTTTCCATCGAAAACCATGTCACACATCAAAAGAGTATTCGACGAGAACGAGAAGTTCAGAATTGCTATGGAGACTAGAAAGAAAATGCAATCGTCGAAGCAGGACAGTAAGGGTATTTTTACCTGGCGAGTCGGCTCAGGCACACGATACTTGCATGTCCGTTTGACGATTTTGATGGCAGTTTCGAGCGATATACGATGCCCAATTGATATGAATATCGGCTTCACTGATCCTCCTGAAGCTACCATTGCCTTCGGGAAATAAAAAGAAATGGAATCAATGATCAAAAGAGTGAATTTTAGCTCTTAAAAGGGCATAGCCAATTGACTTTCTTTCTCTAAAGAGCATCTCTTACCGCTCCCCATACGTTTCCCGAGTCTCCGATCAGAGGAATGAAACCAGCATCGCTTTCTGCAGATTTAAGAAGGTCCTTTACACCAGAGTGTGTGAGGCCATCCACATGGTGCAGCTGATGCATTCAAATTATACAATTAAGTAAACGGACCGTGTTCAATCAGAGACGTTTTTGTACCAAAACATGCTATAATAGAGATAGAACCTACGTTTTTCCCGACACCGATCGTAGGGATATCAGCCAGCACGCCTAAATGACAAGCTAAGCCAAATCCTAAACAACCAAATAAAGAAGAAACGTCGAACATTTCGCTGAATTTCAAAAAAACATGTCCAGTTACTAGAAAGCTAAGCAGTGAAGTTGATAGTATGATACCAGAACTAAATTCAATTGCGAACAAAATACTTGTTAAGACATACAAATATTGCTCATATGATGTTATGCGACCCGAACTAGCTCAAAAACTAGAAGAAAAAATAAGCATGTGACTACGATCGAGTGGGTTCTTCAATTTGACGAGCTTTGGTTTGTTTTTTTGATGCGAAGAGGTGAATTTATTGGTTAATGTTCAAGCATTGGGAAATCCGGATTTTTACCGTTTGAAAGGCTCTTTCGGGATCTATACACAATCCAAAAGAACTACAAAATAATTAGCAACCATAATTCATAAAAACTTGCCTCGAGGATGAAGAACTCCGTTTCCATCAACCATTAATACCTGCACCAGTATAACCGAACACCGACTTCAGGTAGCTTGTGGTCCAAGAAACAGTCCCGAACAATAACAGCAGAGAATATATTCAAATTTGATGATACAGCAGTAACTGACTCGTATATCCACATTTATACAAACTTTTTTTATTAAAATTTTGATAGGACTTTATGATTAACCTGGGGATAGAAAGGCTGAGCTTTGTTCTTCAATGTTTCCAACAGCTCTAGAAGCACTGGAGCCTAGAATGAAAACAAGAACCAAAGCCATTTTAGCATTTAAGCTTCAATGGAAGAAATTGTAAGCAATCCGAAAGTTGGGGGTGGAAATTTCTGCCATTGAAGCACGACGTTGGCCCCGGTTTTGGACCAAAAATAAGGTCTCTCTTGACAAAAAAAAAAAAACAAAAAAAAACAAGAATAGGCTCCTGCTTGGTCCCAATTTATAAGCCTGTTTCTGCTCCATTACTAGTATTGGTATAATTTATTTTTTAATCATTGATTTTACTATATTTAGAGTCTTACAGTTTTACTTCAGCTTTATTTCATATAGAGAAACTTGAAAAAATTGTTAAAAAAAACACCATAATTGAACTTTTGAACACATTTAAAAAAATCAATGTTTCTAAACTTTGCCCAATTTTAGACGATTTAACCCATGATTAACATTGGGGAGGTTGTACAGTTAACATTCGTGGGACAGTTTCTTATGATTCTTGGGGATAGTAATTTAAATTTAGGGGACAGTTTTTGGTAATTTAGGGACAATTTTTTTATAAATTTAGGGGACAATTTTTGGTAATTTAGGGACAGTTTTGAAATTGTTCCATCTTGGGACAATTTCTTCAGAATTTGGGGACAGTAATTTAGATTTGGAGGACGGTTTTTGATAATTAGGGACAGTTTAAGAGTTAATTAATCAGGGGTAAAATTGTCTGAAGTTGGACAAAGTTTAGAAACATTGATTTTTTTTAAATGTGTTCAAAAGTTCAATTATGGTGTTTTTTTGAGCCATTTTCTCAAATTTCCCTTCATATATTACTTGAACTTCGGATTACGTGTATCATTTGATTTTAATATTTTTTTTCCCGTTTCTCAATTATAATCCTGAGCGAAATAATTGTTTGTTTTAATTTACTAAGTATTAAGAGTGTAGTAAAAAACCTGTTTTTTTAATTTACTAAGTATTAAGAGTGTAGTAAAAAACCGGGCCAGCCGGTTTGGGGTCGGACGGTCGGTGCCGGTGGGGCCTTTCAAACTAGGAATAAGCCTAATTTGAATAGCCCGGAAAATCAAGACCAAGCCTCAACAAAGACCAAAGTTCCGGTACCCGGTCGCACATTCACCCCTACAAACCCGGAACATAAAAAACAACTAATGACTAAAAAAAATCCCATTAGAATCATATCATGGAAGAAAGTTACTTGCAACAAAAGTATCTATATATTACTTAAAGTATGATTAAGAACTTATGGAAAACACTTTTTGTACGTAGTATACTTTTACCGCGACAAAAATAGAATTAGAACATAAATAATATTTAAGTAACTTATAGATACTTCTGCCGAAAATAGTAGTGTTAAATTAAAATCCATAGCAGAGAAGACGACCTCTCTGAAGGCGAGGAATCCAGGGACGTAGGGCACGCGAAGCTCGACCATCGCGAAATCCTCGTAGACCACTCGCAGAGTCGGCAGCTCCACCACCACAAGGGTCCCACACGCCATGTCCGACGAGCCTTCCTTCGAGAAGCTTATGTCCACACCGCCCACGTGCTTCAACGCCATCGCTCCACCTTCCCCGGGCAGCTTCCAGGCGAAATCGTCTTCTGCGATGAGCTTTGTCTTGAGCGAGCCCTGAGCTCTGGAGAAGAAATCCAAACGAATCGGGGATTAGAGAGTGAGGCAAATGGTTAGAGTTTTAGGGTGTTTGCGTTCTACTCTTCCCAATTGGTGCGACGCTGAGCCGGAGAAGAGGGAGATATCCCGGGCTGGGAATCGGTATGATTAGCCATGCGTGGAAGCAGACTTGGGAATACGGAGTCGTTGATCGGGATTTGGCCACCATTAGCTCCTATTTGAGCTTAATCCAGATTCCTAATGTAATGGCTAATATGGCCGAATCCCCCCCAAAAAAAAAAAAAACGTTATGGCGCTCTTTAAAAACAAGAAGACAAAAAAAATTAGTGATGCGCATTGCACGGTTACGAAATTCTATGTACATAAATGTTAATGCGTAAAAATGGATTTAACTTAGAGTCGGATCCAAGGTTCGGGTCCCGAGATTGACCCGCTAAACATAAAGATGATTGAATGCTGAGTCAACGCGGGTTGACTGATGATCGTCAAAGCTGGAGGCGATCCGGTCGTCTTGGGCGAGTCTCCGGGCTGTTGTTGGCGATCCTCGGTGAACTTCCTTGGTGGTGGCGAAGTTCGGTTCACAGCGAAGCTCCTCGTCTGGGCGGAGTCCTTATCTTGGCGATGTCCTCGTCAGGGCGAACTCCTGTCTTCATGAAGCTCCGAGCTAGTCTTGGTGATTCTTCATGCTTTTTCTTCCTTGGCGAGCTCCTATGGCGAGAGAGGACCTGCAAAAAAGGGTAGAATGGGCCCGTGCCCCGTCGCTTATGGTTGGGCGAGGCTGCCTACGTATCTCAGTTTAAAAGAATAAGGTCCCACGTAGTTCGGGGTTAGTGATAAACGGCGAGTGAATGACGATGTGGTTTGACTCGTCGGAAGGGCCGTTATTCGCTTCCGGGGGTGACCCGTGGCCCGATGGCTGGGTATTACCGGCGTGATGTGCTCTTCGTCGACCTCGTTGGTGCTGGCAAACTCACTGTCGAACTTCCCTCGTGTTGGCGAAGTACAGTGAGAGCCTTGACCTGACGAGGTGTGCTCCTTCGTCGACCTTGTCGGGGTAGGTGACCTCGTATGACGAGGGGCCTTATCCCGACGAAGGGAAGCTCCGTCTCTCTCGACCTCACAGGTGGTGGCGTGGTTTCTCACCTAGCAAAGGACGCCTAAGCTGACCCGTCGAACAACCTTTCTTCTCAGGCCTAATACTCTGCTTCTAGATAGATCTCAACTCTTAACTCAAGTCCTTTCCTCCTTAGAGTAGACGAGTTTTAAGAGAGATAAAGCTAGAGAGAGAAGCTCTAGAGAAAGCTGTGAATGAGAGCGAAAATGAAGGGGGTAAGACTCCTATTTATAGGAAAGCAACTTCCTGGAATTGCACCTCATGGGCTTTTGAATTCCCTGAATATTGAACCCCTAGGGGGCCCTGCGAATTTCTCCTTGCATTAGGAGGGATTGTCGGGGCCCCTTTCCTGCAAAAAAGGGTATCCGATGCTGCTTGATTCATCTTTGATGTCTTTTGGTTGTCCGCGAGTCCGTAGGTTGTGTTCGGGGAAATCCGAAGGATTTCCCGGAGATCTTCGTAGTCTCGGATCTTCTCGTCGTGTAGAATAGTTGCAAGTTATGCCCTTGCCAAGCTCCGGCGAAGGGCTTTGTCGCCTTGTCGCCTGGCGCCTCGTCGCTTCGTCGGCTCGTCGCTTCGTCGGCTTGTCGGCTTCGTCGCCTCGTCGGCTGGTCGGCTCGTCGCCTTTTGGGCCTCGGGCCTCGCCAATGTCTTAGTTCTTCGGTCCCAGGCCTATGGCGTTGGTGATGGGCCTTGACTTACCATGACAGGCTTTGACTTTCTCAATGGGCTTTGACTTTTGCTAAAATGGGCCCAATTTTAATATGTTACGAAAAATGCACATAACATTAACCCCCCAGTTTCTTGGGTAATTGTTTTACGCGAGAAACTTTTTTCTTTTTAAAACTTAAGGCAACTTGTGTTATTTGGCGAGGATCCGGGTTGTCAAAGATTTTCGTCTCCTCTCCGTCCTCCCAAGGAACTGCAAATTTCCTTTAACTGGGTGTTTGTAAAATATTTTCGATAATGTTTGCATAATAAGCGGGAAAATAATTTCGAGCATAGCTAATGACATAGGCGATTAAATAAATCACAAGTTACTTTTTTATGATTTTATTCGATTTTTGGATTTTTGGAGGTTCGTAGGCAGACTTTGTAAAATAAACGCCTTTTTAAATTAAGTGACACAATAATAATTGCGAGAGCAAATAAATGAGAGAGCAAATAAATACTTTGAAAATAATAATTGCGCATTAAGTTCGGAACTGTAACAAATTCCTTAATTATTGCGCAATTTTTCACTTGGAATAAATACCGTAATTAATTAAATAATTCACGAAAACCCGGAAAAATAGTTTTAATTCGGTTTTCACGTTTGAAAATTAAAAATGAAACTTTATAAAGTTCCAAAGTTTAATTTCCAAGGTTTTATGAATAACCTTTGAAAATAGCATTTTTCACTTAAAAACGTATTAAATCCCATTTTTGATCGTTTTTTATCATTAAATATTTAAACATCAGCTTTATGGGCCTAGTTTATGCGATTTTTGGGCTGCATAGGCTATAGAATTCGAGTAAATTAAAAGAGGAAATGAGAGATTAGGGTTAGATGTTACTTTGTATAACTTTTGGTATTTTAAGGTATGTTTCCCTTTTTTCTTTTTGCCCTGCGATCTCCTCCTTCGCAAAAGCTCTGGCTGCTTTTCCCCTGCCTTTGGCAGCGGCGACTTTCTCCAGCCCAGGTGGTGGTTCGGCAGCGTTTGTGATTGGGCCGCCAAAAGTGGTGGTGGAACACGACTTTGACAAGAACTTCAATTTTGAGAGTTTCGTAACTCCAATTGACGATCCGATTTTTGCGTTGGACTTGCCGGGATCAGGGCTATCTTGAGGAAATTTAATATTCCCTGGCTAAGTTTGCCGGTCTCCGGGTCCGGCAAGGATCTCTCGTTTGTTGATTCGCCTTGCTTTGTCGACTCAATGGGGAGGGTACTTGTCTTCTGAGTCTTCTGACTCTTTCGAGAACTTTGCAGGTAGCTTGGTGTATGGAAGCCGATGGCGGGGACTTTGTCGATGAGGCGCCCGTTGTTGAGTAAGGACCTGCAGGCGAGGGTCTTGCCATCGTGGGCATTGCCGCTGGCGAGGGTCCTCCTGCTGGCGAGACACTCAGACATTGTCGATTTTGCCCTTCTGTCCTAATCTGACGGCGTGCGATTACGCCACTGATTGCGAGCTGGCTTCTTGCCTTGAATTGCATAGGATTTCGTACCTCATTGGTCTTCGAGTTTCTGCTGCAGGCGAGCTTTATAGTGTTGTCGTCTTCGTTCTCCACCGATGTTGACGATGTTGACTCGTTTGCTCATTTTTCTTCAGGTGCCTCCTCCGGATGAGGGTGACATTCCTCGTGCATCCTCGTAGGAAGAAGTTCTTCATTCTTTGAGGGCGAATATTCGTCGTTCTTCCTTCGAGCGGGATTCCTAAGTATGATGGTTCGTCGAGCGTTGAGCGCATGGTGGGTTTTCGGACTCGGCTTTGGTTGCTGATGACTCCTTTTGTCAAGAGAAGGTACGCACTTTCTGGCATTCTGGCTTACTTCGTCGTATTTCCTTTCTTCATATTTTTCATTTTGTCTTCTAGGATTTGACTTAATCGGCGGAGGCGGCTCGTCGTCTTGAGGCTTTCGATGGCGTCTTGAAGTCTTCGATGCTCTTGACTCCGTTCGCGTTACGGAGCATCTTGGCTATGTGCTTCCTAGAGATTAGTTTCTCTGTCCTTTGCCTCTATGATTTATAGACATTTTTGGGCTTTGTTTTAGCCGTACTCCTTGCCCTGGCATGTTCGCTAGGCCTGTTCTGCCTTTTTGCTTCGTACCGGTTTGAATGACATTTATGCATTTAGTATAATTTGAATTTTAAATTTTGTTCATACCTTTGCTTTATCGAATGTGCGAGTCGTGTCGCGTCTTAGCAGTCTTGTGAGTGCACTCTGCTGCGATTGTAGGGTCGTCATCCTTCTTTAACCTGCAATTAGTATAGGTTGTCCGTAGACGATTATATGCCTTTGCTCGCCGGGTAGCTAATCCGGCGAGTAAGCTATGCCAAATAGCGAGGGTGCTCTGTTTGAGAGGCTTATCTTTAAGCGGGATTAGTTTCCGGCCTTTTGTGAAACTCGGGATTTGTTTCCTAAGCCGGCGGGATTAGTTTCCGGCCTTTCGTGAAACTCGGGATTTGTTTCCTGAGCCGGCGGGATTAGTTTCCGGCCTTTCGTGAAACTCAGGATTTGTTTCCTGAGCCGGCGGGATTAGTATCCGGCTTTCCGTGAAACTCGGGATTTTTTTCCTGAGCTGGCAGGATTAGTTTCCGGCCTTTCGTGGAACTCGAGATCTGTTTCCTGAGCCGGCGGGATTAGTTTCCGGCCTTTTCTGGAACTCAGGATATATTTCCTGAGCCGGCGGGATTAGTTTTCGGCCTTTTGTGGAACTTGGGATTTGTTTCCTGAGCCGGCAGGATTCATTTCCGGCCTTTTTTTTTTAGGGTCGGTTATATACCGTAGTACTCCCCTGAGTTTTGGCGTAATCTGCCTTGCAATTTTGGAAAAAATTTCAGAGTATTTCGTAAAAACGAATTTATTCATAAATAGGCTGGCCTTGCGCATGCGCTTTAAAATGATATAGGTTACTTTATCGGTGTGGGTTGAGCGGTAGAACTGGTGGCTCGCCTTGGCGGAGTCAGTTGATAATCGCGATCTTCCACTTGGGCTCGTGTTCGGCGAGAATCTATTCGTAGGTTGTTTGATCTTCCTCTGTTTCTTCGTCGGTGGTTTCGTGCCATTTTTCTTCTCTTTTTTTGCTCATTGCTTGAGCTAGCGTGGCTGCTTCGTCGTTGGCTTTTGCAGGGATCCAAGTGATCTCGTACCACGTCAATGGCTTGAGGCGGTCCATGGCTTCTTGCAGCCGAGTCAGCATCTTGTCCTCCGGTGTCGGTAGTGCGCCGTTCATCTGGCTTGCGATCTTCTGTGAGTTGCATTGTACCTGTAAATTCTTCACGTCGAGCCTTTCGGCGAGGTTTAAGCCGGCGAGTAACGCTTCGGCTTCGTCGCTGGAGGCTTTGAACTCGAACTTGATGGCATACTTCAACTTTTTTCTTTGAGGGCTTGTGAAGACGATTCCTCCTCCTGCGTTGGTGTCGCTGTTGTCTCCACTGATGTGCATGCTCCATACCGGCCTGTTGGGCGCGGTTCTTCTACTTCGTGGTGCGTCCTTTGTCTTCCTTCTGCCTTCAGCTACGGGGGTCTTGATGCCGTGGGTTTGCCTGGCGACTAAGTCAGCCTTTGCTTCCCTTTTCTTGGCGACCCCATGCTGGCTTTCTTCTTCGCGCCTTTGCTTGGCGAGGTTGATCTTCCTCTTCATGAAGCGTAGGTGTTTGAACATCCCGTTGACGATGCGGTTGTACGTTGCATAGTCTGGAGAGTCTTCTGGCGCGGTTCCTCTCGTCTTCCTGGAGTGGTCCAAGCTCTTCTCGTATCGTCGCAGGAGGGCGAATATTTTCCTCAACGCGATAATGGTCGTTGGAGTTCTCTTGTCCTCTCCTGGTTTTCCTCGTATGATGATGCTGAGGTTGTCGACTCCTTCGATGATGGCGTCCACCGTTACTGTGCTTCGGCGTACTCCTTTCTCGTAACAGGCTCGTGATTCGGCTTGACTTCCTCGCACGATTCCGACCCCGCTGGACATTGGGAACTTGATGAGTAGGTGATAGGTGGATGTCACGGCCTAGAGTTGGTTGAGCGTGGGCCTCCCAATGATGACGTTGTATGTTGAAAGCATATCGACGATGAGATAGCTCACCATTCGAGTTACCTTTGGTTCGTCTTTGGCCCCGAAGGTTGTCGACAGTTCGATGGATCCTTCCGTAGTCACGTGTTCTCCTGCAAAACCAAATAATGGCGTTCGGACGGGGCTGGCGACGACTCGGCAAAACCAAATAAAGGCCGTCTTGAAGAGTACGTCGGCAGAGCTCCCGTTGTCGATGAGGATCCTCCTGACCATGCTGTTGGCGATTTATGCTTCCACGACGATGGCTTCTTTGTGCGGGTGGTGGATGGTGAGAGCTTCGTCTTTAGTGAAGGTGATTGTTTCGCACGTGCGGATTGGAGGTGTTGAGCCCATCAGGTTAACCTAGTTTGGCGACCATCCTTTCTCCGTTGCGCGTGCGTAGCTCCGTCTGCTCTGGCCTGAGTCTCCTGTTCCTGGCCCTCCGATGATGGTTGAAACGACGTTGAGCGTGGTTGCTGCTAGGGCTTTCCCTCGTTTGTCACCTTGATTCGTTGATGGCGCCATTGTCAGGAGTGGGATCGGCGTTCCTTTGTCGCTCGCCGTTAGCCTCTTGATGACCTCCTTCAGTTAACCTTCCTTGATCAGGTTTTCAATTTGGTTCTTCAGCTGGTAGCACTGCGATGTCATGTGACCGTAGTCACGATTGAATTGGCAGCATCGTCTCCTATCCTTCGCAGGCTTGTTAAGCAGAGGAGGCTTCTTTCCTTCATCATCGTCGGAGGCGTCGACATCATAGATAAACTCGGTGACTAAGTCAGCAACGGCTTGTCCTTTGATGGCGACCTGTGGCTGGAATTCAGCTCCGTATTCTCCTAGCTCTTGTGATCAAATGGTTCTGCAGTTTGACGCCGCCTCCTGGAAAAATCACGAGATACAATATCTTATGACAAGGAGATATTCTTATTGTATAGATGAAAACATATTGTTTGGTTAAGTAGACTCAGTCGCGCGTTTGTGCTGCGCTTTGTGAAAATCTTAAAAGGATATTGGGGCATCGTCTTAGCCTGGTAGAAGTGGTTCCCCGCCTTGTTGTGAATAGTCGGCGATGGAGGTTACTCATGTGAGCTCAGGTGTCCTTCTTGAATTAAGTCTTCAATTTGCCTCCTCAAATTCTAGCATTGAGACGTGAGATGCCCATAGTCGCAGTGGAACTTGCAGTAACGACTCTTGTCCTTCCTCATTGTCTTGCTCATCGGGCGAGGTTCTTTGAATTTATGGCCATGCATTGTGTAGATCTCGTCTGCCGTAGCCGTCAAGGGCGTGTAGTCTATTCTGTCGAGGCGGAATGGTTTCCTCGTCGCCTGACTTTCTTGCGATTTCTCCATTTTGTTCCGGTTGTCGTCTGGGTGACTTTTCTTCATCTTTGGTTTGTCGGGGGAGCGGTCGTGGCTTTGTTGAAGGCTCCCTGGCTCCATTGAATTCATGTAGTCGTTTACCTTGTTGGATTCTTCGACGAAGCGGTTGATGAAGTTCGGCAGGGATTTGCCCGTCTTCTTCTTGATTGACCAGAGGTAAGACTTCTCCTTTCTTTGAGTCACTACGCCGGCGAAGCAGGCGAGGAATCGGTTCTTGAGTTGGTCGAAGGAATAGATGCTCGCCTTAGGTAGCCGCTGGTACCATTCAAACGTCGTTCCTGTAAGGGTTAGGAAGAATGTCTGGCATATCGTCGATGCTGAGCACTTCTTCATCTGCATGATCGTCTGGTACTGCACGAGGTGGTAGAATGGATCTCCTTTCCTGTCGTAGATGAGGTTACTTGCAAAGTGTAGGTCGCCTATGGCTTCGGGTAGTACCAGCGATCTTCGGCCTAGCAAACCTCCTGGCGACCCCCCGAGCAAGCCTGGCGAGGGTCCGGGTAGTTCTGGCAATCTCTAGCATCTTCGGGATCTTCGTCTTGGCGAACATCATGGAGACCCCCCGGGCGAGCCTAGCGAGGGTCGGGGCGGTCCTGGCGATCTCCAGCATCTTCGGGATCTTCATCTTGGCAAACCTCCTGGCGACCCTCCGGAGAGCCTGGCGAGGATCGGGGCGGTCCTGGCGATCTCCGGCATCTTCGGGATCTTCGTCTTGGCAAACCTCTTGGCAACCCTCCGGGCGACCCTGGCGAGGGTCGGGGCGGTCCTGGCGATCTCCGGCATCTTCGGGATCTTCGTCTTGGCGAACCTCCTGGCGACCCCCCGGGAGAGCCTAGCGAGGATCAGGGCGGTCCTGGCGATCTCCGGAATCTTCGGGATTTTCGTCTTGGCGAACCTCTTGGCGACCCCCCGGTCGACCCTGGCGAGGGTCGGGGCAGTCGTGGCGATCTCTGGCATCTTCGGGATCTTCATCTTGGCGAACCTCCTAGCGACCCCTCGGGCGACCCTGGCGATCTCCGGCATCTTTGGGATCTTCGTCTTGGCTAACTTCCTGGCGACCCCCCGGGTGAGCCTGGCGAGGGTCGGGGTGGTCCTGGCGATCTCCGGCATCTTCGGGATCTTCGTCTTGGCGAACCTCCTGGCGACCCCCCGGGTGAGCCTGGCTAGGGTTGGGGTGGTCCTGGCGATCTTCATTGCCGTTGCTATCTCCCGTACTTTCTTTGTTGTGAGCATCGAATGACCTCTGTGAGTATCGTTGGCGCCGTCTTCATTCTCGATCTGAGCTGGTGAAACATGGCAAGGCGGCTGAGATCGCCTGGCGAGGGTTGGGGCCCCCATGTTGAGCGTGATGTTGGTTGTCGATTACGGCGTCGCGCGTTGAGAAGCACTGGCGTGGCTTGTCATGTCGAATGGCGATTGTCGTGCTCCGTTCTTCTAATGATTGCTGGAAAGGTCTCGAAGCGTGTTCTCAGGCTACCCCTCCTTCTAGCGCCAAACTGTTAATGCGTAAAAATGGCTTTAACTTAGAGTCGGATCCAAGGGTCGGGTCCCGAGACTGACCTGCTGAACACAAGGTTGATTGAATGCTGAGTCAACGCGGGTTGACTGATGATCGTCAAAGCTGGAGGCGATCACGTCGTTTTGAGCGAGTTTCCAAGCTGTCGTTGGCGATCCTCGATGAAATTCCTTGGTGGTGGCAAAGTTCGGTTCATAGCGAAGCTCCTCGTTTGGGTGGAGTCCTTATCTTGGCGATGTCCTCGTCAGGGCGAACTCCGGTCTAGATGAAGCTCCAAGCTAGTCTTGGTGATTCTTTGTGCTTTTTCTTCCTTGGCGAGCTCCTATGGCGAGGGATGACCTGCAAAAAGGGTAGAATGGGCCCGTGCCCCGTCGCTTATGGTTGGGCGAGGCTGCCTACGTATCTTAGTTTAATAGAATCAGGTTCCACGTTGTTCGGGGTTAGTGATAAACGGCGGGTGAATGACGATGTGGTTTGACTCGTCGGAAGTGCCGTTATTGACGGTGCGGGGGTGACCCGTGGCCTGATGGCTGGGTATTACCGGCGTGATGTGCTCTTCGTTGACCTCGTTGGTGCTGGCAAGCTCACTGTCGAACTTCCCTCGTGTTGGTGAAGTAAAGTGAGAGCCTTGACCTGACGAGGAGTGCTCCTTCGTCGACCTTGTCGGAGTAGGTGGCCTCGTATGACGAGGGGCCTTATCCCGACGAAGGGAAGCTCCGTCTCTGTTGACCTCATAGGTGGTGGCGTGGTTTCCCACCTAGCAAGGGACGCCTTAGCTGACCCGTCGAACAACCTTTCTTCTCAGGCATAAGACTCTGCTTCTAGATCGATCTCAGCTCTTATCTCAAGTCCTTTCCTCCTTAGAGTAGATGAGTTTTTAGAGAGAGAAAGCTAGAGAGAGAAGCTCTGGAGAAAGCTGTGAGTTAGTGTGAAAATGAGGTGGGGAAGGCTCCTATTTATAGGAAAGCAGCTTCCTGGAATTACATCTCAGGGGCTTTTGAATTCCCTGAATATTGCACCTGTAGGGGGCCCTGCGAATTTCTCCTTGCATTAGTAGGGATTATCGGGGCCCCTCGCCTGTAAAAAGGCTATCCGATGCTTCTTGATTCGTCTTTGATGTCTTCGGGTTTTCCGCGAGTCCGTAGGTTGTGTTCGGGGAAATCCAGAGGATTTCATGGAGATCTTCGTAGTCTCGGATCTTCTCGTCGTGTAGAATAATTGCAAGTTATGCCATTGCGAAGCTCCGGCGAAGGGGTTTGTCGCCTTGTCGCCTGGTGCCTCGTCGTCTAGTCGGCTGCGTCGCCTCGTCGCTTCGTCGGCTTGTCGCTTCGCGGCTTGTCGTCTCGTCGCCTCGTCGGCTTGTTGCCTCGTCGCCTCGTCGGCTTTGTCGCCTCGTCGCCTTTTGGGCCCCGGGCCTTGCCAATGTCTTAGTGCTTCGGTCCCGGGCCTATGGCGTTGGTGATGGGCCTTGACTTACCATGAGAGGCTTTGACTTTCTCAATGGGCTTTGGCTTTTGCCAAAATGGGCCCAATTTTTCTATGTTATGAAAAATGCACATAATAATAAATTTATTAAAAATTTTAAATGATGTTATTGTATTGAAAGAATTGGCTTAAAGACCTTATCTCACGTGTCGTTTCGCTCCCTACCCTTATTATAACATTTTATTTATTTTACATTTATTTTTCGCTCTGATAAATACAAATTGCGAGTTCTCATTTATTTTTATCCAGTATTTTGTGAAATTACTACTTTGCCCTTTGGTAGTTGATCCGTTTATTATTTTTTACATTTTCTTTTTCAAACATATTCTCGTTTCTTCTTCACTTCAACGCTTTCTATTCCCTAGATCATCTTTTCAGACTCCGAACGTTTCTCTTCTTCATCCTCCCCAAAGCCACACAAATGGAGGTAGATACTTATGTTTTTGAGAAACCTATGCTTTGTTTCGACTATTTGAACCGTAATGATGTTAGGGTTTATACTGTTGTTTACGAAGTAGAACGAGAGTAGAGTTGGTTCTGTACGAATTGCAGATATTACCGCTATGTAAATATAAACGATTTTTGTACGTAGAAATACTGCTAGATATCTTATCATTACAGTTAGGGTTTTATACTGATGTAATTATGATTTGTTTATTAGCCTTCAAATGCTTGGAGATGTTTTATCGAACAAAATGATTTGTACCACTTTCGACTGGAGACTGATGAAGGGAACTTCCGTCGGATTACTGATTTGATCAAGTCACGACTGAGCGTAGAGGAGCTTCAGTGGTTTCGGACTACCCAATTTGGGCCTCTTTTGGATGTCCCCACTTTCTTTCAGTTTTCTGAAAGGGTGATCAGAAACTTTTTTTTGCAGAATCTTGGCAAAACAAAGGCATGTGGAGATGTGGATGACGGTGAACCATGTTCCACTACGATACTTCATTGACGAGTTTTACATCATCACTGGTCTCATATGTCAAAACATTCCAGATATGTTTACAAATTTCAATGATGAATACCAACATTGGGAATACGTCCCCCATTGTACCCCGTCGGTTAGAGAACGAATGTCCCTTCCTACAGAAGGAGAAGTCCCAGTCAACGCACTCGAGGTCCGCTTAATGTTCGGTCTCACTCTGGGAAGTGCTGATTGGAAGAGGTTGGCGTGCCTGTGCTTCGTCTACGGAGTTCTGTTATCCGGGTCCAGAATCCCCGACCTAGTTTGGGCGCTCGTGGAGGACCTCGACTCCTTCGTACAATATCCTTGGGGCCGGAGCTCATACACATCTTCATTAAAGAATCTCGTGAAGACGGCAGCCCTGGAACTATCATAAAATATGCCTGAGGATAATCATGATGTGGCTCAGAATAATCATGGTGTGCCTATAGTGCCCACGATAACCATTCGAGGGTTCCTCTTCCCACTTCAGGTATATGTGAAATATTTTAGTTAGAAGTATTACAGTTTCCTTCATATATATCAAACTATGACATGTTTATTTTCTTGCAGGTTTTAGCGTACGAGTGTTTGCCGGGTGTGCAAAGAGCTGAGGCGGTCCGTCGTGAGGGATATTCAAGACCCCTTATCTGCAAATGGGCAACGAATCTAGGGCATATGGTACCAAGTATCCTTGACAATGGAATTCGCGATTACGGGGATGGTGACCCGACGGTTGGTTGATATATATTGATAGTGAAACTATTTTGATTTATGGAAGTAAAGAATAGATGTATTAATTCTAACTTATAAATTTTTTAGGGACAATTGAGTATGCTACTGCAGACAGAAGTAGAAAATTGGCATCACATACCGCTGCCGCCACAAGGAGTACCGTACCCTGAAGTTGAGTTGGAAGATTTTTTTGAGGAGGAGGAGGACAACAGGATGGAGATGAAAAAAATATAAAGAGGAGGAACAGAACGAGGATGACGATGAGGTTTAGATACGCCATGTTTTAGTATGTTATTTTGGACTAGGATAGAAGAATAGATGAGTTTGTATCGATCTGTTGTAATACTTTGGACAACTATGTCAGTTTAACAATGGTAATTTTGGAACTCAGATTTTAGCTGTATTAGAAAACGTTTCTGTTGTATGTAACACTCCCGTTAGTCATTAAAGTTGCGATTACCGCTATACTAATATTTTTCCCGCTAGTATATCTTAATAACACCTGCTAGCCATTATTTTTGCTCTTACCGCTAGTTACTAAACTTGCTCTTACTGCTAGTTACTAAACTTGGACTTACCACGAGCTATTTACATTGCTCTTACTGCTAGACTAATAGTGTTCCCGCTAGTAAATTTAAATCCTCCCGGTAGCTGTTATACATGCGCTTACCGCTTGCTGTTAGTTTACCGAAATTACTAGTTTACCCTTTGGTAGTTGAGCGGGCGTGCGGTGGGCGGTTTATTTTTATTACCCCCATTTTTATTTTATGGTTTTTTTAAAACAAGTCTATTCCATGATTCGACGCTTTCTATTCCCAAGATTTTCTGTTCGGACTCCGAAACTTTTTTCTCTTTCCATCGTACTCACCTCGTTGCAACAAGGGTTTCTTTTCTTTGCTTTTTTGGCGAAGGACGATCCTTTAAGGGACCAATTTCGCCAATCATCGTCTTCATCCTCCCCAAAGCCACATAAATGGAGGTAATCGTTTATTGTTTGTGAAACCCATACTTTGTTTCAACTGTGTTGACTCGTAATGATGTAAGGGTTTACTTATTTTACATGAAATATACTATACTCTGTGGTTGACGAAGAAGAACGAGTGTAGGGTTGGTAGTGTACCTGCTACAGCAATACCGCTCTCTATTCACGCTCCGTTCACAGAATACCGCTATAAGTTCACCACTAGATATCTATTTACACCGCGTTTTATATTTCTGATAGCGGTTTGCCGTTGCTCCCTATATACCTTATTACCGGTATGTATAATTTCTAGAAACTAATCAAGTTATGATTTTTTTTTTTTGCGGAAATAGCTATATAATATCCTAGCGCCACATGAGTTGTACGACTGTGAGGTCGTCACCGAAGAAGCAAACCTCTCCACGATCACGAATTTGATTAAGGAGAACCCGAATGTGGGAGAGACTGAGTGGTTTCGGAGCACACAGTTTGGACCTCTATTAGATGTCCCCATGCACTACAAATTCTCTCCCCAACTGCTTTGGAATTTTATATTGAGAAGCACTACACATCAAGAGCCATGTGAGTTTTGGATGTTGGTGAACAATGTTCCATTACGATACAGGGTTTGAGAATTTTCCATCATCACCGGGCTGAATTGCGCACCCCTGTCGAGCATTGAAGCTATCGTTGGACAACTAGAAAATAATGACTCATTCAAGCAACAGATGTGGCCAAATGCAGGCTCAAATGTCATATTCGATATGGTGCTGGACAAATTAGATAACAGTCATCTTTATCCAGTTGTGAGCAACGACGACAGGAGAAGGTTGGCATGCCTCAGCTTCGTCTTCGGGGTGTTGCTAACCCTTCTAGGTGAAACTAGTTTGCATGTGGACTACTTGCGCTTGGTGGAGGTGTTGGACATGTGTGTCCTTAAACAAGATATTTATCCATTTGTAAAAGATTATGACAAGTCATTGAATAAAGATGGTACTTATTATGTTAATCTTATTATAGTTTCTGTAGAGTAAAATAGAATGTTTGATTCCTTAGTTCATAAAGGATGCAATTATGTTATTATTATCACAACAGAGTCATGTGAGGAAGAATTAATAAGCATAATAAATGCACTTAAAATGTCTGTGACCTGATTAACTGGGTGGGAGCCCATAAATCGGTAAGGTCATTAATGTGACTGAAGTGACAATCCTATTCTGGATTTTGTGTGTGTCAACACTCACTAGAAGTGCATTAAGTACGAAGCGTCTTCATACTGGACAGGACCTGACTTAAAATCAAGAAGTTATCACATAAGACCGTCACTGATAACTTGAAGTTGAGTCACAAAATGATGATCAAATGGATATTAGTTCTAAGTCCTGAGTGGTCCTGAGTCCGAGCTACTGGCTTGATTGTTCTTTGATTTAACCGTTAAAGAACACAAGATATTACCGTTGTTCCCAACACTATTATTTTGGGAACATGATAGTCAGTAGTAAGGATAGCTTGATCATAGACATGGGCATCACACAGCTCTCTTAAGAGTCATGATGATTCCCTTGGTTGTCAGTGGTGAGAAATGAGAGGTACCCGTGCGCCATAAGTGGGTTGCTCATAATATTACTGACTAAGTCAAGGAGTAAAATGCAATGAGGGGCATTACGGTAAAAATCGCCTACTCATGTGAGTCATCAAGTGAAATATCAATAACCCGAATTTGATTGTATCAATGGACACCCTGTTTTTATAAGGTAATAATATATACCATATCACTAAAGAGTGCAGCCTCGGGTCTCTATTGGAATCACTTCGAGGTTTAACGAACAACTAGCTGTTCGTTGGAGCTTAAGTGATACGGGTCCATAGTCCCAGGGATAGCTCTGTAACGGATGATACGTACGTGATTAAAACACATTCTAGATAATTTTTAATCATTTGGCTCGACTTATAAAACTGACAGGTCTGTGTCAGACGTCAGATAGTTTTATCGTCATCGTGGCAAAAGTACCATATTTTTGTACACAGAATTAACTGATAAAAAAAATTATAATTTAGATTTTCTATCAGCACCATTTTGTTTTAAATTAAATTCTAAGCAACTTTTCTTTTTGAACCAAGTCATTCTTACTTACAGTTTGTGATTTATGCATTTTCTAAGTTTATGGCTCGGTTCGATAAAGTATGAAATTAAATCACTTGTCACGAATTTAAATGATGGTATGGCACCATGACATTTAATGTGTGATATTGAGATCAGGTTTTATTGACATAAAGAATATATATTTAATATATATCTAATTAATAATTAATTAATAATTAAAATAATTATATTAATAAATAAAAGAATATATATTTATATATGTGTAAATTCGAATTAGGGTTTGGGTAAATAGAAACCCTAGCTAATTCTAATAGTGAGAATTGAATATTCCATATTTACGGTATAAGTACTTAATGTATTTTAGCAAAACCCAAAAATCAATTTAATCCATTGGATCGATTATGATTTTATATCAACCGTGGGATTGAGATAATTGATTTAAACCCCAAATGTAATTCGAAATTGAAATCTTAGTGACCGAGCTTAGGTATTTCGAATTTACTTAATTAATTATGTTCGTTTGATCGGTTTTGAGATTTAATCTTTACCGTCGGATTAGAAATTAATTAATATTATATATATAATATATAATTCGAATAAATATAAGGATGAGAATTCGAATTAGGGTTTCAGTAAAACCCTAGGGCATTTGATTTTATCCCTAATTTTTTTGATCCATTGGATTGGTTTAAGATTTATTTTTAACCATTGGATCTAGATAATCATTAACAAATTCTAATTTTAATATATATATATATATATAATTCGAATTAAATTAATATGATGATAAGATTAAATATTTTGATCTTATCATGTATTATTATTTAATTAAATCCCTGATTAATTATATCCATTGAATTTAGATGAGATTGAATCTGGACCATTGGATTGAAATAATTAATTAAATTTAATTAATGGAATTAAAAAATGGGAGGGAGAATCTCCAAATCGGTTACAGCTTGAGCCTATAAATAGGAGGCTCATTCTACACATTTTTCACACCTTCCCAAGAGAAAAAATCCCTCACTCTCCCTCACTGTCTAGGGTCTGCGAGTTTTCTGCTTCTGATCTCTCTTCTGGTTTTGCTTAGGAGATATTTTTCTTCGGTAGCTTTAAAAGAACCGTCAGTTAAATTTTGCGACAGAGTCTTGCCGGCGAAGCCCACGCTTCGGTACGAGGAGTCCACGAGAATATCCCGGAAGATCACGGGAGTTTCCCTCAGCACCGGCGGAGCCCTGCCCAAGTTCAGAACACGCAGCCAAAATCGTCTTAGAGGTGCGGACGTATGCATTGGGTCAATAAATGCAACAATTTACTGCTTTCTATTTATTTCCTATTCGACTAGATTATTAATAATGATTATGAAATATTAAATTTGAAATAATTATCGGGTCTTAACGAAATGGTGATTACTCGATATCTGTGTCGTTGGTATGGTAACAAGTTTTCCGCTTTTAAAATAATTTATTAAATGTTACCTTGATGCCTCGTAGGCTATTATCGTGGTAATAAAGTCGGGACCCCGACCCCGATTTCCTACACAGGCTTCCATAACCCAGCAGCTAGAAACCTCTCCTCTAAAAGCTTTTTCCACTCTACCCTTCCGCTTGGAAAAAGGATCTCGTTCTTAGCTTTCCACCGGGCTCCGAGAAGAATCGATCTCACCTTCTTACTCTTACGATATGAAAACAGACCAAAAAATCCGAACAAAAAAATATATCCGAACAGAGAAGAAATTCGAGCAAAACAAACCAGTAAAATTATCAATCTCGTTAGCCCATTTGTTTTCATAGGCAGTCCACGTATCAAAAGATCCTAGACATGGCTTGAAAAATAATTATCTAACCTGCCAATTGTCATCCTTGTTCGGAATCCCTTGAATAAAATCACCCTTGTGACCCTTAACCGAAATATAAAACCTACCCTCAGCCCTAGAATTTTTCTTGGTCGTAAAGACCTGAAGCATATCGAGCAAGGAAAGTTTGATGTTTTCCTTCCAGCACCTAACTAGGTAGGCAAGCAAGATACTATATGAATTCGGGCTCAACTAAGCCAGAGTGATGTCCATTTCATTGACATACCTAAGACTAGCCCTAGGGATTGCAAACCTCGGCCCGCAATCCTGAAAATACCTCTCATAGATGCAGACCCAATCATGCTTGATCGAGTCTGCGAATTCATCAGAGCCTGGTACCCGAAGAGGAACAGACTCTGGAATATTGTAATTCGACCTGAGCCTAGGAATATCGTCCTCTCTCAGTCGGGACCTAGGAGATTCGGTCTAGAGAAACTCCGAGACGAGAATCGGAGCCTTAGATTTACCTTTTTTGGCCTTGCTACTCTCTGCCATTTTTACGAATCTCTTAGAAGAACCTAAGCACAAAAAACCCAGAAAAGGCCTAAAACTCAAACCTTCAAGCACGAAACCCAGAAATCCTAACCTGGAGCCCATAGAAACCACACAAACTAAAGCTTAAAAACTTCCTACTCTTACCCAAGAATGACAACAAAGCCTATAAAGTGGAAAAGCAAAGACAGAGGAGAACCAAAAAAACTAGACTGGAGCTTGAAGAGACGAAGCACAATACAATGGTGCCGAAGGCAAAGAAGCTCCATACTATTTCTCTGAGTGTGAAAATGAAGAAGGAAGAGAAATGCATTGCTTAAATAGGGAAGAGAATGAACAGTTACCTGATTTCGAAGAGACGTGCGAGCAGACTTGACTACCTACACTGACAACACTCGAGTGATTTTATACTCGAAATTCGACCCGCATCGTAAGGCTAGGGTTCCTTGGAAACTCGCACCTAATCTCATCCAATGGCTGAGATTGAGCCTCTGACTTGACTACCTACACGTCATCAAGACGCAGGCTGACTTAGTCAGCAGAAGTTGAAGAGTTGATCTCTTCGTCGAAATCCGGGCAGAACGACACGTGTCACAACTGTTCCCTCCGAAAGATTCGAAATCTTACTGATTTCAAAAACATTTTGAGATCGGTCCCCAAAGACTGCGATATTATCATAAAAACAGTTCTGATGTCCCCGAATTAATTCAATTATGCGGCAAAGTCATGAAAGTTTCTGATTTCGCAAATTTTGATTATTTTCCTCACGAATTTTTATATGATTATATCAAATTTTATACTATAAATAATACTTTTTATTTTTTATAGTAGGGGGCTATCTGTTAATGTGCAAATTTGTTCCTTAATCGGAATTATGAGGTCATTAATTAAATTTATAGTTTAAATTGATTAAGGCCTAAGTTATGAGTATAATCGAATATTCATGTAATCGGGCTTGTGAGATACAAAGCCCAGAAGCCCATTATGCACTCAATTGTGCCCGGGCTCGAGCAGAGTTAATAGCCCAGAAGGGAAAAAATCGACCGCGAGCAGAATATGGCCAAAAGAAGTCCGGACAGAGTTTCTCAAGGGGAAATTCCGAGCAGAACTCAGAAGCCCCACTTCCAATAGAAACTAACACTTGGTTAAAATCCAACACCCAAAGATCCTCCCGGACAAAGACTGTCATAAAGGGATCCGAGCAGAAGCAGAATAAAGAACCCAGGCAGAAAGAGTACCCGAGCACAAGCAGACCAAGTCAACCACCTCAATTCAAACCTCTGAATCTCAACCAAAAAGATCGCCACGATCCAAATTCAAACCCCACGACGACAAGTCAAAGTCCACCACTACACAAATCTCGCATAACGTGGTCCACGTGTCAGCTCGGCAGCAGGTCAAAGCCCGAATTCGAGGCCATTACCAGCGTACACTTTCAAAGGGCAGAAGTCAGATGCCTATAAAAGCAAGAAGACAACCCCTTTATACGCACGCAAGCATCCACCACTGAGAGAAAATATTCTGTGAAATTTCGTGTCTTCAGAGTGTTTGTCTTTCATTTTTGATCTATCAGAAATTGGCTTGTGGTTTCGATTGATCACCTTGAAATCGAAATCTCATTCACAACTCACATGATTGTTGGTGTGCGAAACCACGTCAACATCTACTGTGACCGATCTAAGCTCACCAACCTCAGTCGTCGAACCTAGGCTTGCCAGCTCATCGGCGTGAGTATTGTCTCCTCGAGTCACCTGCGTTAGGATGAAGTAGTCGAACTTCCTCGAGAGAGTGTCAACTATTCCCGCATAGGCCTCCATAGGCTCGTCGTTCTTCTCATACTCCTCGTTGACCTGCTTTACCACCAACTAGGAGTCCGAGAATGCGTGCAAGTTCTTGGCTCCGATCGCTAAGGACAATTGCATTCCAATGATGAGTGCTTCGTATTCTGCCTCGTTATTGGTGGAACGGTAGGCGAGACGGCAAGCTTTCTCCACTATATCTCCCATCGGAGAGGTGATTCTGATCCCCACTCCAGATCCTTGCGTCGTTGCTGATCCGTCCACTTTCAAATTCCAGATACCAGCTTCATCGCTTAGATCCACTGGCTCCTTTGGTAGTTCGATGAGGAAATCTGCGAGCACCGGAGACTTGAGACTCGTCCGAAGTCTGTACTCGATATCGTATGCCCCAAGTTTGATTGACCACTTCGTGATCCTTCCTGACTGATTCGGGTTGTGGATGATGGAGCAGATCGGTCAGTCTGTCATGATGACGATGGTATGAGCTTGGAAGTGATTCTTCAACCTCTCCGACGCGTCGTATGGCTAGCTTCTCGATCTACGGGTATCTTTTCTTGGCGTCGAGGAGCTTTCTGCTGATTTAGGAGACTGGCTTTTGCTCCCCGTTTTCCTCTCGCACAAGAACTTAGCTGATCGCATGGTCAGATACTGTGACGTATAAGTACAACGGCTCTCCTGGTTTCGGCTTCGTTATGATGGGCGGCGATGATAGATAGAATTTCAGCGCTTGGAAAGCCTCCCCTCACTTCTCAGTCCACTCAAACTTCTTGTTCTTTCTCAGCAGCTCATAGAAGTGGAGAGTCTTGTTGGCTGAGCGCGAGATGAATCGGTTCAGCGAGGCAATCCTCCCTGTCAACCTCTGAAATTCTCGCCGATTTTGGGGCGAGGACATGCTCTTAATCGCTTCAATCTGCTCGGGGACCATGTCGCCCAAGAATTTCCCCAAGGACATGCCAAAAGTGCACTTGGTGGGATTGAGATTCATCTTGTGCTGGTTCAAGATTTTGAAGCATTCCTCCAAGTGTTCAATGTGAGTTGCTACCTTCAAGGATTTGACAACCATGTCGTTGATGTACACCTCCGTGCTCTTCCCGGTCTGCTTGTGAAAAATCTTCATCACCAGCCTCTGGTAGGTTGCTCCGACACTCTTCAACCCGGAGGGCATGACTTTAAAGCAGTACGTCCCTCTTTCGCTGATGAAGGCAGTCTTATCCTCGTCATCCGGGTTCATTCTTATCTGGTGATATCCGGAGTAGGCATCCATGAAGCTAGCTGAGAAGCTCGTAGCCATGGGTAGCCTCGACGAGGCGATCTATATGCGGCATCGGGAAGGTGTCTTTGGGGCAGGCTCGGTTGAGGTCGGTGAATTCCACGCATACTCGTCACTTGTCGTTCTTCTTCTTTACGACGACCGTATTAGCCAACCACTCGGGATAGTTTACTTCCCGAATGGTGCCCATCGAGTGAAGCTTATCCACCTCGTCATTGATGATCTTAATCTTGTCGGGGGCCATCTTTCTCATCTTCTGTATGACGGGTTTGTGACTCGGATCGGTGTTGAGGCGGTGGGATACGACTGGCGGGTCGATCCCCGGCATATCTTTGTGAGACCAAGCAAAACTTCCTTGATTCCTTTTCAGGAAATTGACTAGCTAGGCTTTGATCTCCGGGTCAAGCTCCACGCCTATACCGACGGTCCGACTAGTTGGTGCATCATGTAGCAGATCTGGTAAGCGTCTCTTGTCGACGAGGACGCGATAAACCTTGCAGTCGCCGATGTTGAGCTTGAGAGCCAGAGCATCATCGTGCATATCAGCACAATCCCCGTTCTCGACGAACTCTATCTTCGCGCTCGTTCCAACCATCGTTACGTCTCATTAGTTGTGCTCTTTTCCCTTTCGCTGGTAAGCCTTGATGTTGTTGACGGAGTCTTAGCAGAATCGGGATCCGCCCATGATCAACTCGATCCTAGTCCTCAAGGCCGGCCGTTCATCCTCGTCGCACTCCGCTGTATTGCAAGGTTCCTCTTTGATCCACCTTGGTTTCCTCCTCCATTCTGTGCCGGCCCCTCGCGCCGGTTTTTCCATGTACGATTGTTGTTGTTCCACGGCTCAGAAGGGTTGTGCGTGAGGTCCTTGATCTCTCCCTGCGCATACCTCCTTTGGATCTCCCTCTTTAGGATGGCGCAGTCCTCGGTGGAGTGGCCATTGTAGTTATGGTAAGTGCAGAACTTACTCATATCCTTCGGCCAAGGCTTCCTTTCATAGCCTCCTCGGCCTCCCGAGGATCCTCCTCGTCCTTCAGAGAATCTTCCTCGGCCGCCAGAGAATCCTCCTCGGCCTCCTGATAATTCTCCTCGGTAGTCGAAGGAGTCTCCTCATTGCCACCCTCCTTGCTCCAGGCTTTCTCGGTCGTCGGTGAAGTCTTCTCGCTGTTGACTTCCCCAACTGTTGGAATTTCCCCGATCTTTTTCTCCTCCCCTTGCTCTTGACGACAGAACGTCTCTTCCGTCCCTGCTTTCCCTTCTCTCGGGCTGCTTCCACCTTCGTGTATAGTCTTCTGGGCCAAGGCTTCTTCCTCTATCCCAGCGTCGCTCTGTGGAGGGCGTCCTCGATCTTCGACGGACGCATCTTGATCAACTCCTCGCGGAAAGGAGCCAAGTACCACAATCCGTGCTTCAACACCTGGATTGCGACGACATTATCGAGCCCCGGGACTCTTACCATGACTTCCTTGAACCTTCCGACGTACTGTCGGAGGGTTTCTTCTCGTCCCTGCAAGAGATTCCACAGGGTTGTGACGGTCGCCTCGTTCTGCACGTACATAGAGTAGTGCCGTAAGAAAGCATGTGACGAGCTCGTCGGAGTCGCTGATGGACTGCGGTGGCAACTTCGCGAACCAATCGCTGGCTGGCCCTTGCGAACTCTCGACGATGAGATGGCACAGGATGGCTTCTAGCTTCGCCTCCTCGCCACCTATGCGCTCCATCGCAATTCTGAAAGACTTCACGTGGGTATTCGGGTCCGACGTCCCCTTATACTGCGAGATCCTGACCTTTCGGCAACTCTCCTAGCTCCACGGTGCGAATCTTCGACGAGAAAGGAGTAATTCTGGCCTCCTTGACCAACCTATCAATCTCAGGCGCCGTGCTCGTCGCCTTGTGCACTTGTGATGCCACGTGTCCCATCTTTGTCTCCATTCTTGAAGACATCTCCTTCTTGACCTCTTCTTGGATCGTTCCCGCTATGGTGGTTGCCAAAATTCCCTGCGGATTCACCGTGGGTTGCGGCGTGGCACCGGTAGCGTTAAAGAGGTCTCTGATGATCGGCGGCGTCAACGGCGTTAGATTGCCTTGTTGTCCCCTATCAAGGCTCCCCATCCCCCTTGAGCGGAAGATCCTGCGATTACGCTCTCTAGATTCTCACTTCCTCGGTCAGCGACCGCGTGGTCCAATAGGGCTGTGAGTTGCATGTTCCTCTCCGCCTCTGCTGCCTTGGCCATTTCTTTGGTCGCTTCCTCGGCCTTCTTCGTCGCCTCTGCCGCCTTCGCCATTGCTTTGGCCAGTTCCTGCTGAAGCCTCTCTATCGTGGGGATTTTTCCCCCTTTGTTGCCATTGATGGGGTTGTCTGACGACATATCTACCCCTTCAAATTCCTGGTTGTGAGATAGAAAGAAACAAAGCCCCCTCGGTGGGCGCCAAACTATTGAGGGCGATTTGCACCACCCTTTTCAGTCACAAAGATAATCACAAAGAGCAACAATAATGATAAACAATGAATATCCTTGATTTATTATATTCCCGAAAGGACTCGGTTTCTTCTGTTGAATAGCTGGACAATTGAAGGACTGGATTACAGTGACTCTTTTGACTCTTTTCTGATCTTAAATTTTCGAATTAATTTGGATTTTAGCAATTGAGAACTTAAGAATGCACACTTTTCTCTTTGCGGTTTCTCACGAGATAATTGCTAGATCTTCTCTAATGAGGTTTACATGCATATTTATAGGCTTGGGGTTTTTAGAATTTGTTTCCCTTCTTGTTCCTTGAATCTCGCTAGGTTTTCCTCTCTTCTCGCTTTGATTGTTGCTGACCTCCCTTGAAGATGAGGATTTTTCCACGATTTCCTCAACTGATTTATTGATTCTCATTTATTCGTGCGATTCTGACTTCTTCACCATTTATTTCGATGGGATTTTGCGACGAGCTTTCCTTCGATGAGCTTTCCTTCAATGAGCTTTTCTTGCGATGAACTCTTCCTCGGGGATTCTTCGTCGAGGTGCGATGAAGTATTTCATCGCAGATTGGACTTTGTCGCGGGTTGAACTTCCTCGAGCATGTTCCTTCGTTGACCGATAGTCAACGAATGTCTCTGCCTTCATTTCACGTCGTTTTAAGATAAAACGACATGAGTAGTGTTAATGAGGGATTTGACAAAATCCGACCTTAAAAATCTTCTTTACTCAGTATTATTGAGATGCCCTCACCAAATAAGACGATTTTTAACTTGTTCGATAAGTTTCTAAAAGACTTCCCAAAATAATCCATCTTTATTTGCTGAGATGCCCTCACCAAATAAGACGATTTTTAACTTGTTCGATAAGTTTCTAAAAGACTTCCCAAAATAATCCATCTTTATTTGCAAGATAACTCCTAAGTTCGTTCCCTAAAACAAAAACTCCTAAGCTCTCATAATTGGAAAATTGCATTGTCGTCAAATGTCTGGAAGTGTCTTAAATTTTTTACACTATTACCATTTTAGACTATTAAAAGGGTAAATTTTCTAATTATGAGAACTTAGATGGTTAATTGATTTAAAGGAATCATTTTGTCAAGTTCACGATAATAGGTTTTTAAGTCAGGATAATTCAGCTGTAAATCTTCACAAGCATTATTACTATCATTATTTATTTTCTTCCATAAATGGAAAATACAAATTATAATAATGACGCTTCAGTCGGTCCATATAACCCATGGTGTGTGACTATCTTCTAAGCAAAGCAGCAGGCAAGAGGTTTCTGAGCCTCTTTTTATAGAGCGCTCGAATCGCCGAGCCTAGAAGTGGCCAGCTTGTGACTACGGCGATATAAGCGAGCAACCATATCGTGTACCCATTTTGTCGTCGCAGCAGATCCAAGCATCGTCTAACCGGAGAAGCCACATCGTCACCGGAGCTTTGTTCGAAGGCGTGGACGGAATCCGATGTTGGTGGCGTGCTTGTGTCGTCCGAGTTTGGAATTAAAGTGCCGTTCTCTGTTTCTTCTTTATTAGGCCCATGAGGGTCAATGGCTTCTTGTAATGTGACGTTTTTGGTTTGTTCGTTGCACACTGGGGCCACCGTGCCGTCCTCTGTGACGCTTAAGAACGGAGCCTGGTCGATTGTAGAGTCCAACGGTGATTGAGGGACAAGGGTTGGGATCTGGAGAGATGTAGACATGCCCAAGGATCAATTGTGAAAAACAAAATTATTGGGATGTTTTTATATATTCTAGAATAGTTTTTTTTACTTCTGAGATGTTTTAAAATATTAGCTAGATAGTCTTAATTATTCTCATTAGTTCCCAATATTTATTAATATTCTCGTTACGTGTCAAAACGATGTTTAGAAACAAAGAAACCACGTTATTGCAACGCACCTTGCTTTGCACGTGCATGTATTTGCTCGAATGTAAAACACTTACAAAATCACAAGTTGCCCTCACCCACCTGCAAAATAAAAGTAAAACATCAAGGACTGGTTTTTACGTACCTCCGAAGGAAGGACAAGACGGTCATTGAGTCGTCTATCTATTAACTTAGACTACTTTTGCTTATTTTCTGTCATTAAGGTTATTATTTCATTTGTAATAGTTAAAAAAAGAAGATAATTACCACAAGCTAGATGCTGTAATCCCTTCAAAGAATGCGAGATGTCCACCGTGCTTTACAGTAGCCAAAACAACATTTTTATTTGCCCTGAAATGCCAGTAACACATTAAAACACGTGCTTATAGATAACGAAAAAGCATTAGAAAAAAAAAAAAGAAGAATACCTGCATTCATCCCAAGGAATGGCTTCTCTGGTACAGACTGGATCGTCCAAAGCACTCACACACAGAAGCGGGATCGAGACTTTTGGCACATAACTAGCGCTGCTCGCGTGCCTGTAGTATGTATCCACGGTCTGATAAAAAACAAAAAATAAATAAAGATAACGTTTGCTAATTGATCATGCATGAAAGACAAGATAGTATGAAAAAATAGACATGGTAATGAATATGCTTGTATATATCACAATATCACAAGACTATATACAAGAGAGTCAACCCAACAGAGATTTGAGAGGATATACTATTGATGAGAAAATTCTTAATGTCTAGAATTAATTAAAAATTACTAAATATCTAGAGAGAAAAGAAAGAAAAAAATCAAATGCTATTCAATTTTAATAGAATAAATTTTCACCATTGATAGTAGGATCTATATCGAAAAATATGAACTTGTCAAGGAAAAATCGTACCTCAAATTGCCCAACGAGACAGGTAGCATGGTCATCAAAATCTCGAATAGTACGTGACTTTTGTAGCAAAAAGGAAGATTGTGGAATATCATTAGATAAATACAGATATACATACATATATATTAAAATTTTGGCACAAACAGCAATGTATAAACTTTTAAACCTAACTTCAGCTAAAAGTTACGAAGAGCTACAGAGCCAACCTTTAATATGCCTTCCCAATTGGCAAGACGAGAATAATGAGGCTCGTGTCTGCAAAATAATCGTTTATGTTATGATCATAACACAAGAAAGACTAACTATAGCAATGCCACAAATATATTTGTGCACATGTTTGAATAAATCTATTTAAATGTACATTGCGAAAGACTCCGCAAGTTCATGGAAACTGTACTGATGTTAAGACTTTATGCCCGTTTTAATTTTGAAAAGAACAAAAAAAATAAATTTACGCACAACTGAGCATATCCTTGAAGGCCAATGGTAAGTGCCCTATCATAAAACTTTTGTGCAGACCTACGCCGAATAAATCTATCACCAATCTGCAAAAAAAAAAAATGTTTAAGTCCCCGGACTTATTTTCTTATACATAGTAAACAAATATAGCTACGTCGGTCAAGATACGGCCAAGCGAACATTTGGACGAATCAAGAACATTTACACTTCGTGAACGACTACAACTTAAAAGGATCCATTTCTGTTGTTCGTATTATTATGCTATTTAGTGAGGTCTAACTACCATCTTGCAAGACTAATCTCGTTCTCATGCTCTTCCCAATATATGTACATTTTGTTTCAATTTTATTTTATTTTTTAATTTAAAGTTAAGCACTAACCAAAAGGTCCCAAGGTGAGCAGATAGCTACAGCTCCAGCGAAAGGTACATTATCACCATCCTCTCCAAGATATTTTACCTGAAAGCAGTAGTGAATTAGTTTTTTTTTTTTTTCCATATTTGTTTCAGCATTTAGATATTTTAGAAGTCCAGAAAAATTAGAATACACACATTAGTAAATATATATATATATATATATATATAAATAATTATATTTATATATAGATGTTTTTCATCTAAGTGAAGTGAATTACCATAACATTGGCTCCAATACTGGTTCCGACAGCAAATAAGGGAGCTTTTGGATATTCCGTATGAAGGTAATTTGCAATTACCCGTAGATCTCCCGTCCATCCAGCATTATAAAAGCGATCGGACTGCAGATTTTCTCAAGTGTCATTAAAACACTCTAGAAAGAGAAGTGACTATTTGTCATACAAGCAATTAAAAGAAGCTACGATTCCTATCCCATTAACATATACTAACTTCTTCAGTTTTGAAATATTCTTCCATTTGAGTTTAGCAACAGAAATTACCGTCAATTAAACTTTACCACTAAACATATTTTCTCATAAAAACAAAAGTCAATTTTCACTTTCTTCGATACATCTCACTTCCAATTTCTTATAGCCCTAATAAGAAGACTGAATTTCTTTTCTAATTCATGCACACATAAAAGAAACAAAAAATCTGATGTTATTCATCATCTAAAGCTTCTAAAAAATGAGCATAATTGATGTAAGAGAACAATATCAATAACGAGATGTTCTCAGTAGAAAATTTCTAGAACGAACACATGAATAAAGGTTTGAATCGTCGAGAGCCACTCACGGTGATTGAAACACCGCCTAGCCCCCTATGGTTGCTGACACACACGTGCCATCCACTTTTTGCAGTAGTAAAGGCAAGGTGCTTTAAGTACTGCATTAAGTATAACCATCACGATCAATAAACTTCTGTAAAAACAAGTACAAAGTATATGTCGAAGGATAAGCAAGTGTTATTTCATGAAGAAAGTAAGAACAATATTTCTCTTGCAAAAAGTAATCTTATGAAACCCAGAAACAGAAAGTCAGAAATGAAAAAAGTTAACTAGAGAGTGGTGATCTAAGCTTAATGGACATTCTTGAATCATTAGCCAAAAAGTCCATCAAGAATTTTCTTGAACTCGACAACATTATACTTTAAATACAGTTCTCGAGAACAATCTCTCTCAGTCTTTACGGTCCACTGTATAAAATGTGAAATTCATGAACGCAAGCCAAATTTTATTAATGAGAGAAAAGTGGAGCTAAAATTAACTTACAGGAGAGTGGGAATCACTGGTTAGACCAGGAACCACCAACATAATCGGGGTCGTATCATCTCTAGAAATCTCGCTGCTTACGTGGAAACCACCATCTTGAACTGAAGATAACCAATACGTCGGAATTTATGAGGCTTGCAAAAGTAAATTGAAAGGTCTAGGAAATTCTGTAAAAAGCATGAGAAGCTAACAAAAATAGTAAAAGAAACAAGTTTATTAAGTTTGCACTATAGATCATGGTGTACTTATACTATAATATCATATTGAGAGTACATAAAAATAGATTTGACTAAGTGGGTTGCAGAGTAAATAAGATAGAGAATATTAACAAGGGAAACCAGCAGAAATGATCAAAAGAAGAGAAGATCTAAGCTAAAAATGAAAGCACACCCAGAACTGTTAACACAATATGACATAAATTTGCAAGCATATGCCTACATAATGGAAAGGAAAAAAAAAAAAAAAACTGAACTAACAAATAGCGTGTATTTTCTGTCTTCGAACATTAAATGGGTTTTAGTATATAACGAATTGATATTTACCATCGAAGCTCGTTAGCCAATCCAATGCAATAGTTCCACCATCCGAAGCACGGAAGAGCTCTCTGGGAAAGAATACAAACATCCCATTAGATGAAAAACAGAAACTGAAAGCGCGACATTTCCTAGAGAAAAAATAGACATCGAATACTAGAAAATTCAATTCCAACCTCGACATAAAAAACGTATATACTCATACACCGCATTGTGATAGGAACCAATCTCCATATGAATGGTCCGTATTCAGGGACATAAGCCTAATAGTAGAACTCACTCCTAAAAACTAGTCTGTCTAGGAGGGATCTCACGATGCTATAAACCATCAACCAAGCTCATACTAAGTCGGTGTCTGAGATCTTTACATACCACCACGCTTTGACACCGGCATCCAAGTTGGCCTACTACTTTGGTTAGCTCACACCTACTATTTCCAGGTCGCTCCTTCTCGGGTCGCCCTTTCCGCAACGCAGGTGATGCCAATTGATAGGAAGCATCTCATATTCGAGTACATACTAAGAGATATAAGTCGAACAATGGAGGTATTTCATGAGTTTATAAACCATCTACCATGTGGGATTTTTTCACACATTGTTCGTTAGTTCTCTACTCCAACAGAAAATGCAATGATACAGAGAAGATCATCATCATCATCATCATCATCATCAAACCAATCTTCAAAAACTAGAATTCATAAGAAGAAGAATGGCACCTTCGGTAGCTGAAACGGGGCGCTCTTCCAAAGAAATTGAGAAAAACAGTCTGGACATGAGGGCTCGAGAGCCAAGGTGTCGCCAGGTACCTGCGCGATTCGACCAAAACTCACCACCACCATAACACAATCTGTTTGGATACCGGGAAATGAAGAAAAGAAGCGAAGCCGAGACCTGCTGCGGAGAATCCGGCACTTGGAGACGACGCCATTGAAGATGTGCGAGGAAGGATGGTGGGTGAAGGCGGCGGGAGAGCCTCGGAGGCCGGCGAGAAGGTCCTGAAGGAAGTGGATCTCGAGGAAGCTGTAGAGGAAGAGGAGCAGGGCGCAGAGCCCGGCGACGAGGTAGTGTGAGACGGGGACGAGGCGAATGCCGCGGAGGAGGAGGGCGTAGGGGTCGTCGGAGAAGTCGCCGGAGATGGCGGAGGAATCCATGGCTGACCGGAGACGGAGAAGAAGCAGAGGGCGGAGAGCACGAGGGGGAGAGAGAAAGAGATGGGTATGGCGGCAAGAAATCATCGATGATTGACGTCACGCCAGATCAAATGATTGTGGGTCCCATTTTTGGGTATGCGTGGCAGGGATCAATCTGCTCTCAAACGTGGGGCCATTGAAAGACAAATACAACAATCATTTCCACATACTTGTCTTTATATTTGATAATGATATCCAAATAAAACATTCATATTTTTTTTAGACGATCGTGATTAAAGTTTTGAAAAAATGCTCATTTCTATTTATAATAATCATAACTATCAATAAATTAAAATATAGACTAATATGTTCTTCTAATTAAGCCATTTTTAATTTTAATTCATTTTCCAATTAAAAAAAATCATAAATTAACAAACTAAATAAATTAAAATTTATTCTTTCTATTTTAACGATTAAATTTATATTTTCTGAATTAATCTTCCCTATTTTAACGTTTGTAAAAAATCTTATTTTTTAATTTTTTAATTTTTCTCCCCTATTAATCAGTATTTTAAAAACAAAGTTTCAATAATTATATTTACGTAACTATATTTACAGTTCTATATTTACGATTCTGTATTTTTACGTAACTATATTTACGATTCTGTATTTTTACATAATTATATTTACGATTCTAATTCTGTATTTTTATGTAACTATATTTACGATTCTGTATTTTTACGTAACTATTTTTACGATTCACTATTTTTACGTAACTACATTTACTAATCGGTCTCATGTACAAAAAACAATCATCGTCTGGAATTTCTTAGAATAGCTAACAATGGAATATTATATTCATATATCTTAAGAATAAGAAAAAAAAATCATATTAAACAATACAACAAAAAAACCAGCAAAAAAAAATGAAAAACCCAATTTTGTGAAGATCTGGGAAAACTCTTCCACTGTGTTGCCCTACTAGGCGTTGTTCCCGTCGTCGCTCTCGCTCCTGAGGCTGATGAATCTGTAGTGTATCGCCATGTTCTGCCGTGACACATTCTCCTCAGGGCTGTTGATGTACAAATTCGTCATTATTTAATGTGACATAAAGTGCTAAGGTTGTGAATTAATTAAATTTACAAACTATGATAAAAGGCTTTAAAGAAATAAACTGGTATTCGTAAAAGCCCATTTGAAGAAGCCCAAAGAGATTCTCATTCAGACCAAGAACCAATGGACATAGGCTACTCGGCCCAATGAGTTCTAAAGCCCAAATCCACTCGGTAGCAGCCCAGAAAGACGAGGGTAGAGTCGTCATATTCTCTACCCGGCATCCCATTTCAAATTTAGACGGAAGACCAGGAGCGCGGAGTCAAGTCTTCAACGGGCATAATTCAAACGCGACGACCAGAACGAAGTCGTGGGACACGTGTAGCCAGATCGTCCATTCAACCCGGTCAGCACGGAGCGAAGACCCCTCGATTCCTGGAAGTTCAACGGGAAAAATTGAAGTCTATAAATACCAAGCTCAAGCTCAGATCAACACACACGCACACTTACAACCTCGAGAGAATACACTGAAGAATTTCTACCCGGCATTCTTGTCATTTTGAGATCTTGTTGTGTTCTTTCTTTCTTCCTCCATTTTCTTCTTGCTCCCAGACGTGATTTGGCTGCCTGTAGCTATCCGTCTATGTTCATTGTCGCAATAAACTAACAGACGAAGTAGTCAACTACCGCCTTGGGACGAACCTCTATAAAAAACCCTTCGTCTCATTTATATCGCTTATATACTTATACATATATCGTGAGTGAATCGTGAGCTTGCAACGTGAGAGATCGAATTCCACCAAATTGCTTCATCCAAAAATATCATACACTCACAAGTCACACTTGACTGATTGAGGTGGGAAACCACGTCAACAGTTTGGCGCCGTCTGTGGGAAATTGATCTCGCTAACTCCTAAAAGCTCAAAGCACTCCGCGAACATGAGCAGCAACGAAGTCGCAATCGTGAACGGGTCTGAGGTGAACAACCCAGATCCAAACACGGAATCAAGCAACCTACAGTCTCAGCTAGAGGCTAGCGCTGCAGAGAATCGAGAGTTGCGCCAGCGACTCGAATCTCTGGAAGCCAACCAAGCCCGAAATGAGCGTCGCCAAAACGCTAACCGGACTAATCCGGGACAAAGCTCTGGGAGTCAAGGCCGGACCGGGCTCGACGCTGTCCACTTCGACTTTGCCGACGTGGACAATCCGCAAGCGCCAAGGCAAAACCAGCCCCGACTACCCAGCGGCCCTAGACCCGCGACGCCTCCCCCGCCTCCTGAAACAGGAACACCTCTTTTTACCCCCTTGACGGGCTTCTACCCGTCTAATGCGGGGAATGTTGCTTCGAGCAGTCACCAACGCCCGGGACCCCAAAACCGACAATCGGGGTACGAGCAAAGCCGTAACATCAGCCAGGCCCTCAACGGCTACCCGGTCACGTACCCGAGGTATCCCAGCCCGGTGTACGGACAGGAACCCCTCCATGCTATGCGTCCCGAACAAGCTCCCCAACGCACAGAATTGGAGGAGCTCAAACGCTCAATGGCCGAAATGAATGAGAAGCTCATTCACGTGCGCTCCCGCGTGCACAGCGCCACTACCGCTGCCCCCGAGATAGAACGTCTAGTGGAGGAGACAGAAAGGACACCCTTTAAGCCCGTCATAACTAACGTTATACTCAGGGAAGGCGGACGAGTATATGTGCCAAAGTACAACGGGACAACCGATCCCAAAGTACACCTGAGGTCCTTCAGGATTGCGATGGGGCGAGCCCATCTGGAAGCGCACGAATTGGACGCTGGGCGCTGCCAATATTTCTCTGAAAATCTGGTCGGCCCAGCGATGGAATGGTTCTCGAAACTTGAACCACGTTCCATAGACAACTTCGGACAGCTAACGACCCTTTTTCTCAAACATTTTTCCATGTTTATGGAAACTGAGATCACGGCGGCAAACCTCTATGCATTGCAGCAAGAGAGAGGAGAGCCCCTCAGAGCTTTCATGACCAGGTTCAAAAAGACCATGGTCAAAATAAACGGGATCAGTGACGAAACCGCCATAGCCGCCCTCACGGCCGGATTATGGTACGACTCGAAGTTCAAAACGGACATCATCGTGAATCGTTACGACTCCATCGAAGACGTAATCCACAGATCATCCAACTGGATCAGGCATGACGAAGAACTCGAAGCCATGCGAAGGAAACATGGGTCCCTACCCGTCCACCAGAGGAATACCGGGCCACCCGGGCAGCAGCCGCCGCCTAGGGCCGGGAATCACAGCATCCCGTTCAGGGGACAAAGGAATCCCCCTCCAGTCCAGAAGCACCCATTCCAAACCCAGAATCCAAGGGCCAACAACGGGCCCAACCCGCGAAGCCCGTACGTTTTCAACGTAAATTCGGAAACTGCGGAGTCCGAAGAACAGATCGAGGCGGAAGAAACTCCTGGAGAAGTCCTGGTCAGCTCGAGAGACTTCCCACCATACAGCCACGAAGGTTTCCCGAAGCACGACCCGAAAGCGTGGTGTAACTTCCACAAGGTATTCGGACATCATACGAAGAATTGTATGGTACTCCGTGCTCGCCTAGCGGAAAAGTACATCAACGGAGAATTGGGGGAAATAAACTTCGGCAATGAGCTGAAAGGTGGGCAATCGATCGAGCAAAGCCTTCCCCAAAATCAACACCAGACCGGCCAGAAAAGAGAAGAGCAACACAGAACGCCACGCGAAAGCATACAGCCTAACAAAAGAGGACGAGTACACATGCTCGAGGAATCAGACGAGCAAACGTACGAAGAAACGGAGAATTCCGGAGAGCAGCTCAGCGACATCCCCGAGCCCATCGGTAGAATATACACTATCGTGGGAGGTTCCCAACTACATGGTAACTCGGTAAACTCCATCAAGGCCCATCAGAGGAGGCTCAAGGCCGGACCGGTAATCGTACCGAGGCAAGAGCCAGACTTCGAGATCTCATTCAAAGATAGTGAGGCGGCCACACTGATTGGTCCGCACGACGATGCGTTGGTCGTCACACTCCTAGTTTCCTCGTATACGATGGACAGGATCCTAATCGATAACGGGAGCTCAGTCGACGTGATCTTCCTGGAGCCACTGCTAAAACTGGGGGTAGAAGAGACAGAGATCAACAGAGAAGCCATCCCGCTAACCGGCTTCGATGGAGGAACCATCAATGCCATTGGCACGGTGCGACTGTCCATCGCAGCAGCAGGGGTCGGGAAGACCAAAAATTTCCTAGTATTGGACTGCCCGTCAGTTTACAACATGATATTAGGAAGACCTTGGCTACACATGATGAAGGCCGTACCGTCAACCTACCATCAACTAATACGCTTCCCGAATAGGGCGGGAAAAATCGTTGAAATCAAGTGAAATCAAAAGCAATCCAGAATTTGCTACATGAGCGCGTTCCGGAACATCCAGGCCGTCAAAGCCGGACAAGAGCGATCTACCGCATAGCAATTAATGGCGGTAGACGAAAAAGAGGACGACGGACAGGAAAGGACCACCGATACGGATGGACCTAACCTGGAAATGACAGTCCAGGTCCAGATCGATCCCGACAACCCGGACCACCGGGTAGGAATCGGGAAAGGATTAGACAATAACGTCAGAAAAGATCTCCTGAAATTCCTGACCAAAAATCGGGATTGTTTTGCTTGGTCTCACAAGGACATGCCCGGCATAGACCCAAGCATCACAACCCATCGCCTAAATGTAGATCCGAGCTACAGGCCGGTGAAACAAAAAAGGCGAAAGCTAGGCCCGGACAGGGCCCAAGCCGTAAACGAAGAAGTCACAAGACTGCTGCAAACCGGATCCATCAGGGAAGTAAAATACCCGGACTGGTTAGCGAATACAGTGGTCGTGAAGAAGAAAAACGGGAAGGCTAGAGTTTGCATCGACTTTACCGACCTGAACAAAGCTTGTCCAAAAGACAGTTTCCCAATGCCCCATATCGACCGTCTGGTCGAAGCAACATGTGGGCACGAACTACTGTCATTCATGGACGCATTCTCGGGATACAACCAGATCCTAATGCACCCCGAGGACTAAGAAAAAACGGCATTCATAACCGATAGAGGAATATACTGTTACAAAGTTATGCCCTTCGGATTGAAAAACGCCGGAGCCACATATCAAAGATTAGTCAACCAAATGTTCGCCGAACATCTCGGTAAAACTATGGAAGTCTACATCGATGATATGTTGGTAAAGTCCTCCCAAGCAACGGATCACGTGACCCACCTAGAAGACTGCTTCAACATACTACGAAAGTATCAAATGAAGCTCAACCCGACGAAATGCACCTTCGGGGTAACTTCAGGAAAATTCCTAGGTTATCTGGTCACACAGCGAGGTATAGAAGCCAATCCCGACCAGATAAATGCCCTCCAGAACATGCCCTCCCCAAGGACTGTTCGAGAAACGCAAAGGCTGACTGGGAGAATCGCCGCTCTTAACCGGTTCATATCAAGAGCCACAGACAAATGTTTACCCTTCTACAAACTTTTGAAAGGTAATAAAAAGTTCGAAAGGACCGAAGAGTGCGAAGAGGCCTTCCAAAAGCTGAAAAGGTACCTCTCCACCCCACCAATACTCACCAGACCAATCTTGGGAGAGCCATTGTTTTTATACCTGGCTGTCTCACCATCGGCGGTGAGTGGAGTAATCGTGAGAGAGGACCGCGGAGAGCAGAAGCCGATCTTCTACATCAGCAAATCATTGGAAGACGCTGAAACCAGATACCCGGCAATAGAAAAACTCGCGCTAGCAATGATAACCGCAGCGAGGAAACTTCGGCCTTACTTTCAGTCCCATACCATCATGGTAATGACGACCCAACCTTTGAGAATCATCCTCCACAGCCCGAATCAATCGGGAAGGCTCACGAAATGGGCCGTCGAATTGAGCGAATTCGACATAGAATACAAGATCCGAACTTGTGCAAAATCACAAGTATTGGCTGACTTTCTCATCGAATTACCAGCCGACGGTTCAAAAGAGGGCCACGAGGACGGAGAATGGAAGCTCGAAGTCGACGGCGCGTCAAACCAAGGCGTATCCGGGATCGGAATTCGTTTGATATCCCCCACGGGAGAAGTGTTGGAACAATCATTTCGATTGAAATTCCACGCGACAAACAACGAGACCGAGTACGAGGCCCTCATCGCCGGCCTCAAACTAGCAAAAGCCGTGGGAGCCCGGAAAGTAAGGGCCCACTCCGACTCAAAACTAGTTACCAGTCAGATCAGTGGCGAGTATGCCACCCGAGATGACAGGATGGAAAAATACCTCTCGGTAGTAAAAGGCTTAATTCAACAATTCGAACACGTCGAAATAGTCCAAATACCGAGGAGTGAAAACACGTCAGCATACGCACTGGCCGGGTTAGCTTCGACTTCGGACCCCGAGGTCAGAAGGATAATCCCGGTCGAAACGATAGACGAACCCAGCGTAACCCGCGAAGTTTGCAATATCCAAATGGAAGAGGATGATTGGAGGACCCCAATCATTAACTACATCCTAACCGGAGCCAAACCTCGAGACAAGCAAAAATCTAGGAAACTAAGGATCCAGAGCGCTAGATTTTGCATGATAGGGGAAAAATTGTACAAACGTAGCTATACCGGACCCTACCTAAGGTGCCTAGGAAAGACCGAAGCTCAAATAGTACTTCACGAAATCCATTCGGGAGAATGCGGCAACCATTCGGGAGGAAGATCTTTAGCAAACAAAGCAAAAAGGCAAGGTTTTTTCTGGGCCACTATGTTGGCGGACAGTGAAAACTACGCCAAAAGGTGCGACAAATGCCAAAGACACTCCCCGTCCATACACAGACCAGCAGAAGAACTCTCATCAGTCTCAGTCCCGTACCCGTTCATGAAATGGTCCATGGACATAGTAGGACCGTTCCCCCTGGCCCCGGCCGGGAAGAGGTTCCTACTCGTCGTGACCGATTACTTCTCAAAATGGGTGGAGGCAGAATCGTACGCAAACATTAAAGATGTTGATGTAGAAAATTTCCTATGGAAAAACATCATCAGCAGATTCAGCCTCCCAAAAGAGATAATAGCTGACAATGGACCACAATTCATTTCAACGAGATTCCAAAACTTCTGCATAAATTGGAAAATATCCTTGAACACGTCCACTCCGAGATATCCTCAAGGCAATGGTCAAGCCGAAGTAGCTAACCGGGTAATAGTGGACGGAATCAAGAGACGCCTAGACACCAAAAAAGGACGATGGGCAGACGAGCTCATAGGAGTCCTCTGGTTCTACAGAACTACCCCGCGTAGGGCCACCGGGGAAACCCCCTTCTCAATGGTACACGGCACTGAGGCCGTAATACCAGCAGAGATAGAGACACCCAGCCTCCGAAGGGAATTCGCCCCTTTGGACGCAGAACTCAACGACGAAATGAGGGAAGACCAGCTCGACTACATCGACGAAAGACGAGAACAAGCTTTGATAAGAATTGCCAACTATCAAAACTCGATAGCAAGGTACTATAATTCAAAGGTCAAACGTCGAAAATTCATAGTGGGAGAGTTTGGTCCTCAGAAAAGTTTTCCAGAACACCGCCGAGCTGAATGCGGGCAAGCTCGGGGCCAACTGGGAAGGACCTTACATCGTCACCGAAGTAGTAAAACCTGGAGTGTACCGGCTAGCCACCCCGGATGGAACAAGAGTCCTCCGCAGCTGGAATGCCATGCACTTAAGGAAATACTACGCCTAACCCGACCTACCCGGTCTCCCCTGAACTACGTAATGACTTGATCCCCAAATTTGGGGTACGTAGGCAGCCCATCCTAAACGATGGGCGCAGTCTCAATCCAAACCCAAAACCAAATAGGCCCGAGAACCATGAATCGCAAGACTCAATAGAACCGGCCTAAAAAGAAAAATGTCCCAAAACCCCAGTCAAGGCGACAGGCCTACCCGGGTAACAGACCCATCACCTAATGTAACAAACATACCCGGGTAACAGACCTATCACAGGATGTAACAAACCTATCCGGGTAACAAACCCCCACATAAGGTAACAAACCTACCCGGGTAACAAACCCATTGCATAAGGCAACAAGCCTACCCGGGTAACTAACCCGTCATATAGGGCAACAAGCCTATCCTGGTAACAAACCTAAACGGGCATCCAACCCGTCCCTTAAGGCAACAAGCCTAACCCCCCTGAAAAAATATGTAACAACATACATCTGGTTTTTTACAAATGTGTTTTTCAGAAAACGCGACCTGCGGAATATTGTGATGGACGAACAGAACAGACTAGACGAGAAGTGTCGAAGGAGCACAACAACAAAACGTACCCGTGCATTTTTTATACTTAGCAGATTTCAAACTTTGAATCTTTTGTTATTTATCCCAGCATACAATAGGACATTCGGAACCTCGGATAGGAAAGTATATATAGAAAAGTACGATTAGAAAATTTACTTAGAAACACAGGCAAACAAAGCATAGCTAGGAAATAACGAGCATGACATAGAATAAGAAATAAGCAAAGGCCCTAACCACGGGCATATCCAAAAAACCTTACAAAAAGGGTTCAAGTCGTCGTAGACTTGCCCATAGAAATTGTTCTGGCCTGTGGCCTTATTAATCGAAAGACAAAAAAAAAATGGGGGACACTCTATGTGTCGACCCCGGGTACCCCCACGACCTCTCGGTCCCCCTCCTCCTCCTTCTCTTCTCCCTCTCCTTCGCCGGCTTGGGCTCCATGCTCGGCAGTCTCCTCTGCGACAGCGGGCTCGTCTAAGATGGGCTCTTCGAGGGCGACGGCCTCCTCGGCAGCAACGGGCTCGTTCAAGGTCGGCTCCTCGAGGATCACCTCCTCGGTATCAGCAACGGCGGGCAAGGTGGGCTCATCGACGACGGTCACTCCGGCCACGGGATCTTCAACGACGGGCTCGATGGCGGGATCTTCGGAGGCAGACTCCTTGGCGGACGATTGCTCGGACCGAAGGCTCAAATCTACAAGAGGAACATCGGTCAGCTCGGCATCTGGAGACAAAGTTGGAGACCCTATCAGCGGTGCCGGAACCGCGTCCAAGAGAGCTTGGTAGCGAGCAGCGTTGCCTTCTAGGACCTCCTTCTCAGCCTCGAAATCTTGAACGTTGCCGTCAATGATGTCTTGGATCAGCTCGAGGCAACCTTCGGCTTGATCCAAGCAACTGTTGTCAGCAGCCGTACCTTTGTACCACGCGATTAGCGCGTCCCTTTCCTCCACCTTTCGGCGATACCGGGCGCGGACAGCTTTCTTCTCGGCCTCGCGGTCGGCAGATCGTTGCCGGGCCTCAGCCAGCTCGGCAGCAAGGCGCTGCACGTCCTTTTTTAGGGCCAAGGCCTCTTCATACTTCTCCTTGGCCAACTCTTCAGCCCGTCCTCTGGCCACATCAGAGGCCAGCATCTGCCTGGCGGCCACCTCGCTCGCACCTTGAGCCTCCTCAATCGTCCGGGTAGCGTTTGACAGCTTCTCCCGGAGATCGACGACCGTATTCCCGAGCCCCTTGATCCGAGCATCACAGGCGGCGACCTTCCTGCCCATCACGACGATTTGATCCGCCTTCTCTAGTATGCCCTTCACGGCATCAGCCAACTCCCTCTCCTTCAGCGCAAGCTGCTCGGAGGCTTGCGCGCCCTCTCTAGCCTCATACAATTGGTCCTCATAATCGAGGACCATGTCGTTAATGGAGGCGACGAGCTGCACGTCCAAAAACCAAAGTTAGAAAAAATTAAGAGATAAGTAGCAACCCAAACCTAAAGCCGGCAATGCTTACCAGAGTTGTAGCCGCGGCCATATCCTTGTACGGCCTCTTCTCCGCAATACTCCTGGAGACCCTGCCGAACCCACCGTTTGTTATCTGCCGGAGAAGACCGGCCGCCACCTTAGGTGCCTTATGGAGACCCTTGTCCCCCTTCCAAGTGCACCCCGCCTTCCGGGAGACCATCTTCTCCCTAGCTTGCCCTTCAACCACCGGGGGAGCCAACCCCGTCTTCCCCGCCTCACCTCGGGAGGCCTCCTTCGGGCGTTCGCTCTGCCGAGCAACCCCCTTACCCTTCTCCAAGGCACTCGCGCCTCCTTTCGGGACTAAGTCCCTCCTCACCTCCTCCTTCGGGGCCGGATCCCCCTTCGCCTTCTTCCGGACCCCAGAGTCCCCTCCTTCGTGCGGCCTCTTCGCGGCCACCTCTAAGCCCGTCTTCGGAGCAGTTCCGTCCTGAGAAGGACGGATCGCGCCCTTGGAAGGACGAGCAGGAGCAGAAGAAGGGGCAACCTCTCTCTCCGAAGGCTTCGCCAAAGGCGTGACCTCCGGGATGCTCTCCCCGTCGTCGGATAGTTCGACGACATCCTTCTTCTTGGTCGCCCCAGAGGCGACCTCAGCAAGAGACTCCCGAGCAGGAGTCTCCTCATTCCTCCTACTCGTCTCCTGACGAGCAGCCAAGGCCGGCGCAGATGCGATTCACTATTTTTACGTAACTACATTTACTAATCGGTCTCATGTACAAAAAACAATCATCGTCTGGAATTTCTTAGAATAGCTAACAATGGAATATTATATTCATATATCTTAAGAATAAGAAAAAAAAAATCATATTAAACAATACAACAAAAAAACCAGCAAAAAAAAATGAAAAACCCAATTTTGTGAAGATCTGGGAAAACTCTTCCACTGTGTTGCCCTACTAGGCGTTGTTCCCGTCGTCGCTCTCGCTCCTGAGGCTGATGAATCTGTAGTGTATCGCCATGTTCTGGCGTGACACATTCTCCTCAGGGCTGTTGATGTACAAATTCGTCATTATTTAATGCGACATAAAGTGCTAAGGTTGTGAATTAATTAAATTTACAAACTATGATAAAAGGCTTTAAAGAAATAAACTGGTATTCGTAAAAGCCCATTTGAAGAAGCCCAAAGAGATTCTCAGTCAGACCAAGAACCAATGGACATAGGCTACTCGGCCCAATGAGTTCTAAAGCCCAAATCCACTCGGTAGCAGCCCAGAAAGACGAGGGTAGAGTCGTCATATTCTCTAGCCGGCATCCCATTTCAAATTCAGACGGAAGACCAGGAGCACGGAGTCAAGTCTTCAACGGGCATAATTCAAACGCGACGACCAGAACGAAGTCGTGGGACACGTGTAGCCAGATCGTCCATTCAACCCGGTCAGCACGGAGCGAAGACCCCTCGATTCCTGGAAGTTCAACGGGAAGAATTGAAGTCTATAAATACCAAGCTCAAGCTCAGATCAACACACACGCACACTTACAACCTCGAGAGAATACACTGAAGAATTTCTACCCGGCATTCTTGTCATTTTGAGATCTTGTTGTGTTCTTTCTTTCTTCCTCCATTTTCTTCTTGCTCTCAGACGTGATTTGGCTGCCTGTAGCTATCCGTCTATGTTCATTGTCGCAATAAACTAACAGAGGAAGTAGTCAACTACCGCCTTGGGACGAACCTCTATAAAAAAACCCCTCGTCTCATTCATATCGCTTATATACTTATACATATATCGTGAGTGAATCGTGAGCTTGCAACGTGATAGATCGAATTCCACCAAATTGCTTCATCCAAAAATATCATACACTCACAAGTCACACATGACTGATTGAGGTGGGAAACCACGTCAACAAGGGCTACTCTCCCCGCGCTGGGACGATGGCATTGACGCAATCAAAATTCAATAAAACCTGTATATATATGTACCAATTATAATTTATAATTTAGGGTAAATGAAAGAAATGCCCATTTGTAACACAACGTTTAAGAAAAATGCCCATTTTTATTTTTGGTAAAAATAACCACCAAAAAATAAATTGTAGACCAATATACCCTCTTAATATTTGGCGTGTTTTTTTTAATGAAGTGTAAAAAATGACGTGTTTTATTTAATTAAATATAATTAAATAAATATTCTGTTTAACTACGTTGGATTTGAATCAAAACAGTTTTTCTCCTAAAAAGTAGCAAATAATAATTGACTATATTTATCCATCCATAATTAAAATACAAATAAAAATCCCTACTATTTAGCATTTGAAACGATTAAAATTTTGATTAAAATTTTAATCATGTTTAATCTTAACTTCTTTTTTTTAATTAAAATAAAAAATAAAAATTTTCCTTAAATATAGCAGACTGAATAAATTAAAAACAAATATCCCCTATTAATCATGTTATTTTCAAATCATGTTTAATCTACCCTATTTTACTATTCAAAACAAAATCTTATTTTCACGATATTTTATTTGTTAATAAAATTTTCAAAAATAGAAATCCTATTATTTCAGCCTTTTTTTTACGTAACTGAATTTACGAATCTGTAATTATATTTACGATTTTGTACTTTTATGTATCTATATTTACGATCATGTGTTTTTATGTAACTAAGATTACGTAAATATATTTACGATTCTAAATTTATGATTCTGTATTTTTACGTAACTATATTTACTATTCATCATCCCATATTTACATAAATCGTCCAATATCAACCTGTAATTTTAATACCAAAATTGTATATTATTTACCAATACTTAGTACGGTGAATGTTTGTGCAAGTCGTAAAAATCAACATGAATTCGGTATATATTGTTGATGCAGGATTTCACCCTCCTTGGGAAAAACGACACCAAGGTGTGAAACTACACCTTGGGGGCAAACGACACAAGACCCAAAGGAAATTGGGCCTCACACGAACTATCAGGCCTAACAAAGCAGCCCAGCATCATGGGCCCATCAAGAGTCCACTCCGAAGCTTAGTCAACAAGAGCCAAGTCTCCCCAAAGACCAAGCCCACGAGGACCAAGCAGCTCTTCCGAAGACTGAGCAACCCCGAAGACTAGGCGTGCTCTCCCTTCATTGACCAGCCCAGAGTCCTCCACGTGGAAAGGCACCAAATATCACGTCGTCCAGATTTTACACGTGGTGACCAAAGGAGAGGCGAAGAGATATCTGCTTAGTCTAATAGTCGTTAGTAGATTATAGGAAATAAACGTTGTAATCTAGGCTATAAATAAAGCCTACGAAGTAACCTAACAGACATGGATCTCGTTCTACACTTTATACTAGTTATTCGTTCTGTATTCATCTTGCTATCAATCAAATATATTTTCTCTTTATCATCGCTCAACCCTTTACTAATTCGTCATCTCGTGACTTTATTCACCGAAGTGGATTTTATCTCGTAAAGTTAAGATCTACCATCATATTCACCATAAACAGAGTGCTATCACTTTGTGACAGTTGGTCGTGATTATTCACATCAACATATATATATATATATATATCAATATCAAACTGTAAATTAAATTACCAAAAATTGTATACATATATACCAATACTTAAATTACGTAAATTATGATTTGTTTACTGTACTTAATGGTAAATATATATACAATTGATATTATCATATCCTAACATCATAAGAAATTACGATAAAAATTAGTAAAAAACCAATATTCAATTTGATTCAAAAATCATGTGTAAATATATATACAAATTTCCTAATTAAATTTGTAAATATATGCATAACTGATTCTAAACATCCCTTAATTAAATTTCAAATATTTTCATCGTATTATTTAGTGTTAAAACGAATTTCTTTCCTTAAAAATAGCTAAATACATAAAATCGTTTAGTTTCCTTATAAATAGCTAAATATCGTAGAGAGAGAGAGAGAGAGAGAGAGAGAGAGAAACGTGTGTGTGATAGAGAGAGAAAGTGGTTTTAAATTTGAATTAATTATAAAATATATTTAAAATTAAATATGATAATTAATGGTTGAGTCAACCGTCATAATTGTTATTTTAAAATTTTTGAATAAAAAATATTAATAAATAAATAAAACGAAAATTAAAAATTGTAATTAGGGATAAAATGGTCCAAAATAATTTATTAATGGGTATAAAATAGTTTTTTTGAAACTATGGGCATTTTTCATTAACCTTACGTGTTTTTTGGGCATTTTGTGAGTTTTCTATATAATTTAAAGTACCAACAGTACTGTAAATATATATACGAATCTTGTGTGTACATATATCAATGAAACTGTTAATAGAGTACGAAACTAATATGTAAATTTAATTATAAAAACTTAAACCCAAATATCTAATCTAATTTACGTCTTTAACACGTAACAAATACGGATTTGAATTTCAAATTTCAGACCGAAACTTCACAACCGTGATACGACAATGAACAACCAATCTTTTAACAGAATAAAAAGGATAAAATCACATGCAAGATAAATCGAATATATACAAGGGCACGATTTTGAAGCGAGGACTTACTGATTGTATTGAGCAGAGAAAAGCGTGAAATCGCAAGAAACTTTAGGGCACGATTGCAACGACGATCGATGATGGGGACGGCACAGCAGAGCACGGCGTGTTGGTAGATTGGATATAGCTCTGATACCAATTGTTGGAAATTGCATCTAGTTCCGATACCATTTATTGGAAATCGGATATGCTAATATGCAAATTTACCTTGAAAAATAACAAAATAGCTTCGATTGCAAAGACCTCGAATATTCCGCTCTCATCAGTCCGTCCGAAAACTTCAAAAATAATTTTAAGTCGGAATAGTTACTCCGTAACGACGTACTGACATCGAGTAATTTGGATAAAGCGACCGGATAAATAATTGGTAATTTAATTATCACAATTAATTTCATAACAACATTATTAAATCAAATGTCTATGGAAAATAAGTAAATACAATAAAAGAAATTTTGCATATATTCATTGACGACTTCCGGCTGCGCGTTCTGACTTTGGCAGGGCTCCGCCGATGCTGAGGGAAACTCTCGTGATCTCCCGTCGCAAAATTTAACTGACGGTTCTTTTTAAGCTACCGGAGAAAAATATCTCCTTAGCCGAACCAGAAGAGAGATCAGAAGCAGAAAACTCGCAGACCCTAAAGAGAGAGAGAGATGGAGAGTTTTTGCTCTAGGGAAAGGTGTCTAAAATGTGTAGAATGATCTCCCTATTTATATTCTTAGCCCGTAACCGAATTTGAGAAATTCACTCCCAAATTTAGAATTTATATATATTAAATATAATTAATTATCTTAATCCAAAGGTTTAGATTCAATCTCATCTAAATCCAATGGATATAATAACTGAGGGATTTAATTAAATAAGAAAGACTTGGTAAAATCAAAAACCAATCTTATCCTCTTATTTAAATATAATTCGAATATATATATATATATTTAATTTTGAAAATAATTATTAAATATAATTTATTATCCTAATCCAAAGGTTTAGATTCAATCTCATCTAAATCCAAAGGATATAATTAATTAGGGACTTAATTAAATAAGAAACACTTGGTAAAATCAAAAACCAATCTTATCTACTTATTTAAATATAATTTTGAAATATATATGTATAATAATAAGGATAAATGTAAAAAATGCCCAAAAGTAACACTACGTTTCAAAAAAATGCCCATTACTATATTAGGTAAAAAAAAACTACCAACAAAATTAATTGAAGACAAAAATAACCTCAATATATCTTGCGTTAATTTTTGAAAAAAAAAAACAGTTAAAAATGACGTGTTTTTTTAATTAATTAAATTGAAAGAAAAAAATTATTACACGTTTTTTTTTAAAACAAATCAGTTATTATCCTAAAAAGTAGTACATATAACTGCATATTTATTCACGATAATAAAATTTACGGTTAATTACGGCAATAATGCACAACCTTTGGTCAAGAGGCGTTTTAGGTCCCCAACCTTTCAAAGTGTGGGCAAAAATACACAACGTTTGTTGAATGTAAAATCCGTTAGTCCTTCCGTTAGGGATGTTAACTTCTGCTGACGTGGCATCGTTAAACTGCCATATGGATTGCCAATTTGTAATATTAATTACATAACCTAATTAATAAGAATAAATTTAAATATTTTAATTATGATTCAAAAAATAAATTAAAACTTTAAATTAACGAGCAATACTTATTTAACGTGTAGATCTTATTTTTGAACTCGTGCTTCTATATTATTCACATCTTTACTATGTCATTTTTTAATTACAATTGTTTTCAATAATCGGTTGTTTTTTCAAAATTCTAGTCGTTTCTAATAAACCGTCGTTATGTAATCTTTGCAATTTTGTCGTGTTTAATAATCCGTCGTTTTTCAAAAAAATTTACTCATGTTCAAATGAAGAGCCTGTTAGATTTTTAGGGGGGGTAAAACTTATTTATTTAATTTAAAGTATTAATTTTTTTGAATCATAATTAATAAGATTTAATTTGTTCTTATTAATTAAATTATACAATTAGTATTACAAGTTGGCAGTCCATTTGGCAGTTTAACGATGCCACATCAGTAGAATTTAACATCCCTAATGGAAGGACCAACGGATTTTACATTTAACAAAGGTTGTGTATTTTGCCCACACTTTGAAAGGTTGGGGACCTAAAACGCCTCTTGACCAAAGGTTGTGCATTATTGCCGCTATTAACCCTAAAATTTAAATAAAAAACCCTACAATTTAGGCTTTTAACGATAAATACAAATATAACACCATGTTTATCCCAAAATTCATCACACTACATTTTTACACAAAGTTTCGTAAATTTATATACGATTTAAAATTTAAAATTTATATTAAAAAAAGTGTAATCATGTACAAGATGTTACAAAAAGACTTTTAATATGACAAATTATATAATTGTAATTTAAGTTACGAATTTTTAATAGTAAATCACCATATCAATTCCGTAAAAGTGTTTACAATACTGTGATTAACCTTTATGTAATGGTAAACTGTAAATTAAGCTACGAATTTTTAATATTAAATCACCATACCACAGTTGGTTTCGTACTTGTTTACAATATTGTGATATTTACCAAAACTGTAAATATATATACCAATAACAATATCAAAACTGTAAATATATACTAATAATAATACCAATATCAATAACAAAACCGTAAATATATGTACAAAATCTTTAAATAATTTACAGTTATAAGTGCAAGTTTGGCGAGGATGATAGCGCCGCTAATCGCGGTCGTCACATCCTTGCTACACTTCACTCCAATCCCGACATGGCTGGCCAAGTCACCGATGACGATGAAGGCATGAAGAAGGTTCCCTGAACGACACGAGGCGACCGAGCTTTGTGACCGACACGAGGCGACAGAGCTTTGTGACCGAGACAAAAGAACCAACACCGTGATACTATTTTAAAAACAACAAAACAAAACATATATAAACATATATAACATGAAAATTACCTTTGAACCTTGACAATCTAGCTCCGGAATTGGTACTTGATGACGCCTTGGAAGGGTTTGTAGATTTCATATCCTATATCATAATAGAAAACGATTAATTATGGTAAATCAATATACATATCTCTGTCGTGACTCAATTACAATTTAGAACATTAAAATCTTTAAATACATATACAACTCTACTGATTGCTAATATTACTGTAAATGTATTAAATTACCATTTGCATCTGTAAATTAAATTACAAAATTAATACACAACCTAGAAATACCATTAACATCATCATAATAAAAAAAATCGACATGCAGAAAAATTAATCTAACAGATTACAAATATTCAAAATTTGAAACCCAGAAAATCAACGCTTAACTTCATAATAAAAAAAAGATATTTAATTGAACATGCAAACAGCTTAGGGCAAACAACTTATCATTACCACTATGTTTCGAAGAAGCATGAGCGAAAATAGACAACGGCGAGAAAACGTGGACTACGGCAGAAACTCGTGGACAACGGTGGAAATGGTGGACGAGGGCAATAACGCTTGGAAGACGGCGGAACTCGTGAACGACGGCGAAACTCGTGGACGACGGCGGAAAACGTGGCAACGACAAATTCGAGCAAGAGATAAACACACACGAGAATAGATGATCGAGTTAAAATAAAGTGGGAGGGGGAGTGGGGAATGAAGGTGGTTGTAGAAATATTAACTTTTGAGATTTAAATTAATTACAGAACATTAAAAAGATAAAAAGAAATTAAAGAATTACTGAGTCAAACGATTCAAATAATTGTGAAATAAAAATTAAAAATAATAGAACAAAAATATAACTGAATTTACTTTTAGGGATAGAATAGTCCAAAAAAATTCATTAATGGGTATAAAATAGTATTTTGAAACTATAGGCATTTTTCATAAACTTTTGATACTTTTTGGGCAGTTTGTGGGTTTTCTATAATAATAATAATAATTTCGAAAATTATTAATTACTATATATTAATTAATTTCCAATCCGACGGTATAGATTAAAACTTAAACCGATCCAACAAATACAATTAATTAGGTCAAATTCAAAAACCCTAAGCTTGGTCACCAAGCTACTATTTTCGAATTAAGGTTAGGTCAAAAATCAATCATGTTAATCCTAGTGTTAATTGCGGCAAAAATACCCAACCTTTGGTCAAATTATGTGATGTGTATACAACCTCCGTAAATGGCGGCAAAAGTACCCAAACTTAGCATTTGGGAGTTGACCGAGAATATCTATCCATGTGGCAATCAGCCTTTGCCATGTGGCACGCCACATGGAACTTGGCCGCCACGTGGCATGCCACGTTTATTATTTTATTAAATAATTTTTTAAAAATAAATATTTTTAATTATTATAAAAATTAATTTTAAAAAAATTAATTTTTTTAAATAAAATTATTTTTCCATAAAAACCAATAATGAATATTTAAATATAAGTATTCATTTTAGAAAAGCGGATCAAACTAAATAAATAAGAAAAAAATCCCTGTTCACGGTTCACTCAAGCTCCGCCTCCGATCCGGTTCACGGGTTAAACAAAATCGCTTAACATGTTTAATAATAAAAACCAATAATAATCATATGATTATTTAACGATTATTTTTTTTTAAAAAGAATAATATATAAATAAAAAAAATATTAAACAATTATTATTATTCTAAAATTCAAACACAAAAAATATCATGTAAACAAATTAGAATAATTTTTCATTAAATATAAATATGACTACTATTTTTTATTTTTGAATAAGTGGTGTGTATTTAATTATGTCTTGACTTTTAAACATTATGTATGTGTTTATTAGTTATTATTATTAAACATATCAAACCATTTTATTCAAGGCGTGAACCGGACTGGAAACGGAGTTCAAGTGAACCGTGAACGGTGAAAATGACTTCATTCTACCCACTTTTTAAAAAATAAAATTATAACCAATAATGAATATTTAAATTTAAATATTCTTTATTTGTTAGTATTGAAAAAAATTATTAAAATAAAAATAATTCTGTTTTAAAAATAAAAATGTTTTTTTTTTAAAAATTAAAAATTATTTAATAAAATATTAATTGCGTTGCATGCCACGTGGCAGCCAAGTGCCATGTGGCATGCCATGTGGCAAAGAATGATTGCCACGTAGATAGATATTCTCAGTCAATTCCCAAATGCTATGTTTGTGTACTTTTGCCGCTATTTACGGAGGTTGTATACACAGCAGAGAATTTGACCAAAGATTGGATATTTTTGCCGTAATTAACCCTTAATCCTATGGTTGATATTAAATCATTTCCGATCTAAACGATAAGACTGATTTAAGGGATTTGCTAAAATACCAAAACATTATGTACGTATGCCGCAAATATGGATTCTTCAAATCTCATCATTAGAATTAGCTAGGGTTTCATTTACCCAAACCCTGATTTGAATTTTACACATTTAATATATATAAATATATGTTACGGGTAAAAACGGGATTGATTTTTATAAATAAATTAATTAAACGGAAATTATCGCAATAATTTCTGTTAATTAATTAATTAATTCGATTAGTCTTTTACTTAAGATTATGAATTAATTAAATCAATTTCAAAACCCAAAACTCCCTCCGAAGGCCCGTTTTCGAAAAACAAAGTGTCCCAGTGTTCGTAAAAATATGAAAACACCCAAAAGTGACATAAAATTTGTGAAAAACGGACACGGGACGCACCTGGGAGCGAAAAAAGCTTCGAAGCACATTTGGTGGGACCCACAGAGGTAGCAGCCTCCATGATCGCGCCACGTGGCGCGATCCCAGCGCTGCCCCAGTCCGCGGGGTCCACCCGAAGCCCACCAGCCCCACTTGTGGGGCAGATCCCACCAGATGATGACATGTGGCAGGAAGATTACCACTTTACCCCTGCCACTTGCACATCACCTACTCGGCAGGCCCACTTGCGGGCTGCCTCTCGCTGATCGCAAGATGGAGGGCCATGATCAGCCCTCCTTTTGCACGCCAGCCACTTGTGCTGCGCGTGGGGGCGCGTGAGACGTCCGATCGGCGATCTGACGGTGGCGATGAGTTCCTCTTTTCCGGGGACCAATCTGCATATATAATATTACCCGGGGGGCCCCCAGAACAATATTTTATTGCACCTGGACCCCCGGATCCTTTTATAAATAGAATCTCAGTTCAGTTAAATGGTAACTCATTAGAACTCATTCGAATTCACTCGACTCGAGTTCTCTCTCTCTCTCTCTACCCCCGATATACTCACCTCCCCTCAAATACCGTTCTAATGTTGAGCGTCAGAGGTGAATCAGGGGGTACCCCCCCCCCCCTGTTTCCCTTGACCTCGGGTGTTCCCTTTTTTCTGGTCCTAAAAAGTGAGAGATTTACGAAAAACGGAAGCCCTGGTGAAATTCCCACTTGGTCCTTGGTCCGCCTGATAGGCCCAGTTCTACGCGGTGTCCAGTCTATCTCCCCAGTCCATTGCGCGGCTGAGGATATAGCCTGGGGACACAAGCCTGGGCCCACAATTCAGGACGAGGGGCCCGACCTAGGGGAATTCCAACTAAGATCCAGACGGCTGAGGGATCACTCTGAGAAGAATTCCCTGGAGAAAATCCTAGGGAAGGTCCATGAACCCGCCTTCCCTTTTTCTAAAGATCTGCGCGGCCTTGGTCTTGTCTCTTAGTTCCCGGATCTGAATAGGATACCGGGACTCCGAGGACAGTTCCTGCTCGGACTAGAACAAGCCATTTCAGGACGAGAATCTAACCTCTCAGGATTCACTCCCTGGTCAAAAGCACTCCCCCGTTTGCCGGTACCTACGATCTGAGCGGTTCCCGAACCTGTAACCCCGGCCTCTGGCCCTGAGGTAACAGGTAGTGTGTAAACACGGGTCGCCTAGGACCCCGAACGGCAAAAGAGACCTTTGACCAGGCTAGTGCAAGGAATACCTACTCAGGGTTCCCAAATCGGTCGACTAAAACCTCACCCTGAAGTCAACGGCGATCATCCCGAAGTCAGCGGGGGTCGGAGTGAACGATCATTAACAATAAAAGCCATCATCTCACCAACTGGGCCATCCAAGAACCAACAGAAGCTCGCCACGTCACCAACGACATTGGGCCAGGCCCAAAACACATAGCTTGGGCTTCAACAGTGTTTGATCCAAAAAACGGCATCAACATTTTGGCGCTAGAAGGAGGGGCTCACGAGTCTAAGCCTCGAGTCCCTGCCAGCAAATTTGACCACCGCGGTCGGTCCACACCCAATACGGCGCATTTCTTCGTCACCGCGAACCGCCTCGTCGCTGCCCGCAATTTCGCGCACCACCAAGGAGAGCCCGGTCAGCATCGTCGGGCTCTGAAGCCTCCAATCTGGGGTTAGAGCGCAGCCCGATGAGCTCACTGCACCCCTCGCCATCATCGCCCTGTCCGAGGTCGGGAGCTCGCGCCCACGACCTTCCGCTGCCCCGCCGCACGAGGGAGATCCGCCGACAAAGCTCGCCCGGAATCACCATCACCACAGAGATCGGCGGCAAATTTCCGGCGGTCTGAGCCAAGCCGACGGCGAGGAGGATGGTTTCCTTTGTTGGGAAATAAAAAAAAAAAGAAAGAGAAAAAAGGAAAAAAGAGACCTTCCTGATCGTCGAAGGAAGAAAAAGAAAAAGGGAAAAGAGAAAAAGAAATTGGTAATGACAACGCCATTTCATCTAAGCTGCGAAATTTATTGTTGCACGAACCTCTCATATCGCGTTCGGCACCACCGAAAACACTTTAAAATATTTCGGTCACGCCTGCGATCCCAGATTTCATCGTTTCACTGACTGCGCCTCCTATTCTTTCAAAAGATGTCAATCAACCTCCCAAACAACACCACGTGCGGCCCCATCGAGGGTGCCGACAAGAGCCAGCACTCAACGAAGAAAGACTGGCCCGAGTCGAAAAAAGTCTTTTCCGACTAACCGAGCTCATCTCCAAACACTTCGAGGGCAAACACGCCAACGAAGGAGAAGAGGAAACCCCGAAGAAGCCCTCGAACTCACTCGGAGAGAGGCAAACACAGAGCGTCCCGCTCCCGCAGACTCCCAGAAGCCAGCGCAATCTCAAACCATCCGACGGTCAGCATTTGACCGACTCGGGGGGTACGAGGATGCCGCCAATAATACGAGGAATCAACAAAGGGAACGACGACAGCAAGAGCGAGTCTAGACTCACCCAGCCAGCGAAGGAGACCTCCGACACCATCTGAGCCGAACTAATCGGTAGCAGAGGGGGGGCCGAAAGAGAGAACGATGCCCCCGACCGGAGGAATCAAACGACGACGACAATGCAGAGGGATATGACAACTCCCAACACAACTGACACAAGGGGGGAGAATATGTCATCCCCGCAAAAGATACTCTGGCCGAAACACCGCCCTACGACGGTCTCAGAAGCGAGCTCCAAGCACTCAAGCAAGAGATGCAAAGACTCGCTGCGGCCCAGAGTACTGACCCCGTCGCTCGGAGCATGGCTGAGGGGAACCTGTCCCCCCTTACTAGTCACCTGCTCGCCAAGGATCTCGACGGAGACCTGAGGTTCCCGCTGAACCTCACCTACGACGGCTCTACCGACCCTACATACCACCTGATACAGTACCAATTCAACATGCGGGTGAAGAAATGCTCGCCCGCCACGATGTGTCAGGCTTTCTGTCTCACATTGGCGGGACCCGCCTTCGAATGGTACCAACGCCTCCCGAAGGGATCAATTAGGTCATTCGACGAGCTCGCAGAACGATTCACCTCTCGTTTTGCCAGCTCAATCACACAGGGAAAGACGAAGTCCTACCTTTGGAATCTCAAGCAACGTAAAGACGAAACTCTACAGGCGTACCTAAAAAGATTCGTCGAAGAATCAAATAAGGTGGCCAGCTACACCGACGATGATGCCATCACGGCCGTAATCGACGGGCTGCCACTTTGCGATTTCTCCCTCTCTCTCGTCAAGGATAGACCGGCCTCCATGGCCGAGCTAATGACGAGAGCGGCGAAGGACATCGCCACCGACGAATATTTTGGTGGCCGGAGCCAGCCCAACCCAGAAAGTCAGTACCGTAACAACCAGAAGGGTAGCAACAACGAGCCGCAGGGAAAGCAACAGCACTCAAACCCTGGAAACAAACCTCCGCTGCACAAGAAGGCGGAAAAGTTCCGGGAAGACGCGAACATCACCCCCTTGACGGCCTCGCCCGCAATGATCTTCAGCTTAAACGGAGATAAGTTCGGAAGGCCACCTCCTCTCAAGAAAAATGCCAAGAAAGATATGAGTCGGTACTGCGAGTATCACCAGGATCACGGTCACGCGACGTCGGAATGCTATCAGCTGAAAAGGCAAATCGAGCAGCTGATACAAGACGGAAAACTCAAGGATTTTGTCAAAAAGCTGGTCTCTGGAAACGGGGATTCCAGTCGCCCTCGTCCCCAAGACAATAGACGGCAACACGACGACGGTCCAGACCGGTCCCGCTCCGAGAAACGACCAGAAAGGGATGGACCCTCTCAGTTCCGAAACTGGAGACTCGGGAAATCAAAGGAAACGGTACGCCCAATCCCTCGAAGAGGATCGTGACACACACCAAGTCAACATCACCCACCTTGGAGGAGCATCCCACGCGCTCCCCAGCCAAGAAATCACTTTCACCGAGCAGGAGGCTCGGAGAATCTCACATCCGCATAACGATGCTATCGTAACCGACGTCCTCATCGCCAACAGTCGGGTACGACGAGTTCTGATCGACAACTGGAGCTCGGCCGACGTCATCTTCAAAGCCGCCTAGGAGGACTGGTCCCCAATCCGGTGAGGACACCCCTCTACGGATTCAACGGGCGACCAGTCTACACCGAAGGTGCCATCACCCTGCCCTCGACATTCGGCTCTGAAGACGGAGCCCTGACCACCAAAATGGTCAGATACCTCGTAGTGCATCAACCTTCCGCCTACAACGTCATCTTGGGGCGGCCTAGCCTCAAAAAACTCCAAGCCATCACGTCTACCTTTCATCTGCTCGTCAAATTCCTAACCGATAACGGGATAGGAGTAATGAAAGGTAGCCGGCGGGAATCCCGAAACTGCTATTCCCAAGGGACAAAGTCCGGGAAGAACAAGCAGGTCATCAACACGGTGCACCAGCTCGAGGAAGAACTTCCCGACTTCCCAGGGAACGCAGGGATGTTCGGTGAGCTAGACCCTCGAGATGACAGGCGCAAGCCCACGATGGAGCCTTTGTCAGAAGTCACGCAGATCATAATAGAGGAGGGCCGGCCCGAGAGAACAGTCGCGATCGGAGCCCAACTTCCGGTCATGATCAAGACCAAGCTGATCGCCTTCCTCAAGGAGTTCAAAGACGAATTTGCCTGGTCGCATGCCGATATGCCCGGAATCGATCCTGAAATCGCCGTTCATCGATTAAACATCGAAGCAGGAAAGACGCCGAAGATCCAGCGCAGACGCGCCTTCAACCCTGAGCGGTACCAAGCAATCAATGAGGAAGTCATCAAGCTCATCACCGCTGACTTCATCAAAGAGGTCACATACCTCGACTGGGTATCCAACGTGGTGATGGTGAAAAAGCCAAACGGGAAATAGAGAATTTGCATAGACTACTCCAATCTCAACACCGCATGTCCCAAAGACGGCTTTCCGCTCCCAAGGATCAACCAGTTGGTAGACGCCACCGCCGGGCATCAACTCATAAGCATGATGGACGCCTACTCGGGGTACAACCAAATCAGGATGCACGAGCCCGATCAAGTTCACACGACGTTCGTAACCAACCGCGGCCTCTATTGTTACAAGGTCATGCCCTTTGGGCTCAAGAGCGCCGGAGCCACGTACCAACGCCTGGTTAACAAAATGTTCGCACCACTGATCGGAAAAACCATGGAATTTTACGTAGACGACATGATCGTGAAGAGCCTTCGAGAAGACGACCACGTCGACGATCTACAGAAAACATTCCTGCTGCTAAGGAAGTATCAGATGAAGCTAAATCCCGCCAAGTGTGCTTTTGGAGTTGAATCCGGAAAGTTCTTGGGATACATCGTCAACTGAAGTGGAATCGAAGCTAACCCCGAGAAAATTAAAGCCCTTCTCGAAATGAGAAGCCCACAACGGATCAAAGAGGTGCAAAGCCTGAACGGTAGGATCAACGCTCTAGGAAGGTTCGTCTCAAAAGCCACAGACCGCTGCCAGCCGTTCTTTCAAGCCCTAAAAGGCGGGAAGAACTTTGTCTGGGACGAAAAATGCGAGGCATCCTTCCAAGAGCTAAAGAACTACCTCGGGTCACCACCCTTGCTGTCAAAACCGAAGGAGGAGGAGCCACTCTACCTCTACCTCTCGGTCTCGACTCGAGCGGTGAGCGCCGTACTGGTCCGGGAAGAAGACAAGAGGCAACTACCGATCTACTACATCAGCAAGGCCCTCCTAGACGCTGAGACGCGTTACATGCAAATCAAAAAGTTGGCACTAGTTTTAGTCACCGCTGCGAAGAAACTTTGCCCATACTTTCAGGCTCACCAAATAGTTGTGAGGACCAAACACCCGGTCCGGAAGGCGCTACTCAAAGGCACTTCCTCACGCATGGCTATCTGGTCGCAGGAATAGGGAGAATACGGCGTCGAGTACCAGCCTAGGGTCGCCATCAAAGGCCAAGCCGTGGCCGACTTCATAGATGAGTTCACCTACGACACCGAGGTTGAAACAGAGGAGGAAATTGACGCGCCACCCAAGACTCCAAAAAGGAAAAGTCAGCCCGACGGACCCATTTGGTGTCTGCACGTTGACGGCGCCGCGAACATGCACGGCTCTGAAGCCGGAATACTACTCACCAACCCCGATGGCGACAAGCTCCGCTACGCCATACATTTCGAATTCAAAACTTCAAACAACGAAGCTGAGTACGAGGCACTACCTTGCCGGACTTCGAATCGAACACAAACTCTCAGTAGAAAACCTGCGAATCGAGTGCGACTCCCAGTTGATCGTAAAGCAAGTGGAAGGCGAATATCAAGCAAAAGAAGCTCACATGATGGGATACCTGGCAAAAACAAAGCAACGCCTGAAACCGCTATCCTGGTACGAGATCACGCAGATCCATCGCGACCGGAATTCGGAAGCCGACGCACTAGCCAGAGCCGCCTCTGCAGCAGACAGCGAGGAGTTAGGAAAAGTCCCGATCGAAGCCCTCAGCGAACCTTCGATAAAAAAGCACGAAGGTCCCAACACCTCCGCCAAAGGCGGAATGACACCAGAGATCGGAGAAGGCTCAGCCCCGGCCCACGACGAAGGAATCCTCTCCTTGTCCGGCACACCAGGCGAGAGCTGGATCACCCCGATGATAGAATACCTGAGATACGGTACCCTTCCGTCTGGTCACAAAGAAGCCAGACAACTCAAGTCTCGTGCAACCATATATGTGTTGCACGAAGGAGAACTCTACAAGCGAGGTTTCATGCAACCTCTCCTGAAATGCCTAAACGAAGAAGGCGCCAATCTGGTCCTCCGCGAGATCTACGAAGGAATTTGTGAGAATCACTATGCGGGGCGATCTCTGGCGATGAAAACCCTAAAACAGGGATACTTTTGGCCAACTCTCAGAAAAGACGCCGCCGAGATGGCACGGAGATGCGACAAATGTAAACGGTTCGCACAGATCCCACGGCAGCCGTCGGTTCCGCTCTGCCCGGTAATAGTCCCTCGCCTTTTTGCGAAGTGGGGCATCGACCTAATCGCGAAACTTTCGAAAGCACCAGGAGGAGTGGAGTACGCTATAGTCGCCATCGACTACTTCACCAAATGGGTTGAAGCAGAGCCCATGGAAAAAATCACACAGACAAATACGACGAACTTCATCTGGCGTAACATAGTCTGTCGACACGGGATACCCGAGTCAATCATCACCGACAACGCCAAGCAGTTCAACAACCTGGACCTCCAATCATTCTGCCAGGACCTCGGGTTAAGAAACACTTATTCCTCCCCAGTCTACCCACAAGCCAACGGCCAAGTCGAGTCCGTCAACAAGGACATCAAAGCAATTCTGAAAAAGAAGCTCGACGACAAGAAAGGAAGGTGGGCCGAAGAATTACCTGCAGTACTCTGGGCCTATCGCACCACCGCCAGAAACGCAACGGGCGAAACACCATTCGCCCTAACGTACGGCGTCGAGGCGGTCATCCCTGCAGAAATTACAGTGCCATTACCCCGGATCAAACTCTACGACCCGGAACGGAACTCCGAAACCCTGAGGGTCGAACTTGACCTCCTCGAAGAAAGAAGCCTACTCCCGCCTAGCGGCCCAGAAGCGAATTTTGGAGTGATACTACAATTCCAAGGTCAAAGCAAGGCGCTTTCTCGAAGGCAGTCTGGTCCTGAGAAAGGTGGGGCAGAACACACAGGTCCAAGGGGCCGGCGTCCGGGGACCAACCTGGGAAGGCCCCTACAGCATCACCAAGGTCATACGAGAGGGAACCTGTCGGCTGGAAGAGATATGGGGTAAAGAAATTCCCCGTCCCTGGAACGTCGAGCACCTGAAGCAATACTATCAATAAGTGACGTACGATAAAGGACGGGCCGCACACCCAGAGCTAGGCCTGAAGAATAACGCGGAGCCGATCAAATCAAAACAACGACTTGGAATCCGACATTCTAGGGAAAAATCTTTCCTAGAATGTTCCAATCCAGGTTGAAGCTAAGAAAAACAAAAACAAAGGCACCCGCACAGGCGAAAAGCTCGCAGGGAGATGCCCGAAACCGAAACGTCGTCACAAGTGCTCTAGCCGGCCCAGGAATAGCCCCGACAACCGACCTATGAAAAAGAAGGCATCACAAGAAGTGTCAATCAATAGAACTATCTTTTTCTATTGAAACACTTGTCTCTAGTTGTATAGTTTTTTCCTAACCCTAACCAATTACTCAAAAACAGGGGGGGTTACCGGAATAGGCAGAGACACCAAAAAAAAAAAACCCCGAAGAAGTAAGACGCTCGAAGTGCAAAATTCGGTAAAAAGACCAAGCAGCGCCACTTGGCACAAAAGACCTAGTAGGATTCGTGCCTCGACCCCGCCTGCTCTGGCACAATAAGATTTGGAAGGCCCGGACCTCGATTCCGCTGATCCAAGCACCGACTCCGAGACAGTAAGCCGCTCACAAGCGCCGACTTTGGAAAAGCACCAGGGATGTAAAGCATGGCACTAAAAGCCCAAGACCGTAAGTCGTTCATAACGCAGACTTTGGCAAAAGACCAGAACCTCGCTTCTGGCCTTAAAGTCCGAAACTGTAAACCGCCTTCCCAGGCGCCGACCTCGGCACCCGAGACAGTAAGCCGCCTCATAAGCGCCGACTTCGGAGAAGCCAAACGCCTCACAAGCGTCCTCCCGGCACAAGTCCTGGCACGGCCCGGACCTCGATCCCGCCTGCTCAGGCACTAAGTCCGAAACTGTAAGCCGCCCTCCCAGGCGCCGACCTCGGCACCCGAGACAGTAAGCCGCCTCATAAGCGCCGACTTCGGGGAAGCCAAACGCCTCACAAGCGTCCTCCCGGCATGAAGTTCTAGCACGGCCCAAACTTCGATCCCGCCTGCTCAGGCACTAAGTCCGAAACTGTAAGCCGCCCTCCCAGGCGCCGACCTCGGAACCCGAGACAGTAAGCCGCCTCATAAGCGCCGACTTCGGAGAAGCCAAACGCCTCACAAGCGTCCTCCCGGCACAAGTCCTAGCACGGCCCGGACCTCGATTCCGCCTGCTCAGGCACTAAGTCCGAAACTGTAAGCCGCCCTCCCAGGCGCCGACCTCGGCACCCGAGACAGTAAGCCGCCTCAAGAGCGCTACCATCGGAAAAGACCGAACGTCTTAAAGACGTCACTCGGCACAAAGACCTAGTACGATTTGGGCCTCGATCCCGCCTGCTCAGGAATTATGTCCAAAACCATAAGCCGCCTTCCCAGGCGCCAACCTCGGCACCCAATATAGTAAACCGCCTCACCACCGCCAACGCTGCCCACCTCCTCTGGTAACCTCGCCGGACCTTGCTGACCCCGACGAAGGTCCTCTCTGGCGACGGCACACTACGGCAGGCTGGCTGGGTCAGCTCCTCTTTGGTTCTCCATGGGGCCAAAGAGAAAATGCAGTCGTTTTCACAAAAACTGCTCGACTTCGATCCGATTTTCTCAAAAATTGATAATAGGGCCGCATTACAAAAACCGAGTTATGCTAAACTCCGTTGAAAAAGCTACAGAACGGGAAAAACGGCACGCGAAAAGGCTAACGGAATAAAAATTTACGCAAGCTCAAAAAGCTTACTTCGAAGTAAATCCGTGAGCCGCGTCTGTCTTGAAACTGTGAAAATGAGAGGTCCCACCTCGAATTTATAGAAGTTTCACAGAAATCACAAATTCCCGTAAAACTGGGGGGGTTAATGTTACGGGTAAAAACGGGATTGATTTTTATAAATAAATTAATTAAACGGAAATTATCTCAATAATTTATGTTAATTAATTAATTAATTCGATTAGTCTTTTAATTAAGATTATGAATTAATTAAATCAATTTCAAAACCCAAAACTCCCTCCGGAGGCCCGTTTTCGAAAAACAAAGTGTCCCGGTGTTCGTAAAAATATGAAAACACCCAAAAACGACATAAAATTTGTGAAAAACGGACACGGGACGCACCCGGGAGCGAAAAAAGCTTCGAAGCACATTTGGTGGGATCCACAGAGACAGCAGCCTCCAGAATCGCGCCACGTGGCGCGATCCCAGCGCTGCCCCAGTCCGCGGGGTCCACCCGAAGCCCACCAGCCCCAATTGTGGTGGGGCAGATCCGACCAGATGATGACATGTGGCAGGGAGATTACCACTTTACCCCCGCCACTTGCACATCACCCACTTGGCAGGCCCACTTGCGGGCTGCCTCTCGCTGATCGCAAGATGGAGGGCCACGATCAGCCCTCCTTTTTCACGCCAGCCACTTGTGTTGCGCGTGAGGGCGCGTGAGCCGTCCGATCGGCGATCTGACGGTGGCGATGAGTTCCTCTTTTCCCGGGGACCAATCTGCATATATAATATTACCCGGGGGGGGCCCCAGAACAATATTTTATTGCACCTGGACCCCCGGATCCTATTATAAATAGAAGCTCAGTTCAGTTAAACGGTAACTCATTAGAACTCATTCGAACTCACTCGACTCGAGTTCTCTCTCTCTCTCTCTCTACCCCCGATATACTCGCCTCCCCTCAAATACCGTTCTAATGTTGAGCGTCGGAGGTGAATCAGGTCCTAAAAAGTGAGAGATTTACGAAAAGCGGAAGCCCTGGTGAAATTCCCACTTGGTCCTTGGTCCGCCTTATAGGCCCAGTTCTACGCGGTGTCCAGTCTATCTCCCCAGTCCATTGCGCGGCTGAGGATATAGCCTGGGGACACGAGCCTGGGCCCACAATTCAGGAAGAGGGGCCTGACCTAGGGGAATTCCCACTAAGATCCGGACGGCTGAGGGATCACTCTAAGAAGAATCCCCTGGAGAAAATCCTAGGGAAGGTCCATGACCCCGCCTGCCCTTGTTCTAAAGATTTGCGCGGCCTTGGTCCTGTCTCTTAGTTCCCGGATCTGAATAGGATACCGGGACTCCGAGGACAGTTCCTGCCCAGACTAGAACAAGCCATTTCAGGACGAGAGTCTAACCTCCCAAGATTCACTCCATGGTCAAAAGCACTGCCCCGTTCGCCGGTACCTACGATCTGAGAGGTTCCCGAACCTGTAACCCCGGCCTCTGGCCCTGAGGTAACAGGTAGTGTGTAAACACGGGTCGCCTAGGACCCCGAACGGCAAAAGAGACCTTTGACCAGGCTAGTGCAAGGAATACCTACTCAGGGTCCCCAAATCGGTCGACTAAAACCTCACCCTGAAGTCACCGGCGATCATCCCGAAGTCAGCGAGGGTCGGAGGGAACGATCATTAACAATAAAAGCCATCATCTCCCCAACTGGGCCATCCAAGGTCCATCCAAGAACCAACAGAAGCCCGCCACGTCACCAACGACATTGGGCCAGGCCCAAAACACATAGCTTGGGCTTCAACAGTGTTTGATCCAAAAAACGGCATCAACAATATATATTTTATTTATTAATATAAATCTATTTTAATTATTAATTAATTATTAATAAGATATTAATAATTAAATCCAAATAATTAAATTATATCAATGAAACCTGATCTCAATATCACACATTAAATGTCATGGTGCCACACCATCATTTAAATTCGTGACATGTGATTTAATTTCATAGTTTATCGTACCGAACACAAACTTAGAAAATCCATAAAGCACAAACTGTAAGTCAGAATGACTTGGTTCAAAAAGAAAAGTTCCTTAGAATTTAATTTACAACATGGTACTGATAGAAAATCTAAATTCTAACTTTGTTTTTATCAGTTAAATCCGTGTACTTAAATATGGTACTTTTACCACGCTGACGATAAAACTATCCGACGTCTGACACAGACCTGTCAATTTTATAAGTCGAGCCAAATGATTAAATATTATCCAGAATGTATTTTAATCACGTACGTATCATCCGTTACGGAGCTATCCTGGGGACCATGGACCCGTATCAATTAAGCTCCAACGAACTGCTAGTTGTTCGTCAAACCTCGAAGTGATTCCACTATAGACCCGAGGCTGCACTCTATAGTTATACGGTATATATTATTCCCTTATAACAGAAGGGTATCCATTGATACAATCAAATTCGGGTTATTGATCTTTCACTTGACGATCCACACATGAGCAGGCGGTTTTTACCGTGTTGCCTCTCACTGCATTTTCATCCTTAACTCAGTCGATAATATTATGAGCAACCCACTTATGATTACGAGTCATAAGCTGGCCATGGGTAAATCTCACTTCTCACCATCGACAATCAAAGGAATCATCTTGACTCTGAAGAGAGCTGTGTGATGCCCATATCTATGATCAAGCTACCTTCACTGTTGACTATCATGTTCCCAAAATAATAGTGTTGGGAACAGCGGTAATATATTGTGTTCTTAAACGGTTAAATCAAAGAACAATCAAGTCAACGGATCAGACTCAAGATCACTCAGGACTTAGATCGAATATCCATTTAATCATCTACTAGTGACTCAACTCCAACTTATCAGTGACGGTCTTATATGATAACTTCTGGAGTTTAAGTCAGGTCCAGTCCAGTATGAAGACGCTTCATACTTAATGCACTTCTAGTGAGTGTTGACTCACACTTAATCTAGAATAGGATTATATCACTTAGTCACATTAATGACCTTATTCGATTAATGGGCTCCCACCCAGTTAATCAGGTCACAAACGCTTTAAGTTCATTTATTATAATTATCAATTCTTCCTCACATTAACTCAGGTGTGATGGTAATAACATAATTGCATTCCATTATGAACTATGGATCAAACATTCTATTTTACTCTACCAGAAACTACAATAAGATTAACATAATAAGTATTATCTTTATTCAACGACTAGTCATAATCTTTTACAAATGGGTTAAAACAGCTTGTTTAAGGATACATGTCCAACACGACGAGTAGAGAGGAACGACGGCGAAAGGAGATGAGGTGCGGCAAGCAATCGAGGCGATGGCGATGCGAGAAACAGGTTGCGCAGCAAGCATGCGAGCGATGGCAAGAAAAAAAAATAGATGAAGTAATTAATGATTGAAGAAGGTGGTTGAAATAGCAAATTAATTACTCAATATATATTAAATTAAAAGGTAATAAATATGCTAGAAAATGTCAACCGTCATTATTGTTGGTTTTAAATTTCGAAATTAATTAAAAAATAATAAAATCCAAAATTAAAAATGTAATTAGTTTTAGGGTTAAAATAGTTCAAAATAGTTTACTAATGGGTACAAATTAGTTATTTGAAACTATGGGCATTTTTCTTAAACCTTAAGTGGTTTTTGGGCATTTTGTGGGTTTTTTATATTTTTTAAATAGTAAATTTTTAATTTATATTTAAATATAGCCAATTAATCATGTATTTTTTTTTCTTTTTTTATACATATGAGGATCTTTAAATATTACTCTTACACAAATGGTGACTCAAACTCAAGACATCTAATGTGTTAAGTGATGTACTTGTTACCACTAGACCAAGTACATCTTGTCAAATTAATCATGTAAATGATTATAAAATAATTTTTATACTCTTAATTATTACATTTATACATTCTGCTTTTAATATCTATTTATAATTAACGGGATTCCTCTCCACTAATAAATTCGAATTTTAATATTAATATTACATTAAATATGTAAATTAGATTTGAAATTGAAAATCCAATCGTGTATTAACCGTTAATTTTGTATATTAACACTTAATTCGTTATAATTTTAATTCCATCATGTAATAACCATTAATTTCATCGTGTATTAACCGTTAATTTGTCAATTCGTATATTAACCGTCGTTAGAATTTTAATCGTATAAAGAAAGGATGATTAAAATTGTATAATAAAAATGAAAACTGATATTACTATGTCACCTCATACATATTGGCTATTTTACAAAGATAAAATAAATGTTGGTTATTTTGCTAATAAAACTTTTTATTTGGCTATTAGGAGTAATTTTCCTTCTTTTTTGGGTAAACTGCGGCTAATGTACCCAATGATTAATTGGCTGCGGATTATGTATCCAATTTTTTCACGGCTAATGTACCCAAACTTAATTCTGTTAGATTTTTTCATGTTTTTTGTCACTTGACCGTTAGCAAGTGATTCCTCCTCTATATGTATACTTTTCGTATTTTTGGCATAACTTACTCATTATTTGTTCAAATTTCATGAATAAACCACCGTTGGAAAAGCTAAGATATAGATATACAGCTTTGGTGTTTTAAGTTTTTTAAATAAGTTTATAAAAAATACGAAATTTCAATTATAACATAAAATTAGACATTAGTTTAACAAAATATTTGTTTTGAGCAAATTTTAATATATTTAATGACTTTTTATGATGAAAGGTAAGACTGCAAAGCTATAGATAAATCTTTTATATTTCCAATGGTAGTTTATTTATAAATTTTGAACACATAATGACTGAGTTATGCGCAAAATATGAAAGATATGAGGTGAAAAAATCTTTCGTATTTTTGGCATAATTTACTCATTTTTTGTCCAAAATTTATAAATAAACTACCGTTGGAAAGATAAAAGATTTATCTACAATTTTTTAGTTTTACGTTTTATCAGAAAAAGTAATTAAGTATATTAAAATTTGCTCGAAATAAATATTTTGCATTACACTGTTGTCCAGTTTTACGTTGTAATTGAAATTTCGTTTTTTTGAAAAAATTACAAAACTTAAAACACAAAATAAAAAAGTTGTAGATATATATCTCTTACCTTTCCAACGGTAGTCTATTCATAAAATTTGGATAAAAAATGAGTGAGTTATGCCAAAAATATAAAAAGTGTATATGTAGAGGAGGAATCACTGACTGACGGTCAAGTGACGGAAAACACGAAAAAATCTAACGGAATCAAGTTTGGGTACATAAGCCGTCGAAAATAAAAAATTGGGTACATAATCCGCAGCCGATCAAACATTTGGTACATTGACCGCAGTTTACCTTCTTTTTTCTTTCTTTTTTTTGTTATTTGTCTCTTTATACTTATGTCTCCTCTTTTCTTTCTTTTCTTTTGTTTTGTTTTTTAAGAAAAATATCGAGTTATTTGCTAACGGAAAATTGAATTATAAATCCTGCTTAGAGCTCCGCTAACGAAACGGGCAGGCAGTCCACGGGTCCGCGCTGCATTTTTAATGCTTAGACTAGTTATGTTCACGCGATTGGTGCATATAAAGTTTCGCATTTTTTGTGCTCGAATAATTCATGTTTGCATAGTGTGTTCGAGCGCATCCCGTAAAGTTGTGAGTTTTTTTTTTTGCCTAGTGGTAATTTCACGGCAACAAGATGCAGCAGAAATTACATGATGTTCAAATATATCTTATAATATTATAAGTACGTATAGTTTTAAACTTGAACCACCTGGTCTTTCGTAATTCATGACTTATCTTCGCATTCAAATTGGAAATCTTGCTAACATTATAATACATATTGTATATAATTACATTCATGTATGTAACTAAAATGATTTTTTACCTCATTACTCAATAATCAATATTGTGGCTTGTCGCTCTAAAAGAGAGTACGCATTTTTTTTAGTAAAAAATAGTCCAAACACATGTTATAGCTCAATTTGTGACAAATTTGATCATAGCTTTAGGTGATTTTAAAAGAATACTAGTTTGATTATCAGACTCACATGTTGTTATAGCTCAATTTGTGACAAATTTGATCATAGCTTTAGGTGATTTTAAAAGAACGAAAAAAATGGAACAAAATTGTCTACAGATTTCAAAGATCTATATTTCTTGCAGCAACATAATCAGACTTCAAAGCTTCAAAAATTGTGGCCTTTTTGAATGATTCGAGAGATTATTGGACTAAACTGAGAAAATTATTTGACCTGTATGCAAAATTCTCAAGAAACACGAGTTGATTGTGTGAAATGGACCAAACTCAGGTCGAACAAAAGCTTGGATGGTCGCCATGGAATCATCGTCTTTGCGGGCGTTCAGTGGCTCATCTTTGATTCTGGGACATTTTCGTTACGAGCTTATCCATGAACTGGCGTTTGCGGTGAAACTCCCACCCGGGATTACTCTGCAAAAGATTATCAAGTTGGTAAATTGAAGATAACTGGTGAAATGAAGATCCTAATAGATATTTCAGCTCAAACTTAAAGCAAGAAGAAAGATAATACATATAGAAGCGCGTTTCTGGACGACTCTGTCATCTAAGTTGTGCATATGAAAAATATAAACTAAGAAGCCCATATGCGAATTGAGAAAATTCAACAAAATGATACAGAATGGTAGTCGTGAGAATTTACACACCGGAGACAGGAAAATCCTACTTATGAGGACAAAAACAGGTAGCTGGTTTTTTGTGGAACTACGGATATAGTAACCATTTACACTGGAGCATGTTAAAAACCGATTTCCAGAAAGAAAAAAATGGTTCTGATTTTTTACTTCTAAAAAAACAAACATCTGACATGGTTTTGAAAATGCCAACAACAAAAATCAGAACCGGTTTCACCACGGATTGGGTTCAACGCTAAAGACAGTTGGCGAGCCATGAGTTATCTTATGTCTCGAGCATGACCACCTCTAGAACAATTTTTTGGAAAATGAATGTTTGTGAAAAGATGTCGGAATCAGATTCATTCTTGCTAAACAATTGTGTGAATAGCCAACCATTACAGAGATCATATAATTGTACAACACGACAGAATTCAAAATTATAGTAAAGATGGTGAAGAGAACTAACCTGAAGAGAAAGTAGAGCTCGGTCGGTGAACACCTTGATCGAATCGGGTACGGTTTCAGGCAGAGTTTTGGCAACTTTTTCCAGTTCTTCGTTTTGCTGCTTTGCGGTTACCCTATCTGAACCACTGTAGTGATCGACTATTTTATTCAAATCCGGAACTCCCTTCATTGTCTCTTCCACAATTTCCTAGTAAAATCACAAAAGTGGAATTTGTATCAATCTGTCATTAACATCATAATCTAATCAAAAGAATTTATCTATGATCAATGTCAGTACTTCAATGAGCTAATTAATTAGTAATTAAAGTTAAGTAATTAAGAAAAAATAAAAAGGACAAACCCAGAACACAAAGGTCGAAATTTTAGAGGCTGATTCGACCATCTATCTTTTCCAATACACGTTGTAAGTACACAATTACCAGGTTTAAAACAGAAAACACAACCATCTAAACAAACACCAAAGTACATGACGTACCTCCCACTCTTCATGGCTTTCAATCCCCTCATAAGCCATCAAGAAAGGTTTTGCTTTCATAAGCGCATCTCTCAAAGGAATTGGCTCCTTATCATCAATATCGGGGTTGCTGTCAAGCTCTCCCATAAGAAACTCGGGTTCAAACTCCAGCTGCAAATGCCCCAAAAAAAAAAACATAGATAAAAGGGAACAAACTTTAAAAACGCTCAACTCTTGAAAATAAAGAGTATCTATAGAAGAACTCTTATTACCCTATGGTTCAAGTCAATCGAGTTTAAATAGGCTTCGTCAACCGGCGAAGGCATCGTGCGAGAAACCACCTCCTCGAACCCTTGGTCCAATTGCCTCATCACCTGAAACCCGACTCGGCTCTCGAATAACTCGCCGTCGGCATTGTCTCCGACCGAGAGGTCAACCATGCGCCGGGTCTCCTCTTCCTTTTCGAACCTCCCTCTCCCACGGCCTTTCCCTCTACCTCCTTCCATCCCTTGGCCCCTCCCTCTACCTCTACCTCTACCATATGTCATCCCTCTCCCTCCTCCAAAACCCGCCCGGCCCCGCTCTCCCTCTTGGGGTGCCTGACGAACCGGAGAAGACTTCCACTGACCTGATCTTCCCTGCCGGTCCAATTCATCAGTTTCCCGCTCCGGCATTCGGTTGCGGCTCGCAGGCTCTTCCCTACCACGCAATGGCGAGGCGAAGTTTCCCCTGTTACTATTGGGCTCTGGCTGCTGATATTGCATTTGGTTGTGGCTCGGAGGCCCTTCCCTACCACGCATTGGCGAGGCGATGTTGCCCCTGTTACTATTGGGCTCTGGTTGTTGATATTGCATTTGGTTGTGGCTCGGAGGCCCTTCACGAGCTCTATTGTCCCAACCTGCACCGGGTCGGGGAGAGGGGACACTCTCCCCAATAGCACCGCCGCGGATGCCAACTCTGACATGCCTGTTAGGCTCCTCCTGCTGCATTTGGTAATGCCTAGCGGGCCCTCCCCTTCCTGCGCCGGATAATGATGATGTATTGTTCTCTGATAAACTATCACCGCCGACACCAGTACCACCCTTAGCATCCCGGTTCACCTCTCGTTCTTGGAACTCCCACTGTGGAGGCCTTTGCTCGGGTCCTTGGTGGAGAGGAAAACCACCGCCACCGCCACCGCCACCGCCACCGCCACCGCCTCTGTATCCACCGTGACCACTAGATCTAACATGCATGTTGGGATCTTGTGATGGTGGCCCCCTTTGAGCCTGACCTGGATTAAAAGAAAATTCACCGCCTTTGTTTCCGCTGCCACTAGATCTAAAATTCATGTTGTGCTCATGTGATGGTGGGCCCCTTTGAGTTGGGCCCCCTTGAGGCGGACCCCTTTGAACCTGACTGTGGTGAATAGGAAATTCGCCACCTCCGTATCCGCCGTGACCACTAGATGGTGGGCCCCTCTGAGGCGGACCCCATTGTTCGCCACCTTGCTGAAAAGGAAATCCATTGCCTTCATATCCCCCATGAGCATTAGATCTAACATGCCTGTTGGGCTCTTGCAATGGTGGGTCCCTCTGAGCCTGACCTGGATAAAAAGGAAAACGACTTTCCCCTCCCACTCCATTTCCGCGTCCAGCTCCGATAGCAGATATGAATGAATCAGCAGATGGAGAGTCTCTGTCGGGTGAAGCGAAGCTAGAAGGAGGGGCGGCGCCCTCAAGCTCTGGCTTGGGGGCCTGGCCAGGAGGCGGAGGCGGGATGAAGCTGAAGCGAGTAGTAGGGCTACCACGACCACGGCCACTGCCGCCTGAACCAGAGAAGGTGGAGAAGGCTGCAGGCTTTAATGGGTGTGGAAGTCCTGATCCGATGGTAGTTGCTCGTCTCATTGTGGCATTTAAGGAATAGGCAGAGCTTTGATTGGATTGGATTACTCAACTATGACACAAGTGGCCGACGGGGATCTGAAAAACAACCAACAGTTAATAATGATAAAAATCAGAAAATAAAAACAAATACATAAACAAAAAAACTATCACGAGGACAAACCTTGTTAGTTTTTACGCTCAAGTAATGCAATTGCTATAAAGTGGAAAAATGGATATGTTTAGCTTACTTGCTAATCCGATAAAGCTACTGTTCTATTCATTGGCAAGGCCAGAAAATTCAACTAAAGTATACTTTCTCAGAAACATGAAAACTCGTTTCTGAACATGGTGCACGAATCGGTTTCTAAGTCTTTCGAATAAAAAATTATACCTTGTTCAATTCACTACTCTAATATTACCATTCCCCTCTCTTCACCATTTTCTCTTGAAATATATATATATATATATATGCAAGTTGATGATTTTCTAATACTCCGAAATTGCTGAAGCAACAATCACACCCTATAACCAACAATTAAAGAAGAATAATCTCATTCAATACCTCAAACATTTTCAAAGTAAGTCACCCAAACAATCTCAACTCAGAGAGAGAGCAATACCAAGTGGTGAATACCAGGATCAAATTCTCAATACGGTAAAAACCAAATAAACCCCAAAAAGGGAAAACCCAAACCATCACAAACTCATATCCGAGCTTGATGCATCATACCCTAAGCTTCAGGCCAGAGGAAAGCGATTTGGCGAGCTGAATCGAATAAGTTTTGAGAGTGAAGAAAGATGAGTACATGAATAACTGTACCACTGGCAGTGGCGGATCCAAGATTTTGGGATCAAGGGGGCTAAATTTTATTTTTTACCAACAAAAGCAATAAACATATATAAAAAATCACAACGGAAAATTCAGTAGCATAAGTAGGATTCAAAATTAAGGAAAAAATATATAAAATAAAAGAGTTGTCGTAGATTTGAATTAAGATAATTTAAAAAGCAAGAACTTGACCAATTTATAGCCTAAAATAATGATTAAATCTACACAATAATTATTGTATAACGATTAAAAATGGTGATATCCATATAAAAAATAGTACAAAATCATCGTTGTATATAGTTGACAAAGATCAAAGTAAATAATTATAAAAAAGAATATGTGATTTTAAACTAAATGTCCTGACTTTGCCATTTTATCAAACATATGGTGGGTACGAATTCCGCATTGAAAACGGTACAACCAATGTGTTGATTAAAGTTTCTACAAATTCACCAAACAAGCATATAAAGAATTCCAATTTCCATTATAGAAACTTGGTTATCAAAACAATTCCTTCGAGCAAAGAGGAACTAGAGGAATTATAACAAATCCGATCTCCGCAAGTACGAGCTTAAAAGAAACTGACCTAGCTCGTCGGAGCAGCGAACGGACGAGGGGGTGATTCACGGAGTCAAGAGAGAGACGGAGGGCGATCCACGTCAAAGACGATACCCAAATGCTTCTCCTTCCTAGCACAGGAGACGGGTTACCTTCGATTGCTTCCGGCCAGAGACGACGGCGAGGTGAGAGAGACGATAGATTTCGGCGGTGAAATGCGAGGGCTGAGAGTCGAGAGCGAGGTTAAAAATGTACTATCCTAACTTTAATTCAGGGATAACCGGCAAAAGTATCTAACTTTTTACCAATTGAGACGGAAAGCGTTTCAAAGTGAAATATAATGATAAAAAGTACTTAAAGATAGTAAATGTGAGACTAAATATTTTTTCATTAATATTTTTAACGAATGTTGGTCAATTTTTTAACATAGTGTTAAAAATCATATATAAGGTACACATTTATGTGCTCATCCAACTATTTATAATCTTCCGATTTGAATTCAAAGAAAAATCTATCACTTCATATTTGTTAATGGTTTTTTTGTCGTTGTTTTTCACTTTAAAACCTTACCGCTCAATTGGTCAAATTTTAAGTATTTTTGTCATAATTGTCACTTTAATTAATTTAAATTGGTATAAGATATTTGCAGCTTCAATACCTAAATGATGAGAAAATATGACGATGTTTCAAGCTATTGTTTTGTTCAATCGTGCATTTTTCTAATATCATAAAATAGGTAGCATTAATAGACAATGTTACAATCCACTCTTGCATTTAACTGGTAATTGACTTATTCTATATAAAACACTATGATATATATTTTGAATGAAAAAAATATCAAAGCCACTATTTAATAGTAAAGTATACGTTTGTTTTGCATATGAATTTTTGTTAGAATATGTTGCTTTCTACAACTAATTGTTTATGTTACTAACATTTTCTGCGATCTTCCTCTAAACTCATAATATATATATATATATATATATATTGAAAAATTTACGCGGAGAAGAATCCATAATAGGTGAGAAACAATAATTTTGACGTATTAAAAAAAAACTATTTTTAAATACAATTGAGCAAAAAAACCATAATTTATTTTTTGGAATTATAAATTAGTTTAATTTTTTATATCATCTGAAGGCTGAAGAATAGGAATCTCAATCTCCCTCGTCGTCAACGCTTCTCCTGAGGATGGGAGCTCACGAAATCCAATCACCATCGAGCTTGCCCGGGAACGCTGACGTTGTCACACCAGGGTCATTCGCCGACGAAACTTTGATAGCTAGGAAGGGCGACAATAGATCCGAGGGAAAATGAGACGAATTAGAGACGAATAGTTGAATAGGTATTAAATTAGGTATTTAATACCTATTAATTTGCACAATTTATAATAACGAATCTTCTTAAAAAATAAATAAATAAGTGATAATTAAAGGAAAATCAGAAAGGAAATTTTGAAATTGAATTTGCATTGAAAACATCACGTCACAAAAAATTGTTATTCCACAAAACAAAAACAAAAATCAAGCGTTGGCTAAAATACAATCTCAACATTTGTTTGTGGCTATTTCGTATAGTCTTTATTTTAATATTGTCAAAAGAATACTCCTAAGTACTAAATTGGATATAACCAAGGTTGCTTGGCCGAGTGGTAACTCCATTACATACCCCTCACATGTTCAAACCCAGAGGATGCAATTACGTGTCCCATTTACTTATTATAAACATGGCCAATAATGCCACATGTTCTTACTGAATTTTAGTCTTGAACTCGGACTGATGAATTATTTGTCTATAAACTTGTTATTCATTGTGCATTAGCACATATTTCGCTTAACTTAACCAGGTCCACCGTTCGAGCCCAAGGTTGGACCCCGTGGTCACGTGAGCAGTCAAGGGTGGAGTCAACGAGGGTTGGCTAATGTCTCGACTTTATCTCCTTGCGCAACGATGTCTCGGCTACGAGGGAGGGCTTGCAAGAAAGAAAAGATTGATGTCGCACCTCGTCACTATAGGAAGACTGTCTACGTACCAACTGTTGGGTGTCTGATTCCGAGTAATCCCCACCGATTGATTATCGATCACCCTATGGGTGCGTAGGGTAACCTTTGAAAAATAATTCGCAGGATTAGAGATCCCATAGCAATAATCCCAATACCCTATCTGACCCATAAGATTCGAAAATCAATCTTCCCGATCGTTGATATTCAATTTTTGAATTCATTGGGCCTTTGAGTATCAATAAATAATTATTCTATCAATAAATAATATTGCGTACCTTTTTGACGATTCTGATGCACAACCCTGATCTTGATTCTGATCTCTGTTCTTTGCGTTCTTGAGCACCTGCGAATTATCTTGGTTGAATTTTGAAGATAGCTCCCACGAGTTTTTCGATGTATACTCCGGATCTACGTCGCTGGGATTTGTGGGCTCCCACTGAATAGAACCCTAAACCCTAATTCGAATTTTCTCTGAATAATGCCTCAGAGAAAATCGCAGAAACTGTTTCTAGAGAGAGAGAGATCGAAATCTGAGAGTGAGAGAGTGTTTTTTGGTTTCAGGTGATCCCTATTTTAGGGAATGGCCTAACCACTTTGAGAAAATCTCTCAACCAACTGTGAGAGATTTACTCAACTGTTTAGAGATATTCACTCTAAGATTTGATTTAAATAATTAAGTCAAATAAAGAATAAATCCAAAACAAATCTTTATTTGAAAATACCCTAAAAGATTTAACAAATCAAATCTTTATGTTTTCAAAGATTGTATTCGAATTTTACAAACATATTTCGAATTCATTACTCGATTTCTCTATTTAAATATTTATGGTATAAATATCAATATTTAATTTCTCTTATTTTCTATTTAAATAATAGTATCTTATTTAGCCTAAGCTAAAACCTGTTATTATCATAAATCTCAAACCGTCTGTCAGAATGACACGATTAAAAAAATAACTATACCAGAATTTTATTTCCCACAACCCTAAGGATGTCTTAGGATTAAATTCAATTATCTGTTTACAGTTTATGTATTGGCCAAAAGTTTGGTACTTTTATCACTTTAGGATGATCATGATTTTCATGTAACCAAGTTACTAATCATATTGATCGATTCTATTTTATGTTCTAAGAACATAATTGTATTTGCGGTTTCGATCTTATGGAGCTACAAAGGGGACAATTGGACACACATACTCAAGCTTCGGTGAAAGTGAAGAGTTTTCACCAACTCTGGTTACATTCCACTATAGCCCGAAGTTGAACTCTTAAGTATGCGTTAGTTATATCTTCCTAACTCAGGAGTCCATTGATACAATCAGACTATTGAGAATCCAAGTTTTCGTATTATTACGATTCTCGTCTTACTATTGTTGATCTCTGTAATCCCGTTTAGACGAGACTACCTTTGTATCTATGATTCTTGCAAAGTTACTCACCTAACGGTTTATGAAGACGTTAGGCTCCGGATGAGTACTTCTGAGCTTCTCACAAATCATAATAAAATAAATTATAAAGTTAATACCATATATGTGCTTATGCAATTTACTACGGCCAACCTTCCGATCCTAAAATAAAATTGTTAGGGATACTTGATTGTAAACTAAAATGATTAAATCAAAGATCGTTTAAGTTAAACCGTATAAACTCATACTACCTCAGGACATCAACTGATTCTATTTGACCATTGTTTTGACTTATTTACTAACTATCATTGACGGATTGATGCGTTCAAAGTAAGTCTCTCCCGTCCGATATGAAAACACTTCATACTTGACTTATCTCAACAGTGCGGACCAGCACCATGATCCGGTAATAGATCATCACCCGATTGTGGTTGATTTCATCAATAGTTTTTACCGATTATCATATCCCATTAATAATCTGAACTATGGACACAATTTTAGTTATTATTGTATTGTGTACGCCAAACCTCCTCACTTAGACCATGTGATGATGGTATTACACAATTACAAAATGATAACAACTATGGAATCAAAACATTCATATATTCATAAAAAAAACTGAAACAAAATTGTCATTGATAAGTCATAAACCTAATCTTTAGAAGTCAACGTCATGATCTTATACAAGTGGCATTAGTATCTGAATTATAGGGCATACTAATCCGGTACGTCCAACACCAACTTGTCATTAAGATGGATCAGGTCATCATGTAGTTTATGGGTTAGTGAAATCCTAGGACTATGGTCCTTGACGAGGGAATGATTCCTCGTGGATGAGATCTTCAGCAAACAACGTTGCCTATGAATGTCCAAGGCAAGTGTGATCTTGATGATCTGGAGAGTTCCGATGGAGGTGGCCGTTAAGGGCAAGGCTTGCAATGAGCTCCGATGCAAAATTGTGCTTCCAGGCGAGCTTCGGAGCGATGACGACACACTAAGCAAGCTTCGGGGTTGAATTGGCCCGTACTGGCAAGCTTTATTGACGAGGAAAATCTTCCTGGTGAGCCATGGTCCCTCTCGACAAGTCTTAACTAGAATTCGGGCCTTCCTGGCAAGCCTCGGGGGCGATGTTACGCGAGTCAAAGATGGCTAGTGGAGAGGTGCTATTTTTAGAAGGAGAAGGTAGGAGAGAAACTCTGGGGAAAGTTGTGTGAAAAAAGTGAAAAATAAAGCTCCTATTTATATGAAAACAAACTAATCACTTTTTCCTTATTTAGGGGCCATCCAAAAGGAATATTCTTTGAAGATGCAACCTTGGAAATTCGTGGGCCTTGCAGGGAAGAGGTCACTGAAAGTGCTTGCCAGGTGCATGGGTCACGTGCGTCTGGTATGTCGTCTTGAGCCCCTCCGAGTGTCCCACGAGCTCGCCGTTTGGGTCCTAAGGCATCTTTGGAGCGTCCTTAGCATCCTCGTGAGAGAGGTTTGTCTTGTAGCTTAATGGTTGTTGAGTGATTTCTCTTGTCGAGTTTGCTTACGAGGTATCATACGACGTCCTGGGAGCTTGTCATCGCCAGGAGAGATTGTCTTTGTCGAGGCGTCGCCCGAAGAGCTTGTCTTGATCTGGGCGTCGCTCGGGAGTCTCTTCGGCCAAAACATCAAGCTACAAGAAAAACTAATCTCGTGGATTGATGGGAACCTTTTGAGGTCGTCGCCGGGGAACCTTTAGGTCGTCAGGGGGTAATATTTGGTCTTCGGGCTCCGTCTATTGAGCTTTTTCTTCCGGGCTTCGTCTACTAGGCTTGAACTCGGGCCAACGGGCCTTGACTTTCTTTACGGGACTTCGACTTTTACCTTTTGGGCCCATATTTTTAATAATTCGATAATACGCATAGTACATCGACAATTAGTTTCTCACCGGATATGACACTTAAAACACCGGGGCTCGGAATGGTTGGGCTTGCTTACCGTTTTGTTTATGATACAAAAAATAATAAAAAAAAAAGCAGAGGAAAAAAAGATACAAAGCTGTAAGTCTAGGGGTAAAACTGAAAAAAATAAAACAAAAAAATAGTTGACATGTCATAAGAAATTGGTGGGAACATGAGTCGTTGCTTCCACCGCGTCTTCTTCCTCTTCCTTCCTTCCTCCCTCCCTCTCTCTCTCTCTCAGTTGAGCTGAGCTGAGTTGAATACTCTCTTCCATTTTCCTCTGCTCTCTCGCGCCAACCTCCATTCACCCTTCTTCTTCTCTCCTTCGCCCTCCAATTATCTCAATCCTACCCGAATTCCTTGCTTCCTCGCCTCCCGGACTCGGTTCCATCTTTTTTTCTGCCAGTTCGACAGAAATGGGCATCCGAACTAGGGTTAAGAAGTCACCCACTGTCGCGGATTCCAACGAGAGCGATGCGGCGGAAACCGCTACCAAAGACGAACGAGCTCAATCGGTTCGAGTTGCTCCAGTTAATCGGCTCGACTCCTTCAGTGCAGTCAATTGTTCGTTGGTCATGAGGGTAAACTGTTCAAGCTCTTAGCTCTCTGCCGACCTTTTCGTTGACCATATTATAAGACGTGGAAGAAAGCCATGATTAAGCTGAAAGAAGTGTTGATTATAATTGGGAATTTTATATACAGTTGAGACCGTGATTGCGACCATGCTCGTGGTTTTAGTCGTCAAATTTAATCAGCTTGTGCTTTTCGTACGTTATATACTTTGGAATGTGTTGTATAGTAGCTGAAATTCAATGGGTAATCTGTATTATGAAGCTCGAGATCTTCAATGAAGGTGTAATTCTTAGATTTGGGGTTTTTATTAAGGCCGTGATTGGAGTAATAATTCATGTAGCTCGTGATTTTAGTCGATAACGAAAATCAACCGCTTCTACTAAGTTTATACTTTGGAACGGCTCTGTCCTTTTGCACACTGCTTTTCCTGAAGTGTTAGGCAGTTCAAGATCTTCCATAGCTGACAAATTCTGCGTGTCTTAATTCTTAATTGTTTGTCTCGCTTTTAAAGGCCTCAGCAAGGAGCTGGAACAGAGCTGCATTGGACATGTTTGTAGATGTATTGGATAGTTTGGGTAGTAGAATGACTAATCTGAGCTCAGGTGGAGGTGATTTTTTATCGGACGCAGATACCAGAAGGAACAAGATTTCGATTTTGGCTTTTGAAGTTGCCAAAACAATTCTCAGGGGTTCTAGACTGATGCAATCACTTTCCGACGTTAATGTTAGTTTTCTAAAGACAACCGTATTTTCATCGAAAGGAGTGCGGACATTAATATCGGAAGACAATGATGAACTCTTGAGAATCGCTGCAGCTGACAAGAGGTGGATTACTGAACGGGTTCTTTTTAATCCTCAATTATTCCAAGTTATCTTTAGTATTTCCTTCATTTTAAAAATCAGAAGACATGGTGATATTTAGCTGAAATTGACATTGCAGAGAAGAATTGGAGAGCTTTTTGAAGGAAATAACACGGTTTGGTAATATTTGTATAGATTGGCAGTGGCATAATCTGGGTCCCTATTTTGCTAGGTATTTCGATATTCATCCTTTATGTCCTTTCGATTTACGGGTGGACATCGGGAACGGGTTCACCAAAAAATGGAAGCTTCGGTTTTTGAGACGAAATCGTGTGACCGTCTCGAAAATGTCAAAAAAACCGGCAGCTAAATCACCCCATTGATTTACCTTTTTTAAACTGGTTCTACGACATTCAAGTTTGACTCTTGCTTTCATGTTTGTGCTAAATAGTTTGAGGGGCGAGCTCACACCACAAAAGTGCTTGGTGGCAGAGTCAGCGATGCAACAGCTAATGACTTTGGTTCAGAATACAGCGGTAAGTTTTCGTGCATTCCAATCTGTATGTTTAATTTTAATAACAACTAATCCTTCAGCTTGAGTGCAAATTTTCCCATAACATTGAGGAGGTATATTGACGGCGTAAATAACTAAGTTTATTGCTCTTTAATACCTATGCTCAAGAATTGACGGAAAAACTTCCACCACTAACAAATTGCTGCATGTAACAAAATGGTCCGTTAAATGGCCATGTGGCACGACACGTGTATCAAAACGTCACGTGGTGGGCCCCACGTGACGTATCATGCCATATGGCCATTTAACATACCATTTCGGTAACTGCAACAATTTGTTAATGGCAGTAGTTTTTGCCGTCAATTTTTTAGCAGTGCGACATAGTTATAAACTTAGCTATTTTTGCCGCCAATATCTCGATTGTGGTTCTGTTGATATAAGGCCATCCCTATCGAACGCCATAACAGCATAATGCCGTCCCGCACACACCCAACCACACGGCAAATGTTACACCATTTTGGTGTAACATGCAAATTATGAATAGTAACTCACCAAATTGGTATGGTACTATTCACCACACCAAATGCACTTTTTTATTATTTTATTAATTTTTCAATATTTATATTATGTAATAAGTAATATATGTCGTAGTAAGTGTAGTTAATATGTGATGTATTCTAAATATAATACATGTATGTATTATTATTTGTGTATTTTATTTTTAAAATGTACAAATTTATAATATTCTACATATAATATGTAAATTGATTAAAGATGCGCCTAACAAGTGTTAATCAAAACATTAATTACTTAATAAACTTGGATTACAAAATTAAAAACAAACACACACAAATTACATAGAAAATAAAAGCAATAACATAGTTCTAAAGTACATAACATAAACATATAAGAATAGTTTAAAACGGGAAAATCAGGGATAGGGAAGCTCATATTGAGCTCCGAAATGCTCTAACTGAACACTTGTGGGCCGAATGTGGTGCTTTAGAGAGTTAGTACAATGTAATTTATCTTATGTGTGTATTTTTTAGTTATTTCAATGTAATATATTTTTTAAGCAATGTAATCTATATTTGAATTTATAATTAGTTTTTTTAATTATATTAAGTTAATTAATTATTAATTTGTTAAATAATTAATTATGCAATAGTTAATTATTTAATTGAATAATAGAGATTTAATTATCAAATAAGAAAAGAATCTTTAATAATATAATAATAGAGAACATTCTTTTTGGTGTGAAATTTGGTGATGTGGCTGGGTTTGGAAAAAATTTTGGTGTTAAAATCACACTAAAATGGTGTAATTTTGACACCAAAATGGTGCCATGGTTGGGGTTGCTCTAAGTAATACAATCCTACACAGGCTCTTATAGGAAGTTGTCTCATATTTTTTCTACTATGTCTTATTTAGGTGAATCCAACTTCAGTTTTATCTTAACTGAAAAGAATAAAACTCGTTTCTCTGTTTCAGTTGTTATTGTCGGAGCTATATGCACTTGATAAAGTTGATAGCGTGTATTGCAAGTGTCTCGAAGAAGAAAATATCTCAACTACAGTTCTAAGGGGTAAGCTCTCGGTTAGCTTCATTTAATGTTTATCTTTTTCTTCCGCAAACTTTGAAGTTTCTTATAATTTAATAGTTCTCTGATTCTGTTATACTCTTACTTTTCTTTGGTTTCTTGAAGTCATTAGAACTTGTTTTAAACAGTAACTATATTAAATAATTAGAATGGCATTTAGAATGGCATATACAAGATTTTTTTTATTTAATTGTTAATTTTATAATTTTTATGCGTCAAAGTTTTTTCTTATAGAAATGAAGTGTTTGGTAGGAAGTACAGAAAAATGGGAGGTGAGTTGGATATCTTTCTTGAATAAGTCAAAATGCATCATCTTATTTGGTATTGTAAACTAAGTACTTCAATGAAAATAGAGTAAGTTACATATAGTTTAATCTGGTGTGTGTTAGAACTAAGGATTCGTTCTGATGAATTTCCACTCTAGAATATACTAAAACTCATGATAGTATTCAACTTACAACGTCAAAATTTAATCCCAAATTGAATAGTAGCTTTACATATGTAAGTTAGAGACTTTGTTTGATATTGAAATCCTTAGTAAAACAGATCGCAATGGGAAAAATCAATTATGGGAGAAAAATAATGATGGAAAAACCCAATCGTAAACTTTATAATACAATATTCATAATTCAATCATTACTAATCACCATTTTTTTTTTGCTATGTCCATCTTTCCCTACATGCAGGAGATCTTGCTAATCTTAAAGCCGAAAGAAAGAAACGAATAAAGACTATACAGAGTTATAAGAAAAAAAACTTATGGTCCAAGAACTTTGAAGAGGTAACAAGCAGCTCCTCAACATTACTTTTACTCAGAGGAGCATTATCTGTTTTGAAGTTTAAGATCACTTTCTTATATCATTCTATTGATTAAATTGAATAAATTGAGTCAATTGTTTTTGTTACAGGTGGTCGAGAAACTTGTGTTAATTGCGCATTTCTTGCTCTTGAAGATGAATGTAGCCTTTGGTGATGCTGGTATGTGTCAGAAGCAGACTGAAAATTCAATACGCCTCTCAATGTTTCTTCACTTCTTGTGTAAAATATTGCAAAGTCTGGGATATTTCATGATATATCTAAAATGACATATTACAAGTTGTGCTATATGAAATGAAACTATTTTTTGTTGGCTCACTTCCTATTAGCTCAAGGTTTTAGGAAAACTGGTAAACTATATATATATTGCCCTATTGTTAAGAAAAAGAATTTACGATATACATTTAAAAATATTTTTTACAAGTCTGTTGATGCCGTTTTTTAACACCTTGCAGATGTACATAACCGCATAGAAGATTCTAACCGGGAAAAGAAGAAGCTCGGGCCGGCTGGTATCGAATTGCATTATGCAAAAATTATTTCAGAGATTGATATACTTGTGAGTTATTGCCAACTTATCTAGATTTTCTGAGTTATTGCTATCTTTTTGTTTTTCCTGGCATTTGATTATGTTAACTTAGGTAAGAGTAAAAAAAATGAAAAAAATAAAAAATAAAAAAACTTGACACCCAAGGTTGGTAACATTTTAGATGTATACTATGAAAAAGTTGGATTTGAAAGAAACTAAAGATATCGATAGCAATGATAGGAACCTAGGCCCATATGGAGGAATATAAGCCCGGGAGTAGAACTCACCCCGTGAAGGAGGAGAATCCCATGAGTTTATAAACCATCAACTTAGCCAATACTTAGTTAATGTGGGACTTATCATACTAGCGTGGTTGGCTCTGATACCAATATATACCAACCTCGCCCATACTATGCCCAAACAAAGGAATATAAGCCCATAAGTAGAACTCGCCCTCGAAAGCTAGCTAGAAGAGGGAAGGGATCCCATGGCTTTATAAACCTTTAATTAAGTATCTATATTTTTTTTCTTAAAGAAGTTCAATAATTGGTCATTTCAATATTCACAGGGCACTCTGTCAGTCTCTGCACCAGAAATTATGAGGGATGTTTTGTATGAAAGGTTGCCACGTAGGATAACATCGGTGTTACCCGTGAAACTAAGATCTTTCCAGGTTGACTTAGAGGTATTCTTTCTAGTTCTCTTGTTATTGACTTTAGACAGGAAGAAAAGGATCCAAAGTCAATCATGATAATATTCAGTTGTCTGTTTCGTTGTTTAATTTATTTACATTCTTGCAGTGCCATCAAATAAAAGCTGAAATGGACAAAGTTTTGCAATGGCTTAGTCCAATCGCCCGCAACACAACCAAGTAAAGCTTCTTATCGTTACAAAAACCGTTTCCTTGTTGAAACTAATAACTAAATTCAGTAACAAAAAAAAAAAATTGCCTTCATTTAAATTCTGCAACTTTCTCTCTGAGCTAATACGGTTCATGATTTCCTTTCCAAAACAATTTAAATAATAAAACTGCATTTTCAATTTTAATTTTTCAGAGCTCTTCAAGACTTGGATCCTAACGGAGGGTTGGCGAATTTGAAGTAAGTATCAGACAAATGCTATATACTAGTTCGTGCCTAATATTTTTTTCCTTAGGCTACCCTTTTACCTAGTGTAGAATTACAGTAAGTTGTATTTCGTTATCAAGTCTAGAGAAATTGGTGGCGAACCTCCTGACTTTGTCCAAGTATCACCGTAAACCCCCCAAGCTCAAATTTGACGGCAAAACTCCCAACTCTTTTTATTAAAAAATCCAAGAATCCAAACCAAATTTTTAAAATTTTGTTCCCCAACTTCTTTGAAAGAGTTATCAGAAACTTCAAAAGACCAAATTAGGAAGAGACACAAATTCCCATTGCGACGCAACAGATGTGAAATTTGAGAGGGGATCTGCAGTTAAAACTTGAGCTTGGGTGGCTTAGTGCAAAAACGAACAAACTTAGGAGGTTTTGCCGCCAAAATCCCAACAGTTTATTATTGCTATCAGAATAAATAAAGGGGCCAACAAAACCTGTCGTGACATGGCATGCTAACGTGGAAATTACCGCTAATTCACTTTATGTTGCAACAAATGTGTAACGAGAGGGATTTCGCCGTTAAAATTTGAGCTTGGGGAGTTTAGTGCAAAAACGAACATACTTAAAAGGTTTAGCCCCGCTATTGTCCCTTTAATCCATATAGCTAAGTTGTATTTCAGAGCAGTTTTTTTGTTTATAGTTTCGGTATTTATAGGAGTTAATTTCTTGGTCAATTTAGTAGATTGTTTTTATTCAATCCGTATTATTGAATAGAATATTACAGCATATAATTCATAAAATTTGTGTAGGGCTGAGGGGAACGATATAATGAGGATCGAAACTTTGTACCACGCCGATACAGAGAAAACCGAAGCCTGCATTCTTGAGCTGCTGATGTGGCTTCACCTTCTGATGAGCCGAGCACGAAACGACGCTAGTTCTAATCCTCCCAATCGCGGTTCAACTGTTTTGTCTGTCAAAGATAAAGAGATGCTCGAAAGCGTCGGGGGCAGTATAGTCAAAGGCGGAATAGTAAGCAGGAGTCAGAACTTTGCAGCCTTGAAAACCAGGTTGAGCAGGACGAGCCGGTTGACAAAGAGCAGCAGAGAATATCGAAGCAGTGATGAAATCGAAACCGATCATCTTGCCAAGTGGCGATCTTATGGTCCTGTTTCGGATTTTGATATTGGTTGGATCAGAACATTGGATGTCATTGATGGCTTGGAATCAACTTGAAGTTTACAAGGATACGTTTCATATTCAAGTGCAATTTTTGTTTTCCTACATGGCACGCGTGAGAATTTGTTTTTAAGTTTTATATATATACACATTATATATATATATATATTCATGCAAACATGTAATTATTATTGTAGAGTGGAATTGTTGTAAGAATGTACTTGAACATTTTTATTTGTACATAAAGCAGTGGCAATTCAATAATGAAATTAAAGAGGTTTTGTAGCAAAAAGTATTGGGATTTCTTCTCCTCATGTTTTATTTCTTTATACTACAAAAAAAAAAAGTAATTTAGTTGTCGATGTCCTTGCTAGATTCGATGCTCATACTCTGGTTAATATTGGTGGCCTTCAAGTTCGGAGTTCACTGGATCTTTTGTTAATGATGATTGTTAGGAATTGCACCCAACAACCCGAGCTCCAAGAACAATTTAACGAACAGACTTGCGGAAATTTGGCACAATCAAATGGACAGAACCACTAACTTCTTATTGATCAACAGTATATGATTACAAACGAGTACAACAAATACAAACTTGTAAAGATTTGATCTTTCTCGCTATCGGATCCAAATAGCCTTTTACTCGACGATCTTCGTGAGCTACCCGAGCGCGGATGTGCCTCCACCGTGTAGTAACTTTCCCGTTGATCAGAGTAGACCCAGGAGACCTAGAAGCCACCGGAGAACCGAACTCTCTCTCGACACGAAGAGTCTCCGACGGAATCCCCAGTAGGCACCGCTTTTGTCCGTCGTTGCAGAGACTTCCAATTCGTTTCAACCGTCGAACACCGTCGTCTCCACCGTCTGTATCGCCGGAGCTGTCTCTCTTTCAAGATAGCTCTCTTCTTTCTCTCTGGGATTTTCTCTCTCTTTGTTTGCCGATTCCCCAACTCTTTGATCTTGAAGAGTATTTATAAGCTCGTTCAATATAGTCGTTGTGATACTGTCCTCGAGAGTTGACTCAACGTCGTCACCCGATAGGCTGCTCGGGTCAGAAATGACGTTGACTCACTTAGACGTGTGTCACCGATGGGTGACCAACAATGATACTTGTATGAAAGAGAATATTATATTTTGTTAGCTATATTAATATTTAGTTATTAATTGTTTGAGAGAGACTTTAGGTTTTATTAGTTTCCGTTTCTTTTGGTTTTGTATATTATATAAAGTCTCATTTCTTGATTGATTGTGTTCACGGGTACCAACTTATAATTGGAATTCTGGATTAGGTCAGAGTCTCCATATTTTACTTTAAAAAATCTCCATATTTTACTTTAAAAAAATAAAAGTAGATATACATACAAATTGCAATATAAAATATAAAATTAAGTGTTGTTTGTGGTAAGGTTATAATGTGTCCGTATTGGATTTTTATTTTGTACATTTGATTTCTACCATTAAAATTCAATCTCTAATAAATTTAATCTGACTTTTGTTTAAAATTTGATTCACGGTTTCTTTGATACGGGCTAGATTCAAATGGTATTATTGAACTAATTACTTCATTGGTTCTCGAGAACAGTGCGAAGGAGTTTGTGGATTTTTCATTTCCTTCACTTTTCATGAAATTTCATAAATGTTGTTAAAAAGAGTCAGCTCACCTAAATAAATAATAAAATAGATTAATAAGTTCTATTTGTTGATAAAAATAGGCAGCTGACCTAAATAAACATTATATATTATGTTCTCTATATATCATCTAGAGGTGTGTCTGATCATTTCCCATTAACCATCAGTACTACTCCGGTACCATTAACCATCAATACTACTCCGGTAAAGTGGGGTCCGAGTCCCTTTCGGCTCGATAACACATGACTAGGTAATAAAGAATTCAAAGAAATAGTTAATACTTGGTGGTCGGCATCGAGTCAACATGATTGGCAAGGTTACTCCTTTATGTGAAAGTTGAAATTTCTTAAAGGAAAAATCAATGAATGGGTAGCAATGGAAAGAGAAGAAAACTTTGGTCTCAAGTTACGCACTTAGGCTGAGATAGAACGTTTGGATAAGCTTGAAGAGGGAGATTCTTGGACGGAAGAGGCCCGAAGTGAAAAAGCCGAGCTCAGAACGCGTCTTTCAGTAATGAATGCAGTGGAAGATAGGGCGGTACGGATAAAAGGAAAAGTTATGTGGGCTAAAGAAGGGGACAACAATACAAAGCTCTTTCATGCTTTAATGTCATCTCGGAGAACAAAGAATGCAATATGGAAATTGGAGAAGAACGACGGGAGCTTAATTGTTTGAGAGGACGAAATGGTAGAGAAAATAAACAGTTTTTATGTGGAGCTCTACACATCATCTCCAACCACTGAAGTGGAATGGGACGATATCTTCTGGCAGCCTATCCCCGAGGTTTGTGCTAATGATCTTTCGCGGCCATTTGGGGAAATCGAAATTAAAGAGGCAGTGTTTGGATGTGCGAAAGATAAGTCTCCAGGTCCGGATGGGTTCTCTATAGCTTTTTATCAAGATTTTTAGGATACAATCAAACTTGATTTATTGAAGGTGTTCAGAGAATTCTGGGAGACCGGCATCGTCAATAATATCACAAACGAGACTCATTTGTGTCTAATCCCGAAGAAACTGAATTCGAGCAAAGTGAAAGACTACAAACCTATAAGTCTCGTGACCAGTCTCTACAAAATTATCGCAAATGTTTTGTGTGAAAGATTGAAAGGGGTGATGGAAGACACGATCAGCGAAGTGCAAGGCGTCTTCATCTCTGGTAGAAAGATCACAGACTTGATTCTTATAGCGAACGAGGTGGTGGAGTCTTATAGCCGGTCTGGGAAGAGCGGCGCGGTATTAAAACTGGACTTTTAAAAGGCATATGACCAGATCGATTGGAAATTCATTGATTTTATTTTGGAGAAAAAAGGATTCGATGGTCGTTGGCGAAAATGGATTAGCGGATGTTTGTCAACGGTCTCTTTCTCGGTTATGATAAACGACAAGCCGCAAGAACGATTTTCTGGATCACGGGGTATTCGCCAAGGAGACCCTCTCTCTCTTTTCCTTTTTTTGCTTGTTGCCGACGCACTTTCAAGGCGTATCCAGAGAGGGGTTAGGTCGAATCTATTTCGGCCTTTGGGGATCGGGGCCCCTGCTGTTTTGATTTCTCACTTTCAATTCGCAGACGACACCCTATTTTTTGCTGAGGCCGATAAAAAAGGGTGGGAAAATTTGGTTGATATAGTGGAACAATTTTGTGCTGGTTCAGGACTAAAAATTAATTTCGAGAAGAGTAATTTGATGGGAATCAACTGTTCAAGTGAGGAATCCGAATAGCTCGTATCTTTTTATTGGCTGCAGAGAGAAGTCTTGGCCTATTAGCTATTTGGGAATGCCTCTCGGGGGTAATCCTAGGAGCAAATCTTTATGGGACCCAGTGATCTCAAAAGTCATAAAGCGGCTCAATGGTTGGAAAAAAGGATTTATCTCTAAAGGAGGGAAGATGACCCTCATCAAAGGGGTCTTATCTACGATTCCCATATACTTTTTGTTTGTGTTTAAGATGATTTTTGGAGTAGTAGATGATATAGAAAAAATTATGAGGAGCTTTTTTTGGGATGGGTTTGAAAGGGGTCGAACCCGTGCGAGTGTAGCATGGGAAGTGTGTAGGTTACCGAAGTCTAAAGGAAGGTTGGGTTTTGAGAGTCTTATTGTGAAGAACAAAGCCCTTTTAGCAAAATGGTTATGGAGATTTCCGAAAGAAGAGGGAGCTCTATGGCACAAAGTGATTAGAGCCATATACGGTATTCAAGATAACAATTGGAACCCAGTAGTTGTGACTTCTCACACGTACCGTAGCCCTTGGCGCTTAGTGTGTTCCGTTCAAGAAGGATTCTTTAAGCGTTGTTCGTGGATTGTGAGAGATGGTTCCATCGTGAGATTTTGGGAGGATACTTGGAGGGGTAATCGTTGTTTCAAAGACCGTTTTCCGTGCTTAGCCCGCCTTTGTCCACTCCAAAATGTTCCCATTAACCTGGTCGGCTCGCCTTTTCACGTCATCGGTCAGGTAGAGTGGGACTTCAAATTCCTCTCGGGAGATGGATGAAGCTACCAAATTGATGGAAATATTGAGCTCCGTGAGCTTATGGGAAGGCTTAGAAGATAGGCGTGTTTGGCTTCATGACGCAGAGGAGTTTTCTGTCAAGTCAATGACGATGGAGTTATCTTGTGGCTTTGCCCTACCAGAAGTGCCCTTCTTTGAGTTAATATGGAAAGCGTTGGCCCCAAAGAAGGTTCAGTTTTTTGCCTGATTGGTTGCTTGTCGAAGAGTCAACACGGCTGAAATATTTCAAAGGCATAATCTCCAGATTACGATTCTACCTAGTGTGTGTCCGTTGTGGTTTTCATCCGAAGAAGGACTCGACCATTTATTCTTTCATTGTCGCACAGCTACCGCCGCTTGGGCGTGGCTTTTTTCTAATTTGCAGGTGGATCTAGCGAGTTTCTCCTCCATCTCCGATTTGTTGCAAATTCACAAAATTCCAAGGCAAAATAAAAATTGGCACGCTGCAGCAAAAGTTGGAATAGTAACTACTTTCTAGTCTCTGGTGCATCTGGAATACTCGCAACAAGCTACTCTACAACGATACTTCTTGGACTCTGAATGGGTTGATAGATAATATCAACCATTGTATTGTCCTCTGGTTATTCTCATCGTGTAACGAGTTTTCTATGTACGCTCTCGCGGACCTCTCGAGAGATTGGGCTGGTTCTCTCTAAGGAGCTTCCTTTCTTCTATCTTTCTTATGGTAGATTTTGGTTTATATAGCCGGACCAATTTTTGGATCGGAATTGGTCCGGCTGATCGTAAATCAATCTCTAGCCTAGCCTTGCATTGTAATTTTATTTTTATTAATATAATTGATGTTTCTATTAAAAAAAAATCATCTATAGTTGGAGTTGGAAAACGAATACACACACTACTATTAGGACTAGGACTAGGGATTCTTTGTGTCCAAAGCTATCATCATTTAAAAAGCCTCATATATATGGGGATAATAGCGGCATAAGTCCTCAACCTTTATTCAACTGGGGCGGCATAGCCCCAACCTCATTTAATAGCGGTATAAGTACCAAAAGATGATTTCCGTCCATATTTGACTAACGGAAGTAGTCAACGTTGACTACTTCCGTTAGTCAAATATGGACGGAAATCATCTTTTGGTACTTATACCGTTATTAAATGGGGTTGGGGCTATGCCGCCCCAGTTGAGTAAAGGTTGAGGACTTATGCCGCTATTATCCCTATATATATTGACCAATACATATCATACTTTCAATTAAATAAATAAATAGCTTCAGTGAAAACCCAGCAATCCTTATCCTTCGAATTGAAAGACTATCACCGATTCAGTTCAATTCAAATATTATAATGTCTCAAATTATATATCTATTTAATATCAAACAGAATATATATATATATATATATATATATATATATATATATATATATATATATATATATATGCAATTTCGCTTTTTTCTACAAATGCGACTAGTTAGAAAGAAAAAAAAAACTTTCATTTGATCATTTCATGTTCCTTCACAGTTCAGTTAAGTCGAATATGAACCGTAAATAACATTATATATTTTTTACTCGCTCTTTCGCATAATCAACTCTTCGATAAATTCATAAGTAATAGTTAGTTGTTTATTGTAATATATACTTCATATAAACATATTTAATATTTATCCAATTATCCTTATAAATCCATAGTAATTGAATTTAGATTTTTGATATAAGTGAAAGAAAAAAAAATCTCAATAAATTGAGATCAAAGTCATCAACATACCTACCAAATGTATGGTTTACTCTACATGAAAACTACTTTATAAAATATCGAACTAAATATTAAGCTACAGTCTTATAATCATTTTTAGTCTACATGTCAAGCACGCCGTTGAAAGGTGAAAACAGTGACGGTGCGACGGAGCCAGAAAGATCACGTGCCCTTCCTCGTATAGTTTTGTCAAAAAATTTGTTGTAGTTTATTATAACTTACTAATCATCTGCTTGTTATAATTCTTAATGAAAGTGTAACATGGTTAAAAATAACATAATTCCTTACATTTATGTATGCGCCATATTGATTGAGTGTATGTGAGATATTAGGTACGCTTAGAAATTTCAACATGCACGTATACCAAATATGTTTCAGCAAACCTTTTTTTTTTTTTTTTAAATTATGTAAAACATATTAGCCCTTTTTTGGTCACTTGTTTTTGTTTTTTGTCACTATTTTGACATATAGTTTTGTATTTTTTCCTCGTTTAACTTTAACCCATAACTTTGTAATTTGTCCTCATTTGGCAACTCGTTTTATATTTGTGTCTTATTATTAGCTCCGAGGCTGAAAATCTTGTATTCGGTTCTTAGTTTCGACCGGGAACTGTGACAGAGCCTAAATTCTTAATTTCTGATTTTAAGCATAAATTATTTTTAATATTATTAAATTTTTACTTTAGTTTAAGTTTATTTTAACTCTTTAGTATCTTTTTTTTCTTTTTCTTTCCGCTCTCACTTTCTTCCGATTATAGATGGGTCACATGTATGAATCAAATTACAAAGCTAATAAGCGTTTCATTAACTGATTTGAAAAATCAGTTGTACAATTTAGTTTGAGAAATCAACCTGAGAGTTGAGTCTAGCAAAATGGTTTGGCGTTTGATTTTTGTAAAACAGAGTTTGATTTTTGTGTTTTACAAAGTACAATCTTAAATTAGGAGAAGGAGACAAAATTGAAACATTAAAATAAGGGTTAATTGCGGCAAAAAGACCCAACCTTTGGTCAAATGCTCTGCTGTGTATACAACCTCCGTAAATAGTGGCAAAAATACCCAAACTCAGTATTTGGGAGTTGACCGAAAAAATCTATCTATGTGGCAATCAACCTTTTCCACGTGGCATGCCACGTAATTATTAGTTTTTAAATAATTTATTTTTTAAATAATTTTTTTAATAAAAATTATTTTTTTGCAGTAATAACAAATAATGAATATTTAAAGCGGGATTTAATGTGATCACATTCCTCGCCTTGAAGACCACACAACCATTCACGTTCTCTTTGAAGACCGCCATCGACTTTAATATTGACAATATCTAGTTCATGTATTCCTAGTTTCTATGTTCATGTATTTTTAATTCGTAAGTCCTAGTTCATGTACTCCTTGCACTATAAGTAGGAGCCTCTATGAATGTAATAGACAGAGATTGATTGAATGAAAATTTAGAACTTTGAGTTCTTTCCCAAAACCGAGTGCCTCGTGAGCGAGCGTCGAGTTTGATGCCTAAGAGCCGATATTCGTGCGCGAATCAACGATAATTGGATGCCCGGAGTATAGCTATTCGTGCGCGAATTAATAGGCGAAGGAAGGTTCTTTGATCGGGTGTTCGCGAGCGAATCAACGACCGAGAACAATTATCCGGTAATTTTCTATCTTTTCTAGTTTGAAGATCGATCGTCGATCTTCTCCTATTACTTAAATTGTTTAATATGTTTAATAATTTAAATATTCATTATTGGTTATAATTATTTATTTTTAAAAAAGTTGGTAGAACGAAACAAAAATCACCGTTCACGGTTCACTTGAACTCCGTTTCCGACCGGTTCACGCGTCGAATAAAATTGTTTAATATGTTTAATGATAATAACCAATAACAAGATACATATTGTTTAAAAAGTCAATACATAGTTAAATACACACCACTTATTCAAAAAAAATAAAATAGTAGTCATATTTATGTTTAACGAAAAATTATTTTTATTTGTTTGCATGATATTTTTTTTGTGTTCGCATATTATAATAATAATAAATTTTAAAATATGTTATTATTCTTTTTTTAAAAAAATTAGTTAAATGATCATATGATTATTATTGGTTATTATTATTGAACATATTAAGAGATTTAGTTACATCCGTGAACCAGATCGGAGGCGGAACTTGAGTGAACTGTGAACGGTGATTTTTTTCTTTATTTATTTTGTTTGACCCACTTTTCTAAAATGAATGATAATATTTAATAATAAAACCAATAATGAATATTTAAATTTAAATATTCATTATTGGTTTTTATTTAAAAATAATTTAATTTTTTTAAAAAATTAACAGTTCGTGTTAAATAATATTTATAAATTATTTAATAAAATAATTGTTAATGCGTAAAAATGGCTTTAACTTAGAGTCAGATCTAAGATTCGGGTCCCGAGATTGATCCGCTGAACATAAGGATGATTGAATGCTGAGTCAACGCGGGTTGACTAATGATCGTCAAAGCTGGAGGCGATTGCGTTGTCTTGGATGAGTCTCCGAGGTGCCGTTGAAGATCCTCGACGAACTTCCCTCGTGGGGGCGAAGTCCAGTTCACGGCGAAGCTCCTTGTCCGGGCGGAGTCCTTGTCTTAGCGATATCCTCGTCTGGGCGAACTCCAGACTTGATGAAGCTCCTAGCTGGTCTTGATGATTTTTTGTGATTCTCCTTCCTTGGCGAGCTCTTTTGGCGAGGGAGGACCTTCAAAAAAGGGTTGATTGGGCCCGTGCCCAATCGCTTATGGTTGGTAGAGGCTGCCTACTTATCTCAGTTTAAGAGAATCAGGTCCCACGTAGTTTGGGGTTAGTGATACACGGCGGGTGAATGACGATCTGGTTTGATTCGTCGGAAGTGCCGTTGTTGGTGGCGCAGGGGTGACCCTTGGACAAATGGTTGGGTATTACCGGCGTGAAGTGTTCTTCGTCGACCTCGTTGGTGTTGGCTGGCTCTCTCTCGAACTTCCCTCGTGTTGGCGAAGTACAGCGAGAGCCTTGACCTGACGAGGTGTGCTCCTTTGTCAACTTTGTCAAGGTTGGCGAGGGTGCCTAACCTGTTGAGGGATGCTCCTCGGCGACCTTGTCGGGGTAGGTGGTCTCGTCTGACAAGGGGCCTTATCCCGACGAGGGATGCTCATTCATTTGTCGACCTTGTCGGGGTAGGTAGCCTCGTCTAACGAGGGGCCTTATCCTAACTAGGGATGCTCCTTCCTTTGTCGACCGCGCAGGTGTTGCCACACTTGACCACCTAGCGAGGGACGCCTTCGCTGACTCGTCGAACAACTTCTCTTGTCTAGACTAATACTCTTCTTCTAGATCAATCCCAACTCTTTATTCACCTCCAGAGGCCTGCGAATTTCTCCTCTGGATAGGGGGTTGTCGAGGCCCCTGGCCCTGCAAAAAAGGTCGTCGATGTTTCTCGATTTTTCGTTGATGCCGTCCGGTTGTCCGCGATTCCGTATGTTGCGTTCGGGAGAATCCGGAGGATTCCTCGGAGATCTTCGTGGCCTCGGATCTCTTCGTCGTGTAGAATAATTGCAAGTTATGCCCTTGTCAAGTTATGACGAGGGTGCTTGTCGACCTCGTTGGCTTGTCGCCTCGTCGCCTCGTCGCCTTGTCGCTTCGTTGCCTCGTCGCCTTTTCGCCTTGTCGCCTTGTCGCCTCGTCGTCTTTTGGACCCCGGGCCTCGCCAATGTCTTAGTTCGTCGGTTCCGAGTCTTTGGCTTTGGTGATGGGCTTTGACTTTTCTTAATAGGCTTTGACTTCTCTTAATGAGCTTTGACTTTTGTCAATATGGGCCCAACTTTTATACGTTCTAAAAATGCATATAACAATAATAATTACGTGACATGCCACGTGGCGGCCAAGTGCCATGTGGCATGCCACGTGGCAAAGGCTAATAGCCACATGGACAAATATTCTCGGTCTACTTCCAATACCAAGTTTAGGTACTTTTGGCGCCATTTGCGGAGGTTGTATACACAGCAGAGCATTTGACCAAAAGTTGGGTCTTTTTTCCGCAATTAACCCTTAAAATAAATAATTATATATATATATATATAGATTTGTGTTTTCCGCTCACCAACCCAAACAATACAGCTTCACCAAGCCATGGCATGGGTGATCCATCATATTCCATACACACTCGACTTGACTACATATTTATTCATTACTTTCTCATCTCACTAATGCATACTTCTTATAGATAATATATTTATATATATATAGACATACACTTATTGTTACTTAAAAGAATCATTGTTGTTCGATCTCTCTCTGATCAGCATGGCTTCAAAGCTGCTAACATCATTATGTCTCGCCCTTACTATATCATTCTTCGCCACCCCAGCCTCCTCAGCTCCCCGGAGAGCCCTGTCCCAACCCGCTGCGGCGACCGGTTTCCGCGTCCAGCTCCAGCACGTCGACCACGGAAAGAACCTCACGATGCTCGAGCGGCTCGGCCGGCGGATCAAGCGCGGGAATCTCCGGCTCCAGAGGCTCACCGGCGCTGCGGCAGTCTCAGCACCGGTGAAGGCCGGGAACGGTGAGTTCCTGATGAAGCTGGCGATCGGGACGCCGGCGACAGAATTCTCGGCGATCATGGACACTGGCAGCGACCTCATATGGACACAGTGCAAGCCGTGCACCAGCTGCTTTGCCCAGAAGTTGCCGCTCTTTGACCCGGCGGCGTCCTCGTCTTACGCGGCGCTTCCGTGCTCGGCCAGCCTCTGCAAAGCGCTCTCAACATCGTCATGCGGTGCCGACGGCTGTGAGTACTTCTACGCATACGGCGACTCCTCCACCACGGAAGGCGTCATCGCCACCGAGACTCTCTCCTTCGGCGACGGTGACGCTTCGTCGGTGAAAGACATCGCCTTCGGCTGCGGGGGCGACAACGAGGGCGACGGGTTCAGCCAGGGCTCAGGCCTCGTCGGGCTCGGGCGGGGCCCGCTCTCCCTCATCTCCCAGCTCGGCGAGCGCAGGTTCTCGTACTGCCTCACCGCCATGGCCGACGACGCGCAAACCAGCTCGCTCCTGATCGGGTCGCTCGCGCGAGGCCTGGAGTCGAACACCACGTCCGAACCCGTCATAACGACGCCGCTAGTGAAGAACCCTTCCCGGCCGTCGTTCTACTACCTCTCACTGGAGGGGATCACGGTGGGCGACGCCCGCGTGGCCATCGAGAAAGACGCTTTCGCCCTCCGGGAGGACGGGAGCGGAGGGCTGATCATAGACTCGGGCACAACGATCACGTACCTGGAGCGGAAGGCGTTCGAGGCCGTGCGGGACGAGTTCGTTGCCCGCATGGCCCTCCCGGCGGACGAGTCGGGGTCGCAGGGGCTGGACCTCTGCTTCGCGCTGCCGGAGGGGGCGGGGACGGTGGAGGTGCCGAAGCTGGTGTTCCACTTCGCGGGGGCGGATTTGGAACTTCCACCGGAGAATTACATCGTGAGTGACGCGGAGAAGGGGGTTCTGTGCTTGGCGATGGGGTCGTCCACCGGAATGTCCATCTTCGGCAACATCCAGCAGCAGAACATGCTCGTCGTTCACGATCTCCACGACGAAACGCTGTCGTTTGTTCCCACGCAGTGCGACCGCTTGTGATCGGCACGTGCGATCGACGGTTATTCTTATGTCGTTGTGTTTGATTACCTTGTTCTTATTGTTAGGACATTTTATGAGGAAATGTATTTGTTTGTGTTAATCTTTGATATATATGCACGTGCAATAAATACAATCTACGTTTCATTAACCATATATTAAACATGAACATATTTTTATTTTTAGTGAGTCTTTTAATTATTATTACGGTGGTATACTTTACCGAATTTACAAAGTCTTAGATGTGTCTTTCATTTTTATAAATTTTCAAATATTTTTCATTTATTGTACGTGTTTTCCGGGAGTTGAGCAGAAAGAAAAAATCGTGAGAAGCAAAGTAATGGATAAGAGTTTTATGTTAACATACAAAATTAAAGTCACTATTGTTTGATTATTTTTTCTTCTATGTATATGATAGTGGTCATGATAATTTAATGTAAATAAGAACCACACGCTTTTAACTTTATTTTGATTAGGTATGGTCCGTATGGACCCGCTTAGAATTATTGATATATATTTTAAACCTATCTAAGATATTCAAAATTAATTATTCATCGCATGGTCGTGAGATAAAACATAAAATTATACACCTATTCTGCTTTTACTCTACGCAAACCCTAATATCAGTTGCAACTTCTCTCTTGCTAAACTTACAAATGCTACAATAATATAATTGAAGCTAGAAAACACCTTCTTTTTTTTTCCTCACACTGGATAGATACATTTAAATACCCTCAGCACGAAGAAAAAAGAAAATACAGGTCGTAAGATGGACCAAAGCGAGACGAGGAAGATTTAAATTCAATTAAGATTAGAATAGTTTTTCTTTTTCTTTTTCGAAATAGAACCTTGTATTAATGAACGGGATTTAAGTCTTTAAGGATAGTGCTTACAAGCCAATCCGGGCATACACACGACCACATGTCGGGAATACGGCCCGTAATCCGAGATCGAGCTACAAAGTTCGCCGCCTCGTTGCATGAACGAGGAGCCCAACGACACTTAACCACACTAGCCAAGTTCCTAATGTTCGCTAAAATCGGGCCTTGGACACAATTAAGACTTCCCCCGTTGACAAGTCGGGTTGCACGTAAACTATCGGTTTCCACCTCCGACACTCTCCAACCCCTTTCAAGGATGAAATTGAGGCCATGACGTATCGTGAAGCATTCCAAGGATAAGACCGAGTCTACCTTCTCTATGGATGTTGTCGTGAACCCGAGGAGTCTTCCTCGGTTGTCTCTTACTACCCCACCGAATGCCGCTCGTCCGGTATCCTTGTCCCACGCCGCATCGACGTTGAGTTTGACCCCTCCGTCTTCGGCCCCCAACCACCCCCGACGTGTAGTAGGCCGAACTAAGGTCGTACTCTCCGTGCCGCTAGTGCATTTTTTGAAACTAGCAAACCAGCACACAATCTCCTTAATCCACACTTCCGGCAATTTGGCATGGTTCTCGAAGAGCCTTAAGTTTCGGTCGGACCATGTCGCCCAGAGGATCCCGCAGAAAAACTCCAAGTCCGTCGTGGATAGAGCATTAAAGGCCCTCAAGCAAAGTTCCCGAAAAGGAATCGGCGCCGCCTTCTCTGCCTATTTGTGCAAGGACGAACACTCCCAAAGAGCTTGAGCCCGTATGCACGACCACACCGTATGATTCGTGTCTTCCGGCAACGCACCACAAAACTTGCAAAAAGGAAGGCACTCCACACCGCGTCCCCGAAGAGCATCGAACGTAGGTAAAGCCTCGTTCCACGCTCGCCACACAAAATGTTTAACCTTAGGCGGGATTTGGAGACCCCATAATTTCTTCCATCAATGTTGTTCCACACAAAAGGAACTAGAGGGACCCCTTCGAGACTCCGCCCTCGCAAGACGGTAACCCGAAGGAACAGAGCAGTGTCCATCTTCCTCAAAATGCCAAACCAAGCGGTCTTTGTAGTCATCGTTTCCGAGTGGAATCTTTAGAATGGCTTCGGCATCAAAAGGGATCATCATGGAGGTGATAAGATCCCTGTTCCAACTTCCATTGGAAATAAAATCGGCTACTCTCCAAGGGTATCCATCATCGGGTTCCTTAGAGAGGACGGAGAAACTACCGGGTCTTTGGAGCCAAGGTTGCGAGAAGGCTCTAAGATTCCCTTCTCCGACTTGCCACCTAATACCCCGCCGCACCAATTCCCGACCCCAACAAAGGCTTTTGCAGAGGAAGGAAAAATGACTCTTACATTCAAAATCAAGCAACGATGAATTTGGAAAGTATTTGGCCTTAAGAACGCAGGCCATCAAACAATCCGGGTGTTGGATAATTCGCCACGTGAGGCGACCTACGAGGGCCCGGTTAAAGTCTACTAGGTCCTTGAAGCCCAATCCTGCCTCCGATTTGGGTTTAGCGATGATATCCCATCGTTTCCAATGGATTTTTCGTTTTTCCTCCGTCCCGCCCCACCAAAACCGAGCAATATGCCTATGAAGGTCCTTAATGATAGACGACGGAAGCCGGAAGAGGCTCATAGTATACGTAGGGATTGCTTGAACCACCGTCTTCAAGAGGACTTCTCGACCCCCGGCCGAAAATAACTTCGCCTTCCAATCTCTGAGATGTTTTAGAACACAAGCTGTGATGGTGCTTAAAAGGGCCACTTTTTTCCTACCAACATGGACCGGTAGTCCGAGGTAGGTTTCAAGGTCGTTCACCACGGGAATGTGAAAAAGGTTAGAGAAAAGAACCGATTTTCCCGCCGGGGTATTACTAGAACACACCATCATCGACTTCTCCATATTCACGACTTGACCGGATCCTCTTTCATAGACTTCGAGGATTGAGATAATAGCGTGGAAACACTCCTCGTTAGCCTCACAAAAAATGAGACTATCGTCTGCAAAAAGAAGGGAGCCGCGCTACAGATGAATCCCTTGAGAAGGCCGAGATGCTCTTGTCCCCAAATAAGAGCGGAAAAGCCCTCTGCACACACAAGGAAAAGATAGGGGGATAGAGGGCATCCTTGTCGAAGCCCCCGTTTTGGTACAATTGCACCGCCAGTTCTCCCTTTGATAACGATAGACAAAATCGGTGTCGAAATACAATCCCGAACCACATTAATAACTCTAGGTCCGAAGCCCATCCGTTTTAGGATAGCAATGAAAAACCCCCATTCAACACGATCGTACGCCTTGCTCATGTAAAACTTAAGCGCCAAGACCCCTTTCTTGCCCGTTGTCTTCTTCCTAATGGAATGAAGGAGCTTGAAAGAAATGGCGGCGTTATTTGAGATTAGGCGACCGGGAACAAACGCACTTTGAGAGTCAGAAATGAAGGAGAAAAGCGCCGCTTTAATCCGATTCGCCACCACTTTTGTGACAATTTTGAGAATAACATTACAAAGACTAATCGACCGATAGTCTTTGACGTTCGTCGGGTTCTTAATCTTTGGAATGAGGACAATGTTGGTAGAGTTCCACGATCTAGTACTAGCTCGCCCGTTCAAAACCGCCAAGCAATCCTTTTGAATATCCGGTCCCATGGTATCCCAAAACTTTTGGAAAAAAAGCGCGTGAAAACCGTCGGGGCCCGGGACCTTCCTCGGTCCCATATAAAAAAGAGCCAAATCATGTTGGAAATCACGTCTCGGATTCCGTATAATTATCACGATTTATACGTCCGAACCGTCAGGGTAACATTTAAAAATTATTTTAAAGCGGAAAACTTGTTATCCAAACAACGGTCCGAATATCGGATAATAACCATATTCCAAGATCTGATAAATATTATGCAATTTAATATTCATAACACATTATTAATAAACTAGTCATAATAGGAAATAAATAGAAAGCAGTAAATGTTTGCATTTATTAACCCAATGCATAAGGCCGTACCTCGTTTGACGATTTCGGCTGCGCACTCTGAATCGGGCAGGGCTCCGCCGGTGCTGAGGGAATCTCCCGTGATCTTCCGGGATATTCTCCTGGAATCCTCGTACCGAAGCGTGGGCTTCGCCGGCAGGACTCCGTCGCAAAACTTTAACTGGTGGTTCTTTATAAACTTCCGAAGAAATAGTCTCCTAAGCCGAACCAGAAGAAAGAGATCAGAGAGAAAATTCGCAGACCCTGAAGGAGAGGGAGAGTTCGAATTTTTTCTCTGGGGAAAGGTGTGAAAAATGTGTAGAATGAGCTCCCTATTTATAGGCTCAAGACTGTAACCGATTTGGAGATATTCCCTCCCTGAATTCGAATTTCATTAATTAAATATAATTAATTATCTCAATCCAATGGTCCAGATTTAATCTCATCTAAATCCAATGGATACAATTAATTAGGGATTTAATTAAATAAGAAAGATTTAGATAAATCAAAAATCCAATCTTATCTTCTTATATTATAAAATTCGAATTATGATATATATATATATATATAATTCGAATTCTTATTATCTTAATCCAACGGTTGAGATGATTCCTTAACCGATCTAATGGATCAAAAAAGTTTAGGATAAATTAATTTAAAACAATTTTTCGAATTTATCCATAAATATAATTCGAATATATATAGATATATATATATATATATATAATTAATCAATTCTTAATCCGACGGTATAGATTAAATCTTAGACCGATCCAACGGATATAATTGTTAATCAAATTCGAAAAATAAAACTTGTTCACCAAGTTATTAATTTCGAATTCATCAATATTCTAATCCAACGGTTGATACTAAATCATAACCGATCCAATGGATAATATTTATTTTAGGGATTTGCCAAAATACCAAAACATTTGGTACTTATGCCGCAAATATAGAAATACCAAATCAAGCTATTCGAATTTACCTTGGGTTTCATGTAACAAACCCTAATTCGAATTTACACATATTAATATATATATATATATATATATATATATATATTCATTTATTAATATAAATCTATTAATTATTAATTAATTATTAATAAGATATTAATAATTAAATCCAAATAATTAAATTATATTAATAAATCCTGATCTCAATATCACACATAAAAATTTCATGGTGCCACACCATCATTTAAATTCGTGACATGTGATTTAATTTCAAAGTTTATCGAACCGATCACAAACTTAGAAAATCCATAAATCACTAACCATAAGTCGAAATGACTTGGTTCAAAAAGCAAAGCTGCTTAGAATTTAATTTCCAACAACATAGTGCTGATAGAAAATCTAAATTCTAACTTTCTTTTTATCAGTTAATTTCGTGTACCAAAATATGATACTTTTGCCACGCCAACGATAAAACTATCTGATGTCTGACACAGACCTTTCAGTTTTATAAGTCAAGCCAAATGATTAAACATTATCCAGAATGTATTTTAATCACGTACGTATCATCCGTTACGGAGCTATCCTGGGGACCATGGACCCGTATCACTTAAGCTCCAACGAACTGCTAGTTGTTCGTCAAACCTCGAAGTGATTCCACTATAGACCCGAGGCTGCACTCTTTAGTGATACGGTATATATTATTCCCTTTATAATAGCAGGGTGTCCATTGATACAATCAAATTCGGGTTATTGATCTTTCACTTGATGATTCATAAATGAGCAGGCGGGTTTTACCGTTATGCCCCTCATTGTATTTACTTCCTTGACTCAGTCAGCAATATCATGAGTAACCCACTTATGGTTTCGATTCATAAGTTGCGCATGGGTATCTCTCACTTCTCACCACCGACGATCAAGGGAATCATCATCACTCTAAGGAGAGCTGTGTGATGCCCATGTCTATGACCAAGCTACCCTTACTGCTGACTCTCATGTTCCCAAAATAATAGTGTTGGGAACAGCTGTAATATTTCGTGTTCTTTAACGGTTAAATCAAAGAACAATCAAGTCAGCAGCTTGGACTCAAGATCACTCAGGACTTAGATCGAATATCCATTTGATCATCTACTAGTGACTCGACTCCAAGTTATCAGTGATGGTCTTATATGATGACTTCCGGAGTTTAAGTCAGGTCCAGTCCATTATGAAGACACTTCATACTTAATGCACTTCTAATGAGTGTGACACACACAAAATCCAGAATAGGATTATCACTTAGTCACATTAATGACCTTATACGATTAATGGGCTCCCACCCAGTTGATCAGGTCACGGACATTTTAAGTTCATTTATTATGATTATTAATTCTTCCTCACATTGACTCTGTTGTGATAATAATAACATAATTGCATCCTTTATGAACTAAGGAACCAAACATTCTATTTTACTCTACCAGAAACTATAATAAGATTATCATAATAAGCATCATCTTTATTCAACGACTTGTCATAATCTTTTACAAAGGGATAAAATATCTTGTTTAAGGACACACATGTCCAACAAATCAACCTCCTCCCCGGTGAACTCCTCGCTCGTGAGGCCTTGATGCACATCCGAGAGGGTGCTTATGCCTTATCCGGTTATCCTAGAAAACTCATGTTCGGAAGCGCCATTGGAAGCAAAAATGTCCTCAAAGTATCTAGAAAAACCACCATGAACCTCAACCTCCGACGTAACCCATTCTCCATCTTCATTGAGGATACCCCGAATAGCGTTTTGGGATGGCGCACCGCTCTCGAATGAAAATAAGCGGAGTTTTTGTCACCTCCTTTGAGCCAATCCGCCCGCGCTCTTTATTGCCAATAATGTTCTTCAACAAGAATGAGAGACTCGAGCTCATGACCAAGCCTCTTCACTTCCAATCGGTTAGCCGGAGAGAATGCCTCTTGGTTAATTCTTTCGAGGCGAGCGGTAAGGTTCTTAATCATTTTATCTCGGAGGCCGAAAGACGAGCGATCCCACTTTTGGAGGGCTATCTTGCAATAGGCAAACCCCCGGTCACAACCTCCATTACGATAGCTTTCACGGCCGTGAAGCCAAGATTCCCGAAAAATTGCCGCACATTGGTCGTGGGTGATCCACCCCGGTTCGAAAGCCCATCGTCGTGAAGAGCCCGTATTACCAAGCGCGATGGGTGGTTTACCCACCGTGTCAATGAGAATGACCCGGTGGTCCGACCCCCAAAAATCAAGAACTTCCACCGCGCTTGCCGGGTAAAGCCTCTTCCAATCTTGGTTGTTGGCGGCAGCGGTACATTGAGAGACTATAAATGTAAGTTTATTTTTACTTTTTCAAAATTCTTTAAAACTTGCTCATATATTAATGAAACCGAATTTAGGACGGTGCTTGAAGGAGTTAGGATTTGTAAACAAATGAGTTACGATGACATTGACATTGAGTATGATTCTAAAATCATTGTTGGTTGGATAAAGTCTCATGGATGCAATTTGTGGTACCTGTGAGATATTTGGGAAGAACTAAACACAAATTTTAGATGATATGTACTATTCTATTTATTATTTTTTTAGAGAGGAAAATAAAGTTGCAGATGCTTTGGCTCGTATTAGTGCAGACGAGGGAGATAGTTTGTTTACCAATTCTAATCATCTTCGAGGTCTTGTTAATTAGACAAGATGAGTACGCTTATATGAGACATGTCTAATATATTGTGTTAGTCTTGTTTTATATATGATTGTTTTGTCATTAGGATCAAGTTGGTATTAGTAAGTTCAACAAAGTTAGTAGTGTTTTCCCCACAAGTAAGAGATGTATTAATATTTTTTTTATATATAAATGAGGCCACGACACAAAGTGATTTCCGAATATTCCAAATATATATATATATATCTATATATATTTATATATATATATAGTTTTGGAATATTCCGAAATCATTTGTGTCGTGGCCTCGTTTATATATAAAAGATAATTAAGTGATAAGTTAAATAATAAAAGAAAAGAAGTATGATGAGTTTGGTTTTGCGTGTGATAAAATGCATCATCATGAATTCTTTTCTTTCTTAGACAACAGTCAAGTTAGCTCAACTCACCCAACTACTCAAGAAAAGAACGCCAACTTTCTTTACAACTAAACCGGATTGTGTCTCTTATAAATATTAACTAAATTCCCTTCACATAATCCGCACAAATTATCTCTTCATGCAACGTTTCTAATTATTATTCTCAACTGGAGATAAACCAAGTACTAATTAAAAAAAAATGAAAAACATTCACAAAAAAAAGAAAGATTTATTTACTGAAATGATGATATGATGAAAGCATGCATATCTACCTAGCTAAGGTGTTTTGATGGGAGCTTGAGATTTGTATAATTGAGTCTCGCCAAGCTTATCTTCTTCAATGTCAGTGTCACTTTCCTCAATATCTTGATGAGGACGATCCACATTTTTGTCTTTTTTCAAGAGTATCCACAAGTAGAATACCATTGGCATAAGAATAAGTATTATGCCGCCCAATTGCATCACCACACTCATCTTATCCTTGTGCTCGTCATTCTTGGCCGTCGACGTCCGCCCAGAGTCACCGTTGACCTTTCTCGAGGCCACCATCCACAGCCACGTGAAGAGCATCACGCACGCAACGAACACCACCTTCGCGCATTTGTTCTCCCCCGTCTCCTCTTCGCGAGGATCCGCAGGCTTCATCTTTGTGTTATGTTTTGCATGGCAGCTACGTGATCATATCGCTTATTATATATAGGGCTTCCAATGTTTGTTATAATTCATTCATGATCAGTTGCTCTCCCGAAGGTATTCAATACAGTGTTTTCATGCATCAAACACACTTTGACCTTTGAATGACCAAACAAACTTATTCTTCTTCTAATTTCATCAACTAATTATAGATTAATTGGAAATTTATAGCTATAAATTTTACCCATTTTCTACGTTTAGAATAAATTAGGCTTCGACTGTTGTAGATGCTAGAATGAATTGGTTCCGTAACTTCTTTTTCTTCTATTTTTGGGCTGGTCTGTTAGGTCACTGAAATTATTTTGTATTTTATTTTACTAGAAGTGGCTCACATAATTTACGGTTCGTGAAAAACGAGCATATCGTCGCCGCAAAAATCAAGTTAAAACAATTTTTGCACGCCGGTACAGTGACAAATGCAACCGTCAGTACTCATTGTGACGTGTTTGTTTGTCCTCCCGGCTGCCGTGGGCGACATAGGGTTTGAAACAGTCGTGTGATCAGCGAAGTCGTTCGACTCACGTCGCGGTGACGTGGAATTCAAAGGAACGCAATGACGGTTTGCGGCCATGCATGGAGGAATGCATGACGTTTAATAACTAGTTTTTAGGTATATATATATATATATATATATATATATATATATATCATAGAAAACGCATTTGTTTGTTTCGTGAGAGATTACTATTAAATGTTCCACCAATTAAGTAAAAGTCTAAATCGCATACTCATTTACGTACGTGCTATAGAAAATTTCTATGTATATTGAAAATTAAAAGCCTAAATATGAAACCGTGACGGTGACATAAGAAATGATATATAATGTGTCACGGTTTCATATTGAAAAAAGACACGCGTGTTTTCTACTTGACTTCTTGTCTAAGAATGTCTCTTTCTTGTCGTGTTTGGCGACACCCGCGCAGATTGGCCATATGTCATTGTACATGAAACAAAAAAAAAAAAACAAAAAAAAAACAAAACAAAATCATCGGGCAGGTCATATACTGCCATAGCCCGCCTCATTTCACTCCAAACTAGAGTTTCACTTTGTTGCATGAAAACCTGCGTTTTCACTCCAAACTAGAGCTATCAAGGCTTACTCCTGATCCATGAACCCGAACAAACAATGTCACGGGGCGGGCCAGGCAGTTACGAGTCAAATTTAGTAGGTTTTTGGGTCAAATTTAGTGAGTTTTTCACAAACCAAAACATGTTGAAATTTTACGGGATGACGTGCAATCATTAAAATCTTTTAATGGAACATATAAATAAAATTCAACACAAATTAACATTAATACAACGTAGAAGATAATAAATAGAGTAACAAACAATATTGTCTTTTAACTTTTTGGTGATTGTTCGATATTTGAATTCAATAACGTATTGCAAATAAAATTCAATCACAAACTTAGAAATTCAAACACATTCTTAAAAATTATAGATTATAGTATACCAAAAATCCAATTATATTATTATATATTTATATTATCAGACTACTACTTTACGTTATTTTTAAATATACTATTACATATTTTATAATTTATAATAGATTATAGACTATAGTATACTGTATATAATTTTATAAATTAGAATAGGATATAGACTATAGTATATTCATTATTAATTTTAAAATTAATTTTGTAAAATTTGGAAATATTGACTTCAGAATTAAAAAGTTGTAAGTGAATAATGAAATCGAAATGTTAGAATAATGAAATTGATTAGTAAGTCATGAAGTTGACTAGCAAATTATAACTTGAAAAACTAAAATTAATAAATGTTGAAATTGATTCATGAATTTCAAAATCTAGAGTTTGAATAGTGAATAAAAAATAAAAATAAGTGATATTGAAATTAAATAGTGAATAATAGAATTGGAATTATAATCTATAAAAGTGTCAGTAGTTATAAATTGTAAAGTTGAAACTAGTGAAGTAAAAAATTTATTAAACGAAAAAGAAAAAGAAAAAAAAAATACTCGAAATCACTAAATGTTGTAATTGAATTATGAAGTTAAAATTGTTCTAAAAATTAAAGAATTATATAGAATATATATGCAACAAATAAAATAAATTATGTAATATGAAGAATTTTATAATAATAAAATATTAGTATATATATATATAAATTAGTATTAATATTACAATTTAATAAAAAAAATATAAAAATATAATTTATATGGGCTTTCAAACAGGCGGACGGGGTGGCCACACAGCGGGTTTATATGGTTTTCGGGCGGGCTTTTAGACAGGGCAAGTCGGGCTCGGGATAGACTTAGAAAAACATAATCTAGTCTTACCTTTTTTACAAGAGCAAGCCTAGCCTGACCCACAAATAAACATGCTGGGCAGTGGGCAGGGTAAATCTTTTTTTTTTTTTTTTTTTCCGAGTCAGGACGGGTGAGTCTAGACCGGCCCGTCCCAATTGACAATTCTACCTTATTTACAAACTGGATTTCCAATCAAATATAATAATTATTGTAAATTATACCAAACATTTATATTTTTAAGTTTAAAATCACCAATATTTTCGATTCATAGTTTTGTATTTATTTCATCCAGCACCCGCTTATATAGCAGTAAGAAATGATATATGTATCCTATTACTATACGTAGCTGTACATATCAATAATGAAGTACTTATCCCGATGCAGCAAATCTACATATGGCATTTATTTTACTTTTTGGGGCTCGGAAATTCAAGATTGAGTGGATAATGTTTGAACTTCGAACAATTCTCACTTCTGTTGACCAATGTTTCCTCTCATTCCTTCACCAAAACTAACTCCCATCTTTTAGTGGGTTGTTTTACACTCTGTTTTTTTATTTTTATTTATAAGATTTTATATATCATTCGTAACAACTTTTTAAATTAGTTTTTTGAATAATCGACTCATTTAACCCTTGAACTCTTCTATGTGGTGTCGCCATTTTTTATTTATTTTTTATTTATTTAATTTAATATAAAATATTATAGCCGATTTTACAGTATATTTAATTATAAGATTAAATCATGTTGTCATTTGTAACTAACTCAAATTAATTTTTTTTGAATAATCGGCTCAATTATCTTTTAAACTCTTCGATCTGTTCGCTCACCTGTTTTTTTATTTTCTTTTTCCTTTTTTCAATACAAAAAATTCAGACTTCAAATTTGAACTGAAATATTTGATCGAGGAATTCAAATCTTAAACTTCTTAAAATACAAAATTAAAAAATATTGTAACTTTTGAATTAGTTTATCTATAAATTAATTTTCTTTATGAAATGCAGGTCAGTATAACAGTCAATTATAGTTATATATATCCGTAAAAATTTATGTATGACATGCACTTTCTTAGAAGAAGAAAAAACATGTACACAATAAATACAAATATATAGAGAACTGGTAACACCTAATTAAGTATTAAAGTAAACAATAATATTATGGAACTTTACAAGTAAAGTAAAGAAAAGAGCATTATTTCTCCTCGTATATACAGGCTAAGTTAAGGGACCAGAATATTTGAGGATATTTTGTTTGATTTTTTGCAGTATTTAATTAATATATGCCAACGTTTAAAGGCTGTGAATTTGGAAGCTTTATATTAGTAAAGCAAAATTGTTTCACATGGCCAAATTATGACTCATCTTTTTGTCCAATTCTATATAGTACCGTGTATATATATTTGTACCGTAGAACTTCTATAAATTAATACTCGATAAATTAATACTTCGATTAATTAATATTTTTTTTCCGATCCTGATTATACTAACGTAGTTTAATTTTTACCTCGATAAATTAATAAACTCGATAATATAATAAATTTCTCTAGTCCCAACTTTATTAATTAATAGAGCTTCTGTACTAAGAAATGTAAGAGTGGCAATTTTTAATATATTATTATTATTATTATGAAGGCTCAATAATAGTAATAATATTTAATGATATGACATATATATATATATATATATATTACTTTACAGTATGATATTTTGAGACATTTATTCCTCAAGGTTCATAATAATCGATTCGCATGGATCGTCTTGATTCTATTTTTTAATGCTTTATGTTTATATTCACGAGGTAATAAATAATGTACATTTAAACTTATACAATCAATATATACATGAAGCTTCTTGGGAAAATAAAGTGACACATTTTATTTCATTATTCAATTCTATCAAAAATTAGTTTACATATTTTTAAATGAAAAATTAGTTTGCAGTTTCCATGAAAATCGGATATAATATATTTTATATATGTATGTATTGCGGGGTCATTATATTCAAATAAATATCTGTTATTAGCCACATAAGCCCTAAATAAAACCAACAAAATGGATAATGATGAAGAAATATTTTGAACAGATCGTTTGAATTAGTAGTCTTCACTTCACAGCTTCACTTATCATTCGACTGTATTGCAGCTTAATAGGAGGAGTTTGATGCATTCAAAATCAATTTGATTCAAAAATAAAATAAAAATGAAAAACAGTTTCTGTAGAAACTTAAATTAAATACGAAGAAAAGTCAACTTTCGTGCAGAAACAGTACCATACTTAAATTAAATACCAAGTATCCAAAACAGAAAAACAAAAACAATTTTGACCACTGCTTTTATTGACTAACAAACAAACCAACTGTAAATATATAATTCAAATGCGTTTTATCCACACACAAAATATTCATTTCAACGTCCCTGAAATTGTAGGTTACGACATTTCGCCCCTTAAGTTTTAACTTTCCGCATCAAACACTTCATATTTTAAAAAAAATGTTCATTTGTGTGCAATAGAGTCTCAATTACTCCATTGTATTTTTGTCGATTATTTATCGAACAAAATCGATATATATATATATATATATATATATATATATATATATATATATATATATACACACATACTACATTCATTAAGAAACACATTAGTAAATTAAAAAAACTGTTTTTAAAAAACTATTAGGATAAAGCCTCACACAGGTAAGGGCATGAATGTCAAAAACTAAAAACTCGATGACAAAACTGCGTAACCGTCAAAATTGATGACCCACAGCAAGAAATGTGATCGTAATTACTATACGTTCACAGTCCACGAAAAAAGAAAATAAATAATGAAACACGTGGAATAAGGCTGATTCGTCTGATCGGAGAGAGTCCTCTTTTGACGGATAAGATCGAAACGCTCTCGAGTCTCGCTTCCCGATCTCTCTCTCTCTCTCTATATATATACACTCACTCTCACACTCTCTTCTCGATCCATGCATTTCGCAGAGTGAGAACCAAACCCTTCACGGTGAAGAGAGCGATCGATCAGAGAGAGGGTTCTTCAATGGAGGTCGAAAGCGGCGCCGGCTCGAAGACGACGGTCGCGGCCAGCCCGACGCGGAAGCTGATCGCGGTGGCGTCCATCGCGGCGGGGATCCAGTTCGGGTGGGCCCTGCAGCTGTCGCTGCTGACGCCGTACGTGCAGCTGCTGGGGGTCCCCCACACGTGGGCCTCCTTCATCTGGCTCTGCGGCCCCATCTCCGGCATGCTCGTGCAGCCCATCGTCGGCTACTACAGCGACCGCTGCTCCTCCCGCTTCGGCCGCCGCAGGCCCTTCATCGTCGGCGGAGCCGTCCTCGTCGCGGCCGCCGTCTTCCTCATTGGCTTCGCCGGCGACATTGGCCACCTCTCCGGCGACGATCTCAAGCAGAAGACGAAGCCGCGCGCCGTCGCCATCTTCGTCGTCGGGTTCTGGATCCTCGACGTCGCCAACAATATGCTTCAGGTAGATTTTCGATTAATCATTTCAAAATTATGAGTCTGATTACTGCATGCATTTATGATTTTTAAATTAAATCATATAATATATATATATAATTTAAGATGGATTGAGCACATGCATGCACTTGTATTGTATCATTTTCAGTAAGTAATAATCAAATATAGACAAAATAAAACTCAGAAATTATCTGCAAAATAGGAAAATGATTTGTTTGAATATCATTTTATTTTTGTATGACCAATTTGTTTTTTGTTTTCTTTTTTACTCAAATTTATAATTTTACTGAGTTAATTAGGACTGAAAAATAAGATTACTATTTTATAATAAAGATTTCAAGTTTTAATCAATGGAAATTTGTATTTCAGGGTCCTTGCCGTGCCCTCCTGGCGGACCTTTCCGGCGATGACCGGCGCAAGATGCGGATGTCGAATGGGTTCTACTCGTTCTTCATGGCGGTCGGAAACGTGCTCGGCTACGCGGCCGGGTCGTACCGCGACCTCCACAAGATCTTCCCTTTCACCCAAACCGAGGCCTGCGACACCTACTGCGCAAACCTCAAGACCTGCTTCATCTTCTCCATCACCCTCCTCCTCGTCCTCACCTTTGTTGCGCTCGCCTCCGTCACCGAGAAGCCCCTCAGCTCCGCCCCCGCCACCGGCCCTGCCAACACGGAGACCTCCTCCGTGCCCTTCTTCGGCGAGATGGTCGGCGCATTCCGTGAGCTCAAGCGGCCGATGTGGATCTTGCTCCTCGTCACGTGCCTCAACTGGATCGCGTGGTTCCCGTTCCTGCTCTACGACACCGACTGGATGGGGAAGGAGGTGTACGGCGGCGAGGTGGGCGCGCCGGGCGTATCGGGGCGGCTCTACGACAGTGGTGTCCACGCTGGCGCGCTCGGCCTCATGCTCAACTCCGTGGTGCTCGGCTTCATGTCGCTGGGTGTGGAGCCGCTGGCGCGGCGCATCGGCGGGGCCAAGCGAGTGTGGGGAGTGGTCAACTTTGTGCTCGCGGCGTGCCTCGCTGCGACGGTGATCATCACCAAGATGGCGGAGGCCAGCCGAGGCGGGGGAGCAGCGTTGACGGCCCCGACAGCGGCTGTTAAGGGTGGCGCACTTGCGGTGTTTTCAGCGTTGGGCATTCCTCTCGCGGTAAGTTACTTTTGGCTGTTGTTTGAATTTAATTGATAAACATATTTGAAAAATATATGGCATTTCAGACATGAAGAATGGATTATATTTATAAAATTATGGTTTGTTATTTTGTGAAAAATAGTTTGGTATATTTAAATTTTTGTGTGTTATTATTTGAGCAGGTTACTTTCAGTACTCCTTTCGCTATGGCATCTATATTTTCCAATTCCAGTGGTGCAGGTCAAGGTATGTTTATTAGTTACAAGTTACAACCCTCCATTTTTCTTGTTATTAAATAATTATATAACCTATGGTTTGTTGAACAGGGCTTTCCTTGGGAGTATTGAATCTTGCTATTGTGGTTCCACAGGTAAGCAAACTAAATATAAAAATAAATACTACCTTGTATTTTATTATTAATTAAAATACTCGAACGCAGATGTTGGTGTCCGTGTTGAGCGGGCCGTGGGACGCGCTGTTCGGAGGGAGCAACGTGCCGGCGTTCATCGTGGCCGCAGTGGCGGCAGCAGCCAGCGGGATTCTCGCCCTCACTTTGCTGCCGTCGCCGCCCCCGGACGTCCCCACCTCTGGAAAGGACGCACCGCCGGTGGTGATGATGGGGCACTGATGATGCCTGCGTTTAAGCTTGTCGTATCGTATCGTATATATTTCCGTTTCTTGGCTAACTTTCGGCTGAGTCCTTTTGTTTAGAGTGTTTTGTTTTGAGAGTTTATATGGTATTTTGGCCATGCGTAAGCAAAGGTCATAAGAAGACTTGCTTTTTTTACTTATATGAAATTGACAAGCTTTACCTCTTCTCTTCATTTATGATTCGCCTTTATTTATAAGCTAAAAATGCTTTCGACGAATTACGAAACGCAACACCGGTCTCTAATCGTTACTTATAATGCAAATTTCCAAGATATAAGTACTGCTCTTGCCATCATTTGGTATTTGTCCGGAAATAATACCAAATGATAGCAAAAGATAAGTATGTAAAATTGGAAACAAGAGAAACGCAGGGACATTTTAAATTATAATTATTGATATACAATGTACATACAGAGCAGCAACAAAACATATCAAAAACATCCTTCCCATCTCTACACCAATCAAATTCTTCTTCTATCCAAACCATAATAACCCTACATTTTCACATTCACAAAAGGAACCTGTTCCGCTCGTGTTTCGTTTTCGCTCAAATACTCCGGATCGTGTCCACTCTGTCGATGACATCGAGCGCTTTGATCCGGTCAATGTCAAAGTCAATGACCGGCACGGAGGACGGTCTCCGGACGGGAAACGGATCTTTCCTGGATTCGCCAGCTGGCGAGTGGCTGCTGCTTTTGCTCAGCCTATGGTGCTTGCTCAGCCTGCTCTTCACCGTGTCGAACTCCTGGCTCTTGCTGATGCCAGGTGTCAGTTTCCGTTTGCTGACGTCACGGAGCATCTGTTGGTCTTCCACGGTCAACACTGGTGACAGCTGGCAGTTACGGACGGCCAACTGGTTTGGGGAGCGCATCGGGGATTTGACTGGAGACCTGAGGCCGCCATTTGCGGTTCTTGCTTGGCTGACAAGATGGTGAAGCCAAACAACTAGTTCGAGAATATAACCCTCTGTTTTGTCCTTATCTGCGTGGTGAAGCGTCTCAATCCTCAGCAAGTCCGTTTGACCCGTTGGTTTACGGTTTGCATCGGACCTAATTGGAGAATAATATGTTAATTCTCGTGATTTTAATTAAAATAATGTTTAGCTGTCAAATTAAATATATAACAAAAAAACTAGTAATCATCATCCGTGTACTTTAACCTTGTCATTGTTGTATCAATTTCTCCTTCTGAAATCTTCAAACGATTCTCTCCGAACTTGTAAATTATAGCAATTTATCCCGTATACGAGAAAGAATCAACGATTTTTGTAAGCCACGTACCATATGCGTACTAGGACACGTATGATAGTTCTGTCATTATACGATATAATGTTCATTGTACCTGGTTTATAATCTTACAAATATGGAAGGTTTTTAACGATTAGTGAAAAATTGCTTCAATTTACAAATTCGTAATGGCTGAAGATTTTAAAAACTATGTTCCGAAGATTTATTTTCGCTTAAAAAGGAAAAAATAATTCAAAAACAGATTTGCAGAACGATATAAACATTAAGAAAATGTTAATACTTACCCTGTGTTTGCCCACTCTCCAACCCAACCGAAACCATGATGAGCTCTGAAAATAGATTGAAATAGAAAACCACATAAGCAAACAATGTCAGAAGAAATAAGTGTAATCGCCAATATTTGTATGAAAAATCGACAACATTCCACAGGACGATGTTTGACTAAATTGGTATAGAAATGTCATGAAACGTTACTTTGTCGTGTTATTGGCGATAGGAACAAGCCACCTCAGCGTTTTCTCCATTTCGATTTTGATTTGGGGTATAGTAAGCTGCAAAAGAAATGGTTAAGTGTTATGGACCAAGATCGATACTTGGAATTTCGGGAACTTTTGTCAACACTCATAACCCAATCTTTCCTCTTGAGAGATATTTAAAGTTCTTTTGAATGTTTATTGGCCAACTTTCTTATTAACATGTGCTCTCTTATATAGAGCAAGAGAGTTACAACCTAACTGACAATAAATCTCTAAACGACAATTAAACTCTAAACGACATTGACTCTTTTAAACCACTAGACACTTAATTTAGACGACAATAATTGAACTCTGAATTATCCTAAAACGCTCGGGATGTATCATAAAGATCAATATTGGTGAAAAACAACATATTCTAATATTACGAATTTATCAACTAACAAACCCACAAACGGTAAGTCTTTATAAATTCTTCTCTTTGCAGGAAAAAGGCTTACCTCTTCCTTAACTTGAAACGACAGACACTTTGACCGCAGAGCCGACTTTATACTAGGGGGAAGCCCTTGATACAACGCATCCCTTGTGTTCGGAGGCACAGAACTTGATCGAGAAACCTGATTTCTATGTCAGACTCGGATTTACGATTGAGAATAATATATGCATTTTATATTATGAGAGAAAAAACTCACAAGAGTATCAACTTGAGTAATAATATTCGCGTAATGCAATGCAAGACCGGCAGAACCCAGCTTGTTTCGAGAACCTTTTAGAGGCTTATCACCATCTACAAGTCAATGTGTAAAGAACAATTCTAGCAGATAATATTTTTATTTTTTTGCGCTTAATTGCAAGTTAAATCATCATTTTTTAAATTATATTTGACGATAAAAATGCACATTATGTGATTAGATTCTTCTATAAAAACACGTAAATAATCAGATAATACATATAATTTTTCTTCAATACCTACCGGCGCTACCGAAAGCTTCCTGAATCTCCACATGTAGGAAATGTACTATATCTACAAGCTTCTCCATTACCTGTAAATACAAACAATAAGTATGGGAAGCACTTAACAAAAAAATTCTTAGACGGTAGCCGAAAAGGCATCAACAATTTAAAAAAGGTAATTATAAAAGGTAAAAATTTAAGAGCTACATATACATGATCCCTGTTAAAATTAACGAATCACGACCTCTTCAAGAATCTTGGACCAGAGGGACTTTTTCTTCAAGTTCCTCACATGTTTCCTTTGACTTTTTAACTCGGCTCTTAAAATCGCAAGGCTGTCTCCTACATGCCAAAGAATTTGCAGATATATAAGTGCCACTATCTATACTAGTTAACTTAAACTTGCGCTCAAAAACATGCGCAGAAGAATCTCTAAAAAAATAACACTAAACACATATCAGCATTATATTTTTCTTCAATAGCTTAACTTTCTATCTTTTCTAGTTTATCTAACCATTCCAGCATTACATTATAGAAACGCGGATTATACACATAAATATCTGAGTTTCTCTTTCTATATGTTAATTATATATATTGCAGAAAAATAAATTAGATAGCTAAATTTTCCTTATATAGAAGTTTACAAAATAAATTAAATACCAGCTCTACCTAACCCACCTACCCATCAGTGCAAATGTCAAAAACATAACAACAAAACCGATATTTATGAACAAGCAGAAAACTAGAAGTTATATCACATGGGAAGTTAAGCACACACAGATGCATATACTGTATATATATATATATATATATATATATATATAACAATGAAATAAGTACAGTAAAACCTCTATAAATTAATATTGTTGGGACCGAAGAATTTTATTATATTATCGAGGTAAAATTTAGTCGTGTTAGTTAGAGTGCACAAAAATATTAATTTAACGAGGTTCTATTGTCTTGGCTTTCTAATGAGCAGCAATATACCTCTCTGAGCAGCCGTGGAGTTAGTATCCTCTTCCTGTTGTTTGCGTCGATAATCTTGCTCAAATCTGTCTAAGGCGTGCAACTCGTGATATAATTCCTGTTACAAAACAAATAGCTACTTAAATTCCTTGTTTATGAAAAAGTTAAAAGCCTAAGTGGCCAACATAAAAGCTATAAATATTTATGATGATAGATAAATGTTTCTTGTGTATTGATCGATAAAACAATAGGCTATATAGGTCGGATGTAATTATATCAAATAGGGAATAAATATGAAATTAAAGATTTATATAATCCTACTAAGTGTAAACATATAATCCTACAGTGATCATTCCGGAATAATCTACAGAATCAAATGTATGTAATACTCCGAATTCCATTTTTGTATTCGGCATAAATTAACAAAGGTTGTAACTCACAGCTGTATACTGAACAAACGTCATCAACTGTTGCATCAATGTCTCTGCATCTTCCTTCAATTGCTTTTGTGGTGTAAGTTCCGAACCCAACCTATTGAAAGATAAAGTACGAACACATTTGTAAAACCACATTTCAAAATAATACTGATTAATACAGAGTTAAACAAATACAAAATATTACTTCTCAAAATATCGATCCAAATGGTGCCATTGGGGATCTTTACAACGATTCCCGAATCGTACCACTTCCCCAGAGAAAACCTTGAGCTCGTCCCTGCCAAATTCGAGAGGGACAAAACAAAGCAATGAGCTGTCACCTTATGTACTGTGGAACAACAATAAAGCTGACATATAGCAAAACCTAGAGTGTTAAGTACTGTGGAATTCTTATCTCCAAATCAATTATCTTTTTTATGAGGAATTCTTGACGGAAGAACGAAAAAGCTGACATATATTGAGAGAAAAGCTAAGCCTCGGACTATCAACCTCTTGTCAGATGCAGCGATTCTTAGGAGCTCATCGATGTCTCTCGATACCAAGTTCTGCACGCCTTCTGATATCAACACTTCTTCTTTCAAACGCCTGATGTTATCCTTCGAAAGGGATTCCATCAAATTGGAGCCTTTGACAACCGTGTTAGCAACTTCAAATGCAAGTATGGCAATTTTGTTCCCTTTAGTCGTGATTCCTGAGGTAAAACCCGTACTGAGGTTCAAATTTGTCATACTACTCCCGAGCGTATCCAGAACTTCAACTGCTTTCCCGAGGCCAGCTGTCCCGGCTCTCCCCAAAAGTGAGCTAACTTCTGAAACCTAAAAAATAATCATACATTTAGATAGAAACGTTTCCCGTTCACACTTTTTTAAAATAATGAAACTGTGACAATGGACTGCATTCACTGTATTAACGAGGCACTTTTAGTTCATCAGCTACCTGAGATAGTGGGTTTATTCAAACATCTTAACACACAAACGCAGAGAACGGATCATTCTTAAACTTCTGACCAAGGCCATTTTCATGCACACTGTTAGAATATAAATGATAAATCCAATGGAAATACGGGCTAAAAATTTTATACTGGAAAGAGTAAAAAAATTAGGTTTTTTTATGACAGAAACTAAGTTACTGGGTTTTACCGAGATTCAGTTTAAACGTTTTTGGTCCTTACAAGCAACTACAAAACGGTTACCGAGTAGAAAACAGAAACTTTTCGGTTCTTCATAGTTCTTTACTTTCTTATTTTATTCATTTAAAACCAGTACCGATACATGTTTAACACCAGAACCAGTTTGGAAACCAATTTTCGGAAAAATTGGTTTTACGGAAATCATGTTCAAGGTTCAAAAAAGGCAACAAACAGGTCACCGGTTTCACCCCTATCCGGACCGGAAAAAAGGAAGTAAACATGTGAAGCCCAGAGTTACCTTTGCAACTGCAGCCTGCTTAGATTTAGCTGATCTAGATTTGTTCGACGAAACCCTAGACAATCTCGGAATCCCGTCATTGGAGTCATCAGAGCCGAGACCGTAAGGAGCCACATTCGCCTCTTGAAACGAAAACGGATCACGCAATTGCATGTCCATGCTGCTTCCCGCAGTTGAAGGGACAGAATTGCCCTCTGCTTTCGCCGGAATCGCATAAAACCCGTTGCTCGAATGGCCATTGCCGAGGGAATAGCTTCCAATAGCAATATTATCAACATTGACATTCTCTATAGAGGAGGGCCTTCTCTCTCTAGAGCATATCCCACCCATTTTTCACTCAATCACAACCAATACAAGTATATCGATATATAGATATATATACACCCTTCACTTAGTATCCACAGTTTCCATACAGAAAATGACCCCAAGAACCTCAAACAATCACATGCTTCAACATCACAATCTGTGACTGATCTAACCCAAAGCTACACATACATAAAGCCAAGCTCATACGAAATTACAACAATAACAGCCGTGATCGCCTCTTGAGGCTCCAATCCATGTCAACCCTAGGTCAACAAGCTGCGATCAAAGCAACAAATCAAAAGCTGGTGGATTCAGAGGAAAAACCCAGAAGAGAAGTAGAAAGCTTACCAGCTTAAGGAAGAGCAGAGTGGATAATTCGGATCTGCGAAGCGTTAAAGAGAGTTCTTGGGCTTGGAACTTGTGTGCGATTATGGCAGAGATGGGTTTTATTTAGAAGGAGCCATGCTCCGTTGAAGTGATGAAGCCACCCGAGAATCAAGATTGGGAAGCAGACTAGTGGCGCGACAGTGACTCAGTGGGTCAGCTCGTCTTCTTCTCTCTCACTGAGTGTGTGCGTGAAGAAGCACGAGCTCGGAGTTTCAGACAATGTCTTTCTCTCTCTTCAGTCTACTTTCTCTCTCTTGGTTTGTGCAAGAAGTTTCAGAGAGAGAGAGTGAGACGGTCAAACGTCAAAGCTCTCAAACAAAACCTACACACAAAGTCACCGCAAAGACTCTTCCGTGTGAGTGACATTGATTCATTTAACCATGGTTATCGTTTCAGACGACTTTCAGACTGAATTCTTTCTTATTTTTACCATTTGGTGGATTCTCACCTCAATCGCCATTCACGCGCGTCAAACTACGCACTCAACTCTATTAACTTGATTCAAAATATGGGTTTCGGCTAAAGTGCTCAATGTTTCAAACAATTTGAATTATATATCCAAGCTTTTTCTTAAGTGGTTATAAATTATAATATCTAAAGTTGCTTCTGTTAAGGAATTTGGTTTCCTCCATCAAACTCCGTTGGTGGTGTCTTACGTGGCACTTCGAGTATTGGACAAATTGCGGCTAAAGTACATGTTGGAACTTGTTACACAAGTAATGAAATTTTTACTTTGCATAGTTTTCCTCTCTTTCACAAAGAATCCCACATTGGTTGGAGACGAGTGTTTGGAATGGTTTATAAACCAAATAATTGAGCTAAGGACTTGGGCCCTTTGGGTCACACAATTTTGTGAAGGGGAGATGACTCACCCAAATGCACCACTACCACCACACACGCGCACTCGCCGGCGCAAACATAATTTTTCCAAAAAGTTTAATTGGTATTTTTGCCGTAATTAAAACTATAATTACTTTTGCCAAAATTAATTATTGTAAAAATTATTTTCTAACGTGGAAAAGATTCAGTCTCACGCGTTTGGATTAGTCAGTCCACGTTCTCCACTTTCTCTCCACGTTCTAAAATCTTCCCGTTGGTTTATTAACGTTATTTTTCCACAACGTAAACTTTTTTCTCAGCTATAAATAGAGATATCTGATTCTCGGTTTTGTCATCTCAAAATCGCAAAGCTATATACAATATTCCGAGTAAAATATTCCAAGGGTTTGAGTGATTCTGATCGATACCGAGTGCACGCTTTCGGTCGAGACAGAAAAGATCCGGGCAGTTTTATCCTCGGGTGACAGGGCATACACGAACTGCGAGCACCGAGGTAGAGTCGCGAAACACCTTAAAGAGAACGACCTGGTCCGCGACTTAGGCTTCCCGAAGTTTTTCGTTAACCTTTGTTTTGCAGGTACCCGAGTTTCGATCGAGGTAGTGACAAAGTTTCCACAGGCGACAACAATTTTAAGGTGTTTCGTTATCGCCATGGCCTACCCCGACGTTGTTGCTGCGACCTCAACCGCCACTTCAAGTTTGAAGGTGCCCACTTCAAGCGTTGGAGCCAGAAGATGATGTTCTTCTTGACGGTCAAGAAAGTTGCCCATGCCGCCACTAAAGAGAAGCCCATCCTGCCTGAAGAGCCCACTGACGTGCAGACCAAGGAGGTCACCGATTGGGAGGAAACAGATTTTCTCTGCAAAAACTACATCCTCAACGGCCTCTACGACGATCCGTACGACTACTACATCAACAACAAGTCGCCAAGGAGATCTGGGACGCGCTCCCAAGGAAGTACGACACGGAGAAGGCTGGCACGAAGAAGTTCGTGGAGGCTGGCTCAAATTCTAGATGACAAGCTGCCTCTGTCTTGGAAAGACTTTAAGAATACTCTAAGGCATAAATCCAAGGAGTTTTCTCTCGAGAGCCTAATCACTCGCCTTCGGATCGAGGAGGAAGCCCGGAAGCAAGACCAGAAGGAGGAGATCAATGTTGTCTCCAACAAGTCCTCGACAGTTCTGAAGCCGAAAGGCAAACCTATGAATAATCGAAACCGCACGCCAAGCAACAACCAGGCGAGGAGTGCTCCACCCCAGAAACCCCCCTCAAGTGATTCGGTCCAGTTTGTTTGCTTTAATTGTAACAAGCCTGGGCATATGGCTCGGAATTGTAGGAACAAGCGTCGTCCTGCTCTACAGGCGAACTTGACTGAAGAACACTTGGTTGCCATGATTTCTGAGGTTAACCTCGCATGTGGATCTGAGGGATAGTGGTTGGACACCGGGGCTACCCGCCACGTGTGTTTCGAGCGTGACCTTTTCAAGTCATACTCGAAGGCGAAGGATAGGAAAGTGTTGATGGGAGAACCCCACTCCACTATTATTGATGGCACTGATGAGGTCGAGCTGAAGTTTACCTCCGGAAAAATGGTCATCCTCATATACGTGCTGCAAACTCCAGAGATGAGAAATAATCTGGTTTTGAGCTACCTTCTCAACAAGGAAGGATTTACTCGGGTTATAGGGGCAGATCTTTACACTATTACTAAGATTAATGTGTTTGTGGGAAAGGGTTATGCCATTGATGGGATGTTTAAGCTTAATGTTGAAGTGAATAAAGTGAATTCTTCTGTTTACTCGTTGTGTTCTTTTAATGTTTGGCATGTTAGGCTTTGTCACGTTAACAAAAGAATAATTAGAAATCTGAGTAACTTAGATATGATTCCGAAATTATCAATAAATGATTTTGAAAAATGTGAATCGTTTAGTCAAGCTAAAATCACCAATCGCATAAATCAGTAGTTAGAGAATCAGAACCGTTAGATTTAATTCATTCGGATTTGTGCAAATTTGATGGTGTCTTGATTAGAAACGGAAAAAAATATTTTATAACATTTATCGATGATTGTTCGGATTATACCTATGTTTACTTGTTGAAAAATAAAAGTGATGCTTTTGATATGTTTGAAGTTTTCTTTACGGAGATAGAAAATCAATTCAATAGAAAAATTAAGAGATTTCGTAGTGATAGAGGAACCGAATATGATTCTGATCCGTTTGTAGAATTTTATGAATTGCATGGCATAATTCACGAAAAAACCACGCCATATTCTCCTGAGATGAATGAAAAAGCGGAAATGAAAAATAGGACGTTAGGTGAATTAATTGTAGCTACCTTGCTTAGTTCTGGTGCCGTTTTGTATTGGTGGGGTGAAATTTTGTTGACCGTTTTCTATGTGTTGAATAGAATTCCTAAGTCGAAAAGTAACATTTCTCCGTACGAGCTATTCAAGGGTAAGAAACCAAACCTATCTTATTTTAGGACTTGGGGCAATGTAGACGACGAGGGATGTGCTTCAAACAATTACTAATTTGATTGATCTAGTTCACATGAATATGGATATTCAAATGACAACAATATTGATGACTTGTCGTCACCGTTTGGGACAATGTCATTTGGCAGTACTAGTTATCCACCTAGCTTCACCGCTCCACCTACACCTTCGATTGAGATGATGGCACTTTGTGCTCAGGAAGGTTGTTCGCCAGTTTGGGATAACGGACTTTAGACCCATCCTCTTTATCTTCCTCGCGGATCGTTTAACGTTCATGCCTAATATGACTACCACTTGAAGAACTATCGCATGTACCCTGAGCACCAAAGACTAGAGTGGAGTACCTATCTCGTAAGCCAAGGTAGTCGGGAAGCGGTCCGCCATTACACGTTCGACTACTCTTTGTTTGCGTTTATGTTTGTGTTTATGAGACTTGGTTTATTTATATCTTGTATGGGACTTAGTTTATATTTGGTTACATTAGCATGAGCCTTGGTTTATGACTAATGTTATATTTTAAATACGACTTTTATGTTTATATTTTGTGATATTAGTTTTTTTATGTTATGTTTTTAGTTTAAAATATGTATGAAAATATTTTATAGGTTTTCCATCGATAAATTCATCGATAACCGATTAATGCGTCGATAAGTTTGATAAGTTTAGATAATAGGAAATGATAACTTTTATAGGTTTTCCATCGATAAATTCATCGGTAAATGATTAGTCTGTCGATAACCGTAAAAAATTTATCGGCAAAAACGAGATTCAAATCCTTGGTCTTAATTATTAGGTTTAGTTACATATATATAACGTTATGTAATTGCTATCATTAATCTCAAGACGCGAGTCTTGCTGCACGGATTGCTCCTTGCCACCATCTTTCTAGTTGCTTCATCAATGGATTTGCTCCTCGCTCATTTTCTTATCGCCTATCTTTCCTCCCTTTGTCTTTGTAGAATCTGCCTCTCTAGCGATGAGACTTCGTCGATGAGTATTCTCTGGAAGTCTCATCGATGAAGCTTTGCCTTTTTCCTCGCTTCCAGCCTTCATCGCCAACTATGCGATGAGCATCTTCAACTTTCATACTCGATCTCTAAATTTTCCCGTTGACTAAGTCTTTTTGACTTTTTTAATGGGCATTGACTCTGTCAGTAAGTCTTTACTCCTCTTCATAAACAACGGATGTAGATTTCCACGTATCAATACGAAATTGGTGCGACAAAATCATACATGATCACTTAGCCACCTATTTTATCAAGTACCAGAAGTGTTTGATAAAACATGAGGCTGAAAAATATCATTTTCCCTGGTGACCTCGATGAGCTCACACTCTTTTCGTATGGTCGTTTTAGAATACCTAGCGCTTTCCTTTTAATTCCAGAAAGTGTTTTTGACGATGATGATGATGGCCTAAAATTCATCCCGTTGGTCAATGGCATCCCAATCGGCGTGAAACCCTATACCTAACTATTGATTTTACACGTGGCGTCTCACGGGGAATCGTCGCGTCTTTTCACGTCTCTTCACTTCAGCGCGAGTCTCCATGCATTAAAAGACACTTGAGCGTATCTCGAGTACCTAAACGTGGCCAAATATGAGTGTCTTTTACCCTTAGGCGTTGGATCTCGATGCCAACTAGGGTATTTAAACCCATGAATTCCTCGTCTTCTCCTTCCTTCTTCATCCTTGCATGATTTCTTCTTGATTTTCTCTATGAATCTTCCAATAAAGCCTTGTTTTCTTCGTCTTACCAAGTTTCCATGACTTATTCATTAGTTCTTCAAGATTTCTCCTTTATTGTCTTGATCTACCTTGGTCTTTTCCTACGCCCTTCTCCGCATTGTAAATTCTTTTGTTCAAGCGAGAAAAAATTCATTGGCTAGAAACGCTGATGGGGTCCAAGTTGGAGATGGCTAGCTTTGCCATTTTTTTCAGGCTTTCTTCGTTCCACCACGAAGGAGGATGATTTCGAGAGGGTTGCTCAATGATATTTTCATGACACTGATGTAACCGTTCTTGTCCACCAGAAAAATGATCGTACTGACAACATCGAGATTCCTTAGACAAATAGACCATCATCTACGAGGCTTTCTTCCTGGTCGTGGCCTTCACCTTCCATTCCCGAGATTCCTCTTGACGTTCCTCCATGTTTTCCGACTTCCTTTGGGCCAGATTGGTCCTGACTTCTTTATCCTCCATGATAAGGGCAAGGCCCTTATGGATGTTACATCATCTAGCGGTGTATTAGCACCTATTACCTTTCTCATGCTTCATCGTCTCCTTCTTCTATGATAAGTATTGTTGAAGCCAAAACATCCTTAGAGGCCTTTCGGGCATCCAAGGGATAACACTAAGGCATCGTCGAATTCGTCGGCGAACATGTTGTCACTGTAACTCATTCTATCTTCGCCCATTATGATATCATTGTCATGTTGTCTGGCTCGTCGCTGGTAGGTTTTGATGCTATTCACCTACTCTTCACAAAGCGACGAGCCTGAAATGATCATATCGATCCTTTTCCTTGTCGATGGAGGCTCGAAATCCTCATTTGATTCCCATTGCTCAACTTGTTGAGTTTTGCTTGCGATGAGGATTCTCTTCGGCCTTGTCCCTTCCTTGTTGTTGAACTCATCCCCGTCCTTAACCTTCGGATTTTTCTTGGTACGGGGCTCCGTAAGGGTTTCCTAAGTCAACGTTCTTCATTTCTCCCTTTGTCTATTTCTCCATGAGACGCCTCTTCAACGTATAGCACTCCTTAGTGGAATGCCCTTTGTTTTTGTGAAAGTTATAGTACTTTCTCATATCATTTGGCCAATGCGTACGAGCAAATTCCTGTGATCGTTCTTGCTCCTTCAGTTGCTCTACCTCCGCGTTGTTGACGTTATACATCAGCTCTATCTTGTTTCTTTGATCGGTTGGTAGCGTCTGTTGATTTTTCCTGCGAGGCTCATTCTTCTTAGGTCGTCACGGGTACAATCTCCCTTGTCGGTGAGACCTTCTTTTCTTCTCCTCCGTATTTATTCGCCAACTTGGCCATTTCCTCCTCTATCAGCTTGCAGATAGTGGCCTTGTGCAAAACATCCTCGCGAGACTTCTTCAGAGACTCGCCTTTGTCTTGTTCTAAAATCCAAAGATACGTGATATTTACTTCTATTTGCATGTACATTGAGTAATGCCTAAGAAAGTAAGACACTAAATCATCAAAACAATTGATCAAATTCACTGGTAGCCTTGAGAACCACTACAAAGCTGTTACCATCAAACTGTCTACAAATAGCAAACACATTAACGCTTCCCTTTCTAGCCCGTATACATTGATCTGTCCCATCATTATACGAAAAGCCTTCACATGCCCCTTTAGATCCGTTGTCTCCTTGTAGTTCGTCAATCGCAACTTGGGAATATCGTGCACTTGGGTATAAGTGATCTAAGAAGAAAACAGGGTACTCATCGTCTCCTCAATGAACCAGTTGATTTCTGGTGCTGGCACTCGTCACCTTATGCATATACGATGTGACATGTTCTATCCTGAAATTAAGCTTCGTTATGGCTTTATCCACTTGCTCCTGGATTGTCAACTCCTGGCTAGTCTGCACGATTTTTGGTGGCTGAAATGGAATCTCCAGCTGCTACCTGTGTTGTAGTACTAAGTTGAGTGGTGGGAAGTTGACTGCTTGTTCTCGAAGTTGCTGGGTGATCCCGCTTACATTCCCGCTATGGGGGGTATTCCCATTGTTTTCCGAAGAACACAAAAGAAAACTTCCATGTATGTCTTCGTAGGTGAAAGAATCAAACTCCTTCCGTTCATCGCTACATCTTCTCTTGAAGATCTTCCTTATACCAATCCATCCGTGTCTTCTGCTCGCTGCCTTGATCGCCTAGCGTTGTCTCCTATCGCCATGAGCCTCCTGAGCTATCGATTCCTCTGTTCAACTGTAGAAATTATTTGCCACAATTCCTCCGCTGTCGGTGGAACTGCATGTGTTGAAGATGAGTCTCCTTGTTGCTGGGATGGCGGTTGCTGTCGAGAAATCCAAATGTTGTTGAGCCAAGGCCGTCGTTCGCTGTTGATTTGCCAAAGTCACTACTACTAACTGTCTTTGTTTCTCTTCTTATCTGAGTGTCTCAGACTCTTCTTCTATCGTCATCTTCTAGGACAACGCGTGATTCAGCTACGCCATGAAAAACATCTGAGCCCCTCGGTGGGCACTATACTATTGAGGTGAAAAACCACCACAACGATCACAGATTCACGATTGGTGTAATTCCGCTTTGGAGCTCAGGTCTTTCCACTAAAACTCAATCATGCAATCGAAAATGGGTTTGAAGAGGATAAAGTGCTCAAGAATTTTGGTGTGTGTGTGTGTGTTCCATTTCTTGTAAGGATTTTTTAATCCCTTTTTATATCCTTAAGCTCGCTATTTATAGAGTCCTTTTTCTAAGATTCTCTCATAAATAATCAGTTACAATGTGTGGTTGATTCTCTCATAATTGCTTTAATTATTAGGTTTAATTACATAGAAATATAGTTTTGTAACTGCCATCATTAATCCCTAGGCGCAAGTCTCGCTGCCCGGATTGCTCCTTGCCACCTTCTTTCTCGTCACTTTATTGTTGGCTTTGCTCCTTGCTCATTTTCTCACCACTTTACGTAGCCTTTGTATTTCAAGAATCTGCCTTTTGGCCTTTCTGGAAGTCTCATCGATGAAGCTTTGCCTTTCTTCTTGTTTTAGGCTTTCATCGCCAACTCCTTTGCCGTACGATCTCTTCATCCTTCATCGTCGATCGCTGACTTTTCCTGTTGACGAACCCCTTTTGACTTTGTTAATGGGCTTTGACTCCGTCAGCAAGCCTTTTATTCCAAAGCCCATCTTCATAAACGACAGATGTAGATTTCATTGCCTCAATACGAAATTGGTGAGACGAAATCGTACCTCAACATAATATATCAGATAACGAAATAAAGTTTGAAAGTATATGCTGTAAAAAAAAAAAAAAAAAAAAAAACTCAACGATAGGTGCACCAATAATCATAATTTGAGGGATTTATGCCGCCAATATATTTCTTTTATTAAATCGTTTTGGTCAAACAAGGTGATGATATAATCCAAGCCGTTAAACCCATGATTGGATATCAACGGTGAAAGTGTCAGCGTGTAAAGATCCGTCTCTGTTCGCGTTTCACACTCTATCAAAACCCCACATCGAACTCCATTCCCATCTCTCTACTCTCTAACTACCTTATTCTTCTTCTTCTTCTTCTTCTTCTTCTTCGGATTCATCTTCAACCCTATCCATTTCCTCTCTCAGATCTCGCGAGCTTGCTCATTCTTCTCCGACTCCGGAATTCGATTGCGCTCTCTCACTTCCTCCTTCGACAACGCACTGGTACGTTCTTTGGGAAAGTGAATTCATGAGGTTTTCTTATTGGCATCTCATGGTGCCGAATCTCGCTTCCTCGAATTGCGTGTGTTCCTTTTTGAGCTGACCTGCGATGATTCTTGGCACTCCTGATTGGAGACTGATTCTTGACCTGCGATGGTTTTTGGTTTCGTTTAGCCAATTTGTGTTGATACGCGAATTATGGGGAGATAATTAGTGCTTTACTCTCATCTTATGGCTCCTAATTTCCAAATAGAATATGAAATTCTCCGGCTTTTTCGCGGATCTGGAGGCTGAAATGGGTTGAAAGAAAGATTTTTTGTGTAGATTTGATCTCCACGGAGGAAGAAACCATATTAGAATATCGATAGACTAAGTTTGGGCTATGAATTATGATCTCAGTCGTTAAGAAATGGAGCCTTGTAATTGTGAAGCTTATGATTCATTTCAAGAGGCAGATCATTCAAGAATCTGTAAAGTTATCATCAGAGCTTTCGCTTATAAGTCTATTTTGATCTATTCGTTATTCGAAAACCGATGCCATGGAAATTTTTAACACTGCCAAATAAATACGGAAGTTATCATCTTGTGTGTGTGTATTAAAACTCCATTGAGATGAGTAGACCATTCAAGCATCTTGAGTGTACTGTGATCTTTCCCTATAAGTCAACGCTTTTTTTATTTTTATTATTATTGATTGACAGTCATGAGACTATCAGACTATGCTCTGTATTTGAATTGATACCTTGCTCATTTTTTGACCAGGTATACTTGAAGTAGCGCACTTCGTTCCCTCACAAGAAGATTTCTTATTCATAAGATTAGAAGAAGAAAAAAACCAAGCTTGATTACCATTTATCTTCAATTAAATCTATTAGAAAGAGCTGAAAAGGCTGGTAAATTTATAGAATTTTAAGGAAATGGAAGGGAATTCTGGTGGCATCGGAGGAGCGAGTGGAGGTGTCCCACCCTCGGCGTCTACAGGAGGAGGTGGGAATGACGTGGAGCTTCTCTGCAAAACGCTGCAAGTGGAGCACAAGCTCTTTTACTTTGACTTAAAAGAGAATCCACGTGGTCGTTACCTTAAAATATCAGAGAAGACTTCTGCCACCAGGTCAACGATTATTGTTCCATTCTCTGGAATCTCTTGGTTCCTTGACCTCTTCAATTACTACGTCGATTCTGAGGATCAAGAGGTCTTCAGCAAGGAACTGCAGCTCGATACAAAGGCACTGCCTTCTTTTTGTTGCTCACTGTATTTTCTATATTCGGTCGAATATCTAACTGAAACCTATTTCTCTGTTCTTCTTTAGGTGTTCTACTTTGATGTTGGCGAGAACAGAAGAGGTCGGTTCCTAAAGGTAATCTTATCGTATGAAAAACATTGGTTAAAAATGCCATTGGCTTTGCAAAATTTGAACATTGCTTTACTTGCACGACTTTATATGCTTTTTTGCTATAAGTTTATCATACAATATGCTTCATAATCATATAGTCGTGGAATGGGTTGGGGAATTATGATAGGATTTATATAAATTAATTATGCGATCACATTACTCAGCTCCTAAGGGTCAGATCAGCACAAAGAGTTGATGAAGCATTTTGAAGAAAAAAAAAGAGAGAAATAGAAAGAGTTCCAAAATATATCAGATTTGGCTTATGTAGTTATCGAGACTTGCTTACGATAGAGGATAGTTATGTTTATTCAATAATAGTCGACTATAAAGTCTGATGTTTGGAAGGATTTAAATGCAAGCTTACCGTATTCTTATGGAAAGGGAAAGGTTTAATAGACTTTTTATCAAACATTTCGTAATTGCAACCATTATGACTTCTCTTCTTATCTTCTTCTTTTATTTTTCTGATCCCTTTTTGTATTTTATTATCTCTCGATTAAATTCATGTGATGAGATCTTAAAACAAATACATTTTGTCACTGAATTAATTTATTATTTTCGCTAGGTGTCCGAGGCTTCTGTTAGTAGAAACCGTAGTACAATCATAGTTCCAGCTGGAAGCACACGGGATGAAGGGTGGGCAGCCTTTCGAAATATTCTGGCCGAGCTCAACGAAGCATCGAGGCTCTTCATGCTTCCGAACCAGGTACTCTTCGATATAATTATCCCTCTGGTCTTTCTGCTTTGCATGATTTTTCTTCTTTTTATTAAAACCTCATGCTTTATCCAACAGCAAAGCTCTGAAGCTTCAGAGCGTCTTGTTGGGCTTTCGGACGATGTTGGAGCCGGTTTCATATCGGGCCACAGTAGTCAGCCCGCTACAAACTCGGATCTGAACATAGAAAGATCTGTGGACTTGCCACCACATGATGAAATCGGTAACATGGGAGTCTCAAAAGTCATCAGAGCCGATCAGAAGAGATTCTTCTTCGATCTTGGGAGCAACAATCGGGGCCATTTCCTAAGAATATCCGAGGTAATGTATACATTTTTTTTATTTGAGTAATTGGTAGTAATACTGCCCAAACTTTGCATGCTTGTGCAGTTTGCCCACGGAACTTTAATTTTTGGCAGCACATTCCCCTCGTGCTTCAAAAAATTACGCAAAATGTTAGCTTGTGCAATACATGAGTTACTTGATTGAATTTTAGTCAACTAATTACCGAACTAGATCAAAATACTAGATCTACTTTGAAGCAATCAAAACGCCAAATCGTTCTTGAACTACTAAGACGAAAGTCTCCTAAGATGGGGAAAGAATAATCAAATAGATGGAAATACCATCAAACAATATATGTATTTTGCTTTCATTTTCTAACTTTATCATAGAATATAGATATCTTATTTGTCAAATGATTCATTTAAAAAAATAAAATTGCAGGTTGCCGGCTCTGACAGATCATCAATTATTCTCCCACTTTCGGGGCTCAAACAGTTCCATGAGATCGTTGGTCACTTTGTGGACATCACAAAAGACCGGATCGAAGGAATGACCGGTGCAAATGTTCGAACGGTCGAGTCTCCTCAGAGATAAACAATTATCTCGGATCATGCAATAATGAGGATATAAATAATTACCATTCTGCCAAATTAATTTTTAGGGTAGAAATGGGGTTTGTATTAGGGGGTGGTGGGGATTTTTCTCTCATTCAAGTCTGAAATAATCCGATTTCTTTCTTTCTGGTCAACCGAGATCTCCGAGATATTGCGAAGCTTTGAATCGGAAAAGGGAATGATAGGAAAACCAGTCAGATACTTGTGATTGCCCGTTTCTCTCGTAATTCTCGGGCTCAATAATGATCATTCAGATTTGGGGGTGTTGTTTTTATTCAGCTTTAGATTGATAATCTGTTGTATTTGTTTTCATTTATGTAACTTGTGGTGGTTTGTGAGGCAATTGGAGTACCAACAATAATGATCAATTCATGGCATACTTTATACTCTTAATCTTGTTATCATGATTATTAATGATGACATATCTTCTATATTGGCTACTTGAAATGATTTCCTTTTGAGTACTGGAATTTGTATGTTTGACATCGAGTTTCGGACATTTGATAAATAATTAAAAATGCCCACTTCCTAAGAAAGATCATGAGATGAGTTAGAGAAAATAAATATAAAAGATCATATGATAAAGTTAGAGAATACAAATATATTAAGTTAGAGTATACAAATATGGTCAGATAAGACTTTTTTTTTTTAATATGAAACGACGAGCTTCATCAAACCCTTCGAGTCTTTGGAGCGGGAGGGAAGGGTCAAGATTCCTTGATTACAACCTAATTCACAATTACAACAGTTAATTAAGCGTCCAGAACACGGGTCAAGATTCCTTAATTACAACCTGAATCATTCAAAGCCAAAGGTTCAATACTTGTGGAACAGATTCCAGCCATACAATATTGTGCACGGCGTTGTTAAACTCGCAATTAAGTCTATAGCCAGAGACTTTCAGCGTGTACAAAAGCTTCAAAGATGCAAAAAATCCAACTTTACTTTTAATAAAGAATCTCATGCTTATACATAGATATATTAAAATTTTATTATTCACTAAATCATTAATTTATGTATTAATAATTTTGCTAATATAATAACTTTATTTTGCTTTTAATTATTAATTTGTGAGAATTTTATGATATATATAATTACAAATGGCATTTAACACATGAGTAGACGACTATAATTCCTCGATTACATCTTGTCTACAATTAGGTGTTTGCACTTAATAGACACCTGAATGGTCTAATTTAGCTACTCAAACCTTTTACTGAATGGTCTGATTTAGCTACTCAAACCTTTTATCGTCATGAAACCATTGTTACTAATTATTGCAAAAATAAAAACATGAACAAGCTCCAAGAGTAAGAATGCATGGAACTTTGATCCTAGGCCAGGCGGTCCGGCTTTGGTCCTCGTCTGGTTTCATAAACATCTGAGCTCGGCCCAGTCCCAACGGAACCGAAAATTGGTTCAGTCAAAAAGGCTAAAAACCCAATTTTTTGTTCTGATTTCATTCTTAAATCAAAGTCCGAAGAAGATCCATTTGCATTACGATTCACAATTACTGAACAATGAGAGCATACAGTCATATGTGTCTGATTGTTAAATGGACAAAACTATTAAAAACCATTCTACAATATGTAGTTCTCAAAATGTGAAAAGCACTTCCGGAAGAATCGGGATACAATGTGCCTCCAAGAATTTTTCTGATACATTCTGAAAAAACGGGTACGAAACCAGAGCTCCAATATGCTCTTACGCGAGGGATAAAGCAGTGGATAGCTTGAAATAGATTAATCAGAGCTTGACAATGAATTCATCAACCAAAGAATAGTCGAAAACGTGTGTCGTTAACCCTTGCATTCCTAGATTAAACAAAACTTCTACGGTTAATCGGTAATTATAACCAATCGAGTAGGATTACTAATTATTTGGAAGAATTTATGAGAATATCAATGGATGTTACCGTTTTTGAAGTGCTTCCGGTGTTGAGCCCAGAGATAAGGTCTTCCAATTCATCAGCAATTGCCAAATAACAGAAATGGTATTGCTCCTAATAAATATAAAATAAATCATAAAGCCATTGTAGCAAAAAAATAAAAATATAATAACAAAAGCTTAGTGCAAATTAAAACAAAACAGGACCGGAACCGGTTTTAAATTAAAATACATCTTATCAACTGAAGCGGAAAAAAAAAAGTGTGCCCGTAATTCCTCGGAACTGGTCACTTTCAAATACAAATGTGCAATCTAAAAGATAAGGACTTAACGTTGGTCTTAAGGGATAAAGATTAAACAAACAGGAATGTTGTGAAGTAGCAGGAAGAAGGAACTCACCAGTGTCTGAACCATTCCGATTCGCTGAGATCTAAACACGCCTACGGTTTCAGCAAGATTTAAAGCAGACATATCACCAGCAAGAATTCTTTGGACTGTGTTATGAATTACACAGTAAGTTCCAGTCCTGCCTATACCTGCACTGAAAATGGATAAATCATCCGTCAGATTCAAATGAAAGGCCTAAAAGAGATGAATAATTCAATAGTTTAGCCAAATTGTAGATTAAAATATATTGAAATAAATTCGACAACTGGTTTTTTGATCTTTAAAACTCAATACTCCTGGTTTCCAATTTAAAACTTTAAACCCTAGTATAGGAATACCAGTACTAATTAATTCCACTATTTTAGGTATTTAGTCCTTGAAATGGCAGAATTTAAATATCCAGTGTCCTAGTATTTGAGTCTAACTTATCTAATCTAATCTGATCAACTGAGATAAATAAATTATTAACGAAATCAAACCATGTTTAACAAAAATTCACAAAGCTGAATAAGAGATGAACCTGCAGTGCACCACAACCGGGCCAGATGGCATCACTTGAGTGGTTCTTTTGAACATTTCGCGAACTGCAAGTGTGTCCTCAGGAACTCCATGGTCTGGCCATTCCGGATATTGAATATGCAGAACAGAAATAGGCGGTTCTTCAGACTGCAAAAATATATACCAACACTATGAAGTATGTCTGATAGAAATCAAAATGATAAATCTGAAGAAACATTGAATTTGATTGATTATAGACATTGGGTTACAAGAGCTACTCTAAGCTTAAGATACTTTTACTAAAATAGAGAGAACAATTTCAGCACAACATAAACGATCCATTCCTTGATCTAAAATAAGCTTCACCCTGCCAAAAGACTAACTTCCCTTACTAGCCTAAACTAAAGGTCCAGGATTTTTCCTAATTTCCTCTACAACGACACTGCTTAGAATCTTTATGGGTTGATAGATAACATCAATCATTGTATTGCCCTTTGGCTTATTCTTCGTGCAATGAGTTTTCGATGTACTCTCTCGCGGATCTTTCGAGAGATTGGGCTGGCTCTCTTTAAGAAATAGCTTTTGCCTTATCTATCTTTCTATGCTAGAGTTTGGTCAACTTGGTTGGGTAGATAGTAAACCATTCCTTGACCTTGCATTGTAAATTTATCCTTTTCAATATTAATATAATCTATCTTTTTTTTTACAAGTCCAGGCTCGTATTTTCCTCTCCTGCTATATACTTTTGAAGGTCCAACATTCATTGTCATTACAGTTTCAGCATGGTAAAAGACTGCTTACGTTAAATAGTCGTGTGTTGCGTAATTTTTGAATAACTGATAAACCATATGCCATACCTCCTTATAATTGACCTCCAAATGGCGCAACACTAACGAAGTGCTTGTGGTGGTTATCCACTTAGTATTAATACATATATTACCAAATTCTCTTGGACCATCTTCTGCTTGGAAATAATCTCCGCATTTCACCATCTGCACATAAGATTTTAAGAATCCACGCTTTGAGCAATGCAAGAATCGCACTTTAATTGGGGCCAGGAATGCAGAAATGGTTGATTAGAAAAGAAATAATCGACCACTAGATGGGACTATAAGCTCTTTTCCTTTGATCACATTGCAAAAATCTTGCTTTCATAAGGATATAGAGGTTTGATCTACATAGATGATAAAAAAAAAAAATCTATGTCTTAGGACATTTTAATATATTAATATTGGATATTTAAATGAAGAGAACAGAAAACAGAAAGTACCGTAGAATGGTCGACCAACCGAGTAAGCATCAGCACAACAGGACACTTGTACTGAATCACCATCTCCCAAAAGTCCTCGTACGTGTGCTGAAGCGGACCTTGCGTAGCGATGAACTGAGATATGCTTTCTGAAGCAGAAGTCTGCATTTATGCAGCAATTCTCAAGTGTCGTAGATGAACAAAGTTCGATACTCAAAATATAATACATTTATCAGAGACAAAATGGATACAGAGGATATAATCCTCTACCTTGACTAAGCTGGCGTTGATGTAGCCCTTCGAAGAAGGTCTGTAGTCCGCGGAATTGTTCAGCACGATTCTCGTTTCGTCAACTGATTTGTTCAAAAGTCACAACAAAGCGACCCAAAAATGAACTATCAGTAGTAAAACTGATACATGAACTCATAAATAAGTTACATTGTTTTCACTTTTAACCAACTAAAACTAGTAATCCAATCAAGGTTTAAAATCTTCAGACTTCCATGGATGTTTGACTCTCATCACAGTTGACCCCAAGTTTTTTACGTGACCCCGAGGAAAAACTTAAATACGAACAGAACTTCACCGAAGTGTTGAAGTCTTAGATGTTAATTAAATAAATAGAGCCCAGCAAGAAACAAAATTGCCATTCCTTCGAGAACATGACCCGAGCTCTCCCTAAAGACGCACACTCGTCCTTGCCCCTATAACCCTAATCCCTATTAAACACAAACTCTAAATAGTCTTGAACTTTGTTTAGGTACCCGTCTTACTACATTGATCATATTTGATTAATGGGCAATTGATCATAATTCCAAAAGGAAAATCACCAAAATCTAGCTGCAAAAATCAGAAAGAAGACGAGATCATCAACGATCACATACAGGGCAAAACATCAGTGTACCGATTCTTTCTCAAATTGACATCGTCAAGAGCCACAGTGCATTTCGCCTTCATCTCTGTCGACGTAATCCTATTGGCCTGGATCAAAAAGAAAACCAATCACTGGAGAGCCACACAGATTATGTATATAGAATAGTGTGCGTTGTAGGTCTAACCTGGATATTTTCGAACTCTTGCTTGATTAGGAAGGTCGATCGGAGCTTGTCCTTGAAGACGCGAAGAGCTTCGGAGCAGTGGCGGAGCTGGAGAGAGGTGAGGGGCATCTTGGGCGGGTAGTCCGGCGAGAGGTTGAGCGGTTTGGCCATGGCGGAGGAGGATCTCCGGCGGCGAGAAGTGAGGTTCCCCAGAATGCTTCCTGGGTTTTCAGCGCACACTGCTTTCTGCTCGGAACCTCCTTTTATTCCGTGTTCTTTTATTTCCGCCATAAATACTTCATTTAATTTTATGGTAATTAATTTTTATTTTTATTTTTAGTTTTTTAACAACGATGATATTAAAATATGCTTCAAAATATTCTTTGTAATTTTGTTGAGAGTTGAGACTGATTTCATTTAGAGTTTAATCAGTCTGAGATTAATCAAACAAAATTACTCATGAATAATTAATGTGTTTTGTATTACATTATAATACATAAGCAGTGTAGTGTAGAATTTTTTAAAGTATAAATTAGACTGTTGCAAATATAAACACACACACACACACATATATATATATATATAAACTTTCCTTTAAGCGACAGCAAGTTTGTGGGACTTCAAGTTTGGAACTTTTTTTTTTTTGGCCTTATTTTCTAAACAATAATTTCAATATATTATATATAGGTTTACTAGATATAGATTATCTATAAATATTTTCCTTTTTTAATACATAGTTTGTTTCCAAGCAATAGTTTTTAAATTTATAAATATGCGTTTCTGTGGTACAGTGGACAAAGTGAAAAAGCAACATCAAAATAAACCTAATAATTAGCATGACTAATTATATAAGTGATGCTGAGAGGATTATTTTGGAAAAAGTAATAATTAGGAACACAAATAAAAAATAATCAAATTGTGGTAATCAATGCTTTAAAATTTAAAGAATAGTTATAACTTATATCCATTGTTTGATTCTCATTTCAGCCCTTTCTTAGTTTCTAAGACAGAACACCAATTTTGGAGATGGTCCGAATGTCTAGCATTATCACTGACGATGCTAACACCGAAATAGAGAATTTTGATCCCGAACTCGTTGATAGCTATCTTCGAATTTGATGTAGCGAGATATAGCAAAGAGAGAAAACGCTAGGGTTTCAAGCCAAAATAGCTCGAGTGTTTTTCATTCAATAATAATCTGAAGAATTGCATACAATATTCATCGAGTATATATGACGAACTCAAAACCTAACAAACTTCCTAATAAAATGCAACCTGATATAATCTAAAATAAAAGAAATAAAAGAAATAGTCAAAAGGAATAAAACAAACGACAAATCAAATAATAAGCTACAGTATAAATAAGCCAAAATATAATACTGCGCCAATCTTGGAGGTTGAGAAACAAAACGCATGCTCCATGCACGTGGGATGAATCATCTTGCCGCATCATTCTCCCGGGAGTCGAGAAAATTTGCCCTCGAATTTTTCGGTATGTAATCGTCGGAATTGTCGCCCGTGTAAAGGCCAACATGCGGTACGTGTTAGAATTGATCTTCTCAATGACCTCCACTGGACCGATAGTTTTCGGTTTTAGCTTGTTGTACTCGTGGGCATGTACGTGGTCTTTGGTGAGGACAGCCCACATAAAATTCCCGACCTCAAACTCGATCGATCGTTGCTTTGTATCGGCTGATCGCTTGTAATGCACGGTGGACGCTTGAAGTGTCGTCACAGTTTGGTAGTGGATATCTTGGAGCTGCATAATGAAGTTCGCCGCGTCACTGTGGGGTCGATGAGGGGCGGGAACCGAAGCGAGATCCAAAGGGAAGCGCGGGGTGATGCCATGAACGACTCAGAATGGACTATGTTTGGTGCTCCGATTCACGGCATGATTGTGAGAAGCGTCCGGTATCGGCGAGACGTCGAAGCCGGTTTTGCCGAGGAGCAAAAAAACAATGTCCGTATCCGTCATTTCTTCCTTAAAAGCGGCTCGAAAAAGCAATGTGGCAGCGGGCCAGCGACTTAGGGTTGTGGCGGGGTTAGATGGCAAGAGCACGATTTTCTTTCCGTTGAAGAGAAAACTATATGTGTTGGCAAGGCCATCGTGCATTGTGTGTCGGTCGAATTGCCACGGTCTACCAAGCAACAAGTGACATGCATCCATTGAAACAACATCGCACATAATAGTATCTTTATACGTAGTTCCAACGGAAAATTTCACCAAAACTCATTTTGACACGGTGCCATCGGTGCCGGTTTGGAGCCAAGCGAGTTTATACGGCTTCGGATGCTTCTCCGGAGTGAGACCCAATTTGGTGACGACTTCTTCGGCCACCACATTTTCACAACTTCCAGAATCAATGACGAAGCGGCACACCTTGTCGCCGATGGTGCACGAAGATTGAAAAATATTATTCCAAAGCCAACCATCGCCTTGGCTCGGTGGGGGAGAGAAGACTACGTCGTATCACGAGGGAATGACCCACATCACCCGTAACTTCTTCAACATCTTCATTGCGCGCGCCATCTTCGTCATAAATCGGGTCACCAATTAATTCTTGGGCATCGTCGATAAATAATCCATGTCGAGTGATCTTTGGACAAACGTTACGACGATGGCCCGGTTCACCATAACCAAAACAACGAAGTCCACCGCCGACATTGGGAGGGAGCGTCACTGGATTGCCGGGCACAGCGGGGGTCGCTGTTGGTTTTGTGCACGAGGCCGAAGGTGTTGTAACGGAACCTAGGTTAGGTGTGGTTGTAGCGGGCAGATTATAAGAGCGCCTCAACTGTTGACGCTCAATGGCAACGGCCCGTTGATGGGCTTCGGCAACCGTGAGGGGGTCAAACATATTCAAAACGTCTTGTATCGCAACGCGCAGTCCCCCGATGCACCGGGAAACCGTTTGTTCTTCGGTCTCTGCGATTTCATTCCGAGCAAGAAGCATAAAAAAATCGGTGGAATAATCGTTCACAGATTTTGTACCTTGGCGGAGATTTTGCAAATTTTGGTAGAGTATACGGGCATAATTATATGGGAGGAAAGCTGCCTTCATATGCTTCTTCAACTTATTCCACGTGATGATTTTTTGCTTTTCCCAACCGAGTACGTCAGGCCTTCGTCTGTGTCCACCACGCGGCCGCTCGGCCACGATAGCGCGTCGCAACAAGTGATGCACGTCGGTTCTCAGGTACCGCTTTGAACTCCAATGTTTCCTCAACCGCTGCGATCCAATCAAGAAACTCGTCGGCGTTGACGTTGCCGAGGAATTCATGAATCTCATTTTAAATGCCGATTCCCATCGCGAATCGTTCTCCAAAAATTATGCGCGTAGGCGAACTGGTGGCAGATTTGGGAGGTATGGTGCGAATGGATTTTCGTCGTCAAGGTCGGAACCATTCACAGGGGCCGGCAGCGCATCAGGTTGTTGTTGCATTAGCGCTTCGACGTTGCAGGTTAGGGCCTCCAACTGTTCACGGAATCCGGCGAATTCTTCACGTCTATAAATTTCATCTAAACCAGCATCACGATCGGGAATTCCTCCACGTCGGCCACGGCGCGCCATGGCGATAGTGGGGGCGATCGGAAAGGCTCTGATACCAACTTATGTAGCGAGATATAGGAAAGAGAGAAAACGCTAGGGTTTCAAGCCAAAATAGCTCGAGTGTTTTTCATTCAATAATAATCTGAAGAACTGCGTACAATATTCATCGAGTATATATGACGAACTCAAAACCTAACAAACTTCCTAATAAAATGCAACCTGATATAATCTAAAATAAAAGAAATAGTCAAAAGGAATAAAACAAACGACAAATCAAATAATAAGCTACAATATAAATAAGCCAAAATATAATACTGCGCCAATCTTGGAGGTTGAGAAACAAAACGCATGCTCCATGCACGTGGGATGAATCATCTTGCCGCATCAGAATTCAAGATTATCATCTCTGAATTCGATGATATCGGTCATTTTGTACTTGCTATTCAAAAGGTTGAGAAATTTATAACCAAATTCGAAGATAAAAAAATCCTCAATAAAGTTACTTGCTGTAAGAATAAATTTTCTTAATATGTCGGACATCACTGGTGTTGTTACAGAACTCGAAAAAATGGCTTTAACTGAGAATCTGATCCACTTTTCGAGCCCCGGTTATCGCGTGGGCGGTCAAAGGTACAGTCAACGCGGCTTTAGATCCATCGTTAGAGCTGGAGGCGAATCCTTCGTCTTGGCGAGCCTCCGGGTTGTTCTTGGCGATCTTTGATGAACTTCCCTCCTTGGCGAGCTCCTCCTCTTGGCGAAGCTCCGGGGTGTTCTTGATGGTCTTGGTGATTTCCCTTCCTTGGCGAGCTCCCCGTCTTAGTGAATTCCTCGTCTTGGCGAGCTTTGATAGCGAGGGAGGACTTGCAAAAAAGGGTAGATTGGTATCGCACCCTGTCGCTTAAGGTTGGGAGAGCTTGCTTACGTATCTCGATGAAAATCAAGTCCCACATAGTTCAGGGGTAGTAATAAAGGGATGATTGACGAGGTGGTTTGACTTGTCAGAGATACCGATGTTGGCTGTGCGTGGATGACCTTCTCCATTGGCAAGGGTATTACCGGCAAGGGTGTCGTAGTAGATGGCGCGTGTGAAGAATTACTCGTGTGGCGGGGGAAGTCGAGCAACTTCTCTCATTCTAACTAAATTCCTGTTAAGTCTCAGCTCGTATTTTGACCTTCTTGGCGAACTTCAGGGGCATCGAAGGCGCAAAGGCTGAAGAAAGACTAGAGGGAGGGAAAAATTTCGAGAGAGAAATAAGAGAAAGAAGCTCTGTAGAAAAATTGTGTGTAAGAATGTCTCAAATGAGGAAGAAAAGGCCCCTATTTATAGGTAAATGGGGTACCCATTTTCCTATTTTTTAGGGTGAATTATTGGAGAATATTCTCCATGAATTTTCCATGGCAAATGCACCTAGGGCCTTTCCAGGGGAGCTTGCCGCGGCTCCTTGTCGTGGCGAGGGGCTCGTCGATTTCTTTATAGCTCGTCTGCAGTGTCTTCCGGGTGCCCGCGAGCTTGTATGTTGAGTTCGGGGGAATCTAGAGGATTCGCCCAATGACTTTCGTAAGCTTAGATTTCCTCACCGTGTGCAATTTTTGAGTTATCCCTTCGTCAATGCTATTTGCGAGGGGGCTCGTCAAGGCAAGGAGGCTCGCCAGGGGACCTCGTCAGGAGTCTCGTCAAGGACCTCTGTAAGAGGCTCGTCAGGGGACCTTTCCAGGATTGCCTTTTATGATGACATTTTTTTTTCAGTCAAAGGCTTTGTCTTCTTGGTTCACGGATTCGGGCCTTGCCTAATACGTTCGGTCTTGGGCCTTTGGTCATTGAATTTGTTAATGGGCTTTTACTTTCGCCGATGAGGCCCAATTTTTAGATATATCAAAAATGCACATAACACCTTGCATTTTAAACGTGTCATAAGTTGGACAGATTTTGGTGGTCTATTCGTGAACTAAAAAAATATGTATTTTAGAAAATTCAAAGATGTTCGGTTAGAGGAATAATTTGCAATTTTATTCTCCGACGAATGTTCTATCGTTGGTTTTTTCAATTATGCATCTCAATTTGCAATTTAATTGTAAACACAGATTTTGTTGGGAATTATTATCGCCCCCTTCGTCATATCTCGAGAAATGAGCCCTCTATCAATCGGGGTAACCTTTAAAAAATATTTTACAAGAAAACGTCCTATATAATTTTCTAAGTTACTTTCCTTACTAGGACTGAGCACCGGGATACCAGAGATTTGAGAGGATAAATAATTAGTTATTTAATGAACACACAATTATTTATTCTAGTCATGGAAATAAATAAAGCAATAAAATGGTTTGCATTTATTTAACTAATGCATAAGGCTGTACCTCGTTATTCATGTGGACTTCCACTGCGCTTTCTTAATTTAGGCAGAGCTTCCACCGGACTTGAGAATGCACCTAAGGAGGTTGAGCATAGCTTCCGCAAGACTTTATTCATGCCAAGGAAACTCCCAAAGCCTTCCTGGATATTCTTCTGAACTCCTCGTACCTAAAGCGTGGGCTTCGTCGACAAGACTTTGTTGCTTTCAAGGTTATGCGAAATCTGAGTTATCGGGAATAGAATTTCGTTAAGCCGAACTATTTAGAGAGAGAGAGAGAGATAGAGAGAGAGCTCGAATTTTGTGATGTGAGAAGTGATTTGGAAATGTGAAACTAGCTTGATATTTATAGGAAAACACCATGCACATAATTTCCATGTATACATGAATAATTAGTCTTAAAGTGTATATTACCAAATCAATCAAAGACTTTTTCCAACCTTCTATGAATGATAGAATTCAAATTCTTTATGATGAATATACCAAAGATTAATTGCACGTAATTAAAATAAATACCAAGAAAATCAAATACTTACCATAAATGGCATATTCGAGTTTTCTTCATTTTTTTGAATAATGAAATTGATTTTCAATTAAAATAAATACCTAGAAATTTCATTCCCTTTCATGAATAAGAGATATCGAATTTCTCTATTATTTCTAATTAAAAATTAATTCCAATTAAATCATTAAGATGACATAAATTCATTAACCATTTTCTTATTTGTAATTAACTTTCTAATAAAATAATATCATAATTCAATCAATATTAAATTCTCATGCAATATGAATCTTTATTATCAAAACTAGTAAATCAAATTTCATGATTTATGCACAATTTAAATTCCTGACATGTTTTCTTATCAAATGATTAAGTTAATGTCATATGTATACAATCAAACTTGGTAATTTTCATGATTCAAATATTACCTAATATGTTTCTGTGATAATTAATTAATTAATTACTTAACAAAATATGATAAGGAAAATAATTAATGGACTTACCCACAAAGGCTTGGTAAAATTTCATCTCTCATTATTACCTAAGATTAATTCATAATGGACCACGCCCATTAATTTAATCACCAAATAATTTTCCGAATTAACATTACGTTACGTCATGATCTATAATTTATAACATTTTCTGTATAGCTCTTACACATAAAATCATAGAATAAAAAACTATTAGAAGTTATTTTCCTACAACATTTATGTTCACAATTTATTCCATATTCGACTTTTATCGATCAGCTATTATCCGAGCAAACTTTAGGTACCTTGCTGCAACATATTGAAACTTTCCGAAACTTGACACAAGCTTCAGTTTCAACTGTTCTATCATAAATTAGAATAAAAAATATTCTAATTGTACGATTCGTCCTTTACAGAGCTATCCTGGGGACCATGGACCCACATCAATTAAGCTCCAATGGATCATTCTGTTAACTCTGGTAACCAGTGATATAATTAAATGTCGGTAATTAATCTTTCACTTGATGATTCACACTAGAGCAGGCGATTTACCGTTTATCCCCTTATTGTTTTTCTTCATGAATTCCATTGGTGGTATTGTAGATGACTCACTTACGATTAAGAGTCGCAAGCTGCGCACGAGTCCCGTACTACTTATCATGGTCGATAATTTCGAGAATCATCTTGACTTTATAAAAAACTATGTGATATACATATTTGTGATCAAAGTACCATTCCCCGTCAATTATCAAATAAAAATTAGGCTAACAGTCGGAGTTCAAGATCACTTTTGGACATCGGACATCAGCGGCCCTGGAGCAAGGCGACGGCCTAGGGCCCCCAATTTTGAAGGGCCCCCAGCTCGCGGCTGCTGGAAGTAAAAAAAAATTCTAAAATGTCGAACGCCATCAAGGTCTGTAAGTTACCAGAGTGAAGGGGAAAGAGAATAGTATTAAATATAAGGGTTAATTGCAACAATAATGCATAACCTTTGGTCAACATGGGTTTTAAGTCCTCAACCTTTCAAAGTGTTGGCAAAAATGCACAACGTTCGTTGACTGTAAAATCAGTTAGTCCTTCCGTTAAGGGACGTTAAATGCTGCTTATGAGGCATCTTGGGCTCACCATGTGGCCATCCACGTGGGACAGGAGTTGTCACATGTAATCCATTAATAATTTGCGGCATAAGTACTATTTTTTTCTCTTTACATACATATAAGTAATATATTATCATTATGATTAAAATACCAATTTTTTTAGAGTTATTAGCGGCACAAGTATTACAAAGTATTAAAGTTATTTAACAAATGGAATTGGTACTTCTTTGGCAAAAGTATTAAAGTCATGGGGGAGACGATGCAAATGTATTAAAGTTATTTGGCAAATGGAATTAGTACTTTTCAGTGAGACGATTTAAAAAACGATACTTTTATCGCTAAAAAGAATAAGTGTCATTATAAATGATACCTTTATCATTAAAAAATTAGTACTTTTAGTGTTAAAAAGTTGGTACTTTAGCCAAAATGCCACATAAGAACATTTAACGTTACTTAACGGAAGGACTAACTGATTTTACAGTCAACAAACGTTATGCATTTTTGCCAACACTTTTAAAGGTTGAGGACCTAAAACCCCTGTTGACCAAAGGTTGTGCATTATTGCCGCAATTAATCCTAAAAATAATATTAATAAAAACAGTAGGGCCCACAGTCATTCCCAGTTATTATAATAATATATTTTTTAACTTCACGTGCAACTTCAGTGGACCCATATAACACTATTTAGTTAAAAAAAACCTCCTTCATTCTTAATAAGTACTTAATAATAACTATATATAGAGTTAAGTTAAGATCAAACTTAGTTACAATTATTTTTACATGAAAATAATTTATTTCTTCATTATTCTTACTAACTATCTCTCAAATGAGTAAAACTTATTTCATAAATTTATGCTAACTTACAACATTACTTTTCTATTTAAAAATTACTCTAAATGACATTACACTAGAGTGTTTATATCTTTTACTTATTATTTTAATATTAAACGGTGTAATTAGCAATAGTTTTTATCGAAATTGTTTTTACCATATGTGAGTACTAACTTTCTACAAAATTAAAACATTTGAAATTCAAAATTTAGATTTTAGATATGAAACTTAATGTATTATTAATTATTAATACATTAATATTTTATTAGTTTATTACTAAACAAAAAAAAATAGTTATAAGGGCCTCCAAATTTCTTCTCGCGTAGGGCCCCCGTAAGGTCAAGGCCGGCCTTGCTTCAAGTTTAGATTAATTACCAATTGACCATCTTTTACTACTTAATTCAAAGTTGTCAGTGACGGTCTAAGTTGAAACACTCTCAGAATTTAGTCAAGTTTATCCAGCACGAAGACACTTCGTACTTAATGCAATTAATGGGTATGACACACATATCTATCCAGGATAGAATTTTCTCAATTTTGTCACATTAATGACTTTATCAAATAAGGGGCTCCAACCCGCTTAATTACGTCACATACACATTTTATTCCATTTATTTTATCTATAAATTCTTCTTCACATAAAGAACTATAGAAAATATTATTCTAATAAGTGCCTTATTTATTAAGAGCGATGTTAGAATAAAGGCCTAATAAATGTTGTTGATGCCAAAAAATGGATCAAACATTTTAGCGGCCCAAACTTGATATTGGGCCGGGCCCATAATCATTTGTTGACTTTCCTGGGCTAGATGCTTGACTCACTGTTCTTGTAGGGTCTGTTGGATCGAAACTTTGGTTTATCGTCGGTCCGGAACCGGGTCGACTCGTTACCGGGTCCTTCGACATAGCAGGTTAGGGCGTGGTAAGGCTACTTAAGGCGCGTTTTGTTATTCAACTTTTATTCTAATTGGGAAAATTATTTCCACATGTTTTGGGCCTCTTGGTTTTGAGATATGGGTCTGGGGGTTTTGGGACAAAATTGATTTGGGAAAAATCACCCATAACATTAGTCTCCCAGTTTTTTGGAAGGCTTTGCCTTGCGGAAAACTATTTCTGCTTTGTTGCAGGATTTTTCAATCTACGCTTTTTAAAGATATATAGGGGCGTCTCCTGAGGTAAAACTGTTGGAAATCGGGGTTTGATTCCCGACTTCGTTACCACGAAATAAGCCTCTGAGGCGTCCCGGTAACATTTAAAAAATTATTTTAAAACAGAAAACTTGTTACCGGCCCGACGACACGGATATCAGGTAATTACCATTTCATCAAGATCCGATAAATATTACAAATTCAATATTTCATAATCATTATTAATAAGCTAGTTGAATAGGAAATAAAGAGAAAGCGGTAAATGGTTGCATTTATGAACTAAATGCATAAGGCCGTACCTCGGTTGACGTTTTCGGCTGCAGACTCTGAAGTTGGGCAGGGCTCCGCCGGTGTTAAAGGAAACACTCGTGATCTTCCGGGATATTTTCCTGGATTCCTCGTACCAAAGCGTGGGCTTCGCCGGCAGGACTCCGTCGCAAAATTTAACTGACGGTTCTTTTTAAGCTACGGAGAAAATGTCTCCTAAGCCGAACCAGAAAAAGAGATCAGAAGCACAAAACTCGCAGACCCTAGAGAGAGAGGGGGAGCTCGAGTATTTTCTATGGGGAAGGTGTGAAACATGTGTAGAATGAGCGTCCAATTTATAGGTCTCAGACTTTAACCGAATTGGAGATTTTTCCTCCTATTTTTTGAATTATCATAATTAAATTTAATTAATTATTTCAATCCAATGGTCCAGATTCATCTCATATAAATTCGAATTGTTTAATGATTATCTAGATCCAATGGTTAAAAAATAAATCTCAAACCAATCCAACGCATCAAATTATTTAGGGATAAAATCAAATGCCCTAGGGTTTTAATAAAACCCTAATTCGAATTCTTATCCCATTATTAATTCGAATTATATATATGATATTAATTAATTTCTAATCCGACGGTAAAGATTAAATCTTAAAACCGATCCAACGGATATAATTAATCAACCAAATTCGAAATACCTAAGCTTGGTCACCAAGCTATTAATTTTGAATTATTATTAGGGTTAAAATAATTATCTAAATCCAACGTTTGATATTAAATCATAACCGATGCAATGGATGAAATTGATTTTAGGAATTTGCTAAAATACCAAAACATTTGGTAGTTATGCCGCAAATTTGGAATGTCCAAAACATATGATTCGAATTTGCTAGTGTTTATAAATATATATTTTATTTATTAATATAAATCTATTAATTATTAATTAATTATTAAGAAGATATTAATAATTAAATCCAAATAATTAAATTATATTAATAATTCCTTATCTCAATATTACACATTTAAATATCATGCTGCCACACCATAATTTAAATTCGTGACATGTGATTTAATGTCATAGTTTATCGAACCGAGCATAAATTTAGAAAATCCATATATTACAAACCGTAAGTCGAAATGATTTGGTTCAAAAAGAAAAGTTGCTTAGAATTTAATTTAAAACAACAGAATGCTGATAGAAAATCTGAATTCTAACTTTATTTTTATCAGTTTATTCCATGTACCAAAATATGGTACTTTTGCCACGCTGATGATAAAACTTTCTGACATCTGCCACAGACCTTTCAATTTTATAAGTCTAGAAAAATGATTTAAACATTATCCTGAATGTATTCTAATCACGTACGTATCATCTGTTACGGAGCTATCCTGGGGACCATGGACCCGTATCACTTAAGCTCCAACGAACTGCTAGTTGTTCGTCAAACCTCGAAGTTATTCCACTATAGACCCGAGGCTGCACTATTTAGCGATACGGTATATATTATTCCCTTTAGTGAAGGGTGTCCATTGATACAATAGACTTCGGGTTATTGTTCTTTCACTTGATGATTCACACATGAGCAGGCGGTTTTTTCCGTAATGCCTCTAATTGCATTTTCCTCCTTGACTCATTCAGTAATATTATGAGTAACCCACTCATGGTTTCGATTCACAACTTGCGCACGGGTACCTCTCACTTCTCACCACTGACAATCAAGGGAACCATCACGACTCTGAAGAGAGTTGTTGGATGCTTATGTCTATGATCAAGCTATCCTTATTACTGACTATCATGTTCCCAAAATAATAGTGTTGGGAACAACGATATTATCTTGTGTTCTTTAATGGTTAAATCAAAGAACAATCAAGCCAGTAGCTCGGACTCAAGATCACTCAGGACGTAGAACTAATGTCCATTTGATCATCTATTTGTGACTCAACTTGAATTTATCAGTGACGGTCTTATATGATAACTTCTTGAGTTTAAGTCAGGTCCAGTCCAGTATGAAGACACTTCATACTTAATGCACTACTAGGGAGTGTGACACACACACATAATCAAGAATAGGATTGTCACTTAGTCACATTAATGACCTTACACGATTAATGGGCTCCCACCCAGTTAATCAGGTCACTAAAGTTTTAAGTTCATTTGTTATGGATATTAATTCTTCTTCACATTGACTCTGTTGTGATAATAATAACATAATTGCATCCTTTATGAACTAAGGAAACAAACACTCTGTTTTACTCTACCAGAAACTATAATAAGATTAACATAATAAGTACCATCTTTATTCAATGACTTGTCATAATCTTTTAGAAATGGATAAATATCTTGTTTAAGGACACATATGCTCAACAAAAACTCCCTGCATGCTGACAAGGGCGTTTTGCGAGATAGCCATATTGTTTTTATGTCTATGATCGTGAGGGATTTCCCCATAGATCACCTGCCGTTTTTACGGGGGCGTTCTAGAGATAACCCCATAGCCATGTTTTGCGTTTGCGGGTTTGGTGTCTTTTGGAATAGCCTGTTGTTTCACGTTTACGGGTGCTGTTTTGGGAGATAAACTGTCATATTTTCTATGAATAATGAGTGACCGTGAGAGGTTTTTTATTTATAATACTTCGATGAGTTACAAAACAAAAATTGGTGCCTAAAGGGGCACTCTATGGGGAAGCGACAATGTTCCATTCAAAGACATTTCTTGGAAATAAAAAAATAACTAATAGGGTACGAATTTACTTGGAGATTTGGTGGTGGCGGTTTTTGGCAGCCCTACGGTGCTAGCCAGACAACGCTTCTTTATTAGCCTCGAATTTCGAGACAAACTCATTGAGTTTCCCGTCTTGGATCAGTTTCTCAAACGGTTACCTCAGTTGCCAAAAGTCAGATGTGGTGTGCCTGGATTCTTGGTTGAACTTACAGTTTCTGCTCTCGCCCCTTCTAGTGCATTTCACCATTGGCGGGGGCTGGTCAAACTTTTCTCCGTGAAGCTTCATGATCATCATTACAGAGACATTCAATGGGGTGGCATTGACGTTATCCTTTGCAGATTGGTCGTTGTGGTCAAACGATGTGTCTAACTGATGCTTGTTTCCATGAGAGTCGTCATTGTTTGGGTGCTGACATCTACGATCCATCTTTCTTTGATTTTTGAATTACTCTTCAACCGAGATGTGTTGAGCGGCTAGTACCATCAACTCTCGTATGGTATTCAAACGGCTCTCGAGAAGAGATCTCAAAAAATAGCTGTCGTGGATGTTGTCAATAACGACGATGATTGCGTCGTTGACCTTATTCGCTTCTTCGATTAATTTTTTCAGGTATGCTTGGAAATATTCGTCGGCTTGTTGCTTAAGTGACCACAAGTATGACTTCTCGTTTCTTTGGATCATCGATCTTGAGAATGTCGAGATGAAACTCTCTTTTAGTTCTTCGAAGAATTTGATGGAGCCCTTCGAGATTCGTTGATACCATTCAAACGTTGGGCCTGCGAGGGTGAGGAAAAATGCATGGCATATCGTTGGAGCGGTACATTTCCTCAGCTGCATCGCCGTCTAATACCGAACCAGATGGTATGTGAGGTAGCCATTTCCGTTGTAGAAGAAGCTTGGTAGGGATCAAGGGTCTCCCACGATTTCTTCTGCGAGTACATGGTCGGCAAGGGGGGGCATGGTCCTTTTAGAGCACGACTCGTACGGCCGGGTTTGTGTTCTTGGTTGTTGCAAATGTTGGGTGTATGATTCCGAGGAATCCTCACTAATTGATTATCGATCACCCTATGGGTGCGTAGGGTAACCTTTGATAAATATTTCGCAGGGATTAGAGTCCCATACCAATAATCCCAATACCGTATCCAACCCATAAGATTCAAAAATCAATCTTCCTGATCGTTGATATTCAATTTTTGAATTTATTGAGCCTTTGAGTATTATTAAATATTTATTCTATCAATAAATAATATTTTGTACCTTTTTAGACGATTCTGATGCGCAAATCTGATCTTTATTATGATCTCCGTTCTTCGCGTTCTTGAGCTCCTTCGAATTTTCTTGGTTGAATCTCAAAGATAGTTCCCACGAGTCTTCTGATGTAAGCTCCAGATCTACGTCGCTGGGATGTGTGGGCTCCCACTGAATAGAACCTTAAACCCTAATTTGAATTTTCTCTGAATAATGCATCAAAGAAAATCGCAGAAATTGTTTGGAGAGAGAGAGAGAGATTGAAAAATGAGAGTGAGAGTGTGTATTTTTTGGTTTCAAGTGTTCTCTATTTATAGAAATGACCCAACCGCTTTGAGAAAATCTGTCAACCAACTGTTAGAGATTTACTCAACTGTTTGGAGATATTCACTCTAAGTTTTGATTTATATAAATCAATCATATAAAGAATAAATCCAAAACGAATTTTTTTAAAAAAAATACCCTAAAGATTTAATAAATCAAATCTTTATATTTTCAAAAGATTGATTTCAAAATTATAAATTTATTTCGAATTCATTATTAGATTTCTCACTTTATATAAGTCTAGTTCGTCTAGTCCGATCAATATAGCAGGTCTCAATAACATTCACGCATAAACTACAAGTGTTGATGAACATCATCAAAATTTAAAGTTTTTAAGTCTTTAAGATTTTCTTTAATCCGACATGGATTAAAAAATTATTTGCAAGTCTTACTTAACAAAATATTCTAGATATTATCCATATAGATAATTTAGTCAATCTTTTCCATTCACTAAGACGCATTGACATTCGTAATCGAGGGTTTAAGATATGGACAAAGTTTCTGGATAGATAGCATAGTAAATAGTGAGAAAAAGTTTCTACCATATCTTTCTCTCATATTCCTGGGGAATAACCCTCAGTTACTACTCTAACTATGAAGGCGTTATCCTCTATGTCTAATCCTCTCTTTCATTTGCTAGAATATACTTACGGATACCGAATCATTTTACTAAGTATACCAACTCCAAATATTAATTTAAATCAATGACTTTGTAATTCTTGCTTTATTTCGTAATTGGAATTTTTCCTTATTTACTACATAAGAAATTTAACGTATTTGTGTATCATTGAACACGTTGATTTCCAGTCGGTGCTCGTAGTTCCGATCAGCTGACACACCCCCCACTACATTCGAGTACCATAGACTTCTAATTATGTCTACGAGGTTTCTACTTTTTTGTATTTAAATATTTAAACATTATTACGATGTTAATGGAATAAAATGAACAAATCACATTTCGACAACATTAGATATATACTAAATTAGTATTTTATCTTTTCATCATCACTTTAATCATCATGTTTTTATCACTATTTGGTTAACCATTCATTCATTCAACATAATGGATATGAATTATCACACATCAATTGCTGGGAAAAAAGAAAATTATATTGATGCATCAAGTGAAAGACAAAAACAACGGTGAAAGCGTTGAAATACTCTCATTGTATCCTTTACAGAATAATCATGAAATGATTTAACAACAAAAAAACCCAGTGTTTAAACTTAATTTCCTTGTATTATTTAAGTCACCCAATCATTAGTCTTCCTGAATCACTCATTCTAAGGAGCTGCAACTGAAACAAGAATATTTTAGACATATCAGTTTCTCACAGAATATAAGATTCACAAGTAAATGTCACAAAGTTCTTTATTGAAAAATTATATTTTAAGGAAACATTATTAGATGAGACATTCACCCGTTTCACCTTTTCTTCGGCCATGAGCTTGGAACACTTGTTTTTCCAATGTCCTTTCTCCTTGCAATGGAAGCACTTTCCTATGCGGCCTTCAGTTGCTTTTAATATTCCTCATATTCATAGAAAATTCCGTAGTCTTTCTCTGACCATGGTGCACCTTCTTCTTCTTCTTCTTCTTCTTCTTCTTCTTCTTCTTCTTCTTCTTCTTCTTCTTCTTCTTCTTCTTCTTCTTCTTCTTCTTCTTCTTCTTCTTCTTCTTCTTCTTCTTCTTCATCATCATCATCAATAAAGAAGCCCCTTTGTGAAACGCACCATGCGCCTCAGGCCTCTTCGCAAAAGCAGAGAGCAGCAGAGATGCTCTTGAAGGTCTGGAAATCATTAATAAGTTGAGTTACTCCGTAACTTAGCTTGTTTATAATGTAGTTTTTAATGAATTGTATAAAGTTAGATGATAGTGAGTTCAGATGATACTCACTTGTGACTTTTCATCCACTTTAGCACCATGCATGCAATTTAACTTCATTGAAGTGATTCGTCATCTCCATCACGTGATCACGAACACTTGTCCCACGCTTCATTATCAATTTCATGAACACACGAGTCACATCATTTTGAGTCTGCTTAGACGTCTTGCGCTATAGTTCTAAGAAATACTCCATCATTTCCTATGTAGTCTTAAGTTCCTGTAGGTTGAATCTCAACGAATCGCTTGTGCCGGCCAAAATATAGGCCATCACACGATTGTTGGCTTCGACCCAACTTTCGTAGGGCTCCCTTGTTGTTCTTGCACTCGAAGAAGTAGGGACATCGAGTAATTTATCAACAAGAACAAAGTGAATGTTCTCACTAATTAGGACAATGTTGATGTTGGCTTTCCCCTTAGGGAAGTTGTTTCCATCCAGTGTTGTTCGACAACAATGACTTCGAACAAGAATGACTTGATAGGGTGCTACATAGCAACTTGGCACAAAAATGAAACTTATTAAAACTTATGTAGGAAAATGTTTCTAAGCTTAAGAAATAGAAAACTTTGAGAGCTTTTTAAGAAAAACATAGGAAAAACCTCATTGTACTATTTCAAGGTAATTTAACAAGTGATATATAGTTGTTGCCTCAAAAAGTATATTATCCATATATCTAGATAAACAGAGTTTAGTCTCTAATCAATTAATTCACTTAAATAGGAACAAAGTTCTTTCTGAACTAACTACCCACTTTTGAAAATCCATGCAACAGATTTAATCATCACATGCAAGAGTAACCCACTTTTGTAGGTTCAGAGACTTAAGTCAATTAGTCACTGCTCCGAAGGAGGCTAGATAGAGCTGACTTACGACCATTGAAATAAATCTAATACTCATATATATTAGAAGACCATGTACATTCTCAAATAGACTACTTGATTGAAACCTTTCTGAATGGAGGCAGATCTAGTTGACTCAAGGTGTCATGTAATCCCGCGGTGTACACGAAACGTATGGAGACCTTCATATGTTAACTCTTGCTATTTTGACTACTACTGTTTTGACCATCTAAGGTAAACACGTTATCTAGGAGCTTACTTTTTTAATCATCTCGAATTAAAAGAAATTCTATCATTTTATAGCTCATTATAAGCTCCCCATTAATTACCCATTATAAGCTTATCCTAGGTTATTATTGTTGGGAATCACGCCTAGGATCCCGAGAATATTATCACAAAATGTGCCTCCGAGCCGTTCGGGTAAAACTAAAAAATATTATTTTAAAGCAAAAAACTAGTAGACCGAGCAACGGCCCGGATATCGGATAATAACCATATTACAAGATCTGATAAATATTATGCAATTTAATATATATAAATAATTACTAATAATCTACTCTATAGGTAATAATAGAAAGAAGTAAATGGTCGCATTTATTAACCCAATGCATAAGGCCGTACCACAGTTGACGACTTCCGGCAGTGCCTTCTGAATTCGGCAGGGCTTAGCCGGTGCTAAGGGAATCACTTGTGATCTCCCGCGATATTCTCCTAGATTCCTCGTACTTAAGCGTGGGCTTCGCCGGCAGGACTCCGTCACAAAATTTAACTCATGGTTCTTTTTAAGCTTCCAAAGACTAAGTCTCTTAAGCCGAACCAGAGATAGATCAGAGGAAAAATTCGCAGCCCCTTAAGGAGAGGGAGAGTTCGAATTTTTCTCTAGGGAGAGGTGCGTGAAATGTGTAGAATGATCTCCCAATTTATAGGCTCAGACTGTAACCGAGTTAGATAAATTCCCTCCCAATTATTTCAAAATCTATAATTAAATATAAATACATCTTTCAATCCAATGGCCTAGATTTAATCCTATCTAAACCAAATGGATATAATTAATTAGGGATTTAATTAAATAAGAAATACCTGATAAGATCAAAATGTAATCTTATCTTCTTATTTTTGCTTATTCGAAATATATATATATATATAATGAAATTCGAATTTCAATTATCTAGATCCAACGGTTTAGATAAATCTTAAACCGGTCTAATGGATCAAATTAATTCAGGATAAAATAAAATACCCTAAGGCTTGGTTAGAAACCCTTGTTTGATTTTATCCATATTATAAATTCAAAAATTATATATTATATATATAATTAATTAATTTCCAATCCGACGGTAAAGATTAAATCTTAAACCGATCCAACGGATACAATTAATTAATCAAATTTGAAAAACCTAAGCTTTGTCACCAAGCTATTAATTTTAAAATACATATAGGTTTAAAATCGATTAACTTAATCTAACGATTGTCATTAAATTAAAACCGATCCAATGGATTAAATTGATTTCAGGGTTGTACTCAAATACTAAAACTTTTGGTACTTATGCCGCAAATATGAAAAACTAAATCTTATCAATTCTAATGTATTAGGGTTCTACATTCCATGGAGCCTAATTCGAATTCCACATATATAAATATATATTTTTTTTCATTTATTAATATAAATCTATTAATTATTAATAAGATATTAATAATTAAATCCAAATAATTAAATTATATTAGTATCTTCTGATCTCAATATCACTCATTTAATTTTCATGGTGACACACCATCATTTAAATTCGTGACACGTGATTTAATTTCATAGTTTACGGAAACAATCATAAACTTAGAAATTCTTTAAATCAGAAACTCTAGGTCAAAACGACTTGGTTCGTAAAGAAAAGTTTCTTAGAATTTAATTTCCAGCAACTTTCATGTTGATAGAATGATGTGTGTTCTCCAGGAGTATAGCAAGGTTTCCTAATTGGTCATCTCGAGGGACGTATACCGGCCCCACTTTTGATTCCGTCTTTCGTAGACAAGAATAAAATTCTTATAATTTTTCAGTAATTAATAAATGAAGTTATTTATCGATTAATTATTTACTATATATTACTTAATTGAAACAGCTCAATTAAATCCCAATGTTAAATAGCCCACTATATAACATAATTGAGGGTTAGATTAATATTTAATTTATTACCTATGGATTTTTTTTTAAGAATGTAATAAATTAATTCTGATCAAAATAAATTAATTATCTGTCTTTAATAATTAACTATACAAACTAATTAGTTTGATTTTAATTTTTCTTAGGGTTAATAATATAAAGAAATTATTTTATTATATTTGAGAAAATAAAATTGGAACGCGCTTCAGGTTATAAAAAATATATTTTAACAAGAATTAATACCTTTAGGGGTTTATTTAAAATTAACCTAAAACATAGTACTATATATTTTTTTAATGTCGGCACGTGTAAAGTACACACCATTGCGAGTGGGCGCGATCAGCCCAAAACCGGATACACCTAGTCAGCCTGTGGGCTGACTCCTATACCTTAGTCCGCAAGGGCTTGACCTAATCTCCACTACCCCACGTGAGAGGGCTGGGTCTCGCATCGTTGTGCCAACCCGCAAGGCGCGGGCCATGCTTTGCGCAGGAGCGAGTGGGCGTTCGGCCTACTTTACCAGCTCGCATGCAGGCTTGTTTGTGCTCTCGCGGCTCGGCTTCACCCAGCCGCATTTCACGATGCCGGTGAGCCTTTACCTGGTCTCCCATAAATCCTAATCATCCAACTGCATGCCTGTTGACGTGGTTTCCCACCTCAATCAGTCAAGTGTGACTTGTGAGCGTATGATATTTTTGAACGGAACAATTGGTGGAATTCGATCTCTCACGTTGCAAGCTCACGATTCACTCACGATATATATATATATATATATATGTATATAAGCGATATAAATGAGACGAGGAGTTTTTTTATAGAGGTTCGTCCCAAAGCGGTAGTTGACTACTTCCTCTGTTAGTTTATTGCGACAATGAACATGGACGGATAGCTACAGGCAGCTAGATCACGTCTGAGAATAGAGAAGAATAGAGAAGGGGAGAAAGAATACAATAAGATCTCAAATGGACAAGAATGCCGGGTAGAATCTCTTCAGCGTATCCTCTCGAGGTTGTAAGTATGCGTGTCTCTCGATCTGAACTTGAGCTTGGCATTTATAGGCTTCAATTATTCCCGTTGGACTTCCAGGAATCGGGGGGTCTTCACTCCGTGCTGACCGGGTTGAATGGACGACCTTGCTACACGTGTCCCATGACTTTGTTCTCGTCGTCGTGTTTTAATTATGCCCGTTGGAGGCTTGACTTCGTACTCCTGGTATTCCGTCTGAATATGAAATGGGATGCCGGGTAGAGAATATGAAGACTCTACCCTCGTCTTTCTGGACTGCTATCGAATCGATTTGGGCTTTAGAACTCATTGGGCCGAGTAGCCTATATCCGTTGGTTTTTAGTCTGATTGAGAATCTCATTGGGCTTCTCATATGGGCTTTTACGAATACTAATTTGTTTCTTTAAAGCCTTTTATCATGGTTTGTAAATTTAATTAATTCACAACCTTAGCACTTTATGTCATATTAAATAATGACGAATTTGTACATCAACAATGCCTCCTTTGCTTTTTGCGATTTCTATGTGAGGAAAATCGATTTCTAGCTATGATAGTGATTGTTGGAAAATCAATATCTAAGATTACCGATAACTGGATTTGCAGAATAGTTAATTATTTTCTTATTACATACACACGAAGGATAAACGTTTCTTAATGGGCTGAACTAGATATCGTTTCCCATACCACGATACCCTATTATCCTATTCGACTTATGAAATCCAAAAATTTATTACTTTAGTCCAGGATCATTAATTCTCGCGATTTTTATCAACAAAAAATTAATTCATTATCTAATGTGAATTCGATTTAGGATTTGAGAAAATATATAATTATCTAATCAATAAATATTGTGCGTACATGATTCGCGTTCTTGCTGCGTTTTCTGATCTTTTGAAATTGCTTCTGCGATTTTCTGTCTGCTGGATTCTCCCAATCGTTTTCCGATCTATGTTGTGGAGTTAGATCGCCAGGATGTGTGGTCTCTTAGGATGACCTCGAAACCTTGAAGTGAACCGGGATCGAAAAACCCTGACTCTGAGAAACCAAATTTGCAGAGAGAGAGAGAGAGGATAAAGAGAGCTTGCGAATTTTCTCTCAATTTTGAGTTATAAAGTTATGATTTCTAATTTCAGGTTTTAGCCTATTTATAGGAAAAATCAAATCCTAACCACTTGGAGATATTCACTCATTATCTTTATTGAAAATAAATAAGATAATGAATAATATCATATCTTATCAAATCTTTATCTAGAAATATTTAAATCTAAAGATAAGATAACGAATCTTCTGGAAATCAAATCTTTTAAGATTCATATCTTCCATTATTTTGAATTAAATATCTAATATATATTTAATTTTGACCTCGTAAACAATTATAAATTTGAGAATATCAAAATCAAATTTAGGGTTCATTAAATCTAATATAAATCTATTTAATTATACTCGGATTACTGTTTTGAGCATAACTCTCAGTCCGTTCATCACAATGATGTGATTCAAATTGATAAATTCCTAGAATTTGATTTCCCAGACTGTACCAAAACTTTGGTGCTTTTGCCACTTTGAGGTAAATAGACATTTTATGACCTAATTCTTGAATCTAGTCTAACTGGATCTAACCCATATTCAACTAATGAATATTTCAATGTGGTGTCACTCTTATGGAGTTACAAAGCTGACTAATGTACATATTACTCAAGTTAGGTGAAATAAATACTTTCACCGAACTTCAATTACACTCCACTATAACTCGAAGCTGAATAGGCTCTTGAGTAATAATATTATAATATAATCCTTTGAACACATGAGTCCACGATTCAATAAGATATATTGGTAATCCTTGTTTTTTGTATTTATTATGATTCTCGTCAAACGGTACTAGCTGACGTTCTGCCCTTTGACGACACTACTTTATTCTCTATGATTCATACAAACTACTCATTCATTAGGTTATTAAATCAATGAGATGTACATGCGTACTTATTTGTGCTCCTAAATCATAATAAAGAAATCATAAATATTTGCATCCATGCAACTTATCTCGATCAACCTTCTGATCCCAAAATGAAAGTGCTTAGGAATGCCATTATATTATGTAATAATAAAATCAAAGATCACGTGAGTTGAACCGTACAAGCCCGTGACGCTCACGACTTCAACCGGTTCCATCTGATCATCTTAGTGACCTAATCTTGCTTTCATAAGTGATGGTCTTAATATGACGATTTCAATTTAATTTAAGTTTGTCCGTCCAGTATGGATTCACTCTAATACCTAGTGTGCTCAAAGGTGCGGGACCAGCACCAGATCCGGGAATAGATCATCACTTACAGTGTTTGAGTTCACTAAGAGTTTGCACCGATCAACTTCTCCCACTTTCTAATCTAAACAATGGACCTTACTTTAAGTTCTTAACTTATGCTCGTCAAACCTCCTGACACGTACACTCTGTGTGATGACGTGGCATAATTGTAAAACTATAGAACTTTGGGATGAAACATTTAATTTTCTAATAACTAGGATATAACTATATAAGACTATCATTAATAAGATATGTTTTCTTTCAAAGGAAATACAACAGTAATCTTAATGCAATGGGATAATCATTTGAATAGATGACATATTATAAAATATGTCCAACAATAGCTTCCAATCATCTTCCGACGTATCCTAAGGAATTTGATCGCCAAGATGTGTGGGTTCCCACTGAATAATCACTAAACCCTAAATGCAAAATCCCAGGAAAAATTCGCAGAGAATTTCACAGACTAAGAGACGGAGGGGCGATTTTCTAGAGAGAGTGTGGAGTGTGTTTTGTGGTTTATCGGCTCTCCTATTTTTAGGAAAAATGCCCAACCACTTTTGAGAAATTCCCTCAACCAATTTGACAGATTATTTAAACTATTTGGAGATATTTACTTAAGGATTTGATTTAAATAATTGAATAAAATAAAAAATAAATCCAAATCGAATCTTTCAGAAAAATATCACAAAGATTTAAAACTAAATCCCAAGTTATTTTTCAAGATTTTTCGTTGATTTAAAATCGCTGCTTATGTATTAAAATAATTTGAAATTAAAATTTAATAAATAATATTGATATAAATCAATATAACTATTAATTAATTATTAATAACAAATATTAATAACCGAATCCAATAATCAAAGTGATATTAATTATTCTCTTTATTAAATGTTTCAGGAATTAATTCTAATATTTAATTTTCTGTCATATTCGATTTAAATAATAGTGTCAATTTCGGCCTTAGCAAAAGAATTGTTATCCCTATAAATCTCAAGTTGTCCAAAAGAATGACACGATTCAAAAAGATAAATTTATCAAAATTTTATTTTCCAAAACCCTAGGAGGGTCCAAGAAACTAATTCAATAATTTTTTTTTTCAGTTTCTGCATTTGACGAAAACTTTGGTACTTTTATCGCATTTATAGTAATCAATGAATTTGTGACAACAATCAAGATTCACTCTTGATTAGATCTTTTCTATGTTTAATGAATACAAAAAATATAATAATTGGGATCTTGTCCTTGTGGAGCAAAAAAATAGACAAATGAACATTCACACTTCGATTACATTCCACCAACTTCGATTACATTCCACTATAACTCGATGTTGAACTGTCTAGTGTGTTTCGATTCCACTTTGATTATATCTTCCACTCTCAAGTGTGTATTGATTATGGACATACACACTTGAGCCGGGAGACACTTTGGAAAGAGAAGAGTAAGAGCTCCGAGAATGTTCTCGCAAGTAGGAAAAATGTCATCTTTACAGTCATGTTAAATTTTAAATCAAGATGACATTAATTAGTGGTAATTAGTTCATACGAAACGGACCGGTAGAGTGAAGGGCAGTCTGTAACTTAGAGCGTATTGTAGTTGAAGCCTGTCATGTTGAAAAATTCTAATATCATTCGCAAGTAGGAAAAATGTCATCTTTACAGTCATGTTAAATTGTAAATCAAGATGACATTAATCAGTGGTAATTAGTTCATACGAAACGGACCGGTAGAGTGATGGGCATTGAACGGACCGGTCGAGTGACGGGCCGTGAATTATCATTTCGTTAAATTATATGTGTTTTTCTAAGTATTGATTGACATTTTCCAATGAAGATTATCTTTCAACTTCAAATATTTTCTTCGTGTTGGCTTGAGAGGGAGTGAGGTTCGGAAAGAGAAGAACATGACTCCTATAACAAGATTGAAATCCGAGGTTGTACAACACATGTCTGGCGAAATGATAGAGCTAGAAAACCATTTAAGGAAATGAAGCTTTTAACTTGTCAGAACTTCGCATAAGGGCCTACTTCTGGGCCTTCAATCTGAAAAATGAAGAGATAAGAGTTAAGTGTTGGAAAATACGGGATTCAGGGTTTAAAGAATCCGTCGAGGGTTATTTCTCGAGGTGAGGTGCTGAAACGCCTCTGATATACCCCGGCAACGAGGCCCACGCCTCACGTTCTTGAGGGTCACAGAGGCCACTAACGCTTTTAATTCTTCCACCTTAGGTGTTTTAGGCGCACACCTCAGGTTTACTCGCGAGTTGGTCTTTCTTTTTTTAACCTTAAATCTCTATTTTTATTTCTATTAATTCTCTATATACATAGATTTTTTGAAGACCTTTTAATAAATTTTAAAACGTGTGATAATTAAGTGGATGAATTTTGTCTGGAATTGAGCGTATTTGTTATGGATTTTATGACATGTGTGATATTTTATAAATTTGGGATAGTATCGGTAAAAATATATGACTTCGATTTAAGTTATACTTCTATATCCAAACTAAACAATTAACAGAAATAAAAATACATGATTTTGATTCAAGTTGCGATCTACTACATACACTCAAGAATTGACAGTAAAAGTACATGACTTCGAATAAAGTCGTACTCTGATACATAAACTCATAAAATAACGGCAAAACTAACTATTGTAGAATATGCTACATTACACAACACATTCAAATCTGGAACAAATATGAAGATTATGTCCAAAAACAAAGTTTAGCAGTATCCTAAATCTGGTGTTTGCCAAGAATTGGCTTATCTGCTTGTCCATATACATGCAGACTTCGATACCTTATTCAGACAGATACGTGGCTCTCTGGGGATGGCTCTTAGAGATTTTACCCCATGCTTGTGAAAGCGAAATCTCCTTGAAAGTTGAATTGACCAGATTGCCCTATGGTAAGCTTTATGAAAAGATGAATGGAGTTTTGTCACTTCAATATGATAATGATACATTCTCTATTATTGGTTTGTAAAAAGGATCAGCTATGTGATTTTATCATTTTCAGCTGTAAATATGGACAAAATATCAAATTGTAAGTCTGACTATACTATAGTATATATTATCATCAAATTTTTATTTGTATTATCGGGTGAGTTTGATATTTTAAATGACGAATTCATGAACTTTTTTCCTCTCTCTATCCGTCAGACTCAGTCACAATAATTTGATGTACTAATTTCTAGGAATAAATTTGTAATTATTATAGCGAATCTATCTACTAGACAAAGTTGGGGAAGCTTTTCAGTATCCTTTTACATCTTTTGTGGCTTCACTCACTTTTATTATTGTTTTCTTAACCATCTTAGCCTTTGTAAAGTTAGCATTGATATCGTAAAAATAATAAAATGCACGTCTTTAATAGTGATCTTTATGCTATGAATTTCGTATTCAGGATATTATTAAAATCTCGAAAATATCACAATATTATTATTACTTAAATCAACTTATTGTTAAGATTAAGCGTACTTTTTTTTTATTATTGGAACAAATATAATTTGATGTTATGAGACCTTTGATAGTAGGGTAAATTTCGTCTAATGTACTCAATGTTTGATCGGCTGTGGATTATGTACCCAATGTTTATTTTCAATAGTTAATGTACCCAAACTTAATTCTGTTAGATTTTTTTTTTCGTATTTTCAGTCACTTGACCGTCAACGAATGATTCCTTCTACATGTGTACATGTTTCATATTTTTGGCATAACTCACTCACTTTTTGTCCAAATTTAATGAATAAACTACCATTTGAAAGCTAAGAGATATACCTACAACTTTGGTGTTTTAGGTTTTTTAAAAAGAGTTTTTAAAAATATAAAATTTCAATTACAACGTAAAACTAGACATTTGTTTAAGGCAAAATATTTTTTCGAGCAAATTTTAATATATTCAATGACTTTTTTTACGATGAAACGTAAAACTACAAAGTTTTAGATAAATATTTTATCTTTCCAATGGTAGTTTATTTATAAATTTTGGACCAAAATGAGTGAGTTTTGCCAAAAACATGAAAGATGTATTGCGAAAAATCTTTTGTATTGTGATCGATAGACGCATTCGTGTTATTCTAATGATCGTTTGCAAGGTATGGGAATAGAAAACGATAATAAGAACATTTCAAAGACAAAGGTTAAACATGTCATTCTATATAATAATAACATCTAAATGTACTATTTTACTTTGAAAATAAAAAACTTATGACAAAATGTATCTTACTTTTGCTTTTTTTCCCTCAAACTATATAAACTTCAAGGTGAAGAGTTAACTATTGCGCTTTTCTATTCTGATCTTCAATATTAAACAAAAAAGGGTACATAAACACGACATAGCATTAGAGCTGGAACTCACGACGCCCAATCCACGTTCACGATGCATCGTGATGGGTTTGGCAAAATCACGATGGGTCGCGACGAGTGGGTCAAAATCGCGATGAGTTGCAATTTGTGGTGAAAATCCGCGCCAAAATATCTCGCCCAGTCGCACCTTGCCACGTCATCAATCCGATCAATCCGCGCCAAAATATCTCGCCCAATCGCACCTCGCCACGTCATCAATCCGATCAATCCGCGCCAAATTACTCGCCCAATCGCACAGTCGCGCCGCATCCCGACGACCATTTTCGCGATTTTGGCGTTCCGAGTCGTGATGCATCGCGACATCGCCACTTGCAGCTCTACATAGTATCCAACAAGAGACGACGAAGTGTTATAAGATGCAATATAATTATATTTATTTGATATCTTTTAGTAGTTGTTCCAACAAAAAAAAAAAAAGAAGATTATAGTTTATAATAATCTTTGTTAATTCACATTTAGGACTCTTAAAAATGTAGAAACCTAGAAGTACTATGTTAGTTTTTCTTAAGTTGAGATTAGGGTTGAGAATTTTGTACACGGTTTATGGTTTTGTCCCGGTTATGATTTGAACTCGGACCAAATAATAAAATTAACCTCGAAATTTTGTTCAAAAACCGAGAATCAGAACATGAATAACACCTTAAATTCCGTATTTTTTCTGGAAATGGACAAAAAAATATTAATTTTCGGTTATTTGTTCAAGTTTCGATTTCACCCATAATAAAGATATAAAGGACAAACGTGATTGCTAATTTTTTTTTTTTTGTAAAATAATTATAAACAGTAACATCAATAGTTTGTAAATGTGTTATTTATTTTACTTTTTCTATTTTTTTCTTAAACTATATAATCTTCGGTGTAAATAACAAAAAAAAGTTACAACGCACTTTTGTACTCCGATCTTTATATCGAAATATATAATTCATAATGATTAACAAATAACAGTGACAATAATTGTAAAAAAAGCTCACATCACACTTTTCTTCTCCGGTATTTGATCTCTAAAATCTCAGTATATGAAAAAATCACAAAAATGTTTATATTAGAAATAAAGTCAATCATGCTTACAAATCTTCGTCCAAATCTTCATGCTAGAAGACTCACAGTCTAAAGTTCATAGTGATTACATTGCATTTTCTTTCTCTGTATTAGATCTCTCCAACGTCTCAATTAACCTGAAAGAACAAAAAATAACATTAGTAAATACGATAGAAATGAAAGTTAACAAAAAAATGATAAAAATATATCATGTCGTTAATGAAAATCATGTCCATGCTTAGAAAAACTCTATCCATCTGCATGTACTGTTCTCTTTACGGTATTAGTATTAGCATATATTATTATTATTATTATCAAGGGTAGTTTAGTCATTATCTAAGCCTAATGCTTCAATAATAGAGTTCTTGAGTTTTTCCCTTTCCTCGATTTCTACATGGTATCACAGCTACAATCATGATTCTTCGTTGAATGCTTCCGCTTGGGTATGCTCTGCTCGTTATCATCTCTCTTCGGGTAAAGGTTTGTGGGATTTTGGATTTTTGGGTTCGGATTGAATGATTGTGTGTGATCTTGGAGCTTTGGATTTAGGGTACTGAGTATAGAGATTAGAGCGTTGAAGTTATTGATTGATTTCGGGTTTGGAAGATTGGGAGATTTCCTTTTAAGGGCTTTGTTGGGGCTTTTCGATTTTAGGATTCTTGAGATTTGAGTTTTGTTTGGGTGAGAAACAAAATTCGCGATTCTCGGACTGCAACGACGGCGCTTGGGAAAATTGCATTTGCACTCTTGTTCACCGCTGGATCGTCTTGAAACTTTGGCAGATTGTTACCAACACATAGAGGCGTGTTTAGATCGGTGGAGACAAGATTTTGAAATTTTTAAGTTTGTCTGACGAGCAGAAACCATAGGGTAATTTTGAAAGAGTTTCTTTGATTTCTTAAGTGTTTTGGCTTTGGATTTCCTTGTGTTTCAACCATGACTTGCAACGTTCACTTGGATGGATCATATTGGAGTTTTGCTGCGAAATTTTTTCTAAGTAGGAATCGGATATGGAGCAATCTTTCTAGCAGTCTTATGAAGCGCAAAAGGATCGTTGGAAGGCGTAGTGTTCGGAGTTGTAAGCCAAAGAATCAATTGCAATTGTGTGCCTTGTTCGTTGCTCCTCATGTTAGTTTTTCTTTGTCCAATGGGACTATTTGTTACTTGCTTCCGATGGGACTATTCGTCAAACTTCATGTACAGACACCCCTCAGCAAAATGGTGTTGCTGAAAGGAAACACCATCATCTGGTCGAAACTGCTCGTTCGTTCTTATTGTCTGCCGAGGTTCCTAGTGTTTTTTTTGGGGGAAAGCCATTCTTACAGCTGCTCACGTGATCAATAGAATCCCAACTTCCCATAATGCTAGTTAATCTCCTTTTGAAAAATTACTGGGGAATAAGCCTGATTATTCATCGTTGCGTGTCTTTGGTTGTACCTGCTTTGTTCTTCGACCTCACGTCGAGCGTACTAAACTGACTTCTAAATCAGCATTGTGTGTCTTTCTGGTCAAAAGGGATATCGTTGTTTTGATATTGACAGCGACGATGTATGAGTCATGTTGCTCAGAAATTATATGTCTCTCGCCATGTATTTTTCTTAGAGCATATCCCATTCTTCCCTGTCCCTGCTAGTTCACATTATATGACACAATCAGATCTCGTTAACATTGATCCTTTTGATATTGACAGCGACGATGCTCCAGTTACACAGTCTGACTCTTTAACTCATGATCCACCGACTCCTTTAGCGATTGCGGATCATCCGCCCTTTGAGCATGCGGATCATCCACCTCCCCGCCAATCTACAAGAGAGCGTAAGTCCACCAAACTTCCCGATTTTGCTTATTCTTCATATTCTACATCATTTGCCTCATTCATCACCTTCATTCAGGGTCTATCTGAGCCTAAGTCTTTTCGAGAGGCTGTTATTGATCCACTTTGGCAGCAAGCTATGGGTGAGGAGCTTGCTGCTTTACATCAGACTCATACATGGGATTTGGTGCCTTTACCATCTGGAAAATGCACAATCGGCTCTCATTGGGTTTACAAGATCAAAACAAAATTTGATGGAACAGTTGAACGGTATAAGGCCCGACTTGTTGCTAAAGGCTATTCCCAATAGTACGGCATGGACTATGAAGAAACTTTTGCACCCGTTGCAAAGATGACAACTATCCGTACTCTAATTGCTGTTGCTTCTGCCTGTCAGTGGAGCATATATCAGATGGATGTCAAGAATGCATTCTTATATGGTGATCTTCATGAAGAAGTTTACATGACACCTCCTCCAGGTATTGCACACACACCGGTCACGTCTGTAAACAACAAAAATCACTTTATGGCCTCAAACAAGCCCCCGTGCATGGTTCGAGAAGTTTTCCCTTGTAATCACTTCGCTTGGTTTTCAGTCTAGCCATCATGATTCGGCTCTCTTTGTCAAACGAACGAGTGTGGGCCGTATTATCTTAAATTTTGCGACGGAGTCCTGCCGGCGAAGCCCATTCTTCGGTACGAGGAGTCCAGGAGAATATCCCGAAAGATCACGGGATTTTCCCTCAGCACCGGCGGAGCCCTGCCCAAGTCAGAACGCGCAGCCGGAATCGTCTTTGAGGTACGGCCTTATGCATTGGGTCAATAAATGCAACCATTTACTGCTTTCTATTTATTTCCTATTCGACTAGATTATTAATAATGATTATGAAATATTAAATTCGAAATATTTATCGGGTCTTGACGAAATGATAATTACCCGATATCAGTGTCGTCGGTACGGTAACAAGTTTTTCGCTTTAAAATAATTTTTTAAATGCTACCGGGACGCCTCGGAGGCTATTATCGTGGTAAGGAAGTCGGACTGATACCACCGATTTCCAACATGTTGATGACATGATTATTACTGGTGATGATTGTGATGGGATTAAATCTTTGAAGTGTGAGTTGGCTCGTTGTATCTCTATGAAAGACTTGGGCTTGCTACTTCACCAAAAGGCTATCTATTATCGCAGTCCAAGTATATAGTTGATTTATTTGAGCGTGCGCGTCTCACTGACAACAAGACTGTTGATACTCCCCTTGAGACCAACGCTCGATAATCTTCGTCTGATGGTACTCCTTTGCCTGACCCTAGTCTATACCGTAGAGTTGTAGGTAGTTTGGTTTACCTCACTGTTACTCGCCCAAATATTGCACATGCCGTTCATGTAGTTAGCCAGTTTGTCACTGCTCCTACTACAATTCATTGGGCTGCTGTTCTACGTATTCTCAGGTACCTTCGAGGCACTCAGTTTCAGAGTCTCTTATTTCCATCTCCCTCATCTTTAGAGCTGCGTGCTTATTCTGACGCTGATTGGGCTGGTGATCCCACGGATCGTAAGTCAACTACTGGATTCTGTGTTTTTCTTGGTGATTCTATCATCTCTTTGAAGAGTACGAAACAAGATGTCATTTCTCGATCGTCTACAGAAACTGAGTATCGTGCTATGGCCTCGACCACTTGTGAGATTGTTTGGTTGCAGTGGTTACTCTCTAACATGGGTGTTAGCCTTTCCCAACCTACACCATTGCATTGTGATAATCAGAGCGCGATTCAAATTGCGCGCAATTCAGTGTTCCATGAGCGGACCAAGCATATTGAGATTGATTGTCACGTTGTTCGCCACAATCTTCAGATTTTTTTCTTATATATATATGAGGATCTTTGGATTTCACCCTTACCCCTATAGTGACTCGAACTCAAGACCTCTAATGTATTAAGTGATGTACTTGTTACCACTAGACCAAGCACATCTTGTCACAAGGAAGACTTAAATTCAATTTAGATTAGAATAGTTTAGGTAACTCAAAACCTGTTGGCGGCAGCGGTATATTGACCAGACTGGCACCATCACGTTACCATTTGTTTCTTCCATTCACCAGATTGCTGACTTGTTCACGAAAGCTCACCCCACCTCGCGTTTTCGCTTTTTATCTGACAAACTCTCGATGTTTCTCGCTGTAGCATCGTGAGTTTGTGGGGGGATATTAGCATATTTTATTATAATTATTGTCAAGGGTAGTTTAGTCATTATCTTTTTGTTATGTTAACTTTATACAAAAGCCTTCTTGTAACTTAAAAGACCTAAATCTCAATAAACTAGAAAGACTCAAATCAGAAAGGAATAGGCGAACTATAGAAATAATAGTAAAAACATTACATATATACTGATGAAAAACACGCCTTCTCGTCAATGAAATATATATTCAAGCAAAAATATATAACAGTGATGAAAACGTACCTTTGTTGCCGATGAAAACTATGCTTAAGATACAAAAAAAAAAAAAAAAAAAAAAAACATCCGTTAATCTTTACATAAGAAACTTTCACAATTGACTTCTTATAAAAACACACGTAGCAAAAAAATAAAATAAAAAAATAGAGGAATAATAGTTATATGTCAACCTTAATCAGACAACTAATATATACTAAATTCTAATCGTGGCATTAATGAGATTAATAAGAAAGAAAGAATCATTCACATGAGTAATATAAAGAATCTTAGAGGTAAATGCTTCATATGTAACTGCATTAAAAGAGTATTATCAACATCAACAATCAAATTCTTGACGAACCAAAATCCAAAATCATCAACGTAAAGAATGATTAATATGTGGTGTGATTTATACCCATCTTCTCAGATTCCATCCTTTATGGCGTTTGTATAAAAAAATATGTAAATCCAAAAAAATTTACAAATGTTGTAGACCTGTAGTCATTCAACCTTATATGTTTATATATACTTTTTAATAGATGGTCTTTTTAGATTCTTGTAAGTTACATGGTTTTGAAAAATTTAAGAAGATACAAATTTGTTATTTAGTTGTGTCAATTCTTATGTCATTCAATGAAATGAAAAGAAGAAGAAAAATAAATGAAAATTATATAAAAATGAGAAATCCCAATAAAAATCATCTTACAAAGCCAAAATATTAAATTGATCTATAATTTCTTATTTCTCGTACTTTAATTTTATCATACCTCATAACTTGTGAGTTATTCCTTTTATAATATATAGATTGCGGATAAATATTCGCTTTGGACTTTTGTAACTAATTTTTTCTTTGGTTTTTCATCAAAACATATTCCCTTAAACTCAAATATGGTTAAATACGCTTTAGACTTTTTAGACTTTTGTGACTTTCTTCGGTGTTTTCATCAAAACATTAAATGCCAATTAAGCTCATAATTCAACTTCTCATCACAACAAAATTTGTCATTCCAAAAATATTATCACAACTATGATTATTTATGTCCTATTACAAAGGGCACATTCGCATATGATCATAACGATTAAGCAGAAATTTCCCTAACTTTTATTCCCATCAGCCAAGAAGACCCTGCTCTCCTCATCGGCCCTGGTTAGACCAACCATCTCTGAGCCACCGAGCTTCTGCGCCCTCCGGGCCTCGGCTTCCCAGTCAGTGCGGAAGAGCACGACGTAGAGCACCGACACAACACAAGCCAGCTGTGCCGACATCAGGCCAAGCCATAGCCCAGAAAACCCAAACCCGTTCCCAAAGGCAAGCCCCACGGCGACGGGTGTGCCCACCAGGTAGAAGGCGCCGAGGTTGACGCGTGCAGCCACGACGGGCCTGGCGGTGCCGCGCAGAACCCCGCAGCCCGTCGTCTGCGGGCAGTTTCCAAGCTCGCAGAGCCCCATTATCGGCATGACCGACGCCACCAACGCAATCACGGCCTTGTCGCGGGTGAAAAGCCCCGCCCAGCTCTCCCTCAGGATCGCCGTCCATACCACGTTGGCGAAGCCAATCACGACGGCGCAGCCCAGGGCCACTGTGGCCGCTAGCTTCGCCCTATGCGGTTTCCCAGCGCCTAGTTCGTTCCCAACCTAGACACATTAAAACTAGTGTCAACAAGCTAGTTCGGTTGTATGAATAATTTTTAAATTCCAACCACATAACATTCAAAAATTTAATAAAGGCTCAATTAACTAGTAACAAATTTAAAGTAAAATTTCCATTTTATGTCAATAGTAAAGTATACAAGTACAAGTGTTACACATCACAAAATATGTTTGCAGTGGAATAACAAATGATATTATTGACTAAAATTAAGCATGTACTCGGAAATTCTACATCACGATGAGATCAAAACCAAAAACTCTCGAAAATTTGTGTAATGGAATTACAATTTGCAATTTTAAGCGTTTTAACGTCAAAAATTCAAGTTCAAGTGCTCCGGAAAATCATATTTTTTGTGCATGAAAAATGTAGAGCAGAAATGTGGACCTTTTTGTAAAGAATAATATCTTCTATTAATGTATATACAAGAAACGGAATGAGTGGGGAAGTTAGTATGTGTTGAGTGAGGTACTTTTCTTCAGGTGCTTGCGACTGCGAGCACTTGCACTGCACGCTCATGCAATTGGGTGCTTTGGAAAGCAGAAAAGTGTTTTTTTTTTTTTTAATTATTTATGTATTGGTTTGAACTTTGAAATAAGAGAAAAATAAAATAAAATAGAAGAATATAGTGACGAAAGAGGTACTAGTTTGGTACGAGTGTCCTCTGTGTAAAACCCAATAAGATTTTTTTAAAATAGCGACACACATAAATATAAATATGGATGAGAATTATGTATTTAAGTGGTGAGTACTAAGTCGTACTCGTACCCAATCATTTTTCCATTACCACCAACTATTTCAAGTATTTTTTTAACGATAATATATTCCATATCTGGACCACCAAAAAAAGAAACACCTATTGCTATTATTAAGTGATGATAATAATAAATCTAAATTACTAATACTAATTCTTGGGAGAAGATACTGTCATCTATTACTATTGGTGTACTATAGTAGCAATGCGCAATAATCGATATTATGCGCTAAAATTATTTAATATATAAATATTCGATGTTAAAAGACAATTAAAAAGTGAAGCGCAATAAGACAGTGATGGCTGATGAAAAATGGCAGAAGAAAATGCTCCTTCAATAAAAATAAGAGTTGGAATTTTTCTACATACACGAATCATATCCGAATTATTATTATTATTATTATAATAGACTGTTTTACTTTTCTCATGTGTAATATATAATCTGCTTCTTTTCAACGTCTAATCATATGATATATCTCCATGAAACAAATATAGCAACTATTTAACCTAATGACATGTCATTCTCTTGATTAATTCTTACTAAAAATATCGACATATTATTGAAAAATATATTAAATAACAGAGTATGAATTTTCGAATTAAATTTACGGAACCAGAATTAAGAAGCCCCGTATTTGCGCAACTAGTCGCAAAGACGAGAGAGAGAGAGCGCACTGACCCGAGTCGAGACGCAGGCAGACAGCGCCAATGGCACAGTATACATCATACTAGTGGTCTGAATCAGAATCCCCGTGGCCGCCACAGTCAGCGTCGGGTCCGGCAAATACCCGGCCAACACCGTCACGATTTCATACCACCACCACTCCAAACATATCCCCAAACAGCTCGGCACCGCCAACGCCAACAGCTCCCACATTCCCACCCCGTCGTCCCCTCCCACTCCCCCGCCCCTCCCCCCAACGCCCCGCCACATCTTCGCCCCGCCCCCGCCCCACCACCACCACCCCGCCATCATCCCCGTCATCCCCACATTTGTCGCCACCGACGCCACCGCCACCCCCGCCACGCCATACCCCATCACTGGCACCAGCAACACGTTGAGCGGCACGTGCACCAACACCACCGCAGCCAGCGTGCTCCACATCATGGGCCGGGCCGCACGCTGCGAGCGCAGGAAGACGCGCAGCGGCTGCAGCACAGCGTTGGCGAGGAGGTCGGGGAGGGAGAAGCGGCAGAAGGTGGCGGCAACCGCAGCAATGGAGGGGTCCTGCCCAAGCGCCACCATAATGGGCTCAAGGCTGAGCCAGAGAGCAGCGATGGGGAGCGAGGCGGCGAGGAGGATGAGGACCATGCGCTGGAAGGCTCGGACGAGGACGGCATCATTGCGGGTCCCGTAGGCCTGGCTGCAGACGGGGTCCAGCCCCGAGGCGAGCCCCATCAGGACGGAGTAGCCGGTGATGTTGGTGAAGCCGAGGGAGAGAGCTCCCCCGGCGAGCTCGAGGCTGCCAAGGCGGCCGAGGAAGATTACGGAGACGGCGGCGCGGAAGAAGACGAGGAGGTTCATGCCGGTTATCGGCAAAGCCAAGGACCATAGCTCTCTTAGCTCCGTAAGTATCTGTGTATATGTATATAGAAGAAAAACAGAGTCTCGGGACTTGAAGACGCTAAAATATTGAAAAAACAGAGAGATGATGAATCGTTTCCTGAGTTTTTCACCTGGGAAACAGTGGGGAGTTTGTTGAGAGAGAAATCCGTGTCTTTGTCTTCCATGTTGGCGAGTAGTTTCTGCAGAAGTGAATCGAACAGTTGGAAACTAAGCAAGAAGAGAAGAGGAAGAGGAAGTTATTACCTGTTTTGGCTAATTAAGAAGAGAGAGAAGTTGAAGAGCTTCCATGGTTATGGCGGCAACTGAGATACCCGAAAGCAGAGAGAGCTTTTCTTTTTCTTTTTCTTTTTCTTTATTTTATTATTTTTCTAGGAAATGAGAAAGCGACGCACTTGACTCTTCGGAGGTTTATTGTATTTGCTTTTCTTTATAATAGAGAGAGTTGTTTTTGTTTGCCTCCAAAGACCTTTCGTTATTGGTGCTGACACGGAAAATGATACTTGTTCTGATCAAAGACACGCGATGAAGTGAAAGGTCGGTCTTTGTTTTCTTGTATTATTATGTGTCTCGGATTCTCGATTCCTAAAAATACACCAATGCCTTTTTTTATTTTTAAGATATATTATTTTTAAGCGAGTAGTGTCCGCTCGCGCTGCGCCAATTACTCCCTGTTGTCTTTGTCCTCGTCGTCTATTGTTGGTCTCGTTGCACAAATGGTCTTCGTCGCTAAGCTCTTTGCCCTCGTTCTTTCTTGGTTTGGCCTCCCTCGCCATGAAGTACCGTCGATGAGGTTTCATCAATGAGGCTTCATTGGTGAGATTTTGCCGATGGGCATATCCTCATCGACAAACTTCATTATCTCCGTAATCATTTTTGGCGCATGTTCTCTTTGTCGGTCGATTTTGCTTACAGACTTTGATTTTGATATTGGACTTCTTTATTCAAAATTCATTTCTATAAACCAGAGAGATAGATTTCGTCGTATCAATGTAAATTGACACGGACGAAATTGGTCCAAATTGTGAGCTCTAATAGAGAACCAATGAATTCCCATTAATCTTATCTCTTGTGAAGAGCAATGGTTTAAAAGTCAAAACTGTATGATAAAATAGTTAAAGAGCAAATGAAACTAACCGTAATTACGCATGCAACATTCTTTGAATCTTGTCTTCATTCGATAATTTGGTCAATCAGTGTTTGTTAATAATGGGGGTTCTTGGAAATGACTCATATCCAATCTTCATGTCATTGATATACTAAGGACAAGCTGTCGTGAAGATTAATGCTTAATTGTAATTTGTAAGATTAATAAGAGACATATCAAATATGCATGTACTTGTATAGAGTTCTGTCTTTATATTGATGAGAGTGCAGAAAAAATAATAAATCAAAATCAAAATCAAACGAGACACTCTTTCTTCCCTGTTTCTATGGATCATATCAAATATTTGGATTTGTCAAATGAGTTGATACCCCACGGGAAAGTGTCAAAATGGAAAAAAAGTATTTTAAAAATAAAAGGACAAAAATTAGGAATCCATATTTTAAAATGAGATATATGCGGCATAAGTAGCTATTTTGAATATTAAAGCTTACGTTTACACTTTTAAGCGTTGGATATCCGCAATTTCTCTTCTAAATTCAAGTGCACATCACAGCATTAAATTCCTTTGAAGTAAAATATATTAGTTTTTTAGCATTAGGCGAGAATTAACTAAAATGTGTAGTTTTGAATCTTTGTCTTTCTGACTCTTGAATGAGATAAATATAAAATAAAATAAAAATAAAGCTATTTAATTCGTTTAATAATAAAAATTAATTAATTAATTAATTAATTAACTAACTAAATAAAAAGACGAGTGCCGAATTGGATGCCTACTCTTAAAGCCTTTGTCAATATTATACATTCCCATTCGTACGCCCGAATTTGATGCCAATTGTTAGTGCATAGAGCCATAGACTATGCAACATTATTCTTTGATTTAGTTAATAAAAAGACGATAACTTCTGAAAATGTTAGATTGATGATAAGAAAATAGTTTTGGTATTTTGTGGCAAGACTAAAAGGAAAAACGGAGCTTAAATTAAATTATGCTCACAAAAAATCCAACTCACAAATCCATCTCTAGAAAATAGTTTTGTAATGCATGCATGTGCATTTTTTTGGAACATATAAAAATTGGATCACTTTAGAAAAAGTCAAAGCCCATCAATGAAAGTCAAAGCCCACAAACGAAGTTGAAGACCAAAGGCCCACGACCCAAAGCATTTGGCAAGGCCCGGAGCTAAAAAGACGAAGACGGAGACCAAAGGCCCATGACCCAAAGCATTTGGCAAGGCCCAAAGCTAAAAGAAGCGAAGAAGACAAAGCCCTTGATCGAGGATCTCCTGGCGAGGTCCCCCGACGAGCCCCTGGCGAAGTACCTCGCCCTAGCAAGCCCCTCGCCATAGCATGACGAAGGGATAACTCACAATTATTCCACATGACGAGGAGATTCGAGCTTACAAAGACCCCCGAGAAGTCCCCTAGATTCCCCCGGACTCAATATACTGCAAGCTCGCGGACACCCGGAAGACATCAAAGACGAACTATGGAGCACTAGTGAATCCCTCGCCATGGCAAGGAGTCGCGACAAGCCCCAAGGAGAAATTCGCAGGCCCCCCTCTGCGCAATTATTAAGAATTGATTTTTCTTATAAATAGGAGTCTTCCCCACCTCATTTCCACACTCACTGACAGCTGAGCTTCTTTCTATACTTTCTCTCTCTACAATTTATTTCATATAGGCTAGATTATTAATAATGTATAATGAAAATTAAATTGCTAATAATTTATTAGATCTTGTAATCGTGAATTATCCGATAGTCGATCCGTTGTACGGGCCAACAAATTTTTCCGCTTTAAATATTTTATAAAAGTTACCCGCACGGACGGCTTAATATCGTGATAAATACGTGGAGTCGGAGCACCGAATCCCAACAGCTTCATCAAAGACTAAGGTCGCTCACAATTGAATAAATAAATTAATCAACTTACAGATTCCATCTTTAATCACTAACTATTTGATATACAATACAATAGCCATCGCATGCACGTAATTTACTCATGCACGTTGCAAGTGAGTTATGACATGTCCACTATTTTTTGCATTCTGGAACTAGTGCTATTTTAGTACTACTATTTTTATTTTATTTTTGAAACCAGTACTACTATTCGACTGTACAATAATTGCCCTAAAATTAAGATAAATTTTTTGCAAGACTACCAATTAGTTATCTTCTTATGGAGCGTGATTATCATTAAAGAAACGCTAATTTTACTTATTAGTATTAAGTTTACTGACGGTAATGGGTTTGTTAGGTATGGAATGGATTATAGAACATATGCTAAACAAGAAATCCATTTTTTTTTTGGGCATCTCAAGGGAAATTCATTGATGTGGTTCATGTCTTTAAAATGGGTCGGGCCTGTCGTCACTTGTTGACTTTTCTTGTGGAGACAGGATCCTCCACTAATCGTCGGACCGGAATCACCCGTTACCGGAGAGTCCCAGAATTTCCAGTTCTCCCAATCATTGACTACTCCAGCGCCACGGAAAAACCGGTTTTCAGCGGTCACAGACCTATATCTCGGGCCCCACAACTCTGTGGTAACGGGTTAGAGGACCAAGTTCCAGTCTGACGATTATCGGAGGGTCCGATCCAACAAACACTACTAGATCAGTGAGTCAAACATCTAGCCTAGGAAAGTCAACAAACGACGATGGGCCTAACCTAATATCCAGCTTTGGGCCGCTACAGTGTTTGATCCATTTTTCAGCATCAACAACTTTTTGCAAAGTAATTCAAGCAATAACAAGACAAAAAAAAAAATTATACGAATTAAAATAAATATTTTTCAAAGGTCTCTTTCAAAGTGATTTGTCTATATCTATACGCCATTCTATAAACTTCTTGAGATGTCGTATTTCATAAATTACAACAAATCAAGTGTGGTCAATTGTAAATTTTCTTAAACATCTTTGACATACCTTACTGTTGGGTTCAGTTTTACCTCTTCAAGTCCGGAGTTGAAGCACCCGACGTTGAAGTACCGGACCGAGGAGCTCCCTCGGTTATTAGTCCGCACTTTTGCTTAAATTACTTTGGGCCCCACGCACTGGAAGAAGCGTGTCACAAATACTCTAAATCGACAAAATTCGATTGACAAAACTCGAGAAGATACCCCATATTCGATTTTTATTTCGTTCTACCCACTTTTTAAAAAATAAATAATTATAACCAATAATTAATATTTAAATTTAAATCTTCATTATTTTTAATTATTGGAAAAAATTATTTTTTATTAAAAATAAAAACTAAGTGTGTTTAAAAAAATAAAAATATTTTTTTAAAAAAATATATTAAAAATATTAATTACGTGGCATGCCATGTGGCGGCCAAGTGCCATGTGGCATGCCATGTGGCAAAAGCTGATTGCCACATAGGTGGATTTTCTCGGTAAACTCCCAAATGTTAAGTTTGGGTACTTTTGCCATCATTTACGGAGGTTGTATACCCAGATGAGAATTTGACCAAAAGTTAGGTACTTTCGCCGCAATTAACCCTTAATTTTATGCAGCCCAAAAGATAACGATTGAAAATCCCAAGCCCAAAGCCTAAAGCCTTAAACCCACTCTAAAACATCTCGCCATTTCTTCGCGCCCACATGTCGCCGGTCCTACGCCGACCATCGCCGCCGCCCCCTTTCGTCGCCGGCTCTCCGGCCCCTTCTCCGTGTGAGCGTCTTCCTTTTCTGCGACGCGATGGCGATACAACGAAGAAGTCGCGTCCTCGAGCTTTGCATATCTCGGTCTCGTCTTTCTTTCCTCGGTCAGCTACAGCTTCGGCCATTCCCAGCGGCCGAGCAAGCAGGGATTGGGCCACCGAGAATGTTGAATCGACGAGAATCGATCGGAAAGGTTAGGGACTTCAGGTACTTTTGAATTTGAGTTCGGATTTCGATATATGGTTGTGGGGTTCTTCAGTTTGATCAAGCTGTTCTGTTTTCACAGAAGATCGCTCTTCTTCACACTTCGTGGCTTCTCGTCGTCCTCGTTGACCTCCATTAATGCAGCGAAAAAGCTTCCGAATTTCAGATGCATCAACGAAATCCCTCACTATTGCAAGTCTAAAGCCATCGAAGAAGCTCGAAAGGTCGTGAGAGAGTATCTCCACGCGACGAGCTCTCTGCCTTTTGTCTTCTCCGAGCTCATCGCCAACAATTCTCCCTACTCTCTCTGCAATATCCTCCGAAAGGTTCGATTCTCGGCCCCGAGTTTCTCGCGAACTCTCAGGAGGCTCCTCAGGTACGAAGCTCTCAACGAGTATGAGTTTTTCCTCGAAAGCATTGGCATAGATTACGATGATATCAACAGGCTCTTGCCTCAGGACATGTTCTCCTCGGGGAACAGAACTGTTTTTGATGCCGCGTTTACGCTTTCGCAATTCGGATTTCCTTGGAACACTTTGGGGAAGTTGTACGCAGAGGAGATTAGGATTTTTAGTTGTTCTTCAGATGAATTGAGTGAGAGGCTTCGTTTGTTGAAGGGACATTATTGGTTTGATAATCTTTCACTTGTCGGAGTTTGTTTAGCTTTCCCTCGGTTGTTGTTGAGCGTGGAAGGAGAATCTGGTGGTGATTTTGAGGTGATTCTCGATGATTTGAAACGGGTTTTTGTGGGGTTTGATGTGGGAAGTTGTGTTGAAGGAAATGTGGATAATTGGTATGAGATATGCTGTAAAGTCAGGCTCTTGTACGATTTAGGCTGTGAAAAGGGGAACGTCGGGGAATTGATGTGCAAAAAGAAGGAGTTTTTTCTCGAGTGCGTAACCGGTGGTTTTGTTCAAAAAGCGGATTTCTTGTGTAAATTTGGCGTAGGAAAGTCCAATGTGGGTTCGCTGCTGCTGCAAAGTCCAGAGATTCTGAATTTTGATTTGGAAACGAAGGTGGTATCGGTGTTAAAACTGTTGAAGCATTTCGGATTGGAGAGGAAGGGGTTGGGTCTTGTTACTAAAACGTATCCTCATGTGCTCGGGAGAAACAAAATGGCTAATTTGCCTAATGTCATGAAGGCTTTAGATCTTCAAGACTGGTGCTTAGAGAAGCTTATAAGTTCGAACGGCCAACTCTTGGCAACATACAATGTGGCTTCCCCCGATGAAGACGCAGAGGAAGAGTTTATTAACGGCCTGAAGAGGCTTGAATCGTCAAGATATCCATTATATATGACCAGAAAAGTTGATTTCATGAAAAACATTGGGTTCGGCGAGAACGTTTGGACTATGAAGATCCTGAATTGCCTCGGGGGCAGCAGCGATGATTTGCAAGAACGGTTCGATTGCCTTCTAAGGTTGGGCATGTCGTACTCGAAGATATGCTTGTCGATAAAAACCTCACCGAAGATTCTCAATCAAAGCCCCGAGCTGTTGGAACAGAAAGTGAACTTTCTGTGCGGCGAAACAGGATCCTCTCTAGATTACATTACCAGTTTCCCGGCGATTCTTTGCTTTGATTTGAACAGGATGAAGTTCAGATGCAGATTTTACGTCTGGCTCAGAGAGAGCGGTCTCTGTAAGGATTATGCAATCGCCACCATGATCGCCACGAGCGAAAAGGCCTTCATATCGAGCCTCTTCGGAATTCATCCCGCAATTCCGAAGCAGTATCTTGAGTGTTTCTCGAATAGAAGATACATCACTGATGATTCAGAGAAACTATCATCTCCGCCCTTGTAACCTTCTAGGTTTGTATAATGTGTGACAACTTGATTTTGATCAATGGATGATATTAAAAACACGTTAAGGCAATTTTTCTTCGCGTTTCAATTTTTTTTTTAATTTTTTTATTTAAGTGCTACTTCAAATATGAAAGAGAAGATAAAACGACATCAAGCAGAGTTTCTAAAAATCATCAGTTCAACTAGAAAATAAATCAAACACAATATTTTTTAACGACAATTATATAATTTTTTATTAAGGATTGAAAAAAATTCCTATTTTATAAAGCTTTTTGATTAAAATAAAACGCCTTCATCTGTTCCTCACAAAACGTTGTTTTGGTTGGTCAGACTCGGACCAGAACACACAGACCCGACAAAACCCAATAGATGGGTCCCACACAATGCCATGCATGAAGAGCTTTTCCTAATACTTAATTCTTATTATTATGATATCAACGCGAAATGGAATGAACGGATTGGATTTGATTTGATCCACAGGCAGGGTTGACCAGACACAGAGCTCTGGTCCCACTTGAGCTGATCTTCAGCCTCCTTTTGCTTATCTATAAATACTATAAAAAAGATAAATGATGCCCCTTTCGCAGCATTTTCATTCTTCTCACTTTCTCTCTCTAAAAGTTTGGACTTTGGAGAGAGAGTCTCGACAGTCTTCAATCTGGTTAGTTCTCACTTCTCACAGATCACTTGGTTCCGTCTGATTAGATAGATCATGGCCTTGTGCTTTGAGTTGCGTGTCTGAATTTGGTTTCTTAATCTCTGTTGCTTGTGATGAATTCGTGATTGATTATGATTACCGAAAGATGGTGAGAAATTGAGGTTGACTTGTCATGGAAAAAGGCGCAACCTTTCTGCTTTTGCCCCTTTTGGTAGAGCTCAACAGAAAGATTCTCATGATTCCATTGAGTTTCCAATCATTTTCTTTGCTTTGCCTTATATGTGAGTAGGGCAAACTGACCCTGTCCTGTGCTTTGCTTATCCAGAAGGAGCTCTTCTTCACCCATGAACGAAGCAAGCATGGATGATCTCGACGAGGCTGATCAGTGGCTAAACTCTTCATCCCTGCCCGCAACACCGAAACGAATCCCGCCGCTGGATCTTCAGCCCTACCCGAGTTTTGGCTTGTCGAACTACAGCATCGACGTCGACCCATCCTTCGCCGCTCCTCCCAAGCCCGAGATCCCCGACGACCCAACCCGTCCGTCCGAGTTCTGGAACCCGACTGCGGTGCTTACCAACCTCTCCTTCCTGGAGGAGAAGATCCACCAGCTCCAGTCTCTAGTCCGCCTCATTGCCGAGAGTAACTCCGGCGATCTCAAGGCTCGGCAGCGCCAGCACCAGCTCGTGACTGCTGACGTTGCCTCCGTCATCGGCCAGCTCATCTCCGCTGCCGGGAGCCTCCTCCCGTCTATAAACACGCCTCCCCCTGCCCCGCCCGTGCCAGCAAAATTCCCCGACCCCGACCGGAAGGACGAACACGCTGACGAGGCCGACGAAGGCGACACCCTCCCGCCCGGCGCCTATGAGATTCTGCAGCTGGAGAAGGAGGAGATCTTGGCCCCGCACACGCACTTCTGCCCCATCTGTGGAAAAGGCTTCAAGCGCGACGCCAATCTGCGGATGCACATGCGCGGCCACGGAGACGAGTACAAAACCGCTGCAGCACTCGCGAAACCGCCCCGGGAACCCGGGCCTTCCGCTGCCGTGGCCACGCGCTACTCGTGCCCGTTCACCGGCTGCAAGAGGAACAAGTCCCACCGCAAGTTCCAGCCTTTAAAGACCATCCTGTGCGTGAAGAATCACTACAAGAGGACACACTGCGACAAGAGCTTCACATGCAGTCGCTGCAAGACCAAGAAATTCTCCGTCATCGCGGACCTTAAGACGCACGAGAAGCACTGTGGAAAGGACAGGTGGCTCTGCTCATGTGGCACAACCTTCTCTAGGAAAGACAAGCTCTTCGGCCACATTTCGCTCTTCCAAGGCCACACGCCGGCGATTCCGACCGAAGAACTCACTGGCGGCTCTCAGACCGCCAGCAAGGCCAAAGACGGTGTCGACGACCCTGCCTCGTATTTCTCGGCATTGGACTTCGACGCTTGTGACTTCGGTGGCTTTAATGAGTTTCCCCGGTCGCAGTACGAGGATCCGGAGAGTTCCTTGTATTTTCTGTCTTGTAACAATTATCCCCAGAAGAGTGATGATCTCCAGTGATTATTCTTGATCACTGGAGGGTACCAGACTCTCTATCAGTCATACGATGATTCATCATCTCATCTCTTGTACCAGTACATTTTTTGGATTCTAATAAACTTATTTTTTCGTTTATTTAACTATATCACTATGTACAGTTCCTGTGAATCATTCAAGAATCAAGCGTGACAGTTTTCGATATCTCGAAAAATCAGTAAATCCCCGTTATTCCGTCTTTTAGAAAGAAAGAAAAAAAGAATCAAAAACCCGTATTAAGGACCGGAAACCATAAGCACTGCAAAACTTTCATACCTGAAATTCATGTAAACTGTAAAGCACGGTAAATGCTGCTTTGTACAATGCTGACTAAAAAAAAAAAAAAAGGCCAAAAGAGTTTCTCAACAATTACTTGACACCTAAATCGAACAATGAGATTTTGCCAAAGTAGATTTATTCTGATCTTCTAGCTGGTTGGAGTCCTCTGACCATACTGAGAATTGTGGAGCAGAATGAGCTTCAGACCCTTGGCGCTTTCGCCTTTCAACGACTTTTTCAAGGATCCTCGACTGTACAATCTGTACTTCTCCCTGAAGAATTCATCATCCGTGGCCGACCAAGTTTGCCCTCTCGCCAAGCTCTCGCCCCACAGAAACCTATCAGAAAAAGGGTTCACCAGACTCTCCCAGAAGTCTTGCACTGTCTCAGACCTCAAACCCTGAAGAGGAGATAAAGATCATAAAAAAAAACTGAGAAAGAACATGTTCGAGTGTTTTCTATAAAGCCAAACCGAAAACAAAGAAAACGTCAGCGCTTTATTGATTAACAGAACCCTGGTCACTAATTCGAGAATTAAATCAATAAACTCCCCCATTGATATCTTGGAGGTACAAAAACAAACAATCAAATCATAAAGAAAAACTCTAATGGAAGCACCTAGAGAAACCCTAATCTTATGACTATTGCACCTAAAAGACGTAACTAATTACATATAATTTAAGGTCTATCAAATAGTGCATCTAAAAGATTATAATATCAACGTCCACACGTTACCTCGGCCATGGCTTTGACCTTCAAAGCAATGTCTTCGCTGAGAAGCACAAGCTGCCCGTCGCTCTCCACATTCTGACACGAAAGCACACACTCGAGAATATGATCTTCTGTTGTTGGAGAAGCAATTCCTGAGCTTAGCAATGGTAGCAATTTTTTCATCTCAATGGAAAATCTATTTCCGTTTCCGAAAGAACCACACGGAGAAACAGGAGGAGTTGGAGCAGTCAGCCTTTTGTCTTCCGTCGAGCTTTGGAGATGAATCCATGGGGTTTTTTCAACTAGACATTGCTCGATCCACTCTAAAGCCAGACAGGCCTCGGTTTTTCTCCTGAAAAAGCTGCGCCGTTTTCGCAGGCAATCAAGCTCCTTCATAACTGTTAAGTGTACACATTAAAAGATATATTAGAGTTTTCGCCACAAATAACTCTTCTAATGTATTATTTGCGGAAATAGTCTCTTGGCTCGGTAAATTGAACACATAATATATGTAATCTAAAACTGTAGCACATTTGGCCATTCTTATTTCAATATGCTGAATAATTTCAACATAAAAGGTACAAATGTCATATTTGAAATTTATTTAGATTTTAAAATAATTTGTTACCCATCCGTGGAATTATCAATCTGGTTCGCCGTAATCCTCGCAAAAGCTGAAGTTTCTTTCGAGATTCCTTGTTCAAAAGGGTAGTGATGTCCACAACCATTTTCCAAGCCGTCTTACTCTCCTGAACAGAGCTTCTCTGAAAAGGAATTTCAGTTAATAATGTAAACTCCAGAAATAACAAATAAAAAGAACTGAATTTTATGGAGAAAAAAATAGCAGAGTGATAGTTGGATTACTAACAGGATGCAGCCGAACAAGGTTCTTCTCCACAGTTTCTGGAGTTTCATTTCCCGCAACTAGACATTGAAACGGAACTCTTTCCCCTCTTCTTTTGTTAAGCAATACTTCTCGTTCAAGCCTCTTCTGCTTCTCAGAAGTAGTTCTTTTTACGGGCGTCGATTCTTGAAGAACTCCCAGTTGGTAATTTTCGTTCTTCTCCCCAGTTTCTGGAGTTTCTGAACTTGCATTTCTCGCAACTAGACATTGAAAAGGAACTCTTTCCCGTCCTCTTCTGGTAAGCAATACTTCTCTTTCAAGCGTCTTCTGCTTCTCAGAAGTAGTTCTTTTTACGGGCGTCAATTCCTGAAGAACTCCAAACTGGGAATTTTGCTTAGCTGTATATGTAACTGAATCTTCGTTCAGTTGCATAGTAGCACTACTGACAGCCTTCAATGGGGATGATTTGATTTGCTTGAAGTTCTTCGAGGACTTAAGGGTAAGGGTATTAGGGGTGAAGTTCTCCTTATCCGGGGTAAAAATACCTTCTTCTTCCCCGATCAAACAAGAAACAGTTTTCTTCGTAATCAACTTATTTTCATTGCCAATTCGAAGTTTACCCTTCTTTGTCAGCGACTTAGCCATAAAGGTGTTTGGCGTGAGATTCTCCTTATCCGGGGTAAAAATATCTTGATCTTCCTCTTTCGAACAAGAGGAATCTTCCTTCGAAATTAATTTTCGTTCACTATTCTCTTGATCATCGTCTTCAGTATTCTTACTTGTTAGAAGCTGCACGGCAGTGCCAGGCTTTCCTCTCCTCAGCCAAATGCTTCCAAAGCTCGACTTCTCTGATCGTACAGAAGATTTCCCAATTGTTTCCAAGTTAGACGATTCCGATGGTACAAAGATGGATTTTTGTGGGGTCTGGTTTTCTTTCTCGTCGTCCACTTCTGGATCAGCTTCTGTAGATGGGAAAGATGAATTTACAGGTTCATCCCTCTGGTGATGCTCTTCTGAAGGTACATTTTCGTCTTTGGTTTCTGCACATCTTTCAGCCGAGGAATGTTCTTGCTTTTCATCAAGAGATAGAGACCACATATATTCAGCGGTGAGATCTCTTCTATTGATATGCTCATATCCATACTCATCCGGGAATTCCCCACACGAAAAAGACAATTCCTTTGTCTTTTCGTTTTCTCTGAGTGGGGTTTGATTTTCTGTTCTGTCAACCATAACATCTGCAACCAAAGGTGGTTCCAAGCTCTCATCGTCGTACGCAGAGATCGCTGTGTCTGAAACAACTCTCTGAACTGGAAATGCTAGGTTTTCTGACTCAAATCCAAAGACCCCATAATCACAATGGATATCCTTAGGGCATTGCGTTTGACATGCAGAACCAACATCCGCAGAGACCGATTTGTCTGAAGCAACTCTCTGAATCGGAGATGCTAGGTTTTCTGACACAGATCCAAAGATCCCGCTATCACAGTGGATTTCCTTAGCACATTGCATTCGCCTTTCAAAACAATCATACAGCGAGTCCGATGTGTCTGAACCAACTCCCTGAACTTGAACCGCTAGGTTTTCTAACTCGGATTCAAAGATCCCATTTTCACATTGAATTTCCCTAGCACATTGAGTTTGACTTACAGAACCGCCTTCATTGTCATAAAAAACAGAATAGACTGGACTTTCCGGTATCAAAGGTGCCGACTGGATCTCATTCACCGTTATTCCCAGACTTTCAGAATATACAGAAGTTTTAAATTCAGCAAACAAATCGAGGGGTCGAGTTTCGCTAATCGACTCCTTAAACAAAGAATATTCAACCTATAAAGCCAGATAAACATGTAAAAACCAATCACTACAACGAAAAAATTCCTTAAGCAATAAGCAGTATTGATAACAATGATTAATATATATAACTCTCACCTCGCTTTCTTCTTCTTGGGCCTCTTCAACCACAAATTCGTCTTCTTCCACGGGATCATTTTCAATCTGCAGAGAATCCTCACCCTGTGAAATTCCAAAACAAGAACAAATTAAGAGAACTGAACTCAAAATCTTCTAAGCAGGGCTGGACAGAAAGCAAGGAATCCACACCAGGCAAGGCTCGGCGTACGTTTCGTCCTTGTTCTCAGCTTCGATCGGCTCATCCGAAGCCGACACGTAAGGGGTGTCGAAATTGTAAGCTTTGCTAAGAGGAATCCAATGGAGCCTGTAGACTCTGCTCGAACCGCCGATCCTCAACGAGTCTCCTTCGTGAAGCTCCACTCGCTCCCACGGCTCGATCTTCTTCTCCGAAATCCACGTCCCATGTACTGCCCAATTTCCAAAATTGAAACCCTAAATAACGAACCGGCAAGCAACAAAGCAGATAAGGAAAGGGGTTTGACTTACCGGACGATAAATCGACGACGGAGAGCTTGTGCAGAGAGGGGTCGGAGAAGATTTTGAGGTGGAATCTGCTGATGCTGGGGTGGGTGAGCGTGACGTTGCAATCTGGGTGGCGTCCGATGACCAAGATCTCCTCTCTTTGCTGATCATGGTTTCCTGAAAGAGAGTTGAGCTGAGGAGAGGGAGGTGAAGTGCGAGTGTTGTTGACGATGAAGATGTTCTTGAGAATCGCTCCGTTTTTCAGGACCGTGAAGACTGGGATTCTGGACTCTTCTTCTTCTTCGTCGCAATCTCGGTGTTCTCTCTCGACCGCCATTTTTGGCTTTCTAGAGATCGATCAGTGGCTTACAGAGAAAGATTTGGCGACTGAACTTTTGATGGAAAGAGAGAGAGGAAGAGAGAGAGAGAGGAATATACGGTAGGAATTTTGATTTTGAAAAAGGCGACCGTTAGGTTTCATGTACATTTTTAATGTTTTTATTCAGTTATATTATAAAACGCAAATTTGCGGAGTAAATTCCAAAAGCTTAACAAAGTCTGGAGGCCAAATCAATTTTTTAATCTTTCGCAGGTATATATTCCTTAAGTTAGCAAAAGTGTGCGCAATTGCGATTCCGTCCGCACGAGACTTTATTGGGTCCCTTGTGAACATGACTGGTCAAGATAAAGAGTAGAAATTTTACGATCAAGAAAGTCCTTACACTGAGTTTTTAGGGTGAATTGCAAGAATGACCTTATTTGGGATTTAGTTTTGATTTATACCCTCCGTACTGTTCACATGTTTGGTTCATACCCTTCATTAAACGATGTGGGGCCCTTTGCAGTTCGTTGGCCTCGATTTTCTCTCTCCTCCATACGTTTAATACTATTTCTTTCCCGCCATATTTCTCTCTTTTCTATTGTTCGTCTTCTTCGAGCCCCCAATTGCCGAGAAACCCTAGGCTCCCATTGTTTCTTCCTGATTCTCCAGATTCCTTCTCTTCATCTTCCGCGTTACACAGCGAACGATTAGCGAATCTTTCATCTCGATTATATATCAAGAATTGACTCATTCAAAGGTTAGCCCGGTTTAATAAAGTAATCGTATTACTGTTTTGAATTTCTTGATAACATATAGTGGTATTAATATATTATGTAACGATACTGAAACTTGTACGCCAGTTTTAGGTATTATACCGTGAATCCTCAATTATATACATGAAATTAAGGTTATCCAGTGCAATGAAGTAACTCTATTGCTGCTTTCAATTGCTGGATAAAATATAGTGGTATGAATATTTTGTGTAGCGGTACCTATATACGTAGGCCGAATTTAGCTCGTTCTCTATTAATCCTTGATTATGCGTTTTAAACTAAGGTAATCCGGTGTAATCAAGTAAATTTTATTGTTGTTTTCAATTCATGGATATTAATATAGCGGTAATAGAATATTATGTAGCGGTACAGATATCCGCATGCCGAATTTAGGTCGTACTCTATGGATCCTTAAGTATAAACTAAGTTTCAAGCATACCGCTATGTTATGTTATGATATAGTTGTATCCTATTGGCCTATAGCAGTTTAATTTAAGATTGAATTATTTTTTTTCGTTTTCAGGATGGAGTGTTACCATGTGATTGTCAGTGTTGGCGGAAAGTGAATTTTCAATAGAGATTGTTTCAAGTGGTTGTGGGAGAGAATAAGTGAAACTACAAATGCTGTTACTGTTTCAAAGTCTTCTTTGAACAACATTTCTTATTTGAAGAAGTTTTTATATTACAAATTTGATATTGGCCCACAATTTGATTTGAAGGTAACTTATTACCCAGTTGATCACAGTACTCAGCCAATTGCCATTGCTAATGAACCTGACTTCGAATCGTATATTCAGACACCAGATATGCCATCAAGGTTGAAACAGTTGTACGTCGAGCTAGTAAAAAAGGTATCTCATGAAGTAGGTATCGAACAAACAACATTTGTTCAAGAAGAGTACCGGGAGCGCCATGTCGACGTACCGGATGTTGTTTCGTCCCCGGATGCAGAAGGTGTGATAATCTTGCCATTGAGAGGGTGTTCTAATAACTTTGCGGGATCCTCTACTTTTCCGGTCGGTTTCGAGACGCGGGAAGAAGGACCGATGCATAGTTTTCCCGACGGTATGGATCTTATAATTGGTCAGGAGTTTGCATCAAAGGCTGAGTTGAGAAGTGTTATGTCCGAGGGTGCTGTAGGACGTTTCGGAGTGAAGTTGATAAAGTCGGACAAGAAATTATACGTAGTCAAATGCCTCGACGAGACATGCGGTTGGAGTTTACGTGCAGCGCTGGGGGCAGAGGGGACGTTTAGAATACGTACATATCACGGCGTCCAAACTTGTTCCGTAGACGCACGACAAGGTTTACGCCGGGCCACTTCGTCGTCCGTTTGCGATGAGGTCATAAGCAAATATAGTGACCAAAATATGGAAATACCGGACCCGAATGAGATCCGGAGGCATATGACAGATAAGAGTTACAAAATCAGTTACTGGATGGCTACGAGTGGCAAGAGACTCGTCGAATACAAGATTAAAGGTACCCCTATCCAGAATTTTGCGTTGTTACCGGCTTTTTTTTTATGGTTGAAAATCAAAACCCGGGTTCCTTGACCTCAATTAAATGTAACTTAGAAGGGGATTTTGAGTATTGTTTTGTGGCATTATACACGTCGATTCAAGGCTTCAAAAGTATGCGGAAGGTTATTTCGATCGCCGCATATCGCATGAGTGACGAGTACCAAAGTACCTTACTCTTGGCAAGCACTACTGATGGCAACCACACAGTTTTTCCACTCGCTTTTGGTATTTTATTTTGGGATAAGTCTGAATAGTGGGAACAGTTTTTAGAAGATCTGAAAGCAGCGATTCTGGAAACAAATGAGTTGGTCATCGTAACGGATAACTGCGGACCCATCAAGAATGCATGCAGGAAGGTGTATCGGACGGCAACGCATGGATTCTGTCCTTATCTCATCCAAGTACACTTGCAAGGAAAGTTTAAAGCGAAGAGATTAGTGAATAAGTTTTGGGAACTGGCAACGGTATATACCAGGGCTGAATTCGATAGACATTGGGGCGAGTTCCAACAAAGGTATCCTTTAGCTGCGAATTATCTCGATGAAAATCTTGAGAGCAGAGATCGATGGGCGATGACGTACTACATGGATAAAAGGTATGACATAATAACTCCAAACGGTGATAAACACATGCATGATTTTATGGAGATAGCTGGAGATATCCTACTCTTACCCTGTTACATGAGTGTTTGAAGATGGTAGCCGCAAGGATAAAAAATATCATGAACATAGTACAGAATGTGCTAACCGATCGTCCTCTTTATTCACTCTGAACACTGAGCATAAGCTTCGGGAGAACATGAAAGCATCTGAGAAAATGCGGGCCACTAAAGGTTTCGAACAATCGTGGGAAGTGAGGAGTTGTGGGGAGTTTAAAGCGGTAGATCTTATAGCCAAGACGTGCTCGTGCAACAAATTTAACTTCGATGGGTACCCATGTGCGCATGCCATCCGCGCAATCACCAATGCATGAAAAAACATTCACGATTTCTGTCATGCTTTCTACAGTTTCAACCACTGGTGGCTTTCGTATTCTTCGCCCGTAAATATTATCGCGCTTAATGAGGATTGGAAGATACCTATTTCTGTTACTCCTAATTTTTCGAAGATTGAAACGCCCAGGAGCAAAAAAAAAAGAGAGGAGGAAACAAGAGGAAAAGGCTCCCATTGAGAGTGACGGAAGTATGAGCCGCATATGTAATTTATTATTTATGAGCAGAGAGACATGTAAGTTTAAATTTATTACATCGTCTTAGTACATACCGCTAGAAGTTTTACGTAAGCGGGCCGTACAATAATATCTAAATTAATATCAATATATATTTATTACATGTGGTACGTACCGCAATCGTAAGAGTACATACCGCTAGAAGTTTTACGTAAGCTGGACGTACATCTATTCGTCTTGTTTTATACCGCTAGAGGTCATTGGTTATTACCGCTATATCTAACTATTTTGTTTTCCATCCAATAACGGATCTGAGTTGAAATTTCACTTTAATATGAAAGCAGTCGCATATAATGTTGATGTCTTCATTTGAGATGTCAATACATTGAAAATAAAAATGAATACTTCGGTTACAATACAAAAAAGCAAAATAATTAATAGTGTCTTCATCCGAGCCGTCAATACTCGACTTCACCGCAAAATACCGGAGCCATCGTGCTGTCCAAAAATACGTTACACTCTACCGACCTGCTCGACCTTTAATAATAGCATATAGTATATTATTACGGACAAAAATAAGTAATTTCGAATCGTTCGACGTCTCTCGCAATAAAGAGTTAAATACGGGCCAAAATAAAAAGTTAAATACGCCAAAAAACTTTTGTCGTATATAATTTTGATTTCATTAACACGGTATTCCTCGTTATTGAGAGTACGGGAAACAGATGCATAAATTAACATTTTCTTAATATAATAAATGCTAACACTGAGGTCGAGCTGGAAAGTAAAGGGTAGCATATTTTTGGACGACAAAATGGCTCAGGGTGTTTAGTATCGACTATCGAGTGTGAGATATATTGTTATATCTTCTGCATGAATAAAATTTTTAAAAGGTATTATGATAAAGTCACAAAATAAATAATGTACATAAGGTAAATCTATGTAGAGGTAAACAAAATAATAAGTACCGCTATTCAAATTTGATGACATAGGCGACGGCGACGGGTTGATCCACACGAGCATCTAGGAAGCGTAAGAACAACCATGGTAAGTTGCCCGACAAGCAACTCTAACGACAGTGATTGTGGACCATATAATAGTTATAGGTAGAATATCGACAAAATACGAAACACTCAAAAACCGCTAGAAGTCCCCCTTATCTACCGCTACGCCTATTCGTTCAACCGCTACTGTGTCCCGATAGCAGTTTCCGCGATCACTCGGCGGAAATTGAGGGCGCGTATCAAAATCGACTCGTGTTGATGTCCCTATAATAATTACAGGTAGAATGTAATTATTGCATCGGAACCTTCACGCATGTTTGGTCCCATCTTAATGTCCACCAACAACCACTCGATCGGATGAACAATTACTCATGCCCACCGACCCGTATTAAATGCACACCGGTACTATCAAACCTCGGGGGTTTGGACATGTGACCCTCAATTCGCTAGTGAAAAAGATCGGCAAAATAGGAAACACTCGAGAACCACTAGAAGTCCCCCTTATCTACTGCTACGCCTATCCGTTAAACCGCTATTGTGTCCCGATAGCGGTTTGCGCGATCACTCGGCGGAAATTGAGAGCGCGTATCAAAATCGACTCGTGTTGATGTCTATATATAGTTACAGGTAAAATGTAATTATTGCATAAAACCTTCACGCATGTTTGGTCTTCCATCTTACTCATGCCGACCGACAACCACTGGATTGGGTGAACAATTACTCATGCCCACCGACCCGTATTAAATGCACACCGGTACTATCAAACCTCGGGGTTTTGGACACGTGGCCCTCAATTCTCCATTGAAAAAGATCGGCAAAATACGTAACACTCGAAAACCGCTAGAAGTCCCCTTTATCTACCGCTACGCCTATCCGTTCAACCGCTATTGTGTCCAGATAGCGGTTTGCACGATCACTCGGTGGAAATTGAGGGCGCGTATCAAAATCGACTCGTGTTAATGTCCCTATATTAATTATAGGTAGAATGTAATTATTGCATCGGCACCTTCACGCATGTTTTGTCTTCCATCTTAATGTCCACCGACAACCACTCGATCCGGTGAACAATTACTCATGCCCACCGACCGGTATTAAATGCACACCGGTACTATCAAACATCGGGGGTTTGGACACATGACCCTCAATTCTCCAGTGAAAAAGATCGGAAAAATACAAAACACTCAAAAACCGCTAGAAGTCCCCCTTATCTACCGCTACGCATATCCGTTCAACCGCTACTTTGTCGCGATAGCGGTTTGCGCCATCACCGAGCGGAAATTTAGGGCGCATATCAAAATCGACTCGTATTGAAGTCCCTATAATAGTTACAGGTAGAATGTAATTATTACATCGGAACCTTCACGCATGTTTGGTCTTCCATCTTAATGTCCACCAACAACCACTCGATCGGGTGAACAATTACTCATGCCCTCCGACCTGTATTAAATGCACACCGGTACTATCAAACATCAGGGGTTTGGACACGTGACCCTCAATTCTCCAGTGAAAAATATCGGAAAAATACGAAACACTTGAAAACCGCTAGAAGTCCCCCTTATCTACAGCTACGCCTATCCGTTCAACCGCTACTGTGTCCCGATAGCAGTTTCCGTGATCACTCGGCGGAAATTGAGAGCGCGTATCAAAATCGACTCGTGTTGATGTCGCTATAATAATTACAGGTAGAATGTAATTATTGCATCGGAACCTTCACGCATGTTTGGTCTTCCATCTTACTCATGACCACTGACAACCACTCGATTGGGTGACCAATTACTCATTCCGACCGACCCGTATTAAATGCACATCGGTACTATCAAACCTCGGGGGTTTGGACATGTGACCCTCAATTCTCCAATGAAAAATATCGGCAAAATAGGAAACACTCGAGAACCACTAGAAGTTCCCCTTATCTACCGCTACGCTTATTCAATAGTACTATAAATGGGCAACGAAACAAACCCTAGTGTGCAGTCTAACATGTTTGAACTCAACCACCTAAGGCGATCATGTTTGTCAACGCGCCCTCGTCTCCGTCATCGTTGTAGGATTTATCAAAATCCTTTTTTTATTCTCATATTTTTAAAAAATTACAGGGATTCTAACTTCTTTGTTCATTTGTCTTCCTTTATATCAGGTTACAACTTCACTGAGCCATTATGCTATCCAAAAAAATAGCTGCGACCCGTGAAGAACATTTTCCCGACATGCCCATCAGGCTCGCAGCGGCACCGCCAGACAATAGCCATTGAACTATGGACATTTTCTCCATAGTTCAATGGCTTTTGTTTGTCCTTCGTTCAATTTTCTCCGTACTTGTTGAAACCCGAGAGGTCCAGCCATCAATTCTTTACTGGGTATTACAAGGTTTAACAAGAATCCTCCTCCGGTTTTATACAAGTTGTTTTTATCCACTGTTGATCCTTGTATGCTTCGAGAGTGTCATATAAACTTTTTTTTATTGTATTTGTATTTTATTGTTCATTGAACAAAATTCCTAACAATAACAGCGGCAAGTATTTATTTACATAGCGGTAATCGTATTTTTATACACAACGCAAATGATATAAGCGAATAATAAAAAGTAATCCAAACAATAGCGGTAAGTATCTACGACATAGCGGCATGTATCTATCCCTATGACGGTATGTATGTATTTTCATATCGGTAAGTGCCTATTTGCACTTGGGTAAGTGTCTATTTACACATGTTCTTAATACACAAAGTGAATTATATTTATTATTTTTTTGTATTCTTTAATAAGAAATAATCCAAACAATAGCGATAAGTTTGTATTTACTTAGCAGTAAGAATGTACTTGCATAGGTGTAAGTATGTATTTACACGGCGGTAAGAGTGTAGCGGGAATTAGCTATTTACAGCGCGAATGATAGATAAAGTTTGAATTCTTTGATAAGCAAAAATAAAAAATATACAGATTGTCTTCATACTGGTCGTTGTTCTAATTACATAGTGGTCATTTGGTATAAACTTTTCTCTTCGTAAATTTCCGCGGCATATCTAATTCTGGCACTATCTACTTTTCCGTCGTTGAATAAGTTAACCGGGCGGTTTACCATATCAAGATCTACAAACTTCATGCAGAAGATCCCACAATTTTCCGCTCCCCCCCCCCCCTCCCCCCCCCCCCCCCCCCCCCCCCCAAGGCGGTTTATTTTGAGGGCAATCCGGCCGCCTCCACGTCCACGCTCTCCCTTTGAGATGTTCAAAGATACTGGCGACCTCCAAAATCCAAGGTAGAATGGTCTGCAGAGCACGCATGACTTCACCAAGTTTTTTATCATCGCCGTATGTAATGGTGGAATCATACACGACAAACTCCGCCTTCAATAAATCCGCCTTGCATGAAATCCAGTGCTGACAGTCAAGGTTTATCGGGAAATAGAGACGTTCTTTATCGATCCATGCACGCTCGTAGACCTTTCCATAATTACCGTGGGCCATTTCCATAGCGGCTATTACGCTATCACCATCCATCATTAAATCCTTTGTTTTACCGTCTTTATACAAACAATTAATGGAATTCATGAACGTCGTCGAGAGAACGACGATTTATCCGAATTCAGAATAGTCTCTGGAAGCTCCATCAGTCTTTTTGAGAGGACTCGAGTGATATCGTCCAGGTTATGCAATTAATTGTAAATTGATTCAATGTTATAATAGGAATAAATGATTAAATTATTAATGTAATCCTTGAAAACTGATTACCTCATCATCAAGCCATTTTGATTGGGTCATGAGAGTGTCCCACCAATTGTGGTCTCTGTTGAGGAGCAACACTCTCTTCCTACCACCCATTAAGTCATTCTGGAACTTATTCCAAGCACGCGCGAACTCTTCGTAGATATCAGAACGACATAAATCAAGCGGGTCGAAGGCGGGAGCCGCACTACGATTTTCCCGTGTGATCTGGAAGTAAACCGATATTGTTACTTATGCATACCGCTAGTCATAGTAAATAAATAATACCGCTTTTCATAGTGAATAAATAATACCGCTATTTTTAACTACTATAACCGCTATGTAAGATTTGCAGCCGTAAATAAATACTCGTACCGTTGGTTTGCAACCAAGTTTGACCATCGTTTTTGCCGCTTCATTATTCCGCGCCTCCTCATTCTTCCGCGCCGCCTCCTCGTCCTCCTCCTTATTCCGTTTGTGCGCCGCCTCCGCCTCCTCGTCCTCTTTCCGTTTCCGCACGGCCTCCTTCTCCTCCGCATCCTTCTTCCGTTTATGTGCCGCCTCCTCCTCCACCTCGTACTTCTTCCGTTTCCGCGCCGCCTCCGCCTCCTCCTTCCGTTTCCGCGCCGCCTCCGCCTCCTCCTCATCCTTCTTCCGTTTCTGCGCCTCCTCCTCCTCCTCCTCCTCTTCGTCCTTCTTCTGTTTTCGCGCCGCCTCCGCCTCCCCCTCCTCATCCTTCTTCTTTTTCCGCTCCGTCTCCGCCGCCTCTTCCCTCTCCTCCTCGTCCTTCTCCTCCTTGTTAGAGTTTCCTTCCACCACTTCGTACGACTTTCCCACTTCGCGTGTATAGTCAAATGGATCAGTATCATTCTTCTCTCTCGCAACTTCGCCATTATACGTATCGCCGTTTAAGTTCAAATATTGATAAACGTCGTATGTGAGCATCGTACCCTCACTCGCAGACACCATTAGAAATTGAGCAGCACCACCGTCTCTTTCTGGAACTTGAGGCTGTCTTTCCGATAATACTCGGTCAGATTGCTCTGAATCTTAGGACGAACTCGATGACACTCGGTCAGACTGCTCTGAATCTGAGGCCTACTTCGATGATACTCGGTCTAAAGGAACCCCCGGTCGCAAATATCTATATACGCACATTGCCGCTTCTATTACTGCATCCTCGTCGTGGTCGAGAGGGAAAAGATGTCCCTGATCAAGCAACGAATTGGTGGCGTTTTTGTATAACTGCCTTATCAAATTTACAGAGTGTTTTACTTTTTGATGATCTGATGCCGAAGGCGGAGTGGTCGCCGTCTCATTATCCCGTCGTTCAACCCTCCGCCGCTTGTTCGCGGTTTTGGACGCCGAGACGGGAGCGGAGGAATGGGTACTCTGTCTCTTTCTTGAGACTTGTGGCGATCCACTATCGGTCGTGCTCTGTCTCTCACCTTCGCGTCGTTTGGACTTGGAAACCAACTTCTTTTTTCTCGGAGGGGGTGAAGGCGATTTACGCTGCTGTGTTCTCCGTGGAACTCTATGAGGAGGAGCATTCTCTTTCTCTCCCGGCCTTTTTTTCCGCGGAGGTGCCGGAGGGGGCGGCGTCTGAATGATTCGTTCACCTCTCTCCAAGAAATCCACGAGCGTTTCAAAATCTAAGTTTGTAGAATTTACACGCGGCGGGAGAGATCGAATGGACGGCGTCGCTTCTTCCTCCGGTGTGGGAAAGAGCATACTCTTTTGTTCCTGTAATATAATATTGGATATCATTACTTAGTTACCGCCAGAGATGACTATGACCGATATGTTACCGCTATCATAAACCATATACCGCTAGATACGACTATATCTGCTATGACACCGCTAATGATACCACTATGATACCGCTATGATACCACTATGATACAATGGCATGCAACGTGTAGAGCAACTGACCTCTGGAGCACTTTTCTTTATAACGGGGTTAATATCTTCCAACTTCTTATGCTTTGTCCCGATTGGCCTAGTGGTCCGTCTGCACATACGAGGTGCGCCGGCGGGCGCATCTCGAGGGTCATCTAAGTACGCTGCCACCGCCGCCAAACACTCGTATGCTAAAAACTGCATGAAGTTTGAGTGTTAATTTGAATTGTGTGTAACAACAACTCATGCGGTGAAAATAAATAGAGTAAAAAACGTGATATACCTGTATCGGGTGAACGAACCCAGAAGGGTCATATCTACGTGGCTGAATTTTTTCTCGATCATAACAAAGTACTTATCCACAAGTTCCTCCGACAGCTTATGATGAAGTTTCTTCATTGAGTACTCGAAGGACACTGTCCCCCAACGGTAGTCTACGAAGAAATCAATGTCTTCTACCATATATAGCAATCAGCTCATCATCCGGCATCTGCGTCGGTCTGTCTTTAAAACAGACCACTCCGAAGACGATGCCTAGGTAGGCCAAACGCTTCTTATCATTGCTGCCCAATGGTTCTTCGTGAATAATCGCGAGTCGTTCCTGAATTTTCTTGACATTAATCCGCTGCTTCTTCTTTAAAGAAGGCCATAAGCGATTTTTGAAATCATTGTAGAACGCTCGTGACTTTTCCTCGTTTTGAGGTAACCTTGGCACCTGGTGGCAAAGCAGCCCGGTGATGATGGCGAATTCCCGGATGCTGTATCGCAGTGGGATGTTGTTTACCAAGAACCACAGCTCAGCGGCGTCCCTTTGTGCTTTCGTCATTCTTAGCATCAAACTCCACAACAATAGGGCAGCGTGCTCGTAGTGTGTCGGGACATCTAATAGTGGCCAAAATTGTGTGTCCCGGAACCACTGAAGCTCATCCTCATCCAGTGCACTTTTAATGAGGGTATTCACCCTGTTGAATTGAGTTTGCCTGGTGGTAAGCTTGTTCTTGTAGTGCTCATTCTCCTGCTACTCAGTTTCTAGAACTAACGCCGGCTGCTGAAAATCAAATAAAATAATATATTAAATCGAATAGAATCAAGAATAAACCGGTATAACTAGCGGTATTTTTCCGCAACTAGCCGTAGTATCCCGCAACTAGCGGTAGTTACACAATTCATATCGGTATGGATAATGGTAGTTTATCGAACCATACCGAGAGTCGTCGAATCTTACTACACTCATCATCTCAGTATTCCTTTAAACCTTAAACTGGACCAAACCCTAAAATTCATGTACGCTATGTAAACCCTAACATTGAAACAAGTTCGAAATTCAAACAGTGCTAGAAACATCGCAAAGTTTAAAATAGACATTTACCTCCATTGAAGATGGTCGGTATATGTCGGAGAACAACAGAAGACGATGATCGGTTCCAAAGTATGCTTCCTGTTTCGTGGTTGCACGTCTCGAACGGAAAAAAAAGATGGTCGTTTATGCAACAGTCGGCAGCAAAGACAAGAGAGGCACGAAAGTATGCCGTCGGTTGTTGGAAGGAGGTCGGAGGATGAATCGAGGGATGACGGTGGAAGGATCAAAGAGGGTCGGTTTTGGAGGGAAAACGAGGGGAAGCCGAAGATGAAGGTGTGAGAGAAAATAAGAAATAATATTTCAAAAAGCTTACTGTGTCAACCGCCCCAAAGGGTAAATTCGAGATTTCGTAAAATACAGAGTAAACCAAAAGGGCAATATCGTCATTCCAAGTTCTTTACATTTAAAAATAATGCAAAAATGAAATAAGGGATTTAAAAATAAATGTAAAAGAAATTACAGGTTATAACGAGGGTAGCGAGCGAAACGACATCTCTAATGAGGTCTTTTAGCCAATTCTTTCGAGTTTTTGACAGATATTGAATATTTGTAACTATGGACTCTACGATGTCAGTGCCATACTGGGTGCCACGTCACCTCCTCTTCCTACACATGTCATTCGCCTCACCGCACTTGTGTTATTCTTTTCATTTAAGGGATAATAGCGACATAAGTCCTCAACCTTTACTCAACTGGGGCGGCATAGCCCCAACCTCATTTAATAGTGGTATAAGTACCAAAAGATGATCTCCATCCATATTTGACTAACGGAAGTAGTCAAAGTTTGCGTGGTCAGCTTCTCGTCAACGTGGACGCCACATAGTCCGACATGTCACCATATCCTCGCGTCATCAAATTTAATGCAAAATTAATTTAATCCCTCCATCACCTTTAATTTTGCATTAAATTTGATGACACGAGGTTGAACAGATATTGAACATTTGTAACTATGGACTCTACGATGTCAGTGCCATACTGGGTGCCACGTCACCTCCTCTTCCTACACATGTCATTCGCCTCACCGCACTTGTGTTATTCTTTTCATTTAATCAACATGTTTAAAACTACCATGTTTTCAAAAAACCAAATTAAGCACTAGGTTTTTAATAAGCAATTAAAATAAATTTCCCAACTAAATAAATTAGTTTGAATCTAAGGGACATCACACTACACACGATTTTGCAGTTGATTTTTTTTGAATATTTGTGAGCTAGAATTTACAATAAGTGATATATGAATCAAGTTCCAACTTTCAAACCATGGTTAAAATTCATAAAGGAATTCAATAAGAAAGATTTCTGTTGTAGTCCATGTCCATTGTAAATAAATAAGAAACACTTTCTTGTAGTTCTTAATAAACGATTTATGAGTTTATTTTCCGGTACGCATTCTGTTCTTCTCACGTTAATTTTTTTTCTTCCAAGGTTTAATCAAGTTCCAAACCAAAATATTAATTTTGTCAAAAAAGAATTGATGTAGGTCATTGTTGAACGACAACGGTAATGCAATTATCAAGCGAAAAAACAGATTTTCTTTTTCTTCATAAAACCGCCAATTACAATCCAAGAGGCTCCCAGTTTAAAGCAGGAAGAAAGCCTTGGACTTATGAGATACCACATAACATTTACATAACCCTAGGAAATCAAAACATAGGGAATACTAAATAGTAAATAACCTTGGAACTAATATCTTAGTACTAACTAATAATGACTTAAGATATATAAAATATTACAAGGAAATATAAGATATTAAATAGACGGACAAAGCGATATTCAAGGTTTTCGGGATTGGTCGCATGTGATCTCCAATAATTAATCCGCATAAAAAACATTTCATCAACAAAATAAATACCATATCCTATAGGGCATTATAGCGCAATAGCCAAATAGAAAGTGGATATTTGCTAAATAGTCAACTTTTAGTTTATATTTATCCATAGTCAAATTAACCATGTTAATGACTATAAAATGACTTAGATACCCTTAAATATCACATTTATACATTCTGATTTTAATATTCAATTATAATTAACGAGATTTTTTCCACTAATTCAAAATTAGAATTTTAATATTAAATTAAATATAAAATTTATATTTGAAATTAAAAATCTCTAAAATTAGGGAATCAAAATTCGAAAACCTCTTCTTTCGTAAGCATACAAGCGAGAAAAACTTTGACCCAACCATTCGTCCGACCACCTCGCCGACTTCAATTAGCTTCCATTTACGGAGATTTTTCGCGGCGATCCAACCATTGTCGACTTCAACCATTCCAATCGTAAATAAACCAAAAAACTAGAATTACCAGCTGGCAATTCTTGTTTATACACATTCATAAACTGTTAATACTTGTTTATATATACATATATAAACTGGAAATACTTGTTTATACTTTATATACATTCATAAACTGTTAATACTTGTTTATATATATACATATATAAACTGGTAATACAACTGGATTTTTATTATCAAACGTATTTTTTAAAGATTATATATTTATTTACAAAATATTTTCTATGTTAGTAGGCATTATATCACGTATAAAAATATCAATATTAATATCAAAGTAGTTACAAATTTTATATGTGGCTAAAATCAAGGATGTTTCCTATTTAATTTTAGAAAATTAAATCGAGATATTCCAGGGAACAATTTTTTAAACGCATATTTTTGGTATACTAACCGTTAATTCGTTAGAATTTTAGTCGTATAAAGAAAGATAATTAAAAGGATATAATAAGAATAAAAACTGATATTAAAACCATATAATACATATTTGCTATTTTAGAAAGATAAAGTAAAGCTTAGCTATTTTGCTACTAATATGTATACATTGTTCTATAGTTTTATTAATCTTTCATAATGTCCTTGCTTAGCCAAATCTTTATTGCAATCATTATTCATTATCACATGTTTATCAAATATTAATGCTAAATGTTTTGCATCATCAAAATTCATGCATGGGTTAGAGCTGATTATACATGGCGAGTAAATCCACTATACTGAAAAATCACCAAAAGAATGGACCATTTTACAAGATCATACTCAACGTTGGGATATAAGAGCTGAAAAGATTCCTTGCATTATAATCTACTAATCTTCAAAAATTTAAGGAAAGTGTGAACCGTACATTGCGTTAAAAAATTAACTTTGAGTTCACCTACACCTTTGAAGTTTCTGTCTTCAGCCAAAACGGAGCAAATTAGCACGCTCGCAGCTCGCTTTAATCTTGCTTATTGCGCGAAAGCCTCGCTCGGTGTCGAAGCTCCGCTCTCTTCCACTTAACAATCATGTAACACAGGGAAAGCAGCGTGTTTATCTGAATAAGACGAAGAAAAAGTACATCAAAATAATGTCAATTTCGAAACATGATTAATATTTAATATTCAAGCAGTTTGTTCAGACTTCAGACTTACCAAGATTATGATTGAAATGCACAGAAGAGGTCCTGACCAAAGCACCGAGAGAAAAACGCCATTCGGGTCAAAATAATTTTGCCCGGCGAAGCTCTTCCAGTTCTTGCTCAAGATATTATTCAGACTCTCCGCGAAATATACACCAATCACTGCACAGCAATTTAGATTCAAACATTCAGGAGATTATCAATTAGCCGAAAATGGAATCCGAGCTCGTACATTAACGATTATTCCACTGTTCCGCACGAGAATTATGATTCTTTTCGAGGAATAATGGAAGAATATAATTGCAGTAATCCACCTTAAAGCACAAGATCCAGAATCAAGGAACAAATCCACCCAAACGAAGTCTACAATTCATGGATTTAAATCCATATTCGAACTTAGTTTCGAATTCAACATCGATTTTTACAAAGCAGAACGAGAAGTTAAACATTGATAACTACGAAGGATAAGGAATTAGTGGAACGAGCTTACATGCCAAAAGGAACAAGAACATTTGGAAGTTGACATTCTTCCTGGAAGCAAGCGTTGATAGCAGCAACAGAAAGTGGAAGGCCAGTAAGCCCATAAGCCACGGTTCCTGCAGAAGTAGAGAAGGAACGCATGAGAAAGAGGGAGAAGATGATCTTCAAAGCTATGGCGTCAGAGAAGAGAAGGCACCTTCCAGTCGATGGCGTGAAAGAAGCCGATGAAGTTCTCGTAGGCGGGACGGAGACCGGAGCGGAGCTCGGCGGAGAATTTCTGAAGAAGATCGGACATTTGGTCGAGGTGGTCGTCCATGGCGGATCTGAAGTCTTCCATGGCGACTGGACTGGGTTGCTTCAGAATTCAGATCCAGAAATTGGTAGGAAAATCCAGAGTTTCGAATATGAGCAGAGCGGTTTTTTCATAATAAATGAAGCAAAGATGATTAAATATTGGGCCTCCTTCGTTGTCTGTGGCCCATTTTATCAAAGAAAATTAGGGTGCTGTTTGGTAGACAACTTAAACTGTTTTTGTTTTTTTATTCAGAATTTTATAGTTGTAGTATAAAAGACTTTTGCATTTGTTTTGAAATAACTGTTCGATACACCTTTCTGTTTTTTATTTTTAAAAAATAAAACAACAGAATAATTGTTTGGAATTCGATTTGATTTTTTCTTGAAAAATTAAATATTTAATACATTAATAAAATATAAAAATATTATTACATTAATAATATAATAACATAAATATCATGTTTAACATATCAAAGCTATATACTATATAGTCTAAATAATCAGGTTTAACATGCATCAAAAGTAAAATATCTCATGCATTTTATTCTATTATTTTTCACCAACATTATATTAAACATAGTATTCGCGTGAATTATATATACACCACAATAGGTCGTCCGCATTCATTTTTCTAGAGTCATCAAACAAGTAATTTATGTCCCAACATCACATAGGTCAAGTCAGATTCGGCATCGGCACCGGCACCGGTGTCGCAGTTAGCTTTGGTGACTCAGTTGACATCGAGATTTTGAAGGTTCAATGGTGAAGTTTAAAAGTGAAAATTTGGTATCCGTTTTCCGGTTTTGTCTCTGTTCTGATATCAATCCCAGATCGATTTAAAAAAAAATCCAAGAAATTTAATTTAAACCCAAGAACTGGTACTTCTCGGTTCCCATTTTTAGAACTGAGAACCATAAACGATGCCCTAAACAAATATTCCCCAGTTTTTGGTACCGGTTTTGATTTTAAACTACATGTCATTTTTTTAGTTTTTAGTATGTCATTTTAGTGAATTTTAAACTTTTATTGTATTTTTTATAATATTTGTAATTTGTAATTTTTAATTTTGAAAAATACATGTGGTTTTTAAGACGAGCACTTTTAAAACCGAAATCGATACAAAAATAAAATTCCCGATTTTTTCTTCGGAACATGAACGAAAAAAAAGAGTTATTTCCCGGTTCCCGGTTCTAATTTTACTCCTAATGAAGTCGATAGAAATAAGGAGTGATGAAAGAAAAAACTGAGTGAAAAAAACAGAAAGCAACAAAAATCTGTATTTGAAAATCCTTAAGAAAAACAGAATAAAACTTGAAATGTTTTGGAGTTCAGTTTGATGAGTTACACACCGAATACTCATTTATTTTTCTCAGTGTAACTGTACAAGTTAGAAAACTAAAAAACTGTTTTCAAGTTATGTACCAAACACAGATGATTAGAAAAAAAAATAAAAAAAAAAATTAGTGCAGTAGCGTAAACAAATTCCATTCATTTTTTTAACATCCATTAGTCAACGTGCCACGTGGCAGTTCATGAATTGCCACGTGCCACGTGGCAGTTCATGAATTGCCACGTGACACGCATCAATTTTTCAATTCACTATATTCTCTCTCTTCTCCTAGGACAAGGCGTTTTGTCAAAACGACCTTAAGTGGGCGTTTAAAAGAGCTTATACCCTTACTATTGGTCATTTCTTGCATCGATACATTTCATTAGAGTGGAGGGTGTTAAAGCAAACTGTAAATTATTTCTCCTCTTATTTTATTATTATTACTTTATGCTTTTCTTGTTTCTCCTTTTTTTTACTATTAATTCTTGTTGACGTGGTTTCGCACACCAACAGTCACGTGAGTTGTGAATGAGATTTCGATTTGAAAGTGCTAAAATTTTTGTGGATCTTGACCTCCGCGTCGTCAATACTTTCAACGATGACAAACTGAAAAATAAAAGAAAAAAACGCCGAGAGTCTTTTAGAGAGGTTCGTCCCAATGCGGAAGATGACTACATCATCTCTACATTTATTGCTCTGAAGGAAAGATCAATCAGAACCACAAGCCGATTCCAAGTTGATCGAAAATGAAAGAAAAAACACTCTGAAAATACAAATCTCACAGACTCTTTTCTCTCAGGGCGAATGCTTGTGTGCGTGTGATGTGGTAGTCTTCTTGCTTTTATAGGCCTCTGATTTATGCCCGTTGGAAGTGTATGTTGGTGATGGCTTTGAGTTCGGAGCTTGACTTATTGTCGAGCTTGTTGGGAATCTCGCCTCAGATCCCGTGAATATTATCGCGAAATGTACCTCCAAACCGTCCGGGTAACATTTAAAAAAATTATTTTAAATCGGAAATCTTGTTGTCTGTACAACAGTCCGGATATCGGGTAATAACCATATTACAAGATCTAATAAATACAATTTAATTTTCATAAATCATTATAAATAATCTAGTCTATAGGAAATAAATAGAAAGCAGTAAATGGTCGCATTTATTAACCCAATGCATAAGGTCGTACCTAAGTTGACGACTTCCAGCTGCCGTTCTGAATTCGGCAGGGCTCTGCCGGTGCTGAGGGAAACACCCGTGATCTTCCCGGATATCCTCATGAACTCCTCGTATCGAAGCATGGGCTTCGCCGGCAGGACTCCGTCAAAAAGTTTAACTGATGGTTCATTTTAAGCTTCCAGAGACTGGGTCTGTTAAGCCAACCCAGAGAGAGGTTAGAGGTAAAATTCGCATACTCTTAAGGATAGGGGGAATTTGAATTTTTCTCTGGGGAAAAGTGTGTAAAATTTGTGGAATGAGCTCCCTATTTATAGGCTCAGACTGTAACCGAATTAGAGATATTCCCTCCCAAATTTCGAATTCTTATAATTAAATATTAATTATGTCAATCCAATGACCTAGATTTAATCTTATCTAAATTCAATGGATATAATTAATTAGGGATTTAATTAAATAAGAAAAAACTGATAAGATCAAATTTCAGTCTTATCCTTATTATATTATTCGAAATATATATATATATATATAATATAATTCAAACTTTAATTATCTACATCTAACGGTTGAAATAAATTTTAAACCTATCTAATGGATCAAATTAATTCAAGATAAAATCAAATGCCCTAGGGTTTCATTTAAACCTAGTTTGATTTCATCTTATCATTAATTCAAAAATTATATAGTATATATAATCAATTAATTTCTAATCCGACGGTGAAGATTAAATCTTAAAACCGATCCAGCTGATACAATTGATTAACCAAATTCGAAAAACCTAAGCTTGGTCACCAAGCCATTAATTTCTAGTTACTGTTAGGGTTAAAATCACGTATCTTAATCCAACGGTTGATATTAAATCCTAACTGATCCAATGGATTAAATTGATTTTAGGGTTTTGCTCAAATACCAAAAAAAATGGTACTTATGTCGCAAATATGAAAAGACTAAATCTTATAATTCGAATATATTAGGGTTTCAAATCCATGAGGCCCTATTCGAATTTACACATATTAAATATATATAAATACATATTTTTATTTATTAATATTAGTCCATTAATTATTAATAATTAAATTTAAATAATTAAATTATATTAATATCCTCTAATCTCAATATCACACATTCAAATGTCACGGTGACACACCATCATTTAAATTCGTGACATGTGATTTAATCTCATAGTGTACTTAAACGATCATAAACTTAGAAATTCTCTAAATCACAAACCGTACGTCGAAACGACTCGGTTCCAAAAGAAAAGTTTCTTAGATGTTAAATTTTTAATATTTTATGTTGAAATAAAATCCAAATTTTACTTTCTTTTGTCAGTTAAAATCGGTTACCAAACATGGTACTTTTGCCACGCTACTGATAAAACTATTTGATGTCTGACATGACTTCAGTTTTATAAATCTCGCTAAATGATTAGAACATATCAAGATGTTTCTATCACGTACGTATCATCCGTTATGAGGCTATCCTGGGGACCATGGACACGTATCACTTAAACTCCAATGAACTGCTAGGGTGTTTGTCAGACCTCGGTGTAATTCCATTATAAATCCGAGGATGCACTATTTAGTGTATAGTATATATTATTCCCTTAATTACAGCAGGGTGCCCATTGATACAATCAAATTTGTGTTATTAATCTTTCACTTGATGATCAACACACGAGCATGCAATTTTTACCGTTTCGCCCCTCATTGCTTTTTCATCCTTGACTCAGTCAGTAATATCATGTGTAACCCACCTATGGTTTCGATTCATAAGTTGCGCACGGCTACCTCTCACTTTTCACCACCAACAACCAAGGGAATCTTCATGACTCTGAAGAGAGCTGTGAGATGCCCATATCTATGACCAAGGTACCCTTACTGCTGACCATCATGTTCCCAAAATAATAGTGTTGGGAACATCAGTAATATTTTGTGCTCTTTAACGGTTAAATCAAAGAACAATCAGGCGAACAACTCAGACTCAAGATCACTCAGGACTTAGATTGAATATCCATTTGATCATCATACTAGTGACTCAACTCCAAGTTATCAGTGATGGTCTTATATGATCATTTTCGGAGTTTAAGTCAGGTCCAGTCCAGTATAAAGACACTTCATACTTAATGCAGTTATAGTGAGTGTGACACACACAAAATCCAGAATAGGATTATCACTTAGTCACATTAATGACCTCATACGATTAATAGGCTCCCACCCAATTAATCAGGTCACAAACATTTAAGTTCATTTATTATGATTATTAATTCTTCCTCACATTGACTCTGTTGTGGTAATAATAACATAATTGCATCCTTTATGAACTAAGGAAAAAACATTCTATTTTACTCCACCAGAAACTATAATAGGATTAATATAATAAGCACCATCTTTTTTTCAACGACTTGTCATAATCTTTTACAATGAAAAAAAAAACAAGCTTGTTTAAGGACACATAACCAACAATATCCCACTTGTACGTAAAGAAGATTGTTGACGTGGTTTCGCACGCCAACTGTCGAGTGTATTGCGAATGGGATTTCGATTCGAATGTGCTAAGATTCTTGTGGATCCTGACCTCCGCGTCGTCAATACTATTGACGATGACACACGAAATCGGAGAAAAATATAAACAAATAAAACACCATAGTTTTTTAGAGAGGTTCGTCCCAATGCGGTAGTTGACTACGTCCTCTGTACGTTTATTGCTTTAGAAAGATTGATCAATCGGAACCACAAGCGAATTCCTGATCGATCGAAAATGAAAGAAAAACACTCTGAATATATGAACTCTCAAGACTATTTTCTCTCAAATGTGGATGCTTGCGTGCGTGTAGAGGGGCTGCCTTCTAGCTTTTATAGACGTCTGCTTCTGCCCGTTGGAGGTGGTCGTTGGTAGTGGCTTCGAGTCCGGAGCTTGACTTGCTGCCTTGCTGACACGTGGGCCACGTCTTGCGAGATTGTCGTAGTAGTGGACCTTGACTGGTCATCGTGGAGTTTGAATTCAGGTCGTGGCGGTTTTTCTGGTCGGTCTTCGGAGGTTTGAATTGAAGTGGCTGACCATATCTGCTCGTGTTTGAACGTAGAGCTCTTTTCTGGTCGAGGGGTTTTATTCAGCTTCTGCTTGGATCCCTTTTGAGACAATCAGTTCGGAATGAGCTTTGGGTGTTGGTTTTAACCAAGTGTTTGAAGTGAGATTTTGAGTTCGGTTCGGATTCTTCCTTTGGAACTTCTGCTCGGACTTCTTTTGAGCATATTCTGCTCGGGCAAATATTTTGCCTTCTGGGCTTTTAGTTCTGCTCGGGCCCAGACAGGATCAAGTGACCAGTGGGCTTTTGGGCTTTGCTTTTCACAGGCCCAATTTCGTTTGAATATTTAATATATTCAAAACTTAGGTCAAACAATTTTAATCATTAAATTTTATTAATGACCTCACAATTCCAATTTATGGAACGAATTTGCACATCAACAGTTAACCCCCTACTATAAAAAAAATTATTTATAGTATCAAAGTTGATATAATCATGTAAAAATTCGTGATGAAAATTAATTAAATTTGCTAAATCAGAAACTTTCATGACTTTTGCCGCAAAATCAAATTAATTGGGGGACATTGGTACTATTTTCATGATAATATCGCATTCTTTAGGGACCAAGCTGAAAACAGTTTAAATTCGAAATGATTTCGAATTTCTTGGTGGGAGCAGTTGTGACACGTGTCATTCTGCCCGGGATTCGAAGGAGGTCGCAACCTCTTCGATTTCTGCTGACCTTGTCAGCTTTGACCTCTGCTGATGTGTCCCGAACAGGAACTTAATCTCGATCATTGGATGAGATTAGGCGCGAGATTCGAGGGAACCCTAGCCATGCGATGCGGGTCGATTCTCGAGTATAAATACACTCGAGTGCTGCTGATAGAAGTCCAATCAATCAGCTTTTCACTCTGCCCGGGACGTCTCTTCGCATTCAGGTAACCGCTCTTCTGTTTTCTCTATTTAAACTCTCCTCCTCTTTCCTTCTTCATTTTCGCATTCGAGAAGAAAAATACAGTCTCCTTGCTTTCGCCATTGTTGATATGTGTCCTGCCCCTTCAAGCTCTGGTCTAGGTTTTCAGGTTCTCTTCTCGCTCTTGATTCTTGCTTTATAGGTTCGATTCCATTCTCGAGTTGGATAGGCTAGTTTGATTAGTTGGTTGTTTTGGGCTTCTGGGTTTAAACTCTGTTTTTTCGTGTTTTTAGACTTCTTAGTTCTTATAGAAATGGCTGAGAGTTGCAAAGCCAAGAAGGGTAAGTCTAATGCTCCTATTTTGGTCTCGGAGTTCCTCCAGAGTGAATCTCCTAGGTCTAGGTTGAGGGAGAGTGATATTCCTAGGCTCAGGTCGGAATATGGTATTTCGGAGGCTATTCCTCTTCAGGTACCAGATTCTAATGAGTTTGCAGATTCGATCAGGGATGATTGGGTCTGCATCTACGAGATGTACTTTAAGGATTGTGGGCTGAGGTTTCCAATCCCTAGAGCCATCCTTAGTGTCACAGGGCTAAGCTTGTAGCGGAAATAGCTTACCCGTGATGGCCCGAGTTCCCCCAAGAACACGGCAGCCTAAAGACGATGTCCCCGTACCCAGCACACGAACTCACACAAGTGTTTACGGGCCCTTGCCCAACCAAACCAATACCACACTATATTAATCTAGAAGTGTTTACAAGATTCGTGAGCAAGACATCTCCCTTGCTTCACTAAGGTTTACATCGAGTATAAGTAAAGACAAGCAAGTAAGGAAATGGCGGTTTACAACCCAAACCGCCAAGGGCACGTGTACAGTGCAGATCTGTCCACCAGGTGCGCATCCAACCGTCCAGCCATGCCAATCCGTGCACATCTTAACCGCTAGGACGACGGTTATCCTCGGTCATGGGACACGCGGCACGCCCACACTAGCGCACTGTTTGACATCGGTTATTCCCCACACAAAGACGCGTGGCACGCGCACATTACATACACGAGGCTCCCCAGCGGTTAACTCAACTGCCGCCCACACCTGCACGTGGCGCTTCGGAAGGGACTGGACACGTGATGCGCACGCGTTGCTTTGGAGGCTGGTTCTGTTAAGCTTGCCACTAGTCCACCTAACTGACCGAGTCCACTCCAGCTGCCTTGCCTGTTTCCCTTGGCACGCTGCCTGTTTTTCCCGAGTAACTTGCCTTGTCCCGTGCGCCCAGCTCGCACACCCTTGCTCGATCTTTAAAACCTTAACCCTTGGTACGTTCCCCTCGTACCGCACGGCTCGCTATTGATGTTACCGTGTTATGTTAGGCCCTAGAAATTAGGGGCTAACAAACCTGCCACACCTAAAGAGACCGACGCCCTCGTCGGACAAAATCGAGGCCCACTGTTGCCTCTGCTACTTTCGTGCTTCCTAAGCACGCCCTAAACTTGAGCTCCTGCCCAATCAGTAACCAACTTCCCTTGAAGTTAGTTTTTCCACTTGCAGCCCCGGTTTCCTCCCGTGCTGCCCCACGCTTCAAACTTGTTGGGCCCCGCTCAAACAACAATAAACTTCCCCCGAAGTTTGGTTCCCATTTGCAGTCACGACCACCATTCGATCTGCCCTAAACCTACAACTTGGGCCCCCGTCCAAACACCAACCAACTTCCCCCGAAGTCAGTTTCCCTCTTGCAGCCACGATTCCCACTCGTGCTGCCCCATGCCCTTGCTCGTCTAGGATGATGCGGAGGCGCCACCCTTGGGACCAAGGTCTGACTTTTTGAAGGAGCCAAACGTGATACTTTGGGCGCCACCACCATGTGCTGCGTCCTTTTTCTCCGGCTCTCCTTGTTTTCCCGAACCTTCAACGCACGGGGTGGAGTTGCTAGACTTCCTGTCAATCACTTGCATTGCTCCGACCCGCACTGTCGGTCCACCATCATCGCTAGCATCCGAGTCGTGGCTTTCCCTCGCCATCATGGCGGTGAGTCTCTCGCGTCTCGGGCAATCTCGGGCCAAGTGAGGACCTGCACACAGAAAACATCCATTTTTCTTGCGGCCTTGGTCGGAGCTCCCAGCGCCCTTGTTCACCCACTTGTTCCTTGATTCTTCCTCCACGCGATCGCCCCATTTTTGGCGCGGCTCCAAGCCACGCTGCTAACTTGCACCAAAGGATTTCGCCTCCTCGGTACTTGTCTTTCCTCGCATCCATCCTCGCGCGGTTGTCCGTCATTGTCCTCCCATCGTTGAAGTCGATCAGGCCATCCACAGCCGCCATGGCCGTGGGCAGATCCTTCACTCCTTGGCGCCTTAGCTCTGTTTGCGCCCAAGGTTGCAAACCAGACATAAAGTTGAAGAGCTTGTCCACCTCGGACATGTCTTTGTTGTCTAGCAGCAAGGAACTGTACTCCTTGATGTACTCCCGCACGGTTCCGCGATGCTTGAGTTTCTTGAGTGACTCCCTTGCCACCCACGCTGAATTTTGCGGTAGGAACTGATCTTTCAATTCCTTCTTGAGACTTGCCCACGTCTTGATCCGGGGCCTCCCCGCACTTGCATCATCCTTCATTCGAGTGCGCCACCACAGCTTGGCATCACCGTTGAGAAACATGCTCGTGAAGGTTACCTGTTCCGCCGAGGGGACATGGACCGCCTTGAAGTAGTTTTCCATATCCCATAGGAAATTCTCCAACTCTTTTGCGTCCATGGCCCCGTTGAATGGCTTTGGTTCAGGTACCTTGATCCTTGACGCGGAAGCACCCTCGGATGGCTTTGGTTCAGGTACCTTGATCCTTGACGCGGAAGCACCCTCGGAGGGCGCTGGAGTAACGGTTGTGCTCAACGCCTTCTTGAGCAGGTTGACTTCCATCTCGAGAGCGCTTAAGTTTTCTTCCGCCTTCACCAGGAAACGGCTGAAATCTTCAGCCATCTTGACGAATTTGGTCCCCATCTCCAGCGCCGCCTCCGTCTGAGAGTTCTTCAATTCCTTGAGCAATCCCTCGTGTCACTGCCCAAGGACCGCAAAACTCACAGCATCCTCATCGACTTGAATGCCACACATTTCTTCAAGCCGATCCACACGTTCCCGTAAATCATTCATCGTGGAACGAGTTTGCATGCAGCACACAAGATCTCCCCTTGAATGCTCTGATACCAATTTGTCACAGGGCTAAGCTTGTAGCGGAAATAGCTTACCCGTGATGGCCCGAGTTCCCCCAAGAATACGGCAGCCTAGAGACGATGTCCACGTACCCAGCACACGAACTCACACAAGTGTTTACGGGCCCTTGCCCAACCAAACCAATACCACACTATATTAATCTGGAAGTGTTTACAAGATTCGTGAGCAGGACATATCCCTTGCTTCACTAAGGTTTACATCGAGTATAAGTAAAGAAAAGCAAGTAAGGAAATGGCGGTTTACAACCCAAACCGCCAAGGGCACGTGTACAGTGCAGATCTGTCCACCAGGTGCGCATCCAATCGTCCAGCCATGCCAATCCGTGCACATCTTAACCGCTAGGACGACGGTTATCCTCGGTCATGGGACACGCTGCACGCCCACACTAGCGCGCTGCTTGACAGCGGTTATTCCCCACACAAAGACGCGTGGCACGCGCACATTACATACACGAGGCTCCCCAGCAGTTAACTCAACTGCCGCCCACACCTGCACGTGGCGCCTCGGAAGGGACTGGACACGTGATGCGCGCGCGTTGCTTTGGAGGCTGGTTCTGTTAAGCTTGCCACTAGTCCACCTAATTGACCGAGTCCACTCCAGCTGCCTTGCCTGTTTCCCTTGGCAGCTGCCTGTTTTGCCCGAGTAACTTGCCTTGTCCCGTGCGCCCAGCTCGCACACCCTTGCTCGATTTATAAAACCTTAACCCTTTGTACGTTCCCCTCGTACCGCACGGCTCGCTATTGATGTTACCGTGCTATGTTAGGCCCTAGAAATTAGGGGCTAACACTTAGGTATGTTAACCAGATGGACATCTCGTTGGCTCAGTTGAGCCCGAATTCGTACGGGATCTTAATAGCCTACTTGATTAGGTGTAAGGAAGAGAATATCGAGCTTCCTTTGCTCGATATGCTTCAGGGCTTTACGACCAAAAGAAACCCTAAGGCTGCGGGTAGGTTTTACATTTCTGTTAAGGGTCACACGGGTGACTTTATTCGGGGAATTCCGAACAAGGACGATAACTGGCAGGATAAGTATTTCTTTTTTAAGCCGTGTTTAGGGTCCTTCGATACGTGGACGACGTATGTTAATTAGTAGGCGTATAAGATCGGTAATTTCCCCTAGTTTTATTTTGCTCGGGTTTTCTTCCCTATCCGGGTGTGCTTTACTGATCGGATATATTTTTCTGATCGTGTTCGTTGTTGTGTATCAGATCGTAAGGGTAAAAAGGTGAGGTTGATTCATCATGGTCCGGTGTGGAAGGCTAGGAACGAAATCCTCTTTCCGAGCGGAGGGATAGAGTGGAAAGAAATTTCCGAGTAGAGGTTTCTTGACGCTGGGTTGTGGAAGCCTTGTCCGAACAGCACCTACGTTCCTTACTACGAGTGTTTGCTATTTTCCTCTAGCACCGAAGAAGGTATATATCTGGCAATGTATTTTTAGATTTTTGATCGGGAGAATATTAACGAATTCGTTTGTGGGTAGATTCGATAGAGCCGAATTACAGGGAGGTCCGGGCTCTGTGGGCAGCCGCCAAGGCTGTCGAGAAGAAGAAATCCCAAGAGAAGGGCAAGGGAGTTCAAGTCTCCGAAGAGACTTCTGGTCGGGTTGAGCCAACCAAAGGGAAGAAGAGAGCCTCTGAAACGGCCAGGACTACCCCCAACCAAAGGGAAGAAAGGGGCTACTCAGGAGGTGGTTCCTATTCTGCCCGCAGAGGCACGGGAAGCAGTCCCCAACCCAGGGGTTGCTGCAACGGTTCCGGTGACTACTCTCTCCGCGGGCGATATGGAGGTTGCCCGGGCCGTGGCTGAGCGGCAGTTCGTCGAGATTTCCGACGAGGAACCTATCCTGTTGACGGTGGGGACCCCGGCGCCTATGATTTTGTCCGGTCTGGCTCCAGTTGTATTGAGTTCTCCGGTTAAGCGGGCTCAATCCTCGGAGGAGGAGGAAACGCGCAAAAAGCCGAAGGGAGACAAGCCTCCTCAGAAATCTGGGAGGGAGTCGCTTCCGAAGGGTGTTCGGCCACCATCCGGTGCGCCACGACCTGTTGGTGCTGATCCGCCGACCAAGGGCCAGAGTTCTCTGAAGTGCAAGGCCGTTTAGAAGAAGCCGGCTGGTCGGGATAGACCCGTAGTCGGGGATTTACCGGAGCGGTCCGAGGTCGCTCCTGCAGCTGGGGGCCAAAATCTCAGCCCGAGCCGTCCAGAGCGGCCAAGGTATCCTGGTATGGGGAGAAAGGGCTTTATGACGCCCCCCGAGTAGCTGGGAATCTGCTGAAGCAGTTGACCAGCGGAGGGGTCTCCCTTGTGTAGGACGCTGAGGTTACTCAGCCTCTGGCATAAAATGCTCTTGCGGCATCGTATTCCAAGGTGAGTGGGGTGCAAGGCTTCACTTTGCCCTTTTTTTATATATATAAATTTTCCTTGAAAATTTTCTGAGGGTTTTCCTATATTTTTTTGTTGTTGACAGCTCGGAGCTACTGCCAATGACTTGGTTTTGAGGTATGAAGCCTCGATCAAGGTGTTGAAGGCAAGGCTGAATTGGCCGAGAAGAAGGAGGAGCTTGCTCGGATGAATTCCGAGCTCGAGGAAAATTCCGGGCTGCTGGCCGCGAGGAACAAGGAGGTCGTTGAGCTGGAGCGCTTGTTCGCCACTCGAGAGAGTAAGATCAAGGCTTTGGAGATTACCGAAGTGGATCTCCGGGAGAAACTTTCTAACGCCTCTGCCTTGGTCTCTAAGTCCCAGGCGAATGAGAACAGGGTCATCGGGATGCTTACTGCATCCGATGCCAAGTTGGGTCGGGCAGAGAGGGATCTCAGATCGGTGAGCGACGAGCTCATTCAGGTGAAGGTCGAGCTTGACTATGCGCAGGAGGCGCTAGAGAAGGCTCTCGACGAAATTGCTGCTGCGAAGGCAGCGGCCAAGGCCACCCGCCGCAAATATAGGAAGCGGGTTGAGCAGAGGGATGCAGTGATTGCTCGCCACCAAGAAGTGGCCTACCAGACCAAACTCCTACACCAAGTACAAGGTAATGTAGCCCTTGTTGGTGACCTCCTCGAGGGCAAGGTCACCGACTTGGAGGGCGAGCTAGAGGTCCATAAGGAAGATGTTTCCGAATTCGAGGGTCTTATGGCCGTGAAGCCGGTGCCTGTAGTGGAATCTCCAATCCTCTCCCCAGATCTCGAACTGACCGAGAATGCTGATGATGCAGATTGGGGGACCCAGGTAAAACCTTCCGACCTTGCCGAGCCAATCCTGATGGAGCCTGGGGCGACTTCTGCCGATCCTGCCCCGAACTTAGCTGAGCCCAGTCTCCTACCTCCGACCGAGCTGATCCCGACCGAGCAAGATCAAGCCGAGCAAGATCAGGCTGACCCGACCGTGCATGAGACTCCCCAAACTAACGCTTGAAGAAGTTCGCGATAGCTATTTCCCCCCCTTTTTTTTTCTAACAAGTTTCGAATAATTTGCTTGCCCGTGGTTAGGGCTTTTACTCTGGGCAGCTCATGGGACCTGAACCCTTTTTTGTAATTTCTTTTTTATTCTGCTCGTTTATACTCTGCCCATGGTTAGGGCTTTTATTTCTATGCATCACTATTTTCTTTTTATACTTTTCTATTTACTTACTTTCTGCTACTATATTCTCATGTATAAATTATGTTCCTTGATATGCTGCTGCTATTTTTTTTCTTAGAACTCATATATCTATATATAGATATATTTTTGATATACACGAGGTTATTCGATATTGTTTGCGAGAAATATTGGAAAATATCTGACTAAAGGAAATTTGGATTTTACTTTGTAAACGTTATGGTTAACTGAAAGAGGGAATTAAATTGATTGTAAGAGATAAAAAGAAAATAAAGTTCGAACGATAAAAAAATAGAAGATTTAAATTTATAAGGTAGAGGATAGAAAATTAAGCGGCCATGGTGAAAGATAGTTAAAATTGGTACCTTGAACGTTTCCCGAGCACGCTGGTCGGATATGGCTCTTCGAGCGTTTCTGTTGAGGGTTGATTGGTTTGGGTTAAAAACCCTTAGATGCCAGATTCGTTGTCCGAGCTGGTGTGTTATCTAAAAGAAAAGAAAGGAAACGATATTCGGTCAAGAACAATAAGTGAGGGGGTGTGATACCCGAACGAGTATCTTACTCGCGATGAGAGGGTATGGTACCCGAATAAGTGAATTATATTTTTTATGGGTAACTTATATTTTAAGAAAGAGAGAAATTATTTTTTGCTTGTTATTTCTGAAATAGGGAATAATTAATTATTCTTCAACTATGGATTTTGATTGAGGTTGGAGGATATATGGTGGTTTGTTTTATTGGGGCTTTGTTCGACCGTCGTATATTCGGTTGAACTGCCTACGTACCCCATTCTTTGGGGATCAAGCCATTACGTAGTTTATGGGAAGTAAGTTTTTGACTTTTATGCGTAGTATTTTCTGAGGTGCATAGCATTCCAGCTGCGGAGGACTCTTGATCCGTCCGGGGTAGCTAGTTTGTATACACTGGGCTTTACTACTTCAGTAACGATATAAGGTCCTTCCCAGTTAGCCCCCAACTTACCGGCGTTAAGTTCGGCGGTATTCTAGAAAACCTTTCTGAGGACCAGCTCCCCGGCGATAAACCTGCGGTGCTTAACTTTGGAATTGTAGTATTTAGCTACCGAATTTCGGTAGTTAGCAATTCGTATTGAAGCTTGTTCGCATCGTTCGTCTGCGTGGTCGAGCTGATCGAGCCTCATTTCATCTTTAATTTCTGCGTTGTCGGGAGCGTGCTTCCTTCTAAGGCCGGGGGCCTTGATTTCGGCTGGTATGACCGCTTCGGTACCGTATACCATCGAAAAAGAGGTCTCCCCAGTTGCTCTCCGCGGGGTGGTTCTGTATGACCACAGAATGCCGACGAGCTCGTTAGCCTATCGTCCTTTTTTGGTATCAAGTCTTTTCTTGATACCGTCCACAATGGTCCGGTTCGAGACCTCAGCCTGACCGTTCTCTTGGGGATATCTCGGGGTGGATATGTTCAAGAAAATCTTCTAGTTATAGCAGAAGTTCTGAAATCTGTTCGATACGAATTGGGGTCCGTTATCGGCGATGATTTCCGTGGGCAATCTGAAGCGACTAATGATGTTTTTCCATACATAGTGCTCCACATCCGAGTCTTTGATGTTGGCATAGGATTCGGCCTCTACCCATTTTGAGAAATAGTCCGTTACGACTAGTAGGAATCTTTTCCCCGCGGGTGCTAGGGGAAAAGGTCCTACTATGTCCATAGACCATTTCATAAATGGATACGGGACTGAAACCGAGGACAACTTTTCTGCCGGGCAATGTATGACCGGCGAGTGGCGTTGACATTAGTCGCAGCATCTGGAGTAGGCTTCTGCGTCGGTCAACATGGTTGGCCAGAAGAAACCCTGTCGCTTGGCCTTGTTGGAGAGTGACCTCCCGCCTGAGTGATTTCCGCATTCGCCACTATGTATTTCCTGTAATACGATGTTAGCCTCGTCTCTACCCAAACACTTCAGGTAGGGTCCAGTGTAACTTTGTTTGTACAGTTTTCCGTCTATCAGACACAAACGAGCGCTTTGAATGCGGAGTTTTCAGGCTCTCTGTTTGTCCTGGGGTTTTTCTCCCGTCAGGATATAGTTCAGGATGGGGGTTCTCCAGTCCTCCGAACTTGTCTGGATATTATGGACGCGTAGAGTCACGCTTGGTTCGTCTATTACCTCCACTGAAATTATCCTTCTTTCCTCGGGATCCGAAGTGGAAGCTAGTCCGGCCAATGCGTCAGCAGAAGAGTTTTTGCTCCTTGGTATCTAGATCACTTCGACCTTGTCGAATTGGGTGATCAGATCCTTGACCACTGCGAGGTATTTTTCCATGCGGTTGTCCCTGGTGGAGTAGTCACCACTAATCTGGCTGGTGACCAATTTAGAGTCCTAGTGAGCTCTAACCTTTCTGGCCCCGACTGCCTTAGCTAGCTTTAAGCCAGCTATCAGTGCTTCGTATTCCATTTTGTTGTTTGTGGCGTTGAATATTAACCTAAAATATTGTTCTAAAACCTCTCCGGTTGGGGATATCAAGCGTACTCCGATTCCGGATCCACCCATGTTTGATGCCCCGTCTACTTCGAGGCGCCACTCGTCGTTTCCCTTTCCCTCCGTTGGGTCTTCCATCGGGAGTTCAATCAGGAAATCTGCTAGGACTTGGGATTTGGCACAGGTTTGAATCTTATATTCGATGTCGAATTCACTTAATTCGACAGCCCATTTTGTCAGTCGGCCCGATTGATTTCGACTATGGAGGATTACCCTTAAGGGTTGGGTTGTCATCACCATGATGGTGTGAGATTGGAAGTATGGCCGGAGTTTCCTCACGGAGGTTATCATGGCTAAGGCCAATTTTTCCATAGTAGGGTACCTTGTTTCTGCGTTTTCCAGCGATTTGCTGATGTAGAAAATTGGATTTTGTTCGCCTCTGTCTTCCCGAACGTTCACGCCGCTAACAGCTGAGAGCGATACCGCCAAGTAAAGCAGTAACGGTTCTCCTGTGATTGGTAGAGATAATACCGGTGGGGTGGACATGTATCTTTTGAGGTCTTGGAATGCTTCTTCACATTCTTTGGTCCATTTGAATTTTTTGTTGCCCCTCAAAATTTTGTAGAAGGGCAGGCATTTGTCTGTAGACCTCGAGATGAACCGGTTGAGTGCCGATATTCTTCCGGTCAGTCTCTGCGTTTCCCGAAAAGTCCTTGGGGAGGGCATGCTTAGAAGGGGTTTGATCTGATCCGGGTTTGCCTCTATTCCTTGTTGAGTTACTAAATAACCGAGGAATTTTCCGGAGGTTACTCCGAAAGTGCATTTAGCAGGGTTGAGCTTCATTTGATACTTTCCGAGTATCGCAAAGCAATCCTCTAAGTGAGCCACATGGTCTACGGCCTTAGCGGATTTTACGATCATATCGTCAACGTAGACTTCCATAGTTTTGCCGAGGTGTTTGGCGAAAATTTGGTTGACTAGTCGCTGATATGTCGCGCCCGCATTCTTGAGTCCGGAGGGCATCACTTTGTAGCAGTAAATCCCTCGGTCTGTCACGAATGCGGTTTTTTCCTGATCCTCAGGGTGCATCAGGATTTGATTGTATCCTGAAAAAACATCCATGAAGGACAGGAGTTCATGCCCGCAAGTTGCTTCCACCAGCCTATCGATGTGGGGCATCGGGAAGCTGTCTTTGGGGCATGCTTTATTTAGGTCGGTGAAGAAAATACAGACTCGCGCTTTCCCGTTCTTTTTCTTCACTACTACTATATTGGCTAACCAGTCCGGGTACTTCACTTCCCTTATGGACCCAGTTTTCAGCAGTTTTTCGACCTCATCATTTACCGCCTGGGCCCGATCAGGTCCCAATTTTCTCTTCTTCTGTTTCACCGGCTTGTGGCTGGGATCAACGTTGAGGCGATGGGCGGTTATGCTCGGTTCAATTCCCGGTATGTCTTCGTGGGACCATGCGAAGCAGTCATGGTTACTTGTGAGGAATTTAATCAGCTTTTTCCTGACGTCATTGTCCAAGTTGACCCCGATCCCGACTTTTTGGTCTGAGTTCTGAGGGTCGATCTGGACCTGGTGCATCATTTCCAAGTCTGGGCCTTCGTTGTCGTTGTCATTTCCTTGGGATGGATCTTCTTCCTCTACCGACATTAATTGCTATTGGTTGGTGTTTGGCGCGTTTGCCCGCGTCTGGGGCGTGTGCGACATACGGAACGATGTCATGTAGCAGATCCGGGCTTGTTTTTGGTTGCCCTTCACTTCTACTATCTTTACATCCTCCCTGGGAAAGCGGATGGTTTGGTGGTAAGTAGACGGCACGGCTTTCATCAAATGGATCCATGGTCTCCCGAGGATCATGTTGTATGCCGTGGGGCAATCTAGCACCAGGAAGTTTTTGATCTTGCCTACTCCAGAGGCGACTATGGACAGCCTGACTGTTCCAATAGTATCAACCGTTTTGCCATTGAAACCGGTCAGACGGATGTTCCCTCGATTTATTTCCGTGTCATCTATTCCCATCTTGCGTGAGCATGATAGGAAGATGACGTCTACCGAGCTGCTGTTATCGACCAAAATCCTTTCGGTCGCGTAGCCAGAGACTAGAAGGGTGATGACTAGGGCGTCGTCGTGAGGTCCTACCAGGGTAGAAGCCTCACTGTCTTTGAAGGAGATTTCGAAGTCGGGCTCCTTTCGTGGGAGGACCACGGGCACGACTTTTGGCCTCCTCTGGTGGGCTTTGATGGAGTTGATTGAGTTCCCGTAGAATTATGATCCTCTAACTATGGTGTAGATTCGTCCAATGGCTTCTTCAGCCAGAGTCTCCTCTACGTCTTCCGACTCTTGGTCGACCGGCTCCTCTGCCATGAGGATTCTTCCTCGCTTGGGAGGGGCAGCGTTGTTGGATCTGGTCGGTTGCTTCTGCTCGGGCCTCAAATTAGTGCTCGGCCCGGCGTTGGGCTGTCGAGTCTGCTCTGCTCGTTCGCCCTCCGACCTGAAGAAATCCAACGGGTGGTTTCCGAGTTCGCCTCTAAGGTATTTGTCGGCGAGTCGGGCCCGTAGGACCATACAGTTTTTGGTATGATGGCCATACCTCTGGTGAAAATCGCACCAGGCGTTCATGTCTCTGTTGTTACAGTTCCCCTTGCTCGTCCGCCTCGGTCTCTTCCTCGGCTTCCGAGCTCAGATTGTAGACATGATTCTGGGGGTGTGCTTTTCCCCCGGGATGGGATATTCCGTGCTTGAAGTTCCCGTGCTGAGGGTTTGAGCCTCTAGTAGGAACGTGGTTCCTAGGACCCTTAAAATGGGGTGATGGTCCATTCCTTGGTTGGGATGGATGCGCCCCAGGCCTCAGTGTGTTCGGGGTCGACCCGAACTTCCTCTTCAAGACTTCGTGCTCTTCATCGTGCTTGATCCAGTTGGACGCACGATGGATCACGTCCTCTATCGACGAGTACCTATTGACCAGTATGTCGGTCTTTAATTGCGAGTCATACCATAGCCCACTGGTTAGCGCTGTTATGGCCGTTTCGTCCGCCAGTCCATTGATCCGGACCATTTTAGCCTTGAACCTCGTCATGAAGTCCCTGGGAGGCTCGTTTGCTCTTTGTTGCAGAGCGTACAAATTGGCTACAGTGATCTCAGTCTCCATGAACATGGAGAAATGCTTGAGGAACACCATAGTCAGCTGACCGAAGCTGCCGATCGAGTTTGGTACCAATTGGGAGAACCATTCCATCGCTGCCCCAATGAGGTTTTCAGAGAAGTATTTGCATCTTCCGGCGTCCAATCCATAGATTTCGAAGTTAGCCCGCCCCATTGCAATCCAGAATGCTCTGAGGTGTACCTTCGGGTCGGTGGTCCCGTCGTACTTAGGTATGTATATCTGCCTGCCGTGCCTTAGTCGAACGTTTGTGATAGCCGTTGAGAATGGAGTTATAGTCGATTCTTCGGCCAGGCGTTCGATTTTGGGGGCGGCAGACACTACCCGGTGTACCCGCGAGTCCACCCTGGAGAGCCTTTCTCCCATTTTTTTCATGGTGCGTTTGAGCTCTTCCAGCTCGGAAATTTCATGGGGTGCTGGCTCGTCTTGGGTGCGACAGGAGCCTGGGCCTACTTGATTGCTCCCTGAAGGCCGGAAGTAACAGCTCGGCCCTGGAGGGGTGAAGTAGTTCGGGCTCTCTGCCCGGGAAGGGCTCGAGAACTGAACTCAGATTGGACGATTGCATGATTGTTGATAAGGGGTGTTCTGCCCGGAATCGGGCTGGTTGGTTCCAAACGTTGGAGCTCGGAAGCGGGGGGTGCAGTGATTAGGCGGCTGGGGGAGCGCGTTCTCCGATGGGTCCACACGTGGGGGTGGCGTGTCCGGACGCGGATCCCTTGGGAGAGGCGCTTGGTTGGTTCTCTAGGCTTGGGGATTGTTGGGGTCCTGGAAGTCAAAGTGGACCACATTTACCCTCTCTCGATTCCTTTGCCCGGAGTTCTGTCCGACCTCGTTCACAGAGTAGGGTCTCTATTCGATTCGGGTCTGGCTGCTCAAGAGAAACTCGATTTTCCTTCTGAGTTCGACATTTTGAGCAGCCTGTTCTTGGAGCTGAGTTCTTAAGGCCTGCTCTTCTGTACTCTGTTCGGGGGTTACCTCGCCCAGGATGTTAGAAACAGGATTTTCCTCGGAACTCATGGTTGTGTCTAAAGTATGACAGAGTTAGCGAGATCAAAGATTTCCCACAGACGGCGCAAAACTGTTGACGTGGTTTCGCACGCCAACTGTCGAGTGTATTGCGAATGGGATTTCGATTCGAATGCTAAGATTCTTGTGGATCCTGACCTCCGCGTCGTCAATACTATTGACGATGACACACGAAATCGGAGAAAAATATAAACAAATAAAACACCAGAGTTTTTTAGAGAGGTTCGTCCCAATGCCGTAGTTGACTACGTCCTCTGTACGTTTATTGCTTTAGAAAGATTGATCAATCGGAACCACAAGAGAATTCCTGATCGATCGAAAATGAAAGAAAAACACTCTGAATATATGAACTCTCAAGACTATTTTCTCTCAAATGTGGATGCTTGCGTGCGTGTAGAGGGGCTGCCTTCTAGCTTTTATAGACGTCTGCTTCCGCCCGTTGGAGGTGGTCGTTGGTAGTGGCTTCGAGTCCGGAGCTTGACTTGCTGCCTTGCTGACACGTGGGCCACGTCTTGTGAGATTGTCGTAGTAGTGGACCTTGACTGGTCATCGTGGAGTTTGAATTCAGGTCGTGGCGGTTTTTCTGGTCGGTCTTCGGAGGTTTGAATTGAAGTGGCTGACCAGATCTGCTCGTGTTTGAACGTAGAGCTTTTTTCTGGTCGAGGGGTTTTATTCGGCTTATGCTTGGATCCCTTTTGAGACAATCAGTTCGGGAGGAGTTTTGGGTGTTGGTTTTAACCAAGTGATTGAAGTGAGATTTTGAGTTCGGTTTGGATTCTTCCTTCGGAACTTCTGCTCGGACTTCTTTTGAGCATATTCTGCTCGGGCAAATATTTTGCCTTCTGGGCTTTTAGTTCTGCTCGGGCCCAGACACGATCAAGTGACCAGTGGGCTTTTAGGCTTTGCTTTTCACAGGCCCAATTTCGTTTGAATATTTAATATATTCAAAACATAGGTCAAACAATTCTAATCTTTAAATTTGATTAATGACCTCACAATTCCAATTTATGGAACAAATTTGCACATCAACAAAGATTACCCATGTCTTTTAGACCCATATACTCCAGATGCCTCCTGAATATTTTCTCTGGCAATGTCTTGGTGAATGGATCAACTAGATTGTCTTCCGAAGCTATTTTCACAACCCTTACGTCGCCACGACATACTATCTTTCTGATGAGATGGTATTTGCGTTCTACATGTTTTGCCTTGTTATGGTCTCTAGGCTCTTTAGAATTTTCCACCGCGCTACTGTTATCACAGTATAATGTTTAGAGCCCATCTACATCTGGGACTACTCCCTGCTCTATGTAGAAATTATTGAGCCAAATTGATTCTTTGGCTGCCTCACAGGCTGCCACGTATTCAGCTTCCATTGTAGAATTTGCGATACGCGACTGCTTTACACTTCTCTAGAATATCGCTCCACCAACAAGGGTGAACACTGCTCCCGACATCGACTTTCTCGCGTCTCTGTCAGACATAAAGTCTAAGTCAGTGTATCCTAGTGGCTTCAGTTCTGATCTTGAAAACAATAACATATAATCTCTCGTTCTCCGGAGATACTTGAGAATGTTCTTCACTGCAATCCAGTGAGACATACCAGGGTTGGATTGGTATCTACTAACCATTCCCACATCGTAACAGATGTCTGGTCTTGTACACTGCATAGCGTACATCAGACTTCCCACTGCTGAAGCATAGGGTACCCGCCTTATCTCGTCTTGCTCTTCCGGAGAAGTAGGGCAATGTTTCCTATCAAGGAACACGCCATGTATGGTTGGTAAATTACCTCCCTTGGAGTTTGCCATCGCAAAACGTCCAAGCACCTTATACATGTAGGCTGCTTGAGATATAGCTAGAAGCCTGTTGTTCCGATCCCTAAATATACAGATCCCAAGATCAAAACTGGCTTTCCCCATATCCTTCATTAAGAATTGTGTAGATAGCCACGCTTTCACGTCTGTTAGCCTCTTCACACTGTTTCCAATGAGAAGAATATCGTCGACGTATAGAATAAGAAAGATTTCAATGGTTTCATCATTGAGCTTATAGATGCAGGTGTTAGTGATGTTTTGTATGAATCCATAGGTCTTGATGGTCTCATCAAACCTTATATTCTAGGATCTGGAAGCTTGCTTCAATCCATAAATGGATTTGAGTAATCTGCAAACCTTTCCTTTTTGACCCTTTTGCACGAACCTTTCTGGTTGGTCCATATAGATGTTCTCGTCAATGTACCCATCTAGGAAAGCGGTTTTGACGTCCATCTGCCAAATCTCGTAACTGAGACTACAAGCTATGGCCATGAGAAACCGGATGGACTTGTACTTAGCGATTGGACGAAGGTCTCATCGAAATCAATACATTCCCTATGGGTAAAACCCTAAGCCACTAGTCTAGCCTTGAAGGTTTCAACCTTCCCGTCCACTCCCCAGCTCCTGGTGGCAATGTAGACTACGAGGGATGGGCTTCAAACAACTACTACGATGAATCCGGTTCACGTGAATATGGATATTCATGTGACAACAATGTTGATGACTTGTCGTCACAATTTGAGACAATGTCATTTGGCAGTAATTATCAATCGAATTTTCTCGCTCCTCCTGCTCCTTCGAAAGATTTAATGGCACTTTGTGCTGAGCAAAATTGTTCGCCGGTTTGGGAAGGCAGTTTTTGGACCCATCCTATCTATCTTTCTCGCGGAGCATTTAGCGATCAGGCCACATATGACTACCACTTAATGAACTATCTCCTCTATTGCAAAAATACTGGACTAGAGTGGAGTTCGTATTTGCTAAGACATGGTAGTTGGGATGCGGTCCGCCATCTTGTGAATTGAAAATGTATCGACTCTTTGTCTGTGTTTACGATTGTATTTACGAGACTTGGTTTATTTATATTTTGTATGAGACTTAGTTTATTTTTGGTTATATTATTATGATGAGACTTGATTTGTGACTTATGATATATTATGTACGAGACTTATGTTCATATTTTGGTGAAATTAGTATTTTATATTATTTTTTTTAGTTTAAAATATGCATGAAAATGTATTATAAGTTTTCCATCGATAAATCCATCGATAACCGATTAATCCATCGATAAGTTCGATAAGTTTCGATAACGGCAAACGATATTTTTTATAGGTTTTCTATCGATAAATCTATCGGTAAACGATTACTCCGTCGATAACGGCAAAAAAATTTTCGGCAAAAACGGCATTCAAATCCTTGCTTAAAACCATTACATATATACCAGCAGCAGGTCTGTGAACCCCAGGAAACACATCGTTGCGATCCCCGGTGGACCTGTTGCTCGTTGTCTACGGATGTTGTTTCGCAACTCCTTAAGTGGTTTCTTCCGGAGAATCGGTGCCTATAACATGAATGACTTTCGGCCCCAAGGATATTGAACGAATACGTCAAGGTCCTTCGCTAAGGACAAGAATTCCCTAGGCAAACTAGTTTCACCAGGATGGGGTAACAACACTACAAAGACGAAGCAGAGGCATGCAAACCTTATCTTGTCGCCGCTGCTCACAATCGGATAAAGATGATTGTTATCTAATTTGGCCACTAGCATTCCTAATGTGACCGAAGAGCATGCATCTGGCCACATCCGTTTCTTGTATGCATCATAATTTTCGAAGCCTCGTCCAACAATAGCTTCAAGGTTCGGCTCGAGTCTGCAATTAAACCTGGTGATGATGGCAAATTCGCGAATCCCGTATCGTAATAAAACATTGTTCACCAACATCCCGAACTCGAATGGGTCTTGATGTGTAGTGCTTCTCGAAAAAAAATTCCAGAGCAGTTGGAGAGTACTCGTAATAGATGAGTACATCTAATAGAGGCCCAAAATGTGTACGCTAGAATCACTCTTCCTCTCCCGCTGTCAGGCTCTCCTTAATGATATTCGTGATCATCAAGATATTTTCTTCTTCGGTGTAGACCTCACAGTCGTACAACTCATCTAGTTGGAGGATAGTATATAATTATTTCCGCAAAACAAATAATCATAAATTGATGAGTATTTAATTTAGTAAAATTCGGTAATTTTATTGGTAATGGTGCAACCCAAAGAGGACAGCGGTAATGGATCATCCTTAAGCGTATAGTGGTATTAAATGCATGCATCGTAAATATATTTAAGATTATATATTTACAAATCGACACTACAAATAGCGGTTATGCCAAAATAGATAGTGGACACCTACAAACTAAATTTTTATCTTCAGAGACAATCTCTTGTATAGGCCGTAAACCCTAACTAACATCATTATTTATTGGAAGTTCAAAAAAAAATCTTAAATACATACATCATTTTTATTCGTAAACAATCTCTAGAATTACCGCTAAACACTAACGGGGAATCACACTAACATCATTAAAATTACAAACAATGACCATACACAAGTGAAACTTTAAGATTATAGTAACCGACACTTACCTCCATTAACTTGGCTTGATGAAGACGATGGTCGACGGGAAAAGTAAGGATACTTGTAAAACGTCTTTGTTCTTGAAGAAAACAAACACAGCAGAAGAGAACGAAGACAACCAAATTAGGGCACGAAGGAGGTGTGTTGAATTTGAGTCCTGGAATCGCAGGTTCGAGAATAGAACCTCGAGAATAAGGAAAGAGAAAGAAAAAAAATGAAAAAAAGAAAGAAAAAAGGAAAAGAAATTATCCAACTGCCTAAAGGGTAAATTCGAGATTTCATTAAATGCAGTGTAAAAACAAAGGGCAGATTCGTCATTTACTTTTATTAGAGTTTTAAAATATATCTAAAATAAAGTTTCCGAGTTGTTGGCTTTAAAAACAGTTCTAAAAGAAATTCTTTTTTATAACGAGGGTACGAGCTTATTCAGAATCCCAAATGAAGTCTTTTAGCCAATTGGTTCCCAAGGACACCATGTCCCCTCCAAGCACACTACTATATCTCTCTTAAGATCACCACCACTCTCTGAGGAAGATATATACATACATATACATATATACACGTGTAATAGAAACAACACCGTGCTGTGAGGAAGTTGGTTGGAAGAAGGTCCATGTACTCCCGAGGAAGACATCATTCTGGCCTCTTACATCCAAGAACATGGATATGGAACAGGGCTGCGCTTGAGGGGAGGCGGAGTAAGTTCGCGCCTTCATGAAAAAAAAATAGGAACCCCCAATAAATAAAATTTAAGGGCTCCAAAATCACTTAAGTTAATTTTTTTATTGAAATCACTTAAATTAATTCAGGTCCCCCTAAAAAATTAATTAACATCACTTAACTTTTAAAATTTGGGCCCCTAATTCTCAAATCAATTACGGCCCCTCATTCTCACTATACTCTTTAAAACTTTCTCACAATATTGATTCTTTATTTTTGCTAATATTTCACAAATCAATTTGATTGTTTGTAAATGAGAACAAACAAATTGGTCAAGATAGTAATGAAAATGTGAATGAGGATATGGATGAAAATGAAGAAATCATTATTAAGCTAGGAATGAAAATGTGAATGAGGATGAAAATTTTTGTGGGTATGTGACAGGTGTTTCTCTTCGTTTCATTATTAGCAAGTTGCATTGAATTAGGAGAAGAAGAAGAAGAAAAAAGTAGTTGGTTTATTAATTTCTCTAGATACTTTATTTAGTTTCTCTTGTAAGTTGTTTACTAATCAACAGGTGGTCAATTGGCTTAAATTTAATGGCTAGAACAATGTTTCTAAATGATTTAACAATCATGAAACAAGTAGCAACACGTTAATGCCATAACTAGTTCGCTGAATTTCTAGTTCGCTGAATTTTGATAATAAAAATGATTGATTGGAAATCCTAAGTGTGAACGTGCAACCCGACAAAAAGAGAGAAATCAATGTTTTGAATTGCATAAAAGAATTGGATTCTATTTATCCAAATGCTTAGATTGCCTACCAAATTATGCTAATCGTACCAATCCCAGTTTCGCATGCAGATAAAGTTTCTCAAAAGTGAAAATTGATCAACTCTTATCTACATTGTCTCAAGATAGGCCGAGTGGTTTAGCTACATTGTCTATAGAAAAGACATGGTCGAGAAACTTGATTATGCAAAGTTGATAAGTACTCTTGCTTTTAAAAATGTTAGACGCATCGTATTTGAATGATAATTATTATACAAATATTATATATACTTTTTCATCATAATTAAATTTTACCATAACGGTTAGGGGCCCCCAAAATTTCTCCTCGCCTAGGGCCTCAAAAATTTCAGGCACGGTCCTGCCTGGAAATTGGAGATCGGTTTCTACTAGCACAAGTATATATATATATATATATATATATATATATATACACACACATATATATATATACACACACACATCGGGCTCTATACCAAAATAGTCATATAGCAAAAACTTTTTTTGCAAAATAGTCAACTTTATGTTAATATTGGATGCATAGTCAATTAACAAAATTTATTAACCATAAAAATCCTTATTACGTACCCTTATAATTTAACTAATCTATTATTTAATTAATAAAATAAAAATGACTAGGTTTGACTAAATTAATGGTATTTATGATGTGGTTGGTGTTGATATTTATCAATATCAGGTCATTAATCACGTTTTAATACCTAAAATCATGCATTTTCAAAATAAACCCAATATTGAATGAATATTTGACCAAGACCAATTAACTTTTGGACATATTTTGTATGCCCTCTATTCAGATGCTAATTCTGCTTGTATAAGATTATGGTCGTTTACCTAGGAATGAATGGTTCTTATTAATGTTAATCTTATGTAGTTATCTGCATATTATAGATATACATATCAAATTCAGTGTTTGATCCTTAGTTCTTTAACTTTGCATTTACGTAAAGTCATCACATTAGGTTTATGTGAGGAGGTTCGACTAACGTAAATAAAGATCTTAAAATTGATCCATAGTCTAGATCGGAAGTGGGAACTTCTAATCGAGAACGACTATTTGTGAACTTTATAGATCACATACTTGCGGTGACCTATTACCAAGTCATAGTGATGTCCATGTATTGCTAAGTTCATCAGGTATGAAGTGTCTTCATACTTGATAGTGATAGACTTATATCCGAAATCATCATGTAAGATCGTCACTGATGAAAGTACGATAAGGTCGCTAAGATGATCATATGAAATCGATTCATGTCCTGAGGTAATATGAGCTTGTGCAGTTCAACTTAAATGATCTTTGATTTAATCGTTTCAGTTTCAAATCAAGTATTCCTAACCCTTTTATTCTGGGATCGGAAGGTTGACCACGACAAACTGCATATTACCAATATGGATAATAATTTTATGATTTCCTTATTATGATTTGTGGGAAGCGAATAAGTACTCATGCGCAACTTACGGCTTCATAACCCGATCAGTAAGTAGTTTGCAATAATCATAGAGATAAAACCATCTTACTGCAAAGAACGTCCTACACATGCGACTAGGGCATCATTGGGTAAAAACATGACCATCATGCATAGGCTGTGGTTCTTTGCCAACTTTTCTACACACGCTAGATACTCTGACATTCCGACATATGCCTCACTGTTAATAAGCGATCCATAGCTTGCCTAAATTCATTGGTTCAACTAGTACATACTTATTTTTTCTTCTTTTCATCTTTTTCCCTATAATAGTTTAACAATGCCTCATTTGACTTGCAGGCTTGATCAATTTGTTGTTGCAATGTATCATTATATTATTTTATCATCTCTTCGGCTTCGAACGACTTTCGCTTTTTGCCATGTGAGACCTTACTTTGAACAGGCATGCATTCCTTGTCACCGAATTCATAGCAAGATTCGATGGTGATGCCAACAGGAGGATGAGGTGAAAAACCTAGATCTTCGAGCGATATAGTTACTTCCTCCAAAGGGCTCATCGACATTTCACCGGTGGCGATGGAACCCCTAAATAACTCATCGAGCTTAGTATATCGAGCCAACCCTTTTTTTTCTAAACCTCTTTGATTCCAGGTGTTTCTGCATATAATAATCATTTATAAGTAACTTAATTCCATATAGTAAGTAACACTTTGTAGACTCAAAATATACCTCTATATAAGTGTCCCATACTTAATCGCCCGCGGTGACGGTATTTGTGTCGGCATCCCATCCAAAACCAATGTTGTTTATCAAAGTATCAAATTCCCTCCACGACTGCCGAAGTCGGTTCTAGTTCTGTTTCAACCTTTGAATTTTATATACCTTTCCCAATTTAGGACACATCCTAAGCTAAAATCTTCACATTGTTTCCATACTAGTGTGGACCCTTTTAGACCATTTTTACACTCTTGGAAACAAAGGTCGAGAAAGAATGCTTCACTAGAATCAGACCAGAATGCTACATCGTCTGACATTTTGTTTAAATCTACTCGGATTGAAAAATCACAAAAAAAATGAAGCCTTATATAACACTAATCAAAATCTCCAAATATCCAACACAACGAGATGAAAAACCAAATTCGTGCAAGAAGTGAAATAAATAGAGTAAAATAAAAACCTGATGCAAACTAATTAAACATCAAACACATACAAATCCAGAAATAACTCTTTTTAGAGAATCAATTAACACAAATTCGTTAACAACTAAGTTTTAGTTACAATAAAAATTTCAAACCTGTAATTGTTGACGTGGTTTCGCACACCAACAGTCACGTGAGTTATGAATGGGATTTCGATTTGAAGATGCTAAGATTTTTGTTGATCTTGACCTCCGCGTTGCTAATATTTGGAGAGTGCTCTTGAGCTAGTGGATGTTAGCGAGATCAATTTTTCCACAGAAGCTGCCAAACTGCTAATGTGGTTTCCCACCTCAATCAGTCAATACGACTTGTGACTGTATGATATTTTGAATATTTTTTTCGGTGGAATTCGATCCTTTGCGTTGCAAACTCACTATCACTCTGCACGTATATTTATATATATGTATATAAGCTAAATAAATTAGATGAGGTTTTTTTATAAAGGTTCGTCCCAAGGCAGTAGTACTATTTATGATATAAATTTATGATATACCATATGTGTATATCAGTAACTAAGATGAATGTAAAATTAATGATTTACCCTTTAGTTATTATTTCATCAACTCATTTGTTGTTTGTGAATGAGAACATGTCACAACATGTCGCACGTTTTATTCGAAGAATATATTGTCACTGAGTACCGGGCCCGATTTGTTCATTCACACTTCAAAGAACAAAAAATAATGTCATATCATTGTTCTAACACAAATTTCATATTTGTGAATCATATAGCTCAACGAGACAGTATTATGAAACCAACTGTTAGGTCTTTGATCCATCACTTTGGGTCTTGCTCATTGAACAGTCAAATGTCATAAAGTGTCACAAGAAATTACGTAATCGCTTCAGGATATAGTTAATTTTGAAAAAATACCCCTTGTTTGTGATTTTGAAACTTCGAATAATGAAACAGTTTTACCTCGAACTTCAAAGTGTCACAGGTCTAGTTCAAAAGTCCTCATTAAGACATCAAGAATAAGCTCCAGAGTCAGTACTCTCAATATCACAAGATATGATATCAGTAGTTCATTAACACAATCATTAATTGGATATGATTTCCCTATCGATCTTAAGATTGCGAATTGTTCGTTTTAAACTAATCAAGAAAAGTTATCTTGCTAAGTATGTACTTGACTATTCTTTCGTTGATGATAGTTTCAGAGTGTAGACATACATGCATAAACACAAACTTAAATAAATAAGAATGAATGTTTAATACTCAGTAAAAGAGCATAATCGTATTATTACATCGAGTACTTTTCCATAAAGTATCTTATTTGCTAGAAGGTCCTTCATGTCTCCTTTGTGGGCATACATCCCAACAGAATGTTAGCTGCCGGATTTATAAAAAAATGGATGGAATTTGTGCACGCCACAATTCGATAAGTTTTGTCACTTATGCCAATTAATTCAATTTTGGCCACATATGTGCATGGTTGAGTATAAATTGACCACTTTTGCCGCTAATACCCCAAGTTTAAATTATAATTTCTCTAGAGGTCACGAGTTCTCATGGGAAGCAAAATGTTTGCTCCCTTTATACACGTAAATTTGGCTAATAGTGTCACCTATTTTTACACTGAATATATCTAATAATACAAGAGTGCATTTAAACATTGGCCGAGAGCGTCCCTATTAAAAAAAACATATAGTAGAACCTCTATAAATTAATACTATTGGGACCGGCAAAAAAAATATTATCTTATCAGATTATTAATTACAATATAAATTAATAATTTATTAATTTATACATTAATGAAGAAAAAATTATTAACTAGCTATAATTATATAAACATTATACTAATAAAAAATTAATTCAATTTATTATATTGAGAATATTAAAGAATCAATATTAAGAATATCAAGAGAGATTATTATGATTTAAAGATTTTATTAGAGTACCAATGACAGAAATATTAAAAAGTTCAATGATATTAAATAGGAATAACAATAGCTTCTTAGAGTAGTGATAAGAGTTGTCCCCTCGGGGCCATCCGATAAAATTGGAACGATAGGTAGAAGATTAGCATGGCCCCTGCGCAAGGATGACACGCACAAATCGAGAAATTGTCCAATTTATTATTTTATTTTTTAATTTTAAAAAGTAGTGATAAGGGTTTTAGGGTACATGACAAAATTCATGGAACCAGAAAGGGAGCCTTCGAGGACCAAGGTCCAAAGGCGCCATTAGTGAATCATGTAATGTTATAGGGTGTAATAATTTATAGTAATAGCTTCAGAAACAAGTTACTATAACATATTTTAAGAAGACTACATGATTAGTGATGTAATGTTATACTTTTGTTAAATGTGATTTCATAGTTATTTATGTTATATTTTATTTCATAGTAATTTTATAATTATTTATATAATTTTTATATCGAATTATTAATTTATATATCACTTGAGACCTATATATTTTCTAAAAAAAGAATCTTATAAATTCAGCGAATTATTAATTAAGCTAATTAGGCTCGAGTTGGGAGCGGATAAAAATATTATTTAATCGCGATTATTAATTTATCGAGTATTAATTGATGGAAGTATATTTTTAGAGTGATAAAATGGAAGTCCGTGCCGGTGAATGATGAAATTATATTGTGTTTCCTTTTCCGAAAGTCGAGAGATAAGATGCAGAAACACCCATAACACCATTCAGAAATGGCCACGTTTAAAGCCACTCCCCAAATTAAGTGCTCTCACCACCCACATTTCCGTCCTCCTTCTTCGTCCCACAACAAGTACTCCGTACTTGTGGCCATCCCAACGCCATCGACATCTTCCACTCTTCGACTCTCAAGAACCACACTATCTTCAATCTCTGCAACTATGGCAACTGGGTACGTGCTCGTCATGGTAACGCAATTGCTTTGACTTGTGACTTCTGACTCTTTCTTTCTTTTCTGGGCTTGCGAAGCGCTGTGCAGGAGGTGCTCCCACCGACTCTCACCTCTGCTTCTGATCCTCCTCCACTCTTCGATGGCAAAACAAGGTAATGAGCTCTTGGACTTGCGTTTCTTCATGCGAGTCTAACCATTCTGATGTTCTCAGGTTGTATTTGGCCAACGTGTGCCCATATGCTCAGCGCGTGTGGATCACGCGGAACTGTAAGGTTGATTTCCTCCTCAGTGATTGGTGGTTTTGTCAAGCTTGCAAAGTCTGATTTGAAGGGTTGTCTTGTCGTGCAGGGATTGCAGGAGAAGATTGAACTGGTTCCCCTTGACTTGCAAGACAGGCCTGCTTGGTACAAGGACAAGGTTTTGCCTTCCAATAAGGTGAAGATTTACTCAAACTCTTTACACTTCCCAAGAACGTTAATGGTGGCGAAGTGGAACTTAGGTACATTTGCCACTGATTTTTTTTAAGTCTATGCCCCCCGGCTTAGTATAACTCGAGTGCATTTACCACGTTAACTCTTTAAATAAATAATCATACATGGCACTGCTAGTTTCACTTCCATGTACTATTTCAATTCTCAATTGCTGGTTTCTGTCAAATTTCTCATCAGAAACAAGATAAGATGCGGTATTCTAAACGGAACGTATTTGTTGATAAAAATCCAAGAAATGGGAATGGAAGAGCTATGAATTTGATACAATTTGGAGCGAAACCAAACACAAAATATAGGCCAACGGGAATATACGAAAAGGGAGACTCGCACATACACCCTCGTACACGTTTCTCGTCTCTGAGGACATCCTCCAAGAAAAAAACATTACTCGACCAAATGGGAGCTAACCACTTATACCCAAAGTACCCTTCCTTCTTCCTTTTTGTGAGAGTAAAGGTCCAACAGAATTACATGTGTTTTTGTACGAAACCCGTGTCTGATACAACCGGAAGCTCTCTTTAGGCTAATAATGCAGATGCGGGTCAACATGAGTTCTTACATCCCGATAAATCATCATTTCAAATTCTTGAGATAATCCATTTAGCAAAACAAAACAAAATCCGAACTCACTATAGCGAATATCTATCGATCTATCTATCGCTGTGCTCCTTCGTCAACGCCTTTAAGATTTTTGAATTTCGAGGCAGGTGCCTGCGTTGGAACACAACAACAAGATAATAGCGGAGAGTCTTGATTTGATCAAATATATTGACGAGCACTTTGAAGGGCCTTCACTACTTCCTGATGTAAGAGTCTAGCGTTTCTCTCATAGAAAAAAGTTTGAGCTTGCCTCACTCTTCGAGTTTGCTAGGATCCTGCAAAGAAAGAGTACGCGGAAGAATTGCTCGCTTACACCGACTCTTTCAATAGGACCATCTTCATGTCATTCAAATCGGGAGATATAAGCGAAGCTGGTGAGACATATACTTACTTGGTGTGTGAATCATTTTCTGAAAAAAAGAAGAGAATGTAACCTTGGATCGTGTTTGCTCACAGTTTCAGCACTCGACCATATAGAAAATGTGCTATCCAAATTTAAAGACGGGCCATTCTTCCTTGGCCAGTTCAGCCAGGTACTATCTCGGTAAAAACAATAAAATTCTATTTAGATAACTAAAGATAATTTATGTATGAGGTAACCTTTTCTCTCAACTTCAGGTCGATATAGCTTATGCTCCGTTTATCGAAAGATTTCAGCCTTTCCTATCGGAGGTGACTAAGTACGACATCACCGATGGAAGGCCTAACCTGAAAGCCTGGATTGAGGTATAAAAAAACAAATGCTTTTGTATCGCTCTCACTCAATGCTCTTAACTTGTCTTACAAGGCATCAGCATGAATCCTAATTAGCTGTTTGAGATTGTTCAATCTTTTCAAATTTTAATAACTGTAGGAGATCAACAAAATTGATGGCTACAAGCCAACTAAAAGCGATCCAAAGGAGATAATCGCATCGATCAAGAAACGATTCTCGGTAAGCATTTTTTTAAAACACGGATAACTAAAAAACAATAGAGTTGAGCTTAATTTCTATGTTTTGCAGCTTCCGAACTAGTAGCCTGAAGTGAAGTTGTATGTGGGAAGTGCCAATAATCTGTGGAGAATGAACTAAATTATATGCTTTGGGAGACAATAATAACGTCATGTAATGTGATTCCAATTATGTTATCCGACATTGCTTTGAGTGTGATCTCAAACCAGTAATATTATGTAATAAGTCCTAATAATAATTGAATATCATGTTATTCTCTAATAGTGATAATAGAAGAATTTTGTCCGCCTTTTCACAAAAAATTTAAACGATAGGCAAAAAAAATGTAACTTGAGCCATGATGTAGTGATTAATGGTCACAATAAAATTGATGTTAATAGCCTATGCCCTATTGGGAATTGGGTTAACCGGGTAAAAGTGATACATGTACAAAGGTATTGCTTAGATCCAGAGCTGCAATTCAAGAATGGAACTTTTGGATACGATAAAACTAATCAGAATTCAATTAATTTTAAGTTTTAAGAAATTAAAAAAAAAAAAAAAAAAAACAGTTACACATTATATTTTTCTAAATTTACTTAGTTATACATGTGATTTTTTATGAATTAAAAAATTAGGATATTAATGGGATGTTTATAAGAGTTGTTCGATGTTTATCGAAGAATTGATGTAGAGCCGGCCTTGAGGCTAGGCGAGCAAAGTGGCGGCCTAGGTGCTCCGATTCAAAAGGGCTTCCGGTTACCAGCTGCTGGTTCTAAAAAAAAAAAAAGTCAAAAGCTTCAACCCTATTAGAGAGTCTGCAACTCGAAGTGTGTCAGTGAAGGAAGAGGAAAAAATGTTTAAACTTTAAAGTTAAAGTAAATATAATTTTAAAAAGTAAGTATTGATGACATGGTTTAATTGAATTGAAAAGGAATGATGTGACAATTTAGTACTTATTAATAAATATAGGAATGTATACAAAAAAAAATAAAAAAAATTGAGCTAGATATAAAATCAAATTTGTACATAATTCTTTACATGAAAATAATATATTCGTTACCCACTATAAATTTCAAATGTGTAAAACGTATCTCATATAATGGAAATATTTGACTATTTAAAAATAAAAACTAAAACATTTGATTATGTTTGATATATTCTTTACATTTTTTTAATTTTAATTTTTTAATGGAGTTATTTGATTATTAAAAAAATTAAAACATATTATTTATATAAGTACATATTTAAAATTATTTGAATATGTTTGATGTAGGTAAAAACATAAAACATGTGGGCCAATGAGAAAGAAAAAAAAATTATTTTATTTAAATAAAAAACTTCATAAAATAACTCTCTTTACACCACAAATTCAATTATTAATTCTCAAGTTTTAATAATTCTCAAAATAACATTTTTAAATAACAAAATACCAAAATAACACGTAGGCAGATATCTAATAGCGTTAGTTGGTCGGCAACAAAAGTACGATGTTAAGTACTTTTGCCTTCATTAATTGAGGTTGAGTACTTATCGTAAAATTTAGACAAAAATTGGGTATTTTCGTCGTAATTAACCCTTCTTTTTAAATTCTCTTTTAACGTTTTCATTTGTTTATTTATTTGTATCTTATAACTTCAACTTAATTATTTGGCAATAATTATGCCAATTATTTATTTTGCATATATATGATCATATTTATAAATTATCGTCAATAAAGTTACTATGAAAAATTGAGCAATGGTGAGATCTAGTCCTGTAACCGGTGTAACCGGTCAGTAAACCTGTTTTTTTTTTACTATCTGGTATCCTTAACCTGATTCTGGTTAGTCATATTTTAATAACCTTAATCTGTTTTTAATAACCCCTTAATTGTAGGTTATCAAAGTATGATTAACCTGCTTAATAACCTTTACTTTTTTTGGGGTAATTAGCGACATAAGTGGCCAAGGTTTTCGAATTCCCTTAGGCATGATGCCAATGCCCAAAAATGACGGCAAAAGTCCCCAATGTGCACTTATCACTCTAATTGCAAAATTTCATTCAACTAATTGGATGATTGTTAGTCAACTATTGATGTGGCAGTGTTGACTAACACGCGGACATTACGTGGCACGCCATGTCATTTTATCTAAAAAAATTTACCACATCTTTTTTATTTTAATTTTTTTTTTCAATTTCTTTACGGGGACTACTTATTTTCTCGCCCTCTCCCACGTTGCCACGTGTACTCTCTCTCTCTCTCTCTCTCTCTCTCTCTCTCTCTCTCTCCCACATTGTCCCACGTGTCATCCATATAAGTAACCAAAATATTTTGTATTTATATTTTGGAACCCATGACCAAACCCAGATAAACAAAGTACTAAATTACTAGATCAAAAGTATTCGGTGTCAAAATGTAAATGGATATAAAAATTTAAATAGCAAACATATCCATTAATATGTGACATATTTTTTATTATTATCCGTCATTTTTTTGGGTAGTGGTTGAAAATACTACTATAGTTGTAAATATTATCCTACTTATAAGTTTATTTTCGGGTAGTGGCTGAAAATACTACTAAAAGTTGTATATATTATCCTACTTATAAGTTGTAAATACTTATATCTTATGATAATTTAATAAAGTAAAATAAATATGAAATAAATTCATCTGTTTATTAACAATATCACGACTAACTAAATAAATAAAATGAGTTTAGCATAGCTACTGTAGCTAGCTTATTATGATTAGTTAATAAAAACTTTGGCCATTTATGCCGCTAATTACCCTTTTTTTAATATAACATTGAGCCATTTTATCGCAACATTAAAACATATCGGTCCAAAATCGCAAAGAAAACAACTTAGTCTAAAAGAAGCATACCCGTCTATTGTAGTTTAAACATAAATCCAAAGAGTATAACAATTATAAATCACCCTACGTAATCTAATCATACAATAATATTAAAACTGGGTATAAAAACCGGTTACAAAAATAACATGTTATTTATTTTGAAAATTAAATAACATGTAACATTATCCTGTTTGAAACCGGATACGATTAACCTTAACATGTATTCAAAATAATTCGGTTACGGTTATTTTAAACTTGATAATTTTCGATTACGATTTTAAAATTCGATTACCGATTTTATAAACCCCTAGACTGAGATCTGTACTTGTTGTGACTATAGTGGGCCCGTTTGGCACAGCTTAATTTTAACGAAAATTGTTTTTAGTTTTAGTTTAAAAAATAAACTGTTTTTGAGAAAAAACGGCAGGTGTTTGGTAAATTGTTTATAAAATAATTGTTGTTGGTAACAAAAACTCTTTTAGCGTTTGGTAAAAAAAAAATTCTTTAGGCTAAAAAGACTAAAATAGACTAAAACCGTATTTTTGTTTTTAGAAAAAAATCAAAAGCTATGAATCCTAGCTTTTAAAATTCATGTACAAAAATTAAAATTGATTTTGTGTTTTTGGGAAAAACAATTTTGCCAAACACCTGAATAGCGCTTAAGTTTATTTTATAAACAAAAACAATGCTAAATAAATTGTGCCAAACGCACCAGTATTTGGCAATCTACCGATAAGAGGGCGTCTCGAACTCGAACTTTACCAATTCTCATGTGGCGAATGACTATTATGTCCCTCGGCAGCGACGAAACGTCGTCGTACGAGTTAACCGGGAAAAGGGAACTGTTTTCGGATTTAAATTTGAATACGAGCGTTGCTTAAACATATGATTAAAACAAGGCTCTCTAGCTTTCCTGACCTCTCAAATCTCCATTGCGTTGAAGGTAGGTTTGAAGAGCTTCTCTCTGGATGTCGAGAGATGGATTTCGAGACCATGAAGAGGAAAGATCTTCAAGCGCTCTGCAAGAAGCACGCAATCCCTGCCAATTTCTCCAATCGCGAAATGGCTAGACGCCTCGTTTTACTTTTCCAGGTAGGTTCCTTCTTCTCGCTGAATGTTTCAAACACTTTACTGATGATTTTTCTTCCTTGTAATCCATGGAATCTTGCTTCTTTTTTTTGTGTGTGTAATTTGACGTAGTCATGTCGCCAACAGGAAGATGACAAGTTTAATCACAACGTCAAGAAAGTTAAGTTTAGCCCTGAAAATGAAACCTTCATTTTTGACGATTCCGACTCCGAATCGGAGTCTGGGAGGACAAAACGGCTAAGGAATAGGAATTCTTCCCGGAACACTGTCATGGAGAAGAAAAAATCAGAAAAAGTCGGAGAATTTTCGAAGGAAATTCCAGATACGAGGTCGCGAGCAAAACATGTTTCTGTTCCTGAACAAGAGTCAGAGCCGGTTTGTAAGGGAAGGAAGATTGTCAAGGAGAAGAAAACTTTAGAAGAAGTTGGGGAAATTGCAGAGGAAGTTGGGGCAAAACGTGTTTATGTTCCTGAAGAAGAGTCAGAGCCGGTTCGTTTTCTTCGTAGAGGAAGGAAGATTGTCATGGAGAAGAAAACTTTAGAAGAAGTTGGGGAAAATCGTGTTTCTGTTCCTGAAGAAGAGTCTGAGGAGGTTCGTTTGCTTCATAGAGGAAGGAAGATTGTTAAGGAGAAGAAAACTCTAGAAGAAGTTGGGGAAATTGCAAAGGAAGTTGGGGAAAATCGTGTTTCTGTTTCTGAAGAAGAGTCTGAGCCAGTTCGTTTGCTTCGTAGAGGAAGGAAGATTGTCACAGAGAAGAAAACTCTAGAAGAAGTTAAAGAAATCACAGAGAAAGTTCCAGCTACGAGGTCTCGGGCTAAACGTGTTTCTGTTCCTGAAGATGAGTCCGAGCTGGTTCAATTGCCTCATAAGGGAAGGAAGGTTGTTATGGAGAAAAAGACTATAGAAGAAGTTAAAGAAATCACAGAAAAAGTCCCAGCTACGAGGTCTCGGGCTAAACGTGTTCCTGTTCCTGAAGATGAGTCCGAGCTGGTTCAATTGCCTCGTAGGGGAAGGAAAATTGTTATGGAGAAGAAGACTTTAGAAGAAGTTGTAGAAATCCCAGAGAAAGTTTCACCTACGAGGTATCGGGCTAAATGTGTTTCTGCTCCTGAACAAGAGTCAGAACCAGTTCAATTTCCTCTCAGGGGAAGGAAGATTGTTATGGAGAAGAAGACTTTAGAAGAAGTTGTAGAAATTCGAGAGAAAGTTCCATCTACGAGGTCTCGAGCAAGAAGTGTTCCTGTCCCGGAAGAAGAGATAGAGCCAGTTTATTGGCCTGTTTCTGTTAGAGGATTCAAGAGACTTCGAGAGATAGTTGACGCATCTGATGCCGGAGAGATTTTTGCAGACACGGCAGAAGAAAACATCCATAGGAATCCTAAACGGAAATCGACAAAGGACAAAGGATTAGGTGTTGGTAGGGTCACAGGGGCTCAGACTTGGGGTTCCGCAGTTGAAATAGAACATGGGAAATCTCTAGAGGGTGTAGTTAAGAAAACAACAGCCGTGGCGAAGAAATCCAAGAATCGAACAAAAAGACAAGTACCGAAAGAGGTTCCAAACGCCAAGCTGAGTGGAGATTCTACCAAAGGCCCAAGAAGGACGCGATCAGTTACGAGTTTGCGCAGCCCAGATGCTTTCATTGTTACTGCTAATGAGGGAACTTCTGAAACTATGAATCAAGAAAGATACTTTAATGGAGATATTCCAGGACAGTATGATCGAGTTGCTTGCAATATTGGTGGAAGTGAATTCAAGGAGCAAAGACAAAGTTCTGTTAATGAGTGCTCCAAAATTGGCAGTTCCAAACGCAACGATGTTGAACTCACTCTGGGAGAAACAAACGCGAGCACTGAGGAATCTTCACCCGTAAACGACACCAAATTCGCGGCATTAGACAATGAGGAAATGTCTTGTGAGTATAAGAAAGAACCTAGAAGGGAATCTGCAGCAACAGGCTTACTTGATACCACTCTGATCCTTGAGGTGGATAGCGCGGCCGCCGATACGACACTTGAGGGTGAGGCACCAACAAAGTGTGAAGATCTTTCCGTGGTTGAACCAGCTCGGGATATCCTCGAGGGGAAGGAGAATTTCACGATTGGAGAAGTAAAAAATTGCAATGCGTTGAATGAGAATGAAGAAATGGCCATGGAAGATTCTTTATGCAAGATGCACACTGATGTGGAGAAAGTCTCCGACAATCCGACGCCGAGAAGCCTTAGTTCTGAAGGTATTTTTAATTAGTCTTCATGTCATGTAATTGTATCATTATTCAATGATTGATCTAATCATATTCTACTTAATAAACTTCAGGTGATCACTCCAACCTCTTACACTCTGAGGAGACACTAGAAACAAAAGAGTCTGTCATGGGCAACAATAGGTGCCCGGAAAGCCGTGAGGTATCTGATCAATCATCTGAGGATGGCCGAGCTAATAATGCTGATGAAAATTTAGAATCAGGTATGTTTTATCTGTTTAAAATTGTGTATAAGATATTATGGGCCATCTTTGAAGGAGCTATAAATATATCAAATTTAAGACATTAGGCCCGGTTCGGTGGTGTTTTATGGTGTTTCATTATTGAATTAATCATTTTCTTGAGGTTGGTTTTAAAATTTCTTTGTACTTTGTTAACGAAGTTGCATTTGGCGACCAGTGTTTTTAAATAGGAAAACTGAAAATGCACGTCATGAGTCCAATTTTTTAACTGCAAAAATTAAAGTTACGAACAATATTAATAATCATTTAACAATGTTGAACAAACGTTAGTGACATCATTAATTTTCTTTACATTTATTTGCTTACTAAAATTTTGCAGATGAGACTGAGGTACAAGAAGTAACAGCATCCAACAATGAGACATGCTTGAATGTGGAATGTATGCAAGCACATGAAGTTGATCAAACAGAAGATATTATTGTAACGATTGAGCAAAAATCTGAAGAGGCAGTAGACATTGGATCGCCATCTGCTGATAATGCCGCTGACAGCGGAATTGGCTATGCGAGTTGCGTCGATGGCGATTTCGAGGAGCTAAGACAAGAACCTGCGACGAACAAACAAGGTTCTGGGAATGTTTTGCAAGAACCTTCATGTAACGATTTCTCCAAATTCGGTACTCCCAAACGTAACAATATTGAGGAAGCACCCGTTTGTGATGTCGGATTCCCGGCATCAGACAACAAGATAATGTCTTGCGATTATAAGAAAGAATGTAGAAAGAGATCTCGTGCAATAAGCTTACTTCAATCTACTATGATACGATCCGCAGTTAAGAGTGAGGTATCGATAAAAGATGAAGAAATTTACGTGGCTGAGCCAATGGAGGAGTTGAATGTTGAGCTGAGTGTTAAGGAGAAAGAGAAGTGCACAACTGAAGAAGTCAGAAATTGTAATTATTTGTATGAGAACGCAGAAAACGTCGTGGAAGATTCTTCATGCAAATTAGTTAGTGGTGAGGAGTTATGTGATTATCAATTGGTTCAACAAGCGCAGGATCAAAAGATGCACTCTGATCCGGAGAACATCTATGAAAATCCGACAACGAAAAGGCATAGTCCTACCGGCCTCTCGATCATCAAGGAGCGACTAGAGGCAGAAGAATCGGTTGTAGACGAGAAGAAGCGCTTGGGAAGCTACGAAGTATCTGATGAATCATCTGAGGAGGACAGAGCTACTAATGCTGATGCTAAATTCAATTCAAGTAAAATCATCTTCATGAAGTTAACGAAAATAAATATGGCATTAACACTATTATGGTTGAGAAAAATCTACTTTCAAACACATTACCTCAGAAAGAGTAATGCATTTTCCTCATTAGTTTCTCAAATTTATTTTCAAACGAGCTTTGTTCTCTCTATTTGCAGATGCGATTGACGTATACGACGGAATAACCTTCAACCGAGAGGGTGACATCATTGAAGAGCTTGTTGAAAAACACGATGTTGAGAAGATAGAAGACATCACTGTAAGAAGTGAACAAAAGTTCGACGAGGCGCCAAAACACGTCTCGCCATCTGTGGATGCAAGTGTCGTTGATGTTCTGGGTAAGGTAGATGATGATTCAATGGTTTCAACACAACATGAAAGTGTTGCAACTTGCACGGAGAGGGTTGATTTTGAGACAAAGAGCTTACTAATTCATATTTCTTCACCTTCTGGTACATTGACTTGCGAGACTTAATATAAGAATATTTATTATCTTAATAGTTGGTTTTTTTAAGCAAAAGAATGCTCATCTTTGTAAATCAAATTCATACAGGTTATGAGCAAGAATGTAATCCGGATTTTTCCGAGGCGTTGTTTGTTGAGCATGAAGAAGAAGTAGAAGATGAAGCTTATCTGAATGATGATATGTTGGTTCAACCAGCGCAGAATCCAAAGAGGCACTCTGATTCGGAGAATGTCTATGAAAATCAGACACCGAGAAGGATTAATCTCAAAGGTATTTTAGCTTTTGTATCCTAAAACTGAATTGTATCCCCATAAATTGTTTTCTCATTTGTGACATAATTAATATTAAGGTGAACGCTCCGGCCTCTTGAACGTTGAGAGACCAGCCGTTAACAATAAGAAGTGCTTGGGAACCAATGAGGTGTCTAATGACAGAGTTAATAATGCTGATGCTAATTTAGATTCAGGTAAAATTCATCTTCATGAAGTTAGCGAAATATAATATGAGATTAACATTATATTGGTTGAGAAAAATCTATTTTCCAAACATTTTACTACACTCAACAAGAGCAATGCATTTTCTTCATTCGTCTCAAATTTATTTCTAAACGAGCTTTGCCCTTTCTATATGCAGATGCGATTGACGTATTCAATCAAGAGAGTCACGTCTGTGAGGAACTTATTCTAGAACACTATGCTGAGAAGTCAGAAGAAGATATCACTGCAACAAGTGAACAAAAGTCAGACGAAGCGCCAAAACACGTCTCCTCGTCTGTGGATGCCAGCGCCGTTGATGTTATGGGTAATGTAGAAGATGATACAATGGTTTCAACACAACGTGAAAGTGGCGCAACGTGCGCGAAAAAGGTTAATTCGGAGACAAAGAGCTTACTGCTTCATGTTTCTCCACCTTCTGGTAAGTGACATTGATTGAGGACTTAACATAGGAATATTATCTTAATTGTTGGATGTCATATAATTAAGAATGCTAATCTTTGTAAATCAAAATTATTCAGGTAACGAGCTTGGATCACAAGATGCAGATGAAGTGAATCAAGAGAGTAATGTAACCATGCCGGATTTTTCCGAGGCGTTGTTTGTTGAGCATGAAGAGGAAGCCCAAGAAGAAGCTTTTACGAATTATGATAGCTTGACCCCAAATCAATCCTTATGTCAACACTTGCAGCCTGTTGAAGTTGTAGCTCATTTATCTTTTCATTCAGAAACGATCCAAAATATTGATTGCTTCGTCTCGTCTTGTCCAGGTTGTTTATCAGACTTTAATAATATCCAACGAGTTCCTCTTTTTGATAGAGATTAGTTGAGATTTAATTTTTTTTTAACTATACGCAGCTGAAAGAGGCTCCGATCTTCATGCTCACTCCGTGATGGTCACTGCCATGGAACTGAACGAGAGTTCTAGAAGTGATAAAGGAAATATGACATGGGCACGTGAAGAATCCGTGGAAGCTAATACCGGATGCGAGTACGTTGAGGGGGAAAAGTTTGTCGAAGAAAATGCAGTGATGTCTGATGACAGAAACTCGGAGCTTTATGTTCACTCAGTGGAGGTAACTGCTTTGGAACTGAACGAGAGCTTGAGAAGTAATGAAGAAAATGTTACATATGCATGTGAAGAATTCGTGGAAGCCAATACGGGATGCGAGTACGATGAGGGGGAAAAGTTTGTTGAAGAAAATGCAGTGACGACTGAAGAATCTTATCCAGCCTTTGAAAGTCAATCTGGCCATGGTCATCAAGTTAGCGAGCCCCTTTTTTACAATGTTTTCAGTCATTGTGGAGAAGAAAACGAGGAATCTCTGAAAACCAGCACGGAAAGAACAAAAGCGGAATCTGCAGTGATGGAGGTTTCCAAATCATCTGATCCCGGCTCAACCACTTCCACTGATACATTGTCTGTTGATCGTGAAAATGCGGAAAATCAAAAGGTGATTCGAGAAACTGTGACGCAATCCAATGAGGTGAAACTTGAAGATCTTGAAAGGAACTTGGTAGAGTCAACTGTGCTGGAAGGAAGTACTCCCCTGGCCTTAGACAACTACGAATGCAGCAACTGGGATGCTGAAAATTGCAACGGAAACGTTAGTAGTGTAGGTGTCGATTCACGTTCGGAGGCTCTGGAGTTTCCAGTCATACATCATGATGATGATGAAGTTGGTGATGAGATCACAGTGACACGGATTGGGCTTGGTGACTCTGCTACTAAGTTTCTAGGAGAACCGGAGACTTCTCCGCCCGTGAGTTGTACAAATCGACATGTCACATCCGACGGGTCCAGCTTTGGAAAAGAGGTATTGAATCAGGAAGATACTCAGTTTAATCAACCTTCAGAGTTTGAGGAATTCACGGAAGCTGCCAACATTGAAGAAACAATTTCTGGAACTTCTGCCAAGTGCATACCTTATGACGAAAATGAAGTGAAGCTGGCAGAGAGCAGCGGTCTCGCTCTCGCAGATGTCACACATTTTGCTTTGACGGTGGAAACAAGCAAAACTGGGCTTGAAGATGATGGGAATTTCGGGCTCGAAAATGCAGGTGAATCAGCCCCAGAACCCGGCACCGATCCAAAGCAAACTGAAGCTGATGTTGAACTGGCTGCTATGGATAAAAACGTCTCGAACACAGGACTTGAAGATGTGGATTCTGCTTCAGATGTTCCCGTAGTTGCAGACGGAAGAACCAGCGAGCACAGTAATCCACGTACTACCAACGAAGAAGCTGACTTTGAAGGTACACCATTATCCTTTTTCTTCATTACCTGAGTTGATTTAATGATTAATAAACTTATGTATTAGCCTCATGATTTGCAGCTTTTGTTGCTGAAGATCCCGAAACAAGGCACGTGAAATCGATGGAGGCAAACTTACTTGACGGATCTACGAGGAAGAAAGCACGTGACGGGAAAGAGAACCCGCAGAAAGAGCAATTCGGCAGCATTACAGCGTCGAGACAATCGGCTAAGAGGCGCCCTCTTGGAGATCTACAAATTAATTAACATTAATCTGAAGTGATATATATACTTGGTCTATCGGTAGAGCATAGCTCATGCTAGATCAAACTTCAAAATCTAATTTCAGGCTTGAAAATACTCATAGACTTCTCAATGTATTTATATATTTTTTTAGAATAATCTTTTGTGTTGGGATCTGGTTTCTTGTTTTTCAGTTATTGAACGCAACTGAGATTAATGTGCTTATATATAATCTTGATGATTAATAGCAAACCAATTATCTTTCTGAAATATCCGTGAATCACATGTAAATAACTCCAAACTAAAAAATCTATGATAAAGTAGCTGGTTGAGTTGAATGAAAGAAAAGCATATAAGAAAGACAACTCATTCAACACTGCATTAATTTGGATGGTAGATTATTAATATTTGTGGGTCTAAAATACAAAATAAATAAATAGTGTGTAAAAGATACAGATACAGTTGGTACGTGACTGTGACTGACTGACAACAATCGTAATAACTTACAAAAACAGACCCCAATACAATACAACAAACCATTCGCAAACACCCAGCGTCCAAGTATAATAATAATCTTAATAATAAAGAATAGAAAAATAAAATTAAAAAGAAAAAAATAAACTTTGCAAAAACAGATCTTCAATGCGTCTGTGTCAGATCCCAGGCTCCTTTATATCTACACTGCCATTTTTCGGCTTTTTCTTCTTCTTCTTCTTCTCTTCAACCGTCTCTGATGACCGAACTCGGCAAAATATTTGCGAAACCTCCGTGTGTTTTTCTTCAGTCACAGTCCAACGTGCACGGTTCCAAGACGATGCCGCCTCGGGAGACGAAGGGGTTGATTCTGACCCACAAGAGAGAAAAGATGGAGGCGAGAAGGATAGACCACACGATGAGAATGGTCGGGATCTTGTCTTGCTTGCCTAAGAAACCCTTGAGGAACGGGTAGAGATGGACGATGACCCAGATGGCGAAGAAGAGACGCCCGAAGAGCGGGCCCCACGAGTCGTAGCCATTGCTGATGGCATCGGAAATCCCGACAACGACTCCGATGGAGTTGATGATGAAGAGAGTCAAGGGAGCGATGAGGAGGGACGTCCACTTGAAGAGGTAGAGCTCGGAGAACTCCCCGTCATCGGCTGCTTTGGAAGTGACGGTGAAGTTGGTGTTGACTCCGGCCAAGACCTTGAGCAGACCCTGGAATAGAGCGAAAAGGTGTGATGAGACACCACCGATGACCCAGAACTGCTCGTTTCTCCACCAGTCATGAATGCCGACTCCACCCCACTGCATCTCTAGAATGCTCGTCACCGCAATGGACATGAAGAGAGCCATGAAGAGGATGCTCGCATAGTTGCTAATCTGTTCATAGAATCAATGCTTTCTATTAGCTCAACAAGTTCTTAAGTTTCCAATCTATTGTTAAGCTTATGAGTAACTAATTGGCGCTAAATCCTCCTTCAATTTACTTTTTTGGTGTAATTTGCCCCCTTAGCTTTCATTTCGATGCAAAATGCACCCTCTAAATTACAAAATTCTTAAAAAAAAATCATAACTTTACTACACACGAAATCATTATTAGTTTATGATTAACATAAAGTGAAAATTATAAAGATACAGATTAACACATTACTGATGTCATCTAGAGAGCTCGTCAAAATGAAAGTTTTAAGGGGGAAAAGTGCGCCAGTTATCGAAGTTGAAGGGATGTTCTGTAGCAATGATTCATGTGGATTAAAAGAAAAAGTCAAGAATTGGACGTACCTCAGGGACGATAAACTTGCCAGTAACGAGACAGATGGCGGGCAAGGTACAGTAAGCGAGCAAGGGAAGGGATGTAATGGGATAAACAACCGAGTTTATGTACGAAAAGCGCTCCAACCATTTCAAGCCACATCCATAGCCATACCATATCGGGCAATGCCTGCTCAGCAGTATCTCAACGGACCCGAGGGCCCAACGGAGCACCTGATGCAACCGATCTGAGAGATTGATAGGAGCAGAACCCTTAAACGCAGGCCTTTTAGGTATGCAATACACTGATCTCCAGCCATGACAGTGCATCTTGAAGCCGGTCAAGATATCTTCCGTGACAGACCCATATATCCACCCAACCTAGAGAGTAATTACAGTTTAGCCCCACAAATATGACTTAAAAGGAAAGAAAATGAATTCGGACTTTCAGAAACTCTGTGTACCTCTTTTCCCCATTCCGTTTTGTCCTCGTATCCGCAACTGATTACGTGGATGGCTTCTTTCAAGAGGGATGCTGAGGAAGGGCCCTTGGGAACGCCCCCATCTTCCATAAGCGTTGAGGCGATGAAAACAGGCGACTGTCCAAATTTCTTTTCAAGCTTGGTTTGGGGCATCAACGATGATTTTTCGTTATCTATTCCTGCCAAAGGGTCCGATATGAAGAATTCAGTTTGTGTACAACATAGCATTTCACAAAAAAAGAGGAAAGCCGTCCACTCGAGCTGACACTTGTAACTGGATGGCTGATTAGGCAAATAAATGAAATTACAAATTTTTATCTGTTTAAGCTTATTATAGTTGTTGATAAAAACTCTCAAAATATTTGATTAATAGTTTACTACTTTACCATAAAGTTCTGCTAATAGATTTCAGTATTTAAGTATTTATTTCAAGATAGCAATTAGGAGGAAACTTTGTCCATCATTTCGAAAGATTGCACCTGTTGCGTCTATAAAGTTCAAAGCAGGACTGAGATAAATAATTAAAAATGTGCAACCTGTGAAGTTTAAGCGAACTTGTAAATACAAACTTGTGTTTACCTTCTATTCCCTCCTCGATATTTTCTAGTGAATGAATCTGTATCTGCTTTGTATCGTCAGCATTTTTCGTCTTCTTCTTATCTGTTCTCGTCTTTTTGTTCTTCTTCCTCGATCCACAACACATGAAGCACCATCTCGGCCAACAATTGCAAGTTTTTCTCGGAGCTTTCTTCTTCTTCGGAGCATCAAACCCGTACAGCGCCTGCCTTCTGAAGACACACCCAGTTCCTACGTAAATCGGTCCTTGAATCCCATCCAAACCTTTCATATTGATCTGTATTCATTTGTTGGAGGGAATTAGATATTGCTCCAAGGGATAATACTATAATAGGCTTATCATACCGTATGAAAGAAGGATGCTTACATCAAAGAAAACAACATTGCGATTTGAATATCTATCATTTCGGTCAATGCCATCAAATCGTTGAGGAAACTGCACGTAACATATCTTCTTTCCGGAAGTAGGGTCCATCATGAAGCACATGGCTTCACGAAGTGCCTTGCTGTTGTTGATATAGTGATCACAATCCACATTGAGCATGTAGGGGGCGTTTGAAATAATTGCCGAAACCCGTATCTACATTCATCAGTAAATTTTATAAGCCAAACCATATGATGGGAATATATATACACATAAAAAGTGCAAGTCAGATACAGATGAAAATGTACCAGAGAATTCATGGCTCCGGCCTTTTTGTGATGATCGTGTCCTGGCCTCTTCTCACGAGACACATAAACTAAGCGTGGTAAATCATTTCCTTCGAGATCACGAACACCATTGTGTCCCAGAAAAACCTGAATATAAAGATATGATTATATAAGGAGCACTGAAGCTCTGATTATACTATATTGAAATGTATTTCGGGATCGAAAGGACTCACTTGAATCATGCCAGGGTGATCTCTGACATTGTTGCCGGGCCACGGGGTTCCATCTTGCATTGTCCAGCCTTCCTCTGGGACCTTCTTAGCTGTCGCAACCAATCCATTAATTCGGACTTTGAACTCCTCATAATCCCTCTGCACCAATACAAAAATCAATTAACTTCAGAAAATGGTAATCTTATACATGTACATTGTAATAAATAAAAAAATGATGTAAACCTTCATGGCTCGTCGCTCCCTGACAAATGTGGGATCCACTTTGTCTCTCAAGTAATCAACTTTCAGAGCAAAATACCACTCTGGGGCTCGGGGTTCTATTTTGTATTTCTTACAGAAAGGAACCCATTTTCTTGCAAACTCGGATGTCTCAGAGAGGGCTTCAAAAGTGAGCATTGCAGCGCCATCATCTGAGACATAGCATGCAACCTTGTCGACCGGATAATCCACAGCGAGGATAGACAGAACGGTATTTGCAGTAATAAGTGGAGGCTCCTTCATCGGATCCACTGTACTCACAAATACGTCTACACTCGCCAATTCTGACGGCTTTCCCTCTTTCTCATATCTGCAACACATTTTCAATTGCAAAGCTGTTAGATATACTTGCAAAAGGCGACTGTATAGATGAGAAGCAGGACAAGAGAGAATTGACACCTCAATGATAGCCGATCAAGATATGTTTCGCGTACAATGGGACACCATTTTGGAAATTGATCCAGAATCCAAGATACGGCAAACCAAATTTCGCATATGATTGAGGTCAACCACAATCCATAAGCATCATTGACAGGATTGAGAATTCGATAGTGGAAAAAGAGACAAAGAATCACAATCCGAAGAAGAATAACCATTCTGTATGGGTTAATCTTGCTTGAAGGGATCGGCATCTTTCTTGAAAGTGGCTGTCGGCCTTCGTCCATCCTGAAACAAAAACGAACAGTAAAAAATGATTAGACATTATTGTTTATACTAATTTGAAGCTGTTTCATCAGAGAACAGAACACTCTACTTGAAGACTAAGTTGCTAATTCTATTTTCTCTATGCATTATAGCTAGAATACATCAATTCCAAAATTCCACCAGTGAGTATACAAAATCCTAGCAATTTTAACACATTAAGATTAGACGAGATCACTAACAAACTAAGAATAAGAACAAGGGAAGTACTTGGGCAAGTCTGAATCATCGCCGTCTTCTCCACCACCATCTCCGCCTTCGTGCTTGACCACCTGAAGCCTCTCATTCTGCTTCTTCCGCCACTCCTCCATGCGGTCCTTCCACGCCACAGATCCATACCCGTAAACTGCCAAGTCTTTCTTAGGATCCATCGGTCTTGGTGGAACTGTGTTGCCATCATCAAACATCAAGCCTCAGAAAATGAGTTAATACACCGAAGAAAAAAAAAGTAAATTCCAGTTTTCAACAAATAAACTCACAGTTGGGAGACGAATCCGTAAACGGCATGGGATGAACCCGTTTCCCACGGCTCATGAATGGGGGAATTATAAGAGCATGCTTGTCGGAAGAAATGCCGGTATCCTACACAACACCACAACCATCTAATCTCAGCTCAGCCCATAAACTAATTCACACGAGCACTAAAACCAGCGGATCCTCTAACCTCTTGGCCGTAAGTGAGGAGAGGGATATCGGTGGCGATGGAAGCGGAATCGAGCTCGGAGGGCGTGTTGATCCCCGAACCGTGGACGTGGGAATTGAAGCGAGCTGCGAGCATTGCATCGGTGAGGCAGTGAGGATCTCCCCCATTCTGGAGGTGAAACTCATTCTCGAGATCGTCGATGTCGTCCTCTTCCTCGTCACCTTCCACTCTGGGGCTCCCTGAAATAACCAAGAAGTCAACACCAAGTTAAGAGTGAAGCAGCTAAAGAGTGAAGTCCCAAAACCTTTGAGGCGCTTGTATCTGGTCTTGCACTGAGGACACGCTTGATTCCCCTCTCTCCTCTCGTACTCGTAGCAGGGCCTGCAAACGGGGAACGCGCACTCGTTGCACGCCACGAAGGGCTCTCCCTCGGCAGTGACTTCAAGCTCATCCCCGCAGATCTGGCAAATCTGCCCGCTCAGCTCCCTCACGGAAGTCACCTGGACCAATCCAACCACAGCGATGAGCACCAACTCCCATTTCCGTTGACTCCAACTGGCAACAAGATCTCACTGAAAGAAAGAGAGACTTACTCTGGAAACCTCATCGGCATTGATGAGCACGAACTCGTTCCTGTTGTGAGAGCCCGCAATGAGACGGCCATTGGTCCCCATGGAAGCCGAAGAAGAAGCAAGCGAAGCCCTAGTAGTCTTCAGAGAAGCTCAGCTTTCATGGCGTCTCTCTGGAGAGAGAAAATTGGGCAACAAAATAATTGGGATTCTTGGCTTGCGATCTGAATTTGTAGAGAGAGAGAAGCTATGTGGAAAAATCAAACAGTGACGCACAAACTAACTCCATATTATACTACTAATTCAACACTCAATAATCAATCATCACCAGAAAATCAAAATCAAATGAATTATTATTATCATTATTATTAGCTGTCTATTTCTGTATATCTATCTCCTCTCCTTTGAGAGAGAGCAAAGCATTATTATTATTATTATTATTCACAGTTGTTGGGGGCAAAACCGTAATTAGAGAGGCCTCTTTTTCGTCTTCATGTGTGTCGGTGCGTCTCCTTTGTCAAACGAGAGAGACAGCACCGAGTTGGCTCACTCGCTGCGACCGAGTTCGCTCGCTATTATTGAGTCCACGTGCCCCTCACGTGCCCGTGACCGACCGACACTCCATGTCCATGGCCCAAGATCTCGCGAGATATTGAAATCCCCCGTCCGCGAAGCCGGCCTCGGCGCATTTACCGGAATGCCCCTGTCTTTTTGGTTGGTGCAGTACACTGCTGGCTGAGATAATAAAGATGCGTTTACTTGCTAGGCAGTATAATGGATTTTATATTATTATTATTATTATTATTATTATTATTATTAGGGATAATAGCGGCAAAAGTGGCCAAAGTTAGGTTAAGTGTGCAAATAAGTGGCCAAACCGATTTAATATCGGCATAAGTAGCGAAAGTTTACCAAACCGTGGACAGTACAAATTCCATCCATTTCATGTCAACGTCGTTAGCCACGTCATTTCCACAAGTGTTGAGCTTTGGCCACTTATTTGCACACTCGGCCTACCATAAAACCTCTATATATTTAATTGTTAGGGACCATTATTTTATTTATTAATATTATTAATTCTATGAAATTTTATTGTACTATGCTTTTATAAACTTAGTCATTTGAAATCACCACACATAACTTACGAAAAAAAACCATTTTTGTTAACTTTGCGCGAAATGTAGGGGTTACTAGTGATTAGTTTAGTTTCTCCATGCTTGGAAGACTTACGCTTTGTTTGGTTCACCAGGATACGGGATAGAAAGTACTAACAAATTTTTGAGGTTCTCAACACTTGTGGAAATGACGTCGCTAACGGCGTTGACATGAAATGGATGGAATTTGTACTGTCCACGATTTGGTAAACTTTCGCTACTTATGCCGATATTAAATCAATTTGGCCACTTATTTGCACATTTTGCCTAATTTTGGCCACTTTTGCCGCTATTATCCCTTATTATTATTTAGGGACGACGTGAGAGCAAACGGATAAAAACAGAACAGTCTTTAATTACCCAAAATAAATAAATAGATTATTATTGCATGTGAGTGCTCGTAGCTAAGTGTAATATATATGCTGGTCCAATTGTCCTCGTTGACTTGAGAAACTGTGCCTCAATTAACTTGAGAGTAAAACGAGACTATTGTTTATTTATGCTTTGCTTCCTTCATTTGGTAAAACACCAAAAGGGAAAGAGACCAATCTAATCTAACCACACAAACATATTTAATGTTTACATTTTTCATTTAACTTAATTGTTAGGAGAGAGGGAAGTATTTGCATATATTTGGCAAGGGAGAAAAAAATGTGTTAGATTTGATTTTTGGAAAATTGCTGCGAAAATCATCGAATTCACTAAGTTCTTGTAAATAAATCACTAATTTCTATTTTTTTGCGGCAAAAGTCATTAACGTCATCAATTGTTTGTAGATAAGTCACTAATGTTTTTTTTTTGCTGCAAAAATTATCAAAGTCACTAAATTCTTGCAAATAAATCACAAACGTCTATTTTTTGCGACAAAATTAATTAACGTCAGCGGGGGCGAAGCCATGAATTATCAGAAGGGGGCGAAAATTATCATACTAAATTCTGAAAACAAAATGATATTAAAATGTGGAACATAAATTACATAATTGTATTCTACGAGTTTTCATGCTCTGAAAATAATTCATAGTGGGCACGCCACCGATTTCATTGAAAACATCTTTCTCAAAGCACTCAGAGTTTAGTTTCGGAGCATGTTCGGCTAGAAGGTCAACTTCAAAATTACATAGAGAATGTTCGTTCAGATGATTACTTTTGTGGAATAGAAAAAATTAGCGACCTCACATGGACAATGGTTGAGAATGATCGTTTTCTTCTATGAAGTTTTCTGAGACTAATCTACGCAACAAAATGGGACACTGCTGGCTAAATGATCTATTATTTACATACATTGAGAAAGATGTTTTCAATGAAATCGTGACGAACCCATTATGAATTATTTTCAGAGCATGAAAACTTGTAGAGGACAATTATAATGTAATTTATGTTCCGCATGTTAATATCATTTTATTTTCAAAATTTAGTATAGTAATTTTCGCCTCCCCTTCCGACAATTCCTGGCTTCGCCCCCACTGACGTTAATGACTTTTGGCGCAAAAAATAGATTTTAATGATTTATCTGCAATAATTTAGTGATTTTGATGATTTTTCGCCGCAAAAAATAAACGTTAGTGACTTATCTGTAAATAATTGATGACGTTAATGACTTTTGCCGCAAAAATTAAACGTGAGTGATTTATTTGCAAAAATTTAGCGACTTAGTTGATTTTCACCGCAAATTTTCCTTGATTTTTTGTTGAAGTCGAACAAGTAAGAATAATGTGGATATGCATCTGAACAAAATTAGCATAAGGCGAGCCGAATCATAAATTACATATATGAATTCTCTGTAGTACTCTTTACGAGGTGTCTATTCTACAAATGTTTTATTTAACATTTTATAATATTACATGACGGAATGTACATAAAAGACATTCCCGAGAAATCTCAAGCAAAAGAATGTTTGAAATAATTACTAAAGGGGGATTGAGTTTCAAAAGGAGGAAAAGGAAAGTTCTTGGAATGAAGATTCCCAGGTCACGAGCACCCACTAAGAGGCCTTTTCAAAAGAAGATTCCTTGCACGGGTATGGGAGTAGAAAGATAACGAACAATTTTTGAAGGATCTCGGCCATTGAGTTACCCGAGGTAGCTCAATGATCAGGATACTTATAAAACTCGATCGGTCTCTCTTTTCTTTCTCAATGGTCATAAAACTCGAAGTGAATAATATGACGAGCAATCGTGGGATTATTGTCAACCAAATATTAGTGATTGGAATGTTTTGTAGTTTGGGGAGGTGTGTGCCGTACCAATAAGTGGTTATCTTGTCGTGTCTCATTGGTCATCCTTTTCTTTTTGGTATTTTTGCTGCAATTTTTAAGTTTTGAATATGTATATTACAATTTTTTATTGAAATAAGATTACTTATGCCGAAAATCTTGAGAAATAAAATTTCAACCTTACAATGGTGTCACTTATCCTTGAATCGATTGTGTCACTTAATGTTTGATATGTTTAGCGAAAATTGGGTGCAAAAAAGCATGTTTTTTATAGACTTTAGGTATTTTCACCATTACTTTCAAGTTCTTAGAAAATAGCATTAATTTCTCAAATAATAAAAAAATAAAACTTTAATTGTAAAATCGAATGGAGCACTAAACATTACCTATAATTTTCGTATTGTATTTGAGGACTATGCTATTAATATTAGCAAGATCACTTACCTTTGACTCTCTAATTTTGCTGGAAATTTTAAAATCCTAAAGCTGATGCAACGAGTGAACTTTAAAATTCTATTTTGACCTTTTTAAAAAAAAAAAAAAAAAAATCTTATTGCTCCTAAGTTCGCAGAGTTAATTGGAATTCGAAAACTATTTAAAAATAAAGATGTTACTAAAAAAATTATTTCCAATAAAAGCGTTAGGAAAAACCTTGTTAGTAAAATCGTCGTTTAGTATATACTCGTTGGTACACCCGTTGCATGTCAATATACATATAAAGTCGGATCGTCGCTAATTTACTCAATTTCTCGAACCAGGACCTTAATAATTGTTATTTGTTAAAACGTTTTTATCTTTATTTTTAGTACAAGGCAATGAATAGTAGAAGATTACATGTTAAAGTGACCCCTTGACATTTTGTGTAATTATTATTGACGTCGTTTTACAACATGAATATGAGAAGAATAACAAAGGAGTTGTTAGAATGTCTCTCGATGTCATGTCCTATATGTTAGATTCTTGTACCGTAAGAAAGCGATCTAACAACACCTATTTATTAATAACGTATATGGTTAAGCAGCTTATCTCCTTTAATCTCATAAACTAACGTATAATGAAAACGACATTTAAACAACCCTCTAAATTAGTCAATATTGTTGACTCATTTTTCGTTTAGCCTAATTACAATAAGAGTAATTGAGTCATTCGCATTCACGAAAAATAAACGATACACATAAAACTGTAACGGGAACATGATGTCTCACGGCTTCATTAGATGGATTCAACTGTTATCAGTAGAACCACATTGTTGCACCACGTTCTTATTGGTAAAACAAAATCTCATTAAAAATTATTTAAATTTAATATTTAATAAATTAATAAATATTATGTTGCTTCGGTCCCACTCCCACCATTGGCCAGAAAAAAAATAGACATCAATTTCAAAAAAATAATTAAACAACATGTTTTTAGAACGATTTCATAAATATATATTATCATATTAATATGATAAATTAACTATTCTCCAAAATTAAAAATATAACAAAATAACATAGGGAAATATAATTATAGCCTTTTAAATATATTTTTTGTTGTTGATAAAAGCCTTCCCTTTTAAAATTTAACCTAGAGTTAGTCAATACTTAATTTTTTCTTTCTAAATGGTAAGTCCTTGAAAAAGGCCCTCATCATTTGCCACTAGAACTTTTTTTCTTTCTTTCTTCGTGAGTCCATTTACTATAAGCTAAATCTAATGAATAGGTGGAGAGAAAATGTGGCGATAGATAAAAAATAATAAATAATTGAGGCATATGTGTTGAGAATCAAATTGAGAATTTTATATAGATATTATATACAAGATATACATGTCCACATGGGAAATATATGTAAAGAATTAGGGAAAGTGGGGCCATATTAGCATAGATGCTTCTTCACGAGTTGGGCTGTCCATTTGTTTTGCTGTGAAATTGTCACCAAACGTGTCTGTGTCCATTAAAATAAAATAGTGTACCTCTCTTGCAATTTTGTATAACAATAAATATCTTTCCCTATTCTCTTTCTCACCAATCATTGAGGCCAATGAATTTGCTAAAGCGATCATGTTTGATTGGCCAAGATTAAACTATATAAGATTACCTCTTTTTCTTATTAAATGATTAATTAATGAGTTTAATTTATTTTAATCTCATACTTTTTTAACAGAGCTGCCGACAAAATATATTCATAATTAGTCCCAAATACTTTGCACTTCCCAAATCCTTATATACTTAATTTTCAGATTTCACAATGATATTATAAATATAAACTATGTAAAGATAAACTAAGATTATTGCAAATGAATAAATGAAACTTAAAATCAAAATTAAATATAAAAGAATGAGAAATAGTCAATTTTGGCATGGTAAATGATCGTAGTGCATTGTTTGTTCCTAAAAAAATGAGAAGCTTTTCAACTCATTGTTTGTTCCTATTAAGGGTCAAAATTAGTCACGGACTCTTATTTCTAGTTTGATTCTCTCTGTCTTTTGTTAATTTATTTATTTTAGCCCTATTTTAATATAAATAAATATCTGATTAAATATTTTTTGAACCGCATTTACAAATATCACAGTTCTACCAGAATTAACTTTACCAGCTGAGCTGATTGCACCCCCCCCTATACAGACCTAGATAGGAAAGTGTGACGCCTAATGAGAAGAACTCAATAGGTGGCGTGTAGTCATGCCGATCAGCTTGAGCTATGTTGAGGGTAAAAATACCAATAAACAGTTACGAGGATTATCTCTCCGAGTTTATCGAAAGGAGTCCGGATTTTTTCTCTTTTAGTGTTAAGAATCAACAATATGAGAATGATAAAAAATGCTCTGAATTCTTCTTGTATTCTTCTATTGATTAACTTCGGGTTACAAGTCTCTGAGTACAAGTTCTTTCTTTTTTTTTCCTCTTCTTCTCTCTTGGGAATACTCAGGATTCGATCTTTTACAATGGTCATTTTTCTTTCTATTTATAGGCGAGTTGCCCTAGCTAGGGCTCGGTTCCCTTGGTTGATTCTCATGTGGTCCCTCTTCTGAAAAGTGTTGTGGTCCTCACTGACATTCTCTGCAAGAGCAAGAAGACGCACTCCCACTAACGTTGTCTCCTGCCACACTCTGAGGGCATCCCGCTCAGGTAGTGCACGTACGGACTCCCTTTTATCAGACTCGCCGACCATCTCTTTGCTGCATATAATGAGGTCAGGACGTACACTTTCGACGCGCCTTCGCTGGCTCCCTTTTTGGCTTCTTGGGCTTCTCACTCGAGTGGCTTCTTTGGTTGTCCTCCTCGAGCCTGCTTCTCCGGGCGTCTCTCCCGAGCATCTTCTCCGAGGAGCACCTTCAGACGTTCTCCTCGGGGCGCTTTCCTCGGAGACCCTTTCCCGAGCACCTTCCCCGCAGCTACTTCCTCAGACGGAAGATACTTCCTCGAGATTCGAGGATGTATCTCTTTCGTTGACTCATGGTCAACGAACTCCTTTGCCTCCATTTCACTCGTTCTTTAGGATAAACGACACAAATAGTGTTAAGGAGGGATTTGACAAAATCCAACCTTAACAAGCTAGATGATAAATCATATAAACACAAATGTTTTGGGTCAATATGATTTATAGTTTATAATCGTTTACTGTAACTCTTGGTTGATTATTCTGAGTGAGTGCCCTGCAGAAGTAGTGACAGGATGTATGAACTGCATTGCCAAAAAGTATTGGTGTTCTTTTACTTTTTTCCCACTTACTTTATTCATATCGTTCACGATCATTACGTCATACTACATGTGCAACGCAAAAATACGTCTTTAAATAATGGTGATTTAAAAGAAAGGGTTAATAATGGCAAAAATACCCAAAGTTTGGTCAAAGAACCCTTCGTGTACCCAAAGTTTAAAAGTGGTGGCAAAAATACCCAAAGTCACATTTAGGGAGTTGACCACTCCATTCTCGTAACGCCGTTAATTTACCCATTAACTATGACCATGTGGACAAACGTGGGTTGCTGACTTAACAAATTTTTGCCACGTGGACGAGCCCACATCAGCCTCGTTTATGACAAAATAACGAATTAAACTCCTAATTAATACTATTCAATACAACTAATTGAACCTCTAATGATTACAATTAACAAAACATATTTGTCCACGTGGCCAAAGTTAACGGGTAATTTAACGACGTTACGAGAATGGAGTGGTCAACTCCACAAATGTGACTTTGGGTATTTTTGCTGCAACTTTTAAACCCTGGGTACACGAAGGGTTCTTTGACCAAATTTTGGGTATTTTTGCCATTATTAACCCTTTTTTTAAATCACCATTATGTAAAGACGTATTTTCGGGTTGCACATGTAGTATGACATTATGATCGTGAACGATATGAATAAAGTAAGTGGGGAAAAAGTAAAAGAACACCAATACTCTTTGGTAACGCAGTTCAGACAATCTGTCACTACTTCTGCGGGGCACTCACCCAGAATAATCAACCAAGAGTTACAGTAAATGATTATAAAAAATAAATCATATTGACCCAAAACATACAAATGAAACTCCCCTTTTTTGTCATACCAACAACTTTGACATCCGACATGTGAACTCTTGATGAAAGGCAAGATTTTCTTGCACACAATCAGCTACGAACGTCATGTCCTTCTCCACTTCACTAGTGAATTTATTATTGACTTCTCCTGAAGGTTTTATGAGTATTTCTCTATAAGTGCTAAAAAAAATAGGACTTCATTAGCAGGGACTAATAGGAGCTGGCCTTGAGAATATTTCCGTCTTGAAGACCCAAATCAACACTCTCCACTTATTAGAATAATAACGCAATATTTTTCATCAACTTCAGCGTAATATCCATTATTAATTGATGAGAGAGGTCGACTCAATCACTCCTTGATTGAGGATGCGTCTTAAAAAACTTTCCTGGAATACTATACAACTGTCATGACATCAAGCATGCCAAGAATTTCCATGAATAGCCAAAACGAAATAAGAATAAATAATCAATAATCAAAGTTCATGTTTCAACAAAATCCCCCTTTGGAAATTTATGGCACAACTGATTTCAAAAAGACATAGAGATCTTCGGACACAACACAGACAGAGTAGCAAGCAGGATGACATCTATTGTCATGGCAGCGGAAGCAACATCAGACTTAGAGCACTTGTAAACCTGCATAAGATGTTAGTGAACCTGAAGATATCCTGAAAATATTTCTACCACAACGTGCAACAAACAAACATTCATTCAAACATAACAAGCAAAAAGTCACACAAAAACATATAAGCAAGCAGTTCTACTAATGTATGAGTTTGAAACTATGAAAATATAAAGGCTGAAAATGATTGCAACGCCTGTGATTTCTCCCCCTTGGGCCAGAAATTGGATGACACTTCCTTGTAGTCGTCGTCTTGTTCACTGGTAGTCTTCTTGACAATGGTTTCCAGAGCATATTCTTCTTCCTCATCAGTGTCAGCTTCTTTGTCAATGTCTTCATCTTCTTCTTCTGAAGATTCTTCATCAGAACTGTCTTCGACGCTCTCCTTATCATCCTTGTTGTCATCACCCTGGATGACCTCCTTGTCACCATCAACAGGGTCTTCAGTAGGAACATGAACATCCTTGGGATCGACAGAAGCTGAGGTCACTTCATGGGCTGGAAGAGGCTCAGAGTGAGAGCTAGAAATCTCTTGGATCTTGGCCGATGTACGACCTTCAGCATATGCTTAACTTGTTTTCACCCACTTCTTCTTCTTATTCTTCATCTTCTTCTCCATGGCTCTTTTCTTCTTCTTGGGCAGGTAGCTCAAATGTTTCCATGGTTTCCTTAATAAGAGAGTTCTTTTCTGGTAATTTGATCCGTTAGGGAGGATGAATGATATGAACATGGTACATTATCAATCACTTCAGTAGGGGTCAGTATACTTGAAAGACTTCATCAGGAACCTCAGGGGATGTTATCAAATCTGTAGGTAAAGTAGATGGCTCATGAATTGGTACCACAGTTACTAGTATGTCATGAACCTTCGTCTCGAATTATTTCATGAATATTTTTTGCTTTTTCCCGGTCGCAGTTCTGAGTTAAGAAAAAAAGCGGGAACTTTACAACCATAATTGGTAACCGGTACCCAAACAAAAAATCCTAATTTTTTTGGTTAGGAAAAAAAAACTGATTTCCCGATACCTGGTTACGGTTCACCCCTACGGGTGATGATGCCATGGAAAAGTAAGAAGTTTTCCCGCGCTTATTGTTTTCCCAAATTGACGTTGAAGTTTGTCCCGACGGATGGGTATCGCGCGCACATGCGAGACTCTCGTACACAAAATCATCTAACAAATTTGTGTGAGGAGACATCGCTAACCAACTATGACTTGTGGCCAAACACGACATAGAGGTTTATGATGAGAAATCGTTGATCCACAGTATTGATGCTCTAGAAATCGAACCTAGGTGACACAATAGGTAGACGTGCTTCACACCACTGCACCATTGTGCAGAGTTAGTGTGTATCAAAACTTTAATTATATATTACATATATTTACTATTGTATATACAGTTACACGTCGGAATCAAGTGGGGGTGGCCGTCCCCGCTCGGCCCACTGTAGCTCCGCCCATGTCGATGCATGTCCTCTTCGCCTGATATGCAGTAAAACAAACACAAAAGTCGTAGTTCTAAAATAATACAGAAGTTGGAGATAGCTATCTTAGAATTCGACATTAACATCTTTGATTTCGAGGATACTATCTCCGAATTCAAAGAAGTCATAATCGAATTCAAAGATGATGATGTAGAATTAGGAGACAGCTATCATTGAATTCGAGATTAGCAGTCTTGAGTTCGGTGATAAGATCGAGTTCAGTGTTAGCATCACCGACGATTAGCATCCTCGAATTCGGTGATAGGATCTTTGAGTTTGGGGTCAGCATCACCGACTTCAAAGTTAATAACACCGACGTCGAAGATGTTGAATCCAAATTCTAATTACAATGGTCTCTCACGAAGATCGGGATTAATAACACTGAATTCAGAGATGTTGTCCCCGAAGATTGGGGTTACAAACTCTAACTTTGGGGTTAGCATCACCGAATTCGGTGTTAACAAATCCAACTACGGTGGTGCTAACGCCGTGAGCAACCATATATTGCGGTGGTTTCATTGCTAGATTTATTATTATAATCTAAAAGTATGTAAATGAAAAAAAAAATCAAAAGTTAGGGTTTGTAATGCTTTATATTGGCGGCGGAAGCAAGGCATTGTCGTGGTTTTTTGCGGGTTTGTAATGCTTTATATTGGCGGCGGAAGCAAGGCATTGTCGTGGTTTTTTGCGGGTTTGTAATGCTTACATTGGTGGCGGAAGCAAGGCATTGTCGTGGTTTTATTGCGATAGCGACGGCGGCAAATGGAATGACACCAACGTCTGTCCACTAGAGGACATCCATGGTCTCACATAGAAGAGATTGTCACATACAAACAAGTAAATTTTTGGGGAGAAGTGGTACGAGAGAGATATTAAAGAAAGAGGAAGTGGTTTCAAATTAGGGTTTCTGCAAAATGATAAATAACAGTAAACGTTATTTTCATTTTTTTAATTTTAGAACATTTGTTACTATATTCTAAATATTAGCTACTTGTATTCCTAGGTAACGAATTTTCCCAATTTAAACTCTAGTTTTTCCATGTCGCTGACTAAATTTTATATAGTTTGTCACAAATATCCCTTATACATATACATATAAAGAATAAAGATATGGGTAGTATGTATTTGGATTTTGGAATTTGTTAAGCAAGCGAATTGCTTTATTGTGGGGCACTACTCCAGCTTATTCAACTTTAGACTACTAGTCGACTCACTAGTGTAGAGAAGACCCACCACCAAATTATATATATAATATATTTGTACCAAATACGTTGAATTTAAAAAAGAATATATAAATATACAAAATTGTATTAATCTTAGAACAAAGCAAGCACATAGGTTCTTCTATCCTTGGTGCACCGACAATAATTTGTTGAATATTCAAATGGTAAGAATCCAAATTCCAAAGCCAAACGACAACAGTTTGGAGTGGGGTTTGGTTGGTCTCTCTTAATTACATGCTCACACCACACTCTCTCGTTCATTTAATCTCACGCGTCTGTAAAAAGTTATATTTTTAGTTTTTTTTACACAAATATTTAATAGATAATTAAATATTAGCAAAAGTAATTTAATATTTTCATTAGCTCTTTACCGTAACGTAGAACTTCACGGTAGAGTTTTAATTAAAAATTTAATTATTTTTTGTCAAGATTTTTGTATCATAAAAAAAAACTGTGGTATCAGAAGAGATTGAGAATACAAGACGATTATTTTAGCAAACATATAGGTATATATGCCGCATATGTCCCAAAAAGAAAAGGTAGTAGTATAAATGAATGAAAAAGTGGAGTGGAATTACAAGTCGAGATGGGTATTGAGTTTTCTTTGGTGCAACTCAACCCTCTTCGTATGATCAGAAGAGCCACGTGAGGGTGAGTTTGGGTGTTGTTCACTCCAAGGATCATCACTCACAAACAATGCCCGCTTTGTGTTTATGCTTATATTCGAATGATTAAATGGCAAGTAGTTCCATCCCATTTTTGGCAACTTCATTAATCACCTTTAGAATTTGTTAATTAACTACTTACCTCATTCATTTAAATAAAATAATAATAATAAATGGAAGGTGCTTTCCGATCGCTGAGAAAACCGACAAACATCATCATAGCTGTCATTCATTATACATGGAGTAAGTTAAGTTGTCCCACTTTAATTATATTTTTCATTTTCATTATACAATGAACTTTCACTTGTTTTATAATCTATATTATTCATGTCATGTTATATATGAGATATCAATGTTTACTTATATAAAATAAAAACATACATAAAATATAACACAATAATAATATTTATCAAGCATACCGTAACGTAAAGATACCAAGTCTAACTTGTTGCCTCTACTCAGCGAAGCAAATATTACTTAATGAAAATTGGTAGATTAATACCAGATAATTATTGAATCGTTTCAACTTTCAAGGTGTCTTATTTTGTTATCATTATTTATTTGAATGCTTAAAGAATTAATAAATGAAGTTCAAATTGAATATAGTGAGGTGTCAATTCTCAGCATAAGAGCTCATGAGAAGAAAGTAAGAAGCCAGAGTAGACAATTTTTTAAATAAATTAAGGGAGCAACCAATTCATCCAACATAATAGTATTCAATTATTATATATTATAAAAAATAATTATTATTTCTTAAGTCTGAAATCTGAATCTCCTTTGTAAATTAAGTCTATGCAGTGATGTCTGCGCTTCAGCAAAACCATTAACGCCTAGACAGGTTTGGTTTTTCCATTATAATCAAACAGAGAATCTCATCAACATTTTGTTACTTTTGCCACTCAAGGCTCCCAAACAAAACACAAAGTATCAAAACCCCATTGAAATACCAAAGGTAATGGGAAGCCAAATCCAAGTATGCCTAAAGATCAATAAATATCAAAACTGGAAATGATATGGCAAAAGCCTCGAGGCCAATGCTCAGCCTGCTAATGCCTGTGCCGATCCGCGAATAATTGAGAGCCGCTGCTGAGGGAAGATCATCAATCGTCGAGGTAATAGTAAGACCCAGCAGACTTTTGCTCTCTGTCTTTGGTCGATTCCAATTTGTTAATTCTGGGTCGGAAATTAGTCGGGTCTCTTCTGAACGTGATGTCCAAATGCTGCGTTCATCGAACAAAATACATTTTAGAAATCTTTCTTTACTTATTGGACCGGGCCTAAAACCCATTGAAGCCCACAATACCCTTTAAGAGTAAACACTATCTTACTGACACAGTATACTGACAACAGAAGCAGAGAGAAGTAAGGAATATATACTTACGGATAAGAAGAGATTCATCCCGGTGAGCAGTGACTGAGGAGCGTTGGCAACACAATCAAGTGAAGCCTTTCCCTCGTAGACGATGACTCGGTCTGCCAGATAGGTCGCCATAATAAAATCGTGCTCGACCACGAAAGCCGTCTTCTTTGCATGGAGGATGAATCTCTTTATAACCTTGGAAGCAACGATTCGTTGCTCCGAATCAAGATAAGCGCTCGGCTCGTCTATCAGATAAATGTCTGCGGGCTGCATCGCTCAACACAAAATTTTGTAAGCCACTTTTGCCAAACCAAGAGTTAGAATGATATGATGCGATCAGAGTTTCAAGAAAATTTTGGAAATTCAAGGAGTATGATATATTAGTTTTGAGGTCTTGTGTTCTTCCCCAAAGTTTTTAAGGGGATGACGAATATGATATGTACGGAAAGTCAACACAATAGGTTTTATGATTTTCCATAAATGGCAATTTTCAGTATCCTAAAAAGTTTTCTCATAAAGCGTTAACTTCATATCATCCTAGACCCCATATCAAATTCAGAGACAAGGGAATATATTCAACTTCAATAGCTTAACTCCGGGGTATCTGGTCAAGATGTATACTACCGGAATTCATAGATTTAGAATGATTATTATTTACCTTTCCAAGGCACAAACATAGTGCAACTCTTTGCAGCTCTCCTCCAGAAAGATTTACAACTTCCTGATCCATCAACTGCTCTATAAGAAGGGGCTTCATTACATCTGACATGAACTGCGGATGAGTGTACGAATCGCGAATCTTTGTATGTAACAAGTGTCTAACAGTAGATTGAAACTTGGGACTGATCTTTTGAGGCTTGTAAGAAACGTTAAATTCAGGTATATCTACGTCGGAGCCTTCTGTTGTATCAGGTTTCAATAAACCAGCCTGCAGATTCACACAATTTGATAACTCAGCCATTAATAATAATAAATTTTAAAAGTTAAAAAAGTTCTGTCGGATAGGACAAACCAGCATACGGATGAATGTTGTCTTCCCTGTCCCGTTCTCACCAAGCATAACAATAATTTGGGAGTCCGTAAATTCTCCTTCAACCACTCGAAGCTTAAAATTTCCTTGGGTTTTACTCATGGTTGGGTACTTGTATCGCGCATACGTGTCGATTTCTTCCGCACTCTCCTGTGGTGTCTCAGCAACCTAAACAAGAAAATATAGTTTAACGGCTAGTTTTACATCTCACTAAACCAACCATATCATGCATCATGTATCAACCGGTCTTTGGATCCACCTTGAATGTAAGGGATTCATCTCGGAATCGAAGATTTTCAGTGGGCACAAACCCAGCCAAGAAGATGTTGATTCCTTCTCTGACAGAGAAGGGAAGGGTGACAACTCCATACGCACCCGGTTTCCCATATAAGCAGCAAATGAAGTCCGATAAGTAATCTAGGACACTAAGGTCGTGCTCAACCACAATAACATAGCTGAGAAAAAAGAAGAAGCAGAAATCACCTGTTACTCCTACTATTTGGATGCACAAAAGAGAAGACAGGCTTAAAGCCAAATATGGATAATTGTCATAATAAATATAGTTTTAAACCTGTTAGGCCTGAGCAAGGATCTGACAACTTGAGCTGCTTTTAGTCTTTGCTTGACATCGAGATAGCTGGACGGCTCATCAAACATATATATTTCGGCATTCTGTATGGCAACAACAGCAATAGCAAATCTCTGAAGCTCTCCACCAGACAGATCACCAACGTTACGGTCGATAACCTGGTTCAGCTCAAGATCATGGCAGAGCTCAGCCTTCACATCTCTCTCATCCTTTTGGTCAAGCACTTGTCCCACGTTGCCTTGAACCGCTTTCGGGATATGATCAACATATTGAGGCTTTATGATTGCCTATAAAGTTAAAACAAATCTATCATCACCAACATTCTTAGCATCACAACTCCACCATACTGTACCTTAAAAGAAACTATATTCAATTAGATTGATAGAATAATGTTTGATACAAGGATCTATTGATCATTATTACAACTAGATATTGCAAAATCCCTAACAATAATTAAGGCACTAACTCACTAACTTACTCATTCTTATTAGATTAGAGAAACTGAAATACGAAAGCATAGTTCTTCACAGGATGGAAGAGAAATCGTGTAACAGTATAATTACGAAAACAAAATGAACAAAGACACACCTTCAAGTTATCCTCCAGGATACGGGTAAAGTAGTTTTGCAGCTCCGAACCTCTGAAGTAAGTCAAGATTTCCTGCCAGTCTGGGGGATTCTGAAAAACAATATCAATATCACGTAAGACGCAGATATCACAGGAGAGTCAAGAAAAGCAAGGGAAGTGATTACATTGAAACGCCCCAAGTTTGGCTTGAGTTTCCCTGCCAAAACTTTGAGGGCAGTTGATTTGCCAATGCCATTAGTTCCAACCAATCCTAAAACCTGACCCGGCCTCGGCATTGGCAACCTATGAATGTCGACTCGTATATCAATTATAATACCAGACAAACAAACCGCAGGTATTTGGGATTAAGAAAAAAACGGTACTTTATTATACTCATAATCATGATTTACAAACTAGATTTCTACAGAAACATCTGTGAAACTGGGCACCTGTGCAATTTGAACGTGTTGGGGCCATAGCGATGGGTGGTGTCTTTGTCCAAATCTTTGGGCAAATTGATGATCTGAATTGCTTCAAAAGGGCATTTCTGAACACGAACACCAGAAGCGTTTCAGTAAAAAAAAACCATGAATCCAACATCGAAACACCAAGTAATCACTGAAACGGACCTTGACGCAAATACCGCAACCGATACAGAGCTCCTCGGAAATGAAAGCAATCTTCGAGATAGGAGCGACCTCAATACACAGCTTACCTGCAGAGGAGGCGGAAAGGAGTTAGAAAAGGGCGAGGGATTAGAGCAAGGACAGCGAGGGGATTACAGACCGGTTTTGACGACAGGGCAGCTTTTCTTGCATTCCTGGCGACATTTCTTAGGCTTGCATCGGTCGGAGCTGACTATGGCGATACGCGTCAAACGGTCAGACATCCCTCACTCGAAGAATTCCAACCTGAACGAAATGGATCGATGAATCGGTGATCGGATTCAAATCACGAATTCAAAGTACGAGAGAAGAAGAAGAAGAAGATGAAGAAGAATACCTAGGGTTTTGTATACTGAGCTTAATCGACAGCAGGTCGGCCCAAATAGAACTTTATTCAATTAAAAAACTAAAAAATATTGAAAAGAAAAAAGAAAAATCGAATGAAGCTTGTAAAAATATTAAAATTTTAATATTAAAACGTTATTTGCAATTAATTATTCATTTTAAGAGAATAAGTTGTTATTTGAATTTTGAACTAAAACATTTATTTTTAAAAATTAAACATAAGAATATTGATTGAAACACCTAAGAGGAATTAGAAAATAAAAACCCTAAAAATAAAAGCTAATAAAACAAAATAATTGCATGCGAACTTTGTAATTAATATTTAATAGATATATCTTTGGTAAAATAATATTTTCTATGTCATCTTGATACTAATTAATATTAATGTATTATTAGTCGATAAGTTATTTATCTCGACAATATAATAAAACTATTCGATCTCAAACGTCTTAGGTTATTAGAACCTATATATGTATACACACACATGTGTTAAAATCAAAGATGAGTAATTGATGTCAACTTAAGAGTGATTACAATAAAATCTCGTTCAATTAATACTTGATAAATTAATAATTTTGATTAAATTATTTTTCTTTGCCAATGAAAGTATTTTACCAAGTATATCGACCCTATTTCTAACAATATTTAGATCTATTGAAGTTTTTTTTTCTTTCTTTCTTAGATAATGCAAGCTTCTTCCTCTTTACTTGACTGGCTGATGATTAAGATTGACGTTGAGCTCGTGAGAGATGATCTTTGAGTCGATGCTTGGCATCTGTATTGCTTGCGAGATGCTCCGTTTTGCTTGCGAGAAAACAACGAGTTGCTTGCGCACCTCCCTTTTTAGGCTAATGCTTATTCAGAGCATCTTTCCGGGGTCTGTTGGGTTAATTTGTACTTGATCAACCATTTCCGGGAACCAACAAGGTTGATTTTTTTAATTTTTTGTATGGCCCCTCAAAATAACTTTTTTTTTTTTTGAGGGAGGCCCCTCAAAATAACTTATCATCTGTAGTGAGTTATAAGCGATAAAGTTGTACTCCAACATTAACCCTACTCACAAACAAATTCTCACCATAAAATAAAATAGGGCTTATTAGCAAAATACTCAATTAAGGTTTAACTTTTTTAAATAATACTCAAAGGTTTGCTTTAATCGAAGAAGTACTCACTTGGGCTATTTTGGACAATTATAACCTCGTTCGTTCAGTTCGCCTTCGTTCACGTCTTTCACTCCTTCTATTCTTCTTCAACAAGGCCTTCGATCAGTTCTCTAAATTGCATGCGAATCGATTTCGATTTCATCTCCTTGTTTGATCACGACTCCTCTAGATTTCATCTTCTTCGATCATGTATTAATCCTATGTGATTCTTTTATCTCCAGCTTCAATCTCCAAGTTCGATTTCAATGTTTGATCTTAATCTTTAGCGATCAATTTTGATTTTGTGAATTCATCTCCTTCTTCGATCTTATCTTTCTCTAGGTTTTAGATGTGTTGTTGATTCTTCTATCTCCAGTTTTAGTTAAGTTCCAGATGTATCTTGATTCAATACAACACGGGTTCGTCTCATCTCGGCGACCCCGGCGCAGCAGAGGAGCTTCACCGGATTTTCCGTCTACTCACGTCGTTCAAAGTCATCTCCATCCTTGCAATGCCAATGCCGCTCTCGATCGTGCCGTTAGGAGCGTAAATGGAGCTTAGGCCTGCAATTTCTAGGTTAGTTGTACAATTGTAATTTGATTCGGTATGCGACGCTATTTCCGATTTCTGGATTATGTAGTTCAATTCTGTTATTCTATTATGTTTCGAATCCTCTAATTGAATTTCAAAATCTGAAACTTTCCCTTAATATTATCTTTTGTTTGTCAGTTTATTTGTTCATCTGATTTTGATACATTACAGGCAATTGCATGGTTTCCCCTGATAGTATATATATAAATATAAATATAGTTGTTTTTGTTTGATTTATCTGATTTTGCTGTTATCGGTTGGAATAAAAAATAATTCTTTAAAAATCGTTGATGGTCTGATTGCAATTGACTATGGTAATTTGACTGGTTTGAACTACGTTTTAGAGCTTGTTGAGAACGCATCGAGGGACAACAATAAGACTCGGATCGTTCCGAGGCGTGGTGCGTGACGAAAAAGAGCCGAGCAAGCTTCTGGGAGCAATGACCATTGCCAATAGAGGCATTCTTCCCAAACATTCACCAGACTCTTGCCGAAGACGGAAGACGAGAAAAGGCAAATCCGATCTCGGCTCCGCTTCACAAGAGTTTTGAGTCTTTGTATTTTTGCAATAGGAACTTACAATGTAAATACCAATGAGATGTATAAATCTTCAAATACTTTGAATGAGGATAAAAGCATTATATGCTCTTCTTGTTGGCTAGTATGTTGATATATATATGTGTTGCACGGATACACTATTGACTCATTTCTACACTCAAACTTAAACTTATCTTCACTTTAATATGATACTGTACAGGTTTATCAATTTCGACATTGATGGAACATCGAGAAAAGTTCGATCAATGAACGTCGCATCCTCAAAATTATAGTTTACACTTTATGCAATTCTTTTCACACTTATATAGTAAATTCTATTAATTGTAGTTACACTTGGGTAACCACAGTTACCCTTATGTAACTGTAGTTAAATTAACATAATTTTCATTCATTGCAACTCCATCATATTCGTGTTACTTGATTATCTAGTAATTTCACTCTTTAAAGTGTAAGTGAAAGAAATACTCAATTCAAAGTAAAAAGGAACAAAAGCAACCAAACCAACATTTGTTTTTAAGAATATTTTTTATCCTTTAAATTAATTTTAAATCAATATCATTCAGTTACCCTTATGTAACTAAAGTTACATTTGAGTAACTACAGTTACACTTGAGTAACTGCAGTTACATTTGAGTAACTGCAGTTACACTTATGTAGCTGAAGTTACATTTGGGTAACTACAATTATACTTTGGTAACTGCAGTTACACTTTGGTAACTTGTTTTTAAGAATATTTCTGATCCTTTAAATTAATTTTAAATCAATATCATTGTAGTTACCCTTATGTAACTAAAGTTACATTTAGGTAACTACAGTTACACTTTGGTAACTGAAGTTACACTTTTGTAACTCAAGTTACATAAGTGTAACCGGTGTTACACTTTTGTAATAGGAGTTACACTTTCGTAATTCTAGTCATATATGGTTATGTAATAGTATGACCACAATTATGTAATACTATGACCACAATCATTAGAGTTACACTAATGTAAATGTGGTTACACTAATTTAATTGGAATTATAGTTTTGTAACCGAAGTTACATTATCGTAACTTAAGTTACATTATCGTAACTGAAGTTACAATTTCAATATATTTTTTCAAATAATAATTTAGTGCTTTGGGAGTTAATTTGGAAGTATTAAAATAATTTTTGTAACTGAAGTTACACTTTTGTAACTCAAGTTACATAAGTGTAACCGGTGTTACACTTTTGTAACAGGAGTTACACTTTCGTAATTCTAGTCATATATGGTTACACTTATGTTACATAATTATATTAATCCAGTCTCCATCTAAAGGTATGTAGCAATAATTTCACATAATTTGAGTTACAAAAAAGAATTTAAATTGAAATATTGTCAAAAAATAGTGACTTACAATTATGTAATACTATGACAACAATCATTAGACTTACACTAATGTAAATGTGGTTACACTAATTTAATTGGAATTAAATTTTTGTAAACGAAGTTACATTATCGTAACAGAAGTTACACTTATGTAACTGTAGTTACAATTTCAATATATTTATTCAAATAATAATTTAGTGCTTTGGGAGTTAATTTGGAAGTACTAAAATAATTTTGGTAGCTGAAGTTATACTTTTGTAACTCAAGTTACATAAGTGTAACCGGTGTTACATTTTTGTAATTGGAGTTACACTTTCGTAATTCTAGTCATATATGGCTATGTAATAGTATGACCAAAATTATGTAATACTATGACCACAATCATTAGAGTTACACTAATGTAAATGTGGTTACACTAATTTGTTTGGAATTAAAGTTTTGTAACCGAAGTTACATTATCGTAACCGAAGTTACATTATCGTAACTGAAGTTACACTTATGTAACTGGAGTTACAATTTCAATATATTTGTTCAAATAATAATTTAGTGCTTTGGGAGTTAATTTGGAAGTATTAAAATAATTTTTGTAACTGAAGTTACACTTTTGTAACTCAAGTTACATAAGTGTAACCGGTGTTACACTTTTGTAATAGGAGTTACACTTTCGTAATTCTAGTCATATATGGTTATGTAATAGTATGACCACAATTATGTAATACTATGACCACAATCATTAGAGTTACACTAATGTAAATGTGGTTACACTAATTTAATTGGAATTATAGTTTTGTAACCGAAGTTACATTATCGTAACTTAAGTTACATTATCGTAACTGAAGTTACACTTATGTAACTAGAGTTACAATTTCAATATATTTTTTCAAATAATAATATAGTGCTTTGGGAGTTAATTTGGAAGTATTAAAATAATTTTTGTAACTGAAGTTACACTTTTGTAACTCAAGTTACATAAGTGTAACCGGTGTTACACTTTTGTAACAGGAGTTACACTTTCGTAATTCTAGTCATATATGGTTACACTTATGTTACATAATTATATTAATCCAGTCTCCATCTATAGGTATGTAGCAATAATTTCACATAATTTAAGTTACAAAAAAGAATTTAAATTGAAATATTGTCAAAAAATAGTGACTTACAATTATGTAATACTATGACAACAATCATTAGATTTACACTAATGTAAATGTGGTTACACTAATTTAATTGGAATTAAATTTTTGTAACCGAAGTTACATTATCGTAACAGAAGTTACACTTATGTAACTGTAGTTACAATTTCAATATATTTGTTCAAATAATAATTTAGTGCTTTGGGAGTTAATTTGGAAGTACTAAAATAATTTTGGTAACTGAAGTTATACTTTTGTAATTCAAGTTACATAAGTGTAACCGGTGTTACATTTTTGTAATTGGAGTTACACTTTCGTAATTCTAGTCATATATGGCTATGTAATAGTATGACCAAAAATATGTAATACTATGACCACAATCATTAGAGTTACACTAATGTAAATGTGGTTACACTAATTTGTTTGGAATTAAAGTTTTGTAACCGAAGTTACATTATCGTAATCGAAGTTACATTATCGTAACTGAAGTTACACTTATGTAACTGGAGTTACAATTTCAATATATTTGTTCAAATTATAATTTAGTGCTTTGGGAGTTAATTTGGAAGTATTAAAATAATTTTTGTAACTGAAGTTACACTTTTGTAACTCAAGATACATAAGTGTAACCGGTGTTACACTTTTGTAATAGGAGTTACACTTTCGTAATTCTAGTCATATATGGTTATGTAATAGTATGACCACAATTATGTAATACTATGACCACAATCATTAGAGTTACACTAATGTAAATGTGGTTACACTAATTTAATTGGAATTATAGTTTTGTAACCGAAGTTACATTATCGTAACTTAAGTTACATTATCGTAACTGAAGTTACAATTTCAATATATTTTTTCAAATAATAATTTAGTGCTTTGGGAGTTAATTTGGAAGTATTAAAATAATTTTTGTAACTGAAGTTACACTTTTGTAACTCAAGTTACATAAGTGTAACCGGTGTTACACTTTTGTAACAGGAGTTACACTTTCGTAATTCTAGTCATATATGGTTACACTTATGTTACATAATTATATTAATCCAGTCTCCATCTAAAGGTATGTAGCAATAATTTCACATAATTTGAGTTACAAAAAAGAATTTAAATTGAAATATTGTCAAAAAATAGTGACTTACAATTATGTAATACTATGACAACAATCATTAGACTTACACTAATGTAAATGTGGTTACACTAATTTAATTGGAATTAAATTTTTGTAACCGAAGTTACATTATCGTAACAGAAGTTACACTTATGTAACTGTAGTTACAATTTCAATATATTTGTTCAAATAATAATTTAGTGCTTTGGGAGTTAATTTGGAAGTACTAAAATAATTTTTGTAACTGAAGTTATACTTTTGTAACTCAAGTTACATAAGTGTAACCGGTGTTACATTTTTGTAATTGGAGTTACACTTTCGTAATTCTAGTCATATATGGCTATGTAATAGTATGACCAAAATTATGTAATACTATGACCACAATCATTAGAGTTACACTAATGTAAATGTGGTTACACTAATTTGTTTGGAATTAAAGTTTTGTAACCGAAGTTACATTATCGTAACCGAAGTTACATTATCGTAACTGAAGTTACACTTATGTAACTGGAGTTACAATTTCAATATATTTGTTCAAATTATAATTTAGTGCTTTGGGAGTTAATTTGGAAGTATTAAAATAATTTTTGTAACTGAAGTTACACTTTTGTAACTCAAGTTACATAAGTGTAACCGGTGTTACACTTTTGTAATAGGAGTTACACTTTCGTAATTCTAGTCATATATGGTTATGTAATAGTATGACCACAATTATGTAATACTATGACCACAATCATTAGAGTTACACTAATGTAAATGTGGTTACACTAATTTAATTGGAATTATAGTTTTGTAACCGAAGTTACATTATCGTAACTTAAGTTACATTATCGTAACTGAAGTTACAGCTTCCATGATTCTCTCGGTGTCCCTATCCCTCGGACCCGTGCTATTATTACATTTATCAGCTGTGTAATTCTCTTTACATTTACGTTATTGTAATTACAACTATTTTTTTGTAGTTACACTTATGTAACTTTTATTACATAATTCTCTTTTCCACTATAATTATATATGTAAGTGTAATTACGTAAATTTTTATTAGACCAATTGGTTAATTATATGTTAAAAAATTGTATATATTAGTCAAATATTTGAGAGAAAGATCAAATTATATGACTTAGACATTTTTTTTATAGAACCTAATTGGACTTCTAAAGAAAACATTCATGAAAAAAAAGTAGCTTAAATTTATAGAATAAAATCTAAAACATACACTTTTTAAATAGCTTAACAAAGTAAAAATCATGTAATGTACAACCTATAACAACGAACTGTAACTTTCTCCTCTAAAGGGGTTTAAAGTCCAATTATAAATACAAGTTCACCGAAATAAACTCAACATATAAATCGGCCGAAGAGCATAACTCGTCGACACTTGAATTAAGCCTTAAAAAATCCGTTCCTTCAGAAAGAAAAAAAAGAGCACGACTATCCGATTCCTCGCCGACCTTCAATTCCTTGACTCAATTCAATGAAACCCCAATTCGATTCCTCGTCAACCGTCAATTCCTCGACCCCAAATCAATGAAAGCCCAATTTTGGGTAAGCTACTGAAATAACACAGAGATTCTACAAGAAAGTGATACAATCATTCCGATTAAACCGAACATAGAAAGTGCAATTAAATAAGTGTAATTATAATTACAAAAATGTATCTGTGTAACTACAAAGTGTAATTGCATTTATGTAAATTTCAGACTAACTTAAACTTCCAATTTATCAATAAGACAAAATCCCTAAAACTAATTTCAACCAAAATATCATTAAGAAGTTAATAAATTTCAAAAACAAGGTTCCATAAAAAATTCTGATGATGCCACGTTCTTCACGACCTCCGAATCGGAAAGCCAAGGGCGATTCAGATTGGAGCGCGATCACGAAAAGAAATCGATAGAGCGAGCGAACCTGATGGAAGAAAGCAAAGACGTGGAAGCCCTGGGCGATGCGAGCTAGCCAGCAAGCGATTGAGAGCCTCGATCTTCTCGGAGTCGAATTTGCTGAGAGAGACGAACGAGAGATGTTGGTGAAGAGAGAGAGAAGCTGTCTTAAGAAGATAGAGGAATCAGGGGGAATAAGGGTAGTTTAGGAAAAATAATTTAAGAGTGAGTATAATATGGATTTATGAACCTATGAGTAATTTTTACAAAGGTTTGTTGGATATTGAGCAATTGTCTAATAAGCCTAATAAAATAAAAGTTACATATAGCTTTATCTATATTATAATTTTAATATAAACCCTCCTTAATTATAGTGTATTTTATTTGTCAAAGGCCTCCGAAATTATTGCGCTAGACTTGTATATAATGTCGCACAATTAATTTCCTTAATTTAAAAGTTGTATAATGAGACCAATTTTCAAGAGTGAGAAACCGAAAACTCGAACAATATTTCAATCCAGATATATAAAAATACCGGATTCATTTCAGGATCCGGTAAGAAAATGTACAAAGACGAAATTTGTTACCTACACTTGCAAAACAGTAGAAAACTCAAAGCTTTAAGGAGGTGGGTGTTCAAACTTCAAAAGTCAAAGACGAAAAAAAAGAAAGAAATCCAACAGAAAAAAAGAAACATAAAAATAGGGCAAAACAACTGTGTGTGTACGCAAAGCCCACTTCACATCTCCGATCTCTCTCTCTCTCTCTCTCTCTCAGGTTACTCTCTTCTCCTTCCTTCTTCGTTTCCGTTTTCTTCGAACCCTGTATTGTTTGTTTCCCGAGAAAATTCGCTTCAAGAAAATGTGCACTTAGGGTTTTGAGACGCTCCCTTTGATTAGGTTAAATGATCGTCGTCGTTCAATTCAATTCACTGCGCAGAGCGTGCATTTGTTTGCTCTTACTCTCACTGTCTGTTTGGTTTTTCCGATCTCGAAACGTACGATTTGGTCTTTTGTTTGAACTATTGCAGAGAGAAGAATTGTTGCTTGTTATGTGTTGCTGAAGTTCGCTCTCGAACAGGAATTCTCAACTGCGGAGTTATCGGCTTAGACTTGGAGTGCTTATCTGCTATGCGCGCCATTGCAATGGCTGCCTCCAAGCTCAGTGTATCTCACTCTGTTGCTTCATAGCTTTCGAGAGGAAGCGCGCCTGCGATTTTCATTTGGGGAATGGCCAAGCGCGTGTACGAAGCGTGGAAAGGGAGTAATGTACGTGTCTCGTCTGTCTGATTTGTGAACTATGTCCTTATGCTTTTTTCGATTCGGGTTTTGAGCTTAGGAAATGTACCGAATATGAGAAAATTTGACCTCTCTTCAAGTTCGTAACTTTGTTTTCAATGGCTCTTTGGAAATACTGATTCATTCACTTGTTGTAAGACTGACTTCATTTATCTTAGATAAGCGAATCTGAAGTTTTCTTAACGTGTGCTCAGAAATTCGTGCTTGGTGGACGGTTAATATTCGGGCCAGATGCAAGATCACTTCTTGTCACTCTATTGCTGATTCTACTTCCGGTTATCATCTTCTGCATATTTGTGGCGAGGCATCTTCGGCATGAGTTCTCGCATGATATTTCGGGATATGCCATTCTAGTGGTGGCTATTGTTTTTACAATCTATGTTAGTCCTCTTTCCTCTAGAAGCCTTTTCTATTTTTTGGTTTCATTAATATATTGCAGTTGGCATATCACATTTCTCATGTCTATTAATTGTTAAATGAAGAGATTATGGCTCCCTTTTCGAGCTAAGGATAAACTTAGTTTGGTATCGATAAAATTCAAAAACTATGTAAAGAGTTTGCCTTAGGGAGTCTTAACATTCGTACAGAAATTCAAATCCATGAGCCCATTTTAATGGATTTACACGTTTATATATAATATAGAATTTCTTAACTAGCTTCCGAGATGATTATTTTTATAATGTAAGATTGTAAGTAATAATGTTAAGAAAAGCGGCAAGTTGCTGCAATATTTCTTATTTTAAACCTTTTGATTTTTTATTTCTCCCAAATCGTCTTCATAACTTGATTCGTGAGTTGATTTTGATAGGTGTTGGTGCTTCTTTTTCTTACTTCAGCCCGGGACCCAGGAATTATCCCCCGTAACTCAAATCCACCAGAGGAAGACTTGCGTTTTGACAACTCCGTCTCGCATGAGATTGGGGGAAGACAAACTCCGAGTCTTCAGTTTCCTCGGACCAAAGAAGTGATGGTTCATGGGATTCCCGTGAAGGTCAAATATTGTGATACATGTATGCTATACCGTCCTCCTCGTTGCTCGCATTGTTCAATTTGCAACAATTGTGTGGAGCGATTTGATCATCATTGCCCTTGGGTGGGCCAATGCATTGGATTGGTGCGATGTTAACATGGAATTTGAAATTACCTTGTATATGAGCATAATTCACACTTCATATCATAATTGAACTCTACTTATTCGATTTCTGATGCCATATATATGTTTGCAGAGGAACTACCGCTTCTTCTTTCTGTTTGTTTCTTCGTCAACTCTTCTTTGCATCTATGTATTTACCTTCTCTGCTTACTACATCAAGGTTCTGATGAAAGACGAGGAAGGAACCGTTTGGAAGGCAATGAAAGAATCTCCAGCGTCAGTGATACTCATGGCTTATTGCTTCATCTCGCTTTGGTTTGTTGGCGGCTTAACTGGCTTCCATTTATACCTTATAGGTTCAAACCAGGTTTGTTTACTTTTACTATCTTCACAAGCTCAAACTGGTTTCAATATTTTTATTGCATTTTCTGCAAAGGACTTGGGCGGGTTTCGACTCATTAGATCTGGCTACCAGGGAAAACAGCTGTGCTTAGCTCTAGATCTTTGGTGGTCTTGTTTAGTAAATAAAGCACGTGACTTTTCTCAGTGTACTTATCTCAAATATCTGCGGTTTCTGTAATTGCAAAGCCCCTTCACTTACCAGTTATGCATGCCTATAACTCTGGTTTTCAAGCATTTATATCTCTAGTGCTGATAGAAAGAAAGAACCTACATGGACTTGGTATGGACAACACATTTAGCACTTTATTGATATATGCAATACCGATCTCTAATTTTGATAGATGATCAAAGTGAATACGGAACATATTATTGATATATAGAATACCGGTCTCTAATTTTGAGAGCTAAACCTGAAAAGTCTCCTAATAGGAAATTTTATCAATCAAACATGACGGTTAAACCTTGGTTAGGCGCCTATAAATATAATTAGAATGCTTAATCTCATTTGTTATACTAAAATACGCTGAATACCCCTACTTAATGAAAGTACTTTAAAGAGCAACTAAATTTTTGGTAGATAGACTAGCTAATTATTTTTGTGCTCCTCATAGGTGAAGCATATTAAACTTTTACATGCGCGTCAAAAGGACAATTGACATCAACAATGATCGTCCCTATCAATATTCTACATCAGTAATGACTATTAGAAGATTCATCTATGTAATGTATTTTTGTTTTTCCAGACTACGTATGAGAACTTCCGGTACAGAGCTGACAACAGGATTAACGTCTACAACCGGGGTTGCCTCAGCAATTTTCTGGAAGTATTTTGCTCAAAAGGAAAGCCGTCAAGAAACAACTTCCGGGCTTTTGTTGAAGAGGAGGCCCAAAAGCCCCCACATCTGCCCTCTCCACGGGGAACAGAACCCGACGATACGGCGCGTTCGAAAGTGGAGGACGACTTGGAGATCGGCGACGATCTATTGAAGATCTCGCAGCGTCGTAATTTCGAAGACATCGATGAGGATGTTCGTAGCAGAGGCAGCAACGGGCCCCACAACACGTCGGAGGTTGACTCCGACCATCGGGCTGCCACGATCCGCTCCGAAACCCGACACTCTAGTTGGGGACGCAGAAGCGGCAGCTGGGAAATCGCTTCCGATGACTTTGCTAACGCTAACATCACCGAGACCAGAACTTATGTGACTGCGAAGAACGCTCGCCAATGATGGGTAGGAAGTGTACATTCGATGGTAAATCTTGTTTGATATTCGGAGGGAGTCTGACAGGAACCTGCTGTTATGCAACGTGGGTTTGATATTCTCCATTTCTTTTGATTTTTTTGGTGTTTTGGGTTCTGGGTTATGCTTGCTTTTTTCTATCTTGCTCTATTGATCAATGAATATAATGTGTGCTTTTGTCAGTGCTTACCATGATGCCTCTTTTCCATTTTCTGCGTTTTGGTATTGTGTTACCATTTGCTCTGTATTCTAAAAAATACAGCTGTGAAGAAGCTCCCTGAACAGCCCGGGATCTCGATCTTGTAACGGGAGGCGGGGCCTTTTCCTCCGAGCCTCAGTGTTTCTTTCCAATCCAAGTCCGTCTATCGGAATAAGCTAATATTTGGTCGAAAGATTATGAAAAACTATCTCATAAATACAACTGATTAGGATGATAGATTATCGAGTCACCGGCGGGGTCCATTTCTGGAACCCATTTCTGGAATTTATTTTGGTAACTCTTACTAGAGAAGCCTTCTTAAAATTCACATATGTATGGAAATGTGATAGTACTCGTCTGAGCACCTCCACCACGAGACCAAACGATGAAGAGCAAGTATATATTGGGAAATTTCATTTTCGATTTTTAGAACATTTACAACCACTTTTTGAGTTCTTTGTTACTAGTTAATGAATTTTCCCAATATATCGCTTACATGGTTATAATTAGCGGTGCACTAAAGCACAAAAATAAGGGGGTTTTGCGTATTCAAATTAGACAGGGTCAAGTTCAGCTCAACAACAAAAAAAACTCCAAATTTTTCCGGGTAACCAAATATAATATAAATTAAATACTATACTACTATGTGCAATTAGTTATGTTATATAGAGTAAATTTACTAATCAAATTTAAAAAAAAAAAAATGTGTGAAGCCTAATATTTCTACCTCTGTACGCCGTTGCGCTTTGTCGCCACTGAACTTAGTATCTACTTGCAGTCGCTACATCTTCTCTCCTCGCTGTTGCTTATCTTCTCTAGTCGTTACCGCCCGTTGCGGTTGTTCTTTTCTCCTTTGCGCTAACGGTAAAAGTCTCTCCTCGCTGGCCAATGAATTAACTTCTACGTCTATAATAGTTTTACCTTATTCTAGCATCTACTTTGTGCTTGATGATTATATGCTATGGAATTTATCATAAATGCTTATAAATATCTAGTTTAGTCAGATGTTATTATTTGTAATGAAATTTTATCATAAATATTGATTAGTGACAAAATCGTTTCCCAACAAGGACTATAGATAGAAATCTATACTTTTTTGTCATGTTTATCAATTAGTTTTAACGTACATTGTCTATTTTTTATTTTCAAAATTTAAATTTTATTTTCAATTTGTATATATTATATTTCTTATATCAATTTGTTGTGCTATTTTGAAAATTACTTTTCAAAACGTTGGTAGAACTTCACACGCTTACAAATATTCGTTGAGTAATAAAATAATTGTGATTATGAAAAGTAAAATGTTGTAGTAACGGAATAATTACATTATAATATAGGGTAAACTACGGCTAATGTACCCAATATTTGATCTTTTGCGAATTATGTACTTAATGTTTATTTTTGGTGGCTAATGTACCCAATGTTTGATCTGTTAGATATTTTCGTGTTTTCCGTTAGTTGACCGTTAGAGAGTTATCATCCTCTTCATGTACACGTTTCGTATTTTTGACATAACTCACTCATTTTATGTCCAAATTTTATGCACAACCTATGGTTGGAAAGAAAAGAGATAGATATACAACCTTTATGTTTTAAGTTTTGTAAAATAAGTTTTTGAAAAATCCGAAATTTCAAATACAACGTAAAATTGGACGTAAGTTTAATGCAAAATATTTCTTTCGAGAAAATTTTACTATACTTAATGACTTTTTATGATGAAACGTAAAACTAAAAAGTTGTAGATAAATATTCTATCTTTACAGCGGATGTTTATTTATAAAATTTGGGCACAAGATAAGTAAGTTGTGCCACAAATATGAAAGATTATTTCACATCACATATTTCATATTTTTGGCATAACTCACTCGTTTTTTTTATCCAAAATTAGTAAATAAACACCCGTTAGAAAGATAAAATATATATCTACAATTTTTTAGTTTTACGTTTCACCATATAAAGTCATTAAATATATTAAAATTTGCTCGAAACAAATATTTTGTATTAAAACTAACGTCTAGTTTACGGTGTATTTGAAATTTCGTATTTTTCTAAAACTTTTTTTACAAAACTTAAAACAACAAAGTTGTAGATCTATCTCTTATCTTTTTAACCATATGTCGTGCATAAAAGTTGGACAAAAAATGAGTGAGTTATGTCAAAAATACGAAAAGTGTACATGAAGAGGAGGATAACTCTCTAACGGTCAACTAAGGAAAACACGAAAATATCTAACAGATCAAACATTGGGTACATTAGCCACCAAAAATAAACATTAGGTAAATAATTCGCAAAAGATCAAACATTAGGTACATTAGCCACAATTTACCCTATAATATATTTAGAATACTCACGTTTTTGTATTTGTATGATTTGCATGTCATAAATTACATAAGGAGATGATTTGATAATAAAATTTATCATAAAAAATCTCTAGGTTTGCGAGAAAAAAGTTTACAAGAAAATGAGATATTTTATTTATTGTAGCATGTATTTTAAAATATTATAGTGATCATAAATTCAAAAAATTTATATGATACGATAATTAAAGTTCTCTCAATATTCCTTTTCCTTTCCTAATACACCCATATATATCGTATACGATTCATGACATAGATAGACTACACAAATTACACGTAACAGTAAATAAATCACATATTTAATTTTTATGATCGCTAAAAAGCAATTATAAATGGTATATGAATCATATTCGTATCATTATGCATATACCTATATATAAACGGCAATGCGTATATCAGTATATACACGTAAAAAATAGAAAGAATTAAGAAATGCCTTACCAGTTACAGAGAAGTAGTGCCTTGACTCGCAAGTCATAATTTATTAATGACATTTCTTCACGTACGACCACGCTCGAATCAGAAATTCATATATATTTTTCCATAAATTCTATTTATTAGGAATATCAAAAGAAGGATCTTTCACGCATTCCAAATTCAGCATCATCTTCCCCCATAAAAGGCCCTCGTCGACCTCCTAATTCTCCATCACATCAAAACAATGGAGCTTTCACTATGCAAATCGTCGATTCTCTTCGCAGTTATGTCCGTCCTAGTCTTGCTTCTCTCCCTCCCTCAAGGAGCAACCGCTCTCAGTGATCACGTCGTCGACAAAGTGTGCAACAAGACCATTTACGTCGCAAACTGCACCGAGCTGTTCCGGTCCGATCCGCGAACCAAGTCAGCCAAGAACCTCTTGGATCTGGCGAAGATATCTGTGGATCTGGGGAGGTCGAACGCGTACAGCAGTCTGAATGTGATCAAAGGAATTGCCGCCAACGGGACTCACTGGAACTCCCGTGAGCGAGGTGCGCTGAAATTGTGCGTCGATTATTTCGGAGACGCCGTTATGTGTTACAAAATGGCATTGAAAGAGCTCAAGAGCAACAATACGATTCTGGGGGCGAACTACGACGCGTTAATGGCCGGGGACAACGCGAACTACTGCAACAATGTATTGGTGAGCAGAAAGGTTGAGTTTCCATTGATATCGGAGAAAATCTCAGAGGTTATGATTTTTAGTAACATGGGATACACAATCACCGCTGAACTAGGTTGATACTATTCTTGTACCGTGCCTACGAATTTATATATATTTATTCTAATAATTACCACTACTTTTTGTGAAAACGATGATCAGTAACTTATATATTTGAGAGTTGGTGCTTGGAGGCAAATCAAATAACTTAGTCGGCAGTTTGTGAGTTTATTTGTGATTGCCGTATCATAATTGATCGTAATCCTTAGGGATTTTATGCTATCTTGGCGTCTTTATATTTGTTATTATTTTCGTTTATTGCTTTCCTTTAGTAGTCGGGATTTATGCCATTTGTTGCCTATTTTTGTATTGCTTCCCTTTTCGGTTTGGACCCTAGTTTATTATGGGGCTGGACGATTTTAAATTGTTTAGCCATTGTTGAATGAAATTTTCGAGCTCCTTGTTGGAGAAAAGTGGAGTATTATTTCTCGCATAGACGTATTCTTGTGTTCTTCGTAGTCGCTCTACATTAATTTGGCTTGTTCGATATCCATGCTTATTGATACTATTTCTATGCATGATATGAGTACAATTAGCTAAGAGATCCATTTATATATGGAAGCTGGAATTGAATTTTTGGTATTTATATTTTGGGATTTCGAACTGGATCCGGATACCTAAAAAATCGATTCTAAAAAGCGTAAAAATTTGTATGACAAAATCAAACTAATTTGCACCTAAACTCGAACACTACAACAAAAAACCACACATTTTTCTAAACTAATGAGAAATGTCGAGATCAAACATCCCTAGATTAAAATATATCTAAAAATCTCTACGTAATACGTACAAAACAACGCAAAATTCTAAACCCTTACAAACCCTACATCACATAAATTTGAAAATGTTACACCTTTAAACTGAAGGGAACACAAACTTGCCAAAGCGGCATGAAGAAGCAAACTAACTGAATCACTGTATATCGGGGGAACAACGACAAAACGAGAGAAGGAATTGTAGGAAATGCTCGAGTCAAGATCTGAGTATATCGGGCTTTCCGGGTCCGAGTCGACTATAATAAATGGTAACGGGCCCGCTCGGGGCACTAAAAGTAATTATGAAGTATTAATTAATTATCATAATTTATTAATAATGACCTAATGTATTAGTACCTATATAGAAGGCTTAAACAGGAATAATATACGAGTTAATAACGGATTTCCATCCACTATCATGCTTATCGACGTTGACAGTTGCACAAATTGCCACTTCATAATACTTTAACAATTTCAATTTTAGATTTTATGAATCTTACCAATTTATCGTATACTCATAAATATATATATATATGTTATATATATATATGATTTTCTGTAACCATAGATGTTTACAAATACTTTGCAACATTGTGACCATAGCTATTGGCAATGTGATAACATTTGGGTTGCCGAATGACACCACAATTGCTAATGTCATGTCCGCACCATCGGTGATGTTTCGTCACAAAGATAAACTTATGTTATTACGTTGTCGATTCTTTATATATTTTATCTTCAATCACCAAAACATAATTTAATATTTAAATTGCATAATCGCATGTATACAAATATGATTATTTTTCCATTATAAATAAACTGCAACATTTATCGTAGATATGTATTTTTGCAGCAAAAAAGTCAGAATAAGTATTCAATTTTAACATATATCATAATTATGATTTTTTTCTTCATCAGTAAGCTTTTAAATGAAATGAATAGTTACAATATTTTAGTAGACGACAATGAGTAGTTAAATAATTAATAAAACCTATAGTATAAGTCATGGCCTGACCAGAGCTTCTTGGGTCCCGAGATAAAGAGTGATTTTAATGCCATTATCGATTTTACTTAACAGTCATTATAAGAGTTCAAAAAATTTGCAAATACAAATTAACGTGGAAGATTTATCGTAGTAAAAACCAATTAAATATTGCCCCAATCATATAAGAACTTTTTTTTCTTCTATCTTTAAGCTTTGAATGAAATAAACATGGTTTAGAATTAAACACAATTTGGAAGAGATCTAATTAAAGATAACCAACGGTTTAATTTATGAGATTAACCTATTAATTCCCAGTTTGTTGTGACTTAATTTTTTATGACAAAAAAAAAAAAAAACGGTTTGAAAAGGACCTTCGGGATGAAAGAGAAATGGTACTTATTCATTAATGCAATATATGTTGATACATTATTAAAAAGAAAGTAACACTAAATTAGACTCTTGGCATTACATCATTCAAATCAATGCTTTCAATGATTTTCTCCAACAATTATTTTATTAATTAAATATGAGTTTTTCTCCAGCAATAAATGTTTTATAATTTAATTACATAATCTCATGTATAGAAATATGATTAATTTTCATTAAAAATAAAGTGCTAACATACGTCGCGGTTGAGTATTTTCACAGTCAAGAATTGAAAATGAGATTAAAGTGGAGCATTCGTCCTAGTTAGGTTTTTTGCCGTTCAAAACTGTGTCCTATTTTTTCTTTGGACTATTAAAAAAAAAAGAAAATTCTATTCGAACCAAAGAAATATGCATCAAGTGATATTCATAAATAAAAGAGAATTAATAAGTTCAGTGCATTGAGTATTTTTGCTGTTTAAAAATAAGAACATGTATTAAAGTGCAACATCAGTTAGAGGTAAGTATTTTTTCCGCCATTAAACCGTTGCACCATTTATATAAGCAGTTTTTAAAATGAAGTAAATTTGTTTTCGTATTATTATGCACAGGGTCACATAGTTATTTATAAACACATTATATGCACAAACACAGAGCTATATCTAAACACCTTATATGCATAGTGGGAGATAATTACATGGAGATGTACATAACTAAAATTAATGAATGTGATGTTAATTAAAAGAAATTATATTTGTTGGAAGGTTAAAAGTTATAAGATCGTTATGACACTTACAATTCCACGTATTATTTCCACTTATCTTTTTGTTGAATAAATAAATTTATAACTCATACATGCATCAATGATATAAGGACGCAATATTAAAAGCTATTATGATAACAAAAACGTTTTGATGTGTATGAGTGTCGAGTGACATCAAATGCATTAGTTTACTGCATGCAGGTTCTTATAGAAAAATTACAAATTTTGATAAAATATTAAAATGCTTTTTTTTACTTGTTTATTGTCATATAATTACTTGTGAGTTATTTTAAACTTTTATTTTTGAATTTAATGGTGTGATTCCATTTATTTGTATTTTTTTATATAAAACATAGATCTATGTTTTTTTATTCAATTAAAAAACCTCATAGATGTTATAATTGCAATATATATATGTTATGTATATATTACTTTTTTTTTTTAAATATACTGATACGCAAAGCATAAATAATAGACTATTTTCAGAGTTCAAAATTGAAACGTTATAACATTATAGGCTGTCGCATAAGAATATTAGAAGAAAAGGTTAGTGTAGTGAAGTTAATTATTAAAAAAAATAAACATCCTAAATTTTAGGGTATTACATGACCTTAGTTTACCCATCCATAAATTCTAATGGATAATTTTTTTTATACTTTTATATATATATATATATATATATTAATGTGTGTGTGCAAGGAAAACGCTATCTATATGTAAAGTTTAAAGTAGGAAGATTCTTAAAAAACACTAATATTATGATGGATCATTGCTTTTCATATAAATCTTAACAATACTTTGAACACACAAATGGCAGTCATTGAATTATAAATACCAAAAAGTAAAACAGAGAAATCAAGTAAAATAATTACATGCGAGATTTCTCGAAAGAGAACCTTAATCATATCAATCACATGTTTCTCTCTCAACAAATTTTGAGTGAATACCAATGTTTGTAACTCAATTTATTGTCATGCCGTCGAGTAAGGCATCGACGAAATCGATTATCTGAAACCATCAATAAGATATGAGAAAAAAAATTACAACCTTAAAAACATAATCTCTCTTAACAAAAAAATATGTGCAAACGAAACAATACATTATACAATCTCTAAGATCGAATTACACATTAAAATATAAATAACTGAACTCTAAAGAAAAAAATTGAATATATGTATCTAAAAAAACTCACTTGGGATCCTCACTGACAAAGACAGGTAGCGATCTGAACAGTGAATCGCTTGCTAAAAGTTATAAACAAAGTATTTACGAATCAAATAAAATATATGTATCCAAACTAAAAAAAATCACACGGGATTCTTAGTGCAAGTGTTGAGAAGAAAATTGAGAGAGAAAAAAAAACTTAGCGATCTGAACAGGGAATCGCTTGCTAAAAGTTATATACAAATTATTTACGAATCAAATAAAATATATGTATCCCAACTAAAAAAAAAATCACACGGGATTCTTAGTGCAAGTGTTGAGAAGAAAACTTTACCTTGCGTAAAATAAATTTAACGTGTTGAAGCCATCACCAAGAAGATTAAATTGTTGATAAGCACTGGAAGAAGAAAAAAACGTGAGCAATATTACTAACAATGAAGAAAAGAAAATTGACAAAAAAGAACGTTTATTCCAAAATCTAAATGATGCACTTATACGAAAAAATATGGAGAGATTTTTTTTTTGATAAAAAATATGGAGAAATTTGCTATGCACTTATATACTACAATTGGTATGAGCTCTTTGATTTAATAAATGATGAGAGTTCAATAGTTATCATAATTAATAAGCGTGCAAAAATTAGTGATTGATGAAAGTTCAATCAGATTCAATTGATGAAAAAATTAGTCATTTCATATTCTATAAACGTTTAAAAATTAGTAATTGATTAAGGTAGATTTAAATAGAGATAAAATCAATTGTTGTGTCATCAATGAATAATAATTTTAAAAAAATCAAAAATCTTAGAAAAATAGAGAATGTGAATCCTTTAATTCTACTTCACTATTATCACCTTAAACCTCTTAGAGAAAAGAAAATGAATGCTTAAATATTACTTTGCCACATCACTTTAGAGTTCCTCCTTTTATAATATATAGATTTGATAAAAAAAAAATATGGAGAAATTTGCTATGCACTTATATACTACAATTGGTATGAGCTCTTTGATTTAATAAATGATGACAATTCAATAGTTATCATAATTAATAAGCGTGCAAAAATTAGTAATTGATGAAAGTTCAATCAGATTCAATTGATGAAAAAATTAGTCATTTCATATTCTATAAACATTTAAAAATTAGTAATTGATTAAGGTAGATTAAAATAGAGAGAAAATCAATTGTTGTGGCATCAATGAATAATAGTTTTAAAAAAATAAAAATCTTAGAAAAATAGAGAATGTGAATCCTTTGATTCTACTTCACTATTATCACCTTAAACCTCTTAGAGAAAAGAAAATGTGAATGCTTAAATATTACTTTGCCACATCACTTTAGAGTTCCTCCTTTTATAATATATAGATTGGTATGAGCTCTTTGATTTAATAAATGAAGAAAGTTCAATAGTTATCATAATTAATAAGCGTGCAAAAATTAGTAATTGATGAAAGTTCAATCAGATTCAATTTATGAAAAAATTAGTCATTTCATATTCTATAAACGTTTAAAAATTAGTAATTGATTAAGGTAGATTTAAATAGAGAGAAAATCAATTGTTGTGTCATCAATGAATAATAATTTTTTAAAAAAAATCAAAAATCTTAGAAAAATAGAGAATGTGAATCCTTTGATTCTACTTCACTATTATCACCTTAAAACTCTTAGAGAAAAGAAAATGTGAATGCTTAAATATTACTTTGCCACATCACTTTAGAGTTCCTCCTTTTATAATATACTAGTGAACGGCACCGCGCTTTGCGCGGTGGCAAAGGAATATCTCTTATAGATTTAAATAATAATTTTCTTTGGTAATGTTGTTGTCGTTTATAAGTTAAAAAAAAACACATATATATTTATAAATATATCATATTTGAACAAAATTTAAATTGACCGATAAAAAGATATTGTTGATCTCCAAAATAAATATGGCTTGTAGGGTAGAGGAATCCATCTTCTTTTGAGAAATTATTTGTAAGCAAGAAAACAATTATACACAAAATTATCAATGCATTCTCTCTTAATAATTTATTAGAAGTTACTCTTTCAAAAATAAAAACATCATGAAAGATTGAACTCAATTTAATCAATAAAACCTATAAAGAAATTGTTACCGAAGTCATCTACGGTTGAACAAAGTAATTAAATGATTTCTTTCTTATTATAAATAAAGAATTAAATTGCGGTCGTCTCACAGATTCGGTTCTTTATTTTAAACTTTATTTTTATTTTCCAAACTTATGAGCCGAATATTTTGTGAATGCTTAAGATGAATTAAACGCTTTAATAGTTAAAAACATTTGTACATAAAAGATAACTGAATACCCATATGCAATTATTCATGAGTGAGAGTTGCATGCATCTTCGATCACGCGTGGCATGAAGTGCTTGAATACGTGCTAAGACAGTACAAAAAGTGTGGTGTCGTTCCGGCTACCGGAAGAGCTTCATGTCCCATTTTTTTGTGGTTGTACTTGCAGCAAACCTCCACATCAGTTCCGTAAAACAAAAATCTTTCAACCTGGAGCAACAAATGCAATTTTCGCGATTGATAAAAGCAATGAATTAGAAGCTTTTCATCTTTTAACAAAATCAATGAGCCTTCGAGCATTAAAGGCTCATGGTGGTGTCTATCTCTCTTTCAAATGCCACTTCATCTTTATGAATCCAAATATTATGTGGTGGTTTAAGAATACGATTAAATTATTAGTAATTACATGTTAGTGCACCGTTCTAACTATTCACTGGTCAATGGAATAGCAAGATTCAAAAATCAACCAATTTTAACTCATAATTGCTTTGGATTTTCTTTTCATACCAACGATTGGAACTCATAAAAAATCTATGTATAAAATTAACTCATAATTTAACACATACAAATAAAAATACACAAAATTGTTAAGTGCAAAAAAGTTGATTGTTTAATGGCAATGATGATTTTGTTAACGTATAATTTTTTTCAATTCTCTCCATTATTAGCCTTTTGATATATGTTTGTGCATTTGATAACCTCTTTATTGCAAAATGGATGAAGGATGTAACCTGTTTGAAAAAAAAAATCTAAACCCCTACGAAAAAAAAAGAAGAATACTAACCCTCATCCATTAACGGTTTTCCTTATATATAGATAGAGATATAAATTTACGGACATTGGGAATTGCAAGTAAAGACAATTTCGTGACAATTTATAAAATTTGAAAGTTATATTTATTTTTACAGGTACTACATATTAAATATAATATGAAGCAAAACAATTACTCTTAAATCATGTTACTATTATATATATAGTATGTCCTTAAAAGTGAACTAATAATATTTGCATGCTAAGTAACCCTCCAATATAATTTGCAACCTGTAAATAAATGTACCCAAATATATTAAAAAAAAGATAAAAATATGAATAGAAATTTATATAAAAACTAAATGCTGTAGTCCTTTGATCTATAATGTTAAAAAAAATACCAAAAAAATTCTTAAAACGTGTAAAGTATCAAAAGTATACTACCAAAAAAAAACTTTAAATATATTTGAACGTGAAAAAGTTAAATATAATTACATTAAAATTGTATAAAAGAAAATGAAAAGTAGGATTGAATAATTATGATTGAATTAAAGAAAATCTACATGATCCTGTGTAAATGCATAAGAATTTGTATGCATGCATAAATATAGCAATTTGCACTTACATGTATAGAAAAATAAACTATATCAAATTGAAGATTAGAGAAAAGAAAAATAACCTCGATTTGCTGAATAATTTTATGAAGAATCATTCATCATAATTGTTCATCCACTTATGCATTGGGATCTAAGAGAGAACAAAGGAAAACATAAGTAGAAAAAATAATGATATCGTATATTAGAAAATGGGAGGAATAGTATATTAAGTGAATATCCGTCAATAATAAATAAAAAAACCCACTAAAATGAATATATATACATATGAAACCTTCATTCACACACTAAAATGAATACATATAAAAAAATATATATAAGAAACAATTCACCGTTTAATGAACTTACATTAGATAACTCTATCATAAATTCACAATAACATGGCGTAGTAGACGAAGAAGAAGTGCTACACATCTGTGAATAGAAAAGAAAATGATAAACATAATATGTTTATCTGAAAAAGAAAACTGGATTACATTTGTGCTTACAAAATTGTAATCGGGAATAACCGCTCCTTTAGATAGATCCCAATATATACTTCTCTATATTTCTATAGAGAATTGGTATATATTATATATCCATATCATGTAAATCAAATTTTCACATATATAATTTGTTTTCTAATAATCAGTGAGGTATCTTTTAAAATATTTTTCTCATAGAATAAAAAGTCTAAAATTTGGATGCACATCTCCTAAATATAATTTCAAATGAACAAAAAACGAAAAAGGAAAAAAAAAAAGAGTCATGTAAAGTGTAAAATAAATATAAAATTACGTGTTGAGAATGTTAAAAAGAAAAAAAAAAATCATATTTCCTAAATATAATTTGAAATCTTTGTAAGACTACAAGAAAACAGTAAATTAAAAAAAAATACACACTAATACTTCACGAGAAAATATTAAACCAACCACAAAAAAAGGGAAAAAAAGAAAATTAAATCATGAACTTGCGGTCTTGGGAGAAAGTGGCACATTTTCAATTTAACATAACCTGAGAAGTACAAAAGTTTTATAAAATTATTAGAAATTATACGCATCGTCTACGATCATTTTTTTATTTTCAGCGTTGGCATACTGGCATATTGCCCTGAAACTTGTCAAGTAAAAAATAGAAGTAAAATCAAATTCTTAGATTTATCGTCAATACATAACTTTGAAAAAATAATAATACTTAGATATCGATGTCATCACGGTTGAATGATATAAAATAGAGCGTACTACACACAGAGGTTCAGTGACACCTTTAATTTTGAGAAATTACAGCTGGTTATATTGTGTCGTAATGCCGGAGTTGAAATGTGCAATTAAGATGTCGTAGGTTGGTCCATTGCTCAGAGCTCATATGACCGTTGCCGCGGAGTGTTGCGATACCGACGATGATCTCCGCCTTGATGAATCACGTGGTTGTCGATCTTCCTTGCCTTATCTCTATTTGATTGCATGAATTGTGAATAATATAATATGAAGATTACTCTCTCCATATGATAATTCGGGTTTGACATTCTTGCTGCACCGTTTGAGATTCTTCTCTACTGTTATTTTTTAAACCATTAAAATAAATACTACAAAGAATCAAATACATTAACTATGGAGAATATGAAAAAGTTTCTTTATGTCATCGACAATTAGTTATGGTCATTAATTTTTCTTTCTTTCAATTAATTTCATACATGTTACATGATATCAAAGTATCAAGTTTCTTTTGTTTTACCCTAACAATTAACACGAAGGCTTTGTTTTTAACTAAAAGCAATAGAAAATTGTGAAAAATAAGAAAATGGTAAAAGCTTACGTTGTATTATGTCATGTCATCACTTAAAAACCATCCTTGAACTATATAATATCATGCGTACCAAATCTATATATGTAACGTTTAGATTATGTTAGTGTATAATGCATGCATTTTTTTTAGAAAAAGAATATCTCAATTCCTTGAATCTCACTATATAATGTCATATGTACCAAATCTATATGTAAAGTTTTAATTATGTTAGTGTATTCTTTCAAAAAAAATTATGCTAGTGTATAATGCATGCATTTATATATAAATACATTTAGTTTAGTGTGTATCTATTAAATAATGAATCAATTTTGAATGAATGTGAGTGATTCATTGATGATGAAGTATTTTTTTCATGAAAATAAAATCTAAAATATGAGAAAATAGAGAATGAGGATTGCTTGATTTGTAGCATGCCATGTCATCTAGTGAGATTTTCCTTTTATATATATATAGATAGATAAAAATTAGAAATTGATTAAGGTAGATTTAAATAGAGAGAAAATCAATTGTTGTGTCATCAATGAATAATAATTTTAAAAAAATCAAAAATTTTAGAAAAATAGAGAATGTGAATCCTTTGATTCTACTTCCCTATTATCACCTTAAACCTCTTAGAGAAAAGAAAATGTGAATGCTTAAATATTACTTTGCCACATCACTTTAGAGTTCCTCCTTTTATAATATATAGATGTGTCATCAATGAATAATAATTTAAAAAAAATCAAAAATCTTAGAAAAATAGAGAATGTGAATCCTTTGATTCTACTTCCCTATTATCACTTTAAACCTCTTAGAGAAAAGAAAATGTGAATGCTTAAATATTACTTTACCACATCACTTTAGAGTTCCTCCTTTTATAATATATAGATTCTACAAAACCTCATTCCCAGAGAAATCGCAGCCTACTCTCTAGAAACCCTAGGCGTTATTTTCCTCCATCGTGCTTTGGTCCTGTCGTTGTCCAATCACCGTGAAGAACCTAGCACTCCGAATACGTGATTTCCGGTCACACTTACGTTCTTGCAGCAAGAGTGGACAACCTAGAGGCTCGATACTCGTTGAGCTACAATTTAAACCTGGCCCAGAAAATCGCGCACACATGCCGAAGGAGAAAATCGGCAAAAGTACCAGAAGTTTGATAATGAGTCGGAACCCTAAATTTGATTTCGAATATAGTCTAGATCATTAATCCGATAATATCCCGTGTTTTCTGCCTCATGATTAAGATAAAATCACCGAAAGACCAAACATGAACGACTCAATTTTTGTAGAATGTCAAATTGGGGACTACTGGAATATAATTCGTTACAAGAGTATTTTCATGACAAGTTTTTCATTATATATATATATATATATATTTAATTTTTTTCTTTCAAATTCAACATTTTTAAAGGACTTGGAAAGAAGATGTGTATGAAAATTGAGTTTGGAGGAGTTGGCGCAAAGTGCCTTCTCTCGCAAGTCATTAACCAACACAACTTTCAGATACTTTATCCGATCACTTCACCAAAACAAATCATAAATTTATCTCTTGCATTGATTATTAGAATTTCCAAATCACGTTCTTGAATGAACAATCTTCTCATGCCATCTTCGCCATGATCTTCTTCATTAATGGCCTACCTCTTTGTCTTTATAAAAGGCCCTCGTCTCTTTCTCTTTCTCCATCACAACAATGGAGTTTGCGCGTCCCAAATCGCCGACTCTCGTCGCACTATCCATTTTCTTGCTTCTCTCCGTCTCTAACGGAGCAATCCCTCTCAGTGAACTCGTAGACGGAGTGTGCAAGCAGACCATAGACTCCGCAAAGTGCTCCAAAGTTTTGGGATCCGATCCGCGAAGGTAGCTCTGGACCTGGCGATTTCGAACGCGAACGCCACTCTGAATCTGATCAACAAAATGATCGTCGAAGAGACTGGATGGAGCCCTGGCCAGCAACAAGCGCTGAAGCAGTGTGCGTTTTGGTACAAAGGCGTGGTGAGTTCGTTCGGAAGTGGACTCACTGAGCTCGACGAGGACATTCAATCGGCGAATTACGACGTGATGATCGCCGGAGACGACGCTAACAACTGCGAGAAGGAAGTGAGCTCTGATCGAGCTCGGATTCCGTTGGTATCGGAGAAAAACGGAGAGGCCAAGCTATTTAGTAACATCGCAGGCGTCATCACTGATGGACTGGGTGGATAGTATCATATATAGTATTATTGAAGCTTCTGTCAATTAATTCAATTTTTTTTAATAATATTTAATTTTATTTGCTCTATAACGTATTTTTACGTCGTTTGTGATATGATATCGTCAAATCCGCAATGCAACAAAACGTTTCGTTTCATTTCAGGCAACGTCAACGACAATAACAACCATTTTGTCTAACTCTTTTTTTTTTTTTTTTTGAAGAGAACATATAGATCCACTACTTCTACGTAAAACAAGCGAATTATGATTAAATACAAAACTAATAATTCAAGAATTTTGATGATATCGTCTTTAGGAAGGTGATATCCTTCCATTTGAAATAAGATTTCGTCTTCCAAAAGAAAATTTTGTCCATTATAATTACAAAAAGATGTTGAGATATTCATGATAAAAATTTCACAACGTAGATATATTTTTTTATTTCTTCAATTTGGATTAGTTTGTTTAAATTGAAGGTCTCATTGAGTTAATAGTTCGAGACTATTTGATAATGTCTTTTGAAATCACATTTTGAGACCCGTCTATGTCGTTTAACCGGACAACGGTTCTTTCATGTACAATTAATGTTGACAAATTAGAAAAAGATAAACGTGCTAAATTGAAACAAACTATTGACATGTAATATATATATATATATATATATATATTACCAAATGAATGTACGAAATTTATTGAATTTTGAATAATTTATAAACGCTAAAATATTAAAAAAATTCCTCATACAAAATTGTCGCTGAAGACTTCCTGAACGGTTGGATCGGCCCGGATCATACCGAGATATCAGTTTCGTAAGCCGATAAGTAATCTCTTGTCGTGACACCATAAACGTTAATTGAATTTGATTTCAGTGCAATATTGTGTGGCCAAAAATGGAATTACAAATGTGGATTATAATAAAATAAATTTGTAATGATCAATGATCATCCACATCCATAAGGCTTAAACGTTGTTTCGGTCAGCGAAAACTAGAGCCACATTCTTGAATGAGCGTAAAGGAAGAATCTTCGCATACCAATTTCAGCACGATCTTCCCCATTAAATCGTGAATAAAATTCATAAAAGGCCTCGTCCTCTTCTCTTTCTCCGTCACAAAATGGAGTTTTCGGTCCGGAAATCATCGATTCTCGTCCTCGTATCTGTTTTCTTGATTATCTCCAGCCTCTCTCCTGGAGCAGTACTGGCTGGCAGTAAACTGGTCGACGGAGTGTGCAAGCAGACCAAAGACTCCGCAAAGTGCTCCAAGGTTTTGGGATCTGATCCGCGAGCCGAATCGGCCAAGGAGTTGAAGGATCTGGCGAAGATTGCTCTTGACATGGCGATTTCGAACGCGAAGGCACTCTAACTCTGATAAAAAAAATGATCGCAGGCAAGCCTCGTCGCAGCCCCGCCGAGATAAAAGCGTTAAAGGCTTGAAGCAGTGCGCGTTTTGGTACAAAGTCGTGGTGGATTCATTCAAAAGCAGACTCTCGGAGCTGAAGGAGGACGTTCAGTCGGCGAACTATGACGTGATGATCGCCGGAGACGACGCGAACAACTGCGAGAAGGAATTGAGCTCCGACCAAGCTCGGATTCCGTTGATTTCGGTGAAAAACGCTGAGGCTAAGCTATTTAGTAATATCGCAGGCGTCATCACTGATGGACTGGGTTGATAGTGCATCATATTATTAATATTAAAGCTTCTGTCAATTTATACAAATATTTTCAGGACAAATATATTAGCTCTAATTTGTTCTTTTAAAGTAGTTTTATGTTGTTGTGTTATCGTCGATCCGGCCAAAATCGTTTTCTTGTCTAATTCCTACTTTGAAGAAAACAGACAGATCGACAACTTTTGTTTATATTCTAATAAAAAATTAAATTCTAAATTAACTTCTAAATTAATTTTAAATGAGAGTCGAGAAAAACATATAAAAAAGTATAATGTGAATACAGTTTAAGCTCGTTATATTAATATTAAATAAATTAATAACTTCCGCATTACTTTTGTATGGCCTTCTGATACTAAATTATTATTCGATAAATTAAAATATTATTCTAAATAATATAAAACGATAACAGTCATCTACAAAAACTTATAAGTTTTCAAGAGAGAAGCTCAAAAAAGCGAGTACTCATGAGAACTTTTACACTGGTTGGAAACTACATGCAATACTAACAGATTCAACTTGATATAAAGGTTATGTGTTTTTAAGATCAAGATGTCTGAATCTGAATGCGTATCTGAATATTAAGATGTTACATGTTAATCTGAATGACGAATTAAGTCTTTTTTTTAAGTCTTGATGTAGATTTTTTTTTACATTTACTAATATATTGCTATTCTTTTATTCAACTGATATGATTGTAAAAACAATACTAATATATTGCCATTTGAATATTATGTGCTATAAAATTGTCGAAAAAAAATTGTTATCTTTTCTTCAATTGTAATATGCTTGTTATTTTTAAGACATTATGTCTCTAAAATGATTGCATAATAGAACATATGCATCACGAGATGACATGTTATCTCTAGTTCTTGGTACATAATTGCGTTGAAATCTATGTCTATACCAAAACAATATCAATAAGCTTAATTTTGAAGTCTATAGAATCTATAAAGCTTTATCAATAAACTTTAAACATCATGAAATCAACTAATAAAATTATAACAATATATACGGTAAACAGAGTAAAACTCGTAATTGTAGAGGGCGATTTGCACCGCCTTGCAGTCACAAAAATACACGAGCCAACACACAGATAATACGAATGGAGGGGTATCTTTGATTGATTATTATTACGAGAGGGATCGGTTTCTTCCGTTTATAGCTTGGAACTTCGAAGAGAAAAAACGAATACACAAACACAGATTGACTCGGAGAGGTTATCGACGAACCAATCCAAGTGTATCAAAGGCTATGATTATCTATTTACTATGCGATGACACTTCTATCACTTTCTCTCCTGATTTCTGCCAATCACTTCAAATGGGGATCCCCTCCTCTATTTATAGTGAAGTTCGGACCCCTTGGGCTCGAATCCCCTGGATGATCTTCAGATGGTCCCCCCTCCAAATATTCTGTGGTCCCCCACCCTGACATTCTCTGCCGAACCTGTAGAGGCTCGTCTCCACTAACGTTGTCGCCTGCCACCATCTGAGCGCACTACCCAACATTTAATGCCCGTTCCGTACGCTCTTGTCGCATCCTCGAGAGAAGCCCTAGACCTCAATGGGCCTCCCCTCGATCTTGGGCCTCGCCACCCAAACAAGCATCAGCGAGCTCGGGCTGCCCCCATCCATCATTCTCTTCATGGGCCGAGGGCCCATCACCACCTCGCCAACCTCCACTCTCGTCATTTCGTTGGAAAAACGACAAGTGTAAAGTTGAGGGTGGATTTGAAAAAATCCGACCTTAACAGTCAACCCCCAATTTGTCAAGTGTAAACACTTGAGAAAATGTAGAAGGAAGACGCGCGACGCGACTACCCTCATCGAGCGACAAGACGATCACCTCGGGGCCCACCGATCGACGACAATCTTCCCGCGATGAGGAACCGACCTTATGCTGACGCGCCAAGTGCGTACGCTTGAGGAAAAGCGGAACGAAAACGCTCTGCGCGACGATTCTCATCGAGCGATAAGGCTACGCCTTCATGGGTCATCGGTCGACGACAATCTCCTCGCGATGAGGAACTGACCCTATGCTGACGTGTCGAGGCCTGATCGCTGCACAAGCTGTCACGCCTCGAATCCCATCCGTATTTAATGCGGGGTTTCCCATGCACTCAAGTACCTACTTTATGGGATTTACAACGGATCCTTCATCTCGACCGTTGATAGGTTCCACACGCCTCGATTATGGACCGTCCGATCGACTCGCGTATCTTAACCTTGTCCACGCAACCTTCCATATAATCGAGCCTCCGTCTCCTTCCTCAGATTACTCACTCTTTCTCAAGCACTTCAAACTCTCTATTCTCTGGCGATTCGCGCGATTTCCCAACTCCGTTCAACCTCGCCTTGCAATGTCTCTCGCCGGCAAGATCTTTCAGACCAAGTCTCCCCTGTCTATAGTGACGGAGGCGAACCGCGAACACTTCGTCAAAAACTACATCGACAACGAGAAGTACCTCCTCCGGCTCCCGTACCCCGGTGAGCGCGCCGACGAGCCTCAGGACGACTGCATCGCGATCTAAGAGCAATTCTTCACCGGAATCAATCTCCACCTCCCGGTGCCAAACCTGATTGTGGCCTTCCTAGCTGCTTTCAAGGTGCCGAAAACCCAGGTGAGTCCCAACTCCATCCGGCTCCTCTTATGCACGCTCGTGCTGGGACTCGAACAGGGGGTAGAGCTCACATTGGAGGACCTCATGAGACTATACTTCTTCTCGAAGAATCCCAAGAACATACGGCGTCTCTCCCTGTCTCATCGCAGCAAGCCCCACATTCTCCTGAATCCGCCCAATAAGGAGGCGATGTGGGAGAATCGCTACTTCTTCACCCGCGTGGACGCAAGCTCGTTCGGGCCTAACCACGCCATGCTGCCCCGCGACTGGATCGTCGACCAGGAACTCCCCATATTTTCCCCGTCGACCGACAAGCAGGTCAAGGCCCGCTTCGCGAGCGTGCGCGGCGCTCTTCTCGCCAGTCCCATTCGCGACTGGTCCCTCCATTTCAACGGGGATCGAGTCGTGAATTCTGGCATTTATCGGCTTTTCCACATCATAGGTCCACCTCCCCGCTCCTTGCTTCCTCCAGGGTTCCGCGTCGACAAAGACGGGAAGGGCTCCTCGGCTCCTCAGCAGAAGAGGAACCCCAAGGTTCCTACGAGGGGCCAGAAAAGAAAGTCTCGCTTCGACGAGACCGGCGAGGGCTCTCCTCGCCAGAAAAGCAAGACCGCCCCGACGCTGACACCGCCTCTGAGGGACTGGTCCAAAGACGGCTACCTGGGATTAGTCCCTCGAGAAGGGAAAGACATCGTGCTCTCCTGCGAGGAGACATCGTCCCGCGGCGCCTCCTCAGAGCGTCGTTTTGATAATGCATCAGACGTCGACACGCCTCGTCGGGCCGCCGACGCGTCCCAACTTACGGGGGATCGTCGCTCTCCGGACGCTCCTCGTCGTCGAGAGTCCCCTCGATGCGACGAGCCTCCTTGTGACCTCGCGCCGCGTAGATCCCCGCGGGAAGCCTCTCATGACAGGTTATCGAATTGACGCTCGGCTCCGAGGAGGCGCGCGAAGACTCCGCCTCCAAGAAGTCTGAGGCTCCGACAGAGGTCACGCCCGACGAGGCGACCACCGCACCCGTCACCCCGGTCAAGGTCTCGACAAATGATGTCGGGACCGCCTCCGAACCTATCGTCGTCACTTCCTCCGACAGTCCCGCGACCGGCTTCTCTCGTCGCCCTAGAAGGGCGGTGAAATTCGATGAAAAGTTTAGCGACGAAGACTTTATCGACGTGGGCCAACTCGCTGACGAAGCTCACACGACCACGCCTCTCGTCGACCTTCTTCCTTCCATCGCGGAAGTTTCCGCGCGGATTCTTCCCGAACCGACTCCCGGGGTTTCCGCCGGAGGGGATGCGGAAGTCAACTCCACCCTTGGGGCTGAAGATACCCCGGCTTCTTCGCCTTATTCCCGCGGGGCGGCTGTCCCGACGACCAAGGGTGCCCTGGCGGTCGCCCTCGCGCTAGCTTCCGAGCCAGACAAGCCCGAGGAAGCTCGGGTGGACGCCTCTCCATCGAACGCCGAGCCTCGGGGCGGAGAGCCCCGAGATGACGATGACGCCCCTCTCTCCGACAAACCTCTGCTTGGGCTCACTGCTCTAGCCGATTCGTCGTTAGTCGAGGTTTCGCCTGGAGCGGAGGCATCAACGTCGCACGAAGCGACCGGCGCCGGGCCCCCACTTCTGGCGATTCCTCCTCATTCTTAGCGATTCGCCGAGCTGTCGAAGGCTGCAGCCTCTTCAGATCTTCTCCTTCCGATGTTCCCATCGGGTATGGGGAAGGCCTTGACAGTTATTACCGTCTCGCGCTTCCCTGATCCGCCTGCTATTGCCTCTTCCTCGCAGGATTGGGAGGATTATTCTACCAGGGCGCTCCAAGGCATGTCTATGTCCGCCCCGAGATACCGCGAGTCCACGGACTCATTGGAAGACTTCTCTCGCTATCGCAGGGCTGCCGCTCTTACTTTCCAGGGCATGGCGCTCCTGAACGATTTGATCCTCGATGAATGCGAAAACTCCTTCGCCGCCGAGCAGAGGGTGGGCGAGATGAAGGACAAGGTCGGGGAGGCCGAGCAGCATCTTCAGATCTCCATAGCTGGGGAACGAAGGTATCGGGAGGAAGCGGCTCGGGACCGTCAAGCGCTCGACGACGCTAAAGCCGCCTTGGAGAAGGAGGCTTCTTTTCGTCGGGAAGCAGAACGGCAGCTTGAGGAACAGAGACGCATTCTCGCCGACGAGGCGGAATGCCATCGCCGTGCGTCTCAAAGCCTCTCCGAGGCGCTCGAGAAGAAGGCGAAGAGGCTTGCTCGCCTGAGCGAGGCTTTCGGAGCCCCTCCCGAGGAAGAGAGTCGCCTGGTTTCTCGGGTGATTAATGCTTTGAAGAGGCTGGCCGGAGAATTGGAGGCCGCTCAAGCGGAGGTAGTCGAGGAGCCTAGTGCCCGGATGCGCCTCTTTGAAAAGGCTAAGGCTAAGGTGCAGCGGCGCGATGAGAGAATCGCGGCTCTTGACGAGTCAATCGGCCATCATCGCATGGCGGCCGGCTACGAGGCCAGTCTCGACATGGTCGCGAGGCTACCTCCCGTCGCGACGGTGGCGAAACTCCTGCCCCGTGTGCCGAAGTGGCGCGGGATCTACGAGGAGCATTCCAAGAAGGTGGAGGAGCTAGATGCGAGGTCAACCCCTCCTTTGGATTCTCCGCTTCTCTCACCGTGCGATCCCCCCACCGTCGAGCCCGAGAGGCTGGCCGCCTTCGAAGTGGGGACGACCGCTTCCGCTTCGGACTCCGTCGACGAGTACGGGACTAACGATGAGATCCTCTCGACTCAAGAGCCGACGGTACAAGGCGATCTTCCTTAGGAATTTTGTTTTATTGGCTAGTTTCTCTGTTTCTTTGCTTTTTCCTTTCTGCTGCCGATTTGGCCTAGGGCCTTTTCTTTTTGTTTGTAATCCCGGCCAATTCACTGAATGAATAAGACCTTACTTTCTTCTACTGAGCCTCTTGTTATTGAGCCATGACTGTCGCTTCTCTTGCGTTTCTCCTTTTATTGGATCCGACTATTCTTAGATTTCTTCTCGCCGGTCAACGAGATTCCTCTCGTTTCTTGCCCTCTAAGGTATGACGAGGACGTTATTGCATCGTTCCTCGCTGAGGATCCCGAGCATTACGCCCTCGTACGTGACCTTGTCAACGTCCTTACCCTTCGGATTGCGGTGCCCCTATCGGAGGACGTCGAAGGGAGCTCCTCTGTGACTCATCGTTTGGACGTGTTACCGCTGAATGCTTTGACGAGGTTCCTTGCTCAAGACCCGTGTCATTTGGCCGCCTTCTTGGACTTCGTCGAGGACATCCTCGACCGAGTGGCATCAGAAGTTATCGAGGAGATTGCCGACGCCGTTATTTGTCCTGACGAGGGCTGAGGCTTTGCTGCTTTTGTTCAATCAAGTTATACAATTTTGTAGAATTTTTCCTATGAGGCTTTGATGTAAAGGAAATTTTGTAACTCATTCGAAGTATAAATAAACAAAGATGGTTTATTGTATGTAACTGTAAAAGAAATTGTATGTAATTGTAGAGTGGAGGATGTCAGTAAGTACATCCCCCCCCCCCGGACTTGTCGCGATATGCTATTTTATATGCGTCCTTCATTGCTACTCTATATCGTTTGTTCTTCTTATTGTTGCTTTGCGATGGTGCCATCGAGACTTTTGTCGAGACCCTTTTTTCTTTTCTTTTTCATGGTGCCATCGAGACTTTTGTCGAGGCCCTTTTGTCTCTTCTTTTTCATGGTGCCGTCGAGATTTTTGTCGAGGCCCTTTTTGTTTCTTTTCTTTTTCATGGTGCCGTCGAGACTTTTGTCGAGGCCCTTTTTTATTTTCTTTTGCATGGTGCCGTCGAGACTTTTGTCGAGGATCTTTTTTCTTTTCTTTTGCATGGTGCCGTCGAGACTTTCGTCGAGGCCGTTTTTGTTTCTTTTCTTTTTCATGGTGCCGTCGAGACTATTGTCGAGGCCCTTTTTTTCTTTTCTTTTGCATGGTGCCGTCGAGACTTTCGTCGAGGCCCTTTTTGTTTCTTTTCTTTTTCATGGTGCCGTCGAGACTTTTGTCGAGGCCATTTTTTTCTTTTCTTTTGCATGGTGCCGTCGAGACTTTCGTCGAGGCCCTTTTTGTTTCTTTTCTTTTTCATGGTGCCGTCGAGACTTTTGTCGAGGCCCTTTTTTTCTTTTCTTTTGCATGGTGCCGTCGAGACTTTCGTCGAGGCCCTTTTTTCTTTTCTTTCACAAGTTGCAAGCGGTGACGAGTCCGATGATAATGTCGTACTCGCCACGGCGGCGTACTCGAAAGAACGGCGACGCCTCCTTTTGCTTTTCTGACTTTGCGTTTGTGCTGTATTTAGGCTTTGTTTGTTATTTTACGAGTCACTTCTCGCTGTATTTTAATGCTATCGATTCTATTGTCGATGCCTGGGTCGTGGCTGTTCGTCCGCAGTTCTTATTTTGAGCTTATTCATAAATTGGGACCTGTTGAAATGTTAGAACAATATTCGCGTTTACCATCAAGGCGAGCCTCATTAAACCCTTCGAGTCCCCCATATGGGTGCGGCTCGCGAGGGAAGAGTACTCCCAATCTGATTAAATATAGGCCGGAGCCGTGAGCGATCCCAAACAGGTGGGTCGGGATTTCCCATTTAAATAGATAAGATAGACTATTTGAAATGTAAAGATTTAGCGAGATACAATGTAAATAGCGGGGGTCGGGGCGACAAGACATCTCGAGTCTACTGATAGAACTTCTTGAGGTGCTTGACGTTCCAACTCCGAATCACCTCGAGGCCGGCCGTGTTCTCGAGTCTGTAGACTCCTGGCTTGACCACCTCGATGACTTTGTACGGACCCTCCCAGCTCTGTCCGAGCTTTCCCGCGTTCAACTCCGCCGTGTTCTGGAAGACCTTACGGAGTACCAGTTCACCGACCCGAAACTGTCGAGGGCGCACGCTCGTATTGCAGAAGCGGGCAATGGTGTTCTGGTAGTTGGCGATGTGCGCTTTGGCTCGCTCTCGTCTCTCGTCGATGTGGTCTAGTTGATGGAGCAGGCCTTGGCTGTTGTCGTCCGCGTGGCTTGGAGCCCATGCTTGTCGTAGGCTAGGTACCCCCACCTTGGCCGGTACCACCGCTTCGACCCCAAAGGCGACGGTAAATGGGGTGTTGCCGGTGGCTGTGTGGGGGGTAGTGCGATAAGCCCAGAGCACTCCGGGAAGCTCGTCGGCCCACAAGCCCTTCTTCTCGTCAAGTCTCTTTTTGATGCTGTCGACGATGGTGCGGTTGACCGCCTCCGCATTCCCGTTTCCCTGGGGGTATCTCGGCGTCGACGTGTTCAACTTTATCCTCCAACGAGCGCAGAAGTCTTGGAATCTCTTCGACATGAACTGGGAACCGTTATCGGCGATGATCTCCCGAGGCAGTCCGAAACGTGTAACCACGTTCTTCCACACGTAGCTTTCGACATTGGAGTCCTTGATGTTGGCGTACGTCTCTGCTTTGGACCACTTGGTGAAAAAGTCCGTTACAACCAGCATAAACTTCCGCTGTCTGGTGCCGGTGGGCATAGGACCGACGATGTCCATCGACCATTTCATAAATGGTACGGAACGGACACCACCGACAGCTTCTCCGCCGGGCAGTTGATCGCCGGGGCGTGGCGTTGGAATTTCTCACACCTCTTGGTGTGGCTGGCGCAATCCGCGACCATGGTTTCCCAAAAGAAGCCTTGCCGCTTGGCCTTTCGCAGGAGGGAACAGCCGCCGGAGTGATTGCCGTACTCTCCGCCGTGGATTTCTCCCATCACGTACTCGGCTTCTTTCTTGCCCAAGCAACATAGCAATATTCCTTCGAAGCTCGCCCTGTATAACCTGCCATCCAGAACGGAGTACTTTGCGTTCTTGCTTCTCACCTTCCTGGCCTCCTGCCGGTCATCGGGTAATGTTCCGTCGAGAATGTATCTTCGGAAAGGCGTGCGCCAATCTTCTTCCTCGTTGTCGTCCACCACACCCTGCTCTTCGGGACCAAGGTCTTCACCTTCGATGTCGAGGATTTCGGGGAAGTCGTCATCATTTTCCGGCTTCTCGGACGAGCTCTCGTCGCGCTTGTGCTTCTACTTCGGCGGGCCCTCTTCTCGCTTGATGCTTGGCCTTTCGACCGTCTCGACGGTGATTGATCTGAGCTCGTCTATAGAGGGCGATTCGCACCGCCTTGCAGTCACAAAAATACACGAGCCAACACACAGATAATACGAATGGAGAGGTATCTTTGATTGATTATTATTACGAGAGGGACCGGTTTATTCCGTTTATAGCTTGGAACTTCGAAGAGAAAAAACGAATACACAAACACAGATTGACTCGGAGAGGTTATCGACGAACCAATCCAAGTGTATCAAAGGCTAGGATTATCTATTTACTATGCGATGACACTTCTATCACTTTCTCTCCTGATTTCTGCCAACCGCTTCAAATGGGGATCCCCTCCTCTATTTATAGTGAAGTTCGGACCCCTTGGGCTCGAATCCTCTGGATGATCTTCAGATGGTCCCCCCTCCAAATATTCCGTGGCCCCCCTCCCTGACATTCTCAGCCGAACCTGTAGAGGCTTGTCTCCACTAACGTCGTCGCCTGCCACCATCTGAGCGCACTACCCAGCATTTAATGCCAGTGCCGTACGCCCTTGTCGCATCCTCGAGAGAAGCCCTAGACCTCAATGGGCCTCCCCTCGATCTTGGGCCTCGCCACCCAAACAAGCATCAGCGAGCTCGGGTTGCCCCCATCCATCATTCTCTTCATGGGCCGAGGGCCCATCACCACCTCGCCAACCTCCACTCCCATCGTTTCGTTGAAAAAACGACAAGTGTAAAGTTGAGGGTGGATTTGGCCAAATCCGACCTTAACAGTAATACAGAGACTGAGCTAACGAAAAACCATAGAGCAAAATGGTTAATCAAATAACAAATACAAGAACTCATTATAGAAGAACAAATAACGTACGGAAAAATGAATCTGCAATCAACGATTTGCATCCTACAATTCCAAGAGAATTAGAAGAAAAAATAAAGACTACGACATCAATGAGAATTTCATAAGGCATACAACGATTAACATGTGATACCACATGTTTTTCCACCCAATTTTTGTGAGTTATAAAAATCAGAAAAAAAAAAGACAACTTTAGGGAAAGGTCAAAATAAGGAATTCAACCCGAATAAAAGAGAAAGAGATTATCTAGAAAATTCACCACGATAATATGATCGATGAGGGCATGAGGCAATGAAAGCTCCGTTGGAGTTGGCTGAGCACAACTCCTATGCTTCGGGAGATCGAAGCGTGGGCTAAGCAAAGTCACCGGCGATGGCTGAGAAAGGTTGGAGCAGCGCAGCCTCAAATTTTGTCGAAGCTTATGAAGGAGGAGTAACGATCAGGGCTGACCTAACATTTTCAGAAGCTTTGCACGAAAAGTTAAAACGAGGTCCTCTTCAATTTCTTAACAATAATATATTTGATAAAACATAATATGCTTAAATCAAATGTTTATCGTTCTTTCACAGAATATGTTTTTTTTCCTACTAAAAATGTTCTTATTCTTGATTATTCAAACTGCAACATTTACAACACCAATGAGGAGACCTCTTTCATCTTATAAGTTTTACCAACTGAGAGTAGTTACGAGTGGTGGTGAAAGAGTTTTTTTATTTAACTCCTGCCCAATTGGCTATCCATTTGGCAATAATAAGATGCCACATCAGTTAACGTTCCTTAACAGAAGGACTAACGAATTTCACAGTCAACGCACGTTGTGCATTTTTGCCAACACTTTGAAATGTTGGAGACCTGCGATCAAAGATTATGCATTATTACCGCAAGTTACCCTTTCAAAAAATAAAATAAACGTACTTATTAGCTTCACATATTGGATCTGTCCGAATTAGAATAAGAGTTTTATTAGGACCAAAGCTTAGTATAGCCCAAACAAAACATTACGTAATCTTTTTAAATTTAAATACAAAACGCTCAAATAAGAATACTTTACAAATCAATGACAACGATGAGACAGTTATTCAGAGGCAACGGTGATAAGGTTGGATAATCTTAGCCCTATAACTCCTAAATATAGTAGTTTTACAACCACAAAGTGCCTCCTATGGCACCAATTTACCTATTTAATTATGCATTCCGAATTCATAAAATCATCACAAAATTACCATATGGAATTTCGCGTGGCATCCGTTTTTTTGCTTCTCTGCCTCTCCGGCGGAGTAATCGCTCACAACGAGCTGGTCGCCGGCGTGTGCAAAGAGAGCCTCGATAACGCAAAGTGCTCCAAAATTTTGGGATCCGATCCTCGAACCGGATCCGCCAAGGAACTGAAGGATCTCGCAAAGATAGCTCTCGATCTGGCGATTTCGAACGGAAACCTCGGGCTGAAAATGATCCACCAGATGAGTGCCGACCAGTCTCACCGGGGCCCCAACGAACGGAAGGCGCTGAAGGAGTGTGAGTCCTGGTACAAAGCCGTCGTCGCCTCCTACAACAGCGCGCTCAAAGAGCTCGCGTCTGATGCAATGACGGCGAGCTACGACTCCGCCACCGCTGGAGACGAAGCGGACACCTGCGGGAAAGTATTGAGCTCCGCAAAGATTCTGAATCCGTTGGTATCGGAAAGAAACTCACAAGTTAAGCTCTACAGTAACATCGCGTTTGTCGTCACTTACCGTCTGTCGCTCCAGGGGCGGGTTTAGGCCGGTTTGGGGTCGATTATTTTCACCACGAAATCTTTGAGAAAAAAATGCTACAAATATTTGGAGTAATTGGATGAGAATTGACCTTTCAAGGTTCATGCAAGTGTAGTGAGAGTTTCAAGGTTCGTGCATAATATGACTTAATTGTAAGACTATGTCTTTTCCATTGCACAACTCTGCTTTCAACACCCATTGTCCTGATGAGCCGAGCGCTGATTCATTCTCAGAAGGAAAGGGATGCCCATTCGGCGCCGAAACGTTCCGATGAGATTGCGATGTGCTACATAATCGACAATGTTGTATTAGCTGCTGCGGGGTTATTGTAAAAATATTATTTTTCCGAAAATTTGCTCTTGACAATTAAGTCGGGCTAACAAAACTTATAAACTCGCTATAGAAATTTTGATCCAATAAATTAACTTAAAGGTTATTATCATGAAATATTGTTATTTATTCATTAAATTGATAATGTGTAACTGTTAAAATGGTAAATATTAATTTTATAGATCAGATGGGTAATATCTATATTTTTTTTTCTTAGAGATCAAATTGATATAAATATAATGTTGAAGCGTCAAATTTATCATATATTAATTCGTGCAAAATTAATTAAAAAAGTAGTGCAAAAATAAGTTATCACATGACTAATACGTGGTACATAATTAAACACTTAATAAAATTTGTGATTGGATACTAACGCAAGACACTTTACTTTCCTTTGAATAAAAAAAAAAAAGTCTTGAGAACATATATATGGCCTATTTTTTTTCTTCTTATTTGTAATTGTAAGAACTTATGTTCGCTAATTTTCCTATTAAATAATGTTCTATGGGTGGAATCAGGACGAGGAATTGAGATTTTAATATTTATTTTTTTCTGTTGTCTACAAAAAATAAGTCCAAACAGAGTGCTTGTTTCTAGTTCCGATTGAAAAAAACAATCTTATTTTTAATCGGGAACCAAGCGAGAGTCGAACTAAGACTAAAATCACATATAGTCCCAAAAATGTGGATCCGGTTTAAAACCCGGATCCACTTAAAAAAAAAAAAAATAGACCCGGAACTATCTGGATCCGGATAAAGTCGGAACCGGATAGATCCGGTTCCGGGTTATTTAATATAAAAAAAATGCGCCTTTGGATCTGAGCCGTTGGATCAAATCGATCAACGGCTCAGATCAGAGAGCCGTTGGGGGAGGGGACAGCTTTTCAGGTCCTGCAGCAAAAGTACCTGCCACGCGTCAAGTTCTTGGAGTCGTTGGGAGGCAACGGATATATTACCTCGGGGTCCCCAAATATGACCGTTGGGGCTTTAATTCCCCATCTTTCTCGAATTCCTTCACCATTTTCCCTATAAATACCTCATCCCACTCTCATTTTTTTCACACTACATCTTCTCTTCATCTCAAACTCTCCCAAACTCTCTCAAGCTCTCAAATTAGCAATTTTAGTCTATAGTTTAGCTACTTTATAGCTATTTAAACACTCTCTGTTTTTAGTTTAATACATTGTTTAGGTATTTTAGTTGTTATTAGTTTAGTTTATTTAGTTGTTATTATTGTTAGTTGTTATTATTATTAGTATTAGGTATTTATTTTAGTTGTTATTATTAGTGTTATATAGTTTTAATCTAGCTTAATTTATCGTTAATATGTCGAGTGGCAACAACCGTTCTCGAGGACGTCCTGATGTCCGAGGAAAAGGACGGGCTACTATTCCGTCGCCGAGGTCGATTAATAGCGGGACGGCTTTTAGTCAACATAATTATAATGTCGGTGTTATGAATCAACACAATGTTCCACTTCCCGGTTCTTCTAGCCAACCATTAGCGGCACATCCTCAATATGTTGCCGGTGGCGTCGGGCCGAACCAACAATTGTTATTTTCTCAAGGTCACGGCGGTATTTATACTAACTTACTCAATTACCAAGGTACAAATATTCCAGAATGGCACAGCCTTAGCAACGAGCAACAACAACAATATCAAGCACAATACCAACAACAAGCGAATCAAGCCCACGAAAGCGAGGTAAAAATCGAGTTTGATTTGTGATATTAATTTGTTAGATAATAAATTAAAATACTAATTTTTGTGATAAATATTAATTCTTGAAAATCTTAGTATGCTCTGTGGTTGCGGTTCCGACTGATCTTCCACATCGGAAACTATTTTCTTGAGATTGTTTGTTGGTTAATAATCATTTAATCATATTTGTTTAATTTGTTTAATTATTTAATAATAATTTAAATTATTTAATCATACTAGTTAAATTAGCTAGTTAATTAATTAATCACACGTCTCTTGAAAGTCTTAGTATGCTCTGTGGTTGCGGTTCCTACTGATCTTCCACATCAGAAACGAATTTCTTGAGATTTAATAATCAATTAATCATTTAATCATATTAGTTTAATTAAACTTTAAATGGTTACTTAAATAATTTAAAAAAATTTTAAAAAGGTAATTTGTATGCGTGGTAATAATTATAAAGTTCTTATTGGATTATGGTGTCTTAGAAAAATTGGTTTTTAAATAAGGTTTGCTTTGCAATCTCCTCCAAGCTAGCCTGGGAACCTCGGGGAGTTCTGTCTAGAAAAGCTTGGGCCTAAAGTGAGATCATAGCATCCTTTCCAGTCGATCTGGCCTTGGAACCTCGGGGAGTTCCGTCTAAAAGAGCTTGATAATTATTTTCGCCGAGGAGGAGGAGGTTCCTGGAGGTAGCGGTCTGCCCCCGCATCCGCCCCCGAGGTAGCGAAAGAAATTAACGGGTTTGGTGTGGCAGAACGACTTCCGGGCCGAGTATAGATACAACTACTCCACCGGTTTGGAAGATAGGTACGGAATTTGCGTCCACTGCGGCAAAGAATTCAAGGCCCATCCGAAGAGCAACGGAAACTCCCGCCTACTAAAGCACGCCGAGCAGTGCAAAAGGTTACAGCGGGATAAAGAGGTAAGTCGTCTATCCGATGAAATATATAGGGAAGCTGTGGCTGAGTGGGTTATACGAGATGGTTTGCCTATATTGGCGCCCGAGGGCGAAGGTTTTAATAAAATGATGATGAAGTTGGCGCCGATAAACTATAGGAAATCACGTATTATATAACCCACGAAACGATTCTAAAATTTTATGAAAAGCAAAGTGCCGATTTACAAGAAATGTTCCAACGATCTTCTTACAAATTTTCTTTAACGTCGGATTGTTGGAAAGGCCATGCTAATGATGATTATATTACCGTCGTAGCTCATTTTATTAATGATCAATGGAGTATGGAAAAGCACATTATAGGTTTTAAGCCGATGAGAGTTAGGCACACATTAGTAAACCTAGCCGAGGCTATCATGGAGGTTTTGTCGGATTGGAACCTCAAGGATAGAGTTGTTTCTATTACGTTAGATAACGCTAGTGCGCATGCCGATGCCGTGGAAATAACGAAGGAAAGTTTGACCAATCTTAGGGATAGTCATTTTCATCAAAGGTGTGCATCTCATATTATTAACTTGATTGTTCAATCTGGTATGAGTGTTATTTCCGATAGTATCGCGAAAAAAAGGAACGTTATTATATATATCCGATCATCTACGCAGCGTACCGTTTCTTGGGAAGATTGTTGCAGGGCTAACAATTACAGGGTTAGAACGTTTCAACCGGACATGCCGATCCGCTGGAACTCGACTTACATGATGTTGGATGCTGTCCTACCGTACAAGGAGCTTCTTACGAATTGGATCAACAGCCCGGAGCACGACTACCGCGAAGACATCACTGCAGAAGATTGGATAACCGCTATCCAATTCCAGGCTTTTCTTCACCTTTTTAATCAAATTACTATTGATTTATCTCACGTTTACTCACCCACGTCTCAAAGAGCTTTGCCCGCTGTATTTGATATTTTGTGTCATTTTGAAACTGCAAAAAATAATCCTTTGTATGCCAATGTACTAACACCTATGATTTCAAGATTCTAGACTTATTGGAGTTCTGAAAGGCTTCCGTTTTTATATTGCGCCGCGGTTATCGTAGATCCGACGCTTAAACTTTCTCAATTGCAGGTTGTCTTACAAGCAATGCAAGATATGGCGGCCGAGCCCTACATGACGGACAATTGATTCGACGCGGATCAAAAGATGAAGGAACTTTACCAAGAGTACGAGCGAAGATTTACCAGAGGCTGAAGATCAGATGGATGAAACGAATCCGCAACAACAACAAACTCAGGTAATTTTTTATTATAAGTTTTAATTTATTAATTTACTCATTTAATTTCTTAATTTACTCATTTAATTTATTAACACTCTAAATGTTTTTTTTTTCTTTTCAATATAGGGCGGACGCGGGGCCGGTTCACCATACATGTACAATCACCGGTTATTCTACAACCTTACGTCCCTCGGGCAAGGAGGCGGCGTCACGTCTTCTTCACCGGGTTCACAAGCAAGCGGAAGTTCAGGATCTCGTGTTCCTGGTCGACGTCGTCGTCGCAGATCCATCGACGAGTACGCCCACCTTCCTCCAACACCGTGTCCAGATGAAGACCTTGACATCCTTAAATGGTGGCACATGAACCAATCTGAGTATCCGGTTTTATCCATGTTAGCTTGGGACATTCTCACAATCCCGGTCTCAACGGTATCATCAGAGGCGGCGTTCTCATTGGCCGGAAGGTTGTTAGAGCCTCGTCGCAAGTCAACGGCAACAAGAATGGTCAAGATCCTTATGTTTTCGAGAGATTGGATTATGGCCAACCAACGACAACAAGAAAACGATATGGTAGACAAAGAAATGGCGAATTACTTTGCGAATATTCAAGTGTAATTCCTTTTTAGTTGTTCGTTTTTCTTGTTGTATTACGCCTTTGAAATTTTCTTTGACTTAGGACCTTCGGTTCTAGAAGTTGTAACTTGTTTTGTTTTACCATTGTATGTTCCTATCCGAATCCGAATCCGATCTTAAGTTTGTTTTGTTGAATAAAAACGCATTTTTATTTTTATTTTTCGTTTTATACTTTAATTTTTATTTAATTCATGTTTGTTTATAAATAAATATTCAAACACATAAATAACTTAAGAATTTAAACTTTTATTATTTTTAAAACCGAACTTAGGTCTAAATCTAATAAGTACCAAAATGTTGTATTTGAACAACTAAACAACATAAATATTAAAGGGACTAAACATTAAATAAAATAAACTAACTTAAAAAAATAAAAATAAAAAACCCAGAACCGGATTTATCCGGGATTTTTTTTTTCCGGAACCGGATAAATCTGGGTCCGGGTTTCGGGCGGGAATTTTTTTTTTTTTTCCGACCGGTGTGCTATTTGCCTCGGATTCTGGGGACTAAATTCACATAGATATACATGATATCAGTTATTAAGAACACGTGATATACCCACGGGCTTTCATGCTTAACCTTTTTAGGCGTGACTGTGAGTGCGGTGCACAAGGTATAAACTGTTTTCTCAGCATTTTTTTTCCTCTCCCAATGTGATATTTAAGCAAACAAATCTCATATCTTCAATTTCATCACATTGACCCTTACATAACGTGGTAAGATATTCAAATTTTGCTTTTAAAGTCAATTAATTTTAATAATATATTCGTTTTTTTTTTGTATATGTCACTGTTTTTTTTGTTGAATGGGGTGGCACTATCGACCAATGTTATAATGCACTCTCGCATGACTTAGATATACTCAGTGTAAGACCTAGGGCTAAAACCAGGTTAAAAACCCGGTTTTGTTTAAAACCCGGAAACCGAACCCGAATTTCCGGGTTTTCAATTTTCAAACCCGAAACCGGTTTTTAAATGTGAAAACCCGGAAATCCGGGTTCGGGTAATAACCCGGTTTTGATTTAAAAACCCGGATTAAAAACCCGAACCCAAATTTTAACCGGGTTCTGGTTTTAAATCCGGTTCTGGGTTTTACCCAGAATTTAACCCGAATTAAAAAAAAAAAAAAACGAGGTCGAAATTCCTATGAATCTGACATTGAAGGTTTCGTGCTTGAATTGAAGTGACCAGATACCATGAGTTGAGCCAAAAGTCCAACCCTTTTCTATCAAATTGAAATAATTTTTTTCTCAAATCTATTCCCAACACAACAGAACGCTTCAGCCATGGAAAATATCGTACTAACTCAAACAATATAACATTATTTGACAACACCACTCAAACACCTACGTCAATATTGGCGAGAGGCACTGAGCAAGAACTTGTGCATGTAGGTCAATATCGGCGACGGCGAGAGGAGAGGGAAAGAGGCGAGAGCAGCGAGCGGAGAGGGAAAGAGGCAAGAGCGGCGAGCGAGAGAGAGGAGAGGGAAGGGGCGAGAAGCGTCGAGAGAGAGAGAGAGTAGGGAGCAGAGTCGAATGAGAAGAAATCCCTAATTTTTATAGATGATGTCGTAAAGAGAAAGGAAAGTTACATGTCGTTTTTTTATTATTATCAGAGTAAATGAGTAATATTTAAAAGATTATAATTAGAAATTAAATATTTAATTTAAAAACCGGGTTTTAGGAACCTACTAACCGGGTTCCGGGTTTTAAAACTCAAAACCCGGAACTGGTTTAATCCGGTTGCGGTTTTTTAAAAAATTCGGTTTCGGTTTAACCCGGTTTTAATTCGGTTTCGTTTTTTTTAATCGGTTTCGGTCCGGTTTCGGTTTAAAACCCTCATTTTTGGGTTTTATGCACAGCCCTAGTAAGAACAGATGACACTAATGGCCAAGTTTACAATATGTAAATGGGGCATTCATTTGAGTCCCTTAAGAGTTTGAACTCATGACCTCTTGGATAGAAAAGTAGTGGAGTTACCACTAGGCCAAGCAAGTTTGGTTTTTTTTTTTTGTTTTTTTTTGTTTTTTTTGTAATGTCACTGTTAAACCATCGCTTTTTTGGTATGCTCTTAAAACTAAATCGGCACAATTGATAACGATTTTTTTTAAATGTTACAAAAACTTTATAGATTTGCAAAGGTTTTTAGTAGATTTTGAGAACATTATGTACTTGGATAATTCATAAAACTTAAAACGTTCATATCCAAAAAGAAGAAAAGGAAAAAAGAAAAAGAAAAAAAGGAAGTGAATGCGAATAGGGCAAGGGCAGACAACACAACATAGAACAGAACTACTTAAGCACGTCCTCAAATTGTCGATTGCGATTGGATTGCGTCTTTCTCTCTCTCTCTCTCTTCGAAGGTGACTCTCTCTCTCTCTCTCTGATAAATGGCGTTTGTTTCCCGGGAAATTTGCGGAACATCTCTCTACTCGTTGATATCATTCGATTTCCAGAGAGGCCTCTTAATTTTTCCTCTTAACAATCAACCCACAAAACTTAGGGTTTTAATTCTCGCGTTCCACGACTTTCTCTCTCTCTGTTTTTCATTTCGATTACGAGGTCATTTCCTCCCAATGGGGATTCTCAATTCTCATCTCTCTCTCTCTCTCTCTCTCGCACTGAAGCTCATGGAAATCTCAGTTTCAATTTTCGCTTAGTGATTTGATGTTGTTTGTGGCAGTTTTCTCGTGACCGACAATGGCAGAGCCTCAGCCCTCGAAAGTCATCCATGTCCGCAACGTTGGGCATGAGATTTCAGAAGTACGTTCATCGCAATGTGAAGAATCTCTTCAAGAGTTTTTTTCTTCTTCTGATTTCTGATGAATCCAACTTGTTCCATTGTAGAATGATCTGCTCCAGCTTTTTCAGCCCTTTGGAGTTATAACGAAGCTTGTGATGCTTCGTGCAAAGAATCAGGTATTGTTTTCTCATTGTAATGTGCAACTCTTTCAAAGGCATATGCTAAAGCTACTCTCTTTGTTGCGATTTTAGGCTCTGGTCCAGATGCAAGATGTCGGGGCCGCTGTCAGTGCGCTGCAATTTTACGGAAACGTTCAGCCTGCAATAAGGTACTTACTTTGACAGTGCGTGAATCCTTTTCGTTTTTATCGGTTTGAGCTTGTTATGTTGTTGATGTTTGTGATCGGTCCCGGTATAGGGGGAGAAATGTGTATGTCCAGTACTCATCTCATCCGGAATTAACAACCATGGATCAGAATTCCCAAGGGCGAGGAGACGAGGTTGGGACGTTGTGTCATTCTTTTATCGTTCGTGTCGCATACGGCTGTTTTTTCTATAGTATAATAATAGTAATTTCATTAAAAAATAAAAATCAATGAATAATAGGTAGTAATATCACTTTATTTTTATTATCTTCAGTATAAACTCTAAAAATGTGTTACGACATTGTTAAATTCTCTTTCTAAAATTCTCTTCAGACCTTTTTTCTCGACTGAACGTACTATACTCTTCTTAAATAGTTATAGTTAGTCTTTCCTTCCTATATCTATTCTTTCTATTTATTCTCTTCTCTCGCTCTGTCTCTTTTTCTGGTCTGCTGTTGGGGCTCTGGCGATGCTCAGCCAAACCGAATCCTCTTAGTTACGATTCATCACATGCTATATCCTATAACGGTGGAGGTGCTGCATCAAGTGTTTGTCCCGCACGGATTCGTTGAGAAGATTGTAACATTTCAGAAGTCAGCTGGTCAGCTTCTTCAAGTTTTCTCCCTCCTCTCTTTTCCCTTTCTCCTCTACTTCTTTTTCACGGCTCGGTAGATTAGTTATGGATGTTTTCACGGCGCATGAATCGGTTAAGAATTATGTTTGACCTGTATTTTATGCCTCAACGGGTTTCAGCTAAGGTCAAGTTTTTTACGTATGTTTCATCATACTGATGTGACATTGTGCAAGGGACTCGATATTATAGGTTTGATTTATTTTCTGCAATTGTCAACGGTGTAGGTTTCCAGGCTCTGATTCAGTTTCAGTCCCGCCAAAGTGCTGTTGCAGCTAGAACAACGCTACAGGTAGTAACAGCTTTCGATATTTCATGCACTTTGAGTAGAATAGGCAAAGGCTTGCGTAGTTCTGGTACCTGAGATGAGTTTTACGTTTTTTTTACTTCTTCGTAGGGACGCAATATCTATGATGGATGTTGCCAATTGGACATTCAGTTCTCAAAGTAGGTGTAGCTGCTTTTTTCTTCTTCTCATTTTTTATCATCTAAGTTTCTGATCAAATTTTCACATTTAAACCTCAGCCTGGATGAGTTGCAAGTGAACTACAATAACGAGCGTTCAAGGTGGGTGTTTATTTATATAATTCCCATTAAAGTCCCCTGTTATTCGTGCGGTTTCAATTGATTTATTTTTGTTAATGTTATTTCTTTGACCAGGGATTTTACAAACCCTAACCTGCCTTCCGAACAGAAAGGAGGAAGATCCTCACAAGTATTGTTGTCGTTTTTTTTTTTCTCCTTTCTTTTTTCTGTGCAATTATACTGATGGGTGGGAATTTCTTGTGATATAATTACTTGCCCCCATCCTTATACGAATTTCTGTATTTCATGGCGCAGCCTGGGTATAGCGATGCAGGAGGCATTTATGGTCTCCCCGCTTCTGGTGGCAGAGGAGGTGCGCTGCTTCTTGCTTCTTTTTTTTTTTCCTCGTTTCAATTCATTTTTCTGATGCATTTATCTTTTTTTTCTTGTCCTCCAGTTCCCTTTCCGCCGGTGGGTCTTGCATTTCAAGCTTTATATATGTCACTATTATGACACTTAAACATGTGTCCACACGTTCATATATACTTGGTTTTTCTTCTTCCCCATTTACTTGGGACCGGGTTTAAAGATCTTGATCGATGGCTGATATTTTATATTAGTTAATTGTGGTCAATCTTTTTTTGCATGCAATTGTTTGTCTTCTCTCTGATACTAACTGTCCTTAAAAAGTAGATGGGGAATGCGGCTGCAATTGCTGCTGCCTTTGGTGGAGGTTTGCCTCCGGGGATTAGTGGGACCAATGATAGGTGTACTGTCCTCGTCTCCAATCTTAATCCTGATGTAAAGACATTCTCCATATCGTTTCTTTAGAGGTTATTAGGGCTTTTGTTTTGCTTCTTGACATAGCTTTTGTTTCAGAAAATAGACGAGGATAAGCTATTTAACCTCTTCTCTATCTATGGGAACATCGTGAGGATCAAACTTCTCCGCAACAAACCTGATCATGCACTTGTTCAGATGGGCGATGGCTTCCAAGCAGAATTGGCCGTGCACTTTCTGAAGGTGATCGGAACTCTTTGTTTACTAGCTTCAGTGTTGGTGAATTTTTCTTATTGTTTCTTTGATACTTAAATTATATTACAGCCTGATAAGTTGGATTAATTGGACTATTCCTGTGGGATATGTTTTTGTTCATAAAAAGATACAAGGCCTTATAAAGTTGAAGTAGTTGTTTGTTGAGTCCTATATGTACCGACTATTGATGGACCGGTGTCTCGTATCCACTTATACGACTTTATATAATATAAGATACTGCCAGAGAAGCGTCCGGTTTGATTTCTGTTTGGAATATCTAGAAATTTCTGATGTTATGGTGTCTAAAAAAAGTATATGAATGCAGGGTGCGATGCTGTTTGAGAAGCGGATGGAGGTAAACTTCTCGAAGCACTCTCACATCACGCAGGGGGCGGAAACGCACGAGTACCTTAACTCCAACCTCAACCGCTTTAACCGCAACGCTGCCAAGAACTACCGCTACTGCTGCTCCCCCACCAAGATCATCCACATCTCCTCCCTCACGCAGGACGCCACGGAGGACGAGGTCACCACTCACTTGGAGGACCACGGGCCCATCACCAACATCAAGGTGTTCGAGATGAACGGGAAGAAGCAAGCCTTGGTGATGTTTGAGAGCGAGGACCAAGCCACGGAGGCGCTCGTCTGCAAGCACGCCACCTCCCTCGGCGGCTCCGTCATCCGAATCTCGTTCTCCCAGCTGCAGGCCATCTGAAAGAGTGTCTGACTAATTATATGAAGCTAATGTTGGTTTCGACTGCGTGTATGATGGCCGGGTTTGCTTGTCCGGACCTTTCTTGTTTAACATTTGTGCTACTTGTATTGTATTTGATTATTTTTTCGGGTTTTGAGAAGTAGGAAGCTTGATGTGCTCTTTTAACTTTTAGGGAAAATATCAATGGAACTACCCGACTTTACATTTCTATCCTTATGTGGTGAAGTTATGTAAAATGGCTCAGGTTTGAGAAATTATATTTTTTGTTTTTATATAACCCATTGCTAGTATTTCTATTTAAAAAAGAACAGAAATTGCATTTGATACCGTTGAGAGGCCAAATATAGAAAGCATAAGGCATGGACGAAGATTTGTGAGAACGTCATGGAGCCATTTCTTTGTACTAGTCAGTTTCTTTTGCCCATGGCTCTCCTTCCATGATTTCTTTGACCCGCGGCACGAACATGACAACCCCCGTCTATTAAATGTGTATGAAGATGAGACCCAAATTCGCCGTGTTTATAACGTGTGTACCTCCTTAATTTGTTTAATTGATCTTGATTTTATTAAATGGCAGATTAATTCATTTTAATCTCGTATAACTCAATTTATAAAATTAAACAATGTAATTTTCTAAAACATATTAGCATTTTCAGATATTCATCAATTGAACAATTTTATTTATCAAAAAATAAAAATAAATTTAGCAAATATCAGTACTAAAAAACTTAATAACTTATATAAAAATAAATATATTACTATTTAATTGTGTCTAAACGAGTCTTATCCATTATCATCGTATTCGCACACAGTGATCACGAAGTCCTTTTAAGTGTGTATCTTTAGTCTTATTGGCCCCTCTACTTTTATTAATGAGTAAATAATTATTTTCTGATCTTAGAATTAGATCGTTGGGTTGACTTGTCTTCTCGAATCAAAACTGATAAGAATCAGACGAGCACGAACCTCTTTCCCCATCCAACAATGGCGGAACCCAAAGATTCCAGCTCCGTTCCTCTCAGCCAATCCGACTCCGAAGACGACCAAAAGTCTCCCCCAACCTCTCCCAATTCCTCCACTCGTAAGGTCTCTCTTTCTTCTTCTTCTTCATTACCCCCTCAAATCTGATTCACATCAATCCAAATCAACCTAATCGCCTCCCTCTCTCTCTCTCTCGCTAGGCATGCTACGCCGTTCTTCAGAGCTGGGTCTCCAAGAAGTTCATGACCGGATGGTAATATCCATATCTTTGACTTGTGTGCGCATCGGGTTATTAATGGCGATCAACGTGAAACTGCAGTGTGGTTCTGTTCCCTGTCGCCATTACCTTCTTCATCACTTGGTGGTTTATTCAGTTTGTGGACGGCTTCTTCAGTCCCATCTATGCCAGACTTGGCATCCAAATATTTGGTATCATTACTCTTTCGCTCACTGGATTACAACACTTCTTCTTCTGCATCTTCTTATACATGTTTTGTATCTATAGGTCTTGGATTTGTCACGTCTCTGTTGTTCATAGTCTTAGTCGGTATTTTCGTCACGTCGTGGACGTGCGCCACGGTTTTCTGGGTTGGGGAATGGTTTATTAAGAGAATGCCTTTCATGAAGCACATCTACTCCGCCTCCAAACAGATTAGCGCTGCAATATCTCCCGGTAATTCCCGGTTTATTTTGTTGCTAAGGTCTTTCTTTTCTCGTATCATTTTTATTATCCCTGACCTGTGCCTGGGCTATCACGGAGTTCAAGTGTGTTCTAACATCGACAGAACACTCTTTCGTTGCGTCGTTGGATCGGTGTTGCGTTGAAATGTTAGTGTTCGAAAAAGCATTTGTTTATGCTTTTGAAGATCAAATTCTTTTTTAAGATTAACAAAAAATTCAAATGGGATATTACTTGTACTTCTTATGATTGATGCCGTAAGCGACGTTTACTTGTTTAGATTACAGAAAAAATATTAATACAGTTACATAGTTGATTTCCACATGGTTAATATTATTGGTGTTTGTAAATTTTTCACTGTATGTAACAAGTTTATGCTGCCAAATGTGCTTGTAAAATTGAATTTAATTTGCTCTTTTTGTCTCTGGGAAGCAGATCAAAACACAACGGCTTTTAAAGAGGTAGCGATTATCCGCCACCCGAGGATCGGTGAATATGCCTTTGGCTTTATCACGTCATCCGTCATTCTCCAGGTAAATCTGACCTCTTTAGCAGACGGATGAAATTACAGTTGCAACTTTCCCTATTTTGATTTAACGAGTTTAATTAAATAACAAAGTACCAAAAAATGAGATAGTGAGCTTTATCCAAAGCTTTGTATTCAACTTTTTCATTTGTCAAAAAGGAACCTAAGTGTGGAAGAAAATACCTTCTCAATTTTAAACTATCTGTTGCTCTGTTCCATTTCGTACCCATATTACCGTGCTACTTCCTGGAGTGAAAGCCGAAGACTGACCCAGGGCATAAGATTCATTTCCTTTGTCATTGGCTTTTCTTTCAGAGAGACGACGGAGATGAAGAGTTATGCAGTGTTTATGTGCCCACGAATAACCTCTATATCGGCGACATCTTTCTGGTCAATTCTGAAGAAATAATACGTCCAAACTTGTCCATCGGAGAAGCAATAGGTCTGGTTTGAATTCTCTCTTTCACATGATCGGTTCGCGCTTTCCAAACGACAAAGATCCTATTTTTATTCACTCTTAACATGTTATTTCATTGTTGTTGATATCTATGAAATGCAGAGATCATAGTTTCAGTTGGTATGACGATGCCTCAAGTGATCTCTCCTATTCAGAGGACTCCTCATCAAAACGAAAGGGTCCCACTCAACCGAATCATGTCCCTCTGATGAACTCCGTTACACTATACACAGATAGAGCAGTGTAGAGATTATTTTTTTTCTGTATCTTTGCTGATCTTCTTCACTCTACTTTATCAGATGTAAAGCCAAGCCACTTATTAGTTAGATGCTTCACATAATGTGAATCACATTCAACATCTATCAACTCCCGAATCGTTTTTAGGGCATTTTGTAGGGGTGTATAAGAGCTCATAAACTATTCTTTTGAGGTCGCATAATCTCATTGTTTGATTGTTTGTTTATTACGGGTTAAGTTCCTAATGTTACGTTAAATGTGTCTCAGCAGCATTCAAATTAAACACCGATGGGAACTAGTAGTGCCATATAAATTATAACATCAAGTACTACCCCCAAGTGAAGTATAAGCAGAAGATAAGCATCACCTAGGGTTGGATTTTCTCAAAACAGTTTGGAATACACGCGTATTTAATTATGATCGATTTTATTATAAATACGCAAATACAATCAAACATTTATGGATTATAAATATGCAAATACAATTAAACATTCACTAAGAAAACTCCGAAAACATTATTTAACTACGAGGAATATAATCATGCAAATGCCTTAGGATTATAGTCTTTCTTCGTTATGAAATCTTCTTGGTCGCGTTCTCTTTCCCGGACTACCGCGTGCTCCGATCTTTTTTATTTTTTGAATGGGGGCGACACTATTCGATAATGTTACAATGCACTCTCGCATCACTAGATATATAATTATTGTAAGATCATATGGCACTATTAGCCAAGTTTTACATGTAAAGGTGGCACGCATTTGCGTCCGATGGAGTTTGAAAACGTGACCTCTTCGAGAGATATGTAGTGGAGTTATTGCTAAGCCAAACAAACTTGGTTCGTTGTTATTTACCTATCTTTGAAACAGAGAAATCGTAAAGTGAGATCCTAGCTCTTGTATGTGTTGCTTAACGATGACAAAGAATTTCAAACTCTCTTGTCAAGTCTTAAAAAAGTATATAAATTAGTATTATATTGATTTCAATTTCACATGTATACTTTTCTCTATGCTCTCTCTTTCATCAGGGCGTTTTGTCAAAATGATCTTAAGTGGGCGTTTCATACCGTGCACCCTTATTAGTGTTCGTTGCTTGCATCGATGCCTTTCATTAAAGTAGAAGGTATTAAAGCAAACTGTCAACTCTTTCTCCTCTTATTTTATTATTATTACTTTACCTACGCTTTTCTTATTTCTTTTTTTTTTTTATTTATTAATTCTCCCGCGCTATTTTCTCTCGTTCTCTTTTCTTTTTCTTCGCATTCTTCTGGGATTTTTCTTCTCACATTTTCACATCGATCAATAACAGAAGCCATTATTTTCTTCTCTGTGTATTTTACGTTGCCCACTCGACGATTAGCTACTATTAGTTATAACATAAAGCATTTGTTTAGGTTAATATACCTATTTTAAAATGGTAATCACCATAAATAATTACATATAGCAGTAATAATCAGTTACGATATTCAATGTAAATTAAATATAACAGTATACGTAAAAAAACACATATAGAGGTATAGAAATAATTAATTTAGTCTCTTTTAATAATATTAACATTAAATATGATCATATATGTCGGTTTAGTTGAAAAAAATCATATAGTGGTTTGGTGGAAAAATTACAAGATTATATAGCGGTACAACAATTTAGATGACAATATTAAATGCAGTAGTGTTGATAAAAAAAAAAAAATTGTAGGATAAATATTAAAACTAAGGGATAATAGCGGCAAAAGTGGCCAAAGTTAAGTCAAGTGTGCAAATAAGTAGCCAAACTGATTTAATATCGGCATAACTAGCCAAAGTTTACCAAACCGTGGACAGTACAAATTCCATCCATTTCAAGTCAATGCCGTTTGCCTTGTCATTTCCACAAGTGTTGAGCTTTGGCCACTTATTTGCACACTCGGCCTAACTTTAGCCACTTTTGCCGCTATTATCCCTTATTTTTTTACGTTCCAAAGTATTTTTTAGCGTTTATCTAGATTTTTTTTTGTTTTTTCTTTTCTTAAGATTTGACTAGAGCTTGATTTCCGAAAGAACTGATTCCGTTTCTTAAATTTAGAACGCTGAATATCACTCTCCATTTTGAAAACATTAAAATGTGTTATCGATTTCACATGTAATTTACGATCATAGGATTTCACATAAAACCTCTATATACTTAATTGTTAGGGACCATTAGATTATTTTAAAGGAATTGGTACGAAATACTCATTTAGCCACAAGTTTTTTTTTTTTTTTTAATTACTCATTGTGTGTATTAAAATGTACTAAAATATGTATGTTTTAATAAGTTTGTACAAAATAAAAATTTCGTTAATAATTTTGGCCTAACATTGTTAGTTAGAGTTGAGACTAAAATGGAGACCTTTTACATTATTTTATTAAGATTATTATTTTTATGAAATTTCATTAAATACAATAAAATTTCCTAACATGGTACCATAAAATTTCATAAAATTAATAATCTTAATAAAGTAATGTAAAAAAGTCTCGATTTTAGTCTCGGCTCTAACTAACAATGTTAGGCCAACATTATTAACGAAATTTTTATTTTGTGCAAACTTTTTAAAACATACATATTTTAGTACATTTTAAAACACACAATGAGTAATTTGAATAAAAAAAACTTGTGGCTAAATGGGTATTTCGTACCAATTCCTTTTAAAAAAATCTAATGGTCCCTAACAATTAAATATATAGAGGTTTTATGTCAAATCCTATGATCGTAAATTACATGTGAAACCGATAACACATATTAATGTTTTCAAAATTGAGAGTGATATTCAGCGTTCTAAATATAAAAAACGGAATCAGTTATTTCGGAAATCAAGTTTTAGTCAAATCTTAAGAAAAATAACAAAAAAAAAATCTAGATAAGCCCTAAAAAATACTTTGGAACGTAAAAAAATAAGGGATAATAGCGGCAAAAGTGGCTAAAGTTAGGCCGAGTGTGCAAATAAGTTGCCAAAACTCAACACTTGTGGAAATGACGTGGCAAACGGCGTTGACTTGAAATGGATGGAATTTGTACTGTCCACGGTTTGGTAAACTTTGGCTACTTATGCCGATATTAAATCGGTTTGGCCACTTATTTGCACACTTGACTTAACTTTGGCCACTTTTTCCGCTATTATCCCTAAAACTAATGACGAACATTATGGCGGTATAACCGAAAATATCATATAGCGGTTTTGCAGTAAAATGAGAAGCATATATTGAGATATATAGATTATATAAAGTATTAATGACAAAAATTGTAAGATAAATAAGCAGTCTATAAAATAATATTAAAAAGTCAACATACAGACACCTCAAACAAAAACATTCAAACTAAAAGCTGTTATGGAATCAAACAAAGTAGTGTGTGTGTAGAACCTCGCCGGAGTGTCTTTTGCCATGATTATCGCTTCTCTACGATTACGATTTATGAAAACCTTCTCAATGACTTGGTCGTTGTAAATTATGAAAAACTTATCAGTGGCTTCACTATCAGTTTGACTTATTTGTAAAATATAACCTGCCTCGTTATTTATAACCATCCATCCTCCGTGTATGACGAGCGATTCCACTTGTTTTTTAGTCCAACCGCGTTCATAACCGATGAAATAGAATTCGATCCCGGCATAGAGCTTAAGGGCCTAATAACATGAATTGTCACTAATATTCGACGAGCAGTACAATAGTGTACGATGTATTTGGTTAAAACTTACATTGTTTTGAGCGTTTAGCCGGCCCAGTCTTGGACCATTTACCGTCTTGTACTTGTCGCGGGTGATCTCAAAAGGTGTTTCATATACAATTGATTTGTGTTCAATGCATGATCTTATCCTTGCAGATATAAAATTGTATTGATGTTAAATTAGCATAGTAAAATAATTAAAAAAAAAAAGCGTCATAGATTTTGGTACAATCGATGTTGACAATCCATATTCCTTTCAGGATTGACAAGAGGAATCTAATAATCCATTTGCTAAATCCGAGACCGTCCGTCCCTACAATATGATGGGTCACAACTCACAACCTCATTATTGTCCCACAAGTTGGAACATTCATACCATTTAGACTCCACAAACTTGAGCAAGAGACCCTGAAACATGAAAACTGAAGGATAAGCATCTTACCATTAATCTAAGATAAAATTACTAGTAAAAGAAGATAAAGACCTTAGGTTCTGGCCTCAACGATGCATAAGAAAGCTTCATTCTTCGTGAAATTTCTGGTTAGACAGCCATTGGGAGTGGTTTGATTAATGATTTGGTTTAAAAAAGACAGTTATATTCCTAGAGTGGTGTGGAAACTGGCTTCAGTGTAAGCTCTCGATAACCCACTACAAGTATATATATAGGGGTCATGGCGGTCATGGTAGATTTGGTGACATTTATTGCAATTAGGTGGTATCAGATACTCGAGTTTCTTCTCCGATGCAGACCATTAATGTGGTGGTTTTGATCGAATCGAAGGGTCAGTTCGTAGGAATAAATTTATATGTTCGAAGCGTCATGTTTTAACAAGGAAAATAAAATCAACTTTTTGACTTGAAACTAAAAACCGCCACATGCAATCATTAGCAGTTACCAAAATCACTAGCGGTAATTTACAAGAACATAGCGGGAATATGAGTTGTGCATTGATTTGATACGACACTCGTTTGTTTTTTAGGGTTTCTGAGCGAATATAAACTCGTTTTATCAATTGTATTACATATTTTTCGCCGAAGGGTGTAAAGATTATCAAAACCATATGAATCAAACCCATAAACTCCTTATTAGTCTTCACGCAATTCGCTTAACAATGTTTTGTTATAGACATTTTATATGATATATATTCTTCTAGGCATTGTGATTAAAAATATTGTTTGACTAATTTAATTAGTAAGAAAAACAAATAAAATTACTGCTTTTAACTATAAACCGCTATATGTTACGTATTAGCGGTTACCATAAATCACTAGCAGTAATTTTACAAGAACATAGCGGGAATATGAGTTGTGCACTGATTTGATACGACACTCGTTTGTTTTCTTGTTTTTTACGGTTTCGGAGCGAATATAAACTCGTTTGATCAATTGTATCTCAAGCAATCCGCTTAACAATATAGTTACCATCCGATTAAGGTTCCATGAAATTACAAGCAAGGTAAACTTTGAAATAACATACTAATTCATACGAAAAAACTAATACCATACCGCTAATATGCATTAAATCATAAAACCGCTATACATATTCAAAACACCATTTCAGACCGCTATACTTAACACGTTAAATATTACCTGACCGCTATACATATTCAAAACACAGAGACCATGTGCTCGACGTAGTCATGGACAGGTGAAACATATATATTATGCTGGGAGCTCCACACATTTCTCCACCAGTCCTCCATCGCCGATCGTTCCACCGTCGGAAGCTCCGTACAATTTTCGACGACACGAAGCACCTCGTCTTGCCACTCGAAGCTAATAATTTTTACATCCTCGAAACTGTACCGAACCGCCCAATAAACAACCTCGTCCACCGTTACTGTGCTCGATGACCAAAAAGCTCCCCCTAACATTTTCAAGGACCCATAGTTTCTCCATGCAATTCCGCTTTTGGCGAACACTTTTGCGCACACAAACGGCGAACTTGTAGTCATTGCTCGTGACGTCAAATGTGAAAGCTATCTCCCCACAATTATTAAAGAGAGGTGAATAGGCTGCTGTAACGGGAAGCGGCCTCACTTGCCGACTTGCCGGGTTGAAAAGCCCGACTTGCGTCTCGAGCACCCCGAAAGACATGCATAGTAAGCCGTTGTAGGAGCCTACGATACAGAAATTGTTGACGTGGTTTCGCACGCCAACGGTAACGGTCGAGTGTATTGCGAATGGGATTTCGATTCGAATTTGCTAAGATTTTTGTGGATCCTGACCTCCGCGTCGTCAATACTATCGACAAAGACACACGAAATTGGAGAACGAAGAAAACAAAACACCAAAGTTTTTTAGAGAGGTTCGTCCAAATGCGGTAGTTGACTACGTCCTCTGTACGTTTATTGCTTTAGAAATGATTGATCAATCGGAACCATAAGCCAAATCCTGATCGATCGAAAATGAAAGAAAAACACTCTGAAGATATGAACTCTCAAGACTCTTTTCTCTCGAATATGGATGCTTGCGTGTGTGTAAAAGGGCTGCCTTCTTGCTTTTATAGACGTCTGGCTTCTACCCGTTGGAGGTGGTCGTTGGTAGTGGCTTCGAGTTCGGGGCTTGACTTGCTGCCGAGCTGACACGTGGGCCACGTCTTGCGAGATTGTCGTGGTAGTGGACCTTGACTGGTCGTCGTGGGGTTTGAATTCAGGTCGTGGCGGTTTTTCTGGTCGGTCTTCGGAGGTTTGAATTGAAGTGGCTGACCAGGTATGCTCGTGCTTGAACGTAGGGCTCTTTTTCTGCTCGGGGGGTTTTATTCGACTTCTGCTCAGATCCCTTTTGAGACAATCAGTCTGGGAAGAGCTTTGGGTGTTGGTTTTAACCAAGTGTTAGAAGTGAGATTTTGAGTTCTGTTCGGGTTCTTCCTTTGGAACTCTGTTCGGACTTCTTTTGAACTTATTCTGCTCGGGCGAGTATCTTGCCTTCTGGGCTTTTAGTTTTGCTCGGGCCCAAACACGATCAGGTGACTAGTGGGCTTTTCGGCTTTGTATTTCACAAACCCAATTTCGTTTGAATATTTAATATATTCAAAACTTAGGTCGAACAATTTAATCTTTAAATTTGATTAATGACCTCACAATTCCAATTTATAGAACGAATTCGCACATCAACAGAAATACCTATAAATTTTTTCATATATATGGGACACATCTATTTGTGTCACCCCTTGGCTAGAGAGAACAAGTATTACTAGTTGGAGGTCGTTGCGTTTTCCGTCTGCAATCAGGAGTGGGTTGTTTCTTGTCTTCCGACGAATTTGATGAGTGTTGATGAACAAGTTGTCGCCGGATATGTGAGCCCGCCAATTTATCGAGACACTCTTTTATTTCATCAGACTCTTTGCCAGAAGTGCCTCTAGGATCTTGTTGAAAACGAGGTCTTTGGGAAGGTGGTTTGAAGTGCGTTCCATTATTTGAGAGGTTGAATATTGAGACTTGAAGGGATGATGACGAACCAACATTGCATTATTATGTGGTCGTATTAAAGTGGGGTTTGAGTTTCCCATAAGTAATCATGAGTGTGCATATTGATTAAGTGTGACGGTTTATCTGTCGGTTGTGTTGCTCGAGAAATATTTTAAATAATACTAGCGGGAATCAAAATAACACGTCTCATTGATAACGGTAACATTAAACATGGCATTCCAAAGTCAAACCGATTAAACATAATGAGAAAAAAAAGTCAACATACATCAAAGGATACAAAACAAAGTTTAAATTTCAATGTGACCAAGTCGAACTATAAGAAGAAGTGGCTTCTTCGGACTCCGGTGGCGGTGACGGTGGAGGTGGCGGCGGTGGTAGGGGAAGTGGCAGCGGGTCTCGCGGTTGCTGGACGATCTTTTAACCACGTTCCAATGCCTGCACGAGCATCTCTAACATGTGGGTTCGACGAACAAGGGGACGATCAAGAGAATTTATATGCTCCATCTCCGTAGGGATGAGCACACTCAATTGTCCCTGCAAATTAAAAAGTTTAGTTATTTTCTCAAATAATAGTTGATGTTGTTAAATTTATAATAGAGCAACCAACCCTCGAATCCGCTCCATGCAAAATAGCATATCGAATTTACAGGCGATGAAGATCAATATTCCCGACTGGCCGCGTTGTCCATTTGCACATACGAGGTGCCTCTTCGGACTCTCGTGGGTCCGCTAAGACATGTGCCAGACTAGGCAAACACTCGTATGCCAAAATATGCATGAAGTTAACATGTTAAATTTGCACATAAGATGTGGATTGTAAATAAATAACTTAAAACTAGGGGTGGCAATTCGGGTGACGTGCCGTGTTCGTGTCGGGTCTTAATCGTTTTCATGAAATTTTTGACATACCCAGACACGACCCATTAATGAATCGTGTCTCAGAACCAAACCCAAACACGACCCACTAATTTTTTGCTAAACCCAGACACGACCCACTAAGACCCATTAATTAATCGTGTCTTAATGAATCCCTTAACCACGAACCCATTGAGACCTACTAACCCATTTAGACGATCAAACCCGTTGGAACACGAGACCCATTTAGACCCGTAGCACGTTTCCATCATCATATACTCATTTAACCCAGCAAAATCATTCTAAATCAAATTAACAAGTAGAAGTAGAATAAGTAAATAGTAAAAGAAAAACACTCCAAATAATTTACCAAAACACAACACAATATGCTAAGGAAAACTTAAACATAACCCATCAAAAAAATAATGTATCTTAAGCAGATCATTATAAGAGTAGGCATATCTAAAATTCTTTAAAAAAAAAAAATAACAAAGCTCTCCATTCTTAAGTCTCATTTAGTCCCCTCTAACAAAATTCGTTTCTGCAACCTCCAATCTTTGTCAATAAAATGAGCAGTAAGACAAACATATCCATCAGAAGTTAGAGAACTCCATCCATCAGAAGTAAAACTAATCTTTCCAGGAGCATCCATCAATAGTTTTTCAGTTCGCAATTTCTCTTTCTTATATAATCTTAGAGCATCCGCTTTAGCAGTATTTCTCGAAACTAACTGAATATCCGGATGCAAATATCAAAATATGTCTTGTATTCCATCATATTCAACAAAGCTAAAAGGCAAATTATGCTTGATCAAGGCAAATGTCACCAGCTCACGTAACTTATCGACATTAAACTTACCTCCAGCAAGGACAAACGAACCATTTTCGCAAGTAAAAAATCTCTGTGATATGTCTTGATTCAGATTCCTCAAGCAACTCTGGAGGTGCTTCAACATATTCCCGGTTCCATTCTTTGACTTTGAGTTATATGTTGCACCACATCTATTGCATTTTGCCTTTTGTATCTTGTCCTCTCCTAAAGGCAGCTCTGTAAAATACCTCCAAGCAGCTGAAGTTTTCTTTCTCTTCTTTTTAGAAGATTCTGGCTGACCTTCAAAAGTAAGAGGAACCTCAAAGCATTCCTCATCCCCTCGAGCACCTTCGATGTCCATTGAAGAGCTTTGGTTCTAATAAAAAAAAATACTCAATACTAATGCATGAAAGAATAATAATCAATAAATTTTAAGAACCAAAATACCTGAAAATAGAGATTCGGAACCAACTTATGAATTATTGAGCAAAATCAAGATCCGAATTATCCTCTGAACAACCTTTAATCAGAAAGAATAAGAAGAAATAAGTACCTAAGATACAAGGCAAAGTAACAATCTGGAGAAGAAAAACAAAATTTACTTACGGAAATATGAACTAAGCTCAAATGTAAGTCATTCTCTCTCGGAGGTTTCAGGCGAAGAATAATCTGGAGAAGGTAATTTTTGATACAATAAACGAATTGATGTTAGTCTGTTTTGGAAAGAACAAAGAAGTGAAAACGCCTCCTTTGTAAAGATTCGAAGAAGCAAGTGAAAAGTTTTATAAATTAATAATTTACAAAATATAAAATTAAGTTTTAAACTCATTGTTTATTGTGGTGTCGTTTGAGTTATCAGCCTCTCCAACATTTTTCATTATCTGATCAAACTCATATGTCATTGCCACGTGCAAAATCACTTGCATTGCATGCCATATAATAATAATAATAATAATAATAATAATAAAAATTTGATGCTAAGCGTGCAAGTTGTATCTTGGAACATACATAATATGATGATAGCTATTGTGCTATAGAGCTAGTCATTTAATTAGCTAAAAGACAAAAGAATTTGATACAAATCTGTATGAGATTAACTCTAAGGTGATAGTTGTATTTATAATCGGGTCATTATATGGTTTTAATCGTGTCTACCCATTAACAACCCGTTTATTATTCGGGTCTAATTGGGTCCCAATGGGTTGTCGTATTCGTGCCGTGTTCACCCGTTATTTAATCGTGCTAATCGTGTTTGGCACGGATAGACCCAGATCCATTTAAGGTCGACCCAGACCCATTTAAATCGTGTCGTAAACGTATCGTGTTTCGTGTCCGGTCCCAGATTTCCACCCCTACTTAAAACTATTACATATATACCAGTAGTGGGTCTATTAACGCCGCAAACCCCATCATTGAGATACGCAGTGGCCCTGTATCTCGTTGTTTAGGGATGTTGTTTCGCAACTCCTTAAGTGCTTTCTTCCAGAGAATCTGTGCCGATAACATGAATGACTGTCGGCCCCAAAGATATTGAACGAATACGTCAAGGTCCTCCACCAAGGACAAGAATTCCCTAGGCAAACTAGTTTCACCAGGATGGGGTAACAACACTCCGAAGACGAAGCAGAGGCATGCCAATCTTCTCTTGTCGTCGCTGCTCACAATCAGATGAAGATGACTGTTATCAAATTCGGACACCACCATTTCTAATGTGACCGAAGAGCCTGCATCTGGCCACATCCGTTGCTTGAATGCATCATTATTTTCAAAGCCTCGTCCAACAATAGCTTCAAGTTTCGGCTCGGGTCCGCAATTCAGCCCGGTGATGATGGCAAATCCTCGAACCCCGTATCGTAATGGAGCATTGTTCACTAACATCCAGAACTCGTATGGCTCTTGATGTGCAGTGCTTCTCAAAAAAAAATTCCAGGACAGTTGGGAGGGTACTCTTAGTGGATGGGGACATCTAATTGAGGCTCAAACTGTGTGCGCTGGAACCACTCAGCCTCTCCTGCGTTCAGGTTCTCCTTAATGATAATCGTGATCGTCAAGAAGTTTGCTTCTTCGGTGAAGACCTCATAGTCGTACAACTCATCTGGCCGAAGGATAGTATATAACTATTTCCGCAAAAAAACAAATCATAACTTGATGAGTATTTCATTTAGAAAAATTCGGTAATTTTATTTGTAATGGTGCAACCCAAAGAGGACATCGGTAATGGATCTCCCTTAAGAGTATAGCGGTATTTAATGCATGCATCGTAAATATATTTAAGATTATATATTTATAGATAGCGGACAACTACATACTAAATTTTTATCTTCACAGACAATCTCTTTTTATCTTCACAGACAATCTCTTGTATATGCCGTAAACCCTAACTAACATCATTACACACTGGAAGTTCAAATAAAAGAAATTTCTTAATTGCATGCATTATTCTTATTCGTAAACAATCTCCGGAATTACCGCTAAACACTAACCGGGGATCACACTAACATCATTACAAGTACAAACAGTAACTATGCACATGTGAAACTCTAAGATTATAGTAACCGAAACTTACCTCCATTAAGTTGGCTTGTGGAAGACGATGGTCGACGGGGAAAGTGAGGATACTCGTGAAACGTCTTCGTTCTCGAAAGAAAATGAACACAGCAGAAGAGAATGAAGAATACCAAATTAGGGCGAGAAGGAAGTGTATCGAATTTGAGTCTTGAAACCACAGGTTCGAGAAAGAGAGAAAGAACCGACATGCGAAAATGAAAAAAAAAAACAAATTATTCAACTGTCTAAAGGGTAAAATCGAGATTTTATTAAATGCAGTGTAAAAAGAAAAGGAAGATTCGTCATTTACTTTTAGGGTAAATTGCGGCTAATGTAGCAAATGTTTAATATTTTGCGAATTATGTACCCAATGTCTATTTTTGGTGGCTAATGTACCAAATGTTTGATCTGTTAGATATTTTCGTGTTTTCAGTTAGTTGACCGTTAGAGAGTTATCATCCTCTACATGTACACTTTTCGTATTTTTGACATAAATCACTCATTTTTTTTCCAAATTTTATGCACGACCTATGGTTAGAAAGATAAGAGATTGATCTACAACTTTGTTCTTTTAAGATTTGTAAAATAAGTTTTAGAAAAATACGAAATTTCAAATACAACGTAAAATTAGATGTTAGTTTAATACAAAATATTTGTTTCGAGGAAATTTTAATATATTTAATGACTTTATGGTGAAATGTAAAACTAAAAATTTTTAGATAAATATTTTATCTTTCTAACGGGTGTTTATTTATAAATTTTGGATAAAAAACGAGTGAGTTATGTCAAAAATATGAAATATGTGATGTGAAATAATCATTCATATTTTTGGCATAACTTACTCATCTTTTGTCCAAAATTTATAAATAAACATCCGCTGGAAAGATAAAATATTTATCTACAACTTATTCGTTTTACGTTTCATCATAAAAGTCATTAAGTATGGTAAAACTTTCTCGAAACAAATATTTTGCATTTAGCTTACGTCCAATTTTATGTTGTATTTGAAATTTCGTATTTTTATAAAACTTATTTTACAAAACTTAAAACATAAAAGTTGTAGATCTATCTCTTGTCTTTGAAACCATATGTCATGCATAAAATTTGGACAAGAAATGAGTGAGTTATGTCAAAAATACAAAACGTGTCGATATAGAAGAGGATAACTCTCTAACGGTCAACTAACAGAAAATACGAATACATTTAACAGGTCAAATATTGGGTACATTAGCCACCATAAATAAACATTGAGTACATAATTCACAAAAGATCAAACATTGAGTACATTAGCCGCAATTTACCCTTTACTTTTATTGGGGTTTTAAAATAAATTTAAATTAAAGTTTCTGAGTTGTTGGGTTTTAAAAAGATTTTTTTTTTTTTTTTAAACCAGGGTTTGAGCTTATTCAGAATCCCAAATGAGGTCTTTTAGCAAATTTATTCGTTTCATCATGTACTTTTTATTGATTTAGTTTACTAATATACTCTTGCCTTTAACCGCTTATACCTACTTTTATCGACTTATCTGTAACGAGTTTAAGTCAAGTACTAAATTAATCCAAAATAATTAGTGGATAAGAGAGTGATTAATTCAATTGCATGTTCATAAAAGCACAAGGAAGAAAATGTTGAATGTTAGAGAGAGGTGTAGTAATGGAGGTGATTGCAGCACGGCCATTGAATCTGAGGCCGAAACCACTGAAGCAGATGATTAGCGTTCGGACCAGACCCAAATCCCTTTTTTCTTGTTGGTGCTCGCTATCGTCTTCCAATCCTCCGGCGAGGAGCTCCGCGGAGGACGAGCCGGAGAGGCTGAGGCTGAGGCTCGACGCCGAGGCTCGCCGGTCCATGGCCGACGAGATGGCCAGGCAGGAAGAGGGTGGGGGCGCGTGGAAGTGGGCGATTCGGAAGAGGGTTTGGGATTCGATGGAGTCGCTGAACGTGGCGCAGAATCCTCGCCCCGTTCACCATCGCATCCCCAACTTCGTCGGAGCTTCCTCTGCTGCTCACAAGGTAAGCACCACATGCTCGCTTCTTCTTCTTCTTCTTCGTCAATCAGTTTGCGTGTCTCACTGTTTGATTTGGGCAGCTTGGCAGTTTGCAAGAGTTCATGGCTTCTCAGTGCGTCAAGGTCAACCCTGATTCTCCCCAGAAGCCTGTCAGGTTTCTCACTCTCAGTGGTCTCTCTCTCTCTCTCTATATATGTATATATGAATTTGAACACTTCTCTTGCTGACAAATCAAGTATTTCTCCGGCTCAGAAGGGAAGAAACTGTTGACTCCTCAGCCTCGGCTGAGGACGGGTTTTTTCTCGGTTCTCGATTCGTCTACGGTGAGTCCCGCCAACATGAGCGAGGCATGCACCTCCGTCGGAGTAGCCAAGTACGGCCGCCCAATCGGGTTGGAAGCCAAGCTTAAGGTCGATCTGATCGTGATTGGCTCAGTCGCTGTGGATCCCATCACCGGAGCTCGGCTGGGAAAGGGCGAGGTTCGTTCTGTCGCCAGTGAATCCGCCGTCGGTGACTAAGGAAATAACTCGAAATAGCGTTGCAGGGATTTGCCGAGCTCGAATACGGGATGCTGCGGTACATGGGAGCCATCGACGACTCCACACCTGTCGTCACAACTGGTTGCTACATTGGCTTTTGATTTTGGTTTCTCTTTCGATAATATGCGTCAAGCGAAGCGTGTAAGATTCGAAATGTTTCTTGCAGTGCACGAGTGTCAGCTCGTAGGTGACATTCCGGTGGAGAAGCTGTTGATCCACGACGTGCCGGTCGACATTATATGCACACCAACCCGAGTGATTTTCACCAATTCATCCATTCCAAAGCCTCAAGGTTGGTTTTTAAAACCTTGATTGTTTCTGTTTCCGTAGAGAAAGGCTGCTTTGGACTGACTCTGATGACTCTCTTGTAGGAATCTATTGGGACAAACTATCTCCGGAAAAACTGGGCCAAATCCGAGTACTGAGAGAGCTCAAGAGCCGGATTGAACGCGAGACCGGAGAGAAGCTTCCGTGCGGTCCGTCGGAGAGACTTCCTCCCACGGCTCAACGCTCTTGGAGTCGGAGACGCTGAATCATAATTCATACCATTAAGTTATTTCATTTTGAGAACTTGATCTTGTATATATTGGCCTTTTCTACGGCTTATATTGTAATTGGTTATTTGTGGCATAACTCCTTAGTTCTAGCTGCACTCGGGCGGATTTACCTACAGCCCAACTGGGGCTGTAGCCCCCCGGCCTAATTACAAAATACTTTAAGGATAAAGCCTAAACTCAATTTAGCCCCCCTCAAGGAAAATAAATTAGCCTATCCACTCAGACCAAAACCTTGAAAAGCCCAATACTCACTCATCTAGCCCACTTGCTTGTTGTCACTTTCACTGGACCCACTCTACGTGTTCCCCTCACGCTCTCTCATCCTCCACTACGTGTCAAATGCCAGTTACTCGTTACATTAATTATTACACAATTCCAGTTAATGATAAGACTAAATAAATCGAGACATTATTAATGCTTATGTTCTCCAAATACTGTGTTGTAACTTGTAACTCAAAAATCAAGCAATGGAAGAAATAATATATTTGTACACACTATTGTATTTGTATATTATATACTTGTACAAATGTAATATATGCAGTTATAGTAAAATAAAACTAGAAAGAGTAACAATAACAATTAACTGTATATATGATTCTTAGATAATTTTTTTTAAGAGAGTTAACTTAAATATATATATATATATATACATATATATATATATACTAAAGTTAATAAAAAAGCTACTGAATTCTAATAGTATTCACGAATGTAATAGTTTTAATATTTGCTATATTTTAATTTATACTTATTTTTATTTTCTTCTTTAGTAATTATATTTAATATAAATTTATCATGGATTGATTAATGTTTATTAATATTTAATTTCTTTTGGTCATATTTTATTATGTACAATATTTTTTTCACTACTATAAAAATCTAGTGTATATATATGGTTTTAATTTCTTAAATTATCCGCTTAAAGCTTGGTTCATGTTGATAGTTATTTGCGATTTTATAAAAAGGTAATTTTTCATCCCTATTATTGTTGAATTGTCTTTCAAAAAAAATTTAGCCCCCTCCAAAAAGAATTCCTGGATGCGCTAGAAAAACGCTAGAGGAAGGGGTCGAACCTCCGACCTTGTGGTTAACAGCCACACGCTCTAACCAACTGAGCTACTCCAGCTTTTACGCCATTATATGGATTCTATTATTAATTTTACAATTAAAACGCTATTGTGTGTGATTTGGAGCTTGGACCCATTTGATGCGTTGGTGTTGACTAGGTTTCCCGTTCAACCTTCACAAATTATACGATGAAAATAAAAATAAACTAAAAATTGAGCATCTATATTAAAATGTGAATAAATATATAAAAATCCGTCCATACGTGTATTTAAAGATAACAATATCTAATGTTGTTGAAATGGAAACCTAGATGAAGTAAATAATATGTTTTTGTAAACTTAATCCACTCAATAAAATTTAAAAGTTTAAAATTACGCCGCATTAATTTGAAAAAAAAAACGTGGTAAAATTCTTTTACCACGTTTTATATCCCTATATAATAATGGATATATCATCAATTTCACCAAGTTTTTTTTTTTTATCTTCATCAAAAGATGAGGCTTGTCCTGTGGGACCCAGCACACGTGGTTCTTATGCGCTTTTTAACCAAATTCGACCTAAATGCAATTTTCTTTGGCTGAAGATCTCATTCTTATGAAAGCTACGTTTACTTTTTATGAATCATAGGTGGAGCCTTGTAAAGATTACGAAAGTGAAATGGAAAATCATTCGAGAGAAGCATGCATTTACATTGAATGACAATATGAATACGATAAATACAACTTAGTTTCTGAAATGGAGATGATTTATAATAAAATTTTAAGAATCGAAAGATACGCATATTTGTAATGAGGAATACAACTTGGCTAACTTGGAAGAGTTAATGGCTTAAACGATCTTTGGGATAAATAGGCGGTGCTCTTTTAGTGCTTATAAGAAACAAGCAATTTTGCTACGTACTTTAACTGGCCCCTCTTTGACAAATGTTTATTGAAAAGATTAATTAAGTATTTATAAATTATATAATTTATAAAATTAATTTGACATAAATAAATAAGCATAATACTTATATGATGCTTTTTTGAGATTTGTTTTCTGCAAAATTATTTCATGGAGTTATCAACTTGCTTTTCGGGATTGTTATGTCATAACAATCCCGAAAAGTAAGTTGATAACTCCAAGACAATAATTTTGCGAAACTCATTATGTTATTGTTGATGTGCAAATTCGTTCCATAAATTGGAATTGTGAGGTCATTAATCAAATTTAAAGATTAAATTGTTTGACCTAAGTTTTGAGTATATTAAAAATATTCATACGAAATTGGGCTTGTGAAATACAAGGCTCAAAAGCCCACTAGTCACTTGATCATGTTTGGGCCCGAGCAAAACTAAAAGCCTAGAAGACAAGATGTTCGCCCGAGCAGAATAAGCTCAAAAGAAGTCCGAACAGAGATCCAAAGGAAGAACCCAAACAGAACTCAAAATCTCACTTCAAACACTTGGTTAAAAACCAACACCCAAAGCTCTTCTCAGACTGATTGTCTCAAAAAGGATCCGAGCAGAAGTCGAATAAAACCCCTTGAGCAGAAAAGAGCCTACGTTCAAGCACGAGCAGACCTGGTCAGCCACTTCAATTCAAACCTCCGAATACCGACCAGAAAAAAACCGCCACGACCTGAATTCAAACCCCACGACGACCAGTCAAGGTCCACTACCACGGCAATCTCGCAAGACATGGCCCACGTGTCAGCTCGGCAGCAAGTCAAGCCCGGAACTCGAAGCCACTACCAACGACCACCTCCAACGGGCAAAAGCCAGACGTCTATAAAAGCAAGAAGGCATCCCTTCTACACGCACGCAAGCATCCACATTTGAGAGAAAAGAGTCTTGAGCGTTCATATCTTCATAGCGGTTTTCTTTCATTTTCGATCGATCAGGAATTGACTTGTGGTTCCGATTGATCAATCTTTCTAAAGCAATAAACGTACAGAGGACGTAGTCAACTACCGCATTGGGACGAACCTCTCTAAAAAACTCTGGTGTCTTATTTGTTTTCTTCGTTCTCCAATTTCGTGTGTCATCGTTGATAGTATTGACGACGCGGAGGTTAGGATCCACAAAAATCTTAGCACATTAGAATCGAAATCCCATTCACAATACACTCGACAGTTGGCTTGCGAAACCACGTCAACATTTTGGCGCCGTGTGTGGGAAATATTTGATCTCGCTAGCTCTGTCGTACTTGAGACACAACCATGAGTTCCGAGGAGAATTCTGCTTCTAACATCCTATGCGAGGTAACTCCTGACCAGAGTAACGAAGAACAGGCCCTAAGAACTCAGCTCCAAGAACATGCTGCTCAAAATCACAAACTCAGAAGGAAAATCGAGTTCCTCATGAGCGGCCAGACCCGAATTGAACAGAGGCTCTACTCTGTTAACGAGGTCGGGCAAACCTCTGGGCAAAGGAATCGAGAGAGGGTAAATGCGGTCCACTTTGACTTCTAGGACCCCACCGATCCCCGAGCCTAGAGAACCAATCAAGCGCCTCTCCCAAGGGATCCGTGTCCGAATACGCCACCCCCACCTTCGGATCCATTGGAGAACACGCTTCCCCCGCCGCCTAACCACGGCACCCCCCGCTTCCGAGCTCCAACGTTCGGAACCAACCAGCCCGACTCCGGGCAGACCACCCCTTATCAACAATCCCGCAATCGTCCAATCGGAGTTCATATCTCGAGCCCGTCCCGGGCAGAGAGCCTGAACTACTTCACCCCTCGAGGGCCAAGCAATTACTCCCGGACTTCAGGGAGCAATCAAGCAGGCCTAGGTTCCTGTCGCGCCCAAGATGAGCCAGCACCCCATGAAATATCCGAGATGGAAGAGCTCAAACGTACTATGAAGAAAATGGGAGAAACGCTCTCCAGGGTGAACTCGCGAGTACACCGGGCAGTGCCTGCCGCCCCCGAAATCGAACGTCTGGCCGAAGAATCGACGATAACTCCATTCTCAACGGCTATCACGAACGTTCGACTAAGACACGGAGGGCAGATATACATACCCAAGTATGACGGGACCACTGACCCGAAGGTACACATCAGAGCATTCCGAATTGCAATGGGGCGGGCTAACCTCGACATCCACGAGCTGGATGCCGGAAGATGCCAATACTTCGGTGAAAAACCTCATAGGGGCAGCGATGGAATGGTTCTCCCAGTTAGAACCAAACTCGATCGGTAGCTTCGGTCAACTGACTATGGTGTTCCTCATGGAGACTGCGATCATTGTAGCCAATTTGTACGCTCTGCAACAAAGAGCAAACGAGCCTCTCAGGGACTTCATGATGAGGTTCAAGGCTAAAATGGTCCAGATCAACGGACTGGCGAACGAAACGGCCATAGCAGCACTAACCAGTGGGTTGTGGTACGACTCGCAATTCAAGACCAACATACTGGTCAATAGGTAATCCTCGATAGAGGACGTGATCCATCGTGCTTCCAATTGGATAAAACATGATGAAGACCACGAAGTCTTGAAGAGGAAGTTCGGGCCGACCCCGAACGCACCGAGGCCTGGGGCGCATCCATCCCAACCAAGGAATGGACCACCACTCCATTTTAAGGGTCCTAGGAACCACATTCCTACCAGAGGTTCAAACCCTCAGCACGGGAACTTTTAGCATGGATTCTCCCACCCCGGGGGAAAGCGCACCCCCAGAATCATGTCTACAACCTGAGCACATAAGCCGAGGAAGAGACTGAGGCAGACGAGCAAGGGGAACTGTACATGAGTGCCGGTGACCTGGCGCCCAACAACAGAGACATGAACGCCTGCTGTGATTTTCACCAGAGGTATGGCCATCATACCAAAAACTGCATGGTCCTACGGGCCCGACTCGCCGATAAGTACCTTAAAGGTGAGCTCGGAAATCTCCCGTTGGACTTCTTCAGGTCGGACGGCGAACGAGTAGAGCAGGCTTGACTGCCCAATGCCGAACCAAACACTAATGCAAGGCCTAAGCAGAAGCAACCGACCAGACCCAACAACGCTCCCCCTCTCAAGCGAGGAAAAATCCTCATGGCAGAGGAGCTTGCCGACCAAGAGTCGGAAGATGTAGAGGAGCCCATGGTTGAAGAAGCCATTGGGCGAATCTACACCATAGTTGGAGGATCTCAGTTCTACGGGAACTCAATCAACTCCATAAAAGCCCACCAGAGGAGGTTAAAAGTCGGGCCCGTGGTCCTCCCGCGAAAGGAGCCCGACTTCGAGATCTCGTTCAAAGACAGTGAGGCTTCTACCCTGGTCGGACCTCACGACGACGCCCTGGTCATCATCCTTCTAGTCTCCGTCTACGCGATCGAAATGATTTTGGTCGATAACGGAAGCTCGTAGACGCCATCTTCCTGTCATGCTTACGCAAGATGGGATAGATGACACGGAAATAAATCGAGGGAACATCCCTCTGACCGGTTTTAATGGAGAAACGGTCGATACTATAGGAACAACCAGACTATCCATAGCCGCCTATGGAGTAGGCAAAATAAAAAACTTCCTGGTGCTAGATTTCCCCACGGCCTAAAACATGATCCTCGGGAGACCATGGATCCATCTGATGAAGGCCGTGCCGTTTACTTACCACCAAACCATTCGCTTTCCCAGAGAGGATTGAAATATAGTAGAGGTGAAAGGCAACCAAAAACAGGTCCGGATCTGCTACATGACATCGTTTCGGATGTCGCACACTCCCCAGACGCGGGCAAAAGCGCCAAAAACCGACCAATAGCAATTAATGTCGATAAAGGAAAAAGATCCAGTCCAAGGAAAGGACAACGGCAACGAAGGCCCAGACTTGGAAATGATGCACCAGGTCCATATCGACCCTCAGAACCCGGACCACAAAGTCGGGATCGGGGTCAACTTGGACAATGACGTCAGCAAAAAACTGATCAAATTCCTCAAAAGGAACCATGACTGCTTCGCAAGGTCCCACGAAGACATGCCGGGAATTGACCGGAGCATAACCGCCCATCGCCTCAACGTTGATCCCAGACATAAACCGATGAAACAGAAGAGGAGAAAATTGGGACCTGACCGGGCCCAGGCGGTAAATGATGAGGTCGAAAAACTGTTGAAAATTGGATCCATAAAGGAGGTGAAGTACCCGGACTGGTTAGCCAATACAGTAGTAGTAAAGAAAAAGAACGGGAAGGCGCGAGTCTGCATTGACTTCACTGACCTAAATAAAGCGTGCCCCAAAGACAGCTTCCCGATGCCCCATATCGATAGGCTGGTGGAGGCAACCTGCGGGCACGAACTCCTATCCTTCATGGATGCTTTTTCGGGATACAATCAAATCTTGATGCACCCTGAGGATCAGGAAAAATCGCATTCGTAACGAACCGAGGAATTTACTTTTACAAGGTAATGCCTTTCGGGCTCAAGAATGTTGGCGCGACGCATCAGCGACTAGTCAACCAAATGTTCGCCGAACACCTCGGCAAAACCATGGATGTCTACATCGACGATATGCTCGTAAAATCCGCTAAGGCCGTAGACCACGTGTCTCACTTAGAAAGTATCAAATGAAGCTCAACCCTGCTAAATGCTTTTTCGGAGTAACCTCTGGAAAGTTCCTCGGTTACTTAGTATCTCAACGAGGAATAGAGGCAAACCCGGATCAGATCAAAGCCCTCCTAGACATGCCCTCCCCAAGGACTGTTCGGGAAATGCAGAGACTGACCGGAAGAATACCGGCACTTAACCGGTTCATCTCGAGGTCTACGGACAAATGCCTGCCCTTCTACAAAATCTTGAGAGGCAACAAAAAATTCGAGTGGACCAAAGAATGCGAAGAAGCATTTCAAGACCTCAAAAGATACCTGTCTACCCCACCGGTATTGTCTCGACCAATCACGGGAGAACTGCTACTGCTTTACATAGCAGTATCACTCTCAGCCGTTAGCGGCGTGATCGTTCGGGAAGATAGAGGCGAACAAAAACCAATTTGCTACGTCAGCAAATCGCTGGAAGACGCAAAAACAAGGTACCCCGCTATGGAAAAACTGGCCTTAGCCATGATAACCTCCGCGCGGAAGCTCCGGTCATACTTCCAATCTCACACCATCATGGTGATGACAACTCAGCCCTTAAGGGTAATCCTCCACAGTCCAAATCAGTCGGGCCGACTGACGAAATGGGCTGTCGAATTAAGTGAATTCGACATCGAATATAAGATTCGAACATGTGCCAATTCCCAAGTGTTAGCCGATTTCTTGATTGAACTCCCAATGGAAGACCCAACGGAGGGAAAGGGGAACGACGAGTGGCGCCTCGAAGTGGACGGGGCATCGAACATGGGCGGATCCGGAATCAGAATATGCTTGATATCCCCAAACGGAGAGGTGTTAGAACAATCTTTTAGATTAAGATTCAACGCCACAAACAACAAAACAGAGTACGAAGCGCTGATAGCTGGCTTAAAACTAGCTAAGGTAGTCGGGGCCAGAAAGATTCGAGCTCACTCAGACTCTAAGGGCCCGTTTGGTAGCATTTTTGTTGTGTTTTCGTTTTTCATAAATTGATTTGTGAGTATTAATCATAAAAATTGATTTTTGTTTATTTTTGAAATTGTGTTTGGTGAGCAGTATTTTCGTAAAAAGTAAAAACATAAATTGTGTTTGGTGATTTGTGTTTTTCTTTTTAAATTGAATTTATATTTAGTTATATAACATATTAGGAAACGTGGGTAAAGGAGGGTGAGATAAACCCATTTTGAGAAACGAGAAAACAACTTTTTTTTAGTTTCAAAAGTACCTCATTTACCTACTAAAAGACAAAACATTTTTCAACAACAAATTAATAGTACTTTTGCACCAAACACATTTTAATTTTTATTTTCTACTGTATAACAGTAAGAAAAGGAGAAATCATTTTTATAAAAGTCTACCAAACAGGCCCTAAATTTGTCACCAGCCAAATCAGTGGTGACTACACCACCAGGGACGACCGCATGGAGAAATACCTCGCAGACAAGGTCGAAGTGATCCAGATACCACGAAGCGAAAACTCTTTGGCCGACGCACTGGCCGGACAAGCTTCCACTTCGGACCCCGAGGCAAAAAGGATAATTCCAGTGGAAGTAATAGACGAACCAAGTGTGAGTCTACGCGTCCATAATATCCAGACAGGTTTGGAGGATTCGAGAACTCCCATCCTGAAGTATATCCTGACGGGAGAAAAACCCCAGGACAAACAGAAAGCCCAAAAACTCCGAATTTAAAGTGCTCGTTTCTGTCTAAAAGACGGAAAACTGTACAAACAAAGCTACACTGGACCTTACCTGAGATGTTTGGGTAGAGACGAGGCTAACATTGTATTACCGGAAATACATGGTGGCGAATGCGGAAATCACTCTGGCGGGAGGTCACTCTCCAACAAGGCCAAGCGGCAGGGTTTCTTCTGGCCAACCATGTTGACCGACGCAGAAGCCTACTCCAAACGCTGCGACAAATGTCAGCGCCACTCGCCGGTCATACACTGCCCGGCGGAAAAGTTGTCTTCAGTTTCAGTCCCGTATCCATTTATGAAATGGTCTATGGACATCGTAGGACCGTTTCCCCTAGCACCTGCGGGGAAAAGATTTCTACTAGTCGTAACAGACTACTTCTCAAAATGGGTAGAGGCCGAATCTTATGCCAACATCAAAGACTCGGATGTGGAGCACTATGTATGGAAAAACATCATTAGTCACTTTGGGTTGCCCAAGTAAATCATCGCCGATAACGGACCCCAATTCGTATTGAACAGGTTTCAGAACTTCTGTTATAACTGGAAGATTTCCTCGAACACATCACCCCGAGATATCCTCAAGGGAACGATCAGGCTGAGGTCTCGAACCAGACCATTGTGGACAGTATCAAGAAAAGACTTGATACTAAGAAAGGACGATGGACTGATGAGCTCGTCGGCGTTCTGTGGTCATACAAAACCACCTCACAGAGAGCAACTGGGGAGATCCCTTTTTCGATGGTATACGGCACCGAAGCAGTCATACCAGCCGAAATTGAGGCCCCCAGCCTCAGAAGAGGGCACGCTCCCGACAACGCATAAATTAACGATGAAATGAGGCTCGATCAGCTCGACCACGCCGACGAACGATGCAAACAAGCTTCGATACGAATTGCTAACTACCAAAATTCGGTAGCTAAATATTACAATTTCAAAGTTAAGCACCGCAGGTTCATCGCCGGGGAACTGGTCCTCCGAAAGGTCTTCCAGAATACAGCCGAACTCAACGCCGGTAAGTTGGGGGATAACTGGGAAGGACCCTATGTCGTCACCGAAGTAGTAAAGCCTGGTGTATACAGGCTGGCTACCCTGGACGGATCCAGGGTCCTCCGCAGCTGGAATGCCATGCACCTCAGAACATACTACGCATAAAATTCAGAGACTGACTTCCCATGAACTACGTAATGGCTTGATCCCCATAGAATGGGGTACGTGGGCAGTTCAACCAAATATACGACGGTCGAACACAGCCCCAACAAACCAAACAACTATATATCCCTCGACCTCAACCAAAATTTATAATTGAAGGTTCAACCTTCGAATTAGATTAAGTATAAGAAAACCACCGAAATGAATAGCCGTTTAAGAATGATTAATTATTCCTTATATTAGAAATATCAAGCAACATATAATTTATCTCGTTCTTAAAATATAATTTACCTTTAAAAAATCTAATTCACCTGTTCGGCCATCATACTTTTCTCTCGCAAGTCACATACTCGCTCGGGTATCATACCCTTTCCTCGCAAGTCGCATACTTGCTCGGGTACCATACCTTTTCATTGTAAGTCGCATACTAGCTCAGGTACCATACCCATCCACTACAAGTAACATACTTGCTCGGGTACTATACCCTCTCATCGCAAGTAACACACTTGCTCGGGTACCACACCCCCTCGCTTATAATTTTTGTCCGGATACCACTACTTTTTCTCAGATAACACACCAACTCGGAAAACAAATCTGGCACCTAAGGATTTTAACTCAAAGCAATCAACCCTCAGCAAAAATGCTTGAAGAACCACATCCGACTAGCGTGCTCGGGAAACCTTCAAGGTATCAACTTGAATTGTCTTTCTCCATGTCCACTTAATTTTCTATCCTATACCTTATCAATTTAACCCTCTATTTTCTGTCATATAAATTTTAATTTCTCTCATTTACAACCAATTTAATTTCCTCTTTCGGATAGCCATAGAATTTACTAAGCAATACCGAAATTTTCTCTAATCGGAATTTTTCCAATATTTTTAGCAAACAATATATCAAAAATAAACTCGTATATTTTAAAATTGTATTTATGTAAGATATATATGAGCTTTAAGAAAAAATAGCAGCATCATATCAATATAATAGAAAAAACTAAATAAATAGCAAGGTACAAAAAAAAATATATATAGCGATGCATAGAAACAAAAGCCCTAACCACGGGCAGAGTATAAACAAACAAAAAGTTAATTACATAAAAAGGGTTCCCTAACCACGGGCAGTAAATATGTTCTGAACTTATTAAAAAAAATAAAAACGGGGGGGGGGGGGGGGGGGGTGTTCGGCTCGGATGGGTTTGGCCCGGATGACATCGGCTCGGTCGTGGGAATCGGATTGGGCTCGGCTGAATCCGGAGCAGGATTGGAAGAAGTCGCCCCGGGCTCCGCAAAGTCAGAAGGATCTACCTGGGTCCCCCGATCTGCATCATCAACATTCTCGGTCAGTTCAAGATTTGGGGAGAGGATCGGCGAATCCACCACGAGCACAGGCTTCGCGGCCAGAAAGTCCTCATATTCGGACTTGTCCTCTTTGAGGACTTCTAGCTCGCCCTCCAAGTCGGTGGACTTGCCGTCGAGGAGTTCGCCGACAAGAGCCACATTACCGTGAACCTGATGTAGGAGCTTGGTCTGATAGGCTACTTCTTGGTGACGAGCGATCACCGCATCCCTTTGCTGGATCTGCTTCCTGTACTTGCGACGAGCAGCCTTGGCCGCCACCTTCTCGGAAGCAACATCGTCGTGAGCCTTCTCCAGCGCTTCCAAGGAATAGTCATTCTCGGCCTGGACCTTGATAAGCTCATCGCTGACCGACCTCAGACCCCTCTCGGCTCGGCCTAACTTGGCGTCGGAAGCAGTGAGAATTCCGATAACCTTGTTCTCATTGGTCTGAGCCTCAGAGACCAGCAAATAGGCATTGGCGAGCTTCTCCTGAAGATCTGCGTCGGTGGTCTCCAGAGCCTTGATCAGGCCTTCAAGAGTGGCAACCAAACACCTCAGCTCGAGGATCTATTGGTTCCTCGAGGCCAGCTGCCCGTAACTCTTCTCAAGCTCATTGTTCACCCAAGCAAGCTCCTCATTCTTCTCGGCCATTTAGGCCTTTATCACATCCCCTTCTGCTGTCGACAGACGCTCTTTAAGCTCCTTCAACGATGCCTCATAAGCCAAGACCATGTCATTGGCAAACGCTCCGAGCTGCAAACAAAACGAAGAAATCAACCTAGGAAGCTGAAAAGGAAAGAAAGCAGAAGTAGGGACCGAGATCAGGCACCTCGTTTACCTTGGCATGCATCGACGTGAAGGCGTTGTACGCCTGAGGCTGGGTAACTTCTTTATCTTCCACGGGGGAAATTCCCCCGCCCGTTAGCTGCTTCAGAAGGTTCCCAGCAGTCTTGACAGCATCATGAAGGCCCTTGTTACCACACCAGGCGACCTTGGCTGCCCGGGAAGGCTCAGAATGAACCTTCGAACCCCCAGGAAGGTCTTTACCCACCGTCTTATTCAAGGCAACCTTTGACTTCCCAGAACCCTTGCCCGGCAGACGTGGCGCTTTGGTAGACGAACGGCCCTCGAAACGGGCTCCCTCCCGGATTTTTGAGGGGGCTTATCCCCTCTTAGTCTCTTGCGAGCAGCCTCCTCTTTGGCAGACCGAGCTCGCTTGCTCGGAGAGCTCGTGATTACCACCGGAGCAAGACCAGACGAGGTCAAAGGCTCCGGGGTCCCCGTAACCGGCAAAATCGATTCCTCGTCAGAAATCTCAACGAACCGCCTCTCGGCGATAGCCCGAGCAGCTTCCTACTCAGCGGTGGAGAGAGTAGTCTCCGGAACCCTCGCGAAAATCCCCGAATCAGGAATTGCCAAATGCCCCTCTACGGGCAGAATGGGAACAGACCTCCGAGTCTCACCCCCTTCGGAAACACTCTTACCCGCGTTGGACGCGCCTTCTGCGCCCTTAGTCACCTCTACCCGGCCAGACTCCCCCTCGGAGGTCTGGACTGTTGGAAATCACGTCTCGGATTCCGTAAAATTATCACGATTTATACCTCCGAACCGTCAGGGTAACATTTAAAAAATTATTTTAAAGCGGAAAAACTTGTTATCCTAACAACGGTCCGAATATCGGATAATGACCATATCCCAAGATCTGATAAATATTATGTAATTTAATATTCATAAATCATTATTAATAAACTAGTCATAATAGGAAATAAATAGAAAGCAGGAAATGTTTGCATTTATTAACCCAATGCATATGGCCGTACCTCGTATGACAATTTCCGGCTGCGCGCTCTGAATCAGGCAGGGCTCCGCCGGTGCTGAGGGAAACTCCCGTGATCTTCCGGGATATTCTCCTAGAATCCTCGTACCGAAGCGTAGGCTTCGCCGGCAGGACTCCGTTGCAAAATCTTAACTGATGGTTCTTTTTAAGCTTCCGGAGAAATAGTCTCCTAACCGAACCAGAAGAAAGAGATCAGAGAGAAAATTCGCAGACCCTGAGGGAGAGGGATAGTTCGAATTTTTCTCTGGGGAAAGGTGTGAAAAATGTGTAGAATGAGACTCCTATTTATAGGCTCAAAACCGTAACCGAATTGGAGAATTTTCCTCCCTAATTTCGAATTCTATTAATTAAATATAATTAATTATCTTAATCCAATGGTCCAGATTTAATCTCATCTAAATCCAATGGATATAATTAATTAGGGATTTAATTAAATAAGAAAGATTTAGATAAATCAAAAATCCAATCTTATCTTCTTATTAGTATAAAATTCAAATTATCATGTATATATATATATATATAAAATTCGAATTATCATTATCTAGATCCAACGGTTGAGATAAATCTTTAAACCGATCTAATGGATCAAATTAGTTTAGGATAAAAATCAAATAAAAAGATTTATTAAAAAACACTTTCGAATTTATCCTTAAACCATAATTCGAATATATATAGATATATATAATTAATTAACTCTCAATCCGACGGTAAAGATTAAATCTTAGACCGATCTAACGTATACAATTAATTAATCAAATTCGAAAAATTAAACTTGATCACCAAGTCATTAATTTCGAATTTATCAATATCCTAATCCAACGGTTGATATTAAATCATAACCGATCCAATGGATAATATTGATTTTAGGGATTTGCTAAAATACCAAAACATTTGGTACTTATGCCGCAAATATGGAAATACCAAATCATGACATTCGAATTTAACTAGGGCTTCATATATCAAACCCTGATTCGAATTTACACATATGAATATATATAAATGTATATTTTTATTTATTAATATAAATCTATTAATTATTAATTAATTATTAATAAGATATTAATAATTAAATCCAAATAATTAAATTATATTAATAAATCCTTATCTTAATATCACACATTAAAATGTCATGGTGCCACACCATCATTTAAATTCGTGACACGTGATTTAATTTCAAAGTTTATCGAACCGATCATAAACTTAGAAAATCCATAAATCACTAACCGTAAGTATAAATGACTTGGTTCAAAAAGCAAAGTTGCTTAGAATTTAATTTCCAAAGACATGGCGCTAATAGAAAATCTAAATTCTAACTTTATTTTATCAGTTAATTTTGTGTACCAAAATGTGATACTTTTGCCACACTAACGATAAAACTATCTGATGTCTGCCACAGACCTTTCAGTTTTATAAGTCAAGCCAAATGATTAAACATTATCCAGAATGTATTTTAATCACGTACATATCATCCGTTACGGTGCTATCCTGGGGACCATGGACCCGTATAACTTAAGCTCCAACGAACTGCTAGTTGTTCGTCAAACCTCGAAGTGATTCCACTATAGACCCGAGGCTGCACTCTTTAGTGATACGGTATATATTATTCCCTTTATAACAGCAGGGTGTCCATTGATACAATCAAATTCGGGTTATTGATCTTTCACTTGATGATTCACAAACGAGAAGGCGGTTTCTACCGTTATGCCCCTCATTGCATTTTCATCCTTGACTCAGTCAGTAATATTATCAGTAACCCACTTATGGTTTTCGATTCATAAGTTTCGCACAGGTACCTCTCACTTCTCACCACCGACAATCAAGGGAATCATCATCACTCTGAAGAGAGCTGTGTGATGCCCATGTCTATGACCAAGCTACCCTTACTGCTGACTATCATGTTCCCAAAATAATAGTGTTGGGAACAGCGGTAATATTTTGTATTCTTTAACGGTTAAATCAAAGAACAATCAAGCCAGCAGCTGGACTCAAGATCACTCAGGACTTAGATCGAATATCCATTTGATCATCTACTAGTGACTCAACTCCAAGTTATCAGTGCCGGTCTTATATGATAAATTCCGGAGTTTAAGTCAGGTCCAGTCCAGTATGAAGACACTTCATAGTTAATGCACTTCTAGTGAGTGTGACATACACAAAATCCAGAATAGGATTATCACTTAGTCACATTAATGACCTTATACGATTAATGGGCTCCCACCCAGTTGATCAGGTCATGGACATTTTTAAGTTCATTTATTATGATTATTAATTCTTCCTCACATTGACTCTGTTGTGATAATAATAACATAATTGCATCCTTTATGAACTAAGGAATCAAACATTCTATTTTACTCTACCTGAAACTATAATAAGATTATCATAATAAGCATCATCTTTATTCAACGACTTGTCATAATCTTTTACAAATGGATAAAATATCTTGTTTAAGGACACATATGTCCAACAATCTCCCACTTGTACTTAAAGAAGATGACCCATGTCTTTTAGACCCATACTTTCCAGATGCCTCCTGAATATTTTCTCTGGCAACGTCTTGGTGAATGGATCATCCAGATTGTCTTCCGAGGCTATTTTCACAACCCTCACGTCTCCACGACGTACTATTTCTCTTATGAGATGGTATTTGCGTTCTATATGTTTCGCCTTGTTATGGTCTCTGGGCTCTTTAAAATTTGCCACCGCACCACTGTTGTCACAATATAGTGTTTGGGGCCCATCTACATCTGGAACAACTCCCAGCTCTATGTACAAATTCTTGAGCCAAACTGATTCTTTGGCTGCCTCACAAGCTGCCACGTATTCAGCTTCCATTGTGGAATCTGCGATACAGGATTGCTTTACGCTTCTCCAGAATATCGCTCCACCAGCAAGGGTGTACACTGCTCCTGACATCGATTTTCTCGCGTCTCTATCAGACATAAAGTCTGAATCAGTGTATCCTAGTGGATTCAGTTCTGATCCTAAAAAACACGAACATATAGTTTCTCGTTCTCTGAAGATACTTGAGAATGTTCTTCACTGCTGTCCAGTGAGCCATACCAGGGATGGATTGGTATCTGCTAACAATTCCCACAACGTAACAGATGTCTGGCCTAGTACACTGCATAGCGTACATCAGACTTCCCACTGCTGAAGCATAGGGTATTCGCCTCATCACATCTTGCTCTTCCGGAGAAGTTGGGCATTGTTTCCTGCTGAGGAACACTCCATGTCTGGTCGGTAACTTACCTCGCTTGGAGTTTGCCATCGCAAAACGTTCAAGCACCTTATCAATGTAAGTTGCTTGCGATAAGGCCCGAAGCCTGTTGTTGTGATCCCTGAAAATACGGATCCCAAGAACATAACTGGCTTCTCCCATGTCGTTCATTTGGAACTGCGTAGATAGCCGCGCTTTTACGTCCGATAATTTCTTCACACTGTTTCCAATGAGAAGAATATCGTCGACGTATAGAACAAGAAAAATTTCCACGGTTTTGTCATTGAGTTTATAGATGCAAGCCTCAGTGACATTTTGAATGAATCCATAGGTTTTGATGGCTTCATCGAACCTCAGATTCCAGGATCTGGAAGCTTGCTTCAATCCATAGATGGATTTTAAGTAATCTGCAAACTTTCCCTTCTTGACCCTGTTGCACGAACCCTTCTGGTTGGTCCATATAGATGTGAAAAATGTGTAGAATGAGCCTCCTATTTATAGGCTCAAAACCGTAACCGAATTGGAGAATTTTCCTCCCTAATTTCGAATTCTATTAATTAAATATAATTAATTATCTTAATCCAATGGTCCAGATTTAATCTCATCTATATCCAATGGATATAATTAATTAGGGATTTAATTAAATAAGAAAGATTTAGATAAATCAAAAACCCAATCTTATCTTCTTATCAGTATAAAATTCGAATTATCATGTATATATATATATATATATATATATATAAAATTAGAATTATCATTATCTAGATCCGACGGTTCAGATAAATCTTTAAACCGATCTAATGGATCAAATTAGTTTAGGATAAAAATCAAATAAAAAGATTTATTAAAAAACAATTTCGAATTTATCCTTAAACCATAATTCGAATATATATATATATATATAATTAATTAACTTTCAATCCGACGGTAAAGATTAAATCTTAGACCGATCTAACGGATACAATGAATTAATCAAATTCAAAAAATTAAACTTGATCACCAAGTCATTAATTTTTAATTAATCAACATCCTAATCCAACGGTTGATATTAAATCATAACCGATCCAATGGATAATATTGATTTTAGGGATTTGCTAAAATACCAAAAGATTTGGTACTTATGCCGCAAATATGGAAATACCAAATCATCCATTCGAATTTAACTAGGGTTTCATATATCAAACCCTAATTCGAATTTACACATATGAATATATATAAATATATATTTTTATTTATTAATATAAATCTATTATTAATTTTTATTAATAAGATATCAATAATTAAATCCAAATAATTAAATTATATTAATAAATCCTGATCTCAATATCACACATTAAAATGTCATGGTGCCACACCATCATTTAAATTCGTGACACGTGATTTAATTTCATAGTTTATCGAACCGATCATAAACTTAGAAAATCCATAAATCACTAACCGTAAGTCTAAATGACTTGGTTCAAAAAGCAAAGTTGCTTAGAATTTAATTTCCAACAACATGTTGCTGATAGAAAATCTAAATTCTAACTTTATTTTATCAGTTAATTTCGTGTACCAAAATATGATACTTTTGCCACGCTAACGATAAAACTATCTGATGTCTGCCACGGACCTTTCAGTTTTATAAGTCAAGCCAAATGATTAAACATTATCCATCATGTATTTTAATCACGTACGTATCATCCGTTACGGAGCTATCCTGGGGACCATGGACCCGTATCACTTAAGCTCCAACGAACTGCTAGTTGTTCGTCAAACCTCGAAGTGATTCCACTATAGACCCGAGGCTGCACTCTTTAGTGATACGGTATATATTATTCCCTTTATAACAGCAGGGTGTCCATTGATACAATCAAATTCGGGTTATTGATCTTTCACTTGATGATTCACAAACGAGAAGGCGGTTTCTACCGTTATGCCCCTCATTGCATTTTCATCCTTGACTCAGTCAGTAATATTATGAGTAACCCACTTATGGTTTTCGATTCATAAGTTGCGCACGGGTACCTCTCACTTGTCACCACCGACAATCAAGGGAATCATCATCACTCTGAAGAGAGCTGTGTGATGCCCATGTCTATGACCAAGCTACCCTTACTGCTGACTATCATGTTCCCAAAATAATAGTGTTGGGAACAGCGGTAGTATTTCGTATTTTTTAACGGTTAAATCAAAGAACAATCAAGCCAGCAGCTTGGACTCAAGATCACTCAGGACTTAGATCGAATATCCATTTGATCATCTACTAGTGACTCAACTCCAAGTTATCAGTGACGGTCTTATATGATAACTTCCGGAGTTTAAGTCAGGTCCAGTCCAGTATGAAGACACTTCATACTTAATGCACTTCTAGTGAGTGTGACACACACAAAATCCAGAATAGGATTATCACTTAGTCACATTAATTACCTTATTCGATTAATGGGCTCCTACCCAGTTGATCAGGTCACGGACATTTTTAAGTTCATTTATTATGATTATTAATTCTTCCTCACATTGACTCTGTTGTGATAGTAATAACATAATTGCATCCTTTATGAACTAAGGAATCAAACATTCTATTTTACTCTACCAGAAACTATAATAAGATTATCATAATAAGCATCATCTTTATTCAACGACTTGTCATAATCTTTTACAAATGGATAAAATATCTTGTTTAAGGACACATATGTCCAACATGGACCTCTTTCCCCCTCTCTCTATTCTTCTCGGCAGCCTTAGCGGCTGCCCGTTGAGCCCGAACCTCCCGATAATTCGGCTCCATCGTATCTATACATAAACTTCCTTAGCAGAACTTCCGACAAAAAGCTAACACGATTTCAAAACACTTACCGTCCTCGTCGCTTTCCGACTGCTACAAGCGTGTGTAGTAAGGCACGAATGTGTTTTGTAGACCAGGCGTCCACAGCTTAGCCTCGAAGAATCTCTCCTCGGAAAACTCCATCCAATCTACGCCGCCACCCGGAAAGAGAACCTCGTTCTTGGCTCTCCAGTCAACCCCTAGAGGAATTCACTTCACCTTGTCGCCTTTGCGATATGAAAATGCACCAAGAAATCCGATTAGAAAATTTTGCCCGAGCAGAAAATTAAAATCTGAGAAACAATAAAGAAATTTATCAATCTCGTGGGTCCATTTGTTTACATAGGCAGTCCATGTATCGAAAGACCCTACGCACGGCCTAAAGAAAAAGTATTTATCTTGCCAGTTATCGACCTTATTCGGAATCCCCCGGATAAACTCACCCGAGTGACCCTTAACCAAAATATAGAACCTACCATCGGCTCTATGATTCTTCTTGGTCGTAAATACCTGAAGCATATCAGACAGGGAAACTCCGAAACCAGAACCGAGGCCTTAATCTTACTTTTTTTTACCTTACTGCTCTCAGCCATTTCTCTAGGATCTAAGAGCCTAAAAATACCGAATAAACCCAGATATTCAAACCCTAACCCAGAAAATTCCCGAAACTCAAGAGAAATTCAAACCACAGAACTTCTCTGTTTCTTATTCAAGGATAAAAGCAAAACCTAGAATACGAGAGGATAGAAAAGAAACCTGGGAAACCTAGGATGAAGACGCTTGAAGGAGATGCAATGGCGAGAAGAAAAGCTCTAGATGCGAAAGTGAAGAAAGAAAGAAGAAGAAGGCTTAAATAGGAAATGAAGGAGTCGGTTACCTAATTTCGAAGAGTCGTCACGGGCAGAGTGCAAGCCTGACTGATTGGACCTTCGATTGATAGCACTCGAGTGCATTTATACTCAAAAATCGACCCGCATCGTAAGGCTAGGGTTCCCTCGAATCTCGCGCCTAATCTCATCCAACAATCGAGATGAAGCTCTTGGTCGGGACACGTCCGCAAAAGTCAAAGCTGACAAGGTCAGCAGAAGTCGAAGAGGTTGCGACCTTCTTCGAATCCCGAGTAGAGTGACACGTGTAACAACTGCTCCCACCAAGAAATTCGAAATCATTTTGAATTTGAAATGTTTTCAGCTCGGTCCCTGAATAATGCGATATTATCATAAAAGCAGTACTGATGTCCCCAATTAATCCGATTTTGCGGCAAAAGTCATGAAAGTTTCTGATTTCGCAAATTTAATTAATTTTCGTCACGAGTTTTTTCACGATTATATCAACTTTAATACTATAAATAATACTTCGTATTTTTTTATAGTAGGGAGGTAACTGTTGATGTGCAAATTCGGTCCATAAATTGGAATTGTGAGGTCATTAATCAAATTTAAAGATTAAATTGTTTGACCTAAGTTTTGAGTATATTAAAAATATTCGTACGAAATTGGGCTTGTGAAATACAAGGCTCAAAAGCGCACTAGTCACTTGATCATGTTTGGGCCCGAGCAAAACTAAAAGCCTAGAAGGCAAGATGTTCGCCCGAGCAGAATAAGCTCAAAAGAAGTCCGAACAGAGTTCCAAAGGAAGAACCCGAACAGATCTCAAAATCTCACTTCAAACACTTTGTTAAAAACCAACACCCAAAGCTCTTCTCGGACTGATTGTCTCAAAAGGGATCCGAGCAGAAGTCGAATAAAACCCCTCGAGCAGAAAAGAGCCCTACGTTCAAGCACGAGCAGACCTGGTCAGCCACTTCAATTCAAACCTCCAAAGACCGAACAGAAAAACCGCCACGACCTGAATTCAAACCCCACGACGACCAGTCAAGGTCCACTACCACGACAATCTCGTAAGACGTGGCCCACGTGTCAGCTCGGCAGCAATTCAAGCCCCGAACTCGAAGCCACTACCAACGACCACCTCCAACGGGCAGAAACGAGACGTCTATAAAAGCAAGAAGGAAGCCCTTCTACACGCACGCAAGCATCCACATTTGAGAGAAAAGAGTCTTGAGAGTTCATATCTTCAGAGCGTTTTTCTTTCATTTTCGATCGATCAGGAATTGGCTTGTGGTTCCGATTGATCAATCTTTCTAAAGCAATAAACGTACAGAGGACGTAGTCAACTACCGCATTGGGACGAACCTCTCTAAAAAACTCTAGTGTCTTATTTGTTTTCTTCGTTCTCCAATTTCGTGTGTCATCGTTGATAGTATTGACGACGCGGAGGTCAGGATCCACAAAAATCATAGCACATTCGAATCGAAATACCATTCACAATACACTTGACAGTTGGCGTGCGAAACCACGTCAACAGTTATGTCAAATCTGAAAGTACTTAAGGTGGCGTTCATTTTGCTATAATATTTGATCAATTGTAATCATAATTGTAATCGTAGTAGCTTCGAATTGTAATCGTAATTGATTACAGTGTTTATAACTTGTACCGTTGTAATGAAGAAATAAGGGTAAATTGTCGCTAAAATACTCAATGTTTCAATATTTTTTTTTAATTGTGTACCCAATTTTTTTGTGTGGCTATAATACCCAAATTTATTCCGTTATTGCCAAACGTACCCACCGTTAAATCTCCGTTACTTTGTCTACGTGGCATGACACGTGTCTTGCCACCTCATTAGAACCCTTAATAAAATTAAAAAATAATAATTAAAAGATACAAAATAAATTAATAAATAAATAAAAAATAACCTAGTCGAGTTCGACACCCCAAGAAACCAAGGGGGCCTTTGGTTATGGTCTCTGAGACCAGTTTCTGGTTTCGGTTTCAAACATTGTCATATTGGTTTTGCAGATCACGTTTGGTTGCCAGTTGTCTCTGTTTTCCGAGACCGGTCTCGCAGACCACTGAAATTTTAATGAAGGAAATCAGAAAACGACTTGAGGTTGTTTTCTGTCTTTGGTCTTCAACTCAATAGTACAAAATAGAACAATAATAATATATTATCATTCTAAAATATTATTGTACTATATGTAATAAGATATTAACTATGAAATTAACTTGTATAATAAATTATTAAAATTATTTTTATACATAATAATAAATTTTAATGATATTATTATCATGTCAACAAATATTCTTAAATTATGTATATTATCAGATACTAACATAATTACAATGATATAAAAACTTGAACAAAATATTTACTACTTTATATTACATGATTTTAACATGTAATTAGAGTCATGAAATATGAATAATTTTTTTATAATATGGCAGATATTTTTTAGACATAATATATATTACTTTCAAATAAAACATAATTTTTTTTTTCATAACATAAGTTGTGTTTTATTGCATTTTTTTCATTTATATTCAACTACAGATTAACAAAAAACTAACCAAACAGTTTTTCATAAATCAAACTCCCAAACGGGTTTGGTAGACTAAACTCTTAGACTGGTATCCCAAACCAATTTGCAAAACTGGTTTCCGAAACCAGTTAACCAAACGTCACCCAAAATTTCCCTCGCCTTCTCTCCTCTCGCTGCCTCCGACCTCTCGCTTTCTCTCCTCCTCTCGCTGCCTCCACTCGCCTTCTCTCCTCTCCTCTCCTCTCTCGACTTCTCTGTTAACGGCAAGTGAAGGATCCATCGGGTCGTTCTGAAACCGCCGAGGTTTGGTGTGCGATTGTGGTCTGAGAACGGTTCTTCTCAGATCTACGACGGTGGCTAATCCCGGGAGAAGGTTTCGCCGATGTTGTAGAGCGAATATTTTATCTTTTCCTTTCTCAGATCCTTAAAATTTGAATGTTTTCTTTTGTTTTTGTAAAAAAGGAGGTTGTGAATTTTTTTTTTAAGGTTGATCCACCGGGAGAAAGGCGTGTTGTCAACGATTATCTTCCAGGTGAAGAAATTTACCACTTAGGCAACCTGGTGCTGAACAGAAATGATGGACTTCATGTGTTTATTGGCTGGAATCGGTTTGTTTGGGAGTGATATTTTTTCTTCTTGTTGTTTGGTTAGTTAGGTGAACAATGGCTTAAAAGATGAGGTGATGATGAATTAAAGATCGGTTTGAATTTTGGTACTGATGGTTCAATGCACTGATGAATATAGGGGTGCGAATAAAATCCGAAAATCGGGTAAAAATCCGAATCTGAATCAGTATTCGAATTTAAAACCCGAATCCGAATCCGAATCCGAATCCGAATCCGGAATTCGGATCCGGGTACTCGGTACCCGGTTTAAAACCGGGTTCGAGTACCGGGTAGTGAAATCTTAAAAACCCGGTACCCAGTACCCGGTTTAATATCCGGTTTGTTTAATTTTCATTTTAAAAAAATATATTTTAGGGTTAGGGCTCAACACTCATCTCTCATTTTCGTTTCTCATTTTAGGGTTTCATTAAAATATTTCTTTAATTTTTTGATGCGCGGATGGTCAAATGATGATGGAAAGCTGGAAGAACTAGCAATGTTTTATCATATGTTTTATAATGCATTTTAAATTTTAGACAATAAATGTATGTTTTTTTTATGTACGAGACATGTGTAATGTTAATTTTGAGATAATTTAATTTTTCTATTAAAAAAATAAAACGGATCCGGGTAAAACCCGGATCCAGTTGAAAATCTGAACTTGGTTTCCAAACAGGGTACCGGGTACCGATTTTCAACTACCCGGAAATTCGGGTACCCGGAATTCGGGTACCGGGTAGTAAATTTCAACTACCCGGAAACCGGGTCTGGGTACCGGGTACTTCAAAAAAACCGGGTACCCGACCCGGTTTCACCCCTAGATGAATAGATGTATTGGTTTGAATTGTGGAGAAAATCTATATATATAAAAGGACAATGACTTCGGGAACCGTGTTGGCTAAGAACCATCAAATTTTACCTCATTCGTTTTTCTCCTTTTTTTGAATTATTTTAAATAAAAAAATATTGAGTAGATGTTTTTTTAATCGGTGGTTGTGTCTTCTGTTCAATCTCTACGCATACATGTCTTTCCCTTTAACATTGATTAGTAAAGAGTTGCGTTAGACAGAAACACCTTTTTAATTCACTCGAATAAATAAAACGGTTATACTTTGAGTTTCTTAGTTTCGATTTCATGCAAAATTCATCTGCAATATCTCAAAATGAAGCATTCGATAAACATGTTCACTCACTCTGTAATCTATTTCATTCTTCCGATTCCTAATTCTAATCCTGCATGCGAATCCTTTCTCAAAGACTATCTAACTCCGAACCTCAACAACGACTCATCTCCAACGCCTACCTGACAAGTTTCATTAATTGATGTCAGTTTTCCATCTTTTTTCTTTCTTTCATCGAATACTCTTTCTTTTATTCATTTAATATTTGGCTTTCTCTTGGATTTATGAAGCGAAAACTCCCTGCGTTATTTTCTTTAGTCCTTCCCTCGACAGCCTAAGCCTTGGCAACTCCAATCACCCAAACGGAGCAATCGGCCTTTCCAATGTACCGAACTCAGACGCACAAAGTTCTTGCGGCAGTGGCAACCGGAAGTAAGTTATGTTCGTTTCATTGTTTTTTTCTCTACATAACTATTTTATATACAACTCTCTTAAAAAAATATATCTATGATCTTTATTAACTTCAATATACTGCAACTATTTAAAGGTCCGATTCATCTAAAGAGACGTATATCCTGTTTGATGAAATACTTATGAGAAACTTTCACAGTAATGGTATTTATTTTTGTGTTATTTTGTCTCGGCATATATATCAATTGCTTTAATGTTAATGTATCTTTTAATAGAAATGAATTTAATTGTAGCATAAGAAACCCGGTTTACAGTTTCTATATCAATAAAATCCGTGTTATTTTCAAGCTTTAGGAACTGTTTCTATATCAATAATACCCCTGTTATTTTATCAATAATTACTGATCGTTTTAATTTTTGCTTTGCTTCTCCTATGAGATTCTTTTTCCTTGTGTATTGGTTTTAATTTTATTAATCGTCATAGGTCTTGAAAACACACTTTCCGTATAATTTGGGGCTGTGTTGTAAGAGTTTTATTTTTATTTTTATGGAATTGTTCAACGATTAAATTTACCAAATATGTTTTCATTTTTTGGCAGAATTTTCATTTTAATAATGTTTCTCTGTCAACCGTACGCTGTGGAAAATGAAGAATTTGCAAGAGCGCCTCGGCAATTGTCATCTAGGCCGGTCTCTGTCATGCGGCAGCCACAAGTGTTTTCCTTTCATTTGGTTATTGGTAGAAGAATTTAATTGTTTATTACTAACAGAAAAATATAATTTTTACAGAGAGGCCCTGTTCTGGATTCAAATCTTTGTCTCAATATCCCCGCTAATGGTCAATTGTTTCACTTTTTGCCGCCTCACCATTCCGCTTCAGGTATGTTGATGCCATTATCAAAATTTTGGGAAATGATTTCTTGGAGACTAATTTTCTTAAAAAGTTTGCTTCATGTCAAGATTTGTAATGTATGGTGTTTAATTGTTCACGAGTCAAAGATCTTTTGAAATAGTTTACAACTCCGTAGACGCCTTCATTAAAAAAAATATTAAATCAATAACTCAATAGACACAACCAAAAGTAATTTCATCAATAGTTGTAAGTTTTTTCAAATGAATAACTGAAATAGAGATTTCTCTACTTTTACTAAAATTATTTTGTCAATCTCCCCCACTTAAATCAATTTCACTCTTCATTCTAATCATTCTACAATGATTCCTTCATTTTAAACAACTAATTTATCATTTTTAGTTTTCTTCTTATTTTACCATTCTATAGAACAGTAATGTACTTATACTATTTATTAATAAGTGTGTATTTTTTACTAATCTTCAAATGTCACAGCTTCTTTCCAGTGATTTTATTTTATTCTCAAATATGGATGTTAATATTTTTGGATCAATCTCTCAGGTTTATTGATTTCTCACACAAATTCATTTAATAATCCATGTTTAAGAAATGGTTTTATTCTTTTTTAAAGTTTGTTCAGATTCTGGCTCAATTTTGTAGCCCGAAACATCTATGATCTCTACAATTATTTAAGAAAATACTAGACTGATTAGTTTTTTTCTTATGCTGGATTACTACAAATAGGAAACACAATTGGCACTAATGTTTATTAAAGAGATGGTCTGCAGATGGAAACACTATGTAATACAATATCATATTACTGCTTTTCTTCCGTAAACTTATATCACAAAGAAGGTTTATAGAAAATAATTTTTGTAATTGTTACAGATTATTTAAGGGCCAACTTCAACTAGAAAAAGAATCACATTCCTATTAAGTAGAACTTATGTCTCGAAGGTATTTATATTTTCTCCATTCCATTTGTTTTCCATTACAATTAATTTTTTTTTTGTCTTAACAGTTCTGATCAAAAGTTTTTTTTTTTGGCTGAAATTGACAGCTCGGAGAACAATATATGATATTTACATTTTCATTTTTTTTTGTCTCCACTCCAAGATATATAATATTTACATTTACATTTTCGCTTTTGTTTTTTATTTTCAAATTGAGTTTATCGGTTAACTCTCTTGCACTCACTATCAATATCTGCCACTTTGTTGTTGGAAATCAGTGGTATCAAGATGACTTCCTTACCACGATAATAGCCTTCGAGGCGTCCCGATAACATTTAAAAATTCATTTTAAAGCGGATATCTTGTTACCGGACCGACGACACGGATATCGGGTAATAATCATTTCGTTAAGATGTGATAAATATTTCGAATTTAATATTTTCATAATCATTATTAATAATATAGTCGAATAGGAAATAAATAGAAAGCAGTAAATGGTTGCATATATTAACCCAATGCATAAGGCCGTACCTCAACTGACGATTCCGGCTGCGCGTTCTGACTTGGACAAGGCTCCGCCGGTGCTGAGGGAAACTCCCGTGATCTTCCGGGATATTCTCCTGGACTCCTCGTACCGAAGCGTGGGCTTCGCCGGCAGGACTCCGTCACAAAATTTAACTGACGGTTCTTTTAAAGCTACTAGAGAAAATATCTCCTAAGCCGAACCAGAAGAGAGATCAGAAGCAGAAAACTCACAGAACCTAGAGAGAGAGAGAGAGAGCTCGAGTTTTTGCTCTGGGGAAGGTGTGAAAAATGTGTAGAATGAGCTTCCTATTTATAGGCTCAAGCTGTAACCGATTTGGAGATTTTTCCTCCCATTATTCGAATTTATTAAATTAAATATGATTAATTATTTCAATCCAATGGTCCAGATTCAATCTCATCTACATCCAATGGATATAATTAATCATGGATTTAATTAAATAATAATACATGATAAGATCAAAATATTTAATCTTATCATCATATTAATAAAATTCAAATTATATTGTATCTACATATTTAAAATTCGAAGTTGATAATGATTATCTAGATTCAATGGTAAAAATAAATCTTAAACCAATCCAATGGGTCAAATCAATTAGGGATAAAGTCAATACCCTAGGGTTTTAAAAAACCCTAATTCTAACTCTTATCCATAATAGTTATCGAATTATATATTATATATATAACATTAATTAATTTCTAATCCGACAGTTAAAGATTAAATCTCAAAACCAATCCAACGGACACAATTAATTAAGCAAATTCGAAATACCTAAACTTGGTCACCAAGTTTCAATTTTGAATTACATTTAGGGTTCAAATCAATTATCTCAATCCAATGGTTGATATTAAATCATAACCGATCCAATGGATTAAATTGATTTTAGGGTTTTTGCCAAAATACCAAAACATTAGGTACTTATGCCGCAAATATAAATTCTCCAATTCACATATTCGAATTTAGCTAGGGTTTGTATTCTCCAAACCCTAATTCAAATTTACACATGTAACAATATATAAAAATATATTTTTTATATTAATATAAATCTTTTAATTATTAATTAGATATTAATAATTAAATTATATCAATAAAACCTGATCTCAATATCACACATTAAATTTCATGGTGCCATACCATCATTTAAATTCGTGACATGTGATATAATTTCATAGTTTATCGAACCGAGTCATAAACTTAGAAAATCCATAAATCACACACCGTAAGTCTGAATGACTTGGTTCAAAAAGCAAAGTTGCTTAGAATTTAATTTAAAAAAGCATGATGCTTTTAGAAAATCTAAATTCTAAATTTCTTTTTATCAGTTAATTCTGTGTACCAAAATATGATACTTTTGCCACGCTGACGATAAAACTATCTGACGTCTGACACAGACTTGTCAGTTTTATAAGTCAAGCCAAATGATTAAACATTATCCAGAATGTATTTTAATCACGTACGTATCATCCGTTACGGAGCTATCCTGGGGACCATGGACCCGTATCATTTAAGCTCCAACGAACTGCTAGTTGTTCGTCAAACCTCGAAGTGATTCCACTATAGACCCGAGGCTGCACTCTTTAGTGATAAGGTATATACTATTCCCTTATAACAGCAGGGTGTCCATTGATTCAATCAAATTCGGGTTATTGTCTTTTCAGTTGATCAATCAAATTCGGGTTATTGTCCTTTCAAATTCGGGTTAATGCCCCTCATTGCATTTTCATCCTTGAATCAGCCAGTAATATTATGAGCAACCCACTTATGGTTTTGATTTATAAGTTGCGCACGGGTACCTCTCACTTCTCACCACTGACAACAAGGGGAATCATCATGACTCTGAAGAGAGCTGTGTGATGCCCATGTCTATGATCAAGCTATCCTCACTACTGACTATCATGTTCCCAAAATAATAGTGTTGGGAATAGCGGTAATATGTTGTGTTCTTTAACGGTTAAATCAAAGAAAAATCAAGCCAGTAGCTCGGACTCATGATCACTGACTTAGAGCTAATATCCATTTGATCATCATTTTGTGACTCAACTACAAGTTATCAGTGACAGCCTTATATGATAACTTCTCGAGTTTAAGTCAGGTCCAGTCCAGTATGAAGACGCTTCATACTTAATGCATTTCTAGTGAGTGTGACACACATATAATCCAGAATAGGATTGTCACTTAGTCAATGACCTTACCGATTAATGGGCTCCCACCCAGTTAATCAGGTCACGAAAGTTTTACGTTCATTTATTATGTTTATTAATTTTTCCTCACATGACTCTGTTGTGATAATAAGAACATAATTGCATCATTTATGAACTAAGGAATCAAACATTTTATTTTATTCTACCAGAAACTATAATAAGATTAACATAATAAGCATCATCTTTATTCAACGACTTGTCATAATCTTTTACAAATGGATAAATATCTTGTTTAAGGACACATATGTCCAACATTTATTTCATCAGTTACTGTTATATAAGTTAAAACCGTTCTAGCTTAATTTCTATACTAAACTGATCACATTGGTTTGGTGGTTTATTCCCAACTGCAGTCACCATTGCTTCTCTGGTATTTGTTCGCTGGTTTTTTTTATCCTGCTTTGTTGTTTGATTAATACTAGAAATCCTCTTTCCAACGTCATCATCTTTTGTTATGAGAATGCAGAGTTGTTCATGCTGGATTGCTAAGTAATTAATTCCTTACTGCCAAATTAGATTATATTTCCCATATTATTTACGACGATTTAGTTATATCCAGGTTTCTTCTAGCAAGATTAGTTAATTAATGAGTAATATGAGGCCTTGGTTTCTTTTGACGTGAATTGCAAGTACTAAAGATATTATATGTTCATTTACATCGTAAGGAGAATTTGAAAGATTAGAAACTAAAGTATATACGCTAACAATTTCATTTATGTTAGCACTTTGACTTCAGATGTCTTAATTAGATTCTTTGCAATTCCACATATAGAGAGGGAGATATTGAATGCTTTGTTATACACTCACACTCAAACACATATATCAATATCCCTAAGCCTTTGTTCGGTTTCTGATTTGTTATTTGGTGTTGGGTAGATGTAGCTCAATTTATTAAAACAGAAAGCCACCCGGTTCACCGTGAATCCAATGTGTGTATTATCTTTTATATTTGGGGTTTTGTTTGTTATATTTTTTAAAAAGGGTGAATGACATTTTGTGTCAAACTTTTTTAAAAATTATCCATTTGTGAGAGTAAAAAATACACACAATGTGTAGTTTTTAAATATGTTTGACATAAAATAAAATGGGTATTTCTTACAATTTTCTTTTAAAAAATTAGATAATATATGTTATTTGGTTTGGATATTTTGTCCTTTTTATATTTATTTATGTCATATTTTACAATAAATTGTAGTTTAGTAGATTCTTACCAAAAGTACTATGGATTCAGAGTTGACGTTCCAACTATTCTCCATGTAACAAGTTTTGAAGAAGAATATGCTAAGAAGTCCTTCGGAAACAAGGTTTGTTTTTTCTTATTTATTGAGTTCTTTTCTTATTTTTAAAGTTATATAACAAATACTTTTTATCTATAAAAATAGAATTCAGGGATTCTGCTTAGTGCTCATTTCACATATTTTTCCTTTAATTTCGTACAAAGTTAGTAGGCCTTCAAATTGATGTCCAACTATTCTAAATGTAACAAAGTTATGAGGAAGAAAATGCTAAGATGCCCTTCGCAAACAAGGTTCGTTTTTTTATTGTTTGAGCTTTATTCTAAATTGTTTAGTATAATAAAAAGTATTTATAAAAATAGAATTTAAGGATATCCATCGTTGTTGCTCTTTTAAATTTTATTTTTCATAAATTTATACTTTTTAAAAGTATAAATTAGATGTTCAACCTACTCTCTGTGTACAAAGTTATAAGGAAGAAAACGGTAAGAAGATATTCGAAAATAAAGTTCATTTTTAAAAATTATTTGAGCTTATTTCTTAATTGTTTAGTTATATTACTATATTTTGCAATACGAAGAAAATTCACTAAGTTCGCCTCTATAACATTGCAGTACGACTCTCGCTTTCAGCTTTGGCGGACTTTTCTCGGTTTCAACTTAATTCCCACTTTCCCCACGCTTTCTCATGATTCAGACTCTCAGTTGTTTTTTCTATCATTCTTGGTAGTTTCATATCCATATATTTCAGATTAAGACTTTTATTTCAGCAAGGTATTATTTTTATAATTTTTAACACAGTATTATAATAAGGAAAACAATGAAATTCAGTACAATTCGTTGGATTTCATAATTTAAATTTAGATGTTTGAATTCTATTGTATTTCATATTATTTGCTTATATGTAACTTTAATTTATTTATTTTTTTGCCATGATTTGTATTTTTTGCCATTTATTATTTTCATTAGTATATGATTTTTTTTAGTTATAAATGTTTTAAATGTGTTTCTTAGTAGCTGATTTCCAAAGTAGAGAGGCGCGTATGTTGTTATCAAATGCATTTTTTAATGTGGGTTGTAATAAAATTTAATAAATTCTTTGCTTAAAATTATTGATTTGAGTATGTTCTAAAAAGAGTTTATAACGTGTTTATATTTGATACTGCTATTTTTAGAAAAATTAGTTGATAATTAATAGTTATCACTCTCTGTGTTTGAGTCTGTTAGTTTCTAAATGTATATAAATTAATTTCTGATTTTTAAATAAAATATAAATACTATAATGGTTTTGTAACTACCATTATAATTTGTAATTTTTCAAGAAAACTATATATACGTGATTGTGATTGTAATTCGTTATTACGAATCGATCTCTTACATGCTCAAAATTTTCTTTATCAAATGTATACATAGTATTTTATTCTTATATGGACATAAGAAACAACATTTATGTAAGCCATTCATTTTGTATGTATTTTAAAATTTATCTAATTATATTTAAAAAATCGTTAATCACATTACATAATAAAATAGTTTGATGTAAATGTATGTTTTTCAATAACAATAGACAACAAAATTATTTAATTTGACATTGTTTTTAACATCACCGCGCAAAGCGCGGTGCCGGTCCACTAGTTATTTATTAAAACGGCATTCTGTGTGGATGATATAATCATTCAATTTCCATACTCATAGAATTTTACCCCATTAAAAAAAGAATTTTATATATAAAAAAATAATGTTCAAAGAAGAAGGATATTTTAGTGTTTGACAACGAGATTAATATAAAACTTAAAATGAAAAAAAAGTTGTCAAAATTAGTATATTTATTTTTTTCTTTTAATTAATTTGCTGAGATTCTCGTAACATATTAAAAACAGGGTTTGTTTTAATTAAAAAAAAATATTTTTATTTAGGGTCTTAATGAGGTGGCAAGATTACAAAGACACGTGTTATGCCACGTAGGCAAAATAACGGAGACTTAACGGCGGGTAGGTTTGGCATTAACGGAATAAACTTTGGGTACTATAGCCACAAAAAAAAACTTTGGGTACATAATTAAAAAAATTGAAACATTGAGTATTTTAGCCACAGTTTACCCAAGAAATAAATACTCATTACGTTGTTTAGTAGCACACAATATACAACGAAATCAATAAATATTTATTGAAATATGCTAAATATATAATATTTATTTTTGCAATATTTAACAAATCAAAATAAATTTATCAAACTATGACCAAAGATTTATAAATGAATTAATTTGTATACTTGCACAATACATAATTATTCCTACCTTATAAACTCAATATATTTATCAGGGAAAATGACGGTAAAAATACACAACTTTTGGTAAACCTGTCTCCCCTGTACTCAAGCTTTAAAACTGGCGGCAAAAATACCCAACGTGCGTTGACTGTAACTTTTGCATGAAAACGTCAATTTTTCCGTTAACATCCGTCATGTGGCCGTTAGCGGCAAAATTCCCAACCTTTTTTAAAAAAAAAATAATTTTTTTATTTATATTTTTTTCTTTACTTTTTTTTATTAGTGATAATTACGTGAATTCCAAATATATGGTATAACACAAAAATTAGTCAAAACATCAATTGATTTCTTAATATGCTTGTATAAGTTACATCTGTTGATAGAAATCTTATTATTATAAGAAATTTTAAACATAATGTCATGGGTATTTTCAGTAATTAACAGGGTTTTGAAAATAGGTATCCGGATTTCTGGTTATCTGATTTTCGGATCCGGATACGGGTAGTGATTTTAGGATACCCGGAAAACCGGATCCGGATACAGGTAGTGATTTTCGAATACTCAAAAAACTGGATCGGGATACAGGTAGTTCAAAAAAACCGGGTACCCGCTCCAGTTATAGCCCTAATTACCGATTCATTGGTAATTTATCGTTTTAGATCGAAGTAATACAGTCAATTAATGTCTCTGTATTGGAAAAAAATGGCTTAAGAATATATGCAGGTAAAAAAATATTATCAATAATCAATAGGGCTTGATTAGTAATAATGGGAAAGACCTTCCTTGGGATCTCATTAAAATTCATACCCTTAAATACTACTGCTAAGAAATATGAATAGTGCCGAAAGAAGCTATGAAACAAAATAAAAACCCACTCAAGTCATTCACCAAAATAAAAACCTACTTCACGGGCGCGCCTCTACTAGCGTCATCAGGCTGACGTAAGCCCTTCTGAGGGCGTGTGAGGATGGCATGAGACGCGTTGTGGCTCTTGTGGGACCTGTAGGGCTGCCCGAGGTGCTCCCGGTCCAGTTTAAGGTTTCTCAGACCATTTCTTGCAAACTTTATGACTTTTTGAGTATCTTGATATTTCTGGAAACATCTGCACAATTTCTTTCGCGAAAATAGACTTTCGGTGAATATCTCGGGCTAAAATTGACTTTATTTATAAAAAGAAAAATTAATTATATAACTTTCGTTTTATTAATTTATTAAAAATCAGTTACTTAAAATACCCGTAACATTATGTTTAAAATTACTCGTAATAATAAGATTTTTATCAACAAATGTAGCTTATACAAGCACATTAAGAAATCAATTGATGTTTTGACTAACTTTCGTATTATTCCATGTATTTGGAATTCAAGTAATTATCACTAATCAAGTAAAGAAAAAATATAAATTAAAAAAATTAATTTTTTTTAATTAGGTTGGGTATTTTCGCCGCTAACGGCCACATGACGGATGTTAAAAAAAATTGACGTTTTCATGCCAAAGTCACGGTCAACGCACGTTGGGTATTTTTACCGCCAATTTTAAAGGTTGGGTACACGGGAGGCAGATTGACCAAAGATTGGGTATTATTGCCGTAATTTTCCCTATTTATTGTTTGCTACAATGGTTGTTAATAACACTTTTAAATATTGGGTGCGTTTGGGACAACTTATTCACCCCTGTTTTTATTTTTAAAAAATACTAAACCGCCTTTCAGGTGTTTGGTAAAATTGTTTTTACAAAAAACCTAAAAGCGATTTTAGCTTTTCGTACATGAATCGTAAGAGCTAGGATTCGTAGCTTTTGTTTTTTCCTAAACACAAAAACACGGGTTTTAGTCTATTTGAGTCTTTTTAGCCTAAATATTTTTTTTTTCCAAAAACGCTCAATCAGTTTTTTTACCAGCAACAACTATTTTAAGAATAGTTTACTTAAACACCTGTCAATTTTTTTTAATATTTTTTTTCCTGAACTGAAAACAAAGAACAATTTTTCAAAAAATTAAGCTGTGACAAACGGGTCTATTATTGGATTATATATCGTAAAAGCAAGGTGATTTTTTGAGGATAGTGTTATTGAGGGGGCAGTTATAATTGTTGAGAATAAATGGAGGGAATTAAACGTGAATTGTGGAGAAAGTAGAGCAAAATAGTAGCTATAATACCGATAGTTTAGGAAGAATAAAAAGGTGTGGGAATTGTAATCACAATTATAACACGTGAATTTTATAATGCCAATTCCTTCAAAACATTGCTTTTTATTACATTGTAAATAGCATTACGTTTTATATTTTTGTAATCGCAAATAAACATCATAATAAGTAGGTGTGCTTATTAGGATTACATCAGATTCATTACATCGTGCTTATATTTGATATTAAATTCTGACTCATTACTTCAAAATATTTTTTAAAACTTTTCCGTCTATGTTTTCGTTGAAACTAACGACAAGGATCGTAAAACTACTAAATTGCATCTTAAAGTTGTCATCGTTACTTTTTTCTTTCTTTCTTTCTTTCTTTTTGAGAGACTATTAAAATACTGCATTTTTTATTAAATGGGCTATTTAAATTTTAAGCTATTAGCTGGACTCTACGTGGAAAGAAAAATCTTATTATTTATCACGGGGTCGTGCCTAGGGTTTTCGGGCCCTAAGCGATGAGAGTTATGGGCCCCCTACTATTAGTGCAAAATTCAATTTTGATTCAAAAGTATATAAATATTTATATAATAAATAAATTATTATCCAAATAAGACACGTCTAGTTTTTTTTAGAAGCAAAAGTTAAGTGAATTAATTAATTAATTTGGGACCCCTAAATTTAATTAAAGTAAATTAGAGGCCCAATTAATTTGAAAATAGACAGGCCCATTTATTAGGGTTAAATGATATTAATTAATTTATTTGGGCCCGTAAATTTAATTTAAGTAATATTAATATTAATATTTTTGAGGGGACCCTAAATTCAATTTACGTGATTCTAGATTGTTTTTTTAATTTATGTGATATTGGGGCTCTTAAATTTAATTTTTTGGGGGCTCCTATTTTTTTTTTACTAAAAGCGGACGCCTACTCCGACTCACTTTAGGCACGGCTCTCTTTAATCACATTGATGTGATACCCAAAACTCAACGTCAGTGTAATTTACAGTGCTGAAAAGAAGTAGAGCAGAGACGATAACGATATTGAGAAACATGCATTCTCACTTATTTCTCCGGACAATAGGCAGCAATTTCTGCAAAAAGAGTCAATACTGCAGAATAGTAGTAGTCATCTTTTGTAAAGAGATAATTTTGCTGACTAAATTGGGATTATTCTTATGGGGTTGGTGTGCGCATGCAAATGGAACCCTACAAAGTACGTACTAGTTTTTCTGATCTTCGTTATAAAGGCGATTGATTGTATATCATTTTATATTGCACGTTTATCTCTTCACGACTTGTCATTATTTGTTTAGAAAGTTGCCTCTCTTGCTTGGTCTACGTAGAAAAATAAAAATGACAAAAGGTATCAAAGTTTGGTCAAAGAACCATTCGGGTACCCAAAGTTTAAAAGTGATGACAAAAATATCCAAAGTCACATTTGGAGAGTTGACCACTTCATTCTTGTAACGCCATTAACTTACCCAATAACTCTGGCCTCGTGAAAAAATCTGTTTCGTTAAGTGTAATCATTAGAGGTTCAATTAGTTGTATTAAATAGTATTACTTAGGGGTTTAATTCGCTGCTTTCTCGTAAACGAGGCTGATGTGGGCTTGTCAACGTGAAAAAAATTGTTCTGTCGGCAACCCACGTTTATCCGCGTGGTCAGAGTTAACATGTAAATTAACAGTGTTACGAGATTGGAGTGGTCAACTCCCCAAATATGACTTTTTGGATATTTTTACCACCATTTTTAAACTTTGGGTACCCGAAGAGTTTTTTGACCAAACTTTAGATATTTTTGCCATCATTAACCCAAATTAAAAATACACTTTCAATTATATATTTTCTCTATTTAGTACTAAATATTCTTTTTTAGTGAAGCTAACCCGGTGTGTAAAGGAAGAAGTACAGTAGGCACTAGCTATTCGAATTGTCTCGTATTAGCCGTTGACCAGAGTCAATACATCCTTATCCTGAATTGAGCCACTTGTTATATTGATCATTATATTTCCACCGTCCCATGTTTCTGATTATGAAAAAACGACAAAACATCACACTTGTACGGCACAAACGACAAGCTCGCCGCAGAAAACAACTTTGTTAGTTCTGCTCCAAACCCCACGAGTCGGTGTGTGTACGTGTTTATAAAAGATCCCAGACCGACACAGTATTATTATATATTATAAGGATAATAGCGGCATAAGTCTTCAACTTTTACTCAATTGGTACAGTATAGTCCCAACCCTATTTAATAGCGGTATAAGTACCAAAAGATGATTTCCGTCCATATTTGACTAACCGAAGTAGTCAACGTTTGCGCGGTCAGCTTCTCGTCAACGTGGACGCCACGTAATCCGACATGTCACCATACACGTCATCCTCGTGTCATCAAATTTAATGCAAAATTAAGGGTGATGGAGGGATTCAATTAATTTTGCATTAAATTTGATGACGCGAGGATGACATGTATGGTGACATGTCGGACTATGTGGCGTCCACGTTGACGAGAAGTTGACCACGCAAACGTTGACTACTTCCGTTAGTCAAATATGGACGGAAATCATCTTTTGGTACTTATACCGCTATTAAATGAGGTTGGGGCTATGCCGCCCGAGTTGAGTAAAGATTGAGGACTTATGCCGCTATTATCCCTATATTATATTATATCATAATACATGTTTTGTCCATGGTCATGACTCATGACCCACAGTGTACACATAATTTTAAGAATTACATTACTATATACAGACACGTTACACATCATCACTTATTTATTTATATCCATCACATTCGGAAACATCATCCTCAAATTAAAGGTATATAAGATTTGAAGCATATAATAAACTCTTCAAAACATTTGACCAAAAACACTTGCACATACATTCATACAGACAGAGGTCTCTCAATATATATAAGATTTGAAGCAAATAACAAACTCTTCTATAGATTTGGCCAACAACTCTTGTACATACATTCATACAGACAGAGGTCGTCTCTCAATATATATTTATATATACACACTCTCCGCACGTGCTATTTATTTATTTATTTTATTATTAAAAACCAGACCAAGGAGGAAAGGATTTAGACAAATTAATGTGATCGGATCGACTCAAATTAATCTGCACGTTTTAAATATTGAAACGTAAATATACTCGAGCATTACTCTTCATCAGTGTTTTTAAGTTTTTTTTTTTTATGAAAATACTTTTTTTTTTAGTTAGAATTTTTTTTTACCTAGTATTTTTGTTTTTTGTTTTTTTTGTTTTTTTTGTTTTTTTTTTTTTTTGTGGTGAAATGCAGTTAATCCCTTAAGTCGGTATTGATAGTTCTGAGGTTGAGCATATTTGGTGCCCGTTTCCGAATACCGAAACACACCGCCCCGAACACACTCAAACGACAATAGGATTTTAAATGAACACCTCACTATCATTATATGCACACACAATTATCACGCACTCTGTGTATATTATATATATATATATATATATATATATATATATATATTTATTTATTTTTTGTGTGTGAAACAAAGCTTTGTGTAAGAGAGAATACAAATAGAGGAGAGTTTATTTCAATAGAAATGTGTCGAATGCAAGGAGAGTTGAGATTAAAAGCTACATGAGAGTAGTCCCAAAAATGTGGATCCAGATTAAAACCTGGATTCACTTTTTTCTTTTATAAAAGTCGGGCCCGGAACTATCCGGGTCCGGAAAAAGTCGGAACCGGAACTATGCGGGTCCGAAAAAAATCGGACCCGTATAGGTCTGGTTCCGGCCTTTTTTAAAAATAAAAAAATTAAAAGCTATAATTTTGGCCGTCGATCTCGCGATCCGACGGCCCAGATTAAAGGACTACACATTAAATAAACGAATTAAATAAATAAAAATATATTTTTAAAAACCCGGAACCGGATTTATCCGGGTCCGACCTTTTCCGGAACCGGATAAATCCGGTATCGGGTTTTAGGCGGCAAAAAAAAATTTGGGCAGGTCGGGTACCAAATTTGCTCACATTTTTTGGACTACATGAGAGTAGAGTTTTTATATAGACCAAAAATAAGTAGAAAATTACTTTTCTACCCTAACTAACAAGCTTGGTGGGCAAGTAATATAGACCAAAAATAAGAAGAAAATTACTTCTCTACCCTAACTAACAAGCCTGGTGGGCAAGTAAAATAAACTTGTAAGACAAGCAAAATAATGTTTCAGATGATAAATCTAAATATAGTAAAAACTTGCAAAGCAAGAACCAATGGCGTTACAACTTACGATTACAGTCTCTCTAGTAAGTTTGACATGGCTCGAGGTTCTTCACGCCGAGTAATTTTCACATCTCGGCAAACTTGACTAGTGCTAGGTCCTTGGTGAGTATGTCTGCACGTTGCTCTTTGGTTGTGACAAATTCCACGATGACCTCTCGCTTCTCCACACACTCACGAATAAAGTGAAAGCGAGTGTCGATATGTTTGTTGCGTCGATGAAACACAAGGTTTTTCATCAGTGCGATCGCGGACTTGTTGTCGACGTAGAGAGTCACTGGTTTCTGCTCGGCTCCTATTATTTCACTTAGTAAATTCCTTAGCCATAATGTTTGACAGGACGTTGCGGTCGCTGCCATGAACTCGGCTTCACAAGACGATAAGGCAACAATTTTGTGCTTCTGTGACTGCCAGGCGATTAGGTTCCCGTTGAGATAAAATGCCATCCCTCCATTACTTTTTCTATCATTGACGTCACCGGCTAAATCATTGTCGGTAAAATCGACCAGTTCTTTAGCTTTACTTCCTTTTCCATATTGGATCCCGTAGCTCGTCCTTCCCTTAACGTAACGAAGGATGTGCTTCATAGCCTGCTGGTGTAAACAAGTAGGCTTCTCCATTTGATGACTCACCATGCCAACTGCATATGAGATGTCAGGCGAATGTGGGTTAGGTACTCCGTGGGATCCACCGGGGTTCCTTCCGCATCTTTTCCAAGCTTTAACTTTGGTTCCATCAGATACTTGCTCGGGTTGCAGTCCGCCGTCTTAAATTGTTTAAGAATTTTCTTCGCGTAGGAAGCCTGCCTTAACGTGATGTGTTTCTTCTTCTGATTGACCTCAATGCCGAGGTAGTACAATAGTCTGAGGTCGCTCATATCGAACATCTTCATCATCTGCTTTTTAAATCCATCAATGTCTTCTGTAATGGATTCGGTCACGATCAGGTCGTCAACGTACACACCAAAGATGACGGACTCCTCTCCCGAGCTCCTCATGTAGACTGCTTTCTCCTGGGAGCACTTCTTGAAACCTAGACTCTTCATACTCTTGTCCTGTCGAGTATTCCATGCACGTGGTGCTTGTCTCAACCCGTAAAGAGCCTTTGACAACTTATACACCTTGTGCTCTGCGGTTTTGTTGACAAAACATTCCGGCTGAGCAACGTGGGCTTATTCTTCTATAGTCCAAGTGATGGATTTTCCTGCGCCAGTGAGCTGCGAGGGCTATGATTAGCCTGACTGTGTCGAGTTTGGCCACTGGAGCAAAGACCTCTTCAAAGTCTACTCTGCGCTTCTGTACGTAGTCCTTTGAAACAAGTGTGGCCTTGTTCTTGAGGACCTTGCCTTCTAACTCCTTGAACTTTTAGACCAACTTCAGATCAATGGAATTATGACCTTTCGGAAGGTCGACTAGCTTCCACGTCTAATTCTTCTCAATGGAATCTAGCTCTCTTTCATTGCTTCCTGCCATCCAGTCTTGGTGGCTACCTCACGATAGTTGATTATGTTGGAAATCACGTCTCGGATTCCGTAAAATTATCACGATTTATACCTCCGAACCGTCAGGGTAACATTTAAAAAAATTATTTTAAAACGGAAAAACTTGTTATCCTAACAACGGTCCGAATATCGGATAATGACCATATCCCAAGATCTGATAAATATTATATAATTTAATATTCATAAATCATTATTAATAAACTAGTCATAATAGGAAATAAATAAAAAGCAGTAAATGTTTGCATTTATTAACCCAATGCATAAGGCCATACCTCGTGTGACAATTTCCGGCTGCGCGCTCTGAATCGGGCAAGGCTCTGCCGGTGCTGAGGGAAACTCCCGTGATCTTCCGGGATATTCTCCTAGAATCCTCGAACCGAAGCGTGGGCTTCACCGGCAGGACTCCGTCGCAAAATCTTAACTGATGGTTCTTTTTAAGCTTCCAGAGAAATAGTCTCCTAAGCCAAACCAGAAGAAAGAGATCAGAGAGAAAATTCGCAGACCCTGAGGGAGAGGGAGAGTTCGAATTTTTCTCTGGGGAAAGGTGTGAAAAATGTGTAGAATGAGCCTCCTATTTATAGGCTCAAAACCGTAACCGAATTGGAGAATTTTCCTCCCTAATTTCGAATTCTATTAATTAAATATAATTAATTATCTTAATCCAATGGTCCAGATTTAATCTCATCTAAATCCAATGGATATAATTAATTAGGGATTTAATTAAATAAGAAAGATTTAGATAAATAAAAAATCCAATCTTATCTTCTTATCAGTATAAAATTCCAATTATCATGTATATATATATATATATATATATATATATATATATAATTCGAATTATCATTATCTAGATCCAACGGTTGAGATAAATCTTTAAACCGATCTAATGGATCAAATAAGTTTAGGATAAAAATCAAATAAAAAGATTTATTAAAAAACAATTTCGAATTTATCCTTAAACCATAATTCGAATATATATAGATATATATAATAATTAACTTTCAATCCGACGGTAAAAATTAAATCTTAGACCGATCTAACGGATACAATTAATTAATCAAATTCGAAAAATAAAACTTGATCACCAAGTCATTAATTTCGAATTTATCAATATCCTAATCCAACGGTTGATATTAAATCATAACCGATCCAATGGGTAATATTGATTTTAGGGATTTGCTAAAATACCAAAACATTTGGTACTTATGCCGCAAATATAGAAATACCAAATCATGCCATTCGAATTTAACTAGGGTTTCATATATAAAACCCTAATTCTAATTTACACATGTGAATATATATAAATATATATTTCTATTTAATAATATAATCTATTAATTTATTAATTAATTATTAATAAGATATTAATAATTAAATCCAAATAATTAAATTATATTAATAAATCCTGATCTCAATTTCACACATTAAAATGTCATGTTGCCACACCATCATTTAATTTCGTGACACGTGATTTAATTTCAAAGTTTATCGAACCGATCATAAACTTAGAAAATCCATAAATCACTAACCGTAAGTCTAAATGACTTGGTTCAAAAGCAAAGTTGCTTAGAATTTAATTTCCAACAACATGGTGCTGATAGAAAATCTAAATTCTAACTTTCTTTTATTAGTTAATTTCGTGTACCAAAATGTGATACTTTTGCCACGCTAACGATAAAACTATCTGATGTCTGCCACAGACCTTTCAGTTTTAAAGTCAAGCCAAATGATTAAACATTATCTAGAATGTATTTTAATCACGTACGTATCGTCCGTTACGGAGCTACCTGGGGACCATGGACCCGTATCACTTAAGCTCCAACGAACTGCTAGTTGTTCGTCAAACCTCGAAGTGATTCCACTATAGACCCGAGGCTGCACTCTTTAGTGATACGGTATATATTATTCCCTTTATAACAGCAGGAAGTCCATTGATACAATCAAATTCGGGTTATTGATCTTTCACTTGATGATTCACAAACGAGAAGGCGGTTTCTACCGTTATGCCCCTCATTGCATTTTCATCCTTGACTCAGTCAGTAATATTATGAGTAACCCACTTATGGTTTTCGATTCATAAGTTGCGCACGGGTACCTCTCACTTCTCACCACCGACAATCAAGGGAATCATCATCAATCTGAAGAGAGCTGTGTGATGCCCATGTCTATGACCAAGCTACCCTTACTGCTGACTATCATGTTCCTAAAATAATAGTGTTGGGAACAGCGGTAATATTTCGTATTCTTTAACGGTTAAATCAAAGAACAATCAAGCCAGCAGCTTGGACTCAAGATCACTCAAGACTTAGATCGAATATCCATTTGATCATCTACTAGTGACTCAACTCCAAGTTATTAGTGACGGTCTTATATGATAACTTCCGGAGTTTAAGTTAGGTCCAGTCCAGTATGAAGACACTTCATACTTAATGCACTTATAGTGAGTGTGACACACACAAAATTCAGAATAGGATTATCACTTAGTCACATTAATGACCTTATACGACTAATGGGCTCACACCCAGTTGATCAGGTCACGGAAATTTTTAAGTTCATTTATTATGATTATTAATTCTTCCTCACATTGACTCTGTTGTGATAATAATAACATAATTGCATCCTTTATGAACTAAGGAATCAAACATTCTATTTTACTCTACCAGAAACTATAATAAGATTATCATAATAAGCATCATCTTTATTCAACGACTTGTCATAATCTTTTACAAATGGATAAAATATTTTGTTTAAGGACACATATGTCCAACATATTTAGTGCTCTTTAACGGTTAAATCAAAGAACAATCAAGCTAACAACTCAGACTCAATATCACTCCGGACTTAGATCGAATATCCATTTGATCATCATACTAGTGACTCCACTCCAAGTTATCAGTGACGGTCTTATATGATAACTTTCGGAGTTTTAGACAGGTCCAGTCACGTATGAAGACATTTCATACGTAATGCACTTCTAGTGAGTGTGACACACAAAAAATTAAGAATATGATTATCACTTAGTCACATTAATGACCTTATACGATTAATGGGTTTCCACCCAGTTAATAGGTCACATACATTTTAAGTTCACTTATTATGATTATTAATTCTTCCTCACATTGAATTTATTGTGATAATAATAACATAAATGCATCCTTTATGAACTAAGGAACAAACATTCTGTTTTACTCTACCAGAAACTATAATACGATTAACATAATAAGCACCATCTTTTATTCAACGACTTGTCATAATCTTTTACAAATGGATAATATCAGCTTGTTTAAGACACATGTCCAACATTTACGTATATAAGTGTCATTGAATCAAATATGGTATTTGTCAAACCTTCAATATTTACCATATGGCACGACCGACTAGGCCATCCTAGTTCAACCATGATGCGAATAATTGTTGAAACACACATGGGCATCCACTGAAGGACCAGAAGAACCCCCAACGAAAAATATTCCAGTGTAAAGCTTGTTCTCTCGGAAAGTTAATCATAAGACCTTCACTGGGAAAAGTTGAAACAGAATCACCTATGAATTGTTCACCGTGTCGGCCAATTTATCCACCGTGTGAACCATTTCAATGCTTCATGGTATTGATAGATGCCTCTAGAAAATGGTTACACGTGTATCTGTTATCATTCGATGATTATTGTATGTCAGTTGGGATTAATGTTGAGCATCTTGTTGCTCATGTTCACACACAAAATGGTCTAGCCGAATCATTGATCAAGCGCCTCCAGCTTATTGCTAGACCCTTGATAATGAGAATAATGCTTCATACTTCAGTATCGGGTCTTGCAATATGACATGTTCCGGCATTAATTCGCATAAGCCCAAGTGCATATCATAAATACTCCCCAGTGCAACTTGTATTCGGCGAAGAACCATATCTCATCGAAGGATTTTTGGTTGTGTTTTGTATGTCCCTATTGCACCACCCCAAAGAACAAAGATGGGGAAACAGAGAAGCCTTGGTATTTATGTAGGTTTTTGAAGCCCATCTATTGTTAAATACCTTGAACCTCAAACTGGGAATATTTGCACAGCTCGTTTTGCTGATTGCCACTTTGATGGAGAAAATTTATCAGCATTAGGGGGAGAAGGAAAACAACTAGAAAGAGAAATTACATGGTCTGTACCAACATTGTGCATTTCGATCCTAACACCAAAGAATGTGAAGGTAAAGTCCAAAGAATTTTGCATTCGCAAGATATAGCAAATCAACTTCCCGATTCATTTACAGACACAAAGATAGTGACTAAATCTCATATACCAGCTGAGAACGCTCCTGCCCAAATAGAGATTCTAAAAGGGAAAATTGAAGACAAAGTCACTCATGAAATCACAACACGCCTGAAAGGAGCAGAGCAAAATGACCCTAATACGGAGGAACGTATTATTGAAGAAATACGCGATGAGGAAAATCGAGAAATTTTGATTAATTATGCATGTACAATTATTATGCGGAACTGAAATATGGACATCGATGATGCACTCTGCTACAGTTTGGCATGCGATGTAATGGACAAAAATAATGGGGATCCTAAACCACGATCTGTTACCGAATGTAAAAATAGACGAGATCGGGCTGAATTAGAATCACTTAACAAACGCAATTTTTGTGGGCCTATAATGCTCACACCTGAAGACGTGAAACCTGTTGGATACAAATGGGTATTTGTACGAAATAGAAATGAGAAAAATGAGATTGTGAGATACAAGGCTCGACTCGTTGCACAACGTTTTTCTCAAAGGCCCGGAATTGACTTTGAGAAAACGTATTCTCCTATCATGGATGGAGTTTCATTCAGATACTTCATCAGTCTAGCTGTTCATTAGAAACTGCATATGCACCTGATTGATGTGTTACCACTTATTTGTACGGATCGCTTGATGCTGATATTTACATGAAGTATCAAGTTCAAAAACCCAGAGAAAGATATTCAATCAAATTGCAAAGGTCTCTATATGGGTTAAAGCAATCCGGATGCATGTGGTACAACCAACTAAGAGGATATTTATTACAAAAGGGATATGGCAACGACCCTCTTTGCCCTTGCGTTTTTATCAAGAAAACAACATTTGGTTGTGTAATTATCGTTGTCTATGTTGATGATTTAAATATCATTGGGACCAATGAAGAGATTCATGAAGTAATCTTTAGAGGAAACATTCGAGATTAAAGACCTTGCAAAAACAAAGTATTGTCTCGGTTTGCAAATTGAGCACTTGCAAAAAGTGGGATACTTGTGCATCAATCAAATTACAAGAGAAGAATCTTAAAAAGATACAATATGGATAAATCAAATCCATTGAGTACCCCAATGGTCGTGAGGTCCCTTGATGTAGGAAATGATCCATATCGTCCATGTGAGGAATCCAAAGAGATTCTTGGTCCATAAGTACCATATTTTAGTGCAATTGGAGCTCTTATGTACCTTGCTAATTGTACTAGATTGGATATAGCTTTTTCTGTTAATTTATTAGCAAGATTCAGTTTGGCTCCTACTAAAAGACGCTGGAATGGAATTAAACATGTGTTTCGTTATCTTTAAAGAACAATTTATTTGGGAATGCGAAACCGGTTTTGATTGACTATGCAGATGCAGGTTATTTGTCTGATCCACACAAAGGAAGATCCCAAACGGGATATGTGTTTACATGTGGAGGGACAACAATTTCTTGGCGCTCTTAGAATCAAACACTCCTGGTGACATCATCAAACCATGACGGGTTCATCGCGTTGCATGAAACTAGTCATGAATGTGTATGGTTGAGATCAATGACGCAACACATTAGGACCACAAGTGGCATGTCACCAATCGAAGATCCCATCACACTTTACGAAGATAATGCTGCGTGTGTTGCTCAGATGAAGAAAGGATTTATCAAGAGTGACAGAACAAAACATATTCCTCCGAATTTCTTTTCGTTTACTCAAGAACTGGAAAAAAAAAAAAAACAATGTCATTAGTATCCAATATGTTCGTTCCAGTGAGAACTCGACAGATCTCTTCACAAAGGCGCTCCCTACTTCAACTTTTAGAAAACATGTTCGTGATATCGGGATGCGAAGACTACAAAATTTATCACCCATGTCAGAATGAGGGGGAGTTTTACGTGGCTACACTCTTTTTTCCTTACTATGGTTTTATCCCACTGGGTTTTTTCCCAGTAAGGTTGTTAATGAGGCAGCATATACACGTAAATAATGGGCATTTCAAGGGGGGGTGTTATGGATAAGAATTGAAATGCTCATATAAGTACCAATTACTATACATTGGTAACATTTAGTCAACAATTGTATTCTCTTAATCTAGTATAAATACTCCCTAAGTGGATGTTAAATTCACCCCTCACATTTCTACACTTACATTTATCTCACTCTTATATTACTCCAAATCTTCTCTTCCATAAATCATATCCCACATTCATCTATTATACCATATACTCATCACTAAATTTCTTAGCACTTAAAATCAAGGTGAATTTTTTTAATGATTTTACAACACGTGACTAGTTTTTAAATTTTAAAACATTCATGTTTAAATATCAATTTTCACCCAACAATGTCTCTGGATAGAGAATTTTTCCAATAATAAATTATGTTAGTGTCAATGTGAAATCCCTTTCACTTCTTTATTTCATTAAAGAATCCAAAAGTTGTACCTCTAAAATGACCTACTTTATGCCTATGCAGATACTATAAGTATAAACCGTACTACGATGACGTGGTCAAATAAAATAAATAAGAACAAAACTGGTCAAATTACTAAATTTCAAAAAACATCAAACTCTTATCAAGTGAAGTCAAATAATAAATACTTATTCTAAGCGATGTATTCTCATACTCGTGCTTAAAATTTATGAATGCTTTTTATTCAAAACGATTTGCATACGAAGTGATATAAAAGTCGGTCTTATATGTCCTACCGCATTAAATAATAATTTATAGAGCTATGATATTCCTTTTGTTCTTCAAATTATTTATAAAATGATTTTGAGAAGTCGTGCCAAACATTACATCTAAAAATTAAAAATAACAACAAAAAGACCATATATTTGAGGGTTAATTGCGGCAAAAATACTCAATTTTTGGTCAAATTCTCTACTGTGTATACAACCTCCTTAAATGAAGGCAAAAGTACTTAAACTTAGCATTTGGGAGTTGACCGAGAAAAATTATCTATGTGGCAATCAGCCTTTGCCACGTGGCACGCCACATGGCACTTGGCCGCCACATGGCACGCCACATAATTATAATTTTATTAAATACATTTTAAAAAATATATTTTTTTGATTATTTTAAAAAATTATTTAATTTTTTTTTTAATTTTTTTAAAAAATAAAATTATTTTTTCATAAAAACCAATAATGAATATTTAAATATGATATTCATTTTAGAAAAGTGGATCAAACGAAATAAATAAAGAATAAATCACCGTTCACGGTTCACTCAAGCTCGGCCTCTGATCCGGTTCATGGTTGAAACGAAATCGCTTAATATGTTTAATAATAATAACCAATAAGAATCATATGATTATTTAACGACAATTTAAAATATATATATATATAAATAAAAAACATATTAAACAATTATTATTATTCAAAAATGCAAAAATAAAAAAATATCATGCAAACAAATAAAAATAAATTTTCATTAAATATAAATATGACTACTATTTTTTGCTTGTGAATAATTGGTGTGTATGTAATTAAGTCTTGACTTTTTATACATTATGTATGTGTTTATTAGTTATTATTATTAAATATTTTAAACAATTTTATTCGACGCGTGAACCGGACCAGAAACGGAGTTCAAGTGAACCGTGAGTGGTGAAAATTACTTCGTTCTACCCACTTTTTTAAAAATAAAATTATAACCAATGATGAATATTTAAATTTAAATGTTCATTATTTGTCATTATTGAAAAAAATTATTAAAATTAAAAATTAAAAATAATTATATTTAAAAAATAAAAATATATATTTTTTTAAAATTATTTAATAAAATAATAATTACGTGTCATGCCACGTGGCAGCCAAGTGCCATGTGGCATGCCACGTGGCAAAGACTGATTGCCACATAGATAGATATTCTCGGTCAACTCTCAAATGCTAAGTTTGAGTACTTTTACCGCCATTTATGAAGGTTGTATACACTTCAGAGAATTTGATCAAAGATTGGGTATTTTTACCGCAATTAACCGTATATTTCATCGTAACATTACAGTAGAAAGCTCCTCTTTACCTTATTCTGTTAGAGATTAAAAAGAAAAAAACAGAACAATTGACTTAAGTGTTAGGGATGTAATTAATAACTGAAATTAGTGAAAAAATAACAAAAATATTGCATATAGAAAATAAATAAAATTGATGTCGGCACTTGAATTAATGCTAGAACAATATCAAGTAATTAAATATTTATTATAAAGGAGTTCAATTCGAAGATGAACTTCTCTTGGTAGTAATAAACTGAGAAAGATGAGAAAGGGCAATTCCCTTTGAAGGTTTCTTCACACACACACATCGTCTTTATCCAATTCCCACTATCCCATATATACATTTTTTTTGTATGAATCGGCAAATTTTACTTCCTTCGCTTACAAACATTTTTATTTTTACCAGCCAAACAGGAAATACATCGCCAGTGTGTGTGACGTCACGTACGACCGTTAACTTCAAAATTAAACGGAACGAAGTTATTCAATTAGCGGGATGGAGCTTAGGCATTCTAATCAGAAAAAAAAAATTAGGTACATAAATAAATAAAAAATCCAAACAGTAAATACACTAGTCATAGTTTACCCCATTTTGTATATGATATTACCTGTTTTTTATTATTTTTTTAAAGCACATTGTATACTAACTAGAATACAATTCAAAATGAGAAAGTTATATTGGATAGACATAATAAGCATAATAATAATAAAAAAATTAAAGTACATATCGGAAAAGCAAGATATTTTTAAGATAAACTTTAAATTATAGAATATATTAAAAATTTAGAGAAGAAGATGACAAGTCTTTTTAGATAGTTGTAGCTTTTTTTTTTAATAAGGAAATAGCTGTAGCTTTTGTCCCCGCGTGAAAATAAAAATAAAAATATACACATCATATAATTTAGGGTAAATTGCAGCTAATGTTCGAATGTTTGATCGGGTGTGGATTATGTACCCAATATTTATTTTTGATGGCTAATGTACTCAAAGTTGATTCCGTTAGATTTTTTCGTGTTATTAGTCATAAAGTGAGTCCTCGTCTATATGTACACTTTTTATATTTTTGACATAGCTAATTCATTTTTTGTCCAAATGTTATGCACAACCTACGGTTGGAAAGATAAGAGATAGATCTACAACTTTAGTGTTTTAAGTTTTGTAAAAAAATTATAAAAAATACGAAATTTCAATTACAACGTAAAACTGGACATCAGTTTAATGCAAAATATATTTTCGAGCAAATTTTAATATACTTAATGATTTTTTTATGATGAAACGTAAAACTATAAAGTTATATATAAATCTTATATCTTTCCAACGGTATTTTATTTATACATTTTGGACATAAAATAAGTGAGTTGCGCCAAAAATACGAAAGATTTTTTCACATCACATCTTTCATATTTTTTACATAACTTACTCATTTTTTATTCATTATAGTTTTATTATAGTTTTGGAGATCGATATATTTGGTTATGAAATTATTTTAATAGAAAATTAACAAACAAATGTAGGAGAACAAATTAATCGAAGTATTTTAATAAAAATATATGGTGTATCTAATTAATGTTTTCTGTTAATTTTATATTTTTATTAATGTACTCAATGTTTTACGGATTTTGACCTATATACTCAATTTTTTTTTTGCGGACTAAGTACTCAAAGTTCATAGTCAATTTTTTTTTTTTTTTTTAAATGTGCCATGTAACAAATGTGGTGAAATTTGAAAATTGACGGAATGAACCAAATTCATCAACAGAACGAACTTTAGACATACTAACCAGCAAAATAAAACATTAAGTACATAAATTGAAATTCGTAAAACATTAGATACTTAACCTACCAAAGTATAACCTATATTATTTCAACTATTAAAATTGAGAGGACTAGAGTCTAGATACAACTAACGATAAAAATTAAGGGGTAATTCTGCAGAATCTATTTTTCTAACCTTTTTGTTTTTATATATAAAGCTGAAATTAGATAGATATACACAAGTCCTTCGTTTCGTCCATGCGCATTATATATATATAATATATACATATAAGCAGAGCGATGATGAACCTGTTGCATATAGCAGCACGACATGTTTGAATCATTTCATTTATTTTTATTTTTTTAACTTGTTGCACAATTCGTAGCGTATATAATCGCACACAAAAATAGAACACAGAGAAAGAAAACTAGCTTCTACCATATTCCACAGCATCGAAGAAACAGCCATATCCGCACGTGCATGTTGAAGGTGGCGAACCAGAGGAGCATCGGCGACTACACTGACGTCAGGTTCGGCGACCATGACCCGGACGAGCAGAGAGTGAGTTTCCAAGGGTCGAACCCCACTGAGATGTCGGCGATGGTGTCGGCGCTCACGCACGTGGTCTCCGGCGATGAGAGGAGCACGGTCGTCCCCGACCAGACCAACTCTTGGTGCTTCTCTGCTAACCATCAGACACGACAGCAAGTGGACTCTCCTAACTCGTCGTCGTCTTCTGGGTCTCTCAGTGGTGGTCGGAACAAGAGATTCCGACAAGAATCCGACGAAATTCACGTCGCCGGAGCTCACAGAGGACCGGGAATTCTTCTTCGAAGCTCTTCTTCGCCCACTGCCACTGTAACTTCCGGTATTCTTTTCTCCTCTCGATTCTTCGTATAAATAATTTTGTTATGTTATTTTAAAATTAGAGTTCTTGATAATGGAAGGAATAAACCAATTGAAACATTAATGTAGCGGAAGAGGAGCCGGGTCCGGTAACGAGCGCGGTGGAGGTGGAAGAGAGGGCCCGAAGAAGATACCGCGGGGTGCGGCAGCGGCCGTGGGGGAAGTGGGCGGCAGAGATCCGGGACCCTCACAAGGCCGCACGCGTCTGGCTTGGTACCTTCGACACAGCCGAGGCCGCTGCCCGTGCCTACGACGAGGCTGCCCTCCGCTTCCGAGGCAACCGCGCCAAACTCAACTTCCCGGAGAATGTCCGCCTCGCTCCACCGCCCCAACCGCCGGCGCCGGGGCAGGCTTCCGACCTCGGGGACTACTTGCAGTACTCGCAGCTCCTCCAGAGCAGTGACCAGCTTCAAATGCAACTACTACAACACCAGCTTCACCAACACCAGCATCAGATGTTTCTCAACAATGCTCAACTCAACTTAGCCCATTCCACTCCTCCTCCGAGTTTTCCGATTATGACGCCTTACAACGTCTTCCCCGACACAATTTCGTCGTCGTCATCGTCCTCGGTTTCGCATCCTCTGTTTTACTCGAGCCATTTTCCCCAGCAGCAGTTTTCCCGACCGCCGGAGAATCAGAACCCCTCCGGAAGCGGGTCGGAGTTTCCGTTCCCACCGTGGCCGCACCCGGGTTATGATCCTCCTCCCTCCTCTGGTTGATAGTCATCGTTGATTCTTCATCATTTTTCATAAATTCAAGTGGTATACTCTCACCTTGTTAGGGCGTCACATTTTTTATTTTTTGCGTCCGTTGTTTTGTAGACTTTTTCGAGAATTTGTTTTGCTTATTTTTGTCATTTTCAATTTGTGTACTGTAAAGAACAAAAAGATCATAGGAAACATGATACATTATTTGATGTTATCTTTTGATGAAGTTTTCTTTCCATTAATTTCAAGTTTCAACATATATATTTTGTGTTACCCCTTTGTTTGATGTTTCACTAAGCGTTCAAAACCTGAGAAATGCATCATCTTGGTACAAATTTAATCAGAACTCGATTGGCAATACCCTGTTTCTCACAAATCTTTTTAACTAAAAAAACTCAAAATTATAGTCAGAGTGATTAATATCGTTTTAATTAGTTAGTTTTATTACAACCATAGACAGATCATCTTCATGCATTAATAACTGTGTAGATTTAATGTCAAAGACTGCTAGTCAAAGAACGAAAGAGACATCGACCAAACCCTACTTATGTCGAGGGGTTTCGTGGAGTACGAGAATTCTTTTGGTCCCCAATTTAATATTTGTTGAGTTTCTTCAAAACTGATCAGCTTATGATTATTAATCAATTAATTAGCGAGCTCAACGTGGCTGATTTAGGTTTATGACTAGTTCCTTTATAGGTTGATTAAATTTATCCGGAGAGAATCTGAGGTAGCATCTACTTATCTTGTAAGTTATGACTTACGCGTTTAAAACAAGAATTAACATTAGTCAGGGGTGAGTACGTTTCACTCAACCAGATAGCCCAACCCCATCCGTTATAGAACCGACTCCAATCTAACCCATTCAAAATTGGATCAGATCGGGCTGGACCCGACTAGTGTTCGGGTCGGGGTCGGATCCAAAACCTTCGGTCGGATTTTTATTTAAGTAGTGCAATATTTAGTCTTTTAAATTTCTCATTCTCAATTTTACTTACATTCAAAGACCGTTCAATCACACATTTTCATGTTTTATATTGTTTAGTATATGTTTGCTTAATCAAATTTGTTTGAGATATTTTTACTTGAATTTTGAGTTACATTGATGCATTTTTTTCATATTATTTTTGTTATATAAGATTAATTTTTAATTAATCGAGCCATGGTGACCCAAACCAACCCAACCCGATTTTTTATCGGGTCGGTTTGGTTCGGGCATTAAAAATCTATGGGTCGGATCGAACTTTTTTTTAGGAACTCTAAGTGATCGGGTCGGGTCCATAAAAAGCATCGGGGCGGCCCAACCCAAATCATGCTCACCCCTAACATTAGTTTCACAGTTTCGTGTTTCAATTCAAAAAAACATATTTATTTATTAATCGTAGTAAAAGATACATTTGTTCTTATTTATATAATATACTAACATTGTTTGTCGTGCTGTTCTGATTAATTGAATCAATTTTAATACTTTAAGATGATAAATAATTTATGTTACATTCATTTAATTTTATTAATATGATTGTATAACACGTCACTATTGGATTGGAGTATAGAATAATGTGTAATTGCTATGACAATGAAAACGTGCGGAAATGTGGTCGGTGAGTAAGGCATATTTGTGTTGTGTCTACGTTGGAAAACTTTTAGATCTCCTCTTTGGCCTTTTCTGAAGCATAATAAAACGTGACCGACTATAGTGCATACCCATATTTTAATTATTAAAAAAAATAAAATTGAAGGAAACAGAATCCCTTTCACTTCTGTATAATATTTGTGGGTTTTCACATGTTTATTTGGCATATTTTTTTTTTATCTGTAATAAATATATTTCAAAAAAACATGTGAAACTTCTTTCCAAAACAATTATAATAAAAAAAAGTGAAATTTAGATATGTTAATTTTTTATTATGTTGCTAATTAAATTTAGGCCAGCGAAGCAAAGCAAAACCTGTTGACGTGGTTTTCCACCTCAATCAGTCAAGTGTGACTTGTGAGCGTATGATATTTTTGGATGGAACAATTTGGTGGAATTCGATCTCTCGCGTTGCAAGCTCACGATTCACTCACGATATATATATATATATATATATATATATATATATAAATGAGACGAGGAGTTTTTTTATAGAGGTTCGTCCCAAAGCGGTAGTTGACTACTTCCTCTGTTAGTTTATTGCGACAATGAACATGGACGGATAGCTACAGGCAGCTAGATCACGTCTAAGAATAGAAAGGAATAGAGAAGGGGAGAAAGAATACAATAAGATCTCAAATGGACAAGAATGCCGGGTAGAATCTCTTCAGTGTATTCTCTCGAGGTTGCAAGTATGCGTGTGTGTTGATCTGAGCTTGAGCGTGGCATTTATAGGCTTCAATTCTTCCCGTTGGACTTCCAGGAATCGAGAGGTCTTCACTCCGCGCTGACCGGGTTGAATGGACGACCTTGCTACACGTGTCCCATGACTTCGTTCTCGTCGTCGTGTTTGAATTATGCCCGTTGGAGGTTTGACTCCGTGCTCCTGGTCTTCCGTCTGAATTTGAAATGGGATGCCGGGTAGAGAATATGACGACTCTACCCTCGTCTTTCTGGACTGCTGTCGAATGGATTTGGGCCTTAGAACTCACTGGGCCGAGTAGCCTGTATCCGTTGGTTTTTGGTCTGATTGAAAATCTCATTGGGCTTCTCAAATGGGCTTTTACGAATACTAATTTATTTCTTTAAAGCCTTTTATCATGGCTTGTAAATTTAATTAATTTACAACCTTAGCACTTTATGTCATATTAAATAATGACGAATTTGTACATCAACAAAACTTTGTTGTAAACTTGTAGCTTTGAATTTCTATCTAGTATATTTAATTTAATGCAATAGGGAGATTATTTACTTTAAGATTAATGTGATTGAATGAGCAGAGTCGGCACTGATCACCGCTGCGTTCAAATGCGCCACCACCATACTCACCTTCGCACGTGCCAGTCAAATGGCCAACACATCGCTTCAATATGTGGCCGTTATGGTCTGCTTCTGTCAGTTCCTTTTTACTTATTTTAAGTCGCGGTTATGTAATGGTTCGACTTTACGGATTTATCGATGTCTAATTAATAAGAATATAATTTATCAACGAACGAATTAATCAGTTATCGATAATATCTTTATTGATTCCACGCGAGTCGAATTAATCAGTTATCGATAATATCTTTATTGATTCCACGCGAGTCGTACATTTAAATATGCATAATCAAAATTGAACTTTCGAAATTGAAATTTTACAAATCACCTCTGAAAACAAGATTGCTATAAATGGTATGAGCCTGGCCCAGTCTTGCAGCAAGGCGCGTCTCGAGCTCCAATATTTAAGGCCTTCAATTATATTTTACTTTTACATATTATTTTTTACTAAATTAAATATAAAAAAATCTTAAGTACTTCTACGATGGTGGATTTGGTTCGACGCTATCCTGACCCGTTTTGTGGGGCACTCCCGGAAGATGACCTACATGCGGTGTGGGGTTGTGTAAGGGCTAAAGCAATTTGGGGTTGTTCGTCTCTCCACCGGCGGGCCGGACTTGTGAGATTTTGTTTTAGAGCTATGGATGTGCTATCTTTGTCGGATTTGGAGTTCTTTTGCGGGCTAGTATGGGCATCGTGGATGGACCGTAATCTCCGCCTCTTTGAGAATTATGTTAAACGCCCGGTTCTTTGGGTAGAGGAAGTCGTGGGTTTGCAAGTTTCAAAGCTTGCGCTAAGAAGACGGAACATAACCCGGACGTGACATCCGAGACAAATCGTGTGGTCCGGGTAGGGCTGTAACGAAAACCCGGTATCCGGTTTAAAATCCGCATCCGCATCTAAAAGTTTACTTTAACCTAGAGCCCTGATAAATACGACCAACTCCAAGAATGTCATGTACAAGCAAACTGATTTCTAAAACTTGATACGACCATCTGAATGGCTACAAACGTAACGATTTATACATGTACACAAGCATCCAACACAGAAGTAATATGGCGAGTCAAGTACGAATGCTCACCCATGCAAAGGCTAGCTAAATATCCTCCATAGAGCAAGCAGTGCAGGCCAAGCTCAAGCAGATCCACTCTTTCAACACTTCCTTCCACGCCCCTATCACCGAGGCCTCTTTCATTCGACACACTCGAAAAGTCAAAGGGGTTTGCGAAAGCCGTCAACGGACGAGAGCCACGAACGAGATAACGCCAAACGTTATGCGTAGGCGCCGTGACACAGTTGAGAAACTTTCTTGATACATCCTCAAAACCCGCATGGCCATGAGATCGATTGCTCCCTGAAATATCTTGCAACAAGCATTCTGGGCACATTTGGTATCTTTTCCTCGTCGTTGATGATACATTCGATGCCAAAGTTACCAACGACTCTCCTGCGCTTGCCCAGAAATTTGAGACGGCTGGCATTAAGGCAGTTTCGTGCCTGAACAGGTGGTTAGTCGTAGCCGCAAGCAACAAGGAATACGCTGCACAGATCCTGCTCATTTCTATAAACTGTTCTCCATTCGTTTCATTTGCACGAGTCTTGTACGTCGAAGCCAGTGCCGTGAACGCGTCCAGAGACAGATGGTGCAACGGATTCAACCGGTAAGTCGGGTTCGCATTTCCTTCTTTGCATTCCAATGGCTCGCTGAGGAGCCCTCTGGTCCGTACATGCTCGAGCCTCTCGCAACAAGATCGAGCATCGCCAACTGAGAGATAATCGGCAACGGCGTCGTCAATATATTCCGTTAACAGCTGAGTCTCCTCATCTTTGTTGAAGGCGCTGGTGGAACTCGAAGATTGGAAATCTGCAGCGGAAATTTCCTGGACAAAGAAACAGATAGTTACTTCGTTCAGGGTACGCACGCAGATTCCAGAGAAACCGTCAAAAGCGGCGGAAGAACTACCTCTAAAGCACGGTCCACATATGTTAACGGCAGCGCTGTGCATCGCCTACAATGGCAGATAAAGCGATACTTCGACCATAACTCAGATCGCCTCAAGGGCTGTTGCCAATTAGAGAATTGATCAGAACATATCTTTGGACTGTTTCAGATTGAGAGCTATGAGGAAGCCATGGGAGAAGAAAGGAGAAGATACCATGGGCTGCAACAAGTCAGTGTAAGCCACAGTGACTTCCTCTCCCTTCTGTATCCTCTTCAAGCTCCGAATTCTGATTCTCGGTCCACATGCACTTCCATTCTCATTTTCAACTGAAACAACCATCAATCTCATGGAAGAGAAGGAAGATCACGGCGGGAAAAAAAAAATCCCAAACCTTCTGGAAGAAGTGAAGGAAGATCGGAATCGTCCGCAACGGCGGAGAAAAACGGGACGATTCTCGATCGCTGCGACGGCGTCGTGTCTGGCTCCGACGAAGACAGCGAAATCCGATAGCAAGCGTTGGGAGAGCAACTGTGGTTGATCCACGAAAACCTAGGGCCGTAGACCGCGACGCCGAGGGAGGTGAGGCCGCTCTCTTCGCGGACCTCCACGCCGTTGGTGAGCACAGCGCAGAGAGCGTCCATCGCCGCCGAGCGAGAGCAGCCTCCGATCGCCGCCATGGCGTGAGCCCCGTCCTTGATTCCGTCGGCGATGTCGTCGCCTAGGGCGGTGAGGTTGCGGCGGTTGGTGAGGAGGCCGGCGGCGATGCGGTGGGAGGGGAGGAGGAGGTCGGCGGAGAGGGAAGGGTGATGGGAGGAGTGGAAGACATTGTTGCAGTGAGGGAGAGGGCTGAAGCAGGTGGGGCAGTGGGAGGAGAGGAGGTGGGGGTGAAGCGCGTGGGAGATGGGTGGGATTGCTTCTGTCAGGTCTTCTCCCATTTCTATGTCTTCGCTCGCTCTCATTCCAACCTCCATTGTTGCCTGTAGTGTAAACCGAGTGAAGCTCAAACTCATTTATCACTCGCTCTTCAAACTCACAAAACTGCAACGTCTCTCTCTCTCTCGTAGATTCACAAACATAATTATTGATGTTTTCAGTGAAACATCTCATCTCATCTCATGTTACAACGTTGGATTCAACCTAGGTACTGTTTGTCTGAGGTGGCGGGCTTTCTCTTCATCTTGGGTTTGAGTTTGACTATTAACTTTGTTTTCAATCATTTGATTAGTCTAACTCAAATTCTACCAATGATTCATTGTCAGATTGAACACCCTCCCTTTCAGACAAAATTCAATTGGCAGTGCTCACTTTCCCACTTTTACAAAGCTATGAAAAATCTTGAGAGTTCAGTCCAGACGTTCCGGCAAGTAGAGCTCGTAGCATTAATCAATTCAAAGTTGAAAGGTTTTTTATATATATATATTTAATATTGAATATTAACATGTAACATTATTTTTAATTAACTTTGGTCACTAATATGAGCTTCGGAGTGAGTGACTATCCAACATGAGGCCAATCAGAGAATTGACTTTTCGAAAATAAAAGATTAAAAATTAAAAACAACAAAATCATTATCATTTGCGAGGAAAAAACAAAGTCCGATCCAATGCGACTTGGCGAACTCTAGCGAGAAAGATAGGAGAGGAGAGGATTCGGAGAGTTGAGCGAGGACTCGAGAGGTGGGGTACTTCCACCTCCGAGGTTGGGCTCGAAACTCGGAGGTGGAAAGGCTGAGAGGCATAGCGCTTTGCGCGTAAAACTACCATGGGGACGGATCCGTCATATGTTCTCGCTGTCCAGATTTGCCTGCGTATTTTTACACTGTGCTACAAGCGCGACCATCGCATAATGGGAGTGAGATGGAACAGCCAATAAGATTACATATTTAGAGTTTGAGATGTAGGAAGAAATAAATGTAACAATGGGGTTTTATTGGAGCACAAGACAGCGCATTGCGAATCCGGATAGGTCGAATTTCACAAACTCAACAAATCAAAGAAGAATTTTTCAGATGGTGATTTCGAAGCGTATCCAACATTCAACAAAAGCGACACAGAACAACAGTTTGATTCCTGCGGTTAACAATTTCAACGGGGTTATTCGGTATGGCTCAAGATACAAAATGTTATTCCTCGAGTGCTCGAATCCTGTTCCGATCAACGCATCTAAAAGAATCTGTTTCAAGTTGAACACTGTCATGCTTCGGTTGATTAAGGAAATACAAGAAAAGAGAAATAAACCTAATAAAATGGAAGAAAAGATAGAAACTCACATCAGTTTATAATTTAATCTTCAAAGCTCCTTCAATTTTTTCGATAAGCTGAGCAGCCGTCATGGCACCCTCCTGTGGAAAGACAAAGATTTATGGTTCGTAACCAAATTACGACACAAATTGAGCTAAAAAAGCTACGATAAACTCGAAAGCAAATATGTAATGCAAGGACGTACAAAGCGATCGCAAGGCTCTCCATCTTTGAAAATGATGAAAGTAGGCAACGCCGCTATCTTGTATTTGTCAGCAATGGCAGGGTACTTCTCGGTGTCTATTTTAACCACTTGCACTTTGCCCTCGAGAGTTGCACTCACCTCATTAAGAATCGGAACCATGAACTGGCACGGCCCACACCTGTCAAAACCCGACCATGTTCGTAACTCTTCGCTCTTCTTCACATATTTATTTATAACAATATTGCAACTAGTGCAAATGCAACTTTGAACTTAAAAAGACTGATTTTACATTTCAACAGCAAAGAAATTCATTCCAGTAGAATCAGCCAATATTAAAAATACAGTGTGCAAAATGTTACAGCTTACCAGGTTGCGTAGAAATCTACCAGAACTGGATTTTCGGAATTGGTGAGCAAATCGTCAAAGGAGGCAAAAGTTTGCTTCTTTGCCTTGACCTACACACAAAGATCATCATTTACTTTAGATGATTATGTAAACAACTTCGAAGAGAAGTTAGCCTAATATCAATTCAATGAGAGTTCATCATGCTACAAGCTAATCAGTTGACTTTCAAGCAATCTACGAGATTGGCTTAAAGGGGTAATTATAATTAATTAACCAGAAACTATATCAGGATTCTGGTACGAATTCGTTTTGTAGAACCCTAGATTGATAAACAAAATCGCCATTGATGAAGAACAGATAAACATAGATTCACGATACTTTCAAGTAAAGCTGAAGCAAATGAAACAATGAAGAAATCAAAGCAACACCCTAAAGTCGGAGCATTGCAGCCGAGAAAATCCGAAATGGAAAACTGCTCACCACTGGAATGATTCGAGTTCGTGAGGGAGCGGAGACCATCTGAGTCCGAATTTGAAGAGGAATTCGCAGAGAAGAGTATCTCGAGGAGGAAGAGAAGGAAGGAAATCGATTGGAGTCGTGGGCGAGAGAAGCAGTGGTGGAGGCCGAGAGCGAGACCGCCATTTTGTTGAGTCAAAACTCTGCGTGTTGGATAATCAGAGGAGACAATGGCAACAAATTATCTGTTTTGTTTGGTAGGAATCGAATGAGAAGAATGACGCCAATTTTTTAAACGGCAAATCGTTTAACTGGAAAAATAATGTAAAACCAAAAACATTATTTTTAAAATTTAGAAATATTATTTGCCTCGTTCCGGCTGGAGGTGTTAAGAGGGCCGGATCGGTCCAGACCTGCCTTGTCGAAAAAGAGGTTGACCCCACCTCGTTTTTTTTGTGAGCCGAGTTAAACTCGATCGTATCGATAAAGTCCGGTTGAGATATTTTCATAAGTTCGGTAGAGATTTATCCCATCCCGTGACTTATTATGGTTTGCCTTGCAAACCTTTTTTAAAAACAAAATATATTATATTTACAAATTTCATTTTTTTTTTTTTTTTTTTTTTTTTTTTTTTTTAAACTCATGCCTTATATTTTATTATTTGTATCATATAATTCGACTTACTATAAACAGTAATCACATATTACAAGTGATAAACCTTAATATATTTGAGGATGACCAACATATTCTATTGTAGTTGTATATGTAATATAATTTACTTATATAATAAAACCAGGGATAAAAATTAGTAATTAGTTAAATATGATAAAAATACAATAATATTTTTATGAATAATTAAATAGATGTAATTTGTCGATATAGTTTGTGAAACTTGAAATGTAGTAAATATATTAATATTTATGTTATGCAATTTTAGTTTTTAGTTAATTTCTATTCCGATCATATTAAATTTTTATTCTCAATTTAATAACTGTTTTTCTAATTTTTTTTTTGAATGGGATGGCGATATCGGCCAATGTTAAAATGTATTTCGCATTACTAGATATATTCAGTGTAAGAACAGGTGACACTATTGGCCAAGTTTACAAATTTTGTTGTCAATGATCGTTCCTCGTGACTCCCGTTGACTTCGGAATGGTCGCCGTTGATTTCAAGGTGAGGTTTTAATTGACCGATGTGAATACCCTGAATAGGCGCTCCTGGCACTAACAAGGTCGAAAAAGTCTCGTTGCCGTTCGGAGTCCCGGACGATCCGGTGTTCACCGCCTGGCCAAGGGCCGGGGTTACAGGTTCTAAGACCACTCGGATCGTGGGGACCAGCGAACGGGGGAGTGCTTTTGACCAGGAAGTGAGCCCTGGGAGTTTAGACTCTCGACCTAATATGGCTTGTTCTATTCCGGGCTGGGACTGTCCATAGAGTCGTGGTACCAGATACAGGTATGATGACTAGGAGACAGAACTTAGGCCGCGCAGAGCTTAGAACAAGGACAGGTGGGGTCTTGGACCTTCCCTAGGATTTTCTCCAAGGAACCCGTTTCGGGGTAATCTCTCGGTCATTCGGATCTTAGTAAAAATTCCCCAGATCGGACCCTTCGTCCTGAATTGTGGGCCCGGGCTCGTGTCCCCAGGCTATACCCGCAGCCGCACAATGGACTGGAGATAGACTGGGCACCGCGTAGAACTGGGCCTATCAGACGGGTCGATGACCGTGTATGAATTTCACCAGGGCTTCCTCTTTTCGTAAATCTCTCACTTTTCTGACCTGAAAAAAGGGAACACCCGAGGTCAAGGGAAACAGGGGGCGGGGGGGGGGGGGGGGGGGGGGGGGTTACCCCCTGATTCACCTCCGACGCTCAACACTAGAACGGTATTTGAGGAGAAGCGAGTATATCAGGGATAGAGAGAGAGAGAGAACTCGAGAAGATTCGAGTGAGTTCGAATGAGTTACCGTTTAACTGAACTGAGCTTCTATTATAATAGGATCCGGGGGCCCATGTGTAATAAAATAATGCTCCAGGGGGTCCCCGGGGAATATTTTATTTATTTTTGGTCCCCGAATCAAGATGGGCCAATCCCGGCCGTCCGTGCGGGATCGGACGGCCACGCAGCCTCCAAAGGGGGCCACTTGCTCGCTCGTTATCGGCCAGGGCCCATCCTGGCCCTACACGTGGCCCTCTCGATCTTCGCCCCTCGCAAGTGGGCGAGCGGGTGCCCACAAGTGGGCTGGTCAGGGCCCATCCGGGCCCTACACGTGGCCGATGGGGGCCAACCCCTCGCAAGTGGGGAGTGGGGCTCAGGTGGGCCCCGCGAGGTGAGGAAACGTGGCGTGATCTTGGAGGCTGTAGCCTCTGTGGGTCCCACTGAAGGGCCTCCGATGTCTTTTTTGCTCTCGGGCCCGTCCTGTGTCTGTTTTTTTACAAATTTTATGTTGTTTTTGGATGTTTTCATATTTTTACAAACACCGGGACACTTTGTTTTTCGAAAACGGGCCTCCGGAGGGAGTTTTGGGTTCTGAAATTGATTTAAATAATTCATAACCTTATTTAAAATATTAATTGAATTAACAAATTAATTAAAGGAAATTAATACGATAATTTCCGTTTAATTAATTTGTTTACGAAAATCAATTCCGTTTTTACCCACAACATTAACTCCCCAGTTTTACGGGAATTTGCGATTTCCGTGGAACTTCTATGAATTCGAGGTGGGCCCTCTCAGTTTCACAGTTTCGAGACGGACGCGGCTCTTGGACTTACTTCGAAGTAAGTTTTTTGAGCTTGCGTAACTTTTTATTCCGTTAGCCTTTTTGCGTGCCGTTTTTTCCGTTGCGTAGCATTTTCAACGGAGTTTAGCATAGCTTGGTTTTTGTAATGCGATCTTTGGATCAATTTTTGTGAAAATCGCGTGGAAATCAAGTCGATTCGTGAAAAATCAACTTCGAGTTTCCTCTGAAGCCGATGGAGAACCAGCTGACCGGAGCCCCTGCCGCCCAGCCAGCCACCGCCATCGCCGGAGTGGACCACCATTGGGATCGACGGAGTTCGGCGAGGTCGACGGAGGAAGAGGACAGCGTGGGAAGAACTAGGAGGAGCGCGGGCTCGCCTGCGCGTGGGTCTGACGAAGTCGGGCCAGCCCTAGGCGGTGCGCCGCAGCTCGTCGTCGCCAGAGGAGGTCCCCACGAGGTCTGGGAGGTCGCTGCGAGCCCGTCGCTGGTCGTGGCACGCAAAAGCGCGACCGGAGGAGGCCGGTCAGAGTCGGGCCCCTCGCGTGGGTTTTGCGAGGTCGGGCTCCCTTGCGACGGCGCGGGGTGGCTCCCCGTCACCGTTGGTGGGTTCCTCGAGGACCGAGGTGCCCAAGCGACCTCGTCCGTGGGGTCGCCTGCCTCAGTGGAGGCTGGAGGCGCCGGAGTGGGCCAGCGTTCTCCGGGTGGGTTTTGCCCCTCCGATTCGGTGGTGGGCGCCACAGCGGCGTCCATCGCCGGCGAGGGGAGGTTCTTCGATGTTGGGGCGGCCCAGGTGCTCCCGTCTGTGGGGATAACCGGCCGACGAGGGGGCCGCGGGTGGCCGGTGGGAGCGTGGCTTCTCGTCGGTGCCCGTGGCGATCGCGCTGGCCAGGGAGGCCATGGCGGATTCTACCGACGGTGGAAGGGGCCGGCGTGACGTTCAGGAACCTGAGGCGGTCTCGTCTGCGGTGGTCCCGGCCTCCGGGGAGGCCGTGTGTGGCCGGGGTGGTCCGGTTCCCCGTGAGGGACTGGTCGGGTTTCGGGGTTCCCCGGTGGGCCCGGGTTCTGCTGGGTCGGGTCTCCGTGGGCCCCACGGCCTTAGGTGCGCATCGACATTTTTCCTGTCCCACCCGGGCGGGGTCCGTGTATTAGTTTTTGGTCCGAGGTCGAGGGCCGGAAATCCCGCCTTGATCGTTCCCCGAGGGTCTTCCATGCCGGGTTTTAGTTCTGGCAGTCACCCGTTGCCGACCTCTTCGGCTGCCATAATCCGAGCCCTGCTCCGTCTCCCAGCGGGTTTCTGCGGGACTCGTCTGGCGAGGTCCCTGTTCGAGACCCGCTTACTATTCCTGGGGTAGGTTGGAGACCCCCCGTTGTAGATACATGTGCTCCTATGGTTGTTACAGGGACCCAATCTATGGCCGTTGACGCGGGAGGGCCGCGTCATAGAGCCGTCATAGCAGGCGAGTCATGCCCGATTTTTGATCGACATGATAGGGCGTTGCCTGTAACCGATTATCAGGCCCTCACTAGATCCTGATTTGACCCGCCACTCGATTTTTTGGACATTGATGTCCCGAGCGATGTTACCCTTCATGACTTGGAAATTTTCTTTCGGGATGAAGGATTGGCTTCCATCGACGGGGTTTGCGCACCGGCGGGGGGCTTGGTACCTAGCCGTCCCCCTGAGGGGATGGTGGCGGTGCCCCTGGAGAGTATCCGTCATTGCTCCACTCTTCCGATCCCTCCTTTGTTGGAGGGGCTTTTAGTTTTTGCCGGCTTGCACCCGATTCAGCTAAATCCAGGTGCATGCTGGTTTGTTGCCGGCTGTTACTCGATGTGGCGAGAGGAACGTGGTCGTGAGTTGACCGTCGACCAGTTCTTCCAATTCTTCATGTTCCGGCTAGATTGAGGAACGCGGGGGTTCGAGAATTGGTGTGACCTTGATTCGGACCAAGGTCTCAGTGTTTCCGGATTTCTGCGACGCTTGGACCCCAGCTGGCATAGTCGCTAGGTGTGGGTTCCGGGCACCTATCTAGGTTTAGTGCCGTGACGCATGGCTTCTCCTTCGTCGCGTACTCGCCCGACTACCGGGAGTTATGACTTTGGCAGCCTTTTTATGGAAAAGTTTGTTTCTCCCAAGATTTTTGCTCCTTATTTGGAACGGTCGGTGTGGGTTCGGTCGGGGTGGCTCCCGGCCGATCGCCTCCTCGAGCCGCGCTGGAATCTATTTGCCACTTGCTTGTTGTCTTTCATATATTTTAATGATAATTCTGTCTTGTTTGCTTGGCTTGACATCTGACGCATTTATTCATTGCAGGTTTGACAGGTGGCAAGAGAGCTTCCAGTGGCACCGGGCCGTCTTCTACCGTCCCTCCGGCGAACCGAGGCCGCCTTGCCACGCGTGCTTCGTCCGGCGGGGCGGAGCGTCGGATCCCCCAGAGGTCCATCTCTAGGGGGATATCTCCCTATTCTGGCCCTAGATCCTCGTCACGTGACGGGGCGGCGTCCGAGGACATGCCCTGGACTCTGTATGAGCCGTCGGTCTTTGAATTCGCTCCGCTGATGGCGGAGCTGCTGTCTGCCTGGTCGGTTCCGGCTCCGGTATGTCTGCTTTTGCCGCACGTTTGCTTCTTTCGGATATACATCCAGCTTTCTGTGATTGTATTTCCTAATGTTTGCATATTCCCTCGGTGTTTGCTGCCGATGCTCCTGGGTTTGCCGGCCCCGTCCGCGACTTGCGCGTTGAAGGGTTCCTTACACAGGAGATTGCGTCTCTCCGGTGTCGGCTTGCTGCGGTGGAGGGAGAGAACCACAAGTATCGGATACGGACCGAGACTTCCCAGCACGGTATGTCCGTAGCCCTGCGCTTTCTGCGGGAGGCTCAAGAGAGTCGGGAGAAATTGGTGAACCAGATGACCTGAGGGTCGTCGGAGTTCCATCAGGTTTCTGCCGCTCTAATGATGTCTCGGAGCAAGCTTGAGGTGCTCGATCAAGAGCTTGAAAATATTCGGAATGGCGCAGCTCAGGCAGCCGAGGCCCGCTTCTGGGACGGCTTCGCGTCGTGCTTTATTGGTCTAGTGATGGAGAACATCGGAGTTTCGTTTTCCGTTGCTTTCCTGACTGAGCACTTCGCTCTTCCTCCTGATACGTGGGTTTTGCTTGCGCCATACATTGCTTCCATTCCAGATCCGGATCCGATGATGAACTTTGAGTTTCCCGTCGCCGCCCCTGATTTTGGTATTCCGGCGGGCTTTCAAGATGATTTCGGGGTCGCTGCTAGCAGCGCCGTCGCCGGTGGCGGCCAGCAACCGCCGGAGGCTATTTGGCGCTCATATCCCTCCAGAGCATGATGGCGGCGAGCTCTCATGGAACACGGACGACCCGGCGAGTGACACGGCTTCAGTAGTTTTTTTTTTTTTTTTTTGTCGGCGTCAGTGTATCTCCCATTTTTGTCTGAGATCGTAGACCCTGCCGTCTGTGACAGATTTTTTTACGTACCCTGCGAGGTAGTGATTGTAAATTTTTGACAATTCCGGTCTCCTTAGGAGATGCGACGGTATTTATGATATCTTCCGCGCGCCGATCAGAGCGTGTCGACTTTTGTAGTGTATTTGAGGGTTTCCGTATTTTTCTCGGTTTTACCCCTTTTTTTGTTCTCTTGCAGGTGCTTATTCTTCCAGGCAGTTCGGCTTGGTTTCGAGCCTTCTCACCGACGGGCATGTTACCGCTTGGTGCGCTTTGTGCTCTAGGGCGGGTCTCTACCCCCCAAGTTTCTTATCGGGTTTTTGGGGTGGTCCCTCCTGCTTTTAGATTTCATGCCAAAGTCGCGCCTATGGTTTTTGTGGTCCGAACTAGGCGCTTGAGAGGTTCCCTTTTGGTTTCGGACTCGGTGCCTGAGCGGGCGGGATCTAGGTCTAGGCCGAGCTAGGAATTTGTGCCAAGAGGACGCTTGTGAGGCGTTTGGCTTTTCTGAGGGTTGGCGCTTATGAGGCGTCTTACTGTTTAGGGTGCTGAGGTTGGCGTTTGGGGGACAGCTTATGGTCTCGGACTTAGGGCTTGAGCAGGCGGGATCGAGGTTCGGGACCATGCTAGGACTTTGCGCCGGGAGGACGCTTGTGAGGCGTTTGGCTTATCCAAGGTTAGCACTTATGAGGCGGCTTACTTTTTCGGGTGCCGAGGTTGGTGCTTGGGGGGCGACTTACAATTTTTGACTTAGTGCCATAAGCGAGGTTCTGGTCTTTTGCCAAAGTTTGCGCTACGAACGGCTTACGGTTTTGGACTTTTAGTGCCATGTTTTACGCCCCTGGTGCTTTTCCGAAGTCGGCGCTTGTGAGCGGCTTACTGTCTCGGAGTCGATGCCTGGATCAGCGGGATCGAGGTTCGGGCCTTCTAGGTCTTTTCTGTGCCAGAGCAGGCGGGGTCGAGGGCCGAATCCTACTAGGACTTTTATGTGCCAAGTGGCGCTGCTTGATCTTTTTACCAATTTTTGCGCTTTGAGCAGCTTACTTCTTCGGGTTATTTTTTTTTCATATATATATGTCTCTGTCTATTCCGGTAACCCCCCAGTTTTTGAGTAATCGGTTAGGGTTAGGAAAAAACTATACAAGTAGAGACAGATATGATAATAGAAAAAAGAGAATTCTATTAATTGGCACTTCTTGTGGTGCCTTCTTTTACATGTGTCGGTATCCGGGGCTATTCATGGTCCAACTTGTGGCTGTGACATTGGCTCAGATGCTTCCCATCGAGCTTTATGCCTGTATTGGAGCTTTTAACCTTTGGATTTTTCTTAGCTGCAACCTGGATTGGAACATCCTGGGAATTTTTTACCCCAGATTGGTCGGGTTCCAAGTCGTTGCTTAGTCGATCGGCTCCAGCTTGGTTACTAGGCACAGCTTCGAGTGTGCAGTCTGGCCTTCTGTCACGCGTCACTTTATTGATAGTTATGCTTCAGGTGTTCGACGTTCCAGGGACGGGGAATTTCTTTACCCCCCATCTTTTTCAGTCGGTAAGTTCTGTCTCGGATAACCTTGGTGATGCGGTAGGGGCCCTCCCATGTTGGCCCCAGGACGCCGGCTCCCTGCACTTGTGTGTTCTGCCCCACTTTCTTAGGACTAGACTTCCTTCGAGAAACGGCCGCTGTTTTTACCTGCGAATTTGAGAGGAAAATAAAAATTGGATTTAATTCGTGGAATATTTAACTAAGAGTATAATCATAAAAAAATTCGAATTATGGTTATAGTGATTTTAAATATTAAAAATGTAAAGATTTGATTTATTAAATCTTGTAGGGTATTTTCTAAAAATATTTGATTTAGATTTATTCTTTATTTGATTTAATGATTAAATCAAATCTTTGAGTGAATATCTCCAAATCGGTTTTTATAATCTCTCCAAAGTTCAGCTACCTATAAATAGAGGATCCTTGAAACCCTAAATCACACACTACACATCCTCAAGACATCAGAAAAGTCATTTTTTTTCAGCCTCTCTCAGTTCCTGCGAATTACTCAGGGAAAATTCTTCCTGAGATTTTGCGTTTAGGGTTTAGAGGTTATTCAAGAAGAGCCCACGCTCTTGGCGACGTAATCCCGGAGTCATACATCGGAAGACAACTGGGAGTTATCTTCTCACAGAAAATCGCAAGCAGCGTGGATCAAAAGGCACAGAGTTCTTGAAGATCATAGAACGCAGACAGAATAGTCGAAGATGTCAGGTACACGTTCTTGTATTTATCGATTATGAGATTATTCAATTTTACTCAAGGATTATATTAAAACCAGTTAACATATTAATAAATTAATTTAATTAATCCATCACGATCTTGGAAATTAATTGTAAGTTGATTTTGATACAGACGGTTTGACAGGGTTATTTTTATGGGACTCTAACCCCGTAATTATTTTAAAGGTCAAACCGTGTGCCTCAATCAATGATTGTATTTTCTTAGGAGTCGGCGGTTACTGATTCGGGTCTAGATCCGCAGATACGACTCGGAATCGCTGTCTGAGCGATATCGACTACAGCAAGAAGTGCATTAAGTATGAAGGGACTTCGTACTGGACTGGACCTGACTAAATTCTAGAAGTTTATCATACAATACCGTCACTGATAACTTGTAATTAAGTCACTAGTAGATGATAAAATGGATATTCGATCTAAGTACCGAGTGAACTTGAGCTGGACTATTGACTTGAATGTTCTTTGTTCTATTTGTTAAAGAACACAAAACATTGTCGTTCCCAATGCTGCTATTTCGGGAACATGATAGTGAACATGTTAGGGGAGTTTGATCATAGATATGGACATCACATAGCTCTCTTCAGAGTCAAGATGATTTTGTTTATTGTCGGTCATGACAAGTGAGAAGGACCCGTGCATAGTTTATGAATCGTAACCAAAAGTGGTTCACTGATAATATCATCTACTGATATGAGGATGAAAATGCAGTCAGTGGAAAAACAGTAAAAATTGTCTTCTTGTGAAAGTGCAATAATCAAGTGAAAGATAATTATTTGAATTTGATTTTATCAATGGACACCTTTCTATAAAGGGAGTAATATATACAATTTCATTAAAGAGTGCAGCCTCAAGTTTATAGTTAAATAACAGCGAGGTTCGTTGGAGCTTAAGTGAAATGAGTCCACGGTCTCCAGGATAGTTTTGGAACGGACGAAATGTACATGATAAATTATGTTTAATATTTAAGCATATGATATGATAATTAAAACAGTAGTCTGTGTCGAATCTCAGAATTGTTTTATTTTTGTCGCGGCAAAAGTACAAAAGTTCGGTACCAAAATTTTAACGGTCAAAAGATGATGGAGTTTGAATTTTTCATCAACTCAAAAGTTGTTAGAAAATCAATTATGAGAAATTTATCTTTTGGAACCAAGTCGTTTGGAGTTTCACGGTTTGTGCCATTTTTCAAGAAATGTTAAATTAAATCACATGTCACGAAATAAAATGATGGTGGTGCACCATGACATTTAGTGCGTGATGTTAAGATCATAGAATTAATAATATAATTTAATTATTTGGATGTAATTATTAATATTTTTATTAATAATTAATTAACAATCAAAATATTTCTTTTATAATTATATATACATTAATTACAGTGTAAATCGATTGGTTGCCTTGAAGTGTGGAACTGCATTCAAACAAATTTTTTTACGTGATTTGGACTTTCTAAATTTGCGACAAAAGTATCTATGATTAGGTATGTAAGAAAATCCCTAAAATTAATTTGATCTGTTGGATTTTAAAAGATTTAATCTCAACCATTGAATTATGAGTGTTTATTTTGAAATCATGTATTTTGAAATATAACTTGGTCACAAAGTTTGGTAATTTAGAAATTATGCAATTAATTTGATCCGTTGCATCGGTTTAAGATTTAACCATAACCGTCGGATTGAAAATTAATTATTACAATATATTATATTATAATTTTTGAATTAATGATAATGATAAAATTGATTTTGACTTGCTGACCAAGTCTTGGGTATTTGATTTTTTACTAAATCAATTTGGTTCATTAGATCGGTTTGAATTTTAATCTCAAATGTTGGATCATATACTTGATTTTTTGAAATTTATTATATATATTTATTTTCAAATCTATATATATATATATATGTTAGTTAATTAATTAGTTCAGCTTTTTTATTTACTTCATGTATTTGTTTTATTTTGAACTCTTCAAAGTCACGATCAAGTAGTTCCACATGTTTAGGAGATGTGACTTAGTGGAGCAGTTTATTTTGTTTTGTTATTTAAAGTAATGAAAATAACCAAGAAAAGCTGAGCGTATTTTTTCAGCACCAAAACTTTGTGTCTTGATTTTACGTTTTCCAGTATCGTGAGAAATCTTTGAGTGAGGGTGAACATTTGGTATCAGAGCTACGATGCCTAAACCTATGCCAAAACCGAGCAGAGTTATCGGAGGTGCAGAGTCGAGCGACGTCGACGGCACCGGTCGTGAGCTTGCACCTTTGCGGGTCATGAAGGAACCGGTCGGGTCCACGACTTACCCCACCTTGACACGATCAAACTACAACGATTGGGTCCTCTTGATGAGGGTCATTTTGCAAGCGAGAGGCTTGTGGCGGGCAGTCGATGTCGGCGAGGACATCGAAGACGAGGTCGGTTTCCGTAATGATCGCATGGCAATGGAGGCCATACTCCACGCAGTGCCGCCGGAGATGTTGGCGACTCTGGCGGTGAAGCCCACCGCGAAGGATGCATGGGAAACCATCAAGACGCTGCGTGTGGGGTCGGAGCGAGTCCGTGACGCGAAGGCTCAGACACTCAGATCCGAGTTCGAGGAACTGAAGCACAAGCCCGGGTAGTCCATTGACGAGTTGTCTCTGCGCTTGACCGGCATCGTGAGCAATCTCTCCACGCTCGGCGACGAGATCAAGGAGAAACAAGTTCTGCAGAAATTTCTGCGCGTGGTTCCCAAACGTTTCTCGCAGATGGTCATTTCCGTTGAGAGCCTACTTGATTTAAACACGCTCACGCTGGAAGATTTGACCGGCCGCTTCAAAGCGGTCGAGGAACGGCTCGAGTCGGAGGCGGTCGACGAAGGCGGCAGCAAGCTTTGGTTTATAGAGGAAGAGTGGCTCGCGCGCATGAAGCAACGAGACCAAGGCGGTTTCTCCAGCGGGTCCAGCAGTGGCTTTACCAAACATCGCAGCAAATCACAATATGCTCGTGGCAAAGACAACACACGTGTATGGAGCGGAAAGACGCCGAACAACAGCCGTGAAAAAAGGAAGGAAAGATGCAACTATTGTGATAAAATAGGGCATTGGGCTCGTGACTGCAGGAAGAAGAAAAGAGACGGAGTGGCGAACCTCACGCAAGCCGAGGAGGATGACGAACCAGCTCTACTCATGGGCACTGTGACATCTCTTTCTTTGGTCAGCGAGGAGAAACACGCACCGCTACAGGCCAGCGAGGTTATATACCTCAACGAGGAGCGCGCCGAGATCCATCTCGGGAACGAAGGGGACGTGAAGGACGCCATGTGGTACCTAGACAGTGGCGCGTCTAACCACATTACGGGGCGCAGCGAGGTGTTCTCCGAGCTCGACACCGCGATTCGCGGCACAGTAAAATTTGGAGATGGCTCTGTCGTGAAGATTCATGGCCGTGGTACCGTTCTCTTCACCGCGCACGACGGGAGGCAACGGATCCTCTCGAATGTCTACTACATCCCAAAATTGCAAAGCAATATTATTTCACTCGGGCAATTAGACGAGTCGGGGTGTGAGGTTCTGATCCGTGACGGTGTTATGCAACTCCGTGACCGTAAGCGACTTCTTTTGGCGAAGGTTAAGCGAACGAGGAACCGGCTTTACACGGTTTCACTGAACATCACACAACCTGTGTGTATGTCGGTGACTCTCAGCAAGGACGACGCTTGGAGGTGTCACGCCCGTTTTGGCCACTTGAACTTTGATGCTCTACATAGAATGGCGAGAACCGGTATGGTGCGAGGTCTTCCACGCATCGAGCGCATCGATCAAGTTTTTGACGGATGTCTCGTCGGAAAGCAAAGGCGCATTACATTCCCACAAGCAGCAAAGTACCGAGCCAAAGATCGCATCGATCTCGTACACGGAGATTTGTGTGGGCCTATCACACCAGCCACTAATGGAAGGAAGAGGTACTTCCTTTTGCTCGTCGATGATATGAGCCGTTATATGTGGGCGGTGCTGCTCTATTCCAAAGATGAAGCAGTGGCAGCGATCAAGAATTTTAAGACGAAAGTGGAGGTAGAGACGGGAAGAAAGTTACGCACGCTTCGTACCGATCGGGGTGGCGAGTTCACATCTGTGGAGTTCGGTGAGTATTGTTCTAACCAAGGCGTACAACGACACCTCACCGCTCCTCATTCACCACAACAAAATGGCGTTGTCGAGCGGCGCAATCAAACAATCGTGTCAATGGCGCGGTGTTTACTCAAGACGAAGAAACTTCCCGGTTCGTTTTGGGGGGAGGCAGTAAGTACACCGGTCTTCATTTTTAATTGCTCACCGACACAGAGCTTGTCCGGTATGACACCATATGAGGCTTGGCATGGGAAGAAACCAGCGGTGCATTTCTTCAAAACTTTCGGTTGTGTCGCGCATATGAAGGTAACACGTCCTAACTTGAAGAAATTGGACGACCGAAGCATTCCTATGGTGTTTATTGGCTACGATGTCGAGTCTAAAGCCTATCGAGTGTATGATCCGACGAGCAAGCGTGTTAGTGTGACGCGCGACGTTGTGTTTGATGAAGCAACGAGTTGGGATTGGGGAGGCTCCGATGCAGTTCCATCTTCGTTCACAGTGGAGTACACACAACCGATCACAACGGTTCGCGGAGATAAAACTACACCGACACGAGAGAGAGAAAAATCTCAGCCAACATCCGAGCCGGTCATGCCACATGTAAGGACACCCGAACCAGCCCCACTTGAGCCTAATGTAGTGGAGTTTGTGTCTCCACCACCCGATGAAACTCCAGCCGCCGAGATCACCGAAGACGAGGCACCACGCCGCTACCGAACTATCAACAACGTGTACGCCACAATGGACGAGTACACGCTGGATCAGGAAGAGCTTATGCTAGTGTCTGGAGAAGATCCGGTGACCTTCGAAGATGCCGAGCCACGAGCTGGAGTCGATCATTGAGAACCACACTTGGACACTTACTGAGTTACCTGCAAGTAAGAAACCAATTGGGTTGAAATGGGTTTTTAAATTGAAGAAAAATAGTGCAGGTGAGGTGATCAAACACAAGGCAAGGCTCGTGGCGAAAGGTTATGTCCAGCGCGCGGGAATCGATTTTGACGAAGTATTTGCCCCTGTAGCTCGTTTGGACTCTGTTAGAGTTCTACTTGCGGTCGCTGCTCATGCCGGGGGGGAGGTGCATCATCTCGATGTGAAATCTTCGTTTTTGAACGGGGATTTGGACGAAGAAGTTTACGTAATGCAGCCGCCTGGTTTCGTGCGTGATGGGCACGAGAAAAAAGTGTTTCGCCTACACAAGGCATTGTACGGGCTTCGCCAAGCTCCTCGTGCATGGAACACAAAGCTCGATGAATCTTTGTTATCACTTGGATTCTGCAGAAATGAGTCGGAGCACGCAGTGTACACTCGAGGCGCCGGAGATGAGCGGCTGCTACTTGGCGTGTATGTTGACGATCTCATCGTCACGGGAGCGCATACACAGATTATTGATCGTTTCAAGAACGAGATGAAGGCTCAGATCCAGATGAGCGACCTTGGAAAGTTGAGCTACTATCTCGGAATAGAGGTTCAACAAAACGCCAACAAGATTACTCTAAGTCAGAGCACATACGCTGCAAAAATATTAGAGAAAGCCGGCATGGTCGGCTGCAATCCGGTTCATGTACCAATGGAACCAAGGCTGAAACTGAGCAAAATGAGCTCAAATCCACCTGTGGAAGCGAAACTGTACCGCAGCATAGTTGGAAGCCTTCGCTACTTGGTGCACACGCGACCGGACATCGCATTCGCTGTTGGTTATGTTAGTCGATTCATGGAGTCACCCACCACCGAACATTGGAGCGCTGTCAAGCACATACTCAGGTACATCGCTGGAACTTTAAACTACGGGTGTCGTTATGTCAAGAAGAATGCAGAGGCCAAACTCATCGGCTATAGTGACGCCGACATGGCCGGCGATATTGACGATAGGAAAAGCACCACCGGTGTGGTGTTTCTTCTCGGGGGGAGCCTCTTGAGCTGGCAATCGCAAAAGCAAAAAGTGGTTGCATTATCGTCATGTGAGGCGGAGTACATCGCTGCAACCACAACGGCATGCCAAGGTGTTTGGCTCACGCAGCTGCTCGGAGATTTGCTCGGAAAGAAGGCTGGTTGTGCTACTCTGCTCGTCGACAACAAATCGGCTATCCAACTCTGCAAAAATCCGGTGTTCCATGATCGAAGTAAGCACATCGAACCGCGCTATCACTTCATTCGGCATTGTGTCGAAAAGGGCAAGATCGTCGTCGACTACATCAACACCGACGAACAACTAGCAGACATATTGACAAAAGCACTTGGGCGAACTAAGTTCCAGGGGCTGCGAACCAAGCTCGGTGTCATCAACATCTGAAACAACTAATTAGGGGGAGTTTGTTAGTTAATTAATTAGTTCAGCTTTTTTATTTACTTCATGTATTTGTTTTATTTTGAACTCTTCAAAGTCACGATCAAGTAGTTCCACATGTTTAGGAGATGTGACTTAGTGGAGCAGTTTATTTTGTTTTGTTATTTAAAGTAATGAAAAAAACCAAGAAAAGCTGAGCGTATTTTTTCAGCACCAAAACTTTGTGTCTTGATTTTACGTTTTCCAGTATCGTGAGAAATCTTTGAGTGAGGGTGAACAATATAAAAGGAAAATATCACCTTCAATTAATTAGTAGCTTAAGAAGCCAAGGATCAAAGAATCCTCATTTTTTACAATTTTCAGAATTTAGAGATTTTTAATAACAGATTTACTTATTGCACTCTTCCTGACGAGTTACTTCTCTGTATAGACTTACACTTTAATCGTAGTAAATGAATACACCCTGACTTTTCAGGTGCTAAGCCATTCATAAATATACACCCTTTAATCATACTTATTATGGGTAATTCATTTTACAACACACATTAATCATTTACGTTTTGTACAATGTACAACACCCTTTCGCTTTCTCTTCGTTCATTTTCTCTCTCTCTCTCTCCGTTCGATATTCTCAGACCTTTCTGGTGAAGGCATAATGGGCGGCGATCAGCGAGCCAATCTGCACAAAGTCCTACCACGCATCATTCAAGGTGACATCTTTCTTCATGTTAGTCGTCTTTTTCTTTCAGTCTCTGAGCTCGAAATCACAAAAACCCTCACATGCAGCGACAATTTTGATCGATTGGTTCGACCGAGTCACAGGCACAGCCTCATGGCTCAAGGTTTCTTCTTCATTTCACTTCAACTACTTCTCTACGATACATCATGCGTGAATATAATATATATATATATATATTTATTTTCAGATGCGGTAGATTTTGCAGGTCATCGAAAGGTGGGATAATTTGTGACCAGTTCCTGGCAATCGTGGGTTTCAGAAATGGACTTCCTCTTGAGTAACTGGTGGGTTTCGTTTTCTTCATTTACACTGCCTAATGGATATATCATGAACTTGGAATATCTTTCTGAAATCTGTATGGAAAACTTGATTATGTGGCCTTACATTTCAAATGTATGTTTCGTTATTGCAATCATCTATTATTTCATTTTCATTGTTTGGGTACATATTTTACAGAGAAGACCACTGGTATATAATTCAAGCTCTATATATATATTCTCTATGTGCTGAAGGATTTGCTTTTTATTTGGATACTTCCGCACTGTGTTTGACATTGAAAGTCAGTTTTACTGTATTAATATTTTGGTTGTTTATTCATTTTACATCTGTTTATTCACGAAATATTTAGGAATGAATAAGTTTGTTTTAGCAGGGTGAATCGCACTATTGTGATTTTTCATGTCAATTTCTTTGATCAAAAGTAATTAAATTTTTTGTTTATTGGTGAAAGTATTGTTATTCAAGAATAGAAAGTGGAGCAATGTCATCTCAATTCTTCTATCTATTGTGGCAGACAAGACGGGTAATCTCAGTAAAGTCGCTCAACATTACCCAATAGTGAGTCTTTTAGCCATTAATCCTTGACCACTTTTAGTTTGGCTAATTTCTTTTGCGCTTTTAAGCTTGATTTCGGTTAACGTTTTCATGTAAATTCCATTTGTCATGGTAGTGTTTCCTATCTCCTTATTTACCTTAATAATTTTTTTTATTGTTTAACTTATTGAACATTTGAACCTCTTTGGTTGCTCTTCCATAACAAATAAGAAAGTCAATGTATATTATTAAGCTCGAGTGATGGTTTTAGCAGAGTGAAGATCATTAATTTTTAGTATATATATTCTTTAAATCTCATTCTATGTTTTTGTTCATAACTGTGTTTTTTGCGGAAATAACTTTGGATGTCTCTTTTCCTTCGAATATTTATATGTTTTTTGTACTGTGCTTTTTAATTTCTCTGTGGCTGGATCTTTCAGACATATTCAATCTTTAGACAAAAATCATCATAATTATTTTATATTTTAGACATTAGAAATTGGAGCTTTCTCAAAGACTGAGCATTACGATTTGGGAATTCAAATCCATTGCTTCGATGCAAACTCGAGTTAATTAGGCTTTCAAAACACCCTTTACGATAGAAGAGGAAATGATTCGGAATAGTCCAATAGGAAGAAACGGGGTTTAAAGAGACATTCGGAGCATGATGTCTGATTTCCAACCTCAATCCCAAGTTCCTCTCTGACATGGTGTTCATAAGAATTGTATAACAAAATAGTTGTTTTCACGTTTTTGTATATATTATGTTGTTGGACAATGTTGTTCTTTCACTAAAACGTAGCCTCATTCAGGCACACACGGTCGCTTGCTTTCTTGGTTAACTCTCACTCACTTTCTATAGTTTATTTGTATTGCTCTCAAACAATTTTTGGTGTTATTAAAAATGCATACGCTGATTTCTTTTAGTTATATGTAAGGATACATATAACTAAACGTATGTGTTCAATTTTTGGTGATTTGGATTTAGAATTTGATTACATTACCTTTTATTCATAAAGAATTTGTAGCAAGTATGTGTTCTTTCGACTCAATCTTAATCATATTAAACAATTTATTTATCCACGCATTAGAAGATTTTTTTTTTTGTTTACAAAGAGTTTGACTCATTTCTGCTATATAAAAATATTAGTTAAATGACAATTTTTTTGGATAAATTTACTTTGAATATTTTACGCATGCTAAATATGTTTCGGCATCATGAATAACAAAGAAGGAATGTCTTATCATATGGAAACATGTACCCAACGTGCACATAAATTTTGTCAATAATTATGCTTCATACATTTTTTAATAACTATTTTAACAATAGGCGTATGGTTTGGAAATAGAAATAGTTTATATTCCTACTTTCACTCATTAAATACGGATGTTTCCACGCATAAAATGAGAACCACAATGTTTTGTGATTAAACTACAAATTTCAACAGTCTCATTTGTTATATTAGCATGGAAATTATGTAACCCATTTAAATACCCTTTTTTATCATCTTTTTAGGTGGAATGCAATTTTTAGATTTAATATATCTAAGGAAATAAAAGACAAATTTCAGTTTTTTACGAATACGGTTTTTTCTAAACCAACCACAATATCAAGAATACGATTTTTTTTCTCAACCAAATTTCTCAAGAAAAAGATGGACAATTTTTTCTAATAAAAAAGAAAGGGTTTTTATTTCTGTGATAAAATGATTTTTCATTTTTTTCTTGGTTTGTTCGGTTTTGCTTTCTATGTTCTTTTGTATTTGTTTATTGTGCTCTTATCGTATTCGATAGCTTTAAGCCAATATTATTTGTTTCTGCTGATATTTTAACCATTGTGACACTCATGTTAATTCAATTTTTTGTGATGAACCTCACATACAGTTTATTTTGGTTATGTTTTATTTGGATTGTAGCAAATCTTTATTTGTATGCATTTTGTTATGTTTTTTTGCTATTAGTTATGGTGTGTATTATTATCGAATTCCATAATACATGTCTTCACATTGGATCATGCCTTGCTCTTAATGCATCTGACATAATTGCTTTGTTTTTGAATAATGTATTAAAGATTTTTCAATGTCAAATTACAGGTAAAAGAGATCAATGCAAGGTTATAATTTAAAGTATTAATCGCACGAATATTTGATGTTCAATTTTTCTTCTCACTCTTCTGGTTTTAAGATCTGTATGTTCGCAATTCTCATGTTCAGGTCATTAAGTGTTTTAAATAAACCATGGATATGTATTGGAACTTGGTTTTCTTTATTTAAGAAGCTATTTAATTGTGAATAGGAAGGTTTTGAAAGTGCTTATTTACGAGCATATGTTTGTATTGTGCATATGTGCAGACCGGAAAATCTTTGGTTGGTCGTGAGTAGATGGTCATGTATCACATATTCATTTTAAATTATGAGTTAATGATATGTTAAGAAGCATGTATACAAATGGAGTGACACAAATTGTTCATGTATTATGATTTAATGAAAGCAAATTGATTATAGTTGTTCGAATGTATGTAAAAGTGACTAAAAGTGTAAAAAAATATTCTTAGTTAATTTTCCTGATTTGCCATTAACTATAATATTATTTATGAGAAAATGATGATTTAAGATATAATTTATAAGAATTTACACAAAAACAAATAATATTATATCTATTATATCGACAATTATTTTCTCATATTTACTAAACATGTGAGTTGTGACGATAATATTAAAGTATTTGTTATTTACACACATTTGACAATTATTTACTTAATATTTTTTTCGATTAACAAATTCAATTTTACTTTAAGCCAACGCTCAAGATTTGTAGTTTCACCTGCAATTATGAGTTAATGATATGTTAAGAAGCATGTATACAAATGGAGTGACACAAATTGTTCATGTATTATGATTTAATGAAAGCAAATTGATTATAGTTGTTGGAATGTATGTAAAAGTGAGTAAAAGTTTAAAACAAATATTCTTAGCTAAATTTCCTGATTTTCCATTAACTATAATATTATTTATGAGAAAATGATGATTTAAGATATAATTTATAAGAATTTACACAAAAACAAATAATATTATATCTATTATATCAAAATTTATTTTCTCATATTTACTAAACATGTGAGTTGTGACGATAATATTACAATATAAACCTAATGTTATTTACACACATTTGACGATTATTTACTTAATATTTTTTTTCGATTAACAAATTAAATTGTACTTTAAGCCAACCCTCAAGATTAGTAGTTTCACGTACAATTATGAGTTAATGATATGTTAAGAAGCATGTATACGAATGGAGTAACACAAATTGATCATGTATTATTATTTAATGAAAGCAAATTGATTTTAGTTGTTGGAATTTATGTAAAAGTGACTAAACGTGTAAAAAAAAAATATTCTTCGTTAATTTTCCTGATTTGCCATTAACTATAATATTATTTATGAAAAAAGATGATTTAATATATAATTTATAAGAATTTACACAAAAACAAATAATATTATATCTATTATATCGACGATTATTTTCTCAAATTTCTAAACATGTGAGTTGTGACAATAATATTACAGTATTAACCTAATGTTATTTACACACATTTGACGATTATTTACTTAATTTTTTTTTCGATTAACAAATTAAATTGTACTTTAAGCCAACCCTCAAGATTAATAGTTTCACGTACAATTATGAGTTAATGATATGTTAAGAAGCATGTATACAAATGGAGTGACACAAATTGTTCATGTATCAGTATCATGATTTAATGAAAGCAAATTGTTTTTAGTTGTTGGAATGTATGTAAAACTGACTAAAAGTGTAAAACAAAACATTCTTAGTTAATTTTCCTGATTTGCCATTAACTATAATATTATTTATGAGAAAATGATGATTTAAGATATAATTTATAAGAATTTACAGAAAAACTAATAATATTATATCTGTTATATCGATAATTATTTTCTCATATTTACTAAACATGTGAGTTGTGACGATAATATTACTGTATTAACCTAATGTTATATACACACATTTGACGATTATTTACTTAATATTTTTTTTAATTACAATATCAAATTTATAGAATTAATTTATCTAATATTTTATCTACATGTAAAAAGTATATTTTCTCACCCGTCTACTAGTTTAATAATAAGTGGAAAAGATTGATTTTTAATTTTACTAAGTCTTTCTTATTTAATGAAATCCCTTAGTAATTTGATCTGTTGGATGATTCAAGAATTGATCTGAACCATTGAATTAAAAAATTAATTGATATTTAATTAATAATAACGTAATGGGCTTGACCTGTTTGAATGGGCCAAAGCTCATTAGGTCATTCTAGACCGTGGTCTATAAATACCCAATATTTAGGTCATAATAAGCCTTCCAAAACCTAATCTTAGAAATAATTTTGAGCTTTCCCCCTCTCCCCTAGTTCGCCAATCGCTCTTCCCCGTGTGCAAATATCGTGTCGTCATTCAATCATTGAGAAAAGCCAAGCAGTTTGACAAGGTGATTTCCAATCTGCACAAATCAAAGTTATCGCATCGACGTAATGGACGAGATAGAACTTCAACATTTGTAGAGTTATGATCCTTAGCCAAAACGCATCCCAAGACACGGCAAACCGAGGAGATTCGACCATAAAAATTACCAGTCGGCAAAAGTACCAAAAGTCTGATAAAGTATCTAAATCGAATTATTTTGATTCTTGTGTATAATATAGATTATTTGTTCTAGGATATCCCGAGATTTCCACATCGGGATTAAGAATAATCCACGAAAAATCCAAACACTCAATATACTTGCAAAAGAGAGAGCTGCCATGTCAACATTATGTTTGTTTGAATCCGCCCTTTTAACCCTCGAATGCATAATTGCATACGCACTGGAAGATTATTTCTATAGTTAACGCTTTAGCGTATGCCATTCATTTATGTTTATTTAAAAAAAAAAAAGTAAGCGCTTTAACTTAGGCCATTAATTTATGTTGATCTAGAAAAAAGTAAACGCTTAAACTTATGCCATTGATTTATGTTTATTATTATTTTTGAATACTCATGTCGTTAATGCTCTTCAAAATATATAACGTACTCAGAATCTAGACTTTTGAAGAGAAGAAAAGACTGTTTGTGTTAATATTTGCAGTTGAATATGAACAAGAAATTTGATAAAACGTCACTGAATTTATCACTAATTAGAAAAATGATACTCAAATTTACATAGTAATAATATACTACTAATATTTTTCTTTGTTAAAAAAAACACTAAATTTGAGCTCGAAAGTATGTCACATTTTTCGGTTATCATGGACTACGATGATAGCCAAAAAATTTCGATTATCCTCGTTGAAGATAGCTCATTTTTTTTGGATCTTTTGAAAAAGGATATATACATACATCGTCAAAAGTTTAAGTTATTTTTTTATAAAAGTTTAGAGATTTTTTTACATATCAAGATGATCCAAACTTTCAACAATGTATGCATTTTTTTTTCTTTCAAAAATAGCTTAATTGTTTGGCTATCTTGGACTAAGATGACCGGATTTTGGTTATCATAATAACCGAAAATTTTGCTATCTTCAAAATGGTTCTTAAGTCATCTTCATACACGAGTCTATCTAAACTTTTTAACGGAGATGACGTTAATTTTAGACGTATAGTTGTACACACCCTTTTCAAAGATAGTCGATGATTTTTTTATTTTCTTGGACTAAGATAGCCGAGTATTTTGGATGTCTGGTGGCTCAAATGTCTTTGTCCAAAATTAAAAGTAAAAATGCTATTTTATTAGTTTTGAAAATTTGAATATTATTTTAATAATTAATGATAAATTGAGTGTTATTTTTATCAGGTTTTTCATCTCAAACTTGAATTCATTGAAGTTTTGACCAAAATTGTCTTTTTTTTTTTATTAAAATAATAATTTAAAAGAACTAGTCTTAAACTGGAACATTCCACAATTTTAAGTTTGCGCGTTTATAGTCGTACACAAGTAGTGTAACATCAGACATACATGTTATATATTACGTTACGTACGTCACGGATTATATATATATATATATATATATATATATATATATGGAAACAAAATAAATTATTTATATCAAAATTACAAAAGCTTTGCAAATCTACAACGGAGTTAGTATCTCAAGAATCCGGCGTTGTTATCTCTGAGGTCGATGTTTAGCCCCGAAAGGTCGGTGCTAGCACCCTCGAGCCCGGCGTTAGTAGCTCCAAAGTAAAATTTTGACATAGAATATTGCTAACATAGTTAGTAACACCTAATACGGAGTTAATAACTCAGAACTCGAAAAAAATTGCATAGCTTTCGTTTATTTGTTATAACACGCTCATTGTTTGTTTAACTTTTTCAAATAACTTACGGTTAGAAAGTTAAGAAATAGACTTATAACTTTTGTATTTTAAATTGTATCATATAAGGACTTTAGATGTATGAAAAGTTACCCACAAAATATATCTTCTACTACACAATATATAGTTTTCCGTTCGATTGACATTTCTTATTTTTCCTTGCGTATTATAATAAAGCGTAACACACAAGTTATAAATCTATCTCGTGCTTTCCAAAAATAGATCGTTTGTAAACTTTAGTACAACATTGAGTGAGTTATACCAAAACTACAAAAGTTATACAATTTATCTCTAAGATCACTATAATTAACTGCGAAGTCGGCGTTCCTAACTATGAATTCGGTGTTAGCAACCCTGCATTCGGTATTAGCAATATTCTATGTCAAAATTTGACTTTGGAGCTGCTGACACCGACTTTGAGGTTTCTCATATCGACCTTTCGGAACGGAACATCGACCTCAAAGACAACACAAAATTGTAGATACTAACTCCGCTGTAGATTTTCACATCTTTCATATTTTTGGAGTGGAAAGATAAAAGATAGATGTACAATTTCGTAATTTTTAATTTTTCATAAAAGTTCATTAATTATATCAAATTTTCTCAAAACAAATATTTTGCATTACACTAATGTCTAGTTTTACGTTTTCGTTGAAATTTTGAATTTTTATTGAACTATTTTCATAAAAGTTAAAACAACAAAGTTGTAGATATCTCTTAGCTTTTCAGCCATAGGTAGATTATAAAATTTGGACAAAAATTGAGTAACTTATTCCAAATATACGAAAGCTATACAATTTATCTCCGAGTTCAGAGTTCTTAACTCCCAAGTCGGTGTTATCAACCTAAAATTTGGTGTTTGCAATCTTCTATGCCAAAATTTGACTTTGGAGCTGCTAACACTAGGCTCGAGGTTGCTAGCACCTACCTAATTTCTAGGCTAAACATCGACCTCGGAGATACCAACGCAGAACTTAGAGATACTAATTCCGCTGTAGATTTTCATATCTTTCGTATATTTGGCATAACTCACTCATGTAATTACCAAATTTACAAATTACCAACTGTTGAAAAGATGAAAGATAAATTTACAACTTCTTAGTTTTGAGCCTCATCATAAAATTTGTTTAAGTATATCACAATTTCTCGAAATAAATATTTTGCATTACACTAATGTCGTATTTTAACTTTTGGTTGAAAGTTCATATATTTATTTAACTGTTTTGATAAAACTTAAAACACCAAATTTGTAGATCTATTTCTTAGCTTTCCAACCGTAGGTCATTTGTAAAATTTGGACAAAAACTGAGTGATTCATGCCATAAATACGAAAGATGTGCGATATATCTCTAAGTTCAATATTGCTAACTTCGACCAAGATTTGCAGAATATCATATTTTATTCCACAACTTATTCGTATATTGTCCAAATACTATGATTTAAATCTTATTTTAAAGCCATAAGATGGATATAAAACTTTATAGTTTATGTTTTAGCAAAAAAATATTTCAAAACGTGGATCGAAATAACCGAAAGTTCCATCTACAAACTATGTTTCGTCTTTACATTTTCCGCGATTTTTCCTTCCTCCTGCACAAACTAGCTTTCACGACATCAATGCTCTCTTCTTAATCTATCCAACGGGGTATAACCATCATCATTTGGAAATCTGAGGATAAAAAATGCAGAAAAATGGAAAATAATGTGGAGTGAAAAGAATGAAGGAGAAAATGAAACGAGAAAAGCTAAAATCAGGATGTATATGCAACAAAAAAAAGAAGAGCGTAGGGATATTTTTGTGAATGAATAATATGAGCATCACTAGTTTTTAATGTTTGCCACATTGGTGACTATGTCAAGATTTTCTCTCACATTCCTCTCTAGATAATGAATTTTCTATATATATATATATATATATATATATATATATATATATATATTGTGGGCGTGTAACAGAAGGAAATCGACAAGGTTCCAAAAGTCAAACTTATTGCTTAAAGCTATCAATAAGTTTAGAGAATTAAACATCTAAATAAATTAAATATCTCTCCATATTTATAGGAATATCTAAATAGTTTAAACATGTCCCCATACTTTGTTCCTATAAGTACCCCTCAATCGAAATGAAGAACCATAGTACCACAAAAGCCTTATTTTCTTGACCGCTCTTGCTATCTACTTCAATGGCCAATTCGGTAACCCAAACGGCTATAGCACGTACTCTAAGTCCAACCGATGGCTTCACACAAGTAACTCTTTCCCCAGACCGCAACTTTGAGCTGCAAAAACCCTACGACAAAGCTGCTCAGTATCGCTACAGTAACATCGATGGAGTCGAAAGACTGTGGGTGAAAAAAAAATGACAAGCCTTTCAAGCGCGATACCGAAACCAAACCTCGAACCGAAATTCGCATTTTGGTACTTATATTATGTGGTCTGTTATTGTTCTGTCTAATTTCCATCTAACTTCATACGGAACCGGTTTATATATTATATTTAAATGATTAAAAAACACTGATAAAAACAGTACCAAAGTATAGGAAATCACATGACAAATATTCTCAAATTAACGTAATATTTCAGTGGCACATTGGCACATATGTATACCAGTCCTATTCTTTGTGATTAATAATAAAACTAATCCAATATTTCTTGGTTTTTATTTAGCGCAACAACTACACCACAGGGGTTAGGCAGTTCGAGGGAAGCTTTTACGTGCCGAGGGGAACCACTGGTGCAAGCATCATGCAAATCTTAAGAGGATCGCCTGGGTCGACGACGCTGCAACTTAGGGTTTATGATGGTGTTCTGAAGGTCTACGGGAACGAAGTGGTGGAATCTAACATATATAATAGGTGGATCAAAGTCAATGTTATCCACGATGTTGAAAGTTCGAGGGTCACGGTGTTCATAAATGGTTCCCAGAAGGTTGTCACTCGGGGTCATGGCAATTCCAGCTTTTACTTCAAATATGGCATTTATGCCCAGCGTGATTCAAGCGATCGCATGGAGTCCCGATGGAGAGGGATCAAAATCTTTAGAAGATAGTTCATGCATGCATAAATTATATCTTCTACGTGCAGGGGCGTAGACACGCACGTCTCACCATGCGCACGTGCGTACGCTGAGATTAAAAAAAAAAAAAAAGAAGCTATCGTTAGTCTCCTTTTCCCCTTCTTCCTCCTCTTCTCTGTGTAACTAGGGCATTTTTCCACACTACTTTCCAAGAATCTGACAGGCACTTTCCTTGATCTTTTGGTTTCGGCATTCTCGGCATCGGTCGATTTTCGCGTTCTCGGCGTCTTTCGGTCTCGGCATTCTCGGCGTGCTTTGCTCTCGACATCCTTCGGTCTCAGTGGTCTCGGCATTATCGGCGTCGTTCCGCTTCGGTGTTCTCAGCGTCCTTTGATATCGGCATTCTCGGCGTCTTTCGCTTTCGTTGTTCTCGGCATTCTCGGCGACCTTCGGTTTCAGTGGTTCTCGACATCCTCGGTGTCTCTCGGTATTCTCGGAATTCTCGGCGCTCTTGGGTCTCGGTGCTCTCGGCTTTCTCGGTACACACTTTCTCTCACTTATTCAACTAATATGAATATTGGGTTTTTTTATTATTATTTATTTTTGGTTGATGTTATGTATAATAACATTGTGCTACGGCTGAAATGACAGTCTAACTACGCCACTGTCTACGTGTATATAAAAGAATACATTTTATTCCAACTATGTAGTTTGGATAATTTGTATATTTGTATTATGTTTGTAATTAATCTGTGAAACAGTATTGCTGCCTATCATATACATGGGTACATCTGCGAATAACAGTAAAGTACTTATGTATAATTATTTGTGTTGTTTGATAAATTCCATAATTATAATTGTTATGGGTAATTCTCGGAATTGATTTACGAAATGAATTAATTAAACGGGAATTATTAATATAATTCCCGTTAATTAATCATATAATTTGATTAATCTTTATTAATCAAATTAATCAATTTCAAACCCCAAATTTCCCTCCGGAGGCCCGTTTTTGAAAAACAAAGTGTCTCGGTGTTCGCAAAAATATGAAAAACCCCAAAAACGACATAAAATTTGGGAAAAACGGACACGGGACGCGCCCGGGAGCAAAAACACCCGAGCACCTCTTCGGCGGGCCCCACAGCACAGGCAGCGGGACCCACCAGGTCAGACCAGCCCCAAGTGGGGCTGGAGAAACACCAGATCGCGCCACGTGGCGCGATCTCCCGCGCCCGCGCAGCAGCGCGGGCCCCCGATGCACCGGATCGCGCCACTTGGCGCGATCTCCCTCGCCCGTCCCATCCGAGGGGCGAGCCGCCCACTCGCGCGCCCATCCCCACGCGGACACGTGGAGGGCCGCGATGGGACCCCGATCCGCGCGCCAGCCACTTGGCGCGCGCGTGCAGGCGCGTGAGCCGTCCGATCGGCGATCCGACGGCGGCGATCGACTCCTCTTTTCCCGGGGACCAACCTGCAATATTCTACATTGCCCAGGGACCTCCTGGAAAATATTTATTTTCATTTGGACCCCTGGACCCTATTATAAATAGAAGCTCAGTTCAGTTAAAACGGTAACTCATTCGAACTCATTCGAACTCACTCGACTCGAGTTCTCTCTCTCTCTCTACCCCCGATATACTCGCCTCCCCTCAAATATTATACTAATGTTGAGCGTCGGAGGTGAATCAGGGGGTACCCCCCCCCCCCCCCCCCCTGTTTCCCTTGACCTCGGATGTTACATTTTTCAGGCTCAGAAAGTGAGTTCGTAAAAGCGGAAGCCCTGGAGGAATTTTCATAAGACCACGACCCGCCTAATAGGCTCCGTTCCACATTGTCTCCAGCCTATCTCCAGTCTGCTATATGGCTGTTGGGATAGTCTGGGGACAAGTGACGGGACCCACTATTTAGGTCGTAGGGTCAAGTCTGAGAAATTCCCCCCTAAGATCCGGACGACCGAGGGATCACCCTGAGAGGGGTCTCTGGATCTATATATGACGAATGCACTCCCCCGTTCACTGGTACCCCCGATCCGCGTGGACTCCGAACCTGTACAAAACCCGGCCTGGTCATCTCCAGGCTCTGCGGTAACAGGTAGCGAGCCACCCCGATCGCCCGGACCCTGAACGGCCACGAGACCTTCGATCCAAGAAAGTCCAGAGATACCAACTCAGAGTCCCCGAATCGGTCAATTAAAACCACACCCTGAAGTCAGAACGGCAGTCGCCCCGAAATCAACGAGGGTCAGATGGAACAATCATTGACAATAAAATCCACCACCCCCGTAACTGGGCCATCCAAGGCCCACGCAAAAGTCAGCAGAAGCCCGCCACGTCAACGAGCGACATTAGGCCAGGCCCAAAATCCGTAACTTGGGCCTCGACAGTGTTTGATCCAAAAAACGGCATCAACATTTTGGCGCTAGAAGGAGGGGGGCCACGAATTCAATCCTCTGAACAACCCGACCAGCAGAACGACGCTCTGATCCCACAAATCGGAGAATGTCATCCAAATCAACGGAAGTCACGCCCTCTCACCCCACAGAGAGCATCGCCCTAAACACTCGGGCCAAGACCCAAGCTCGTCGAAAGCAGGTCCGTATCCTGCCGGAAACAAGCACCCGTCATGAGTCAGCTCACAACGAGGAAAGATTGGTCCGAGTCGAAGAAAGTCTTTTCCGGCTGACGGGACTCATCTCCAAACACTTCGAGGGCAAGCACGCCAACGAAGGAGAGGAGGAGAGCCCTGAAGAATCCCTCGAACTCACCCAGAAAGAGGCAAATGAAGAACGCCCCGTTCCCAAAAACCTTCAGGGGCCAGCACAATCGCAAACCACCCGACGATCAGCCTTCGATCGACTCGGGGGGTACGAAGGTACCACCAACAATGCTAGAAGCCGGCGAAGGGAACGTCGGCGACAGAGGCATATCCCGAACGACGAGGAGGATCTCCGACACCGCCTAGATCTCGCCGGACAGCAAAGAGACCGGCAGCAACGCAAAAGCCGAAAAAGGGAAAGGCCTCATCAACCAGAGGAATCTGGTAGTGACGACAGCTCAAGGAGATCCGACAACTCCCGGCGCCCCCGGCACCAGGAGGGAGAATATGTCATCCCCGCAATAGGTACTCAGGTGACAACCCCGCCGTACGAGGGCCTCAAAAGCGAGCTCCAAACCCTCAAGCGGGAAATGGAGAAGCTCTCCGCGGCCCAAAATGCTAGCCTAGTAACGCGGAGTTTAGCTGAAGGGAGCATTTCCCCTCTGGCGGATCACCTGCTCGCCGAGGATCTCGACGGTGATCTGAGGTTCCCGCTAAACCTCATCTACGACGGCTCTACCGACCCAACGTACCACCTGGTGCAATACCAGTTCAACATGCGAGTGAATAAATGCTCACCCGCCACAATGTGTCAGGCTTTCTGCCTCACTCTTGCGGGACCCGCCTTCGAATGGTACCAACGCCTTCCGAAAGGATCCATCGGGTCCTTCGACGAACTCGCGGAGCGATTCACTTCACGTTTCGCCAGCTCAATCTCGCAGCGCAAGCCAAAGTCCTACCTGTGGACTCTCAAGCAGCGCAAGGACGAGACATTACAGAAGTACCTGAAAAGGTTCGTCGAGGAATCAAACAAAGTCGCCAGTTACACGGACGACGACGCCATTACCGCAGTAATCGACGGCCTGCCGCTAAGCGATTTCTCTCGCTCCCTTGTCAAAGATAGGCCAGTCTCAATGGCCGAATTGATGGCAAGGGCAGCAAAAGACATTGCTGTCGACGAATACTTCGGCGGCAGAAACCAGTTCAACTCCGACGATTAGAGTCGCAACGACCGAAAAGGTGGTAGCGGCGGACCACAGAGTAGAAAGCAGCACCCACAGCCCAACTCCGGAAGCAGACCGCCGTTGCATAAACTGACGGATAAATTCCGGAAAGACGCAAACTTCACCCCCCTGACGGCCTCGCCCGCAATGATCTTCAGCCTACATGGAGATAAATTCGGGAGACCGCCGCCACTCAAGAAAAATGCCAAGAAAGACATGAGCCGATACTGCGAATACCACCAGGATCACGGCCATACGACGTCAGAATGCTATCAGCTGAAAAGGCAGATCGAGCAACTGATTCAGGAAGGACAGCTCAAGGAGTTCGTCAAGAAACTAATCTCGGGAAGCGGGAACGCCCGCAACCTGAGCCAACAAGACAACAGGCCACAACGCGAAGACAGCCCCATTCTATCTCGCGCTGGAAAAGCGCCAGAAGAGGGCAGGCCTTCCCAATTCCATATCATATCAACCATCATGGGCAGACCTGAGACCGAAGATTCGAGCAATCAACGAAAGCGATACGCCAGGTCCCTCGGAGAAGACTTTGACGTCCATCAAGTCAATGTCACTAATCACGGAGGAGCACCCCACATGCTCCCCAGCCAAGAAATCACCTTCACCGAGCAGGAGGCTCGGAGAATCTCTCACCCGCACAACGACGCCATCGTAACCGATATACTAGTCGCCAACAGCCGAGTCCGGCGAGTCCTGATTGACAACGGGAGCTCCGCCGACGTCATCTTCAAATCCGCCTTGATCCAAATGAACCTCGGAGGATTGGTCCCCACGCCGGTAAACACACCCCTTTACGGCTTCAACGGAAAGCCTGTCTACACCGAAGGCGCCATCACCCTGCCCACGACATTCGGATCCGAGGGCGGAGCCCTGACCACCAAAATGATCAGGTACCTGGTGGTAGATCAACCTTCGGCCTACAATGTCATCCTGGGATGACCCAGCCTCAACAAGCTGCAAGCCATCGCATCTACCTTTCATCTACTCGTCAAGTTCCCGACGGAAAACGGGATAGGAGTTATGAAAGGTAGTCAGCAGGAATCCAGGAATTGCTACGCCCAGTGTACAAAACCCGGGAAGAACGAGTCGGTTATCAATACGATATGCCAACTCGAGGAAGAACTTCCCGAGTACCCCAGGAACGCAAGAATGTTTGGCGAGCTGGACCCTCGGGATGACAGGCCCAAGCCCACCATGGAACCATCATCGGAAGTGACACAGATCCCGATCACGGTAGACCGGCTCGAAAGGACGGTCATAATCGGGGCCCAACTCCCGGTCATGATCAAAACCAGGTTGATCGCATTCTTGAGGGAATTCAAGGATGTGTTCGCCTGGTCACACGCCGACATGCCCGGCATTGACCCCGAAATCTCCGTCTACCGATTAAATATCGAAGCAGGAAGAACGCCGAAGATTCAACGCCGGCGCGCCTTCAACCCCGAACGATATCAGGCGATCAGCGAAGAAGTCAACAAACTCATCACCGCCGACTTCATCAAAGAAGTGACGTATCCCGACTGGGTGTCCAACATAGTGATGGTGAAAAAGCCAAACGGAAAATGGAGAATCTGCATAGATTATTCCGATCTCAACGCGGCATGTCCCAAAGATTGTTTCCCGCTACCAAGAATCGATCAATTGGTGGACGCCACCGCCGGCCACCAGCTCATGAGCATGATGGACGCCTATTCAAGATACAACCAAATCCGAATGCACAAGCCTGATCAGATACACACGACATTCGTAACTGATCGATGACTCTATTGCTACAAGGTCATGCCATTCGGACTCAAGAACGCCGGAGCCACGTACCAACGCCTGGTCAACAAGATTTTTGCCCCGCTAATCGGGAAGACTATGGAGGTATACGTGGACGACATGATTGTAAAAAGTCTTCGGGAAGAAGACCACGTCAGCGATCTGCGAGAGACATTCCTGTTACTGAGAAAGTATCAGATGAAGCTAAATCCAGCCAAGTGCGCCTTCGGAGTCGAGTCCGGAAAATTCCTGGGATACATCGTCAATAGTCGAGGAATTGAGGCTAACCCTGAGAAGATCAAGGCCCTCCTCGAAATGAAAAGCCCACAACGAATCAAAGAGGTGCAAAGCCTGAACGGAAGGATCAACGCTCTAGGAAGGTTCGTCTCAAAGGCCACGGATCGCTGCCAGCCGTTCTTCCAAGCCCTCAAAGGTGGAAAGAACTTTGTCTGGAACGAGAAGTGCGAAGCGGCCTTCCAGGAGCTGAAAATCTACCTCGGATCACTACCCTTGTTGTCAAAACCACAGGAGGAGGAATCACTCTACCTCTACCTCTCAGTGTCAACTCGAGCGGTGAGCGCTGTGCTGGTCCGGGAAGAAGACAAGAGGCAATTGTCGATCTATTACATCAGCAAAGCCCTCCTTGACGCTGAAACGCGTTACACGCAAATCGAGAAATTGGCGCTAGCCCTGGTCACTGCCGCAAAGAAACTCCGCCCATATTTCCAGGCTCACCAAATAGTCGTAAGAACGGAGCACCCAGTCCGAAAGGCACTGCTCAAAGGAACCTCCTCACGAATGGCTATCTGGTCACAAGAGCTAGGAGAATACGGCGTCGAGTACCAGGCAAGGGTGGCCGTCAAAGGCCAAGCCGTGGCCGATTTCATCGCTGAGTTCACATACGACACCGAGGTCGAAACCGAGGAGGAAATGGACGAAGCACCCAAACCCCCGAAGAGAAAAAATACCCCCGACGGCCCAACCTGGTGCCTGCACGTCGACGGCGCCTCAAACATGCACGGGTCCGGGGCCGGGATAGTTCTCACCAACCCCGATGGTGAAAAACTCCGCTACGCCCTGCGCTTCAGGTTCAAGACTTCAAACAACGAAGCTGAATACGAAGCGCTGCTAGCCGGACTACGAATCGCACACAAGCTCTTGGTGGAGAACCTGCGAATCCACTGCGACTCCCAGCTGATTGTGAAGCAAGTAGAAGGCGAATACCAAGCGAAGGAAGCCCACATGGTAGCATACCTAGCAGAAGTGAGACGACGCCTGGAGCCACTATCCTGGTACGAGATCACACAGATCCCACGAGACGAGAACTCGGAGGCTGACGCCCTGGCAAGGGCAGCTTCCGGGGCAGGAAACGAAGGACTGGAAAAAGTCCCGATCAAAGCCCTCAGCAAACCTTCGATAAAGAAACCCGAAACCCCTGACGTTGCGACCAGAAATGGAGCGACAACAGGAATGGAAAAAGAAGCGATCCCAACTCCTGACAAGGGAATCCTCTCCCTGGAAAGCGAGCCCGTCGAAAGCTGGACCACCCCGGTAAAAGAATACCTGAAATATGGTACTCTCCCGGCCGATCGCAAAGAAGCCAGATAGCTCAAGCTCCGAGCAACGAGATATGTGTTGCACAACGGAGAACTCTACAAACGAGGTTTCATGCAACCTCTCCTAAAATGCCTCGAAGAAGAAGACGCCAACCTGGTCCTCCGCGAAATCCACGAAGGAATTTGTGGAAACCACTACGCCGGACGATCCCTGGCTATGAAAACCCTGAAACAAGGGTACTTCTGGCCCACTCTCAAGAAAGACTCCGCCGAAATGGCGCGAAGATGTGACAGATGCCAACGGTTTGCGCAGATCCTGCGACAACCGGCGGTCCCACTCTGCCCTGTGATGGTTCCCCGTCCTTTCGCAAAATGGGGGATCGACCTGATCGGAAAACTCCCAAAGGCGCCAGGAGGGGTGGAATACGCCATAGTCGCCATCGACTACTTCACCAAATGGGTCAAAGCGGAGCCCATGGCAAAGATCACTCAGACGAACACAACGAATTTCATCTGGCGCAATATAGTGTGCCGACACGGAATCCCCGAGTCCATCATCACCGACAACGCTAAGCAGTTCAACAACTCGGACCTCCGGACGTTCTGCCTAGACCTTGGAATAAACAACACCTATTCCTCCCCGGTCTACCCGCAAGCCAACGGCCAGGTGGAGTCAGTCAACAAGGATATCAAGGCAATCCTGAAAAAGAAACTTGACGAGAAGAAAGGGAAATGGGCCGAAGAATTGCCAGCCGTGCTCTGGGCGTACCACACCACCGCCAGAAACGCAACGGGCGAAACTCCATTCGCTCTAACGTATGGCGTCGAGGCGGTCATCCCCGCGGAGATCACAGTGCCATCACCACGGGTCGAACTCTACGACCCAGAAAAAAACTCCGAAGCACTAAGAGCCGAGCTTGACCTCCTTGAAGAAAGGAGAAATGACGCCTATACTCGCCTGGCGGCCCAAAAGCGAATTGTAGAGCGATACTACAATTCGAAAGTCAAGGCAAGACGCTTCCTTGAAGGCAGCCTTGTCCTCAGAAAAGTGGGGTAGAACACGCAAGTCCAGGGAGCCGGAGTCTTGGGACCTATTTGGGAAGGTCCCTACCGCGTCACCGAGGTCATCAGAGACGGAACTTATCGACTGGAAGAGATGGAGGGTAAGGAGATTCCCCGTCCCTGGAACGTCGAACATTTGAAGCAATACTACCAGTAAAACGGCACGTGACGAGAAACGAGTCGTACACCCGGAGCAAGAAACCTGCGAAGTACGGAGCCGAACAAGCTAAGCAACGACCGGGAGCCCGGCCAGTCTAGGGAAAATCTTCCCTGGAATGATCCGATCCAGGTTGAAGCTAAGAGAAAACAAAAACAAAAGGCTCCAACACAAGCAGGAAAAGCTCGCAGGGAACACGCTCGAAACTATCGTCCCCTCCACAAAACACCCCAATCGGTCCGGAAATAGCTCCGATGTACCAATCTATGTAAAAGAAGGCACCACAAGAAGTGCCAAGTCAATAGAAAGTTGTTATTTCAACTGTCACATATGTCTCTACTTGTATAGTTTTTTCCTAACCCTAACAGATTACTCAAAAACTGGGGGGTGAACGGAATAGGCAAAGAGACATATATATATATATAAAAAAAAAAAAACAAGTCCTAGCAAAGCCCGGACCTTGATCCCGCTTGCTCAAGCGACCAAGTCCGAAACTGTAAGCCGCCTCCCAGGCGCTGACATCGGCACCCGAGACAGTAAGCCGCCCTCCCAGGCACCAACTTCGGGAAGCCAAACGCCTCACAAGCGTCCTCCAGGCGACAAGTCCTAGCAAAGCCCGGACCTTGATCCCGCTTGCTCAGGCGACCAAGTCCGAAACTGTAAGCCGCCCTCCCAGGCGCTGACATCGGCACCCGAGACAGTAAGCCGCCCTCCCAGGCGCCAACTTCAGGAAGCCAAACGCCTCACAAGCGTCCTCCAGGCGACAAGTCCTAGCAAAGCCCGGACCTTGATCCCGCTTGCTCAGGCGACCAAGTCCGAAACTGTAAGCCGCCCTCCCAGGCGCTGACATCGGCACCCGAGACAATAAGCCGCCCTCCTAGGCGCCAACTTCGGGAAGCCAAACGCCTCACAAGCGTCCTCCAGGCAACAAGTCCTAACAAAGCCCGGACCTTGATCCCGCTTGCTCAGGCGACCAAGTCCGAAACTGTAAGCCGCCCTCCCAGGCGCTGACATCGGCACCCGAGACAGTAAGCCGCCCTCCCAGGCGCCAACTTCGGGAAGCCAGACGCCTTACAAGCGTCCTCCCGGCACGAAGTCCTAGCAAGGCCAGGACTCCAATCCCGCCTGCTCAGGCATCTAAAAACAAAGCCAGAGACATAACTCTGGCAGAAAGCAGGAAAAAGACCGCCACGAAGAAAGCTCAACAAAGCTCAGCTCGGGGGGTCGAAAACCTATCTCGAAAGGCGCGAAGTACGTCAGATACATTGGGGTTACCGCTGGTGAAAGGACCGGAAACCGAACCGAATCGCCTGGGATAACAGATACCTGCAGCGAAAGAAAGAAGGGGTAAAACCGAGAAAAGCGGAAACCAACACAAACAACGAAATAAAGCCAGCGCAACCTCAATCGAGGCACACGGAGACATGATATACAAAGTGGCAACTAAAGTCGAATATGTACAAGCCATGCCCAGAAGGCGTCAGTCAAAACCCCACCACAGGCGGTGGATACTACAAAACTCTGAAATAAGCGTACAAAAAGATGCACTATGCTACTCCTCCCCGTGGCCCCGGAAGCGCGAGAAGTCGCACGTACTGCTACCAGTAGCGTCATAAGCGCCTATGTAATCGGCAGGATCACCAAATCCCGCTAGCGCTGCCAGTGGGTCGGGGTGGACCGCCGGAGGAGGAGCTGGAATCACCGCCACATAAGGCTCGAGTGTCGCCCTGACATGAGCCGGGAGCTGGTACTGCTCCGTTAAGAAAGCGACAGATAGCGGAACTCCTTGGTTGGACATCGCCAAGGAGATGAAGACGGCAACAAAACCCTCCCAGAAGCGGGTATCTGCAACCTCCGACATGCTGCTCCGCATGTCCCGAAGATCAGCCTCCAACGCAGCAATGCGACTCCGCGTTGAGACAAGCGCGGAAGCCGTCCGGTGGTACTCTACGGAGCCACGAGCCAGCTGGCCCGCCAACCGCTCCCGAGTCTCCTGAGCCTCGTGAAGCAGACGAAGGGCAGTCGACATCCCTCCTTGCGAGATCTCGGCCCTGGACCTGTATTCCTGGTTCTCGCGTTCCAGGGAGGCATTCCGGGCACGGAGGGAGGCTATCTCCTGCATGTACACGGCGTCCACCCGGAGATCTCGAGGTGGAATTGGAAAATCGGAGTCGCAGGGAGGAAACACCGAAGGGACCTGCAAAAAGTCAAAGGAGAATGAGTCAAAGCGAAAAGACAAAAACAACTGAACAAGTTGTTCTGAGAAGCAGAAAATACCGGGGGCAGGGCCTTCCCAGCTACACCCAGCTCCCCCAACGGAGGAGCGTAGTCAAAGACGGACGGCTCGTGGACCGCCCGCGTGCCGCCACCCGGCGCCGCCACATGCGACAACGACGCACCCGCGGTAGTGTACGGGGCCTTCCCCCGTGAGTGGGTCCCCCTCGACTGACGGCGCTCCCCGTCATCTCCGGCGGCCCGCGCCGGTCGACGGGACCGGCTCACCAAAACCCCGGAGGCAGTCCTCCCGGAATCACCCGTATTGTCTTCTCCAGCCATACCTGCAAGAAAGCAAAAAACAGAGTTAGAAGCGAGACAAATCAAGTTACGAGGCAACCAGCAAAGTAAAAAAGAAACCGTGAAAAGACTGGGGCCCCTCCAAAGAAGCCCAGCATGGTACCAACAAACGATTAGCCGAAATCCACCCCGACGAAACCCACGCCGACCGCTCCAGAAACGGAGCGAAATACTCGGGAGTTACCGACCTTGCCATAAAAAGGCTGCCAAAGTCAAAGCTCCCGAAAGTCGGGCGAGAGCGGGGCGGAGGCAGAACCAGACGCCGGGGAACGGATCTCAAATAACCACATGGGACCCACACCCAGCGACTATGCCAGTCAGGGTCCGAATACTGATGAAGGCCAGCAACACCGACGCCCTGATCAGAATCAAGGACACACCAGTTTTCGAGACCCTGCGTACCCCAATAGAGGCGGAGCACGAAGAACTGAAAAAGTTGGTCAGCCGAAAGGGCGCGACCACGTTCCTCCCGCCACATCGAGTAACACCCGGCAATAAACCGGCAAGCATCCGGGCTACGCTGAATCGGATGCAAGCCGGTGCGGACCAAAATCTCCTCCAACAATGGAGGGATTGGGAGAGTAAATCCAAGGCGAATGCTCTCCAAAGGCACCGCCACCATCCCGTCGGGAGGACGACTAGGCAAAGAACCCTCCGTCGGCGCACAAACACCCTCGACAGGGACCAGCTCCTCATCCCGAAAAAACTCCGCCAGATTATCGGGGGAAACGACGCTCGGAACGTCAATATCCGAACAATCCGAAGGCGGATCAAACCAAAACCGGGTGGGAGCCTCATGATCAGGATCAACCCGCCTCCTCACATTCCGATGAAAAATCGGACGTGACCCGCCTGCTATGACGGCTCTATGACGCGATCCGCTCGCGTCAATGGCCATAGGGCGAGTACCTGCAACAACCAAACGGGTATCCGGCTCCACCGCCAGGGGCAACGAAGAAGAATGCCCTCTCGGAACCCCGCCGAGAGGAAAAGAAGATGGCCCGTCAGCACCAGCCGAAGAGGCTGGCGCCAAAGACCTGACCCACCCGGAAACAGAAAAATCCCGGGATATTTCCGGAGCAGAAAATTCAAATCCTGCACCCGGACCAAGAATTAAGGCGCGGACCCCACCTGAAAAAGGGGGGAACAGAATCAACGCGCCCTCACTAACGGAAACCTGCCCGGAACCCAAGCTGAAAAACCTTGGGCCCACGAGGAACCCGGCAGGACCGACGGCTCCCGAAGAGGGAACCTCGGCACCACGACCACCGACCACCCTCCCAGAGGGCGGCCCCACCACGGACCAAGTCACGCCTCCTCCCCGGGCCTCGGGGAGGCGGGCATCGGCGTAAAAGGGCCATCGGGCCCCACCTTGGGCGACCCCGCCCTAATCGGACCCGCTCGGGGCCCCCCGGGCCCACTCGCCACCTCCGACCTCAGGGCGACTCCTCGCCGCCCCCGACCGGATTGCCCGGGCCTCCCGAGTCACGACAGAGCCGACTCCGGCGATGGGAGGCCCCGCCGCGCCCTCGCGGACCTCGTCGGAACCCCGCGAAGGGACCGACACCGCCGGATCTCCTCCGGCTGCGCGCCAGGGCGGCGAGCCCACAGACGGGGTCGCCGGGGCCCCCCGGTCATCGAGGGACCCCGCTCCGGCCACGGCGGCGAGATCTGCCCCGGCAGAGGCGTACTCGACCTCGCGCCACCCTCGCGAGGAGATCGGACCAGCCGGGCCACCACCGGCCATCTCGACACCCGACGGCCCCACAGACGAGACCGCCTGGTCTTTTCGGACCTCGTGCGGTCCGCCTCCGACAGCGGCGCGCCCTCCCGCGCCGGCAAAAGCGAGCCCGATCTCGCCTAAAACCCGCGGGAGACACGGCTCCGCCCGCTCACCACCGGCCTCGCCACCGAGCGCCACCTGCACCGACGGACTCGCAGCGGCCCCCCGGACCTCGCGGGGCCCTCCTCCGTCGACGGCGAGCTGCGCGGCGCCGCCTAGGGCTTGGCCGACCTCGCTAGACACCCGCGTGAGCGAGCCCGCGGCTCCCTGCCTCACCTCGCAGCCACCAGCGCTGCCCTCCTCCTCCACTGGCCTCGCCGGACTCGGACGACCCTGACGAGGGTCTTCTCCGGCGACGGTGGACGCTGGCTGGGCGGCAGTGGCGTCGGTCTGGCTCTCCACGGGAGTCAGAGAGAAATTCAAAGTTGGTTCTTCTCGGACCAACCCGACTTCCACTCGATTTTTACAAAAATCGATCCGAAAGGCATATTACAAAAACCAAGCTGCGACAAAGACCACTAAAAACGCAACACTCCGGAAAAAACGGTGCGTGAAAAGGGTAACAGAATAAAAAGTTACTCAGGTCTGAAAGACTTACTTCAAGTGAAACCGCAGATCTCGTCCCGCCTCGGAAATGAGAAAATGAAAGGGCCCACCTGGAATTTATAGAAGTTTCACGGAAATCACGAATTTCCGTAAAACTGGGGGGTTAATGTTATGGGTAATTCTCGGAATTGATTTACGAAATAAATTAATTAAACGGGAATTATTAATATAATTCCCGTTAATTAATCATATAATTTGATTAATCTTTATTAATCAAATTAATTTTATTAATCTTTATTAATCAAATTAATCAATTTCAAACCCCAAATTTCCCTCCGGAGGCCCGTTTTTGAAAAACAAAGTGTCCCGGTGTTCGCAAAAATATGAAAAACCCTAAAAACGACATAAAATTTGGGAAAAACGGACACGTGACGCGCCCGGGAGCAAAAACACCCGAGCACCTCTTCGGCGGGCCCCACAGCACAGGCAGCGGGACCCACCAGGTCAGACCAGCCCCAAGTTCGGCTGGAGAAACACCAGATCGCGCCACGTGGCGCGATCTCCCGCGCCCGCGCAGCAGCGCGGGCCCTCGATGCACCGGATCGCGCCACTTGGCGCGATCTCCCTCGCCCGTCCCATCCGAGGGGCGAGCCGCCCACTCGCGCGCCCATCCCCACGCGGACACGGGGAGGGCCGCGATGGGACCCCGATCCGCGCGCCAGCCACTTGGCGCGCGCGTGCAGGCGCGTGAGCCGTCTGATCAGCGATCCGACGGCGGCGATCGACTCCTCTTTTCCCGGGGACCAACCTGCAATATTCAAAATTGCCCAGGGACCTCCTGGAAAATATTTCTTTGCATTTGGACCCCTGGACCCTATTATAAATAGAAGATCAATTCAGTTAAAACGGTAACTCATTCGAACTCATTTGAACTCACTCGACTCGAGTTCTCTCTCTCTCTCTACCCCCGATATACTCGCCTCCCCACAAATATTATACTAATGTTGAGCGTCGGAGGTGAATCAGGGGGTACCCCCCCCCCCTGTTTCCCTTGACCTCGGGTGTTACATTTTCAGGCTCAGAAAGTGAGTTCGTAAAAGCGGAAGCCTTGGAGGAATTTTCATAAGACCACGACCCGCCTAATAGGCTCCGTTCCACATTGTGTCCAGCCTATCTCCAGTCTGCTATACGGCTGTTGGGATAGTCTGGGGACAAGTGATGGGACCCACTATTTAGGTCGTAGGGTCAAGTCTGAGAAATTCCCTCTAAGATCCGGACGACCGTGGGATCACCCTGAGAGGGGTCTCTGGATCTATATATTGGACGAATGCACTCCCCCGTTCACTGGTACCCCCGATCCGCGTGGACTCCGAACCTGTTCAAAACCCGGCCTGGTCATCTCCAGGCTCTGCGGTAACAGGTAGCGAGCCGCCCCGATCGCCCGGACCCTGAACGGCCACGAGACCTTCGATCCAAGAAAGTCCAGAGATACCAACTCAGAGTCCCCGAATCGGTCAATTAAAACCTCACCCTGAAGTCAGAACGGCAGTCGCCCCGAAATCAACGGGGTCAGAGGGAACAATCATTGACAATAAAAGCCATCACCCCCGTAACTGGGCCATCCAAGGCCCACGCAAAAGTCAGCAGAAGCCCGCCACGTCAACGAGCGACATTGGGCCAGGCCCAAAATCCGTAACTTGGGCCTCGACAGTGTTTGATCCAAAAAACGGCATCAACAATAATGTCATGTGAAGGTTGGTTGTAGTAGCCGCAAAGTTTATCTTGATTATCATTTATAATTTGGCCGATAGTAAGATAAAAATACACTCTTAATTTTGAGAGTGTATTCTATTTAGTTATGATTAATAATAATTTTCATAGTAAGTATGAGGACTACAAAATAAATATTAATTTTAGTCCTTAGTATGTAAATATATATAACTTAATGGCTATGTTTTTCCCACCCGCGGTTATTTTAGGTGGAATCTTCCTCCTATTTTATAACTTATTATTATATTTGGTTAAATACTTTAACCTTATCCTATACGCATATAGCAAGTCGGCAATGTTTTATATTGATAAATATAAAAGTAATACATATCTCTTTTTAACACATTTAGCCGACATATAAATAAACAAAGGCCACCGCACTCTCTGTGCAAGCAAATGTTTTCATTGATACCAAGATCCATGGCGTCGAGTTGGCTTGGGCAAGGGCAAAAGATGTGTTTCCTAGCAGAGTAAACTAGCTCGCTCGTCTATGGTGAGATTTTCTTATCATTGATACTGATGTCGAGCTCAATAAACTATAATCATGTGTCAGTATATAAAATAATAGCAAATAAGTGAATATGTTAGTGCAGGATAGGGGCGGATTTAAGATTTTGAGTCAAGGGTGACGATACACAAATTAAATTAAATTATATATCATAATATCTTTATAATATAACGAACAAAGAGAATCTTTTATTAATACTCTTAAATTCAATAGTGATTTTATTATTACGTAAAGAAAAAGTCTAATTCCTATTATTTTATTAGTTTTTTTATATTAGTTTTAGTTTTTAAATATATTTTTTTATTAATACATTTTTATTAATACTCTTAAATTCAATAGTAATTTTATTATTACGTAAAGACAAAGACTTATTCCTATTAATTTTAGCAGTTTTTTTAATATTAATGTTAGTTCTTAAATATATTTTTTATTAATATATAAAAAAAATTAAGTATCCATATAATTCGAATAATTCACGTAAAAATAAAAATAAACCATGTTACATAAATACTTTTGTTTCTCTAACAACATTGTTTATAATTATATACATAATATATAGAGTAATCGACAACTTAGAAAATAATTACTTGTATGTATAGTTGCATGAAGAAAAAGAAAAGCTGTAAAAAGTTGTACGTGGCAGGGCTCGACCGACCCCTACGTGATGTAAATTTTGTTCCCTTCCACCTGACCAAAGTAACATAACGTTTCTATTGAGGGCATTTTTAATTTAATACAAAACTTAATATTGAGTTGCAGCAATATACTGTAAATTTTTCCGCCGGAGAATCGGGGGGGTGACATTAGCCATTAGCCACCCCTAAACATGATTGGGTCCGCTCCTGCTATTCATTGGTAATTGGTTAGTGGAACTTGTTCAGTTGAATTCCGAAATAAAGTTTAGATTCTTTTTATATAATTTAAAAGCAGTAGTTAAATAATATATGCCGATTAGATTGTGGAATTTTAAAGTAATTTTTATTGGAGAATTGTAACAGGGGAATAGATATAATAAAGCACATATTAATAGAAAAAGTTAGGGCTTTGATGCGATGATATTAATAGCCTTTGTGAGAACCGAGTAGTGTTAATTATTTATATTCTTATATATAAAATAATGAAAGATCATGAGTTATGAGATGAGGAAGATATCTTTTTCGGTTTAGGATTGGATAGTGTAGACTTTTACAAGTCCAAAACCTTACGTTCGAGTTTAATAATCAGTGTCACTTGAGACCGACTGGTGCTAAGTAGTGTTTCGATAGGAGCAAGGTACGTAAAAGTACTCACTACAACACAAAAATAATATTCTGATTTGTGTGATTGTGTATGGTGTGAAGTATATGTTTGAATTACTTATGTTGTTTTATGGCATTGTTTAATGATATATGTTAGATTTATGGATATGAGCATATTGAGAGCGCATGAATATACAGTATGTGTAGAAGCATCTGACTGTATCGAGTCGCGTAGTCTCAAATGATACGTCATGAGATGTTTGCAGGGGGCTGACTTGGTTAGGGTCGTGCCCCCAGTCCCCCGTAGGTGTAGTCGCGCTGGTACGTACGCATGGCCCAAGACTATGTTTATATATAAAAAGCTGTAAAATGATATAGCATGGCATTGCATTATGTGAATTATGGTGTGATAATTTCATAATTATTTTTGTGAGTAATTAAAAGCTTATACGTACTGAGTGTTAGCTCAATCGCATAGTTGTGTTATAGAATCAGGAAAAAATCGACCAATTGCGGATGGAGCGGGATCCGTGTCGCGGCATATACGGATGCATACGGTGGTAGAATCGATCCTGTTATTTTCCGCTACATTTTTCTTATTTGTTTTCGAAATAAGGAGTTCCAAAATATTTTATTTTCATTTTATAATTAAGTATAGTCCCGAGTACTTATTATACAACTTTTATTAAACTTTACAATTATTTTTACATATTTTCTCGTTAAAATATTTTTTTAACCTGACACTTTGACAAGTTTTACTGAAGAAGTAACGGACCCGAGGAAAGGGAGTCATTACATTCTGCTTGTAATGTTATTAGTTAATTAACTCTTTCTTATCATTTTGAAGTACCCTCCTATGCACACTAAAATCGTTAATTTGACTAAAATCGTTAATTTTACTGAAGCAAATGAAAAAAGGAAGAAATTAATCGAAAGAACACCATCAAGTTGGTGCATTTCCCCGGAAAAAATCGTAAATAAAAAACTTCTCACCACGCGAATGATTTGAATTCATGAAGGAGCAGAAACATCTTAGTTTTTGGTTTTTGGTAATTTATATTTAGATTATATTGGCTTCTTATTTCTCAAGAAGTTACATTTTTTTAATTTATTTTAGAATTACATCATTCGCAACTTAAAATGTGCATTGGAATTTTAAAAGAGATCAAGACATAGAAGACAAAATCGACCCATATTAACCCTGTTGGAAATCGGTGGTATCAAGACGACTTCCTTACCATGATAATAGCCTCCGAGGCATCCCGGTAACATTTTAAAATTTATTTTAAAGAGGAAATCTTGTTACCGTACCAACACGGATATCGGGTAACAATCATTTTGTTAAGATCTGATAAATATTTCAAATTAAATATTTTCATAATCATTATTAATAATCTAGCTAAAAGGAAATAAATAGAAAGCAGTAAATGGTTTCATTTATTTACCCAATGCATAAGGCCGTACCTTAACTGACGATTCCGGCTACGCGTTCTGACTTAGGCAGGGCTCCGCCGGTGCTGAGGGAAACTCCCGTGATCTTTCGGGATATTCTCCTAGATTCCTCGTACCGAAACGTGGGCTTTGCCGGCAGGACTCCGTCACAAAATTTAACTGACGGTTCTTTTAAAGCTACCGGAGAAAATATCTCCTAAGCCGAACCAGAAGAGAGATCAGAAACAGAAAACTTGCAGACCCTAGAGAGAGAGGGAGAGCTCGAGTTTTTGCTCTGGGGAAGGTATGTAAAATGTGTAGAATGAGCCTCCTATTTATAGGCTCAAGCTGTAACTAATTTGGAGATTTTCCCTCCCATTATTCGAATTCTATTAAATAAATATAATTAATTATTTCAATCCAATGGTCCAGATTTAATCTAGATTCAATCTCATCTAAATCCAGTGGATATAATTAATCAGGGATTTAATTAAATAATAATACATGATAAGATCAAAATATTTAATCTTATCATCATCGTAATAATATTCGAATTATGTTATATATACATATTTAGAATTCGAATTTGATAATGATTATCTAGATCCAATGGTTAAAAATAAATCTTAAACCAATCCAATGGATCAAATCAATTAGGGATAAAGTCAAATACCCTAGGGTTTTACAAAACCCTAACTCGAACTCATATCCTCAGTATTATTCGAATTATATAATATATATATAACATTAATTAATTTCTAATCCGACGGTTAAAGATTAAATCTCAAAACCGATCCAACGGACATAATTAATTAAGCAAATTCGAAATACCTAAACTTGGTCACCAATGATCAATTTCGAATTACATTTAGGGTTTAAATCAATTATCTCAATCCAACAGTTGATATTAAATCATATCCGATCCAATGGATTAAATTGATTTCAGGGTTTTGCCAAAAGGGTTAATGATGGTAAAAATACCCAATGTTTGGTCAAAGAACCTCTCGGGTACCCAAAGTTTAAAAATGGTGGTAAAAATACCCAAAGTTATATTTGGGGAGTTGACCACTCTAATCTCGTAACACCGTTAATTTACATGTTAACTCTGACCACGCAGACAAACGTGGGTTGCCGACAGAACAATTTTTTCCACGTTGACAAGCCCACATCAGCCTCGTTTACGAGAAAACAACGAATTAAACCCCTAAGTAATACTATTTAATACAACTAATTGAACCTCTAATGATTACACTTAACGAAGCAGATTTTTCCACGTGGCCAGAGTTATTGGGTAAGTTAATGGCGTTACAAGAATGAAGTGGTCAACTCCCCAAATGTGACTTTGGGTATTTTTGCCACCACTTTTAAACTTTGGGTACCCGAGAGGTTCTTTGACCAAACTTTGGGTATTTTTGCCGTCATTAACCCTTGCCAAAATACCAAACAGTAGGTATTTATGCCGCAAATATAAAATCTCCAATTCACAGATTCGAATTTAGCTAGGGTTTGTATTCTCCAAACCCTAATTCGAATTTACACATGTAACAATATATAAATATATATTTTTATTTATTAATATAAATCTTTTAATTATTAATTAGATATTAATAATTAAATCCAAATAATTAAATTATATTAATAAAACCTGATCTCAATATCACAAATTAAATGTCATGGTGCAACCCCATCATTTAAATTCGTGACATGTGATTTAATTTCATAGTTTATCGAACCGAGTCATAAACTTAGAAAATCCATAAATCACAAACCGTAAGTCAGAATGACTTGGTACAAAAAGAAAAGTTGCTTAGAATTTAATTTACAACAACGTGGTGCTGTTAGAAAATCTAAATTCTAACTTTCTTTTTATCAGTTAATTCCGCGTACCAAAATATGATACTTTTGCCACGCTGAGGATAAAACTATCTGACGTCTGACACAGACTTGTCAATTTTATAAGTCAAGCCAAATGATTAAACATTATCCAGAATGTATTTTAATCACGTATGTATCATCCGTTACAGAGCTATCCTGGGGACCATGGACCCGTATCACTAAAGCTCCAAGGAACTGCTAGTTGTTCGTTAAACCTTGAAGTGATTCCACTACAGACCCGAGGCTGCACTCTTTAGTGATACGGTATATATTATTCCCTTATAACAACATGGTGTCCATTAGATTCAATCAAATTCGGGTTGTCCTTTCACTTGATGACTCACACATGAGCAGGCGGTTTTTACCGTAATGCCCCTCAATGCATTTTCATCCTTGTCTCAGCCAGTAATTTTTATGAGCAACCCACTTATGGTTTCGATTCATAAGTTGTGCACGGGTACCTCTCACTTCTCACCACTGACAACCAAGGGAATCATCATGACTCTGAAGAGAGTTGTGTGATGCCCATGTCTATTATCAAGTTATCCTTACTACCTACTATCATGTTCCCAAAATAATAGTGTTGGGAACAGTGGTAATATCTTGTAATCTTTAACGGTTAAATCAAAGAACAATAAAGCCAGTAGCTCGGACTCATGATCACGCAAGACTTAGAACTTATATCCATTTGATCATCATTTTGTGACTCAACTACAAGTTATCAGTGACGGTCTTATATGACAACTTCTCGAGTTTAAGTCAGGTCCGATCCAGTATGAAGATGCTTCATACTTAATGTACTTCTAGTGAGTGAGACACACACATAATCCAGAATAGGATTGTCACTTAGTCACATTAATGACCTTGCCGATTAATGGGCTCCCACCCAGTTAATCAGGTCACGGACGTTTTAAGTTCATTTATTATGTTTATTAATTCTTCCTCACACGACTCTGTTGTGATAATAATAACATAATTGCATCCTTTATGAACTAAGGAATCAAACATTCTATTTTACTCTACCAGAAACTTTAATAAGATTAACATAATAAGCATCATCTTTATTCAACGACTTGTCATATCTTGTTTAAGGACACACATGTCCAACAAACCCGCCATGATCCAACCCGTAAAAAGTCCACCCCTGTACAGTCGCAGACTCGCTGTGCCCTGTGACATTATGGGTTTGAGTTTGTGGGCCGCCGTGGACTTTGACTACTCTTCAAAAGCCCGCCCCATATCGCATCCTAAACGGCCCAAGCAATTTGTGAGTGGGGCTTTATTTGAATACATTTATAGATTTAGAAACAAATAAAGGGATAAACAAGGGTGGGATAAGAAATTTCATGTGCCGTAATAATAGAATTACTCAACAAATAATAATAAACATGCATGCAAAAGGTAGCTACCAGATCACATAAAACAAACACGTGATACTTAACGCACTACTATAAATTGTTTATTAGACCGCGCAGATTCAACCACGGATGTCGAAATTCATGGTTGAAATTCAAGTTTAGACAACGAAAATCATAAAGCATGGTTGAAAAACCAGTGTGTCGTTGTCCCGCCGTGGGACGCCGCGGCGTACTCTCTATTTGACCACAATAATCTCTTCCGTGGTTGACAATGTGTCGTTTATAGGTTAACACGATGCGGCGGACAAAACCATGCCACGGCGTTTTCCCACAGTAAAAAAACTTACTTTGCCACGGGTTGTCCACAACGACACTTTCAAAACCCTTGTTCATGCCCACACTAAAAAACTTACTTTGCCGCGGCGTGCGTATCAAATACGCCATGACACACTACTTAATACGATTTTTAATGATCTCGCCGCGACATGTTTTTTTTAACACACCGCGGCGTGTGTCGTATTTACAGTCTTACCCGAGGTTTTCATTTTTCACATCGCGCCGTCACACAAAACCCCATCTCTCTCTCTCTCTCTACTTGCACCACCGTCGTATCACCGCGACACGGTTCACGACGTCATCCGCCGTCGCCACGTGTAAGTGTCTATTTCAAGCTTTTTTTTTATATTTTTTTATGTTTTTTTTTTTTGTTAATTCGAAATAGGATTTGAATATTGTTTGTATTAAGTCATTGATATCAAGTTCTTGTATTTATTTTTAATTGAAATTTGGTTTTATGAATTGATTAATTGGGTTTTTAAATTAGGTTTAGGTATTGAAATTTAGTTTTGGGTATTAAAATTAGGTTTTGTAATTAGGTTTTGAAATTAGTTTTTGAATTTAATTGGGTAATGAAATTAGGTTTTGAAATTAATTGGGTATTGAAATTGAGTTTTAAAATTAGGTTTGGGTATTGAAATTGAAATTTGGGTGTTGAAATTGAGTGTTAACTTAATTGGGTATTGAAATTGCGTTTATCGAATTACGTTATATGATTACATTTTGTATTTTGATTAGGTTTTGATTTGTTTGATTTGATTGATTGGTTATATTATTAGTTTTTTGTGATTTTGATTGTTTAGTTCAATTAGTTTAGTTAGTTTGGTTTTGATTAATGAGTTTAATTACTTAAGTTAGTTAGTTTATATAATTGCTTTGGTTAATTAGTTTTTTTGCTTGAAATTAATATGTTATTGTGTTATCTTTTCTTTTTTATAGATTTCAATGGCACCCAAGTCAAAACGTGCAAAGGGATATCTAGTGGTTAGATCCGTATCGTTGAGCCGAGTCCCGCCTCCAGTCAGCGAGGATGAACCAGTAACACAAGAACCTCGAGTTCAAGTACCCAATTTCAACACGGAAGCGACGAAGAAACGATTTTCGAGTTCTTTGCAATCGACAATTATGCACGGAGCGTGGATTTACGAAAATACCGATTACCGACATGGGTGACCTTGGCGACGTTCTCAATGAGAGTATCAAACAGCGCGGTTGGCTAAATTTCATGCTCCAACCTAAGTTTAAGGCGAGGAGGACATTGGTCCACGAGTTCTATGTCGCTCTTCCCGATGAGTCAGTAAATGGATTTGTGACTGTTCGAGGTATCCGATTTGCAATCAATCCTCAAGTCATTCATGACTACTATGGAACCCCAAGTTTTACTGACGAGGAAAACGAGCACAACCAATTGGGCGACCAAGAATTGAATCAAGAATTTTACGACAACATTGCGGCGACCATTGCTACGCCCGGAGCACGATGGCACAATAGGGCCGGAGAGTTACGACTAAACAAAAACAGTTGAATCGGAGAGCCAAAGTTTGGATGTACTTCTTTAGGGGCAACCTATTCCCGCATCTCCACTTCACGGAGCTGCACTTCAACTTTCTCAAGTTGATCTACGCCGCGGTTAAGGGGTTTAATATCGGCGTCGTTCATTTCATCTTCTTCTACATGGCCCTCATGGCGTACGATGCCTCGAAGAATGCACTGGGCTTCCCATTCCTTATCACAGCTCTATTTAAAAATGCTGGGGTAAGTATAGATTCATTTGTGTAGAAAATTATTTGTGTATAGCTTCAATTGTGAAACTCGGTTGTTTTAATATTGATTTAATCTTGCTTTATTTAATTTTTTTAGATCGAGAATTCTGAGCTCGACCTAGAGGTGCCGCATGGAAAAAAGATGGACCAGGCCTGGATCCGGAGTTTGAAAGAAGCCGTTGTTGAGGCGCCTGCGAACGAGATACCTGAACAACCTGCAAACGAGGTAACTGTATAGCTTCAATTTCTTAATTGTTTATTATTGAATTAATAATAATCTAATCTTGCTTAAAATTCATGGTTTAGGCCGCTGATATACCAGCACAGCCTGTTGCCGACCCACCAATGCTGGAGCTTAACTACGATGATCCGCCAATGAGAGCCTTCGTGGCTCATGGTGTTCAGAGCATTCTTGAGTTCAATACCTATTGTAGCTCGTTTTGGCCGGGTATCTACCCAGAATTTGAGACGCCAAATCAGTTTCCACCAATGTCATGGCCAGCGGGATATCTTGATTAGTATCAACCGACATTTGCGGAAGCATGCATAAACGGTGAGGGTGAGAACGAAGAAGGCGGGAACGGCGACGAGAATGAAGGAGGCGACAATGACGCGAACCCAGAGAACCCCGAGAACCCCGAGAACCCCAAAGAAATCAACAACGAAGGCAAGAACTAAGGACTCAAAGACAACGACGACAACGATAACAAAGAAGTCGAGAATAATGACGACAACAACCTCAAGGACGATGATTAGTTATTTCTTATGTTTGAACAATTAGTTAAAAAGTTTATTTTGTTTGAACAATTTGTTATTATATTTATTTTGTTTGAACAATAAGTTAATATTTTATGTTTACTTTGAAAAATTAGTTAATATTTTGTTTTGTTTGAAAAAAATTATTTAAATTGTCAAATGTTATTATACTTCATTTTGTTGAAATATAAAAATAATTGTTTCAAAAAATAATTAAAATAGTTTTATAAGATCTATTTTAGACTCTTAAACAATTGAAAAATTAAATAATTAATAATTTAATTCTTTAAACTATTAATTAATTGTTTAATTTTTCATGCCGGGGCCTATACTCATAAACACCGCGGCATGTACGTGTAATATATTTTCGGCATAAATACCTAATATTTTGGTATTTTGGCAAAACCCTAAAATCAATTTAATCCATTGGATCGGTTATGATTTAATATCAACCGTTGGATTAAGATAATTGATTTGAACCCTAAATGTAATTCGAAATTGAAACTTGGTGACCAAGTTTAGGTATTTCGAATTTGCTTAATTAATTGTGTCCGTTGGATCAGTTTTGAGATTTAATCGTTAACCGACGGATTAGAAATTAATTAATGTTATAAATAATATATAAATTTGAATAATATTATGGATAAGAGTTCAAATCAGGGTTTTGTAAAACCCTAGGGTATTTGACTTTATCCCTAATTGATTTGATCCATTGGATTGATTTAAGATTTATTTTTAACCATTGGATCTAGATAATCATCATCAAATTCGAATTTTAAATATGTATATATAATAAAATTCGAATTTTATTAATATGATGATAAGATTAAATATTTTGATCTTATCATGTATTATTATTTAATTATATCCCTGATTAATTATATCCATTGGATTTAGATGAGATTGAATCTGGATCATTGGATTGAAATAATTAATTATATTTAATTAATAGAATTCGAATAATGGGAGGGAAAATCTCCAAATCGGTTACAGCTTGAGCCTATAAATAGGAGGCTCATTCTACACATTTTTCACATCTTCCCCAGAGCAAAAACTCGAGCTCTCCTTCTCTCTTTAGGGTCTGCGAGTTTTCTGCTTCTGATCTCTCTTCTGGTTCGGCTTAAGAGATATTTTTCTCCGGTAGCATTAAAAGAACCGTCAGTTAAGTTTTGCGACAGAGTCCTGCCGGCGAAGCCCACGCTTCGGTACGAGGAATCCAGGAGAATATCCCTGAAGATCACGGGAGTTTCCCTCAGCATCGGCAGAGCCCTGCCCAAGTTAGATCGCGCAGCCGTAATCGTCCGTTGAGGTACGGCCTTATGCATTGGGTAAATAAATGCAACCATTTACTGCTTTCTATTTATTTCCTATTCGACTAGATTATTAATAATGATTATGAAAATATTAAATTCGAAATATTTATCATATCTTAATAAAATGATTGTTACCCGATATCCGTGTCGTCGGTCCGGTAACAAGATTTCCGCTTTAAAATGAATTTTTAAATGTTACCGGGATTCCTTGGAGGCTATTATCGTGGTAAGGGAGTCGTCTTGATACCACCGATCCCTAACAATTGGTATCAGAGATCATTGTTCAAGGATAAATAAATACGTAATTTAATTTAACAGTTTAAAGAACGAATTATTTGATGAATAAATTAATAATTAAAATTGAAATTAATTTCTAGATATTGTAATATTAATTTAAAATTAGATTAATTTCCCGACCCAAAATTTCGGACCGGGAAAAATAGGCCGGGCTGAAAGGTGCAGCCCAACCCGTGGGAAGGGCTGACCAGGGGCTGCCGCTGCAGCCCCATGGTCAAAACCCTAGATGCCACGGGCCAGGCCCGTGGCAAGGCCCAGACCAGGGCGAGGCCCAGGGCGAAACCTTTGCGGGTTAGCCTGGCGCGCAGCGCCTGGGCCTCGCGCACTGGCCTACGGCCCACGCTGCCTTGCAGCGGAATGGGCCTGCAGGCCCAGCGCGACGCGGTCGCTACCCTGGCCTCCCCGAAGGCCAGGGCACGGATTTTTTTCTTGGGTCGTGGGCCCGGGCTTAGGCCCGGAGGGCCCACGTACATAATTTTAATTATGGGTCGGAATTTTATTCCGACCCGGTACCCTAGGAATAATTATGACTTAAATTAATTATGATTAATTAATTGAAAATAAAATACGGATGTTATTTATGGATAAATAACATTGACTTATTTTATATAATTCATAAAATTAAATATGGATATTATTTAATGATTAAATAATATTGTCTTATTTAAAGTTAAAATATGGATGATAATTCTTAGGAATAATATCATTGTCTTATTTTTAAAATTTCATAAATAATTATAAATAAGCCATGAAGTAAATAATGATTATTCTTGTTGAATAAGAATCATTAAAATCTAATTATATATATTCATCATAGATATAATTTGTTATAACCTATTTTCATAACCCGTAAACATAGTGCTTATGTTTTATCATTATTAATATGTCGAATTAAGGATAGATATAAATAATAAAGCGTAAATGTAAAGTGTTCATTATTAGTCGGAAAAATCTCAAACATACAATCTTGTCTGAGGAAGAGGAAATCAAAAGTGGGGCCGGTTCACCATCCACTTCTGGGTGACCGGTTAGGACCGCTCCCATCTACCTGGAGAGAGTATGATTGACCTATCACTACCGACAAAATGATGAACACTATAATCATTGAGGCTTTCTATAAAATTACGTGTCGTAATTAATAAAACCAAAATATAAAGTTTTAATGTGTCATTAAAGGAAAGTTTATAATAAGTTTTAAATAACTTAGTTTAATATTAAAAACGTTATCTTAACAAACCTATGGCAAGTATAGAACTAATTAAAAAAGGTCTCCATTATTACTGTCACAAGGTCTGTTAACCACACCGCTTCGAGTCACCCTAGAGTGACCACTCCTCTTATGGAAAGGTGTGCTTGTGGAAGGTTTGACACCGTGATAGTTCCAAAAGAATATGGGGACAGAGAAATATTGGAAATGGATCGTGATTCACCCTAGAGTGACCATTCTTTAAGGACGACGTTTCCAAGAGGATCCCGAGAACTGAAAATAATGGGTTAAGCTTGCACGGAAGTTGGTACTTCCCGACCGTCTATGGTGATAGTTAATAATCATAGAGAGCTGTGGTGGTTCTTAATTTGAGAATTAATTAAGTTTGTGACTAAAACTTAGTTTAACCAAACCACATAGTTGATATCGCGAGTCACCTTAGCGTGACCATGCCTTAAGGACGGCAACGATGTGTACAGTCGGTTAAATTATCACAAAATAGTTAAAGGGTTTAGTTAACGTTTTCCCGAGAACATGTTTGCATCATGTAACTATTTCGAACCAACAAAATTACCCAAAACATTCTACCTATAATAAAGTTTAATAAGTTTCTTTTTCAATGCCAGTTTAAAATGTCTTCCGACAAACAAGATATGGAAATCTCTGCAATGAAACTGATGTCTCAAAAGCAAAGCGATGTGGTCAATGTCACAGAATCTCTGAGCAAACTGGCTATAAGTGGATCTTCAGAGAAACACAAAATAGCAGAGCAGATTGCTCTAAACTCAATGAATAAGAGGAAGAGAATGAATGACTACCAGGAAGACATCTTCCAGAATGGGAGTACAGAGAATGGATTGTACATTTTAAGACCAGATCATGGAAGTTGTTTGAGTGTTTAAATGTTTAAATTGGCAATGCCAAAGTCAATTAAGAAATCCAAAATTGATAATGATGTTCAAACCTGTAAGTGGCACTTAAGATTAGGTCATATTAATCTAGACAGGATAAACAGGCTGGTTAAGGATGGACCCGTTAAAGAACTAACTATCGGTTCTTTGCCTGTTTGCGAATCCTGTATAGATGCTAAAATGACTAAAGACCCTTTTCGGCAAAGGGTCAAAGAGCCACTAAACCATTAGAACTCGTCCACACTGATGTATGTGGTCCCATGAACATACAGGAAAGAGGAGGAATTGAATATTTCGTCACCTTCATTGATGATTATTCAAGATATGGTTATGTTTACCTCCTGGCAAAGAAATCTGAAACTTTGGGTAAATTCAGAGAATTTCTAGCAGAGGCTGAAAAACATTAGGAGTATCATTAAAGTCTCTTCGATCTGATCGAGGACGAGAATACCTCGATCATGAGTTCTGTGATCTCCTGATCGAGAAAGGTATAATATCTCAATTGACAGCTCCTGGCACACCGGAACAAAATGGTGTTGCAGAAAGGAGAAACAGGACCCTACTAGAAATGGTAAGGTCAATGCTAAGCTACTCATCGCTACCTAACTAATTTTGGGGATATGCTTTGTTGACGGCAACTAACATTCTAAATGTTGTACTGTCAAAGTCTGTTTCAAAAACACCCCAAGAATTATGGAATGGCAGAATACCAAATATGCGACATTACAGAATATGGGGATGTCCAGCACATGTGCGGACTGGAAACAGAAACAAATTGGAATCACGAACAGAAGTATGCTTGTTCGTGGGTTATTCCAAGGAGACAAAGGGAGGTTTGTTTTATAGTCCAGAAAGCAAGAAAGTATTTGTTTCTACAAATGCAACATTTCTAGAAGAGGACTATATGATGAATTTCAAACCTCGAAGAAATATAGTGCTCGAGGAACTGTTAGGTGACAAAGTCACAAAGCCTCCATCAATGCCGGTTGTAGAGGATAATGCAGAAACCACGGTCCCAAATCAGAACCAAGGGGTACTCAGACGTAGTGGGGGGTTAAAAAGACCAGTGGAACGCTATGAGCATACCCAATTGGAATTTCAGCTAGCTGTTACAAACACTAGTGTTGAAGATCCCACAAGCTACAAGGAAGCTATGGTGGATCCTGATAATGGAGAATGGGAGGAAGCCATGAACCAAGAAATAGAATTAATGGATTCTAATGAAGTCTGGGAACTTGTAGACCTACCTGATGGTTTCAAAACCATTGGGAATAAATGGGTATTCAAGAGAAAGAGAGGAGTGGACGGGAAGGTTGAAATCTTCAAGGCTAGACTAGTGGCAAATGGTTTTACCCAGAGAGAAGCTATTGATTTCAATGAGACCTTCGCTCCAGTCGCTAAGTATAAGTCAATCCGGATTCTCATGGCCATAGCCTGTAGTCTCAATTACGAGATTTCGCAGATGGACGTCAAAACCGCATTCCTGAACGGGTACATTGACGAGAACATCTATATGGACCAACCAGAAGGGTTCGTGCAACAGGGTCAAGAAAGAAAAGTTTGCAGATTACTCAAGTCCATTTATGGATTGAAGCAAGCTTCCAGATCCTGGAATCTAAGGTTTGATTAGACAATCAAGACCTATAGATTCATTCAGAATGAAACTGAAGCCTGCATTTATAAACTCAATGATGAGTCCGTGGAAATTTTTCTTGTTCTATACGTCGACGATATTCTTCTCATTGAAAACAGTGTGAAGAGATTATCGGACGTGAAAGCGTGGCTATCTACGCAATTCCAAATGAAGGATATGAGAGAAGCCAGTTATGTTCTTGGGATCCGTAGTTTTAGGGATCTCAATAACAGGTTTCTAGCCTTGTCACAAGCAGCTTACATTGATAAGGTGCTTGAACGTTTTGCAATGATAAACTCCAAGGGCGGTAATTTACCGACAAGGCATGGAGTGTTCCTTAGCAGGAACCAGTGTCCAACTTATCTGGAAGAGCAAGACGAGATGAGGCGGGTGCCCTATGCTTCAGCAGTGGGAAGTCTGATGTATGCTATGCATTGTACTATGCCAGACATTTGTTACGCTGTGGGAATAGTTAGTAGATATCAATCCAACCCTAGTATGGCTCACTGGACTGCAGTGAAAAATATTCTCAAGTATTTGTTGGAAATCACGTCTCGGATTCTGTAAATTATCACGATTTGTACCTCCGAACCGTCAGGGTAACATATAAAAATTATATTAAAGCGGAAATACTTGTTATCCTAACAACGGTCCGAATATCGGTTAATGACCATATCCCATGATCTAATAAATATTGTGTAATTTAATATTCATAAATCATTATTAATAGACTAGTCATGATAGGAAATAAATAGAAAGCAGTAAATGTTTCCATTTATTAACCCAACGCATAAGGCCGTACCTCGTATGACGATATTCGGCTGCGCGCTCTGAATTGGGCAGGGCTCCGCCGGTGCTGAGGGAAACTCCCGTGATATTCCAGGATATTCTCCTGGAATCCTCGTACCGAAGCGTGGGCTTCGACGGCAGGACTCCGTCGCAAATTCTTAACAGATGGTTCTTTTTAAGCTTCTGGAGAAATAGTCTCGTAAGCCGAACCAGAAGAAAGAGATCAGAGAGAAAATTCGCAGACCCTGAGGGAGAGGGAGAGTTCGAATTTTTCTCTGGGGAAAGGTGTGACAAATGTGAGAATGAGCCTCCTATTTATAGGCTCAAAACCGTAACCGAATTGGAGACTTTTCCTCCCTATTTTCGAATTCTATTAATTAATTATAATTAATTATCTTAATCCAAAGGTCCAGATTTAATCTCATCTAAATCCAATGGATATAATTAATTAGGGATTTAATTAAATAAGAAAGATTTAGATAAATCAAAAATCCAATCTTATCTTCTTATCAGTATAAAATTTGAATTATCATATATATATATATATAATTCGAATTATCATTATCTAGATCCAACGGTTGAGATAAATCTTTAAACCGATCTAATGGATCAAATTAGTTTAGGATAAAAATCAAATAAAAAGATTTATTAAAAACAATTTCGAATTTATCCTTAAACCATAATTCGAATATATATATATATATAATTAATTAATTTTCAATCCGACGGTAAAGATTAAATCTTAGACCGATCTAACGAATACAATTAATTATCAAATTCGAAAAATAAAACTTGGTCATCAAGTCATTAATTTCGAATTTATCAATATCCTAATCCAACGGTTGATACTAAATAATAACCGATCCAATGGATAATATTGATTTTAGGGATTTGCTAAAATACCAAAATATTTGGTACTTATGCCGCAAATATGGAAATACCAAATCATGCCATTCGAATTTAACTAGGGTTTCATATATCAAACCCTAATTTTAATTTACACATATGAATATATATAAATATATATTTTTATTTATTAATATAAATCTATTAATTGTTAATTAATTATTAATAAGATATTAATAATTAAATCCAAATAATTAAATTATATTAATAAATCCTGATCTCAATATCACACATTAAAATGTCATGGTGCCACACCATCATTTAAATTCGTGACACGTGATTTAATTTCAAAGTTTATCGAACCGATCATAAACTTAGAAAATCCATAAATCACTAACCGTAAGTCGAAATGACTTGGTTCAAAAAGAAAAGTTGCTTAGAATTTAATTTCCAACAACATGGTACTGATAGAAAATATAAATTATAACTTTATTTTATCAGTTAATTTCGTGTACCAAAATATGATACTTTTGCCACGCTAACGATAAAAACTATCTGATGTCTGCCACAGACCTTTCAGTTTTATAAGTCAAGCCAAATGATTAAACATTATCCAAAATGTATTTTAATCACGTACGTATCATCCGTTACGGAGCTATCCTGGGGACCATGGACCCGTATCACTTAAGCTCCAACGAACTGCTAGTTGTTCGTCAAACCTCGAAGTGATTCCACTATAGACCCGAGGCTGCACTATTTAGTGATACAGTATATATTATTCCTTTTATAATAGAAGGGTGTCCATTGATACAATCAAATTCGGGTTATTGACCTTTCACTTGATGATTCACACACGAGCAGGCGGTTTCTACCGTTATGCCCCTCATTACATTTTCATCCTTGACTCAGTCAGTAATATTATGAGTAACCCACTTATGGTTTTCGATTCATAAGTTGCGCACGGGTACCTCTCACTTCTCACCACCGACAATCAAGGGAATCATCATGACTCTGAAGATAGTTGTGTGATGCCCATGTCTATGACCAAGCTACCCGAACTGCTGACTATCATGTTCCCAAAATAATAGTGTTGGGAACAGCGGTACTATTTCGTATTCTTTAACGGTTAAATCAAAGAACAATCAAGCCAGCAGCTTGGACTCAAGATCACTCAGGACTTAGATCGAATATCCATTTGATCATCTACTAGTGACTCAACTCCAAGTTATCAGTGACGGTCTTATATGATAACTTCCGGAGGTTAAGTCAGGTCCAGTCCAGTATGAAGACACTTCATACTTAATGCACTTCTAGTGAGTGTGACACACACGAAATCCAGAATAGGATTATCACTTAGTCACATTAATGACCTTATACGATTAATGGACTCCCACCTAGTTGATCAGGTCACGGACTTTTTAAGTTCATTTAGTATGATTATTAATTCTTCCTCACATTGACTCTATTGTGATAATAATAACATAATTGCATCCTTCATGAACTAAGGAATTAAACATTCTATTTTACTCTACGAGAAACTATAATAAGATTATCATAATAAGCATCATCTTTATTCAACGACTTGTCATAATATTTTACAAATGGATAAAATATCTTCTTTAAGGACACATATGTCCAACAGTATCTTCGGAGAACGAGAAACTATATGTTGGTGTTTTCAGGTTCAAATCTGAATCCACTTGGATACACTGACTCAGTCTTCATGTCTAACAAAGACGCGAGAAAGTCGACGTCAGGAGCAGTGTACACCCTTGCTGGTGGAGCATTATTCTGGAGAAGCATAAAACAATCCTGTATCGCAGATTCCACAATGGAAGTTGAAAATGTGGCTGCGTGTGAAGCAGCCAGGGTATCAGTTTGGCTAAAGAATATCTACATGGAACTGAGTGTAGTCCCAGATGTAGATGGACCACAAACGTTGTACTGTGATAACAGTGGCGCTGTGGCAAATTCTAAAGAGCCCAGAGACCATAACAAAGAAAAACATATAGAAAGGAAATATCATCTCATAAGAGAGATATTACATCTTGGGGACGTGCGGGTTGTGAAAATAGCTTCGGAGGACAATCTGGCTGATCCATTTACCAAGACGTTGCCAGAGAAAATATTCAGGAGGCATCTGGATAATATGGGCGTGAAAGACATGGGTCATCTTCTTTAAGTACAAGTGGGAGATTGTTGGAAATATGTGTCCTTAAACAAGATATTTATCCATTTGTAAAAGATTATGACAAGTCGTTGAATAAAGATGATGCTTAGTATGTTAATCTTATTATAGTTTCTGGTAGAGTAAAATAGAATGTTTGATTCCTTAGTTCATAAAGGATGCAATTATGTTATTATTATCACAACAGAGTCATGTGAGGAAGAATTAATAAACATAATAAATGAACTTAAAACGTCCGTGACCTGATTAACTGGGTGGGAACCCATTAATCGGCAAGGTCATTAATGTGACTAAGTGACAATCCTGTTCTGGATTATGTGTTTGTCACACTCACTAGAAGTGCATTAAGTATTAAGCGTCTTCATACTGGACCGGACCTGACTTAAACTCGACAAGTTGTCATATAAGACCGTCATTGATAACTTGTAGTTGAGTCACAAAATGAAGATCAAATGGATATTAGTTCTAAGTCCTGAGTGATCATGAGTCCGAGCTACTGTCTTTATTGTTCTTTGATTTAACCATTAAAGAACACAAGATATTACCGCTATTCCCAACACTATTATTTTTGGAACATGATAGTAGGTAGTAAGGATAGCTTGATCATAGACATGGGCATCACACAACTATCTTCAGAGTCATGATGATTCCCTTGGTTGTCAGTGGTGAGAAGTGAGAGGTCCCCGTGCGCAAATTATGAATCAAAACCATAAGTGGGTTGCTCATAATATTACTGGCTGAGTCAAGGATGAAAATGCATTGAGGGGCATTACGGTAAAAATCGCCTGCTTATGTGTGAGTCATCAAGTGAAAGGACAATAACCTGAATTTGATTTAATCAATAGACACCCTGCTGTTATAAGGGAATAATATATACCGTATCACTAAAGAGTGCAGCCTCGGGTCTATAGTGGAATCACTTCGAGGTTTGACGAACAACTAGCAGTTCGTTAGAGCCTAAGTGATACGGGTCCATGGTCCCCAGGACAGCTCCGTAACGGATGATACGTACGTGATTAAAATACATTCTGGATAATGTTTAATCATTTGGCTCGATTTATAAAACTGACAAGTCTATGTCAGACGTCAGATAATTTTATCGTCAGCGTGGCAAAAGTATCATATTTTAGTACACGGAATTAACTGATAAAAAGAAATTTAGAATTTAGATTTTCTAACAGCACTGTGTTGTTGTAAATTATATTCTAAGAAACTTTGGTTTTTGTACCAAGTCATTCTGACTTACGGTTTGTGATTTATGGATTTTCTAAGTTTATGACTCGGTTCGATAAAATATGAAATTAAATCACATGTCATGAATTTAAATGATGGTGTTGCACCATGACATTTAACTTGTGATATTGAGATCAGATTTTATTAATATAATTTAATTATTTGGATTTAATTATTAATATCTTATTAATAATTAATTAATAATTAATAGATTTATATTAATAATTAAAAATATATATTTATATATATTCATATGTGTAAATTAAATTAGGGTTTGATATATGAAACCCTAGTTAAATTCGAATGGCATGACTTGGTATTTCCATATTTGCGGCATAAGTACTAAATATTTTGGTATTTTAGCAAATCCCTAAAATCAATATTATCCATTGGATCGTTTATTATTTAATATCAACCGTTGGATTAGGATATTGATAAAGTCGAAATTAATGACTTGGTGACCTAGTTTTATTTTTAGAATTTGATAATTAATTGTATCCGTTAGATCGGTCTAAGATTTAATCTTTACCGTCGGATTGAAAATTAATTAATTATATATATCTATATATATTATATATTATTAATTTTAATAAATCTTTTTATTTGATTTTTATCCTAAACTAATTTGATCCATTAGATCGGTTTAAAGATTTATCCCAACCGTTGGATCTAGATAATGATAATTCGGATTATATATATATATATATATATATATATATATATATATATATATATATATGATAATTCGAATTTTATACTAATAAGAATATAAGATTGGATTTTTGATTTATCTAAATTTTTCTTATTTAATTAAATCCCTAATTAATTATATCCATTGGAGAATACCTAACTAAATTCGAATCTGTAAATTGAAGAATTTATATTTGCGGCATAAATACCTAATATTTTGGTATTTTGACAAAACCCTAAAATCAATTTAATCCATTGGATCGGTTAAGATTTAATATCAACCGTTGGATTGAGATAATTGATTTGAACCCTAAATGTAATTCGAAATTGAAACTTGGTGACTAAGTTTAGGTATTTCGAATTTGCTTAATTAATTGTGTCCGTTGGATCAGTTTTGAGATTTAATCGTTAACCGACAGATTAGAAATTAATTAATGTTATAAATAATATATAAACTTGAATAATATTATGGATAAGAGTTCGAATCAGTGCTTTGTAAAAACCTAGGGTATTTGACTTTATCGCTAATTGATTTGATCCATTGGACTGGTTTAAGATTTATTTTTAACCATTGGATCTAGATAATCATCATCAAATTCGAATTTTAAATATGTATATATAATATAATTCGAACTTTATTAATATGATGATAAGATTAAATATTTTGATCTTATCATCTATTATTATTTAATTAAATCCCTGATTAATTATATCCATTGGATTTAGATGAGATTGAATCTGGACCATTGGATTGAAATAATTAATTATATTTAATTAATAGAATTCGAATTATGGGAGGGAAAATCTCCAAATCGGTTACAACTTGAGCCTATAAATAGGAGGCTCATTCTACACATTTTTCACACCTTCCCTAGAGCAAAAATCGAGCTCTCCCTCTCTCTCTAGGGTTTGCGAATTTTCTGCTTCTGATTTCTCTTCTGGTTTGGCTTAGGATATATTTTTCTGCCGTAGCTTTAAAAGAACCGTCAGTTAAATTTTGCGACGGAGTCCTGCCGGCGAAGCCCATGCTTTGGTACGAGGAATCCAGGAGAATAGCCCATAAGATCACGGGAGTTTCCCTCAGCACCGGCGGAGCCCTGCCCAAGTCAGAACGCGCAGCCGGAATCGTCAGTTGAGGTACGGCCTTATGCATTGGGTAAATAAATACAACCATTTACTGCTTTCTATTTATTTCCTATTCGACTAGATTATTAATAATGATTATGAAAATATTAAATTCGAAATATTTATCAGATCTTAAAAAAATGATTGTTACCCGATATCCGTGTCGTCGGTCTGGTAACAAGATTTCCACTTTAAAATGAATTTTTATATGTTACCTGGACGCCTCGGAGGCTATTATCGTGGTAAGGAAGTCGTCTTGATACCACCGATTTCCAACAGTTTTTAACATACAGCCGCACCGTGTAAAGAGAAAAATTTACATAAAGAGCATGTAGTTTCGATCTCCAGCACAGTTCATAATCCGCCGTCCCATGAATTCGAGCTGCGGCGTTGTGTTATCCGAGCCGCAGCACAGTTCATAGACCAGATTCATTTTAAAATCCAACAAGGATACATCGCGGTGTAATAACTTATAAACCGCGACGTTTGTATACATGCCTCGGAGGTTTGATAGTACGGCATGGCTAGTTTTGCATCTTCAAAATTTAGCTTTTATTTCGAATCAGGTTTGGCCGCGGTATTACTTAACATGCCCCGGCTTTACATGACGAGCCGCGGCGTGTTTTTAACAAGCCGGAGCATATTTACCTCCAAATTTTTTACAGAGACTATGTTATCTCGGTACCGTATCTGCCAAGGCGTACTAAAAACCCACCACAGCATACAAGGACACGCCCTAGCGGGTTTTAAATCCGCCGCGGTGTGGAATGGTTACAAAGTTTATACAGAGACTATGTTATTTCGGTGTCATATCCGCCACGGCGTATTTAAAATCCCACCACGGCATCAACACGGCATGGAAAGGTTACAAATGTTATACAGAGGCTATGTTTTTCCAAACCTTTCTATACCACGGCATTAATGGTTAATGCCGCGGTAAGTTCTTTGCCTCGTATGTTTAAACCGCGGCTTGTTTTATAGAAAGCAGAGGGGTGGGTCGGGATTTCCGACCGTAGATCATTCTTTCCATAATTCCATTGTTCAAACCCATTTTTCAAAATTTTAATTCGATTTAAGCTCATTTTCCCTCCCTCTCTTTCTCATTTCAGCACTTTTCTTTCCCTCTCTTTCCTCTCTCTGTTTCTCTCTTTTCTCTCCCTCTCTTCTCTCTTCCTCTCTTCCATTTTCCCCTCCCTTCATTAGCCCGTCTCCGTCTCCGTACTCCGCGGACTTTGCCGTCGCCCTGGTTCTTGAGGCGTACATTTCCTTCACCAAGCACCGTGCCCTAACTCCGAGTTAATATTACATATGTATTACATTTTTTTAATGTTTATAGTATTTTTCATGAAATGTTTTTAAGATTTTGTGTTTTAGAATATGTTTTTTTTTTCTTCATATATGTGTTTTTTAAGATATGTTTTTTTTTTTTGTAATTTTTCATAAATTTGAGTTTTATGATATGTTTTTTCATGAATATGTTTTAGTAAGTTCATAAGTTTGTCATAAATGTTTTTTTTATGATATGTTTTTGGTAATTTATCATAAGTTTGAGTTTTATGATATGTTTTTTCATGAATATGTTTTAGTGAGTTCATAAGTTTGTCATAAATGTGTTTTATAATATGTTTTTGTAACTTTATGTTTATATTTTTGCTTAGGTTATTTGGTGTGTTAAATTATTTAATGAGTTTGATGATGACTTTGTTGTGGGTGTTTAATGAATTTCGTATTAGGTTTGTGGTGGGGTTTTTATGACTAATTTGATGTTGATTAATTTTTGGAAATGAGGTAAATATATATTTAGGAAAGCTAGCTACTACGTCAATATGTCGGAGCGAGAAGTAACTAGGTCATCACCCGATCGAGGAGAAACGCCATCACCCGATAGAGTAGAAACTACGCCTGGTTAGTAGTATTTTTATTTTTGTTATAGGTGTTGTTAATTTTTATCTAGTATCTAAAATTGATAATTTATTATGTTAATTAAGTTTGGTTCGGTATAAAGTTGATGAAGAAAGAGCAAGATGTAGACGAAAACTTAAAGGAGAAGGAAAAAGAAAAGTGACCATCATGAAAAGAGTCAATATCTTAAAGCATAAGGGGAAAAATACATATGAGATTTGATGAGAAAAAACAACCGGATGGAGGAGATAGTGATCTTTTAGCTAGTTGGATAGGTGTTTTTGCTTGATAATTTGTTCCAATAACTATAAGTGATTGGAGACTAAAGATTTTAGCTAAGGTGAAACAACGGATATGGAATGAAATCCAACATGCATTTGTTATTCCGGACGAGTACAAGCCTATGTGTTTATCTAGTGCCGGGGAATCGGCAAGATACTTCCGGTATGCTCTCTCTACCCTATTAAAGATAGATCGGAATTATAAAAGCATTTACGAGCGACCGTATATTGTTAAAAAGTATTAAACGAGCATCACGGATGAACATTGGAAGGATTTTATTGAATTAGACTAAGTAATGAGTTCAAAGAAGTCTCGGATCAAAATAAAGCTAATAGGGCACTCGTTGAGTATCCCTCTAGATGGGTCGAAACGGATATCGGAAGCTCAATCAATTGCTTGTACGAGTTTTAATGTCGCGGTTTAAATTTCAAATTTAACATATTGTCTAAAATTAAATAACATGTTCTTTTGTTTTGTAGTTTCAACAAAATGGCGTATGGCCAACAAAATCAAAACATTGGATCAAAATGCGGCATAATGAGGATGGTCCAAATCTAGAGCCTATTGTGGATAAAATAGCAGTAAGTGCAATGAGTTTATATAATAGAGTTATATATATATTATCTTGATTCTAATTATTAAATATTTTATTACCTTGAATGTAGCACTCAAGTGGTGGACGACGATGAGGAAGACGATGTTTTGACAAGAGCTTTGGGATAGAAAGAACATCCCGGACGATTTCGGGGACAATCCAAATATTTCTCAAAGCGAGCATATTAAAAAATATCCAAGGACTCAACGAACTCCGTCGTTCAAAGTCTCCAAGCCAAAATTAAAGATATGAAAGTCAAGTCGGATGTGCGAGATGTGGCCTTCGAGGAATGGAAAACAAAGTGGAAAAAATTATCCAATGATCATCTTCAAGAAATCTTCAAGGGAGTAATGAACCACCTGATGCGCATAGTACGGTAAGTCAACCTCGCTCCTTTAGCACCGGTTGAATTGAATTGAATTTTGATGACGATTGTATTCCCACTATGAAGTCTAAGCGCAAAGATTTTACTTAAAAAATTAGGTAGTAACGAGCCTTGTGATGTGCAAAGTGTGGGTAGTCAACCGCTTGCTCCCGTAGGGCCGGTTTATTTGGATCTTGATGAAGGTCAAATTCCCGCTAAAAAGGCTAAGCGTAGAGGTTTCCTTTCTAAGTGACCGAATCATGGGAATATGAAATCCTTAAATGTGCAAACTGTGGGTAGTCAACCACTTTCTTCCTCACCAGATCTTGTGGACGTTCAAATTCTAGCTAAAAAGATGGAGAGCGCGCTTTTCGTTTCAAAAGAACTTATTGACGGTGGTTGCAGAACTTGCGCGATTCATCCGGCGTCGTATATTCCAAAGACACCCATTTCAATTAAGGCTGGTGCTGATTGTCTCCTTTTTCGGAGGGAATCGTTGATCACGTCGCAACCTGGAAGGTGTTCCAAAAAAAGGGAGATGGTGAGGACAAAATTCACAACATACCGTTAGATATAGATCATCGTCGGGTGTCAATTTAAGTATCGATGTCTAAAGACCCTAATCCTCTCCTGGTGTCACTTCAACGGTTAGAAACAGTTGAAGAAGCGTTAGGGACCTTTGTGCTTTGGCCAGTGTCTCTTATTAAAGAATTCAACTCCAAAGGTAGTCAAGCTCCCAAACCTAAGCCCGAAAATACTGCCAAAAGTGCGCATTACAATGAAATGGCACAAAAGATCAAGTTGAACCTCGTTCATCCCGAATTGAGAGCGTTAGCGTCTTATGCAAACAATGAAATGCTCCCAAAGGGACAATGGATAGATGTTCAGCTTGATAAAAGTTTGTGTGATTTCACTCCGTTTTTAAATTACGACGACACGAGTGAATTTCTCCTCTCTCATGACTTGGCCGTAATATCGATCTCGATTTCTCAAAGGTATGTTTTCATTTTTATAAGTGATTTCTTAATTTTTAAATATATGAATTATTGGTCATTTGTTATATATAAATTATTGTAATATTTATTTGCAGTTATTTGCTACAAAATTGCCTTACCAATCCGGACTCGTACGATTTTCTTCCGCATATGAAGACATTGGGTTCAACACCAAAACGGGAGATGCCAAGAAAAATTCACTGCAAGTTGATGTTGACAGATATTACAACTTTATAAAAAATTGCAAGAATGGCAAAAGATGGTTAATGTCTTACAATACTCGTCACCATTGGATTCTTCTTGTTTTCAACCCTTGGAAGGCTACCGTAACAAAGTTTGATTCTCTCCCCAACTCAAGCGGTTTAAATAATCATTTAGAGAATTTTTTTGAAGAGTAAGTATTCTAAAACATAATCATTTTATGTCTACGTGATGTCTTTTTAACTCAAGTTATTTGAATTGTTAACTTTTTTTTTGTAGCATTGAAGACATATTCAAGCTTAATCACAACACCGGCCTCATGAGACATTTGATGATAAAATCGTTTAATTCAAAAAGATTTCCGAAACAACCGAGAAATCATGAATGCGGATACTACGTCATGAAGTTCATGCACGACATTGTGAGAAATGGTATGGCTTTCGTTGATAACAAACTTAGTTATAGTGTAAGCGAAATAGATAGATTCAATGTAGAATTAGGTATGCATGTGCTATCAAAGTTTTCTAATTATGATGATGAAGAATAGAACATATTGATTTTTTTGTTTATATATGAACAGTGTTATTTTGTATGTATGTATTACATGTTTTGTATATAGTGATGATATATTATGTATGGATTATATGCTTTGTATATAGTGATGATATATTTTGTATTGCCGATGATATTTGGTATATAGGTATTAATCTTAAAATTTGTTTTATATTTTATTTAATAAAATATGACATATTAATTACAGGTTAATGTAAGAGAAAGAGGATACCGAATATACCGGGCGATTTTATAAAAAAAAAAAAAAAATCGCCCGTTTTTTTTTTTTTTTTTTTGTGCCACTTTCAACAACACAAAAATATGTCACCCAAGATGAAGGAAAGTCGCTTCCGGAAAAAAAGTATGCCGCGGCATTTCACTGAAAAGGCCGCGGCTTAAAGTATGCACGATGGTTATTTCCATCGTTGGACACAAAACAACGCCGTGGCTTTTCTGAACTCACGCCGCGGCATGTCAAAATAAGGCCATGAATCTTTTAGAATGCCTCGGCTTGTATTGACTTTCGAACCACAGTTTTATTCCGTTTTCTAGAGTCCTAAAGTACGACGCGGCTTATTATTAGCATGCCGTGGCGTAAACGCACTCCGAACATCATCTCGAACTTCCGTTGTCTAGAGTCCTAAAGTACGCCGCGACTTATTTTTTAATGCCGCAGCATAAATAGAGCTTGAACAACACCTCAAAAAACAGAAGTTATCCGTTGTTGAGATAAAAAATATTGCCGCGGTGAAACGATAATAATTTGTATAGTTTTTCATCATTTTACTGAAACGATAATTTACTTGGCTCCATGGCTCGGCCCAACCAAAGATAAACTCAATCAATTGAAGATGATAATTGTGATGACGTGGCTTTAAATAAGTGGGTGCTTATAAAGTCTAGCATTTTGATTTTATGAAGATATATGAGAGAGTGAGAATAGTGTGTGAGAACTTCTTGAGATAAATTTTGTAGAGACAAAAGAGAAAATCTTGAGTGCTTGTAATCTTTGTAATCTCGGATTGATTTGATTAGTAAAACCGTTGTCCAAGAAGAAGTAGGACATTTGATTAATTATCGTTATTTTATCTTATGTCGTCGTATTTAAATACGGTCTTATGATATTTAAGTTATTTTGTCGTTTTATTTTGCCATTTAATTATTTAATTATGTTATTAGGTTCATTAATTAAGTTAGAGGCTTTATTTAGTCGGGCCCGGTCCAGCCCATTAGGGTTCTAATTGAATGCTCTATTTTAAGAGAGCTTTCATGAATAAAAAGGGAGTCATTAGAATTCAGAAACTTGGTCCTTAAGAGATCGCGTTTTTGAGTGTTGACCAAAATTCTCTATAATCCCATTTTGAGATTATCGATATTCCGGCCACGTACAATTTGGTATCAGAGAAGCTTTTCCATCGAGCTTGTGTGGTGCGAGTAGGGACAGTGTCCCATCGAGCACAGAACGGCCTCTCACACCATGGTCCTGGGTAGAGCGCAAATCTTGGATTTCCTTCTGCATGACCTAGAAGAGGTAAAATACGTCATCCCGTTGTGGTTGGTGGGACTCTTGGTGACCAAGGCGGTGGTCGGGCGAGGCCTGGTGCCCGTGTTGCTGGTCTTCTCTATAGTCTTCGAGGTACATAACTTATGCCCTTCTTTAGTCTCCGCGTCTTGATGAGAGTTGGCGACCTCCCAAGTTGTCTAGGTAAGCCCTAGAAAAGTTATAGTCTTCGTCATGACGGTTCCCTTGGTGACCCTCCAGGCGAGCCTGGCGAGGGTCTGAGGTATTTCGTCGGTACTCCATGTCGTTAAAGTCTTGGGCCTGGAAAACTTCTTGACGACCCCTGGGCGAGCCTTGCGAGGGTCTGGGTAGTTCCAGTGGTCTTCAACGTCTTCGGGATGTTCATCCTGGCAAACCTCTCGACGACCCCCCAAGCGAGCCTGGCGAGGGTCCAGGTCATTCCAGTGGTCTTCATCGTCTTTGGGAACTTCGATCTGGCAAACCTCCTAGCGACCCCCCGAGAGAGCTTGGCGAGGTTCCCAGTAGTTCCGGCGATCTTCAACGTCTTCGGGATCTTTGGCCTGGCGAACATCCTCACGATCCCCGGGCAGGCCTGGCGAGGGTCTGGGTAGTTCCGGCGGTCTTTAACGTCTTTGGGATCTTTGGCCTGGTGCCCCCAAAGGCGATCCTAGCAAGGGTCTGGGTAGTTCTGAAGGTCTTCCACGTCTTCGGGATCTTCAGCCTGGCGAACCTCCTGACGACCCACTAGGCGAGCCTGGCAAGGGTCTGAGTACTTCCGGCAGTCTTCAACGTCTTCGGTATCTTTGGCTGACAAACCTCCTAACGACCGCCCGGGTGAGCGTGGCGACGGTCTGGGTAGTTATGGCGGTCTTCAATGTCGTCGGGATCTTTGGCCTGGAAAACCTCCCGACGAACCCTCGGGTGAGCCGAGCGAGGGTCCAGGTAGTTTCGGCGATCTTCAACGTCTTCGGGATCGTCGGCCTGGCAAACCTCCTGACGACCCATCAGGCGAGCCTGGCGAGGGTCCGGGTAGTTCAGGCGGTCTTCAACGTCTTTCGGATCTTAGGCCTACCGAACCACCTGGCGACCTTTGGGGCGAGCCTGACGAGGGTCGCAGTGGTCATGGCGACCTCTGTTGTCGTTGCTATCGCTTGTGCTTTCCTTGTTGTGAGTGTCGACTGACCTCTGCAAAGCGTGGTGGGCATCGTCTTCATTCCCGATCTGAGCTGGTGAAACTTGGCGAGGTGTCTGAGTCTTCCTGGCGAGGGTTTGGGCCCTTGTGTTGAGTGCGATGTTGGTTGTCGGTTGCGGCGTCGTGCTTTGCAAAGCACTGGCGCGTCTCGTTATGTCGAATGGCAATCGTCGTACTCCGAGTTCTTCTGATGAATGCAAGAAGTGTCTCGACGCTTGTTATCGGGCTACCCCTCCTTCTAGCGCCAAACTATTAATGTGTGACAATGTCTTTAACATAGAATCGTATCCAAGGTTTGGGTCCCGATAATAACCCTCTGGACATGTTGATTATTGAATACTCAGTCAACGCGGGTTGACTGATGATCGTCAAAATGGAGGCTAATCCGTCGTCTTGGATGAGTCTCCGGGCTGTCCTTGGTGATCCTCGGCAAACTTCCTTCATGGGGGCAAAGTTCGTATCATGGAAAAACTCCTCAACGAGCTTCCCTCGTGGTGGCGAAGTTCATATCACGGCGAAGCTCCTCGTACAGGCGAAATCCTCGTATGGGCAAACTCCTGTCTTGATAATTCTTTGTGATTTCCCTTCCTTAGCAAGCTCATTCAGCGAGGGAAGACTTGCAAAAAGGGTAGATTGGGCATGTGCCTCGTCCCTTATGGTTTGGCGAGGCTGCCTACGTATCGTAGTTTAAGAGAATAAGGTCCCACGTAGTTCAGGGTTAGTGATAAAGTGCCGATGTTGGCGGCGTGGGATGACCCTTAGCTAGGTGACTAGGTATTACCAGTGTGAAATGTTCTTTTTCGACCCCATCAGCATAGGCGAGCTCGTTGTGATGAGGGGCCTTACCCGACGAGGGATGTTCCTTCTTTGTCGACCTATTGAAGGTTAGCGAGGGCATCTTACCCTGACAAGGATGCTCCTTGTCGGCCTTGTCAAGGTTGGCGAGGCCAGGCGCCTTAACCTGAAAAGGGATGCTTCTTGTCGATCTTGTTGAGGTTGGCGAGGGCGCCTTAACCTGACAAGGGATGCTCCGTTGTTGTCGACCTCGCGGGTGTTGGCAAACTTGACCACCTGGTGAGGGACTTTTTTGTTGACTCGTCGAACAGCTTCTCTTGTCGAGGCTGAGACTCTTCTTCTAGAACGATCTCAACTCTTTATTGAAGTCCTTTCCCCTATATGGGTAGATGAATTCTAGAGAGAGAAGCTCTAGAGTAAGCGTGGAAATGAGTGTGTGTGTGTGTGTGTGTGTGTGTGTGTGGGGGGGGGGGGGGGGGGGGGGGGGGGCAATTACCTCGTCGACCTTTTGATTTTTATTCCGGGCCTCTCCAATGTCTTGGTTCGTTGGCCTCAGGTCTTTGACTTTGGTGATGGGCTTTGACTTTTGTTGGTGGGCTTTGACTTTTGCCAAAAAGGGCCCAATTTTCATATGTCACGAAAAATGCACATAACAATTATTACATTATATTAGTTTATAATTTTTTAATTAATGATAATGATAAAAGTGATTTTGACTTGCTGACCAAGTTTTGGGTATTTGATTTCATCCTAAATAAATTTGGTCCACTAGATCGGTTTGAGTTTTAATCTCAACCGCTGGATCTTATATTTGACTTTTTTGAAATTTATTACATATACTTTTCAAAATAATAAGTGGAAAAGATTGGTTTTTAATTTTACGAAGTATTTCTTATTTAATGAAATCCCTGATTAATTTGATCCATTAGATGATTCAAGATTTGATATGAACCATTGAATTAAAAAAATTGATTGATATTTAATTAATAATGACCTAATGGGCTTGACCCATTGAAATGGGCCAAAGCTCATTATGTCATTCTAGACCGTGGTCTATAAATACCCATTGTCTAATTATAATAAGATTCCAAACCCTAATCCTAGAAAGAATTTCGAGCTTCCCCCTCTCCCCTAGTTAGATATTCGCTCTTCCCCGTATGCCAAGATTGTGTCCTCATTCAATCATTGAGAAAAGCCAAGCAGTTTGACGAGGTGATTTCCGATCTGCAGAAATCAGAGTTATCGCATCGACGTAATGGACGAGATAGATGCTCGACATTTGTAGAATTGTGATCCTTAGCCAAAACGCAGCCCAGGACACGGCAAACCGAGGAGATTCGATCAAAAAATTACCAGTCGACAGAAGTACCAAAAGTCTAATAAAGTATCTAAATTGAATGATTTTGATTCTTATATATAATATAGATTATTTGTTAGAGAATATCCCGAGATTTTCACATCGGGATTAAGAATAATCCCCGAAAAATCCAACACTTATACTTGCAAAAGAGAGAGCTGCCATGTCAACATTATGTTTGTTTGAATCCGCCCTTTTAACCCTCGAATGCATACGCACTAGAAGATTATTTCTATAGTTAACGCTTTAATTTATGCCATTAATTAATTTAGGTTTATATAAAAATAAAAGTAAGCGCTTTAACTTATGCTATTAATTAATGTTGATCTAGAGAAAAGTAAACGCTTTAAGTACTTATGCCATTGATTTATGTTTATTACTATTTTTGAATACTCAATTCGTTAATACTCTTCAAAATATATAACGTACTCAGAATCTAGACTTTTGAAGAGAAGAAAAGACTGTTTGTGTTAATATCTGCAGTTGAATATGAACAAGAAATTTGATAAAACGTCACTGAATTTAGCACTAATTAGAAAAATAATACTCAAATTTACATAGTAATAAAATAATACTAACATTTTTTTTGTTAAAAAAAAAAACACTAAATTTGAGCTCGAGTATGTCAAATTTTTCGATTATCATGGACTACGATGATAGCCGAAAAATTTCGATTATCTTCGTTCAAGATAGCTAATTTTTTTTGGATTTTTTGAAAAAGAATATATACATACATCGTCAAAAGTTTAAGTTATTTTCTTATAAAAGTTTAGAGATTTTTTTGCATATCAAGATGATCCAAACTTTCAACAATGTATGCATATTTTTTTTTTCAAAAATAGCTTAATTGTTTGGCTATCTTGGACTAAGATGACCGGATATTTCGGTTATCATAATAACCAAAAATTTTGCAATCTTCGAAATTGTGTATACATTTTGGAACCTTAAGTCATATTCATACAAGAGTATCTAAACTTTTTAATGAAGATGACGTTAATTTTAGACTAAGTATACACCCTTTTCAAAGATAGTCGATGATTTTTTTATTTTCTTGGACTAAGATAGCCGAGTATTTTGAATGTCTGGTGGATCAAATGTCTTTGTTGTCCAAAATTAATAGTAAAAATGCTTTTTTATTAATGGTAAACTGCGACTAATGCATCCAATGCTCGTTTTTTCTGCAGATTATGTACTTAATAATTATTTTCAATGGTTAATGTATCAAAACTATATTCTGTTAGTTTTTAGTGTTTTCCGTCACTTGACTGTGCATACAATTTGGACAAAAAATGAGCGAGTTATGTAAAAAATACGAAAAAGTGTACATATTACTCGCTAACGATCAAGTGACGGAAAGCGCAAAAAAATCTAAGTAAATAATATTCGGATACATTAGCAGTCAAAAATAAACATTGAGTACATAATTCGTAGAAAAAAAAATTGGGCAAAAAAGCAGCAGCTTACCCTTTTATTAATTTTGAAAATTTGAGTATTATTTTACTTATTAATAATAAATTGAGTGTTATTTTTATCAGGTTTTTCATCTCAAACTTGAATTCATTGAAGTTTTGACCAAAAATATATTTTCTTATGAAAATGTTAATTTAAAAGAACTGGTCTTAAACTGGAACATTTCATAATTTAAGTTTGCGCGTTTATATTCGTACACAAGTAGTGTAACATCAACATACATGTTATAACTTTTTGGGATAATAGCGGCAAAAGTGGCCAAAGTTAAGTCAATTGTGTAAATAAGTGGCCAAACCGATTTAATATCGGCATAAGTAGCCAAAGTTTACCAAACCGTGGACAGTACAAATTCTATCCATTTCAAGTCAACGACGTTTGCCACGTCATTTCCACAAGTGTTGAGTTTTGGCCACTTATTTGCACACTCGGCCTAACTTTAGCCACTTTTGCCGCTATTATCCCTTATTTTTTTACGTTCCAAAGTATTTTTTATGGTTTATCTAGATTTTTTTGTTATTTTTCTTAAGATTTGACTAAAAATTGATTTCCGAAATAACTGATTCCGTTTTTTATATTTAGAACGCTGAATATCACTCTCAATTTTGAAAATATTAATATGTGTTATCGGTTTCACATGTAATTTACGATCATAGGATTTGACATAAAACCTCTATATATTTAATTGTTAGGGACCATTAGATTTTTTTTTAAAGGAATTGGTACGAAATACCCATTTAGCGACAAGTCTAGCGATAAGGTTTCAAAAGTCAAACTTATTTCTAAAAGCTATCAATAATTAAGTTTAGAGAATTTAAAATCTAAATAAATTAAATTTCTCTCCAGACTTTATAGGAACATCTAAATAGATTAAATATGTCTCCATACTTTGTTCCTATAAGTACCCCTCGATCGAAATGAAGAACCATAGTACCACAAAAGCCTTATTTTCTTGACCGCACTTGCTATCTACTTCAATGGCCAATTCGGTAACCCAAACGGCTATAGCACGTACTCCAAATCCAACCGATGGGTTCACACAAGTAACTCTTTCCCCAGACCGGCCGCGACTTTGTGCTGCAGAAACCCTACGACAAAGCTGCTCGTGATCGCTACAGTAAATTCGATGGAGTCGAAAGACTGTGGGTGAAAAAAAATGACAAGCCATTCAAGCGTGATACCGAAACCAAACCCCGAACCGAAATCCGCATTTTGGTACTTATACTATGTGATCTGTTATTGTTCTGTCTGATTCAATCTAATTTCATACGGAACCGGTTTATATATTATATATAAATGATTAACAAACACAGATAAAAACAGTACCAAAGTATAGGAAATCACATGACAAATATTCTCAAATTAACGTAATATTTCAGTGGCACATTGGCACATATATATACCAGTCCTATCCTATATATGTGATTAATAATTTAATAATAAAACTAATCCAATATTTCTTGGTTTTCATTTAGCGCAACGACTACACCACAGGGGTTAGGCAGTTCGAGGGATGCTTTTACGTGCCGAAGGGAACCACTGGTGCAAGCATCATGCAAATCTTAGGAGGCTCGCCTGGGTCGACGACACTGCAACTTAGGGTTTATGATGGCTTTCTGAAGGTCTATGGGAACGAAGTGGTGGAATCTAACATATACAATAGGTGGATCAAAGTCAATGTTATCCACAGATGTCGAAAATTCGAGGGTCACAGTGTTCATAAACGGTGCCCAGAAGGTTGTCAGTCGGGGTCATGGCAATTCCAGCTTTTACTTCAAATATGGCATTTATGCCCAGCATGATTCAAGCGATCGCATGGAGTCCCGATGGAGAGGGATCAAAATCTTTAGAAGATAGTTCATGCATGCATAAATTATATCTTCTACGTGTATATAAAAGAATACATATTATTCCAACTATGTAGTTTGGGAAATTTATATATTTGTATTATGTTTGTAATTAATCTGTGAAACAGTATTGCTGCCTATCATATAGATGGGCACATCTGCGAATAACAGTGAAAGTACTTATGTATAATTATTTGTGTTGTTTGATGAACTCCATAATTATAATGTCATGTGAAGGGTTGGGTTTGTAATGTTATTAGTTAATTAACTCTTTCTTTATCGTTTTAAAGTACCCTCCGATGCACATGGAAGCGAGAGAAAATGTAGCGTCACTAAAATCGTTAATTTGACTGAAGCAAATGAAAAAAGGAAGAAATTAATCGAAAGAACACCATCAAGTTGGTGCGTTAATTTCCCCGTAAAAAAGTCCTAAATAAAAAACTTCTCACCACAGGAATGATTCGAGTTCATGAGGGACCAGAAACCTCCTAGTTTTTGGTTTTTGGTAATTTTTATTTAGATTATTTTGGATTCTTATTTCTCAATTTTGAAGTTATATTTTTAATTTATTTTAGAATTACTTCTTCGCATCTTAAAATGTGCATTGACAATTTTAAAAAAATTAGACATTCAAACTCAAATTGACCCATATAAACCCGCCATGACCCAACCCGTAAAAAGTCCACCTTTTGTACAGTCGCAGACTCGCAGTGCCGCGTGACATTATGGATTTGAGTTGGTGGGCCGCGGTGGACTTTGACTGCTCTTCAAAAGCCCGCCCCATATGGCAGCCTAAACGGCCCAAGCAATTTGTGTGTGGCGGTTTATCTGAATTCATATATTGATTTAGGAATAAAAAATTTCTAAATCAGGTGCCGTAATAATAGAATTACTCAGCAAATAATAATAAACATGCATACAAAAAGTAACTATCAGATCACATAAAACAACACGTGATACTTAACAAAATGCACTACGGACTAATTAAGAATAGTAAGAAAAAAAAAAAAGAGTGTACATATAGACGACACAATTTTTATAGCATGTAAGTTAGTTTGTCGGAAATATCTCAAATTAAAGCATCAACCTTTGTACTGTATGTATGTGTGTGTGAGTTGTGACAATCTGGTTCTGAACAACTTAATATATTTGAAGCACAGATCGAGTTGCCCAATCAACATTCCGTTTGTTTTGAAGCCGCCCTTTTGACTTTCAAATCCATACGCGCGATGAGATTCTTTGTAAAGTAAACGCTTTATCTTATGCCATTCATGTTCTTCAAAATAACGTTACCCAGAAGCTAGACTTTTGAAAAGAAGAAAATATTTTATAGGTTGGATTATGTCTGCGATTGAACCTGAGACTTGACTTATAGAACTTTTGACCGAAATTGTCTATCATATATATTAAATTCTTAATTTAAATGAACTGATCTTAAGCATGAAGATATACTATAGTTAATTAAGCATACATATATATGTTAATAACTAAATCATACACAAGATAGTCTTACATCAGAGATATATATGTTGCTGTTATTTTTTCTAATCTCAGAATTCTAACCTGTGAATGCGATTACATTACGTACGTCACGAATTATTTCTCCTATTAATGATAAGATGCTGTGTGCGCAGTTTATAGTTTATATATTTGAGAACAATATTAATTTGTATAGTCTTTTATCATTTTACTTAACGACAATTTACTTGGCTCCATGGCTCGGCCCAACTAAAGATAAACTCAATCAATTGAAGAGGATACTTGTGATGATGTGGCTTTAAATAAGTGAGTTCCATTTGTGGGCGCTTATAAAGTCTCGAAGTTTTATGATTATATATGAGAGAGTGAAAATAGTGTGTGGGAACATCTTCAGTGCTTGTAATCTTAGTAATCTCAGATAGATTTGATTAGTGAAACATTTTGATTTGGTCCGAACCTGAGTAAATTCTCTTGTCTCCGTCATTTTATTTCCCGTTGATTGATTGTCTCATGTCTGTGATTTGAGCCACGCATGCTATATATAATTATATACATATATGCTAGTATACTATCCGTAATCCGCATGTATGCGACCCATAAACCAAACAATACTATACAAGGCCATCTTCACATCATGAGAAGATCAAAAGGGCGATAATTGAAAGTAATTATATTGTTTTTTTTTCTTCTACGTTTCAATTATATTTTTAAACTTTATAATACTCTAGGGTATTATGCCAAAAAAAATACTAAACTTTTAACAAATTTATATATATATATTTATATATATTAAGATATAATTTTATAAATACGGAATTTGTCATTAAGTAATTTTGTTTATAATCTATCGTCCAAAAAGATTGTGAATAGAGGTCAAACCGGAACAAAAACATATATGACATGCATACAATAAATAAAATCAAGAGGTACCCTTTTTTCAAATTTTTATATCATCCATATACTCAAACTTCATGAAGATGGAATACTAAACTGGAACTTCTTTCCAAACCGCTTTCAACATGAAAAACGAAATTTTGAAATATATATAATTGATGCCTTCATAAATTTTAACCGTTAAAAGCCTTAGATAATTAGCCTTGTGTTATAAATACCAAGATTTGGTGGATGTTAATATTAGAGAGTCAACTATAGTCATGAACGTAATATTCTCATTTATTATGTTTCCTATTTTTCATCTCCCTTAGCCCTATAAATAAGTGTTTTGAGTGTTCATTATATTATACTCTCAATGCAATAATACACTCTATTCCCTCTCTCTCAATCTCTATGTTCTTAGTTTATAACACCTTTTTGTTTTTCTTTTCAATAATAATTTTGGCGTGTAACATAAGGAAGGAAATCTAGCTAGTGACAAGACTTCCAAAAGTCAAACCACTTGCCAAAAGCCATCACATCAATAAGTCTAGAGAATTTATACAATTAGAAATTAAACATCACTCCAAACTTTCTTCCTATAAAAACCCATCAATAAGCTCTGTTAATCGTACCCTCAATCGAAATGAAGAACCACAAAAGACTTCTTCTCTTTATAGCTCTTGCTATCTGCTTCCATGGCCAGTGTGGTAACCCTAACGCACGTGTCATGGCTGCTCCAACGGATGGCTTCACACGTGTACCTCTTTCCTCAGGCAACTTTCAGCTCCATAAACCCTACGACCAAGCCACTGAGAATCGCTACAGTAACATCAATGGAGTCGAAAAGATGTGGGTTTACAGCACTGACAAGCCCTTCAAGCCCGACAGCGACACCAAACCTCGAACAGAAATCCGCATTTCGGTACATTTATTATCTGATCTTCTCTTATTATACTGATTGATGCGGATCTAGCTTAAAAACGGTGACAGGTAATCCGGCTTTAAAACATGTAATTTATAATTTATTGAATAAATAACGCTAAGGAAATCAATACCAAATGGGTAATCAAATGGAAATTTTACTCTAAAATCTTCATATTTAAATAAAAATACGATATCTTAACTTAATAATATTACAATAGTACCTATAAATACTTGTATTATACTTATAAACATAGCCATATATATGTGCTTTATATTAAAATTAATCCAAAATTCTTGGTCTCTTAGGGCTACGACTACACCTCAGGGGTTTGGCAGTTCTGAGGGAAGCTTTTATGTGCCGAGCGGAACCACCGGTGCATGCATCATGCAAGTCTTCGGAGCCGCGACTCAGTCCACGACGCTGCAGCTCAGGGTTTACAATGGTGATCTGAAGGTCTACAACAACCAAGTGGCGGAATCTAACATATATGGTAGGTGGATCAAAGTCAATGTTATCCATGATGTCGGAAATTCGAGGGTCACGGTGTTCGTAAACAACGTCCAGAAGGTTGTCGTCGGGGGTCAGGGCGCCTCTAACTTTTACTTCAAGTACTGTGTGTACGCTCAGACTGGCTCAAGCAACTACATGGAGTCAAGTTGGAGAGGGATCAAAGTCTTTAGAAAATAGTTCATGCATGCATGCATAAACTATATAAAAGACTAAATATGTGTATTGGGGTAATTTATATATGCATGTATATTGTTTGTAATCCTACGGTTGATATTAAATCATCTCCGATCTAAAAGATAAGATTGATTTTAGAGTTTTTGCTAAAGTACCAAACTTTAGGTACTTATGCCGCAAATATTAAAACCCTAGCTAGGTCAAACTCGTGTGAACTAGGTCATGCAATCCCACATCGATTTACACATGTATTGATATATAATTAAATATATATTATTATTATTAATATAAATCTTTTAATTATTAATTAATTATTAATAAGATATTAATAATTAAATCCAAATAATTAAATTATATTAATAATTCCTGATCTCAATATCACACATTAAAATGTCATGGTGCCACACGATCATTTAAATTCGTGACATGTGATTTAATTTCATAGTTTATCGAACCGAGCACAAACTTAGAAAATCCATAAATCACAAACCGTAAGTCGAAATGACTTGGTTCAAAAATAAAAGTTTCTTAGAATTTAATTTTCAACAACATGGTGCTGAAGGAAAATATAAATTATAACTTTCTTTTATTAGTTAATTTTGTGTACCAAGATATGGTACTTTTGCCACGCTGACGATAAAACTATCTGAAGTCTGCAACATACCTTCAAATTATAAGTCTATTCCAATGATTAAACATTATCCAGAATGTATTTTAATCACATACGTATCATCCGTTACGGAGCTATCCTGGGGATTATGGAAACGTATCACTTAAGCTCCAACGAACTGCTAGTTGTGCGTGAAACCTCGAAGTGATTCCAATATAGACCTGAGGCTGCACTCTTTAGTAATACGGTATATATTTTTCCCTTTATAACACGAGGGTGTGCATTGATACAATCAAATTTTGGTTATAATTATTTCACTTGATGATTCACACATGAGCAGGCGGTTTTTACCGTATTGCCTCTCATTGCATTTTCCTCCTTGACTCAGTCAGTGATATTATGAGTAACCCACTTATGGTTCCGATTCATAATTTGCGCACGGATACCTCTCACTTCTCACCACCGACAACCAAGGGAATCATCATGACTCTGAAGAGAGCTGTGTGATGCCCATGTCTATGATCAAGCTACCCTTACTACTGACTATCATGTTCCCAAAATAATAGTGTTGGGAACAACGGTAATATCTTGTGTTCTTTAAAGGTTAAATCAAAGACCAATCAAGTCAGTAGCTCGGACTCAAGACCATTCAGGACTTAGAACGACTATCCATTTGCTCATCTATTTGTGACTCAACTACATGTTATCAGTGACGGTCTTATATGATAACTTCTTGAGTTTAAATTAGGTCCAGTCCAGTATGAAGACACTTCACACTTAAGTCACTTCTAGTGAGTGTGACACACAGATAATCCAGAATAAGATTGTCACTTAGTCACATTAATGACCTTATACGACTAATGGGTTCCCACCTAGTTAATTAGGTCACAGACATTTTAAGTTCATTTATTATGATTATTAATTCTTTCTCACATTGACTCTGTTGTGATAATAATAACATAATTGCATCCTTTATGAACTCAAGAAACAAACATTCTATTTTACTTTACTGAAACTATAATTATATTTACATAATAAGCACCATCTTTATTCAATGGCTTGTCATAGTAATTTAAAAATGGATAAAATATCTTGTTTAAGGAAACATATGTCTAACAAGCAGAACCAGAAGAGGCGGAAGAAGAGCTTGAAGCAGATCCAGAAGACGGACCGGTAGCATAATCAGAGGAAGAATTGGAAGAAGCACCGGCAGAGCTACGAGGAAATATGGAACATGAATCGGAGGAGGTTATGGAAGAATAATTTGAAGAAGACCCGGAGGAGATCGATCCAGAAGTGGTTGGTTTGGGACACAAACCCATGGAATTGGATCTAGAAGACGATCCGAAATCTGAATGGATAATCTTGATTGTGGTCTGAACGATATCAACTAAGTAACTAACATGAAGTTCTAGAGAACTTTTGATATTTTTGTGAATGGATATTAGAATATCTTTGTTATATAACTATGTGAATAATCCATTTTTATGTGTATATGATGATGGTATGATGTATTTTAACACGTTTTGGCTGTTCATAGAAGCAATGTAAATAATAAGTTTAATGATATGGCTTACGTTATATTGTTCTTAGTATACCTTTATAATTTTTAAAGTAATAATGAAGCTTATTCATTTTATGTGATCAGAATACGGCTCGGTTACGAGACATAAATAATATCATGGTAAGCACGAGCGGCGATCGAGGTCGTATTCGTAGTCTTGGCCGTGACCGAGAGCAGGTGAATGATAATATCCTATACAACTTGTAGCGGGCCTTCAACGTTGAATAGATGAGTAGGCCGAGCAAATTCGACAGCTTACAGAACAACTAAATGCCCGAGGCAAAGGACAGAGGAACGAAAATAGAGAAATAGATGAATTGACGGAAGAGCAAGTACGCAAAGAGGGACAAGAAAAAGAGCAAGTCGATCATCGACAACGTGCCCAAATGCATAATGAACCTTTGTACGAGAGGTTCCGTCTAATGCGGGCTCCTGAATTTGGAGGGACCGTTGATCCTCTGGTGGAAGAAGAGTGGCTATCTGATATCCAAGTCATTTATGACTTCACGGGACTATCAGACCAGGAAAGGATCGTTTTCACCTCCTTTGTACTTAAACTTGAAGCCATATACCGGTAGGATACCGTTAAGCGAAGAAGGAATGTGGAAATTATGACATGGGAAGACTTCGTTTAGGAATTCAATGCAAAATTTTATAATCCTGCAACTATGAAGGCTCAAGTCGATGAGTTTAACAACATAAAGCAAAGGAACTTAAGCGTTTTAGAGGCGGTACTCAAATTCGATAAACTCACTTGATTATGCACGGATTTGGTGCCCACAGAGCATGAAAGAGTGTGACGGATGATGAATATGTTCCGTGGCGAGATAGCACTTCGTGTGGACAGCAAGGGATCTTCACTAACTACAGTTGGAGATTGCGTTGATCGAGCCCTTGGTGCTGAATACTGATGATGCTGGATTTTATCCCATGCTCGAAAACGACGTTGTAATCCAAGAACTACATACATTCCAAAAAAATGACATGCACCAGACCAAGAATCCTAGAAGAATTGGGCCTCAAAACAAATCTGTAGGCCCAACAGGCAACTCGACACAACTAGCCCATCAAGAACCCACCCCGAAGCTCAGTCAACCAAAGCCAAGTCACCACGAAGACTGAGCCCACGAAGACCAAGCCTACAAGGACCAAGCAGCTCCCCTAAAGACCAAGCAACCCCGAAGACTATGCGTGCTCTCCTTCTATTGACCAGCTCAGAATCCTCCACGTGGAAAGACACTAAATACCACGTCGTCCAGATTTTACACGTGGTGATTAAAGAGAAGACAAGGAGGCATCTGCTTAGTCTACTAGCCGTTGCTGATTTATACGAAGTATACGTTGTAAATCAGGCTATTAAAAGGCCTACGAAGTAATCCAATGTACGATCACTTTGTTCTACACTATCTACTGGTTATTCACTCTGTACTCATCTTGCCATCAATCAAACTTACTTTCTTTTTACCATCGCTTAGCCTTTGACAAATTTATCATCTCATCTTCTTATTCGTCGAAGTGGATTCTATCTCATAAAGTTAAGATCTGTCATCATATCTATCGTAAACAGAGTGCAATCACTTTGTGACGTTGGTCGTGATTATTCACATCAATAGTTTGGCGCTGTCTGTGGGGGATCTTTATAGATTCCTACCCAACCAAGGTCCCGGCAAGTAAACACAAAAATGGCAGGCATAGGATCCAGCGGAAACCCCTCGAGCAATCTCCGGAAACCGCGGCGGATTACGCCGTAAAAGCCATGTTGGAGACCATCCTCGAGAAGCTCGAAGAGGGCGCGGAGTCGAGAAAGGATTTCCAAACAAAGTTGGAAATCCTCTCCCAAAAGCAGTCCCAAATCGAAGGAACATTGATCGAAGCAATCAGTTCGATGAAGGCCCAATCTTCGTCAGCACGTCGGAGAGATCTCGGACGAGGAAAGACTCTATATTTTTCCGGAATCCAAGTCACTTCAGGACCAACCGAGGTGGAAAACACCTTGGGCGTAACAGAGGAGAAAAATTCCACCACGGGCCCACAAGGGCCTGAAGACCGCGGTGTCGCTACTGGCCGCAATTCGACTTGACATCCCGGCACTGGATTAGGAGCAATTCAATCCAACTACGGTGCACCAAACCAAACCGACGATTTTGGATTTCGGACCCCTCGTAGGGCGAATCGGAGTGCTGAGATGCAAGCCCCCCTAGGCACCAATGCGCCCGGGCTCTGCGCGGATTGGGAACGAAATGGCCAACCCGATCCGCATCCGGGAGGAAACGCCTCCTATGGCCCGACAGGGTGCTGCTTTCAACGACAAGGACAACCTTTTCGTTTACAATCCCGATCTTCCATTCCCGACATGGCTCAGAGAAATTGAATCCACGATGGAAAAGGTACAGTCCGAGGTGAAAGCGGTGAGCACAAAGGTTCATCATGCCATCTCGGCGGCTCCCGAAACAGGTCGCCTGGTTCAAGAATCCACGAGCACACCATTCACATCGTTGTTCACTAACGAGAAAATCAAGGATATCGGAAGGGTCAACGTCCTACGTTACGACGGAAAGACCAATCCGAGAGCATATCTGCGGGCATTCTACATCGCAGTGGGAAGAGCCGATCTCCAACCCCACCAACGAGATGCGGGGTACTGCCAGATATTCGCCGAGCACCTTGTGTAGAATGCACTCGATTGGTTCTCAAGGCTGCAACCAGCAACAATCAGCTCGTTTGATCAGCTAACAACACTTTTCTTGAAACATTTCTCCATGTTCATCGAGATAGAGACCACGAGGACACAAATTTACGCACTGTAGCAAGCAAAGGATGAGCCACTACATAACTTCATAGCCAGATTCAAGGACGTGCTATCACGCCTTATCGGAGTAACCGACGAAATGGCGATCGCAGCTCTGACAGCGGGGCTGTGGTACAAATCAAAATTCAGGAAGGATATCTGCGTGAACCGATACACCTCAATCGAGGACGTGATGCACCGCAGATGCAATTGGATCCGATTCGAGGAGGAGCGAGCAGCCCTCGCCGCAAAATTCAATCCGACCCCGGCGACGCCTAAGTTTAACAACATTCCAAGACCACCGCGGGATTCCGGCCACAAAAAAGGAGCCGGGCGCCACCGAGGTAGTGCACCGCATCCTAAGCGAAGTAACCTCCCCCCGGGTTACGTTATGAACTAGGAGAAAGACGAGGTCAACATGGCCCAAGGCACCAACGCAACGCCTCAATCAGATCCGTGGCCTAAAGACCCGAAGGCCTACTGCAAATTCCACAAGGTCTTCGGGCATGCAACGGCCCAATGCCGCAAGCTACAAATGGCCCTAGCGGAAAAGTTGGAGCGAGGCGAGATGAGCGACCTCGACATTGAGGCCTTCCAAGGTTACAAGGAAAAACAAGCCCGGAAGAAGATCCGGCAGCCTTGAAAAAGAAGAAGCACAAGAAAAACCGAGCTCCCCCGCCCAGGGAAGCCCCTAACACCCCCTTTGAAGAAGGGGAAAACAGGCCAACGACGTCGAAGACGCTAACCAAGAGAAAAAATCCCAAGTCATCAACGTGATAATGGGAGGATCTCAATATTGTAAGCCATCGATCAACTCGATTAAAGTACACCAACAAAAACTGCAGTCAGACGCACCTCGTCAGATCTCGCAAGGGCCGGAAGCCCTAATCACATTCAAGTAGAGAGAAGCTCGAGAGCTCGCAAGGCCACATGACGACGCACTGGTCATAACCCTAAACATTGCAAACTGAGAAACCAAAGTGATTGTCATCGATAACGGAAGCTCCGCGGACGTAATTTTCCTGCCAACTCTAAGCCAAATGAAAATTAGGCCAGAGGACATCAATCGAGAAACGATCCCACTCACCGGATTCAGCGGTCACTCCGTGAACACCATAGGAGAGATCAAACTCCCCGTAATGGCGGGAGGCGTGAACACGACAACCAAGTTCTTGATCATCGATTGCCCCTCGCCATACAATGCAATCCTAGGAATACCATGGCTGCATGCCATGAGAGCATGGCCGCCGACGTACCACCAGAGTTTGCAATTCCCGAGCGATGAGGGAATCAAAGAAATCCGAGGTGACCAAGCCATGGCATGCAGATGCTACATGAACAACTTTTTTCTCGCCAAACAAAGCACGGTGAATCAGGCATAGCAATTATAACATCCACAAATAAACGAGGTGAAAAACACCTCGGAGGAAGACAACGAGTCTCCGACAATCGAGATGGTGCGACAAGTCCCCATCGACGACAAAAACCCCAAAAACACTGTGGGGATCGGAAGCGAGCTAAAAGGCGAAATCCTCAAGCGACTCATCAAATTCCTAAAAAGGAACAGAGAATGCTTTGCCTCGTCCCACAAAGACATGCCAGGAATCAGCCTAGAAATCATCTCGCATCAGATCAACGTTGATCCGAGCTTCAAACAAATCAAACAAAAGAGACGAAAGCTAGCCCTAGACCGTTCCAAATCGGTAAACGAGGAGGTCGAAAAACTCCTCAAGACAAGATCGATCCGCGAGGTAAAATACCCCGACTGGCTGGCAAAAACGGTGGTGGTCAAAAAGAAAAGTGGAAAATGGAGGGTGTGCATCGATTTCACTGACATAAACAAGGCATGTCCTAAAGACAGCTTCCCGCTCCCACACATCGACAGACATGTCGAGGCGACGTGCGGACACGAGCTTCTTTCCTTCATGGACGCTTTTTCGGGTTACAATCAGATCCTGATGCACCCCGACGATCAAGAGAAGACATCGTTCATAACTGAACAAGGAATCTACTGCTATAAGGTAATGCCCTTCGGGCTGAAAAACGCCGGGGCAACCTACCAACGACTCGTGAACAAAAGGTTCTTTGAATACCTCGGAAAGACCATGGAAGTATACATAGACGACATGCTGGTCAAGTCCAAACATTCCGAGGATCACATAGCTCACCTCGAGCAATGCTTCGAGATGCTAAAGAAGTACCAAATGAAGTTGAACCCCTCAAAGTGTTCATTCGGAGTATCGTCGGGAATATTCCTCGGATACCTTGTCACACAACGTGGCATCGAGGCAAACCCATACCAGATTTAAAATGCCTTCACCTCACAGCGTGAAAGAGATTCAACGGCTAAGAGGGCGGATCGCGGCCTTAAACGGATTCATATCAAGATCGACCGACAAATGTCTTCCTTTCTACAAAATGCCGAAAGGAAACAAAAAGTTTGAATGGACAGACGAATGCGAACAAGCTTTTCAAGAACTGAAAAAGTATCTGTCTACCCCACCAATACTGGTCAGCCCGGTCACCGGCGAACCAGTCTTAATTTACCTCGTAGTAAATACCCACGCGGTAAGCAGCGTGCTCGTGAGGGAAGACCGAGGTGATCAGAAGCCTATCTTCTACACCAGCAAGTCACTAGAGGACGCGGAAACTAGATATTCCACCATGGAGAGAGTGGCATTCGCCCTCGTCACCGCGGCAAGAAAAATAAGGCCGTATTTCCAAGCACACACCATCATGGTGATGACGCTACAGCCACTGCGATCGGTGCTACATAGTCCAAATCAGTCCGGAAGGTTAACGAAGTGGGCAGTGGAACTCAGCGAGTTCGACATCGAATATAAGATAAGAACGTGCGCTAAATCGCAAGTCTTAGCTGATTTCGTTTTAGAATTGAACATCGAAAAACCGGAAGACGAATCAATGGACGAAGCATGGACACTGATAGTAGATGGCTCGTCGAACCAAAATGAATTAGGAGTTGGAATTCACCTCGTCACCCCAAGAGGCGAGGTGATCAAGCAATCTTTCCGCCTCAACTTAAAGGCCTCAAACAAGGAAGCCGAATACAAAGCCCTGATCGCTGGCCTCAAGCTAGCACGAGCAGGGGGGCACGGAATGTCAAAGCTTACTCCGACTCAAAGTTGGTAACAAGCCAAATAGCCGGGGAATACGAAGCAAAAGATCAAAGAACGAACGCATACCTAACGGTAGTAAACCAACTGATCAAAACATTCGACAAAGCCGAGATAGATCAGATCCCAACGAGCGAGAACGCGCAAGCCGACGCATTGGCAAGATTGGCATCCACCTCGGACCCCGAAGTGAAACGAATCATCCCGGTAGAAACGATAGATGCACCAAGCATCGACTTACCGGTCCACATCATTGAACTTGGCCCGGAAGACTAGAGAACTCCAGTAATCAAATTCCTACGAGATGAAGAAACACCTTGGGATCGACAAGATGCTAGAAAACAGAGAGCCAAAAGTTTGAGATTCTGTCTCATAAACGACACGCTTTACAAAAGAAGTTTCAGCGGACCGTACCTCAAATCCTTAGGGGAAGACGAAGCAAAGAGCGTCATCCACGAAGTACACGAGGAAAGTTGCGGAAATCATTCCGTAGGAAGATCCTTGGCCAACAAAATCAAAAGGCAAGAATTTTTCTGGCCCACCATGCTGAAAGACAGCGACTCGCATGTGAGAAAGTGCGATGCATGCCAAAGGCACGCGCCAACTATCAGACAACCCGCATTAAAGTTGTTTTAGGTCACAGTATCGTACCCATTCATAAAATGGTCGATAGACATAGTCAGACCAATTCCTGCGGCCAAAAGACTAACAAGGTTCCTATTAATAGCAGTCGACTACTTCACGAAGTGGGTTGAGGCCAAGGCTTACGCACACATAAAAGACGTAGACGCAGAAAATTTCATATGGAAAAACATAGTCTGCAGATACGGACTCCCGACGGAGATCATCGCAGACAATTGACCACAATTTATCTCTAGCAGATTCAAAAAATTCTGCGCCACGCAAGGAATCTCTCTTAACACCTCGACCCCGAGATATCCACAAGGAAACGGAAACTCCAAGGTGGCAAACCAAACAATAATAGACGGGATCAAAAATAGGTTAGACAACAAAAGGGGGAGATGGCCCGAAGAGCTACATGGAGTGCTATGGGCATATCGAACCACACCTCGTCGAGCCAACTGAGAAACACTCTTCGCGCTGGTATACGGATCTGAAGCGATGGTACCAGCCGAAGCGGAATCGCTAAGTTATAAGGCGAGAATTTTGTCCGGATCAACCAGACGAAAACAAAGTAATGCTAAAAGATCAGCTCAACTACATCGAAGAACGAAGAGAAAGAGCTTTGAGCAGGATCGTAAAATACCACAGGGTAATAGAGAGATACTATAACACAAAAGTTCGACCTCGTTCGTTCAAAGAAGGAGACCTGGTGCTTCGCAAGGTGTTTCAAAACACCTCGAAACTAAACGCTGGAAAGCTGGGTATAAACTGGGAAGGACCATATATCGTGTCCGAAATAGTGAAACCCGAAGTTGGAACACCCAACACCTAAAAAGATATTATTCTTAATAGGATAAATATCACCTCGAACTACGTAGTGGCTTGATCCCAGAAAACTCGGGTACGTAGGCAGCCTACCATAGGCACAGCCCGATCCTTCCCAAATTCAATAGATCACCTCGATCAATTCATATTCCTTTTTTAATAACAGCCCCCCCGGGGTGGGAGCATAGGAGCGACCCAACTCTCGCCACTCAAGAGCGTCATCAAAACTCACAAGGAAGAGGAAAAAGTGCTTACAAGCGCATCAAAGCATTTCGACTTAATCAAACACTTCGAGAAAACAACTCTTCCTAGCCTATACATCTCGGCCGCACACACATCTAAAGATCTCCTCGGATTCGATTTCGAAGTAAGGCTCACTCTCAATCTTCGACAAGAAAAGTGACCCGAAAAAAAAAAACATCTTGGGATCGATCAACTAGATTGCACGGGAGTAAAAACAAAACCAAACACCGGGGCACGAAAACGCTACAAAGAAGACAATAATATGCGAGGAAACGGATATTTATTGAAAGAAACACTGAGTTTCAAACAAACCAAAAAGTCAACTCGCTGGAACAAAGTGACGACATCCAGGTCGAACTACCAACCAAAAAAGGTATGAAAATCCTGAACTGAAAATAAAAAAGCACCCAGGTTGGACTCCCAACCAAAAAGAGGTGCGCATTGTCTCGAACACAAGCAAATTGGGGCAAAAAAGAAAAAAACAAAAAAAAAGAGATAAATTCTTGAGCTGGTTAGTTCTCCTCGTCGGCTTCATTGTCATGGCCCACGGCCTCCTTCTCCTCGTGGTCATCTCCCGCAACCTCGCTCTCGCCAAGCCCGGCGTCTACGGTGTCCTCCACATCAGCGGGAGCATCGAGTTCCTCTTCTTTTCTCCTTTCGACGGGGAGAATGTGGTCACGGTGCTTGTCCGAGGTTCAGTAGGGCGAGACGAGGTGGGACTTGAGATCGGAGAGCATCCGGAGCCGGCGGCACGTGGCGGAGCACCACCTGGGAAATGAAACCCATCACTATCACATCCCAAGGATTCCTATGCACGTAGCAGCTCTGTAAACACCACGGAGAAAATTCAGACATTTACCTTGAGATCCCTTAGCAAAGGTGAATTTCGCGAGCTGAAGTCCAAGTTTGGCAATGGTATCATTGCGGCGCTCTATTTCTTATTGAGCTTCTCGGAGTTTTACTGCACGGCAAGGCGAGTCGCCGAGACCACCTCACTCTTTGCCTCCTGGAGCTCCTCGGTTGCCCTCAGCTGACCTTCACGAGATGAAACCTCATTTTGGAGGGACCGGCACCTATTGCGCTCCTCGGAGACTTGGGTCTGCAACTGCTCGGCTGTCTCCTTCTAGAAATCGGCATCCAGCCTTGACAAATACACGTTCTCCTCTGCCTTGCGAAGTTTAGCCTGAATATCTTGCACCTCTTTTTCCTTTCCAGCAAGCTGGGACTCAACCTCCTTCAGACGCCCGCCAGAGCCCGCCTCGGTAGCCTCGAGTCTCAGGGCCTCCACATCATTTTCATACGCGAGAACCATCTCGTTCATCGCGAAAATCACGAGGTGAGAAACACCTCGGTATACGAATATCTCCATATCGAGATCACGAAAGTTACCTTGACGCCATTATGCGCAGCCTTCTCGTACTCCCTGCCATGCGACAGGGAGAGCACATCGAAGGGGTAACAACGGAGAGCCGAGCTGGCCACAAAGTGCGAGATGCTCGGGGAGAATCGACCAGAGAGTGGGAACTAGCAAACTCAATCAAAATCAAATGAGTACCAGGACGTCTTCCAGACCCCGAATGGCTGTTACCTCCCTCCCGGGGCATCGGAGCCTTCAACTTCTCATCTTGGCGGCGTGGAAGCGCGACATACCCTAGAGGGTTTGACCGCGTTGACCTGGTCTGACGCTCCGAGATCACCTTCCCCTTTTTGTAGGAACCACATTCACCTCGGCAAGCTCGGAAGAGCGGTCGCGCTTCTCTAAATGAGGTGCAACATAGCCCGATGACTTCGCAGAAATGACCACCTCTTCGAGGCCCACTTCAGAATGTGCCCCGGCATCGAGCGCCACATTGCCCTCCACATTGACGCGTCGGGATGACTGGGCCTCCCACACCTTTTCCACCAGTGTCTCCAATGAAGCGTCCTCGGGGGGATCATTAGTCCCGAGGAAACGTGGTGGATGACCTGACCAGGCTCCTTGCACCGTTCAGGAGATGAAGGCTGGCTGCTCGAAGACTTCATGGACTCCTTGGGCTCTGCGAGATAAAAGAGACGAGGTGAGAAACATCTCGGAAACATCCAAGAGAGCATTCCGTACGGAGGAACAGAAAACATACCCAAGGCGGATAGTGGGGGAGCTTAAATCGGTTGACCCGCGTCAGTCCGGTACCTCCAATAACCAGAAATGCGGATCCTAGCAACCGGAAACTTGCTCCAATCCACTCCTCCCTTCGGGATCAGCTTCTTCTTGAGGCCACGGAACCTCGGATCTGCCTCCGGCACCACAATCTTGGTCGTTGAAAAACCAAAAATATCAAATAATCAGAGCATAGAAACGAAAATTCTTTGCGATAGAAAACCGTCTAAATAAGCCTTCGGGGCCCACCAAGGCATGAACTCCATCTCTGAGGCTTTAGGGAGTTGGGACGACTATCCCTCAGGAAGAAGAATCTCTCTGTCCCCCCGCCGCGGACATCGGGAGTTCCTTTGAGGATCCTCCCTAGCCGTCCATTCAAGAAGAACCTCCCCAAAGGCTTCCCAGCGCCTTTGGGGTATTAAAGACGAACGAGGTCTTCAGCGGTAAGGACCACCCTGTTCTCCCGCGATAATACCCCTAGGGCCACCAGATTCTGGTAAGCATTTGGGACCAGCTGCCCATGGCCCAAGACGATGTACCAAAGAAACTCAACAACCACCTTTGGGAGAGGAAACTCAACACCATCCTCGAAGAAAGCTTCATACACACATGAAAATCCCGGCCTCTCGTCGAAATCTCGATCCAGCGAGCCCGGAGCCTGCGTCTCTATGAAATCAAGGACGTTCTAGAGACTTCGGAGCTACCAAAGCTATGCCGGAGTGATGACGAACAGAGAACTATCAGCCGGGAGCGAATCTCCTTTTGAACCAGAGCCGACCATCTTCGATTTCTTGAACAGAGAGAGAAAGACAGGAAAGATGAATGGGAACGAGGGGGAAAATGGGTTTATAAAACCCTTACCTGGATTAACCACGATCTCCTTCCTCTCAACGCACGATCTCCTAAGCCAACAATGATGAAAATAACTGACAAGTTAATGGGTTTTAATAACCCCATCATGCCCGAAATCAGCGTGTCAGTTGGGATTCGAAGAACCCTTCTTGACCGTTGTCAAATCAGCTACCTGATTGGACCTTTTCCTTCAGCGAAGAATCGAGGCCCAAATCCCACACGCAACTCCAATAGCATCGCGCCACCTGTCCCAGCCATGCACGAGGAAGAGTCTCAGCCTAACTGAGTCAGTTGCAATTCAAAATCAAGCGAATTTTTCGAGCCATGGAAATTCATAATTCCCGCTGAATTTTATTCCTCATCGACTGATTATTTTCAAAAATAATGCAAAAGATATTCGGGGAAAACAAATTTCTCATGAAAATAAAAAGGGTTCCCATCAACGACATAATAGTTCACCAAGTGACAATCACTTAATGAACTGGGGGGCTCACTGATGATGCTGGATTTCATCCCATGCTCGAAAACGACGTCGTAATCCAAGAACTACATACATTCCAAAAAACGAGATGCACCAGACAAAGAATCCTAGAAGAATTGGGCCTCAAAAAAAATCTGTAGGCCCAACGGGCAGCTCGACACAACTGGCCCATCAAGAACCCACCCCGAAGCTCAGTCAACCAAAGCCAAGTCACCACGAAGACTGAGCCCACGAAGACAAAGCCCAGAAGGACCAAGCAGCTCCCCTAAAGACCAAGCAAATCCGTAGACTAGGCATGCTCTCCTTCTATTGACCAGCTCAGATTCCTCCACGTGGAAAGACACTAAATACCACGTCGTCCAGATTTTACACGTGGTGATTAAAGAGAAGAGAAGGATGCATCTGCTTAGTCCACTAGCCGTTGCTGATTTATAGGAAGTATACGTTGTAAATCGGGCTATTAAAAGGCCTACGAAGTAATCCAATTTACGATCACCTTGTTCTACACTATCTACTAGTTATTCACTCTGTACTCATCTTTCTATCAATCAAACATACTTTCTTTTTACCATCGCTTAGCCTTTGATGAATTTATCATCTCGTGTTCTTATTCGTCGAAGTGGATTTTATCTCGTAAAGTTAAGATCTGTCATCATATCTATCGTAAACAGAGTGCAATCACTTTGTGACGTTGGTCGTGATTATTCATATCAACAAGTACCACCTAGCTCAAACTAAACAGGAATGTATGAGAGCCTTCGAGTTTTATAAGGCCAAGGTGCAAGGAAAACCCGGGGGCTCGGGTCAAGGAAGAAACCTTAATTACAATAGGGACAGAGGCATCCCTGATCGGTGACTAAAGCTCAAAAAGGAAAATGGAGTCACGAAATGATTCCTTGTTTAAAAAGTATCAAGGGAACCGTCAAAATTTCAACAGAAATGTGGAATTTCCCACATGTTTCAAGTGCGGGAAAAAGCACCCAGGACCGTGCAAGCCAAAGGGAGTCACGTGATTTGCGTACGGAGGACAAGGGAATTTTTCTATCTGGTTCCCTAATAAGTCGAAGAATAATAATCAGGAGCGGATCGATGGACCCCGCAACAATCAAGGTCGACTTAAAGCTCCACCGCTCAAGACCAATGCTCGAGTCTATGCTCTTACGCATGGGAATGTTACTGCTGGAACTTCCAATGTAGTTACAGGTCAGCTTCTCGTTACCAACGTTTTTTCTTTGGTATTATTTGACTCTGGTGCCACCCTTTTATTTGTCTCGCAAAATTTCTCGGAAAAAATTAATAGACCTAAAGAAGTGTTAGGAAATAATTTCTCTATAGCCTTGCTCTCTGGGGAAGTAATGATGTTTTCATGTTGGTTTCATATGGTACCTATTAATATCGCTGATAGAGAAATGTCGACTGATTTTGTTGTTATTTAGATGATTTTGTTGTCATTTTTCGTCCCGTTGGGGAACCAAAATTTGAATTTATAGGGAAGTCCTTGAAGATAAGACCAAAGATGTTGATATCGGCTATGAGAGCTTCAACTAATGCTCATCGAAGGGTGTTCTGGCTATTTGGCTCTTATTTTTGATATGATCAAAGAGGAAAAAGAACATACTCAATTACGAGATGTCCCAATTGTTTGCGATTATCCAAAAGTAGGTCCTGAAGACCTACGAGGATTACCTCCAGACCGGGCGATGGGGTTTGAGATTGAAGTTCTTCCAAGGACAGCTCCTATTTCCAAAGCACCATGTAAGATGGCTCCGGCGAAGTTGAAGGAATTATAAGTTCAGCTTCAAGATCTTCTTGAGAGGGGAATTCTTCGTCCAAGTCACTCGCCATGGGGAGCTCAGGTTCTTTTTGTGGAAAAGAAGGACGGTTCTCTTCGCATGTGCATTGACTACCGAGGTCTTAGTAATGTAACTGTGAAAAATAAGTTTCACTCCCAGGGATAGATGATCTCTTCAATCTATTGCATGGGGCATTGGTGTTTTCAAAGATCGACTTGAGAGTGATGTACCAAAGACTGATTTTTGAACTCGATACGGCCATTATGATTTTTTGGACATGTCGTTTGGCTTAACCAACGCTCCTGCAGCCTTCATGGAACTCATGAATCGTGTCTTTAGTGAGTATTTCGATAATTTTGTCATTGTTTTCATTGCTGACATCCTTATCTATTCAAAAACTAAAGAAGAACACGAGGAGCACTTACGAATGGCTTTAAAGATTTTGAAAGACCATGAGCTTTACACGAAGTTCTCCGAAAGTGCGTTTTGGCTAGATCGTTTGGCCTTCCTTTGTCACGTGATTTCAGCCGAAGGTATTTCGGTCGATCCACCGAAAGTTCAAGCCATTAACGAGTGGGTTCAACAAACAAATGCCCCTGAAGTAAGAAGTTTCCTAGGATTAGCTGGTCATTATTGACGGTTCTTGGAAGGATTTTTGAAGTTAGCCAGCCTACTCACAGCCCTCACTCGGAAAAATAAGAAATTTGAATGGTCAATTCAGTGTGAAGAGAGTTTCCAAGAGCTCAAGAACGCCTTACAACGGCTCATATTCGTACTGTTCCTTCTGGTAAGGACGGATTCGATATCTATTGTGATGCGTCAAAGATTGGACTAGTCGAAATACTTATGCATAACAAAAAGGTCATTGCTTATGCATCACGGTAATTAAAAGACTGTGAACGGAACTATCCTACTCATGTTTTGGAGTTAGCGGCAGTGTTGTTCTCCCTTAAGATTTTGCGACACTATCTCTATGGATTTCACAATGATATTTTTACAGATCATAAGAGTTTAAAGTAATTCTTCACCCAAAAAGAGTTGAATATGAGACAGAGAAGATGGCTAAAACTTGTGAAAGATTATAATTACGAAATTCAATACCATCCGGGGACGGCCAATAAGATGACCGACTTGTTGAGTAGAAAGTCAGCAGCCACGCTTGCGTCATTGGATACAGTGCCTCAAAAACTCCAAAATGATATTTGCGCATTGGAGCTAGAGATTTGTATTGGTTAGCTAGAAACGCTAACTTTGTCCCCAAATATCTTTAATGATATCAAAGCGTCTAAGGATTCAGACGAGACGTTGTCCAAAATTAAAGAGGCGACCTTATCGGGGAACTGTTCTGACTTCACCATATCGGCCAATGGGACTCTCCTTTTCAAGGGGGGACTTTTTATTCCAAAAAATGTCAAGATGAAGAATCAGATTCTTTCCGAAGCACATAAGACACCATACTCGATTCACCCAGGAACAACGACGATATATAAAGACTTGAAAGAGAAGTTCTGGTGGGTCGGAATGAAGAAAGATGTTGCTAGTTTCGTACAGAGGTGCTCGACTTGTCAGAAGGTCAAAGCGGAACATCAAAGGCCAGCTGGAGAGCTTCAACCCTTAAAAATACCGGAATGGAAGTGGGAGCACATATCGATGGATTTTCATTCTAGGATTACCTAAAACGACGAGTGGGCATGACGCAGTTAGGGTAATCGTGGACCGGTTAACAAAGTCTGCCCATTTCTTGCCCATCAAGATCATCATTATACTAGACCAGTTGGCTGAGTTATATGTGAAGAAGATCGTACGTCTACACGGGATCCCAACTTCCATAGTCTCTGATCGAGATACTCGTTTCACATCACGATTCTGGAAAAATTTGTAAGGAATTGGGTACGACGTTAAAGTTTAGTACATCTTTCCATCCGCGGACTGATGGTCAAACCGAGCGAACAAACTTGATTTTAGAAGATATGCTCCGAGCTTGCATTTTGGACTTCAAGGGTTCATGGAGTAAATATATACCCTTAATTGAGTTCGCGTATAATAATAGCTATCAATCTACAATCAAAATGGCTCCTTATGAGGCTTTATACGGAAGAAAATTCCGATCTCCAATCCATTGGTACGAGGCCGGTGAAAGTAAAATATTTAGCTTGAACTTTGTCGAAGAGGCGACCAAAGTGATTATGATAATCCGTCAGCGTATGGAAGCATCTCAATCTCGATAAAAGATCTACAACGTTCTACGAAGGACACCACTCAAGTTTCAAGTAGGCGATGTTGTTTTTGTTAAAGTAACGCCGATGAAGGGTATGAAGCGTTTTGGCAGTAAAGGAAAATTAAACCCGAGATACATTGGTCCGTATGAAATTTTAGAGCGTGTCGGCAAAGTTTCTTATAAGCTTGCGCTCTCGCCAGATTTAGCAACCGTCCATAACATCTTTCATGTATCAATCTTGAGAAAGTATATATCGGACCCATCTCACATCCTTGAACCATAGCCTATACTAGTTAGAGGAGATTTATCTTATGAAGAAAAACCAACACACATACTCGACCGAAAAGAGAAAGTCTTGCGTAATAAGACTATATATCTTGTCAAGGTCCTTTGGAGTAAACACTCGGAGTCGGAAGCATAATGGGAGAGATAAGACGAAATGAAGGCCTCGTATCCAAATCTGTTTTAACTTTCGAGGACGAAACTTTAATAAGTGCGGGGAGATTGTAATGACCATATATACCAAGTAAGTATTTTCTAGTGTTTTGGTAAAATTTTCTCATTTTCATAATGAGGGGGTGTTAAGTTAAATTGTCAATTTGTTATTCTAACCCTGGATATACGTGTCACTACCTATTTGTCTTGCTGCCGCATTTTCTTTTTATTTCTTCTCTCAAATTATATGACTCCCTCCCATAAGCCTCATTTTTTCTTCTCCCCTCTCTGTACCAATGGAGTTGCCCATGACTCACCGATTTTTATGCGCTTTGCTGCTTGGATGAAGTTTTATGCGTGCAATAGTTTTAATTAGGGTGCTTTTGGCCTTCATCCCTCTTCTTATCGTGGTCTTTGAGGTAGTTTTTCTTCTTCAGTTTTGTTAATAAATTTTCTCTAAGAAGCTTTAGAATTTTTAGAGCGTCCTTGATAGTGTTGTCACTATTTTAGTTGAGTTTTCTTTGTATGTACATCTCTTGGTTTGAATATTAGTGGGTTTGCTAATTAACTTGTAGTTAAATAAATTTTGATTCGATTTCTTAATAGAGTACGATACATAGTTGTTGTTTTTAATGAAGAACATGAATTTGATTTTGGAATCACTCTGGGAAATTTTTAATCTATGATCATGAAATGTATAAAAAATTTAAGGAGTTCCCCAAGAGCTTGATGAATTTCTTAAAAGAGTTTTTTTTTATTTTATTTTATATACTCCAAGTATATAGCTATATGAAAGACTCTAGGTTCCCTAATTCTATAATCTTTAATAAGCATAATTGTAGTTTTTTTTCCTTCTTCTAATTAATCATTTTACATGACCTATATATATATACATGTTATGTGCATTTTTCGTAACATATAAAAATTGAACCTATTTTGACAAAAGTCAAAGCCCATTGAGAAAGTCAAAGCCTGTCATGGTAAGTCAAGGTCCATCACCAACGCTAGAGGCCCGGGACCAAAGAACTAAGACATTGGCAAGGCCCGGGGTCCGAAAGACGCCAAGACGACGAGGCGGCGAGGCGGCAAAGGCGACGAGGCAACGAAGGCGACAAGGCCACAAAGCCGACAAGGTGACAAGGCGACGAAGCTGATAAGGTGACGAGGCGACGAAGCCGACAAGGAGACAAAGCTGACAAGGCGACGAGGGGACAAGCCGACGAGACGACAAGGCGACGAAGCGACGAGCCAACGAGCCGACGAATTGACGAGCCGACAAGACGACAAAGCCCTTTGCCGGAAGTTGGCAAGGGCATAACTTGCAATAATTCTACACGACGAGAAGATCCGAGACTACGAAGATCTCTGGAAATCCTCCGGGTTTCCCAGACACAACCTACGGACTCGCGGACAACCCAAAGACATCGAAGAAAAATCGAGAAGCATCGGAGACCCTTTTTGCAGACAAGGGGCCCCGACAATCCCCCTGTTGCAGGGAGAAATTCGCAGGACTCTTCAAGGTGCAATTCCCAGGGAATTCGCAGGCCTCAAGGGATGCAATTCCCAGGGAATTTGCAGACCCCTAGGGTGCAATTTCTAGTAGTTGTTTTCTTATAAATAGGAGCCTTCCCCCCTCATTTTCACACTCACTCACAGCTTTATCCAGAGCTTCTCTATCTAGATTTCTCTCTCTAGAAAACTCTTCTACCCTTAGGGGGAATGGACTTGAGTTAAGAGCTGAGATCAATCTAGAAGCAGATTCTTAGGCCTGAGAAGAAAGGTTGTTCGACTGGTCAGCTAAGGCGTCCCTTGCTAGGTGGGTAACCACGCCACCACCTGTGAGGTCGATAGAGATTGGAGCTTCCCTTCGTTGGGAAAAGGCCCCTCGTCATACGAGGCAACCTACCCCGGCAAGGTCGACAGAGATGGAGCTTCCCTTCGTCGGGACAAGGCCCCTCGTCATACGAGGCTACCTACCCTGACAAGGTCGACAAAGGAGCACACCTTTACAGGTCAAGGCTCTCCCTGTACTTCGCCAACATGAAGGAATTTCGACAGTGAGTTTGCAAGCACCAACGAGGTCAACGGAGGGCACATCACGGCGGTAATACCCAGCCATCGGGCCAAGGGTCACCCCCGCGCCGCTAATAACGGCACTTCCTACGAGTCAAACTACATCGTTATTCACCCGCCGTTTATCACCAACCCTGAACTACGTGGGACCTGATTCTCTTAAACTGAGATACGTCGACAACCTCGCCCAATCATAAGCGACGGGGCACGGGCCCATTCTACCCGTTTTTGCAGGTCCTCCCTCGCCATAGGAGCTCGCCAAGGAAGGAAGAGCACGAAGAACCATCAAGACTAGCCTGGAGCTTCATCAAGACCGGAGTTCGCCCTGACGAGGACATCACCAAGACAAGGACTCCGCCCAGACGAGGAGTTTCGCCGTGAACCAGACTTCGACACCACCAACGAAGTTCGCCAAGGATCGTCAACGACAGCCCGGAGACTCGACCAAGACGACGGAATCGCCTCCAGCTTTGACGATCATTAGTATACATGCGTTGACTCAACATCAAATCATCCTTGTGTTCAGCGGGTCAATCTCGGGACCCGAACCTTGGATCCTTAAAGCCATTTTTACGCATTAACAATACATGAATTATATGAATTATATAGATGTGCATCTAGACGATGATTTTTATTGTATATTAGCAAGAGCTGCATACTAAAACCTATGTGATTTAAATTCTTATATCATACGCACCTTAGCCATATGCATTATAAATATGTATATATGTATATATATATATATATATATATGTATATAGTTGATATGAAGTGGGTAATAGAGAGCTATGTTCCTATATGTTCACAAACAAGTCGTATTCATATTTGAAATAAAAGATTGATATTTATTATGCATTATAATAGTTGTGTAATTAGCCTAACACATATGTATATAAATATATACATCTATCATAATATAAATTTCATATTAAAGATTTTCTATACTGATATTTACTTAGTGATTATATAATATATATCTATTCATTTTTACAAACAATTGTACAAGTTAATGTAGTTATGTGCTAGTAATATTGAATTTTTTACCATAATTTCTTAGTTAGTGCTAAATATTGAAAGAGCATTATATGTGTCTTGTAATATGACTGCAGTACAGTTTGTGCATGTTGATAGTTTGTATCCCGATTCAGATATTATAGTGCATAAGTAGAACTTCATTTGAATCTTAAAAACTGATATTTAAAAATTATATATGAGATGTTACGTACCCAAACGAGGCATCGCCCGTGTTTGTAAGAAAGCGTAAAGATTAAGGTACGTAAAAGTACTCTTACAACACAACAATACTAAAGTGTGATTTTGTGTTTTTGTGTGGTGTGAAATATGTGTTTGCGAAACCTTTTTACCTGATTTGCATATTTTAAATGGTTATTTCTAGTTCATTAATTCACATATTATTAAAAATTACACAGCGCCGTAGCGAGACAGTAAATCTCATCGTGTGGTTGTGTCGGGACTGTTAGTCTCTTGAGGTACATTGTACGCGAAGCTGCCGATTGTACCGAGACGGGTAGTCTCAGAATGGTCTTAGGCTTGACTTGGTAAGGGTCGCGCCCCCGGTCCCCTCTAGGATTTATAGGCTGAAAGCGTTGTTACGGTAGCTAGGCCCAAAGATTATTATATATATATAAATTATTTTGAGATTATCATAAAACGACATAAAACGATATTGCATGATATGCATTTTTGTGTGATCGGTGTAAAATTATTTTCGTGAGTAGTATAAACCTTTTATGTACTGAGCGTTAGCTCACCTATGTAGTTCTGTTGTAGACCAAGGGAAGAAGCGAATTGATCGTTAATCGCAGCTGGAGCAGGGTCAGCAGTGTAGTGTATACGGTACATACATCGAATGACTTGATACAAGACAAGCCTCTATGGGATTTTGTTGTATTATATTTTTTAAAAACCAGGAGCTCCACTACTTTGTCTTTTGATGACATGTTTTAAATTGTTCCAGTCGTGGTTTTCTTGATGTTTTTGTGACAGTCACTAATCCCGTGAGCCACGAGGGCAAGACCAGGTAAGATGTGCAGTTCCATATCGCCTGGGCAAGGGGATGTGCTGATGGGACGTTCCCGAGACTGTGCAGGTATGGGACTGCACGGTTCTCGGATATCATACAGGTATGGGAGTGTATGGTCAAAAAGGCTTAAAGGAATTGATTGGTACTACCTATGTCCACAAGATGCATCTTCTTTTCGGTAGCCCGTTCATAGGAACTCCACAGTTAAGTGTGCTTGGCTTTGGAGCAATCCTATGATGGGTGACCTCCTTGTAAGTTTCTCGGGAAGCGTGCGAGTGAGAACAAAGCATGCTCAAAAGCCTCGTGTTGGCCTATGGGGACAGTCATCGATTCGATTGAGCAATCGGGGCGTTACAGATGGTATCAGAGCCGAGCCCAGGAGGAAGTGTGGCCAACGAGGACATCGGGCCCCCATTAGGTGGGGTGATTCTGACAGTCACTAATCCCGGGAGCCACGAGGGCAAGACTGAGTAAGTTGTGCATTCCCACATTGCTTGGGTAAGGGGATGTGCTGATGGGACGTTCCCGAGACTGTACAGGTATGGGACTGCACGGTTCTCGGAGATCATGAAGGTATGGGACTGTATAGTCAAAGAGGCTTAAAAGAATTGATTGGTACTACCTATGTCAACAAGATGCATCTTCTTTTTGGTAGCCCGTTCATAGGAACTCCAAAGTTAAGCGTGTTAGGCTTTGGAGCAATCCAGGGATGGGTGACCTCCTGGGAAGTTTCTCGGGAAGCGTGCGAGTAAGGACAAAGCACGCTAAAAATACTCGTGTTGGCTTGTGGGGACAGTCGTCGGTTCGATTGAGCAGCTGGGGCGTTACAGTTTTAAACTTTTGACAGTATTTTAAAATAATATTAGCACGCTATATCTAAACGGTTATATATTTCTTTTACGGATATTAAAATATTTTAAAAGGATCAGAACATAAGATGAAATAAATAGAGGTTAACGGTCTCTCGAAGAAGACAGGTAGATCGTGACATCGATTGAGAAGTTTGGCGACCTCAAGACCATATCGGTCGAGGAGGTAGTTGGTCGCCTAAAATACCACGAGGAGAGATTTTGGTGTTACGGTGACATAGAAGAGGAGAACCGCCTCCTGCTCACGCATGAAGAATGGACGACCATATAGAAGAATTACCGGGGAGCATAATTCTATTCCAGTTCCTCTAGTTGGACTAGCTACAACGGAGACAGCCGAGGACGTGGTAAAGGTCATGGACGAGGGCGAGATCAGGGCAGTGGTGCACCCTGTCAGGAAAGCACGACGTGGATGTGCTTTAATTGTCAGAAGCTTGGGCACTTTGCTTTAAAGTGCGGCAGAAGGAACCACATAGAGGAAGTGAATATGATGCGATTCAAGGAAGACTAGCCGGCTCTGATTTTTTCTGAACAGGAAGTGAGCCTGGAAGGACAAGAAGACAAGGAGACAATCCTCGTAGGCGAAAGAGAGCAGACCTGTCCGGAGAGTAGAGAGCAGACATGCTCGGAATACGAGCAGAGAGTATAGATCAGAGACCAGCGACAAGAGAGCCCCGAGCAGAGAGCAGAGACCAGAGACCAGACACGAGAGACCTGACACCAGACACCAGACACCAGAGAGCAGACCAGCTTGGAGATGGTATTCCTAATGGAGGACAAGGTTATTGCAAACCTCCTTGTTGATGGAGAGCAAAAAGTCTCTACCGATGTCAAGTACCTAGACAATGGCGCGAGCAACCACATGACAGGAGACCGAGCTAAGTTTGTAGGGCTCGATGAGAAGCTCGCGGGGAACGTGAAATTTGACGATGGCTTAATCGTCGAAATTGAGGAAAAAGGTTCATCCTGTTCGTCTACAAGAACGGGGACCAGCGCCTCATGAGCCAGGTGTCTTACCTCCCAAAGTTGAAGAGTAACATCATCAGCCTCGGACATATTACAGAGATCGGCAACACAGTGGTGATGTTTGGTCGATATTTGAAGATGTGGAAAAAAAGTGGCAACCTGCTGATGAAGGTGAAGAGAACTCCGAATAGGTTGTACAAGATTCTCTTGGAGACAGCCCAACCCGTCTGCTTAATGGCTTCCCTAGCAGACCCGGCCTGGTTGTGGCATGCGATACTTGGGCAGGTAAACTTCTACGCGGTTAATATGATATGCGAGAAGGAGATGGCCTTTGGGGTTCCCAAGATAGAAGACCCCAACCCGCTATGCGAATACTGTATGATCGCGAAACAGGCTAGAGTGCATTTTCTTATCAAGGCCAAGTTCCGAGAAGAATGACCCTTCCAACTGGTGCATGAGGACCTCTGTGGTCCAATCACCTCAGCAACTCTAGCCGGAAGGAAGTATTTTCTTCTACTTGTTTACGACTATAGTCGGTCGATGTGGATCTACATGCACAATGAGAAGAATGGAGCCTTTGATGTCTTCAAGAAGTTCAAGAGGCTCGTGGAGAATGGGTCAGAACATAAGATGAAGATCTTGTGAGCAGACCGAGGTGGAGAGTTCACATCCCAACAATTCGGAGAGTTCTGGGATGAGGAAGGAGTCGAGCACCACCTGACCGCACCGTACACTCCCTAGCAGAACGGTGTGGTAGAAAGACAAAACTGGACAGTGATGGATACATCAAAGAGTGTGTTGAAGAGTATACAAGTACCAGCGAGGTTTTGGGGAGAAGCAGTTAGACACGCGATCTATTTGCTTAACCGTTTGCCAATAAAGGCACTAGGAGAGTGCACACCTTACCAGGCATGGAATGGGAAGAAACCTCACTTGGAGCACTTGAGAGTGTTTGGGTGCACCGTACATGTAAAGACCATGGGTCCCAGTCTCAAGAAGCTCGATGATAAGAGTCAGAAAATGGTGTAACTTGGTGTTGAAGATGGAAGCAAGGCACACAGACTCTTTGACCCCCGACACGGCAAGATCCAGGTGAGCAGAGATGCCGTGTTCGAAGAAGAGAGGAAGTAGGATTGGCGCAACCATAACGGAGACCCCGAGCAGAACTCAGTTGAGTTGGTAGTCGAAGAAGAAGAGGGCGTTGTCGAGCTGGAAGGTGCCCCCACCAGCTTATTCAGCTCGGGTACCTTCTCCAGCTCGGGTCCCCCCTCTAGCTCTGGTACTCCTACCAAAGATTCTTGCCCGTGTATACCCATGACACTCAGCCTGAGCAGAACTAGCTCGTCCAGCTCAGGAGATTCCTCAATCAAGGATGGCCGAAGGGGATTTCGTCTCCTAGCAGAAGTCTACGAAGATTCTCAGGAAGTGGAGATGAACCTAGAAGAGTTGTCATTGTTGTGCACTGACGAGCCATCTAACTACCAAGTGGTAGCAAGCGAGCAGGAATGGAAGAAGGAAATGAATAAGAAGTTGGAGTCCATCGAGAAGAACAGGACATGGGAGCTCACCGACCTGCCAAAAAGTCAGAAGGCCATTGGCTTAAAATGGGTCTACAATATGAAGAAGGACACCAAGGGGAATGTCCTAAAGCGCAAGGCAAGGCAAGGCTAGTAGCCAAAGGCTACGTGCAGAAGCAATGAGTAGACTTGGAGGAAGTCTTTGCTCCCGTGGCGAGACTAAACACGATTAGACTAATCATACCCCTAGCAGCTCATCGGGGTTGGGAGATTCACCACATGTATGTCAAATAGGCATTCTTAAATGGTGACCTTGATGAAGAAGTTTTCGTTAGTCAACCTGAAGGTTTTGGCGTCAAGGGCAAGGAGAAGGAGGTGTACAAACTCTCCAAGGCTCTATACGGACTACGTTAAGCTCCAAGGCCTTGGAACATACGCCTCGACAAGAGCTTAAAGATTCTTGGATTCAAAAAGTGCTCCTGGGAGCAGGAAGTGTACACCATGAGCCACAAAGAACAAGTTTTGGTCGTCGGGCTGTATGTGGACGACCTGATAGTCACAGTATCCAACACATGAGGAGTAAAAGGATTCAAGAAGCAAATGATGGCCGATTTTGAGATGAGTGATCTTGGACTACTTTCTTACTACCTTGGCATTGAGGTAAAGCGGAAAAAAGACTACTTTACGCTGAAGCAGTCGGCCTACGCAAGGAAGTTCCTTGAGCAGTACGAGATCACGGATTGCAGCCTGAGCAAATACCCAATGGAGGCGAAGCTGCAGCTCGGAAAGGATGATGATGGGAAAGAAGTGGATCCCACAAGGTACAGACGCGTGATCAGGTGCCTGAGGTATTTCACCCACACGCGACCAGACATTTCTCATGCAGGACGTGAAGCATATTTTGCGTTACGTGAAGGGATTAACAGATAATGTGATTAAGTATATAAGAGGTAGGGGAGCATAAGAGTTAGTCGGCTTAACCAACAGTGATCTAGCAGGTGACATTGATGATAGAAAGAGCACCAGAAGGATGGCGTTCTACCTCAACGGGAACCTTATCACTTGGCAATCTCAGAAGCAGAAGAGTGTAGCTCTATCCTCGTGTGAAGCGGAGTTCATGGCTGCCAGTTACACTCTACGTGGACAACAAGTCCGCAATAGCACTGATGAAGGACCCAGTGTTCCACGGTCGAAGCCAACACATAGAAACTCGATATCATTATATTCGCGAGTGTATGGAGAAGCGGAAGATCATCGTGGAGTTTGTCAGCACGAAGGAGCATCAGGCAGCCATACTCACCAAGGCTCTAGCAAGAGTTAAGTTCGCAGAGATGAGATAGCTGCTCGGGGTGAAGAACCTCACCCCAAGTCAAACTTACAGGGGAGAATGTGAGTTTAAGCTTGACTTGGCTCAACTCCTAGAAGAGATTTCCCCACCAAGGATCTCCTAACCATAGTTACCCCTAGCAGAGAAGAGCCTGAGCAGAGATCTTCCTAGCAGGAGTTCTCCCACGAGAGAGCTCCCCACAACAGATTGGTCCGACCAGAGATTTCTACTAGCAGGAAAGGACCTGACCAGAAATGCTCCTAGTAGTGATGGCCCTACCAGAGATGAGGGGGAGCAGAGATGTCCCCTAGCAGACAAGGATCCTAGCAGGACTATCTTGGGCAGAAACGGGAAACGCCAAAAGTCAAGAAAAGCTATTCCAGGAAGGTGTCAAACTTGAGGAGCAAGTTTGGAGATACGATATGGCTTCCTAATTTTATATGATTTGGTTTCTCATTCTATTAGGAAACGTGTAAATAGATTTGATTGAGTTTATTTTAGGAAGTTTAGCTAGAGTTTAACTTTCTAGTTTCTCTATAAATACAAGTCTCGTGACTTTAGTTTGTAACTTTTTGCTCTCTTTGCATTAGACATTAATCAAAGAAAATTCTCCCAAACTTTGCATCTCTTTGTTTCTTATTCTTTTTGTATTCTTTGGTTGCAGATCTACTTCATTGGAACCAACATTTATGTCTGCTTATATTTTTCTTTTCTTTTCTTTTCTATCTGTCTCGGTCCGGGTCTCGGTTTGTAAAAAACCGAGAAAATTTAGAACCGATACTTATACCAATACCAATATAAAACAAAATATCTTGATTTTTCAATATTGAGACAAAAAAATACTAATTTGGCGGTTATCAGTTCCTTTTTCACCTCTATCATTTATTTATTTATTTATTTTGGGATTGTGAATTCTGATTCATGCTTCCTATTTGTAGACCCAATCCGTAACTTCTTTACCTGCAGTGTTCATCAAAGTGGGACATGGACTTGCAGTCCGACAGGGATGAAAGGCTACTTGGGTGGTGATATTGCGTGCTTCGAGTACTGCAATTGGGACTTCTTCACTAGTCTGAATCTGGACAGGTATGTCTGATTGATTGGGAAAAATCTCAATGCGGGCTATTAATATATTCAATTGGGTTCACGACGCCGTATTCTGTGCTTTGATGAAAATTGTTTAGGCCCATTTAAGGATATGGTTCAATGTCAATATCAAAACTGTGACATTTACCTCCTCACTACTATATGTGAGTTTCATCCTGGTGAGCTTTGTGAGTCATAATATGAAGACTCCGACGAGCCAAAGATCTTGAGTGAGCCAAAAGAATAACTTAACTATGAATATGATGTCGCAAACAATGATATTGATTAGGAAGGATTTTTCAAGAAGATTACACTAAGCTCTTAAAGCAGGAGATGACGACGACAAAATTCATGCCGAAATTGATGACCATGAGTACGCCCACGAGAATGAGAAGGCCTCAGCCATTGACTAGGCTTTCAAAAATGAGGCCTATGGTTTTTCTGAAAAGGGCAGCGATGAAGAAAAGAATTACCCAATCCAAAAATCCCAGATCTGGTGCGCGAATATTGATGAAAAAGTTAGATGAAATGAGCTGCCAGAGTTCGATGGAGAATTAGAGCTGGACAATGATATGGAGAGTGTTCATGAATAATCGGATGGTGAACGCAGAGTCAATAGGTCAGTAAATACGTCTATCCTTGACAGATCTTGGTGAGAATTCAAGTGGTGCCTGGTGTTGGAATTTGCAAGAAAAGAACAACTTAGAGAAGTGTTACATGAACAGTTTATATTCATCAACCGAGATTTTAGGTACACGAAGAATAACACCACCAAGATTCGAGTAGTTTACATGTATCTGATTGTGGGTGGACTCTTTATGCTCGTGTGCAAGGGCGTGATAACACGACATTTATGGTTAATACTCTAGTCAACAAGCACAGTTGTGGTATAGTGTTCAACCCCAAGCTGGTCGACTCTGCCTGCTTGGGTAGGTACTTCTTGCGTCATTCTAGGATGAATCCAGACATGCAGTTCAATCAGTTCTGTCAACTCATAGTTAACACTATGTACTCAAAGGTATCTCAAAGCATGTTCTTATGGGAGAACTTAACGGACCAATATCCTTGCTTGAAGATTACTGCTTGCATCTTAGGCAACTCAATCCAGGGACAACTGCTATTACAAAGACCAAGTTGGTTGGGGATAAAACAGTGCTCAAGCGGATTTACATATACCATCATGCTTGCAATTTGGATTCAAATGGTGTAGACAACTGATCGGGTTTGGTGGACGTTTTCTTAAGGGAGAGACAAAAGGGATACTAATCGTTGTTGTTAGCGTGGACTCGGACAACGCTATGTGTTGACTAGCTTATGTTATGGTGGAGAAAGAGAACACGACGACTTGTACTTCGTTTATGATGTTGGTAAAAGAAGATCTTAATGAGGAAGAAACAAGAAAGTTGACTTTTATGATTAGCATGTAGAGATTTCTTGAAAATGTCGAGGTGACTGTATTCAATGGGGCTAAAGTACAGTTATGTATCAAGCACCTTAATTCCAACTCAAGAGAGATTTCCCGGGGCTTGTACATAAACTAAAGCCTTTGGGAGCAGCAATGTCAAGCACTTCTTAAGACTTAAAGAGGAAAATGGAGGAGATGAAAAGAATTAATAATGAGGCATATGAGTGGCTAATGAAGAAGAAACCTGGTAAGTTGAGCGGATCACATTTCTTCTCATTCAACAAGACTGATATGCTACTCAACAATCTCTGTGAGTCGTTCAATTTTGTTGTCTTAGGGCAAGGGACAAGCTAATTATATGGTTGTTGGAAAAGATAAGGTCCGATTAATGGGAAAGTTCTTCAAAAGAAAAAGTCTGAGGAGATGGGTGTGCCTGTTAGGCCAAGGATTATGAAATTGATTGAAAATATCAAGTGAAATGCTAATAATTGCATATGCTCTCAAGCAGATCATGGCTTTTTCCAAGTCAACTACTCCAACCATGAGCTATTCTATGTGAACTTAACTAAGCGGTTTGTACCTGCAAGATGTTCTAACTCATAGATATACCGTGTTCACATGTTATGGCGGGCATGCGCTTTGGAAACTTCAATGTATCCAACTTCTTGCATAACTCATACAAGATTTCTTATTTTGTGGCCCAATATGCAGGCATAATTAAGCCCATGCGAAGCACTAACATGTGGAAAATGACCGGGCTTAGTGGTACACCCATCTGAAGTGACAACATTGCCACGTTGTCAAAAGAAGAACAGATAGAGAGAGGTTAGTCAGCAAGCCCCTGACGAGAGCAAGATATCTCTTGTTGGGCAGATAAATAGTTGTGGGAACTGTGGACAGTGCTGCCATACTAGACGCACTTGCAAGAACCCTTCATTCAGTCAAGTATGAATATGATCATACTTAGTGTTCATAGAATATCTATATATAATTTTAATATCTTTACTTTGTATGGCCGGTTAAAGGCACCACATAAAAATGGTCGTCTCGTTCAAGTGCAAGTTATTCCCGTTACCATAAAAAGAAGGGAAATGAGGGAGAGACAACGTTTAAAGGACGGTGCTCAGATAAGCATTCAGACTGTTTCTAACCCACCAACTTAAGCAAGCACGCAGGCATCTCGATCAACCTTGCCCACCTCTTCCCTAATATTATCCACCTTTCCTAATGTTAAATAAAATATTTATCTACTATTATGTCTAGCCCCTTTATTACGTGTATTGGACATGTTTTGGGGCTTATTTTATGCGGCGCTGTTGTGCGCTAAGGCCGTACGGGTTTGATTTGGCCTTATTGCGGACAATGTTGGCAGGCCTTATAATGTTATGAATGATCATATGTGGTATGAAATAGGGCGTCGGGCCTTACTATGATATGTGTTGTCATTTTAGAAACTTGTTGTTTTAGAAACATGTCGTTTTGGAAATATGTCATGTATAATTATATAATTATGTCGTTTTACGAAATATGCCATTTTAAAGAAATCTGTCGTTTTCAAGAAACTTGTCGTTTTAGAAGTGAGTGATGAAATTGTCGTTTTCATAAGCCCGTCGTTTTTAACACATACAACTGAACATGGATATATACATGATAATACCTTTTAACCTGTTTTTATGAATTTCTCATCAAATAATTAAGAACTCGTATGTATTAAAAGTACTCATCCAATAAAGATTCAAACTCTAACTATATGAGTTCCAAAATAAAATAATAGTACAAATTTAAACCTGAACAAAAATCCACAAACCAGGAATATATTACATAAAATATCTCAACCCTAATATTATATCCAAATACCACATTTAATTAGCCAAAGCATAATTAACATAACTATAAAAAATAAAAAAATATATCACCTTTGAACAACTAATAAACAGTAAATTCTAAGATCCATGACAATGAAAAACTGGTGGCACTCTTGGTGGAGGCTCATTTGGTCCAGGTACTCTATCAACCGACACCTATAGGTTGATCATCAGCCCAACAAAAGAAATCACATCCTCGTTCTTCTTGTTACACATTTCCTAACTCAAAGTCAAAAGAAAACCATTAAAGTAGAAGGATAAATAATATGATGAGATCTATACCAGTCTTCTGTAGCATCTACAAAATATTTTACCCTGATTTAATTTAGTACCATATACGAGGATTTTTTAAAAAACGCCACACTTACAGGTCACCCCATCATAACACCTTCAAGGATTCATTTTCCATTGTAGACTACGAATATATTCACAAATGCAAGCTTTCGACGAAATCAAAAGGGAAGGAAAAATGAAGCTGACGGCGCATGCAAGGAGGAGGAAGGGAGAAAGAGATGAAAACCAATGAAGAGAGAGAGGAAGTTTATAAAGGTCATAAATAAAAAATAAAAAATAAACCTATTTATTCATAACCCAAAATACACTAAGATTTAATAAAAAGCCTCCAAAATGCAGTGACATGACCGCCTCCTGGTATAACACCATTGCCTAGTCATCGAGCCACGTTAACAAAATAGACGGCCATCCAATTAACTGGATGGAAATTTCTAACTGGCGTGATTGGTCAACATAGGGGGTTTAAGCCGTAGAATATTGCGATCGGCGTAACAACATACTGAAATCGTAAAGATTAGCCCATTAGGCCGCCACTTAAAATGGAAATTTATAAATCTACTATAGCAATAGTAAGTGAAATTATTGGAGTACGTTTCAAAGAGTTTTATTTGTTTATTTATTTTGGGTTTTCAGATTTTATTTTCTTAAATAAATTTATAAATGTGTTTTATAAGGTGATGAGTTTTCCATTTTCGTTTAATTTTTTTATAAAGAAAAAATAATAGGGGTTGCGTTATATAATTGCATGCCTAATATTACCAGACAAGTTTAAATCAAAGTACTCAAATATGGATAAACTATGAATCTTATCCACGGTTTGAGCCCCGAGCCAGACCTGATTGTCGCCTGGGCGGTCAAAGGTGGAGTCAACATAAGTTGACTAATGTCTCGACTTAGTTGACGACGTCCTTGATGATGAGATGCTTCGAGTCGTTGAAATCCTTATGGCGAGGTGACTCTAAGCTGTGTCTTAATGATCCAACGATGAATCAGATTCTTCTCGATAACTTCTCTTGGTGACGTGTAGATGGCGAGATGTCCCTGTAACCTGCACATGTAGAACACATTTAGGGGAAGTAGAGAGTGGAACCCTCCGGAAACTCTATGCCGCTCGTCATTGAATATGACTGGAGATATGGAAATGATAAGGGTAGATAATATTGAGGCCAACCTTGCGAAAGGTTGCATACCTACCCATTAGAGGGATTAGGTCATCACGTATTTCAAGTTAGGAGTTACATACTTGGACTTGCCTAAGCCAGTTAGAAGCTAGACGAGTTTCTATCGATGTAGCTAGATTATGTGGGCTAGACGTCATAGCTATTCGAAGTTGCTACTTATGGCATGACTAGACAGCGTAGCTAGATGAAAAAACTAGGCGCCACGGCTAGGAGGCGTCGAGGCAACATGTCTGAGGCGACACGTCAGAATGACGGAGTTAGACGCCAAGATGGCGACTTCAAATGTTGGGGCGTGGATACCAAGCGTCCTTGTACGCCAAGGGTCAAATACCGACAAAGGTAAAATATCGATAGGGGTCGAAGATCAACAAGGCTCAAAGATAGCGACATGGTTCAAATATTGATGTAGACTGGAATATAGGAAAGAGGAAACGCTAGGGTTTCAAGCAAGAAGCTCAATTTTTCATTCATATCTTAATCTTTACAATATACAAACTTTGGTTCATTATATAGACCTTAAAATTCTAATCGACTTTATTCTAATTCCCTAAGAATAGCTAAGAACTCCCTAACGTACCTAATGCTATGCGTTGATTAAATCAAGGGCCAAATAAATTGTATGGAAAATATATCATAATAATAAATAATAATGTGATACTAAAGCTATGATTTGTTGCTGCATCATTCTCCCAGACAAGAGAAAATTCTTCCTCGAATTTTGACCGGTCGCCCTGTGCCGGAACCTCGCCCCCATCTCCATGCTCATATCGCCGCCAAAGCCACCTCAACAAAAATACGTGTTTTGATCGGTAATGTTGTAACCACCGTGTGATTTATCCAAAACTTATTTTTGGTCGGTTGTGCTCATGCCAATTCTCAGTGTGTCGCCGCATATAGCTTTCGTTGTTTTGCGTTGTTCTTGAACACGCTTTACAGATTCCATAATGGATTGGCACTACGATCATCACAAGATTCACGCCAAAGGACTTGCTCAGTGTGGCAGCTTTGATGACTTTGTTTGGCGCCAAATCAATCTCGTCGTACACGGGCTCGTCTGACTCCGCCTCGTCAAACACGGGCTTGTCATATTCTGCCTCGTTAAACATGGGCTCGTCGTACTCCGTTTCGCCATATACCAAATCGTCGTACACAACATCGCCATGTTCCGCCTCATCGTACGCCGGGATAACCACCTCAAACGTCGGCTCCCCACACCAATTTTCTAGGGCTTTGTTGTGCGAGCGCATCGCGTGGACGTGTCTACCAAAATTGCAGGCGAAAAGGTTGTCGTGGTCGTCTTCAGTGTCGGATTCGTCAAATAGGGCCGGTTTTGCTTCGGGTTGCTATTTAAGAAGCGCTTCGACAGAGCGTGTTAGGGCCTCCAATTGTCGACGGAATCCAGCGATTTGTTTGCGTCTATAAACGTCTCCCAGATCAGCATCACGATCAGGCAATCCTCACGTCGGCCACGGCGCGCCATAGAAATTGTGGGGGCGATCGGAAAGGCTCTGATACTAAGTGATGTCTACTTGGATTATAGGAAAAACAGAAACGCTATGGTTTCAAACAAGAAGATCAATTTTTCATTCATATCTTAATCTCCACAATACATAAACTTTGGTTCAATATATAGACCTTAAAATTCTAATCGACTTAATTCTAATTCCCTAAAATTAGCTAACCAACTCCCTAACTTACCTAATGCTATGCGTCGATTAAATCAAGGGCCAAATAAATTGTATGGAAAATATATCATAATAATAAATAATAATGTGATAAGCTATGATTTGTTGCTGCATCAAATATGGACAAGTATCGAGTATCGACAGGGATCATATATAATTCTTGTTTCTGACTAGAGAAGATAGGCGAGACCCTAATGAGCAAAGTCTCGTAATCTCGACTCGCAAGAAGAAAGAGAACTCTATGGAGAAATGCTCTCATTTAGAAAGAGAATTTCATGCTCGGAAGAATGTCCCAAATGATGGTGAAAGCCTTCATATATATAGGAAAATTGAGGAGTCACTTCTCCTTGATTTAAGAACATATAAATGAAATATTCTGTTAATGCGCTTTGCTGAAGGCGCCTAGTCTTGTTCAGGGATTCAAATGAGCTTGATGTTGGGCTAATGGGCCATGACTCAGGCCGAAGGACCCTTGACTTCGATCAATGGGCATTGCCTTTGTCTTGGGAGGCCCACATTTTTTGTGAACCAAAAAATACAGTATAACACAAAGAAAATTAGAAACATTGAATTATTTTTCCCATGATTTTAACTTTCGACCCTCACAATCGCGTGCTATACACCACTTAGAGCTGAAACTCGCGTCTTCGCGAGCCGTCGCGACTCAGTCGCCGAAAGTCGCCATTGCAGACGTCGCGATGCGTCGCGACCCTTCACGTCGCGATGACTCGCGATGGCAGAGAGAGAGAGAGAACGTGAGACAGCGAGAGAGAGGGGGAAGAGAGAGGGAATGAATCGCGATTAAACACGCGCGTCGCGAATCGTCGCGACTCAAACCCGCGCGTCGCGATTAGTCGCGATGCCCTGTCAGTCGTCGCGACTCGGTGTCAGTCGTCGCCACCCGCAGCTCTAACACCACTTCCAGCTTCACCGATTATTTTCCGCTGCATCACTTCCTACTATATTTAATTGGTTACGTTACGAACCATAGTTACGATCTGTGTTTATGTAAATGTGTAAGAAACTAATCAGTGCAAGTCACATCGCCCAAATTAGTACCCTTGATAATTTATTCAAGTTCAGAATGAAGACATCAGTGTCTACTGAAACTGTACTATCCTTGACGTTTATGATCTGACTAATTAATAAGTCTCAATTTCGCCCAAAAAATAGTTAGAATTTAGAAAGAAGTGTAACAAATTGTCATATCAGTATGGTATCCTTCTAATTCTAAACTGGCAACTTACCTTACGTAAAATACGTCAAGGTCTCGTCTCTTGTGCGGATAAAATGGACCACAGTTTTTCAAAGCTGAGCCGACATAGGTATCAAGTTAAAGTCAATGGCCGACATAGGTTCGTAATCGTAAGTCAATGAATTGAATTCTTAGCCTACCATATCGGGTATTATTTTTTAAACCCCTAACTATAATTTATACACTAGCGCCACAACTTTCGGGCCAGATTTAGATGCATATATTTATTGAATTTGAATGGACGAATATACGTTAAATATAATATAATAGTATTTATAGGAACTGCAGTTCATGCCGCCATACATACATATATATAATTATATATTAGTCAAGGAAATGCGACTAGAATAGGCTTTTCATTAAACTATAATATCTTGTATTTATTAGACACTAGGGCCATAATTTTCGACATACATAACTAAAATTAAATTTATTGAATTCGTACTCGATAACTTTTTTACTATGATTAAATTAAATTTTAATTAACATTTGATAAATTAATAGCTTGAATTATATAATAAAATAATTTTTCTGATCAGCATGTTATGAATTTATGAGTTATTGATCGAGTTATAATGTTTTTATGTATTTCAATTATATATATAATATTAATTAAACTCCCCGTCAAGGTGGCTGCTAGTTTCACGGATAAATTAATATAAATGCATTGTATTTATTTCTATGAGATATGTAGTTAATACGTTCATGCCCTTCTGTAGCCAACCAGCTTTCAACGATTCAATTCATATTAATGGATAGGGATAATAGCGGATAAAGTAGCCAAATTTTCATGATTTGTGTCGATAAAGGTCTAAACTGGATTTATAGCGGCTAAAGTAGCCAAACTCGGTCAATCTGTGGCAAGCACTAATTCCGTCCAGTCAAACTTAACATGCGTTAGTCTATCGCCACGTCACTTACACGTTATATCAAATTTTGGGTATTTATGCCGTGATAAAACCAAAGTTTGGGTACTTATGCCGCGATAAACCATTTTATATATGATTTTCGCTTGTTCACGTCATCTAAATAAAAGTTAAAATATTATAGTTTTGGGAGGACTCGAACTCATCACTTTCCCCCTCTTAAAAAGACATTATAATCATCAAACCACATCCACTTCACGTTATATCTTGACAAAAAAAAAGAATATACATAGACACTTCTTGATAAGTGATCCTAGTAATAGAAACATATGTGTTTTTCGCACCGAGTTCGGGTTGACTAATTTGGATGGGGTGATTTGAATTTTCGGACCGGGGTCGAGTTGACTTTTTTAGAACGGGGTTGACTTGAAATTTTTGGACAGTGGTCAAGTTGAATTTTTTGTACCGGATTCATGTTGACTTTGTCGGTACGAGTTTGGGTTGCCTTTTTCAGAACCGGGTCGAGTTAACTTTTTGAAACAGGGTCAGGTACAAAATATTCAACCCGACCAAATTCTTTAAAAGTCAACCCATGGGTCTGAAAAAGTCAACCTGACCCCGTTCCAAAAAAGTCAACTCAATCCTGGTCCAAAAAGGTCAACCCAACCCCTTTCCTAATAAGTCAATCCGAAACCAGTGCGAAAAAACATATGTTTCTATTACTATGTCACTTATTGATAAGTTTCTATTTATATTCTTATTTTTATTGAGATATAACGTGAGGTGAATGTGTTTAGTGGTTACGTTGCTCTTATATGTGAGGGAAATGATGAGCTCGAGTTCTACTAAAGGCATAATATTTTAACCTTTATTTAGATGATTTGAGCAATCAATTTTTTTTTAAATAGTTTATCGCGGCATAAATACCCAAACTTTGGTTTTATCACGGCATAAATACCCAAAGTTTGCCACATGTAAGTGACGTGGCGATAGACTAACGGATGTTAAGTTCGACTTGACGGAATAAGTGCTTGCCCCAGATTGACCGAGTTTGGCTACTTTAGCCGCTATAAATCAAGTTTTGACCTTTATCGACACAAATCATGAAAGTTTGGCTACTTTAGCCGCTATTATCCCTAATGGATATGTCTAGTTTTTTTCAGGAGGCATGCAAGTCCCACTTGCACGTAAACATTATATTCTCTTCGGTATACTGTTGGTTTCTATTTGATACTCACTTTAATACTCTCTATGTATAAGCACTCACACTCAATATATATATAATGTAATATTATATGCAAAGTGAATGATATGGAAAGGAAACGACTTCTGTATGGGAGAGACAAAAGGCTTGTCGAATTACTATATGAGTTGGAGTTGTTTTTTTTTCATTACATTCCACTCCTATTTATATAGCAACCTTACCTAGAGAATTTACTAATATACCCTCACACATTCTTGGTGAGCAAGTAAGTTTCATGACCTCATTTTATCAATTAAAATAATAAAATATTGCAACTTGCTTGAAGATAAACTTGCCAAGCAAGTATCGGTGAAGCCAACCAATCAAAGCTTAGACTAATATTCTCTCCCGTAAGCTTGATTTGGTTCGAGGTTCATCATGCCGAGAAATCCTCACATCTCCGCAAACTTGACTCTTGCTAGAGCCTTAGTGAGAATGTCAGCTCGTTGCTCTCCGGTGCTGACAAACTCCACAATGATCTCTCGCTCTTCCACACACTCGCGAATAAAGTGAAAACGAGTGTCAATGTGCTTGCTGCGTCCATGAAACACCGGGTTTTTCATTAATGCGATTGCGGACTTGTTGTCCACGTAAAGAGTCACTGGGTTTTGCTCGGTTTCAGTAACTTCGCCTAATAAGTTTCTCAACCACAATGCTTGACACGCCGCTGCGGTCGCTGCCATGAACTCGGCCTCACAAGAGGATAGGGCCACAGTTCTTTGCTTCTGAGACTGCCAGGTGATAAGATTACCGTTGAGATAAAACGCCATCCCACTGGTACTTTTTCTGTCATCGACGTCACCGGCTAGGTCACTGTCGGTAAAACCGACCAGTTCTTCAGCTCCATTTCCTCTTTCGTATTTGATCCCGTAGGTCGTCGTTCCCTTCACGTAACGAAGGATGTGTTTCACAGCCTGTTGGTGTAGACTGGTAGGCTTCTCCATGTGACGACTCACCATGCCAACTGCATATGAGATGTCAGGTCGGGTATGGGTTAGGTACCTGAGACAACCCGACGACACGCCTGTACTCCGTGCGATCCACTGGTTTTCCATCTGCGTCTTTCCCGAGTTTTAACTTTGGTTCCATCGGATACTTGCTCGGGTTGCAGTCCGACATCTTGAATTGCTTCAGGATCTTCTTTGCGTAAGCTGACTGTTTCAGCGTGAGAAATTCCTTCTTCTGATCGACCTCAATTCCGAGGTATTACGAGAGCAGTCCGAGGTCGCTCATCTCGAACTCCTTCATCATCTCTTTCTTGAATCCATCAATGGCTTTTGCACTGGATCTAGTCACGATCAGGTCGTCGACGTACACACCGACGATGAGGGCCTCCTCTCCTGAGTTCCTCGTGTAGACTGCCTGCTCCTGGGAACACTTCTTGAAGCCAAGACTCTTCATACTCCTGTCGAGTCGAGTGTTCCATGCACGAGGTGCTTGGCGCAGCCCATAAAGAGCTTTTGACAGCTTGTACACCTTGTGCTCTGCGGTCTTGTCGACGAAGCCTTCCGGCTGAGAAACGTAGACTTCTTCTTCAAGTTCACCATTCAGAAACGCCGATTTGACGTCCAGGTGGTGGATTTTCCAGCCTCGGTGAGCAGAAAGTGCTATGATCAGCCTGACTGTGTCGAGTCTGGCTACTGGAGCGAAAACTTCCTCAAAGTCTACTCCCTGCTTCTGCACGTAGCCCTTTGCGACAAGTCTGGCCTTGTGCTTGAGGACGTTGCCTTCTGAGTCCTTCTTCAGCTTGTAGACCCACTTCAGACCAATGGACTTGTGACCTCTTGGAAGGTCGACAAGCTCCCACGTCTGATTCTTCTCAATGGACTCCAGTTCTCTCTTCATTGCTTCCTGCCAATCCTTCTCGCTAGCTGCCTCACGGTAGCTAGCTGGTTCCTCAACACTAACTAGTAGGAGCTCTTCCAGGCTCAAATCAAGCTCCCGCGCTTCTTCGTAGACGTCAGACAAGGTACGGAACCCTCTTGGTCCGTCCTTGATTGATGAGTCTCCCGAGCTGGTTCCTCCCGAACTAGATGTCATTGGGATCGGGGTGTTCATTCCTGATCCTGGGTTGGGCGAGCCTGGTGGTGAGCTGGTTCCAGACGAGCTGGTTTCCGTCGAGCTGGGCTTTGCTAGCCCCTGGAAGGGACTCTCTCCCTCAACCTGCTCGACCGTCTCTGCGTCTTCGAGGATGAACTCCACCGAGTTCTGTTCAGGCTCTCCGTTCTCCTCGCGCCAGACCCACTTCTTCTCCTCTTCGAAAACGGCATCTCTGCTCACATGCAGTTTGCCGCGTCGGGGGTCGTAAAACCTGTGTGCTTTGCTCCCTTCCTCAGCGCCAAGGTACACCATCGCCTGACTCCGATCATCGAGCTTTTTGAGATTTGGTCCCAGAGTCTTCACATGTGCGGTGCACCCAAAAACCTTTAAATGCTCCAGATGAGGTTTCTCCCTTTCCATGCCTTGTAAGGGGTGCGCTCGCCTAGCGCCTTTGTCGGCAAGCGGTTCAGCAAGTAAACCGCGTGACGTACTGCTTCTCCCCAATAGTTCGCTTGGACTTGCATGCTTTTCATCAAGCTCCTTGCAGTATCCATGACGGTTCGATTCCGTCTCTCCACCACGCCGTTCTGCTGGGGCGTGTATGGTGCAGTGAGGTGTCGCTCTACACCTTCTTCTCCGCAGTACTCGGCGAACTTCTCAGACGTGAATTCTCCTCCACGGTCTGTTCGCAAAGTCTTCAGCCTATGTCCTGACTGGTTCTCCACGAGCCGCTTGAACTTCTTGAAGACTTCAAAGGCTCCTGCTTTCTCTTTGAGCGTGTACACCCACATCCAGCGACTGTAATCATCAACAAGCTAAAAGAAGTACTTGTTCCCGGCTAGCGTTGCTAGGGTGATTGGACCACAGAGGTCAGCGTGCACCAGTTGGAGGGGTCGCTCTGCTTGAAATTTGGCCTTGATTGGAAATGGCACTCTTGCCTGTTTCGCGACCATGCAGCATTGGCAGAGCTGGTTGGGGTGTTCAATCTTGGGAACCCCAAAAGCCATCTCCTTGTCGCCTATCATCTTAAGCGCGTGAAAATTCACGTGCCCGAGTCTCGCATGCCATAGCCACGCTGGGTCTGAGATCGACGCCATTAAACAAATCGGTTGATCTACCACCAGGTTAATCTTGTACAATCGACTCGGTGATCGCTTCACCTTCATTAATAGTGCGCCGTCGTCGTTCCACATTTTTAGGAACTCTCCGGATAAGATCACTGTGTGACCAATCTCCGTCATTTGTCCTAAGCTGATGATGTTACTCTTCAGCTTCGGTATGTAGTAGACTTCGGTCAGTAGGCGCTGGTCCCCATTCTTGCACTTGAATAGGATGGACCCTCTGCCTTTGATGTCGACGATAGAACCATCGCCGAACTACACGTTTCCTGTGATCTTCTCGTCGAGCTCTTCAAACTTCGCTCGATGACCCGACATGTGGTTGCTGGCTCCATTGTCTAAATACCAAATGTCGGTATAGACCTTCTCTTCGCCATCTGCGAGTAGGTTGGCGACAACCTTATCTTCATTGAGCATCACTTTCCTGGTTTGCTCGTCGTTCTTCCTGGTCGAGCTTGGCTTCTCTGCCATCATCAGCTCGTCCACTCGGCTCGGTACTTGGTCGTCAGGTACCTCCTCTCTGGATACCTGGTCGTCAAGTACTACGTCGACGCGCTCCTGCTCGACGTGTGTCTCGTCGACCACATCCTGGTCGCCGTGCTCGTCGCCACTTAAATCCACCATCTCCTCAGCGTACATAAGTGCGTGCTCGTCGTCATCAAATCTCACCAGATTCGCTTCTTCGTCGCGGTTCTTAGTATGACACTCATTTGCGTAGTGACCATACTTCTGACAATTATAGCACTTCATTGTGCTCTTGTCCTTGCGGGTGGCACCGTCTTGGCGGGGAGTGCTACTACCTCGACCATGCTGGTCGCGACCACGTCCTCGACCTCGGCCTCTGCCTCATCCACGACTCTCGCTGCCGTATCCATTGCGACTCGACAAGCTTGAAGAAGAACCTTCTCGCTGGTTCCACTTCTGCTTAGCCTTCCATTCTTCATGCGTGAGCAGGAGGTGTTTCTCCTCGTCTCTGTCGCCATAGCCCCAAAGCCTCTCCTCGTGGACTTTTAGACGACCGACAACCTCCTCGACTGACATAGTCTTGAGGTCACCGAACTGCTCGATCGACGTCACGATCTGCATGTATCTGAGAGTTACAGATCTCAAGAACTTCTTGACCACGGTGGTCTCGTCCACCGGTTCGCCTAGTGAGCGGATACCCGTTGCAAGAGATGAAAGCTTCATAGCGAACTCGTCCACGGATTCACCGTCTCTCATACGGAGAACCTTGAACTCGCTTTTCAAGGTTTGAACCTTGGCTTCTCTGACGCGTTCTCCGCCCATGTTCATTGTCCGCAACGTCTCCCACGCCTTCTTTGCGGAATCCTTCTCGCCGATCATGAGAAGGATATCTTCCGGAACTCCCTGATATATGGCGGCGAGAGCCACCCTATCCTTGTGCGCTTTGACATCTCCGCCTTCTACAGCCTCCCAGACTCCTTGCGTCTGCAGGTTTACTCGCATCTTCAGCGCCCACACCGCATAGTTGCTTTTTGTGAGCATCGGGTACTGCAGCGTAACGTTTCCTCCGGTTGATTTGCTTGATGACTCCATGTACTTCGGCATAGAGGAAACTCGCACTGTAAAATCTCAAGAAATCTTTTCTGATGTGGAAGATCAGTCAGAACCGCAACCACAGAGCATACTAGGAATTTCAAGAGACTTGACAGTAACGACAACCCCGCTCTGATACCAAATGTTGGTTTCTATTTGATACTCACTTTAATACTCTCTCTGTATAAGCACTCACACTCAATATATATATATATATAATGTAATATTATATGCAAAGTGAATGATATGGAAAGGAAACGACTTCTGTATGGGAGAGACAAAAGGCTTGTCGAATTACTATATGAGTTGGAGTTGTTTTTTTTCATTACATTCCACTCCTATTTATATAGCAACCTTACCTAGAGAATTTACTAATATACCCTCACACATTCTTGGTGAGCAAGTAAGTTTCATGACCTCATTTTATCAATTAAAATAATAAAATATTGCAACTTGCTTGAAGATAAACTTGCCAAGCAAGTATCGGTGAAGCCAACCAATCAAAGCTTAGACTAATATATACATCATTATCGTTCACATTCTGTTATCTTTCAAGCCTCTATAAAAAAATACCTTATCATCTCTTTGGTAATACGTACCACTCGAAACATGACGAACTTTGACTTTAAACCACTATCTTCACGGTAGCTTTGAGCTTGTTGGCAAATGGTCTTTGCGTGTTGGCAGCTCCGACCGACGGGTTCACAGCGGTGAACCTCGGGCCGAACAATTTGCAGCTTCATAAACCCTACGACGTGCCTACCGAAAGCCGCTACACGAAGATGAATGGAGTCTTTTTCTTCCTCGAAAATTTTTGGGTCTATAGTACCGATAAGCCTTTCAGACAAGACAGTCCAACCAAGCCTTGCACTGAAATGCGCGTTGCGGTAAATTTATACGAAAGTCATAAAAACATAAAAAGTGATTTTTATAAGGTCACGTGTTACTTTATCTTGTCAAATAGATTTACTATAAAACTTATTAACCTATTAACCTCAAACGAGCACTTTGTAATTTAATAATCAGAATGTGACTTGTATAATCTTATTTTGAATAATAATAATTAAAAAAAAAACCTAGACAAGTTTTATAAGGTCATTAGTTACTCAGTCTGTCAATCATTTTTAGATGGAATCTTACGATGCTGAACATTATCTAACGACTATAGAGTAATATTTTTACCCTGTAAACTAGGGTTACGACTATACTTACGGAGTTTGGCAGTTTGAGGGAACGTTCTTGGTTCCGAGCGGGACGAGCGGGGCTTGCATCTTTCAGCTGTTTGGAGCTACGGGTGCTTCGACGACTCTTTAACTTAGGGTTTATGACGGGAACCTGTGGATTTACCGGAACCAGATTGTTGCTTCAAACATATACGGCAAGTCATTGAAGCTCAATGTGATCCACGATGTTGGAAACTCTAGAGTCACGGTGTTCATCAATGGCGAGCAACGAGCTCAGGTTGGCGGAAGAGGGCCGTCCACGTTTTATTTCAAGTACGGCGTTGACGCTCAGGATGGCTCCAGTAACTACATGGAGTCACGGTGGAGCCTTGTCAGAGTCCTCAGAAGATAGATCACTTGATCATATAATATAATAATAAAAAAGTCAATTTGGCCTAGGATATACCAAGTATAATGTTACTAAACTAAAATAAATTAAGAGTACGTACCATTTATGGTGCTTGTTATTGTATGATATGGACCAAGGTATTAAATTTCTCGAATATCTATCGGCATGCCCATCGAAAATCTTTTTTCGAGGATATGCGAAACGATATATCCATCGACATATCCATCGACTTACCTATGAGATACACATCGACAAGCGATATATCCGTAAAATAAAAAGAGTAAAATGACGCTCAACATTAGAACGGTATTTGAGGAGGGGGAGGTTAGGGAGAAGGCGGAGGAGCTCTTTGGTCGAGCTTAGAGAGAGAGAGAAGGGTTTTTGTCCCTTGATGTTGTTTTGATGTCTTAAAAATGAAAGAATGAGGCCGCAATTTATAGGGTGGCTCAGGGACCAGAACGCGATTATTTATTACTCCGGTTAGCCACCGGGCAAAATTAATATAGTTTTTTGGGTCCCCCGAATGAGATATTTCCAATGGGACCAAAATCAGCTCAATCCAAGCTCACACGCGCCCACACGCGCGGCCCAAAGTCCGGCTGTTCACACCCACGCGCTTCCCACTCTCCCTCACTCGCTGATAACGTCATCAGGGTGACATCAGCGTGGAGATGGGTGGTGGGGCTGCTTCCATGTGTAAACTTGGGCTCCAAGAAAGGATGAGCGGTGGGGCTGCTGCCACTTGGCGACTTGGGCCCCAAGCTTGGGAGCTTTTGGGGTCCGTCGGAGGTGTTCATGAACCCGATTTTTATTTCGAAAGTTCCGTAAGTCCGATTTTGACAAATTTTATGTCGTGTTTAGGGTGTTTGATATTTTTAGGATCATCTGGACCCTTTATTTTTCAAAAATAGGTTTCCAGTAAATACTTTGATGATTGGATTTATTTAAGCTTAACTAAAGAAAATCATTTAATGGTAATTAAATGATTTTATCTTTATTTAAATCGGAAATTTGTCAATTATTATTTCACCCATAACAATATATATTATCTTTGTGTTTCACTACATACTTATAGGTATAGCTAGCGTGCAAATAAATGTGTATTTAACTGAAAAATAGTAAAAATATCATTTTAAATGTTTCTTAAAGACTATTGATTAAAAAAAAAAGATTATTGATGTTAATGTCATCCTGTTGGTTGCAAAACGTGTATGTAAAATTACGCAAGTGCACGTGTCAGAAAGTAATACGTGTATGTAAAATTACGCAAGTGCACGTGTCGACAAGTAATACAGTGTGCAAAGCACAAGGATCGATCACACGGAGACTAAATTAATTTTTGTATTTCTTGCGAGTTAAATAAAAAGAACATTTCATGAGAAATTGTTGTAAAATATAAAATTCATTCAAATTGTAAGCTAAAATGGTATTTGTTGATGTACAAATTCGTCATTATTTAATATGACATAAAGTGCTAAAGTTGTGAATTAATTAAATTTACAAACAAAGATAAAAGGCTTTAAAGAAATAAATAGATATTCGCAAAAGCCCAATTCAGAAGCCCAGTGAAATTCTCAATCAGACAAAGCCCAACGGATACAAAGTCATTCGGCCCAAAAAGCCCAAAGGCCCAATATCTATTCGTCATCAATCCAGAAAGACGAGGGTAGAGTTGTCATATTCTCTACCCGGCATCCCACTTCAAACCCAAGTGGAAGACAACGAGCACGGAGTCAAGTCTCAAACGGGCATAATTCAAACACGACGAAGAGAACGAAGTCGTGGGACACGTGTAGCAAGACCATCCATTCAACCCAGTCAGCACGGAGAGAAGACCCCACGATTCCTAGAATACCAACGAGAAGAATTGAAGTCTATAAATACCAAGCTCAAGCTCAGATCAACATATACATACGCACACGCACAACTCTGAGAGAATACTTTGAAATGTTCTACCCGGCATTTTTGCTCACTTTGAGATTTTGTTATATTCCTTTCTTTCTTCTCATTCTTTTCCCTTTCTAGGTGTGATTTGTTGTCTGTAGCTATCCGTCTATGTCAATTGTCGCAATAAACTAACAGAGGACGTAGTCAACTACCGCCTTGGAACGAACCTCTATAAAAAAAATCCCTCTTCTCATTTATATTGCTTATATATATATAAATATATATATATATATATATCGAGATCAAATCGAGAGCTTGCAACGTGAGAGATCGAATTCCACCAAATCATCCCATTCCAAGAATATCATACACTCACAAGTCACACTTGACTGTTTACATGCTCAAAGCACTCTGTAAACATGAACGAGTTTGAGATGAATAACCTAGACCAAAACACGGAGCCGAACAACCTGCAATCTCAACTAGAGGCTAGTAACGCTGAGAACCGAGAGTTGCGCCGGCGACTCGAATCTCTCGAAGCAAATCGAGCCCAAAATGAGCATCGCCAGACTAGTAACCGGGCAGACCCAGGACAGAGCTCTGGGAATCAAACTCGGGCAGGCCTCAACGCTCTCCATTTTGACTTCGCCGACCTGGACAATCCGCAAGCGTCGAGGCAGAACTTGCCCCGACCACCCAGCGGCCCTAGACCCTCGAGACCTCAACCGCCTCCTGAAACAGGAACACCCCTCTTCACCCCCTTGCCGGGTCTCTACCCATCTAGTGCAGTCGCCAATGCTCTGGACCCCAGAACCGCCCATCGGGGTACGAGCAAAATCGCGACATTAGCCAGGCCCTTAACGGCCAGCCGGTCACGTACCCAAGGTATCTCAGCCTGGTGTACGGACAGGAATCCCTCCAGGCTGTGCGTCAGGAACCAGCTCCCCAACGCACGAAATTGGAGGAGCTTAAACACCTAATGGACGAAATGAATGAGAAACTCATTCGCGTGCCCTCTCGCAGACACAATGCCACAACCGGTGCCCCCGAGATAGAACGTTTAGTTGACGAGGCAGAAAGGACGCCCTTTCAGCCCGTCATAACTAACGTTATACTCAGGGAAGGCGGACGCATATATGTGCCGAAGTACGACGGGACGACTGATCCGAAAGTACACCTGAGATCCTTTAAGATCGCGATGGGGCGGGCCCATCTGGAAGCGCACAAATTGGACGCTGGGCGCTGCCAGTATTTCTCAGAGAACATGGTCGGCCCAGCGATGGAGTGGTTTTCAAAACTGGAACCTCGATCCATAGATAACTTCGGACAACTGACGACCCTTTTTCTCAAGCACTTCTCCATGTTTATGGAGACTGAGATCACGGCGGCAAACCTCTATGCATTACAGCAAGAGAGAGGAGAGCCCCTTAGAGCTTTCATGACCCGGTCCCTTAGAGCTTTCATGACCCGGTTCAAGAAAACCATGGTCAAAATAAACGGGATCAGTGACGAAACCGCCATAGCCGCTCTTACGGCCGGACTGTGGTACGACTCGAAGTTCAAAAGCGAACATCGTCGTAAATTGTTACGACTCCATCGAAGATGTGATCCACAGATCATCCAAGTGGATCAGACACGACGAGGAGCTCGAAGCCCTATGAAGAAGACATGGACCTCAGCCCGTCCATCAGCGAAATCCAGGACCACCCGGACAACCAATGCAGCCCAGAGCCGGGAGTCACAGCAACCCCTTCAGAGGACAAAGGAGCTCCTCCCCGATCCAAAAGCACCTGTTCCAAACCCAAAATCCAAGGGAAAATAATGGACCGAACCCACGAAATCCGTATGTTTTCAACGTAAATTTGGAAACCGCGGATTTCGAAGAACAGACCGAAGCAGAATAGACCCCAGGAGAAGTGTTGGTCAGCTCCAAAGATCTCCCACCATACAGCAATGAAATCTTCCCAAAGCACGACCCAAAAGCATGGTGCAATTTCCACAAGGTGTTCGGACACCATACAAAAAAATTGTATGGTACTCCGTGCCCGCCTGGCGGAAAAATACATCAATGGAGAATTGGGAGAAATAAACTTCGGCAACGAGCTGAAGAATGGACAAGCAACCGAGCAAAACCCCCCTCAAGACCAACCTCAGAATGGCCAAAAAAGAGGCGAACATCAAAGAACACCGCGCGAGAATATACAACCAAGCAAGAGAGGAAGGGTACACATGCTCGAAGAACCAGACGAGCAGACGTACGAGGAAGCAGGAGACTACTTCGGAGAGCAGCTCAACGAAATTCCCGAGCCCATTGGCAGAATCTACACGATTGTAGGAGGGTCCCAGCTACACGGCAATTCGGTAAATTCCATCAAGGCCCACCAAAGGAGGCTCCAAGCTGGACCGGTAGTCGTACTGAGGCAAGAGCCGGACTTCGAGATCTCATTCAAGGATAGTGAAGCAGCCACACTGATCGGTCCGCACGACGACGCGCTGGTTGTCACACTCCTAGTTGCCTCATATACTATGGATAGAATCGTGATCGATAACGGGAGCTTAGTCGACGTGATCTTCCTGGAGCCATTACTGAAACTGGGAGTCGAGGAAACATAGATCAACAGGGAAGCTATCCCGCTAACTGGCTTTGATGGAGGAATCATCAATGCAATCGGAATGGTACGGCTGTCCATCGCAGCAGCAGGGGTGGGAAAAACCAAGAACTTCCTAGTGTTGGACTGCCCGTCAGTTTACAACATGATACTAGGAAGACCCTGGCTACACATGATGAAAGCCGTACCATCAACTATTACACTTCCCAAATAGGACGGGAAAAATTGTTGAAATAAAGGGAAACCAAAAACAATCCAGAATCTGCTACATGAGCGCATTCCGGAACATCCAGGCCGCTAAGGCCTAAAAAGAAAATTCTACCGCATAGCAATTAATGGCGGTAGAAGGAAAAGAGGAGGACGACCAGGAAAGGACCGCCAATTTGGACGGACCAAACGTGGAAATGACTGTCCAGGTCCAGATCCAACCAGACAACCCGGACCACCGGGTAGGAATCAGGAAGGGACTAGACAACAATGTCAGAAAAGATCTCCGCAAATTCCTCACCAGGAACCGGGACTATTTTGCTTAGTCTCACGAAGCCATGCCCGGGATAGACCTAAGCGTTACAACCCACCGCCTAAATGTAGACCCCAACTATAAGCCGGTGAAGCAGAAAAGGCGGAAGCTAGGCCCGGATAGGGCCCAAGCTGTGAACGAAGAAGTCACAAAGCTGTTGCAAACGGGATCCATCAGGGAAGTTAAATACCCGGACTGGTTAGCAAATACAGTCGTCGTGAAAAAGAAAAACGGGAAGGCCAGAGTCTGCATTGACTTTACCGACCTAAACAAAGCTTGTCCCAAAGACAGTTTCCCAATGCCCCACATCGACCGGTTGGTTGACGCAACGTGCGGGCACGAATTATTGTCGTTTATGGACGCATTCTCGAGATACAACCAGATCCTCATGCACCCCGAGGACTAAGAAAAAACGGCATTCATAACCGATAGAGGGATATACTGCTATAAAGTTATGCCTTTCGGACTAAAAAATGCCCGAGCCACATAGCAAAGATTAGTCAACCAGATGTTCGCCGAGAAACTCGGTAAAACTATGGAGGTCTACATCGACGACATGATGGTAAAATCCTCCCAAGCAATGGATCATGTATCCCACCTAGAGGACTGCTTCGCAATACTACGAAAGTATCAAATGAAGCTTAACCCGACAAAATGAACCTTCGGGGTGACTTCGGGAAAATTCCTAGGTTATTTGGTCACACAGCGAGGAATAGAAACTAATCCCGACCAGATAAATGCTCTCCAAAACATGCCCTCCCCAAGAACTGTTCGGGAGACACAAAGGCTGACCGGGAGAATCGCCGCTCTTAACCGGTTCATATCAAGAGCTACGGACAAATGTTTGCCCTTTTACAAGTTGTTAAAAGGGAACAAAAAGTTCGAATGGACCAAGGAGTGCGAAAAAGCTTTCCAAAAGCTAAAAACGTATTTTTCCACCCCACCCATACTCACGAGTTCGATATAGAATACAAGATCCGAACCTGTGCGAATTCACAGGTATTGGATGACTTTTTCATCAAACTACCAGCCAACGACTCAAAAGAGGGTCACGAGGATGGAGAATGGAAACTCGAAGTTGACGGTGCCTCAAACCAAGGTGGATCCGGGATCAAAATTCGTTTGATATCCCCTACGGGAGAAGTGCTGGAACAGTCGTTTCGATTAAAATTCCACGCAACAAACATTGAGACCGAATATGAGGCCCTAATCGCCGGCCTCAAACTAGCAAAAGCCGTAGGAGCCCAGAAAGTAAGGGCCCATTCCGACGTAAAACTAGTTACTAGTCAGATCGGTGGCGAGTATGCCACCCGAGATGACAGAATTGAAAAATACCTCTCGATAGTAAAGGGTTTAATTCAACAGTTCGAGCACGTTGGTATAATCCAAATACCGAGAAGTGAGAACGCATTGACAGACGCATTGGCCAGTTTAGCTTCAACTTCGGACCTCGAAGTCAAAAGGATAATCTCGGTCGAAACAATAGACGAACCCAGCGTAACACGCGAAGTTTTCAACATCCAAGCGGAGGAAAATGATTGGAGGACCCCAATAATTAACTACATCCTAACTGGAGCCAAACCCCAAGATAGGAAAAAGCCCATGAAATTAAGAATCCAAAGTGCTAGATTTTGTATGATCGGGGAAAAATTGTATAAACGCAGCTATACTGGACCCTACCTAAGGTGCCTAGGAAAGACTAAGGCTCAAATGGTACTCCATGAAATCCATGACAGAGAATGTGGCAACCACTCAGGAGGAAGATCTTTGGCAAATAAAGCAAAAAGGCAAGGATTTTTCTGGGCCACCATGTTGGTGGACAGCGAGGCCTATACCAGAAGATGCGATAAATGCCAAAGACACTCCCCGTCCATACACCGGCCAGCAGAAGAACTCTCATCAGTCTCAGTCCCATACCCGTTCATGAAATGGTCTATGGACATAGTAGGACCTTTTCCCCTGGCTCCAACCGAAAAGAGGTTCCTACTCGTTGTAACAGACTACTTCTCCAAATGGGGTGAGGCAGAAGCGTACGCAAACATCAAAGATGCTGATGTATAAAATTTCCTATGGAAAAACATCATCAGTCATTTCGGCCTCCCAAAAGAGATAATAGCTTATAATGGACCAAAGTTCATTTCTACGAGATTCCAAAACTTCTGCATAAATTGGAAAACATCCTTGAACACGTCCACTCCAAGATATCCTCAAGGAAACGGCCAAGCCGAAGTAGCTAACCGGGTGATAGTGGACAGAATCAAGAGACATTTAGACACTAAAAAAGGACGATGGGCAGACGAGCTCATAGGAGTCCTTTGGTCCTACAGAATCATCCTGCGTAGGGCCACCGGGGAAACTCCATTCTCAATGGTACACGGCACTGAGGTCGTAATACCAGCAGAGATAGAGACACTCAGCCTTCGGAGGGAACATGCCCCTTTGAACGCAGAACTCAATGACAAAATGAGGGAAGACCAGCTCGACCCCATTCGACGAGAGACGAAAACAAGCTTTGATAAGAATTGCCAACTATCAAAATTAGATAGCAAGGTATTACAATTCAAAGGTCAGACGTCGAAAAATCATAGTGGGAAAACTGGTCCTCGTAATAGTTTTCCAAAATACCGCCGAGCTGAATGCGGGCAAGCTCGGGGCCAATTGGGAAGGACCTTACATCGTCACCGAAGTAGTAAAACCTGGAGTATACCGGCTAGCCACTCCGGATGGAACAAGAGTCCTCCGCAGTTGGAATGCCATGCACTTAAGGAAATACTACGCCTAACCCGACCTACCCGGTCTCCAATGAACTATGTAATGACTTGATCGCCAAATTTGGTTTACGTAGGAAGCCCATCCTAAACAATGGGCACAGTCTCAATCTAAACCCGAAACCAAACAGGCCCGGTGACCACAAATTGAAAGACTCAGTAGAGTCAACTTAAAAAGGTAACATGTCCCAAATCTTTCCTAAGGCAGTAAGCCTACTCGGGTAACAAACCCATCGCATAAGGCAACAGGCCTACTCGGGTAAAGAACCCATCGCATAAGGCAACAAGCCTACCCGGGTAACAAACCCATCACCAAAGGCAACAGGCCTATCCGGGTAACAAACCCGCTACGCAAGAGCAACCGGGTATCCAACCCGTCTCCTAAGGCGACGAACCTATCCTTTTTTGAAACACATAGTTATATGAATCTAGCATCTATGAATATTTTTATTTCAGCAACAAAAACCTACGGGTTCTTACGAAAGACGAGCAAGAAATATTCGACAGGAAGAATCGAAGGAACAATCACATCACAAGGTATCCGTACACTTTTTATACTTAGCAAATTTCGAAGTTTCGTCATTTTCGATTCTCTACCAGTATATAGGATAGACTGTCAGAAGCCTTGAATAGAAGAACGAAACATAGCAAGCATTAGAGAGAAATACGAGGAGAAAATTAGCTTTAAAAAACCCAGAGTTAAAAAAAATGAATAGATAGCATGACGAAAAAGAAAATAGCAAAGGCCCTAACCACGGGCATATCCAAATAAATACAAAAAATGGTTCAAAACTCCATAGGCTTGCCCGTAGTGATTGTCTTGGCCTTAGGCCTTATTAACTAGAAACAAAAAAAAAAATGGGGGACGCTCTATGCATCGACCCCAGGTACTCCCTCTCTCGGTCCTCCTTCTCCTCATTCTCTTCTTCTTCATCGGCCTAGCCTCCATGTTCAGTCGGCTTCTCGGCGGCGGTCTCCTCGCCAACGTCAAGCTCGGGCATGGTCGGCTCTTCATGGGAGACCTCCTCGGTTTCTTCGGGCACAGGCAAGACGGGCTCCTCAACAACGGGCTCCTCGGCCACGAGATCTTCAACGACGGGCTCCCGAGGGGCGGGATCTTCAGAAGCGGGCTCCTCGGCAATCGATCGCTCAGACCGGAGATTCGGATCTACAAAGGCAAGGTCGGCCCACTCGGCGTCTGGAGACATAGCCGGAGATCCTATCGGCGGTGCCGAAACCGCATCCAAGAGAGCTTGCTAGCGAGCAGCATTGCCTTCTAGGACCTCCTTCTCGGCCTCGAAATCTTGAACTTTGCCGTCAATAATGTCTTGGATCAGCTTGAGGCAACCTTCGGCTTGATCCAAGCAGCTATTGTCGGCAGCCGTACCTTTACACCACGCGAGTATCGCGTCCCTTTCTTCCACCTTTCGGCGATATCGGGAACGGATAGCCTTCTTCTCGGCCTCACGAGGACCATGTCGTTGATAAAAGCGACGAGCTACACGTTCAAAAAATAGAGTTAGACAAAAATCTTAAGTTAGAAAACCAAACCAAAGTTAGACAACACTTACTTCAGTCGTTGCTGCCGCCACATCCTTATACGCCGTCTTCTCGGCGATACTCCTGGGGACCCTGCCGACCCCACCGTTTGTTATCTACCGGATAATCCCGGCCGCCACCTTGGGTTCCTTGTGGAGAACTTTGTCCCCAAACCAAGTGCACCCTGCCTTTCGGGAGATCGGTTTCTCCTTGGCCTTCACCCCGACCATTGGAGTTACCGACCCCGTCTCCTCAACCTCACCTTGAGAGGCCTCCTTAGGGCACTTAATTTCTCGAGCAATCTCATTCCGTTTCTCCTTCTCCGAGACCCTCACACTGTCCTTCGGGGCCATATCCCCCCTCAAACCGCCCTTCGGGGCCACATCCCCCCTCACCACGTCCTTCGGGGCCGAATCCCCTTTCACCTTCTTTCGGACCCCGGAATCTCCTCCTTCATGCGGCCTCTTTACCGCCGTCTCTGAGCCCGTCTTCGGAAGGGCCTTTTCGGTTTAGGGTTTAGGGACGACCCCAGTAGGAACCTCCCTTGCATGAGTCTCCTCCATCCTCCTGCTCGTCTCCTGACGAACAGCTCCAGTAGAGGCCGACGATCCGGCCGGCTCTTCCTGTCTCCGCCTTCGGCGAAGACTCTGGCCCTTTGGGCGTAAAGCGTCCATATTCTCTGCACCTCGAAAATACACACTTAGTAAAAGAAAGGAAATTACAAAACAAAACCAGAAAAATAGGTCTAGAAATCATACCAGGAAATTCCTCCCCGTCTGGCTCGCGCCAAAGTCCGGCAGTTTCGAACCTCTCTTTCGTGAAGTTCGACCACAACTCCAAACCAAAGGGAAAAAGCCTCTTCTTCAAAGAATTCCACTCATTTGTACTTGGAAGAGACTTAGGCTTCTCAGGATCCTCGACTGCATTGAAAAAGAAAAAGAAATTAGCAAACATACAAAAATAGCCGAACAGGAAAATTAGAAAACCCAACCCGGAATCTCACCTATCTCGTGGACCCATTCATTCCTATAGCTCGACCAATAACCAAGCGTTTCCTGACCGCCCAGGAAGAAAAAGTACATGTGGGTCCAAGCACTCTCCTTCTTGGGAAGACCGGTAATGATCTCCCCTTTCTTAACGGATAGGAAAAACCTACCCTTGGCCTGACCATTGGCCTTGATGACCAAGCCCGTCAACAGGTCATGGAGTGTAAGTGAATACAAACACTCATGAGCCCGGATGAGCAAGGTCGTCAAAATCCTAAAAGAATTTGGGCTACGTTTCCCAATAGAAACCCTAAGGTGCGGAAGATACTTTAGAAGTTCGGGAATAGGAAACCTAAGCCCCCCGGACTCAAAGAACCTCAGACACACGCAAACCCAGCCGTCCGAGTTCTGCTCGTCGGCATACTTTTCTGACAAGATCTTATATTCTACCCGGATTCTAACAAGATCTTTAGGTTTTAGAATTGACTTAGGAGAATCTGTAGTCAAAAATTTCGTCTGCCATTTTACGACTACCTTTTTAGGACCCATTCTATCTAGAAAATCCTAGAAAAAACCGAAGGCTGTAGACGAGCACGAAACCCAAAAGAACTACCCAGAAATCAACAAAAAGAACAGAAACACAAAACCTAGAAGAACCTCCTAACAAATCCTCAGAAAATAAAAGATAATAATTAAAAGGAAGGCTACAACCTGGACTCTCTAGGAACTTGACGAAGAAGACGAAGAAATGGACCTCGGAACACCTTCAATGGTGATTCGCATAGTTTATCTCTCTAAACTCAAAGTTTTTCTCCCTCTAAAAATTCGAAAATAGTATTTGAATGCAAAGCAAAGTATATATAGAGGAGAGAGGGAGAGGTTACCTTCGACAAGACGTGTGACGGGCTGAAGCTGAAGAGACGTTCCCATTAATGCGAAACACTCGAGTATTTATACTCGAAAATTGTCGCTGATCCTACGGTTAAGGTTTCCTCAAAAATCACAACAAACCTCATCCTACGGTTGAGATCAGCAAGCTATCCGGCGACACGTCAGCATGACAGCTGTGTCAGGAGAATGTGAAGAGTTTATTCTCTTCAAACTCCGCAAATTGGGACACGTGTTGTAACTGTTCCCGCCCGAAATTCAAAGCGACGGTTACAGCTTCAAGATCCTATCCGTCCATCATATCTCGAAATTATCCAAAACCCTACCCGGATTATGCAGATTTGCGTCGAAAGTCACAAATTTAATTAATCCTATTCGGCACGAATTTTACACGATTTCATCGAGTAAATACTATAAAATTTACTTCGTATTTTTTTATAGTAGGGTGCTTACTGTTGATGTACAAATTCGTCATTATTTAATATGACATAAAGTTCTAAAGTTGTGAATTAATTCAATTTACAAACAAAGATAAAATGCTTTAAAGAAATAAATCGATATTCGCAAAAGCCTAATTGAGAAGTCCAGTGAAATTCTCAATCAAACAAAGCCAAGCAGATACAAAGCCACTTGGCCCAAAAAGCCCAAAGGCCCAATATATATTCGTCATCAATCCAGAAAGACGAGGGTAGAGTTGTCATATTCTCTACCCGGCATCCCACTTCAAACCCAAGCGGAAGACCAGGAGCACGGAGTCAAGTATCCAATGGGCATAATTCAAACATGACAAAGAGAACGAAGTCGTGAGACACGTGTAGCAAGACCATCCATTCAACCCGGTCAGCATGGAGAGAAGACCCCACGACTCCTGGAAGACCAACGGGAAGAATTGAAGTATGTAAATACCAAGCTCAAGCTTAGATCAACATATACATACGCACACGCACAACTCTGAGAGAATACTTGGAAAGCTTTTACCCGGCATTTTTGCTTACTTTGAGATTTTGTTGTATTCCTTTCCTTCTTCTCATTCTTTTCCCTTTCTAGGCGTGATTTTCTGTCTGTAGCTATCCGTCTATGTCAATTGTCACAATAAACTAACAGAAAACGTAGTCAACTACCGCCTTGGGACGAACCTCTATAAAAAATCCCTCGTCTAATTTATATTGCTTTTATATATATATATATATATATATATATATATATATATATATATATATATATATATATCGAGAGTGAATCGAGAGCTTGCAACGTGAGAGATCGAATTCCACCATATCATCCCATTCCAAGAATATCATACATTCACAAGTCACACTTGACTATTTGAGGAGGGAAACCACGTCAACAGTATTCAAACTGTTAACTAAAGCTAAATGGAACAGAGGAAAGAAGCAATTTGATAATCGATGAGAGAAAGCGGTTGGGCTCATGAATTACTTCGGGTTTTCCGAATTACCGAACGTGACAAGAATGCTATTGCATTTTCTTAGTAATTCTGGGAAACGGCAATAGCATTGGATCTTCCAAACTTTTGCTCAAAAACTGATTGTATACTAATCATTCATATTCCTATTGTTAGGAATTGCACCCAACAACCCGAGCACCAAAATTGATAAACGAACAAAACTTGCGGAACACGACACGATAAATGGACCCGACCAACAAGGCTTTATTGATCTTCAAAAATATAATCGGTTACAAAAGATTCGTATACAACCCAGATAAATTCTTCCCGACTATTTAGCCAAACACTCTAATCGTCGCACCCCTCCGATGAGCTACACGATTCCGCAGACCAACCTCTGCCGTGTAGACTTCCACACCGGTATGCCTGAGCCACTCCGATCACCCAGACGCCGCCGACCATCAACCTCCCAGCGATACGAACCCAATCGATGCTGTGTCGAGACTCTGACAGAATCCCAAGAAATCTCTCTGCTTCTCTCCGTAGTTACCGAGTTATCCTCGTCACCGCCCGTCGCCGTTCGTCGTCGTCTCCACCGTTAGAATCGCCGGAACTTTCTGTCTCTCAAGAAAGCTTCCCTCTTCTCTCTGTCTCTCTCTGAGAATTCCGGTGTTTGCGTTCTATTGTGATTGGATACCTCTCTGATACTCGATGAGAGTATTTATAGAGTTTCTCAGTAAAGCCGTTTTGCTAAAGTCCCTCGAGCGTTGACTGAATGTCAAGCTCTTATTCGTTGCATGGGTAGTTAAGTGACTGTGACTCACCCTCGAGTGTCACCGACTGGTGACCAACAATCCCCACCTTGAGTCATTGTCGCTTTACTCTCCTCCTCCAATCCCTTCTCCCCGAGCTAATCCGCTCGGGTCTCCTTTGTCATCTTGCTCGGGGTTTATCTTCCCTACTCAAAGCAACGTCAAGCTCTCCTCGAACTTGTAGACTGGTATCACCTTCGTGATCATATCCGCGGGGTTCTCCTCGGTCCTGATCTTGAGGAATTTCATCGTGTTTAGCTCCACGATATCCTTGAAAAAGTGCAACCTTATGTCAATGTGCTTGGTCCTCTTATGATACATCTGATTTTACACAAGTGTATCGCGGATTGGTTGTCGCAATGGAGATCAAACGACTTTTGCTCCATTCCAAGCTCCGTGAGAAGGCCCTTTAATGAGAGTCCTTCCTTCGCTGCCTCTGTGATCGCCATATACTCGGCCCCCGTCGTTGACAAAGTGACGATGTGCTGAAGTGATGCTTTCCAGGTGATCAAGTTCCCAAACACCTTGAACATGTATCCCGTCAGGGATATTTCTCTTGTCCAAGTCACCCGCAAAGTCTGAGTCTACGAATCCTTGGATGTCCGCTTGCTTGGCTTCGTCGCTCGAATAGTTCAACCCTGTGCTCGAGCTCCCTGACAGATATCAGAGTATCCATTTGACAGCCTGCCAGTGCACCTCCTCGGTGTTGGACATATATTGACTCAAGAGAATGACTCCATAGGCCAAGTCCGGCCTCGTGCAAATCATCCCATACATGAGGCTTCCGACGGCGCTCGTGTATGGCACATGCTCCATCTTCTTTGTCTCTTCCTCGGTCCTCGGGCAAAGCTCGTCGCTGAGTTTGAAGTGCTGGGCGGAGGATTGTTTAGAAGGCTTGGCCTTGTCCATCTGGAACTTCTCGATGACCTTCTTGAAGTAGTCCGTCGGAGAGATTCTCAACGTGCCCTTCTCTCTATCTCGTCGGATGTCCATCCCGAGAATCCTCCCCGCTTCCCCCAGATCCTTCATCAAGAACTCATACTTCAACGAGTCTTTGAGCTTCTTTATTTCCGACCGGGTGCTCGAGACGATGAGCATGTCGTCCACGTACAAGAGCAGGTAGACTCTTGCCCCTCTCTCTGTAGTCCGAAAATACACGCAGTTGTCGTGTCTGCTCCTCCGGTAGTGGTTCTCTTGCATGAACGTGTCAAACCTCTGGTACCATTGTCGAGGGGATTGCTTAAGTCCGTAGAGGGACTTCTTCAATGAGCAAACCCCATCCTCCCTCCCTTTCTGCACAAAGCCCTCCGGCTGCTGCATGAGGATCTTTTCCTCGAGCTCTCCATGTAAGAAGGTTGTCTTCACGTCCAAATGCTCCAATTCCAAGTTGAACTTGGCAACCATTGAGAGCAGTACCCTTAACGAAGTATGCTTCACCACAGGCGAAAAGACTTCATTAAAGTCTATACCCTCTCGCTGTGTGAAGCCCTTCGCCACCAGTCTGGCCTTATGCCTCACCGACTCGCCGCCTAGTGCACTTGTTTTAACCTTGTATAGCCACCGACAACCCACCACCTTACAGTTCTTGGGCTTTGGCACAAGTACCCAAGTGTTATTCTTCTGAAGAGAGTTCATCTCATCGTCCATGGCTGATCGCCACTTTCCCGCATCATGAGACTTGATGGCTTCCACATATGTTCGTGGTTCATTGTTGATTTCCGTTCCTTCTGTGTAAAAGGCATAGCTACCATCTCTGCATGTGCGTACCTTGTCGGCTTCCTGGTAGCGCGTCGAGCTCGATCCCGAGAAAGTTGATATCCTTTCAAAGGATCCTCTTGTTCTCGTCGAGCTTCTTCTTCGTTGCTACCCTCCTCGAACTCTTTCTCGCTACTCTATGAGTCCTCCTCACCTGACGTTCTTAGGCTACACTCTGCTCGGTCTTTCCCGATCGAGCCTCATTTGCTGCCGCTCGCAGATCCTTCCTCGAAGGTAGTTTGTTGAGCTGCTCGCTGCTAGACCATGCTTCCTCGAGCTTGCTCCTCAAGCAAGGTTCCTCGTGTACGCTCCTCGGGAATACTTCCTCGGGATTGATCCTCGAGAATACTTCCTTGAGATCCTCGCGTACGCTCCTCGAGCATGTTTCCTCGAGCACGCTCCTCGAGCATAGTTCCTCGGCCCTTGTTCCAGGATGTCTTCCCGACGAGAGTCCACCGAGCAACTTCTTCTCGAGCAGACTCTTGTCACCCTGGCTGCTTGGGATGCTCCACCTCGAGCTGAAGCCCCTCTCCATCATAGAGGTCGGTATTCGATGGAGTTCCCTTTCATTCGGTAAAGTTGTTTTCCTAGAAAGTGACATCACGGATAATGATGCACTTCCTCGACTCTGAACACCATTTCCGGTACCCTATGAATAGCCCTTTCTTGGCCCTCGGGACAAGCTTACCTTCATTTACAGGGTAGTAAGTTGTGCACCCGAAAACCTTGAGCCTCGAGTAATCGGTGTCTTTCAGACAACCAGTCCATAGCTGCTGAGGTGTATTGAACTCGATTGCTGAGGAAGGCAATCGATTGATTAAGTATGATGCAGTATGGACGGCTTCCCCCCAAAACTTTTGAGACATATTTTCCCTTGAGAGCATACACCTTACTCGCTCCATGATGGTTCTGTTCATTCTTTCAGCGAGCCCATTCTGTTGAGGCGTCTGCCTCACCGTATTGGACCGCCTAATAACAATTTTCTGCAAGTACTCATTAAACTCCGCGGACAGGTACTCTAGACCATTATCCATCCTGAGGTTCTTGAGTTTCTTCTCGCACTGATTCTCTACCAGCGCTCGCCAGTTTGTGAAGGCCTCGAAGGCCTTGTCCTTGGACTTTATCATGTACACCAAGAGTTTCCTCGAGTAGTCATCGATGAAGGAGATAAAGTACCGATTACCTCCGTGCGAATCTACTCGAGCCGGACCCCACAAGTCTAAGTGAACATATTCCAAAACTGACTTGCTCGTGTGGGTCCCCTTGACTAACTTGACTCAATGCTGCTTCCCGAACACACGGTGCTCACAGAATCCCAGCTTCTCAACCTTATCCTTCTCAAAGCATCCAACTTTCTTGAGGATCTCGAGCCCTTTCTCGCTGACGTGCCTGAGCTGCTCGTGCCATAGAGTGGCCTTGCTCGGCTCTGTCGTCGAGGTATTGGCTTCTTCTCTGACGGCATTCTGGCCTTCTAGAATGTAAATCCCGTTGTAGAGATAGGCCGTCAAGTAGAGCATCGATCCCTTTGTGACCCTTATGCTACCCTTGATTGACTTCCACTTATATCCCTGCTTCTCGAGTACACCTAATGAGATTAGGTTAAGTTTGAGCCCGGGGACGTACCTTACATGGTCCAAGATCCTTGACGAACCATCCTTGAGCTTCAATGGTACCTCGCCCATCTCTTTCACCGCGCACATCTCCTCGGTGCCGGTCGAGACTGGTGCAACGTTGTCGATCTTCTTCAAATTCTTGAACCAATCCTGCTCGTGACACATGTGGTATGAGCAGCCCGAATCCAGTATCCATGATGTCCGCATGCTGGTTGGAACCATGTTCAAAACCTCCGCACTATTATAGCCTCCGGACACATGAGAGGCATGAGCTGCTCTGTTCTGATCATTCCTTCCGAAGGATTTCCCTGTCCTTTTATCGGGACAACCTTTCTTGAAGTGTCCTTCCTTTTGGCAATTAAAGCACTTCAACCTTGTCGGCCTCGATGTAGATCTTGCCGAGGAGGCCTTCCGGAACTTCTCTCGCTTCGTCGATTTTCCTCGGCTAACGTAGAGACTCTCTGCTCCACCTCGTCGCTAGTCTGCCTTTGCGTCGTGCTTTCGCTGCATCTTCTTCGAGAGAGTCGCGGTCTTGACGTCTTAAACAGTGACGGTTTCTCGCCCACTGTACAGGAGAATATCCTGAATCCTCTCGTAGGAGCGCCTGATCCTTCTGCCCTACCGACACTTCGATGTTCTCAAGATCCGTGATTATCTTGTTGAAATCGCCGAAGTGATCCTTGAGCAGCGTTCCCGGCGTCATGGAGAAGTTAAATAACTTCTTCTTGAGAAATAGCTCGTTAGCGAGCGTCTTCGTAGTGTACATCTGCTCAAGCTTCTTCCAGATGCCCGCCGCGGTCGATTCCTTCTGAACATCCCTGGTGATGTTGTCCGAAATTTCAATATGATGGTGCTCCTCGCCTTTTGCAAGAAAGCAGCTTTATCCTTTTCCTTCATGTCCTTGGGGAGAGCCTTCTCCCCCTCCACCGCGTCCTCGAGGCCCAGCTGAGATAGCTGCGCCTCCATCTTGATCTTCCAGATACAGAACTCGTTGTATCCTGTGAACTTCTCGATTTCATACTTTCTGACTGCCATCTCTCCTCGCATCGCAGATGTCAAGATTTTGAGTCTTGAGAATCTTGACCTTTCTTGATCGCTATTTAGACTCGTTCTTGATTGCCCAATGAACCAAGCTCTGATACCACTTGTTAGGAATTGCACCCAACAACCCGAGCACCAAGATTGATAAACGGACAAAACTTATGGAACACGACACGATAAATGGACCCGACCAACGCGGCTTTATTGATCTTCACAAATATAATCGGTTACAAAAGATTCGTATACAACCCAGATACAATCTTCCTGACTATTTAGCCAAACACCCTGCTCGTCGCACCCCCCCCCCCCCCCCTCGATGAGCTACACAATTCCGCAGACTAACCTCCGCCGTGTAGAGTTCCACACCGGTATGCCTGAGCCACTCCGATAACCCAGACGCTCCCGACGATCAACCTCCCGATAATCGACGCTGTGTCGAGACTCCGACAGATTCCTAGGAAAACTCTCTGCTTCTATCCGTCGTTACCGAGTTATCCTCGTCATCGCCCATCGTCGTTCGCCGTCGTCTCCACTGTCGGAACCGCCGAAACTTTCTGTCGCTCAAGAAAGCTTCCTTCTTCTCTCTGGTCTCTCTCTGAGAATTCTGGTGTTTGTGTTCTATTGTGAATGCGATAACTCTCTGATACTCGATGAGAGTATTTATAGAGTTTCTCAGTAAAGCCGCTTTGCTAAAGTCCATCGAGCGTTGACTGAATGTCAAGCTCTTATTCGCTGCAGAGCTAGTTAAGTGACTCTAACTCACCCTCGAGTGTCACCGACTGGTGACCAACACCTATGATAAGACTATTTTACCGGTTAAAATTAAGATCCAATTCTTTAAATCTACAAGGAGATTCATATATTCCTATACTCATCTCAATCTTAAGAACGAATTCACAAAATTAAACATGTATCAAAGTTGCATTTCCAATTCAATTCATATTTTTCAATAGAGATTAAATCTGAAATTCTATTAAGTTGACACAAGAAATAGAATTATGAAAAAATTAAGCACTCAACCAAGAACTAAGAAAACACAAAATCCCATCACAATCAGTAATTCTTTAAACCCTTAGTTCATCATTTACTCAACTCTAGAAATTTAGTTCATACTTGAACAACAAAAAATAAAAAATAAAAATGGTTCAAGATACAACATCAAACCGAAATGTGTTGAACAAAATAATCTTGAGTTGATGTGTTCATGTGCCTTGCTTCTGTTCTTCTCCTTCTCCTTCTCTTCTTGTTGATGATCCCACAATGGCAGCCTTCTTTCTTCTTGTTTTCTTTCTTCCCAAAACTGCTCGATGTCACCTTTCTTGCTGCCTGATGATCTCCTTTTGTTGTTTTCGGCTTGCTTCCTTGCTCCAAGGGCCAGGATACGTCCTCAAAGAGTGGTTGCCTCCTCATTGTTTAAGTGATAAGCTTCCCTAATTAGGGCATGTTTCTATTTTTGGCACCAAATCTCTTGGGATTTGGGCCCAATTAATTTTAGCCCACATAATCACCTACAACGAAGTGAGAACAAATATTATACATTAAATTTGTTTCTTTTTCTCAAAATTGGCTCAAATATGCGTTTTTTTAAATATTATCTACTCAAAGCTCAAACACACATAATTATCAAGATTTAGGCAAAACTCATGAATTTTGATCTCGATCCTAAACTCGGGTTTGACATTTAATTCGATAAAACCGTATAATAACTCTATTTTCATAGAGTTATCACATCCTCAAAGAAAAGAAAAGGGAATAAGAAGACTCCAATATTGTATCGTCAAAATGTACACGATGGTCTACAATTTCATTAAGTCAGACAGTTGTATTAACATAAAGCACATATATAATTGCAATGTAATATTAGAAATTGCCCTTTATTTTATCCTTTATACACCGCCTTCTAATTAAATCAGAGAATACTAATTAACGCATATTTTATGTAAATAGTAAATACAAAATACTTCTTGTAATAATATATAGATAGATGCAGCGTAAAACTTAAGGAACCAAAGCAGCATTATATCGTCAGGTTGCTCAATGGAAAGCTACTATATATACAGATAAAAAAATAAGTAAGATGTACCATATGATCAAAATAATACAAAGTTTGTGTTATCTTACACACACCAAAATGAATAAATACTCATACAAACAGTACGAAGGATTTGCGGCGTTGATCATCGTGTCAATCTTCATCAGTGGATGTTATGCACATCATCGTGTTCATGTTGATGATCCCACCGCAGGATTCACTGCTGTGCCGTTAACGGCGAGGAATATCCATTTAGATAAGCCGTACAACGAACCTCTCAAGCAACGCTACAGCGAAAGAGACGGAGTCCAAAGGTTTCGGGTGTACAATCACGACAAGCCCTTCAAGCCTTCCAGCCAAACCAGGCCACGGACTGAAGTTCGCATAACGGTACATACTATCGGAACCATCGTTAATCCACTTGTTTTGAAATAATAAAAACCGGAAACAGAACATCTGTCTCCGCCTTTCTGTTATAGTCTATGGAAGTCTGACCTTATAACTGGCCGTAGAAAGTTATTAGAAATTAAAATATATATGAAGTTTTTCTTGTTTGGAATTGACTTCTATATGGTTTTGAATTGGTTAAGATTGCATTAACTAGCATATTTCTCAATTGAAGTCTCATTGCGACGAGGCAGGTGCGTAGTTTAGAAAGGGCAAAACAATTATTTTTCATTTTGTAATTATATAAATAAATAAAAAACTAATCCGCATAATATTTTTGGTTGGAGTTGTCTTAAAACATAAAAGAAGAATATTAAAGACACTTCTACTAACCATCGCATCTAGTATCATTCTCGACTGTAGATAATAACATTAAATATCATTACTTAGAAAATGAGAATAGGTATGTGCCAATTATATAATACTTTTATTATATAGGCTCTAATTAAAACTTATACACTAATTTATTACTCGATAGTTTAATAATCTCTATAATATAACTCGTTCCAACTCTATTAACCATAGAGATTCTACTATATAAATTTTCACCTCAATTCAAGTACAACAACAGTCACATTTATTATTTGTATAATTTGAATTTTTTTCGGTTTCCGAGTGTTTCTTTCTATTTTTCTTTTGTATGATAAGAGCTTGACCTTGTAAATATATATGTGATGTGACTTTATGGATAAACTAGGGTTACGATTACACTTCCGGAGTATGGCAATTCGAGGGAACATTTGTTGTGCCGAGCGGGACAAATGGGGTTTGCATCTTTCAGGTGTTCGGGGCTTCGATTTCGGGTCATGCATCGACTCTCCAGCTTCGGGTTTACGATGGCAACATGTGGGTTTATCGCGACCAGATTGTCGTTTCCAACATATTCGACAAGCCCTTCAAGCTCAATGTGATCCACGACGTTGAAAACTCGAAAGTCACGGTGTTCATCAACGGCAAGCAACAAGCCCAAGTTGGCGGCAGAGGACCATCCTCGCATTACTTCAAATTCGGCGTTTACGCTCAGAAAGATTCCAGTAACATCATGGAATCACGATGGAGTCTCGTCAGAGTCCTTAAGAAATAGATTTACGTATATGTATAATTAAGAAGTTTGGGTTCGGAGATTTCTTTTTCAAGAGCACCATATATGGTGCATTGTTATTGTTGTATATTGTGTAATTAATACCCTTGCCTTAGTATTTGGCTGCTACTGTGAACTTTTGTTATTGTAGTTTTTTTTTTATTATTATTATTATTATTATTATTATTATTATTATTATTAAAATAATGAAGTATCATCGGTTACACGTACTAAGTTTCTTGTCTTTTTTTCATATTGAACTTAAGCTCTTTGAGCTTACTCATTTTGAATCGGTCTTTCTTATTTATTATTTGTGAAGAAGTGTATATTTTACGAGCTTAATGAGTTCTAAAGCATGTGAGGTACATGATATCATGTAATTTTACGGTAAAATCAACAACTAAGAGAGAATAACTTATGATCTTTTTTATACTATGCCAAGTCTATATTTTTCATGTAAAACTTAACAGGTTAAAACCCGTGTTCGCCCCTATGAAAAAAAAAAAAAACCGTGTTCGCTATTAAAACATCACTCACTAGTTTCACAGTAATATTACTAAAAGTTAATTATGTGAGAATTGGGATCACTCTTTGATTGATTATCCTTTTTTTTCTCTTATTCTGTCCTCTTATACCTCATTGGCCTCGAGCCCTCGATTAGTTATATAGTTTGAAAATTTGGTCTACACGTAATTCCTAAGTAAAACTAAAATTTTGTGAGATCACTATTAAATTATCCTTTATTTTGTCTTTTTATACCTTATTGATTGCCCTCGACTATGCTACGTATATTTTATAAGATAATACTATAAGGTAAGACAATAAATTACACAAAAATACTTGAGAGCATGATCTTTTCTTTTTCCATGATACCGAAGGTTGGCGCACAGTTCGAAAGTTAAATTCAAACCGTGGAATATGAAAAAAAAAATGACGGGGTACTCTTCTTCTTTTTGTAATAGTACTCAATGATTCGAAAAATTTAATTTCGTAAATCGTAGGTTTCCGATTTCGTTGTTAATTTTTTGGGTTGAATGCCACGTTAGAAGTCAAGGATAATCGAGTTTTAACTTACTTTTGTGTTTATATACATCAATAATTTATAGATTACAGATTAACTCAAGACACTTTTCTTTTCTTACAATTTGATACCTCAATTAGACCAATATTTTTTTTTTTTTCCTTCAATTTGACCAACAACTTTTTTTTTCTTCCCGATTTGGCAAATGACATGTGATGGAAAAAGAATTTACAGACAGAAAACATAGAAATTGGATACCTACGGAATTAAATTCTTGACATAATTGGATATTATAGGCACGAAAAGAAAAAAGAAAAAAAAGAGAATAAAATATACCGTCATCGTCACAAATGTTGGGTACTTATTTCGCAAAATATTGTTAAATCATTTGAAATATATTCTTTTCTGTGTCGTTTTATATCTCATCAGTCATCACCACGAACATCTAGTATATATGAGATAATACAAAGTATATTATATAGATAGCTGTAGAATGAAACTAACGGAGCCAATAAGCAACATAATCTGCACGTTGCTCATCGACAAACAAGCTTCTATACAATGCAGTAAACAAGTGAGTACGATATACCAATTAGAATCCAAGAGCAGTACTGTTGTGAAGCGATCATGAAGGGGTCATTAGTGGTATTATTGAGCATCTTGTTGGGGGTGATGAGCGCGTGCTGTGCACGTGCTCATGTTGGTGATCCCACAGATGGCTTCACTGCTGTGCCGTTAACAGCGAGGAATTTCAAGATGGATAAGCCGTACGACGAGCCTCTGAAGCAGCGATTCAGCGACAGAGACGGAGTCAGGAGGTTCTGGGTGTACAGCGACGACAAGCCCTTCAAGCCCCACAGCCCCACCCGGCCCCGCACCGAAGTCCGCATAGCGGTATATATTTATATCTACATATACTATGAAGAAATATATATATATATATATATGTATATCTATAATACTCGGTTTTTATATACTATATGGGAACTGGAAATCTCGTCCAGGGGTCGAAATCAGAAATTCCATTTATATATATATATATATATATATATATATATATTTAATTGGTTTTATAGTTTTAGTTCATATAAATCAATTTATTAATTTAGTTTAGAAAAATATATATATTTTTTATATTTCTAGAAATGATATGGATCCTCGCATCTCAATCAAACAGAGATTAAGTGAAAAATAAAATATAAAAAGCATAGTTTAATTCGTTTTGCAGAAACGGATTAAACTATGTTCATTCTGCACCATTAGGATCACTAATAGTTTCTGTGGTGCAGGGTCTTGACTACTCTTCCGGAGTGTGGCAATTCGAGGGCTACGCTTTCGTGCCGAAGGGCACCTCGGGCGTGACGATAGTGCAGATTCATGGAGCGGCCGAGGGAGCTACCTCGCTGCAACTTCGTATCTACGACGGTGACATGAGGTACTACAAGTACGGCCTCGTGGCCCAGGATCTCTACGACAGGTGGTTCCGAGTCAACATTATCCACAATGTTGACCGAGGGAAGATCACGGTCTTCATTGACGGAGTTAACAAGTTTGTGGTGAAGGACCAGGGACCCGGCGACCTCTATTTCAAGTTCGGAGTCTACGCTGCACCGCAGAAATCCAGCGCCTACATGGAATCTAGATGGAAGGACATTAAAATCTACAAGAAATAAATGCAAATATACATTGTTACATCTGATCTATTTTATATATATGTACTGCTATTATTTTTATAGTTATAATATGTTTAGCCTTGTGATATTATGTGAAATTTTATTTATATGATAAAATATTCGCGGCTAACAGAATATTTATTTTCGGAAAAAAACAATTACGGTAAACAAATTGATCATCCTTTCGAGCACGAGCGAGGTCTAACGTTCTCCAAACCAAGGTATTAAATTTCCCGAATATACATCGGCATGCCCATCGAAAATCTTTTTTCGAAGATATGCGAAACGATATATCCATTGGCATACCCATCGATTTACCTATGAGATACCTATCGACAAGCGATATATCCGTAAAACGAAAAGTGCGAAACGACATCGACAAGCGGTATTTAAAACCTTGCTCCAAATGATACTATAGGCAAGTGATAATGAGAATATCAATAATGTTCTTAAGAAAATAATAATACCAAAAGAGACAAAAATAAATTTAGACAAAAAATTTTACCGTCTTGTCCTTCTGATGACGATTTGCGATACATAAATAAAGCTGTATAATATAATAATGATAATTTAATGAGTAATTTTAATTAAAAAAAATTAAATAATATATTGAGAGAAAAAAATTGGCAATGATACAAACTAAAACCTCATTCTTAAATTTCTTTTATCTTCAACGAAATCGGGTGAGTCTAGTGCTATGTCAAAACCCTACGAGCACGCCACACTATACAGGAAAGCCACAAATCGAATGAATTAATTGCAGGGACCAAAATGCAATTTAATCATTGCAAGAACCAATGGAGAAGAATTATCCCCATAAACCGCCACAAGGAAGGCAACACAATTTCCCCATCCGGACTACGAATTGCTGCAAATAGCTCATCGGTTCTTCATCGTCGGAAGATGGCGATGGCAACGGAAGCTCCGGCGGAAGATGCCGGTGAAACGCATCAACCGCCGCTGCAACACCATCTTCGTTTTCTATCAGCTTTGCTAATTCCAGTGCTCGAGATTTTAGCTGCGTGGAATCATGATCATTCAAAACCGGTCAAAACAAGAAATTTCTCAGCAGGATCCGGAATAAAAACACAAACATAACAAGTAAGCCAACAGGATTCACCAATGGGATGACTTTCCAAATACTTTATCACGAATCAAATAAAGCAAACCAACCGTTCCATATCGAGAACCCGATGAAAGCGACCCAACTGATATCTTGAGTCAACGGACAGCACAAAATATTATCGCCAGACAAGTGGCCAAATAAGCGATTAGGGTTTCTAATCCCATAATATATTCTAAATTAGTCATTTACTGTATAGCCCGTAAAAATTTTAAACTTAAAAAGACGTAAAAGGCATAAATACGTAATCATCGTTGGGTTTATCATGTATATTTACTGTGTTTTCTATATGATTAAAGCAAGGTATATTAGGTGTGTACCTCTGGCTGAAGCATGAAGCGTATGGCGCTCGAGAGGTTTTCTACACTGAGCTCGGAAATAGGAATAGGCGCGGGTCCCAAACCTCTTTGCTGTATTCTGTCACCCCAAAAGAATTGATCTCCAAAGAATGGTACTATTGTAGTTGGACACTGATATTTCAAAAAAATAACTTATGTTAAACATAGCCAATATCATTAGAAGATTGGATTCACAATAAACACGTATCACTAGCCAAAATTAGCGTATATATTGCGTAAACATAATAATGTATAAGAAAGAACATTACCCCGGCTCTTAATCCTGTCGCTGTTGTCCCAGCTCCACCATGATGTACCTGTTCAGTTCTCACACATTAGATTTGACAGAAGTGTCGGAAATTCGGTATAAAACTCTTGGTTTTCTGAAAAGTGGAATTAACCAATGGTGTGTGACTGTGTGTATCTCTGCTCGTGTAGGTCACGATGATAATGAGAAAAGAGATCAAATAACTTACCACCGCTGAGCACTGAGGAAACAGCCAGTCGTGTGGGCAATCTTCCAGAAGGAAAACATCATCTGGAATTTCGGCTACTGTACAATTTCAAAAATCAAGAAAATAATATTTTTTAAAAAGACTATCCAACTAGGATATGCATATTCTTTCTTCTTTTCGTAAGGAAATAAATTGAAAAAAAGCTTGGTATGAGAAACTTACGACTGCCTAGGTCTCCCCAACCACGATCGAGAATTCCTCTTTGTCCAGTGTCCTTTAACGCCTCCAGTATTATATTCGTCGTTTTTTCGGAATCTTCGAGAGGCTTAACAAAGAAAACCCAATCAGTAAGTACAACAAATATCTGTCGACAGCTCGATTAAATGATGTAATGATGATTGGAAACGACAAAGTTGTATAAACTTCTTCTTCTTTTCTTCGAAGTTTATATAACTTTGTCCTTTTCTTTCTAGGTCTAATTAGTAATTACCATGGACCTTACGAAAATATTAAGCCGAGATTTCCATTGAAAGGTACAGAGCACAACTAAGTTTTAAAGCCGAGATTTCCAGTGAAAGGTACAGAGCACAACTAAGTTTTAGTTAGATCGACGCACCATACTTCCAAAACCAATATATAAAGGCTTTGGTCCCTTTTGAATCCACTGGACAAACTTCTCTTGCGGTTGATACTTCGACCCGAGATTTAGGAAACAATACCCGACAACATCAACTAAAGGACCCCAATCTGCAAATTTGTTGGTACAAAGTGAAATTTCGATCAAAACATGCCCATTTGCCATTCTAAACAAGTAAGCAAACAACACAAGAATCTAGTTGAATACATAATATTCGATTTTATACACGAATACACCAACATATCTTAATTGATCAATAGCCAATAAAAACTTTACCACTGGGTTTTGCAACAACATGGGGACTCCACATATAGCCGGTCGGAAAATGGGCTATCGATCCGTTGTAAGTGCTGAAATACGCAATGGGAGGGAGCTTCAGCTTTCGTTTTCTGAAGCTGTTGATATAACTCCGAATGCTCCACCAAATCAGTAAGTCCACGATGATATACGAAAGCTATATAGTAAAATCAGAACATTAAATGCGGTTTATAGAAACCCATATCACAATAAGACTAAAACGACACGAGTATGAACGTACCCAATAGCCGGCACTCTGAGGTACACGTGCCAGTGGATGAGGAAATTCATATGTTGGCCTGGCTATTGAAAACCCATTGAGATATTTGCAGACAGAAAACGAAAATATATTTCTACCAATACATAGATTGTCGATTTATTTCATTCGACGCAAATACATCAGAATTTTGAGAGAAAAAAATAGCAGGATTGATAGGATAGGAAGATATTAGCTAAAATAGCGTCAATGAACAAGTACACATAAGTAAAACTAAACTTACGTCCACGGCATTGTGAAGAAAATGTGAAGTGGTACACCGAGAGCTTCAGCAACATGTGCATGACCTACATGTCAAAGAAAAGTCAATGTCAACATATAGATACATAATCTACCAACTCGAGTAAACGTTTTCTGCCAAAGAAAAGTGATTAATGCACAGAAATATGGTTACACCCGATACAGAAAATGACTTGTCACACACCGAGATATATCGTGGAGATAAAATTTGCAACAGTTCAGCTTCTAAAAGCTCACCATAAGCAGGAGGATTCGCAATAATCGCTTGTGCTTTAAAGGGAAGACCGGTTTCGAGATCTGGTTCGGTACAGGCTGGAAGAAGAGACTCAATGATTGCTCTCAGTTGCTTCCTCTGCAGCGATATATCCTTCGGTCCAGATGGGATTAGACCTTTATTTCTAGCCATATCTACATCCGTCAAAAACAAAAACAAAAAACTTAGAACAAAACATTATGGTCATACGAATTAAAATATGCTGAAAACAGGGAGAAAAAATTCCAAACAAAAAGAAAATCTAAGATCAGAATACACATGATTTGCTTACATCCTGCCAAAACTCGGGGGTCGCCGCCCAAGGGAAAGAACCCAATACCCGCTGATTTTACGAAAGTGCTGAAGTTAGAATGTGTTGCAAGCCTCACATTATGACCAAACTCCTGAAAATCAAATTACCACAGAATTGGAATCTTGCTAGGTAGGTACATAAACATTTTCTTCAACAAGAAAATAAAATTTATTCCATAAAAATAATGCAGTTGACACGTGCCTGAAGTCTCTTTGCCATGGCCAAGAAAGGTTGCACATCTCCTCTTGTTCCAACCACAAGTATGACGATATTCAATCTCGGAATGGACCTATAGGACTCGGAAGCTAAGCTATCGAGAAAGTGCAGTGACCCTTCACCGTTATCAAGATCTAACAGCTCCGAACCATTTTTCGCTAAATCAACTTCTACGGTTCCGTCGTTTTGTATCTTCACAAGGTTCACTATAAGTTGTTGCTGAAAAACAAACCAAGAGGTTAAAGGAGGTCCGAAAAAATAATCGAAAACCATACAAATTAAGATACTCCACAATTCCATGAAAGTTATTACAGAAGCTTAACAGAATAATCTATCTTTCATCAAATTCTAGTGAAGGGCGCATAAATATACACGTAGTACATGCGGCCATAATAACACCCCAAAATGTACCTTTTCACGCTCCGACAATCTATCGAGCTTCTCCGTCATGGATCGAGAGAATACGATCCCCGGATCATCATTCAAGCTACTTTTATGAGAGCCACCCGGAGAATTCGTGAAATGATCCAAGCCTTAAACAACAAAGGACTCACACATATCAGTGGAAACAAGATCTACACAAGAGCTTCTTACAAATATATGTTTCGCACACACACGAGTATATTTCACTGTAAGCAGAGTATAATTATCGCACAGAAACACAGCTTTCAGTATACAGTGTTGTCGAAGAGCAAAGAAATCCATAGTCCAATCACACGAGTTTGCACCAAATCAGCAACTTGAGATCAAAGATTCCCAAGTATTCGCATAGAAGCAATCAACAGTGTGATTGAACTAACCTCTTCGCGGCGACGAACCCAGATTGAACTCGGCGTCGAGAACTGAGGATCTTCGCGAGGAGCTGGGTCTCTGGTTCAGTGACGTGGCACCCACTCGGTCGTACCTTGAGCTCTTCCTATCACCCTCTTCCCCGAGGCTCTCTTCGCCGCCGTTAAGCGACGACATCTCCCAATTCAACTCCGTGAATCAGCAAGATCGCAGAGGAAGAAAGCTCAAGTCATCGTAAGCATCGAAATCGGGTATAATCTTAAAAAAATAGCAACCCTTTTGATCGAACAACAAGGAGAGGGAAAAGGGTAGATGGGAAATCAGAAATTATGGGAAATAAAATATTTTTATACGTTTTTTGGTGTATTTATATATGGGCTGTTCTTCGAGCGGGTTGACCGAAGGGTGGTCTCAGCAGATGGTCAACGCTCGTTCTCGTTCTTATTAGAAGAAGGTTTGATAGTGGGGCCACCCAAGAAATTCATTGGGGATTTTAGGAGCAAACTTTTGGTTGTGTCTTTCCCTCTCTCCAGCGAAAGCCAACGACATAACACGAGTCTTTCTCTACGTCTTTTCTTTTTGGTTTCGGCCGAGAATTGCGCAACGGTTTAAGATTGTGTGTGGAAACGGATGTCAATGGGATAAATGTGTTTTAAATTTAATGATTTCTTTTAGTTAAATTGGATGCGGATTATGTACTCAATGTTTATTTTCGACGACTAATGTACTTAAAGTTGATACCGTTAGATTTTTTTCTATTTTCCGTCACTTGACCGTTAGCGAGTGATTCCCCCTCTATATGTACAGTTTTTGTATTTTTTGCATAACTCACTCATTATTTGCAAAAAAATTATGCACGGCCTATGGTTAGAAAGATAAGAGATATATCTACGACTTTGGTATTTTAAATTTTATAAAAAAAAACAAAGTTTAAAAAATATATGAAATTTCAATTACAACGTAAAACTAAACATTAGTGTAATGCAAAATATTTGTTTCGAGCAAATTTTATTATACTTAATGACTTTTTCTGATGAACCGTAAAACTACAAATTTGTAGATCAATCTTTTATCTTTTCAACGATAGTTTATTTATAAATTTTGGACAAACAATGAGTGAGTTACGACAAAAATATGATTTTTTTAATATCACATCTTTCATATTTTTTGGCATAACTCACTCATTTTTTTTCCAAAATTATAAATAAACTATCGTTAGAAAGATAAAAGATTGATCTACAACTTTGTAGTTTTATATTTTATCAGAAAAAATCATTAAGTATATTAAAATTTGCTCAAAATAAATATTTTTCATTACACTAATATCATATTTTACGTTATAATTGATATTTCGTGTTTTGTTTTAACTTTTTTTTACAAAACTTAAACACCAAAGTTGTATATCTATCTCTTATATTTCGAACCATAGGTCGTGCATAAATTTTGGACAAACAATAAGTGAGATATGCCAAAAATAAAAAATTATTCATATAGAGAAGGAATCACGCTGTGATGGTCAAGTGACAAAAAAAAGGAAAAAAATCTAACGGAATCAACTTTGGGTACATTAGCCGTCGAAAATAAATATTGGGTACATAACCCGCAGCCGATCAAACATTGAGTATATTAGTCACGGTTTACCCTATATATTGATATTGCGGCATAAGTGTATGTAAATTAGTTAAATTGAGTGATACGCTTTTACTATTTTATCTAGGGAAAAAAAATACTTGATGATAATAAAGTTCCTGCAGTTTTGTACCCAAGTGCGCATCTATTAAGCTTTTGGGTTATTTGTCACGTGCCATTGTGTCAAGTCCATAGTCACCTATGTTTATAATTTTTTATTGTTATTTTTAGGGTTATTACAAAAAAAAGTACCCAAATTAATTTCGAAATATGATGGACAGAGCTAACTTAGAAAAAAGTGGCAAAGTATATTAATTCACTTTTTTGGTAAATCAGTAGACCTATTCATTTTTTCGTTTGTTTTTTTACTATTCTCGCCAATGATGACGTCAACAACGCAAATCGCAATGCTATTGAGAATGTGACTAATAATGCGAGAGAAAAAGTGAATTATTGTTATTTATTGTATTTTAATTATTATTTATTTGTTTCCATTTTAGTTAGAGAGATTTAGGGAACTAGTTCTTCTTTTCTTGCTTCTCGGTTTAAACCTTAGCTCTCTATAAGAGTGGTGGCTGTATTGTATTTCGGAGATTTTGATGAATAGAAAATTGAAGTTTTTGCTTTGACAAACCGAGTTTTATCTCGTTGAGACGCGTTCTTGTATTTTCCCGTAGTCCGCTCTACATCAGTTAATGATGCGGATATATATATATGGGATATTATCAAGATTTATTGTATTTTAATTATTATTTATTTGTTTTCATTGTAGTAAGAGAGATTCGGGGAATTAGTTCCTCTTTTCTTGCTTTTCGGTTTAAACCCTAGCTCTATATAAGAGTGTTAACTGTATTGTATTTCGGAGATTTTGATGAATAGAGAATTAAAGCTTTTGCTTTGAGAAACCGAGTTTTATCTCGTTGAGACGCGTTCTTGTATTTTCCCGTAGTCCGCTCTACATTAGTTAATGATGCGGATATATATATATATATATATATATATGGGAATTACCAAGATTTATTGTATTTTAATTATTATTTACATGTTTTCATTTTAATCAAAGAGATTTAGGGAATTAGTTCATCTTTTCTTGCTTTTCGAATTTGTTCAGAGATTTTGATGAATAGAAAATTGAAGGTTTTCTTTTGAGAAACCGAGCTTTATCTCGGTGAGACGCGTTCTTGTATTTTCTCGTAGTCTGCTCTACATCAGTTAGTATCAGAGCCACTCGTTCTGTGCAGAGGCACCGAAGAATCGAGCCGTTCACGACGCTGGGTAGATGATATGGTGAGACAAGAAGAGGTTGATGGATTGCGCGCTCATATGGACTTGCTGACCCGACAGATGGCTGCGCTGGTGCAGAATCAACCGGAGCGACGACGTTGAGGAAAATCCGACACCGTGGACGACCATGCCAACCTGGTCGAGCAGAATCTAGGACGTGCAGCGGTCCAGAAAGATGTGCGAAGGATAGCGGCGTTCAAGGTGGCTATCCCGGGGTACGACAAACCGATGTACGATGAGGCAGAACACGGTGCGGCCGTGTACGACGAATCAATCTACGGCGAGACGGCGTACGTCGAACCAGTGTACGATGAGTACAACGATTCCACTAACGACGAGGCGGAGTACCCCGAGACCATGTGTGGGAATGTTGTTTGTATGAACACTTTCACCGAACAGCCGATTAGAGAGGGCGACATCCTCGGCGAAACCCCTTCGACAAACCCGCTTCGAGGAATCTTCCTTGACAACCCCCATATATACCATGGCAGACGAGTTTCTCACTGCCGAGCAGACTTTCATATCGAGCAAGGCCACTGATGAGGTTTCGACATTTCAGCCACACAAGATCATGGATTTCGGCAACAGGCCTATCGAGAGAGTGGGAACGACGCACATGCGTTGTACCTACGCAAAACCATGCCCAGAGCTCGAGTCTGGAACACAGACGAGGAAGTTTGACGACATTATTTGTTGTCAACAAAAAATCAAGGTTGTCCTTTTACGGAGACGACGCTGGCGCCGACACAAGCGCACCGGTGGCGAGGATCAAAACACTGTCGACAACACGGTAGAGTTAACCGGCGACGTAGGGCACACTCTAGTCCCTCGCCGCACCCTCCCCGACGACCCTCCCTGCGAGGTTGACAAAGCCAACAGCGAAGGCGATGACACTTTTTTCGACGACCCTCATGCCATGGTCGACGAGACTTTCACCGACAAGGCTTCCCAAGACTGCCCCAACCCGCCTTGCACTGGACTTTTCCTCGACAAAGTCGACGAATACATCTTTGGCGCACCCATCTTCGACGTGCCTTCCGTCGACGAGCCCTCCCCGAAGAGACTTCATCGACGAGACTTTCTCGAAGAGCCCTCCTCGACGAGCATTCCTCGACAAACCCTCATCGGCGATTCGGCCTCGACGATACTTCCTCGATGAGCTTTCCTCGCAGAGACTTGTTCGAAGGCCACTCTTTAATGATCTCTACATCAATGCCCTTCCTCACGAATACCTCCTTGCGAATGCTCCTTCGGCCACTTCATCGTGGTTACCTCCTCGTGGTCACCTCCTCGCGGCCACTTCATCGGGGTCACTTCATCGCGACCACTGCCTCGCGGATACTTCATCGTGGCCACTTCCTCGCGATCACTTCCTTGTGGACTCTTCCTCGTGGAACCGACATCGACGTATCTCCCGACGTCAACACGTATTTCCTCTTTGCGGAAGCCACCTCGCACTAGCCTCTTAGTCCATAGAGCTGACAAGAAGAATTTTGGTGTGACGAGCCCGTTCTCACTACGACGGAGCGCATCGAATCCATGCTTAACAAGGTCCACGTGAAACCAATAATCGGGCGTGCAAAGGAACCTCCCGACAAGCCTCCCATCATGAAATCGCAACCTCCCGCCCTGACGAACCACTAGAGTTTCCCCTTACCTACCCCCATAAATTCGAGGATGAATTTTCTCAACATCGGGAGAATGATGCATATATGTATATATATATATATATATATATATTATTAAGATTTATTGTATTTTAATTATTATTTATTTGTTTCAATTTTAGTTAGAGAGATTTAGGGAATTAGTTCATCTTTTCTTGCTTTTCGGTTTAAACCCTAGCTCTATATAAGAATGGTGACTGTATTGTATTTCAGAGATTTTGATGAATAGAAAATTTAAGCTTTTCTTTGAAAAGCCGAGTTTTATCTCGTTGAGACGCGTTCTTGTATTTTCCCGTAGTCCGCTCTGCATTAGAAAGTGAGAAGGAAAATAAGAATTTGCTTTTCGATATTCAAAAAATTTGTATTTACATGCAGTCTTATTCTGATATTCATGGGTTTTATCGTTTGAGTTTATTTGTTTGATTTGTGTTAACGTCATCACTGACGGAAATAATAAAAACAACTTACGAAAAAAGTGGACAAGGTCTACCAATTCACCAAAAAAAGTAAACTTTGGTAATTTTACCATTATTTTTTGAGTTGGCTCTTTACCGCCCTATTTTTAAATAACTTGGGTATATTTTCCAATCATAACCTTTATTTTTTGGGTTCTTAAGAGTAATAGCCAATCTAGAAAGTGAGTTTAGCAAAATAGCCAAACTTTGGTTAATTTTGTAAACTAGCCAATTAACCATTTAAGTGAATTTCTAATTAAATTCTTACCTTTAATAATTAAAAACGAAATTAAAAATAAATACAAATTAACCACGTAATTTGTGGATTATTAATCTGAAAAAATCAATGACATTTATTATGCATAATTATATTAATTATGAATTCATTTATTTTCATTAATTAAAAATATTGCTATTAATTGAAATAGCTATTAATATGGTAACAACCAAAACCATACCCTTTTTTTTGTATAATTCAAATTTTAAATTCAAAACATTCATATAATTTTTGAATTTATTTTTTTTTAAAAAATATCAACAAATTAAAGACGCTAATTAACGTAAATCAACAACGAATCAACGTAAATTAACATCGAATTAACGTAAATTAACAACGAATTTACAACGAATTTACGTTAATTCGTAAATTAACAACGAATTAACGTAAATTAACAACGAATTAACGTAAATCAACAACGAATGAACTTAAATTAACAACGAATCAACGTAGATTAACAATCAAAAATATTATTCATATTAAAATTTTAATACAATAATCAAATATTTTAAATACACAAAATAATCTCGCCGTCGACCGCCGTGGCCTCGGTGTTTCCGAGCGCGCAACCCCTCGGAGTACTTGTTGGTGAGGCACAACCCGACGGTCTCCATAACCGCACGGCACGTGAAATTTACGCGATGAGCTCGAGGCTCCAGAACTGCCTTTGTTTCTCCTTGTCCACGATCGTCCGAACCTTCGGATCGGCCTCGCCGAACCCGTGGTCCACAAAGCTCAATCCATTACCTGCCATTAACACAAAACACCAAAAAAAAAAACACTCAGAACACACCAAAGCGTACAACTTTGTCACGGGAATAAAACTAGTTGGGTCGGAGAATTACATTACCGGTTGTTCGGCGATGGAGCCAGCGTGAGACGGCGGCGAAGCTGGCGATGGATCGACCAGTCGTCGAGCATGCTACCGTACTCGCTCTTGATCGACCACGAGTCGTCAGTGATGGAGCGGTCGTCGTCGGAGACCAGATCGGTGGCGGCGATGGAGCGGTTGTCGTCAGAGAGAGAGAGAAAAGATCGATGAAGGAGAGAGAGAGAGAGAGAGAGAGAGAGAGAGAGAGAGAGAGAGAGAGAGAGAGAGATAGAGAGATAGAGAGAGATAGATAGAGAGAGAGAGAGTCGGAGCTGTGATCGAAACCTCGTCGGAGTCGGCGGTGGACCAGGCGACGAGGACCAGCGAGCGCGCGAGGTTGGCGTCGACGCGGAGGTTGCGGCAGTGGATGGCGGGGTTGGTGCGGGAGTCGAAGAGGAAAAGCCTGAGAGTGGGGATGTGAGATTGGGACTCCCATGTGAGCCTGGACATTTTTGCTATTCGTGAAGAGAGAGAGAGATGAATAAAGATTCAAAATTGGTAATTACTTCCAAGATTTGTGCACAATTAGTTACAGATTGATTTGTGCTGAAAATTTAATTTCTTTTTTAATTAATTACGAAAATTATAATATAAAATGATTAATTAAATGGTATTACAGGAATAAAAAATATTATTAAAATGTCACCTCATGTTAATTGGCTAATTTACAAAATTAACCAAAATTTGGCTATTTTGCTAAACCTATATTTCAATTTGGTTATTTGGTGCAATTTCTCTTATTTTTTATATTAACTTGAGATACTAGCTATATAAATACATATTGCTTTTACTTTTATGAAAGCATATTCTCAATGTTTGTTTTGCTCGGCCAAACTACAAATTTCAGGAAAAGTGCAGCAAATTGGGTCGTCGTCCACCTACTAAATGGGTGTTATAAATGACATTAAATATTTAGACACATCAAGTTGTAGTAATTCTAATGCCATTAATTGTGATAAAGACAACATTAACGCTTTAATTTGTTTATACAACTTGCTCGGTCATAGACGCGACTTTTCTCGTGGTCGTCGGCTCTCTCATGACAAAGAATAGAAAAAGAATCGACGAGTAGTGTTAAATATATTATGCGTACTTCAAATTTACGTAATTGCGTCCATGCAATGTTTTTCGAAATAGACTATCCAATACAATAATTAATGTTCTCATTATTCACGACGTAGTTAAAATATTGAAAACATTTTTATTATGTAAATGAAAAAGAACTAGACGATTTCGCATGTAATTTTTTACAAAAAAAAAAAAAATTAAAGTCAAGGTTCAGTCATGATTTTCCAAAGAGCCACTCCAAAAATCTTTATGTCTCATGACTCTATTTTATTTTACTGATTTTGATTTAATTCGGATTATCAAAGTGAATGCTCGCAAATCAGAAGAAAATCTCCAACAACGTTATCATCGCCCTTAATTAGTCGAGTGATTCCAAGGAGGATCAGCTAGTTATTCCGACTAGTTGCAATTGATTCTGTTTTGAGGTCCACGAGATTTGCTTATCAAGTTTACAATTAAAAGGCATCAACGATCAGTCCGATGGGGTTGTTGAAAATAATTCTTGATGTTTCTTCTACATGGTATAGCCACATTTTTTCGTTTATCAAATATCTCAAAAAGTCTTCATTGAAGAAGCCATTCTTCAAAAGTTCTTGTTTTTTCTTTTGCAGACATTTTATAGGCCGTTTTAATTTTACCTTTAATAGCTCATCTAAATCAAGATTTTCTAGCTGGCCAATAAACTTTCCTTTTTCATATATAAATAATAATAATATAAAATCAAATTTAAGACTACTTATTATGTTTGATTTTTGGACTCTTAATTAAAACACAAAATTTAAATAAGAAAACTGATAAACATCTTATCCACAAGTTGTGTTTCTTGAAAATTGTGTATTGGGCTTTAGGATATTGTATTTTTATTCTTGAAGTTTAATTGTCGGATCGGGATAAGAAATTGATGTAATCAATCGGCCAATTGTCATTTTTATGTCTAAAGATTAAAGCATATTTGCATATAGTTGAGAACCTACGTCGGTTTTTGATAATATTGCATATGTATATATACATCAAGAATTGTGTTGATCGAACAGAGCAACGAGCCCAACGAATATGCTCACCGCGCAGTGATACCAATATTTTGTACATATCTAACCTAGTATCCTAAATATTTAATCGATCTTCTAATATGTAGCATATAATATTTACCATCTCTAAAATGAACTCTGAGATATTGTTGCTGTCAAATGGACTACCTAAAACCTAATGACCGTTCTCTTCTTTTACACAAGCTGAAGTGGCCAGTTCCTGAATCACCAAAGCCCTAGCCTTGTTGATAGTCATCACAAGGCACAGATAGACATGCTCTTGAAGCTCCTCCACTTGCTTTCGGAACCCTAGGTCACCCTTCTTAAGCTCCACCATAACTTGCATGAAAAGCTTGAAGTCTCTCCTCGCCATGCATGACTGTATCATCCCCTTCGTGTGCTCAACTGCGTCCCGTACACGACCCACGAGCCGACTCATCGTGTCGAAATCACGATTCAGGACGTACGTCCCTTTCGCTGCCAAATCGAGCTGATTCGCCACTTTCTTCAGAAGCGCCGTGATGCAAATCCCCGTAGCCATTTTGAAGAGCTTGATCAGTTTCATTTTCCTCTTGACTTTCTTCCTCGTTGATTTCAAGCCGTCGAACACGGATAAGTACTTCTCGCGTATGGCCGTGAAATCGGGGGTGTTTGGATACGTAAAGGTCGTTGTCCCGACGACGAACAGGTTCATCCCTGCGTTGATTAACTTGATGTTCTCCGGTGAATATGCACGGTTATAGTCACCATCACCGACATCGTTGAGTACTCTCTGCATGAAGATATGATTCGACGAGATTTGGTCTACGCTTTTCAAAATACGAGTGCAAATCTGAGAAGCCTCGGCACTGACTTCAAAGTACTTGAGCATTAAGGTTTTCAGCTCTGGCGTGTTAGAGAGAATTAGGGTTGAGTCGAGAATGCGAGGTATTTCTTCTTGTCCGGGCTCTAGGAGGCTTTCAGAGACACTGGGATCGCAATAAGGAGAAGAATAACGATGATGATGATTTACAAGTGATTGAGCTTTGCTGAAAAAGTCGCTGAAGGACTTGGTTCTAAATGCACAGAAATATTCTTCATTTACGCTTAGGGTTTTGCGAACTTCGCTCAGTTCCTTCTTAACCACTGTACATAAGAAGATTCACACACACAAAAAAAAGTATGTTATTATGGGTACGCTAGCCATTATTATCTTCTCCCTCAAAAAAAAAAAAAAAAAAGCCATTATTATCTTGATCATTTCATCTATATGAATGGTTATGGCATATTGGAATGTATAATAATTGAATTGGAAAACCATACACAAAATCAGTGGAACATTAGTTTAGTACCATTTGGTAGAAATAATTATTTTCTCATATAATTATATAGATATAATAAACGAATGTATTTATAAAGTATTACGCAAATAAAATGTGTTATTTGAATGTTTCACATAAGAAAAGAGATATATTAAACCATATGTAAGACCTTACCTTGTTTGATATTGGCAGCTCTGAGCTTTGCCCACATCTTGAATGTAAATTGCACTAGATTATGAGAGATCGCTACTTGAAGGGATGTTGAATAAACTCACGAGGATTTCCTTATATATTCATATATATATATATGAGTATATGGTGGTTACTTCAATTTCCTATTTAGGCTTAGGCTCACGGGTAAGTTAGTTTGTTGAGTTAATAATGCCAAGCCGACTCAAAGAAAGACAAAGATTCCACGTCACGCGTTCTTTTTGTTATGAGAGAGAGAGAGATCCACTGTTTCAAGTTGTATGCATCTAGTAGCAAGATTCAAGCCATGATTTGCTGCAGAGGGCCTTTTCGCTGTGAAATATATATATATATATATATATATATATATATATATATATATATATATATGTGACGTTTTGGGCTTCGATCTTATCTTTGTGTGAGATGTTATCATTAAGTTTGCAAAAAAGCATGCAATCTCGGATGCGATAAATCAAGTATCGACGGCGAGGATATCTCTACAATATTAAAGGCATCTTATAATAGCGTTAATCAAGTTAATTTGTACATAACATACATAAATTCTTCAAATGTGATGTAGAACACAATATAGAACAGAATATGAAGAACACGATGAACACGTTTTTGCGAAAATAATTTCGACTTCACAAGTTAAAGCTCGATTTTTATTTCATAATCATCTTAATCTAATGCACTTAATAATTATTATGACAATAGACAACTAATGCTCATTAAGAGAAAATATGCGCCGACAACTAATGCTCGTTAAGAGCGAATATTCCCAAAAATGTCTTCATGAGTCTTACGGTATTGGCGTGATCGAGTTTCAGTTTATTCTTGGCGTTTACGATTAATGCCGCATCATTCTCTCGACCTTTGAGAAAATTCTTCCTCGAATTTGGCTCTTATACCAACTGATGTAGAAACGAGTGGCTCTTATACCAACTGATGTAGAGCGGAATATGAAGAACACGAAGAACACGTTTTGGCGAGAATAAACTCGACTTCACAAGCTAAAGTTTGATTTTTAATTCATAATCAACTAAGAAATTACATTAATGGAGAATGATCATATATAGTCTCTAGAAGAGAAACCATAAAAAGGAAACACCTTAATCTAATGCACTAAATAATTATTATGACAATCAAATAATTAAAAGAACTAATGCTCATTAAGAGCAAATATGCACCATCGACAACCAATGCTCATTAAGAGCGAAAATATTCCCAAAGACGTCTTCAGGAATCTTAATCGAGTTCTGGTTATTCTTGGCATTTACGATTAATGCCGCATCAAAATGCATGAAGAAAAATTTTAGATACAAAATTATCCATGAATTTAAGGAAAAAAAGTCAGTCATGCCACCTAAAATCATTTTTATACGTGTTTCAAAACTATTCATGTCATATTTATAATTTGTTGGTCCTACTACACGATCGATGCGCAAAATACACACACAAAGGCACTCACTATCAGTCACGTTTTCTTCTCTATTTATATATTAATGATAGTTTATAAAGGAATAAAAGAATCAGACAAATAAGAGAAGAGGAATTATCACTCTTATTGAAGATGAAGAAAACAATCTAATATAAAAGTGGGAGTTAAATTTTCACAAGCTAGAGTTGTCTTTATATTGACATACACCTAGTATGAAATTACTTTTATAACCTTACAATCTTGGTGCAAGTAATCTTGACACCCACGTGATTCGTGAACTTGCTTGGCAAGTAATATTATATAATAAATTATTGCAAGTTGTGAGTTAAGATTATCCACTACATTCTCCCCCGTAAGCTTGACTTGGCTTGAGGTTCTTCACTCCGAGCACTCCTCACATCTCTGCGAACATGACTCTTGCTAGGGCTTTGGTGAGTATGTCCGCTCGTTGTTCTCTGATGTTGACAAACTCCACGATAATCTCTCGGTTCTCAAACACACTCGCGAATAAAGTGAAAGCGAGTTGCAATATGCTTGCTGCGTCCATGAAATACCAGGTTCTTCATTAGTGGGATTGCGGACTTGTTGTCCACACAAAGAGTCACTGGCTTCTGCTTGACTCCGGTCACTTCTCTCAACAAATTTATTAACCACAACGCTGCGGTCACTGCCATGAACTCAACTTAACAAGAGGAAAGAGCCACAATTTTCTACTTCTGAGACTGCCAGGTGATCAGATTCTCGTTGAGATAAAATGCCATCCCTCCGGTACTCTTTCTATCATCAATATCACTGGCTTGATCATTTTTTATAAAATTGACCAGTTCTTCGGCTCCATTTCCTCTTCCCTATTGGATGTCGTAGCTCGTCATTCCCTTCACATAACGAGGGATGTGCTTCGCAGCCTGATGGTGTAAACGAGTAGGCTTTTCCATATGACAACTCACCATTCAAACTGCATATGAGATGTTAGGTCAGGTGTGGGTTAGGTATCTGAGGCCCACGATGACACGTCTGTACTCCGTGGGATCCACCGATGTTCCTTCAACATCTTTCCCAAGCTTTAACTTTGGTTACATCGGATACTTGCTTGGTTTGCAATCCGCCATTTTGAATTGCTTCAGAATCTTCTTCGTGTAAGTCGTCTGCTTCAGTGTGACAAATTCCTTCTTCTGATTGACCTCGATGCGGAGGTAGTATGAGAGTAGTCAGAGGTCGCTCATCTCAAACTGCTTCATCATCTGTTTCTTGAATCCATCAATTTCTTCTACACTGGATCCAGCCACGATTAAGTCGTCGACTTACACATCGACGATGAGGGCCTTCTCTCCTTAGTTTCTAGTGTAGAAAGCTTGATCCTGGGAGCACTTCTTGAAACCAAGACTCTTCATACTCCTATAGAGTCGAGCATTCCATGCACGTGGTGCTTGACGCAACCCGTAAAGAGCTTTTAACAACTTGTACACCTTGTGCTCTGTGGTCTTGTCGACGAAGCCTTCCGGCTGAGCAACATAGACTGCTTCTTCCAGTTCACCATTCAGGAACGCTGATTCGACATCCAGGTGATGAATTTTCCAGCGTCGGTGAGCTTCGAGGGCTAGGATTAGCCTAACCGTGTCAAGTCTGGATACAAGAGCAAAGACCTTTTCAAAGTCTACTCCATGCTTTTGTACGTAGCCCTTCGCAACCAGTCTGGCCTTGTGCTTGAGAACCTTGCCTTCCGAGTCCATTTTGAGCTTGTAGACCCATTTAAGACCAATGGATTGTGACCTTTTGGAAGGTCGACTAGTTCCTATGTCTGATTCTTCTCAATGGACTCAAACTCTCGCTTCATCGCTTCCTGCCATTCCTTCTTGGTGGCTACCTCGCGGTAGTTTGTTGGTTCCTCTTCACTAACTGGAAGGAGTTCCTCTAGGCTCAAATCAAGCTTCCGCGCTTCTTCGTATACATTGGATAGGGTACAAAACCCTCTTGGTCCCTCCTTTATCGACGAGTATCCCAAGCTCGTTCCTCCCAAACTAGCTCTTTCTGAGATCAGGGTGATTATCCCTGATCTTGTGTTGGTCGAGCTTGGTGGTGAGCTGGTTCCAGTCGTGCTGGTTTAGGAGAACTGATTTCCGTCAAACTAGGTATCCTCTTCGAGGATAAACTCCATCGAGTTCTGTTTGGGATCTCCATCTCGTCGTGCCAGTCCCACTTATTTGTCTCTTCGAACACGGCGTCTTTTCTCACTTGCTCTTTGCCACATCGGGGGTCGCAAAACATGTGTGCCTTGCTTCCTTCCTAGGCGCCAAGGTACATCATCGGCTGACTCCGATTATCGAACTTCTTGAGGTGTGGACCCACAATCTTCACATGTGCGGTGCACCTAAACACCTTCAAATGCTCCAGATGAGGTTTATTTCCTTTCCACGCTTGGTAAGGGGTGCGCTCGTCTAGAGCCTTAGTCGGTAGACAATTCAGCAAGTAGACCGCATGTCGTACCGCTTCTCCCCAGAACCTCTCAGTGACTTGCATGCTTTTCAGCAAACTCCTTGGTATGTCCATGACAGTCTGATTCTGTCTTTCTACCACGCCGTTCTACTTAGGCGTGTATGGTGCGGTGAGGTGTCGCTCTACACCTTCTTCTCCGAAGTAATCCGCAAAATTTTGAGACTTGAACTCGCTTCCTCGATCTATTCGCAGGGTCTTCAGCGTATGTCCAGACTGGTTCTCCATGAGCCCATTGAACTTCTTAAAGATTTCAAGGGCTCCACTTTTCTCCTTGAGCGTATAAACCCATATCCAATGGCTGTAATAATCAACAAGTAAAAATAAGTACTTGTTGCCGGCTAAGGTGGGTGAGGTGATTGGACCACAGAGGTTAGCGTGCACCAGTTGGAGAGGTCGTTCTTCTTGGAATTTGGCCTTGATCGGGAATGGCACTCTTGCCTATTTCGCAACCATGCAGCATTCACACAGCTGGTTGGGGTGTTCAATCTTTAGTACCACAAACACTATCTTCTTGCTCCCATCATCTTGAGCGCATAGAAGTTTACGTGCCCAAGTCGTGTGTGCCACAACCAAGCCGGGTCTGTTAGGGACTCCATTAACCAGACAGGTTGGCTTGTCTCCATGAGTATCTTGTACGACTTGATCAGCATTCTCTTCACCTCATCAACAGGGCGCCAACTCTGGTTTCACATCTTCAAGTACGAGCCGACCATCACCATTGTGTTGCCGACCTCGTCATCTCACCAAGACTGATGATGTTACTCTTCATCTTCGGGATGTAGGACACCTGAGTCAGTAGCCGTTGGTCCCCGTTCTTGCACTAGAACAGGATGGACCATCTGCCTCTGATTTCGACGATCGATTGATCGTCGAACTTCACGCTCCATGTGATCTTCTCATCGAGCTCTTTAAACTTAGCTCAATCTCCTGTCATGTGGTTTCTCGCACCATTGTCTAAATACCAGACGTCGCTATAGACATTCTTCTATCCGTCTACGAGGAGGTTCGCAATAACCTTATCCTCGATAAGCATGACCATCTCGGTGGTCATCTTCTCTAGGCTAGGCCTCTTCTCGGCCATCATCAGCTCGGGCTCCAGGCTCGACTTCACATCGACTGGCTCCTCTAGGTCGGTCTTCTCTCTGACCAATTCTTGCCCTGGCTCAGCGTCGATCTCGCCTTCGACGCTCGTCTCCTCGTTTCTCCGCACTTCATCGTTTCTCTCCCCCTGGGCGAACATCAACATTTGCTCGTCTTCGTGGAATCTTGTCAGATTCGGTTCATCGCTGTGCTTCTTACTGCGGAATTCCGATGCATAGTGCCTGAGTTTTTTCGACAATTGTAGCACTTCATCGTGCTATTGTCTCTTCGGACCGTGGTGCCTTCCTGGCGGGTTGAGCTACTGCCACGACCTCGCATGTCACGACATCGCCCTCGTCCTTGGTCTCTACCACGTGCTTGGCTATCTCCGCCGTACCCACCACGAATTGACGATCTTGAAGAAGATTCAGCTCCATGGTTCTTCTTCTGTTAGGCACCCATTATTCATGCGTTAGTAGGAGGTGCTTTTAATCTTTGTTCTTCAGCGTGAAGCCTCCCATTTGCTTAACCATTGCTTCTTGGCCTGCTAGAAAATTCTCAAACTGTACAAGTGATGGTTGAACAGGCCATCCTTGTACACCAATCACAAAGCTTCGATATTCCGTTCTAAACCTGTGGATGATGATCCTCTTCATACAAGCTTCTCCGATGAAGAAATTCGGATCTAGATCGCTAATATCACGACATATCGACATGACCTTGTGGAAGTACTGAGCAATCGTCATGTCGCTTTGTGATATTGATAGTAGCTCGTTCTTCAAGAGTTTTAGCCTCCCATTATTCTTCTTTGAGAAAAGCGTCACGAACGTCTCTCGTGCTTCCTTAGGCGTATTGTCGCCCTAAATGTGCTCCAATATCTCTTTTTCAACGGTGGTCTTCAGGGTGAACATCGCTTTGCCTTCTTTGATTCTCCATTTGCGCTAGATGTCGTTACCATCTTACTCTGGTGGCAAAGTTTCGCTTCCGCTGACGACCTGCCAAAGGTCGTGTCCGTGCAAATAAGAAATCATGTTGTTGCCCACGTGTTGTAATTATTGTTGTTGAGTTTCTTGATTCCTCCGACGAGTTGGAGATCACCCATCGTGTTGGCAGTACCTCGACACAAAGAAAACCCACATAGTAAAAATCTTAAGAAATCGTTTTTGATGTGGAAGATCAGTAAGAACTGCAACCACGAAGCATACAAAGAATTTCAAGAGAACTGACAACAACACTCAACCCCCCGCTCTGATACCAAATGTTAGTCCTACTATAGAATCGATGCGCAAAATACACTACTACAAAAAAAGGTATTGGACTACACTTAAAAAGTGTAGTCGGAGAGTTCCAACGTATGATATCCGACGACACTTAAATGAAGGAACATTCCGACGACACATAATAAGTGTCGTGTGAGGTTCTTTCAAAACTTGAAAATTTTCTCTCGGGCCAATGGTATGCCACGGCTAACATTATATGTGTCGTGGCGTACATTTATCCAACGACACTTATTAGTGTCGTTGGAAGTAAAATTTGCCACGGCAAATATTATTTTGGCTGCGGCGTTTTTACTAGGGGTGAAACCGGTACCGATAATCGGTAAATTAGCTTTTTTAGTATTGGTATCGAAAAGTCGAGATATTTTTTTTGTATTGGTATTGGTATCGGTTCTAAAATTTCTTGATTTTTTATCAAATCGAGACCAAAACCGAGAAAAAAGAAAAGAAAACCAATAAATAAACCGAGACATAAACCGGATATAATCTGGGGAAAAATCCAAAAAAATACAAACTACCATGTCCGAAATTTGGATTCCGAAGTATAAAAATACATGTCTAATACATAAAAACATCAAACATAATTAAATGACATGTAGTTCACTAATTTTATAAGAGAGTGTCAAAATTTTTGAATAAAAATGACATATGGTACACTCCAAAACGATATGTAGTTCACAACCGATACCGATACCGATATTCAAGAAATTTGGCTATCAGTATCAGAATTGGTATCGGTATCGATACCGAAACCGAGACGATACTGAGAAACGATTACAAAATTTTCACCCCTAGTTTTTACATCCAACGACACTTATTACGCGTCCTCAAATATGCCGATATAAATTTTTTTTAAAAACGGGTGATTAAAATAGCCCGTATGCTTGGGTATCACCTATAAATAATAAATAATATATTTTATATAATAAATTTTAAAATAAATTCCAAATTAATCTATTTATTATACAAATAATCTTCCGTACCTACAAAAAGTATCGTTCGTACTTACAAATTGTACCTTCATCCATATACCTAATAATGTAAAACCGTCCATATACATAATATTCTATTCTTCATCATACTTAGCAAATTTTTGAAGAACATATGTACCTAATCTAACTTTAAGATAATCTATCTCTTTTGATATGTAAATACTTTTTATATCAAAAAACGCAATACCTTTTAAGATGATGTTGTGCATGAACTTCATGACAAAGTATCCGCACTCGTGATTTCTCGGTTGTTTCGGACATGATTTTGAAATCGCCACTTTGACCACCGAGTGCAAATTCAAGCCGGTTGTATTGTGTAACTTGAACTTTTCACCGAGCCTACAAAAAGTTAAACGTTAAATATACGCAACCTTTTATTTGAAATACAACAATAATAAAAAATAATTCTATATTCGAGAATACTTACTTTGTCAAAAATCTCGGATAAATTTGCATTTAAAACCTCTTGAATTTTTAAGTCAATTGAATATAGTCACACTATTGCGGTAAGGATTCAATAGGAGGAGAGTCCAATGATTGTGAATATTGTATGGCATCAACCACAATTTTTCTTTCTTGCGTAAACAATAATTCATCTACAAGTTCATAAACCCAGAAAATTTATCAATAAATTCCGAAAAATATAAACCCACCAACAAACCAAAATACAAATCAACAAATACTAAAAACCATCAACAAATTCATTGACCCACTAAGAAATATTCACTAAATCATCAAAATATCATCACATAAACAGTAAACAATATTATTTTAAACAAAAATGCATTAAAAATGTAATATCAATTTAGGGCTTAGATTCTAACCTTGTTCAAGGTAGAAACTTGGCTAGGGAGTAGACTTGTTGATGGTCGGCGTTCTCTTCCACAGCGACGGCAACGGCGACGGCGACGTCTAGGGCAAGGTTGAGGAGAAAAAGAGAAGAGGAGAAAATGAAGAATGAGAGAAAGAGAAAAAAGTCCCAAGTGGGAAGTGAAGAAATAGATAGGGAAATGCTGAAAATAGAGAGAAAAAGGGAGGGAACTGAAAAAACGCAAAAAAATAAAATAAAATTGGGGTTTCGGCAACATAAGATGAGATGTGTCGTGTAAAAGCCCGATACTCGCCGCGGCATACCATATATCGCCGCGGCTAAACCTAATACAAATCAAACTCGTTGCCTCTGTAAAATTGGAGGAAAAGTTAGCCGCGGCTAAAATAATCATGCCGCGGGAATCATACCAGACGTGACTTATTTGTGTCGTTTTATAGTATATTTGTCGCGGCGTACCATATTGTGGCGCGGTGAATTCTGATACAAATCAAACTCTGCAAAATTGGATGAAAAGTTAGCCGCGCCTAATATAAGTGACGACAATTATTTGTGTCGTCGTTTAGTAGGCCGCGCCATAATTGTAAAATGCCGCGGCGTATAAGGATAATTTTTTTTAAATATTTTACACTTAAAAAAATCCTCTTCTTTTACTCTTGGTTTAGATTATTATACTTAAATTATATTATCTAATTTATAATAAAATAGTAAAAAATGTTTAAATTAAAAAAAAAAACTCATGAAGTCATTGAAAACCATGAATGGATCTATATTAATTTTTATTACAAAAAATATTAATTCATTAATTTACATATTCTAAAGTTTTCGTTAGATCAACATCTCTATATTTGTGCGTTTGTGTTTGCGCGTACGATGAACACAATTAATGCATTGATTTCCCAAGTAAAATTTTGCCAACAAAGGGTTTAGGGTTTAGAGTTGAGGGTTTAGAGTTTAGGGATTAAGGTTAGGGTTAGGGTTAGCTAGGATTTAATCAATTTATTAAATTCCTAAACAACCACTTTTATTTTAACAAAATTTAATTCAAGAGTACATAATTTATCTTTTCAAATCAAAATTTAGTAATCGATCATTGATAACACATTTTACTAAATGTAATTTTGTCGCAATAATTGAAAAAAAAATACAAAACATGATAATGTAAAAATTATAGTTCTAAAATTTTTCATAAGTTACAAAATTAAATTACATAAAAAAATCGAACAAAAAACCCAATTTAACCAATTTCAAAAAATTATGTACTTTTGCCGCAATAAAGTCACAATTTGGGAAAACGTCAAATTACAAAACTAATTATGTAAATTCAGTGTTTACTAATTATATCTAATTTTACAATATAAACTACATCAAAAAATATAACAATATATCTCAAATTCACTACTTTCTGGAAAATAGTTACTTTTGCCGCTATTCTAAAAAAAATCGCATTAACCCTAAAATATAACCTCAATATGGAAAAAAAGTTAACAAAAATCACACAACTCATCTTAGATCATCCATATTAAATTATATAAAAAAAATATAAACTAGGACATTTGTTTCAAAACAACTAATTTACAATTGAACTAATTATAAGAAACTCAAAGTTCAATTTTCATTCAACGTAATATAGCTTTCTAAATAATGACTTCAAAAGAATTGTAATTATATATACAACATATAAATTTCAAAGAACTTAAGATGTACTTAAAAATATAGATATGTGACTTGCTTTTCAAATGAAAAAATCGAACGACAACTATAAGTGAAAAATAACATACAGAGAAATGTGTTTCCGCGATTAATTAAAAGAATATTATCATAGATATTGAAAAAATTTATTTTTTTCTTACTATTCCAACAAATTACTCTTACCATATAATGATTGATATTGTAATATGATATAATTTAAATAGGATAGTTGCGATTCGCCGCGGCATATATATAATTTAAAGTGTCTTGTGAACCCTCATCCGCCGCGGCTAATAACAAATTAGCCGCGGCGTATGTCACAATTTTTTCCAAAAGCTACGGGTTAAAGGGTTTAATAGTCTGCCGCGACATATATATATATTAACCGCGGCTAGTTTAAGTTTGCCGCGGCGTATCATTCCAACGACACTAATAAGTGTCGTTGGAACACTACTTGCCGCGGCCAATATTAGTTAGCCGCGGCGAATTTTTGCTTCCTAAAACTCATTCTAACGACACTAATAAGTGTCATTGGAACACTAACTACAAGAAAAGTCATGTATAGCAATGACGTTTATTGCGACGACAAAATTTTCGTTGCTATATGTTTGTTTAGCAACGACATTTATCGCGACGACAAAATGTCATTGCTATAAGTTTGTATAACAACGACATTTGTCGTGACGACAAAATGTCGTTGCTATATTTTTATTTAGCAGCGACAATTATTGCTACGACGCTATGTCGTTGCTATCTATGTTTGTATAGCAGCGACATCTATTGCGACGCCGAAACGTCGTTGCTATGTTCTTTTATAGTAGCGACATTTATTGCGACGACGCAATGTCGTTACTATATATATGTATAGCATCGATATTTATTGCGACGACCGAAAAATGTTGTTGCTATATGCGTGTTTGGGAGATAACAATAATGATGCCTTCAAGAACCTGGAAATTGGTATTTTTTATTCATCTTCTGAAAATTGAGAGTTTTAAATTCCAATTCCGGTTCTGAATGACATATAGTTTTGACTAATGATCGAGTAATCACGATAATCGATCGATAATCGAGGTTACGGTGGTTAATTATCAGTAGGTTATCTCTTGTAATCATCGTCATTTTATAGTTTTGCACGATTAATCGACCTAAAACATAGTCACTATTCCATCAATTTTTCTCGTAGGAAAAATCTATAAGGTGTTCGATTGTCCAATGAGAGTTTGATCAATTTCTAACTATCAGTTTAAAAATAACATGTATTTTATGATTATAACATGTATTTTAAAATCATAAGTTCAAACTTTATATCAAACTTTGTATTTATTCAAACTATTTCTTGGGTATTTATTCAAATTTTATACGCATGATAAATTTGAAATATATCTTTTGATCTTTTATCTTAACAAACTAACTATTAGAATGGAAAGATTTGGTATTTGTTTGACAAAATCAACAACGCACTTTTGTTGGAGGTAATATTAGTTTTATTTTAATATTTGATTAAAATAAAAAGCCCAACCAATTAACCATTCGCATAGGGTCTACAGCCTACATATAAATTGGAGAAAACTAGGGTTTGATTTTTTATATTGATTAAAATATCAAATATAAGGGATATGTATATATATTATATAGAGAGAGATTGGAAAAGCATCAGAGAATTTCTTTCTCCTATTTGCATCCCACTGTGGCGCAAGTTTTTGGGAGAAAACTTAGAGGCAAAAGTTTTTCATTTTATTTGGAAGCTTGTTCTTGTATCGTATTATTCTCCCGGTCTCGTCCCGTGCTTGCTGCCATAGTCGTGTCTATGCCATGTTGCGTAACACTCGTTTCTCAACATTTTTGTTTTAGTAAATTAATTTTGTATTTTGGTACTAATTTTTTTTCGGTTCGGAAGCTCAAACTAGCCGTTGCCTCAGACGTGTTCTTGCTCGTTGCCCAATCCCGAAGCCTCATCCGTCGATTGTTGCCCTTCCCGCTGCCCCATTGACTCCTATTGGTTCGAGTTGCTCTCGGTATTGTTTTTTAGTACTTCGTTTAATTATTAATTGCATATGTTGAATAGTGATTTGGGGAGATTTGGGTCAATTATCGACCATAATCTGAGTATTTTTGCAGCTATTGTCTCTTCAGTATATTTATTTTTACAAGTCATACATTAGACTATTTCCTTATTTTTGTGCTAAAAAAATATATTTATCATTTTGTTTTCACTACCTTATATTATAAGGTAATGTCATCATCAAAGAAATTTGTATTTGGGGAGTGAGTGGTTTTTAATCGTTATAATTAACTCCAACATTCCTATCTTATAAATTTTGTAATTAACTCTATTCAGTTTCAATAAAAATTGTAGAGAATGTAATAAAATTTCATCGTAAATTATTTTCTTTAATTACAGGATATGTCTTTGCCACCCGAAAAGAGTTAGATATTCCTTACAAACCGTAGAACGAATGAGTATTGGCAGGGGTGCAATGCTTTTGAGCATCTTGCCGAAAAACACGTCAATAACAGTAGCAAGGCTTATTGTCCTTGCATAAGCTGTGTAAATATGGTTAGACATACCCCTAGAACAATTGGGGACCATATTTTCATATTTGGGTTTGATACTACTTACGTGAATTGGATTCATCATGGTGAGTTGGATCCACCAGCGGCCTTTGTTGAAGATGACTTGACCACAACTAGGATGGGCGATGTTTTGCAAGATTTGATGGACAAATAGAAATGAGCATGTTGTTGATATATATTGGTTTATAGCAACGATTATGTTGTTGCTATTGATTAAGTCTATAGCAACAACCGATTTGTTGTTGCAGTAGCCGACCTATTGCAAAGGCAATGTTGCAATGATCACGTTGCAACGATCTGTTGTTGCTATAAGATATTACGACGACAAATTAAGCTATAGCGACGACAAATGTCATTACAATAGATGATGTTTCTAGTAGTGACTACTCGCCGCGGCACTCATACATGCGTAGTTGGAACATTGTTCGCCACGGCTAATATTAGTTCCTCACGGCAAATAGATGCTTCCGACGACAAATAAATATTTGCGTAGTCGGAAGTCTTTTTTTTTTTTTAATCCGACTACGTATAATAATTTCCATCGCCGAAACTTGACTTCCAACTACACTTTTTGTCTTGTGTAGTGGAATCTCCATAGTATAATCTCATATTTGTAGTAGTGATACAAACAAAGGCACTCACTATCACTCACGTTTCCTTCTCTGTTTATATATAAATGATAGTGTGCAAAGGAGTAAGAGAGTAAGACAAATGAGAGAAGAGGAATTATCACTCTGATTGAAGATGAAGAAAAATAATCTAATACAAAAAAGTGGGAGTTATATTTTCACAAGTTAGAGATGTCTTTATATTGACATACACTTAGTATGAAATTACTTTTATAACCTCACAATCTTGGTGATCAAGTAATCTTGACACCCACATGATTCGTGAACTTGCTGAGAAAGTAATATTATAAAATAAATTATTGCAAGTCGTGAATCAAGCTTATCAACTACATAATTTTCTAGTTAATTAATCTACATGATCATAAAACATGCAATTACCAAAATTTAGTCTATATTCCAGATACCCACCGATATATTAGACATCATTAACATAAATATGTTATAAAACATTATTTGTACGAAATAACTAATTGAGAATTTCATTTTCATGTTCTTTTTTTTTTTGTGAAAATATACTCCTCTATTTTCAAAACAACTAAAGTATGCTTTTAATTTGTACTTTAATCTTATTTGTGTAACCTACATCATATTAATTTTTCAAAAATCTAAAATTATCCGGAATTTTTTTTTATCTATTTATAACTAAGTTTTAATTATTTTTATGTTTTATAATAATGCGCCTTATATTTTTTTTCAAAAAAACAAAATATAGAATTGCAATTTTAAGGTTTTAGGATTTAAAATTAGAAAATAGATGTTAGTATTATCAAATTACACTTATATGATTTAATTTGGTTGTTTTTATAAATGGAGGATATATTGTTTAAAAGTAAAGAAAATAAATGGTTTAAGAAAGTAAATTTCCCTAATTACAACAGCGACTTAGAAGAATTCATCCAACAAAAATTGTCTCATCAAGTGTGGATTATATTACAATCTGTTTGACCCTCGCAAGATAACTTGTATAATGCTGTAAATTTGAAGTTGTCGTTCGACAACCCACTTTAATGTCGGTAAATATACAGATATGGATCGGTCCGGGTTTTATTGGAAACCTCGTCGAAGTTGAATATGTCGGGACTTGAATCACGCATGTGATGCGCTTTCCTAATAGTATTTCGAGCACTCGGAATCGTCTTCGAGTCTGCTTGCAAGAATACCCAGGATAAGACAAGCCTTAATGATCGAAAATCACAAGACGAAGTGATCTTCGAACAGTAAGCAAGAACACGTTTCTGGAGAGTGTTTCTATGTGTATGAGAAAAAATGATTCAGAGCAGTTATTCGTTTCTACACGCAAAACGAAATTTTAAAGGCCCAAAAACAGTTACTTTGTGAAGGTAGCGACCCTTCACAAGTAGCAGTTATTGGTCTGAAACGGAAAACCAATAAACGGTCAGTAACCGCTCCCCCGATGCCACGTGCTTAAGTGCCTCAAGTGCGCCTACAAGACGCCACTAGCGCCTCTACGCCCACGCACCTGACCCCGATCCCGAGCCCGAGCCCGAGCCCGAGCCGGTGTCGCCGGTGGCGACACCGGCGAGGGTGGCGGTGCGAAAGCGTGAGGTGGCATAGTCTCGCCACCTCGCCTCCACACGGCACTCATGTGGCATACTTATCACTATGCCACATGTTGAGCTCACATCACCATTGGTTTCCTTATATATTGCACAAAGCCTTTGTATTTAATCCATGTGGGACTTTTGACATTCCCACATTTATTACCCACTCAACACATTCAACACATTCAACTTACTCACTTATTAGAACATTTATTGGTCATTTATTATCAATAAATTCCAACAATCCCCCACTGTTCTAATAATATAAGTGTAATTTCCAGAAAATTAGTAAAGCGTGCTAATACAGTAAGGTATCTTTCGATTTGAACCTGACCTTAGTAAAACAACACAAGATCTTATCGGAATCTCAGGTAGCTAGGCTTTGAACCTGTTATTCCTTGTGATAAGATCGGTGAAGCCTTACACACACACTTTAGTAGTTCTTCGCCTACATCTCTCGCTTAGCACCGTTAATGGCCATGTGCTCTTCCTGTCTCGTGAATTTTTCATGAGAGAAACTCCAACTCTCACTTTAAGACGGCACCATCTCTAAATTCACATAGGTGAAGTTCTTACAGTATCTCTGTTGCTTTACAGATACATGTCCTCATCACTGAACTTCATTAAGAGTCATAAATAACTCAACCCTCTAAATGCAACAGCTAACATTGTAGTACAATGTTACACACATCCAAATCAACGATTTGTTGTTACCCATTGAATCTAAAGTTAAGGATTTCCTAACGTTAGATTGGGTTGCCACCGTTGTTGGAACTCTTATTCAAGGAGTTTCAGTCCCATACCTCTCGAGGTAGACTTTACTAAATCTCTGGCCAATGGTTTAGTAAAAGGATCAGCTAAATTATAGCTGGTACGCACAAACGAAAGAGAAATGATCCCATCCTTGATCAATTTCCTTACGTAGTCATGTCTTAGACTAATATGTCTAGACTTCCCGTTATACACTTCGTTGTATGCTCTAGCTAAAGTAGCTTGACTATCACAATGTATCGACACTTTCGATATATTGTCCTTAGCCAACGGAGCTTCTAAAAGAAGATCCCTCAACCACTCAGCCTCTTGACCAGCGGAAGCAAGAGCTACAAACTCTGACTCCATGGTCGAATGAGTAATACACGTTTGTTTCTTGCTCTTCCAAGAAATTGCACCTCCGGCAAGTGTGAAAACCCATCCCGTCGTAGATTTGTTATCTCCGACACTCGATATCCAACTAGCGTCGGTATATCCTTCGAGTATGGCAGGAAACCTACCATATTGGAGGCCGAGATTTTTTGTTTTCATAAGATAGCCAAAAATCCTCCCGATAGCCTTCCAATGCTCACCGTTGGGGTTGCTAGTAAATCTGCTCATTTTACTAACAGCGAATGCTATATCGGGTCTAGTGCATTGCATCAAATACATAAGACAACCGATAGCACTCGCATACTCCAACTGAGCCACGGCTCTCCCATTATTCTTCTCAAGTTTAACACTAGGATCAAATGGGGTGTTCACTTCTTTGAACTGCAAATGTTTGAACTTATCAAGCACTTTCTCAACATAATGCGATTGACTAAGTTCATAACCCCCACTGGTTTGCTTAACCTTGATCCCTAGAATCGTGTCAACTTGTCCAAGATCTTTCATCTTGAATGTAGAAGATAGAAACCTCTTCGTTTCTAAAATTCCGTCCATCTCGTTGCTAATGATCAACATATCATCAACATAGAGACAAAGGAATATCACAGTGTTTCCACGCACTTTTGTGTACAAACACTTGTCACAAACGTTGTGAACGAATCCATTTGCAAGAATGACCGAGTCAAACTTTTGATGCCACTGTTTAGGTGCTTGTTTCAAACCATATAATGATTTGACAAGCTTGCAAACCTTTTGTTCATTCCCGGGAAGTACGTAACCCTCCGGTTGCTCCATGTAAATCTCCTCATCGAGATCTCCATTTAAGAATGCCGTTTTGACATCCATTTGATGAACAAAAAGGTTATGCAATGAAGCTAACGCAAACAGTATCCTAACTGTTATCGTTCTCGCTACCGGTGCATAAGTATCGAAGTAATCGATCCCTTCCTTTTGCCGAAATCCTTTGGCTACTAATCTAGCCTTGTAGGTGTTTAAAGTACCATCATTATGATACTTTTTTCTAAACACCCACTTACATCCAATGGGTCTCGACCCTTTGGGTAAGTCGACAATCTCCCAAGTGTGGTTAGACATAATGGAATCCATCTCATCTAGAATAGCATCTTTCCAAAAGGCAGAGTCCCGTGAAGCTACAGCTTCCTTAAAGGTTTTCGGATCATCTTCCACTAGAAGAATGATAGGAATCTTACGAACAAAATTCTCCCTATCTCCTTCTACTAAGTAAAAGGAAATGAGTTGAGAATCTATTTCGTTCGGTCCTAGATCCTTAGCTTTTCGAATTCTTTTGCTAGTCCGAAGCTCGGGTTGTTTTTCAACAACTCGTGAAGAACTCTCCTCGCGAGGTTCTTCATTTGTGGTTATCTCAGAATCTTTATCCTTCGTGATAAGATTTTCAAATAATTCCACATCTCGTGATTCAATTATCACATTGGACTCCAAGTCAAGAAGTCTATATGCCTTACTGTTGGCCACATAACCTACAAAAACACATTTAATCCCGCGAGGACCCAACTTGGTCCTTTTAGAATCCATGTTTTTGTAATAGGCAACACAGCCCCACACTCTAAAATAACCGATATTTGGTGCACGACCTTTCCAAAGTTCGTACGGCGAAATACCGGTCTTCTTTAAAGGAATCCTGTTCAATATATGACATGCACATAACAAAGCTTCACCCCACAAACTAAATGGCAATTCAGAATGCATTAACATAGAATTTATCATCTCTTGATACGTTCTATTTTTTCGTTCAGCTAACCCGTTCTGTTGTGGTGTACGTGGTGCGGAACACTCGTGTATAATGCCGTTTTCTTCACAAAACGCATTAAAGTCATTTGGAAAATATTCTCCGCCCCTGTCACTTCTAAGGACTTTGATTTTTATTCCCAATTGATTTTCCACTTCCGCTTTATAAACTTTAAAAGCATTAAAAGCTTCGTCTTTATGCTTTAAAAGAAAAACGTACGTGAATCTCAAACAATCGTCAATAAATGAAATAAAGTACCGATTGCCCCCTCGGGTTTTCATTTCGTTAAATTCACACAAATCAGAATGCACAAGATCTAATAAATTGGTATCACGTTCAACACTATGAAACAGTTTCTTAATCATTTTCGATTTAACGCAAATTTCACATTTTTCAAAATTTTCAACGTTGCATGAAATTAAACCGGATTTAATTAACCTTTTCATTGTGCTGATACCAATATGAGCTAATCTACTATGCCATAAAGTAACGGAACAATTGAAATACACAGAAGTAGAAACTTTATTAATAACATTGTCAACAGTACAAAGCTTAACCATTCCGTCCGCGGAATACCCTTTACCGACAAACACACCATTGCGGGTCAAGATCAACTTGTCCGACTCATAAACGGACTTAATACCCGGTTTACCCAACAAATCCCAACTAACAAGGTTCCTAGACATGTCCGGCACGTGAAGCACGTTGACCAGCGTCACTTTCTTCCCGGAAGTAAAGTTAAGCTCCACGGTGCCGGTGCCGACAATCTTCGAGCGCCCCTCATTTCCCATCTGAACTTGTTGTCCATTGTTGACTTCAGAATAGTTCTTGAAAGCCGCTTTGTCATAGGAGACGTGAACAGTGGCACATGTGTCGTACCACCATCCTTGAACCTTGCCTTTGACCGCCATAATTTCGCTCACAGTAGCGATAATGTTGTCATCGGTCTTCGTGGCGTTGGCCTCGTTGCCTTGGGTCTTTCGTACGCGACAATCTCTCGCGTAGTGACCGGGTTTGCCACACACAAAACAGCCGGTCTTGGGCCCCTTCGAAGCACCGGAATTCTTGAACTTTTGATCCTTTTTAGGACTGTAAAAGTTCTTTTTCCCGTCGTGCTTTTTGCCTTTCGCGCTCACCGCGTTGGCCTTCGAATTTCCGACACCATCGGATTTCTCCCTTTCCTTCGATTCCTCTTCGATTCGAAGGTGTTTCTGGATCTGCTCCAGAGAGAAATCCTCGGAATTGTGAAGCAATTTCTTCCGGTAACTCTTCCAAGACGACGGCAATTTTGCAATAATTGCGCCGACTTGAAAAGGTTCCGGAATCTCAATCTTCACGGCCCTCAGTTTGTTGACGAGCACTTGTAGTTCGTGCACTTGGGCGAAAATCGGCTTTGCATCTGACATCTTGAAATCAAAGTACTCAGAAATGAGAAACTTTTTCGTACCTTCTTCCTCTGCCCGAAATTTGAACTCGAGCGCCTTCCAGATTTCGACCGCCGAAGAGTTGTCCGTGTAAAGATCATAGAGACGGTCGGAGAGCGTGTTCAGAATGTGACCACGACACAGCAGTTCGTCCTCCTTGCGCTTTTTGCGCTCCGCCTTGATATCGTCGGAATCGTCATCCGCCGGTTCTGGAATTGGCTCCAACTCCGGGTCGAGAACATAGAAGATCTTCAGGGCCGTCAGGAGGAAGATCGTCTTGTCTTGCCAGCGAGTGAAGTTCGTCCCGTCGAAACGATCCAACTTCACGAGGTCTTGGTTCATCACCTTGATGCTTGAAACAGAAGCGTCGGTGGCCATGATCGATGATACTATTAAACTATTGGAAACCTCGTCGAAGTTGAATATGTCGGGACTTGAATCACGCATGCGATGCGCTTTCCTAATAGTATTTCGAGCACTCGGAATCGTCTTCGAGTCTGCTTGCAAGAATACCCAGGATAAGACAAGCCTTAATGATCGAAAATCACAAGACGAAGTGATCTTCGAACAGTAAGCAAGAACACGTTTCTGGAGAGTGTTTCTATGTGTATGAGAAAAAATGATTCAGAGCAGTTATTCGTTTCTACATGCAAAACGAAATTTTAAAGGCCCAAAAACAGTTACTTTGTGAAGGTAGCGACCCTTCACAAGTAGCTGTTATTGGTCTGAAACGGAAAACCAAAAAACGGTCAGTAACCGCTCCCCAACGGCTAGTACACGAGGCGAGCCGCTCGCCCGATGCCACGTGCTTAAGTGCCTCAAGTGCGCCTACAAGACGCCACTAGCGCCTCTACGCCCACGCACCCGACCCCGATCCCGAGCCGGAGCCGGTGTCGCCGGTGGCGACACCGGCGAGGGTGGCGGTGCGAAAGCGTGAGGTGGCATAGTCTCGCCACCTCGCCTCCACACGGCACTCATGTGGCATACTTATCACTATGCCACATGTTGAGCTCACATCACCATTGGTTTCCTTATATATTGCACAAAGCCTTTGTATTTCATCCATGTAGGACTTTTGACATTCCCACATTTATTACCCACTCAACACATTCAACACATTACACTTGCTCACTTATTAGAACATTTATTGATCATTTATTATCAATAAATTCCAAACAGGTTTGTCATAATGCAGACTCAAACTAGCCTGGATCTGCCTTTTTCTTAGTTTTTGGTAAATAGACAACAACTTTGATCAAAGATTCATTATAAAAATAAGAACTTAGGCAGATCCGGACAGGTGTGGGTCTGTAATTATCCGAACCTGATCTTTGTCAGTTAAAAAAAAAAAAAAGAGGGTCCGGTTGGTCTGGCCTTTGCACATTTAAGGCATTGAACTTGTCTAGTATCCACCTCAATCGGCTCTAATGATATGTAGCTATCATATCAATAATGAAACGTATCTCAGCAAACATAATTAAGTAACATAGTATCAAATATACAGGGAGAGCTAGGTTTATGGTTTTTTTTTTTTCTTTCTTAGGGTTTAGTCTCAGTGTGTCACCAAGCTTCCTTATTTATAGGCGTATGGGATATATATATATATATATATGCATGGCCGGATTTGTGTTTCTCGGAGCCCTTGGCGAAGACTGATTTTGAGATCCTTATATTCGTGTATATTATTCATGTGTGCAAATTAATATTATATTGTATGCATATTCATAATTACATTGTATCATAATTCGAGAGCCCTTGTTTCAATAAAAAAATAATAATTAGGCCCACGCCTATATCATCTGCCTTCAGGGCCGGTCCTATATATATAAATTTAAAAGAATAAACTTCTTTTTGGTTCTCAATATTCTCTTTCTAGACCACATTGTAGAATTCTCATTTATCTCATTTATAGAAGTCCATTTATAATTTAATGACATTTAGTATATTAATAATATCATAATATTTTTGTAATAATAGTATTAAATCCCAACAAAACCATACTTGTCGTTTACATATTTTAATTGCTTAGAAATAAAATAAAAAGGTACTCCTCTTTACTTTAATGAAAAAACATTTGCTAGTTCTAAACATACACTTTAGTCACGCTAATTCACTCACGTCTCTCAACAGAAAGAATCGTCTTCTTCATATATACTCCTCGCATTCAACGTGATTTTGCTTTTTAACTCCCATAGTTGAAAATTCTGGACCCCACCTCAAATCAATATTCTGTGTCACTCAAGATTATAAATTATAATAAATATTAAAAAAGAAACTTCTGATTAACGTAGTGTCGTCTTTGGAAATTAAGACTTTCTATATGTACGTTCTTGGGAAATATCTAGTGTGAAAAACATAAAGCGAAGTTTTTCTTTCTTCGAAGTTTTATATTAAAGCCTTCCATAAGAATATAATTGTGAGTAATAAAAACTTACTTCTGTAGCAATTATAAATATGAATACTTATTTAACAAATAATAGAAAGAAAAAAAAAACAACATAAGATGAGCACTCGACACTAATATTAATTGGTTGAATCTCTTGATATTGTGTATGGCTTTGCTTGCTTCTCATATATTGGAATCCCAAAAGAAGAATGCAATTGAGAAAAGAAAGGAATATAAGCACACGTGATATCCATAAAGAAAATGAATTACGATGGACAACACATCTACTGTATCCATCGTATATAAACCAGACATTCGAAAATACATTGAAATGGAATGTACTAAATATACGTACTAGGGGTGCAACCGGGTAGGGTACCCGGTTTTTTCGAGGTACCCGGTACCCGGAACCGGAATCCGGGTATCCGAAAATTGATACCCGGAACCGGTATCCGAAATCCGGGTACCCGGAAATCCGGGTACCCGGTTTCCGGGTATCTATATTTCGATACCCGGTACCGATACCCGGTATCCGGTTTTGGGGAACCGGATCCGGGTACCCGGTTTTTACCCGGTACCCGTTTTTAAAAAATATATATATTATTTAAAAAACAAAACATACATTCATCTTAAAAAAAAATTGCATAAAAAAATAATCCAACGCATCGAGCATAAAAAAAAAGAGTCCAAAATGCATAAAAAATAGTCTCGCACATCAAGCATAAATAAAACATAGTCCCGCGCATCAAGCATAACATATTACCGCGCAAAAAAGAAAAGAAAAAAAAAACATAGTCTCGAGAACCCCGAGAGGCAGAGATGGAGGGGGGAGACTAAGTCACAAAAGGTTAATTACACGGAGTAAAAAGGGCCAAGCACAAACCCTAAAAGTTTAAAATATCATAAAAATAAAAAAAATCGGGTAGTAAAACCGGGTACCGGGTACCCGGTTTTTTATTTTTAATACCCGGTACCCGTATCCGGTTTTGAATCCGGATACGGGTACCCGGAACCGAAATCCGGATCCGGTTCCGGTTCCGGTTTTTAAATCCGGATACCGATTCGGTTCCGGATAATTACCCGGTTTCCGGGTATTATTTGCACCCCTAATACGTACCCTTATGATTCGATATATATAATAATGCAAATAAATTTAATGGAAAAAAGTATACTAAATAAATGTAAAATGCAGTCATGAGTTCCTACTCCTAGTTATCAAAGATCATAAAAAGAACAACTAATATAATGTTTAGAAACCCAATCTCAAATAAAGTGCCTTTCGAAAGCTGAGGTAGACCGATAGTCATTTTCACAATCGGGCTATAGGCCGAGGCCGACCTCGATATATTAAGGGAAAAAGAAAATATGATTTCAAATTTCAAAACTTTATACTTTTGTTTTTCTCTCTTTAAAATTCGAAGATATTTCAATAGACGATATTGGAAATATAGGTTACGATCTCTGATATGAGATATGATTCTCGATTTCGTTAAAGATTGCCAATAATCATCGATCAAGATAACCAATGTATTTTTTTGTAACGGATATAAGTTATCAACTTATCATCACTAATATATGTGGATTTATTTTTTACTCCAGTGATATAAAACAAGGTTGTAAAGAGATGCGGATCATGTTAATTTGCTCTATCTATTTTACGGCCATGCCGCTTGTCGACAGGCATGTCAATGGGCAAATTGGAAAAAAAGTCATGCTGCAAATGCCACATAAATTTCATGGGCTTACTTAATATGATTCATGATGCCCATTAAGTGTAAACCCTATTCTAATTAATTGGTTAATGGGCCTACTTAATATGATTCATGAAGCCCATTAAGAGTAAACCCTATTCTTATATATGGAGATTAAAGAGAAAATGAAACTTAATCAAACTATTCATAACACAACACAAAGAAGGAAGTTTCCCATCTCTCTCCCAAGAAAAGAATTCGACATCTCCCTTACCAAAGAAGGTGGTCGAATTCTCTCATCTCCCTTGAGTGTTCTTGGTTCGTTTCTAATCACCAGAGAAGCTCTAGCATCCTTGTTCGGTGATTTCCGGTGTTCAAGCGTTCCGTTGACGTCGTCGTGTATGAAATAAAGTGGCGTGCATGTTGACGGCTTGGTGATCGACAATAAGGGCGTGCACAAGAGAAAGAACGGAAGCTCGGCGTGTTCGTAGGATCGGATCATCCAAACGGATACGAGAAGCGTGCTGTAAAGGCTATGTTGTCCCGTAACATTTAATAATAATAGTGTTATTATCTTGATCGTATGATTTTTTATGATTTTCGAGAATTTCTGTTTCCAGGAATATGCATAATCGAAATATTCAACATTGGTATCAGAGCGTAGTTCGATAACTCGCTATTATTTGAAAAAAAAAATCTGATTTTATTAATTCTTGAAATATGATTAGAGTTTCCGGAAAATTAGTGGGAGCATTTTTTTTTTGTCAAATATTAATTTTATAATATTTTCATTATCGGAATTAAGAATTTGGGCTAGAATTATTAATTAAATTACCCGTTTTATGAATCCCGATACTTGGTCGTAAATACACTGAAATGACGACGACACTTTTTGAAAATAGCGCCGCCATCATTGTTGACGTGGTTTTCCACCTCAAAGAGTCAAGTGTGACTTGTCAGTGTATGATATTTTTGAATAAGATGATTTGGTGGAATTCGATCTCTCACGTTGCAAGCTCTCGATTCACTCACGATATATATGTATATATATAAAAGCAATATAAACGAGACGAGGGATTTTTTATAAAGGTTCGTCCCAAGGCGGTAGTTGACTACTTCCTCTGTTAGTTTATTGTGACAATTGACATAGACTGATAGCTACAGACAACAAAATCACGCCTAGAAAGGGAAAAGAGTAAGAAGGAAGAAAAGAATACAACAAAATCTCAAAGTGAGCAAAAATGCCGGGTAGAAGCTTTCGGTGTATTCTCTCAGAGTTGTGCGTATGCGTGTGTGTTGATATGAGCTTGAGCTTGGTATTTATAGACTTCAATTCTTCCTGTTGGTCTTCCAGGAATCATTGGGTCTTCTCTCCGTGCTGACCGGACTGAATGGATGATCTTGCTACACGTGTCCCACAACTTCGTTCTCGTCGTCGTGTTTGAATTATGCCCGTTGGAGGCTTGACTCCGTGCTCCTGGTCTTCCGCTTGGGTTTGAAGTGGGATGCCGGGTAGAGAATATGACAACTCTACCCTCGTCTTTCTAGATTGATGTCGGATTGATATTGGGCCTTTGGGCTCTTTGGGCTAAGTGGCTTTGTATCCGTTGGGCTTGGTCTGATTGAGAATTTCACTTGGCTTCTCAATTGGGCTTTTGCGAATATCGATTTATTTCTTTAAAGCCTTTTGTCTTTGTTTGTAAATTTAATTAATTCACAACTTTAGCACTTTATGTCATATTAAATAATGACGAATTTGTACATCAACAGTTAGCCCCCTACTATAAAAAATACGAAGTAAATTTTATAGTATTTACTCGATGAAATCATGTAAAATTCGTGCCGGATAGGATAAGTTAAATTTGTGACTTTTGCCGCAAATCTGCATAATCCGGGCAGGATTTTGGGCGGGAACAGTTACAACATGCGTCCCAATTTGCGGAGTTCGAAGAGAATAAACTCTTCACATTCTCCTGACACAGCTGTTATGCTTGCGATTTTCGAGGAAACCCTAACCGTAGGATCAGCGACAATTTTCGAATATAAATACTCGAGTGTTTCGCATTAATGGGCACGTCTCTTTAGCTTCAGTCTGCCACACGTCTTATCGAAGGTAACCTCTCCCTCTCTCCTCTATATATACTTTGCTTTGCATTCGAATATTATTTTCGAGTTTTTAGAGAGAGAAAAGCTTTGAGTTTTAGAGAGATAAACTCTGCGAATCGCCATTGGAGGTGCTCTGAGGTCCATTTCGTCTTCTTCATCGAATTCTTAGGAAGTCCAGGTTCTAGTTTTTCTTCTAATTTACTGTCTTTTGTTTTCTGAGGGTCTGTTAGGAGGCTTTTTTTCTAGAATTTTGTTCTTTTGTTCTTGCTGATTTCTGGGTTTTGTGCTCGTCTGGATAGTTTTCTGTTTTTTCTAGCATTTCTTAGATAAAATGGGTCCTAAAAAATTAGTCGCAAAATGGCAGACAGAGTTTCTGACTACAGATTCTTCCAAGTCGATTTTGAAACCTAAAGATCTAGTTAGGATTCGGTTAGAATATAAGATTCCCCAATCTATAGAGCTTAGGTTTCCGGGGCCAGACGAACATGCCAACGAGCATAACTCGGACGGCTGGGTCTGTGTATATCAGAGGTTCTCGTTGGAGCTGCTCGTCAGGAGACGAGCAGGAAGGTGGAGGAGAGGGCGCCCGGTACATTGGCACCTACCAGGGTTGCTCGTCAAGAGACGAGCAGGAGAAACAAGGAAACTCCCGCTCAGAATTTTCCTGCTGATGTCGTCTCTGAGGCGACCAAGAAGAAGGATGTTGTCGAGCTCTCCGACGACAGGGACAGTACCCCAGAAGTTATGCCGTCGGCAAAAGCTTCCGAGGACAGGACTGCTCCTCTTCCTGCTCCTGCTCGTCCTCCCAGGACAAGCCCCTTCCAAAGACGGGCACGGAGGCGGCGGTGAAGAGGCCACATGAAGGAGGGGATTCCGGGGTCCGGAAGAGAGCGAAGGGGGATCCGGCTCGGAAGGACGTGGTGAGGAGGGATGTGGCCCCGAGGGGCGGTGCGAGGGGAGAGGTGGCCCCGAAGGGCGGTGCAAGGGCCTAGGAGAAAAGAAAGGGGGTTGCTCGAAAGAATGAGCGCCCTACGGATCCCTCTCAAGGCGAGGTCAGGGAGACGGGGTCGGTTCCTCCAGTGGTTGGGGAGCAGGCCAGGGAGAAACCGATCTCCCGAAAGGCGGGGTGCACTTGGATGGGGGACAAAGGTCTGCACAAGGCACCCAAGGTGGCGGCCGGTCTCATCCGGTAGATAACGAATGGCGGGGTCGGCATCGTCCCCAGTAGTATTTCCGAGAAGAGGCCGTACAAGGATGTGTCTGCGGCGACAACTCTGGTAAGTGTTGTGGACTTTAGGCTTGGTTTTCTAATTTAAGTTTATTTTGTCTAACTTTGTTTTTTGAACGTGTAGCTCTTCGCCTCTATTAACGATATGGTCCTCGATTATGAGGACCAACTATACGAGGCAAAGGAGGGCGTGCAGGCTGCCGAGCAGCTCGCTCTGAAGGAGAGGGAGCTGGCCGATGCTATGGTGGCTATTCGGGCGAAGGTGGATCAGATCATGGTCATGAGCAAGAGGGTTGCCACCTATGACGCCAAGGTCAAGGGGCTAGGGAACACGGTGGTCGATCTCCGGGAAAAGCTGACCAATGCTACCCGGTCGATCGGGGAGGCTCAGAAGGCGAGCGAGATGACCGCCAGGCATATGCTGGCTTCTGATGCGGCCAAAGGACGGGGTGAGGAGTTGGCCAATAAGAAGGAAGAGGAGGCCTTGGCTCTTAAGGTGGACGTGCAACGTCTTGCCGCCGAGCTGGCTGAGGCCCGGCAGCAATCTTCTGACCGTGAGGCCGAGAAGAAAGCCATTTGTTCCTGTTACCGCCGAAAGGTGGAAGAGAGGGACGCGCTCCTCACGTGGTACAAAGGTACGGCCGCCGACAAAAGTTGCTTGGATCAAGCCGAAGGTTGCCTCGAGGTGATCCAAGACATCATTGACGGCAACGTTCAAGATTTCGAGGCCGATAAGGAGGTCCTAGAAGGCAACGCTGCTCGATACCAAGCTCTCTTGGATGCAGTTCCGGCACCGCTAATAGGGTCTCCGGCTATGTCTCCTGACGCCGAGTTGACCGATCTTCCTCTTGCAGATTTGAGTCTCCGGTCTGAACGGTCGACCGCCGAAGAGCCTGCCTCTGAAGATCTCGCCCCTCAGGAGCCCATCGTTGAAGATCCCTTGGCCGAGGAACCTCTTGTCGAGGAGCCCATCTTGCCCGTTCCCGCCGATGCCGAGGAGGTCGCCCTCGAAGAGCCGACCCTGCCCGAGCCTGACGCTGCCGAGGAGACCGCCGCCGAGAAGCCGACCGAGCATGGAGGCCAGGCCAATGGAGAAGAAGAAGAGAAGGAAGAGAAGGAGGACCGAGAGGTCGTGGCAGTACCCGGGATTGACGAATAGAGCGTCCCCAATTTTTTTTTATTTTTAGTTAATAAGGCCTAAGGCCAAAACGATTACTACAGGCAAGCCTACGGCGGCTTGAACCCTTTTTTGTATTTATTTGGATATGCCCATGGTTAGGGCCCTTGCGATTTCCTTTTTTCGTTATGTTATCTATTCCTTTTTAAGCTAATTTTCTCTTCGTATTTTCTCTAATACCTAACATATTTTGCTCGGCTGCTCAATACTTATGCCAATCTATTCTAGGTACGAATAGAAGACTAGAAATGTCAAATTCATGAAATTTGCTAAGTATGAAAATTGTACGGTTACCTTGTGATGTGATTGTTCCTTCGATGCTTCCTTTCGAACATTTCTTGCTCATCTGCCATAATAACCCGTAGGTTTTCGTTTCTGAAATAAAAATATATGTACATGCTAGATTTATATAATTATGTATTTCAAAAAGGATAGGCTCGTCGCTTTAAGAGACGGTTTGGATACCCGGTTAGGTTCGTTGTTCTAGTATAGTGGGTTTGTTACCCGGATAGGCTTGTTGCCTTTGGTGATGGGTTTGTTACCCGCGTAGGCTTGTTGCCTTATGCGACGGGTTTGTTACCCGGGTAGGCTTGTTGCCTTGTGCGACGGGTTTGTTACCCGAGTAGGCTTGTTGCCTTAGGGAAAATTTGGGACGTGTTACCTTTTTAAGTTGACTCTACTGAGTCTTTCAATTCGTGGTCACCGGGCCTATTTGGTTTCGGGTTTGGATTGAGACTGTGCCCATTGTTTAGGATGGGCTGCCTACGTACGCCAAGTTTGGGGATAAAGTCATTACGTAGTTCATGGGAGACCGGGTAGGTTGGGTTAGGCGTAGTATTTCCTTAAGTGCATGGCATTCAAACTGCGGAGGACTCTTGTTCCATCCGGAGTGGCTAGCCGGTATACTCCAGGTTTTACTACTTCGGTGACGATGTAAGGTCCTTCCCAATTGGCCCCGAGCTTGCCCGCATTCAGCTCGGCGGTATTTTGGAAAAAAATTCTGAGGACCAGTTCTCCCACTATGAATTTTCGACGTCTGACCTTTGAATTATAATACCTTGCTATCGAATTTTGATAGTTGGCAATTCTTATCAAAGCTTGTTCTCGTCTCTCGTTGTGGTCGAGCTGGTCTTCCCTCATTTCGTCATTGATTTCTGCGTTCAAAGGGGCGAGTTCCCTCCGAAGGCTGGGTGTCTCTATCTCTGCTGGTATTACGGCCTCGGTGCCGTGTACCGTTGAGAATGGGGTTTCCCCGGTGGCCCTACGCGGGGTGGTTCTGTAGGACCAAATGACTCCTATGAGCTCGTCTGCCCATCGTCCTTTCTTAGTGTCTAAGCGTCTCTTGATTCTGTCCACTATTACCCGGTTAGCTACCTCGGCCTGGCCGTTGCCTTGAGGATATCTCGGAGTGGACGTGTTCAAGGATATTTTCCAATTTATGCAGAAGTTTTGGAATCTCGTTGAAATGAACTGTTGTCCATTATCAGTTATTATATCTTTTGGGAGGCCGAAACGACTGATGATGTTTTTCCATAGGAAATTTTCTACATCAATATCTTTAATGTTTGCGTACGCTTCTGCCTCCACCCATTTGGAGAAGTAGTCGGTCACGACGAGTAGGAACCTCTTTTCGGCCGGAGCCAGGGGAAAAGGTCCTACTATGTCCATAGACCATTTCATGAAGAGGTATGGGACTGAGACTGATGAGAGTTCTTCTGCTGGCCGGTGTATGGACGGGGAGTGTCTTTGGCATTTGTCGCATCTTCTGGCGTATGCCTCGCTGTCCGCCAACATGGTGGCCCAGAAAAAGCCTTGCCTTTTTGCTTTGTTTGCCAAAGATGTTCCTCCCGAGTGGTTGCCACATTCTCCGTCATGGATTTCATGGAGTACTATTTGAGCCTCGGTCTTTCCTAGGCACCTTAGGTAGGGTCCGGTATAGCTGCGTTTGTACAATTTTTCCCCGATCATGCAAAATCTAGCACTTTGGATTCTTAATTTCCTGGATTTTTGCCTATCTTGGGGTTTGGCTCGAGTTAGGATGTAGTTAATGATTGGGGTCCAACAACCATTTTCTTCCATTTGGATGTTGCAAACTTCGTGTGTTACGCTGGGTTCGTCTATTGTTTCGACCGGGATTATCCTTTTGACTTCGGGGTTCGAAGTTGAGGCTAAACCGGCCAATGCGTCTGCCGACGCGTTCTCACTTCTCGGTATTTGGATTATATCAACGTGCTCGAACTGTTAAATCAAACCCTTTACTATCGAGAGGTATTTTTCCATTATGTCATCTCTGGTGGCATACTCGCCACTGATCTAACTATTAACTAGTTTTGAGTCGGAATGGGCCCTTACTTTCCGGGCTCCTACGGCTTTTGCTAGTTTGAGGCCGGCAATGAGGGCCTCGTATTCAGTCTCGTTGTTTGTTGCGTGGAATTTCAACTGAAACGATTGTTCCAACACTTCTCCCGTAGGGGATATCAAACGAATTCCGATCCCAGATCCACCTTGGTTTGAGGCACCGTCAACTTCGAGTCTCCATTCTCCATCTTCGTGGCCCTCTTTTGAACCGTCGGCTGGTAGTTCGATGAGAAAGTCAGCCAATACTTGTGATTTCGCACAGGTTCGGATCTTGTATTCTATATCGACCTCGCTTAGCTCGACCGCCCGTTTCGTGAGTCTTCCCGATTGATTCGAGCTATGAAGGATGATCCTCAAAGGTTGGGTGGTCATTACCATGATGGTATGGAAGTAAGGCCGAAGTTTTTTCGCTGCGGTTATCGTTGCCAGTGCGAGTTTTTTGATAGCCGGGTATCTAGTTTCAGAATCTTCCAAGGATTGGCTGATATAGAAGATCGGCTTTTGCTCTCCGCGGTCCTTTCTCACGATTACTCCACTCACCGCCGATGGTTAGACAGTCAGGTACCAGAACAATGGCTCCCCCAAAATTGGTCTGGTGAGTATTGGTGGGGTGGAGAGGTACCTTTTTAGCTTTTGGAAAGCTTCTTCGCACTCTTCCGTCCATTCAAACTTTTTGTTCCCTTTTAAAAACTTGTAAAAGGGCAAACATTTGTCCGGAGCTCTTGATATGAACCGGTTAAGAGCGGCGATTCTCCCAGTCAGCCTTTGTGTCTCCCGAACAGTCCTCGGGGAGAGCATGTTCTGGAGGGCACTTATCTTGTCGGGATTAGCTTATATTCCTCGTTGTGTGACCAAATAACCTAGGAATTTTCCTGAAGTTACCCCGAAGGTGCATTTTGTCGGGTTGAGCTTCATTTGATACTTTCGTAGTATCGCGAAGCAGTCAACTAGGTGGGACACATGATCAATTGCTTGGGATGATTTTTACCAGCATGTCGTCGATGTAGACCTCCATAGTTTTACCGAGTTGCTCGGCAAACATCTGGTTGACTAATCTTTGATATGTGGCTCCGGCATTTTTTAATCCGAAAGGCATAACTTTATAGCAGTATATCCCTCTATCGGTTATGAATGCCGTTTTTTCTTGGTCCTCGGGGTGCATTAGGATCTGGTTGTATCCCAAGAATGCGTCCATGAACGACAGTAATTCGTGCCCGCACGTTGCTTCAACCAATCGGTCGATGTGGGGCATCGGGAAACTGTCTTTGGGACAAACTTTGTTTAGGTCTGTAAAGTCAATGCAGACTCTAGCCTTCCCGTTTTTCTTCTTCACGATGACTGTATTTGCTAACCAGTCCGGGTATTTGACTTCCCTGATGGATCCAGTTTGCAACAGCTTTGTGACCTCTTCGTTTACAGCTTAGGCCCTATCCGGCCCTAGCTTCCGCCTTTTCTGCTTTACCGTCTTATAGATGGGTTGTCAGGATCGATTTGGACCTGGACAGTCATTTCCACGTTAGGTTCATCCGTATTGGTGGTACTTTCCTGGTCGTCCTCCTCTTTTTCTTCTACCGCCATTAATTTCTATGCGGTAGATTTTTCTTTTCCGCCCTTAGCGGCCTGGATGTTCCGGAATGCGCTCATGTAGCAGATTCTATATTGTTTTTGGTTTCTCTTTATTTCAACGATTTTTCCCGCCCTATTCGGGAAGCGTATTAGTTGATGGTAGGGTGATGGTACGGCCTTCATCATGTGCAGTCATGGCCTTCCTAGTATCATGTTGTAGACTGACGGGCAGTCCAACACTAGGAAGTTCTTGGTTTTTCCAACCCCTGCTGCTGCGATGGACAGTCGCACCGTGCCAATTGCATTGATGGTTCCTCCATCGAAGCCGGTTAGCGGGATAGCTTCCCTGCTGATCTCTGTTTCCTCGAATCCCAGCTTCAGCAATGGCTCCAGGAAGATCACGTCGACTGAGCTCCCGTTATCGATTAGGATTCTATCCATCGTATACGAGGCAACTAGGAGTGTGACAATCAGCGCATCGTCGTGCGGACCAATCAGTGTGGCTGCTTTACTATCCTTGAATGAGATCTCGAAGTCCGGCTCTTGCCTCGGTACGACTATCGGTCCGGCCTTGAGCCTCCTTTGGTGGGCCTTGATGGAATTTACCGAGTTGCCATGTAGCTGGGACCCTCCTACAATCGTGTAGATTCTGCCAATGGGCTTGGGAATTTCGTTGAGCTGCTCTCTGAAATCTTCTGCTTCCTCGTACGTCTGCTCGTCTGGTTCTTCGAGCATGTGTACCCTTCCTCTCTTGCTTGGCTGTATATTCTCGCGCGGTGTTCTTTGTTGTTCGCCTCTTTTTTGGCCATTCTGAGGTTGGTCTTGAGGGGGGGTTCTGTTCGGTTGCTTGTCCATTCCTCATCTCGTTGCCGAAGTTTATTTCTCCCTATTCTCCATTGATGTATTTTTCCGCCAGGCGGGCACGGAGTACCATACAATTTTTTGTATGGTGTCCGAACACCTTGTAGAAGTTGCACCATGCTTTTGGGTCATGCTTTGGGAAGATTTCGTTGCTGTATGGTGGGAGATCTTTGGAGCTGACCAACACCTCTCCTGGGGTTTCTTCTGCTTCGGTATGTTCTTCGAAATCCGCGGTTTCCAAATTTACGTTGAAAACGTACGGATTTTGCGGGTTCGGTCCGTTATTTGCCCTTGGATTCTGGGTTTGGAACGGGTGCTTTTGGATTGGGGAGGATCTCCTCTGTCCCCTGAAGGGGTTGCTGTGACTCCCGGCTCTGGGTTGCGTTGGTTGTCCGGGTGGTCCAGGATTTCGCTGATGGACGGGTTGAGGTCCATGTTTTCTTCGTAGGGCTTTGAGCTCCTCGTCATGTCTGATCCAGTTGGATGATCTGTGGATCACGTCTTCGATGGACTCGTAACGATTTACTACGATGTCCGTTTTGAACTTTGAGTCGTACCATAATCCGGCCGTAAGAGCGGCTATGGCGGTTTCGTCATTGATCCCGTTTATTTTGACCATGGTCTTCTTGAACCGGGTCATGAAAGCTCTAAGGGGATCTCCTCTCTCTTGCTGTAAGGCATTGAGGTTTGCCGTCGTGATCTCAGTCTCCATAAACATGGAGAAGTGCATGAGAAAAAGGGTCGTCAGCTGTCCAAAGTTATCTATGGATCGTGGTTCCAGTTTTGAGAACCACTCCATCGCTGGGCCGACTAGGTTCTCTGAGAAGTACTGGCAGCCCCCAGCGTCTAATTCGTGTGCTTCCAGATGGGCCCGCCCTATCGCGATCCTGAAGGATCTCAGGTGTACTTTGGGTGGTCGAATTCTCTCATCTCCCTTGAGTGTTCTTGGTTTGTTTCTAATCACCAAAGAAGCTCTAGCATCCTTGTTCGGTGATTTTCGGCGTTCAAGCGTTCCGTTGACGTCGTGGTGTATGAAATAAAGTGTCGTGCATGTTGACGGCTTGGTGATCAACAATAAGGGCGTGTACAAGAGAAAGAACGGAAGCTCGGCGTGTTCGTGGGATCGGATCATCCAGAAGGATACGAGAAGCGTTCTGTAAAGACTATGTTGTCCCGTAACATTTAATTATAATAGTGTTATTATCTTGATCGTATGTTTTTTATGATTTTTGAGAATTTCTGCTTCCGGGAATATGCATAATCTTAGAAATATTCAACATTGGTATCAGAGCGTAGTTCGATAACTCGCTATTATTTGAAAAAAAAAATCGGATTTTATTAATTCTTGAAATATGAATAGAGTTTCCGGAAAATTAATGGGAGCATTTTTTTTTTTGGTCAAATATAAATTTTATAATAATTTCATTATCGGAATAAAGAATTTGGGCTAGAATAATTAATTAAATTACTTGTTTTATGAATCTCGATACTTGGTCGTAAATACACTGAAATGACGACGACACTTTTTGAAAATAGCGCCGCCGTCATTGTTGACGTGGTTTCCCACCTCAAACAGTCAAGTGTGACTTGTGAGTGTATGATATTTTTGAATAAGATGATTTGGTGGAATTCGATCTCTCACGTTGCAAGCTCTCGATTCACTCACGATATATATGTATATATATAAAAGCAATATAAATGAGACGAGGGATTTTTTATAGAGGTTCGTTTCAAGGCAGTAGTTGACTACTTCCTCTGTTAGTTTATTGTGACAATTGACATAGACGGATAGCTACAGACAGCAAAATCACGCCTAGAAAGGGAAAAGAGTAAGAAGGAAGAAAAGAATACAACAAAATCTCAAAGTGAGCAAAAATACCGGGTAGAAGCTTTCGGTGTATTCTCTTAGAGTTGTGCGTATGCGTGTGTGTTGATCTGAGATTGAGCTTGGTATTTATAGACTTCAATTCTTCCTGTTGGTCTTCCAGGAATCATGGGGTCTTCTCTCCATGCTTACTGGGCTGAATGGATGATCTTGGTACACGTGTCCCACGACTTCGTTCTCGTCGTCGTGTTTGAATTATGCCCGTTGGAGGCTTGACTACGTGCTCTTGGTCTTCCGCTTGGGTTTGAAGTGGGATGCCGGGTAGAGAATATGACAACTCTACCCTCGTCTTTCTGTATTGATGTCGAATGGATATTGGGCCTTTGGGCTCTTTGGGCTAAGTGGCTTTGTATCCGTTGGGCTTGGTCTGATTGAGAATTTCACTGGGCTTCTCAATTGGGCTTTTGCGAATATCGATTTATTTCTTTAAAGCCTTTTGTCTTTGTTTGTAAATTTAATTAATTCACAACTTTAGCATTTTATGTCATATTAAATAATGACGAATTTGTACATCAACAGTCATGACGACGAATTTATGGCCAACGACGGCCGTCAAGGCGCCGTGAAAAGAGGGCCAAAACCCTAGGCGCAAGCCTTAGGGTTTGGGGTCGCAAGCTGGATTTTTCGGGCTGCATTAGGCAGCCCAATCGGGCCTGGTTAAACCAGGCCCATCCCTTGACCCGGCCCAGCCCTTAAGGACCACGGGCTTGGCCCATTTTTGGCAGCCCACGGGTCAGCCCTTATGGTTGACCCGACCCACCGGGTGGGTTATACTGGGTCAACCCGACCCGGGTAATTTACCCGGTTCAACCCACCCGACACGATTTCAAAAATTCAAAAAAAAAATTACGGGTTGGGCCTTATTTCTTTAGGCCCAATCTGCAATCCTAATTTCAATATTTATGTTTTTCTTTCTTTTTGTATTTATTTTTTAAATAAAGTATGGTAAATTACGATTTTATGATTTATTTTATAGAATTATTAAGTTAAAAGTTTAAAGCGCTCATTTAATTTCCTGGAAAATTAATTTGTGAAATTATCTCTAATAAGGAAATCATGAGTTTTAATTATTTATTATGAACATGCTTGATAGTGTTATGACGTTGTTATAGTTATTTTAGAAATTATTAATTTAGAGAATAAAATTAAATCTCATGTCACATTATTTTGTTAAATTGTTTTATTAGAATAATGTTAGAATAATTGTGAAATTAGTTTAATTACTTATCATCTTTATTAATAATGATGATTAATAAGATTAAAAGAATCATTAAGATTTATTAGATAAGTCTTTAATTAGTATAAGCTTAATCTAAAAGTAAGTTAGATATTTAAATAAGTCTTGATGCTATAAATGATGTTTAAATGGAACTGGTTAAAACTAATTGGTTAGTTTAAACTATAAATCGCTCAATAGAAATACCAAGTGATAATCTTCCTATTTTAGCCCGCGTCAAGCTCTCGATCGTTGTGGACAGACCTACTTGGGTAGGATGTTTACCGCTTCGATTTTGAGAAGGCGTCAAGGACAATTTATGTCCGCCGGTTTAAAGTAGGGTGGTGCTTGACCAAAGAACCCAAATAGGATTAGGTACTTGGAGATGTTAAGGTATTTTTCGAATCACAATGGACCCTAATAGGATTAAGAAATTGAGAACTTTCTAGATCTTTAAAGGAGGGTTAAGGATAAAAGGGTAGTTTTATTCCATAACTAAAATAGAGATTATATGATATATAAGTATAAATGTTATTTTTACTCTTATGTCTATAATTATATTAACATATGAGCGTTATTGGAATTATTATTATTGACGAATAGTATTATTAAAAGTCCTTTTATGCTATTATTTATGTATATATTTGCTAAACTAACAAGTTTGCTTATGTATTCTTTTCAGAGTTTCATAATGATTATGGGAGCAAGAAGTATGTTTGTGAAGGTGATAAAGACAAAACCCATTGCACTGTGAGAACTTTAATGATTGGTATAAGAACCTGGAAAGTGTTCTCTATGAAAAGAACCTCATGCATGCGCTTGAGAATGTTCATCTGATCTATCCGAGCATTAGGGAACCTCAGGAACGTTGGGAAGCTTATCTGAAGCAGGCCCGCGAATCCAAGGATGTTGCTAGGCTCATGCTTGGGTCAATGATACCGTCAATCAGAACTGACTGCAAGCCTATGGAGCTATGTCACGTGATAAGGTTCCTTCAAAGGCAATACGGGGACCTCAACAAGAAAAGGAGGTACCAGATCACGCGTCAGCTCTTCCAAAAGAAGATGCACCATACTCACTCTGTGATATCGCATTTTGAGAAGATGATTGAACTGGCAGACCGTGTGAATGCGGAAAGCATTCCCATTGGACCAAAGCTTTTGAAGTTCACGATCATTAACTCTCTGACTCCGGATTTCAGCAATGTCGTTGACAAGGTCCTTCATGGTAACTTAGTGGACCTTCACGATCTTCTTGAGACACTTTTGTTAGCTGAGTGCGATATACTCTTGATGAAGAAGTATGAGAGGGAAAGGCATAAGGAAGTGATGAACAAGAGAAAGAGGACCAACGACTCTTCCACTTCAGATATAATTGTTATAACAAGTTTCAAAATTTCATACTGTATATGAAATACAACATAAAGTACTAAAGTGTTTTACTTTTGTTATGTCAGGAACTCGAGAGAACATGGAGCTTGGGGGCATGAATAGACAGATTGTGCCACTTGACAGCGACGCATAGTTTACCATTAGTGTTTCTCGTTATAGGACGACAGTTTATGAAGTCTTTTATTTATGAGTGTCATTTAAATACTTAAAGTTCATTTCCTTTTAAATGTTACGAGTTTTTGAACAATTTTCTGTAGTAGTCTTTATAAATATATGGTTGCCATTATTTTCTTAAAGTTCAAATTAAGTGACGTATGCACTAGAGTGATTTCTGACACACGGGGACACGCTTTGACACGCGCTGAAGTGAAACAACGTGAGAGGACTTGAAGAGACGTGAAGATTCCATATGAGGCGTCACGGGTAAAATCATCAATTCAATAGGGATTTCGCAACGGTTAGGATCCCATCGACCAACGGGAATATTTTATGACCATCGTTATCGCGAGAAAGGCTCGTTGAGCTGAAGAAAAAATGTGTTTAAGTGTTTTTTACAGACGACCAAAAGAGGGGAGCGACGAGCTCATCAACGCCATCAAGATCGACCAGTGAGCAGACGACAAAGACAAAAAAAACATGGAACAATCTGTGCAGCGCGAGCGGCGCCTCGGGATCGGAAACGACAATTACGAGCGTATGCCACGTAATTAAAGCTATGTAATTAAGGCAATTATGAGGGAATAAGATGAAAATTGTAACCGCCATTGATGAGGTCGAATCTTGATTATGATGCTCTATAAAAAGGGAGCTAAATGATGTAAAAAGAGACCGAAGATCCTTGACAAGAAATACAATACACTTACACCAAATTCTCGAGCAATTTATTCTCTTCAAACCCATTCTCGTTGGCGTGATTAAGTTTTAATGGAAAGACCCGAGATCTTAAATAACTTAAAAGCATAATTATACCAATTATGAATCCTTGATTGCTCTAGTGATTTTTCACCTCAATAATTCTCTCTCAGTGCATCCTCACGTAATGTTGGTTCATGATTGTTGGTTTTTGTGACGATGTGTTTTCTTACGTAATAGAATAAAAATCATCTTTGTTAAAATAATAAAAATAAAAACTAGGAACCACTAAAAATGTGATAAAACACCATCCACGAATTGTTATATATATATGTAAGGAAACTTGAAAAAATGACCCCCAAAAAGCAAGTTATTCCCGTTTCGTTCCCCGATTTCATGTATCTGAAAAACTATTCCCCAAACTGTCTCTGAATTTTTTTATTCCCAAAATACCCTTTTTACCAAAAAAAATCCCAAACTATCTACACAAAGTTGCAATATTTTATGAAACATCAGACTGTCTAATTTCAAGAGTAAAACTATCTAATTTAACGGGGAAAACTGTCCAACTTAAACAAATTGTCTACCCCGAAAGAGAAAACAATCTAACCTCATGTATTAAACTATCTAATTTTAAAAATTATGTTTTGATTAGGGGGGATAAAACTATCCTTCTTGACCCTAACTTTTCAAAGTGTGTAACTTCACTACAAAAACTATCCAACTTGGTGAAGAAAATTGTCTACAAAAATTTGCAATATGTTGTGAAACATCAAACTGTCTAACTTCAAGAGTAAAACTATCTAACTTAACAGGAAAACTATCCAACCTAAACTAACTGTCTACCCCCAAAAGAGAAAACAATCTAACTTCATGTATAAAACTATCTAATTTTAAAAATTACGTTTTGATGACGGGGAATAAAACTATCCTTCTTGACCCTAACTTGTCAAAGTGTCTAACTTCACTAAAAAAAACTATCAAACTTAACGGGGAAAACGATCCAACTTAAACAAACCCTCTACCCAGAAAGAGAAAACAATCTAACTTTATGTATAAAACTATCTGACACTTTATGACGGGGGATAAAACTAACTTCTTGACGCTAAGTCGTTAAAGTGTCCAACTTCAAGATGATAACTATCTAACTTTACGAGGAAAATTGTCTACACAAAGTTGCAATATTTTGTGAAACCAACCAACTGTCTAATTTCAAGAGGAAAACTATATAACTTTACCTAGAAAACTATCTAACTTCAAATAAATTGTCTACCCTAAAAGAGAAAACACTCAAACTTTTTATAGAAAAATGTCCACCCGTCAAAACTGTCTACCTTGATAGGAAAAAATGTTAAACTTTATATAAAAAACTGTCTAAAGATTATTTTGGGCAAGAACATGGCAAAATACAAATTCGGGAATAGTTTTTCAGAATATTAAATCAAGGAACAAAACGAGAATAACTTATTATTTAAGGGTCATTTTCTCATGTTTCCCTATATATATTGATGTTTGATGAGCGAAACTTTATGTCTGTTTTGGATTCTCAGTGGCAACACAACAAGTTGGCTTTACAAAAAGGAATTTAACTTTTTTGTTAAGTATACAAAAACAAATAAAGTTATGGATTCTCCGTATCAACACAACCTTGATTGATCAACTTAAATGCCCTTATTTAATTGTTTATACAAAACTTCTTAATGTATAATATAATTTTCTAAGAATATTTTAATTTTAAATATTTGAATGTAGCTTTATAAGCCTAATTAGTGATAAATGTGATTATTCAATCCAATAAAAAAATGTGATTATTCAACTTAATCGTCGCAAGTTTTATTAGGTTATCTATTATTGAATTTTATTTTAATGTCACTTTAATCTACAAGATTTCTAGTCAATCTAACCCACATCCAAAATGACTGTCTAAATCTAAAAAGTAAATATATTAAATTTAGTCAATCTAACCCACGTTAAGAGACTATCATAAAAACATTTCAGAATTGATAACAAAATGAAAATACTTTTCAATTTTTAACATTAAAACGTCACATACTAATTGGGGAATATCATCCCATGCATATTCTTGGAAGGCTGTAAAAGTATATAGGTTCTTTTTTTTTTTTAAAGGAAAAAGTATATAAAAGTATATAGTTATTATAATGACATGAAAGATGCAATTCCGATAGCGTCACTAATGACATCAAGTTATTTCAATTAAAGTATAGTCTGCATAAAATGACGCCAAAGAATGTGGTAAATGATTAAAAAAATAGTAGGGATAACAAATAATATAAAAAATAAAAAAAGACATATTAGGGAAGGATCTAGGGGTGAAAAATAAATTGAAAAAAACTGGTTAATCCTGAAACAAAACCAAAAGGGTAGAATTCAGGTAATATATTATTTTTGTTATAAAAGTGAGAACTGAATTTATTCAGTGTAGAACGAAAATCGAATTACTTCCCGTAATAAAATCAAATCACGTGTACATGAGATGTGTCTTTCCGTTTATAATTTTTATAGAGGACCAAGAACCGAAGACCATGTCGATTTGGAGGATAAAAATGTTCAATAATCAATTCATTCCTGCAATCCCATATTTATGAAACATGTTGTATATAAAGAGTAGGTCGTGAATAATTATGGATCTCTATCTATATATTCTATATCTATATCATTGATCAATATTAAATACTAATTCTGTTTTTAAGTTATTCGTAATCATTATTGATCGATATTGTATGTTTTAAATAAGGTTTTAAATGCCGATATCAGTGCCGTTTCGAAGTCTTCATTTTACTCTTCATTGCTAACGGGCATGTCGACAGACAAATCGGAAGAAACGGATATATCGCTTGCCGATAATACCACATAAATTTCACAGATATATCGCATGTCGATTGAAATCACGACAGATATTTCCGAAAATATTTGTGAGTATCTAAGCAGGATTTTTATATAGGTTCAATTTCAAAATAATCTAATTAATAAATACAAAGGATAGCTCATAACATAATGTCAAGATCATCAACAATTCAATATCAATTAAATTAAATTAATTAAATCTTATACTAAATAAATTATACTCTAAAGTCTAAATCCTAAAGGGTCGAAATGAAAAAGTATTGAAATGGGAAAAATTGGCTTTAGATTGTCGAAATTCCATGGAAAATTAATGAAAAGGGGCATTCCAGCTGCATGTCCGCGATACTTGAAAATATCGATTTCTTGATAATATCGTTTCCCATATCTCCAAGAAGAGATATATCGGCGGCACGCCGAGATATTTAATACTATAGTTTTAAAATCGTTTTTTTTTTAATAATTATTGAATGTTATTACTGATTAATTCTGAACTTTTATAGTGTATATGATATACTTGATGTTGCATAAACAGTATATAGTTCAGAATTACGGTCAGTATATAGTGAAAATAAAATCATTTTTTTTAATATATATTTTGTGTAATCGATTCTTGTTTATCTAAAACCGACATATAATTACGGTCAAGAATCTGGGGAATTTTAGGAAAATTTAGATTGTTCTAATGCCTAGAAGGATCTGTGAAGTTTTTTTTTTTTGTTTTTTTTTTTTTATCAATTTTAGTAAACAATATAGTGTCTAATATTGGAGCCGTTTTTAAGAAGAATGAAATCAGCTTGTATTTCATCATGCAGGTTGTGTAAATTAAATATAAATAATTAGAATGTAAGAATTATACACAATTTTTCATTTTTTTTATCTATTGAATAAAATTAAAGCAGCAAATTGGGAGTTGTAAGTGATGAATTCGAATAAAAAGAAGCGTTTGGTCCAGTGCACTAGTAGTTGACAGGTTATTCCTGTTCATGTGAAGGAATTTTCCTTTTCGAGTCATGCAACATACACTAATAATTTTGGTAAGCCGTGAACATTATTACTATATAAATAGCCATGACTTCTCTTGAATCTAACCACATTAAATTTGTCTCTCTCTATATATATATATACATATAAAATGCCTAGGCCTCAGGACCCTCTTTTGGTTGGAAGAGTGATTGAAGATGTTTTGGAGCCATTTACGAGGTCCATTTCACTCACTGTCACTTTTGGTAACAAGACTGTAAACAATGGTTGCGAACTTAAACCTTCCCAAATTATCAACCCTCCGAGAGTCACTATTGGTGGTGATGATCTCAGACACCTCTACACTTTGGTAACCAGTTCATATCTATATCCATAGAACGCATTATATATATTATTCATATTTATCTTTGTTCATGTATATCAAATAATAATCATTTCAGGTTATGATTGACCCTGATGCTCCAAGCCCAAGTAACCCCAATCTAAGAGAATACTTGCATTGGTATGATATATTATGAGTCTATATATATAGTATCTTTTCAAGCATAGAGCGATTGGTATGTTGTTGCATGTTTAAGTGGAGTCATATCGGACAGTGAGTTGGGTGATTGATATTTGATTGGAACATATACTGCATCTTTTAAGTGGACCAGCTTTCGAAATTCAGTTCGGAGATTGATATGATTGGTGTCCATGTAAAGATAGCATCTTCACAAAAACATGTGAGCCACCAAAATAATAATATTTGTCTCGATCTATTCTAAGACGAAAGTATATTATAAATCGCCTTTTTGTATTACAAGTTTTCGTAGCGGCAGTACTATAACACGAAGCTATCTCCGACTCCACATGATTCATGATTCCCCTCCCTAATTGTTTTCTAGAAAATGAAATAAAGAAAGAAAGAAAGAATTCTCTGTTGCTTTTTTTTATAAGAAAAAGCAGGTTCTTTGGACTGCTTTTCTTTATCATATTAAGATTATCTAACCGATTTTAAGTACGAGGTAGCGCTGAAAAACACGTCAAAATGTGATTCAACAGCTGATTGGAGGCCTTATTAATTATATAATTTTGTTTTGCTTTTATATTGTTATTCAGGTTGGTGACTGATATTCCAGCAACAACGGGGACGAGCTATGGTAAGTTATTCTATATATATATATTCTTGAGGCAGCTTCTAATCTTACCTAATTTCTCAATCCTTTTAATTTATATGTACATGCATATAAATTATAAAACTAAATAAAAGTTCACTATTGACGATCTATATGAATATATATAGTCTTAATCTAAGATAAATGCATAAGATGATAAGATGCATCGGCGAATATGCACTATCGAGCTATATATATATGTCGTCTGTAATACATGAATATATAGACATTATAGTAACTTATTTTAGCATACTTTATACTACGATATTATTATTTTTTTTCATGGTTACACATCGCTGAGACTATCCCATATTGTCTTTCCGTACAACACAAACTCGTGCCTGTATATACTCCGAATAAATGAATATATTTGCTGGGCGAGCTTATATATTCAATAATAAAAGAATACAACTAACCATCATGGTTTGTGTTTCGGTACTTTCGTCGTGATTGTCCCTTTTTATGTGTTGATAATGAAATTGAAACAAGTGGTAGCCAAAAAAAAAACTTTAACAAAGTAAATATTTGGGGTGTGTTGCAGGGGAAGAAGTTGTTTGCTACGAGAGCCCTCGGCCGACGTTGGGTATCCACCGCTTCGTGTTAGCGCTGTTCCGGCAGCAGGGGAGGCAGACGGTGTATGCACCCGGGTGGCGTCAGAACTTCAATACCCGAGACTTCGCTCAGATTTACAACCTTGGCCCGCCTGTCGCCGCAGTCTTCTTCAACTGCCAGAAGGAAGGCGGCTCCGGCGGGAGGGCTCTGGCCCGACGATGAACCCATCTCCGCAACCCGACAATAATATAAATATCAATAAGTCTAGTTCAGTAAGTTCAATATTTCGATATGAAAAGTTCGGAAAACACTTACGTAGACAAAAAAATAATAAATTCTACTCTTATTGCGTATAACATCTAGTATGCTTTAAAGAGAACATGTTTGTTTATAATTAAATAATGAATTATGCATTAACTTAGTCTGGTGTATCTCGAATTAAAATACAATATGTTTTTTTTTTTACTCTAAAAAATACATGTGTACTGGACAAAATAGTAAACTCGGTTTCAGTTCTCAATATATCGTTTCAGTTCCTGAATTATTAGTAAACTCGGTTTGATATTTTTAGGTCTATTCTTCTCGACTTCCAAAGCTCATGATGTAGGGACTCTCTCTTTCCTATTTTAAGTTAAATGAGTGTGAAATCTCGCTGAAGTCAAATCCCAATTGCATTGACACTTAAAAGAGCACAAAGTAAGAAGGGTAAACTGCGGCTAAAATACCCAATGTTTCATTTATTTTTAATTATATACCCAAAGTTTTTTTTAGTGGCTATAATACCCAAAGTTTATTCTGTAAACGCCAAATGTACCCACCGTTAAATCTCTGTTATTTTGCCCGCGTGGCATATATTATAAGGGTAAACTGCGGCTAAAATACCCAATGTTTCCATTTTTTTAATTATGTACCCAAAGTTTTTTTTTTTGGGTGGTTGTAATACCCAAAGTTTATTCCGTCAATGCCAAACATACCCACCGGCATATCCATTGATTTACCTATGAGATACCAATCGACAAGCGATATATCCGTAAAATGAAAAGTGCGAAACGACATTGGCAAGCGGTATTTAAAACCTTGAAGTAGATAATTTATATTTAACATTTATAAATTATATAATTTATAAAATGTAACATGTAAAATTCAATTATAACTATATAATAAAACATGTTAAAAAATATAATAAATAACATTCCATGTAAATATTCATAATTAATAGATTGAAATAAAATTATAAAATATCAAATAACATTATGCTAGATATATTATATATTACATTTATAAATTACATAATCTATAAAATGTGTATATAAATGTTATTTTTATAAATACTTATAAACAGTATTATAAATTTTATATTAAACCCTAAACCCTATTAAAAAAAACATGTGCCACGCGGGCGAAATAACGGAAATTTAACAGTGGGCACGTTTGGCGTTAACAGAATAAACTTTGGGTATTATAGCCACCAAAAAAAAACTTTGGGTACATAATTAAAAAAAATGAAACATTGGGTATTTTAGCCGCGGGCAAAATAACGGAGATTTAACGGCGGGTTCGTTTGGCGTTAACGGAATAAACTTTGGGTATTATAGCCACCAAAAAAAAACTTTGGGTACATAATTAAAAAAATTTGAAACATTGGGTATTTTAGCCGCAGTTTACCCAAGTAAGAAACGAGGCTTGTAATAGTATAAATGAAAATATCAAAGTTAATTAACCAAAATAAAAGAAAACATAACTATCTAAACTTGAAGTTCTCTCTCAAACAAATATCACCGTTTCCAAAAGGCGAAAAAAAAAAAAATCAGGTGTGAAGGCCACTAATGATGACCTAAATTTTGGGCATCAAAACTAGCTTATGCTTAGCTACTCTATTTCCTTCCCAAAAGATATGAGATACTCATAAATTAATGACTTTCACATAACGAATGCATTTGGACCAGCGAGCCCGTAACTTCCAAGGAACCAAACTCGATTTCTTTTGAAAAAGTTAAGCATTGTTTATAGAATCGCACTCAAGCCATAGGTAATCCCAATGAAATTTTATAGCATTTTCCACCGTAATACTGCAAATATCATTTCAGCTTTATACGCGAAAGCGGAGTCAATGCGCAAAGAAAAAAATCATGAGGAAATCCACATCATGAACTAAAAATGCTTCCAGCTCCCGCCACTTCCGGAGTGCCCATAGAAGAACCATCAGTGTTACATTTTAACCACATTATAGGAGGGAAACATCATATAACACGAATGATTTTCGAAGCTTCTCTTGAATGTCAATGTCAAAAATCTTCAAAACTCCGATCGTCCAAAGTGTTTCCCTTCCATAGCTTGAAGAATTTGCTTCCTTAACAAGTAGTCAGACATGCCTCAAAAGTGTGGATGTTAGGCATCTCATCTTCAAATAACACAGGCTTTCTAGTACGCCAAATTAGCCTAATTGTCGAAATAATAGAAGTATTCCAAAGCGCAAAATCTTGAGGGTTTAGATTAATAGAAGCGGTGTCAGAGAGAAACAAGGCTAGAGACCTTCCCTGTCTATTAATAGGTTTAAGAAAACTACCATAAATAACAGCCCAAACCGGACCCGCAAAATTGCAATGAACAAAGATATGGTCAGAGTCTTCCACCTGGTTGATAAACGACACCCAAAAGCTAAAGATAATCTTCTTTTTTTTCTGCAAAATAAGCTCCATAAGAAGGAGGCTTAAGAAAGTTCTGCAACAAGTAATAGACCTCGGTGGCTAAGGAGATTCTTTCCATAACAAAATTTCCACATCATTTTCGGTTGCCAAACACACACATCGTCCAGATCCTCGATAAATACGTAATTCTTGATTTCATATAAGTGTGTAGTCGACAAATTCATAGGCAAATTCCAACTATAACCAGCTTGATAATCAAATATTTTAACCGTTAGATTGATTCTATATTGCAAAGGAATATATTTTTTCTATCCGTTGCACAAGGATACAACTAATTTATCTCTTTCCTAATCGACTCGAAATATCTAGGATGTATCACAATGTTTTATTTTTTTCATTGAAAGATTATTTTTACACGTAAATCTGTAGTTCTTATAATAATATCCATTTCTTAAATATTACCTAGATTTGATTAGATACAGCGCATCATTATTTACCATATGCCCGAATGTAAATGTTATTTTAAATTATATCATATAATTTTAATTAGAATATGGGTCATTGATAGAATTGGGCTCAACTATGATTGATCACGGGCCACTTAATGAGTAATGGGCTTGCAATCGCATGATCTATATATAAGGTTCAGGTGTGAGACTTATACTCTCTAATCCTAGCTCATAATTTTTCTCTCCGTTTGGTCGATCGATCGATCTGTCCCTTTTGGTAGATCTCGACTGAACCTCTCCTCCCCGGAAATCGGTGATCGTTGTTTCCTTCCCTACATCGTCTTGCAAATGAAGAAGGAAATTCCGGCTATCACGTAGTGACAATAAAGTGATGTGTAATCATTAGAGGCTCGAGATTTCTTGCGCTACAAGTTTTATCGTTATCCAGTTATTTTGCCGCGGCACTCACGCATCAATGTAATTCTCCACAATGTATTCTTTTCTAAATTCCAGTTGGTCTAAGGTTTTATATAATTATTTCCGGTAATCATATTATCGAGGGGTCGATCAAAACCTTCAGGGTTGTGCTAACCCGTGATCTTGGTGGACTCGGATACCATTTCTCATGGAGACTGTACACAATAGAGTGGAAATAAATCGGGGTGAGACATGGACCCGGTTCTTAATTTTTAATTTGCATTATATAATAAGCGTAATCTAGGTAGTAAATATACATAATCTGATGCAAAACATAGACAATTAAATTCAATACACTACATTTATCTTTTCCCAGTTCATGCAAAAACATAGACAAAATATACAATCTGTGAATCTAGCTAGTGCAACATTGTCGAAATCAAACAAAATAGTTAAATTAATACAAAAAAATAGCTCTTAATCTAATTTCATTATTTTCTTTCCTAAATTAAAATAATATATATAATAATAGATAATTTGAGAGCCGGGATAAAACTTGGTTTTTTAACCCAAATCGACTATGTATGAGACGGAGTCGGTACTGGACGGGAAAAAAAACCGGGAACTTGTGGGTCAAAATTTTCACCAAGCACCGCTACAATATCTCAGCAAAATTATATCGATTCTATCCTCCTTTTCCTTTATTTTCCATCGATCCGATCATTCATATATATATATATATATATATATATATATATACATCAATATATATATATATTAACTTTCGGGGACTAATACTAATACTGCCATTTTCATCATCACTCTCCTCGCCATCTTCAACTGTTTCCCGATCCCTTCGATCTCACTGGTTTCTTCCTCTTCTTCATTGGAAATCTATCGATCTCCTCCATGGACCGGTCACGATTCCCGCCAGAAAAGCTGCGGAAGAGAGCACCCCGCGGCCCGCTTCCGGCAGCTCTCAAGATTAACAAAGCATCCCGCAAGATCGTGAAAATCCCGAGAAAAACCCTCCAATACCGCATCCCCCTCCTTTACCTCATCGGCCTGGTTGCTGACGCCCCGCCCAGCCCCGTCCGTGCCCCGACCACACCCACTCAAGAGGCCAGCAATGTCGTCCAGCCCCACACCTGTCTACCTGGTTCATCAACATCGCTGGCGTCGGATAATCCTTCATCGTCGGTCCCTGGTCGGATCTTGCAGACTTCTACAGCTCAGTTATCGTTCCCCGAAGGCGGTTCCGGTGAAAGCAGTTCAATGGCTGACGCTGGACAACCCGGAAACAATGATTCCATGGACGATGGTTTCATGCGTAACCTTGTATTTACAGTAAACCAGAATGCCGTCGACAGTGGCCGTTCCGTGAATAACCCGTTCGTAAAGGAATATTATCCTTCGGACTTGGTACCGGACTTTGATAAATCCCCCACTTCTCCGGATATGGCCCACTTCGATCCAGATAGGTTTTTGAACGATGATATATAGCTTTCGGGTTAGTTAATTACATCCATTTTGTGTTCTTTAGAACGATAGTATTCTCAGTCTCAGACACTTTGGATGATCTTGATTTTCTTTCACTTTCTTGAGCTTCATGTAGAACAGTACAATACAAGTACACAAATTTCATGTATACGTTGATTTTTAATTGACTATGATGTTTCTTTGACTTTGAGTTCTTCTACTTTTCATTTTCTCTATACTCAAATTTCTTACTCGTTTGTTGGATAATTCTGCGCGAAAGTGTGATTTGGAGCTGTGACCTTTGACCTCTTTAAATCGTACGAGATTATCCATTTTAATCATAAGATTAACGTAGTATGATGACTAAGTAATTTGGTTCATATCTGTACTATTTGAAAGTATTTAAATAGTTTATTCAAACTTACTAAATTTATCAAACATAACAAATCCTAATTATTATTTTTTTAGCCATAAGCATAACAAATATAATTTAAATGGAGTTTTCATACTTATATATTATCTCTTGCGCTAATTATGTTACAATAGGATATATTAATCTAATTCAAGTATTCTTAGCATTTCTGCTAATATAACAGTTTAAATAGGTACACAAACCGGGAAGCTGGAGAAAATACTTGTAGTTGTAGATATGTATAAATCTGCGTATTTCAGATTTTTTAAACGAAACTCTCAAATTATAATATTCAACTTATTGGAATAAGAAATTGACATAAAGATCAAATGTAGTAGGGTTAGTTACACTGCAAATTTTGTACAGTTTTGGGAATTTAAGTGAAGATTATAGCACATTTCGATTTTCATAAATATGGTGTAATTTTATAGATTTTTCGTGTCTTTTACCGTATATGCGGTATGAGTTCGTTACAAAATGCATATATTAATTTATGTTGCTTTTCAACAAGTTTTTACCTAAACCAACAAATCTCAACGTTAAACCAGAAAGCCGGTGAATCAATTTGACAAGTTTGAGATTGTTGCACTATGATATGTTCGAAATTATGTCCAACGAAGTGACCGAATGAGCCGAATGCCATAGAAAGCATTTGAAACGAGTAAGGTATATGAGGAAAAATGCAATACCCTTGAGAATTACAACAAACCTTATCCAATGGATCATACAATACCGGTTTTACCTACTTCCACGTTCACAACTCCATAATGAGTACGGTTTTACCTACTCCAGCTCCCCCGAGTAGTACGATCGATAATTCCATAACGTGTCGATGAAATAGGAAGATCGAATCATCGATTTTCCGCTGATTATTGAAACGTTTTCTGTTAAGTGTGTTGAGACGACACTAATTGTGAATAAAACGACAAGTCCAGAGCCGATTGGGTTTGGCAATATTATAGTAATTTCTATCTCTCATGTGTTTTGGGGGTTCCGTCTTCGAGTGTCAATGATTGCCGTTTGTCTCTGATCCCAAATTCCTCTTCTCCGACACGACACCAAACCCTAGAAATTACGAAGACGAAGCACCGAGCTCTGTCCCCTACTATGGCCTCGTCCAAGGTCATGGCGTCGCTGAGCTCGCGCAGCTCGGATCTCTCGCGCAAGTCCTCCTCAGGCTCCTCCAAGCCCAAGCCACAACCGACTCCCTTGAACTCGGCCGCCGATCGGCCGATTACGGTCGAGGAATTCCTCCGCCGCTCCTCCTCCTCCGCTGCCGGCGAATCCTCGGTCATCGACACGCCGATCACGCTCCCGGACGGAGTCAGAAGCTCGTCGACGAACTCGTCGAAGACGGTGGACGAGGTCTGGAGAGAGATCGTTTCGGGAGAGAGCCAGAATCGGAGGAAGCAGTGCAAGGAGGAGCCTCTCGACGGCGTCATGACGCTCGAGGACTTTCTCCTGGCCAAGACCGGCGGCGCCGGCGCTGAGGACGACGAGGTCGATGTCAAGAATTTCGCGTTGGTCACGTCGCTGTCGGAGCGGCTTAGCGGGCGGATCTTCGGATTCGACCCTGCGTCGCCGAGCTCGTTCGGATTTGATGCCGCCTCGCCGAGCTCGTTCGGGTTCGACAGCGTGGAGAGCTCTGTGGTTAGGAAGAGGGGGAGAGGGGTTCTGGAGCCACTGGATAAGGCGGCGCAGCAGCGGCAGAGGCGGATGATTAAGAACCGTGAATCCGCGGCTCGATCCAGGGAACGGAAACAGGTGAGCTTGATCAAATGGTTTCCTTTCGTTGATTCAATGGTCTGGTTTTTCTGACTGGATCGGGGTTTCCTTGTGGGCTTCAGGCTTACCAGGTTGAGCTGGAGTCTTTGGCTGTGAGGCTCGAGGAGGAGCACGAGCAGCTACTCAAAGAGAAGGTACTCCATTTTCATCTTTGGATTACTGGATGATTGCTTCAAGTGCTACTTAGGATGCAAGCTAATCAAGAAAACTTCCCTCAATCTTATATATACTTTGTGTATATGTTGATTGTATATAACAAAGTTCTCTAATGCCTCTGATTTTTCTCTTGTGTAGGCCGAGAGAACAAAGGAAAGGTTTAAGCAGGTACCAGTTTGGCTTTTGATGTGTGTTCTTATCACTATGAGAAGAAAGAACAAAGTTGGAAGTTTCACAACATAAGATTACCATTAGTTTGAGAAGATGATGCATTTTGAGCTTGACTATTTTGTACTATTGGCTTAGCTTAGTAAATCAGGGTAACGCGGGAAGAGTGTTGGATTTTTAGCTGTTTGCAATACCATGAAGATGAAATGAATCGATGTTGTTTGCACGCGGTCTGTCATTTTCAATTTTTTATGGGAAAAAAGTAGTCGATGTTTTATTAATCTTAAGAAAACGGGGTGGTTTTCTCCTAGCTTGTATGGATTCTTGTGTACTGTGTTATTTGGGATCAAGCATTGGAGTTTATATGAAATTAATCTGAAATAATTGAAGATGTGTTAGTAATGTGAAATGCTTTTTTATTTTGTTTTCCTGCAGCTAATGGAGAAGATTATACCCATCGAGGAGAAGCGAAGACCCCCACGAGTTCTTCGGAGGGTTCGTTCTATTGAGTGGTAAATTAGGCATAGCGATGAAGGAAGATTATTGTCAGATATCCCGAAAGACAATTCCTACGTGATGTGATGATTGTAAGTAAGTTAATGCAGCTTTAGGTAAGATTATGGAGATATAAAGAGGATTTGCAACCTGAATTAAGAAGGGCAAGTTCTGTTTACTGAACAGAAACACGCGATGAATATAGATAGGTGAACTAATTAATGCTAATTTTAGATATGAAAGCTTCTATTCCCAGTGATTGATGCAGGGAAAGAAGCTATATATAGTATTCTGTAATGTAAGTCGGACTTGGAGGAGCTATTTGCTATAAATAAACTTTGGAGCTTATAAATTCACACGTTTCAGTATGTTCGAAGAGTTCTGCTGCTACATAACTAATAACCTTATTTACATTTGGGAAATTTGCGGTAAAAGTAACTTAAGTTGTGTGATTTGGGACGGGATTAACCCAATCGCTTTCTTTTGCGATTGAAGTACCATATGTTGAATGAAGCTGCACCATCCGTTTCCGTCCATGAAATACAAGTATTCTTACTTTTAATTGATTTTAATCGGGTGCGCCCCGCCTCCCTTTCTTTCTCGTTTCTCTGGCTCTCCCCCGTGAAAGCTAAGAGGCCGAGAGCACTCATTCCCATCAACCGTTCACCGTTGTGATTGACCGTTGACATGAAAGCACAACAAGCGCTGAGTCTCTATCTCAGAAGTAACGACATTACGCACCTCTACAAGGCTCGTAACTAACTCAGTCGAGATCCCCGCTATGTCAGTACTGTTGAGATTAGAGATGTCCCCGCGGGGTAACTACACAATCTATGAAAAGCTTAGTCCTAGTTATATTTGTTACCTTGGGCTTGGGAGAGCCCACTTGGCAAATGTCATGATGAAAAAGACATGCATACCCAAAGTAGCGACTTCGGGTTCCGGATCGGCAAAAATGCTGAAAGAGAGGATCACTTCCGCCTTCCGGTGAGGAAACAGAGAACATTCTCCTATCGATTATTGTACTTTCTTAAAGACATTTTGTCCCCTCGCGAAGAACACACACACATAGTGCTAACTCAGTGGAGTACATACTTCGTTATCGGTGTTGAAACACAATAGATTTTGCGTGCTCACTCCTTTTACTTACTTGCTAATTGATAAAAAAACGACACAACATTACTATTTATCGTTTTCATAAAAAGGTTCTGTAAGGAACTCTGTTTTGAAAATGTTTGATTATTCATTACGACTAATTTTTTCTCTGTCAGAAACTTGTTCATGAGAAGTTATACATTCTAAGACCATCTCCACCCGAATCCCACATTTTCTACTCCATTTTGCATTGAATGTCACATCAAACACTACTTCATCTCTACCCGAATTATATTTTTAACACCAAATTAAATATTCTTTTTGTATTAATTGCACTTTTATTTATCTTCATACCCTTATATTTATTTTCAACTTTAGAATTATACCACTCATTCATAATTGTAATAATGAACAAATATTCTATAAATTAATTTAAAATATGAGTACGCATATTAACGTCTTTTTTTTCGTCGTTCTGTTTTTTCATTGCTTAATTTTTTTATTTCATTAGAAATTACACTTAAAAGAAATGGATTTAAATTTTTTAGCGTTTTAAATTATTGAAAATAATGAATTTAAATAAAATAAACACTTAAATTAATTTATATAAATTAAATCTGTCACTTCCAGAGGGAGTTCTGTTATGAGTGACGAGCGAATGCCCTATTGATCAAAGGTCATGAGCTCTGTTATGAGTGGGCTTTCTTTCGTTGATCAGAAACCCCGCCCGCCATAGCGGAAGTGCACCCCCCTGACTGCAACTTTTTCGCTTATTCATTAGGGCTATGTGACAAGGGTCGTTTACGGGGGGGGCCTATTGATCAAAGGTCATGAGCTCTGTTATGAGTGGGCTTTCTTTCGTTGATCAGAAACCCCGCCCGCCATAGCGGAAGTGCACCCCCCTGACTGCAACTTTTTCGCTTATTCATTAGGGCTATGTGACAAGGGTCGTTTACGGGGGGGCCTATTGATCAAAGGTCATGAGCTCTGTTGTGAGTGGGCTTTCTTTCGTTGATCAAAAACCCCGCCCGCCATAGCGGAAGTGCACCCCCCTGACTGCAACTTTTTCGCTTATTCATTAGGGCTATGTGACAAGGGTCGTTTACGGGGGGGCCTATTGATCAAAGGTCATGAGCTCTGTTATGAGTGGGCTTTCTTTCGTTGATCAGAAACCCCGCCCGCCATAGCGGAAGTGCACCCCCCTGACTGCAACTTTTTCGCTTATTCATTAGGGCTATGTGACAAGGGTCGTTTACGGGGGGGTCTATGCTCGAATCTTTAAATCGCTGTCGGTCCTAAAAGAAGATTCAGCATCCTTAGATGATGAAATTTACTGTTAAAGTGAAAGGCAAACAAAAAAAAAAGAATTTGGCAAAAGTACTGCGGAGTAAATGATAGTTCTAACTTCTTACACTTTTATTTTTGGGATAATAGTGGCAAAAATATAGAAATTTAACCAAAAAAATTTACAATATAAACTGGTAGAGCGGAAACATGCATCATGGCAATTAACTTATCTATGTACCGTTAGCGTGCTATATTTTTGTAATAGGATGTTAGTTTTTACCGTTAGTTTTTACCATCAAAAATTGAGTTTAATTATTCTTGAAATTTGATTCTTTCACCGTAATCTATATATTATAAAAGGAGGAACTCACAAGTGACATGGCATGATGATATTCAAGTATTAAGAATTCTAATTTTTAGAACTCAATAGGAGGATGAGGAACAACTCCAACAAAGGATTGAGGAATCCTTTTTTCTAAGAGTTTATAATATTTTTTTCAGGAGTTTTCTTTAATACTGATTAATTAATGCATTAAAGTAGAATTCTAAGTGTCACATGTTTCTTAATTGTTAATATTGACTAACACATTTGAGTAGAATTATAAGTATCACATAATTTTTAAAATTGCATTAACAATTATGACAATATATAATTATATGTCCTCACTTTTTTCTTTTCTTTTTTGAGGGAAGTCCTCACTCTTTTTTGTTGTTGCATGATTTCACATATAGCTTTCTGTACAGATTATTAAATGAGTTTACATGTACATTTTATATTTTTGTTTATATACAAATGTAATTTAAAAAGCTTGATATAATTCTAAGTTTATATACAATATTTAACGTTTATAGCCACATAACAATTTTTCATTAAGAAATATCAGTTTTAAACACTTGACCTTTTAATTGCTTCAAAAGTTTATTTTCAAAATTTTCAAATAATGTACTAATCTTTCAAAGCAATAATGTTCTTGTTAGTGAATACATTACACATAAATATTCCACGTTTACAAAATTATCCTACATCTTTCACATTTAATTTAAATTGTTTACATGATAAGAAATAAGAATGAAAACACAGATAAAAAATTTAATCATTCCACGTTTGCAAAATATCAATGAAAACATTTGATTTATATATATATATATATATATATATATATATATCGTTTTTTTTTTTTTTGGAAAAAAATAATCATTCATTATATTATTAATCATTAGCTCTCACATAAATTTATTTCTAATAAGCTATTATTTATTTTACCTGATAAGTTATGGATGACCTTTGGTTTTTGGCCTTATTTTATGTTATGATGACTTTTAGTTTACTCCTATTAATGTCTAAATTCATTTAATATTATTTATTAAAATTAAAGTCATGCATTTTCATATTACATCTACTAGCCTATAAATAGAGATTTTTAAGACGAAATAGCAAATACACACAAATAAAATAATAAACAGATTTAAGAAACTCTACTGTGTTTCTTCTACAGTTTTTCTCTACTTTTTTACTGTTTTTGTCAATGTTTTTTTTTTATTTTTGTAATAATTTGTATTTCACTTTAAGATTTGAATATTTTCTAACATCCTTAATCTCTCTTGAACAATGGCATTCACAAAGTAGCAATTGAAATATTGAGATTATATGTCATAAAAAAAGGTCGACGATCATTATGAGACTTTCATGCTAAGCGCAAGCGGTGGTAAGGACCTTTTTATTTTATCATTCTCTTAGAAACTAAAAGAATTTCTATTTATCATGAGTTCCTGTTTCTCGAGTAAATCTTTATTTTTCTATGTTTTAATTCTTCTCTTTTCTATATATTATCAATTGATTAGCTCACAATTGACATGACATAATGATATCAAAGTGTTTGAAATTCTAATTTTTACAATTCAAAATGAAAATTTGGAGTAACTATAACAAAGGGTTGAGATTTTTTTTTTCCCAAAAAATTTGTAATTTTGTAACAAAATTTGCTACATTCACTTATTGTCTAATAATTAGTAATCAGTTTTTGTTTTTGAGACTTTTCATGTTTCCGATAGAAATAAATGTTTCAGACATTCAGTTATCAAACAATAATGCCACTATAATGATCCATCTCTTTATATATACTATCATATCAAAAATCTTTTTGTTTGTTATCAGGACGATTTAGAATTTTGTAGGCTACTTTTTCAGGGTCCATTTTTCGGGCTCAATACAATCAAGATATCGAGAATTTATTTTTTTACATAATTTCTCTCATAATATATATAGCTTATTATTTAACCACTTAAACTATCATTTATTTTTGGTATGTACATTTCTTTTTTAAAGAAAAATTATGCTTTTAGGTTTCTTTTTGTCTTAAGGTCCAATTTAAATAGCTTGCGCAAGAAATTCATCATGGCATCATGTCACTACAAAGTACAAACGAATATACAGGTACAGTAAAACATCTATATATAATATTTTTGTTCGGTCCCGACTACACTAATGTAGTTCAATTTTTACCTCGATAATATAATAAATTTCTCTGGTCCCAACCTTATTAATTTATAGAGGTTCAACTGTATATATAATAGATAATAATTTTTTGAACATTTGTGTTTACATTCTTTACAATATGATTTTTATAAATTTTGAATAATATCTTATATGCTTCTTTAACACCTTTATAAAAAAAATTAACATTGCTCTTTTGTTTCTTACAGTTAAATGATATCCTTAGCATAGACAACAAAACATCTATCGGTGAACACCGACATTACGGCGCAACGTGCGGCAATCCACTAGTTTTCCTTTTATTTCAATTCAGAGCTCTTACTTTTTACCTCTCCAATTAGCAGAAAGAATCTGCCATACCCAAAAAAAAAAAGGAAAGGAAAGATGGCCACATCTTATATATGAAACCAGTTTATAACACAACGCTTCATTGTAAAACGATTAAGAACAAAAAAGCTGCGAGGGCAAAGTTGCACTTATTTGCATCGTCTATTTCTTATATTTAAGAAATGAGAATAGTTTTTTCACACTATTTTTTTATTTAATTGAGATATCTACTTGTATTAAGAAGATAAAAAGAAAACTATATAATGGACAAAATACCACAATTCAAGTTTGAAAGAGAAAGATGGCGAGGACATCTTATTGTCGTAATCCGTTGTTTTCACTCTAATGACTCCCTTCTATTTGTAATCTTTTTTCTATTAATGTGCATAATTTATTAAACAAAAAGGCAAATTATGTGGGATGTACCCAATGTTTGAAGATCGTCTCTTACCTTGGTATCCATTTTCAACCGCTATACTCAAACAATAATATAATATGCCACGTGGCTTCATGTAGAGTTAACATATCTCTCTCATTTGAGGACTAACGGTCAAAATTTGACACTAACTGAAAAGACAGATTTCAATGATTCGGATACTTTGAAGTACTTTTGCCGCTGCATTCTCATATACATAAGCGTGGGCGCGAATACTAAATCCCAAGTATTTGGTCCGCGTGAAGCTGGTAACTTTACACATCCTCTAGTAAAATATAAAAAGAATAACCCTCACCCTTGTCATTATATGTTCATTATTACTAGCTAGAAAGTAAACATATGTTTAGTATTTGATAAATACACGAAATCAAATGCATAAAAAGACGGTGATTTATTGTGAGAAAAGTACGTAGAGGAAAAGGAAAAGGCTGCAACAAGCTTAAGGTCCAAACTGAGAATAATAATAATCCGAGAAAGACAACGACTAAACGACATTAATATGGGCTTCGAGAACTACGAAAGGTTGAGACTTGCGAGAAGCTTTTATCAGTTTTCCCTTATAGAATTGAAAGAAGAAACTTTATAACACTGAGATAGAGTAACTAGTATCAAAGCCTTGCTAAGTCAGATTTTGTCAAATCATCCCTCAACACTTCTAGTGTCGTTTTATGCACAAATGACGGAAAATAGAGGCAATGATACTTGAAGATTCGAGGCCCATCAAAAGGTAGAGCAGTTTAAGGCCCAATAGCAATAAGGCTCCAGGAGATCAAAGCCTGCCAGCATGAAGACACCTCATTGCGTCATATCAACAAAGCCTATCGGGAAGCAAGACCTTATCGCCCAAGAGAGCGTATCGAACAAAGGCTTATCGAAGAAGAGTCTCATCGGGAAAACCCAATTGAATTAAAAGAAGAAGCAAGTCGAGATCGCGAAAAAGAGGGAGATTCGTTCATTCAATTGGGGATTTCGTGGGATATCCAACGCATTCAAGGAAGGTCAGCAACAATTAGAGCAAGAAAGAAGGAAACCCTAGCACGATTTGTGGGATTAATCTAGAAACACTAGGCCTATAAATATGCATGTAGACTCGTTGTTAAATTCATTCAGTATCATTTAGTCGTGAGTTTTGAGAGAGAAAGTCTTGTGTTCTCGAGTTTGCTTATTCATAGTATTCTCGATTTCCCAAGGGCTAGAGTGTGTAATCTCCGACTGTCCAAGCTATTAAACGGAAGAAACCGGGTCCTCTCGGAATCATAACAAATCAAGAGTATTCGTGTTCATATTTAGTTGTGTTCTTTCGATTATTCTTGTGACTGTAAAGCGTCCAAAACACCCTCTACAAGCCTCATAAATTTTCATCTTTAATTCATTGCACCCATGATTCAAACGTTCAAAAAAAAAAAAAAAAAAAAAAAACTCACATTGCCCTTTATACATTAAAAATTATGGAAAATGTTAATAAATTACATGCCGCGAGTATTGAAGCAAACGTCCCAAAATTTTGAATAATATGTGTGAACAAAAATAATATTTTGCATGCATGTTAACATTTCCCATCATTTTTTTATCGTGTAGAGAGCGACGTGTCACTTTTAAAATTTAAGTGTCGTTTCTGGTAAAAACTCAACTTCAAAGGAACAAAGTGCACCAGCGAGTAGAGTTCACCGGGCATCAGTGAGGTTTCTCTGAAACTTATTAGATGTGGAATTTAATACTAAAGTTTATGAACGGAGATAACTTCATATGGATTTTATTTATATGTGACATTTAAGGGCAGGTCATAATATGCGTGAGAAAGTAGCATATTCTCTGTCGCTTTGTAAGTTCGCATTCAATTTTTTTATCACGGGTTTTGCTTTCTCTCTTATTTATGTTTGTGATGTCCAATAATATATCAAAGCCTTTAATTGATCCTCCTCGATAAGACGGTCTAATTGCTTTACATTATTTAAAAATTAACGATAACTCGTATTAAAATAGAAAATAAAAATGAATAGAAAGGGTCAAGTTTATCGTCAAAATTTCTTTTAAAAAAAAGTTTATCGTCAAAAAGAAACAAAGAAAGAATATGTATAAATTGGATGCATTGTAAAAAAATGTCCGAGTTGTATAGTTTGTGATAATGAAAGGTCTTTGCTCATCAGAGACAGAGAGAGAGAGAGAGACAATGCTTCTCTTTCTTTAAAAAAATAAAAATCTGTCTAAGACTGAGAGTTCACAGTGATTATATTCCTCTATTCTGCACACTGCATCACACGAAGAAACACTAAGCATAACTAGATATATAATTCATAGTCCCCGCAACGGCGCCAAAATATATATATATATATATATATATAATTCATAGATTTGGATATGGTCAAGCCTGACTAAGTTGATTCAGATTCCTACGCTCTACTACTCTTACCAATAAGGAAAAAGAATACGTGGCTTTGAGAAGGAGACTTTTCTAGAGACTGCATGCTCATAATCACAAAGTTAATCATTTTTGAATAATAATGCCCATCATCATAATTCACCACTCACCACCACAACACAACACAAGGACCTAAACCCTAGTAAACAAGTTTCAAGTTCAACAAGCAGCACACAAAAGATTCTCTCACTTTCCACTCTCAAAACAATAAAATATAAAAACCAGAATAAACTAAGACAACACAACCCTCGAGATATAATGGTCTGTGTCTGTCACCCATTCAAAAAATATATACACACTTTGCCATGAAAAGCCGATCACACCTGACATTTCAATACAAGAGCACTTTCTCTTTTAACCCTCTTTACCTTCCTCTATAAACATCAAACATACACCAAAAAGGAAGAAGCTTTCGTTCTTTCTTCACAAGAGTTCTCAGATGAAGCCATCAACGAGTACTGCTCTGCTCTCTCTTCTCCTCTCCTTGCTCCTCCGAGCTTCCCACTCCACAACCATCCTCGTCGATGGGGTTTCCCAGTGGAAGAACCCCATTGTTTACGTGGGAGATTCAGTGAGTAAGTAGTAGTTCTCAACAACCTTTTGCTTTGTGTTGATATCTCATACATAATAGGCTCATACCAACTGAAGCAAGCTTTTTCCCAACAGTTTTCAGGCACAAACAGCAGCACTACAGCCTCTACATTTTCCAGAACCAGAGAGCCTTCTCTCTCAGCAACTTCACCCGCGCCACGCTCCTCGCCAAACCCGACTCCACATACACAGTAACGCTCGGGGAATTAAGACTGGGCCGGGCCGGAAACGGAGCCGGGTTTCGCCCCTGATTTTGCTTTCTACATTTCAATCTGACATTTACGCAAACACATTCCGTGCTCTCTCTTCCTCTCTCAGTGGCACCCATCGCGGCCGGGATTCTTCTACTTCGCGTTCAACAACGACTCGGCGAAAGCAGCGACGAGCCGGTTGGGGTTCGAGAAGTTGGCGATCGAAGTCGCGCCATCGCCGGCGCCAAGGAAATCAGCGGCTTCGCCGGCTGAAGCGCCGGAGTTCCAGTGGCCGTTCATGCCGACGACGAAGGCTTCTCCGGCGCCGGCGCCGGGAGTAATGGCGGAGATCATGCCTGGGAAAGGAGGAATTCCGTTTATAAACAGCAACCCGGCGGTTCCTCTGCCGACGGGAGAGGTGGATTCGGCCACCATCACGCCTTTGTCCATCTCCACCGCCATGGCACCCCCCAACCACAACCAGGTATTTTCGAATTTATTACATTAAATTATTTAATTTATCATTCATCCGATATTCGATAAAAAAATAAATGAATCAAAATTATGAACGTATTTAAAGTTAATTTAACAATGTTCTAAATGTACTATTAAGTATAAATTAGGATTCATTTGTTGTAAAAATTCAATATTTTCTCCAAATTTATTTTATCATAATTTTACTCGTTATTTTTAAAATAAGTAAAAATGCACCCAGTATTTAAGGCATATTTCTTTTCAATATCTCAATATCAATCATTATTCACCTTTTTTTTTTATTTAATAAGAAGGTATTTAAAACTTAAAAGTAAAGGTATATATTGTCAAAATTGAATCTAGATATTATATAAAAGTAAAATTAATTAATTTACAAGTGATAGAGCCATAGAATACATCTTTTGGGCGTCGCATAAACCACTGAGAAGGTTTTTATATGATCGAAAAAGCATATTTCTCTTATGTTATTTAAATGTAATGTCATTCTTAGATATGAACTATATAAAAAGAATCACTATTAGTCTCTCTTTCCAATCATGCAATATCAATTTTAATTATGATTATTTTCTGGGGATAAATCTTTGATATATAAAGATCTGAACTAAATAAAGGGATTATTCTGTCTATTATCCGAATAGCTTTGTATATACTTGATGTATAGAGGTCGAAGTTTGATTGGGCAGTGATGAAATTTATTTGCAATGCAGGCGAAAATGGGACATTTTGCAGTATCAATAATGTCTATGCTTTTTCTTTGGACGGCTTTGCCTTTGACAATGGTGTAAAAAAGAAAAGAAACGGAAGAGAGGGGTAGAATTTAGTAGATGTCAAATTTTGAGGGGTTTGTTTAGTGTGCATAAGATAAAAGTGGTAATGTTTGAGTCTAAAGTAGCTTTCAAGAGTGATGATTATATCATATATTGTATTCTCTCTTGAGACCCTACTTTGGAATCATTGGATGCTTTAGGTCATCAGTTTTGCCTTGCCTTGCCTTGCCTTGCCTTTGATTATTCTTTTTTCCTTCTCTTTTTCTTTTTCTTTAACAACTTTGTGTTTTCGCTTTTATATCGTCTTGATTAATTATTTCATTTTTTAAGCAAATATTATGAGTCATAAGCGGAGCTAAGGGGAGCGGAGCGGGGGCGGCCGTTAGTTCTGTTAATACAGTAACAAAACCGGATCCGGCATTGTTTTTCACAAATCAGGAAAAAAAAAACAGAAATCAGAATTTTTTGGTTCCGTTTTTATCCGGAACTAGAATTTTTGGTTCCGGTTTTATACGGATAATGGAATCCGGTTCCGATTTGTTACTGTTTTTTTATTTTTTAAAATAAATGTCAGATCAAAAATATGAATTGTCCAGATTGAAAAGAAAGAAAAAAAAAAGAATCCGAATCCGAATTTTTCGAAAATCTAGAACCAAAACTTTCTGGTTCCGAATAAATCCAGAACCAGAATTTTTTAGTTCTAAAAAAATCCAGAACCAGAAAGTTCTGGTTCTGAATTTTTTCGGATTTTTATCGAAATTTTTGGGTTTTTGGATACTGTATTTACAGGACTGGCGGCCGCCCCCACTTGGTCCGAGTTCGTTATTTTGATTTTAATTTGATCATATTACTATAAGTTTCTATATAAATGATAAACATGGCATTTGTAAACTAAATGTCATCGCAGTATAGTAGAATTTTGTTGCCCTTAAAGGAGCTCTTCCAAATTAAAACCCTGAGTTCAATTCCTAATCTCAACATATATTTTAATTTTTTTATAGCAATAATTTTTATAAGTGGCCTTTTGTACTTTACTTAATTATAAGTATACTAAAATGATTATAACTAATAAAACTACAGAATAAAAACCACCAATCAATAATTTAAGACGTGCATAATTTAAATAAGGAAATTGTACGAAATGCCCATTTGTGAGTAAAAAATACACACAATGAGTAATTTTTTAAAAGGTATGACACAAACTGGGCATTTCGTTCATTTACTTGGAAAAAAATATATTAATATTTTGCGAACGTAATATGTAGAATTCTAATCATATAGTTTTGGTGATTATATTAAAACTATTTTCATAAACCGAAAGTTCATAAAAAAATAGTTATAATGCAATGTATATAGTAGTTTCAATGTCTCATTTTATTTCAAATTTAGGGTCTATTAATTTTTGCTCCTTCTTAGTCAAAGTTCTGGCTCTGCCCCTGGTTATGACAACCTTTGTTGCCGGATCTAGTATACAAAATTTGAGACGAGGGCCTAAAATCTAAATAATGACTGAACAGTATGAAAAAAAAAATTAATATCTCAAAGGAACTACCTTTGCGATTATATAAACCCGCCCATTTTGATCTCGTCCATATCCCCAAGTTGACAACTTCAAGGAGTATATAGTTGTAGAAAAATCAACATGTTTTTATTTCTTAATGCATAGTAATTACGACAGTAGGAAGAATAAATATTATTTGAAGAAAAAATGAATGTCAATTGAAATGTCATGCAACTTGCACAAGAATTTATTATTTTCCTTCAATTTTAATATTAAGGGGGCAATGTGCAACAATTTATAAGAGTGGTGGATCTTGTCGTCATAAACTAAAGTTCCAAGAAAAACGTGCACCAAAAATCAAATTTCAAGGCGCATTTGTGCGGGTTACTACGAAGAAAATATTTACGAGTTTGTATCAGTGAAAAATATCTATGACATGGATCTTAGCCATTTTGTAATAATAATATGATAGAGCCAAAAGACATTTTTGATATCGGCTATATAATTGTTAATTAAGCATGTAATGAGGCAAGTTAGTCCTTGGTATCTTTGGTTGCTACGCTTTGAATGGCGTCAAACAGAGTTTAGCCTCCTTTCACAAGCAATGAATATGTCCCAATTTCTTATATGAGGCATCATCATCAATGTCTCCTTCGTTGATCGATCAAGAACGAGAATCATCATCAATGGAGTTAGAGTTGGGCCTCAAAATCACCAAAACAAAGGACGATGAGAGCGCCACCACCGACCTTCGAATGCTCAAAGACTCGTCGGGTCCAATCTTCTTGTCCCGCGAGACCCAATCCAAATTCATCCTCACCGCTCATCTCAAAGGTATCTTCATACCACCCCTTCTATTAAACTTATCATCTTGCTAATATGTAACCATACACTGCTGTAAAATGGAATGAATGACAATATATTAGTACTTAAAAAAAAAAGTTTTAAGGTCGTACTCACGACTTACGTTTCATTTTGCACCCATTGGTTTAAGGTACCACCTCATGATGTCATAGCTCATTAAGCTCAATGACTAATTACTAGATTGATTAATGACTAGAAGGCCAATTACGTAATTATACTCATCGAGTTCTTTCATAAAACTTACCGTCTAGTGCTTATGATTCTTAGCAAAGTCGTACAGTTGGCTTCACGGCTAATAGGATTAATCAGTGACTGGAATTGCCAATTAAGTCACTATTCTTCATTGAGTCCTTACAGAAGTTATCTTTTAGTACTTATGATACTAAGCAAATCGTTAGAGCCGCTCGAAATTCCGATAATGTCGGTTTTTTAACGGCTAACTGGATTGATGAAAAGTCAAATAATGTAATTATAAAATTTATTGTCTAGAACTTATTATACTTGGTAAAGTGTTAAGAGTTGGCTTAAAATTAAGCTAATATCGCGCTTTTAATGTCTTAACTTGATTGATTAATCAGTGGAAGGTCAAATTCATAATTTTACGACACCGAGTCCTTAAAAAAAAAAATCTATCTGCTAGTGTTTATAATATCAAATCGTTAGAGTTGGCTCAAAATTCAGCGAAGATCTGTTAAATTTCTTCATGTTTATGAATGTATCAAATTCTCCGTGTTGACAAAACCGTACTATTCAGGTTTTGGAAAAGAGCACATCGGAATAAGGATAAACGAAGACGGTACACAGATTTTCATAAGGCTGGAAAAGCCGGTTCAAGAGACGGTTATGTCGAATTGGATGGTGCACAAGAAAGAAGTGCAGTTGAAGGGGTTCATCAGAGCCTTCCGTATCCCGAGAGACATCGTTTTGGACCGGATCAAGGCCAACTTCAACGACCAAGAATCTCTCCTCACCATTCTCTTGCCCAAATCAGTCAAAGGCCTTCGAGGCGGTGGGATCGAGGAAGTCAACGAAGAAGAATCGGCTGAGAGAGAAGTCATCGAAGAGGTGTCCCGGAAAGAGCTCATTGGAGAGCTTGACAGTGACAGAGACGCAACAACGCAGATACCAACGATCAAACGCAATGAGGATCTAGAAGGCAAAACAAAAACCGAATCCCAGAAAGGAGAGCATAGCAAAGCTTCAAGAGACGAAGTTGAGCAAAAGAAAGAAGAAACTGAGATTGGCGATCGGTCTCGTGAAATGGAAGATCAAACTCAGAAGCCAGAAATGCGCGAGAGTAACACTACTGATAGTCTTCTAAAAGTAGAAGCAGAGCTATTAGAAGATATAGAAGCCATGATTTTCTCGAGAAAACATGAATCTGATCACTTGCCGGAGAATGTTTCTGACAAACGTAATGGCGATAAAGCAGTTCGTGAGGAAAACGGAGACGGTAAAACAGGAAATGAAGCTGGAGAAACTAAAACAGTTGGAGACGAGCACGGTGATCAAAATAAAGAAGACCTCAACGCTCAGGAAGCAGATACTCAAAAAGTAAAAGAAGAGCTACTGAAAGATATCGAGGCCGTGACACTCTCGAAAAAACACGACTCTGGTCGCTTGCCTGAGAAAAATCTAGACGAGCGTATTACCGATAAGGCGGTTTGCGAGGAAAGCGGGAACAGTAAAACCAGAAACGAATCTCACGAAACAGATATGGCTGGAGAAGAGCACGGTGATCGGAACAAGGAGACAAAAGCAGAAGAGAAGCCTAATCCTGGGAAGAAGATGAAGCTGTGTAGGCCTTGCGTGATTGCAGGGTCCACCATTTTGGTGTCACTGGTGGTGATTGCAATCCACTGGATCAGATCTCGGAAGAGACAAGTTCAGTAACCTTTTTTCTTGAAAGCGATCATGAAATTCCTCCTTTCGATTCGGTCATTCGTTTCTGTTATCTCTTATTACTTTTGAGTACCAAACCACTGGTTAACAAGACAAAGCTCAACGCATCAAATTTTATACTGTTTATTGCAAATTCTTGAAAAGAGAACCTTACTCGAATTAGGGCCAGTGATAGAAGAACTCCCAAAGGGCAGTTTGGTCATTCAAGCCATACATGCCTTCTCCAGAGACAAGCCAATCGCAGACGGCTTCGCAGCGAACGCGGTCTCTTCCGAACGAGTAGGCATCGAATTCATACTCTCCGACTGTTTCCATTGCAAAACGCAGTAGAACATCGTCGTTCCGGCCACGTTGATGGAGAATTCCCAGCTGAACTCATCGTCGTACGACAGGTTTTGAACGCCGAGATCGTCGTCCCCGGACCTGCAACGCAGAGTCATGTTTTCCCCTCTGCCCAGTCTGTTCTTGACGCTCGCTCGAACGACCGGTTTCCCCAAAACACCCAGCAATAGCATGATCACCACATGCGTTTTCATGTTCTTTCTTCCTCTTGTTCTGCAATTCTTCGTGCCCTATTTGGTAATGTATACAATATACGCCTTCGGGAATATCGACCCGAGATTGAATCGCTCATGTCCTCACTGACTGACTGTTGAAAAGGATATTCCATTTTGTTCGATACAATGAAGAACCTGCAATTAGATTATTAGACACAATGAAGAAGAAGAAGAAGAAGATAGAGACAGCAAAAGACGGTGTGATTCTCATTCATATACGCTCTAAATTTCTTTACACAGTAAATACATACAAAAAAAGAAAGAAAAGTATCACCACACTGTTTCTCATGCTCATCCACAGAAAGAAGCCTCTTTGATCATCATTGCTCTCATTCTCAACTCCCGAAAGAGTCAAGCCCCTCTGTCCGACTCCTCACGATTCTGTGAAAGACGTCTCTGACTTGCCTCTCCAGCGGGTCCAGCCCCTCTTTCAGAGCCTCGCACACGACCGAGAGCTCCTCCACTCTCTGGCTCACCTCCGCCGCGCTCTCCTCCGACAGCGGAAGCTGCACGGAGTCCGCGAGCTCGCCCACCACGCGCGAGCACCGCTCGATCTGGTGAATCTCCCTCAGCAGCCCGCACGCGTTGCGGCGCTCCCGGCGCCGGGACTCCTCCACCACGCGGGCGTGCAGCGCCGTCATCGGCGCCGCCCACGGCAGGTGCCGGGGCGCCACGAAGTGCACCTGCAGCCCGCCCCGGTCCTGGCACGGGATCGCCGCCACCAGCGCCCACATCGTGAAAAGCAGCATCGAGTTCGCGGCAAACACCGCCCACCCCAGCCCGTCATTGGTCCTCGGAGCCGCCACATGGCCCGCAATCGCCTGCAGCTGCCGGGCCGCCGACCACGACTGCGAGACCGACCACGACAGCGACCGGAAGTGCCCCAATTGCCGGCGGTTGCTCTGTCCCGTGTTCCGGCCGAACGAGCGGTTGCGGTGCGCGACGGCCGCCGCAGAGTCCTTCTCGTCGAGCATGGTGATGGCGAGGTCCACGAGCGCCTTCTTCGCGCGCCGGAACTGGCCCTCGCCGAGGTTGCCGGGTCTTTTGCCGGCGAGAGCGGCGAGGACGATGTTGAGCAGGCTCTGCCAGTGGCGGATCCGCTCGATTCCGTCCCTGATGGCGTTGCAGACGTCGAGGGCCTTGACGCTGCGCTCGAAGTACTCCGACACCATGCGGTCCGTGGGAGATTTGGCCGCCGCGGAGCGATGGTTGGAGAGCAATACCCGGAAATCCTCCTGGCAGTGGAGGAAGGCGTCCAGGAGACTCCTCACCCAGTTCAGGGACATCACGTCGGTCACCTCCGGCGACGAGATCTCCGACGAGAGTTCGAGGAATCTCTCCGCGATTTTCCTCTGAAACCCATCGAGCTCCGCTTCCAGATTGGCCGCGTCCGAATCCATGGGGCCTCCTCTGGTGGTAACTGCGGGGAATCTCTGGAAGTCCGTGGCAGGCATTCTCACATCAGTTGACCAAAAACGAGAGAGGTTGTGTGTATGAAGAGAGATTGGGTTGTGGGGGAGGGGGATTTATAGAGGAAAGCAAACCCTAGAGAGACGCGTACAGTAATGGTGGTTGGAAAGGAGACAAGAGACGAAGACGAAGACGAAGAAGAAGAAGAAGCGGAGAATTCGGACGGAGAGTGGAGAAGGAAAGAAAGAGCCTTTGAAGATTGAAGTGGCCAGCCTCCAAAACTTATTTATAATTAAGATATGTCACTGTCGCTTTCTAATTCTTATTCGAATAATCTTTTAAATAGGAGATTTGCAGTCAAGGTACCTATATGTTACAGAATAGAAATAAATCGTAAAAAGACCTCTTATAGGATTTCATTTAGAAGCATACTTTGCATATACTAATAAAAACTCAAATAAGCTTATTTTTGCAAAAAGCCTTGCAGAATATAAAATTTCTCTTTTTGCATATATTTAAGCGAATAAAAGTAAAAGTAATTAAGCTTTTTCATTAATTTTTTATCAAGAAATTCTATTTTGACATGTATGATTTTTTTCTATATGTTTTCGCTCCTCTGAACTAAGTTTTAGCACATATTGACCGCGTAACAATATGATCGACAAATGCATCACACATTCTGGCTACTATACGATAACTCAGTCTTCGTTGTCAACAAGTTTTTGTTCATATGTGATCGAAACGGAAAAAATATAAATAAATCATATCATCACATAAAACTTTACTAGAGAAAATTAACAAAAAGAAAAGTTAATTACTTTTATAAAAAGAATCCATAATTAAAAACAATATACATCATAAATCATCAAAAAATTACAAAATAAATAAATAAATCATATTTTTGTAACATTTAAGTCAATTATATTCTTTAGATACTCAAGTGTGAACGCAAGGGGAGACTTTACCACGAAAACAATTTTATAATCTCTTCTTGGAATGACAAAATTTCATTGGATATTCATATGCTCTTATTCAATAATAATTAAATAAAAGAGGAATTACTAATTAGTAACCTATATTCCCAAACTATTCATGGTTTAATATTTCGGAACCCAAAGTCGTCCGATGTTATAATTTTATGGCCGACGGACGGGGATATTCGTACAAATTTCATAAGAATTTAAAAAATGACAATCGATTAATGTCGATTAGATGTTACATGTATGCCGATAAGAAAAATCGTAAATTGTGAATATGCTCTTTATTTTGTTTCACAAAAATATACCAACATATATGAAACATTGATGTATTGGTGACAAAAATAAGGAGATAAAAACTAGCCTTAATTGCCATTTAATTTGCTTTACCCAAAAATAAAAGAACGGTTGTACTGTCGAAAACATACACAATATCATCATTTCAGCATGGGTCACATTTTTATTACTATTTTATCATATTGAATACATACTTGAATTGATCAGTCTTCCATACAGTTGTGATTTATGGACAATTAATTTAGGGTTATTGCGGCAAAAATACCCAATCTTTGGTCAAATTCTCTGTTGTGTATACAACCTCCGTAAATAGCGGCAAAAGTACTCAAACTTGGCATTTGGGAGTTGACCGAGAAAATCTACCTATGTGGCAATCAGCCTTTGCCACATGACATGCCACATGGCATGCCACGTAACTATTATTTTATTAAATGATTTAAAAATATAATTAAAAAATTAAACTATTTTAAAAAAAAAATTAAAATAAATTATTTTAAAAAAATAAAATTATTTTTCATAATAACCAATAATGAATATTTAAATTTAAATATTCAGTATTAGTTTTATTGTTAAATATAATTATTCATTTTAGAAAAGTGGATCAAATGAAATAAATAAAGAAAAAAAATCACCGTTCACGGTTCACTCAAGCTCCACTTCCGATCCGGTTCACGGGTGAAACGAAATCACTTAATATGTTTAATAATAATAACAAATAATAATCATATGATTATTTAACGACAATTTTCAAAAAAAGATAATATATAAATAAAAAACATATTAAATAATTATTATTATTGTAAAATGCAAACACAAAAAAAATATCATGCAAACAAATAAAAATATTTTTTTGTTAAATATAAATATGACTACTATTTTTTGTTTTTGAATAAGTGGTGTGTATTTAATTATGTGCTGACTTATTCGACACGTGAACCGAATCGGAAACGGAGTTCAGTGAACCGTGAGTGGTGATTTTTATTTTGTTCTACCCACTTTTTAAAAAATAAATAATTATAACCAATAATGAATATTTAAATTTAAATATTCATTATTTGTTATTATTGGAAAAAAATATTTTTTATTAAAAATAAAAATAAAAAATAAGTTTGTTTAAAAAAAATAAAATATATTTTTTAAAAATATATTAAAAATATTAATTATGTGGCATGCCACGTGGCGGCCAAGTGCCATGTGGCAAAAGCTGATTGCCACATAGGTGGATTTTCTCGGTCAACTCCCAAATGTCAATTTTAGGTACTTTTGCCGTCATTTACGGAGGTTGTATACACAGGAGAGAATTTGACCAAAAGTTGGGTACTTTCGCCGCAATTAACCCTTTAATTTATTGAAGTACTTAGCAAAAACTCGCGAAAAATGAGCATACATTCTGTCGTACTCGATAATAAAAGAGCAATAAAACTTTTTAGCGAATTAACTTTTTCCGTAGTAGGACCATGATTTATGCATATTTTTTTCTACTCACAAATCCATGTGATTGCATTTTTAAATAGAAAATTAATAGAAAATTGACTCATGGGAGGAAGTGATGTCTTGAATCTGTTGTGCAGTGTTTATGTCTTTAACAGACCAGACGTCGCACACGGCCTGAACACGCATCACATTAATATATCATCGTATATTACATACAGTATTTTGCATTAATGCTCCTGAAATTTAAATCTGTCGGTTTATCGTTTTACTCCCTTGTATTTTAATTTTTAATTTTCGGTTTATCGCATATATAATATATTTTAGAAAGACGAGTTTCATTGAACTCTCCGAGTCTCTCGACAATTCGAGTTTCGCAAGGCCGTGCGCGATTTTATTACAACTTCTTGGATTAAAATAGAAATCCACATACTCTAGCCGAGTAGCTATACGATGGCTGATGAGTACCCGAGGTAATAGAGTTTGGAGCCCAGATATAAAAGAGGGTTGAATTTACTTTTAGAGCTTTAACCACCTCCAGACAATCCAACTGTATTCGAATCTTCGATCAGCCCTTATAGAATGCTCATTCAGCTCCTCGACGAATAACTTAAGCCTCCGCAAATTAGGGAGATAACTTGTGCTTATAGAAATTGATACCCGAAGCAAGGATTCGATTCTTGTGATTACAAGTCATTCAAATACATAACCATCTCCAAGGCCATTAGTCTTTGCGACAACACAAATGTCTACCCATCCAACCTCAGGGGGATTTCAAGCTTCTTTGGGTTCTTTGTTTTATGGGCCTCCATGAACTCTGAGAGGTAGTTGAGCACCCCTTCAACAATATTATCTTGGGTCTTTGGTTTACATCCATTCACGACACTATTTCTTTATTCCATATTTGCCACACTAGAATAGCAAATAATGCAGAGTCACCTGGATGAGAGAGGTGAGAGTCGATGAAACGAGGCAAAAAGGGTCGATTCTTGGTTCGGACAAATTCAGAATACCACTTAAACCTGCCAATTTCCAAACTTTTAGAACGGATTTTACACCCCCAAAAATAATGACCGACAGTCTCGTGCTCAAGATGACAGAGAGGGCACCGCATATCCATCTGCATTCCACGGCTAGAGAAAACTGTGCGAGTAGGCACAAATTTCTAAGAGACATTTCACAAGTGGAGTTTAACGTGCGCAGGGGAACCTTCCATATCTTACTCTACCAAGAAGATCCACTACCAGAAGAGGATGTCGATCCAAGATTGAACATCGAAGAGAAACCGATTTGGTATCCGTTTTTTACCGAGTACTCAACATTCGTAGAATAATGCTACATAATCTTGTCCTCTTGATTATTGTCTACCTGGGGAATGTTAAGGATAGTTGAGGCATGCTCTTATCCAAACATTGCCCGAATAAGCTCGTAATCCCATTCACCTGAGTATGTCTTTAGCTCACTCACCCGCATATTCCGAGGCAACAGATGGAGGATAAATAAGATGAAGAAAGCTAGTCCCTGTGATCAAATTGTGGTTCACAATATCCACATTTCCGTCGTTACCGATTCGCCAATGAGAACTTGCTAAAATGATGGAGTGACCCCATAGGAGACTTCTCTATACATGGGAAGCAACCAGACTCATCTACGCCGAGAAAGAGTTCCCCTGAGGATAGTAGCAGGCTGCAAAAAATTTACCCACGAGCGAGTTCAGTGATCTGATAAGAGGCCATATATTCTTCATCTCCAGAATGCCATGTCCCAAACTTGTCAAAAAGACCATTGATTTTATTTTTCTCTCGACGACAACAAGCCCGTTGTTGATGTGCAAATTCATTCCTTAATCGGAATTATGAGGCCATTAATTAAATATACGGCTCAAATAGATTAAGACCAAAGTTATGAATATAATTGTGTATTCATCTAAATTGGTCTTGTGAGATACATAACCCAGAGGCCCAACAAGTACTTGACTGTATTCAGGCCCGAAGAAGAACCAGAAGCCCAAGAGGTGAGAAGCCCATCCCGATCAGAAACTGCTCAAAAGAGGTGCGGGAAGAAATCCCGAGCAAAGTACAAAAATCACCTCAGCCCAAGAAAAGAACCCAACACCTGGTTAAAATCCAAATGTCCACTAGGCTAAACGACCTGAAGCACTCAAAGCTCATCCCGGGTAGAGATTGTCACAAAGAGATCCGAGCAGAAGTAGACAAAGCATCTGAGCACGAGCAGACCAAGTCAATCATCTCAATTCAAACCTCCGAAGCCCGACTAGGAAGATCACCAAGATCTAAATTCAAATCCCCACGACGACAAGTCAAAGTCCACCACTACGCAAATCTCTCAGAACGTGGCCCACGTGTCAGCTCGACAACAAGTCAAACTCCAAACTCAAAGCCATCACCAACGTACACCTCTAACAGGCAGAAATCAGAAGTCTATAAAAGCAAAAAGACAACCATATCACACGCACGCAAGCATTCACCCTGAGAGAAAAGAATCTGTGAGATTTGTATTTTTAGAGTGTTTCATCTTTCATTTTCGATCTACTTGGAATCGGCTTGGGGTTCCGGTTGATCTTCTTTTCAAAGCAATAAACGTATAGAGGACGCAGTCAACTACCGCATTGGGACAAACCTCTCTAAAAAACCTTGGTGTTCTTTTCTTCACTTTTATTTTCATTTGTCATCGTCTAAAGTATTGACGACGCGGAGGTCAAGATCCACAAAATCTTAGCACTTTCGGATCGAAATCCCATTCACAACTCACGTGACTGTTAGTGTGCGAAATCACGTCAACACCCGCTGGTGGTGAAACTTCGAGTTTATGTCTCCATGATTGGACCAAATAGCTCAACTTCGTTTGCGCCAAAAGGATTTCTCCTTTTGAGTCAAGGCGTCAAGTTGACGCTCCTCTATCCGAGTACGAATAGGATGTTGTCTCTCTCAATTCTGTTCTTTAACTCTTGAAATCTCTGTTGACCCAGAAAGCGAAGACTTTCACGGCAGAGATTCAGCCCTTGCTTAACGCGCGCATTGCCTCTTCAACGTTTAATGATATTGTAAACTACTTAAATGTATTACCATAATATCATATAAATGAGATTAATATAACAAATTATGAGATATTTAATAAGCTTAGTTATTCATTAATTGTTAAATAAAAAACTCACATAAATTTATACTAAAGCTAATAAATATATTCTCAAAATATTTATGAATTACGCATAATTTATAATTTTTGTATTAGTTTTAATTGTTTGCTATTTAAATAAATTTAGAAACATTGCTATAAAAAAGGGATAATAGCGGCATAAGTCCTCAACCTTTACTCAACTGGGGCGGCATAGCCCCAACCTCATTTAATAGCGGTATAAGTACCAAAAGATGATTTTCGTCCATATTTGACTAACGAAACTAGTCAACATTTGCGTGGTCAACTTCTCGTCAACGTGGATGCCACGTAATCCGACATGTCACCACACACGTCATCCTCGTGTCATCAAATTTAATGCAAAATTAATGGTGATGGAGGGATTCGAACCATTGCCCTCGCATGTGGTGATGGAGGGATTCAAATTTAATGCAAAATTAATGGTGATGGAGGATGACATGTATGGTGACATGTCGATTACGTGGCGTCCACGTTGACGAGAAGCTGACCACGCAAACGTTGACTACTTCCGTTAGTCAAATATGGACGGAAATCATCTTTTGGTACTTATACCGTTATTAAATGAGGTTGGGGCTATGCCGCCCCAGTTGAGTAAAGGTTGAGGACTTATGCCGCTATTATCCCTAAAAAAATTAGAGTGCAAATTTTACCAACAAATAAAATTCATGTATATTTGTGTTGATTACTGTGCATTTTTACTTTTTATAATAATAAATTTAGGGTTAATTATGGCAAAAATACCTAACATGTGCCCATATTTTTCGATAGGTACTCAACATCAATTAATGTAGACGAAAGTACCTAAAGTCGCATGTTTTTTGCCAATCAACTAACGCCGTTAGACACCTGACTACGTGGTCAAAAAGTTAGGTACTTTCCCGCCACGTGTTTTTTTTAAATAGTTTTTTTTTTCTTTCATGTTGTCCCACATGTTTTTTTTTTACACAATTTTATAAAATATGTATTTATAAAAATAATATGTTTTATTTTTTAAAATAATCAAATAATTCCTTAAAAAATATTAGTTTTAATTTATTTATAAAAAAATAATTTTGTCTCTTTCCTTCCTGTGGCACATATTTAAATTTTTTTACATATGTCAACTATAACCAAATAATTTTACAATATATGTATTTATAAACAAATATTTTTTTATTTTCTTATAGAATGAATTTATAATTTTTAAAGACATTATATAATTTTGAAACTAAAACATTATTGTATATGGTATCATGGGCATATTTTAATGTTAAAATTATGGCATGATATGATTTTTTTTGAAGACATATAACATGCGTATATATTAAATATTTTTTACAATATCTATATAGTGTATATATGTTATATGTCTTCAAAATTATATCATGTCTTAGTATTAATATTAAAATAGCCATGGACATGGTATCATATACAATAAATATTTAGTTTTAAAAATTTAATATCATGTTTTTTACAATTAGAAATTACTCTTATAAGAAAATAATTTTTTTATTTTTTATAAGTACATATTTTCTAAAATATTTGATTATAGATGTAAAAAAAAAATTGCCACCGGTAAGAAAAAAACTTTTTTAAAATAAGAGAAAACTTATATTTTTTAAGAAATTATTTGATTATTTTTAAAATAAAGCATATTCTTTTTATAAAAATATATTTTATAAAATTATTTGATTATGTTTGATATATGTAAAAATATTAAAACACGTGTGCCAATGGGAAAGAAAAATAATTAAAAAGTTACACGTAGCGGCGAAAGTACTTAATCTTTTGGCCACATGGCGGCTTGTGTCATGTGGCATGCCGCATGAGACAGCCTAACAGTCACATAGGCAAGTGTCGAACGACGTTAATTGGTCGGCAACAAAAGTATAACGTTAGGTATTTTCGCCTAGATTTATTGAAGTTCGGTATCTATCAGAGAATATGACCAAATGTTCGGTATTTTTGCCGTAATTACCCCATAAATTTCTAATATAAACGCTATTTCGATGGAAAAGTGAAGAAAAAAATAAATTAATCAGAGCCGTCGATCATGATTACTTCACTCAGCCGAGGGCCAAGAATCCAGAGGAGTGAAGAGAAGACCAAGTGTTTCGGTCATTTGGCTCGCACGTGCGAGGTGGTGTGTAAGCGTGCGAGATTTTTTTTATTTGTTTTTTATTACAAAAGCGATTCACATTTCATTCAGAGATCAGAGTCTTCGTTGGCGCGTAAATGATAAAGAACAGAGATTGACCACTTCTTTCTTCTAGAAAATCAAGAGTGACAAGTGCCAATTACCTTAATACCCCCATTGAAGAGAAAATAAAATAAAATAAAATTGGGTCCCATCTTTTGTAAGCCAAATTAAAGCTATTTATTTCTGGGTCAAAATATCTTATCGAGACGACGACATGAGTGCAACAAAATATTGAATTTATCAAAAATAATTAAAAACTGGGAATTTATTAATATATGATTATTTCTTCGTTTGTTATTAGAGTTTGACATATGGGCACAGCTTATTAGTGCTTAATATTTTATCCATTTCTTGCTTTTAAATTATTTTGTTTTCTGTGACGTACATTAACCAAACAGATTACAATGTTCAACCACGCAAGTAAAATTATCTAATGCTATTAAATTAGGCTCAAATTTTAATAATTAAATTAAAAACTATGAGATATAATAAACTGTGGTGGTCCATCGTTTTCTTACAAGTTGGAACAAATTAATCTATGTATGTAGTTTTAAAACCCCAATAGCGATTCGATTGGGTTCAATTTTCACAATCTTAATTTTAATATTTTTACAAGTGACGTATCAATCGTACCTTTTAATTATTACTAAAGAGTAAACGGGATTGTTTGTGACATTTATATTAAATATGTTAGCATATTTTTATTTTTTTAGAGACATTTATACTTAAAAACTATAAAACAATGCCAAATTTAAATTTCGTCCATCATGAATCAAAATTTGTTAAGCTAGAGCTTAGAGGTGTATGTCTCTAGCTTAAGAAAAATAAAAATAATTATTTTTGGAATTAATAATTAACATACTCTATTTTTTTTTTGTTTTTTTGTTTTGTGACATAGTTCATAAAGACATGGATAAAAGTCAAAATTGAAATTTAATACTATTTTGTGGTACTTGTGCCGTAACTATTTTTAAAATTCGTGACTATTTTTTTCTTTAAATTTATAAAAAAAAATCGTAAATATATATAATTTTAAGTAGCATTTGATACAGATTAAAAATTGAGAAAGAAAATTATCACAAGAAAATAAGTAAATAGTGAGACAAACTTATTAGTTTGGGGGCTAATTAATGCAAAATATCAGATATTTAATATATTCAGGGATATTAATGATATTTAATTTGTGAATAATGTATATATTTATTCTTTTCCATGAGACGAAATCTTCAAAGCATTTTTTTTACTCCCATGAGACATTGCTTTTAATTCTTTCCGTGACAATTATACCGAATTAAATACAATTTAGGGGTTGATGATCTGTTTCAAGCCTGGCACTTGGCATTGCCTCTTATCTACGTTTTAAGATTTTCATATATCTTTGATATTTCTCTTTAAAAGACGAACATGTGTGTGATTTTGAAGGACTTATATTGAATGATCTTATGGAGATGTTGACTATATGTATATCCAACTTTCAGTATTCTACTTTTCTAACGTGTATATATAGTCGTTCATAATATATTATACTTCATAAGTTTGCTTGATTTTGTGTTTCAAATACCTCTATTTAAGGAACCAAATAGAGATTATGTGTTATGATTATTCGAATTTTCCTCTTTGGATACTTATTCAGTTCAATAGTTTGTTTGATTAGTAAACTCCTATATAGTATTCTATATAGCTTGGAAGTCGGAAGAGCAAAAGGTAATAAGTATCAACATCACCATATCAATTCAAAACATCTCATGGAATTCCCAAGTGTGGACCTCAAATTTTACTCAGCCTCAAAGTTTCGGTCATTTTGTCGCTAATTAGTGATGGGGTTCTTCTCTCATTATAGTCCTCATAATATATACATTATAATTGTAGCTTGTGAGGCCCAATACGTGATAAAGACATGTTTGGCTCATTCAACTCTCTTCTTTTTTTACAACAAGATGCATGGTCTACAATACCAAATAAGTGTTAAACTAGTATTAATGTCCCTCAATTTGACAACATGTTACATATATGCATATATTATATATATTTCCATTTCCTACAATTTGAGTGATAGAACTTTCAGAAGATCGTTTGGTCAAGGCCAACATAAAGCATTAGGTCATAAAAAATTGGGAATCGGATTCTTCCGATTCCCAATTTTTTATACAAAAAGTAAGGTTTTTAGACCGGGATTTCGAGAGTCGAAACTTTGACCACTATTAAGATGTGATTAAGGAGAAGCAGAGTTCTTGACAAAACACTTGTGGTCTTTGATGACAAAATTCGCATCTTTGCCCTAATTACATTCAAAGTCCCTAGGATGAGAAGGTCAACTTTGACAAAGAAACAGAACACAATGAATATGAAGTTGATGAGGTGTTTGGTTAAACTGATTATCGGAGACTAGAGAGTATGGTCCATAAAGTCCCCATATTTCATAATAATATCGCCCCATTTCATTATCCCGTAACCCATCACAACCTGCCACGAAAATTGACCCTTGACCGGTCAATACATTTTCATTATTTTATTATAATAGACCACCCAAAAACCCTTGACAAGCGTCTCAATCTCACAACAGTTTTTTGTTTTTGTTTTTCGTTAAAATCCATTTACTTTGTCTACATTCCAATTTGGACCTTTTCGACTACCAATGCCTTGTTTGGAAAACTTATTTCAGCAAAATAGTGGTCAAGAATGCAGAGATATGAGATATTATATCAAAACTTTGATCATCATCATCACACTAAACCGGGCCAAAATTATTACATGGATAACTAAAAAAGAAGACAAGCTCTCTCCGCACCTGAATACGTTTTTCATTTTCTGTACGGAAATGGAAATTTCGGTTCTGTTTTTACCTAATTGAAATATGGCCAAATGACTGATTAAGTTTTCTATTTCCTTTCATAATTGACAACAAAACGGAGTTCCAAAATGATAAAGAGGCAACATCGAGACTTTCATTATCCCTATCCTACAAGACTATATACAGGTGCTGAGCTGACTAAAAAGGTTCCTTTCATGAATTTCACTCAAGAGGATGGATTCTCCTTCATTGGAGAAACACCAAGAGTTTACCTCATCACGGGATAAGAGTGTAAAAGAGAAGGTTCCGTTCAATTCGCCTTTACAACATCAACGACAAAGACGCTGCCTGAATCGCACCAACCGCCGAGAACGTCTCTGTCATGGCACTGCAAATGCAATAATACACCAAACTCAATAAATTGATATTGAAGTTCAACCTAATCATGTGAGTTCAACATGCCATGTTTATCCACTCATATAAGGCCATATTCATTCTATTCAGTGTTAGCATCTTGGCGGTTTTCAGGGCATCAAAATATAAACCAGAAATAAAACAATTGTGGATCCGAATTGTCCCAACAAGAAACGGGCAAACTACTTCCTAATAAAAGGGGGAGGCAGACAAGGTTCGGGTCTGATACCATGGAAGGTTTTATGAATTAAGAGGTAAAAAATTTGTTGGGGAAAATTACTCTATATAGTTACGTCCCAAAAATATGCTATCGATGTTCGGTCATGCTAACAATTGAATTCCATTATAGCAAAAAGTTGAATCGAAGTTTTTAAGCAATTGTTTAACAGAGGCGAAGATACCTTGCTAAAGCCAAGCCAATTTGAGTCTCCCCGAAATGAGAATATTTTATCATGAGCTTTCCAGTCCCCACAAAATGCCTGTGAATTCCCGCTTATTACAAGTAAATCCAAGCAATCGTCGAAAAAAAGCCAGAAAAAAATACAATAAATACTCAAAAAAGCAAATGCTACAACATGATATCACAATCCTGGAACTGTAAAGCTGATACGGCCCAAGCCCATGATCTTGTAACAGACCCTGTGATGGAAATTCGAACACACACAAACACAAAATTGGCACGAAGAACCCTAGAGCTCAATCCCGTCTATACGATTACATACCATGGTTATTGTTATCTGTATTATATCACCTAAGCATTCTATTCATATTAAGACAAATGAACCAGAAATTGTAAGTAGTGATAATAAGTATATATTTATTTATGTTTAACTCTTACTAGCAATTGGAGTTTGGAATTCGGTTATAACAACCATCTAATGATGATAATCAATTACATATACACCTTGAAAGTTAAACCGAAAACAATTTTTTAGAACAAAAAAAGATGTAAGCAAACAACATAGTGCAATTTATCATGAAACAAGAAATTATGAGAAAAAGAATATTGTCCCTGAGTAACAATAACAAAATTACCTCATAATCAACTCCTTGTACATAGATATAGTCGGGATGAATAGACGAGAAATTAAGCCCGGTTATCTACAATAAATGGAAGAGATAAAAAATTAGGTAATATACCTTAAAGAACTATAAATATTAAAATATTGTGGCGTGCCTCCTATTAGGGATAAATTGGTAAGTATAAAATAAAAGCTTATAAACTGTATCGATTTCTTTAAGGCTTTAAACATTCAGTATTATGCTTTTGAAAATAATTTGGTAAACAACATAGTATTTTATTCAAGATCATACAGTGATAAAAAAAATAAAAAATCGGTAGAAAAGAAAGAATAAAATAAAAAGTACTTGATAAAGAAAGTTTCCAGAGAAACTAACCTCATATTTTGAGCAATGAACCCACCTTGACAATGCTGACCATCTACATAACAGAGAAAATTCGACTTTAAGAGATGGTAAAATCCGAGTTTTACCGGGTTGAACAATGGGCAAACATTTTCTTATCGTGTGTATCAGAAAAAATAAGTTTTCTTCTATATCTATTTTGAACTCTAAATTGAGTTTAATCTCCAATCTTAAAGGTTTTCTTTCTATAAGCAAGAGACAATTTTTAGAATAATGAGTAAGCAGCAGCTGTAATTAACTTGGTTTCGGCATTTCAAGCCTCTTTTTTTTCTCCTTCAAAATAGTGTTTATAAAAGTAGAGAGCGAAAAGGAAAGGGAAGATCTATACTAACTTGCGAGGATCGTAAACAGTGACAGTACGATCAGCTCCCCCGACAGCGATATTACCAGTTGAAGAGCACACAGAATAGTAAACCTCACCAACGGAGCCACAGATCCGCTGAATGCAGCCACCATTCTCTTTCATTCTCAAGTCCCATATGCTCAGCTACAGTTATATGATCGCAACAAATCGGGTAGATAAATGAATAATAAGGCTTGTGACAACATATTGATACATAAATTAAGAGCATACAATTACCTGGCAGCCTTCAGTCGCAGCCAAAACGGAACTTCCATTTTCGTTATTTAAATGTTTTATAAAGCTCACAGCGGTTGGATACAAGAGTCTGTAGAAATGGCCACATATAGATGGGTGAATTCCTTACAGAAAACAGACGATTAATGTAGTCATTTCAAATGAAACTCAAAAGGCGGAACCGTAGAATATAATGAAACATACGTGCGTAGTGTCTGGACATGGATATCCTGATCATAAACATCAACGGTCTTGCAGAAGCCACGTGCCACAGCTGCCTGGGATAACAAGTTAATTAGTCTCTCCAGTAAATCTATTACCCCTTCAAATTGGTTAAAGCTTGATTAAGAAAAATCGGAGCGATAACTTTTGCTCGCTTTCTGAAAACCACACGAGAAAATCTAGACAAATAACCTTTTTAAAGAAAATCAACGTCTCTAAGTAATGTTACCAAATGAATTAACCTGAAAGGAAACAACAATACCAAAGACCATTGCGTCGGGCTGAAGCAAAGTCCGGCCCAACTACTTTCTCCCACACCGCGATCACGAGATGATACCGTGTATGTAAGTCTGTCAATGTCTGAAAGTCGGAAAATCAAATTAAAGTTAGCAGAAATAGATGATGTCGCAAAATTCTAACAGGAGAAAGATAACTACAACAATAACATACCGTTTCCATATGTATCGAGTTTAGACACGATAACATCGCCATAAGAATCGACACTCCCCAACATTAAATAGCCATTATCTGCGAACCACGGCCAAACATACAAAATGAAAGAACATCTATACTGCCATTTCTGCATCAAAATAACTAAGTTGACTGTAAAGTCACTTACCTTGTGTTTCAGCGAGCACGAGAGTCTGAATCTCCGATCGATGCGGGCAACGGTTGAGCAGGGAAGCGGCCAATAGCTAGAGAGTTCTTGTTCATGCGGATTGAAGAAAATAGTTATTTATTCAGAAAGTGAGTATCACAAGGCATACCTCTGTGTGCTCAGGGATGAGGAGACTATCTTTCCCCTTGCTTATGAAGGAATCTTCAATCGGAACCTTACGAAATCAGGAATGAATTCCAAGTATCAGCCACGAATGATATGAGTGGAGCCAGTAATTGAGAAAGGGAAAGAGAACCTGGAGGTTGAAAACATGGCGACCGGAAGCGACGTAGAGGCAAGAAGAGGAAGCACCATGGGAGACCTGAAATGAGAAGAGAAGGGTTGAGAGAGAGAGAGAGAGAGAAGAAGAAGAAGAAGAGGAAGCACCATGGGAGACCTGAAATGAGAAGAGAAGGGTTGAGAGAGAGAGAGAGAGAAGAAGAAGAAGAAGAAGAAGAAGAGTGGAAAGTGGCGGGAGAAGGATTGGGGATGAGAGCTGAAGGAATCACTGCCTTCCTTACACTCTTCGCTTCCATCATTTCTTATCGCTCTCTTCTCTCTCTCTCAGTCTCTCTATATAATATATATATATATTATATATATATATATATATATATATATATCCATATGGCGGGAAGGGTTTATCAGTTGAAACTTGAAACCAACATTTCACACATTACGTTTCTATTTTTTTTATTATTTCTTTCATTACAATTATCAATCAATGTTGTTTGAATGAGGTGCTATTATATTTTATATATCATAAAATTATTGTTGGATGTCGGAGATGGAAGACGTCCGGGTTTGAATCACGCGTTAAGAACGTTTTCCTTATAGTATTTCGAGCTTGTAAACCGACCTCCTTTGGGATTTTATTTAGAAATATGCCCCCCAAATACCTCCTTGTTAAGAAACAAAAATATTGTTCACCGAGGGTATGAAACAAAATCAAAACTCTTTTAAGGTTATTATTGCAAAAAGCCCCCTCATGGAGCGTCTAGAAGTCTACGATGCAAGAATACTGTAGGATACGACAAGCCTTGAATCATACTACACAAGACGTTTGTGAAACACGAAATAGGCAACATCGATTTTTCAAAAAAAGTGTACAGTGAGATTTCGGGGGAGAATTCGTAATCAGATTGGTTGTGTTTTGAAAAACGAACTCGGACAGGCAAAAATAATTGCCGTTCCTAAAGGTAGTGACCCTTTATGAAACGACATAACACAAATGCCAAAACTCTGACCCAAAACGACTAGAAACTGTCATGAAACCGCCAAAACTAGGCAATTTCGGGTATAGGTCTAACATTCACTGATAACCATGGGTTTCCCTTTTGTGATACGGGACAACGATTGTGGCATGTTTGTAATCAAACGCATGGAGCATGTTCTTCTTGGCAAGAAGTTTGACGAAGTTACCACGGAGAACATGCCTATATTTAGGGTGCGGTGGGCAGTGGATATCTTTTACCAACACATTTTATTAAACATGGATTTTTACAAATGGATTCAATTTGTAATTTTTGTATACCAAACTTTTAATTCCATCCATAATACGGAAAAACAGCTTCATTACAGTATTTCATTATAGAAAGACTACACCGAAAATACAGCTTTATTGTCTCGAAAAACTCTAACAAGCCATTACAATAGGGTAGTATAGAAAAAGACATGAATGAACGAAACAAATGTTTTACGATAAGGTGCACCGCCGAGTCTTCCCCGACAATGGTTAAAAATCATATTGACCTATGAGGAGAAATCGTTGACCCACCAACTCGATGCCCGTTACATGGCGTCGCCTAATCTGCGAAACATAGCAGGGATTAGAACATGTCGGAATCCTTGAAAAACTAGAAGTAATCTCCTCCGAGTTCAGTGATAATCTCATCCTATTTCGGAGGTTTCACGTCCGAAGTCAGTGATACTACACTCGAAGTCAGTCTTTAAATCTCACCAAAAGTCGATAATACTAACTCCGAATTTGGTAATTTTTTCAAAGTCGGTGAATATAACACCGACTTCGGATCTAATTATCGACTCTGAAACTAATAACACCGACTTCGGTGACGAATGATAACCCCGACTTTGGTTACTAGTAGAGTCTCCGAGGTCGACTTTGATAACGACTTCGACATGCTTTTAAGTATATAGTTCGGGGTTAGAAACAATGCTTGCAGTGTTAACAACGACCAACGCACAAACACCATACTTCAAGGCCTCAAGTACCCATTACAAAAAATCTAAGCTCATCTAGTGTTCCAATAAAAAAGGATTAGGGTTTGCAACTCATAAAAGAGATTTGTGTGTTCGTAGATTGCGTTGGCACCGGCGACATCATGCGGGCACTGGCGTTTGTCGGTGAAAATTAGGTACAACCATGCTCCACAACATCGAAGGTAGAAGTAGATCCGATGAAGCTTCTACTTGACATGGTCTACCAAAATCAAAACGAAAATAAGTTCCGAAGTTGGTAAGAGAAAATGAGGCAGGTGTCTTATTAATTATATCAAGCTCAGGGACAAAAATAGAAAAAACCGTGAACATTCAGCACAAAATTTCAAATTTAACCACTTTCTTCACAAAATAATAAATTTCCCCAATCAATTATCTTTTCTTTTCCATTTAAAAATGAATATCTACTACATTATGAACCTAATCAACGAGTTCATAAACATCAGGCACAATTTAGAGGATTCTTGTATAATTTTTATTTTTATTTTTATTTTCTTCAATTTGCCTAGCGACTGGGATTGTCTACGTCCAATTTGTTTCCTCAGTTTTCCGTTATTTCATAGGGTTAAAGCCCAAGAATACCGGTGCGGATTTTCATTGATGTCACAACGATGTAAAATAGATACTTGTGAATGTATTGGTAAATTTTAGAATATTCGTATAAAACGAGCGAAAATAAGCATCGATGTAGGTGGTTTATGCATGTATGGTTACTCAAAAAACCCAAGTTTTTTTTTCAAAGCAACTAATTGCTATAAAACTTGAACCCTTTCAATTGACAAAAAAAAAAAAAATTGCTTATGTAAAGTCTAAACTCTAAACGATGATGAACAAAAGGGTAAAAAAGTAAACGAGGGTCGTGGCTAGAAGCCATTACTCTGCTTTCAAATAAAGGCATCAGTAGCGTCACAGGGATGACGGAAACCTTCAGGAAATTAATCCAACTCGTAAAGCCATCTCCAACCGATCACTCTATATTTCACTCTATTTCTCACTTTATTTTTCAGTGAACAGTAAATCATCTCCAACCGAACTCTATTTCCCACTCTATTTCTCACTCTATTTTTCAGTGAACAGTAAATCATCTCCAACCGAACTCTATTTCCCACTCTATTTTCATTCTCTTTATATCATATTTTCACACATACCCTTATATTTATTTCATGATTCATAATTAGATAAACTTATTCATAAAAATAAAAAACCACTCACATTTATTAAAATAAAAATTACAACACATCACAAATAAAATAAAATTACAACTCAAATAAAATAAAAATACAATGCAAACACAAAATAAAAGACACAGCACAAATAAGATAAAATAACAACAAAACACAACTATGCATCAGAATGACTATATTGTTCCCACAAGTGTTCAATCAATGCATTCCGAAGTTCGATGTGTGCATCTTTATCTCTTATTTGTCTATAGCGAGTAACAAATTGTTCGAATTGTGTATCATCGTCCACCACCATTTCGACCTCCACTAGTGGCGCTTCTCTCACAGTCCCGAATATTAGTCTATCTATTAGTCTATCTATTGTAATTTTATTTTGTTGTATTGTGTGTTGTAATGTCTTTTTAATTTTCATTTCCTTGTTGTTTTTCTTTCAAATTGTTAATGTAGTTGTGTTTGGTATTAGTTCATTAGAACCGTTTTAATATTATAATTTTCTTGAAATCTTTGTTGGTTTTAAATAATTACTGTCTTTAAAATTATACAAAATAATAAATTTTATATAACTTAAGTACTTTAAGGTTAAATATTAAATAATTATATCAAATCTGGGCATTAAGATAAATTATTAAAATTAAAAGGACTGAAAAAAAAAATAGCGTTGGAACAGGCGTGTAGCGCAACACTGTTCCAAAAATCATTCCAACGCTATAATAGCGTGAGTTTTGCAGTACGAGTGGAGACCCCTTTTGGCTTAGAGCATGATTTAGCGCTCCATTGGAGCTGCTCTAACAAAAGATCGAATCCAAACACAACGCACCAACTATCAACTCAAAATGAATCAAGAGAAGATGTAATGAACAACTGTTTGAAGCCCTCAGATCTCATAGCTATATCTGCTCATTAAGCAGCAAAACCAGTGCAATTCTTCTACTCAGAGCCGCCCACCCTGGTTTCAAAAATATTTTTATTTTTTTAAATGAAAAACAGAATGTTTCCAAATCAAAGATGGAGACGAAAAAGGCTCTTCACAGAAAAAACACACTGCTTTCAACAAGTAATCTTTTCTCCATCACAGGGCTGTGATTCATTATTCAACTTCAAAGAGATGATGATCATAAGCAAATAGCCTGTTTCTCAGGAAGCCCTCAGATCTCATAGCTATATTGGTCATTCAGCAGTCTACTCATAGACCTTCATTCCGAGCCTCTTTACACTTTATACCGCTTTAGATATATATATATATATATATATATAGAGAGAGAGAGAGAGAGAGAAGTGATGATGATGATGATGATGAAGAAGAAGGGTATAAATGTAAAGAGGCTCATCGTGAAAACCCATGAATCTGCTTTCAACAAAGATATATTTTCCATCACAGGGCTCTGAAGAAACAAACTCGAAAAAAGTAACAACTCAGAAATGAAATCATGTTCTTTCTTATCTTCGAGAATCGAGACATAAGATTACGCTCTCAGATCTTACACAGTTCGGAGAGGTCATTTCGAGATCTGCCAAAGGCTTATGTCGCTCCTCCAAAAGCCCCACTCGCCACTACCTAACCACACCGTCTACCATGTGTGTGTGTGTGTATATGTGTATGTATATATATATATATATGTATGTATGTATTTCGTCAACGAAGACGACGATGACGAAGGAGAAGAAGAAGAAGAAGAAGCAAGAAGACAGTGCAGTGGCAATAGCGAGTTAAAAAGGGGCTAAAGCAAAGAACGATAAAGCCATCTCGCAAGAGCTCTTCCCGTTGGAACCATAATCTCGTCACCGAGCTACGAAATACAAGCAATTACAGCAACAAACAACGAAGAAGAAGACGAACTAGCATTATCGAAAGAGAAGTCGAGAAAGAAGAAGATCGAGAGAGAGAAATCAACGAAGAAGATCGCAGCAGCTAGCTACTACGATCTTCGCTCTTCGGATGATGGGAGAGGGCTTTAGGGTTTGAGAATATTCCAATGCCGAAAATGCCCTTCATTCGTGTAGGAAATTACTTGGGGATGACACGGGACAAATGGTTGGGCTGGGTAAAATATTGGGCCAGGCCTATCATTTCGCAGCCACAACCAAGTCATTAAAAACTTCTTTGAAGATGATCATAAGCAAGGTACTAAGTCCAACAGTGAATGCAAATTGATAATTTGATTTTACGAATATATCAATGGGTTTTCGGTATATTTACCGATGAATTCTTACATGGTATTAATATTATACGATATAAATATATATTTTACAAATATAATTTTATATAAATATAAAGGTTTTAGATGCAATTTTGAAATAGATTTATAGGTGAAGTATTAAAAATAAGGGTATAACCACATTTTTTTATAACAATAGAGGGTAATTATTGCGATTTAAAAAAAGAAAAAGAAAAAACTGAAATTGAAATATTTTGAAAACAAAAATTATCAAAATCTTAAGTTCTATACACTAAAAAAATAAATAAACTAAAACGTGCAAATCGACATGTGAATATTATATAACAGCGGAAAAACAAAGAATAACATTCAATAGAAAAATTGTCAACATCGCTCACTCGGTAAACTCCGGTTTTTCGAACAATGATTCCAAGCTATCTTATACTTCGATCACAGTTACAAATTATTTTTATTTATTAATTTGTTTTGTAGGATGTATTGTTAAGGTCAAATTTTGTCAAATCATCCCTCAACACTACTGATGTCGTTTTATATGCAAACGACAAAGAATGGAGGCAAGGTTACTTAAAGATTCTGGGCCCATCAAAAGATAGAGCAGCTTAAGGCCCAACAACGATGAAGCCCACGAGGAGTCAAAGCCTATCAGGGAGCAAGACCTTATCACGACAAGAGAGCGCATCGAGCAGAGGCTCATCGAAGAGGAGTCTCATCGGGAAAACCCAACTGAATTAAAAGAGGAAGTCATTCGAGATCGCGAGAAAAGAGGGAAATTGGTTCATTCAGTTGAGGATTTCGTTGGATATCCAACGCAAATAAGGAAGGTCAACAACAATCATAGCAAGAAAGAAGGAAACCCTAGCACAATTCGTGGGAATAATCTAGAAGCCCTAAAGCCTATAAATATGCATGTAAACTCGTTATAAATTCATCGAGTACCATTATATCGTAAGTTGGAGATATTAATTCTTGAGTTCTTGAGTTTGTTTATTCATAGCATTCTCGATTTCTCAAGGATTAGAGTGTGTAATCTTCGATTGTCCAAGCTGATAAACGGAAGAAACCGGGTCCTCTCGGAATCATAATAAATCAAGAATACTCGTGTTCATAGTTATTTGTGTTCTTTCGATTATTCTTGTGACTGTAGGGCGTCCCAAAACGCCCTCTACAGTTTGGCGCCCACCGTGGGGCTTTGTTTCTTTCTATCGCACAGCCAGGAAATCGGAGAGAAGAAGGAGAATGTCAGGCGAGGAAGGTAGCTCCGTCCAGGATCAGGCCATGCAGAGGATGCAGCAACAGCTGGCTGAAGCCGTGGCAAGGATGGCGTAAGCTACGAATAAAGCCGAGGAATCCGCCAGGAGGACGGAGGAGTCCTCCCGAAGGCTGGAAGAGCAGGCCGTGGAGAACAAGAGCCTCGCGAGCCTCTTGGAGCGCGCGGAGAGACGACACCGGCGAATCAGGTAGCAGAGTCGTCTGCACGAGGAGCTGGAGCAAGCGCCAACGGAGGCGCAGTGACGGCGGACATACCGATGGACATGTCAACCCCTTTGTTCATCAGAAACCTTTTCCACACAGGCCTAGCCCCGCCTCCGGCCACAGCGAACCAACCGGAGAGCACGCCAGGGTCCACGCCGGATAACTCGACGGTGGACGTGGCTACAAAGGTGGCCGAAGAGGTGACCAAGGCAATGGCAGTGATGTCATCGAAGATGGAGGCAAAACTCGGGCAAGTCGCATCTCAAGTGCATCAGGCGACAAGCTCAGCACCAGAGATCGACAGAATGGTGAGGGAGGCTAGGATCACCCCATTCACGGCGAGGATTTGGGGGATAGAGTTGGAGGAGCTGTCGAAGATCATGCTCACACCGTACAAGGGAGAGACGGACCCCCACACCCACGTGAAGTCGTTTCGGATCGCGACGGATCACATCGGAGGCGAAGAGACCCGGAAGGAGTCCGTCCTCTGCCGGCTCTTTATCGCGAGTCTGCAAGGTCGAGCCAGCAATTGGTTCGCAAAGCTGGGACCAGGCTCCATCAACGACTCCGATGAGCTGGTCGCCCTCTTCTTGAAGAACTTCTCCATCTACGTTCAGACGGAGTTGACAGTGTCAAACCTCTTCGACGTCAAGCAAGGGAAGAACGAGCCTTTCCGGTAGTATGTGGAGAAGTTCAAGAACGTCATATTTCGGATCCCAAAGATAGATGACGTTGTCTCGGTTCAGGCCCTAAAGCACGGGCTATACTATCAGTCTCCATTCAACGACGAGATGTGTGTCTCATTGCCACACTCGATAGAGGATGCATCCGGACGACGAGGAGAAGACGGCCTTCATCATCGAGAGAGGGACCTACTGCTACAAGGTTATGCCTTTCGGTTTGAAGAACGCCGGGGCGACGTACCAAAGGCTGATGACGAAGATGTTCCACGAGCAGATCGGGAAGAGCGTGGAGGTATACATCGACGACATGGTTGTCAAATCCCTGAAGGCATCAATGCACGTAGAGCACTTGGAGGAGTGTTTCGGCGTCCTTAACAAGCATCAGATGAAGTTAAACCCCACCAAATGCACTTTTGGCATCTCATCTGGGAAATTCCTAGGTCAGATGGTCACTCGGTGAGGAATCGAAGCCAATCGCGAGCAAGTCCAGACCATTCAAAGCATGCCGTCGCCCTGAAATCGACGAGAAGTCCAAAAGCTGACAGGGAGGATCAACGCGTTGAGACGTTTCATCTCACGACAGGCGGATCAGACTCTTCTATTCTACGAGCTGTTAAGAAAGAACAAGAAGTTCGAGTGGACCGACAAATGCGAAGAAGCCTTTCAAGCACTGAAGGTTTACCTCTCATCGCCCCCCGTCATGACAAAGCCAGAGCCCGAAGAGCCGCTTTAGCAGAAGCCAGTCTCCTACATCAGCAGGAAGCTCCTCGACGCTGAAACGAGATACCCTACAATCGAGAAGCTGGGGCAAGCCGTATACGACGCATCGGAGAGGCTGCATTTCCATTTCCAGGCCCACACTATCATCGTTATGAAGGATAGGCCGATACGCTCCATCATTCAGAGCCCAAATCAGTCCGGCAGGATCTCAAAGTGGAACATAAAGCTGAGAGCGTACGACATCGAATACCAGCTGCGGACGAGCCTGAAGTCACAGGTGCTAGCCGACTTCCTCATCGAGTTACCGAAAGAGCCCGTGGAATTGAGCGACGAGGCCAACACTTGGAGGCTCTGCGTCGACGGATCGTCAACCTCGATGAGATCAGGAATCGAGATCCGGTTTATCTCTCCGATGGGAGAGGTAATAGAGAAAGCTTGCCGTCTTGCATACCGCTCCACCAACAACAAAGCAGAGTATGAGGCTCTCATCGTCGGAATGCAGTCCGCCCTAGCCATCAGGGTCAAGAACCTGAACGCTTTCTCGGACTCTCAGCTAGTCGTGAAACAGGTCAACGGAGAGTACAAGACGAACGACAAAAGGATGGAGGCCTACGCCGGGGTTGTCAAGTCCCTTGAGAAGAAGTTCGATTTCTTCACCTTGACGCAGGTGTCCAAAGGAGATAACAACCACGCCGATGCTATGAAAAGTTTAGGGTCAACCACCCAAGTGGGCGAGCTCTCGATCGATCACGGTGGAAACGGTGCACAAACCCAGCATCAAATGAGGAGAAGGCCCCGACAAGAAGAAGCTGAAAACGGGCGATGAGGGGCTAACTGGTGAAGAAGACAACGCTTGTGGCAGCGACAAAGCTTTAGAGGCCGACGAAGAGAGCATCCAGGATATAGAAGAAGAAGAGGACGAAGACAAAGAACAAGGAGTGGTGGAGGCTACCGGAGCGGAAGATTGGAGAACCCCCATCCGGACATACTTGCTCGAAGGGAAGCTACCCGAAGACCGACAAGAAGCGAGAACGATAAAGACAAAGAGCTCCCGATACACCATCCTAGACCAGAAACTCTATTTGAAGAGCCTCGTAGGTTCCTACCTACGCTGTCTTGGCAAGAAGGAAGCGGAATACGTCATGCAGGAGATCCACAGCGGAGAATGCGAAAACCACTCTGGTGGACGCAACCTGCTGAGGAAAGCCAAGTTGCAGGGGTTCTTTTGGGAAACCATGCGCGCGGACTGCATCAACCACGCCAAGAGATGCGAGAAATGCCAACGACACGCCCCAGCGATCAACTGCCCGACAGAAGAACTATCGGTGGTGTCCGTACCATATCCCTTCATGAAGTGGTCTATGGATATCTTCGGTCCCATGCCGATCGGAGCGAGAAAAAAAAGGTTCATGCTGGTTGTCACGGACTTCTTCACGAAGTGGACCGAGGCTGAGTCCTACGCCAACATAAAGGATTCCGACATCGAGAGTTATGTTTGGAAGAACATAATCACTCGCTTCGGACTCCCTAGGGAGATCATCGTGGACAACGGTTCTCAGTTCATCTCGAAGAAGTTCAGGGATTTCTACGCACGTTGGAGGATAAAGCTGAACACGTCAACGCCAAGATATCCCCATGGGAACGGGAATGCCAAAGCGGTCAATCGAACGATCACCGACAACATCAAGAAGCGACTCGACAAGAAGAAAGGCTTATGGGTGGACGAACTCCCAGGAGTACTGTGGGCTTATCGGACGACACCTCATTCATCCACCGGTGAAACTCCTTTCGCTCTGGCATTCGGGGTGGAAGCGGTGATCCCGGCGGAGGTGGGAGTCTCCAGTTTCCGGCGATCTTGGGCACCGAGCAACGAAGAGGCTAACAACCAGGACCTTCTTCATCAACTCGACCACGTCGATGAAAGACGGAAGCGGGCCAGAGTTCACATCGCCAACTATCATAACACCATCGCACGTTTTTACAATAAAAAGGGTGCGCCCGAGAAGGTTCCGAGTCGGCGAGTTGGTCCTCCGAAAGGTTTTCCTTAACACAGCCGAGCTGAACGCAGAAAAGCTGCGAGAAAGCTGGGAAGGTCCGTACACAGTTACCGAAATCGTCAAGCCTGGATTATACAACCTCAAGAACACCGATGGGGTCAAGGTAATAAGAAGATGGAACGTCAAGCACTTGAAGAAGTATTATCAATAAGCGTCATCCGTGTTTTTCCGCTTCGCCCCGTCCTTTTTGGTATCCTTTTTCGATTTCTAATTTTAGGATTGTGTTTCTTTTAAGTTTATTGAAAAGGGAATCCCGGCCCTGCTTGTTCGGGATCTACATGCTTGGCTCCGGCCTTATCAATACAATATGGAGTACTCTTCCCTCGCGAGCCGGACCCATTGGGGGACTCGAAGGGTTTAACGAGGCTCGTCTTTTAAGAAAAAAATATTCGTTTACTTCTAAACTTCAACGTGTCGCTAACAAAAGAGAAAAACAAAACTACAACGAAAAGGGCCAACAAAAAAAATAAGGCGAAAATGCCAAGTACATCATCGTGATTGGGCCCGGTGTATGCCGATAAGCTCATCGCCGCAAAATCAAAGGCGAAAAATGCCAAGTACATCGTCGCGATTGGGCCCGGTGTATACCGATAAGCTCATGGCCGCAAAATCAAAGGCGAAAAATGCCAAGTACATCGTCGCGATTGGGCTCGGTGTATACCGATAAGCTCATGGCCGCAAAATCAAAGGCGAAAAATGCCAAGTACATCGTCGCGATTGGGCCCGGTGTATACCGATAAGCTCATCGTCGCAAAATCAAAGGCGAAAAATGCCAAGTACATCGTCGCGATTGGGCCCGGTGTATACCGATAAGCTCATCGTCGCAAAATCAAAGGCGAAAAATGCCAAGTACATCGTCGCGATTGGGCCCGGTGTATACCGATAAGCTCACCGTCGCAAAATCAAAGGCGAAAAATGCCAAGTACATCGTCGCGATTGGGCCCGGTGTATACCGATAAGCTCACCGCCGCAAAATCAAAGGCGAAAAATGCCAAGTACATCGTCGCAATTGGGCCCGGTGTATACCGATAAGCTCATCGTCGCAAAATCAAAGGCGAAAATGCCAAGTACATAGTCGCGATTGGGCCCGGTGTATACCGATAAGCTCACCGTCGCAAAATCAAAGGCGAAAAATGCCAAGTACATCGTCGCGATTGGACCCGGTGTATATCGATAAGCTCATCGCCGCACTCCAAAGTTCACCGCCATGAGGAGTACGAGATTATCAACGAAATCGTCATCGCGCGGGACTTATTTAATAAAAAAAAGGGGGGGGGGACGCCTCAAGAAGAGCCTCTGAAGAAATCGGCAAGTTGGTACAAGCCGGAACCTGAAATCACCGAGTTGTTAGACATCAGATGTGCAGATCTCACGAAAGAAAGGAAGAATAGGATCAGAAGATACCTCAGGAGCCGAAAGGGCTAATGTCGACACCAAGTCGACAAAGTCATCGTCAAGGCGGTACCTCTCCCGTGAAGATGGGGAGGGACGCAGGTCTCCACCAGTCGTTTCGACGGCTTGATCGGCCTCAACCGGGGGAGTTGGAACAAGAAGAGTCGGGGTGGCCTCCTCAGTGAGAGCGGCCCCGTCCTGCGAAGCGACAGTAACAATCTCCAAAGCCGGAGAGGCCGTCTCGGTCTCCTTAGGCAAATTGGTTTTCTTCGGAGGATGGGCATCGCGCGTCTCTTCGGACGCCTGCCTCTTCGGAGCAGCTTGTCGCGAGAAGATTCCCGCGAAGAAGTGTGAGTCTCCGACTCACGACGATCTCCTGAAGGATGAGAAGCCTCGCGAGGGCGAGATACCCCCGAGGAGCGCTGGTCCTCCGATGAGCGAGGAGCGTTGGCGTCCTGCTTATGCGTCGTTCGTCGCTCCGAGCTACCCTTCTCGGGCGGAGGTCTATCGTTTGAAAGAAATCTGCCAGCCCCACTCTGAGGCACGAGACCAAGATAGCCTGCTTTCGACAGATCCCTCTGAGGCTCGGAAGTCCCCTTCCTTTCCCTGGATCTTGGCCTTGTCCTGGACCTTGGCCTTGTCCAGGATCTTGGCTTTGACGTTGTCGAGAGTCCGTTGATCCGCGAGAAGCCGATTGGGACCTTTTTCTTCGGCTTGGGAGCTCTTCGGACGACAGGGGACGAAGAGCTGTCTTTTACCTCCTCGATACGAAACCCCACTGGCCACAGACTCTTAGGGGGCGGACCCACGATGTGGCAGAGCTGATAGACTCCGGAGTCCTTAACGCGAGTACCGACGAAATCCTCCGCCCAGTTTCGATGAGGGTTGTCTAGGAGAGCCTGGACGACCTCAGCAAAGCGCTCATCGTCTTTTTTATTGGCGATGGGCCTGAACTTGGGCAGCTCTTGATCGACAACCGACTCAATAGGCAGCGCATCGTAGTGCGGCCCGAAGGTGAAGCGGTCCAGTTTTGCGAAGAAATACCTGTTCTCCCACCCAGATTCATTGTTGGGTGTGTTCGCGATGATGTGAGTATTCACGACATGCGAGAGGAAGAGTCGGCCCAAATTCTTTGGGTTCTTCGACCACTTGAAGAGCCGCATCAAGTCTTCCAAGGTGATGACCACTTTCTGTTCGACAGCGATTGTCATGGTGCAGAGGAGGAGGCGAATAGAATTGGGGCTGACCTGGGTGATCGGCACGTTGAAGGCGTGGATGAAGGAGATGATGAGATGCGGCAACAGGAGATGCAAGTCCACCGACCGGAAGAAGTGCTCGTAAGAAGCGATATATCCTTCTGGGGGCTCATCGGCAAGCTCGCCGGAGCGAGGAAGGCGGAGATGGCAGGGATCACAGTCCGCGAAGTCTTTCCTCATGCTTTCCAGATGCTTCTCAGTCATGATAGACTTGGGCGACCGAGTCTTGAAGATTTTTCCAGGCTTAGACATTTTGCACTGGCGGTGAGAAGGAACGAAAAAGGAAGTCTGAAGATTTCGAAAGCAAGAAAGTTTTCAAGAAAGTAAATCGCAGAGAGTTTTTGGGAAAGTTGCAGAAAGTCAAAGTGTTTGGGTCGAGGGCGAGATTCAAATTTATAGAGGGAAGGCATCCGAAGATGAAAGGGCGTGTTTGGATCTGACGGTCCAGGATCGAAGCGAGGGAAATCAATCAACGGTGGAGATCGAAAGAGTCGTTGCAAAACCCAAAAGCACTCGAGTACGAGAAAACCCCACATATAATGCTGATGGATTGACATCGATCTCTGAGATTTGACAGCCTGGAAAAGCACGCCGAATTAGAGCTACATGGAAGCACGCGCTCGGAGATTCGCACTCAGGAATTGGAAGAGTCTTCGGAGGGACACAACCGCTTCGGGAAGACACGAGCTCTTCGAGGACATGTGCTCTTCGAGTATACAGCCTCATCGAAGATATACCTCATCGCGGAACTCCCTTTTTGGGATGTACCTTATCGGGAAACAACTTCGAATTCATTTTACCAACTGTTTCACACTTGATAAAATGGGGGACTAACTGTTAAGGTCAGATTTTGTCAAATCATCCCTCAACACTACTGATGTCGTTTTATATGCAAATGACAAAGAATGGAGGCAAGGTTACTTAAAGATTCTGGGCCCATCAAAAGATAGAACAGCTTAAGGCCCAACAACGATGAAGCCCACGAGGAGTCAAAGCCTATCAGGGAGCAAGACCTTATCACGACAAGAGAGTGCATCGAGCAGAGGCTCATCGAAGAGGAGTCTCATCGGGAAAACCCAACTGAATTAAAAGAGGAAGTCATTCGAGATCGCGAGAAAAGAGGGATATTGGTTCATTCAGTTGAGGATTTCGTGGGATATCCAACGCAAATAAGGAAGGTCAACAACAATCATAGCAAGAAAGAAGGAAACCCTAGCACAATTCGTGGGAATAATCTAGAAGCCCTAAAGCCTATAAATATGCATGTAAACTCGTTATAAATTCATCGAGTACCATTATATCGTAAGTTGGAGAGATTAATTCTTGAGTTCTTGAGTTTGTTTATTCATAGCATTCTCGATTTCTCAAGGATTAGAGTGTGTAATCTTCGATTGTCCAAGCTAATCAACGGAAGAAACCGGGTCCTCTCGGAATCATAATAAATCAAGAATACTCGTGTTCATAGTTATTTGTATTCTTTCGATTATTCTTGTGACTGTAGGGCGTAAAACGCCATCTACATGTATTAATTTGATTATCAATCTTGATATTTCCAAAAGAAAGCTTAGCAAATGATTGGTTAGAGAGCGAATTTTGACAAAATAATCAAGTGAGTCGACTCTACGGATATGTGAAGAGTTGTAATCGAATTTGGATTGCCCATTAACTTAAGGTTTGTGGTTGAATAATCTTTAAAAAAGTTACAATATTATTCCCTCGCATATCCATTGTATCGTAATATTATTGTCGTTTTTCAAGGCCACGCTCTCAGTGTGCTAGCTAGTAGCTAGGTATATCTTCCACATAAAGCTTTTGTATTTGATAATTGAATGTGCAAGTGCAATCCATTGCACCAAACACTATTAAGCATTCACCAACCAATAAATTGTCACTAACTTATCTCTTAAGATTCAGTGCTCAATGCACCAAACATTTTCTTGATGGAAAGTTTCTTCCCCACAAATTCAAAATCTAAAACATATATGGGCCCAATTATTTTGCAATCTTGTTAGGTTTGGTCTACAAAGATTCACTTTGGCTCTCCTCCTTTCTCATAAATAATGAAAATATAATTTCGAGTTTGTGTTATAATTCGAGCACCGTAAAAGCAATGAAAATAACAAATTGATTACATTCCGCGGGACTTAAATTTAAATTATTCCTAGAAATTACACGTCGAGAGATTATATTTAAATTGTAATGAAAATTAGACAAGGTGTAAGTTAAAATTTTATATGACTTTAATTTGCGAACGCATCTAAGATACATAATCGAGTCTATTTGACCCAAAGTCTTATTTGTCCAATCTCTTTGCTTCACTATCATCAAAATTATATATAAAAAAAGAAATCAAAATTATATGTAATCAAAATTCAGAATGAAGGAAAACCCTCCAATTATTAATAAACAAACAAAAGCAAAGTTTAACAAGGATAGCCACATGATTACACATTTGATAATTAATTATTAAAAAAAGTCTCTTATAAGGATGACATATATATATAGCAACCACTATTCCAAAGCATGCCACATTATTGTGTTTGTGTAGAAGATATTTATTAGGCAATTCATCCTTATCTTCTCTCTCAAGAAAATTCTTCTATCATGTTGCTACATTAAGCTCATCAGCATACGAAGCCTGAGATCTGGTGGTGGGCACTATGGAAACATGTCGTATTATACAGAATGGTGCGATGAGTGATTGTGTTGGAGAAAGTCCTTATAAGAGCTAGCTTTTATGATGATGATGATCAAGCGTTGAAGGCAGAAATGCGTGCTCACTTTCGTACATCTGTCAAGAAAGAAAGCTGACCAATATATATATGCATGGCTCGGATTCGGAAAGCAATCTTCTTTGGAATATATATTCTCCTACACGTGATGTTTGTAGCTTGAAGCAAGCAGTGTGAAGCTGTGTGTGCGTGTGTGTGTAAGTGTATGTAGATTAATGCAGGTTTCATTCAGGGTCAGGTAAGAGTTTGTTTTCTTGTTATGAATTATGATCTCTCTGAGCTGTATCTGTATATAGATATAGAATATTATTGATTCCAAAGTGGTAAAGCTAATTATCATCTTTGTTTGTAACATGGACTTTAACAAAAGTTCAGACCTTTTTTTTTTTCTTCTTCTTTTGATTTAGTGCACAACAGAATCTCTCTCGCTCTCCTTCTCCTTAGTCTGAGGTGTTCACCACGTTAGCAGATGGTGAAATGTCTATGAAATTCTGTTAATGGGATCCACGTGACACGTGTAAGTAAGGACAAGATGAATTCATGTCTTCGTGACACGACACAGTTTAAGCATTCTTATATTTTAGCTAGAATAGGTATCGTAATCCACTATTACAAATATAGGTTTCGAAAAATGGACTTTGCATGACGGTTTTCCTGTAACCATGTAATTGTACAAGTGATATTATTATTATTATTATTATTATTATTATTATTTTGCATAATTTTGAATATGATTATTGGCGTAAGCAGCCAGACCGGTTATAGATACTCGACATCATATAAGAAAAAAAAAAACATCGTATTGAAAAACATATGTGATAGACAAATAAGTTCAAATGTCTACTTTGAATAAATTATAACAAACACTAGAGAAATTGGATGTAAAATGTGTGTTTCACAATTTTTTAAATTATGTTATACATAATTATATTTGAGAGATAATACTAGCGTAAAGATCTCGGAAAAGTTTCACGTCCTCTTCTTTCGGTCTCATGCTTCCAAGAAGGCGATCCCGATTGTGTCGGCATCATTCTCCCCGGGGTCAAAAGAATTTGTCCTCGAATTTGTTGGTGCGTTGTCGTCGGAGTTGTATCCGGTGTAGGCACGGAGCTGTTTGACCTTGAAGACATCATGAGTACGGATGTGGCTCGGGAGGCGGAGTCAATAGGCGTTGGGGTTAATTTTCTTCACAATCTCCACGGGTCCAATCGTCTTGGGTTTGAGCTTGTTGTACTCGTGTGCGGGTACTCGTTCCTTTGTCAAGACGGCCCACACGAAATCTCCAACATCAAATTCCACATTGCGTCGCTTCTTTTCTGCTTCCTGTTTGTAGCGAGCATTTCTGGTTTCAAGGTTTGCCACGGTTTGCTTGTGCGTGTCTTGGAGTTGGGCAATGAAATCAGAGGCTTTGGTATGCACAGGTTCAGTGTGTCGGACAACGAGATCGAGTGGGCAGCGATGTGTGATGCCGTAGACCACAAGAAATGGGCTAAAACCCGTGCTTCGATTAACCACATTATAATGTGCGAATTTGGCTTGGCTAAGCTTAAGATCCCATGCTTTAATCGAACTACCTACAAGACAAGGTAATAAGTCACTAAGCGAACAGTTAACTACCTCGGTTTGACAATCGATTTCCGGGTGATAAGGCCACTAAAATTAAGGTGAGTATCCACGAGAAGCCATAAGTTACGCTAAAAATGACTAAGGAAGAGCGTATAATGATCCGAGACAATAGACGTCGGTAGGCCATGCAAGCAATAAACCTTGCGAAAGTATAAAAACGCCACATGACTTGCGTCGGAAGTTTTCTTGCATGGTATGAAGTGAACCATTTTTTAGAAGCGATCCACGACGATGAAGATGGAATCGTGTTGGCATTTGGTTCGTGGGAGGCCGAGGACAAAATCCATACTAACATCGGACCATGGGAGAGTTGGGATTGGAAGAGGTAAATAAAGTCCGGCGTTCGTAGCTTCCCCTTTAGCGAGGTGACAAATGCGGCAACGATCCACAAAACGAAAAATTTCCTTGCGCATGGATGGCCAAAATTAGGATTTCTTGACAAGAGCTAGAGTGCGGTCATGTCCGACATGACCTTCGTTTTAAAGATCACGAATTATCATGGGACGAAGGCTTCCCTCGGGAATACACAGTTTACCGTCGCGATATAAGAAGCTATCTTTCCATGCAAATGCCGAATCGAGAAGAGAAGCCGCTGTCACAGTGAAACGGCCGAAGTAAGGATCGGTGGGGTAGAGCACGGGTAGTTCGTCGAAACCCAGTACGGAGACGCGAAGTTGTTGAAGCAACAGGGGGCGTTGGCGACACGATTGAGAATACATGCTTTGTGCTTGATTGTGAACGTGAATTGTTGAAGAAAATAAATCCAACAAGAATGGTGTGCGGAGACCTTGTCTTGGGTGCCGAGGTGCTTAAATTCATTGTGGTTTGTAAAAAGGACGAAATCCTGGTGAAATAAATACTGGTGCAAATGGTGAACCGCACAAACTATCGCGTAGAATTTGACGTCATAAGTGTTATAACGGGATTTAGGACCGGAGAGTTTCTCACTAAAGTAAGCAACGGGGCAAGAACCTTGACTCAAAGCATCCCGTATACCAACCTTGGAGGCGTCACAATGGAGGAGAAACAGTTGCTCAAAGTCCGGTAGAGCAAGGATCGGCGCGGTGGTGAGCTTTGCCTTAATAATTTCGAATGCTTTAGATGTATCCGGGCTCCAATGGAAGCGCCTTGTTTTTATGCACTCGATGATAGGTTCCATGATGGAACTAAAGTGCGGAATAAATCGGCGATAAAAGGAAGCTAACCCGTGGAAGCTCCAGACCTCGGTAACTGTGGTAGGTGTTGGCCTAGAGAAGACGACTCAAACTTTTCCCGGGTCCACGGAAAGACCATTGGCCGAGACGATGTACCCTAAGAACTTGACGAAATCGGTCACAAAGGAGCACTATTGTAAGACGCTGTAGAATTCATGTGCACGCAACGCAACACGAGCAACACGGCACGAAGATGTTGTAATGCTCCTTAGTGGTGGCACTATAAAGAAGCACGTCATCAAAATAAACGACCACGAATTTTCCAATGAACGGGCAAAAAGCTTGATTCATTACCCGCATAAAAGTGCTCGGGGCATTGGAAAGGCCAGACGGCATGACAAGCCATTCATAAAGTCCCTCACGAGTCTTGAACGCCACTTTCTACTCACCACCGGGTCGCATACGAATTTGGTGATAGCCGCTCTCGCCGTACCGAGGCGGAGCTTTCCGAAGAACTTCTGACAAAATCTCAGCGCCTTGCTCTGATTTGTGAGGCCGTTGGCATGCCCCTTGACAAAGAGGATTGCCTGGCGTCTCGGGTCGAAGCTGCTCTGAAGAAACACGTTAAAGACTCAGAAGCTGCACATGCCGAAACGGTCGAGGAACGCCATGGTCGAGAGCGTTTGTACGAGAGTGCCCTTGCCAAGTTGAAACGTTTCTCGATGAGTTTTGATTTCTTGACCAATCCATCAACGCCAATCGCTTGACGGCTGCTTACGGGGCCACCATTAGAGTGGCTGAGAAGATTCCTTCTTTGGCGTCCGGTGAAAGTTTCAAAATCCGTCTTCCGGAGTGGTATGAGCTCCGTGATAAGCATCATGCCGAGGCTGAAGAGCTAGAGAAGAAAGCCGCAGGAGCCCTCAAATCTCTCTCGCTATCCCCTTGCAAGCCACCGACTGTTGACGGTCGACGAGTGGCCAATCTTGTACAGGAGGGAACTTCTCTTGAGTCTCCATCACCTTCCTCGAGGGTGGACGAATACGGATCCAACGTCGGGATAACGCCCCCGGAGCCCATGGTACAAGAATGCCCTTGGAGTTTATTTTTCTTTTTCTCTCGCAGGACATTTCTTATCTTTTTCCTTTCTCTTTAACATGTATTTCCTTCGTCGTCGTGATTCCTCTTTGTAACAAAATTGCTTCTCCTATCAATGAATGCACCTTTCTGGGCATTGTTTTCTTTCTTTGTTGAGCTCTTTTGTTGTTCTCTTTGTATGTGCCTCTTAAAATTTCCTTTGCAGGATGAAGGTGATACTGGTGTTCTTTTCCCCGAGGATCTTTTCCTTGGCGATGGAAAAAACTGCGAGGGGAACGAGGGGTTGGCGTCGAATCCGATCTCGACGTGGGAACCATTTGAGAAAGAAGTTCCTTCTTGCGAGGCCGCGGAGGCTAAGCTTGCCGAGTACAAGTTTGAATATGATGAGAATAGGCGTCTCCTTGCGATTGCTGAAGAATCTTTGATCGAAGAGCGCGAGCGGTATCAACTATGTGAGGAGAACCTTAAGGCGCGGCTTTGGCAAAGAGACTGGTGTATCGCCTGGATCGCTGAGGCCATTAACTTGCTCCCTGGCCAGGAGGAGCACATCTATTTCCATGTCAAAGATACGCTGAGGAAGTTTGCCAAGGACCGAGACACGGTCGGGAGCGAGGCGTCGAGGAGAGTTTCGCCCGTATACGCCTCTTCTTCGACGCGACGAGCAAGTTGGCCTGCGCCTCGTAGAGCTTTGACGCTCTCGAGGAGTCCGTTCGTGTTCATCGCGAGTTGGGTGGTGTTCTTGCGAACATCAGGCTCATCGAGGGGATTTCCTCCCGCTCAACTATTGGCGAGGCCCGGAGGGAATTGACGAGGTGGCGCAGGTTGGAGCGAGAATATATGGCCGAGTTGGCCGAACTTGGAAAAAGGGGTGCCAGCAATCCCGACTCTCCTCCGCTTACTCCCTGTTGTCCTTCGGTCACAGATGAAGTACACTCCCCGGTTCTCGACGTCCTTTCTTCTTCGTCGGATTCGGCATAAGACAGCTAGCTTAGTGTCTTGTAATTTTCCTTTTCTAGGTTGTTCTCTGTGATTCTTGTAATGAAATAAATAAAATGGTTTTTTGTTTCTCTTGCTTTTCTCTTAAGTTGCGTTTCTTTCCTCGCCTCTGTTTACTGCGTTATTCTCGGCTTTTCCCTCGTAGTTTAAATAAAAATTAACTCTCGACGCTCCTCGCCTCAAGGGCTTCTCGAATGTGCTCGCGAGGTTCTCCGACGATGATCCAGTATGCTTAGTTGCTGAAGATATCCTTTGTCGATTCTTCGGTGTTATCACCTAGGATTGTGCCGACGTGCTCTTTCGTCAAGACTCCCTCGGCGATGTCACTAGGCCGGAGGATTACTCCCTGCGGGAACTGTGATATTTGTATTTCTGGGAATATTAAATAAGTGACTTGTAAATAATATTTTGTGACTTGTATTTTGAATGACATGAATATACTACTTTTCTCTATCCTTTTTCTTTTCAAGTGAGATGTATATCGACCCCCCCCCCCCCCCCCCCCTTTATAAAAAATGGGGGTAAGGCTTCAAAGGGAAGTTATAACTATCCTTCCTGGCGCTCTCACCATCCACTGCTCACTCGGCACCCTCGCCGTTCTTCTTGGGCACTCTCGCCCTTCTTTTTGGCACTCTCGCGGGTAGCACTGCATACTTCATGCATGTCTTCTGCGGCGTCTGCCGGTACACGGTGGGGGAGGAGCGCTTTCCCTTATATTATTTGAGGGCTTTTCGTACACCATGATTTCCTTTTCGCAAATCCTGCAGTATTCCATATCGATCAGTCGGGCGGGTAGCACTGAAGTTCGTTGCTCGGGGCCGTGTGTCGCGCTTTCTGTTGCGAGCAGCGAGGGCAAGTCCTCGAGTCTGGACTTTCCTCCTCCCTGTAGCTGTATCTGAGCCCGTTGACCCTCAGGAATTTCATTTCATGCTTTATCGTGGATAAGTTGTCGACTATGTTGTCCACAGTGATTTGTAGGCAGCTCGGCACGCACAACTTGATGATCTTTGGGTTATTTTTCAGGATGAACCTCAAAGCGGCGTTGGTGATCTAGAAGCACTTGTACATCGTCAGATTTTCCATTTTCCCTTGGGATTTCGTCGCCAAACTCAAAAGATCCTAATTTTTGAGCCTTTCGTTCATCGGCTCGTCAATGTTGAGGTTCCGCCACAAAAGACGATTTCCCCGAACCTCATCGTGCAGCGACGTGCACACCAAAGCTTCTCTAGGCTTAGGTATGGCAGGACAAAATCCATTACAGGGTGTGGCTTGCCGGCCTTCTCCGCATTCTCCGAGGGGATGCGTTGAGGGTACTCGTCCAGGGCTCCTCGCGGCTCCTAACCCTGTCGGTCTTCCGCAGCACTCCCCGTCATCAGATGCGGCTCATCTCTCTTCGGCCACTCTGTGCTTCCCCAGCCGTCCATTGCCAAGTGTTCATCTTCGCCTTGTACTTCCGCCCCGATTCTTTCGGGCTGTCCTCAAGCTCCTTCGATGACGCTCTCGTTCGCCTCTTCCTTCATCATGGTGTTCATCCTCTCTCTCGTACCAAGAAGAACTAGCAAATACCAGTTTAGAGAAGAGGAAGTTCGGGATTTTCTAGGTATAGAGATCAAGAACCGTTTGAGAGATAGCTGCCTTTTTTCTTTCTCCCGAAAAGTTCCCTCTTCGTGTCCTCCCAAGCTTCCTATTTATAACTGTCTTTCTCCTCATGCATAGACTCTTGGTATCTCCTGACACGGCTGTCCTTTTGCCGCGCTTTGGGAATCATTTTGGCTCATTAATGCGCGTGCCGTCTTTATCTAGTCGTCTGACTATGCGCCTGCCGCATTTAATGCAAGCGTCCGTACGTATTCTCTTGCACAAGGTTTGACTTTTCCACGATTATCTTCGATAATCTTTGATTATCCGTCTTGCCGGTAGTTATCGGCAAGACAGTTATGCCAGTACTTTTCTATGATTTTTGCCAAAAATCTGCAAACATCTTGAAAAATAACAAAAATATGGTACTTTTCAAGAAATTTTGCAATTTTTGATGATTTTATTCGAGTATTTACATATGTGTGAGAGTGAGACTATATTTTATTTGCCTATGCTTGAGTATGAAATGATTTTATTTTTGGTATTTTTAATGTTTTATCAACATTATAAACTTAGTAAATATATTCTTAAAATATTTTAGTGATTTTTCGTCGATAATCCTCGGTAAGTGTCGATAATCCATCGATAATCATCGAGAAGTATCGGTAATCGGTAAGCTACAGTATTATTAGTTTTCCGTCGATAATCCGGTAAGTTATCGATTAATCCGTCGATAAGGGCAAGCGATTTATCAGCAAGTTTGGTAAGTTGAACCTTGCTCTTGGATTGGTTTGTCTCTTGGGTTGCCCCTTGTTCTTCGAAGGCTCTCCAATTTCTCCTTTACCTGTCTCCTGCCCTTCTTTCCTTGGTCGCCATCTCGCAGATCCCCTCCTTGCGGGTTATCTCCTCGTTACCATCAAGGAATCCCTCAACGAATTTCTTTTCTCTTTGGCGACTGAAGTCTCCATGACGACCATCCTCTCCTTGCGGATTCTCACACCTATAATCAAGAAAAAACACAGAGCCCCACGGTGGGCACCAAACTGTTGAGGGCAAAAATATCAACAAACAGTCACGAGGATATCTCCTCGAGTTTAAAGAAAAGAGTCCGGATTTTATCTCTTTTAGTGTTAAGAATCGGCAAAACAAGAATGATAATTGCTATGAACTGTTTGTGTATTTTTTCTATTGATGAACTTCGGATTACAAGCTTCACAATACAAGTTCTTTCTTTCTCTTGGTTTCTCACTTGGGAAATACTCAGGATTCGATCCCCTTACAATGGTGATTCCCTTTACTATTTATAGGCGAGTTGCCCTAACTAGGGCTCGGTTCTCATGGTTGATTCTCATGCGGTCCTTCCTCTGAAAAAGTGTTGTGGTCCTCTCTGAAATTCTCTGCGAGAATAGGAAGACGCATTTCCACTAACATTGTCGCCTGCCACGCACTAAGGACAACCTGAGCAAGTAGTGCGCGTACGTCTCCACTTTTGTCAGTTTCGCCGCCAGACCTCAGCTGCATTTATTGAGGTTGGGACGTACGCCTCCGACGCGTCCTCACTAGCATTCTCTTAGCCTCTTGAGCTTCTCGTCCGAGAAGCTTTCTCGAACATCCTCCTTAGAGCTGCTTCCCCGAGCATCTCCTTCCAATACGTTTCTCCGAGCATCTTCTTTGAAATACTTACTCGAGCACCCTCCTTGGAAATACTTCCTCGGGCAAGGATACTTCCTCGAGGTACGAGGAAGTACCTTTTTGTTGACCAATAGTCAACAAACTTATTTGCCTCCATTTCTCGTCGTTTCTAGGATAAACGACACGAGTAGTTTTAAGGAGGGATTTGACGAAATCCGACCTTAACACCGACGACCTGCAACCACCGCTCGCCATAAAGCAGCCGTCAAGCCCTCCACAAAGAAGGAAGTCGCGATATAAAGAAAAAAAAAGGAAGAAAGAAAGAGAAATATACCCTAAAGTACCAAAGTTATACAAGGTATTATCTAACCATAATCGTATTTCCTCTTTTAATTTATGCGGATTTTATTAAGCCCATAAGCCCGAAATCACACTAACTGGGCTTCTAAAGCTGAAGTTTGATTTTTCAAATGGTCTAAAACGATCAAAAATGGGCTTTTATATGTTTTTAATTGAAAAAGGCCACTTTCAAAGGTTGTTAAAAAAGCCTTGGAAATTAAACTTTGGAACTTTATAAAGTTTCTTTTTTAATTTTCAAACATGAAAATCAAATAAAAATTATTTTCCCGGGTTTTCATGAGATTATTTAATTATTTACGGTATTTATTACAAGCGAATAAGTGCGCAATAATTAAGGAAAATTTTAAAGTTCCAAGCTCAATGCGCAATTATTATTTCCAAAGTATTTATTTACTTTCAAATTTATTATCTCACTTGATTTTATTTATTTATTTTTGGATTTATTTACGGAGTTAAAAATTAATTTAATTGGCCTTTATTTTTTAAAGTACGCCTATGAATCTTTAAAAATTCAAAAATCGAGTAAAATCATAAAAAGTGACTTGTAACTTTAAGTTCGCCTATGTCTTTGACTATGCTCGGATTATTTTCCCGCTTACTTCTGCTAATACATATTCGAAAATATATCAGAAACGCTCAGTTAAAGGAAATTTGCAGTTCCTTGGGAGGACGGAGAGGAGATTAAAGTCTCTGACAATCCGGATCCTCGCCAAATATTACAAGTTACCGTAAGTCTTGAAAAGAAAAGTTTCTCGCGCAATACAATTACCCAAAAAACTTGGGGGTTAATTTTATGTGCATTTTTCTAAACATATAAAAATTGGGCCTATTTTGGAAAAAGTCAAAGCCCATTAAGAAAACTCAAAGCCCATCATGGAAAGTCAAGGCCCATCACTAAAGCCAAATACCTGGGCCGACGAACTAAGACATTGGCGAGGCCCGGGGTCAAAAAAGGCGAAGCCGAGAAGGCAACGAGGCGACGAAGCCGATGAGGCGACGAGGCGACAAAGCCGACGAGGTGACGAAGCCGACGAGGTGTCGATGCCAACAAGGCGACGAACCCGACAAGGCGACGAAGCGACAAAGCCGACGAATCCCACGAAGTGACGAAGCCGACGAGGCGACAAAGCCCACGAAGCGATGAAGCTGACGAGGCGACGAGGCCCCTCATCATAACTTGACGAGGGCATAACTTGCAAATATTCTACACGACAAAGAAATCCGAGACTACAAAGATCTCTGAGAAATCCTCTGGATTCCCCCGAACTCAACATACAGACTCGCAGACAACCCGAAGACATCAAAGAAGAATCAAGAAGCACCGGCGACCCCTTTTGCAGGGCAAGGCGCCTTGACCAACCCCTTGGAGCAAATGAGAAATTCGCAGGCCCCTGGAGATGCAATTTTAGGGAATTTGTTTTCCTATAAATAGGAGCCTTCACCCCCTCATTTCCACACTCACTAACAACTTTCCAGAGACTCTCTCTCTCTAGATTTGTGTCTAGAAAACTCGTCTACCCTTAGGGGGAATGGACTTGAGTTAAGAGCTGAGATTGATCTAGAAGCAGAGTCTCAGTCTCGATTAGAAAAGTTGTTCGAGTCAGTGAAGGCATCCATTCGTCATGATAAGGCCCCTCGTTAGACGAGGCCACCTACCCCGACAAGGTCGACAGAGGAAGGAGCTTCCCTCGTCGGGATAAGGCCCTCGTCAGATGAGGCCACCTACCCCGGCGAGGTCGACAAGGAGTATCCCTTTACAGGTTAGGCGCCCTCGCCAACCTTGACAAGGTCCACAAAAGAGCATACCTCGTCAGGTCAAGGATTTTGTTGTGCTTTGCCAAGGGTCATCCCCAGGCCACCAATCTCGGGACCCGACTCTAAGTTAAAGCCATTTTTACGCATTAACACCACTTTTTAAATAGACTTTACTAAATACACAGGAGCCACTTAGTTGGTCGAGCGAGGAATGAGGAAGTGATAACGGACGGTAATCTTGTTAATTGCACGACTATCCACGCACATGCACCACGTACCATATTTCTTTGGCTTGAGGAGGACGGGCACGGCACACGGGCTTAAACTCTCATGAATATGTCCTTTCGCAAGAAGACCCTCGACTTGACGGCGTAATTCCTCATGTTTAACCGGACTCATGCGGTAATGCGCACGATTCGAAAGTTGAGAATTGGGAACCAAGTCTATATGGTGTTGTATGTCACGAAGAGGCGGTAATGACGAAGGCGGTGAACTTGGAAAAATATCCGCAAACTCGGTTAAAAGCGGTATGACCGTTGGCGGGGTCACATCGGGAGCGGTGATGGGTTTTCCCACGAGTGCAAACTTGATACCTGATTTGGTGGCGGCGGTCTCGAACTCAGACCGAATGAGTAAACTAGGAGATGTGCGTCGCGCGGGAAGTAAACTCGGGTTCGTCGGCAAAAACACTATTTTTTTCCCGCCGAAAAGAAAATTCTACGTGTTCGCGGTGCCATCGTGTGTGGTCTTTCGATCATATTGCCATTGTCGCCCTAAGAGTAAGTGACAAGCATCCATAATTACCACGTCACAAAGTACCTCATCATAATACGACGAACCAGTGGAAAAATTTACCTGGAGTCGTTGAGAAACGAAGACCTCGGTACCGGCTTGGAGCCAAGCGAGGTTATATGGTGTAAGGTGTGGCTCTGGTGTGAGACCGAGTTTCTTCACAACTTCTTTGGCGATGACGTTTTTGCAACTTCCCGAGTCTATGTCAAAACGACATATTTTTCCGCCGATGGTGCATGTCGAAAGAAAAATTTTAGACGGGAGCGTACGATCATCCCGGCTTTGTGGTGTCAGAAAGTTTTGATGGACAACGAGAGCATGACCCATGCCTCCGGTGAGTTCAACAGTGGCATCACCCTCCTCGGGCTCTTCGTTGAATATTGGATCGCCCGAAATCGGTCTATCGGGATCGTCGAGAAAAAGCCCAGTTCGAGATTGTTGTTGGCAATTTTGGCGTCGATGCCCAAGCTCTCCAGAACCAAAACAACAAATAGTGGTTGACTGTGCGTGTGGGGGCAGATTGGGGGTGATAGTGGCATTCGGGGTGTGACTTGGTAGGGCCGGTGCAATGTTGGGGGACGTGGAGGTTGGGTAACGCCGGTGAGCATCGCCACGTGATTGTTAAATTTCAATGGCCATGGAACGTTATTGGGCTTCGGATACGGAGACGGGACCAAACAAGTTCATCATGTCTTGTATCGGAACACGTAACCCAACGATATATCTCGCCATTAATTGGGCCTCTGATTCTGCTAAGTCATTACGAAGAACGAGCATACGAAAAGCCGTTGTATAGTCGGAAACAAATTTTGTAACTTGGCGTAAATTTTGGAGGGCATGGTAAAGCGTACGTTCATAATTAAACGGAAGGAGATCCGCTCGCATATGTTTACGCATCTTCACCTCTGTCGTGATCTTCGGTTTTCCGTGCGACTTTGTTGGTTCTTGAATTAATCCCACCATGCCGCTGCACGTCCACGGAACCGAGTAGCCATGAGAGAAGCTCGTTTGTCATCAAGTACCTCCTTAAAATCGAGAACTTCCTCTGCTGCTACGATCCATGGAATTCGGGGATTTCAACCTTGAACGAAGCCTCCCATCGTCCCGCTTCTTGAACTGCCGCACGTCCATGGAACTGGCGAGCGAGTGGGTTGACAAAATTGTCCACGGTTTCGGAATCGTCCACTTTCTTTTGTTGTTCCGTTTGATTCTGCATCATCGCTTGCATCTGATGGGTCAACAACTCCACCTGTGCACGTAATCCGACGACCTCTTCTTGCCTCGGGTTGCTCTCCGCAAAAGTGTCATGAACGATCCGCTTCTTCGGTGGCATCGCACAAGAAACGGTAGGCTCTGATGCTAGATGATGTAGAGCAACGTATGATTAATCAAGAACACGTCTCAACGAGTAGAATACTTGGTTTCTTCAAGGCAAAGCTCGAAATTTTATTCAAAACAAAAGACTGCTTAATAAAATCGCAAACAGTGTTTATCAAGCCTAGGTTGTGCGATTCCAACAAAATAGAAACTAACTCTAATATTGAATAATAAAAAAAAAACAATAATAAAACTTAAGCAAAGAAATATTGAATAAACTTAAAACAAAATAGCTCGAGCTCATTGGAAGAGTTTCACGTCCCCTTCATTTGGTCTCGTGCTTCCAAGAGCAATCCCGATTGTGTCGGCATCATCAGCACTTCTCTCTTCAAACAAAATCTCTTCATATGTCTACTCGGATTGTTCACCTCCATAATCTGTCCGGTAAATAAGTGGGCAGACTTAAACCGAACTAGAATATATAAGATATCGTGTCTTTATTTCAGAAAAAATAAATATTTAGAATATGCTTCCAACGAAGTGCAAAGATAGTCTTTATGCCGATAGTATCTCTATTTTTTGTATTTATTTTACTTAAAGCAACATCAAAGCAGAGACATAACACTCGCTTGGAAATGAGGAAGTTGTTGGAATTAGATTCAACACAAAAAATGAAGTTACATATTCTGTCAATTGTGAAGAAGAAGAAGAAGAAAAGTCCATTTTTAGCAACCAGTGAAGTGATTTCATTTGAGGGTGTCGAATCACTGGAACAGCCTGTCATAACTATTCATCTCAATACATGCCAAATTTTGCAGCTTACTTATTTTTGTTTATCAATTCAATTCCAATCAAATATATATTCCAAATCTAAACCAAATCTATCCAAAAACCTAAGGGACCCGTTTAGTGCCTTCAATTATGGATATAATATAAGACAAGCTCTTAGGCCTCTACCATCGTCAAAATTCCACGTTTTTATAGACTTCTAGCTCTATTTTATCAACGCACCAAAGATCATACCAAAAGATCCGTTTTTTTTTTTTAATAATAAAACTAAATATTCTCTAGTCTAGACGAACAAACACCAAAAATATGGAATTTACCCGTGTCTCATGAGATGAAATTTAGTGTAAAAAGTAGCTGATTCTAGTCTCCCATTGCAGTTGGGTTTGTTTAACCAATCTTCAATTTTCATGCTCACAAATTGACCCTGAAAAGGCCAATTCCAGCAGTATTCCAAATTAAATTCGCATGAGCAAGTATGGCAACACTTGTCAATGTCCGTACCACCACACTATGCCAATATCGAATTTGCAGGATCACCTTATCTTTATCTCTACACACTCTCCACCAATAAAATCTTTTTATCAATGTACCTATGTTTCTTTGTGCCTATATTCTCATCTTCAAAAAAACAAGAAAAGCTAGAGATACACGTTATTTTCTTTACTCACTCAGTGATATCACCATATATTTACATTTCAACACTACTACTAGATCCCATTATTTTCAATAAAAATGGACCTTTAGTTTAAGTTTTTTCTCTACTTTTCTTTTGGCAATCGATGATGGCTCAATATATCTCTCCATAAGATTTCCATTACTAGTTAGTGGATAAGAGACTCCTTTCCAAGTCTAGTTATATTATATAACACCAAAAGTCATAGAAATGAAGAAGGGACATAAGTTACAAGGGAATCAATCAAAGCAAACTAAAACGAAAGGTTGAAATTAAATATAAAATAAAAGAAAGAGGACTCCACTTCCTCATTGTTTGACTTTCATCTGCCATGAGTTGACCCATGAACTCCATTTTCATTCTATGCCCCTACAGAAACAAGAAGCAACATTTCGTACTAACTTTTTTTCTTTCTTTCTTTCTTTCTAACCCATACTCAAATCTCATTTCTATTCACAAGCCAATTTGGTGTCGAAGCTGCTTAAGCAGATGGCGAAAGCCTGAAACGCCGACAGCGGGTACCGATAATCCATCGTGAACATGTCCTTCCCAACCTTCCCAAACTGCAGGATGATCTTGTCGTGCTCAGATTGCGGCGCCGGCGGTTGCGCCGGGGTCGGCGCTCCGGCAGATGCAGGAGCTGCAGCGGCGATGAGTTGGAAGTTCTTGACGGATGCAACAGTGACCCGTCCCCGGAAGTTGAGGCACCAGCACTGCAGCTGTTCGTGCCACCTGGGTGCCTTGTTACGTAGCACCAACGTGCGCTCTTTTCCCTCGTCACCGTCGTGCGTCCCGGCAATTTCAGAGAACCGGGCAGAACTGAACTCGGACTTGGAGAAAGAGGCGGTGCTGCGGAAGGAGTCAGCTTCAAGGGGGCGCGGGGCAAGAGCGGGGAGCCCGGGGACGGCACCACCTGGCTCGAGGGAGGCTGCCGGAATGGAGTGCATGGCGCAGTGCATCCTGCGCGGCCCCCGCGTACCCAGCACGTTCAGCTCGTACGTCACCTGCGCGATGTTGAAGCTCCCTGTTGGCGGGACCTTTGGGGAAACTTTCTGAGAGTGGAATCTGCGGCTTCTGCCGGGTGGCGAGAGCTGCGTAACGTTGTACGGCGGCTGCGTGTCGTATATGATGAACTTCGTACCCAGAAAGTTAGACCTGAAACGGAAGGAGGAGATGTGAATTGTGTGAACAAGCATAAGAACACTATTCTGATAAGAATGAAGCAGTGGCGTGGAATGCTAGGTGTGACAGTTGTGCTGGTTAAAACGCAACCGCAGTTTACTGGCAAATGTTTATCTAAAGCCGCTACTTGTTCCATTATTTCAATTCATGCCCACATAAACAAAAACTTGACAATTTTCTGCAAACACTAAGGAATGAACAGCCAAGAAACAAGCATACTCTAGAGTGAAATTTTGTAGTTTCAACCAAGCATACTCTAGAGTGAAATCAAGTCCTTCATATCAGCTTTCTAAAATCATTCTTCTTTTATTCAAAATTCATATAAATTTAATCCCATAGTAACTTCGTAATGCTAAGTTGAGTACCTCAATTTTCCGATGTAAGTGCTGCTTGAACGGGAAATGTTATCAGCATCCATGGAGATAACATACTCTGTGCAAGTGGTTCTCCTTGTTCGCTTGGCCGAAAGAAGGAACTTTCCATTCTCAACAAGTAAAGCTGCACCGCGAAATCCACAATTAAACGCAGAAAATAAAGGTAGAAACATACACTTCTAATAGATATTATATTCCTATACACGGTCATCTTTAAGATGGATGAGCACCAAGTGAGGCCAACAGAATTAAAAAAAAAAACAGTTTTAGAAAATGCATACACTGAAAAAGGTTCACAAAATTCATAGAATTAAATAGGTCAACGATAGGCTTAGAAACTGAAAAGAGCTAAGATCGAGCAACACCATAACTAGAATTACAAATATATAAACGCTCATCACACGAGACATTAATATCTATTGACCGAATAAGGCTCCTTCATTTAAGTACTATATGACTACAAGTTCCAAAGACAAGCTTAGTTTATACGGCGAAACACTAATGCTAATATCTACCTGAAGCGTTGAAAGATAAATTTCCATACGCACATTTACATATTAACAATAATGGGAAGTTAACTGTTGTTAAGTTCGACAGAAACTTCCCATTAATTCTGGTAATCAGGTTAAACCTTGCTAATCTTTCATTATGCACATTCAGCAATCATCAATAGAATCTTCGATGAGTTAAGGAAGTTTCGGTTCCACAACCAAGCTTACCGGGGCTGAGGCAGAGAAAAAGATGATAAGTTAAATTTGACTTATCCCTCTTGATAAAACACTGAATGGTCCCATCTCGAGGTCCTGGCTGCAAGGACAACATCAAGATGTGTCAGTTTTCACCAATACACATAAATGTGAACCTCCTAATATAAATTTCTTTAATACACTAAGTGTGGTGTCAGTAAAGAATGTTCTTACCTGTTTTAGGGAAACTGGGAAGGTAATCTTCCCAGAGAATTCGGGACTCTTAACAATTTCTTTGCAAATTTCCCTCCATGACTTGCAGACCGATGCACATGCCACGACATGCTTGCGAGCAGGCCACGTAATCTCGCTTGCCTCTAATCGCTTGATCACATCACGCAGGAGTTCCGGTGGAAGCCCAGCCCAACGACTGTTCTGGGCCACCAAGGGCTGCTGCTCGTGAAGCTCATGAACCGAGCCATGGGACTTACCCCTATTGTGACCGGGCAATCTCACCTCGAAACTCCGCCTAGATAGGCTTCCAAATCCATCTCTCACGTCACGAACAATACTGCGAAATGACATCTAGACCGGAGTGCCAATTGCTCCACTTTACTCCAAAAAACGAGTGCAGACCATTCAGCACAGCAAGCTGCAAAAGAGGAACCAAGACCCAAACTCCAGGTTTAAATGCTTAGTGATTAAGAAGATAAAGAGAAAGAAGACATATAGGAAAAGCACAAACAACAGAAAAGAGATTCTCTCCTAAAACAAAGCTTCCCACTTGGAGCTAAAGTGGTCATAGTAATAGCTTTACACAGACACAACTTTCAACATATGCATTATATAACCCATTCTGACAGAACCTTAATTACCATTTCTAGACAAGAGACCTAAATAGTTGGTACAGCCCAAGAAAACACCACTAAGAAAAAGCAAGCAACTGGGTAACAAACGAATAGGTGAACCTAATTTCTCAGATCACAAAGCCAAACACCACCAAGCCCAGCGACTTTGTGGCCGACACACTGTGTACAACCTGAAACCCTAGAAATGAATTCTCTAAACAAAAACACAAACGAATTTACTCCTCGAAAGCTAAGAAGAAGCAATCAGGAAGTTCCATTCTTTCAAGGATCTTGAGAAATCGTCATCAACAGACGAGTAGTTCGAATTACAAAATTAAGGGCACAGATCTCCTCTTATTTCTCATCTGCCGAAAATCCTAAAAGCCAAATTCCAACACCAAACATAACTCGCACAAACTCCAGCGATGGTGAAAGATCAAAGAGGAGAGAAAAGAGCACCGACCTTGAGGCTAGACGAAGCGGATCAGAAACGGCGAGAAGTGAAGACAGCCAGACTCCAGCTTTTTCGAGAAACAAACAGGAAATCCAGAGATATTACACAAGGAGAAGAGCGATTCAGCGAGCAGAGTCTCCAATCAGGAACAGCTCAAACCTCACCTTCTTCTTCGTCTTCTTCACCTTTATCTCTCTCTCTCTCTAAAAAGTCTTCTCTGTCTGTCTCTCACTACGGACCCGGACTCGAACGCTCTATTAAATGTAGTGCAAGAAAAAGAGTAAGGATTATTTAATTAGTATTTACTTAATCCTAAATTGTATTGTCATAAAATAATACAAGTGAATTAGAATTTTATCCAATTTGGCAGGCGCAATGACGGTTTTGCCCTCGGCGGTTGACTTTACTGTTTGGAGAGGGCGTACCCCGTTCCCGTCACCTTCGGAGTCCACTAAGCCGCGTGCTGCACAAAGCGTGCGCCGCTCATGGGGCCCGGATTCCCTGCGGCAAGGTGCACCTTAAGCTGCTGAATCCATTTCCCTGACAATATCTAATGTCTAAAACAAACCATAGTATTTTTTTAATGCACGTGTGCAGCTTATAGTTTGGACTTTGGTGGGGTTGAAAACTTCAAACTATAGCAATTTAAACCGGTTTAAAAACTGGCTTAATTAATATATAAGGACACAAATCAACATTCCTAGTTTTGAGAATTTTGGAACTGTTTCAAAAAATTTGTAAATAATTATAGTTAATTTTAGTTTTTTCTTGTATCAAGATTTACACAAGTTCGAAATTGATAACTATTTGTTGGTACCGTTATGTCGAATGTTGATTATTGAAAAAATAATTATTTTTTTGCCAAATCGATACCGACACCAAATTGAGTCATATCATAAGAACGAGACCGAAATAAAATATACCTCAATTATTGTTGATATACAAATTCATCTTTTTTATTAAGACGACATGTCGTATAAATTATGAATTATTGAAAGGGCGCAAAAGAATATGAAATATTCAAATGGGCCCAGCACCAAACCAAAAGACCAAGTCAAGGCAGTTATCAATCAGGTAGTCCCAAAAATGTAGGGGGTTTTCCCTACCGACCGGAATTTTTTTTTTTAGTAAAACCCTAAAACGGATATATCCGGGTCCGGGGAAAAAAATCCCGGATATATCCGGTTCCGGGTTTTGTATCTTTTTTTTTTTTTTTTAATTGTGTTATTTATTGTTATTTATTGTTTAGTCCCTCGTTTCGTTTACTTGGTTAAATCTAAACATTTGGTACTTAAGTTCGGTTTTGAAAAAATAAAATTTTAAAATTATTTTAAGTGTTTGAAATATTTAAAAAATAATTATGAGATAAATAAAACATACAACAACAAAACAAAAGAAAATAAAAACGTGTCTTTATTCAACAAACTCGAAGGTAGGATACGGGAAAGTACAACTACAACGGCAAACGAAGTTACAAGTTCAAAGTACAATAAGAAAACGAATAATTGAAAACGAATTACATTTGAATCTGTGAAAAGTAATTCGCCAATTCTCGGTCGTACATATCGTTTTCTTGTTGTCGTTTCTTGGCCATAATCCAATCTCTCGAAAGCATAAGGATCTCGACGATCAATGATTTTGTAGACTTGCGGTGAGGCTCTAAAATCCTTCCGGCCATTGAGAATGCCGCCTCCGATGATACCGTTGAGACCGGGATGGTGAGAATGTCACGAGCCAACAAGGATAAGACCGGATACTCCGATCGATTTGCGTGCCACCATTGAAGAATGTCGAGGCCTTCGTTTGGGCACGGTGTCGGAGGAAGGTTGCAGAATCGGGCGTACTCGTCGATGTTGTGTCGTCATTGACGTCGACCAAGAACTCGAGATCCCGAAGCGCCACTTCCTTGTGAAGTCGGTGAAGAAGTCGATGCATTGCCGCGCCCAATAGCCGTAAGGTGATTGTACACGTATGGTGATTGTGAACCACCGCCCCCGCGTCCGTCCTATATTGAACAAAAAATATTAAAGTTTATATTGGAGGAGATTGCAAAGCAAACCTTATTTAAAAACTAATCTTTCTAAGACACCATAATCAAATAAGAACTTTATAACTTTTACTACACATACAAATTACCTTTTTTTAATTTTTTTAACTTATTAAGTAACCATATAAAGTTTAATTAAATTAATATGATTAAATTATTATTAAATCTCAAGAAATTCGCTTCTGATGTGGAAGATCAGTCGGAACCGTAACCACAGAGCATACTAAGACTTTCAAGAGACGTGGCAAATTAATTAATTAAAATAAAATAATTAAATTAAATTTGAAGGTTTTTAACTTATTAAGTAACCATATAAAGTTTAATTAAATTAATAAGATTAAATGATTATTAAATCTCAAGAAATTCGTTTCTGATGTGGAAGATCAGTCGGAACCGCGGAAGATCAGTCGGAACCGCAACCACAGAGCATACTAAGACTTTCAAGAGACGTGACAAATTAATTAATTAAACTAAAATAATTAAATTAATTAAACTAAAATAATTAAATTAATTAAACTAAATTAATTAATTAAACTAAAATAATTAAATTAATTAAACTAAATTAATTAATTAAACTAAAATAATTAAAATAATTAAAGTAAATTAATTAAACTAAATTAATTAATTAAACTAAAATAATTAAACTAAACATACCTCGGCGTCGTGGTTAACATATTGTTGTTGCTCGTTGCTAAGGCTATTCCATTCCGAAATATTTGTACCTTGAAAATTGAGTAAGTTAGTAAACATACCGCCTTGACCTTGATAAATTAGTAATTGTTGGTTCGGCCCGACGCCACCGGTACCATATTGACCATGAACCGGTAACGGTTGGCTAGAAGAACCGGGAACATTGTGTTGATTCATAACTCCGACATTATAATTATGTTGACTAAAACCCGTCCCGCTATTAATCGATCGCGGCGACGGAATAGTGGACCGTCCTTTTCCTCGGACATCGGGACGTCCTCGAGAACGGTTGTTGCCACTCGACATATTAACGACAATATATTAAACTAACAATAGAGAGTATTTATATAATTATAAAGTAGCTAAACTATAGAGTAAATTCGGAAATATAAGAGCTTGAGAGAGTTTGGGAGCATTGGAGATGAAGAGAAAGAGTTGTCTGAAAAAAATGAGGTTGAAGTGGGATATTTATAGGGAAAAATGTGAAGGAATTCGAGTAAAGTGGTGTTTTTCGAGGTCCAACGGCTATTTCAGGGACCAGTCTGCAATTTCGACCGTTGCACCTCCAATGGCTCTTTTTTCGCCACGTGGCCTGCGACTTTTGCCGCCCCCCAACGGCTCTTTATTTTTTTTTTTAAATCCGGATATTTGTCTATCCGGGTTTTAATTTTCCCAGATACCGAAATATCCGGTTCCGGAAAAACTCAGACCCGGATATTTCGGTATCCGGGTTTTTTTATTTTTATTTTGTCGAATCCGGGTTTAACCCGGATTCACATTTTGTCCATTACAATCAGGAAAGCCTACGATTTATGATTTAAAGAATTTCTAATTTTGTGATCGTTTCGGTAAACTATGAGATAAAATCACATTTCACGAATTTAAATGATGGTGTGGCACCATGAGATTTGAATGTGTGATATTGAGATCATATGATATTAATATAATTTAATTATTTGAATTTGATTATTAATATCTTATTAATAATTAATTAATAATTAATAGATTTATATTAATAAATAAAAATATATATTTAATTTTATATTTACATCTGTAAATCGATGCAGCCCATGGAATGTGCAACTATATTGCATTAGAGTGATTAGACTTAGGTCTTTTCATATGTGCGGTATAAGTACTAAATGTTTTGGTATTTGAGAAAAATTCTAAAATTAATTTAATTTATTAGAACGGTTATGATTTAATATCAACTGTTGGATTAAAATAATTGGTGACCAAGCTTAGGGTTTTTGAATTTTACCTAATTAATTCTATATGTTGGATCGGTTTAAGATTTAATCTTTACCGTCGGATTGGAAATTCATTAATAATATACATAATATAATTTTTGAGTATATAATGTGGATAGAATCGAATTATGGCTTTTACTAAGTCCTTTGGCATTTGATTGTATCCTGAATTAATTTAATCCATTAGATCGGTTTAAGATTTATCTCAACCGTTGGATGTAGATAATTAGTTTTTTGAATTTTATATGTATATATATTTTTGAATTTAATAAATAAGTAGATAAGATTGGATTTTAATTTACCAAGTCTTTCTAATTTAATTAAAATCTCTTATCAATTATATCCCTTGTTTAAGATTTATCTCAACCGTTGGATCTAGATAATTAGTTTTTTGAATTTTATATGTATATATATTTTTGAATTTAATAAATAAGTAGATAAGATTGGATTTTAATTTACCAAGTCTTTCTAATTTAATTAAAATCTCTTATCAATTATATCCTTTGTATTTAGATAAGATTAAATCTAAACAATTTGATTCAAATAATTAATTATATGTAATATATATAATTCGAAAAATAAGGAGGGAATTAATACAATTTAGTTACAGTCTGAGCCTATAAATAGGGAGCTCATTCTACAGATTTTTCACACATTTCCCTAGAAAAAATTCTAACTTTCCCTCTTCCTTAGGGTATGCGAGATTTTTTCTCTGGTCTCTCTTTCTGGGTCGGCTTGACCGGAACATCACGGGTGTTTCCCTCAGCTGTTAATGTCAGATTTTGTCAAATCATCCCTCAACACAACTGATGTCGTTTTATATGCGAGATAGGATTAATTAGAGATTCTGGGCCCATCAAAAGATAGAGCGAGTTAAGGCCCAACAGCGATGAGCCCACGATGAGTCAAAGTCTTTCAGGGAGCAAGACCTTATCGCGACAAGAGAGCGCATCGAGCAGAAGCTCATCGAAGAGGAGTCTCATCGGGAAAACCCAACTGAATTAAAAGAGGAAGTCATTCGAGATCGCGAGAAAAGAGGAAAGCTGGCTCATTCAGTTGAGGATTTCATGGGATATCCAACGCGAATAAGGAAGGTCAATAACAATCATAGCAAGAAAGAAGGAAACCCTAGCACAATTTGTGGGAACAATCTAGAAACCCTACAAGCATATTATAAATATGCATGTAAACTCAGTGTAAATTGATTCAGTACCATTATAATGTGAGTTTGAGAGAATCATTCTTGAGTTCTCGAGTTTGCTTATTCATAGTATTCTCGATTTCCCAAGGATTAGAGTGTGTAATCTTCGATTGTCCAAGCTAATAAACGGAAGAAACCGGGTCCTCTCGGAATCACAATAAATCAAGGATATTCGTGTTCATAATTATTTGTGTTCTTTTCGATTATTCTTGTGACTGCAAGGCGTCGCAAAACGCCCTCTACAGTTTGGCGCCCACCGAGGGGCTTTGTTTCTTTCTATCGCACAGCTAGGAAATTGAAGAAAAGAAGGAGAATGTCAGGCGAGGAAGCTAGCTCCGTCCAGGATCAGGCCATGCAAAGGATGCAACAATAGCTGGCCGAAGCCGTAGCAAGGATGACGAAAGCCACGAACAAGGCCAAAGAATCCGCCCGAAGGCTAGAACAGCAGGCCGTGGAAAACAGACGCCTCGCGAGCCTCTTAGAGCGCGCGGAGAGACAACACCCGACGAGTCAGTTAGCAGAGTCAGCCGCAAGAGGAGCCGGAAGAAGCGCCAACAGAGGTGCAATGACGGCGGACGCACCGGTGGGCATGTCAACCCCTTCGCTCATCAGAAACCTTTTCCACACAGGCCTAGCCCCGCCTCCGGCCGCAGTGAACCAACCGGAGAGCACACCAGGGTGGTCCAAGCCGGATAACTCGACGGTGGACGTGGCGACAAGGGTGGCCGAAGAGGTGGCCAAGGCGATGGCGGTGATGTCATCAAAGATGGAGGCAAAACTCGGGCAAGTCGCATCGCAAGTCTATCAGGCGACGAGCTCGGCACCAGAGATCGACAGAATGGTGAGAGAAGCCAGGATCACCCCATTCACGACGAGGATTCGGGGGATAGAACTGGTGGAGCTGCCAAAGATCAAGCTCACACCGTACAAGGGGGAGATGGACCCCCACACCCAAGTGAAGTCGTTCCGGATCTCGACAGATCACATCGGAGGCGAGGAGACCCGGAAGAAGGCTGTCCTCTGCAGGCTCTTCATCGCAAGCCTGCAAGGTCGAGCAAGTGATTGGTTCGCGAAGCTGGCGCCCGGCTCTATCAACGACTCCGACGAGCTGGTCGCCCTTTTCCTGAAACACTTCTCCATCTACGTTCAGACGGAGTTGACAGTGTCCAACCTCTTCGACGTCAAGCAAGGGAAGAACGAGCCTCTCCGGCAGTATGTGGAGAAGTTCAAGAACGTCATGTTCCGGATCCCGAAGATAGATGACGTCGTCTCGGTCCATGCCCTGAAGCACGGGCTATACTATCAATCCCCGTTCAACGACGAGATGTGTGTCTCGTTGCCGCACTCGATAGAGGATGCCCTCCACAAAGCGACGATCTACATGGATATGGAGGAGAAAAAAGCAATCAGGAAAAGGCTGGAAGAAGAAGCCGAGGGCAGGACAAAGCCCAAAAGGAAGGAAGGCAGGGATGGACGAGAATGGTCGTCGTCCAGATCGAGAAGAGAGGGAGACCGACGAGACCGGAAGGATCGAGAAGGTCCCAGCTAACGAAGTTCTCCAGAGATTTCGAGGCACGAAGTCTACCAAGTATACGAAAGGAGAGAGGCCACCGATAACCAAGGAAGCCATCAGTCGGGAGGTCATCATCAGGGAAAACCCCAGCCGGGAAACTTCCCCGATAACCAAAGCAGCTTCTCAGGGGGCCGAGGAGGATATTCCGGAGGCCGAGGAGGTTTCTCCAACAACCGGGGAGGATTCTCCGGTGACCGAGGAGGCTACGAGAGGAAGACGTGGCCGAAGGACATGAGCAAGTACTGCTCCTTCCACGAGTACCACGGCCATGCGACCGATGATTGCGCAACCCTGACAAGGGTGATCCAGAGGAAGATCGAGCAAGGAGAATTTCAGAATGTCTCCCAGAAGTCTTCCCAGCCATGGAAAAACAACAACCGGTCGTGGCCGAACCGACAGGAGGCGCCTGCTCAGCGTGCAGGAGGCAACCAGGAAGCGCCGAAGAGGAGCCTCACGATCGAAGAAGCCTCGAAAGAGCGCACAAATGACGGAAGATCGGCTGCAAGGCCCATAATCGACCTGATCATGGGTGGATATCGCTTCTGCAAAGACTCCATCAACAGCATTAAAGCCTACCAGCGCAGAGGAAAGAAGCCCGTCCGGGAAGATGCGAGGATGACCGGTCCGAAGACGATGATAGAATTCGTCGACGATGAGGTGTGCGCCGACGAGCATGACGACGCTGTAGTCTTGGAGCTCAACATAGGAGGATGCGACGTCGCCCGCGTCCTCGTGGACAATGGAAGATCAGTCGACGTTATCACGTACGACTGCCTGTCACAGATGAAGATCGAAGGCCTCGTTGTTGGAGGTTGCCCACGCAAGGTGTCCGGTTTCAACGGAAACGTAGCCCTCTCGATGGGAACGGTGAACCTCACCGTCTACGCCGGAACCGTCCATCGGATGACAGAGTTCATGGTGCTGGACGTGCAATCGCACTTTAATGTGATCCTGGGGAGACCATGGATTCACTCGATGAGGGCGGTCCCGTCCACGTACCACCGATGCATCAATTTTTCGGGGCGAGAAGAAGGGACCATCGATGAAGTCCGAGGAAACAGCGAGGCCTACCGCATCTGCTACATGATGCACTACAATGCGATGAAGGCGCCTAAAGGAGTCGAGAAGGCCAAATGCAGCGGCAGCAATCCAGCCGACCAATAGCGGTTAGCTACAGCCGCCCCGCCCCCACCAGGGGCGGGCAGGTGGAATCCCCGGTATCCCCAAGATCCTCAGTGTTAAAGACGTAGAGGACCACGCCGCCGAAGAGAGATTGGGAGGGCCACAGCTCGAAGAGGTGGAGCAAGTCTACATCGACGACTCTGATCCAACTCGGACTGTCGGTATAGGTGCCGGACTCGAACCAGAGATCAGGGCTCAGTTGATCCAGTTCTTGAAGAAGAATCGAGGAAGCTTCGCCTGGTCCCATGAAGACATGGCAGGGATCTTCCCAACGGTGGTCACCCACCGGCTCAACACAGATCCCGGGCACAAGCCGGTCATACAAAAGAGAAGGAAGATGGCCTCCGACCGAAACAAGATCATCAACGACGAGGTGGATAAGCTGCTCGCAATGGGCACCATCCGGGAGGTGAAATACCCATAGTGGTTAGCCAACACAGTCGTGGTGAAGAAGAAGAATGGCAAGTGGAGAGTGTGCGTCGACTTCACTGACCTCAACAAAGCGTGCCCGGAGGATAGCTTTCCGATGCTGCACATTGACCGCCTCGTCGAAGCCACTTACGGGTTCGAACTCTTAAGTTTAATGGACGCCTACTCAGGCTACCATCAGATCAGGATGCATCCAGACGACGAGGAAAAGACAGCCTTCATCAGCGAAAGATGGACCTATTGCTACAAGGTTATGCCTTTCGGTTTGAAGAACGCCGGGGCGACGTACCAGAGGCTGATGATGAAGATGTTCCACGAGCAGATCGGGAAGAGCGTGGAGGTATACATCGACGATATGGTTGTCAAATCCCTGAAGGTGGCGATGCACGTAGAGCACTTGGAGGAATGTTTCGGCGTCCTCAACAAGCATCAGATGAAGCTAAACCCCACCAAGTGCACTTTCGGCGTCTCGTCCGGAAAATTCCTAGGCCAGATGGTCACTTAACGGGGAATCGAGGCCAATCCCGAACAGATCGAAGCCATTCAAAGCATGCCGTCACCCCGAAATCGACGAGAAGTCCAAAAACTGACGGGAAGGATCAACGAGACGTTTCATCTCATGACAGGCGGATCGGACTCTTCTGTTCTATGAGCTGTTGAGAAAGAACAAGAAGTTCGAGTGGACCGACAAATGCGAAGAAGCCTTTCAAGCAATGAAGGTTTACCTCTCATCGCCCCCCGTCATGACAAAGCCAGAGCCCGGAGAGCTGCTTTACATGTACATCGCCGTATCCGACCAAGCGATAAGCCAGGTGCTCGTGCTGGAAGAAAAAGGAGAACAGAAGCCAGTCTCCTACATCAGCAGGAAGCTCCTCGACGCTGAAACGAGATACCCTACAATCGAGAAGCTGGGGCAAGCCGTATGCGACGCATCGGAGAGGCTGCATTTCCATTTCCAGGCCCACACTATCATCCTCATGACGGATAGGCCGATACGCTCCATCATTCAGAGCCCAAATCAGTGCGGTAGGATCACGAAGTGGAACATAAAGCTAGGAGCGTACGACGTCGAGTACCAGCTGCGGACGAGCCTGAAATCACAGGTGCTAGCCGACTTCCTCATCGAGTTGCCGAAAGAACCCGTGGAATTGAGCGACGACGCCGGCACCTGGAGGCTCTGCGTCGACGGATCGTCAACCTCGACGGGATCAGGAATCGGGATCCGGCTTATCTCTCCGATGGGGGAAATAATAGAGAAAGTTTGCCGCCTTGCATATCGCTCAACCAATAACGAAGCAGAGTACGAGGCTCTCATCGTCGTGATGCAGTCCGCCCTAGCCATCGGGGTCAAGAACCTGAACGCCTTCTCGGAATCTCAGCTGGTCGTAAAACAGATCAATTGGGAGTACGAGACGAACGATGAGAGGATGGAGGCCTACGCCGGGGTTGTCAAGTCCCTCGAGAAGAAGTTCGATTTCTTCACCTTGACGCATGTGTCCAGAGGAGATAACAACCACGCAGACGCTCTGGCAAGTTTGGGGTCAACCACCCAAGTGGGCGAGCTCCGATCGATCACAGTGGAGACGGTGCATAAACCCAGCATCAAAAGAGGAGAGGGCCCCGACAAGAAAAAGCTCAAAACAGGCGATGAAGGGCTAACTGGTGAAGAAGACAACGCTTGTGGCAGCAACGAAGTTTTGGAAGCCGGCGAAGAAAGCATCCAGGATATAGAAGAAGAAGAAGAAGAAGAAGACGAAGACAAAGAGCAAGGAGTGGTGGAAAAAACCGGAGCGGAAGATTGGAGAACCCCCATCCGGACGTACCTGCTCGAAAGGAAGCTACCCGAGGACACTCGAGAAGCGAGCCGACTTTCCTGTTCGACCGGCGCGCCCACTACCTCGCTGATTTTGGCCAGCCTCCACTTATTCGCTTTGAGATGTTTGGAGTAGCTTTGCACTATCAGGGAATGGCGTTTCTTCTCCTCGGCAAGCTCGTTCTTATGCGCCTCGGCCTCCCTTGCCGCTTCGGCCTTGTATTCGGCAAGCTCCTTTTCTTGAGCCAGGCGAAGCGAGACCTCTCTCTCCAGCGAAGCCCTCGCAGCATCCAAGTCGTTGATGGACCGCTCAGCCGCCTCGCGATACTTGCGCTCCCTGAGGATAGAGAGCTCAAGGCGCGACTCGGCCTCGTCCAGCTTGGAACTGACTGACCTCATGGTTGGCCTCGACCGCATTGTCAGTCTCGCCGAGAATGATTGCGTTGATGCGCGCGAAGCCCTTGAAGAACATGGCGGCGGCTTGAGCGTAACCATCGACATCGCTCAGGCACATGCCAGTCTGGATTTGGGAGCGATCGAGCCAAAACAGATTCCGAAGAACCCGAACGGAATATTTTTCCCACTCCTCAGGCAAAGAGCTCGGGCAGGAACGACTGGAAAATGCTCCAGAGCAAGACGATCGAAAGCTCCCGCTCCTAAATCAGGAAGAGGAGATGGTGCCGGAAGAGGAAGAGCCCCCTTAGAGCCAGCGGAGGTGCAGATCGGAGGAGAAGAAGTAGCCCCGGAAGGGCCGGTGCCGTCAGCCGGCTCCGAAGAGCGTCCCGTCTGAAGCACTTCGGGAGGGGCGGAAACATCGGAAAGAGAGGCGTCCGGAAGAGGGTTATCTACTCCTTCGGAACGACCTTCAGCCCGAACCTCTTCGGGAAGAGGACGAGTTTCTTCCGAAACCCCTGACTGTCCGACAGGCTCTAGGGCCAGAAGCGCGCTGGCAGTTTTGAGCGCCTCGTCGGGCAGCGAAGTTTCCTCGCTAGCCGGAGGAACGGCGATCGAAGAATTCTCCACGACAGGATCGAGGGGCGCCTCGGGAAGAACCTCTGAAGGAGGAGGCACATCGGCACAAGCCGGAGCCTAAAGTCACAAGAATTATTAGATATCAAAGCCTGCAGGTCTCACAAAAGAAAGGAAGAAAAAGATCAGAAGGTACCTCATAAGCCGAAAGGGCTGATGACGACACCAAATCGACGAATTCATCGTCAAAATAATACCTCTCCCGAGAAGATGGAGAGGGACGTAAGCCTCCACCGGTCGTCTCAACGGCTTGATCAACCTCGACCGGGGGAGTTGAAAAAATAAGAGTCGGGGTGGCCTCCCCAGTAAGAGCGGCCCCGTCGTTCGAAGCGATGGTAACAGTCTCCGAAGTCGGAGAGGCCGCCTTGGTCTCCTTAAGCAAGTTGGAAACCTTGGTTTTCTTCGGAGGAGGGGCGTCGCGCATCTCTTCGGATGCCTGCCTCTTCGGAGCAGCCTTGTCGCGAGAAGATTCCCGCGAAGAAGTATGAGTTTCTGACTCACGACGATCCCCTGAAGGACGAGAAGCTTCGCGAGGTTGAGATACCCCCGAGGAGCGCTGGTCCTCCGACGAGCGAGGAGCGTTAGCGTCGTGCTTGCACTTCCTTCGTCCCTGCGAACAGCCCTTCGCAGGCGGAGGTCTATCGCTTGGGATAAACCTGCCAGCCCCACTCTGAGGCACGAGACCAAGATAGCCTGCTTTCGACAGATCCCTCTGAGGCTCGGAAGGCCCACCTCCTTGTCCTGGATTTTGGCCTTGACGTTGTCGGGAGTCCGTTGATCCGCGAGCAGTCGATTGGGACCTTTTCTTTGGCTTGGGAGCTCTTCGGACGACAGGGGACGAAGAGCCGTCTTTTACTTCCTCGAGACGAAACCCCACTGGCCACAAACTCTTAGGGGGCTTACCCACGATATGGCAGAGCTGATAGAGTCCGGAATCCTTAACGCGGGTACCGACGAAGTCCTCCGCCCAGTTCCGATGAGGGTTGTCTAGAAGACCCCGGCGACCTCAGCGAAGCGTTCATCGTCTTCTTTGTTGGCGATGGGCCTGAACTTGGGCAGCTCTTGTTCAACGACCCACTCAGTAGGCAGCGCATCGTAGTGCAGCCCGAAGGTGAAGCGGTCCAGCTTCGCGAAGAAATACTTGTTCTCCCACCCAGATTCATTGTTGGGTGTGTTCGCGATGATGTGGGGACTCACGACATGCGAGAGGAAGAGCCGGCCCAAGTTCATCGGATTCTTCGACCACTTGAAGAGCCGCATCAAATCCTCCAAAGTGATGACCACTTTCTGTTCGAGAGCGATCGCCATAGTGCAAATGACGAGGCGAAGAGAATTGGGGCTGACCTAAGTAATCGGCACATTGAAAGCATGGAGGAAAGAGATGATGAGATGAGGCAATGGGAGATGCAACTCCACCGCCCGGAAGAAGTGCTTGTAGAGAGCGATGTATCCTTCTGAGGGCTCATCGGCGAGCTCGCAAGAACGAGGAAGGCGAAGATGGCACGGATCGCAGTCCACATAGTGTTTCCTCAAGTCTTTCAGATGTTTCTCGGTCATGATGGACTTGGGCGATCGAGTCTTGAAGATATTCCCAGGCTTAGACATCTTTCACCAGCGGGGAGAATAAACGGGAAAAGGGAAGTTTGAAGATTTCGGAAGCAATAAAGGGTTCAAGAAAGTAAATCGCAGAGAGGTTTTTAGAAAGTTGCAGATGACAAAGTGTTTGGAATCGAAGGCGAGGTTCAAATTTATAGAGGGAAGACGTCCGAAGCTTAAGAGGCGCGTTTGGATCTGATGGTCCAGGATCGAAGCGAGGGAAATCGATCAACGGTGAAGATCAAAAGAGTCGTTGCGAAACCCAAAAGCACTCGAGTGCGAGAAAAACCCCACATTTAATGCTGGTGGATTGACATCGATCTCTGAGATTCGACAGCCTGGAAAAGCACGCCGAATCAGAGCTACATGGAAATACGCGCTCGGAGATTCGCATCCAGGAAGTGGAAGAGTTTTCGGGAAGGCCACAACCTTCTCGAAGTCACAACTTCTTCGAGAACATGAGCTCATCGAGTATACAACCTCATCGAAGTTACACCTCGTCGCGGAACTTCTTTATCGGAACGTACCTTATCGGGGAGCAACCTCGGATTCATTTTACCAATTGTTTCACACTCAATAAAATGGGGGACTAACTGTTAAAGTCAGGTTTTGTCGAATCATCCCTCAACACAACTGATGTCGTTTTATATGAAAATGACAAAGAATGGAGATAAGATTAATTAAAGATTCTGGGCCTATCAAAAGATAGAGCGAGTTAAGGCCCAATAGCGATAAAGCCCACGATGAGTCAAAGTCTGTCAGGGAGCAAGACCTTATCGCGACAAGAGAGCGCATCGAGCAGAAGCTCATCGAAGAGGAGTCTCATCGGGAAAACCCAACTGAATTAAAAGAGGAAGTCATTCGAGATCGCGAGAAAAGAGGAAAGTTGGCTCATTCAGTTGAGGATTTCATGGGATATCCAACGCGAATAAGGAAAGTCAATAACAATCATAGCAAGAAAGAAGGAAACCCTAGCACAATTCGTGGGAACAATCTAGAAACCATACAAGCCTATAAATATGCATGTAAACTCAGTGTAAATTGATTCAGTACCATTATATTGTGAGTTTGAGAGAATCATTCTTGAGTTCTCGAGTTTGCTTATTCATAGTATTCTCGATTTCCCAAGGATTAGAGTGTGTAATCTTCGATTGTCCAAGCTAATAAACGGAAGAAACCGGGTCCTCTCAGAATCACAATAAATCAAGGATATTCGTGTTCATAATTATTTGTGTTCTTTTCGATTATTCTTGTGACTGCAAGGCGTCGCAAAACGCTCTCTAAGTTCAGAACGCGTAGCTGGAAGTCGACAACTGATGTACGACCTTGTGCATTGGGTTAATAAATGAGACCATTTACTGCTTTCTATTTATTTCTTATAGACTAGATTATTTATAATGATTTATGAATATTAAATTACTTAATATTTATCAGATCTTGTGATATGGTTATTATCTGATATCCGGACCGTTGGTCGCTTAACAATTTTTCTGCTTTAAAATAATTTTTTAAATGTTACCCATATGGTTCTGAGGTTTATTTTGCGATAATATTCTCGGGATCCGAGACCGGATTTCCAACACACCCTAGCTGCATTTTTTCTCTTCCTCGTGTTATATTTGGTTCACCGTCCAATCATTGAGAAGGATGTAGCAATCTGACAAGGCGATTTCGTCTAACAAAACTTCCCCTAGCTATGTGGTGGACGAGATTCAGGCTCGACACTTATGGAGCTTTGATAAAAAAATAAAAATAAAAAAGCAATAGCTTACCGCACGAAGAATGAGGACAAACGTGCTAGGAAACCACTAGTTGCAAACGTACCAAAATTTTGGTAGCGTATCGAAACCGAACTATTTTAATTCTTGTTGTTAATCTAGATCATTAGTTTCAACAATATCAATATTCCACCTCAGGATTTTAGAAAGTCATCGAAAAACCCAATAGTAGTATTAAAGCCTGACTAATTAAATTACATTAATTGGATCAGAAACTTTTAGATGGTTTATGAATTTTAGTGGTAGCGAAATTTGGATAAGAAACACTGAAAAAATGACGTAAAATACATTGGCATGCGCATTGGCGTACGCGCTGCATAGGGTTTCCGAAACCATAATAACAACATGTTTGAAGGGCATTGAGCCCAACCGCAAGGCTAACCCAGGCCCATACCTATGCGCACGGGGCGGGTATTGACCCAGGTCAACTTCTCTCCCTGGTCAGGGCTACGATTATTCAGCCCACGCCAAGATGGACCTCGTCCGATCATCATCATGCACGACGGTCGTGCATCCGTGTCATTTGATGACGGCGAGTCCGGCGAATTTGTGCGACTAAGGAAAAATATTTTCTCTGGTCAATGGCGGCGGCGGCCGATATGAAGTGCTTACCAAGCCGTGCGACAATGAAATTCCTAACGCTAGCCACAATGCACATACGTCATGCAAGCACCTCGTTTGACGACGGCGAATCCAGTGAAACTTCGTGCTAACAGCAGCGAAATCGTGAGTCATTCCTACTCTGAAGAAGCTGACAATGCGAATCCTAGGGAAAACTTAGGGCAAATGAAAGAATTGGCTAAATGACTTCGGTTGGGAACTCATTTAGGCGTCTACCCTCGTTATAACTTTATATTTCTTTTAGAATTATTTTTAAATCCCTATTTATTTTACGCTTTATTTTTCAATCCCAACAAATATAATGGCGAGTTTGGATTTTGGTTTACAGTTCATTTTAACAAACTCCAAATTTACACTTTAGCGAGTCGAAAGATCAGTATAGTAAGTTTCTTCATTATTTTTTCTCATTTTCTCTCACACCTACCTCTTTGGCTTTCTCTCGTTTTCCTTCCAAACAAGAACCTCTTTCACTCTCTGACTGCCGACGACACTTCATCCTTTGACCGCCATCCAATATTTTACGACATACTTTCATGCGTCTCTTTCTTTTCCTTATGATTCCATTTACGTTCGTTTTTTACAAGCAACGAGTTCGAGACGTGCAACAAGGAATCTAGACATATATTTTGGCAATGATCATCTTCTTCTTATGTTCTTCGTCATACGCAAAGCATCTTGAATGGAGGTAAACATCTATTCTTAAATTTTCAATGTTTTTGGTACTGTTTGAACTTGTAACGATGTTAGGGTGTACATAGTGTACATGCGATTTAGAGTTGGCTCTAGTTTACAAAGAAAGGAATACTGTGATGATTAATGCAATGAAAATGGACGAGTTTAGGGATCAACCTCTATATACGCTTTCTATTTTAGCTTATCATCTATCTAGTTTAGCACAACCACTATGTTTTGATTAACTCCCGATACATATCTAGACAGGTTCCACTATGTTTATAATCATATTCTTGATTTCGATAACTTGCACTTAACTAGTTATGATTTGTTTTACAACATTTCAAACTACATATTAAGTTGCAGAAGAATTTTTATTACAATAATAAGATTACTACCAGAAAAAATAATTTATCCAAAGTGATAGAACTCCTTAAAGAATCATTGAGCAGGGATAAGCTGGATTGAGTGGTTCTAGAGCTTAATTTGGGCATCTATTGGATGTCTCGACACACTACGAGCATTGTATTCAATTTTTATGGAGTTTGTTGGTAAGAATGACGACAGAACAAAGAAACGCCAATGAGCTGTGGTTTTTGCTAAATGACGTCCCACTAAGATACGTGATTTAGGAATTTGCCATCCTCCCCAGGCTGCTTTGCCATTCCATCCCAGCAAGGCTACCTTAAATTGAGACATAATCCGCGACGTTCTACGAGGATTGCATAAAATTCTTATGGCCTACAGAGAATAAGAAGATTACTGCCAATAAGATCCGCTCTCGACTTGAGAAAGTTCACAAAATATATGTCACCGACGATGATAAGAAGTGTTTCGTGTGCCTGTGTTTTGTCTTCGGAGTGCTATGTTTCCTGGACAGAGGAACTTAAATACCAAAAAACGCAATGTTTGCAATGTTCGAAGACATTTATTTCTTTGTTGGCTATCCTTGGGAAAGAAATTCCTTCGAGTAGTCAATGATGCAGCTCTATAATAAGCTATCAAATAAACTAGTGTAGAAGAGTATGCCAAGGGAAATCCACCGGAAGAGGGTGCTCCTCCTCGTAGAGTGTCACAGAGTAAAAAACGACAGAGGCGAGGGTCTTCCAAGGTGCTACGTAAATCTCCTTCACCTCCTCAAAGAAAGTGGAAGTTGATTTCCAAGTCCCAACGATGGGTCGAGCACAAGATTGCGGTCTAGACGCCCACGCTGCAAAAGCCGGTACATTGAGAGACAAAGCACCTCCGATAGTATATTGTCATCATCACAAGGCTCAAGTAAAAGACAGACCACCCTCTCATCTGCTACTGACTAGGTGTCTAAAGACCCAAGCAAGCGACGGAGGGTTCAACGACGGGAAAATGAAGCAGCGACCACAAGTACTTTGACATCGGATCAGCAAAAGATAAGAAACTCTACAAATATGCTTAATCGGTTAGTCCACGACGCGAGCACGAATTTGCTTAGTCTGGAACTAGACTCACATCACGAAGACATTGGAAGCCATTGCAAATGCGACATAGTGCTTTTATAAATATGTGCGACATGAGGTACCTTAAGAAAGATTATCATCGAGGGAGGCTCCAGATTTGAAGAAGTATGACTCTGAGAAAGAAGAGGCTCTGGATGTGAATTCCCGCACGTATACCAATGACAACCTTCGGGAGCCGACGTTGATTGAAAAATTAGGCTCTGCAAATTAATTGATTGATGCTAATAAAAGTGACGATGGTGGTGCTCAATGTTCACTGGTGTCTGCAAACCTCGAGCATGTGCCAAATGTGGGTGGATGAGGACGACACACAAAAATAGTCTTTGGATCCATCGGAGCAATCCGTTAATGAGATTCATGACGCCACCTACATGTCTCAGTGTGATGAAGTATATAATACGGACGTTGAGAGAAACAAGAGGGAAGCGAAGAAAAGGTTGAAGGTGAAGTCAATCGTTGAGTTTGACTATGTACACGAAGTTGGGCATACATACGTGGCGGAGGCAGTGGGGGATGAATATGACACTTTCAAAGACGAAGAGACACATAGGAAGGTTATCGGGGAGGAGAAATAGGCGGAGAGAAAGAATATCGCGTAAGAAGGTGCAGTCAGAGCAGAAAAATTTGGTAAAGAAGGCATTGAGTAAGCAACATTCGAATGACGAGAGGGAAGTGGCCAACATGATGGTCAACCTTGTCAGTTTTATAGTGGTATGTGTAGTTAACAATATGTCATATATAACAGTTTTTCAACCATTATATAGCGGTATGTATACTTAACAATAGCGATTCCATAGCAGTATGCGTATGTCACAATAGATAAATAAATGTCAATCACTCATAGGTACGAATGGCATGTTTCTTGTAGATCGCATAGGGAAATTAAGGTGCGGCTCCATGCTTCAAATCGCTGAAGCGATGTAATAAATATATACAATCAATTCACGAGGTGGTGGAACCACGAGGACAAACCAAAAACGTGCAATTGTGTGTTGGGTATGAGAAATCATAGTTAGTTTGAATTTCTCATTAACATATGAAATTGGCTTGACGACCAGGTATCAATCTTTGAGATGAACATTGATAGTTTAATCATTTTCGGCCTCGCTAAACGACTAAAGAAGATTCTAGGGACTAATATGAATTCAGATAAAATTGTTAATCTCAATATAGGATTCATGGGTACTATTAAAATCCAGGTTGAAAAACTTAGACATAATTGTATAGATGACGATGATTATCGAACCACAATAGATTGGGTCCTAAGTGTTGAGCCATTAAGTCACGGACGACCGTGGACCAGTTGTGAGCTGCTATACTTCTCGATAAACTTTGATTTCCAACATTTGATATCATGCAAGGCTGATGAGTTTTTCATGTATGATTCAACCACTACATAGGCCATGCGTGATCTATAGGACTGTCTTCCTTTCATGTTGAAAAGATCATTCAGAGGCAAGGAGTGGACATGGAGGTGAGTGATTTTCCCAAAAAATAAGCCTAAAGATGGAGCATGAGACTATGAGATCTTTTGCATGAAGTTCATAGAGCGTGACTTGGTCAACTTCTCGCTTAACTTATTCAATGACAAAAAAGTTGAGGTAGCCAGATTGAGATATGCATCAAATATTTACACAAATTGGGCTATCCAAATTGTTTTATATTATTATTCAACTTTTATAATTAATAGTAAATGAGCGCTTTTGAATTCTAGACCTCTCTCTATGCTTATATAATATTTTTTTAATTAGTAGTACAATGACCTCTATTTAATTCCAGACCTCTTTGTGTGAAACCCAATATATTAATCAGATACTGCTATATCCACTATTTATTAAAAAGAAATTATGTGTTGTGTTAATCTGCTATGTATATAATAATTTAATTCGATAATGGTGATAAAAGTAAATATTAACGTTATAACAAGAATACAAATACATAGGACGCTCTCGTAGCATATATGATTTGTACTTCCCTGATAGACAGGATGAGAATTCAACGAAAGGACAACCCTAGATAAAAGAAACTTGCAGGTTTCAAATGTGGGCACCGGTTATTAATAAGCCTCGACGGTCGTACAATAACGTGCGTCACATTTGGGTCCTTCGTGACGCATGTTATTACAGGCTCTCCATCGTCAGGAAACAACTACTAATGATGCGATGACATGTTGTAAAGTGTAGAGGTCACATGACAACATTATGCCTCGATAAGGTCCCACTTTAAATCATATGAGGAAATGGAACGAAGGACAAATAGATAATTTGAGCAATTCACAGCAAGAAGTTCGATACCCTGAGGTATTAAATAAGCCTCTCCAGTTGCAAACACTCCTATTCAATTATATCCCATATCAAAGTAACCACTTCTCTATTGTACAAAGCTTATCTATGCCGCTGCGAGCCTGATGGCTTTCTGTTGCAATGACGCTCTTCCAATATATCATGATCATACTTCCCTTATAGGAAGTCAGGGATGTTCTTCATCGGGTTCAACGCATTTTTTGGGGAGCTTGATGGCTCAAATAAGTCGTTAACAAAGAAAAAGAGTTAGAATCTCGTTAATTGATCCACTATATATCGTTATTAATAAATTAAGGGGTGTATAAAAAAATTCGACAATAATACAAAGTTGGATATTGGCGCCATAAATATCAAAAGTAATAGAAAACAACGATAATTTTAAAAGATAATTGGTATTTTTGCTGCGAATATCCCAAAATATTATAAGAAAGCTTACAACGACAATGGCGATAGTGATGCGTTGACGGACACGAAGAGAGTGTGCATCCCATGAAGAGACCTCTTGACAAAGCAACCACTATTGCGAAATACTAGCAAGTAAGAAAAAAAAGCGTAACGGTTTAGGTTGTAGTATTAGTTATTTCCAATATACCGAATTGGTGGCATTCAACTTTGTTTAATGGTTCAGGGTCTAGGGTTATCTTCTCGGCGATACATGTAGATTTATTACTAGTTCGAAATGTATTTGCTGGAACTAAGATTTTACCTGAAATATTAAATTCTTAGGTTGAATTTAATTAAATTAGCGTTAAATGGGTTAAATTACTGGGAGAATCACAATGTCCGTTTCTTTCAATGCAAGCACCAAAATACGCTCTATGATAGTATAAAAATATGTACGCACGATTAAGAAAGGAGAGTTTGTTTCATATTTTTGGTTCACCCTATTTATAGGTAAAACCGAATCTTACAACTATCATTATCTTTTTTTAATTAAATAAGATAATTTATATTATCTAAATCTTTTTAAACCTCTCAAGAAAGATTTAATAATCTTAGATTCAAATAAAAACAAATCTCAAGGAATCAAAATTTTCAAGATTTATATATCCTTAATTTATATATATATATATATATATGTATTCATAATTTCAAAAATAAGATTTAATTTGAAAATCAGGTATTCGAATTATAATTAATTTAATATAATTCTATTTAATTATAATAAATTATTAATAATCAAATCCAATAATCAAAATTATATTGATTAAATATTCCATAAAATAAATCTAATATTTAATTTACTCTCATTTTTTTAAATAAGAGTGACAATTTTGACCGTAGCCGAAAAACTTTTATGGCCATAAAAGCCAAACCGTGAATAACCCAACTCCAAACGATAAATGTATCAGAATTTAATTTCCACGACCATGTAGGTGTTCAGGAAACAAGTTCAATTATCATTTTTCAACTTCTGGAGCAATACCAAAATTTTAGTACTTTTGCCACTTTTAAGGTGAATAGACATTTCGCGACTTCGGTCGGGAATCTAGTCTAATTTGATCTACTCTATATTCATAATGAATAATAATTATGGCATCATTCTTATAGATATACAAAGGGGAGTAATGGACATATTACTTAAACTACGGTGAAAATGAAGAATTTTTACCAGCTTCAATAACACTCCACTATAGCTTGAAGTTGAACTCTTAAGTAGTAATATTAGTATATTCTTGACACAGGATTCCATTGATACAATCAAATTATCAAAATCTAATTTTTCGTATTATTATTATTATTATCATCAGAAGGGTATATTATTGTACTGCCTTTTTTGATGACACTACTTCAAACTATGATTGTTATAATTACTCTCTCACCTGATTATGAAACCTTTGAGTTGATCTTGAGTACTTATTTGTATTCTGTAGATCATAGTGAAGAAATTATAAATTCATTATCCATATCACTATTCATGAAATTTAACCCTGTCAACTATCTGAACCCAAAATGATAGTATTGGGAATACTCTTGTAAACTGTTGGACATATTTTCTAATATGCCCTCTATTCAGATGCTAATCTCGCTTCACTGAGATTATGGCTAAACTTTCTATTAAAGATATATATATATATAACTTATTAATGATAGTTCTTTATAGTTATATCGAAAGATGTTATAAAATTAAATGTTTTCATCCCATAAGTATACGAACAGTTTACTAATAAGTCATCGCACAAAGTCTATGTGTGAAGAGGTATTGACTTTCATAAGTTCGGAACTTAAAATTATCCATGGTTAATAATTAGAAAATGGGAACTTCTAATTGGGCTAACCATTGGTAAACTCAATAGGCACTGTGGGTGCAGATTCTATACCGAATCAGGTGCTAGTCGAGCACATTTGAGTTTTACCAAGTACTGGAGGGGTCTCCGTACTGGATGGACAGACTTAACACCCGAAATAATCAAGTAAGACCGTCACTGATGAAAGTACGATTAGGTCACAAAGATGGTTAGATGGAATCGATTGATATCCTAAGCATCATGGACTTATGCGGTTTAACTCACATGGTCTTTAACATGATCGTTACGGAATACACTGGTATTCTCAATTGCTTTCATATTAGGATTAGAAGGTTTAGCCGTATAAAGTTGCATGGATGCAGATACTGGATAGACACTTTTGATTTTCTTTATAATGTTTCGGAGAAACAAATAAGCACTTATGTACAACTCATTGGCTTAATAAACCAATGAGTGAGTGGTTTGTAAGATTCATTAAGATAAAGATAGTAACATCGAAATGGCAGATATGACAGCTAGTACCCTTACGATGGTTTAATCATAAATAGGTAAATTGAAGTTCCAACATATCTGATTGTATCAATGGACTTCTGTGTCAGGATTATTATTAAATATTATTATTCAAGAGATTTATTTCAACTTCAAGCTATAGTGGAATTTAACTGAAGTTAGTGAAATTCTTCATTTCACTTAAACTTGAATAATATGTCCATCCCTTTGTAGCTCCGCAAGAGTAACACCACAACCTTATTCCTTCTATGAATATTTGGGTGGATCCAAATAGAATAGTTACAGGACTTTAAGTCAGGAAATGTCTATTTATCTGAAGAGGCAAAAGTACTAAAGTTTTGGTACAGTCCGGAAAAGAGAGAAATTGTTTTTTCGAATTTGATTACTAAACTCTCCAGTCTGGTAGATAATTGAATTCTAAAAAGATAGCAATTTTAATCGTGTCATTCCGACACTCTGAGAGAGAGTTATGCTAAAAATAGTAATCCGACTAAAACCTGGATTAGGGTCTGTTTTGGGTTGCGAATTAGAAATTGATTTAAATACAAGATTTGGTATTAGTTATATTTGATAAATAATATAATTTTCATTATTAGATTTAATTGTCAATATTTATTGATGATTAATTATAATTAAAAAGATTTATATTAGATTTGATTTATAACCCTAAAATCAATTTTTGGATTATATTTATTTTGATTTATTATTAATTTAGAAATTAGATAATATAAATATATTAAATAAAAAATTAGGGAGATATTAAATCTTACCTTAAGATTTGAATCTTTGTTAATAAGATTTAAATAAGATTTGGTTATTATCATTATCTATAAAAATAATGAGTGAATATCTCCAGGTGGTTAAGAATAGTTTTACCCTATAAATAGGCTAAATCTAAGATCACAAATAATAACTTGACATACAACTCGAATTAAAAAGTTCATAAGCTCAAGTAATTCGAGTTTTCTCTCTCTCCTCCATGCGATTTCGGTTTCATCAGAGCCAGGAGAAATCGATTCCGGTTCAGGCCTCAGAGTTCGTGGTCACCTTAGGAGCCCACACATCCTAGCGGTCTAACTCTGGAGAATACATCGGAAGGCTACTGGGAGAATCCAAAGACATCAAAATCGCAGAAGCTTCAGTCAGAGTTAGAAAAACGCTGTGAGGAATTCGTCTCAGGTAATCTCAATTATTTATTGACGATGATAATTATTTATGTGCTTAATCCCGTAAATCGAATCATGTTTGTGATTGAATTAATTCTTTGATTGTGATAATTAAAATCAAAAAAGTATTTGATCCGGGATTTGGAAAATTTATTTTTATTATGTTAACCGGATAGAGTAAATTTAATTACCGCCCATTAACGTAATTAAATCTTCAGTTTTGATATGGTATGGGACATGTCAAAAGGTTACTCTACGCGTTTGCATAATTTGTTTAATCCGCAAAATTTTTGTTGCCTATTCTTTATCGGTATGGGACGATATGATAAGAGTTAGGTGATTTGGCCCCCAAACACCCAAACCAACATAAACTCTATCTATCAAATCAAAGTTCATCTAAATTGAACCCTACGAGTCCACAATACTTCAGGACATAAACTGATTCCATCCGATCACCTAAGCGACTTAACCTTACTTTCATTAGTGACAGACTTACGTGATGATTTGAGATTTAAGTCTAGTTCGTCCAGTATGAAGACACTCCATACCCTATGAACTCAACAGTGCAACAGAAAACACAATGATCCGGTAATAGACCGTCACAATAAATAGTGATTTAGTTGATTAATAGTTGTTCTAGATTAGAAGTTCTCACTTTCTAATCTATACTATGGACTTACAATATTTAAGTTCTTAACATAGCGCTTGTTAAACCTCCTCATATAGACTCTGTGTTATAAATATAACACAATATGCAAAACGTAAACAACTAGGGATGAAACATTTAAAATTATAATGGTGTTGTTTGGTACACAACTCAAACTTTTTTTGTTTTCTTTTATTAAGAATTTTATAGTTGTAGTGTAAAAGACTCTTGCAGTTGTTTTTAAATAACTGTTTGGTACACATTTCTATTTTTTATTTTTTCAAAATAAAACAACAGAATAACTGTTTGGAACACGATTCGATTTTTTCTTTAAAAATTAAATATTTTATACATTAATAATATTAAAAAAAAATACTATTACATTAATAATACAATAACATAAATATTATATTACGGTGTAAAATTAAATACAATCATGTTTAACAAATCAAGGCTATACTATATAGTCTAAATAATCAAGTTTAACATATCAAAAAGTATAATATCTCATGTCATTTCATTCTATTATATTTCATCAAAATTATATTTGAGTGAATTTTATATTCACCACAACAGGTCGTCCATATTCATATTTCCCAGAGTCATCACACAAGTAAATTATGTCCCAACATATATAACAATGGTCAATTCAGATTTGGCGCTGGCACCGGTGTTGTAGTTAGCGTTGGTGTCGCGGTCGGCATCGAGACTTTGAAGGTTCAATGGTGAAGTGTAGAGGTGAATACTTGGTATCTGTTTTCTAGTTTTGTCTCTGTTCCAATACCGGTTACGGATCAGTTTTAAAAAAATCCAAGAAATTTAGTACCGAGAACCAGAAACGATGCCCTAAACAAATATTTCCCCGTTTTTGGTACCAGTTCCGATTTTAAACTACATGTTATTTTTTTTGTTTTTAGTATGTGGTTTTAGTGTATTATAGATTTTTATTGATTTTAAAAAATACTTGTGGTTTTTAAGTCAAGAACTTTTAAAACCGAAACCGGTACAAAAAAAATGATTTTTTCGGAACATGGGCAAAAAAAAGTTATTTCCCGGTTCCGGTTCCGATTTTACTCCTAATAAAGTCGATAGAAGTAAGGAGTGATGAAAGAAAAAACTGAGTGAAAAAACAGAAAACAACAAAAATGTGTATTTGAAAATCCATAAGAAAAATAAAATAAAACTTGAAACGCTTTCGAGTTCAATTTGATGAGTTACATACCAAACAATCATTTACTTTTTTTAGTGTAACTGTGCAAGTTGGAAAACTAAAAAACTGTTTTCAAGTATGTACCAAACACAGCCAATATCTTTGATATAATTATATAAGATTAACATTAATAAGATCTTCTTTTTAATAGAAAGGTGACCATGATCTTGTACAAATGGGGTTCACATATGAATATAGGGCATATTATAAAATATGTCTAACTATATCTCTAATAATAAAACGTAGTTTGAAGACGTCATAATTGAAATAGAGCTTGTTTTATGCAACTATGCAATCTTAATGACAATCACTCTGAACAACTTTTTGTTACATAAGTAAAATATAACATCAAACCTTTTTAATGCTATGCGGAATCTTATAGATGACGTTGAAGAAGACATCAATTTCAAGACTAAACAAATAACTTCATAATCATATTTAAACACTACATGATTAGTTATTTAATGAAATTTATTTTTAATTAAAGTGATTTCACAACTAGTAATGTAATGTTATATATTATTTATAATGATTCATAATTAATGATAAATTTTATATTAAATTATTAATTTATATACCAGTTGGGAACTATATAACTATAAAAAAAATTAAAAAACTTACACGTAATAGCCACATGGAGTCGTTGATATTGCATATTAGGCTACATTTATTTTCATAAAATAGCCAATTTGATGACGTGGTTATTTAATCACAATTTTTGTACCGTCGATATTCCCTTATTAATTTTTTTTAATAATTCTCATGATTTATTTTAATTGATGAGTGAATTCAAAATCTCCTATTTTTTTTTATAGATACAAGAATCCCTATCTCTCTCTATCTCTGCACGTTTGAGCTCTTGCAACGACCGCCATGGACAGCGGCGCATTCGCCGGCGATGTCGCTGGAAGGGACCGCTCGAGCAAAATCTAGACAATGGTGGAGGTTCGTGTATGGAACAGAAGCTTCATTGAGTAACAGAACGAGTTACGTCAGGAGGCTATGGATTTGAGCAGGGACTTAGATTCGTAGCTTGATTAGGATGATCCATTGATTTTTTAATTCGTGTTAATTGGGTTAATTTATGTTTATTTTTTTATTTTGAAAAAAAAAATTGTTTAATTCATTGTAATTTGAAAATTTTCTTGTTTAATTCATATCAATTCGGGTTGATGATTGTTAATTCATGTTAATTCAATTTATTTTTGTTTATTTTTTTGGAAACAATTTTTGTTTAATTTATTGTAGATTCATGTTAATTTTTTTTTTCTTGGTGTTTTATTTAGGTTTATGGCAGGCAAAGTGGAGGCGTGAAACTTTGTTTCTCCCGTTAAAAATTGACCATGAATATATATTTATTTTCTATATATTTATTTTATTATAGAAAAGTTGTTTATTGTAATCTACTTCATTTTTTAAATCTTAATTTTTGCTAATTAATTTATATTTGGTAATCCTACATTTCAAATGAAGGTGTTTTTGTCTATTAAATTTGTTATGTGGTTAATTGGCTAAGTGCAAAAGATTAACTAAACATTAGATATTTTGCCGATTTCATGTTTTAATTTGGCTAGAATATTGTGGCTCCAAAAAATTATTATCTTATAAATTTAGCGAATTATTAATTTAGCTAGTTAGATCCGATTTGAGACCGGATAAATATATTGTTTAATCGAGGTTATTAATTTATCGAGATTATAGTATATATCGTATAATTATACATTCTTTCTTAAAAAATCAAGCTTTAAAGCGAATGCTACGCCATTCTTCGTGTTACGCCATTCTTCGGGGTCTTCCTTCGCTCATGCACGGAGTGAAAGATATCGGAGGTGGAGTCCAACTGTCTACGAGCCACACAACTTGTCAACGGACGCAATTTCCATAGCCTTCAAGGCTTGATCTTAGAGAATATATCTGCGGCTGCCACTGCGACGGGATGGAATAGGAAGTGTCGTTGGGCACCTCGCTCATGTAATGAAGTCACTAACTGTTTAGCGAAGACACATGCTACTTCTTTACTGACCGATTTTTGGTCATCCGATTGTCCGGAATGGCTTGTATCTGTAGCTCAAAGGGATCTTTTGGTTAATCTGATTTTTTTTCTCTTAAAAAAAAAAAGCCGAATACACAAACTAACTTTCGCCTTTTCGCTCAAGTTCAACTAATAAGCTAACAATTATCAATAATAAGTATAGCATGTCAACAAACAATAATAATATATAATAAAAAGGCATATTAAGCTATACTTCTATTCTTATTTATACTATAATCGTTTACTAATATTTCTATCTCTTATTACGACAATGAGAGATTATGTATTGATTTGTTGTGTTTGTTAATTCAAGGGAATTCCTTATTCGCTTAATTGTTAAATGATATTCATAGACCAAACTATTACATCAGGGTATATAATGGTGATATTTTTAATACAGAGAATATAATTCAACCAAACAAACGAAGCAATATCATATGATTTGGTATTATTTTGCTTTCATGCCATTGAGTTTATCACTCTGGATTATTTATTCATTTATTTGAGCAACTAAAGATATATAAACTCATTTCTCAACTAAAATATTAATTTATTAAGTAATACGCAACGCATAAGAATGACGAACCAAATTAAATACATAATAATTGCGAAGAAGAGAAAAACAAAAACAAAACAAAAAACAAAGCAACGCGTGACAAGTGCCGTTGTGGTAGATTTTGGACATAAAAAGTATTACGTGTCACACAAAAACTGCTAATAATTGTGATTGGCAAATAATGAAAAATATGAAAAATTAAATTTTAAAATAAAGCATCACCATACCATCATCATTTATAAAATAATAATTTGACTTATTTTCTCATCGAACCTCTGAGATAGTGAAGAGAGCATGCAATATAACGAGAATGCAAAGATTCAAAGATAGAAAACTTGCTACGTTTACGCAGTTTGTCCCGTTAATAAGAAGTCTCATTAATATTATGTAAATTAAATCTATGGGTTTCAATTTAGTTTCATATTTTATTGAAATTAATTAAAAAACTCAATCCTTCATTTAAAAATAATTTACTCGTCATAGGACCCTAATAAAACACGACAAACTCAAGGCCGATCCTGCGCGAGAGGAAAAAAATGCCATTTTGCGGCAACTTCTACGTGACTGCTACGCGAGGAAAACCCATCAACGATACAGCATTTTTGCATCAATATTTCAATGACGCATTCTAATCTAAGTTGTATTTATTTAAGATTCATTCCATTGGATTTGATTGTAGAATCAAAATGGCCCATCATAGGTCCACAACTTGGACTTTACCATAAATCTACAAAGACAGAGACACTCACATTATTTACAAAGCCGAACAGCCCAATGGGCTTTAAAAAAAGCAAAGAAAAACACCATATTCGTAGAAAGGGCAATCTGACGACATGAAAAGGTAGTTGGTAAGTGTTTGACTTTGGAAGCAAGAACACTGAAAAGTGATGTCAAAGTGTAATGCACTCTCCTCTTCAGTGTCTGTCAGATGATATCTTCCTTGTCTTCTTGTTGTTCTTGTCGTTCCACGTCCTTTCTTTCTCTGTTTTTGGCCCAAAGAACGCTGTAAAGCCCTCCCACAAGCAGAATTGCCCCTCCAAAGCTGTCACAAGAGTTATATAGTGGCCATTGTCAGCTTCAAAATCTCGTACCAATGATATGTATACATAGATTCATACAGCTACAATTAAGTACCATCATAAGCACATATTATAAGTAATTGAAATTTTAAAAAAAAAATTGTTTCATAGTCTACAGTCTCGTGAATATTACTTGTAACCTTAATTGATCATACGTTCGATTCCGGCAAATCATGCACTTGATTGAGTAAAAAAATGCCAGATCGAATAACTAGTGCAAAAAAATTGGGCACCGGTTGCCTCGGAAACCTTAAAGTTCACAGCGACGAACGGGGTATTTTTGAGAATTTCTACAAATCAACACCATATGTACTATGATTTTGAAAAATTTGTAGAGCGAATTCATGCTTGCCACAATAAGCAGGAGGCTTGCCGCGGCGATCAGTCAAGCTGGCTGCTGGCCCACATTTGAATTTCTGCAGCCGCCGTACGTGTCCCACCAAAAATGTGAGATTCACGTTCGAGTCCAATCATGGACGAGAATGGACGCGTTTGACGAGAACGCATGAAGAAGACACGCATCTTGTCTTGTATGGAACACAAGTATTTTTTTCATTAATTTTCGACAACGAACAGAAAGAAGAAGAGAGTTTTAACTGTTTCTAATATATTGCAGCTAAATTACCTTGTTTATTTATCTTTTTAAAATTAACCATTTTAACAATATTTAATAAAACTAATTAATAAATATAATAGATTAATAGTTAATATTTAAACAGGTTTAATAATTGTGGGGGAAACTATATGAGGATTGAAGTGTAAATATTTTTTAATAAAAGAGGGAAAAATAACTAATGCAAAGTAAAAATAGTTGAATTTCGGATCAAAGGTGGGTGAAATAATTAAAGGGTAACGAATATTGGGTAAAAAGTGAGTAAAAAAAAATGATACTATTGTTGTAGACATTAAGCCTGCAATGCGTCTTCCTCGAGTTCAATTTCTGCACGCCACGTCAGTTGTCACTGCGTCCTTCTCGTGTTAAAGATCTGCACGCCACGTCAGTTGTCACTGCGTCCTTCTCGTGTCGCAATTTTTGCTGACACGTTAGAACGTGAACGACACTCATGGTCACATTAGGGATGCGTTTTAAATGTACAACTTTAGTGATCATGCCTTTGCATTTTGCACAACAATTGTTTTAAACTTCATCTATCTAACTTCAATACATTTTATTTTTACGCATATTTCATTTTCAAACCGCTATACATTACACAACGGTTCTCGTAATATTTTTGTGTGTAAGTGTTACTTCAAATTTAGATGTGATTTGTGAAATAATTTTAAGGATAATTGAGTGGATTTAATAGGTTAATAATTTGTAGGAAGCTTAGACTTCAAGATCTGAGTGGATTTTAGTTACATTTCTTGAAATACATAGGCTTGTAACTTTGTGATGTAGAGGGGGTTTCAAACCTCGTAGGCATCTACCTCATCCCGATCACAAGGAGAGGTCAGGCAAGGTGTGAGAGGTAAGGCGGAGTAGAGGCAGCTGGGGAAAAGGGAACCAGGGGCAGGTAACGACGTGACTAAAGCATGTTATCTATGCTTTCAATGCTTACAGATCAAGTAGACATAGATGCTTTTCTATATAGGCTATCTCCTAACCCTTATGCTTAGCGCAAAGCAGTGAACCGATTAATGCTTCTCTTCTTACTGACCACAAATTATGAAAGCTTTGGCCTCTGTATTATATATATACATAGTATGCTCACCTTCCCCAATAAAGAGGTTGTTTCCAAATGAAAGAAGAAATGACTGCGGTGATGATCAGCGCCAAGGGAGTGAATAAAGCAATGAAGACAGGGCCTTTCCTTTCGATCACCCAAACTTGCAGCCAATAAGTCAACGCTGTTACTATTATCCCCTGCAAATATTAATATCAATAATTGCTCACTAAATGCTCTTATTTCTGTTTCTAACTTCCTATGATTACTTCAAATTGCTTCATTATTATTAGTGCTTTCTCACTCGTCATGCTTGCTTCACATTATTAATGTCACATACAAATCACTAAGTGGGTTTGGAAAATCTAAGCCACTCATCAACAAAATTTCAATTTTATTAATTAGTGCACTTTGATTTAGTATCTTTCAGCTAAGTGAGAATAATATACACTGTGTTTTTCCTTAAAATCACCCGGCCATGCTCTAAAAAAAAGTAAAATATACTGCCTATATTTTATTATAATATATTTTCATTCATTTTATCATTTTTTATCGAATAATTTTGTAAAAAAATTCGTCATAATATATTTATAGATTGTATTCTATTCTAGAGTTAATTAATTGATTTTTTTTTTGTTAATTACTATATATATTATGATTCCATACGCAATATGCGAGAGAAAAAAGCTGCAAGTCCTATCGAAGTATCCAAGACGACAGGGTTTGTCGCTCGATGGCGAGCGCGCAGAGGGCAGATTGAACGCAGCTGAAGAAGCATTGCAGCGCCGTGAGCCTCAGCTTGGCTGGATATTGCTTCACCACCACGCCCTACACAGACACACACACATACATATATATTCTTTTCAATAATTATAACACAAAATTAATAAGTTGATTCCTAGCTAATGGTGATTAGGTTACCGCAATAAAGTTGATTCCCAATGGTTATTTTCAACTTTAGACGTGGCGAGCTCTAGCATTTGATGGTACTACTATTACTAGTGGATATTTATTGGATACGATTATATATTCGTGTTATTGTATTGTTTTATCTTCTTTAGCGGTCGTCGCTACAAATTAAATTGAGATTATACCATGTTAAATCATCATTGTACAGTGACAATTTAGAGTCGGACACAAAATATTACGATACAATATAAGTGAGTTTGGATCCCTATAAATGATTTTGAGTTCAACCATGTTGTGCATGTCGAACATGTTCTAATACTTGTTGTATAACAGTTTTTTATTTATTTTATTGATTACGTTATTCAATTGATTAATATAGAAAACTATTAATTAATTTTAAAATTATAAATAATATTATTAAATAAATTAAGTTAAATGGGTATAAAGTATTATTTTTTTAAAAATGAATTAGTTAAACAAATTGACACGATAAGTATAGTTATCTAGATCTCATCTTTTAACATGGTTAACAAATGAGACGGGTCTAAGTCTTGTTAAAATGCACGAACACGATACAAAGCAGGAATTGTGACGCCTAATATATAGTGAGATTTCACAACGCTTTTGCAAAACTTTATCCTCACTAGCCGTTGGTGACTAACGCTTTTTTCTTTTTCCGGAATACGGGTGCGGATTTTTGCTAGACCATTAGCGAGATGAGTGAGTCAATAAAGCAAAGTAAGAACCTGCAAAATGAGCCAAAATGACCAAGCGATGTTCGCGGAGATCATCATTAGTGGGCCTTTGATGCAGCCCTGTTCGCCGCACTTCGAGCGGAGAGTGGTGCTTGTGGACTCCCAATGAAGCATCTCAGCTCCTTTCACAAAGGCGAAAACCAAAGCCTCGGCGAGACTCGCCGCCGAACCTGCTACCTTCGCAAGTCCATGCACGTGTCCCATCGATATGCTCTCCATTCTAAGTACGTATTCCTTTAGTGTTAATGCTCTAAGAAAACTGGATCGGAACGAATTTGACACGAATAGATCATAAAGGCAACATATAACTAAGTTCAAAAGATTGAAAAGTAGAAAGATTTGAGAGTACAGAAATGAAAAATATGAAACTTGGTGAGATTGATAGGGAAAAAAAAGAGCTTGGGAAAGAGGCCATTATCTCTAACAATATTATACAATCGTCTTACCTTAGTAGTGCAGCTATGACGAACGTGATGGACGGGATGGCGTTTGTCGTGGCGGCCGCAAAAGTTGCCGACGTGTACTTGATGGAAACATAGTAGAGATTCAAGCTCAAAGTGATGCTGAGATCCACAGATTAGAAATATTGTCAGAAGTAAAAAATCACACATGCATGCACAAAACGGTGATAGTACGTAAAGTTTCATACCCAGCCAAAGAGACGAAGAAGATCTTGCAAAGCAGAGGAAACGACAGAGGAGCCGCTTTCCACTGCGACATACAAACAGTATCTTTACATGCATGAGTATACTTAACATATACATAAGTATGCCTTGATATGAGAGTAGTGTGTGACCTTTCGAAGAAGAAAGCGAAAGGTGCTAGGGCAAGAGTCGCGAAAGCTTGACGATAGACTACGAATACGTAAGGGTTCATTCCGTTTGACATGGCCGCTTTGGAAAACAAGGCCATGCCCGCGTAAACACACTGCACGAAGACCATCGCAACGTAGGGTTTTTGGCTTTCCAAATTCCATTTCCATGACAAAGCTATTCTCATCTTCACTACTAAATATTATAACTCTGTGTCCATCAGGGTTTCGATTCATACTTCCTTTAGATTATAATGGGAATTTATAGTATTTTCGTGTCCCCAAAGTTAGTCTTATTTTATTACAAAAGTTTTGTCACTCTCTTATGTTGATTTGTGCTAGATATATACTATAGACTGTATATATAATATTGCCTTGTAGCTACCTCTCCACTAAAATAGGTTATAACTAACTATGGCTGCCAACAAAATAAACACTATTTAATTGCCATATCCGAGCTCGATGCTTATTTAATATTGAATAAAATAGATAGAGGAATCCGCGTGGAGGTAAGAGAGATAATATACTAAAGGTGCAGTGTCTAATATCTATAGTTATTCGACCTATAAATAGACTGTAGACATATATGTGTTTAAGCATACAATACACACATTGAAAATAGACATGTATCATCGAAAAACTAAGGATTATGTCGCCACATTGGTTGGGAAATATGACGTCTTGTCACAGGCCGAATCGCTGACGAGGCCACGAAGATGTCACCTAGCCAGGGTACGAAAAGGCTAAAGATATTATACGATACTATGAACTATGAAAAGTGTTATTTGACGCAAGGATTTGAATGCCGTTTTTGCCGAAAAATCGTTTGCCGTTATCGACGAAGTAATCGTTTACTGATAGATTTATCGATGGAAAACCTATAAAAATTATCGTTTGCTGTTATCGAAACTTATCGAACTTATCGATGGATTAATCGGTTATCGATGGATTTATCGATGAAAAACCCATAATACATTTTCATCCATATTTTAAAGTAAAAAACATAATATAAAATACTAATTTCACCAAAATATGAACATAAGTCTCGTACATAATATATCATAAGTCACAAATCAAGTCTCATCATAATAATATAACCAAACATAAACTAAGTCTCATACGAAATATAAATAAACCAAGTCTCGTAAATACAATCATAAACACATACAAAGAGTCGATACATTTTTAGTTCACAAGATGGCGGACCGCATCCCAACTACCCTGGCTTAGCAAATACGAACTCCACTCTAGTCCAGTGTTCTTGCAATAGAGGAGATAGTTCATTAAGTGGTAGTCATATGTGGCCTGATCGCTAGATGCTCCGCGAGAAAGATAGATAGGATGGGTCCAAAAACTGCCTTCCCAAACCGGCGAACAATTTTGCTCAGCACAAAGTGTCATCAAATATTTCGAAGGAGCAGGAGGAGCGGGAAAGTTCGATTGATAATTACTGCCAAATGACATTGTCTCAAATTGTGACGACAAGTCATCAACATTGTTGTCACATGAATATCCATATTCACGTGAACCGGATTCATCGTAGTAGTTGTTTGAAGCCCATCCCTCGTAGTCTACATTGCCACCGGGAGCTGGGGTATCCCCATAGCGAGTATCCGGGATGTATCCCCCGGGAGTAGGGTCCTGATAATAGGTCGGACGGTAAATATCATCCTCCTGGGTCCCGCCTCCTTTGCCACCCTAACCACCAAACTCGGAAGTCCCACCTCCTCCGACACCCCAACCACCAAACTCGGTAGTCCCACCTCCTCCGCCACCCCATCCACCGTGCGACGGACTGTGGGGAGGAGACGATCGACGAGAAGTTTGAGAACTACCGCTGGTCCTTGAGGCAGCATCAAAACGATCTGGCGGGGGTCCTAGGCCGTGCTCTCCTAGAACTGAACTGATAACCATTCCGTAGTGTTCAGCCTCCCTAGCAATTCTAGGATCAGGATTACCGTCATCATCGTCAAGGTGGATTGGTCGAATCCACTCGACTATTGCATCCTCTACATCGCACCCAGCTGCAGCCATCTCCATCGAGCGTTGGAGGAATTCGTACGGATCTGTCTTTTTTTCGGTCTCCTGAAGCTCAGCTATTTTGTCCCGTAAAGCTAGCTTCTAATTATAGCTAACGAAAACGAGCTTCTCCAACGTGCTATAAGCGAGACGATTCCGTAACTTTGTGTGGACCAAAGCAAATGTACTCCGATTCCTCTCGCATGCAGAAGCAGAAGCGGGTTGCGACAAGATCCTCATCGCCAATTTTTGCAATGTGGGGCATTCCTTTCCAAATACATTCCACCACTCAGCTGCAAATTCAAATACTTTATTAGTATGCTTAATCAAGTAATGTAAACAATTTCCAGGCACATGGTTTATCATCTATACTTACCCGGCGCCAAAGTTTTTCTAGCAGCTACTACTGCTTGCCGGCCCAACGGACCCTGGGCATCACGAAAACGCACGGCCTATAGTAAACAGATAAATAGTAACGTTAATGTATTTTATAATAACGAGAAAAGTTCAATTTAATTCAAGTCCTGATAATATTAAGTGCGGAACTTACTTCTTCGGCGAGAGTTTCAACATTTCCATGAGGGAAAAGGCGATCGTAAACCATAGTTATTTGCACGATAGCGTCTTCGGGAATCTCGATATCGGGATCATATGCTAATCTAGGATTCAAAAAATGTGCAGCCGTATACAATGGATGATCTAAGTTTTTTTGCCATCTGGCATCACCGATATCGATCACCCATTTTTTTCCCTGTAACTGGTTTATCTCTTGCTTCATTACCTCGAATAGCCGATACACCATCCCGAGGGTCGGATGTACCTCTGCGTCCTTGTAGCGTAAAGCAACGTACATCGGCTGGAAGATGGATATGGCTAGGTCAACCGAATCCCAAAATTTTGGGTTCAACAACCATTTCTCCACTGCTCGACCTTCTTTTAGCTTTCGAAACGAGGAACTCTCCCACCACTCAGATGTGAACATAGCTCGGAGTGGGGCCTTCTTGGCCCTAAAGCTCTTCAACGAAAGGTAGTTCGTTGCGAACCTTGTAGCCGCTGGCCGGATAATCTCACCGTGACAAAATACGTCCTTCATCTGCTGCAATACAACGCCGTGGTTGTAAATGAACTTCGTGATGAGCCTACAAGATGTAACTGGCTCTTCAATGATTTTCCTCTTGCCTACATCCTCGAAGATAAAATCGATACAATGGGCAGTGCACGGCGTCCAGTACAGGTTGTACTTTCGCATTAATTCTTTACCCGCTTTAACATAATTAGCAGCGTTATCTGTCACGACTTGGACCACGTTGTGCGGTCCGACATCCTCAATCACTTCACCCAGCACCTTGCATAGGTAATCTGAATTCTTTACTTTACCGCTCGCGTTGACCGACTTAATGAAAATCGTCTTTGCACAAGAGTACGCCAGGATGTTGAGGATGGACATATTTGTCGGGCCTGTCCAGCCATCCGACATGATGGTGACCCCGAATTCACGCCACAATTTCTTCATACTATCCTTGTACTCCATCCACTCCGCCACTTCCATATCCAAATACTTGGTCGTAAGTTGATATGCTGACGGTGTCGGGACTCCGGGGCCTACGAAGAAGAATGGAATATTATTAACAAAAACCAAATATTATATCTTTAAACTAAAGTTTTACGAATATGAAATTAGAAATGATGAATTAAATCGTACATAGGGTCTGAGCAACATGCATCATGTTTTTATAATGATGGTCATCGGCATGAGCGAACGGAACGTTTTTGTTGTAAAAGTACTTCCCCGCTGCTTTGCCCATTGCTTCCTCTTTCTCTGGGGCTTACAACGCATCAATTTTTTTTTGCTTCGCAGACTCTGAACGGTAGTGCGAGGGAGCTGTACTACTACCACCAGAATCGATGGTTCTCCGACTTGCTAATTGATCCTCCGTCCATTGAGCAGCTTGTGCCTGCCTACGTACAATCTTGGTTTGTCTGGCTATTTCTCTCTCGAGTTCCTCCATATCTTCCTCAGTCGAAGGCGGTAAAATATTTGACCTAATGTGATCTGCCACATCCTTTTCAAGATTGATCCTCGTTTCTTTCTTTTTTTGGGAGCTCTCGAGTGATCCTCGAACTTCTTCGCGAGCTTCGGGCGGAATCTTGTCACATGTCCTTGTATTCTTTTTCGGATCGTATCCCGATAAGTGAGCCTTCATCCGATTTATACCGCCACCTTTTATTTCATGCCCGCAATAGTTGCACTTGAAGCCTGAGTTATTCCCGTCTCCCAAAGGAGAACAATGTTTCCTTGCGGCGTCTTTACTCATTTTCCTAAAAAGGACGATACCAACGCATCAATTATCTAGCTCAAATCAACTGATTTTTAATACATAGGTACTTTTGCCGCAATAATTTAACAATTCAGATAAACATCAAAATGATAAAAAAAAGTTATAGTAACCTCACAGATTGTTAATTATAATAATTTTTATAAAACGAAACTACACCAAAAAAGTTGATTAACTAGCTCAAATTCACTTATTTCTGATGCATAGGTACTTTTCCCGCAATAATTTAACAATTCGGATAAACATCAAAATAATAAAAAAAGTTATTTCAACCTCACAGACTGTAAATTATAATAATTTTTATAAAATGAAACTACACCAAAAAAGTTGATTAACTAGCTCAAATTCACTTATTTCCGATGCATAGGTACTTTTGCCGCTATAATTTAAAAATTCAGATAAAGATCAAAATAATAAAAAAAATATATGTCAACATCACATATTGTAAATTATAATACTTTTTATAAAATGAAACTACACCAAAAAAGTTGATTAAGTACCTCAAATTCACTTATTTCCGTAACATGTGTATTTTTACCACAATAAGTTTATAATTCGGGAAAAAGTCAAAATAATAAAAATATTTATGTCAACATGACAGATTGTAAATTATAATATTTTTTATAAAATGAAACTACACCAAAAAAGTTCATTAAGTACCTCAAATTCACTTATTTCCGATACATAAGTACTTTTGCCGCAATAAGTTTATAATTCGGAAAAAAGTCAAAATAATAATAAAAAAAATCAAGCCTCACACATTATAAATCATATACATTTTTATAAAACGACATTACATGAAAAAGATCGATTTACTAGCTGAAACTCATGGTTTTCTTAAACATGTGTACTTTTGTCATAATAAACCGAAAATTCGAGAAAACATCAAATTACAAAAAACAATTATGTCAAACCCTGATTTTTATAATTACACACGACTTTAATAAATGAAATTACATCAAAAATGTTCAAAATCTAGCTCAAGTTCAATAATTTCCAAAACATAAATACCTTTGCCGCTATTATACAAAATTCGGACAAAGCTCGAAATCAGCCCCAAATCAGCCCCAAATCTGCAAAAAAATTAACAAAAAGCACACCATCCATCATAATCCATCCTACTTCCTTAATAAACCTAAGAAAAATCAAATTCAAGAACAATATTTGATTCAAAATTACAAATAAAGATCAAAGTTATATGAACTTCATGTTGAACTTTCATTTCAACTTAATACATTTCTAAGTAAATACTAGAAATATAGAATATTGTTGAATTTTTTTTACATAATTCATGCATATACAACATGTAATCTATAAAACACTCAAAAATTACTTAAAAAGACCCTAAAAATACCTTAATATTCCGAGATTAAACGAACTTGGAACTTTTGCCGTGAGAAAACTAGGGCTTCGACAAGCTTGGAAATTGACGAAAAGCAACCCTCTTCTCCAGGCGATTATCGCGGCAAGGTATAAGATATGGGAAGCATTCGGCGAGAAAATGAGTTTGGAGATGGAAAAGTGAGGCTAAAATCCTGGTAAGAGAAAAAGGGAGGCTTTTATATTAGGGTTTCGAACTTACCCATATTTGCACGATAAATCCCCCTATTCTTGTTTTTTTACACTCAAAAAGCTTCAACGAAAAGTATCTAAGTTTTCAGCTCGAAAAATCGCAAAAAGTATAAAACGGCAACGATTACCAGAGATAAGTTACCGAGAACACCATTTCTTTGATTAATCGAACGATAATCGCGATTTTCGAAACCTTGATTTGACGGAATGGAACTTATATAATTTCAATAATTTATTACTCATAAAAATTCATCAACTGTTAGATTTAGCAGAGTAATGTTTCCTTAAGGTTTAAACCGCAAGAAACTATTTTGTTAGTGTTACATGTACAAATTCGTCATTATTTAATATGACATAAAGTGCTAAAGTTATGAATTAATTAAATTTACAAGCAAAGATAAAAGGCTTTCAAGAAATAAATCGATATTCGCAAAAGCCCAATTGAGAAAGAACAAATTCGTGGGACACGTGTAGCAAGACCATCCAGTCAACCCGGTCAGCACGGAGAGAAGACCCCACGATTCCTGGAAGACCAACGAGAGGAATTGAAGTCTATAAATACCAAGCTCAAGCTCAGATCAAGAGAGACATACGCATACTTATACGCATAACTCTGAGAGAAAACATCGAAACGCTTCTACCCGACATTTTTGCTCACTTTGAGATTTTGTTGTATTCTTTTCCTTCTTCTCATTTTTTTCCCTTTCTAGGCGTGATTTGCTGTCTGTAGCTATCCATCTATGTCAATTGTCGCAATAAACTAACAGAGGATTAGTCAACTACCGCCTTGGGACGAACCTCTATAAAAAATCCCTCGTCTCATTTATATTGCTTTTATATATATATATATATATATATATATATATCGAGAGTGAATCGAGAGCTTGAAACGTGAGAGATCGAATTCCACCAAATCATCCCATTCCAATAATATCATACACTCACAAGTCACACTTGACTGTTTGAGGTGGGAAACCACGTCAACAGTTTGGCGCCGTCTGTGGGAAATTGATCTCGCCAACTTCTAAAAGCTCAACGCACTCTGTAAACATGAGCAATGACGAAATCGCAATCGTGAACGAGTCTGAGGTGAATAACCCAGACCAAAACACGGAGCCGAACAACCTGCAATCTCAACTAGAGGCTAGTACTGCTGAGAACCGAGAGTTGCGCCGGCGACTTGAATCTCTTGAAGCAAATCGAGCCCAAAATGAGCATCGCCAGGCTAGTAACCGGGCAGACCCGGGACAGAGCTCTGGGCATCAAAGCCGGGCAGGCCTCAAGGCTGTCCATTTCGACTTTGCCGATCTGGACAATCCGCAAGCTTCGAGGCAGAACCATCCTCGACTACCCAGCGGCCCTAGACCCTCGACACCTCCACCGCCTCCTGAAACAGGAACACCCCTCTTCACCCCCTTGCCGGGTCTCTACCCGTCTAGTGCGGGAAATTTTGCTTCGAGCAGTCGCCAACGCTCTGGACCCCAGATCTGCCCATCGGGGTACGAGCAAAATCGCGACATTAGCCAGGCCCTTAACGGCCAGCCGGTCATGTACCCAAGGTATCCCATCCCGGTGTACGGACAGGAACCCCTCCAGGCTGTGCATCACGAACCATCTCCCCAACGCACGGAATTGGAGGAGCTTAAACGCTACATGGCCGAAATGAATGAGAAACTCACTCCCGTGCGCTCTCAATACACAGTGCCACCACCGCCGCCCCCGAGATAGAACGTTTAGTGGAGGAGGCAGAAAGGACGCCCTTTAAGTCCTTCATAACTAACGTTATACTCAGGGAACTCGGGCGCGTATATGTGTTAAAGTACGACGGGACGACCGATCCCAAAGTACACCTGAGATCCTTTAGGATCGCGATAAGGAGGGCCCATCTTGAAGCGCACGAATTAGACGCTGGGCGCTGCCAGTATTTCTGAGAGAACATGGTCGGCCCAGCGATGGAGTGGTTTTCAAAACTGGAACCTCGATCCATAGATAACGTCAGACAGCTGACGACCCTTTTTCTTAAGCACTTCTCCATGTTTATGGAAACTGAGATCACGGCGGCAAACCTCTATACCTTACAGCAAGAGAGAGGGGAGCCCGTCAGAGCTTTCGTGACCCGGTGCAAGAAAACCATGGTCAAAATAAACGGGATCAGTGACAAAACCGCCATAGCCGCTCTCACGGCCGGACTGTGGTACGACTCGAAGTTCAAAACGGACATCATCGTAAATCGTTACAACTCCATCGAACACGTGATCCACAGATCATCCAACTGGATTAGACACGACGAGGAGCTCGAAGCCATGCGAAGAAGACATGGACCTCAGCCCGTCCATCAGCGAAATCCAGGACCACCCGGACAACCAATGCAGCCTAGAGCCGGGAGTCACGGAAACCCCTTCAGGGGACAGAGGAGCTCCTCCCCGATCCAAAACAACCCGTTCCAAAACCAGAATCCAAGGGCAAATAACGGACCGAACCCGCAAAATCTGTATGTTTTCAACGTAAATTCGGAAACCGCAGATTTCGAAGAACAGACCGAAGTAGAGGAGACCCCAGGAGAAGTGTTGGTCAGCTCCAAAGATCTCCCACCATACAGAAACGAAATCTTCCCAAAGCACGACCCAAAAGCATGGTGCAATTTCCACAAGGTGTTCGGACACCATACAAAAAATTGTGTGGTACTCCGTGCCCGCCTGGCGGAAAAATACATCAATGGAGAATTGGGAAAAATAAAATTCGGCAACGAGCTGAAGAATGGAAAAGAAACCAATCAGAAACCCCCCAGGACCAACCTATGAATGGCAAAAAAAAGGCGAACAACAAAGAACACCGTGCGAGAATATACAGCCAAGCAAGAGAGGACGGGTACACATGCTCGAAGAATAAGACGAGCAGACGTACAAGGAAGCAGAAGACTTCGGAGAGCAGCTCAACGAAATTCCCGAGCCCATCGGCAGAATCTACACGATTGTAGGAGGGTCCCAGCTACACGGCAATTCGGTAAATTCCATCAAGGCCCACCAAAGGAGGCTCAAGGCCGGACCGGTAGTCATACCGAGGCAAGAGCCGGAATTCGATATCTCATTCAAGGATAGTGAAGCAGCCACACTGATCGATCCGCACGACAACGCGCTGGTTGTCACACTCCTAGTTGCCTCGTATACGATGGATAGAATCCTGATCGGTAATTGCTGAAACTGGGAGTCAAAGAAATAGCGATCAACAGGGAAGATGTCCCGCTAACCGGCTTCGATGGAGGAACCATCAATGCAATCGGCATGGTACAGCTGCCTATCGCAGCAGCAGGGGTGGGAAGAAACAAAAACTTCCTAGTGTTGGATTGACCGTCAGTTTACAACATGATACTAGGAAGACCCTGGCTGCACATGATGAAGGCCGTACCATCAACCTACCATCAACTAATACACTTCCCGAATACGGCAGGAAAAATCGTTGAAATAAAGGGAAACCAAAAACAATCCAGAATCTGCTACATGAGCGCATTCCAGAACATCCAGGCCGCTAAGGCCGAAAAAGAAAAGTCTACCGCATAGCAATTAATGGCGGTAGAAGGAAAAGAGGAGGACGACCAGGAAAGGACCACCAATACGGATGGACCTAACGTGGAAATGACTGTCCAGGTCCAGATCGATCTTGACAACCCGGACCACTGGATAGGAATCAGAAAGGGACTAGACAACAATGTCATAAAAGATCTCCTAAAATTCCTCACCAGAAACCGGGACTGTTTTGCTTGGTCTCACAAGGACATGCCTAGGATAGAACCAAGCGTCACGACCCACCGCCTAAACGTAGACCCCAGCTATAAGCCGGTGAAGCAGAAAAGGCGGAAGCTATGCCCGGATAGGGACCAAGCTGTGAACAAAGAAGTCACAAAGCTTTTGCAAACCGGATCCATCAGGGAAGTCAAATACCCGGCCTGGTTAGCAAATACAGTCGTCGTGAAGAAGAAAAACGGGAAGGCTAGAGTCTGCATTGACTTTACCGACCTAAACATAGCTTGTCCCAAAGACAGTTTCCCGATTCCCCACATCGACCGGTTGGTTAAGGCAACGTGCGGGCACGAATTATTGTCGTTCATGGACGCATTCTCGGGATACAATCAGATCCTCATGCACCCCAAGGACCAAGAAAAAACGGCATTCATAACCGATAGAGGGATATACTGCTATAAAGTTATGTCTTTCGGACTAAAAAATGCCGGAGCCACATATCAAAGATTAGTCAACAAGATGTTTGCCGAGCAACTCGGTAAAACTATGTATCCCACCTAGAGGACTGCTTCACAATACTACGAAAGTATCAAATGAAGCTTAACCCAAAAAAAATGCACCTTCGGGGTAACTTCGGGAAAATTCCTAGGTTATTTGGTCACACAGCAAGGAATAGAAGCTAATCCCGACCAGATAAATGCTCTCCAGAACATGCCCTCCCCGAGGACTGTTCGGGAGACACAAAGGCTGACCGGGAAAATCGCCGCTCTTAACCGGTTCATATCAAGAGCTACGGACAAATGTTTGCCCCTTTTACAAGTTGTTAAAAGGGAACAAAAAGTCCGAATGGACCAAGGAGTGTGAAGAAGCCTTCCAAAATCTAAAAAGGTATCTCTCCACCCGACCCATACTCACTTGACCGATCTTGGGGAAGCCATTGTTCTTATACCTGGCTTTATCACCATCGGCGGTGAGTGGAGTAATTGCGAGAGAGGACCGCGAAGAAGAAAAGCCGATCTTCTATATCAGCAAATCCCTGGAAGATGCTGAAACTAGATACCCGGCTATCGAAATACTCGCACTGGCAATGATAACCGCAGCGAGAAAACTTCGGCCTTACTTCCAATCTCATACCATCATGGTAATGACCACCCAACCTTTGAGAATCATCCTTCATAGCCCGAATCAATCGGGAAGACTCACGAAGTGGGTAGTCGATCTGTGGTATTGGCTGACTTTCTCATTGAACTACCAGCCGACGGTTCAAAAGAGGGCTATGAAGATGGAGAATGGAAACTCGAAGTTGACGGTGCCTCAAACCAAGGTGGATCCGGGATCGGAATTCGTTTGATATCCCCTACGGGAGAAGTGCTGGAACAATCGTTTCGATTGAAATTCCACGCGACAAACAACGAGACCGAATACGAGGCTCTCATCGACGGCCTCAAACTAGAAAAAGCCGTAGGAGCCCAGAAAGTAAGGGCCCATTCCGACTCAAAACTAGTTACTAGTCAGATCAGTGGCGAGTATGCCACCCGAGATGACAGAATGGAAAAATACATCTCGGTAGTAAAGGGTTTAATTCAACAGTTTGAGCATGTTGATATAATCCAAATACCGAGAAGTGAGAACGCGTCGGCAGACGCATTGGCCGTTTTTGCTTCAACTTCGGACCCCAAAGTCAAAAGGATAATCCCGGTCGAAACAATAGACGAACCCAGCGTAACACGCAAAGTTTGCAACATCCAAACGGAGGAAAATGACTGGAGGACCCCAATAATTAACTACATCCTAACTGGAGCCAAACCCCAAGATAGGCAAAAGGACGGGAAATTAAGAATCCAAAGTGCCAGATTTTGCATGATTGGGTAAAAATTGTACAAGCGTAGCTATACCGTACCCTACCTAAGGTTCCTAGGAAAGACCGAGGCTCAAATGGTACTCCATAAAATCCATGACGGAGAATGTGGCAACCACTCAGGAGGAAGATCTTTGGCAAATAAAGCAAAGAGGCAAGGCTTTTTCTGGGCCATGATGTTGGCGGACAGCGAGGCCTATGCCAGAAGATGCGATAAATGCCAAAGACACTCCCCGTCCATACACCGGCCAGCAGAAGAACTCTCATCAGTCTCAGTCCCATACCCGTTCAGGAAATGGTCTATGGACATAATATGACCTTTTCTCCTGGCTCTGGCCGGAAAGAGGTTCCTACTCGTCGTAACAGACTACTTCTCCAAATGGGTGGAGGCAGAAGCGTACGCAAACATTAAAGATGTTGATGTAGAAAATTTCCTATGGAAAAACATCATCAGTTGTTTCGGCCTCCCAAAAGAGATAATAGTTGATAATGGACCACAGTTCATTTCTACGAGATTCCAAAACTTCTGCATAAATTGGAAAATATCCTTGAACACGTCCACTACGAGATATCCTCAAGGCAACGGCCAAGCCGAGGTAGCTAACCGGGTGATAGTGGACGGAATCAAGAGACGCTTAGACACTAAAAAAGGACGATGGGCAGACGAGCTCATAGGATTCCTTTGGTCCTACAGAACCACCCCGCGTAGGGCCACCGGGGAAACTCCATTCTCAATGGTACACGGCACCGAGGCCGTAATACCAGCAGAGATAGAGACACCCAGCCTTCGGAAGGAACACGCCCATTTGAATGCAGAACTCAATGAAGATATGAGGGAAGACCAGCTCGACCACATCGACGGGAGACGCGAACAAGCTTTGATAAGAATTGCAAACTATCAAAATTCGATAGCAAGGTAGTATCATTCAAAGGTCAGAGGTCGAAAATTCATAGTGGGAGAACTGGTCCTCAGAAAAGTTTTCCAAAATACCGCCGAGCTGAGTACGGGCAAGCTCGGGGCCAATTGGGAAGGACCTTACATCGTCACTGAAGTAGTAAAACCTGGAGTATACCGGCTAGCCACTCCGGATGGAACAAGAGTCCTCCGCAGTTTGAATGCCATGCACTTAAGTAAATACTACGCCTAACCCGACCTACCCGGTCTCCCATGAACTACGTAATGACTTGATCCCCAAATTTGGGGTACGTAGGCAGCCCATCCTAAAACATGGGCACAGTCTCAATCAAAACCCAAAACCAAACAGGCCCGGTGACAACGAATTGCAATACTCAGTAGAGTTAACCTAAAAAGGTAACATGTCCCAAATTTTCTTTAAGGCAACAAGCCTACTCGGGTAACGAACCCATCGCACAAGGCAACAAGCCTACCCGGGTAACAAACCCGCCGCATAAGGCAACAAGCTTACTCAGGTAACAAACCCATCACCAAAGGCAACAGGCCTATCCAGGTAACAAACCCACCATACAAGAGCAACGAACCTAACCGGGTATCCAATCCGTCTCCTAAGGTGACTAGCCTACCCTTTTTGAAATACATAATTATATAAATCTAGCATCTATGAATATTTTTATTTCAGAAACAAAAACCTACGGGTTATTATGGCAGACGAGCAAGAAATATTCTACGGGAAGCATCAAAGGAACAATCACATCACAAGGTAATCGTACATTTTTCATACTTAGCAAATTTCAAAGTTTTGACATTTCTAATCTTCTACCCGTACCTAGAATAAATTGGCAGAAGCCTCGAACAGCCGAGAAAAATATGTTAAATATTAGAAAAAATACGAGGAGAAAATTAGCTTAAAAAACCCAGAGTTAGAAAAAAAAGAATAGATAGCATAACAAGAAAGAAAAATAGCAAAGGCCCTAACCGCGGACATATCCAAACCTTACAAAAAAAAGGGTTCAAGTCGCCATAGACTTGCCCATAGAAATTATTTTGGCCTTAGGCGTTATTTAACAAAAAAAAAAAAATGGGGGACGCTCTATGCGTCGACCCCGGGTACTTCCTCGACCTCTCGGTCCTCCTTATCCTCCTTCTCCTTCTCTTCATCGGCCTGGCCTCCATGTTCGGTCGGCTTCTTGGCGGCGGTCTCCTCGGCAGCGTCAGGCTCCGGCAGGGTCGACACGGACTTCTCGGTCACGGAATCCTCCACAGTAGGCTCTTCAGGAACAGGATCCTCAGAGACGGGCTCCTTGGCGATCAGCCGCTCGGAGTGTTTACCCAAATCTGCACGGGAAAGCTCGGTCAACTCGGCATCATGTGACATAGCCGGAGACCCTATCAGCGGTGCCGGAATTGCACCCAAGAGAGCTTGGTAGCGAGCAGCGTTGCCTTCTAGGACATCCTTCTCGGCCTCAAAATATTGAACATTGCCATCAATGATGTCATGGATCAACTCGAGGCAACCTTCGGCTTGATCCAAGCAGCAATTATCGGCAGCCGTACCTTTGTACCACGCGAGTAGCGCGTCCCTCTCTTCCACCTTTCGGCGGTAGCGGGAACGGATGCTTTCTTCTCGGCCTCACGGTCAGAAGATTGTTGCCGGGCCTCAGCCAGCTCAGCGGCAAGGCGATGCACGTCCTCATTCAGAGCCAAGGCCTCCTTTTCCTTCCTCTTGGCCAGCTCTTTAGCCCGTCCCTTCGCCGTATCAGAAGCCAGCATCTCCCGAGCAGCCATCTCGCTAGCCCTCTGAGCTTCCTCGACCAACCGGGTAGCGTTGGTCAGCTTCCCTCAAAGATCCACCACGGTGTTCCCGAGCCCCTTGACCTTGGCGTCGAAGGTGGCGACTTTCTTGCCCATGACCACGATCTGGTCTGCCTTCGCCCGGATGGCCGCCACAGCGTCAGCCAACTCCCTCTCCTTTAGCGCATGCTGCTCGGTAACCTGCGCGCCCTCCTTCGCCTCATATAGTTGGTCATCATAATCGAGGACCATGTCGTTGATAGACGCGACGAGTTACACGTTTATAGAATAGAGTTAGACAAAAAACTTAAGTTAGAAAACCAAACGAAAGTTAGACAACACTTACTTGAGTTGTCGTCGCAGCCACATCCTTGTACACCATCTTCTCGGCAATAATCCTAGGGACCCTTCCTACCCCGCCGTTTGTTATCTGCCGGATAAGCCCGGCTGCCACCTTGGGTGCCTAGTGGAGACCTTTGTCCCCGAATCAAGTGCACCCTGCCTTTTGGGGAGATCGGTTTTTCCTTGGCCTTTTCCCTGACCACTGGAGGAACCGACCCCGTCTCCTCGACCTCGCCTTGAGAGGCCTCCTTAGGACGTTCAATCTCTCAAGCAATCCCCTTCCCTTTCTTTTCCATCGAGGCCCTCACACCGCCCTTCGGGGCTATCTCCCCCCTCACCACATCCTTCGGGGCCGGATCCCCTCTCGCCCTCTTCCGGACCCCGGAATCTCCTCCTTCATGCGGCTTCTTTACCGCCACCTCTGAGCCCATCTTCGGAAGGGCCTTGTCCTGGGAAGGACGAGTCACGTCCTTTGAAGAACGGACAGGAGCAGGAGGAGGAGCAGTCTTCTGCTCGGAAGTTTTTGCCGACGGCATAGCTTCCGGGGTATTTTCCCCATCGTCAAAGAGGTCGACAACAACCACTTTCTCGGCCGTCTTAGAGACGACCTCAGCAGGAACCTCCCTTGCAGGAGTCTCCTCCACCCTCTTGCTCGTCTCCTGACGAGCAGCTCCAGTTGAGGCCGACGCTCCGGTCTGCTCTTCCTTTCTCCGCCTCTGGCGAAGACCCTGACCCTTAAGACGCAGAGCATCCATATTCTCTACACGTCAAAAATCCACTCTTAGTAAAAAGAAAGGAAATTACAAAATAGAAAACAAAAAAAATATAGGTTCAGAAACTATACCCGGAAACTCTTCTTCGTCTGGCTCACACCAAAGTCCAGCAGCTTCGAACCTCTCTTTCAAGAAATTCGACCAAAGCTCTGGGCCGGAAGGAAAGAGCCTGCTCCTCAAATCCCTCCACTCGTCCGTAATAGGGAGAGACTTAGGCTTCTCAAGATCCTCGACTGCATTGGCAAAGAGAAAAAATCAGCAAACATATAAAAATGGCCGAATAGAAATAATCAGAAAACCCAACCCGGGGTCTCACCTATCTCGTGGACGCATTCATTCCTATAGCGCGACCAAGAACCCAACGTTTCTTGTGGGTCCAAGCACTTTCCTTCTTGGGAAGACCGGTAATAATCTCCCCTTCCTTAAATGATAGGAAAAACCTACCGTTGGCCTGATCGTTGGCCTTGATGACCAAGCCCGTCAACAGGTCATGGAGTGTAAGTGAATACAAACACTCGTGAGCCCAGACGAGCAAGGCCATCAAAATCCTAAAAGAGTTAGGGCTAAGTTGCCCAATAGAAACCCTAAGATACGTAAGATATTTTAGGATGATTTTGGGAATAGGAAACCTAAGCCCCCTAGAATCGAAAAATCTCTTGTATACACAGACCCAGCCATCCGATTTCTGGTCGTCAGCATGTTCATCTAGACCCGGAAATCTAAGCTCTATAGACTGAGGGATCTTATACTCTACCCGGATCCTAACAAGATCTTTAGGTTTTAGAATTGGCTTAGGAGAATCTGTAGTCAGAAACTCCGTCTGCCATTTTGCGACTACTTTTTTAGGACCCATTCTATCTAAGAAATCCCAGAAAAAACCGAAAGATGACGAGCACAAAACCCAGAAATAAGAAAAACACAGAGATTCAAAATCCTCTAAAAAACCAAGAAAAACTATTCAACGAACTCGCGAAGGAAAAACAAGAAGAACAGAGGAGGATGTGTAATGTTTCAGCATGACAGCTGTGTCAGGAGAATGTGAAGAGTTTATTCACTTCGAACTTTGCAAATTGGGACACGTGTTATAACTATTCCCGCCCAAAATTTGAAGCAACGATTACAGCTTCAAGATCCTATCCGTCCGTCATATCTCAAAATTATCCAAAATCCTGCCCGGATTATGCAGATTTGCGGCGAAAGTCACGAATTTAATTAATCCTATCCGACACGAATTTTACATGATTTCATCGAGTAAATACTATAAAATTTACTTCGTATTTTTTATAGTAGGGGGATAACTGTTGATGTAAAAATTCATCATTATTTAATATGACATAAAGTGCTAAATTTGTGAATTAATTAAATTTACAAGCAAAGATAAAAGGCTTTAAAGAAATAAAATCGATATTCGAAAAAGCCCAATTGAGAAGCCCATTGAAATTCTCAATCAGACAAAACCCAACATATACAAAGCCACTCGGCTCAAAAAGTCCAAAGGCCCAATATCTATTCGTCATCAATCCGGAAAGACGAGGGTAGAGTTGTCATATTCTCTACTCGGCATCCCAATTCAAACCCAAGCGGAAGACCAGGAGCACAGAGTCAAGTCTCCAACGGGCATAATTCAAACACGACGAAGAGAACAAAGTCGTGGGACACGTGTAGCAAGACCATCCATTCAACCCGGTCAGCACGGAGAGAAGACCCCATGATTCCTGGAAGACCAACGGGAGGAATTGAAGTCTATAAATACCAAGCTCAAGCTCAGATCAAGAGAGACATACGCATACGTATACGCACAACTCTGAGAGAATACATCGAAAAGCTTCTACCCGTCATTTTTGCTCACTTTGAGATTTTGTTGTATTATTTTCCTTCTTCTCATTCGTTTCCCTTTCTAGGCGTGATTTGTTTTCTGTAGCTATCCGTCTATGTTAATTCTTGCAATTGTCGCAATATATATTGAGAAATATATATATCGGGAGTGAATCTAGAGCTTGCAACGTGAGAGATTAAATTCGACCAAATCATCCCATTCCAAGAATATCATAGACTCACAAGTCACACTTGATTGTTTTAGGTGGGAAACCACGTCAACAGTTAGGTGCAATTTTCTACCGGCAGTAACTGGCTGAATAAGTTTAAAACTCATATTTTATATATTTATCCGGCATATTAGGGGTAATTTTATTAAAATGTGACTAATTTCGACAATTTGGAGACATTTCCCTCAATCTTATTGTTTGCGCATTTTGGGTACATATTTAAACCGCAATTTCCTTACTCAAATTGCATCAAGAAACCTTGTCATCACAGTGGGAATTTTTGAGTCTTGCCTGAGAGTTCGAGGAGACCGGCCAAGACTCTTCGAAGAATCTCCTCCCCAACTCTATGTGGTGGAACCCAGCTCTTGAGGGACCAAATACAGTCATTTTTTCATCTTATTTGGAGACCTCCATTTCCACACTAAAGTTGTATGTTAAGACGTATTTTCGCATTGCACATGTAATATGATGCTATGAATGTGAACAATGAGAATAAAGTAAGTGCAGAAAAGTAAAGGAACACCAATACTTTTTGGTAACGCAGTTCGGACTATCTGTCACTACTTCTGCGGGACACTCACTCAGATTAATCAACCAAGAGTTACAAGATAAAAATTACAATCAATAATATAAACAAGATTTAAAGCGTAAACAATAAACTCCCCCTTGTTGTCACAACAACAGCTTTGACATCCAAGTAAACTCTTGATGAATATGCAAGATCCCCTTGCAAAAATCATCTACGAACTTCTAGTCCTTCTTCACTTCACTCGTGAATATGCTGATTGACTTCTCCCGAAGATTATAGTGTTCTCTGTAAGTGCTAACGAAATAGGACCTCATTAGCCGGGACATATAGGAGTTGCACACTGATTCCATTTCACAAATCAACTCCTGAAATCTCTCCACTGATTAGATCAATCACGCATATCTCTTCAATTAATCCACCGTGATAATCATCAATAAGTGCAGGGAGATTACGACTCAATCACTCCTTGACTGAGGATGCGACTTGATACTTTCCTGAATTAACTTAGAAGTTGTCATGACATCAAAGATGTAAATACTTTCCGTAAATAGACAAATCGAATCATGAAAATAATTAATACTCAATAATCGCAAATCATGATTCAACAAACTCCCCCTTTAGCAATTTATGGCACAGTTGATTTCAGAAAGTCGCAAGGATCTTCAGACACGGACATGACAATGCAGTAGGCAGGATGACATCTGTTGTCATTACAGCAGAGGCAACATCGGACTTTGGGCACTTGTAAACCTGCATAAGATGTTAGAGTACCTGAAGATTTCCTGAAAACATTTCAACCACAATCGTGCAAAAAACAAACATTTATTCAAACAAAAACAAACAAGCAGTCAAAACATACAAACAAACAATTTCTAGTGATGCATGAGCTTGAAACTGAATAATATAAAAGGCTAAAATGCTTGCACGGCTGTGATTTCTCCCTCTTGGGCCGAGAATTGCCGAACGGGGACCGACTCAAACTGGCTTAGGATCAGCGGGATGGAGATGACTTAGCACGGAAGTCATTGTCATCGGTGCCGGCAGGAGACTTAGTCTTGTCAGTAGGAGGGGTGACTTCTTTATATGAGGCAAATTCATTATCTTCCTCGGAGGTGGATTTTGCACAACTGTCTCCAACACTTTCATTGTCGTCCTTGTCGTCGTCACTCTTGGCATCATTCCCAGTATTGTTCTTGGATCCTGAGCTGGCAGCAATAGTAGGAGCAGTAGGAGCAGGAATATCCTTGGGATCAGCAGTAGTAGAGGTCTTGGCACGGGCTGGAAAGTCGGAGTGGGAATCATCAATATCTGGGATCTTGGCCGGTGTGCTACCCCCAGCTGATGCCTTAGCAGTCTGAACCCATTTCTTTAGTTGCTCTAGTTCTTTTGCTAAGGAGAGATGAATAGAAAGATTCTGTTCCAAGGTTTTACTGATACGATCTAGAATTGAGAGAAACAGATCACCTCATTTGATGCCTTTTGCATAGATGGCTGGTGTCGCGCAAGCAGGGGTAACAGTAGAGGCACGTTTGAGCAGATCAAAATTTCTCCTTTGAAACTGATCTTGTTGATCAGGATGGGCTAAACATCGATAGACATTTATTCCTTGTTCTTAAGACCAGAGTTCTGAGTACGCAGAATTGTTGTGATGAGGCATGGATATGCAGATTTGTTGACGTGACATTGGACTTACTGAAATGCATGATGTTGTTGTAATTTATCTGACCCAGATCAATGGGCATCTTCATGATGAGAGCAAAGAGAAGTTTTCCACAGTCCATGGTGATAGTATTGGAGTTCGTGGATGGGATAATGTTGCCTTGAACAAGCTTCCACAGAATGTAGTGAAGTGTAGTGAGCTTCGAGGCACGGAAATTCCCTGCATTTTCAGGTCACGTTGCCCCATCATTCTTGGAGAGTGCACGGATTATTAGCTGCAGATCTTGAAGAGAGGGGTCACTTAAAGTGATGACATTCTCCAAAACTTCGCACCCGATGGCGTCATTGATGACAGAAGGGGAAAATTCGTGCATAAGCCCACGCACATATTCCCTTAAGAACCACTTGGAGGAGGGCTCACTGCAGCCATGCATCAAATTTGCGTAGAAGTCATACACCACGGCAGTCAGATGATGGGTGAGAGTAGTGGAAATCTTTGTCAGGCCAAGGTCTTAGAGATTATCATGAACAATTGTGTTCTTGAATTTTTTTCAGAGGACTGATGCGCTCATTGGTGAGTTTGCGCTGCCTGTAGAAGAACATCCCCTTCTGAACTGCAGTGTCGAAGTATTCCAGATGAACGGCGTCTGCTGGTATGGCACGAGTCACCTTCATGTGAGCAGCTTTCTTCTTCTTCTTCTTAGGAGGAGCTTCGGAGACTGGAGCTGGGCCATCATATATCTTTCTCTTTCCTTTCAAATCAACAGGGGCAGCAGTTGATTTAGCCTTGGATTTCTTGGAGGGCATCACCTTTTGGTGCTGAGATTCAATGTTGGACTTGACTTTGGACCTTGTACTAAAAATAGTAAAATACACAACAAATTTTACACAACGATTCTAAAAAACTATTGTGTAAAGTAAGATTAGAAAACATTTTGTCTATATCGTTGTATAAAATCTAAAATAACTAGTTTTACACAACATTTTATAAAAATTGTTGTACAAAATCCCGTTTGCCCTGGCTAATTTTTTCTCGCTGCAGCAAAATGTAATTTTCATAGCAAATTTGACGAGCTGTTATTCGTTAAATTTTCGTAGCACAATTTTAGTTAACTTTTTTTTATCATACTTTTCCCCGTCTCTTTTTCCTCTCTTCGCCTCCTCCTATTGTCCTCTCTCCCGATAGTTTCCCAAGAAATCCCGTCAATGGCGATCTCTGCACACAAACCCTCGACGTCTCACCCTCCCTCAACTTCCAAAATTTGTTCTCCTCCTTCAGCCCCAAAATTTCAGAGCCACACAACGAAACCCTATACCAGATCCTCCCTCCTCCTTTTGTCTCAAGATTCACGCACGCGACTCAATCCTTGCCGACGACTTCCAAGCCCTTATCCTCTCGAGCTAACGACTGATTTTTTTTCTTCTCCATTTGGGGATTTCAATCTCCTGGTATGCTTTTTTATCTCAATCGACCTTCTGTAGTCTCGCTTGTACTGTTAGTATCTGTGACGATTTTGTGCTTGCATATCATCGATTTATATGTTAATAATTAATATTGATTTAGGTTTCTGACGACGGGTTTTGCTGAGAAAGTATCAATATGGATGTCGGCTTGTTTTTTTATTTTGGCTAGATAATGATCAGAAATTAGGGTTCCTTTTTTAGAGATTCTTGGTCTGATCATTTGAATTTATCGATAGTTGGTACTTGGTTGTACTATTTCTTTGAATCGTCTTTGGGAACTTGATATTATCATGCTCGCTTGTAAACCCATGAAATGATGGCAGTGTCACCTCATTAAAACAAGTTTTCGTGGCTGTCAAACCCCAAAGATGGCGTTCTTTGGTTCTTCAAGTGAGCCAAAGTAAGCTACAAGCTGGTTTGGAATGAAAATGCACATGAAGACTCATTTGGATTAGAATAGCTACATGTTTGGGATTTTATCACGAATTAAGTGGCTAAATCTATGCAGATATTAACATCTCACTAGAATAGTTACATATTTTTGAGTTTCCATTGATCGACATGTATTAATATTCACAACTTCTGATCTTTTAGTTTTTTTTTTTAATTTTTTGTAGTATAATTTTTGCTCTTAGGAACATTAAGAGCAATGAATTCAGTGGGCATCAATCCAATATGTTTTGAGTCAACACCGAATTTGTGATAAATTCAATAATTCATCTGCTTATCAAAACTCTAATTACTTGCATTGAATGTTTTTTTTTTTTACTTTATTCATGTTTTTCAGGATAAGAGGGAACAAGTTCCTCACATGTATTTCTCTGCCGTGGGATTCTCGTGTTGGCCGTGGATGACAGTGTCTTCGACAGTATGCTGATGGAGAAGCTCCTTAAGGTTTCCTCTAACAAAGGTAGTGTCTGCCAACATACATGTGTATATGCGTATATTGTAAAAACTACTTGGTTTGAGACCTTGTTTGTGGTAGTACTATACTAGGTTTAGTTCGGTGCGTCTCCGGTTTGCGTGGCTAATTTGGATTGTTCTTTGTTGTTTTTTAAGTAGTTGATCTGCAATGGTTATTTGTTTTTGGTTCCATTGAGTTGATTTAATTCTTTATTTGATTTGATTTAATTCTGTGTTTGTCAATATGTTGTTTGTTGTTTGTCAATATTTTTTTTTTACATTTTTACTTTTACTTAATTAGTAGCTTATGTTTATGTGTGTATATTGCAGGTGGAAACAAGTACAAACTTCAGTATCTGTTTTTTTTTTTGTAAATCTTTATGATTGTTTACATCTATATACAGTTAGAAGGAAAAAATGTTTGTCATTTTATATATTTCTAATTAAAGACATGAACTTGTACATACTAATTAAGTATATATAGTGTTGGCTTTCTATTATCGTGGGTTTGTAATATTTCTATTACGAATATGGACATGTATATGAGAATATTGAGGAATAAAATTATTTCCCAAAATATTTTAGGGAATAATTTTCTGATTTTTATTTGTAATATTTTGGGGCTTTGCACAACAGTTTTTAACTGTTGTGTAAACTTGACTTCGCATAACACAATTAATTTCCATTGTGCAAGATTACGCAACGTTGCATAAAGCAACGGTTATTTTCCGTTGTCTAAAGTTTACACAACACATAAATTATGTTGTGCAAATAACTATTTGTAGTAATGAGTCTTGGAGTTGTGGCTTGAAGGCAGAGTCAGCAAGGAGGTTCAGATTCTCCTAACACTTGACAGGAGGAGTCCGAGATTTTGGTGAGGAGGTGGATGACTTCCGCATGGGGTCTGCTGAAGTAGCCTCCTTTGAAGCTTGTTGTTGAATTGGGGAGCTGTGAGCTTCAGTAGATTCTTTTGCATCACTACTGTGTGACACCTTAGATGTGTATACCGTCGTGACATCAGCTATGACACTAGGAGAGGGGGGCTCTTGAGAGTCCATCATAGATGTAGAAACCTTGTCTAGTGCATCAGAAACTCTTAGCGTGGATGAGGCATCGACTTACGGCACATGTGAAAGTGGCTTGGATGAGGACCCTAGTGTGATGTCAGAGGGTATGACAGGTGGTAACTTGTCGGATGCAAATGATGACTTGGCGACATATTTTACAGGGACTTTTTTTACTGTTCACCTGTTGTTGTAGCATCCACCATTGCTAAAAATTGTCTCGGAGGCGAGAGAGGAGAACACAGGCATGGACATAGAGGATGTAGCAGAGACACTGTTGTAGATGGACCGAAGCACTACTTGAATAGCCTGATCATGAAGAACTGAGCGCTATTCACTGGTCAGCTGAGAGGCCTGGAGAGTAGAAACTACGTCCTTTGTCATAGCAGTGGGTTGGTTGGAGATAGAAACCTGAGAAGGATTTTCATGCTAAAGCAATTAAAAAATGCCTAGATTCAAGTAACATGTGTCTGCCATAGTAATACTTATAATCAATCGACCAGACCCAAACAGATTATCATAGTAAACACACGAATTGAATCACGCATGCAAGCAATCAAAATAGTCGTTGAGAGAGAAAAAAAATATTCTTGGGAAATATAAAAACCTGAATCATAGGTTCGATGTGTGGTCGGTCAGACAGGTTAGAGGAGTTAGAGTTCGTCATTGGTTCGTCACTAGGTATGGCAGTGATCGGAACTACAGCAATGGGATCATCCGATCCTGTCGCATTCTCCTTCGCCTTCTTCGTCTTCTTCTTTGTCCTCAGGGTGGGTTTGTGAGATGTACTGTTTCTCAATCGTGTCTTCGCCGTGTGAGAAGATGCATGGCCGAAGAAAGGGGGTTTAGAAATAAAGAAAGAAATAAAGAGAAAGAAGAGAGATAGAGAGAGGCACAAATGTAGAGGACGTAAGAGTATGGAGGTGGTTAAGACACGATATGCGAGAAATGAGGGAGTAAATGGGAAATTGATTAGAATTTTATTTGGAAATAAATGTAACTTCTACTTTTAAAAAATCAAAAAATCAGACACCCCCTAATTATGAAAAAAAAAAATCCCTTTTATCCCATTTAAAAAAAAAAGATATGAGAGATACATGCAAACAAATCCACACAAATGAAACACACAAAAAAAAAAGTACGAGAAAGAGAAAAAAATAAAGCAAGAAAGAAGGATATCAAATCCGGCAGCTGCCTATTTTGCGCCGAAGATCTTCAAATCGAGAAGCATCCAGTGGTTTGGTGTAGATGTCCGCAAGGTTCTCTGTTTTTGTGACATGGTCCATGACAACAACCTTCTTCTAAACTAACTCACGAATGAAATGATGCGTGGTGTCGATATGCTTGGTTCGTGAGTGTTGAACAGGGTTTTTAGAGATGTTGATAGCACGTTGGTTGTCAAAGAGAAACTTGAGACGTTGTTAATGCACACCGTAATCAGTGAGCATTTTTTGCATCCATAGTAACTGTGTGCAGCAGCTAGAGGCAGTGATGTACTCCGATTCAGCAGTGAATAAGGAGATGGAATTATGTTTCTTGCTGAGCCAGGACACCAGATTTTCTTCGATGAAGAAACATCCACCAGTGGTACTTTTTCTATCATTGCCATCTCCAGCCCAACGGCATCACTGTAAATTGTCAAACAAAGAGGATGCACGAGAATACCATAGACCTTAATCGTGTGTTCCAGATACATACCTAATAATCCTTTTAGCAGCAGTTAGGTGTGATTCTTTGGGATCCGGTTGATAACGTGCGCAAACACCTACACTTTGACATATATCTGTTCTACTAGCAGTAAGATATAATAAGTTTCCTATGATACTGCGATAGAGTTTAGGATCAACATAGACACCATCCTTATATTTTTTTTTTAAATCGGATGTGGAGATTGGTATCCTGACAGTACGGGACTCTGCAACTCTAAATTTTTTTGACAAGATTTTTGGCATATTTAGATTGCGAGATAAAAAGGCTATTGTCAGTCTAAGAAACCTGTAACCCAAGAAACATTGAGAGTTCTCCAAGCATACTAATCTCGAATTCTTTCTCCATCATAGAGACAAACTCTTTCACTAGTGCACCTGAGGTAGATCCAAAGATAATATCATTCACATAAATTTGTGCAATTATATTGTTAAAGTGATACTTGTGAATGAATAAGGTTTGATTTGAGCCGCCTCGTTGGTATCCTTTGTTTTGAAGGTGTTTGGTAAATCTTTCATACAACACCCGGGGTGTTTGCTTGAGACCGTAGAGAGCTTTGTTGAGTTTGTGATGTAGACTCGGATTATAGGGAAAACGGAACAACACTCTTGAACAATAAAGTTCGAAATTCTCTATACATCATCAAAACTAAAAAACTTACAATGTTCGAGGCGATGTTATAACATCGTGTTCGACACACACAGAGAAATAAAAGAAGGGAAAAGGAAGAAAAGCGCCACAAAATCAGCAAGTAAATAATGCGTAAAAGGTAAGTAAATATTCAAAAATAAAGCTGAGATAATCACAATTAAAGGCTGAAAATAAATGAAGATTGCACGAGATCTCGCTTATTTTGTTACATTTTCAATCCTCATTAGTTTGAATACATAGTGAGGAAGATATGGATCTTCAAACCCTTGAGATTGACGCACATAGACTTCTTCTTCAATAACTCCATTAAAAAATGCACTCTTAACATCCATTTGATATAACTTGTAGTTTAGGCTGCATTAAATGGCAAGGAGTAGCCTGATTGATTCAAGTCGAGCTATAAGCGCAAATGTCTCTTCAAAATCCACTTCTTCCACTTGAGTATATCCCTGAGCAACTAGACGGGCCTTAATCTTGATCACAGCACCTTTCTCATCGTTCTTGTTTTTTAAAATCTACTTTGTTCCAATCACATTGACATTTGAAGAACACTCCACAAGATTCCATACGTCATTTCTTTGAAACTGATTTAGGTCTTCTTCATGGAATTTATCCAAAACTCATCTTCCAAGGCTGTCTTGATGTTGGTAGGTTCCAGTTGTGATGTGAAACAGCTCAGACCAGCCAGTTCTTTATAATCAGATTGTCTCACTGTTCGTTTACTTCGCTCTGAAGTCACTGATCCGATGACTTGTGTGATGGGATGATTCTTGGCAACTCTGGAAGAGGGTATCGGTTCATCGGGTGTAGTTGTTGGTGTGTCATCAAGTGGAACATCAGTAGTTTTAGTGTTTGTAGATGCTGCGGTTGATGAAGATGGTGCATGATGACGATGTCCTCAAGAGACTTCGGAAGACCCGCTGTTATAGCTGCTGTCGCGGCAGGAGGCTCATCATCAATGACAACATTGACTAATTCCATGATCCCTTTTTTACTTTTTTTGTAGACCCTATAGGCATGACTTGTTGCAGAGTATCCGAGAAAGATCCCTTCATCACTCTTTGGGGCAAGCATTGATGTATGCGTCCTGTCATTCAACACAAAACAACGACTTCCAAAGATATGAAAATAAGAAACATTAGGTTTCTTAGGTTGCCAGAATTCATAGGGAGTTTTGGTTGTCTTGAGGCGGAATTACACTCGATTTATAATGTGACACGTCGTGTTCACTGCCTCTGCCCACCACTTCGGATTTAACTCATTTGAATTAAACATCGCTCTGGCCATTTCTTGTTGAGTCTTATTTTTCCGTTCCACGACTTTGTTTTGTTGAGGGGTTATTAGAGCAGATAACTCAAGGGAGATTCCATTCTCATTGCAGTAGTCGACAAATATTGAATTTTCAAATTCCTTCCCATGGTCACTTCGAATGCGGACAATCTTACCAATAGAGTTTCCCTTTTGATTTTGAACTTGAGTGCACAGATTTTAAAAATTCTCAAAAGTCTAACTTTTGTCCTGCAAAAATTTAACCCACTTTCTAGAAAAATAATCAACATATACTAGAATGTACATTTTTCCTCTTGAGCTGATGACTACTATCAGGCCAATGAGGTCGATATAAAGGAGTTCAAGAACTCTAGAAGTGACAATGGAGCTGACAGCTTTGTGACTACTATTTTTCTGCTTTCCAAGTTGGCAGGGACCACACACACCATTGTGAGTTTTTCTTAGAGCAGGAAGACCAATGACACCTTGGTTGTGAGATATGGTAATCAGGTGGCGATCATTGATCTGTCCTAGCTATTCATGCCAAAGATCCCATGTAGAGTCTGTGGCTCTGAAACAAACATCATATTTCACAAGAAGATAACAATTTTCTACAGATCTCTCTCCTGCCATGACATGGGTAAGGTCATCACTAAAAACAAAACATCTGCGAGTGAGTAAGACATTATGTTCATTATCACAAATCTGGATAATGCTGATTAGGTTAGCCTTCAGGTTTTCAACCAGTATAACGCCCATCAATTTTGGATAGCCAGGAAGCATCAGATCTTCAACACCGATTACATCACTTATTTCGACCATCTCCAAATGAAACTTTGCCACAAAACCTGGTAATGTTAATCAAATACTCACGATGTCCACTCTTGTGACGGGAACATCCACTGTCAATATATCATGCTTCTTCAGCAGTAGAGTGAAGAAAAGTATATGCAACAAAACAATTGTATTCATGAACAATAGGTTTAAGTATCCATTATTTTCTGAATTTTCCAGTGTTAAAACTTTGAAAAGATTTATCCTTAGTGATAAGGGTTATCTTTCTTCCATTAAAAATACTCTTAAATAGTATGTTACACTGATCAATGATGTGACCTGGAAGTTGATAGAAGTCACATTGTGTCATAACACGAATCTTCACAAGAGAATCAATTTGTTCAGTGCAACGTGTAAATGTTGATTCAAGAGTTGGAATAAGTTTTAGCAGTGGATTTTGAGTTTTGATAAAAAAATTTCTTGAATCAACGTGTAAATGTTGATTCAAGAGTTGGAATTTGTTCACCAGATTTGTAGAATTGTAGTAAGGATCAAATTGTTGGACAACGTAGGTGGGTCCCATGGTGGTTTTTTTAGAAGCTTTTCCCTTATCTTCTTTGAAACCTATTCACCGCATATAACCACTCCTTTTGGATTGATCAATGATTACATTCATTTTCACCTTTCTCTTGTTGAATTTTGAGATAGAATCTTCAAGACTTTGAATCTTCTTGTTCCTTTCAGTCATCTTAGGAACATGATCTTTGGTGACTATATCAGAAGAGCTCAATTTTTTCGAAAGTGATTCAATGGTCTTCTTGTATTCATCAACCTGTAGGGTTAGTGCAGAATTTTCATCTAAAACTTTTGAATTTCAATCACATACCTGAAGCCATTTTTTGTACATTTCATCGTACATTTCTTGAACATCTTCCTCAGATGATGAATCACCATTTTTGCCATCCGATTCTGCTGTCATATATGTTGACGTACCCAAGGTTCGACTTTTCCATGATTATCTTCGATTATCCGTCTTGCCGGTAGTTATCGGCAAGACAGCCATGCCAGTACTTTTCCATGATTTTTGCCCAAACATCTTGAAAAATAACAAAAATATGCTACTTTTCAAAAATTTTTGCAATTTTCGATGATTTTATTCGAGTATTTACATATGTGTGAGAGTGAGACTATATTTTTTTTGCCTATGCTTGAGTATGAAATGATTTTATTTTTGGTATTTTTAATGTTTTATCAACATTATAAACTTAGTAAATATATTCTTAAAATATTTTAGTGATTTTTCGTCGATAATCCTCGGTAAGTGTCGATCATCCATCAATAATCATCGAGAAGTATCGGTAATCGGTAAGCTACAGTATTATTAGTTTTCCGTCGATAATCCGGTAAGTTATCGATTAATCCATCGATAACGGCAAGCGATTTATCAGCAAGTTCGGTAAGTTGAACCTTGTACGTATCAGCACCTTCCTCTTTGTCAAAGGAGTATGAAACGAACCGACTAGAGAAGGCAACAAAATGATTCACAAGTCCTCCTTCTTTATCATTGTCATCGTCGTTGTCATCATCAAAACTTTCATGGTTGACTGAAGCATGATAGAATTTGGCCTTGTTTTTCTTCACAATGTTGATGCATTCATTTTGATAGTGACCAAAACCTTCACATTCTCCGCATTGAACTCCTTTGCGGGATCTTGAAGAATCTTCAGGTTTACTCTTATGATATTTTGATGAGCTCTGGTTTGAAGAATATTTGTATCCTTATTTGGAGAAGTTTTTCTTTGTATTGAATTTCTTCATAACTCTGCCAAAATTTTTGGTTAGTAAAGAAAGATCATTAATATTTGCATCAGAATTACTTGAATCTTCAATGGTTGAATGGAAGGCAAGACTCTTTTCTTGTTTGATATCAAGATGATTCAGTTCAAATGTCTTCAAGATTCCCATCAGTTCTGCCGTGGTCATGGATTCAATTTTCTTGTTTTCTTCAATGGCAGCGATCTTAGGAAGGAAAATTTTGGGAAGAGATCTGAGAGTCTTCCAGATCAGTTCAGCATCAGAGTATCCCTTTCCAAGGCGAGAAGCTTGGTTGGCCAGTTCTTTAAAACGAGCATTGAAGTCAGAGACAGATTCATTCCCCTCAAGCTTTAGGTTTTCAAATTGAGAGGCAAGATGTTGTCTCTTGGATGCTCTAAGTGTGTCTGTTCCTTCATGAAGAAGTTGAAGACAATCCGAGGATTGTTTAGCAGTTGCACAAGTAGCAATCTGGTCGAATTTTCTTTTGTCAATTGATGAAATAATGGCATTGAGAGCCCTGGAATTTTCAATAGCACTTTCTTTGTCCGTAGCATCCCAACTCGCAAGGAGCTTTGGTGACGCGACATCATTAACGACAGTGAAAGGATGCTTCCAACCATTAACAGTGCTAGGCCACGCATTGACATCAATTTATTGAATGTAGACGATCATTATGGATATCCAGTAGGAGTAGTTTGAACCATCCAGTATATGAGGCCTAACAATTCCAGTAGTTTCTCTAGATCCCATTTTTAAAAAATAGTCAAGCAGATCTTTTGACGCTTTCTCTGAAACGAAAGCAAATGTTAAGCATATCCGCTCTAATACCGTATGTGAAGACGTATTTTTTGCGTTGCACATGTAATATGACGTTATGAATGTAAACAATGGGAATAAAGTAAGTGTGGAAAAGTAAAGGGACACAAATACTTTTTGGTAACGCAGTTCGAACTTTCTTCACTACTTCTGCGGGGCAATCACCCAGATTAATCAACCAATAGTTACAAGACGAAGATTACAATCAATAATACAAACAAGATTCAAAGCGTAAACAGAAAACTCCCCCTTGTTGTCACGACAACAGCTTTGACATCCAAGTAAACTCTTGATGAATATGCAAGATCCCCTTGCAACAATCATCTACGAACTTCCAGTCCTTCTTCACTTCACTCGTGAATATGCTGATTGACTTCTCCCGAAGATTATAGTGTTCTCTGTAAGTGCTAACGAAATAGGACCTCATTAGCCGGGACATATAGGAGCTGCACACTGATTCCATTTCACAAATCAGCTCCTGAAATCTCTCCACTGATTAGATCAATCACGCATATCTCTTCAATTAATCCACCGTAATAATCATCAATAAGTGCAGGGAGATTACAACTCAATCACTCTTTGATTAAGGATGCGACTTGATACTTTCCTGAAATAACTTAGAAGTTGTCATGACATCAAAGATGTCAATACTTTCCATAAATAGACAAATCGAATCCGGAAAATAATTAATATTCAATAATCTCTAATCATGATTCAACATTGTACAAAAGGATTAATTCTACATGAAAATTATAATAGAGGGACTTAAAATCTGCTCAATTTTCCGTAGAGACAGATTTCGGAATATGATTCTTAATCGAGAGACTATGAGGGCCAACTATATTTACAAAAATACCACCGTTATCAAAATTTGAAGAAACAAAAAACTCAGAATTACATAAAAAAAAAAAAGTACAACTTTTCTCTTATATCATTGTTTCACTATTTACTATTTAGTCCTTTTAAGTGATACCTTATTTATCAGCCAAGGCGCAGCCAAGGCGCAGCCATGTACATTCTAGAGAATGTACGAGCACCACCTGAGCTTTAAAAAATATGTATATATAATAATTTTAAAAGACTCGGCTTCTCCTTTGTCGGTCTTATCTCTCTTAAGACTTCAAACATATATCCATCTTCCTTTCCCTAATTGCTGGTCTTGTTGATTCGTGCTCGTCTCCCTCGCCGTCGGTTCTCTCCCTCGCCATCGGTTCTCACCCTCACCGTCGGTTCTTCCTCTCCCCGTCGTTTCGAATATCACACCGAGTCAGCTCTCGTCGTCTTTGTCGCCGCGACTCGGTTCTCACCCTTACCGTCACCGCGACCTAGTTCTTTCCCTCGCTGTTGCTGCGACTCTCGCACTTGTCATTGCTGCAATTCTCACACGGTCGGTTCTCGCCAGCGCCGTTACTTTGACTCTCACGTACGTAATTGAGTGGTCATGTATTATAATCAGTTCTTAATTATTTTTCAAGCGATATTGTGTTTTATTCCATTGCTATGTGCGTATAAGTAGTATCATTAATTATCTATGTCAACATTTTGTAGAAAATGAAAAAGACACTCACATCTAAAAATCTATATATAAAAAAGCAAAAAAAAAAAAAAAGAACAAACACGGAAGAAACCTATTGTGTTATAGTGTTTAATTCTATTATCATGGTCCATTGGAGTTTAATTATTTATATATAATTATATATTATAGTTATTTGTCTTTTCTTATAGTTGTTAATTATGTTATTTTTATGCAGAAAATTGTAATCGTTGCGATGTTGAAATATTTCAAAAAAAAAAATTGGATACCAACGTTACTAGTCCGCCAATTAGTAAACAAAAGCATACAAATCCTTCACATAGCCCGGTACTTAGTGAAAGAAAGTATATATGTTCTTCTTACACTCCGAGGGATCCTGAAGAAAGGCCTTCAATATTAGACTATCATCTTAACGACCGAGACAAAGTGCGAAAGAAATATATGCAACAAGGTCCTTGTCAACCTAAAAAAATTCGTTCTATTAAGAAAATTTGGAAACAAAAGAAGAAGATTCAATAAGAGATGGTTCTTTGTCAATTTATGCTTGAATTTCTTTTTAATATTTTAATTTTTTTCACATTAGCACCACCTTATCAGAGCAAGTATGACTCAAACTCGAATGATTTCCATTCCCTTATGATCATTACTATGATGGGTATCAGTTCGTCACAATAACATGTATGTACCATATTTAATAAAAAGTTTCAAATATCGGGAAATGTCACCGCGAAAGTCCTTTTTTTGGTATGTCAACAACTTAACAGGTTGACTCTTGGTGCAGTATTTTTAACTTTAACTATTTACTGAAATTGCCTTCATCAAATGTCTTTAATTTTTTAAAAATGGCAATTGGTAATAAATAGCATTTTAATATTATGTTAATATTATTATTTTTCAAAACAAAAACATCGTGAAACTTGGCATTTATCACTTTACCCGTAAAATAAGATCGGTAAGCTTACCTATCATCACTAAATCCATTTTTCTGAAATCTGAATAAACCACCTATAAACCCATTATCCTATTATCAGTAACAAATAAAATCGATTTTTCTGCGCTAACGATGTATCTTGAATTGTTTATTACTCCTTATAAAAATGTTTATAATTACTCAATAAGAGTTCTCATCAAGGATTTGAATGTCGTTTTTGCCGATAAATTGTTTGCCGTTATCGACGGAGTAATCGTTTGCCGATGGATTTATCGGTGGAAAACCTATAAAATTTATCGTTTGCCGTTACCGAAACTTATCGAACTTATCGATGGATTAATCGCTTATCGATAATTGAAAAACGTCAAATTACAAAACAAATTATGTTAGAATCACAGTATCAGAATTATATACAGTGTTACAAAATGAAGTTACATAAAAAAAACGAAGAAATAGCTCAATTTGACCAATTTCAAAAAAAATATTTACTTTTCCCGCAATAAGGTTGCAATTCAGGAAAACGTTGAATTAGAAATAATTATGTCAACCTCACATTTTAAGTTATATACAATGTTATAAAATGATTTTACATTAAAAAAATAGACTAACTAGCTTAACTTAACTAATTTCCAAAAATATATACTTTTGCCGCAATAAGGTCATAATTCAGAAAGACATCAATTACAAAAATAATTATGTCAAACTAACAGTTTCCCAATTATATACAATGTTACAAAATGAAATTACAGAGTAAAAAAAATAAAATATATCTCAAATTCACTATTTTTAGGAAAATTGGTACTTTTGTCGCAATTAGAAATAATTTACATAAACCCTTAAATTTAACCCAAATCTGCAAAAAATTCAATAAAAATCACACAAACCATCTTGATTCATCTATATTCCATCATATACTTTAAAAAAAAAAATCAATTTCAACAACAACATTTGATTCAAAACGTAAAAATGTACAATTAAACTAATATGAAACTCAAAGTTTAACTTTCATTCAACCTAATAGCTTTCTAAGTAACTAGTACAAATATAGAATAAAAATGTGAAAAATTGACATGATTCATACATATACAACATTTAAACATCAAAACACTAAAGATCTACTAAAAAAAACCTAAAAATACATTTAAATTTCGAAATTAAAAGAAGTTTGAACTTCTGCCGCAAAAAAAGAAAAATTTATACCACGGTTGACTTATCATTTTTGACCGAAAAGTAGCTTGCTTTTCGAGAAAATACACTTGATAAGTTTGAGAGATAAGTGACTTGATTTTCGAATCGAAAAATCGCGATAAGTATAAAAAGATAAAGATTAGAGGAGATAAGTTATCGAGAAGTGGTTTTCAGCGATAAATCGCTCGATTATCGCGAAAATCAAAACCATGGTTCTCATCGATCAAATTTTATCACAATAAAAGCCCATATGTTTGTAGTGAAGTCGTCAAGTTGGGCCTCTCACTGATAAATTTTTCCACTTTCATTTCATATTGGGCCAATTCACAATGCCTTACTTAAAACTAGTCCATTTTATGTATTTGTTTTCCCTGATTCAAGAATCTAAGACTCTAAAATGTACAATTTAGTTAGACTGAGTCTGGCACCTTTTCTTATCCGTACAATAATTCTACGTACTCTTAGACCTTAGTTTACTCTGGCATGTTTCACCCAGTAGTATTCACTAACTATTCAGGGAAAAATATTTCATTTTTGGGGTCGTGAATATTTTTATGTACGTAAAACACTGAAAAACACGTGTACTTTGCGTGAAAACTAATGTCCTTGCTATTTATTTTGTTCATAATAAAAAAGGTTTAATATATAATATGCTTTGAATTGATACATTATAAACTGTATAGAAGGCGCTCTTCTCTTGTCTTGGTGGGCTCCTGAAAGAAGAAGAATGTCTTCTACGTAAAAGTGACATATAATCATCATTTTAATTATATGCTCAATTTAATTCATCAAACATAACAAAAAATGGATTAAATAAATAACTCATATATTGTATTAGGGTTTATGAGGTATGTATATAATATATATATGTTCTGGTGTTAATTAGAATAAAGTAAAAGGCGAAAGTAAAGGGTCGTTTATAAATAATCTGGGACAGCCAAATAAAGAGCGTTATAAAAGCCACATGGGATGTGCATCATCACATGCTCTCCATGTTACAAACTCTCCACATAAACATTACATTCCTTTTTCTCCACATTTCCCTTGCCATTTTCCTGCCACGTCACCTACAATAATCATGTGTATATATATATGTAACACGATGAAACTAAGATATATATATGTTATATATATACTGAAATTAAATTTATGCTTGCCAACCTGCAAAACCTCTTCATTGTCGCACCAAAAACAAGTAGAAAACCCAACTTCTTTGCATTACTTTGGCTTCGCTGTTTACTTGGAGTATATATATTTTACAGCTCATTGTATATATCTATATTTGTATTGATTTCATCACTTTTGTTAAATTGAGTTTTGTTTTTTTTTTCATTTTCATACCTCTAGGAAACCCTAATATATATCTTAAAGTGTAAGACTTTGTAAAATCCAATTAGCCACCATACCATGTTTTCAGTTAAATATATCTTACCTAATAACTAATTTAAGAATTTTTTAATGAACTAAAAGCTATATGAATCTATGGTTTCTTATATTATGATCATGGTGTATTGTAATTTTTTATGTTATTTATCAGAGCTTTTAAACAAACATTTGAAAGTGTGGGATGACTCATTATTTTTTTATTTTTTTTATTTAAAACTATGAACCTAGCTAGCGTTTATTGATCAATACGTGAAAGTATTATACATTACAATTATATATAGCCATATCTAATATATATACCTAGATACCTGAGTATCAATCCGATATGAGATGCTTCTATTTATGCATTAATCTCTTAAAAAAATACTAACTAAATAGAAAGATTCTCGACTACTAAATAGCAGGTAATTCTCGAGCTGAAATGTTGTCTATACAATGATTCCAATGTTTTTAATAAGTTTTTTAAGAGCATATAACTGGTAGTGGTAAAGGTAAATATAAAGACCAGCACAATACAGCTCTTATCAATTTCCTAATTCTAGATGTAATTAAATAAAATTCTTTGTATAAGATACGGATGGAAACTTCTATTCTCCTTTAAAATATTATGTCTATCTAAACTTCCGTATGTAATAAATAATTGAAGGCACTTCCTCTTTCATAAGGCATATATATAAATTTTAATTCAAGAAAATTCACTACATATGATACGAGGGGTCAATAAATATTTATCTTTTTATGTGATATAAGCTCGGTGGCAACTTATATCTGTCTCCAGCTATAGTAAGATTAAAAAATTGTGTGACAGCGAAGCACACACATAGTCCCCAAAATGTATGGTAAAAATCATACCGATCGGATTTTTTTTTTTTACCAAAACCCGGATACGGATATATCCGGGTCCGGGAAAAAAAATCCCGGATATATCCGGTTCCGGGTTTTGTTATTTTTATATATTTTAATTCAATCTATTTTCTGGGCCGTTGATCTTGATGATCCAACGGCCCAGATCAAAAGTTTTTTTTTTTTTTTTAAAAAAAACCCGGATATTTTGATATCCGGGTTATGTAATATCCGGATACGGATATATCCGTATCCGGGTTTTTCCGGATACGGATATATCCGTATCCTATTTTTTTAAAAAAAAATGGTATCCGGGTTTAATCCGGTTGAAGATTTTGGGCATTACACACACATAACAGAAACCCAGTAAAATGTAATTTGTTCTTGTTTGCAAGTCAAGCATATATATATATCAGCCACTAGTCGTCTAATATATAATCGAGTACTTTCTATCTCTCCCTTTTATTCCCTCTACATATTTTTATGCATAAACACACAAATATATATATATATATATATTTTAAATATAAATATTAAGTTTATCTGTATATATGAGTTATGATTTGAAAAGAGAGTTTACATATGTTTGTGTTTATATATATATATATATATATATATATATATATATGAGTTGTGATAATATATTTCTGAATTGTGTAATAAATAGATGTTAGCTTAATTAGATTTGTTTTACGCACAGCCTAATTAAAGTATAAACAAACATTAATCTATATCGATCCTAGCGTAATGAATACTCGTAAATAGTATTTTTTTAGTTGTTTGTCGAAGTTAAGTAGCCAATGTACAAATGAGTTTTCCACGTACAAAATCTCAACAGTAACTAATAAGAGATCAGTTACATAAATCATAAAATTGAGTATAAACAAATAATTAATGAGATAATGTCGCTTAAAAAAACAGTTTACAAAAAAAAAAACCATAGAATTCATTTTCTTCCGACTATACTTCCCATTTATATTAAGACTAAAAACCCTAGAATGCAATTTATATTATTAACAAGTAACAACATATATCCATCGGCCATTATTAATAAAAAGGTTTAACAATGTCAACTACACTCAAATTGTATCCAAAGTGTGACGGCCTAGACTCAAGTTTGAATCTAGTGGTCAAAATACCCAAGCTCACGTAGTATCGGCAGCACCACATAAATCCGTCTTCAATCTTTCAGTTTCGCTAAGTGTCAGCTACAACTTGGGTACTCGCATGTACACTTGAATACAATTTAGGTACTTTTATCGTTATTAACCTTGTTTATCTCATTCCTAATTTGTTCTTTAGTGGATAGAGCTTCAACAACGTCTTCTTCCTACTGACTCTTCCCCACTTTCTTCCTCCTTTCCCTGCTCTTCGCAGCGGATCGTTGGTGTCGCCGAAGCAGCGTAGCTCCATAGCCAAACGCAGAGTATCAAACTTATCTTGAAAGGATGTCCGAACCTCGATGAAGATCGCCTCTGCTGATTCCGTGGGGTTGGTGGGCAGTTTTGGGGGTGAACCCGTGCGAGTTCGTGAGGCAGGAGACGACGAAGGACTGATCTGAGTTCGAACGCGTGGTCGTGAGCCATCGAAGAGCACTGACCTGTGGTGTAGATGATACAGAGAGGTGTGTTTTCAGCATTGGTTCATGGTCTGTTGGAAAATTTGTCTGTGTGGACCAAGTGATCGATAAAATGCCAGACTGAAAGCTCGTAGTCCTAATCTGAATTTTGGCCGCTTCTGCGTCCAAATCAGGTTGTTTAGTGTTCTAAGTCCCGCAGATTCGTGAAAATGCCTCATAGGTGCACATGAAGCTCCAAGTGAGAATGACTCACTTTATTGAGACCTTGCCCCGGCTTGGTCTCTGCCGGTTCATCGGTGTGAATCCTTGTGATTCTTTGTCTTTGTGCTACTCTGGAATCCTTTCCGGTGGTAGGGTTAGCCTTTCGGGACCATGTAATCCATTAATGGGAGTGATGGACCCGACAGGGAAACAACGTGGAGAAATAACGTTGGGCTTACGTCCAGTGATATCGGCGGCACGCCAAGGGCGGGCCGACCGGGAGCAATGAAGATCCTTTGTTGGAACGTCCGGGGATTATGCAATTCCCGGGCGAGGGCCCGCTTACGAAGACTTATTTGTGAGCGGAAGCCGGACATCGTTTTTCTTTCGGAGACGAAGTTGAGCGGTGTCCGGGTGGAGAGATTGAAGCGTCAAAGTAAGATGGCCAACGGTTTCGGGGTTCACGCCGAGGGCCTAAGTGGTGGAGTTCACATTCTTTGGAATGACGCGGTGGAGGTCGATATTCGTAGCTATAGCAAACGGCATATTGACGTGGGAGTTAGAGACGAGCTCGGGGTGACGTCAAGGTTCACGGGTTTCTACGGGGACCCGATCGAAGCTTCTCGGCACCTCTCGTGGGAGCTTCTACGACGTCTTCATAACGGCGACGCAAGCCCGTGGTTGTGCGCGGGAGATTTCAACGAGGTGCTTTACGAGTTCGAGCACGTGAGCCGGGTGCGAAGGAAGACGGCTTGCATGGATCGCTTCGCCAACGCGCTCGAGGTATGTGATCTTCTTGACTTGGGCTTTGTAGGTGAACCGTGCACTTGGAGCAATATGCAAGTGGGCGAACGGAATGTCCAAAGTCGCCTCGATCGAGCGTGCGCAAACCCGGCATGGAAGTCGGTTTACCCGTTGGGGAATATGAAGGTGTTGGGCTTTTGGGGCTCGGATCATAGAGCGCTGCTCATCAACACGGGCTCGGACCCGATGGTGCTCAATCCTAACTCGTCCGTGGGAAAGAGATGGGCCTTTGAGCCGAGTTGGCTCTTAAACGACGGATGCGCCGAGGTGGTCCGGGTTGCGTGGGGCTCGGGTGGGACCGACCGAGTTTCGGGAGGGTGTGCGGCAAGCCTCGGGAAGTGTCAAAAGGCCCTTCGCGTATGGGCCGGCACGACCTTTGGCAACCGGGAAAAGAGAATCAAAGCGCTCTCAGAGCGGATTGAGCTTCTTCACAAAGCGGATTTCACTGCGGAAACAAGAGCCAATTTGAGGTCCTTGAACGAGGAACGAGATTCGCTCCTCGTGGTGGAAGAGTATCATTGGAAGCAACGGGCAAGGGCCGATTGGTTACGCGGAGGGGATAGAAACACGGCTTATTTCCACGCTCGTGCCACGCGTCGGAGGACGCAAAACCAAATCCGAGGTATCTTGAACGAGAGCGGGGAATGGGTGACATCGGAGAAGGATGTTCGAGAAGTGTTCGACAAATACTTCTCGAACATCTACTCCTCGAACGGCGCGTCGGAGAGGGATTTCGGCTTGATCACGACGGATGACGTTGCTTCTATCTCGGTGGGGCAACGGGAGATCACCGAGGAGAGATTCACTGCGGACGAGATCGATGACGCCCTCTCCTCGATGAGCCCCAGGAAGGCGCCGGGCCCCGACGGCTTCCACGCCGTTTTCTTCCAAAAACTGTGGGGGACCGTGGGGCCGACGATTCGGGAAGAGTGTTTGGATGTTCTTAACGGGCGGAGGAGCGTCAGAGCATGGAACGCCACCAACATCGTGCTCTTGCCCAAGGTGAAGAACCCAAGGAGAGTACAAGACTTCCGACCGATTAGTTTGTGCAACGTGCTTCTGAAGCTCGTTTCCAAAGTAGTCGCTAACAGGTTAAAAGGCGCTCTCGCCTCCGTCATCTCGGAAGCTCAAAGCGCCTTCGTTCCAGGACGCTTGATTACGGACAACGCCGCCATCGCATACGAGCTTCTTCATTCTATCCGACAATTCCGTCATCAAAAGAAGGGGGTGATGGCTATAAAGCTCGATATGAGCAAAGCTTACGACCGTGTCGAATGGGGGTTCGTGGAAGCTATGTTACATCGGATGGGGTTCGGGCCACGAATCCTAGCCATTGTACGGGATTGCATTTCGACTCCGGTCTTTTCCGTTGTCCTCAACGGAAACACTGGAAACTCCTTCTCGCCGACCCGCGGACTCCGGCAAGGTTGTCCTTTGTCGCCGTACCTCTTCCTAGTCTGCGCGGAGGGCCTTTCCGCGCTCATCCGGGGGCAAGAAAGGCTTGGACTTTTACACGGTTTTGCGTGCCGGCGGGAAGCCCCTTCGGTGACTCATCTTCTCTTTGCGGACGATTGCATCATCTTCGGGGAGGCGAGTGTCGGGTGCGGTCAGGCTATCAGCGGGGTCCTCAAAGTCTACGAGAAGGGGACAGGTCAAACCGTTAACGCGGAGAAGTCCATGGTGAGCTTCTCACGGAACGTGGCCGAGGCACATGGTGGAACCATCTCACGGGTGCTTGGAATGCGGGCCGTTTCGGACCTCGAGTCTTATCTCGGGCTTCCGGTACACGTCGGCCAAAACAAGTGCGCAATCTTTAGCAAGATCACGAGCCGGGTCAAGAAGCACCTCGGGTCGTGGAAAGCGAAGCTCTTCTCGGCAGGGGGACGTGAAGTCTTGATCAAATCAGTGGTGCAAGCCATCCCCACCTATCTCATGAGTCTTTTCCGGCTCCCCGTCCGCACCATCAAAGATCTTCATGCTATTGCCGCTCGGTTTTGGTGGGGCGGGTCGGAGGAGTCGAGAAAAATCCATTGGCGAAGATGGGACATTCTCGCAAAGCCGAAAGGGGAAGGTGGTTTGGGCTTCAAGGATATGGGTGATTTCAATCGGGCCCTCGTCGCACGACTTTCGTGGCGGATTATCCAAAACCCCGGTTGTCTCCTAGCGCGGATTCTAAAGGCTAAATACTACCCCGACACATCGGTTCTCGATTTCCAGTGCAAGGGACGCCCCTCGTTCCTTTGCAAGAGTCTGTGTTGGGGACGTGACCTGCTTAGACGCGGCACGAGATGGCAAATTGGAGACGGTAACGTCCGGGTCCACGGCCAACCTTGGATCCCTCGACCCGGGGCTTTCTTCGCCACCTCGGAGGTTCCGGACGACGGGTACCCGTGGCGGGTAGCCGACCTAGTCTCCAACGGCCATTGGGACCTCTCTCGGGTCGAGGCCCTCTTAACCCCCTACGATGCGGAGGCCGTCGTGAGGATTCCGTTGGGGAAGGGTCCAGATCGGCTTGTTTGGCACCATGAAGACAACGGGATCTACTCCGTGCGGTCTGGTTATCGACTAGCTAGGTCGGAAGCACGGAGCGGACCTTCGGGCTCGGGAATGGGGGAGCCAAATTGGTGGAAAGCTTTGTGGGGCACGGCGATCCCCGAGAAAGTGAAGCACATGGTGTGGCGCGCGTGGTCGGAAGCTCTTCCAACCAACGGGGCACTTCGGACCCGAGGGGTAGACGTTCTACCCTTTTGCAACTTTTGCGGGGAGCTCTCGGAAGACGCCTTACATGCCGTTTGGGGGTGTGATAGGGCAAAGGCCATTTGGGCATCATCGACGATCCACCGGTGGGTGGAAAAGACGGGGCACATTCCGTTTCGGGAGTTGTGCTACCGGGCGCTCGAGAGTCTTTCTAAACCGCACTTCGAACTCTTTTGCGGGCTAATTTGGGCGGCATGGTCTGACCGCAACCTTCGCCTCTTCGAGCACCGCGTACGGGCTCCAGAGGCTTGGGTGGAAGAGGTCGACGGATGGTTCACAAGTTTCAAGCGGTGTGCGCACTTGACGGATAACCACCGCTCGCTGAAGGAGGAGGTACCGAGGGCTTGGTCCGTGCCGGATGCGGGGAGCCTCAAGCTCAACGTAGACGCGGCATGGAACGGGGAGACGGGACGGGCAGCTGTGGGTGCGGTTGTCCGAGACCACCTCGGTCGGGTTATGGGAGTCATGGCTTCCTTGGTCGACCATGTCGACTCGGCACTCACCGCAGAGTGCATTGCTATGCGACGGGGGCTTCTTTTTGCTCGCGAACGGGGGTGGAAGATCGAGCATGCCGAGACGGATTGCTTGCGGGCCTCCCACCTCACCAAGGCACGAGACTCGTGGGGCTTCCAAGGCCCGATTATTGTGGAGGTGCGGGAGCTCGGCCGAGAACTAGGCGGGACCGGAGAGTGGATGTGGGTTCCACGGGAATGTAATGAGGTGGCCAATGCTTTGGCCAAGAGACGTCTCTCTTCTCTTGTTTCGGACCTTATGTGTCCTAATTGTCCGGAGTGGCTTGTAGCAACGGTGTTGAGGGATCTTTCCCCCCAACTTTTTTGATTGAATGAAATCAAATTGCTTTCAAAAAAAAAAAAAAACCTTGTTTATCTCCCTTGGTTACTATTATCGCTATTAACCCTTACTTTAAGTTTAATGCATTTAGATTAAATAATCATTTTTATTTAAGTTATCAATAATCTGGTATAGGGATCTTTAGCCGAGTGTTGAATCTACGGGGATAAGTTAAAATCGCTGTTGTTGACTCGATCAATTTTTGAGCCGGAGATTATCTTGTTTAGGGTGAAAAGATTATGCACAACTACGATAGAAATGGCTAGACACACAAAGATTTTACGTGATTCAGTTCGTTAATAAGATATCTAACCTACTATATATTTTGTAAAAAAAAAAAAAGATACCTACTATATATGTGTATTGTACTTTTCTGAATCGAAAGAATTTTACAAGATGGATCACTCTTTTGGTGTCTAAAATGTCGTGAGAACCTGCAATTCTTCTCTTAGAGCAGTAATTAAATCTGCCTGCAGATCAAACATGGGTACTTTGACCACTAACAATCGAACTTGAGTCCATGCCTTCATATTTGAGTACTTTTGCCACCATTAACTTTTTCATTTTTCAGATCTGTTGCTTGATTATAACACCTTTACATGTGATACCCATGCCATTAATATTGTAATTTTAATTTTCAGCCGATGACAGAATACTTTAATTATAATTATGCAATATAATTAAGCTAACCTCCAGCTACTCAAAATTAAAGAAATTAAAATAAATAAAAAAAAGATAATAATCAAATTGATTGGCTTGGTGACTTTGGTCCCACTTTGCATTATATGTTGCCCCCATTATTACTCCATTTGTTTTTCCTCTCCAATAATTGAGCATTGAGTTGATCGAAAGAAATAAAATTCTAATATAAAATTTATGTATACATAGAAAATCATTGTGATATTTTCTTTGGTGGTTAAGTTTGTATATATATAAGTTTATTCTTGTGTACCAAAATTATATCCGGCTCAAATTATGAAACTTTTACAGCCATACAAAACTCTAACTTCATCCAAAAGTCCACCGCACTGAAAGCACGATGTGGGCACGTCAAATTTACACCCTTTTTTTTATTAAAGAAATTTAATACACGAATTTTCCTCACTAATCGCTAATGTAATTATTGTTGATCTCATGTCGAACAATTTAAAATTTGACACACCCTAATCATTATCTTTCATAGAATGATTTTCACTCAAATGAAAAATCATACATATATATGAAAATTAAATGTATAATCCGTATATTATATGTTTTTAATACGAAAACTAAGTAGTAGAGAAATGGCACGTTGTACACTTGCATGGCCAAAAAGCAAAAGAAGAGGCACGTTATTGACAGATCATAGCATTCATCAACAACTCATAAAGCCTTCATATGTGTAAAATAAAATACATGGTCCCTATTATTATTATTATTATTATTATTATTTATTAATTAATTCCCAAAACTATTGTTTGAGATATCAAATTGTATCCCTCAAAATTTCCAAACTCCATTTATTAGGGTTAGTTGCAACCTAACTGAATAAGCCACTCTTTACTTTCTCTCAATAAATATGGCTTGGCCAAATTGGAATGACTTTTCAAAACCTTGTTTGGTTACATTACACCCCTCTTAATACAATTATTATACCATAATTATCCTCTACACATATAAATAGATAAGTTTAATCTCATATATATTATACACATTCAATTATATATATTATTCAATTCCTTCATGATGTATCGATGACTTAGAAACCAGTATTTATTATATTCAATTATATGGTTATAACGTCTAACAATTATCCTCTTCCTCCACGTGGCCGCATGACATCCAAACTACTCATCTCTCATCTAATAAAACTGGAGCCATGTACGAATATACAAATACATATATGCTTATATTATTATGCATGGATTTATGTAAAATGTAATCTATAATCTATATAAATATAGGCTCCTAGTTAGAAATATGCTTGGAAAGTTTATACTAAATCAGCAAAAGAAATTGGAGTTTTTCCGGCTTTTTGAAGTTCGTAAAAAAAATCTTCACTCACCCTTGCGCTTATTAACGCCGGTAAACAATCGTATTAGATTTTTTTTTTTGAGAAAAATGAGATTTCATTGAAATTAGGGCCTTAAATCCCTTTGAACATACACATTGAGTTAGTGCGGGCAAGTACAAGACCGAAAATCCGATGTCTCCTCGGGGATACGAGATTTAGCGAGGAAGTTAGCAACTTCGTTACGTTGTCTAGGGATCTACCGTAGTTCCCCCGCAGGAGCATCAAGGGATTGCTAGAAAAATATAAATCTCTAGAAGTGACGGCAAAACTAGTATTTTTCTTTTTTGTAATTAGAGTGTATGAATTCCATAACCTGCTTTATTTATATATTAATTAATTTATTGTATATTACAGAGTAATTAAAAGGGTCGACAGAATTAGGTCAATGAGTTACTGTGAGGGTAATTTGGTACTTGGACGTGAACTTAAACGCTCCCATTAGCAAAGGTGACCTACAAACGGGCCGACTTGTAAATGTGCCCATCTCGTCCTTATCTGTTTGATGTTCCCACTTCTAAACTCGTTGAAATTTATCTTATTCACTTTTGATATTCAACGTATACATATATATATATATATAATATAAAAAGAAAAGTGATATGACAGCTTAAGGTATATTATATTTATTAAGACCTTGGAATAATGTAGAATCAATTCATGTTCAATATCTAACACAAGCAATATTGAAAAGATATACATAACCACAAAAAAAAAAAAAAAATACAAGTAGTACGTAAAATTACATATATAAATTACAACCAAGAAAATGACTCCTGGTAAAAAAAAAAATTATTAAAAAATAAAAGGGAAATAGATAAATTGGATTTCTGATATAACCATATCATTCTAGTATTACACGGAATCCAAAAATAAGATATCGGACTAAGTTTCTTCCGAGTTTACACGACTAACTATTCTATAAATTTATTGTTTTATTATTACAAATAGGAAAACGACTCTCTTGGAAAATATAAATTATCTTATTTAAGAATAAAATTTGGAATCGGTATATATAATTTCTAATAATGAAAAAACGGGTTATATCAATTTCGGTATCAAACGGATTCGGAAAACGAGAAACCGGATTATAGCTTTCTCCTGAATTTACAGGACTAATTATTGTATATTAAATACTTGAATTGAAAATCAGTCTTGTAAACTGTAAATGCTTGAAAATGAAACTATTTCATAAGAAATGACCTATCGCTATAGCTATCCACGCGCATAACTCGCGCAATAATTAAATTATAAGTTTCAACTAACAATAAAAAATAAATAAAAAAAGGAGAAGATTCTGCAGCTCTTATATTACCGTATAAAAATAACATGTAGTGAATTATTTTTAATTTTCCATGTTTGCAATGAATAAAATAATGGGGTTCACGACATTGCCAGGCAATGCAGCCACTCAAAGGAATTAAATTATAAAGAAAAAAGGCATCATCATAATATCATATTCCACCTTCTCAATTTCAAAACATTTCACTTTTCTCTCACAGTATATAGTTTTTCCACTTCTCTTCACCTCTAATTCCTTGCTTGAGCTTGCTACAGGAAAGAGAGAGAAACAGAGAGGAGAGAGAGAGAGTGAGAGAGTGCTCAGATGGGAGACGCCGTGGGAGGCCTCGGCGAGGCTCGTGCGGCCACGGCCCATGTGGTGGCAGCAGCGGTGGAGGATCCTTGTCGGAAAGAAGAGGCTGTTTTCGGTGAAGAAAATAATGGTGGCGGTGGAGGGTTGTCGCGGAACAATGTTTCGGGCGGTGGTGATAGTGTGGTGAACGGCGTTGAGGAGAGTGTTAACTCGGGCGGAAACCGGTGGCCTCGGCAGGAGACTTTGGCCCTCTTGAAGATACGCTCCGACATGGACGCAGCTTTCAAAGATTCTACACTCAAAGGCCCATTGTGGGAAGATATTTCAAGGTCAAATTACAACTAGTGTGTTCTTCTTTCTCTCTTTTATTATGAGGTTTATTGTTCTTCTTTATTTATTTCAAGGTTGATTATTGCTGACTATAATTGAGTCATCAACTTCTTCAATTTCTTTTTCCAGTATATATATGGATTGTTTTGGGATATAAAAAAAAGGAATAACACTACTAGAATCAATTATTATCATGTGGAAGTGAATGATTCTTTTCTTAATTAAGGGTTAATTCATTATTTCAAGACACAATCGATCCCTTGTTTTATTAATGATCTTCTTCTTTTAATGGCTTCATTAGAAATATGAGAGAGAATTAATAGGAATAATAATAGACAATCATTTGATTTATTCTTCAAACCTAAATGTATTTATTCATGCGAGTTAGTATTGGTTTAATCAATTCGGCCCTGCGGGTAATTCTCATCTATTCCAATATTTTATGTGGTTGAGGTTAATCGATAATAAATATTGTTTTTTGGTGACACGAATAAATGAAACCCTGAGTTTTAAGATACGAGTTTAAATGTTAATATTTCTTCATGTAACAAAATTAAGCGATCTTTTCAGGAAGCTAGCGGAGCTAGGTTACAAAAGAAGCGCCAAGAAATGCAGAGAGAAATTCGAGAACGTTTACAAATACCACAAGAGAACAAAAGACGGCCGGCGCGCTGGAGCCGGAAAATCTGACGCCAAAAGCTACCGGTTTTTCCAGGAAATGGAAGCTTTTGATCACCAAACCCACCACGCCACGCCACCTCCACCGCCACCGCCTCAGCCTCAGCCTCAGCCCAATATCATCCCTTCCACCGCAATACCGGAAGCGCCATGGAAATCAAACCCTATCATTACAGCCACCACTACAAATAATACGAGTACGACTCCTCTCTCCAACACTCTCGTCTTCGGCTTCGCTGCTCCAAACCCTACCTTCACCGCGGCAGTAGCCCCTCCAAGTTTCAAAGTACCTGATTTCCCACCACCGGCGCCGCTCGTCTTCACCAGCCCGGCATCATCGTCTTCGACGGCGTCGGACGAGGATTTGCTGCCTCGGCACAAGCGGAAGCGGAAATGGAAGGACTTCTTCCGAAGGTTGACAAGGCAGGTGATGCGTAAGCAGGAGAAGATGCAGGCACGCTTCTTCGAAGCCGTGGCAAAGTTCGAGGCTGAGAGGGCCGCCCGAGAGGACACGTGGCGGAAGCAGGAGACGGCGATGCTCGTGCGTGAGCATGAAATGCTCATGCAGGAGCGCTCGGCCGCAGCCACAAAGGATGCGGCTGTTATCGCCTTCTTACAAAAAGCCTCCACTGGGGAATCTGCTCGTCGATACACACCGACAAAAACGACTAATATCCCAACGAACGTCAGTTTTGCGATCACAAAAGCCGACCCCATCTCAGTTTCTCCTATGATACCGCCTCCGACACCGACTACGGGCCTTTTGGCAAGTCCATCTTCGGTTGCTTCATCTAGTCGTTGGCCAAAAGCCGAGGTTGAGGCCCTAATAAACATGAGAACGACATTGGAGCTTAAGTACCAGGACAACAGTCCGAAAGGGCCACTCTGGGAGGAGATATCCGCGGGAATGCGGCGAATCGGATACGACCGGAGCTCGAAGCGGTGCAAGGAGAAGTGGGAGAACATAAACAAGTACTACAAGAAGGTCAAGGACAACAACAAGCGAAGAGCCGAGGATTCCAAGACGTGTCCTTACTTCCACAAGCTTGACGAATTGTACAGAGAGAAGAGAAAGAACTTTACTATCCTTGACGGTGAACACGCTCACCGGCACAGCGGCGTCAATGGAGGGTTCGGAACGGAGCCGCTGATGGTGCAGCCGGAGCGCCAATGGCCTCTCCAGCCGGAGAATAACTCAGATATCCCGATGAACTCGGAAGAAGAAGACGACGAGGAAGACCTAGACGGAGACGAAGATAGGGATAGTAGTAGTACAGAAGTGGAAGTACATCATCATAACGACGAAGCTCATGTGGGAAGAGGTGAGACACTGGTCAATGGGCATGGAAGAGTGAGCGACAAGATCATCGTTAGTTCGACGTGAAATGTGTCATTGTTACATACAAGTAAAACATACCATATACATTCTGTAACATGTTCAGAAAAATTCTTTGGTCAATTATTATAAGGTGAAAGAAGAAGGAAAAGAAGAATATCAGCACACTTTATTTATATTTGCTAAGTTTGGCCCCTGAATAACGTGTCTGTCTACGTTGGGTCAGATCTCTTAGTACATGTACGTGCTGATAAATGTTAAGAAATTGTGATAATCAAACATAATTGGGTTAATATCCTCAAATTATCATAGTGGGATGAAAGTGTTTAATATTAATTCGTTTTAAATTGTACATAGATTTGTTTATATCTTAATGTATCTTTTTGTGCATAGAAGGATGGGATTCCACATGGTAGAATATAATATAGGGTAAACTGCGGCTAATGTACCCAATGTTTGATTTTCTGCGGATTATGTACTCAATGTTTATTTTCGACGGCTAATGTACTCAATGTTTGATCCGTTAGATTTTTTGGGTTTTCCGTCAGTTGACCGTTAGAGAGTTATATGTACACTTTTCGTATTTTTGACATAACTCACTCATTTTTTGTCCAAATTTTATGTACGACCTATGGTTGGAAAGATAAGAGATAGATCTATAACTTTAATGTTTTAAGTTTTGTAAAATCAGTTTTAAAAAAATACGAAATTTCAAGTACAAAGTAAAACTGGACATTAGTTTAACGTAAAATATTTGTTTCGAGCAAATTTTAATATACTTAATGACTTTTTATGATGAAACGTAAAAGCAAAAAGTTGTATATAAATGTTTTATCTTTCCAACGGGTGTTTATTTATAAATTTTGGATAAAAAACGAGTGAGTTATGCCAAAAATATGAAATATTATTTCACATCACATCTTTTATAATTTTGGCATAACTCACTCATTTTTTGTCAAAAATTTATAAATAAACACCCGTTGGAAAGATAAAACATTTATCTACAACTTTTTTCTTTTAAATTTCATCATAAAAAGTCATTAAGTATATTAAAATTTGCTCGAAACAAATATTTTGCATTATACTAATGTCCAATTTTACGTTATATTTGAAATTTCGTCTTTTTTTACAACTTATTTTACAAAACTTAAAACATCAAAGTTGTAGATCTATCTCTTATCTTTTCAACCATAAGTCGTGCATAAAATTTGGACAAAAAATGAGTGAGTTATGTCAAAAATACGAAAAGTGTACATATAGTGGAGGATAACTCTCTAACGGTCAACTGACGGAAAACCCAAAAATATCTAACGGATCAAACATTGGGTACATTAGCCGCCAAAAATAAACATTGGGTATATAATCCGCAGAAAATCAAACATTGGGTACATTAGCCGCAGTTTACCCTATAATATAATAATAAAAAGGAAGTTGTAAGTTTCTTTTTATCGTCTCTTTACTTAAACGTGGAAAGCTGTTTTTTCTATTATATGTGAAACAAATGAAGACTAAACAACCGACCTTCCATAGAACAATTTTACGAAAATAGTTTCTATTGTAAATGTAGACATACATATAGGGAGAATTTAGAAAGGTGAAAACAATAAAAGAGACGCAATTGTACAGTATGAACAAGAATTTCTCATTGAATAATGAAGAAAATTAATGATATAACATTAGCTATTTACTAATACTCATCTATATATGCACATTGTCATTGTTGTTAAAAGGATAAATGTTTTAATGAGTGCAATGAGATGCTTGCAATTCTTCAACTCTTCTCCAAGCCTCTGCAAGATATATATATGTATAATATATACAACGCAAAATTACACATTATATGTATAGATAATATGATACGAAAGTATCTTACGGGTTAATTATTGGATTTTGAAGTTATTTGGGATAATTGATACTAAATTTTATTTATATAAAAAAAAAAAGTTACATAAGGAGACCTTGTGAAAATCATAGGAGGATGAGCACTTAAGACCCGTGAGTCCAATTGATCTTAGACAGATTCTAGGCTAAGCCGCCTTCTACGCTTGACTGATTTTTTTCTGGCCGGACCCGAGAGAAAGAAAGAAAAAAGTACGGGGCAGAATGTCCAAATTATGTTGAGATTAGTCTCGACCTAAGAACAAGGGGTGAACGAGCCCTCGTAGTCGAGCTAAGCGTAAGAGGATTCGGGATCCAATAGGCAAGAAGATACGATATATGCAAGCATCTCTTAGTAGTCATTGTTTGCTCATCGAAGTTATCAACATCTCTTGTAATCTCCCTAAATTGTAGTGCTTATTAGGCACCTCGCGTTAGTGGGTCGAATCACATAAGTTTCTTTTATGTAATTATGTGTAAATTCATAAGCTTATTGTTGTCAATTGTCATTATGATCTTGTGACTAGATCATCTGATCCATAATTGATTATTGAGATCCAGCAAGTGCTTATTGTTAAGGTGGTGGAAACTGCTATTAGACCGTTTTCTGAAAGTTCGTATGAGGCAACCATTTTGGGATTCAATCTGATATATCCCGAGGGAGAATTTTTCAACTCTGATTTTCGTTTACTTATTCGGGTCTTGGGATGATTCTGATGCTGACTAATTTCTTATCATTAGAAAAAATAAAAGAAACCTTTATTTGTACATATAACATAATAGCTAAGTTAAGTCCTCTTTCTTATTTGTGCGGAAGGGTTCTCCGCACTTATTCGCGGCCAAGAAAGATTGGGGCTACTGCGGGACTTTGCTTGTAGGCCATCGGCCCCTTCGGTTTCTCACTTACTTTTTGCGGACGATAGCTTACTTTTTTGTGAAGCTAGTGACTCTTGTTATCGGGCCATCCATTCCCTCTTGGTGCTCTATGAAAGAGGGTCCGGACAAGTCGTTAACATGGAAAAATCCATGATGTGTTGCTCCAAAAATATCTCACGTGATGAGGCGACTCGGTTCTCTCGGCTTCTTCAAATACCCGAGGTGAATGATCTCGAATCCTATCTCGGCTTTCCGGTACATGTTGGTAGAAAAAAGGCTTTGGTCTTTAGTAAGCTCACAAGCCGGGTTACAAAACACCTTGGCACTTGGAAAGCAAGGATGTTCTCCACGGGGGGGGGGGGGGGGGGGGGGAGGGAAGTTCTTGTGAAATCGGTGGTCCAAGCCATTCCTACCTATATCATGAGCCTCTTTAAGCTCCCGTCTAACACCATCAAGAATCTCCATCGGATCACCGCCCGGTTTTGGTGGGGCGGATCGGAGGATAAGCGGAAGATCCATTGGAAGAGGTGGGAATCTATTGCAAAACCAAAAGCGGAAGGAGGTCTCGGGTTCAAGGACCTTAGCGCTTTCAACCAAGCTCTATTGGGGCACCTCACTTGGCGTATCATTCAACATATTGAGAGCTTAATGGCTAGAGTCCTCAAAGCCAAATATTTTCCGCACTCATCGGTGCTCGAGTTCGAGAGCAAAGGGCACTTCTCTTTCCTTTGCAAAAGCCTTTGTTGGGGGCGAGAACTAGTCTGTCGCGGTACTAGATGGCAAGTTGGAGATGGCTCTCTAAGAGCTTTTAAGCAACCTTGGATCCCACGTGCGGGTGCTTTTAAATCTTTGACGGAAGAACCGGACGACGACTACCCTTGGTGCGTGTCCGATTTTATCGTTAATGGAGAATGGAATAAAGATGTTGTCGAGGCCTTGATGTCCCCCTATGATGCCGCGTCTATCTTAAAAATCCCTTTGAGTACGGAAGGTAGCCATGATCGCCTTGTTTGGCACTTTGAGGACGATGGGTTGTATACCGTTCGTTCGGGATACCGCCTTGCGAGGATGGATGGCCGGGGGGGCCCGTCGAGCTCGAGAAATGAGGTTGGAAGATGGTGGACTAAGTTGTGGAGCCTCCAAATTCCGCCTAAAGTTAAACACCATGTTTGGCGGGCGTGGTTTGAGGCTCTCCCAACCTTTGGGGCGCTTCGTGGGAGGGGGGTCGAATGCCTTCCTTTTTGTAGGTTTTGTGGGGCTCTTCCAGAGGATTCTCTCCATGCGACGTGGAGTTGTGAGCGTGCGGTGTGGGGAAGCTCGTACCTCCATAGGTGGGTTGACAAAGCGGGAGAAATCCCGCTTCGGGATCTTTGCCTCCGGGCTTTTGAGACCCTTGATACTCGGGATTTGGAGTTTTTTTGCGGGCTTCTTTGGGCGTCTTGGACCGATCAAAATCTTCGTCTCTTTGAGCATCAAACCAAGGCATCGAGAGTTTGGGTTGAGGAAGTAGCAAGTTGGTTTGATAGCTACAAAAAGCATTCTCGGAGCACGTGTACTTCCCCACGGGAGAGGGAGGTAAGGCCGAGGTCTTGGAAGGGTGCCGAGGATGGAGGTCTCAAACTCAATGTGGACGCCGCTTGGGAGGAGAACGCCGGACGAGCGGCTTTTGGAGCAGTTGTTAGAGACCGAAACGGTGTGGTCTTAGGCGTCTCGGCTTCGCTCATGGAAAATGTGGACTCGGATTTGACGGCCGAATGTATTGCCATACGCCGGGGTCTTAAGTTTGTCGAAGACCGCAAGTGGACCGTCTCGACTATTTAGACCGATTGCCTCCAAGCTACGCAGTTGATTAACGGGGGGAACTTTTTAGGCACGCGATTTTGGTGGATCTTGGTGTGTTAGCCCGGTCGGTGGGGTTTTCCGGAAGATATACGTGGGTCCCTAGAGTGTGTAACGAAGCCGCTCATTGTGTGGCGAAAAAACGTCTTTGCTCTCAGTCTTCGGACATGTGGTATCTTGATTGCCCGGTATGGCTTGTAGACGTTATTTGTAAGGACCTTGGTCCCCCTCCTATTAATCTAAATCCATGTTTGTTCAAAAAAAAAGTCAACAAAATATTTTCAAATTAGTTCTGACTTCTTACATTTCTATATTAATATATATTATTATTATTACTATTGATCAGAGAGAGAGAGAGATGGGTCATAGATTTTCCGCTCTGATTCCATGCTGTCTTCAGCTCAGAGCATGATCAATATATATTAAGAGAAAGACTTTGCAAAAGAAGTTACATGAAGAATTTCTATCGTACTAAATGTCAAACATCTTACCGAGGGAGAAAGCTACTAACAATTATAATGCATGTGATAACACAGCAATTCATCTCTTATATAATTTGTTAGTAAATTCAAAGATTACGTTTTCCTAATTCAGGTGATAAAAGTGTTATCTTAATATCTCTTTATGTATAGACATGCCTCAGTCTGTCTGTATTACATAATATATATATATATATACACATATACATATATATATATATATATGTGTGTGATAATCGTGGACTTATCGTACATTCGCACTACTAATTTCTTTTATGAAAGTCTTTAATTAAACCTTCCAACCCCAACCTAAACCAAATATATATTAAGGTGAGTTTTGAAATAAGTATATAATAATTGAGAACTAACTATATATATTACTACGAATATTTTAAAAAATATAAATAAATTCTATACTCCTGCAGTATTAGCATGGACGAATCGACATATTTAATTATATATATATATATATATCGTGATCTACAACAAGTAAAAAGTAAATAATTGAAAAGAAAAAGACAAGTATAAAAAGATAACTATTACATGCAAGTGACAAACACATCTCACGTCTGTAATTTTAATTTAGATAGAACGAAGCTAAAACCACAAGAAAACTGGGTTTGAGCTTGAATAAATTTGCAGTTTTTTTTTTTTTTTTTGCTAATCATATTTATATATTTTAACTCAGGTAAGTGCTTTGATCACTTTTTAAAAAGCGGCGATTAATGAATCATAGATCTGGAAAGTTTGAATCTCTATATATTATATAGAAATTCATGAGATCACGTGTGAATTTATGGACATTTATTATGTGTTTTCAATTGAGCTATTGTGTCACTATTATTTAATTGTCGCCCCATTCATTAATTAAAACACAGAACAGTTTACAATTGGACAAATAATATATATATATATATATATATATATAAATATATATATATATATATATATATATAAAGTGTTCAGCACTAGCGAGTAGCGACTATTAATTAGAGTAGTAATTGATGTAAATACCCTTAAACTTTCATGTTGATGTATTTTGTCTTCTTTTTTTTTTCTAATTTTTCGTAACAGTACTGCTCTGTATTCTTTATAAATATACAAAAAAACGTTGACTCGTACATGATAAATTAAAACGGATAATAACGACTCGTTGGTAACGCAGTACACACATCTAATTTGGGAGTGTCTTTAATCTCTTATCTTTTTTTTTTTTTCTTTCTAATATGTGAGATTTTATGAGTTAAGAAATTTACAAGATGGTAATAATTGTGGTGGCCAAATTTTGAAAATACATCACAGTGAATATTAATTTATCACGATAGTAATAATTGTTTGCATGCACACTCTTTTTCGGCCAACTCTCGTTTGACATCACCTCCTCAAAACCGACTATTGTTTCGAGAGAATCCATAATCTAATATATTAATCTAGTTTCAAAATTTAAAATAAAAATATATATTAAAATGAGTAAAAATTTACAAAAGATCAATAATTTTTGTTAAGACATATTTGCATGTTTTAACTGTTGGCTCCACTTCGATCGTATTACCGAAACACAATGAACTACCCGTATAAAAGTTGCAAACGACAACTTCGATGGCACTAGGAAATTAACCACACACTGTAATCCACACTATGATATTTATATATAGTGTATGTATACTTATCACACTCAGGGAAGATAAAATGAGATAGAGAATAATATGCTCTCTGATTAGAAACGAAGAAAAAATACAAGTGGGAGTTATTTTGTTACAAGCAATAGCTAATGTATATATAGGCCAATAAAGGCTTGCAACTCAAGTAATTAAAACGCACAACACATAGTAGCATAACTAAATGAAAGAGATTTGAAAGGCAAGCCAACTTGCTCAGCAAGTATAATCCCACGTCATGCATTATGTTCACATCCTCCCCCGTAAGCTTGACGTGGCTCGAGGTTTTTTATGCCGAGCGATTATCGCATCTCAGAGAATTTGACTCTTGTTAGAGCTTTGGTGAGAATGTCAGCTCGTTGCTCTCTGGTGCTGACAAACTCCACAATGATCTCTCGCTCCTCCACACACTCGCGGATAAAGTAAAAGCGAGTGTCGATGTGCTTGCTGCGTCCATGAAACACCGGGTTTTTCATCAGTGCGATCGCAGATTTGTTGTCCACATAGAGAGTTACTGCCTTAAGCTCGGCTCCGGTCACTTCACTCAATAAGTTTCTGAGCCACAATGCTTGACACGCGGCTTCGGTTGTTGCCATGAACTCGGCTTCACAAGTTAATAGCGCCACAGTTCTCTGCTTCTGAGAAGGTCAGGTGATCAGATTACCGTTGAGATAAAATGCCATACCTCCGGTACTTTTCCTGTCATCGACATCACCGGCTAGATCACTGTCGGTAGAACCGACCAGTTCTTCAGCTCCACTTCCACTTCCGTACTGGATCCCATAGCTCGTCGTTCCCTTTACGTAACGAAAGATGTGCTTCACAGCCTGCTGGTGTAAACCGGTAGGCTTTTCCATGTGACGACTCACTATGCCAACTGCATATGAGATGTCTGGCAGGGTATGGGTTAGGTACCTGAGACACCCGACGACACGCCTGTACTCCGTGGGATCCACTGGTTTTCCATCTGCGTCTTTCCCGAGCTTTAACTTTGGTTCCATCGGATACTCTCTCGGGTTGCAATACGCCATCTAGAATTGCTGCAGAATTTTCTTCGCGTAAGCTGTCTGCTTCAGCGTGACAAATTCCTTCTTCTGATCGACCTGGATGCCGAGGTAAAAGGAGAGCATTCCGAGGTCGCTCATCTCGAACTCCTTCATCATCTGCTTCTTGAATCCATCTATGCCTTCTGCACTGGATCCAATCACGATCATGTCGTCGATATACACACCGAGCTCATCTCGATTGTTCCTAGTGTAGACCGCTTGCTCTAGGGAGCACTTCTTGAAGCCAAGACTCTTCATACTCTTGCCGGGTCGAGTGTTCCATGCACGGGGTGCTTGCCTCAACCCATTAAGAGCTTTTGACAACTTGTACACCTTGTGCGCTACGGTCTTGTTGACGAAGCCTTTTAGCTGACCAACGTAGACTTCCTCTTTGAGTTCATCATTCAAGAACGCCGATTTGACGTCCAGGTGATGAATTTTCCAGCCTCGGTGAGCAGCGAGGGCTAGGATCAGCTTGACTGTGTCGAGTTTGGCTACTGGAGCGAAAACTTCCTCGAAATCTACTCCTTGCTTCTGCATGTAGCCCTTTGCGACCAGTCTGGCCTTGTGCTTGAGGACCTTTCCTTCTGAGTCCTTCTTGAGCTTGTAGACCCACTTCAGACCAATGGACTTGCGACATTTTGGAAGGTCGGATAGCTCCCACGTCTGATTCTTCTAAATGGAGTCTAGCTCTCTTTTCATCTCTTCATGCCATTCTTTCTCGGTGGCTGCCTCGCGATAGTTGGCCGGTTCCTCTTCACTGACTAGCAGGAGCTCCTTCAAGCTCAAATCAAGCTCCCGCGCTTCTTCGTAGTCGTCAGATAGGGTACGGAACCCTCTTGGTCCGTCCTTGATTGATGAGTCTCCCGAGTTGGCTCCTCCCGAACTAGCTGTCATTAGGATCGGGGTGCTCATTCCCGATCATGGGTTGGGTGAGCCTGGTGGTGAGCTGGTTCCAGACAAACTGGTTTCCGTCGAGCTGGGCGTTGCTAGCCCCTGAAAAGGACTCTCTCCCTCAACCTGCTCGACCGCCTCTTCGTCTTCGAGGAAGAACTCCACCGACTTCTGTTCAGGCTCTCTGTTCTCGTCACGCCAATCCCACTTATTTTCCTCTTCGAACACCGCGTCTCCTCTTACATGCACTTTGCCGCGTCGGGGGTCGTAAAACCTGTGTGCCTTGCTCCCTTCTTCGGCGCCAAGGTACACCATCGGCTGACTCCGATCATCGAGCTTCTTAAGGTGTGGTCCCACAGTCTTCACATGTGCGGTGCATCGAAACACCTTTAATTGCTCCAGATGAGGTTTCTTCCCTTTCCAGGCGTGGTAAGGGGTGCGCTCGCCTAGTGCCTTCGTTGGCAAGCGGCGCGTGACGTATTGCTTCTCCCCAAAAGCTCGTTGGGACTTGCATACTTTTCAGCGAACTCCTTGCAGTGTCCATGACGGTTCGATTCCGTCTTTCCACCACGCCGTTCTGCTGGGGCGTGTATGGTGCGGTGAGGTGTTGCTCTACACCTTCTTCTCCACAGTACTCCGCAAAACTCTGAGACATGAACTTGCCTCCTCAATCTGTTCGCAGGGTCTTCAGTCTATATCCAGACTGGTTTTCGACAAGCCGCTTGAATATCTTGAAGACTTCAAAGGCTCCTGCCTTCACTTTGAGCGTGTACACCCACATCCAGCGGCTGTAATCATCAACAAGCAAAAATAAGTACTTGTTTCCAACTAGGGTGGTTGCGGTGATTGGACCACACAGGTCAGCGTGCACCAGTTGGAGGGGTCACTCTGCTCAGAACTTGGCCTTGATCAGAAATGGCACTCTTGCTTGTTTCGCGACCATGCAGCATTCGCACAGCTGGTCGGAGTGTTCAATCTTCGGTACCCCAAAAGCCATCTCCTTGTCGCCTATCGTCTTGAGTGCGTGAAAATTCACGTGCCCAAGTTTTGCATGTCATAGCCACGCTGGGTCTGCGATCGACGCCATCAAACAAATTGGTTGATCTACCACCAGGTTGATCTTGTACAACCGGCTTGGTGATCTTTTCATCTTCATCAATACCGCGTCGTCGATATTCCACATCTCTAGGAACTCTCCGGATAAGATCACTGTGTGACCAATCTCCGTCATTTGTCCTAAGGTCATGATGTTACTCTTCAGCTTCGGTATATAGTAGACTTCGGTCAATAGGCGCTGGTCCCCATTCTTTCACTTGAACAAGATAGACCCTCTGCCCTTGATGTCGACGATGGAACCATCGCCGAACTTTACGTTTCCTGTGATCTTCTCGTCGAGCTCCTCAAACATCGCTCGATGACCCGCCATGTGGTTGCTAGCTCCGTTGTCTAAATACCAAATGTTGGTATATACCTTCTCTTTGCCATCTGCGAGTAGGTTGGCGACAACCTTGTCTTCCTTGAGCGTCACCGTTCTGGATTGCTCGTCATTCATCCTCGTCAAGCTGGGCTTCTCCGGCATCATCAACTCGTCTACTCGGCTTGGTACTTGGTCGTCAGGTACATCCTCGCTGGATACCTGGTCGTCAAGTACTACGTCGACGCGCTCCTGCTCGACGTCTGTTTCGTCAACCACATCCTGGTCTTCGTGCTCTTCGCTACTTAAATCCACCATCTCCTCAGCGAGCATAAGTGCGTGCTCGTCGTCATCGAATCTCACCAGATTCGCTTCTTCGTCGCGGTTTTTAGTATGGTCACGACCACGTCCTCGACCTCGACCTCTGCCACGCCCACATCTCTCGCTGCCGTATCCGTTGTGACTGAACGAGCTTAAAGAAGAACCTTCTCGCTGGTTCCACTTCTGCTTAGCCTTCCATTCTTCATGCGTGAGCAGGAGGTGTTCCTTGTCTCTGTCGGCATAGCCCCGAATGTAACGCCCCGGCTGCTCAATTGAATCGACGACTGTCCCCACAGGCCAACACGAGTCTTTCCAGCGTGCTTTGTCCTCACTCGCACGCTTCTCGAGAAACTTCCCAGGAGGTCACCCATCCTAGTACTACTCCAAGCTAAGCACGCTTAACTTTGGAGTTCCTATGAACGGGCAACCGAAAAGAAGATGCATCTTGTTGACATAGGTAGTACCAATCAATTCATTTAAGCCTCTTCGATCACACAGTCCCATACCTGTATGATCTCCGATAAACGTGCAGTCCCATACCTGCACAGTCTCGGGAACGTCCCATCAGCACATCCCCTTGCCCAGGCGATGTGGGATTGCACAGCTTACCCGGTCTTGCCCTCGTCGCTCATGGGATTAGTGACTGTCACAATCACCCCACCTAATGGGGGCCCGACGTCCTCGTCGGTCACACTTCCGGCTGGGCTCGGCTCTGATACCATCTGTAACGCCCCGGCTGCTCAATCGAATCGACGACTGTCCCCACAGGCCAACACGAGTCTTTCCAGCGTGCTTTGTCCTCACTCGCACGCTTCTCGAGAAACTTCCCAGGAGGTCACCCATCCTAGTACTACTCCAAGCTAAGCACGCTTAACTTTGGAGTTCCTATGAACGGGCAACCGAAAAGAAGATGCATCTTGTTGACATAGGTAGTACCAATCAATTCATTTAAGCCTCTTCGATCACACAGTCCCGGACCTGTATGATCTCCGATAACCGTGCAGTCCCATACCTGCACAGTCTCGGGAACGTCCCATCAGCACATCCCCTTGCCCAGGCGATGTGGGATTGCACAGCTTACCCGGTCTTGCCCTCGTCGCTCATGGGATTAGTGACTGTCACAATCACCCCACCTAATGGGGGCCCGACGTCCTCGTCGGTCACACTTCCGGCTGGGCTCGGCTCTGATACCATCTGTAACGCCCCGGCTGCTCAATCGAATCGACGACTGTCCCCACAGGCCAACACGAGTCTTTCCAGCGTGCTTTGTCCTCACTCGCACGCTTCTCGAGAAATTTCCCAGTAGGTCACCCATCCTAGTACTACTCCAAGCTAAGCACGCTTAACTTTGGAGTTCCTATGAACGGGCAACCGAAAAGAAGATGCATCTTGTTGACATAGGTAGTACCAATCAATTCATTTAAGCCTCTTCGATCACACAGTCCCGGACCTGTATGATCTCCGATAACCGTGCAGTCCCATACCTGCACAGTCTCGGGAACGTCCCATCAGCACATCCCCTTGCCCAGGCGATGTGGGATTGCACAGCTTACCCGGTCTTGCCCTCGTCGCTCACGGGATTAGTGACTGTCACACCGAAAACTCTCCTCGTGGACTTTAAGACGACCGACAACCTCCTCGACTGACATAGTCTTGAGGTTGCCGAACTGCTCGATCGACGTCACGATCTGCATGTATCTGTGAGTTACAGATCTCAAGAATTTCTTGACCACGGTGGTCTCGTCCACCGCTTTGCCTAGTGAGCGGATACCCGTTGCAAGAGATGAAAGCTTCATAGCGAACTCGTCCACGGATTCACCGTCTCTCATACGGAGAACCTCGAACTCGCTCTTCAAGGTTTGAACCTTGGCTTCTCTGACGCGTTCTGCGCCCATGTGCATCGTCCGCAACGTCTCTCATGCCTTCTTTGATGAATCCTTCTCACAGATCATGAGAAGGACATCTTTTGGAACTCCCCGATAGATAGCGGCGAGAGCCATCCTATCCTTGTGTGCTTCGACATATCCGCCTTCTACGGCCTCCCAGAGTCCTTGCGCCTGCAGATTTACTCGCATCTTCAGCGCCCATACCGAGTAGTTGCTCTTCGTGAGCATTGGGTACTGTAGCGTCACGTTTCCTCCGGTTGATTTCCTTGACGTCTCCATGTACTTCGGCATAGGAAAAACTTGCACTCAAAAATTTCAAGAGACTTACTAAGAATTCTTACGAAAAATTTCCTTCACGTTTCTGATGTGGAAGATCAGTCAAAACCGCAACCACATAGCATACTAAGAATTTCAAGAGACTTAACAATACTGATAACCCCGCTCTGATACCAAATGTTGGCTCCACTTCGATCGTATTACCGAAACACAATGAACTACCCGAATAAAAGTTGCAAACGGCAACTTCGATGGCACTAGGAAATTAACCACACACTATACTTCACATTATGATATTTATATATAGTGTATGTATACTTATCACACTCAGGGAAGATAAAATGAGATAGAGAATAATATGCTCTCTGATTAGAAACGAAGAAAAAATACAAGTGGGGGTTATTTTGTTACAAGCAATAGATGCATTACGTTCACATTAACAAGATTTATATGTAATGTACACAAACCTTTAAGAAAGTAAAGCGAGTGCGGAAAATTAAAGAACATTAAGACTTTTAGTTAAACCAATTCAAATTATCTCTTGTGGATAACTTAATTATGCAGGGTACTCACTCAGATTGATCAACAAAACGATTACAAGAGATAATTACAAACAGTAAAATATATTGACACAAAGCATATAGAAAATTTACATATATGTTTATATGTAGTGTGACAACTAGTTAAGAAAACTACATTGTTTTAAAGTAGGGGGAATAAAGCTAAAATTTTATCGTATAATTTGTACTAACATGCAATTTTTATGACTTTAATATCGATTCTTCAATAGTTAAAGCATAAAAACGGGATAATCGCGACAGAAGTCTCAATAGTATTTCAAATAACATCAATATGTTCTCATTACTTTTTTAAGCATGATAATTTTCTCATTCTTTCAAATTGTAAGACCGTTAACTATTCATTAACCATCCGTTAGTCAAATGTCATGTGCAATCATGTTGCCGCTACATGACATGCCATGTGGTTTTTATTTTTATTTTTATAAAAAATACATAAAATATTTATTACGAAGTTACTAATAGTTTTATAATCATTTCTATAATGAAGAACCAGAATGAAATACCCGGATTGAAATACCATATATATTTTTTTGCCCATAATCCAAATCCCGAGATTAAAATACAGGAATATCATTATACTCATTTTTTTTTATTTTGAAATATTAAGATTCATGGAATCCGAAATAACCATTGATTTATTTTTATGAAATATATAATTACCCACGTAATATACCTGGATTGAAATAACCGGAATCTAAAATTTAAAAATACACAAAACACGTGGGTATTTTAATCAATATTACCTTTAAAATATTGAACTCAAAAATCCATTTTAGAGTATGCATAAAATACAAAGGTATCACAATTTTCAAATTCAATTATTGAAATATTATTACCCGGAGGTCGTTATTCTCAGGTTGAAATTATTGTAAATTATTAATAACTTCGCAATAATAAATTTGAGAATTTTAAAAATTAATAAAATAATAATTTGTAAGAGAATGAAATTGGGTGGCGAGTGATGTGTTGTGTGGTGTGGAGATGATTAAAAGGACACATGTTTGAATGAGAGTGTGATGGCAAGAAAAGCTTTTATGTCTCAACTGTAGCACCGTAACAGAATATTTATTCCCATCCGTAGGTCCAGTCTTATCAACTATCTGACTCTCACACACCATTTTCTTTTCTAAAATAAATCAATATTCATTACTATTAAGGCTTAATAATAATAGTGGTATAAATACCTACTTTTTTGCTGTTTTAATTCTCCTCAAATTTCGTTCAATTTTTAACTGGTTTAACATAATTTAAATATGCCGTGATAAAAAATTTCTCTTTCTTAAATGGAACAGTAAATTTAAATTTTATTAATTCAATTGAAAGATCAAACAAAATTTTAGAATCGAAATAGTGGCTTTCAGCCGTTAAAATAAATAAAAGGTAAATATATGTCATTATAAACTAAAAATATTAAATACTTATGCTGCTTAATTCTGACAAAATTTATCAAACTGTTTTATATTACTTCTATTCACTATAGTGCTCTTAAAAATAAATAATTAATTAATGCACTGCGACATCAATTCATTTTGATAAAGGTACTAGATGATTAATAAATTCTCTTAATTATATGCCTCAAATTCTATGTAATTATGCCGTGAGGTGAGGTCAAAACCAAATAAATTTAGTTTACCTTCTTTTAAGACATTGCCTATAAAGTAAAGAAACCAATTTTTATTCTTAGCATAAACTAATGATTTTATATAAGGTAAGGAGTATTTATACTTCTAGCTAAAATTTCAATAGTGACGAAAACTAATATATCTACCGAAATGATATTTAAGTATAGCTTGTTTGTATCTATGTATAATAACGTGAAAGAAAAATATTGACATTTTATTAAATAAAAATTAAGTATTTAATGTTGATTTAGTTTTGTATTTGTGCCGCTAAAATCTCTTTTAATAATAATATTAAAATTTCAATTCAAAATTGTTAAAATTTTGGTTGCAGTTTAATATTTTATATTTAAAATTTAGTTAAAAATTAATTTGAAGTATAATATTTTTTACTTACAAAAGAATAAATTAAATTAAAAAAATTCAATGAACAAAAATTATGCGAAAATTTGACATTATTCATTATAAAGTGCTAAAAATATAACAGTAATAAATTCTATTACTTATTAATTATGTGTAATTTGTACTCAAAATATAATAATTATTATGCTAAATAACGTGAAGTATACATAAATAGATTGTATTTATTTATCTTTTTGAAAGTAGTTAATTATATGCCCGATATTTAACAATATAAGAAAATTTTAAATAAATAACAAGGACAAGAGCACATGAAACAGTCAGTACAAGAGCACATGAGATAATAGTCAGACTCAGAGCTACAATTAAATTTTAACTTGCATGGAATAAATTGAAATAACTTAAAAGAGAATTCATAAAATGCCTAAAAATTATCTCAGGTTTAAAGAAATTGCTCATACTTTCAAACAATTTATTTATACTTATATTAAAAGTATTTTGGACCATATTAACCCTCATTTTAATTATATTTATTTATTTTCGTATTTATTTATTTATTACATATTTTAATTTTTGAAATTAAATTAATTATCCTAAAATTTTGGTTGAAAACTTTTCCTATTAGTTAGGTTATCATTTAATTTTGTTACTTTGACCCAAAAATCTCTCTCTCTCTCTCTCTCTCTCTCTCTCTCTCTCTCTCTCTCTCTCTCGACTTCTCACGTCGGATTGACCACCATCGCCGGATCTGGGCGGAGAGCGCGGCGACTTCGGGCGTGGCTTCAGCGACCGTGGCCTCTGTCACGGTCGCCCTCCATCGCGCCTCCTTACTCCGTCGCGCCTCCTTCCTCCGTCGCGCATCCTTCCTCCAATGCGGTCGCTCTCCGTCGCGGCGCAATCATCCTCTCCAAACTCTTGATCGTAACTTTAAATTTATTTACATTTTTTTGTAAATATGTTTATAGTTTTAAGGTAATATATATAATTTTTGTAAATGATTTTACAATATTTTGAAGTGATAATTTATCTTGGAGGGGTAATATTTTTGTAAATAGATTTACACACTTTTTGTAAATGTTTTTACACTTTTTTGGAGTTATTTAAACGAATTTGCATTTGTGGATGTGTATATGAAATTTCAACGTGTCAACAGATTTGAAAACAGATTTACATAAAATGAGGCAAAACAAAAACGCAGTTTTGTAAACAGATTTATAGAAATGGAGGCAAAACGAAAAACAAGTTTCGTAAACAAATTTACATAAAATTAAGCAAACGAAAACTATGTTTCATAGATAAAAATTCAAAATAAATAATGTTTAATAGGAAAATAAATTTTAGATTTTAATCGTTAAAATAAGGATATTAAACGTGATTTGTTAGAGCTAATAGAAAATAATACTTATTAGAAGGGGAGATTTGTTTTTAATATATTTAGTTTGCTACATTTAAGGAAAAAAAATATTTTTTATTTTAATTAAAAAAAAATATAATTAAATGTGATTTAAAAATTAGAAGGGCAATTTAGTCTATATTTTAATTTATTGGTGGTTATGATTTCCATAATTAGAAATGGATATTTTTTTTAAACATTGAGCCACAAATGAGCATTTGCCTCATAAATATATGAAAATTTAAGATAGATACCATAATATATATATATAATTATATATAGACACACAAACAAGTAGTAAGTATATAAAACTGTTCATGTATTATCAAGGAAAGTCTGCAAATCCATGTTTCAAAAGAAGCAAAGACCGATAAGGAGATGGTAAAAATGTAATGTATTTGCATTTTGCAAGTCTGAATCCTTATCTGGTTTAATTATTAAAAATATCTAGAAAACAAATATTGTTTTAATTTTATCCGGAGATCTATATGAATATTATTGTTATTTTTAGAGTGACTTTTTATTTATTGATACCAGTGGCGGAAGCAGGGGGGTGGGCAGGGGTGTTGAAACCACCCCCTTAATTTCTTTTTTTGTACTTTTTTACCCCAGTTTTATTTTTTTATTATTATTTTATCCTTAAATTTCACTAAAATTTAATCTTAGCCACCCCCGAATATGATTTCTGGTTCCGCCACTGATTGATACTCTAATCTATGCAGTAAGTTTGTAATCCTTCATATTACACTCGAATTTCTCTTTTCGCCAGGGGCGGACCCAGCCACGTTCAAGGGTGGTTGATGTCACCCCCGGATCTTCCGTCCCAAAAATTTACGTTTTATATATAATTATAATATTTGAACATATATTTGCCTTTTTATGCCCCTCAATTGAAGAAAATTAAGTCTGGTTCGACGGATGAAGACTAGGCTAAATCACTCTTCCCTATTGTAGGCCCAAGATCGAACCAATTTACCCACATTTTTGCACTATTCTGCTTTCTTTTATATTTCAGCCTATTTTTATTTCACTTTCTTTATCCATCCTGAATATACCAACTTTTATTTTTGGTTAATGAAACTTTTCTTTTTCTGCATGTTACTATTTTCTTAGGTAATGAATATATATATATATATATATATATATATATATAATTAATTATAGACAAAGTTATTAGAAAATTAAGTATACATGTAATAAAATGTTGTAATTTTTTTTTCTTTAATTTTAAAATTTAGTGGCTACCTATTTTTATACATATTAATAATAATAAAAAATATTTAAAGTCATGCTAATAAAAAAAATTGCTACCTAATTAAAAATACAATAAACTAGTCTTGCTCTCTACTTAATAAAAATCGCTAGCGGATTTAAGAGTCTTAATAAGATATTGTCTTCGTTCGCTGTTGATGTGCGAATTCGTTCCTTAATAAGAATTATAAGATCATTAATTAAATTAATGGTTCAAATTAATTAAAAGCATAAGTCATGAATATAATTGAATATTTATACAAAATGGACTTATAAAATACGAAGCCCAGAGGCCTAATGAACACTCGACTATGTTCAGGCCCGGACAGAACTAAAAGTCCACAAGGCAAGAAGCTCACCACGAGCAAAAAATGCCCAAAAGAAAAATCCCGAGCAGAGCTAAAAATCCCACCTCAGCTCAAGTCAACACTTGGTTAAAATCCAATCCATTAAGCCAAAAGGCTTGAAGAACCCAAAGCTCGCCCCGGGCAGAGATTGTCATAAAGGGATCCGAGCAGAAGCATACGAAACATCCGAGCACGAGCAGACCAAGTCAACCACCTCAATTCAAACCTCCGAAGTCCGACCAAGAAAATTGCCACGATCCAAATTCAAATCCCACAATGACAAGTCAAAGTCCACCACTACGCAAATCTCTCAGAACGTGGCCCACGTGTCAGCTCGACAGCAAGCCAAGCTCCGAACTCGAAGCCATCACCAACGTACACTTCCAACGGGCAGAAACCAGAAGCCTATAAAAGCAAGGAGACAGCCCCATCATACCACGCAAGCATTTATCCTGAGAGAGTGTGAGATTTGTATTTTTTCAGAGTGTTTTCATCCTTTACTTTCGATCTACCAGAAATTGGCTTGTGGTTTCGGTTGATCACCTTTTCAAAGCAATAAACGTACAGAGGACGTAGTCAACTACCGCATTGGGACGAACCTCTCTAAAAAACCTCGGTGTTCTCTTCTTTAATTCTTTTGATTTCATATTTATTTTGTTACCGTCTAAAGTATTGACGACGCAGAGGTCAGAATCCACAAAGAATCAGCAACATCAAATCGAAATCCCATTCACAACTCACGTGATTGTTGGTGTGTGAAAACACTTCATCATTCGCTACCTTGTAAAAAATACTACAAAATATAATATAATATTACTGTGATTCGTCACCCCTGACTTAGAATCCTGGGTCCGCCCCTGCTTTTCGCTGATGATATATATATATATATATATATATATAAAATTGAAGGCTCATACTAGATTAATAAGTTGGTCATCTTAATTATATATCAACATTTAGCGACTACAATACAGTAGCAACAAGTTCGTGAAATCTTAAAAACTTCAAGTATCTTATCGAGATAAAATTTCCATAGCTAATACATAATTCAAGTTCAAATTCCTCTATTAAGACCATTTTTGTCATTGTTGAAGGTAAAAAAAAACGTCAAACTCAAAAAAATAATTTATGTTAATGGGTAAAAATAGTTTTAATTTAGAGTCGGATTCAAGGTTCGGGTCCCGAGCTAGACCCGGTAAACACTTGGATAATTGAATGCTGCGTCAATGCGGCTTGACTTAGCTGAAGGCGGAGAGTCGCTTCCAGCGAGACATGAGTTGTCTTAATGATCGTTGACTTGAAGTAGTCGTCTCCGACGAACCTCTGAGTAAGAATATTACCATAGAGTTGAGTCTATGGCGAGCCCTAAGCTCGAGATTGTCGGTCATGGAGGCGTCGTCCTTGATGGAAAGATGTTCCTGTAACATGCACATGTAGAACACGTATAGGAGAATCGGCGGATTGAACCTCTGAAGCCTCTCTGATGCTTGTCATAGAATATGCTTGAAGACGAGGAAAAGATAAAGGGTAAAAATATTTGATGCCGAACCTAATGAAAGGCTGACTAAGTACCCTTTGAAGGGATCATGTCATCACGTAGTTCAAAGTGGAAGGTTTGGGCGTACGTACCTAAGCTTGCCTGGCAAGCCGGGAGCTGATTACGGAAACATGGATCTCTATCAACGTAGCTAGGTGGCGAAGGTAGTTGAACCAACTTGGTGCCATGGCTAGGAGGCGTCGAGGTGACATGTCTGGGACAACATGTCTAGTGGTGGACCAAGTCGCCACAATGACGACTTATGAGGTCAAGCATCGACGTCAAAGACTCTTGGCAACCAAGGACCATAGCTTTGACAAAGATCAAGCGTTGACATGGATCGAAGGTTGGCAAAGCACGGCGATCAACAAGGGTCGAATATCGACATGGGTTGAATGGCATCCTTGTTCCTGACGAGCCAAGATAGGCGAGACCCCGATGAGCAGAGTGTCGGAACCCGACTCGCAGGAAGAAGGGGAATTCTAGAGAGAGAAGCTCTCATTTTAGAGAGAGAATCCAAGTGTTGAAAACGTTAAAAATGAGGAGGAGAAATGTAGTGACCATTTCTCCCTGAATCCGGGAGATAAATGGTGTATGTCATTCCTTGGTGACCAAAGAAGAGTGCACCATGTACCTTGTCCGGAGAGGGGTCGTCATGCGCCTTTGTCGGGCGTAGTGGTCGTCATTCCTTTAATATTGTCCATCTTCCAGATGCGTTGCCTGTGCATGCCTTTTCTTGGCCATAAGACGAGGGAAAGGTTGTCAAACGCACCTAGGGTTGTCGTAGCTTCCTGATACATCCTCATTGGTGGCCTTGAGGGATCTTGAGATCATAACGCCTTGTCGACGTTGTTCTTGAGGGATGTCATCGCTTAAAATGGTCACCTTGGCCAGCTCTCAGGGATATCCCTTTGGCATTTGGGCTTCGCCTTCGGGCTCGATCTTTCGTGTTTCGCCAGATGGGCTTGAGATTGGCTAATGAGCCTTGACTTCGCTAGTGGGCTTTGACTTTCGCCAATAAGACTCCAATATTACGTATCTTTTAAATTGCACATAATAATTTCAAATGACATTGTTCGTTGAAAGTTAGAAAAGAAACTAAAAATTAAAAATGAAATTTTCAGATAATATTGTCACTGTTATAAGTTTAAATTACTAGGATTTTTGTTGTTGTATGTTTTTTTAGCTATGACTTTTTACTGCAACATGTCGTCATTAGAGCCTATATGATAAAATACGAATCTGTAGCGATGAAATATGTCGGAAAAGACCTCTTTTTCTTTGTCATTTATTCGTTACGGCTAAATTATGGATGTTTTACACAAACATGCTTAGAGCCACATGGATTTAAATTTCTCATTATTTTTCCTTGTCATTTGTAAAATTAAGAGATATATAGCAGAGATATATAGTTATGATCATTGATGCACTCTTAATCTTATATTTTTTTTACGGCACGTACCTTCAAATTCTTATTTTTTATCTCTTTTACTTTTGGAAGCATTAAATGAATGAATTAACATCTTCATCTAAGCCGAATAATTAACGATGAAGTGTGTAATAGTAAAGACCTTAACTTGTCGATATTTGAAGAGGTTAACTCGGTCAATTAACACCCCTATTTATATATACATATATGATAAAGAAATAAGAGTTTAATGGTATGTGCGATAAATACACCAATTATCATAACTTGAAGATATATGCTGTTAATATCTCAAAAATTAACTTCTATATTAAAATATTTATCTAATGTAAATTGTTGCGTACGATGACTATCAATATTCACGCGACTTAAAAATAGCTCACTATATATATATATATATATATATTCGAAATCCTAAATATATTTACTTCGAAATATGATTATCTATGATATATATATATATTCGAAATCCTAAATAGATTTACTTCGAAATATGATTATCTATGATATATATATATATATATATATATATATATATATATATGAGAGCTGATTGAGCTTTGTACTCTTTGTAATTTACTCCTTCCTCTTCTTGTAGTATTGCTGGCAGCATGTTAGTTGTTACGATTGCTTGTTATTATCAGCCTCATTCATAGTATATATTTATATAAGCTTATATATGTTGATCTCCAGCATAAAATTATTCCTCTATATTATTATTAATTTTTTCACTGAAATTTGACCAAAACTTTTAAGTACTCGGCAAGTCTTTTTCTAGTTCTTTAATTCAAAAATATTTAATTCAATTAAAAAGCAGGTAAAATACTAAAAACTTAATACATATAATAGCATTACATTCTCACTCGATCTCTCTCAATCAACATTCAAAGAGAAGAGGGTGTAAACTTATGATTATAGTTCCAGATACACCCCCGTACGCATTATTATAACCTAAGCTGAACTGAGTACAAATGTACAATATTAGATCTGAATATATAAATCACATTATAGAAAAGAAAAAAGAAAAGAAAACCGTAAGGTAAGTTTGTAAACTGGATCTCATCATAAAATTCTTGATGATTAGCTCACACATTGTTCCTTAAAGTTAAGAAAAGAGAGAACATGTCCTTTTCTGGTACTAACACACACACACACACCCCAATGAATTTAATGAGGGTAAAAAAATAAGGGTCAGGTTGAGAGAAAATATAAAAATTGGTGCCCCTAAGAGAAAGAAAAAGAAAATGAAAATGGGAAGATTCCCTTTGTAGTGGGACCCCATTGAAGGGTCCATTACTGCATGTGATGTTGGCATATTGTGGGTAACCCTCTCTTCCAACGCCCTTTGCCTTATTGTCCCCTCCCATTTTTTATGCTCTTCTGTAATGCACTACATTTTTCATTATTCTCTCTCTCCCTACATATACATTTACATAAATATAGTCTCGGTAAATTTTTTGTTTTACCATACATCCTGATTCTTTTTTACTGTCTGTTAAGGTCAAACCCGGATCAAAGCCGTTTCTTCTTCTTCAAATTCAGGGTTTTAAAGAAAGAAATACTGAATTCTTTATCCAATTTTTCATAGGAGTAGATTATGAAGAAATAGAACCCGAATTTATATATTCCAAATTTGGATTTCAAATAAAAGGAAATCTGGTGATCATATGCTGAAAAATGCAAATTGATGAAACACGAGCTGGTACATTTTTATATACTAGAGATAATAAATAATGTAAAGATTGAAGTATATTCAATATTTCCTTCTTTTTTTTTTCTCTCAGGATTAATGTTGAATGAATATAAACATAAACTAAGAAAAATAAAAAAATAACAAATGATAAAATGGAACAGCTAATAAACAGTTTCTCACATTTACACCACCACGAGCGAATGTATACGTAGAAAAAGAAAATAAGAAGAAGAAAAAGTGAACCAAAATTACAACACTAGGTCTCTCACTTATTATTCTTTCGAATGATCTAAATTAACCCCCATATCTCTCTCGTTTCCCCAACTTATTTATTTAGGAAAAAATAAATAAATTATAAAAATCAACATATAATCTCACCGATGAAATATGCTACAAAAAAAAAAAAAAAAAAAACTTCTCAAACCCAAGTGCCTCTCTCTTTTTCCCTGTATACTGTTTCTTTCTTTTTTTTCTTTGTGTAGTTTTCCCGGAAATCTTACTTACCACTACTCTGCGCCCACCGAATTCGGCTTCGACGCAACGAGCTCGTAGTTGTTTCCGGCCTCTTCGTCCTCCTCCTCTTCCTCGTCGTCGTCCTCATCGTCATAATCCTCAGTCGGCGGTTCGCTCTCGCCCGGGGCAGCTACGGCCGCCGTAGAGGATTGAATCGGTGCTTGCGTCGGCGGTGGAGGAGCCATTGGCGGCCACTGCTGCTCGGGTTGAACCATGAGCGGAACCGCGTTGATTTCTCCGGCACCGGTGCTGGTGTTTGACCTCTGCCGGTAAATTGCGTCGAGCTGAGTGAAGTACGGACACGTTTTTGAATCCTCCGGTCTTCGCTTGTTGCTCTCTTTCACTTTCTTGAAGTACTTGTTGATGTTCTCCCACTTCTCCTTGCACCGCTTTGCGTTCCGATTATACCCCAGTCGCCTCATCGCCGCCGATATCTCTTCCCAAAGCGGCCCTTTCGGACCGTTTTCCTGGTACTTCTCGTCCATGCTTGTGCGGAGTTTGATCAGGTCGTGCACCTCCGTCTTCGGCCACCGCGACGAGCTCGCCGAGCCGGTCAAGCCGCGAATAGCAACCACATTGTCTCCGTCACCATCCCCGCTGCTCTCAACACCAACATTCACAACTGGCTTAGGCTTTGCCGGCGCAGTCGCTGGAGTTTGTGTTAAGATTGGCATAGGGATTGGCGTTGGCATTGGTGTTGGTGTTGGCATAGGGACTGGCAATGTTGACGGAGTCGTTGTCACGACAGGGACGGGGTTTGTGGTTTGCGTGGGTAGCGGGATTTGCTGAGTTTCCGAGATTTTTTGAAGAAAGGACATGACGGCGGCGTCTTTGGCTGCAGCGACGGAGCGTTCCTGAGCGAGGATCTCCCTTTCCCGATTGATCCTCGCGACTTCCTGCAGCCGCCACGACTCCTCTCGCGCCATCCGCTCCTGCTCGCGCCGCTCGATCGCGTCGAGAAACCGCTTCTGCATATCCTCCTGTCGGCGGATCACCTCCGTCATCAGCCGCTCGAAGAAGTCCTTCCACTTCCGTTTCCTCTTCCGTCGCCGCCCGTCCCCTACTTCTCCCTCTCCGTCCTCCTCCTCCGCCGTGTCTTCATCTGTAGAACTCGACGACGACGTCGAGTTCGACATCAAATGATCCCCTTGCAAGTCCCGCAGTACCGAAGCCGTCGGGTTTGCCGGCGCCGGTAAAACCGTGGGGTTCGTGGGCGGGACATTGGGCTTGAAAGGAGTCTGAAACATGTTGGCCGTGGCAGTGGCGGCGTTGATCACCGATGTAACAGTGGCACTGTTGGCATTACTGGTGGTATGGTGATGAGAGACGGGCGGGGGTTGAGGCTTTGACGGGGGCGGAGGCGGAGGCGGAGGGGAGAGGAGCTTAGGGGGAGGAGCGAAGGCGGTGGGCGAGGGCTGAGATTCCAAGGCACTGAGCTGGTCGAAGAAGCGATAGGTTTTGCCGTCGGCTTTGCCGGTACGGCCTTCCTTGGTTCGCTTGTGGTACTTGTACACGTTCTCGAATTTCTCTTTACACTTCTTTGCGCTCCGCTGATACCCCAGCTCCGCTAGCTTCCTGAATTATATATATATATTATGACTTGATTACGATATATATAATAATAATTATAAAAATTTAACCAATGAGATGATGAAAAACGAAGAAAGAGATTTCTGTTGAATTGAGCAACAAACTCAAACTGCTCGAAAAATATAATCGCATGGAATAAGCTGGAATTCCGGTCACGAAAATGAGGAGTTTAGAGAGGTTTGTTTTTTATTGTTTTATTGTTTTTTCTATAATGCAATGGAGTTCAATTATATATGGGAAGGAGTTAATGAGTCCAATTAAAATACGGGAATAGTGTCCCTTTTAAATTTGTATTTTCACATTACTAAACAAGATTTATTGACAGACAATGAAAAATAAAAAATAAAAAACTTGAGGAAATGATGCGTTATGGAAGTCGCAACTAATTTATTATCCGTGCTAATAAATAGGAGTAATTCTGATGATCCTAAGTACACAGAAACTAAATGGGAGTTCAATACAACAGGCGAACCAAGAATCCACGTTGATGAAAATTAATAATTACACCCAGCTAATTGCTTATCTATACACTAAGTTGCTCTTTAGATTAATTAGTTAGCCTCTGTCTGAAGTTGATCAATGATCATCAACTTCACTTCTTTCAGATTATGAACTTGAAAAGGAACCCAGAAAAAGAGAGACAGAAGGAGATATCAATCTGACACACAAATATAGAGATTTGACTAACAAACAGTCGTTCGCACAAAGCTGAAATCACTTGATAGATCTCAATTCCCATGAAAACCCAGATGTTGTTTATCATCGAGCTGAGAAGGAGGAGGGAAGTGGAAGGGGTCATCAATGGAGGAGCCTGACCTGGAAACTTCGTCCCAAAGAGGACCCTTGACGCTGGCGTCCCGGAAAACGACGTCCATGTCGGAGCGTATCTTGAGGAGCGCAATCGTCTCCTGGCGCGGCCACCGGTTGCCGCCGAAGCTGCGGTCGCCGAACTCGTCCCCGTCGCCGCCGAGTGGCGCGGAACTCGGCGGCTGCGGCGCCGGGGCATCGCCGGAGGAGCTTCCCAAAGCTGCGGTGCTCGAGTCCCCCAGCATATAGCAGCAGTAGGAGGAGTAGACTCTCCTCTCCTCTCTTCTTCGCTAATTAACTTGCAGGCAGGGGAAAGAAAAATAAGGGAGATAATTATTAAAAAAATTAAAAATTAAAAATATAGGATGATGAATATCATCTTCTCATCCCGAAAAGGATGGTGAATTCTCTAAGGGTTTTATGCAGATGGGGCGTAGGGTGAATTTATTAAATTTCTTTCGGTGGGGGAGAGAGAGAGAGAGAAGGATCTGATTGCCAATCTCAAGAAATATTATTTATATAATATATTTATTTTTACTTTTAAGCTGTGGAATCTTGTATAGTTTTTTTTTTTTCTTTTCTTTTGGAAAATATAAAAAGAAGCACTAAATACGGGGACACGACTGTAAATAATAGGAGTGGCACAGAAAGATGTATAAGAGAGAAAATTATAAATATTTATTTTAATTATTCTTTTGAGGCATTTTTGAACAGCTGCGCATAGAGACGATAATGATAATAAGTTGGTTTTTGTCTGTCCAGCTAAATTTAGTTAAAAGCCGGCCCATGTAGGTCACCTTTTATTTTTTATTTCATTATTTTTTCTGAAATTAATTATTTAATTTCTATTATTTACACACACCGATGGTAAAGAAAAGAAAGAGGCTCATCTCAGCTTTATTTTGCTTCTTTTGGGTGTTAGGGTTAGAGGCTTAGGAAGGCTTTTTTTGGACTTCAGTGGCGGTTGGTCACACTCTCTCCCCGAGTGAAATGACCGGAACACCCCTAACATGCTTCCCATTGACCCTCTTTAATCATTGAAGCTAATCTGATGCAATTTGTTTAAATTATTTTTTATTAACTCGATCTGGAACTCTTCCTGTAAAATCAAACAATAATTATTTATACACACCGTCGATCTTGTTGTCGTGCCCAAAACACCCTTTTTGTACCATGAACAAGAAAATCATAAATAAAATTAGAGAAGTAAATAAGAATAAATGAAATAAAAGAATGAAGGTGATGGGTGGGAGGACTGTGGTACTCTACAAGTGGTGTAATGGAAACTGGGCCTACAGGGATTGAGACAATTGTGTAGTTTGACGAAGTTTTCTTATCATAATTGTAAAAGGGAATTCGCAAATAAAGTAATTAATGAGAAAATAATAAGACAATATTAAGTGGGTTCCACTGTTGAATTAAACGTGGTTAGTCGGTCATGTTATTAGGCCGAGCCATTTATTGAAGTAAATGGTCGTGACCGATTCAGTTGGATTTTCGACCTACCGTAATAAATGGCTCCCTATTTCGACGGTCCCGATCTTCCCAACGCCGATTTAATTAGCCTATTTTCGGGACCATTTATCCCATCTTTGCCCTTTTATTTTATTTTCCCCTCTTAACTAATTATGTCCACTTCAAAAACTTACATTTTTAACGCTACGTTCCTTTTTAGAGATTGTCAAATTATTGCTTCTTTTTTTTTTTCTCTTATAAATATTGTTATTGTCATCAATCAAGCCCACTAAGCAACTAACGTAAAGATTTTTCAAGCATACATAATTTCGTTGAAAAAAATAATATGTAATGGAGAAGATTTACTATGGGCTCTAGAATAAAATTACATGGATGAAAAATTAATTTTCGTGCTAAAATTGAAAATATATTTGATAAAAATGAATTTAAATTAATAAATAAAATTTTCGTATTATTTGACTTTTTTCTCAATTTGCAAAGTTACATGTGCATTAGCGCGTCCACGTGCCTACGCTAATTTAAAAGATAACAATAATTCAAGATTAGTTTGACTATTCTCATTCACTCCTATTTCGTGACTCGATAAATCTATTCTATATTCATTTTTAAAATAACAATATTTATTCATATGTCTAATAATTACTTTAATATAATTTTTATTATTTGCATATTTTAAATAAAAATCAATCAAAATATATTTTATACTTAACTTGAAACAAAACTACTATGCCACTTGCTAAAGTTTGTTGCAAAGTTTTCTTTTATGGTAAATCTAAATGGTCCAAATCCTACTATAACAGTGCTTAATTGTTCGATTACTACTATTTACTTTGTGACAAGATAAACTTTATAAATGACTGGCAAAAAACGCCACGCAAATATCATATCTGATGTAACAAAAAAATATTGAAAGAAACTTAAAGGAGCCGTGACACCTTGCCCTTGGGAAGGGCAATTTAATTGTTGGCTGGAATTAAAAAAATAAAAGAAGTTATGGCCATTGTTTATTGTTTTGGTATTTATGAAAGATAAATAAAATGAGAGAAAAAAAAAATGACTGCTTTAAAAAGTAGTGGCTCTTAATGGGTTTGAGTTGCATGTGGTGGACTTTTATCAATAAATACAGTGCATGTCAACCCATGAAGAATCTCACGGCTAGTAACTTCGCAGGGAAATAAAGAGAAGAGAGTACTAAATACTATTCCTTTTAATGTGTATATTAACTACCTTTTATGTATGAAATTATTGCACCTTACAATCATACCCAAAATCATTTTTTATTTTCCACTTTTGGACCTCTAACTATTTCTAATCCACTTCCTTCGGCCAATTTTGGGTTTTCTCCCAAATTACTTGCGGTGAATTCGAAAGGTAATTTCTTTTTCAACTCTTTTGGGTAGTTCGCTAGCTGAAAAAAAAAAAAAACAAGAAGAATACGTGGCATTTTTTTTTTCATTTATTACTTATATCTAAAATTTATATGTGGGGTGTAGCTTGTCTCAAAATTTAGTTTTTGATAAAGCCCGTAACTATTAAAAGATAATAAATTAATCATATTTAGCAATTAACTCAACTGTAAATATTTGTGAGGAAACTATACATATTTTTAAATTATTTATACCTATAAAATATATCTACTGAAACAAAAAATTCTGGGAGCAAAAGCTATAACAATTAACAAGTGATTTTTATAAGGATATAAAAAGTGAACTTGAGTGGCGTTACTGCCAACAACTGAGTTTCATAATTATAAAGAAGTTTCTTTTACCAGCAAAATAAAAATATAAAAAATTGTATCCTAGAAGTTCATAATTATAAGACTAAAAGCTAGTCGTTGTCATTGTCATTGTCACATATGGATCACGAAATACGAATTTAACTTCTGTTCCGTTATGCGAATAGAAATAAACAAAGGAAAAGGGACAGTGAAATGTTTTCTTTATCTCTACGGTAAAATAATTTTATTACTAGCTTTAATTGTTTTTTACATTTTGAGTAACTCAATAATTGAGTCCCCAAAACAAGTGGGATTCATATAATGCAACGGTGTGGGACCCACCCCAATCAATATGTCATTAAATGCACAAATCATCAGAGATAAAACTTTTGTGTACACTTATCATGAGGCACATCTTCTCACAAATTCAAATACCATATAATTATTTTATATGTTTAGTTTAGAAATGGAAGAGTTATGATAACCACGGAAAAAGGGTAGTTTTGTCAACTTGCAAAACGTTAGCAACTTGTTAGAGCTAGGGCGTTAAGGGCATTTTGGGTAATAGGAGGAAACAATGATAAAATGCACGAGAAGGAAGAGGTAGAGTAACTACAAAGATAAAAGCTATGAAAATTATCTAATTAAATATTTATAAATAGTGTGAGAAATTATGATATTAAATAAATGGTATATAGTTTGTTTGGGACAAGGGTGAACGTTACGTAATAGACAACTTCATGATTTTACTATCACATTAATTTTATTTTCTCTTCCTTCTTTAATTAAATAAAAGGCATATATAACAGTTAAAACAATATAAAATTTGTATATATCCAGCTTATTTATCATAGGGTAAACAAATGTAAAATTATTTTGAAATACATAAATTCTAGGTATATTTTTAATTTTATTTATTTTAATAAAAATATAAAATATTAAAATTAATTTTTTCATGTCATAATAAGTTTCAAGTAACTTTTGTTATGAGTCATAAATCAAATGTCATTTATCATATTTGACACCATTATTTTTTATTTTCTCATTAATTTGAAGATGCTAACCTTGAAGTCGGACTTTGTAATCCCACATTCGAGGTTAACTCTCCAACTTCGAAGTTGTCTAAGCAAACAAACCCTAGATCCTGTGTAGGACCATTGTAAATCCGACTTCGGAATTAGCATCAGCATCGATGTTATTAATTTCATTATATCGGCGATGCTAAAAATATATAACAAGTGACATTTGACTGATGAGGCATAAGGAAAACCACTTAAAAATTTAACATGAGAAAAAATAACTTTTTTTTTATTTTTATTATGAAAAAATAAAATTAAAAATATATCGTAAAATTTTATGTACTTTAAAATACTTTAACATACTCTTCTTCTTCGTATAATCTTTCTGTAAAACATAATCCATGAATTGAGATGGACCACGTATATATGAACACACATGTAGATATTTATGGTTTCCAACCATAACTAGGGTTTATAAACTTTATTATATGATTACGGTAATTAAATTATTGAATACATAGTAAAACATTAATTATTTTATAGTAAAAATAAATAAAATGGTAACAAGACGAGCTTACTATTACATAAAATTAACGCTGAAAATCACTATAGTACAATAACTAACTCGCCTATAAGCTAGCTAGGTCGGTGACCATGTGTAATTTACTAATTTTAACTAAGAGAAAGATTCCACATATCAAGTATTAATTAACTCTTCTTTGTTTAGGGTTTGAGCAAATTGACGCATGAACGGCTGCTATTAACTATTTAGAAACCACGTAAAAACAGTTTTACATTTTCAGTAACAATATTCGCTTAGTTTTCACTAGTATAAATTAAGGTAAACTGCGGCTAATGTACCTAATGTTTGATCTTTTGCGAATTATGTACCCAATGATTATTTTTGGTGGCTAATGTACCCAATATTTGATCTGTTAGATATTTTTGTGTTTTCCGTTAGTTGACCGTTAGAGAGATATCCTCATCTATATGCACACTTTTTGTATTTTTGACATAACTCACTCATTTTTTGTCCAAATTTATGCATGACCTATAGTTGGAAAGACAAGAGATAGATCTACAACTTTTATGTTTTAAGTTTTGTAAAATAAGATTTAGAAAAATACAAAATTTCAAATACAACGTAATATTGGACGTAAGTTTAATGCAAAATATTTGTTTCGAGCAAATTTTAATATATTTAATGACTTTATATGGTGAAATGTAAAACTAAAAATTGGTAGATAAATATTTTATCTTTCTAACGAGTGTTTAGTTTCGAACTGTTATCCAAAATACATTTAAATAAAAATACAAAAATGATCGATTATTCATTCTCATAATGTTTTTAGTGTCTATGAAAATGTCTTTTACATATGGATTAAGTGATTATCTCTGATATGCATTATATATATATATATATATATATATATATATATATATATCCAATAACCTTTTTTTTTATTATCAGTTTTATTATAGTTTTTATTTTTAATTTTATTGCACGAGGTTGAGCTTAATTTCAAAATAATATTTCAAATACTCATTTCTGAATTATTAATATGACATTCTGAGTCTAACTTATCCAATATTAACATTTTTATTCGTGAGATGCACTCATAAATATAATGTTTAGCGGGTAAAAATATTAATTAAAACGAGATTCACCGAAAGTAGCAAAAGGGAAATTCAATTGGAAAAAAATAAATATATAGTAATACAAAAAGTACTGAAAATTTTGACGGTGCTTGATGCCGCTAAGTATTCCGTAAGATGCAAAACATATTGGCGCAATACAATATTATATAGTTGTAGAATTATTTGATAAGATATAGTTATTTTGATAACTCATAAGTATAATATAATGTTGTTCAACTTTTTTTTATATATAGAAAATCACGTGTAGTTTTTTAGAGGTTGCGAGTTTGGTGGTTTAAATGTCTTCGTTTAAATTATTCAGTTTACGATACGTCATATATATGGAGAAGATAATAGAACAGGAGATGTCTTTGCTAGTTTTTGTACTCGATGTTCAAGTCATCGTAGGTGCATTTCTCACCCTGATTTCATCCATCCTTTGTTAGCGAATTATTTGTATAAGATAGAGCTAAAAGCTCGATTGTATTTGTTCTTTATTATTTATTTTTTTGTTTCTAAATTTTAAATTTATATTATCATGAACTTTATTTTATATTTTAATATTTTTGGGTATTATTTTTTTGAAATTCCAGTTTGCACAGTAAAAAATTACAAGCCTCCTATTTTTTTTAAAAGAATAATGGCAAGAGAAGAAATGTTTGAATAAGATAAGCAATAATAATAAAGTAGTCATTATTATCACCATACCATACGTCGTCATCATTAATATTATGGAGTGTATACTTTATTAATTCTATAGTATAAATACAGAACACACATATGTATTATGTACTATAATATACATTGGTTGTATATAGTGAAAAATGATATATATAATCTACGGAGAGGATTTTCATTTGGAATGCTTCGCTGGCAAAACAATATATTATCTTTTAGGCTGGATAAGATAGATGCCTTTGGCTTTTCAAAAATCTTTCTCTCACTAAGTCTAGCTGGCTAGAGATGCCCTTATAAATATTCACATATTTTTTCAACTTATTTATTTTTGGGTGGACTTCAAAACACCTCATAATAATATCAAATAAGCTATTTAAAAATCACTAAAATCGTCATAAATATTTATCATGATTCAGATATTTCTATCACTTATCTCTACATCACAGTTTTGTATTTATTCCTCTTACTTGCAGAACTTCTGAACATTTATTCAATATAATTTTTCTATATGACAATATTTGTTATATCTATCTCCTGATAGTAAAGACTAACCCAATTTCCAAATTCCCTACTACATATGAAAAAATATATATACATACTATATATATTATTAGCTATTTCTCTTTCTCTCTCGATTAAATTTAATCATAGAGAGAGAGAGATTAAAAATATGTGTATATACATATAAAATACATAATAAAAAAACTAAATTCACAAACATATTATATATATATATATATGTATACAGAGAGAGAGAGAGAGCATGGTATGATCTGAACAAGCCTGTCATTGTGTAATGAGAAGGCAACGAATCACATGGCGAACCTAGATTGGTTGTTAGAAGTTTCAACCCCATGCCATATAACATAGCCAACTTGACCACATACGTACATTTCTGTATTATATCTTTTAGTATATCTTCATGTATTTGACTTTCTGTAGCGATGCTCTTATATTAATGCCGATCTATAGCACTATGTATCAATTTTCGTAATGTCCTTTTTATATAGTTCTATCTCAAAGTTAGAATATATGATATGAAACTATATATATATATATATATATATATATATATATATATATATATATAAATGAACTAGGTCAATGTATAGTTTTGTAACGCGTGCAGTTTTCATTAACATGATTGATTCTCTCAAGTCGAAATTTCAGTGTTAAGTCGTTCACATTCTTCTAGGGTTTAAGCATGTCCTCAAATAGAATAATTCGATTCCTTTATTTATGGACTATATTTAATCACATCAACACTTGCTTGAGAAAACAAAAATAGAAAGCATATTTTTAAAATTATATATGTATTCCTAGGAACTAGTCTAGTGCATGCTTGCTTTATCATGATTTTTCTTTTCTTTTAATTTTGGTGTGTGTCACACCTGAGAGTTGAAAATATATAGAAGAACAATATGGTTCTCGTGTCAGCAAAAAAATATAGATTAGAGATCAAGTTTTATGGTTAACAAGATTATAATTAACTTTGAATAGTGCCAAGCTCTTTGTTTTGTTTTTTTTTTTTCTTTTTCTTTATTTATATATTTAAGTATATTTGTGCTCTAAGTTTTACGGCTAAGCTTTAAACCTAATCTTTCAACAGAACCAGACACAACTCATGCTGCCACTAAGATTTTCTTTAAGGATCAGCTTTCTCATATGTATATTTTATTACTGATCTAACTTGTAATAAGCTTTATAGTTTATTCGATCTTCTCACTTGCAATGTGTATGTGTATGTGTACGTGTATATATATATATATATGTCTGCGAGCCACAGATTGAGATGTCGGAGTGTATAGTATATTACAAAATACAAATAAGTTCTTCCTAATTAAGCTTGCAAAGCCACTTATATATATATATATATATATATATAGAAATTAAAATATCACCATAATAATAATAATAATAACAATAATAATAATAATAATAATAATAATATTTGTGAATTCGAACATTTTTTAAAATTACATAGAATTTGAATAAAGTATCATAACTATAATTCCTTATGAAAATATTTTATATTAATTAGCGTATAAATAAAAATACCTCTTTATTTCTCGCAATGACTACCCAACTCTGTGTTATAGGGTGAATATTTCTGACTAGATAATCTCACGAACACGTAATTAAGTAGTATAATTTATAGTTAGGAACTAAATTACACCATTTTTACTAGTATGAAATAGTGATTAGGAACCAGTGGATTAATAAATTTTGTACTAGTATATTTTATTAATATTATTCCAATATTGCATTACATCATAATTTACAACCATATTGTTCTAAAGACAATGTGGGACAGCCAATATTCAGAAATCATTACCAATTATTTGCTTTGGTTGTTAAAAACAGTGAATGCATCTGTTACAACACGCTAAATAAAGATGTAACTATATTATAATATGCAAGCATACGATCTATTCATAAAAGAATAAATTAAGAAAAATTGAAGAATTATTTGAAAATATATAAGGAAATGCAAATCGGGTGGAATGTCAATTTATAAGGGATATAAAGAGAGAGAGAAAATAAGAGAAGCATTTACATGATATTAGAAAGCAGAAAAGTGAGAAAAAAATATGAAGGAGTGTTTGAATTAGTGAATACACATTTGGCCAAAAAAGAGATAAAAAAAAATTGAAGACAAAAGGGTTTACACTTCACATGGGTTGTGCATGTGATGTGAATTCACACTCACACACCCCTTGTCTGTCTACCATGTGCCTCTCTCTCGCTCCTTGCATTTATCTGGCACCAGCTCAGCACCCCACCACCACCCTCCAACTTATTTCTATTCTTTTCCTCCTTTTAGATTTTACCATCCCTTGCCTCTAACACATTTTATTTTTATATGTAAATTCTATAACTAATATGATATATATTTATAATATGTTTGTATATATCAAATGTTTAAAAAGGTTGATGCTTTAAATTACGTACGATTATATAAGTGGCAGAGCCATGATTTTGTTAAGGGGGGCAAAAAAAAATTAAGCCATAACTTTTTATAATATAATATGATAAATAAAACTATAATAATCGATAAAATATTTAGTGATACCAATATACAAAGATTATAACTTAATGTATAATAAAAGAATCTTTATATTAAGAGATGAGTAATAATAGAGATCATAAATATTAAAGAAAATGAAGTTGATGAGAATTAAACCTTGGTCTTCTAAAAGAAAAAGTTAAAAAATATTCTCAAATAACCACTACACCAGAGTATCAACTTAGTTTTTTTATGGTACATTTAATATATATTGATATTATATATATTTATTTATTAATAATCACGGATTTGAATCAAGTGGGGGCGGCCGTCCCCGCTCGGCCCTCATTAAATCCACCCCTGATTATACATGCTCACGATTATATTTATAAGTTTATTTCTGCCAATTAAATTTTATGAGTATATTTAGAATCGGCGGGTAATATTGACGAGTATTTTATAGTTAACGTAATAATAATTTTGACATAAGTAATAGTATAAGCCGAAAAATAAAATAAAAAGTTTGTTTTGGGATCTAAAACAACAATTTTGATCAAGAAATAAAAATTTAAAGGCAAAAGTCCAAAAACTATTTTTCTCGCTGTTTTTAATAAATGGAGAAAGTTTTAATTAGCTGCAGAAGACAAAACGAGCCTGTAAAAGTTCCGACTTTCAAAGAGAGAAAGTTTGGACTTTTAGCATCATGTTGTTAATTGCGCCATTGAAACTCATAACGACCTCCTTTGTAAGGATCCAGCGGGGCACTATTTCCATCTCGGTAAGAAAAGATCAAGAAGCTCAATTGGTGTCGGGGCCGGAAAAATTACTTTTAATGGCTAAGAGCTAAATAAAAGCGACGACTTTTAATGTCTCAAAATCGCTCCGTAAATTTTTTGGCCTTCCTCAACATAAATTTGACAGTTTCAGCTAGGGGAGGCAATTCGGGTTGCGTGTCGTGTTCGTGCCGGGTCTTAATTGTTTTTATTTATTTTAACTAGACCCATGACCCGCCCCATTTATTAATCGTGTTAGAAAAAAAGACCCAGACCCGCCCCATTTAAATAACATGTTTATCGTGTCCACCCGTTTAACCCAATTAATAGTTACATTTATTTATAAATGATAAATTAATTCAATTTATACTCAGTTAACTTAATTTATTTAACTATAATCGAAGATTTTAAAATTTACTAACAATTTTTATGTTCATCAATTGTAAAACATAATTAATTAAATAAAAACATAAATTTCATATATAATAAGTATTAAAACACTTAATAACAAATATAAAATGTAGAAAATGTAACTTTTTGCTCTTTAATCGTGTCTAATTGAGTCCCATCGTGTTATCCTGTTCGTGACGTGTTTACCCGTTATTAAATCGTGTTTTTAGTGTTCGACACGATTGGACCCAGATACATTTATGGGAGACCCAGACCCGTTTAAACCATGTCGTAACCGTTTTGTGTTTCGTGTCCGGCCTCGAATTGCCACCCCTGATTTCAGTTGCACTAAGCAAATATTTACATTTAAATAATTTTTTGAATTAGGGGTTTTTATGCTATTCCCGTTCTTTGAAAATTAATTATGAACATATAATGAAAATTTCATCAAACTTATGAGGCTTTTATAAATCCAGGTTTTCTAGACAATGGGTTGGTATTTTATAAAACAGTAAAAGTTATGGAGGATCAATAATACCTAAAAAGCATTCCTACTGATGAACGGTGTTTCATATATTAATTTACATACATACATGTTAAGGTCAGATTTTGTCAAATCATCCTTCAACACTACTGATGTCGTTTTATGCAAACACGACGGAAAATAGAGGCAAGGATACTTAAAGATTCGAGACCCACCAAAGGTAGAGCAGTTTAAGGCCCAATAGCGATGAAGCCCAATGATGTATATCCAAAAGCAAGACCTTATCACCCAAGAAAGCGCATCGAACAGAGGCTTATCGAAGAGGAGTCTCATCGGGAAAACCCAATTGAATTAAAAGAGGAAGTCATTCGAGATCGCGAGGAAGAGGGAGATTAGTTCATTCAGTTGAAGATTTTGTGGGATATCCAACGCATTCAAGGAAGGTCAACAACAATCAAAGCAAGAAAGAAAGAAAGCCTAGCACGATTTGTGGGAATAATCTAGAAACCCTAAAGCCTATAAATATGCATGTAACTCATTGTTAAGGGCATTCAGTATCATTCAATCGTGAGTTTTTGAGAGAAAGTCTTGTGTTCTTGAGTTTGCTTATTCATAGTATTCTCGAATTCTCAAAGGCTAGAGTGTGTAATCTCTGATCATCCAAGCTAATAAACGAAAGAAACCGGGTCCTCTCGGAATCATAATAAATCAAGAGTATTCGTGTTCATAATTATTTGTGTTCTTTCGATTATTCTTGTGACTGTAAGGCGTCGCAAAACGCCCTTTACAGTTTGGCGCCCACCGAGGGGGCTTTGTTTCTTTCTATCGCACATCCAGGAAATCGGAGAAAATGAGAAGAATGTCAGGCGAAGAAGATAGCTCTACCCAGGATCAGGCCATGCAGAGAATACAGCAACAGCTGACCGACGCCGTGGCAAGAATGACAGAAGCCACGAACAAAGCTGAAGAATCCGCTAGGAGAGCGGAGGAGTCCGCTCGAAGGCTGGAAGAGCAGGCCGTGGAGAACAGACGCCTCGCAAGCCTCTTGGAGCGCGCGGAGAGACGGCACCCGGCAAAGCAGCTAGCGGAATCGTCTGCACGAGGAGTCGGAGGAAGCGTCGATGGAGGCGCAGTGACGGCGGACGCACCGGTGGTCATGAAAACCCCTTCGCTCATCGGAAACCTTTTCCACACCAGCGCACCCCCGCTTCCGGCCGCAGCAAGCCAACCGGAGAGCACGCCAGGATCGACGCCGGATAAGCCGACGGTGGACGTGGCGACAAGGGTGGCCGAAGAGGTGGCTAAAGCGATGGCGCTGATGTCATCAAAGATGGAGGCAAAACTCGGACAAGTTGCGTCTCAGGTACATAAGGCGACAAGCTCGGCGCCAGAGATCGACAGAATGGTGAGGGAGGCCAGGATCACCCCATTCACGGCGAGGATTCGGGGAATAGAGTTGGAGGAGCTGCCGAAGGTCAAGCTAACGCCGTACAAGGGGGAGACGGACCCCCATTCTCACGTGAAGTCGTTTCGGATCGCGACAGATAACATCGGAGGCGAAGAGACCCGGAATGAGGCCGTCCTTTGCCGACTATTCATCGCTAGCCTGCAAGGTCGGGCCAGTGATTGGTTCGCGAAGCTAGGACCGGGCTCCATCAACGATTTCGATGAGCTGGTCGCCATCTTCTTGAAGCACTTCTCCATCTACGTGCAAACGGAGTTGACAGTGCCGAACCTCTTCGACGTTAAGCAAGGGAAGAATGAGCCTCTCCGATAGTACGTGGAGAAGTTCAAGAGCGTCATGTTGTTAATCCCGAAGATAGACGACGTCGTCTTGGTCCAAGCCCTGAAGCACGGGCTATACTATCAATCCCCGTTCAACGACGAGATGCGTGTCTCGCTGCCGCACTCGATATAGGATGCCCTCCATAAAGCGACGATCTTCATGGATATGGAGGAGAACAAGGCAATCAGGAAAAGGCTAGAAGAAGAAGTCGAGGGCAGAGCAAAGCCCGAGAAGAAGGAGAGCAAGGACGGACGAGAAGGGTCATCGTCTAGAGCGAGAAGGGAAGGAGATCGGAGAGACCGACGGGACCAAGAAGGTCCTAACGAGCGAAGACCTTCGGAAATTCCGAGGCACGGAGTCTACCAAGTAGACGAAAAGAAGGGGCTCATCGAAAACCAAGGGAGCCGTCCGTCGGGGAGTCATCAGCAAGGAAACCCCCAGCTATGAAATTTCCCCAATAACCAAATTGGCTTCTCAGGAGGCCGAGGAGGTTTCTCTAAAAACCGGGGAGGATTCTCAGGCGGCCGAGGAGGCTACGAGAGGAAGACATGGCTTATCGGACAACACCTCATTCAGCCACCGGTGAAACTTCATTCAGCCACCGGTGAAACTTCATTCGCTTTGGCATTCAGGGTGGAAGCGGTGATCTCGGCGGAGATGGGAGTCCCCAGTTTTCGGCGATCTTGGGCACCAAGCAACGGAGAGGCTAACAACCACAACCTGCTTCATCAACTCGACCACATCAATGAGAGACGAGAGCGGGCCAAAGTTCACATCGCCAACTATCAGAACACCATCGCACGTTTTTACAATAAAAATATGCGTCATATGAGGTTCCGAGTCAGCGATTTGGTCCTCAGAAAGGTCTTCCAGAACACGGCTGAGCTGAACGCAGGAAAGTTAGGAAAAAGTTGGGAAGGCTCGTACACCGTTACCGATATCGTCAAGCCTGGAGTGTACGAGCTAAAGAACACCGATGGAGTCAAAGTAATAAGAAGATGGAACGTCAAGCATTTGAAGAAGTTCTATCAATAAGCGTCCTCAGTGCTTTCCGTTTCGACTCATCCTTTTCGGTATTTTTTTCAATTTTACGTCTGCTTTTCTTTTAAGCTTCATGTAAAGTTTTTTTGAAAAAGGAATCCCGGCCCTGTTTGTTCAGGATCTACATGCCTGGCTTCGGCTTATCAATACAACACGGAGTACTCCTCCCTCGCGAGCCGCACCCATTGGGGGACTCGAAAGGTTTAATAAGGCTCGTCTTTTAAGATAAAAAGATTTGCCTATTTTAGGTTTCAACTTGTTACATACAAAATAAATACTACGGCGAAAAGGGCCAACATACAAAAGAAACACTACGGCGAAAAGGACAAATACAAAAGAAATACTGCGGCGAAAAGGGCCAGTATACAAAAGAAATACTACGGCGAAAAGGGCCAACATGCAAAAAATACTACGGCTAAAAGGCCAAAGGCGAAAACGCCGATAGAGAACGCCGCGATGAGCCCGGTGTCACCGAAAAGCTCATCGCCGCACCCAAAGTTCTTCGTTTTGACGCATACGCAACCAGAAGTGTACACGCCATCACGCGGAACTTGGCCACGTCGAGTTTCATCCCCGATGATGACCTCTTCGTGTTAAAAAAAAAAGGGAACATACATATCCCCATACTTCTTCACCAACACATCACATCTAGAAATTCACAGGCTTTGTTGATAAATGTCATTTCAAATTGATACATTACAGTCACAAAGTTATAAAGCAAGTAAAGGGAGGTTAATCATCCCGAACAACCTTGTCGACGATTTGCTCAATGACGAACTACGCGCTCTCATCCAGGACATCCATAAGAAGCTTCTCCACCGCGGCATATTGCTTAGGGTCTCGCCTCATGAACTCGAGCAGAATACCCGAAGGGGCCCCCACCGGCTCAGAGATTCCAAACTTGTCGTGCGCTTGGAGTGCCTCATTGTTCGGATCCTCGGAGATCGTGGCAGTAGTGCGCCTTATCAGGTCTCTCGAGAACTCCTCGAGGATAGCAGAGTGCTCATCGCTCTCATCGAGAAAAGAGGCTAGCACGTCCTTGGCGTACCTCAAAGGACAAGAAAACGAGAGGAGTCTCATCGACCTGCGAGAAGGATTCAGAGAATAGCCGGATAGTAATAAAAGAAAGAATGCAAAAGGAACGAAATGGTGACGACAAGGTAAAAAGGAAAAAGTCTGCTACTTTATTGATAAGATTGTCGGGAAAATTACAAAAGCTACAAAGAGATAATAAATAATAAAGGTAAAATATTAAGAAAAAAGGGGAGGGTCTAAGGGATTTCCTCTCCCCGTACAGCTTCGCCCGAAGAAGAGACGACCCCGTCATTCGTCCCATACTCGTCAAGGCCGTCGGACGCCGAAGAAGTATCCCCACCGACGAAGCGAGACGCCCAATCAGCATCGAGAGGTGGAGGGTTGCAAGGAGAAAGCGGAGGAGAGTCAGGATCAAGGGCGGATTGGTCATCCAGCTCCCTGGCTTTGGCTTCATTCTCACCCGCTATCTCTTTCCACTTCGGAAGACGATGCAGGATATTCGACACGGCCGCCGCGGGCGGAAGCTTCTCGAGAAGGCGAACGTTGGCCCCATACGCGGCAGCACGGCGATGAACGTTGATGGATTCCTCCAGCGCCGCGTATCTCTCCGAGGCGCATTTTGCCTTGCCCTGGGCCCTCTCGAAGAGACTTAGGCATGCATCGCGCTCGGAGGACGTCTCCGTCTGCAAAATCTCGAGATCCCTAGCGAGACGCCTCATGGTTGAGGACACTCGAGAGGTGAGCCGGCTTTCCTGCTCAACCGGCGTGCCCACCGCCTCGCTGATTCTGGGCAGCCTCAACTTCTTAGTTTCGAGATGCTGGGAGTAGCTTTGCACTATCATAGAATGACGTTTCTTCTCCTCGCTAAGCTCACATTTATGCTCCTCGACCTCCCTCTTCGCGTTGGCTTTGTGTTCAGCGAACCCAGCTTCCTGAGCCAGGTGAAGGGAGACCTCTCTCTCCAGCGAAGCCCTCGTGGCATCCAGGTCACTGGCGGACCGCTCGGCCGCCTCGCGATATTTGCACTCCCCGAGGATAGATAGCTCAAGACGCGACTTGGTCTCGTCCAACTTCGACTTGAACTGACCGGCCTCGTGGGCGGCCTCAAAAGCATTGTCAGTTTTGCCAAGGATGACGGCGTTGAGGCGCGCGAAGGCCTTGAAGAACATGGCGGCAGCTTGGGGGTAATCCTCAATGTCCCTCAAGCACATGCCCGTCTGAGGCTTGGAGGGATCGAGCCAAAACAGATCCCGAAGAACCCGAACGGAATATTTTTCCCACTCCTCAAGTGAGGATTTTGGGATGCGAAAGACCGGAAAACGCTCCAGAGCAAGACGAGCGATGGATCCTTTCCCTAAATCAGGGAAAGGAGACTATGCCGGAATAGGAAGAGCCCCCTGAGAGTAAGCGGAGATGCGGAGGGAAAGCAAAGAAGAAGCCCCGGAAGGGCCGGCGCCATCAGCCGGCTCCGAAGAGCGTCCCGTCTGAGGCACTTCAGGAAGGGCGGAAGTGTCGGGGAGAAACGCGTCCGGAGGAGGGTTATCCACTTCTTCGGAACGCCCTTCGGCCCGAGCCTCTTTGGAAAGGGGACGAGTTTCCTCCGAAATCCCCGATTGTCCAACAGGCTCCAGGGCAAGAAGCGCGTCGGCAGTTTCGAGCGCCTCGTCAGGCAGCGTAGGTTCCTCACCAGCCGGAGGGATGATGACTGAGGCACTCTCCACGATAAGGTCGAGGGACGCCTCAGGAAGAGCCTCTGAAAGAGTTGGCAAGTCGGTACAAGCCGGAACCTAAAATCACAGAGATGTTAGACATCAGCAGTGCAAATCTCAAAAAAGAAAGAAAGAAAAGGATCAGAAGATACCTCAAGAGCCAGAAGAGTCAATGTCGGCACCAAATCGACGAAGTCATCGTTGAAAAGGTACCTCTCCCGGGAAGACGGAGAGGGGCGTACGTGTCCACCGGTCGTTTCGACGGCCTGATCGGCCTCGACGGGAGGAGTTGGAGCAAGAGGAGTCAGGGTTGCCTCCCCGATAAGAGCGGCCCCGTCCTGTGAAGCGACGGAAACAATCTCCGGAGCCGGAGAAGCCGCCCTAGTTTCCTTAGGCAAGTCGGAAACCTTGGCCTTCTTCGAGGGAGGGGTATCTCGTGTCTCTTTGGACGCCTGCCTCTTCGGAGCAGCCTTGTCACGAGAAGACACCTGTGAGGAAGCGTGAGTTTCCGAGTCACAACGGACTCCTAAAGGACGAGAGGCCTCGTGAGGGCGAGGTACTCCCGAAGAGTGCTGATCTTCCAACGAGCAAGGAGCGTCGGCGTCTTGTTTATTCTTTGACCGACGCTCAGCGCCAACCTTCTCGGGCGGAGGTCTAACGCTCGAAAGCCACCTATCAGCCCCACTCTGGGGCACGAAATGAAGATAACCTGCTTTCGACAGATCCCTCTGAGGCTCTGAGGGACCCTTTCCTTGTCCTAGATCTCGGCCTTGTCCTGGATCTTGGCCTTGACGTTGTCGAGAGGCCGTTGATCCGTGAGAAGCCGACTGGGACCTTTTCTTCGGCTTGGGAGCTTTTCGGAGAACAGGAGACGAAGATCCTTTATCTAGATCCTCGAGACGAAACCCCGCTGGCCACAGACTGCAAGGGGGCGGACCCAGGATGTGACAGAGCTGATAAACCCCAGAGTTCTTAACGCGGGTGCCAGCAAAATCCACCGCCCAGTCTCGACGGGGGTTGTCTAGGAGAGCCCTGACAACCTCAGCGAAGCGCTCATCGTTTTCTTTATTGGCGATGGGCCTAAACTTGGGCAGCTCCTGATTGACGACCCACTCAGTAGGAAACGCATCATAATGCGGCCCGTAGGTAAAGCGGTCCAGCTTCGCGAAGAAGTACATATTCTCCCACCCACACTCATTGTTGGGTGTGTTCTCGATGATGTGAGGATTCACGACATGCGAGAGGAAGAGATGGCCCAAGTTCTTCGGGTTCTTCGACCACTTGAAGAGCTGCATCAGGTCCTCCAGGGTGATGGTCACCTTCTGCTCAAGAGCAATCGCAAGTGTGCAAAGGAGGAGGCGGGTCGAATTGGGGCTGACCTGAGTGATTGGCACTTTGAAGGCATGGAGGAAGGAGACGATGAGATGCGGCAACGGAAGATGCAATTCCACCGACCAAAAGAAGTGCTCGTAAAGAGCGATATATCCGTCTTGGGGCTCATCGGCGAGCTCGCCGGAGCGAGGAAGACGGAGATGGCAGGGGTCGCCATCCACGTAATCTCTCCTCAGGCATTCCATATGTTTCTCAGTCATGATGGACTTGGGAGACCGAGTCTTGAAGAGTTTTCCAGGCTGAGACATTTTTCACCGGCGGCGAGAAAGAGCGAAGGAGAAAGTCTGAAGATTTTGAAGGCGAGAAAATTTCAAGAAAGTAAATCGCAAAAGATATCGCAGAGATTTTTGGGAAGTTTTCAAATAGCAAAGTGTTTGGTCTGAAGGCAGAATTCGAATTTATCGAGGGACGGCATCTGAAGCTGAAAGGGCGTGTTTGGATCTGACGGTCCAGGATCGAAGCGAGGAAAATTGATCAACGGTGGAGATCAAAAGAGTCGTTGTGAAACCCAAAAGCACTCGAGTGCGAGAAAACCCCGCATTTAATGCTGATGGATTGACATCGATTTTGGAGATTTGACAGCCTGGAAAAGCACGCCGAATCAGAGCTACATGGAAGCACGCGCTCAAGAAGAGAAAGAGTCTTCGAGGACACAACCGCTTCAAAAACATAACTTCTTCGAGGATACAATTTCTTCGAAGATAAACCTTATCGGAGCATGCTTCATATTCATTTTACCAATTGTTTCACACTTGATCAAATGGGGGACTAACTGTTAAGGTCAGATTTTGTCAAATCATCCTTCAACACTACTGATGTCGTTTTATGCACAAACGGCGGAAAATAGAGGCAAGAATACTTAAAGGTTCGAGGCCCACCAAAGGGTAGAGCAGTTTAAGGCCCAATAGCAATGAAGCCCAAGGAGATCAAAGCCTATCGGGGAGAAAGACCTTATCACCCAAGAAAGCGCATCGAACAGAGGCTTATCGAAGAGGAGTCTCATCGGGAAAACCTAATTGAATTAAAAGAGGAAGTCATTCGAGATCGCGAGGAAGAGGGAGATTAGTTAATTCAGTTGAGGATTTCGTGGGATATCCAACGCATTCAAGGAAGGCCAACAACAATCGAAGCAAGAAAGAAGGAAACCCTAGCACGATTTGTGGGAATAATCTAGAAACCCTAAAGCCTATAATATGCATGTAAACTCATTGTTAAGGGCATTCAGTATCATTCAATCGTGAGTTTTTGAGAGAAAGTCTCGTGTTCTTGAGTTTGCTTATTCATAGTATTCTCGAATTCTCAAAGGTTAGAGTGTGTAATCTCTGATCATCCAAGCTAAAAAACGGAAGAAACCGGGTCCTCTCGGAATCATAATAAATCAAGAGTATTCGTGTTTATAATTATTTGTGTTCTTTCGATTATTCTTGTGACTGTAAGGCGTCGCAAAACGCCTCTACAATACATACATAAATATATATGATCAAGTACACTGCTGCTGGCTTTTTTTGTGTGTGTGGCATTGTAGATGATAAATTTATTTTAATTGTACACATCTTCTTCTATATTATCTAGATTATATAATAATATAAATTCTTGATTCTAAAAATTGATAAAAAAAAAAAAAAAAAAGTGAGTTATACCGCAGGGAAATTCCTTGTTAGTGCAAAAAGACAACGTGCTACACATTGTGTTTGGATCGTTGTTTTACTTATGCAATGTATTTTTTGAATTCTGATAATATAAACTAAGCCAGTGCTGGCTATATATTAGTAAGGCTGGCAAATTTAAGAGTTTTATTAAATATAAAAATAATAATTTTTAAAAGCTCTAAAAATTTACTTAGAATTCTGAAAAATGCGACAAACTCAGAATTGAATACAACTATGACTCGATATAATATATATATATATATATATATATAATAATTGCGAATATATTCATATTGCCTACAAATTCTAATAAATCATTAGCCATATTTAAAATCGTGATTTCAATATATATAAGGATAACTTAGGTAAGAATAGTTAAATTTATTTAAAATACCGTGTAATTATTCTTATTAAGTATTCACGATTTTCAAATTCATATTTTCAGTTAGTTTTGTAATATTTTGTTACTTTATTTAAGTGTCTTGAAATGTCTTCGATTGATGTATTTAACATGAAAAATCTTGAAACGTGAAAAAAAATATTACTTGTACGTATATGTATGAAACAACTCTAAAACAAACTCATCGACAAAATCAATGTAAAATACAAATTTCAAGATCTTGAGTACTTAATGAGAACAATTAACAACTATAGCAAAGTTGAAAGTTTTGGGAATATACCTTCGTATTTTGAATAACTTTTAAGAATATTTTTCGTAATTTTTTTTTTCTTTTCTAATAACGGTGCAACGTAAGCCCAAGCTATGTTACGCGTTCATATAGTTTCATCTCTGTAAACAGTTTTCATGCATTAGAACTAGCTAGAAGAAGAAGAAGAGGAGGAGAAAAGCATGACAATAACTGAATTTTGACGCCATCATATATATATATATATATATATATATATATATATATATATATACGTGTTGATTTAATGAAGTGGTGACAAAAACAGCATGTATATATATATATATATATCATATACGTTTCCAGAAATTATCACGTCGGTTATAATGCAAATTATTTCGTGGAACCATCTTTGTTAAGAACATCTTTATGACTTTGCCAAAACATTATTCACATTATTCTTATTAGTATCATTGTATTATGAGTTTGCCAACACAATTACACTACACTTGGTCTTTTTCCTACGTCCCTTTTATAATATAATAGGCACTAACTAATTCACAAAAGAAAGTAATTAAAGTACCAAAAGAAGCAAAATATTATAGTCATCACAATGATTATTCTTGCTAGTGACCGCCGCTATCTTCACATATAAATCTTGATTAATTATGATTTAATTAACCCAATCCCTATGAGCTTTTTAAGTGGTTTGGTCAGACCTATATGTGTTCACTATTAATTTATTATTTCCTTCAACATCTTTATTTTTCATGTGTTTTTTTTTTTTTTTTATGAGAAGAAATAAAAAGTAAACAACTTTAGGGTTCAGCCTTGAAGTAAAAACTATCGCATCTGAAATATATAATAATAATAATATTGACTGTGGAGTAAACGAGAAGCAATAGAAGCCATGTGCTAATATTACATGCTTAATCATATATCTTTCTTATATTATCACTAATTGTAAACAACGATTTAAGGAAATCTGTTGAACATGAAACCATGTGCATGAGATTAAACTGTAATTAAAATAATAATCGTGATTTCTACTTAAGCTATCCATTTTTGGGGTTAAATAAAATTCCATCTGCCCACGATTTTTTATAATATTGAAAAAGTAATCGGACTGCATATCTGATTTATTCAGAGTTTTATTAAAATGAAAAGCTTTCGATCAACAATTTATTTAAGAATTTTTTAGTTGTAAGTATTTAATATTTGTACTAATTGCATCGATATATTTAAAAAAAATATGCAACAAAATACCAAAACTATTTTTTTATTAAATTATGTTAACTCTTTTGTTATGACTGTTATACCAAAAAAAAACAACAACATATATATGTCTAGCCTGTATATGTCTACTATTAAATTTTAAAAATATTATTAATTTACTACCTATTTAAACTAAAGACATATAAGTGAGACTCTTATTTCTAGACCTTAACATATGAACGAAAATAAATTTGGTACTATTTTCTATCATATAATATTACTGTTGTTAAAAGAAATATGCCTACAACTTGGTATAAGATTAATACTTATGGCATAAATATCTATTTCTGTATACAATTAAGTATAAGAAAGAACTAATAGTACACGTTGTGAATCTCTGTTTATGTGGAATTCCAGTTTTTTATTTCGAATTATAAATGTTATTCTTCTGATCTCTTTCTGATATTTCGGATAGTTAAACTGTTTGCATTTTTAAAGAATCCACAGTAAATTAAAGACTCTGTGATTTTGTACCTATTGAATTCATAATTATTCGGAGGAAATTATAATGGATTGCCGTATATATATAATATATTGACTGTAGAATTGAATAGTTTGTATTGAAGAGCATTGTAAAGTAAATGAGTTGTTAATTGTTTCAGAGTCTTTATGAGGGTGTGTGATTAGGGGTGCAAGCGGATCGGGTACTCGGATTTTTTGCCATATCTGTTACCCGGATCCGGATATTTTTACATAAAAATCTGGAAATCCGATCCGAGTTAAAACCTTGTTTTAAAATAAAAAACCGGTTTTTAAACCCGGATCCGGATTTTATTCATTTTCGGTTATAAAATTCGGTTCCGGGTTATAATACGAATTTGAATCTAAATTTTATATTAAAAAAACCTGAAGTAATTATAGCTAAATTTAAAAAATCAAACTATATCATAAACATAACATATATATATATACTTACAAAAACTGATAAGTAATTAACACAATAAATACATGTAATATTTTATATTATTAGTATTGTGAGAGAAAAAAATTTATATCAATTTGGACTAGAAGAAACAAATTATTAACCTACAACAATAGTTTGGAGTTGGACGAGAAACAAATAAATGAATATTTCTCTTGATAGAAAGTCAATATGTATTTTTTTGGTATGAAAATTCTAAATATTTTTATGTATATATTTAATAACCGGGTTTAGTAAGCTACTATGCGGGTTCCGGATTTTTTATTCTCTAAATCCGGGACCCGGAACCGGTTTAATCCGGATGCGGTTTTTTTAATAAACCCAGATTAATACGGTTCCGGTTTATTTAGAATACGGTTTCGGTCCGGATGCGGTTTAAAGCCCGCATTTCCGGGTTTTATTTGCACGCCTATGTGTGATGACACAAACAACATTGAATATATTTTCTGATTAAATTATCAAAGTAAAATCAATTAACTGATCAAGATGAAAAGAATGAGACTCAGGTGTGCTAAAAAATATTACAAGTTACTTTCTTTGTTCTCAATTAATTTTAACTTTGAATAAGTGAGTAAAAAAATCATTAATTATCAAGGAACTTAATAATGTTTTTAAAAAATTAAAGAGTACTCTTTTTTATGAAGCAAATAAGTAAATATAAGTTAATACGATTTCACATGTAAGTGCTAAAGAAGCAAATATAAATTTAGAGTATTCGTATATTCATGGACACGTTGTAAACCCTGTGGGAAATTTCAGCTACTTCAATTTCACACCAATATTCTTTTGAACTGTTTGATAATTTATTTTTTGGCAAGTTGCTCTTAAATTTGAAAGCGAAAAAAAAATATTGGAGAAATTTAAAGTTATTAATGTATTTGGATAAACCAAAATTCAAATATGCACGCAAAATAATAATATATGACTTTTTACTCCTTTATGAAATTACACTACAATGTAAAAAGAATCCCAAAAGTTAATAGTGACATGGGTATCACTTTTGAACGCCGTATAGTGAATAGAACTGTTCCTATTGGCAATACATATAATAATAAATTATAAAATACAACATGAAGAAAAAATAGAGATTAAAGTAATGGGCCCAATGTAGAAAGCCCATTATGTGAATGGAGAGAGACAATAGAGGGCCCACTTGAGCCCACCGACGCAGAGACTATCAATGGAATAGAAAAAGTTTTTTAAAATAATAATAATAAAAAAAAAAAAACAACGTTCTTCTCTTCAGTCTCACGTCCACTTCTTTACTTTTCTTTAATTTAATTTAGTTTAATATAATATAATTGAATTTCTCTTCTTCTTGGTTTACTGGTGTGTGTCTATATCGGTGATGTTAGACATAGATAGACCTATTTGGATAAAAGGATAAGCCTTTGCCACAACAATTTAAAGTACGTTTGGTAACATTCGGTGCGTCATCTTCGACACACAAAAATAATTACATTAAAAATAAAAGTAGCTTTTGGCAACACCAAAAAAAATCACTATCCCAACTCTGCATACACTTTAATACTCCATAATTCTTTAAAAAAAAAAAAACGTATTAATCAACCACTTGATCTTTTTTGCCATAAACATTCCTTTTCAAGGTTTGTAAAAGCAGTCAAATGATAGTTTGATCAAGATAAATTTTAATAATCTTAGAGAAAAAATATATACACGTATAAACTATCTTGTGATTTGCTACATATTATTCACATTTTTCATATATACAAATGATAGTTTGATGAATGAATAATAAAAATTAGAGCTTGAAAGCTTATCAGAAAATCCTTGTTTTTTAACATTGTTCGAGTTACATCAGAGAGATTGAAGAGAGACAAGTTCAAAGTTTATTGAATATTGATATAATATAAGTGGTGGGTCGGTTATTATTATTTTGAATTATTTTTCATCTTATATATTATCTTGATATTTTTCTAAGTCATTCATGAGAACAAAAGTTGGATTTCTTTGCTTATTTTCTAATAAAAAATTGAATGATACTTAAAATTTAAGATTAAATATGAGATTAAGCTTATGCTTATATATATGTACATCTTCACTCACGGCTGATTAGTTGATATGAAAATAATATGTTTGTCGATAATTCTTACCAACAATTATCTTGGGTTGTGTAAAGGTAATGGAATAACATTCACATAATACATAAACATTTTTCCCTATTTGTTTCAAATAAATTTAATAGCATCTTAATATAACTTCACATATAATTAACACAATATTTTTTTAATTGATGATACTATGTTACCTTTGATATAGAGTTCTTTTACTCTGATTTCTGACCGGTGAAAGGCAACCCCTTGAGATTGAATCTGCATCAGAGAAGAACGCGTGAGCATCAATATAGAGATATAGGTGTCGAGGCGTTCTTCTTCGAACGACCGTGAAAGATAAGAACAAGAAGAATCGTAGCAAAGAAAAGCCGGAGAACCGTAGAGAAGAGACGCGCAAAAGATCATCAAGCTCATGAGGTGAAAGGAAAAGACACAAAATAAAAATAACATCGAAAAGTCTAACGACATAATTATTTCAAAACCGCTAGACAAAAATAATAAATAACGCTTAACAAAAAGAGAACTATTAACCTAAAAAAAATTGACAAAAAAATTTAAGGCAAACAGATAACAAGAAATAAAAAAGACCGTTTCAATATTTTTTCCGAATTAATTTGTTAAATTCATACCGTTTTTCATTTCAGTTTAATTCTTTTTCTAGAAAAATTATCATCATGCTAAAATTTCAGACTTGTTAATGAGAGAGAGAGGCTGTCCATATTAAACGGAAGTTAAATGAAAATTTGATGGAGGTTGAAGGAGACTTTGAGATTATGGGCCGACAAAAAAAAAAGAAAAAAAAGAGAGAGAGAGAAACATAACGACGATTTTTGAAAACGAATCGAAACATAAACAAGTAATAACTTTTTTTATATATATATAAGTAAAATCGTACGCATATAATGTACAAGGAAAGTGGTGGGATGTAGAGAGATTAATTCGTAAAGTAGACAAAACAATATGAAGGTAACACAAAGTAAGACATATAATTTGAGAAACGACATTAAACTGAAAATTACATTGAAACCTAACTAAAAGGCTATTATGGTTTAAGAGCGACATGAAAATGTAAAACGACAGAGACTTTGAAACGACTTGACACAGAAATCTACAATGAGAGAATAAACGACATTTTAAGATGATATTTGCTTTTTTGAGCCAACTCAGCTTTTCTCAAAAATTGAATTATGCATCCCTCACTAGCTTAACTCACTTGATCATACACACGTACGTACATACATTAAAGCTGTAATTGTGTTCGTGAGAAAGAGAGAGAAATAGGGGGGCCTAAAAAAAATTATTTAAATTTGTGAAGTTAATATGAAGTCAAAGCAAATGTGATGTATTGTAAGAGAGAAATAGGGGGCTGAATTAAATGAATAAAGAAGGTTAGGCTTGTATTTAGGTAGATGCTAATGAGATTCTCAAAAAGTTTGGGGGTGCTTTAGTTCCGCTATGCCCGGTATGTAAACCGGCCGAAACCCGGACATATATCTATTATAGACATATTTCTTTTTCTAAGAAATATGACGTGTGTCAAATATATACTAATGTTTAAAGAATATATATTATATATATATATATCTTTATTTTAACATGCATATTTCATATCTACAGACTACATATATAGATATATATATATTTATGATAATAAAAAACATGTTTAAGCTTTATTCATTACCACTAAGTCTACCACAAGATTGATATATATTTAGACTATTATGGTATACTTCATCTACATTCATTAGTAAACGTATTACATTACGAAAAATATCGTTGATACTTACACTTTTCTTTTTCTTTTACTCTTGAAGTTACTAAAAAATGGACGTGTATAGTTAAATAATAAAACGTTTAAAGATGTTAAAAATTGTAATTCGCAGCAGCAAATAAAGTTGTGGGTCATACAGTAATATAAACAAGATCATAATTTCGATGGTCAAACACCCATCACTCTGTTGATAAATGAACTCAATTAAAGTTGAACAAAGCATCCACAAAATCTAGAGCCAAATTTCAAAGGAGTAAAAACTCAAGGGCAATTTCCTAGTTGGATTTATATTTGAAGGGCATATTCTATAAGAACTACATTAATACAAACTCCAAAATACAATCTCTTACATCATCAAAAATAGATAGATTCCCACAAATATATATATATATATATATATATACACTTAATATCAGCCTTGGAATTTGAAATGTAAATTCAAAACATAGAAGTAAGATGTTAATTTCTGAAAACAACACTAGCAAAGTAACAAAGAAGAAGACCTCTTAATAATATTTGAACAAAATAAGAAGCAAAGTTGAGATCTCTAAAAGGTTTATCAACCTTGATGCTTTCTAAATTTACTTGAGGATTTGAAATTGCTACTCTAATTCTGCAGAAGCTATGATCCACCTCCCTTTAACTAAACTCTACGCCCATTTCCTTCCGCTTTATTTCCAACGCCATGTGGTCGTTTTCGAGCTTCATTCTCTCGTTTTCCATTTTCAACTTTTCTAATTCGCGGTCTTGTTTTTTACTAATTTTTTGCCACTTCAATCGCTGTTTCTCCAGCTCCAACATCTCGATTTGTATTTGCAGTTTCCGTTCCTCCAACTGCAATGAACGAGACTCTATCCACTGCTTCTGAAGCCATTCCGCACGTGTGCCGTCGTTTAATCCTGGGTTAATCTCGGCTTGAGCAAATTGTGGCTGTGAATAAGAAATTTTGTTCAATGAATTCCCGAAATTAACATCTTCCAAACACTGCTGACCCTGTTTGAACCTCTTTCCACAGTCCCCGTGTGAAGCATTATTCTCCTCCAATTCATCACGATCGTCGGTTTCTGCATTGTGATCGTCGTCGTCAAGATCGTCGTGCTGATTCTTCCTCATTTCGTCACTTTCGTGATCTTCTCGGTTTCCGAGTGCTAATTGCAGAGAACGCTGCAACGCTGGATCGTGAGGCAGATGTAGACGATTCCCATTATGATACGAACACATCTCTTCGTAAAACAAATGTTTTGAGCTCAATATCTTCCTGACATCGTCTTTTTCCTTCTCGTTCAAGTAGTCTATCATATCCAAAAGTGAAGGATTCTCCACAACTTGGCAAGAAGTGCCTCTCCCGAGCATATCGTTCAATCTCTTGTACCTCTTGTTCAGATCGTTGAACTTATCCTCGCATTGCTGAGGCGAAACGTGATAACCCCTCTCAGCCATGACATTCGAAACTGATTTCCACTTCCCTTTCTTCTGCAGAACCGAGAATTTCCTCCTCGCGGTGCTGCCAGAGTCGAGCCCGGGATCTTCGCCGATGTAGGAAACGGCGGTGATGAGAAGCTTGACCATCTTGTCGGTCCACTTCACGCGCTGCCACGTCATCATCCCCTTCTTCCCACGGCTCGCTTCGGCACCGTCCTCGGTGAAGCTCGGCTCGTCGTCGTCGTCGCTCGCCGAGTTCTTTCCCCTATCGCCCTTCCCGTACTCCGCCATCGACAACGTCTGTTCGCAGCCGTGCATCGGCGTCATTGTCAACGGGAAACCCTCGTGGAGGGGCTGGTGATGGTGAATTGGGTTTTGATGGTGGAGATGGTTAGCCCTAATCGAGCCTTGCAAGTCAAGAGCTCCGTATGAATTAACACCAGGAACCATACCTCTCTGTGACAAATTCCCTTCCATAACTTCCTCTCAATCTCAATCTCAACAGAATAATTCAAGTCACAGAAATCAACAGACCACTGTCTCCGAAACCCTAATCTTCACTGGCCCACCCACATCGCCCCTAATTCAGGTCCTTTGTCCAAAGCTCCATTTTTTTTCAAAACCCATCTCGCGAATTCCAACACCAAGCACGAATTCGCGAACAGATATCGCAGACGATTGAGAAATGATGAGAACGAATCTTCGAAAGCACTAAGAGTAAAACCCGGAGGTACGAGGAGAAGTTACTTATCTGAGAGGAAGAGGGAAAACCCAGAAAGCGAAGCCGAGAATTGGGGGTCTGAGATCACGAGAGAAACACCTTGGACTTGGAGCGTGATTGGCCAGTCATGAAATGGCTCTCTCTGGTCTTACGGAAACAGAAAACAATTTGGGTTTTTAATATAAGCTGAAAAATATGTAGCGAGGAAGGAGGGTACTTCGTCTCGTCGGGTTCAATGTATGTGAAGATCCTGTGGGGCCCTTGGATGACACTACTACCGCTCAACAACATGTATTATTATATGCTAAGCTTTTCAATAAATGTGATGAAAGCTCCTCCTTACAAAATTGAAACAATCGGCTAAAAGACCTCATTTGGAATTCCGATTAAGTTCGTACTTTCATTATAAAAAAGAACTAGTGGACCGACACCGCGCATTGCGCGGTGGTGTTGAAAACATTATATAACTAAATAATTTTATTGTTTATTGTTATTTAAAAAAAAAAACATATTCATGTCAAACTAATTGTGACGGTGTACTATGAAGTGTGATGTATTATTTTCATTTAATATAAATGTTCTTTCTAGATATTTATCTAAGAATAAATAGTATATTTAAATTCATTAAAAAATATTTGTTGTGTAAGAGATTACATTCGTAATAACAATGGAAAACTTGATAGAATAGCATTCTTGTTGTCATAAATGGATAATATAACATTTAAAACTACTTATTTTAAGAAATAGCTATTATAGCACTTTCGTATTTTTTTATACAAACTTTACTGTTAATTTACCCCTCCAACCCGAAGATAGAAAAAAAATCGACTATCTTTGTTAATCGTGGAACTTTGTGTAGGGAAGAAGAAAAGAAAAATACATGACACTTTCATATTGATTTGGTAAGAATGAATACAATCGATTATGACTTTGGCTCTTATTTATAGAGCTCATTAATAAAGAGAATACAGAAAATTACAACTCAATTAAAATACTCTAATCCTATACATAAATCTACTAAAAAGTAAAAACTAAACAAATTAATTAAACCAAATAACTATTTCTTAAAACTAACAATTTATCTTAACAATCTTTGTCCATGTTTGATTTTTTCGCTCATGTTAGCCTAATGTTTTTGGCTATCTCAGACAAAGATACCAGAATTTTTTTGTTTTGTGTGGCTATTTTGGGCCAGAATGTATACTATTTTTCTCAAAAAAGTACGGCGGTATTACTATTTAAAATATAAAGTTTTGAGTATTATTATTATTATATTTGTGATAACTTGAGTGCTAACTCTAATAAATTATAATGATGTTAAAAGAGTTTTCACAATCATTTTTTTATTTACTTCATTTAATTTCCACAATTATAATTAAGCTTAACGATATGCGAATAATTACTTATCATGTAAATTTAGTACTTTTTATTTCACGCGGATAGTGGAAAATGAAAGATTTTTTAAAGATGTATGTAAATTGAAAAAAACAATGGCTCTCATTGTTCTTTTTCAATATTTAACAATTTAAGTTTATATATGTTAAATATGCAAACCAACGATGTAAGATTTCATTCCATGATTGTCATAATATTAATGTCTGATTGAATATTTTAAATATAATATACACTCGATAAATCAATGACAAAAGATTCTGGCTCTAACATCTTACCCAACTAAATACATAATCAATCAATAAAACAATGTAATATCCTAATTCATACTTACTGTAAACCGCCAGACATATGTCGCTTGCATTGATTATCATCAGAATGCAGTTGACACAGATCTTATATAAAACCGACGCCATGCGGAACATTATCCAGCATTGTTGCAAACTATCATTAGAGTTTGTCCAAGGTAGATAACAATAACATATCACGGAAATCTAAAACAAAAATTCATAGACTTACCTTTTTTTTAAGAGCGAATCTAACTCCGATAAAACATGGCTTACATCAAAATCACAATTAAAAAAAATCAACATATCCGATGACAAGTAATAGATCTAACCAAATATCCGATGAACCTTTGCCGTTGATGTTTGAAACAATAATTCTACGTCTTCTTGAGATGACATGTCACACAACAACAAAACATGTCATTACCGTATAATTATACTGATTTCACACTAACTAAAAAAATGAAAGACGAAAATGAAGAAAAAAATTAAAGCAATAAGCTTTGAACATCTATATATGATTATATTCTATATTAGAGTAATAAGCTTTTGAACATTTATATAGGATAATTTCCTTTGATAGATAAAGAAAAAAGCAAATGCTAATGAAACACTGAAAAAGAAATATACGATTCTTCAATGTATAAGTCGAAATTATTAAAAAGGTTCTTATTGTATCAAACATGGTGGACAACATTTTCCAATGAAACATAGAAAGTTATTCTTAATTAAAATCTCGAAGTAAATCCTATCAATAAACATAAACTCATAGAAAAAATCCAAAGACTCATTGAGAAACTGAAGTTCTTCGACGTCGAGAATCCTCGCAATTAAAGTACTTGATGAACAAAATTTGACCCCATAAACACAACGAACATAAAATAATCGTATTATTTCATTTTCTAGTGTATATGTCAGTTTAGATATCCATCAAACATGTCATGTGCATCACTTAACGGTCAAGTATTCTCCTAAATCCATTAAAAATGTTTTATGAACGTAATTTGGATGGAACAAAATTGACCAAACTTTATATTTTCAGTCTCGAATTCATTAAAAACATCTATTTAAAGTAATAAAACAATAATTTTACATATTATATACCTTTTTACGATGGCAGTATTTACTTATTCTCGTCCCGTCTCTGTACTTTGAAGACGAAACCTTGAAGAAGCAATTGAAAAATTACCCAATGACATCAATGTAAGAATAAACATTCTTTTTTAGCACCACTATAAAAGAATTTGCACATATAAACCTTATAGAAAGACTAAAGTATTATACTTTTTTGAAGTTTTTAATCAACTTATCAAAAATTATTTAGATAGACATAAAATGAGAGACCTTACAGTTTCATCACCAGAAGTAAAAAAATTCCCCATAAAATAATACTCAAACAACAAATCCAAACCAATAATGTTAACTTTTATGATTAATAAAGATATGAAATCGAATACACTATACTCAATTTTCTTGTTTACCTTATTGTAATACTTTATTTTTAAATAATACCTTAATAAATAAAGTTTGAATCTAATGATACTTGTGTGAAAGCCTGCTGAATCAAGAGTCTAATTTTCAGGTTGAAAACAACTAAATAGGGTGATTAATTTGCTGACGTCTAATCACTGCACCAATGGTTGAAAGTTGAAACGATGTCTGTATTTTATGATGTGAGAAAAAGACACTTGTGTGTACTATCACAACAGAAAATACACATATACTATATCTATTTTATTTTATGTACTGAAACATAATCAATAAATGATGGAAGATGATATGTGCAAAAAAAATATTTAAGTCTTAACAAACTTAAGGCCGAAGAGGGCCATTGAAGTGGGTAAGGAAATGAGCTCAGTGCTCGGGCCAAGTGCCATTAAAATTATATTTTTTATAGAACAAAACCCTTTGAGAATTTCAAAACAGATTCATATATACAACATAGAAAGAAAAAAAAAACCGGAGTTGACCTCCGTTTGAAGGCTTGAGAGGGAGTAGGAAAACGCAACTACATCAAAGCAAGAAACCTTTTCTTTCCCGGATTTAAGAGTTGTTGTTTACAAGTATCTACCAAAACATCGCATGAATTACTCTTAAATTCGAGGAAAAACAACAACAAAAAATAAAAAAACGAAAAACGAAAAACACACACCAATCAACAAAGAAAAACAAAAAAAATCCACACGATGAGAATCAATTTCAAAGTTCAAAACAGAGAGACTCACAACTATAGAACGTCGGGAATTTTTTTGTGTTTTTTCTCAGTCTAGTGTCCCTAAACCTTTTTATCGTCCCACACCTATGAAGATATTTAGCATTTATATACATTAAAAAAACCTTAAATTTAAGTTGCTTACTGTAAAAAATAAAAATTAAATTTCAAAACAAATTTAAAGCATTAATACAGAGATTCACCATTAATGAACAAAATTAGAGTCGGTTTAACGCACATAGCATCACAATAACGAAACGAATTTTATACAACAAAGTTTTTTATACATATATATACACACATATATGTGATGATGAACAAAAGAAAAGGAAAAAAAGCACCTTCAAAAAACAAAATTACAAAATCATTGATTAAGAAGAAAAGAGAGAGGGACCTTGATGGAGATTAAGACGTGGTCCTGCCTCCGGATCGAGATGTGAGCAGAACACAAAGAAATAAGAAATAAAATCTAAAAATGAATTTCATTAATTTAATTTATCAAACAGTTTTCAATTCAAGAATCGGATTTTTATGTCAATGATTTATCAAATTACACAACAACAAAGTATTCATGTTATAAGGAGTCATTTGCACTATTCGCTTCCTTCCAGTTGCCAAAAACGACGCCGCTTTTCTAATGAAACCCAGAAACCAGTAATTTACCGAAAAAAATTCATAGCTAAAATATACCTTTTATTTTAAGAAATTGAAGGGAGTATCTTCGAATGACTTAGTGAATATTTTTTCAATGTTCTTATATATAGTGGGTATACAATTTTGAAATTAGAAATAAATACATTACGGAATAAAGAAATGAATAAATACAAAACAGAGGCAATTTCGTAATGTCGTATAACCATTTTGAAATAGTAAATAAACTTAATTTTATTTTATAAATTAGAAGAGATCATTACCATTAAATTTAACTATTTGAAATTTAGTTATTTAGTTAGTTATGTATATATTGAATATGATCATATCTAACTGAAAAATAAATGGTTCTGTAATAGAAGAAGAACTGAGTAGAATATATAATATATTGAATATGATCATATCTAGCTGTAAAATAAATGGGTCTGTGATCAAAGAATAACTGAGTAGAGAGAAAGTTCAAATAATCTGAAGGAATATGGATTGTGGAACCGTAAACAACAAAATCACAAACAGAACCGTAAATCACTAAGAAAGAAATAAAGTTAAATACCAGAGAGGCGGAAAAAGGTGCATAAGCGGAAGGGCGAGGTCGTGAAAGATGATGTCTCTAACTCGCGCCACCAGAGAGAATCAGCAAGAGTCACGCTCGTCGCCAGACACCGTAGAGCTACCGAGTCACGTGGCCAGGGAGAGAGAATAGTTGAAGGGAATCCACTCCGGTTAACCGGAACAATAATTATTTGGGCGGGAGACTGGAAGCTTGTTTGAAAAGGCAAAAAGCAGATAAAATCAATATTTGTTCAAAACAAGAATAGTAGTATCTGTACTAACAAGTTCCGAAAACAGATTAAACGCGGAATATGATCAAAACATAAATAGTATTTATCTGTTCTAAAAAAGTTCTACAAATTGATCGAAACCGGAATCTAATCAAGACATAAATACTAATATATGTAGTTTTGTTCTAAAAATGTTCTGAAAATCAATCAAACCCAAAATCTGATCAAAACATAAGTAGTAATACTTGTTTTAAACAAATTCCTAAAACCGATATCAAACCCGGAATATGATCATAACATAAGTAATAATATTGTCAACCTGTTAAACTTGGAATAATGAAACCTATTGTATATTTTTGTGACACTATAACTATAGTTTAAGAAATAATATTTCGATTAACCAGTTTTGCGAATAAATCACTGCTAACAAAGTGGCGATCAGTTCTTATAATTCAATATTATATCAAAAAATTAGTTTAATTGCTTGCTCTTTTAATCTCTTTGGTCCCATTACTGTATTGGATAATAAAAAAAATTAAGCGACAAACCTGCAAAAACCTTCGTTTCTGGGAGAATCCCAATCAACCAACGGCTTGAAGAATGTGTAGCGAGAGTGAGTTCTGAGAAAGCAAAATTTCACAACCTACAATCGATAAAAAAAAATCAAAGAAAAACCAATCTTACCCATCTGAATCAATAAAAAACAGTGACTCGACACGAACATACCTAGAAAAGTTTAGAATCTGGGAAAATCCCGATCAAGTATAGAGCCAATAGAACCGGAACCAGAAATCTAAAGAAACAAAATCCAACCTTCAAAGATAAATCGAAACCGCAAAACAAAAGTATGGAGCCAATAGAACCGAGCAATCAAATTTGCTGGATCAAATTGAACAAAACATGGTATAAAGATAAGTAGAACTCATTCCAATCACAAATTATATTAAATATAACTAAGCAAAGAGTTCTTAATCTAAAAAATAAACAAAATTATATATAAATAATCAAAATTAAGAACTCTAGGGGTGTGTTTAAAATCTCCAATCGTGGACTTTTCTCGAACAGTTATAATTCTTACGAAATAGTTTTACTACCTAAGAAATTCAAATAAAACTGTCCAAATACAACTGCAAAGAAATTCATGCAAAAATAACCCAAATACAACTCCAAAAAGAAAAAGAAGAAAAGAGATGATGAAAAATAGCCCAAAAATTGATGATATGCTAAAGTTAAAGATCATTTAGAGAGAAACTAAGGAAAAACGATGAAACTGAAGGAATTACTTACTTCATGTCCACTGTCGCAACTATGTTTTTTACTGTGTTTCGGCCGTAGAGAGAAGGACAGGGGCGGTTGTTGTGTGACGCTTTAGGCTTCAACCTTTCATCGCCATTTTTGGTGATCTTAGTTGATACACATAAGGAAATTCTAACAAATTGTTCTTTATTCAGACAATATAGTGAACAGTTGGTGATATATCAAAATACATGTTTGACGGGAAGGAGTTCAACGGACTAAAATGCACCACAAAAAAAAAAGATAGAAATTAAAAAACAACTCCATATAAATAACCAAGGTTCAACTTACCGATGTTAGCGATAAACCGATTACCAATTTCGACGGATTAATCGATAGCTTACCGATTAACCGACGGAAAACCTATAATACTGTAGCTTACCGATTATCGATACTTTTCGATGATCATCGAGGGATTATCGATACTTTTCGACGGAAAACTTATAAATATTTTTAAGCTTGTATTTTCCCAATTTAAAATAATGTTTTAAAAATACCAAAAATAAAAGCATGTCATGATAATTATTGATTCTATTCTATTATCTAATAAATTAATAATAGAATGTCATGATATAAAAAACAGTTTCATACACAAACATATATATATATAATCATACACAAACACATATAATTCTCATCACATCAACTTAGAAGACTTTTGCCGCAATTATGAGAAAATTCAAATTAATCTCAAATATGAAAATAAGTTACACCAAGATTTCATATTATTTTTTTAAAAAATATTTTATCAATGAAAACACCAAAAAAAATGAAGAGATTACCTCACAAATCACAAAAGATAAACTTAGAAGACTTTTGCCGTAATTATGAAAAAATCCGAATTAAGCTCAAATATGCAAATAAAATATACCAAAATCACAGATTAATATGTCCATAAATAATTAATGAAATAGAAACATAAAAATTTGAATAAATTACTTCAAAAATTAAAAAATATGAATTTTTAGTCTTTTTACACGAGAAAGTCTTGTAATCTGAAAATTCAAGAACTCAAAAGCTCAAACATTCATATTTCTTTGGAAATATAATATTTTGAACCCTATACAATCAACAAATTATAACAAAGTATGTACATTTCGAGTAAATTCCTAAATTCAAAACTTTATATACATTTGCCCAACAAGCATGATAATCCGAATTTAACCTAAATGTAACAAAATAATTATAAAATAAGTCATCAAAACATGTTTTCATAAAAAAAAATATTCATAAGAATGCAAAAAAATAAACAAAAGATGATAAAGTTCCAAGCTTTACTCATTTCTAAACATAAATCTCATATAAAACTAACTCTTTATATTTTAATACATGAAATGCCCTAAAAATCGTATAAATGAGTACATATCAAAGAAGAAATGATTGATTCATATAGATTCAACATTATATGTCATTAATTTACCCAAAACTACAAAAAATTCCAAGAAATTCGGTTAAAAATGAATAAATCAAAACTTTCGAAACTTATGCCAAGAATCGATTAATCAGTGAAAATATGATAATTTGTCGAAAAATTTACAACTTACCAGTTCGAAAATCAAGTTTTCGTATAAGATTTGGTCGTCGGCTGTCGAAAAGACCGAAAAGTCTCGGTTTTTCACTGGTAAGCTCGAAAATTGTATAAAATTTTGTCATTGGCTGTCGAAAAGACCGAAAAATCTCTAAAAATTGATTTTTTTAATTGACTGAAAAGTATCAAATTTTTACACTAAAAATAGCGATAATCGGCTGGTCTTCGGTTTATCGAAAAGCTCGATAATCGTCGAAAAATGGATAAAACGGTAAGTATTATAGCCGGTAACTTACCGGTAACTACCGGTAAGCTCGATAATCGTCGATAATCGACGATAATCGTCGATAATGCGAACCTTGTAAATAACGTTAACGGTAATTCAAATACTTAAAATCTAAAACTAAAATACAGACCTTCAATATATACAGAGTTTGGAGGTTGAGAGGAAAATGAAGGAGGTCGAGGGTCGTTGGCTGGATTGAACTCAGGGTAGGGCTAGAAACCAAAGGCTATGTGGCGAGGCGACTGGCGGTGGGCTCCTTGAAGAAACTCCGTAGTCTCACACCCTTGCACAGAGAGATTTGGGAAAGAGAAGAAGCGCAAAAACGGTTACTTCGGTCGTGGAGGTTTGATATGAAGCATGATTTGTGTTCGAAGAGGCATGTTGGGGAGTCGCAACTGTTTCGGGGCGAATCGACACGACGACCGATACTCAATATATTTTTTTTGTTAAATTAAAAATATTTCGAAAAAAGGAGAAAAAGGAATGGGATCAAAAAACGTTGTTTTTTAGACATGATGTTATTTTGCTTTTATATATATATAGATTTCTTATAGAATTATTTTAAAGGAACAACTCGGAAACTTTGTTTTAGATTTATTTTAAATTTCTAATAAAAGTAAATGATGAATCTGCACTTCTCTTTTAACCCTGCATTTAATGAAATCTCAATTTTACCCTTTAGGGAGTTAAATAAGTGGCCGAAAATACTAAAAATTGTCATTTTTAATATATATAACATGATAAACTTTAAATCTACCTATGTATATAGGGTAAATAACGATAAAAATACCTAAATTTTGGTCCACCTGCCCGCCGTATACTCAAACTCAAAAAATAATAGCAAAAGTACTTAAACTGCGTTGACCGCGAAAATTATACGAAATCGTTAACTCTTCCGTTAACAGCCTCCACGTGGTTTTTAGGCCTTTGCAATGTGACACTTAACGACAAAAATACCTAAAGTTTTTTTTTAAATATTTTTTCCTTTGCTTGATTATAGATAATTAATTGAATTTCAAATACATAAAATAACACAAAAATTAGTCAAAATATCAATTGACTTCTTAATGTGCTTGTATAAGCTAAATTTGTTGATAAAATTCTTATTATTATGGGTTTTTATTGTTATCTTACCACTTGAATTTTAAACATAGTGTCTCACAAAAGTCGATCATAATATCAATTGTTATGGGCATTTCATGGGATTGATTTAAAAACAATTTAATAAAGGATTTTTTTTTATTTAATTAAATCAATTTTGTCCCAAAACGCCTTTTGGAGACCATTTTCGGAAAATAAAGTGTCTAAACACTATTAAAAATATCAAAACACTCAAAAACGCCTCCCGCGCCCTAAAAACCACTCGGAGGCATCACACGGGCCCCACATGCGTGCCAGGGGGGCAGGATGCGCCACACGCGCCTGCTGACGTGGCCAGCGCACGCCACGTAGGCCCTGACGCGCCCAGCGCGTTCAGCCACCTTGGAAAGATTGTTTGAAGAAGAAATACATAATTCGAGTCATAAATCATCAAACAGGCATAAAGGGCTTCAGGGAAATAATCGAAGAAGGCACAAACAGATCTTGACTTCCTACTTGCAATTTAAGGACAAAGAAATTTAAGCTTCGAGCCTTCGACGGATTACTTGGATAGGCACGCGAGGAAGCAATATGCTCTGATCGATAACCAAGTTGGTGAAGCATCTACGACGAATAAAACGTCGAATTCAAAACTCAGACTCGGTAATTACACGGAAGAGAACGTGGAGATATAAAAATATGAGTGGCAAGGGAAAATATCAGAGTGGAGAAATACGGGGAAAATGTACCAAGGAAAGACAAGAGTTGTAGCGTGTAACAAAACAAGTGAACAACGCGAATGTTATATGAGATGCATTAGCTTTGACAGGCGAGCGATAGAAGAAGGAATTTGAGAGAAATTGAAGTGGTGATCCGCAAGGTTAAGCCTCTTGAGATGAGTCATCCCGAAAAGGCTGCTATTGAAGCCGATAGAACCGTAAAGAAAGTTGATGGTCAGATCGAGGCCGATCACACGTCCATTTTCTTTGTCGCATTCGACACCGTCCCAAATGCAGCAATCAATACTCCCTTTTTCTCCCAAAAAAAAGGTCTTCGGATAAGTGGGAGAATCCCTGGAAGCAAACTTCTCAATGGAAAAACTTTCCTCCAGTTGCAGTAACGATGTCCTCTCGCTGACTCTGCAAAGTGGCTGCGAGAAATAGAAGCAAAGGGTTGCAAGAAGAACGAAGAACAACAATGGCAATATCATGGTTTCTATATTCTTAGCTACTGAGAAGTACTAGGTTATCATAAAAGGAAACCAAGTCAAATTTCTAAGTATTGTTGTTTTATTTGTATATAGTAAATACATGGTACAATAATATTCTTTAATGGTCCGACACTTATGTTCAATCTTCAGTTGACCAATTCAACATTTGTATATGTGGTTCACGTCTTCTGCCTTAGATATTATCAAACGAGAAAATAAAATAACTATCACATTTAAATATTGTTTGCAAATTATTTCGTTTGAAAAACACTACATTGGGAAAAACTCTATGACTTTAATTATATACATAATTATATTAATTAAATTGAAACAAATAAATATTGTAGCGTAATTTTAGTTCTACCTTCTTAGGAGAGTTAAGTGCAAATCCCATCAACTCACTGTTGCATAAATCGCCACAGAGCTTGCCATGGAGTGAAAATCACGCTATTGCGGTTTCTTGCAAACCTGTGTCGTTTTACTGGTCTCCTGACTGATATGTGTGGTTTCCAATGGTTGTGTTTGGGCATAACGTTTTTTGTTAACCCGTTGGACATATGTGTCCTTAAACAAGATATTTTATCCATTTGTAAAAGATTATGACAAGTCGTTGAATAAAGATGATGCTTATTATGATAATCTTATTATAGTTTCTGGTAGAGTAAAATAGAATGTTTGATTCCTTAGTTCATGTAGGATGCAATTATGTTATTATTATCACAACAGGGTCAATGTGAGGAAGAATTAATAATCATAGTAAATGAACTTAAAATGTCCGTGACCTGATCAACTGGGTGGGAGCCCATTAATCGTATAAGGTCATTAATGTGACTAAGTGATAATCCTATTCTGGATTTTGTGTGTGTCACTCACTAGAAGTGCATTAAGTATGAAGTGTCTTCATACTGGACTGGACCTGACTTAAACTCCGGAAGTTATCATATAAGACCGTCACTGATAACTTGGAGTTGAGTCACTAGTAGATGATCAAATGGATATTCGATCTAAGTCCTGAGTGATCTTGAGTCCAAGCTGCTGGCTTGATTGTTCTTTGATTTAACCGTTAAAGAATACGAAATATTACCGCTGTTCCCAACACTATTATTTTGGGAACATGATAGTCAGCAGTAAGGGTAGCTTGGTCATAGAAATGGCCATCACACAGCTCTCTTCATAGTGATGATGATTCCCTTGATTGTCGGTGGTGAGAAGTGAGAGGTACCCGTGCGCAACTTATGAATCGAAAACCATAAGTGGGTTACTCATAATATTACTGACTGAGTCAAGGATGAAAATGTAATGAGGGGCATAACGGTAGAAACCGCCTGCTCGTGTGTGAATCATCAAGTGAAAGATCAATAACCCGAATTTGATTGTATCAATGGACACCCTGCTATATATTATAAAGGGAATAATATATACCGTATCACTAAAGAGTGCAGCCTCGGGTCTATAGTGGAATCACATCGAGGTTTGACGAGCAACTAGCAGTTCGTTGGAGCTTAAATGATACGGGTCCATGGTCCCCAGGATAGCTCCGTAACGGATGATACGTACGTGATTAAAATACATTCTGGATAATGTTTAATCATTTGGCTTTACTTATAAAACTGAAAGGTCTGTGGCAGACATCAGATAGTTTTATCGTTAGCGTGGCAAAAGTATCATATTTTAGTACACGAAATTAACTGATAAAAGAAAGTTAGAATTTTGATTTTCTATCAGCACCATGTTGTTGGAAATTAAATTCTCAGCAACTTTTCTTTTTGAACCAAGTAGAATTTCGACTTACGGTTAGTGATTTATGGATTTTCTAAGTTTATGATCGGTTCGATAAACTTTGAAATTAAATCACATGTCACGAATTTAAATGATGGTGCGGCACCATGACATTTTAATGTGTGATATTGAGATCATGATTTATTAATATAATTTAATTATTTGGATTTAATTATTAATATCTTATTAATAATTAATTAATAATTAATAGATTTATATTAATAAATAAAATATATATTTATATATATTCATATGTGTAAATTCGAATTAGGGTTTGATATATGAAACCCTAGTCAAATTCGAATGACATGATTTGGTATATCTATATTTGCGGCATAAGTACCAAATGTTTTGGTATTTTAGCAAATCTCTAAAATCAATATTATCCATTGGATCGGTTATGATTTAATATCAACCGTTGGATTAGGATATTGATAAATTCGAAATTAATGACTTGGTGACCAAGTTTCATTTTTCGAATTTGATTAATTAATTGTATCCATTAGATCGGTCTAAGATTTAATCTTTACCGTCGGATTAAAAAAATTTAATTATATATATATATATATATTCGAATTATGGTTTAAGGATAAATTCGAAATTGTTTTTAATAAATCTTTTTATTTGATTTTTATCCTAAACTAATTTGATCCATTAGATCGGTTTAAAGATTTATCTCAACCGTTGGATCTAGATAATGATAATTCGAATTATATATATATATATATATATATATATGATCATTCGAATTTTATACTGATAAGAAGATAAGATTGGATTTTTGATTTATCTAAATCTTTCTTATTTAATTAAATCCCTAATTAATTATATCCATTGGATTTAGATGAGATTAAATCTGGACCATTGGATTAAGATAATTAATTATATTTAATTAATAGAATTTGAAATTAGGGAGGAAAATTCTCCAATTTGGTTACGGTTTTGAGCCTATAAATAGGAGGCTCATTCTACACATTTTTCACACCTTTCCCCAGAGAAAAATTCGAACTCTCCTTCTCCCTCAAGTTCTGCGAATTTTCTCTCTGATCTCTTTCTTCTGGTTCGGCTTAGGAGACTATTTCTCCGGAAGCTTAAAAAGAACCATCAGTTAAGATTTTGCGACAGAGTCCTGCCGGCGAAGCCCACGCTTCGATACGAGGATTCCAGGAGAATATCCCGGAAGATCACGGGAGTTTCCCTCAGCACCGGCGGAGCCCTGCCCGATTCAGAGCGCGCAGCCGGAAATCGTCATACGAGGTACGGCCTTATGCATTGGGTTAATAAATGCAAATATTTATTGCTTTCTATTTATTTCCTATTATGAATAGTCTATTAATAATGATTTATGAATATTAAATTGCATAATATTTATCAGATTTTGGGATATGGTCATTATCCGATATTCGGACCGTTGTTAAGATAACAAGTATTTCCGCTTTAAAATAATTTTTAAATGTTACCCTGACGGTTCGGAGGTACAAATCGTGATAATTTTACGGAATCTGAGACGTGATTTCCAATATAACCATCAATCGACATTGAGAATCCATGTCGTTTGCTAACTTGTCATTTGTTATTTCATATTGATTAGTGATTCACGTCTTGGTTTGTTATCTCATATTGTATATATACATATTGAAATAATAATTTCTCAATAGGAAACTATTCAAATCTCAAGATTAAATATAATATAAAAAGTGAGTAGTGAGTATGATTGTGTGCGTTTTGTTATAGTGCCTCTTAAATGTCGTTTCTTTGAGCAATTTAAGTGTGTTCACAATTATCTTGTGTTATTCTTGTTGGCGAGGTTTTTCGGCATCGATCCGGAGAGTGGAACCTACCGTTTTTATTGGTTTGTTATTTTCCTTTTTTCCTTATAAAATAGATTTATTTTCAACTCTATTGTGTATTATTTCAGCGCATTATTTTAATTGGAGAAGTAATCTTGTCAGTTTGCTTTCCTTGCTACACGATACTGCAACATATCACTATATATACATATATTTATATAGCTTTCCTTGCTACACGATACTGCAACATATCACTATATATATATTTATATATATACGTATACATACACGTGCGAGAGTTGAGTGTGTGGTGGTGAATCTTAACAAGCATTCCAAAACGACAATATAACTAGGGTTATTTGCGGCAAAAGTGGCCAACAATAGGGCACTTCGACAGTTATGTTACCAATGCTAAAAACTATGGCAATAGTACCCAATGTACTCTAATTGTGCGTGATTACGAAATCCGTCCAATTAGTGAGTAACGGTGCCACGTGGTGCTAACGGAGTGAGTGACTCACTCATCAGTGGGACCCAGGACGTTCGCATCCCATCGCACCCTACCTTCCCTCAGAATTTAAAAATGGCTCAGCAGATCACTCCACAACTCCTCCAATGGCGGCAGATCTAGCGAGCCCACCTTCCCACTCTCTCTCAGTCCAAGCTCGTCTCCATTGAAACCCTTCTCAGCTTTCATCTCCCAAACCCCTTTTCAGAAATGGACAAAGCGTCCCTGATCATCTACACCGTCACGGCGCTCCTCATTCTCCTCCTCGTCTCGCGCTCCCCCCAGAAGCCCTCGTCCCACCACACCCGCCACAGCCCCCGCCATCGCCGCCTCAAGCTCCGCTCCAACTTCACCTTCTCCGGCGAACCCAATTCGCACTCCCCCGTGCAGTTTGACCCCGTCGTCGCCGGCATCGAGCGCCGCCGGGAGGACAAGCACTGGGAGAAGGCTGTTGTTGACGAGATTCGGGTTCTGCAGACTCCCGAGGTTCCCGAGCTCAGGCGGAATCGTCCCGTTGATGGCGTTATTGGCGGCGGTGAAGATCTCGAGGCTGGAGCTAGGGGTGAGCATTTTAGACCCAACCCGATGGCCCAACCCAATCCGATGGAGACCCGACCCCAATCTAACCCGCCCAATCTAACCCGCTCAAAATTGGGTCGGATCGGGCCGGACCCGACTACTATTCGGGTCGGGGTCGGGTCCAAAACCTTGGGTCGGGTCGGGGTCTCTGACCCGACCAATATAATTAATATGTTTTTCATATTAATTTTTATTCAAGTAGTGCAATCTTTAGTCTTTAAAAAGTTCTCATTCTCAATTTTATTTACATTCAAAGACCGTTCAATATCTCATTTTCATGTTTTACATTGTTTAGAGTATGTTTGTTTGATTAAATTTGTTTGGGGTATTTTTACTTGAATTTTGAGTTACATTGATGTATTTTTTTCATATTATTTTTTGTTATATAAGGATAAATTTTAATTAATCGGGCCATGGCGACCCAAACCAACCCAACCCGATTTTTATTGGGTCGGTTTGGTTCGGGCTTTAAAAATTTTTGGGTCGGATCGGGCTTTTTTTTAGGAACCCGAAGTGATCGGGTCGGGTCCATAAAAAGCGTCGGGGCGGCCCAACCCAACCCATGCTCACCCCTAGCTGGAGCAGTTTCCCAACTCGGCGGGAATCGGTCCGGCGAGTCGGTTCTCCTGCAGAATCAGATTCCTGAGTCGGCCCAGTCTCCCGAGTTCCGGCGGAATCGGCCCGGCGAGTTCGCACGAGGCGAGTCCGAGGACTTCCAAGCTCTGCAAGTTCCCGAACGAGGCTGGGATTGGGCCGGTGAGAGCGTTGTCGCCGATTCTGACAACTCGGAGACTCGTCAGCTCGCCGAGCTGACCCGGGATGGGCCCACCGAGTTGGTTGGTATACAAGAGCAGAGATTCCAAGCGAGAGAGGTTCGCTAGGGTCAGTGGGATGGTCCCATATACACGTTGGGCCTGGGTCCCACTAATGAGTGAGTCACTCACTCCGTTAGAACCACGTGGCACCGTTACTCACTAATTGGACGGATTTCGTAATCACGCGCAATTAGAGTACATTGGGTACTATTGCCATAGTTTTTTGGCATTGGTAACATAACTGTCGAAGTGCTCTATTGTTGGCCACTTTTGCCGCAAATAACCCATATAACTAACATATCATTCAATGTTAAGAAGAATGTAATGTTTACATTCACAACCTCCTCAATTGTTATGGTATCCAAACAGAAACATGAAATCTCCACTGCTTAACTTTCCAAAAATCGTTGCTTAACCGCCTACAATTCTTCAAATGGCAAATCTTTCGTGCTACAGTCAGAACGAGAACGGACCAAATCAAACCATGACAAACGAAATATAGAAGTTACTTGGAATAAGTAATAACCATACAACATCATTATTGTTCACCATGGTTATCCTTTCATCTCAACCTGCAAAATAAATATTTATAAATTTAATTAATAAATATTTTCAGATTCGAATTGAAATTTGCAAAATAAGGAGAACTCGGGCCCACTTTGTCAGCAACGTTTCCGGAGACGCAACTAGATATATATTTATATCGTATCAATATAAATTCGATGATTTTTTTTTGTATATTTTCTTCTGGATGTTGATTATAAAATTGAAAAAATTGTCCACAACATTGTAGCAACCACATCATCGGAAAATTTAGTTGCCAACTATAAAGATAAATGCAAACTTATAAACAAATAAATAAAATAATAACTAAGTAAGTAAGTAAAAACGTCAAAATTTTTACCTTGAATGTTGGTTTATGCTCGCTCACGTGTACGATATAATTTTTTTTATGAATTTTAACAAACCCAAATTTGTTGTCTGGTATTGTTCTTCCTTTGGACGTTCTTTTTCGTGACATTTATACTCATAAAAACTAAAAGAGTGGCTGCATATCGAATTTATCTACCTCAACACCACGCAACGCTGGCACTTCATCACGTGATTTTACATCTTGCTTTACCCTATTTCTTTCATGACCCATCAAGCGATTAGGTTTATTCGTCAATTCTCGCATGAACATGATCTTTTCATACGCCGACATTAAGGTAATGTGTCGAAGCAGAAACTTTCCATCTAGTGTCGGACGACGCAGTAATCGTTCCCTGAAATCTGTCATATCTTCCGTACATTTACCTTGAACGCCTTCTGAAAAGATTATATGCAAGATCTTTTCAAGTTCTTCATAATCGTGCTGGACTCTTGACAGATTCTTGGGTACATACTGCAACCTCCCTGCTTTAATAGAGTTATCTTTCACCCTAAAGTTGTTTAAAGATAAATATTTAAAGCATTTTCCTTGATTGTGAGCCCACTTGATTAAATTTACCATTTCCCGTATGATCTTAATATAACACTCTGGAATATGCGCAGTTGTAGTCTTGCATTTATGCGGCAGGTTCAATGGTCGCTTCAATGAACTTTGGTTGACTAGGACTTCTACAAGCGATTTTTTTTAAATCATCTTTCTCCATCACCCTCGTAGACGAACTCATATTTGTTATTACAGATTGCTTTCCATAATTTAGGGTGTCCTAGGAACGAATCAAAATCATCTGACGGACCTGAGGCCGCCATTTCTGTTGTCTTAGAATCTTTACAACTCTTGCGTTCTCTTGAAGAACGAGAATAGCTCCTACATTATTCTCTCTCTTATTCATATAGAGCCCACTATCGTCGGGCGATTCACTCGACGACAGAGCGCTTACTTTCAATGAGTATTTTTTGGTATTCGTTGAGCGGGCCACTCGAATTCTCCGTTCTTATGATCCTGTCAAGCTTCTTATTTAAGCCTTGGAGTAAGTTGGAGATGAATTTGAGGAAACTCGCCTCATAGACTTCCGACGGACCTAAGGCCGCCATTTCCGTTGTCTTGGAATCTGTACAGCTCCTACGTTCTCTTGAAGAACGAGAACATCTCCTACATTCTTCTCTCACTTATTCATATAGAACCCACCCTATAAATCTCACAAAACCCTGAAAGCGATAACCTTGATTCCATCATGGTTGTTTGATTGAAGACGAATGGAAGACATTGTGGTTTTCGTGACATTTATACTCTTAAAAACTAAAAGAGTGGCTGCATATCGAATTTATCTACCTCAACATCACGGCACGTTGGCACTTCATCACGTGATTTTGCAACGTGCTTTACCCTATTTCTTTCATGACCCATCAAGTAATTAGGTTTATTTGTCAATTCTCCATGAACATGATCTTTTCATACGCCGACATTAAGGTAATGTGTCGAAGCAGAAATTTTCCATCTAGTGTCGGACGACGCAGTAGTCGTTCCCTGAAATCTATCATATCTTTCGTACATTTACCTTGAGCACCTTCTGAAAAGATGATATGCAAGATCTTTTCGAGTTCTTCATAATCGTACTGGACTCTTGACAGATTCTTAGCTACATACTGCAACCTCCAGCTTTAATAGAGTTATCTTTCACCCCTAAAGTTGTTTAAAGATAAAGATTTAAAGCATTTTCCTTGATTGTGAGGCCACTTGATTAAATTGACCATTGCTCATATGATCTTAATGTAACACTCTGGAATATGCGAAGTTGTAGTCTTGCATTTATGCGGCAGGTTCAATGGTCGCTTCAATAAACTTAGGATGACTAGGACTTCCACAAGTGTTTTTTTATTTAAATCATCTTTCCCAGCCACACTTCAAGATTCTCTCCATCACCCTTGTAGACGAACCCATCTTTGTGTTTACAAATTGCTTTCAACAAATTAGGGTGTCCTGGCAACGAATCAAAATCATCCGACGGACCTGAGGCCTACATTTCTATTGTCTTAGAATCTTTACAGCTCTTGCGTTCTCTTGAAGAACGAGAATAACTCCTACATTATTCTCTCTCTTATTTATATAGAGCCCACTGTCGTCGAGCGATTCACTCGACGATAGAGAGCTTACTTTGGATGATTATTTTTTGGTCTTCGTTGAGTGGGCCGCTCGAATTCTCCGTTTTATGATCCTGTCAAGCTTTTTATTTAAGCCTCAGAGTCAGTTGGAGATGAATTTGAGGACACTTGCCGCATAGACTTCTGACAGACCTAAGGATGCCATTTCCGTTGTCTTGGAATCTGTACAGCTCCTGCGTTCTCTTGAAGAACAAGAATAACTCCTACATTCTTCTCTCTCTTATTCATATATAGCCCACCCTCCAAATCTCACAAAACCCCGAAAGCGATAACCTTGATTCCATAGTGGTTGTTTGATTGAAGACGGAGGGAAGACTCGTGAAGATCGACGACTTTAACTGTGTATAAATCCGGACTTGTGAGCATCTTAGTCTTATAATTAGTTATATGAATTATCCGATTTTCGCACACCTTGTTTACGTATTGAAATTATTTTGCATGCTTGTATGAATGTCGTTTTCATTGTTATGGTTATTTTAATATTCGATAATGAGTTTTCATATTCCAAAATTTTGAACTTCCGCCGCAATGTGTTGCGTTCATTATTTGTATTAAAAGGTTAATACCGATCCAACACACTCGCCTCGTAGACTTCCGACGGACCTGAGGCCGCCATTTTCGTTGTCTTGGAAAAAGGGGTTTTTGGGTTTTTGGAGTCGGAAAGGAGAGAGTTGGACAGAGGCGAGGGTTTTTGGAGTCAGTTAGAACTTGCATTTGATAAATATTCGAACTGAATCTATATAAATGAAAAGGCTCTATTTGTATAATATTCTCGTTTTTTTTTTCTTTCTTTTTTTCTATTTGTTATCGAACAAAATTTAATTGAGACAAAAAGTTAAAAAAATCTGTCTTCTATTCCAGTATTGGGAAGGAAAAGAAAAACGGGCTTTGAACCCGCTTTTCACCCCTACAAGGAAGTAACTCTTGACCATGAGCTCGTATGTAGGACATCAAAAGCCCGGGCTAACAAAGTAGATGGACCGCTCGGCTCGGCCCACTCATAACGAGATAATTGCGGACTGCAAATACGATCACTCTCTCTCTCACTCACTCTTTCAATTTTCTATTCCCAGAGAAATAGAGAGAGAATGTCGACGGCGGCGGAGGAAGAGAGCGCAGTGAAGGAGCCTCTGGATCTGATTCGCCTCAGCCTCGACGAGCGCATCTACGTCAAGCTCCGCTCCGACCGCGAGCTCCGCGGCAAGCTCCATGTCAGCCCTCTCTTTCTCTATCCTCAACATTAGGGTTTTTTCTCTTCTGCGTTTTTGGGAATCACTCATTACTTTTCTGGGTTTTGCCTTCATCGATTTCTACCTTTGAAAAAGTATGCCGAAGTGTGCATCAAGAATGTTGCTTTGGCATGCCTTTGGTCTTCTCTGATGTGGGATTTCCTGGTTTTTTTTTTTTGGCATTGCAGGCATATGATCAACATTTAAACATGATTCTCGGTGATGTCGAGGAGATTGTTACGACGGTGGAGATCGATGATGAGACCTATGAAGAGATTGTTAGAGTATGTATTTTTTTTTTTGGTCATTTCTTTTATTCGTTTGTATTGGTGGTCATAGACATTGATAGGATTAGGATTATTCTATAATGCTTGTTGAGATATTAAGCTAATAAACGGAATCGAACCAAAATCGTGGCTTTGATCTTTTGCGGGCGTTTTTACATTCGAAAATCTCAGAACAAGATTAAACTTCCCCCGTCTAATTTTCATGTGTAGTAATGTCTCTTTTTCGAATGTATCAGACTACAAGGCGAACAGTTCCGTTTCTATTTGTGAGAGGAGATGGAGTCATCCTTGTTTCACCCCCTCTCAGAACAGCTTGATGGCGATTGGCGAATGATCGGTTGTCGTTTTCGTGAAACGGTCTGTACTTTAAATTTTTGTATTGTCAGAACAGACTTATCTGGTTTGTAGGCATTATTAGGAAAAAGATTACTTTGGAAATGATTGACTGAAACGAAGCTGCCTGAATTTTAAGAGTAGCTTCTTATGTGATTCTTCGTATTTATTCACATGGATTTTAGCTCTTTATGCGCTTGTTTCATTAGGTTCTTGCTGAAATTTACATTTTTTTTTAAAAAGAAGCAGAGAATTTATTGTTAAAATAATATTACAAGGAAAAAAATATGGTCTTAAGTTTACATACATCGTTATAAGTTTGTACCAGTGTCCATGCTAACGAATTTCAGAGAGTAATGACACCTAATCTTCTCATGCTGCATTTGCCTTGTATATTTTTTATAAAACTGCATACCCCAACACTTAGAAAATAAGAAAAATATTAACGCACACGGCTTGTTACCTAATCTCTAACATGTTGAATTTTGTTCCGTATAATTATTTGCAACACTTGACTTGTCACCTAATCTCAACACGTTGAATTTTTGTTCCGCATATTTATTAACATGTGCGGAACGCATAGTTTACTCGTTATTGAATATTGTCAATTGTCGAGTGTTACAGAATTGTAGATAAAAATGTATTAAGATGAGTACAACTAAAGAACTTTTGTTATTATGTCCTATATTTGGATTTTGAATCGTAGCTTCAATATATTAAGATAATGTGATGAGCGTTAAATTATTTGAAAATTGTGGTGAAAAAAAGATCATTTAACCGTTAGAAATTGAATGAATTTGTAGTTCCTCATGATGAGAAGCTTTGTTTATTGAAAGAATGAGAAGGAAACTCATGATTAGTTGTATAATTACATGATAGTCTCATCCCATGATAAGTGTTGTAGTACCAAAACAAAGAGCGTTCATTCCTTGTCTTGAGCAGCATACAGTGCTTTAATTTCCTCCACATCATCGTAGCTTCCCAGAAATATTGGAGAACGTTCATGAATCTTCGTTGGAACCAAGTCCAGTGCCTGATAGATAATACAATTATGGATATATATATTGGCAAGGAATAGGATAAATTTCCAATGCATGAGCATAGAAAGAAAGAGGAAGTTCGATACCCGTTCTTTGCCGGTGAAACTTTGACCACCCGCTTGCTCCATCAGAAATGACATCGGGAAAACTTCGTAGAGAACACTGTTTCACATTTTCAGTCACTGCTTTTAGTAATCTTCACAAACAATTTGCAATTTGAATATACAAGACTGTATCACCCTCTGAAAACTGTCCAGAACACGGTGTATCGAAGCTTTGACTTACCGAAGCTTTCCATTAGGGCTCTTCTTATCAGCCGGGTACAGAAAGATACCGCCGTACAGCAAAGTACGGTGGACATCAGCAACCATACTGAAAAAATAAAATCATAAGATTTTTGTGATTTGTTGATTTTTTATATGGTATATTTATCCCAAAAAAGAAGTTTTACGGTATCAGTTATGTTAGGACAGGCGAACGTCTGCATAGAAATGTTTTTAATCTCAAAACTTTCGGCATTAAAAGTACCTTCCGATGTATCTGAGAGATTTTGCTGATGAACCGTCTGTCGGGAATTTGCATTTTTCCACGTACCTGCAAATTAGGGAAGAAAAATAAAACTCATAATAAAATGAAGGAATCGAGCTCAAAAACGAGAGGGATTGTGTTTTATGTACTTGGCGGTTGCACCGTCCCAGTTTTTGGCATTTCCTTCATTCACGGAATATATCTTTCCTTTCTTTGGGATCTAGAAGAGAAAAAAACGGAATGAAGAAACATGAAAAGGAGAATAGGAATTTGTTGTGAAAAGTGTACCTTGATTGCGGGGTGAGTGAGTATGAACTCGCCTAGAGACGGGTCAAGTGTAAACCCGTTGACTCCACTCCCGGTGCTTAACACAAGCTGTCAATATGTGTAAGACAATGCTTAAGGGGTGAAATTGCACTGATAAGCAACCAAACCAAAGCGGAGAAAAATCACGTCGTGATTCGTACCGTGCAAGAGCTTCCATACATGCAGTAGCCTGCAGCTACCATGTTCTTCCCCGGTTGCAGGACATTATCCAGAGTCGGTTCATTTCCATCTTTCACTACGTAGATCCCAAAAATCTACAACACATTTAATGGGTAATTACATAACACGTCCTTTTGCACGACCCATCGAAATGAAAGAAGAGAGATTGCAATTCGTACCGTCCCAATCGAAACACCGCAGTCGATGTTAGAGGAACCGTCCAATGGATCGAAGACGACGCAATACCTAAAGTCAGAGAAGAGCCTCTATTATATATTGAATTGAAAGCTTCCAAGAAGCAGTAATTATTGAGAAGCTTCACACCTTCCTCGCTTCGATGGCTCGACGATCGTTGCTTCCTCATCTTCTTCGGACACGAGGATGCACTGAAAACACCAGAATTCTTTTAATCACATAATTTAGAAATAGCACGACCAAATATACATCGATCTTTGCGGTTACTTACCGTGCGGCCACTGCTGACTAAAGCCTTGATGAAAACTTCATTGGAGAGCACATCCAGTTTCTTCTGCTCTTCCCCCTTTAATCCACATTCGAAACAAAGAAAGAGAAAACAGTTTATGAAGCAAACATGTGAAGACAAGTCAGTGTTTTTTTTAAGGCCATTAAAGAGATACCTGGACATTGGTCTCTCCGGCAAGTCCTATGAGTTTCGCCAGACCCGCCTGCCACGCAACACAGCAAAGAAAGACACCACCTTTAAACACTTTTCTCCATATCAAAACAACAAGATATAATATATAGAGACCCAACAAGAAGAAAAAACGATTGAATAAAGAAAAGACAAAGAAACAGACCGTCCACTCCCCAAAAGCACAAGAGCAACGATAATTTACAGAGAGAGAGAGAGAGAAATCTATCGATGGAGACCCAACAAGCACAAAGTAAACCAGCGAAACTATAATATTAATATATACATTAAAAAAAACCCCAATAAAACATCCGTTGAAGAAAATAAGTCGAAAATACAAAGACAAAAAGAAGCGAAAAGCAGACCCTCCTCCTCTTCACAATAGAAAGACAAGAGAAGAGAGAGGTGGTTGACCTTGTTGACGGCGGAGCAGACGAACTTGCAGCCGAGGACGATGTGGTTGAGGAGGATGGAGAAGTCGCCGCGGGACTCGGGGTGCTTGGACTGCTCGTTCAGCACGTACCGAGTGATGGTCATCAGGTCCGTGTTGTGAGCCTCCGCCGCGTGATCCATCTTCTCTTCTCTTCTCTTCTCTTCTCTTCTCCAACAACACAGCAAAGCTTGATCGCTTCGGGTGCTCAACTCGAGGCCAAAATGGAGACCTGCCCGACTCGGATTTGGGATTTGTACCAAACAAACACGCTCGCTTCTCGAGAATGGAATGGATGAGAGGACACGTGGCAGCTCTGCGTGCGAATCAGAGGTGGGTGGTCGTCACCAAGATAACGCCTTTCGTCGAAACATGGAATTGGATTCGACGGTTCCAAGGTTTTTGTCTATATTTCGTGGCGTAATCGCGGGAAGCTTTCTTTATATATACCTTTGCTCCTCGGTCCTCCAACTTTTCCTTTTGCGCTCTTTTCGGACGCGTCTCTTAATTGCATTTTATTACTACTTTGAAACCCTTGGCTAAAATATAGTGTCAGCCAATATTTTCTTACAATAAAACGAAAATCAAGGGATTACTATGTGACTCGGATCTTATGACGATCCTATCTTAGTTGGAAAATGGAATGGTTAGTTAACTAATTAAAGTATAAATAATTGATAAGTCTTTAAATGCATTGTGCGTAATTGTTATTCGTCGTTATCTTTCTCACATGGCACCACTTAAGGCAATTCGCAACAAAAAAATCGGCAATATATTTAATTGTTAGGACCCCAAATATGACTTTCAATTTGCTTGATTCATGGAATAAAGTATGAGTGGTCATCCATAATATTCCATAACATTTATGCTCGTTTACGTTACTATTTTTAATAATATACTTGTTATTTCAAAACATGCACCTTTTTGTCAACTACATATAAATCATCGATGTACTTCGCTTCGATCAAATATAAAATAAATATAAAAATATATGGACAATCAATTTTACAGACCCTCTATATTGTTTTTTTGTTTTTTGTTTTTTAAATATATAAGGACTACCAATTTTAGAGACCATCTATTTTGTTTTTCATTTTTTAAAGTTCCTCAATTTGTATAATAACCATAACGCACTTTTGAATTTATAACTTTGTTCTCATTTGACCCTTCTGTTAAAAATTCCATAGTTTTTAGTTTGGGTTATCGGTAGCGAAAATAATCAACTACGTCGAATGTTGAATTTTAACACATATTCTTTTTTGTGATGGCAAAATACTTAATTCAATGAATATTATACTTTAATACCTATTTTTATTTTTTGACGACGAATATACACTACGACGAATGTTGCATTTTAATTTTAAATGGCAAAAGTTTTATACAGGAGCGTACATAGTCAAATTCTTTAATTAACTTTTGTTTGTTATTATTAGTGGCAAAAACACTCATATAAAATTAAATAAAAATAATAGTCAAACATTGGTAAAATCCTGCAATTAATCTATGTAAGAATAGAAAGAGTGCCTAAATTAATAAAGAAAAAAAAAATGTTAAATTCAAAAGCTAATTAAAGTTAAAACTTGAATACTTCGTTTGCAATAAATGATAAAGCGTATAACAACAATTATCATAAATAAAAAATTGAGAAGTAAAGTAAAATCAATATGGATATGTGTCATTTAACTTGTACTAATGACATTGTGCAACTCTTTCATGAAAAAATCGGAAGACTCTAATCTAGCAAACAGAAAGATGATCTTGTTTTTCAAAGTTCTTTGTATTTTATGTTTAATCATAAAAGATCATAAAAGGTCTTTAAGTATATTAAAATAAAATTGAAACAAATATTTTACATCTTATTGGTTAAAATTTAGTATTTTATTAAACTTTTGTATATATTGTAGATTTATCTCTTAGTTTTCTAACCAAGAACGAAGAAACCACTAGCCGAGAAAAGGCAGGGGTCCATCGTCAGTTTAAAATATAGACTCAGTGGCCATGTTCTGTTTTAAGACCATGACCCTTCAACGAGCAGAGTTCGAATTCCTTATCACTAACTTATTTACTTGTTTTTCTTAAACCAAGAAAGGCTGTCTACTTCAAATAATAACAATTTAAATTTACTATGTGAAAAAGAAAACTATGGTAGTTCTATGAAAAAAAAAAAACTATTGGAAAGAAAAAGTATGTGAAAAAGAAAACTTTATACTAATGTAGTTCTTTTTATATATAACAAATTGAAATTAAGAAGTATGAATACTATTATACAATAAAGTCCCGTTAAATTAATATTTCAAGTTAGATTACCCATTTAAATAAACTCTCTCTCTCTCTCTCGTTAAGTTAATATCTCTAGTTAAATTACCAACATGCTAAATCAATAATTTTAATAAATTTTAAGAATTAAAAATAAATATTATATTAATTGATAATTCAATATGAATCCTGAAATATGATAGAAACAAAATGTATGTATCGAAACACCTATTGCATACATTGTTTGTCATTTTTATTTAAAAACTAACTTTCTTTACACACCTTTTGACTAACATCATTTATACATATGTTGTAGAAACTTCCCTATAAAACATCCTCATGAAATAAATATCCCAATATTTATAATGCTTTTCTCTGCATATATTACTCAAAAAGACAAATTAAAGTTGTTTAATATTTTCAACACATTTATAAATATAAAACAGTTGTGCAACCGCGGAAGGCGCGGTGAATCCACTAGTTATAAATTGAGAGAAGAAACGAATAAGAGAGAGGAAAGAAGAAAATAAAAAAAAGGAGATAGTGTGAGAGAAGGAGAAAGTTTGGGTTACGCATGAATAGTAGAAGAGAGAGTGTTAGTGAGTAGTAAAGAGGTTAGTTTAGAAAAAATAAAAGGAAATGAGAATATTGTAATCAAGATTAACATTGAGATTTGTAATGACCATTCCTTCAAACTTATCTTTTCTTTAATTAAACTAGTGGACTGGCACCGCGCGGAGCGCGGTGACGATAAAAATATTGAATAAATTAATTCATTTGATTATTTATCGAAAACCAAAAATATTTATCAACGTCAAACTTATACAATTCTTAAATATTACTATAAATATTTAGAAAAGTTAAAAGTAATGGTTATCATAAATATAATCCCGCAATTAATCTATGCAAGAATAGAAGATTGCCTAAATTAATTTAAATAAGAACGTTAAATTAAAAGGCTATGTAAAACTTAAATATAGTATTTGTTAAATGATAAGTGTGTTGATTAACTAAACCTTGAAATTAGCCGTGTCTTGGTTATTTTCTTCTCAAATTGTCTTTGTTAACTACTTAGTTCTTAGAAGAAGAAAAAATCATGAACAAAATTATAAGAAATTTTACTCGTTAGTTCTCAAAATTATAATTTTACTCGTTAAGTTGTTAAGTGCATTCTTAGTTCTTAAAATGCAATCTAATTTTATTTTACTCGTGAAAGAACGATACTTTATAATCAATTCCTAACCATTATTATTGTGTCCAAATTATAAGAAATATCAATCGTGAATGAGCCATACTTTATAATCAATCTCTAACCATTATTATTGTCTCCAAATTATAAGAAATATATCAATAACAATCAATTAAATCAAATAATTAATTTTAAGCTTTTTCCCTTTACATATTACCCATTTTCCCTTTACATATTACCTTTAAAGATCAAAATTATACACTTAACTATTCTATTGAAATATGGATTGTAACATGAATTTTGATTGCATTTTGTAGTGAACATTGTTTTTTCTTTCTCCCCGATTTCCCTAATTGGACGGTGGGCCGTTGTGATACAAAATTCTACAGCAAAGGTATAATATTGATTTTTTATAACGCTTAGCCGTTTAGGTTATAAAATACTACATAATTTTTTTTTTGAACCATATTGCATACATAATTAAAGCGCGCATTATATTAAAATATAAAGAATATGAAATCTAATTATAATTACCAAACAATAATATATCGAGCAACTTCCATTGCCACAAGAGCTCCGTATGCTCAAGCAAATCACCAAATTGTCTATTTATATGAAGAAAAAAAATCATAATAATAAAGTTTCATTCAAATCCAATACATCATCTAAAAGGAAATAAATCATCTACAGGCAAATTTTAAAGTAGCAAGATTTTAAGAAATGCTAATATTATGAGTATAAACCTTAACAGTATGCTCACAAATGGTAGAGCCACTGTATTTATATATAAAAAAAAATCGAATAAAATAAGTGCAGATAACATATAAATTAGATGTTTCACTCTCAACAAAATTTTGCGACTATTAATGTTTTTAACTCAATTTGTGTCATGCCGCCATCAAATATTCGTTGAGTCGTGATCAATTTCAATGCATCCTCGAGATCGTTTCCCTGAAATTGTTCCTTAAGAAATGAGAAAGAAAAACATAATCTCTCTTGACCAAAAAAGTTCAGCAAAAGAAACAATAAAATCAAACCACGCATATATACAAATTTAAATACTTGAACATTTGCATATATTTGAAGAAGATAGAATATGTGTATATAAATTCAAAACTTATCCAGTATTCTCAAAGAAAAAAGCGGGTTGCCAACGGAGTAGAAAATTGCCGCCTAAGTTAATCCTATACAAATAAAATCAAAACAAAAAATTCATCTCGATGAGCTCTTCTTCAGCCAGAGATTGTCCTTCTGCAGGCTCTCTTGAATATTTCTTTATATACATAGATTTTTAGGAAGTTCTAAGGACATTATTATTAGACGTGGATTAGTTCAAGGAATTAATATTACACTGACTATTAAGCTCTTAAAAATTGAATGTGGGCTTAACTGATTGTTAGACTGTCACACGGTCTTAAACATGAATAAATATGTGACTATCCTTCTTCTTTTAGTCACTGTATTATATGCTAATATATAGCTCTAATTAAATATGCGACTCCTCAATTGTGCATGGATATATTTAAAATGAAAAGGCAAAATGGATGTCATATACGTTTAAAAAAATAAATTAATAATGAATGTTCATCAGGCATTAATTAAGAGTGTGTTTTTAAGAGTAGAAATAAAGCAATACTCACAAATGGATTATTTATATAAAAAAATTAAAATTCTAAAAAATTAACATTTGAGCATGTCTTTATTATAAAATTATCTAGAGAAAATTTTGTGATAATGCTTTTAATATCTATATAGATTTTTATTGACCTTGTTCCTTTATCTATAGGAGAAGAAAGAAAATCCAACATAAACTTTTAATTTCCATGATTAATCTCGTTTTATTAACAAAATCCAACATTATAAAATCATGAAATACAAAATATTTGCATTTCAAGCTCACCCTTCTCGACGCTATTGACTAAAAATGACAGAAATCGACTATAATTAAAATCTCTATATAAAATTTTTATTATTGAGTAATTAATTATTGTGATACATATATAATAAGCAATGTGGAATAGAAGTATGTGCATGACTGTTACATGTTAGTCATATATGTTGCGATAAGTAAGGATTAAGTTTGAAAGTTAATTTTTCAGACGGTAAATTAATCATTTTTTTAAATGTAAGTATATAACTAACCGAACCACTTGATCACATGTTTGTTTACATTACATCTTAAACATTTATTTTGATACATGCGTTTTTCATACGCAATTGTATAATTGAAAGAATAATTTATATTTAGATCACATGAGCTCTCTTTAATAACATTACCCCTTAAAACACATTTATATATAATTAATAGCCTCTTGTATGAAAAGAAATAAGGGTAGTTATTACAATTTACAGATATATAAATAACGTTCATATTTTACATACCCAACTTTTGTTTGGGTTAATAAAACAATAATGAATATGAATCCTAATAAGCACCTTGATGAGTAGTTTATTCACTCACATAACATTCAACTGCAATACTTCTATCCTGAACGATAATACGTGTATAAGAACTAAAACAAAGTAAAATTGGTTAGTATAGAGTTTGAAGTACTGTTTACAAGCACAAAGTCCCACGCGAGGAGTCGAGAAGCCCCAAGCCGCCGGTGCCAATGATGGCAAAGAAAAGGCAGGGAAAGTCTTCGTCATGAGACCGAAAATGACATGTTGGCAAGAAGGAAGAGAATATAGATTAGGAGATAATGGGATAATCTAAAAAGGAAGAACCAAGTTCTCAAAGAAGCTGTGAAACTGCGGTAGTCCGCCCGCCCGCGTGCGCCACAAAAAGAATCCTGAATTCTGCCTAAAACAAGCAATTATCATAACAAACAAATTAGGCATGTTTCTATGGTTAATTAAAACAAATGGAAGAAAAAAAAAAGCACTTACGTGATAAAGAGAGGTAAACCTCGGATATTCGATTAGGTGCAAAATAGTGATAATGTGAGTAAGAGTTAAAAATAAAATAAAAAATCTATATATATATAGAGAGAGAGCGGAAGAAATATTATTACAGTATAATTATATTAAAAACCTAAAGGTCAAAGAAAAAAAATAACTTCTCATAAAACAAAGTTCATAAGAAAATATATCAAGAATAAATTTACCTGCAACTACATTGGCTGAGGTTACGGAGCCAGTTAAATAGCAGCATCAAGGGTTGAATGGGGTTTGGAATTGATCGTCGAATGAAGAGATCGGTGAGTTCGTGTCTCAGAAAGAAGAAAAAAAAAGAATTAAAACAGTGCTAAATAAAAACAAAAAAGATGATATATATATATATATATTATATAACTGTTGGAAGATTAAGAAATGCTACTCGACATTGAATATGGAATAGGAGACGAATATTTGCTTGCATAAATGTGAACTTTTTAACTTCTATTTGCTTGTGCTCTTTATTCACGTTGTGTAGTGATTATTCAAATATACTATTTAATTACCTCATGAATTAATGCAGCCATTACTATAATCTCATATGAATAAAAATAATATAAAAAATAAAAAAATCTGAAGATTTTAGAATTTGAGGATTCTCAAATCTTTGGCTTTTTAAGCTATCACTTTATTATGGATAGATTTTCTTTTTATATATATATAGATTGTTTTAGTGATTGCGAGGGATTATGATAATATATATAACTAAATGGAATTTTACTTTTTTATACCCTCTAGTTTCAAATTTTACAAAAATATACAATTTAGTTTGATAAACAACTAAAATATACATTCAATGCGTACTTTAATTTCCTCTTTATACCCTCTAACCATTTGTATTTTTAATATCCCAAAATAAACTTAATTTTTCAGTTCTATTTAACTTATGAACTAATTCACCGATCTCTCTCCCAATAACCCTTACAAATTTATCGACTCCTTTTTTTGGATTGGTCTATGCAAACTTGCTCGATCAAATGCTCGACGCAGTCATCTTCGCGATGGAAAGACTTGGGTTCCGTGACGTGCCGATGGCGATTCCTTGCGAATCCAAGCTCGCTCCTGCTTCCTGATCAGTACACATATTCAAATCTATGAGGATAGAGAGTTGGTTTTACACCATTCTGAAGGCAAATATCAGTAAAGTCAATAGATGCGGCTAGTCAAGAAAAATTTAGGCCATTTGAGCTGAAAATGGGCAAAGCTCGGCATTGAAGAAAGAGGGTAAAGAGAGGTGAAAATGATGTGGTAGCAAAGAAGATGAGAGTATATGGTAATTTCATCTTGACAAAAGGGTAAAAGCGGTATATTACACTCTGAGGGTTTACTTTAGTTATTTTTCAAATTAGAGGAGAGTATATTTTTGTTAAAATTGAAACTAGAGGGTACAAAAAAGTAAATTTCTCTTAACTAAATACCGTAGTAAGCAGGGGCGGATTTATTGAGGGCCGAGCGGGGACGGCCGCCCCCACTTGATTCAAATCTGTGATTTTTAATGAATAAATTATATATACAATTTTATTAATATATATATTAAATGTATCATGACCAAACAAAGTTAATACTCTGGTGTAGTGGCTACTTTTTAAATCTCCTTCTTTGAACACCAAGGTTCAATTCTGATCAGCTTCATTTTTTTAACATTTATGATCTCTATTATTAATCATCTCCTAATATAAAGATTCTTTTATTATACACTAAGCTATAATATTTGTAATTGTATAATTGTATCACCAAAAATTTTATCGATTACTTAAAATTAATTATAAAAATATTTTATTTATTATATTATATTCTAAAAATTTCGGCTTAATTTTCTTCGCCCCCTCTTGGAAAAATCCTGGCTCCGCTCCTGGTAGTAAGTGTATTTACTTATTACGACTATCCCACTACAATTGATTACACACCAAAGCTAAATATGACGTCATGCAAAGCTAAATACAAAAACCCAAATCTGGCATGCTATAAACCAAGGTTTAAAATGCCGCTTGCCGATGTCGTTTCGCATTTTTCGTTTTACGGATATATCGCTTGCCGATGGGTATGTCGATGGGCAAATGGTAAAAAAAGGCATGCCGCATGCCGCATATACCGCATATACCGCATGGGCATACCGCATGCCGATTGGGTTTTCGATGGATATTTTGTAAAAAATATTTGAGTATTTAAGCAAGATATTTATATAGGTTCAAAACTACATATTTAATAAATACAAGACATAATTGTATACAACAAAATACATTTGTAACTTAAATATGTAGGTGAAATGTATAATGCTAAGTCACTTTATTAGTTGAAGTGTATAATATTAAGTCAAATTATTATGTGAAGTGAATATGTATGTTAAGTGTGTAATATTAAGTGAATATGCATGTTAATTGTATACGTGTATGTTAACAAATTTAATATTAGTTGAAGTGTATAATATTAAATGAATGAATATATAAATATATATATATTAAGTGTATATGTATGTTAGGTGAAGTTAATATGTATATTTGTAAAATATTATTTGAAGTGTATAATATTAAATTAAATTATTAGGTGAAGTGTTTGTTAAGTGTGAATGTGTGATATTAGCTCTTGTGCAAGTATAATTATTTTTGCCGAAAATTTAATTGGTATTTTTACCAAAATCTACCAAATTTTTAACTTTTAGCGAAATTCCATCCATTTTTCGCACATTTACTCACAAAAGCGAAACACGAAATTCCATCCACTTGCCCATGCGAAAAATGCGAAAAATGGTAAAAATCCAGCGAAACGACAGGATTTTCGTTTCGCATACCTCCGAAAAACGAAAATCGGTCGAAATATCGACCGATTTTCGCGAAATTTTACACCTTGCTATAAACATATGTTGAAACAGAGCTGGTGTTTGCTTCTATCAGCCCAGTCTTTTTAGTTTGGTTTCTGCTAACAGCTTTGTAGAGGGCGATTCGTACCGCCTTACAGTCACAAAAATACATAATGCAAACACATGAATGATACGAATGAAGGGGTATCTTTGCTTGATTATGATTACAAAGGGGATCGGTTTCTTCCGTTTATAGCTTGGAACCTCGAAGGAGAATACGACTAAGCTAAGATTAACAGTATCAAATACGTTACACAAAGGCTCTCTAAACACTATGCGATGACACTGTTTTCTCCCTTGCCTCTCGATCTCGACCAACCCCTTCGAATGAGAGCTCCCTCTCTATTTATAGCGACGCTCGGACCTCCTCGGCTCGAATCCCTTGGATGATCCTTTGGTGGTCCCCCCTTCAAATATTCTGTGGTCCTCTTCTCTGACATTCTCGACGGCTGCCAAAGGAGCTCGTTTCCACTAACGTTGTCCCCCTGCCACATTCTGAGCGCACTACCCAGCAGTGGTCCCCCAGGGCCGTACTCTCTTGTCGCATCCAGGGAAGAAACCCTAGACCTTAGTGGGCTTGAGAGTCCTCCTTGGTCATCGCCTCTTGCGATGGGCCGGGGGCCCATCGCCACCCGACCAGCCTTGAAGAACTTGGGCTGTCTCCTCGACATTCTTCCTTGGTGGGCCGAGGGCCCATCACCATCTTGCAAACCTCTACCTTCAACGTTTCTAGGGAGAACGACAAGTGTAAAGTTGAGGATGGATTTGACCAAATCTGACCTTAACAGTCAGTCTCCCATTTTGCCAAGTGTGAGCACTTGGGAAAATGTAGGAAGAGAAAACTCCGCGCGACAACCCTCATCGAGCGACGAGATCACCCTCTCGAGGGTCTTCGAACGTCGACAACCCCCTCGCGATGACAAAATTCCCAGGAGGCTCGCCATGCGATGGCCATCATCGGGCGACAAGGCCAAGCCCCCGAGGGCCCCCGCTTGGCGACAGCATCCTCGCGATGATGCACCAGCGCCTCTTGCCGACGTGTCGATGTCCCATCGTAGCGCATGTAGCGACGCCTCGAATCCCTCCCGCATTTAATGCGGGGTTTCCCAGGTACTCGAGTACCTGCTTTATGGGATTCCCAACGGCTCCTTCATTTCGACCGTCGTCCGATCCACTCGCGCCCCTTCGCCTTCTTCCGACCTCTCTCTTATACACGAAATTCCTCTTTCTTCTTTCATTTACTCCTAAACACGCATTCGCACTTTCTCTTTCTCTCTCGACGCTCCTGTCTTCTTCCTGTCCGTCTCTCTCTCTCAGCCTTCCTCCGATCATGGCAATGGCCGGCAAAATCTTCCAGACCAGGTCCCTCTCCATCGTGACGGAGGCGAACCGGGAACACTTCGTCAAGAACTACATCGACAGCGAGAAATACCTCCTCCGGCTCCCGTATCCTGGTGAGCGCGCCGACGAGCCTCAAGACGACTGCATAGCCATCTACGAGCACTTCTTTACCGACGTCGGCCTTCACCTCCCGGTGCCGAACCTGATCATGGCCTTCTTAGTGGCCTTCAAGGTGCCGATAACTCAGGTGAGCCCCAACTCTCTCCGGCTGCTCTTGTGCACCCTCGTGCTGGGCTTGGAACAGGGGGTCGAGGTCACTCTGGAGGACCTCATGACCCTGTATTTCTTCTCGAAGAACCCCAAGAACATTGGGCGCCTTTCGCTGTCTCACCGCAGCCAGCCACACATCCTCCTGAATCCTCCCAACAAAGAGGCGATGTGGGAGAATCGTTACTTCTTCACGCGCGTGAGCGCGTCGACGTTCGGACCCAACCACGCGGAGCTGCCCCGCGCCTGGATCGTCGACAAGGATCTCCCCAAGTTCTCGCCATCGACCGACGAGGACGTCGTGGCTCGCTTCGCGAGCGTGTGCAACGCTCTTCTCGCCAGCGATCGCCGCGACTGGCTTCTCGACTTCAACGCGGCCCGAATCGTGAATTCGGGCATTTACCGACTCTGCAACATCATGGGCCCGCCTCCCCGCTCGCTGTTCCCGCCCGGATTTTGGGCCGATGAGGACGGGAAGGGCTCGTCGGCTCCTCAGCCACAAAAGGAAATCTCGTTTCGACGAGACCGGCGAGGAGTCTTCTCGCCAGAAGAGCAAAACCACCCCGACGCCGGTGCCGCCCCCGCGAGACCGGTCCAAGGATGGTTACCTGGGGTTAGTCCCCCGAGAAGGGAGGGACCACGTGCTCTCGCACGACGACCCTCCGCTCCACGACGCCTCCTCAGAGCGTCGCTCCAAGCATGCGGCCGACGCCGACGCGCCCCGTCGGCCTGTCGACACGCCGCAACCTGCCGCGAGCCGTCGTCCGTCGGAGGCTCCTCGCCCCCGAGAATCCCCTCGACGCGACGACTCCCAAACCGACCTCTCGCCCCGTCGGTCTCCGCTTGAGACCCTTACCGACGAGACGGTCGCTCCCACTCCCGGCTTCGAAGCCGTGCGCGAGGACATCTCGCCGAAGGAGTCCGAGGCTGCGACAGAGGTCACTTCGGGCAAGAGGACCGCCTCCGAGCCGATCGTCGTCACCCCTTCCGTCAGCCCAGCGACCGGATACTCTCGACGCCCCCGTCGGGAGGTGATTTTCGACGACGACTTCAGCAACGTGGATTTCTCTGATTCCGTCCCGCCCGTCGTCGACACTCAGTCGATGACGCCTCTCGTCGATCCTCCTCCTTCTACCGCGGAGATCGCCGCGCAGGCCCTCCCGGATCCGGCAACTGGGGTCGCTGGCGGCGAGAATGCCGAAGATACCTCCGCCCTCGGGGCCGATAAGATCTCCACCCCGTCGCCATCTTCCCGCGAGGCGGCCGTCGCAACGGCTGAGGGAGCTCCAGCGGTCACTCCTATACCGACTCCCCAGCCTGATGAGACTGGGGGGGATCAGCCGGATGCCTCGCAGCCCACTGTCGGACCTCGAGACGAGGTGCCCCGGGAGGACGTCGGCGTTCCTCCCGCAAGCACTTCGCCGCTCGGGCCGAACGTCCCCTGCGAGTCATCTTCGATCGAGGCCTCGCCCGGGGCGGAGGCATCGGCGGCGCACGAGGCGACCAGCGGCGAGCGCTCGCTCCTGGCCATACCTCCTCACCCCTGGAAGAAAACTCCTGGCGAGCCTTCGAAAGTGCTCGCCTCCTCGCCGGACGCCCTTCTGCCGATGTTCCCGCAAGGCATGGCGAAGGCCTCGGCCGTCATTTGCTACCCGAGCTTCCCTGATCCGCCTTCTCTGGCTTCTTCCTCGAAAGAATGGGAGACATATGCGGCTGATGCGCTCCACGGACTGTCGATGTCTCCTCAACAGTTCCGTCCTTCCGCTAGCTCATTGGCCGACTCTTCTCGCTATCGCAAGGCGGCAGCTCTTACACTCCAGGGTATCGCGCTCCTGAACGACTTGATCCACCACGAGCGCGATACTACCCACGCCCATGCGGCCAGCGAGAGCGAGATGAGCGCCAAGGTCGGGGAGCTCGAGAATCATCTTCAGATCTCCATCGCCGGGGAGCGAAGGTATCGGGAAGAAGCCACTCGGGACCGCCAGGCCCTTGAAGAAGCCAAGGCCGCCCTGGAGAAGGAGGCTTCCCTTCGTCGGCAGGCCGAGCAGCAGGTCGAGGAGCAGAAACGTGCCCTCGTCGACGAGGCGGAGCGCCATCGACGCGCGACTCACGACCTCACCGTGGCGCTCGAGAAGAAGTCGAGGAGGCTGGCTCGCCTGAGCGAGGCCATCGGCGTATCTCCCGAGGAAGAGAGTCGCTTGGTCTCCCGGGTGACCAACGCTCTGAAGAAGCTTGCCGACGAGCTGGAGGCCGCTCAAGCGGAGGTTGTCGAGGAACGCAGTGCACGGCTGCATCTCTTTGAGAAGGCTAAGGCCAAGATTCAGCGTCGCGATGAGAGGTTCGCAGCTCTCGACGAGTCTGTCGACCATCACCGCATGGTTGCCGGCTATAAAGCCAACCTCGACATGGTCGACAAGCTGCCCCCCGTCGCGACGGTGGGGAAACTCCTGCCCCTCCTGCCGAAGTGGCGCAGGATCATCGAGGAGCATTCCACGAAGGTGGAGGAGCTAGAGGTGAGGTCAGCTCTTCCTCTAGATTCGCCGCCTCTCTCGCCTTGCAATCCTCCCTCCATCGAGTCCGAGAGGCTGGCCGCCTTCGCCACGGGGACGACTGCCTCGGCTTCAGACTCAGTCGACGAGTACGGGACCAACGACGAGACCCTCTCAATTCAAGAGCCGACGGTACAGGACGATCTTCCATAGGGACACTGCCTATGTATATTTTGATTTTTCTTTTGCGAACTTTGCTGTTACCTGCTTCTCTTTCATTTTTTTTTTTTTTTTTGCTTTGGCCTTGGGCCTTTTCTTTGTACTCCCAGAACACTTGATGAAATGAAAATGATCTTTCTTTCCTCTACTGAGCTTCTGTTATTGAATCACGACTGTCTTTTTCCTCACGTTTCTCGTTTTATTGGGGTCAACTATTCTCACCCTTCTTTTCGCAGGTCGACGAGCTACCTCTCGTTTCTTGGCTTCTGAGGCCTGACGAGGGCGTGATCGCATCATTCCTCGCCAAGGATACGGAGCATTACGCTCTAGTGCGCGACCTGATCAACGTCCTAGCTCTTTGGGTCGCGGTGCCTCCTTCGGCGGGTCTCGAAGAGAGCTCCTCTGCGGCTCACCGCTTGGACCTGTTGCCGCCAACTGCTTTGACAAAGTTCCTTACTCAAGACCCGCGTCATTTGGCCACTTTTTCAGACTTCGCCGAGGACATTCTCGACCGAGCGGTGTCGGATTACATCGATGACCTCGCCGACTCCGTTCTTGAATCCGACGAGGGCCGACGCTAAACTGTTTTTGTTTTTCCAGTTTACGTAATTTGTAGTGGTTTGCCTACGAGGCTCTGATGTAAATGTGAATGTTATAAGCCTTTTGGCGTATGAGTAAACGAAGACCTTCTGTAATTATGTTATTGTTGTATATATATGTAGCTTTCTTTATACGTGATCTTAGTGTGGAGGATGTTGGCATGTGCATCCTCTCCTCCCCCCCCCCCCCTTTTTTTTAAAAACGAAACGAACATAGTAAGTGACGGTGGAGGGGGAAATTTGTCGCGATACTGCTCCTTATCGCTAGCTCTTTGTGGTGCCCTCGAGACTTATGTCGAGGCCCTTTTTTCTTCTTTTTCATGGTGCCATCGAGACTTTTGTCGAGGCCCTTTTTTCTTTTTCATGGTGCCATCGAGACTTTTGTCGAGGCCCTTTTTTTTCTTTTTCATGGTGCCATCGAGACTTTTGTCGAGGCCCTTTTTTTTTTTTTTTCCTGGTGCCATCGAGACTTTTGTCGAGGCCCTTTTTTTCTTTTTCGTGGTGCCAACGAGACTTTTGTCGAGGCCCTTTTTTGTTTTTCCTGGTGCCATCGAGACTTTTGTCGAGGCCCTTTTTTCTTTTTCGTGGTGCCGTCGAGACTTTTGTCGAGGCCCTTTTTTCTTTTTCCTGGTGCCATCGAGACTTTTGTCGAGGCCCTTTTTTCTTTTTCATGGTGCCATCGAAACTTTTGTCGAGGCTCTTTTTTCTTCTTCTTCTAAGTCGCAGGCGGTGACGAGTCCGATGATAATGTCGTTCTCGCCACGGCGGCGTACTTAGAGGGTCGATGACGATGGCGCTTTTTGCCTTTCGAATTTGCTCGCGTGCCGTATTTAGGCTCTGTTATTTTCACTTTGTTTCGCGCTTTATGTTAACGTTTTTGATTTTGTCGTCGATGCTTGGGTCGCGGCTGATCGTGCACTGCTCTTATTTTGAGGTTGTTCGTAAATTTGAGCCTGTAAGATTGTTAGAGAGATAGTTTGCCATAAAGGCGAGCCTCATTAAACCCTTCGAGTCCCCCATACGGGTGCGGCTCGCGAGGGAAGAGTACTCCCTGTCTTTATTAGAAACAAGCCGGGGCCGTGAGCGGTCCCGAACAAGTGGGTCGGGACTTCCCATTGAGAGAGTTAATATAGCATGTAAATATAAGGAATTGGGACGACAAAACCTACTGATAGAACTTCTTGAGGTGCTTGACATTCCAACTCCGAACCACCTCGAGGCCGGCCAAGTTCTCGAGCCTGTAGACTCCTGGTTTGACTACCTCTACGACCTTGTATGGGCCTTCCCAGTTTTGTCCGAGCTTCCCCGCGTTCAGCTCCGCCGTGTTCTGGAAAACCTTGCGGAGCACCAGCTCTCCGACCCTAAACTGTCGAGGGCGCACGCTTTTATTGTAGAATCGAGCGATGGTGTTTTGGTAGTTGGCGATGTGCGCTTTAGCTCGCTCTCGCCTTTCGTCGATGTGGTCCAGCTGATGGAGCAGTCCTTGGCTGTTGTCGTCCGAATGGCTTGGAGCCCACGTTCGTCGAAGACTGGGTATACCCACCTCAGCCGATATCACCGCTTCGACCCCGAAGGCGAGTGCGAAAGGGCTCTCGCCGGTGGCCGAGTGGGGAGTCGTGCGGTAGGCCTAAAGAACTCCGGGGAGCTCATCGGCCCACAAGCCCTTCTTCTTGTCGAGCCTTTTCTTGATGCTGTCGACAATGGTGCGATTGACCGCTTCCGCATTTCTGTTTCCCTGCGGGTATCTCGGCGTTGACGTGTTCAACCTTATTCTCCATCGAGTGCAGAAGTCCTGGAATCTCTTCGAGATGAACTGGGAACCGTTATCGGCGATGATCTCACGGGGCAGTCCAAAACGTGTAATCATGCTCTTCCAGACATAGCTTTCGACGTCCGAATCCTTGATGTTGGCGTACGCCTCTGCTTCGGACCACTTAGTGAAGAAGTCCGTCACTACCAGCATAAACCGCCGCTGTCGGGAGCCGGTAGACATAGGACCGACGATATCCATCGACCACTTCATGAAGAGGTACGGGACGGACACCACCGACAGCTTCTCGGCCGGGCAATTTATCGCTGGAGCATGGCGCTGGCACTTCTCGCACTTCTTAGTGTGGTCGGCGCAGTCCGCGACCATGGTTTCCCAAAAGAAGCCTTGCCGCTTGGCCTTTCGCAGGAGGGATCGGCCGCCGGAGTGATTGCCGCACTCCCCGCCGTGGATTTCTCCCATAACGTACTCTGCCTCCTTCTTGCCTAAGTATCGCAGTAGTATTCCCTCGAAGCTCGCCCTGTATAGCCTGCCATTCAGAACAGAGTACTTTGCGCTCTTGGTTCGCAACTTCCTGGCCTCCTGCCTGTCATCGGGCAACACTCCGTCGAGGATGTACCTTCGAAGAGGGCCGCGCCAATCCTCTTCTTCGTCATCGTCTACGATTCCCTGCTCGTCGGGACTTAGGTTCTCGCACTCGATGTCGAGGATCTCTTGAGCGTCAACCTCATCGTCCTGCTTCTCAGCGGTGTTATCGCTGGCCCTACGCTTCTTCTTTGGCGGACCTTCCTCTCGCTTGATACTGGGCCTCTCGACCGTCTCGACGGTGATCGACCGGAGCTCGTCGATTTCGGTTGTGGAGCCCAAGCCCGCCAACGCATCGGCGTGGTTGTTATCGCCTCTCGAAACCTGTGTCAAAGTCCAAAAGTCAAATTTCTTCGACAGGGATTCGACAACTCCGGCGTATGCCTCCATCCTTTCGTCGTTCTTCTCGTACTCCCCGTTAACCTGCTTGACCACTAACTGAGAGTCCGAGAAAGCGTTTACCTTCCTCACGCCCAAAGCCAGAGCCGATTGCATCCCGACGATGAGAGCCTCGTACTCGGCCTCGTTATTCGTGGCCCGGAAAGCGAGGCGACAAGCTTTTTCCATGACCTCTCCGATCGGGGAGACGAGCCTGATCCCGATACCCGATCCGAGCGATGTTGACGACCCATCGACGAGGAGCCCCCACATCCCTGTCTCGTCGCGCGAATCCACGAGCTCCTTCGGCAATTCGATGAGGAAGTCAGCAAGGACTTGTGATTTCAAGCTGGTTCGGAGTCGATACTCGATGTCGTACGCTCCTAACTTGATCGACCACTTCGTGATCCTCCCTGACTGGTTCGGGCTGTGAAGAATGGACCTGACGGGCCTGTCCGTCATGACGACGATGGTGTGCATCTGGAAATGGAATCTCAATTTTTCCGATGCGTCGAATAACGCGAGAGCCAGTTTTTCAACCTGGGGGTACCGCGTTTTGGCGTCAAGGAGCTTCCGGCTAATATACGAAACTGGCTTCTGCTCCCCCTTCTCTTCTCGCACTAACACCTGGCTTATCGCGTGATCGGACACCGCGAGGTACAGGTACAGAGGCTCTCCTGGCTCCGGCTTCGTCATGACTGGCGGCGACGAGAGATAAGCCTTCAACGCTTGGAACGCCTCCTCGCATTCCTGCGTCCACTCGAACTTCTTATTCTTCTTCAGCAGCTCATAGAAGAGAAGGGTTCGGTCCGTCTGCCGCGAGATAAATCGTCCGAGCGCGTTGATCCGTCCCGTCAGCTTCTGGACCTCTCTTCGATTACGAGGCGAGGGCATGCTCTGGAAGGCTTCGACCTGGTCGGGGCTAGCCTCGATTCCGCGACGGGTCACCATGAAACCCAAGAACTTTCCGGACGAGATGCCGAAGGTACACTTCGTCGGGTTCAGCTTCATCTTATGCTCGTTGAGGACCCGGAAACATTTCTCCAGATGCTCGATGTGCATGGCAACCTTTAAGACTTGAAAACCAGGTCGTCGATGTACACCTCCAGCGTTCCCCTATCTGATCGTGGAACATCTTTGTCATGAGCCGCTGATAAGTGGTGCCGGCGTTCTTCAGCCCGAACGGCATGACTTTGTAGCAGTACGTCCCTCGCTCGCTGATGAAGGCGGTTTTCTCCTCGTCATCGGGGTGCATCCTGATCTGTTGATAGCCAGAATAGGCGTCCATGAAGCTCATGATCTCATACCCGATGGTCGCCTCGACTAAGCGGTCGATATGGGGCATCGGGAAGCTATCCTTCGGACACGCCTTGTTGAGATCGACGTAGTCCACGCAGACCCTCCACTTGCCGTTTTTCTTCTGAATGACGACAGTGTTGGCCAGCCATTCGGGGTACTTGACCTCCCGGATAGTTCCCATCGCCAGCAACCTGTCCACCTCGTCGTTGATGATCTTGTTTCTATCGGCCGCCATCTTCCTCCTCTTCTGTATGACCGGTCGATGATTGGGATCGGTGTTGAGCCGGTGAGTGATAACCGCGGGATCTATTCCTGGCATGTCGTCGTTGGTCCATGCAAAGCTTCCCTTGTTCCTCTTCAGGAACTCTACCAGCTGGGCTTTCACTTCTGGATCAAGTCTCGCACCTACTCCGACGGTTCTTGTCGGATCAGTCTCGTCGATGCAGACCTGCTCGACCTCCTCGACCTGTGGCCCACCGCTCCGCTCTTCCGTCGCCTGGTCCTCCACGTCCTCGGCGCTAAGGATCCCTGGAATTCCGAGATCTCCTCATTTCCCCTTCTTCTTGCGCCTCTTCCTTCGCTTCGTCGTTGGTGGAGGCGGGGCAGCGATGGCTAATTGCTATAAGCCGACCTCGCGGCTCTCAAGAGCCTTCTCGGGCCTCTTCCCACTACTCGCCGCTCGATGATGCATCATATAACAGATGCGGTAGGCATCGCGCCAGCCTTGTGTTGGAAATTGGATATAGCTCCGACGCCATTTATTGGAAATCGGATATACTAATATGCCAATTTACCTTAAATAATAACGAAATAGCTTCGATTGCAAATTCATTAAAAATACTTTTAACGTCCCGTCCAAATTACCTCGAATATTCCGCTCTCATCAGTCCGTCCGGGTAACTTCAAAAATAATTTTAGGTCGGAAAAGTTACACCGTAACAACGTACTGACATCGAGTAATTTGGATAAAGCGACCGGATAAATAATTGGCAATTTAATTATCACAATTAATTTCATAACAACATTATTAAATCTAATGTCTATGGAAAATAAATAAATACAATAAAAGGAATTTTGCATTTATTGACCCAATGCATAAGGCCGTACCTCATTGACGACTTCCGGCTGCGCGTTCTGACTTTGGCAGGACTTCGCCTATGCTGAGGGAAACTCCCGTGATCTTCCGGGATATTCTCCTGGATTCCTCGTACTGAAGCGTGGGCTTCGCCGGCAGGACTCCGTCGCAAAATTTAACTGGCGGTTCTTTTTAAGCTTCCGGAGAAAAATATCTCCTAAGCCGAACCAGAAGAGAGATCAGAAGCAGAAACTCGCAGACTCTAAAGAGAGAGGGAGAGCTCGAGTTTTTGCTCTGGGGAAAGCTGTGAAAAATGTGTAGAATGAGCTCCCTATTTATAGCCTTTAGCCCGTAACCAATTTTGAGAATTTTACTCCCAAATTTCGAAATTATATATATTAAATATAATTAATTATCTTAATCCAAAGGTTTAGATTCAATCTCATCTAAATCCAATGGATATAATTAATTAGGGATTTAATTAAATAAGAAAGACTTGGTAAAATCAAAAACCAATCTTATCATCTTATTTATATATATAATTCGAATATATATATATATATTTAATTTCGAAAATAATTATTAAATATAATTAATTATCCTAATCCAAAGGTTTAGATTCAATCTTATCTAAATCTAATGGATATAATTAATTAGGGATTTAATTAAATAAGAAAGACATGGTAAAATCAAAAACCAATCTTATCTACTTATTTAAATTTCGAAATATATATATATAATAATAATAATAATTTCGAAAATTGTTAATTATTATATATATTAATTAATTTCCAATCCGACGGTAAAGATTAAATCTTAAACCGATCCAACGGATACAATTAATTAGGTCAAATTCGAAAACCCTAAGCTTGGTCACCAAGCTATTATTTTCGAATTAGGGTTAGGTCAAAAATCAATTATCTTAATCCAACGGTTGATATTAAATCATTTCCATCCAATGGATTAAATTGATTTTAGGGTTTTTGCTAAAATACCAAACATTAGGTACTTATGCCGCAAATATTTAAAAGTTCAAACCAAGTCAAATGCGTGTGAAGTGGTTGAACATTTCTTGCTGCTCATATCGATATACACATATAATATATAATTAAATATATATTATTATTATTAATATAAATCTTTAAATTATTAATTAATTATTAATAAGATATTAATAATTAAATCCAAATAATTAAATTATATTAATAATTCCTGATCTCAATATCACACATTAAAATGTCATGGTGCCACACCATCATTTAAATTCGTGACATGTGATTTAATTTCATAGCTTGTCGTACCGAACACAAACTTAGAAAATCCATAAATCACAAACCGTAAGTCGGAATGACTTGGTTCAAAAAACAAAGTTGCTTAGAATTTAATTTAAATCAACATGGTGCTGATAGAAAATCTAAACTCTAACTTTCTTTTTATCAGTTAATTCCGTGTACCAAAATATGGTACTTTTGCCACGCTGACGATAAAACTATCTGACGTCTGCCAAAGACTTGTCAGTTTTATTAGTCGAGCCAAATGATTAAACATTATCCAGAATGTATTTTAATCACGTACGTATCATCCGTTATGGAGCTATCCTAGGGACCATGGACCCGTATCACTTAAGCTCCAACGAACCGCTAGATGTTCGTCAAACCTCGAAGTGATTCCACTTATAGACCCGAGGCTGTACTCTTTAGTGATACGGTATATATTATTCCCTTATAACAGCATGGTGTCCATTGATACAATCAAATTCCGGTTATTGATCTTTCACTTGATGATCCAGTACATGAGCAGACGGTTTTTACCGTATTGCCTCTCACTGCTTTTTCATTCTTAATTCAGTCGGATGATATTATGAGCAACCCACTTATGATTACGAGTCATAAGCTGGCCATGGGTAAATCTCACTTCTCACCATCGACAATTAAGGGAATCATCTTGACTCTGAAGAGAGCTATGTGATGCCCATATCTATGATCAAGCTACCTTCACTGTTGACTATCATGTTCCCAAAATAATAGTGTTGGGAACAGCAGTAATATATTGTGTTCTTAAACGGTTAAATCAAAGAACAATCAGGTCAACAGATCAGACTCAAGATCACTCATGACTTAGATCGATATCCATTTGATCATCTACTAGTGACTCAACTTCAAGTTATCAGTGACGGTCTTATATGATAACTTCTTGAGTTTAAGTCAGGTCAAGTCCAGTATGAAGACGCTTCATACTTAATGCACTTCTAGTGAATGTGACACACACACTTAATCCAGAATAGGATTATATCACTTAGTCACATTAATGACCTTTTCAATTAATGGGCTCCCACCCAGTTAATCAGGTCACGGACAATTTAAGTTCATTTATTATGATTATCAATTCTTCCTCACATTGACTCCGGTGTGATGATAATAACATAATTGCATTCCATTATGAACTATGGATCAAACATTCTATTTTACTCTACAGAAACTATATTAAGATTAACATAATAAGTATTATCTTTATTCAACGACTAGTCATAATATTTTACAAATGGGTTAAAACAGCTTGTTTAAGGACACATGTCCAACACCTTGGAGCTCCTCGATAGTCCCCTCGTCCTTTCCAGGGAACTTGATGCACTGATGATAGGTGGAGGGCACGGCTCTCATCGCATGAATCCACGGCCTTCCGAGGATCACGTTGAAGTGTGATTCCACGTCGAGGACCATGAACTCGGTCATCCTTCTTACGCTCCCGGCGTACACGGCTAGCTGAACCGTTCCCAACGAGGTGGTGACGTCACCGTTGAACCCTGACACCTTTCGGGGGCGGCCTCCGATGGTGAGGTCGTCGAGCTTCATGCGAAGCAGGCATTCGTGGGTGATCATGTCCACAGAGCTGCCGTTGTCGATGAGAACGTGCGCTATGTCGTACCCCCCGATATTGAGCTCGAGCACCAGGGTGTCGTCGTGTGAGTCCGCGCAATTATCATCCTTGACGAACTCGATCGTCGCTCCCGATGTCTCGTGTGCCGAGTCTCCTCGGTTATGCTCTCGCCCACGCCTCTGGTAGGCTTTGATGCTGTTGACCGTGTCGTCGTTGAATCGTGATCCTCCCATGATCACGTCGATTCTCGGTCTGTTGGCGGGACGGGCTGCCTCGACGCGGGTCGATGGCTCCACTTCGATCGCGAAGCTTCGCTTCTGGGCGCCCTGTCCCCCTCCGGAGCTCTGAGGGAGAGCTGTATGCTGATTGGGGAAGGCCCGATTCTCGTTGTTCCAGGGTTGCGCACGCTCTCGCGTGGCTTCCCCGTAGTCCCCGCGTTCAATCCCCTACTGGATGAACCTCTTGTAAGCGGCGCAATCCTCGGACGAATGGCCCCAGTAACCGTGGAACGAACAAAACTTGTTCATGTCCCTCGGCCACGGAGTCCTCTCGTAGCCTCCTTGGCCGCCTGAGCGTCCTCCCCGGCCGCCGCCGGAACCTCCTCTCCCTCCGTAGAATCCACCACGTCCTCCGGAGTATCCCTGCTGGCCCTCGTCGGGGTCTCCTCGGGAGTATCCTCCCTGATGGCCCTGGGCCCTGCTGTCGTGAAAATCCGCCCGCGGTTGGCTCTCGCGGGCGGTGTTGTCGCCTCTCTTCTCGTCTACCTGGTAGACTTTGTGCCTCGGTGCCTCTGGGGCGCGTCGCTCATTCTGGGCTCCCCGGTCTTCTCTCCTCGCTCTTGACGACGAGCCGTCTCGTTCGTCTCTGTTCTTCTCGGGCTTGGCCTTGGCCTCGCCCCTGTCGTCGCCCCTCTTCTTGCCGAGGATACTCTCCTCGATGTTCATGTCGATCGTCGCCCTGTGGAGGGCGTCCTCGATCGTGACCGGCACCGTCCTCGTGATCTCTTTGCAGAAATTGGAGGTGCAATGCAGGCCGTGCCTCAGGGCTTGGACGGCGACGGCGTCCTCAAGATTCGGCACCCGAATCATCACTCCCTTGAACCTTTCTACGTACTGGCATAGCGTCTCGTCCTTCCCCTGCTTGAGATCAAACAGAGACGCCAGCGTGGCCTCGCTCTGGTCGTGGATGGAATAGTGCTTTAGGAACATGGCGACGAGCTGGTCGGAATTGTCGATAATCCCTGGCGCGAGCCGTGCGAACCAGTCGCTGGCTGGGCCCTGCAAATGGTAAATAAAAAGACGGCATAGGATAGCCTCCTTTCTGGTCTCCTCGCCGCCGATGTGGTCCGTCGCTATCCTGTAGGATTTCACATGAGTCGTGGGATCAGTACCTCCTTTGTACGGTGCAAGTTTGATCTTCGGTAGCTCGTCCACCTTGACTCCTCGGATCCTGGGGGTGAAGGGGGTCACTCTGGCGTCCCTCACCAGCTTGTCGATCTCCGGACCGGCGCTCGTCGCCTGGTGCACTCGCGATGCCACCTGTCCTATATTTGCCTCCAGGGCCGCTGCCATGGCCGCCATGGCCTTCATGATCTCTCCGGTCGCCGTTGGGTCGCCCGCCTGGGCCACCGCCGACACGCTCAAGGGCGTTCTGGCCGTCGTCGCAGGCTGGGAGGTCGTTGCCGGCGTCTGGAACAGGTTTCGGACCAAGAGATCCCGCGTGGCGTCGAACGCCTCGTTGTTCGTAGGAGTCGGCAGCCCTGTTCGCCGCGTTCCTGCCTTCCGCCTGAGCTAGCAGGTCGGCGAGCTTCCGACTCTCCGCGGCTTGCTCCTCGGCTCTTCTCGTGGCCTCTTCCGCCCTCCGGTCGGCCGCCTCCAACCTCTGCATGACCTGGGTCATCTGTCGCCGCATATCGCCCAGCACCTCGCTCTGGTCGTTCCGCTCCTCGTCTTGAGGCATCTTTTGCTTTCCCTCTTCTCGTTCCTGGCTGCGCGATAGGAAGAAACTATCGCCCCATGGTGGGCGCCAAACTGTAGAGGGCGATTCGTACCGCCTTACAGTCACAAAAATACACAATGCAAACACACGAATGATACGAATGAAGGAGTATCTTTGATTGATTATGATTACAAAGGGGATCAGTTTCTTCCGTTTATAGCTTGGAACCTCGAAGGAGAATACGACTAAGCTAAGATTAACAGTATCAAATACGTTACACAAAGGCTCTCTAAACACTATGCGATGACACTGTTTTCTCCCTTGCCTCTCGATCTCGACCAACCCCTTCGAATGGGAGCTCCCTCTCTATTTATAGCGACGCTCGGACCTCCTCGGCTCGAATCCCTTGGATGATCCTTTGGTGGTCCCCCCTTCAAATATTATGTGGTCCTCCTCTCTGACATTCTCGACGGCTGCCAAAGGAGCTCGTTTCCACTAACGTTGTCCCCCTGCCACATTCTGAGCGCACTACCCAGCAGTGGTCCCCCAGGGCCGTACTCTCTTGTCGCATCCAGGGAAGAAACCCTAGACCTTAGTGGGCTTGAGAGTCCTCCTTGGTCATCGCCTCTTGCGATGGGCCGGGGGCCCATCGCCACCCGACCAGCCTTGAAGAACTTGGGCTGTCTCTTCGATTCCATTCTTCCTTGGTGGGCCGAGGGCCCATCGACATCTTGCAAACCTCTACCTTCGTCGTTTCTAGGGAGAACGACAAGTGTAAAGTTGAGGATGGATTTGACCAAATCTGACCTTAAAAAGCTTGATATTTTCTTCTTAAAAAAGCCTACTTTAGCTTCTCAATCTAACTAAGTGTCTAATGTCGTAAAACAGTATTAATTTTATACAGAGAGGCAAAAATAATCAGTTATACAGAGAGGCAAAAATTAATATTACTAAGTTATTGGTTGATAAATAATAATCCTTGAAATAAAATAACAAAAATTATCTACAGTATTAATTTTATGGAAGCTACTGTATTGTCCAAATAAATGTAGGATAAGTACAAATTTTGCCAGATACTACATGACTTGATGAAGACCGTCAAAGGAACTACCAATTTTATAGCGGCTGGGAAAAGACTTTTTTGCATCGCAAACTCAACCGTTTCAACGATACTCAGTAACGGTCGACCACATGTAATGTAAGAGCTTGCCATATTGAAGGATTGGTATGCCACGATCCACATTTTGCACTTGTTTTGCGAATTTAGCCATTAATATAATCTATTTAATTATTATTCGTTTTGTGTATTTATCATTGTTTTCTTATTTTTATAACCAGTTTAACTTTGTAAACAAGTATTGAAATTGAAACAAAATTTGTTTGAATCAGTACAAAATTGGATATATGATAATAGAACATCTAAAAATTGGATAAAACAAATTAAACCGCCCTCATTTCGCTTCGGGCTCAAGAGCCTGAGTCCATAGTGACCAGGTCTTAGGCGGGCTTAAGCAGCGAGACTCGAGCCCGCCCGAAGCTCAACTAAAAAAACACCACAAACATAAATAACAAGTGTAGTCTCTTGTTGACGGGTTGGCAACGGAGAAGATGTTGATATTTTGGGCGACAATTGGATTCCGAGGATGAGTTGTTTTAGGCTTATTGATCCCCCCTTTCTGCCATCGAACATGTGTGTGTGAGCTGAAGTCGGTTACATGAGAGTGGGACGAGATCTCATTAGAGCAATGTTTGACTCTGATGAGGATGCCTCGGCCATCCTTAGCATTCCTCGGGCGAACAATAATAAAACAGACGTAATTATATGGCATTATTCTACGAATGAGGAGTACTCTGTCAAAAGTGGATATCGAATTGGTTTTGCTTTAACATATGACCTTGGATCCACATCTTCATTTAACAACGGATCGACCTGGTGGAGCAAGATTTGGAAGATTGCAGTTCCTCCGAAAGTTAAACTCCACCTGCGGAGGGTATGTAAAAAGGTTTTGCCAACACGTACTATTCTCTCTTGCCGCGGAATTCAAATGCATACGAAGTGCCCTCTTTGCCATCTTGAGCATGAAACTGTTGGCCATTGCTTTTGGGGCTGTAAATTTTCTCAGAAAATTTGGAAACTTGCTGGGTTGGGATGTATTCTTGATATGTCCGAACCAAGAATTGATCCTCTATGCCTCATCGCTTCAGTTCTCTCTTCTCTCACCCCACGTGAGTCTGCATTATTTTCCTTTCTCATATGGCAAATATGGAATAATAGGAATAATGTGGTGAAATATGGTAAATCGAGGCCGCATCAAGATATTGTCGAAGGGGCACTCGGTTACCTCTAAGAGTTCAATGATGCGCAAAAGTCTGAGAATCCGAAGAAGGACATCAACCTAACTGCTCTTGCATGGAAACCCCTGAGGTAGGATGTGTTGATATTTGTGTTGATGCCGCAATTGATGGTCGTGAAGACAACTATGGCATAGGCTTTGTGGCTCGCAACCATGAAAATTGTGTTCTTGCGTCGATAATTAATTTCTATAGGCACGGGTGTCCCCCCAACTTGCTGAGGCTTCTGCTATTCGCCGTGGGATTGAATGGGCGTGTGACTAGGGATTGCCAAAGATTCGCATCCAATCTGACTGTTTACGCGTTATTAATACCCTAAACAATAAGTGGTTTCCGTTGTCTGATTTAGGCTCTATTGTATCTGATATCCATCGCTTAGCTACTCAGATTGAGTCCGTAGTGCTCCACTTCAGTCCGAGATGCTGCAATGAAGTCGCACATGGCCTGGCTAGACTCGCGATTTAGTCTAGAGGAAATATAGTTTGATTAAATCCATCTCGCCTAGTATTGAACCTCTTGTGTAGCGTGACTCTGTATGTAACGAGGGAGTCCCGACCCTTGTTCGGGACGCTTATTTGGCTTCTGCCATTGGTAGAGCTGCACAAATAAATCGTGAACGTGCATCGCGACGTCGCCATGTGCAGCTCTAGCCGTTGGTAATGTGATGTGGAGTACTCTTCCCTCTAGAACCGCACTTGTTTGGGGGACTCAGATGGTTTAATGAGGCTATCTTAAAAAAAAATGTTTAAAGTTAAGAATATTGTTTTAAAGCCAACCTAAATATAGAAATTAACTTATAATTATAAACAAAATTTTTTATAAATAAATCAAAGAAGAAACATGATTATATAATTATAAATTATAATCATAATAATATTAAAAAAATTAAACTATAATATTCCTCCATCATCCTCTTACTTCAAGGAAAGAACAACTCCACAAGCCATTTAATAAAATAAAATAAATCATAACTTCAAATCACTTCCCCAAAATACCCTTCTACTTTCAACTAACTAATCGATCAAAAAGAGCAGGCTTAATACGACGCCGTTAGTATTTTTTGTTTTTTCTTTCCTCTTCTTTCACTCGTCTTCTCGAACTGAGCAGTTTTCTTCTGTTTTTTCTTCATCGAAAATTGAATTAAATTCGATTCTGGACGAAAACCCTAGAATTCGGACCTTCGAGCTCCGATCTGCGGACTCTAATGGCGGATCAGGAGGAGGACGATCTCCGAATGGCTCTGCGAATGAGCATGCAGAATTCCCCGCCCGAGCCGAAGCGGAGCAAGCCCCGAGACGCGATCGCCGGAGCTCAGGCGGAAGATGGAGAGCCCTCGGATGTTCGCAACCGGCGGCTCCAGCGCGAGCTCATGGCCGCTGCTGCTGAGAAGCGGATGCTTCTGCTGTCGCCCCCGAAGTCGTCGTCGACGTCGCGGAAGATGGAATCAGCTCCGTCTGCCTCTGCTGGCTCAGATTGCAAGGCTGTTTCGAAAGGAGACAAGGAATTGGGGCTTGGGGACTTGAATTTGAACTTGGGGAGAGAATTGAGCGAGTCGGAAGCGGAGGAGCTGTTCTCGATGGTGTTCGGGGTTGGAGTTTCCAAGGGGATTCTAGCGCAGTGGAGTAATCAGGGTATAAGGTCAGCTCTCAATTTCAGCTAACTATTCAGAATTCCAGGACCCTTGAATTTTGATCTAATGAAACTCTAACGTGCAAAATTATGCTCTTATCGTTGAGATTCTTGTGGTCTTGAGGAGAATTTTCGAACTTTATCTTTACTCAATTTTCGATATGGATTCAGTTGGAAACTCAGAACTGTACTGGATTCGGATATAGATTGGATTTGCTTGTTGATTATTGGATTGAAAGTGGTTACTGTCTTCACTCAACTTGTAGAGCTTATCATCTCATGTACATGTTTATCAAAAGTGTTAATCTATGATGCTGATTTTAGAAATACTTTTTGCAGGTTTAGCACTGATCCAGAAACATCTATGGGTCTGGTGCAGCATGAAGGTGGGCCTTGTGGTGTCTTAGCAGCCATTCAAGTAATCTCTTCACCGTAAAACTCGTTAGACTTAGATAAAGTTAAAAAAATTCGATAAAAAAAAAGATGATGTTTAGTTGAATAGATCGAGGGTGAAGAAAATGATAACCATATGAAATTCTATGAAAGAAATAGATAGAACAGAGTAGATATGCATGCGGTTAGTCTTATATGCTGCTTGGTTTTTTTTTGCAGGCATTTGTTCTTAAATACCTTCTCTTCTTCCCGGAAGAATTAGGCAATGGTGCAAAAAGTACAGCACAAATTTCTGCTCCAAGGAGCTTGTCGAAAAGCCAATATGTCGCATCAAAGGACTTTGCTTCTCTACCCGAGGACGTAAAAACAAGGTGATTGCTCTTAACCACACAATCTTTTTTAGCTGATTTTTGCCAGCAAAATATATTGCCCCGAGGTTATTAGCATCTCTTGCTTTGTACTAATCTTATACCCTTACCTGTTAGGCGGTTCGTTACAATTATGTCTGTCATAACACTTCCCCCTTTTTTTTCTGCGTTACTCTGGATATGATTCTCTTGTGTCCCTCAATTATTTTGTTTCGGTGTTCTGCTACCTGTATGTTACCCATCGACACAAGTGAAACTTTCCCCGTTGTGGCGAAGGTGGTTGATAAAACATAATATTATAATTCCCGCTGTAGAACTATCATATTCTGCAGCAAATCCTGTTTTGAGTCTGTTTCTAGCTTCTAGTGCATTACTTTAAGGGTTTAATAATTGATGTTTTGGCTTTTGGCTCTGTTATCTACCAAATCCAAACTTGTTTCTTTTTAATATATTATATATATATGTGTGTGTGTGTGTGTGTGTGTGTGTGTGTATTATCTTTATCCTCAATTTCATTTTCAACAATAACCATGTGTGAATTCTTCTAATAGGGCCCTGATTAGAAGTATGGCCGAGATATTGTTTGTATGCGGAGGTAACAAATCCGCTGTTGTTGTAACTTTGAATGTTATTGGACACGATGCTGAGGATTGTGTGGGCATCCTGATGGAGGATGAGGTAAAATCACGAATGTCAGATAGGGTTAAAAATGTAAATATTATAAATACTGAGACTTGTGAGGTTAATGCAGAACATGTCTAAGAAGCTTGAAGGTCTTTCGATCGAAACAGCTTTGGATTTGCAGAAAGTTCTAAGAGTGAACGTTTGCTCATCACAAACAAGTGCATTCCAGAAGCTTGAAGCAATGATTCCAGTCTTCAGAAGTCGAATGGGTGCAATGCTGTTCCTTATTTCGGCTTTGCTATCTCGAGGATTGGTATGCTATTTATTGACCCTTTTTTATTTGTAGCGCTGTAGAATAAGATTTTGGAAGGAGACAAAACAAACCATGATATATCACTTTTGCAGTGCTGTAACCAGAAACAAAAAATCATTATATTGTAGGATTCTGTTCAAGCCGACAGGGACGACCCGAGCCTACCTTTAGTCACTGCTCCCTTTGGCCACGCCTCTCAGGTACTATATAATATATATCTACAATCTACTAATTAATAATATAGAATTACTTACGTAATGGTGGATATATTTGGATCCATCCCTTAATCAACAAATTTGTGCCAAACGCTCAATTTGAGCGCTTGGCACAAATGGTCATTCTTAGTCTTTGCGTAAATCGTCCTTCAAATCAGAAAATTACTCGCAGAAACCTTGTATCCCAAAATTGTAGCGTATATGACCCTCTTTTTTATTTAGTTAAAAAACTAATAATATTCATTGGGGTAAATTAGAAATTTTAACAAATATAATAAAATTGGACCAAGCACTACAGTTGTGGATTCCAGGAGTCAAATGTGCTCAGTTTCAATTACAGGGGTCTCAAGTGCAATTTTTGATAAATTGAGGAACTATTTCTGCGACATTGTCATGTATCAGAAGAACCATTTGTTTTTATTCTTTCTTATTGCAAACCTTCTCTAAATTTCTACCACAGGAAATTGTGAACCTTCTCCTTTGCGGTCAGGCAGTTGCGAATGTGTTCGACGGTTGTATGGATTTAGGTGGCGGAATGTCATTAAAAGGCATATCCAAAACCGTTGAAGTTGGATTCCTCACTCTTCTAGAATCTCTTAACTTCTGCAAAGTGGGACACAATCTCAAAAGCCCAAAATGGCCCATATGGGTGGTGGGAAGCGAGTCCCACTACACGGTGCTTTTTGCCCTCGACTCCTCCGTCCAAGACGAGAACGAACTCGAAGCCAGAGAGTCTCAGATCCGAAAAGCCTTTGACAGTCAGGATCAGAGTGGTGGCGGCGGTTTCATCGGCGTTGAAGGGTTTCAACAAGTCGTAAGGGAAACGAATATACGGCTCTCGCCAGAAAAAACTGACCAGTTGTGTGGCACGGGATTCATCGTGTGGAGCGAGTTCTGGCAGGTGATTCTGGATCTGGATAAAGATTCCGGCGGTCTCAAAGATTCGAGCGGGTTGATGGGCAAAAAGGTCTTTACGCTTTTTCATTTCAACGGGATTGCGAAGTCTGATCGAAACGGAAGCTGCCAGGCTGTGTCTGGCGAGACTCCAGCGCAGAGGCCGAGGCTGACCGAGCTGAGGGTCTCGGTTCCGCCGCGATGGACACCCGAGGAGTACATGGCTGATGTGGCGGCGGCGGGTAGCTCATCGGCTGAGAAAGAGAACGAAGTGTCTAAGCCCGATCCCCCACAGCACGCCCCGTTGGTTGACTGTGTGAGGACGCGTTGGCCCCGTGCCGTTTGCAACTGGATTGGCGACCCACCAAGCATCGTTTGACACTGATTTTTTTCTTCTATTTTCTCATTTGGTTTTACGTCAGGAAGCACGGAGAACGACGCCTTATGCGTGGTTTGCTTCATTCGATCCGATTCGATTTTGATGTGTTAAAAGTGAGGGTTATGTAATAATAATGTTATGATTATTATTATTATTATCTATCTCAAGTGTAAAATCCATTCATGTAGCGTCCAATAAACATCGAGTTTTGGAGTTGTAGAATTATTTTGATTGTACTGTCATTGATTAGCGAAGTGAGAGGTTCTTTTTCATGACATATCACTCGCATTGTATCCTTTGAATTTTTCATTATAAAAGTCTTTTTGGTTACGCTTAACCTTTCGACACATTCAACATTTTATTAGATAAATTAAAATATATGTAAAAATTTATTGAAAAGCAAATTAATGAATGTTAATATATATATATATATATATATATATAATAAATTGTATTTCATGTCATCACAAAATTACTTTGTGTGGTGTTTTTAAACAAAATTCGCTATCATAAATTCTATTGGTACTAAAAAATAATGCGTGATATTAAGAATGTGCAATAATTATCATTTTTTAGGAATCAATCAAAAGCTAATATCTATCGTATTCTTTGTAGTTGTATAGCTTACATTCGCGAAGATTACGCAAGGTACAATTGCTCTCAAATTCAAATTGTCTGTCGTTTTTGCCTTTCTCAAGCTCCATCCGTTTTTCATTAGTGCCCTTTGTGTTTGTTTAAATGCCTACTTGAAACTCACCACACAACTTTGTTATATTCAAGTGGACATTCAGAATGAAGCTGCCAAGTCTCGGAAATTTGCGCGTTCTAGGATCGTCACTTCCATACTTCCGTCGTAGCTTTTCACTCTGGTCGATGAAGAAGGACCCGGACCTCGAATTGGCTCTCTCGAGAAACCGTAGATGGATCGTCAACAATCAGATAAAGAACATAATTCTTCGGTACCCGAATGGGGTGGTCCCCGTCGGATACCTCCAGAAGAAGTTCAAGACGCTTGATCTCCAAGGAAAAGCGCTCAATTGGCTCAAGAAATACCCTTGCTGCTTCGAGGTCTCGCTCGAGCACGACGATCATTACTGTCGGCTCACCAAAAGGATGATGAATCTCGTGGAAGAAGAAGAAACCGTCAAGGAAATGCAGGAACCGGTGCTGGTTCGACGGTTAGTGAAGCTTCTCATGATGAGCTCAAATCAGAGGCTCAATGTCGTGAAGCTCAACGAGTTGAAGAGGAGCTTCGGTTTTCCAGATGATTACTTGATCAGGCTCGTCCCGAAACACCCGGATCTATTCCGGATTGTTAATTACAGCGGAAGGAGGAGCTCAATGGAGATCGAGCTCGTTTCTTGGGTCGCTGAGCTGGCGGTTTCCGCCATTGAGTCCTCGACTCGCGAGCTCGGTGTTGATCCGTGTTTCCCGTGTTCGTTGCCTCCAACTTGGGTGAAATCATGGGAAAGATTTCGGGATTTCAATTCAAGTCCTTACATATCGCCATACTCGGATTGCGGAAAATTGTTAGAAGGGTCGAAGGAAATGGAAAAACGGACGATCGGACTGGTTCACGAACTTCTGACGTTGACTCTCTGGAAAAGAGCATCAATCTTGAAGCTGGGACATTTCAAGAGAGAGCTTTTGTTGCCCGAAAACTTGAACATTCTCCTGCTGAAACATCCCGGTATTTTCTACGTTTCGAATAAGTATCAAATCTACACTGTTCTTCTCAGAGAAGGCTATGACAGGTCGGGTCTGATCAATAAGGATCCGCTCGTTTTGGTGAAGGAGAAGATCGGGGAATTAATGCAGGAGGGCCTTTACGAGTATAACAAACGGCATCGTCTGCAGAATCTGGAGAAGAAAAGAGAGAAAGGTATGGTCTTGGGAAGATCGGAGAAGACGAGAAACCATAATTTGCTTGATTCGGAAACCGACGATGATAACGGGGAGCGACTCGGAGGTTTGTTCAATCCCGAAGAGCGGAAACGGTTTTATAAAGTTCTCTTTGAGGATGAAGCTTAGTGATAAATATTTTGCAATATTAGCATTGCTTGATGTTGAACTATTAATATTATCTTTAGTCTTGTGTATCAAGAAACAATATTCAGAGCATAAGATATATAGAACGTTGTCTTCGTCATCAAAAAACGTAATAAAATATTATTGAATCATCGTTGAGATGTTGGGTTCAAACCTATGACACTCAAAAAAAAAAAAAACTTTGCGTATTTATTTTTTAATTATTTTTGCTTTTAAATCAGGAGAAAGTAAAATCAACAAGAATAATTCTTACATCCTATTGAAATTACGCCAAATAATATAATTTATTCATAACGAATTTAAGAAGAAAATTAGTTTGATAAAGATTTTTTAATATACAATCTGTCGGTCACCCAATCCGTCTGATCGGTCTGAGCTGATAGAGACTGGGTAACAAAAAAAAAATTATCTGGGGAATAATTAATATTTGTCTGATTATGAAACACATAGAATAAACTTTGTCCTAAATGGGCTGAACCTGAAATCGGTCCCATTAACGATTCTCATTATTCTATCCGGTTAACAAAATCCAAAATTAATTAACTGGTCCTGATCTTTACTTTATCGATTTTATCAAACAAACAATTGATTCATTATCCAATATGATTTTATTAGGGTTATTAAGCAAACAAATAATTATCTAACCAATAAATTAACCCGTACCCGATTTGCGTTATTCCAGCTGCGTTATCTGATTTCTGAATTGCTTCCTGTGAATTTGTATCTACTGATTTCTCCCAATAGCCTTCTGATGTATGCTCCGGAGTTTGACCGCCACAATGTGTGGGCTCCAGGGGTGACCACGAAACCTTCAAGCTTGAATTGGGATCGGACTTCTCTGACTATATTACCAACGAATAGAGAGAGAGAGAGAGGAGAGGAAATTTTAGGATTTTCTGTGACTTATGATTTCTGATTTTAGATCTAGCCTATTTACAGGCAAACACCAAATCTTAACTTGCTGGACATATTCACTCATTATCTTTATTTACATAAATAAGATAATGGATAATATCAAATCTTATTAAATCTTTATCAAGAAAGATTTAAATATTAAGATAAGATAACAAATCTTCTAGAATCAAATCTTCCAAGATTTATATCTCCCTATTTTTCGATTTAATATGTAATATATATATATATATATATATATATTAATCAATTTTAAAAATAACATTAATTTTGAAAAAGATTTAAATCGAATTTAGGGTTATTATTAAATCAAATATAAATCTTTTTAATTATAATTAATTATTAATAAACATTAATAATTAAATCCAATAACTAAAATTAAATTATTTTATTAAATACACCAGGAATTAAATCCAGTATTTAATTATGTTGAAATTTGCGGCCCTAAACGGACCCTAACCCGGGTTTACCCGGATTAGCGTTTTGGCCATAACTTTCGCTCCGTATATCAGAATGATGCGATTTAAAATAATAAATTCTTAGAATTTGATTTCCCACAATATTGTGATTGTCCAGGGGTCAAATTCCAATTATCAAATTTCACTTCCCAGACTGTACCAAAACTTTGGTACTTTTGCCGCTTAATGTAAATAGACATTTCGTGACCTAAGTCTCGAATCTGGTCTAATTGCATCCACTCCATATTCAACAAAATGAATATTTAATGTGGTGTCACACTTGTGGAGTTACAAAGGAGACTAATGGACATATTATTCAAGCTTACATGAAATGAAGAAATTTCACCAACTTCGATTACATTCCAGTATAACTCGAAGTTGAATACACTCTTGAATAAAAATATTAATATAATCCTAACACAGGAGTCCATCGATACAATCAGATTCTGGTAATCATGGTTTTCGTATTTATTACGATACTCATGAAAGGGTACTAGCTGTCGTACTGCCATTTAATGACACTATCTTTATTATATGAATCTTACAAAATACCCACTCATTTTTTTATTAAGCCAATGAGCTGTACATGAGCACTTGTTTGTTTCCCTCGAAACACAATAAAGAAATCATAAACTTGTTGTCCATATCTGCATCCATGCAACTTGTGCCGATCAACCTTCTGATCCCAAAATGAAAGTGATTAAGAATACCAATGTATTCCACAACGATCAAATCAAAGATCATGTGAGTTGAAACGTACGAGTTCATGATACTCAAGACATCAGCCGATTCCATCTGATCATCTTTGTGACTTAATCTTACTTTCATCAGTGACGGTCTTACTTCATGATTTCAGGTGTTAAGTCTGTCCGTCTAGTATGGAGACACTCCAATACCCAATGACTCTCAAAGGTGCAGGACCAACACCTGATCTGGTAAAAGATCATCACATATAGTGATTTGAGTTCACTAATGGGTTTTACCAGTTAGAGTTTCCACTTTCTAATCTAACCATGGACACTTTTCAAGTTCTTTACTTGTGCAGGTCAAACCTCCTCACACTTAGACTCTGTGTGGTGACGTAGCATAATTTTAAAACGTTTATAGAACTTTGGGACAAAACATTTAATTTTATAATATCTATGATATAAATATATAAGATTATCATTAATAAGACGTATCATGTTTAAAAGGAAAGACAACCACAATCTTAGTGAAATGAGATTAACATCTGAATAGAGGGCATATTATAAAATATGTCCAACACAATCACGATCTTACTATGGTATCAAAAATAGGATGTATAAAAAAAATCTCACCATAAATTCGTAATTATCACGGATGAAATAGGCACTGGGTTTGGCCCTTGTTTGACTCGATCTGCGTATTTAGGCCTTCCAAACTCGTGACTAAACTCGGTCCTGAAAATCGGTTTCAGCCCGGTTTAATGAAAATCATTTTAAATATTATTTATAAAACAAAAGAGAGTATAACTTTTAAAATTGATTAATAAACATAGTCCAAACTTGAAATAATACACATGTAATAAATCTAAAGTTCAACTCGGTCAAAAAGCTTAGGTTAACCTCTTCATATATTTTCATGAACTTAAGCATTTCGATCTGTTATATAGTTTTGAAAAGTAAAATCTGTCAATACAAGTTTTATGCGAGTGGCGAATTTTTCTCCTCAAATTAAGTAGGAAAATCTCTTACCAAATTAAAAATAGATTGATGTTTATCTACATTTATCTGGTTATTCAAACATCAGATTGACGAAATACTCCCTAAAGATATACTGTGTATCAAACCCTTTAATGCTTAGATAAGGTTGAAATTGTATATCACATTGGATGGATATAATAGACTTTATCCAATTAAATACCATAATTTCCTCTCATAGAGTTATTACCATTTTCAAGTCAACGTATATATAAGTAAGGCAGTAATTAATCGGTAACGACTAGCCTTTATAAAGAAATGCATGTGGTAAACAAAATTGTACCAATTCTAAAACTAAAACCATCTTAATTTGCAGAGAGTCTTAGACATGAATGCGTCTCCATTACTCGTCCTTGGCCTTGTCGCCACATTCATCATATCTGGTATGATCCAATATTTATTTATTTTATGAAAAACAGGTGATATTTATCTTCAAAACTTGGATCAGATTGCATCGTTGGACTTTTTTTTACGTTCATCCTTGTCGTGATTTAGAATTCGCTTTTGTATATCATATATTTTTCGAAAATAAATCAAATACATTTATCTATTAATTTAAATTTACATAAACAGAGACTGATACTGTCCAATCACGCAACTATAAGGTTTATTTTTATTAAAAAATAAAAAATAAGCGGGTAAAAAAGCTCCCTAAGATACAATATATATATATATATATATATCTATATATTATATAAATATCATCTTTTATAAACTCAGATCATATTACATAAATTACACATCTTTTTACCATTTTTATTTTACATTACATTATCTATTTTTGTTTGTAAAATTGGATTTTATTTGAATTATATTATTGTGTGCATTACTGCATGGATTATTTACGTCGTGTTATTTATTAGCTATTATTAGTTCTTAACAATATGGTATTTTGTTTTAAACTTTTTAGGGGTTCAATCGGTCACATTCACCGTGACTAACAACTGTCCCTTCACCATCTGGCCCGGAACTCTAGCCGGAGGCGGCAAAGCCCAGCTCTCGTTGACCGGCTTCGAGCTCGCCACTGGGGCAGCCCAAACCATGGACGCCCCGCCCAACTGGTCGGGCCGCTTCTGGGCACGCACCGGGTGCTCTGCAGGCCCGGACGGACGATTCTCGTGCGAGAGTGCCGACTGCGGCTCTGGCCAGGTCTCCTGCAACGGCGCTGGCGCAATCCCACCGGCGTCCCTCGCTGAGATCACCCTCGCCGGCTCCGGCAATCTCGACTTCTACGACATCAGCCTTGTCGACGGCTTCAACTTGCCAGTAGCAATGACCCCGCAGGGGGCTTGTCCCGCCACGAGCTGCCCGGTGGACATCAACGCTGCCTGCCCACCCGAGCTGGCGCTGACAGCTGGTGGACACGTGGCGGGCTGTAAGAGTGCGTGCCTCGCTTTCGGCTCGGCTCAGTACTGCTGCTTCGGGGCGTTCGGGTCGCCAGAGACCTGCCCGCCGACGGACTATTCGAGAATCTTCAAGGAGCGGTGTCCTCAGGCTTATAGCTACGCTTACGATGACAAATCGAGCACTTTTACGTGCTCTAGTGGCCCCAACTACGTCATCACCTTCTGTCCTTGACACTTATTTTTATTTTTTGATGAGCTTAAATGTTCTATTTAGGTTTAAATCTTGTGTCAATCGAAGGTGTCTAGATATAATTATCAAGTCATTGAGGAGAATTATGGACGTGTTTCATTTCTCGGTCTACTAATTTATCCGCTTAAACAAATATTTGGATATAAAAAGGGGGAAAATAATTATGAACAATAAATCAATGTGATTAGGTATATTTATAGCGTTCCAATAATGGGCATATGGGTCTTAAGAGAGAATGTTTAGGAACTTAAAAATAAATAAATAAGATCAAAGTAAAATGCAGTTCCACTAGTACATATTTCAGATATATTCATTTATAATACAATCCAAATAATAAATTTCATGTTTGTAATGAAATAATTAAATTTCTTTCATAAGCCGCTTGTTCCCGCCACCAAAGAACTTACCTAGCTAAGTTTGTTACAGTGAATATTAATTAATAGTGAAATATGACTTTTTCATTTAAATAATCTAGAATTCTCTAAAAATGAAATGACTCAAACTTATTTATGATTATATTGAGAAAAAAAAAGATGATATAAAAAAAATTCAAAATTATCAATTCTTTAATGTTATTTATGATCTGCGCCACTTTGTGTTTCTACCTTTATATATAGACAGATACATTGCGTTTCATGTGGTAGTCGATTTAAATATTGCAATGTGACACTATCAAAAACTCGTGCAATTCTATAAAAAGCAACAAACAATTATGTTCCCCATCACAATTTCAAAACATCCAAGCACATTTAAAAAATCCGAATTATAACAAATGGTTCCAAATAACGGTTCAAGAACATCGAATGACTTCCGCAAAATAAAATGTGAACTCCTCTTACCCCGTACATATTTCCAAGCATTTTTTTCCTTTCTCTCAAAGCTTCAAAATGTAATGGATACTTTTTTATTTATGCATATTTTAAATCTAATTCCTCAATACATTTGATTATGCTGTAGAAAAATTATCTAAAAATTAGAATTCTAATTCTTTTGATTTAATTTTTTAAAAAAATTTGTATCATTTATACCTATTACATCCTATACTTAGCCCCTCCCTCTCTATATAAATATTTACATACCCCCAAAGGAAAATTCAATAACCAAAAGTGTATCCCAAATATAAATAAAATAAATAAAAAATCGAACTCTTAATACACATGGTACCAAAAACTCGTGCAGAAAGCAACAAACAACAATGTATCCCATCGTCCCTAAAAAAAAAACAATGTATCCCATCACAATTTCAAAACTTCCAAACACATTTAAAGAATCAAAATTACGAATAACGGTTCAAGAACATCGAGTGACTTTCGTTGATGTACATTTATGTTATAACTAAACTATATCATGTCAAATGAAATCCTATTATTTTTGTTAATAATGTGGGCTGATAATTATAAATAAATTAGTCCGAGATATGCGCCAATCACAATGTGGCAGTGCCACATATTCATGAAACCAAATAACCCGAATATCCTAAATAGATAGAGGCTTAATCGTCCGGCCATATATATGATTTGAGCCTCATAAAAGGCTTGATAACTCGAATATCCCATTATCCAACCTAAATACCACAGAGTGGCCACCCGACTCCAGGGAGGTCAAACCGCGACCCTTCCGAGTTCCGCGAGCTGGCTTAATCTACTCGTGAAGCTTTAGCTACTGCTACACATTCAATCTCTCCAACGGATAGAAGAGTCCAACCGCCAAGTGGTGGTCAAGATCTATTCTCCCGATCATGTGGCAGCACGGGAGGACAATCCCGAGCCTACTAAAGCCTAACAATTCGGATGTATGGGAGAGAATGAAGACCCTGTAGAGCCACTCGGAGGACGTAAAGCAGAGGATCGAAGTAATAGATCTATTATTGTTGTTGAGTAGTTTAATTCTTTCTCGAATGTACTGTAATATTATCAAAAAATTCAAGACGGAGTTAAATCGATTACTACTATGATGAATTCACATTCACCTGAATGAAGATTCCAATTTGTTTTATTAATCATAGCAATCCCGAAGAACAGCAGAAAATGTTTGGCAGGCATTTTGAGATGGAGGACGAGCTTGTCAGCCACATCTCGAGAAAGTCGATTGATGTGCTGAAAGCGAACTACCGAGTGAGTTTGAATTCATTAATCTTGTATTTATCCTTAATTTATAGCATCCCACCTCATTTTTGACCGTGCTTATCGTATATTCAGGAAGATCTGTCTATAGATTGGAAGTTGGTTGTGAAATTGAAGACGCTCTTCAAGATCCAATGAGAAGTAGAGCTTACGACTCCGGGAGATTTTTCAATTTTTTGTCAGAGATTGTATAGCAAACGACACTATGAGAAGTCGCCTTCAGTGGAAGGTGCGAGCTGAAGAAATTTACTCAGTCCCAATCTTGAAGAGATTTTGATAAGCCTCTCAGAACAAGCTGGAACCCGGGTTTCGACGGATGACCGATTAACAAAGATTCCGGGATTTGGATTTGAGAAGAATCTGTGGCGTTGGTGCAAGCTCGAACCAAAATTGCTTGTAAATTTTTTTATTTATGTGGATTTATAAAGGAAAACTTCATAAAACATCCCTCAAAACATCATAAATTATTTTACTACACCTCAAAACATCATAATTGGAAATACATCCTTTTTAAATTTTATGTACTAAAATACCCTTATTTGTGTCTATTTTTTTGGACGCGACTTGTCCATTTTTCAGGAAGCAATATGTTCATTTTTCAGGACACAATATGTAATTTTGAAAGGGTATTTTTGTATTACAAATTTGAAAAGGATCTATTTCCAATTATGATGTTTTGAGGTGTAGTAAAATAATTTATGATGTTTCGAGGGATGTTTTACGAAGTTTCCTTTATAAATGAGTATACAGGTACTATATATATAATATATATATATATTTTTATATATATATATATATCTTTTAGCTTTTACTTAGCATTTGGTAGACAGTGCTTCTTATTTATTAGTTAACTTATTTTAAATAATAATCATAATTGTACGAAATGCTCATTTTTGTGTCAAACCTTTTAATAAATGCTTATTTGTGTGAGTAAAAAACACACAGTAGATAGTTTTTAAAAAAGTTTGACACAAAATGAACATTTCGTTCTTTAACTCTTTAAATAATAATCATAAATACTTTTTTTTTCAATGTAAACTCTTATTTACTGGTAGCAACTCACAAAACAAAATGACCATCAAGCATATCTCTAGTCCTATCTAACAATGAATTTTATCAAATTAATTTATAGTTACAGGTAATTTATTCCGTATAACTTATCCCCGAGCAACGTAACGTCAAAGTGTGCAGTCATACTAAGAAAAAAAAAAAGCTCAATAACGGATAACTCTCTGGTGGTTTAATATTAAGATTTAAGAGTATGTCTTCAATTCGTCATCAAATTGTAAAGTTATCTATAACCGAAATTTTTATTGACATGTATTTCGTAAAATAATAGTATTTACAAATAAATACGATATTTTTACTTTCAATTAAATTAGAAGTATAATTTTATAATATTTGTAAATAAAAAAGTATGGATTTTGGAGTCCTTATAGTTTTATTACAAGTTTTTTTTTCTTCATTGAATTTTATGATTTTTAAGAAGTCAGTAATAAGTTTTTGTAGAATAAATAATATATATAATATATATATAAATTATTTACCGTGGATTAGGCTTTTTGAACGATGATTTGTACACAGAGTTGATTCCTCGTATGGCTGATGTTGATGCAGAAAAATGGATCACACACTGTAACGACCCAATAGCCCGTGTTGGACCGGGCCCAATGTCGTTAGTAGACTTTGGTGAATTTCGAGCTTGGACTTTTGGCACCTCAAAGTCAGTCAGATCCTTTTTCCGACACGGGGCGTGATTCAGGCCCGCACACTACCTGATCACAGGTTCGGGCACCACACTAATCAGGTCTCCACGCGGAATAGATCGAGAAGTAGAGTTTAAGGTGAACCCTGGTGGATAACACCTCCGGCCTGCGTCCTTAGTTTAGATCCGGGTCCTGCGCTCTATCCGTAAAGTCGGTATATCTTCAAGAGATATAAAGGCCAAAAGATAGAACGAGCACCACGCCGATCCTAAACCTAGACATGGGAAGTTGTATATCGTGCCAGAATTTTCTCCATAGCTTCTGCTCTAGTTGGATTTCTCTCTTCCGGAACCTGACAAAACAACACCACGGTCAGGGAGAAACAAGGGTTGTACCCCCGATTCACCTCCGATACTCAACATTAGCGGGCTATTTTGATGATGATCGGCTTTAGGAATGTTAAAGAGGGTTTTGGGAGCTTTTGGAGGTGCTCCCAAGTGTTTTTCTCGGGTAGAATAGTGTGTGAATGAAGGGAGGTCGCCCTCCTATTTATAGGAAAAAGTCCGAGGGTTGTTTCGCAATTATCTCCTCATCCGGGAAGCCCCTGAGGCAAAATTATATAGTTTTTCGCATCCCCGGGACATTCCTGATCTAACGCCGCAAAAATCACGGCGATCTGACGCCGGACGCGCCCTCACGGCGGCCGGAAGGTGGCTCGGTCACCTTGGCGCATGGTGAACCGAGCCTGCTGCCTCCCACGCGCGTGGGACACGTGTCACTTCGCTAGTGGAGCGATGCGGCTCCAGCGAATGGGCCCTTTGGTGGGCCCCTAGGGTGCCCCACCACGTTCTGGGACCCTCCCGGGTCGTCCCGGGAGGTCCCAGACTCGTCCCAAGTCCGTTTTTCACAAATTTTATACTAATTTTGGGTATTTTCATACTTTTGGGATCATCTGGACACTTTAATTCGCGAAAACAGGAAAAGAGGAATTTTGACTTTGGGGCTGATTTATTTTAATTAAAGATAAATCATTTTGATTAAGGATAAATCATTTTCATTAAATCAAATAATTTTCTCTCAATTAAACTGTAAAATAATTTATCCCGTAAAGTCCCGTAACATTAAACCCCCAATTTTGCGGGAATTTTTAATTTCCGTGAAATTTTTATAAATAGAAATGGAAGGGGACGAGAACGAAAACATTTGCGTGAATCAAGGAGTTACAGCCGCGTGAAAATAGTAATTTTTTCTCTGCTAAAAGGTTTTGCCGCAGATCAGTGAGTCTCCCTCTCCTCTTTAACAGATTCACACTCAGAGGCTTTGTTTATGCTTTTCATACGAGTTTGTTATTTTTTTGAGCATAATCCTCGTACGTATTTGTCGTGTTGATTTTTTTGGGAGAGTTCGTTTCATGAACTGAGTCTTGTAAATCAGACTTTCCTTTGCATTTTTTCTTTTATCTCGTTTTTTCAAAACTTTGGCCATGGCCAAGAGGGACTTCTCCGATCTAGGCATTTCGTCGGATTTTTCCGTCGCTGGTGGAGGTCGCCGGAGGGACTCCATGGCCGAGGCAAGCTCGGGAGTCGACTATCTAGCCTAGATCTGTGGAGTTGAGGCCTCGTCAAAGTTGGCTGAGCTCCACATGCTGGAAGGCGCTTGGGAGGATCGTGGAGGCACGGTGAGGCGCGCCGTCGGCAAGGGAGTCCTCGGCGAGGGAGGAGGGGCTCAGTCGGCGAGATCTGCGCCGGTGGGAGGCACGGCGGGGTCGACAGAGCGTCGCAATCCTGGGGAGGCCGACAGAGCTCCTGGAGGCGTGGCGATGCTTATCATCGACCGGGGAAGGCTCAGCGAGAGAGGAGGAGGCCCTTCGGTCGGATCTGGGGCGGTCAGGCCCGGCCGGGAGGAGCGCATCTCCGCCTTGCTCGCACGTGTTTGCTTGGCGCCGGGGGGTTCCGATGCCGCACGTGGCCGTTGTGTAGTGACTGTCAGCAGACAGGAGAGGTCCGGCGAGCTCCAGGGAGGAGTCTCGTTCGGATCTGGGCTGGCCGGGAGAGGACCCATCGCACGGGGTGGCCGGATTTCGCGCCCCGGGCTTCGGCCGGAGAGAAGGACGCCCAGAATAATTTTTCTTGGCGTGGCGGGGTTCGACGTCGGCGAACGTGGATCCGTTGAAGGCGGGAGGCCCGATCTGTCTGAATTTTCGCCGGCAGGAGGTCACGGCGACGGGGATGAGTTTGGGTCATTGACGGTGAACCCGGATCCTAATGGGATTCTGGCGGGTGGTCTCGGATTGAATTTTGACCGTTTCGGTGATTGCAGGCGGTCGCCTGTGTGGTCAGATAGAGGTCGGTTGTGTCCGGTAGACGTAACAGGAATTATAGAATCTCGTCTGGTCCCCCTGCCGCTTTCTCGGAGGGGGGCCGTGACGCTGGAATTTATGCCGGGCGGACCAGGTATTTCCGAGGTGGCCTCCCGATATGGCCAATTAGATACCCAATCCGGGTATGTTACTTCTTTGACGAATTTCGCAGTGATGAGTTTGTTGACTTCCTCGTTGATGGCCGGATATCTTTCGGGGTTGAATGCGCGACGTCGTTGTATTTTGGGCGTTTTGCCCTTCTCGATGTTAAGTCTTTTGACGGCGATCTTTGGATCTATGCCGAGCATGTCGGCGTGCGACCAGGCGAAGACGTCTTTCAATTCTTGCAAAAATGTGATTAGTTGCGTCTTTATACTGATCGGTAGCAAGGCTCCGATAGCAATCGTTTGTTCGGGATTGCGTTCGTCTATCAAAACTTGGATCACGTCGGAGGAAGGTTCCATCGTTCAGGCCCGCAAACTACCTGATCACAGGTTCGGGCACCACAATAACAGGTCTCCACGCGGAATAGATCGAGAAGTGGACTTTAAGGTGAACCCTGGTGGATAACACCTCCGGCCTGCGTCCTTAGTTTAGATTTGGGTCTTGCGCTCTATCCGTAAAGTCAGTATATCTTCGAGAGATATAAAGGCCAAAGGATAGAACGAGCACCACACCAATCCCAAATCTAGACAGGGGAAGTTCTATATCGTGCTCGAATTTTCTCCATAGCTTCCGCTCTAGCTGGATTTCTTTCTTCCAGATCCTGACAAAACAACACCACGGTAAGGGAGAAATGAGGGTTGTACCCCCCGATTCACGTCCGACGCTTAACATTAGTGGGGTGTTTTGATGATGATAGGTTTTAGGAATGTTACAGAAGGTTTTGGGAGCTTTTGGAGGTGCTCCCAAGTGTTTTTCTCGGGTCGAATGGTGTGTAAATGAAGGGAGGTCGACCTCCTATTTATAGGAAAAAGCCCGAGGGTTGTTTCGCAATTAACTCCTCATCCGGAATGCTCTTCAGGAAAAATTATATAGTTTTTAGAATCCCCGGGACATTCCTGATCCAACGCCGCAAAAATCACGGTGATCTGACGCCGGATGCACCCTCACGGCGGCCGGAAGGTGGCTCGGTCATCTTGGCGCATGGTGAACCGAGCCTGCTGCCTCCCACGCGCGTGGGACACGTGTCACTTTGCTGGTTGAGCGACGCGGCTCCAGTTGTTGGGCGACACGATTCCCTGTCAGAATGGGCCCCTTGGTGGGCCCCTATGGTGCCCCACCACGTGGTGGGACCCTCCACGGTCGTCCCGAGAGGTCTCGGACTCGTTTCGAGTCCGTTTTTCACAAATTTTATACCGACTTTGGTTTTTTTTCATACTTTTGGGATCATCTGGACACTTTATTTCGCAAAAACAGAACTCTGAAGAAGAATTTTGACTTTGGGGCTGATTTATTTTAATTAAAGATAAATCATTTTAATTAAGGATAAATCATTTTAATTAAATCAAACGATTTTATCCCAATTAAACTGTAAAATTTTTAATCCCGTAGAGAATCGTAACATTAAACCCCCAATTTTGCGGGAATTTTTAATTTCTGTAAAATTTCTATAAATAGAAGTCGAAGGGGACGAGAACGAAAACATTTGCGTGAATCAAGGAGTTACAGCCGGGTGAATAGTAATTTTTTCTCTTTTACATACTCACACTCAGAGGCTTTGTTTATGCTTTTCATACGAGTTTATTATTTTTCTAAGCATAATCTTCGTACGTATTTGTCGTGTTGATTTTTTGGGAGAGTTCGTTTCATGAACTAAGTCTTGTAAATCAGACTTTCCTTTGCATTTTTTCTTTTTTCTCGTTTTTCCAAAACTTTGGTCATGGCCAAGAGGGCCTTCTCCGATCTGGGCACTTCGTCGGGTTTTTCGTCGCCGGAGGAACTCCATGGCCGAGGCGAGCTCGGGAGTCGACTATCTGGCCGGGATCTGTGGAGGGGATGCCTCGGCGAAGTCAGCTGAGCTCCATATGCTGGGAGAGGCTGGCGAGGATCGTGGAGGCACAACGAGGCGCGCCGTCGGCCGGGGAGTCCTCGGCGAGGGAGGAAGGGCTTAGTCGGCCAGATCTGCGCCGGTGGGATGCACGGCAGGGTCGGAAGAGCTCGTGGAGGCGACGCGATGCTCGTAATCGGCCGGAGCTCGTGGTGGTGCCGCGATGCTCGTCGTCGGCCGGGGAAGGCTCAGTGAGGGAGGAGGAGGCCCGTCAGTCGGATCTGGAGCGGTCAGGCCCGGCCGGGAGGAGCGCATCTCCGCCTTGCTCGCATGCGTTCGCTCGGCGTCGGGGGTTCCGATGCCGCACGTGGCCGTTGTGTGGTGACTGTCAGCGGACGGGATGGGTGCGGTGAGCTCCAGGGAGGAGTCTCGACCGAATCTGGGTTGCCCGAGAGAAGACCCGGCACGCGGGGTGGCTAGATTTCCCGCTCCGGGCTTCGGACGGAGAGAAGGACGCCCGAAACGATTTTTCTTGGCGCGGCGGGGTTTGACGTAGGCGAAGGTGGATCCGTCGAAGGCAGGAGGCCCGATCTGCCTGAATTTTCGCCGGCAGGAGGTTACGGCGGCGGGGATGAGTTTGGGTCGTCGTCGGTGAGCCTGGATCCTAGCGGGATTCTGGCAGGTGGTCTCGGATTGAAATTTTAACGTTTCGGTGATTGGAGGCGGTCGCCTGTGTGGTCGGATATGTGTCAGGAGTGTCCGGTGGACATATAAGGAATTATAGAATCTTGTTTGGTCCCCATGCCGCTCTCTCGGAGAGGGACCGTGATGCTGGAATTTATGCCGGGCGAACCAAGTGTTTCCGAGGTGGCTTCCCTATATGGCCAATTATATACCCAATCCGGGTATGTTACTTCTTTGACGAATTTCGCAGTGATGAGTTTGTTGACTTCCTCGTTGATGGCCGGATATCTTTCGGGGTTGAATGCGCGGCGTCGTTGTATTTTGGGCGTTTTGCCCTTCTCGATGTTAAGTATGTGGATGGCGATCTCGGGATCTATGCCGGGCATGTCGGCGTGCGACCAGGCGAAGACGTCATTAAATTCTTGCAAAAATGTGATTAGTTGCGTCTTGATCATGATAGGTAGCCGTGATCTGATAGTCCAATCGTTCGTTCGGGATTGCGTTCGTCTATCGAAACTTGGATCACGTTGGAAGAGGGTTCCATCGTTCAGGCCCGCACACTACCTGATCACAGGTTCGGGCACCACACTAATCAGGTCTCCACGCGGAATAGATCGAGAAGTAAACTTTAAGGTGAACCCTGGTGGATAACACCTCCGGCCTGCGTCCTTAGTTTAGATCCGGCTCTGCGTTCTATCCGTAAAGTCAGTATATCTTCGAGAGATATAAATGCCAAAGGATAGAACGAGCACCACGCCGATCCCAAACCTAGACAGAGGAAGTTGTATATCGTACCAGAATTTTCTCTATAGCTTCCGCTCTAGCTGGATTTCTCTCTTCCAGAACCTGACAAAACAACACAACGGTCAGGGAGAAACGAGGGTTGTACCCCCCAATTCACCTCCGACGCTTAACATTAGCGGGCTATTTTGATGATGATCGGTTTTAGGAATGTAAGAGAGGGTTTTGGGAACTTTTTGAGGTGCTCCCAAGTATTTTTCTCGGGTAGAATGGTGTGTGAATGAAGGGAGATCGACCTTCTATTTATAGGAAAAAGCTCGAGGGTTATTTCGCGATTATCTCCTCACTGGTCGTCCCGGGAGGTCCCGGACTCGTCCCGAGTCCATTTTTCACAAATTTTATAACAATTTTGGGTATATTCGTACTTTTGGGATCATCTGGACACTTTATTTCGCGAAAACAGGACTCCGAAGAGAATTTTGACTTTAGGGCTGATTTATTTTATTTTAATTAAAGATAAATCATTTTAATTAAGGATAAATCATTTTAATTAAATCAAATGATTTTCTGTCAATTAAACCGTAAAATCATTAATCCCGTAAAGACCTGTAACATTAAACCCCCTATTTTGGGGAATTTTTAATTTCCGTAAAATTTCTATAAATAGAAGTGGAAGGGGACGAGAACAGAAACATTTGCATGAATCAAGGAGTTACAGCCGGGTGAATAGTAATTTTTTCTCTGCTCAAAGGTTTTGACTGCAGATCAGTGAGTCTCCCTTTCCTCTTTTACAGACTCACACTCAGAGGCTTTGTTTATGCTTTTCATACGAGTTTGTAATTTTTCTAAGCATAATCCCCGTACGTATTTGTCGTGTTGAATTTTTGGGAGAGTTCGTTTCATGAACTGAGTCTTGCAAATCAGACTTTCCTTTGCATTTTTTCTTTTTTCTCGTTTTTTCAAAACTTTGGCCATGACCAAGACGGCCTTCTCCGATATGGGCACTTCGTCGGATTTTTCCGTCGCAGGAGGAGGTCGCCGGAGGGACTCCATGGCCAAGGCGAGCTCGGGAGTCGACTATTTGGCCGAGATCCGTGGAGGGGAGGCCTCGTCGAAGTCGGCTGAGCTTCAAATGCCAGGAGACACTGGCGAGGATCGTGGAGGCACGGCGAGGCGCGCCGTCGGCCGGGGAGTCCTCGGAGAGGGAGCAGGGGCTCATTCGGCCAGATCTGCGCCGGTGGGAGGCACGGCGGGGTCGACAGAGCGTGGCGAGCCAGGGGAGGCCGACAGAGCTCGTGGAGGCGCGGAAATGCTCCTCATCGGCCGAGGAAGGCTCAGAGAGGGAGGAGGAGGCCCGTCGTCGGATCTGGGGCGGTAAGGCTCGGCCGGGAGGAGCATAGCTCTGCCTTGCTCGCACGTGTTCGCTCGGCGCCGGGGGGTTCTGATGCCGCACGTGGCCGTTGTGTGGTGGCTGTCAGCGGACGGGATGGGTCCGGCGAGCAGTCTCGAACGGATCTGGGCTGGCCGGGAGAGGACCCGGCACGCAGGATTGTCGGATTTCGCACCCCGGGCATCGGCTGGAGAGAAGGACGCCCGGAACGATTTTTCTTAGCGCGGAGTGGTTCGACGTCGGTGAAGGTGGATCCGTTGAAGGCGGGAGGCCCTATCTGCCTGAATTTTTGCCGGCAGGAGGTCACGGTGGCAGGGATAAGTTTGGATCGTCTTCGGTGAACCCGGATCCTAGCGTGATTCTGGCAGGTGGTCTCGGATTGAATTTTGAACGTTTCGGTGATTGCAGGCGGTCGCCGGTGTGGTCGGATAAGGGTCGGGAGTGTCCGGTGGACGTATCAGGAATTATAGAATCTTGTCTGGTCCCGCTGCCGCTCTCTCGAAGGGGGGCCGTGACGCCGGAATTTATGCCGGGCAAACCAAGTGTTTCCGAGGCGGCCTCCCGATATGACCAATTAGATACCCAATCCGGGTATGTTACTTCTTTGACGAATTTCGCAGTGATGTGTTTGTTGACTTCCTCGTTGATGGCCTGATATCTTTCGGGGTTGAATGCGCGGCGTCGTTGTATTTTGGGCGTTTTGCCCTTCTTGATGTTAAGTGTGTGGACGAAGATCTCGGGATCTATGCCGGGCATGTCGGCTTGCGACCAGGCGAAGACGTATTTAAATTCTTGCAAAAATGTGACTAGTTGCGTCTTGATCATGATAGGTAGCCGAGCTTCGATAACAATCGTTCGTTCGGGATTGCGTTCGTCTATCAAAACTTAGATCACGTCGGAGGAGGGTTCCATCGTTCAGGCCCGCATACTACCCGATCACAGGTTTGGGCACCACACTAATCAGGTCTCCACGCGGAATAGATCGAGAAGTAGACTTTAAGGTGAACCCTGGTGGATAATATCTCCGGCCTGCGTCCTTAGTTTAGATCCGGGTCCTGCGCTCTATCCGTAAAGTCAGTATATCTTCGAGAGATATAAAGGCCAAAGGATAGAACGACCACCACGCCGATCCCAAACCTAGACAGGAGAAGTTGTATATCGTGCTAGAATTTTTTCCATAGCTTCCGCTCTAGCTGGATTTCTCTCTTCCGGAACCTTACAAAACAACACCACGGTTACGGAGAAACGAGGGTTGTACCCCCCAATTCACCTCCGACGCTCAACATTAGCCGGCTATTTTGATGATGATCGTTTTTTGGAATGTAAGAGAGGGTTTTGGGAGCTTTTGGAGGTGCTCCCAAAGTGTTTTTCTCGGGTAGAATGGTGTGTGAATGAAGGGAGGTCGACCTCCTATTTATAAGAAAAAGCCCGAGGGTTGTTTCGCAATTATCTCCTCATCCGGGAAGCCTCTGAGGTAAAATTATATAGTTTTTCGCATCCCCGGGACATTCCTGATCCAACGCCGCAAAACTCACGGTGATCTGACGCTGGGTGCGCCCTCACGCGCCGCCGGAAGGTGGCTCGGTCACCTTGGTGCGTGGTGAGCCGAGGCTGCTGCCTCCCACGTACGTGGGACACGTGTCGCTTTGCTGGTGGAGCGACGCGGCTCCAGCGAATGAGCGACACGTGTCCCTGTCAGAATGGGCCCCTAGGGTGCCCCACCACGTGGTGGGACCCTCCCGGGTCGTCCCGGGAGGTCCCGGACTTGTCCCAAGTCTTTTTTTCACAAATTTATGTCAATTTTGGGTATTTTAATACTTTTGAGATCATCTGGACACTTTATTCCGCGAAAACGGGATTCCAAAGAGGAATTTTGAATTTGGGACTGATTTATTTTAATTAAATATAAATCATTTTAATTAAGGATAAATTATTTTAATTAAATCAAATGATTTCTCTCAATTAAACCGTAAAATCATTAATCCCGTAAAGACCGGTAACAGCTGATATCTCACTGTTCAGAATGACTTCCATGCTAGTAGTTCTTTAATAGTTGAATTCAACAGTGATTCTTAATTATAGTATATTGGTATCGTTTGATAATTAATTGATTAAATTGCTTTAATGTAAATCATGTTAACTTTTTGTGTCAATTGGCAAAATTTTAATCATTTTGTTAATGCAAGGAGCATTGCAAAGAAATGTAAAGTTTAAAAGAAAACAACATCAAACAGGCAAAGTTTGGGGCATTAGTACCCATTACTCTTGTTGCAACCTTAGTGGCTATCAACAAAATCAATCAATTATGAGCAATCAAGAATAGGTTCAAATATTACTCTCTTTTCCGACAGGTTTAATGGCCTATAAGTAAACCACCTTATTAGTGGAGATGCTAAAAAGCAGGCTTCAAACGACTATAAAGTGTATTCTAATAAGTACTTTTCTTTTAGCATTTTAACCTATAAACCACGTTATATTAGATCTATAGCATTTTAACCTTAGGAAAGTATTATGTGAGGAAGCAATTCTTGGAAAGGATAGAAATAATAGTATCGATACTAATTTATGAGAACCGTCGTTCATTCTTTTTATTCGCCGGAGCGAAGAAATCCCTCGACCACAGCGAGTATGTAATTACACCATAATCTTTCAAAGGTTAAACTCATATGTCGCCGCAATGAGTAGGAAAAAGTGGATCTTTTCGGGAAAATTATGTAGAGTACTTTCGTGACTTTCACATAAACAAAAAAAATAAAACAATTATATCAAAGGATTAACATCAAATGCACTGCTCATCTCATAAAAAATAAATCGATCCAAGCCTAAAGCAGATATCAACAATTTTTTGATAGTCAATCATCACTCGATTTAGACTTTGCACCAAAAAATTGAGAAAGAAAACTACCATCGAATCTAATCGAATGAGCCATATCAAACAAATCGAAGGACGAAGTTGCAACAATTTACAACATGTCGAGAACTACAGTCGCATAACAACCGTAAGACGCTTGAATAAAATAACCATGTAAAACCTAGATTTAGTCTGTTATGTTTGACAATTTAACAAAACTACTTGATCAACACGGTATGATTTTCAGTTTCCATAAGGCATATACATATGATTCAATATTTATTTTTATATATTATTCTACTTTTTCCTCTCAAACTCTTTTGCAATCGTATTTTCATATCTAATTAATATTATTGAGTAGCGAGTAAAGTGGACTTATAAGTTACTTAAAAAAAGTTACCTTAGAAGTTAAGCGAGGGTCTAATAAACTCTTAACTCGAAGTATTAGGGCACGTTTCCTAACCCATCACTTCTTTCTTTTTTCCATAAAAAAAACCCCACCAAAATGACACTTCAAACAGCATATTTAGCTAATTACATGAGCTAATTTCCCTTCTGACTCCAATATTTCTCACCAAATGCATGCAATGTAATGAGATGTCGAATATCGTAAGTGATATAAGTTCAAATATTCAACCACTCATCTAGTCTAGTCTTAGAACGGTTCACAGCCCCTTCCACCCAATCAACTTCGTCAATCCAAACGTCACCGCCATGGCGACCCACCCTCCGACCAAAACCCTAGTCGCTGACCTCACTGTTGGTGCGTTTCCCAGCTTCGCACCCAGCCACCCGAACACCGCAAGTGCGAGGGTCACCGTTGCCACCACCACCCAGAGCCGAACCCTATACTCCTTGATAAACGAGGCCGCGAGAAGCGGCACCAATGCCCCGACCGAGAAGGCCAAAGCCGAAGCAGCCGCCGCCTGAAGTGGGTTCGGAAGGCCTTCCTTCTCCTCTGTACGCAGCGCCATGTCAGCGCCCGTGGGCCTCTCTCGCCTTATCTGGGCGAGCTCAATGTCAAGCTGGGAGTAGACGGAGACAAACTCCCCGATAGCCATGCTGCACGCGCCACCAACAAGGCCCGCAAAGCCGGTGAGGATCATGAGCTTCAGGTCCTCCTTGACGGCTCCCACACCCATCATCAGCGACGCCGTCGACACCAGCCCGTCGTTGGCGCCCAGCACCGCGGCTCGCAGCCACTGCGACCGCTTCGAGTAGTCGAACTCCTCCTCCTTCGACGCCTCCACGTCCAGCTGCGACACCACCGTGTTGGTCATAATGACAAGTGAGAAGCTTTCTTCGAAGAAGTAAGAGTGAAGGGTTTCTTTTTTGGGTGAAGAATGTGTTAAACACACGCTCGTTTGCATGGTATTTATAGCGAAGGAGAGCAAGGGCAAATTTGGGACATGTCACTAATTTAACGGTGCTTGATTAAGCTTTGTGATTAGTAGAGAGTGAGATAGTGGAAACCATTTTCTAATACTTTGCTTCCATTCCATGGTATAGTGAAGTGGCTTTAGATTGTAGGTCGTATGTATGTATGTATACACTTTTCGTATCTATACACAGTCACGCAGACACACGCACTACACACAACAAGTAATAAATAAATAGCTACCAAGATTTCTTGGATTTCCTAGACAAAGTACATGGCATCAAGAAACGTACGTGTCCACAGATACGTAAGCTATGGCGTAATATGAGAAAACGTAAATGGTATTATTCATGCACTGCACTAAAAAAAGAGTGAGATATGGAAACCATTTTCTAATACTTTGCTTCCATTCCATGGTATAGTGAAGTGGCTTTAGATTGTAGGTCGTATGTATGTATGTATGTATACACTTTTTGTATCTATACACAGTCACGCAGACACACGCACTACACACAACAAGTAATAAATAAATAGCTACCAAGATTTCTTGGATTTCCTAGACAAAGTACATGGCATCAAGAAACGTACGTGTCTACAGATACGTAAGCTATGGCGTAATATGAGAATACGTAAATGGTATTATTCATGCACTGCACTCAAAAAAAAAAAAAAAAAGTTTAGGTCATAATATTTAGAGTTAGTTCATGGAGTAAAGCAAGATGAGAAGTTCTTCACATGTACGTTTTCTTCTTAATTAAACACTAATAATTCTATGAGATATTACTTTAGTAAAAGCCATTACACTCGTGAGTTATATAATGTAAGTTAATCTAACCAAGAGGCAATAAGAGGCGATAATCATTGTTCTTATTATATAGATTTGGGTAAATTGCGGCTAATATACCCAATGTTTGATCTTCTGTGGATTATGTACCCAACTCATTTTTTGTCCAATATTTATGCACGACCTATAGTTGGAAAGATAAAAGTAAAAAGTTGTAGATCTATCTCTTATCTTTCCAACCATAGGTCGTGCATAAAATTTGGACAAAAATAATTGAGTTATGTCAAAAATACGAAAAGTGTACATATAGAGGATGATAACTCTCTAACGGTCAAGTGATGGAAAACACGAAAATATCTAACGGATCAAACATTGGGTACATTAGCCGCCAAAAAATAAACATTGAATACATAATCCACAGAAGATCAAACATTGGGTACATTAGCCACAATTTACCCTATATATTTATATATGTGTATATCACACATATCTTATCTTATGCACTGCATGTCTCATCTAACAAACTAATTATCCTTTGCGAACTTTTTTTTTTTAAGCCTCTTTTTTTTTTTTTTTTGCGCGAACTTAGCAACACTCTATTCACGAACAATAACTGATACTTTCCATTTTCATTATTGCTAATAAGTATAATAAGGTTTCACCTTAGAATCAATTATTAGTAATAAGGTGAACAACTCATAGTTATATAAACTATATTAAGTTCTCATTTTTTTTTTTTTTCATATAGGATCTTTAAGAATTATTCAAAGAACTAAAAAATCATCTACCAAATATTTTAATTTCGGCTATCAATAACAGTTTTACAAATAGCGGTTTAAACCATATACTTATATATTTTCTCCAAAAGAAATTAAAAGATCGGTAAAATCGGGTTTAGGTTAAAATAAAGTGAGAAAGATAATTTATAAACGGATAATTGTGAGCCCACTGTCCACATCACAAAAGGGACAGAATAGCATATATACAATGATATTGGTCTCGGTGGCCAGTAATAAACAACCTAATTTCTAGTAATTCCCACTCACTTCAATGCACTGATAAATCGATGCAAAATTCACAGAAAAATCACAAAGAGTCGTGCAAAATATATAAAGCAAATGCATTTATATATCGAGACACAACATTAAAGAAGTTTAGGATAAATAAACTACATGTAGTGTTGAGCAGATAATTCAGAAATGGCAAAAAGAAAGTGAATGGAACAAAAGGAAGAGACGTACGTGCTTTATGCATATACATATGGAGGAGGTTACACATGATTCCATTAATCTCACGACCAAAGTGTGATCGAGCAGACACGACAAAACTTTGCAAGAAAAGCTTCATAACGGAGGCTTTAGAGATTTGCGATCATGCTCCGTTACACATAGCTACTCTTCAGGCACGATAACTCTATTTCATGTGCATGTGTCACTTATTTAATTACCTCATATATATATGTATATATATTGTGCATGTGTCATATCTTAATTTTTGTTGGTCAATTTAGTTTTGTAATTTGAGATTAAGATATCAACAATCATATATAGTTGATATATGTGAGGTTTGTGATGGGTGTGGGTTCGACCTTGAGAGTGCTTTGCAAACTAAATCATATAGTTTATGCAAAATAGAAAGATATACGAGATTACATTTACCCTTATCTTTGAATCGATTAAATTTTGCTAAAGTTTGAAATTTGACATGAGAAACTTCGTATTTCTTTATTCATTCGCATCCACGATCACCTCTTCTATCATAAGTTCTGGGATGTTGTTGGTAAACCAATAACATACGTCTGCCTGGAGATTTTAAACGATGGGAGATCGGTTACGGATTATAATAGCACATTTATTACTCTTATCCCTATGATCTCAAAAGGGAAAAAGGTAAGTGATTTCCGTCCTATTAGCCTCTGCAATGTAATATATAAGATTGTTTCAAAGTGTCTTACAAACCGATTGAAAGCGACTATGGGTTCAGCAATCTCAGAGAACCAGAGTGCTTTTGTGGGTGGACGCCAAATCTTTGATAATGCGATGATTGGGTTTGCATGGATCCATACCATGCGGCGCAGGCGTTTTGGGAATGGTGAGTGTGCAGCTCTTAAGCTTGATATGGAAAAGGCGTATGATAGAGTGGAGTGTTCATTTCGCCGTGCGGTGATGTTACGCTTAGGTTATGCGAACGAGTGGGTTGACAAGGTTATGAGATGTGTTACTTCGGTGTCATTTGCATTCAATATCAATGGGACGATTCGCGGCCATGTCATCCCTCACAGAGGTCTTTGCCAAGGGGATCCATTGTCCCCCTTCCTATTCCTATTTTGCACAGAGGGGCTATTGAGTCTTTTTGAGATGTAGAAGAGTGAGTCACCCTCAATGGCCTTATATTTGGCGGCCAAGACGGAGGATGGCCGTCTTATCTTCTTCTCTGCGATGGAGGATGAAGCTGAAACCATCAGAGATTGCCTGAGAATATACGAGAATGCCTCAGGTCAGATGATAAAGTACACTAAATCTGATGTATGCTTTGGAAAGGATGTGGAAGAAAGTAGAAGATCTCGGATCGCCTACCTCCTCGGAGTGTCAGTAACAGAGTGTCATCAACGATATCTTGGACTTCCAGCCTTTGCTGGACGTAGGAAGAAAGAGTTGTTTGCCTATGTTAGAGATAAGGTGTGGAACGAAGTTAAAAGCTGGAAGAGCATAAAAGTGTCACAAGCAGGAAGAAAGGTTCTTATAAAGGCCGCCCTCCAATCTATTTCAACATACGTGATGAGTTATTTTCGCATTCCAGCTAGTCTCATTGACGATAGTCATAAAATCTGCGCTGGATTTTGGTGGGGTGATGGAAGTAATCATCGGAAGATCCACTAGTCAAAATGGATTGAGCTTTGTCGGAATACGTGTGAGGATGGCCTAGATTTTAGGAAAATGAGATGATTTAACCAAGACTTACTCGCGGAGAATATGTGGCGGCTTATCAGATCACTGGACTCTCTAGTGGGCAAAGTTTTCGCAGCCTACTAATATCCTCACGGGAACGCCTTCTCGGCTCAAACGAGTTTGGCTGCTTCCCATGTTTGGAGGAGTCTCCTATGAGGTCGCTCTACCATTTTAGCAAGTTCTCGTTGGAGAGTTGGTAACGGAAAAATATGGATATTGTGAACGAAAATTGGATTCCAAGGTCTAGTTCTCTTCATCTCATTGATCCTCCTCCGTTGCCTCAGAATATGCGTGTATGTGAGCTAAAGACATACTCAGGCGAATGGGATGACAAGCTTATTCAGGAAATGTTTGGATTAGAGGATGCCTCGACCATCCTTAGCATTCTCTGGAATGACAATGATCAAGAGTACGAGATTATGTGGCATTTTTCTACGGATGGTGAATACTCGGTTAAAACCGGATACTGAATTATTTTTGATTCGATGTTTAATCTCGGATCAACATGGATCATCCTGGTGGAGTAAGATTTGGAAGATTACAACCCCTCCGAATGTTAAACTCCTTTTATGGAGGGTTTGTAAGAAAGTTGTTCCCACTTGCATAGTTTTATCCAATCGTGGAATGCATATGGATACGAGTTGCCCTCTCTGTTATCTTGATCATGAGACTGTTGGTCATTGATTTTGGTTGTATAAATGTGTTCAAAAAGTTTGGAAATTGGCAGGTTTAGGTGGTAATATGAACTTGTTCGTACCAGGATCGACCCTCTTTGCCTTGTGTCATCAACTCTCACCTCGCTCAGCCAAGGTGAGATTGCACTATTTTCTATTCTAATGTGGCAAATTTGGAATAATAGAAATTATAACGGGAATGGTAGTAAACGAAGAACCCAAGAAAATATTATTGAGGGGGTGCTCAGCTACCTCTATGATTTCAAGGAGGCCAAGAAGATGGAGAACCCAAAGAAGCTTGACAAGACATCTACTCTAGCATGGAATCCCCCTGAAGCGGGATGGCTAGACATTTGTGTTGACGCTTCAATTGATGGCCATGAAGAGGGTCTTGGTATTGGCTTAGTGACTCGTAATCATGAGAAACGAGTCTTTTTGCTGTGGGTATCAATTTCTACAGGCAAGGGTTATCTCCTCAACTTGCGGAGGCTTCCGCTATTCGTCGAGGAGTTGAATGGGCATTCGATCAGGGCTGGTCGAAGATTCGAATACAGTCGGATTGTCTGGGGGTGGTTAAAACTTTAAAAAATAAGTCCAAACCTCTTTCTGATTTGGGCTCCATTACCTCTGATATCCATCGGATAGCTACTCGTCTCGAATATGTGGATTTTTGTTTTAATCCGAGAAGTTGTAATGAAATCGCGCACGTTCTTGCGAAACTCGCTATTAAGTCTAGAGGAAATATTGTTTGGTTGGAGTCTCTTCCGCCAAGTGTTGAACCTCTTCTTTTGAATGATTCAGGATGTAATCTGGGAGTCCCGACCCTTGTTCGGGACGCTCGCATGGCTGTGGCCAATGGTAATATGACATGGAGTACTCTTCCCTCACGAGCCGAACCTGTTTGGGGGACTCAAAAAATTTAATGAGGCTCATCTTTATTAAAAAAAAAAAAGCTTTATTTTTATTTGGAAAAAAGTTTATTTCTTGATTTTGATAAATCGTAAATAGGAGGAGCTACACATATTTGTTTTTCAAGTACAAGTAGCTGCAAGGTTTGCTGTGAATTTTTATTATTGTCCCACAATTATGGATGTGTTTTGGTTCCGTTCTATATATAAGGATTGATGCTAGCTTTGGTTCGTTAATCCGACCAGTTAATCTATGGTCATCATGTATGATGGTACTAATGACAATGCTCACGTATTTCGTGTATATCTTACCGATGGCTCTAAAAAGCCGCGCAAATTAACTTAGGTTAGATGTGTGATTTTGGATATATTGACCGCATTTTTTAGTGTAACTAGTTATTTCAATATAGAGATAGTTAAGGGAGGGAATGTTGCTTCTATGAATGGAGGGAATTTTAGGAAGTGACAATGGAAAAGAATAATTTTAGAACTTAACAATTTTTTGGACAGTAATCGAGATTTCGTACTTTTTAATTATAGTTAGTAATTTTTTTAATATTAAAAAAGTCTAAAGTGACATATTTCCACTGTACTTTCTTAATAATATATAGAAGAAAATATGACAATTGTTTTCTAATGTAAAATCTAAAATCTGAGATAATTAGCTTAGCGTTTGGTTAACTAATTTGGGAAACCAGTTTTGCAAATTTTTTTGGGAAATCGGTCTAAGAGTTTAGTTTACCGAACCAGTTTGAGAGTTTTATTATTGAAACACTATTTGGTTAGTCTTTTGTTAATGTGAGGTTGAATTTAAATGAAAAAAATGCAATAGAACACAATTTATGTTACTAAAAAAAGTATGTTTTATTTAAAAGTAATATATATATATATATATATCAATATTATGTCTAAAAAATATTTGCCATAATACAAAAATTATTCATATTTCATGACTCTAAGTACATGATTAAATATATATAAAGTAGTAATTTTGTTTCAAGAGTGTATATCATTGTAATTAAGTTAGTATTTAACAATATATATAATTTAAGTATATTTGTTTATATGATAAACATATCATCAAAATTCATAATTATGTATAAAAATGATTTTAATAATTTATTATATAAGTTAATTTCATAGTTAATATTTTATTTATTATAGAACGATAATATATTATTATTATTACTATTTTATTTTGTACGATTGAGTTGAAGACCAAAGAGAGAAAACAACTTCAACTCATTTTTTGTTTTCCTTCATTAAATTTCAGTGGTCTGCGAGACTGGTCTACGAAAACAGAGACAACTGGCAACAAAACGCGGTCTGCGAAACGAATATGACAATGTTCGAAAATAAAATTAGAAACTGGTCTAGAAGACCATAACTAAACGCCACCTAGAATTCTTGTTCATATTGTTGATATTGTGAGTTCCTATTTTATATATAAAAAAAACTTCTAAACACTATAATTTCACTAATTTGCTACATTAGAATATATATATATATATAAATATTTACATATATATATATGAGTGATAATATATCAATGAAAAATATAAGATATAAAAAGGAGGACACTCATATACTATAATTGTGCGTATTACTTAGGGTGATCATATCAGTGATTTTGTGAGCCTATTTAAGGTATGCAGAACAAAAGTGACTTGGCTTTTTATCAATCTAGCAAGCACAATCTTTTTAAGAATGGTAAATTAAAAAGACAAAATTATAAGAGAAATAAAAAGAGAGAGAAGGAAATTGGAGATTTTTTTTTTGTAAAATTAAAGAACTAACAGATAAGCTTCAATCTAAAGGTGTGGATAAAAGGACATATTTTCATGCATACCTTGATTTTGTAGTTTTGTCTTAGTCACTTATTTTGTATTTTTGCTTTTACTAAAACATTTTATTCTTTTTCTTTTCTTCTGAAAAGAAGGATTTAGTAGGAAATAAAACATTTTGAAAAATTTGAGAAATACAAGAAACCGCACTCCTTAGTCCTACTCCTTACTAGGGGTGAGCATGGGTTGGGTTGGGCCGCCCCGATGCTTTTTATGGACCTGACCCGATCACTTCGGGTTCTAAAAAAAAAGCCCAATCTGACCCAAACTTTTTTAATGCCCGAACCAAACCGACCCGATAAAAATCGGGTTGGGTTGGGTTGGGTCGCTATGACCCGATTATTCAAAATTTACTATCATATAACAAAAAATATTATGAAAAAAATGCATCAATGTAACTCAAAATTCAAGTAAAAATATATCAAACAAATTTAATCAAAGAAACATACACCAAACAATAGAAAACATGAAAATGAGAGATTGAACGGTCTTTGAATGTAAATAAAATTGAGAATTAGAAGTTTTAAAACACTAAAGATTGCACTACTTGAAATAAATATTAATATGAAATATATATTAATTATATTGGTCGGGTCGGAGACCCCGACCCGACCCAAGGTTTTGGACCCGACCCCGACCCGAATAATAATCGGGTCCGGCCCGATCCGACCCAATTTTGAGCGGGTTAGATTGGGCGGGTTAGATTGGGGTCGGGTCCTTAACGGATTGGGTTGGGCCATCGGGTTGGGTCTAAAATGCTCACCCCTACTCCTTACAGTACAATTACGGGAATTATGTGGGACCCTACAATTTAAAGAAGGCATCAAGAAACCAACACGCATTGAATGTTTTAAAAAGGTACAAAACGGGATTTCTTAAAGCGGTAATACGTGAAGGTCATATCAATAAAACAATAAATAATAGGGTTAATTGCGATAAAAACACCCAATATTTGGTCAAATACTCTGCTGTATATACAACTTTCGTAAATGAAGGCAAAAGTACTCAAATTTGACATTTGAGAGTTGACCGAGAAAATTTGTGCATGTGGCTATAAGCCTTTGTCACGTGGCATGCCACGTGGCGCTTGGCCGCCTCGTGACTGCCACACAATAATTATTATTTTAAATCATTGTTCATGGTCCACTGAAACTCCTGATCCGGTTCACGTTTGGAACGAAATCGCTTTTTATGATAATTAAAAAAATCATATATAAATAAAAAAACATATTAAACAATTATTATTATATAATGCGAACTCGCAAAAAAAAATATCATGCCAACAAATAAAAACAAATTTCCGTTAAATATAAATATGACTACTATTTTTTTAATAAGTGGTGTGTATTTAATTATATCTTGAATTTTTAAACAATATGTATGTGTTTGTTCGTTATTATTATTAAACATATTAAACAATTTTATTAGATCCGTGAACCGGATCGAAAATGGAGTTCAACTGAACCGTGAACGGCGATTTTTATTTTGTTTCACCCAAATTTTAAAAAATAATTAACTATAACTAATAATGAATTTTTAAATTTAAATATTCATTATTGGTTATTATTAAAAAAATAAGAAAAAAATTTAATATTTTTTTTTAAAATAATAATAATAATTATGTGGCATGCCACGTGGCAAAGGCTAATAGCCACATGGACAATTTTCTCGGTCAACTCTCAAATGCCGAGTTTGAGTCCTTTTACTGTCATTTATGGAAGTTATATACACAGGAGAGTATTTGACCAAAAGTTGAGTCTTTTTACCGTAATTAACCCTAAATAATATTATGAATAAAGACATATCATGTGTGTTCATATACGTGTAAGACGCCATTGAATGTTATCGTTAGGTTCATATTTTCATGAATGCGAACATACTTATTCCAGTAGCTTTTTGTTTATGGTTTGGTTAATCCAAATTAAGTATAGGTTTGATGTAATTATGAAGAATCTGACCTTAAAATTGAATGGATTATGAGGAGGAAAGCACCAAGTCATGTAAGTGGGATGGATAATTTATGAAAATGGGGGAGGAGTGTGTATTCCATAAGAATGCCACCAACAAGCATTATCTTATTCAACAATACACAAATTTAAAGCTCTTCAAGTAATTTTTTATTTTCATCTCTTTCTTTTTCAATTGATTTCCCACTAAAACATACTCATTGGTCTTTAACTTTCTCGTGGTTGTGGATATTAAGGAGAATATACTTTTTTTTTTTTTGCTAAATGACTTTTAAGGATCTTGCTCAAATAACTAGCATTTGTCTATTTCTATTCGCTGATAATATAATTATTTTTTCGTAAGTACTAGTGAGTCTTAAATAGAAAAAGAGACATATTTTCATGTGTTCGGAAACCCTATGTTACCGTTTAATTGATTTGTTATGATCATTCAATGGAAGTGATACAAATTGTTGGTCAACTGGTACTCATTCCCAACCCTATGTGCACATGTATACTACAAAGTCAATAGGTCAAACATACAAGAATTGGTTTGGCCCTTTTTGCATGCAAAAGGAATTTATCATCAAAATTTAAGAAAAAAGAGGCAAGACTTTGACTAAGATGCTCATGTGGGATTGGTGGGTGTACACAATTTTACTGTCGCCACTAAAAATAGCCATAATCATGCAGGAAAAAGTGTATTTTTTTTTTCTCTTAGAGTGTGTGCGTGGCAAATTTACAGTTTGGATTATAACAAATGAGTGGCCCAATAATATCTGTAAGGAAAATAATGGAGACATGAATGATTGAAATTGAGGGTATATATGTGCTTGTTTCTTGGTCGTTTGGTGCTAGTTTTGGTTGGTGATTAGCTGAGCTAATAGTAAATAATACATAGTAAATAGTTACTACATATTCATAAATGGTTATGGATAATTGTAAAACGGCTCTGCAAGTTTAATCCTTTGTTTGTAATTAGTGGACTACACATTGGATTCAAGTAATGGGCAAAATGAAAAAGGATAAAATGAAATTACACAAGGATTTCTAGTTAAGGGTGTAAATTAAGCAAAAGAATCCTTAGTCGTAGCATGTTTCAATGGTCTATACTCTGTTATAATTTCATGGTTTTAAATTTCCCGGCGTACCTTTTTTTTTTTTAGAATTACGGCATGTCAATAAATAAATATAACTTATTAATATAATGTCTTATTTTAATTGTAATCCTATATTTGTATATTCTATAAATTACAAGTATAACTCTTATTTTTATATAAATACAATTATAACTTATCAATATAATACTGTTGTCTATATAATGTCTTTATCACTAGTGTGATTTTTTTAGTTATTCATGTGTTATGGAGGGAGTGAAAAATATGAGCAGAACTAGCGATATTTTGATTCAACTAAATTGAATTGTTAAAACATTACAAAAATGTAGCTTTAAATAAGCCAAATTAAATAGTAAAAAACTTAACCTAGAAATATTACCACATAAATCCATGATTATTTTTTAACGTCTCACACAAAACATTCTTATGATACACATGCACGTACAAGGATTTATGTACCAAAGAGGATTCCAATTAATTAAAACTAACTCTATTTCTATGCTGATTATTAATTCGACACATGCACATGTTCACTATTTCCATGCGCATGCTTTGACCCACGTGGCCATTTACTCAACTATCGCACGACAGTCTTTACTAAGTCTTGAATATTTCCAACAATCGCTGTCACCACCCTTCCTCAGACCTCGACTATCAGATCTCTCGTTGCTGGGCCGGCTCCAATTTTTAATCTTTCTCTGCGAAAACCGCTGGACCAGAGACTCTTCTATCAATAATGAATTGCAATTAATTCAAAACGTAATAATTGAATTCAATTCTAGTAACTTTTGTAATTGACGTGACTTTCTTACGTATCGTTCGAACGTCGGAACATATCCCAATAATTGTAGAGAGCTCGTCTCGAATATTCGACATTTCAGCCCACCTTATGTTAATTCAATTTTAATTTAACTTTCATATTTTTACAACCGAAATCACATAAGATGAAACACCTTTGGACTCGTTTTAACCAAACTATTTATCCGACAATATATTGATCAAGGCTGTGGAATAGACTTCCACTACTCGAAGAGATTGAAAACGCAAGCGGCATGGTCCATAGAGGAACCGTGGAGGCTTTGGATTGGCATTGCCCCTTGTAAATTTCATAGGCGCGAGTTGGGGTAGAAGCATGCCCAAATTGCGCCTCCTTGGAAGTACCCAACCGCCAGAAATACTTAGGGAACCAAAAGTTTGTTCGATAACATTATTTAATTTTACTTTGATTCATTGTACCGCACACTACCTATCCAAAAAAAAAGTCCATTTATACCAAAACTTTATAAAAAAATTGTCCATAGTTTGATCAAATTAATTTTTTCCCATTTATAATCTTTTTATTCCCATACTAACCCTGATTCTCAATTACCAATTTTAATATAAAAAAATAAATTTTGTTTCCTTTCATTTTAGAAATTGACCGATATTTTTCATTTAATTCAAATTCAAATTCAAATTTATTTATTTATTTTCTTTGATAAAATTCTCTATCTTTCTCTTAGTCTCGTGCTCTCCCATTGTGGACTTTCACTCACCCCCCTGCTCTCCCATAATTGATCATTTTGTCGTCTTTTCAAACTCATGAGTTCTCATCCTCCATCCTCTCGGTAAATCTCTCTCTCTGTCTATCTGTCCGTTCTTAGCAACCGGATTTCATGGTTTTTATGTGATTACCGGGATTCTTTTCTTGATCATATGTGGTATTCACCAATATCTTGGTCAGATGACCAAGGAACATCACGTTGGCTTTGAAGCAGCTTCATGGTACTGGCATTTTGTAGATGTGGTTTGGTTATTCTCATTTATTTTCTCAATCATGGAGAATTCGTACGAGTTTTTTCTAGCTCAAACGATCATCAATCACGTAAACAACCACCCTAGTAAGAAAGAAAAATCATTCGGTTGGATATTTTTTGAAGTGCGATTTCGTTGCACGAATTCTGTATGAATACGAAAAAATGTACCTCTATCGTTTATTAGAATGGGCTTTCGACTAAGAGGCCTGTAGGTTCTAGAATTTTGATCGTTGCTGAAAAACCCACAACACAGATAAATACACTCAGAGAGATTTGGCACAACTAACAAAACGACAGTGATACCGGACCGGTGATGACTAGGTCTAGTATATTGATAAAGCAAGACGATAAGTAAAGATAACAACGGCACAACATAAACGTCATTTCTGGAATCCACCGAAAGATAAGTTTCTAGTATATGGGAGAAGCCAGCTATGTTCTTGGGATTTGTTTTTTTTAGGGATCGCAATAACAGGTTTCTAGCCTTGTCACATGCATCTTACATTGACAAGGTGCTTGAACGTTTTGCAATGACAAACTCCAAGGGCGGTAATTTACCGACTAGGCATGGAGTGTTCCTTAGCAGGAAACAGTGTCCAACTTCTCCGGAAGAGCAAGACGAGATGAGGCGGGTGCCCTATGCTTCAGCAGTGGGAAGTCTGATGTATGCTATGCAGTGTACTAGGCCAAACATCTGTTACACTGTGGGAATAGTTAGTAGATACCAATCCAACTTTGGTCTGGCTCACTGGACTGGAGTGAAAAATATTCTCAAGTATCTTCGAAGAATGAGAGACTATATGTTAGTGTTTTCAGGTTCAGATCTGAATCCACTAGGATACACTGAATAAGACTTCATGTATGACAAGGACGCGCGAAAGTCGACGTCATGAGCAGTGTACACCCTTGCTGGTGGAGCTATATTCTGGAGAAGCGTAAAGCAATCCTGTATCGCAGATTCCACAATGGAAGCTGAATATGTGGCTGTGTGTGAAGCAGCCAAGGAATCAATTTTGCTAAAGAATTTCTACTTGGAACTGGGTGTAGGCCCAGATGTAGATGGACCACAAACGCTGTACTCTGATAACAGTGGCGTTGTGGCAAATTCTAAAGAGCCTAAAGACCATAACAAGTCAAAACATATAGAAAGGAAATACCATCTCATAAAAAAGATAGTACGTCGTGGGGACGCGCGGGTTGTGAAAATAGCTTCGGAGGACAATATGGTTGATCCATTTACCAAGACGTTGCCAGAGAAAATATTTAGGAGGCATCTGGATAATATGGGCGTGAAAGACATGGGTCATCTTCTTTAAGTACAAGTGGGAGATTGTTGGACATATGTGTCCTTAAACAAGATATTTATCCATTTGCAAAAGATTTTGACAAGTTGTTGAATAAAGATGATGCTTATTATATTAATCTTATTATAGTTTCTGGTAGAGTAAAATAGAATCTTTGATTCCTTAGTTCATAAAGGATGCAATTATGTTATTATTATCACAACAGAGTCGATATGAGGAAGAATTAATAATCATAATAAATGAACTTAAAACGTCCGTGACCCGATTAACTGGGTGGGAGCCCATTAATCGTGTAAGGTCATTAATGTGACTAAGTAACAATCCTATTCTGGATTATGTGTGTGTCACACTCACTAGAAGTGCATTAAGTATTAAGCGTCTTCATACTGGACTGGACCTGACTTAAACTCAAGAAGTTATCATATAAGACCGTCACTGATAACTTGTAGTTGAGTCAAAAAATGATGATCAAATGGATATTAGTTCTAAGTCCTGAGTGTTCATGAGTCCGAGCTAATGGCTTGATTGTTCTTTGATTTAACCGTTAAAGAACACAAGATTTTACCGCTGTTCCCAACACTATTATTTTGGGAACATGATAGTCAGTAGTAAGGATAGCTCGATCATAGACACGTGCATAACACAGCTCTCTTCAGAGTCATGATGATTCCCTTGATTGTCAGTGGTGAGAAGTGAGAGGTACCCGTGCGCAACTTATGAATCGAAACCATAAGTGGGTTGCTCATAATATTACTGACTGAGTCAAGGATGAAAATGCAATAAGGGGCATTACGGTAAAAACCGCCTGCTCATATGTGGGTCATCAAGTGAAAGGACAATAACCCGAGTTTAATTGTATCAATGGACACCCTACTGTTATAAGGGAATAATATATACCGTATCACTAAAGAGTGCAGCCTCGGGTCTATAGTGGAATCACTTCGAGGTTTGAAGAACAACTAGCAGTTCGTTAGAGCTTAAGTGATACGAGTCCATGGTCCCCAGGATAGCTCCGTAACGGATGATACGTACGTGATTAAAATACATTCTGGATAATGTTTAATCATTTAGCTCGACTTATAAAACTGACAAGTCTGTGTCAGACGTCAGATAGTTTTATCGTCAGCATGGCAAAAGTATCATATTTGGGTAAGAAAGTTAGAATTTAGATTTCAAACAGCACCATGTTTATGTAAATTAAATTCTAAGTGGCTTTGCTTTTTGAACCAAGTCATTCAGACTTACGGTTTGTGATTTATGGATTTTCTAAGTTTATAACTCGGTTCGATAAACTATGAAATTAAATCACATGTCACGAATTTAAATGATGGTGTGGCACCATGATATTTAATGTTTGATATTGAGATCAGGTTTTATTAATATAATTTAATTATTTGGATTTAATTATTCATATCTAATTAATAATTAAAATATTTATATTAATAAATAAAAATATATATTTATATATTGTTACATGTGTAAATTCGAATTAGGGTTTGGAGAATTCAAACCCTAGCTAAATTCGAATATGTGAATTGGAGAATTTATATTTGCAGTATAAGTACCTAATGTTTTGGTATTTTTGCAAAACCCTAAAATCAATTTAATCCATTGGATCGGTTATGATTTAATATCAACCGTAGGATTGAGATAATTGATTTGAACTCTAAATGTAATTCGAAATTGAAGCTTGGTGACCAAGTTTAGGTATGTCGAATTTGCTTAATTAATTGTGTCCGTTGGATCGGTTTTGAGATTTAATCTTTACCGTCTGATTAGAAATTAATTAATATTATATATATATGATAATATACTTCGAGTATAAATGTGGATATGAGTTCGAATTAGGGTTTCATGAAACCCTAGGGTATTTGACTTAATCCCTAATTGATTTGATCTGTTGGATTGGTTTAAGATTTATTTTAACCATTGGATCTAGATAATCATAAACAAATTCGAATTTTAATATGTATATATATAATTCGAATTTTATTAATATGATGATAAGATCAAATATTTTGATCTTATCATCTATTATTATTTAATTAAATCCCTGATTTAATTATATCCATTGGATTTAGATGGGATTGAATCTGGACCATGGATTGAAATAGTTAATCATATTTAATTTAATAAATTCGAATAAAGGGAGGAAAAATCTCCAAAGCGGTTACGGCTTGAGCCTATAAATATGAGGCTCATTCTACACATTTTTCACACCTTCCCTAGAGCAAAAACGTGAGCTCTCCCTCTCTCTAGGGTCTGCGAGATTTCTGCTTCTTATATCTCTTCTGGTTCGGCTTAGGAGATATTTTTCTACGGTAGCTTGAAAAGAACTGTAAGTTAAATTTTGCGACGGAGTCCTGCCGGCGAAGCCCACGCTGCGTCACGAGGAGTCCAGGAGAATATCCCGGAAGATCACGGTAGTTTCCCTCAGCACCGGCGGAGCCTCGCCCAAGTCAGAACGCGTAGCCGGAATCGTCAATTGAGGTACGGCCTTATGCATTGGGTCAATAAATGCAACCATTTACTGCTTTCTATTTTTTTCCTATTCAACTAGGTTATTAATAATGATTATGAAATATTAAATTCAAAATATTTATCAGATCTTAACGAAATGATTATTACCCGATATCCGTGTCGTTGGTCCAGTAACAAGATTTCCGCTTTAAAATGATTTTTTAAAAGTTACCGGGACGCCTCGGAGGCTATTATCGTGGTAAGGAAGTCAGACTGATACCAGTGATTTCAAACTGACACGAGTCTTCACAAGAAAATAAAGTTGTTCAGTGCAACGTGTAAATGTTGATTCAAGAGTAGGAATGTGTTTTAAAACTGGATTTTGAGATTTGATAAATGTTTTTCTGGATACAAACCTTTTGTTACTGGTGCGAGGTTCGAATTTGTTCACCTGATTCGGAGAATTGTAGTATGGATCAAATTATTGAGCACCATAGGTGGGTCCCATGGTAGAGGATTTTTGAAGTGTCTTTCCATTTTCTTCTTTGTAGCCTATTCCACGAACATGAGCACTCATTTTGGATTGATCAAGGATTACGTCCATCTTCACCTTTCCCATGTTGAATTTTTGAAATAGAGACTTCAAGAATTTGAATTTTCTCATTCCTTTCTGACATCTTTAGAACAAGATCTCGGGTGACTAGGTCAGAGGATCTCAATTTGTTCGAGACTGACTCAATGATCTTCTGGAATTCATCAACCTGTAGGGTTAGTGCAGAATTTTCATCTAAAACTTTTGAATTTTGATCACATTCCTGAAGCCATTTTTTGTACATGTCATCGTACATTTCTTGAACATCTTTCTCAGAGGATGAATCACCATTTTCACCTTCAGATTTTGCTGTCATCTATGCTTACGTACCAGCACCTTCTTCTTCATTAGAGGAGTCTGAAATAAATTGACTGGAGAAGGCAACAAAATGATTCACAAGTATTCCTTCTTCATCATTGTCATCTTCAAAAATTTCATGGTTGACCGGAGTTTTTTGTTAGTAACACAAGATCATTTACATTAGTCTCATAATTTCCCGAATATCCAGTGGATGAGCGAAAGGCAAGAATTTTTTCTGGTTTGATGTTAAGATGATTCAGTTCAAATGTCTTGAAGATTCCCATCAGTTTTGCCACTGTCATGGATTCAATTTTCTTGTTTCTTCAATGGCAGAAATCTTAGGAAGAATGTTTTGGGAAGAGATCTGAGAGTTTTCCAGATCAATTCTGCATCAATGTATTCATTTCCAAGGCGAGAAGCTTGATTTGCCCATTCTTGAAGGCGAGCATTGAAATCAGAGACAAATCCATTCTCTTCCATTTTTAGATTTTCAAATTGAGAGGCAATATGTTGTCTCTTGGATGTTCTGGCTGTATCTGTTCCTTTATGAAGAAGTTGAAGACATTCCCAAGCTTGTTTAGCAGTAGTGTTGGTCGCCATCTGATTGATTTGTCTTTCGTCAATTGCTGAAACAATGGCATTGAGAGCTCTGGAATTTGCAAGAGCAGCTTCTTTGTCGGCAGCATCCCAACTCGCAAGGGGCTTTGGTGACGCGACATCATTAACGACAGTGACAGGATGTTTTGAACCATAAAGAATGCTAGGAAACCATTGACATCGATTGATTGAATGTAGATGATCATTCTAGCTTTCCAGTAGGAGTAGTTGGAACCATCCAGTATAGGAGGCCTTGCAATTCCAGCAGTTTCTCTAGATCCAATTTTGAAAATAGTCAATTAGATGTTTTCACACTTTCTTTGAAACCAAAGAAAACGTTAAGCGTATCTGCTCTGATACCAATTGTTAAGATGTATTTTCGCGTTGCACATGTAATATGACGTTATGAATGTGAACAGTGGGAGTAAAGCGACTGCGGAAAAGTACATGAACACCAATACTTTTTTTGGTAACGCATTCGGACTTTCTGTCACTACTTCTGCGGGACACTCACCTAGATTAATCAACCAAGAGATTACAAATGAAGATTAAAATAAGTAATACAAACAGGATTCAAAGCGTAAACAGGAAACCCTCTCTTGTTTTCATGACAACAACTTTGACATCCAAGTACACTCTTGATGTATATGCAAGATACCGTTGCAATAATCAGCTACGAACTTCCCTTCCTTGTTCACTTCACTCGTGAATTATCTTATTAACTTCTTCCAAAGATTAGATATGTTATCTGTAAGGGCTAACGAAATAGGACCTCATTAGCCTGGACATAAATGAGCAACACACTAATTCCATTTCATAAAGCAGCTCGTGAAATCTATCAACTGATTAGATAATTCATGCAAATATCTTCATTCATTCCGGCGTGATAATCATCATTAAATTCGTGAATATAGCAATTCAATCACTCCTTGATTGAGGGTGCAGCTTAATACTTTCCTTAAATATATTAGCAGCTGTCATGACATCAAGGATGTCAATACTTTCCATAAATATACAAATAAAATCAAGAAATAATGAATAATGAATAATCCCAAATCATGAATCAACACTCTTTAAATAGAGCTGATGGGTTACATATTCGTACATCCCTTCCAGCCAAATTCAAAAGCTTTCCAACTTCTCCACGAAGACCAAAAATATCCCCATAAAGAGACCATCAAGTCCCCACGACCATAAATGCCTTTAAAGGCTATTACAAGACTCAAAACACTAATAAATACCATACTTAACCCCTGGACTAATCAGATAATAAATACATCCCACTAACATAATCAAGACTATCACAATTTCTAAGGGCTGTACTTAGACCAAGAATTCATATAAGGAAACCATGTAAATACCATTCCCATTATGCTCATGAGCTCCATTACAGCTAGGCAGTCCAATACCGCTAGTTACTCTGGTCCCGCAAGTCAAAGTAATCCTGCCATGCCCGATAAGGCTCGATAGTCCAATACCGCTATCAGGATCTGCATCATTCTCCCCCGGTTGAAAACGACTCGACCTTGAGTCTCATTGTTCATCACTTCGTGCATTGAGTTGGCTTTATCGGGGTTCATAGGTACCAAGAAAATCTGAACGTCATCCTTTTTGAATGAGTTTGTGTTGTTGAATCCATCATGATTTTCACGTCTATAATACTGCCACGGTCTTCCTAACAACAAGTGATACACATCCATTGGAATAAAATCGCACCTCACATCATCCTTGCACCTTTTTCCAATGAAGAAAGATACCAAACTCTGCTTTGAGACTTTCTGCCCCCTTCCATGCTGAAACCAATGAATGATGTAATGATGAGGATGACGTTCTGTCTCCAATCCAACCATTAGTACCATTTTCTCAGAAAAAATATGGGTGCAACTCTTGCTAATGATGATTACACTAAACATGCGCCCTTGCGATGTACAACGCGTTCGAAAAATGTTCTTTCGTTACCATAGGTCTTAATCCTTATGATATGAGTTATGAAAGCGCTAGATCATGATAACTTCTCCTTTGTCCTTTTCTATCATATTCGCCTCGTCATCGGACACAATTTCATCGCACTCTGCCTCTATTAGACTTCATCATGCAAATCGCTTCGCTAGAGTCTTCGGGGTAGACTTCATCATCGATATCCTCGTCATAAAGTGATTCACCGTATTCCATCTCATCATATCGCGTTCGCTGTAGGCATCTTCATCATACTCCATAAAATCAGATAAAGGATCATAATGAAAAACTTCTAGGTACTCTTCCTCATCGTACATAGGTTCATTGTAGTTGAATTTCTAGTATTCTGAAATTTCAACCATCTCATGATTCTCATTTTGTGCTCCCTGCTCTTGAACATGATATGGATTCTTGTTGTGGTCTTCTATCCAGTGTTGAAATTGATGGTAATCCTCCATGATATCGTCATACACTCTTGCACTATTTTTTCATGGACTTCAGCTCTAGGATATCGTCATACACTCTTGCACTGTTGAATATAGGAGAAATAGAATTTGCATGCCTTACCATGTTGATGATGGTTTTAGGAACGTAAAAAAAAAAACTTGAGCTCTTATACCATGTGATACCAGACCGGTGACTACTAGTTTATTGACAAAGCAAGAAGAAAAGTAAAGATAACAATGGCGCCACTCGGAATCCAACAAGATAAGCCTAGGATAGAAGAAACGCCACTCTCAGAATCCACCGAAATATAAGTTTCCACACTTGCCACTCAAGGAATCCAACAAGAGATAAAAGGGTTTTCACAAAGATAACTTTGAGAGTTTTTATTTTATTTTATTATTAAACATAATCAGTCTTTTTCATTTCATGCTTGCTCTTTAAATAGAGCTGATGGGTTACATATTCATACATCCCTTCCAGCCAGATTCTTAGGCTTTCCAACTTCTCCACAAAGACCCAAAACAGTCCCATAAAGAGAGCACCAAGTACTCACGACCATAAATGCCTTCTAAGACTATTACAATACTCAAAACACTAATAATTATCATAATTAACCCTCGGACTAATCAGAAAATAAATACATCCTACTAATGTAATTAAGACTATCACAATTTCCAAGGGCTTTACTTAGACCACGAATTCATATACTGAAACCATGTAAATACCATTCCCGTTATGCTCACGAGCTCCATTACCACTAGTCAGTCCAATACCGCTAGTTACTCCGCTCCCTCTAGTCAAAGTAATCCCGCCATGCCCGATAAGGCTCGACATTCCAACATTGTTATCACGATCCACATCATTTTCCCCCGGCTGAAAAAGACTCGACCTCGAGTCTCGTCGTTTATAATTTTGTGCATTGATTTGGCTTTATAAGGCTTCATAGATACCAAAAAAATCTGAACGCCATCCTTCAGGAATAAGTTTTTGTTGTTGAATCCATCATGAGTTGCACGTTTATCATACTGCAATTGTCTTCCTGACAAAAAGTGATACACATCCATTGGAATAAAATTACACCACACATCATCCTTGCATCTTTTTCCAATTAAGAAAGATAACAGACTCCGCTTTGACACTTTCTACCCCTGTCCATGCTGAAACTAATGAAAGGTATAATGATAAGGATGAGGTTCCGTCTCCAATCCAAGCATTTGTATCATTTTCTCGGAAACAATATTGGTGCAGCTCCCACTGTTGATTATTACACTGAACATGTGCCCTTGCGATGTACAAGGCGTTCGAAAAATGTTATTTCGTTACCATAGGTCGCCATCATTGTGATAGGAGTTGTGGAAGCGCTAGATCATGAGTACTTCTCCTACATCGCTTTCTTTTATATTCGCCTCGTCATCGGAAAAAATTTCATCGCACTCTTCCTCTGAATAGACTTCATCATGCAACTTCTCTTTGCTATAGTCTTTGGGGTAGACTTCATCATCGATATCCTCGTCGTAAAGTTATTTATCGTATTCCATCTCATTATATCGTGGTTCAATTTAGACATCATCATATCGTCATACACTCTTGCATTCTTGAATGTCGGAGAAATATATTTTGCATGGCTTTCCATGTTGATGATGGTTTTCGAAACATGAAAAAAAAACAACTTGAGCTCTGAACCAACTAATACTGGACCAGTGATGACTAGGTCTAGTATATTGACAAAGCAAGACGAAAAGTAAATATAACAACGGCGCCATTCGGAATCCACAAGATAAGCCTAGGATATATGTAACGCCACTCGCTTATGTAACGCCCCCTACGGCCTATAAACTTATATTTCCTTTTATTAAACTATTAAGTGAGCCACTATATATTTTTTTCTTCATATACGTGGATATATATATATATATATATATTATTTCTTTTTATAAATATAGATATATAAATACACCTATTATATATATCTACATATCAAGACGATAGTTATTATTTTACATGTCACTAACGTTAGACTCACACATCTAACCACTCGCTATTTATCCAATGCGAGGAGGCATAAACTACTCCCATATCTACATAGCGTAAAAACACTCAAAATACCCTAAGTACAAAACGAGCTATCCCACAGTCGTTAATATCTCATATGCATCAGATCTCTAGCTCCGAGTCTTCCACCAACAACCTCAAGTTTCACTTGAATTACCTGCAATGTCTGCATTACAAGAATGCTGATGAGCGAAAGCTCAGTAAGTAAACACAATTAAAAGATCATATAGTGTCGTTCATATCATATTCCTTTTACCCACACTGGAGGGCTAACTTTCATATCATATGCCCTTACTCACACGGGAGGACTAACTTTCATATCATAATAATATATAGCACATTTAATATGCATTATTCAATTTTTTTTTTTAATAGTGTGTGTCTCGAATGCTAAGGCTTGTAGACGTTGTTATGGACGCTCCTATTTCCACATAACTCTTTTAACATGCTCTGGTCATTTCTTTTAACAATGTGACCCTTTCGTCGCTTCTTTTAACATGTGATCCTTTTGTCACTTCTTTTCACATGTGACCCTTTCGTTACTTATTTTAACATGTGACCCTTTCGTCACTTCTTTTAACTTTGACCGAGCGGTCGTAACATTACACGCAGACGTGTGGGGAAAATTCTCAATTTCATTCCCGGTGATCAGTCGGGCTTCCCACACCGCGCCATATATCATAGTCTCTTTATAGAGACATCGTAACAGGCACGCCGCCTACCCAAACTTAGCAACTGAGATACACGGTCATTAATTCTTTTAACATTTACACCATTTACAGTAAACAAACATCAAAAGAACAATGCAATTATATGCACATACGTTCATACTTAAATTACCATTCAATTTAATTCTCGCAATGCAAGTAAAGTAAGTCTATACTTACCTTTGAATTCTCCGATGAGTCAGCTAGTGTGAAAAGCGTCTACCTCACTCAAGACTCGGTGTGTGTAAGCTCTGAATTACAAATTGATGTTTTACTTCAAAATCAATCTTTACTATAAAGATATTTTTCTCATATAATAACCACCAACTCTTATATTCAAGACTAATAAGTCTAATAAACAATCGGCACTTTGACATTAATTTTTAAAAAATATTGACACCCTCAATCCAAATGGCACTAAACATGTAGTTTTATAACCTGTTGGACGATTTATTAGTCCTTTTTACATTACTTGGAAAAAGACAAATTTATTAATAGAAAAAAATGACATTAAACAACTTTTGCCCATATAAAATCGCTCTTAAATTCATATAAATTTACTAAATATGCAATCAGATCATTAATAAACATGAAGACTCCAAACAAAAAGTAATTATGTACAATACCTTCAATAGAAGCCCTAATGACACAAAAATCCCAATACCACTTTAGGAACATATATAATCAGTTCAAAGAAGTCCTAAATTCTATAATTTTAATCAACCCTAGCCACGGTGTGATAATCACAGGGTCAAGCTCAAGACTAAATATACAAGCCATACACGAATCTAATTATTCAGATTTTTGTGGCATCATTTGACGAAATTCAATATTTATTTACTCATTTATTTATATTATAAGATCAAATTCAACTAAAGAAACCAAAATTCATTAGACACCAATAAACCCTAACCTGAAACAACTTCAATTCTTCAACACTTTGGAGTCAAATATAATTGTCCAAGCTTTTGTGATAGACAAAAAGAAGAGCTCCCTCTTTATGATGCAGTGAGTATCGAGGAATGAAATAAAATGAACAAGGTCGGTGTGGAGTCTTCTAGAGAAATTATTTAATAAGAAATATTTAAATGAAAACAAATAATCTACTATGAAGTCGGTTACTTATTAACTATTTACTTTGTAACTCCTTACATATTAAATGTCCTAGTATACCCCTAGGTGCATAAGGAAGATTAACACTTTCTCAATGTCACACACGTGTATACATATACATATATATATATATCTAGCCGAAAAGAAGATGATATATATATATATATATTTATTGAAGAAATAAATTAATTTACTACTAGAATTCGTTATATTTTGTAGCAATAGCACACCGATCTTGTTACGAGGCTCTGCTTATCCACACTGCATTTAGACTCAAAATAATCATCAAAAACTTTACCGTCGATTTTCTTTGAAATAAAAGATATAAATAATTATTTTGAATGGCTAACTAAACACATAAATATATAAAACAACCTAACGTACATACATGCAAATAAAGTTTAATGAAATTATATGATTTAGGTTTAAACTTGTTCGTAAGATTATTGGGCATTATAGCTGAATCCACCGAAAGTTAAGTTTCTAGTATAGGAAACGCCACTTTCGGAATTCAGGGAAAGATAAGTTTTCACACTTGTCACTAAAGGAATCCATTAAGAGATCGTAGGGTTTTCGCAAAGATAACATTGAGAGGGTTTTTTTATTTATTAAACATAATCCGCCTTTCTCATTTCACGCTTGCTCTTTAAATAGAGCTGATGGGTTACAAATTCATACATCCCCTCTAGCCATATTGTAAGGCTTTACAACTTCTCCACAAAGAACCAAAACAGCCCCATAAAGAGAGCACCAAGTCCCCAAGACCATAAATGTCTTTTAAGGCTATTACAAGACTCAAAAAACTAATAAATACCATACTTAACCCCGGGACTAATCAGAAAATAAAAACTTCCCACTAACATAATTAATACTATCACAATTTCCAAGGGCTTTACTTAGACCACGGATTCAAGTGCTGAAACCAAGTAAATACCATTCCTATTATGCTCACGAGCTCCATTACCGCTAGTCAGTCCAATACCGCTAGTTACTCCGCTCTCGCTAGTCAAAGTAATCCTGCCATGCCCGGTAAGGCTTGACATTTCAACACCGCTATCGGGATCTGCATCATTTTACCCCAGTGGAAAAAGACTCGACCTCGACTCTCGTCGTTCATAATTTCGTGCATTGATTTGGCTTTATAAGGCTTCATAGGTACCAAGAAAATCTGAATGCCATCCTTCATGAATGAGTTTGTGTTGTTGAATCAACCATGAGTTGAACTTCTATCTTACTGCTCTGGTCTTCCTGACAATAAGTGATACACATCCATTGGAATAAAATCGCACCACACATCATCCTTGCACCTTTTTTCAATCATGAAAGATACCAAACTCCGCTTTGACACTTTCTGCCCCCTTCCATGCTCAAACCAATGAATGGTGTAATGATGAGGATGAGGTTTTGTCTCCAATCTAAGCATTTGTACCATTTTCTCGGAAACAATATTGGTGTAACTCCCACTATCGATGATTACAGTGAACATGTGTTCTTGCGATGTACAACGCGTTCGGAAATTGTTCTTTCGTTACCACGGATCTTTATCATTGTGATAGGAGTTGTGGAAGCACCGGATCATGAGAACTTCTCCTTCATCGCTTTTTTCATATTCGTTTCTTTCATTGGACACAATTTCATCGCACTCCGCCTTTGAATAAACTTCATCATGCAACTCCCCATCGCTAGAGTCTTCGGGGTAGACTTCATCACTAATATCTTCTTCATAAAGTTATTTATCGTTTCCATCTCATCATATCGTGGTTAAGTTTATACATCTTCATCATACTCCGTATAATCTGATAAAGGATCATCATGAAAAACTTCCCGGTACTCTTCCTCATCGTACACTGGTTCATTGTAGTTGGATTCGTTGTATTCCGAAATTTCAACCATCTCATGATTCTCATTTTGCGCTACCTGTTCTTGAAGATGATCTTGATTCTTGTTGCGGTCTTACATTGAGCGTTGAAATTGTTGGTCCCCATCTAGTTTCCACAACCGTTGTTCAAGTTCGACAATCTCGTTTTTTCTTGGACTTCAGCTCCATGATATTGTCATACACTCTTGCATTCTTGAATGTAGGAGAAATAGAATATGCACGCCTTTCCATGTTGATGATGGTTTTTGAAACGTGAAAAAAAAAACAACTTAAGTTGTGATACCAATTGAATTGACGACTGTCCCCACAGGCCAACATGAGTCTTTCCAGCGTGCTTTGTCCTCACTCGCACGCTTCCCGAGAAAATTCCCAGGAGGTCACCCATCCTAGTACTACTCCGATCCAAGAACGCTTAACTTTGGAGTTCCTATGAATGAACGGGCATCCAAAAAGAAGATGCATCTTGTTGACATAGGTAGTACCAATCAATTCATTCAAGCCTCTTCGATCATATAGTCCCATACCTGTATGATCTCCGATAACTGTGCAGTCCCATACCTGCACAGTCTCGGGAACGTCCCACTAGCACATCCCCTTGCCCAGGCGAAGTGGGATTGCACAACTTACCCGGTCTTGCCCTCGTGGCTCACGGGATTAGTGACTGTCACAATCACCCCACCTAATCTGGTCCCGACATTCTCGTCGGCCACACTTCTGGCTGGACTCAGCTATGATACCATCTGTAACGCCCCGGCTGCTCAATCGAATCGATGACTGTCCCCACAGGCCAACACGAGTCTTTCCAGCGTGCTTTTTCCTCACTCGCACGCTTCCCGAGAAACTTCCCAGGAGGTCACTCATCCTAGTACTACTCCAAGCCAAGCACGCTTAACTTTGGAGTTCCTATGAACGAGCAACCGAAAAGAAGATGCATCTTGTTGACATAGGTAGTACCAATCAATTCATTTAAGCCTCTTCGATCATACAGTCCCATACCTGTATGATCTCCGATAACCGTGCAGTCTCATACCTGCACAGTCTCGGGAACGTCCCACTAGCACATCCCCTTGCCGAGGCGATGTGGGATTGCACAGCTTACCCGGTCTTTCCCTCGTGGCTCACGGGATTAGTGAATGTCAAATAACGCCACTCCCTGAATCCACCGAAAGATAAGTTTGTGGTACAGGAAATGCCACTTCCAAAATCCATCGAAAGATAAGGGAGCGTTTGGTTATGGTCTCCGAGACTAGTTTCTGGTTTTGGTTTCAAACAGTGTCATATTGGTTTCGCAGACCATGTTTGCTTGCCAATTGTCTATGTTTTCTGAGACCGGTCTCGCAGACCACTGAAATTTTTAGGAAGCAAATTAGAAAATGACTTGAAGTTGTTTTCTTTCTTTGGTCTTCACTCAATCGTAAAAAATAAAACTATAATAGTAATATATTATCATTCTATAATATTGGTATATTACTTATAATAAGATATTAACTATTATATTAACTTATATAATAAATTATTAAAATCAATATTTATAAATTCAAATGTTATTACTATCATATTAACAAATATACTTAAATTATGTATATTATTAAATACTAACTTAATTAAAATGATATAAACCCTTGAAACAGAATATTTACAAATTATATTACATTATTTAAACATGTAATTAGAGTCATGAAATACGAATAATTTTTGTATCATGGAAAATAGTTTTTACACATAATATTAATATATATTACTTTCAAATAAAACTTACTTGCTTTTTAGTAATATACATTGTGTTTTATTACAATTTTTTTCATTTAAATTCAACCACAGATTAACAAAAGACTAACCAAACAATGTTTCAAAAATTAAACTCCCAAACTGGTTTGGTAGACTAAACTCTCAGACTGGTTTCTCAAACCAAATTGCAAAACTGGTTTCCCAAACCAGTAAACCAAACGCCACCTAAGTTTCCATACTTGCCACTCAAGGAATCCACAAAGATATAGTCGTGTTTTCACAAAGATAACTTTGAGAGTTTTTATTTTTTATTTTTTATTAAACATAATCAGCCTTTCTCATAACAAGCTTCCTCTTTAAATAGAGCTGATGGGTCACAAATTCGTACATCCCTTCCAAACATATTCTAAGGCTTTCCAACTTCTCCACAAACACCCGAAATAGCCCCATAAAGAGAGCACCAAGTCTTCACAACCATAAATGTCTTTTAAGTCTATTACAAGACTCAAAACACTAATAATTATCATACTTAACCCCTAGACTAATCAGAAAATAAATACATCCCACTAAAATAATTAAGACCATCACAATTTCCAAGGGCATTACTTAGACCACGAATTCGGATGTGGAAACAAAGTAAATACCATTCCCGTTATGCTCGCGAGGTCCATTACCGCTAGTCAGTCCAATACCAGTAGTTACTCCGCTCGCGCTAGTCAAAGTAATCATGCCATGCCCGATAAGGCTTGACAGTCCAATACCGCTATTGGGATCCGCATCATTTTCGCTTGGTTGAAAAAGACTCGACCTTGAGTCTCGTCGTTCATCACTAGGTGCATTGATTTGTCTTTATCAGGCTTCATATGTACCAAGACTAGCTTCCCTCTAGTCAAAGTAATCTCGCCATGTGCGATTAGGCTCGACAGTCTAATACCGCTATCAAGATCCGCATCAGAGAGAATAAAAGATAGAGGAATATTGTCACTCTCTCCATTGAACACTATCTCACACATTATTGATTTTAATAATATATATCACACAAATAGAGAGAATAAAAGGTGGAGGAATATTTTCACTCTGATACAAGACTACAAAATGGAAGTGCATAAAACAAATTACAGAGTTGTGCTTATATAGCAATCAATACTTATTATGTAAAATTACTAACATGCCTTAAAAGCCAACTTGATAATAAAATATAATAAACTAAAATTTCTGATGGAGACAAACTTGCTCAGCAAGTTTAAATAGACATGTCATTGATTACGTATTGCATTCTCCCTCTTAAGCTTGACGTGGCTCGAGGTTCTCCACGCCGAGCATTTATCGTATCTTCGCAAATTTGAAACCAGCCAGAGCCTTGGCGGGTATGTCTGCACGTTGCTCTTTGGTGGTGAAAAATTTCACAATGATCTCTCGCTTCTCCAGTCGCTTGCGAATAAATAGTGTTGATGTGTTTGTTGCGTCCATGAAACACCGCGTTTTTCATCAATGCGTTCGCGGACATGTTATCCACGTAGAGAGTCACTAGCTTCTGCTCGGCTCTGATAACTTCATTCTTTTCTTAACACGACGCTTCTGCTCGGCTCTGATAACTAGCTTCTGCTCGGCTCTGATAACTTCATTCTTCTCAGCCACAACGCTTAACACGACGCTCCAATTGCTGCCATGAAATCGGCTTCACAGGACAATAGGGCCCTCAATTCTTTGCTTCTAAGACTGCCAAGTGATCAGATTCCCGTTGAGATAGAACGCCATTGTGGATGTGCAAATTCATTCCATAAATTGGAATTGTGATGTCATTAATCAAATTTAAAGATTAAATTGTTTAACCTAAGTTTTGAAAATATTAAATATTCAAACAAAATTGGGCCTGTGAAAAGCAAAGCCCAAAAGCCCACTGGTCACTTGGTCGTGTCTGGGCCCGAGCAAAACTAAAAGCCCAGAAGGAAAAATATTGGCCCGTGCAGAATATACTCAAAAGGAGTTCGAGCAGAGTTCCAAAGGAAGAATCCGAACAGAACTGAAAATCTCACTTCAAACACTTGGTTAAAACCAACACCCAAAGCTCCTCCCGAACTGATTGTCTCAAAAGGGATCCGAGAAGAAGCCGAATAAAACCCCTCGAGCAGAAAAAAGCTCTACGTTAAAACACAAGCAGATCTGGTGAGCCACTTCAATTCAAACCTCCGAAGACCGACCAGAAAAACCGCCACGACCTGAATTCAAACTCCACGATGACGAGTCAAGGTTCACTACTACGACATTTCGTGACCTAAGCCTCGAATCTAGTCTACGGGGCAGATCCAATTAGACTAGATTCGAGGCTTAGGTCACGAAATGTCTATTTACCTTAGAGTGGAAAAAGTACTAAAATTTTGGAATAGCCCGGGAAAGTGAAAATTTGATAATTTAATTTTGACCCCTTGACAATCACAGTATTGTGGGAAATCAAATTCTAAGAATTTATCATTTTGAATCTCATCATCCAAGTGAAGCCAGATTAGGGTCTTTTTAAGGCTGCAAATATTTATATTTGATTTGAAGCCAGATTAGGGTCTTATTATTAATGATGAATTATAATTAAAAATATTTATATTTGATTTGAAATAACCCTAAAATTCGATTAAATCTTTATTGAATTTCATTATATTTTTTAATTGAATAAATATACATCTAGATATATATAATTCAAAATATAAGGAAAATATTAAAACTTGGATTTATATCCGAAAAAATTGTTATATTTTATCTTAAGATTTAAATCATTCTTGATAAAGATTCAAAAAGATTTATTCATTATCTTTTTTATCTAATTAAGATAATGAGGGAATATGGCTAAGTGGTTAAAATTTGATTTTTTTTCCTATTAATAAACTAGACTGGAAATAAGAAATCACAACCCTAAATCTTAATTTTTTTTGCATATCTCTCTCTTATCCTTTCTCTCTGTGATTTCAGCCATAGAGCCAGTGAATATCCTGGTTCAAGCTTCGAAGGTTTCGTTATCATCCTTGTAGCCCACACATCCTAAGGTCTAACTAAGGAGGATACATAGGAAGATTACTACGAGGAATTCGGGACATAGAAAATCAAACAGAGTTCAGAGTTCGCAGTAGAAATTCAAATAAGATATGTGTGTGATTAATTGATTGCAAAAATTTTCTATTTGTTTAAATCCGAAATAAATTTTCACCAAATCTAATGATTTTTTTGTTGTTGATAAAAATCGATAACAATGATCCTGGACCTAAATAATTAATTTTTGGGGTTTCGTAAACCGGATAGTGTAAAAGCGCACTTTGGTATGGGACTCTTTTCCTTGCTTAAATAAATTTAAAAGGGTTACCTTACATGTTTACGCGATCCGACAAAGATGAATCTTCCACAATATTTTAAAATTCGGTTTCGGGTTGGTTTAGATCGATACCGAAACCAACACTTGCCTTATGAGTCCTTCTTGAGCTTGTAAACCAACTTCAGACCAATGGACTTGTGACCTTTCGGGAAAGTTGGTGAGCACCCACGTCTTGTTCTTCTTAATGGACTTGGGATCCCTTTTCATCATTTCCTGCCATTCTTTCTCAGTGGCTTCCTCACGATAGTTGGCTGGTTCATCTGCACTAAGCAACAATAGCTCATCTGGGCTCAACTTAAGTTCCCGCACATCTCTATAAACAACGGACAAGAGATGGAACCTTCTCGGTTAATCCTTGATCAACGAGTCTCCAACGTTGGTTCCTCCCAAAATACCTTCCTGTAGGACTAGGGTGATCATCCATGATCCTGGGTTGGGCGAGCCAAGTGGTGAGCTGGGTCCAGCCGTGCTAGTTTCCTTCGAGCTGGGCATTGATGGTTCCTAGATGAGACTCTCTCCCTCTTTCTACACAACCGCCTTTTCCTTTTTGAGGATGAACTCCACCGAGTTTTTTTTTGTTCTTTTTCTTTTTCGGTCTATCCATTCTCGTTGCGACAGTCTCACTTCTTCTCCTCTTCAAATATGGTCTGCTCACATGCGCTTTTTTCGGGTTGGGGATTGTAAAACAGGTATGCCTTCTCCCTTCCTCGAGAACAAGGTACACCATCGGTTGACTCTGATCATCGAGATTTTTAAGGTGTTGTCTCATAGTCTGTCTTCATATGTATGGTGCACTCATAGACCGCTTTGTGTACTGCTTCTACCCATATTCTTGTCGGGAACTTCATGCTTTTCGCCAAACTCCTTGTAGTGTCCATGACGGTCCGATTTCGTCTTTCCACCATGCCGTTCTACTACGGCGTGTATGGTGCGGTGAGGTGTCGCTCTTCACGTTATTCTCCGCATTACCTTGCGAAATTATGAGACGTGAAATCGCTTCCTAGATTTGTTCGCATGGTCTTTAGTCTTTGTATTGATTGGTTCTCTACCAACCTCTTGAATTTCTTGAAGACTTCAAAGGCTCCATTCTTCTCCTTGAGCGTATACACCGACATACAACGACTATAGTCATCAAAAAGTAAAATAAAGTACCTGTTACCCGCTAGAGTTTCTTGAGTAATTGGACTACACAGTTCAGCGTGCACAAGTTGGAGGGGTCGCTATGCCCTGAAATTGGCCTTGATCGTAAATGGAATTCTTGCCTTTTTTGCGACCACGAAACAATGACACTATGGTTGGGGTGTTCAATATTAAATATCCTAAATGCCATATTGTTTTGTCTCATCATCTTGAGCGCGTAAGAGTTTACGTGCCCAAGTCATGTGTGCCACAAACAAGGTGAGTCTTTTAGAAACGCCATAATAAAATACTAACCGGGTAATTCGAAATACTAACCGGATAAATAATAAAATTCATTTTCACATCATTATTAATATTATTAACCAATTAGGAAAAGACTAAAGAAATAAATGTTTGAATTTACTAACTCAATGTATAAGGTCGTACCTCTCATTGACGATTCCGGCTACGCTTCAGATTTTTAAAGGGCTCTGTCGTTCTAACGAAAGCTCCCTTTATCTTCCACATAAGCTCCTGAACTCTCCGCACCTAAGTGTGGGCTTCCCTGAGAGAACATCGACACCGAACCGAGAATGAGAGAATCATAGCCAAATTGGCTGACCCTAAAGAGAATGGAGCGTGCGAAAATTGCTATGATGAAGGTGTGAAGTATTGTGTCAAATGAGCTCTCTATTTTTAGAGTTCAGCTCCAACTTCTTTTGAGAAACTCGCTCAAGTACCCAGAGATTTTTTTTGGGATATATATATATATATATTTGATTTTTATCCAACAATCTAGATCAAATCTCGACTGATTCAATGATTGAAAATTAAATAGGGAATAAATCAAATATCTTTGACCAAGTTAAATTTGATTTTATCCTTCAATTTTCTTAATATATAATAAAAATAATAATTATTAATTTACAATCCAATGGTTAAGATTAAATCTTAAGTTCATCCAACAGACCAAATTAATTATGAATAAATCAAATAACCAAAATTGGCCACAAAGTAATATTCAATATGTATATAATCGATTTTTAATCCAACGGTTGATATTAAATCTTAACCAATACAATGAACAAATTAATTTTAGGGTTTTTCTTTAATATCCAAACATTAAATAATCATGCCAAAAATTTGAAAACTTTCAAATTTTAAATAAAAAAACTGTGTGGAATTAGTTTCACTTATCATGCAGGCACGATTTTCGACGACGATGACGACGATGATGACGATGATGACGATGATGACGATGATGATGATGATGATGATGATGATGATGATGATGATGATGATGATGATGATGGACGATGATGATGGACGATGACGATGACGATAACGATGACGATAACGATGACGATGATGATGATGATGGTTGTAATATAAATCTTTTAATTATTAATTAACTAATATTTATTTGTAATTAAATCCAATTCATTAAATCCAAACAATTATATTATATTATAATTATTGATCTCTCATGTCACACATCAAACTATTGCGGGTACAACCTTTAGTTTCGTGACATGTGATTTAATTAATGCAACCTGAATTGTAGGTTAAAAGCATTAAATTCATAAATCAAAAGCCGTCAGTCCACTTAATACAAAATTTCCAACAACTTTCCAGTTGATCATAAAATTTAATTCCTTCATGTTTTGACTGTTATATTTCTCGTATCACAATTTCGTACTTTTTCCGTAGAAAAATGAAAATTTTGAAAATCAGACACAGACTCTAGTTTTAACAATTCTATCACATGTCTAATAATTAGAATATATATATATATATATATATATTTGTACGGCTCGTCCTTTCTGTAGCTATCCTGGGGACGACGTACCTAAATCACTTAAGCTCCAACGAATTGCTAAAATAGTTCGTTAACTTCGACATTATTCCACTATAAACCCGAAGTTGTAGTCTTTAGTGAAGTAGAATATATATTTCCTTTATCTTCATTAAAAGGTGTCCATTGTTACAGTCAAATTTCGGTAAATAATATTTCACTTGATGATTAACACATAAGTATGCATTTTAACCGTATTGCCTTTTAATCCCTTTCCTTCTTGATTATGTTTATCATTATGTAATTGACCCACTCCGATGCGTGGTGCCTGGGCTTTTGAGAATTGTAGCACTTCACCATGCTCTTGTCTTTTCAGTTCGGGATTCCTTCATAAAGGGGCAAGTTACTGCCGCGATCTCACATGTTCCGACTTCGCCCTCGTTCTCGGCCTCTACCACATGCTCGGCTATCTCTGACCTACCCGTTATAACTCCATGGTTCTTATTGTACTTGGTCATCAATTATTCATGCGTGAGCAGGAGGTGTTTTTTCTCTTCCCTGTCGCCAAAACCTTAAAGCCTCTCCTCGTCGACTTTTAGAGATTGAAAACCTTCTCCATTCACATAGCCTTGAGGTTGCCGCACTGCTCAATAGAAGACACGATTGGCATGTACCTGTGAGTTTAAATTATAGAGAACGTCTTGACTGCGGTGGATTTGTCAACGTGGTCACTTAGTGAGCGGATATGTGTTACAAGAAATGAAAGCTTCATAGCGAAATTGTTCACCGATTCATTGTCTTTTTTAAGAGGAACTTCAAAATTGCTCGTCAAGGCTTGAACCTTGGCTTCTCTAACGCGTTATGCGTCCCTGTGCATTGTCCGCAACGTATCCCACGCCTTTTTTGTGGAATCCTTCTCGGTGATCAAACGAAGGATATCATCTGGAACTCCCTGATAGATAGTGGCGGGAGCCATCCTACCCTTGCGTACTTTGACTTTTCCATCGTGTATGGCCTCCCAAACTCGTTGCGCCTGCATATTCAATAGCATGTTCAATGCCCATGCCTATTAGTTGCTCTTTGTGAGCATTGGGTAATGGAGCATCACATTTCCTTCCTTCTGGATATTCGTTTCCGTGTCATATATCCTATGGTTGATTTTCTTGGTGATACCATATGCTACGGCTTAATTTTTCATACCAAATGTTAGTTCCACTATCTGGAACACTTTGGTGAAACCCGTCGGCCGAATTTTCTATGAATCAAGCAACAATGGAAAGAAAAAATATGACCCCTATTTCCACTTTCTCTACATAGTCACCTCTATCGAATACACTCACTCTCTCTGTATGTTGTTGGACTCACTTATACGTGTGGCCCATTGGGCATTATAATTATTAATGGGTTTAATAATAATAAGATAAATCTAATTGGTTTAATTAAATAAAGGTAATTTCCTATTATACCCTGATGGTGGGTCTATATAAAGAGAAACCCTAGGAATTGGTCCTCTTTCTACCTACATAAGTTTTCCTCTCCATCAAAGAAGGCTTGTCACTCTAAAGAGGTTAAGAGAGAGAAACGCAATTCCCGTGATTAATCGTCTCCGCTATTATTCCGATCATGGATCAAGGTACGCTTTCTCGATCTAATATTCATATGTGAAAATCATCTCGTTCTAAGATCTTGGCTAATAATGTTTTATGCAATATTAAAAAATCGTTTTGCATAATCATGTACGACATTAAATAAATTCTTACATGTGGTATCAGTGCCTTGATTGTTGAACCTATGATTTTCCTATAACGTGTTTGATTTACCTGTTCATGTCGATCAATTTAGTATGAAGGTCTATGATGTTTTGATCTTCTCTGACGTATGTGCATATATATATATATATATATATATATGTTCAATATCATGATCGAATGTGTTTGATGCCGTGAGTTGCTTTTACTATTGAGATTATAACCTGCATTTTTTTTTAAAATATGGATTATGTCTTCGATCAAGTCTATAATTGATTTGGTTTATCATGAAGTATCGAATGAGGTTTATGGTTTCATGTTCATATTAATAATCGATTAAAGTTTTGAATGTGTCATCATATATATTTTCAAGAACAATACTGATTTTATTTTCCTCAAAGTCAGTATCGAGTATATTTCTTAAAACTTGCATGATAAGTGTTTTGATCTTGTAAACATGTAAAAGTTTTTTAAAATCGTGTTTATTATTTAAAATAAATAAATAAAATAATATATTTCGTTACGGTTAGAAATTACGTCCGATTTATTGGTGGCCAGTTTTATTTATTTATTAAATAAGGTTGAAAGTGGCTATTTTTTCGGATAAAGTAACGGTTCTTATTTTCAGAACAAAATATTAAGTATTGTTTTATTCAAAGATTTATTGTTGCTATAATTACGTGATTAATTTGTTGACCCACTTCTGTAGGCTATAGCCGAATATTTTGGTAACAGCTTCTTATGCCACGTGCCTATGTTATTAAGTGACTAATGCAATCTTATATCATATTTATTTGCTTCACATTATAAAACCAGAGTATAAGAGTATTTACAAATGTCGAAGTATATATCTATATATTTGTTCTAAAGTTAATCTCTGGGCTTACGAATTAAGATTAGAAATAAATGAGGGCTTATTTACTTATGTACCTTACAGAGTTATAGCTTAAGTAAATAAAATTATTTCTTTATTTACCTTGATTTTGGTTGACATTTAAGGTTAATTCAATTTGATATCTATATTATGAATAATTTGTTAGTCACCAAAGTGGCCGAATTAGAATGTTTCATAGATATTAAATTATTAATGTTCAATTAACCTGATTAAGTGATGCTTTAGTGACATAATTATTTTATTACGGGTGAATTGAAGTTTATTGGTTATAAAATATTTTTGGATCGCCCAAAGGTTGATTATTCATTTTATAATTGATCAACATTATCGTGGTAATCTATTTGATCAGTTAGGTATGTTTAGTATATCCAAAGATTACAAGCATATCTAATTTGAGTATGTTAGCTACCAATTATGTGAAATTAATTATGCATCAATCATGCTTCATGTATATTGTTGTTTCACCCAAAGATGATCTTCAATATGCATCTTATGATTGCTTCTTCTAATGTTATGAATCTGTATTATGAAATTTTACTCAAAGCATTAACGTGTGAGCTTATGTTATAAATTGCAACTTCTGTTCCTGTTTCTCTTCATTCGTAAGCAACGTCTGTTATTAAGTTTAATGGGCTCAATTTCTTAGAATGGTGTGAGCAAATTCAGTTTCACCTCGGTGTTCTGGATCTTGATCTTGCACTCTTAAGTGAGAAACATGCTGCCCTTACTGACGCTAGCAGTGCTGAGCAAAGATCTTTCCATAAAGCTTGTGAAAGATCTAACAGACTAAGCCTAATGTTTATGCGAATGACTGTAGCAAACAACATCAAGTCCACACTGAACAGAACTGAAAGTGCTAAGGAATTTCTGAAGTCTGTGGAAGAAAGTTCTCAGTCTGAATCGGCTGATAAGTCGTTGGTTGGGACACTGATGGGTACGTTAACCACTATGGAATTTAATGGTTCTCGTACCATGCATGAGCATATCGTCGAAATGACGAACATTGCAGCAAGATTGAAGACCGTGGGAATGGAAGTGAATGAAAATTTCCTAGTAACGTTCATCCTTAATTCCTTACCTTCTGAGTACGGTCCATTTTATATGAACTATAATACTCTGAAGGATAAATGGAATGTGCATGAATTACAAAGCATGCTCATTCAAGAGGAAGCGAGGCTTAAGAAACCGAGAAATCATTCAGCTAATATCGTTGGTCACAAAGGTGCTGGAAAGAAACCTTGGAAAAAGGATGTAAAGGGCAATAAAGGACTATCAATGCTTAATCAGTCATCTGCCCAAATCAACCAGAAGGAACCAAGCAACGAAACGTGTCGGTTCTGCAAAAGGACTGGACACTTTCAGAAAGATTTCCCGAAACGTAAGGCCTGGTTTGAAAGAAAAGGTATACATTATGTTTTAGTATGTTTCGAATAAAATTTAGCTGAAGTTCCTTATAATACCTGGTGGATTGATTCAGGTGCTACGACTCATGTTTCAAATACGATGCAGGGATTGCTTTCGACCCAAACCATAAGCGAAAATGAGAAATTTATCTACATGGGAAACAGAGTCAAAATTCCAGTTGAAGCTGTTGGAACTAATCGTTTAGTTTTAGACACTCGGTTTCTTTTAGATCTTTTTCGAACTCTGTATGCTCCTTCTATTTCTCGCAATTTGATTTCCGTGTCCAAACCTGATAAAGCTGGGTACACGTCTAAATTTGGCAATGGATGTTTTAGTTTGTTTAAACAAAATATTTTATTGGGTTCGGGTATTCTTTACGATGATCTCTACAAATTAAAGCTTGATAAAGTTTTTGCCGAGACTTTATTGACCTTGCATCATAATGTTGGAACTAAACGTGGTAGATCTGATGAATCATCTGCTTACTTGTGGCATAAACGTTTGGGTCATATATCCAAAGAAAGAATAGAAAGATTAGTAAAGAATGAAATCCTGCATGATTTGGATTTTACTGATCTTGGTGTTTGTATTGAATACATTGAGGGAAAACAAACAAGACAGACACTTAAGAAAGAATCCACAAGAAGCACACAGCTCCTTGAAATTATTCACACCGATATTTGTAGGCCTTTTTATGTTCCATCTTTTGGTGGAGAAAAATATTTTATCACCTTTATCGATGATTTTTCACGTTATGGATATATCTATTTGCTGCATGAAAAATCTCAATCGGTAGATACCCTTGAGGTGTTTATCAATAAAGTTGAAAGGAAATTAGATAGAAAGGTGAAAATTGTCAGATGTGACATAGGTGGTGAATATTACGGAAGATATGATGAAAGTGGATAGTGCCCTGGTCCCTTTGCTAAGTTCCTTGAAAGTCGTGGTATTTGTGCTCAATACACAATGCCAGGAAAACCGCAACCAAATGGTGTTGCAGAAAGGCGTAACTGTAAATTAATGGATATGGTTAGGAGCATGTTAAGAAATTCTTCTTTACCCAAATCATTGCGGATGCATGCTTTAAAGACTGCCGTGTATTTGCTAAACATGGTTCCTAGTAAGGCAGTTCCTAAGACACCTTTTGAACTGTGGACGGGAAGAAAACCTAGTCTAAAGCACTTGCATGTTTGGGGTTGCCCGGCAGAAGTAAGAATTTATAATCCACATGAAAAGAAACTGGATGCAAGAACAATCAGTGGTTTCTTCATTGGTTATCCAGAAAAATCTAAAGGGTATGGATTTTACTGTCCTAATCATAGTACAAGAATTGTTGAAACTGGAAATGCAAGGTTCATTGAGAATGGTGAAGTTAGTGGGAGCTTGGAACCACGTAAAGTGGAAATTCAAGAAGTTAGAGTGCAAATCCCTTTGCCTTTATCTTCTACTCAAGTTGTTGTTCCTGCACATGTTGAACATGATAATGATTTGCCAGAACAACAAATTAACGATCAAGCTCCACATGATGAACTTATAATAGCAAATGAACCTATTATGGGTGAACCAGAAAAAATCACATTAAGAAGATCTGGGAGAGAAAGAAAATCTGCCATTTCAGATGATTATTTGGTTTATCTGATGGAGTCTGAATTTGACTCCGGAATTGAAAATGACCCAGTTTCTTTTTCACAAGCCATAGAGAGTGAAAATTTTCATAAATAATTAGATTCCATGAGAGAAAAGCTCAAATCAATGGATACCAACAATGTTTGGGATCTCGTTGAATTGCCAGAAGGTTGTAAAAGAGTTGGGTGTAAATGGGTCTTCAAGACCAAGCATGACTCGAACGGCAATTTCAAAAGACACAAGGCCAGACTCGTTGCCAAAGGTTTTACTCAGAAATATGGTATTGACTACAAAGAGACTTTTTCGCCCGTTTCTAAAAAGGACTCTTTAAGGATAGTCATGGCGATGGTGGCTCATTATGATTGCTCCATCAAATGGATTTTAATACCGCCTTTTTGAATGGGAATTTAGATGAAGATGTCTTTATGGATCAACCTGAAGGTTTTAAAGTTGATGGTAAAGAACATATGGTATGTAAACTCAAGAAGTCAATATACGGACTTAAACAAGCTTCCCGACAATAGTATCTTAAGTTCAACGATACCATTACATCTCTTGGATTTACTGAAAACATCGTTGATCGATGTATACATCTAAAGATCAGTGGGAGCAAGTTTATTATTCTGGTTTTGTATGTTGACAATATCTTGCTTGCTACTAACGATCTTGGTTTATTACGTCAAACCAAGAAATTTCTCTCGAAGAACTTTGAAATGAAAGATATGGGTGAGGCATCCTATGTGATTGGAATAGAAATATTTCGTAAGAGATCACAAGGATGGTTGGGACTGTCTCAGAAATCATATATCAATAAAGTTCTAGAGAAATTCAAAATTGACAAATGCTCTTCAAGTGTTGCGCCAATTCAGAAGAGAGATAAATTTAGTCTCAATCAATGTCTAAAGAATGAATTGGAGCGCAATCAGATGGAACAAATTCCTTATGCATCTATTGTGGGAAGCTTGATGTACGCACAGACCTGTACCAGACCGGACATTAGTTTTGCTGTCGGGATGTTGGGAAGGTATCAAAGTAGCCCAGGAATAGATCACTGGAAAGCTGCAAAGAAAGTACTGAGGTATCTGCAAGGAACGAAAGATCATATGCTCACTTACAGGAAGTCTGATCATCTTGAGGTGATTGGATATTCAGATTCTGATTTTGCCGGATGCGTGGATTCTAGGAAATCCACTTTTGGATATTTGTTCCTTCTAGCCGGACGAGCAATCTCATGGAAAAGTGTGAAGCAGTCTGTCATTGCTGCATCCACTATGGAAGCTGAGTTTGTAGCATGCTTTGAGGCTATAGTTCATGGTTTATGGCTGCAGAATTTTATTTCAGGACTTGGAATTGTCGATAGTATCGCCAAGCCACTGAAAATTTACTGTGATAACTCCGCAGCAGTCTTCTTTTCTAAAAACGACAAGTATTCGAAGGGTGCTAAGCATATGGAATTGAAATAATTTGGCGTTAAAGAAGAAATTAAGAAACAAAGAGTGTCAATCGAGCACATTAGCACAAAACTTATGGTTGCAGATCCATTAACGAAAGGATTGCCCCCTAAGGTTTTCACTGAACATGTTGAAAGAATGGGGATCCTTGGATGTCATCATTAACGTTATTTTATGTCTTATGTTTTATGTGATTGACACTTTGAGCTCACTTATTTTGTTTCTGATATGAATGAATGGATCTTGTTTCTTATGATTAGTATATACATGAATGCATTATGTGAACCAAACAAGATCTTTTGTCTCTGACAAAGTCATTATCGTCGGACCGTTATTTATTACCTTATTATGTGTTATGTTGGGTATGAAACTAGTATTGTCATACATGGAAGGGACTATGTCGAAAAAAACGGATGTACAACCGCTATGATCCATATTAGGCGTCATGCTTGATAATAACTTTATGATGTAATTAAACATTACGATGGATTTATCTTAAGTACGCGCAATTATGATTATTATTAAACCATAAAGGATATAATGGCACATGGGCCAAGTTGGAGAATGTTGGACTCACTTATACGTGTGGCCCATTGGGCATTATAATTATTAATGAGTTTAATAATAATAAGATAAATCTAATTGGTTTAATTAAATAAAGGTAAATTCCTATTATACCCTGATGGTGGGTCTATATAAAGAGAAACCCTAGGAATTGGTCCTCTTTACATACGTAAGTTTTCCTCTCCATCAAAGAAGGCTTGTCACTCTAAAGAGGTTAAGAGAGAGAAATGCAATTCCCGTGATTAATCATTTCCGCTATTATTCCGATCATGGATCAAGGTACGCTTTCTCGATCTAATATTCATATGAGAAAATCATCTCGTTCTAAAATCTTGGTGCTAATAATGTTTTATGCAATATTAAGAAATCGTTTTTCATAATCATGTATGACATTAAATTAATGCTTACATATGTAATATATGTATAAGAATATAATGTGATCAGGTGCAAGAATAAATAATGGAAATATGGAGAAATATTCTCTAATAAATATTGAAGATGGGTCGAATATAAAATACACGGGAGTTACAATTACAAGTGGTAGAGCGGTGTTTATATAGATAACACCTGATACAAAAATTATCTTTCTTTCTTTACACGTATTTGATAGTCGAAGTAAAAACAAAGTAAGAAACTTTCTAAAATGATTATGCAATGTAGAGTGCAAATAATACCCGTAAATCCGGGTAATTATCCGAATCCGAATTCGAATCCGGATTTCGGATCCAACTGGATACGGGTACCGGGTATTGAAAGTTAAAAAAAACAGGGTACCCGGTACCCGGTTTAATTACCCTGTTTATTTTAGTTTTTTTATTTTTTTTGTTAATTTTTTAAGGTTTCTTAAGGGTTTCCAATACTTAAGTGATAATACCATTTTTTATGCATTTTTATTTTAAGATAAATGTATGTTTTTGTTTTTAGATAATTTATTTATTAAAAAAACGGGAGCCCGGTAAAAATTCGGATACCTGGATCCGTTTTCCAAAACCGTGTACCGGGTACGAAATCCGGCTATCAAGAAATTAACACTCGGATTTCGGATACCTAAATTTTTGCATTCCCAGATTTTGGGTACTGGATCCAAGTATCGATTTTCGGATTCCGGATCCGGGTACCGGGTATCTAAAAAAATGGGTACCCTACCCGGTTTCACCCTTAATGCAATGTCATGAAGTGTTTTTTTATGATTAGTTTTATTATGTTGTATTTTTCTATATGTTTTTCTTCGTTATTGTTATCATGTGATTCTTTCATTTTTGTTTTTAAAAATGAAATTAACCAAACTTATAACTTTTGGTTAGGCTTCATCAAGTCACACTTCCCCCCAAAGTCAACTACAAGCATCAAAGGATCAACAAATCAAGATTCTGAATTTAATGTAAAACGTTTCATACCTAACTTTGGTGTAACTGTATTTACAGATCTTTTGTTGTAATTACTATTATGTATTTGTATATATATATATATATATATATATGATTCTATTCCAATTATGTAGCTGTGATTAAATTTTTTGTAGCTAAATTTACACAAATAACTGCATTTACGTTATCGTAAGTATAATCAACGTAGGTTTAGTTAGACTTTGTAGTTACAATTATTAACCATAACTATCTTAAAGTAATTGTGATTTTAATAGTTATTTATATTTTCATCTCTATATTTTAGTTAGGGTTATTTATAATTTCATCATTAACGGTTGTAGTATTGAGTTAACTAAAACACACTAATAGTGATTGTTTTTTTTCTTTCTTTGTCTTTCCAGTTTCGTGCTTGTTATGAATCTGGGCGGCATGATATGAAGCTAAACACATATTATAGGATGAAAATGATTGAAACGATAAGGGAAATGTTAAAAAAAAGATAAAAATTGTTTATGTGCAAATTCGTCGTATATTTTTTAATACGACATATCGCATAAGTTATGAATTAATTAAATTTGTAACACAACAAATAAAAGGCCTAGAAGAATATATAATATTCAAACATGCCCATTTACAAAGCTCAAAAGCCTATCAAAGCACCTCGCGCATGTAAAGCTCATGAACAGGATGCTACCCGACTAAAAGCCCAAAAAGTTATTTGTCGTCTTCAGAAAGAAAGAAGGGTAAATCCGTCATATATGCTATCCTACCATTCAAAATAGAAAAAGGACTTGGAGCACGAAGTCAAATCCCTAACGACTCTCTTCAGTTAAGGGTTTAACTCGGCGTTATACGCGCAGTCGTGGAGCATGTGTTAGCTCGGAAGAATGACTCCAAGATTCCAGGAGGTCCAACAGGAAGATTAAAGATTATAAATATCTACCTCAGATTAAAAATGACACCCATATTTTCAAATAGAATATATTGAGAGAATTTCTATTCGACCATATACTCAGGAGGTCCAACAGGATGCTACGCTCTTTATATATTTTTCTACTTCTTCTCTTCATTCTCTTTTTTGACGTGATTGTTTCATGTACCTGTCCGTCTATGTTTCTTGTTGCAATAAAATTACAGAGGACGAAGTCAACTACCGCCTTGGGACGAACCTCGCTAAAAAAATCATTGTCTTATTTACTTGCTTTATACATATATATACATTTATTTGAGTACCTGAGAGTTTACAACGCGAAGGATCGAATCCTAACAAAGCAATTCTAGTATCATACATCCACGAGTTACCTTGACTGTTTGAAGTGGAAAACCACGTCAAAAAAATGTTTGGTTGACTTAAAAAATTGACTTTTTGACCACTTTTTTACTTCAAGTAACGAGATACTATGTGTTCTTTGTTTCACAATTTTTTTTACTTCATATAGTCAACACGAAAGGTTACACCATGTTATTAAGATTCATAGACTAAATTATTGACTTTGGGCTTAAGGAGTTCGCAAGTGCAACGAGGTTAAACTGCGAGGATTTTCCACCCCTGGTCAACAAAGAAGTCATTGTTAAACCCGAGTAAGGCAACATTTTTTTTTCTTTTGGCAATTCCTGCAAACTTACTTCAATGATTTTGATAATTTGTTCAAAGATTATGAACGCATGAACGAGGAAGAGTTGGTGAAGTTAGATAGTTATAATTCTTTGAGTCGTTCCTTAACAACAATCAGAAGACGACAATCATCAATAAATCTTACGTTGATTTAGCGAATGATTTATGTTCTTTCTAAAAGAATCCATGGGGCAGAAATGCATATACGAGTACAATGAATTTCATGTTACTTGCTACGCTACACATAGTATGACAAAAACAAAGCTCATCATCATAATTGGTTATAACCTCGGTGGTATACCATTAGACATTTTAAAGTACATATATGAGGTTATACCATTATTTTCTGAAGCGATTTTAGTTGAGAAGACAATTGTTCTTCTTTCTGAATTAATTTTGAATTGACAGTTCATTGTGCATACCTCATCTCTCAAAGTTGCAGCTGTTTTTGCCGATGATAAGGTACTTTTTTATTTTTATGACATGGCTCTATTTACTCTTACTGATCACCTTATATTTGATATTACAGCTAAATTTTCAAATTGAGTATATATCCCAACGTTTCCCTCTATTCTCAAATGACCAGGTGCTCAAAGAGTTTTCCACAATTAAGGAAGAACATATAGGTTTTTATGTGCAAATTAGTAGTTTTTTGTTATTAGAAATGACATGTCGTACGAATAATGAATTAAATAAAATCGTAACACAATAAACCAAATGACCAAAAGAATATTAGATATTCAAATCCATTTACGAAGCCTAAAAACTCACTAAGGCAACTGCCACCGTATAGCTCACGAACAGAAGCTACCCAACTAAAAACCCAAACCTAGCCATCATAATCAGATAAGAGGAAGGATGGAATCAGCATAAATCCTATTTGGGTTCAAAAATTCAAACTAAGCAGAAAACTAGGATGCATGAGGTCAAATTCACTATGGCTCGATCTAGTTAAGTATCTAGTTCGACGTAAAGCACGCAGTCATGGGGCCACGTGTCAATAAGCTCAATCAGCTCCGAGAGATAACCCTAAAATTCCACGAAGTCCAACAAGAAGAAATGAAGGTTGTGTATACCAATCTCAGACGAAGAATCATGCACGCATTCATCAAGAGATAATACTTAGAGTTTTATGTCCGGATATATAGTATATTAAGAGTTTCTTATTGTATTTTATCTACTTCTTCTCTTCCTTCTCTTTCTATTGAACGTGATTGTTGTCTGTAGTTGTCCCGTCATGCTTTTTTTACACAATAAACCAACAAAGTAGTCAACTACCGCCTTAGGAAAAACCTTTTTAAAAAATCTCTCGTCTTATTTATTAGCTTTCTTATCTTGTCTAATTTAAACGATGTATAGGTACCTAAATGATAAAATGTCAATATAAATTGTGTGCAAGATTTTTATACTTTATTGAGTCTAAAATTACATAAAAGTAACTGTACTCAAATTCAACGATAATTGTTACAGTTACGTAACTATTGCATTTATATATATATATATATATATATATAATTAACTAGTTGTAAATAAAATTACCATTACGAAATTACATAAAGGTAACTATACTTACATCTGGTAACTATATTACAATACATAATTACGCATATATATTTACAATTAAATTACCATTACGTACGTTTAAGTATAATAATCAGATACTTATCAGTTTTACCATGGTTTTTATCTCATAAAGATTGAGCATACTTTTGTCGCATAGTATAGGACTCATAAACACTTTATTGCATTGAATGTAAGCTTAAATCGTTGGTCTTCAATGTTGTATTATAAGTTGAATTTTACTCCTTGTATCTTTTTTATGTTTTCCTTCATCGTGATCAATTCAACATCCTCATTGTCATCAAATGCAGCTTTCAAGCATTCCGATATGATAGTAGTCGTTGCTTGTGGGTGGTTGTTACTAGTCATTATCCTTAAACATGTGTGTTTATGTATTAATCTATTATTTAACACTCCACATTTTTGAACATTTACTTTACAGTGAATAAGCTCTCAATTTCCACGTACAACCATCTTCCGCACAATTAACATATAACCGAGATGTATTTTATTTTGTTACCTGTAATTTTTGGTTTCCTCTGACTGTGATCATGCTCAATATGTATTTCACATATTAGTTTGAATTGAATCCCCCTCTTCAACTTCAGACAAATTTGGTAAATGCTCAACACTGCATTTCGATAAATTTGTAGGAACGCCTACCACCTAACATAAATCTGTAGGAATGCCTACCATTAAAACCTACACATAATTAGATTCGACGTGAGTTACAGAATAAGTAAAAAGTATGTTTCCATGTTTATGTTACAGTAACTTTAATTATGTAAAAATGAATTTAATCACAAATTTCAATTTAAAAATCTTAAATTACACTATTGTAAATTTTAAAAAACATTATGTAACTATTATAAAATATTCATTAACTAATATTACGTAGTACTAGAAGTTATGTTTAATTATCTTTTCGCTTGTTTTTTCGGAGGAGAGATCTTCCCCCAGAGTGGTTGCCGCATTCGCTTTCATGGATTTCTGGTATGACATATTTTCCCTCGCTTGAACCTAGGCGTTGCCAAGGATTTGAATGTCGTTTTTGCCAATAAATCGTTTGCCGTTATTGATGGATTAATCCCTTGTCGATGGATTTATCGATGGAAAACATATAAAACTTTTCGTTTGCCGTCATCGAAACTTATCGAACTTATCGGTGGATTTATCGTTTATCGATGGATTTAGCGATGGAAAACCTATAAAAAAAAAACTCATACATATTTTACACTAAAAACATAACATAAAATACTAATGTCACCAAATATAAACATATTAACATATAATAATAAGTTTATCATTTATTAACAATTATAATATATTAATAAAAATGATAATTTATCAAGTTAAAGATTATTATTTGCAAATTAAAATTATTCTATACAAATAAATTATAATAAAAAATGAAAAAATTATTATTTGCAAATTATAAGTTGTAACTTGTAAGTTATTTTATAAGTCAAATGTTCTATTTAATTACTTACTATTAAATAAAATATGTTTTTTTTTCAATAAATTTTGCAACTTAAAGAATCCAAGTCTTATATTAAAAAAAATATATTGAAAATCACCAATTATTAATTTTATAAAATCTGCACAGTTCAATTTATTAATTTTTTTTTTTTGAAGAGCTAGCTCAATTTAACAAATTACCTAAAATTTGTACTTTTGTCGCATTATTTTAGAAAATGTCAAATTGATAAAACAATTATGTCAACCTAACATTTTATAAATCATATACAATATTATCGAACGAAATTACACCAAAATATTTTATTAACTAGCTCAAATTAACCAATTTCCAAAACATATATACTTTTGCCGTAATAAAATTACAACTCAGTAAAACTTAAAATTAAAAAATAAAATATTTCAACACGTTATTTTATAAATTATATACAATTTTATAAAACTAAATTACATCAAAATATTAGAGTAACTAGCTCAAATAAAAAAAATCCGAAAAACTAAGTACTTTTTCCGAAATATATAACAATTCGTAAAACCCCTAAAATCACGTCCGATCTGCAGAAAAATTAGCCTTTGACCACATTGACTTTTTGTTATTTAGCAATACGTCCTTCAGTTTTCTAAAATTAACACTTGAAAACCTAAAACGAAAAGTTGTTCACTTTCCTCCCCGAAAAATCGCGAAAAATATAAAACAAAAACGATTAAGAGAGATAACTTACCGAGATGCCTATTTTGAGCGATAATCAAACAAAAATTGCGAAATATTGATCCTTGGGCATTGCAAATAAGGCCCTGAAAATCTCTTTTTTTACAACACATTGTTTAGAATGCTATATCTAGAACGGTTAAACCTTCCTTACATCCTACCGATCTCTTCTAGCATCTTGTCATTGATATACTCGAATATTAGTTTTCGCCAATCGCTTTCTTTTGAGTTTTCATCCATCCTCATGTTTTTTTGTCGTCTCTTCTTTAGCGACGTCATTGTCGTTGATTTCCATGACTCCAACGCCTTACTCAAGGAATTCTTCTTTTGTTTCTTTGTCATGCGCCGCTTCACCTTGCTTTGGAATGCATGGCTCCTTGATTGTCTCCACGGTTATCATCCTTGGCTCTCTAGGCCTCGTCGTGGATCCAAAACCAGCTGGAGCTTTCGCTTAAGAATTTTCCTCTATTTAAGTTTATTGTGAACTCTTTAAGCTCCACGGTCAGACTTTTCGCCACTGATGATGCCGTCATGTTTCTGGAATTCTCCATTAACATGATTAATAATTAATTGAGAATATGATGATGCGGTCATCCTTGTCGCTCGAACTGCTTTAGCCATCCGCAATCTTGCGACGGGGGCTTTGTATTCTGCTTTGTTGTTCATAGCTCTTAAACTTAGTTTGTAAAATATTTCTGCCACTGCTCCCATCACTAACAAAATACGAATTCCTACTCCAGCTCCTTGCGTATTCGATGAACCGTCTACTTTAAGCTTCCATTCTCCATCTTTATCGCCTAATTATCCTTATCTATTGGAAGTTTGATGAGGAAATTGATGAGTACTTGAGACTTTATGTTGGTTTGTAATCTATATTCTATGTCGTAATCTCCCAAGGGCACATTTTTTCATTCACTTGGACTGGTTAGGGCTATATATTAGTACCCCGATCAGTCTTTCTATCATGATTATGATAGTATGCCCTTGGAAGTGGTGCCTTCATTTCCTCGATGCTTTAAAGATTGCGAGAACCAATTTCTCTCTTTTGGGGGTATCATATATATGCACTGACAAATTTTTTGCTAATGTAGAACATTGTCCTTTACTCTCCCTTCTCTTTTCGAATCAACACCGCGCTCACTACTATGTTTATCACTGATACATACAAAACGAAACTTCTTTTGCGACAGATGTGGTCATTATTAGAAACGTTGACAGATAAGTCTTCAGCCCTTGGAAAGCCTTTTAGCACTTTTTGGTCCATTGACTAAACTTAATCACATTTATGTGGTGATCTATTACCTGGTCATAGTCCATTCCAGGCCCTGTTAAGTTTGATTAGGTACGTTGTGTCTTCATACGGGACATATTAGACTTATATCATATAAGGTAATAAATTTCTTCGTCACTGATTATAGTACGATAAGGTCTCTTAGATGATCAGATCGGAATCCGTTGAAGTCCTGAGCATCGTGGACTTGTAGTCTTCGATTTATATATTCTTTGATTCGATCGTTACATAGTACAATAAAGTTCTCCTAATACTTTTATCTTGGGATTAGACGATTGACCGGGATAAGTTGCACAATGGAAGATATGGATAATATCTTTATGGTATTCTTATTGTGGTTTGTGGAAAACAAACAAGTACTCATGATCTTCTTATTGACTTCATCATCCTATGAGTGAGTAGTTTGTAATAATGACGAAGAATAAGATAGTGATACGAACCCCGTTAAGTATAACGAGACCCGAACACAAATTGGTTCTGGATGACATTACTTCGATCAGATTGTGTGGAGAATCTAGAATTTATTGAACTCAAACAAGCAAGAACCGAATGAGTTTTCATACAACCTTCAACCCAATACTTTGATGAACTCAATAATAAACTCAGATTAGGAAGACGCCACAAGCAAAGATGGAAATCCGCTTGATAAGGCAATGAACGCCACAGAAGAATTCCGATAAGTTCATAAAGCTCCTAAGAACTATAGAGAGAGTTTAACTCAAACAATATATCTGGATACTTGGTTTATTTCGTAGCTTTCCTTTGTAGCCTTTAAATAGGCATTACAAAGTGGTGGGAATTGAGGAGAATCACTCATAAAACCCTAATAGAATACCAACTTTCAAACTACACTATTAACTACTGAGAATCCCAATAAAACCATTTAATAAAACCCTAATACAACAATAGGACTAGGTTCAACGTTTTTAACTCAAGGAAATAACCACACACGTAATCAGATTTAACCAAACTAATCCAAAGCTTTGAATCATGTTGATCAATTTGGGCAGACGCTTAGAATCATGGTCAACTGGTCTTCTTGATTTCGCTTTAGCCGAAATCTTTTGAAAAAGCCCATTATGCATGCTCTTGAATTTCTTCTATTCTTCTTCGCTTAAGCCATGTAAATCTTCATTGAAGTCTTGGTTACTCCTCGGAATTAGCTCTTTGAAATGTCTTTGTTTCTTTGCTCGTAGAATCACATCATTGTCCTTCTCTTGAAGAATATTTGTCCTAAAAATCTTGGACGTAGTTTAATTTATCGATGGTCGGAAACATGCTGAGCTGCTCGTCGTGACTCGAGTTAGTCTTTGATTCCCTTGGAACTTTTGTTGGATGGGAGGTTTCCTCGACAAGTGTACTCACCACATGATCTTTTATCGATAGAACGTCATCTGCTAGAGTAACCTCATCGACAACCACTTTCAATTGATGTTTCTCCTCTTCTTGTGCGTGAGTCGTTTTCTTAGCCCTACCAAAGATCTTTTCCATAATTGTATCACACGATATTTCAAAAGTAGTTCCTTGGTTTCTTCGCATTCTTTCCCTCTGTGCAGTTCGTGAGTTTCCTTCATGAGTGTTTTCAAAACTTCGTGAGTACAAGTCGCGTTACGCTCTAGACGGTTAAGTCTTGTGTGAACTTCATCAAAATGGATCTTCGTAGCTTGCTTCAGTTCCTTTTCATTGCTTCCACCATCTCATCGAGATCACATTTAGTGACAACTTCAAGTTCATATTTTTGAGACATAATAAAATCATAATAAATATGGAACTCAAATCAGGGCTTCTTTTTTTTAATATATTTTTTTGTTTTTTTTTTTTTTGCCCTTTTTCTTGATACACAATACAGCACAACTTTGAACAAATAAAGAAAAAATACAAACGAAATAAAGATAGAAATTTAACCGAATTTGAACCTTTGCTCTGATACCAAATGGTACGAACCCCCTTAAGAATAACGAGACCCGAAGAAAAAATAGTTCCGGATGACTTTACTTCGATCAGATTGTGTGGAGCATCTGGAATTTATTGAACCCGAACAAGCAAGAACCGAAGGAGTTGTTATACAACCTTCAACCCAATACTTTGATGAACTCAATAATAAACCGAGATTAGTAAGACGCCACAAGACAAGATGGAAATCCGCTTGATAAGTCAAAGAACGCCACAGAAAAATTCCGCTAAGTTTATAAAGCTCATAAGAACTATAGAGAGAGTTTAACTCACACAATATATCTGAAAACTTGGTTGATTTTGTAGCTTTACTTGGTGGCATTTAAATAGGCATTACAAAGTGGTGGGAATTGATGACAATCACTCATAAAACCCTAGTAAAAGACCAGCTTTCAAACTACCCTATTACCTAATGAGAATCCCAACAAAACCATTGAATAAAACCATAATACAACAATGGGACTAGGTTCAACGTTTTTGAATAAAGTAAATAACCACACACATAATCTGATTTAACCAAACTAATCCAAAGCTTGAATTATGCTAATCAACCGGTCTTCTTGAATTAGCTATAGCCAAAATCTTTTGAATAGGCCCACTATGCACGCGCTTGAATTTCTTCCATTCTTCTTCGCTTAAGCCATGTAACTCTTCATTGAAGTCTTGGTTACTCCTCGGAACTGGCTCTTTGAAATGTCTTTGTTTCTTTGCTCGTAGAATCACATCAGATGGAGTCATCAAAAGCGCAGAATAGCAAACTTGCCCTTCTGACGAGTGTCATAATAATACAAAAATTGATAACCATATATTTAATTGAATCAAAGAACACATGTGATAAGGAAGATAAATATCAATACATACTTGAGAGTTCAACCAAGAGCAATATTGGAATGTTATCAAGTTTGTCAAAAGTCTACACTTTTATCATAGCTCGAGTGTCCCTTAGTCCCCTTTGTAACTCTACAAGGATGACACTGCAAATTAGATTCAGTTCGTGATTGTTGTCACGAATCATTGATTTCCCTAAACAATGACATAAGTACCAAATTTTAGTAAGAAAAAAAACTTGAAAAAGGTAATTGAATTTAATCCTTGGAAATCGTCAGGTCTGTAGATAATTTAATTCTAGTACATTTATCTTTTTAAATCATGTCAATCTGACTTATGGTTTGAGATTTATCATAGTAATAGTTTTTGGTCTAAACTAAAATTGATACTGATATTTAAATCGAAAAAGAAAGATATTAAATATTAGTATTTACACCTGGAATATTTAAAGAGAGATATAAATAATAAAATCGTGATTATATGTATATATATATATATATATATGTGTGTGTGTGTGAGTGTGTGTGTGTGAATTTTATTAAATATAAATCTTGAAAATATAAAGATTTGATTTATTAAATTTTTTAGGGTATTTTCATATAAATATTTTTTTTGGATTTATTCTTTAGTTAATTTTATTAAATCTCTAATGTGGTCGGAGTGAATATCTCCAAATTGGTAGAGAGATTTTCTCCAAAGTGGTTGGACCATACCTTATAAATAGGATAACCTAGAAACTATGAAACCATACCTCACACAATACAGCAATCAAATTTCTCTCTCTCCCTCTCCGTCAGTTTTTGCGAATTGGATCTTAGAAAATTCTTAGAGTAGTTTGAGTTTAGGGCTTCGAGAATTATCCAGTAGGAGCCCACGCATCCCCGTGACTTAGTGCTGGAGCATACATTGGACGATTTTTGGGAGAATCTTCGACACAGAAAATCGCCGAAAGCTTCAAGATCAGAGCCAGAGACTTTAGAGACAAAAAGGAACGCGTTTGTGTTTGTCGATTACGAAAATTGTTTACTTATACTCAAATCTCGAAATAAAAATCGTTTAAGTGTTAATTAAAATGAAAATAATTAGTTTATCACGATCTGGGAAATTAATTTATGGGTTGTTTTTACACGAACACAATTGACAAGATTACTGTTACGGGACTTAATCCAGAATAATTTTTTAAAGGTCAATCTGCGTGGTAATCAAAACGATCATAATTTCTTATTGAAAAGAAAGAGATCCTTTTTGATCTAGATACGTCACACAATCCCAGGGAATTGATTTGGAGCATAATCGATCCCCTAACAATTTCTATGAGAGCTTTAATTCCACTGATAAATAATTTTTCTTGATTTTAGGGATAAAAAATTTGGAAATTATTTGGAATTAATCCTTTGAAAAATTACTCATTATTATTTTCACTTATTTGAGTTTATTTTAAAAATAGATGACGGCTAATTTTCGGCCAATATCAAAACCCTAAGTCGTCGCAAGGATTAATGTTTTGGGAAGCCATTTGACTTCCCTAGTAAATCGCAATTGCGGGTGGGTTTTTCTCAACCGCGGTACAGCTTCCAACCCACGTCAGGGCCAGAGTAATGAGCTAGAAAAACCATCTTACGTCCGAGATGGTTGCGGAGGCAGTAGGCACTGCCCTGCCTCAGGATGTGGCAGGGAACCCACTTGAGGTTCCCCGGGTTTGTGGCAAGCGGCTAGGAACTTTTCCATCCGCACGATCTTGCAGACCGACCTGCGTCCGGGCCAGTGCTTCGAAGAACTAAACTAGCTCATCGTCGCGAGCTGGTGCAAAGGATCGAGAGCCCAGTTGCGGCGCAACAGCAGCTGGCCGCGTCCAGGCTTGAGGTGCAGAGCAATACCCAGCCCGCGTCCGGGCTGGGGAGGAGAAAAGGCAGTGGCTTTACAGCCACTGTAGAATTCTGGCAAGGCTTAATCGGCCTCGCCCAAAGGATACCAAGCCCTAATGGGCTCGGCTAAAGTTTGGTTCGGCCCACGGGCCGGACCATGAGCCCATATGCATTTTTTAATTAATATATATGAATAATTTGGGTTACTTAAATAATTAATAACCCAATATTATTAATTTGGGTTAAAACGAATTATTTAATTTTTATTTAATATTTAAATTTTTTATTTTATTATTTCCGTGTTGGTTAAATTCACTTAATTAATAATGGATAATTTCTTTTAGTTTTAAAATTAATTATTGGCTTTATAAAATTTATTAAAATGAATAATTAATTCCTTTTGGAAAGATTAAATTATTGACATTATAATAAGGTATTGCATAGATTATAATTTTCATTATTAATCTAATTACCTAACACGTTTATGTTACATAGCGCGCTATGTAACATTGGGTTTTTATTGAGCGGTTTTTATTCATTATTATATAGTAAATATTTAATCGATAAATAACTTCATTATTATATTTTCAAAAATTATCGAGATCTTTGTTCTTATTTTAGAAAGAGGGAATCAAAAGTGGGGCCAGTTCATTATCCACTTGTGGGTGACTGGTTAATACTCTTCTCATCTGAGTGGTGAACACAACCTGGTCTATCACTACCAAAATTAATAAATGATTTCATTCTTGGCTCTTAGTATAATTGGTATAAATATAACCTAGAAATAATATTATTAATGGGTCATTAATGAGAAACTTATTATGAGTTGTAAACCGATAGGAATCCTTTTAATTCCATATTACTAAAATGTAAGTTTCTGGTTTAGAGCTTTAGCCTAGATAAGCTTGAGTATCTTAGATTGTTAAAACATTAGTAGATCCAAGATAGGAAGAGTTAGCATAAGAAGGTATTTATTTTTTGCCATAAAAGGACAGGCTTGCATAACACCTCGGTAAGCTAGATCTAGCCTCCTACGGAAAGGTTTCAGTTACACAACTTATAATTCACTGTACTAGTCCTTTTATAGATAAGGTGAGCAGATGTATTTCGACAGTCGTGCGTCAGCTAGATCTGAGCCCATAAGGGTGGTGACTACTTGAGTTAAGTTTGTGAACCGAAAACGGTGGGTTACTCTTTCATGTGATGATTAAATTCGTTGCACGACCGAGCTAAGCTAAGTAGTTAATTCACAAGGAACTCAGTTTCGATTTTAGTGAGTTAATTGAGTTGGGAGTAAACTTAGTTTAGCTAAATACATGGTTAGTGTGCTTCAGGACCAGCAACCATGTGTCAGTCGCTAAATTACCTTGAAATAGAAACAAGGTTATTCTCTATATTTATCCTCCAAACCTTGCACTATTTTCTATTTCTAAAATCTTAAAACATTCTCATATATAAGTTATAATAAAAGTTCCATTCATGTCAATTAGCTATTGAATACCCTATCATGTCATTGTTGTCGAACAACACTCTAGATAGAAGGAACTTTCCTAAATGGAAAGCTAACATCAACATCGTTCTCATCATTGTAAACGTTCGATATGTTCTCGTTGATGAATGTATTGCTCCCAGTTCTTTGAGTGCGAGAACACCAAGGGAACCGTATTAGAGGTAGACCCAAGCCAACAATCTTACAATGGGCTATACTCTATGTAGCACTGGCCATACGTTGAGGGTCAAGCTGCAACCCCATTAGACTACATACAAAATGATAGAGTTTCTCTAGACCATGCATGGGACACAGTTAGTGCAGGCCTAGCATGATGCGACTCGTCTGTATATGAACTCTAAAACGAAACGTGGGACTAGCGTCCGTGATCACGTGATGGAGATGACGAATAACTTGAATGAGTCAAAACTACATGGTGCAAAAGTGGATGATAAGTTCCAAGTGAGTATCATTCTAAACTCACTTTTCGCGGACTTTATGCAATTCACCAGTAACTAGATTATAATGAATAAGTTGTACTATGGTGTCACTCAATATATTAATGAGTTACAGGCCTTTGAGAATATCCCGGGATATACGAAGAAACCCAAAGAACATATTGTGTTTCAAAAAGGATCTTCTTCGTTGGGATATCCGAAGCTTAAAAGGAAAATTCACTATAAGGGAAAAAGGACCAAAGACATCTCTAACAAGCCAAAGAATGTGAAGCCAGCTGTAAAGCGCAGTGGAAAATGCTTACATTGCAACGAGAAGGGGCATTACAGAATCCATTGTCCCAAGCTCAACGGCTGGAAAGGAGAATCGAGTGAGTGGCTCACCTAAGATGTTCCCAATTTACATATAATTTTCTCCAAAGGACTTAAGTGACCTTTATCGGTGAATCGTTGATTCCATAAGAAACTAAGATATGTTTAAACTTTCCATTATACAACAGCAGCTTTGAAGGAGTAATTCTTGAAGCCTAGGACCCGAGTGACTCGAAGTCAAGAAAAGCTTTTAGTCTAATCGTTGTTTTAAGTTTCAAACATTGTTAAGTTTTTTATTGTTAATTATGTTTAATTCATTCATATTTAAATTCGTGGATAATGGATGTAATGAGAGTATATCAACACTCTCATTTATACGCAAATATTGATGCATCAATAAAGATATTTAATTTTTGGATTTATCGATGTGTGACAAGTATTTTCCATTACAAAGAATGAATGATTAGCCAATGAGATAATAAAAAAGACCAACGATTAAAAGCGAGATGTTAATGTAGATAAATATTAATATAGTATAAATATCTAGATGTTGATAAAAAAAAATTGTTTATTTTTGAAAACAATCTATAAACATTTGTATGATGTTAAATCTTATTAAGATATCTAGATTTGAAACTATAGTCATAATTAGAAAATTTAGGATACTCATATTTAGTGGGAGTTGGTCAGCTGATCCCAGACTACAAGTATCGACTAAATCAACATGGATATTTCGATATAGAGACACGTGTAACTTCATGGTATTGATGAAGAAGTCTTAATGTGAATCAAAAGCCGGAAATATACAAAATAGTTGACTTTAATCAACGTTTGAAACCGAAATACTTATTTAACGGTTTGTGGTGCCGTAAGTATTTAAAGTAAGGGAGGAATAGACAAAGGGTAATGCCTTAATAGATAGAGTAGTAACCGAGGGTCATTTCCTATAAAATGAGACAAAAGAAAGTGTAGAATCTTTTTGTACCTGTGATTACTATGCTATCTATCCAAATTCTCTTATCCATAGCCTATATCCTCAAAACGACCGATGGCAGGTAAATGTCATATGTGTTTCTAAATGGCAAGGTTGACTAAGCATTATCTTTATGGATTTGTTTCAAATATATTTTGTAAATTAAGATCTAATGATAAATTTATAGAATGGTATAATCATTATAAATTAAGGTAAATTATTAAATCTTGGAGCTTAAGGTTCTTAAACCTTTTAAGTAGATAGCGTAAACGTTACTTAGACATGCCTGTAGACTCTCATTAACTCAAATTAATAATGGTTTCATGAGTTCATTTTATAATTATAGCAATATAATTATTTAAACAACCTGATAATGTTAATTTAAAATAATTCCAATACTGATAGAGTTTCTGAGTGCACAGCAAAAGTGTGCTAGGAAGAACCTCTATGTTACAGTGGGAATTATTCAAGTAAATCAACATAGTCCCTGATAAATTCACTATGTAAATAAAAGTTGTAATTATCTGGATACAACAGAAGAACTTCAATGCATAAACATGAAGAGAGTTTTTCAATATTTTGGTTAATGTTGCATTTATGACAAAGTCATAAGAAAGACACTTATAATTTTAAAAATCCAGTAATAATTTTCTTACCTTATAAAGGAGCGATAGGAGTATAAATGCTCATGAGACATTCTGAATCGTAGATTCCTTATGGTGACTAATTTCAATGTCAAGGACATTGATAAATATAGTCAAGCTCAGGTATCCTCACGGATACAGAAGAAATTCAAATTGCAAATAAAACCTTTAAAGATATACTAATTCATATTAGTAGTTGAGTGAAAGCTTCGAACCAAATGAGGTTGGAAAGACAAAGAACACAATCTTCTGGAGAAGATTGTAGGAAACATACAAACATAGCATAAGTTATGACTAATTGACCACTCTACTTTCCTGAAGATAATTGTCTTAGGACATTGCTGGAAAAATAGTTGTAAGGAAACAATGCTTCTTCTTAAGAGTGCAAGTGGGAGATTGTTTGACATATTTCAGTATGCCCTCTATTCATATGCTCATCTTGTTTGTGTAAGATTCTGTTTGTTTTCATGTGAATTAATGGTTCTAATTAATGCCAATCTTATATAGTTGTCTCAGAGTAAGGAAAGAGCAAATTAATTGAATGTTAGATCCTTAGTAATTTAATATTTCTCTTGTGATAAATCATCAAAGTAGTCTACGTGAGGAGGTTTAACTATCACAATTAACGAGCTTAAATGAGTCCATGGTCTAGATTAGAAATATGAATTTCTAAGGAGTGAACGAACATTGATTAAGCTTAATAATATTTATGTGGCAATCTATTACCGGGTCATAGTGCAGTCCAGGCAAGTTTGATCAGGTATGAAGTGTCTTCATACTGGCGGACTGGACTTATATCAGAAATAATCGATTAAGCCTGTCAGTGATAATAGTATGAGGGGGTCACTTAGATGATCAGATAAAATCGGGCAAAGTCCTGAGCATTCTGGACTTGTACGGTTCAATTTATAGAATCTTTAATTTAATCGTTAGAAGGTACAATAAAGTGCTCCTAATACTTTTATTTTGGGATTAAACGATTAACCGGAATAAGTTGCACAATGGAATATATGGATAATATATTTATGCTATTCTTATTGTGGTTTGTGTAAAAAAACAGTACTCATGATCACCTCATCGGATTCATATCATACGAGTGAGTAGTTTGTAATAATCTCGGAGAATAAGATAGTGTCATCAAAAGAGCAGAACAACAAACTTACCCTTTTGACGAGTGCCATAATAACACGAAAACTAATTACCAGATATCTGATTGAATCAATGGACACCTGTGATTAGGAAGATTAATATCAATACACACTTGAGAGTTCAGCCATGAGCAATAGTGGAATATTGTCGAGGTTGGTAAAATCCTACACTTTTGTCGTAGCACGAGTGTGTATGTCCATTACTCCCCTTTGTAACTCCACAAGCATGACACCGAAAATAATTTGAAGATAGGATATTCCAATTAGACTCGGTTCGTGATTGTTGTCACGAATTACTGACTACACTATAGTGGCATAAGTACCAAAGTTTTGTAAGCAAATGAAACTGGAAAAATGTAATTGAATTTAATCCTTGGACATCCTAAGGGTTGTAGGAAATGAAATTGTGGTATATTTATCTTTTTGAATCATTTCAATCTAACTTACGGTTAAAGATTTATCATAATAATATCTTTTGGTATAGACTAATAATGATACTATTATGTAAATAAAAAAATAGAGAAATTAAATATCGGTAATTATACTTGGAATATTTAAAGAGAGATATAAATAATAAAATCGTGATTATATATATATATGCAAATTTTATTAAATATAAATCTTGAAAATATAATATTTGATTTATTAAATATTTTAGGGTATTTTCAAATAAAGATTTTTTTTTGGATTTATTCTTTATTTTATTTTATTTAAAACTAAATCTTTGAGTGAATATCTTCAGTGTGGTTAAAATGAATATCTCAAAATAAGTTGAAAGATTTTCTCTTAAGTAGTTGGGCCATTCCCTATAAATAGGATAGCTTGGAAACCCTGAAACCACTTCTCACACAATATCAAAAATTGAATTTCTCTCTTGCTCTCTCTCTCCTTCAGTTTCTGCAAATTGGATCTTAGAATATTCTTAGAATAGTTCGAGTTTAGGGCTTCGAGAATTATCCAGTGGGATTCCACAGATCCTAACGACGTAGCCCCGGAGCATATATCTAAAGACTTTTGGGAGAATATATCTTCTGCACAAGAAATTGCAAAAAGCTTCCAGATCAGAGCCAAAGACTTCAGAGACAAATAGGTACACGTTTGGGTTTGTCGATTAAGAAAATTGTTTACTTATACTCAAAGCTCGAAATAAAAATCGTACAAGTGTTAATTAAAATCAAGATAATTAGTTTATCACGATCTGAGAAATTAATTATGAGTTATTTTTACACGCACGGAATTGACAAGATTACGGATATGAGACTTTAATCCATAAATATTTTTAAAGGTCAATCTGCGTGGTAATCAGAAGATCCTTTGTGATCTAAATACATCACAATCCCAGTGAATTGACTTAAAGCATAATGGATCCCTCAACAGATGTACACCTCCATAGTCTCCCGATCATGTAGAAGTAGAACCCTTTTTCACGGATGAATTTTGTCTTATGTTCGTCGTCGAGGTGCATCCATGAAACATAAAAGATCATGTACGCATGTTGCATCAACGAGGTAGTCAATATAGAGCATTGGGAAAATCTCTTTTGGGCAAGCCTTGATGAGATAGATAGTCGATGCACACTCGCCATTTCCCATTCTTATTTTGAAAACGACCGTATTCGCCAACCATTTCGGATATTAACCTCCCTGATTGTTCCCACCGCCAGTTGTCTATCGACCTCATCGTTGATGATATTGCTCGTGTCCACTTCCATCTTCTTCCATTTCTGCTTCACTGGCTTATAGCTAGGATTCATGTTGAGCTTGTAGGAAACCACGTATGGAATTATTACGTGGATGTGTTTATACGACCAAGCGAAAATATTTATTCTCTTTCAAGAATTTGATAAAGTTTCTAGAATTATTATGTGCATGTGTTTATATGACCAAGAAAAAATTTTGATTCACTTTCAAGAATTCGATAAGCTTTCCTCTGATGTCGTTGCATAGGCATATTCGTATGCCGATTGTATTCCTTGGATTTGATGGATCTATTTGAGATTGTTCCACCATTTCTAACTCGGGTCTACAATTAGGCGTCCAGTCTTCTTCTTCTTCTTCTTCTTCTTCTTCTTCTTCTTCTTCTTCTTCTTCTTCTTCTTCGCTTTAGTCACTTTGTAACGGTAATTTTGTTTTTCTAATCGCCATCGTGCTGGACCCTTTTGCTGCTTATTCTCATTGTATTCTCTTCACTTCATCGGACTCGTCCTTCTTTATAGTCATTCAATAATTATTCATGTAGCAAGCACAATATGCATCAATGTTCCCCTTGACTTCTATAATTCTTCCTGTAGGACCTAAGAACTTAATGCATTGATGGTAGGTCGACCGCTTTTCTCTCATCATGTGAATCCATGGTCGTCCAAACATTATATCGATAGGCAGTCCATAACAAGAAACTTGATCATCTTGTTCACTCTCTTAGTGTACACAGCGAGCTTAACTATTTCTATGGTGTAATCTACATCTCCATTAAGCCCTTTAGTCTCCTGGGAACTCATACTATCTCGTCTTCATCGATGTCCATATTCTTCGGGGTTTTATGAAATATTAAATCTACTGAACTCCCATTGTCAACGAAGATTCGGTCGATAGAACAATTGTGCAAGCTAAGAGACAACACTAGAGCATCGTCATGGTCGTCGAAAAATAAATTGTCTTCGGTGAACGTAATAGGCGTGTCACCGAATTTAATTCTGTCAATGCCCATTATGACATCATCATCATACTGCTTGGCTCGTCAGTGGTAGGCCTTGATCTTGTTCACTGAATCCTCATCAAAGTGGTAAATCTTCAAAGATCATCCCAATCCGCTTCCTTGTCGCTCGGTTTCGCAATCCTCATCGGATCCTCCTTGCTTAACATGTTGGATATTTTGCTGTGAGGAGGATTCTCTTTAAACTTGCCCTATTCAGGAACCTCCTCTTCATCGTTGCTGACTCTCTCCTTGGCCCCGATTTTAAGAATTCCCTTAGTATGGAGTTCGATACAGGTTTTCAAGGTCAACGTTCTTCATTTCTCCTTGCATCTATTTCTCCACGAGACGCCTTTTCAGTGTGTAGTATTCATCTATTGAATTTCCATTGTTCTTGTAAAAATTGCAGTATTTGTTCATCTCCTTTGGCATACGAACAAGTTCTTACTACCGTTCCTACTTCTTTGGCTGTTTCTCCTCCGTGTTGTTGACATTAAATTTCAATGCTATCTTATTCCCCTTGTAGACTAGTGCCGCCTGGTAATATCCCCTTGGAGGTTCGTTCCTTCTTGGTTTTGTCGCAGGAAATGTCTCCTTTGCTGATGGGGCTTTCTTCTTTTCTCTTCCATACTTCTTCGCCATCAAAGCTGTATGTTCCTCTATCGTTATGAAGATTGTGTTTTTGTTGAGAGCATATTCGATCATCGTGGAATCGTGTCTCGTACCATAGGTTATGGTTTAGAGCCAAAATGGCCATCGAGTTTTCCGCTCCCGAGACCTTTGTCAGTACTTCCTTGAACCTCCCAATGAACTTCCCCAGGGACTCGTCTTTATCTTGCTTCAAATTCTAAGGTGGTGTTTGGTTACGGTCCTAGTGACTAGTTTATGGTTTTGGTTTCAAACAATGTCATATTGGTTATGCAGATTACGTTTGTTTAGCAATTACATTTTTTTTTGCAGACCGGTCTCATAGACCAGTGGACTTTTAATGAAAGAAACCAGAAGTCGACTTGAAGTTGTTTTCTGTGTTTTAGTCTTCAACCATATCATACAAAATATAACTATAATAAAATATAACATATTATATTATTTATATTAAGATATTATTATAATACTAACTCATTTAATTACATTCGTATAGTTATTTGTATGATTGATATATTACTATGATATTAACGAATGAACTTAAGTTATTCTTCTTATTAAATACTAACTTAATTATAATGATATAAACTCATGTAAGAAATTTTTTTACTAGTTTATATTACATTAATGTTGAAAATGAAAATTGAAGAAATTGAAAATGAATATGATTTTGTATTAATGTTGATATTTTTTAGGCATAATATTAATATATATTTGTATTAATGTCAATATTATATATTTTTTGAAATTGAATATTTTTATTAACGTAATTGTATTTTGTTCAATTACTAGAATTATTTTTATTTCAGTTTAATCACATATTAATAAGAAGTTAACCAAAGAGTGTTCCAAAAATCAAACTCCCAAATTGATTTTGCAAGACTAAATTCTCAGGCTGATTTCCCAAATCAAATTTCATAACTGGTTCCTAAACCAAATAACCAAACGCTACATAAAGATTTGTTATTTACTTATGTTTCCACGTATATCGAGTAGTGCCTCACGAAATATGATATCAAGTCATTGAAACAATGGATTGAGTTTGTTGGTAACCTCGAAAATCAATCCAAATATGCTCCCTCCAAACTATCTACAAACAATAGGTACATTAGCATCTTCCTTTCTGGTCCATACACGTTGACTCGTCACATCGCTATGCGGAAATCCTTCACGTGCGCCTTTGGGTCCATCGCTCCCTTGTATTACGTTACTTGTATCTTGGGCATGCCGTGCACTTGTGTGTTGGTGATTACGGAGAAGAACAAGGTACTCCTTGTTTCCTCCACGAGTCAGTTGATTTCTGGTGCAGCGCTCGTCGCCTTATAAATCTGTGATGTGACATATCCCATCTTGGAACTAAGCTTCGTGATGGCTCTATCCACTTGCTTTATAATTGCTGACTCATGGCTTGTATGCACGATCATCAGTGGCTGTGATGGATTCTCCGCATGCTGCCTGTGTCGTAATGGCAAGTTGAGTGGTGGGCAATTAATGTTGGGAAGTTCATTACGTTTCCCGATAATATTATCACAATTTATGTCGGCAAACCGTCGGGGAAACATTTATAAATCCTTAAAGCGGAAAATTTGTTAGCCGTACAACGGATCGAATATCGGATAGTAACCAAAATCAAGATCTAGTCATTAGCAATTTAACCGTACATCAAATGATGATAGATAGTCATTAGCATCAATAATCTACTATATAGGAAAGAAATAAACTGTAAGTAAAGGTTTGCATTTATTGACCCAATGCATAAGGCCGTACATCAAGTGATGACGATTCCGGCTGCGCATTCTGAACTGGGCCGGGCTTCGTCGATGTTGAGGGAAACTCCCATAATCTTTTAAGATATTCTTCTGGACTCCTCATACCGAAACGTGGGCTTCGTCGGCAGGACTTCGTCGCAAAAAATTAACTTAAGGTTCTTTTGAAGCTTCCGGAGAACAATGTCTCACTAAGAAATTTGTAGACTCTACACACACGGATATATATATATATATATATATATATATATATATATATATATATATATGAAATTCTTGCATTGGGGAGAGGTGTATGAAAAGTGTAGAATGAGCTCTCTTTTTCAAGGAAAAATCAGTTAAGGTAGTTTTCCTCCCTAATTTCGAATTCAATAGTGGGCAAATATTATTAATCACTCCAAACTAATGGCCAAGATTGAATCTCCAAAGATCCAATGGTTCTAATTAATTAAAGATTTAACCAAATAGGGAAATCATGAATGAATCAATTTTCCAATCACTTCTTAATAAGAGAATTCGAATTCCCTATGTATTCATATGGAAAATTAGAAATCAATAATCTAGATTCAATGGTTGGAATTAATTCCATAACCAATCTAATGGACCATATTGATTTAGGACAAAGTCAACTCTCCAAGCTTGATGTCCAAGCAATAGAATTCGACCTCCCTCTTAATGAATTCGAATTATTCATGCCATACATACATGTTAATTACTTTCCATCCAATGGTTAAGATTAAATCCTAAACTAATCCAATGGTTGTAATTAATTAACCATATTCGAAAAAACATACTTGGTCATTAAGTCATTCTCGAATTTAAGCTTCAAAATTAATTATCACTGTCCAACGGTTGAGATTAAATCTTCACCGATCTAATGAAGTAAATTAATCATAGGTATTTATTCCGCAATTTTAGAAAATCCAAACCAAGAAAACTCGTGTAGACCTAGTCACACATTTCTTGGGCTCCAATGAATATACACATTTATATATTTACCAAAAATATATTTTATCATAATATAAGCCTACGAATTATTAATTAATTATTAATAAGAATATTAATAATTAAATTATATCATAATTCACTTATCTCAATATCACGCATTAAATTTCATGATGCAACACCATAATTTAAATTCGTGACACGTGATTTAATTTCTTAGTTTACCAACACTGATCAGAAACTTGGAAATTACCTAAATCACAAATCGTACGTTGAAATGACTCGGTTCCAAAATCAAAGTTTCTTAAAATTAAATTTCAAACAACATTTATGTTGATGAAAAATCCAAATTCTACTTTATTTTATCAGTAAAATCCAGCACCAAACTTTGGTACTTTGGCCACGTCCAAAATAAAACTTCCAAAATCTAACATAGATTTTTCACTTGATGATCCACACTTGATTATTCACTTGATTTCTCACTGGATTTTCATCCTCAACTGAGTTAGTAATATTGTGAGTAACTCACTTATGATTTCGATTCATAAGTTGTCCATGGGTACCTCACACTTCTCACCACTAACAATCAAGGGAATCATCTTGACTCTGAAGAGAACTATGTGATGTCCTTTTCTATGACCAAGCTACCCTTATATGTTGACTATTATGTTCCCAAAATAGCAGCATTGGGAACGGCAGATCCGCGTCACACTAATCCATCGATGTCATTAGCTTGTTGTCCCCCTGTCCTTGTGTTGCAACCTAACGGCAATGACTTTCCAAGTTATTGATTCCTCTGCTCCAATTCGAGATCCTTCGCCAAAATTCTTCTATTGTAGGTGGACCCGTTAGTGTTAAGGATGATTCTCCTTGTTGTTTGGACAATGTTTGCTATTGTGAGCTCTCAATTTACTATTCAGCCAAGGTCGTAGTGCTATGTTTTTTATCTAGCGTCGGTGCCAGTAATTGTCTTTGTTCCTCTTCTTGTCTAAGCATCTCTTGACTCTTCTTCTGTTTCCATCTTCTAGGAAAACGCGTGATTCAGCTACGCAATGAAAAGCGATTGAGGCCCCACGGTGGGTGCCAAAATTGTTGAAGTGAAAAATTAAATCAGCATTCACGGATTCATGGTTAGTTTAATTCGGTTTTAAAGTTATCTTACAGCTCGGGCCGTTCCATTGTAAAAATGAAAATGGGTTTGAAGAGAAACAGATACTCGAGAGTTTTGGTTTGAGTATATTTTGTTTCTTGTCAATGATTTCTGGGATCCCTTCTTACAACTTTCAGCTCACTATTTATAGACCCTCATAATTAAGATCTGACCTCATAAATGGGCGGTTACAGATTGCGTTTGATTCTCTCATAATTGCCTTAATTACATAGCTTTAATTACATAACAATTACGCTCGTAACTGCCGTCTTCGACCTTGATGCGCGGCTTGCGCTCCACTAATTGCTCCCCGTAGTCTTTGTCCTCCTCGTATGTTGGCCGGTCTCATAGCATAGCTAAGATTTTATGATTTTCTCCTTTCTCTGTTCTTTCCTTTTAGCGACCAATTTATGTCGATGAGACTTTTATCGATAAGGTTGCATTAATGGGAACTTCCTCGTTAACGAATATCTTCGTCGCCTGCCCCCTGTGTGTATTCTTCCTTTGACTGTTGACTCCTTTCTTGGGTGACCCCTTTTGACTTAGCCAATGGGCTTCCATTCTGACATTGGACTTCTTCAATCAATGCCCAATTTTATAAACGACGGAGATAGATTTCGTTGTATTAATGTAAATTGATGTGGGTGAAATCGTAGCTGAATACCCAACACGACAAAGCTGACAAGATTAGAATGAAAACAAAAAATAATGCACAGTTTTATAGCCGTTTGTTACTCTCCTTCTGAGAAAGGCAAAGCCATAAACCCACAAATGCTCGGCTGAAAATCATGTAGCTTGCTCCCAGGCCTACCTACACGAATACCGCCCCACGCTGCTTTGTCTTTCTAAGTCGCCTACAAAAGCCCTAAAGGTCTTGAGACAAAAAAGATATAGGTGTATGGCCTTTCGCCGAAATGAGGAGAACTCTCCCCCCAAAAGCTCTCGGTCACTCACCAAGACAATGTCTTCGGTTAAGAGAGAAAATAACAAAGAAAACAAGAGTGAATGGTCATGTTTTTTAGGATCTCCGCCAGCAAATCACCTCTTCTATCGAGCTAGTAAGAAGTCTGAAGCCTCCCTGCATTCACAATTCGAGTTTGGCCATGTTCTATGGTTTTTAATGTTCTCCTTGCTAAGGGACTCGAATGTCATTCTTGAATATTTTTTTCCTGCTTGCTTGAGACTTCTTGGAATGTCTCCTACATAACGCTATCTTGTAACGTTTTTACATATTAAAAAGTGAAAACTTATGTACTATAGACCACGGTTTGACTTACCGTGGATTATCGACGATTATTGGTCTTACCGATGTTTACCGGTAAATAACCTATTACACTAGTTGCCGGTTTAGTAACTTATCGCCGATAATCGAGATAATCGAAAAATCCTTTTCCAATCGATTATTGTTTTTTGCAGTGTTAAATTGAGGGACTTTTTGGTGCAATTAAAAAAATATTAGGGTAGGTAAAAATTGAACTTTTTTTGCCGAAAATCGAACCAAACCCTACTTCTTGAATTTTCTCGCTGCTGTGTGCATTTGGGCAATTTTCGATCTGGTAAGTCACTCGATTTTTTGGTTAATCATGTGCTTATCACTAATAATCGTGTATTTGGCAAAAGTTTGCAAAGTTATGATTTAAGCATTTTTCACAAATTCCTTCAAATTTGTGCGAAGTTTTTGGTAAATTTAGGAGTTATAATCATAGATTTGTATGAATAATGCATTTTTTTTCTTTGATATTTAGTCATTTTCACGATTTTTAGAAGATTTGCATGAGTTCAAAATTAAAGAGTTGGTTGTTCATATGATTTATGTTTGGAAATAGGGAAAGATTGATACTTTTCTGATTTTGAGTTATTGTTTTGCATCTTTATGAATATATCTTGATGAAAACTTGTTTCCATGACTTAGTTTGTAATAATTTTGTTCGCTTTAGTGGAAATTCGGATTCGTCTTGTTAGGAAAAACTAATAATATTGTAGCTTACCGATTACCGATACTTATCGAGGATTATCAACGGATTATCGACACTTTTCGATACTTATCGACGGATAACTTACAAAATATTTTTATAATCTCAAACAAACATATGAAGATAAAGCCACACACACATAGGCCTATAATACCAATAAAACACAGTCTCACAAATGTATCAAACACGTAGTCCAACAACTCATACACATAATATATAGGTAATAGGTTGAATGGTAGATAATACTCAAACTCAAACCGACTTCTCGAACCTCAGAAGAACGAAGATCTCCTGTGGGCCTCCATAACACCGGTGACACCACTTGCTTCCATGTGCATGTTTAGATACCTGTTTCAAAACAAGCCATGTGGCTCGAAATGTGTACAGAAGTAACTCACGTGGTAATCATATACGTGTTGGGCCGTAAACATGCCTGCACGATTTAGATACAATGGATGCGCCCAGACACCGTTCTCGAACACAGGCTGCAGAGTTGCGAACTGAGTGCTCACCGAATTTCCCATCGACATCGTCTCTAAGTACCCAGACACATCGTCGATGGGGTTCGAACTCTGAGAGAGATAGCCACTTCCAAAGTAGAATCCAACAGCAGAAGATGCGTCGTCTTGTTGCTGAGGAGGATCAGGAGACTCCTTGTCGCCATACTGTCGGTCGGGAATGTATCCCATGTTGGAGAGATCGATGTTGTAGTTCGGGTTGGAGCGATACATATCACCTGTTTTGTAATCATATTAGCTGACATTCAAATATACATGCAACTCAATTAACAAAATTCAAACAAACGGTACATTCAAAGAAAAATAGCAATCACCTACTTCAGACCCTCCCCACGTTGACCCTCCCTACCATCCATGGGCGCCACCTCCTCCGCCACCCCAGCCACCTTGTGTGCCACCTCCTCCACCACCCTATCAACTATGCGAAGAGCTATGGAAAGGGGATGTACGGTGAGTAGAAGCCGTATGAGTACGACGCTGACTGGCACTGGGCCCAGCAGCGCTTGAGCCGCAATCAACTCCTCCATAAACTCCCGGGGGGTCGGCAGGGGGACCGAGTCATTGCTCACCAAGGACTCGGCTGATCACAACTCCGAATGATCGAGCCTCCTCGGCGATCTCTGGGTCTGGGTTGCCTTCTTCATCATCGAGGTGGACTGGTCGGATCCACTCTACAATTGCATCTTCGCAGTCACAACCTGCAGAAGCCATCACCAAAGACCGGGTGAGGTACTCGTAAGGATCGGCCTTGTCCACCTGTTCATACTGAGCCTTTATGTCCCGTAACGCTAGCTTCTGATTATAGTTGCAAAATACTAGTTTCTCTAGTGTTGCGTACGCGAGACGATTGCGGAGCTTGGTGTGGATTAAGGAAAAAGTTCTCTAGTTCCTCTCGCACGCTGACGCAGACGCGGTCTGAGACAAAATCCTCACTGCTAGCTTCTGCAACGTGGGGCATGGACCCCCAAAGATGTTCCACCACTCAGCTGAAAATAAATCAGAAAATTAAAATGTAGTTATAATAATTTATATATAAAACTTAGCATGCTTAATGGATTACAATATATTATTTCTTACCGGGTGCAAGAGTCTTCCGAGCTGCCACACATGACCGCTCGCACAACGGACCTGTAGTGCCACGGAATCGCACGCACTACAATTCAAGAAAAAGAGTTATATTTTATTAAATCACAAGAAATAAAGTTACACAATTAAATTGAGATCTAACCTCTTCTGCGAGATGTGTCACGTCCTCGTTAGTAAACAATCTATCGTAGACCCTGGTGACATTTATGATTGCGTTTTTTGGGGTTCAAGAAGTGGGCCGCAATATGCAATGGATGCTCCAAGTTTTTATGCCATCTCGCTTCCACGATATCGACCGCCCATTGCTTTCCAGGAAGTGCACCAACAAAATCTCCAAGTTTTTATGATTTCGAACAAGCGATACACCATACCCATCGTCGGATGCACCTCAGTGTCGACGAACCGGAGTGCGGTGTACATGGGGGTGAAAACAGCGATGGCCTTGTCAAAGGAAACCCAAAAAGGCTCGCTCAAGCACAATATGGCCGCGGCTCTCCCTTCTCTCATGTCCTTGATCTTGGAGTTCTCCCACCAATCAGACACAAACATCGCCTTGAGTCCGGCCTTCTTCCCCCGTAAGCTCTGCAGGGAGAGAAAGTTTGTGGCGAACCTCGTCGCCCCTGAACGAATGATCTCGCCACTGCATGTCTTCCTCATGGTATCCAGAACCTGGCCGTGGTTGTAGATAAACTTTGTGATGAGCCTGCACCCTTTCACGGCCTCATCAATGCTTGGCCTTTTTCCGATGTCGTGAAACATCAAGTTCACGCAGTGAGCAGCGCACGGTGTCCAGTACACATTGTACTTCTGCATCAATTCTTGGCCTGCTTTTTTGTAAGCCGCGGCGTTGTCCGTCACAATTTGCACAACGTTGTGCGGCCCGATCTCCTCGATCACTGCAGAAAAGATCCTGAACAAGTAGTGAGAGTTTTTGGCGTGTGCGGATGCGTTGATTGCCTTTATAAACACTGTCCTCCCCGCCGAAAAGACCATTATGTTCAAGATGGACATATTCGTCGGTCCGGTCCAACCGTCTGACATGATCGTCACGCCAAATTTCCGCCACACAGGAATCTGATCCTACTTGTACTTCTGCCACTCCTCGTACTCGAGGCTCAGATACTTGCCCGCGATGTCCTTCGACGATGGATACGGGCATCCGACGCCTACAATTGTAAATGCATTATTAAATATTAATAATACGAAATCAGAAATTAAAAATGAAATAAAAATAAAATCATAAATTAATTTACCTGCTTAGGCTACGCAAAACAACATATTGTGGAAACTGAAGATCATCTGCGTGGCACCACGGAACCCCCTTGTGGATCAGGTATTTCGATATCGCCTTGCCCATCTTCAAAATGGTCTTCGGTAAAAACATCAAGTCGACCCTTCTTTGTTTTTCCGAAGGCCTATCGAACAATGCAGGGGCGATGGCGGGACCGGAAGCACTTGCGCCTCCTCTTGTCTAGTCCTCTGTTCATTGTTGGGACGCTGCCTCCTTGCGGGTTCTCTTCATTACCCTTGCCACTTCTTTTTCAACGTCCACAGGGGCGGTCTCGTTATCACTGGAAAGACTCCCTGATGAGGTTACGCACGTCGTTAGGTACCTCTATGCACGGCGCGACATTTTTGTTCTTGCCGTCAAAAACAATTTTACCTCAAAATACAAATTAAATCCTACCAAAATTATAAATTATCGTAGCAATAAATATTTAAAGAAATCTAACAGCAGGAAATGTCAGGAAATTACCGGATAAATCATGAGAATACAAACTTGGATAACTTTTGCCGCAATTACGTGAATGGCCAAAAAACAGTCAAATCTGAAAATAAATTACACCAAAAACTCAGATTAATATTTCCAAAAATATTTAATCAATGAAACTGAAGAGGGTGATGAAAAACCATTAAATTACACCCCAAAAATGAGTACATAACCTCACAAATCACGAAACCAAAACTTCGAGTAGTTTTGCCGCAATTATGATGAAGTTCAAATTTTCATCAACTCTGAAAATAAATTACACAAAAAATTCAGATTAATATTTCAAAAAATATTTCATGAATAAAAACACCCAATAAAATGATTAAATTACCTCATAAATCGCAAAAGATAAACTAGGGTGACTTTTCCCGAATTTATGAGAAAATCCTAATAGTCTCCTGATCTGGAAAAAAAGTCCACAAAAAACTCAGAATAATATTTTTAAATTGAAACACCCAAAAAATAAGTACATTACCTCACAAATCACAAAACTTTGACCTTCAATAACTTTTGCCGAAATTATCAAGAAAGCTGAATTCTCGTCAAATCTGAAAATAAATTACACCAAAAAATCATATTATTATTTTAAAAAATATTTAATGAACGAAAATACTCAAAAAATGAGTATAATACCTAACAAACGACAAAAAGATCAACTTCAAAACTTTTGCCGCAATTATGAAAAAACTCAAATAAGCATCAAATCTGCCTCAAAAATTCACCAAAAAATCATTAAAAATTCACAGACTCTGTATCCTTTTGCCTCAAACCATAAATCAACAAAAAAAAAACATAAAAACTATTTTTTTTAGCAAAGATCTAATTTCAAAACTTTGTATACTTTTACCTAACAATGATAATAATCCAAATTTCACTTATCTCTAACAAAATAATCACAAATCAAGCCATGGAAACAACTTTTAATCAAGATATATTTATGATAATGCAAAATAATATCTCAAAATTACAAAAGTAACAATCTTTACTCATTTCTAAACGTTAATCGACGCAAGTAACAATTTTTTTAGTGCTTTCGTTGATTAAATATTTTTTGAAATAATAATCTGATATTTTGGTGTAATTTATTTTCAGATTCGACGATAATTCGGGTATTCTCATAATTGTGCCAAAAATGTTTACGTTTATCTTTTTTTTTTCAAAGGTAATATATAGTGACTTTTCATGTTGTTAGCTTTTATTAAATAACTATTATTATAATAATGTGAGATTTTGTTGAAATTTAATTTCAGGTTTGAGGAGAATTATCTTTTGCGGTAAAAGTACATATTTTTGCCATTTGTCTTGCCGTGTTTAACTATTCTTATAATTCTCTTTTTATTTAGGTTGAAGATGAGTAAAGATGACGTTACAAGAGAGCATTGTACTCCATATGGGGATCCACGCAACAAATCGGGCTTCAAGTGCAATTAATGCAAGAAGGAAATCAAAGATGGCGAAATCACAAGAAAGAAACAACATGTGGCCGGCACCAATAATAAGAAAAATATCGCGTAGGAGATTGTACGCACTTTGAACGTGCATGACTTCTTTTGGAACAAATATTTGACATGCATCTAGAAGCAAGTGGTGCCGGCGGTGTTATAGAAGCCCACAGGAGATCGTCGTTTTTCTGAGGTCGGAAAAGTTGGTCTAAGTATCATCTATCTATTATTTGTGTTTAAGTTTTTAGACTATATGTTTGATAGTTGAGATTTGTGAGACTATGTTTTATTAATGTTTTAGATTTGAGACTCACTACTACAAAACAAGGCTTAAACGACATCAGTTTTCAGTCGTAGAAAGTTTTACACGGAACGCAAAGCATGTCGTTTAAGCCCAAGTCATAGTAGGTTACCCGACGGGAAAAAAGGAAGTCGTGCAAACGTAAAACACGACAGGCAAATGAAGTCGTTTACACGTTGAAAAATCCTGAAAGCCGAGGCTATCCACCAAGAAAGTCGTGGCTCTAATAGAATAATGACTGTCATTTAAGGTCAAATACGACACACGGGCCAAGTCGTAGAAAGATGAAAGCCGAGGCTTTCCTAAATAATGTCGCGGCTTTAACACCTTTGTTTCATACTTACCATGACATGATTTAGAATGTCGTAATAAATTATGATTTTTTAAAAAAAAAAAATATAGTCGCCACTATATGTTATGAAGCCCAAGCTTGTTTAAAAAACGAATTTTTTTTATTTTTTATATTTGATGACATGTTTTTTACTGTCGTCTAAAGTACGATTTCAAGAACAAAAAATTGGATAGGGGTTTTTTAATGCATTCCGATATTTCACAATTATTTTACCCAAAATATGCATAATTGTCCACTGAACACAACACAATATATATAATCATCAATCAAAAAAATATCGTATCAAATAACCGAACCGAAATATAAACATCCAAAATAACAATCTATGCAAAATCTTAAACTCTTTACAATGTATATCAACAATAAAAACAAAATCAACCATTTATCCTAACATTGAAAATCAAATATAATAAACGTGCTCAATGTTTAAACGACAAGAAAAATTGCATGTCGTGTAAAGACAACGATTTTTTGCATGTCGTGTAAACACGACAATAAATCGTTGTCGTTTAAAGTAATATACACGACAGCAAAATCATTGTCGTGTTAAATAGGCCAGAATTTTTTTAATGTTGCGCCAACTGTTTTAAATGCCTTGGCTTTCTTGGTTTCAACTAGGGGTGAAACCGAGTTGGGTACCCGATTTTTTTGAGGTACCCGGTACCCAGTTCCAAAAACCGCACGGTACCTTGTACCAAAAAACCGAGTACCTAAATTCTGGGTATCTAATTTTTGATACCCGGATCCGGTACCCGGTTTTGAAAACGGATTCGGGTTTTTAACCGGATCCGGGTTTAAACCCGGATCCGTTTGTTTTTTTTTTAAAATATATTATCACAAAATAAACATTGTCTCAAAAATTAAAATATATATCTAATGTCTTAAAATCAAAATGCATAAAGAAAACATAGTCTCGTGGTTTTTTCTTCGTTTCCGCCATCATTTTTTCGTTCGGCACATCAAGCATCATCAACATCAATTGTAAAAATATAATATAACAATAATAATAAAAAGTTTAATAGTAAAATATATATTAGCTAAAAATAATTAAATAAAATTAAAGGAAAATAAAATAATTTAAAAAAAATTGGGTATTAAACCGGGTACCGGGTACACGATTTCTATGATTAATACCCGGTACCCAAACTCGGTTTTGAAGCCGGGTCCGAGTACCGGATCTGGAATCCGTATTCGGATTTGGGTTTTAAATCCGGATAAAGATTCGGATTTGGGTTTTAAATCCGTATACGGATTTTTACCCGGTTTTTGGGTTTTATTTTCACCCCTAGTTTCAACAACTTACATTTTCTTTGTCGTAATAATGTTGTCGTTTTAAATGCAGGTAAACGACTGTCACTAAAATATTGTCGCTTAAAATTATTTAAACAACAGGAAACTATGTTATCGATTAGATGCCAGGGCTTGTGTTTTTGATGCCTCGTCTTTAATTTGAAAACGACATCAATTCGCAAGTGGTTTATTTCATGTCGAGTTTGTAAGGGTATTTACTTAATTTTATTTACAGACCTAATTTTTTAATCGATTTCTTTTTACTTTCACCTCTCTCTCGCGCTCTCCCTACCTCGTCGTGGCCTTCTCCCCCGCGTCTTCCTCCCTCGTCGTTGTCCCGTTGCCTCTCTCCCTCTCAGTCGATCTATGTTGTTCTCCCTTCTTCTCAGCACTTTGTTGCTCTTCCTTCCTCTCCGTCGTCTTCCATTTCTATCTCTTCTTCTTTGTGGCTCATCGTTCTTGTCTCTGCAAGTAAGTGTTCCAATTTTCATTCCTCGATTATTATCCTTCAAGGAGCTCATCTAATTCTAGTTCCTTAGTTTGAAATCAAATTTGGATTGAAGATCTTTGTTATGATTTAACAAGGAATATATTAAGTATCTATATTTTTCGGTAGGAAATTTTACTCGTGCAACTAAGACTTAGAATTTAACCGTAGAGTTGCTTTCCTTTTTCTTTATTGTCATATGAGTAACCGAGAAACAAATTTTCAACCCGAAATCTGAGTCAAGAAAAACCAATAAGCTTAAATAAATAAAAAATTATGCATACGGTTGTTGGGAATCACGTACAACGGTTTCCTCACTGGGATCAGTTTTTGTTTTTTTATCAAAACATGTTAGTTTTTCCTATTTACTCATTTATAATTTGGAATTGTTTTCTCGGAACGATCAAAGTTTATGTCGAGACTAAAAACCTAATTATTCCCCATTATTCTAAACTGAAAATTTTATTTGTTTTCAATATTGTTTGGTAATAAGGATTGGATTTATTGACTAAAACATATTTATCGTTGCAATATTGTTTGGGTTGAACCTGCTTTCATATATATATATATATATATATATATATATATATATATATATATAGGGGAACTTCAATAAATATGCCTGGTTGACTAAGTTGGAACGAAAAAATACCCGTTTTTAATAAGTTACTAATTTATTCCCCAATCTCATTTTTAACCCAACCCATGGTTAAACTAACCAGCCCAAACCCTCCCCCTTTCTCTCTCCTTCGTTCCCCCTCATTTCACAAAAGAAAAAAAAAACTCAAGCTCGACTTTGGTGAAACCCAGCCACGCTCCTCAGCCCTTCACGACGGAACTCAGTCCACGACGGAACTTAGTACACGACGCCTCAGCCCTTCACGCCGACGAAATCCCAGCCACGCTCCCTCTCTCTCTCTACTGCCTCACGGTCGCCGTGCTCGACGGAGGCTAGCCAAACCTTCGACCTAGCCAAACCCACGGATCTCACGGTTCGACCCACAGAATTGCCCCAACGTAAGTATTCTCGGTTTAGGGTTTGAATTATTTTTTTGGTTTCTGCAGATTTTAATTGCCTTGGTTATAGTTTGCACATAAATTGCTTATGGGAACAAGTTTTAAAAGATGATACCACACGGAATTTGTTTGATTTGAATGCACACAAAGTGTTTGTTTATATGCTTCAATCAGAAACTTTATTTGTTTGTAGGGAATTGGTATGATTTTGGCTGTATTTTTTTATGCTAGGATGAATGTTTATTTCCAGTACGGAGGTGAGTGGGCTCTATACGGTTCCTCGTGGGTGTACCGTGGTGGTAAAGGGCACTGTTTTCTTGCAAACAAGAACGTAACTTACGAAGAGTTTTGCGAGTTGTTGTTCAAGGAGCTTGGGATTGATCCAACGGTGTACGATCTCAAGTTTGAATTAGCACCCAAAATTATCGGGGCTCCACCGGTCACAATGACTTCAAAGTGCACGATAATGAAGATGGTCCACCTAAGCAACGACATATTGTATGTGAAATACGATATTAAAGGTATTAATATTATACCATTATCCATTGGTGAAGTTGAAAAAGGATTGGACAGTCCGCTTGTCGGTAGTTCTCGTGGGAGTACAAATCAGAAGATTCAGCAATGCCCCGACCGCCTTGATAGTTTACTAGAAGAAGACAACCATGCCATGGATTTAGATGATGATGATGGGCCCAGAAGATTCGTCAATGTCTCAAAGACGGTAACGTCAACACCGAGTGAAAGCCTATCCGAAGTGGGTAATCCATCCTGGATTGATCCAAGATTTGGCAGTGACGATTCGGATCGCTTAACTAACTCACGAGCACCATCCCTTGAAGCGTACCACTTTGTTAAGGGTAACACTTTTCTTACTTTGGAAGAGTTGAAGTTTAAAGTAAAGGCTAGTGTATGGTTCTTGGCCATCAATCGCCGCGAACAACGGGGCAAGGTGTTTGGCAAGAGAAAAGCCTTCGCCGGGGACTCCCTTTTCCGGGGTCTTCCTCTGCCGAGTGACGCGGGGGCTGTCTACAGACGGGCTCCCCAAATTGATGCAATCGCTCAACGATCTTTTCTTCGTCTCCAAACCTTTGGTCGTGGTGGCTTCGACCGAAGCGGGAACCAATGCTCGAACAGTATCACTAAGCTCTTTTAAAATACATTCCTGAAAAAAATGGTATTTAAACATGGTCCAAATTGTAGTGGAAAACAAAATGTACACAATTGTTAGTTGATTCAATCAGTCAACAATACGAACAAATCGAAAAATGTACCATCGCCGCAATTTTCCTTGATTGTTCCTCAATCTTGATGGCTTGTTCCTCAATCCTGGTGGCTTGTTCCTCGAAATTCTCCTTCCAATCGGGAGTGGGTTCTTCGTGGTTTCGATGGTGTCCTTGCGCTTCTCCTTCCCCATTGCGATTCTCAACTTCGTTTACAATAAACGGAATGACAAGAATCTACAAATAGTTTTAGCAATTGCAAAAAAAGTGTTAACAATTACAAACAAATACATAGTTTTCTAAAAATAGTTTTAGCAATTACAAAAAAAGTGTTAATAATATACGGCATGACATGGAAACGAAGATACTTACATGACGTTTTTTGAAAAACATTTTCGCCGTCTTGAAAAGGTGAAGATCGGGAAAGATACTCAAAGCCCGCGTAATGAATGGCTTGTGATATCCATTGAAATCATAGCGTGGATAAGTTCCTCGTCGCCTTTTAAATGCTCGGAAATCATTTATTATAGCTACCCAATCAAACTTCCTAACAAATTTGACTGGTCGACTCCATCCGATGTTGGCCCACGCTTTATCCAAATTTTCCTGAACGGAAAAACAATGGGCTTGGGGCGGGAAATTTTTCGAACCCCGACAACCGAGTAACACTCCCTCGAACAAAAGAAATACGCCGCGCCTGAATCTATCAGAGGGGCTGAGATCCTCTGTAAGAAAACTGTCGAATAGTTGGTCGTAGCTCATAATTTCTTCGGGATCATATCTTAGACCGGTAATGGCGGCGAACTCGCGAGGACCAAACTTACTCACTACTCCACCAAACTTAAACGAAAGCTCGCCTGACGAACCTAAGCTCGCCTGACGATCCTAAGCTCGGAACTCGGTGCAATAGGATTTGATGAACCAAACCTTTCGGGGCCGGTGGGTCGAACTCACCGAAAAGGTAGGGAAATATTTTTTCCACTTCTTCGTCGCTAGCTTGATGCGCCTCCAAAGTTTTCAATATGTCGACAACTCGTTCTCTCGCAGGGTACCAAACTTGGGCCGAAGAGTGAGTTTTTTTCGGAGCAAGGTAAGCCATAACTGTATAAAAAGAGCAACCTGAGATTCAAATCTACCAACCTAAATCTCAATCATAACCAGCCCTAAACTCAATCATAACCAACCTAAATCTCAATCATAACCAGCCTTAATCTCAAATAGAGGTGAACCAGAGGCGAACCAACCCTAATCTCAGAAGATTATACAAAATGCAAACCAGAGGCGAACCCTAACCTGAGATTTGGAGAAATGCGAGCCAAATGGACGTCGCCGAAAGCAGCGAAACCTTCGTTGGCTAGGGTTCGCCGGAAACTGCGAAATGCGAGCCAAATGAGGCCGGAACTTCGTCGGAAGCTGTGCGAGGCGTGCCCTGGGTTTCGTCGTGCAGAGACAGCCGAGGAGAAGCGCGAGAACAGAGGAAGCGCGAGGCGTGCCCTGGGTTTCGTCTTGTAGAGAGAGCCGAAGGGGGAAGCAGCGCGAGAGCAGAGGAAGCGAGCTGAGGAAGCGAGAGCAGAGGAAGCGCGAGAACGGAGGAAGCGCGAGGCGTGCCCTGAGTTTCTGCGATTTGGAGCGAGCCTTTCTTTTTGTCGAACACAGTGAGGTCGTGGGAGGGAAGGAGAAAGAGAGAGGGAGAGTGTAAGGGTGTGGTTAGGTTAACTCAATGGTGTGGTTAAATGAGGGCTTGGGGAATAAATTAGTAACTTATTAAAAACGGGTATTTTTCGTTCCAACTTAGTCAACCGGGCATATTTATTGAAGTTCCCATATATATATATATATATATATATATATATATATATATATATATATATATATAATCAAACTAAATGTTAGACGGATTAAATTGTAAAGTTTTGGTCGAGATTTAATGATAGCAGCCTTTATGTTTTGGTAAAATTATATATTTCTATAGATGTAAGTTGTATTAATTCTATTACTACATTTATTCCTGTGTATAAATACTTGGCAACGTTACTTCTTTAGCTGTCAAATCTTAAGTTAGACATGGAACTTGCAAGTTGCAAGCTACTTCCCTAGATAAAATATTTTGTTTTCATTCTTGAAATCCGGTCAGCTAAGCTAATCTAATTTTTTAGCTTTATTATTTACTGTATTACTCTAATATTATTGCACTAGGTCAATAACAACTACAGTTCATATCATGTATTCCAAGTTATACCGCTGACAATATATACATGTTATTAAAAAGGACAAATTAATATATCATGTATATACACACTATTATAATAAAATAGGAGATATATAGTACTATAGGATTACGTTCATAAGCATGTTTTGAGTTTTTGTTTGTTTTAAATTACAGATTCAATGGCGCCAATGAGTGTAAAAGGGGAGAAGGATCATACAAATTTTTCTAGCCAGAAGCTGAAAAACGACACCAAAATCTTAGGACCCGACAAGTAATTCTAGAGCGTGGGTTCGATGTTGGAAGTAGCTTGAAACCCATTTGCATGGATATTTGTTCACTGATTCGGAGACGAGATTGGGGGATATTTTTGCAAGCGAGGCCATAGAAGAATGGAAGAACAGGAGAAAAATACAAAATTAATCGCTATTGGGTACATGAATTCTATGCCAATTTTTCGGATTGAACTGACGAAGACTTTGTATTTGTCCGGGGAAAAAATCAAAATTGATGTTGCGGCCATCAACGAGTTATATAATCATCTTAATATTCAAGAGGTTCAAGACGAGTACCTAAATCTTATTAACGGCGGCGACATAAATTATGAAGAAGTTGCTCAAGTGATTGCAATTCCGAGCGTTCGAATTAGGTTGGATTCCTCGGGGTCTTTTAAGATGAACAAGAATCAGTTGAAATGGTACTCCAAGGCATGGTTGTCATTCATCTTCGCCAATCTCGAACCAAAATCTCATTTCATAAACATCGATGGAAGGGTCATTATTTTCTTGTATGCCATCGTTCAATGTCTTCGATTCGATGTCGGTAGGCGCATTAAGAAGCACATGTCTATATTAAAGTTCGATAACGGCTGGTACTTGATTCCGTTTCATGAGCTTATCAACTTTCTATGCAAGCGTGAAAAAGTGGAAGAACGAGTTGTGGACACTTTTTGGGAGCGTGGATCAAAGTATACAGAGACCTTGATCGATTCTTTGGCGAATAGGCCTAAAGAAGGAGACCTCAGCGACCCGACCTTATAGGACGGACCTAGCTACCAGTCCCGGTCCCGCCCACTCTCGGTCCCACCTTGAAATTTATTGCCCGTTCTTGTCAGCATATGGTTGGCCAGAATGAGCATGCTCATTAGTACATGATTTTGCTTAGCAAACACGGAAACCATCAAGTTGACAAGCCAAACCACCTTGTTAGTCGACTAGATAGGCATATGAACCACGGTGAGGAGCCTATAGTGTTCGATCCCTATCCATCCTTCGTAGCGTATCCACACAGTCCGCCTCAGTGACATTCGGGGAAGCCATAGCCCTATCCTCCGCCTCTGTCCGATAACGCAGCTCAACAACAGGCTTCTAACCATGCGCCTCAGCCGCCCGAAAACTCTGCTCACCAGCAACCTTCTGACCCTCCGCCTCAACCGCCCGAAAACGCTGCCCACCAGCAGCCTTCCGACCCTACGCCACTACCCGAAAACATAGATCACGTCCTTGAGGAGTAAATTACTGAACTATTTATGTGAATTTTTACGTATTATGAAACTTTATTTCGTGCAAGTTTTTGTTATACCGGTACTTATATTCTTGTTTATGGGTTTCTTTTTTTATGTGTTTTGATTGTATAGCACGATTATGGGGATGCTTTTATGTGTTGTTATATATATTATGTTTTTGTTATACTATATATGATTTTGTTTGATATAGTGTATAATATATATTACAGGTACTATTTTAGCAAAAAAAAGGTCCAAAAATATAAAGAAAAAAAAACAGACAGCTGGGCAATTAAATGCCACGGTTTTAATAGGATTGTTGCTGGAATCGATATCATCACGATGCCAATTCGTGGTCGTATTTTCGGATCTAGACCTAAATAGTCACCGTCGACCCAATAAGAAATTATAATCTATGATTAAGTCACACGGTTTGACCTTTAAAAATATTTGTGCGGGGTTAGAGTCCCATACCAATAACCATGTCAAACCGTCTGTATCAAAATCAATATACAACTAATTTCCCCAAGATCGTGATAGATTAATTATTTTTAATTAATTTGTTCTTGATTTTAATTCCGAGCCATGAATATCAATAAATAATTCTTAATCAATAACAACAAAATTGTGTACCTTATTCCTGTAGTGTCTTACACAGATCTTAATTCTCTGAAGAATATTCTGACTCTAATCATCAATCCTTTTTGCGATTTCTGAGAAGAAGATGCTTCCAGAAGTCGTACGATGTATGCTCCACGACTACGTCACCAGGAGGTGTTGGCTCCCACTGGATAAAACCCTAAACCCTAAACCCTAAAAATCAAAAAAACCCTGAGAGGAGCTCAGAGAAATTCGCTGAAAACTCCTTGAGAGACAGAGAAATCAAAATCTGAGAATGAAGTGTGTGTGTTTTATAGGGAATGGCCCAATCACTTTTGAGAAAATCTCTCAACCAATTATGAGAGATTTACTCAACTTTTGGAGATATTCACTCTAAGATTTGATTTAATTAATCAAATCAAATAAATAATAAATCCAATACAAATCTTTTCTAAAAATACCCTAAAAGATTTAATAAATCAAATCTTTATATTTTCAAAGATTCAATTCAAATTTTATAAATATATTTCGAATTTCTTTACTTGATTTCTCTCTTTTAAATATTCCGGTATAAATACCAATATTTAATTTCTCTAATTTTTCGGTTTAAATAACAATGTTACATTTAGTATAGTACTAAAACTGTTATTATCATAAATCCTTAACCGTCTGTCATAATGACACGATTCAAAAAGATGATTCTACCACAATTTAATTTACCACAACCCTAGGGATGTACTAGGATTACAATCATCTTTTTATGGTTTCACTGACATATCAAAATTTGATACTTTTATCACTTTTTAGGTTAATCAGTAATTCGTGATATTAGCCACGAACCAAACCTAATCGGAGTATATTAAGTGTGTACTATAATTATCTTCCTGAGCACAGGTGTCCATCGATTCAATCACATATCTGGTTTGCTAGGTTTTCGTTTTATTATGACATTCATTAAAAAAGGGTGATATTTACCGTTTTGCCTTTTTTGATGATACTTCTTATTCTTATGATTTTACAAACTACTCACTCATCAAATGATGAATGTTAATGAGCTGATCATGAGCACTTATTTGTTTCCTTGAATCACAATAAGAATATCGTAAAGATATTTTCCCTATTTGTTATTGTGCAACTTATCCCGGTCAACCGTCTAATCCCAAAATAAAGGTATTAGGAGTTCCAAGTTGTACAATGTAACGATTAAATTAAAGATTATATAAATTGAACCGTATAAGTCCACAATGCTTAGGACGTCAACCTAATTTGATCTGATCATATTTAGTGAATTTATCGTACTATCATCAGTGACAGACTTAATTGATGATTTCGGATGCGGAGTCTAGTCTGTCCAATATGAAGACACTCCATACTTGATAAACTTAACAATGCACGGACTACACTATGATCCGGTAAAAGATCATAACCTAATTGTGATTAAGTTCATCAATGGTAGTTTGCGCCTTAGAAATTCTCATTTCTAATCTAGACCATGGACCATTTTAAGTTCTTTATTCGTGACAGTCAAACCTCCTCACATAAGACTATTTGTGATGACATGTACACAATAGCAACATTAAAGAACTACGGATCAAACATTCAATTCGCATTATATACTAATAAAACAAAGATAACCATACAAGATAACTTTAATAAACACCATTCATTCCAGGCAAACGGTCATAATCTTAAACGAGTGGGATTAGCATCTGAATAAAAGGCACATATGTCCAACAATTGTAGCTTGAAATTTAAGTTAAGCCGCAAAATTCTCTAAACAGTGCCGAGGCTTTGAGAACTACTTCTTTTACCCAAGAGCTTGAAGCTCAAGTAGTGTCGTGGCATTACCTTTCAATGCCTGGGCATTCGTAGTTTTTAGAAGATTTAGTTATTTAATTATTACACCATATTTAGATACTAAGATATGATGAGGTATAATTTTTTTTGCATAAAGTACGAATCAAAAGTATATAGTTAAATATATCTTGTATATTATCATATATTTCGTTACGATATATTATAGTAATATCTTAATTATCTTAAAATATAATATTTGGATAACACTTAAATAATTTTTTCGGCATAAGATATGATATGTATTTTATAATATATTGATTATTTTTTTTTATTTTTTTTTTGAGGGAATATTGATTATTTTTAATTAAAGATAATATAAGATAATAAAAAGACTGGATTTAGATTATAGGATTAGGAATTTCTATAAATAGAGGATTTTAACTCTCCTAAACCATAAAATTCAAGTGTGCAACTAAGTTTTTTCTCATCTCTCTAAATTTGGAGCATATATTTGAACACTGACGTATTCCTCTCATCTCTCGAATTTCAAGGTATGTATATGTGAATATCTTATAAATGACATTATTTTTAGAAGTCGTGGCTTTGATGAACCGATTTAATTTTTTTTACTTTTATTATGTTTTATTATAGAATTTTAACTAAAATTAATTTGGGCATACTCATAGGCGAATTTTGGAATATTTTTTTATCAAGTATAATTTCAATGGAGTCTCATGATTGGATGTTGGAAAATAGATTGAGTAAGAGATATAGTGACGGGGTTGACGAATTTATCAAGTTTGTTAGGGAGCATATGAACGATGTCGATAAAATTTGTTTTCCTTGTATTAAGTGTGGAAATAATTGACAATTCTCCATTAATACCGTTAGAGCACACTTGCTAGCAAACGGGATCACGCTCACCTATAAAAATTGTAACTTTCACGTAGATTTCAACCTTTCTCGAAAAGCGAAGGATAAGAATGTTGTCAAAGATAGTGGTGGTGGTGGTAGTGGTGGTGGTGGTGGTGGTGGTGGTGAGGATATGTGTGGAATGGTGAATGATTTAGAAGATTATTTAGTTCATAGGCCCGATCAATTTGAGTCGTTGTTAAATGATGCAGATACTCACGATGAGTGTAAGACTAGTCTTTCGAAGTTGTCATTTCTAGTTAAGTTATATCAATTAAAGGCTTCGGCTGGTTGGACGAATTCTAGCTTTACACGATTATTGAAAATACTCAAAGATTCATTCCCGAAAAGTAATAAAGTGTCGTCAAGTATGTATGAGGCGAGAAAGACATTGGCAACAATTGCCATGGATTACGAGAAGTTTCATGCATGTACGAATAATTGTGTTCTCTATTGGTACGACCACGAAGACAAAGATGATTTTCCGGTTTGCAACAAGTCGAGGTGGAAGAAGGGAAAAAACTATGCGATGGAGTCAAAGGAGTTCCCGTGAAGGTGTTATGGTATATTCCTCCAGTACCGCGTTTTTGACGTATGTTTAGGAATGCATATTATGCAAGGAATATGGTTTAGCACTATGAAAATCCTAGTAACAATGGTATGTTGAGAGATCCATCCAATGTCGCACACTGGAAATCCTGTGACGTGTTGTATAAGGAATTTAGCTCAGATCCTAGGAATTTGCATCTAAGTTTTGCCTCAGATGGGATGAATCCTTTCAAATATGAGAAAAATGTGTGTGAGTCGATTGTGGGCACTTTGCTAGAAGATCCAAGAAAATCAAAAGACGGGCATAAATCTCGATTAGATCTCAAAGCGCTTGGTATAAGACACAATCTACATCACGAGGTTAGAGGGGAAAAAACGTTCTTACTGGTAGCAAAATAAAATTTATCGAGAGCCGAGAAGATGAAGTTGTGCAAGTGGCGTGAAAGTATAAACGTTCTTGATGGACACTCTTCCAACTATAAACATTTTGTTTCTACGAAAGATTTGAAACTTATTAGTATGAAGACGCATGATTGTCATGTGTTGCTGCTACAAATGTTACATTTGGCCTTGCAAGGACTTTTACCCAACGACGTTAGACTTGCCATTTCCAGATTATGCTTATTTTTTAACTCAATTTTCTCGAAGGTGATCGATCCCTCTGAATTAGATTCACTGCAATTGGAGTTGATTAAAACCATATGCTTGATTGAGAAGTATTTCCTGCCTTCATGTTTTGACATTATGGTATACATAACTATTAGTTAGTGCGTGAAGTGAGATTATGTGGGCTAGTGTTTTTACATTGGATGAATCCAATAGAATGGTACATGAGAATTCGAAAAGTTTACATCAAGAACTATAATAGGCCGGAAGGGAGCGTAGTGGAAATTTACATCGATGAGGAGTCAGTTGAGTTTTGTTCTGAATATTTGGCCAAAAATGATGCAATTGGGTTTCCCAAAGATGCACGTTCTGAATCAAAACCTCTATCTATAGGTAAATACATTTAATATATTTCAATCATACAATTATTAATTGTCTAATAATATATTTCCATCTCTATATCTATTTTTATGCATTATAGGCACTCCTTCGGTTGGCAACACCGATGAACGGCAGCACGCCATTCTTCACATGCTGCATAATGCTTCCGAAGTAGCACTGTTTGTTGAGATTCATATGATTGAGTTAAAAAACACTAAACCAACAAGAGCTAAAAAAGTAAGCTGGCTAAAGAAAGAGCGCAACCGTCCATCCCAAAAATGGCTTGGACAACATTTGTATGGAGAGAAAGAGCATTCGGAGACACTAATGAAAATATCTGGTGGGCCATCATCACTGGTTACTAGGTATATCTTATCTTATTATTAAAGTTTTAAATGCATATTACCCTACTTATTTTATCCCTACGTTTCGATGGCTACAATTAGGTACACATCTTGGAAGGCCAATGGGTACACGTTTTACACACGAGATAGAGACAACAAACATCCTGTTCAAAATAGTGGTGTTACATTACGCTGGAGCATTGCATGGTGCTACGTTGAAGGATAAGAACCCAATACACGGTGCAATGAACTACTATGGCTACATAGATGATATTTGGGAACTCGATTATTTTGGGTTGCGAGTTGCATTGTTTAAGTGCAAATGCGTGGATCTCAAGTATGTTAGAGATGACAACGAAGGAGTAACTGTAGACGACTTGCTTACAAATAATTGTTTCATATTAGCGACGGAAGCGAGCCAAGTATTTTACGTTTCGGACCCTCTCAAACAAGAATTATATTTAATAGTTTGTACGAAGTCTAGGAATAATCCTAAAAATGAAGAAGAAGATATAAGTAACATTCTGTCGTTCACAAGAGAGCTACCATCCGTTGGAGATATAGATAATTGTACTAAAGATGATGATTCTCATTTACGTCGTTTCGATATAGATGCCATATGTAATTGAATATTATCAATGGCAACCGGTTATATTTTGACTGCATTTTAATCTAACTTGGCCCAATTAACCTCATGTGTTTAAGAGAAATGTTATAATATATTTTTATTGTATTTATTACCCTTTAACTTCTCCATTCAACATTATATTACGCAAAATTATTTTAACGAATGAAAAAAAAATTGCCTTAATTATCATAACATTTATGAATTTATTTAAAAAATTAATTATTTGTACGATGATGCCACTTTTTTATCTTTAGCCTCGGCTTACAATCGAGTGAAGCGTATACTGAGAACTGTAGCATTACATTAAAAAGCCGCAGAATTATATAAAATTTTAAAATGCCTAGGCTTTCTATTTTCTAGCCGGGGCTTTACTAGAGTTACGATCAAAATAAGATTATACCGAGGGCAGGGAATTCGTATGATGCCTCGGCATTACACTACGTAGCATCAGCATTATGTAAAATTTTAAAATGCCTAGGCTTTCTATTTTGTAGGCGGGGCTTTGCTTAAGTTATGATCCAACTAAGATTACACCGAGAGCATGGAATTTGTATGATGCCTCGGCATTACACTACAGAGCCTCAGCATTATAAAAAATTTCAAAATGCCTAGGCTTTCTATTTTCTAGCCGGAGCTTTACTTAAGTTACCATTGATTTAAAATTATACCAAGAGCTCTCAATTTAGACAAACCCTCAGCAATGTATAATATAGTTGCGGCTTTATAATTTTATTTATTTAAATCGACAGGCAAGTCATCTTTCGTTAAATCCCTAAAAAAATTTGCAAAATAAATTAAAGTGTGCGCTTTTTTTTCCTTCTGCAAACAGTTTATTTTAGACTTCTTCAATTTTAGTTTTTATTTTTGCTCATTAATCGTGCTTTTCTCCTCTTTTTCTCAATCAACTGCCGACCACCAGTCTGTTCAACCGCCCTAAACATGCGACCACCTCCACACCAACGACGTTGTCGTTTCAACCTTCGAGTACAAAAGTGACCTCTCCTCGTCTGAACCTTTCTCGGTAATCCCCCGTCTTTTTTGTTGCTTTTCACATTCTAGTTTGTATGCTCGCTAGCTTTGTGTTTCTCGGCTTTGTTGCATTTCCGAAAGCCATTCCTCGGACGTTCAAAGGTGAATATCTAATCCCGATTTCTCGTTAAATTTTGATTTCGAGTTTTGGATTACGGGCTGATGTTATTCTTGTATGCTCAATGGAAGTGAGTTTCTCAGCTTCGTTGTGTTTCCCTCATCCACTCCGCAGCTCAAAGGTGAATATCTTATCCCGATTTCTCGTTCAATTTAGGTTTTGGGTTTTTTATTACGGGTTGATATACATGTTATTCTTGCTCTTTTGTTGTATTTTTTTTACAGGTTTTGGGCTTTACATATGTCGTCTCCTTCCAACGGTGGTAATATACCCGTGCGAAGCCAAGACACATCAATTCCGAGTACTATTGGTGAAGATGAATTATTGTGTAATTTTTTTAATTATCTTTTATACATATTTCAAGTAAATTACTATGTTTTGATAGAGAAAGTAAGTAACAAGAGAATCTGTCGTAGTACATCTCCTTGTAACGACGACAATAATACACCCTTGATGAACGATAATTCTCCGATCAAAGGTACATATTTAATTTTTGAAAATGATGTGCACGAGATTTGTTTCTTTGATTAAGGATAGTGTTTAATTAATTTGCTTAAAATATAATTTGAGTGCTTCGATTATTGCATTTGTTGTTATCGTTATATTTTGCTTAACTTTTTTTAATTAATGAAGATTGAGAGGAGAAACCTAGGAAAATCCTCAATGTGGAGGAAGACGGAAAACAAAAAGTGACTCTTTTGAAGGAGATTAATAGGTTGAAGAGATTAGGCGTGAAATTAAATATGGCCTTTGATGGAAAGCTTCAACCGCTCAAGGGGAAAGAAGCAAGTTTGTTGCTAAGTTATATTGGCTCGCTTGCTAGAGAGCATATTCCAATTTGGATAACGACTAGGGGGAGATGTACTAAAGTTTTGAATCAAGTCAGAGGTAGAGCATAGGACTAAATTCATCAAGTATTTGACATTCCTGAAGCATTTAATCACGGCTGTCTTAGGTGTGCCGGGCAAGCGTCGAGGAATTTTCGTAACGATTTATATACTTTGGTGCGACATATTGATAATGAAACCATTTGGGAGCGTCCGGCTTTAGTGTTAAAGTACTATACTAGTGTTACCGATGTTGACTAGAAAGAATTCATCAAGTATAGACTTTCCGACACGTTCAAAGCTTCATCTAAAAAGGGTCAAGAAGCGCGGAAGAAAAACAAGTATCCTTCCATAGGAGGTCGAAACGGATAGTGAGTTCTTGACCAAACATTGGTAATACGTATACATTTTTACTATCATGTGTGTGATTTGTTTTTTCTTTCTATTATGTTATTTTAATTATTAATATATGTTTTATTTTTCTTTTCTAATAAAGTTTGAGGAAAACGGTGAATGGCCGACGGTCGAAGAACCTTGGATACGCATAAGAACCAATAAGGACGGGTCTTTACAGGATCTGTCTCTGCAAACAATTGTTGACAAAATGGTAAGTAGTACTTATTTTATTTTGTTTTATTACTACATTTACTTTTTTCTTATTGAATGGTTATGTTTTAGGAGGAAATAAAGCAACTAGATTATGGGAATTTGGATTCAGAATGATACGAGGATGTATTGGAGAAACCACTAGGCACTAAAAAGCATCGTGGGCGAGTACGGGGACAATCGAAATTTGTCTCGCACAAGAGGTTTCGCATATCTATTTATAATAATGCTGCAAGAAAAGTCAACAAAATGGCGAAGGAAATAAAAGCACTGAAGGAAAAAGTCGCGGAGCTCACACAACATGTGGATTCTCGTAGTAACGATCCTGAAGATGTGAGATACTCGGCTACTGGTGAAAATCGGGTAGAGGCTCTTCCTCCAGTTGTTGTGGAAAACCGGGTTGATGAAGAGTATACAAGAGAAGATCACGCCAAGTCACCAAAACTATGAAAATCAAGATTGCAACAGTGTTCGTGCAAGTTGCTCATTGAATGGTAAATAATCGGAATATTTCCCACCGCCGCCACATCCTAATGAAAGCGAGGAGTGCAGTTTGTATGTTGATGAACCAGGATGTAAGAAATTAGTTGCTAGTGGCCGAGCAATGATGAACTCTAAACTGACCCATAAAGTTCATTATACACCGATAGGTCTTGACAATGCAAAGGGTTACTATTCTAGTGGCCATATCTGAGGAGTCTTTACTACCGGTTTCGTCAGCTATTTTTCAAACAGTTAAGGATACAGTCAATAGTTTTGTAGCATCACCTAAAAGGTTTATTGATCTCAAGTGTTCAAATAGAAAATAGAGTCACACTCCTTAAGGAAAAATAGCTCAAGCCCCCTTTCTTCCCAACTATGTGCCAATAGATGATCCGATTCCAATGAACTCAATCTTGCCAAGGTCAAGACTGTTGGCAAATCATGCAAATGAAAAAATGACGGTGAGCGGTTCGCGTATTGATGTAGAAGTTCCCAAGGCTTTGGCTGCATTTCCCGTTCCGCCATATTTTGATGACATTTCTGATTTCTCCGTTACAAAGAAATAAACTCGCCGTGCATATTGCCTTACATGAGGTATATGAATTTTTTTTTATTACTTCAATAGTGTTTCTAATAATTTTAAGTATCGTTTACACCAATCTAACTTGTCTTTTCGCAACTTTTTGTATAGGAAATTGGAGAGGACAAATCGGCACAAAGAAATTGGTCTTATAAATCCAGAAATATGTTGTCTTAAACGAAAACGCAAGGCAAACGACGTTGACAACCGGCATTGCAATTTATCAGAGATATTGAGAAAAGATATTGAACGGAAAATTTGGTTAATGCCATACAATTATAGTGTGCATTGGATTCTAGTCGTCTTCAAACTTTCGGAGAATTCGGTCATCGTCTATGATTCTCTAAGAAGGCCCAGAGTACCAGCAGATTTAGACGGTTTGATTACAAGGTCAGTTTTCTTGTAGTAATTCAAATCCTTTCAATTACAAAAATTATTGTTTAAACTTCATTAACTTTTATATATATTTATATATAGGGCTTTATCTTATATGAAATTGATGCAAAAAAGGAATGTGTCTTACCCTATCACCAATTCATATCCCAAGCATGTTTCCGAAACAAACTGGGAATGTTGAACATGGATATTACGTTTTACGTTTTACGCGAGACATTGGCTGCGTTTGGGGTTGCTTAATTTTAGGTGCTTTGACTTTTTTCAGAGTTTTAAGTTATTTTTTATGTTTGGTAATTAAAAATAAAACAACTTTAATAAGAATTTCTAGTTTTACGCAGGCGAATTTCAAAAGCAAGTATTTAATGCTTTTTCTCAAAGCCACTTTTGTAGGAGTCAGTATTTTTAGCCACGTACCCATTATTTATTTTAATTCTGCGATTCTTTTAGGGTTTTTATTTATCTACTCATCTTCAACACTCTCTGCGAAGGTCTGCGTGCATAGCAAAATCAAGGTATCACGATTCAATGCAATTTTACTTCTGCACTTCTGCAATCAACATTCGTCTTATATATATATATATATATATATATATATATATATATATATATATATATATTATAATTTATATGTATATAACTTTCATCTGCTATGCAAAAGGTGTCAGATCAAAATAAATGTATATTGTATTTAAGCAAGCAACCAAAACAACACATCGTCATATCGTTTGATCTGTTATATATATATATATATATATTACTATAATATATGCAGGATGATATTAAAATATAGGTATATATTATATAATATTGTTCTTTGTTCAATAACTTGTTGCGTTAATAAATCGTATTATATACAATATTTTAAAATGTATATATATTATAACATTGATTTATATGGGTCGTACGTAAAGTATCGTAATTAAAATATATATATATTATTTTAGCTTTTAGATGGCCAGCCAAATCAATCAGACTCAGATAGAAAATAAGAGTATTAGAGTGAAGGCTGTTTGGGATGCACATACTCTAAATTTATTTTGTCAGTTGTGCGTTAAAGAAGTTGCAGGAGGGAAACGACCAGGAACTCATTTTACGAAGGTCGGATGAGATAACTTGATCAAGAACTTTAAAATTAACACCAGGAACACGTATGGTAAAGTTCAATTGAAAAATAAATGGGATTCTCTCAAGAATGATTGGAAATTGTGGAAACAACTCATTGACAAAGAAACTGGTCTTGGGTGGAACATTCAAAAGAGAACAATCGATGCAAGTGATGAGTGGTGGGACAAGAAATTACAGGTAATTACCAAATATTTCAAAAAAAAAGCTATATTTTCTGAGCGTCATTCGTAAATTTATTATTCATTTTACAGGTGCACCCTAATGCAGCAAAATTTCGGAAAGAAGGTTTTCAACCGGAATTTGTACATATGCTAGATAGGATGTTTATGAATACCACAGCAACTGGTGATCATGCTTGGACACCTGCCTCTGGAACTATTCCGAGTGAGATTAGCAACGGATTAGATGATGTCACTCCTCTTGAGAGTGATAACGAGTCACCTGATTCGAGTACAAAGAAAATTTTTAACTCGAACTCATGTGAATTTGGTTCCTTAAAGAGAAAAAGAGAAAGAAAAAATGAGAAAATCGGAGGTGCGATGAAATTATCTACACAAATTGATCGTTTATGTGAAGCTGTCGAGAAAAGGAGTGCACCGACAGCAACACTAGATGATCGACTTGATTGTAGCATAGCCAATGTTATGAAAATTGTCAATTCCTTACCTGAATTGGAGATGGGTAGCGAGTTATATTTATTCACGACTAGGTTGTTCTTGATCAAGGAAAAAGAGAAATGTTCATGGCTATTGAAAATCCAGGCATGAAACTTACATGGCTCAAATTTGAAAAGTCTGAAGGAATTTGATGTGTTTTTTGTTTTTTTACTCATTTTCATGTTTTAGGGATTTCTATGTTTGTAACGACTTTATTTTATATATTTTTCATGTCATTTGAGTTTGAAAACTTTGAAGGAATTTGATATTTTTTTTTTTCACTAGTATCATGTCATTTAAGTTTGAATTTATGTACCATTTTATTTATTTATATATTTCATACTTTATATTTTTTTTTATCTCGTACAGTTTGACTCTGTGTTTTATAAAACACTTGGAAGATGAGTATTGAGGAGGACGAAGAAAGAATCACAGATGAGATCATCTGCACAACTGTACATCTTATTAAACAGTATTACACAACTTACATATACAAGACTCCTTGTATGACTTCTTCTCAAAGAGGACATGCGTGGTTGATAGAGATGTTAAGAGGACATGGACACATATGTAATAATATGTTCAGAATGGACGTAAATGTGTTTATCAAATTAAGCAATGATTTACGAAGCAACTACGGATTGAAAGACTCGAGAAGAATGACCGTTGATGAAATGTTGGCGATGTTTTTGTTTACACTAGGTCATGGAGCTTCAAATAGACTAGTCAGCGAAAGGTTTCAACATTCTGGAGAGACTGTGAGTAGATATTTTAATATCGTGTTGGATTGTATATGTGATATGAGTGTTAACATTCTGAAGCCAGAAGATCCAGAATTCAAATCCACTCCGAAAGAAATTTTGAAAGACAATAGATATATGCCGCATTTTAAGGTAATTATGTTTTATCTTTTACAAGTTTGATGATTATTTTTTCCTTTTTTTCCTTTGTTTATTTGTTTTATTGATTTTTCAGGATTGCATTGGTGCTATAGATGGTGTCCATGTTTCTGCTATCATATCTCCTGAAGATCAAGTACCATTCATCGGTAGAAAAGGAGTTCCAACTCAAAACATCATGGCATTGTGTAATTTTGATATGCAATTTACCTATGTATATGCGGGGTGGGAAGGTTCAGCTCATGATGCCAGAATATTTTCAAAAGCTTTGCGTGATCCCGATCTTAAGTTTCCAAAGCCTCCTACAGGTTTGTTTCACACTAAGTATCATTTTAGAATTTAATTACAATTTATTCTTTTTATGTTCTAAAATTTACTTTTATTCATAGGTAAATACTACTTGGTTGATGCTGGATATCCACAAATTAAAGAATTTTTGGGACCATACAAAGGGGAAAGATATCATCTTCCAGTATTTCGTTTAAGTGGACAACCGAATGGTTACCAAGAAGTGTTCAATCATGCGCATTCCTCTCTTAGAAGTGTGATCGAGAGAACATTTGGAGTTTGGAAGAAAAAGTGGAAGGTACTACGTGATATGCCTAGCTACTCATTTGGCAAACAAGTAAAAATAGTTATCGCAACAATGTCTTTGCATAACTTTATCAGGAAGTACGCAAATTATGATCTGGATTTTGAAGATACAACAGATGATAACATTACTATAGATGATCATCACGACGATGAAGATGGCGAAGATGATGATACTTCAGGAACTTCGGAGATGAAACTTTTAAGGGATTATATTGCTGCAAGTTTGATGGGACAATAATTTTTATTCGTATAATGGTGTTTTTTTTATTTTATTTTTTAAAGAGATGATATTTTATTTTATTTATTAAATAATTGCATCATTTAATTTTTTTTTCTTTTTAATTAATATTGAGATTTAACTAATAATTATTTAGGTTTATTTTAGTATTTTTGACATCTAGAAGCTAATTATATAAAACTAATTTCCAAACACAAAACTGAAACTTGATAAGGAATCAATTTTTTTTTTTATTTTGATTAACCAAACAGTGTATTACTTTCTCTGACAGCACTTTCTCTGACAGTGTTTTTTAAAAGCAATTCTGAATACAGCACAGCAATGCCAAACTGGGCCATTATAAAAAAAGAAAGAAAAAAATGGCACATATTTGTTAAAGGGAAGAAGAATACACAAGAAGAGAGCTAGACGAAGTTAACACGGAGTGGGCCGATTATTTGAACACGTTTATTATAGAATAAACTAATATACCCAATGTTTAATCTTCTGCGGATTATGTACCCAATGTTTTATTTTGGCGGCTAATGTACCCAATATTTGATCCGTTAGATATTTTTGTGTTTTCCGTTAGCTGACCGTTAGGGAGTTATCGTCCTCTATATGTACACTTTTCGTTTTTTTACATAACTCACTCATGTTTTGTCCAAATTTTATGCATGACCTATAGTTGGAAAGATAAGATACAGATCTACAACTTTGGTGTTTTAAGTTTTGTAAGAACAGTTTTTAAAAAATATGACATTTTAATTATAACGTAAAACTGGACATTAGTTTAATGCAAAATATTTGTTTCGAGCAAATTTTAATATACTTAATGACTTCTTATGATGAAACGTAAAACTAAAAACTTGTATATAAATTTTTATCTTTCCAACGATTGTTTATTTATAAATTTTAGACAAAAAATGAGTGAGTTATGCCAAAAATATGAAAGATTATTTCACATCACATCTTTCATATTTTTGGCATAACTCACTCATTTTTTTCCAAAATTTATAAATACACCCGTTAGAAAGATAAAATATTAATATATAACTTTTTACTTTTATGTTTCATCATAAAAAGTCATTAAGTATATTAAAATTTGCTCGAAACAAATATTTTGCATTAAACTAATGTCTAGTTGCGAAAGATTAAACATTGGGTATATTAGCCACAGTTTACCCTTTATTAAATACTGATTTTCAGTGTTAGGATAAATTGTTGATTTTCTTTTTATTGTTGATATGCATTGCAAAGAGTTTAGGATTTTGCATAGATTGTTAATTTGGATGTTTATATTTCGGTTTGGTTATTTGATGCGATCTTTATTTGATTGATGATTATATATATTATATACGATCCATTGTTTGTTGAAATTGTACTTTAGACGACAGTCAAAAACATGTCGTCAAAAATAAAAAATAAAAAATAAATCGTTGTTTAAACAAGCCTGGGCTTCATAACATATAGCCGCGGCTAAATTAAAAAAAATCGCAATTTATTACGACATTCTATGGAACAAAGTTGTTAAAGCCGCGGCATTATTTAGGAAAGCCTTGGCTTTCATCTTTCTATGACTTCGCCCGCGTGTCGTAATTGACCTTAAACAAAAGTCAGTATTCTATTAAAGCCACAACTTTCTTGGTGGATAGCCTCGGCTTTGAGGATTTGTCAACGTGTTAACGACTTCATTTGTTTGTCGTGTTTTACGTTTGCACGACTTCCTTTTTGCATGTCGTGTAACCTACTGAGACTTGGGCTTAAACGACAGGCTTTGCGTGCGAGTAAAACTTTCTACGACTGGAAGATGATGTCGTTTAAGCCTTTTTTTGTAGTAGTGATACTTGTGATGGAATTATATATGTGTGTATGACATTATTTACATATGTTTTTTTATATGATATTATAAAAATAATTTTTAAGTTTTTCGTCGAAAAGTGTCGATAATCCGTCGATAATCATCGAAAAGTATCGGTAATCGGTAAGCTACAATATTATAAGTTTTCCGTTGATAATCCGTCGAAAACGGCAAGCGATTTATTGGCAAGTTCGGTAAGTTAAACCTTGCTATAGACACCTCGTTAATATTGAACCACATAAAGAATTCCGTGCTCTATATCGAATAGCAAGTGATTTGCTATGGTTCTTGGGGCTCTAAAACAAGTTCTAATTTTCGACGAAAAATCGAATAGCAAGTGATTTGTTCTTTAGTTTATAAACAAATATGATATTCATTACCGACACATTTGGTCGAAGATATGATTATTCATGTAGAGGGCGATTTTCACCACCTTACAGTCACAAGGAAAACCGTAAAGAACGCAATAAAATATATACATGATTATTCCCTGATTTATTTATCCCGAAAGGACTCGGTTATTCCCGTTTATTAGCTTGGACAATCGAAGAATAATGATAAAAAATATGATTTGATGCCGCACCACGCCGCTCTCGACGAGGCTGCCTACGTACCCGGCGAACCAGGATTAGGTCATCACGTAGTTCAATGGGTTTTGGCTTGATCTCTTCATTCTTTCTCTTCTCTGTTTCATTGGTTTTCTTCTCTCTTCTTTCTCTTTCCTCTCTTTTTCTTCCTTCTTGGCTAAATGTCTTTCGGCTGAATTTTTTAGATCCTCTCTTAATGAGGTTTCTTTTATTATTTATAGGGTTAGGGTTGATTGAGCCTTTTCACTGTGGGCTTTTTCTGCGAATTGGGCCTTTCTTCATGGGTTAAGCCTTCCCTCACAAACTGGGCTTTTATGTTGACTACGGTCAACATATTTCTTGCCTCTATTCGACGTCGTTTCGGGCCATAATGGCACGCGTTATGTTAGGGATAGATTTGACGAAATCCGACATTAACAGTTAGTCCCCCAATTTATCAAGTGTGAAACACTTGGTAAAATGAAAGACAAACAATTAATTTCGAACTCTTTTGACCACTTTGGTTTACGCGTTTACCCCGAGAAATATTGTCGGAGAAATTTATCGTAATCTGTTGGTTGGTGGATTTCATTTGGGAGGCTGATGCAGAATCTTGCAGAGTGGTAGTTGGTTTCGACGGATGAAGCATCTTTGTCATGACGGTGAAGTCTTCTTTGACAAACTCCTCGTGTGGACGAGCTCGCTATAGCAACGAAATCATCGCGGTGATGAACTTCTTCCGACGATGATCTTTTCTTCTCGGCGATAGGCTCCTCTGATAGTGACAAACTCTTCTCATGACTACGATGCCGAAGTCATTTGCGTGGTAATCATCGCCTTGCTCCTGTCCAACTCTTTCTTTGTTCCTTTTCTTTCCTCTGGCTAGTCTTGATCCCTTGCTGTAATCACAGATTTTTGCGATTAATGAAATATAATTTTTTTTTACCTTTGTTTTGCACTTTATCTTAGCTGAGCATTCCTTGTTCTCCTTGTCATGTGCTATTCTCAAATATACGTTCGCAAGCCGACGACGATATTGGTGTATTTCATCCGGCAAGATCCTCTTCGGAGGTGCTGGCGTGGTTATCAAAGATCTAGTGTCATCATCAGCTCTTATTAGCGAGCAAATCATAACAGCGAGCAGAATCCCTCTAGTAGGCGAGCATATTATCGACTAGCGAGTCGATTCTGTAAGGTTATGGGAGCAGCTCTCTTCCCACGTAGAAGCAACTCTTCTCCCACGCGGAGCCTTATCGCTGCGTCCTCGACCAGCTTATCGCCCAGCTGTTATCGGGCCAGAAGTTTATCGCTCAGCCTCCTCTCCGCAAACAGCTCTCGTGTTGTCCAGTGAGTAGCTCTTTGTCATTCGTCGGAGCATCTCTTGAAGAAACTTATCGCTCTTATCAATTGACGTCTCCACGATATGCTTCTCAACGACAAGAATCTTCGAAGATGACCGTTTATTTCTCTTGTTGTACTTACTTTGTATTTTTTTTATTTAGTTTTTTTAGCTTGATGAAAATTTCAGAATGTACATCTCCTCCCCGACAATATTATCAATAAAGTAGAAGATTTTTTCCCTTTTACCTCGTCGTCGCCATGTCGTTCCTTTTGCATTCTTTCTTTCATTACTATCCGGCTATTTTCAAATTCCTTCTCGCAGGTTGATGAGACTTGTCACGATTCTTGTCCGTTAAGATACTCGAGGACGTGTTAGCCTTATTTCTCGACGAGAGTGATGAGCACTCTGCCATCCTCGAGGAGTTCTCGAAAGACCTGATAAGGCTTACCGTCGCCACGCTCTCCGAGAACCCAAACAATGAGGCTTTCCCAGCTTCTTCGGGTATTCTGCTCGAGTTCATGAGGCGAGACCCTGAGCATTATGCCGCGGTGGAGAAGCTTCTTATGGATTTCCTGGTTGAGAACGCAGAGTTCGTCATAGAGCAAGTCGCCGACAAAGTTGTTCGGGATGATTGACCTTCCTCTATTTCCTTTTGTAAATTATTTTGTGGCTGCAATGTATCAATCAGGATTAGCGCCAGAGTGGCTTTGTATTTTTCCGGGGTATGCGCAGTAGCGTCTTACGTACCAGGCTGTGCGCCGGAGCGGCTTTGTATTTCTCCGGTATGCGCCGTAGCGTGTTACGTACCAGGCTTTGCGCCGGAGCGGCATTGTAGTTTGCCGGGGTATGCGCCATAGCGTCTTACGTACCAGGCTTTGCGCCGGAGCGGCTTTGTAGTTTGCAGGGGTATGCGCCGTAGCATCTTACGTACCAGGTTTTGCGCCGGAGCGCCTTTGTAGTTCGCAGGGGTATGCGCTGTAGCGTCTTACGTACCAGGCTTTGCGCCGGAGCGGCTTTGTATTTTCTCGGTATGTGCCATAGCGTCTTATGTACCGGGCTTTGCGCCGGAGCGGCTTGTTATTTTCCCGGTATGCGCCGTAGCGTCTTATGTACCGGGCTTTGTGCGCCGGAGCGGCTTGTTATTTCCCGGTATGCGCCGTAGCGTCTTATGTACCTGGCGTTGTACGCCGGAGCGGCTTGTTATTTTCCTGGTATGCACCGTAGCGTCTTATGTACAAGCGGCTTGTTATTTTCCCAGTATGCGCCGTAGCGTCTTATGTACCGGGCTTTGTTCGCCGGAGCGGCTTGTTATTTTCCCGGTATGGGCCGTAGCGTCTTATGTACCGGGCGTTGTGCGCCGGAGCGGTTTGTTATTTTCCGGTATGCGTCGTAGCCTCTTATGTACCGCGCGTTGTGCGCCGGAGCGGCTTGTTATTTTCCCGGTATGCGCCGTAGCGTCTTATGTACCGGGCTTTGTGCGCCGGAGCGGCTTGTTATTTTCCCGGTATGCGCCGTAGCGTCTTTGTACCGGGCTTTTTGCGCTGGACCGGTTTGTTATTTTCCCGGTATGCGCCGTAGAGTCTTATGTACCGGGCATTGTGCGCCGGAGCGGTTTGTTATTTTCCCGGTATGCGCCGTAGCGTCTTATGAACCGGGCTTTGTGCGCCGGAGCGGCTTGTTATTTTCTCGGTATGCGCCGTAGCGTCTTATGTACCGGGCTTTGTGCGCCGGAGCGGCTTGTTATTTTCCCGGTATGCGCCGTAGCGTCTTATGTACCGGGCGTTGTGCGCCGGAGCGGTTTGTTATTTTCCCGGTATGCGCCGTAGTCTTATGTACCGGGTTTTGTGCGCCGGAGCGGCTTGTTATTTTCCCGGTATGCGTCGTAGCGTCTTATGTACCGAGCGTTGTGTGCCGGAGCGGTTTGTTATTTTCCCGGTATGCACTGTAGCGTCTTATGTACCGGGCTTTGTGCGCCGGAGCGTCTTTCTTTTGTATTTTGGCCCTTTTCGCCGTAGTAGTTTTTCTTATAGATCAGGCATTTTTGCCTCGGCATTTTCGCCGGTTTGGGCTTGGTCGGCACCCTAACTGTATATATATGTTTTCTCGGCACTCTCGCCGGTTTGTTTGTAATTTTGTAGATATATGTATATTGTTACCTTTTTTACGATGAGGTCAACCAACTTCGTCGCCGATTTTGCGCCTTGGTTAGGATAGACCTCGTCATGTCCGCATCAAACTTCGGTTTTAGGAGGGTCGTCATTGTCGAGCGCGTCTCAATCAAATCTCCTCGAAATGTTGCTAATGGCGTCTCCGTTGATGATTTTCCGATGGAGGCGAGCTTTCTTTGGTGACGAGCTATCTGGTGACGAGCTCTTTTTGGTGACGACCTTCTATTGGTGATGAGCTCCTCGAGCTCCTCCTTGATGAGCTCCTCGAGCTCTTCTTCGTGATGAGCTCCTCGAGCTCTTTCTTGATGAGATCCTCGAGATCTTCTTGACGATGAGCTCCTCGAGCTCTTCTTCGTGATGAGATCTTCGAGATGAGTTCCTCGAGCTTTCCTCTTTGTGATAAGCTTTTCGTGATGAGCTCTTCGAGATGAGCTCCTCGAGCTTTCCTCTTTGTGATAAGCTCTTCGTGATGAGCTCTTCGAGCTTTCCTCTTCGTGATAAGCTCTTCGTGATGAGCTCTTCGAGCTTCCCTCTTCGTGATAAGCTCTTCGTGACGAGCTCTTCGAGCTTCCCTCTTCGTGATGAGCTCTTCGTGATGAGCTCTTCAAGCTTTCCTCTTCGTGATAAGCTCCTCGAGCTCCTCCCCTCGTGATAAGCTCTTCGTGATGAGCTCTTCAAGCTTTCCTCTGCGTGATGAGCTCTTCGAGCTTCCCTATTTGTGATGATCTTTTCGTGATGAGCTCTTCGAGCTTCCCTGTTTGTGACAAGCTCTTCATGATGAGCTCTTAGAGCTTCCCTCTTCGTGATGAGCTCTTCGAGCTTCCCTCTTCGTGACAAGCTCTTCGTGATGAGCTCTTCGAGCTTCCCTCTTCGTGATGAGCTCCTCGAGCTCCTCCCTTAGTGATAAGCTCTTCGTGATGAGCTCTTCGAGCTTTCCTCTTCGTGATGAGCTCTTTGAGCTTTCCTCTTCGTGATGAGCTCTTCGAGCTTCCCTCTTCGTGACGAGCTCTTCGTGATGAGCTCTTCGAGCTTCCCTCTTCGTGATGAGCTCTTTGAGCTTCCCTCTTCGTGATGAACTCTTCGTGATGAGCTCTTCGAGCTTTCCTCTTCGTGATGAGCTCTTTGTGATGAGCTCTTCGAGCTTTCATCTTCGTGATGAGCTCTTCGAGCTTCCCTCTCCGTGACAAGCTCTTCGTGATGAGCTCTTCGAGCTTCCCTCTTTGTGATAAGCTCTTCGAGCTTTCCTCTTCGTGATGAGGTTCTCGAGCTCCTCCCTTCGTGATAAGCTCTTCGTGATGAGCTCTTCGAGCTTTCCTCTTCGTGATGAGCTTTTCGAGATTCCCTCTTTGTGACAAGCTCTTCGTGACGAGCTCTTCGAGCTTCCCTCTTCGTGATGAGCTCCTCAAGCTCCTCCCTTCGTGATAAGCTCTTCGTGATGAGCTCTTCGAGCTTTCCTCTTCGTGATGAGCTCTTTGTGATGAGCTCTTCGAGCTTCCCTCTTCGTGAAGAGTCTTTCAACATCTGTAACTTTCTCCTCGAGCGTTCCTTTTAAGTAAATGACCTATCAAATCGAAGCTCAAGACATAATCTTCGAGAAAAACTAGAAATCACGTGTAGATGATAAATAGAAATGAGAATATGGTCCGAGGAGCGACGGGCGACGAGCATGCGTTTGACGAAGCCATCGCTCTCGGCAACCAATCTTCCGGCGTCCATAACTTTTTCCTCGAGCGTCTGATAGGGGCGAATGACCTGTCAAATCGAAGCTCAAGACATAATCTTCGAGAAAAACTAGGAATTATGTTTAGGTGATAAGTAACGACGGGGATATGGTCCAAAGAGTGACGGGCGACGATCAGGCGTTTTACGAAGCCGTCGTCCTCGGCGACCAATCTTCTGGCGTCCATAACTTCTGCCTCGAGCATCCGATAGAGGCGAATGACCCGTCAAACCAAAGCTCAAGGCAAGGCCTGTAAGAAAACGCTGAAGAAACACACTTTTATTTATCAAAGGTAAGAACGAGATCAACGCTCGGTGTTGTCTTTATCGTCGTTAGTCGTCATCTGTTCGAGTTCCTGGCTGTGAGTTAGAGAAAAACTAAGCCCCTCGGTGGGCACCAAACTGTAGAGGGTGATTTTCACCACCTTACAGTCACAAGGAAAACCGTAAAGAACGCAATAAAATATATACACGATTATTCCCTGATTTATTTATCCCGAAAGGACTCGGTTATTCCCGTTTATTAGCTTGGACAATCGAAGAATAATGATAAAAAATATGATTTGATGCCGCACCACGCCGCTCTCGACGAGGCTGCCTACGTACCCGGCGAACCAGGATTAGGTCATCACGTAGTTCAATGAGTTTTGGCTTGATCTCTTCATTCTTTCTCTTCTCTGTTTCGTTGGTTTTCTTCTCTCTTCTTTCTCTTTCCTCTCTTTTTCTTCCTTCTTGGCTGAATGTCTTTCGGCTGAATTTTTTAGATCCTCTCTTAATGAGGTTTCTTTTATTATTTATAGGGTTAGGGTTGATTGAGCCTTTTCACTTTGGACTTTTTCTGTTAATTGGGCATTTCTTCATGGGTTAAGCCTTCCCTCACAAACTGGGCTTTTATGTTGACTACGGTCAACATATTTCTTGCCTCTATTCGACGTCGTTTTTGGGCCATAATGACACGCGTTATGTTAGGAATGGATTTGACGAAATCCGACATTAACAATTCAGTCGAAAATTCAACAATATGTGTAGATAAATTCGATTTAGGCATCAATATTTTTATATTAGTATTAACTGTCATCTGTTTATTCTAGTAGAACCAAATTTCAACGGGATTAATCATAAACAAGGAGAGAGTGTCACTTTTCAACCAACATTTTCTATTATTTTCACTTCAACCACTGGATATTATATTCTCTCTCAACCACACCCCTCACACCAAAACCCAAACCCCCGTCTCTCTCTCTCTATCTCTCTCTTCAGTCGCGAGGAGCGAAGATGGAGCCAAAGCTACCTCCTGCGACGGCGACGGCGAGGTCGGAAGCCATGGCCATTGATCAGATGCCGGAGATCCCCAAGCGAAGCACCTTTCACCGCAGAGCCCACTCCGACACGTCCTTTCGCTTCCCGAACCTCGACGACCTTCTCCTCTTCGACCCCTCCGACCTCGACCTCTCCAACCTGCCGTTGCCGGCGCCGGCGAGCCAGCACGAGCCCTCTCCGCGCTCCTCCGACGAGTCCTCCGGCGCCGTGGGGACCGCGGCCAGGCTGTTCCCGGGGAGCTCGCACGGGCGGAGCCTCTCCATGGACTCCGACTTCTTCGATGGGTTAGGGTTTGGAGAAGCGGCGGTGGGGGAGAAGAGAGGTACGACGTCGTTTGACGGTGACGGTGGGTTCGATGGGATTAAGAAGGCCATGGCTCCCGATAGACTCGCCGAGCTCGCTCTCATCGACCCCAAACGAGCCAAAAGGTTCCCTTTTTCCTTCGATGAACTGGGTTATAGTTTATCTCTTTGGAAATATAATTATTTTGTTTTATGTGATTGATTTTTTCTGGTCTTATGAATATGGTTCTTTTTGGTGACTTTGTATTGATGATCCAAGTTTTGTGAATGCTTCTTTGGTGTTGATTATGGCAGGATTCTGACGAACAGGCAATCGGCGGCGAGGTCCAAGGAGCGGAAGGTGCGTTACACGGGCGAGTTGGAGAGGAAGGTGCAGACGCTTCAGACCGAAGCAACCACCCTTTCCGCGCAGGTCACATTGCTACAGGTAAATCATTATATGTATTTAATTACTAACATCATGAACATGGAATCTCTTAGCTGTTAGGGACCCAAAGATCAAGTCTTTTGACATGACTTTTCACTAGTTTTTTGAGTAGTTTGAAAGCAAATGAATTCAATGGTTGCATCTTTTTCCTAGGATGGTATATAATGTGTGGAATTTTTGGCACTTCGAATCTGAAAATGATGGCACTTCTGTTCCGAAAAATTAGAATTCTCTTAAACTTGATAGTTAGGCATAGAAAATAGTTACACTATCATGGTAGTTGTAACTATTCACTATGCCGCCTAACTATATATGTTAATGTTTTCTATGTTTTTTTTTTTAATAGTGACTAATTGATCCGGAACGTTGGATTGAGCTCTCACAGTCAAGAATTATTAGACATTTAAAAAAACGGAACTGGAATACCGGACTCCTTTTCTCAGAATTTACAGTATTCGCTATTAAACAATTAAATAGCAGTGTGACTCCGCATATAATTCGGTATGTTTGATAGGCAGGTTTATATGACCGAATAAGTACATAAAGATTACAACAATAATCTTCTTTTTTTGGGCATTTATTTTTCCTCTTGAAGGCAATTATTTGCACATGACTTTGTATGTGGTTTTCTGTCATTGGGCAATGAAAGAAACAGCTGTACATTTTCATATAAACAAAGAAGCACTCTTATTTTTGGTGGTTTGGATAAAGTTTTTCACTTTAGACATAAATTAGATTAAATATGTCACTTTAGACAGGGATTAGAATAAATATGTGACAAATTTTTAATTATGTCCGTATCTAGGCCATGTGAACTTACAATTATTGGTGTAGTTGTTGTAAATTGCATATGCTTTGACCAGTTTGTCTTCATTTTATCCAATATTTTATCAGCTTCTGTGTATATGGACATGTTCCGTTTTTCATAGTCAAATTCTATTTGGCTAAGCAATTAAATACTAATTCAGCAACATTTTGTTATGACCCTAAATTTGTTCTCTTTGCTGAAATTGTACCTAATTTTCACATAGCCTAGCCCAGTCTCCGCCCGTTTGAGAGAGATTAAACTTAGTGAATGGCGAATGGCTTCCTTTATCATTAGCATACGGTCACTTAAATAGACCATGGATACCTAAAGGACACGGGCCAGACCAAGTTAAACTTGTAAAACATGATTAACCAAACTTAAAACATAATTAGCCATAATTAAATAACGAGACATACCGGATACCCTAAATAACATAAATAAGTAAAATTAGCTGCACCTTAATGTTATGTATGTAACTCTTTTGTGTCCTGTTATTTTCTAGTCAACTACATGTCCCGTAAAACTGCACGTTCGAGTTTCATTTAAGCGACTACTGCAGCAAAATGAAAACCTTAATTACAGTGCTTAAACTGCATGAGTATTTAAGATTACAAGAATTTACTAATTAAATCTTGTCATTTTTTATGTGATGCAGAGAGACACAACCGGGTTGACTTCAGAGAACAAGGAGCTCAAACTCCGGCTACAAGCTATGGAGCAACAGGCACAGCTTAGAGAAGGCAAGCCCTCTCCTATTCTTCTTTCCTTTGAACGATGCTCTCTGAACTGCCTATCTTTCCTTATATTCGGAATTGCGTATAGATCTTTTCACTAATTTACAGTTGTGCCCTGAACTTGTCATTTTTTCTCAATTTCTCCCGTGAACTTTTTTTTTTTTTGGTAGCAGTTCATCTTAAATGTAGTAATTTCTCCCTTGAGTCATGAGCAATGCACACTGTTTGTTTAATGATAAAAAAAAAAAAAAAAAAAAAAATCATTTTACGGTATAATAGATGAACTTAAGCAGAAAATTATTTATTTCAACTAGTTAAGAAGACATATCTCCAAGATTGGCCCGAAACAATAGTACGTGTATTGCGCATGACTCAAAACTTGATGGAAACCTTCAAATATAACGGCCTCGTAGAGATTGCTACAATTTACAAGTTCAGTGAGGAAACTTAGACAACGTGACAAGTTCAGAGAAATCGCTATAAATTACTCGGTGCTTATACTAATTTGTTTAATGTCCATTCATTATTTAACAGCACTTAATGAGAAACTGAAGGAAGAAGTTCAGCGGCTGAAGATCGCATCTCGTCAGATTCAGTCTGTCAACGGAAACCCTTTTGCGAGAGGACTTCACCAGCAGTTTGCGGCCCAGCAAACCGCCCGCCACCACTTCGGGACCCACCAAACCCAACCGCACGTGCCTCAGTCTTCCACCAATAATGGCCAGCCCTCCCACCTGAGCTTCTTGGACTATTGAAAAGGCTGATGATACACATATACATATATGTATACATTATATATATATATATATGACCCATCTTAGTTAGCTTTTGTACATGTATATGTTATGTGATTGTGTATAATGTTTGTGCCTGCAGTATGCTCATGCATAATGAGTTACACCCTTGTATGGGTACCCATTTTAATTTTTAGCATTATTTATAGGTAGGTTTTAATTAGTCATTGTGTTAAAATAAAATAAAACAAAACAAAACAAGTCCTGTTGGACCAACTATGATTAGATAGGTGTTTAATTATTCTCTATGCATGTGGTGGTCATTTAAGGGGGTCAAAAAAATTATTATCTGCGTGGTTATGATTATGATTAAAATATTTATATATTATCATTTCTATAATGAAAGTTTGTAGACAAATGTGAAGATTCTTAGACTACCTAAAAACCAAAAATGTCAGATAATTGATGTGCACTCAAGAGATGGTTCTTTTAATTTTTTGAGTTGGAACTTGGAAACTTGCGATAGGTTGGTTTTAGTCCCCAAAATGTGAGTCAAAATGGCTACCGACCAAACCAAAAAAATTTGCCGCCCAAAACCCGGTACCGGATTTATCCGGCTCCGGAAAAGGCCAGACCCGGATAAATCCGGTTCCGGGTTTTTAAAAATACTTTTTTATTTATTTAATTCGTTTATTTAATGTGTAGTCCTTTAATCTGGGCCGTCGGATCGCGAGATCGACGGCCCAGATTATAGCTTTTAAATTTTTTTTTTTTTAAAGGCCTGAACCGGACCTATCCGGGTCCGACTTTTTCCGGACCCGGATAGTTCCGGGTCCGACTTTTTAAAAAAAAAGTGATCCGGATTTTAATCCGGATCCACATTTTTGGGACTAGCTGGTTATGGGTGGGCGGTTTGCCTGTAGCCATGAGCACCGATTGGCCAACCCGACCCTCAGTTGTTTTTTGGCGGGCAAAATTAAAATTATCTGATTTTTGGGTATACGTGCTTATCCAGTCCTTTTATTGAGCACGGGCAACTTGCCCTTGCAATAAGCATGGACACGGGTTACCCCACTTGTGGGTTATTTTTAAGCGAGCAAATCCTCCCACTCGGTTTCTAGAGACGAGCAACCAGTTTTCAAATATATTTTGTTTTATATTATTTTGTTTTTCAAAATATAAAAAGTTCTAAAAAAAAAATAGATGGGTGGTACCGTGGTGTATGCCCATCCGTTTTTATCGGCGCAGCCACGAGCTAGTCCCATCCCGTGTCACGGCTGCTCAAATAAGTCATTATAAGACTGGACAATTTGCACCCACTTTTCAAACACTTTTGGATACTTATGCTGCCATTTCCCTCGAGAATAAGAGAAAGAAATCGATGTGCAGACATCGTTGTCGATGACTCGCTGAAGGAGTCATGAGACACGTATCAAAATTTAAAGCAAAATTTGAGAATTTCATAGCAATCCCTTTATTTTCTGATGTCGTATAGCAATTTCCTTCTTGATTACAGAGAATTTCCAGCCCTTATATGCATTTATTTACTCTTTATTTGCTTTATTTACTTTCCCCGATAACTTATTACCACTTTTGTTTTGCTTCCTTTTTGGCTTCATGAGTTTGATGATATGTATTACGTATGAGATGAACCGTTTTTGGGAGCTTTGTTTGAATAAGAAATCGACCTCCTTTGGTTAAGAGTGTTCATCGTTTTCCCTGTTTCCGAATCTACATCAGTTGGTATCAAAGCCTTCCGATCTTCCGACATGCCGGCGAAGAGACGACCTGCTCGTGAAACCACCATGGACGAGGATCCTAGACGTGACGAAAACGCTGGACTGCGTGCACAAGTGGAGTTGTTAACGCGACAGATGGCTGTGATTCTACAGCGTCTTCCGGCGCAACACCACGACGATGACGCGTCCGACACCGAGAGCGACACCGAAAACCCTTTTGCCCGAGATGTTGAAAGACACGTTCACGCGCTGCGACCGCAGGACGAAGCTCTGGACAACGGGCGTTGGGAATCGGCGTTCAAGGTGGATATCCCGGAATTCCACGGCGGACTGAAGGCGGAGGAATTTCTCGATTGGCTCGCCGCCACCGAGGAAATTCTCGACTTCAAAGACGTTCCAGAAGCACGCCGCGCTCTCTTGTGGCGACCCGCTTTCGTGGTCGTGCCGCTGCATGGTGGAAACAGCTCCGTACTCGACGTACTCGACTCGGTAAATCGAAGATTGAATCTTGGAGCAAACTGAAGAAAGAAATGCAGGAGGCCTTCCTTCCGTACAACTATGTTCGCACATTGTATCAAAGTCTTCAAAACTTACGTCAAGGTACGAAATCTGTGTCGGATTATACAACAGAATTTTTTATGCTTGTGACTAGGAATGATGTGAATGAAACTGAGGATCAATTGGTTTCGCGCTACGTGGGTGGTCTCCGCACGTCGATCCAAGATGTCCTAAACCTCTTCGATCCCGTTACTGTCTCTGAGGCTCACCAACGAGCTCTTGTGATAGAGGCTCAACAATCTCGGAAGCGCTACAGCCCGAACATTGCTAGTCCGAGCACCTCCAGTTCGGCGCCGTCAAACCAGAACAACCTAAATCCTACAGCGACTCTTGTTCCCGTGCCTCGCATTCAACCCGGAACTGTTCGTTGTTATGGATGTGGGGAGCCCGGACATCGGCGATCCAATTGTCCAAAACAGTCCCGACCTGCTCTTTTTCTGGACGACACACAAGCTGAATTTTTTGGTGAACCAGTTTTTGACGAGGAACCCGAAGTACAGGACGAGATTGAAGAAGTCAGTGGTGATGTAGGAAAATCCTTGATGATTCGCCGTAATTTTCTCACACCGGCGAGCCCCGACGACACTTGGCTTCGGAATAATATTTTTCAGTCAACTTGTACCATTGGCGGGAAAGTTTGTCGCTTTGTCATCGGAAAACCCTCACTCACCAACACCGCGGTTCCCGATATTGTACAGCCCCTCCTCGATGAGTTTAGCGATTTTTTTCCCGATGAGTTGCCGGCTCAATTGCCACCTTTGCGTGACATTCAACACCACATCGACTTCATTCCAGAAGCACAATTACAGTTCGCTACCGATTTCCAATTCCCCGCCTCGACGACCTTCTCGATCAACTTAGCGGTGCTCGAGTTTTTAGCAAGCTTGATTTGAAGAGCGGTTATCACCAAATTCGCATTCGCCCGGGAGATGAGTGGAAAACGGCATTCAAGACGCGTGAGGGACTTTACGAGTGGCTTGTGATGCCGTTTGGACTTTCCAACGCACCGAGCACGTTTATGCGTGTCATGAATCAAGCACTCCGACCTTTCATTGGTAAATATATCGTTGTTTACTTTGATGATGTTTTAATTTATAGTGCTAACACCGATGATCATATCCGCCACCTTCGCGAAGTTTTGCTCGTGTTTCGCAGTCATGCTTTTTATGCCGCGGTCAATAAATGCGTATTCGCCACTGATTCTGTGATATTCTTGGGATATGTGGTTTCCGCCGCCGGCCTCGCCGTCGACTACTCGAAAGTGCAAGCAGTGGCATCGTGGCCGACCCCGACAACGGTCACGGAGATTCGGAGTTTTCATGGTCTCGCGTCGTTTTACCGACGTTTTATTCCACACTTTAGTACTATTATGGCGCCCATATTGGATTGCATTAAATCGGGCAGATTTCATTGGAACCCGGAAGCCGACGAGGCTTTTGCCACTGTTAAACACAAGCTCACAACCGCGCCGATTCTCGTGCTCCCGGACATTACACAGCCATTCTTTGTTCATTGCGACGCCTCCAAAGTTGGTATTGGGGCTGTTTTAAGCCAAGGTGGTCGTCCGGTAGCGTATTTTAGTGAGAAGTTAACCGGCCCGAAGACAAGATACAATACGTACGACGTGGAGTTCTATGCTATTGTCCGGGCCATTCATCATTGGCGGCATTATTTATTCCATAAGGAATTTATTCTCTACACCGACCACAACGCGCTAAAACATCTCGGTTCTCAAGATAAGATTTCGGCTCGCCATGCATCATGGATTGACTTCCTTCAACAGTTCACGTTTTCAATCCATCACAAAGCCGGGGTTCTCAACAAAGTTGCGGATGCCTTGAGCCGCCGCCACTCTCTGTTGACGCAATTACGTGTAACGATTCCGGGCTTTGATTTCTTGACCGAACTCTATACCAATGACCCTTTTTTTTCAAGTATTGTGCAGCAACTTTCGGAGAGTTCAGACTCGGATTTCTCTTGGTCAGAGGGTTTTTTATATCACCGCGACAAACTGTGCATTCCGGACGGGAGCTTGCGTCTCCGAATCATTCGAGACCTTCACAACGAGGGTCATGTTGGGAGAGACCGCACATTACACCTCGTCTCCGCCTCTTATTTTTGGCCTATTTTACGGCGAGATGTTGCCCGGTTCGTGGATCGATGTCGCACTTGCCATCTCGCCAAGGGAAAAGCGACTAATGCTGGGCTTTATTTACCGCTGCCCATTCCGACTCAACCGTGGTCCGACGTGAGTATGTATTTTGTCCTCGGCCTTCCACGCACACAACGCGGTCATGATTCCATCTTTGTGGTTGTCGATCGGTTCTCTAAAATGGCTCACTTCATCCCGTGCAAGAAAACTTCGGATGCTAGTCATGTGGCATCGCTGTATTTTCGCGAGGTTTACCACCTACACGGTCTTCCAACCTCCATCGTGTCCGATCGTGACACTCGTTTTCTAAGTCATTTTTGGCGTAGTCTGTGGCGCCTCGTACAAACCCGACTTGACTTTAGTACAGCTTATCACCCTCAAACGGATGGTCAAACGGAGGTCGTTAATCGTTCCTTAGGTGATTTACTACGTTGTTTGGTGGGCGACGCGCTCAAGTTGTGGGATCAAAATCTTTGCCAAGCCGAGTTTGCCCACAACCATGCCGTTAACCGTAGTACTGGTTTCAGCCCATTCCACATTGTCTACGGTCTCACCCCCCGCTGCCCGCTGGACCTCGCTCCTGTCCCGGATCACACCCGAGCTCATGGTGACGCTGTGGATTTTGTCGAGCAGCTTCGGGAGACTCACCGGCAAACAGTGGTGAATTTGGAAGCCGCCACTGCTCGCTACAAAGCTGCAGCTGATAGGAAACGACGGCATGTGGAGTTCGACGTCGGTGATTTTGTTTGGGCGGTTCTCACTAAGGATCGTATTCCCGCGCATGAGTATAACAAGCTTAAGGCAAAGACAATCGGGCCCGTTGAGATAGTCGAGAGAATTAATTCTAACGCGTATCGCCTCAAGCTACCGAGCCACATTCACACCGCGGACGTCTTCAACGTCAAACATCTCATTCCTTACACGGGAAATAACTCGGCCAACGGCGACGAACAGAATTCGGGGACGAATTCCCTTGACCCCGGGGAGAATGATGTCGTATAGCAATTTCCTTCTTGATTACAGAGAATTTCCAGCCCTTATATGCATTTATTTACTCTTTATTTGCTTTATTTACTTTCCCCGATAAAACGATACTTATTACCACTTTTGTTTTGCTTCCTTTTTGGCTTCATGAGTTTGATGATATGTATTACGTATGAGATGAACCGTTTTTGGGAGCTTTGTTTGAATAAGAAATCGACCTCCTTTGGTTAAGAGTGTTCATCGTTTTCCCTGTTTCCGAATCTACATCATTTTCATAATGAGCACAATGACCCAAAAAAAAATTATTCACTCATTTGTGAGTATTACAATGAGATGCACTTGATTCAGTTCCTCGTAACCTTATGATCATGTAGCTACTCTAAAAATAGAGTATAATGCCACTTTTTTTTTCATGTTAAAAGCAACAAATTTGCATGCACTAAATTCCTTCGTTTACGACTATATATGACTCAAGATTCTATATATATGATATAATACAACGATATATAATTATATAAAAAATTATTTATTGAATCCAACATCTTATTTTGGGATGATTATGTCTTACTCTTTATATCTTGCGCTAAAAAGGCCAAAAACCAAGCATAGTATACACATAAAACCATGCAATCAGCCTTGTATCAATCGAACCCCAAAACATCAAACTTAATAATTTATTTTTGTAATTTGTTTAAACTCCAAAAATCGATTGCTTACGCGGCCAATGCTAGATGGTGATCATGGAAGTATTAGTTTGTCTTGGTAGTTGTGAATTATCCTTTGGATGCTATATAAATACAATAAAACATATGCTGATCATTTGACAAAGAAAAAAAGCTCCGACTTTTGCGTTGGTGTAACAATGGGACTCGTGAGCTTATCAGTGATGCTAATTCTGATTTCTGTAATGGTGGTTTCATTGTTATGTTGGTTCTATCTTTGGGTTATTCCTAAAGCCATGAAAGGAATTCCTGGGAGCTTCGGATGGCCGTTTATTGGCGAGAGCTTCTCGTTTTTGTCGGAATTCTCAAGCCCATCTGGCATCTTCACCTTCATGTCTAAGAGGCAGGAAAAGTAAGCAACTCCTTTTGAAGCATAGTGTAATATAGTGGCGGACCAGGCTTCATCTTTCAGGAGGCTGATATAAATTGGAAGAAGAAAAGAAAAAGCAAAAAAAAAAAAAAAAAAGACATTTTGGGTCAAATTCAAAAAATATGAAAATTGGAGGCCTCATGGCCATAATTTATAAAAAAGTATCTGTGGCATAAATATTCAATCTTGTAGCAAGTATACTGGCATGTTCCCAATCTTCTTTTTTTTTTAACGACATAGTATGTAGAAGCAAAACAATGTTAATGTCAAATTTTGCTCATGTCGAGTTAACATATGTTAAGCTAGCTAGACAAGTTTATAGTTTAATAAAAGTGTTAATGTACGCTTGACCCTCGTGGAACACCGGAAACGAAACATGGACGAAATTTGACCTTCACACTGTTTTCGCTGAAAATATATTGGTGCAGTTAGTACAAGATTTAGTAATTATTCCACAAATTATCTTTACAAAAAGAAAGTTATGCAATCTCTCCTTATCTTTATTTTTTATTTTATCTTTCAAATCAAGCACTAATAGATTTAAAAAGACTGAACTTCACCAAAAAAAAAAATGATCAATACAAACTATTCATAATATATTCATTGTAATTGATCACCGAGTACCTAAATATAATTTGTACCGTAATATTAATTGTGGCCTTAATCAGTATTGTTATTAATGTAGGTATGGAAAGGTGTTCAAGTCGCTGGTTTTGGGGAGATTCACTCTGTTCATGACCGGGAGAGAGGCTGGCAAGATTCTGCTGACCGGAAAAGACGGGGTGGTGAGCCTCAACCTGTTCTACACCGGCAAGCAAGTGCTGGGCCCCACCAGCTTGCTTCAGACCACCGGGGATGAGCACAAGCGCCTGCGACGTCTCATCGCGGAGCCTCTGTCCATCGACGGCCTCAAGAAGTACTTTCACTTTATCAACAACCTCGCCGTTGAGACTCTCCAGCCGTGGCGTGACAGGAGAGTTTTGATTCTTGAAGAAGCTTCCTCAGTTGAGTACATTTATCAACCTAGTTTACAATGACAGTACTGATCTTTGTTGCAATATCATTCATGAATGGAGTTTTTGATCTATTAAAAAACATTTTTTATAATATAATATAGTTGAATTTAGGTATATATATTAGGAGGGTGAGAGAATATAAGGTCCTTAAATATAAAACTTTGTTTAAATTTTAACGAGGTACTCCGATGCAGTGGCGGACTAGAAAAGGAGTGGGGTGGTTTGAGCACCCCCTTGAAAAAATAGATTTAACCCTTCCAATACATAATTCCTAGTTTCGCCACTGATCCGGTGCATCGCTCATGTAAAGTTATAACGCGTAGAAATTAATTATTCATTAAATTATATGTATAACTTCAGCCTCAGTATGTGATAAGTTATCTTATTAATTCCTAACGAAGAGTCATTTACAGTTCACTCTGAAAGTGATCGGCCACATGATCATGAGCTTGGAACCAAGCGGGGAAGAGCAAGACAAGTTCAGAGCCAACTTCAAGATTATCTCCTCCTCCTTTGCTTCTTTGCCCTTCAAACTCCCCGGAACTGCCTTCCATCGCGGTATTAAGGTCAACCCCGAAATTCCAAAACTAATCTAAGAAAATCGGTGAGCTAAAAACAGCTACCAAACTTAGACAAGCTTCATCAGACATGCATGTGTTACTCTTCTCATTGTCAATTGCTTTGTTCTCTTCAGGCTCGGGACAGGATGTACGCGATGTTGGACTCGATAATCTCCCGGAGGCGCAGCGGAGAAGGGTTCCAACAGGATTTCTTGGAGTCTCTGATAATGAAACACACGAAAACCGGAGCAGATACTCAGAGAAGAAACGACAACGACGAAGATAAGCTCACAGATCAACAGCTCAAGGACAACATATTGACGCTGCTCGTCGCGGGACACGACACCACGACCGCTGCACTGACGTGGCTCATCAAGTTCCTCGAAGAAAACCCGCCCGTCTTGGAAAAGCTCCGCGTAAATGCTTTGTCGAAACGCATTTTGTTTCAAAGATTTAGTCTGAGATTAAAGCTTGTTGTTGCAGGATGAACATAGAGAAATACAAGAAAAGAGAGAAAGTGGGAATACAACTCTCACATGGACCGAAGTCAACAACATGCCTTATACAGCCAAAGTGAGTGGCATATTTTATTTCTCTCTAATATTATTTTGGGATTGGTTTAATTATCAAGCATAAAAATTAATAATTGATGAATATGTATGGAAAAAAAGAGAGATAAAATTAAGTTATTTTTATAAGTAAACAAACTAGAGAGCAATTGTGCAAATATAGAATAATATAAAGATTGTATTTGAATTAAAACATGTGTATTTTGAAGCAAAAAAACAGAGCAATAGAGTATTTTATTTTACTGGACTATGTTTTCTATTTTAGTAATTTTTAAAATAGCCATGAGAAATTTGGACCTCGTTTAACGTTAATTTTTTTTGTCAAGTAATTGTATGATTAAAACAGAAAACTTATGTAATTAGTTTCTGAAATAAAAATATATATACAAAATCAGAAAGACATTCCTAAACGACTATTAAGAGAACAAGACTTAATCTAGAGAGTGAACTTGTCAACTTGTCAAAATGGTCTAAAAATAAGTTTTTAATCCCAAATCTAAAAACTATAAAATTCTAAACTTTTACCATTTTGAAACCTTTTTACCCTTAAGTTTCTTGTGTTATCATGATAACTTTTTGTGTTATCAAGGACAGTTTAAGTTTAAGCTGTCTGGATAACACAAAAACTCATTCTGAATAACAAAAAAAAAAAAAAAACTTAAGGGTAAAAGGGTCTTACCGTGGGTGAAAGTTTAAAATTTTATATTAATTAGTATGGTTTTTAAGTCATTTTGATAAGTTTCCCTATAGATATCTAAACAATGTCAAGATATATACAGCCAGGATCCGATAGAAAAATAGATTGAAACTAATTATGGTTCGTTGAAAGTTCAGGTGATAAGTGAAACCCTTCGGAGAGCAACGATACTTCCTTGGTTCTCAAGAAAAGCAGCTCAGGATTTCGAGATTGATGGTGGGAGTACTTGACAGCTTAACTATTAGTCAATATATATAATAATAATAATTAATTTTCAAGTACGTCTGATTTATAACTCAATGCATGCATGCATGCATGCATGCATGCAGGGTATAAGATCGAAAAAGGGTGGTCACTGAATCTAGATGTCGTTTCCATCCACCACGACCCTAAATTGTTCCCTCGTCCCCATACCTTCGATCCCTCTAGATTCGACGTAAGTACATACATGAGCTTCACCAATGATCATAATATCTTTCCATTTTTCTACATTTCTTTAAACGTGTTGAAAAACAAGAAGGAATTAATTTTCAGATTAAAAGCTTGATTAGGCTCAAATCTTAAGTATTTTGATATAAATTATAAAAGAATAGTTCATGTGGTAAAACTAAAAATAATTTATGTGATAATAAGGACAACTTGATAGAGACAAGTTTATTGAGGAAAATGCAGGAACCGTTGAAGCCATTCAGCTTTCTCGGATTCGGAAGCGGACCTCGGATGTGCCCGGGAATTAACTTGGCTAAACTTGAGATCTGCATTTTCATTCACCACCTAGTTTGCACTTACAAGTAACTTCTTTTTAACTCCTAAACTAATAATTACCATACTTAATATTTTAACCAATTGTGATGAATCAATTATATATTTCTTCGGTATATTATGTCGTTTAAATATTTTATTATGTTATTAGAGTATTCTAATTGTGTTAAAAGAGTTTATTTAGTCGGACCCATCCGACTCATTAGGTTGTAATTTCATGCTCAATTTAAAAGAACTTTGATGAATGAAAAAATTTGCCAATAAATATTCAAAAATTTAATCTCTTAGAGATTGGATTTGTAAAGCTTGGCATGTATTTTTTATATCTCCATTTCAGAATTATCGATATTCAGGCACATATTACTGTCATAAATTTCTGAATTTCCTAATTAATATAGTGTACGCCCATGATTTGTTGGTATATATAAATATATAAAATTGATATATTATATGGACATTATATTATATGTATGTTTGTAAATAATAGGCAAGTGTGTTGACAGGTGGACAGGTCTTGAAAAGGATGACTCTGTGCAGCCCACGCTTGTGAGAATGCCCAGAAACAAATATCCTGTCTTCGTTCAATCTCTTTAAAACTTAATTTATAATAATACAATACAAGACCATATGATGTATCAATACTATACTATTGGCACTATTTAATCAGTGTATCAAAATTTCAATCATATTGCAAATAATTAATTATTGTTATGCTCGTTTCTAAGAAAATGCTTATTTTGTGAAATGCTTGCGTTAACGTATGACTAATATCACCAATGAAGGTTGCGTTGAGGGCATTTTCGTCATATTAGCAGAAACTCTTTTTCATGTGTTCTGTGATCTAATCTCCCCAAAAAAATCACTAACTACAAGGAAATTAAAGCGATATTATATTACCCAGCTTGGAAAATTATTATATTCTAAAGAGACTAAGCAATCGAATTATTATAATTGAGAAGAGGAGAAGAAGAAATAAACCTCTGAAAACAGATTGATAAAAATAAAAACTACAACACACAACAGCCACCAATTCCATGAATCAGGCTTGGCTTGGCTTGGCTTGGCTTGGCTCGGCACTCACTCCAACACACGCCCGTGCAGCTCGCACAAGCAGTTTGCCTCCCCGATGTCCGCCGCGATGCACGGTGGCCGCGGCCCACCCTCGCAGTACCACTCGGCTCGGCGCTCGATGAGCTCGTCGACGAAGTTGTCCAGCTTCTCGACGCTGACGCTGGGCATGACGACCACGTGGGCCATGCCTCCCTGGCACGCGAGCTGCCACCGGCGCACGAAGTCCTCGCCGAGAGGGCGCTCGAACACCACCGTGCTGCTCAGCTCGTTGAGCATCGCACTGATCCCAGCGCTCCGGAGCCGCCCCTTCAGGTAGTGCGCGTTGCGGAGGCACTTCTGGACTTCCTTTTGGAATCCCTTGTAACCTTTCTGGTTGAGGGTGTACCATAAGAAGATGGGTGCGTGGCCGTTGCGGCTTCCCATGATGGTCGCGTCGCGAGAGGCGAGGTACTCAACATTCCGGGAGAGCGTGTTGATGTGCTCTAGGCGCGTGATCTGCACGCCGCAAGGCATCGGGCAGCCGACGAACTTGTGGCCGGAGACAGAGACGCTGCCGATGGGCTTCTTGAACGAGACTTTGGGTGCCTGGTTGTTTTCAAAGGGAAAGATTATCCAAAATTAGAAGGCGAATAAATAGATTTACAGTCTCAACAGTAAGAATTAGAGACATAAAGAGGATTATTGTAATAGCTCTTTCTGAAAATGAAAAAGGCTAAGAATGGCCTGACTTTGTTTGGGTTTAATGAGGGTGTTTTACTAAGTATTTGCAGTAACCAATTATGGGAAGATCTGAGAATTAGAGACACTATAGATTATGCAATGTTGTAAAAGCTCTTTCGATGATCAAAAAGGTAAAAACTGACCCAACTTTTCTTCGTGATTATTCGAGACAATACGAGAATTCGTGACAATACGAGATTTAGAGACGATACGAGATTATTCAAAGTTGTAGAAGCTCTTTAGATGTAGGAAAGGCAACGAAAGACCCGATTTTTCTTTCGTGTTTATGTTTCACTAGAACCTTTGTGATAAATAATAATGCGCAGGTATAGGTCTTAGAAGTTGATTTTCTTATCTGCTCTTCAAGGAATTCACAGTTGTACAGCAAGGAAAACAGAAGGGGTTACACCATAACCCACAAAGTACTTACACGCTTGACGAAGGGCATCATGAGACCAAACAAGGCCCCATCGCAGTGGATGTAAAATCGATCTTGCGAAAAGCCATTCTGTACAAGCGTTTGGATCACGAGATCGAGGTCGTCAACGGCTCCCTTAACAGTTGTTCCTGGAGTAAGTGAATCACAGAATCAGACAAGAGTGGAAGAATAATTATACGAAAAGGGAAAAAAAGAGTGGGGGAGTTATTTACCAATATTGACATTGATGATCGCTGGCTTATCCTTGTTGGCCAGAAGTTTATCTTTAAAATCGCAACAATCAATCTCACCGGATATAAGGGTCTCGACCTTCACGCAGTCCATTCTGTACATTCGGGCGGCTTTGAACACAGAATAATGAGTCTCTTTCGACGCATAAAGAACCCCGTCTGGGAAGACCTCTCTCCTGAACAAAACATCATTTTGGCATGTTATTTTATAAAGCTCGTATAAATCGATCTCACACGCCAGAAGTGGCAACGAAATACCAACCCGACTAAGATTCCGTGCAAATTCCCTTCTGTGCCACAGTTGGTGATGTACCCCCAGTACTCCTCCTTCTCAATCTCCCACAAACGCGCAAACCAATCCAACACACCAACTTCAAATTCCCTCGAATGCACGCCGTAGTTGCTCTCGATGAAAGGGTCGCCGAGATTGTTGATCGAGAAATGCTGCAACTGGGCCAGTGCTCCATAATCAAAGTCCAGATTATAAGGATAGCCTATATGAACAACAACAAAAAAGTATTAAGATATAGCAAACAAGACTCCCAAAATTCACCATGCAGATTTGCAGAGACATCTTCTCTGTGCATACGCCATCAAAGAGAGAAAAAGAAGGTAGTTTTGATTTTTTGAATACCTAAATGGTGTTTGGTTCTCTCCAAGAGGTTCATCCTGTAACGAGCCAAGACGCTTGCCATATTAGCCTCCTGGTCGCCGGTGACCGCGTCGTCCGCCTCCGGCTCCGTCACGGCCAGGCCTGTGTGCACGTTCCTGCCCATAACGATCACTCTCTTCGCACTCTCCGCCACTTCCCCGCCGTTTGGCAAAGGCTCCGCCGCCACCTCCATCGGGACACACTCCCCCTTCAACGGGATCTCCGCCGCCATAGATCCGTTCACGTGATCCGCGCTTGCCCCAACCATAGCTCTACATTCGGAGAAACCATAACAGTTTTCTTCAGAAATTTGCGACGACAAACAAATTTGACAGAGGCAGAGATCGAATCAACAAAAACGAAACAGGAAATCGATCGAAGAGGCGAAGAAGCAGGGACGAAGCGAAGAATTCAGACCTTAGTGATTGAGCGAGCGAGCGAGCGAAAATGGCGGAGAGATGTAGAGGAGATCGGAGAGAGAGAGTGGCTGTAAGGAAATGAAAATGGTGGCGGTAAAAGCGTGTCGTAGGGTTGGAATTTATAGTGCCAATTATTTCTCTGTTGAAGAGGGGTTGTGATCCTCTGTTTCGCAGATACCGTGTGGGTGAGTTTGGAAGGAATCACTGGTCGTGGGCTTTCCAGATATACCCTTTGGAATCTCATTTGTCTTTTTTCTTTTTTCATTTTATTTTGATAAAGAAGAAGAGGCAATCGTTGGCGTTTCAGATGTTGAAGGGATATTCATTGAGATGTAGCTGGGTCCATAGGGGAATCAAAAATATCGCACTAATTGTATTTAATTTTAATTTAAAGTAGCTTTGGTTTTTATTTAATTTTATGTTATAGTTTTTTTTTTTTTTTTGAATGGTATAGTTTTTTTTTTCTTTCTAAAATGTGTGATTTTATCAAAATTAAAATACTAACTGTTACGGGTAAAAACGGGATTGATTTTCATAAACGAATCAATTAAACACAAATTATCGCATTAATTCCCTTTAATTAATTAATTAATTCGATTAATCTTTAATTGAGATTATGAATTAATTAAATCAATTTCAAAACCCAAAACTCCCTCCGGAGGCCCGTTTTTGGAAAACAAAGTGTCTCGGTGTTCGTAAAAATATGAAAACACCAAAAAATGACATAAAATTTGTGAAAAACAGACACACGACACGTCCGGGGGCAAAAAGCCCTCGAACACCTTTACGGTGGGCCCCACGACCAAGACAATACGCAGGATCGCGCCACGTGGCGGATCACTGCGATGCCCCAGAGCGCGGGACCCACCCGGGGTCGCGTCGGCCCACTTATGGGCTCTCCTCCCCGCGCGAGGCCACGCGTAGGGCCACGATGGGCCCGATCCGCGCGCTGGGGCCCACCCAGGGACACACTCCTTGCCACTTGCGAGGAGGCCTGCTGTGGCAGGCCACGTGTAGGGCGGGGATGACCCCTGCCCTTTGAGCCACGTGCAAGTGGCCCTCTTGGAGGGCTTGTGGGCCGTCCGATCCCGCTCGGACGGCCAGGATCGGACCATCTTGATCCGGGGACCTAAAAATAAATAAATAATTGCTCGGGGACCCCTGGAACAATATTTTATTACACGTGGGCCCCCGGACCCTACTATAAATAGAAGCTCAGTTCAGTTAAACGGTAACTCATTCGATCTCACTCGACTCGAGTTTTCTCTCTCTCTCTCTTTCAACCCCCGATATACTCGCCTCCCCTCAAATATCGTTCTAATGTTGAGCGTCGGAGATGAATCAGGGGGTAACCCCCCCCCCCCCCTGTTTCCCTTGACCTCGGGTGTTCCCTTTTTTCAGGTCCCAAAAAGTGAGAGATTTACGAAAAGCGGAAGCCCTGGTGAAATTCCTACTTGGTCCTTGGTCCGCCTGATAGGCCCAGTTCTACGCGGTGCCCAGTCTATCTCCCCATTCCATTGCGCGGCTGAGGGTATAGCCTGGGGACACGAGTCTGGGCCCACAATTCAGGATGAAGGGCCCGACCTAGGGGAATATCCACTAAGATCCGGACGGCTGAGGGATCGTTCTGAGAAGAATCCCCTGGAGAAAATCCTAGGGAAGGTCCATGACTCCACCTGCCCTTGTTCTAAGATCAGCGCGGCCTAAGTTCTGTCTCTTAGTTCTCGGATCTGAATAAGATACCGTGACTCCGTGGACAGTTCCTGCCCGGACTAGAAAAAGCCATATTAGGTCGAGAGTCTAACCTCCCAGGATTCACTCCCTGGTCAAAAACACTCCCCTGTTCACTGGTACCTACGATCTGAGCGGGTCCCGGACCTGTAACCCCGGCCTCCGGCCCTGTGGTAACAGGTAGTGTGTAACCCGGGTCGCCTAGGACCCCGAACGGCAAAGAGACCTTTGACCAGGCTAGTGCCAGGAACCCCTGCTCAGGACCCCCACATCGGTCAGTTAAAACCTCACCCTGAAGTCAGCGACAATCATCCCGGAGTCAACGGGGGTCAGAGGGAACAATTATTGACAACAAAATCAGTCATCCCCAAAACAGGCCCATCCAGAAGTCAACAGAAGCCCGCCACGTCATCAACGACATTGGGCCAGGCCCAAAATACACAACTTGGGCCTCAACACTGTTTGATCCAAAAAACGGCATCAACACTAATTATGTTGGATGTGTTTGGGGCTTGTGCTTATAGGGCGCTCATAAGGAGTCTTGCCGACCTTGTTCGTCCGCCTGTGACCTCGCTATGATCCAACCGGCTCTCAATTACGATCAACCAAGCCATGAGGAAAGAAAGAGAAGACATCATATATGGTGAAGACAAGACTCTTTTTGGAACGAAGAAACACGCAATGCCTCTGGCGTCAGTCGCTCTTCATCGGAGATGAGAATGCTTGGCTAAGTATAATACCTCATATAGCAAAGTGCCACATGATCGTGTCCGGTTCCAGAAAAAGACAAAGTAATTTGAGAATAAAGTTCGCTTCAAAGCTTGATAAATTTTCGTGGATCATCTGCTAATTCCATATACCATCTTTACTTAGTAGCTCTTTAACTTTTCAGATGGATCGGAATAAGTTTGATATTGAATTTTAAAATTAATCGGAATAGGTTTGAGCCAACAAAGATCTATACTTCCCCTTTAGCCGATTTCCTAACGACATCCTTCTTTGAGAAGAATTTTTCACCATATTTAATTTAGCCCCATCAAAGAGCAATCCATTTCAAGATTACACCCTATTTTATTTCAAAATATTTAGGTATTTATTTATTTATTTATTTTTATGTATGATTTTTTTTTCTTTCTAGTTGTGGATATTATAAAATATATATACTTTTATATATAAAAAAAATTAAGGTTATAAATATATTGAAGCGAAATTTTTAGATCCACAAGTATAATTGCAATTAAATAATTGTAACCAATTGTTCAAAGAAAAATGTGAAGATATGTTAAGACTTTTTAGGAATAAGGACACCAATTCTTTATTTTTCTTCTTTATAAATAACCACACAATCACACATGTCTGCTCAAATTAACATGGTTGGTTTCGCCAAAATGTTGAGGGCGATTTTCACCGCCATTTTCCAGTCACAGAAATAAGCACCAAATAACAAATAAACAACAACAATCAGTGGATATCTTTGTTTTATTATGTTTTCCGAAAAAGGGTTCGGTTTTGTTCCGTTGAATAGCTGGACAAATGAAAGATCATGAGCCAAACAATCTCTCTGGTTTCTTTTGCCTCTCTTTTACAGGGTCCCTCCCTCTCTGTTTTTCTTCCCCCTCAAAATGAGGCTTATCTCGCCTTTTATATTAAGTCCCATTTGAGGTTTTCCCGCCTTTTCTCTCATCATTCGCTTCCTGGAATCATTCGAGGAGAAGCGTGACCGTCCCTTGCTTTATGTCACTTTTGAGCGGAGTGTCCTTTTGGGTAGGTGAGCCTCATTAAATGCGCATATGTTCGTCCGTCATTCGGCCATGCAATCCTCGTTGCTGGCGCTCCTCCTCGAGTGGGTAGGTCGACTTCATTAAATGCACGTCCTATCAGCCGTCACTTGGCTCTGCAGCGATCATGATGACGAACCTTATCGAGGCGGTAGGTCGGCTTCATTAAATGCACGTCCTATTGTACGTCCCTTAGCTCTGCAGCGATCATGATGACGAAGTTCCTCATCGAGTGTGATGTGACGCTTCATCGCAACTAGTTCTTACGCAAGCCACACCTCCTCGCGGATGATCCCCCTCGGGAATAACTCTCCTCGGATGAGGACCTCCTCGCCTTCCCTCATGTCGTTTGTGAACTAAACGACACGAGTTGTGTTGAGGATGGATTTGGTGAAATTCAACCTCAACCTTAATCATCTCCATTATGTCATATAAGGGTGAAAATTTTGTAACTGTTTCTCGGTATCGTCTCGGTTTTGGTATCGATGCCGGATCAATTTATAAAAAAAACTGATAAATTTAGTTTAAAACCGATAACCGATACTTATCGGTTATCAGTTTCCGATACCGATACCAATTCTGATACCGATAGCCAAATTTCTCGAATATCGGTATCGGTTGTGAACTACATGTCGTTTTGGAGTGCACTACATGTCATTTTTATTCAAAAATTAAGGCACTCTATTATAAAATGAGTGAACTACATGTCATTTAATTATGTTTGATGTTTTTATGTATAAGACATGTATTTTTATACTTCGGAATCCGAATTTCGGACATGGTAGTTTGTATTATTTTTGGATTTTGCCCCAGATTATTCCCGGTTTATGTCTAGGTTTATTTATCGGTTTTCTTTTCTTTTTTCTCGGTGTCGGTCTCGGTCTCGATTTGATAAAAAATCAAGAAATTTTAGAACCGATGATGCAAACCCAATACGTGGGGACCGAAGGAAGGCTCGAACATGATTATTTCCTGCTATTTAACTTAAATTAATTATTCCTATTATTTTTAAGTTTCATTATTAATTATTTGATTCATTTTAGTTCGATAGGATGAGAGATTAGTGGAGTTGGTTTCCTATATTCACGTGTTCGGTTTAAAACCCTAGCTTGTTATAAGGGTGCAGCCGAATTGTTTTCCTCATCCATTATTGATAAAAAAAATTTAAGCTTTGCTTTGAGAGAACTCGAGTTTTTACTCACAGAGATGCGTTCTTGTGTTCTTCTATAGTCGCTCTACATCAGTTGGTATCAGAGCCACTCGTTTCTGTGCACAGGCACCAAAGAAGCGAGCCGTTCACAAAGCTTTCGTAGAGGATATGGTGAGACGAGAAGAGGTCGACGGATCGCGCGCTCAGGTGGAATTGCTGACCCGTCATATGGCTGCGCTGATGCAGAATCAAACGGAGCAACGATGCCGAGACGAGTCCGACACTGAGGACGACCAAGCCAACCTGTTCGGGCAGAATTTTGGACGTGCAGCGGTCCCGGAAGATGCGCGAAGGGTAGCGGCGTTCGAGGTGGCTATCCCGGAGTACGACGAATCGACGTACGATGAGGCGGTGCACGGAGAGGCCGTGTACGATGAATCGGTTTACGGCGAGACGGAGTATGACAAACCCGTGTACGATGAGTATGAAAAAGCCGTTTACGACAAGCCCGTTTACGACGAGGCGGAGTACGCCGAAATCGTGCATGAAGAGGCCGTGTACGACGACAACCTGTGCACCGATGAAGAAGATTCTGCGTATGATGAGGTCGGGTTTGAGGAAGGCGACGATGACGAGAAGCGATTCGAGAGTGACACGACTATATTTTGTGTTGTTCATTTGTCGTGCTTGACCGCAACGATGAAGATAGATGTTTTGGGGAGCCCGAGCAACCTTTTCTCAAGAAAAAAAATCCGGACTCGCATTGAGAAAGAAGTTGAAGAATCCAAAATTATTTTTGGGTTAAAATCCAAGGAGATGCCCGAAGAGGAAGAACGACGTGACAATGTCAACGTGAAGCCAATAACCAAGCGTGCGAAGGAGCCACCCGACATAAAGATTGCGACGCCCAACTCCGATGAACCACCCGAGTCCACTACCAACCCGCCCCAAGAAATTCGAGTACGAATTTTCTCAACGCCGAGAGAATGATGCAAACCCAATACGTGGGACCGAAGGAAGGCTCGAACATGATTCTTTCCCGCTATTTAAGTTTAATTAATTATTCCTATTATTTTTAAGTTTCATTATTAATTATTTGATTCTTTTTAGTTAGATAGGATGAGGGATTAGTGGAGTTGGTTTCCTATATTCATGTGTTCGGTTTAAAACCCTAGCTTGTTATAAGGGTGCAGCCGAATTGTTTTCCTCAGCCATTATTGACAAAAATTTCAAGCTTTGCTTTGAGAGAAGTCGAGTTTTTACTCCCAGAGACGCGTTCTTGTGTTCTTCCATAGTCGCTCTACATCAGATACCAATACCAATTCCAAAAAAAAAAATCTCGTTTTTTCAATGCCAGTACAAAAAAAAAGCTAATTTACCGATTATCGGTACCGGTTTCACCCCTAATGGCATATAATAGGAATGTTGTTGCCCTAAATTCACTACTATAGTTTACTTATATAGTACACGTGAGCAAAGCTACACGTAATGATAAATTTATAGGGCAAAAAGTTCATTTAATCTTGCCAAAAAAGAGCTTTTAAATCATTTATTAAAAACATTGCGCATCGAGCAACACAATATCTTAATTGTCCGGAGGCCTAACTAAATAATTATTAATTACTATGTGATCCTTGGACCCTTCTATAAATAGAAGCTCATTTCGATCAAAACGGTAACTTAGATCAACTCACAAAAATGCTGTCTAAAGCGATAAAACCTCTGTTTTCCATTCTCCTAAATATGTCGTCTTAAATACCCGACTGATGTTGAGCGTCGGAGGTGGATACAGAGGCACCCCCTCCGTACCCTTTTAAGTTCACGTTTTCTCAGATACGGAAACGGAAATGTTAGTTCCGGAAGATATTTTTGGCCTATCAAGAACGATGAATCAAACTTCAATCCGATCTGACCGTCAAGCGGTGATTGGGCTCGGTCCAAAATCAAGACCCGGGCCGCAATATTATTGATCCATTTTTCGACATTAACATGATATATTAGTTAAAAAACTATCTACATAATTAAAATAAAAAGGGTATAATTGTCTACAAATCAATTAATTGATAATTTTAATTACTATTTATAAATTTAGGCATTTTTTGAAGGAAAAAAAATATGATAAAATGAGCATTTGGCTCATTAATCTTTTATAATTTTATATTTAAAAAAATCAGTAGTTACTACTTAATCCGTAATGTCTTGATGGTAAATTAGTTTTATTATTATTAATTCGTAAAATTAAATCATTGCTTATTGAAGATTGTGTAGTATTCCATGCTCTTTGTGAGGAATGAAAAGCATTTATTTTCAAATCTCAATAGATTACACTTTTAAGTAGCACTATCTAGTTTTAAGTTAATATAATGACAGCAATAATATTTATTTAGCACGTGTTAATAAGATAAAAAAAAAAACAGAATAACATATTTTATGACTCAATCATATGTAGGAGGAGGATTTGATCTAGTATGAAGAAATTTGTATGGGACGTAATTTGACTAATTTTTTGATGTTTGTTATAAAAGCCTAAAGGTCGTTACTGACAATTTTAAAATATTTTTATGTTTTAAATTATTAGATCCAGCAAATACTTTTTTTTTTAAATGATATTAATTAAATTTAGAAATGTTACTAATTAAAGTTAGAAATGGATAAAGAAAGTAAAGCCAAAATGCCACGCGGGCTTGTTTGAGTGGCCATGAAAGCCATGCGAAAAAGACGCATAAATTGGAAAAATGAATATTCAGTGCTATAATACGACAAAAATCGATGACGTGGAAGCTAGATCCTAAATTGGGATTTTCGTGATTCAAGAATTTATCCCCAATCACTTTCGCGCACTTTGATATTTATTTTATTTATTTATTTCTGTCAATAATGTGGTCCCGGGCCCAGTTATAAATTATAATCGCCATAACAATTATCAGAAAAATAAATATTTAAATTAATTGGAAAGATTGAAAAAATTAACTTTATTTAAAGGGTAAATTGCGGCTAATGTACTCAATATTTGATTTTGTGCGGATTATGTACCTAATATTTATTTTTGGCGGCTAATGTACTCAATGTTTGATCCGTTAGATATTTTCGTGTTTTCCGTCACTTGACCGTTAGAGAGTGATTCCTCTTTTATGTGCACTTTTCGTATTTTTGAATAACTCACTCTTTTTTTTTTCCAAATTTTATGCACGACCTACGGTTGGAAAGATAAGAGATAAATCTACAACTTTGTTGTTGTAGGTTTTGTAAAAAAAAAAAAATTAAAATGCGAAATTTTAACTACAACGTAAAATTGGACATTTGTTTAATGCAATATATTAGTTTCAAGTAAATTTTAATATATTTAATGACATTTTATGATGAAACGTAAAACTATAAAGTTGTAGATAAATATTTTATCTTTTTAACGAGTGTATATTTATAATTTTTGGACAAAAAAAGAGTGAGTTATGCCAAAAATATGAAAGATTATTTCACATAATATCTTTCATATTTTTGGCATAACTCACTCATTGTTTGTCCAAAAATTATAAATAAACACTTTTTATAAAGATAAAATATTTATCTACAACTTTTTCGTTTTACGTTTCATTATAAATTGTCATTAAGTATATGAAAATTTGTTCGAAACAAATATTTTGCATTAAACTAATGTTCAGTTTTACTTTGTATTTAAAATTTCTTATTTTTCTATACCTTTTTTTACAAAACTTAAAACACCAAAGTCGTAGATCTATCTCTTATCTTTCCAACCATATGTTGTGCATAAAATTTGGACAAAAAAAATGAGTGAGTTATGTCAAAAATACAAAAAGTGTACATATAGAGGAGGAATCACTCTCTAACGGTCAAGTGACGGAACACGAAAATATCTAACGGATCAAACATTGAGTACATTAGTCGCTGAAAATAAACATTAGGTATATAATCCGCACAAAATTAAACATTGAGTACATTAGCCGCAGTTTTCCCTTATTTAAATGATAAGTATATTGAGACAAATATTAGCAGATCTATACTCACTCATTCGTACAGTCTTATTGTCGGTTTTATGGAATTTTTTTTTCTTTAAATTAATTTTTTTATGGATATAAATTTGATGCGGTTTTATCGTTTTTTAGTGCCGGTTATAACAGTGTGATTAAAAAAATACAATTTGATTATCGTTTTTGACCTCGAGAACGCATGCGTTGTGCATAATGGTTCTGATTGATTTATCTCATGACAAAAATAAAAGATTAGGATTACATGCAACTAATTCAATAATTTTGATTGAACCATGAGTCAATCATGAATCAAATATTTTTATAGAAAAGTAACCTAGCTTCGACATTAGAGCTTAAAAAACCCTAATTTCTCTTACAATTTCGTGGATCCTTCTCTCTCCCTATGCCATTGCCGAAATACTCCCTAGAGTTCTTTTTTTTTATCAAGAACTTCGTGTGCATCATCAATTGAAAAACTGATTTCAGCATTATGGTGAATAGGAGTCCTAAGACGAAGGCTAATGACTTACCATGAGCACATGCCCTTCCTCACCAAAAAAAAATATTTTTTATGTATAAATTTTAATCACATTTATCGAGTTTTTTTTTTTTTTAGGTAACATTTATCGAGTTTTGGAAAAACAAAACAATATTAAAAAAAATTCGTATCGGTTTAAAATCTGTACTAGTTGTATGATTTTTTGGAATGTATAGGAATATGGCCCACTAAGCGAAGCGGGTCGGATAATAGTTGGGCCTTAGGACTCACTCTCTCTTCTTTCCGACACCAAGCGTGTCTGCATATCTTCATTTTTGTTTCTGACGAAAACACCCTCCTTTTCCCACCCAAATACCGAACGGGACCTCTCCGCCTTCAGATTCCCCAACAGTCAAACGGATCCTCTCTCTCGCTCGCTCTCCGTTTTCGAGCTGATCGGCGATTTTCCCTCTCTTTTCCCTGTCGATTCTCCATGGAAAGGTAGAGAGGAATTCGGCCATGGATTCGATCGAAGGAGTGGGAGAGAGCTCGTCGCCGCCCAGGAGCTTAGGTGTGCTCAATCGCCTGGTCGAGACTGGCCACGAAGAGGCCGTCACCAACCCTGACTTCCGAGATCATGTGGACTCTCACTTCAATCGGTAATCTCCGATAATCGCCTTCGTTTTGTGTTTGAAGTTTCTGTTCGTGGATGATTCAGCTCTTCATCGAACAAATTGTGCTATTCATGAGTGTTCTTGAGTTCGAACTTCAAGGAGATTATAGGGAGAGTCAGTAGCGATGACCGTTTACAGTTGAACTTTTGAATCTCTGATAGATGTTTCTATTTTCGAAAACCAAATCGCTATCTCTAAATGCATTCCATGTCAGAATTTGAATGAAAAGATAGAAAATTAAGAAAGTGTTTGAATTGAACAGGTCTTCGTCTTTCCATTCGGAGCTGTTGAGTTTTCATGAATCTGCTTTTCTGTGTTTTCATGTGTATATTCTGCTCATGCTTTTTTCATGATTGAAACAGTCGTTTCTCGTTGCTTGTTTCGTACTTATATTATGTTCTCTATTTTTTGGTTCATTTAATATATATTTTTTATTTGATAAAACATGTCGAATTCCAGTTGGTATATTTGTTTATGTTTGATCTTTGTTCTTCAAAATCGGATTCCATTTATTCTTTCATTTTACTCATAAGTGTTATAGTGGTTGCCATCGAATAAGATGATCATTTATCAGATTTTTTTTTATCATAAAAAATTACCTTAATGTTACGATTTTGGAGCAGGAAACGCTATAATGGTACGAGATTAATATTGGATATAATTTTAACTTCAATATTATATGCAGTTCACTGGAATTCAACCCAGAATTCATGATTGCTTTCTTTTCAAAATTTGTCAGGTACGGAATTGATGTTAACATAGATAGAGTGAAAGATGTTTTATTGGAAAAAGATCCGGAGAAGCGGCCCTCTTACCTTATTCGTTTCACCGAGGTATGACCTTACACTCTTTATCATTACTTAACTCTATCTATTGATCATATGAATTTGTTAATTTATTTTATGAATATCTAGCTTGTTTCTGCTCCTTTACATCTCATCAATATTTTAAGTGTCTTCTGCTAGTATCCTTGTGTTTGTTCCTTTCAGCTTTTACTCACCCGGATTCAATCATTCACTAGCAAAATAAAAAAGTTGAAACACTTTTGATCAATATCACGTGAGAAAGGCTTGAGTAGAATATAAATAAGCTGGTAAATGTTCTGGATAACCCTAACTATATATCAAGTACAAGACAGTGATATGGTGGTGATTACTTATACATTAGTTGCTTTATCATCAAATGGAATGGTATTTACTATTTGTAATAGTTTACAAATACTATTTGTAATAGGTTTTTTTTTAATACTTCTAATAAATGATTTGTTACCTTCGATTCAAAATTCTTGAAATTAGTATTCATTGATGGCTTCATGTATGACTTGGTGATTAGCTTTTCTTGTTTAGTTTTTCCGTCATGTTTATGAATCTGTAAGCTTGCTTTCCGATCTTACGTGTTTACTCACTGTACCTGATTAATCTTTATTGGGACACTATAGAATATTTGTAAAGCTGGTGGTGATCAAGAATTTACAAATATTCTTACTACTCCAAGGCTGTCAGTTGATGGTGCTAGTGATGGGGTTTTTCCACATAAGAGGTATTCTTTGTATTATTTCCAAAATTTTCTGAAATTTAAAAGAAGGATTTTCTCTCTTTTCTGTTCTATTTACATATTATTTTTTATTTCTGAAACTAAGAACCAGGAACCATGCAAGTGACATTGAGCCGTGCTCGAAGCTCGAGGACCTAAATCTTGATGTCATTAAGAATTCCAAGGATATTGAAGGACACGCGACGAAGCTCTCTAAAAGGTACTATACCGAAGTTTATTATCAAATATGTTCTCTCTTTAACTCCGCAATGATAGAAAGACACAATGGTTGTGGATGTAAATATTGCTTACGGTATTTTTTTTTCTTTCTAGGCAAGATAACTCTCATGTACCAGTTCATGAAGTATTCTCCATGATTGACAAGCCTAAGCTTCTTACCCAGGTATGCTTCGGTTGAGTAATTTCTGTATTTTTTATATATAAATTTGTGTTAGCAATGATGAGTTTTGGAAAGAAGAGAATTGAATTAATTAGAGGCAGACTTCTCCCTACATAGGCATGATAAAGTTTTACAAATATATCTAGTTCATTCCTAATACAAACTTAATAATGCATAAAAAATGTCTAAGATAGTCAAATAAATATTTAAATTTTCTTAAGTCATGTGCCACCTGAGAGCATATACCGATACGGCTTCCAAACCCTCCTCAAATTCGCCAAATTCTCATACATGTGGCATTCAATTGACTATATATTTAACACAATAACTATAAATTATTCCTGGATAGAATTTGATCTAAACACTTACATTAATATAAAACATGAACTTGTCTCTGCACTCATGAAGAAATGAGAAAGAATCTAGGGTTGTGATTTTGAAGGTTTCTTCTGGTCAAAACTATTAGCAACTTTAACATTTTATTTTCCTGTTTAACTAAAGAAAGAGATTCTTATATGCTTTCATTTTGCTGTAGCTTTCTGCTTTGCTCTCTGAAATAGGACTAAACATCCGTGAGGCACAAGTCTTCTCAACGTCTGATGGCTATTCCTTGAACGTATTTGTGGTGGATAGTCGACCCATTGAGGTACTATTTTATTCATTTATGTAATTACGTGCATTAACTAGCTTATCTCGAATATAATCAATGAAAAGAAAAGTTACGTTACTTTCAATTTAGACAGTTCCATAAGATTGATCGATTTATTCTGAATTTATTATCGCCTTTGTCATTTATGTGTTCTGTTTGCTGGTATGTTGAATAATACAATAATATATATATATATATATGTGTGTGTTTATATATATTAAAGAAAAATGAGCAAGCTGCAGTTTTCAAGGACTGTACTGTCAAATTATATTAAGGAGAACCTGTATCATATTTGTTTATGACAGGGTTCTTGCTGAGTTCCAAAGGTTGCTGACTTTGCAATGTTGTGGTCAGGATACTGATGATTTATATGATGCCATGGAGAAAACAAACGCAAGAAGCGAGGTAATGGTTTTTTCACCCTCGTCATCGGATGTGAATTGTCTCTTCTAGCCTCAACTGGCCTCTTTGATGTGTTCATTACATTAATTGATTTCCTTAGATGTGAACTCTTTTTTCCTTTTTTACTAAGATAAAATTTCTAGTAAAAAATCAGTGGACGACGCATCTCATTAACTATGTAGCGGGTCTAAAGTAATCTTCACAAATTGACATATAATCTATTGTGTTTTGCTAAAATTATGTATTTGAATCAGTAATCAGCAGTTTTGCTTAAGAAATAGTTTAATTACCAGTTTTTGTTTACTGTATGGAATCTTTTCCTGGGATTTATTTACATGTGGCATTTTTATCAAGTTAAAGTTGTTATAGAGACCATGAAAATATGCCTCTAAGGTTGTGCGTGTAACAATTTAGGGTTCATGGTCTAGATCTTCACATTCTCACCCTTCAATGGAGAAGTCATTGTCTTCACCAAATCCACTTGGATTATTGGAAACCACTGTAACTGGATCTTGTGGAGACTTGTAAGTGACATTTTTATATCTTCTTATATCATTAAATGGATATAATAGTTCTTGTAGAAACTCCATAATTACAACCATACTAGACGGTTGATGTCTCACGGAACCTTTATTTTTAATTACAGGGAGGTTCAACATGAAAATGTTGTTCATTTCATCGGTGCATGTACGAAATTTCTACATTTGTTTATCGTAACAGGTGTTTCATCTTCTCATGCTATTTAATTTATTTATACATAATTCCGGTCCTATACTTTTTGGGTTTCGGAGATAATCTAAAATTTAGTATATGATTGTTTACAGAGTATGTGCCTGGGGGAGGTCTATATGATTATTTGCACAAGAATCAGAACGTGTGGAATTATAATCCCGTGCACTCGACCCCTCAGCAAACCATGGACTCCCCTCCGATTTTTCGTCTACCATCGGACGCGCTTCACCAGATCTTTGCCTCCCTGCCACTCCGCCAGATCGTCATCTCTCGCTCGGTCTGCAAGACCTTTAACACCCTCCTCTCTTCCCCTTCTTTCCTCTGCCTCATTCCCGCTACCTCCTCCCTCCGCCTCCTTGCCCTACGCCCACCCCACCGTCACAACCGCCATAACCGTCACAGCCACATCTCCCCCCTCTCTGCCCTCCATGCCTTTGACCCTGACCGCAACCAGTGGCTCACCTTCTCCCTCGACTTCCTCCCCTTCCGCTCCCTCCACCCCGTCGCCGCCTCCCACGGCCTCCTATTCCTCTGGGGGGAATCAAACGATGCCTCCTCTCCCAAATCCCTTGTCGTTTCAAATCCGTTGACTCGCCAGTTCCGGGTTCTCCCCCAGCTTGGCTCGGCTTGGTCGCGCCACGGCTCGGTCTTGGTCGACTCGGAGGCCTCCCGAGTCATGGTCCTCACCGAGCTTGCTGTGCTAGTCTATTTCTCATCTTCCGCGTTGAACTCAAACCAGTGGCTCAATTTCTCATCTAACCTTCCCTCGAAGCCGAGGAGTCCGGTCCTGATTGGTGACTCCGTCTACGCTCTCTGCGACGTTGGATCGCCATGGCGGAGCCAGTGGAAGCTCTTCTCATGCTCGATCGCAGTGAAACATTCGAGAACAGGGGTTTCTTCGTCATTGCATCAGAGTTGGAATCGACTTGAGAGGCACGAGTGGGGAGATGTGTTCGATATCCTTAAACGGCCACGTTTGGTGCGGGGGATGGGGAATCGGATCTTGATGGTGGGGGGATTGAAGTCGTCGTTCTCGTTGAACTCGTCGTGCTCGACAATTCTGATTCTGAGGCTGGATTTGGAGACCCTGGAGTGGGACGAGGCGGGCCGCATGCCGGGGGAGATGTTCCGGTGCTTCCAGGAGTCGAGCAAGTTCAAGGTGTTTGGCAGCGGCAACAACGTCTGCTTCTCCGCCAAGCGGCTCGGACGCTTGGCGCTCTGGGACTGCCGTGGTGGAGCGAAGGCCTGTGAGTGGCGGTGGATCGACGGCGTTCCCGGTGCTGCGGCCGGTGACGGGTGGCTATGCCGTGGGTTCGTTTTGGAAGCCAGGCTCACGACTCTCTAGGTTGGTGGGTGGTTTCTTACTTGGATGAACTTGGAAAAATTGAATTTCTTATTTATAAACAGTGTTTGAGTGAATGTAATTTGTTGTAACTGATCACGGTGTTGTTAAATTTGTATTCCTTATGTGTCTCATATCATACGGAACTAAAGAAAGGCTAAAAATTATGAAAGTAGGAACAGAAACATAAATTTATGAGATTCTAGATAGACTTTGTTCCAAGTTACAGTCTCATAAAATACATAATTAAGACTAGACGAATAACGATGATAAAACTCATTCAAATATGAAATATTTCAAGTTACAGAAGAGAATCAAAACATAAATCCTCCATGGTGATGGGGTTTAGTGTATTACTTCTATCATTTAATTGCAAGCTAATCTATTATTCTCTCGTGTGATAAAGCTTGTTGATGCTATGTGTTGTGTATCTATCAAGTATCATCCCTTCTTATTCAGACCCTGCAAGTCAATGAAACATCAAGATATAGTGAAGAAGTGAATGCCAGTCCAACTCAAAACTAATGTGAGTGATTATGGAGTTGATATTCATACTGTTGGAAAGAGATGTTGATGACTCCAGAAGCAGTGTCAGCAATGGCGGCGAAGGCTTCCTGTGATAAGTCGATAGTACCCCTGCAGGATCCAGGGGGACAATAGTCAACGATCTTGACCACGACGGAGCCGTCTAGGCACGGCTCGGGTGTGCCCAAGTTGGTGCCACTGAGGCCGGTCACTTGGTACATTTGCCCACACGCTGCTCCGTCGTTATAGAATGCGTCACTCGCTGCTGCGATCATCACTCGCTGGTCTTCAAAACCATAGCAACTAGAGGCTAATTTCCAAATAAATTATGAAATTTTTAGGGAAGTCCTTGTGAGAAGAATAATCAACCCGCTACACGACTCTTCGAAAAGTCCTAAGTTTAATTTCAACGGGACGCAAAAATTGCTTATATATGTAATCCTAGTCAACAGTGTCAACTGTTCTTACAGTGCGAATATATCTTGTGGTGGAAGTATATATAATTTTGACTAACGTCACTCCAGTCAAAAAACAGAAAAATAAAGAAGTACTCATAATTCATGTGAAAGAACAAAGCGATTAGTCATGCTGCTCCCGGTGAGCTTTACATTTCCGTGCACTTTGAAACTTAAAAGTTTAGTATTTGACAGCTATGTCCCATATTCTTTCAAAAATTAGGCATTATTCCGCTCCACAATTTGAAAAGGACAAAATAAAAATAAAAATATGTGTAACACTTATCGTATTTGAATTTATTTTCAACAAAGCAAAAACTTATTCAAATAAAAAATTAGCATTTTTATTAATTTTTTTTTAGCTATGTCCCATTATTTTAAAGAAACACGGGGAAGTGCACCACTAAAAAATTGGGGCATTTTTGCCAATTGATGATATAATATATTAAGGGTTATTACCGGCATATGTTCTTGTTTTTTTGCAAACATCCGACTTATGTTCCCTTTTTTTTTTCGCGGCATATATTCCATAAGTCTTAAAACGTACTCAAAGTCAACCTCCATTAACACTTCCGTCTATGTCCATTAGTTTGTCACGCCCATAATACCAGCATATGTTCCCGTTCTTTCGCAAATATCCTAATTATGTTCCCGTTCTTTCTATTTTATGATTTTTTTATCATTTAAAAAAAGTACTAATTTTTTCCATTTTTTATTTTCTCAATAATAGTTTTTTAGACGATAAAAGTATCATTTTTAGATGATACTAATTATATTCAAGCGGTAAAATTACTCATTTTTTTAAAAGCCAAGGAGGTTCTACTGGACCGAGGATGGAAAATATTGCAAAGAAAATAAAATTGAGATAATGTCGAGTGGGTCGAAACGTTAAACACCCGAGTTGAACGTTTTCTTCAAAACGAAGTATCGAAAGCTATCTAGATATTATGAGTTTGCTTCCCATTAATTTTTCACTCTGTAATTTTAGTTTTTTTTTATAACTTCCCATTGTTTTATGTTTGTGAGAATTTGGGTAACGGAGTTCAAGGAGTCTTAGTTCGCTAGCGAACTTTGAAATATGTTACGAAGTTTGGTGTTGACCGATTATATCTTGGGAAACTAATTGCCTAACGAAACTCAAGCACGTAGATGAGGTGAATCAAACTTTAAGGAGAGAATCCAACGTGTATCGGGAATCACTAACGTTTTCTTTTAACAGGATATCAAGAATAATTTTTGGACAAAAGAGATAAGCCAATGCTCGTCAAATTCAATAACACATCGATATGTATTTTGAATTTACTCGCTACTATTTTTTTTATAATTTATTTCTCATATATTATCATCTCTAGAAAATATACCTAGCGTTGCAAGGCTGTGAAACTCGGGCTCTGCTCGAACCAATCGGTGAAGATGATGAAGTTTGTCGAGGTGTACATGACAATTGACAAAAATAAACGGATATAGACAAGAGTATTAACAAAGGTTGAATTTAAGTATGTTTTAAGACTTATGGAATATATGCCGTTATACAAAAAAATAGCAGGAACATAAGTCGGATATTTGCAAAAGAACGGGAACATATGCCATTCTTACGGGCGTGACCCATGGCAAAAACTAACGGACATAGACGGAAGTGTTAACGAAGTTTGACATTGAGTACGTTTTAAGACTTATAGAATATATGCCGCGAAAGAAAAAGAACGGGAGCATAAGTCGGATGTTTGTAAAAGAACGGGAACATATGCCGGTAGTAACCCATATATTAAATCCAAAAAACATGATGATATTGTATAATTGACAACAGTCCATAAAGAAAGAAAACAATTAAAGTACCTAAGTTCAATAACACATCGATATGTATTTTGAATTTACTCGCTACTATTTTTTTATAATTTATTTCTCATATATTATCATCTCTAGAAAATATACCTAGCGTTGCAAGGCTTTGAAACTCGGGCTCTGCTCGAACCAATCGGTGAAGATGATGAAGTTTGTCGAGGTGTACATGACAATTGACAAAAATAAACGAATATAGACGGGAGTATTAACAAAGGTTGAATTTAAGTATGTTTTAAGACTTATGGAATATATGCCGCTATACAAAAAAATAACAGGAACATAAGTCGGATATTTGCAAAAGAACGGGAACATATGCCAGTCTTAAGGGCGTGACCCATGGCAAAAACTAACGGACATAGACGGAAGTGTTAACGGAGTTTGACATTGAGTACGTTTTAAGACTTATAGAATATATGCCGCGAAAGAAAAAGAACGGGAGCATAAGTCGGATGTTTGTAAAAGAACGGGAACATATGCCGGTAGTAACCCATATATTAAATCCAAAAAACATGATGATATTGTATAATTGACAACAGTCCATAAAGAAAGAAAACAATTAAATAAGTAGTCATAAAATAAAATGATAATGAGTGAGTCATGCTTACGCTGATAAGGAGGAGTATAATACGTAGCAGTTCCAGTTTCTTGGCTACAAACTAAAGTACTAAAGCTCACAGCCATGGCTAACAAAGCAATGAAATAATGAATGTTTGAAGAACTTAGATTGAGATTAAATCACAATGTCTGTCATGACATACATAGGGAATGGAATGTTTTTCCGAAATCAAGCCTGGAATTAATGTTGGCTTTCGCCGGCTTAATTACGTACTGAGATATTTACCCAAGAATATGCTCTTAAGATAATATTTGTATACAATGACCAATGTTACACATAAAAGGAACTCAACACTACATAATTTACTCACTGTATCAATAACATTATAATTAAGGTTTTTTTTTGGCTGATTATTTGTAGTTTGGAGTACTCTTGGATTTGATTAGGGGTGTAAAAAAAACCCTAAACCAAATTTAAAATCTTCTTTCAATTTTAATTATAAGAATAACTGATAAACGCGGTTGAAACATGTATCAATTTTTGCTTAAAAGTAGAAGTTACGATTTTCATCTAAAATCTATTGATAACCAATTTTATTGGACATTTTTTTACGGTTTATTAGGGAAATACCCATCTACTTACAAACTTTTTAAACAAATACTCATAGTTTCATTAAATTATATTTGGGCTTATTAGCAAAATACTCAGTCCTGGTCAAATTATTTAAAAGAATACTCAAGGTTTGATATAATCCATATCATACTCATTTTAAAAATATTTTTCCAAAACTACCCCTACTCACTCAATCTCACTATCGTTTGCAATTTGGTTCCTCGGTCACTCTACAATCGCTTCCCTCTCATCGCCGACGAGCTCTCTCGACTCCTCAGTGGCCGACGACCTTATCTCGACCCTAATTGACATGCTCTATTTCTCTGTCGAGCTCTCTCTCGCCATTGACGAGCTCTCGATGTTCATCTTTATCGAGCTCTGTCTCCTCCATGTTTGGTGTCGCCGTAGCTCGACGAACTCATCTCCGCCGCAGCCTCGAATCCTTTGCTGAAGTGCGAATCCTCTCCCTCACTCTCTGCAATAGCTTCCAGAGAAGAGCAAGTGGAGGCCGGTGAGTCGCGATTCGAAGTCGATTTCTCCTCGACGAAGAACCGTTTAAAGAGCATGGAGAAATTGATCGAAGGTAGAGGTGAGTACCTTCAATCGTTTATTCTTCTTCCGTTGCTTCAGTGATTCGGCAGAAACTGCATTCATTCATGAGAATTTAGTGTTCCTCACCATCAACCCTACCAAGCTCAAGAGAAATCGCCATTATCCAAGCTAGGACCTGCCGCTCGACAACCTTGGAGAAGCCTCTCAACAGCACCAAGCACAAGCGCGCCAAGCAGCTGCGCTTCCGCCTCGAGATTCCGGTCCTCGACGACTCCCTGGAATCTCGTGCCCAATTGGCTTCAGAGCTCTTCAAAGGCCTGCCCATCAAGCGGAAAGGCTCGCCGGTCAATGTCGCCGCCGTATGGCCTGACGTTGTGTACAGAAAAGCCGCACGCAAGGTGTTTGAAGCATTGCCTAAATGCCGGTCTAACTCACGGACTTGGTGTTGCTCGCTGAAAGCGAGGCACGAGCTTTGAACTTGGCCGGGGTTGCAGTTTTTATGGCTCCCAAGGCGTCTCAATTAGCTGCCATGAAAGGCGTTTCGGATGGTTTTCACCAGAGGCGGTGGTGATCTTTGACCTGAGATGGGCGTTCGAGGAAGAGAGCGAGTGCAGGATCCTTCGAAGTGATATATTCCTTCATGGGGCTGGATGTGAAAGGGCTCTTCAGTGAGAGAAACGAAGTGGTGTTCAAGTGTGTGAGAGCCGGGGTTGTGAGTGGCAAAAAGTGGTCGGTATTTGTTGAAGAAGATGGGAAATTGAAGATGATTTTTGTGTTCAAGGCGAGGCCGGCGATCGCCGAGGTCGAGAACGTTTTGTATAATGTGATGGCAATGAACTCGCCGGTCACAAAGTCCGTAAAGGCTTTGAAGGTTTTGGTGGTCAATGTAACCGGAAAGAATGAAGAATAATTCATATTTTTTTTTTATCAATATAATTCATATTGTTGAATGTAAGTTTGTATGAACTCAAATTAATGGAGGAATGAATTGTTGTGTGGATATTCTATTTATTAGAAAATATGTACTAAATTATTATTTGAACATATATATTGAATTTGTAACTCCAGTTACATAAGTGTAACTCCAGTTACGATAATGTAACTCCAGTTACGATAATGTAACTTCGGTTACAAAACTTTAATTCCAATTAAATTAGTGTAACCACGTTTACATTAGTGTAACTCTAATGATTGTGGTCATATTATTACATAATTGTGGTCATACTATTACATAACCATATATGACTAGAATTACGAAAGTGTAACTCCTATTACAAAAGTGTAACACCGGTTACGCTTATGTAACTTGAGTTACAAAAGTGTAACTTCAGTTACAAAAATTATTTTAATACTTCCAAATTAACTCCCAAAGCACTAAATTATTATTTTAACAAATATATTGAAATTGTAACTCCGGTTACAAAAGTGTAACTACAATTACATAAGTGTAACTTCAGTTACGATAATGTAACTTCTGTTACGATAATGTAACTTCGGTTACAAAAGTGTAATTTCGGTTACAAAAATTTAATTCCAATTAAATTAGTGTAACCACATCTACATAAGTGTAAGTCTAATGATTGTTGTCATAGTATTACATAATTGTGGTGATACTATTACATAATTGTATGTCACTATTTTTTGACAATATTTCAATTTAAATTCTTTTTTGTAACTCAAATTATGTGAAATTATTGCTACATACCTTTAGATGGAGACTGTATTTATATAATTATGTAACATAAGTGTAACCATATATGACTAGAATTACGAAAGTGTAAATCCTGTTACAAAAGTGTAACAACGGTTACACTTATGTAACTTGAGTTACAAAAGTGTAACTTGAGTTACAAAAATTATTTTAATACTTCCAAATTAACTCCCAAAGCACTAAATTATTATTTGAACAAACATGTTGAAATTGTAACTCCAGTTACATAAGTGTAACTTCAGTTACTATAATATAACTTCAGTTACGATAATGTAACTTCGGTTACGATAATGTAACTTCGGTTACAAAACTTTAATTCCAATTAAATTAGTGTAATCACATTTACATTAGTGTAACTCTAATGATTGTGGTCATATTATTACATAATTGTGGTCATATTATTACATAACCATATATGACTAGAATTATAAAAGTGTAACTCCTATTACAAAAGTGTAACACCGGTTACGCTTATGTAACTTGAGTTACAAAAGTGTAACTTTAGTTACAAAAATTATTTTAATACTTCCAAATTAACTCCAAAAGCACTAAATTATTAGTTGAACAAATATATTGAAATTGTAACTCCGGTTAGAAAAGTGTAACTCTAGTTACATAAGTGTAACTTCAGTTACGATAATGTAACTTCGGTTACGATAATGTAACTTCGGTTACAAAACTTTAATTCCAATTAAATTAGTGTAATCACATTTACATTAGTGTAACTCTAATGATTGTGGTCATATTATTACATAATTGTGGTCATACTATTACATAACCATATATGACTAGAATTAAGAAAGTGTAACTCCTATTACAAAAGTGTAACACCGGTTACGCTTATGTAACTTGAGTTACAAAAGTGTAACTTCAGTTACAAAAATTATTTTAATACTTCCAAATTAACTCCCAAAACACTAAATTATTATTTGAACAAATATATTGAAATTGTAACTCCGGTTATAAAAGTGTAACTACAGTTATATAAGTGTAACTTCAGTTACGATAATGTAACTTCTGTTACGATAATGTAACTTCGGGTACAAAAGTGTAACTTCGTTTACAAAAATTTAATTCCAATTAAATTAGTGTAACCACATTTACATAAGTGTAAGTATAATGATTGTTGTCATAGTATTACATTGTAAGTTCCTATTGCAAAACGCATACTCAAAACACTTGTGAAGCGGAGCCGAGAATATGATTTGCCTTTTCCGGTCTTCCGTTTTCGGTAAGAGTCTGGTGAATGTTGGGAAGAATGCCTCTATTGGTATCACCATTTAAAGCACTCGCACCACCACGCAAACTCGACAAGTCTTGCATCATTTCCCTCCACGCCGAGTCAGAGAATTTCGAGACAGAGGTTTCATTGTTAACGCTCTTCAACGGCGTAGCTTGCCCGGATTCCTCCGTCCTGCTAGGGTTCTTCTTTGCGAACGGCACGATCAATATGAACTCGTCGCTGCTCGCATTCAGTCATTAAGCTTACTTAACTCCCTGAAGGACACAATGTGAGACTCTCCAGCTTCAAACGATGATCGAAACATACAACGAACCAATACATTATCAAAACAACGATCAAAGATAAGATTATAAGCATAGAAACATTGATTTGGCAAATTCGTATATGGAAACTGTAACGAGAAATGGAACGGAGAGAGAGAGGGCTTGCCTTGAAAAAGAGATGAAAATTGGGGAAGGTGGAGACTGGAGGGAAACTTTTCTTGAGAAGAAGCTTGAGGTCTTCGATTGTGGAATCGGCGGCGAGAGAAACGGTGGTGGACTCGCCGGAGAATGTACGGACTAGGAATCTCTCCGGCTCTGCCATGGCCGTCGCTGGCAACAGAGGGTGAAATTTGGCGCCTCCGAATGCCTCAAAAGAGTGCCCACCGGAGAGGTTATGAGCCTCCGAATGCCTCTACCGAATGCCTCCTCCGCCCACCGGCGTCACCGACTGCTCCGATCAGCGGTGACCCGGATCTAAACTAATGACGCAGGCCGGAGGTGTTATCCACCAGGATTCATCTTAAAGTCTACTTCTCGATCTATTCCACGTGGAGACCTGATTAGTGTGGTGCCCGAACCTGTGGTCAGGTAGTGTGCGGGCCTGAATCAGGTCCCGTGTCGGAAAAAAGGACCCGAGTGACTTTGAGGTGCCAGAAGCCCAAGCCCAAAATTCACAAAAGTCTGCATACGACATTGGGCCCGGCCCAACACGAGCTATTGGGCTGCTTCAGTGTATGATCCATTTTTCTGCATCAACATTTTGGCGCTAGAAGGAAGGGCTTTCTAGAAGTCATAAGCCTCTGAGTGTACTTCCACCCAATATTCAGCAACAATGTCAAAATCGACTGAAGGCACGTTTTCCCACCCCGCGGGAAGCATCGCCCTCAATACTCGGGCCCAGATCAACGCGTGCCAAACCCAGGCGCAGGATTAGCCCGAGGATAACGCTCGTCAAAAGCCCGCCGTCGTCGAAGAAAAAGAACGACTCACCCGGCTAGAAGACAGTATCTTCCGTCTAACCGACTTGGTGTCCAAACACCTCGGCCACGACGAAGTCAACCTCGAGGCCATCGATGAGGAGGAAAGCCCAGAGGAGGCCCTCGAACTCACACAACGAAGGCCGCCTGTGACGCACCCGATTCGTCAAAACATCCGGGAACAAACACGCTCACAAGCAACTCGACGATCAGCCTTTGATCGCCTCGGTGGAGGCGAAGACGGCGTCGAAAGCAAGGATATACGAAGGAACCGTCGCGAGCAGCGGAAACACGGTCGGGGCCACCCAAGAGATGGTCAGGACCTCTGTCATCACCTAAATGACCGCAGTCATGTGTGCGACCTGCGATAGCATATCGAGCAACAAAGATCATCTCACCAGGATAACTCGAGGAACACCAGCTCCGAGACGTCTGAGGACTCCCAACACTCCTCCGCTCAACGGACTGCGCGAAAGGCCAAAACAACTGCAGCACCACATCCGGCAACACTGTCACCTGGAGACGAACTAAGAAACAAAGTCTAGGCACTTAGAAGAGAATTGCGAGAGCTCACCAACGCCCACATCTCGGATCCTGCAACAAAGAGCATGGCTGAAGGAGTTATCTCCCCTCTCGCCGATCACCTTCTAAAGGAGGAACTCTTTGGAGATCTCTGGTTCCCGATATATCTCATCTACGACGGAACCGGCGACCCCACATACCACCTGGTACAATACCAATTCTCTATACGGATCAAGAGGTGCCCTCCTTCCACGACGTGTCAGGCCTTCTGCCTCACCCTCGCCGGACCTGCATTCGAATGGTATCAGCGACTCCCCAAGGGGTCGATCGGGTCCTTCGACGAATTAAAAGAACGCTTCGTTTCCCGTTTCGCCAGCTTGATAACACAGCGGAAAGGAAAATCATACTTGTGGTCTCTCAAACAGCACAAGGATGAATCCCTCCGAGCCTACTTAAAAATGTTCACGGAGGAAGCGAACAAATTCACCAGCTATACCGATGACGACGCCGTGACCGCCATAATCGACGGCCTCCCAGTGAGCGAGTTCGCACGTTCTCTCGTGAAGAAAAGACCCACTTCTATGGCCTAACTCCTAGCGAGAGCATCGGAAGACATCGCGGCTGACGAATACTTCGTCAGCCGAAGCCAGCTCAGCCGAGATGATCAGGATCACCACAGCCGAAAAGGTCACAATGACGAGTCCCAAAGGAAAAGACAAAGGCCGCAGTCAAACTCCAAGGGACATCACCAACGACCAAGGTGAGCAGAAGGTTTTCGAAGAGACGCGGATTACACCCCGCTGACCGCATCCCCCGCTACAATCTATAGCCTCCACAAGGAGAAATCCAGCCCTCCTCGACCGATGCAAAAAACGACCGATAAAGAAAAGAGCCGGTACTGCGAGTACCATCAGGACCACGGCCACTTGACGTCACAATGCTGGCAGCTAAAAAAGCAAATTGAACAACTCATCCAAGATGGGCAGCTTAAAGAGTTTGTCAAGAAACTTGTAGCCGTCATTGGGAAAATCAATGACCCTCCATCTCGGGAAGGCAAGAAATCACGAGATAATTGTCCGGGCAAGCCCTACCAAGACGAGAATCAAAACAAAGCGAAAGCGCCTAAATACCATGTCGTGTCCACTATCCTTGGTGGACCAGAAACTGGAGATTCCAACAACAAGCGAAAGAGGTACGCCCGTGAGTTAGAAGGCAACGTCGGAGAACACCATGTCAATATCACGAATCTGACCCGCTCAACGACGGTGCTTCCTAGCCAGAACATCACTTTCACGGAAGAAGAGGTCCGAAGAGTTTCACAACCTCATAACGACGCCATCGTGGTGGAAGCGCTGATTTCCAATAACCAAATAAAGAGAATTTTGGTTGACAGCGGAAGCTCGGCCGACATCATCTTCAAAGAAACCCTGGAACGCATGAATCTGGAAGAACTCGTCCCGACACCTATCAACACCCCGCTCTACGGATTCAACGGAAAGCCAGTCTTTGCCGAGGGAGCCATCGAACTCCTAACAACATATGGGTCCGAAGAAGGAGGCCACATCACAAAAATGATCAAGTATCTTGCGGTCAACCAGCCATCATCTTACAACATCATCATGGGAAGACCCTCTCTCAACAAGATTCAAGCCATCACTTCCACTTTCCATCTGCTCGTGAAATTCTTGACGGAGAACAGAATAGGATTCATGAAGGCAGGCCAACGAGAGTCCAGGACTTGCTACGCACGAGGTACAAAAGCAAGAGAAGAAGGGCTGGTCATCCACACTGTCCGGCAGTCGGATACCAACTCTAATACTTGCTCCGAAAATACACAGACGTTCAGCGAACTCGACCCCCGGAGCGAGAGGCGCAAGCCCACCATGGAACCCTCCTCCGACATAATCCAGGTTCCAATAGACGAAAGCAAGCCCGAACAAGCGATTTCAATCGGAGCCCGGCTGCCTATCATGATCAAGACACAACTGATTGCATTCCTGCAAGAGTTTAAAGATGTCTTCGCCTGGTCACACGCCGACATGCCCGGCATAGATCCCGAGATCGCCGTTCACAGACTCAACATTGAGAAGGGAAAGACACCAAAAGTGCAGTGACGCCGCACGTTCAACCGCGAAAGATACCAGGCCATCAACGAGGAGGTCAACAAACTCATCACAACAAAATTCGTTAAAGAAGTGAGATACCCAGATTGGGTATCCAATGTTGTGATGGTAAAGAAGGCTAACGGGAAGTGGCGGATCTGCATAGATTACTCAGATCTCAACACGGCCTGCCTAAAGGATTGCTTCCCACTCCCTAGAATCGACCAGCTGGTCGACGGGACCGCCGGCCATCAGCTCATGAGCATGATGGACGCGTACTCAGGATACAACCAAATCCGCATGCATGAGCCCGACCAGATTCACACAACGTTCATCACGGACCGTGGCCTCTATTGCTACAAAGTCATGCCATTCGGACTCAAGAATGCCGGGGCCACCTATCAACGATTGGTCAACAAAATGTCCGCCCCGCTCATTGGGAAAACCATGGAGGTTTACGTTGACGACATGATCGTCAAAAGCTTGAAGGAAACCGACCACATCCAGGACCTTCGGGAGACGTTCATGCTACTCCGAAGATACCAGATGAAGCTAAACACCGCCAAGTGCGCGTTCGGAGTTGAAACGGGAAAGTTTCTGGGATTTATCATCAATCAATGAGGGATCGAAGCGAACCCTGATAAAATCCAAGCCCTGATCGATATGAAAAGTCCCCAAAAGGTCAAAGAAGTGCAAAGCCTCAACGGGCGCATCAACGCCTTAGGGCGATTTGTATCGAAGGCGACGGACCGATGCATACCCTTCTTTCAGGCCCTCAAAGGCGGGAAGAACTTCTCGTGGGATGAAAAATGCGAGACGCCTTTCCAAGAACTGAAAGCCTACCTCGGAATGCCTCCTTTATTGTCAAAGCAAGAAAAAGAGGAAGCTCTATTCCTCTACCTCTCAATATCGACAAGAGCAATCAGCGCCGTCTTGGTTCGAGAAGAGGAAAAGAGACAACTGCCGGTCTATTATGTCAGCAAGGCCCTCCTCGACGCTGAAACACGCTATACACAAATCGAGAAACTGGCCCTCGCACTGATCACGACCGCGAAAAATCTACGCCCCTATTTCCAAGCACACCAAGTCATAGTACGAACGGAACATCCCCTACGAAAGGCACTCCTCAAAGGCACCTCGTCCCGAATGACAATTTGGTCACAGGAGCTAGGAGAATACGGAGTGGAATACCATCCCCGGATCGCCATCAAAGCCCAGGCCGTGGCAGATTTCGTCGCCGAATTCACGTATGATGCCAAAGTTGAAACAGAGGAGGACATCGACGGGCCTCTTCAGACGCCCAAACGCAAAGCGAGCCCCGACGGTCCCATTTGGAATTTACACGTTGATGGTGCCTCAAACGCTAGTGGCTCTGGGGCGGGGATCCTGTTTACCAACCCCGAGGGTGGGAAGCTCCGTTATGCCCTCTGATTCGGATTTAGTGCCACGAATAACGAAGCCGAATATGAAGCGCTACTAGCCGGGCTCCAAATCACCCGAAAACTCAAAGTAGAAAACCTACGGATCCATTGCGACTCCCAATTAATTGTGAAACAAGTGGAAGGCGAGTACCAGGCAAAAGAAGAGAACATGACGGCATACCTGGCAGAAGCTGTGCGTCGCCTGGGATTTTTGGCTTGGTATGAAATAATTCAAATACCTCGAGCCGAGAACTCCGAAGCGGACACATTAGCCAGAATGACGTCAGGTGCCGGCGACGAAGAATTGGGGAAAGTTCCCGTGGAAGCCCTAGAACATCCCTCCATAAGAAAACCACAAACACTCACCATCAGCGATGGAACAAAAGACAACTGGATGACCCTAATTTTTGGGTACCTGAAACACGGTACACTCCCAGCCGACCGGAATGAGACTAGGCAAATCAAATTCCGGGCAACGAAGTATTTAGAGCACAAGGGAAACCTTTATAAACGCGGTTTCATGCAACCTCTTCTCAAATGCCTCTCCGAAAACGAAGCTAACCTCGTTCTCCGGGAAATCCACGAGGGAATCTGTGGGAACCACTTTGCCGGACGGTCCCTCTCCCTCAAAGCCCTTAAGCAAGGTTACTTCTGGCCTACCCTAAAAAAGGACGAGAACGAGATAGCTCGAAAGTGCGATAAATGCCAAAGATTCGCCAACATACCACACCAGCCGGCGGTTCCGCTGTGCCCGGTGTTGGTTCCCCGACCATTCGCCAAGTGGGGGATCGACCTAATCGGGAAATTGTCGAAGGCTCCGGGAGGCGTGGAATATGCAATAATGGCGATCGACTACTTCACCAAGTGGGTCAAGATAGAACCGCTCGCCAAGATCACGGAAACAAACACGACAAATTTTATCTGGCGCAACATCGTCTGTCGGCACGGGATTCCCGCCTTGATAATCACCGACAATGCGAAACAGTTCAACAACGTGGACCTTCGAGCCTTCTGTCAGAATCTCGGAATCAAGAACACCTACTCATCGCCCGTCTACCCCCATGCAAACGGCCAAGTTGAGTCAGTTAACAAAGACATCAAAACCATCCTAAAGAAGAAGCTCGACGAGAAAAAGGGCAAGTGGGAAGAGAAGCTACCCTCGGTACTTTGGGCCTACCGCACCACAACACGCAACGCCACTGGTGAAACCCCGTTCGCCCTAACCTACAGAGTCGAAGCAATCCTCCCCGCCGAGATAAATGTCCCCTCGGCACGAGTCGAGTTCTTTAATGAAGAACACAACGGCGAAGCACTGCGATACGAGCTCGATATCCTTGAGGAAAAGAGAAACAACCCCTATACACGACTGGTCGCCCAAAAACGAGTCTTGGAACGCTACTACAACACTAAGGTCAGAGCAAGGAATTTTTTTTGAAGGAAACCTGGTACTAAGAAAAGTTGGTCAGAAAACACAGGTCCTTGGTGCCGACGTCCTCGGGCCAACCTGGGAGGGACCCTACCGCGCGACCAAGGTGGTCAGGGACGGAACGTACCGCCTTGCAGAAATGGGGGGTACCGAAGTTCCCCGACCCTGGAACGTCGAATACCTAAAGCAATATCACCCAGTGAAGAGCACCCGGCAGAACCAATTGAGATAATAGTTGAAGCTAAGACACAACCCGAATCTAAGAAGATAGTCGGAGAAGTGATCAAAGCAGACGCTAAAACAACGATTGGGCTAACATCGCCACCGTCAGAATATCCATGTACCAAAAACTGGCATGAGAATAGCCTCGGCTGCCGGCCTATGTAAAAGAAGAGCGCCACAAGAAGCGCCATATATATATGTACGAGAGATCTTGTTCCCTTTAATTTTTGAGATAGTTTTTCGCATAAACTTACCTGAAAACTGGAAAGTTAACAAATCTGATAATAAGAACTAGCCCGGACCTCGGTCCCGCCAACACGGGCTAAAAAGCCGGAAAATATTGGCCCGGACCTCGATCCCGCCAACTCAGGCTCAAAAGCCGGAAAATATTGGCCCGGACCTTGGTCCCGCCAACAGAGGCTCAAAAGCCGAAAAATATTGGCCCAGACCTCGATCCCGCCAACACAGGCTAAAAAGCCAAAAATACTGGCCCAGACCTCGGTTCCGCCAACACAAGCTAAAAAGCCAAAAAATATTGGCCCGGACCTCGATCCCGCCAACTCAGGCTCAAAAGCCGAAAAATATAGGCCCGGACCTCGGTCTCGCTAACACAAGCTCAAAAGCCAAAAAATATAGGCCCGGAGTTCGATCCCGCCAACACAGGCTAAAAAGCCAAAAATGCCGGCCCGGACCTCGATCCAGCCAACACACGCTCAAAAGCCCAAAAATATTGGCTCGGACCTCGATCCCGCCAACTCAGGCTCAAAAGCCAAAAAAATATTGGTCCGGACCTCGATCCCGCCAACACAGGCTAAAAAGCTTAAAATACTGGCCCGGACCTCGGTCCCGCAAACACAGGCTCAAAACCCAAAAAATATTGGCCCGGACCTCGATCTCGCCAACTCAGGCTCAAAAGCCAAAAAATATTGGCCCGGACCTCGGTCCCGCCAACATAGGCTCAAAAGCCAAAACATATTGGCCCGGACCTCAATCTCGCCAACACAGGCTAAAAAGCCAAAAATATTGGCCCGGACCTTGATCCCGCCAACTCAGGCTCAAAAGCTGAAAAATATTGGCCCGGACCTCGATCCCGCCAACACAGGCTAAAAAGCCAAAAATACTGGCCCGGACCTTGGTCCCGCCAACACAGGCTCAAAAGCCAAATTTTTTTGACTCGGACCTCGATCCCACCAACTCAGACTCAAAAGCCGGAAAATATTGGCCCGGACCTCGATCCCGCCAACTCAGGCTCAAAAGCCGGAAAATATTGGCCGGGACCTAGATCCCGCCAACTCAGGCTCAAAAGCTGGAAAATATTGGCCCGGACCTCGATCCCGCTAAACTCAGGCTCAAAAGCCAAAAATATTGGCCTGGACCTCGATCCCGCCATCTCAGGCTCAAAAGCCAAAAAAATTCGCCCGGACCTCGATCCCGCCCAAATCTACAATACGCAAGCACATACATGGTGTACAATTACTCGGATAATCTCAAGAAGACAAAATCCCAAGCGAAGGCAATATACGAATAAAAGTTGTTTACATACGGTCAGCCAGTTACACATACATACCAATCACGAAGAGGTTATGACAAGCCGACTAATACCACTTCGGATCTACATACAAGATTGCGCCCAAAGGCGCTAAAACGGTGCCATCTACAAAAAGGCAAAAACCGCGGGCCCTAAAAAAAATTTATATATATATATATATTTATATATATAGGGTCATGCATCATCGCCGTTACCAGGGGCTCGATAACCCTCGATGGCCGCCTCTAGGAAGTCATCCGCGGCTGTACCACGAGCCTCATCTCCATTAACATCCACGAAGCCACCTCCCCAAGTAATCCGAGGAATAAAGACAGGCAGGGCACTGGTCCGACTCCCTGTCGAAGAAAGCCGGCCAACGGAGACCGAGGTCCCCTGGAAAGCAAAGGTCCTCGTGGCGCCCGGTGGGAGAGCAGCCATGGCAGGGGCCAAGCGATCCTGCACATCCTGGGGAACATGCGCAGCATGGGCAAACGACATGCTGATCCACATCCCCGAGTTTACCCGCAACAGCTCAAGAACGGCTTCCACGAAGCCATCCCACCTGGCCTTGATAACTGTGGCCTCCTGACGAGCGTCGGCGGCGTCAAGGCGAGAGTTCAAGAGTCCCACCATGTTTTGAAAGGCATGGAACCGCTGGGCATATTGTTCCATTCCAACCTCTGCAGCGTGTGCTTTCTCCAACACCTGATCGCGCGACCTCTGAATATGACGGTTCTCGCGACATAGATGCACCGTATCAGGCAACCCCTCCATCTCGTCGGTCCCCAACGAACTATTGCTAGGAATAGCGCTAGAACTGCCACCCGCGAGATGGTCAAACTGGAATGGCATGGCTGCAAGGTTGGACGTCCCAGGCCCATACATATCGTACTAGTACTGCAAAAGCAACACGGAAACATCAGGCGAAACCTAAACACCACGAAAAGAAAGAATTAGGAAGTAAAAAGATTACCGACTCAACGGGACCAGTCGCGAGGAATTGGTCAGGAAAGCTCGAAATAACCGGCGTCTCTGGGCCAGGGATCATGGAGCCGGGAACGTCGGGAGACGTCATCCCCATGAAATCGGGAGTCACCACCGCCGTATAATCGAGGGGTGCATAAGATAAATCACTAAAGTACGTGCCGGGCCCCTGAAAAGGCATATATGAGCGAAGTTTCATGGCTGGCAGAGAAGGCATAATGTGCGAGATGGCTTCCGGTCCACCTGGAAAATACGAAAGAGGGACATCTCCGTCCGTTTTGGGCTGGCGTCTCCGGCGCCTCATCCAGGAGGTACCAGTGGACTAATGATGATGACCTCCGGAATGAGTCTGATCCTAGTCCATACCTGCAAAAAGAAAAAGAAGCGTTAGAGAATATACGATATACAACATAAATAAACACTCACCAAAGAAAAAGAAAAATTCACACATACACCGAGGGAGTTCCTATCGAAAGAGACGATACTCCAATCAGATCACGGAAGCAAGCTGGCGAAAGCCCGAGATTGCATCCACCCCGATTGAACCCAAGAAGCCCTCATCAATCGAGAGGAGAAGCGCCCAGGGATTGCACATTCCATCATGAAAAAGCGGAGGAAATCCCCATCGATGGCCATCGTCGGATGATACGACCGAAGACGTCCGAAATACCGAGGGGAAGATCCCAGGAAAGTTTCCGGAACCCACACCCAACGTCTCTGCCAATTCGGATCCAAAATCGGTCCTAGATGGCTAATGGGCAACGTCTGGATAATGCGGGGACGCACCTAACCCCTGATCCAACCACCACTTTCGGTAGATTCAAGTTGAATGATTTGCCGAAGTTGAGACAGATTCATGGCACGGCCTCGGCCCGAATGCCACATAGAAAAGCACCCAGCAACAAACCACCAGACGTCGGGACTAATTTGGAGTGGATGAAGGCCCAACGACACCAAGAGCCGCTCTGGGAAGGATGAGATGGGCAAGAACAGGCCCAGACGAAGGCTTTCCAGAGGGATTGCAATCATTCCCTCGCGAGGGCGGCTAGGTACTTCCCACTCAGAGGGGGCATAAATCTCTGGGGGAAATACCAAACGTTCCGTCCAAAAAAAGTCCACCAGTTCTACGTAAGTGACCATGCTCGGCACATTAATATCCCTTAAAGAATCCGGTCTTGGAGGGGGCAAAATTATAGAATCGTCCAAATCTGAGTCATCCTCCCCAGTCGCTAGATTGTGAATCGGGCATGACCCGCCTGCTATGACGACACTATGACGTGATCCGCTCACATCACCGGCCAATTCGACTGTGCTTACAACAATCCCACAAGAATCCGTACCGACTCCTAAAATTTCTAAGTCCAAATCCGGGTTTACTAATTGGCCATATCAGGAGGCCGCCTCAGAAACACTTGGTTCGCCCGGCATAAATTCCGGCGTCTCGGCCCCCCTCCAAGAGAGCGGCAGGGGGACCAGACAAGATCCCATAATTCCTGATACGCCCACCGGACACTCCCGACCCCTATCCAACCACACCGGCGGCCGTCTCCGATCGCCGAAACGTTCAAAATTCAATCCGAGACCACCCGCCAGAATCCCCTAGGATCCAGGTTCACCGACGACGGCCCAAACTCATCGTCGCCGCCGTGACCTCCCGCCGGAGAAAATTTAGGCAGATCGGGCCTCCCCCCTTCGTCGGACCCAAGAAAAATCATTCTGGGCATCCTCCTCTCCGACCGAAGCCCGGGGCGCGAAATCCGGCCACCCCGCGCGCCGGGTCTGCTCCCGGCCATCCCAGATATGGTCAAGACTCCTCCCTGGAGCTCGCCGGACCCATCCCGTCCGTTGACGGTCACCACCCAACGGCCACACGCAGCCTCGGAATCCCACGGCACCGAGCGAACACGTGCGCGCAAGGCGGAGGTGCGCTCCTCCCGGCCGGGTCTGACCGCCCCAAATCTGACCGACGGGCCTCCTCCACCCTCGCCGAGCCTTCCCTGGCCGACGACGAGCATCGTCGCGCCTCCACTAGCCACTCCTCCCTCGCGACGTTCTGTCGACCACGCCGCTCCTCTCATCAGCACGGATCTGGCCAACTAAACTCCTCCACCCTCGCCAAGCCCTCCCCGGCCGACGGTGCGCTTTGCCGCGCCTCCACGGTCCTCGCCAGTGCCTCCCGGCATGGGAAGCTCAGCCGACTTCGACGAGGCCTCCTCTCCACGGATCTCGGTCAAATAGTCGACTCCCGAGCTCGCCTCGGCCGTGGAGTCCCTCCGGCGATCTCCTCCGGCGACAAAAAAATCTGACGAGGGGCCCAGATCGAAGAAGGTCCTCTTGGCCATGGCCAAGCTTCGAAGAAACAAGAAAAAAGAGAAAAAAATGCAGTGGAGAGTATGATTCAAAGACTCAGTTCGTGAAACAAACTTTCCCAAAAAATCAACACGACAAATACGTTCGAAACTATACTAAAAAAATTACAGACTCAGGTAACAAATTCAAGAGAAAAATATGCTTCTCAGAATGAATCAATGAAGGAGGAGGACTCACAGATCTGCAGTCAAAGTCCGTGAGCAGAGGAAAAATTACTATTCACCGGGCCGTAACTCCTTGATTCACGCAAATGTTTCCGTTCTCATCCCCTTCCATTCCCATTTATAGAAATTTTACGGAAAATGAAAATTCCCGCAAAATTGGGGGGTTAATGTTACGGGTCTTTACGGGATTAATGATTTTACGGTTTAATTGAAAGAAAATCATTTGATTTGATTGAAATGATTTATATTTAATTAAAATGATTTATCTTTATATGATATATACTAAAAAATCTTGGTTCTTAAAACTGAATTTAGTGAAAAGGTTGTTTGTGGTTAATCTTGTTTTAATCGAGAGATACAATACGAGCTACAATAATGTAAAATCTACGTGAAATCGGTTATCCTATGTATATACAGTTGAACCTATATAAATTAATAAGGTCGGGATCGATCAATTTATTATATTATCGAGTTTATTAATTTATCGAGGTAAAAATTTAACTAAGTTAGTACAAGTCGAGACCGGAAAAAAGTATTAATTAATCGATGTACTATTTTATCAAGTATTAATTTATAAAGATTCTAGTGTGTATGATAATCAATAGTGAATTAACACAATATTTAGTAACACTACGATCATGTGTTAATAAACTTCATATGTGGGGCTATTATTCTAGTATAAAATCATAGTGATAAAAGTTCGTTTTACTTCACGAAAGATTTTCACCAATATTTCGTTCAATTTCATTGGAATAATCAGACTTTACAGTAAAAAGTCATCACATCGTTTTTTCTCTCATACTCCTTTAATACTAAATAGGTTTAATTACTATAATTATCTATTTATATTACTATATGTTACATGCATTTTTATTAGTAAAAAACTATCCTATTTGTTACGGGTCTTTACGGGATTAATGATTTTACGGTTTAATTGAAAGAAAATCATTTGATTTGATTGAAATGATTTATCTTTAATTAAAATAAATCACCCCTGTTACGGGTCTTTACGGGATTAATGATTTTACGGTTTAATTGAGAGAAAATCATTTGATTTAATTAAAATTATTTATCTCTAATTAAAAGGATTTATCTTTAATTAAAATGATTTATCTTTAATTAAAGTAAATCAACCCCAAAATCAAATTTCTCTTCGGATTCCCGTTTTTGCGAAAGAAAGTGTCCAGATGATCCCAAAAGTATGAAAATACCAAAAATCGATATAAAATTTGTGAAAAACGGACTCGGGACGAGTCCGGGGCCTCCCGGGACGACCCAGGAGGGTCCCACCACGTTGTGGGACACCCTGGGGGCCCACCAAGGGGCCCACTCTGACAGGGACACGTGTCGCCCATTCGCTGGAGCCGCATCGCTCCACCAGCGATGCGACACGTGTCCCACGCGCGTGTGAGGCAACAGCCTCGGTTCACCACGCGCCAAGGTGACCGAGCCGCCTTCCAGCCGCGCGTGAGGTCGCGTCTGGCATCGGATCGCCGTGATATTTGCAGCGTTGGATCGGGAACGTTTTGGGGATGCGAAAAACTATATAATTGTGCCTTAGGGGCTTCCCGGATGAGGAGATAATAGCGAAACAGCCCTCGGGCCTTTTCCTATAAATAGGAAGTTGACCTCCCTTTATTCACAAGAGATTCTACCCGAGAGAAACACTTGGGAAAACCTCCAAATGCTCCCAAAACCCTCTCTATCATCCCTAAGATCAATCATCCTCAAAATAGCCCGCTAATGTTGAGCGTCGGAGGTGAATCGGGGGGTAAAACCCTCGTTTCTCCCTGACCGTGGTGTTAAATTGTCAGGTTCCGGAAAAGAGAAATCCAACTAGAGCGGAAGCTATGGAGAAAATTCTGGCACGATATTCAACTTCCCCTGTCTAGGTTTGGGATCGGCGTGGTGCTCGTTCTATCCTTTGGCCTTTATATCTCTCGCGGATATACTGACTTCACGGATAGAACGCAGGATTAGTGTGGTGTGGTGCCCGAACCTGTGATCAGGTAGTGTGCGGGCCTGAATCAGGTCCCGTGTCGGAAAAAGGACCCGAGTGACTTTGAGGTGCCACAAGCCCAAGCCCGAAATTCACAAAAGTCTGCAAACGACATTGGGCCCGGCCCAACACGAGCTATTGGGCTGCTTCAGTGTATGATCCATTTTTCTGCATCAACACTAGTTATTTTAAATAACGTGTTATCCCTTGGCATTCTTTGCACATGATTGAAAACTATTTTTTGACCATTTTCATTCTAAAGTTAAGAGATTGTGTATTTGATGCGAACACGAGATGTGTGTCCGGAAGGACATTCAGAAAAAAGGCTCACGCGAGGGTCTAACTTTGACTGGCTGTATTTTTTTTACTCTGAGTGTCCGGTTTATGGAGTCTTCATACTAAATTGAAGCTCGGGACATCGGTTACGAGATAGCAGGGGAATTATTGCCCAGAACTGCATTCCAGAGGCTGAAGACACAGACGCCTTATTTTGAGCGAACTTTGTATTTTGTCATCTTTATTTTACGTCGTTTTTAATTGTCTTCGTCTTTGTATTTATTTTTTTGTCATTTTGATTTTGAGAAACTACATGTAGTTTTTGCTTATATAATCACTTGCTTTCTTGTGAAAAAGAGTTGGTGATGAAATGAAAATTTGAGACTTTGAGCTTATAAACGTAAGAAATGACGTTATAGGTATACTTGCTGACAATGTTTATCTCTATCACAAGTTCTATAATTAGTTTTTTAATTTACTTTATAGCTTAAACTTGAGTGCCAAGTTTATAAGGGCTAGAGTGGTAATTTTTTATGTAGTATGATTGCCTATATATAAGCGCATGTGGTGAGAAAATAAACATCAATCTCTTCCACTTCCAATTCCAATTTGTATTCGAGAGCTTAATCAATAGAGATAATTTACTTCTCCACTTTCTCAATTGGCTATATATATATATATATATATATATAATATCTCTTCTCTTATATATAAAATAGTGTGTCGTTTATTTTGAGTGTGGTTAAAAATCCATATAATACCAACATTTGGTATCAGAGCGGGGTTGTGAGTGTTGTTTTCAGGTCTCTTGAAATTCTGAGTATGCTCTGTGGTTGCGGTTCCGACTAATCTTCCACATCACAAACGATTTCTTGAGATTTTATTGTGTGGGTTTCTTTGTGTCGAGGTACTGCCAACACGATGGGTGATCTCCAAGTTGTCGGATGAATCAAGAAACTCAAAAGCAACAACTACAATACGTGGGAAACATGCATGATGTCCTATTTTCGTGGGCGGAAGCAAAACTTTGTCACCGGAGGAAGATGCTAACAACATCTTACGCAAATGGAGAATCAAAGAAGGCAAAGCAATGTTTTCTCTGAAGACCACCGTTGAAGAAGAGATATTGGAGCACATTCGGGACGACAAGACGGCTAAAGAAGCATGGGATACATTCAGGACGCTTTTCTCAAAGAAGAACGATGCGAGGGTTCAACTCTTGGTGAACGAGCTACTGTCATAACGCGATGTGACGATTGCTCAGTATTTTCACAAAGTCAAGTCGATATGTCGTGAGATTAGCGATCTTGATCCAAAGTCCGTCATCGGAGAGGCACGTATGAAGAGGATCATCATCAACGCGTTGAGACCGGAGTATCGAAGCTTCGTGATTGCTGTACAAGGATGGCCCGTTCAACTATCACTTGTAGAGTTCGAGAATTTGCTAGCAAGCCAAGAAGCGATGGCTAAGAAATGGGAGGCGTCACACTGAAGAATGAAGAGGAGAAGCACCTCCTGGTGGAACATGAAGAATGGGTGGCCAAGCAGAAGAAGAACCATGGAGTTGAGTCTTCTTCTAGCTCGTCGAGTCATGGTAGATACGACGGTGATAGCCGAGCGTGTGGTAGCGGCCGAGGATGAGGGCAAGGTTGTGAGATGCGAGGTCACCGCAGTAGCTCACCCCTCCAGGAAGGCACCACAGTGCGAAGAAACAGGAGCACGGTGAAATGCTACAATTGTCAGAAGCTCGGCACTATGCATCGGAATGTCGCAGCAAGAAGCACGGCGATGAAGCGAATCTAATAAGATTCCATGAAGACGAGCGAATGCTGATGTTCGCCCAGTAGGATGGAGAAACGTTGAATTGCGAAAAGAGGAGGAGACGATCATCGAAGAAGAGATCGACGCTGAGTCCGGGCGAGAAGCGCCAGTCCACGTGAAGTTGAGCCCGAAGCCCGAGCTGATGATGGCCGAGAAGAGGCCCAACCCGGAGAAGATGGCGACGAGACGGTCATGATTATCGAGGACAAGATCATTGCAAAGAAAGAAAGTTTATACTGACGTCTGGTATTTAGACAATGGTGCGAGCAACCACATGACGGGAGATCGAGCTAAGTTTGAAGAGCTCGATGAGAAGATCAAAGGGAACGTGAAGTTCGGCGATGAATCGATCGTCGAAATCAAAGGCACAGGTCCATCATATTCCAGTGCAAGAATGGGGACGAACGCCTCTTGACCCAAGTGTACTACATCCCGAAGCTGAAGAGTAATATCATCATTCTCGGTCAGATGACGGAGGTCGGAAACACAGTGGTGATGGTCGGCTCATACTTGAAGATGTTGAACCAGAGTGGCGCGTTGTTGATAAAGGTGAAGAGAACGCCAAACATGTTGTACAAGGTACACCTGGAGACAGGCCAACCCATCTGTTTAATGGCTTCCTTGGCAGACCCTGCTGGAATCGATATCATCACGATGCTGATTCCTGGTCGTATCTGCGGATCTAGACTAAAAAATTCACCGCCGACCTATTAAGAAATCTTAATCTATGATTAAGTACACGGTTTGACCTTTAAAAATATTTTGCGGGGTTAGAGTCCCATACCAATAACCATGTCAAACTGTCTGCATCAAAATCAATATACAACTATTTTCCCCAAGATCGTGATAGATTAATTATTTTAATTAATTCGTTCTTGATTTTAATTCTGAGCCATGCGTATCAGTAAATAATCCTTAATCAATAACCATAAAATCGTGTACCTTATTCCTGTAGTCTCTGACTCGGATCTTGATTTTTGGAAGAATTTTCTGACTCCGATCTTCAATCCTTTTTGCTATTTCTGAGAAGAAGATGCTTCTAGAAGTCTTCAGAAACCTCCTTGAGAGAGAGAGAGAGAGAGATCGAAATCTGAAAATGAAGTGTGTGTTTTTTGGTTTCAGGTGATCCCTATTTATAGGGAATGACCCAACCGCTTTTGTGAAAATCTCTCAACCAATTGTAAGAGATTTACTCAACTGTTTGGAGATATTCACTCTAAGATTTAATATAATTTAATTTAATTTAATTAAATAAACAGTAAATCCAAAATAAATCTTTTATGAAAATACCCTAAAAGATTTAATAAATCAAATCTTTATATTATCAAAGATTAAATTCGAATTATATATATATATATATATATATATGTTTCGAATTTATTTACTTGATTTCTCTCTTTAAATATTCCGGTATAAATACCAATATTTAATTTTTCTAATTTTCAATTTAAATAACAGTGTCACTTTTAGTATATGACTAAAAACTGTTATTATCATAAATCCTGAACCGTCTTTCAGAATGACACGATTCAAGAAGATAACTGTACCAGAATTTAATTACCCACAACCTAGAGATGTCTTAGGATTAAATTTAATCGTATTTTTGTGGCTTCATTGACAAATCATTTGATAGTTTTGTCACTTTTTAGGTTATTAAGGGATTCGTAATATTAATCACGAACCGAGTCTAATTGGAGTATCCTATTCAAATGAAAAAAAAATTGACTATATTTGCGGTGTCATCCATTATGGATCTACAAAGGGGAATAATGGACATACACACTCGAGCTTCGATAAAAGCGTAGACTCTTACCAACCTCGATTACATTTCACTATAGCTCTTGGTTGAACTCTCAAGTATGTATTATAATTATCTTCCTGAGCACAAGTGTCCATCGATTCAATCAGATGTCTGGTTTGCTAGGTTTTTCTCTTATTATGACATTCATGAAAAAGGATGATGTTTAGCGTTCTGCCTTTTTCGATGATACTATCTTATTTTTATGATTCTATAAACTACTCACTCATTAAATGATGAATGTTAATGAGCTGATCATGAGTACTTATATGTTTCTTTGAATCAAAACAAGATCATAAAGATATTGTCCCTATATACTATTGTGCAACTTATCCCGGTCAACCGTCTAATACCAAAATAAAAGTATTAGGAGTACCAAGCTGTACTCTGTAACGATTCAATTAAAGATTATATAAATTGAACCGTATAAGTCCACAATGCTCAGGAATTCAACCTGATTGCATCTGATCATCTTTAGCGACTCTTTCGTACTATCATCAGTGACATACTTAATTGATGATTTTGGATGCGAAGTCTAGTCCGTCCAATATGAAAACACTCCATACTTGATAAACTTAACAGTGCACGAACTACACTATGATCCGGTAACAGATCATCACCTAATTGTGATTAAGTTTATCAATGGTCGTTCACGCCTTAGAAATTCCCTTTTCTAATCTAGACCATGGACCATTTTAAGTTCTTTATTCGTGACAGTCAAACCACCTCACAAAAGACTACTTGTGATGACATGTACACGATAGTTTGCATTATATATTTATAATCCGAAGACAACTATATAAGATAACTTTAATAAGCACCATTCATTATAGGCAAACGACCATAATCTTATGTGATGAGATTAGCATCTGAATAGAGGGCCTATATGTACAAAAGACACGGATTAGTTATCGCACGCACGACTTAGGCACGTAAATTTCTACGCGCTCAAGACGATGGGAGATAAGAAGATGGCCTTTGGGGTTCCCAATATTGAACACCCCAACCAGCTCTACGAATGTTGCATGGTCGCGAAACAGGCAAGAGTGCCATTTCCGATCAAGGCCAAGTTCTGAGCAGAGCGACCCCTCTAATTGGTGCATGCGGACTTGTGTGGTATAATCACCCCGGCCACCCTAGCCGGCAACAAGTACTTCTTTTTACTTGTTGATGATTACAGTAATTGGATGTGGGTTTATATGATCAAGGATAAGAGTAGAGCCCTCGAAGTCTTCAAAAATTTCAAGAGGCTCGTGGAGAACCAATTTGGACATAGATTAAAGACCCTGCGAATTGATCGAGGATGCGAGTTCACGTCTCCGAATTTTGCAGAATACTGTAGAGAAGAATGTGTAGAGCGATACCTCACCGCACCATACACGCCTCAGCAGAACGACGTAGTGGAAAGACGAAATCGGACCATCATGGACACAACAAGGAGTTTGCTGAAAGACATGCAAGTCCCGGCGAGGCTATGGGGAGAAGCGGTACGACACGCGGTCTACTTGCTGAACCGTCTACCGACGAAGACGCTAAGCGAGCACACCCCTTACCAAGCGTGGAAATGGAAGAAACCTGATCTGGAGCATTTGAAGGTGTTTGAGTGCACCGCGGATGTGAAGACTGTGGGACCATAACTTATAAAGCTCGATGATTGGAGTCAGCCGATGGTGTACCTTGGCGCCGAAGAAGGGAGCAAGGAACACGTGTTTTACGACTCCCAACGCGGCAAAGTGCATGTGAGTAGAGACGCCGTGTTCGAAGAGGATAAGAAGTGGGAATGGTGAGATGAGAACGGAGAGCCCATACTGAACTCAGTGGAGTTCATACATGAAGAAGAAGAGGTGGTCGAGCGCGAAGGGAAACAGTCTGTTCCAGGGACTAGCATCGTCGGAAACTAGTTCGTCTGGAACCAGCTCACCACCAGGAGTGCCTGACCTAGGATCAGGAATGAGCACCCCGATCCCAATGACAGCTTGTGCGGGAGGAACCAGCTCGGGAGACTCGTCGATCAACGACGGACCAAGAGGGTTCCGACCTCTACGGAGAAGCGCTAGAGCTTGATTTGGGCCTGGATGAGCTCCTGTTGGTTAGTGAAGAGGAACCAACCAACTATCGCGACGCAGCCACCGAGAAAAAATGGCAGGAGGCGATGAACAAGGAGCTGGAGTCTATCGAGAAGAATCAAACATGGGAGCTTATTGATCTTCTATAAGGTCATAAGTCCATCGGTCTAAAATGGGTCTACAAGCTCAAGAAGGACTCAGAAGGAAAATTCTTGAAGCACAAAGCAAGGCTAGTCACAAAGGGCTACGTGTAGAAGCAGGGAGTAGAGTTTGAGGAAGTTTTTGCTCTAGTAGACAGACTCGACACGTTCAGGAAGATCCTAGCCCTTGCTGCTGACCGAGGCTGGAAACTCCATCACTTGGACGTCAAATCAACATTCTTGAATGGTTAATTGGAAGAAGAAGTCTATGTTACTCAGCCGGAAGGCTTGGTCGACAAGACCGCAGAGCAGAAGTTGTACAAGTTGTTAAAAGCTCTTTATGGGCTGCGGCAAGCACCACGTGCGTGGAATACTCGACTCGACAGGAATATGAAGAGTCTTGGATTCAAGAAGTGATCTCAGGAGCAAGCAGTCTACACGAGGAACTCCGGAGAGGAGGCCCTTATCATCGGTGGGTACGTCGATGACCTGATCGTAGCTGGATCCAGTGCATAATGCATAGATGGATTCAAGAAGAAGATGATTAAGGAGCTCGAGACGAGTGTCGTCAGACTACTCTTATACTACCTCGGTTTCGAGGTCGATCAGAAGAAGGAATGCATCACGTTAAGGCAGATGGCCTATGCGAAGAAGATTCTGAAGCAATTCAAGATGGCGGATTCCACCCGAGAAAGTATCCGATGGAACTAAAGCTAAAGCTCGGAAAAGATGTAGAAGGAACCCCAATGGATCCCACAGAGTACAGGCGTGTCATCGGGTGTCTCTAGTACTTAACCCAAACCCGACTTGACATCTCATATGCAGTTGGCATGGTGAGTCGTCAAATGGAGAAGCCTACTAGTCTACACCAGCAAGCTGTGAATCACATCCTTCATTACGTGAAGGGAACGACGAGTTACGGAATCCAGTACGGAAGAGGAAGTGAAGAACTGGTTGGTTTTACCGACACTGATCTAGCCAGTGATGTCGATGATAGAAAAAATACCGGAGGAATGGCGTTTTACCTCAACGGTAATCTGGTCACTTGGCAGTCTCAAAAGTAGAAAAATGCGGCCCTTTCATTTTGTGAGGCCGAGTTCATGGCAGCGACCGCAGCGTCGTGTCAAGCATTATGGCTAAGGAACTTACTGAGTGAAGTGACTTGAGCCGAGCAGAAGCCAGTGACTCTCTACGTTGACAATAAGTCCGCGATCGCACTGATGTAAAACCCGGTGTTTCATGGACACAGTAAGCATATCGACACTCGATATCACTTTATTCGCGAGTGTGCTGAAGAGCGGGAGATCATCGTGAAATTTTTTAGCACCAAAGAGCAATGTGCGGATATACTCACCAAAGCCCTAGCTCGAGTCAAGTTCGCAGAGATGAGAGAGTTACTCGGTATGAAGAAGCTCGATCCACGTCAAGCTTACGGGGGAGAATATAAACGTAATCAATGACGCTACAAGTATACTTGCTGACAATGTTTATATCAATCACAAATTGTATAATTAATTTTTTATTTACTTTATAGCTTAAACTTGAGTGCCAAGTTTATAAGGGCTAGAGTGATAGTTTTCTATGTAATATGATTGCCTATATAAGCACATGTGGTGAGAAATTAAACATCAATCTCTCCCACTTCCAATTTGTACTCGAGAGCTTAATCAATAGAGAGAATTTACTTCTCCACTTTCTCAATTGGCTATATATATATATTATATATATATATATATATATAAATATCTCTTCTCTTATATATAAAACAATGTGTCGTTTATTTTGAGTGTGGTTAAAGATCAATTTAATACCAACAGAGCTCTCTCTCCAAATTTGAGTGTTCGTGAGTGAGCTCGGAGTTTGATGCCTTCGATCCGGTATCCGTGGACGGATCAACGGTTCTTGGATGCCCGAGTCTAGTTATTCGTGCACGAATCAATAGGCAAGGAAGGTTCTTCGATCGGGTATTCGTGCGCTCAATCAACGATACTAGTTTGACTATCCGGTAATGTTATCTATCTAGTTCGATTTATATTTTTATTTCTGCTTCTGGGTTCTGCAATCTTCTTTAGACTTGAATCCGTCTTTTTTTATTTTTTATTTTTTTTATAAGACGCTGGTTGCGTAAATATTGTTATATCCTTGAAGGTTTTTTTTTTTTTTTTTTTTATGTTGACAGTCTTACTATCTTCATAAAATATATACCCATCTGACTATGTATATGTTCATTGTTGGTTCTAATATATAAAAAATAAATAAATAAAATAACATTGTGCCGGTCTGACAAGAGAATTATTTTCACTTTCAATTATATTTATAACAACAGTTTGATATAATAACGACATATAGCGAGTTACACAAGATATTGTTTAATTAACTCTCACATATTACCTCACGAGATCATGTAGTATTTATTTCAGATTATATATATTATAAATAGCTCCATATATAACTAGCAACAATGATCTCGTTGTATACTTGAATAGCGACCGTCTTCAAACCCTGCAATGCCACGAAAGAGATGGTGAATATCATTTAAAAAAATATATATGGAGGGTTTTCTGTGAGAAAAGTAGATACTTTTGGAAGGAGACGTTGATGACTCCAGCATCAAGATCAGCAATGGAAGCGAAGGCGTCTTGTGATAAGTCGATAGTACCCCGACAGGACGGACAATAGTCAACGATCTTGACCACGACAGAGCCACCTGAGCACGGGTTAGAGTTGGTGGCTGCGGCGCTGAGGCACGTGACTTTGTACTTGTGGCCACACGCCTTTCCACCTTCGTAAAATGCATCACTCGCTGCGGCGATCATCACCCCTTCGTCTTTGTTACCATAGCAACTAGATGCTGCATGTTTAAACCCCATAATTAGTATAACAAAAAAGTTTATGCTATGTCGGTAGGTCACTTTAAGTTTTTCATTCCAATCATACCCTCTTGTTTAACAGATATAGTTGTAATAATCATTTTTAATTTATTTCAACAAAGCATAAATTATAGACAAACTTCGATTTTATTTTTAGCTATTAGGAGAGACTAGAGAGTATAGATAGCATAATTATAATTAGTACATATCAATATCCTCCAAAAAAAAAAAAAAAAAGAAGTGGATATCAAATGGCCACAATTCAGTAAACTGTGTGATAATTTGAGCCATATCATGGACGGTTTAGGACTTCATAAAGTAGGGGAAGATACAATTATTTTTAACCTAATAAGCATAGAGTTGAGACAATATGGAAAATATTAGAAATTATTTTTATAAAGATTATGATATAATCATTTGTATTATTAATATTCTGATGAAAGAATGATGAACACAGTTCTTACGCCGATAAGGAGGAGTATAGTACGTAGCAGTGCCAGTTCGGGCAGAAACAGAAGAAATTAAGATGACAAATATTATTAGAGAAATTGCTAACAAAGCAGTGTAGTGAAGCTTTTGAGAAGCCATAGTTTGTTAGAAATAATTGAATAACTAAGTACGTACTAGCAGTTATATATGGAAGATAGGGTTTTTTCTTTCTTTGTTTGAGTGATATACGTGTTGTTAGACGATGGGTATTTATATAAGGTTTGGCTGAAAGTTAGTGGCATAGTTTATAGTATCATTATATCATAACAAGTTAGATTGAGTGCTTTCAGAGTAGAGCCGCAACTCACGACGTCGCGACGCATCGCGACCTAATCGTGAAAAATCGCGACTGTTCACGTCGCGACGCGTCGCGACTCGTGCAGTCGCGATGGGTCGCGATTTTGTCGCGACTCGTTGGGCGATGTTTGCGGCATATGTACCTGTTTTCTTGAAATGTTTATTTTAGTACTTTTTACCCGAATTTAATTACAAGAGTTTATTAATTATTTCAAAATTATATTTAAGTATGTTAATTATTTAAAATTATTATCTATAATTTATTTTTTTCAAAATTATTATTTAAGTATGTTATAATTTATTTCTTTGTAAGATATTAATAATCTTAATTTTTATTATTAATTTTTAATTTGTAACATATGTTAATAAATATTAGTTTGTAACATATTAATAATTTTAACAAATTTAATTAACATGTAATAAATTTCGGGTGAAAAAATGTGTTATTTATGCCATAAAAAAACAAAATCACGGGAATCCCCAATCCGAGGATCGCGACTTTTGCCACAAGTCGCGACAAATCGCGACTTTTACCGCAAAATCGCGACGCATCGCGATTCCCAGAAAAAGTCGCGAGGAGTCGCGACTTGTGGCAAAGCATCGCGAGCCCCAGCTCTATTTCAGAGTGTAATAATCTAGGGATTTTGTTACAAGACTTTGGAATGTGGGATTTTTGCCGGCTGGTCAGTGAGCTAGCTGTGTTTGATTGAGCATACAATGATATTTATTACTTTTCTATACAATGACATTGTCTTGTCACATACCTACCTAGCTTTATAAATAAGACGAAACTAGCTATATATCAAATAAGTCATATCTCTGATTCCACTTTGGCTCTTAGAAGGGTTTTTTTTTTTTTTTTTAATGTTTGAAAATGAAGGAAAAAATAATATCCACTATAATAGGGAATGTCGATTTGCGTATGTAAAATCCTAGTTATATATACTGTTGGAATCTCTATGTTTAAGAAGCTTCATCCAATATAATCTAAAAACTTATATAACTAAATTCTATTTATAACATATTTATTGGTCCATTAAATTCTTTTATAATGTAAAGTACTTTTTTTATTTATATTTTTAAATAATAATAAAATACCAAGATGTTTTTATGTAATAAGGCATATTACTTCATTTTATGTACCGGTTGACTCGATTCGTCTATTGAGACTAAAGTGTTGTTTTATGATAGATTATAAGCCAATAATGTAAAAAGTCATGGATAGTAGTGGTTGACTAGAATGAGATGCGCGGTTTTCACCACGATTCTCTTTTTAACCGGAAATGGTTCGCTATCCCTGCAATTGCTGCAAAATGGCTATTAATCTCGGTCGGAGCAATGACCCTATGATTAGAGTACATATGCGCTTTTTTCTATTTAAAGTTTGATTCGATTTCAATCTTTCGATCCTGTACAATGAACGAATCGGCCAATCGGGGACTAATTGCGCCGCAAGGGAGTATAATTGGAAATCCCCCTTTTGATGTAGTCTATTGGGCTAGGCCTTGGTGGACCTAACAACATTGCATCTCATAATAGACCAACAATACTAAATTCAAACGGTTAATAAATATTTTATTTATTAAATATTTTTAAGTAATAATAAAAATTATTAAAAATTTAATGTACTTGCGGATGCAGATGACTAATATGTTAAGATCAAATCAAATTATACCCGTTTTAAAGGTTTGCATGGGTTAGGAATAAATCCACATTATTGTTGATTTACAAATTCGTCATTATTTAATATGACATAAAGTGCTAAAGTTGTGAATTAATTAAATTTACAAACCATGATAAAAGGCTTTAAAGAAATAAACTGGTATTCGTAAAAGCCCAATTGAGAAGCCCAATGAGACTCTCCATCAGACCAAAGCCGACGGATACAAGGCTACTCGGCCCAAAGGGCTCTAAGGCCCAATATCCATTCGACAACAATCCAGAAAGATGAGGGTAGAGTTGTCATATTCTCTACCCGGCATCCCACTTCAAATCCAAGTGGAAGACTAGGAGCACGGAGTCAAGCCTCCAACGGACATAATTCAAACACGACGACGAGAACGAAGTCATGGGACACGTGTAGCAAGGTCGTCTATTCAGCCCGGTCAGCACGGAGAGAAGACCCCATGATTCCTGGAAGACCAAGGGGAAGAATTGAAGCCTATAAATACCAAGCTCAAGCTCATATCAACACACACGCATACTTGCAACCTTGAGAGAATACACCGAAAGCTTCTACCCGTCATTCTTGCTCACTTGAGATTTTGTTGTATTCTTTCTCTTCTTTTCTATTCGTTTCCATTCCTAGGCGTGGTCTAGCTATCTGTAGCTATCCGTCTATGTCTATTGTCGCAATAAACTAACAGAGGAAGTGGTCAACTACCGCCTTGAGACGAACCTCTATAAAAAAACCCCTCGTCTCATTTATATCGCTTATACATATATACATATATCGTGAGTGAATCGAGAGCTTGCAACGTGAGAGATCGAATTCCACCAAATTATTCTATTCAAAAATATCATACGCTCACAAGTCACACTTGACTGATTGAGGTGGGAAACCACGTCAACAGTTTGGCGCCGTCTGTGGGAAATTGATCTCGCTAACTTCTAAAAGTTCAAAGCACTCTGCAAACAAGAGCAACAGCGAAATCGCAATCGTGAACGAGTCTGAGGTGAACAACCCAGACCAAAACACGGAGTCGAACAACCTGCAATCTCAACTAGAGGCTAGTACCACTGAGAATCGAGATTTGCGCCGGCGACTCGAGTCTCTTGAAGCAAATTGAGCTCGTAATGAGCATCGTCAGACTAGTAACCGGGCTGACCCGGGACAGAGCTCTGGGCATCAAGGCCGGATAGGCCTCAACGCTGTCCATTTCGACTTTGCCGACCTGGAAAATCCGCAAGCGTCGAGGCAAAACCAACCTCGACCACCCAGCAGCTTCGAGGCAAAACCCTCCACACCTCCACCGCCTCCTGAAACAGGAATGCCCCTCTTCACCCCCTTGCCGGGTCTCTACCCGTCTAGTGCGGGAAATGTTGCTTCGAGCAGTCGCCAACGCTCTGGACCCCAGAACCGACCATCGGGGTATGAGCAAAGTCGTGACATTAGCCAGGCCCTTAACGGCCAGCCGGTCATGTACCCGAGGTATCCCAGCCCGGTGTACGAACAGGAACCCCTCAAAGCTGTGCGTCCCGAACCAGCTCCTCAACGCACGGAACTGGAGGAGCTTAAACGCTCTTTCGTGCTCGTCCCGCTAACAGGCTTCGATGGAGGAACCGTCAATGCGATTGGCACGGTGCGACTGTCCATCCCAGCAGCAGGGGTCGGGAAAACAAAAAATTTCCTAGTGTTGGACTGCCCGTCAATTTACAACATGATACTAGGAAGACCCTGGCTGCACATGATGAAGGCCGTACCATCAACCTACCATCAACTAATACGCTTCCCGAATAGGGCGGGAAAAATTGTTGAGATAAAGGGAAACCAGAAACAATCCAGAATCTGCTACATGAGCGCGTTCCGGAACATCCAGGCCGCTAAGGCCGGAAAGAGCAATCTACCGCATAGCAACTAATGGCTGTAGAAGAAAAAGAGGACGACGGACAGGGAAGGACCACCAATACGGATGGACCTAACCTGGAAATGACAGTCCAGGTCCAAATCGATCCCGACAACCCGGACCACCGGGTAGGAATCGGAAAAGGACTAGACAACAATGTCAGAAAAGATCTCCTCAAATTCCTCACTAGAAACCGAGACTGTTTTGCTTGGTCTCACGAGGACATGCCCGGGATAGACCCAAGCGTTACAACCCACCGCCTAAACGTGGATCCCAGCTATAAACCGGTGAAGCAAAAAAGGCGAAAGCTAGGCCCGGATAGAGCCCAATCTGTGAACGAAGAAGTCACAAAACTGTTGCAGACCGGATCCATCAGGGAAGTCAAGTACCCGGACTGGTTAGCAAATACGGTCGTCGTGAAGAAGAAAAACGGGAAGGCTAGAGTCTGCATCGACTTTACCGACTTAAACAAAGCCTGTCCCAAAGACAGTTTCTCGATGCCCCACATCGATTAGTCGAAGCAACGTTTGGGCATGAACTACTGTCGTTCATGGACGCATTCTCGGGATACAATCAGATCCTAATGCACCCCAAGGACCAAGAAAAAACGACATTCATAACCGATAGAGGAATATACTGCTATAAAGTTATGCCTTTCGGATTGAAAAACGCCGGGGCCACATATCAGAGATTAGTCAACCAGATGTTTGCCGAGCAACTCGGTAAAACTATGGAAGTCTACATCGACGACATGCTGGTAAAGTCCTATCAAGCAACGGATCACGTGTCCCACCTAGAAGACTGCTTCCCCATACTACGAAAGTATCAAATGAAGCTCAACCTGACAAAATGCACCTTCGGGGTAACTTCAGGAAAATTCCTAGGTTATTTGGTCACACAGCGAGGAATAGAAGCCAATCCCGACCAGATAAATGCCCTCCAGAACATGCCCTCCCCGAGGACTGTTCGCGAGACACAAAGGCTGACTGGGAGAATCGCCGCTCTTAACCGGTTCATATCAAGAGCTACGGACAAATGTTTGCCCTTTTACAAGTTATTGAAGGGAAACAAAAAGTTCGAATGGACCGAAGAGTGCGAAAAGGCCTTCCAAAAGCTGAAAAGGTACCTCTCCACCCCACCAATACTCACCAGACCAATTTTGGGAGAGCCATTGTTTTTATACCTGGCTATCTCACCATCGGCGGTGAGCGGAGTAATCGTGAGAGAGGACCGCGGAGAGCAAAAGCCGATCTTCTACATCAGCAAATCCTTGGAAGATGCTGAAACCAGATACCCGACTATCGAAAAAGTCGCACTGGCAATGATAACCGCAGCAAGAAAGCTTCGGCCTTACTTCCAATCTCATACCATCATGGTAATGACCATTCAACCTTTGAGAATCATCCTTCGTAGCCCGAATCAATCGGGAAGGCTCACGAAATGGGCGGTCGAGCTAAGCGAATTTGATATAGAATACAAGATCCGAACCTGTGCAAAATCACAAGTATTGGCTGACTTTCTCATCGAACTACCAGCCGACGGTTCAAAAGAGGGTCGCGAAGTTGGAGAATGGAAACTCTAAGTTGACGGTGCCTCAAACCAAGGCGGATCCGGGATCGGAATTCGTTTGGTATCCCCCACGGGAGAAGTGTTGGAACAATCATTTCGATTGAAATTCCACGCAACAAACAACGAGACCAAATACGAGGCCCTCATCGCCGGCCTCAAACTAGCAAAAGTCGTAGGAGCCCGGAAAGTAAGGGCCCATTCCGACTCAAAACTAGTTACTAGTCAGATCAGTGGCGAGTATGCCACCCGAGATGACAGAATGGAAAAGTACCTCTCAGTAGTGAAGGGCTTAATTCAACAATTCGAACACGTCGATATAGTCCAAATATCGAGAAGTGAGAACGCGTCAGCATACGCATTGGCCGGTTTAGCTTCAACTTCGGACCCCGAAGTAAAAAGGATAATCCCGGTCGAAACAATAGACGAACCCAGCGTAACACGCAAAGTTTGCAATATCCGAATCGAAGAAGATGATTGGAGGACCCCAACCATTAACTACATCCTAACCGGAGCCAAACCCCAAGATAAGCAAAAAGCCAGGAAACTAAGAATCCAAAGTGCTAGATTTTGCATGATCGGGGAAAAATTGTACAAATGCAGCTATACCGGACCCTACCTAAGGTGCCTAGGAAAGACCGAGGCTCAAATAGTACTTCACGAAATCCATGACGGAGAAAGGGGCAACCACTCGGGAGGAAGATCTTTAGCAAACAAAGCAAAAAGGCAAGGCTTTTTCTGGGCCACCATGTTGGCGGACAGCGAAGCTTATGCCAGAAGATGCGACAAATGCCAAAGACACTCCCCGTCCATACACCGGCCAGCATAAGAACTCTCATCAGTCTCAGTCCCGTACCCGTTCCTGAAATGGTCTATGGACATAGTAGGACCCTTTCCCCTGGCCCCGGCCGGAAAGAGGTTCCTGCTCGTCGTGACCGACTACTTCTCAAAATGGGTGGAGGCAGAAGCGTACGCAAACATTAAAGATGTTGATGTAGAAAACCTCTTATGGAAAAACATCATCAATCGATTCGGCCTCTCAAAAGAGATACTAGCTGATAATGGACCACAGTTCATTTCAACGAGATTCCAAAACTTCTGCATAAATTGGAAAATATCCTTGAACACGTCCGCTCCAAGATATCCTCAAGCCAACGGCCAAGCCGAGGTAGCTAACCGGGTAATAGTGGACGGAATCAAGAGACGCTTAGACACCAAAAAGGGACGATGGGCAGATGAGCTCATAGGAGTCCTTTGGTCCTACAGAACCACCCCGCGTAGGGCCACCGGAGAAACCCCTTTCTCAATGGTACACGGCACCGAGGCCGTAATACCAGCAGAGATAGAGACACCCAGCCTTCGGAGGGAACTCGCCCCTTTGAACGCAGAAATCAATGACGAAATGAGGGAAGACCAGCTCGACTACATCGACGAAAGACGAGAACTAGCTTTGATAAGAATTGCCAACTATCAAAATTCGATAGCAAGGTATTATAATTCAAAGTTCAAACGTCAAAAATTCATGGTAGGAGAGCTGGTCCTCCGAAAAGTTTTCCAAAATACCGCCGAGCTGAATGCGGGCAAGCTCGGGGCCAATTGGGAAGGACCTTACATCGTCAAAATTGTAAAACCTGGAGTATACCGGCTAGCCACTCCGGATGGAACAAGAGTCCTCCGCAGTTGGAATGCCATGCACTTAAGGAAATACTACGCCTAACCCGACCTACCCAGTCTCCCCTGAACTACGTAATGACTTGATACCCAAATTTGGGGTACGTAGGAAGCCCATCCTAAACAATGGGCACAGTCTCAATCCAAATCCAAAACCAAATAAGCCCGATAACTACGAATTACAAGACTCAATAGAGTCAACCTAAAAGATAACATGTCCCAAACTCTCACTAAGGCAACAAGCCTACCCAGGTAACAGACCCATCACCTAAAGCAACAAGCCTATCTGGGTAACAGACCCATCACATAAGGCAACAAGCCTACACGGGTAACAGACCCATCGTACAAGGCAACAAGCCTACCCGGGTAACAAACCCGTCACATAAGGCAGCAAGCCTATCCGGGTAACAAACCCACTATACAACGATCGATGAACCTAACCGGGTATCCAACCCGTCTCCTAAGGCGACAAGCCTAATCCTTTTCGAAATACGTAATTATATATATCTGGCATCTACAAATATGTTTTTTCATAAACAAAAAACCTACGGGATATTGTAGCGGACGAGCAAGAAAGATTCGGCGGGAAGCGTCGAAGGAGCAATCACACCACAAGGTACCCGTACATTTTCTATACTTAGCAAATTTTGAAGTTTCAACATTTTTTATTCTCTATCCGCGTGTACTATAGGATTACTCGGAACCTCGAATAGGAAAATTAACATAGAAAAATACGAGGAGAAAATTAACTTAGAAATGAGAAATCATAAACACGGCATAGAGAAAATATAACAAGAAATCATAGACATAATATAAAAAGGAAATAGCAAAGGCCCTAACCACGGGCATATCCAAAAGAGTACAAAAAAGGGTTCAAGCCACCGTAGGCTTGCCCATAGCAATTGTCTTGGCCGTAGGCCTTATTAACTAAAAACAAAAAAAATGGGGGACGCTCTATGCGTCAACCCCGGGTACCTCCACAACCTCTCGGTCCTCCCTCTCCTTCTCCTTCTCTTCTTCTTCACCGGCCTGGCCTCCATGCTCGGTCGGCTCCTCAGCGGCGGTCCCCTCGGTGGCGTCGGGCTTAGGCAGGGTCGGCTCTTCGAGGACAATCTCCTCAGTATCGGCAAGCACGGGCAAGATGGGCTCCTCAATAGTGGGCTCCCTGGCCACAAGATCTTCAACGACGGGCTCGACGGCAGGATCTTCAGAGGCGGGCTCCTTGGCAATCGACCGCTCGGACAGGAGACTCAAATCTACAAGAGGAACATCGGTCAACTCGGCATCAGGAGACATAGCCGGAGACCCTATCAGCGGTGCCGAAACCGCATCCAAGAGAGCTTGGTAACGAGCAGCGTTGCCTTCTAGGACCTCCTTCTCGGCCTCAAAATATTGAACGTTGTCGTCAATGATGTCTCGGATTAGCTCGAGGCAACCTTCGGCTTGATCCAAGCAACTATTGTCGGCGGCCGTACCTTTGTACCACGCGAGGAGCGCGTCCCTCTCTTCCACCTTTCAGCGGTAACGGGAACAGATAGCTTTCTTCTCGGCCTCATGGTCAGAAGATTGCTGCCAGGCCTCAGCCAGCTCTGCAGCAAGGCGTTGCACGTCCTCCTTCAAGGCCAAAGCCTCCTCCTCCTTCTTCTTGGCCAACTCCTCAGCCCGTCCTTTAGCCACATCAGAAGCCAGTATCTGCCTGGCATCCGCCTCGCTCGCGCTCTGGGCCTCCCCAATCGACCGGGTAGCAGTTGTTAGCTTCTCCCGGAGATCAGCAACCGTGTTCCCAAGCCCCTTGACCTTGGCGTCGTAGGTGGCAACCCGCTTACTCATGACCATAATCTGGTCCGCCTTCGCCCGGATAGCCGCCACGGCATCGGCTAGTTCCTTCTACTTCAGCGCGAGCTGCTCGGCAGCCTGCGCGCCATCCTTAGCCTCGTATAATTGGTCCTCATAATCGAGGACCATATCGTTAATAGAGGCGACGAGCTACACGTCCAAAAACCAAAGTTAGAAAAACTAAAAGAATAGATTAGAAAACCAAACCTAAAGCCAGCGATGCTTACCAGAGTTGTGGCCGCAGCCACGTCCTTGTACGGCCTCTTCTCGGCAATCCTTCTGGGGACCCTGCCGACCCCGCCATTCGTTATCTGCCGGAGAAGACCGGCTGCCACCTTAGGTGCCTTGTGGAGACCTTTATCCCCCATCCAGGTACACCCCGCCTTCCGGGAGATCGTCTTCTCTTTGGCCTGCTCCTCGGCCACTGGGGGAACCGACCCCGTATCCCTCGCCTCGCCTTAGGAGGCCTCCTTAGGGCGCTCACTCTCCCGAGTAACCCCCTTCCCCTTCTCCAAGGCCCTCACGCCACCCTTCGGGACCACGTCCCTCCTCGCTACCTCCTTCGGGGCCGAATCCTCCCACCATATCTCGAAATTATCCAAAATCCTATCCGGATTATGCAGATTTGCGGGAAAAGTCACAAATTTAATTAATCCTATCCGGCACGAATTTTACATGATTCCATCGAGTAAATACTATAAAATTTACTTCGTATTTTTTATAGTATGAGGCTAACTGTTGATGTACAAATTCGTCATTATTTAATATGACATAAAGTGCTAAAGTTATGAATTAATTAAATTTACAAACCATGATAAAAGGCTTTAAAGAAATAAACTGGTATTCGTAAAAGCCCAATTGAGAAGCCCAATGAGACTCTCAATCAGACCAAAGCCGACGGATACAAGGCTACTCGGCCCAAAGGGCTCTAAGGCCCAATATCCATTCGACAACAATCCAGAAAGACGAGGGTAGAGTTGTCATATTCTCTACCCGGCATCCCACTTCAAATCCAAGCGGAAGACAGGAGCACGGAGTCAAGCCTCCAACGGACATAATTCAAACACGATGACGAGAACGAAGTCATGGGACCCGTGTAGCAAGGTCGTCTATTCAGCCCGGTCAGCACGGAGAGAGGACCCCATGATTCCTGGAAGACCAAGGGGAAGAATTGAAGCCTATAAATACCAAGCTCAAGCTCAGATCAACACACACGCATACTTGCAACCTTGAGAGAATACACCGAAAGCTTCTACCCGTCATTCTTGCTCACTTGAGATTTTGTTGTATTCTTTCTCTTCTTTTCTATTCGTTTCCATTCCTAGGCGTGGTCTAGCTGTCTGTAGCTATCCGTCTATGTCTATTGTCGCAATAAACTAACAGAGGAAGTAGTCAACTACCGCCTTGGGACGAACCTCTATAAAAAACCCCTCGTCTCATTTATATCGCTTTTATATATATATAAATATATCGTGAGTGAATCGAGAGCTTGCAACGTGAGAGATCGAATTCCACCAAATTATTCTATACAAAAATATCATACGCTCACAAGTCACACTTGACTGATTGAGGTGGGAAACCACGTTAACAAGTATGTGTCCTAAGTAAAATATAACCATAAAATTATCATAATTAAGTAAAAGAGAAATTATAGCTAATAGCTTCCTTATTACGTTTAGATGATATTTTATCAAACATGTGATTCTAATTTCTAAAATAACCAATCAAGATGATGTGGGTTAATTAATAATATATTTATACCTATCTTTTCCTCAGCGTATTATTTAGTGATTAAGATTAATTAATATTTAATTTCGTATGAACACATGTAGAATGTATTAGTTTTAGGTTATTCCTATAATTTAGTGACTAATATCAGTTTGTTGAAAAGTTTCATGATTTTAGATATTTTAATTTAAAAATTTGACCAAATGTGCATACAATATTCAACGTAGATTAAGCAAGGGAGATATTCAATGAATATTTTAACTATTTTTTGGTTTTCTAACAAGATTTATAGTTTGTGCAAATTTTTAGGTATTCAACACCCTCTCTCTCTTCGATCTCTCTCTCACTGATTCGACGATGATTCCCAGAGGCAACACTGCTTCAAGCCATGCCAGCTCCATCTTCTTTTCTCTCTCTCTCTTGCCAATCTCTGCGTGCGCGCCAATGGGCATCTCCAGGCCGAGGAGTTCTACATGGCGCTGTGGTCCATCGACGCTGTGAAATCCGGCTTCCTCGGTGACACGCCATCCACGACGTTGCGGCGGATGCTGGAGCGCGAGATCCCCGAGATCCGGTCGCACATAGAGAGAGAGAGAGAGGGAGAGAGAGAGAGAGAATGGATCTAGGGTTCGATGAAAATGGAAGGCCGCTTTGTCGCCGCTAGAAGAGTCGTGGAGTCCGTCGATGACCACCACCACGTCATTCCCAACGACGTGTAGGATCTCGACGATGCTCAATGGAGGATCACGATCCGGGCTTGCATGCTATGAAAAATTTGCATTTGTTAAATCGTGTAAATGTGTGTTAAATCATGTAACTGTATGTTAATTCGAATGGTAAATGGATGTTAATTGATTTATTTGTATTTATTCGTGTAAATATATGTTAATTCGAATTGTTAATTTGGTTAATGTTTTGTTAAGAAATTTGAATTTTTGTTTGAAAAACTGAAAAAATGTTTTCTATATTTAAATTTGAAATAAATTCAATTTTTTTTTATTTGAAAAAGTTTTCCGGTCAAAATTTCATTCACCTTTTAATGTCTAATCAATTTAATATGGTTATTAAATATTAAATAATAATTATTGGTAATTAGTTATAAAGGTTAATTATGTCTTTTTATATCAGTTAATGTGGTTCATTAGCTAAGGCACAAAATTAACCAAACAGTAACTATTTTGACAATTTTAAAGCATTAAAAAGGCTAATTAGCTTAAACTCTAGCGGCATTAATGCACAACCTTTGGTCAAGAGGGATTTTAAGTCCCCAACCTTTCAAAGTGTGGGCAAAAATACACAACCTTTGTTAAATGTAAAATCCGTTGGTCCTTCCGTTAGGGATGTTAAATTCTGCTGATGTGGCATCGTTAAACTGCCAAATGGACTGCCAACTTGTAATATTAATTGTATAATTAAATTAATAAGAATAAATTAAATCGTATTTTAATTATGATTCAAAAAAATTAATACTTTAAATTAAATAAATAAGTTTTACTCCCCCTAAAAACCTAACAGGCTCTTCGTTTGAACATGAGTAATTTTTTTGAAAAACGACGGATTATTAAACATGACAAAATCGCAAAGATTACATAACGAGGGTTTATTAGAAACGACTAGAATTTTGAAAAAACGACCGATTATTGAAAACAATTGTAATTTAAAAAAATGACATAGTAAAGATGTGAATAATATTGAAGCACGAGTTCAAAAATAAGAACTACGCGTTAAATAAGTATTGCTCGTTAATTTAAAGTTTTAATTTATTTTTTGAATCATAATTAAAATATTTAAATTTATTCTTATTTATTAGGTTATCTAATTAATATTGCAAATTGGCAATCCATTTGGCAGTTTAACGATGCCACGTCAGTAGAAGTTAACATCCCTAACGAAAGGACCAACGGATTTTACATTCAACAAACCTTGTGTATTTTTGCCCACACTTTGAAAGGTTGGGGACCTAAAACCCCTCTTGACCAAAGGTTGTGCATTATTGCCGCAATTAACCCATAAAATTAAGTATTTGTGCCGCAGCGGTTTATAATATATGGGCTGTAGTACGGCCCATTTGAGAAATCTCTCTGGTCTTTTCCGACAATCTTTATTCTCTTCACATATCAAGTTTCTCTAAAGATGTGTCAGTGTAATGTAATCTTGATTTTTGCTCAGACGAAAATACCCTCCATTTCCCCCTCGAATACCGAACGGCCCATCATCCACCTTCAGCTTCCTCAACAACAGTCAAACGAATCCTCAGTCTCACTTTCTCTCTCCGCTTTCGCGCCGATCAGCGATTTTCCCTCCCTTTTCTCACTCGATTCTCCATGGCAAGGTAGAGTGAGAGAGGAAGTCCGCCATGGATTTGATCGAAGGAGTGGGAGAGAGCTCGTCGCCGCCCAGGAGCTTCGGCAGCTTCAACAACTTCGATGTGAGGAACGACGTGTTCAATCGCCTGGTCGAGACTGGCCACGAAGAGGCCATCAACAACCCTCACTTCCGAGATCAATTGGACTCCCACTTCAATCGCTTGCCTGCTAGGTGATTCTCCGATACTCGCCTTCCTCTTCATCTTTCCTTTTCAAGATTTTCAGTTCAAAGAGATTATTATAGGGAGTCTTCGTCTTCGTTTTCTCTTCAAGTTTCCTTTCGAGTGTTCTTGATCTTGAATCGGAATGTCAAATGTGTGCGCTCTCGTAGGCCTTCGAATGTCAAACTTCAAAGAGATTACTTCAAATTCTTAGTCAGTGAAGACACAAAATTAAGAAAGTAGTAGAATGAAACAGGTCTTAGTTTTTCATTACTGATCTGAGTTTTCATGAATATGCTTTTCTGTCTGTTTTTGTGGAAAAGGTTTATGCTTTTTGCTTTAGGATTCGAGTTTTGAACTTCAAGCAATAGGTGTGGCTGATTCTCCAGTTTCCAAGTCTTTTTATTGTCTCTGGGGTGATTTTAGCTTTATAGCTAATGGATTAATGGTCCGAAATTGGATTTCTTTCCCCCCAAAAAAGGGAAGCTCTTTTCTTTCTTTTTACTCTCTTAGTTTGTCAACATCATTTGTGTTCCATTTAATGTCAAAAAACAAATAGTGATTACCAAAATATAGGATCATCATTATCATCTTTAAGACAAAACACCAATAGCCTTTTAAGTATGATTCGAAATTGTCTTTGTATACTTTTAGTTGCTGCATTAGCTTGTGTTTTTAATTGACTTTTATTTATGGTTATGACTTCCTTCTCTATCTTTCAGTTATGGACTTGATGTTAACATAGATAGAGTCAAAGATGTTTTGTTACATCAAAAGCTTCTTGCATTGGCAAAAGATCCGGAGAAGCGGCCTGTTTACCATATTCGTTTCGTGGAGGTATGACCTTGCATTTCATTGACATCTAATTAGTTATCTTTGATGGCTTCGCATATAACTTGTTGAACTGCTTTTCTTGATTAGTTTTTCCTTCATATCTATGTATATATACGTTTTCTTTGGGCCCTTACGCTTCTGCTCGTAACACTTGAATGATCACTTATGGTGATACACTTTATAGAGTATATCTAAAGCCGAGGATGACGATGACGATGACGATGATGATCAAGAATTTACAAGTATTCTTACTATTCCAAGACTGTTAGCTGATAGTGCCAATGATGAAGTTTTTCCTCATAAGAGGTATTCTTTATATTATTTTAAAATATTTTATGATATTTAAGAATAAGTAAATTACACACAATTTTTTCTTTTTGTTCTGTTTACAGTTGATAACTGATTTCTGTAACTAAGAACCAGGAACCATACAAGTGACTTTGAGCCTTGCTCGAAGCTCGAGGACTTAAATCTTGATGTGAAGAAGGATTTTAAGGATATTGAACAAAAACATGCCATGAAGTTATCCGAAAGGTACATTAGCATTAGCGAAGTTTATTATCGTTAAATATGCTCTCTTTACGATACCAACATACTTATTTCTTTTTTTAGGCAAGATAATTCTCATGTACCCGTTCATGAAGTTATATTCTCCACGATTGACAAGCCTAAGCTTCTTAGCCAGGTATTGTTCGATTTACTATTTTCCGTATGTTCCTATAAATTTTCATGTTGACAATGATAAGTTTTGAGAAAGATGTTTCTAATTTATTAGATAAAGACTTCCCCCAAATAGACGTGGAGTGAAGTTTCTCCTTATTCAATAATAAAAATGAATCTTTATCGGTACTAAAATTTTAAAAATACATGAATGGTATCTAAGATAGTTGAATACATTTTTCAACTTTCTCAAGTCAAGTGCCAGATGACATATAAGGCTTCAAAATCACCCTCAAATCGCAGAATTCTCATACATGTGGAATGTAGTTAACTAGTTTTTAACACATTGGCTATGACATCAAACGTGAACTTGCCTTGGATATCATGATGAGTTGCGAAAGAATCAAGGGTTATGATTGTAAGGTTTTTTCTTGTTAAAACTATTAAGAACAAACCATATTATTTCCATTTTTTCAAAATTGTAGTTCTTATTTGGGAAATCAAGAAAAATAAAATTGGAACTAGATTCTAACATGCTTTCATTTTATTGCAGCTTTCTGCTTTGCTCTCTGATATAGGGCTAAATATCCGTGAGGCGCACGTTTTCTCAACAACCGATGGCTATTCCTTGGATGTATTTGTGGTGGACGGTTGGCCAATTGAGGTAGTATTTTATTCATTTAATTAATTGCGTGCATTAACTAGTGTATCGTGTATATAATACATGCTAAGAAAAATTACATTAACTTTCACTTAAGACAGCTCTATACGAATGTTCGATTTTATTGTGAATTTTATTGTTGGTTTTGTCATTTGTGTGTCTTGTTTGCTGGTATTTTTAATTCTAAAACATATAACAGTGGAAGAAAGAAGCTGTTATTTGGTTTCGAAATATATATTGTATTTGTTAAAAGAAAAGAAAAATGAGCAAGCTGCAGTTTATCCAAAGACTGTACTATCAAATTATATTAAGTAGCACCTATATTATATTTGTTTATGACAGGGATCATGCTGAGTCCAAATGTTGCTGACTTAATGTTGTGGTCAGGATACCGATGATTTATATAATGCCATGGAGAAAGCGATCGCGAGAAGTGAGGTAAACTGTTTCTTCACTCTCTTTATTGGATGTGAATTGTCTCTTATAGCCTCGATTGGCTTCCTTGGGAACGTCTTTATTTTCACTTTTTTAATTTCCTTCTGGATGAGGGTTTCTAATATAAAAATTTCTAGAGAAATTTCAATCTGATAGGACCTGAGATATAAATTAAACAGGAAACCCTTTCACTTTATGATAATGAAACCCTTACACTCTAATTCGAGAGTTAGACCGGGCAAACTCTTCTGATGACGTTGTTATAAGAAAACTCAACTAATAGAACATATAGGAGAACTCTAATTGGAGGCACCTATCCCTAAGCCCAATTTTTTTTTAAGACTGTTTCCTCTTTAGTGTTCTTTCCTATATGATGTGTCTAGCAGTATCTTCAAAAAAAGTACATATATTATTGTTTTTCGTTAATAATGTATCCTATTTGAATAGTAATAAACTGTTCTCCTTTGAAAATAGTTTAGCTACCAGTTTTTGGTTATTGTAGTGTATGTAATCTTCTCTTGTGATTTTCTTATATGTGGCATTTTCATCTGGTAAAAGTTGTATGTAAATGAGACCATAAGAATATGCCTCTTAACTATGTGGAACAATTTAGGGGTCATGGTCTAGATCTTCACATGCTCACCCCTTAGTGGAGAAATCATTGTCTTCACCCAAAAAACTTGGATTATGGGAAATCGATAGAAAGTTACTGAAAATCGGAGACAGAATTGCATCGGGATCTTGTGGAGATTTGTAAGTGACCTTTTCTTTTTATTCTGCTTATTAGTTTTTATTTCTTCCTTCTATGTATATTGTTCAATTCTCTATGCTCTTCGCTTAGGTACCATGGAGTCTATCTCGGTGAAGATGTCGCAGTTAAAATTCTTCGATCTGAACAATTGAACGGTGCTCCAGAAGATGAATTTGCACAGGAGGTTGCGATTTTAAGGTCATTAAATGAATATGATATATTGTTCTAAAAATATACCAAATGGGCCAAAATGGAATACTTTGGATTGAAATCTTACCATATTTCCTTCGATCCTAGTGTATAACTTTATCCCGTGATCCTTTGGAATATTTATGATATTTTTTTTCTTTCAATAATTATCCAATAGGACATATACAACTCAAGGCTAACTTAACTTGGAAATGTAGATTGAACTAGTCCCTCTTAAATAAGGAAATAACCAAGCTATAATAATACAATTACTAATTAGAGATTAGCGCTATAAATATTATTTATTACTAATTAACACCTAAACTTCATATGTATCTACAAACTGAAACTTCGTAATTATGTCCTTACTAGACTGTCAATATCGTAGCCCAGAACCTTTGTTGACTTTCTTATCTATTACAGGGAGGTTCGACATGACAATGTTGTTAGATTCATCGGTGCATGTACAAAATTTCCACATTTCTGTATAGTAACAGGTTTATGATCATCTAGTGTTATATTAAATTATTCACATATAATTCTGGGCTTATAAATTTTGGGTTTCGGAGAATAATTAAAATTTAGTATATTATTTATTATTGGTTGCAGAGTATATGCCCGGGGGAAGTCTATATGATTATTTGCACAAGAACCATAATGTGTTGAAGCTCCCGCAATTGCTGAAGTTTGCGATTGATGTCTGTCGAGGAATGGAGTATTTGCATCAAAATAACATAATCCATCGGGATCTCAAGACCGCAAATCTACTTATGGATATTAACAATGTGAGGATCTATTATTTTTTTCAATTCTTGAACCATTTCTTTCTTCTTATTTTTTATTTTCAGAACTTTACAGAAAAAAAACAATAAAAAAAAAACAAAACTAAAGGACCATATAATATAGATTGAACTAGCTTATTTTTTTCTTCTTCTTAATATTAATGGTAAGTTTCCATTAATAAGGTTTTTATGGAGATATTAAATAAAAAAAATGTTTCTTTTATTCTGTATAGGTGGTTAAGGTGGCAGATTTTGGAGTTGCTCGGTTCCAGAACGAAGGGGGGGTCATGACGGCGGAGACTGGAACTTACAGATGGATGGCACCTGAGGTCTCTTCTTTTTTTACTTATTATTTCTTTCTTTTTGTGGGGTTTGTTTTTTCTTTTTCTTTCCTTGTTAGCTTTATGGTATTTTGACAGTACTATATTATATTGTAAGTAATGAGTTTTTAGTTGTAAAAATTAAGACGTATGCATTGAAAAATAAAGTTCCTGAGAAACGAAATCTAGACTAAATTTCGCAATTATGGTATTTGTGTCGTATAAGTTCTTATTGCTTAATTTATTTGCAAAAGGTTATAAATCATCAACCATACGATCAAAAAGCAGATGTGTTCAGCTTTGCCATTGTGCTCTGGGAATTAATAACAGCCAAGGTGTGTCCTAAACCTCTCTCTCTCTCTCTCTCTCTCTGGAACTCCAGTGGGGAAATTACTTTAAACCTAATTTATTTGCAGATTCCGTATGAAGCCATGACTCCTTTACAAGCTGCACTTGGAGTGAGACAGGTAATTGTCCTAGTTCGATTGTCAGATTTCATTTAGCTAATCTGTTTTTAATGTATAATAAGTGAATATTATACAATATTCAGTATTGTGGCTTTACAATTTTCAAAGACGGAGCCGGATATATAGTATTTGAGAAATCTAAACCTGATCTGTTTTTGCATAATAAGAAACAGTTTTCAAAACCCGTTTCAGTGTGAAACTGATGTAAAACGTGCCCAAAAATTAAAAACCTCAAGAAATAACCTTATACTTTTCCCTAACACCAGTTTTGGGTCAAAATCAGTCCGATTTTCAGTTTTGAACTCCAGTACCTAAATCGATATTAATACTGTCAACGGTTTAATAAACTGGAAAGATGTTTTTTTACTTCCAAAAACTAACCGGTTTTTGGTGTTACTTACAGTACTCAACTACTAAGTGCTCGTCGTGCTTCTGTTGAGAGCTTGAATAACTTAGACACAATTACACTCGAGGAAAAATACCCGACTGATAATTTCCCAAATTTAATGATTAAGAAAATGATAGATTATCCTTGTCGATCGCAGTTATAGGAAGTTAATTAAATAATTTTATTTTCCGACAGGGACTGCGTCCTGATCTCCCGAGCGATACCCATCCCAAACTGCTCGAACTGATGCAGAAGTGCTGGGACGGCACTCCTTGCAACCGGCCTTCCTTCCCTGAAGTCAGAGCCGAGCTCGAACATCTCCAACAAGTCAATGTAAGTTCTCCATTTTCCTATTCTCTTCTCTCAATTCCGATTTATCGTATTAATATAAATCACATATCAGGAAAATTCCGCGGCAGTAAATTAATCAGAAATCATTCCCATCGACTCAATTTTTAAGCATTCAGATGAGGTTTGTTACTTAACTTGTTTCCCGTTTTGCCCTTCCCACATGATTATAGAGGTTATATGTAAAAAGAAAAGAAAAAAATGTTTACAGAGGCAGTTGACAGTTTACACGAGTGTTTGTGAGAATATTTGTATCTTGCAATTCATTGTATATGCTTTGATTTCCAGAATGAGATGTATATTATTATTTGTACTATAGTTCGATATCTCTTGTTACTGTTATTGGTTGTTCAATCAAATTTCTATTTTTACATTGTACCCCCGAACATATAAAATCTTTGTACCAATATCACGATTATTAGCTTCTACTTATCGAATTTATTAATTTTCACTTACAAGTTTATGCATCATCAACTCTTTATGTTACTGAACTTTATAATAACTAATGATTAATTTTCGTACTCACTTAGTCATATTCTTCGAAATGGCAACGTGTTTCAAATATCGGTACTAATGCAACGGAATGTAAATGCAGTTCTTATCATTTTGATTAGAGTATTTTTTTTATAAAATTATTAAAATGCGGAATTTAGTTTAATATTTGTTAGTAATTGCGCCAAAGGTATGGTTGTACGTCTTAAGTTATTAAAGTTAAAAGCGAATGTACCACAACTTTGTCTTGGTACTATTTCGGTTTGCATAATGCTACTTAGACCATCTCCAACCGACAACTCTATATCTTACTCTATTTTCTACTCTATTTTTCAGTAAACAGTAATTCCTCTCCAACCGAACTCTATTTTTCACTCTACTTGTCATCCTTTTATCTCTTATTTATACATATACCCCTTATACTCTTTTTTTATTACTAATTAGATGACTTAAAAACTATGATAATGAATAAAATATCACTCTATAAATTAATTAAAAATATCAATACACATTAAGTAAAATAAAAATATTATTAATAAAAATTACAACACACAAAATAAAATACAACATAACACAATTAACATAAAATAAAATAAATTACTACACAACACAATACAATACAACTCAATTAAAATAAAGTAAAACAAAGTACAACACAAAAAAAAGTAACATAAATAATTATGCATCGGAATTAGAATACTCTTCCCACAAGTGCTCAATCAGTGCATTCCGAAGTGCGATGTGTGCATCTTTATCTCTTATTTGTCTATAACGAGTAACGAATTGCTCAAATTGTGTGCCACCGTCCACCACCATTTCAACATCCGCCGGTGGTGTTTCTCTCGCAACTTCTATTGGAGCACTAAGATCTCGTTCATCCTCAATTATCATATTATGCATAATTATGCATGCAGTCATTATATCTTGTAGGACGTCTTTACTCCAAAATCTTGTCGGTCCCGCAACAATTTCAAATCGTTGTTGGAGAACCCCGAAGGCACGTTCTACGTCTTTTCTACATGCTTCTTGCTTCATTGCAAAATATTTCTTTTTTTGCCCACGCGGCTCTCGAATAGTTTGCACAACCGTTGCCCATTTTGGATATATACTATCAGCCAAATAGTAACCCATATTATACTCTATTCCTTGTATGACATAATGAGCGGGAGGAGCGATACCTTGAGTGAGATTGGAAAATAGATGGGAAGACTCTAGCACATTAATATCATTGTTGCTCCCTGGCATGCCAAAATAAGCATGCCATATCCAAAGATCATAATCTGCTTCAGCTTCAAGTATAATAGTAGGCTTTCCACTACGACCTGTGTATTGTCCAGCCCATCCAGTAGGACAATTTTTCCACTTCCAATGCATACAATCTAAACTTCCTAACATTCCTGGAAAACCACGTTCTTGCCCAATATGCAGAAGTCTAGCAATATCATTAGGTGTTGGTGATCTTAAATATTGCTCAGAAAATACCTCAATGATAGCTCGACAAAATTTCTTCATGCTTTCAATTGCCGTTGACTCTCCTATTTTTACGTACTCGTCTGTGGCATCTGCCGGAACACCATACGCCAACATCCGAAAGGCAGCTGTTATCTTCTGAAGTGGTGACAATCCAAGTTTGCCGGCGCGATCCACCCGTTGCTCAAAGTAGTTGTCATGAGATTGAACAGCATCCTTAATGCGGAGGAATAATGAGCGAGACATCCGATATCTCCGACGGAACATGGTTTCATTATACAATGGACTTTCTGAAAAGTAATCGTTGAATAATCGACGGTCTGCACTCACTCGATCACGGTTGATAAAAGCACGTCCTGGAACTGAGCCTCCAACGTGTGTTTGGTTGTAATGACTTTGGACAAGCTCTTGGATCAAGATATTGTTGTTGATGATAGCACGCGTTATGGCATCTTCCTCTTCATCTAAACTGATAAGGAAATCGTCATCGGAGGTTGAGGATGATGAAGAAGAATTAGTATTCATTTTGAGAGATAAAATTGGAGAATGTGTATTTGATTATGATATGATGGGAGTGTGTATCAATTTGGATAATAACATTGATATTATATAGGGATGGAGAGAATATTGTAAGTGATGGTGATAAGGAAAAAGAATATTCTTGTAAGTGATTAGTTAAATCGGTGCATAGTGGGTTGAGAAAAGTGAGAATATTGTAAATGATCCGTCAAATCGATGCAGAGTGGATTGAAAAACGTGAGAATCTTGTAAGTGATCGGTCAAATCGATGCAGAGTGGATTGAAAAACGTGAGAATCTTGTAAGTGATCTGTCAAATCGATGCAGAGTGGTTTGAAAAACGTGAGAATCTTGTAAGTGATTAGTCAAATCGGTGAAGAGTAGGTTGAGAAACGTGAGAATATTGTAAGTGTGGTCAAATCAGTGTAGAAATGGGTTGAGAAACGTGATAATTTTGCTATAAATAATGTATTCCATTGCTTGAAGTTTCATCACACTACTCACATCACTAAGAAAATGTCTAGAGCTTCTGGATACTCTCAAGATGAAGATAAACTCCTTTGTCGAGTTTACTTAGAGATTTCTCAAGATCCAATCATCGGTGTATACCAATCATCTGATCAGTTTTGGACAAGAATTGAAGAAGCTTACCACAACCAAAAAAGTAGTGATTGGGAAATGCGTTCAAAACGATCCATCCAGTGTCGTATTCAGCTGATTGAGAAAGCTACCAAGAAAATGCATGCATGCATTCGACAAATCGAGAATAGACACCTAAGTGGTGCTTCCACCGAAGATATTGTAAGTGTTATATTTTACTCTACTGTATTCTGACAATTTAATTTTCTTACTTATCAATTATTGTTATTATCGACATGTAGATGAATCAAGCTAAAGTATTGCTTTCACAAGATGAAAAATTCAAAAGAGGTTGGAAGTTTGATCATGTTTGGAGTATTATCAAGAATTTTAAATTTAAAGATGGAGGTTCAAGTGCAAGACAAACATCTCGGGGTTCGTCTTGTCCAGAAGAGTCGGAAAATCCAAATCCTGAATCTGCTAGACAACCATCTCCTTCTTCGGAACGTCCAATTGGGGTGAAGAAAGCCAAATTAAAATTAAAGATGGATGATGAAATGTTTTCTAAAATTAGCAATATTGAAGAAGGGAATAAACAACTTCTTGAGCAATTGAAAAAATCAAGCGAAATCAGGCAACAACACTTGGAAATGAAAATGATCAAGGAAGAAAACAAAATTTTGCTCCGTGACTTAAATATGATAGCTGATCCAGGTGTCCGTGCATATATTGAAGGCGAACAATTTAAAATTATGCAAAAGAGACAGGCACGACAACAATCCAATGAACCATCTCCTAGTTCTGATTCGTATTCCCAATATTTTACCGGTCTTGGAGGATCCGGCACGAATCTTCCAGAATATTAGCTTGTAATTTTATTTGTTTGTTTTAAATGTATTTTTAGTTTTTATTTCATTTTTCTTTTAATTTCGGATGTAATTGTGTGTTGTATGAATTTCTAATGTAATTGTGTTTCGTATTAATTTGTAATGTGATTGTGTTTCGTATTTAAAATGTTGTCTTCTAAATTATGTAAAATAATTATTTTATATAAATTAAATATTTTTGTCTCTTATTAATAATTTTTGGTGCAGTTAATTACTCTCTGTATATCATATTAAGGGTAAATATTAAATAATTTTATAAACTATAGATATTTAAGTAAGCTTGTAAAATATCAGGGACTAAAAGATAAAAAAAAAAAAGATAAATAACGCTGTGAACAGTTGAGCGTCAAATGTAGCGCAAGAAAAAATTGAAACACCATATAACGCTATTATAGCGTTGAGAATAAAACTCCACTGGAGCAGGAAGCCAAAAAAAGTGATTACAGCGTTGGTTTTAACGCACCACTGGAGATGCTCTTAGATATCTTTTCATTCTCATGAAAAGAAAGTAGATGGAATTTTTCACTATTATAAAAGTAGTAAGTGAAAATATTATTCACCAAAAACTAATCAGGAAATTCAGAATGATATGTCTTTTTCCTGATAAAAGGATTGGATTCCTTTTTACTTTTGATCTAAAGGTTTCCAAAAGTAAATTTGTCCCCACCAAACACGGCAACATCAAGAGAAGTACTATATAGTTTGATATGTATGAATGTTTGTGAAAGAAATTTGATCATCATTTATTGTCTTTTGCTATAGAAATTCTTCTTTTTACATTTATAGAAACATTCATATCAGTATTTTGCTGGTTCCAAATGACACCAGCATTGTAAATCCATAATTACATCTCGTAAAAAAAAAAAATCCATAATTACAAGAAAGAAAAAAAATGAAACTTTATAGATTCATCACTTAAATTAAGACAAACGTTAGAAGAAATTCTAATTTTGTATTTTTGTTCTTATGTAATAGCCAATTTACTTTGTAAATTGACTATAACATATCTCTTAAATTTATATTTTTGTCTTTCCACAATTCTTAAATACAAAGTCAAGGTTCCTGCAATATTTGTCCTTTAATTTATTATAACAAGTCACAACTCATATAACTTGTTACATGTGTATGCTGACATATTATAATATAATCTGACTAACAAATTTGCCTTACCTAAGATATAATAATAAATAATATGGAGGTTGGTTGGTTAAGGCACATGAAAACTTAACCATAGTTTAATTAAGTTATTAAACCTTTCAACACGTACGTACTCTCATTGTACGGAAGACATTCCTCGTAGACTAAAGGTTGGAACCTTTCTTTTGCTTTCTTTTTACCTTTTCTATGGTTATGTTATGTTTGACCTAAGTGATGAACATTGTAGAGGCCGCTTCGCAACGCCTTACAGTCACAAAAATACACGATTCAAACACACGAATAATACGAGTGAAGGGGTATCTTTGATTGATTATGATTACAAAGGGGATCGGTCTCTTCCGTTTATAGCTCGGAACCTCGAAGGAGAATGCGATTAAACTAAGATTAAAAATGTCGAATGGGGTACACAAAGGCTCTCTCTACGCGATGACACTGTTTCTCTCCTCTCTCTCGGTATCGACCAACCCCTTCAAATGGGAGTTCCCTCTCTATTTATAGCGACGCTCGGACCTCTTCGGCTCGAATCCCAGGGATGATCCTCTGGTGGTCCCCCCGTCAAATATTCTGTGGTCCTCCTCTCTGACATTCTCGACGGCTGCCGAAAGAGCCTGCATCCACTAACGTTGTCCCCCCTGCCACATCCTGAGCGCACTACCCTGCAGTGGTCCCCTCAGACCGTACCTCCTTGTCGCATCCTATGTAGAAACCCTAGACCTTAGTGGGCTTGAAGCCCCTCCTCGGTCACTAATCGCTATCGATGGGCCGGGGGCCCATCGTCAGTTTGCCCAACTCGATCTTCGTCGTTTTATGGGAAAACGACAAGTGTAAAGTTGAGAGTGGATTTGACCAAATCCGACCTTAATAGTCAGTCCCCCATTTTTCCAAGTGTGAGCACTTGGGAAAATGTAAGAGGAACAAACTCCGCGCGATGATCCTCATCGCGCGACAAGATCACCGTCCTGAGGGTCATCGATCGCCGACGAACTCCCCGCGATGAGAAAACGCATAAGAGACCCGCCGCGCGACGGCTATCATCGGGCGACGGGGCCAGGCTTCTGCAGACCTCCGCTCGACGACAGTACCCTCGCGATGAGGAAATGCATAAGAGACCCGCCGCGCGACGGCTATCATCGGGCGACGGGGCCAGGCTTCTGTAGACCTCCGCTCGACGACAGTACCCTCGCGATGAGGAATCAACTCCCCGAGTCGACGTGTCGACGTCCTGTCACCACGCATGCAGCGACGCCTCGAATCCCACCCGCATTTAATGCGGGGTTTCCCAGGCACTCGAGTACCTACTTTATGGGATTCCCAACGGCTCCTTCATCTCGACCGTCGACAGCCTGCGCACGCTTCCATCCTGAGCCGTCCGATCGAATCGCGTCCCTTCGGCTTCTTCCGTCCCCTTTCTTATACTCGAAATACTCTCTCCTTCTTCCATTTACTCTCAAACTTCTCATTCGCACTTCTTTACCCTCTTGACGCTCCCGTCCTCTCCCTGTCCGTCTCTCTCTCTCTCAGCCTTCATCCAGACATGGCAATGGCCGGCAAAATCTTTCAGACCAGGTCCCCTCTGTCCATCTTGACGGAGGCGCACCGGGACCACTTCATCAAGCATTACATCGATAGTGATAAATACCTTCTCCGGCTACCGTATCCAGGCGAGCGCGCCGACGAGCCTCAAGACGACTGCATAGCCATCTACGAGCACTTCTTCACCGACGTCGGCCTTCACCTCCCTGTGCCCAACCTGATCGTGGCCTTCCTGGTGGCCTTCAAAGTGCCGATAACTCAGGTGAGCCCCAACTCTATCCGGCTCCTCTTGTGCACCCTCGTGCTGGGCTTGGAACAAGGGGTCGAGGTCACTCTGGAGGACCTCATGACCCTGTATTACTTCTCGAGGAACCCCAAAAACATTGGGCGCCTCTCGCTGTCGCACCGCCACAACCCTCACATCCTTCTGAACCCACCCAACAAGGAGGCGATGTGGGAGAATCGCTACTACTTCACGCGCGTGAGCGCGTCGACGTTCGGACCCAACCACGCGGAGCTGCCTCGCGCCTGGATCGGCGACAAGGATCTTCCCAAGTTCTCGCCATCGACCGACAAGGGCGTTGTGGCCCGCTTCACGAGCATGCGCAACGCTCTCCTCGCTAGCGATCGCCGCGACTGGCTCCTCGACTTCAATGCCGCCCGGATCGTGAACTCGGGCATTTACCGCCTCTGTAACATCATGGGGCCGCCTCCTCGCTCCCTGTTCCCGCCCGGATTTTGGGCCGAGGAGGGCGAGAAAAGCTCGTCGGCCCCACAGCAGAAGAAGACGCTCAAGGCTCCCGCGAAGAGCCGCAAAAGGAAGTCTCGTTTCGACGAGACCGGCGAGGAGTCTTCTCGCCAGAAGAGCAAGACTGTCCCGATGCCGGCGCCGCCCCCGCGAGATCGGTCCAAGGATGGCTACCTGGGGTTAGTCCCCCGAGAGGGGAGGGACCGCGTGATCTCGCATGACGACCCTCCGCTCCGTGACGCCTCCTCCGAGCATCGCCCCGAGCGCGCGGCCGACGCCGACGCGCCCAGTCGGGCTGTCGACACGACGCCACCTGCCGCGGGCCATCGTACGTCGGAGGCTCCTCCCCCCCGAGAGTCCCCTCGACGCGACGACTCCCAAACCGAACTCTCGCCCCGCCGGTCCCCGCTCGAGACCCGTACCGACGAGACGGTCGCCCCCGCTCCTGGCTCCAAAGCCGTGCGCGAGGACCTCTCGCCGAAGGGGTCCGAGGCTGCGACAGAGGTCACACCGGGCGCGGGGACCGCCTCCGAGCCGATCATCGTCACTCCTTCCGTCAGCCCCGCGACCGGATATTCTCGACGCCCTCGTCGGGAGGTGAATTTCGACGACGACTTCTGCAACATGGACTTCTCTGATGTCGTCCTGCCTGTCGTCGATTCTCAGTCGACGAAGCCTCTCATCGATCCCCCTCCTTCTACCGCGGAGGTCGCCGCGCAGGCCCTTCCGGACCCGGCCCCAGGGGTCGTGAGCGGCGAGGATGCCGGAGAGGCCTCTGCCCTCGGGGCCAAAAAGATCTCCACCCCGACGCCCTCTCCCCGCGAGGCGGCCGTCGCAACGGCTGAGGGAACCCCGGCGGCCACTCTCCTGCCGACTCCTCAGCCTGACCAGACTGAGGGTCCCAGCCGGGCGCCTCGCAGCCCGCTGCTGGGCCCCAAGACGAGGTGCCTCGGGAGGCCGTCGGCGTTCCTCCCGCAAGCACTTCGCCGCTCGGACCGAACGTCTCCTGCGAGTCGTCTTCGATTGAGATCTCGCCCAGTGAGGAGGCCTCGGCCGCGCACGAGGCGACAAGCAGCGAGCGTTCGCTCCTTGCAATACCTCCTCACCCTTGGAAGAAAGCTCCTGGAGAGCCTTCCAAAGTGGTCGCCTCCGCGCCGGACGACCTTCTGCCGATGTTCCCGCAGGGCATGGCGAAGGCCTCGGCCGTCATTTGCTTCCCGAGCTTCCCTGATCCGCCTTCTCTGGCTTCCTCCTCGAAGGAATGGGAGACATACGCGGCCGATGCACTCCACGGACTGTCGATGTCTCCTCAACAATTCCGTCCTTCCGCTAGCTCGTTGGCCGACTCTTCTCGCTATCGCAAGGCGGCAGCTCTCACGATCCAAGGTATCGCGCTCTTGAACGACTTGATCCACGATGAGCGCGATACTGCCCTTGCCCATGCGGCCGAAAAGAGCGAGATGAACGCCAAGGCCGGAGAGCTCGAGAATCACCTTCAAATCTCCATCGCTGGGGAGCGAAGGTACCGGGAAGAAGCCACTCGAGGCCGCCAAGCCCTCGAAGAAGCCAAGGCCGCCTTGGAGAAGGAGGCCTCCCTTCGCCGGCAGGCCGAGCAGCAGGTCGAGGAGCAGAAACGTGCCCTCGCCGACGAGGCGGAGCGCCATCGACGCGCGACTCACGACCTCACTGCGGCGCTCGAGAAGAAGACGAGGAGGCTGGCTCGCCTGAGCGAGGCCATCGGCGCGTCCCCGGGGGAAGAGAGCCGCTTGGTCTCGCGGGTGACCAACGCTCTGAAGAAGCTTGCCGACGAGCTGGAGGGCGCGCAAGCGGAGGTCGTCGAGGAACGCAGTGCACGGCTGCGTCTCTTCGAGAGGGCTAAGGCCAAAATCCAGCGTCGCGATGAGAGGTTCGCCGCTCTCGACGAGTCTGTCGATCATCACCGCATGGTCGCCGGCTATAAGGCCAACCTCGACATGGTCGAGAAGCTTCCCCCTGTCGCGACGGTGGGGAAACTCCTGCCCCTCTTGCCGAAGTGGCGCGGGATCATCGAGGAGCATTCCACGAAGGTGGAGGAGTTAGAGGTAAGGTCTGCTCTTCCTCTGGATTCGCCGCCTCTCTCGCCTTGCGATCCTCCCTCCATCGAGTCCGAGAGGCTGGCCGCCTTCGCCGCGGGGACGACTGCCTCGCCTTCGGACTCCGTCGACGAGTACGGGACCAACGACGAGACCCTCTCGATCCAAGAGCCGACGGTACAGGACGATCTTCCATAGTGAAATTGCCTATGTATATTTTGATTTTTCCTTTGCGGCCTTTGCCGTTATTATTTTTTTGCTTTGGCCTTGGGCCTCTTCTTTGTACTCCCCGAACGCTTAATGAATGAAAGAGATTTTTATTTCCTCTACTGAGCTTTAGTTATTGAATCGCGACTGTCATTTTCCTCACGTTTCTCGTTTTGTTGGGGTCAACTATTCTCACCCTTCTTCTCGCAGGTCGGCGAGCTACCTCTCGTTTCTTGGCCTCTGAGGCCTGACGAGGGCGTGATCGCATCGTTCCTTGCCGAGGATCCAGAGCATTACGCTCTAGTGCGCGACCTGATCAACGACCTAACTCTTTTGGTCGCGATACCTTCCTCGGCGGGTCTCGACGAGAGCTCCTCCGCGGCTCACCGCTTAGACCTGTTGCCGCCAACTGCTTTGACGAAGTTCCTAACTCAAGACCCGCGTCATCTGGCAGCCTTCTCGGACTTTGTCGGGGACATTCTCGACAGAGCGATGTCGGATTGCATCGATGACCTCGCCGACTCCATTCTTAAATCCGACGAGGGCTGACGCTGAACTGTTTTAGACTTTTTCTAGTTTATGTAATTTGCAATAGTTTGCCTACGAGGCTCTGATGTAAATGTGAATGTTATAAGCATTTTGGCATATGAATAAACAAAGACCTTCTGTAATTATGTCATTGTTGTATATGTATGTAGCTTTCTTTGTACGGGGTTTTAGTGTAGAGGGTGTTGGCTTGAGCATCCTCTCCTCCCCCCCCCCCCCCCCCCCCCCCCCCCCCCCCCCCCCTTTTTTTTTTTTGAAAATGAAACGAACATAGTAAATGAAGGTGGAGGGGAAACTTGATGCGATACTGCTTCTTATCGCTAGCTCTTTGTGGTACCCTCGATACCTATGCCGAGGCTCTTTTTCTTTTTCATGGTGCCATCGAGACTTTTGTCGAGGCCCTTTTTTTTTGTGTGGTGCCATCGAGACTTTTGTCGAGGCCCTTTTTTCTTTTTCATGGTGCCATCGAGACTTTTGTCGAGGCCCTTTTTCCTTTTCCATGGTGCCATCGAGACTTTTGTCGAGGCCCTTTTTCCTTTTTCATGGTGCCATCGAGGCTTTTGTCGAGGCCCTTTTTTCTTTTTCGTGGTGCCATCGACAACAGTTGTCGAGGCCCTTTTTTCTTTTTCGTGGTGCCATCGACAACAGTTGTCGAGGCCCTTTTTTCTTTTTCATGGTGCCATCGAGACTTTTGTCGAGGCCCTTTTTCTTCTTCTTCCTCTAAGTCGCGGGCGGTGACGAGTCCGATGATAATGTCGTTCTCGCCACGGCAGCGTACTTAGAGGATGGATGACGATGGCGCTTTTTGCCTTTCGATTTTGCTTGCGTGCCATTTTTAGGCTCTGTTATTTTCGCTTTTGTTTCGCGCTTTATTTTAACGTGTTTGATTTTGCCGTCGGTGCTCGGGTTGCGGCTGATCGTGCGCCGCTCTTATTTTGAGGTTGTTCATAAATTTGAGCCTGTAAGATTGTTAGAGAGATAGTTTGCCATAAAGGCGAGCCTCGTTAAACCCTTCGAGTCCCCCATACGGGTGCGGCTCGCGAGGGAAGAATACTCCCTGTCTTTATTAGAAACAAGCCGGGGCTGTGGGCGGTCCCGAACAAGTGGGTCGGGACTTCCCATTAAGACAATTAAGACAGTTAAGCTAGTTGATATAGTACGTAAACATAGGGAATTGGGGCGACAAGACCTACTGATAAAACTTTTTGAGGTGCTTGACATTCCAACTCCGAACCACCTCGAGGCCGGCTAAGTTCTCGAGCCTGTAGACTCCCGGTTTGACTATCTCCACGACCTTGTATGGGCCTTCCCAATTCTGGCCGAGCTTACCCGCGTTCAGCTCCGCCGTGTTCTGGAAAACCTTGCGGAGCACCAGCTCTCCGATCCTAAACTGCCGAGGGCGCACGCTTTTGTTGTAGAATCGAGCGATGGTGTTTTGGTAGTTGACGATGTGCGCTTTAGCTTGCTCTCGCCTCTCGTCGATGTAGTCCAGTTGATGGAGCAGTCCTTGGCTGTTGTCGTCGGAGTGGCTTGGAGCCCACGCTCGTCGCAGACTGGGTACTCCCACCTCAGCCGGTATCACCGCTTCGACCCCGAAGGCGAGTGCGAAAGGGGTCTCGCCAGTGGCCGAGTGGGGAGTCGTGCGGTAGGCCCAAAGAACTCCGGGGAGCTCATCGGCCCACAAGCCCTTCTTCTCGTCGAGCCTTTTCTTGATGCTGTCGACGATGGTACGATTGACCGCTTCCGCATTTCCGTTTCCCTGCGGGTATCTCAGCGTTTACGTGTTCAACCGTATTCTCCATCGAGCGCAGAAGTCCTGGAATCTCTTCGAGATGAACTGGGACCCGTTATCGGCGATGATCTCACGGGGCAGTCCAAAACGTGTAATCACGTTCTTCCAGACATAGCTTTCGACGTCCGAGTCCTTGATGTTGGCGTACGCCTCTGCTTCGGACCACTTAGTGAAGAAGTCCGTCACTACTAGCATAAACCTCCGCTGTCGGGAGCCGGTAGGCATCGGGCCGACGATATCCATCGACCACTTCATGAAGGGGTATGGGACGGATACTACCGACAGCTTCTCGGCTGGGCAGTTTATCGCTGGAGCGTGGCGCTGGCACTTCTCGCACCTCTTGGTATGGTCGGCGCAATCTGCGACCATGGTTTCCCAAAAGAAACCTTGCCGCTTGGCCTTTCGCAGGAGGGATCGGCCGCCGGAGTGATTGCCGCACTCTCCGCCGTGGATTTCTCCCATAACGTACTCTGCCTCCTTCTTGCCCAAGCAACGCAGCAGTATTCCTTCGAAGCTCGCCCTGTAAAGCCTGCCATTCAAGACAGAATACTTTGCGCTCTTGGTTCGCAACTTCCTGGCCTCCTGCCTGTCATCGGGTAACGTTCCGTCGAGGATGTACCTTTGAAGAGGGGTGCGCCAATCCTCGTCTTCGTCATCGTCTACGATTCCCTGCTCGTCTGGACTCAGGTTCTCGCACTCGATGTCGAGGACCTCTTGAGCGTCAACCTCGTCGTCCTTCTTCCCGGAGGTGTTGTCGCTAGCCCTACGCTTCTTCTTTGGCGGACCTTCTTCTCGCTTGATACTGGGCTCCTCAACCGTCTCGACGGTGATCGAACGGAGCTCGTCGATTTTGGTGGTTGAGCCCAATCCGGCCAACGCATCGGCGTGGTTGTTGTCGCCCCTCGATACCTGCGTCAAAGTCCAAAAACCGAATTTCTTCGACAGGGATTCGACAACCCCGGCGTATGCCTTCATCCTTTCGTCGTTCTTCTCGTACTCCCCGTTAACCTGCTTGACCACCAACTGAGAGTCCGAGAAAGCGTTTACCTTCCGTACGCCCAAAGCCAGAGCCGATTGCATCCCGACGATGAGAGCCTCGTACTCGGCCTCGTTGTTCGTGGCCCGGAAAGCGAGGCGACAAGCTTTTTCCACGACCTCTCCGATTGGGGAAACGAGCCTGATCCCGATACCCGATCCAAGTGACGTTGCCGACCCATCAACGAGGAGCCTCCACATCCCCGTCTCGTCGCGCGAATCCACGAGTTCCTTCGGCAACTCGATGAGGAAGTCAGCAAGGACCTGTGATTTCAAGCTGGTTCGGAGTCGGTACTCGATGTCGTACGCCCCTAACTTGATCGACCACTTCGTGATCCTCCCTGACTGGTTCGGGCTATGCAGAATGGACCTGACGGGCCTGTCCGTCATGACGACGATGGTGTGCATCTGGAAATGGAATCTCAACTTCTCCGATGCGTCAAACAACGCGAGAGCCAATTTTTCAACCTGGGGGTACCGCGTTTCGGCGTCAAGGAGCTTCCGGCTAATATACGAAACAGGCTTCTGCTCCCCATTTTCTTCTCGCACTAACACCTGGCTTATCGCGCGATCGGACACCGCGAGGTACAGATACAGAGGCTCTCCTGGCTCCGGCCTCGTCATGACTGGCGGCGACGAGAGATAAGCCTTCAATGCTTGGAACGCCTCCTCGCACTCCTGCGTCCACTCGAACTTCTTGTTCTTCTTCAGCAGCTTATAGAAGAGAAGGGTTCGGTCTGTCTGCCGCGAGATAAATCGTCCGAGCGCGTTGATCCGTCCCGTCAGCTTCTGGACCTCCCTTCGATTGCGAGGCGAGGGCATGCTCCGGAAGGCTTCGACCTGGTCGGGGCTAGCCTCGATTCCGCGACGGGTCACCATGAAGCCCAAGAACTTCCCGGACGAGATGCCGAAGGTGCACTTCGTCGGGTTCAACTTCATCTTATGCTCGTTGAGGACCCGAAAACATTTCTCCAGATGCTCGATGTGCATGGCATCCTTTAAAGATTTGACGACCAGGTCGTCGATGTACACCTCTAGCGATTCCCCTATCTGATCGTGGAACATCTTCGTCATGAGCCGCTGATAAGTGGCGCCGGCGTTTTTCATCCCGAACGGCATGACTTTGTAGCAGTACGTCCCCCGCTCGCTGATGAAGGCGGTTTTCTCCTCGTTATCGGGGTGCATCCTGATCTGGTGATACCCGGAATAGGCGTCCATGAAGCTCATAAGCTTGTACCCGATGGTCGCCTCGACTAGGCGGTCGATGTGGGGCATCGGAAAGCTATCCTTCGGACACGCCTTGTTGAGATCGACATAGTCCACGCAGACCCTCCACTTGCCGTTCTTCTTTTGTATGACGACGGTGTTGGCCAGCCATTCGGGGTACTTGACCTCCCGGATAGTTCCCATCGCCAGCAACCTGTCCACCTCGTCGTTGATGATCTTGTTCCTGTCGGCCGCCATTTTCCTCCTCTTCTGTATGACCGGTCGATGATTGGGGTCGGTGTTGAGCCGGTGAGTGATCACCGCGGGATCGATCCCTGGCATGTCGTCGTTGGTCCATACGAAGCTTCCCTTGTTTCTCTTTAGGAACTCCACCAGCTGGGCTTTCACCTCCGGATCAAGTCTCGCACCTATTCCGACAGTTCTTGTCGGATCAGTCTCGTCGATGCAGACCTGCTCGACCTCCTCGACCTGTGGTCCGCCGCTCCGCTCTTCTGCCGCCGGGTCCTCCACCTCCTTGGCGCTAAGGATCCCTGGAATTCCGGGATCTCCTCCTTTCCCCTTCTTCTTGCGCCGCTTCCTTCGCTTCGTCGTCGGGGGAGGCGGGGCAGCGATGGCTAATTGCTATAAGCCGCCCTCGTGGCTTTCGAGAGCCTTCTCGGGTCTCTTCCCGCTGCTTGCCGCTCGATGATGCATCATATAACAGATGCGGTAGGCATCGCGACAGCCTTGGAGCTCCTCGATAACTCCCTCGTCCTTCCCCGGGAACTTGATGCACTGATGATAGGTGGAGGGCACGGCTCTCATCGCGTGAATCCATGGCCTCCCGAGGATCACGTTGAAGTGCGATTCCACGTCGAGGACCATGAATTCGGTCATCCTCCTCACGCTCCCGGCGTACACGGCAAGCTGAACCGTTCCCAGCGAGGTGGTGACGTCACCATTGAACCCTGACACCTTTCGGGGGCGGCCTCCGATGGTGAGGTCGTCGAGCTTCATGCGAAGCAGGCACTCGTGGGTGATCATATCCATAGAGCTGCCGTTGTCGACGAGGACGCGCGCTATGTCATACCCCCCGATGTTGAGCTCGAGCACCAGGGCGTCATCGTGCGAGTCCGCGCAATTATCGTCTTCGACGAACTCGATCGTCGCTCCCGATGTCTCCTGCGCTGAGCCTCCTCGATTATGCTCTCGCCCACGTCTCTGGTAGGCTTTGATGCTGTTGACCGTGTCGTCGCAGAATCGCGATCCTCCCATGATCACGTCGATTCGCGGTCTGCTTGCTGGACGGGCGGCCTCGACGCAGGTCGATGGCTCCGCTTCGATCGCGAAGCTTCACTTCTGGGCGCCCTTTCCCCCTCCGGAGCTCTGAGGCGGAGCCGCATGCTGATTGGGGAAGGCCCAGTTCTCGTTGTTCCAGGGTTGCGCACGCTCTCGCGTGGCTTCCCCGTAGTCCCCGCGTTCAATCCCCTTCTGGATGAACCTCTTGTACGCGGCGCAATCCTCGGACGAATGGCCCCAATAGCCGTGGAACGAACAAAACTTGTTCATGTCCCTCGGCCACGGAGTCCTCTCGTAACCTCCTCGGCCGCCTGAGCGTCCTCCACGGCCGCCGCCGGAACCTCCTCTCCCTCCGGAGAACCCAACGCGTGCTCCGGAGTATCCCTGCTGGCCCCCGTCGGGGTCTCCTCGGGAGTATCCTCCCTGATGGCCCTGGGGCCTGCTGTCGTGAAAATCCGCCCGCGGTTGGCTCTCGCGGGCGGTGTTGTCGCCTCTCTTCTCGTCTACCTGGTAGACTTTGTGCCTCGGCGCCTCTGGGGCGCGTCGCTCATTCTGAGCTCCACGATCTTCTCTCCTCGCTCTTGACGACGAACCGTCTCGTCCGTCCCTGCTCTTCTCGGGCTTGGCCTTGGCCTCGCCCCTGTCGTCGCTCCTCTTCTTGCCGAGGATGCTCTCCTCGATGTTCATGTCGATTGTCGCCCGGTGGAGCGCGTCCTCGATCGTGAGCGGCACCGTCCTCGTGATTTCTTTGCAGAAATCGGAAGTGCAATGCAGGCCGTGCCTCAGGGCTTGGACGGCGACAGCGTCTTCGATATTCGGCACCCGAATCACCACTCCCTTGAATCGCTCCACGTACTGGCGCAGCGTCTCGTCCTTCCCCTGCTTGAGATCAAACAGAGACGCCAGCGTCGCCTCGCTCTGGGCGTGGATGGAATAATGCTTCAAGAACATGGCGACGAGCTGGTCAGAATTGTCGATAATCCCTGGCGCGAGCCGCGCGAACCAGTCGCTGGCTGGGCCCTGCAAATGGTAAATAAAAAGACGGCATAGGATAGCCTCCCTTCTGGCCTCCTCGCCGCCGATGTGGTCCGTCGCTATCCTGTAGGATTTCACATGAGTCGTAGGATCGGTACCTCCTTTGTACGGCGCGAGCTTGATCTTTGGCAGCTCGTCCACTTCGACTCCTCGGATCCTGGGGGTGAAAGGGGTCACCCTGGCGTCTCTTACCAGCTTGTCGATCTCCGGACCGGCGCTCGTCGCCTGATGCACTCGCGACTCCACCTGTCCTATCTTTGCCTCCAGGGCCGCTGCCATGGCCGCCATGGCCTTCATGATTTCTCCGGTCGCTGTTGGGTCGCCCGCCGGGGCCAGCGCCGACACGCTCAAGGGCGTGCTCGCCATCGTCGCCGGCTGCGAGGTTGTTGCCGGCGTCTTGAACAGGTTTCGGACCAAGAGGTCCCGCGAGGCGTCGAACGCCTCGTTGTTCGCCGCGTCTCGGGTCAGGGCTCCTCCACTCGCCGCGATGGGGGAGTCAGCAGACCTGTTCGCCGCGTTCCTGCCCTCCGCCTGAGCGAGCAGGTCGGCGAGCTTTCGACTCTCCGCGGCTTGCTCCTCATCCCTCCTCGTTGCCTCCTCCGCTCTCCGGTCGGCCGCCTCCATCCTCTGCATGACCTGGGTCATCTTTCGCCGCATCTCGTCCAGCACTTCGCTCTGGTCGTTACGCTCCTCATCTTGAGGCATCTTTCGCTTTCTCTCTTCTCGTTCCTGGCTGTGCGATAGGAAGAAACTATCGCCCCTCGGTGGGCGCCAAACTGTAGAGGCCGCTTCGCAACGCCTTACAGTCACAAAAATACACGATTCAAACACACGAATAATACGAGTGAAGGGGTATCTTTGATTGATTATGATTACAAAGGGGATCGGTCTCTTCCGTTTATAGCTCGGAACCTCGAAGGAGAATGCGATTAAACTAGGATTAACAATGTCGAATGGGGTACACAAAGGCTCTCTCTACGCGATGACACTGTTTCTCTCCTCTCTCTCGGTATCGACCAACCCCTTCAAATGGGAGTTCCCTCTCTATTTATAGCGACGCTCGGACCTCTTCGGCTCGAATCCCAGGGATGATCCTCTGGTGGTCCCCCCGTCAAATATTCTGTGGTCCTCCTCTCTGACATTCTCGACGGCTGCCGAAAGAGCCTGCATCCACTAACGTTGTCCCCCCTGCCACATCCTGAGCGCACTACCCTGCAGTGGTCCCCTCAGACCGTACCTCCTTGTCGCATCCTATGTAGAAACCCTAGACCTTAGTGGGCTTGAAGCCCCTCCTCGGTCACTAATCGCTATCGATGGGCCGGGGGCCCATCGTCAGTTTGCCCAACTCGATCTTCGTCGTTTTATGGGAAAACGACAAGTGTAAAGTTGAGAGTGGATTTGACCAAATCCGACCTTAACAAACATTCATATCTTTATTTCATTTAGATGGTTTTTTTTTTTTTTTGAAGCATATGATCTTTTCTAACTGGAGATTTCTAATGCTATTTTTATTGGTGGAAACTGGAAAGTAATATTCTTTTCACAGGATCCATTTTCACTTCTCTTTATTATGAAATTAATATGGTTAGTCGGATAAACTCAAATGTAAAAAAAAAATTAGTGTCACGAGTGTTTAAATCTTCGACGTCACCAAGTTCAAGTCCTCGAAATAGTTATTTTTTGTGATTGAGATGCTAACAGTAATGATTATATGTAATGTTTTTAATTTTCTTCTTCTTATTAATTACGTAAGACTCAAATATGAAAGACCACTTCACAAAGGTATTTACTTTATTAATCATCGCCAGAAGACTATCAACCTCAGCGTTGGCTAAAAAGATGGAATCTACGGCAAGATAAAGAGAAAGGAATACATAGACGAAGTGCACTACAACTCATAGACAAGATATAATATATGATAAAAAGGGATTTATTTCAAAAAAATTACAATATCGGATTTGGAGACTCGCTTTTCCTTCTTTTGTGTATAATCACAATCAACACATCACTTCTTTATTATTTGCTGCAATATTCGTGAAGTTGAATCACATTCCCTGCGAGAACAAAGTTGAGACCATTAGCTTTAGATCAAGTGGATCAATGTTTACTATAATACTATCGTTCGGCAAAAGTGATCGTAAATAGTTATAAATAAGTAGAGACTCACCAAGTAAATGTGCTCTATATATATATCACCTCCACTATTTTCTAATAGTGGTGGGGCGGAGGCGGGGAGGCATAGATGTAGCCGTGATGGGGTGGTGGCGGAGATTTGTACTTATAGACCGGGGTAGGAGGTGGTGGAGATTTGTAGTGGTAAGGCTTCTTAGGTGGAGATGGGACGGGAGGCGGAGGAGACTTGTACTTGTAGACTGGGGTCGGAGGCGGTGGAGACTTGTAGTGGTAAGGTTTCTTAGGAGGAGAAGGAACCGGAGGTGGTGGAGATTTGTACTTGTAAACTGGAGGAGGTGGTGGGGGAGATTTGTAGTGGTAAGGCTTCTTGGGTGGAGAAGGAACCGGAGGTGGTGGAGACTTGTACTTGTACACTGGAGGAGGTGGCGGGGGAGATTTGTAGTGGTAAGGTTTCTTAGGAGGAGATGGAACTGGAGGTGGTGGGGACTTGTACTTGTAAACGGGTGGGGGTGGAGGGGGAGACTTGTAGTGGTAAGGCTTCTTAGGAGGAGATGGAACCGGGGGTGGTGGGGACTTGTACTTGTAAACGGGTGGGGGTGGTGGGGGAGACTTGTAGTGGTAAGGCTTCTTAGGTGGAGATGGAACCGGGGGTGGTGGAGACTTGTACTTGTAAACGGGTGGGGGCGGTGGGGGAGACTTGTAATGGTAAGGCTTCTTTGGTGGAGATGGAACCGGGGGTGGTGGGGACTTGTACTTGTAAACGGGTGGGGGCGGCGGGGGAGACTTGTAGTGGTAAGGCTTCTTCGGTGGAGATGGAACCGGGGGAGGTGGGGACTTATACTTGTAAACGGGTGGGGGCGGTGGTGGGGACTTGTAGTGGTAAGGCTTCTTCGGTGGAGATGGAACCGGGGGAGGTGGGGACTTGTACTTGTAAACGGGCGGGGGCGGTGGTGGGGACTTGTAGTGGTAAGGCTTCTTCGGTGGAGATGGAACTGGGGGAGGTGGGGACTTGTACTTGTAAACGGGCGGGGGTGGTGGAGGAGACTTGTAGTGGTACGGCTTCTTAGGTGGAGATGGAACAGGGGGTGGAGGAGACTTGTACTTGTACACTGGTGGGGGCGGTGGTGGAGACTTGTAGTGGTAAGGTTTCTTAGGAGGAGACGGCACTGGAGGTGGTGGAGACTTGTATTTGTAGACCGGAGGGGGCGGTGGGGGAGACTTGTAGTGGTAAGGCTTCTTTGGAGGAGAAGGCACTGACGGCGGGGGAGACTTGTACTTGTAGACCGGAGGTGGAGGCGGGGGAGACTTGTAATGGTAAGGCTTCTTCGGTGGAGATGGAATTGGCGGAGGAGGAGATTTGTACTTGTACACCGGTGGGGGTGGTGGCGGGGACTTATATTTGTAAACCGGCGGCGGCGGTGAGTGGACCGGTGGCGGAGGTGACTTGTAGTGGTAAGGAGGAGAGACCGGAGTCGGGTATTTTTTAGGTGGTGGCGGAGAAGAGTATTCGTAGCTTGCATTAGCTAGAGAAAGAAGGGCTACCAATAAGGCGGTAACCAAGAGGCTTGGTGACCCCATTTTCCCCATATTGCAGAGAGAATGGGATGTTTGGTACTGTCTATTGAGCATCCTCTCGACCCTTTATATAGTTTCTTGGTTTTACCCCCTTCAAAACTCTAGAACTCACCATTTGGTAATAAGATAAATAAATAGAAATAATACTGATCGCATCACCATCTTAGAGAATATAATAAAAAAAATGTTCACGTATATGATCGGAATATACACATGAGGGTCTAATAGTTTGAAAAGGTTAACGCGTTACATCAAAGGTCGAACATGTATTAATATTTATTATTTAATAAGAATCTTGACTTGGGGTTTTGTTTTTTTTGTGATTTTTCTTTGTATAATTGCGAGCTACCAAGCAAGCAGGCTGGAATATGAGTTTGCAAAAATAAAAATAACGTCATTTTACAGTCGTATAGTGTGACCACGTTAATTATATATATATATAATATGTACGTTGGTTTGTCATAAATGTATCAGCCATAATATTCCACAGAAACTTCCTCATTAGCTTCAATAATTCAAAAGCGATGAAAATCTTTTTGTGTTTGCAATGAATTTCCCAAACAATAATATTTACATAGCCGCCTAACTTTTTATTTTATTCTTATAAAGGACCAGGCGGCTCTCTCTATCCTTCATGCATGGCTTTACATATATATACATATATATAATATTCTGCATAAGGATATGTTAGGATGTACAAGGAATTGGAACTTATGCTTTTGCTTCGCTATTTGTTATCTATGAGAGTATGAGACTGGAAATATTTATTACTCTTTAGGGTTACAAGGCTTTTCATTAATTAAGGTTGTGCATATAATTTGAGCTAAAAAATAATTGCTTATCATCGATCAACAGTTATAGGATAGTATTTTAGGGTTGAGTAGATCACTTTAAGAACTTTAAAGTTTTTTCCACAGGTCTGCATGCATGAGTTAATGAAATTATTATGAGATTCTGTACCTTGTTAGTGTAAGCTTTAAAGTTTGTCTCCCAAACTTTAAGTCACGATAAAGTAAATATTTTTTAGTAGGAATTCAATAATACTGCTTCAAACGGAAAGGATCTGATCTGTTAATCTCACGTACGTCAACGATAGAGCTGGTGAAGCTTAACCCAGTTCTGGATTTTGCCATTTCAACTGAAGTTGTGCTGGGATCATAATTCCGGTATTGGTTTCGATTCTGTTTTATTTCCTAATTATGTAGTTATTTTTTTATAATTTTTTACCTCTAATAATTTATAATTTTTTTTTTATATATTTTCGGTTATACATGTTACATAAGATATTTTAATAAAATATGAAATGAAAATATTATTTATTTATTCATAAAAGTTATGTATTGTGAGCTCCCAATAAGCACGTGAGCTCCCACGTGCAGTGATACTTTACAATTACTTATAAACTCGCAATTAATATTACGAATAGTAATTACTAATCACACACAAAAGTTGACCAAAAGATGAAAATTCAAACCATGCATGCACAGTAAATGATGCTAAAGAACAATCACTATCAAGAGAATAGTAATAAATAATGATTAAAGTCTACTTGCGTATATAAATAAACCACTTGTCACACTATTAAAATATATATTTGTAATTCTATACCTTGAATGTGAAAATCATTACCATAATATGAAAATCGAGTTCTGTTATTAACTGTGATAAGATTTTCAACGTTAAGAAACTACACGTCTCAAGTTCACTTCTATTATCTAAGCTTAGTATATGCAAATTATTCAAAGTGAATGATTGAATAAATAAACTATATTTTGAATCGCTGGATATGTTAAATAAACTATATTTTCATTGATTAACTGGAAGATAAAAAAATCATATTAAATCGATATTAGCTGGCTGATTACGTCTATTTATTATTTAATGCAATTACGGGTCAAGCTCTCTACCATCCTGCTGAAATATTTGCAATACATGCCACCAAATCTCTTGTTGTTTTTCAGCCAATAAAAGTACGAAATAGAGTTTTAAATCTTAGAGATTCCTATTATATAACCCCATATAATATTCATTCAAAGCTCCGGTAATTCGATATTTGCATAATAATTAAATTTCGACAACAAAGTACGTCCAATGTCGTTAAAACTATATTTTTTAGGGTCCCACTTATTTTTTACGCAACATAAGCATCGAATATTGCTAAAATTATGTTCTTACAAGTTCCAATCTTTTATTTTTCTCTCGCTACATAATATTGCTAAAATTATGTTCTTACCTAATATCTTCTTCTTTTTTACGGTATAGCTTCATTGCGCATTTAAGCGGCAAATAAAAGATAATAAATACTTAAACTGAGGAAATAAAAAGACTGAGACCTTAAAAAACACTGTTTTAAACCATTTTAATGATTTTATGCCGTGAAAAAAAAGGATATCGTCACCAAATTTTGATAAACTTTAGATCTTTTGTCGCAAATATCTCCTCACATAATTAGCATAATTTGGATTAAAATTGTAACTATTTTTTTAACTATCGCAAATATCTCCTCACATAATTAGCATAATTTGGATTTGGTTTAAAATTGTAACTATTTTTTTAACTGTCGCAAATATCTCCTCACATAATTAGCATAATTTGGATTTGGTTTAAAATTGTCACTGTATTTTTTAAGGGTAAATGAGGGAAATGCCCATTTGTGGCTCAAGGTTTAAAAAAATGCCCATTTCTAATTATGATAACTCTAACCACCAACAAATTGAAATGTGGACTAATATGCCCTTCCAATTAACTCACATTAATTTTAATTTCGTTTTTTTAATTAAAATTAAAAAACAAAATTTTTCCTTAAAAATAACAGACTAAATAACTTAAAACAAATCTTTCTTATTTTAACATTAAAAAAATATTACTCGAATTATTCTTCCCTATTTTAACGTTTGTAACAAATCCTATTTTTTTATTTTTTGATCCCTATTAATCAATATTTTAAAACTAAAATTTCAAATTATTTCTCTGCATTTTACGAATCTGTAATTATATTTACGTAACTATATTTACGAATCTATATTTAAGATTCTTTATTTACAGTAAATAAATTTACGAAATTTCAATAAAACTGTAGTTATAAAACTGTAAATATAGTTACGAAAGTTCAATGTAACAATGAAACTGTATAAAATATTTACAAAGTTAATTTTGTAACTACAACTACGAATCCGTAACTATAAATACAAAATTTTAATTACAAATATGAAACTGTAAAACCATTTACAAAAATCATTAACTGTATAAAACTGTATAACCATTTACAAAAATCATTTACAAAACTGTATAAACATTGCCGTAAACAGTTTTACTTTCGTAAACATCTACAAACTTGGTAAAACTATTTACAAAAAATATTACCAATCCAATAAACATTACCAATCCAAAATCGTGTAAACCCATTTACAAAAATAAAAAATCTTACCCCGTGTTTGATCCGGCGAGCGAGAGACGGCAAACAAAAGGAGAATGACGGAGGGCGACCGCGACGGAGAGCAATGGAGGAAGGATGCGCGACGGAAGGCGACCGCGACGGAGGAAGGAGGCGCGATGGAGGGCGACCGCGACGGGGGCCACGGTCGCCTCCTCGGAAGCCGTGCCGACGGTCGCCAAAGCCACGCTCGAAGTCGCCGAGCGCGCCCGAATCTGGCTATGGTGGTCAATCCGAGAGAGAGAGAGAGAGAGAGAGAGAGAGAGAGAGAGAGAGAGAGAGTGAGAAGGGGAGGGAATGAGAGAGAGAGATCTATTAATTTTTAGGTCAAAATAACAAAATTAAATGATAACCTAATTAATAGGAGAAGTTTTCAACCAAAATTTTAAGATAATTAATTTTATTTCGAAAATTAAAATATATAATAAATAAGAAATACGAAAATAAATAAATATAATTAATATCAGGGTTAATATGGACCAAAATATTTTTAAAATGGGCATAAATAAATTGTTTGAAAGTATGGGCAATTCCCTTAAACCTTAAGTGGTTTTTGGACATTTCATGCGTTTTTTTTTTTTTTTTTAACTGTCGCAAATATCTCCTCACAAATTTACCCTCATATTTTAACTTTTCTTCAAAATAAATAAACCAATCTTGGCTGCAATGTAGCAATCCATGTTAATGATTTATAGATAATCATTTTTATATGACCGACAAATTCTACAATTATCTTTGAGAAACTGTGATCTAAATAAACCAATAAAATTACACACTAGACAAAGTCCATTAATAAAATAAGGACATATATCTGGTGTGTTCCACTACTAAACTCAAGGAACTGCTCTAAAATATGCTTTCTAAAATAAGAACACGACATTATTCGATCACACATATGATGGAGATCAATAGTATAGTATTAGTATATATATAATATAATATAATAGTATTTCTAAGTCTTGCGAAACAACACGTAAGATGGATGAAGAGTGGGAAACCATCTGCTTTACTGCTAAATATAAGTGCGAACTAAAGAACAAAACGTCAAATTAGATAAAATTGTTTTTTCTTTCTTTCTTAATTTTTTATGAAAAAATTTCCACCTTATGGTGATCCCCTCGTTTTCACTGGCGGATCTAGGAATTTTGTTGAAGTGGTGCTTAAGATATTTTTTCAATAACTTTTTTTAATGTACATTCTAAACTATATTTCTACAAATAAATAACAACAATCACATATTAACATTGCAACATCTATTAAAAATCAAATATATAAAGTTATATTGAACAAAATATAAGTCTATTTTTTGTTTTTATTTTCTTAAAATATTATATAATAGAATCCTCCTCGACGGAAACAAAAATATATGTCTCCATGACCACATTTTGACGCACTTTTAAGAGCTAATTATAAATATTTATTAATTTTGAATGAATTAATACATTTGATGAAAAAGAACCAAAAGTGGAAAAATCAAAATAATAACATAGTTATAATATATTGAAATTGTGTAGAAATACATCAAAAAGAGCAAAAACGTGAAATAATAATACGTTCACTGTGAAACTTCACGATAGATACTAAACCATATTTTTATAACTATTTTCAATTATATCATTAAATTTTTTACCTATAATTATATAAGGATTATAACTCATTATATTGTAGTATTTTGACTTAAATAAGCTGATACATTACGTTTTAGCACATGTTTTGTTGGTGCTAGGAGTCCATCTGGATCTTTCCAAAAGGAAGGCCAAAGCTACTACATGCTCATTCTATTACTCCACCGACTTTAATATTCTAAAATATTTTATTTTTTTATTTTTTACACGCCGTTTTCAAATGGTGCCCAAGCATACACTCGTCTCTATGTAACTCTGCCACTGCTCATATTACAATTCCTAGTTCAGCCATTCGAAATTAAAACTCAAATGGCTTGCAATAAAAATGGATCTAATTAAGAAATATATATATACATATATATATATTCATTATTAAGAAAATTAAAGATGAAAATTTGGTAGAGTGGTTGAATTGGAAGATCGATGTTTGGCGAATCTAAATATCTCGAGAGTGACACTAAAGGTGGAGACTCGAAAAAATAGCAAGCAAGTGGATTATTTAATAATATGTTTCTCTATTATCGGAATTGGTCAATTATGTCCCCTATTTTTATACATATTTATTGCCCAAATAATTGAGAAGGTGGGCACCCTTTCATTAATATATATATTTATTTAACATTTTTGCATGTGGAATATTATTATGTTCATGATTTATATTCCTCAGTAACTTATTAAAAGACAGATTATGCAGGTGAGATATACATGTTTAGCGTTTCACATGCCTCGAGTCTTTTTTTTTTCTTGCATTATTATCAAATTGATCGCTAACAAAATGATTTGCCCACCGAGGAGCATTTTTAGTTATATATAAGCATTGCATGTTACTCTTTGTATTATGTTGAAAGATTTTTAAAGACGATATATAAATATAATTACATTCAGTACTGGTATAATAACTAATGTAAAAAAAAAAAAAATTAATAATAATAACTTATGACACGGCTCTTAAAGAATTTTTTCAGAGCAGTGATAAATCATGAGCTTCATTCAACTTGCTCTTCTTTATTGGTGGCCTGTTCACGAAATAATTCAAAATTCACCGACAAGAAATGTGAAAGGGAAACGATTAATGAAGCTTTTATTTTTTGTTTTTTTCCGTGAGTACCGGATATGATTTTATATAATATCGTTATAGCTAATATATATATATATATATATATATATTCATACTAGTGTAGATATATTAGCGAGTCAACTCGATGGAGCAATTATTTGTAAGTGTGGTAACATAGAGTCAGTCGTCTCATCTTGTAAGAATACAAGAACAAAAGCTTGTTTATAATTTATATGTTGTGGCTGTGGCTGTGCCCCAGAACTAAGATTTATACTGCTTTGAGGGACTTTTAATTTTAAAAAATCAAACACTATAAAAGTGTACAAATAAAATTGAGACCAAATGAAGGCGTGCCCTCTATCTATCTCTATTTATATTTTTATATATATAGAGAGGTTAATCGCGGTTAAAACGTCTCTATATTAGTCCGACTAAAACGACGTGTATTAATTTTTTTTTTTAAATAGCGATTAATATAACAAACGTTTGAAAAGTGTGTTGATCAACAAGTCTTCTTTGTAAATCATCAATGTCACTTTTTTAATTGGTACTTCTTCTTTTCGTACAATTCTCTTTTTTTCAATAATTGTGTTTTAATTATTGCCGATTTTGAGAGATTCATTTTTTTAAGGGCGTACTTAAGTGCAACTAGATATATTTTTTTCCCATCTAATAAGTTACTTTTGAAGAATGTACGAACTTCTCAAAATTTATAGTATAACACAACGGAGAATATATATGACTGAAAATAAAATACATACTTAATTTATACTACATAACAAGAATACAACTTGACTACTCCATTAGTATATTTTTTCATATTATATATAGTGAACATCGAGGAGTTGATATGATAAGCGCCATTGAAGAAGAAAAAGAAACCATTGATTTAGAGTGCCATAGAAAACAAGGGGTGCATGGAACTTTCAATCAGCTGTTTAAAATTGGAATCAGAGGTTCTGGTTTCTAGACTTTCTGTAAGCGGGTTTGGGATCATGGTCCGAGCTTCGAAAAATTGATTTTTATAATAGCTAAGACCCGACTAAACTTGTTTATGTTCCGTTTTAACAATTTACTGAATAAATAATATTATTTAAATCAAATGGTATCGTCGAAATTTTGAATAATTTATGAAATAAGGTTAATAAATTTAAACTTGAAAAACTAAATTATACTAAATTGATTCAGGAAAATATAGTAAACTAGAACTTTCTCGGGAATCGGCTTTTTTCCTCGGCAAAAACGTTTATTTTACTAAAACCTAATTTGTAAAAGTATTTTTTTTGCTCAACCTTTTAATTTTTTTCGCCTTCTCTCATCTCTCTCTCTCTCTCTCTCTCTCTCTCTTTCAAATCCAAAATTACAAACTATAGTATTAATAACTGCTTATTTTTTTCATTCAATGAACGCATTCTTGTGCTATTGTGAGAAATATGAATTATTTGTAGATGTTTGTTTTTTATGAAGAACTTCTACTGAGCACAGCACAGTAGTCAAATAATGAAATTCTTATAGTCGTTGGATAATGCATCGACAGAGACCCGTAAATAATTTAATACATATTCGGTAAGGTCCCTTTTCATCTACAACGCATTTTTCAAAGATTAAAAAATATATTAAATTTCTCTTGATTCTGATTAAAAGACAGCTTGATTGAACTCATAACTAACTAAAAATAATTTTCTATATATAATAGGGCAAAATGTTAGGCATATGCGTTTTAGTTTTGAAGATGCTGCTCGAAAATTTGACTAATCGATTAGTAGTCACTAAGAGAGTAGGTAAATATAAGTAAAAGGGTAAATCAGTGTACTCTCAAGAAAATTAGAAGCACCACTTACGTTACGTACATGGATAAATGAATTGAAGATAATTATGGGGAAAACGTTTCCGATTAAATGAGCCCAATATTAATAACAATTTGGACAAGCCTTAATGATTTGATTCCAGTTATATAATGGTGTTAAATATGAAAGAACAAATAGGAGCTAGAAAAAATGACACATTTGACTTTTCTATCAACCAGAGGAATCTATAATATACTATCCTTCTTCTATGTAATATTGTAATATAGTTTTTGATAGTCTAGGTCTTAATTTGGTTAAAAAGATAGCGACTTCATCAATGATAGAAATGGCAAAAGAAAAAGTATTTCAATAATAATAATAGTAATTAATTAATTAAGATGATAATTACAATAATTATAATAGTACTGATAGTTACTAATTATATATAACATATATAGTTATAATGTTTGAAAATACCGATTTTTTGGGTTTAATTACTTGTATAAATATTTCATTATCATGAATATAATTTGTTTGATTTTAACATTTTCAAAATCAATTTTCTTGTTTTTTATTTTATTTTATTTTTTATAGTGCTTTTGTTTTAAAAATCTTGTTTGGTGAAATTTATTGTACAATTGTTTTTGAAATCAATAATCTCATTTAAAGCTTTTTGGGAGTAAATGAGAAAACAAAATAAAGTTCTTTTCTCCATTCTCTTTACAACATTATCTTTTGGGTTAATGACAACAAAATACTTAAAGTTTAGTCAAATAACCCATCGTATACTCAAAGTTTAAAAGTGATGACAAAAATATTCAAAGTCGTATTTGGGGCATTGATCACTTCATTCTCGTAACGCAGTTAACTTATTCGTTAACTATGACCACGCAGACAACCATGAGTTGCTGCCACATGCCACGGATAAAGTTTGTAGGATTTTATTAATATTTTGGGTAAACAAATAAGCAACATAGTATGTCGTAAAGTAGTATCATTAGAAATATTTTAAATCTTAATTATTTATAAAATATAATTTTCATATCAATTTTATTTTCTTATTAATAATTTAACACGTACTAATTTATTTATTTTTAAAACATAATTTCTTATTAATATCTTCCCTAAACATGGTTTCATGTTTTTCTTTTGCAAAAATACTACCTGCCAAACATGAAACATGAATAAAAAAAATAATCTAAACACAATTTTAGAATAATTTCTTAATTTTTTTTAAAAGAAAACACCTAAAAAACAAAACACTACCAATGGGCCTACAATGTCAGGAAGAAATTACAATTTTTTTTTTTTCACTAGTTTAAACTTTAAAACCCGGTGATAAGACGGGGGGTTATAAAGTATACGCATTTGAGTCTCTTAATAGTCATTTTCATATACTGTATACAAAATCAAAAATATTCTACGGTTTTTTATTCTTTAATTTCTGAGACATTGATGGTAAATTGGTAATAATAGAGCACTTTAAGGTGGTTAGCCTTATAGGCATAGATATGTCTAAAAGCTAGATCATATAATGTTAGGATATTTTCGGTACAAATACCCACATGTTGCAAAAAATAATATTAATTTATATTCTTAATTTTTTGTTGTTGCAGAAATCATCAATAATTTCATTTATTTTTTGATAAAATAGAACTATCTATAGTGAACTTTTAAGTAGCAACATATGATTTCACTTAGTTCTCCCGCTTTTTGAGTTTTGACACATTTTGACGAATGACAAGGTTGATCTATGAGGCCTTAATTTTTGCATTGCAAAATACGTTTTGGCTAAAGTTAACTACTTCTACCAAAGAAATTTACACGTGTTATAATGTTTTGCCACCACCAGAAGAAGAGAGCGAGATACAAGTCTTTTTTCTTTTGTAACATTTAAGTTTTTTTGCTGCAAATATGCTTAAGTTTTTCTTATTTTCATAATAAATGTCAAATTACATATATAAGTTATAACTAAACACATAATCAAAATATTTATTAAGATTCAATACACACAAAGTAGAGAGCCTTATATATGATCAGATGCAATATTTTTTAAAACAAAAATTTCCGTTGAAACTTAGCTATCTATTCGATAGACTATATACATATACATAGGTGTTTGTGTATAGGAAAGATCGATGTGAAATATGAAAAGGATTACGACATAGCAATACATGAAAACTATATTGTGTAACAGTGAAGAATGAATTGAAGTGTTAGTTGAGAAGTCTATCAATGTTATGTTTGGAGGTTTGTGTAAAGCCAAAACAACAAGTCACCAAACCCAATCTCCACGTACATTCACTCTTTCTCCTTTCCACGTCTCACTCGTGCTTTGTGCCAATTTGTTGCCATTTGATCTTGACAAATTCACTAGAATCGTTATTCATATTAGGGATAATAGCGGCATAAGTCCTCAACCTTTACTCAACTGGGGCGACATAGCCCCAACCTCATTTAATAGCGGTATAAGTACCAAAATATGATTTCTGTCCATATTTGACTAACGGAAGTAGTCAACGTTTGCGTGGTCAGCTTCTCGTCAATGTGGACGTCACGTAATCCGACATGTCACCATACATGTCATCCTCGCGTCATCAAACTTAATGCAAAATTAATGGCGATTGCATTAAATTTGATGACGCGAGGATGACGTGTATGGTGACGTGTCGGATTACGTGGCGTCCATGTTGATGAGAAGCTGACCACGCAAACGTTGACTACTTCCGTTAGTCAAATATGGACAGAAATCATCTTTTGGTACTTATACCGCTATTAAATGGGGTTAGGGCTATGCCACCCCATTTGAGTAAAGGTTGAGGACTTATGCCGCTATTATCCCTTCATATTATTCATAATTTTTGGGGTGAAACTAGGACCGCTTTCTGGGTGTTCTAGCCTCCAAAAAGCACGTTCAATCCCGGTTTTGGCTTAAAAAAAATCATTTTTAGAAATTGCGATCCGCTTGTTAGTTATAAATAAAAATCTTGTTATCTGCATTGATTTTGAAAAAGGATTTAGGGAAAATTATAATCCTAAGAGCTAAGAGTGCAAAAGAACCCAAAAGGCGAGAGCCGGGCTTCAATGGTATGTCCAAATCTTAATTCGGTTCCAATCAATGAGTCATAAAAAGGGATCAGGCAGGGTCGGGTTACCAATTTGAAGCCATGAAAAGGGGCCTAACACGCTTAGAAGACCGGGACTAACGCAATGGGAAAGAGCGCCGGAAGTCACACGCAAGTTGACCCGATCAGCTCGGTTTTGAAGTTACCCGATATTCGGAAATGCCACATTTACTTCTCCATTTATTTCCTCTTATTTACCTCCCGTTTTATCGCTTGATTATTGCTCATTTTAAACCCAAGTATTTGGTGTGTTGTTTCGTAATCTCAGATTTGAATGATAAATAAAATCGATCAATATGTTTGGTCTCTCGAGCATTTTTTATATCTTTCTGCGTTTCCGGTATTCCGACCCTACATCTCAATTTCTTTTATGAAGCCCCAAATTTTAGGTCTAAACCGGTTTGGATTGAGCAGGCAAGCATAGCGCCAGAACTGGAGTTTGGGACCATAACTTTTACGTACCTTCATTCATAAGTTGTTGCTACGATCTTCAAGCTCGATGCCAAATCACCGTCTGGACAACTTGAAAAATTGGCAACGTTTGACTGCTTTAGATTCCAGAGACCAAAAATGTCAACGGATAGAGCCGTACAGCCCCACAAAAGTAGGTAATGCTATTGACATGAGCTAATTGTCTCGTACCAATCATGCTAACTCCTCAACAAAAAAACCATAGTTTCGTGGCTTCGTCTAATCCCCAAAATATGAATCCGGGTTAAACCCGGATACGTTAAAAAAAATATAAAACCCGGATACCGAAATACATTTAATTTAGTTTAATTTATTTTAGTTTAATTAATTAATTTGTCACGTCTCTTGAAAGTCTTAGTATGCTCTGTGGTTGTTGTTGACGTGGTTTCGCACGCCAACTGTCGAGTGTATTGCGAATGAGATTTCGATTTGAATGTGCTAAGATTTTTGTGGATCCTGACCTCCGCGTCGTCAATACTATCAATGATGACACACGAAATTAGAGAACGAAGAAAACAAACAAAACACCAGAGTTTTTTAGAGAGGTTCGTCCCAATGCGGTAGTTGACTACGTCCTCTGTACGTTTATTGCTTTAGAAAGATTGATCAATCGGAACCACAAGCCAATTCCTGATTGATTGAAAAATGAAAGAAAAACACTCTGAAGATATGAACTCTCAAGACTCTTTTCTCTCAAATGTGGATGCTTGCGTGCGTGTAGAAGCGCTGCCTTATTGCTTTTATAGACGTCTGGCTTCTGCCCGTTGGAGGTGGTCGTTGGTAGTGGCTTCGAGTTCGGGGCTTGACTTGCTGCCGAGCTGACACGTGGGCCACGTCTTGCGAGATTGTCGTGGTAGTGGACCTTGACTAGTCCTCGTGGGGTTTGAATTCAGGTCGTCGCGGTTTTTATGGTCGGTCTTTGGAGGTTTGAATTGAAGTGGCTAATTAGGTCTGCTCGTGCTTGAATGGAGGGCTCTTTTCTGCTCGAGGGATTTTATTCGATTTCTGCTCGAATCCCTTTTGAGACAATCAGTCCGGGAGGAGCTTGGGTGTTGGTTTTAACCAAGTTTTTGAAGTGAGATTTTGAGTTCTGTTCGGATTCTTCCTTTGGAACTCTGTTCGGACTTCTTTTGAGCTTATTCTGCTCGGGCGAGTATCTTGCCTTCTGGGTTTTTAATTTTGCTTGGGCCCAAACACGATCACATGACTAGTGGGCTTTTGGGCTTTTTATTTCAAAAGCCCAATTTCGAATGAATAATTTTAATATACTCAAAACTTAGGTCAAAAATTTAATCTTTAAATTTGATTAATGACCTCACAATTCCAATATATGGAACGAATTTGCACATCAACAGTTAGCCCCCTGCTATAAAAAAAATACGAAGTATTATTTATAGTATCAAAGTTGATATAATCATGTAAAAATTTGTGATGAAAATTAATTAAATTTGCGAAATAAAAAACTTTCATGACTTTTGCCGCAAAATCGGATTAATTGGGGGACATCGCAACTGTTTTCATGATAATATCGCATTCTTCGGAGGCCGAGCTGAAAATATTTCAAATTCAAAATAATTTCGAATTTCTTGGTGGGAGCAGTTGCGACACGTGTCACTCTGCCCGGGATTCGAAGAAGGTCGCAACCTCTTCGACTTCTGCTGACCTTGCAGCTTTGACTTCTGCTGACGTGTCTTGACCAGGAGCTTAATCTCGATCGTTGTATGAGATTAGGCACGAGATTCGTGGGAACCCTAGCCATGCGTTGCGGGTCGATCTTCGAGTATAAATGCACTCGAGTGCCATCAATCGAAGATCCAATCAATCATGTCTTCACTCTGCCCGGGACGTCTCTTCACATTCAGGTAACTACCCTTCTCTTCTCTCTATTTAAACTCTTGTCTTATTTCCTTCTTCATTTTTGCATTCGAGAAGAAAGAATAGAGCCTCTCTTGCCATTGTTGAGTCTGCAACATCTTCGAGCTTCACTTGTAGGTTTCCAGGTTTTCCTCAGCCCTATTCTGATTTAGGTTTTGTTCTTTTTTCGAATAGGAGAAACAAGCTTAGGTTCTGTGGGTCTTGTTTGTGTGCTTTTCTGGGTTCTTGAGTTTTTGTTTGGAGATCTGGGTTTTGAGGCTTGAACTCTTTGTTTTTTCTCTCTCGTATTTTTAGACTTCTTAGATCCTATAGAAATGGCCGAGGGCAGTAAGATTAAAAAAAAGTAAAACTAAGGCCTTGATTCTGGTTTCGGAGTTTCTCCGGACTGAATCCCCTAGATCGCGACTGAGGGAAGAGGATTTTCCTCGGCTTAGGTCGAGTTACGACATTCCGGAGTCTGTTCCCCTTCGGGTACCAGACTCTGATGAGTTCGCGGATTTAGTTTGGGGTGACTGGGTTTGTCTCTATGAGAGGTATTTCCAGGACTGCGGTCTGAGATTCCCTATACCTAGGCCTATCCTTAGGTATGTTAACCAAATGGGAATCTCCTTGGCTCAGTTAAGCCCGAATTCTTATAGAATTCTGCTCGCCTATCTAGTTAGGTTTTTTTGAAGAGGGAACTAGGTTTTCCCTCTCCGATATGCTTCAGGTCTTTACGACCAAGAAGAATCCTAGAGCCGATAGTAGATTCTATATTTTGGTCAAGGGTCACTCGGGTGAGTTTATTCGGGGGATTCCGAACAAGGACGATAACTGGCAGGATAGGTATTTTTTCTTTAGGCCGTGCGTAGGGTCTTTCGATACATGGATTGCCTATGTAAATAAGTGGACTCACGAGATTGGTAAATTTTCTTTATTGTTTTGCTCGCATTTATTTTCTGCTTGGGCGAAATTTTCTAATCGGATTTCTTGGTGCATTTTCAGATCGCAAAGGCGACAAGGTGAAGTCAATTCCTTTTGGGGTTGAGTGGAGAGCTAAGATTGAGGTTCTCTTCCCGGGTGGGGGCGCAGATTGGACGGAGTTTTCCGAGGAGAGATTCTTCGAGGCTAAGCTGTGGACGCTTGGTCCACATAACACTTTCGTGCCTTACCATACACGCTTGTTGCAGTCGGAAAACGACGAGGACGGTAAGTGTTTCGTATTCGTTTTAGCTTTTGGTCGGAGGTTTGGCTAAGGAAGTTTATGTGCAGATACGATGGAGCCAAATTATCGGGAGGTTCGGGCTCAACGGGCAGCCGCTAAGGCTGCCGAGAAGAAGAAAGCTCAGGAGAAGGGCAAGGGAGTTCAAGTCTCCGAGGAGACTTCTGGTTGGGTTGAGCGGACCAAAGGGAAGAAAAGGGCCTCCAAAACGGCCAGGACTACCCCCGATGAGGGGGCGACTCAGGGTGCAGATATTGTTCTGCCCGCAGAGGTTTAAGAAGCAGTTCCCAATCCGGAGGTTGGTGCGACAGTTCCGGGGACTACTCTCTCCGCGGGCGATCAGGAGGCTGCCCGGGCCGTGGCCGAACGGCAGTTCGTCGAGATCTCAGACGAGGAACCTATCCTGCCGACGGTGGGGACCCCGGCGCCTTTGACTTTGTCTGGTTTGGCTCCAGTTGTATCGAGTTCTCCAGTTAAGCGGGTTCGATCTTCGGAGGAAGAAGCGGCTTGCAAGAAGCCGAAGGGGGACAAGCCTCCTCAAAAGTCTGGGAGGGAGTCACTACTGAAGGATGTTCGGCCATCTTCTGGGGCGTCGCGACCTGCGGGCGTTAATCCGTCGATCAGGAGTCAGGGTTCTTCGAAGCGCAAGATCGTTCAGAAGAAAACTGCTGGTCGGGATAGGCCTTTGGTCAGAGATTTGACGGAGCAGCCCAAAGTTGCTCCCGCTGCTGGAGGGTCGAAGCCTCAGCACGAGCCTTCGAGAGCGGCCAAGGTGTCTTGGTACGGCGAGAAAAGACTCTACGATGCCCCCCGGATAGCTGGGAATTTGCTTAAGCAGCTGACCAGCGGGGGGGTCTCAGTCGTGAAGGATGCCGAGGTTACTCAGCCTCGGGCATACAACGCTTTTGCGGCGTCGTATTCCAAGGTGAGTGGGGTGCAAGGCCTCACTTTGCTATTTCATTTTTTTTTGGTTTTATAATTTTCCTTGAAATTTTTTTGAGGATCTTCCTTTTTTCTTTTGTTGACAGCTCGGTGTTTCCGCCAATGACATGGTATTGAGGTATGAAGCCTCGATCAAGGAGTTGAAGGCGAGGCTGGCGGTGGCTGAGGGGGAGGAGGCCAAGGCTGAATTGGCCGAGAAGAAGGAGGAGCTTGCTCGGGTGAATTCCGAGCTCGAAGAAAACTCCGGGCAGCTGGCTGCAAGGAATAAGGAGGTCGTCGAGCTGAAGCGCTTGATTGCCGCTCGAGAGAGCAAGATCAAGGCTCTGGAGATCACTGAAGTGGATCTCTGGGAGAAACTCTCTAACGCCTCCGCCTTGGTCTCCGAGTCCCAGGCGAACGAGAACAAGGTCATCGGGATGCTTACTGCTTCCGATGCCAAGTTGGGTCGGGCAGAGAGGGATCTTAGGTCGGTGAGCGACGAGCTCATTCTGGTGAAGGTTGAGCTTGACTATGCGCATGAGGCGCTAGAGAAGGCTCTCGATGATACTGCTACTGCGAAGGCAGCGGCCAAGGCCACCCGTCGGAAATATAGGAAGCGGGTCCAGCAGAGGGATGCAGTGATGGCTCGCCACCAAGAAGTGGCCTACCAGACTAAGCTCCTGCATCAGATTCAAGGTAATGTAGCTCTTGTTGGCGAACCCCTTGAGGGATAGGTCACCGACTTGGAGGGCAAGCTAGAGGTCCTTAAGGAAGATATTTCCGAATATGAGGGCCTTCTGGCCGCGAAGCCGGTGCCCGTGGTGGACTCGCATGTCCTCTCCCCAGATCTCGAACTGACTGAGAATACTGATGGTGCAGATCAGGGGACCCAGGTAGACCCTTCTGACCTTGCAGAGCCGGTCCTTGCGGAGCCCGGGGTGACTTCTTCCAATCATTCTCCGGATTCAGCTAAGACGAGCCAAGTTGAGCCCAATCCTCTTCTCCCGACCGAGCCGATATCATCCGAGCCAAACCCGTCCGAGCCGAACCCATCCGACCCGATCCTGCAGGAAGACACTACCGAAGCCGCTTGAGGCTAAACATATTTTTTTTTTAAATAAGTTTCGAACATATTTCCTGCCCGTGGTTAGGGCAGGTCGTGGGATCCGAACCCCATTTTTTGTAATTTCTTTTTATTCTGTCCGTTTATACTCTGCTCGTGGTTAGGGCTTTTGTTTCTATGCATCACTATTTTCTTTTTATACTTTGCTATTTACTTACTTTCTGCTACTATATTCTCATATAGAAATTATGTTCCTTGATATGCTGCTGCTATTTTTTTCTTAGAACTCATATATATCTATATGTTTTGACATATACGAGGTTATTTGATATTGTTCGCGAGAAATATTGGAAAATATCCGACTAAAGGAAATTTATGTTTTACTTTGTAAATGTTATGGCTAACTGAAAGAGGAAATTAAATTGATTGTGAGAGATAAAAAGAAAATAAAATTCGAACGACAAAAAATAGAAGATTAAATTGATAAGGTAGAGGATAGAAAATTAGGTGGACATGGTGAAAGATAGTTAAGTTGATACCTTGAAGGTTTTCCGAGCATGATAGTCAGATGTGATTCTTCAAGCATTTTTGCTGAGGGTTGATTGGTTTGAGTTAAGATCCTTGGACGCCAGATTCGTTATCCGAGCTGGTGCGCTATCTGAGAAAAAATAGTGGTATTCGGACAAGAATTATAAGTGAGGGGGTGTGGTACCCGAGCAAATGTGTTACTCGCGATGAGAGGGTGTGGTACCCGAACAAGTATGTTACTTGTAGTGGATGGGTATGGTACCCGAGCAAGTATGCGACTTGCGATGAAAGGGTATGGTACCCGGGCAAGTATGCGACTTGCGAGGAAATGGTATGATACCAGAGCAAATATGTGACTTGCAGAAGAACAGCGTTGCCTGAACAGGTGAATTAGATTTTTTATAGGTAACTTATATTTTAAGAACGAGATAATTTATTTGCTGCTTGATATTTCTGATATAAGGAATTATTAATTATTCTTCAACTACGGATTTTGGTTGAGATCGGAGGATATATGGTTGTTTGTTTTGTTGGGGCTGTGTTCGACCGTCGTATATTCGGTTGAACTGCCTACGTACCCCAATCTTTGGGGATCAAGCCATTACGTAGTTCATGGGAAGTCAGTCTTTGACTTTTATGCGTAGTATTTTCTGAGGTGCATAGCATTCCAGCTACGAAGGACTCTTGATCCGTCCGGGTAGCTAGCTTGTATACATCGGGCTTTACTACTTCGGTAACGATATAGGGTCCTTCCCAGTTAGCCCCCAACTTACCGGCGTTGAGTTCGGCTGTATTCTGGAAGACCTTTCTGAGGACCAGCTCCCCGGCGACAAACCTGCGGTGCTTAACTTTGGAATTGTAATATTTAGCTACCGAAATTTGGTAGTTAGAAATCCGTATTGCAGCTTGTTTGTGTCGTTCGTCGGCGTGGTCGAGCTGATCGAGCCTCATTTCATCGTTAATTTCTGCGTTGTCTGGAGCGTGCTCCCTTCTGAGGCTGGGGGCCTCGATTTTGGCTGGTATGACCGCTTCGGTACCGTATACCATCAAAAAATGGGTCTCCCCAGTTGCTCTCTGCGGGGTGGTTCTGTATGACCACAGAACGCCGACGAGCTTGTCAGCCCATCGTCCTTTCTTGGTATCAAGTCTTTTCTTGATACCGTCCACAATGGTCCGGTTCGAGACTTCAGCCTGACCATTCCCTTGGGGGATATCTCGGTGTGGATGTGTTCAAGGAAATCTTCCAGTTATAACAGAAGTTCTGAAACCTGTTCGATACGAATTGGGGTCCGTTATCGACGATGATCTCCTTGGGCAATCCGAAGTGACTAATGATGTTTTTCCATACATAGTGCTCCACATCCGAGTCTTTGATGTTGGCATAAGATTCGGCCTCTACCCATTTCGAGAAGTAGTCTGTTACGACTAGTAGGAATCTTTTTCCCGCAGGAGCTAGGGGAAAAGGTCCTACGATGTCCATAGACCATTTCATAAATGGATACGGGACTGAAACCGAAGTCAACTTTTCTGCCGGGCAGTGTATGACCCGCGAGTGGCGTTGACATTTATCGCAGCGTTTGGAGTAGGCTTCCGCGTCGGTCAACATGGTTGACCAGAAGAAACCCTGCCGCTTGGTCTTGTTGGAGAGTGACCTCCCGCTAGAGTGATTTCCGCATTCGCCACTATGTATTTCCTGCAATACGATGTTAGCCTCGTCTCTACCTAAACATATCAGGTAGGGTCCAGTGTAGTTTCATTTGTACATTTTTCCATCTATTAGACAGAAACGAGCGCTTTGAATGCGGAGTTTTCGGGCTCTCTGTTTGTCCTGGGGTTTATCTCCTGTCAGGATATATTTCAGGATAGGGGTTCTCCAGTCCTCCAAACCTGTCTGGATATTATGGATGCGTAGACTCACACTTGGTTCGTATATTACTTCCACTGGAATTATCCTTTTTGCCTCGGGGTCCGAAGTGGAAGCTAGTCCGGCTAGTGCGTCGGCTGAAGAGTTTTTGCTCCGTGGTATCTGGATCACTTCGACCTTGTCGAATTGGGTGATCAGGTCCTTGACCGTTGCGAGGTATTTTTCCATGCGGTCGTCCCTGGTTGTGTACTCACCACTGATTTGGCTGGTGACCAATTTAGAGTCCAAGTGAGCTCTAATCGTTTTGGCCCCGACTGCCTTAGCTAGCTTTAAGCCAGCTATCAGTGCTTCGTATTCCGTTTCGTTGTTTGTGGCGTTGAATCGTAACCTAAAAGATTTTTCTAAACCTCTACGGTTGGGGATATCAAGCGTACTTTGATTCCGGATCTGCCCATGTTTGATGCCCCGTCCACTTCGAGGCGCCACTCGTCGTTCCCCTTTCCCTCCGTTGGGTCTTCCACTGGGAGTTCAATCAGGAAATCGGATAACACTTGGGACTTGGCACATGTTCAAATCTTATATTTGATGTCGAATTCACTTAATTCGACAGCCCATCTTGTCAGTCGGCCCGACTGATTTGGACTGTGGAGGATTACCCTTAAGGGCTGAGTTGTCATCACCATGATGGTGTAATATTGGAAGTATGGCCGGAGCTTCCTCGCGGAGGTTATCATGGCCAAGGCCAGTTTTTCCATAGCGGGGTACCTTGTTTCTGCGTTTTCCAGCGATTTGCTGACCTAGAAAATTGGTTTTTGTTCGCCCCTGTCTTCCCGAACGATCACGCCGCTAACGGCTGAGAGCGATACTGCCAAGTAAAGCAGTAACAGTTCTCCCGTGATTGGTCGAGACAATACCGGTGGAGTGGACAGGTATCTTTTCAGGTCTTGGAATGCTTCTTCGCATTCTTTGGGCCACTCGAATTTTTTGTTGCCCCTCAAAATTTTGTAGAAGGGCATGCATTTGTCCGTAGACCTCGAGATGAGCCGGTTGAGTGCTGCTATTCTCCCGGTTAGTCTCTGCGTTTCCCGAACAGTCCTTGGGGATGGCATGTTTAAGAGGGCTTTGATCTGATCCGGGTTTTCCTCTATTCCTCGTTGAGTTACTAAGTAACCGAGGAGCTTTCCGGAGATTACTCCGAAAGTTCATTTAGCAGGGTTAAGCTTCATTTGATACTTTCTAAGTATCGCGAAGCACTCTTCTAAGTGAGCCACATGGTCTACGGCCTTAGCGGATTTTACGAGCATATCATCGATGTAGACTTCCATGGTTTTGCCGAGGTGTTCGGCGAACATTTGGTTGATTAGTCGCTGATACGTCGCGCCCGCATTCTTGAGTCCGAAGGGCATTACCTTATAACAGTAAATTCCTCGGTCCGTTACGAATGCGGTTTTTTCCTTATCCTCGGAGTGCATCAAGATTTGATTGTATACTGAAAAAGCATTCATGAAGGATAGGAGTTCGTGCCCGCATGTTGCCTCCACCAGCCTATCGATGTGGGGCATCGGGAAAATGTCTTTGGGGCACGCTTTATTTAGGTCGGTGAAGCCGATGCAGACTCGTGCCTTCCCGTTATTATTCTTCACTACTACTGTATTGGCTAACCAGTCCGGGTACTTCACTTCCCTTACGGATCCAGTTTTCAACAGTTTTTTGACCTCATCATTTACCGCCTGGGCCCGGTCAGGTCCCTGTTTTCTCCTCTTCTGTTTAACCGGCTTGTGGCTGGGATTAACGTTGAGGCGATGGGCGGTTATGCTTTGGTCAATTCCCGGCATGTCTTCGTGGGACCATGCGAAGCAGTCATGGTTCCTTGTGAGGAATTTGATCAGTTTTTTCCTGACCATTGTCCAAGTTGACCCCGATCCCGACTTTTTGGGAGTCGATCTGGACCTGGTGCGTCATTTCCAAGTCTAGGCCTTCGTTGCCGTCGTCCTTTCCTTGGGCTAGATCTTTCTCCTCTACCGACATTAATTGTTATTGGTCGGTTTTTGGCGCTTTTGCCCGTGTCTGGGGTGTGTGCGACATCCGGAACGATGTCATGTAGCAGATCCGGGCCTGTTTTTGGTTGCCCTTGACATCTACTATCTTTCCATCCTCTCTGGGAAAGCGGGTGGTTTGGTGGTAAGTAGACGGCACGGACTTCATCAGATGGATCCATGGTCTCCCGAGGATTATGTTGTAGGCCGTGGGGCAATCTAGCACCAGGAAGTTTTTTTTCTGGCCTACTCCACAGGATACTATGGACAACCTGACTGTCCCTATAGTATCGACCGTTTCGCCATTGAAACCGGTCAGAGGGATGCTCCCTCGATTTATTTCCGTGTCATCTATCCCCATATTTCGTAAGCATGATACATAGATGACATCTGCTGAGCTGCCGTTATCGACCAAAATCCTTTCGGTCGCGTAGCCGGAGACTAGAAGGGTGATGACTAGGGCGTCGTCGTGAGGTCCTACCAGGGTAGAAGCCTCACTATCTTTGAAGGAGATCTCGAAGTCGGGCTCCTTTTGCGGGAGGACCACGAGCCCGGATTTTAGCCTCCTCTGGTGGGTTTTGATGGAGTTGATCGAGTTCCCGTAGAACTGCGATCCTCCAACTATGGTGTAGATTCTTCCAATGGCTTCTTCAGCCATGGGCACCTCTACATCTTCCGACTCTTGGTCGGCCGGCTCCTCTGCCATGAGGATTTTTCCTTGCTTGGGAGGGGGAGCGTTGTTTGGTCTGGTCGGTTGTTTCTGCTAGGGCCTCGCATTAGTGCTTGGTCCGGCGTTGGGCTGTTGAGCCTGCTCTACTCGTTCGCCCTCCGACCTGACAACGAGATATTTCCGAGCTCGCCTTTAAGGTACTTATCGGCGAGTCAGGCCCGTAGGACCATGCAATTTTTTGTATGATGGCCATACCTCTGGTGAAAATCACACCAGGCGTTCATGTCTCTGTTGTTGGGTGCCAGGTCACCGGCACTCATGTACAGTTCCCCTTGCTCGTCTGCCTCGGTCTCTTCCTCGGCTTCTGTGCTCAGATTGTAGACATGATTCTGGGGGTGCGCTTTCCCCTCGGGGTGGGACACTTCATGCTAGAAGTTCCCGTGCTGCGGGTTTGACCCTCTGGTAGGAACGTGGTTCCTAGGACCCTTAAAATGGGGTTGTGGTCCATTCCTTGGTTGGGATGGATGCGCCCCAGACCTCGGTGCGTTTAGGGTCGGCCCGAACTTCCTCTTCAAGACTTCGTGCTCTTTATCAAGCTTCATCCAATTGGAAGCGCAATGGATCACGTCCTCTATCGAGGAGTACCTATTGACCAGTATGTCGGTCTTGAATTGCGAATCGTACCACAGCCCACTGGTTAGTGCTGCTATGGCCGTTTCGTCCGCCAGTCCGTTTATCCGGACCATTTTAGCCTTGAACCTCGTCATGAAGTCCCTGAGAGGCTCATTTGCTCTTTGTTGTAGAGCGTACAAATTGGCTACAGTGATCTAAGTTCCATGAACATGGAGAAATGTTTGAGGAATACCATAGTCGGCTGACCGAAGCTACCGATCGAGTTTGGTTCCAATTGGGAGAACCATTCCATCGCTGCCCCTATGAGGTTTTCAGCGAAGTATTGGCATCTTCCGGCATCCATCTCGTGGATGTCGAGGTTCGCCCGCCCCATTGCAATTCGGAATGCTCTGAGGTGTACCTTCGGGTCGGTGGTCCCGTCGTACTTGGGTATGTATATCTGCCCGACGTGCCTTAGTCGAACGTTTGTGATAGCCGTTGAGAATGGAGTTATCGTTGATTCTTCGGCCAGACGTTCGATTTCGGGGGCGGAAGACACTGCCTGGTGTACTCGCAAGTCCACCCTGGAGAGTCTTTCTCCCATTTTTTTCATGGTACGTTTGAGCTCTTCCAGCTCGGAAATTTCAAGGGGTTGCTGGCTCGTCTTGAGTGCTACAGGAACCTAGGCCTGCTTGATTGCTACCTGAAGGCCGGGAGTAATTGCTTGGCCCTGGAGAGGTGAAGTAGTTCAACCTCTCTGCCTGGGTCAGGCTTGAGAACTGAATTCCGATTGGACGATTGCGGGATTGTTTATAAGGGGTGTTCTTCCCGGAGTCGGTCTGGTTGGTTCCAAACGTTGGAGCTCGGAAGCGGGGGGTGCCGTGTTTAGGCGGCGGGGGGAGCGTGTTCTCCGATGGATCCGTAGGTGGGGGTGGCGTATTCGGGCGCGGATCCCTTATGAGAGGCACTTGATTGTTTCTCTGGGCTCGGGGATCGTTGGGGTCCTGGAAGTCAAAGCGGACCGCATTTACCTTCTCTCGATTCCTATGCCCAGAGTTTTGCCCGATCTCGTTCAAAGAGTGGGGCCTCTGTTCGATTCGGGTCTGGCTACTCATGAGAAACTCGATTTTCCTTCTAAGTTCGACATTCAGAGCAGCCTGTTCTTGGAGCTGAGTTGTTAGGGCCTGTTCTTCTGTATACTGGTTAGGGGTTACCTCGTCCAGGACGTTAGAAGCAGAAATTTCCTCGGAACTCATGGTTGTGTCTGAAGTACGATAGAGTTAGTGAGATCAAAGATTTCCCACAGACGGTGCCAAACTGTTGACGTGGTTTCGCACGCCAACTGTCGAGTGTATTGCGAATGGGATTTCGATTTGAATGTGCTAAGATTTTTTTGGATCCTGACCTCCACATCGTCAATACTATCAATGATGACACACAAAATTAGAGAACGAAGAAAACAAACAAAACACCAGAGTTTTTTAGAGAGGTTCGTCCCAATGCGGTAGTTGACTACGTCCTCTGTACGATTATTGCTTTAGAAAGATTGATCAATCGGAACCACAAGCCAAATTCCTGATTGATCGAAAAATGAAAGAAAAACACTCTGAAGATATGAAATCTCAAGACTCTTTTCTCTCAAATGTGGATGCTTGCGTGCGTGTAGAAGGGCTGCCTTCTTGCTTTTATAAACGTCTGGCTTCTGCCCGTTGGAGGTGGTCGTTGGTAGTGGCTTCGAGTTCGGGGCTTGACTTGCTGCCGAGCTGACACGTGGGCCACGTCTTGCGAGATTGTCGTGGTAGTGGACCTTGACTAGTCCTCGTGGGGTTTGAATTCAGGTCGTCGCGGTTTTTATGGTCGGTCTTTGGAGGTTTGAATTGAAGTGGCTAATTAGGTCTGCTCGTGCTTGAATGGAGGGCTCTTTTCTGCTCGAGGGATTTTATTCGATTTCTGCTCGAATCCCTTTTGAGACAATCAGTCTGGGAGGAGTTTGGGTGTTGGTTTTAACCAAGTGTTTCAAGTGAGAGTTTGAGTTCTGTTTGGATTCTTCCTTTGGAACTCTATTCGGACTTCTTTAGAGCTTATTCTGCTCGGGCGAGTATCTTGCCTTCTGGGTTTTTAATTTTGCTGAAGCCCAAACACGATCACGTGACTAGTGGGCTTTTGTGCTTTGTATTTCAAAAGTCTAATTTCGAATGAATATTTTTAATATACTCAAAACTTAGGTCAAACAATTTAATCTTTAAATTTGATTAATGACCTCACAATTCCAATTTATGGAACGAATTTGCACATCAACAGTTGCGGTTCCGACTGATCTTCCACATCAGAAACAAATTTCTTGAGATTTAATAATCATTTAATCATATTAATTTAATTAAACTTTAAATGGTTACTTAAATAAGTTAAAAAAATTAAAAAAAGGTAATTTGTATGTGTGGTAATAATTATAAAGTTCTTATTTGATTATGGTGTCTTAGAAAGTTTGGTTTTTAAATAAGGTTTGCTTTGCAATCTCCTCCAAGCTAGCCTGGGAACCTCGGGGAGTTCTGTCTAGAAAAGCTTGGGCCTAAAGCGAGATCATATCATCCTTTCCAGTTGATCTGGCCGTGGAACCTCGGGGAATTTCGTCCGAAAAAGCTTAGTAATTATTTCCACACATAAGAAATACAATTTTTAATTTTGTTAACTTTTTTATTTAACTATATAAAATTTAATTAAATCAATATGATTAATATTAAAATTTAATAAATGTAATTGTAATATTCCTTGTAATTTTTAAATTAATATGTTTTTTTAGGAAACGAGGTCGTGGAACCTATCCAACGACCACGATGCCCAGTATGATGATGATGATGATGATGATGATGATGATGATGATGATGATGATGATGATGATGATGATGATGATGATGATGATGATGATGATGATGATGATGATGATGATGATGATGATGATGATGATGATGATGATGATGATGATGATGATGATGATGATGATGATGATGATGATGATGATGATGATGATGATGATGATGATGATGATGATGATGATGATGATGATGATGATGATGATGATGATGATGATGATGCGGAGGACCCAAACTACGTTCAAGACCAAGGCGAGGAGAAGGAAGTTGACGAAGTTCTACCAACGCCGCCACCACAGCTAGACGTGGACGTGGACGGGCCCAACAACAACCCTTGGTTCCGGGTGAGCGCGGTCGGGCCCCCCATCCGCCAGCGAGGAAGCGAAAGAAATTAACGGGAGCGGTTTGGCTGAACGACTTCATACCCGACTACAGATACAAGTAGGAAACCGTCTTGGAAGATAGGTGGGGGATTTGCCGACACTACAATGCGGAATTTAGTGCTCATCCAAAGCATGACGGCAACAACCGCCTAGAAAACCACGTCAAGAATGCTTGAAGAAAAAGCGGGCAGAGGAGGTAAGTCGCTTACCCGATGATCTATATAGAATGTATATTGCTCAGTGGGTTGTACGCGATGGTTTGCCTATATCGGCGCCCGAGGGAGAAGGTTTTAACGAAATGATGATGAAGGTGGCGCCGATAAACTATAGGGAAATCTCGTATTATATAACCCACGAGAAAATTATCAAATTTTATAACGAGCAAAGGGTCGCTTTACAAGAAATGTTCCAATAATCTTCTTACAAAGTGTCTTTAACGTCGGATTGTTGGAAAGGCGATGCTATTGATGATTATATTACGGTCGTAGCTCATTTTATCAACGATAATTGGAAAATGGAAAAGCGTATCATAGGTTTTAGGCCGATGAGGGTTAGGCACACATCAGTAAACCTAGCCGAGGCGATACTATAAGTTTTGTCGGATTGGAACCTTAAGGATAGAGTAGTTTCCATTAAGTTAGATAACGCAAGTGCCCACGCCAATGCCGTAGAAATAATGTAGGAAAGTTTGACCAATTTTAGGGACGATTGTTTTCATCAAAGGTGTTCGTGTCATATTACAAACTTGATAGTTCAATCCGACTTAAAAGTTATTTCCGATAGTATCGCCAAAACTAGGAACACGATTTTGTATATACGATCACCTACTATGCGTACAATTTCTTGGGAAGATTATTGCAGGGCTCACGGTTACCAGGTAAGAACGTTTCAACCGAATATGCCGATCCGTTGGAACTCGATGTACATGATGTTGGATGCTGTCCTACCATACAAGGTGCTTCTTACAAACTGGATCAACAGCCCGGAGCAACAAGACCGCGAAGACATCACTTCGGACGATTGGCTAATCACCATCCAATTCCAGGATTTTCTACACCTTTTTAATTAAAGTACTATTCATTTATCTCATGTTTACTCACCCACGTCTCAGAGAGCTTTGCCCGCTATTTTCGATATACTTTGTCATTTTGAAACCGCAAAACTTAATGCTTTATTTAGCGATGTACTAACCCCGATGATTGCAAAGTTTCAGAGTTATTGGAGTCCTGAAAACCTCCCATTTCTATACTGCGCCGCTGTAATCGTGGATCCGACATTTAAGCTTTCCAGGCTGCAGGAGATCTTAAATGCCATGCAAGAAATCACGGGGGAGCCCTACATGACGCACAATTACTTCGATGCGGAGCAGAAGATGAAGGCTCTTTACCAAGAGTACGAGCAAAAATATAACGACATCGAAGATCAGCTGGAGGAAACGAATCAACAACAATAACAAACTCCGGTAATTTTTTTAACTTTATTTCTTAAGATTAATTATTTTTATTTCCTAACATTACTCTAAACTTTAATATTTTTGGTTCAATATAGAGCGGACGCGGGGCCGGTGGTTCACAATCACCATATGTGTACAATCATCATTTATTCTACAACCTTACGACTATTGGGCGCGGAAATGCATCGACTTCTTCACCGGCTTCACAAGTGGCGCTTCGGGATCTCGAGTTCTTGGCCGACGGCAACGACGCAACACCATCAACGAGTACGCCCGATTCTGCAACCTTTCTCTGACACCGTGCCCTAACGAAGGCCTCGACATTCTTCAATGGTGGCAAGCAAATTGATCGGAGTATCCGGTTTTATCCTTGTTGGCTCGTGACATTCTCACAATCCCGGTCTCAACGGTATCATCGGAGGCGGCATTCTCAATGGCCGAAAGGATGTTAGAGCCTCGCTGCAAGTCTACAAAATCATTGATGTTCGAGATCCTTATGCTTTCGAGAGATTGGATTATGGCCAGCATACGACAACAAGAAAACGATATGTACGACCGAGAATTGGCGAATTACTTTTCACAGATTCAAATGTAATTCGTTTACAATTGTTCGTTTTCTTATTGTACTTTGAATTTGTAACTTTGTTTGCCGTCCGAAATTTAGTTGTAGTTGTACTTTCCCGTATCCTACCTTCGAGTTTGTTGAATAATAAAACATATTTACTTTCTTTTGTCGTTGTATAATTTATTTATTTCATAATTATTTTTTAAATATTTCAAACACTTAAAACTAATTTAAAAATATAAAAATTGAAAACTTTTTTTTTAAAAACCGAACTTAAGTACCAAAATGTTAGATTTGAACAAGTAAACGAAACGAGGGACTAAACAATAAATAACAATAAATAACACAATTAAAAAAAAACCGGAACCGGATATATCCGGGATTTTTTTCCCCGGACCCGGATATATCCGTATCCTTTGGTAAAATAAAAAATAAAAAATAAAAAATCGGTCGGTATGGTTTTTACCATACATTTTGGGGACTAGTTTCATCTAATAGATTTTCATAAATATAGTTATGAATTTTATAATTGCAGAACACCAAAAAATCCGTGTTTTTTTTTTTTTTACTTAAGGCGGGAAAAGACTCGATTTGAAGATTGGAGTTTTTTTTTTTTTTTTAATAAAAGTTGCATTAAACAGAATCGACCAAATCGGTCGCTATAACACGTTCAATACAAGGCGGGCACTCTAAAAGCCAACAAATATCGTTGTGTAAACTAAAGGATTCGTGGGCGAGGATACGAGCCACTCTATTATTCTCATGGTGACCAAAGCAGCAACAAGCGCCCCCACAATAAGCTAGCAACCTGTAGATGTCCTGAACAGTCGTAGTCGCTGTAAGTGGTGGAGAGCGACTTTCCATGGCCTGGACAGCCATACGATACTCAATTTCAACCACTTAAAGAGTCAATCAATGAGTCTTGGTGAGGCAGAGGCCCTCGCGAATAGATATTAATCCGGCAAAAAGTGGCTTGTACACCTAGTTTGCGTTGCTGGAGAAAGCAGTCGCCACAGATCCGTTGCTTCTCCGAATCACCCCTCCAAAATCAGTAATAGCTCTACTATTTGTGAGCGAGGCATTTAAGTTCAATTTGAATTTACCCCCACTCGGCGGGTGCCACTTTCCCACATTTCGAATATTCCACATCGACGCGTGCTTTCCTATTTTCCAAGCTGCCTGAAACTACTTTTAAGATATGAGTTAACATTATATCAAAAGCGTAGTAAATACTATAAATATACAATTCGGTAGATAACATATATAGCTCAAATAGTGCAAATTTATCCTTGCGCTGCAAATGTAATAAAGTGCATAAACATAAACAATATTTCCGTGCAATATAGAGACAATCGAGAACAAACATTGTCCTAATATTACAAAAAACATAGTTCTTAAATTAAATATTTTCTTTCTTTTTATTTTTTGTATTTTTGAAAGTGGAATGATAATTTATTATGTAAACTTAGCAGCTAATAATATTAAGTAAAAATAAATATGTAATTAATTCATGTACCAAGAAAGAATATGAGCTTTTAAACCCATTCCATTCTCAAGTTCTTATATTTTTAAGTAAAACTCCATGTTTTTGTAATACACGGAAGATGATCGGGACCAGATCCGGACATAATCAGAGACTAATAAGGTGAAACTAAAAGCAATCCAAAAATAGAAACCAGTATAAGACCTTCATCGAAAGAGTAGTATATACGAAATTCATAGAGATCATATTCTTGAACGAAAGAGGTTAGTTTAACATTTTCTCAAGATTAAAATGTTCCTATTTGGGGGATGTTATACAGATTTGTTAACAATGAACCTATGAGATTATAGTTAAATTTATATATTTTTATCCTCTATACTGAATACATTTATTTGTTTTAAGAGCTTGACATCCCTATCATTCTATTATATATATCTAACACTACCTTTGCAAAATCCCACATTAATTGGTCATTGAACAATAGTGAAAAAATAGAGGGTTATATATGCAGCACTGAACAATTACTTTGGGTAAGAAGTGTTTTTCAATGATTTTCACAAATAATAAAGTTTTGCAAATACAGCAATGTGCTTTAAAATGCATTGAGCATCGAGTGGTAAATGGGTGGATATTTTAAATTTTATAAAACTTTCTTTTAATATATTTATAGATCTCAATTGCTGCATTATAGATCTGATCAGATGATCATGGCTCTGAGTGATCATTGGCAGTGAAGGAACTAAGAATTTTAAATTAGGGGAGTCATAATTTTTTTTTCTTCGGGTTAATATTCTAACCACGGAAATAAATCATACAACGACACTTTGAAGCTTCTCGAGTGTTTTTGTCAAACCCATAATATATATATATATATATATATATATTTATTTAAAAAAAAAAAAATTGTTGTCAGAGAAAAGGTTCGAATGAACCATTCTCTTTCCCCCTCTCATTCATTTCCCCGTACTCCCCCTCTCTCTCTTCATTTTTTTTTCTTTCTTTCTCTCACATCCAAGATTCAAGACACCATAACTTATTCTCTAGAACTCCGATCGACGAGATTTTGGTGTCGCCGGAAAGCTCTCGAGAAGGCGAACGTGCTAATAGGCGGATGGCGACTTGACGTGGTGGCGTTTGGCCGGAATAGTCGCCGGAAGGTTCGGTTTTTAATTCTAGATCTTTTTCATTTGGGTTTGAATTTGAGAAAACTAACACCATAGTCGGATTGAGGAGGCTCAGTAGTGTTTGATGGAGGCGCTCCGTCGCCGTCGCCACCGGCCACCATCGCCGCCGGCCGGCGTCGTACACTTCCGATCCTGAAATTGATTTGGGGGTTTTAAAGCTCTCGTCGAGGAGATCGAAAGCCCTCGATCGGAATTGTAATCGGACTCCCGGTGAGCTTCAATTCCCTTGCCCTAGTTTCAGAAGTTAAAAGGATTAAATTGAGTGTGTTTCGGGCTTTGAATTGATGAAATTGACCTCGCCATTGTGTTTAGAATAGTCGAATTAGACTAGGAGAGGTATTACATTGTCGAATTGATGCCCGTTTTGCTGCCTCGTTTTGCGTGCCCGACGGGAATTCGGCCCGGGTTAATTTTCAGCATATCGGGTTTTCAATTGACAATTTGAATTCCAATCTTAGTGATATTTCGACTTATGAATGATATCGGTATTATATTAAAGTTTAATTGTCATTCTGTGTTAGCCTTGGAGACCGTGCGAATCGTATTGCCCGTTTCGGACACGGTATCGGAACCTCAAGTTGCGATCATCGGGCTCAAGGCCAAGACAAACCCGCATCTTGAACTAGCTAGTCAATCGATCAAGTTTCCACAAATCGAGGTAGGGGCTATTACCTTTTCTCGCAATTTAAAATGAACGTAGAAATCAACGTTTTAATGAAGATTGAACCGGATAGGTAAAAAATGGAATTAATGAAATGAAATGTTATTTTAATCAAAAGATAAAATTAATGTTATGATTGTCGTTGCTTGATAGCGAGGCAGGGAACCAGGTACGGTTTGATATTCGTTATTATATTTATGTTTATGGTTACGTCAGGATGACGTATATTGATGTTGGTACCCGCTTCGGGCGGATGATGATTATTATGATATGGTACCCGCTTCGGGCGGATGATGTGTATGTTGATATGGTACCCGCTTCGGGCGGATGAGCTGCTGACGAGCAGCTGGCTACTGCGCAGTAGGCCGGATATGAGTACGGATATGGATATGAGTGGTGACCCAAAAGTCAACATTTCGACCCATGGCGAACTGGCCGTCTTTGGTGGTGATTAGGATCCCGAGTCGATGGCGAGTTACGGTTAGGGACTTCTAGTCCACCTGTGCTCGTGCTTTGAGGACTCGATGGGATATAGTGGAGAAAAGGCGCGAGCTGACTCGGCATGGACCACCGAAATGATTTGACTTTTGTGGAGTATATTTATTTATTTTATTATTGGAATGATAAAATGATGAAATTATGATTAAATGGTTTATGTTGACATTTAATTTGTTTAATTGTAATTTGACTAATAGTGGTTCGGTAAAGAGAATTGGTAATAGATTCCCTACTGAGCGTGTGGTGCTCACCCCTTCCATATACATCTTTTTCTTTCCAGTTTCAGGTGGTGTTCAGTATCAGACTCCGGACGAGGAATAGTTTGATTCAGGAAGTCTACGTGTCGTTTTGCTTACCTAAACCTTTAATGTTCGTCATGGTGAATTTCGTGTTTTTAGTTGATCTTTAATTTCGAAAATGTAAAGGATTAAATTAAGGACATTTGTGATGGTGGTACTTTATATTTGTCGTTTTATGGTGTTGTATAAACTGTGGTCGTTGATGTTGTATTGTCGTTTTAAGTCCCATGGGCAAAAGTTATATGTTTGTTGACGTGGACATTGAATATTCAACGGTATCGGTCGAATGATGATGTGTCATTGACCGGTCCAAGTTTGAAAAGTCGTCGTTTTTGTCTTATTCTTCTAACCCCCATATAGGGGCGTTACAGTTTGGTATCAGAGCCTAGGTTACAGCACCTAGGGTACAACACCATAAAATTATTTATTTTCTTTAATTATTTTGGGTCGTGTTTTATTCTGTATCACCATCCATAATCCTGACATTTAATCTTTTTACAGTTGATCAACATGGTTCGGAATTCCCAAAGTACCCTAAATATGCGTCCCCCGTTAAATATTGAAGAATCTGCATTGTATTCTATGTTCCATAATAATTGATACAATCTCTTAGTTCTGCAGTTGAAATAATGAAATATTTTAATGAGATCCTGTTCCAAAATCCTCTATAGTTTGATGAATTTCCCTGATGCTGCTACAATTGAAATGCGATTGACATTAATGAAGAAAAATTTCATTTGCTTTATAATTCTGATGTCGTAGTTAGCCCTGAAGCTAGAATGGTAAATTATGGGTAATGATTTCATGCGCAATGGGTTTGTGAGAACTTTACGCGAAAGCGTTACTCTAATTTCTCAGAACTGATTGTTTCAGCCAAAAACCTCGAGACATGTATTATTCCTTCATCGTTGTGCGCTCATATAGGAAATTGCCAAAAGCTTTAATGATCTGCAAGTCTTGTAAGCTTGTCATAGAGGGAAGTAAATTCTCATTTGACGTAATCGTTCTCCGTATGATTGAGTTTGATGTAACATTGGAATTGAATTTATTCGAGAAGTACCGTGCTATAGTAGACTGCTACAAAATACATGGCACCCTTAGAGAAAAAGAGAATGAGCATGTTAATATGGCCTCGTAATTTTATCTTGAAGTCTCTCCTTGGAGGAAATATGAATTTTGAAGGGTCGGGAGTTAATTTTGCCATCGAAGGTGTGACGCAAAGTGCAATCAACCCGCACATCCCCATAGTACAAGATCTTGAAGATGTGTTTTCCTCGGAGATTTTAGAATCCAGATTGTGAATTGGGTTTGAGATTGACCTAGTTCCTGGGAGTTTTCCGATTTCTATGGCTCATTATCGTATGGCTCCAGAAGAATTGGCAGAATTGAAGAAGCAATTAGACGACTTGTTGAGTAAAATGTTTATCTGGAAGAGTACATCACTGTGGGGAGCGCCGGTGTTATTCGCTAAGAAAACTAATGATAGTTTATGCCCTTGTGTGGACTGCAGACAGCTCAACATGATAATGAAAAAAAAAAAAAAAACCTTTGCCACGAATTGATGACCTATTCGATCAATTGGGAGGACGCAAGTTCTTCTCAAGGATATACTTGCGGTCAGGTTACCACCAGTTGAGGATTCGAAATGCAGATATTCCGAAGACATCGTTCCGTACACGATATGATCAATTTGAGTTCACGGTTATGCCTTTTGGTTTAACGAACGCTCCAGCGGCGTTTATGGACTTAATGAATAGATTTTTTTTTCTCTTTTCGGTCATACTTGGATCGATTCGTCGTTGTCTTCATTGACGACATACTTATCTATTCAAGAACCCTAAAGAACACGAAGAACATTTGCGAATAGTTTGGCAGACTTTGCGGGACTATCGTCTCTATGCAAAGAAAGAAAAATGTGAATTTTGGGTGACAGAAGTAAAATTCTTAGGCCACGTGATCTCGCAAGAAGGTATTGCCGTAGAACCGTCAAAGATCGAAGCTATCTTAAACTTGAGGCAACCAAGAAATGTGATAGAAGTCCGAAGCTTCTTAGGGCTTGCGGGTTATCACAGAAAGTTTGTGGAAAAATTTTCAAAGATTGGTGTGCTGATAAGCAAGCTTACCAGAAAAGATGTTCAGTTCAGTTGGGATGCTAGATGTGACGAGTCTTTTCAGAATTGAAATGACGATTGACGAGTGCTCATGTCCTTATTGTTCCTAATGTAGATGAAGTACTTACAGTGTATACGGATGCATCTCGAAGTGGACTAGGCTGTGTGTTCATTCAACAAGGGAGAGTGGTGACATATGGTTCTAGGCAGTTGAAGTCGCACGAACTAAATTATCCTACCCATAACTTGGAGCTAACAGCAGTGATATTTGCACTCAAAATCTCGCGTTGTCATCTTTACGGCTCAAGATTTGAGATATTCACCGATCATCAAAGTCTCAAGTATTTGTTCACGCAGAGAGACTTGAATCTACGACAACGAAGATGGGTGGAGTATATGAAAGATTATGGTTTTAGTCTACGATATCGCCCAAGAAAAGTAAAGGTGGTCGCCGATGCATTAAGTCTGAAGAATCATGGTTTGGTTGCTTCTTTGACCTTGGAATTATGGAAAAGATCGGTTACCATTGGCGATTACAATTTAGAATTCCATAGCGATGGGTATAATGCATGTGCATATAACGTCATAGCCGTTCCATCAATGGTACTCCAGTTAGACAAAGTCAGTGGAGCGATGAAACGTTACAAGAGGTATGGAATCGATTACAAGCTGGAGAACAACTTGAAGGATAGAATGTGGGACTCGATGGATTTTTATTGTACAAAGGGAGGCTTGCGGTAGCTGATGATACTACGTTACGAATCGCCATTTTACATGAAGCTCATCGTTCCAAGTTTGCTTTTCACCCAGGGAGTACGAAGATGTACCAGGATCTGGAGAGGCAATATTATTGGTACGGAATGAAGTCGGATGTGGCGATGTTCGTGAAGAGATGTCCAGTCTGCCAAATGGTCAAAGCAGAGCATCAAAGACCTGGCGGGGAGCTTATACCACTTGAAATACCTGAGTGGAAATGGGACTGCATCACAATGGACTTCGTTTCGGGACCTCATCGGTCTCGGGGCGGACACAATGCGGTGTGGGTGATCGTTGATAGATTGACAAAATCAGCTCACTTTATCCCTATTCGGACAGATTACAAAGTTCCGAAACTTTGTAAACTATATGTGGAAAAGATAGTAAAGCTTCATGGGGTCCCTGTTTCAATAGTTTCGGACCGAGACGTTCGTTTCACCTCCAAGTTTTGGAGAGGATTACAGAAAGAGATGGGAACTGAATTGAGTTTGAGCACAGCTTTTCATCCTCAGACTGATGGACAATCAGAGCGAGTGATTCAGATCTTAGAAGACATGCTTCGGGCGTGCGCCTTGGATTTTGGAGGAAAGTGGAAGGAGCAACTACCATTCGTGGAGTTCGCTTACAACAATAGCTTTCAGGCTAGTATCGGTATGACACCGTATGAGGCCTTGTATGGTCGACCTTGTCGTTCACCTCTTTGTTGGACCGAGTATGAAGATCGTATTACTTTCGGTCCTTCCTACCTCAGAGAGAAAACTGAAGCGATTACGCTTATTTGGGAAAGACTCAAGACTGCTCAAATTCGCCAGAAGAGTTATGCGGATCGAAGACGAAGGCCATTGGAATTCATGGTTGGCAACTATGTGTTTCTAAAGGTTACACCCATGCGTGGTGTTTCTCGTTTTAGAATAAAAGAAAAGTTGGCTCAGCGGCCGGTCCATTCTAGATAGTTGAAAGAGTCGGACCACTCGCATACAAGCTTGATTTACCTCCACAATTATTTCACGTTCACAATGTGTTTCATGTGTCTATGTTGAGAATATATGAACCCGATCCTCGTCAAATCATTGAGTGGACAGAGATACCTTTTCAAGAAAATGCGACATATGAGTAATGCTCGATTCATATTATCAACTGTGAAGTAAAAGTTCTTCGTCAATGAGAGATTCCTCTAGTCGAAGTGGTGTGGAATCATCACGAAGTAAGAGAGGCAACCTGGGAGTTAGAGTCAGAGATGATGGAGAAGTACCCGTCTTTGTTCGGGAGTAGTTTCGTTTAAATTTCGAGGACGAAATTTTTTAAAAGGGGTGGAGTATTGTCAAACCCATAATATATATATATATATATTTATTTAAAAATAAAAAAAAAAAATTGTTGTCAGAGAAAAGGTTCGAATGAACCATTCTCTTTCCCCCTCTCATTCATTTCCCCGTACTCCCCCTCTCTCTCTTCATTTTTTTTTCTTTCTTTCTCTCACATCCAAGATTCAAGACACCATAACTTATTCTCTAGAACTCCGATCGACGAGATTTTGGTGTCGCCGGAAAGCTCTCGAGAAGGCGAACGTGCTGATAGGCGGATGGCGACTTGACGTGGTGGCGTTTGGCCGGAATAGTCGCCGGAAGGTTCGGTTTTTAATTCTAGATCTTTTTCATTTGGGTTTGAATTTGAGAAAACTAACACCATAGTCGGATTGAGGAGGCTCAGTAGTGTTTGATGGAGGCGCTCCGTCGCCGTCGCCACCGGCCACCATCGCCGCCGGCCGGCGTCGTACACTTCCGATTCTGAAATTGATTTGGGGGTTTTAAAGCTCTCGTCGAGGAGATCGAAAGCCCTCGATCGGAATTGTAATCGGACTCCCGGTGAGCTTCAATTCCCTTGCCCTAGTTTCAGAAGTTAAAAGGATTAAATTGAGTGTGTTTCGGGCTTTGAATTGATGAAATTGACCTCGCCATTGTGTTTAGAATAGTCGAATTAGACTAGGAGAGGTATTACATTGTCGAATTGATGCCCGTTTTGCTGCCTCGTTTTGCGTGCCCGACGGGAATTCGGCCCGGGTTAATTTTCAGCATATCGGGTTTTCAATTGACAATTTGAATTCCAATCTTAGTGATATTTCGACTTATGAATGATATCGGTATTATATTAAAGTTTAATTGTCATTCTGTGTTAGCCTTGGAGACCGTGCGAATCGTATTGCCCGTTTCGGACACGGTATCGGAACCTCAAGTTGCGATCATCGGGCTCAAGGCCAAGACAAACCCGCATCTTGAACTAGCTAGTCAATCGATCAAGTTTCCACAAATCGAGGTAGGGGCTATTACCTTTTCTCGCAATTTAAAATGAACGTAGAAATCAACGTTTTAATGAAGATTGAACCGGATAGGTAAAAAATGGAATTAATGAAATGAAATGTTATTTTAATCAAAAGATAAAATTAATGTTATGATTGTCGTTGCTTGATAGCGAGGCAGGGAACCAGGTACGGTTTGATATTCGTTATTATATTTATGTTTATGGTTACGTCAGGATGACGTATATTGATGTTGGTACCCGCTTCGGGCGGATGATGATTATTATGATATGGTACCCGCTTCGGACGGATGATGTGTATGTTGATATGGTACCCGCTTCGGGCGGATGAGCTGCTGACGAGCAGCTGGCTACTGCGCAGTAGGCCGGATATGAGTACGGATATGGATATGAGTGGTGACCCAAAAGTCAACATTTCGACCCATGGCGAACTGGCCGTCTTTGGTGGTGATTAGGATCCCGAGTCGATGGCGAGTTACGGTTAGGGACTTCTAGTCCACCTGTGCTCGTGCTTTGAGGACTCGATGGGATATAGTGGAGAAAAGGCGCGAGCTGACTCGGCATGGACCACCGAAATGATTTGACTTTTGTGGAGTATATTTATTTATTTTATTATTGGAATGATAAAATGATGAAATTATGATTAAATGGTTTATGTTGACATTTAATTTGTTTAATTGTAATTTGACTAATAGTGGTTCGGTAAAGAGAATTGGTAATAGATTCCCTACTGAGCGTGTGGTGCTCACCCCTTCCATATACATCTTTTTCTTTCCAGTTTCAGGTGGTGTTCAGTATCAGACTCCGGACGAGGAATAGTTTGATTCAGGAAGTCTACGTGTCGTTTTGCTTACCTAAACCTTTAATGTTCGTCATGGTGAATTTCGTGTTTTTAGTTGATCTTTAATTTCGAAAATGTAAAGGATTAAATTAAGGACATTTGTGATGGTGGTACTTTATATTTGTCGTTTTATGGTGTTGTATAAACTGTGGTCGTTGATGTTGTATTGTCGTTTTAAGTCCCATGGGCAAAAGTTATATGTTTGTTGACGTGGACATTGAATATTCAACGGTATCGGTCGAATGATGATGTGTCATTGACCGGTCCAAGTTTGAAAAGTCGTCGTTTTTGTCTTATTCTTCTAACCCCCATATAGGGGCGTTACAGTTTGGTATCAGAGCCTAGGTTACAGCACCTAGGGTACAACACCATAAAATTATTTATTTTCTTTAATTATTTTGGGTCGTGTTTTATTCTGTATCACCATCCATAATCCTGACATTTAATCTTTTTACAGTTGATCAACATGGTTCGGAATTCCCAAAGTACCCTAAATATGCGTCCCCCGTTAAATATTGAAGAATCTGCATTGTATTCTATGTTCCATAATAATTGATACAATCTCTTAGTTCTGCAGTTGAAATAATGAAATCTTTTAATGAGATCCTGTTCCAAAATCCTCTATAGTTTGATGAATTTCCCTGATGCTGCTACAATTGAAATGCGATTGACATTAATGAAGAAAAATTTCATTTGCTTTATAATTCTGATGTCGTAGTTAGCCCTGAAGCTAGAATGGTAAATTATGGGTAATGATTTCATGCGCAATGGGTTTGTGAGAACTTTACGCGAAAGCGTTACTCTAATTTCTCAGAATTGATTGTTTCAGCCAAAAACCTCGAGACATGTATTATTCCTTCATCGTTGTGCGCTCATATAGGAAATTGCCAAAAGCTTTAATGATCTGCAAGTCTTGTAAGCTTGTCATAGAGGGAAGTAAATTCTCATTTGACGTAATCGTTCTCCGTATGATTGAGTTTGATGTAACATTGGAATTGAATTTATTCGAGAAGTACCGTGCTATAGTAGACTGCTACAAAATACATGGCACCCTTAGAGAAAAAGAGAATGAGCATGTTAATATGGCCTCGTAATTTTATCTTGAAGTCTCTCCTTGGAGGAAATATGAATTTTGAAGGGTCGGGAGTTAATTTTGCCATCGAAGGTGTGACGCAAAGTGCAATCAACCCGCACATCCCCATAGTACAAGATCTTGAAGATGTGTTTTCCTCGGAGATTTTAGAATCCAGATTGTGAATTGGGTTTGAGATTGACCTAGTTCCTGGGAGTTTTCCGATTTCTATGGCTCATTATCGTATGGCTCCAGAAGAATTGGCAGAATTGAAGAAGCAATTAGACGACTTGTTGAGTAAAATGTTTATCTGGAAGAGTACATCACTGTGGGGAGCGCCGGTGTTATTCGCTAAGAAAACTAATGATAGTTTATGCCCTTGTGTGGACTGCAGACAGCTCAACATGATAATGAAAAAAAAAAAAAAAAACCTTTGCCACGAATTGATGACCTATTCGATCAATTGGGAGGACGCAAGTTCTTCTCAAGGATATACTTGCGGTCAGGTTACCACCAGTTGAGGATTCGAAATGCAGATATTCCGAAGACATCGTTCCGTACACGATATGATCAATTTGAGTTCACGGTTATGCCTTTTGGTTTAACGAACGCTCCAGCGGCGTTTATGGACTTAATGAATAGATTTTTTTTTCTCTTTTCGGTCATACTTGGATCGATTCGTCGTTGTCTTCATTGACGACATACTTATCTATTCAAGAACCCTAAAGAACACGAAGAACATTTGCGAATAGTTTGGCAGACTTTGCGGGACTATCGTCTCTATGCAAAGAAAGAAAAATGTGAATTTTGGGTGACAGAAGTAAAATTCTTAGGCCACGTGATCTCGCAAGAAGGTATTGCCGTAGAACCGTCAAAGATCGAAGCTATCTTAAACTTGAGGCAACCAAGAAATGTGATAGAAGTCCGAAGCTTCTTAGGGCTTGCGGGTTATCACAGAAAGTTTGTGGAAAAATTTTCAAAGATTGGTGTGCTGATAAGCAAGCTTACCAGAAAAGATGTTCAGTTCAGTTGGGATGCTAGATGTGACGAGTCTTTTCAGAATTGAAATGACGATTGACGAGTGCTCATGTCCTTATTGTTCCTAATGTAGATGAAGTACTTACAGTGTATACGGATGCATCTCGAAGTGGACTAGGCTGTGTGTTCATTCAACAAGGGAGAGTGGTGACATATGGTTCTAGGCAGTTGAAGTCGCACGAACTAAATTATCCTACCCATAACTTGGAGCTAACAGCAGTGATATTTGCACTCAAAATCTCGCGTTGTCATCTTTACGGCTCAAGATTTGAGATATTCACCGATCATCAAAGTCTCAAGTATTTGTTCACGCAGAGAGACTTGAATCTACGACAACGAAGATGGGTGGAGTATATGAAAGATTATGGTTTTAGTCTACGATATCGCCCAAGAAAAGTAAAGGTGGTCGCCGATGCATTAAGTCTGAAGAATCATGGTTTGGTTGCTTCTTTGACCTTGGAATTATGGAAAAGATCGGTTACCATTGGCGATTACAATTTAGAATTCCATAGCGATGGGTATAATGCATGTGCATATAACGTCATAGCCGTTCCATCAATGGTACTCCAGTTAGACAAAGTCAGTGGAGCGATGAAACGTTACAAGAGGTATGGAATCGATTACAAGCTGGAGAACAACTTGAAGGATAGAATGTGGGACTCGATGGATTTTTATTGTACAAAGGGAGGCTTGCGGTAGCTGATGATACTACGTTACGAATCGCCATTTTACATGAAGCTCATCGTTCCAAGTTTGCTTTTCACCCAGGGAGTACGAAGATGTACCAGGATCTGGAGAGGCAATATTATTGGTACGGAATGAAGTCGGATGTGGCGATGTTCGTGAAGAGATGTCCAGTCTGCCAAATGGTCAAAGCAGAGCATCAAAGACCTGGCGGGGAGCTTATACCACTTGAAATACCTGAGTGGAAATGGGACTGCATCACAATGGACTTCGTTTCGGGACCTCATCGGTCTCGGGGCGGACACAATGCGGTGTGGGTGATCGTTGATAGATTGACAAAATCAGCTCACTTTATCCCTATTCGGACAGATTACAAAGTTCCGAAACTTTGTAAACTATATGTGGAAAAGATAGTAAAGCTTCATGGGGTCCCTGTTTCAATAGTTTCGGACCGAGACGTTCGTTTCACCTCCAAGTTTTGGAGAGGATTACAGAAAGAGATGGGAACTGAATTGAGTTTGAGCACAGCTTTTCATCCTCAGACTGATGGACAATCAGAGCGAGTGATTCAGATCTTAGAAGACATGCTTCGGGCGTGCGCCTTGGATTTTGGAGGAAAGTGGAAGGAGCAACTACCATTCGTGGAGTTCGCTTACAACAATAGCTTTCAGGCTAGTATCGGTATGACACCGTATGAGGCCTTGTATGGTCGACCTTGTCGTTCACCTCTTTGTTGGACCGAGTATGAAGATCGTATTACTTTCGGTCCTTCCTACCTCAGAGAGAAAACTGAAGCGATTACGCTTATTTGGGAAAGACTCAAGACTGCTCAAATTCGCCAGAAGAGTTATGCGGATCGAAGACGAAGGCCATTGGAATTCATGGTTGGCAACTATGTGTTTCTAAAGGTTACACCCATGCGTGGTGTTTCTCGTTTTAGAATAAAAGAAAAGTTGGCTCAGCGGCCGGTCCATTCTAGATAGTTGAAAGAGTCGGACCACTCGCATACAAGCTTGATTTACCTCCACAATTATTTCACGTTCACAATGTGTTTCATGTGTCTATGTTGAGAATATATGAACCCGATCCTCGTCAAATCATTGAGTGGACAGAGATACCTTTTCAAGAAAATGCGACATATGAGTAATGCTCGATTCATATTATCAACTGTGAAGTAAAAGTTCTTCGTCAATGAGAGATTCCTCTAGTCGAAGTGGTGTGGAATCATCACGAAGTAAGAGAGGCAACCTGGGAGTTAGAGTCAGAGATGATGGAGAAGTACCCGTCTTTGTTCGGGAGTAGTTTCGTTTAAATTTCGAGGACGAAATTTTTTAAAAGGGGTGGAGTATTGTCAAACCCATAATATATATATATATATATTTATTTAAAAATAAAAAATAAAAAATTGTTGTCAGAGAAAAGGTTCGAATGAACCATTCTCTTTCCCCCTCTCATTCATTTCCCCGTACTCCCCCTCTCTCTCTTCATTTTTTTTTCTTTCTTTCTCTCACATCCAAGATTCAAGACACCATAACTTATTCTCTAGAACTCCGATCGACAAGATTTTGGTGTCGCCGGAAAGCTCTCGAGAAGGCGAACGTGCTGATAGGCGGATGGCGACTTGACGTGGTGGCGTTTGGCCGGAATAGTCGCCGGAAGGTTCGGTTTTTAATTCTAGATCTTTTTCATTTGGGTTTGAATTTGAGAAAACTAACACCATAGTCGGATTGAGGAGGCTCAGTAGTGTTTGATGGAGGCGCTCCGTCGCCGTCGCCACCGGCCACCATCGCCGCCGGCCGGCGTCGTACACTTCCGATTCTGAAATTGATTTGGGGGTTTTAAAGCTCTCGTCGAGGAGATCGAAAGCCCTCGATCGGAATTGTAATCGGACTCCCGGTGAGCTTCAATTCCCTTGCCCTAGTTTCAGAAGTTAAAAGGATTAAATTGAGTGTGTTTCGGGCTTTGAATTGATGAAATTGACCTCGCCATTGTGTTTAGAATAGTCGAATTAGACTAGGAGAGGTATTACATTGTCGAATTGATGCCCGTTTTGCTGCCTCGTTTTGCGTGCCCGACGGGAATTCGGCCCGGGTTAATTTTCAGCATATCGGGTTTTCAATTGACAATTTGAATTCCAATCTTAGTGATATTTCGACTTATGAATGATATCGGTATTATATTAAAGTTTAATTGTCATTCTGTGTTAGCCTTGGAGACCGTGCGAATCGTATTGCCCGTTTCGGACACGGTATCGGAACCTCAAGTTGCGATCATCGGGCTCAAGGCCAAGACAAACCCGCATCTTGAACTAGCTAGTCAATCGATCAAGTTTCCACAAATCGAGGTAGGGGCTATTACCTTTTCTCGCAATTTAAAATGAACGTAGAAATCAACGTTTTAATGAAGATTGAACCGGATAGGTAAAAAATGGAATTAATGAAATGAAATGTTATTTTAATCAAAAGATAAAATTAATGTTATGATTGTCGTTGCTTGATAGCGAGGCAGGGAACCAGGTACGGTTTGATATTCGTTATTATATTTATGTTTATGGTTACGTCAGGATGACGTATATTGATGTTGGTACCCGCTTCGGGCGGATGATGATTATTATGATATGGTACCCGCTTCGGACGGATGATGTGTATGTTGATATGGTACCCGCTTCGGGCGGATGAGCTGCTGACGAGCAGCTGGCTACTGCGCAGTAGGCCGGATATGAGTACGGATATGGATATGAGTGGTGACCCAAAAGTCAACATTTCGACCCATGGCGAACTGGCCGTCTTTGGTGGTGATTAGGATCCCGAGTCGATGGCGAGTTACGGTTAGGGACTTCTAGTCCACCTGTGCTCGTGCTTTGAGGACTCGATGGGATATAGTGGAGAAAAGGCGCGAGCTGACTCGGCATGGACCACCGAAATGATTTGACTTTTGTGGAGTATATTTATTTATTTTATTATTGGAATGATAAAATGATGAAATTATGATTAAATGGTTTATGTTGACATTTAATTTGTTTAATTGTAATTTGACTAATAGTGGTTCGGTAAAGAGAATTGGTAATAGATTCCCTACTGAGCGTGTGGTGCTCACCCCTTCCATATACATCTTTTTCTTTCCAGTTTCAGGTGGTGTTCAGTATCAGACTCCGGACGAGGAATAGTTTGATTCAGGAAGTCTACGTGTCGTTTTGCTTACCTAAACCTTTAATGTTCGTCATGGTGAATTTCGTGTTTTTAGTTGATCTTTAATTTCGAAAATGTAAAGGATTAAATTAAGGACATTTGTGATGGTGGTACTTTATATTTGTCGTTTTATGGTGTTGTATAAACTGTGGTCGTTGATGTTGTATTGTCGTTTTAAGTCCCATGGGCAAAAGTTATATGTTTGTTGACGTGGACATTGAATATTCAACGGTATCGGTCGAATGATGATGTGTCATTGACCGGTCCAAGTTTGAAAAGTCGTCGTTTTTGTCTTATTCTTCTAACCCCCATATAGGGGCGTTACAGTTTTTAACAACTTTTTGGAAATGGCTTGAGTATAAGTTGAGAAGGACCCAATTTTATATAACCTCTTCGAATTTCATCGCGCATTTTGATTGGATATACACTTCATTATTTCTCGTCGTAATCCTGGATCGCGTTCCAAATTTTCCATGTCAATATTTTCTTCAACGTCAACTTTTTGTTTTTTTGAAATTTGATCACCAGAATTCGAACCACTTTTTTTGTCGTAGTTTCAGATGTCTTTCTCTTAAAAAACACATCGATTGGATTCATGTACATCAACCAAAAATCAGCATAAAACTACATCAAAATCAATTTCAAGGACAAGAATCAGTGTATGTGAGTACCATCAAACTACATTTGCCAAATCTTATTACTTATCAAAATCAACTTCTAAGAATCAACGGAATACCTTTGGTTATATATAAGAGGTCAAGCGATAAAGACTATAGCGTTGAAAAGATCGATGTAGATACTCGTAGACGTATTTAAAATCCCTGCAAAATAAGCCACAAACCAAATAATGTCGAAATAAGTACATTTGCTAATTACGAATTGTCGAAATAAGTTTGTAAAATGATAAACATACGCACTAAAGGCAAGTGACTAGAAGAATATCATTGATAAACAATCAAACCTACAATTACTAGAAATAAAATGATGAACACACACTGCAAAAGTGACTAAAATCATGTAAACAATCAGATAAATATATACTAAACTGATGAACACACACTATATAAAAAAACATGGTTCTAAGAAAATGATACATACCTTCGTCAAAAGTGATTTTCATCGAAGAGGGCGATTTCGACCTTCTCGCATATGCAGAAGATGATCAACCTTAGGCGCTAGGGCTTTCGTGAATTGTGGAATAAACAAGAAATGGAAAGTAAAATATTAGACTCAGAGTAGAAAAAAAAAAAAGTGACGGTGGCAAGGGAAAAAATAAGTTTCTGAGGTATTGGGGGGCCACTTTAAGAAAAATTAATGAGATATTGGGGGGCCACCTGCACTTCTTATATAAGAAAATGTTGAAAAATATAGGCCTCTATTGTATAAATACAAGATTGTTACAGGGGCCTTGGCCCAGTTTGAACCCAACGTGGTTCCGTCATTGATCATTGGCGAGTGTTAGTCCGTGATCACCGAATTTGTATGAGTGATAATAATACACTCGATAAGAAAAACACGATGATAGATGACTTTTGAATATCATCCCAGGTGCCATCATTGTACCCCCAGCATTATCATCGCTCCAAGAGCTTAATCTATTTCCTTTTAGAGTTTCAATGTCGTTGCTGCATGATTCATGATCCAACAGTAGCTGATTTCGAGATTCGAACATAAATGAGACTTAGGAGGATCTTTTGCAAATAAAGTTCTCTCAATGAAGATTTGTGTCCTTTGTATTTTAAGCTGAAAATACTAACAAAATAAAATATATTTATTGTATCTTATAAGTTTCCACTTAAATATAATTGTTCACGTAAAAAAAAAAATATTTGTTCACGTCTTAAACTAACATCACTAAAAAAGTAGAGCTAGTTACAAACATACAAGACATCTCCTCATGATTAGTTGAAAATAATTAGTAATCTAAGGGTAGGAGGAAAATCAAGTATGATTAATGATTGTTCGAATAAATTAGTGATATTAACTCTTGTTATATTGAGAGTTGTGACTCGATATTTTATTTTTTTATGACCATTTTTTTATTAATAAGGGCTTTTTGCAACTTAAATGCCTATATATAATAATAAATAAAAAAAAAAAAAACAATTTGAAGGAAATTTGTAAATACATGTAACCTGGATGCATATTGATATGATCGGTAAATTTAAAACATTTTAAAGGAAAACCATACCCATATAATATAAATTAGAAAATAATGGAAAAGAAAAATACGGGTTCAATAAAAAGTGATAAGTTGTATTTTTTATTTTAATTGATTTAAAAGAGGTTTCTTTAATTTTTATAAATGATATATAATTAATATATTATGTAAGTTGTACATTTTTTTGTAAGTTGATATTTTTAATTTTGAGGTATTTATTTTGATGTAAACTTAGATTAAATTGTTTTATAAAAAAACTGAGCATGCATTTTGTATATTCAACAGTTATACTTTGAAGTTTGAAGTTCGAGAAAAAGATCATTTGAAAACTCGAAATTTAAAAATCACAAAGAAATAGTAATTTTGTAATTATCTTAAATACATATTTCTTATAGAATTTTGTGATATTTAATTAATCAATAAGGCTATATCCTAAATAATGGATTGAAAATCCGACGGTTAATGTCATAGTATTTTTTGTGATATTTTGTGCTATACGTACGTTACATTAATAGTATTATAGTATGCTTTGTTCTTTATAAGTATGATCAGACCTCGTATTCACTATGAAAAATAAATTTTCATTCACTAATAATAACAATAAAGGAGCTAATGATATAATAACTATTGTATTTGTACTGCAATTGGTGCGTTGGTTTTTGCAGCCTTAATGCTTTTTACTGGTTGGTTACATTATCACAAAGCTGTTTCAGAATTGGCTTGGTTCCAAGACATAGAATCTATGTTGAATCACCATTTAGCAGGGCTAGGACTTGGGTCTCTTTCTTTTCAACTTAGTTTATTTACAGCCTCTGCCAATTTATATGAATTCTAGTTTTTGTGGACATTCCGGCAAATACCCATCTACCAGAATTAACTTATCGATCTCTCAAACAGTTAGTTTTATCGGTTGAAGACAATTTGAGCGAATCCAAAAATCCGATATCAAAAACCACGACCGACATCCAAGATAAAAATCAAAGGCACCCAACCTTAAATCAACACTTGCCGATGGCGAAAGTGGGCACGAAGTGTTTTGAACAATGACACGGCGGTGGGGAACCAGATAGTTTGCGAGGGAAGCGTTGAGAGAGAGTGGCTGAATTGAAATCATATAGAGTGAAAAACGACATACAATACAAAAACGAAAATAAACATATGTCCTCGTCGATGACAAACCCGACGAGCTCCGGGCGAGAGGCTCGACCTCTAGCACGCTACCACCTTCCCCCCGTGCACCAAGTTCCACGTCTCCGTGAACTATGTTGTCACCGCCAACTCCGACCTCTGCATCGTCAAAGGCCTTTATCGGGACATCTTCCTCAGCCTCCCTTCTCAAGTGGGCCATGGCGGCGCCTTGGGAGTCACCAACGTTCCTCTCGCGGACGACGAGGCCCGGCGCCTCAAGGACCATCCTTCAAGTACAATATCAACTAGGCTTTTGATATCTCTTGAGGTGAAGCAATTGAATTTTTTGCTATGTTAGGTTCTTCTCCGTTACTTGCAACAACTTTGGTTCTCGTTTTCATAAATCTGTAATCTCGTTTCTGTTTTTTTTTTAATTACTGCAATTATATCTACGTGTATTTTATAAAATCGTGTCGTTTGCTCACCATGTACACTCTTTTCGCTTTCCACACAGTTTTCTCGTTGTCATTTTAGGAACATGTATATATATGTCGTTTATTTACTATATTTGTATTTTTTTAAGAACACTGTATTTGTATTGGCGTTTACATGTTAATGTAGCTCTTATATACTCCTGTCGTTTTATTTACTCCATTTCATTGTTGTTTTTTTACCAATACTTGTTATAATATTTGTATTGCCAATACTTCTTACCTTACAAAATTTTGTTATATGTCGTTCATTGACCTTGTATATTCATGTCGTTTTACGGTGTAGTTTTGTTATTGTTCTACTTTCAAATGCATTTGTTGTTTCAAAAATACCTCTTTTTCCTATCGTTTTTGTTCATACATGTCGTTTTTCTTTGTTTGATTTATTATCTTTGGTGTTCCCACGTCGTTGTTGCGGGTTATTTTCGTTTCTACAGCTTGTATAAAGTTGTTGTGTGTGTGATTAATCTCAAACCACCTTGAGAACTAACAACACAGAATTCAAATTAACGTTGCAACGTGAACACCGACATCACGGTCCGAACACAATTGAATGAACCTCAATACAAATCAATGTTTCTTATTAATAAACCAGAATTTAGAGACCGATTATACCTTAACAAGTAGATATCTCAATTGCAACAAAATGCTTATAATCTCGCTGATCCTCTAAGCTTCCAAGCATCTAGGGAATCCCAATCGTTCCTCTGCACGTCTATGTTTTTCTATGAGAGTTTCTCTCTCTGCACAACAGCCTCTGATGGTCAAATATGGTTTACAATATTCTGTGTCGTACTTCATCTTGTAACACCAGGTCTGATCGTACTGTGTGATTCCCTTCAGGTATCTTAGTAGCCACTTCAGAGCTTGTCAATGTATCGTGCTTGGTTTGCTCATTGAACCTGCTTACCAAGCCTACTCTTCCAAAAGCAATATCCGTTCTAGTGCTAATCATCACGTACATAACACTTCCGACTCCGCTTCAGTAAGGAAAATTCTTCATGGTCGCAGCTTCTTATTTTTTTTTCATTCCCTGGAATACTCGTCAATTTCAAGTGTGCTCCAATAGGTGTAGCAACAGATTTGGCTTCCTCCATGCCAAAAGTTTCAGTCACTTTCTCCAACCAATCTTGTTAGGATAAGATTAATGAGCATTCTGCATGATTCTTTTCATAGTGCCTTGCCAAAGCATTTAACAAGAATATAGCTTGATCTTCAATTTCTATATTCACATCAATATTTTCTAAGACATTGATTAACTTTGTAAATTCGGTTATGCTTTCATCAATTGTCTTGTGTTCATCCATTTTGTAACCATATAATTTCTGGTTTAAATAAATTCTATTTGGAAGAGATTTTGTCAAAAATAGCTCTTCAAGCTTCTTCCACAATGTTGCTACAATTTTCTATTTGATAACTTTTCTCAAAATTTCACCACTTAGGCTTAACATGATAGCATTCCTTGCCTTTTTCAATTTTTTTGGTTTTTCCTTTGCAGGAATTTCCGAAGACATATTAGCTTCACCTTTGATGGCCTCATCTAAACCAAGATTTCCAAATTGTGCCATAAGCTTTTCTTTCCATAAAACAAAATAATTTTTGCCATCAAACTTTTCAATGTCGAATTTAATGCTAGCCATTTTCAGAAAATGACTCGTTTTAGATCCTTGAAAAGGAATTACATATTTTAAATCGTAGAGAAAGTACGTCTAACCTCGAATGGATTTTTTTTTTGGAAATATGAGTTCTTGTTTCTTGATGAATTATTGATGAGTTCTTGAATCTTGATGAGTTCTTGATACTTTCTTGATCACTTCTTAGTATGAAGATCTCCACTCTTATGCCGACTCGATCTCAAAGAATAAGAACACAATCAGTAGAGAAATTAGCAACTAACGACAATTCGATCCAGTATTGATATAAGTTCTTAAATGCCTAAAACGAGTCTCTAATACCTTTTTTTGTGATTAATTTAAAACCACCTTAAGAACTAACATCTCAGAATTCGAATTAACGTTACGACATGAACACCAACATCACTAATTGAACACAATTGAATAAACCTCAATTCAAATCAATGCTTTTTATTAAACCAGAACTCAAAGAACGATTACACCTTAATTTGTAGAAATCTCAATCGCAACAAAGTGCTAACAATCCCCCTGATCCTCCAAGCTTCCAAGCATCTAGGGTATCCCCATCTTTCCTCTGCACGTCTATGTTCTTCAGCGATCTTCAGAGCTTCAGTAACTCTCTCTCTATGAGAGTTTCTCTCTCTACACGAGGCTTTTTAAATCCTTTTCTCTCTTTATCCTATTATGATCTATTGATTCATCTATCATACTCCTCTCACCCTTGAGTTTATATAGCACTGTTATATTTCACTCAATTCCCGTTACCTAAAGGCCTGTTAACTAACTATAACATCCTTCTCTCACTGGTCTCCAAGAAATGATATTTTTGACCTTTATAATCGTATCAACAAACTAACATAACTTGTGATATACTCAACATTGTGATTGGTTTTGTAGTGTCGTTTGACAGAGCACCGGCCTCTGTTACCTCGTCTGTTGCTTTGCCTCTGCCACTTCCTTTTCCGTTTGAAGGGCTAGGGTGCGGGTTATTAGGGTATGAATATGAGACACAAGCAAGCACTTACAAGGGAAAAGAAATTGTGGTTTAGGCCGATGATGAAGGCCAAAGAAGCCGACGTTTTGGAAGCGACCATTTTGGAACCAGATGAAGTGTAGAGGTTCAAAGATTTTTATTGGGTACTCGGGTCTTTATGTTAGTAAAGTATATCACAATAAAAGCATTATACCATGTATGGAGTTTACACAATTTAATGAAAGAGTGTTGGATTTTTGTAACTGAGGTCATGTGGAACAGTCAAGAGATCATGCTCCTTCGATTTTGACCTCTAAGTAATGAAAAACATATTCGTAGTTTAATATAATAAAAGAGTTTCCATTCTAACGCCTGATTTTATGACAGACTTGTCTCCACATGCGCAATGCGGGTATTTAGAAGCGGTAAACTCCTTCTGCCAAATGTAAGTCAAAAATCATCTTTTTATATAATACTGCAGATTGTACCGCGTTTTGCGGCAGCAAAAATAAATGTTATGTATAATTTTTTATAAAATATAGAACCTTTTGTTATCATATAATGTTGAATTGATAACTACATATAATTATGTAGAAAAATGTAATACAAAGTTAAAACCGCATATGTTTTTCAACTTCTTATATGTCAATAACGTAGCCCACATTTTTATTAGGGGTTGCAATTCGGGTTGCGTGTCGTGTTTGTGCCAGGTCTTAATCGTATTTTACTTATTTTATTCAGAGTCATACTCGCCCCATTTAATAATTGTGTTAGAAGACGAGACCCAGACCCGTCCCATTTAAATAACGTGTTTATCGTGTCTACCCGTTGAGCCCATTTAATAAATACATTTATTTATAAATGATAAATTAATTCAATTTATACTCATTTAACGAAATTTATTTAACTACATTATCGAAGATTTTAAAATTTTACTAGCAAATTTTTATGTTTATCAATCGTAAGACGTAATTAATCAAATAAAAAAAATCATATTTATTAAGTATTAACATATATATTATGTAGAAAATGTAACTTTTTGTTCTTTAATCGTGTCTAATTGGGTCTCATCGTGTTATCGTGTTCGTGCTGTGGTTACCCGTTATTTAATCGTGTTAATCATGTTCGACACGGTTGGACCCAGATCCATTTACGGTAGACCCAGACCCGTTTAAATCGTGTCGTAACCGCTTCGTGTCTCTTGTCCGGCCCCAAATTGACACCCCTAATTTTTATAACCTTCTACATGTATGTATAATGATTTAGACTTGCATTTATATTCGCCTACGTGAATTTTTTTTTAATTTAATCACTTGCGGTGTTGATAAAATAAAACTATTGTTTAGTATTGTGTGTTGATAAAATATAAAAATAAAATATTTTTAGAATTGTTTAGTATAATAAATAACATTTCCATCCACAACAAACTTATCCCTCACTTACTTACTTTTTTTTTGAAGATAAGATACTTACTTTTTTTTGGATAGTGTAAACTCTCCATCAAATCTATCTTTCTTAACTTTATCTTATTTAATAGTATTGCCCCTTAAAATAAAATTTATTACATATAATTTCTCATCAAACATCCAAAAAATATATACTAAGTAACCAATCAATAATATATTATAGATAGACTTAGACATCTAAACTATATCCGATCAAGAAAAACAGAGCTCTTTTAATTAAAATAAATAAATTAATACGTATCGTTATTTATGACTAGAGAAATGATTATTGATATAGCCAGACATAACTATTAATATATATGGCTTATACGATCTTAAACTATGAAACATATGACTCATTCTTGGCTGGTATCCTGACAACTTCCCTGCTCAAGAAAAGATAAAAACAGTTAATAGGTATTCTCAAATTTAAAAAAATAAAGAAGCGATATTAAAGAAATAAACGTGATTTTATCTATGATGTGTACCATTTATTTATCGTTGATATTCTTTGATATTTAAGAGAAAAAGTGATTTTATCCATGATATGTATCACTTATTCGTCATTGATATTCCGTGAACAACCTGCTCAAGAAAAATTAAACACGGTAAATACTCAAAATAGAGAGAATAAGAACTATTGAGGTTGTTTTATTTTGTGATAAAAAGAGAGAAAGAAAGAGAAGAGATATTGCGATTGTATCATTTTGTGATGAATTTCAGATTATCCATGGCTGTTTCGACATCTCAGCGTCGGAGCCCAATGTTGCTAAGTTTAGACCACTTTATTTTACTTCATTTCAGAACAATGATCTAAACTTTAAAGAGGTTAATTGCGGTAAAAAGACACAACCTTCGTCAATATTCTCCGATAGGCACCCAACCTTAATAGACGTACGCAAAAATACCCATCGTCACACTTTTGTCGCCGACCAACTAACACCGTTAGATGCTGCCTACGTGGCCGTTAGGCTGTCTCATGTGGAATGCCACGTGGCCAAAGGTGGGGTACTTTTGCCGCCACGTGGCCTAAAGTTGGATACTTTTTCCGCCACGTAGCATTAAAAGAATAATTTTTTATAATTTTTTCTTTCCCGTTAGCCAATATATTTTTATCTTTTTTACGTATACATGATCAAATAATTTTGCCGCCACGTGGTCTAAAGTTGGGTACTTTTGCCATCACGTAGCATTAGGGGTGTGCATGGGTTGGATTGGGTCGACCAAAGGTAAAACATGAATCCGACCCGATCTTATTGGGTTTTGGAAAAGAAACCCAATCCGACCCAATTTTTTTGAAGGCCCAACCCAACCCAAAAAACTATGGGTTGGGTTGAATTGGGTTGGGTTATTGGTCTAAACTAAATTTTTTAAAAATATATATCAATATTTTATCGAATAACACTTAAATTTAAACCGTCAATCAATAAGAAGAAATTTCATATTACTGCTTTAAATACCCTATTCAAAATTCAAACGTTATTATAATCTTAAACATTAAATAACACAAGTACAGAACATAGTCGTAAAGTAAACTAGAAACGTGGTCGAAATAATAAGCAAGAGACATAGTCATAGACATTAAATAATGACTAAACATAAAAATGAGACCCCAGAAAAACTTTTCTATTATTTGTTGTGGGATTTTACTTACTTAAACAACAAAAATATATTTTAAAAAATTAATTATTTTTTGAAAAAAAAAAACTTGATTGGGTCAATTGGGCCGGCCCAACCAAATACATCTAGCCCAACCCCAACTCGACTATTTATGCGGGTTGAACCCAACCCAACCCGATAACTATTGGGTTAATTGGGTTGGGTTAGATTGGGGTTTGGTTCAATTGGGTGGGGTTAAATTGATGGGTTGAGTTTTTTTTTTTTGCACACCCCTACGTAGCATTAAAAAAACATATTTTTTTATAAGTACATATATGTTAAAAAAATAAAAACATATTGGCTAACGGGAAAGAAAAATTATAAAAAAAATATTTTTTTAATGCCACATGGGGGCAAAAGTACCCAACCTTTGGGCACTTGGCATTCCACATGAGACAGTCTAACGGCCACGTAGGCAACGTCTAACGGCCACGTAGGCAACGTCTAACGGCGTTAGTTGGTCGGCAACAAAAGTGTGACGTTAGGTACTTTTGCCTACGTTATTGAGGTTGGATACCTTTTGGAGAATATTTACAAAGATTGGGTATTTTTGTCGCAATTAACCCAACTTTAAATATTGTTCTGCACATTAATCAACTTCACAATTTTTGTACTAATGATTCAAAGAGATAAGGTTTACTTCAATGTTTACATAGTTATAAAATGTTTATCAACCACTTGGATCTCTGTTTTTTTAATTCGATGTGAATGTATGTCATTCTAATAATAATCTTCAATATTACTATCTTAAGTAACATATTTCACCACTACGAGCCGTAGAATCAGGGCCAGCCCAGCCCCTTGACCCAAGGCTGCACTAAAATAAAGGCCCATGTTTTTTGTAATTAAAAAAATAAGTTATCTCTATAGGGAATAAATTGAAGATAGCTCTATCATGGTATGTTGTTATTGTAAAAATTAAAAAGAGAACAATATTCTAATGGGTGATTGATCTTAAACTTTAATTAATTTTTGGAGAGATTTCATACTTTTAAGCTTTTGTATAAAATATGGTCTTTTCTATCTTTAGCTTATTCTGATACTTATGCCCGCAGTTAGTTCGGTTATTACTCGCATTTTGATGTCGTTTGTTTCTGCGGGTTTTTTGTCGTTTACTTTTATTCACAACATGTCATTTTTCATTCTCGATAAATATTGTAATTAGCATGTGTGATTATCGAGTTATAAAGCTAGTTTATAAAGCTTAATAAAGCTCCGTACAATTACTCGTGTTACAGTGATTGGTATTTAAATCCCCCAATCATTTGATTGTAATCATTAAAAAATTTAGTCATCAATAAAGTCTACAAGTTTTTCTCTCCTTTCTTTCTGCTCCGTCTTCTTCCCCAATGCGAAGCTCTGTGTTCTTGATATGCTCCAATCGATGATCATTTGAGCGTGTATTATCTTCACGCCTCTGACAACACAAGTGCAGTGCTCGGTTCTCAACTCCTCATCGGTGACAACTACGCTTCATGGTTAAGGTCAGTTCTCATTGCACTCTCCGTCAAGAACAAGGTCGGGTTCATAGACGGATCTATACCAAAGCCTACTGGAGAAGATGAGCGACTGGTAAACTTCTGGATCAGAAACAATAATGTTGTTGTTTCTTGGCTTCTCAATTCCGTGTCTAAAGAGATTGCAAAGTCAATTCTCTTCGGGAATACAACTTCATAGATTTGGATCGATCTCAAGGAGAGGTTCAGGCAGAGTAATGGCCCGAGAATCTTTGAACTCAGGTGCGATCTTGCTAATCTCAGACAATGTCAGGATCTTATCTCTAATTTCTTTACAAAGCTTAAGTCAATCTGGGAAGAATTGAATGACTTCAAGCCACAATGCTTTAAACACCTGCACAAACTTTTATAATGCAGAATATGGGATGAAGTTTCTCATGGGTTTGAATGATTCCTACTCAATCATAAGAGGTCAACTCTTGTTAATTGATCTAATTCCCCCCATTAACAAGATCTTTGCACTTTGTGTGCAAGAAAAGAGGCAAAGATCTCTTGGAGCTGAAGGCACATCCGTGGAACCTACGAGTTTGATGGCCAGGCAGCAAGAGAGGATGCTTTCCCAAGCAGACAATTCAAGGGTAGAGATAGACCCTTTTGCACTCATTGAAAAATGTATGGTCACACTGTGGATAAGTGTTACAAGCTTCATGGCTATCCTCCCGGAATGCAATCAAGATTAAAGGCTGCACAAGGCAATAATGTAGAGAGCAAGGTCAACAATGGAGCTGCAGGCATTGGAGCAATGGACAACCTCACAGATTTAAAGTATCAAAGGTTGATCGGGATGCTGTCAGATCACATGAAGAACACGAATAAGGGATCAAGCAAAAACACTTCTGTGAATCTTGCGACCTTCACAACAGGTTCATTGAACTATATGCGTGCTATGAGTAGTAAACATAACCTTAAAAATGCTTGTATAATTGATTTGGGAGCCACTAAACACATTGGGAATAATAAACATGATTTTCTATGTTTAAAGCCATTGAGTTGTTCAACAGTTACACTCCCGAATGAAGAAATGATCACTGTACATTTTTATGGTGATGTTAAATTGAAATCCCAGGTCACATTGAGAGATGTCCTTTTGATCCCTAGTTTTAAATTTAATTTGTTTTTTTATCAAGGTGATGACCACACACACTCGTGGTCGGGTAAATTTCATTGATGCTTTATGCGTGATATAGGACCATACGAGGACCAAAGTGATTGGCAGGGGTGATGTACATGATGATCTGTACATTTTGGATATTAATATACCTGAAGTTTCCATCTCCAGTTGTAATAAAGTCCGTGCAAAATTGTGGCACTCTAGCCAGGACATTTGTCTCTGAAAGCTCTTATGCCATTGAAGGGTATTTTATACTTTTCTACAGAAGATCATGATGATTATTGTCTGATCTGTCCTATAGCTAAACAAAAAAGGCAACCTTTTAGTTCAAATAATAACATTTGTAACAACATTTTAAAGATCCACTGTGATATTTGGGGTCCTTTTCATCAAAAATCCTACAATGGTTTTTAATACTTCTTGACCCTTATTGATGATCATTCACGTTTTACTTGGACTTACCTCATGACATATAAGTCAGATGTCCATCATATTAATTGGACATATATGTCCTTAAACAAGATGTTTATCCATTTGTAAAAGATTATGACAAGTCGTTGAATAAAGATGGTACTTATTATGTTAATCTTATTATAGTTTCTGTAGAGTACAATAGAATGTTTGATTCCTTAGTTCATAAAGGATGCAATTATGTTATTATTATCACAACAGAGTCATGTGAGGAAGAATTAATAAGCATAATAAATGAACTTAAAATGTCCGTGACCTGATTAACCGGGTGGGAGCCCATTAATCGGTAAGGTCATTAATGTGACTGAAGTGACAATCCTATTCTGGATTATGTGTGTGTCACACTCACTAGAAGTGCATTAAGTATGAAGCGTCTTCATACTGGACTGGACCTGACTTAAACTCGAGAAGTTGTCACATAAGACCGCCACTGACAACTTGTAGTTGAGTCGCAAAATGATGATCAAATGGATATTAGTTCTAAGTCCTGAGTGATCATGAGTCCGAGGTGCTGGCTTGATTGTTCTTTGATTTAACCGTTAAAGAACACAAGATATTACCGCTGTTCCCAACACTATTTTTTTGGGAACATGATAGTCAGTAGTAAGGATTGCTTGATCATAGACATGGGCATCACACAGCTCTCTTCAGAGTCATGATGATTCCCTTGGTTGTCAGTGGTGAGAAGTGAGAGGTACCCGTGCGCAACTTATGAATCGAAACCATAAGTGGGTTACTCATAATATTACTGGCTGAGTCAAGGATGAAAATGCATTGAGGGGCATTACGGTAAAAACCGCCTGCTCATGTGTGGGTCATCAAGTGAAAAAACAATAATCGGTATTTGATTAAATCTAATGGACACCATGCTGTTATAAGGGAATATAGTGGAATCACTTCGAGGTTTGACGAACACGTAGCAGTTCGTTGGAGCTTAAGTGATACGGGTCCATGGTCCCTAGGATAGCTCCGTAACGGATGATACGTACGTGATTAAAATACATTCTGGATAATTTTTAATCATTTGACTCGACTTATAAAACTGACAAGTCTGTGTCAGACGTCAGATAGTTTTATCGATAGCGTGGCAAAAGTATCATATTTTGGTACACGAAAGTAACTGATAAAAATAAAGTTAGAATTTAGATTTTCTAACAGCACCATTTTGTTCTAAATTAAATTCTAAGCGACTTTGCTTTTTGAACCAAGTCATTCTGACTTACGGTTTGTGATTTATGGATTTTCTAAGTTTATGACTCGGTTCGATAAACTATGAAATTAAATCACTTGTCACGAATTTAAATGATGGTGTTGCACCATGACATTTAATGTGTGATAAATATATCAGGCTTTATTAATGTAATTTAATTATTTGGATTTAATTATTAATATCTTATTAATAATTAATTAATAATTAAGGGATTTATATTAATAAATAAATAATATATTTATATATATTGTTTTATGTGTATATTCGAATTAGGGTTTGGAGATAACAAACCCTGGCTAAATTCGAATATCTGAATTGAAGATTTTATTTTTGCGGCATAAGTACCTGAAGTTTGGTATTTTGGCAAAAACCCTAAAATCAATTTAATCCATTGGATCGTTTATGATTTAGTATCAACCGTTGGATTGAGATAATTTATTTGAACCCTAATGTAATTCGAAATTGAAACTTGGTGACCAAGTTTAGGTATTTCGAATTTACTTGATTAATTATGTCCGTTGGATCGGTTTTGAGATTTTATCTTTAAACCGTCGGATTAGAAATTAATTAATATTATATATATGATATTAAATTCGAATATATTTGTGATAAGAGTTCGAATTAGGGTTTTGTAAAACCCTAGGGTATTTGACTTTATCCCTAATTGATTGGATCCATTGGATTGGTTTAAGATTTATTTTTAACCATTGGATCTAGATAATCATTAACAAATTCGAATTTAAATATACATGTATAATATAATTCGAAAATATATAATATGATGATAAGGTTAAATGTTTTAATCTTATCTTGTATTATTTAATTAATTAAATCCCATATTAATTATATCCATTGGATCTAGATGAGATTGAATCTGGATCATTGGATTGAAATAATTATTTATATTTAATTAAAAGAATTCGAAAATTGGGAGGGAAAATCTCCAAATCGGTTACAGCTTGAGCCTATAAATAGGAAGCTGATTCTACACATTTCATACACCTCTCCCCAGAGCAAAAACTCGAGCTCTCCCTCTCTCTCTAGGGTCTGCGAGTTTTCTGCTTCTGATCTCTCTTCTGGTTCGGCTTAGGAGATATTTTTCTCCGGTAGCTTTAAAAGAACCGTCAGTTAAATTTTGCGACGAAGTCCTGCCAGTGAAGCCCACGCTTCGGTAGCGAGAATCCAGGAGAATATCCCGGAAGATCACGGGAGTTTCCCTCAGCACCGGCGAAACCCTGCCCAAGTCAAAACGCGCAGCCGGAATTATCAGTTGAGGTACGGCCTTATGCATTGGGTAAATAAATGCGACCATTTACTGCTTTCTATTTGTTTCCTGTTCGACTAGATTATTAATAATGAATATGAAAATATTAGATTCGAAATATTTATCAGATCTTAATTTTTTTTACACGATATCCGTGTCGTCGGTCCGATAACAAGATTTCCGCTTTAAAATGAATTTTTAAATGTTACCAGGACGGTGCGGAGGCCCTTATCGTGGTAAGGAAGTCGACTTGATACCTTCGATTTCAAACAAATGGTATCAGAGCCCAGGTTCAAGGATAAATAATTTCGAAATTTAATTTAAAGGTTTAAAGAACGAATTATTTGATGAATAAATTAATAATTAAAATTGAAATTAATTTCACAATTTAAAGGTGTTTTTAGGGTTTTTTTAGTGGATCTTGAGTGTTTTGAAGTTTAAATGTTGTATATAAATGAATCATGTCAAATTTTCAGACTTTTATTATATATTTGTAGTAGCTAGTTAGAAAGCTATTAGGTTGAATTAAAGTTAAACTTTGAGTTCCATATTAGTTTAATTGTACATTTTACATTTTCAATCAAATGTTGTAGTTGAAATTGATTTTCTTAAAAGTATATGATGGAATATAGATGAATTAAGATGGTTTGTATGATTTTTTTGCAAATTTGGGTTATAGTTAAGGGTTTATGGAAAGCATTTATAATTGCAACAAAAGTAACAATTTTCCTAACAATAATGAATTTGAGCTATATTTTAATTTTTTTTATGTAATTTTATTTTGTAACATTGTATATAATTAGGAAAGTGTTAGTTTGACATAATTATTTTTATAATTTGATGTTTTTTTGAATTATTATCTTATTGCGGCAAAAGCACATATTTTTAGAAATTGGTAAAGTTAAGCTAGTTAGTCATTTTTTTTTATGTAAAATCATTTTATAACATTTTATTTATATAAATTATAAAATGTGATGTTGAAATAATTTTTTTTTTAATTTGACGTTTTCCCGAATTGCAAACTTATTGCGGCAAAAGTAAATTTTTTTGGAAATTGCTTAAATTGAGCTATTTCTTCGTTTTTTATATCTAACTTCATTACGTATCATTGTATATAATTATGATACTGTGATTATGAAATTATTTTTTTTGTAATTTGACGTTTTTCAATTATTGCGAAAAAAGTACATTTAGTTTTATGTTATGAAAATATTTTATGTATGAAAATATATATGAAAATATTTTATAAGTTTTCCATCAATAAATCTACCGATAACCGATTAATCCATCGATAAGTTTGATAAGTTTCGGTAACGGCAAACGATAAATTTTATAGGTTTTCCATCGATAAATCCATCGGCAAGCGATTAATCCGTCGATAAAGGCAAACAATTTATTGGCTAAAACGGCACTCAAATCCTTGCTTCTAACAACACATGGACAATTCTGCCCTTGCCAAAGGATAAAAAGCCTATTGGTTGTAGATGGGTTTATAAAAACAAATTTACATCTGATGGCACTTTAGCTAGGAGAAAGGCACGTCTTATAGCCAAAGGCTAAAATCAACAAGAAGGAATTGACTACACTGACATGTTTTCTCCCGTAGTTAAACTTGTCACTATCAAGTTGGTTTTTGCCTTGGCTGCTGCACATAAATGGATATTAGCTCAATTGGACATTAACAATGCTTTTCTCAATGGTGATTTAGATGAGGAAGTTTAAATGAACATGCCTTTAGGTTATACTCCTTAGGGGGAGTTTGATTCATCTCAGGAAATTTGTATGTAAGTTGAAAAAATCCATTTACGGTCTCAAGCAAGCCTCGAGATAATGGAATGTCAAATATATTGAAGAAATCACTAAGTTTGGATTTACACAGTCAAAGAGTAATAATCTCTTTTTACACGAGGAACTAATGATACCTTTGTTTCCTTATTGCTTTATGTTGATGATATTTTGCAATCAAGACCAAATCACTCGGTCATTAATTCTGTTAAATATGATCTTGCAAATATTTTTAAATTAAAAGATCTTGGCAACCTCAAGTATTTCCTCGAGCTTGAGATAGCCAGGACAACTCGTGAGATCAATGTGTCTCAACGGCTTTATACTCTTCAGTTACTCACTGACTTTGATTTCATTGATTCAAAGCATGTCAAAAATCCTATGGAACCAATTTTGATTCTCAGCTCTGAATCTGGAGAATTATTAGCTGAATCTACTCCTTACAAAAGACTCATTGGATGTCTCTTATAGCTTACAATAACAATACTAGATATTACATTTTCTGTTAATCGCCTTAGCCAGTGTTTATCAGCCCCACACGATTTCCATTTACAGGCTGCACAGAGGTTACTCAGGTATTTAAAGGGTCAGCCTGCCTTGTGATAATTTTATCCTGCTAATTCTCTTGATGTAGGTTTTTAGGCCTATTCAGATGCTGATTGGGGCACTTGTCCTGATACTCGAAGATCAATACAGGTTTTTGCATATTTTAGAATGATAGTCTGATTTCTTGGAAATCTAAGAAACAAACAACTGTTTATAGATCATATCATCTGCAAAATCAGAATATCGTGTTTTAGCATCCACTTCTGCTGAAGTAGTGTGAATTATGCAGCTGTTACATGACTTGCATATTACAAATTTACCCTTACCTGTTATATATTGTGACAATCAGTCTTTCATTCACACTACTTCAATTCATTCTTTTCACGAACGAACTAAACATATAGAGATTGATTGCCACTATACACTGGATCGTATCAAAGCAAATAGATTAAAACTTTTTCTAATTCGTTATGTTTATCAATTAGCTGATATTTTTACATAATCTCTTACTTCTCAAGTTCTTCTTCCTTTGCTATCCAAGATGTCATTACTTAACATATTCGCAATGTCATCTTTTCCGATGCATTCTTGATGAAATTTGAGTTTCTAGACCTTTTTATTGTGGTATTATTATAAACTGGGTATTTTTTTGAATTAAAAGTATTTGACGCTCTATAAAAACCGAGTTTCACCCATTAAAATTTTTGACGCTCTCTGAAAATCCAGTTTCACCAATTAATGCGTGCTCCAAAAAAACTGAGTCTTTTTCCTGTTTTACGCGAACAACTCTAATTAAACAATATTATAAACAAAAATTGAACTTCAAAATTCTTAATAATGTACAATTGTATCACAGTTAATTATTTTAATCCCTAGATAGCGAAGCACTATCTCGTAGTTTCTATATCAAGTTGTTAACGGGTAAAAATCATTACCGAAAAGTGTTAAAAATTTGTTTTCTTACGACAACAAACACGATGCATTCTTGATAAAATTTGAGTTGCTAGAACTTTTTTTTTATTGTGGTATTAATATAAATTGGGTTATTTTTAATTATTAATAATTAAACGATAGTTTCTATATCAAGTTGTTAACGGGTTAAAATCATCACCAAAAAGTGTTAAAAATTGGTTTTCTTACGACAGCAAATACGATGCGTTCTTGATGTAATTTGAGTTGCCAGACCTTTTTTTATTGTGGTATTAATATAAATTGGGTTATTTTTTGACGCTCTTTAAAAACCCAGTTTCATCAATTAATGCGTGCTAAAAAACTCAGTCTTTTTCCCGTTTTACACGAAACAACCCTAATTAAACGATATTTTAAACAAAAATTGAACTTCAAAGTTCTTAATAATGTGTAATTGTATCACATTTACTTATTTTAATCCCTAAATAGCGAAGCACTATCTCGTAGTTTCTATATCAAGCTGTTAACATGTTAAAATTATTACCGAAAAATGCTAAAAATTGGTTTTCTTACGACAGCAAATGCGACACGTTCTTGATGAAATTTGAGTTGCTAGACCTTTTTTTTTTATTAAGGTATTATTATAAATTGCGTTTTTTTTTTTGGAATTAAATGTTTTTGACGCCCTCTAAAACTAGTTTCACCAATTAATGCGTGCTCCAAAAAAACTGAGTCGTTTTCTCGTTTTGCGCAAAAGAATCCTAATTAAACAATATTATTAACAAAAATTGAACTTAAAAATTCCTAATAATGTGTAATTTTATCACATTTACTTATTTTAATCCTTAAATAGCGAAGCACTATCTCGTAGTTTCTATATCAAGCTGTTAACAGGTTAAAATCATAACCGAAAAATGTTATAAATTGGTTTTCTTACGACAGCTACGTTGCGTTCTCGATGAAATTTGAGTTGCTAGACCTTTTTTTATTGTGGTATTATTATAAATTGGGTTATTTTTTTTAATTAAAAGTTTTTGACGCTCTCTAAAAACCCAGTTTCACCAATTAATGTGTGCTTTTAAAAAACAGTCTTTTTTAAATCAAAAATTGAACTTCAAAATTCTTAATAATCTGTAATTGTATCACATTTACTTATTATAATCCCGAAATAGCGAAGCACTATCTCGTAGTTTCTATATAAAGCTGTTAATAGGTTAAAATAATTACCGAAAAATGTTAAAAACTGGTTTTCTTACAACAGCAAATACGATGCATTCTTGATGAAATTTGAGTTGCTAGACCTTTTTATTGTGGTATTATTACAAATTGGGCTATTTTTTGAATTAATAGTTTTTAAGGCTCTGTAAAACCCAGTTTCACCCATTAATGCGTGCTAAAAAAAACTGAGTCTTTTTCCTGTTTTACGCAAAAAAAAAAAACCCTAATTAAACGATATTTTAAAGAAAAATTGAACTTCAAAATTCTTAATAATCTGTAATTGTATGTCATTTAATTTTTTACTGCCTAAATAGCGAAGCACTATATTGTAGTTTCTATATCAAATTGTTAACAAGTTAAATTAATTACCGAAAAGTGTTAAAAATTTGTTTACTTACGACAGCAAATACGATGCATTCTTGATGAAATTTGAGTTGCTAGACTTTTTTATTTTGGTATTATTACAAATCGAGTTATTTTTTTATTTAAAAGTTTTTGACGCTCTGTAAAAACCCAGTTTTGTTGACGTGGTTTCGCACGTCAACTGTCAAGAGTATCGCGAATGGGATTTCGGTTTAAAAGTGCTAAGATCTTTGTAGATCCTGACCTCCACGTCGTCAATACTATCGACGGTGACTCACGAATGTTGAAGAGGAAGAAAACAAACAAAACAACATAATTTTTTAGAGAGGTTCGTCCCAATGCGGTAGTTGACTATGTCCTCTGTACGTTTATTGCTTTAGAAAGATTGATCGAACGGAACCACAAGCCAATTCCTGATCGATCGGAAATGAAAGAAAGAACACTCTGAAGATACGAATTCTCACAGACTCTCTTCTCTCAATGGTGGATGCTTGCGTGCGTGTAGAAGGGCTGCCTTCTTGCTTTTATAGGCGTCTGGCTTCTGCCCGTTGGAGGTGGACGTTGGTAGTGGCTTCGAGTTCGAGGCTTGACTTGCAGCCGGGCTGACACGTGGGCCACGTCTTGCGAGATTCTCGTAGTAGTGGACCTTGACTGGTCGTTGTGGGGTTTGAATTCAGGTTGTGGCGGTTTTTCTGGCCAGTCTTTGGAAGTTTGAATTGAAGTGGCTGACCAGGTTTGTTCGTGCTTGGACGTAGAGCTCTTTTCTACTCGGGGAGCTTTGTTTGGCTTCTACTCTGATCCCTTTTGAGACAATCAGTTCGGGAGGAGCTTTGGGTGTTGGTTTCAACCAAGTGTTCGAAGTGAGACTTTGAGTTCTGTTCGGATCCTTCCTTTCGAACTCTGCTCGGACTCCTTTTGAGCATATTCTGCTCGGGCGAATATTTTTCCTTCTGGGCTTTTAATTCTGCTCGGGCCCAGACATGATCAAGTGTTCAGTGGGCCTTTGGGCTTTGCTTTTCACAGGCCCAATTTCATTTGAATATTTAATATATTCAAAACTTAGGTTAAACAATTCAATCTTTAAATTTGTTTAATAACCTTACAATTCCAATTTATGGAACGAATTTGCACATCAATAGTTAGCCCCCTAATATAAAAAATACGAATTATTATTTATAGTATCAAAGTTGAGATAATCATGTAAAAATTCGTGATGAAAATTAATTAAATTTGCGAAATCAGAAATTTTCATGACTTTTGCCGCAAAATCAAATTAATTGGGGGACATCGGAACTGTTTCCATGATAATATCGCATACTTTAGGGAACGAGCTGAAAATGTTTTAAATTCGAAATAATTTCGAATTTCTTGGTGGGAGCAGTTGTGACACGTGTCACTCTGCCCGGGATTCGCAGAAGGTCGCAACCTCTTCGACTTCTGCTGACCCTGTCAGCTTTGAATTTTGCTGACTTGTCCCGACCAGGAGCTTCATCTCGATCGTTGGATGAGATTAGGCGCGAGATTCGAGGGAACCTTAACCTTATGATGCGGGTCGATTTACGAGTATAAATGCACTCGAGTGCTATCAATTGAAGGTCCAATCAGTCACGCTTTCACTCTGCCCGTGACGACTCTTCGAATTCAGGTAATCGACTCCTTCATTTCCTATTTAAGACTTCTTCTTCTTTCTTTCTTCACTTTCACATTTAGAGCTTTTCTTCTCGCCATTGCCTCTCCTTCAAGCGTCTTCATCCTAGGTTTCCCAGGTTTCTTTTCTTGCCTCTCATATTCTAGGTTTGCTTTTATCCTTGAATAGAAAATAGAGAAGTTCTTTGGGTTTTCTTTGGATTAGGGTTTGAATATTTGGGTTTATTCGATATTTTTAGGCTCTTAGATCCTAGGGAAATGGCTGAGAGCAGTAAGGTAAGAAAAAAGTAAGATTAAGGCCTCGGTTCTGGTCTCGGAGTTTCTTCGGACTGAATCTCCTAGATCTCGGCTGAGGGAAGGGGATATTCCTCGACTTAGGTCAGACTACGATATTCCGGACTCCGTTCCCTTGCGGGTACCAGATTCCGATGAATTCGCGGATTCAGTCCGGGGAGACTGGATTTGTCTCTATGAGAGATATTTCCAGGATTGCGGGCTGAGGTTTCCTATACCTTGGCCTATTCTTAGGTATGTTAACCAAATAGGTATCTCCTTGGCCAAATTAAGCCCGAATTCGTATAGAATTCTCCTCGCCTATCTAGTTAGGTGTTCCGAAGAGGGAACTAGGTTTTCCCTGTCCGATATGCTTCAGGTATTTACGACCAAGAAAAATCCCAGAGCCGATGGTAGGTTCTACATTTCGGTCAAGGGTCATTCGGGCGAGTTTATCCGGGGAATTTTGAACAAGGATGATAACTGGCAGGATAGATATTTCTTTTTTAGGCCGTGCGTAGGGTCTCTCGATACGTGGACTACCTACGTAAATAAGTGGACCCACGAGATCGGTAATTTTCTTTATTGTTTTGCTCGGAGTTGTTTTCTGTACGGACAGGTTTTTCTGATTAGATTTTTTGGTGTGTTTTCAGATCGCAAAGGCGACAAGGTGAAGTCGATTCCTCTTGGGGTTGAGTGGAAGGTTAAGAACGAGATTCTCTTCCCGGGTTGGGGCACAGATTGGACGGAGTTTTCCGAGGAGAGATTCTTCGAGGCTAAGTTGTGGACGCCTGGTCCACAAAACACTTTCGTGCCTTATCACACACGATTGTTGCAGTTGGGGAGCGACGAGGACAGTAAGTGTTTTGAATCTGTTTTGGCTTTTGGTCGGGAATTTGGCTGAGGAAGTTTATGTGCAGATACAATGGAGCCAAACTATCGGGAGGTCCGGGCTCAGCGAGCAGCCACTAAAGCTGCCGAGAAGAAGAAGGCCCAAGAGAGGGGCAAGGGAGTTCAGGTCTCTAAAGAGACTTCTGGTCGGATTGAGCCGACCAAGGGTAAGAAAAGAGGCTCTGAAGCGGCCAGGACTGTCCCCGATGAGGGAGTGACCCGAGGGGCAGATCCCATTCTGCCCGCTCAGATGCAGGAAGCAGTTCTCAACCCAGAGGTTGCCGCTACGGTTCTGGAGACTAATCTCTCCGCGGGCGATGTGGAGGCTGCTCGGGCCGTGGCTGAACAGCAGTTCGTCGAGATCTCCGACGAGGAGCCTGTCCTGCCGAAGGTGGGGACCCCGGAGCCTATGACCTCGTCTGGTCTTGCTCCGGTGATAGTTTCGAGTTCTCCGGTTAAGCGGGCTCGATCTGCTGAGGAAGAGGCCGCTCGTAAGAAGCAGAGGGGGAGTAAACCCCCTCAGACGTCTGAGAGGGAGCCCGTGTTGGGGGCTCGATCGTCTGGCGAAGTGCCCCGTCTGCCGAGCAAGGGCTCTGGCAAACCAAAGGTGCTTTTGACAGCAAATACGATGCATTCTTACGACAGCAAATACGATGCATTCTTGATAAAATTTGAGGTGCTAGACCTTTTTTAATGTGGTATTATTATAAATTGAGTTATTTTTTGAATTAAAAGTATTTGACGCTCTGTAAAAATCCAGTTTCACCCATTAATGCGTGCTAAAAAAAACTGAGTCTTTTTCCCGTTTCCCTGTGGGTTGCCGCGTACCGCCCAAAAAGCCTACGATATATTCATGCAATAGTCCAACATTTATCACCTTGATCCCTTATATATATATTGATTTTGTTATTTATAGTTTTGTTAACAGAATCACCTCGGAATTCTTTGCAATTTTCTGGTATACCCATTACGGTCTCAATATTTACACGTGTGGGTGGTTCAGAGTTTTAAACACCGGTTGTAGGTGCAAATAATTATCTTCTTATGCATAACTTAAGGGTGAAAATTTATATATATATAAAAGGACAATGACTGCAGGAAGAGTATCGGCCAAATACCACCAGTTTTAAACCCTCTAAATTTTCTCATTTTTTTGAATTTCTTTAAAAAAAAAAGAAAAAAAAAACTATCTTTTCGGAATTTTTCATTTTTTTGAATTATTTAAAAAAATGGAAAATAAAGCACCCTTTCGTTCTAAGTCTAACTGTCAAATAGGAATATAGTTTCTTGACTGTTAAAAAAAGATCTCTCTAATAGACGGTATCCAGGAAAGGCGAAACCACCACCCCGTACGCTTCTCATTTATTTTTTCCTACAGGAGCCTTCTTCTGCATTTGCTCGACTCCACTTCGCCACTATTTTCTTCAATCATTGGGCCCGTTTGGCATAGCTTAATTTTTACAAAAATTGTTTTTAGGTGTTTGGTAAATTGTTTATAAAACAGTTGTTGTTGGTAACAAAAACTGTTTTAGCGTTTGGTAAAAAAAATTATTTAGGCTAAAAAGACTAAAATAGACTATAACCGTATTTTTGTTTTTAGAAAAAACCAAAAGCTACGAATCCTAGCTTTTACAATTCATGTACAAAAATTCAAAATCGATTTTGTATTTTTTAGAAAAACAATTTTGCCAAACACCTAAATAGCGGTTAAGTTTATTTTATAAACAAAAACAAAAACCAAGGCCACACGCACCCAATATCTCGCATTTTCCGGCGACTGATTCTTCGCTGACGGACAACGGTCTCTTTATCTACCGGAAAATGTAACATGATTTATGTCGTCATTTGGCGTCACTTGCAACTTCTGCTGCCGAAACTTTTACTTCAGCTACTATCTCCCAATCTTTGATTTATGTCGATCACTGTTTTCCCATTGAAGCCAAAACTTGATATTATGCCAATCTACCAATGTGATGACTTCTCTTCCGACCCGAGGACTCATCTCCCACCAACGTGGCTTCTCAGAGACCCGTTCCAGAGTTTTTCTTGTGTTTTTGGCAGATTCGAGTACTCCCCATCGTTCTAAATAATTTCATTTCATTTCGCATTGCAGTTGTTTGATAAATGAACCCAATGAAATTAAAATCTGATTTCCTTTCAATTTATTTTACTTGAATGTTGTTTCAAGTTTTATTTGGATTTGTTATTTTGGAATTAGTTTTGTTAATAGCTTAATTGTTCAGAGATATCGCTCAACTTATCATGTTAAAGATTTGATTTTGAACAAAAAAAATTCACATTTAAAAGATTTCTTTAATCCAGTCTTAATTACCGTTTATTTTCCTATGCAGAGCTGTGACTCTCAGGTTATGCTTTAGTTCCCGAGGGCGTTACTTGTAGTCTTTCCAAAAAGTCTAATCAGATTTTGACTTATATTTTACCAAGGTATTATTTATATAGATTTTAATCATAATATTATAATAAAGAAAAGAAGAAAACCAAGTACAACCTTTACTCTGGAATCCAAAACTTGCTAATAAGGATCAGGATCGTACTCAGAGCAAAACAAATCGTATTGCTCAGCCTTTTGGTGTTCTCTACTCTTCTGTTTTCAGGAATGAGAGAGTCATTGTCACAAGAAAAATATAAATAAAGAAATTAGAGAGTGTCAGTTTCAATCTATGCGTAGTGTAATTCGTCTAATCTTAATAAAACTGCATTAGGAATGATAGTGACATCAAAGTTCTTTATGTTCTTCATTCACGTATATATTTTTAAAATTTATAACGGAGTTTTTCTCTTTTTATCAGATCTATCAGGTCTGCCACCTCGACGATGAACATCATTCACCATGTCCGACAATGGGTCATCAATTCTATTTAATTTCTCCGGTGAGTTATTTTATCGAATGTTAGGCTATGTTATAGGGCACTTCTTCCTTTATGTATTAATTATCGATAATTTACACAATTTCTGAATTTTAGTCATAGTTGTTGATTCTAAGATGTTTGCAGCGTTTTTCTTCCTCAATGGGTAATTTCTATATATTTGATAATTTGAATATAGATATTGCACATGATCAATGTTCATCTTCTAATACAGATATATAATGTTATAAATGGGTTTCATATATATTTTCAATTGATTATTTTGCTTTGAATGCAAAACTTTGTTGATTCCAGGGATTTGTTTAGTATTTTTCTTACGATTTGATTTTTTCGTTTCTGGGAATTGTTTTTGCTACGGGACGGTTTATCGCAATTCCACGAGCGGTAAACTTCAGGACCAAATTTATCTAAATGTTTTATGCAAGTTATTTGAGTTTTCACATGTTATGGGAACTCTGTAGGTTTTCATACATCAACCTCTTTACAAGTGAGCTTATCTCCTACACATCTTTTGCAGCGTGCTAAAGTCGAAAGGTACTTTTCCGACCTCATTATCTTTGATTAATATTTATAGAAAGACTGAATGTTTTGTTTGGTGCAAAGTAGTTAGTTATAGATTATATTCTTTAGTATTTGAAATATATGGTAAGTTATTTTTAGTTTTCATTAAGCAACTGGTGATCCCCATTTTACATGTTCTGCATTTTTTTTATAAACTTCAGAACAATAATCCATACAGAAAATAATATAAAAATTATTGTGTTCATTTGCAAGCTTAATATATGACGCTATACATGGTAGGTTTAACAAATTAAACCAAAAATTCTGAAAAAAAAAATATATGTACATACGTGTAAGTCTGTAAATCTACATACGGTATTCTGGATCTTCATATATACTCTAATTTTTTTCCGATTGATTCTTTCATAATCAATTATATTTTTTCCTGCAATTTTTGAAACCAAGAACTAAGACCATTGGCTTAGGTGTCTAGAAGAATCACATATTTATTACCCAACTCGAAAATTTACTTTGATTCTGTATATTTTGTTTCTAATTTCCAGGTGATTGTGCCAAATAATAAATCTTGTTCACCTTTTAAAATGGAGAAAAATAAGGCAACCAAAATTCTGTGATTTTTTTTGCTTTCCGAGGTACTGATTTAGGGCTCATAATCTCTTCGATTGCTGTCAAACTTTACTCTATCGGTGACGATTGCTTTTTTGGGCTAATTATGTCATTACACTCATAAATATGTGAAAGAAATCATTGAATTATTTATTTCAAACTAGAATAGATCCATGTTTTGTTTTTTTAAATCTGATGTATTTAAAATTGTTCGTGTGTTTGCAGCCCACTGCGTCAAATAAAAAGATGTGTTTACCATTTTAAATGCGGATTAAGATGGAAATCAAAGTTCTGTAGTTCTTATGGCTATTAAAGGTACTCATTTACAGCTGAAACTCTTCTATCATTATCAAGTTTTATCAGATGCAGTAGTTTATGTATCCTTTACTGGCTGGATATGTAGTTTTTTTATTGATATAATTATGCATAATTATATTAACAGGCTAAGCTTTAGTTCATAATGGCGTTACTCGGTGTCGCTTCAATTATTGCCTAAGGAGTCTTTCTCAAAACTATAATCAGCTTTAGACTTCTAATTTACTAAGGTATCATTTTTATCACTTAAAACGGAGTGTTATAAGAATGGATGAAATTTCACTACAATGGGTTATTTTTCAGTGTACTTCATATTCGATCATTTATTTCATAAGACAATATACTTGAAAGGTAGGATTCAATGAATATTAAGTGACATGTTACCTTTTACTATTACGATGATTTAGATAATTTCGATGATATTGGTTTTAGATAAGTCAGCGAGTTGGTGATTGTAAAGAAGTGGAACGATATGGATTTCGTTGATCTGGTGGTTTAGAAAGAAAGTAAAAAACACATGCTTCAAATTCATCTAAAATTTAACTTTGATATAACAAGTAGTTGAACTTCTTCTTTTCTTACTGTTTCAGTTGTCTTTCTTCCTTTGAATTCAATTTCTCCGGCAACTCTCCATTAGCTTGCCTTTGGATTTCTAACCAGTTCTCTATCGTCATTTGTTCTTAGTATCCGTCGGCGCTGCCATGTCTGTTCCCCGCTTAAGCTTTTGTCTAGCATGTCTTGATTTAGATTATGTTAGCTGTTTTTATATGTCTTTCAATTTTCTAATTCATTTTTTTTACACGTGTCGGCTTCTGAGTTTTTTTTAGTATCTCTTGAAGATTGAGGAACTTATGTGATAACTTTTGGAAATGCTTACCTGCTACGTTGTCATATATTGTTTTCTTAAATGTGAAAATTGTCGACTTTTAATATCCCATTTTACCGATGTAGTTAAAAGTCATTTGAGTTTTCCAACTATGGACCACCCTAACTGTCAACAACTCACTTTTGAGTTTACATATGCTAACTCTGTTTATATATTTTATAATTTTCAAATTGTCATGCTCTTTGTAGGACTTCTCAAATATATATTGTCTGCAGCATTTTCGACGAACCTAATTCTCCATGCACGACCGCGGTTCACCTCTCTTTCATATTTATGGTGAGTCATTTTCTTTCGTTTCTTAAATGTTTATACAAATATGTTCATTTGGTGTATTTTTATGAATCTTAACCGTAGCCAATAAGGTTTGAGATTAATTACAATTGTTAGTAATATTTAGTTATTTCTATCTATTTTACTCAGATTTTAGTTTAACTTTTCAATTGAGCTATTTTGTTACGTGAATTTTGGTTATTCTAAGGATTTGTTCGGTTTTTAATTTGTTATTTGGTTTTTGGGTAGATGTCAACAGCTCGATTTATAAACTTATTTGACTGAAACCCACCCGGTTGAGCATAACCGAATTCGAGTTTTCAATTGGCATTTTTTGGGGCCAAAACAAGTTACGAGGAGATGTCCAACTATTCTAAATGTACCAAGTTACGAGGAAGAAATGTTAAGAATCTCTTCGGAAACAAGGTTCGTTTTTCATATTGTTTGAGTTTGAGCTTTATTCTTATTTGTTTAGTAATATAAAAAGTACTATTTATAAAATTAAAATTCAAGGATTCATTGATGTTGATTTTTTCAATTTCTTTTCACAATTTTTAAATTTTCTAAAGGTACTATCACCACGGATTTCAATTGATGTTCCAACTGCTCTCTTTTACAAAGTTGGGAGAAAATGCTGAGAAGATCTCCCAAAATAAGGTTCGTTTTTTTTTAATTAATTATTTCAGTTCATTTCTTAATTGTTTAGTTATATTACAATATTTTGCAGTGTACGAAGAAAATACACTGAGCATACCTCTATAACATTGCAGTCCGATTCTCGCCTTCAACTTCAGTTTCAACTTAATTCCCCCATCCCCAGTCTTTCTCACGATTCACACTCGATTTTTTGTCTATCATACTTGGTAATTTCATATCCATATATTTTAGATTAAGACTTTTATTTTAGAAAGGTTTTATTTTGAATATTTTCCATAGTATTATAATAAGGAAAAAAGGAAAATTGAGTACAATGGGTTGAGTTTCATATCTTGATTTATTGAGAGTTTTGAATATTATTGTATTTTACATTATATTAGATTAATACAATTGGTTGTATTTTACATTAATTATCAAAAATTATTTCAAGCCCTTGTGTAAAACAAAATCTTTAATATATAATGAGCATTGGTTCTATGAATGTCTTTGGTGTTATTTTGTTTCCAATGTTTTTTTTATCAAGTATCTTAAACGTAGTATAATAAATCATTAGAATAAATTATTGCAGTTACTAAATCTGTAGGAAATTCTATTTTTCATATTAAAAAAAATACATATGACTTTTTGTTTTTTTTGTTTTTCCCGAGAAAAACATAAATTTCATTTTCCGAAGTTTTGTTGAGTCTAATCCACACCAACTACCAACAATTGTGTTTAGTGTTTACTATTTTCAAAAATTTTGAAAGCACAATATTTATCATCAATGTTAACTAAAATAATTGAAGTGAAAAAACTAAATACTGAATTTGACACCTATTAACGTTATTGATTTTTTTTTTTATCATAGATCCATTTCTAACATGTCCAATATTTTTCTCTAAGAAATTTAAATACGGTACTATATTCTTATATTTATATTTTATCAAAAATGTTAATGTTAATCATATTTTAAACATTTCAAAAATTCTCTGATTATACCAAATAAAATCATAAATTATATTACGTAGATGTGTAAGTTTTTCCGATAAAAAAATATATTTATAATTACAATATTTTCAACGTCACACTCACCGCGCAAAGTGCGGTGCCGGTCCACTAGTTATAGATAAGCCCTTAATTATAAAATAAAATAAAATAAAATCCCTTAAGCAATCTTAATCGAGGAGGTTGGATTAGGAGGTGGTGGCGTTTGGATCGTCCCTTCCAACATGAGACAAACCTTCTTCATTGAAGGCCTCAAAGACGGTTCTTCTTGTATGCACCAAAGCCCTAGCTTTATCACCCTCCTCACTTCCTCCATCTCCAGGCCTTCTTCATCGCCCACCAGCTTCTCCACTTCGCCATCCATGAAACACTCGAAAACCCAGTTCGCCAGCACCACCTTCTCCTCGGGAACATCCATCTCCACGCTCCTCCGGCAGCAAGCCATCTCCAGCAACACAATGCCGAAGCTGTACACGTCAACTTTCGCCGTTATCGGCGCGTTCTTATGCCACTCGGGCGCCACGTAGCCCCGCGTGCCTCGCAACCCCGTGAACGTTCTCGTCTGATCCGGCATCAGAAGCTTCGCCAGCCCAAAATCGGCTATTTTTGCGCAGTTTTGCTCGTCGATCAGTATGTTCTCCGGCTTGATGTCGCAGTGGATTATCTGCGTCTCGCACTCGTCGTGAAGATAGAGGATGCCTCGAGCGATGTTCAGAGCGGTTGCCATTCTGTCTTCCCATCCCGGCTTTACGTCGGACTCGAAAAGGGAATCGGCCAGAGAGCCGTTTTCCATGAACTCGTATACAAGAAGTCTGTGTGATCCTTCGTGGCAGTATCCAAGCAGTTTGAGCAGATTTTTGTGATGCGTTTTTCCGATCACTTTCATCTCGTTCCTGAATTCTCTCTCCCCGTCGGCAAACACATTCTCGAGCTTCTTCACCGCCACTACTTTGCTGCAACTCCTCGACCCGATTGTCCCTTTGAAAACCGTACCGAAAGCTCCTCTGCCCACCTCATCTCTAAAACCATTCGTCGCCTTCTCGAGCTCGACAAAGGCGTACGCTCGGAGACCAATGTCTCCGAGATACTCCTCATCGCTCTGAATCCCAAGCTTCTGGTATTTCCACATTTGAAACCGGCATATGAGCGCGATTGCAACAACCAAAGCAACAAGCCCGAAACTCGACATTGCAATGCCACTTATTAGGATTGCGTTATCTCTTCGGGTTATGACATCTCTTCCTTTACTCGCCGTCACTGGTGCCTGGACTTTCACAATGGTTGTAAGGTTTACAGCTAGGACGCGCTTCGAAAATTTCAAGGGGAACAACAGCTTACTGCACTCCCGGTTCCAAAACTGCGCGACCTCGCAGTTGCAGTCTCTCGAGCATTCATCTTCGCATTCACCTTCGCTTATGTTCGAGAGCAAAGAGTACGAGCTGTTCTCCCACGAGAACCCTTCGATCTTCTCGAAGATAGACGCTTTATCGCCGGTCAGGTTTGTGCAGGGGCCAGGGCTGGACTCTCTCCGGCATCCTTGATGCTTCTTGAGCTGGTCAATGTAGTTAAAACCAGGAAGACACTTACAAAGTGTGTCTTGATAATCGGCGAGAGTGCAGTACGAGTTTTCGCCGCATACCCCGACCGGAACGCACTTGTCGGCGGCCGAAGCCCACTGTACGCTCCAATTGCCGATCTGAACCGAACTCAGCTCATACAATCGTAAAATTCCATCTGAATCCAGAGTGAACCGAAGCATTACGCTACTCTGTGGTGTAACAAGGAATCGATATATAGTATCGTTTGCGGCGTTGCGTAGATACAATTGGCCATCGGAATCGAAATTCAGCGAGACATTTTTACCTGTATTACCGGAGGTTTGGGTGAACCAATAAGCGTGGTAAGGCAAGAGCTGGGAGCTGATCATTATCGGGTATTGCACCAAATTCCCATCTGTTTGCATAATGAGCTGATATCTTGGGACAGAGCGATCGGTCGTCGATGCAGCGGAGATGAGTCTGTTTCCCGCCCCCAGTTGCTGGCCCGGCAAGAGCGTATCCGTCGGAGAATCGAAGCTCTGCCAAACCACGGCCGAGTTTTTGTCATAGAGGACGAAGTTTCCCGAGTCGAGCATCGAAGCATAAGCTATAGGCTGAGAGCTTTTCGCGATCGTCGTTTCCGTTCCTCCCGCAATGGAAAGAAGCAAACCGCTGGCAGTAAGAGAGAGTGTTCTATCGCCGGACAGTGCCACGATTTCTCGGTTCGCCGTCCAAACAACGGTTTTCGATTGCTTTCCGACGCACCGAATTCCGACATCGCCTTCTCTGTAGAATCCGAAGGCAAATAGGCCGGAGTTTGATGGCCAAGAGGCGTTGGCATTGGAGTAGAGATGGGAACCGAGAGGGATTTTAGTGTCGTTTTGTTGAGCTTTTGATAAAGAGAACTGAATGATGAGAAGAAACGACAAGAAAATCAGTGATTTCATGATAGAGTTATTACACTCTAAATCAGCTTTGCAGAAATCGGTGGACAGTACACTGATATAGATTTCTTGCTAAAGAAGAGATGTTCTTCATATGCTCAGAAAGTCTTCATCCGAAAGTCAATAATACTCCATGAAGGTCTGTTTAGGCGAAATATTGGACTCATTTTTTGAGTGAATGTTTGACCCGAACTGTGTGAGTGGCTCTATTGCGTTTCTCATGGATTATTCTCTCCCAAAATCAACTTGATATTTTGACTTGATTTTTAGGGAATATATTTTTGAGAAATTAAAATTAAATAACCAAGTTCATATGTTCTTACATTGTATTTTAACAAACTATATTTATTTTTTATTTTAACAAACTATATTTATTTAGTTTTAATAGCTCAAAATTCAAATAAGTAACTAGTCCCCAAAATGTGTGACAGTCGAAGGAGCCGTTTCGTTTTTTTTTTAAACCCGGATACGGATCTGTCCGGGTCAGGGGATAAAATCCCGGACAGATCCGGATCCGGGTTTTTCTTTTTAATTTTCTAAATTAAATATGTTTTATTTAATTGTTACTTAAGTTAAAATCTGACATTTCGGTATTTAAGTTCGGTTTTGAAAAAAAAAATGCTTAAATTCTTAAATTATTTTGTGTGTTTAAATATGTATGAATAAATATGAAATAAATAAAAGAATACAACAACAAAAGAAAGTAAATATGCTTTTTTTATTCAACAAACTCGGTACGTCGGATACGGAAAGTACAACTACAACCAAAGGTCCAAAGGCAAAGAAAGTTTCAAAGTACAAAAAGAAAGCGAACAATTAAAAATGAATTACATTTGAATATTCAAAAATTAATTCGCCAATTCTCGGTCAAACATATCGTTTTCTAGTTCTCGCTTGTTGGCCATAATCCAATCTCTCGAAAGCGTAAGGAACTCAACCATCAATGACTTTGTTGACTAACGACGAGGCTCTAACATCCTTCCGGCCATTGATTGTGAGAATGTCCCGAGCCAACAAGGATAAAACCGGATACTCAGATCGATTTGTGTGCCACCATTGAAGGATGTCGAGGCCTTCGTTAGGGCACAGTGTTGGAGAAAGGTTGCACAACCGGGCGTACTCGTCAATGGTGTTGCGCTGTGACGTCGACCAAGAAGTAGAGATACCGAACTGCCGTTTCCTTGTGAACCCGATGAAGAAGCCGATGTTGTATTGCTGCCGCTGCGCCCAATAGCCGTAAGGTTGTAGAATAACCGGTGATTGTACATGTATGGTGAACCACCGGCCCTGCGTCCGCCCTATATTGAACAAAAAAATATTAACATATACAGTAATGTTAGGAAATTAAAATTTTGATTAATCTTAAGAAATAAAGTTTAAAAAAAAATTACATGAGTTTGTTTTTGCGGATTCGTTTCCTCCATCTAATCTTCCAAGTCGGTAAATTTGTGCTCGTACTCTCGGTAAAGGGCATTCATCCTCTGATCTGCATCGAAGTAATTGTTTGTCATATAAGGCTCCCCGGTCATAGCTTCCATCGCATGTAAGACATCCTACAGTTTGGAAAGCTTAAGTGTCGGATCCACGATTATAGCGGCGCAATATAAAAATGGGAGCTTTTCAGAACCCCAATAATATTTGAACTTTGCGATCATCGGGGTTAGTACATCAGTAAATAAAGCATAAGTTTTTGCATTTTCAAAATGACAAAGAATGTTGAAAATAGCGGGAAAAGCTCTCTGAGACGTGGGTGAGTAAACATGAGATAAATCAATAGTAATTTGATTAAAAACGTGAAGAAAAGCACGGAAGTGGATAGCGATTATCCAATCGTCTGGAGTGAGGTCTTCGCGGTCTTTGTGCTCCAAGCCGTTGATCTAATTTATAAGAAGCTCTCGCTATGGTATGACAGCATCCAACATCATATAAGCCAAGTTCCAGCGGAACGGCATATCCGGTGAAACGTTATGACTTGGTGACTATAAGCTCTGGAATAATCTTCCCAATATATTGTACACGTAGTCGTATATATGAAATCGTGTTTAAAATTTTGACGTTACTTTCGGAAATAATATTGGTACCTGATTGAACTATCAAGTTTATCATATGACATGCATACCATTAATGAAAATAACCCTCTTTAAAATTTGACAAACTTTCCTTCATTATTTCTATGGAATTGGCGTGGGCACTAGTGTTATCTAACGTAATGGAAACTACTCTATCCGAGAGGTTCCAATCCGAAAAAACTTATAATATAGCCTCAACTAGGTTTACTGTTGTGTGCCTAACCCTCATCGGCCTAAAACCTATGATACGCTTTTCCATATGCCAATTATCGTTAATAAAGTGAGCTACGACCGTAATGTAATCATCATTACCATGACCTTTCCAACAATCCGACGTTAAGAACACTTTGTAAGAAGATTGTTGGAACACATCGGGTAAAGAGGCCCTTTGCTCGTTATAAAATTTGATTATGGTTTTGTGGTTTATATAATAGGATAGTTCAGTATAGTTTATCGGCGCCACCTTCATCATCCTTTCTTTCAACCTTTGTCCCTTGGGCGCCGATATAGGCAAACCATTGCGTATAGTCCACTTAGCAATAATCATTCTATATACATCTTCTGTAACGCCCCTAAATGGGGGTTAGGAGAATAAGACAAAAATAACGACTTTTCAAATTTTGACTTCTCAACGACACATCATCATTCAAACAATATCATTGAATATTTAACATCCATGTCATAAAACACATAGTTTCTGCCCATGGGACTTAAAGCGACAAAACAAACACAAACGACCACAGTTTATACAACACCATAAAATGACAAATTTAAAGTACCACCATCACATTATCCTTAATTTAATCCATTACATGTCCCAAATAAAATATCGACACAAAATACGGAATTGACCTCGACGATCACTAAGGATACGGATAGCCAAAATCAACACGTGGACCTTCCCAAATCAACTACTCCTCATCCGGAGTCTGACACTGAACACCGCCGGTAACTGGAAAGAAAAAGAATGTATATGGAAGGGGTGAGCACCTTACGCTCAGTAGTGATACTATTACCAATTCTCTTTACCAAACCTTTATTAGTCAAATTTCAATTAAATAAATTAAACGTCAACATAAACCATTTCATCATCATTTTCAACAATAATGAATATAAATAAATATACCCCACAAAAGTCAAATCATTTCGGTGGTCCATGCCGAGTCAGCTCGCGCCTTTACTGTTGGATATGTGTCCTTAAACAAGTTGTTTTTAACCCATTTGTAAAAGATTATAACTTTTCGATGAATAAAGATAATACTTATTATGCTAATCTTATTATAGTTTCTGGTAGAGTAAAATAGAATGTTTGATCCATAGTTCATAATGTAATGCAATTATGTTACTATCATCACACCCGAGTCAATGTGAGGAAGAATTGATAATCATAATAAATGAACTTAAGATGTCCGTGACCTGATTACCTGGGCTGATTAACTGGGTGGGAGCCCATTAATCGAATAATGTCATTAATGTGACGAAGTGATATAATCATATTCTAGATTAAGTGTGTGTCATACTCACTAGAAGTGCATTAAGTATGAAATCTCATCATACTGGATTGGACCTGACTTAAACTCCGGAAGTTATCATATAAGACTGTCACTGATAACTTGGAGTTGAGTCACTAGTAGATGATCAAATGGATATTCGATCTAAGTCCTGAGTGATCTTGAGTCTGATTTGTTGACTTGATTTTTCTTTGATTTAACCGTTGAAGAACACAATATCATGTTGTTCCCAACACTATTATTTTGGGAACATGATAGTCAACAGTGAAGGTAGCTTGATCAAAGATATGGGCATCACACAACTCTCTTTAGAGTCAATATGATTCCCTTGATTGTCAATGGTGAGAAGTGAGATATACCCATGGCCAGCTTATGACTCGTAATCATAAGTGGGTTGCTCACAATATTATCGACTGAGTTAAGGATGAAAATACAATGAGAGAAAATACGGTAAAAATCACATGCTCATGTTTGGATTGTCAAGTGAAAGATCAATAACCCGAATTTGATTGTATCAATGGACACCTTGCTATAAAAAAGAATAATATATATTGTATCACTAAAGAGTGCAGCCTCGGGTTTATGGGTCCATGGTCCCCAGGATAGCTCCGGAACGGATGATATGTACGTGATTAAATATATGTTTGTTTAATCATTTGACAGGATTTATAAAATTGAAGTCTGTGTCAGATTTCTGACACTTTTATCGCGGCAAAAGAACCAAAGTTTGGTACCAGAAATTAAACTGTCAAAATATGAATGAATTGAATTTTTTCATCAACTGAAAAGTTGTAGAAAATTTAATTATGTGAAATTTATCTTTTGGAACCGAGTCAATTCGATTGATGGTTTGTGATTTATGGATTTAATGAGTTTAACCTAAAGTTTCGGGTTGCATTAATTAAATCACGTGTCACAAATAAAATGGTGGGTTTGTCCCACGAAATTTTAATGTGTGATATGAGAGAGTAGAAATTATAATATAATTTAATTATTTGAATTTAATTATTAATAGGATTTATACTGGATTATTATTAATTAATTAATAATTAATAAATTTATATTATATATTAATATATATATTTCAAACGGTGCGGGCAACGTTTAAGCATGACCCAAAAAAAAATACACTGAGATTGTTTTGCAAACAAAGACTCGTGTTATATATATATATATATATATATATATATATATATCAGGCCCGGCCCACCTATTGGGCAATTTGGGCAGCTGCCCAAGGCCCACTCATGAGAAAGGCCCACACCAAGCTTATGTTTCAGATTAAAAAAAAAAATCAATATGCAATTAATGGTTTGGCTACAAGGGGGCATCAGCATTTGCATAAGGCCCATCATGCTGAGTACAAGGCCCATTTGATAGATAACGTGTATAACTTTAACAATCAAAAGGCTTCATTTTGATTGTTCGCCCGAGGCCCTCACATTGGTCGGGCCGGGCCTGATATATATATATATATATATATATATATATATATATATATATATATATATATATATATGTATATATGAAGAAGTCAAATGCTGCATGCGAGTAGGTGCCAAAGATTAAGCGCGAATCTGTTATGCAACTATTGCATATTTGCGCCAGAAGTACCTACTGTTTAGGTACATGAGATAAGACTTTGAAATTAATTTAATACATTATATCGGTTTAAATTTAATCTTCACCGTTGGATTAGGAATTAACTTATTATACAAATAAAATGGGGAATTCGAATTTAGACTTGTTTACCTAGTCTTGGTATTTGAATTTTTTCCTATTAATTTAATCTATTGGATCGGTCTAAGATTTAATCTTAACTGTTGGATTGGAAATTAATATTTTATTGATTTAAAAGGGGATTTCGAAATTAATAAATAATGATAAGCTTGGTGACCAAGTTTGGTGGTTGAGAAAATCTCTCAGTCAATCTTATCCATTGTATCAATCTAGATTTGATATGGACTGTTGGATTAGATTTATTTTATTAATTAAATTCGAAATTAATCCTAGGATTAATCTGAGCCATTGCTTTTTGACCAATCAGATGATCCGGATGGAGGGAATATATCTTAGATGGTTGGAATTGAACTCTATAAATAGGGAACTCATTTCACACTTTTCTTCACACCTCAAAGCTCAAAATTGTGTAACCCCTTATTAGAGGATGCGAAAATTGACTATTCTCTCTCCCCCCGGTTTGACGTTGTGAGATCTTTTCTCCGGTAGCTTCAGAAGAACCTTCAGTTAAATTTTGTTAGAGTCCTGTCATCGAAGCCCACGCTTCGGTACGAGGATTCCAAGAGAATATCCCGGAAGATCACGGGAGTTTCCTTAGCACCGACGGAGTCCTGCCAAAGTCAGAACGCGCAGCCGGAAGTCGTCAATGAGGTACGGCCTTATGCATTGGGTCAATACATGCAAAATTTATTTTATTGTATTCATTTATTTTCCAGACATTCGATTTAATAATGCTGTTATGAAATTAATTGTGATAATTAAATTGCCAATTATTTATCCGATCGCTCTATCCAAATTACTCGATGTCAGTACGTCGTTACGGAGTAACTATTCCGATTTAAAACCATTTTAAAAGTTACCCGGACGGATTGATGAGATTGGAATATTTGAGGTAATTTGGACGGGACGTTAAACGTAATTTTTTACTAATTTTTAATCAAAGCTATTTTTTTTAAGGTAAATTGGCATTTTAGCATATCCGATTTCCAACAAATGGTATCGGAGCTAGATCCAATTTCTAACAATTGGTATCAGAGCCCGTGTTCGTGGATAAATAATTACGTAATTTAATTTAGCGTTTTAAATGATCGAATTATTTGATCAATCATTAATTTTAAAATTGAAATTTTGAATTTCTTGATTTTTAAAATTAATTTTAAATACCCGATCCAAAATTTGGACAAGATATGAATTAGGGTTGCCTTTTTCGCAACCCTAACCAATCGGCCAAGGCTAAAAAAGCAAAGCTCAGAGCTGTTTGCACTGTCTTGATGGGCCGAAAACCCTGCAGGGCCATGAGGCCCAACTTTCCCGGAAGCAAGAAGCTCAAGGCGTGACCCCGAAGGCCCGCAATGCATGGCAGCCAATCGCTGGTAGCGCGCTTGGGCGAAGCCCGTGCGATGGGTTTTGGGCATGGCCTCGGTGGTTGGCCTGGGCTCGTCGCTGAGCCTGGGCGCCACTATTTGGCAAAAGCTCAGCCCTATTTAAATGGGCTAGGTGTGCCCTAATCCGTAGACAAATGGGCCCGGGCTTAAGCCCGGATGGCCCACGTGTTATTTTTAAATACGGGTCGGATATCCAACCCGACCTAAAACCCGTGGATGAATTAATTTTATTTTTGAAATTGAAATTTATGAATTAAAATTAATTATGTTTGACTAATTAATTAAATTAAAATATTGATGTTATTTTTTATGAATAACAATGTCTTATTTTAATATATATAAATATGGATGTTATTTCTGGATAAATAACATTGTCTTATTTTATATAATCATAAATTAAGATATGGATGTTATTTCTTGATAAATAACATTGTGTTATATTATATTATTCATAAATTAAAATATGGATGATAGTTCTTTTTAGAAAGATATCATTGGCTTATTTTATATTTCATAAATAATTATTAATTGCTTTAATATGAATGATAATTCTTTGTGAATAAGCATCATTGACATATTAGTAAGATTAATCATAGATATAATTTGTTAGAATCTATTTTCATAATATGTGAACACAGTGTCTATATTCGCTGAACATTATTAATATGTCCGAATTGGAATAGATATAAATAATGAGCAATAAAGAAGATTTATTTATTATTAGTCGGAAAAATCTCAACCGTACAATCTTGCCTAAGGAAGAGGGAATAAAAAGTGGGGCCGGTTCACCATCCACTTCTAAGTGACCGGTTAGGACCCCTCCCATCTACTTGGAGAGCGTACAAGTTGACCTATCACTACCGACTAAGTAATAAATAATTAATCAGGCTTATTAGATATTACCTTGGTAATTATAATGCCTTAGTATAAACCTTTTAAGTGAAATTAAAAAGAGTTTATAATAAGTTTTAAATAACTTAGAAATAAAAACGTTATTTTCTAAAAACAATGGCAAGAATGGAATAAAGTATAAAAGATCTCCATTATTACTGTCACAACGTCTACTGACCACACCGCCTCGAGTCACCCTAGTGTGTCCATTCCCCAAGGAAGGTGTGCTTGTGGAAGGTTTGACACCGTGACAGTTCCAAAAGAATATGGGGACGAAGGAATCTTGGAAATGGACCGCGAGTCACCCTAGTGTGACCATTCCCCAAGGACGACATTTCCAAGAGGATCCCGAGAACCAAAATATAATGGGTTAAGCTTGCACGGAAGTTGGTGCTTCCCGACCGTCTATGGTGATAGTTAATAATCAAGAGGAACTTTGGTAGCTCTTTGAATATTAATTGAGTTTATGACTGAAGCTCAGTTTAACCAAACTACACGGTTGATACCGCGAATCACCTTAGAGTGACCACGCTATTAAGGACGGCAACAAAGTGTACCGTCGGTTAAATTATCACGAAATAATTATTGGGTTTATTTAACGTTTTCCCTGAACATGTTTGCATCATGTAACTATTTCAAACCTATAATTTGAAACATTCTGTCTATAATAAAGTTTGATAAGTTTGTTATTCAATGCCAGTCTAAAATGGCGATCTCTAAAATATCATTGCTATCTAATAATCTGATGTGTATTTTTTCAAGACAATATTAGTCTGAATACGTGATTTAGTTTGCTTAGTGATTATCTTTTGTTCCTAGCCGGTATTCCAACTCAAAATTACAAGGGAGTAATTCGAAAGTTCTTTAACTCGGGAAATTGTTGAAAGGTAAAAAATGATAAGATAATCACCCTACCAAAAGTCAATGATTGGTTAAGCTTGAAACTGTTAACGTGGTTTCCCACCTCAAACGGTCAAGTGTGACTTGTGAGTGTATGGTATTTTTGAATAGGATAATTTAGTGGAATTCGATCTCTCACGTTGCAAGCTCTCGATTCACTCACGATATATATATATATATATATATATATATATATATATATATAAATGAGACGAGGGATTTTTTATAGAGGTTCGTCCCAAGGCGGTAGTCGACTACTTCCTCTGTTAGTTTATTGCGACAATTGACATAGACGGATAGCTACAGACAGCAAAATCACGCCTAGAAACAGAAAGGAATAAGAAAGGGGGAAATAATACAACAAAATATCAAAGTGAGTAAAAATGTCGGGTAGAAGCTTTCGGTGTATTCTCTCAGAGTTGTAAGTATGCGTGTGTGTTGATCTGAGCTTGAGCTTGGTATTTATAGGCTTAAATTCTTCCTGTTGGTCTTCCAAGAATCATGGGGTCTTCTCTCCGTGATGACCGGGCTGAATGGATGATCGTGCTACACGTGTCCCGCAACTTCGTTCTCGTCGTCGTGTTTGAATTATGCCCGTTAGAGGCTTGACTCCGTGCTCCTGGTCTTCCGCTTGGATTTGAAGTGGGATGCCGGGTAGAGAATATGACAATTCTACCCTCGTCTTCCTGGATTGAAGTCGAATGGATATTGGGCTTTTGGGCTCTTTGGGCTGAGTAGCCTTGTATCTGTTAGCTTTGGTCTGATTGAGAATTTCACTGGGCTTCTCAATTGAGCTTTTGCGAATATCGATTTATTTATCTAAAGCCTTTTGTCTTTGTTTGTAAATTTAATTAATTCACAACTTTAGCACTTTATGTCATATTAAATAATGACGAATTTGTATATCAACAGTTAACCCCCTACTATAAAAAATAAGGAGTAAATTTTATATTATTTACTCGATGAAATCATGTAAAATTCGTGCCGGATAGGATTATTTAAATTTGTGACTTTTGCCGCAAATCTGCATAATCCGGGCAGGATTTTGGATAATTTCGAGATATGGTGGACGGATAGGATTTTGAAGCTGTAACCGTCGCTTCGAATTTTGGACGGGAGCGGTTACAACACGCGTCCCAATTTGCGGAGTTCGAAGAGAATAAACTCTTCACATTCTCCTGACACAGTTGTCATACTGACGTGTCGCCGGATAGCTAGCAGATCTCAACCGTAGTATGAGGTTTGTTGCATTTTTTGAGGAAACCGTAACCGTAGGATCAGCGACAATTTTCGAGTATAAATACTCGAGTGTTTTGCATTAATGGGCACATCTCTTCATCTTCAGCCCGTCGCACGTCTTGTCGAACGTAACCTCTCCCGCTCTCCTCTATATATACTCTATTTGTGCATTCGAATATCATTTTCGAATTTTAGAGAGAGAAAAGTTTCAAGGTTAGAGAGAGAAGCTCTGCGTTTGCAATTCAAGGTATTCCGATGTTCATTTCTTCGTCTTCTTCGTCGAACTCCTAGGGAGTCCAGGTTCTAGCTTTCTTTTTAATTGCTATCTTTTTATTTCTGAGGATTTGTTAGGAGATTTTTTTCTGGGATTTTGTTCTTTCGGTTTTTGTAGAGTTTGAATCTCTGTCTTTTCTGGCTTCTGGGTTTTTGGGCTCGTCTAGGTAGTTTTCAATTTTTTCTAGGATAAGAGAAAATGGGTCCTAAAAAGGCAGTCTTAAGATGGCAGACGGAGTTTCTGGTTACAGATTCTCCTAAATCGATTATGAAGCCTAAAGATCTAGTTAGGATACGGGTAGAATATAAAATTCCCCAATCTATAGAGCTTAGGTTGCCGGGGCCAGACAAACATGCCGACGAGCAGAACTCGGACGGTTGGTCTGTGTATATCAGAGGTTTTTCGAGTCCCGGGGGCTTAGGTTTCCTATTCCCGAACTCATTCTAAAGTATCTTACACACCTTAGGGTTTCTATTGGGCAACTTAGCCCAAATTATTTTAGGATTCTAACGGCCTTGCTCGTCCGGGCTCACGAGTGTTTGTATTCACTTACACTCCGAGACCTGTTGACGGGCTTGGTCATCAAGGCCAATGGTCAGGCCAAGGGTAGGTTTTTCCTATCCGTTAAGGAAGGGGAGATCATCACCGGTCTTCCCAAGAAAGAGAGTGCTTGGATCCACAAGTACTTCTTCTTCCTGGCCGGTCAGGAAACGCTTGGTTCTTGGCCGAGCTATAGGAATGAATGGTTCCATGAGATAGGTGAGATTTTGGGTTGAGTTTTCTAATTTTCCTATTCGGCTATTTTTGTATGTTTGCTAATTTCTTTTTCTTTTCTTATGCAGTCGAGGATCCTGAGAAGCCTAAGTCTCTCCCGATAACAGAGGAGTGGAAGGCTTTGAAGAAGAGGCTTTATCCCTTCGATCCGGAGTTGTGGTCGAACTTTAGCAAATAGAGGTTCGAAGCTGCCGGACTTTGGTGCGGGACAGACGAGGAGGAATTTCTGGGTATGATTTCTGAACCTATTTCTTTGGTTTTTTTTTTTTTGTATTTTTCTTTCTTTTTTCTAAGTGCGGATTTTTGACGTGCAGAGGATATGGACGCTCTACGCCCGAAGAGCCAGACTCTTCGCCAAAGTCGGAGGCAAGAAGCGCAGGCGAGAGCGTCGGCCTCGGCTGGAGCTGCTCGTCAGGAGACGAGCAGGAAGGTGGAGGAAAGGGTGTCCGGTGCGTCGGCACCTGCCAGGGTTGCTCGTCAGGAGACGAGCAGGAGGAATGAGGAAACTCCCGCTCGGGAGTCTCCTGCTGAGGTCGCCCCTGAGGCGACCAAGAAGAAGGATGTCGTCGAGCTCTCCGACGACTGGGATAGTACCCTAGAGGCTATGCCATTGGCAAAGCCTTCCGAGGAGGAGGTTGCTCCTCCTTCTGCTCCTGCTCGTCCTTCAAGGGACGCGACTCGTCCTTCTCGGGACAAGGCCCTCTTTTAGGACGGGCTCGGAGGCGGCGGCGAAGAGGCCGCATGAAGGAGGGAATTCCGGGGTCCGAAAGAGGGTGAAAGAGGATCCGGCCCCGAAGGGCGGTGCGAGGGCCTTGGATAAAGGGAAAGGGGTTGCTTGGGAGAGTGAGCGCCCTAAGGAGGCCTCTCAAGGCGAGGTGAGGGAGACGGGGTCGGTTCTCCCAATGGTCGAGGAGCAGGCCAGGGAGAAGAAGATCTCCCAGAAGGTGAGGTGTACTTTGATGGGGGACAAAGGTCTCCACAAGGCACCTAAGGTGGTGGCCGGTCTCATCCGGGAAATAACGAATGGCGGGGTCGGCAGGGTCCCCAGGAGCATTGCCGTAAAGAGGCCATACAAGGATGTGGCTGTGGCGACAACTCTGGTAAGTGTTGTTGACCTTAGGTTTGGTTTTTTACTTTAAGTTTTATTTTGTCTAATTTTGGTTTTTGGACGTGTAGCTCGTTGCTTCTATCAACGATATGGTCCTCGATTATGAGGACCAACTATACGAGGCTAAGGAGGGCACGTAGGCTGCCGAGCAGCATGCGCTGAAAGAGAGGGAGCTGGCCGACGCCGTGGCGGCTATCCGGGCGAAGGTGGACCAGATCATGGTCATGAGCAAGAGGGTCGCTACCTATGACGCCAAGGTCAAGGGCTTGGGAGCACGGTCGTTGATCTCCAGTAGAAGCTAACAAATGCTACCCGGTCGATCGGGGAGGCCCAGAAGGCAAGTGAGGCGGTCGCCAGGCAGATGCTGGCTTCTGATGCGGCTAAGGGATGAGCTGAGGAGTTGGCCAAGAGGAAGGAGGAGGAGGCATTGCCCCTTAAAGAGGACGTGCAGCGCCTTGCTGCTGAGCTGGCCAAAGCCCAGAAACAATCCGCTACTGTGAGGCCGAGAAGAAGGCTGTCCGTTCCCGATATCGCCGAAAGGAGGAAGAAAGGGACGCGCTACTCGCGTGGTATAAAGGTACGACCGCCGACAATAGCTGCTTGGATCAAGCCGAAGGTTTCCTCGAGCTGATCCAAGATATTATTGATGGCAATGTTCAAGATTTCGAGGCCGAGAAGGAGGTCCTAGAAGGCAACGCTGCTCACTACCAAGCTCTCTTGGATGCGGTTCCAGCACCGTCGATAGGGTCTCCGGCTATGTCTCCAAAAGCCGAGTTGACTGACCTTCCCTTTGCAGATCTGAATCTCCGATCTGAGCGGTCGACTGCCGAAGAGCCTGCCCCTGAAGATCCTGTTGGAAATCACGTCTCGGATTCCGTATAATTATCACGATTTATACGTCCGAACCGTCAGGGTAACATTTAAAAATTATTTTAAAGCGGAAAACTTGTTATCCAAACAACGGTCCGAATATCGAATAATAACCATATCCCAAGATCTGATAAATATTATGCAATTTAATATTCATAACTCATTATTAATAAACTAGTCATAATAGGAAATAAATAGAAAGCAGTAAATGTTTGCATTTATTAACCCAATGCATAAGGCCGTACCTCGTTTGGCGATTTTGGCTGCGCACTCTGAGTCGGGCAGGGCACCGCCGTTGCTGAGGGAATCTCCCGTGATCTTCCGGGATATTCTCCTGCAATCCTCGTACCGAAGCGTGGGCTTCGCCGGCAGGACTCCGTCGCAAAACTTTAACTGATGGTTCTTTTTAAGCTTCCGGAGAAATAGTCTCCTAAGCCGAACCAGAAGAAGAGATCAGAGAGAAAATTCGCAGACCCTGAAGGAGAGGGAGAGTTCGAATTTTTCTCTGGGGAAAGGTGTGAAAAATGTGTAGAATGAGCTCCCTATTTATAGGCTCAAGACTGTAACCGATTTGGAGATATTCCCTCCCTAAATTCGAATTTCATTAATTAAATATAATTAATTATCTCAATCCAATGGTCCAGATTTAATCTCATCTAAATCCAATGGATATAATTAATTAGGGATTTAATTAAATAAGAAAGATTTAGATAAATCAGAAATCCAATCTTATCTTCTTATATCATAAAATTCGAATTATATTATATATATATATGAAATTCGAATTCTTATTATCTTAATCCAACGGTTGAGATGATTCCTTAACCGATCTAATGGATCAAATAAGTTTGGGATAAATTAATTTATTAAAACAATTTTTCAAATTTATCCATAAATGTAATTCGAATATATATGCATATATATATATATATAATTAATCAATTCTTAATCCGACGGCATAGATTAAATCTTAGACCGATCCAACGGATATAATTGATTAATCAAATTCGAAAAATAAAACTTGGTCACCAAGTTATTAATTTCGAATTCATCAATATCCTAATCCAACGGTTGATACTAAATCATAACCGATCCAATGGATAATATTGATTTTAGGGATTTGCCAAAATACCAAAACATTTGGTACTTATGCCGCAAATATAGAAACACCAAATCAAGCCATTCGAATTTACCTAGGGTTTTATATAACAAACCCTAATTCGAATTTACACGTATTAATATATATATAAATATATATATTCACTTATTAATATAAATCTATTAATTATTAATTAATTATTAATAAGATATTAATAATTAAATCCAAATAATTAAATTATATCAATAAATCCTGATCTCAATGTCACACATAAAAATGTCATGGTGCCACACCATCATTTAAATTCGTGACATGTGATTTAATTTCAAAGTTTATCGAACCGATCACAAACTTAGAAAATTCATAAATCAATAACCGTAAGTCGAAATGACTTGGTTCAAAAAGCAAAGCTGCTTAGAATTTAATTTCCAACAAAATGGTGTTGATAGAAAATCTAAATTCTAACTTTCTTTTTATCAGTTAATTTCGTGTACCAAAATATGATACTTTTGCCACGCCAACGATAAAACTATCTGATGTCTGACAAAGACCTTTCAGTTTTATAAGTCAAGCCAAATGATTAAACATTATCCAGAATGTATTTTAATCACGTACGTATCATCCGTTACGGAGCTATCCTGGGGACCATGGACCCGTATCACTTAAGCTCCAACGAACTGCTAGTTGTTCGTCAAACCTCGAAGTGATTCCACTATAGACCCGAGGCTGTAATCTTTAGTGATACGGTATATATTATTCCCTTTATAATAGCAGGGTGTCCATTGATACAATCAAATTCGGGTTATTGATCTTTCACTTGATGATTCATAAATGAGCAGGCGGTTTTTACCGTTATGCCCCTCATTGTATTTACTTCCTTGACTCAGTCAGCAATATCATGAGTAACCCACTTATGGTTTCGATTCATAAGTTGCGCATGGGTATCTCTCACTTCTCACCACCGACAATCAAGGGAATCATCATCACTCTAAGGAGAGTTGTGTGATGCCCATGTCTATGACCAAGCTACCCTTACTGCTGACTCTCATGTTCCCAAAATAATAGTGTTGGGAACAGCTGTAATATTTCGTGTTCTTTAACGGTTAAATCAAAGAACAATCAAGTCAGCAGCTTGGACTCAAGATCACTCAGGACTTAGATCGAATATCCATTTGATCATCTACTAGTGACTCAACTCCAAGTTATCAGTGACGGTCTTATATGATAACTTCCGGAGTTTAAGTCAGGTCCAGTCCAGTATGAAGACACTTCATACTTAATGCACTTCTAGTGAGTGTGACACACACAAAATCCAGAATAGGATTATCACTTAGTCACATTAATGACATTATACGATTAATGGGCTCCCACCCAGGTTATCAGGTCACGGACATTTTAAGTTCATTTATTATGATTATTAATTCTTCCTCACATTGACTCTGTTGTGATAATAATAACATAATTGCATCCTTCATGAACTAAGGAATCAAACATTCTATTTTACTCTACCAGAAACTATAATAAGATTATCATAATAAGCATCATCTTTATTCAACGACTTGTCATAATCTTTTACAAAGGGATAAAATATCTTGTTTAAGGACACACATGTCCAACAATCTCCCACTTGTACTTAAAGAAGATGACCCATGTCTTTCAGACCCATATTCTCTAGATGCCTCCTGAATATTTTCTCTGGCAACGTCTTGGTGAATGGATCAGACAGATTGTCTTCCGAGGCTATTTTCACAACCCTTACGTCGCCACGACGCACTATCTCTCTTATGAGATGGTATTTGCGTTCTATATGTTTTGCCTTATTATGGTCTCTGGGCTCTTTAGAATTTGCCACTGCACCACTGTTGTCACAGTATAGTGTTTGGGGCCCATCTACATCTGGAACAACTCCCAGTTCTATGTAGAAATTCTTGAGCCAAACTGATTCTTTGGCTGCCTCACAGGCTGCCACGTATTCAGCTTCCATGGTGGAATCTGCGATACAGGATTGCTTTATGCTTCTCCAGAATATCGCTCCACCAGCAAGGGTGTACACTGCTCCTAACGTCGATTTTCTCGCGTCTCTATCAGACATAAAGTCTGAATCAGTGTATCCTAGTGGATTCAGTTCTGATCCTGAAAACACTAACATATAGTTTCTCGTTCTCCGAAGATACTTGAGAATGTTCTTCACTGCAGTCCAGTGAGCCATACCTGGGTTGGATTGATATCTGCTAACAATTCCCACAGCGTAACAGATGTCTGGCCTAGTACACTGCATAGCGTACATCAGACTTCCCACTGCTGAAGCATAGGGTATCTTCCTCATCACATTTCGCTCTTCCGGAGAAGTTGGGCATTTTTTCCTACTAAGGAATACTCCATGTCTGGTTGGTAAATTACCTCCCTTGGAGTTTGCCATTGCAAAACGTTCAAGCACCTTATCAATGTAAGTTGCTTGCGATAAGGCTAGAAGCCTATTGTTGCGATCCCTGAATATACGGATCCCAAGAACATAGCTGGCTTCTCCCATGTCCTTCATTTGGAATTGCGTAGATAGCCACGCTTTTACATCCGATAGCTTCTTCACACTGTTTCCAATGAGAAGAATATCGTCGACGTACAGAACAAGAAAAATTTCCACGGTTTCGTCATTGAGTTTATAAATGCAGGCCTCAGTGACATTTTGAATGAATCCATAGGTTTTGATGGTTTCATCAAACCTCAGATTCCAGGATCTGGAAGCTTGCTTTAATCCATAAATGGATTTAAGTAATCTACAAACTTTCCCTTCTTGACCCTGTTGCACGAACCCCTCTGGTTGGTCCATATAGATGTTTTCGTCAATGTACCCGTTCAGGAATGCGGTTTTGACATCCATCTGCCAAATCTCATAATTGAGACTACAGGCTATGGCCATGAGAATCCGGATGGACTTGAACTTAGCGACTGGAGCGAAGGTTTCATCGAAATCAATACCTTCCCTCTGGGTAAAACCCTTTGCCACTAGTCTAGCCTTGAAGGTTTCAACCTTCTCGTCCACTCCTCTCTTTCGCTTGTATACCCACTTACAGCCAATGGTTTTGAAACCATCCGGTAAGTCTACAAGTTCCCAGACTTCATTAGAATCCATAGATTCTATTTCTTGGTTCATGGATTCCTGCCATTCTCCCTTATCAGGATCCTCCATAGCTTGTTTGTAGCCTATGGGATCTTCAACACTAGTGTCTGTGACAGCTAGGTGAAATTCCAACTGGGTGTGCTCGTAGCGCTCAACAGGTATTTTGAACCTCCCACTACGTCTGAGTACCCCTTGTTTCTGATTTGGGACCGTGGTTTCCATTATATCTTCGACAACAGGCACTGTTGGAGATATTGTGACCTTGTCACCTGACAGTTCCTCGAGTACAACTTTACTTCGAGGTTTGAAGTTTGTCATATAATCTTGTTCCAGAAAGGTAGCATTTGTCGAGACAAATACTTTCTTACTTTCTGGACTATAAAACAAACCTCCTTTAGTCTCTTTGGAATATCCTACGAACAGACAAACTTCCGTTCGTGATTCCAATTTATTTTTGTTTCCAGTCCGCACATGTGCAGGACATCCCCAAATTCTGTAATGTCGCAGACTTGGTATTCCGCCATTCCATAATTCGACGGGTGTTTTAGAAACAGACTTTGATGGCACAACATTCAGAATGTTTGTAGCCGTCAACAAAGCATATCCCCAGAATGAATTGGGTAGCGATGAATAACTTAACATCGACCTTACCATTTCCAATAAGGTCCTATTTCTCCTTTCTGCAACACCATTTTGTTCTGGTGTGCCAGGAGCAGTTAGTTGAGATGTTATACCTTTCTCAATCAATAGGTCGCAAAACTCATGATCTAGGTATTCTCCCCCTCGATCAGATCGAAGAGACTTTAATGACAGTCCTAGTTGATTCTCAGATTCTGCCAGAAATTCTCTGAACTTTCCCAAGGTTTCAGATTTCTTGGCCATGAGATAAACGTAACCATATCTTGAATAATCGTCAATAAAGGTGACGAAGTATTCAATTCCTCCCCTTCCTTGTATGTTCATGGGACCACATACATCTGAATGGACGAGTTCTAATGGTTTAGTGGCTATTTGACTTTTCATCGAGAAAGGTCTTTTGGTCATTTTAGCCTCTATACAGGATTCACAAACAGGCAAAGAACCGATTGTTAGTTCTTTAAGGGGTCCATCCTTTACCAGCCTGTTTATCCTGTCTAGATTAATATGACTCAATCTTAAATGCCACAGGTACGTTTGAACATCATTGTCAATTTTGGGTTTCTTAATTGACTTTGGCACTTCCAGTTTAAACATCTCAGTATTCATACAGCTACCATAATCTGGTCTTAGGATGTATAATCCGTTTTCTGCTTTAGCAGTACAAATATATACTCCATCTTTTGTGATGACCCAATGGGATCCACGAAAGTTTAGAGTATAACCTTGTTTGTACAACAGATAAGCAGAAAGTATATTTCTGCAGACATTTGGATAATAGTACACATTATCAACAAATAAATACTTATTTCCAAATGTCAGTCGCAAATTTCCTACCGCCTTTGCTTGTAGAAATTCCCCGTTTCCCACTTTCAAAGTTGGCCCTTCATTTATCTCTTCCAATTTATCAAGAGACTGAAGAGAATTACACGCATGATCGTTTGCTCCTGAATCTAAGATCCAGTTGAAGGATGAGCTGTCCACGAAACACGTTTCTAATGTTGAACGATCAACATTATTTGTATTCCCAATCTGGAAGAATTCTTCCTGGTTTCCAATGATTCTCTTCCTCTTGTTCAAAGAGTTTATAGCGTTCTGATCTGCCATTCCGAGTTTTTCCAAAGATCCACTCATGGCCAGCTTGCTAAGGGATTTTGTGACTTTTACCAGATTGCTTTGATTTTGAGACATCAACGTCAGAGTAGATTTTTCCATTTCTTGTTTGTCGAAAGACATCTTAACTGGCATTGAAAAAGAAACTTATTAAACTTTATTATAGGTAGAATGTTTTTAGAAAATATTTTATTTGAAATAGTTACATGATGCAAACATGTTCTGGGTAAAACGTTAAATAAACCCTTTAACTATTTCGTGATAATTTAACCGACTGTACACGTCGTTGCCGTCCTTAGTGGCATGGTCACTCTAGGGTGACTCGCGGTATCAACCGTGTAGTTTGGTTAAACTAAGTTTTAGTCATAAACTTAATTAATATTCATAATAAGAACCACCAAGTTCTCTATGATTATTAACTATCACCATAGACGGTCAGGAAGCACCAACTTCTGTGCAAGCTTAACCCATTATTTTCGGTTCTCAGGATCCTCTTGGAAACGTCGTCCTTAGGGAATGGTCACACTAGTGTGACTCGCGGTCCATTTCCAAGATTCCTCCATCCCCATATTCTTTTGGAACTATCACAATGTCAAACCTCCCACAAGCACACCTTCCCTTAGGGAATGGACACACTAGGGTGACTCGAGGCGGTGTGGTCAGCAGACCTTGTGTTAGTAATAATGGAGACCTTTAATGTATTCTATACTTGCCATTGTTTTTAGGAGATAACGTTTTTTATTTCTTATACTAAGTTATAAAAACTTAATATATAAAATATTAATGAACACATTAATGGTTTATTTCGGATTTATTTATTACGACACGTAATTAAATAAGTCCCTTTTATTGTGTTTATTATTTTGTCGGTAGTGATAGATCAATTCGTACGCTCTCCAGGTCGATGGGAGGGGTCCTAACCGGTCACCCAGAAGTGGATGGTGAACCGGCCCCACTTTCGATTCCCTCTTCCTTAGGCAAGATTGTACGATTGAAATTTTTCCGACTCATAATAAACACATTTACATTTACTCTTTATTATTTATATCTATCCTAAATATGACATATTAATAATGATCCAAACATAGACACTATGTTTAAGGGTTATGAAAATAGGTTATAATAAATTATATCTATGATGAATATAATTAATTATTTCTAGGGATCCGGGTCGGAATAAATTCCGACCCATAATTAAAAATTATGTACGTGGGCCCTCCGGGCCTAAGCCCGGGCCCACATCCCTAGGAGAGGTCACGCCCAACCAGCCGAAGAGGGCCAGGGCAGCGCCCAACTCGCGCTGGGCCAGCAGGCCCATTCCGCTGCCAGGCAGCGTGGGCTGCAGCCAGGGCGCGAGGCCCATTCCGCTGCCAGGCAGCGTGGGCCGCAGCTAGGGCGCGAGGCCCATTCCCTGCCAGGCAGCGTGGGCCGCAGCCAGGGCGCGAGGCCCAGGCGCTGCGCGCCAGGGCAACCCGCAAGGGTCTCGCCCTGGGCCTCGCCCTGGCGTGGGCTTCGCTACGGGCCTGGCCCGTGGCGATTAGGGTTTTGACCCTGGGGCTGTAGCGGCAGCCCCTGGTCAGCCCTTGCCACGGGCTGGGCTGCGCCTAGCAGCCCGACCATTTTACCGGTCCTATCTTTCGGGTCGGGAATTAATTAAATTAATATTAAAATATCTAGAAATAAATTTCAATTTTAATTTTTAATTTATTCATCAAATAATTTGTTCTTTAAACCCATTAATTAAATTACGTAATTATTTATCCTTGAACCTGGCTCTGATACCAATTGTTGGAAATCACGTCTCGGATTCCGTATAATTATCACGATTTATACGTCCAAACCGTCAGGGTAACATTTAAAAATTATTTTAAAGCGGAAAACTTGTTATCCAAACAACGGTCCGAATATCGGATAATAACCATATCCCAAGATCTGATAAATATTATGCAATTTAATATTCATAACTCATTATTAATAAACTAGTCATAATAGGAAATAAATAGAAAGCAGTAAATGTTTGCATTTATTAACCCAATGCATAAGGCCGTACCTCGTTTGGCGATTTCGGCTGCGCACTCTGAGTCGGGCAGGGCTCCGCCGTTGCTGAGGGAATCTCCCGTGATCTTCCGGGATATTCTCCTGGAATCCTCGTACCGAAGCGTGGGCTTCGCCGGCAGGACTCCGTCGCAAAACTTTAACTGATGGTTCTTTTTAAGCTTCCGGAGAAATAGTCTCCTAAGCCGAACCAGAAGAAGAGATCAGAGAGAAAATTCGCAGACCCTGAAGGAGAGGGAGAGTTCGAATTTTTCTCTGGGGAAAGGTGTGAAAAATGTGTAGAATGAGCTCCCTATTTATAGGCTCAAGACTGTAACCGATTTGGAGATATTCCCTCCCTAAATTCGAATTTCATTAATTAAATATAATTAATTATGTCAATCCAATGGTCCAGATTTAATCTCATCTAAATCCAATGGATATAATTAATTAGGGATTTAATTAAATAAGAAAGATTTAGATAAATCAAAAATCCAATCTTATCTTCTTATATCATAAAATTCGAATTATTTTATATATATATATGAAATTCGAATTCTTATTATCTTAATCCAACGGTTGAGATGATTCCTTAACCGATCTAATGGATCAAATAAGTTTGGGATAAATTAATTTATTAAAACAATTTTTCGAATTTATCCATAAATGTAATTCGAATATATATGCATATATATATATATATAATTAATCAATTCTTAATCCGACGGCATAGATTAAATCTTAGACCGATCCAACGAATATAATTGATTAATCAAATTCGAAAAATAAAACTTGGTCACCAAGTTATTAATTTCGAATTCATCAATATCCTAATCCAACGGTTGATACTAAATCATAACCGATCCAATGGATAATATTGATTTTAGGGATTTGCCAAAATACCAAAACATTTGGTACTTATGCCGCAAATATAGAAACACCAAATCAAGCCATTCGAATTTACCTAGGGTTTTATATAACAAACCCTAATTCGAATTTACACGTATTAATATATATATAAATATATATATTCACTTATTAATATAAATCTATTAATTATTAATTAATTATTAATAAGATATTAATAATTAAATCCAAATAATTAAATTATATCAATAAATCCTGATCTCAATGTCACACATAAAAATGTCATGGTGCCACACCATCATTTAAATTCGTGACATGTGATTTAATTTCAAAGTTTATCGAACCGATCACAAACTTAGAAAATTCATAAATCAATAACCGTAAGTCGAAATGACTTGGTTCAAAATGCAAAGCTGCTTAGAATTTAATTTCCAACAAAATGGTGCTGATAGAAAATCTAAATTCTAACTTTCTTTTTATCAGTTAATTTCGTGTACCAAAATATGATACTTTTGCCACGCCAACGATAAAACTATCTGATGTCTGACAAAGACCTTTCAGTTTTATAAGTCAAGCCAAATGATTAAACATTATCCAGAATGTATTTTAATCACGTACGTATCATCCGTTACGGAGCTATCCTGGGGACCATGGACCCGTATCACTTAAGCTCCAACGAACTGCTAGTTGTTCGTCAAACCTCGAAGTGATTCCACTATAGACCCAAGGCTGAAATCTTTAGTGATACGGTATATATTATTCCCTTTATAATAGCAGGGTGTCCATTGATACAATCAAATTCGGGTTATTGATCTTTCACTTGATGATTCATAAATGAGCAGGCGGTTTTTACCGTTATGCCCCTCATTGTATTTACTTCCTTGACTCAGTCAGCAATATCATGAGTAACCCACTTATGGTTTCGATTCATAAGTTGCGCATGGGTATCTCTCACTTCTCACCACCGACAATCAAGGGAATCATCATCACTCTAAGGAGAGTTGTGTGATGCCCATGTCTATGACCAAGCTACCCTTACTGCTGACTCTCATGTTCCCAAAATAATAGTGTTAGGAACAGCTGTAATATTTCGTGTTCTTTAACGGTTAAATCAAAGAACAATCAAGTTAGCAGCTTGGACTCAAGATCACTCAGGACTTAGATCGAATATCCATTTGATCATCTACTAGTGACTCAACTCCAAGTTATCAGTGACGGTCTTATATGATAACTTCCGGAGTTTAAGTCAGGTCCAGTCTAGTATGAAGACACTTCATACTTAATGCACTTCTAGTGAGTGTGACACACACAAAATCCAGAATAGGATTATCACTTAGTCACATTAATGACCTTATACGATTAATGGGCTCCCACCCAGTTGATCAGGTCACGGACATTTTAAGTTCATTTATTATGATTATTAATTCTTCCTCACATTGACTCTGTTGTGATAATAATAACATAATTGCATCCTTCATGAACTAAGGAATCAAACATTCTATTTTACTCTACCAGAAACTATAATAAGATTATCATAATAAGCATCATCTTTATTCAACGACTTGTCATAATCTTTTACAAAGGGATAAAATATCTTGTTTAAGGACACACATGTCCAACAGATCCCGCCTCCGAGCCTGTCGTTGAAGATCATGTGGCTGAGGAGCCCGTTGTCGAGGAGCCCATCTTGCTCGTGCACGCCGATACCGAGGAGGTCGTCCTCGAAGAGCCGACCCTGCCCGAGCCTGACGCCGCCGAGGAGCCGACCGAGCATGGAGGCCAGGCTGGTGAAGAAGAAGAGAAGGAGAAGGAGAAGGAGGACCGAGAGGTCGTGGAGGTACCCGGGGTTGACGTGTAGAGCGTCCCCCATTTTTTTTAGTTAATAAGGCCTAAGGCCAAGACAATTACTACGGGCAAGCCTACGGCGGCTTGAACCCTTTTTTGTACTTATTTGGATATGCCCGCGGTTAGGGCCTTTGCTATTTCCTTTTTATATTATGTTTGTAATTTCTTGCTATATTTTCTCTATGCTATGTTTATGATTTCTTGTTTCTAAGTTAATTTTCTCCTCGTGCTTTTCTATGTTAATTTTCCTATTCAAGGTTCCGGATAATCTATCATATATGCGGGTAGAGAATTGAAAATGTCAAAACTTCAAAATTTGTTAAGTATAAAAAATATACGGAGACCTTGTGATGTGATTGCTCCTTCGATGCTTCCCGTCGAATATTTCTTGCTCGTCTACCATAATAACCCGTAGGTTTTTGTTTTTGAAAAAACATATATGTAGATGCTAGATTTATATAATTATGTATTTCGAAGAGGATAGGCTCATCGCCTTAAGAGACGGGTTGGCTACCCGGTTAGGTTCATCGTTCTTGTATAGTGGGCTTGTTACCCGGATAGGCTTGTTGCCTTTGGTGATGGGTTTGTTACCTGGGTAGGCTTGTTACCTTATGTGACGGGTTTGTTACCCAGGTAGGCTTGTTGCCTTATGCGATGGGTCTGTTACCCGAGTAGGCTTGTTGCCTTAGGAAACATTTGGAACATGCTACTTTCTAGGTTGACTCTACTGAGTCTTGCAATTCGTGGTCATCGGGCCTATTTAGTTTCGGGTTTGGATTGAGAATGTGCCCATTGTTTAGGATGGGCTGCCTACGTACCCCAAGTTTGGGGATCAAGTCATTACGTAGTTCACACGAGACCGGGTAGGTTGGGTTAGGCGTAGTATTTCCTTAAGTGCATGGCATTCCAACTGCGGAGGACTCTTGTTCCATCCGGAGTGGCTAGCCGGTATACTCCAGGTTTTTAATACTTCGGTAACGATTTACGACGATGTCCGTTTTGAACTTCGAGTCGTACCATAATTCGGCCGTAAGAGCGGCTATGGCGGTTTCGTCACTGATCCCGTTTCTTTTGACCATGGTCTTCTTGAACCGTGTCATGAAAGCTCTAAGGGGCTCTCCTCTCTCTTGCTGTAAGGCATAGAGGTTTGCCGCCGTGATCTCAGTTTCCATAAACATGGAAAAGTGCTTGAGAAACAGGGTCGTCAGCTGTCCGAAGTTATCTATGAACCGTGGTTCTAGTTTTGAGAACCACTCCATCGCTGGGCCAACCAGGTTCTCTGAGAAATAGTGGCAGTGCCCATCGTTTAATTCGTGCGCTTCTAGATGGGCTCGCCCCATCGCGATCCTGAAGGATCTAAGGTGTACTTTCGGATCGGTCGTCCCGTCGTACTTCGGCACATATACGCGTCCGCCTTCCCTGATTATAATGTTAGTTATGACAGACTTAAAGGGTGTCCTTTCTGCCTCCTTTACTAAGCGTTCTATCTCGGGGGCAACGGTAGTGGCACTGTGTACGCGAGAGCGCACGTGAATGAGTTTCTCATTCATTTCGGCCATTGAGCGTTTAAGCCCCTCCAGTTCCGTTGGGGAGTTGGTTCAAGACGCACAGCTTGGAGGGGTTCCTGTCCTTACACCGGGCTGGGATACCTAGGGTACATGATCGGGTGGCCGTTAAGGGCCTGGCTAATGTCGCGACTTTGCTCGTACCCCGATGGGCGGTTCTGGGGTCCAAAGCGTTGGCGACTGCTCGAAGCAAAATTTCCCGCACTAGACGGGTAGAGACCCGGCAAGGGGGTGAAGAGGGGCGTTCCTGTTTCAGGAGGTGGTGAAGGTGTCGAGGGTCTAGGGCCGCTGGGTGGTCGGGGTTGGTTTTGCCTTGACGCTTGCGGATTGTCCAGGTCGGCAAATTCGAAATGGACAGCGTTGAAGCCTACCCGGCCTTGATGCCCAGAGCTCTGTCCCGGGTCTGTCCGGTTACTAGTCTGGCGATGCTCATTTTGGGTTGATTTGCTTCAAGAGACTCGAGTCGCCGGCACAACTCTCTGTTCTCAGCGGTACTAGCCTCTAGTTGAGATTGCAGGTTGTTCGACTCCGTGTTTCGGTCAGGGTTGTTCACCTCAAACTCGTTCACGATTGCGATTTTGTCATTGCTCATGTTTGCAGAGTGCTTTGAGCTTGTAGAAGTTGGCGAGATCAATTTCCCAAGGACGGCACCAAACTGTTGACGTGGTTTCCCACCTCAAACGGTCAAGTGTGACTTGTGAGTGTATGATATTTTTTAATAGGATAATTTGGTGGAATTCGATATCTCACGTTGCAAGCTCTCGATTCACTCACTCACGATATATATATATATATATATATATATATATATATAAGCAATATAAATTAGACGAGGGATTTTTTATAGAGGTTCGTCCCAAGGCGGTAGTTGACTACTTCCTCTGTTAGTTTATTGCGACAATTGACATAGACGGATAGCTACAGACAACAAATCACGCCTAGAAACAGAAACGAATAAGAAAGGGGGAAAGAATACAACAAAATCTCAAAGTGAGCAAAAATGTCGGGTAGAAGCTTTTGGTGTATTCTCTCAGAGTTGTAAGTATGCGTGTGTGTTGATCTAAGCTTGAACTTGGTATTTATAGGCTTCAATTCTTCCCGTTGGTCTTCCAAGAATCATGGGGTCTTCTCTCCGTGCTGACCGGGCTGAATGGACAATCTTGCTACACGTGTCCCGCGACTTCGTTCTCGTCGTCGTGTTTGAAATATTCCCGTTGGAGATTTGACTCCGTGCTCCTGGTCTTCCGCTTGGATTTGAAGTGGGATGCCGGGTAGAGAATATGACAATTCTACCCTCATCTTTCTGGATTGATCTCGAATGGATATTGGGCCTTTGGGCTCTTTGGGCCGAGTGGCCTTGTATCCGTTAGCTTTGGTCTGATTGAGAATTTCACTTGGCTTCTCAATTGGGCTTTTGCGAATATCGATTTATTTCTTTAAAGCCTTTTGTCTTTGTTTGTAAATTTAATTAATTCACAACTTTAGCACTTTATGTCATATTAATAATGACGAATTTGTACATCAAAAGAAACCTTTAACTGAATCCTGGATTCAGAAGACAATCATTAATGTAAGTTTGACTATGTTAATAAAAAACATAATGGGGTGATTATTTCAATTAAGGTAGTGGGAGCAAGTCGTTTATAAATGAAGCAAGTCGTTTATGCATATATATAATAGAATGTTTTTTTCAAGAACAACATTTATTATACCCGTGAATTATGTGGAAATTCAAGTGTCCACTTATGAAAAAAAAAAATTTATCATTTTATATAATAATAATCATCTTAAGAATTTATCTGTTTACATTGATTATCCGGTGAAATGAAATAAACGTGCTTTAAATATCAACGTGTATAAACATGGATCTATCATTTTAGATAATAATTATCTTAAGAAATGATTTAATTGTTTATATGGAACGGTAGGACAAATAAACGATCTAAAAACCCTTATGAAATAATAAATGAATATTATGGATATGATATCTAGAAAAAAGGTTAAAGATGAAAGTGATTAATCATACCTAAGGCTTCTACTGCATAGTCATATTAATTAGATAAGATAAACAGGGTGGACCAATGCGTGAATTGTTTGTCAATTCCTTGCCTGTTGGAGAATCTTATCTAAAAGATTAAAATGACTGAAAGACCATTTTTCTATAGAAAGGTCTAAGAGCCACAGTTCCTATAAAGCTTGCTCATACTTGCTGTATGTGGTCCATTATACAAGCTCCAGAAGGATTTGAATAATTTATCTAATGATTGGCAAGTATTCAAAGTAATGGTATGAATGCAAAGTAAATTATAACTCTTGTGATTTCAAGAAATTTATTGCATGAACCGAGTTTATGAGTCTGAAGTTTTAATTCTGTGATATCTTAAAGGAGAAATAAATTCTCTATTAGTCAACGGTTCCTAGCACACCAGCACAATGAGGTGTTGCAGAAAAAAGGAACTATAACCTTTAGAAATGATTAAAGTGAAGGTAATCATTTTACAATATTCATTTAGTGGGTACTTAGACAAGACATAGTTTATAATCATATAAGAGAGTAGTCGTTTTACCAACGATAGTAGCTCATTCGGAATATAATTATATGATAAACTATGAACCTCAAAGTAAAATAGTACTAGATGATTCGTAAGAAGACATAGTAATTACATGATCAACAACGACTGTTGAAAATCATATTGAGGAAACCACACGTCCGAAATCAGGACTCTGGGTACTCAGACAAAGTGGGAGGTTCAATCATTAGATTGGACGCTACGAGCACCAGAAAGAGATAAATGTTGTCGTGTCGACAGTATTGTAGTGATCCTTTGACCTTTAACAAGGCAATAAAGGATACTGATCATGGGAAACGGCAGAAAACAATGAACCAAGATATAGAATCTATAGATTCTAACCAAGTGTGGGAACTTGTAGACTTATGGGATGGATTCAAACCCATTGGATGCGGGTGGATATACAATAGCAAAAAGATGAGTGGAAGGGAACGTTGAAACCTTCAAAGCTAGTTTACTGGACAAGGGTTTAACCCAGAGAGAAAGTGTTTATTACGAGGAAACTTTCTCTTAAGTCGTTAAAGTCCATTCCGTCCATAGCCTAAAGTCTCATATATGAGATTTGGCAGATGAAAGTCAAAACCGGTTCCTGAACGGGTACATTAACTAAAATATCTATATGGTGCAACCAAAAGGTTCATGCATAAAGATCAAGAAGGGAACATTTGCAGATTACTCAAATCCATTTATGGATTGAAGCAAGCTTCCAAATCAAGGAATCAAAAAGTTTGATGAGATATCAAGACTAATGGATTCGCTAAAATATCATTTAGGTCCTGCATTTATTGATTCAATGATGTAAAAAGGAGGTAGTTTTCCTTGTGATATACTTCGACATACTTTTGATCGGAAAAGATTGAAAAAGTTATCGAACGTTAAAGCGTAGTTACCTATTAAATTCCAAATATGGGAATTGTTAGCAGATACCAATCTAAACCAGGTATAGTTCACTAAACAGCAGTGAAGAACGTTCTCAAGTATCTTCGGAGAACGAGAGACTATATGCTAGTGTTCAAGATATTATCTGAATCCACTATGCTATACTGACTCAAACTTTATGTCTGACCGGGACTTGAGTAAGTCCACGTCAGGAGCAGTGTACACCCTTGTTAGTGGAGCGGTATTCTGGATATGCATAAAGCAATCCTGTATCGCAGATTCCATGATGGAAACTGAATATGTAGCTTCCGTGAGGCAGCTAAGGAATCAGTTTGGCTTAAGAATTTCTAAACAGAGCTAGGAGAAATTCCAGGTGTATGATGGGTCACTAACGTTATAGTATGATAACAGTGGCGCGGTGGCGAAATTCTAAAGAGCCCAAAAACCATAACAAGGTGTAGCATATAGAACATAAATACGATCTCAGTATAGAGATTGTACGTTGAGGCGACGTAAGGGTTATGAAAATAGCTTTGAGAGACAAACTGGCTGATCAATTTACCAAGACGCTGCCAGGGAAAATATTCAGGAGACATCTGGAGAATATGGGTCTGAAAGACATGGGTCATCTTCTTTAAGTACAAGTGAAAGATTATTAGAAATGAGTCCTTAAACAAGCTGTTTTGAACCCATTTGTAAAAGATTATGACTTGATGTTGAATAAAGATAATACGTATTATGTTAATCTTATTATAGTTTCTGGTAAAGTAAAATTGAATGTTTGATCCATAGTTCATAATGGAATGCAATTATGTTATTATCATCACACCCGAGTCAGTGTGAGGAAGGAACGATAATCATAATAAATAAACTGAAAATGTCCGTGACCTGATTAACTGGGTGGGAGCCCATTAATCGAATAAGGTTATTAATGTGACTAAGTGATATAATCCTATTCTGGATTAAGTGTGTGTCATACTAACTACAAGTGCATTAAGTATGAAGCGTCTTCATACTGGACTAGACCTGACTTAAACTCCGGAAGTTATCATATAAGACCGTCACTGATAACTTGGAGTTGAGTCACTAGTAGATGATCACCGTTAGAATAATCATCCCATTAGAAGATGATCCCACCCAGTTAATCAGGTCACTGACATTATATCGGTTTAGATTTAATCTTCACCGCTGGACTAGGAATTAATTTCTTATGTAAATAGAATGGGGAATTCGAATTTAGACTTGTTTACCAAGTCTTGGTATTTGAATTTTTCCCTATTAATTTAATCTATTAGATCGTTCTAAGATTTAATCTTAACTGTTGGATTGGAAATTAATATTTTATTTATTTAAAAGGGGATTTCGAAATTAATAAATAATGATAAACTTGGTGACCAAGTTCGGTGGTTGAGAAAATCTCTCAGTCAATCTTATCCATTCTATTAAACTAGATTTAATCTAGACTGTTGGATTAGATTTATTTTATTATTTAAATTCGAAATTAATCCTAGGATTAATCCGAGCCATTGGTTTTCGACCAATCATATGATCCGGATGGAGGGAATATATCTCAGATGGTTGGAATTGGACTCTATAAATAGGGATCTCATTTCATACTTTTCTTCACAACTCTGAGCTCAAAATTTCGTGACTCGTTATTAGGGGATGCGAAAATTGACTCTTCTCTCTCCCCCCGGTTCGGCTTTGTGAGATCTTTTCTCCACTAGCTTCAAAAGAACCTTTAGTTAAGTTTTGTCAGAGTCCTGTCATTGAAGCCCACGCTTCGGTACGAGGATTCCAGGAGAATATCCCGGAAGATCACGGGAGTTTCCCTAGCACCGGCGGAGCCCTGCCAAAGTCATAACTCGCAGCCGGAATTCGTCAATGAGGTACGGCCTTATGCATTGGGTCAATAAATGCAAAATTTCTTTTATTGTATTTATTTATTTTCCATAGACATTAGATTTAATAATGTTGTTATGAAATTAATTGTGATAATTAAATTGCCAATTATTTATCCGATCACTTTATACAAATTACTCGATGTCAGTACGTCGTTACGGAGTAACTATTTCGATTTAAAACAATTTTAAAAGTTACCCGGACGGACTGATGAGATCGGAATATTCGAGGTAATTGTGACGGGACGTTAAACGTAATTTTTTTATGAATTTGCAATCAAAGCTATTTCGTTATTTTTTTAAGGTAAATTGGCATTTTAGCAGATCCGGTTTCCAACAAATGGTATTGGAGCTAGATCCAATTTCCAACATTTACTCCACTCTATCCCATCGAGTCCTCAAGGCATGAGCACAAGTGGACTAGAAGTCCCTGACCGTAACTCGCCCTCGACTCGGGATCCTAATCACCACCAAAGACGGCCAGTTCGCCCCGAGTCGAAATTTTGACTTTTGGGTCACCAGTCATATCCATATCTATAATCATATCCGGCCTACTGCGTAGTAGCCAGCTTCTCGTCAGCAGCTCATCCGCCCGAAGCGGGTACCATATCAACACACACATCATCCGCCCGAAGCGGGTACCATATCATCACACGTCATCCCGACGTAACCATATATATATAATATAATAAGAGGCATCAAACCGATGCAACAATACCTGGTGTTCAGCCTCGCTATCGAGCGACGACAATCTCCAAACTTAACTTTTATTTATCAATTAAAATAACAATTCATTATATCCAATTTTAACCTAACCGGCTCGATCTTTATTTAATCGTTGGTTTCTAAGTTCATTTTAAATAGCGAGAAAAGGTAATAGCTCCTAGCTAGTCGAAGATGTGGGTATGTCTTGGCCCTGAGATCGATGATTAGAGACTTCGGGATCCATTGAACTATTCAAAACGGGTGGTTCGGGCAGAACGGTCTTTGAAGCGACCACTGGATGATTATCCGTGCCAAACATAACACCGATACCATCCGTAAGTCAAATACTACTAATATTGGAATTTAAATTGTCAATTGAAAATCCGATATGCTGAAATTTAACTCGGGCCGAATACCCGTCGGGCACGCAAATTGAGGTAGCAGAACGGGCATCAATTCGACAAATTTATACTTCTCCTAGCTTAATTTAACTGTTCTAAACGCAATGGTGAGGTCAATTTCATAAATCAAGGCCCATAATACACCTAATTTTATCATCTTAAAATCAGAAACTAGGGCAAGGAAATTCGAGCTCATCGAGAGTCTGATGGTGATTCCGATCGAGGGCTTTCGATTTCCTCGACGAGGGCTTCAAAACCCCTCAACCAATTTCGGAATCTGAAAATTTCAGCAACGGTCGGCGATGGCGAGGGCGAGGTGGCACCACTAATAGACTCTAATAGGCTTCGTGAACATGATTCCGGTGTTATATTTCTCGAAATCAAACTGAAATTAAAAGGATGTAGAGTTTTAAACCCACAGATTCCTGCGATTATTCCAGATAAACGCCGTCACTTATGTTTTTCATCCGCCCATCATCATCTTCGCCTACTCGAGAGCTTTCCGGCGATACCAAAATCTCATTGATCGGAGCTCTGGTGATCGAGTTATCAGGCTTTGAAATTTTGTTGTGGGATAAAGCTAGAGAAAAGAGAGAGAGAGGAGGAGTATGCGAGGAAAGAGAAAAGGAAAGGGGAGGGGATAAGGGTCTTTGACTCTTTACTAACATCGGATAGGCGACGTACCTTCTCTGCTAATAGTTTCTTTTTGCATGTTACGGCTGTTGGACATGTTTCCTTAAACAAGCTATTTTATCCATTTGTAGAAGATTATGAAAAGTTGTTGAATAAAAGATGGTGCTTATTATGATAATCTTATTATAGTTTCTGGTAGAGTAAAACAGAATGTTTGTTCCTTAGTTCATAAAGGGTGCAATTATGTTATTATTATCACAACAAAGTCAATGTGAGGAAGAATTAATAATCATAATAAATGAACTTAAAATGTCAGTGACCTGATTAACTGGGTGGGAGCCCATTAAACGTATAAGGTCATTAATTTAACTAAGTGATAACCTATTCTGGATTTTGTGTGTGTCACACTCACTAGAAGTGCATAAAGTATGAAGTGTCTTCATGCTGGACTAGACCTGACTTAAACTCCGGAATTTATCATATAAGACCGTCATTGATAAACTTGGAGTTGAGTCACTAGTATTATGATCGAATAGATATTTGATCTAAGGCGATGATGAGTCTGAGCTAATGGCTTGATTGTTCTTTGATTTAACCGTTAAAGAATACAATATATTATGGTTGTTCCCAATAGTGAAGGTAACTTGGTCATAGATACGGGCCTCATATCGATCTCTTAAGAGTCACAATGATTCCCTTGATTGTCACTGGTGAGAAGTGAGAGGTACCCATGCTCAACTTATGAATCGAAACCATAAGTGGGTTACTTATGATATTAGAGACTGCGTCAAGGATGAAAATGCAATGAGGGGCAAAACGATAAAAACCGCCGGCTCGTGTGAGGATCATCAGGCGAAAGATCAATAACCCAAATTTGATAATACCAATGGGCACCATGCTGTTATAAAGGGAATAATATGTAATGTATCACTAAAGAGTGCAGCCTCGGGTCTATAGTGGAGTCACTTCGAGGTTTGACGAACATCTAGCAGTTCGTTGAAGCTTAAGTGATACGAGTCCATGGTCCCCATGCTGATATAAAAATCTTGATATGCGTTAATCATTTAGCAAGACTTATAAAAATGAAGTACAGTTAGACATCGAATAGTTTTTTAAGTAGCGTGGCAAAAGTACCACATCTTGGTAACCGAAATTAACTGAAAAAATCAAGTAGAATTTGGATTTTCTTTCATCATCAAAGTTTTTTTAAATTTAATTCTAAGAAACTTTTCTTTTTAAAACCGAGTCGTTTCGAAGCACGGTTTGTGATTTAGAGAATTTTTAAGTTTATGATCGTTTCGGTAAACCGTGAAATTAAATCATATCTCACGAATTTAAATGATGGTGTGTCACCATGACATTTGAATGTGTGATATTGAGGTCAGAGGATATTAATATAATTTAATTATCTGGTTTAATTATTAATGTCATATTAATAATTAATTAATGATTATTAGATTTATAATAATAAATAAAAATATATATTTAAATATGTGTAAATTCGAATTAGGGTTTCATGAAGTAAAACCCTAGTGAGTTCGGAGAACATGATTTGGTCTTTCCGTATTCGCGGCATAAGTACCAAATATTTTGGTATTTGAGCAAAACCCTAAAATCAATTTAATCCATTAGATTGGTTAGGATTTAAAATCAACCCGTTGGATTAAGATAATTAATTTTAAGATTCAAAATTAATATCTTGGTGACTAAGCTTAGGCATTTTGAATTTGTATAATTAAATATATTCGTTAGATCGGTTTTAAGATTTAATCTTTACCGTCGGATTAGAAATTAATTAATAATATATATTATATATAATTTTTTAATAAATTAAGGATAAGAATTCGAATTAGGGTTTTGATAAAACCCTAGGGCATTTGATTTTAAGCTAAATTAATTTGATCCATTCGATCGGTTTAAGATTTATCTCAATCGTTGGATCTAGATAATTAGCATTCGAATTTTATTATATATATATATATAATTCGAATAAAATAAGGATAAGATGATAAGATTAAATTATTTGATCTTATCATGTATTTATTATTTAATCAATTCCTTATTAATTATATCCACTGGATTTAGATAGACTTAAATATGGGCCATTGGATTGAGATAATTAATTTTATTTGACTAATGAAATTCGAAATTAGGGAGGAAAAATCTCTGATTCGGTTACAGTCTGAGCCTATAAAAAGGGAGCTCATTCAACACATTTTCCACACCTCTCCCCAGAGAAAAAATTTGAACTATCCCTCTCCTTAAAGGTCTGTGAATTTTTCTTCTGATCTCTCTATCTGGTTTATCTTAAGAGACAAAGTTTCCGGACGCTGAAAAAGAACCATCTCTTAAAGTTTGCGACAGATTCCTGCCAGCGGAGCTCACGCTTAGGTACGAGGAATCCTGGAGAATATCCTAAAAGATCACAGGTGTTTCCCTCAACACCAAGGAGCCCTGCCAAGTTTAGAACGCGTAGCCGGAAGAAGTTAACAGAGATAAGGCCTTATGCATTGGGTTAATACATGCAACAATTTACTGCTTTCTATTTATTTCCTATAGACTAGATTATTAATAATGATTTATGAATATTAAATACAAAATATTTATCAGATCCTGGGAAATGATTATTATCCGATATCCAAACCCTTGTACAGATAACAAGTTTTCCGCTTTAAAATAATTTTTTAAATGTTACCCGGACGATTCGGAGGCTCATTTCGTGATAATATACTGGGATCCAAGCAACGATATTCCCAACAATTGGTATCAGAGCCATGCTTCAAGGATAAATAATTATGTAATTTAATTTACAATTTAAAGAACGATTTATTTGATGAATAATTAATTATTTGAAATTGAAAATTTTAATTTCTAGATATTTTAAACATTAATTTAATAATATATATATTAAACGATCCAAAAAGTCGGACCGGGTAATGAGGCCGGGCTGCATGGTGCAGCCCAGCCCGTGGTGCGGGTATGAACAAGGGCTGCCGAAACTGCCCCAGGAATTCGCCCACCTAGGCAACGGGAAGGGCCCACGGACAGGCCGAGCAACGCACGGGTAGGCCCACGCCATGGCCTTTTCGACCAGCCCTGGCGTGCAGCGTGCGGGCCTCGCTTCCAGGCAGCGTAATGGGCCTGCAGTGTTGGACATATGTGTCCTTAAATAAGATATTTATCCATTTGTAAAAGCTTATGACAAGTCAAGATGATGCTTATTATGTTAATCTTATTATAGTTTCTGGTATAGTAAAATAGAATGTTTGATTCCTTAGTTCATAAAGGATGCAATTATGTTGTTATTATCACAACAGAGTTGATGTGAGTAAGAATTAATAAACATAATAAATGAACTTAAAACGTCCGTGACCTGATTAACTGGGTGAGAGCCCATTAATCGTGTAAGGTCATTAATGTGACTAAGTGACAATCCTATTTTTGGATTATGTGTGTGTCACACTCACTAGAAGTGCATTAGGTATGAAGCGTCTTCATACTGGACTGGAACTGACTTAAACTCAAGAAGTTATCATATAAGACCGTCACTGATAACTTGAGGTTGAGTCACAAAATGATGATCAAATGGATATTAGTTCTAAGTCCTGAGCAATCATGAGTCCGAGTTACTGACTTGATTGTTCTTTGATTTAACCATTAAAGAACACAAGATATTACCGCTGTTCCCAACACTATTATTTTGGGAACATGATAGTTAGTAGTAAGGAATGCTTGATCATAGACATGGGCATCACATAGCTCTCTTCAGAGTCATGATGATTCCCTTAGCTGTCAGTGGTGAGAAGTTAGAGGTACCCGTGCGCAACTTATGAATCGAAACCATAAGTGGGTTGCTCATAATATTACTGGCTGAGTCAAGGATGAAAATGCAATGAGGGGCATTACGGTAAAAACCGCCTGCTCATGTGTGTGTCATCAAGTGAAATGACAATAAACCGAATTTTATTGAACCAATGGAGACCCTGATTTTATAAGGGAATAATATATACCATATCGCTAAAGAGTGCAGGCTTGGGTCTATAGTGGACTCACTTCGAGGTTTGACGAACAACTAGCAGTTCGTTGGAGCTTAAGTGATACGGGTCCATGGTCCCCAGGATAGCTCCGTAACGGATGATACGTACGTGATTAAAATACAATATGGATAATTTTTAATCATTTGGCTCGACTTATAAAACTGACAAGTCTGTGTCAAACGTCAGATAGTTTTATCGTCAGCGTGGCAAAAGTATCATATTTTGGTACACGGAATTAACTGATAAAAAGAAAGTTATAACTTAGATTTTCTAAAAGCACAATATTGTTTTAAATTAAATTCTAAGAAACTTTTATTTTTGAACCAAGTCATTCTAACTTACGATTTGTGATTTATGGATTTTCTAAGTTTATGACTCGGTTCGATAAACTATGAAATTAAATCACATTTCACAAATTTAAATTATGGTGTGGCACCATGACATTTAATGTGTGATATTGAGATCAGGTTTTATTAATATAATATAATTATTTGGATTTAATTATTAATATCTAATTAATAAATAATTAATAATCAATAGATTTATATTAATAAATAAAATATATATTTATATATATATGAAATGTGTAAAATTCGAATTAAGGTTTGGGTAAATGAAACCCTAACTAATTCGAATGATGAGATTTGAAGAATCCATATTTGCGGCATAAGTGCCTAATGTTTTGGTGTTTTAGCAAACCCCTAAAATCAATCTTATCCTTTAGATCGGAAATGATTTAATATCAACCGTAGGATTAAGATGATTGATTTTTGACCTAACCCTAATTCGAAAATAGTAGCTTGGTGACCAAGCTGAGGGTTTTCGAATTTGACCTAATTAATTGTATCCGTTGGATCAGTTTAAGATTTAATCTTTACCGTCGGATTGTAAATTAATTAATATATAATAATTAGTAATTTTCGAAATTATTATTATTATTATTATTATTATTATTATTATTATATATATTTCGTAATTATATTTAAATAAGTAGATAAGATTGGTTTTTTATTTTACCAAGTCTTTCTTATTTAATTATATCCCTAATTAATTATCTCCATTGGATTTAGATGAGATTGAATCTAAACCTTTAAATTAAGATAATTAATTATATTTAATAATTATTTTCGAAATTAAATATATATATATATATATATATATATATATTCGAATTATATTTAAATAAGAGGATAAGATTGGTTTTTGATTTTACCAAGTCTTTCTTATTTAATTAAATCCCTGATTAATTATATCCATTGGATTTAGATGAGATTGAATCTAAACCTTTGGATTAAGATAATTAATTATATTTAATATATATAAATTCGAAATTTGGGAGTGAATTTCTCAAATTCGGTTACGGACTAAGGCTATTAATAGGGAGCTCATTCTACACATTTTTCACACCTTCCCCAGAGCAAAAACTCGAGCTCTCCCTCTCTGTCTAGGGTCTGCGAGTTTTCAGCTTCTAATCTCTATTCTGGTTCGGCTTAGGAGATATTTTCTCCGATAGCTTTAAAAGAACCGTCAGTTAAATTTTGCGACGGAGTCCTGCCGGCGAAGCCCACGCTTCGGTACGAGGATTCCAGGAGAATATCCCGGAAGATGAAGGGATTTTCCCCCAGCACCAGCGGAGCCCTGCCCAAGTCAGAACGCGCAGCCAGAATCATTAGTTGAGGTACGGCCTTATGCATTGGGTCAATAAATGCAACCATTTACCGCTTTCTATTTATTTCCTATTCGACTACATTATTAATAATGATTATGAAAATATTAAATTCGAAATATTTATTAGATATTAAAGAAATGATAATTACCCGATATCCGCGTCGTCGGTCCGGTAACATTATTTCCTCTTTAAAATGAATTTTTAAATGTTACCGGGACGCCTCGGAGGCTATTATCGTGGTAAGGAAGTCGGATTGATACCACCGATTTCCAACATGCACGCCCAGCCCTAGGCGCACGCTGCCCTGGCCTTCCCGTGGGGCTTTACGTGCCCAATCCGCGGGCACGTGGGCTCGGGCTTAAGCAAAAAAATTTAAATGGCCCAGATTTTTAATCCCGACCCGGATAACCGTGGATTAAATATTTATTATTATTAATGAATATTTATGAATCAATATTAATTATGTTTAATTCATTTAGATTAATATATGGATGTTATTTCCGGATAAATAACATTGTCTTATTTTAATAATGCATAAAATTAAATATGGATGTTCTTTAATAATTAAACAAAGTTGTCTTATTTAATAAATTAAAATATCGATGATATTGATTCGAATAAAATATCATTGTCTTATTTTAATATTTCATGAATAATTATTAATAGTTATTAAATATGTTTAATGATAATTCTTGGAGAATAAGTATCATTAATGTGAAATTATAATTATTCATCATAGATATAATTGGTTATAACCTATTTTCATAACCCTTAAACATAGTGTCTATGTTTAGATCATTATTAGTATAGGATTAATATAAATAATGACCAGTTAATGTAAAAGTGTTTATTACTAGTCGGAAACATTTCAAATGTACAATCTTGTCTAAGGAAGAAGGAATAAAAAGAGGGGCCGGTTCACCATCCACTTCTGGGTGACCAGTTAGAATCCCTCTCATCTACCTGGAGAATGTATGGTTTAATCTATCACTACCGACAAAATAATAAGCATAAAAAGTTAGGCTTACTTAATTATTATGATAAGTAATTAATAAAAGTCAAGATACAAACTTTTAATGAGTCATTAATAGATAGTTTTTACATTAAGTTCAATAACTTAAGAAACTAAAAATGTTATTTATCAAACAATGGAAAGTATAGAATAAAACAAAGGTCTCCATTATTAATGTCACAACGTCTGCTGACCACACCGCCTCGAGTCACCTTAGCGTGTCCATTCCCCAAGGAAGGTGTGCTTGTGGAAGGTTTGACTCCGTGATAGCTCCAAAAGAATATGGGGATGGAGGAATCTTAGAAATGGACCACGAGTCACCCTAGTGTGATCATTACCTAAGGACGATGTTTCCAAGAGGATCCCGAGAACCGAAAATAATGGGTTAAGCTTGCATGAAGGGTTTAATATGTTTTCCCAGAACATGTTTGCATCATGTAACTATTGTGAAACAAATATTTTCTAAAAAATTCTATATATAATAAAGTTTAATACGTTTCTTTTTTCAATGTCAGACTAAAATGTCGAATCCTATCATTTCACTTCTTTCGAACAACACTCTGGCCAAAAGTAACTTTCCAAAATGGAAGAGCAATATAAACATTGTCTTGGTCAGTGAGAACATACGCTTTGTACTCACTGAGGAATGTCCCCCTACACCGGCCGCTAAAAGCGCTAGAGGTGTAAAAGAGCACTATGACTCTTAGGTTCATGCAAACAATCGTGCTAAGGCATATATGTTGGCTAGCATGACTGATTCGCTAAGAATCAAGCTAGAGGAAAAGGACACTGCTTATGAGATCATGGGATCTCTCCAAGGAATGTATGGAAAGCAGTCTGAGCAAGCTCAACATGAAGCGACTCGTCGCTACATGAACGCCAAAATGAAACCTGAAACCTATGTCTGTGACCATGTCATGAGTATGACCAATTGGTTTAATGAGGCTGAGCTGCATGGGGCCACGGTGGATGAGAAATCTCAGATCAGCATCATTCTTAATTCGGTGTCGCCTGAGTTTGTTCCACTCACTAGCAAGTACATTATGAACAAACTAAAATATGGTTTGACACAGTTGATTAATGAGTTGTAAATCTTTGAGGACATCTCGGGTTCGGTTAACAATAAATCCGAATTGAACGTGGCGTTCAAGAAAGGATATTCCTCTAAGAACCCGATGATGAAGAAAAAGGCATGGTCCTAAGAAGAAATGGGAAAGAATTTCAAGCCGAGAACCGGAGACAAGAAAGCCGTTGACAAAGGAAGATGCTTCCTTTGCAAGGAAAAAGGACACTGGAAAATAGATTGTCCCAAGCTCCAAAATAAAAAGAAGAATGAAACTCGTGAGTGTCTCACTCGATAAGTTTCTTATACATATATTTTTTTAGAAATTCTTTTTCTCCAAAAAGATCTATAGCTGATATATGTAACATTGAACATTCTTTGTTTTTCAGCAGCAGCTAAAGAGTGATTGTCTATGGTCTTCTCAGGATATCAGTGATTCTAGTCGGCGGCAAGATTTGAAGAACTTTTTATTTACTCAATTTCCTTTATGTATGGATCTATTTTATTTAAAGGGTGATTTGAAAACCCTTTTAAACATTTTCTTTAAGTTTAATGAAGTTTAAATTATTTGATCCTATAAAGTTTTGAATAATTATATAAATTCTTCATTTCTAGATTCACCTTGGCGTGTTATGAAGCATTAACCTGTTATAGCACAAAAGTTGGTCAAATCAGAGTATTAAACTATTTTTAGTGTGATGGAAATTAAAGACAATATGTTAAAATACATCATTTTGCTTATCCATGTGACAAAAAGTCCCATTTTCAACCACCAATGTCTGTTGTTGAAAAAGAGTACGGAGACCACGGTCCCAAAATTAGAACCAAGGGATGCTCAGATGTAGTGGGAGGTTCTCAAAGGAAAAACCCTACGAGCAATCCAAATTAAAGTTTCTCAAAGAAATTTGGGATACTCAGTCGTAGTGAGAGATTCAAAATACCGGTTAAACATTACGAGTAAACTAAGTTGGTATTTCACCTAGATACCACAAACACTAGTGTGGAAGATCCTATGAGCTTTAAGAAAGCTATGGAGGATCCTGATAAGGGAGAACGGCAGGAAGCCATGAACCAAGAAATCGAATCAATGGATTCTTACGGAGTCTGGAACTTGTAGACTTACTAGATCACTTCAAAACCATTGGTTGTAACTGGGTATACAAGAGAAATAAAAGAGTGGACGGGAAGGTTGAAACCTTCAAGGCTAGACTAGTGGCTAAGGGTTTTACCCAGAGGGAAAGTATTGATTTTGCTCCAGTCGCTAAGTACAAGTCCATGCGGATTATCATGGCCATAGCGTGTAGTCTCAATTACGAGATTTGGCGTGGACGTCAAAACCGCCTTTCTGAATGGGTAAATTGACGAGAACATCTATATGGACCAACCAAAAGGGTTCGTGCAGAAGGGTCAAGTAGGGAAGGTTTGCAGATTACTCAAATCCATTTATAGATTGAAGCAAACTTCCAGATCCTATAATCTTAGGTTTCACGAGACTATCAAGACCCATGGATTCATACAGAACATCACTGAGGCCTGCATATATAAGCTCAATGATGATACCGTGGAGATATTCCTTGTTTTATACGTCGACGATATTCTTCTCATTGGAAATAGTGTGAAGAGGTTATCGGACGCGAAAGCGTGGCTATCTACGCAATTCCAAATGAAGGACATGGGAGAAGCCAGTTATGTTCTTGGGATCCGTATATTTAAGGATCGGAGAAAAAGGCTTGAAGCTTTATCTCAGGAAGCCTAAATTGATAAGGTACTTGAACGTTTTGCGATGGCAAACTCCAAGGGAGGTAATTTACCAACCACACATGAACTGTTCCTTGATATAAAACAGTGCCCTACTTCTCCGGAAGAGCAATACGAGATGAGGCGGGTACCCTATGCTTCAGCAGTGGGAAGTCTGATGTATGTTATGCAGTGTAATAGGCCAGACAATTGTTGCGCTTGGGAATTGTAAGCAGATACCAATCCAACCATTGTATGGCTCACTGGACTATAGTGAAGAACATTCTCAAGTATCTTCAGAGAATGAGAGACTATATGTTAGTGATTTCAAGATCAGAACTGAATCCACTAGGATACACTGATTCAGACTTTATGTCTGATAGAGACGCTAGAAAGTCGACGTCAGGAGCAGTGTTCACCCTTGTTGGTAGAGCGATATTATGGAGAAGCGTAAAGCAATCTTGTATCGCTGATTCCACAATGGAAGTTGAATACGTGGCTGCCTGTGAGGCAGCCAAAGAATCAGGTTGGCTTAAGAATTTCCACATAGAGCTGGGAGTAGTTCCAGATGTAGGTGGGTCCCAAACGCTATACTAAGACAACAGTGGCGCTGTGGCGAATTCTAAAGAGCAAACAGACCATAACAAGGCAAAGCATATAGAACTCAAATACCATCTCATACGAGAAATAGCTTCGGAAGACAATCTGGCCGATCCATTCACCAAGACGTTGCTAGAGAAAATATTCAGGAGGCATCTGGAGAATATGGGTCTGAAATACATGGGTCATCTTCTTTAAGTACAAGCGGGATATTGTTGGACATGTGTCCTTAAACAAGCTGATTTTATCCATTTGTAAAAGATTATGACAATTCGTTCAATAAAATATGGTACTTTTTATGTTAATCTTATTATAGTTTCTGGTAGAGTAAAATAGAATGTTTGTTCCTTAGTTCATAAAGGATGCAATTATATTATTATTATCACAACAAAGCCAATATGAGGAAGAATGGATAATCAGAATAAATGAACTTAAAATGTCCGTGACCTGATTAACTGGGTGGGCGCCCATTAGTCGTATAAGGTCATTAATGTGACTAAGTGATAATCCTATTCTGGATTTTGTGTATGTCACACTCACTAGAAGTGCATTAAGTATGAAGTGTCTTCATGCTGGACTGGACCTGACTTAAACTCCGGAAGTTATTATATAAGACCGTCACTAATAACTTGGAGTTGAGTCACTAGTATGATGAACAATTGGATATTCGATCTAAGTCCTGAGTGATCTTGAGTCTCAGTTATTGGCCTTATTGTTCTTTGATTTAACTGTTAAAGAACACAATATATTGCGGTTGTTCCCAACACTATAATTTTGGGAACATAATGGTCAGCAGTTAAGGTAGCTTAGTCATAGATATGGGCCTCACATAGATCTCTTTAGAGTCACGATGATTCCCTTGATTTTCACTGGTAAGAAGTGAGAGGTACCCATGCGCAACTTATGAATCGAAACCATAAGTGGGTTACTCATGATATTACAAACTGCGTCAAGGATGAAAATGCAATGATGGGCAAAACGGTGAAAATCGCCTGCTCGTGTGTGGATCATCAAGCGAAAGATCAATAACCCGAATTCGATAATATTAATGGACACCCTTCTGTTATAAAGATAATAATATATATTGTATTACGAAGCAGTGCAACCTTGGGTCTATAGTGGAGTCACTTCGTTTGACAAACATATAACAGTTTGTTGGAGCTTAAATGATACGGGTCCATGGTCACCAGGATAGCTTCGTAATGGATGAAACGTACGTGATATAACAATCTTGATATTTTTTAATCATTTGGCACGACTTATAAAAATGAAGTCAAGTTAGACATCAGATAGTTATATCAGTAGCGTAACAAACTTACCATATCTTGGTAACCGAAATTAACTGACAAATAAAGTAAAATTTAGATTTTATTTCAACATAAAAGTTTTTGGAAATTAATTTCTAAGAAACTTTGCTTTTGGAACCGAGTCGTTTCAACCCACGGTTTGTGATCTAGAGAATTTCTAAGTTTAAATTATATATATATAATTCGAATAAAATAAGGATAATATGATAAAATTAAATTATTTGATCTTATCATGTATTTCTTATTTAATTAAATCCTTGATAAATTATATCCATTGGATTTAGATAGGATTAAATCTGGACAATTGGATTGACATAATTAATTTTATTTAATTAATGAAATTCAAAATTAGGGAGGAAAAATCTACAATTCGGTTACTTGCTGAGCCTATAAATAGGAGTTCATTCAACACATTTTTCACACCTCCCCCCAGAGAAAAATTTGAACTCTCCATCTCCTTAAGGGTCTGCGAATTTTTCCTCAAATCTCTATCTCCGGTTTGGCTTAAGAGACAAAGTTTCCGAAAGCTTAAAAAGAACCATTAGTTAAAGGTTGCGACAGAGTCCTACCAACGGAGCCCACGCTTAGGTACGAGGAATGTAGGAGAATATCCCAGAAGATCACGGGTGTTTCCCTCAGCACCGGCGGAGCCCTGCCAAGTTCAGAACGCGTAGCCGGAAGTCGTTAAAATGAGGTAAGGCCTTATGCGTTGGGTTAATAAATGCAATAATTTACTGCTTTCTATTTATTTCCTATAGACTAGATTATTAATAATGATTTTTGAATATTAGATTACAAAATATTTATCAGATCGTGGGAAATGATTATTATCCGATATCCGAACCCTTGTACGGTTAAAAAAATTTCAGCTTTAATATAATTTTTTAAATATTACCCGGACGGTTCGGAGGCTCATTTCGTGATAATATACTGGTGATCCGAGCAAGGATATTCCCAACAATTGGTATCAGAGCCATGGTTCAAGGATAAATAATTACGTAATTTAATTAACGCTTTAAAGAACGAATTATTTGATGAATAATTAATTATTTAAAATTGAAATTTTTTAATTTCTAGATATTTTAAATTCTAATTTAATATTATAAATATTACCCGATCCAAAAAGTCAGACCGGGTAATAAGGCCGGGCTGCATGGTGCAGCCCAGCCCGTGGTGGGGGTACGAACAGGGGCTGCCGAAACAGCCCCAGGAATTCGCCCACCCAGGCCACGGGAAGGGCCCGCGGACAGGCCCAGCAGCGCACGGGCAGGCCCACACCATGGCCCTTTTGACCAGCGATGGCGCGCAGCGTGCGGGCCTCGCTGCCTAGCAGCGTAATGGGCCTGCAGGCCCAGCCCGAGGCGCACGATGCCCTGGCTTTCCCATGGGGCTTATCGCGCCCAATCCGCAGGCACGTGGGCCCGGGCTTACGCAATTTTTTTTAAATGGGCCAGATTTTTAATTCCGACCCGGATAACCGTGGATTAAATATTATTTATTATTAATGAATATTTATGAATCAATATTAATTATGTTTAAGTAATTTAAAGTAATATATGGATGTTATTTCCGGATAAATGACATTGTCTTATTTTAATAATGCATAAAATTAAACATGGATGTTATTTAATAATTAAATAACATTGTCTTATTTAATAAATTAAAATATCGATGATACTTATTCGAATAAAATATCATTGTCTTATATTGATATTTCATAAATAATTATTAATAGGTATTAAAATTGTTTAATGATAATTCTTGGAGAATAAGTATTATTAACGTGAAATTATATATAATTTGTTATAACCTATTTTCATAACCCTTAAACATAGTGTCTATGTTTATATCATTATTAATATGTTAGTATAGGATAAATACAAATAATAAACACTTAATGTAAAAGTGTTTATTATTAGTCGAAAACATTTCAAACGTACAATCTTGTCTAAAGAAGAGGGAATCAAAAGTGGGGCCGGTTCACCATCCGCATCTAGGTGGCCGGTTAGGACCCCTCCCATCTACCTAGAGAATGTACGGCTTGATCTATCACTACTTGGAGAATGTACGGAATCAAAAGTGGGGCCGGTTCACCATCCATTTCTAAGTTTATGATCGTTTCGGTAAACCGTGAAATTAAATCACATGTCACGAATTTAAATGATGCTGTGTCACGATGACATTTGAATGTGTGATATTGAGGTCAGAGGATATTAATATAATTTAATTATTTGGTTTAATTATTAGTGTCATATTAATAATTAATTAATAATTAATAGATTTATATTAATAAATAAAAATATATATTTAAATATGTGTAAATTAAATTTAGGGTTTCATGAAGTAAAACCCTAGTAAGTTCGAATAACATGATTTGGTCTTTTCGTATTTGCAGCATAAGTACCAAATATTTTGGTATTTTAGCGAAACCCTAAAATCTATTTAATCTATCGGATCGGTTAAGATTTAAAATCAACCCGTTGGATTAAGATTGGATTTTAACCTTAATTGCAATTCGAAATTAATAGCTTGGAGATTAATATTAGGCATTTTGAATTTGGTTAATTAATTATATCTGTTAGATCGGTTTTAAGATTTAATCTTTACCGTCGGATTAGAAATTCATTAATAATATATATTATATATAATTTTTGAATAAAAATAAGGATATGAATTAGGATTAGGGTTTTAATAAAACACTAGGGAATTTGATTTTATTCTAAATTAATTTGTTCCATTAGAGCGGTTTAAGATTTGTCTCAACCGTTGGATCTAGATAATTAGAATTCGAATTTTATTATATATATAATTTGAATAAAATAAGGATAAGATGATAAGATTAAATTATTTGATCTTATCATCTATTTTTTATTTAATTGTATCCCTGATTAGGTATATCCATTGGAATTAGATAGGATTAAATCTAGACCATTGGATTGAGATAATTAATTATATTTAATTAATGAAATTCGAAATTAGGGAGGAAAAATCTCCAATTCCTTTACAGTCTGAGCCTATAAATAGGGAGCTCATTCAAAACATTTTTCACACCTCTTCAAGAGAAAAAATTGGAACTCTCCTTGTCTTTAAGGGTCTGCAAATTTTCCCTCTGATCTCTCTCTGGTTTGGCTTAAGACACAAAGTCTCCGGATGCTTAAAAGAAACCATCAGTTAAACTTTGCGTCAGAGTCCAACCAGCGGAGCCCACGCTTCGGTACGAGAAATCCAGTAGAATATCCCGGAAGATCATGGGTTTTTCCCTCAGCACCGGCGGACCCCTGCCAAGTTCAGAACAAGCAGCCGAAAGTCGTCAACTGAGGTACGACCTTATCCATTGGGTTAATAAATGCGATCATTTAGTGCTTTCTAATTATTTCCTATAGACTAGATTATTAATATTGATTTATGAATATTAAATTTCATATATTTATGAAATCTTGGAAATGGTTATTATCCGATATCCGGATTGTTGAATGGATAATATGTTTTCCGCTTTAAAATAATTTTTTAAAGAGAAATAGCATGAGATAGCCAAATTGAAATGTTTGATTAGCCAAATAGCCAACCTTTTATTTTTCTTTGTGAAATAGCCAAATAGTTATTTAATAACATATTTTATACGTATAATACCCTTTTAACATATTAACGGTATTAACGTGGTTAATTTATTTTTTTTAAAAATAATTTTTTATTGGATTTTTTTTTTTTTTTTGAAAAAAAAATATTTTTTTTGTTAAAATTTTAATCAAGGTTTTTTATTTTTAAACAAATTAACTACGTTAATACGTTTATTAATGTGTATTAACGGAGTTAATTTGTTTAAAAAATAAAAAATCGTGTTTAAAATTTTAACAAAAAATTTATTTATTTTATTTGAACATTTTTTATTTATTTTTAAACAAATTAACCACGTTAATACGTTAATAAACGTATTAATGTGTATTAACGGAGTTAATTTGTTTAAAAATAAAAAATCGTGATTAAAATTTTAACAAAAAAATTATTTTTTTTTCAAAAAAAACATAATTTTTTTTTAAAAATAATTATTATTTTTAAACAAATTAACCACGTTAATACACGTTAATACAAGGGTAATCAGGTCTTTCGTGATTTATTAACATAGTTAATTGGCTATTTGACAATATTAGTAAAAACATTGGCTATTTGGCTAATTAGAGTTTGAAGTTTGGCTATTTGACTATTTGCCCCTTTTTTAAATGTTACCCGGATAGTTTGGAGGCTCATTTTGTGATAATATACTCGGGATCCGAGAATGGATTTTCGCAACAACGACATGTTTATTGAGGCGACCGTTGCCGTGGTTCTTGAGATAGGTCAAAAATTTTGTCCGGCAGTGTCGGCAAATCCTAAACTTATCTTCTAGTTGGGTATTCATAGTTGTATATGTACTCGGATCTGAAGTCGGTCAGACCTGGAACTAGTGGTTGTAGGAGTTTTCCACGTCCAGCTGGCGCTGCTGCTTGAACTTCCTCAACTTCCTCGCCTTCCTCCTCCTCCTCGCTTTGATCGTAGTTCGGGTCCTCTGCATCATCGTCCTCATCATCATCATTCCCCCCATTGGGGTCGTTGGATTGGTTCCTCGACCTCGTTTCCTAAAAAATCAAAGGAATATTACAAGGGTTAAATTTTAATATTAATCATATTAATTTAACTAAATTTAATATAGTTAATTTAAAAAGTTAACAAAATTAAAAATGGTATTTTCTATGTGTAAAAATAAATATCAAGCTCTTTTAGACAAAACTCTCCGAGGTTCCAAAGCCAGATCGACTGGAAAGGATGCTATGATCTCACTTTAGGCCCAAGCTTTTCTAGACAGAACTCCCCGAGGTTCCTAGGCTAGCTTGGAGGAGATTGCAAAGAAACCTTATTTAAAACCAATCTTTCTAAGACACAATAATCCGTAAAAACTTTATAATTACTACCACACATAAAAATTACCTTTTTATTTTTTTTAACTTATTTAATTAACTACTTAAAATTTAATTAAACTAATATGACTAATTTAACTAATAATTAAGTAAGTAATTAACTATAATATGACTATTAATTAATTAAATTAATATGACTATTTATTTAACTAATAATTAAGTAAGTAACTATAATATGACTATTAAGTAAGTAAGTAATTATAAGTTTATAATTAAGTAAGTAGGTAATTAACAATATGACTATTTATTTAACTTACTAATTAATTAAACTAATATGACTATGTTTACTTATTTGATTTATTATCCAACAATTTAAAATTTATCATCTAACAGAGTAACAAACTAATATTTAATTTATGATCTAACAATTTAAAATAAAAAAAATTAAAATTTAAATAATTAACTACTTAAATTAAACTCGACTTACCTCAACGTCGGAGGGAACATAATGTTGTTGATGATGTTGTTTGACTTGGTGTTGTTACTCGTGATGCGGACTTGTGCTTGGTATTGTTGTTCGTTGCTAAGGCTTTGTTAATATAAAATATGTGTACCTTGATAATTAAGTAAGTTCATAAAACCACCGCTGAGACCTTGAGAAATAATAATTGTTGGTTCGGAACGACGCCACCGATACCATATTGAGTATGAACTGGTAACGGTTGGCTCGAAGAACCGAGAACATTGTGTTGATTCATAACTTCGACACTATAAATATGTTGACTAAAAGTCATCCCGCTATTAATCGACCTCGGCGACAGAATAGTAGCCCATCCTTTTCCTCGGACTTTGAGACATCCTCGAGAACTGTTGTTGCCACTCGACATATTAATGACAAATTAAACTAATAACAACGATAAAATAAACTAAGTTAAACTAAATAATAACGATAAATTAAACTTATAATAACGATTAATTAAAGGGGAAATTTACGGCATATATCGGTTTTTGGAAGTCTCGAGAGAGTTTTGGGAGTGTTTTAGGCGTTTCCCAAGTGTTTGGTCGAGTGAAAAATCGTCTTGAATGAAGGAGACCCGAGCTCCTATTTATAGGAAAAAATCGGGGTCTTGTTTTGCAATTATCTTCTCATCCGGGAGGCCCCTGGGGGAAAATTATATGTTTTTCTGACTCCCCGGGACGTGGCCGATCCATTTCCGCAAGAATCACGGCGATCGGAGCAACGACGCGCCCTCACGCGCGGCCGGAAGGCGGCGGGTTGCTGAAACTTTGGCTCCAAGTCTTGCTGACTCAGCGTCCACGTGCCGCGCTGTGGTTGGCTGAGGCGTGGCCCTCGCGCCCAGTGGCGTGTTGACACGTGGCTGGGTCAGCTTTGACCTTCGTGGCCCCTGCTGAGGGGCGATGGGGCCCACCGGGAGGGCCCGGAGGGCCCTCGGAGGCCTCGGGTGGTCCCCGAGGCCGATTTTCGCAAACTTTATGTCGTTTTTGGGTGTTTTGATATTTTCGGAACCATCGGGAACCTTTGTTTTTCAAAAACGGACCTCCAGCAAATATTTTAGGCGAAATTGACCATAATTAATAAAAGAAGAATTATCTTGAATAATTCTCGCTTTTGTTAATTAAACGAGAAATTAGTCGCGCAAAAATACCCGTAACAATAATCATAACTTAGGTATATATGCTGCAATTTTCCCTAAAGCTAATAATAACGGTAAAATAAACTAAAATAAACTAAATAATAACGACAAATTACACTAAATAAACTAATAACTAAATTAATATTATAACAACTAAAATACCTAAAGTATATATTAAAATAGTATTTGAGAGAGTATTTATATAATTACAAAGTAGCCTAATTTTAGAACTTTGAGAGCTTGAGAGAGTATGATAGTGTTAGAGATGAAGAGAAGAAGATGTGTGAAAAAAGTGGGAGTCGAATTGGGTATTTATAAGGGAAAATGTATAGGAATTCGAGTAAAGTGGTGTTTTCGAGGCCCAACGAGTATTTTTGGGGGGCTGTGTGCAAATATTACCGTTGGGGCCAACGACTTTATTTTTGGACACGTGTCCAGGCATTTATGCCGCGCCCCAACGGATTTATTTTCTGGACCGTTGATCTTGATCATCCAAGGGCTCATATTAAAAGGGTTAATTTTTTTTTTTTAAATATCCAAATATTTTGATATCCGGATTTATTATTATCCGGATCCGTGTTTTTCAGGACTCGGATAAGTCCGAGTTTTGTTTTTTAATTTTTTTGGAATCCGGGATTAATATCCCTTCTCCATTTTGGGGATTATAAGTAACATAAGTTCTCAACGTAACAATGCACCCTTAACTTGTCAGTTTCTATCAACTTGCCCTCTAACTCATATTTTTGTATCAATTTGATCATTGAAGTTATCGTTTTGTATCGTACTACCCCTCAACATTATTGTATATGATTTTCCCACCTACACTTTATTGTCCTTTAATTTCGTTATTCTTATTCTCTATCTCAAACTTTAATATGTACCAAATGGTACTTTGTGTATTTTGATACATATCATAGAAAATTAAGATAAGAGTGATTAGTTCAAGGAGTAGACTGATCCTAAAAAAAAGTTAGGAAGACAAATTGATACAAAATGATAATTCAAGAAGTAAATTGATACAAAACAAAGTTCAAAACAGAGACTAATGCACATTTAAAAGTTCAAAAGATACTAGTGAGGGAAATTAAGCGGAGCAAATATATTCACAAATTCTAATTAATTTCTTAACAATATAAATAGTTTTTTAGGTTAGACAAAACAAAATAAATACCGCTTATATTAGCTAGGTATATCTAAATATCTTTTATATTGTCAATTCGGTTCTTTTGTAATTGAATTAGTTTTGATATTTGCATTATTTTAATGTTTGATATATGTAAATTTCAAATATAATTACGTAGCTACGATTTCTCCTACTCCATATCCGCGGTTTCATTAATTAATTATAGACGAGGTCATTATTAATTATTTCTAATTATTATTTTTTAAATCACTTTTTTTTTTTAAATCAATCAAACAGCTTTCAACGATTTATTTAATTATTCCCCAACTAATGTCATATCGCTCCTATACATTTCCAAACACCGAAATCCCACATCTAGATCTAAATATCTAATCATGCATAACAATAAATAAATAAAAATTCATCAAAAATTCAGTCTTGTCTACACAAGAATACTTCTTTTAATTTTCACTTTTTGTTTCTCATTATTAACATTTTTCTAAAATTACAAAAAAAAAAATTATATCCATAACTAGCTTATCCATTTTCCAAAGCCTCTGTTCAGCAATGCATGACATGCGTAGTTCTGCTCTCGTAGCTCCCTAACCCGTCGGCATCGGAGTCGGCTGCGACCGGCCTCAGCACCCTAAGGAGATCCGCGCACATCCGTCGCACCGGAGACCGCCCCTCGCCGCACCCGCTTTGCATCACCAACAAAATCTTGGCTACACCGTGGCTCCGCGCCACCGCCTCCCTCGCCCTCCTATCCCCCGCCACGCAGCACGTGCTCCACAGCACCGCCACACCGTCCTCCGTCGCTGCCGCTGAAACCTTCATCAGCCGCTCCACAACCGCTTCCACCACACCTTGCGACCCCACAGCCGACCGCCCCTCCGCGCAGCTCGCTATGGCCGCGACAAGCCTCGTCGCCTTCTCCACCACTGCTCTCGTCGATTTTCGGTCGGATATAACCGCCGTTATCCTCGTGACGATTCCTGTTTCCACGAGCTTCACTTTCGTCGCGCGAGTCGCCGCGATCACGTTCAGAGCCCACAGAATGGCGTCGTTCAGGGATTGACACGGGTCGGAGCCGAGGAATTTGACAAGCTCGCTGAGGATTTCGTTGTTCTCGGAGATCGCTCGCTTCGATTCCTCGTCGGTCGCCATTCTTTTCAAAACCCTAGCAGATGAGATCTTTGATTCTAGTTTCCCTTTCATCAGAACCAGCAATATCGCCGACAAGAAACTCGGCATCCTCTTCGAAATCAGCAAGTGAATTACTTGATCTCCGATCGAAACAGAGTCCAAAATCACGACCGCTAATTCCAAAACTTCCGTTCCCGCGTTTTCTCCTATCAAAATGGCAACGATCGCGGATGCGAATCCGTCAAAGCTCCCGAGATACCGTCGATTCTCCTCGCTTGATCTTGCGAGCTCGGCGATATCGGACAAACCCGCGATGAGTTTCTCGTCGCCCTCTTCTCTGTTACCCAATTCGCAGAGAAGAGCTTTAACCTGGTGCTCAGAGACGGTGCGAGGCGACGGGGAAGGAGAAAGAGGGCCGTTGGATTGCGCCCAGAGGTTGATCAGACGGCGGAGAGTGAGGTTGGGGACGAAGTCCTTGGACGGCAGGATCTGCATGGTGGCGGGACACGTGTCGTGGCCTGCGTCGAGCCAGAGCTTGATGCTGGAGCGATCGTATGTGACGCCGGTGCAGAGGCTTACCGGAGAGCTCATCACGTCCATCGATATGGGACACCGGAACAGACTCGGTGCGGTTATGTACAGTTTACCCTTCCCCATTTTCCTGCGGTTCATGCCGTTAGATCCACACCTAGAAGAAGATACCACAAGAATTTTCTTCGCTTTTGAGTTCTTGAGACGAAAGTCATGAAGCCTTCTTATTTCTATTGTTTAAGCGGGACCTTAAGTATTTAATTTTTTGTATAATTGCCATCGATGCCCCTCAACTTAGAATAATGTTGTAAAAAATTATACACCCCTAAACATTTATTAAAAATAAAAAAAATCAATGAAAACAAGAAGTTTGTATACAGCACAAAATTTACTTGATCATATTGATATTATGTGATAATCGCATAACAATTAAAGGACTCAAGTAAGATGAGAGCTAAATTCAAAGTCTTATACTATTAGAGAGAACTAGAGAAATAATAAAAATGATAAAAAAAATATTCTAAAAATCACGTGCTTTGCATAAAATACTTAGTAATTATTTGAACGCTTAGAATGAATGTATGGGTGATTTTTTGTAAGAAATTAAAATCAAGGGGTAAAGTACATCGTCAAACAAAATTCGTGGACTTACATGTGTAATATGAAGATCTGTCTAGAGTCAAACGTGTAGATTTGGATACGCTTTAATCTAATCAGTTACGGTCTTTTGAAGAGAAAAATAAAATAAATAAATGGACCGACTTTGAATTCTCGTCCACATCTAGAATAATCGGCTTAAATCAAGTTAATTATTCCAAAGTCTTCACCAATAAATAATGTCATCAGTTATGTATTTTCACAACGTACTTTGGGATAGAGGTGTCAAATGGGTCGGGTCGGGCCAGGTCCAACCACTCCGACTCGTAAAAAAAGCGGGTTCACCCCGCTCCGTTCCGTTTTTTTGTGGGCCGGGCTAGACTCGCCCCTATCAAAAGGGTCAGGCTGGGTTATGTTTTTCTAGGCCCGCCCCAAACCCGCCCCACCCCGAAGCCCACATAAGCCCGCCCCGTGGTCAACTCGCCCCGCCCCGTTTAAAAAAGCCCACATAAACTATATTTTTACTTGTTTTACTGTTGATTTTTTGGTATTGGTCGCTTTCAAATGTCATTGTCGTTTTTTAATGCCCTAATAAACCAAATAATCCAACATATCGTCAACTTTTATCCTTTTTTCTTTTACAACATTGACAATGTTTACTAATAATTCAGTCGTTTTGTTTTTGATATCGTTTGTAATTGTTATGTATCATTTGATAACTCTATTTCTACTTTATGGCAGTGACTGTGAAGCTCATAAATGATTTATAAAAAATTATAATAAAAATATTATAATTAATATTATAAAAATAAAAATATTACTCTAAATATTTTATTGTTATAGAAATTAACAATTATCTGTATTACATGATTTATTAATTTATTTTGTACATATATTCTACTAAATGTAGCTCTTAAATTTTTTAATTAATTTTTTTAAATTTATTAATAAAAATTCTATAATCGATTATTCTCTAGTTTTAATTTTAGTTTGAGAATGAATTAATCAATTACGACATTGCGTGATTTCATGTATAAAACATAATTTCTTAATTCACTAATTTCACCTTTACAATTTATATTTACTGGCCACGTTCATAAATCATTATTCTAATTTTATACTCAATAATTAATTTCAAAATCACTCATTATCATTGTATTATTCAATTAGCACTATCATATTCACTATTTAACATCTAAATCTTGAAATTCACGAATCAATTCAACGTTCATTAATTTTAAACTATCAAGTTATAATTTGCTAATCAATTTCATAACTTACTAATCAATTTTATTATTGACGAGGTATAGATCTTCGGTTTGACGATTCACTAATCTATTTCGTATTAACATATTCATTTAGATTTTATAATTGATTAGTTTCAAGTTTCAACTTTAGAATTTATAATTATTAGTCACGTTCATTATTCACTATTCTAATTTTATTATTCACTAATTAATTTGAAAATCACGTATTCTCATTTGGGTAATTAGCGGCATAAGTGGCCAATGTTTTTGAATTTCCTTAGGCATGATGCCAATGACCAAAAACGACGGCAAAAGTCCCCAATGTGCACTAATCACTCTAATCACAAAATTCCATCCAACTAATTGGATGATTGTTAGTCAAATGATGATGTGGCAGTGTTGACTGACACGCGGACATCTACGTGGCACGCCATGTCGTCTTTTTTATAATAAAAAAATTGCCACGTCTTTTTTATTTTATTTTACTTTTAATTTTTTTACGGGGACTACTTATTTTCTCGCCCTCTCCCACGTTGCCACGTGGACACTCTCTCTATCTCTCTCTCTCTCTCTTTCTCTCTTTCCTAAGCTGCCACACGTGTCATCCAAATAAGTAATCAAAATATTTTTGTATTTGTATTTTGGAACCATGACCAAACCCAGATAAACAAAGCACTAAATTACTACATCAAAGGTATTTGTTGTCAAAATGTAATGGATATAACAATTTAAATAACAAACATACCCATTAATATGTGAGATATCTTTTCGATTATTATCCGTCATTTTTCGGGTAGTGGTTGAAAATACTACTAAAGTTGTAAATAGTATCCTACTTATAAGTTTATTTTCGGTTAGTTGTTGAAAATACTACTAAAGTTGTAAATATTATCCTACTTATAAGTTTATTTTCGGGTAGTTGCTGAAAATACTACTAAAATTGTAAATATTATCCTACTTAAGAGTTTTAAATACTTACATCTTATGATAATTTAATAAAGTAAAATAAATATGAAATAAATTTATGTATTTATTAACAATATCACGACTAATTAAATAATGATGTGGAAACAAATTAAAAATTAAAAATGTCGTGGCATGCCATGTGGTTGTCCGCGTGGCAGTCAACACTGCCACATCATTAGTTGACTAACATCCATCCAATTAGTTGGATGAAATTTTGTGATTAGAGTGATTAGTGCACATTGGGGACTTTTGCCGTCGTTTTTAGGCATTGGCATCATGCCTAAGGAAATTCGAAAACCTTGGCCACTTATACCGCTAATTACCCTTCTCATTTTATTGTTCACTTTCACTTTCATGTTCACTATTCAATCTTTACATCTTGAAATTCATGAATCAATTCAACATTCACTCATGATATACTTTCAAGTTATAATTTGTTATTCATTCATTCATGTATTTACTCTCCGTAAAAACCCAACCCGTTTTGGTTTATGAAAAGCCCACCAAATTCGACCCGTAAAAGCCCACTAAACTCGACTCGTAAAAGCCCACTAAATCGACTCGTAAAAAGCCCGCCCCGCCTCGCCCCGCGACATTGTGGGTTCGGGTTCATGGGCCGGGGTGGGCCTTGATGCCTTTTCCAAAATACTTTGTATTTTCTTGACTGGCCGAGGTAGAATTCGTCATTAATACTTAGGATAATGAATTAATAATCGTTTGGTTGGTTTGTATATATCTTTCAACAATTCTAGTCAACCACGAGTTTGATTATAGTAATAAAGTCGTCATGGAGGACTCTTCAACGGTGCATTTACTACACTTTATTATGGTGCTGGTCCTCGGAGTCTTCTTATGGAGATTTGGCCTTTATTTCTTTTAATAGATAGTCTGGTCCAATTCCAAAAGTCCAACTTCTATAAAAACAACTATACGTTATAACTAAATAAATATATAGAGATGAATGATACAACTTTAGAAAGAAAAAGTATAATAAAACCCTACAAATTCTTCTAACGCGTTTAGAAGATAACATCCCAAACAATTATGATGTGGCCATCGAACTAACCTTTAATTGTTTCACACTTGTGTTACATCAGTTTCGTATTAAAATAACGTCTTCCCAGCATATGTTGGATCTTACGAACTGGGTCGATAATCGATACATGATTTGTTTAAGCTAGGAATAAGTTTTCGCAAAATGTTCTTATATGCCACTTGATCCATATAAAGTCAATGTTCGCATCCGAAAAGAACAAAAATATATGAATTACGGCCAAAATATTTTTCCTGGAGCGAGTATTATTTTTTATAGCTCCGTTTATATTGAGCTTCTTAACTTAATAGTCTTTTAATCTTTAATGAATTAACCATATGTTTATTTTGAGTCGATGTAAAAAGAGATTTCTAAATTTTTTTAGCATACACGACAAGAAGAAAGATATCAAACTGAAGAAGTGTTATGGGGTAACAAATGTATTTTTCTTTTAAGTAAGAACTGAGACTCGTAATAATATAAATAAAAATTTCAAAGTTTACAAACAAAATCAAAGAGAAGAGAACTATCAAAACGTAAAGTTCTCTCTCGAACAAATGTCGTCGTTTACAACTGTACTATATATAATGAAAGATTTCGTCATGGAACCAAGTATATTTCGACATAAAAATGTGGTACTTTGTTCTTATTGAAGATATCTGACTTCTTTGCAGTTTTTCAATAGTCAATACTTCGTTTACTCTAAAATCTTTCTCAATACTTCGACTACATATGCAATCTAAAGGGTGCAAACTTTGCAGCGAAGAAGATTGGCCCCGTGAAGATTGCTGATGTGAATAATCACTACCAACCGTCACGAAGTAATTGTACTTCGTTACATTATAAACGTCCAGGAAATGTCGTTGGATCTCAATGTTTCGTGAATAATCACTACATAACGTGATGAAAAGAAGGATAAAATATAGACGAAACAACTTGATCTGATTAGTAATAATAAGAATACGATCTATTGATGTCAAAATGTTTACGAGGGGGAAAAATACGAATAGATAACAAGATTGGCTTCAAATATAAAGAGATCCAGTAATGAGTTTGGTCAAATCCACTATGTATCCGATGATCTTCCTCTCTTTTTCTTCACTATTTATAGACCTTCTTTTTTTGCCTTGGTCTTGATCCTCCTTTTCTGCAATAACAAGTTGAATTAGTATCTCCATGATTCCTCGTTCACCATGTGTAAAATGTCTCCGCACAGTCAACTCCAACGACTATAATCGATGTACCTCGGACCACTACTTCCAAGCTAGAAAGAGTTTTATGGGCACTTTTTTAGCGAGATAAATAAAGCTCAGTTTGATTGGCCTTGCTGATGCTTTTGGCTCATCCCGGGGGTAAGGAATCCTTTACGATGGAGCACACGTCAAGCTAGTCATGTCGTATTTGTAGTGGCTAAATGTCTTGTTGTTTGTTGGTCGATTGTTATGTCATTTTACTAGGGGACGAACTCCAACATCAATAGTTAGCCCCTCACTCCATTAAGTATGTAATGGTTGGTGGACTTCATCATGGACTTCATCATGTTGATACTGTAGAGATTGATGGGTTAATTTCTTATTTTATAATTTTTGTGAATGTTGATTTTATCATTTGAAAATATTATGGTGAATTTTACCATTTTTGCTGGTTTCTTAAAGTTCGTGGTCTCAAAAGAGGGGGAATCATGGTTTTAAGGTTGGTTTATAAGCTCTGCTCCTCATTTTAGCTTCACTTTTCCCAGTTTCCTATGCGTTCCTCTTTCTCTTTCTTCAAAAAAAATTTGCGGTTCCTGCGAAGGGCAAGATAATAATGTTGGATTCATCGCTCCCATCTAGAATCACGCCAAAATATTTACGGGAGCTTCATCATACGTACGATATCATTATTTTATGGAGACGAAAGTCCCATCGGAAGAGAGACATGCGTACGAAGTGGAAAAGGAATTGACGCGTGTCTACGAGGTCGTGCTAGAGGTTGATATTAAGCTTTAGTCTTGCTCGAGTTAGCGGGGGGATTTCTAGTCCCGAGGTCATTATCGAGTATCTTCGGCAATTGAACATCGCCTTTGGTCAGCTGGTCTCCAATACCCATCGCAACCCCGTTGCCTTGAGGGTGTTGGCAACGAGAATGATATAGATATCATGAAGGAAGATTTGGTGTGCCTCTATTACCCCAAGGGTGCTGGGAAGGTGGCTGGTATATTCTTCTTTAGTGCCAGATCAGGGAAAATTCTCTCTAGCACCCCGGATGTACGAGGCGGTGGACGGAGCGTTTTTTTTTCATCTCTGGCACCCTTGGTATTGGTGAGACATTTAGAATTTTTTTCAAAGTTTCTCTATTTTTCTTTGAGTCTTCAATTTGGTGTATTGATGGTTCTCTTTTTCTTTTCTCTTTTTAGCGGGCAAGTTGGAAGTTACTGAGTGAGATAAGAAGTTTTATGTCTGAAAGAAGAAGCTCATTCCCGGTGGAGGCTTCGATTGGGTAGATTTTCCTCCTACGAGGATTCAACGGTCGAGGTAACCGTGGTAACCCTCTTTCGGCTATTTTCTTGAACATCGCAGATATTTGTTCTTACGAGGTAATTGCTTGTTTTGATAATAGTTTTCTTTTCTCGTTTTGATCGTTCGTTTGTGCATCGTTTATATTTTTACAGTAGCTCATCCTACTGAGTCGATGAAGTCTTTAACTGACAAGAGCTCGTTTCCAGAACAGTCTAAGAATCCTCGAGCTCAGCGCCCAAACCATGTTTCCACGCCGAGTGATGAGACCCTCGAGGACATCCGTCTTTATTGATATTCAAGCATGAAGTTTCTGGCCAACTTTGCACGTGCCTCATCTCGATACGAGGCTAGTATCTCTGCTCTTTGTCAACCTCGCGATGTGTTGCCATGGCAAGGAAGCGTGAGTATGAAAAGACCGCACAGGCTGGTGTCTAGTTAAGTTCCTTCGTGATTCGAGGTGATTTTCCCTTTTTTGTCACTTCAGGATGATTAACCTTGTTTTATTTATTTTTTTTTTGTCAATTTTCACGACATGAAGGACATAGTTCATGCGTATGAAGAAGTTGACCTACGTCGAACTTCCGCAAGATAAGCTTCAGAGTTGTCTTAAATTTTTTTGTAAATTCATAGTTGTGGGAGCGAATGCCGTTTTTTTAAGCGTGATGAATTTTGTCTCTTAGGTGATGATGCACCTACCCCCATTGAGTCGTTACCCTCCTCTGGTCCCGCCTTAACCGCACGTCGCACTAACCTCATCATCGAGGCCCGAACTGATGCCACCCCCGGATCCAAGAAAGATCAAGACGAAAAAATCTACCAAAGTCACTGGATGAGGGGACATGGCCGTGAATGGCGTTCTTGTGGACAAGGAGATCGTTTGCAAAGATCGCAAGGGACAACACGAGTCGGTCGAGGAGGGAGATTGTCAAGAGGATGACGCGCGAAAGAGATGGCTAAAGTTTGATTTTCTTGCACTTATTTTCTTTCTCGTTTTTGTTTTGCTTATCGTACATTTGCTACCATGCTGCAGAATTCTTGAATATCGGTTTTTTTGGTCTAGAGTCTGATCTGGGTGTGATTCTATTTTTTTTATTCCAACTTTTTTACAGGGAGTACTTTATTTCTATGGTTGGTAGTGTTGGAAATGTGTCCTTAAACAAGCTGTCTTTTCCCTAATTATAAAATATTTTGATCAAAGTCATTGAATAAAAGATGTTACTTATTATGTTAATCTTATTATAGTTTCTGGTAGAGTAAAATATAAATTTTGTTCCATAGTTCATAAAGGATGCAATTAAGTTATTATTATCACAACCGAGTCAATGTGAGGAAGAATTAATAATCATAATAAATGAACTTAAAATGTTTGTAACTTGATTAACTGAGTGGGAGCTCATTAATTGGATAAAGTCATTAATGTAACTAAGTGATATAATCCTTTTCTCGATTAATTGTGTGTACCACACTCACTATAAGTCCATTAAGTATGAAGCGACGTCGTATTAGACTGAACCTGACTAAAACTCCGGAACTTTTCATATAAGACTGTCACATGCAACTTGGAGTTCAGTCACTAGTAGATGATCAAATGGATATTTGATCTAAGTCCTTAGTGACCTCTAGCCTGGACTATTGACTTGATTGTTCTTTGATTTAACTTTTAAAGAACACATTCAGTGTTGTTCCCAATGCTACTTTGGGAACATGATAGTCAACAGATAAGGGTGGCTTAGTCATAGAAACAGACATCACATAGCTCTCTTCAGAGTCAAGATGATTCCCTTGATTGTTAGTGGTTCGAAGTGTGAGATGCTCGTGCGCAATTTATGAATCGAAATCATAAGTGTGTTACTCACAATATTACTAACTGAGTTAAGGATGAAAATGCTATAAGAGGCAAAACAGTAAAAACTGCCTGCTCGCGTGTGGATCATCAATTGAAAGATCAATAAACCGAATTTGATTGTATCAATGGACACCTTGCTATAAAGGGAATAATATATAGTGTATCACTAAAGATTACAGCCTCGGGTTTATAGTGGAATAACACCGAGGTTTGACGAACCACTAGCAGTTCGTTTGACCTTCAGTGATACGGTATCCATAGTTCTTTGGAAATCTCCGAAATGGCTGATACATACGTGATTTAAACATTAGATATACTTTATCGTTTTTCAGGATTCATAAAACTAAAGTCTGTGTCAAAGTTTAGAAGTTTTATTTTTGACGTGACAAAAGTACCAAAGATTGGTGCTTGAAATTTAAATGATAATATAAAGTTGAATTTAGATTTTTCATCAACTAAAAAGTTCTAGGAAATTAAATTATAAGAAACTTTTCTCTTGGAACCGAGTCATTTAGAGGTACGGTTTTTAATTTAGAGAATTTACAAGTTTACGATCGTCTTCGTAAATATGTGAAATTTAATCACATGTCACGAATTTAAATTGTGGTGTTGCACCACGAAATTTAATGTGTGATAACGAGATCAATGGTTAATAATATAATTAATTCTTTAGATTTAATTATTAATATTCTTATTAATAATTAATTAATAAGTAATCGATTTATGTTATTAATAAATAAATATATTTGGTATTTAAGTGTTGTGATCGATATTATGGCAATTGCATGTGAATATATTCACACGAATATGACCTAGTTGGCTATGTCAAAATTTCGGCATAAATATCAAAGTTTTGGTGTTTGTGAGAAAACCCTAAAATCAATTTCATCCATTAGATCGGAAATGATTTAATATCAACCGTTGGATTGAGATAATTGATTTTTCCCCTTATGCATAATTCGAAATAATAAAGTTGGTGACCAAGTAAAGGTTTTCGAAATATGGAAAATTAATTATGTCTGTTAGATTGGGTTATGATTTAATCTTAACCGTCGGATTGGAAATTAATTAACATGTATACGTGGCATATATAATTTATTGAGAGACAAATCGATTTCAATTACTTTGTAATCAAGTTTTGGAAGGTTTCTTTTGTCTTGAATCAATATGGTCGATTTGATTGGTTATGGAATTAATTCCAACCATTTTATCTAGGACATTGATTTCGAAAATGCTACATATATGTATATATGGTGATTTCGAATTCATCTATATGAGGAAGTGATCGGTTGATTTATTGGTTAATTTTTTAATTGATTTATTTATAAAGACTTCCTTATTTGATTAAATCCCTAATTAATTTGGACCATAAGATTATTTCTAGATTCAATTTAGACCATTGGTTTAAGAGAATTAATTATATTTACTCTATATAGAAATCAAAATTTGGGGAAGAAAGACTTTCAAATTTGTCACACCTTGAGCCTATAAATAAGAAGACCATTTCAAAAATTCTACACACCTTCCCGGGAGCAAGAATTCGATCTCTCTCTCTCTCTATCTATCTCTAGAGTCTACAAATTTCTTAGATTTTGATCTCTCTTTTCTGGTTCGGCTTAGGGAGACGTTCTTATCTGGAAGCTTTAAAAGAACCTTCAGTCAAAGTTTTGCGACGGAGTCATGCTGGCGAAGCCCACACTTCGTTACCAGGAGTCTAGGCAAATATATCGTAAGATCGGGGGAGTTACCTTCAGCATCGGCGAAGCCTTGCCATGTTCAGTATGCACAATTACGGCCTTATGCGTTGGGTCAATAAATGCAAACATTTATTTAGAGTTTTATATATTTCCAATAAAGTAAATTACTTATAATGAATTTATGAAAATAAAATTGCTAATAATTTATCAGGTCTTGTTCATGCTAATTATACGATGTTAATACGTTGTACGAAGTAACAAGTTTTCCGCTTTAAATATTTTTTTAATTTTACCCGGACGTATTTGCGGCATATATCGTGATAATTACAACGGAATCGTAATGAAATTCCCGATAGGCAGTCCAGCCTTTGTACCTTATGTTGTAAAGGCGTTCCCATTTGTTGAGAATAATATCAACTATTTTTCCTTTCTCTTTTTATATCGTGTGTTTCCCTTGGTTAACGACTCGAACTGTACAATGATGCATGTGATCCTTCTTCGACTCTATTCTTATCGACTCACCTATTAATCCTAGTTGATCCTTTAGTCATTTCTCTTTGAGTAATTCCTCTCAAGGAAGTATACTTCATGATTCAAAATTGGACCTTAGGAAATGTGATTGGATTGTCATCTTATTGTGAGGTTAAAGCCTTGATGAAGCGATATAACTTCACTGAATGTTTCTGATGTGGTCTGAATTTCAGATTTAGGCACCTCATACCATGTTCTATGTGTAGGCATCTCTAAAGGTTTCGAGTGATAGATAGGTGTGTAGATCCGCGTTCTATGTTCCCATACCCAAGGGGAATAAGTGGTACTTTGAGCCATCGAGAGCGATGTACTTATTAGCTAATACTTTTTATTGATTGATGGGTATGTTGAGTGTAAATATGACTGGTGTTGGACCTCGTAACGTGGTTTCCTATATGCTCATGTTTAATGATATCAAGCAATCACGTAGATTGTTTGGGTACCTCCATTTAGGCGTAATACATTTTTAGGTGTTGGATATTTCAACTTAGAAGTACTTTAAGACCTTCTGAATTTATTAGTATGCATACGCCAGGGTGTACTTCTTCAAATATTATATAAGGTCCTTCCCAGTTTATTCTGTGTTTCCAAGCGTTGAGTTTCGTCGTGTTTTGGAAGACTTTTCGTAGTACTAGGTCTCCTACTATAAACGAACGAGGTCGTACTTTTGCGTGTAGTATCTTTCTATTACCCTTTGGTAATTTTTTATTCTACATAGCGCTTGAACTCTTCGTTTTTCAATGTAGTCGATTGTTGGTCCAAAAGCATCTCGTCGTTGTCTTCCTACTTTTCCAAACAATACTTTTGTCACAAGCTTAATGATTTGGCGTCTGCTAGCACCATTTTTTCGGTTCCATACACCAATGAAAAGATGTTCCATCGGTAGCCCGAGAAGGTGTTTTTCGATAGGCTAATAAGACTCCGAGGAGTTCTTCAGGCCACCTACCTTTTTTATCATCAAATTTCTTCTTGATGTTGTCGATGATAGTTCTATTTGCAACTTCGGAATGCCTGTTTCCTTATAAATATTTCCGTGTTGGTGGGTATAAGGTTGTTATTTAGCTTGCGCAAAAATTTATATATCTGTTCCAGATGAGTTGTGCGCCATTGTCCGCTATGGTCTCCTTTGGAAGAAATGCTTTTCCATACAATTTTTTCTACATTGATGTATTTGATGTGTGTGTATGGTTTAGTCTCTACCCACTTCGTAAAATAGGCGGATGAAATTATGAGGAACCTTGTCATCCCTTTGGCTCAATTGCCCGACTATGTCCATTGTGTTGGACATGTGTCCTTAAACAAGCTATTTTAACCCATTTGTAAAAGATTATGACTAGTCGTTGAATAAAGATAATACTTATTATGTTAATATTATTATAGTTTCAGTAGAGTAAAATAGAATGTTTGATCCATAGTTCATAATGGAATGCAATTATGTTATTATCATCTCACCGGAGTCAATGTGAGGAAGAATTGATAATCATAATAAATGAACTTAAATTGTCCGTGACCTGATTAACTGGGTGGGAGCCCATTAATTGAAAAGGTCATTAATGTGACTAAGTGATATAATCCTATTCTGGATTAAGTGCGTGTGTCACATTCACTAGAAGTGCATTAAGTATGAAGCGTCTTCATACTGGACTGGACCTGACCTAAACTCAAGAAGTTATCATATAAGACCGTCACTGATAACTTGAAGTTGAGTCACTAGTAGATGATCAAATGGATATCGATCTAAGTCCTGAGTGATCTTGAGTCTGATCTGTTGACCTGATTGTTCTTTGATTTAACCGTTTAAGAACACAATATATTACCGTTGTTCCCAACACTATTATTTTGGGAACATGATAGTCAACAGTGAAGGTAGCTTGATCATAGATATGGGCATCACGTAGCTCTCTTCAGAGTCAAGATGATTCCCTTAATTGTCGATGGTGAGAAGTGAGATTTACCCATGGCCAACTTATGACTCGTAATCATAAGTGGGTTGCTCATAATATCATCCGACTGAATTAAGAATGAAAAAGCAGTGAGAGGCAATACGGTAAAAACCGCCTGCTCATGTACTGGATCATCAAGTGAAATATCAATAACCGGAATTTGATTGTATCAATGGAAACCCTGCTGTTATAAGGGAATAATATATACCGTATCACTAAAGAGTACAGCCTCGGGTCTATAGTGGAATCACTTCGAGGTTTGACGAACATCTAGCGGTTCGTTGGAGCTTAAGTGATACGGGTCCATGGTCCCCAGGATAGCTCCATAACGGATGATACGTACGTGATTAAAATACATTCTGGATAATGTTTAATCATTTGGCTCGACTAATAAAACTGACAAGTCTTTGGCAGACGTCAGATAGTTTTATCGTCAGCGTGGCAAAGGTACCATATTTTGGTACACGGAATTAACTGATAAAAAGAAAGTTATAGTTTAGATTTTCTATCAGCACCATGTTGATGTAAATTAAATTCTAAGCAACTTTGCTTTTTGAACCAAGTCATTCCGACTTACGGTTTGTGATTTATGGATTTTCTAAGTTTGTGTTCGGTACGACAAGCTATGAAATTAAATCACATGTCACGAATTTAAATGATGGTGTGGCACCATGACATTTTAATGTGTGATATTGAGATCAGGAATTATTAATATAATTTAATTATTTGGATTTAATTATTAATATCTTATTAATAATTAATTAATAATTAATAGATTTATATTAATAATAATAATAATATATATTTAATTATATATTATATGTGTATATCGATATGAGCAGCAAGAAATGTTCAACCACTTCACACGCATTTGACTTGGTTTGAACTTTTAAATATTTGCGGCATAAGTACCTAATATTTGGTATTTTAGCAAAAACCCTAAAATCAATTTAATCCATTGGATCGGAAATGATTTAATATCAAACGTTGGATTAAGATAATTGATTTTTGACCTAACCCTAATTCGAATATAATAGCTTGGTGACCAAGCTTAGGGTTTTCGAATTTGACCTAATTAATTGTATCCGTTGGATCGGTTTAAGATTTAATCTTTACCGTCGGATTGGAAATTAATTAATATATATAATAATTAATAATTTTCGAAATTATTATTATTATTATATATATATTTCGAAATTTAAATAAGTAGATAAGATTGGTTTTTGATTTTACCAAGTCTTTCTTATTTAATTAAATCCCTAATTAATTATATCCATTGGATTTAGATAAGATTGAATCTAAACCTTTGGATTAGGATAATTAATTATATTTAATAATTATTTTCGAAATTAAATATATATATATATATTCGAATTATATATAAATAAGATGATAAGATTGGTTTTTTATTTTACCAAGTCTTTCTTATTTAATTAAATCCCTAATTAATTATATCCATTGGATTTAGATGAGATTGAATCTAAACCTTTGGATTAAGATAATTAATTATATTTAATATATATAATTTCGAAATTTGGGAGTAAAATTCTCAAATATGGTTACGGGCTAAAGGCTATAAATAGGGAGCTCATTCTACACATTTTACACACCTTTCCCCAGAGCAAAAACTCGAGCTCTCCCTCTCTCTTTAGGGTCTGCGAGTTTTCTGCTTCTGATCTCTTTTCTGGTTCGGCTTAGGAGATATTTTTCTCCGGAAGCTTAAAAAGAACCGCCAGTTAAATTTTGCGACGGAGTCCTGCCGGCGAAGCCCACGCTTCGGTACGAGGAATCCAGGAGAATATCCCGGAAGATCACGGGACTTTCCCTCAGTATTGGCGGAGCCCTGCCAAAGTCAGAACGCGCAGCTGGAAGTCGTCAATGAGGTACGGCCTTATGCATTGGGTCAATAAATGCAAAATTCCTTTTATTGTATTTATTTATTTTCCATAGACATTAGATTTAATAATGTTGTTATGAAATTAATTGTGATAATTAAATTGCCAATTATTTATCCGGTCGCTTTATCCAAATTACTCGATGTCAGTACGTTGTTACGGTGTAACTTTTCCGACCTAAAATTATTTTTGAAGTTACCCGGACGGACTGATGAGAGCGGAATATTCGAGGTAATTTGGACGGGACGTTTAAAGTATTTTTAATGAATTTGCAATCGAATCTATTTCATTATTAATAAAGGCAAATTGGCATATTAGTATATCCGATTTCCAATAAATGGCGTCGGAGCTATATCCAATTTCCAACAATTGGTATCAGAGCCCGTGTTCGTGGATAAATAATTACGTAATTTAATTTAGGGTTTTAAATGATCGAATTATTTGATGAATTATTAATTTTAAAATTGAAATTTTGAATTTCTGGATTTTAAAAAAATTAATTTAAAATACCCGATCCAAAATATTTGGACCGGATATGAATTAGGGTTACTTTTCGTAACCCTAATCAATCAGTCAGGGCCGAATTTGAAAAAGCCCAGGGCTGTTCGCACAGCCCTGATGGGCCGAAAAACATACTGGGCCATTGGGCCCAGCCAGCCCGCAAGCCATCAGCCTAAGGCGTGGCCCGAGAGGGCGCTGAGCGCGTGGCAGCCAGTCGCTGGCAGCGCGACTGGGCGAAGCCTATGCACTGGGCTTTGGGCAAAGCCTCGGTCGTGGGCCTGGGCTCGTCCTTTTGCCTGGAAGCCCGTGGCTGGAGTTGTCTCAGCCCATTCCAAGGGCTGGGAATGCCCTAATCCGCGGAACGTGGGCCCGGGCTTAAGCCCGGATGACCCACGAGTTATTTTTTTAAATTAGGATCGAATTTCTAATCCGACCAAAAACCCGTGGATTAATTAATTTTATTTTTGAAATTGAGATTTATGAATTGAAATTAATTATGTTTGATTAATTAATTAAAAATAAAATATGGATGTTATTTTTGATAAATAACATTGTCTTATTTTAATAAATTAAAATATGGATGTTATTTCTGGATAAATAACATTGTCTTATTTTAATAAATTAATAAATTAAAATATGGATGTTATTTCTGGATAAATAACATTGTCTTATTTTAATAAATTAAAATACGGATGTTATTTTGGACAAATAACATTGTCTTATTTTATATTATTCATAAAATAAAATATGGATGATAATTCTTTGTAGAATGATATCATTGGCTTATTTTATATTTCATAAATAATTATTAATGGCTTCAATATGAATGATAATTCTTTATGAATAAGTATCATTGACATATTAGTAAGATTCATCATAGATATAATTTGTTAGAACCTATTTTGATAACATGCGAACATAGTGTCTATATTCGCTGAACATTATTAATATGTCGGAATTGGAATAGATATAAATAATGAGCAATAAAGGAGATTTATTTATTATTAGTCGGAAAAATCTCAACCGTACAATCTTGTCTAAGGTAGAGGGAATCAAAAGTGGGGCCGGTTCACCATCCACTTCTGGGTGACCGGTTAGGACCCCTCCCATCTTCCTGGAGAGCGTACGTGTTGACCTATCACTACCGACAAACTAATAAATAAATAAAAAGGCTTATTAGATATTACCTCAGTAATTATAATGCCTCAATATAAACCTTTTAATGTGACATTAAAAAGAGTTTATAATAAGTTTTAAATAAAAAAAATAAAAACGTTATTTTCTAAAAAACAATGGCAAGTATAGAATAAAACAAAGGTCTCCATTATTACTGTCACAAGGTCTGCTAACCACACCGCCTCGAGTCACCCTAGTGTGTCCATTCCCTAAGGAAGGTGTGCTTGTGGAAGGTTTGACACCGTGATAGTTCCAAAAGAATATGGGGACGGAGGAATCTTGGAAATGGACCGCGAGTCACCCTAGTGTGACCATTCCCTAAGGACGACGTTTCCAAGAGGATCCCGAGAACCAAAAATAATGGGTTAAGCTTGCACGGAAGTTGGTGCTTCCCGACCGTCTATGGTGATAGTTAATAATCATAGAGAACTTGGTGGTTCTTGTTATGAATATTAATTAAGTTTATGACTAAAACTTAGTTTAACCAAACTACACGGTTGATACCGCGAGTCACCCTAGAGTGACCATGCCACTAAGGACGGCAACGACGTGTACAGTCGGTTAAATTATCACGAAATAGTTAAAGGGTTTATTTAACGTTTTTCCCAGAACATGTTTGCATCATGTAACTATTTCAAACCTATAATTTGAAACATTCTGTCTATAATAAAGTTTAATAAGTTTCTTATTTCAATGCCAGTCTAAAATGTCGATCTCTAAAATATCATTGCAATCTAAGAATCTGATGTGTATTTTGTCATGACAATAATGGTCTGAATAAGTGATTTAGTTTTCTTATTGATTATCTTTTGTTCCTAGCCGGTATTCCCACTCGAAATTACAAGGGAGTAATTCGAAAGTTCTTTGACTTGGGAAATTGCTGAAAGGTAAACATAGATAAGATAATCACCCTACCCAAAGTAAATGATTGGTTAAGTTTGAAACCTTTGACTGAATCCAGGATTCAGAAGACAATCATTAATGTAAGTTTGACTATGTTAGTCAAAACATAATGGGATGATTATTTCAATTAAGGTAGTGGGAGCAATTCGTTTATAAAATAAAGAAATTCGTTTATGTATAATAGAATGTTGTTTTCAAGAACAATATTTATTATACCCGTGATTTACGTGGAAATTCAAGTGTCCACTTATGTAAACAAAGTTTTATCATTTTAGATAATAATAATTATCTTAAGAAATGATCTAGTTGTTTACATTAATTGACCGGTGAAATGAACGAGGTTTAAAAGTCAACGTGTATAAACATATATCTATCACTTTAGATAATAAATGATTTGATTGTTTATATGGAACGTTATGACAAATAAACGAGCTGAAACCCTTATGAAATAATAAATGAATATTATGGATATGATGTCCATAAAAATGATTAAACTGAAAGTAATCATTTTATAATATTCATTTAGTGGGTACTTAGACAAGACATAGTTTATAATCATATAAGAGTGTAGTCGTTTTACCAACGATAGTACTTCTTTTGGAATATGATTATATGATAAACTATGAACCTCAAAGTAAAATAGTACTTAAGGAATTGTCAGAAAGACATAATAATTACATGATCAACAGCGACTGTTGAAAGTCAGATTGAGGAAACCACAGGTCCCAAATCAGAACTCTGGGTACTCAGACGTAGTGGGAGGTTCAATCATTAGATTGGACGCTACGAGTATCAGAAAGAGATAAACGTTGTCGTGATGACAGTAACGTAATGATCCCTTGACCTTTAACAAGGTAATGAAGGATACTGATTATGGGAAACGGCAGGATGCCATGAACCAAGAAATAGAATCTATAGATTCTAACCAAATCTGGGAACTTGTAGTCTTACTGGATGGATTCAAATCCATTGGCTGTAAGTGGATCTACAATTGCAAAAAGATGAGTGGACGGGAAGGTTGGAACCTTCAAAGCTAGTTTAGTGGACAAGGGTTGAACCCAAGAGAAAGTTTTTATTACGAGGTAACTTTCTCTTCAGTCACTAAAGTCCATTCTGTCCATATCCTAAAGTCTCTTATACGAGATTTGACAGATTAAAGTCAAAACCGGTTCCTGAACGGGAAGATTGACTAGAACATCTATATGGTGCAACCAGAAGGTTCGTGCAGAAAGATCAAGAAGGGAAGGTTTGCAGATTACTCAAATCCATTTATGGATTGAACCAAGCTTCTAGATCAAGGAATTGAAAAGTTTGATGTGACATCAAGACTTTCGGATTCGCTAAAATATCATTGAGATCCTGCATATTGAAACAATGATGTTAAACGTGGTGGTTTTCACTGTGATATACGCCGACATAATTTTGATCGGAAACGATTGAAAAAGTTATCGGATGTGAAAGCTGTGTTAGCTACTGAATTCCTAATATAGGAATTGTTGGCAGATACCAATCTAACCCAGGTATTGTTCACTTAACAGCAGTGACGTTCTCAAGTATCTTCGGAGAACGGGAGATTATATGATAGTGTTCATGATACTATCTGAATCCACTATGCTACACTGACTCAGACTTTATGTCTGACCGGGACTTGAGTAAGTCTACATCAAGAGCAGTGTACACCCTTGTTGTTGGAGCGGTATTCTAGATATGCATAAAGCAATCTTGTATCGCAGATTCCACGATGGAAACTGAATATAAAGCAGCCGTAAGGCGGCTCAGGGATCAGTTTGACTTAAGAATTTTTTTTACACAGAGCTGGGAGAAATTCCAGGTGTATGATGGGTCACCAACGTTGTACTGTGATAACAGTGGCGCAGTGGCGAAATTCTATTAAGTCTGTAAACCATAACAAGGTATAGCATATAGAACGTAAATACCATCTCAGTATAGAGATTGTACGTCGAGGCGACGTAAGGGTTATGAAAATAGCTTTGGGAGACAAACTGGCTGATCCATTTGCCAATACGTTGCCAGGGAAAATATTCAGGAGGCATCTAGAGTATATGGGTCTGAAAGACATGGGTCATCTTCTTTAAGTACAAGTGGGAGATTGTTGGACATGTGTCCTTAAACAAGCTGTTTTAACCCATTTGTAAAAGATTATGACTAGTCGTTGAATAAAGATAATACTTATTATGTTAATATTATTATAGTTTCAGTAGAGTAAAATAGAATGTTTGATCCATAGTTCATAATGGAATGCAATTATGTTATTATCATCTCACCGGAGTCAATGTGAGGAAGAATTGATAATCATAATAAATGAACTTAAATTGTCCGTGACCTGATTAACTGGGTGGGAGCCCATTAATTGAAAAGGTCATTAATGTGACTAAGTGATATAATCCTATTCTGGATTAAGTGTGTGTGTCACATTCACTAGAGGTGCATTAAGTATGAAGCGTCTTCATACTGGACTGGACCTGACTTAAACTCAAGAAGTTATCATATAAGACCGTCACTGATAACTTGAAGTTGAGTCACTAATAGACGATCAAATGGATATCGATCTAAGTCCTGAGTGATCTTGAGTCTGATCTGTTGACCTGATTGTTCTTTGATTTAACCGTTTAAGAACACAATATATTACCGTTGTTCCCAACACTATTATTTTGGGAACATGATAGTCAACAGTGAAGGTAGCTTGATCATAGATATGGGCATCACGTAGCTCTCTTCAGAGTCAAGATGATTCCCTTAATTGTCGATGGTGAGAAGTGAGATTTACCCATGGCCAACTTATGACTCGTAATCATAAGTGGGTTGCTCATAATATCATCCGACTGAATTAAGAATGAAAAAGCAGTGAGAGGCAATACGGTAAAAACCGCCTGCTCATGTACTGGATCATCAAGTGAAAGATCAATAACCGGAATTTGATTGTATCAATGGAAACCCTGCTGTTATAAGGGAATAATATATACCGTATCACTAAAGAGTACAGCCTCGGGTCTATAGTGGAATCACTTCGAGGTTTGACGAACATCTAGCGGTTCGTTGGAGCTTAAGTGATACGGGTCCATGGTCCCCAAGATAGCTCCATTACGGATGATACGTACGTGATTAAAATACATTCTGGATAATGTTTAATCATTTGGCTCGACTAATAAAACTGACAAGTCTTTGGCAGACGTCAGATAGTTTTATCGTCAGCGTGGCAAAAGTACCATATTTTGGTACACGGAATTAACTGATAAAAAGAAAGTTAGAGTTTAGATATTCTATCAGCACCATTTTGATGTAAATTAAATTCTAAGCAACTTTTCTTTTTGAACCAAGTCATTCCGACTTACGGTTTGTGATTTATGGATTTTCTAAGTTTGTGTTCGGTACGACAAGCTATGAAATTAAATCACATGTCACGAATTTAAATGATGGTGTGGCACCATGACATTTTAATGTGTGATATTGAGATCAGGAATTATTAATATAATTTAATTATTTGGATTTAATTATTAATATCTTATTAATAATTAATTAATAATTAATAGATTTATATTAATAATAATAATAATATATATTTAATTATATATTATATGTGTATATCGATATGAGCAGCAAGAAATGTTCAACCACTTCACACGCATTTGACTTGGTTTGAACTTTTAAATATTTGCGGCATAAGTACCTAATATTTGGTATTTTAGCAAAAACCCTAAAATCAATTTAATCCATTGGATCGGAAATGATTTAATATCAAACGTTGGATTAAGATAATTGATTTTTGACCTAACCCTAATTCGAATATAATAGCTTGGTGACCAAGCTTAGGGTTTTCGAATTTGACCTAATTAATTGTATCCGTTGGATCGGTTTAAGATTTAATCTTTACCGTCGGATTGGAAATTAATTAATATATATAATAATTAATAATTTTCGAAATTATTATTATTATTATATATATATTTCGAAATTTAAATAAGTAGATAAGATTGGTTTTTGATTTTACCAAGTCTTTCTTATTTAATTAAATCCCTAATTAATTATATCCATTGGATTTAGATAAGATTGAATCTAAACCTTTGGATTAGGATAATTAATTATATTTAATAATTATTTTCGAAATTAAATATATATATATATTCGAATTATATATAAATAAGATGATAAGATTGGTTTTTTATTTTACCAAGTCTTTCTTATTTAATTAAATCCCTAATTAATTATATCCATTGGATTTAGATGAGATTGAATCTAAACCTTTGGATTAAGATAATTAATTATATTTAATATATATAATTTCGAAATTTGGGAGTAAAATTCTGAAATATGGTTACGGGCTAAAGGCTATAAATAGGGAGCTCATTCTACACATTTTACACACCTTTCCCCAGAGCAAAAACTCGAGCTCTCCCTCTCTCTTTAGGGTCTGCGAGTTTTCTGCTTCTGATCTCTTTTCTGGTTCGGCTTAGGAGATATTTTTCTCCGGAAGCTTAAAAAGAACCGCCAGTTAAATTTTGCGACGGAGTCCTGCCGGCGAAGCCCACGCTTCGGTACGAGGAATCCAGAAGAATATCCCGGAAGATCACGGGACTTTCCCTCAGTATTGGCGGAGCCCTGCCAAAGTCAGAACGCGCAGCTGGAAGTCGTCAATGAGGTACGGCCTTATGCATTGGGTCAATAAATGCAAAATTCCTTTTATTGTATTTATTTATTTTCCATAGACATTAGATTTAATAATGTTGTTATGAAATTAATTGTGATAATTAAATTGCCAATTATTTATCCGGTCGCTTTATCCAAATTACTCGATGTCAGTACGTTGTTACGGTGTAACTTTTCCGACCTAAAATTATTTTTGAAGTTACCCGGACGGACTGATGAGAGCGGAATATTCGAGGTAATTTGGACGGGACGTTTAAAGTATTTTTAATGAATTTGCAATCGAAGCTATTTCATTATTAATAAAGGCAAATTGGCATATTAGTATATCCGATTTCCAATAAATGGCGTCGGAGCTATATCCAATTTCCACCACATTGACCATTTCATAACCGGGTACGATACCGTTACTGAAGAGAAGTTTAAGGCTGGTTGCTTGTTTTTTGGCGCATGTTTTTGGCACACGTGACATTTTACTGCGTGCATTTCCCTGTCTTCTAGAATGTTGGGCCATAACAAACCTTTCTTTTCATCTTGTTGGCAAGAGATCTACGTCTTGAGTGGTTCCCGCATACTCCTTCGTCCACCTCTTTAAGTGCGTTCGCCGCTTCTTTGTTATCAAGGCACTTTAGATATGGTTTGCTAAAGCTCCATTTATAGAGTGTCTTGTCAATTAGGGAGAACCGTGTACTTTTTGTTTTCAGCTTTCTCGCTTTCTGATTATCGTGAGGCGTTTCTCCATCTCGGATGTGCTTCGTGATTGGGGTCCTCCAGTCGTTGATGGCAAGTTTGATGTTTTTGAAAATGAGGTTGATGCTTGGGGCATATAATTTTCTACTAGTATGATTCTCTTCACTTTAATGTACGAGGTGGATGCTAATCTTTTCAGTGAGTCGGCCTACGTATTTTCACAACAAGGGATTTGGATTACCTCAAATCGATCGAACATCTTGATTAGTTTTTGTACGACTTTCAAGTAGGCGGCCATTCGTTGGTCTTTGGCCTTGTATTCCCCAGTGATTTGGCTTGTGACCTATTTTGAATCAGAATGTTCCTTCACTCTCAAGACTCTGACTGCCTGCTAATTTTAAGTCAGCTATCAATGCCTCGTCTTCCTCTTTGTTGTTGGATGCGTAGAATTTCAATCGAAACAACTGTACAATCATCTCGCTTCTAGATGATACGACATGAATTCATGTTCCTGATCCTCCAAGGTTTGATGATCCATCCACCTTCAGGATCCATACTTCATCTAAATACTTTCCTTCTGAATTTTGTAAGGGCATCTCAACTAGCAAACTAGCGAGGACTTGTGATTTCGTACATGACCATATTTTGTATTCCATCTCAAATTTGCACAACTCGATTTCCCACTTCGTTAGTCTTCCGGATTGGTTCGGGCTGTGGAGTATGGTCCTTAAGAGTTACAGATTCATGACCACGATGGTACCTTAACTCTTTTGCAGTCGCTGGTTTTCTGATTCTCAAAAAAACTTTCTGTAATTTTATGTGTGCTGATTTCTCCCAATAGCCTTCCGATGTATGCTTCGGAAGTAAGATTGCAAGGATGAGTGGGCTCCAGGGATGATCACGAAATCCTTATGCTTGACCAGGATCGAATTCTCTCTCTACCACTTATAGCGAAATCCCATAGGGAGAGAAAGAGGGGAGAATTCAAATCTCTGGTTTTCTGAAATTATGAGACTGTTGAGAGTGTGAATTCTGGTTTCAGGTCTAGCCTATTTATAGGCATAAACAAAATCTTAACCAACTGGAGATATTTACTCATTATCTTTAAAATATAATGAATAATATCAAATATTATTAAATCTTTCCAAGAAATATTTAAATATAAAGATAAGATACTAAATATTTTCTGGAATCAAATCTTCCAAGATTTATATCTCCCTAATATTTGAATTAATATATAACAAATATATATTATTTGAATTCAAAAATCGAATATAGGGTTAAACCAAATCACATATAAATATTTTTAATTATAATTAATTATTAATAAATATTAATAATTATATCCAATAATTAAAATTATATTTATTAATGAAATACTCTGGATATAAATCCTATATTTAATTTATCATGAAATTCGCAGCCCCTTAACGGACCCTAATTCGAGTTTTCCCGGATTACCGTTTTGGCCATAACTTTATCTCTGTACATCAGAATGATGCGATTCGAAATGACAAATTCTTAGAATTTAATTTCCCACAATACTTCGATTTTTTAGGGGTCACATTCCGATTCATCAATTTTAACTTCCCAGACTGTACCAAAACTTTAGTACTTTTGCCATTTAAGTTAAATAGAAATTCCGTTACCTAAGTATCGAATCTAGTCTAATTGGATCCACCCCTTATTCATTAAGTGAATATTTAATGTGGTTTCATTCTTGTGGAGTTACAAAGTGGACTAATGGACATATTTTTTCAAGCTTAGGTAAAATGAAGATGTTTGACCATACTTCGGTTACATTACACTATAGCCCGAAGTTGAATACAGTCTTGAATAATAATATTTAATATAATCCTGATACAGGAGTCCATCGATACAATCAGATTCTTGTTATCTCGATTTTCGTAATTATTATGATTCTCATCAAAAGGTATCAAAAGGTACTACAATCAGGCCCTTTTGATGACACTATCTTTATTCTATGAATCTTACAAACTACTCACTCATTGGTTTATTAAGTATATGAGATGTACATGAGTAATTGTTTGTTTCTCTCGAAACATAATAAAAAAATCATAAACTTGTTATCCATATCTGGATTCATGCAACCTATCCTAGTTAGCCTTCTGATCCCAAAATGAAAGTGATTAAGAATACTGATGTATTCCGTAACGATCACATCAAAGAACATATGAGTTGAACCCTTATAAGTTCATGATGCTCTGGACCATAACCGATTCCATCTGATCATCTTTGTGACTTAATCTTACTTTCAGTGACGGTTTTACTTGATGATTTTGGGTGTTTAGTTTGTCCATCCATTATGGAGACACTCCAATAATTTAAATAATTTTTCAAATGTTACCGGGACGGTTCGACGGCATATTTTGCGACATTTGTTTACGGGATCCGAGACGTGATTCCCAACAATTAGTATCAGAGCAGATCTGATTTCCAACATTAAAATGATAAAAATGGAAGTGAGTGGCGAGTCGTGAACAAATATATTCAAAGAAATGTGTGGGAATTTAGTGAAAGAGATGTTAAAGAGTTTGAACTACCAATGAGATCCCAATTCTACAAGAATTAATTTGGTAGCGTAAGAATTATGCGTTGATCTTTTTATACCTATAATATTCAACACGAACGTGTCGACAAAGTTGCAATTATGTGTTGATCTTTTCATACCCTATAATGTTCAATGAACGTCTCGACGCCAATCCTACCGAAGTACACAATATTGACGAATTACTTCGTGAAACCTATGATGATCCGTTTCTCAGAGATGACGAATATGACAAGTTTGCCGAGTGATGAGAAGAGCGATGGGGATGTTTTCTGAGTAAGCTGATAATGAATAAGCTGTCTTTTTTCTTTTATTTTAATACAGGTAGATGTTAACTAAGCATGTTAACCAAAAATTGCGGCTAATGTACTCAATGTTTGATCTTTTCTGAATTATGTACTCAATGTTTATTTTTGGTGGCTAATGTACCCAATGTTTGATATGTTAGATATTTTTGTGTTTTTCGTTAGTTGACCGTTAGAGAGTTGTCATCCTCTACATGTACACTTTTCGTATTTTTGACATAACTCACTCATTTTTTGTCCAAATTTTATGCACGACCTATGGTTAGAAAGATAAGAGATGGATCTAAATATTTCAAATACAACGAAAAATACAACGTAATATCTCTTGTCTTTCCAACCATAGGTCATGCATAAAATTTGGACAAAAAATGAGTGAGTTATGTCAAAAATACAAAAAGTATGCATATAGAGGAGAATAACTCTCTAACGGTCAACTAACGGAAAACACGAACAGATCAAACATTGAGTACATTAGCCACCAAAAATAAACATTGGGTACATAATTCGTAAAAGATCAAACATTGGGTACATTAGCCGCAGTTTACCGTTTTTTCTTTTCCTTTTATCTAATTGCTTACTCAGTAACTAAGCATCTCATAAGCTGATAACTGTTTACGAACTACAGGTTAAGCTTTCGAACAATACTCACTATAACTATTGCTTGATTTTCATAGGAATTTTTCTGCATATTGCTTTTCAAGATAAAAGCAAAAAGATGGAAATTTTCTCGTTCGAAGATGCCAATACGTGGAACGCACGGTTCAAAATCTATTGTTCCACACATGTAAATTAGAATAACTAACATATGATTTTATAATATTTTATAGTATTAATATGTTTTTTTTATAGATTGACTCGGTTACTGGCGAAACCCGAGCGTGATATTAGTATTTGACGTGTGAGCTTAAGCTTGACTTAGTCTGGGTGACGACCAGAACCCAGGACGATCAGAAACACTCATAAGGAGTCAACCCGAGTACCGACCACAACAGAAGGCGGACAGCCGTTCAGCCCAGCTTGGGTGAACACGAGCAAAGAGTCCGGATAGAAGGCAAGCTCAGCCCGGAAGACACGAGCAATTCAGCTCGGGGAGATGCGAGCAAGTGTGCTCGAGGGAAGGCGAGCAAGTCGGCTCGTGGACAGAGAAGCTGGCCGAGGAGAAAAAGGAAAAATCTTCCCAGAAAGGAAAGCGCGTAACTTGAGGAGCAAGCAAATCAAGTCAATGATTTGGCAAGTTTATTTAGGGTAGTTTCCAGATATTGTGCGATTCTGTTAGCTAGGGTTTTTCCTATGTGAGGCCTATATAACCTAGCATTGTGTATATTGTAGAGAGCCGTGAGTAGTCGAGAGTTGTGTAGAATCGAGTCCATTAGTATTTGAGTTACCTCTTTGTATTTTGTCTTCAATTTAATTAGAGAAACCTTTTTTCCCAGTCGTGTTCTTGAGTTTGTTATTATTCTTGTGTTATTCGTGATTCTTCGTAGATCCATGTATTGGGATCCAACAAGTGGTATCAGAGCTACAATCGAAGATCATGACTTCATTAGAATTGGAAATCGGAGGTCTAGAGGCGAAGAAACCAGAATCCAGGGAAGGCACTGTGACTCTCCATTACCCCATGCTCACGAAGAGCAACTACGTCGTATGGGCGTTGAAGATGAGGGTGAATCTACAGGTGCAGTGAGTGTGGGAGGCCATTCAATGTGGCAATACCGAAGGTCGCAAAGAAATAATGGCACTCGCAGCAATCTACCGAGTTCCACAAGGAAATCATTCTCATGCTCTCCGAGAAGGATTCCGCAAAAAGAAGCATGGAAGACACTTCAAACCATGAACATGGGCGGGGATCGCGTGAAGGATGCAAAGCTCCAGACCCTGAAGAGTGCCTTCGAGGTCATGCGGATGAAGGAAAGCGAGTCGGTGGAAGACTTTGCTCTGAGACTCACGTCCATCGTGACCGGCATACGCTCGCCAGGAGAAAAAGTGGACGAGTCCAATGCTGTCAAGAAATTCCTACGTGTCTTGCCTCCCAGGTACATGAAGATTGTGACGTCGATTGAGCAGTTCGGCTATCTCAAGACCATGACAGTCGAGGAGGTTGTTGGACGACTCAAAACCCACGGGGAGAGACTTTGGGGCTACGGCGACAAAGGAGACAAGCAGAATCTCCTTCTCACGCATGAGGAATGGACGGCGAGACAGAGGAGATCCGGGGGAGCCGAATCCTCCTCGAGTTTCTTAGGACGGAATAGCTACAATGAAGAGGTCCGAGGACGGGGATAAGGTCGAGGACGGGGTCGAGGCAGAGATTCACGAGGACGCGGAAGCCGCTCGAGCCGTCAAGACGGACCGACGAGAAGAGACAAGAGCACGGTGAAGTGCTACACTTGTCAGAAGCTCGGGCACAATGCATCGGCGTGCCGGAGCAGGAACCAGGGCAAGGACGCGAATCTAGCGAGATTCCCAGACAACCAGGCGGCATTGTTGTTTGCCGAGCAGGTAACGCACTTAGCCGGAAAGAACGACGAGCATGAAGCCGAGGAGGACTGTCCGGGGGATACCAGCGAGCAGCTAAACGGCGAGGATGAAGCCGAGCAGAGCTGCTCGGAGGATATCACCGAGCATCTAAACGGCGAGGATGAAGCAAAGCAGTGCTGCTCGGAGAAGACCAGCGAGCAAGTCTTCCTCATGCAAACCTCCTCATGCACGATGACAAGAGAGTCAGTACCGACGTATGGTACCTTGACAACGGTGCGAGCAACCACATGACCGGGGACCGAGCTAAATTTGAAGAGCTCGATGAGAATATCACGGGAAACATGAAATTCGGCGACGAGTCCCTTGTAGAAATCAAGGGCAGAGGGTCAATCATGTTCGAATGCAAGAATGACAACCAGCGTTTGATAACCCATGTCTACTACATCTTGAAGTTGAGGAGCAACATCATCAGTTTGGGGAAGATGACGGAGATCGGGAACACGGTGGTGCTAGTCGGGTCCTATCTGAAGATGTGGACCAAAGAAAGAGAGTTGTTGATGAAGGTGGAGTGGACACCCAACAGACTCTACAAGATCCTCCTGAAGACATGCCAGCCCGTCTGCCTCATGACGTTGCTGGCAGATCCTGCTTGGCTGTGGCACGCACGACTCGGACAAGTGAATTTTCACGCGCTCAAAATGATGGGCAAGAAGAATTTGGCCTTCGGGGTTCCCAAGATAAAACACCCCGACCAGCTATGTGAAAGCTGCATGATCGTGAAAGAGGCAAGGATACCCTTCCCGATCAAGGCCAAGTTCCGAGCCGACATACATCTACAGTTGGTGCATGCCAACCTTTGCGGTCCGATCACCCCAGCAACCACGGCCAGAAACAAGTATTTCTTTCTACTTGTTGACGACTACAGTCACTGGATGTGGGTATTTATGCTCAAGGAGAAGAGCAGAGTTTTCGAAGTCTTCAAGATTTTCAAGAAGTTCGTGGAGAATAGCTCAGCGCACATGTTGAAGGACTTACGTACAGAGCGAGGAAGAGAATTCACTTCATATCAGTTCGGAGAATTCTGCGTCGAGGAAGGAATTCAGCGAAACATGTCCGCACCCCACACGCCTAATCATAATGGCGTTGTGGAACGACGAAACAGGAATTTGATGGACACACCGAGGAGCTAGCTCAAGAGTATGAAGGTTCTGGCCAGGTTTTGGGGAGAAGTAGTGAGACACGCGGTTTATTTGCTTAATCGTTTGCCGACCAAGGCACGAGGAGAGTGCATTCCCTACCAGGCGTGGTACGGGAAGAAACCCCACTTAGAGAACTTGAAAGTTTTCGGGAGAACCGCACATGTGAAGATTGTGAGGCCACATCTCAAAAAGCTGGACGATAGAAGTCATAAGATGGTTTACCTTGGAGTCGACGAAGGAACCAAGGCCCATAGATTCTACGATCCACGACGCGGCAGACTCAAAGTGAGCAGAGATGCAGTTTTCCAAGAAGAGATGAAGTGGGATTGGCGCGACGAGAACGGAGAATCCGAGCAGAACTCAGTGGAGTTCATACTCGATGACGAGCAGGATGTTGCCGAACAAGAGCATCCCGGAACAACCAGCTCGGAAAACGTCTTGCCAGAAACGAGATAACCCAGCCCAGGAGAGAGCACCCCGGACACACCACGGACACCAAGCCCGAGCAGGACCAACCCGTCTAGCTCGGGAGATTCCTCCATTAAAGACGGCCACAGGGATTCCGACCTCTAGCTGAGATCTACGAGTAGACTCAAGAGGTGGATCTAGAGGAACTCTCATTGCTATGCGCATAGGAGCCAGCCAACTTCCAAGAGGCAGCAGCCCAGCAGGAGTGGCAGGAAGCGAGGAAAAAGGAGATGAAGTCCATCGAGAAGAAAAGGACATGGGAGCTTACCAACCTACCCAAAGGTCACAAGCCCATCGGCCTGAAGTGGGTGTTTAAGCTGAAGAAGGACACCAAGGGGAATGTCCTTAAGCACAAGGCAAGACTGGTAGCTAAAGGCTACGTGCAGATTAAAGGCATAGACTTCGAAAAAGGCTTTGCTCCAGTAGGGAGACTAGACACGATCAGACATATCCTAGCCCTAGCAGCGCATCGAGGATGGGATGTTCACCATTTGGATGTCAAATCGGCATTCCTAAATGGTGACCTCGAGGAAGATGTGTACGTCAGGAAAGCAGAAGGGTTAGGCGTTACAGGCGAGGAGCAGAAGGTGTACATGCTTTCCAAGGCCCTATACGGGTTGAGACAACCACCGAGAGCGTGGAACATACGTCTCGACAAGAGCTTGAATAACCTTAGATTCACGAAGTGCCTAAGAGAGCAGGCAGTCTACACCAGGGGTACCGGACAGGAAACTCTGATCGTGGGAGTGTATGTGGTCAATTTGATCGTCACAGGATCCAGCATAGGAGGCGTAGATGGATTCAAGCAGCAAGTGATGGCCGAATTCGAGATGAGTGATCTCGGATTACTTTCGTACTACCTCGGGATTGAGGTAGAACATAAGAAAGACGCTATAACGCTGAAACAGTCGGCCTATGCGAGGAAGATCCTTAAGCAGTTCGAGATGGCGGACTGTAACTCTAGCAAGTACCTTATGGAGGCGAAGCTGCAGCTCAGGAAGGATGCTGAACGGAAGAAAGAAGATCCCACGGAGTACATACGCGTGATCGGGCATTTGAGGTATCTTACTCACACTCGAGCAGATATTGCACATGCCGTCGGGATAGTCAGTCGCTTCATGGAAAAGCCCACGAGTGCACACAAGCAGGCGGTGAAGCACATTCTGCGATACATGAAGAATACGACGGACTACAGGATCAAGTACAACCGAGGAAGTGGAACATAAGTACTAGTCGGCTTTATGGAAAGTAATTTGGCCGGTGACATTGATGATAGGAAGAGTACCGGAGAGATGGCGTTTTATCTTAACGGGAACCTAATCACCTGGCAGTCACAGAAGCAGCATACAGTAGCTTTATCCTCGTGTGAAGCAGATTTCATGGCGGCAACCGCAACAGCATGTCAAGCTATGTAGTTGAAAGGGCTACTCAGTCAGATGACGGGTTCCGAGCAGAAACCACCAACTCTCTACGTGGACAACAAATCTGCAATCGCGTTGGTGAAGAATCCAGTGTTCCACGGACATAGCAAACACATTGACACGAAGTATCATTATATTCGTGAGTGTGTGGAGAAGGGACAGATAGTCCTAGAGTTCATTAGCATAAGGGAGCAGCGAGCAGACATTCTTACCAAGGCTTTGGCGAGAGTGAAGTTCATAGAGATGAGAGAGTTGCTCAAAGTGAAGAGTGTAGCAAGTCAAGCTTACGGGGGAGAATGTCAGCTTAAGCTTGACTAGTCCGGGTGACGACCAGAACCCAATGAGCAAAAACACTCGCAAGGAGTCACCCCGGGTATCGACCAAAACAGAAGACGGACAACCGTTCAGCCCAGCTCGGGTGAACACGAGCAGAGATTCCAGATAGAAGGCAAGCTTAGCCCGGAAGCCAAGAGCAAGTCTGCTCGGGGAGATGCGAGCAAGTGTGCTCGAGGGAAGGCGAGCAAGTGTGCTCGAGTGAAGGCGAGCAAGTTGGCTCGCGGAAAGAGAAGCTGACCGAGGAGAAAAAGGGAAACTCTACCCAGAAAGGAAAGCGCGTAACTTGAGGATCAAGCAAATCAAGCCAACGATTTGGCAAATTTATTTAGGGTAGTTTCCAGATATTGTGCGATTCTGTTAGCTAGGGTTTTGCCTATGTGAGGCCTATATAAACCTAGCATTGTGTACATTATAGAGAGCCGTGAGTAGTAGAGAGTTGTGCATAATCGAGTCCATTAGTATTTGAGTTACCTCTTTGTATTTTATCTTTGATTTAATTAGAGAAACATTTTCCCCCATTCGTGTTCTTGAGTTTGTTATTATTCTTGTGTTATTCATGATTCTTCGTAGATCCGTGTATTTCCAACATGCCAACCTACACAAGAGAAAGGCTAACAGTGCATGGGTTAATTCAACAACCGAGAATTACCGTGTGAGCTATACATTTATACAACTAATTTATGATATTGATTAATTGACTTATTTAATAATTACATAGTCAAATGATTGAAATTTAAAGTAAATATCTGAAGAACAACCGTTTTCATATACCGTGGCTTCCATTGTTGGTGAGTCTAATTACCCTCCAGATATGGATATAGTGAGGGACGTGCTCGGTTCTCAGCGGTCTAGATACCGAACTAGATATGTGTCATTGCCTAGGCTCAAAGCTATTGGTGGGAAGCGCTCGTACTCATCGGCATATCACAAAAGACTGTCCTTCAAAATATGACCGCCGATAATGAAGTTCTAAAAGAAGACATCCTCAATATGCATCATTGTTTGGTTGAGCTTGCTTCGGCCGTGTCGGAGCTGTTGGGAATATGTTTTGAAGACCCAATGTTAGAGTTAAACCGCCAAATTAGTGACCAACAAAACATCGAGCAATTAAAGCTTCAAAACAAAGGTTTACAATTCGAAATACAGCGATGCAGAAATTGATTTAACATTTGGGTGCTCAGATGTAGACAGTGATTCCAGGCTTTACATGTACTCCTTCAGCTAGTCACAATGTAGGACCCCGTCCCGTTTCTCATAAAGGAAGCTCTTGCGACGGTGCCACTAACGATTATCCTACCGATCTTTAGTATTGTTTTCTATTTTGGATGGTTTATCAACATACGTAAGGTTTTGTTTTATACATATTATTATATGTACGGTTTATAAATTTTTATGTTTTGTTATGTACGGTTTAAATATTTTCGATGATTCAAGTTATTTTTAATTTTTAATTATTAATCAGCAAAATGAGACATTTAGCAGCACAAAAACGAGCCGCAAAAAATACATCGAAGTGCCGCTAAAGTGTTGACTTTCAGTGGTTAAAAAGGGTGAGCCAGTGAATTGATAACTTTCAGCGGCGCGAATAAATGAGCCGGTGAAAGTTATAAACTTTTAGTGCGCAATAACTGAGTCACTAAAGGGTGGCACTGCCATATTTCAACGGCACATTTCGCTAGCCACAGAAAAGACTTTTAGCGACTAATTTCATTTTTGAGCCGCAAAAAGTACTTTTTGCTGCCATAATTTTTTAGAAAAACTCACAAAATGACCAAAAAACATTTAAAGTTTTAAAGAAATGCCCATAGTTTCATAAAATTAATTTATATCCATTAATAATTTTGTTTGGTCCATATACCCTTCATTTTAGTTATTAATATTAATTTTCGTTTAATTATTATTAATTATATATTTTAATTTCAAAACAATCAACATCTAATTTCGAAAAGAAAAACATGGTAGGTTTTATATAATTAAACATGAAACTGATTAAATCTGCCAAACATTGGACCTCCAAAAGAGGCTTAAGATCTAGTAAAAAACTAACTTAATATTAAAAGACATCAAGAACGAAAAAAGAAAAAAGAAAAAAACATGAAACTGAAGATTAATAAAAAAATAAAATACACGCAAAAATAAAAATGCATTGAACCACACGGAAACTGTGTTTTTAAGGCTTGCAATAAGTCAAATTCTTAGGGGGGAAATTCTTTAAGGTGTAGATATAATCTCGAACTTTGACTTTGATATGCGGAGCACCAAAACCAGACAGCATTACAAGAAACAACACTTATGCACGGCTGAAAGCCAAAAAAATTAGGATAAATGAACCAAATGCCCATTTGTAACTGAAGGTTTCAAAAAAATGCCCACATCTATTTTTAGTAATTAAAACCACCAATTATACCCTTCTTATTTTAATTATCAAGATAATTGATTAATTAATAATTTTCACCATTTAATTTATTCAACTAATTTAAATCGAGAAAATATTACTTATTTATAATTAATATTCCTTAATTGTAGCATAATAGAATTATTCAATTAATTCATAAAAGATCCCTTAACCGTATGTAAATTAACCTTCCTATCAAATAGGAATATTTGAATAATCAATTAAGGCTATTTTTTTAAATTTTTTATAGCCATCCTTGACTGTAGCTAATTTGAACTCGTTTCTCATGACCTTAACTAATTAACAATTATTAACTTAAATGTTAAAGCTAGAAATTGATAGTTATGTATCCTCCTAATTACGGATACGTATATATAGTTACGAAACTGTAATTATGAAGAAAAAAAAATCATAATTGTGTAACTCTAATTACAAAACCAAAATTATGTAACTATAGTTACAGATACGTATATGTAGTTACAGAACTTTTATTACGAAAAAATTCTAATTATGTAACTGTAATTACAAAACTAAAATTATGTAACTAAGTAACGTATACGTATTTATAGTTACGAAACTGTAATTACAAAAAAATTGTAATTACGTAACTATAATTACAAAATTAAAACTACGTTATTATAGTTATGAATACTTATATAGTTACAAATACATACATATAATAATCAAATGGTAACTATCCTTACAAAGGCTCCACATTGTCGAAGTATATGTTGAAGTAGATGTCGAAGAGGTACCCATTACTACAAATAATGGCTTACACAACGATTTTTGCACAACACGTATGATATTATGTTGTCTGAAATAACTTTACACATCAGTTTTGAAAAATTGTTGTCTAAAAATCCGTTGGCCGCGGCCATATAATAAACGGCTGCGGCCATTCGTCTTTGCGTAACGAAATAATAAAACCGTTGCATATTTGGCCGATTTTTTTGAAAATTTTTCCCGTTAGCCGCAGCCATACTTATCCAGCCGCGGCCATATGTATTTTGCGCAACATGATTTTACGACGTTGTTTAAGTCTTGTGGTTTTATATATTCGGCCGAGGCCATAAAATTGTGGCCGCAGCCGGAGTTATTTTTTAAAATTTTGGCCGCAGCCAGTGTTGTGTGGCTAGGGCCGATTTTATTTTGCGCACCACTCTGTATTCGACGTTGTTCAATAGCTGTCGTTTTACAATTTTTTAAAAAGATGGCCGCAACCACTATAATATGGCCGCAATCAGATCTAATTTTAGATAAAACTCGCGAATGCCATCCACGAACTCATCATAAAACTTACAAACCCTAGCCGCCGACTCTTCCCTCTCTCCCCGCCGCAGCGATTCGCTTCACAGCCGCAGCGATTCGCTTCACAGCCGCAGCTACTCCCGCCGTCGTCTCCGCCGCAGCTACTCCCGCCGCCATCACCGCCGCAGCCGCTCCTTCGTCGTCTCCCAAAATATGTCTTCGACTCTGTATAACCTGTGCACACTTTATGGCCGCGGCCATAACCTTCTAGCTGCGGCCAGCGGGAAAATATTACAACATAGCCGCACCCAGAAATACCAGGCTGCGGCCATCGGGAAAATATTACAATCCAGCCGCAGCAAGAAATATTACAACCCAAAATATGTTTTATATTTAAGTGTTTATGCACATTGTTTGTAATTGCGGCAAAAGTACCCAGCTTTTTAAAATTGTAAATTTAAAGGTATTTTTAGCGGGTTTTTTTAATGCATCTTGAGTGTTTTGAAGTTTAAATGTTGTATGTGTACGAATCATGTCAATTTTTCACACTTTTACTCTATATTTGTAGTAGGTTCTTAGAAAGTTATTAGGTTAAATGAAAGTTAAACTTTGAGTTTAATATTAGTTTAATTTTACATTTACATTTTGAATCAAATCTTGTAGTTTAAATTGATTTTTTAAAAGTATAAAATGGAATATAGATGAATTAAGATGGTTTGTGTGATTTGTATTAATTTTTTTTGGATATTTGAGTTATATTTAAGTGTTTATGCACATTGTTTATAATTGCGGCAAAAGTACCCAGCTTTTTAAAATTTGAAATTTAAATGTATTTTTAGCGGGTTTTTTTAGTGCATCTTGAGTGTTTTGAAGTTTAAATGTTGTATGTGTACGAATCATGTCAATTTTTCACACTTTTACTCTATACTTGTAGTAGGTTCTTAGAAAGCTATTAGGTTGAATGAAAGTTAAACTTTGAGTTTAATATTAGTTTAATTGTACATTTACATTTTGAATCAAATCTTGTAGTTTAAATTGATTTTTTAAAAGTATAAAATGGAATATAAATGAATTAAGATGGTTTGTGTGATTTGTATTAATTTTTTGGATATTTGAGTTATATTTAAGTGTTTATGCACATTGTTTATAATTGCGGCAAAAGTACCCAGCTTTTTAAAACTTGAAACTTAAAGGTATTTTTAGCGGGTTTTTTAGTGCATCTTGAGTGTTTTGAAGTTTAAATGTTGTATGTGTACGAATCATGTCAATTTTTCACACTTTTACTCTATATTTGTAGTAGGTTCTTAGAAAGCTATTAGGTTGAATGAAAGTTAAACTTTGAGTTTAATATTAGTTTAATTGTACATTTACATTTTGAATCAAATCTTGTAGTTTAAATTGATTTTTTAAAAGTATAAAATGGAATATAGATGAATTAAGATGGTTTGTGTGATTTGTATTAATTATTTTGGATATTTGAGTTATATTTAAGTGTTTATGCACATTGTTTATAATTGCGGCAAAAGTACCCAGCTTTTTAAATTTGAAATTTAAAGGTATTTTTAGCGGGTTTTTTAGTGCATCTTGAGTGTTTTGAAGTTTAAATGTTGTATGTGTACGAATCATGTCAATTTTTCACACTTTTACTCTATATTTGTAGTAGGTTCTTAGAAAGCTATTAGGTTGAATGAAAGTTAAACTTTGAGTTTAATATTAGTTTAATTGTACATTTACATTTTGAATCCAATCTTATAGTTTAAATTGATTTTTTAAAAGTATAAAATGGAATATAGATGAATTAAGATGGTTTCTGTGATTTGTATTAATTTTTTTTGGTTATTTGAGTTATATTTAAGTGTTTATGCACATTGTTTATAATTGCGGCAAAAGTACCCAGCTGTTTAAAATTTGAAATTTAAAGGTATTTTTAGCGGGGTTTTTAGTTCATCTTGAGTGTTTTGAAGTTTAAATGTTGTATGTGTACGAATCATGTCAATTTTTCACACTTTTATTCTATATTTGTAGTAGGTTCTTAGAAAGCTATTAGGTTGAATGAAAAGTGCGTGCCCCGTTGCGGCTGTACCGTTTAGGCTGCGACCGGTTCGGTTCAAAAATTTATCATCGACTCTGTATAATATGTGTTCCTAGTATGGCTGCGGCTATTTAGGTCTGGCTGCGGCCAACGGGTCAAAAAATTCAAATAGCCGCGGTCATAGAAAAACGGCTGCGGCTGTATTAGTTCAAAAATTTCTCATCGACTCTGTATTAATGTGCACCCATTATGGTTGCGGCTAAATATTTCTGGCCGCCGCCGAAGGGATTAAAAATTAAATATGGCTGCGGCTGTAGTGTAATGGCTGCGGCCGTACTAGGCCCAAAATATGTCATCGAATATGTTTAAATGTGTACCCCGTATGGCTGCGGCTATATGGGTACGGCCGCAGCCTAGAGGATGAAAATTTCCCGTTGGCCACGGCTATGTAGTTCTGGCCGCGGCCGGTGTAGCAGTTTTTTTTAAAAAATTAGTACAAAAATTTAATTTCTATATCCGGTTCATTCCCTCTCAAAACCTATTCTAATTTTTCTTTTTCTCCGATTTCGATCAAAAATTCTCTCCATATTCTTCTTCTTTCTCCCCATGACCTAAACCTTCTCTATTTCCCTATGATTAGCCAAAGATGCTTGCCGGAGACAATAAAAGACCGAGTTCTTCTTCAGAATCTTAAGGTACTTCTCAATTTCAACTCTTGCAGCGTATGAACAAAAAATTGTAACGAAAATAATCTGATTTCTTGTTTCGATGATGTGGTTTCACACAATGGACGAAGAAAGAGGTGATTCCCTATCTCTGATCGCTCGCTTGTTGTTCGCTGAATTGCCTAGCCTATCAATTTCGTGCTGCCCCGTTTGATCGTTTCCTAAGCTTGCCTAACACGATCGCTAGAGAAGTTTCCCGGAGATTCTCGTAAGTTGAGTTATTTAAACGCCAAATTTCCATGATATTCTTATTGATTATACTTTAAACGTATAAATTAGAGTAGATGATTAGGAATTATGGATTTTTTATATAAATCGTTTACAATGTTGTATGAATATTTTGAAGAATTAGATGAATATATTTTCTAGGTACAAATTGATCATTATGCCGTCACAACCGTTGCCAAATTTAAAATCGAAGCATCGTTTGTCGACATCAAAATCCCGCAAAAAACATGTGTCGTCTTCACAACCAACAACAATTGCGGGCCACAAGCATACACAAACTTGGAAACGTGTTTCGCCTCCCACGAAGAAACATCTTCCATCCTCGCATACGAATCCATCTTTGGGCAGCAAACGTCCTTCATCTTCACAACTTGAAACGTCTTCGGGCGATCTAATTCCTAATTGCTATCCGGGTAACGTTCTGAAGAACTCTTATTTACATTATTCGTTGAGTGTGTAGTGGAATGATTTATTCATTTGATTCTTAACTTTGTGTTAGATGTTGGTTCCGCAAGTAAAAGACCTAGAAAAAAGCTCTCACCGGAAGATGACGGGAAACGAAAATCAATAGTGATGAAAACCGTTAATAAGGTTAGAAGTGCTGGGGAAAAAATTAGTGTTTGCTTCGACAAGAGAGGTCAACCTTTGGGGAAATCGGGTAGTCAATTAAGTAGCTATATGGGCGTACTAGCTAGGGAACATGTTCCAATTAGTATTAAAGCTTGGAGTGATAAAGAGAATGCCCAAGCTTGGAAGTAAATAAGAACACGGCTGGTAGATCTATAAAAATTGGTTTTATAGAAACTTTTGGATTCGTAACATCAGAAAATACAAGAATCCAAGCCCGTGAACTCTACAGCACACTTAACAAGTGCGAGAAGAACTGCCTCATGCTCATGCCGTACAATATGGTGAAAATAATCACTGGATTCTCAGTGTCATCGATCCTTACAAAGATCGGGTGATTACATTTAATCCTTTAGAGAAAGGAGATATATTTCCAGAGCTCAAAGTCGTCTTAAAGCTGTAAGTTCTTACATTTTTTTAGTTATTGTATTGGATAACTTATTTTGGTTGATAAATATTAATTTTCAAAACTATGTTGGTGCATATATCGTACGTATATTGTTGTAGGACTCTTCAAGAATCAAGCTTGAACACACGGATGTCAAAATGAACAAGGGCTCACAAACAATGTTTTATAACATTAGAGATTCTCCGAAACAACCGGGAGATTTTGAGTGCGGTTATTACGTTATGCGCCACATGCGAGACATCATTGTGCACGGAATTAAGTAGTTGGCCGAGAAGAAGGAACCGTACACACAAGGCGAAATTGACGAGGTTAGATTAGAGGCAATGGAAAATGTTGAGGCAATGATTGATTTTTAATTATACGTTCGGGTGTAATTATAGATTTGTTGAATGTTATATACGTCTAATCGAGTTATTGTATTGTGATTATGGTATTGGTTTAGTTCTATTTCATGGTTTGAATTAGTGGATGTTCTTTAATTTGGTTATAAATTGTTAAATTTCGGATCTGTTCTACTTGGCCTAGGCTAACATGTATCCGGCTGCGGCTAAATATTTTTTTACGTAATGATTAAATTTTGTGCGATGGATGGCCTAAGCCAGATTTAAATGGCCGCAACGACATGCAATAACGTGGAAAAAATTTATTTGTTCACTGCTGCGGCTAATTATTTATGGCTGCGGCCTGACATGAACAAACCGCGTCGGCGGGAATAATCTAGCCGCTGCCAAAACGAATAATAAATTTGTCGTTTTTAAATTCTAGCCTAGGCCGTAACTTTCTGGCCGCGGCCGTCTGCGTGAAGTCAGCAACGGCGATATTGCGATGGCTACGGCGAGTACGGTGGGTAAAAAATAATTACCGAGTTTCTCGGCCACGGCGACAATATTCTGGCCGCGGCCGTTTCAGCGATTTTCATAATTAAACGTGTTTAAACATCGTAAAATATTTGTTGCATAAAGCTATCTCGCCCCAGCCAGATTCAAAATGGCCGCGGCCATCGGGATTTATACAACGTCATTTTCGTGTTACGGTTTATATGTTGCACAACGGCAATAATTTCCGTTGTGCAAGATTGCGCAACGTTGCATATTGCAACGGTTTTTTTGTGTTGTGTAAACTTTAAACAACACGAAAAAGCCGTTGTGCAAGCAACTATTTGTAGTAGTGACCATAGGCTGAACAACGATCCGAACTCGAGCGTCTTCCTCATTCCTCCGCCCTTCGCATCTTTACCGGCGCTCACGGCAATCCACAGCCTGGGCTTAAACGAAAACGACGACAACGGTGATAGAGACCAGGATCGGCGCGGCAGGGCGACATTACTGAGATTGCACGGCGGCGAAAGGGAGGCGGCGGAGAAGCGAACGGCGAGCGAATGAACAGCCTCCCTAGTAGTGAACCAAAGAAGGAGCGCTAAGATTACATGGAGTATGTACGTCTGTGTGTGAGAGAGAGAGAATGTATGTACGTGTGTGTATATATAGATATATATATATATATATATATATATATATATATGTGTGTGTATAGAAGTGAGGATTTTGAAAATGGAATTAATTGAGGGGTAAATTAAATGAAATAAAACTACAATTATAGGAAAAATAATTTTGAAATTAAAATATAATTAATAATAATTAAACGAAAATTAATATTAATAACTAACATGAAGGATAATATGGTCCAAACAAAATTATTAATGGGTATAAATTAATTTTATGAAATTATGGGCATTTCTTTAAAACTTTAAGTGTTTTTTTTTTATATTTTGTGAGTTTTTCTTTATATATATATAAAACACCGGGTCAGTCATGATCACAGCCGTAATGAACGAAACATCATACCTGCATGTATCATGCTACGCTAAGCCCGTATGACTCGTGAGTCGTGACTAATTGACTATTTCCATGTTCGTTTGCTCCTTTGATTTAGGCTGTTGTGGGTCCCAAGAGAGTGAGACCGTGACGTCACGCTCGAAAGCTATAGATGTATGTGTATGTATGAAGCTTTGTGTGATGACCCTATCGGCCTATCCCATTAACAATAACAAATGGAGGGGACATAATTTTCAAGTTGAGTGACCATTTGGCAGCAAACTGTTTGCTGAGTTGGCCATTTACTTTCGCTTTGGCCCCACTTTACCTAACCATCTAAAACTCCAAACATTTTTCAAAAAAAGAAGAAACCAACTAACTAACTAACCATCGAAATACTATAATAAATGTTGTGAAAATACAGTCAATATACTAGAAAAATGAATGCGTATGTCGAAAACTGATATATTAACATTTGACATAATTCTTTCTGTATAACTTGGTGCTTTATGATGTATAAATTGGTCCAAAATGTCTCATACTTTGCTATAATTGTCTCCTGAGCATTAAATATAACATAACATATTATTACGGTTATCTTATCAATTATAGTATTTTTTTCAAATACTGTGGAACTTGTATGGTAATAGTGCTTCGAGAAATGGACTTTTTTTTATATATACAATTTCATAATTTAAAATATTGATCTTATTCGTTAACTAGTTGATAAAGTTACCAACAAGTACCATCATTTTTAACGTGTGGCCGTAAGCAATGTGCTAATATATTTGAAATAATATGATTGTTGCTCTATATAGTATATAGTATATACTATAAGTATATATATATATTCATATAATATCCCTTAGGTATATATTTTTTCATGTTCTGTGATATAAATTGCCACAAATGTGCCCCCGAACTTTATTTATTGAATATTTTCCTTGAGATTCAGTATCACATATATATTCCTTAAAAAAAAAAAAGGATGTTAACCCTCATTAAAATTGACGATAAATGTTATCTAGCGCGTAGCTCGTGGCTCATTTGAGGTACTTACATCAGATATATTATATATCTCCAATCTCATGGAACCTTCATATTTCATGACATAAACTACTTGATTGCTCAATATAATCTAGTAAATTAGTCTTGTCCGTAAATTAATTGGCAAAAATATATTTCACTAAGGCATGTATGACAAAATATTAGCCTTCGGATGTAATAAAGGATATTATCGTCAAAAAATCAACTTCAAAGGACAAAGTGCACCGATAAGAAAAATGTCAATTAGTCTTATCAAGCTATGATATTCATCACATAATAACACTATCACACCCCAAAACAGCCGAATCCAAAAGCACATGACCCAGATCAGAAATGGGCTTCTCTATTTCCTCATTAATGGTGGCAACAACATTAAACCCTAATAAATATCCTTCCCAAAGCCATTATTACTACACATTCCCATTCTAGATTCTCTCATACTCTTCTTATTAGCTAAAATGGTTTCTAAGAGACTTAATTTTCTGTCTCTCATTGCTCTCATGATCATCATCTTCTCTGTCATGACTGTGAGTGCGAGACACACCCGAACTTTGAAGTTGAAGCCGAAGCCATCGCCGAGCAACTTCCTTGGTTTCTTGCCCAAGGCCTCTCCGATCCCTCCTTCTGGGCCTTCCAAGGAACACAACGCCATTGGTTTGCAAAGCCTCTCACACCATTCTGCATGATCTTACTATAATACTATATACACTTAATACATATATATATATAGCTGTTGTATAAAGTTGCTGCTTATGTATACTACTTTTTGTTCATACGTCGTGATCAAGCATGATCTAGGGTTTCTTTCTTCATCTTTTAATTTCTAGTGAAGCACAAGCACCTATATGGATATTAATAACATTAGTGCTTTTCAGTTCAAACACGTGTATATAATTAATTTATTATTATTGATTAATGTCAGTTAACGAATTTTCTTACTATTATACGATCGATCGATCAAATCTATAATTCTCTATAATACGATCGATCGATCAAATCTATAATTCTCTACTCTAGTCATGATAAACTTTATAATAATTAAAGTTTAACAATATTCAGAACAGAACTTACCAAGCGTCAAGAAACATACCGTAATTAACTTTTATAACTAAAAATAAATCTAAGCAAATACCATATGCTATATATGTATGCGTTTTCTAAATATCATTTTCTTTTTTGGCGATGAGAGAGAGAGTTCTTAGAAGTAATTATTTGGGCAAGTTGTTTTGGTTTTTGAGTATCTCGAAAACCCTAAACGACATCAAACTGTTGGCAATAGTGACCGGACTTGCTTCGAAATATTGGTTGAGGTGACAAGAGAAGGTTTTGTATCTTTTTAAATGATTTATAAAGTCATGAATAAGATCTTCTCCGTGTACTGCACATATGTCGATTTCAGCAACGTTACACTGCACATATGTCGATCAATCATCGTTGTGTGTGTATATACAAATAGACAAGTAAGATATCCGTGTATATTAAAGGTTCACACTTTAAAGGTTCACACTAAAATAATTGCGCAGAAGTGTAAAAAATTGGTGCAAAGTTAATATGAAATTAAATTATCATATAATTTCACAATTTAGGTCACCCAACAACACACTCCTGGTAAACAATTGTCTCCTTGTGTACAACATAGTTCTTTATATAATAAGTCTACGCAGACTTTCACAAAGAATAATCAGTAATTAATTAGTAGTATATATGTCTTGATTTAGTACATAAAATATTTATTGGCTTGGGTAGTACCAATTTTTTAATACTACAAAATTTGCGAAATCCGAAGAGACTAGGTCCGCAAAGTCCACAAATAGAAAATCTAAACCATACACTAAATTTTATACTAAATTATATATGGTTTAGGGTTTATAGCGAAATGTGACATTTGCAAAATAATGAAAGTTTAGTTAGCATTTTTGAGTGGTCAATTAATAATGTTAACTAATATTAAATGACTACACTACGCTTAAATATATTTTAATAATATAAATGAGCAAATATTTTGTAACTAATATACGTAATTAAGTTAACATATTAATCGAATATTTTTTAATTAATTATGACAATAAATATTTTTATATATTAGGTAACCATAATGTGAATTTCCCCGCAATACATGCCAAATTTAAAAGGTGGTTGAGTAAATTAAATCCCACAATTCATGCCATTTCTCTTCCTCCAATTCTTAATTTTATATTAAAATTCGCAGTGTATATACGCAGTTAATATCTATTAACATACATGGTTAATATCAGTATAACAGAATTAATATATGTTAATTTGCACGTTAATTATCCTCTTTAATATGTATTTCCACATAGATATGCACGTTGATATCTGTTAATTTGTATCTCCACGTAAATATGCACGTTAATATCTGTTAATATTAATATGCACGTTAATATGCATGCTAATATGCACGTTAACATGAACACATATTTAACATATATCCATTCCAAAACATAAATTAAAATTAACACATATAAAATAATATTTGCGCAATATAAGTATCATAAAATAAAGGAAATAAAAGCAATACGATCAACAAAAGATTGAAAAAAAACGAAAACAATCAAGTTTGACGAAAGCCAGCGCGCTGGACGGCGACGATTGACGTCTATGGCGATTGAGGAGGAGAACAAGGGGGAGGAAGAGAAGTTGTGGTGACGCTTTATGAAAGAGCAGCGGTTCGTGCGTGTAGAGAGAGAGAGAGAGAGAGGGAGAGAGAGAGAGAGAGAATTTTCTAAAATTTTGCATAAATAATAGCAAATTTGTTAAAAAAAAAAATAAAAGGGCAATTCGGAATAGAATATATGTTGAAAACGCCACGTCATAAAAAATGGCTATTTCCTAAAAATAATTCAAAATTTGATTATTTTGCAATATTATTGTTTGCTATTGGCCCTTAGGTGCAGTTTCTCATTATATATACCCGTATTATCTTCTAAATATAAAATATATATAGTAGAACCTCGTTAAAGTAATAATCTCGAGAAAAAAAAATCGACTCTTACTAAGATGACTAAATTTTCTCTTAATAGAATTATAAAATTCAATAGTCTCAAGAGTAATAGTTTATAGAGATTTTATTCTATGTATATATATATATATATATATATATATACTATCTCAAAAGACTCCAATATCTTAAGTCTCAAAGTCTATACAAGGAAACAAAGTATGAATACCTACATACCTAGATAGTCAAAATATGGTAACATGGTCAATATGGTTAAAAACGTTTTAGCTACTTCTTATCACTAGCGGTATAATCGACTTTTTGGTATTTTATATAAATAACCGCATTTTGTTTGTAGAACAAATTTGAGATCAAATTATTGTCGATAACGGGAGTGCATGCAGTTTTCCGTTACACAACGGATCCTGAAGTTTTACAACTTAGTCCACTACGGGGGTTAAGTTCTTGCTACAGCTTAGACCTCTGCCGTGGCAACTATATGTCTTAAGTAATGTGAAAAAATATTAACGATCACTACCAGGATGTTATATTCTCCATTGTTCTCGCCGCAGTGACTTAAGTTTTAAACGATGGATTTCTTAAACATTCGTGAAATTTGATTTTGCATTACGGTTTTTAAAAACCGTCGTAGTAGCAGCCCCAGTTTTTGTATAATTCATATATAGTTATATACATTAAAATATATGTAAGAAAGATCGTCGAGTTTGGGTCGATTCTGTCGTTTAAGGTCTCGCAGCACTCGCACATGGCTCACAATTTCATGCCATTAATTGATGATTTTGATGCATTCAATGCTTGAGGTGACACAAAACAGTTTAACGGACGATCAACGAACTTTTGGAATCGGTCCTTTAATTTTCATGTTAAAATAAAATTAAAAAAGATTCGTCTAATTTCATTGTGTTTCGACATTTTTAACGTCATTATCTCGTTAAGAAATGGTCGAACCTTTCGAGTTGAAAGTTGCAGTAGTACGTGTCGGTATAAAAGTTCTATTAATATAATATTTAAAATATGTCGGCTGATTTGGAGCCTGGTAATTCCTACAGAAAAATATAATTTATGAAACATGATGTAGGTGTATCTAACAAGTATCCAGATTAATGAGCAAGGAGGAAGTACCATGAGTTTTTTCTGCCTGATGTAACATCTCTTTTTTTTTTCTTCATCCTACTTAGCCTTAGCTTAGCCTACACCTGATATAATAAAGAGTATATTCATACAATTATTTCAGAAAAAATCACGTGAAGCTCTTTGGAGGTTACGAACTTAACTGTCTTCATTTCATAGAGACTATTCAGCTCATAATAAGTTATATCTATAGAAAGAGGGAAATAGAGCACCAAATGCCTTAGTTAGTTATGAGGTTCAGTGTTCAGGTCATTATTGGTGGGTTCCCACCCCCTGATTATCATCACTTCTTTTGTTAACAATGACATTTGCATGAGAGAGAACTTTCGGCTACGTAAGTTCTCTGCTCTTTTTTTATTTTGTTTGTAAAATTTTAAATATCTACTTGTATTATGATCAGCTCAATTTCTTAACTCGTGTTTCCTGAATGTCGGTTTCTTTGAAACTCAGGCTCGCATTCTAAAATTATGGACCTACATTTTTTATTTACAAAAATATTTTCTTTTAATATCCGGTCATTGCTACAGCCTACAAGAATATAATTACATTAAAGAATTTACCTTCGCAGCGGGATTCCGCATGAGCGTGAGGTCCGAGCTCGATCCGATATTCATTTTCCCAATTTCCTTCTTTGAATGGGATTGATTTGAAGACCAAGAGTGATGAAGAGTTTTTACGGCTTTTGGAGTTAAAAGTTGAGTTTTGTTAGTGAATTATGTGTGTTTCATCAGTTTAGAGAGTTTAATTTAACTGGGAAAAAATTATACATTTTCCACGTTTGAGAAGAAGGCAGTTTAAGTGATGGCGTGTGTATATATATAATTATGTATACAGATAATAAATGTAGGGCCCGCTTACTGTTTCACAAAAACTTCATTCAAAAATATTAGCCTTCGAAAATATTAATGGTTTCGGATATTCGGATCCGCAATTTTTTTTAATGTAATGATTTTTTATCAGAGCCGTTGGATCAAAACAATCCAACAGTTCAGATCAAAGTGCCAGTATCATTCCTCATTTTTTATTTAAAAATTTAAAAAAAAAAAGGATCATATGAAATGTCCAAAGATAGCTAAACGTTTTAGAAAGTTGCCCATAGTTTCATTAAATCTATTTTCGCCCATTTATAATATTATTTTTCCCAAACTAACCCTAGTTCATGATTACTAATTTAAATATAAATAATTAAGATTTATGTCCTTTTTTTCATAATTATGCATTGACCGGTCTTATTCAATTAATTCAAATCTATTTGGTAACTACATATACGTTTTCGTAACTACATATACTTACTATTTACCATTTGGTAATTACATATATGTTTTCGTAACTACATATACGTATTTGTAACTACAGTCAGGGGCGAAGCCAGGAAAAATTACGAGAGGGGGCGATTTTTTTTTTTTTGGAAAATCAAACGAGTCGACATTGAAATTATTAACATTTATTGTAATATAATTATCTCGACAAAATTTCCTGGCATGAGAGTGGTTTACAATTTCTTATTATAATCAAAATTTTCCTCAACGAATTTTCATGTTTGTAATATTAATATAAGATGATTTCTCATCTAAAATTAAAGACTTTTTACATAATTTAAATTATTGATTAATGGTGCACAATTTTTTTAAGTATTAAATATAAAATATAACTATTGAACAGTAACGGAGTTAAAATACCAGCTAAGACATTAACTGATTACATCTACATTATAATTTCTTAATATAAACTTTTTATAACTTGTTGAAGTATAAAGATATATCATTATATTTGACAAAAACAGTAAAAAAAGATTCAAATAAAATAACAAAACATAATCAATCTAATTAACTATCTTGAAATATAATATTTATTTAAAGAATCGTAAAAAGATAATTCAATAATTTATAATAAAAAACTGCATATTGCTATTCTTTCAATATAATTTGAGAAGCTAAATATAATAATTATACTCCAAATTTGAGCAACTAAAGATATACGTGAGGTTGCAGACATACTTTTATAGTGTGATTCACGACGAAGTAATGTAGAAAAGATGATTTTTGCTTACCTACATATCTTAATTCTAGCTTTCTATATTAGGTATATAAAAATAAATTAGGCATTTTAGAAGTAGAAGGAATCGAACCCACGTCTTCCATGCACAAAAGACCTTTAAAAGCCACAACTATACCATTGAGACAAAGTTGTCTACTTTATAGCATTGCAATTTTTAATTACTAAATAGTATTTCCTTAAAATTGTATAAATATTAAAAAAACGCGCCGAAACCGAGTGGGGCCGGCCGATCCCGCTCGGCCCAACGTAGTTTCGCCCCTGACTACAGTTACGTAATTGAAGTTTTGTAATTATAGTTTTTTTTATATAATTACAGTTTCGTAACTACATATAAGTATTCATAATTGTAGTTTCGTAATTATAGTCACGTATAAAAAAAGTTGGGTGGAAATATGGTTTTATATGAGACTAACAGCAACAGCAACAACAACAAAAAAGATGAAAATATTACGAATGATTGTGAATGGGTTTAAAAGATTTTGTTTTCTATTTTTTAATTAATAGAATCCTTTTTAATTAATTTTTTTTGAAATATCCTTTTAATTACCTTATTCGAATAATTAAGGGTTTTTTTTTCATAAACTAATTAGTTATTTTGTTTAGCTACATTTAAGGAAAATATTTTAAAAAAAATAAATTAAAATATATATCAGGTAATTAAAATTGATATTTAAATGCAAAATAAAATAGTCAAAAGTAAAAAGGATTAAGTGTATATTAGTTCATATTTTAATTAATTGATAACTTTTATATAAAATGAGCGTTCAGCTCACTAACTTTTAAAAATGACAAACATGTCCAAGTCAATTTTGGGATATTTTTGCTACATAGAAAATATGGGTTGCCCGAAAATCCCGACAGCGCGTCAAATATTCAAAAGTTCAAAAGTTGATCCGTATGTAAATCTAAACTCTGGGAATCAATGATCTCCTCGACATGTATATTCAAATTTATGCGGGGTTTTATTACCTTCGAATAATAAATATATCACCCATTTTTTATTATTCAAAGGTAATTTTGTGTTATTTTTTCAAAATCTTTTTCGCAAAAAACCCTATCGTTCCTCTAATCCCGGTTTGAGTCCTAGCTAGTAGCCTGGTCAGGCATAAATATCTGCGCCAGCCCGAAGTCCGCGAATGCGATCTTCGCGTTTCTATTCTCGTCTCAAGTAGTAAAACTTGGGATATAAATATAAAAAAAATAAAAATAACAAAGTATAGGTTGAAAGGAAATTGTACACGATTCACCTTAAAATGTGGAGATTTGATGGACAAATTCTTGCTTGGAAAAAGAAAGAAATAATAAAAAAGTAAACAAAGCAAATTCAAGAACAAGAAGAAAGCCTTTCTTTGGTGAGATTATCCGGAAACCGAGGATTTTATGTACACCACTACAATACAACAGCTGTATAGAGGGCTTTATGGACCCATCAATCGAATCGATAAGAAATTTATAACAAAAAAGAAGAGAGAGAGACACCTAGTTAAAATAATTAAGGATCAAAGTGACCCCGAAAAGAAAAATATATTACTTTGCTTCCCTCAATCTTCTACGCATGTTGCGAAGTGGGCGAAAGCAGTCCTTCAGACCGGCGTCCTGGCTGGCCGGAGACGACGGAGGACTTGTCCGAAGCACGGACATTGTACTTTTCGTACACTTTTTCGCGGTTCTCCGACCACCATGTCTCTGCTTGGTGCTCTCCGAACCTTCTCCGGCTGCAAAAATCAAGACAAAAAAATTTACACAAAAGATTCGAACACGAGAGATCGCACATTCACAAAACTAGTTCTTCGGGTAATGTATTCGCAAGCTCAAGAAAACATAATTATAAAAAAGTTAATTTCCACATTTGATCTTTCTTATAAGTACACTCCACTCTCTACGACAGAAAATATTCGGCACTAAATGAATTTTTCAAGGAACAACAAGCGGTACCTGAAGCGGACGCGTTTGAGGTCTCTAGCTCCGTCTCGTAAAGCCACGAGAGTTATATAAACACCCGGCTCGTATTGATCGATCCATTCCGCCTCAACTTGGGTGCTATTAACGGCCATTGAAGTACTTCTGGATCTCGTCCCGTTCTCCCCATCTTGGAATGCTCCAGAATCTTTTCCGTCGAGAGTGCCGGCTACACTATTTCCATTTGTATGATTACCTCCATTCGAGATTCCAGCTTCAGAGGAGTGGTCGATCGCGCTATTGGGACTGAAACGCTCCCGATTATCGCTGGCTGCAGTTGAATCTCTCGGCGAATACAGGGCGTGAGATCCATTTAACATCGCAGAATCAGCACCCATGGATGTTATAGAATCGGATCTCGAGTGTCGTTCTGTTCCGTTCAGATCCGGATAGTGCGTTCCATTTTGATCCAATCCGTTTGGAAGGTAAGCCAGCTTGATGCTCTCGCTATCGTAAGTGCCAGGTGGCAGTCTTTCGGCCAAATCTTTGAGCTGTCACCATTGCAGAGGATAATCAGTATGCCAACAATTTTATTGATTGTGTATCTATATAAGTTTCAGAGGACAAATCGATTGTCCAGTACCCACTACTTAAAGTAAGACATTGATTAATCACATAACAAATTAACAGCTTTTCCAGAATCACGAATATATTATTTCCGAATTCGAACACAACCAAAATATCTTCGAAAGGCATAAACATACATCTTAATTTCTAGTGAAAAAGGTAGAAGAAAAAGGGTCCTAACAATGTTCAAACCTTCTGATATTCATATTCAAAAAGATTTGATATGATTCTAGGACTATATGAGCAATGTGACTTCTACCAATGAGTAAAAGGACGACATGGTAAAGTAAACATATCCGTAGGAACTAACCTGTGCAGTAAGTGATTTTATAACTTCTTTTGCTGCATTGGATTTAGCAGATTCCTCCGCTGCACGTGCCATCGCTTCGTGAGTTTTCATTCTCGATTTCTGAAGATCCAGTTCTTGGAGCTCGTTTTTCTGTCTCAGGCTCTCAACCTAAAAAAACAATTAGTTTGATGTAACCAAAATACACTTCCTTCTAAACAAATTTACCGCTTTTACCTGTGCTCGTAGCTTCACCAGTTCCTGATTCAAGAGCTCATTCGTCTTCTTCAGACCCTCTGAAATACCCTTCGAGAACGAAAGCCCTGAAGTGGTTGGAACGGGCGTCGCCGAGCGCGGTGGGCTCGGCCGACGGGAGAACGGCGACACCGACCGAGAACTCACCCCTGACGACGATGTGAGCACCGGCTTCGGAACCGTCCGCCGCAGATCAACAGCGGTTGACAAAACGACATCCTTCAACTGCAGTAATGACGGTGCCTGCCCCGAACGAGCCAGCGAGAATGTCTCGCCTTTCTTCCATTGCTTTGCCAACGCCTTGCTGTCCAACTGCTTTATAAGATCCATGTTTGAACCCACTGACCTGGCATACCGGATCTCTGCCTTATCAAGCCTGTCCTTATTCTCGCCAGAGAGGCGAGCCACGACGTTACGTCTGTTTCCGCTCGCGCTCTCCGACACTTTGTTCAATTTGACGTAACAAGCGTCACACACTCTGTACGGTTTCCCCGGGCTTGGAGCCAAAGCTGCTCGGGTCGCTTTTCTCGAACTACAAGAATGGCAGTGGACGAGACCACAGTTATAGCAGTTATGTCTCTTCCGTGTGAAACCGAAAGCCTGTCTGCATGACGAGCACTGCGACTGCTCGGCGCCAGAGACCCATTTGTGGAGGCAAATGGCAGAAGTGTAATTCGAGCCGCAAGCAATGTACTTCACGTGCCGGTCTCTCAACCCTTCGACCAAAGTCGGCGATTTTCGATCCTCGGCGTCTCCATGACCTAATCTCCCGTTCGCCCCCTTTCCCCAAGTGTACACCTCGTTGCGCGCCGTTAGTATCGCAACGTGATACGCACCGCAAGCGATCTCATCAACACACTCGCCCATGAGCCTTTCTTCCACCAAGCATGGAAGCTTTCCGTCGGAGCGGGGATTCCCAAGCTGACCATAAACAGTGCTTCCCATGGCGAACACCTGTCCAGACGTCGTCAACCCAACGGTTAAACTGTGGCCGCAAGCGATTTTGTGGAAGTTGTAGTCGATGAGCGCCGGGACACATGTCGGTTTAAGCCGAGGCTCCTTGTCACCATGCCCAAGCCGGTTCTTGTCGCCGTCACCCCAAGTGAAAAGCTTCCCCGAAGATATGGCGGCACTCGATTGCGTCGCGATAACCTCTACGACTGCAGCAGTGTGCCATACCCCACATGCGACAGCAATCGTCCTTAAACCCGAGAGAGACTCCACTTCCTTTGGGTACGCGATACTCTCCCGGTTCCCATGCCCCAACACACCAAACGTACCGTCGCCGAAAGTGAAGAGATTTCCACTTGATGTCAAAAGAGCCGTGTGCCAGGGACCACATGTCACCGAGGCTATCTGCAAACCCTCGAGTGGCCCAGAGATTCTTTTAGGTATCCAGTGACTGACATCAGTGCCGTGACCAAGGAGCCCTGCATTGTGGGTCCCGTCCCCCCATGTGTAGAGCTCCCCGCTCATCGTGACGGCGCACGTGTGGAACTCTCCGCACGCAACGAAGTCGATTACCGTGGTTGACAAAGACTCGACCAGGCGAGGCTGGACCACGTCTTTCCCTACACCGTGGCCGAGCCGTCCCCCGGATTCCTCGCCCCATGTGAAGAGCTCGCCTTGCCTCGTCACCAGGGCGGCGTGTTTGACGCCACATGCAATGTGATGCACGTCCAAAACAACGTTCGATTCTAATGGCTTGGGGAGAAGTACATCGGCTCTAGGGCTGACTATAGTGGTGGTTTTATCGGCACCAACCTTGAGAACACTATCGCATATGATCTCGCCCCATATGTAGATGTCTCCAAGGGCTTCACAGTCGTCCGGTGCAGAGCCGTGGCTGGAAGTGCTGGGAGCACTTGAAACACTGACACGGAAAGCGTCTGATCCAGATGATCCTTTTACTTGCATGTTTGTCTGTTCTGATGCTACATGTGACCTTACGGAGTTTGAAGAAGTGTCGGGATATGAGCTCTTTGGAGAAGTGATCGGGTTGAAGTTGACTACCTCTGGAGAGGTGATGATATCTCTTGCACCGCTAGCGGAACTATTGCTCGGGCTGTCAGATGTCAAATCCTTGTTATCCTGTATTCAGTCAATAAATCACTAAATTAATAGATACTCTCGAAAATCCTTGAATCTGATAGATAATAGAAAGAAACAAAAAAGGACAACTCTAAGCTAAGATTAAGCTACTTTTACTCAAAGAGACAACAGTTCAGCATAACCTATATGAATAATTCCTCGATCTTCAACTGGCATCACCCTACCAAAGACTAAACTGCCCTTCGTAGGCCTAAATTTTAATGCCCATGCCAGATTTCCAGAATCGCTTAGGTCAAACAGGAATCCATAATGCATGATCAAATTCCGAAATCATAGTTTGTTTATGTTGATCCTGTAATCTAAGGAAGATAATTACAAGCAGTTGTAATATAACTTTATTTTTTTCTAAAAAATAGTGATGAACAAGTATAATTTAACATAATATAAAAAAATTAGTGTGTTTGTACGTATTTACATCGATGTAGAGCCCTCCGTCACTCCATCCGTCAATCTTAGAGCGTCCGCCTCTTCCAGAGGATATCAGCGCTTTGAGGCCTGCAATCCACACCTCCGCCTCGACTTTATCCTTGCAAATCTGAAAATGGCAATTAAATATTAGCCGTTGAAACCAAAATAAAATACAAAGCCTAACACACTAGATTGGTAGAAACCAAAGCTTCTATTACTTACTAAATCAAGGGACCGCTTCCCGTTGTTGTATATAAGAGAAAACGACAAATAATCCTTCTCCGGGCGTAGATATCGTTGAAAAACAGCCTGTTTTAAAAATCATAAGTTTTACAAATCATTAATATAAAGATATATATATATATATATATATGAAAACATGGAGAGACAGGGGGAGAGAGAGAGCGAGAGCTCACAGTTCTTTGTCCAGGAATGATTCTCAAAACAGATGCTAACTTCAAAACCCGTTCGCCACTGCTCGAGATCCAGATCAAAGAAGATTCATCCTATAATTTTCCGTAGCAGTAATAAATATAAGATACGGGATAGTGTGATTAAAAATGTGATAAAAGTCATCTCATCATTATAGATAAGCTCAGAATTATTATTTTTATTTCCGGACTTCGGATATTGAGCTCTTCTATTCAAAACCTTGCACATGAAAACTCACATGGGAGAGTCTAAACGGACAAAACTTCGGTTTTCCCTTACGACCATATTTAACCAGCTGAGCACCCTTCTTTAAAGCAATTAGAGCCTGTAAAGATCATTTCACAAAACCATCATTAGAGCCATCAGTACAACTCTGCATAAACAAATTGCTGAAACAAATAACTAAGTATTCTATATTACTACGCTATTTAACGAATAAAACGGCCGCTGCACAAATATTAAATATATACTATTCTTCAAGACTTAAAGAAAGGAAATGGAATGCGATCATGCGCAAAGCTAAATTACTCAGTCTAAGTACTTTGCTCCCCATCGTACGCATCGATATATAAGTGTGGATCATGGGTTCTATTCTCAATTATATTCTTCGAAATACAGATCACCGTATGAAGAAGATTATAGAAAATGCAAAGAACATAATATTTTTCGAGCAACCAGTTTTCAATCAAACAGAAACGATCACTCATTACTTTTTCCCAAGCATTTCAGAAATCATGGACACGCTAAAAAAGATGTGACCTTAATATGTTCCCTTTTTCGGCAGACGAAGCATAGACCCGCGTACTATAGTGTGTCTAATCAATAATCCATCTGAAGTATCTCAATTATCTTACTATACAGAATATGATGAGCATTGTTCATTTTCAGCGAATTAAGGAACCAACTTTGTAAGAAAATCCCTTGAAATCCAAAACTCGAATGCTGAATTCGAGAGCAATTTCACAAAAACATTGATTACTCGAATCCATTCGTAATTTTTGGATCAAAATCGAACATTAAAGTTACTTACAGAGCTTTAGCTTTTCAAATTGAAAGAGCACAAGCATGATTAGACCTATACTTTCCAGATTCATCATAGTTTTCTAAGCCCAAATAGCAAGTGAAGAACAAATCATCAAACCATCCTGCATAAGCCAATAACCAATGCTAAACTTCACTACTTATTCCACTAAATTCATCGAAATCAATCACAAATTCTCGACTTAGCAAATCAAAAACCTTCCCTTTCGAATTTTTCTAGCGTTTTTAAAAGGTCAACTGTTTTTCAGACCTCACCGTTGACCAATTCCAAGGTTTTCGAACTCAAATCAACCCCAAAGATTCATGGAAAATGATTCACAAATCTCATTTCAGCATCGAATTCCAAAACCTTGAGAGAGAGAGAAGGAGAAGGAGGAGAAGAAGAAGAAGAAGAAGAAGAAGAAGAAGAAGAAGAAGAAGAAGAAGAAGAAGAAGAAGAGGAAGAACAAACCTGCTCGATGTCACGGTCGGCATTCCCATAGCTAACAAGATCTGCCATTCCATGTGAGAGAATTCTCCGAAACTCCACCACCCTCTCCGATCCCTCGCCGGAGCACCGGTCATCATCTACGACCACCGCAGGCGCGCCGTTTCACTACCATCAACGACAATCGCGCGCACAATCCCCCGAACCGGACGGAAAAACAGCTCGCAGATCTAGTCCTCGAGCTCCGGCGAAGAGCTCCGGCGCAGAGCAGAAACGTTTTTCCGGCGAGCGGAGCTGATTTCGCGGCGAGAGGAGAGCTCGCGACAGGGAACCGGAGGGAATTGGAGGGGACGGAACCGGAGGATATAGAAGCGGAGACAGAGGAGAGAGAAAAATCTGTGAAAGAGGAAGAATTTAGGGAGTCGAGACAGACGAGAAGAGAGAGAGAGAGTCTGTCAAAGTACAACTAGTCAAACCCTCCTTCTTGGAAGAAAATTGGAAAAATATATATTTTTATATAATTTAATTAAAAACTAATTACTCTTCTTAAATAATCCTGTAAATTTGGTAATAACCAGATTAACGATTTTTATTTCCATATTTTTTATTCTGGATGATGTCAAAATTGTAATAATTCACAAAAAAAAAAACAAATAACCTTTTTATTTATAAATAAAATTAAATGCTAATTAATTTGAATCATCGGATTGGGAATCAAGGATTGAGATAAAGTAGAAATTATTTACGGAAAATTTAGATTCAATTATGTATTTATAGAAAATATAAACATTCGCTTGAAATTCAAAATAAAAAAAGAGTACTATTATGTTTTCAAATTATGTGTCTATTTTAGAGTAATTAAAAAATAGTATTCATACCAAGGTGTCAAATTTCGGGAATTTCGGGTCGGCTTTCGTTTTGCAGAGAACACCGAAACGACAATCCTACCGTTTCGCTGTCGTTTTACCATTTTTCGGGAAATTCGGAACGACTTTCGTTTTGCATGCCTCTTGTCGTTTTTACTCATAAAACTGGCGAAAAATGACTTGAATTTGGAAAAAAATTAAACTATTGGTAGATTTCGGCAAAAATACCAATTAAATTTTTAATTCCACCCCACCCCACCCCGTCTCGGCTCGGACGGCGGCGGCGCGCGCGTGGTAGTACATTTGTGTGAGTCCTCCCCCATCCACAAAATCCTATGACCCTAAGGGCCCAAGCCCTTGTCCCTAATATTTGGTATATAAACATCACCAAACTCTTATTATCTATCAATGTGGGACTTTTGTTATTCAACTAATATCACACATTCACACTTAACATACACTTCACCTAATAAATTAACTTAATATTATACACTTCAAATAATATTATACACTTAACATACATATACACTTAATATATAATATTATATTCTTCAACTAATAATAAATTTGTTAACATACATACACAATTTACATGCATATTCACTTATTATAACAGACTTAACATATTCACTTCACATAATAATTTGACTTAATATTATACACTTCAACTAATAATGTGATTTTACATTATACATTTCACACCTACATATTTAAGTTACAAATGTGTTTTGTTGTATACAATTATGTCTTGTATTTATTAAATATGTAGTTTTGAACCTATATAAATATCATGCTTAAATACTCAAAAAAATTTTACAAAATATCCGTCGGCATATCCATCGGCAAGCGGTATGCCCATTCGAAAAATTCGGTAAATCCGGTAAACGATATGCCCTTTTTTTACCATTTGCCCATCGACATACCCATCGGCAAGCGATATATCCGTAAAACGAAAAATTCGAAACGAAAACGGCAAGCGGCATTTTAAACCTTGATTCATACAACTTAAGATGCCTAACTGTTTTCGAATCCTTTTTGTTGAAGCTCAAAAAATGGTTTTTCCATCGATAGAGCTTAAAAAAACATTTTGCAACGCCACAAACTCCATCTTTAATTATTAAAGCATATTTTGCCGCAATCTGAATCTCGGAGGGCGGCCAGTAAGACTAGAGGTGTGCCTCGCGATGCGCAAAAGCAAGTCGCGACTCGTCACGACTTTTTCTGGGAATCGCGATGCGTCACGATTTTGCGATAAAAGTTGCGATCTTCGGATTGGGGATCTCCGTGATTTTTCTTTTTTGACATAAATAACATATTTTTTCACCCAAAATTTATTACATGTTAACTAAATTTGTTAAAATTATTAATATGTTTCAAACTAATATTTATTAACATATGTAAATTAATAATAAAAATCAAGATTATTAAAAATAATAAATTATAACATATTTAAATAATAATTTTGAAAAAAATAAATTATAGATAATAATTTTAAATAATTAACATACTTAAATATGCCGCAATTATCGCCAGCGAGTCGCGACAAAATCGCGACCCGTCGCGATGTGTACAGTCGCAATTTTTCACGATTACGTCGCGATGTCGTGAGTTGCGGCTCTAATAAGACGGCGCAGAAGGCTCCCTCTCAGCCGCGGGCTGCCATGTCATATAAGTGATAAAGTTGATTGTCCAATTGAATACATTAAAAAAACGGTTGATATACGTTAACAAAAGTATACCTAATAAAGTTGCATTTTTCTTTTCTTTTTTTTTAGACAGAAATTTTTCAATCGATGATAGGCATTAATTTTAGAGTTTTAAGAAAAATGTCATGTCATTAAATTTACGGTTGACTAGCTTATAGAGCAAGAGGGGACACATTTCACGTTATGTGCATAAAATCCAAATTGTAAAGCACAAAAATAGTTCTACTCGCATAAATAAATAAATGAAATAAAGTGGAGATCTTTATGATTTTCCACAGCCAACTTTATTGGGTTTGTTGGGGTTGTTTTGGTAATTCAACCTGCCCAAACGAGAATGACTATAATGCCCTTAGAAAATGTGAAAAGCGATAAATAATAAGAGAGAAAAGGGTACGAAAGACAAGAAATTATAGATATTGTGTCGTTTGTGACGCGAGAGGAGATTTTGGGGTCCAAAACGAGGAGAATGATTTTGTAGGAGTTCGTGAAATCCTCTACTCTTCGACCAATAGGATGGCAATTTGGGCAATCCCAACCTTTTTTAATAAACTTCGACCAATAGGATGGCAATTTGGGCAATCCCAACCTTTTTTAATAAACTAGTTTAGTAGAGAGTACTTGTCATTTTGCTTCCTTAACTTCTATCTTTGTACAATTTGGCTCTATAAAATTTAATTTGTGACAAAACTATTTTATTTTTTTGGGAAATTTTTATTTTTTAGTTGACTTGTTTAAATCAAGCGAAGAAGTTTTTACAGTTCGACCTGTTATGAAAATGTCAGAAGCATATATTTTCACTACAAAACAATAGAGGGGAAGAAAAAGAAAAAGAAAATCTTCTAATTAACGATCAAAGTCGACACGTTGGATGCTTGAACGTCTTTGGGGTCGCCGACTTGGATCACGTGGCGTGACGGTTCCTAGCCTTATGTGGTTTTTTTTCTTTTTTTCGATGTCAATTGAGTAAGTACACAAATCCAAAAAATGTGGATAACGCATTTGATAATTGATTCACTTTTCTAAAGCATAGGCCAAATTATGATGAATAGTAAAAGAACAAAAATATATAAATCATGTGACTATTCTAAAGCACTATAGATTACAATGATTAAAAAAAATTGAGAATACAATGAAAAACTATGCGATGCGCAAAATATAAATCTCTTCCTCGTATTTCCTTCGAAGGCTAAGCGCTTCTATTTGGAAGCATGGATGTCATTTCTGAATCATAAACTAAAATTAGGAGTAAACTACACAACTTATAAAGATTAGGGCATTACCAATTACTGGTTAATAAAAGGATAATACAAAATGTTGAAACTTGAAAGTACGTATATAGTTTTTTATATATATATAAAGAAAGTATATAATGTATTGTACACTTGTACTTGTATATCTATTATTGGTGATGAAGTCACCAACATAATGATCAAGAATGATAGATTAATATTGGCCACGATATATGTGATACGTCAGTTAGCTTCAAAATACATTAGTAAGGACATGAACTCGAGAATCAACAGATAATTGTTAAGGTCGGATTTCGTCAAATTCCTCCTTAATTCATGTCGTTTATCCTGAGAACGACGAGAAATGGAGGCAAAGAAGCTCGTTGACTATTGGTCAATAAAAGGATACTTCGTCGCACCTCGAGGAAGTATCTTCAAGGAGGATGCCCAGGGGAAATGTCCGAGAAAATATTCTTGAAGAAGATGCTCGAGGAAGCTCCTCAAAGGGGAAGCTCAAGAGACTGAAGAGATGGCCATCGAGGACGCTTCAGAGGCGTACGTTCTGACCCTAATATATGCAGCCGAGGTTTGGTCGGCGAAACTGACAAAAGGGGAGCCGTACGCGCACTACCTGCTCAGGTTGTCCTCAGAGTGTGGCAGGCGACAACTTTAGTGGAAGTGTGTCTTCTTACTCTTGCTGAGAATGTCAGTGAGGACCACAAAACTTTTCAGAGGAAGGATCACATGAGAATCAACCAAGAGAATCACCATTGTAAAGGATCCGAAGTTTTCCCAAGAGAGAAACCCAGAGAGAAAACCGAGAAAGAGAGAAAAACTTGTACTAAAAATAAAAAACATGTAATCCGAGATTCCATCAATAGAAAAATACACAAAGAATTTGTAGCGATTATCATTCTCTTTTTGTCGATTCTTAACACTAAAAGAGATTAAACCTGGACTCATCTCTTTAAACTCGAGGAGAGATCCTCGTGACAGTTTGTTGGTATTTTGGCCCTCAACAATAATTAATCAAGTAACACTACGAAATAAATTTAACGGGTTTAATAGATGCTAACTCTCACATCAAGAAGTTGCATACCTTCAAAATATGATAATTATAGTTCAAATGACACCTATGCTCACGAGCGGCGACCACTTAAAACGAGACGTCAATTTATTTTTGAAAAATCATTGGTAGTAACCTTAAACACCTAATGAATAGAGCAAAATTGAAGAATATCACTAGGAGCGCAAGGGCCGAGCATACATTGGTCGCCCTGATGCCACATGCTTCAAGTGCGCTTAGAGCATGTCACTTCAACTGTGAAGAGTTTTTTAAGAGCATGTCACTTTTGGCTTGTCAAGAGGACAGTCTCCTCTGCAATTCGATTGAGCAATTGGAGAGTTACATCAATAGTACAACATTCGGTTTACAAAATAGTAATGAAATGTTTACAAAAATGCAACTGAATACTCAATTGTTGCCTTACATACATGTACATTGGTACTACAAATGCTCGTTTTTGGATTATCAGTGAACCCGGACGACTCTTAAATCCCCAGGCCAGATCCGGTGGCCGCGTGAGCAGTCAAAGGTGGCGTCAACGAGGTTGATTAATTAATAAATGACTTAGTTGGAGTCGAAATCTTCTTCCGCGATGGTGTCTCCGGCGGCGAGGGTAGACCTGCCAAAAAAAAATGATGCCGCACCCCGCCACTTATAGCAGAGCTACCTAAGTATCCTAAATGGGATCAAGTCATCACGTAGTTCAAAGTTAGTGACATCCGACGAAAAATGTCCCTGACGAGGGTCGGAACATGTTCGTCTAATAACTAGGGAAATTACCTCCGTTTGTGCCTGATGTTCGTGTATGACAAGGATATTATGTTGGAACTTGGCATCTGGTTTTGATACCGATGGCCGGGATCGATATCGCTATGATGCCGATTCTCTGGGATCTGATTCTCAAAGAATCCCCATAAGAAATTCTTGCTCATTATGTACGACGCGTGGGGTAACCTCTTAAAAATATTTTAAACAAGGATTAGAGTCCTATACCAATAATCCTCATTATCCCATCTGGTTATACATAAAACAAAAATTAATTTGCTAGATCGTGATTAAATAATTTTCTTAACCCATTATTATTTGATTTAATTGAGCCACGAGTAACAGTAAATAATATCATAATCGATAAACTCAAGAAATTGTACCTTACACCTTCAACAATTCTATCTGCGTTCTTTGATCTTCACGAACTCCGTGCCTCCGAAGTTGAACTCTAAAGTGTAGAACTTTTGCCAACTTCGGTAACACACCACTACAGCGGGAAGCTGAACTCTCAAGTCTGTTTAAATTTTATCTTCCTGACCACAGGCGTCCATTGATACAATCAGATTTCATGTATCTTGGTTTTCGTATTATAATGATTCTCATCAAAATGGTAAATTTATTATTACCGTTCTGCCCTTTTTGACAATACTACCTTAATCTATGATTATTGCAAACTACTCACTTATCGGTTTATGAAGCCGTAAGTTGCGCATGAGTACTTATTCACTTCCCACAAATCATAATAAGGATATCATAAAGTTATCATCCATATATATTTGTATTATGTAGTTTGTCACGGTCAACCTTCCGATCCCAAAATAAAACTGTTGAGAATACTCGATTGTAAAATCGTTTAAGTTAAACCGCACAAACTCATATTACCTCAGGACATCAACCGATTTCATCAGATCATCATAGCGACCTTATCGTACTTTCATCATTGACGGAGTTAAATGATGATTTCGGATATAAGTCTCTCCCTGTCCAGTATGAAGACACTTCATACCTGATGAACTTAATAGTGCATGTACAACACTATGACCCAATAATAGGTCACCACATAGATGTGATCTATTAAGTTCACCAATAGTCGTTCTCGATTAGAAGTTCCCACTTTCAATCTAGACTGTGGACCAATTTTAAGTTCTTTATTTATATTAGTCAAACCTCCTCACATAGACCCATTATGATGACTTAACATAAATGCAAAGGTAAAGAACTAAGGATCAAAACATTCAATTTTGATATTATACATTTATAATCTGCAGATAACTATATAGGTTAACATTAGTAAGAATAATCCATTCCTAGGTAAACGACCATAATCTTATTCAAGCGGGATTAGCATCTGAATATAGGGCATATACAGAATATGTCCAACATATTACCGGGGAAGGTGCCGTGAGAGACGCGCGTCGTGGCACGCCTTCTCGCGCCCCACGGCGTGCGCACGCACTATGTATGCATTATGGCTTGCACGTGGAGGCCCCAAGAGGACACGTGAAGCGCGTTGTTACGCCCCGCCACGGCGCACAAGGTCCAAAAGTTAATTATTTTATTGTCAAGGGCCCTCCGAAAGTTATTTTTAATTGTATATAGGCCTCTCGATATAAGTAGGAGCTTCATTTCATTCAAACGATATATGATTTAAACGCTCTCTATAACTATAAAATCATTGTCTTCTCTTCTTCTTATAAATATCCAACTAAAGTCGGAGCAAAGGAACTAGCTAGAGCGGAAGAGCCAGAGGAATCCCCGACCCACCAGAGAAATCACCGACTCCCTAGAGGGAGGTTCGAGCGTTATCCGACCTCTGTCTCCGCAATCGGCACCCGGTTCGGCCAGGCAAGCTCAGGTATGCACCCTTTATTGTCCACTTTAAACTATGTGATGACCTGAACCTGATCAAACGGGTGCATAGGTAGCCTCGCTATATCAGACAAGGTGTAACATCATATATCATCACCCAGTGGCTTTCTTGGAATTCTACGACTCTAGATTAAAGCATTGACGTGCCTTACGTAGGTTATGGTTCTTAGCGGTTGCCCGCCTATATCACGAGTTCTGTTACAGTCTGACTGTTAGCGGAGGGTCCGATCTACCCGATTTAAGACCAAGCCTCGAACGGTCGACGACCTACCTACAGAGGTTCCAATTCTCGGCGGTCACCGATCTATATCCCGAGTCTTGTTTGTTTTAAAGCTTGGCGGTGACAGATCGGAGGACCCAGTCCCGGACCAACAATTAGGAAAGGGTCTGATCTACTGGGTCTAGAGCCCTATCGACAACCTTCCCTACAGAGGTTCAGGCTCTATGCAGTCACCGGACTGTATCCCAAGTCTTTTCCGTTATTAAGGTCTGCGGTAAACAACTAAGATGACCCGGTTCTGGTCTGACGGTTAGCGAAGGGTCCGATCCGCCTGACTTCACAAAAATAGTGAATCAAACATCTAGCCCAGAAAAATCAACAAATGACCGATGAGCCCGGCCCATTATTACGACATGGACCGCTGCAGTGTATGATCCATTAATTATAGTAAGGAATTAAGAGGTATATTATTATAAGTTCATTTCATTATATGCTTTGAGATATATTATAACTATTAATTATAGTCTTTTATTTTTTTATTTTTATCATTCAGTCACCTTCCAATTTAACTCTGGTTCCATTTCTAGTTGCGATGTTGTATAGTTCAAGTCTCATGCTGCTAAGAAACATCATCTATAATGATAGGAATACTAGTTTCCAAAATTTTGTCCTAAAAAATATTAATTTTTTTACTTGATTATTTTTGGGAAATTTTATAAAATGACTTTCAAAACATCACATATTTCTTTTATGAAAATATGTGATGTTTTGAATGTCATTTTATGAAGTTTCCCTTATTTTACAACTCAAAGTGTAGCTCCTCATGGTCCCACTTATTATTGATACTTGGTTAATAAAATTAGTGACATAATAATTTATCTCAAAATAAGAACGATCATATCCTAAATATAGAAAACTCACAAAATGCCCAAAAATTACTTAAAGTTTGTGAGAATTGCCCATAATTTTAAAAAATTCATTTATACCCATTTATAAAAAAAAAAGACCATATTCACCCTAACATTAATTATATTAATTAATTTTCGCATATTACTTATTTAGTATATATTTTAATTTTTGAAATTAAATTATCCTAAAGGTATAGTTGAAAACTTCCCCTATTAATTAGGTTTTCATTTAATTTTGTTACTTTGACCTAAAATCTTTCATTTAATTTTCATTGCAGAGAACGAAGACTGATGTATTTTATTTTATTTTATTGTGGTGAAGAGGAGAGCTTCCATGGCCTTGGTCGAGAATGTTGGCGACGAATTGGGGAATCGGAACTTGAAGTCTCAGGCAGCGAATCATCAGCCGTTCAAGGAGCCATCTGGTGAAGAGATCAACGGTCAGGAGGATCCGGAAAAGCACGGCCAAGCGAGCCACCGTGTCGATCCGTCTTCCTAGACCATGTACCTGAGATCCGACGACGGAGATTTACCGATGAACGGAGATCGTCATCATCTACTCGCTCTCAGCCACCAAGATCAGCACCACCGCGACGCGGAGGAGTGCTTCAACAAGGACATGAGGGAGCTAAGGGAGCTCTTCTCTACGCTCAAACCCATGGACAAGGAGTTCGAGCCGCCCTCGCTCACAAACATGAGCGGCCACGTGTTGAACGTCGCGTTTCACGGCAAATTCGTTGGGTTCCTAAGTGATGGCGGCAGAAAAGGCGGAGTCGACGTCGGAATTGTTGTCATCAGGTACGAAAATGGGTCAATTCCCTCAACGTCGTTGTTTAGGACCTCCAAGCCGAAGCCTCGTTTTTCCGCACAACAATGTCGGAAATCGCGGTATGTTCTTTGAATTTCATAGCAGATTGTTGGGCTACACCTCGTGGCTTGGGTCATGATCTACGTCCGAGAATGATGGGCAGTGACGATGGACGCCCGTCGGCAGGTTTAGTGTTAAGAAGTTTGAATTTGAATTTCGTTTATGTTACGTGTTGAATACTTAAATGGAATTACATATTCGGACTTTCAATATTCATAACTAAATTTATCAATTTTTTGGTAATTTGATTTACAGTTTGAAGTTGGTTTATATATACACAAGATTTGTAAATATTTAGTATATATATTTATATTTTTCGAATATATTTTAAAAAAAATCAAAGTTGTTTATATATTTACTATTTTATTACTATAACTTACTTATACTTTCGTAAATATGTTTACAATTTTTCAAAGTTGTTCATATATATTCAGATTTATAACTACAACTTTCTTATATTTTTGTAAATATGTTTACAATTTAATTTCGTAAATATTTCTACAGGTTAATGCACGTTATATTGTGGTTGAATTTTCGTAAATATAATTACAGTTTCATAATCATGTAACTCGGTAAAATATTGATTGATATGGAGAAGATATTTGAAAATTATTAAGGGAGATTTTTTTTTTTGAAATTTTGTCTTTAAAATGAAAATCGTTAAAATAATTATAGTAGGGAGCAAAAATTCGAAAATAAAAAAGAAATGATAAAGCTTAATCATTTATTTTCTTTGCTACAGCTAAGGATTTTTTTTTTTTATTGTTATTTAATAAAAATTCAAATTATTAGAAGGGTAAATTGGTCTGTATTTCAATTAGTTGGTGGTTTTGATTACTATAAAATAGATTTGAATATTTTTTTGACACTTTGAGTCTCAAATAGACATTTAGTTTATTTATACTTATTTTTATTAAAAAAAATTACAACTAAAGTGTTACGGGTAAAAACGGAATTGATTTTTATAAACAAATTAATTAAACGGAAATTATCTCAATAAATTCCGTTTATTAATTAGTTATTTCAATTTATCTTTTAATTAAGATTATGAATTAATTAAATCAATTTCAAAACCCAAAACTCACTCCGGAGGCCCGTTTTCGAAAAACAAAGTGTCCCGGTGTTCGTAAAAATATGAAAAACCCCAAAAACGACATAAAATTTGGGAAAAACGGACACGGGACGCGCTCGGGAGCAAAAACGGCCGAGGAAACACCCGCGGGACCCACAGGGGCGGCGGCTGTCAGGGCCACGCCACGTGGCGGCATCCTGCGCCGCCACCAGCCCGCGGGCCCCACCCGTGTCTCCTCAGCCCCCCACTTGGGGGCAGCACACTCTCGATCATGCCACATGGCGTGATCCTAGCCCGCTTGCGGGCCTCAGTCCTCGCGCGGGACGCACGAAGGGCCCCGATGAGCCGGATCAAGGAGCGCGCGATAGCGCGCTCGCCCACTTGCTGGGGTGGGCCCCCGCGGCCACGTGTAGGGCAGGGATTAACCCTGCCCACCGATCTCAAACAAGGCGGGCCCCCTCGGGGGCTTGGTGGCCGTCCGATCTCCCGCGGACGGCCGGGATCGGACCATATTTCCAGGGACTGAAATGCAATTATAAAACTGTCCGGGACCCCCCCTGGACAATATTTTACTGCGATCAGGCCCCCGGACCCTATTATAAATAGAAGCTCAATTCAATTGAAACGGTAACTCATTCGAACCTTCTCGACTCGAGTTCTCTCTCTCTCTCTACCCCCGATATACTCGCCTCCCCTCAAATATTATGCTAATGTTGAGCGTCGGAGGTGAATCAGGGGGTACCCCCCCCCCCCCCCCTGTTTCCCTTGACCACGGGTGTTACATTTTTCAGGCTCAGAGGAGTGAGACAGTTCGTAAAAGCGGAAGCCCTGGAGGAATTTTCATAAGATCCCGACCCGCCTGATAGGCTCCGTTCCACATTGTGTCCGGCCTATCTCCAGTCTATCATACGACTGTTGGGATAGTCTGGGGACAAGTGACAGGGGCCCACTATTCAGGTCATAGGGTCAGGTCTGAGAAATTCCCTCTAAGATCCGGACGACCGAGGGATCACCCTGAGAGAGATCTCTGGACTCAGATATTGGACGAATGCACTCCCCCGTTCACTGGTACCCCCGATCCGCGTGGACTCCGAACCTGTACAAAACCCGGTCTGGACATCCCCAGGTTCAGTGGTAACAGGCCCTGTACAAAACCCAGCCTGGTCAATTCCAGGCTCTGCGGTAACAGGTCCTGTGCAAAACCCGGCCTGGCCATCTCCAGACTCTGCGGTAACAGGTAGTGAACCACCCCGATCGCTTCGGACCCTGAACGGCCACGAGACCTTCGCTCCAAGAAAAGTCCAGTGATACCCGCTCAGAGTCCCCGAATCGGCCAATTAAAAACTCACTCCGACGGCAGAATGACAATCATCCCAAAGTCAACGGGGGTCAGAGGGAACTATCGTTGACAGCAAAAGCCACTACAGACAGTAAATCTGTCATCCCCGTAACAAAGGCCAACCAAGGCCCGCACAGAAGTCTACAAAAAGCCCGCCACGTCAGCAAACGACATTGGGCCGGGTCCAAATCCACAACTTGGGCCTCCACAGTGTTTGATCCAAAAAACGGCATCAATATTTTGGCGCTAGAAGGAGGGGGCCACGAATTCAGTCCTCTGAACAACCCCACCAGCAGAACGACGCTCTGATCCCACAAATCGGAGAATGTCATCCAAATCAACGGAAGGCACGCCCTCTCACCCCACAGAGAGCATCGCCCTAAACACTCGAGCCAAGACCCAAGCTCGTCGAAAGCAGGTCCGTATCCTGCCGGAGACAAGCGCCCGTCGTGAGTCAGCTCACAACGAGGAAAGATTGGTCCGAGTCGAAGAAAGTCTTTTCCGGCTAACAGGACTCATCTCCAAACATTTCGAAGGCAAACACGCCAACGAAAGGGAGGAGGAGAGCCCTGAAGAAGCCCTCGAACTCACCCAAAAAGAGGCAAACGAAGAGCGCCCCGTTCCTGAAAACTCTCAGGGGCCGGCACAATCACAGACCACCCGGCGATCAGCCTTTGATCGGCTCGGGGGGTACGAAGGTGCCGCCAACAATGCGAGAAGTCGACGAAGGGAACGTCGGCGACAGAGACATGCCCCAAACGACGAGGAGGATCTCCGACACCACCTAGACCACACCGGACAACAAAGAGACCATCGGCAACGCAAAAGCCGAAAAAGAGAAAGATCTCACGAACCCGAGGAATCGGGTAGTGACGGCAGCTCAAGGAGATCCGACAACTCCCGGCGCCCCCGGTACCAGGAGGGAGAATATGTCATCCGCGCAATAGGCACTCAGGCGGCAACCCCGCCATACGAGGACCTCAAAAGCAAACTCCAAACCCTCGAACGAGAAATGCAGAGGCTCACGGCGGCCCAAAGCACTAACCCCGTGACACGAAGCTTAGCTGAGGGGAACATATCCCCTCTGGCGGATCACCTGCTCGCCGAGGATCTCGACGGAGATCTAAGGTTCCCGCTGAACCTCGTCTACGACGGCTCTACCGACCCAACATACCAGCTGGTGCAATACCAGTTCAACATGCGAGTAAAGAAGTGCTCACCCGCCACAATGTGTCAGGCTTTCTGCCTCACTCTTGTGGGACCCACCTTCGAATGGTACCAACGCCTTCCGAAAGGATCCATCGGGTCCTTCGACGAACTCGCGGAGCGATTCACTTCACGTTTCGCAAGCTCAATCTCGCAGCGCAAGCCAAAGTCCTACCTGTGGACTCTCAAGCAGCGCAAGGACGAGACATTACAGGCGTACCTGAAAAGGTTCGTCGAGGAATCAAACAAAGTTGCCAGTTACACAGACGACGACGCCATTACCGCCGTGATCGACGGCCTGCCACTATGCGATTTCTCTCGCTCCCTCGTCAAAAAGAGGCCAGTTTCAATGGCCGAATTGATGGCAAGGGCGGCCAAAGACATTGCTGTCGACGAATACTTCGGCGGCAGGAACCAGTTCAACTCCGACGATCAGAGTCGCAACGACCGAAAAGGTGGTTGCGGCATGCCGCAGAGTAAGAAGCAGCACCCACAGCCCAACTCCAGAAACAGACCACCGTTGCATAAACGGACGGATAAATTCCGGAAAGATGCAAACTTCACTCCCCTGACAGCCTCACCCGCAACAATCTTCAGCCTCCATGGAGATAAATTCGGGAGGCCACCGCCACTCAAGAAAAATGCCAAGAAAGACATGAGCCGGTACTGCGAATACCACCAGGATCACGGCCATACAACATCAGAATGTTATCAGCTGAAAAGGCAGATCGAGCAACTGATTCAAGACGGACAACTCAAGGAGTTCGTCAAGAAACTAGTCTCAGGAAGCGGGAACGCCCGCAACCAGAGCCAGCAAGACATCAGAACCCAACGTGAAGACAGCCCCGCTCAATCTCGCGCTGGAAAAGCGCCAGAAGAGGGCAGGCCATCCCAGTTCCACGTCATATCAACCATCATGGGCGGACCCGAGACCGGAGATTCGTGCAATCAACAAAAGCGATACGCCAGATCCCTCGGGGAAGACTATGACGTCCATCAAGTCAATGTCACCCGCCTCGGAGGAGCATCCCACATGCTCCCCAGTCAAGAAATCACCTTCACCGAGCAGGAGGCTCGGAGGATCTCTCACCCGCACAGCGACGCCATCGTGACTGATATACTAGTCGCCAACAGCCGAGTTCGGCGAGTTCTGATTGATAACGGAAGCTCCGCCGACGTCATCTTCAAATCCGCCTTGATCCAAATGAACCTCGGAGGGTTGATCCCCACACCGGTAAAGACACCTCTTTACGGTTTCAGCGGAAAACCCGTCTACACCGAGGGCGCCATCACCCTACCCACGACATTCGGATCCGAGGACGGAGCTTTGACCACCAAGATGATCAGGTACCTGGTGGTAGACCAGCCTTCGGCCTACAATGTCATTCTGGGACGACCCAGCCTCAACAAACTGCAAGCCATCGCGTCTACCTTTCATCTACTCGTTAAATTCCCAACGGAAAATGGGATAGGAATTATGAAAGGTAGTCAGCAAGAATCCAGGAATTGCTACGCCCAGGGTACAAAACCCGGGAAGAACGAGTCGGTTATCAACACGATATGCCAACTCGAGGAAGAACTTCCTGAGTGCCCCGGGAAGGCAAAAATGTTTGGCGCGCTGGACCCTCGGGATGACAGGCGCAAGCCCACCATGGAACCTTCGTCGGAAGTGACACAAGTCCCGATCTCGGCTGACCGGCCCGAAAGGACGGTCACAATCGGGGCCCAACTCCCAGTCATGATCAAGACCAGGTTGATGGCATTCTTAAGAGAATTCAAGGATGTGTTCGCTTGGTCACACGCCGACATGCCTGGCATCGACCCTGAAATCGCCGTCCACCGATTGAATATCGAAGCAGGAAGAGCGCCGAAGATCCAACGCCGGCGCACCTTCAACCCCGAGCGATATCAGGCGATCAGCGAAGAGGTCAACAAACTCATCTCCGCCGACTTCATCAAGGAAGTGACGTATCCCGACTGGGTATCCAACGTAGTGATGGTGAAGAAGCCAAACGGGAAGTGGAGAATCTGCATAGATTATTCCGACCTCAACGCAGCATGCCCCAAAGATTGTTTCCCGCTGCCAAGAATAGACCAGTTGGTAGATGCCACCGCCGGCCACCAGCTCATGAGTATGATGGACGCATACTCAGGATACAATCAAATCCGAATGCACGAACCTGATCAGATACACACGACATTCGTGACTGATCGGGGACTCTATTGCTATAAAGTCATGCCATTCGGACTCAAGAACGCCGGAGCCACGTACCAACGCCTGGTCAACAAGATTTTTGCCCCACTAATCGGGAAGACTATGAAAGTATACGTGGACGACATGATTGTGAAAAGTCTTCGGGAAGAAGACCACGTCAACGACCTGCGAGAGACATTCCTGTTACTGAGAAAGTATCAGATGAAGCTAAATCCGGCCAAGTGCGCCTTCGGAGTCGAGTCCGGGAAGTTCCTGGGATACATCGTCAACAGACGAGGTATTGAGGCTAACCCTGAGAAGATCAAGGCCCTCCTCGAGATGAGAAGCCCGCAGCGGATCAAAGAGGTGCAAAGCCTGAACGGGAGAATCAACGCTCTAGGAAGGTTCGTCTCAAAAGCCACGGATCGATGCCAGCCTTTCTTTCAAGCCCTGAAGGGTGGAAAGAACTTTGTCTTGAACGAGAAGTGCGAAGCAGCCTTCCAGGAGCTGAAAGCCTACCTCGGATCACCACCCTTACTATCAAAACCAAAGGAGGAGGAATCACTCTACCTCTACCTCTCGGTGTCAATTCGAGCAGTAAGCGCTGTGCTAGTCCGGGAAGAAGACAAGAGGAAACTGCCGATCTATTACATCAGCAAGGCCCTCTTTGACGCTGAAACGCGTTACACGCAAATCGAGAAACTGGCACTAGCACTGGTCACCGCCGCGAAGAAACTCCGCCCATATTTCCAGGCTCACCAGATAGTCGTAAGGACGGAGCACCCGGTCCGAAAGGCACTGCTCAAAGGAACCTCCTCACGAATGGCTATCTCGTCGCAAGAGCTAGGAGAATACGGCGTCGAGTACCAAGCAAGGGTGGCCATCAAAGGCCAAGCCATGGCAGATTTCATCGCCGAGTTCACGTACGACGCCGAGGTCGAAACCGAGGAAGAAATGAACGAAGCACCCAAGCCACCAAAAAGAAAAAGTACCCCCGACGGCCCGACTTGGAGCCTCCACGTCGACGGCGCCTTAAACATGCATGGGTCCGGGGCCGGGGTGGTCCTCACCAACCCCGACGGTGAAAAACTCCGTTACGCCCTCCGCTTCGGGTTCAAGGCTTCAAACAACGAGGCTGAATACGAAGCACTGCTAGCCGGACTGCAAATTGCGTACGAGCTCCAGGTGAAGAACCTGCGAATCCACTGCGACTCCCAACTGATAGTAAAACAAGTAGAAGGCGAGTACCAGGCAAAGGAAGTTCACATGGTGGCATATCTGGCAGAAACGAAACGACGCCTAGAGCCACTATCCTGGTACGAGATCACGCAGATTCCGCGAGACGAGAACTCGGAAGCTGACGCCCTGGCAAGGGCCGCTTCCGGGGCGGGCGACGAAGGACTGGAAAAAGTCCCAATCGAAGCCCTCAGCCAGCCTTCGATAAAGAAGCCCGAATCCCCTGACGTTGCAATCAAAAAGGAAATGACGAAGGGGCTCGAGAAAGAAACAACCCCAACTACTGACGAGGAAATCCTCTCCCTGGCAAGCGAACCCGGCGAAAGCTGGACCGCCCCGGTGAAAGAATACCTGAGACACGGTACTCTCCCGGCCGATCGCAAAGAAGCCAGGCAGCTCAAGCTCCGAGCAACAAGATATGTGTTGCACAACAGAGAACTCTACAAACGAGGCTTCATGCAACCTCTCCTGAAATGCCTCGAAGAAGGAGACGCCAACCTAGTCCTCCGCAAAATCCACGAAGGAATTTGCGGAAACCACTACGCTGGACGATCTCTGGCTCTGAAGGCCCTGAAACAAGGGTACTTCTGGCCCACTCTCAAGAAAGACTCCGCCGAAATGGCGCGAAGATGTGACAGGTGCCAAAGGTTCGCGCAAATCCCGCGACAGCCGGCGGTCCCACTCTGCCCTGTGATGGTCCCCCGTCCCTTCGCAAAATGGGGGATCGACCTGATCGGAAAACTCCCAAAGGCGCCAGGAGGGATGGAATACGCCATAATCGCCATCGACTACTTCACCAAATGGGTCGAAGCAGAACCAATGGCAAAGATCACTCAGACGAACACAACGAACTTCATCTGGCGCAATATAGTGTGCCGACACGGGATCCCCGAGTCCATCATCACAGACAACGCCAAACAGTTCAACAACTCAGACCTCCGATCGTTCTGTCAAGACCTCGGAATAAACAACACTTATTCCTCCCCAGTCTACCCACAAGCCAACGGCCAAGTCGAGTCAGTCAACAAGGATATCAAGGCAATCCTGAAAAAGAAACTTGACGAGAAGAAAGGGAAATGGGCCGAAGAAATGCCAGCCGTGCTCTGGGCGTACCGCACCACCGCCAGAAACGCGACGGGTGAAACTCCATTCGCTCTAACGTATGGCGTCGAGGCGGTCATCCCCGCGGAGATCACAGTGCCATCACCACGGGTCAAACTCTACGACCCGGAGCGAAACTCCGAAGCGCTAAGAGCCGAGATCGACCTCCTTGAAGAAAGGAGAAACGACGCCTACACCCGCCTAGCGGCCCAAAAGCGAATTGTAGAGCGATACTACAATTCGAAAGTCAAGGCAATACGCTTTCGTGAAGGCAGCCTTGTCCTCAGGAAAGTGGGGCAGAACACACAAGTTCAGGGGGCCGGAGTTCTGGGGCCCACCTGGGAAGGTCCCTATCGCGTCACCGAGATCATCCGAGACGGAACTTATCGACTGGAAGAAATGGGGGGTAAGGAGATTCCCCGTCCCTGGAACGTCGAGCATCTGAAGCAATACTACCAGTAAGCCGGCGCGGGACGAGAAACGAGTCGTACACCCGGAGCGAAAAACCTGCGAAGTACGGAACCAAACAAACTAAGCGACGACCGGAAGCCCGACCAGTCTAGGGAAAATCTTCCCTGGAATGTTCCGATCCAGGTTGAATCTAAGAAAAAACAAAAACAAAAGGCTCCAACACAAGCAGAAAAAGCTCGCGAGGAACACGCTCGATACCATCGTCTCCGCCACAGAACACCCCAGTCGGTCCGGAAATAGCTCCGATGTACCAATCTATGTAAAAGAAGGCACCGCAAGAAGTGCCAAATCAAATAGAAAATTGTCATTTCGACTATCACATATGTCTCTACTTGTATAGTTTTTTCCCAACCCTAACGGATTACTAAAAAACTGGGGGGTTAACGGGAATAGGCAAAGAGACATATATATAAAAAAAAAGGAGAGAAAGGCCCTAAACAAAGCCCGGACTTCGATCCCGCTTGTTCAGGCAACCAAGTCCGAAACCGTAAGCCGCCCTCCCAGGCGCTGACCTCGGCACCAAAGACGGTAAGCCGCCCTCCCAGGCGCCAACTTCGGGAAGCCAAACGCCTCACAAGCGTCCTCCAGGCAACAAAGCCCTAACAAAGCCTGGACTTCGGTCCCGCTTGTTCAGGCAACTAAGTCCGAAACTGTAAGCCGCCCTCCCAGGCGCCAACCTCGGCACCCGAGACAGTAAGCCGCCCTCCCAGGTGCCAACTTCGGGAAGCCAAACGCCTCACAAGCGTCCTCCTGGCACAAGTCCTAGCACGGCCCGGACCTCGATCCGGCCTGCTCAGGCGCTAAGTCCGAAACTGTAAGCCGCCCTCCCAGGCGCCAACCTCGGCACCCGAGACAGTAAGCCGCCCTCCCAGGTGCCAACTTCGGGAAGCCAAACGCCTCACAAGCGTCCTCCTGGCACAAGTCCTAGCACGGCCCGGACCTCGATCCGGCCTGCTCAGGCGCTAAGTCCGAAACTGTAAGCCGCCCTCCCAGGCGCCAACCTCGGCACCCGAGACAGTAAGCCGCCCTCCCAGGTGCCAACTTCGGAGAAGCCAAACGCCTCACAAGCGTCCCCACGGCACGAAGCCCCGGTAAGGCCGGGACACCAACCCCACCTGCTCAGGCATCTGAGAACAAAGCCGGAGACTCAGCTCTGGCGGGAAGCCGGACAAAGACCACCCCGAAGAAAGATCAACAAGGCTCGGGGGGTCGAAGATCTATCTCGAAAGGCGCAAAGTACGTCGAAACCACCGCCGATGTAAGAATCGTAAGCTGAGCCGAACCGCCTGGGATAGTAGATACCTGCAGCGAAAGAAAGAAGGGGTAAAACCGAGAAAAGCGGAAACCAACGCGAACAGCAAAATAAAGCCGACGCAACCTCAATCGAGGCGCGAAAGGACGTGGTATACAAAATGGCAACTAAAGTAAAAAATATATACAAGCCGTGCCCAGAAGGCGTCAGTCAAAACCCCACCACAGGCGGTGGAGGCTACAAAGACTCTGAAAGAAAGAATATAAAAAAAAAAAAAAGCGCGCTACTCTGCTCCATGGCCCCCGAAGTGCGGAAAGTCGCCCGTGCTGCTACCGGTAGCATCATAAGCACCTATGTAGCCAGCGGCAGGATCGCCAAATCCCGCCAACGCTGCCAGAGGGTCAGGATGAACCGCTGGAGGAGGAGCCGGAATCGCCGCCACATAGGGCTCCAGTGTCGCCCTAACATGAGCCGGGAGCTGGTACTGCTCCGTCAGGAAGGCAACAGAGAGCGGGACTCCTTGGTTGGACATCGCCAAGGAGATGAAGACAGAGACGAAGCCCTCCCAGAAACGGGTGTCTGCGACCTCCGACATGCTGCTCCGCGTGTCCCGGAGATCGGCCTCCAGCGCTGCGATGCGACTCCGCGTTGAGACAAGCGCGGAAGCCGTCCGATGATATTCTACGGAGCCACGAGCCAGCTGGCCCGCCAGTCGCTCCCGAGTCTCCTGAGCCTCGTGAAGCAAACAGAGGGCAGTTGTCATCCCGCCCTGTGAGATCTCGGCCCTGGACCGATACTCCTGGTTCTCGCGTTCCAGGGAAGCGTTCCGGGCACAGAGAGAAGCGATCTCCTGCATGTACACAGCATCCACCCGGAGATCTCGAGGTGGAACCGGAAACTCAGTGCCGCTAGGAGGGAACACCGAGGGTACCTGCAAAAAGACAAAGGAAGATGAGCCAAAACAAAAAGACAAGAGCGACTGAACAAGTCGTGCAGAGAAGCAGAAAATACCGGGGGCAGGGTCTGCCCGGCCACGCCAAGCTCCCCAAATGGAGGAGCATAGTCGAAAATGGAAGGCTCATGAGCCGCCGCATGCGACGACGACGCACCCGCGGCAGTACTCGGGGTCTTCCCCCGAGAATGGGTTCCCCTCACCCGACGTCGCTCCTCATCATCACCCGTGGCCCGCGTCGGTCGACGGGTTCGGCGCACCAGAACTCCAGAGACGGTCCTCCCAGAGTCGCCTGTGTTGTCTTCTCCAGCCATACCTGCAAAAAGCAAAAACAGAGTTAGAAGCAAGACGAATCAAGTTACAAGGCAACCAGCAAGGTAAAAAAGAAACCATGAAAAGACTGGGGCCCCTCCAGAGAAGCCCAGCGCGGTACCGACAAACGATTGGCCGGAAGCCACCCCGACAAAACCCACGCCGACCGCTCCAGAAACGGAGCGAAATACTCGGGAGTCAACAACCTTGCCATAAAAAGGCTGCCGAAGTCAAAACTCCTGAAAGTCGGGCGGGAACGAGCCGGGGGCGGAACTAGGCGCTGGGAAACAGACCCCAGAAGACCGCACGGGACCCATACCCAGCGACTATGCCAGTCGGGGTCCGAATACTGATGAAGGCCAGCAACGCCAACGCCCTGATCGGAATCAAGGACACACCAGTTTTCGAGACCCCGCGTGCCCCAATAGAGGCGGAGCATGAAGAACTGAAAAAGTTGGTCAGCCGAAAGGGCGCGACCACGTTCCTCCCGCCACATCGAGTAACACCCGGCGATAAACCGGCAAGCATCCGGGCCAAGTTGGATCGGATGCAAGCCGGTGCGGATCAAAATCTCCTCCAGCAATGGAGGGATCGGGAGGGTAAATCCGAGGCGGATGCTCTCCAAAGGCACCGCCACCATCCCATCAGGAGGACAGCTGGGCAATGAACCCTCCGACGGCGCGCAAACGCCCTCGATAGGGACCAGCTCATCATCCCGATAGAATTCCGCCAGATCATCGGGGGAGACGACGCTCGGAACATCGATATCCGAGCAATCCAAGGGCGGATCAAACCAAAACCGGGTAGGAGCCTCCTGATCAGGATCAACCCGCCTCCCCACATTCCGATGGAAAATCGGACATGACCCGCCTGCTATGACGGCTCTATGGCGCGATCCGCTCGCGCCAATGGCCATAGGGCGGGTACCTGCAACAGCCAAACGGGTTTCCGGCTCCGCCGCCGGAGGCAACAATGAAGAATGCCCTCTCGGAACCCCGCCGAGAGGGGAAGAAGATGGCCCGCCAACGCCAGCCGAAGAGGCTGGCACCGAGGGCCGGGCCCACCCGGAAGCTGAAAAGTCCCGGGATATTTCCGGAGCTGAAAATTCTAACCCCGCACCCGGGCCAAGAATTAGGGCGCGGACCCCACCTGAAAAAGGAGGGAACAAAATCAACGCGCCCTCACTAACAGAAACTCGCCCGGAACCCAAACTGAAAAAGTTTGGGCCCACGAGGAACCCGACAGGACCGACGGCTCCCGAAGAGGGAACCGCGGCACCGCGACCACCGGCCACCCTGCCAGAGGGTGGCCCCACCACGGACCAAGTCACGCCACCTCCCCGGACCTCGGGGAGGCGGACATCGGCGGGAAAAGACCGCCGGGCCCCACCGCGGACGGCCTCGTCCTCGCCGAACTCGCCCGAGCCACCCCGGGCCCACTCACCACCTCCGACCTCGGGGCGGTTCCTCGCCGCCCCCGACCGGATCACCCGGGCCTCCCGAATCACGACAGAACCAACCCCGGCAAGGGGAGGCCCCGCCATGCCTTCGTCGACCCCGTCGGAAGCCCGCGAGGGAACCGACGCCGACCGACTGCCCCCAACGGCGCACGCGGGCGGCGAACCCACAGACGGGGTCGCCGGAACCCCTCGACCCTCGGAGGACCTCGCGCCAGCCACGGCGGCGAGATCCGATCCGACAAGGGCGAGCTCGGACTCGCACGGCCCGCGCGAGGAGCTCGGCCCAGCCCGACCGCCACCGGCCGCCTCGGCTCCAGGCGATCGCTCAGACAAGGTCGCCTGGACCCCCCGAGCCTCGTGCGGACCGCCTCCGGCGACGGCGGGCTCCTCCGCGCCGGCAAAAGCGAGCCTGACCTCGCCTAGAACCCGCGGGAGGTGCAACTCCGCCCGCTCTCCACCGGCCTCACCACCGAGTGCCACCGGCACCGACGGACTCGCAGCGGCCCCCCGGACCTCGCGGGGCCCTCCTCCGTCGACGGCGAGCCGCGCGGCGCCGCCTAGGGCTTGGCCGGCCTCGCCAATCGCCTGCGCAGGCGAGCCCGCGGCTCCCTGCTCCTCCTCGCAGCCACCGCTGCCCTCCTCCACCGGCCTCGCCGGACTCGGACGACCCCGACGAGGGTCTTCTCCGGCGACGGTGGACGCTGGCTGGGCGGCTGTGGCGTCGGTCTGGTTCCCCATGAGAGCCAGAGAGAAGTTCGAAGACGGTTTTTTCTCGAACCAACTCGACTTCCACTTGATTTTTACAAAAATCGATCCGAAGGGCATGTTATAAAAACCGAGCTGCGACAAAGACCACTAAAAGCGCAACACTCCGGAAAAAACGGTGCGTGAAAAGGGTAACAAAACATAAAGTTACTCAGGTCTGAAAGACTTACTTCGAGTAAAACCGCAGATCTCGTCTTGCCTCGGAAATGAGAAAATGAAAGGGCCCACCTCGAATTTATAGAAGTTTCACGGAAATCACGAACTTCCGTAAAATTGGGGGGTTAATGTTACGGGTAAAAACGGAATTGATTTTTATAAACAAATTAATTAAACGGAAATTATCTCAATAAATTCCGTTTATTAATTAGTTATTTCGATTAATCTTTTAATTAAGATTATGAATTAATTAAATCAATTTCAAAACCCAAAACTCCCTCCGGAGGCCCGTTTTCGAAAAACAAAGTGTCCCGGTGTTCGTAAAAATATGAAAAACCCCAAAAACGACATAAAATTTGGGAAAAACGGACACGGGATGCACTTGGGAGCAAAAACGGCCGAGGAAACACCCGCGGGACCCACAGGGGCGGCAGCTGTCAGGGCCACGCCACGTGGCGGCATCCTGCGCCGCCACCAGCCCGCGGGCCCCACCCGTGTCTCCTCAGCCCCCCACTTGGGGGCAGCACACTCTCGATCACGCCACATGGCGTGATCCCAGCCCGCTTGCGGGCCTCGGTCCTCGCGCGGGACGCACGAAAGGCCCTGATGGGCCGGATCAAGGAGCGCGCGATAGCGCGCTCGCCCACTTGCTGGGGTGGGCCCCCGCGGCCACGTGTAGGGCAGGGATTAACCCTGCCCACCGATCTCAAATAAGGCGGGCCCCCCTCGGGGGCTTGGTGGCCGTCCGATCTCGCGCGGACGGCCGGGATCGGACCATCTTTCCAGGGACTGAAATGCAATTATAAAACTGTCCGGGACCCCCCCTGGACAATATTTTACTGCGATCAGGCCCCCGGACCCTATTATAAATAGAAGCTCAATTAAGTTGAAACGGTAACTCATTCGAACCTTCTCGACTCGAGTTCTCTCTCTCTCTCTACCCCCGATATACTCGCCTCCCCTCAAATATTATGCTAATGTTGAGCGTCGGAGGTGAATCAGGGGGTACCCCCCCCCCCCCCCCCCCTGTTTCCCTTGACCACGGGTGTTACATTTTTCAGGCTCAGAGGAGTGAGACAGTTCGTAAAAGCGGAAGCCCTGGAGGAATTTTCGTAAGATCCCGACCTGCCTGATAGGCTCCGTTCCACATTGTGTCCGGCCTATCTCCAGTCTATCATACGATTGTTGGGATAGTCTGGGGACAAGTGACAGGGGCCCACTATTCAGGTCGTAGGGTCAGGTCTGAGAAATTCCCTCTAAGATCCGGACGACCGAGGGATCACCCTGAGAGGGATCTCTGGACTCAGATATTGGACGAATGCACTCCCCCGTTCACTGGTACCCCCGATCCGCGTGGACTCCGAACCTGTACAAAACCCGGTCTGGACATCCCCAGGTTCAGTGGTAACAGGCCCTGTACAAAACCCAGCCTGGTCAATTCCAGGCTCTGCGGTAACAGGTCCTGTGCAAAACCCGGCCTGGCCATCTCCAGACTCTGCGGTAACAGGTAGTGAACCACCCCGATCGCTTCGGACCCTGAACGGCCACGAGACCTTCGCTCCAAGAAAAGTCCAGTGATACCCGCTCAGAGTCCCCGAATCGGCCAATTAAAAACTCACTCCGACGGCAGAATGGCAATCATCCCAAAGTCAACGGGGGTCAGAGGGAACTATCGTTGACAGCAAAAGCCACTACAGACAGCAAATCTGTCATCCCCGTAACAAAGGCCAACCAAGGCCCGCGCAGAAGTCTACAAAAAGCCCGCCACGTCAGCAAACGACATTGGGCCGGGTCCAAATCCACAACTTGGGCCTCCACAGTGTTTGATCCAAAAAACGGCATCAACATAAAGTTTTCACAATCGTCTGTTTTGAATTGATAAATCTCTACATCTATATTTTGACGATTAAAATCTTTAAATTTGTCAATTTCTTTCAAATAAATTCATAATGTATGAGTTTTATTTTTATTTTATTTTAAATAATTAAAGTTGACTAGTAAGTAGGAGGCACCTGTTATATATATATATATATATATATATATATATATATATATATATATAGTATATCATGAGTTTAAGATTCATAACCTTATGCATATTAACAAACGAAAAAGATAATAACATACAAAATTAAGATTTGGTTGTTCAAGTTGTTAAGGTGACTATTGGCTAATGGAAATAAATGAAAGTTAGTTTGGTTTTGGTGATGATTGAAGTTAAACGACAAAGAAACACAAAGATCGACGAAAAGCAAACCAAATTCGTGGATAATGATTTTTTATTTTACTTGCTAATGTATGTATCGATTTTTCTAAAATTGAGGAAGAAGACCGAGCTTTCACGCACATACATATCAATTATCAATGATGGCCATTGTCAAATCTCACTACGAATATATAAAATAATGTTTTGTTATTTTTAATCTCTATAAAGAATGCGATTTATCTGTGGCCTTCCTTGCTTTATTTGCCTTTCCAAAGCTGCATTGAAACGACAAAATCACCATTTGTATTGTAAATTTTGCATAAATATTTGATAGGGTTGGTGAGCCACCATATATTATAAAAATATAACTGAAAAAATGTGGGCAGAAAAAAATAATATTGTAATAGTATGTTCTAGGAATATATATATTCAGAATAATTGCATGCTAATTTTTTACTTTTTTCCATTGCCTTGTAGTTATTCTAACTTTTATATTGCTTGTTACATGTCATGTATATGTAATATACATATTGTTATGGGTAAAAATCGAGATTTATTTTTGTAAATAGATTAATTAAGCGAAAATTATCGTTTTAGTTTTCATTAATTAATTTGTTAATTCAATTAATCTTTTAAATAAGATTATGAATTAAATAAATCAATTTCAAACCCAAAACTCTCTCCGGAGGCCCGTTTTTGAAAAACAAAGTGTCCCGGTGTTCGTAAAAATATGAAAACACCCAAAAACGACATAAAATTTGTAAAAAACAGACACGAGACGGGCCCGGGAGCGAAAAAGGCTTCAGAACCCCTTCGGTGGGACCCACAGAGGCGACAGCATCCAGGATCGCGCCACGTGGCAGATCCAGGTGTTGCCTCACCCCGCGGGACCCACCAGCCCACGCCACCCCACAAGTGGGGAGGCTCTCCCCCTCAGATCGCGACACGTGGCAGGGGAATTACCATCCTCCCTGCCACGAGCCCACCAGCCCACTTGGGGCCTCCACCTGCTGCCCGCCACGTGGCAGGGGAATTGCCATCCCAATGCGCGCCTGCTACTTGTGCAGCGCGTGAGGGCGCGTGAGCCGTTCGATCGGCGATCCAACGGCGGCGATGGACTCCTCTTTTACCGGGGACCAATCTGCATATATAATATTACCTTGGGGGGCCCCCAGAACAATATTTTTATTGCATCTAGACCCCTGAATCCTATTATAAATAGAAGTCAAGTTCAGTTAAACGGTAACTCATTCGAATTCACTCGAATCTTCTCGAGTTCTCTCTCTACCCCCGATATACTCGCCGCCCCTCAAATACTGTTCTAATGTTGAGCGTCGGGAGAGAATCAGGGGGTAACCCCCCTGTTTCCCTTGACCTCGGGTGTTCTCTTTTTTCAGGTCCGAAAAGTGAGAGATTTACGAAAAGCAGAAGCCCTGGTGAAATTCCTACACGATCCGCGACCCGCCTGATAGGCTCAGTCCTACGCGGTGCCCAGTCTATCTCCAGTCCATTGCGCGACTGTGAGTATAGCCTGGGGACACGAGCTTGGGCCCACTATTCAGGACGAAGGGTCCGACCCAGGGGATTTACTAAGATCCGGACGACCGAGGGATCACTCTGAAACGGATCCCCTGGAGAAAATCCTAGGGAAGGTCCAAGACCCCACCTGCCCTTGTTCTAAGCTTTGTGCGGCCTAAGTTCCGTCTCCTAGTCCTCGTACCTGTATCAGGTACCACGACTCTATGGACAGTCCCAGCCCGGACTAGAACAAGCCATATCAGGTCGAGAGTCGAACCTCCCAAGGTTCACTTCTTGGTCAGAAGCACTCCCCCGTTCGCTGGTACCTACAATCCGAGCGGTTTCAGAACCTGTAACCCCGCCCCCTTGGCCTGGCGGTGAACACCGGATCGCCTAGGACTCCGAATGGCAAAGAGACATTTTGACCTTGCAAGTGCCAGGAACACCTGTTCAGGGTCCTCGTATCGGTCAATTAAAACCTCACCTTGAAGTTAACGGTGACCACCCTAAGGTCAACAGGGTCTACGAGGAACGATTATCGACAACAAAATCTGTCATTCACGCAACTAAGGTCAACTAAGGCCCATCCAGAAGTCAACAGAAGCCCGGCACGTCATCAAACAACATTGTGCCAGGCCCAACATCAACAAATGGGGCTCTTTAATGTTTGATCCAAAAAACAGCATCAACACATACTTAAACACATACTTAATGAACTTTTATATTTAAAAATAAAAAATATATAAAATACTACGTTGTTACTTGTTATATAGCAAAGATGATCAGCATTAGCTGTTCAATTTATATACAGTGCGTAAATGGATTTCTAGCATATCAAATGGTTAAATGATACTACGTTGTAATAGGACGAGCAAAATTTAAAAATTTACTGAAAGTAAAGAACAGTCAGAATTTGAGCTTCGAACACAAATATGATGTGAAGAACGTGTTAAAATATTATAAATTTATATTACATAAAGTCTAATAATTCCAATTACTATAGAAATTTAATTAGTATAAAGCCCATTATCAAGACGCTTCCCATTATAATGTGAAAGAAGTAACTAAACTATCTAGACATTTAAAGAATGTTTTAAAAGATATATATTTAAGAAAATTAGGAACACTAGAAACGCGTGGTCCATATATTATGTTTTGGCCGGTAAATCGGTTATCATCATCGACGGATTAATTTTTGTGTGATGAATTTATCAATGAAAAACCTATAAAAATATATGGTTAATGTTACAAGTGTTTTTAATAATATGAAAAATATATCCAAACTCCGGCACGAGAAACGCACGCTCGGAGTATAAAAAATGAAGAACTCTGACTCACGTTGTCCCCAACATACACGCTTCGAGTCGCCCAGCAAATACGTAAAAATGCTTCTGAAAAAGAAGCTGAACGAGCAAAAAGAAAATGGGCCAAGGAGCTCCCATCGTTCCTCTGGGCATACTTGACCACGAAACGGAATGCCACCGAGGAAATCCCGTTTACCCTAACTTATGGCATCGAAGCAGCCATACCAGCCGAAACAACGGTCTTGTAACCTCGGATAGAATTCTACAACGAGTAATAAAATGATGAAGCATTACGCCAAGAGCTCGAATTGGTAGAGGAAAATGGAACGAGGCATACAACCGGTTGGTCGCCCAAAAAAAATCGTGTAATGTCATTATAACTCAAAAAGTCAAGACCCGACACTTCATCGAAGGAAGTTTGGTCCTGAGGAAAGTTGGGCCAAACACCTAAGTAGAATGTGCAGGCATCCTCGACCCCACGTGGGAAAGCCCATATCGTATCTGCAAAGTCATTTAAGACGGCACATACCGACTTGACGAGATGGATGGAAAAGTAATCGTCTGTACCTGGAATATCGAGCATCTCATGCAATATTATCAGTGACCACTCCGCCCACTAATAAATAAATATGGTTGTTATTTCTTCATCATTCCTTTTTTTTTTTTTGCGTAAATAAGGCCCGGGATTAGCCCCGATAACTAAATTATGTATATTCTTTTAAGGATAAATGGAATAGGCTCAACGAAACACCTTTTGCGTATATTCAAACTCGTCGATAGAGATAAAAAGTATTTTCTCAAAAATAAAATTTAAATATGTTTTTTTTTCACAATCTTTACCAGATTCTAAAAAGAAACTAGGGGTTAATGACAGGATAAATAAAAAATAAAACAAACTCGGCAGATAAGACGCTATAGCGCATAATTCTGACTAAAGAAAACATCATAACATGAAGTCCAACATATATGACGCTACAACGCAAAAGCCTAGACACAAAAAAAGACATAAAACCGAGTAAAGTAAGACGCTATGGTGCGAAGACCTGGTAAATTAAAACTGAAAAACGCTATAGGCGTGAAGACCGGCAAAGAAAAAATGCTACGACGTGAATACCGCAAAAAAAAATGTTAAGGTTGAAAAATACGATAAATCGATATAGTGCGGTAGAACATAAACAATGCTATGACATTGATTTCACAAGAAAGCGCGAAGCCAAAATAAATCTTAAGTGACAAGGTCGGAAAACGATAATAAACATATGTACATATATGTGTACATCAACACACTCAGATAAGTAACATCAAGCAAAAACGCTAAAAATAACAACATATCTCCTTTCGAATTTCTCAAAAAAATATATGCACAAGAAAAGGCCACACAATGACACGCTAGAGCCACACCGCATACTGTGGGATACAAGTTGTACGAGTAGTCTAGCAAAAATGTAGTTTGCTTTGGACTTCTCAAAACAAGAAAGGCACCACGAGGATACACTAGAGCCACGCCACGTACGGCGCGATATGGACCGTACAAGTTATCCAAAAAGAAATACTACAACAGTATATAACACATCAAAAAAGGGAATCGGCAAAAGACGGATCAATCATCACCCTCACCATTGGGGTCGAATTTCACTACGTCATCGGAAGAAGAACCACTAAGATCGAGCCGTGCCTCGCCCTCAAACTCCTCGCCTTCAAACTCCTCGTAATCGCCGCCTAGGTCGAGCAAAGATTGATCCGACAGATCCCTCTCAACATCAACGGGGTATCGACACGTGGGACAACTTCGGAAGTAGGGAAGGAAACCAAAATTAGAATAGGCTGGACCTCGCCAGTAATAGAATTATCATCCAGATACTGAAAAGTGAGTGACCAATGAGCAAAACCCCGCCAGTATGGCGTGTCGGACTCACTCCGTAAGCGCTCCTCGAAATAAGCAGTGCGTCGTATCCCAACATCCCTACGACAAACATTCTCAGCGTTTCTACCCACAATCTCCAAACGAAAGATTCGGCGCTACGCCTCACCCTGCCTTCTAGAACTGACACCTGCTTCTCAAGGTCGAGTATTTGTCTATTTGCACAAAGAAGATTCGGCAACCGGGTCCCTGAGGCAAGCTCCGCCTCCTGCTTCATGAGCCGTGCTTGATGCATCATCCCCGTTGACCGCGCCGCGTCAGAATAGGTAGCCTCGCTAGAGGTCCTAGCGTCGCAAGCATCCCGCTCTAGTAGATCAACGCGAGCATATAGAGAATCACGAGACGTGCGCTGCACTTGCGAGTGGTGTGCAATGGTGATAAAAGTATGTATAGACAAAAGAAATATAGGCTTATATAAAAGGGTTCTTTAGGATAATAGCCAAACTTAAATGTGTGTTTAGCAAAATAGCCAAACTTTGGTTAACTTTGTAAACTAGCCAATTAACATGAGTTGGCATATTTATAACAATTTTTATTCGTGGAATACCCTTTAATTAATCATTTTAGATTATTATTTTCGTAATTAATTAAAATGAAAATAAACTAATCAGCACAAATCAAGCTAACTGATCTTTTTAAAATTTAATTAAAAAAAGAGGAAAAAATATGGAAATCGCGTAGCATTAATTCACGTTTAATGCTAAAAATGGGTGAGAATGAATCTTTGTTTGTAACCTCTTTTGCTATTAATTAGGATAGTATTTTCGTTTTTTAATATCAACAAATTGAAGTCGCGAATTAACATAAATCAACAACAAATTTACGTAAATCAACAACGAGTCAACGTAAATTAACAACGAATTAACGTAAATCAACAACAAATGAACGTTAATTAACAACGAATCAACGTAAATTAACAGTAAAAAATATTATTCACATTAAAATTTAAATACAATAATCAAATATTTTAAATACAAATAATAATATATATATATATATATATCTCCCGTAAGACCGCCGAAGCTTTGCCGTCGATTGCCGTGGCCTCGGTGTTTCCGAGCGCGTAACCCCTCGGTGTACTTGTTGGTGAGGCACGACCCGACGGTCTCCATAACCGCACGGCGCGTGAAATTGACGCGATGAGCTCGAGGCTCCGCAACTGCTTATGTTTCTCCTTGTCCACGATGGCTCAAACCTCGGGATCGGCCACGCCGAGCCCGTGGTCCACAAAGCTCAATCCATTACCTGCCATTAACACAAAACACCAACAACACACAAACACCCAGAACCCACCAAAGCACACAACTTTGTCATGGGAATAAAACTAGTTGGGTCGGAGAAATACAGTACCGGTGGTTTCGGCGACGGAGCCAACGTGAGACGGCGGCGAGGCTCTAGTTCGGAAGAGTATTTGGTTGGGTTTGAAGGGTTTGAGTTGAGTTGAGTCGAGACGAAAGTGGGTGGCTTGGCGTTGTTTGGCGGCGATTGTGGCGTGGTGGTTCGGAGCGAGGTTGTTTCTGGCGAGACCGCGGCCATAGCAGGCCTGGATATTGGCAGAGGCGAGAAGGTGATGAGAGAGAGAGAGAGACGAGCGCGTGGAAGCGATGCAACACCACACAGTGGCCTCGGTGTTTCCGAGCGAGTGCTCCGATGGATGAGCTCATTTGCGCGCGACGGGGGCAGCGAAATCTCACCGTTGTTGGAGGCGCCGGAGCCGGCGGTGCTGCTCCCCCCCAGAGACGGGTATTCCTACGGCCTGACAAATGACTTCCTGCCCTTGGCGCTTCCTTCCTCATCCTCGCTGGAATCGTCGCTGTCGTCGGCAAAGTCCCCGTAGAACCCGACGAGCTTGTTGTCGGGCTGCAGTGCAGCGTTGGGGGAGAAGCTGGGGCAGGGCTTGGGCGGCGTCTCGCAATCATAGTCGTCATCACGGTGGAAGAAATAGACGGAGGTTATCTCAATGTCGGTGAAGCTCACGCGGCGAGCACGCTACCTTTTGATGCGCAGGGCGCGATTCTCGCCCTCCGACTCGCTGCGAGGGGTCTCGTCAGGGACCTTCAACGCCATGGATTTTCTCGGAGAAGATAAACAGAGAGAGAGAGAGAGAGAGAGAGAGAGAGAGAGAGAGAGAAAATTGAGAGAGAGAGAGAAAGAGAAAGAGACATAGGGGGATCGATGGAATGATTCAAAATTGGTATTAAATTCCCAAATTTGTGCATAATTAATTAAGCTTGATTTGTGCTGATTTTTTTTAATTAATTCCGACAATTATAATTAAAAAGATTAATTAAAGGTATTAGAGGGATAAAAAATCTTATTAAAATGTCACCTCATGCTAATTGGCTAGTTTACAAAATTAACTAAAGTTTAGCTATTTTGCTAATCTTATGTTTCTGTTTGGCTATTTGGAGCGATCTCTCTATATAAAAATACATCTATATTAGTATGTATTATATATATATATATATAAGAGGCAGCAATAAGTGCGAATCAAAAATATAAATTATATATATATATATATACCACGCAGCAGATAGCCAGAACATCATCCAGAGAAACGAGTGCGCCTCTCGCCATGACCTCTTGGAACTCTCGGTTGCATGCTTCTCGCAGTCCGGAGAAGCAGAATGTCTCCAAAGCCTCCAAGTCTTGAGATGAGGAGGTATCACCGACGCTCCGACCCCCCGCCATTAATCCAGGACCAGAGCAAGATGACTGATGCTTCGAATGAAGGTCGGCTTGAAGAACGGGGTCAGAAGTAGAAAATAATGGCTGGAATGACTCTAGAAGCATCGCCAAGATAACAACCTGGAGCAGACAGGATTCTGGCACATTCCTCGGACAGACAAAGAAGGCGGGAACGAGGAGCGAGCAAGAACACCAACGCCATGGAGCTCGGAAGGCGTCTCTGAGGCGAGGAACACTTCCTTTTCTCTCCTCTCGCCCTATATTAAGTCGAAGGGGTATCACAGGCTTGGACCCTTATAGAAGGCACGAGACAAGGAGGCGAAGACATGGGCCTTGAATGCGGTTCGTCCCTGGTTAGGTCTGTATCAACAATAAAAATAAAAAATTAAACAAAAGTCCGTGGTCATCAAAAAATATAAATACATATGCATATATATATATGTGCATGTGTATAGGTCAAACAAATATACAAATTAGTGAATAAATAAGCAAAAAGACGAACGGGGAATGGTGGATGGGCTCGACGGAGGTTATGATTCCTCGTCGCCAGGAGCGGCCAAGATAGGTACGGATAGCCATCCAAAGCGAATCCAAGCAGCACTCTCAAGGGGGGGTATCCTCGTCGCGGGCAGTCACCCAACGAAAAAGCTCCACGACCTCTTGATGCCCTAACCAAAAATTCGTGGGGCCCTTCCAATGAGCGAGGCAGGGACTCTAACCCAAAGTGAACGCCATGAGCGGGTCACACTCAAACACAATCCTCTCGGTGTTACTACTGGCCATGGGGTTGGGATATAACTCTTTTTTCTACTATTGACGCAAAGCAAAAAACTCGGCTGACCGCTTTCCTCGCGCCATATATAATAACAAGCCGCGGCATAGCGATAAACTTTCGAGCTTAGCTAGAGAGGATGATGGTTCAGCAATACTAATAGTTGCTCTGCAAGCGCTGGAATAGGCAGGACTAGCCCTTGCTGCAAGCTCTCTGTATGTATGGCGGTCATCCCTTCGCGGGATGACCGAGCAACTCTTAAGGCGAAGAAATGCAAATTCCTGAAATCAGGGCCCAGCTAGAAGTTCGATAAAACATTGAAAAATCTCTAACAGTAGCCGTGCTTGCCACATTAAAATCTAAGAAGTCCGAGAACAGTTCTTCTGGACCCGGGGAAATCTGCACATGAGGAAGTACATACAGACATGCCTTGTTCGTTCGATCAAATTTTGAGCTTTTCTACGTTTTCTCTTGAACCTGGGGTACAAATTAATCTGATTTCATCTCCTCGTTCTCCACAGACTTTGCTGCCACTGTATATGGCTATCGGAGAATCACAACGCCGGGAAGTGCCCTCCTCTAACTGAGGTTCACCCGCCACGCACGGTGGAGGAATGATCATTAGGCTATTTTCATGGGGTTTAGGGCTGGCTGGAGACCTCATGAATCCAGTTTTGGCAGGGTTAAACCACGGCACCGTTGTCCATAGAGGAGGTCGTGCGGGCCCATCAGAGGTAGCTCAGTGGTCGTCATTGCCCGTGGAAGTGCATGGAGTAGCTAGAACCTTTCCCTTGGTGGTTTGCAATCGGGACGAAAGGTAAGGCGTTTCCTTGACGTTGAGTGCGCGTGGTGGTCACGGAGGGCGGGCGAAGGGGCTGCACCTTCCCGGCAGTCTTGGAGTTCTATTTCGGCAGTGGTGGCAAGCGAAAGACCTTGGGCTCGTGGTTCGGTGTTGCGTGGCTTCAGAGAAGGAGATATATATTTTTCCTCTTCGGCATTGCCTCAAAGGACGAACAACTACGGCCTTGGGCGGCGAGTTTCTCGTGAGGGTACGGAGGAGGCGCCGCCAGCTGTGGGGGGGACACGCGGGGGTGTCATAGTTGTTGGCTCTGTGTCGGGCAGCCTCGGCGGTGGAGATAGGACGCTTTTTAACTAGGTTTCTCAAGATAAGGGTCATGGCGGTCATGGGGAGGGGGAACTTGTTCCCGATGTTGTTATGCTCATTTTTTTGAGGTGAGAAATCTTGAAAGAATTCCAGTATTAAACTCATCGATGGCTGGCGCGGGCGTCGGTATGAGTCTCCCCTGCAATTAGACATATTTTGGACAGACGCGGCAATGTTTGTAGGTACTAGTCGGGGAGTCGATCGAGCGGGAGGGTCATGCCCAAATTTTTATTGAACAAACGAGGCCCATCCACCTGTACTTCCTCTTGTTCAGATTTCCCCGGGTCCATCAGAATCGCTCTCGGACTTCTCAGATTTGAATGTGGAAAGCACGGCTACTGTTAGAGATATAGCAGCGTTTTATCAAACTTCTGACTAGGCCCCGGTTTTAGGAATTTGCATTCCTTCGTCGCAAGAGGTTTCCGGTCATCCTCGCGAAGGGATGACCGCCGTACATTTAGAGGGCTTGTAGCAGGGGCTAGTCCTTCCTATCCCGGCGCTTTTAAAGCAATTATTAGTATTGTTGAAACTTCATATTCTCCAACTAAGCTCGACGGTTTACCGCTATGTCGTGGCTTGTTATTCCCTGTGGCGCGAGGAAAGCCGCCGATATCTGACCCTCGAGGAATATCAACGACAGATTTTGCTTCGCATCATCAGTAGAGAAGGGAGTTTGTATATCCTTACCCCATGCCTAGAAATGACACGTAGAGGATTGTGTTTGAGGATGATCCGCTCATAGCGCTCACTTTGTGTTAGAGTCCCTGCCTCGCTTCTTGGAAGGGCCCCACAGATTTTCAGGTAACCTTCGTTGTTGCCCTGCCGACTGGGAGGGCATCAAGAGGTCGTGGAGCTTTTTCGCCGGGTGATTGCTCGTGACAGAGCTTTCGCCCCCTAATTAGAGCGTGCTGCTTGGATTCGCTCCGGGTGGCTATCAGTACTTATTTTGGCCGCTCCTCACGACGAGGAATCACACCTCCGTTGAGCCACTCCTCCCCGTTCGTCCTTTTCTTTATTTATTCATTATTTTGACCCATACATGTATGAATATATATATATGCATATATATAATATTATTTTTTGATGAACATTGACTTTCGTTTAATTGTCTATTTTTTTTAGATACAAACCTAGGCAAGGACGAGTCGAGTTCGAGGTCTATGCCTTCACTTCCTCGGCATGTGATTCTTTCGAGGGGCCAGGCTTCTGATAGCCCTTCGACTTCTAATGGGTGAGACGAGAGAAAAAGAAGCGATCCTTACTTTTTGAGACGCCTTTTGAAATCTATGGCGTGAGTGTTCTTGCTTACTCCTCCTTCTCGGCTTTTATGCCGACCCGAGGAACATATTCCGAAATCCCGCCTGCTCCGGGTCCTGGTTTTGGCAATGGTTCTAGAGTCACTCCTCAACATCTACGAGATAGTTTAATCTCAAAACATGGGCCCTTCCAATTTCGGGAAGATCAGATCCATTGAAGTGGGACTGAGGTAATTTACAAGAAGAAGCGGGGAAACAAAAATAAAATAAAAAACAAAAAAGAGAAAAAGAAAAGGGAAATAAGAAAAGTTTTTCTAAACTTACCTTATCATTTGAAGTTGAAGATAAGGATTGCCCAGGAATCGACAGCGTGTTTCCACATGTCAAACAAAGATAATAGACAGTATGTTATAAATATAGAGGCAAATAATGTTTTTAATCGTTGGCCTCATGGAACGTTTTTAATGCATCAAAGAAGAGAATAAAACAACAATTGTGTGCCGATTTTTAAATATAATATCTATTATCTAATTTTGTATTGTAAGATGGTGTCACATTTTAATCATTTTTATTATATTTCATATTTGGTAACCAGATAATGTAAATGTAAATAATTTCCCAGTAGATTTAATCTCTCGCAAAATTGGGGGTTAATGTTACGGGTATTTTTTAATGTGAAAAATTACAATTAGTTAAGAGAAAATTAATTTACCAGATTCCGGCACGAGAAACACACGCTCGGAGTATTAAAAATGAAGAACGTTGACTCATGCAATCGCGCTTATCGTGTAAGTCGCGTCAGTCATGCAAACAATATATTAATTGCTTAAGGACCCAACAAAGTAATTATTAATTATTCAAAAGCCTTCTGGACCCTCCTATGAATAGAATCTTCATTTCAATCAAACGTTTACTCATCACAACTCACTCAAACACTCTTTAAAGCGATAAAACCTCCGTTTTTCATTATCATAAATATCGTGACATAAATACCCGACTAATGTTGAGCGTCGGAGGTGAATAAGGAGGTACTCCTCCCATTCCCCTGACCGAGTTTTTTCTTGTCCTACAGATGGAGAAGCTAGCTAGAGCGGTAGCGTTGGAGAAATTTTCGGCACGCCAGAAATTGAGATTTGAAGGTCTGATCAAGGTCCGACAATCGACCTGTCATACGGAAGTTTTGGTTCTCAGCAGTCGCCGAACCTATATCATGAGTCCTAGGACATTGCAATAACGGGTCCGAGGACCCGATTCTAGTCAGACGATAAGCGGAGGGTCCGACCTACAGAATTCTAGAGACCAAGCTCAAAGCCCAAGAAAAATCTACAAGCGGCATTGGGCCAGGGCCCAAAATCAAGACTTGGGCCACTTTAGTGGTGATCCATTTTCAGCAATAACAATTAATGTTATCGAAACTTATCGATACATATCGATGGATTTATCAACGAAAAACCTATAAAATAAGTTTTACATATTTAGACTCAACTCTTATGTAGTCTTCAAAATACTTCAATTTTCAAGATATTTTATATGTAAACAAGGTCTCACTTTCAAACACAGACATGAAAAATATGATAATGTCTCAAATCTCAAACAACGAACACAATCAAAATAACATAAATCAAGTCAAAAAAAACATAACACTATCTCAAGAAAAAACATAAAATAAAATAAATTAACATATTTATGTATTTTAATTATATATAATTATATAAAATTATGAAATAAAATCAAATATGTCAAACTTAAAATTCACCAATTTCCAAAAGAACACGTCATATTATAGTAAAACAACATTTCGAGAAAAAAATCAATATTTCAGGAAATCGTCAAATTACAAAATAAAATATGTACAAACTAATCAATTACCAATTACAATCTGCCCAAGTTGAAGTTATATATATATATATATATATATATATATATATATATATATATATATAAACTAGCTCAAAATTCACCAATATACTCACGGTTTACCAATTATATACTATCTTAAAAATGATTTTTTTTTAAAAGACTAGCTCAAATTCATCAAGTTCCAAAAAAAAGAACTCGTACTTTTGCCGCAATAAAACAACACCTCGGAAAAATCACTTAAATATCACCCAAATCTAGAAAAATTCTACAAAACAACATACACTAACTTATCATCATCTATATACAATCATCAATATCAAAAGTAATAATTTCATCAAAGTGAAACCTAAACTATTATGAACAACTTTGTTTAAAACCTATGCATTTCAAACAATCTCTACAAATAAAGATTAATTTGCTGAAAAATTGAAAGAATTTATCAATATATAATAATAATACCCAATCTCCCTTAATATCCACGCACGAAAAAAGCAAATAAATACTTATAAATTGCAATTGTTGGTGCTCTTGGTACATATGCCGTTAAATTGCACTAAATTTTGTCATCGAAAATTCACTAAGTTTTCCACTACTATCACTAAATTGCACTAATGAATAATTTTTTTTTATCAATTATCCATGAAAAATTATAAAACGAGAACGATTACAAAAAAAAGTTTATCGCTAAGTTCAAAATTGTAAATGTAAACATTTGGTTTTGTAAATTATTCTCAAATGATCTTAATAAAAAGTGTTAGGCTGTGTGTTTTTTTTTTAGTTTAATACGTCTTAATCTTATTGTTAATCTGAATATTAAGGTTTATTCCTTAAAAAATCAAAGTCAAGAGCCAAACAACCAAGTTTACCTTCCAAAATCTTAAGATGTCCATTAAGACGAAACAAACATGGCTAAGTATCATTCTGTAATAAGCTTACCCAATGCCATTGTGTTAAGTGTCTCAATTATTCCTGCAAGATGTTGCTAACGTCTAAACATTCTCCTCTTACCCTTGTGTTTGATCAAGATACACTTACTATGTCTTATATTAACATAGATTTTTTTTTTCTTTTTAATTTTTTCATAACTTTTACGAATAAAGATTCGATATTTAATCTAACTTAAAAATAATAAATTAGGTCATTCTATCCAAACAAAATTTTAACCAACTCCTTCTAAGAGTCAAATAAATACTAAGTTTGCATTTTGGTATTATTTCTGTATTCTAATTTTTATAATCCACAACTGTTAAGTTCAAGAACACATCAATATTATCATCTTTATATAAAATATATCAAAATTGTTTTTGTATACTAATCTAGTCATTCTACGATATATATAAAATTTGAAATTGTGAAGCATAATTATAGTTATTGTCCTATATTATTTTAGGGCAAATTGGTCTTAAATAATTCAATAACTGAAAAAAAAAAAAAAAAGTTGCCATCAAATGGAGGACCCTCAAATTGGCGTGTCAGCATTATTCCGAACACAATTTCTCTCCTTTTTGTTTGGGTGTGGGAGAGGGTTGTCACTTTCACATTCACTTTGAAGAAAACAACATGCATGGGGTTTTAGTTTTTAGCATATATCACTAACTTTAACTCATACATATTTGTGTATGCACTCATATATGTGGTTGTAAATTGTTGTCATCATTTGCAACTTCTTAAAGAAATTGCCCATAAACATACCATGATTGTTTGGATATGTTTCTCCCAAAACAACTTTTTATGTGTGGTTTATAATATCTTTCATTTTCTTAACATAAAAGTATAAATTATAAAGTACTTGTATCTCTATGATTTGAGAATATATGTGTTTTGAGTTGGACTATTGTTTTGTCTCATTTTAATTCATTTCAAATATTATTTATCCTCTGGCAAACAAATTCCTCTCTAAATGTAATTTGTAGGCTCTTAAAACATACAATTTTGGGTTGAGAGACGATGATAGGCATTAAGAAGAAATAGTACTATGGGTAAAGAAGTTGTACCCTGTATCCATTTTTGTCTAAATCTTAGTCCATTTTGTGTTTAAAACAAAAAAATTAATTTAAATTTGAGAATTGGGATCGGGACAGAGCCTAAATTTCTCGGTTTATGTCAAGATTATGTACACTCGCATCTTCTTCTAAAAAATCTAACTTTCTTTTGATTCAATTTCGATTATAATTTGCACTATTGTCTGACGTTGCTATGCGTCTCCTTAGCTTTTCTGCTTCAAAATTATTCGCACCTCCACACTTTTTTCTTTTCTTTTGATCACAATTCGGCATTGCCACACTCTTCTTACTATACATATAATATAGAGTTGTGTCGTTTTTATATATATATATATATATATTAACATATTATAGGTCTACAATTTATATAAAAAAGTTCTTTTTATTAATTGAATGATGTTTTGAATTATTTTATTACTGTCCAAATATGTACAAAAAAGTCGGGATCTAAGTCTTCGTCTTAGTTCCCATTTTGGTTCCTAGATTCCAAAATATTAAAAAAATTCCAAACCGAATCCGCGATCAAATGGCATAAATCCCAATTTTCGGTCTTGATTTCACCCTTAAAAAATAAAAAATATCAAAAAATTTGTATTTTTAAAATGAAATATTTGACACTAAATGAATATTTGATACCAACAAAAATGTCATGCACTAATGATTTAATGGCATGTAAAAGGCTGTTTTTTTTGTTGGTGCATTTCTTATAAATTGATTGCGACTACAGCCTTCGGGCTGGTTTTTATTTTGATGCTTTTAAGGTAAGCTCTTAGGTAACTTTATTCAAAAGTCCATGGAAAAAAATATATTAGTAAAGTGAAGAATATAAGCGATATAATCCCTAAAATATATATATATATATAAGCGATGTAATGAATTATCATCATGTATATGTTTATTTTTATTTTTCTCTAGCACTAAGATTAATTTTATGAACTTACGAGCCAAACGCTTAAAGGTTCACCTAAAAGTCGGTAGTGTCCTGTGTATATACTATAGTCATTGATTTGCCTTTCACGTTGTTTTCTGTTTCTATTTCAGTAAGGAATAATTATAACACATATTTTTTTTTAGAAACTTGTATTATTAGTAAAATTATAATATATAATTAAGAGTTACACTCTTAGCTCAAAGGGGCACTAACCGTCAATATTACATGATATATCTGTAATACATATTTTAAAAAATAAAATAGAAGCCCACCTATAAGCGGTCATGCATTTGTGTTCTAATAAATCCATGAGCTCTAAATTAAGGCAGTTGTAGAATTATATAAATCAAACATGGAAATATTAAATTCATACTAAAACTATAAATGAGTAGCAAATTCTAATATTTCACACATCGGTTCAAATTCAAATTCAGCCATATGACGATTATGAAGTTTGATGAGTTGTGTAACATTGATCAACAAATCACGTGAAAAGTAAATCGTAATTTTCTAGAGGATGAGTATTTACGCTAAGTAGAAAAATAAATCATGAAGTAGGCATGAGAGAAAGGAGCCCATAATTTATCCAAGATAAACAACCGAATATGTTTTTATAGAATAAATTTTGTTAAATTAATACTTGATTAACTTATAATTTTAATTTAATAATATTATTACATGTCTTCGATTCTATATAAAATATTAAATAAACTAATTACCATGATAATATAATAAAATTGTACAGTCCAAATTATTAATATATTTATTTGTGGTAAACAAATCTAAAAGGTCTATAAAATCAAAATCCTCTTGGGCTTCCAGAAATTGAGCCCGAAGCATAAAGGTATAGATTTGGGCTCAGACTGAGGATATACTTTCTCTCTCCACAGACAGAGGAGAGAGAGAGAGAGACGAGCTCAGAGGCAGCCATGGAAACCAGAATCTCAGCCTCGCTGGGACTCCGATCAACCAACGACGCCGAGCCGCCGCATTTCCCCAATCTCTTCACCCACTTCGCCGCCAACGACGCCTCCCTCTCGCTCTCGCTCTCCTCCTCCATCGCCAGGCTCCCCTTCGCCTCCAGATCCGTCCAACCCCCCACCCTCCGCTCCCCCGAGCGCGCGCTCATCGGCGCCGCAGCCGGCGGCCTCGCCGGCGCCTTCACCTACGTCTGCCTGCTCCCGCTGGACGCCGTCAAGACGAAGCTGCAGACCAAGGGCGCGTCGCGCGTGTACCGCAACGCGCTCGACGCCGTCGTGAAGACCTTCAAGTCGGAAGGGATCCTCGGGTTCTACTCCGGCGTCTCCGCCGTGGTGGTGGGGTCCACCGCCTCCTCCGCGGTGTACTTCGGCACGTGCGAGTTCGGGAAGTCGCTGCTGGGGAAATTCCCGGACTACCCTCCGCTGCTGATCCCCCCCACCGCCGGAGCCATGGGCAATATCGTCTCGTCGCTCATCATGGTCCCCAAGGAGCTCATCACCCAGCGAATGCAGTCTGGCGCCCAGGGCAGGTCCTGGCAGGTATATTATATATACTTACATTATAAGCATGTCGTATATTATGGTGATGTAATAGTGTATAAGCTTTTGAAATGCAGTGTGTTACTTCATACTTGGCATGGGACTGTTGGTGTAATGATTAGTGATGGGTTTCTCATTGTGCCCATGTTTGCTGGTTTCTGCTCAGATTGGGAGATTTCATATCGATTAGCTTTGTCAGCGGCTTATAAGATTGCCTGTAGGTGTTAAATAGTGACGCAAAATGTTCATATCTCCGCACGCCATGACTTACTCGGTGGCGGTTTTGTTAGTTATATACTGGATGAGATCAGTATGCTAGATTATTGTGAGAGTATTTTGAAATAACCAAACATTTTAGTTCTCGATGAAGTTCTGCAAGATTAAGGTAATTTATAAAATCAATAGAAATACAATTAAATAAGTCTCATGACACAATCGTAATGGTTTGGTCTAGTGGTAAGGGTGATGCTTGGGATCTTGCACATTCCCGTTTCGATTCCTCCTGGACCTAACAATTAGGGGTAGTCTCCCGGTCGATAATGCCAAGGCCCCGTGGTTACTAGTCGAGTGTACTCGGATACCACCCTTACGATAAAAAAAAAGGTCACGTGACACGCATACATTAACATTTTCTGTTGCTTTTAACATGTGGGGCCACAATGTGCTAAGTTTAATAAGAATTAGGGCTTTGCTGTCTTTAGAGTTAATGGAACAAAGTGCACAGAAAGTTATAGTTGGGACATTTTGAACCAACTATATGCTTTTGAAATTGTTGAGTAATATTTGGCTGTTTCTGTTTAGGTTGTGTGCCCGTTTTAGTGTTTATGTGCTTCAGAATGAGAGCTCTTAGCGTATTATCATCTCTTTTCTCCTGTCGTGGCAGGTTCTTCTGCGGATCCTTCAAACCGATGGCATTTTGGGGCTCTACGCGGGATACGCTGCGACGCTGCTCAGAAACCTCCCGGCCGGGGTTCTGAGCTACTCCTCGTTTGAATACCTAAAAGCCGCCGTTTTGAACAAAACGACATCGGAGAAGAAACCCCATTTGTCGCCAGCCGAGAGCGTGGCGTGCGGGGCCCTCGCGGGGGCGATCTCGGCAACCCTAACGACACCGCTTGATGTGGTGAAGACGCGCCTGATGACGCAGGCCACTCGCTCGGGGGTCGCCGAAACTGTGAGGCTGATCCTCCAAGAAGAGGGGTGGGTCGGGCTGACACGTGGCGTGGGACCCAGGGTTCTCCACAGCGCTTGCTTCTCGGCCATCGGGTATTTCGCGTTTGAGACGGCCAGGCTCGCCATTCTCAGGCAATACGTTGAGCGGAGGAAGTGCAAGGAAGAGCTTGTTTCTTCTTCTTCTTCTTCTTAGGTGATGAGTAGACATATTATGTACCCGTGTGTTATATATTATGGGAGGGTATATAATATATTTATGATATAATATAAGGTGTTGAAAATTGTTGTGTGTTATTGGGCACGCAAATTTTGGCAAAATGATTAGTGAGATTTGGGTGTGCCCCTTTTGACTGGCTTTTGGTCAGAAAGTGAGATTTGTCATTTTTGAAAGTTGGGAACTTATTTTATGTTGACCTCCATAACGGGAGAGAAGAAGAAGTTGACTTATTTACTTATTTTATTCCTTTTTGGTGTTTGTTGTTGGTCTGCTCAATATTTTGATTATTGATTATGCAGTCCTTGGGAATATGCCTTAAAAAGAAGAACTAATGACTATCTAATCAGCTAGTCGAATTACGAGTAAGTTAATTCAATTAAAAACATACCAATAATTTTCATTCCAATTTGACACCCTAATACACAACACAACTACATAAGAAAAAATTGCAGAAATCTATCAGCTGAACCCACTCCTCGGAGTCATAAACGGATCATCATCGCCATCGTCATCGAGACTCCTCCGACCACCTCTGTCTGCTGCCTCGTCGTACTCGCTGGGCAGGACCATCCGCAGCCGAAGCCGCGGCTTCCTGGCCGGCAGCGCTGGCAGCGGCACCTCCTGCCGCAGAATCCTCGCTGCCTCCTTCGCCGTCGGCCTCTTCACCTGGTTCGGGTGCACACACGCCAACCCCACGACGAGCATCCTCTCCACGTCCCGGCCCCGTCCGATCCCCGCTTCCCCCAACCGCCCCGTCTCCCACATCCCCCATGCCCAATCTGCCACCGCCGCCCCGCTATCGTCCACGGCGCGCCGCCCCGTCGCCACCTCCAACACCACCACTCCCAACCCGTACACGTCCGTCTTTGCCGTCGCCACCCCCGAGTACACATATTCCGGCGCCAAATACCCAACCGTCCCTGCTGCATTTGCCGAACCGGATCCCGAACCCGCCATGGCGAGCCCGAAGTCCGCGAGCTTCGCGGTGAAGTCCGCCGCGAGCATGATATTGCAGCTCTTGACGTCCCTGTGGATGATCTGCCTCTCGCAGTCCTCGTGGAGATATCCCAACGCAGAAGCTACGCCTAACACGATGTTCAGTCTCTGGTTCAGCGAGAGATGCGTCGATGACTCGTGGAGGATCTTGTCTAGGCTTCCGTTGGGCATGTACTCGTACACCAGGAACAGTTCACTCCCTTCACAGCACCATCCCTGAAGCTGGATCAGATTCTTATGGCGCAAGCAACCGATCATCGTTGCTAATTCGTTCGAGAAATGGTTGCTTGAGGTGGAAGAAACTCCGTGATCCTCGGTGTTGAATCTCTTGACTGCGACTTCCCCGCCGTGTGGGAGCGACCCTTTGTAGACTGTGGCCGAAGCTCCCTCGCCGACGATCCGGCTCCGGTCGAACCCCATCGTAGCGGCTCTGATCTCGGCGAGCGAGAGCCGGGCCGGGACGCGCCGGCTCCGGAGCCAACTTCCCAAGCTCTGGGTTCTTGCTTGCGCCACACGCTTCCTCTTCTTCTTCCTCGTGATCACGAAGCACAGAACGGTGACAATGGCGATAACTGAGAGCACGAACGCTATCAAGCCTCCTAACCCTAAAACCATCTCTCGCAGGGAACTCATCTTTCTTGAACTCAGGCGGGCTTTCACGTTCGGATTGTGATTAGCATCTTTGTTTCTGTGATTTGCAGGGACTGATGATACTGGATTCTGTGATGTATCAGAGCAGATGAAGCAGTCACCTTCGTCGAATTCGTCGATGGGAATCGTCGCCGAGGAATGATACGTCCAGGTCTTGAACTTCCATGTTCGGATTACGTGGCGCGACGAGCCGTGGCCGTTGGAGGCGGAGAATCCGACGAACATGAACTCCCCTACGAGAGCAGAGAGGTCGATTTCTGCTGCGAGAATCGGGTTTTTGGGCCGAATTCCCGGCGAGTTTCCGAGCCAAACCCGGACGAGGTTCAGCGGGCTTCTGTACTCAATCCAAGCCGTGAATTCCCTACCGCTCTTTAGATCGACCCCAAGCTCGGTGGAGACGGCAGATACGGCGCTGTTGAGGTCGAGGCCAACGTGGTTGTCGTTGACATCGCCGAGGAGCGGGTCGAAGCTCGTGTCAAATTCGACGGCAAAGAACGAGTCTTTATGTGAGAAACCCGGCCCCGGAAGCCCCATGTGGCCCTTTGCAGCGGGGAAGGGGTCGTCAGCGGCGTCGGCCATCATCTCGGGGGCAATGAGAAAGGCGACTCCATCGCCGGAGGCGCAGAGCGGTGACGGGACGACCGAGAAAGAAAATGTTGAGGAAAAAGAAGAGGTGTTGTTGGTCAAGCGGTCGAGAAACCGGACAGGACGAGCGTAGAGCGCTCGTCCGACGCCGTCGTCGGAAAAACTGGAGAACTGGATCAAAGAAGAAGAAGAAGGAGAAGAACGGCAAGCTTGGAGTTCTTGGGTGAGAGCGACGGAGTTGTCGGCGGCGAGAAAGGCGTCGCCGAAGAGAGTGATGTTGTTATCGGGCGAATCGCTGTTGGAGAGAGCGAGTGAGAGGAGAGTGATGAAGAAGATAAGAAACTTACAGAGTGATTGCATTGTGAGAATCTCTGAAACTATTTTCCGGGAAAGTGGAGAATTTCATTTGTTTCTGTTTCTTCTAAAGTTTAAACCATGGACTGAATTGTGAATACAGATAAATTTTGGAGGGAAAAATACAATCCCAATTGAGATGAAGAAAATGGGATATATTCAAAAGATATTCGAGAAAAGAATTACGGTATGAAATCACCGTATGTTTCAACTTTCATGGTCACGCACGGTACGGTAAGGACTAAAAAATTTATGTCAATAGGCCCTAATGACACGTTTAATGCGGTAAAAGTATTAAGTTTTAGTTAAATTTGTTTACACAAATTTTAAATACACGAATTGATAACAAAAGTATTCAAGTTATCAGTGTAAGTGTTGTAATCCACCCAAACTTTTGGAAAACGTTCAAATTTAGACGCTTTTTTTTTTCTTTTCAATTTTTACCCTTAAATTTTGTTTTTATTTTTTTAACCTTTAATTATGCTTAATTAGCATCCCAAGTGGTTTGGAAATTGGCATCCATTCCAAAATTTCTACGGCTAAAGAACAAGTGTGTTCTTGGGCCATCATGGAAAGAAACATAGATACGGCCGACCACGGAACAAAGAGCTTTTAACGAGGGCACGTACTTGGATCTGAATTGCATAAGTCGAATTTCTATCGTTTTCAAATTTTCCGGCATAAGTTTTCGACTGACATTCTCGAATTCCCGGATTTCATGACATACTTACTGTTACCCCCGACGTTTTAAACTTCTGATAATTGCTTTAGAGTTCAGACCTCCTTTTGTTTCTAAATATAGTTTCATCTAAACGACATTTCCAAGAACATTCTTTAAATCACTTTCAAAATAGTTACTAGTATTTCATTACCGTTCTAAAAAATTTATCAATTTATCGTACACTTAAAAGAGAAACTATAATACCAAAATGACAAATTCACATTTTAAGAATGGTTATAACAAATATTTTCTAATTAAAGCATGCTTAACATATATATATATACTACAAATTTATGAGTACTGCAATGTAGTTTATTGACAAAGTAATGGGATTAGATATGATATCTCTAACCAATAGTGAGAGAGCAACCATAGTATATATATGTCTCTTAATCTAGAGTTGATGCAATATATATTGTTTTTAGTTTTCATAAGAAAGTGATCGGTCCAATTATTATCGTACAAGTAAATGAGTAATTAGCACCCTCAGTTTCTCATTTGATAAATAATAAATATATAACATTCCTCTATATATATAAATATATAACATTCCTTTATATATACATACTAAATGGGAAACTTCAATTTGTATTCCCGGTTTAGCATGTGTTTGCGGAAAAATAACCGAGTTAATGATATTACAAGAATATGCCCGAAATCCTCCTCTTGAGTTAAACTAACCAAAGCTGAAAAAAAAATAATTAAAAAACAATAACATGATATTAGAACCCTCCAGCTCCCGACCTCTGCACCCGACCTCTGCACCCGACCCTCGCCACCCGACCCTCGCCTCTGCACAACGCCGCCCTCCTCTCTGCACGACGACCTCGGCGACCTTCTCTCTGCACGACGCAGCCCTCCTCTCTGCACGACGGAAGCCACGGACGGACCTCGGCGACCTTCTCTCTGCACGACGCAGCCCTCCTCTCTGCACGACGGAAGCCACGGACGGACCTCGGCGACCTTCTCTCTGCACGACGCAGCAGCCGACCTTCTCTCTGCACGACGAAACCCACCTCGCCGGCCTTCTCTCTGCCCTAAACAACCAGAAATCAACGGACCAAACGGAAAAAATCGATGCCTAACCTGAGCAAGCCACGGGCGAGGTCGGCTTCGTCGTGCAGAGAGAAGGCCGGCGAGGTGGGTTTCGTCGTGCAGAGAGAAGGTCGGCTTCGTCGTGCAGAGAGAAGGTCGGCTGCTGCGTCGTGCAGAGAGAAGGTCGCCGAGGTCGTCGTGCAGAGAGGAGGGCGGCGTTGTGCAGAGGCGAGGGTCGGGTGGCGAGGGTCGGGTGCAGAGGTCGGGTGCAGAGGTCGGGAGCTGGAGGGTTCTAATATCATGTTATTGTTTTTTAATTATTTTTTTTTCAGCTTTGGTTAGTTTAACTCAAGAGGGGGATTTCGGGCACATTCTTGTAATATCATTAACTCGGGTATTTTTCCGCAAACACATGCTAAACCGGGAATACAAATTGAAGTTTCCCTACTAAATTGTGCATTTCACATACTATATACACGCATATATAAGTGATAAGAAAATGATAAATACGTGATACATAACATTTAATTTTATGCAAAAATAAGTAAGAAATCACAACTTGCATATCAAGCAACTTATTAATTTCATGCAAAAATGTCTGAGACTAAAATTATCATAAATTTTCTGTTGATCATATTCTGACTCTGAGCCATAAAGAATAAAAAAATGGAATCAATTAACTAATCATCGTTGAAAAGACTTCCAACATCGATCTCGAAGGAGGACGAATCATCCTCAGGCTTGTTTTCGTCGATCATCTGCTCAGGCATGAGAACAGAGCTCTTGTTTCCGGGAGGTCCACGGTTTTTTGTGAAACGGGCTTAGTCGGAGGTCTTGTTTTCGGGTAGTGTAGGGTTCCGCGTAAAGTTACCTTCGACGGAATTTCGGTTCCCGGAAATTTTACGAGGGTGAAGCAAGAAATAAGTATCGATGAAATCCGGGTCTCCGGGAAGTATAGGGCTGGCCGTGAAACCACTGTCGATATGATTCTGGTTTCGCTGAAATGTAGAGTCAACGAAATTCTGGTTTCCGGGAGGTACAGGGTTGGCCGTGAAACCACCGTCGATGCAGTTCGGGTTTCCTCGTTGTACAGATCTCGTCGTGAAACCGCTGTCAATATTGTAGCTCTGGTTACCGGCAGGTAAAGGGTTAGCCGTGAAACCACCATCAATGTAATTATGGTCATGCATGAAACCACCGCTAACAGAATTTTGGTTTTCCGTAAATCCAGAGCAGGGCATATTACCAACTTCGACGAGATTATCAATCCCGGTAAATCCAGGGTTATGCATGAAACCCCCGTCGACTGAAATTTGATTCCCGGTAAACCCAGCGTTTTGCTTGAATTCACAGTCGACCGTGTTTTGGTTTTCGGCAAATCCCGGGTTATGCATGTAACCACCATCGACGAAGTTCTGGCTTTCGGTAAATTCTGTGTTATGCATGAAACCGCCATCGACTGTACTTTGGCTTTCGATAAATCCCGGCCGGTTATGCATGAAACCTCCATTAGTGGTGTTCTGGTTTTCAGTAAATCCAGGGTTTTGCATGAAACCACTGCCGACACTGATTTGGTTTTCGGCAAATACCGGGTTATGCATGTAACCACCATCGACGAAGTTCTGCCTTTCGGTAAAATCTGTGTTATGCATGAAACGCCAATCAACGGTGTTTTGGCTTTGGATAAATTCCGGCTGGTTATGCATGAAACCCACATCTACTGTGTTCTGGTTCTCGGTGAATTCAAGGTTTTGCATGAAACCATCGTCGACAGTGTTTTGGTTTTCGGCAAATCCCGGATTACGCATGAAACCCCCATCGATCACGGTGTTCTGATTTTCGGTAAATTCCGGGTTCTGCATTAAACCATTATCGACGAAATTCTGATTTTCGGTAACTCCCGGGCTATGCATGTAACCCCCATCGACAGTATTCCGGTTTCCGGTAAATCCGGGGTTCCGCATGAAACCCCCATCGACGGCATTTTGGTTTTCGATAAATCCCGGGTTCTTCACGAAACCGTCCCTGACAAAGTTATTGTTTCCAACGAAGTTATCATTTCCAGGAAGTCCAAGGTTAGGCACGAAACTACCTTGGCTGCAGATCTGATTCCAGGAAAATCTACAGTCAACCATGAAACTACTTTCGCCGGAGTTCCTGTTTTCGGGATTCCCGGTGTAATGCATTAAACCGCCTTCCGCGAAAGGAAGGTTTGTAGAATTCATAAGTTGAGGAACAGGGAATGAAAAATTATGCCTCATGAAACTCTGGGCGGCCCTCGTGATGAAGTCATTGGACAGCCCTGCCGCCGACAAGATTCCGGGGATGAAGTTATTGCTTTCGTTTCCGGAAAGCCCAAGGTTAGGCATGAAACTACCTTGGCCGCAGTTCTGATTGCCGGAAACTCTAGAATATTCAGCTATGAAACTACTTTCGTCGGGGTTCTTGTTTAAAGAATTTATGAAAGCCGGGCTCCCTCTCTTATCAATCCGTCCATCGCAAGACCCACTGGAAGCCAGAGCCGAAGCGAGAGCGGATGGCGAAGCTGAAGCAGAACCCCGGGATGGCGACGGACAAATATTTGGGTTCCCAGCTGCTGCTGGGAACCCATCGCAAGACCCACTGGGAGCCAGAGCCGATGTGAGAGCGGATGGCGAAGCTGAAGCAGAGCCCCGGGATGGCGAAGCTGAAGCAGAACCCCGGGATGGCGACGGACAAATATTTGGGTTCCCAGCAGCAGCTGGGAACCCATAGCAGTACCCACTGGAAGCCAGAGCCGAAGTGAGAGCGGATGGCGAAGCTGAAGCAGAGCCCCGGGATGGCGAAGCTGAAGCAGAACCCCGGGATGGCGACGGACAAATATTTGGGTTCGCAGCTGCTGCTGGGAACCCATCGCAAGACCCACTGGAAGCCAGAGCCGAAACGAGAGCGGATGGCGAAGCTGAAGCAGAGCCCCGGGATGGCGAAGCTGAAGCAGAACTCAGGGATGGCGACGGACAAATATTTGGGTTCGCAGCTGCTGCTGGGAACCCATCGCAAGACCCACTGGAAGCCAGAGCCGAAACGAGAGCGGATGGCGAAGCTGAAGCAGAGCCCCAGGATGGCGAAGCTGAAGCAGAACTCAGGGATGGCGACGGACAAATATTTGGGTTCCCAGCAGCAGCTATATTCTTGTACGATGAAGCCAAAACCGGAGCCGAAACTGAAACTGACACCGGCGGTGTGGAGGAGTGAGGCCGGCCAGTGAGGCGTTTGACTATATCCTTCAAGTCCTGAAGATTCTTGGCGAAGATTGTCTCGGGTTCTGGATCGTGGTGGATGCATACCTGTGCTGACGAACGCAGCAGAGCGGAGTGCGGTGGTGGCGGGCCCATCGGGTTTTTGTGGATCTTGCTGGAATCTTTGTCGATCTTGCACGGCTTGGAGCGCGGTGGTGGTGGGCCGATCGTGGTTTTTTGAATCTTGTTGCAATCTTTCTTGATCTTGCACGGCTCGGAGCGCGGTGGTGGCGGGCCCGTCGTGGTTTTCCGAATCTTGTTGGAATCTTTGTTGATCTTGAGCGGCTCAGGACGTGGGCCCTGGAGTGATCTCTTGGGCAAACTTCCCGGCGGGAAGCGTGACCGGTCCATTCCGGGGAATCTCTAGGTTTCAGGCGGAGTAACTCGGGAAGACGATGGAGAAGAATAAACCGACGTGATCGAGGGAATTCTGAAACAGTTTAAGATAATGACGAGGGAGCTGATGGTAAAAATGGCGTTATTATCGAACTTAGAATACCTCTCTGTGCTATTATATATATGTATATATGTACGTTATACACGTACCTGAGCAAGCAGGTAATAACAGAAAGTAAGTGGATTATTGATAAGTTTCAATATTATATATATATATATATAAGTGATCGTACTGATATATAAGTTATCGTACTTATACTACTACTACTAGCTCGTCTCAAATGGTTTATTCTCATCGTTAGATAGTGGCTACTTCTCTAGGACGACCCTTAGACTAACATCAAAGACACGGAAGTAAAACATTTGGAGTGAAAGAACATCTATAAACGGTTCGGATTACCTTATGTAAAGAATTACCGAAAGAGATCATCGCAAACAACGGACTTTAATTTATAGCGACATGTTTCAAACTTTTATATAGATTAAGACATCTTATTGAATACATCGACACACCCTGACTCCCTCAAGGCATTTTTAAGTCTTGAAGAAAATAATTGTCGACGTTATTAATACAAGACTAGACACGAAAAATAAAAAATGGGCCGACGATCTCATAGAAGTGTTGTGGCCTTATTGCAAAACCCAACGAAAGGGTGATCGGTGAAACACCCTTTTAGCCTTGGTCTATGGCACTATAGTTGTGAATCCACCCAAGGTAGAAAAATGTCTTAGGAAGGACTACGTGCCCCCTCCAACAATGAGATAAACGACGATATAAGACAAGATTACTTGACTTAAGAATTAAGTTAAAATCTCTTTATTATTATATTTGGTAATCATATATATTGATCCGCATAATTGTTGTGGAGGGGGGCGGAGCCATAACTCTCACTAAGAGGGGGCAAAAATTAATTGGCTATAAATTTCATAATAAAACAAGACATAGACACTACTATTATACACTGCATTATAACTATTTTTTATGAACTTTCGGTTTATGAAAATAGTTTATTAGGATCTCTATATGATTAGAAATCTACATATAACGTTCTCAAAGTATTAATATAATTATTTTTTTCAATATATAAAACTTTGCACGTCTTAAATTGATTGGTGGTTTTTATTTACTAGTTTTGTAAGTTGTAATCATTTTAGTATTTATATGATTACGTAAAGTACAAAATACCATGAAAAAAATTAATTATAATCATTAAAAAGTGTTGCTAAAAAACATTAAAAAAATATGTGGATTTTCTACGAAAGTATACGTATCGAAAACAAGTAATATAATGATAAGACTAGTCGAACCCACAAAGAATTGTTACTAATATTAATGCTAAGTACTAGTCTCTTGTCACCTTAGTTTTATCTAATAAACAAATAAGATTGTAATGCGATCTATTAATTAACTAATGAAAATTAAATACAAAAACGAGAGTTTTGGTCAAATAGAGAAATATAATATCACAATCATCCTAAACACTTCACCCGATTCTTCATATCATCATTTGATAATTAAATAGCTATTATAAGTTGTTAACCAAGACGCCTAATGCATCAAATAGAACTATTCTGATATTCAATCGAGTTATCATTCTTAATTAATCTACTACATTCCTATGTAAATTAAATTACGAACGATTCAATAAGTATGCGTTCTTAACAGGTTACACATGTTATATATGTATGTTCCTATCCTTTATAAACTCACGATTTCCATCATAGATCATATGTCATCCTATCTACGACAAAACACAAATTTCCCTTTTTAAAAGTTCCTAAGGTTTACAAAATCTGAATTGATGATCAAGCAATTAAAAACATGAAGAAATTGATAGAAAGAACAAACTTAAGCAATTGTCATTAATAAAAAAAACGATAATCTAAATTAAGCTACATGTGAGTTTCGATTGCAATCTTAAGAACGATGTAGTTCCTTATGAATTTAGAGCATAACCAAATCACAAAGAGATTCATAATGGGAAAAACAAATTAAACAAAGAAATTGTGATACTAATGGAAAGAATCTTAGTACCGCAACTTCTTGATTATGTGCTCCGGAATGGAATTTGATATTTCATTCTTTGATCTTGTTGTTGATTTGTTTCCAAAGCATTTTCTTAAATATTTTTTTTGGTGGATAGGTGGTTATTTTATCTCACATTTTCCTCACAAAGATTTATGCTTGATGTTATGGATATTTTCCGAAGCCAAGAAAAATTAAAGCCCAGCCCAAAAAACCTTCCCAAAAGGCTTAAAAGACTAAAAAAAATCTACATAGACGACCCGGGCCCGCCACAAAAAAGTCAGCAGGACTCGGCACAAAAAGTCAAAGGAACTCGGCTAAAAAAGTCAACCAAAAAAGTCAACGGGATTTGGCCCGAATAAAGCCAGTAAAAGTTTAGTTACTTTTACCATAAAAGTGGTTTTAAATTAATTAAGATCACCGCGCACCGCGTACCGCGCAAGCAATATCATAATTGCTCTGGGGGCTAACAAAGTAATTATTAATTACTAAGAGGTCCCTGCACCCTTCTATAAATAGAAGCTCATTTCAATCAGTAAGTCGGAATCAAACTTAGATAACTCACAAAAACGCTCTAAAGCGATAAAACCTCAGTTTTCCATTCTCTTAAATATCCCGACTTAAATACCCGACTAATGTTGAACGTCGGAGGTGGATACGGAGGCACCCCCTCCGTACCCCCTTAAGTTCACTTTTATTTCATTATTTCAGCAAAGTAAATGAAGACGGAGTTCTGGAAGATGGCCTATCAAGAAAGACTAATCAAGCTTCAAGACTCCCTTTGACCGTCAAGTGGTCCGGGCCCGGCCCAAAATCAAGACTTGAGCCGCTTTAAGTGTTGATCCATTTTTTGGCATTAACACTTGATATTCTCATTGCTTCTCCACTGAGATTCGTTTTCCCTTATGTGATTAGTCTCTCTTTTTTGAAAAGCAGATTCATATATCATTAGCAAAGCGGAACTAAGTCCCGTCTAGTACATGGGATAAGCAACTCGGGACAGCCCCATGATTGAAAGTCACAGACCGAGTTGGACAAACATTTTTTTTTATCTATGAGGTTAGCTACCTCATTACAAGACCTAGCCACCCAACGACATATGTCATTAGATCCCTCCGTTCCAAAAAGGCGTCTAATACTAGAAAGGATGGGGCCTTGAATACCGTTTAAACATCCCCCATTGAGAAGTTGAGTTGCACGGAGACAATCCGTCTCTACTTCCGACATTCGCCAACCATGCTCTTGAGTAAACCGTAGGCCAAAAAGAATAGCCTTACACTCCGCCGTAATAGCCGAGTCAACGTCTTCAAACGCCTTCGTCGCTGCCCCAAGAACCACCCCTCCGGAATCCCGAACAACTCCACTCACCGCCGCTCGACCCAACTCCATATCCCACGCCGCATCGACGTTAAGTTTTAGCCCACTATCCGCGGCTCCGGTCCACACCTGTTGACTTATCGTCCTATTCTCTGGGTGCGACTTAGTATGGCGACTGTTAGCCTTGAAGCTCGTTAGCCAATTAAAGGTCTCCTCAACCCAAGCAATCGGTTTCTACTAACGGAGTTCAAAGAGCCATTTATTTCGATCCTTACAAACCGCCCAAAGCAAGCCACAAAAGAACTCCAAATCTCCCACGGAAAGCCTCTCCGCGGCTCTATAACAAAGCTCGTGAAAAGGAATCTCTCCTGTTTTATCCACCCATTTTTGCAAAGATGAGCCCCAAATATCTTGGGCCCTCTCACATCCTCACACCGTGTGAGGAGCGTTTTCCGGTAATGCTCCAGAACAAGTACAAAAAGGCAAGCAATTCACGCCTCGTCCTCTTAGCGCCCCGTGGGTTGGGATATTGTCGAACCAATCCCGCCAAATGAATTGCTTTACCTTGGGAGGGATTTGAAGTCTCCAACGTGTTTTTCCACCACTTTGGTTCAACTATTTCCGACCCCGAGGGGCCTCCCCTCACTTCCAAGCGAGCTAGTCAATATCCCGACCTTATCGTGTAGATTAATCATTTTAGTTTAATTAATTAATTTGCCACGTCTCCTGAAAGTCTTAGTATGCTCTGTGGTTGCGGTTCCTACTGATCTTCCACATCAAAAACGAATTTCTTGAGATTTAATAATCATTTAAACATTAAATGGTTACTTAAATAAGTTAATAAAATTAAAAAGGTAATTTGTATGTGTGGTGATAATTATAAGGGTAAACTGCGGCTAATGTACCCAATGTTTGATCTTCTGCGAATTATGTACCCAATGTTTGTTTTTGGTGGCTAATGTACCCAATTTTTGATCTGTTAGATATTTTCGTGTTTTTCGTCAGTTGATCGTTAGAGAGTTATCCTCCTTTACATGTACACTTTTCGTATTTTTGACATAACTCACTCATTTTTTTGTCTAACTTTTATGCATGATCTATGGTTGGAAAGATAACAGATAGATCTACAACTTTATTGTTTTAAAGTTTTTAAAATAAGTTTTAGAAAAATACAAAATTTCAAATACAACGTAAAATTAGACGTTAGTTTAATACCAAATATTTTTTTCGAGCAAATTTTAATATATTTAATGACTTTATCTAGTGAAACGTAAAACTAAAAATTTGTACATAAATATTTTGTCTTTCTAACGGGTGTTTATTTATAAATTTTGGATAAAAAACGAGTGAGTTATGCCAAAAATATGAAATATATTATGTGAAATAATCTTTCATGTTTTTGGGCATAACTTACTCATCTTTTGTCCAAAATTTATAAATAAATACCCGTTGGAAATATAAAATATTTTTCTACAACTTTTTAGTTTTATGTTTCATCATAAAAAGTCATTAAGTATAGTAAAAGTTTCTCAAAACAAATATTTTGCATTAAACTTACGTCCAATTTTACAATGTATTTGAAATTTTGTATTTTTATAGAACTTATTTTACAATACGTAAAACATAAAAGTTGTAGATATGTCTCATTTATTTCCAACCATAGGTCATGCATAAAATTTGGACAAAAAATGAGTGAGTTATGTCAAAAATACAAAAAGTGTGTATATAGAGGAGGATAACTCTCTAACGGTCAACTAACGGAAAACACGAAAATATCTAACAGATCAAACATTGGGTACATTACCCACTAAAAATAAACATTGGGTACATAATCCACAGAAGATCAAACATTGGGTACATTAGCCGTAGTTTACCCTAATTATAAAGTTCTTATTGGATTTTGGTGTCTTAGAAAGATTGGTTTTTAAATAAGGTTTGCTTTGCAATCTCCTCCAAGCTAGCCTGGGAACCTCGGGGAGTTCTGTCTAGAAAATCTTGGGCCTAAAGCGAGATCATAGCATCATTTCCAGTTGATCTAGCCGTGGAACCTTGGGGAGTTCCGTCCAAAAGAGTTTGATAATTATTTCCACACATAAGAAATACCATTTTAATTTTGTTAACTTTTTTTATGTAACCTTAAGACATTTAATTAAATCAATATGATTAATAATAAACTTTATGACATTTAAATTTGTGATTTTCCTTTGGTTTTAATAGACTAAATCCTCATGGCTTGGCGTGGGGACGACCAAACACGGCTGCGATGTGGAACTTTTTCCATGAAGATCGGCATATCAACGAGCAAGGCGATCATGTGAAACTGGTGCAAAATGTGCGGGCAAGTCCTAGACGGGATAGGGGACCGGGGAACCGGCTACTAGAACCGAAACGCAAATGCGTGCTTCCCAACCGGGGAGCTTGATGAGGTAAACACAGCAGAGGTAAATGCTCTTTCTGCTGTGAATTTAGGAAATGGACATTCAAATGGATTCTTTCTACGGGCGTTCCGGTGAGTTTTGTCAAAATCCCAACCATACACGATATATGCAAAGGATTAATCCGACGTACCAGCAGTTTTCTCGTACCACTTATACCGGGGACATGGAAACCGCTTATGCTATGCAAAAAAACCTTTTAGTCGATTTTTTCAAAATGTCTAGCATAAACGTTGCTTTTACCACCGACTTGTGGAGCGTTCCAAGTTTAAACGATTACATGAGTTTGACCGCCCATTACGTCGACGATGAGTGGAATCCATGTCAACGACTTTTAAACTTATCGACTTTTAAATTTCCGGTATGGCGACATGGATTCCACTCATCGTCGCCATACCGAAAAAAATATAGCCGAGAAATTATTTACATTATTTGGTGATTGGGGTTTACAAAATCGTGTTATTTCCATTACCTTAGATAATGCCTCAAGCAACAACGCCGCGATTATGATCTTGGAAACAATGTTGCCCGCTTCTTCGTTTCAAAATATTTTACATCAACGGTGTGCTTGTCACATAATTAATTTATTTGCACGAACGAGCGAGGCACATATTGCACACCATGTTGAAAAAATACGCGGCATTGTTGATCGGATCCGGAAACCTCAAACCACCATTAGGTGGAGACAATTTTGTAAAGACCACAATCATAAAGTTAATATATTTGGTTTAGATAATAATACGCGATGGAACTCTACGTATTTAATGATTTCAGTTGTGTGTAGACAGAGGCTTCCTTTGGACCACTTCCTCGGACAGGAACTCGCTCTCGAGGCGCGGATCACGGAGGCGGAATGGGAAACCGCGAAGAAATTCCTCGTTTTCCTCAAACCTTTTTATGCTGTTACTTTACTTTTTTCTAACCAAAATAAACCCTCTTTGAATCATGGTCTTTTGGGTCTTTATCAAATTTCGTGTGCTTTCAAAGAATTTGAAAATGACCCTATTATTTCTCCGCTTATTCAGTCTATGGTTTTGAAATTCAAGTCTTATTTGGATCCACCCCCGTTTTCGTTTTGCTTCGGTGCTGTTCTAGACCCTCGTCTTTCGGATGCTTATGGGCCAATGATGATAGTGATCGGAGAAAACATAGGGGCGGATTATCGTAATTATGTTAATGTTGTTAATCAAGCTTTTTATGCGTTTTACAGTGAATACGACAAACGGTTTTCACAATTCAACGCACAGGAGGAGAAAAGGGCAGTGATGGAAAGCCCAACCAAGACGAGATTAGACTTCAGCCGGAGACTCAAGAAACGGCTAAGTCGCGGGGAATCTACTACGCCCATGGCGGGCGACACGGAAGGCCAACCGGCACAAGTGAAGCGCTACTACGGCCTGCTATTCGACGAAGAATCTGACGAGTTCGACGTCATTAAGTTGTGGAAGAATCAAAGGGACAGATTTCCGATATTGGCGAGAATGGCGAGGGATATACTGTCCATCCCCATTTCCAGCGTTGCTTCGGAGAGCGTTTTCAGTGCGGCTCAATATCTCATCAACGACCGGCGGGCGTCAACCATCAACACACACGTCGAGCAAATAATGGTGTTGAATGATTTGTTGTTCCAGCCCCCCGTGATTGCCAAACGCTCCGAACCAAGCGAACTGGAGCTAATGACGGAAATGTTCAACGCAATGTTCCCCGAGTAATGATGTGCTCGTTCCTCTCTTGGTTTTATGTCCCTAAGGAGGGTTTTACAAGAGAGGTTTTAGTGAGGCATCTTGTAATATTTACACTGAATATTTACAGCTCTCTTCCACCTTATTGTAATATTCACAATGAATAATACAACTTTTTTTTAAAAATATCTCGTCTTATCGTATTTATTTATTTGTTGATTAAATTTGTTCAACTTTAACTTATTAATATGTTACAAGTTAAAAACTAACATATAAATCAAACTTTATTAATATGTTACAAATTTAAATTAAAAATAACGTATAAATCAAACTTATTAATATATAAAAATTTTAAAAGCTAACATATTAATCAAACTTATTATTAATAAATATTAATAAAAATAATTAAATATAAATTTGAAATAATTGATAAAGTTTGATAGTTAAATTAGGGTAAAAACAAATAAAATTAAACATCGGAAACAAATAGGAACATATGCCGCTGTATTTTTTTCCCTCTCCCCGGCGACTTCGCGATGACTCGCGATGCAGGGAATCGCGACCCGTCACGACGCTGGCATTCGCGATTTTGGCGATTTGGACCTAGACGAGTCGTGACGTCGTGGTTTGCAGCTCTAATCATGATGTATAGCTTTTAATTGGAATATACAATCACATAATTAATTTAATAAAACCATCATGCAAAGCGCGGTGTTGGTACACTGATTATAAATTAAAATATGTAAAATTTGTTACCTTTGAGAATTGAGATATACACAAAATAGAAAACAATGGTGTAAATACAGAACAATTTTTAAGACATAAACTAGAGTTATATATTAAAGTAAAAATATTATTACTAAATTCATTTTGAGGAAAAACATTTTCCATTATATAGTGTAATACATTATACACCCTCCAAAAAAACGAGTACCGATGTATATTCTGCAAACATAAATAATCATATAATCTAATCCACCTACAAACTTGGGCAAATTTTATCAATAATTATTTATATCACGTAAAAATATTCAGATAAATGAAAATGCATGCTAATTTCTCAACTCAAACAAACAATTATCATAATATTAGAACATTTGAGTTACATTAAATAAAACAAAAAATAATAAGAAGAAAAACAACAACAACAATTAAGAACATAAGTATTAAACACAAAAACAACCCGTTAACACACAAAAGAAAAAAAAGACATGTTATGGAGGGGATGTTTTGGCACACGTAGACATAAGATTGTCCATGGACAACTCATCGGAAAAAAACCCTACAAAGGTGACGATTACTTCGACATAGAATTTTGCCGGGGAAACCATGCAGAAGGGAACGACTTATTGCTCATGCTATCATACCCATCATAACCGCCCATATAACTTTCCCAAAAGGCATTTCGATTTTTAAGAGCATAGTTACTGTATAAGTCGGGAAGGAAAGAAAAAAAAACGTTGAGCGCGAGCCCGATGGCATAGAGCGCCATACGAGTTGTGATAGTTTGACCAGCAATCCCTCCCTGGTCGTTGTCCACCCAAACGCCTCCAGAACGGGTAGACCCATCATGGAATGTTACGGTGGAAACCAACACAATTAAAAACTCGAACTCTCCCTCTCCTTTACGGTCTGTGAGTTTTTCCTCTAACCCCTCTCTCTAGTTCGACTTAAGAGACTCAGCCTCCAAAAGTTTAAAATGAACCATCAGTTAAAGTTTGCGATGGAGTCATGACGGCGAAGCCCACGCTTTAGTACGAGGAATCCAGGAGAATATCCCAGAAGATCATGTGTGTTTCCCTCAGCACCGGCGGAGCCCTGCCAAGTTTAGAATGCACAGCCGCAAGTCGTCAACTGAGGTACGGCTTTATGCATTGGGTTAATAAATGCGACCATTTACTGCTTTCTATTTATTTCCTATAGACTAGATTACTAATAATGATTTATGAATGTTAAATTACATTATATTTATCAGAGCTTTTAATATGGTTATTATCCGATATGCGGATCCTTGGTAAGCTTCTCCGCGATACGAACTTTGCCACCATGAGGGAAATTCGACGAGAAGCTTCGTCGTGATAGGGACTTCGTCCCCACGGGGGAGGATCGCCAAGGAAAGCCCGTAGACTCATCCAAAATGACGGATTCGCCTCCAGCTTTGACGATCATTAGTCAACCCGCGTTGACTCAGCATTGAATTATCCACGTTTTCAGCGGGTCTAGCTCGGGACCCAAACCTTTGATCCGACTCTAAGTTAAAGTCATTTTTACGCATTAATAATTAGTATTTATCCGTAACCTTATTTGATTAGATAGTTTCATTTTATTAGCATATATTAGTCATTAAATTAGTCACAGTTTTCCTATTAAATTATCATGGCTAGTCAAAACGAAGGAAATAGTCAATAGGGTCGGATATCACCTAGAACCAAGCGAGACGATTAAAACCTCCTCAATTCATTTTAGCTCCGGGGAAGGTCAAATCCGAAGTATGGAATTTTTTCCACCGAGTCCAAGGTGATCTTTTACCGAATGGAAAACGCGATGTTAGAGCCTTGTGCAAAGCATGTAAACGTTCTTTTGGTGGAAAAGGATCCGACGGAACGAGCCACCTCAAACATCATCTCGATGTTTGCGATCCGGCCCAGGACCCCACCGCTCTGGGTCCCGCCAAGGTAAGTCTTTGAATCCACAACAAGCTAGGGCGTGGGTTGCGGAATGGGTTATTATGACAGGTCAACCTTTAAGCATTGTTGAAAATGAGGATAAAAAAATTCTTCTTAAACAATTTAATCCGTCGTATTTTGTGTTCCACGCTAACTAGAGATATAGAGAGAGAATTTTCTCGAAGGAAAAGTGAATTAGTTGATAGTCTTAGTTCGTTTTCAAATAGTATCGCTTTAACTTCTGACGTTTTGGACCGGTCCGGCGCCGAAAGATTATTCTAGTGTTGTTGCTCATTACATTGATAAAGATTAGAGTGTTCCAAAACATATTATTTGTTTTCCGTCTTTAAATGTTAGGCACATGGGCGAGAATATAACTAATTCAAAATTAGGTGTTATAAAGGAATGGGGATTAAGTGGTAGAATAGTTTCAATCACATTGGATAATGCATTGTCTAATAATGTCGCAATTCAAGCAATCATTCTTAGTATACCTGTATAATATCAAAAATTATTTCATCAACGATGTGCTTTTCATATTATTAATATTATTGTTAAATTCGGTGAAAAATTTGTTAGCTAGCATATTGAAAGGATCCGGGACAACATCAAGTTTATGCGAGCTAGTAATAACTGATTCCAATAGTGGAAGGAGTTCTCCCAAGAGAACAAGGTTCTACCTAGGAAATTCAAGACGGATTGCCCAACTCGGAGGCATTCGACGTACGAAATGTTGCACCGAGTTCTCGACTACCGATACTTGTTCTACACGTGGATCCAAGGAACCCGGGGGAAAGAGTACATCAACGACGACGATTGGATCATGGCTAAGACATTTTACGATTTTCTTAAATTCTTTTATACTAATACCATTTTGTTATCTAACGTATATAGTACTACTTTATATTTATGCATTCCTACATTATATGAAATCATATCCATAATTACTAGGTCTAGTTATCTTGCTAATGTTGGACATGTGTGTCCTTAAACAAGATATTTATCCATTTGTAAAAGATTATGACAAGTCGTTGAATAAAGATGGTACTTATTATGTTAATCTTATTATAGTTTCTGTAGAGTAAAATAGTATGTTTGATTCCTTAGTTCATAAAGGATGCAATTATGTTATTATTATCACAAAAGAGTCATGTAAGGAAGAATTAATAAACATAATAAATGAACTTAAAATGTCCGTGACCTGATTAACTGGGTGGGAGCCCATTAATCGGTAAGGTCATTAATGTGGCTGAAGTGACAATCTTATTCTGGATTTTGTGTGTGTCAACACTCACTAGAAGTGCATTAAGTATGAAGCGTCTTCATACTGGACTGGACCTGACTTAAACTCGAGAAGTTGTCATATAAGACCGTCACTGACAACTTGTAGTTGAGTCGCAAAATGATGATCAAATGGATATTAGTTCTAAGTCCTGAGTGGTCATGAGTCCAAGCTGTTGGCTTGATTGTTCTTTGATTTAACCGTTAAAGAACACAAGATATTACCGCTGTTCCCAACACTATTATTTTGGGAACATGATAGTCAGTAGTAAGGATTGCTTGATCATAGATATGGGCATCACACAGCTCTCTTCAGAGTAATGATGATTCCCTTGATTGTAATTGGTGAGAAGTGAGAGGTACCCGTGCACAACTTATGAATCGAAACCATAAGTGGGTTACTCATAATATTACTGGCTGAGTCAAGGATGAAAATGCATTGAGGGGCATTACGGTATAAACCGCCTGCTCATGTGTGGGTCATCAAGTAAAAGGACAATAATCGGTATTTGATTGAATCTAATGGACACCCTGCTGTATATAAGGGAATAATATATACCGTATCACTAAAGAGTGCAGCCTCGGGTCTATAGTGGAATCACTTCGAGGTTTGACGAACAACTAGCAGTTCGTTGGAGCTTAAGTGATACGGGTCCATGGTCCCCAGGATAGCTCCGTAACGGATGATACGTAAGTGATTAAAATACATTCTGGATAATGTTTAATCATTTGGCTCGACTTATAAAACTGACAAGTCTGTGTCAGACGTCAGATAGTTTTATCGATAGCGTGGCAAAAGTATCATATTTTGGTACACGAAAGTAACTGATAAAAAGAAAGTTAGAATTTAGATTTTCTAACAGCACCATGTTGTTCTAAATTAAATTCTAAGCTACTTTGCTTTTTGAACCAAGTCATTCTGACTTACGGTTTGTGATTTATGGATTTTCTAAGTTTATGACTCGGTTCGATAAACTATGAAACTAAATCACATGTCACGAATTTAAATGATGGTGTTGCACCATGACATTTAATGTGTGATAAAGAGATCAGGGTTTATTAATATAATTTGATTATTTGGATTTAATTATTAATATCTTATTAATAATTAATTAATAATTAAAGGATTTATATTAATAAATAAATAATATATATTCATGTATTATTTAATGTGTATTTCGAATTAGGGTTTGGAGATAACAAACCCTAGATAAATTCGAGTAACCAAATTTGAAGATTTTATTTTTGCGGCATAAGTACATGAAGTTTGGTATCTTAGCAAAAACCCTAAAATCAATTTAATACATTGGATCGGTTATGATTTAGCATCAACCGTTGGATTGAGATAATTGATTCAAACCCTAATGTAATTCGAAATTGAAACTTGGTGACCAAGTTTAGGTATTTCGAATTTGCTTAATTAATTCTGTCCGTTGGATCGGTTTTGAGATCTTATCTTTAAACCGTCGGATTAGAAATTAATTAACATTATATATATGATATTAAAATTCGAATAAATATGAGATAAAAGTTCGAATTAGGGTTTTGTAAAACCCTAGGGTGTTTGACTTTATCCCTAATTGATTTGATCCATTGGATTGGTTTAAGATTTAATTTTAACCGTTGGATCTAGATAATCATTAACAAATTCGAATTTGAATATATATATATATATATAATATAATTCGAAAATATATAATATGATGATAAGATTAAATGTTTTAATCTTATCGTATATTATTCAATTAATTAAATCCCTGATTAATTATATCCATTGGATCTAGATGAGATTGAATCTGGATCATTGGATTGAAATAATTATTTATATTTAATTGAAAGAATTCGAATATTGGGAGGGAAAATCTCAAAATCGGTTACAGCTTGAGCCTATAAATAGGAAGCTCATTCTACACATTTTACACACCTCTCCCCAGAGCAAAAACTCGAGCTCTCCCTCTCTCTCTAGGGTCTGCGAGTTTTCTGCTTCTGATCTCTTTTCTGGTTCGGCTTAGGAGATATTTTTCTCCGGTAGCTTTAAAAGAACCGTCAGTTAAATTTTGCGACGGAGTCCTGCCAGCGAAGCCCACGCTTCGGTAGCGAGGAATCCAGGAGAATATCCCGGAAGATCACGGGAGTTTCCCTCAGCGCCGGCGGAGCCCTGCCCAAGTCAGAACGCGCAGCCGGAATCATCAGTTGAGGTACGGCCTTATGCATTGGGTAAATAAATGCGACCATTTACTGCTTTCTATTTATTTCCTGTTCGACTAGATTATTAATAATGAATATGAAAATACTAGATTCGAAATATTTATCAGATCTCGTTTTGTTGTTACCCGATATCCGTGTCGTCGGTCCGATAACAAGATTTCCGCTTTAAAATGAATTTTTAAATGTTACCGGGACGGCCCAGAGGCTATTATCGAGGTAAAGAAGTCGGCTTGATACCACCGATTTCCAACAGCTAATCCATTGCTTATTCCTCTTGTTACTAACATAATGGAAGAATATCGGGTTTATTGGGACCCGATTCCGTTTTCTTACGCTAAAGCATTAGTCTTAGATCCAAGGGCTAGATTTATCGGTTAATATTATATTTTACGTGGAATTAGAGATAAAAGATCAGGTAATGATGATGGGTTGTACTATACTTCCTATTTTGAGTACATTAAGACAGTCTCATTGGAATCCACTTTGAGTCTAAACAAAAATCTAATTGGCGATCGACGATATTAGCTGACGGAGGACCACATCGAGGAGCTTATAATTTTGAGGGATTGGATTAGAGCCGATCGTCGAAAGCATAAGGGAGTCGAAACTGAGCAACCCACCAACGCTCAATTCGACCAATTCTACCGCGACGATACTGACAACAACGAAGAAGAATAATTGTTGTAATTTTTACCGTTCTTTGTATTTTTGTTACGACTTTTTCAAGCACTATGATTATAAGTATTTTCATTCTATATGTTTTCTTACAACCATACACTTTAGAATAATGCCAAATTTAAAATGCAAATTAGAGTTGAACACATATTTAATGAAGTATTAGGTGACAAAAACATGGTTGACAAATGAACAATTTGACTCAACATGCTCTCTGATCTAACCATCATATTTTGCACGCATTAATGACCCATGGTAAATGGCAGGCCCTTCAATTGCAATTAACCATTTTTTGCACGCATGCCTTAATAATGAGGCAAGTCCGAGTTTGCATTTACTTAAAAATTGTCAGATTTAAAAAAATAGAAATTACGCGTAATAGTCATATACAAACGTTGAGACAAAATAACCAAAGTTTGATTTTCTTTTAGGAAATAATCATTTTTGATGATGTGGCGTTTCCAGTACAAATTAATTCCGAATTTACCCTTTTAAATCTCTTAATTAAAAACGTTTTTATTTTTATTTTTAATTTTTTTGTTATTAATTCTGCAAATTAATAGGTATTAAATACCTAATTAAGACCTATTCAACTCACATTTTCTCTCTCATATTCAACTCCCGTACACTATCTTTCTCTCTTATTCAAATCCCATACTCTTTCTTTCTCATCTTCGTTCGATCGACTCCATTGAAGTATAAAGCAAGTGCTATGACGTTCATCTCCGACGCTGCAGGCGTGATCAAGAGTCGCTTCGGCTTCCACGACTGCTCGGCCGATCCGAATCGGGCACGATCTCGACGAAGTTCACCAAAGGTTCGCGGAGGAAGGCTAGTTTGGATCAGAGTTTGGAGGTGAAGAACCCGATCTTCCACATAATCAACGGTGATAATTATTTATATGTATTTTTTTTGGTGATGCAGGAACATGATAAACATGAAGGAGACTTTAGTGGTTATACCCTTGACAATGAGATTTAAATCTTCTAAGAAGAGAATCAAACTATGGCCATGAAAATTTATTGATGTAATGAGTCCAATTTTTGTTCTTTGTGATTTGCAAGTTCATCAATTTTATCCCAGTTCTTGTGCTCATGACGATTCTATCCAAAGGATTGAGTTTCTTAAGTTTTTGTGTCGTTTTTTGTTAATTTGTGTTAATTAACCTGTATGACAGATATAAATGGGTGGACATTGTTTCGCGCGAACGGGTCGGGGTTCGAAGCGAGGCTGAAGACAATGCATTCTTGGGGGAACCAATTGCTCAAGCGGATTCGAAAATTTACAAAATCACGGAGGAAGAGATGCAGAGGCAGTTCAATGGTTTCAAATGAATAGGGTTTATACGTGTTAATGTATTAACATTCAATAGGTTAATTCGTGTTAATGTATACGGTTTTGAATTATTTTGAATTGTATATATGGTTAATTCGAACAAGGAATTCGTGTTAGTGTTTGTTAATATGATTTTATTTAGCATATTTTACCCAACAACAAATATTTTTGCTCCAGTAAAAAAAACTCGTGTTCATTACGTGCATTAACATATATTAAGGTGCATCAACAAATATTAATTTGGTATTAACAGATATTAACATATTAATCCGGTATTAAAAGATATTAACATATCAACAAATATTAATCCTGTATTAATCCGTTTTAATACAGTGTAGATTTGTGTTTTTTATTTATTTACACATTAACATAAATTAACGTGCAAATTAATGGTGATAATTAACGTACATATACATCAACATATATTAATCATGTTAACAGATATTAAGCATGTATATTAACACATATTAACTATGTATGTTAATATACAAATAATAACTGGAGAAAGAAAAAATGGCATGAACTGTGAGATTTATTTTAATTTTGAATTCGACATGAATTATGGGGAATATCTTGTATTGAATTTTAACATTTGGCATGATTTGTTTAATTATTTTTCTTTATTTATTTTAAAATAAATTTGTACCGTATTATTGGAGTAATTATATGCACACGATTTATATGGATATTTAAATATTATTAGTCAATCAATTTTTTTTATTTTAAATTTGATTGTAATCTTGACTTTTGATCGAATGTTTTTTATTTTTACTGCAATTTTAGTTTTACATTGATTACTATAAGTCAACCATTAAGAGCCTGTTTGGTACGTGTTTCAGAGATCATTTTCATTGTTTTATGGTGGTTGAAAAATGAAAAACATGTTTGGTGCAATTTACTATTGAAATGTTTTGGAAAATGGTAATTTCATTTAGTGCAAAAAAGCTTGCAATTTGAAAACAACTAAAAAGGTGTTTTCCATGTTTTTCATGACAATTTTATTACAAATCCATCCTCAATATTAATATTATAGCGGCATAAGTAATCAATGTTTTATAATAGCGGCATAAGTGCCTATTATTTATCTTTTTATTAGCATAAAAAATAATCATTTATTTTTGTACTTATGCGGTTACTAACCCGAATATTTTTAAGAAGTATTAATTATATATCAATAACTTATAAATATATTTAATTACATATTTTTGATATTTTATATTTTAAAGTTTATTTTTTTTATTTTGGAGGGTTTCGGTCACAATATAGCATAATAATAACCTTTTATTTCACACATTAAAACACTTATTAGAAAACAAAATCTTCACCAAACATGATTTTGTTTTTTTTAAAGTACTAACCAAACGTTATTTCGAAAACAATTTAAAAAACAATATTATAATTTATCTCTTGAAAATATTTTTTGAAATAGAAAACGTTACCAAACAGGCCCTAAGAGCCTGTTAGGTACACATTTTAGAAATCATTTTCTTTGATTTCTTACCGTTATACAGTGATTAGAAAATCAAGAACATGTTTGATGCAACATGACTATTGAAATGTTTTAGAAAATGTCATTTTCATTTAATGCAAGTTAAGCTTGCAATTGAAAACAATAAAAATGGGTGTTTTCAACGTTTTCTCTGATGAAAATTTCACCAAAAATTCATCCTCAATATTATTATAATAGCGGCATAAGTACTTAATATTTTCTAATAACGGCATAAGTGCCTAATATTTTTATTTTTATTAACATAAAAATTAACTTTTATTTTTGTACTTATGTCGTTACCAACCCGAATATTTTAAGAGGTATTAATTATAAATACCAATAACTTATAAATAATTTAATTACATATTCACATACTTGAATATTTTGTAATATAAATTTTTTTTAATAAAAATTTGGAGGGCTTTCGTCGCAATATAGTATAATAATAACATTTTTATTTCACACATTAAAAATACTTCTTGCAAAACAAACTCTTATGAGTATACGAATAATTGAAAGTTATTTCATAAAATAATATCATTAGAGATATTAATTATAAATATTTTTAAGAAATGTATTGATTTTAAATCTTAATTATTTGTATATAAATTTAAATGATTTTTCACATTACTTTTTATTTTTATAAAAACTCTCATAAACATGATTTAAATATATTTATTTTTAAAAATATACTACACCAAACACAGTTTATGTTTTTCTTTTTTAGAAAACACTGCTTACCAAACACAATTTTAAAAACAAACAAAAATTAATTTTTCAAATTCATACTCACAAATTAATTTATGAAAAATAAAAAACAACGAAAACGCTACCAAACGAGCCCTAAATCATGCGCTGTATATGTTAGTCGTTAGAGATATAGTCAAATTATTGTACCGAAATTATACACTATTTATTAATTCAATATTATTTCCGTATATTTAGTTAGCAGATATATTCGATAAATAAACTTAACTACATCTATTAATTACAAGACATCTGTTAATTTATAATATTAATAATTAAGGGTAGTGTAGTCATTTTATATTGACTAATATGGTTATATGGCCATTAAAAATAGGGTTAATTGCGGCAAAAATACCCAACCTTTGGTCAAATTCTCTGCTGTGTATACAACCTCTGTAAATGGCGGCAAAAGTACCCAAACTTTGCATTTGGGAGTTGACCGAAAAAATTCACCTATGTGGCAATCACCCTTTGCCACGTGGCATGCCACATGGCACTTGGCCGCCACGTGGCATGCCACGTGGCAAAGGGTGATTGCCACATAGGTGAATTTTTTCGGTCAACTCCCAAATGGAAAGTTTGGGTACTTTTGCCGCCATTTACAGAGGTTGTATACACAGCAGAGAATTTGACCAAAGGTTGGGTATTTTTGCCGTAATTAACCCTTTAAAAATATTAACCAAACCTTGGCTATTTTGCAAATGTGATATTTCAATTTGGCAATTTTGCTATAGAGCCCTTAAAAAAATAAAATAAAAAAAGATAATGGCGGGCCGGACAGCTCGCGAGGCATCTCGGGTGTGGATCTCGAGGCCAGACGCATGCTCGCGCTCGAGCGGACCGGGCTGAAGCCCGCGGGTCCCGCCCGAATGCACATGATTATAACCACCCATATAACTTTTCCAAAGGGCATTTTGATTGTTTAGAGCATAATTATTGTATAAGCTGGAAAACAAAAGACAAAAAACGTTGGGCGCGAGCCCGGTGGCGTAGAGCACCATGTACATTTGTGATAGCTTGACCAGCAATCCATCCATGGTCGTTGTCCACCCAAATGCGCCCAGGAGGGGTAGACCCGTCATGGTATGATAGGGTGGCAACTAACACAATTCAAAACAATATGTTGTTCCGAATTCGCGAGAGAGATCTATCCGACAATTGAAGCTGGTGTATTTTAATATTTTTGACAAAATCGCATTTGGAATGTAAGTGAAGTAACCGAGCCACTAGAGCATAACACCGAACCACCAGAATGTAACATAGCTAAACCGAGACTTCACTTATTGGTTGGTGGCTCGCTCATTGGTTGGTGGTCGCTCATTGAGATTTTGGTGTAATTTAATTTAAGATTTGAGCTTAATCCGAGCTTTTTCTAATAAAAGTAAAAAAAGTCCATCTCTTGTGATTTTAGAGGTAATTTAATCATTTTTGTTTCTGTTTGCTTTTATTAAATATTTATCACAGTAAATATTTGAGATTTGGTGTAATTTAATTGCATTCAAGAGGTTCCCTTAATTGCAGCAAAAGTCTAAAAAGTCTTATCTGTTGTGATTTTTGAGGTAATTTAATCATTTTTGTTGCTATTTGCTTTCATTTAGTATTTATTGAAATAATAATCTGAGCTTACACATTCTCAACCCCCTATACTTCAACCCGTAAGAATCTAAAACGGTCAACATATGCTAATTAATGTTATGCAATACACTATACTAACTAAACCTTTGTTAAGCTCACACGGCTATGGCTGTTGTAGTAATTTATATTGTGAGACTAACAAGAGCTTATTAATATGCACTCATTCATACATACATTCTACGACTTGTGCATAATTGGATCATCATTACTTTTGTATTGTTAATTAACCAATGATTGATTGATTCATACGTAATCTTGCGGACTCAGTGTTTTGACCTTCACGGATTGGGCTTGAGCTCCATTTTTACAAAATTTTGGCCCAATTTTCTTCGCTTTTATTTTTTGATAAGTAAAGAAGTTTACCACGCAATCTTCATTTCAACATATAGATATATAGAAATTCAGTGGGAATTTCTTAACCTATTGTATCTACATGGGAAGAGATCAACGAATTTTTAAAAAATTTACACGGTAAGATGCTAATTTTTATGCTTATTTGAGGGTATTTTTATAATTTGACGAGCTCAAAATGTACTAGATATATTGTGGGATATATTGTGACTATCTTAAAGCAATATTAAATAATCAAGTGCTCAAGAAATTTCAAACTAAAAGTCTACATAAAGACTACAGAGACTTAATTAAATAGAGGAGAGCGTTGAATGAACTCTATATATAATCTATAGATGCATGAGGCTTAGTTGGTTTGGCATTGTTAAAGGTATGTACTCCATAGAAATTTTTATTGGTTCGCAAACTTAAGATTCATCATTTTACAATGGAGGAAACGACCCATTTATATTCTTAAATGAATTGGGTATGCCTAGAATATTGTAAAAGAGCAATTTCACTCTGAGGAGGCGGGTGAGTCAGTTATCCGGTCCTTCCGAGGAGGAAGAGAAACGTCTTTTAGCACTTTTATTGCCGCTTTCCATTTTTGTTCTATTTCCTTTTTTTGTCAAATAATTATTTATGTGTTGTCAATATGCCTATTAAGCGAGTCATTTAGGTTTATATAATTTTGTGTGGATTTTGTCAATCAAATTTCTCCACCATCAAGAAAGTCGGCTGTCTTCTCGAATCCACGCGCCTTGACTCTTCGATTTTCATTTAATAAAATTCCAAGAACTCATCACATCGGTTTGGCAGCGTTTATTCTTGTGATATATGCAAAAAAAAAAAAAAAAAAAGCATTATGGTGGCGGAATTCTATTCGGGTTCTTATCAGGTTGTAGCACATTTATGTGCGATTTCGTTCCCAACCCTTTTTCTTCGTCGGTACGAGTTTCATGAATCGGTGGCGCGACATTGAATTCCTTAGAATTTCTCATTGTTGGTTTAAAAGCAGTGGCGGATCAAAGGTGAAGCTATGTTGAAGCACAAAATATTTATAAAAATAATAAAATAAAGTGAAAGCACAAAATGGAAGGAAACAAAAAGTTATAGACCATTGAAAAGAAACAAGAAAACAGAGAATAAGGACTAAAAATGAAGGAGCATGAATAAGAGTTCACTTGAGGATGGTCCCACTACATTATCTCCGTGCATGTGCGCGTATAATATTGTTGCGCAACATTATCATGTCGTTTTGTGGCAGTATCACTCGGCTTACACAATTGAAGGCCTAAAAAGAGTATGCGAAGATCAAGAATCATTATTCGAAGTTGGTTTCAAATAGTAGAAAATAATTATAAGATTTTATAGGCAAGTTGAGACGTGAAAGCTATAGAGATCCATTGCTTTGGCTATATCTCTTTTGTGACTACGATGTGAAACTCCCACGTGCACGCAATGGCCCATCGATGCAATTGATACATTAGTCTTCGATTTATTTTTATTATTTTATCGATTAATTCTTTGTATTTTGTGGTACTTTTTCGGATTAATCAATCAAAAATTACAAAGATAAATATAGTGAATATCGAAATAACTAAAGCCGTAAAGGTTTTTCCTTAATGTTAGAACATTATATATCTGTAACTCTATATTCTTGAATGTTTGATTATCATGCAAGGCCAATAACGACCGGCTTGTTCTTCTTCAACAAACAACGATGGATATAATTGATTGATTTCTCCGAAGAATTTGAGATATGTTAGTAAAAGATCCGATCGACTTAAACGTTGATAACAGAGATATAGAGGACCGAAGGCATGGGTTTTCATATTGGTCTCCAACAAAAAATTGACATAAATGGGTTATTTTTATTTTCAATATGTAATTTATGTCAACAAAAAATTGACATAAGAAACTGAGGTTAACCATAGGAATTAGGATATTGAAAAGAAAAAATAAGAATAAATTGCGTGTAACTGACAGGCTCCGCAACCTATAGAATAAAGTCAACCATAATTCTTAAAGCTTAATGATTAATTAATTATAGTTAGAAAATCAAAGCATAAATAGGGTGCCACGTAGCAGAAGGCGCACGTGGGGTGCAACAGAAAGCGTAATGTAAGCCATTGATTAATCCAATCTTATAATTATTGTTAATCCCGAGCCAGTGAGTGATCCAATAAAGTGCACTGTACCCATCCATGCATGCCGACTTTACATCATTCATTCATTTAAAATATATCTCATTCATCATACAAATTACAAATTAAGGTTTAACTCATTGCAATTTTTAAAATATATCTCATTCATCATACAAATTACAAATTAAGGTTTAACCATCACATACTTGTAGGTGGACATGACGTTGGATAATTCTCAAATTTATATTTATTATTACTATTTTGGATTGGAAAGATTAGATACTCAATAAATTATACACTATAGTTCTGCTATGGGCTTTCTAAGAATGACGGGAGCTGAGAGCATTTTTAAAACCAGCCGTGAGATTCGTTCTCTTTTAACATTGACTCCGCTTTCGTGTTTGGAGCTGATGTGATGTGTGCGGTATTTAAGGTGGAAAAGCTATGTAATTTCACTGGGATAACATAAAGCTCGAGTGCGGATTCTACATACGTCGTTTAACTTTTTCAGAAGAAATCGAGTTTGGTTTTTAAAAAGTTACGGGTTCGGTGGTCCAAATGCATCCGTTATGTGGAAGTCAATAATCTTAAGAGTATCTCATATTTTTTGAAACGGAAATAGATTAACCGATGCATTTAGCTAGTTTTGGTTTTCAAAATTTTGATTATCTTGGTGGCCTTCGCACCCAGATTTTACTTCACCTTTCGTAAACGGGGACATGTAGCGATATTGCTTCTTCAAAGTCAAACTATATGATTATAACCTCTATAGGTAGGTAGTGATATTGCTAAATCACACAAAAATAATTAGAAACTTTGATGAGGTTAGAAATTTACTTGGCCTTCTTATTAGTTGAACTCCTATTTTTTTTTTTTTTTTACATGACCAATAAATTAGGGACATTAACGTGATTCACAAAAGGGGCACACAGGTCATTTCAATCAACTAGAGGACAGAAGACATAAACGACAACTACTCGAGCTTTGACTTTTCAAAATTAAAACAACTCTGCTTCTCTCTCTCTTACTTGGACTCAACGATTAATACACCGACCACGCCTATATTATCAACCCCAAGATCCATCTAATTCTCATAAATGTCTCCTAAAACCAGTCTTCTATAATCTCCTCGGCAAATAATTAAACATTTTTCTACTATAATAGCCGGTGATCATCGTTCTCGTTTCCGTGACTCCGTCTCAAATTCATTTACCAATAAATTTAAAGAAGATGTTTGAGTGTCAAGTCAACGAGGCAATGATGACGGAGATGGAGAGGCGGTGGCGGCCGAGCAGCACGGAGGTGGCTCCGAGCTGCCCAAGGTGCGCCTCCGCCAACACCAAGTTCTGCTACTACAACAACTACAGCCTCTCGCAGCCCCGCTACTTCTGCAAGGCCTGCCGCCGCTACTGGACCAAAGGCGGCTCCCTCCGCAACGTCCCCGTCGGCGGCGGCTGCCGCAAAACCCGCCGCTCCAAGCACATCAGGAACAAGTCAAACTCGCCCTCGTCGGCGAGTACTCCCACCGGATACTCCCCGGCGAACTCCTCGGGCGACTCGAATATCGACTTGGCGGCGGTGTTCGCCAACTACCTGAAATCGACACCGTCAGAGCCCAATGTCTCCGGAGAGAAGGCCTTCGAGCCGGATTCGGAGGATCTAGGGTTCGTTGCAGAGGAGAAGTCGGGAAATGAAAGCGGCGAATTCGAGTTCGGGTTTGGCGACGGTGACGACGTCATGAACGGAGGAGATTCGATGATGTGGTGGCAACCGATGGGTCATCTGCAAGACGCGGAAGCTCCACTGATCATGAACGAGAGTATCTGGAGTGGCTTTGATTTTGCAGGGTTTGAGATCTTCTCGAGATCGTAATATAATTAGGTGAATGCTTTGCATATGCTTAATTTTATATTTTAAGGGTAATTTCTTACAGCGAGTTTTATAATTGTTACATTAATTTCCATGAAAATATATATGGAAAAGGTATACTGTATCCTATATGTTACACAATAAACCAATAAAATATATCACTTTTATACATATCAATGTTTCTTCGCATTCAATTGCTACCTTAAATTCCCATGCAAGATATTTGACTTCTAACAGTGATTTATTAAATTTAGTCTAGAAATATTATAAAATGCATTGTTTTTTTTTTTTTTTAATTTAGTATGTAATTTCGCACAACGATTTTATAAATTAACCGAATAAGCTCTTGAAATGACAATAATTAAGTTCGCGGTGGTGAAGTTTGATTTATAGGAGTTTGGACAACGATTTTTTGAAGCTATCGTGGAAAATCCGGAAAAGAAAAATAAATAAGTAGTGGCGACACCTTAAATTAGCCGTGCCAAACATGGTTTGCACACGATAGTTCTTTTTTTTTTTTTAAATTATCGTGAAAACTTCCATGCTGTCACTGTTTATTACATGAGGATTTTTCAAAGAATTGTCGTGGAAACCTCGAGATTTTGATGTACACTATGGTATGGTTGTAGAAAATTTGTGATGTAAATCAAAAATTTGAAGTAGTGTAGTTTCGTGAATCGTTTGACGAAACGGGAGAGTGGTAGAATTTCCGACATTGATATGTTAAACCCTGTTGTGAAAAATAAGCATGGTCTTAGTAAAGGATGTATTTTTGTAGAGACACATTATGAGTCCCTAAATCACTTTCTCATTATAAGTAACTACACATTGACTAAAGGCTCAATCATCCAACCCTTTATTGATTAGTATTTATTAGATCATTACATTTCCATCAGATTTTTCATTGCTAAAACCTCTTAATTACATATTAATATCGATCATTATGAAAATACCATAAGAAAATGAATAAAATAAGATTATTAATAGCACAACAAGCATGTTTGGAAGCTTGTCAAGGCTTTCCTAAGTGTGTACTGCCATGAGATAGCAATCCTGACAAAACCCAGAGGCAAATAGATTAGAAAATCACTCCAATATACATATATATATATATGTATATATATATATACATGTCAAATTGTTGTGCGTACCATCAGCTATGATTGGGTAGAGATCGATGAAGGTCGTGAATGTCTTCAATAGTTTCTACAGTTCCATAATGAGTTATAAGATAGATTTCAGGGGTCAATATGGAAAGAAAAAAATAAGTTAGGGACGTGCGTCATACCAGTAAAAAGTCTCCAGGTTTTAATGGAAGTTCTTCCAGGGCTGTTATTTTCCTAGACATAAATCATTAAGTATATAATTCATGTCATATTTATATAGATAGAAATATATTATATATAGTATATTTAAAAGTGATTAATCGTTCTCAAAGCGCTATGATCATTTCATACATATTAATTCCATGACTTCTCAAAGAATAATATATTTTCTCGAGCTTAATAAATTTCAATATTCTAATGACGATTTATTAAAGAATAATATATATATTTACTTATCCAAGGCATGCACTTTAGTTAACGAATCACTTGAAGTTATTTAACTTTAACCATAGTTTTGATTTATAAACACGCATATATAAATCTTATCTATTGATTTACGTACTCGATAAGGAGTTTTCCACCAATCTCCGTGCAATGAAAATATCTGCAAGCACTGGTGAACGGTATTTCCCTTCCTTTCCATTCTGCATGTATATATCGAAGAACATAGTTCTATAAATGAATCATAATGGTATAATATTAATCATAATTATTTGAGCAAATGGAAATTAATATGGACAAAGCATTCATGTATTAGAATTGATGATTTGAATGAAAATAAAGAAATAAGAAGTAGTTACCGAGATGACTAAGCACGGAAACAGTGAAACCCTCGCCTTCAGTCATACTGTTAGTAACCATTTGAACATTTGGTCCCATTGCGTCCATCACGTTATGTAGAAATGTTTTAACACCCTATAATCAATATTAAATTTCCTAAAAGTAATTATTATATTATTCTATAATATAATCGAGCAACATGTAAATAAAAAATATATACACGATGTGCATGACAAATTATATTAAAAAAAAAAACTTCAAAAATGAATTCTAGCTATTACGTATCTTCTGTGATTCAAATAATAATAATGCTTTCATAAAAACTCCAAAACTTTACAAAAACTCATAAAACCGCATAAAATCTCGAAAACAATTAAAGCTTCAAAAATCTTATACTTTTTAAATTTCTAAAATTCAAAAGTATTCTAATTTGTAAGTTTATTGAAAATTCCATAAAATCTCAAAGCTCTACTTTGTTTTATTAAATTTATTTATAAATGATTAATATTTGTAAATACTATTATTTTACGTATTAAGCCGTAAAATATGATCTGCAAAACCAGTTATCAATTTTAAAACTTTATAAATTACATGTCGGAATACCTATAAAATTAAACGATTAGGCAAATATCACTCATTTTTCTATGATAGCTAACCTTCAATATGTAATAACCTAGAAGGTACTTCATAATTATATATAAAAAATATAACAAATCGATTAAGTGACGTAAATTACCTCTTTGCCCTCGAAGGGAACGTAAAATATGAGGTCTTCGTACTGACAATAATCGGTGAGAAGTTGGTCAAGCGTTTCCATGTTCCTGCCGTTGAAAGCTGCATGGAATTTCAGAACAGTGTCGGAGGCGGAAGGCGGTGGAGGAGGAACTTCCGGCGGAATCCCACACGACCCGTCGTCTATGCCCTTAATCCGCCATCCCGGGCCATTTTCTTTGCTCTCTCTCGATGGAAATTGAAGAGGATGAATAATAAGCCGAGGGTTTTTCCTAATTATGCAGGTATTGCTTTTTGATACTCTTGTATCCCATGATTGGTTAGTGCACAACTTTTTGGAATTGATTTTGTTTAAGCTCTGGAAACTAGTAGTTAGTGAAGAAGATAAGGATAGTGATGAGGCCATTATTTCATGCAAACCCTAGATAAAACGCTTGAAATAGAGTTCATGTGATTTTCTTGGTGATTGGAGTGTCAATTTTCCATATATTGCATATTCATGCAGATTGTTGAGGAGGTAAAGAATAAATTCCAACTTTTCTTAAAATATTTATTCTATTATTGTCAATAGAGCAAGATATATTATATAATTCCTTGCTTTATAGTCATTTCTGTGTAAACTGATTAACACACTTTTCAAACTTTTAAGTAAAAGAAATGGGATATATATATATATATATATATATATATTTGTTTCTATGTAAGACACCAAATTTGTTTTTTTTTTTTTTTTTTGGCTTTAGTTTTAATTAAAAAAAATCAAGAAAAACGGATCCAGGTATCGAATTTGGGTAAAAATTTTGAGCTGGTAACAAACTCCTTTTTATGTTACACAAACCCGGATTTTATAACCCCTTTCTGTGAGCAACCGCAAGCAGTGACGTTATTTGCTCATCCACTTACTCTTATCCAATTTTCTTTTATTATTTTTTAATATGTTACTTTTACTTCACGTTTAAATTTGTGAGGGTTATTTGGTAATTTCATAGGTGAAAGTTTGAAATATAAACACAATGTGCTTGCTCTTTTATTTTCACTATCTCCCACTCTTGTATTCATTACGATATAATACAGAGATCTTTTTTTCTTTTCTTCAAGTGCTTAGCCTTCTTATAATTTCCTATTTTTAAGAGTATATTATGGCAAAAGTTCTTGTTATTTGGAACTAAAATTTGATATCAGAGCGAGGTTCTGAGTGTGGTTGTTAAGTCTCTTAAAAGTCTTAGTATGCTAAGTGGTTGCGGTTCCGACTGAACTTCCACATTAGAAACGAATTTCTTGAGATTTTACTGTGTGAGTTTTCTTTGTGTCGAGGTACGGCCAACACGATGGGTGATCTCTAAGTCGTCGGAGGAATCAAGAAACTAAACTGCAACAACTACAACACGTGGGCAACATGCATGATGTCCTATTTGCAAGGGCACGACCTTTGGGAGGTCGTTGGCAGAAGCGAAACTATGGAGCTGGAGGAAGACGCTAACGACACCTTGCGCAAATGGAAAATCAAAGCAGGCAAAGCAATGTTCGCCCTAAAGACCACTATTGAAGAAGAGATATTGGAGCACATTCGGGACGACAAGACGCCCAAAGAAGCATGGGAGACGTTCGTGACTCTTTTCTCAAAGAAGAATGATGCGAGGCTACAGCTCTTGGAGAACGAGCTGCTATCAATCTCACAACGCGACGAGACGATTGCTCAGTAATTTCACAAGGTCAAGTCGATATGTCGCGAGATTAGCGATCTCGATCCGAAGTCCGTCATCGAAGAGGTTCGTATGAAGAGGATCATCATTTACGGCTTGAGATCGGAGTACCGAAGCTTCGTGATTGTTGTACATGGATGGCCCATTCAACCATCGCTTGTATAGTTCGAGAATTCTTTGGCAAGCCAGGAAGCGATGGCGAAGCAAATGGGAAGCGTCACACTAAAGAACGAAGATGAGAAGCACCTCCTGCTGACACATGAAGAATGGGTGGCCAAGTAAAACAAGAACTATGGAGCTGAGTCTTCTTCAAGCTCGTTGAGTCGTGGCGGGTACAACGGAGATAGGCGAGCACGTGGTAGAGGCCGAGGACGAGGGCGAGGTCGTGACATGCGAGGTCGCATTAGTAGCTCACACCGCCAGGAAGGCACCATGGTCCGAAGAGAAAAGAGCACGGTGAAGTGCTACAATCACTAGTAGAATTACTTGAATTCATAGTCTGTTGTTTTTTCCACTGTCGTAGAAAATACCACGACAGTTTATTTGATTCTCGTGCAAATTTATTAAACAACACCAAAAAACTGTTGTGAAATGCCACGTTCGCTGCAACGAGAAATACTGTCGCCGCAACAAAATTTCATTGAATGACAAGTAATAACTTTTGTGTAAGGTTAAAACTCGTTGCAGCTAGTTTATTTGAGGTTGCGCCCAATTTATCCTGTAACAACCAATTTCACCTGCGGTGCGTCTAATATTTTATCTTCGATTGCTCAAGAAGCATACAAGGAAATCATTATAATAGAAACTACATGATACAAAAGATATTCTCATTTTATTAAACAAACAATACCTAACTGTTTTATACATACACAAATAATTTCTAAACACTTCATAAGTAGTTTTGTTACAATTTCAAATTGATTCCACACCGCCGTTAGAATCTCCCACGCATTCTTCTCGGACTTTCTCGGCTATTGAATCATTGAAGCTCGACCTGGAATCCAGATTAAAGTTTCAACAAACTTTATATAGCTTAGACCTATCAAAGCCAAAAAAAAAAAAAATCAGCAAAGAAAAAAAGAGTCAATACTTAGCCAAAAAATAAATCAAATTGATGGCTCATTTATAAAGAAGACTTAAGTATCTGATAGCAATATCTAATAGCTTCGTGTAATTGATAAAACAAGCAAGTAAATATTATGCTTCTTTTTGCATTCAAGCTATCCATCTATGCAACATGTTAGGTCAAATTCTTTACACATACATAAATAAACGACATAACACGTAATGCGACTTACTATACTTATATTCAACTCTTGAAAGACAATGAATTAAAATTTGAAACGATATCGAGTCATTCAAATTCACCTTAGAAACAGTGAAACTAGGTCTAATCGAACACAAGGAATAATATCCTAACAAAATTAAAGAACACGGGCAAGACATAAAACAAAATCAAAATATCAATTTGAAAAACAACAACTCTAAGTCGTTTGAAAAGTAAAATAGAACGGATCTCCACTTACATCATGGTAGACCTTCGTTTGAGTGTCCAACTTTGACATCCAAATTTATGAATCCTAATAAAATAAAGCACAACAAAAAATTAGGGTATCCAATTTTCATGTTGCTTGCCAAATGCGTTGATAGTTATCATGCCTTGAATCCTATTATTAATTCTTGCAACGATCAGCCGGATTCCTTGGTCACGCCCAGATTAATGATCCATAGATCAACTCTTATCATAAATCACGGCAAGGATTTCTCCAAGGACTAAACGTAATTCACATACTTAAATTAAAAAAAAAGTGAGCAAAAAAAGCAGATTAAAAAAGGATAAAAAAGGAGCAAGAAAGTCAATAAATGCAGCGATGAAGTTAGGACTCACCGTTGCAAGTGAAGATAAATGAGAAAACAAGCTTAGAACATGATTCTCCTTCGCCATCATGAAATTATCTCTGCTCTCATGAAATTATCAAAACAATTCCTGATTGGAGACAAGAAGGTCTCTTATTATAACACTAAAATAAAGCAAACAAAAAATCCCAAGAATCATCTTTGCAAAGTTCAAACAGAATAACTATTATTTTTTATTTCTTACCTGACAATTGATACAATAAAAAAATAGATTCAACCCTAGAATAAGAGCAGAGTTGCTTACCGGAGACGCAAAAATGGGGATAGCGAGGTTGCCGGGGCGATCGACAGTGATAGAATCAGAGAGTGAGAGAACTCGGTAGAGGGGTCTTGCGACGGTGAAGGCGATGGTTGTTGGCGGTGTGAGAATTGGAGAAAGATGGACTAAGATAGAATTTTTTTGAAGGAGACAGGGAGAAAATATTTGAAAACCCTAAATGAGACATAAAGGGGCTAAACTGATTTAAGTGAAAAAGGCGTTGTTAAATTTTGCTGCAACGAGCGTAACTTTCGTTATAGCCAACGATGATTAACAAAAATCAATAAATTACTAAAACAACCTAAAACTGCTGTGCGTCGTTTTAATAATCTAATTTTTCATTCGTTGCAGCGAGCATGATTCACGTCGCGGCGAACGTGAGCATATAAAATAAAAACGACAGCTAAAAATTTTTATCGTGTAAAAGGGTCAATAAATGCGTAATCAACAACAGAAAAATAATTTTGTCGTAGAAAGAAAACTTCGTTGCAGCGAAGGAAGATCTCGTTGCTACGAACGGGAATTAAAAACTAAAAAACAACACTTCACTTAAAACTGTTGTGGAATCTCACATTCCACAACAAATGTCCATGTCTGTCGTGAATCGTATGTCGTGTATTTAACTAATTGTAGTAGTGAATTGTCAGAAACTCGAGCACTATGCGTCGGAATGCCGCAGTAAGAAGCACGACGATGAAGCGAATCTGACAAGATTCCACGAAGACGAGCAAATGCTAATGTTCGCTCAGCTAGAGAGGAACGTTGAAATGCAAAGAGACGAGGAAACAAGCGTCGAAGGTGTGATCGACACTGAGCCTGGGCAAGAACCGGTCAGAGAGAAGATTGACCTGGAGGAGCCAGTCGACGTGAAGTCGGCCCGGAGCCGAAGCTGATGATGGTCGAGAAGAGGCTCAGCCCGGAGAAGATGACCACTGAGACGGTCATGCTTATTGAGGACAAGGTTATTGCAAACCTCATCGTAGACGGAGAGAATAATGTCTATACTGCCGTCTGGTACAACATGACGGGAGATCGAGCTAAGTTTAAAGAGCTTGATGAAAATATCACAGGGAGCATGAAGTTCGGCGATGAGTCGATCGTCAAAATCAGAGGCAGAGGGTCCATCCTATTCCGGTGCCAGAACGGAGACCAACGCCTACTGACCCAGGTGTACTACATACCGAAGCTGAAGAGCAACATCATCAGCCTTGGTCAGATGAAGGAAGTCGGCAACACGGTGGTGATGGCCGACTCGTACTTGAAAATGTGGAACCAAAGTGGCACCATGTTGATGAAGGTGAAGAGAACGCCGAACGGGCTGCACAAGATACTCCTGGAGACAGGTCAACCCGTCTGCTTAATGGCGTCTCTAGCAGACCCAACTTGGGTGTGGCACGCACGACTTGGGCACGTAAATTTCCACGCGCTCAAGATGATGGAAGATAAGAAGATGGCCCTTGGGGTACCGAATATTGAACACCCCAACCAGCTGTGTGAATGCTGCATGGTCGCGAAACAGGCAAGAGTGTCGTTTTCGATCAAGGCCAATTTTCGAGCAGAGCGACCAGTCCGACTGGTGCACGCTGACCTGTGTGGTCCAATTACCCCAGCTACCCTAGCTGAAAACAAGTATTTTTTTTCTGCTTGTTGATGATTATAGCCGTTGGATGTGGGTTTATACGCTCAAAGAGAAGAGTGGAGCCCTTGATGTCTTCAAAAAGTTCGAGAGGCTCGTTGAGAACCAGTCAGGACACAAGTTGAAGACCTTGCGAACCGACCAAGGTGAAGAGTTCACGTCCCAACAGTTCGGAGAGTTCTGCGATGAAGAGGGAGTCGAATGCCACCTCACTGCACCGTACACGCCTCAACAGAACAGTGTGGTCAAGAGAAGAAAACGGACTGTGATGGAAACTGCAAGGAGTTTTCTAAAGAGCATGCATGTCCCTGTGAGGTTCTGGGGAGAAGCAGTACGACACGCGGTCTACTAGCTGAACCGTCTACCGACAAAGGCGCTAGGCGAGCGCACCCCTTACCAAGCATGAAAAGGGAAAAAACCTCATCTGGAGCATTTGAAGGTGTTTGGGTGTACCGCACATGTGAAAATTGTGGGTCCAAAACTTAAAAAGCTCGATGATCGGAGTCAGCCGATGGTGTACCTTGGCGCCGAGGAAGGGAGCAAGGCACACAGATTTTACGACCCCATACGCAGAAAATTGCAGGTGAGCAGAGACGCCGTGTTCGAAGAGGAAAAGAAATGGGATTGGCGAGACGAGAACGGAGAGCCCGAACAACACTCGGTGGAGTTCATACTCAAAGAAGAAGAGACAGTCAAGCATGAAGAGGGTGAGAGTCCGTTCCAGGGGCTAGCAACGCCCAGCTCGACGAAAACCAGTTTGTCTGGAACCAGCTCAATACCAAGCTCGCCCAACCAAGGATCAGGAATGAGCACCCAGATCCCAATGTCACTTAGTTCAGGAGGAACCAACTCGAGAGATTCGTCGATCAAAGACGGACCAAGAGGGTTCCGTACCCTGTCCGACGTCTATGAAGAAGCCCGAGAGCTTGATTTGAGCCTACACGAGGTCTTGCTGGTGAATGAAGAAGAACCAACCAACTACCGCGAGGCAACCACCGAGAAGGAATGGCAAGAAGCGATGAAGCGAAAGTTGAAGTCCACTGAGAAGAATCAGACATGGGAACTAGTCGACCTTCCAAAAGGTCACAAGTCCATTGGTCTAAAGTGGGTCTACAAGCTCAAAAAGGACTTAGAAGGCAAGGTTCTCAAACACAAGGCCAGATTGGTCGCAAAGGGCTACATGCAGAAGCAGGGAGTGGACTTCGAGGAAGTTTTTGTTCTAGTAGCCAAACTCAACACCGTCAGGCTGATCCTAGCCCTTGCAGTTGACTAAGGCTGGAAAATCCATCACCTGGACGTCAAATTGGCGTTTCTGAATGGTGAACTAGAAGAAGAAGTCCACGTTGCTCACCCGGAAGGCTTCGTTGACAAGACCGCCGAGCACAAGGTGTACAAGCTGTCAAAAGCTCTTTATGGATTGCGACAAGCACCACGTGCATGGAACACTCGACTCGACAGGAGTATGAAGAGTCTTGGTTTCAATAATTTCTCCCAGGAGCAAGCGGTCTACACGAATAATAATCGAAGCGAGGCCCTCATTGTCGGTGTGTACGTTGACGACCTGATTGTGACTGGATCCAGTGCAAAAGGCGTAGATGGATTAAAGAAGCATATGATGAAGGAGTTTGAGATGAGCGACCTCGGACTACTCTCATACTACCTTGGCATCGAATTCGATCAGAATAATGAATGCGTCATGCAGAAGCAGTCGGCTTACGTAATGAAAATTATGAAGCAATTCAATATGGCGGACTGCAACCCGAGCAAGTATCTGATGAAGCCGAAGTTAAAGCTCGGGATAGATGCAGAAGGAACTCCAGTGGATCCAACAGAGTACAGGCGTGTCTTCGGGTGCCTCAGATACTTAACCCACACCCGACCTGACATGCTATATGCAGTTGGCATTGTGAGTCGTCACATGGAGAAGCCTACTAGTCTACACCAGCAGGCGGTGAAGCACATCGTTATGTAAAAGGATCGACGAGCTACGGGATCCAATACGGAAGAGGAAGTGGAGCTGAAGAACTTGTCGGTTTTAGCGACAGTGACCTAGCCGGTGATGCCGATGAAAGAAAAAGTGCCGGAGGTATGGCATTTTACCTCAACGGTAATTTGATCACTTGGCCGTCACAGAAGCAGAAAATTGTGGCCTTATCGTCTTTTGAAGCCGAGTTCATGGCAGCAACCTCAACGTCGTGTCAAACGTTATGGCTCAGAAATTTGTTGAGCGATGTCACTGGAAACAAGCAGAAGCCGGTGAGTCTCTTCGTTGACAACAAGTCTGCAATCGCATTGATGAAAAACCCGGTGTTTCATGGACGCAACAAGCACATCGGCACTCGCTTTCAGTTTATTCGCGAGTGTGTGAATAATCGAGAGATCGTCATAGAATTTGTCACCACTAAGGAGCAACGAGCTGACATTCTCACCAAGGCTTTAGCGATAGTCAAATTCGCCGACTTACGGGGGAGAATGTGAGCAAGTTGTGACGTTATTTGCTCATCCACTTGCTCTTATCCAATTTGCTTTTATTACTTTTACTTCACTTTTAAATTTTTAAGGGTTATTTGGTAACTTCATAGGTGAAAGTTTGCTATATAAACACCATGTGCTTGCTCTTTTATTTTCACTCATCTCCCACTCTTGTATTCACTTCAATATAATACAGAGATCTTTTTTCCTCTCTTGTCTTCAAGTGCTTAGCCTTCTTATCATTTCCTATTTTTAAGAGTGTATTGTGGCAAAAGTTCCAATTATTTGGAACTAACACTTTCTGTGATTGAATTTTCCAGAACACAAAATTTAGATACAAGCTCTAAGTTTCGAGAAAAAAAAAAGAAAAAAAAATACCGGCTGCGAGTTCCACCCTTAAATGAACATAAGCATTGTCTAAATTAGCTTATGAACCTATTAATTTCTTTAAAGGTTATTAGCGGCACAAATACTAATTTTCTTCAAAAAATAATGATAAACTTGTACATATTTTTTACTGGACAAAGTTGCAAACTCTAATAATAGCATGCCACAAGTACCAAAATAGTCTATACAAAAATACATATGGCACACTATTATTAAAGTTTTACAATTTTGTCCGGTAAAAAAAGGGTACCTATGTTTACTTTTTAGAAGATAATTGGTACTTGCCTCAAATCCCTTTCTTTAATAAATAGTTTAATTGTTAATTAGTTTAAGCACAATATAAGCTTGTAAATTTTGAGTAACACATTTCATATGCCATATTATGCTTTACTCAAATTAAATAAAGCTTCTCATCTGCCATATATGCTAATAAAATAGTGTCGAAATCAAACTTCAAGACACATTGGACCAACTGAATAAGGAGTAGTTGCTCGGTCTATTTCAGCTTCATTTCCTTAATTAATCTCTCTACGTACTTACGTTTTTATGGAAAATGTACCTCTTGTATTCTTCAGAACAACTGGTAATTTGGCTATAATTAAGGTCAATAATACCAGTTAAATACTTGAACTTATATTCTTAAAAATTGAAAAACAATTACCTTGCTACGTAATTTAAAAATCTACTGATATACCACAATTTTTTTTCTTTTTCTAATACTATATATTTATCCTCTTATTTCTTAATTCTTGATCCATCCAAGTAAAATTGATAATAAATTATCAGAGCTACGAGCTACGTAGTGTATACTAGATTTAGATTTGGAGGGAGACTGCTATAATTAAGTTGAGAATCACATGAATTATTGGCTAATAAAACAAATAAGTCAAAGTTGCAAACATGATCGATTTCCGTGCCTTTGCCTTTGCATAAACAAATATTGTCCAAACGAATATTCTCTTTCAAGGGGACATATATATGTTTCTACTGGGTTTACATACATGGGGTAAAATAACATGACAGCCACCCAAAACCATATAAAGATTCCAAGATAAAGAATATTTACTATCATGCACATCTTTTGATATCATCCTGCAACCAGTGGACTCTATATGGGACGGCCGGCCTACCCGTCCCACATTTCCGTGTTTGCCATCCCACGGTGCAATCTGCGCAGTCAAAACTCGTCTTCGTGTTTTTTCTGAAAAAAATTATCTATATTAATTTTAAATTGAAAAAATAAAATAAGATTAATGGGCGAAATAACCCACCCTTTCATGAGTTCAGGCGCAAGTAACCCAACCCATAATGGTTGCGGATGTATACTTCCCACAGCCCACGGTGCACGGGTTCAGAGGGGTCGCGGTCGTACGAAACCCGCGCTCACCCGTATAACTTACACTAGTAACAACTAACAACATAATCTATTGATAAATTGTTCCATCATCTATTAGACTTCACTAATGTTGAGGGCAAAAATACCAACGAACAATCACGAGGATTATCTCCCCAAGTTTATCGAAAGGAGTCCGGATTTTTCCTCTTTTAGCGTTAAGAATCAATGATAAGAGAATGATCAAGGAATGCTTTGAATTCTTCTTGTGTTCTTGTATTGATTATCTTTGGGTTACAACTTTCTGAGTACAAATTCTCTCATTCTCTCTTGGGGGTGTTCAGGATTCGATCCTTTACAATGGCTATCACTCTTTCTATTTATAGGCGAGTTGCCCCAGCTAGGGTTCGGTTCCCAAGGTTGATCCTCATGTGGTCCTTCTTCTGAAAAGTGATGTGGTCCTCAGTGACATTCTCTGCAAGAGCAAGAAGACGCACTCCCATTAACGTTGTTGCATGTCATGCTCTGAGTATATTCCGCTCAGGTAGTGCGCGTACGGCTTCCCTTTCGTCAGATTCGCCGACCACCTCTCTCATGCATTTAATGAGGCTTGGACGTACGCGTCCGACGCTCCTTCACTCAATGTCCTTGGACCCTTTAAACTTCCCATATTAGTCATTTCCTCGACTGTCTTCTCCGAGCGTCTTCCTGAGTCTCCCTTCCGAGGAGCACCTTTTGACATTCTCCTCGGAGAGTCTCTCCTTGGGGATGCATCCTCGAGCGCCTTCCTCGTAGCTCCCCCTCCTTCCCCTCGGTCGGTAGACACCTCCTCGGGGTTCGGGACGCATTGTTGACAAATGCCTTTGCCTCCATTTTACGTCGTTTATGAAACAAACGACACAAATAGTGTTAAGGAGGGATTGGACGAAATCCAACCTTAATAGTCAGTCCCCCGAGCAACTCATTTGATCTTAAAATGAGATATGACCTCTTCTGCGAGCAACTCATTTGATCTTCGTCGGGGCTTTTCTCACGATGAGCCATATTAGGGAAACGTGCTGAGGATGTCTCCATAGTAGAGACCTCTTGCATTCTCGACAATCTCTGCGCTGGCTCCACTTCGATCTTCCAGGGAAAGCCACGCCTGATTCGTTCTCCCAGGTTGTCCATTTCGAATCTATCACAAGTCCATTCAGCATTTAAATGCGGACAGTCGCACTCGAGTACTTTTTGGGATTCGCAACGGTCCTTTTTTCTGCGCTGTAGATTAATTTGGCTAACTTTGAATGTAAACCATCCGATCGGACGTGTCGGTTCATTTTCCCTTTCTTCCTTCATTATTAATTCGAGGTTTCGGTTTATAGAAGAACACTTTCTGCAACTCATCATTATCGGCAACTTTGCGACTCTCCTTCTTTGCTTCCGTCTCCATCTTCTGACTCTTAGATCCTTGTTGACTCTTTTCCATCCATTCTTGATGGCTTCCTCTGGTGTTGGGCCCGTTTTCAAGACTCGAAGCCCTGTCTTCGTCATGACCGAAGGGCGGTTGAAAGTCATCAGGGAATAATACACGGCTTCGGATATTCTCTCGGTGCGACTCCCTCACGACGACGAACTTGCCGACACTCCCAAAGATGACTATGTATGTGTCTACGATTCGTTCTTTAGGCTCGTCGTTTTGCAATTCCTGGTGCCGTATCTGGTCGTGGCCTTCCTTTATGCCTTGCGGATGCCCATAACTTAAGTGAGCACCAACTCCATCCGCCTTCTTTTATGCGTGCTCGCTACTGCAAAGGAGCAGAAAGTGGATCTCACGCTTCAAGACCTAATGCGCCTCTTCAAGTTCTCTCGGAACTCGAATAATCTTGGTCGTTTTTCCTTCTCTCATCGGGTTCGGACGCATACTATCGATAACACGCCGTCGAACGAATCCGGCTGGGAGAACAGATAATTTTTTTTCAAAGTCGGAAACTCCACCTTCGGTCCCCACCACTCGTGTCTCCCGAGGGAATGGATTCTCGAGGGAGTGGAAATTCCCAAGTTCAAGCCGTGCCGGCCAAGGAAGCCGAGGCACGATTAGAGGGAGTTCTTACTGCTCTCCTCGCTAATTCTCGACGAGACTGGAATACCGATTTTGGGAATGACCGAATCGTGAAATCCGTAATCTACCAATTGGTCCACATCTATGGACTTCATCCCAACGTAGTCCTTCCAAAAGGTTTCTCTCGTGAATTCACGCCCGAGGGGTCTCCAAAAGATCAAAAGAAAACCACCACCAGGCCGAAGACGAGATCTAAGATGGATTCTGTTGACGACGGGGCTGAAACCCGTGCAAGGCACGAACAGGACGAAAGGACGCCGTCAGAACCCCGAGCGAGAAAAGATTCCCCTCGTCATTCCGAGCCAGCCTCTCGAGAAACGGGCTCTTCGGGCAAGCGCCCGGCCGAGGGCGTTCGCGATTAACGGCGGTGGAAGCATAGGGAAGACCATGCTGCTAGTTGTTCAACAAGAGATCGTCATTCTTTGGGAAAATCTCCTCGGGGAGATACATATCTTGGTTGCTACCACTCCTCGGGTAAATCTTCTCGGGAAGAAAGCTCTTCGGGAAAGTCATCGGCTGAAGGGACGCGAGACGCTCCTTCTTCAAAGAAAGCTAGGACTTCTAGCTCGGCTGCTGCTTCTAAGTGGTTATTCCAACTCCGAGATGTGTGGTGGTGGACTTAGCTGTTGCTTCCTGAAGACTCTCTTCCTTTTTCTTCTTGTGAGGTTATGGTACCGCTTCCTGCGCCACCGCCTCAGGGGAATCCTATCGAGGCGGTGTGCGATCCCGCCGCCGCTCTTGCGCCTTTGGTAAAACCTTTGGGTGAAGAAGCTTCTGCCCGATCCGATAGGACTCCGGATATCTCGGTGCGAGGAGGAGACCAAGTATCTGTTACCGAGCCAAAGGGAGACCAAGGGTGCGTTGCCGAGCCGGAAGGAGACCAAGGTCAGACCCCCCTTGACCTAGAGAAGAGGCAACCTAAGGTGCTCCTTGGAACTGATCCTCTCGTGGAAACGACTTCGGTCGATAATACCCATGCCGCGACCTCAAGAAATCCGGAGTTCCCACCGGTGTCTGATCTGGCTAATGCCGCTGCCCTTAAGGTATCTTTTGCTCCTTCGTCTAGACCGCTTTCGTCGTCGTCTCAAGGTGACGTTCCTTCGTGCCCGAGTGTGCCTCTTCTTTTAAGCGCTTAGGTGCATCTTCCCTCCTCCCCCTAAGATCTTGAAGGGGCGTCCGGTGGCTCATCCCTGGTTCGAGCTCGTCTCCCTCCTGCGCCTTCCCCGAATTCTCATTCAGGGGATTGGGAAGTCTATTCTTCTCTGGCGTGCAGGGATCTTCAACCTGAACATGCCGATCCACGCGGAGCTCCTAATCGTCTTGATGAGCTCGAAGGTTACTCCGACGGGACTTCTCACTTGTTCCAGGGTATAGCTTTTCTAAACGGCATCATTATCTCCGAGCAACGCTCCGCCGCGAGGGCCGAGGAGAAGTTTCTCGCGCTTTCAGGGGAACTTTCGTCGGCTCAAAGCCAACTTCAGGACCCTTCTCTCAACGAGCACAAGCTTCAGAAGCAAGCCGAGGAAGCCAGGACTGCGCTCGAGCAGGAGGTATCACGCTGTCGGGTCGCCGAACACGAACTCACTGAACTGAAGTGCCTCCTTTCCGAAGAGCAGGAGCGTTCTCGTCGTATCGAGGCGGAGTTTTCCAAGGCCCTCAGGGTGAAGTCTCAGCGCCTTGCTCAGATTTGCGAGGCGGTTGGCACACCTGTTGACGAGGAGGATCGATTGGAAACCCGCGTTGAAGCTGCCATGAAGAAGCGCGCCGAAGACCTTGAGGCTGCACAGACTGAGGCAGTCGAGGAACGCCACGGTCGATATCGCTTGTTCGAGAATGCTCGTGCCAAGCTGAAGCGTTTGTCGACGAGGTTTGATTTTCTCGATCAGTTTATCAACGCCCATCGCTCGACACCACCTACGGGGATCTCGTCACTATGACCGAGAATATTCCCCCTTCGGCATCCGGCGAAAGTCTCAAGACCTGCCTTCCGGGGTGGCGCGAACTTCCTGACGAGCATCGGGCTAAAGTTGCAGAGCTGGAGAAGAAAGCTGCCAGGGCTCCCCTGTCTCCGCCACTGTAGCTTCGCAAGCCGCGAGCGGTTGACGATCGACGAGTAGCTAACCTTGTTCAAGAGGGATCTTCTCTCGAGCCTTCTTTGCCTTCTTCAAGGGTCGATATACGAATCTAACGTCGGGATTTTGGCTCCCTCAGAGTCCATGGTACAAGAAGGCCCTTGAAGTTTTTCTTTCTCTTTCTCTTTATAGGATATTTTTAGTCTTTTTCTCCCTCCTTGTACTTTTTTCTTTGTCTTCGTTGCTTTCCTTTGTAGATAAACAGTTTTTCCTATTAATGAACTCTTTTCTGGCATCCTTTTTCGTTCTTGGATTGAGTTTTATCGTCGTGTTCTCCGTGTATGTTTCTCAGACTCTCCTTTGCAGGCTGTTGGGATGCCGGAGATCTTTGTCCCGAAGCTCCCCTTCGTGGGGAGGGCCCAAGGTGCGCAGATATCGAGGGATCAGCGCTGGTCCCCATCCCCATGAAGGATTTTCCCGACAAAGAGGTTTCTGCTTGCGGGGTCAAGGAAGCTAAGCTCGCCGAGTGCTTGGTCAATCTTGATGAAAGCAGGCGCCTCCTCACTATATCCGAGGAGCAAGAATGCTACCGCCGGTGTGAGGAGAATCTTACGGAGCGTCTCTGTCAGTCAGACGGTCGTCTCACCCGGATTGCAGAAGTCATCGACTTGCCACCGGGACAGGAGGAGCATATCCCGTTTCGAGTCCGGGACGCGCTGAGGAAGCATATCGAGGAACACGACGCGACTAAGAGCGAGGCGATCGAATAAGAGTTTGCTCGGGTGCGCTTTTACACCGATGCGGCGAACAAGCTATCGCGCGCTTCTGGGAGATTCGACGCTCTCAAAGCCTCTGCCATCGTGAATCGCACGCTGGGAGGCGTTCGTGCTAATATGAAACTCGTCGGGGCATGCTCTCGCGATATGACCCTCGGCGCAGTCCGGCACCGGGAGTTACATAAATGGCGAAGGTTTGAGGAAGAGTGTTTGGCCGAACTAAACGAGCTTGAGAAGAGATCTGGTGTTGATCCCGAGTCTCCTCCTCTTTGTCCGCACTTGCCATACGATTTGACACGGGGTGGCTCATCGTAGAGCTTTGTAATTTTCTATCTTTAATTGTTTTATGTAATCTTTTGTAATGGAATATATGAGAATTCTCTTGCTTCTCTTGTTTTCCTTTGCGTTGGGTTATTTTCATCGCCTCTGTTTTCCGCATCATTCCCGGCCTTTCCAGTGTTTTTTAAACGGAGATCAATTTTTTCGAGTTTCTCGCCTAGGGGTTTTTCGACGACGACTCCGCACTCTTGCCTTTTTCTCGAGATTCCTTTGGTCATCTTGTTGCAGACGCTCTCTCCTTCTTCGCGGGCGCTTTCGCCTTTTTTCCTGACGGCCTTTCTTCTCGGCGCTCTTGCCGCGGGCACTCTTGTCTTCTTTCTGGCATTCTTGTCGTAGGCAGTCTCGCCTTTTTCTTGGCATTCTCGCCATAGGCATTCTCGCCTTCTTCGCGGCACTCTCACCCTTCTTCTCGGCACTCTTGCCATATGCACTCTCGCCTTCTTCATGGGCACTCTCACCCTTCTTCTCGGCACTCTGGCCGTAGGCACTCTCGCCTTCTACATGGGAACTCTCACCCTTCTTCTCGGCACTCTGGCCGTAGGCAATCTCGCCTTCTTCATGGGCTCTCTCACCCTTTTTTTCGTGAGTATCGCCGGGCTTAATCGGGTTCGAGCCGATTAGTTTCCGGGTCCTCTCAGGCACTCTTGCCTTTTGATTATGAGTAATGCCGGGCTTTATAGAGTTCGAGCCGATCATTTTCCGGGAGCTCATCAGCACTCTCGCCGGTGCGGGTTTACTCGGCACCCGAGCCGCTTTCCTTTACTCGGCACCCTCGCCGGTGTGGGTTTACTCGGCACCCTAGCCGCTTTCCTTTAGTCTATTTCCTCAGCACTCTCGCCGGTGTGGGTTTACTCGGCACCCTAGCCGCTTTCCTTTACTCGGCACCCTTGCCGGCGTGAGTTTACTCGGCACCCTAGCCGCTTTCCTTTAGTCTATTTCCTCGGCACTCTCGCCGGTTTTCAGCTTGCTCGGCACTTTAGCCGTTATGGGTTTGCTCGGCACCCTAGCCGCTTTCTTTTATTCTATTTCTTCGGCACTCTCGCCGGTTTTAAGCTTTCTCGGCGCTTTAGCCGTTATTGGTTTGCTCGGCACCCTAGCCGCTTTCTTTTATTCTATTTCTTCGGCACTCTCGCCGGTTTTAAGCTTGCTCAACGCTTTAGCCGTTATGGGTTTTCCCGGCACCCTAGCCGCTTCTTTTATTCTATTTCTTCGGCACTCTCGCCGGTTTTAAGCTTGCTCGGCGATTTAGCCGTTATTGGTTTGCTCGGCACCCTAGCTGCTTTCTTTTATTCTATTTCTTTGACACTCTCGCCGGTCTTAAGCTTGCTCGGTTCTTTAGCCGTTATGGGTTTGCTCGGCACCCTAGCCGCTTCGAAATAGGTTGTATTTTTCAAAATAACATTTTTTGAAATTAAATAGATAGTGATTACATATTCAATGACCTAATACATCGAAAGGTAAAAGAAGAATATAAGCAAAGATAATTTCCGACAAGGAGTCGTGTTTGAAAATCCAAAAGCTTCTGGTCGAAGCTTTCTAGTGATCGTGCGCCGCGTCTTCTATCTCCTCGGACCCTCCTACGCCCCGAGCCACCTACGCTACCATCCTCGAATCTGCCTCGTGACGACTGAGCATGCCGAAGATACAACTTTCTCCAAAGGGTCCTTGTTGTACCACCCACCATCGCAGTCTGCGCAGATGCACTCGTACCAGATGAGGCCAAGTCTCTCGCATGTCCTGCAAAATTCGCATGCGGGCCTTCCTCGGTATCGGCGATTGCACGGCAGTGGACGGTTGTTTTCTCATTCGCCCTCCGGATGGTTCTCGTAGACCGTTATTTCCCTGTCGCATGTCCTGTAGTACTCTATATCGAGCAGGCGGCCGAGCGGCACTGGAGTTCTCTGCTCGAAGTTGCGTGTCGCGCTTTCGCCCACGAGCAGTGACGGTAAGTCTTCGATATTGGCGTTCCCTTCCTCCCTGCAGCTGTATCTGAGCCAGTTAACTCGCAGAAACTTCACTCTATGCTCTATCGAGGACATGTTGTAGACTATGTTGTCCACCGTGATGTGTTGGCACCCCGGCACGCATAGCTTCACGATCCTCGGGTTGTTCTTCATGATAATTATCAGAGCAGCATTGGTGATCCAGTAGCATTTGTACAACGACAGTGTCTCCATTCGTCCTTGGGACCTTGTTTCCAGGCCCAGTAGGATTTCGTCCTCGATCTTCTTGTTCATCGGCTCGTCGACGCTGAGGTTTCGCCACAAGAGGCATTTTCCTCGAATCTCGTCTCGCAGCGTTGTGCACATCCTCCATCTTCGGCGTCTTTGTCAGTCTCCTTCTCCATCATAGGATCCATCACGGATTCCTCTCCTGCCTCCGTCGTGGGCTTTTAGCTGATACCTCCTTTCTCGTATGTCATTCTCCTTCGATGCGTTCTTACTCTCGTGTTGACAAACACCAACAAATAATGATTTAGAGAAAAGGAAATTCGAGATTTTCTGGATATAGTGATGAAGAACCTTTCTAGAGTCGATCGTGCTTGTTTTTGCTCCGAAAAAAACTGTCTCCCATGTTCTCATCCTCTTCCTTTTTATAACCGCCCTCCCCATCATGTCGAGACCTTTCGCATCCCCTGACATTGCGTCTTTTCAGTATCTTTGGCAATCATATCAATCTATTGATACGCGTGCAGTCCTTCCTCTGGTCAGCTGACTATGCATCTGCCTCATTAAATGCACCGAGTCTGTACGTCTTCTCTCTTACACTCTTTCTGCTTTTTGAGTTGCCTCCTCATCCTAATGCCTCGTCACCTTCTTCTTTCTACTTTCCCGCCCTCTTCCTGTTGGCTGACTCCTCGTGAGTCTTCTTCTCGCTAGCTTTTCCCGAGACCATCCTTCGTTCTTCTTTGATTCTCACACCTATAGTCAAGAAAAAACACAGAGCCCCACGGTGGGCGCCAAACTGTTGAGGAAAAAAATACCGACGAACAGTCACGAGGATTATCTCCCCGAGTTTATCGAAAAGAGTCCGGAATTTTCCTCTTTTAGCGTTAAGAATCAAGGATAAGAGAATGATCCAGGAATGCTTTGAATTCTTCTTGTGTTCTTGTATTGATTATCTTTGGGTTACAACTTTCTGAGTAAAAATTCTCTCATTGATCTCTTGGGGGTGTTCAGGATTCGATCCTTTACAATGGCTATCACTCTTTCTATTTATAGGCGAGGTTCCCCAGCTAGGGTTCGGTTCCCATGGTTGATCCTCATGTGGTCCTTCTTCAGAAAAGTGATGTGGTCCTCACTGACATTCTCTGCAAGAGCAAGAAGGCGCACTCCCACTAAAGTTGTCGCCTGTCATGCTCTGAGGATATTCCGCTCAGGTAGTGCACGTACGACTGCCCTTTTGTCAGATTCGCCGACCACCACTCTGCTGCATTTAATGAGGCTTGGACGTACGCCTGCGACGCGCCTTCATTGAATCTCCTTGGACCCCTTGAACTTCCCATCTTAGTCATTTCCTCGACCGTCTTCTCCGAGCATGCTTCTCCGAGCGCCCCTTCCTGAGTCTCCCTTCCGAGGAGAACCTTTAGACATTCTCCTCGGGGATGCCTCCTCGAGCGCCTTCCTTGCAGCTGCCCCTCCTTCCCCTCGGTCGGAAGACACCTCCTCGAGGTTCGGGACGCATTGTTGAAAAATGTATTTGCCTCCATTTTACATCATTTATGAAACAAACGACACAAATAGTGTTAAGGAGCGATTGGACGAAATCCAACCTTAACAACTAATATATCCGATAATATCGATATTATGACTTTACTGGTATGAGACGAAGTTAAGAGAGAGAGAGAATTTTGGGGATTTCTTAATAACTGAAAAAACCAACCGCTCACAAGAGTACAATGCAGTATATATACATCATAAGGGTAAAATAGGAAACTTAGTTACAGAGTCGGTGGAACCGTGTGATGAGGTGTCATGTATCTTATCGTTCCCCCACAAACTAAAGGGTGACTTGGCAAGCTTGAGTTTGTCTCGGAAGAGCTATGAAACATCCAACGGGAAGCCCTTTGGTGAGAATATCCGCGGTCTGTTCAAGAGTAAGGACATATCGAATTTCTACACATTTGGCCAGAATTTTATCGCGAACGAAATGAACGTCGATTTCTATGTGCTTTGTACGAGCATGAGCCACGGGATTGGAAGCAAGGGCTGATGCGCCAAGGTTGTCACACCAAATGATCGGAGTACGGCAGAGGCGAAGACCGAGTTCACTCAATAATGATTGGATCCAAGTAATCTGCTGTGGTGTGGGCTAAGGCCCTATATTCAGCCTCAGTACCCGAACGAGCGATAACAGCTTGCTTTTTCGAACGCCAATATACTAAATTGCCGCCAAGGAAAACACAATAAGCGCTTGTCGAGCGTCGGTCATCTGGACAACTTGCCCAATCAGCATCGGTGAAACTGTCGAGAGTAAGTGATGATGATGATGGCGTGAAGTGAAGACCTTGCTGAAGTGTTCCTTTGAGGTACCTAAGAACTCGTTTGCAAGCCAGCCAATGAAGCGTAGTTGGGCGTTGGAGGAATTGGCTAAGCCGACCAACAACGAATGATATGTTTGGTCTTGTGATGCATAGATACTGCAGAGCCCCAACAACACTTCGATACTCGGACGGGTTAGGGAGGGGATCACCATCAGACCGGGAAAGAACAGCGCCAGGGGAAATCAGAGATGGCCATGGTTTTGCTCCTTCCATGTGAAGCTTATGAAGTAAGTCAGTGATATATTTGGACTGACTGAGATACAAACCAGAGTCGTCACGATGGGCTTCTACACCGAGGAAATAGTGAAGTTGGCCGAGATCTTTGAGAGAGAATGTACGGTGTAAATCACCAATGAGTGTGGAGATGAGAGCTGAAGAGTTTCTCGTGATTAAAAGGTCATCCACATAAATGAGGAGATAAATTTTGACCCGATCTTTGGAGTACACAAAGAGAGAAACATCTGACTTGGTTTTGGAGAAGCCCGAACGATGAAGCACATTGCGTAAACGTTCAAACCAAGCTCGTGGAGCTTGTTTGAGACCATACAAGGCTCGCTTAAGTTTGCAAACATGGTGGGGATGGATGAGGCTTTCAAACCCAGGTGGTTGTCGCATATAGACAGTTTCATTGAGAAAGCCATTCAAGAAGGTGTTGTTCACATCAAATTGATGAATCGGCCATTTGTAGAGAACGGCAATGCTCAAGATGATACGAACTATTGTAGCTTTGACGACCAGACTGAATGTCTCATGGAAATCAACAACGGGAGTTTGGGAGAAGCCCTTGGCCACTAGACGTGCCTTGTAGCGACTGACAGTACCATCGGGGTTGTAATTTGTTTTAAAAATCCACTTGTTGTCAACCAAGTTAAAACCGGAATTGCGTGGAACAAGCTCCCAAGTGTCATTGCGAATGAGGGCATTATACTCATCTTGCATAGCGAGTATCCAATGAGGACTTGTGAGGGCTTGTTTCACTGTTTTTGGTTCGATTGGACTGGGATTTAAAGGAAATGGGTGTTTTGAGACATTGAGGACTTTTGGTCTAAAAATACCATTCCTAGAAAGAGTAATCATGGGATGTGTGGGAACTGTTGCATTATCTAGTAAAGAATTTGTGGCTTCATTTGTGGTGAATATTGCACTATCTAGTGAAGCATTTGTGAATGGATTTATGAGGATATCTGCAATATCTGTTGGAGCATTTGTAGTAACAGGCACTGCAGGGGTATTGGCAGAAGTAGAGTTTGTTGGCAATTGAGGCTGTATAGTCAGGGTATGTAGGGTAGGAACGGGATCTGTAATTGAAGGATTAGCATTGATATTTTGGACATGGTGAAGTGGGATCTGCATAGCAGACATGGGATTTGATTCAGTATTAATCCTAGGAACATAATTAGTGGAAAACATCTCAGCATAAGGAAAGTCTTTCTCATCAAACGTGACATTCCTTGAGATGTAGACACGGCCAGAGGGGTGGAGACACCAATATCCTTTGTGAACAAGATTGTATCAAATGAAAAGACACTTTTGTGACCGGAGTTGAGTTTTGTGAGTATTGTAAGGACGGGTGTGAGGATAGGCAGCGCAACCAAACACTTTTAGAAACTGGTAATCAGGAAGTCTGTTAAAAACTTTGTAGTATGGACTGGAGTTTTGGAGGGTAGGAGTCGGGAGTCTATTTATAAGATATACAGCAGTAGAGAAGGCTTCCCACCACAAGTGAAATGGGATCTTGGCATGAGCCGACAATGTCAAACCAGTTTCAACGATGTGCCTGTGCTTGCGCTCTGCCCTGCCATTTTGAGCATGGACATGAGGGCAAGGGTGCCTCATGCGGATGCCTTGTAAGGCTAATACTGGAACAAATTTCCTATATTCTCCTCCCCAATCTGCATGTAATGTTTTAATCTTCAACGAGAACTTATTTTCAGCATGATTTTTGAAGTGGATAAAGGCTGCTAAAGCATCAGATTTTTCCTTAAGAGGATAAAGCCAAGTGTACCGTGTGTGGTCATCTAAGAAATGAATAGAATAGCGAAAACCATGTGGCGAAGGGACCGGAGAAGGACCCCATAAATCTGTATGAATCAGTTCTAAGGGCTGCTCAGATATAGTTTTTGACAATGAAAATGGCAAAGTGTGACTTTTGCCGTATTGGCAAGAAGAACAAAAGAAATCATTGTTAGTGATACTTTTCAGATTACACACACTTAGTATTGAAGATAGATTCCTTTTAGAAGGATGACCAAATCTATGATGTAAGAGATCTACTTTTTCACAAGATAGAAGGATAGGGGTATTTTGCAATATAGACTTAGGTAAGCTAGAATTAGATTCTAAACAGAATACAGCTTTGGAAAAATCATTTGCTCCTGGCTTTGACAACTGGTACAATCCATGTTTAAGAATTCCTCTGAGAAGGACTCTCCTTGTTGCTTTGTCCTTGACAACACAAAAGGAAGAGTGAAATTCAACGAACACACGATTTTCACGGGTGAGTTTAGAGATGCTTACTAAGCTTTTTCTAATAGATGGAACTCTGAGAACTTTTGACAGTTTTAAACCCCTAAGATTATGTGTACCAACATGACTGATATGGAGAAGCATACCATTACCGACCATGAGCTGCTCTTGGTTATTGTACTCGGTGAATGGGTTGAGTTTGGAAAAATCCGCAGTCACATGATTGGTGGCTCTAGAATCTGCAAACCAGCCTTGATCAACATACGTCTCCGGGCCGGCATAGAAAGCTACAGTTCTGTTCCGTGCGGTGTTGCTGGCTTGGCTCTCTGGCTGATACGACTCGTCCATTCTGTACCAGCAGGTGAGTGCCAGATGGCCTTGTTTGCCACAAATCTGGCAAGTTGGCTTGGAGGGGCCACGCTTAGGGTTTCCTCTGCCGTAAGAGTTAAACCGTGCACGGCCTCTTCCTCGAGATTGAAATCCCTGAGGTGGACCAGAGAATTGTCGCAGGGAGGGTCCGTCAGTGCGGCCTCTCTGTCCTCTTCCACGGTGTTCAGCTAGATTGACGGCTGCATTGTGGAAATCATTGTTGATTGAGCTGTGCATAAGACCGTTACGACATTCTTCGGTGAGAATCATAGATTCGACGTCACGGAGGCTAAGTTCCACGCCTTCGGTGTCGAGGCGATTGCTGATCATGCCAACTGAGACATTAAACTCAGCCGGAAGACCAGCGAGAATGGGAGTGATCAGATCTTCAGAAGAGATCTCGCAGCCTGCCAAAGATAGGGCGTCGGCGTTGGACTCCATTTTTCGGAAGTATTCTGACACCGACATAGATCCCTTTTTGGTGTTGTGTAGCTTCATCTTCAACGGAATGGATCTGGACTTCGCTTTCACGGCAAAGAGACTCTCAAGGGCAGTCTAGACGCCGTGCGAGGTTCGGAAACGAACCATGCCGCTCATGATCACCGGTGAGAGAGTGGACAAAAACCAACTCAAAAGCAACTGATCTTCACGGATCCACCGGTGATAGGCTTGATTTGGTACCTGGATTGTTCTTCCGGACTCTTCCACATCGATCACCGTCGGTGGACAGACCTTCAGTCCGAGAACGTACTCCTCTAGGGCATGGCCTCTCAGCGCGGGAACGATTTGTGAGCGCCAGATCAAGTAATTGGCTTCGTCAAGCTTCACCGATATGGCCGTGGTGAGCGAATTGGCAAAGGACGGGACAAAAGTGGCCATGGACGACACCATTGAAGGATCGGAGAAAAAAATCAAGGTTTTCTCGCTCTGATACCAAGACAAAGTTAAGAGAGAGAGAGAATTTTGGGGATTTCTTAATAACTGAACAAACCAACCGCTCACAAGAGTACATTGCAGTATATATACATCATAAGGGTAAAATAGGAAACTTAGTTACAGAGTCGGTGGAACCGTGTGATGACGTGTCATGTATCTTATAAATATGAGACTATGAGATTACCAACTAGTAAATTTTAGGTATGTAAATAACGATTTTGTTGTAAGTACCAATCATATTGTACTCGTGTACCAATTACTTATGGAATTACGGGTATACTGACTGACGGATGTTCTATAAAATAATATATTGACAATACAATATTTCTATATATGTTCAAGAAACTAGACGCTCAAAATGTTACAATAGTTCTCATATTATAACAGGTATATATTCAAAATTCATAAAATCCATAAATACTTATACGCTGATATAAAAAGAAAGAAAAAACAAACCGAGTCAACAGTAATGTATCTGGAATCATAAACACAAGATTGAACAAAAGCATATATATTATTGCAGAATAATTGTGAATTAAATAAATGGGTCCCAAAATCCTCTCATAGATATCCTACTTGTTTTCATTTCACATCCAATGAAGTCCCACTCCGCTCATACATCATTTTCTCTTCTTTTTTCTCTTTGTATTTTTCCCTAATTTCTAATTTCCCTTAATTGTCTTCCACACATTCACAGCTCAATCAGAACATATATATAATTTATGTATATTCAACGTCAACACAGTGTTTGAATAAACAAACAGTCTATTTCGCACCCAAAAAGCAGTGAGGTCAACAATAATTTAATTTAATTTAATTTAATTTATAATGTCAAATATATTTCATTTCAATAAAAGATTTTTAGTTGGTTGTTATATTCAAGTCGTGATGATGGTGAAAAACAAGTTTGCATTATAGGTACTCCCTACATTAATTTCCAAACACTGACTTCACGTTAATGAATATCTCTGAAATCGTTTATTTTATCATTATACTATTACTACGTACTTTTCTCGACTAGTGTTAAGCTGTATTTTTTTTTAACAACTTTCGTTTGAGGGAGAACAAGAAAATCAAATATAATGAGTAAATTCCTCAAAATAAACATATATATGATGAGTAATTAATACAAGGAGGCAGCCCAAAGTAAATTTTTTACAAAAATAAATAATACAAAATAATATCATATCTTAAATTCCAAAATGCATCCTAATAATAACACCTTACAACGGATGACATCGATATTTCATATTTTGAAAGTATTGTAAATATATCAATTGTAAAGATCATTCGGTAAACTAAAGGATACACATCGTTCATTTATCGATCATTTTTAAGCCAGAACACCAATAAGATATGAGAAAATTAAAGGATATCGTTAATTTTCTAATTGAGCATCAAGAGCCACGAGATCTTTCTTCGGGATAAGCTTAGCAAGTCGGATCAACTAGAGCTTGTCAAAAGAAATGAATAGCTCATCTAGATCCAAACATGATATGGATAGAAGTAGGCCAATAGTTAGCTAAGTGAATCAGTCATCTGATTCCAGATGTTACACATCTATAACAATATAAAAAAGTCGAAAGGGGTCGCGGAGATTCACGGGGAGAGATAGAGAGAAAGAGAGTGAAGAGTAAAACATGGGGAATCAAAGAGAGAGAAATAATCAAGAGTTTGTCACATAGAGAAAAAAAATTACAATTTATTTTTTTATTATTAAAAGGGATAATAGCGGCATAAGTCCTCAACCTTTACTCAACTGGGGCGGCATAGCCTCAACCCCATTTAATAGCGGTATAAGTACCAAAAGATAATTTCCGTCTATATTTGACTAACGAAAGTAGTCAACGTTTGCGCGGTCAGCTTCTCGTCAACGTGGACGCCACGTAATCCGACATGTCACCATACACGTCATCCTCGTGTCATCAAATTTAATGCAAAATTAAGGGTGATGGAGGGATTCAATTAATTTTGCACTAAATTTGATGACGCGAGGATGACATGTATGGTGACATGTCGGACTATGTGGCGTCCACGTTGACGAGAAGCTGACCACGCAAACGTTGACTACTTCCGTTGGTCAAATATGGACGGAGATCATCTTTTGGTACTTATACCGCTATTAAATGAGGTTGGGCTATGCCGCCCCAGTTGAGTAAAGGTTGAGGACTTATGCCGCTATTATCCCTTATTAAAATGATATATTTAATATTATTATTTTTTAGAATGAGGGAGGGCACGTGCTTAGGGCGGGTCTCTCTCCCTCCGTCTCCTTCTAAAGTGTATACTTTTATAGTCTTGAAATAAAAAATAATAATAATGATAAAATTAACAAAAATACATAAGTCATTTGGTGCACACAATCTAGTGCTACAATACATTTTTGGGAAATACACTACTTCCGGAAATAACATGTAACACTGCTACCACAAATTAAAATTCCTAAGTCAAAATATACGAACAAATCCCGGTTCAGAAAACATTTATGCCATGCCAATTACTCAAAAATATTCATATTAATTCGGTATAAAATCCAATATTTTGGTTCTATTTCAAAAACTCCATGTAAAAACTGAACTAGAAAATTCTCTTCTAAAAAGAATTCAACATAAGTTTTGCCTCTGAATTTTTTTTTTTTTTTTTTTTTGCAACAGCTCAGATTACCCAAATCAAGATCTTAATGCTCAGGTATGAATATAAAATATAGTGTACGATATGTATTTAAATCTCGGCTCATAACGTTTTAATTCCGAAAAAAATCATATCCAAAACTATATATTATAAAATATGTGAATCTCATTTTCTGAGTTCCCATACACACAGAACTTAATTACTCATAAGACACCTAAGTAGTTTTAGCTCTGACTCTAAAGAAAGTGTATGGCGAGATGTTTATATATATATATATATATATATTATGTACATATATGAAGAAAGGTTCATGCACTCAGGATACTAGTGTCTTCTCTAAACTAAGCATGGACCTACACTGCGTTGTCCATTCCGAAAATCACTTCAAAACCCACATGACATTACCAACTTTACTTCAAAATGTGATAAGATTTCGAGGCCTCACCATACTTGTCACTCATAAGAGGTTATACATCCTCCTCCTCCTCCTTTTAATTATACGTTCTAATCTTTTTTTGGGTACTTTGTCCATTTCACTATGTGGATAGATTGTCATGTTATATGTGAGCAACCAGTGAAACCCTTGAGTACATTAGTGTCCTCTAACTTCTATGTGTTTTTAGGTAAGCATAGGATACCATAATGGTACTACAAGCAACATTATTGTTCCACATTTTTCAATGAAAAATAAATAATAATAATAATAAAAAAAAGAGGATAAAATTGTGTGTGTATATATAATATATATCACCTATTCCTATTGTGCATAGACAAATTAAATGTAAGTCGTTTTCTTCTAAATAGTTAAAATCTTCCATAAGAATGTTTCCCTATTTTAAAAATGGTCTTATCTCCTCCTCTCTCTTCATTTTACAAATTACATTAAATTTGCTGTCCTTCGCCATTCATGAGCTTTTATTTATTTTTATTATTTCTTTCTTTTCTTTATTATTGTTTGAGGCTTTGATATATCTTACTACTAGTATTACTAGCGCTCTATATATAAGAGGATTTTCTCGCAAAAAAAATATATTTATATAAGAGGATTCTTTTTTATTCTAGAAAAAAAAATGTATATTTTATTTTGGGAAAAATGTATTTCAAAATTCCGAACTAAAAGTTAACATTTATTTAAATGGCTAATTAATCAGATCCGACGGATCTCGATCCTAACATTAAGAACTCCAAATTCGAGATCCCGTACCTGGAATTCCGATTTGTTAAAAAAAATTAAAAATTAAATAAAAAAACCCAAAATTCCATAATTCATCAAAATGTTTGGTATAAATTGTTTTTAAGCTATAGATAACACCACTATAGATCCCACCAAAAGTTTGGTATAAATTGTTTTTAAGCTTATAATCATATGATAATCTCCAAGAAGTATAAAACATGATATCATCAAAATGGAAAGGTGCAAATGGTAATATTATCCAATTATTGCAAAGAAGCCATGTAACTCTACTCTATTCTATGCAACACACCAATCATCAAACTTTTTATCTGATTCTGTCACTATACAATACATCATAATTCTTTTCTCCAGAGTAAGAGAAATCACTGTGATTTGTGAATGATCATCAATGGAACCAAAGATGGTGCTATTATAGGAGTGTCTTTATAGCATTACAATCTCATCATGAAATGCTCTAGAGGAGGAGTCACTTACCTTCTCTTCTTCTTTCTCGCCGTATTTTCTCAGCTCCCAAACAGCCTCTCTGCCCTCAACCAAGAGGGTCAGTCTCTACTTTCCTGGCTCTCCACCTTCAATTCCTCCCAGTCATCCCCGTTTTTCTCTTCGTGGAACCCGAGCGACCCAACTCCGTGCACGTGGGATTTCGTCAAATGCTCGGCCGACGGCGGTTTCGTCACGGAAGTCACGATCACTTCGGTTAATCTTCACGCGAATTTCCCGGCCGAGCTTACTTCCTTGACCCATCTCAACACGCTTGTGCTCTCAAATGCCAACATCACCGGCGATATCCCGAGCTGCATCGGAAACCTGTCGTCGCTCGTGACGTTAGACCTCAGCTACAATTCTCTGACGGGAAAGATTCCGGAAAGTATCGGTAAGCTTACGAATTTGGTGTCTCTGTCGCTCAACTCGAACTTTATTCAGAGTGAAATCCCGCGGGCGATAGGAAACTGCACGAGGATTCGGCAGCTCGAACTGTTTGACAACCAGCTTTTTGGAAACATTCCTGAAGAGATTGGACGCTTGAAAGAGCTCGAAATCTTACGTGCTGGAGGGAATCTCGGGATTTCTGGGGAAATCCCGAGTCAGATTTCGAATTGCAAAGGACTGGTCGTACTTGGTTTGGCGGCTACAGGGGTTTCAGGGCAGATTCCGAGCAGTTTAGGCGAGCTGAAGATGCTCAACACTCTCTCGATCTACACTGCAAATCTCACCGGAAGTATCCCGAAGGAAATCGGGAACTGCTCGGCTTTGGAAAGCTTGTTTCTGTACGAGAACCAACTCTCCGGTGAGATACCAGGCGAGTTTGGTCTGATGAAGAGCCTGAAGAGAGTTCTGATATGGCGAAACAATCTGACCGGTGTCGTACCAGAACGTCTCGGTGACTGCTCTGCGTTGACGGTGATCGACATTTCGCTGAATCAACTCACCGGAGAAATCCCGACTTCTCTCAGGAACTTAGTCGCTCTGGAAGAGCTTTTGCTGTCTGAGAACCAGCTCGGCGGAGAAATCCCTTCTTTCATAGGCGAATTCTCAAGCCTAAAGCAGCTAGAACTGGATAACAACAGATTCACGGGACGGATTCCACCGGCCATTGGTGAGCTAAAAGAGCTCACTCTGTTCTTCGCATGGAACAACCAGCTCAACGGAAGCATAGCCTCGGAGATTGCCAACTGCAAGAAGCTTCAAGCGCTTGATCTGTCGGGCAATATCCTCTCGGGACCGGTACCGAATTCCCTGTTCAACCTCGGTAATTTGACTCAGTTGCTGCTGATATCGAACCAGATTTCAGGCCAGCTTCCGCCAGAGATAGGAAACTGCACTAGCCTGACTCGAGTAAGGCTCGGGTCCAACAAATTCACCGGGAAAATCCCACCGGAAATTGGCCAGCTCAGCAGGCTGAGCTTCCTGGAGCTTTCCGAGAATCAGCTCTCGGGCGAAATCCCTGAAGAAATCGGAAACTGCGTTCAGCTAGAGATGCTTGACTTGCACGGAAATCAGCTCCAAGGAAAGATTCCCGAATCTTTCCAACGTCTCTCTTCCCTGAATGTTTTAGACCTTTCCATGAACAGAATCTCCGGCGACGTTCCTTCTAGCCTCGGCAAGCTCTCTTCCCTGAACAAGCTCATCATGAGCGGAAACTCGCTCAGTGGCGAAATTCCAAAGTCTCTTGGTCTGTGCAATGATCTGCAGTTGCTGGATATGAGCAGAAACAGAATCTCCGGTAAAATCCCCGACGAGATCGGTCAGTTACAAGGCCTCGATATCCTCTTGAACTTGAGCCGAAACCGTCTCGCAGGCCCGATCCCGCAAACCTTCTCAAACCTCTCGAAGCTCGCAAGCTTGGACCTCTCTCACAATCTCATCACTGGAAGCCTCGAATCACTGAGAATTCTCGATAATCTCGTCTCTCTGGACGTCTCGTACAACGATCTCTCCGGTTCTCTTCCCGACACCAAGTTCTTCGAGGACCTTCCAATCAGTTCCTACGCCGGTAATCAAAACCTGTGCGTCGAGAAAAACCGCTGCCAATTCACCACCGATTTGCACAAGAGATCAACCAGAACCCTAATCGTCTCGATCCTCTTGAGCCTAACCGCAAGCATCTTCCTCGTCGTAATCGGACTCACGTCATACCTCCGGGTTTGCGGAACAAGCAGAAACAGCGAAAACGGGTTCGACTGGGAATTCACTCCCTTCCAGAAGCTCAACTTCACAGTGAACGACATCCTCGCGAAGCTCTCAGATTCGAACATTGTCGGAAGCGGGTGTTCGGGAATGGTGTACCGCGTCGAAACGCCGTCGAAGCAGGTCGTCGCGGTGAAGAAGCTATGGCCGGCGATGGCGAGCCACAGCGACCTCCCCGAGCGAGACCTGTTCTCGGCGGAGGTTCGCACATTGGGGTCGATACGGCACAAGAACATCGTGAGGCTCCTGGGGTTCTTCAACAACGGGAGGACAAAACTTCTGCTGTTCGATTACATGAGCAACGGGAGCTTGCACGGGTTGCTCCACGAGAAGGCCGGGGATTTCTTGGAGTGGGATTCTCGGTACAAGATCGTGGTCGGAGCGGCTCACGGGTTGGCGTATCTCCACCATGACTGCATCCCGGCGATCATCCATCGCGACATCAAAGCGAACAACATCTTGGTGGGAGCTCAGTTCGAAGGCGTTCTTGCGGATTTCGGATTGGCCAAAGTGGTGACTCCATCGCTGCAGAGCTCGAGGTCTTCCAGAACTGTTGCTGGTTCTTACGGCTACATTGCTCCAGGCAAGTCATTCATTTCAAATATATGACAATTTAGTAATTAATGGGGAAAAAATTGTAGTGTTCTTGCATTTCTAATTTTCATTTTAAATTAAAGTTCTTGCTTTTTTTTTTCTTCTGTGAATTAAAAAATATTTATTTGTTTTTTGAAGCGGTTGCTTAACATTTTTAAAGAATAGATGTAAAACTTTGAAAATATAGAAAATAAATCAATAATAAAAAGGATAAATAGTAGCGTAAATACCTACGTTTTGCATATTTAGGTAATTTAATACCCAACTCTTTTTTTTTTTTTTTTACCAAGCACGGGTTTCGTTAGTACTGTAGGTACATCACCCGTTACATGTAACTTCTTATCGTCGTAATTGTTTTGGGAAAATAGTTGTGTTAACACCAAAATTATGCTTGTATTACTAACTCGTTTTTAAGGTAATTATATCCAAGTGCAAGTTTCGTTAGCACCGTGAATACCTCACTCGTTAAATTCGCCTTTTGATTGACTAAAAGTTAGATTTAACGGTTGAGGTACGAACGTACAGTGCTAACAAAACGTGCACTTGGTGTTATTGCCGTTAAAAAAAAGTATTTATTAAAGTGTCTCAATATGCAAAATTTTGATATTAACACCGCTAATTTCTCTACGAAAGTAATTGTCTTAAACCTCCCATAAGCTTTGAAAAAAGTGTTTGTTAAGTAATTTCAATGTTACTTGTTAGCCAAGAAACAAAATCATTCTAAGTTTCTTTTTTTTCACTAAGAAGTGATGAAGCTAATAGTTTGTACCGTTAATAATGGCCATGGCAGAGTATGGATACAGCCTGAAGATCACAGAGAAGAGCGACGTGTACAGCTACGGGGTCGTACTTCTAGAGGTATTAACCGGGAAACAGCCGACGGACAACAGAATCCCCGACGGAGCCCACCTCGTAAGTTGGGTGGACAAGAAAGTCCTAGAGAGGAAGAGATCAGACATCACGTCGATCCTCGATCCGCAATTGATCCTCCGATGTGGGACGCAAATTCAAGAAATGCTTCAGATCCTCGGAGTGGCCCTTCTCTGCGTCAACCCTTTTCCGGAGGAGAGGCCGACGATGAAAGATGTGGCTCTGATGGTCAAGGAGATCAGGCACGAAAACGAGGACTTTCCGTTGAAGAGCGTCCTTAGCAGCGAGTCTTTTGTGGCTAGTGCCCGAGCTGAGCTTCACTGCTCTAGCTTCTCTAGGTCGTCGGGTCTCCGATGAGCATTCGGGTTTTTCATTCTTGGTTTTTGCTTAAATTTATTGAAATGGTTAATTTGTATAGAATCTCGAATAATAAAATCTTTTTTTTTTCCTTTTCATCGCTCAAATCAATATAATTTTGAAACAATTTTCTTTGGTTGAAGTATGAATTACATGTATATATAATCGTATGAAATTGCCAATTCACCATGTTTAGAGGAGCGAAAGGAAATGCGCATTTCAAATAGAAGTGTTGAAATAACCTTAACTTGTTTTAAAACTGGTTACGATTATGAAATCCGTTAATTGGATCCGGCTATTCAATTTCTAAAAAATATATATAATATTCAACTAATGAGTCGGTTTTATACCGACAAATTGAGTACTTCCACTTAGAGTTTCGTTTATCCAAGAGCTATTTAATGTGTTTCTTTTAGTGTTTTAGTTTATTTCATGAGTTACATGAGTAGATAGCAATTTCATGCTAAAGCATGCCCAAAATAAAAAATTAAGCAAAATTTGGCAGCATCATGGTGCCGCGGCACAGATTTTCGGTGCCCCAGCAAGAAGCTCAGAATTCACGTTGTGCCCCAGCAAAGTATTTTCCTGCCCCAGCACAACTGTTTCGCGAATTAGGTTTTTTTTAGCCTAATCTTAACCTAATGAGAAGGCTATATATGTGAATCATGAGGAGGGATTAAGTGACGAATTTTGGGAGAGAAAAACATCACAAGAGGCTAGGAAACGCGAAGAACGCATTGGAGATCGGGTTTTGCGAAGAAGAACGGTGGAGACGAAGAGTTTCAGAGATTCTCTCCATTAATGTCATCTTCTTTTGCTGAATTTATTTCTCCATAATGTTTCTCATTGTGATTTTTTTATGCTCTAGATTCATCGTGAGCTAAACCGTTCATAGGATTGCAATCGAAACTAACATGTAGCTCGTTTTGGATTATGGTTTCTTTGATTAATGACAATTGCTTAAGGTTTTTTTTTTTCTATCCTTTGTTTATTGATTTTGATTGCTTGATCACCAATTAAATTTATTTAGTAAACCTTAGGAACTTTGGGAAAAAGAAATTCGTGTTTAGCCGTAGATAGGATGACACATGATCTATGATGGAAATCTTGAGTTTATCTAGGATAGGAATATACCTATGTAACATGTGTAACCCGTTAAGAACACATGCTTAATGAATCGTTCATAATTTAATTTACATAGGAATATAGTTAGTTAGTTAGGAAAGATAACTCAAATTGAATATCGGAAGAGTTCTTTTTGATGCATTAGGGGTCTTGGTTAACGACTTGTAGCAATTTTGATGATCGAATGAATGATATGAAGAATTGAGTGAAGTATGAGAAATGATTGTGATTCCTATATTTCTCTATTTGTCCAAAGCTCTGATTTTTAGTTTTTATTTTTCATTATTTAATTAATTAATCGTATTGCAAAGTTTAGTTTAGATAAAATTACGGTAACATAAAACTAGTAATTACGAAAATTAATAGTAACAATTCTCAGTGTAATCGACTTTTCTTATCATTACATTACTTGTTTTTGATACGTATACTTGCGTAGAAAATTCACAACATCAACACATTTTATCCAAAAAATTAAACATATCGGTCCAAAATAAATCAAAATATAACATACCATTAAAGCATACTAGTCCAACTAAAACATATCGGTCCATAACATAACTCTCTAACTGAATTCTAAAATATAGATTAATAAATTTAATCTTAAATCCGGTTATATAAACCGGTTAGAAATATAAACGGTTTTGAAACATCAATAACAGGTAACCATATCCGGATTTAAACCAGTGCAGTTAACCTTAATCCCTTTAAAAAATCGATTACGGTTATTTTGATCCACATAGTTCTCGATTTTGGTTTTTAAATTCGGTTATCGGTTATTCCGCACACCTTGCCTAAGAGTTTCTCTCTTATTAGAAAAGTACAACTACGTGCATTAAAATTTGGTTTTATTAAAAGTGATGTTTTATTATTATTGTAACACTTAAATTATACATATCATACAACAAAAAGAAATAATTTAAGGGACCAACAGAAACAGACCATACTTTAAAGTCGTGTCATAGTTGGGTTTTGAGGGAAACACAATGGTTCAAAATGACATTTTTATCGATAAATTGGTTGCCGTTCTCTAGGATTATCGATGGATTTTCGAGGATTATCGATGGAGAACTACTAAACTGTAGCTTATCGTTATCGACACTTATCTAGGATTATCAATGGATTATTGACACTTATGATTATCTTTGAAAAACCGTTAAGTTTTTTGTATGAATATATATACTAAGTTTGCATATGTAAATAAAATATAGCCTCACTCTCACATATGTAAATACTCAAATAAAAGCATGTCATACTCAAACAAATGTAAATAAAATCATGTCATGCTCAAAAATAAAAAATAAAGACAAGATCAAAAGATACTACTTAATTTGATAGTACACAATTACACATAATTAACTATTTAGTTTTGAAGAGAAGTCTCACATGGAGCAAAAAGAATGAAAATTGATAATACAAATTTGTTTGGATTCGGAGAATCCCACATGGAACAAATACAAAGAAAACAATAACATTCTTAGTATATAAATAGCAATCTTTATGTCCAAACCCACAAAACATGCCGATTTTCGATAAAAATCATGGAAAAGTACCTAAAAGGAAATTATTGGCATGGAATGTTTGCCAATGACTATTGGCAAGACAGATAATCCAAGATTATCGACGAAAGTTCAAACCTTGCATAATGATGATAAAGAAAATACCTCCCAATTGATCAATTCGTAAGAACCGAATCCCACGACCCTTGAATTCAAGAAGCTCTGCCTGTAAAATCAAATGTGATTAAAGAATATAAAATAACTTTTAGAACCCTAAAAGTTTAGAGTTAAGATTACATACTAAGATTGGCGACGATACACTAATCATACACCTAAGGAGTCATCTGGTGTGGGCTTTCTCAAATCGCATCGTGTGTTGCACTTCATCTCGCACCTTGAAGATTTCCCGGACCCCGCCCAATTTGACTGCCGGGAATGCACGGTTCCATGTTGCCGGGAGCCTCAAATAAATTTTCTTAATTTTTTTGAAGAATTAAGTTCAGATCTAAATATAAAAATTGTTGAATCTCCCTCGATCAATAATATTGATTGTTTTGGATATTATAAGGCTATATAAGCTAAGTATAAATATATATATATATATCAAACAAATATTTTTTTACCTTGTTCCTTTGTAGTACAATTTTTAGGGTAAGAAAGAAAATCCAAAATAAACTTTTCATTTTCATAATTAATCTCATTTTGATAACAAAATCCAACATAAAATTGAATACAAAATATTTGCATTTCAAGCTCACCCTTCTGGACGCTGTTAACTAAAACTGACATAAGTTGACCATAATTGAAATATATTTTTATACATATATAAAAAATAAAAAAGAACTATTAAGTAATTAGTTATTGTGATATACATAATAAGCAATGAGGAATAAAAGTATACGTATGACTGGTGAGGTCAGATTTCGTCAAATCCTTCCTCAACACAAACACGTGTCATTATGCATAAAACGACGTCGAATACGAGCACGGAGAGGCTTTGACGGAGGGCCTGAGACGATATGGTTCTAACGATGAGGTTGCTCGACGAAGTTGACCTTAATGAGGCCAACCGCGACGGAGACGAGCGACAAAGTCCATCGACGAGGAGAAGCCGAGGAGAGTGACAAGCTGCATCTCCGAGGGATGTGAGTCGTTATGAGAATCGAAGAACCGGTCTAGTTCCATATTTACCAAGTGTCAAACACTTGATAAAATGGGGGACTAACTGTCAAGGTCAGATTCGGTCGGATCTCTATTAACTCGAAGAAGTCACGAAGACAATACCCTCAAGCCATCGACCCCCCGAGTCGATGACATTTGGTCGACAAAACCCGAGTCGTCGATCCCTGAGTCGACGACGCCCTAGTCGTTGACCCCCGAGTCGTCGACTACCGAGTCGACGACGCCCCTGGGCCAGCGACACCCGAGTCGTCGATCACCGAGTCGACGACGCCCGAGCCGTCGATTCCCAAGGCGACGACGCCCCCGGGTCGACGACACCCGAATCGTCGACCCCCGAGTTGATGACACCCGAGTCATCGACCCTCGAGTCGACGATGACCAGGATCGACGACGCCTGAGTCGTTGATCCCTGAGTCACCGACCTCAGAAAGCGACGGCGCCCCGAGCCAGAAGCTTAAAGGATACTGAAGGCGCCAAGTTCGAAGATTTTGCAATGATGAACAAGGCGGCATAAAGCAGGCAACGATATGACATGCATTTAATGAAGTCCTGACACACACCATCTACCTCTGATGACAAATACTCAAGAGCAACACAGAGCATGGGGAAGACCATGCTCTGCATGCTAGCCTAGCCTAGGAGTGTTGATGGGATTAGACGAGGAAAAGGGCGGGAAACTAAATGTAAAGGAGACGAGCTTGGCCTCTATATAAGGCAGCAAAAGTCTTATTAGAAGGGGTTGGGAAAAACGGTGGTAGAACCCTTCCCCGATAAATTGTTGGAAAAACTCTGCCTACTCATACAAAGATCTATCTAATCATTATTCTCGCCATCTTTAAGTACTTCGAGTTGTAAAACGAGAAAAAACGAGCCTCTTTATTTAAGAACAATGAGAAATCCTTGTGATTGTTGAGAGCGGATTTCATCCTCAACAGTTTGGCGCCCACCGAGGGGCTCAGTTTTTCTTCATTACGCAACTAGGAGTCTTGAAGAATGCCAAACAACAGCGAAAGCAACGACGTGGAGATACATGATGAGAGGACGACCGACAGGAACGACGAGAGCAACCAAGTTACCATGGAAAAGCTCTGCCATCAACTGGAGGAGGCGACATCGAGAAATCAGCAGCTAGCTGCCCTCCTTGACCATACCTTCGCAAACGCAAGGAGGCAGTCCCCGCAGAGTCTAGTGACCGGGACATCGGTACCAAGAAGGGCAAGCCAAGCGGCGAGACGGAGAATAGAGCATCACCGAGAATTGGCATCAACCGAGTCTTACTCTCAGGAGAGCACACCCCAGGAGAGCACGATAGAAGACCCGCGCAACTGGAAACCTAGCGGGAAGCACCACCGACGACAACGATGCGGCGGAGCCCATTGGAGACAACACCAACACCGCTGCAACACCGTGGCGCATCACCTAAGCAAATACCCTTCCCCGAGAAGATCGGACGCTCGAGGCGAGAGTTATGGATGTCGGAAGTTCGGTCCCCAAAGCTAATGATTTCATTGACGCCTCGTCGTCGTTCGTTGCTCCTCGGGTCATATCTTTCTTTCTACCAAATTTTATCTTATATTCAATAATATCTCTTGAATATTATTTCTCGAGCTTTGATTCGACAGGTCATTTGCCTATATCGGACGCTCGAGGAAAGAGTTATAGATGTTGGAAAATTGATCACCGAAAATAGTGCTTCGTCGATGCATTCCCTTCGCTAGCCATCACCAAACAAAGCCCGTTGCCACCAAAGAAAGCCTAACGCCAAGTGGAGATCATTTAACAGAGACGTCACCGCCAGAAGCTTGAAGATGGTTGACAAGACCAGGAGCTTAAAGGTGGTGGAGGATGCCCAGAAGCTTGAAGATGGCAGAGGATGCCCAGAAGCAAGTAGACGGTCGACGAAGCCAAATGGGAGAAGGGGGTCGACGAGACCAGAAGCGAGAATATGGTCGATGAGACCGGAGGAAAGAAGACGATCGACAAGACCAGAGGCGAGAAGACAGTCGACGAGACCGGAGGAAAGAAGATGGTCGACAAGACCAGAGGCGAGAAGACGGTCGACAAGGCCAGAAGCGAGAAGATGGTGGACGAGACCGGAGGAATAAAAATGGTCGACGAGACTAGAAGCGAGAAGACGGTCGACGAGACTGGAGGCAAGAAGATGGTCGAAAAGTCTAGAAACACAAAGTCTAGCACAAAGAGGTTCGAGGAAACCAAGAGCGCGAAGACGGCGACGCCCATCCATCGGCTGCTTCGACGTGCTCGCCATCTATTTCCTATAAGCACGACTCGATGAGGAAGGACAACCTCTTCGAAAGTTCGTAAGAAAATCCAAGGACATCAGGCGAGAATATCGAGATCGAACGACCTCATCGCCATCCAGACGCTAAGGCAAGGCCTACTTTTCAAAGCGACTTTTCGAGAAGAGCTGATCAAGACGCGCCCGGCGATGGTGGTCCTCGTGTACATGAAGGACAAGATGGCAGCATTGGTGAAGAAACATGTGTCGAGGAGAAAAAGGAGAATTCCCCAAAATCCGATGAAGGCAGGAGCGAGGAGAATTCGCCGACAAATGAGGAGCGAGGAAACTACCCAGACCACCAAGGAGGTCAGAATCCAGGAGAACTCGAGCGTAGAGGATTCTCAGGAGGCCAAGAGGATACGAAACGAAGTTCAGAAGTTCAACTATTTTCTTTCTGACATTAATAAATTCAATTTCATATGTGTCAAGATAAGTTTAACTACAGGAACAGGCTTACAGCTAGGGTGCCGAAAAAATTTAAAACGGCAAGAGTGCCGAGAATAAAAGATGCGAGAGAGCCCACCGCGCAATGCCGAAAGTTTTTATGGCTTGGCACAGCCTTGGATGACAGCGCAACGACGCTTATAAGCCTAAAACGCCATTGTTACAACTCGGCACAGCCTTGGATGACGCACAACGATGCCTATAAGCCTAAAACGCCATGATTACAACTTGGCACAGCCTTGGATAACGGTGCAACGACGCCTACACGTCTAACATGACCACAAGATCTTGGAAACTAATCGGCGTTCCCGATAAAGCCTAGTGACGCCCACGCGATTATGGTTTGGCACAGCCTTGGATGACGACGCAACGACGCCTGTAAGCCTAAACGCAACAGTTACGGCTTGGCACAGCCTAGGATGACGGTGCAACGACGCCTATAAACCTAAAACGCCACGGTTACGGCTCGGCACAGCCTTGGATGACGACGCAACAACGACTATAAGCCTAAAATGACACGATTACGGCTTGGCACAGCCTTGGATGACGGCGCATTGTCGCCTTTAAGCCCAAAATACCTTCGGCTTCTGGACCATGTCGGAGAGAAGGTGAAACTAGCAACACCCAACCATCCACAGTGCAATCCCAAGTCGCAATACCGACAAGGTCACCCAACCAGTAAAGTCACGATGTCAACATGTATCCGAAGAGGCTCGCCCTTCTCCCCTGTTTTTGCTTCTTCGAAGTATATATTACAGTGTTTACAGAGTTTAAAAAAACAAGGAAAGTCTCTCGATGAAAAATCAATGATGCCTATGCCGCATCAGCTCTCATCGGCATATGACGTCGCCAACGAAGTCCTCTATGACGGCCAAGTACTCTGGCTCATGACCACGGAACCACACCAGTCTTGGAAGAAGAATCTAAGAACAACACACAAAGAGAAGAATAAAGGAAGCACGGCAAGGAGAGGAAATAGCTCGATGACATAACCACACAAAAAGGCGACAAAGCGATCATCATCGCAAGGAGGTTGTAGCCGAAGAAGATCATCGCTGGAAGAATTTCACCGCTGCGATGAGTTCGTCGCTATAAGAGGGCTCGTCATCGCGAGGAGGTTGTAGCCAAAGAACATCAAATTCAGAAAAAGTTCACCCCTGCGATGAGTTCGTCGTTATAAGCGGGCTCGTCGTCGCGAGGAGCTTGTCAAAGAAGATCATCGGTGGAAGAAGTTCATCGCTGCGATGAGTTCATCGCCATAACCGAGTTGATAGTCGCGAGGAGCTTGTCGAGAAAGATCATCGTCGGGAGTAGTTCAGCGCTGCGATGAATTCGTCTCCATAAGCGAGCTCGTCGTCGCTAGGAGCTTGTCGAAGAAGATCATCGCTGGAAGAAGTTCACCGCTGCGGTGAGTTCTTTGCCATAAGCGAGCTCGTTGTCGCGAGGAGCTTGTCGAGAAAGATCACCGATGGATGAAGTTCATTACTGCAAGGAGTTCGTCGCTACAAGCGAGATCGTCTCCGCTAGGAGTTTGTCGCTATAAGCGAGCTCCTCGTCGCGAGAAGCTTGTAAAAGAATGTGTCATCACCTGGAAAGATGCTTCACCCAGCAAAACCAGCTCATCTTTCACTTTACCAAGTGTTTACACTTGATAAAATGGGGGACTAACTGTTGAGGTCGGATTTCTTCAAATCCTTCCTCAACATAACACGTGTCACTATGGCATAAAACGACGTCGAATAGGAGCACGAAGTGGCTTTGACGGAGGGCATGAATTGATATGGTTCTAACGATGAGGTTGCTCGACGAAGTTGACCTCAATGAGGCCAACCACGATGGAGACGAGCAATAAATTCCATCGACGAGGAGAAGCCGATGAGAGTGCCAAGCTGCATCTTCGAGGGATGCGAGTTGTTATGAGAATTGAAGAGCCGGTCTAGTTCCATATTTTACCAAGTGTCAAACACTTGATAAAATGGGGGACTAACTGTCAAGGTCAGATTCGGTCGGATCTCTCTTAACTCGAAGAAGTCACGAAGACAATACCCTCAAGCCATCGACCCCCGAGTCGATGACATTTGGTCGACGAAACCCGAGTCGTCGATCCCTGAGTCGACGACACCCTAGTCGTTGACCCCCTAGTCGTCGACTACCGAGTCGACGACGCCCCTGGGCCAGCGACACCCGAGTCGTCGATCCCCGAGTCGACGACGCCCAAGCCGTTGATTTCCAAGACGACGACGCCCCCGGGTCGACGACACCCAAGTCATCGACCCCCGAGTCGACGACAACCGAGTCATCGACCCCCAAGTCTACTACACCCGAGTCATTGACCCCCGAGTCGATGAAGGCCAGGATCGGCGACGCCCGAGTCGTCGATCCCCGAGTCACCGACCCTAGAAAGAGACGGTGTCCCGAGCTAAAATCTTAAAGGAGACTGAAGGCGCTAAGATCGAGGATTTTGCGATGATGAACAAGGCGGCAGAAAGCAGCTGACGATGTGACATGCATTTAATGAAGTCCTAACACACGCCACCTACTTCTGACGACAAACACTCGAGAGCAACACAGAGCATGGGGAATACCATACTCTACAGTGTGCATGCTGGCCTAGCCTAGGAGTGTTGATAGGATTAGACGAGGAAAAGGAGGAAAACTAAATGTAAAAGAGATGAGCTTAGCCTCTATATAAGGCAGAAGAATTCTCATTAGAAGGGGTTTGGAAAAACGGTGGTAGAACCTTCCCCCGAGAAATTCTTAGAAAAACTCTGCGTACTCATACAAACATCAATATACAAAGATCTATCCTATCATTATTCTCGCCATCTTTAAGTACTTCGAGTTGTAAAACGAGAAAACCCGAACCTCTTTCTTTAAGAACAAGGAGAAATCCTTGTGACTGTTGAGAGCGCGTTTAGCCCTCAACACTGACTATTACATGTTAGTCATGTATGTTTCGAAAGGTACTCAATGTTTATGTTTGGAAGTTCATATTTCAGATTGTGAATTAATCATTGCTGAAACGGAAGTATATAACTGACAGAACCACTTATCTTTATCTCATGTTCGTTTACATTATCTCTTAAACGTTTATTTTGATACATATGTTTTTGTGCTTATTAGAAAAATACTTAATTAGAGTCAAACTATTTCAAAAAGTACTCAAGTTTTAATAAACCCAAATCATACTTGTTGATGTACAAATTCGTTCCATATATCGGAATTGTGAGGTCATTAATTAAATTTATATATAAAATTATCTATGACCTAAGTAGTGAGTATATTTGAATATTCATATGAAATTGGGCTTATGAAATACAAAGTCCAGAGGCCCACTAGGCACTTAATCGTGTTTGGGCCCGAGCAAAGCTAAATTCCCAGAAGGCAAGACGTTCGCCCGAGCAGAGTCCGCTCAAAAGAAGTCCGAACAGAGTTCCAAATGAAAAATCCGAGCAGGACTCAAAATCCCACTTCGAAACAACACTTTGTTAAAACCAACACCCAAGGCTCCTCCCAGACTAATTGTCTCAAAAGGACCCGAGCAGAAGTTGAATAAAACCCCCGGGTAGAAGAAGCCCAACATCCGAGCACGAACAGACTAATTCAACCACCTCAATTAAAACCCCCCAAAACTCGACCAGAAAATTCGCCACGATTCAAATTCAAACCCCACGACGACCAGTCAAGGTCCACTACTACGACAATCTCGCAAGACGTGGCCCACGTGTCAGCTCGGCAGCAAGTCACCCGAACTCGGAGCCACCACCAACATACACTTCCAACGGGCAGAATTTAGAAGCCTATAAAAGCAAGAAGGCAGCCCATCAACAAGCACGCAAGCATTCACCATTGAGAGAAAAAAGTCTGTGAGAATTCGTGTCTTCAGAGTGTTTTTCTTTTATTTTCGATCTATCATGAGTTGGCTTTTGGTTCCGATTGATCAACCCTTCTAAAGAAATACACGTACAGAGGACGTAGTCAACTACCGCATTTGGACGAACCTCTCTAAAAAACTCTGGTATTTTTATTTATTTTCTTCGCTCTATATTTTTGTGTGTCATCATTGAAAGTATTGACGACGCGGAGGTCAGGATCCAAGAAAATCTTAGCATCTTCAAATCGAAATCCCATTCACAATACACTTGATCGTTGGCGTGCGAAACCACGTCAACAATACTCATTTTAAAGACTATTTTTCAAAAATACCCCTACACCCTCGAGCCTCTACAGGTACATAAGTGTAATTGTAGATACTGTTGGAAATCGGGGTTTGATTCCCAACTTCATTACCACGAAAATGCTTCTGAGGCGTCCCGGTAACATTTAAAAAATTATTTTATAGCAGAAAACTTGTTACCGGCCCGACGACACAGATATCGGTAATTACCATTTCATCTAGATCCGATAATTATAACCAATTTAATATTTCATAAAAATTATTAATAAGCTAGTCGAATAGGAAATAAATAGAAAGCATTAAATGGTTGCATTTATTAACCCAATGCATAAGGTCGTACCTCTACTGATGATCTCAATTGCGCACTCTGAATCTCGGCGCGGGCTGAGGGGAAACTCCCGTGATCTTCCGGGATATTCTCCTGGACTCCTCGTACTGAAGCGTGGGCTTCCCTGGCAGGACTCCGTCGCAAAATTTAACTGATGGTTCTTTTTAAGCTACCGGAGAAAAATGTCTCCTAAGCCGAACGAGATAAAAGATCAGAAGCAGAAAACTCGCAGACCCTAGAGAGAGAGAGGGAGAGCTCGAGTTTTTGCTCTAGGGAAGGTGTGAAAAATGTGCAGAATGAGCCTCCTATTTATAGGTCTCAGACTGTAACCAAATTGGAGATTTTTCCTCCCTATTTTTGAATTCTTATAATTAAATATAATTAATTATTCCAATCCAATGGTCCAAATTTAATCTCATCTAAATCCAATGGATATAATTAATCATGGATTTAATTAAATAACAAATACATGATAAGATCAAAATATTTAATCTTATCATCATATTTATCAAATTCGAATTTATATATATATATATATATAATTCGAATTGTATATGTAGGTTATGCTCGAACCCGATATAGTATCTTTTGGGTTATCGAATATCGAGCCAAATCCATGACCGACATAACAGGCCAAATCGGGCCCAATTGGGCCCGAGTAATAATGATGAGCACACTTAATTAATTATGAATTAATTAACTAAAGCTTATTGGGCCTTAATTAAAGCTCATTAGGTTTCATGAGATTAAGTATTATAAATGCTTAATCATGGCTCATAAAACACTAATCTTAGACCTAGCCATAGAGAGAAATTCGACCTCCCCTCCCTAGAAGGAAGTCGAGTTTTTGGCTTGCTCCCGGTTCATCATCGGTTCGTTATCCAAACACCGAATATGATCTAACCTATCCTCCGAGGTGTTTTCCGGTCATCAAGACGTTCCCGAGTGACGTGGTGGACATCCTAGAGGCACTACAATTGAAGTGCTCGTCCCCGGGACATCCAGAGAATTGGGCCAAGCTTAGAATCGGCAAAAGTCTGCGTTTTTCGTACAGTTGGCAAAAGTACCGAAGTTTGGTAACGATCTCTAATTTGATATCTAAATTCTCGTAATTATTCTAGATCTATATTGTTTGATGATATCCCGTGATTTCTGCCTTGGGATTGAGAAGGAGTCATCAAAAACCCAACAGTATAATGATTATCTAGATCCAATGGTTAAAAATAAATCTCAAACCAATCCAATGGATCAAATCAATTAAGGATTAAATCAAATACCCTAGGGTTTTAACGAAACCCTAATTCAAATTATTTATCCTTTATAAATTCGAATTATATATATGATATATATAATATTAATTAATTTCTAATCCGACGATAAAGATAAATCTTAAAACTGATCCAACAGATATAATTAATTAACCAAATTCGAAATACCTAAGCTTGGTCACCAAGCTATCAATTTAGAAAAAAAATTAGGGTTAAAACCAATTAACTTAATCCAACGGTTGATATTAAATCATAACCGGTCTAATGGATTAAATTGATTTTAAGGATTTGCTAAAATACCAAAATATATAGTACTTATGCCGCAAATATGGAATGTCCAAAACATATTATTTGAATTAGCTAGGGTTTTATATAACCAAACACTAATTCGAATTTTACACATTAAATATATATAAATATATATTATTTATTAATATAAATCTATTAATTATTAATTAATTATTAATAAGATATTAATAATTAAATCCAAATAATTAAATTACATTAATAATTCCTTATCTCAATATCACAAATTAAGATTTTATGGTGCCACATCATCATTTAAATTTGTGACATGTGATTTAATTTCATAGTTTATTGAACCGAGCATAAACTTAGAAAATACATAAATCACAAATCGTAAGTCGAAATGACTTGGTTCAAAAAGAAAAGTTGCTTAGAATTTAATTTACAACAACATGGTTCTTATATAAAATCTAAATTCTAACTTTATTTTTATCAGTTAATTATGTGTAGCAAAATATAGTACTTTTGCCACGTTGTCGATAAAACTATCTGACGTCTGACACAGACCTTTCAGTTTTATAAGTCTAGCCAAATGATTAAACATTATCTTGAATGTATTATAATCACGTATGTACCATCCGCTACGGAGCTATCCTGGGGACCATGGACCCGTATCACTTAAGCTCCAACGAACTGCTAGTTGTTCTTCAAACCTCGAAGTGATTCCTTTATAGACCCGAGGTTGCACTCTTTAGTGATACGGTATATATTATTCCCTTTATACAGCAGGGTTTCCATTGATACAATCAAATTCGGGTTGTTGTTCTTTCACTTGATGATTCACACATGAGCAGGCGGTTTTTACCGTAATGCCCCTCATTGCATTTTCCTCCTTGACTATGTTAGTAATATTATGAGTAACCCACTTATGATTTCGATTCATAAGTTGCGCACGGGTACCTGTCACTTCTCACCACTGACAATCAAGGGAATCATCATGACTCTGAAGAGAGCCGTGTGATGCCCATGTCTATGATCAAGCTACCCTTACTACTGACTATCATGTTCCAAAAATAATAGTGTTGGGAACAGCGGTAATATCTTGTGTTCTTTAACGGTTAAATCAAAGAACAATCAAGCCAGCAGTTCAGACTCATGACCACTCAGGACTTAGACGAATATCCATTTGATCATCATTTTGTGACTCAACTACAAGTTATCAATGACGGTCTTATATGATAACTTCTTGAGTTTAAGTCAGGTCTAGTCCATTGTGAAGACACTTCACACTTAATGCACTTCTAGTGCGTGTGACACACACATAATCCAGAATAGGATTGTCACTTAGTCACATTAATGACCTTATTCGATTAATGGACTCCCACACAGTTAATCAGGTCACAAACGTTTTAAGTTCATTTATTATGATTATTAATTCTTCCTCACATTGACTCTGTTGTGATAATAATAACATAATTGCATCTTTTATGAACTAAGGAAAAAAACATTCTGATTTACTCTACCAGAAACTATAATAAGATTAACATAATAAGTACCATCTTTATTCAATGACTTGTCATAATCTTTTACAAATGGATAAATATAGTGTTTAAGGACACACATGTCCAACAGATACAATATTGTAAGTGCAACTACATAGTGTAACTGTAGATACAATATTGTAACTCAAGTTACATAAGTGTAACTTTAGTACACTATTGTAACAGTAATAAAAAAGTGTAACGGCTGTTAAAAAGGTATAAGTGTCGGTACAAAAGTGTAACTCCAGGCTTGGTCCTATACTCCTTCTTTTATTGGTCTTGGTCCTATACTCCTTTTGTTTTTTGATGGACCTTTGTAATCACATTTGTAAATGTTATTACAAAAGTTTAACTCTCGTTACAAAAGTGTAACTGTAGTTACAAAAGTGTAATTCCAGTTACAAAAGTGTATCTGCCGTTACAAAAGTGTAATTGTCGTTACAAAAGTGTAACTTAAGGCTTGGAAGAAGAGGGTATATTTTTCCATAAAATCCCAAATGAGTATTTCTTTAATTTTAGCAAACCTTTGAGTACTTTTTACATAAGTTTGACCCTGATTGAGTATTATGCTAAAAAGCCCTATGTTTTTTTATAAGCAATTGTAAAATTGAAAGAACCACTTATATTTGATCACATGAGCTCTCTTCGATAGCATATAGTTCAAAGTAAGGGAAAAATTATCTAATTTGCCGATAAATCGGTTGCCGTCTTTAACGGATTTATCGTTCGATTGCCGATTAATCGACGGAAAACTTATAATACTGTAGATCATCGTTACCGACACTTTTTAAGGATTATCGATGGATTATCGATATTTTTTTATGGAAAACTTATAACATATTTCTAAGTTTATATTTGCCCAATTTTTAAATAGTGTGTTAAAAGTACCAAATATAAAAACATATCATAATATCTATCCACTAATGAGTACTCAATAAATAATAACATACACCAACATATGTTAATATAGTCATACACCAACACATATAATTCCATCGCAAGTCTCAAATCTAAAATACGCAGATAATAAAACATAGTCTCAACTCTCAAACACAAAGTCTCAAAACTCAAACACATAGAAAAATCTTGGATTTAGCTAAAATCTATAATTAAATTACACCAAAATCTCTTATTATTATTTAGATAAATATTTAATAAAAGCAACGAGCAACAAAAATGAACAAATTACCTTCACATATCGACGAACTTTTAAGACTTTGCCGCAATTAAGAAAAAATATCGGATTTAGCTCAAACCTGCAATTAAATTACATCAAAATATCATATTATTATTTCCATAAATATTTAATGAAAGAAAATATCTACAAAAATGGATAAATTACCTCACAAATCACAAAATATTAACTTTTTAGACACAAATCTGAATTAAACACAAATCGCAAATAAAATATACCAAAACACCATATTATTATCAGAGTAAATATTTAATGAAAGTAAACATCATCAAAAATTAATAAATAACTTTACAAATCGCAAAAGATTAAATTGTTAGACTTTTGCCGTAATTATGAAAAAATCCGAATTAAGCTCAAATCTAAGTTAAAATATACCAAAATCTCAGATTCTAATTTTAATAAATTTTAATGAAAGTAAACATCAACAAAATTTAATAAATTATTTCAAAAATTAAAAAATATCAACTTTTTAGACTTTTGCTCCACTGAAGATTAAAATCCAAAAATCGTGACTCCAAATCTGAAAAATTCGACAACTCAACACAAACATTCATATTTCTAATTAAATAGAATATTTTGAACCCCATATAATCAAGTAATCATACAAGTAAATTTCTTGTAACTTTATAAAACTAAAACTTTATATACTTTTGCCTCACATTATAATCCGAAAATAGCCTACTCTAACCAAATAATTTGAAATTAAGCAATCAAAACATGCATTATTAAGTATTCATAGGAATTAAAAACAAAAAAACAAAATAGGATAAATTTTCAATCTTTAATCATTTCTAAACACAAAACTCATATGCAACTAACTATTTAGTTCTCAAATCATGAAAATACCCTAAAAATCATCTAAATGAGTTTTTTTTTTTCTGCAAAAAACGATGTATTCATGTAGATCTAGAGGTGTCAAGTGGGCAGGGGTGGGCCGGCCCGGCCCACAACACGTTAAGCCCACATGTTAAACGGGGCGGGGCGGGGCGGGTTTTGGAAAAGCTATCAAGGCCCACCCCGGTCCATGAACCCGAACCCACAATGTCACGGGCCGAGGCGGGGCGGACTTTATACGAGTCAAATTTAGTGGGCATTTACGAGTCGTATTTAGCGGCCTTTTACGGGTCAAAATTTAGTGGGCTTTTACGAGTCAAATAATGAAATTGATAAGTAAGTTATGAAATTGATTAGCGAATTATAACTTGAAAGTTTAAAATTAATGAACGTTGAATTGATTCGTGAATTTCAAGATGTAGAAGTTAAATATTGAATATGATAGTGTTGGACATGTGTCCTTAAACAAGTTGTTTTAACCCATTTGTAAAATATTATGACTAGTCGTTGAATAAAGATAATACTTATTATTTTAATCTTATTATAGTTTCTGGTAGAGTAAAATAGAATTTTTGATCCATAGTTCATATGGAATGCAATTATGTTATTATCATCACACATGAGTCAGTGTGAGGAAGAATTGATAATCAAAATAAATGAACTTAAAGTGTTTGTGATCTGATTAACTGGGTGGGAGCCCATTAATCGAATAAGGTCATTAATGTGACTAAGAGATATAATCCTATTCTGGATTAAGTGTGTGTCAACACTCACTAGAAGTTCATTACGTATGAAGCATCATATAAGACAGTCACTGATAACTTGGAGTTGAGTCACTAGTAGATGATCAAATGGATATTCGATCTAAGTCCTGAGTGATCTTGAGTTTGATATGTTGACCTGATTGTTCTTTGATTTAACCGTTTAAGAACACAATATATTACCGTTGTTCCCAACACTATTATTTTGGGAACATGATAGTCATCAGTGAAGGTAGCTTGATCATAGATATGGGCATCACACAGCTCTCTTCAGAGTCAAGATGATTCCCTTGACTCTCGATGGTGAGAAGTGAGATTTACCCATGGCCAGCTTATGACTCGTAATCATAAGTGGGTTGCTCATAATATTATCGACTGAGTTAAGGATGAAAATGCAGTGAGAGGCAATACGGTAAAAACCGTCTGCTCATGTGTGGATCATCAAGTGAAAGATCAATAACCCGAATTTGATTGTATCAATTTTACCCAGCTGTTATAAGGGAATAATATATACCGTATCACTATAGAGTGCAGCCTCGGGTCTATAATGGAATCACTTCGAGGTTTGACGAACAACTAGCGGTTCGTTGGAGCTTAAGTGATACGGGTCCATGGTCCCCAGGATAGCTCCGTAACGGATGATACGTACGTGATTAAAATACATTCTGGATAATGTTTAATCATTTGGCTCGACTTATAAAACTGACAGGTCTTTAGTAGACGTCAGATAGTTTTATCGTCAGCGTGGCAAAAGTACCATATTTTGGTACACGGAATTAACTGATAAAAAGAAAGTTAGAATTTAGATTTTATATTAGCACCATGTTGTTGTAAATTAAATTCTAAGAAACTTTGGTTTTTGAACCAAGTCATTCTGACTTACGGTTTGTGATTTATGGATTTTCTAAGTTTGTGTTCGGTACGATAAGCTATGAAATTAAATCACATGTCACGACTGTAAATGATAGTGTGGCACCATGATATTTTAATGTTTGATATTGAGATCAGGAATTATTAATATAATTTAATTATTTGGATTTAATTATTAATATCTTCTTAATAATTAATTAATAATTAATAGATTTATATTAATAATAATATATATTTAATTATATATTATATGTGTAAATCGTTTATTGAGCAGCAAGGAAAGTGCAACCACTTCACACCCATTTGATTTGGTTTGAGATTTAATATTTGCGGCATAAATACCTAATATTTGGTATTTTAGCAAAACCTTAAAATCAATTTAATCCATTGGATCGGAAATGATTTAATATCAACCGTTGGATTAAGATAATTGATTTTTTACCTAACCCTAATTCGAAAATAGAATCTTGGTCACCAAGCTTAGGGTTTTTGAATTTGACCTAATTAATTGTATCCGTTAGATCGGTTTAAGATTTAATCTTTACCGTTGGATTGGAAATTAATTAATCATTATTATATATATATTTCGAAATTAAAATAAGTGGATAAGTTTGGTTTATGATTTACCAAGTCTTTCTTATTTAACTAAATCCCTAATTAATTATATCCATTGGATTTAGATAAGATTGAATCTAAGCCTTTGGATTAGGATAATTAATTATATTTAATCATTAATTTTTGAAATTAAATATATATATAAATTTGGAATTATATTTAAATAAGTAGATAAGATTGGTTTTTAATTTTACCAAGTCTTTCTTATTTAATTAAATCCCTAATTAATTATATCCATTGGATTTAGATAAGATTGAATCTAGACCATTGGATTAGAATAATTAATTATATTTAATATATATAAAAATACAAAAAATAGGAGAAAATATCTCCAATTCGGTTACGGTCTGAGTCTATAAATAGGGAGCTCATTCTACACATTTTTCACACCTTTCCCCAGAGCAAAAACTCGAGCTCTCCCTCTCTCTCTAGGGTCTGCGAGTTTTCTGCTTCTGATCTCTCTTCTGGTTCGGCTTAGGAGATATTTTTCTCCGGTAGCTTAAAAAGAACCGTCAGTTAAATTTTGCGACGGAGTCCTACCGGCGAAGCCCACGCTTCGGTACGAGGAATCCAGGAGAATATCCCGGAAGATCACGGGAGTTTCCCTCAGCATCGGCGGAGCCCTGCCTAAGTCAGAACGCGCAGCCGGAAGTCGTCGAGGTACGGTCTTATGCATTGGGTCAATCAATGCAAAATTGCTTTTATTGTATTTATTTATTTTCCATAGACATTAGATTTAATAATGTTGTTATGAAATTAATTGTGATAATTAAATTGCCAATTATTTATCTGGTCGCTTTATCCAAATTACTCGATGTCAGTACGTTGTTACGGTGTAACTTTTTCGACTTAAAATTATTTTTGAAGTTACCCAGACAGACTGATCAAAGCGGGATATTCGAGGTAATTTGGACGAGACGTTAAAAGTATTTTTAATGAATTTGCAATCGAAGTTATTTCTTTATTTTTCAAGGTAAATTGGTATATTAGCATATCCGATTTCCAATAAATGGTATCAGAACTAGATGCGATTTCTAACAATTTGTATCGTAGTTATATCCAGTTTCCAACAGATAGTTGTTGACGTGGTTTCCCACCTCAAACAGTCAAGCGTAACTTGTGAGTGTATGATATTTTTGGAATAAGATGATTTGGTGGAATTCGATCTCTCACGTTGCAAGATCTCGATTCACTCTTTATATATATATATATATAAATATATAATCAATATAAATGAGACGAGGGATTTTTTTTAGAGGTTCGTCCCAAGGCTGTAGTTGACTACTTCCTCTGTTAGTTATTGCGACAATTGACATAGACGGATAGCTACAGACAGCAAATCTCGCCTAGAAAGGGAAAATAATAAAAAGATAGAAAAGAATACAACAAAATCTCAAAGTGAGCAAAAATGGCGGGTAGAAGCTTTCGGTGTATTCTCTCAGAGTTGTGCGTGTGCGTATATATGTTGATCTGAGCTTGAGCTTGGTATTTATAGACTTCAATTCTTCCCGTTGGTCTTCCAATAATCGTGAGGTCTTCTCTCGGTGCTGACCGGGTTGAATGGATGATCTTGCTACACGTGTCCCACGACTTTGTTCTCTTTGTCGTATTTGAATTATGCCCGTTGGAGACTTGACTCCGTGCTCCTAGTCTTCCGCTTGGGTTTGAAGTGGGATGGCGGGTAGAGAATATGAAAACTTTACCCTCGTCTTTCGGATTGATGTCGAATAAATATTGGGCCTTTGGGCTTTTTGGGCCGAGTGGCTTTGTATCCGTTGGGCTTTGTCTCATTGAGAATTTCACTGGGCTTCTCAATCGGTCTTATGCGAATATCGATTTATATCTTTAAAGCCTTTTATCTTTGTTTGTAAATTTAAATAATTCACAACTTTAGCATTTTATGTCATATTAAATAATGACGAATTCGTACATCAACAGTTAGCCCCCTACTATAAAAAAAAATACGAAGTAAATTTTATAGTATTTACTCGATGAAATCATGTAAAATTCGTGCCGGATATGATTAATTAAATTTGTGACTTTTGCCGCAAATCTACATAATCCGGGAAGGGTTTTGGATAATTTCGAGATATGGTGGATGGATAGGATCTTGAAGCTATAATCGTCGCTTCGAATTTTGGGCGGGAATAGTTATAACACGTGTCCCAATTTGCGGAGTTCGAAGAGAATAAACTCTTCACATTCTCCTGACACAGCTGTCATGCTGACGTGTCGTCGGATAGCTCGCTGATCTCAATTGTAGGATGAGGTTTGTTGCGATTTTTTAGGAAACCCTAACCGTAGGATCAGCGACAATTTTCGATTATAAATACTCGAGTGTTTCGCATTAATGGGCACGTCTCTTCAGCTTCAGCCCGTCACACGTCTTGTCGAAGGTAACTGCTCCTTTCTTTTTCCTCTATATATACTCTATTTTCGCATTCGAATATCATTTTCGAATTTTAGAGAGAGAAAAGCTCGAACTTTAGAGCAAGAGGGTTGCCACATATGACGCCAAGGTCAAAGGGCTCGGGAAAACGGTGGTCGATCTTCGGGAAAAGCTACTAATGCTAACCGGACGATCGGAGAGGCTCAGAAGGCGAGAGATACGGCCGCCAGGCAGATGCTGGCTTCTCATGCGGCTAAAGGATGGGCTGAGGAGCTGGCCAAAAAGAAGGAAGAGGAGGCCTTGGCTCTGAAGGAGGACGTGCAGCGCCTTGCCGCTGAGCTGGCTGAGGCCCGGCAGCAGTCTTCTGACCGTGAGGCCGAGAAGAAAGCCATTCGTTCCCGCTACCGCCGAAAGGTGGAAGAGAGGGACGCGCTACTTGCGTGGTACAAAGGTACGGCCGCCGACAATAGCTGCTTGGATCAAGCCGAAGGTTGCCTCAAGTTGATCCAAGACATTATTGACGGCAATGTTCAAGATTTCGATGCCGAGAAGGAGGTCCTAGAAGGCAACGCTGATCTCTACCAAGCTATCTTGGATGTAGTTCCGGCACCGCCGATAGGGTCACCGGCTATGTCTCTTGACGCCGAGTTGACCGATCTTCCTCTTGCATATTTGAGTCTTCGGTCTGAGCGATCGATTACCGAGGAGCCCACCTCTGAAGATCCCGCCCCTCAGAAGCCCGTCGTTGAAGATCATGTGGCCGAGGAGCCCGTTGTCGAGGAGCCCATCTTGCCCGTGCCCACCGATACCGAGGAGGTCGCCCTCGAAGAGCCGACCCTGCCCGAGCCTAACGCCACCGAGGAGACCGCCGCCGAGAAGCTGACTGATCATGGAGGCCAAGCCGATGAAGAAGAGGAGAAAGAGGAAAAGGAGGACCGAGAGGTCGAGGGAGTACCCGGGGTTGACGCATAGAGCGTCCCCCATTTTTTTGTTTTTAGTTAATAAGGCCTAAGGCCAAGACAATTACTACAGGCAAGCCTACGGCGGCTTGAACCTTTTTTATGTATTTATTTGGAAATGCCCGTGGTTAGGGCCCTTGCGATTTATCTTTTTTCGTTATGCTATCTATTCCTTTTTCTAACTTTGGGTTTTTTTTAAGCTAATTTTCTCTTCATATTTTCTCTAATACCTAATATAGTTTGCTCGGCTGCTCGAGACTTATGCCAATCTATTCTAGGTACGAATAGAAGACTAGAAATGTCAAATTCATGAAATTTGCTAAGTATGAAAAATGTACGGTTACCTTGTGATGTGATTGTTCCTTCGATGCTTCCCTTTGAATATTTCTTGCTCGTCTTCCATAATAACCCATAGGTTTTTGTTTCTGAAATAAAAATATTTGTAGATGCTAGATTTATATAATTATGTATTTCAAAAAGGGTAGGCTCGTCTCCTTCAATGACGGGTTGGATACCCGGTTAGGTTCGTTGCTCTTGTATAGTGGGTTTGTTACCCGGATAGGCTTGTTGCCTTTGGTGATGGGTTTGATACCCGAGTGGGCTTGTTGCCTTATGCGACGGTTTTGTTACCCGGGTAGGCTTGCTGCCTTGTGCGACGGGTTTGTTACCCGAGTAGGCTTGTTTCCTTAGGAAAAATTTGGGACATGCTACCTTTTAGGTTAACTATAATGAGTTTTGCAATTCGTGGTCATCGGGCCTGTTTGGTTTCGGGTTTGGACTGAGACTGTGCCCATTGTTTAGGATTGGCTGCCTACGTACCCCAAGTTTGGGGATCAAGTCATTACGTAGTTCATGGGAGACCAGGTAGGTCGGGTTAGGCGTAGTATTTTCTTAAGTGCATCGAATTCCAACTACGAAGGACTCTAGTTCCATCCGGAGTGGCTAGCCGGTATACTCCAGGTTTTACTACTTCGGTGACGATGTAAGGTCCTTCCCAATTGGCCCCGAGCTTGCCCGCATTTAGCTCGGCGGTATTTTGGAAAACTTTTCTTAGGACCAGCTCTCCTACTATGAATTTTCGACGTCTGACCTTTGAATTATAATACCTTGCTATCGAATTTTGATAGTTGGCAATTCTTATCAAAGCTTGTTCTTGTCTCTCGTCGATGTGGTCGAGCTGGTATTCCCTCATTTTGTCATTGATTTCTGTGTTCAAAGGGACGAGTTCCCTCCGAAGGCTGGGTGTCTCGATCTCTGCTAGTATTACGGCCTCGGTGCTGTGTACCATTGAGAATGGGGTTTCCCCGGTGGCCCTACGCGGGATGGTTCTGTAGGACCAAAGGACTCCTGTGAGATCGTCTGCCCATCGTCCTTTCTTAGTGTCTAAGCGTCTCTTGATTCCGTCCACCATCACCCGGTTAGCTACCTCAGCTTTGCCGTTGCCTTGAGGATATCTCGGAGTGGACGTTTTCAAGGATATTTTCCAATTTATGCAGAAGTTTTGGAATCTCGTAGAAATGAACTGTGGTCCATTATCAGCTATTATCTCTTTTGGGAGGCCGAAACGACTGATGATGTTTTTCCATAGGAAATTTTATGCATCAACATCTTTAATGTTTGCGTACGCTTCTGCCTCCACCCATTTGGAGAAGTAGTCTGTTACGACGAGTAGGAACCTCTTTCCGGCCGGAGTCAGGGGAAAAGGTCCTACTATGTGCATAGACCATTTCATAAACTGGTATGGGACTTAGACTGATGAGAGTTCTTCTGTTGGCCGGTGTATGGACCGGGACTGTCTTTAGCATTTATCACATCTTCTGGCATAGGCCTCGCTGTCCGCCAACATGGTGGCCCAGAAAAATGCTTTCCTTTTTGCTTTGTTTGCCAAAGATCTTCCTCCCGAGTGGTTGCCACATTCTCCGTCATGGATTTCATGGAGTACCATTTGAGCCTCGGTCTTTCCTAGGCACCTTAGATAGGGTCCGGTATAGCTGCGTTTGTACAATTTTTCCCCGATCATGCAAAATCTAGCACTTTGGATTCTCAATTTCCTGGCATTTTGCCTATCTTGGAGTTTGGCTCCAGTTAGGATGTAGTTAATGATTGGGGTCCTCCAATCATTTTCTTCCATTTGGATGTTGCAAACTTCGCGTGTTACGTTGGGTTTGTCTATTGTTTCGACCGGGATTATCCTTTTGACTTCGGGGTGCAAAGTTGAGGCTAAACTGGCCAATGCGTCTGCCGACACGTTCTCACTTCTCGGTATTTGGATTATATCAACGTGCTCGAACTGCTGAATCAAACCATTTACTACCGAGAGGTATTTTTCCATTCCGTCATCTCGGGTGGCATACTCGCCACTGATCTAACTAGTAACTAGTTTTGAGTCGGAATGGGCCCTTACTTTCCGGGCTCTTACGGCTTTTGCTAGTTTGAGGCCGGGGATGAGGGCCTCGTATTCGGTCTCGTTGTTTGTCGCGTGGAACTTCAACCGAATCGATTGTTCCAATACTTCTTCCGTAGGGGATATCAAACGAATTCCGATCCCGGATCCACCTTGGTTTGAGGCACCGTCAACTTCGAGTTTCCATTCTCCATCTTCGTGGCCCTCTTTTGAACCGTCAATTGGTAGTTCGATGAGAAAGTCACCCAATACCTGTGATTTCGCACAGGTTCGGATCTTGTATTCTATATCGAACTCGCTTAGCTCGACCGCTCATTTCGTGAGTCTTCCCGATTTATTCGGGCTATGAAGGATGATTCTCAAAGGTTGGGTGGTCATTACCATGATGGTATGAGATTGGAAGTAAGGCCAAAGTTTTCTCGCTACGGTTATCATTGCCAGTGCGAGTTTTTCGATAGCCGGGTATCTAGTTTCAGCATCTTCCAGGGATTTGCTGATATTGAAGATCGGCTTTTGCTCTCCGCAGTCCTCTCTCACAATTACTCCACTCACCGCCGATGGTGAGACATCCAGGTCTAAGAACAATGGCTCCCCCAAGATCGGTCTGGTGAGTATTGGTGGGGTGGAGATATACCTTTTTAACTTTTGGAAAGCTTCTTCGCACTCCTCGGTCCATTCGAACCTTTTGTTCCCTTTTAACAACTTGTAAAAGGGCAAACATTTGTCCGTAGCTCTTGATATGAACCGGTTAAGAGCAAGGATTCTCCTAGTCAGCCTTTGTGTCTCCCAAGTAGTCCTCGGGGAGGGCATGTTCTGGAGAGCATTTATCTGGTCGGGATTAGCTTCTATTCCTCGTTGTGTGACCAAATAACCTAGGAATATTCCCGAAGTTACCCCGAAGGTGCATTTCGTCGGGTTAAGCTTCATTTGATACTTTCGTAGTATTGCGAAGCAGTCCTCTAGGTGGGATACATGATCCGTTTCTTGGTAGAACTCCATAGTTTTACCAAGCTGCTCGACAAACATCCGGTTGACTAATCTTTCATATGTGGCTCCAGCATTTTTTAATCCGAATGGCATAACTTTATAGCAGTATATCCCTCTATCGGTTATGAATGCCGTTTTTTCTTGATCCTCGGGGTGCATAAGGATCTGGTTGTATCCCGATAATGCGTCCATAAACGACAGTAATTCGTGCCCGCACGTTGCCTCAACCAATCGGTCGATATGGGGCATTGGGAAACTGTCTTTGGGACAAGCTTTGTTTAGGTCGGTAAAGTCAATGCAGACTCTAGCTTTCCCGTTTTTCTTCTTCACGACGACTGTATTTTCTAACCAGTCCGGGTATTTGACTTCCCTGATGGATCCAGTTTGCAACATCTTTGTGACTTCTCTGTTCACAGCTTGGGCCTTATCCGGGCCTAGCTTCCGCATTTTCTGCTTCACCGGCTTATAGCTGGGGTCTATGTTTAGGCAGTGGGTTGTGACACCTAGGTCTATCACGGGCATGTCCTTGTGGGACCAAGCGAAACAGTGCTGGTTTCTGGTGAGGAATTTGACGAGATCTTTTCTGACATTGTTATCTAGTCCATTTCCGATTCCTACCCGGTGGTCCGGGTTGTCAGGATCGATCTGGACCTGGACAGTCATTTCCACGTTAGGTCCGTCCGTATTGGTGGTCCTTTCCTGTTCGTCCTCCTCTTTTCCTTCTACCGTCATTAATTGTTATGCGGTAGATTTTCCTTTTTCGGCCTTAGCGGCCTGGATGTTCCAGAATGCGCTCATATAGCAGATTCTGGATTGTTTTTGGTTTCCCTTTATTTCAACGATTTTTCCCGCCCTATTCGGGAAGCGTATTAGTTTATGGTAGGTTGATGGTACGGCCTTCATCATGTGCAGCCAGGGTCTTCCTAGTATCATGCTGTAAACTGACGGGCAGTCCAACACTAGGAAGTTCTTGGTTTTTCCCACCCATGCTGCTGCGATGGACAGCCGTACCGTGCCGATTGCATTGATGGTTCCTCCATCGAAACCGGTTAGCGGGATAGCTTCCCTGTTGATCTCTGTTTCGTCGACTCCCAGCTTCAGTAATGGCTCCAGGAAGATCACAACGACTCAGCTCCCGTTATCGATCAGGATCCTATCCATCGTGTACGAGGCAACTAGGAGTGTGACAACCAGCGCGTCGTCGTGCGGACCGATCAGTGTGGCTGCTTCACTATCCTTGAATGATATCTCGAAGTCCGGCTCTTGCCTCGGTATGACTACCGGTCCGGTCTTGAGCCTCCTTTGGTGGGCCTTGATGGAATTTACTAAGTTTCCGTGTAGCTGGGACCCTCCTACAATCGTGCAGATTCTGCCAATGGGCTCGGGAATTTCGTTGAGCTGCTCTCCCAAGTCTTCTGCTTCCTCGTATGTCTTCTCGTCTGGTTCTTCGAGCATGTGTACCCAACCTCTCTTGCTTGGTTGTATATTCTCGCGCGGTGTTCTTTGTTGTACGCCTCTTTTTTGGCCATTCTGAGGTTGGTCTTGAGGGGGGTTCTGCTCGGTTGCTTGTCCATTCTTCAGCTCGTTGCCAAAGTTTATTTCTCCCAATTCTCCATTGATGTATTTTTCCGCCAGGCGGGCACGGATGTACCATACAATTTTTTTTATGGTGTCCAAACACCTTGTGGAAATTGCACCATGCTTTTGGGTGGTGCTTTGGGAAGATTTCGTTGCTGTATGTTGGGAGATCTTTGGTGCTGACCAACACTTCTCCTGGGGTCTCCTCTGCTTCAGTTTGTTCTTCAAATTCCGCAGTTTCTGAATTTACGTTAAAAACGTACGGATTTCGCGGGTTCGGTCCGTTATTTGCCCTTGGATTCTGGGTTTGGAACGGGTGCTTTTGGATCAGGGAGGAGCTCCTCTGTCCCCTAAAGGGGTTGCTGTGACTCCCGGCTCTGGGCTGCATTGGTTGTCTGGGTGGTCCTAGATTTCGCTGATGGACGGGTTGAGGTCCATGTCTTATTCGTAGGGCTTCGAGCTCCTCGTCGTGTCTAGTCCAGTTGAATGATCTGTGGATCACGTCTTCGATGGAGTCGTAACGATTTACGACGATGTCCGTTTTGAACTTCGAGTCGTACCACAGTCCAGCCGTAAGAGCAGCTATGGCGGTTTCGTCACTGATCCCGTTTATTTTGACCATAGTTTTCTTGAACCGGGTCATGAAAGCTCTAAGGGACTCTCCTCTCTCTTGTTATAAGGCATAGAGGTTTGCCGCCGTGATCTCAGTCTCCATAAACATGGAGAAGTGCTTGAGAAAAAGGGTCGTCAGCTGTCCGAAGTTCTCTATGGATCGAGGTTCCAGTTTTGAAAACCAATCCATCACTGGGCCGACTAGGTTCTCTGAGAAATACTGGCAGTGCCCAACGTATAATTCGGGCGCTTCCAGATGGGCTCGTCCCATCGCGATATTGAAGGATCTTAGGTGTACTTTTGGATCGGTCGTCCCGTCGTACTTTGGCACATATACGGGTCCGCCTGCCCTGAGTATAATGTTAGTTATGACGGGCTTAAAGGGCGTCCTATCTGCCTCCTCCACTACAAGTTCTATCTCGGGGGCAGCGGTGGTGGCACTGTGTACGCGAGAGCGCACGCGAATGAATTTCTCATTCATTTCTACCATTGGGCATTTAAGCTCCTCCAATTACGTGCGTTGGGGAGCTGGTTCGGGGCGCACAGCCTGGAGGGGTTCCTGTCCGTACATCAGGCTGGGATACCTCGGGTACATGACCGGCTGGCCGTTAAGGGCCTGGCTAATGTCGCGATTTTGCTCGTACCCCGATGGGCGGTTCTGGGGTCCAGAGCGTTGGCGAATGCTCGGAGAAAAATTTCCCGTACTAGACGGGTAGAGACCCGGCAAGGGGGTGGAGAAGGGTGTTCCTGTTTCAGGAGGTGGTGGAGGTGTGGAGGGTCTAGGGCCGCTGGGTGGTTGGGGCTGGTTCTACCTCAACGCTTGCGGATTGTCCAGGTCAGCGAAGTCGAAATGGACAGCGTTAAGGCCTGCCCGGCTTTGATGCCCAGAGCTCTGTCCCGGGTCTTCCCGATTACTAGTCTGGCGATGCTCATTTTGGGCTCGATTTGCTTCAAGAGATTCGAGTCGCCGGCGCAACTCTCGGTTCTCAGCAGTACTAGCCTCTAGTTGAGATTGCAGGTTGTTTGTCTCTGTGTTTCGGTCTGGGTAATTCACCTCAGACTCGTTCATGATTGCGAAGTCAAGTTCATCAGCAATGTATTGGCTGAGTACTGTGATCAACTGGGTAATAAGTTAGTTTTAAATCAAATTGTCGGACAATATCAATTTGTTATACAACAACTCCTTCAAATCAGAGATGTTGTTTAAAGCAGACTTTTTAACGGTTAAAGCAGTTGCAGTATCACTTATTCCCTTCCACCACCTCTTATAACGATATCTATCAAAATTCCATTCTCCGCCAAGACTGACAATCAAAAGGTAATCATCCATCCTGCAAATGGAAAAATACTTCAATATTAAATTAAGTTGCTATAGGCTTATATTATACTGAAGAATTCATAGAGTACGAACTAAATTCGGCCTACAGATTACGATACCGCTACATAACATATTCATAGCGCATAATTTATCAAAAATTGAAGACAACAATTTGGTACTTGGTTACAATGGCTCTTAGTTTATATTTTAAGGATTCATATAGTACATTCGGCCTACAGATCTCGGTACCGATACATAAGACATTAATACCGCTATATTTTGTCCACAAATTGAAAACAATAATAAAATTACGTTATTATACTGGGATAACCTTACTTTATATTTTAATGATCTAGATAGTACATTCTGCCTACATATAGCGGTACCTCTATATAATATATCCATACCGCTATAATTTTTCCACAAATTGAAAACAATAATAAAATTACGTTATTATACTGGGATAACCTTACCTTATATTTTAATGATCCAGAGAGTACATTCTTCCTACATATAGCGGTACCTTTATATAATATATCCATACTGCTATAATTTGTCCACAAATTGAAAACAATAATAAAATTACGTTATTATTGACGTGGTTTCCTACCTCAAACAGTCAAGTGTGACTTGTGAGTGTATGATATTCTTGGAATAAGATGATTTGGTGGAATTCGATCTCTCACGTTGCAAGCTCTCGATTCACTCTCGATATATACGTATATATATAACATCAATATAAATGAGACGAGGAATTTTTTATAGAGGTTCATCCCAAGGCGGTAGTTGACTACTTCCTCTGTTAGTTTATTGCGACAATTGACATAGACGGATAGCTACAGACAGCAAATCACACCTAAAAAGGAAAAAAAATAAGAAGGAAGAAGAGAATACAACAAAATCTCAAAGTGAGAAAAAATGTCAGGTAGAAGCTTTCGATGATATTCTCTCACAGTTGTGCGTGTGCGTATATGTCTTGATCTGAGCTTGAGCTTGGTATTTATAGACTTCAATTATTCCCGTTGGTCTTCCAGGAATCGTGGGTCTTCTCTCCGTGCTGACCGGGTTGAATGGATGATCTTGCTACACGTGTCCCATGACTTTGTTTTCTTCGTCGTATTTGAATTATGCCAGTTGGAGACTTGACTCTGTGCTCCTAGTCTTCCGCTTGGGTTTGAAGTGGGATGCCGGGTAGAGAATATGACAACTCTACCCTCGTCTTTCTGGATTGATGTCGAATAGATTTTGGGTCTTTGGGCTTTTTGGGCCGAGTGACTTTGTATCCGTTGGGCTTTGTCTGATTGAGAATTTCACTGGGCTTCTCAATTGGGCTTTTGCGAATATCGATTTATTTCTTTAAAGCCTTTTAGCTTTGTTTGTAAATTTAATTAATTCACAACTTTAGCACTTTGTCATATTAAATAATGACGAATTTGTACATCAACAATAGTGAAAATTAAATAATAAAATTATAATAAGTGATTTTGAAATTAATTATTGAATATAAAAATAGAATAGTGATTTATGAATGTGGCCAGTAATTATAAATTGTAAAGTTGAAACTAGTGAATTAAGAATATGCTTTATACATGAAATTAATCAATGTTGTACTTGATTAATTCATTCTCAAACTAAATTTAAAATCAAATAATGCAAATCGATTAGCGAAATTTTCGATTAGTTAAAATTTAATTAAAAAATTTAAGAGCTACATTACGTAGAATATATATACAAAATAAATTAATAGATCATATAATATAAAGATAATTTTTAATTTTTATAACAATAAAATATTTAGAGTAATTTTTTATAATATTTTTATTAGTATAAGTATTACAACTTAATAGTTTTTTAATTTAAAAATATGTTTTATGTGGGCTTTTAAACGGGACAGGGCGAGTTGGCTACGGGGCGGGTTTATATGGGCTTCGGGGCGCGGCGAGGCGGGCTTTTGAACGGGGCGGGACGGGGTGGGCTTTTTGGGCGGGGCGAGGCAGGTTCGGGGCGGGCCTAGGAAAGCATAACCCAGCCTGACCCTATTGATAGGGGCGGGCCTAGCCCGGCCCATAAAAAAACGGGGCGGGGCGGGACGAACCCGCTTTTTTTACGAGTCGGGGAGGGTGGGCCTGGGCTGGCCCGGCACACTTGACACCTCTATGTAGATCTAACATTATGAGTCATTAATATCCCAAAAAAATTACAATTTTTTTAAAAAAAATTCGGGTTAAAAATGTTTAAAAAAAAGAACTTTCGAAACTTATGTCTAAGAATTGAAAAATCCATGAAAAGATGATGAAGATTGGAAAATGATGAGTCTTACTAGCTCGATTATCATGGAAAAGCATATCCTTTGGGTGTTGGCAGTGGAAAAGGGCGACAAAGTAAGGGCAATGTGTGAAAAATCCCGAAAATGCTATAAATATATGGCTTATTTATTTGTAATTGATAGAAAAGTACCCAATTTTACTCATGAAAAAGCGATAATCGACTGTTGCGTCTCTTGCCGATTTTCAAGCTTTTCGATGGAAAAGTTATAAAACAATAATTGTTGGTATGGAATATTTACCGACACTGACGTAGCCAGACTTTCATTTCAGACGAAGCACATAACATATTTGAATCGATTTTTTTTCTAGATACATAACATAACTAGATGACATTTACAAGCATTATTCCGTCGTGCTTTCAAATCACGGCTTCGTCTCGGGGTGCCACTTTATGCTGCATCCAACACTTTCAACAAAACAGGTAAGGTTAGAGCATGAGATCAGCCACGAGATTAAGGCCTAAGCATGTCTTCTTTAACGAAACATATAATGAAGTATCATATAATTAGGTATGGTAAATCTGTAATTTACAGGTCGAATAAGTTATGTTTTTATTAGTCTTTTACTTATTTAAATAAGTTTTAAGGGTAGTTAGGTAATAATAAAGTATCATATAATGAATTTGTTCTCGGAGAAAAGGCCGTTTTTTGTTAAAATAAAGTATCCGGGTTTTCATCACATCAATTAAGTCTCGTTGGTTTGTTTTACTTGGCTTTCGAATCATATTCTATCAGATTAACAGCATGAGATCGAATCCTAGGCACTTACTCGACGACAAAACCCGCAAAAGAGAAGAGAAAGTTTGAAAAGAATACCTCGGTTTCTGATCTGGTACTACCGGTTGGCCGCTGAGGACACGGTCTATTGCGAGGCTTAAGTCCCTAAATCAAGTTTATAGTTAGCTAATTACTCTACATATGAAAAAGAAAAAGAAAAAGAATAAGAAAAAGAAAAAGAAGAAATGTGATTATTGAAAGGCTTTTAGTCCCTAAATCAATTTACAAGTATATTGTTAGCTAATTTTGCCTAATTTAAGCTACCTGTTAGCTAATCTATATACATATGAAATGTGGATGTCCGTGAACTAACCTCCCAGTTACGCGAAGGTTATTACTCGGCCTCGAATCGTCAAACTGCCCGTGATACACCAGCTCAAAGGGTCTCCGACCGTCCTGTTAGAAGTTAGCAAAACGTCGTGATCGCAGAAAATCAAACAAAAAAGAATTAGGCATATGCTGATACATGATGACAACCACCTTTTTGAATACGAAAAACTCGGGCGTGCAAACCGCGCCAAAATCTCTAGCAACCTCTTGTGTCTGCAACGAGTTTATGTTTCAATCAGAGTCGGGATTGAGCTAATCGCCGCGTTCGCTGTATTTTCTAAAGACAATTTTCGATACATTTGATTTGTACTGTTTATAACATTTCGATACTATGTCATGAGATGTACAGTACATGAAAACCTCGAATTGTGAATATTAAAAAAAAGTTAATCGTGCACCTCGTCGTATAGATACGGGAACGGATATTTCAGAAGTTTAGCTTCCTCGGCCATGAATTCTGGTCCGTCCTGTCAAGAGCATAACTCCATGTTTGACATTCAAATCATAGCTTTCAACACCAAGCTCTACATTGCAAATTATGGAGTTTCGGTAACCTGAGGATGCGTTAACACCGAGTTTGAAGAGATCGCAACGACGGATAATCCTTTCTGCACGAAATGGAAAACACGTTTTTTATCGCTTCGCTAGCAAGGAATAATTGTAGAGGTCGATAATTCAAGTACCTTCATGTAGAAATTTGTGAGCTTAATGATGTCTTTCTTCAGGTGTATAACAAATGGGCAATGGTTGCAGATGAACATGACCTGAGATAATTTGGCATAACATCACCGAACTCGCTGTCAATTACGATGCATCAAGTTCATGGTGTGACGGTTTTTTTGGTCGAATTTGGTCGCTTTATATAAAATAAAATAAAAACCGAGGATTTTATGTTTAGTTATCGTTTTCCTGGATCAATTATATTGGCAACAAGGATCACAACGTGAGAACACAATAACGAATAACCGTAGAAAGAGTGGAACTACAGTTCATAAAGGGTAACTTGGTAATTTAATATACTAAATTATATCTAATAATAAATTTACCTACAATAAAATTACCTACCGAGTACCGACCATGCCTTATTTCCCTTCTTCTTCATTTTTCTTTCTTACTAAAAGCCCGATTTTCGGAACAAAACCGGAAACCGGGACCGGTACTTTCGCACCAATCTATATGATAAAAATAAACAAGAAAATAAATTAATGTACCAGCAAGGCAGGGTAGGCTTCAAAATCCGACAATGTCCAAACTTTCCCCGTCAAAGGCTCTTGCAGCTATAAAATATAAATTATAAAATTATTATGAATAATCATTATAATAATATTAATAATAAAGAGCTGAGAAAATAATTAAAGACCTCAAAATAAGGAGCTCTGAAGCCCAAGGAGACACCTGAGGACTCAGTTCGAGCAGCTACAACCACCAACGCTGATCTTCTCCGTACGGGTGCACGTGCACGGTTACGCTGCCGCAGAGGATTCAAACCCGTGAAATGGGACGCCGTAGCCGCTAACGTGCGCGGGCGGCGCAGGAAGCGCGTCCCGGCTGGGAAGCCACATGACGTGGCAGAGGTGGCCATATTGCCGATAAGGCAAAGAACGGAACTTATTCAGAGAAAATATATAATTTAATTTAATTTGTTTGAATTGAAGTGGTCGGTTGGTAATAATGGTGAAAACGAGGCATCAAGTACCGTTGGGCCTTGGAAACGTTAGCCCAACGATTCCGCGACCCTCCTCTACAAAATTGTATACTTTTAGGATATTTACGGCGTAAGTTTCTCAACTTATACAAACATATATTATAGAGGAAAAAGTTCTTAAATCCCACAGATCCATTATGATTAGTTTTGTCACTTATTTTTTTAAAGTTGAGTTTTAAATCCTAAGTCTCTAGGTTTTTCGATAAAATATGTAAGTACGACTTTATACATTTGAGTTAATAAATACGCTTGTTAACCTTTTAATTGTTCCGCATTCGTATTGTCTTACTATGGTATCTTATTTATCCGTTTAAACAAGGGTCTCGACTCGAGATTGTTTGATTCGATTGCCAGAAAAACGAATATGGAACGGGTTTGAGAACCGATGGACATAGTGCCAATGGATGATGGATCTCACAAGATTTGAACACATGATGTCATTATAGAGAGGAGGTGAGAGATTATTAGTAGAACGAGTAGAAACCACAAGGTTATAATAAAATAGTTGCAAGCTTGGTAGATTAGATTGTGCACATAAAGTTAGCAACAGGACAACCCATGAGATGTTTGTGGACCATAATGCTAATTTTGACCACTAAATAAGCAAAAGTACCAAAATTATCATTTCAAAAAGAGTAGGGTCATAAATCAACTCTTCTTCTTTCAATATATGAGCTAATTGATCATACAATATGAACCCTTTTTATGCTACACACCATGTGAACCTTTTCTGTTTTTATTTTTTTATGAATTACTTTATTCTTCAATGTGAAAGTAAAGGCGCCCAAAGGTGTCTACTTTTTTCATGCTAAAAGGATTCAATCACATCGTTAACCATTAAATGTGGCGTGTAACTTTCCTATAAATTATGTGGTCACAATTTGAGAATTGTTGTCTTAAAATTAATAAAAAAAATTACCATTTTCTTTATTCATCTAAGTTAGTAAAGTGCACTTTTGGTCTCCGTAAGTACTTATCCGAATTGCAATCACGTTAAGTTTTTCCGTCATTTGAAAACAAAAACAAAATGATGCCCAAATTTCACGAATTTTCGGATAATTATTATTATTATTATTATTATTATTATTATTATTATTATTATTATTATTATTATTCAGCTGAACTATTTTGATAAATTCCAATATTTATACTCAAGTAACCGAGTAACACATTCAAGCTAAATATTGACTCTAATATAATGGAATATAAAATATATGTCATATCTTCGAAGTTTTGGTAAATTGAGTAGTGTTTCATTTTTGTTAAATTTTGGATTTATATTGATAATTGAATAAGTCTGAAGTACTCTTAAGTATTTATTATACACACGAAATAAATGTCGAAGAGATATAAAACTGTATTAACAGTTTATGATTGACGAGGACATGGTCAAAATAGAACGAGAAATTAATGCTTCAAAAGGTCCACTTCGTACTAAAGTCAACTTTACGACCAAACATTCGAAATATGAGCACTTAAATGCCGACATTGAATGAATACCATTACAAGTGGATAATCGGAATTTTGGTGCGGTAGTTTATAATTAATAGACTGATTATTACATTTTGATTTTAAAATAAATAGATAAATCATTTTAAAAGTTAAAAGCCGTATTTATGATATATTCGGTTGTCGTAATATTGCTATTTTAATTACATGTACCGTCTCAAAGAATATAATAATTGAATAAAAAGCTAATATACATATATATAAATATATATATAAATATATTAAAAAGTTCAAACAACATAATAATCATTAAGTAAGAATTTTATGATAGATAAAACTTAAATTAGTAGAGACCTCAACTAAAAAACTCGATAACTATTATATAAGTTAATATAATGTGCAATATACAGTTTAATATTATATATTAAACTCTAGTCGTATGCGATTGTTGACGTGGTTTCGCACACCAACACTCACAAAAATATGTGCATGAGATTTCGATTTGAATTTGCTAAATTATTGTGGATCTTGACTTTCACGTTGTCAATACTATGGCGATGACAAATATAAAGAAAGAAAGCAGCAACAAAAATAAGTTTTTTTTTTATATAGATGTTCGTCTCAATGCAGTAGTTGATTACGTCCTCTGTAAGTTTATTGATTTGAAAAGAAGATCAACCAGAACCACAAGCCGATTCCGAATTGATCGAAAAGATGAAAGAGAACACACTCTGAAAATACAAAATCTCACAGGCTCTTTTCTCTCAGGTGAATGCTTGCGTGCGTGTAAAGGAGCCGCTCTCGCTCTCTTGCTTTAATAGGCTTTAAGTTTATGTCTGTTTGAGACTTTGTGAACGTTGGTAGTGGCTCCGAGTTCAGCGTTTGACTCATTGCTGAGATGACATGTGGGCCATTTCTTGAGATGATTGCTTGATAGTGGACTTTGACTTGGCGTCGTGCGAGTTTGAATTCTGGTCGTGCCGAATTTACTGGTCGGGCTTCGGAGAGTTTGAATGAAACTTTGACTTGTTCTGCTTGGGTCTTCTTGCTGACGTTGTGTTCCTGCTCGGGTCCTTTTCTGGCGATTTATGCCCGGGACGAGCTTTGAGTCTTGGGCTGAGGGGCCTGGTCGGGCATGGGCCTTGTTCATTTCTTCATTGGGTTTTTGTTTATATATTTCAAAGGCCCATTTGTGTATGAATAATCAATTATATTCATAACTTTGTCTAATATTACCTGGACCGCAAATTTAATTAGTGACTTTATCGTTCCAAATATGGGACGAATTTACACATCAACATCGACAAATTTAATTTTCAGTTCAATTTTTTTTTTTAATAATAACCGATTACTGTAATCAAATTATATCCAATGCATTTGGCTTTAATCGTTTCATTTTGGTATTCGGTCTATATAGTACATACAGGGTCGCCCCTGAATTTGTCGTTTTTAATCGGGACCCTAGACTGAGTAAATTTTTGGGACTCCCAAAATATTTGAGGGCCCGAGGTGCTTGTCTTGCTTGTCTAAAATCAAGGCCGACTCTGGATACATACGATTTTTGGTTTATAAAAGTTTTTTGTTTACCCCTAAATCACAACCGTGACCCATTAACGAAAACGTATAGTCTTAGTGACTATTTTATGAAAATATTTCAAATTCTAATTAATATTCTTGAAAGAATGTTCTAATACTAAGTGTAAACTAAACAAATTGCTATTCGTGTAAACAATATAATATTTGACACATTACGAACTTTAAAAATAAAAAATAAATAAAAAAACACTTACAGACCCGTTTTCTTTACCTTTTTAATCATTAATTTCTATACTAAATATTTTGTTGTAGGAATTGAATGGAGATAGAACTGTTTCTTTATCTCATTAACATCGATTACAAAATTATTACTGTTTTCAATGGTTAAGCACTAATTAACCGTTAATTAATATTTACCTAGTAATGAATATCGTTTATGAGTTGTGGAAGATTGGAAGGTTGCATTAATTGATGGAAGCATATGGAGTAGTCTTTCTTTTTTTATAAATAAAAAAACAATTATGGAGTAGTCACATTGGTACTTGGAAATTGGAATTGTAATATCATCGATAAAATCATCACAAAACCAAATCTCGTGTAATTTCGAAGTACTATTCGTAGTTTGTATAATATATATACACACACATAACAAAAGCAAATCTCGTGTAATTTATATGTTTGTTCAATGGTGGATATGTTATTTGAACCGACTCTTTGCACACTTCCAAGAGTGGCGTGAACCTTTTGGATTCCAATGCTCTTTGTTTCTTCCAAAATTTAATAAAAATAACTTGAATTAATAACACCATAAATATGAAATAATACTTTTCTTTTGTATTGATATAATTTAGTTATTTTACAATTAAATATTTTCTCACTAAAATTTAGCTCACTTAATGTAATCCATTTAAGATGGTTTTAAATGTGGTGCCATGTTTTGGTACTTTTGGATACTTATTTTATCATTTTAAGAAAATATATTTTTTATTTATACTGTTTGATACTTACTGGTCTTTGACAATAATTTTTATAAAAAAATTAATATTAAGAATTTTAATCGTGGATAAAATAAAATTATATTATTATTAAAATTAAAATATTAAACAATTATGTTGTTATTTACGAAATGGAGAACTATATATATTTGTAAGAACCAAACCACTTTCCAGCTGCAAAACGTCTCTTGGTTGACCATATGGAATGATGAATTCTGTATAAACTTTGAGGACTTTTTATGTGCCAACTAATTTGTAAAGGACTTAGCATTTCCATGCAATCTGGCCAAAGTATTATTCTATATATATTATACGAGTTTGCGTGTAGCTTTTAATAGATTGTATCTTTGAGCTAATTAATCAAAAGATAACCTTATGACATAATAATTTATTTCAAGAAAAAGAAAATCATATGATATCTTAGTGGAAATCCAGCATTGAAGCATAGAGCAAACTCTTCGACAAAAGATATTAGTGCGCGTCATTCTCAAATAAACTTATTATATGAAATATTATGTCTTAATTCATAAGAAGTCATCTTTAATTATCAAATAGACTTATTTTGCTGAAATGAAATGAAGGGTGATTGAATTTGATTACATTTACATCTGTGTCAATAAAATTCTCTAGCTAATATCATGGTAAAATAATTAATAATTACTTATTGAATTTACTTGGTAAGATAAGAAAATGCTTATACCGATACATAGTTACTCAGGGTGCAACCGGGTAGCGGGGTAGGGTACCCTGTTTTTTCGAGGTACCCGGTACCCGGTACCGGAATCCGGGTATCTGAAAACTTGTACCCGGAATCGGTACCCTGAAATCCGGGTACCCTGTTTCCGGGTATTTGTATTTTCATACCCGGTACCGATACTCGGTACCCGGTTTTGAGAACCGAGTCCGGGTACCCGGTTTTACCCTGTACCCTATTTTTTTAATATATATATATTATTTAAAAATAAAAACATACATTCATCTTAAAAAAAAAACTGCATAAAAAAATAATCTCGCACATCAAGCATAAAAGAAAAAACAGCCCAAAACGCATAAAAAATAGTCTGCATCAAGTATAACATAGTCCCGCGAAAAAAGAAAAAAAGAAACATAGTCTCCGGCATCGGAGGGAGGCAGGATTTTGATGAAGTCGGCGAGATGGGAGAGAGGATGGATAAATGAAGTCGAGCCCTAGTGTAGAGTAGTAACTCTAAAAATTAAATTACCATAAAAATAAAAGACAAAATTAAAACAGGGTAATAAACCGGGTACCGGGTACCCGGTTTTTTTAATTTTACTACCCGGTACCCGGAACCAGAATTCGGTTCCGGTTATTAAATCCGGATACCAATCCAGTTCCAGATAATTACCCGCTTTCCGGGTATTATTTGCACCCCTAGTTACTCTCATGTTCAGTCAGCATTACACTTTATCCCTACAATAGAAAAATCGAAGACTTTAAGAAGAAGAAAAATGATGAAGAAAGAGAAAAATTATTAGATCAAGAAAAGAGAAAAATAACTTATATTCTTTAAAAAAAAAACATATGATATACGAATGTAATGTATCGTTTTTTTTAAAACAACTTTTTCAATTTAGAAAAAAATTCAAAGGCTTAAAAAGAAACAAAAATTGCCCACGCGTGGAAGAAACTCATTGCAAAGACAAGTGCTCAACACTATTTGAAGTAGTTGGAGAACTGCTTGAGAGAGCTTTATAGAAATTTGAGGATAGTTGCGGTAAATGTATTCAAACTTATTAAATTAATACTTTATATTTCTAGGTTTTCAGTTGCGGCGATTAAATAGTAAGATCGTGAAATTCACATTTATGATCGATTTTGTACAATGTGTTTCTATTTATATTGAGTTTTTTTTTTTTGTGGCATGTGTAAAACTCAAATTAACACTAATTTTTTTTATATATTTTGAGATTTTTTTTAATATTAAATACTTCAATTTGAAGCATACACTAGTAAATTGTTATAAATAAACAGAGACATGAAAAAGAAAAAAAACGCAAATTTCACAAATGGATTATTTAATCAGCGCAATTGAAAGCCTTAGAGAACGTTGTAGTAGCACTATTTTGAATAAATTTAATACTTTTACTGCAATTATCCTTATTCTTATATCACCTTCTCATAGTAATTTTAGTTTTAAATTGTAATATTCCGCTGTTGGTTCCTTTAATTATGAGAAATTTACAAATTGAGCCCTTTTATTTTAGTTTTGGTGTTTAATGTTTTTAAATTTTAATAATACATTTATCCGATGGTTTGTTTAGTTTAATTTAACTAAAGTATTGTAATAAAAACAAACAAAACAATTTATTTTGTAACTAAAATAACGATATCCATAAAATTAATGATAAAAACCAACTCCGTTCCGTGAGTTTAGCACGAAAAGTGGAATTAATATTATTTAATCCATCGCCTTTCCCGCTTTTAAAACCTTTTTCAGTTCGCGAACTGGACAGTCCGTTAGCACTCATCAGACGCCCGTTTGTCGTTCCGTTACTCTCAGGGGCAAAATCGCAATTAACAGGAAAAAGAAAAAGTAACGGACGGCACGTTATTTAACTAAAGTAATTGTGAATTTACCGAAAAAGCCCCTTCACGCGATATCCCTTTTCATTTCATCGCACAGATTTGCAACAAACAAAACGACGCCAGAGATAGAGAGAGAAAGAGAGAGGAGAGAGAGAGAGAGAGATTGTTCTTGAATCGCAAACTGATTCTCTTTAATGGAGATTCCGAGGCTCAGATCTTGATGAAACCCTAGCCATTGTCGATTGCTTGCCTCTCCTTCCTCCAAGATACCCTACCCATTCTCGCTCTCCTCGGAGCTATCGTCTCTCTCACTCGGCGATTCTCACGATAGTTCCGAGTTTTCCCGTTTTCGTGTCCGGCGATTGACGATCAGAGATTGAGTGCTCGGCGATGGCGAGAGTGTGACGGCGGAGGAGGATAGTCATGGACGAGAGAGGAGGAGGCGGTGGCTCGTTCGTCGCCGTGAGGAGGATTTCGCAGGGCCTCGATCGAGGGAACACCTGTCACTCAACTTCTGGTACTTTCTTTTTGCTATAAATATTCATTTAATCCGATTCCGTTTGTATTTCGATACTATTTTGGTACTCCCGTAGTCCTTTCCGTTATTCTCTCTCTCTCCATCTTTCCATTTCAGAATTTAATTCTCTCTCCTCTCTCATCTTAAGCCTTCCTTTTCATCTACAGAAATTGGCCTTTCCCTTTGTAATTCAAAAGTGTAGATCTTGATGTTGTGTTGATCGGACAGTTTTGGGTGATTTTTTTATGATACAAATTTGATATTTTCTGATGTTCTAATGTGCTGTGGTGTGTGCATTGCTTGATCTTTTCATTATTTATGTGCGTTTTTCTTTTGAGTTATCTTGAATTGAGTAATCGTTTTGATCAAATTCTTGGGTCTTTTCGTGTTTTCGAGTCGAACAAACTCTGCTATGACTATCTTGAATCGTTTCTTGCTATTTTTTGGAACTTTCTTGGTTTATAATGTATGGTCATGGCCTTAAATTTCTTTGTCATTAAGCACTTAGTGATGTTTGATATTCTTACTTTTTAACTTATAGCTAGACCAATGAGAACTGTTGTTGAAAGAATCGTGTCTGCAAATGTCGTTTTTGTTCCCGGGTTTCACGAAACGAAACATAATATATAATTGTGGGTTTCATGTCATGAGTAGAAAACTGAAGTGCATCATACCATACTACTTCATGGTACTGGTAGGCTTGAGCTCAATATAGTCTGAGTTTAGCGAGACTAATAAAAAGGCTTCTTATGGAACTTCTTTGTAATTGATTTGTCGCGCTATGACTTTCATTGTCAATTCTTTTTTCTTGATTTTTATTATTATTCCATTATTCACTCTTAATGAATTATTAGCTACAGCCGAGGTTGTCGCCGGATCTGCTGCATGGCTTGGAAGAGGTCTTTCTTGTGTGTGCGCTCAGAGAAGAGAAGACGATGCTCGCCCCTCATTTGATCTAACCCCCGCTCAGGTTAGTCTTTAGTGGATTTGTCTGTTTAGAACCTGATTTTTTAACCATTAATTAAGTAAATAAAATTGTTTAATAGGAGGAATGCTTGCTAAGGCTACAAAACCGAATTGATGTTGCTTATGATAGCTCAATTGCTGCACATCAGGTAATTCTTCAGCTAAAAATCCGCGCTACAGTTTTGAAAGGCCGTGCATTTATTTGGGGTTGATAGAAGTATTATCGACTTTTTTATTTGATTTTTCTGCACGGCTGTAGGAAGCTCTTAGGGCATTGTGGATTTCTGCCTATCCCGAGGAAGAGCTTCGTGGCTTAATATCCGAACAATGGAAAGAAATGGGGTGGCAAGGGAAAGACCCATCAACTGATTTTAGGTAAATATGTATATATTGCTAGTTCAGCATATATTCTATTCTTCCATTGTTAACTGTTTTCTTTTTCTTTTGGATTTATATGGTAGGGGTGGTGGTTTTATATCACTGGAGAATTTATTGTATTTCGCCAGAAATTTTCCGGTATGAATAATTTATCTTGGGTGTACATATATCATGGGTGATGTATAAAGGGTATAAGTATAACACTACTTATATTATGTTTTGAGTTAATGTTTGGTAATAAGCTACTACCACGCGTTTGTTTGTAGAAATCCTTCCAAGATCTGCTGCGAAAACAAGAAGGTGATCGATCGGTATGGGAATACCCGTTTGCTGTAGCTGGTGTTAACATCACTTTTATGCTCATCCAGATGCTTGATCTTGAAGCAGGTATATATTTAGTGCGGTTAAGAAAAAGTTTGATACCTTGCATTTAATTAATTGGGTAGAATATTTTTTGGAAGATAAATGCTATAATCATAAATTTAGTTATAGGCTTTGGAGGTACAGAATTCAAGTAGGTTCTTGTTATAAATTTAATAGTGTTGGATTTTTTACAGCGAAACCACGGACACTAGTTGGGGCAACTTTCTTGAAGTTTCTAGCTGGTATGTTCGATTGTTTTATACACATTTTTAATCATTTTCCGGTTTGATTAGTAGACAAACGTTAACAACATTATTAAGCTGTGTAAATTGATAATATATTTGTTCTTTGGCACGTCAGATAATGATTCGGCGTTCGACCTACTGTATTGCATCACTTTCAAGCTAATGGACCATCAATGGCTTACTATGCGTGCTTCGTATATGGATTTCAATGTATGTATAAGATGGTACTCTCTGTACGAAATCTTATTTATACAGAACAGGTTCTCATAAATGATTTACCGTTTTATTGAACAGACTGTGATGAAATCGACACGTCGGCAGCTCGAAAAGGAGCTTCTGAACGAAGATGCGGTACGGCTCGAGGACTTGCCTTCGTACAGCCTTCTTTCTCGGTGATACGATTTCCACGTCAGCAGATTCTAACTAAGATGATATGGTGTTTGTACATGATAAAGGTGTTTCTCAACATCTCTTCTGATTGGTTCTGAGCTTTGTAGCTTTTCCGAGGCTGAAAAAAGATCGAGTGTGTTTCTAATTCGAACGAGCTGTCAAATTATGCGATACCGAGCTATAGAAATGTGGAATGTGTTTTTTTACTCGTGTTTTTTGTTTGCAAAATCATCATGTGCTGGCTAATGGGGATTATAGATATCGGGTTTTTGTGTGTTTGTGTGTGTTTTATTTAATCCCTTATTTCCTTTATAATCTGAAAATGTGAGTTTGCATCAACTGGTGAGATTCGGTATTTTAGTCCTTGTAGAAAATGGATTGGCATATCTCGAGAATAATGTTTTGGTGTTGATTTATTACGTGCGTTATACGTATCATGACATCGTGAGTACCTCTATTGCGAGTCACGATACAAGATTATTTAGGAATTAATTCTGTCTTTGTAATTTGTATTGGCTCTTAATGATTGAATCAAACAATAATTTAGTTTGCGTAATGCTTCACACGACTAGTAACTAAATCAATATTAATCTACCAGAGACCAAGACTAATAAAAGTTGAACAGAAATTAAACGCATTTTATGGCCGAGACATTTTATAATAGGAAATTTGCTGTAAAAGTCTTCAAACTCACTAAGTTTTTTACAAATGAGTCACTAAATTTATTTTTTAGCGACAAAAAGTCATCGGACTCATTATTTTCTTACATACTAGTCACTTAATTTGTTTTTTGGCGGCGAAAATTACTCGCATTTCTATTGTAAATACACCATAACAACATTAAATGTCACATTTTTTTATCATGTTAAATGCGCCACATGACATCACTACATATACTTTCATAGATAAGTCTTTCTCGACTGTCCTTGCGACTAGCTCTACTGCCCGTATTCGGGCGTATTCCTTGCGACGGGCAGGAGGTCACAGTCGGGAGCATTTATTTGAGGTCACAGTCGGGAGCATTTATTTGTAATTAAATAATGACGATAGTGAAAGTCAGAAAGATTTAATTGTAATTAAAGTATGACAATTGTGACTTCCGCCAAAAAAATAAGTTTAATGAATTATTTGTGAAAAATTAATGAATTCGCTTACTTTCACGGGTGAATTACCCTTCTATAATCACCAACCAAATAGAATTTTTGAGTCCATATATTATTCAGACAGAAAAAACAGATTTAAAAGATATATCTTCAATATACCGTAAAATATAGGATTTTTTTTAATAATTTTTATGCAAAATTTGCTTCTTTGTATCTACCATATCTTAATACACCATCAATAGTTGATTCTTTGAACAAATCACCAAATATCAATTTCGTTTTTGCAACTCAAAAAACTGTTATTAGAGCAAAATGGAACATCTCATCAATAGATATGTAGAGCACACATAAAATCCATGCGAATTAAGCATTCGTAGCATTTGCAATGAGATTAAACTCATCAACTTATGCATATTAAACACCCTCAAACACAAAAAAAAGGACCACAACATCTAGCTTAAGCTTAGAGGAGTTACACAACTCCTAATGCACTACTGCTAGACCGAAAAGCATAGTTAATAGCTTATTCGTAGATCCACGGGTGAACACTGCTCTGCCAGCACACCGTGCCCTCGGGGAACCACAGCCCGATCTCTTTGCGACCGCTCTCCACTGAGTCGCTTCCGTGAATCACATTCCTGTTGAACCAATATGGAATTTCATCATTACAAAACGTTCAATATCGTAGCAAATTAACGAGTATACCAAGTGTGAGACTACTAACTATTCCAACAAGCACTAATAAGCTAATAACTTATCGAAAGCTTGGTAGAGGAACGACTCTCAGAGAAATGGACATACAAACTTTGATGACAATCTTTCACGGTATTCTGTAAACTATAACAGCTAAATGCAATGGCAGACTGTTCCCAAAGTACGTCTAAAATTCTCGGGGACAAAAATATAATCGATAGCAATAGGAACACACTGCCTGAATAGTATAAAAATAAACATTTCAGCTAAGAAAGAGAACACACAAGACCACTCCCAGAGAGATGGAAATACGATCTATTTCGATATACTAGAATAACTCTACGGACATATATTGCAGTATCATATAAACCTAATCAGCTAAACAAGAAGGCATACTCTTTTCAATATATGAAACACAGGATGGACAAAACAAGCCATTTGAAAAGTAAAAAAAGACTCATCCTTGCTTGAGAAACTACTGAACTAGGCAAATTGCTAAACATTTGAGCACAAGGATCGGTGAAGATACGCAATTTTACCTGCCAATGTCAATGGCAAAGTCACCACGGATGGTGCCAGGAGCAGAATCAGCGGGGTTGGTGGCTCCGATGATCTTCCTGCCAGTGACCACAACGTTCTTGCCTTCCCAAACCATGGCAACGACGGGACCGGAGATGATGTACTCAACCAACCCGTTGAAGAACGGCTTTGCAGAGAGGTCAGCGTAGTGCTTCTCGGCAAATGCACGGTCAACCGAGATGATCTTCAAACCTATAGCACAAATCTCCAAAAATGTTAACAATTTAACCTCAGAAATGTGCAGACAGCCACCAATATATATATATATATATATGTTATACTGCAGAACAAGATTGGGGAAATTCACCTTTCAAAGAGAATCCCTTCTTCTCAAACCTGCTAATGATTTCACCAACCTGAAAAGCGGCACAACAACAGTACATAAACCACACAGAGTCGCATCAGAAACAGAGAAAGCAATCATTTTCCTTCCCCAATTTTCAAGCAATCGAGTGACATACTATAGCAAACACAAGTCGAGATTCGAAAGGAAACCACAAAACCATTAAAGAGGTGGTGAGAAATGATTGATCAGCGGACCCACAGAAAGAAATACGAACAAAGCAAGAGGGTAGAAGAAGAGAAGACATACGAGGCCTCTCTGGACGCCATCGGGCTTGATCATGATGAAAGTCTGCTCCATTTTCGATCTGCTTCTTCTGAGAGCGATGAAAGAGAAGGTTGAGAGACTGCGCGAGGGAGTGAGTGAGAGAAGGAAGAAGAGTATTTATAGTGGAAGCAAAGACACGTTTCGCTTGGAGCGAAACCCTAGCCCTGGTCACTCTCGCTCTCACGAATATTCGTATTCGTATTCGCTTTTCTTTTTTTAATGTGAGAACCAAGGTTCAACTTACCGAATTTGCCGATAAATCGCTTGCCGTTATCGACGGATTAATCGATAATTTACTGGATTATCGGCGGAAAACTAATAATACTATAGCTTACCGATTACCGATCTTTTCGATGATTATCGACGGATTATCGACACTTATCGATAAAAAATCACTAAAATATTTTTAAGAATATATTTACTAAGTTTATAATGTTGATAAAACATCAAAAATGCCAAAAATAAAATCCTTTCATACTTAAACATAGGTAAATAAAATATAGTCTCACTCTCACATATGTAAATAAAATTATCGAAAAGTGTAAAATTTCTTGAAAAATACATATTTTTATTATTTTTCAAGATGTTTGCCGATTTTCGGCAAAAATCATGGAAAAGTACTGGCATGGTCGTCTTACCGATAATTACCGGCAAGACGGATAATCGAAGATTATCGAAGATGATCGTGGAAAAGTCGAACCTTGGTGAGAACACTGAGAAGTTATTTATGTATAAATTTGTTGATATTATTTAACTATTTCATACATCAGAATCTATTCCTATTTTACGACAGGCTAAGCTACCACATATACGTGTTTGCATATGTAAAAATGTAATTAAGGTTTCCAAACTAATAATAATATACTCTTATTTAAAAATAAACTAAAGCATTCTTTGATAAACTAGTTTATCACAATTTTATTTTATTTTTGAAATATACCGTAAAATTACCACGTACTATATGATACTTTGTCCACAAATATTTGATTATGATGTGGATATATGAGATATTGTTTACGAATGCTTGATTTAATCCAAAATATTATGAACTTGATGATCATACAATAAATAAATAAAAAGAGAGAGAAAGAAAGAGAAAGAGACTAAATGTGTCATAAAATTGAACCTCGCAGATAGGTCCATTCAATTGTATGGGCCTTTATCTTGATGCCCCAAGCCTATTCTAAATGGGTTTGTAAGCATCAGGCAATAGCTATTCAAAAGTGAAATAATCACGAACAGAAGCAAACATTTATTGCTTAAATTGCATCTCATTCAAGATGGGAAACTTGCAAAAATAGCCTAAAATAACACCATAATTGAAGTTTTGAACCATATTGAGAAAATAAGTGTTTCTAAACTTTGCCCAATTTTATGACGAATTTACCCTTAATTAATTAACACCCACATTAATTAACCCAATTAAATTGCCCTCTCCTTCTCTCTCCTCTCCTCCTTCCCTTCCCGTGTCTTCCCTTCCCATCCCACACCCACACAGAACTCGACCCACTCGACCAAGGCAAGCAACAAAGAACTCGACCCACACAGAACCGAACCAACACAAAACTCAAGCAGCAATTCAGACCCAAACATCTTCCGACCACCGAACCACGTGCCTCCGTCGCGAGTCCGCCGGACGCACGTCCTCAAAGTCCACGATGTCATCATTGGTTGGTTTGCTTTTATTCTAGGGTTTATTTTTCTTCATTAAGTTAGGCTATGGAATCCTTGTTAGTTTTGGTATTTTTCTTCATTAAGTTGCATGAAGTTTAGGTTTTTTTTCCTGGAAGGCTTTGTTAGGAGCTTTGTTACAGTTTTTGGCGTGGGCTTGGGAGGTTAAGGGGATCAATGTTGACGAATTGGGACAGTTTCTTCCGATTTCGGGGACAATTTTTGGTAATTTCGGGACAGTTCTGGGTAATTTGCTTGAAGGTTGGATGAGTAATATTCATGGGACAGTTTCTTATGATCATTGGGGACAGTAATTAGCATTTTGGGGACAATTTTTGGTAATTTCGGGACAGTTCTGGGCAATTCGCTTGAAGGTTATATGAGTAATATTCATGGGAAAGTTTCTTATGATCCTTGGGGACAGTAATTAGCATTTTGGGGACAGTTTTTGGTAATTTAGGGACAGTTCTGGGCAATTCGCTTGAAGGTTGTATGAGTAATATTCATGGGACAGTTTCTTATGATCCTTGGGGACAGTAATTTGAAATTTGGGGACAGTTTTTGGTAATTTAGGGACAGATTTGTGGCAGTTTTCTTGGAGGTTGTATCATTAACATTCTTCTCTCTTGTTTCAGATTTTCGTTTGGAGTTTCTTATCAACATTGTCATATTCTCATCGGCACAACATCAAAACCAATGGGTATGATTTGGTCCTTATTTATGTCCTTTTATTTATGATTGTTCTTGCTTTTTCTTAATTCATTTTATACTTTCGTGTGAAACAGATTTGGATGTATATCTCGAACATGATGGCGAGTGGGTTCTTGAAAATGAGAAGTGGAACTACACCAATATAGTTTTTTCTTAGTGCCGATGGACATTAGTCACACCCAATTGATGGATCAGTTGTATGAAAAAGTTGGTGTGGATGAGCGGGTGTATGATCTCAGAATCGAGATAAAACTGTTGCAGCACGGATGTCGACCTGTTGAGTTGGATGTTGATTGTCAAACACTTGACATTGTCTGTCGTGGAAAGAACATACTCTACGTAACTCCGGTATTGAAAAAGCTAATTGTAATGCCATCTTCAGAGCAGTATGAAGAAAATGTTACTCACGAAGTTCATTTAGCAGACCACAATGATGACATCGTGGACTTTGATGTCCAGCTAGTCCCTGATTTTCCATCATCTGGAAGACAGCGAAGTCCCGTGCTCGAGTTCCCATCATCTTCACAGCCTCGATGTCCCGTCCCTGAGTTCCCGTCCGCTACAAATCCCCAAAGTACCATGCCCGAGTTCCCATCCTTTTCACAGCCCCGAAGACCCGTGCACGACTTCCCATCTTCTTTTGATCCCCGAAGTCATGTGCCCGAGAATTTCCCGAACGCGACGCAAGATGTTAACCCGGAAGTATGGCATGTGAGGTGCAAGGACAATACATGCACGTGGAAACTGAATTCACGGGTAGTTATTAAAACCGCACCATTGTATAAGATAACTCAGTTTGTCCACGAGCATACTTGCTCCCTTGATCGTTGTCAGCTAGAGCATAAGCAAGCAGCTCCCCGAGTTGTTGGGCAGATTTATAAGGATAAGTTTTCCACTACGGGCTCACCGTTCACGCCAAAGGCTTTACAAGAAGATTTGAAAAAGCATTACGGTGTTGAGCTAACATATGAAAAGGCCTGGAGATGCAAAGAAAAATCCATGGCATGCGCAATGGGCACACCCGAGGATTCGTACTCGAAGTTACCGCGCTACTTGCATGTGATGGAGGAAAAGAATTTGGGATCGGTAACTGATTTTGTGATAGAAGGAGGTCATTTCAAATATGCCTTTGCTGCCGTTGGAGTTTGTTTACAAGGATTTAAAACGTGTCGGCCATTGATATGTGTTGATGGAACCTACATGAAGAGCAAGTACGGTGGGCAATTGTTAACGACAGTCGCACTTGATGGTGAAACAAAATTGTTTCCTATCGCGTATGGAGTTGTGGATATTGAAGACCATGACTCTTGGATTTATTTTCTGACGAAGTTAAAGGAAGCCATCGGGCCCGTTGAAGATCTAGCCATTATTTCCTATAGGCACGACAGTATAATTTTTGCGGTGAAGACCGTTTTCCCTCATGCTCATCACGGTTTTTGTTGGGCCCACCTCAAAAGGAACATCATCCATATTTTTAAAAGTGAAGCTCCGACCAAATTGGTGTTTAACGCTGCGTACGCTTTTCGGACGAGCGACTTTGAATACTACTGGAACTTGTTGAGGAACCATTTCCCAGATGTAGCAGTATATATGGAAGAAATTGGCTTTCCATATTGGACACGTATTCATTTCGGCGGTCACAGGTACGACGCCATGACGAGTAATTATGCGGAAAGTTTTAACTCTGTTCTTAAGATTGCTAGGACATTTTTGATAAAAAATATGTTTGAATACCTTCGGTTTACTCTCCAACATTGGTTTTATGAAAAGCGAACCCTAGGTCAAAATAACCTTTCAACTCTTGTACCCAAGTTCGAGAAAGAGTTGAAAGACACGCTTGATGCAGCGCGGTCGTTAACAATTCATAATCTCGATACGCTTCAATTCGAAGTCATTACACCGTCGGGAAGTTTCGTTGTAGACCTAAGGACAAAAGAGTGTGAATGTGGGGAGTTCCAAGCAATTGGTATTCCTTGCGTTCACGTGGTAATTATTGTAAGATTACTATAAGTCAGTTATTATGTGGATTTTGGGAAATGCATTATGTTCGTTTTTTTAGTGAGAATGAATCTGCCTGAATATTGTCCCAGGTTTACATTAAAACTGTCCCATTTTTTACTTAACAACTGTCCATTATCTTACCCAAAAATTGTCCCATTTTTACATAACAATTGTCCCATTTTTACATAACAACTGTCTCATTTTTACATAACAATTGTCCCATATTTTACCCAAATACTGTCCCAGGTTTACTGTAAATCTGTCCCGGCTTTACACAAAAATTGTGACAGGTTTGCTATAAAATTGTCCCATATTTTATACAACAACTATCCCATTTTTACACAGAAATTGTCCCAGGTTTACATTAAAACTGTCCCATTTTTACATAACAATTGTCCCATATTTTACCCAATTACTGTCCCAGGTTTACTGTAAAACTGTCCCGGCTTTACACAAAAATCATGTCAGGTTCGCTATAAAATTGTCCGATATTTTATACAACAACTATCCCATTTTTACACACAAATTGTCCTAGGTTTACATTAAAACTGTCCCATTTTTACATAACAATTGTCCCATATTTTACCCAAATACTGTCCCAGGTTTACTGTAAAACTGTCCCATATTTTACACAACAACTGTCATTATTTTACACAACAACTGTCCTATATTTTACTAAAAAAATTTCTCTTGACTACACATAAACCTGTTTCTTGTCAGCACAAAAACTGTCCCGCGTTAACATAAAAACTTTCCCTGGTGAACGCAAGAACTGTCCCTCGTGAACAAAAAAACTAGTCCTGGTTTACACAAAAACTGTCCCGAGTAATTCAAGGACAAATGTTATTCAACATTCTTCCCTTGCCTAACCACACATCAACAGCATATGCCAGTCTAAAATCTTTCATGTTGTCGCTGTGGACTTGAGTCATTGGCTCGCCGTGCATGATGTTTTCCACGTGCTTCAATGTGAATATGCCACAATCCCCGCTGAAAAGCCACACAATACTATTAGCGAGTTTCAATTAGAAGTAAATATATATTTCTTCTTTCATACATAATTAGACTTACTTTCTTTTAGCTAACGGAACAACGCCACTTTTCAATCGCACAACTTTGAATGGTTTAGCAGCACAGTTCAAGTGCATCGTCGTGCATCCACATATCTTAAGCAACCCAAGTATACCGTTGCCTAAGTGTGCTAGAAGCGTTACCAGATAACTATCACTGCAACACAATGGTTCACTATCGTAGACTTCTAGCCTCCAATATTTCAAGTCAGCAACTACACAAACCCAATGCGTTTCTCGGACATTCATAACAAAACATACGGTGTCCAAATTTCTCCAGCTTGTATGCGCAGATTCAGGATCTCCGGTTACAGCCCATTTCATCTGGGCTAGTTTAGGATCGCAACTTGGGTCCTCTTTCCATCGTTGCATCTTCTCCATAAGCGAGCTCGTCCAATGGAGACACATGCAAGTGATATGCTGTTTATATCCTTTGAAATACACACTTCGACGACGACGACGACGACGAAACAAACACATCACTGCATCAATGTGCTGCAAAAAGACAAAGTATAACCAATAATTAAAGATAAACTGTCCAAACCAAATTTTCCCTGGTTTAGACAATAATTGTCCCTCGTTTTACAGAAATATTGTCCTACATCAACGGAAAAAACAAGTATTGCAAAGTTCAGAAAAATATCGTAGTATTAATCCATGTACGTAGCGTTAGTAGTTCATTAAACCAGCTTCCAGACGCCTCTCCGTGTATGCACATCCACTTTTCGGGCGTCCCTTGTTTAATCCACCTTTTCAATGCGGTGAGATGACTCTTGGAAGGCGGTACGACGACTTGGAACACGTATGGTTCCGATCTTCTTTTCAGTGTCTCAGTGTCCGGGTTGGTAAAGTCTTCCATGTTTGGTGCCTTCCTTTTCCTCTTCGCCAGTGGTGTCTCCATCAAGGGCGAGTCGTCCGCAATCTTGATTGGAACTACTATTTGCACGGGTATCGGAACAAGGGGAGAGAAAACTATTTCTTGAGAAGGCTGGTTCGTATCTTGGTGCTCCATCTCATGAAGCAATGCATCCAACATTATGTTTTCACTCGGAGATCACTGAGATGGCTGAGATTGTGGAGATGGCTGAGACTGCGTCAAGATAACCCCTTTCCGAGCGCTAACAAGTTTTGGGATCTTTATTGCAACGGCTTTCTTGGGGCTTCGTGCATTTTTGCTTGTCCCGGGACTACCAACGGCTTTCTTGGGGCTTCGGGTTTCTTTGCTTGTTCCGGGACTACCAACTGATTTCTTGGGGGTCGTGCTTCTTCTCGAGTACTGTTTTCGTGGGCTTGGGTCCGGAGATGGGTCGGATTTCTTGGGACTCGGGGATATGCTTTCTTTAGGGCTCGGTTTTGATTTCGTCGGGCTGCGCCCGGTGGCTAGGTCGGTTTGTGTCGGATCGGGTTTTAGGGGTGGAATATGTGTTTCGGTAGGTATGTGTTTCTTGGGGATCGGTGTTTCTTTGAGATGGGGATTATACTCCACAAAGTCACGAACAATCTTGAAAAGTATGCTTGTTTTCTTGGTCTGCAAAATAAAAAAGTACAATAAATTCAGCTATTGGTAAACTTATATATAATAATAGTACAGTTATAAATATAACGTACCAATTCAAGGATATTTGCCTCTTGCACTTCTTGTTTCCTTAAAAATTCGTCAAATTTTGCAGCTTCGGCCTCTTGTTTTTTCTTAATGTCATCAAGCATCTTGATTATGCTTGAAGACTCTTCTGAGCGATGAGGGGGCAGCGGTACCTCTGTTTCCAGTCTATCTCTAGACCGTGTTTGCATTCGCGGTGGAGTGGGGGTAGATGACGAAACGCCCTTTGAAGGTGACTTGTTCTCCTCTTCACGCCTTGCTACAATGAAAGGGAGCACGTCCACCTTCATCATTAAAAACAAAAAAACACACTAACTTAGCTAAAAACAATTCTCGAAATTGTCCTCGAAATAACTAAAAAAATTACGAAAACTTACATTGTCATCGTCGAGCGCATTACCCACTGCAATCGAAGACATTTGTTTCATGGTAGAACCGAGGGTTTCCAGATACAGAACCACTTTGCACGCCCAGGCTTGAAGCATCGGGGCGTATCCGGCCAACTTGTATTTGGGGTATACGTATTTGCCAGCGCCTTTGGATTTTACTTTGCCTTTCTTAATTTCTCGGCAAAAGGACTTGACGGATGCATTCCAAACCAACTCGCCCCATGGTTTGGATAAAAAGTAATCCACGTCATCCACATCTTCCAAGTGCTCGTTCTGGACAAACTTATCAGGTGGCGTCCCCAGAAGCACCCCCTCAACGAAACAACAAAGGCCTAGCTTGTATATATCTTCGGGGTCAGTGCACTCCATCAACGTCTTCTCCAAATCGCTATACGTTATTTTTTTTATCGTTGGGGAAACAAGAAGCCAATAAAATTTTCTGTGAATTCGGCCGTTTTTTCTTCGCTTCGTCGTTGAATTTTAAGCCGGTGATGGCAGCAAGCTCACGACGGCCAAATTTACATATAACCTTGTTGAATTTGAAGAGAAGTTCATCGGAATTGGGAGACGCAATTCTTTGACAAAGAACTTGATGGACCAGTGCACCCAAAATTTTTGGACGGGGCTCTACAAAGAATTGGTCGAACGGAGTCGCAAGCACCTTATCCAACAAACTATGTTCTCGGAAAGACTTGATGATGTTGTCTAAACGAGTACATCCGCGGTACCACACTCGTTGTCGCTGTGAATGTCGCTCGGTTTCACCAACTACGCAATCCATCTGTGAATCATAATGCAAATAAAACATGATAAATAATCGATAAAACTGTCCTAAAAATACACAAGTTCCACTACAAAACTGCCCTAAAAAACAGGTTTTTCCCCTGTAAAACAGACCATAATTAAGACATTTTATCAAACAGATGGAATGCACAAGTTCCACTACAAATGATTCACAACTTTAAGCCCTTCCTAAACCCTAAATACTGATTCCTAAACACAGCATCAACCCACGAAACCCTAAATGCAACTTCCATAGTAATTCTAAATGCAAATCAAACCCTAAATCATACTTTGAAAGCCGTAACATTGTAAATCAAACCTCTGAAACAGAGAAATGGAAGTCGAAAACCAGCCCCCAAAGCATGGAGGAGTGACAACAGTAGAAAATCAGAGAGAAAGAGAGATGACCTTGGTTGCAAGGTGAGTCCAGGCGACTCAAGGTTGCGAGGCGCGTCCAGGCGACGACCTTGCTGGAGGCAAACTTCAGGCGCGGCGAGGCGAGGCGAGTCCGGGCGCTCCGAGTCCTGCCGAGGCGATGAGAGTGAGGGTCTGATTTTAAGAGGTTTGGGCTGAGTCCACGCGAGGGAGAAAGAAGAGCGGGAGGAGAGGCGAGGGCTGAGTCCACGCGAGGGAGAAAGAAGAGCGGGAGGAGAAGTTTGGGCTGAGTCCGCGCGAGGAGAGGTCGGGGGGAGAGGTCGGGAGGAGAGGTCGGGGGGATTAGGGCAAAAAAATGGTAAAAGTCCCAAATTCATTATTTGGGTTAAATGAAGTGGTGTTAATTAATTAGGGGTAGATTTGTCTAAAATTGGGCAAAGTTTAGAAACACTTATTTTTTCAATATGGTTCAAAACTTCAATTATGGTGTTAATTTAGGCTATTTTTGCAAGTTTCCCTTCTAGATTCTACTGTATACTTAATTTTTTACACGTATTAAAAAATTTATTAAGAAAGACATTAATTTCTGGATTAGGGGTGAATTTTCATTCGCTAACACCGTTTTAGGAGGGTGACAATGATACTTCTTTGTCAAGAAAAAAACTAAAAAATTAGGCATCACCGTTTATAGGCAAGTAAGATGGGCTTCTCGGGCCCTTCATCTTGAATGCCCAAATTTATAAGATGTATTATTGTTTACTTAATTATATATTATAAAATTAATTATATAATATGTTAAGGGCCTCAAAAATAAACTTAGCCTAAGATCCCGACTAAAAACGACAAATTCAGGGCCGGTCTTGATTGTAGTAATTCATTTATCTTTTGATTTTGAATATGTAAACCATGATTTAGTTTTACACTAATCTCAGATCCTAACGACTCACGTCTAATGTGATTTTAGTAAATTTTGCATGAATTGACATACTTTTTTTTTTGTATTACTGAATGTTTCGTTTCTATTTTATCAAGTAAATCCTTAATTTTTTTAGTCCAACATTGAGGGTAAAAATATCAACAAACAGTCACGAGGATTATCTCCCCGAGTTTATCGAAAGGAGTCCGGATTTTTCCTCTTTTAGTGTTAAGAATCAACAAAACGAGAATGATCAAGAATGTTATGAACTCTTCATGTACTCTTTTATCGATTAACTTCTGTTTACAAGTACAAGCTCTCTCTTTATCTATCTTTCTCTCTTGGGAATGCTTAGGATTCGATCCTTTACAATGGTCATTTCTCTTTCTATTTATAGGCGAGTTGCCCTAGCTAGGGCTCGGTTCCCTTGGTTGATTCTCATGTGGTCCTTCTTCTGAAAAGTGTTGTGGTCCTCACTGACATTCTCTGCAAGAGTAAGAAGACACATACCCACTAACGTTGTCGCTTGCCACACTCTGAGGGAAACCCGCTCAGGTAGTGCGCGTACGGCCTCCCTTTTATCATATTCGCCGACCATCTCTTTGCTGCATTTAATGAGGTCAGGACGTACACCTCCGACGCGCCTTCGCTGGCTCCATCTTTGGGTTCTTGATCGTCTCACTCAAGTGGCTTCTTCGATTTATCCTCCTCGAGCCTACTTATCTGAGCGTCTTCTTCGAGCATCTTCTCCGAGGAGCAACCTCGGGCGTTCTCCTCGGGGCACTCTCCTCGGGAACGCTTCCCCGAGATCCTCCCTCGTGAATACTTCCTCGGACGGAAGATACTTCCTCGAGGTTCGAGGAGGTACCTCTTTCGTTGACTCGCGGTCAACGAACTCCTTTGTCTCCATTTCACGTCGTTTTCGCGATAAACGAATAGTGTTAAGGAGAGATTGGACGAAATCCGACCTTAACATCCAAGACAAATAAATCCATTTATCTTTTTACTGAACTTTTTTCATTAAACTCTAAACCCTAAACTGAAGGCAGCTCGGCTTTGGCGAGCTTCTCTATTTTCTTAAAACAATTGGACCATCCTATTATTAGTATTCAACCCTCTATCCTTGAAACCTATACCAAGTAGGACTGAAAATTTTGTCCTTGTTTTCGGTTTTGTCTCAATTTTGGTATAGTCCCAGATTGATTTTCAAAAAAAAAAGAAGAGAAATTTAGCTTAAAATAAGGAACCAAGACATCCTAGTTTTCGGAACCGGGACCAACAAAAAATTTGGTTCTTTGTCTTGGTTTTGATTTTAAACTACATGTCATTTTTATTTTTAGTATATGTCGTTTTTAGTGTATTTCATATTTTTATTTATCGTGTTTTATGCTATGTGTAGTTTTAAATTTCCGATTTTCTAAAACTACATGTCTTTTTTATGTCAGCTACTTTTAGTATACTATGTCATTAAGAACCGAAACCAAAAAAATTAGAAACAAAATTGGGACGATTTTTTTTTCCCAATTTTTGAAACAGAGACGAGAAAAAAAAAAAACTTTCCAATTTCAGGTTATGGTTTAACTTTAACCCGTTAATTACCAAGAGAATAATATTCTGTAGATACATTTTGGTGACCATCAATGTGACATGAATTAAGAGTCAATATTAATGTGAACTAATATGCACCATAGTTGGTATTTGGTAAGGATAGTTAAGTTTCACCTTAGAAAATGAAAGCTTCTTTTTTTAATTGTATTTATTTTATTATACAATTTTAGAGGGGGAAAAGGGGCTTGAGACAAACTTGGTCCCATAAATATACTATGCTTCACTATATCATCATGAGATTTGGAAGACTTCAGGAATCGATTGGATGGCCATAATTGTTGCATGGAATTCAGTAATTCCAAGAATTGCCCCGATTTTCTCTTCTTCTTTTTCTTGCTTTGCCTATCTCTCTCACTCTCTCACTTATTGCTTTTCCTTGTAATCCTATCGTGTTTTTTCCGAACCATTAATTATTACCCAATTGAATTTTCGACTTTGAAATCATGAATATGTCCGATCTATTCGCTATCTTGCCCTACTTTTGGTTTATTTATTGTCATTTGCTTTCCAAAAACTAGGGCTGAAACCAGAACCGAGAACTGGGAATTTGAGTATTTTTTGTCCCTGTCCCGGAAAAACCGGGACACGGTTTTCTGTCCCGGTTTTGGTTTTGGTTTTGAAAAGTCCTTGTTTTTTTATTTAAATCAGAAACGGGACCGGGACCGGGACACCGATTAAAATCCCGATTTTTTTAGAACCAAAATTCGGGACAAAAACCGGGACTAATCCGGGACAAAATCCAAGATAGAAACATGAAAATTAACAAATCTGAGTAAATCCAAAATGTAAAATACCAAATCCGAGTAGATCCAAAACGTAAAATACCAAATCCGAGTACAAAAAAAAAATACAAAATAAACAAATGCAAGATCCGAGTTCACGTCGTGAACTTCACAATACCAAATTCAAATCTCAGTGCAAAAAACCGAGTCTAAAATGCTAAATAGTAAATACCGAGTACAAACAAATTATCTTTTATAACAAAACGACATATAAGAATGAAGTGTTAAATAAAATACCGTGTAATGGCTGAAAAATAAATGACATGTTAAAATAATGGGCTGAAAATTTAAAATAATAGATTAAGAACATAATAGTAAACGACTTAAAAGAAATGACATGCTAAAAAACGACAAACTTATAACAAAACGACATAAAACCGGAACCGGGACAAGAAAACCGGGAATTTCGTATTTTAAATTGGTTTTGGTTTTGGTTTTGGTTTTTCAAACCGGAACCGGGACGTCCCTTTTTAGGTTATACTAAAAAGAAAAAATTGATTTTTTGCCAAAAACGGTTCGGTAACGGGACCAGAACCGGGACAAAACCGGGAACCGAGTACAAAATTTTCACCCCTACCAAAAACTGTTGGAAACGATGCTTATTAAATAATAGAGATGAGTGTCTTATTTATTCACTGTAAATATCGTATTAACAAAATATGTTTTATTAGGGCTCGGTTGTGATGTTAAGAAGGTTTGAGAGGCATGTGGACAAGACACGTGGACTTTATTTACGTGGTTCACCACAACGATTACGTTTATGATTTTGTATCTGTTTTCCATCAAGATTCTTTGATTTCATAATTAATGTATAACACAAATGTTTTACTTGCGTTACGACACTAAAAATGATGGCATTTTTATTTTAAATAGTCCACGGTAAATGATATGATATATTTTGTTTGTATCTACAACCAACAATTATGCCTTTTTTTTCACAGAATAAAAAAGTGGGTGCTATTTATACGCATATGACATAATTCTTTCTCCTTGTTGATTTCATTTTCAACAAATGGACGATGACTCTAGCGATCAATGCTTTTTTCTAACACTTCTAAGAAAAGAAAAGAAAAAATCGGATCACAGTTTCATTTTAATTTGTGTAATGTTTTTATAAGTATTTAGAAGTAGATGAACACAAATTGGCTCAGTATGTTGATAGCGACCTTAATTTACACTGATTGCAAGCAAGCAATATTACTTGAAAACTTGGAATCCTAATCCGAGTTCAACAATTTTTAGGCGTTTATATTTGTAAATAAAGCAATAAATCTAGCTTTGGTAAACAATTTATTGAAAGAATTTGTTAAAAGACCTTGGATGAGATTTCATTAAAAATCATACCTTCCAATACTCTCATGCCAACAAACAAAATATTATTTTAAAAGGGTATGAATCTTAATAAAAACAGAAATAAAACTTCTCCAAAAAAGACTCTATTTTATTCTTATTTACCGATTTGTGTATTTCATCCTGGAACTGCAAATTTATATGTTTTAACTCAAAATTTAGCATGAATATCCCCTTCACACAAATTGTAGTGGGCGTCTCCCCTGGTGTGGAATCCCCCACGGCTTGAACTCGTTCAAAATTTAGGAATATGTGATTCAAATTCAGAAAATAATATAACACAAAAAAAAAAAAAATCATTCAATCTTGTCATTACGTGATAGGATTAATTGCGGAAAACATATCTAATTTTTGGTCAAATTCTCTTCAATGTACCAAATCTTCATAAATAACGGCAAAAATACCAAACTTCAATCTTTGGGAGTTGACCAAGGAAATCTGGCCAACTCCGGCAGGCAATGTCCACGTGGCCATTATACCTTTTGCCACGTGGCGTTTGGCCGCCACGTGGCATGGCACGCAATTATTACTTTTTTAAATATTTTGTTAAATTAATTATTTAATCTTTTTCAATAATAACTAATAATGAATATCCAAATCATTAAATATAATTATTTCTTATAAAAAAATTGGATCCAACGAAATAAATAAAGAAAAAAATCACCGTTCACGGCTCACTAGAACTTTGCCTCTGATCCAGTTCATGAGTCGAACAAATTTTTTTAATGTATTTGATAATAATAACCGATAAACACATACATATTATTTTATAAACTCAAGACATAATTAAGTACACACCACTTATTATATATATATAGATAGATATATTTAGTAGTCATATGTATTTTTAACAACAAATTGTTTCTATATGTTTGCATGATAATTTTTATATATGTTTGCGTTGTATAATAGTAAATTGTATATATTTTTTTATACTTAATATTTTATAAACAGATTTGTCATTAAATAACCATGTGATTATTGGTTATTAATATTATTATTAAACATATTAAACGATTTCGTTCAACTCGTGAACCGGATCGGAGGCGGAACTCAAATGAGCTGTGAACGGTGATTTTTTTCTTTATTTATTTCGTGCGACCCACTTTCCTAAAAATAAATAATTATTTATAATAATAATGATCAATAATGAATATTTAAGTTATTATTGAAAAACAATTAAAAAGTAAGAATTACGTGGCATGCCATGTGGCGGCCATGTGTCAAAGGCCTAATGGCCACGTGGACGTTGTCATCCCGAGTCGGACATATATCCTCGCTCAAGTCCCAAACACCGAGTTTGAGTATTATTGCCGCTATTTATGAAGATTGAGTACATGGGGGAAAATTTGATCAAAGATTGGGTATTTTTATCTCAATTAAATTTATAAAATACTGCATCTATTAAATTACGATATCGTAATGATACATGAAGAAACTAATAATTACAATCGATCCAGACATTTGAAGTGAACTAAATATAGATTCAGGAATATCTACACCCAATTTTAATAAATAATAGTTTTAACGCTTAATTTTTGTTTTTTGTTTGTTTTTTTAAAAGAAAGATGAGCCTCATTAAACCCTCTAATTCCCCCAAACGGGTGTGACTCCAGAGGGAAGAGTACTCCACATCACATTACCAACGGCCATAGCCAAACAAGCGTCCCAAACAAGGGTCGGGACTCCCTCGTTACAACCAGAGTCACGCAACATAAGAGGTGCAATACTAGGCGGAACAGACTTTAACCAATCAATATTTCTTCTAGAATTAATCGCGAGTCTAGCAAGGCCATGAGCGACTTCATTACAACATCTCGGGTTGAAGTAGAACACTGCGGACTCAATATGAGTAGTTAGGCGATGGATATCCGAAATAATCGAGCCTACATCAGACAGAGGAATGGACTTACTGTTTAGGGTTTTAATGAACCCTAAGCAGTCAGATTGGATGCGATTTTTTGACCATCCATGGTCATACGCCCATTCAATCCCGCAGCGAATAGCAGAAGCCTCCGTAAGTTGGGGGGGACAACCCGTGCATATAAATTAGTTCTCGACGCAAGAATAAAATTTTCATGGTTGCGAGCCACTAGGCCAATGCCACAGTTGTCCCCCCGGCCATCAATCGCTGCGTCGACCCAAATGTCAACACAACCTGCCTCTGGGGGCTTCCATGTTGGAGCAGTTAGGTTGTTATCCTACTTCAGATTTTCAGTTTTCTGCGCCTCAGTAAAATATGAGAGGTCAGTGAGTGCCCCTTCAACAATATCCTGATGAGACCTCGATTTACTCCCGTTCACTACATTATTCCTATTATTCCATATTTTCCACAAGAGAAAGGAAAATAATGCAGACTCACCTGGGCTAAGACCTGTGAGGGTCGAAGCGATTGAGGCATAGGGTTTCAGCCCCAGAAGCAATGACCAACCGTTTCATTCTCAAGATGGCAAAGTGGGCATCTCGTATCCATTAGAATTCCCCAGCGAGAGAGAATGGTACGAGTGGGTAGAACCTTTATACATAGCCTCCATAAGTGGATTTTAACTTTCGGAGGAACCGCAATCTTCCAGATCTTGCTCCACCATGTCGCTCCGTTGTTAGAAGAAGATGTAGATCCAAGATCATAGGTCGAGGAAAAACCAATTCGATATCCGCTTTTGACCAAATACTCCCCGTTCGTAGAATAATGCCACAAGATCACGTCTTTTTTATTGTTGTCCGCCCGAGGAAAGCTAAGGATGGCCGAGGCATCCTCAGAGTCAAACATTGCCCTAGTGAGGACTTCGTCCCACTCTCCCGGAACCGACTTCAGCTCACACACACGCATATTCTAAGGAAGAAAAGGGGGATCAATAAGACGGAGAGAGCCCGTCCTCGGAATCCAATTGTCGCCCAAAATATCTACATTGTCTCCATTGCCAATCCTCCAGCGGGAACCCGCCAAAATGATGGATCGGCCCCAAAGGAGACTCCTCCATACATGAGAAGCAGAAGAGCCTACCCGTGTAGACAATGCTTAATTTTTTGTTTAAGAGGCAAATTCCATATTACTCGAGTTTAGAAGACATATGTGCAAATCACAAACAAGTATAGGAGGCAATAGCGCAAATTACTATTAATTTATATACATTTACATATATATATAAATATGTTTTTTTTTGTTTTTTTTTTGTTTTTTTATTTTATGAATGCCTGTATCCCATTTTAATTTCTGCATTATTATCACTAGTACGTAGTTGTAGCTTTATGACAATAGCGATATGGATTGATACCAATATTAGTACTTGTTAAGATACCAAATTTTGTTTCTATATTTTGTACATGTTCTGACAAAGTCCCTAACTTTACAACCTTGCTTTCACTTCCCCACAACAAGTACCCAATCTTCTTATCGATGATTCCAAAATAGAAAGCTTTATCTAATTGTGCTCGTCCTCGTGTGCGATGAGAAAGAGTAGAAAGGAACTAATATATGCCTCAAAATGCTGTTTGTTAATGTGAGAGTGAAAGAGATATGGTTGTTGTTGGTATTAGTAATGTGGGTGAAGTTGGGAAGCTGTTTTCAAGAGAGAGAGAGAGAGATTTAGGGTTTGAGTGGACAACTTTGTTGAGTCATGAGAGAGAGACATATTGGAGTGTGATATGGAAAGGATTGAGAGGTTCATATATTCTCACAGTTCCTTTTAAGTTTCGACTTCTTCCTTCCAAGACATTTAGACATATTTTGACATTGATGGAGAATTTGATGTCTCCCACCAATTGCTCTTTTAATATTTATAAACAAAATTATGAAAAATAATACTACAAAATAGATAACTTGAGTATGAGTATGACCCAAAATGAAACTATTCTTTTATATATATTTATTTAAGTTCTAATTTGCAAATTACTGTATTAATTGCAAATCAGTTAAACCATTTTTTCAATATATATATATATATATATATATATATATTTAATACTTGAGATAATTATCTTAGAAAGTGTAACCGTGTTGTATGCAAAGACTTTGTGAAGGTGTGTTACACAAGGGCGAGGTATACCTTGAGGATGTTGAGACTGAAAGAGAAAAGGGAACGCTCTTGAGAACAAGAAAAAGAAATAGCAAAAAAATGAATTTGACAGAGAAAGAGATCAAGTTTATATACAGCACGTGATAGGGAGAAAGAGAGAAAAAATTAATTAGAATTTTCAATTAAAATAGGTCAACATTAATTATAAGAAATAATATTTCAACTATAATGTTATTCAAATTAATATATATCAGGGTTAATTTAGTAAGAATATGGTTGTCATCTAGAAATAATGATCAAAGAGAATAAAAATACCATCAAAATAAATAATTTAAAAAGATTAGGGATCAGACGAGGCCAAGGATGGTTGAGTTTTTATTTTTATTTTTATTTTTTTTATCAAAGGGAGTTAAAATACCATTCAAAATAAATACTTAAAGTAACATTAATGATCAGACAAGGGCAAGGATGCTTGAGTTTTTTTCTTTCTTTCTATTGAAGTTCTTTGGTTTGGTTTGGAGAGACATTAGCCACAAGTGATTTTTGTCAGTGCTCACAGTATCTCCTCGGCACAATGGTGTGGCTTTAACGTTAAAATATTTTATCTGTTTTGAGCAAGGTTGGCTAAACTTTTTTCGAGACCTTGCGCGAATCATTAACATAACGCCTTTTTTTCGGGGCCTACAATACGCTATTGCAGAAGCTTCACGCTATTATAAAAGCTATGCTATGAAAAAGACCGAATAGCTAGCTCCTGCAATAAACTAAATTTACAATTAAAGACTTGATAAATTAGATAATCTATTAATTTCTTAATTCTAAAATGCGTAAAAAAATCTTCATCGTTAACTTTATAATCACCACTAGTTGTATAGTATTGCAGGAGTTATACCCTTTGAAAAAGTTATATGGGAGGTTACATCATGCCCGTCTACGTTATTTCCTTGGCAAAATTCTATGCCTGAGTAATCCTCACTTTTGTAGGGCTTTTTCGATAAGTTGTGCAGGGACATTCTTATGTCCACTTGTGCAGAAAGATCTCATCAAGAACGTGCATTTTTTTTTAGTGTAACGGGCTGTTTCTGTGTTCAGTACTTATATTCTTCGTTTTTTTTTCTTGGCTAAGGAGATTGGTTGGCAATGATGCAACTAAATATAGTCGCGGCCTCATCATAGAAAAATATCAGAAGACGAAGATATAAGCATGCCTACAATGAAAGGAGAATAGTGTATTTCGTTTGATGGCATTTTGCCTACGTTTAAGTGGCTTGCAGAGTACGACAATGCAAAGATGTCGAATAGCAATAACATAATCAGTGTACAAATCCAGAACGATAAAGGTACATATAAGAAAATTTACCCGATCCATGCATTTTGGCCACATGTACGAAATGATAAGTTTTAAATAAATAGGCGCAACATGGATATCAATTTACATGAGGTACGTCTTCTTTACATCTATGTTTTTTTTCCTTTGTTTAATTAAATAATTTATAAAATATTCTAATATGTTGTTTTTTTTAACAAACCTTATTTATCCTTTGCAGTTGGCTTAAAATGAACAAGAGCATTGATAATAGGAACGTAAAAATAGGTTTTATAGAACCTTTCGCCTATATAACAAAATTAAATTTAAGCGCGCAAGCCAAAGAACTATACAACGCGCTTGACAAATGCGAGACGGACCGCACAATGCTCATGTTGTACTATGGTGGCAATAATCATTGAATTCTCGCGGTGATCGCTCCTTACAAAGATCTAGTGGTTATTTTTAATCCTTTAAAAGGTGGTGATATATTTTCCGAGCTCAAAGAGGCCATAAAAATGTAAGTTTCTTATATGTTCTACTATTGTTATGAATAGATAACTCGGTTTTTAAAATGTTAATTGTCCAAACTATGTTGGTGTATGTTGTATGTATATTGTAGGGCTCTCCAAGACTTCAAGCTTCAACACAAGAATGTCCGGATGAATGAGGGCTCACGAACAATATTTTATAATGCGCGAGAATCTCCAAAACAACTGGGAAATTTTGAGTGTGGTTATTACGTTATTTGCCACATGCGAGATATTTATTCTGCACATCATTTCATGGCTTGTAAAGAAGAAGGCTTCATATTCTCAAGCTGAAATTGACGAAGTTAGATAAGAAGCGATGCAATACGTAGAGGCAGTGGTTGATTTCAATTTTTAAATTTTGTAGTAAAATAGATTTGCTAAATGTTCGTTATGAACACTTAAATTATGTGATTGGATAATTGCTGCATTGATGTTTATTTTATTTGGAATTATGCACAATTAAATTATGGGATTGAATAATTGCTGTATTTTTTATTTTAGTTGGAATTCTTGTTGAAGGATATTGTTACAATTGGTGCCTTTTTAATACGTTTTTATTTTTGGATTTTTTTTATAGTATAAATTAACTAGGCGAACAAATATGCGTCTAGGCCATTATTACAAACAAATGGAAAATGAAAATTGGCCGAAGCGGAAAATAATACACCGATGCCATTATTACGAACGAAGCCGCAACGAAAATAACAAAGCCGGAGCGAACAAATAAATCAAGCGGAAAATTTACGATTTTTTGAAAAATCCTCGCCGCGGCCTAAATTTTATAGCGCAATGAGAAACATTGGCAATTTTTTTCAATCGTAAAAATAGCCATGGCTGAACAATTTTTGCCGCAGCTAAAATTTTGTAACGGCCACGGCGAAATAGTTACCGCCGCGGCGTAATAAAATTACCAGCGTTTTTTATGACGACATATGACCAAGGCGAAAACGTTTACACTGCAGCAAATTTTTTATTCTACGCCGCGGCGGAGAATATCGCGGCAATACTGTTAGATGAAGCCTATGCAAAAAATTTATAAAAATTTATGGTTGCAGTGCTTCCACGAAATTTCGCCGCAGTTTTTTTTTTTTTTCCGCAGCAGTATGTTAAAATCATAGCATCACTCATAAATTAACAACGAAAATTATTTGCTATTATATTAAGGCCCCAACGTGAAGATTTACCACAACATCATAAATGCGTTGTGGTATGGGAACTTAGACAACATTTTTTTGTTTCATTGTGTAATTGTACAACGTTGGTTTACACAGCAAAATTTTACAATTGTTAAATGTTTACACAACATTGATTTTCAGTTGGTATTCCCCTATTTGTACTAGTGCACTTTTATTTCATTTGAGTACTTCACCCATTACAAAAAAAAAAAAAAAAAAACTCGGGGTACTCTCCTCTCCAGATGATTAAAACTTAAGTACTTTTAGTTCAATTATCCTTCTTAGTTATATTTAGGACCTTGGTTATCTTGTAAATTTTAGGATTAATATTGTTGGAGGCCCTTATAAACCTTCACTTTGCAAGTGATTATATCTTACACTAATCTTTGTAATTTTGTCCCTATGTAGCACTATATACGGTATATAATCTTTGTGTCAGATTAATTAGTGTAGTACCTCATAACATAAGGGTCCAATACAGATAAAAATATAAAATCAAAGACTATGTCAAGACGAAAATATAAAGTCAAATGACTAAATGAGAATAATATTCAAAATACACAAAATTATACATACGAATAAATATACCAACTTAGCAGTGTAATAGTCGTTTTACAATATTAAAAGTTATATAGGAACAAAAATATAATGTCGCTAATATTCGGTTGCTAAATAAATCAGTAATTACTATTAGTGACTAGAATATTAGGAGTACTGTTTTTTCAATAGCTACGTTTTAATGCATGGCGTCTGAAAAATCTTGTTTAAACTCGCTAATAAATAATCTATGCTGCCAAAAACATACCACAATAAATTTCATAAAAAAAATAAAAAATTATATATATTCTAGAAATTTTTAAAATGATAACAATATTGTATTATAATTCGTTCAAAAAAAAAATATTGTATTATAAATTTATAATTAGCTCAATAGGGTTCGAATTGGAAAAAGGCAATGTAGACCCTAGTTTCTTTTAGCTACTAAACCAGACCACTCAGATTGCTCACATATAACGTGATAATTACATGGAACTGTGCATGCGTGTGTAAGAGAGAGAGAGAGAGAGAGAGAGAGAGAGAGAGTACACTGCTTATAATTCCATTACACACCCAAAGCCAACCACAATATTTCCCACACAAGCTTAGCAATTCACAAGAAGATGAGAAAGAATATTTTCCAAGAGCCAATCTCATCTCACTCTGCCACGTCGTTTACCCGTTGACCAATCACTACTCAATCCATCCATGGACAGAGATCATCAGCGATCGACGGCAAGGACGGCGTCGATCAGCTACGAGCTAGGGTTCGCCGATGATCACTTCGAGGATCATCACCGACATGACAGCGTTCTCAGTTTCTTGCCGACGACGGGCCAACTGTCTCCTCCAACGGGTCAACTTCCGTCTTCGACGTCCTTGACCGATGCCCTAATCGGGGGGTCTGTAGGAGAGTTCCGCCATGTGGACCTAGTCGGTAGACCGCCGTGGAATAACGACCAAGTGGTACTATAATTTGGCCAATAAAACCCTTAAAAACTCGTTCTCATGGTCTCTATATATATTTATATGTTCATATATAAAATATAAGGGGTACCTCAGTACAAGGTTAAGTGTTCAACAATTGTATCATTCAAGATTCAAAGTTCAAAGTTCCATGATATAAAAGATTCGAAGAAATATATACTACCTATCAATATATATATTTTCTTTTGTTTTTTATATATAGGTCGGGAATTTGGACGGCGCTAAGGCTGTTGTTGATGATAACTCTGGCAATGCTAGCGATGGGAACAATTCATGGTAGTGTTTCTTTTTTAATTTTTTATTATCTAACTAATTAATTATGTTTAATAAGTTTAATATTGGAAAATATACCATGGGAACAACGTTTTAATATTCCGGTGCAGTTTTTTAGGCATCTCATAAAATCCGCCATCCGACTCACAAATAAAACTGATTATATCCCAGTTTTCGATCCGGATTTCACCCCTAAATTATATCTAGCTACTAGCATATAATAGAACTAGCCACTTCTTTACCTCTACATAAATTGATAATAGTACAATAAATTATATTTTATAACACACACATATTAAGGAATATCTCTCTTGTCTTCTGTAAATATTCTTCGAAAAAAAAATATATAAATTGGAAGTGAGATTGTGCAGCGATAGAACGTGTATATAATAATTGCATTGTTGATTATTTGTGGGAATATTAAGCTGCTGCAGAGACTGAATGACAAGCAAGCACTAGAACATATATAATATATATGGTATTAAAATAATAATAAGAAGAATATTGACGAGTGCAGGTGGAGAAGCTCAAGCGCAGAGCGAAGCAAGGTGAAAGTGCGGAGAAAGCTGAGAGAACCACGCTTCTGCTTCCAAACCAGAAGCGATGTTGATGTCCTTGACGATGGCTACAAGTGGAGGAAATATGGCCAGAAAGTCGTCAAGAACAGTCTTCATCCAAGGTCATTTTTCTTTTTAATTATATCACCTTATTCTATTTATATATATATATATATAAATATCATTTCATTATATAAATATATATATATATAGGAAGGCATGCAATTGATCATGGGTTAAAAACGCTAAACACAAGACACCAAGTAGCATCTTTGTGTATTCAATGTTTTGACTAAGTTATATCAAGATTATTTTTCTTTTATAGGTGAGCAAAATTTTAATCTTAGCTTATTGATGTGATGATAGGGTTTGAGCTTTGTGTTAAAAGATACAAGTTCAATCTCTACAATGACAAGTTTACCGACTTATTGATTTCTCTATTTCTATGGATACTCAACCACTTCATACATGTACATAACTAATCCAATAGCTAGACGCAAAAATTAATTAACCCATGAAAGATTTTTTATTTTTTTTACCTTAAACAAGTTAAATCAATGTTTTAGGGTCTGGAAACTGAGAACCACCCTATCGATAATCCAATTTTACGGATATAATGATGAGTTACGGGTATACCGATGGAGTTTTCGATAGATTTTAAAAATCGATAAATGATTGTGCCGATCCGATATTATGTGTGTACCGATAACTGATGGGATTTTAATATTTTTTACAAATGTTAATTACAAATATTAATGATTTAAATAAATTTAGATAAAAATAAAATATTTTTGAATTTTTTGTATTAAAAAGTTAACAGTTTAGATCATGTAGTATTAATATTTGACCAAGATTAATAAACATAGGTATTTTAACCACTAGTGAGTCTAAGATTTGACCCATATTTGATACGCCTTATTTTGTAAAATCCAAACTTTGTCGATTTTCGGGCTAATTGCACCGAAGAACCCGGGTTTTATAGCTCCCGTGGGGTTCCTATGGATTTTTGTAATCCTGGTACAAGCCTCGGGCTTTTGTTTTTTTATCGGGTTTAAAGTTCTAATCCTTGTTTTGAAAAGTCATATTAACATTCAGTCTCTCTATGAAAAAAAGAAGGAATTGATCACTATCTTTTATTCTTTTGCGCCTATAGTATACAAATTCAATCTTCTTAGGAAAGCCTGTCAATGTATACAAGATTTTAAAATATGGGAAAATCTAATGAAAAACAAACATTTATAGGAGAGAATGTAAAAGATTTTTATTTATAGTATTATTATTATATTTTACAATCATGGGAACGTTTTTTTTTTCCCACTGTGTTTCAGACTTGGCAGATGTGTGCACTATGAGAATTAGTGCGGATCAGTTATCATATTTGTATATACATATATATTTATATTAATTAGTGGCAGAATGGTGAAGCAATAGCTTGTGTATATGGAATAACAGTAATTTAAATCGAATTTTTATGATCACAAAAATAAAAATTAATAAATAAATACAATGAGAAGAAGTCTTCCATTAACGTTAAAGCTAGTCTCACTGTGTAACATGCTAGTCACAGATATCAGTATATACAGGTCTTTAAATATAAATCTAAATCAATATACTTATAATTACTCGAGTTCCTCTTGGCCTTAAACTTTCCATCATCATAAGTGACCAATGATGTTGCATATATATCATTATATATAGTCGTTTTTCCAATTATTATAATTTACTATATACACTATGCTCAGGTCGGTTCTTCTAATTTTCCTAATAAAGTTAAAAGTATATGATAATTTGATTTGATCTTATATCAGTATTGATAGGGTAGTCGTACCTATATATAATTGCAACACTATCTTAATATAATGATCAGTAGTACATATTATATTATTTACCAGATACAAGCATAATTAGCTTCTTATTACTTATTCATTGCTCAATCTTGTACTAACTTAACTAATAAAGCTCTAGCTTAAGCTGCTTATTCTAAAGTCTATAGTGCTATATATATATATATATGATAGCAGCTGTTGGGAGAAAGCGCAACGCAACGGAATCTCAATATCTCTCAATAGTCGCTGAAATATGAAGGCGATAATAATCGAAACACAACCACGAACACGAGACAATTTTAGCGTGGAAAAACCCCCAAAACGGAGTAAAAAACCTCGGGACCCGTAGGCCGCTTAAAATCCACTATAATCAAGAGTGAGGTACAAACGAAGTCTTCCCTAGATAAAACTAGAGGCATATATCATCATCATCAAGATCGAACACCAATAATCAACAATAGCAAACGACAAAGAAATCATCAACAATAGCAACATTTTCACTATTGTTACCTTCTTTCTTGACATCGTTGTTGTTGTGGTTGATCTTCTTTCCCTTGCCTTTATTTCTCAACTTCCGGCAATACTTTTTAATGTGGCCTTTCAAGCCACAATGATGGCACTCAACATTAGCCCATCTATTTGAACCTCCGCGCGACGCTCCTCGTGATGCACCACGGTTATTTGAACCCCGGGCATGATTTCTCCCCCTCGACTCGGTAACCAATATCTCGGAATGTGAAGAGGAGCCTTGAGACTTTCTTCTCATATCTTCATTCAAAATACTACTCTTTGCCAAATCCATCGACATAATACCATCCGGAGCGGAATTAGACAACGACATCCTAAACGTCTCCCACAAGTTCGGCAAAGTACCAAGAAGCCACAAACCTTGAATCTCATCATCCAATCTAAGATTCATCGTCGCCATTTGGTTCATAATTCCTTGGAAGTTATTCAAGTGATCGGTTATTGGCGTACCGTCATGATACTTCAAGGCTATCATTTGCTTGAGCAAGAACATCTTGTTATTCCCGGTCTTCCGTGCATAAAACTCCGCAAGCTTCTTCCAAAGGATGTTAGCACGAGTTTCACTAACCACATGGTTCCGAACATTGTCCTCCACCCATTGTCGAATGTACCCACAAACTTATCGATGCAACAAATTCCATTCTTCATCACTTTATCCTTCGGGTTTCTCGTTAGAGAAAACCGGCAAGTAGAAATTATTGACAAAGAGCAAGTCCTCCATTTTTCCTTTCTAAAAGTTGTAATTGGAACCGTTCAAACTCTCCATTCGCGAGGTGTTCGCCTCCATAGTCGCACAAAATCAAACCAAGGCTCTGATACCACTTTGTTGGGAGAAAGAGCAACGCAACGGAATCTCAATATCTCCCAATAGCCGCTGAAATATGAAGGCGATAATAATCGAAACACAACCACGAACACGAGACAATTTTAGCGTGGAAAAACCCCCAAAACGGAGTAAAAAATCACGGGACCTGTAGGCCGCTTAAAATCTACTAAAATCAAGAGTGAGGTACAAGCGAAGTCTTCCCTCGATAAAACTAGAGGCATACATCATCATCATCAAGATCGAACACCAATCTCGGATTACAACAAACAAGAGAAGATATTTGTGAAAAACGTTCTCACAAAACAGCCTCTGGTTTCCACTCTTCAGACCGACCTAGGAACTTCCAAACCACATCTCCACCGATCAGAGCGTACCTCTATGTCTTAGGAGCATTCTGTCCAAAAATCACGACGATCGAACGGTGAACGAGTGCGCAATATTGATTTTTTCTGAGGGTTGACGAAACTGGGCGGAAACCGCGAATTTGCTCTCTTTCTCTTTCTCTTGTTTTCTCTCTCTCCTTCACTCTTTTATTTCTTCATCTCATCTAAGTCATTTATGACCTAGGCTTCATGGGCCGGATACATGGATCAATGGGTCAAAAATAACCCACATTGTTGGGCCTCCAAATTGGAGGGATACCCAACAAACTCCCCCGACCGACTAGTTGGGGGGCAATGTCAACCCGGCAACCGAGCGACAAAACTGAAACTTCCCTCTCGGAAAAACCTTTGTCAACATATCGGAACCATTGTCATCGGTATGAATCTTCTCGAGCTCCATCAACTTAGAATCCAATGCGTCACAGATCCAATAATAACGAACATCAATGTGCTTCGACCTTGAGTGAAACGAGGAGTTCTTTGCTAAATGAATGGCGCTTTGATTATCACAAAACAAGACATATTTTTCTTGCTTGACCCCAAGCTCCATTGTAAATTTCCTCAACCACAATAAATCTTTCGCTGCTTCAACGGCGGCAATGAACTCGGCCTCGGTAGTAGAGAGTGCAACACACTTTTGCAACTTCGATTGCCATGCCACGGCTCCCCCGGAAAAAGTCACCATATGCCCCGAAGTAGATTTTTGATCATCAAAGCTTCCGGCTAGATCCGAATCCGTATAACCAACTAACGTAGGCTTCTCGCATCCCAAAGCTAGTCTCAAATTCGAAGTCCCCCGGAGATATCTCATAACCCACTTCACGGCCTCCCAATGATGTCTTCCCGGATTTGAGAGATAATGACTCACCATTCCCACGGCGTGGGCAATATCCGGCCTCGTACAGACCATGACGTACATCAAACTACCAACCGCCGACGAGTATGGAACGTTCTTCATACTTGACTTTTCATCATCGATAGATGGACATTGTTGGTGGCTAAGCTTGAAATGAGAAGCAAGCGGAATGCTCACCGCTTTTGCTTCAACCATCTTGAAACACCGAAGAACTTTCTCGATGTATGATTCTTGAGACAAGTACAAATTCTTCGCCTCTCGATGACGAAAAATCTCAATTCCAAGGATCTTTTTCGCTTGTCCCAAATCCTTCATCGCAAAAGACTCACTCAAAGTCTTCTTCAACTCTTCAATCCGAGCAATGTTCTTTCCGACAATAAGCATATCGTCAACATAGAGCAAAAGGATAATGAAATCACCATCGGAGAAATTGCGCACAAACACACAATGATTGGCATTTGTCATCTTGTAGCCATTTTTAACCATCACCGAGTTAAACTTTTTGTACCATTGTCGCGGTGCTTGTTTCGAGCCGTAAAGACTCTTTACCAATTTGCAAACATAGTCTTCTTTACCATTTTCTCGAAAACCCTCCGGTTGCTCCATGTAAATCAATTCATGTAAATCACCATGAAGAAAAGCTGTCTTCGCGTCCATTTGCTCAACTTCCAAATCAAGGCTAGCGGCTAGCCCAAGCACTACCCGAATGGATTGCATCTTCACCACGGGAGCAAAAATCTCGCTAAAGTCAATGCCTTTTCTTTGACTAAAGCCCTTTACCACCAAGCGAGCCTTGAACCGTTTTTGCAAAGTGCTTTTGTCTTTCTTCACACGATAAATCCATCGATTCTTTAACACCTTTTTACCCTTTGGTAACTTCACCAATTCAAAAGTGTTATTCTCACGAAGCGATTGCATCTCATCTTCCATGGCATCCATCCATTCCTTTTTGTTTTCGTCATCCAAAGCTTCTTCAAAGCTTTCGGGTTCTCCGTCATCGGTGAGAAAGACATATTCGTTCGAGGGGTATCGAACGGAAGGATGTCTAACACTAGTGGACCGCCTCAACTCATTAGAAGGTTGCTCACTTTCATCTTCATGGCCAACCTCATTTTCAACATCAACAAAATCATTAGGATTTAAATGATTAACATGTAAATCCATACCTTGATTTTCAATTTGCACATCTTCGACAACGGTCGGGGTGGGAGCAAGATTAGTTGGTTCCGCATCAACTAATTCTTCGTCTTCAAAGGTTGGAACTTCTTTCTCAACTTTGTCGATATCTTCAATGGTGTAATCTTCCATGAATACAACATCACGACTACGAACAAGCTTTCTTGCAACCGGATCAAAGAAACGATATCCAAACTCATCGAGCCCATAACCAACGAATATACGACATGCACACAAGGTGGTCTCATCGACCTCTCATCCTTCGGAACGTGCACATACGACATGCACCCAAACACTCGAAGATGGTCGTACGTGACATCTTTACCACTCCAAACACGGCTCGGAACATCAAACTTCAAAGGCACACAAGGTGTGAGATTTAGCACATGTACAACCATACTCAATGCTTCGCCCCAAAAGTACTTCGGCAACTTTGATTGAGAAAGCAAGCATCTCATTCTTTCAACCAAAATTCTATTAATTCTTTTGGCAAACCCATTCAATTCCGGTGTCTTCGGAGGAGACTTTTGGTGACGCATTCCTTGCTCTCGGCAATATTCATCGAAAGGACCGATGTATTCTCCCCCGTTATCCGTTCGGATACACTTGAGCTTTTTCCCCGTTTGTCGTTCAACCGACGCTTGAAACGACTTGAATGTATCTAACACTTGATCTTTTGTCTTCAAGGTGTAAGCCCAAACTATCCGAGAGTGGTCGTCGATAAAAGTCACAAAGTAATAGGCATCGCCAAGGGACCGTGTCTTCATCGGCCCACAAACATCGGAATGTACTAAGTCCAACACTTGTGACTTTCTCTTTGGTTCAAACCGAAATGATACACGCCCTTGCTTTCCCGCCAAACAATGCGAGCATCTCTTTAACTTTGCGTTGGAAACTCCAAATAGTGCATTCTTTTTCACCAAGATTCCCAAACCTTTCTCACTCATATAACCCAAACGTTTGTGCCATAGTTCGGAAGAACTTTCATCTTTGCAAGTGTTGGCGTAGCATTTAGAACTCCCAAATTGCGCGACATACAAATTGGAGCGTTTTTTTCCTCTTGCAATCACCATTGAGTCTTTCTTTAGCTTCCATTCATTTTCCAAGAAAGAGTTGCCATAACCTTCATCGTCCAATTTTGAAACCGACAAGAGATTGAACCGAAGGTCCGGAACATGCTTCACATCTTTGAGAACTAGAGAAGTGTCATTACTAGTTTCAACACATACATCTCCAATTCCAATCACTTTTGAGTATCCCTTGTTCCCCATGCCGACTATACGAAAATCATCGGCCTTATAAGTAGAGTAAATATCGCGTCGTGAAGTCCCGTGCGAAGAAGCACCACTATCAACCACCCAACTCATCTCATCGCGAGATAAATTGACACTTTCTTCATAATAATCACAAACGACAAAGAAATCATCAACAATAGCAACATTTTCACTATTGTTACCTTCGTTCTTGACATCGTTGTTGTTGTGGTTGATCTTCTTTCCCTTGCCTTCATTTCTCAACTTCCGGCAATACTTTTTAATGTGGTCTTTCAAGCCACAATGATGGCACTCAACATTAGCCCATCTATTTGAACCTCCGCGCGACGCTCCTCGTGATGCACCACAGTTTTTTGAGCCCCGGGCATGATTTCTCCCCCTCGACTCGGTAACCAATACCTCGGAATGTGAAGAGGAGCCTTGAGACTTTCTTCTCATCTTCATTCAAAATACTACTCTTTGCCAAATCCATCGACATAATACCATCCGGAGCAGAATTAGACAACGACATCCTAAACGTCTCCCACGAGTTTTGCAAAGTACCAAGAAGCCACAAACCTTGAATCTCATCATCCAATCTAGGATTCATCGTCGCCATTTGGTTCATAATTCCTTGGAAGTTATTCAAGTGATCGGTTATTGGCGTACCGTCATGATACTTTAAGGCTATCATTTGCTTGAGCAAGAACATCTTGTTATTCCCGGTCTTCCGTGCATAAAGCTCCTCAAGCTTCTTCCAAAGGATGTTAGTACGAGTTTCACTAACTACATGGTTCCGAACATTGTCCTCAAATCACGATGATCGTACGGTGAACGAGTGCGAAATAACGATTTTCTGTCCAAAAATCATGACGACCGTACGGTGAACGAGTGCGAAATAACGATTTTCCCGCGGGTCGACGAAATTGGGCGGAAACCGCTAATTTGCTCTCTTTCTCTTTCTCTTGTTTTCTCTCTCTCGTTCACTCTTTTATTTCTTCATCTCATCTAAGTCATTTATGACCTAGGCTTCATGGGGAGGATACATGGATCAATGGGTCAAAAATAACCCACATTGTTGGACCTCAAAATAGGAGGGATACCCAACAAAATATATAAATATATATATATATATATATAAATAATATATTATGCTTAATTTAGGTGAGACCAACTTTGGCACTCAAATATTTAAGATTTTCTTTTATTTTATGCATTGTTTGGTCTCTTTCTCTTGCTTAGTCCTGAGGATGCTTTTTTATATTGTTCTCGAAAGAGAGGACTAAATTATTTACTGGTTTTAGTATTGTGATTTTAAATCATTTAGATTATCACAATTTAGCAAAAATTCAGTACACGTGAAAAGTAAAAGCATGGTTTTATAGGTAATAGTCAATCCTATTAGGGTTAGAGTTGGTTAAAATTGTACTATAAGAAAAGTGCAGACTAGTGTACTACTATGCAATTCTAAAAAACACTTCTCGCGATGGATTTTAATTGTTGTGTGAAGTTATATACGACAATTAAAATTTGTAGTGAAACCGTCGTGTAAACTTGACCTAGCCGTGACTAGCATTATTATAAAGGTAAACTGCGGCTAATGTACCCAGTGTTTTATTTTCTGCGGATTATGTACCCAATGTTTATTTTCAGCGGCTAATGTACCCAATGTTTGATCCGTTAGATATTTTTGGGTTTTCCGTTAGTTGACCGTTAGAGAGTTATCCTTCTCTATATGACACTTTTCATATTTTTGACATAACTCACTTATTTTTTGTCCAAATTTTATGCACGACTTATGGTTGGAAAGATAAGAGATAGATCTACAACTTTGGTGTTTTAAGTTTTGTAAAATCAATTTAAAAAAAATACGAAATTTCAAGTACAACGTAAAACTGGACATTAGTTCAATGCAAAATATTTGTTTTGAGCAAATTTTAATATACTTAAAGACTTTTTATGATGAAACGTAAAATAAAACAGTTGTAGATAAATGTTTTATCTTTCCAAAGGTTATTTATTTATAAATTTTGGATAAAAACCGAGTGAGTTATGCCAAAAATATGAAATATTATTTCACATCACATCTTTCATATTTTTGGCATAACTCACTCATTTTCTGTCAAAAATTTATAAATAAACACCCGTTAGAAAGATAAATATTTATCTACAACTTTTTGCTTTTACATTTCATCATGAAAAAGTCATTAAGTATATTAAAATTTGTTCGAAACAAATATTTTGCATTAAACTAATGTCCAGGTTTACGTTAAATTTGAAATTTCGTATTGTTCTAAGACTTATTTTACAAAACTTAAAATACCAAAGCTGTATATCTATCTTTTATCTTTCCAACCATAGGTTGTGCATTAAATTTGGACAAAAAATGAGTGAGTTATGTAAAAAATACGAAAAGTGTACATATAGAAGAGGATAACTCTCAAACGGTCAACTGACGGAAAACCCAAAAATATCTAAGGGATCAAACGTTGGGTACATTAGCCTCTGAAAATAAATATTGAGTACAAAGTCCACAGAAAATCAAACATTAAATACATTAGCCGCAATTTACCCTTATTAGAAAATAAAAACCATATATAGTAGAGCCACGATCGAAGATGACGATTTAATTACATGGTTTTATCTAATAATCCTACTTTACACAATGACTTTGTTGGACTACCATGTCGTATGACGATGTTCAATCTCCCTCAAAAATGTAAAAAACTATAATATATATATGCATATATTAAATTATAATTGTATTGATTGGATTGAGTTTTATGGATTGACAGAAGCTATTATCGTTGCACTCACAATAATTGCCGAGTGAAAAAGAGAGTGGAACGACTCTCAGAAGATTGTCGTATGGTCATCACAACCTATGAAGGTAGACACAACCACATTCCTTCCGACGACTCAAACTCATCGGAACATGAGTGCTTCTCCTCTTTCTAGCATTCAAGTTATGATATATGTTGGGGGGTATTTTTGTAAAATATATTAATAAAGAAATATTATTTAATTAATCATTTCTTTATTAATTAAATCATTTCTAAACCCAAAAAACCCTCCGGAGGCCCGTTTTCGTAAAATAAAGTGTCTAGATGTTCCTAAAAATATCAAGATACCAAAAAACGACATAAAATTTGTGAAAAACGGACGCGGGACGAGTTCGGGAGCGAAAAAACACTTCGGGAGCACTTTTGTGGGCCCCACTCGCATCCAGGCCCAATCAGGGGCTGCCACGTGGCAGCTAACACCCCCACTCGCCCTCCACTCGCCCACCTGCCCGCTGACGTCATCGCTGACCTCATCGCTGACGTCATCAGAGCCTGTCTCTCTCTCCTGGCGCGTGGACAGCGCGTGGGCAGCGCGTAGCCGCGGAAAACCCGCGCGTGTGGGCGCGTGGAGCATCGGATCGGGCTGATTTTGGTGGCGTTGGAAAGATCTCATTCCGAGAACTCAAAAAACTATATTTATTTTCTTCAGGGGCCTCCTTAAGTGGGAGATAATTGCGTTTTAGTCCTCGGATTCGCTTATAAAAGGAAGCTCGGTTCATTCAAACCGGAGGGAATCGGAACTCGACCAAATTCTCTCGAGCCTCTCTCTACTCCCTATAAACTCGCCTCCCCCTAAAATATTCCACTAATGTTGAGCGTCGGAGGTGAATCAGGGGGTATTCCCCCCTGTTTTCCCTGACCTCGGGTATTCTTTTGCCAGGTCCAGAAATTGAGAGAAAGCGGAAGTTTCGGAGAAATATTTTCAATAGATCAACCTGAGGGGAACCTCTGGAGAGAATCCCGGGATGATTGACGACCCCGCCTGTCTTAATTCTAGCTCTGTGCGGAACCCGTTCTGTTTCCCAGTCCGTATCTTTCATAGATATCGTGACTTTGTGAACAGTCTGTAGGACCCAGACTAGGATTGACTTCACGGGCCGAGGGTCCAATCTCCTGAGATTCATTGCTGGATCAAACACACTCTCCCGTTCGTGGGAACCCGATCCTGTGAGGAGCCCAAACCTGTAACCCGGGCCTAGTCCATTCCTGGCCTGGAGGTAACAGGTAGTGAGTATCCCCGGATCGTCGGATCACGAACGGCGAACGATACGTTTAGATCTCAGTACCAGGGACTTCGCTCGGAATCCGTATCATACACACCAAGAAGGGGGAAAGAATCTGTCATCCCCGCAATAGGGCCTACAAACCCAACACAAGTCATCATAAGCCCACCAAAAGTCAACAAAACGACATTGGGCCCGGTCCAACACCAACAATTGGGCCGCAACAGTGTTTGATCCAAAAAACGGCATCAACATTTTGGCGCTAGAAGGAGGGGGCTCACGAGTTTAAGCCTCGAGTCCCTACCAGCACATTCGGCCACCACGGTCGCCATACATCACACTCGTTGCAACCGAGCCACCACGAGCTCGGATTCGCACCCACAAACACCGCCGCATCATTCCGGTCGTCAAAACTCCATATATATATTATATATATACTTCCTCAAAAATATATATATATCCCTTTTTATATATATATATATATATAAAAAAAAAAAAACACAACGTGATCAGCAAATATATTATACACCTTGTAAGTATAATATATACAATTTCACATATATTCCCTTATACACACAAATATATATATTATACATATATACATATAAATAAATATATGTATATATAATATATAAAAAAAAAAAAAGAAGCAGAGCTCCCACGAGGCCAACGTAGCGGAGGCTTCATTGTCTCCATCCCGGGAAGTTTCGCCGCCGACGAGCCAAAGCGTCCCGGCACCATAGTTACCACACCGCCGGAGCGGCCCGCCGGGCAAAACCCCCTCGTTGTTGCACCCATCACTACCGGGCCGGTCGCCGAGCCACGGCGTAACACTATTCGCCGCGATCCCTACCGGACCGCCGAGGAACTCAGCCGGACTCACCACGAGCTCCGGAGACCTCTCCGCACGAGATCGCTGGCGACGAAGACGCCTCGGCATCGCGAGGCTCACACCACCTAATATCGGCGACCAAAGCACCGCCGCTCGGAATCATCGGCTTCTCCGGTCTGCCTCGTGCCCCGCCACCGCGCGCCTCCTCCCATCATGATTCGCGCCTCGGTCGGAGTAGCTTGCGCAAGCTCGCCATAATCCGCCGTCGACGGTAGAAAGCCCGTCGAAAGCGTACGCCGGAGCTCGCCGAAGCAAGTGGAGGGCGGAGGCAAGCCCGAAGAGGAAGAAGGAGACTCCCTTCGTGCTTCAAAAAAAAAAAAAAAAAAAAAAAAAAAGGAGGAAGCCTCCTGCTCCTGTCGAAGGAGAGAAAAGAAAGAAGAAAAAGAAAAGAAAAGAGAAAAGAGAGAAAAAAAAAATTGTATAAAAGTAATAATATATATAATAAGTAATATACATACTTATTAAGGACCCATCTTTACAAAAACGACGCCAGATTTCATCGCGGTCGTCTCAGCGACCTCACCACCCACTTCTGCAAAGATGTCAGTCAACCTCTCCGATGACACCACGAGCGGCCCCACCGAGGGTGCCGCCCAGAGCACCGAAGCGCGAAGCCCAGTTCAAAATCAGCCAGGGATGAGCGATCCCGTAGATGTCGGAGATGACATGCGATTATCACGACTGGAGGATAGTGTGTTCCGACTAGCGGGGTTAATCTCCAGATACCTCGGGACGGACGACGTCGTCCATGACGTCTTCGGCGGAGACAGATCCCTAGATCTGGAGCCAACACAAAGAGATAGTCTCGAGACGCAATGGCAACCCGCCCCGGAGGACGCCCAGTCACTAGGGTCAACAGAGTCTCTGCCGACCTGGAGATCTCATAGCCGTCGCCTCTCTCCAGACACCCTGGCTCCCCGGAACGAGACAGCCGCCGCTACGCCGCCCCCGACAACGGCCCCGTCGGCCGCCCCCGAATGGAAAAACGAACTCGAAGCACTCAAAAAGGAGATGCGAGAGCTCGCCGCCGCCAACGGCTCAAATTCAGTCGTACGAAGCATGCTCGAAGGGACCATATCCCCCCTCGCCGACCACGTGCTTGCGGAAGAAATTGTGGGAGATCTCCGCTCCCTACCAAGCTTCGTCTACGACGGAAACGGCGACCCGACATACCACTTGGTCCGATATCAGACCACGATGCAGCTGAAGAAATGCTCTGCTTCCACGATGTGTCAAGCATTTTGCCTCACCCTCGTAGGCGCAGCCTTTGAATGGTATCAACGACTCCCGAATGGCTCTATAAGTTCCTTCGAAGAACTAAAGGAGAGTTTCATCTCACGATTCTCAAGCTCGCTGGCGCGAAGAAAGGAGAAGTCCTACTTGTGGACGCTCAAGCAACGGGAAGATGAATATCTCCAAGACTACCTAAATAGGTTCATCAGCGAATCGAACAAGGTCAACAACTACACCGACGATGATGCCGTCACCGCTGTGATCGACGGCCTCCCGTTTAGCAGCTTTGCGCGATCTCTTGTCAAAAAGAGGCCAACCTCTATGGCAGAGCTGATGGCGCGAGCCGCACAGGACATCTCGGTTGAGGAATACTTCAGCAACCGGAGACAAATAGATCAGGAAACTCGACGTCTGAACGACGGCGAATCTCGAAGAAAGAAACGCCAGCCAGGCACGTCGTCAGACCACGACGACCAATCTGGGAAACGGTTCCGGGGTGACACAACACCACTGAACACCTCTCCCGCGACGATCCTGAAACTTCACAAAGAAAAGTTCGTCCGACCCTCGCCAATGTTAGAAGGCGCCAAGCGGAACCAGAGCAAATACTGCGAGTTCCACCAAGAAGTCGGACACTCCACCTCTGATTGTTGGCAGTTAAAGCAACAAATTGAAGGCCTGATCAAAGAAGGTAAACTCAAGGAATATGTGTCAGGAAAGACGGTCGATAGCGACACGTCATCCGACTAGCCTCTCAAGGCCGTCAGGAAACCGCCGGCAACATGTCTCCAAGTAAACCCGTTCCTTGCTCTACTATTTCTTTAAATTCCAAGAAGTACCCTTGAAGGTACACTGGTTTTGTAAAGAAGTGCCCCCTCGAGGCACAAGTTTTCGCTTTTCAGCGTTGTATCCACCAAAATATTATAAATAAGAAAGAGTTCTCGCGCTCTCCCCTTTTTACTAAAAAGAAAGTATGGAAGGTTATCTCTCAAGAAAACACTTGAAGACGTACATGGGAGGTTACTTCAAAAAAACGCCAACTCCACACACGCAAAACGTGGCTGGTAGGTTATCTCTGGGACACCACCGAAAACACACGGTAGGTGATCTACGGGGAAACCACCACGATCGTAAAAGCGTAAAATGATAAGGTGTCTAGCAAAGGACCCCCATAAACTTAAACAGAGTGTTCTTCCTAGGGACGCCACCATACATCTTTTAATCAAAGGCCAAAAATCCCCCTATGAGCAAAGATAGTTTTCCACAAGGCAAAGCCTTCCGCAAAACTGGGGGGTTAATGTTGGGGGGTATTTTTGTAAAATATATTAATAAAGAAATATTATTTAATTAATCATTTCTTTATTAATTAAATCATTTCTAAACCCAAAAAACCCTCCGGAGGCCCGTTTTCGTAAAATAAAGTGTCTAGATGTTCCTAAAAATATCAAGATACTAAAAAACGACATAAAATTTGTGAAAAACGGACGCGGGACGAGTTCGGGAGCGAAAAAACACTTCGGGAGCACTTTTGTGGGCCCCACTCGCATCCAGGCCCAATCAGGGGCTGCCACGTGGCAGCTAACACCCCCACTCGCCCTCCACTCGCCCACCTGCCCGCTGACGTCATCGCTGACCTCATCGCTGACGTCATCAGAGCCTGTCTCTCTCTCCTGGCGCGTGGACAGCGCGTGGGCAGCGCGTAGCCGCGGAAAACCCGCGCGTGTGGGCGCGTGGAGCATCGGATCGGGCTGATTTTGGTGGCGTTGGAAAGATCTCATTCCGAGGACTCAAAAAACTATATTTATTTTCTTCAGGGGCCTCCTTAAGTGGGAGATAATTGCGTTTTAGTCCTCGGATTTGCTTATAAAAGGAAGCTCGGTTCATTCAAACCGGAGGGAATCGGAACTCGACCAAATTCTCTCGAGCCTCTCTCTACTCCCTATAAACTCGCCTCCCCCTAAAATATTCCACTAATGTTGAGCGTCGGAGGTGAATCAGGGGGTATTCCCCCCTGTTTTCCCTAACCTCGGGTATTCTTTTGCCAGGTCCAGAAATTGAGAGAAAGCGGAAGTTTCGGAGAAATATTTTCAATAGATCAACCTGAGGGGAACCTCTGGAGAGAATCCCGGGATGATTGACGACACCGCCTGTCTTAATTCTAGCTCTGTGCGGAACCCGTTCTGTTTCCCAGTCCGTATCTTTCATAGATATCGTGACTTTGTGAACAGTCTGTAGGACCCAGACTAGGATTGACTTCACGGGCCGAGGGTCCAATCTCCTGAGATTCATTGCTGGATCAAACACACTCTCCCGTTCGTGGGAACCCGATCCTGTGAGGAGCCCAAACCTGTAACCCGGGCCTAGTCCATTCTTGGCCTGGAGGTAACAGGTAGTGAGTATCCCCGGATCGCCGGATCACGAACGGCGAACGATACGTTTAGATCTTAGTACCAGGGACTTCGCTCGGAATCCGTATCATACACACCAAGAAGGGGGAAAGAATCTGTCATCCCCGCAATAGGGCCTACAAACCCAACACAAGTCATCATAAGCCCACCAAAAGTCAACAAAACGACATTGGGCCCGGTCCAACACCAACAATTGGGCCGCAACAGTGTTTGATCCAAAAAACGGCATCAACAATATATATAGAACATTAAAAGTTAAGGAAACCATATTCTTATATCTTTCATTTTATACTATAATTGATTTAGCTTGTGACATTTAATCTTTGTCTAAATTCATCTTCATTTTTTCTATAGTGGGATTGCCGATTTTAAATTGATACCAAATTTTATAAAGATTGATAGTATGTTTCAACATCTTCATATCCAAAGATGTTGTGAGCATATATTGGTCACTTGGTTTGTGTCGAGTAAGAATACATATTCGCTAATATCGAATTGCAGGCGGTTAAAAACTATTATGCAATATTCCGTCGAGCAAGATTTTACGATGGTTTTTAAAATTGTCGCGCAAAATGCTTATAACATGGTGGTTTAAAGCTGTCGTTCAAGGTTGTAATTTTTTTTATGTTGGTTGCGAGCTATATTCTCGCTACTACGACCTATGGAATCGCTACGGTAGATTTCGATCTCTCACGATGGTTTATTTGGCTGTCTTGTGAGACAATTACCAACAAAGTCGCCACGGCGAAGTTTGTCTCTCCGGTGAGTGTACACTTTGCACAGCATTTTAAAATTTAAAATTGTCCATGCAAAGTTTATTATAATATTTTTTTAAGATGTCGCCGCTAGAAAAAATAAAAAACTTTGTCTCAACGAATACTTCAAAATTTCCATATACACTATGTCATTTGGGCACGCACGGTTTTGAACTGCTGCGCAAAAATTGATCCCAATTGAGTACAACTTGGTTACATTAGTCACCATTAACTTTTTATTTTTATTTTTATTTTTGTATGTAGATGACTAAAATATAAAAAAAAAAAAAAAAACATATTTTTTTAAATCTTATTGTAAATTAAATCATATAGGAAATAACGTTCTAATATTTCACTGACAACATTCCACGCTATCCATATCCATAGTTCATCGTAAAGTTGCTAATTTTGAGTAAGAAAATTTATGGTCCATTGAATTGCCTAATGAAAAGTGACAACCAAATGAAATTGTTAGCCTCAGACTCAAAAGTGACCTCTTTTTTACAGGTAAAATGAGAACCAAAGGGCTTGTATATAAATAGTGTTACATTATATATCTATCGTGCTTAAGTTACAGAAAGAAATAGGATCCATTTACATTGTCACTGGGACCTACAAAGCCTTGCGACAAAGACCCCAGCCGAGCGAATCTCCGAGCCTCCTCATGCCGGCCGAACCGCTCGAGAAGTCCCACGAGCAGGGAAAAATGCTCCTCTGAAGCGTTAACTTTGTACCGGCGAGTCATCAGCCGGAAGACCCGACATGCATCGTCCACAAACCCGCCTTCGTCGCAAGCAGACAGAACTGCGTCGAACGTAAATCTGCTTGGAACAAAGCCTCCGTCTCTCATCTCATCAAACATGTCGATTGCTTCTCTGTACATGCCGTTGCTCCGACAAGCCTCCATAATTGCCGTCCACGTCATTGATCCCTTCAGCGGGATTGAATCGAACACCGATATCGCACGGTCGACCATACCACAACTCCGGTACGCCTTAACGAGATCCGCCATGACGAAATGGACAGATTCGAAGTTCCTCTTCAGGATTTGACCTTGTACTTCCTTCACAAGCTTTGCATTCTTCAGCTTACCGGAGACGCTTAAAATTCTCCCTATGGCTACGGAATCCGGTCGGTGCTTGGACGCCACCATGGATCTTACCACATCGAGCGCGTCAGAGAGATTCCCGCTTTCGACATACGCGTCAATCATCGCCGTCCACACGATCACGTTCCGCTTCTCCGTGGACTCAAAAAGTTTTTGGGAGTACTCAACGACGCCGCATTTCGAGTACATGACCATCAACGACGAGGCGATCGACACATTGGGGAAGAAGCAGTTCTTCACGGCATAGGCGTGGATCTCTCTCCCGGAATTCAGAGCCCGAAGCTCAGCGCAGACAGGGATCACCGTTGCAACAGTGACAACATCCGGCTTTGTGCCTTCTTGCTGCATCCACGTGATTGACTGCAGCGCCTGCTCCAACCGCCCGTTCGAGACGTAACCCGACATCAGTGCCGTCCAACAAATTGCGTTACGTTCCCCGGACCGGTAAAAAACCCGCCGCCCGTTTTCCATGTCTCCGCATTTACAATACATGTCAATCAGAGCAGACTGAATGAAAATCTGCCGGGCGTAGCTCTTTGTTTTTACAACATACGCGTGAACCTCCCGTTCGATCCGTCGAGCCGTGACATCACCAATCGCCGGGAGAATCGTCGTCAAGATAACCGAATTCGGCCGTAACCCTTTGCTCACCATCCGGCGCAAATGCTTAAGATCTTGCAAATGCATTCCGTTATGCGTAAACCCGGAGATCATCGCGCCGTGAAGAACGATATCTCTCTCTGTAATTTCATCAAACACTAGGCGGGCAAGCTTGATCTTGCCACATTTGAAGTAAAAATCAACTAAACACGTCCGAAGAAGCTCGCTGCCGATGAACCCGTTCTTGATTAAAAGCGCGTGGGTTTTCAATCCTTGCCGGAGAGCAACTGCCCCGGAGAAGCTCTGATCACGTTCGAGAACGTGTACTCATTGAGCTCAAGCCCTAAACTCCGCATCTCGTGGTAAGCCGTCACCGCCTCGCGGTACCGCCTTCCGCCGGCAATGACAGAGCCGCGGAGGAGCGCGTTCCACGAGTACACGCTCCGGTTTTTTGCATGGAGCTCGTCTGAAAAGCCCGTGCGCGTGATCGAGGGAGCCGCACGCAGTGTACATGAGCACAAGTTTCGTGCGTAGATACTCGTTGCTTTCGAGCCCGTTGACACGGAGAAAGGCATGGATCTGCTTGGCATCTTCGAGCGATTTGGTGCGCGTGCACGCGCCAATGAGTGCGGATAATGTCGTGGCATTCACCGGAATTCCTCTCTGATCCATGTAATCCAAAATCGCAAAGGCTTCGGCAAATTTGCCCCATCTCGCAAATCGCTGGATGTCTCTGCAGACTGTGCGCGGGTTCTTGTTGTGGAGAGGCAGCGATTCCGGAAAGCCAAAGTCGTCGTTTCGCTCGGTAAGCGTCTGCTTCTGGAGGCGCTTCTCTCGGCGAAACGGAGACGCTTTCGGGTTGGAGATTTTAGTGAATGGCTGCGGCGGGGAACGGTGGAAGCGAGTTGGGAAGGTTGAGGAGGCTAGGGTTTCCATGGCGTCCTAAACTTCGCAACCTGAAGTTCAAATTGTCAGAGCAATCCCATCCAATTCCAAGTAACCTCTGAGGCGAGCTTGTTCCGTTTACTATCTTCGTAGTGATTTTCGAGAATATCAACAAAGACGCACAAATGTATGCACAACGAGGTATCTAGAAGCTCGTCCGTCAATGGTGGCGGAGATAAAATGGCGAGCAGAGTCGGTGAACGAGTCGAAGAAGGAGTCTCCGAGCTCTGATGGCCTTCCAAGTTAACCAGCAAAGAAATGCGGGATCCTTGTCGGAGAACCAGAGACTCCGGCGATAGTGAAGAGATTGGCCAAGGGACGAAGAGTGAGTGAGAAGAAGGTCGACAAAAAATTGTTAAAAATAAGGGTGAACTACCCAATGTTTGATTTTTTTGAATTATGTACCCAATGTTTATTTTTGGTGGCTAATGTACCCAATGTTTGATTTCTTAGATATTTTCGTGTTTTCTGTTAGTTGACCGTTAGAGAGTTATCATCCTCTACATGTACACTTTTCGTTTTTTGACATAACTCACTCATTTTTGTCCAAATTTTATGCACGACCTATGGTTAGAAAGATAAGAGATAGATATACAACTTTGTTGTTTTAAGATTTGTAAAATAAGTTTTAGAAAAATACGAAATTTCAAATACAACGTAAAATTAGGCGTTAGTTTAATACAAAATATTTGTTTCGAGCAAATTTTAATATATTAATTGACTTTATATGGTGAAACGTAAAACTAAAAATTTGTAGATAAATATTTTATCTTTCCAGCGGATATTTTTTTATAAATTTTGGACAAAGGATGAGTAAGTTAGGCCAAAAATATGAAATATTATTTCACATCACATATTTCATATTTTTGACATAACTCACTCATTTTTTATCCATAATTTATAAATAAACACCCAATAGAAAGATAAAATATTTATCTACAAATTTTTAGTTTTACGTTTCACCATATAAAGTCAGTAAATATATTAAAATTTGCTCGAAACAAATATTTTGTATTAAACTAACATCTAATTTTACGTTGTATTTGAAATTTCGTATTTTTCTAAAACTTACTTTACAAATCTTAAAACAACAAAATTGTAGATCTATCTCTTATCTTTCTAATCATAGGTCGTGCATAAAATTTGGACAAAAAATGAGTGAGTTATGTCAAACATACGAAACGTGTACATGTAGAGGATGCTAACTCTCTAACGGTCAACTAACGGAAAACACGAAAATATCTAACAGATCAAACATTAGGTACATTAGCCACAAAAAATAAACATTGGATACATAATTCGCAAAAGATCAAACATTGGGTACATTAGCCGCAGTTTACCCTAAAAATAAACAAGTAAACTAAGGGCTTATGGCATGAATGACTTTATTTGAGATTTGGTGGTTATACCTTCGGTATTGTTCACATGTTTGGTTCATACCCTTCCTTAAACGAAGTGAGGCCATTTATAGTTCGTTGGGCTCGATTTTCTCTATCCTCTTATTTTATTATTTTTTTCTCTCTCCTCCCTTTTTAATATTATTTCTTTCCCTCCCTATTTCTCTCTCCTCTCTTATTCGTCTTGTTCTTCGATTCCCCAATTGCCGAGAAACCTAAAGCTCCCATTGTTTCTTCGCCGATTCACTGTATTCCTCCTCTTTGTCTTATGCGTTACCCAGCCAACGATTAACGAATCTTTCAATTCGATTGTATATCAAGAATTGACTCATTCGAAGGTGTGTAATCATATTTTATTGTTGTTTTCAATTTATGGATAAATAGCGGTATGTATATATTATCTAGCGGTACCGATATCTGTAGGCAGAATGTACTCTCTGGATCCTTAAAAATATAAGGTATGATTATCCCAGTATAATAAAGTAATTTTATTATTGTTTTCAATTTGTATAGAAAATATAGCGGTAAATATATATTATCTAGCGGTACAGATATCTGTAAGCAAAATGTACTCTCCGGATCCTTAAAATATAAGGTAAGGTTATCCCAGTAAATAAAATAATTTTATTATTGTTTTCTATTTGTGGACAAAATATAGCGGTATGGATATATTATATTGAGGTACCGCTATATGTAGGCAGTTTGTACTTTCTAGATCATTAAAATATAAGGTAAGGTTATCCCAATATGAGAACGTAATTTTATTATTGTTTTCAATTTGTGGACAAATTATAGCGGTATGAATATATTATATAGAGGTACCGCTATATGTAGGCAGAATGTACCCTCTGGATCATTAAAATATAAGGTAAGGTTATCCCAGTATAATAACATAATTTTATTATTGTTTTCAATTTGTGGAAGAAATATAGAAGTATTAATGTCTTATGTATCGGTACCGAGATCTGTAGGCCGAATGTACTATATGAATCCTTAAAATATAAACTAAGATTAACCACTGTAATCAAGTACCAAATTGTTGTTTTCAATTTTTGATAAATTATGCGCTATGAATATGTTATGTAGCGGTACCGTGATCTGTAGGCCGAATTTAGTTCGTACTCTATGAATTCTTAAGTATAAACTCGGTCGAAAACTTACCGCTACAAAACGTTATAATATAGTTGTATCATATAAGCCTATAACAGTTTAATTTAAGATTGAAGTATTTTTTCATTTGCAGGATGAATGATTACCTTTTGATTGTCAGTCTTGGCGGAGAATGGAATTTCGATAGATATCGTTATAAGTGGTGGTGGGAGGGCTGCAACTACTTTAACCGTTAAAAAGTATGCTTTAAACAACATATATGATTTGAAGGAGTTGTTGTATAACAAATTTGATATTGTTCGACAATTTGATTTAAAACTAACTTATTACCCAGTTGATCACAGTACTCAGCCAATAGCCATTGCTGATGAACCTGACTTCGAATCATATATTCCGACACCAGATAGACCGTCAGGGTTGAAACAGTTGTACGCCGAGCTAGTGAAAAATGTATCTCCTGAAGTAGACACCATATGTAACTGCTACATGACATTGTGTATAAAGTAGCGGTAATATGTATCGTGGAACGTGGTATAGCGGTATCGTATAATGTTAAGGTATTTGAATTTTGGATTTGAGTCGTTTTCATTTTCTTGTTGCCTTTCTCTTGGCGAGCGTCAGTTGTGGAGGAAACTGAAAAGACGTATCATGTTTTTTTTTCCTTTTTCTTAATGGAAACTGAACCTTTCATTTACTGAATAACAGATCGTACAGGGTTACATCCTTTCATTTAAAATTATGGCAAGTGTTACAACTGTCAGTGATGGGAGTTCCTTCATAAAGGGTTATCGCGAAAGCATGATTCACTCAAATATCTAATACTTACTCATATTCGGTCTGGTGCAAGATGGAGGTCCGTTGCACGAGATAAAACTGCACACCGATTCGAGCCAGTCGTGGGTCAATCAGGACTTAGGGTCCTTATTTATCATCGTGATCGTGATGATATGTAATTACCGCTATGATTTATCTGATATAAAGGTAGTGATTGAACTTACTATAGTTCATTCGGGCTAGTAGTATTTTAATTCGGGTTATTAATTAAACTTGTTAAATTTACTCCAGCAACATTAATGTTATTAACGCTTATACCGCTATTGTCATTGTGTAGAATATCGGGTAAATGACAAAATTATGTAGAAATAAAAAAATAAGCAAATATCATTAGCGTTGTGTCATAATAATATAATTACCGTTATTTTACAATTTGTATAATACAAGAATATTATTTGGATCGTTTGGAATACAAACAAATAAATAAATATAATAATCTAGCAAAGAAGTATAGGTCCGAGATCTGGCAAATTCTAATTAGGGCTATTTTACAATTTGTATTATACAAGAATATTATTTGTATCCTTTGGAATACAAATACATAAATACAATAATCTGGCAAAGAAGTATATGTCCGAAACACCGTTGTCACAGTTAATAATTTTTAAAAAAGTAGAGGCCAGAACAACGTTGTCACAACTAATGCCGTCTCCCTATGAAAAGATTATTCTGACCAATGTGTTTCAGAGACCTATCCACAAAGTCTTGGGATTTCGGTCATGCTCATACCAACTATTTTTTTGGGTGGCATAATGGCTCAGTTAAGTCGTTCACTAATACACTGGAGACAAATAAACAAGGAAGTTAGAATCAGGATAATATTTTTTTTTAAATGAGAATAAATAAATGGTTTAAAGAAATCTTACGACGGTGACGGAGACGGGGGCGCATTGACAAACATGAACGCTTAAGGTGTTTTTTTTTTTTAATGGAAAGCCTTACGTGTTTGAGTTCAAACATGTTAGACCCTAGATTTGGGTTACAGAAAAATCTAGATTTGTATGAGGGTTCCCAAAGGGGTATGGAGTATGTATTAGGGTCTCACAAAGTGGTAATGTAAAACGGCAAATTGAGATTGAACATTTAGGTTTTCCTCGTTTCCGTTTTATAGAACTAATGAGGGTATATTGGTATTTACACGAAAATTGGCGGTAAGAGGAAATATTTCGCGGTATATGAGTGTTGGACATATGTGTCCTTAAACAAGATATTTAACCATTTGTAAAAGATTATGACAATTCGTTGAATAAAGATGATACTTGTTATGTTAATCTTATTATAGTTTCTGGTAGAGTAAAATAGAATATTTGATTCCTTAGTTCATAAAGGATGCAATTATGCTATTACTATCACAACAGAGTCGATGTGAGGAAGAATTAATAATCATAATAAATGAACTTAAAATGTCTGTGACCTGATTAACTGGGTGGGAGCCCTAATCGTGTAAGGTCATTAATGTGACTAAGTGATAATCCTATTCTGGATTATGTGTGTGTCACACTCACTAGAAGTGCATTAAGTATGAAGCGTCTTCATACTGGACTGGACCTGACTTAAACTCAAGAAGTTATCATATAAGACTGCCACTGATAACTTGTAGTTGAGTCACAAAATGATGATCAAATGGATATTAGTTCTAAGTCCTGAGTGATCATGAGTCCGAGCTACTGGCCTGATTGGTCTTTGATTTAACCGTTAAAGAACACAAGATATTACCGCTGTTCCCAACACTATTATTTTGGGAACATGATAGTCAGTAGTAAGGATAGCTTGATCCTAGACATGGGCATTACACCGCTCTCTTCAGAGTCATGATGATTCCCTTGATTGTCAGTGGTGAGAAGTGAGAGGTACCCGTACGCAACTTATGAATCGAAAAACCATAAGTGGGTTGCTCATAATATTACTGACTGATTCAAGGATGAAAATACAATGAAGGGCATTACGGCAAAAACCGCCTGCTCATGTGTGAGTCATCAAGTGAAAGGACAATAACCCGAATATGATTGTATCAATGGACACCCTACTGTTATAAGGGAATAATATATACCGTATCACTAAAGAGTGCAGCCTCGGGTCTATAGTTGAATCACTTCGAGGTTTGACGAACAACTAGCAGTTCGTTGGAGCTTAAGTGATACGGGTCCATGGTCTCCAGGATAGCTCCGTAACGGCTGGATAATGTTTAATCATTTGGCTCGACTTATAAAACTGACAGGTCTGTGTCAGACGTCAGATAGTTTTATCGCCAGCGTGGCAAAAGTACCATATTTTGGTACACAGTATTAACTGATAAAAAGAAAGTTAGAATTTATATTTTCTAACAACATCATGTTGTTGTAAATTAAATTCTATGCAACTTTGCTTTTTGAACCAAGTCATTCAAACTTACGGTTTGTGATTTATGGATTTTCTAAGTTTATGACTTGGTTCGATAAACTATGAAATTAAATCACATGTCACGAATTTAAATGATGATGTGGCCCCATGACATTTAAAGTGTGAGATTGAGATCAGGTTTTATAAATATAATTTAATTATTTGATTTAATTATTAATATCTAATTAATAATTAATAATAATTAAACAATTTATATTAATAAATAAAAATATATATTTATATATTAATATATGTGTAAATTCGAATTAGGGTTTGGTAAATACAAACCCTAGATAATTCAAATAGTTAGAATTGGATATTTTATATTTGCGGCATAAGTACTTAATATTTTGGTATTTTGGCAAAAACCCTAAAATCAATTTAATCCACGGGATCGGTTATGATTTAATATCAACCGTTGGATTGAGATAATTGATTTGAACCCTAAATGTAATCGAAATTGAAACTTGGTTTCCAATTTTAGGTATTTCTAATTTTCTTAATTAATTGTGTTGGATCGGTTTTGAGATTTAATCTTTACCGTTGGATTAGAAATTAATTAATATTATATATATAATATATATAATTGAATAATGATGTGGATAAGAATTCGAATTAGGGTTTCACTGAAACTCTAGGGCATTTGATTTTATCCCTAATTGATTTGATCCATTGGATTGCTTTAAGATTTATTTTTAACCATTGGATCTAGATAATCATAAACAAATTCGAATTTTAATATGTATATGTATATATGAAATTCGAATTTTATTAATATGATGATAAGATTAAATATTTTGATCTTATCATGTATTATTATTTAATTAAATCCCTAATTAATTATATCCATTGGATTTAGATGAGATTGAATCTGGACCATTGGATTGGAATAATTAATCATATTTAATTTAATAAATTCGAATAAAGGGAGGAAAAATCTCCAAATCGGTTACAACATGAGCCTTTAAATAGGAGGCTCATTCTACACATTTTTCACACCTTCCCCAGAGAAAAAACTCGAGCTATCCTTCTCTCTCCAGGGTCTGCGAGTTTTCTGCTTCTGATCTCTCTTCTGGTTCGGCTTAGGATATATTTTTCTCCGGTAGCTTTAAAAGAACCGTCAGTTAAATTTTGCGACGGAGTCCTGCCGGCGAAGCCCACGCTTCGGTACGAGGAGTCCAGGAGAATATCTCAGAAGATCACGGGAGTTTCGCTCAGCACCGGGCACCGGCGGAGCCCTGCCCAAGTCAGAACGCACAGCCGGAATCGTCAATTGAGGTACGGCCTTATGCATTGGGTTAATAAATGCAACCATTTACTGTTTTCTATTTATTTCCTATTCGACTAGATTATTAATAATTATTATGAAAATATTAAATTCGAAATATTTATCAGATCTTAACGAAATGATTATTACTCGATATCCGTGTCGTCGGTCCGGTAACAAGATTTCCGCTTTAAAATCAATTTTTAAATGTTACCGGGACGCCTCTGAGGCTATTATCGTGGTAAGGAAGTCGGACTGATACCACCGATTTCCAACTATCTAGTTTCCGCGTCCTCTAGTGACTTGTTGGTGTAGAAGATTGGCTTCTGATCACCTCGGTCTTCCCTTACGAGCACGGTGCTTACCGCGTGGGTAGTTACTGCGAGATAAATTAACAGTGGTTCGCCTGTGACCGGGCTGACCAGTATTGGTGGGGTAGACAAATACTTTTTAAGTTCTTGAAAAGCTTGTTCGCATTCGTCTGTCCATTCGAACTTTTTGTTTCCTTTCAGCATTTTGTAGAAAGGAAGACATTTTTCGGTCGATCTCGATATGAATCGGTTTAAGGCCGCGATCCGCCCTGTTAGCCGTTGAACCTCTTTCACGCTGCGAGCTGAAGGCATTTTCAGCAAGGCGTTTATCTGGTCTAGGTTTTCCTCGATGCCACGTTGTGTGACAATGTATCTGAGGAATTTTCCCGACGATACTCTGAATGAACACTTTGAGGGGTTCAACTTCATTTGGTACTTCTTTAGCATCTCTAAGCATTGCTCGAGGTGAGCTATGTGATCCTCGGAATGTTTGGACTTGACCAGCATGTCGTCTATGTAGACTTCCATGGTCTTTCCGAGGTATTCAGAGAATATTTTGTTCACGAGTCGTTGGTAGGTTGCCCCGGCGTTTTTCAGCCCGAAGGGCATTACCTTGTAGCAGTATATTCCTCGTTCAGTTATGAACGAGGTCTTCTCTTGATCGTCGGGGTGCATCAGGATCTGATTGTAACCGGAAAAAGCATCCATGAAGGAAAGCAGCTCGTGTCCGCACGTCGCCTCGACAAGTTTGTCGATGTGTGGGAGCGGGAAGCTGTCTTTAGGACATGCCTTGTTTATGTCGGTGAAATCGATGCACATCCTCCATTTTCCACTTTTCTTTTTTACCACGACCATGTTTGCCAACAAGTCGGGGTATTTTACCTCGCGGATCGATCCCGTCTTGAGAAGTTTTTCGACCTCCTCGTTCACCGCCTTGAAACGGTCCGGGGCTAGCTTTCATCTTTTTTTCTTGATTGGTTTGAAGCTCGGATCAATGTTAAGCTGATGCGAGATGATTTCTAGGCTAATTCCTGGCATGTCCTCGTGGGACCAAGCAAAGCATTCTTTGTTCCTTTTTAGGAGCTTGATGAGTCGCTTGAGGATTTTGCCTTTTAGCTCGCTTCCGATCCCAATAGTGTTTTCTTGGTTTTTATCGTCGATGGGGACTTGTCGCACCATCTCAATTGTTGGAGACTCGTTATCTTCCTCCGAGGTGCTTTTCACCTCGTTTATTTGTGGATGCTGTAATTGCTATGCTTGATTCACTGTGCTTTGCTTGGCGAGCAAAAAGTTGTTCATGTAGCATCTCCATGCCATGGCTTGGTCACCTCGGATTTCTTTGATTCCCTCATCGCGCGGGAATTGCAAACTCTGGTGGTACGTCGACGGCACTGCTCTCATGGCATGCAGCCATGGTCTTCCTAGGATTGCATTGTATGGCGACATGCAATTGATGATCAAGAACTTGGTTGTCGTGTTAACGCCTCCCGCCATTACGGGGAGCTTGATCTCTCCTATGGTGTTCACGAAGTGACCGCTGAATCCGGTGAGTGGGATTGTTTCTCTATTGATGTCCTGTGGCCTTATTGTCATTTGGCTTAGAGTTGACAGGAAAATTACGCCCGCGGAGCTTCCGTTATCGATGAGAATCCTTTTGGTTTCCCAATTTGTGATGTTTAGGGTTATGACCAGTGCGTCATCATGTGGCCCTGCGAGCTTCGCTCTCCTTGAATGTGATTAGGGCTTCCGGCCCTTGCGAGATCTGACGAGGTGCGTCTAACTGTAATTTTCGTTGGTGTGCCTTAATCGAGTTGATTGATGGCTTACAATATTGAGATCCTCCCATTATCACGTGTATGACTTGGGATTTTTTTCTCTTGGTTAGCGTCTTCGACGTCGTTAACCTGTTTTCCCCTTTTTTTCAAAGGGGGTGTCAGGGGCTTCCCCGGGCGGGGGAGCTCGGTTTTTCTTGTGCTTGCTCTTTTTTGACGCTGCCGGATCTTCTTACGGGCTTTTGTTTCCTTGTAATCTTGGGTTTAAGGCCTCGATGTCGAGGTCTCTCATCTCGCCTCGCTCGAACTTTTCCGCTAGGGCCATTTGCAGCTTGCGGCATTGGGCCGTTGCATGCCCGAAGACCTTGTGGAATTTGCAGTAGGCCTTTGGGTCTTTAGGCCATGGATCCGATTGAGGAGCTGCGTTGCTACCTTGGGCCATGTTGACCTCGTATTTCTCTGAGTTCATGACGTAACCCGGGGGAGATTACTTCGCTTGGGATGAGGTGCGCTACCTCGGTGGGATCCGGCTCCTTTTTTGTGGCCCGAATCCCACGGTGGTCTTGGAATGTTGTTGAACTTAGGCGTCGCCGGGGTCAAATCAAATTTTGCGGCGAGGGCCGCTCGCTCCTCCTCGACTCGAATCCAATTGCCTCTGCGGTGCATCACGTCCTCGATTGAGGTGTATCGGTTCACGCAGATATCCTGCCTGAATTTTGATTTGTACCACAGCCCCGCGGTCAGAACCGCGATTGCCGTTTTGTCGCTTACTTCGTTAAGGCGTGATAGCACGTCCTTGAATGTGGCTATGAAGTTCGTAATGGCTCATCCTTTGTTTGCTGCAGTGCGTAAAGCTGCGCCACCGTGGTCTCCGTCTCGATCAACATGGAGAAATGTTTCAAGAAAAAGTGTTGTCAGCTAATCTGAACGAAATGACCGTGGCTGGTTGCAGCCTTGAGAACCAGTCGAGTGCATTCTCCACGAGGTGCTCGGCGAATATTTGGCAGTATCCAGCATCTCGTTGGTGGGATTGGAGATCGGCTATTCCCATTGCAATGTAGAATGCCCGCAGATATGCTCTCGGATCGGTCTTTCCGTCGTAACGTGGGACGTTGACCCTTCCGATATCCCTGATTTTCTCGTTAGTGATCAGCGAGGTGAATGGTGTGCTCGTGGATTCTTGAACCAGGCGGCCTATTTCGGGTACCGCCGAGGTGGCGTGGTGAACCTTTGTGCTCACCGTCTTCACCTCGGACTGTATCTTTTCCATCGTGGATTCAAGTTCTCTGAGCCATGTCGGGAATGGAAGATTGGGATTGTAAACGAAAGGATTGTCCTTGTCCTTGAAAACAGCACCCTGTCAAGCCATAGGAGGCGTTTCCTCCCGGATGCGGATCGGGTTGTCCATTTCGTTCCCAATCCGCGCGGAGCCCGGGCGCATTGGCGCCTGGGGGGCTTGCATCTCGGCACTCCGATTAGCCCTGGGAGGGGTCCGGAATCTGAAATCGTTAGTTTGATTTGGTGCACCGTAGTTGGACTGGATTGCTCCTAATCTGGTGCCGGGGTGTCCAGTCAAAGTGCGGCCAGTAGAGACCCCGTGGTTTTCAGGCCCTTGTGGGCCCTTGGTGGGATTTTCCCCCTCTGTTACGCCCGGGGTGTTTTCCACCTCGGTTGGTCCTAGAGTGACCTGGATTCCGGAAAAATCTAGAGTCCTTCCTCGTCCGAGATCTGTCCGATGTGCTGATGAAGATTGGGCCTTCATCAAACTGACTGCTTCGGTCAATGTCCCTTCGATTTGGGAGTGCTTCTGGGAGAGGCTTTCCAGTTTCGTTTGGAAATCCTTTCTCAACTCCGCGCCCTCCTCGAGTTGCTTGAGGATGGTTTCTAACATGGCCTTTACGGCGTAATCCGCTGCGGTCTTCAAGGGGCTACTCGTGGGATTCCCGCTGGATGTTCCGCTTGCCATTCGCGTGTTTGCTTGCTGGGAACTTGGTTGGGTAGGAATCTATAAAGATCTCCCACAGACGGCGCCAAACTGTTGATGTGAATAGTCACGACCAACTGTCACAAAGTGATAGTACTCTGTTTATGATGAATATGACGATAGATCTTAACTTCACGGAATAAAATCTACTTCAGTGAATAATGATACGAGATGATAAATTTGTAAGGGATTGAGCAATGATCAAGAACTTGTATATTTGATTGAGAGCAAAGTGAATACAGAGTGAAAAACTAGTGTAAAGTGTAGAACGAGATGATTGTACATTGGATTACTTCGTAGGCCTTTTAATAGCCTGATTTACAACGTATACTTCCTATAAATTAGCAAAGTAGACTAAGCAGATGCCTCCTCGCCTTCTCTCTAACCACCACGTGTAAAATCTGGACGACGTGGTATTTGATGCCTTTCAACGTGGAGGACTTCGGACTGGTCAATGGATGGAGAGTATGCCTGGTGTTCGGGGTTGCTTAGTCTTTAGGAGGGCTGTTCGGTCCTTGCAGGCTTGGTCTTCGTGGTGACTAGGCCTTGGTTGACTGAGCTTCGGGGTGGGTTCTTGATGGGCCAGTCGTATTGAGCTGCCCGTTGGGCCTCCAGATTCGTTTTGAGGCCCAATTCTTCTTGGATTCTTGGTCTGGTGTATGTCATTTTCGGGAATGTGTGCAGTTCTTGGATTACGACGTCGTTTTTGAGCATGGGATGAAATCCAGCATCATCATTAATATTAATTTAAAATTAGATAATTTCTCGACCCGAAATGTCGGACCGGGAAAATTAGCCGGGCTGCGAGGCGCAGCCCAACCCGCGGCAAATGAAGACCACGGGCTGCCGCTGCAGCCCAAGGGTCGAACCCTAGGTGCCACGGGCCAGGCCCATGGCAAACCCCAGGTATGGGCGAGGCCTAGGGCGAAACCCCGAGGGGCTGCCCTGGCCCGCAGCGCGTGGGCCTCGTGCCCTGACCTGCGGCCCACGCTGCCTGGCAGCGGAATGGCCCGCGGGCTTGGCATTGGGCATGCGTTGCCCTGGCCCTTTCCAAGGGCTGGGCACGACTTTTCCTAGGGTAGTGGGCCCAGGCTTATGCCCGGAGGGCCCACATGCAATAATTTAATTATGGGTCGGAATTTAATTCCGACCCGGTACCCTTGGAATAAATAAATATAAATTATTATTGAAATTAAATAATTATGAATTAAATTAATTATGATTAATTAATTGTAAATAAAATATGGATGTTACTAATGGATAAATAACATTGACTTATTTTATATAATTCATAAAATTAAATATGGATATTATTTTATGATTAAATAATATTGTCTTATTTAATATTAAAATATGGATGATAATTCTTAGGAATGATATCATTGATTTATTTTAAAAATTTCATAAATAATTATTATTAAGCCATGATGTAATTTAACGACCATTCTTGTTGAAAAAGTACCATTAAAATCTAATTATAAATATTCATCATAGATAAAAAATTTTATAACCTATTTTCATAACCCGTAAACATAGTGCTTATGTTTTATCATTATTAATATGTCGAATTAAGGATAGATATAAATAATAAAGCGTAAATGTAAAGTGTTCATTATTAGTCGGAAAAATCTCAATCGTACAATCTTGTCTGAGGAAGAGGGAATCAAAAGTGGGGCCGGTTCACCATCCACTTCTGGGTGACCGGTTAGGATCCCTCCCATCTACCTGGAGAAAGTATGCATTGACCTATTACTAACGACAAAATGATGAACACTATAATCATTGAGGCTTACTATGAAATTACGTGTCGTAATTAATAAAGCCAAAATATAAACTTTTAATGTGTCATTAATAGAAATTTTATAATAAGTTTTAAATAACTTAGTTTAACAAAATAAAAAACGTTAATTCAATTAAAACGATGTCAAGTGTAGAATATATCAAAAGGTCTCCATTATTACTGTCATAAGGTCTGCTGACCACACCGCCTCGAGTCACCTTCGTGTGACAACTCCTTAAGGACGACGTTTCCAAGAGGATCCCAAGAACCAAAAATAATGAGTTAAGTTTGCACGGAAGTTGGTGCTTCCCGACCGTCTATGGTGATAGTTAATAATCATAGGAACTCGGTAGTTCTTATTATGAATATTAATTAAGTTTATGACTAAAACTTAGTTTAGCCAAACTACACAGTCGATACCGCGAGTCACCTTCGTGTGACCATGCCTTAAGGACGGCAACGATGTGTACAGACGGTTAAATTATCACGAAATAGTTAAAGGGTTTAGTTAACGTTTTCCCGAGAACATGTTTGCATCATGTAACTATTTCGAACCAATAGTTTACCGAAAATATTCTACCTATAATAAAGTTTAATAGGTTTATTTTTCAATGTCAGTATAAAATGTCGAATCCTATCATGTCACTGCTTTCGAACAACACTCTGGCCGGAAGTAACTTTCCGAAGTGGATAAGCAACATCAATATTTTCCTTATCAGTGAGAACATTCGTTTTGTTCTTACTGATGAATGTCCCACTGCAACGGCCGCTAACAGCGGCAGAGGTGTAAAAGAACTCTATGATTCTTGGATTCATTCCAACAATCGTGCTAAGGCATACATGCTAGCTAGCATGACAGACTCGCTGAAAATCAAGTTAGAGGAAAAGGACACTGCTTATGAGATCATGGAGTCCCTCCAAGGGATGTATGGTAAGAAGTCTGAGCAAGCTCAACATGATGCGACTCGTCGTTACATGAATGCCAAAATGAAACCAGGTACATATGTTCGTGATCATGTCATGAGCATGACGAACTGGTTCAATGAGGCTGAGCTGCACGGGGCCGTGGTGGATGAGAATTCTCAGATCACCATTATCCTTAACTCGCTGTCACTTGAGTTCGTTCCATTCACCAGCAATTACATTATGAACAAACTGAAATATGGTTTAACTCAGTTGATTAATGAATTGCAAACCTTTGAGGACATCTCGGGCTTGATCAGGAAGAAATCCGAACTGAATGTGGCAATCAGGAAAGGATCTTCTTCTAAGAACCCGAAGATAAAGAAAAGGCTCGGTCCTAAGAAAAAGTGGGGAAATAATTTCCAGCCAAAGACAAGGAGCAAGAAAGCTGCTAAGAAAGGAAGATGCTTCCTTTGCAAGGAAATGGGACATTGGAAAAAGGATTGTCCCAAGTTCCAAAATGAAAAGAAGAATGAAACTGGTGAGTGTCTCACCCGATAAGTTCCGTATTACACATTTTGTTTTAGAAAGTCTTTTCTCCAAAGATCTAAAACTGAAATATGTGACATTCTTTGTTTTTCAACAGCAGCTAAGGAGTAATTGCAAGAAGAAATCCGAGAGTCTCGGAGAACCCTGTCGGCGCAATAAGAGAGACTCGAAATTTATTTTTCTCAAAATTTTTTTATTGTAAGGATCTTGTTATTGAAGGGCGAGTTGAAAACCCTTCAATTTTTATTTTTTAACAATTTTTTTTAATAGTTAAATAAATTTATTTCTTTTTCAGATACTATACATTTTGAGTAAATAATTGAGCTCTTCATTGCTTAGATAAATCTTTCATCAAAGGTTGATATCTTATCATAATGATAAAATTCATAGTGATGGAAATATAAGACAATAAGTAAGGTTGTTACTGTACCAAGTGACAAGTGGTCACAATAATTGACAACAGTGACTGTTGTTATAATAGAGTGCGGAAACCACGGTCCCAGGATCAGAACCAAGTGATACTCAGAAGTAGTGGGAGGTTAATTGATAGTTAACAACACTACGAGTAATCGCGTTTTGAGTTTCATTGGAAACTCTGGGAATACTCAAACATAGTGGGAGGTTCTTATGAACGGTTAAACACAACGAGTAAACCTAGTTGGCATTTGACCTAGATGTTTCAAACATTAGTGTTGAAGATCCCACAAGCTACAAGGAAGCTATGGTGGATCCTGATAAGGGAAAATGGCAGGAAGCCATGAACCAAGAAATAGAATCAATGGATTCTAATGAAGTCTGGGAACTTTTAGACTTACCTGATGGTTTCAAAACCTTTGGGAATAAATGGGTATGCAAGAGAAAGAGAGGAGTGGACGTGAAGGTTGAAACCTTCAAGGCTAGAATAGTGGCAAAAGGTTTTACCCAGAGAGAAGGTATTGATTTTGATGAGACCTTCGCTCCAGTCGCTAAGTATAAGTCCATCCGGATTCTCACGGCCATAGCCTGTAGTCTCAATTACGAGATTTGGCAGATGGACGTCAAAACCACATTCCTGAACGGGTATATTGACGAAAAACATCTATATGGACCAACCAGAAGGGTTCGTGCAACAGGGTCAAGAAAGGAAAGTTTGCAGATTACTCAAGTCCATTTATGGATTGAAGCAAGTTTCCAGATCCTGGAATCTAAGGTTTGATGAGACCATCAAGACCTATGGATTCATTCAGAATGAAACTGAAGCCTGTATTTATAAACTCAATGATGAGTCCGTGGAAATTTTTCTTGCTCTATACGTCGACGATATTCTTCTCATTGGAAAAAATTGTGAAAAGATTATCGGACGTGAAAGCGTGGCTATCTACGCAATTCCAAATGAAGGATATGGGAGAAGCCAGCTATGTTCTTGGGATCCGTATTTTTAGGGATCGAAATAACAGGTTTCTAACCTTATCACAAGCAGCTTACATTGATAAGGTGCTTGAACGTTTTGCATTGACAAACTCCAAGGGCGGTAATTTACCAACCAGGCATGGAGTGTTCCTTAGCAGGAAATAGTGTCCAACTTCTCCGGAAGAGTAAGACGAGATGAGGCGGGTGCCCTATACTTTAGCAGTGGGAAGTCTAATGTACATTATGCAGTGTACTAGGCCAGACATCTGTTGCGCAGTGGGAATAGTTAGTAGATACCAATCCAACCCTGGTATGGCTCACTGGACTGCAGTGAAGAACATTCTCAAGTATCTTCGAAGAACGAGAGACTATATGTTAGTGTTTTCAGGTTCATATTTGAATCCACTTAGATACGCTTACTCAGACTTCATGTCTGACAAGGACGCGAGAAAGTCGACGTGAGGAGCAGTGTACACCCTTGCTGGTGGAGCGATATTCTGGAGAAGCATAAAGCAATCCTGTATCGCAGATTCCACAATAGAACTGAATATGTGACTGCCTGTGAGGCAGCCAAGGAATCAGTTTGGCTAAAAAATTTCTACATGGAACTGGGTGTGGTCCCAGATGTAGATGGGCCACAAACGTTGTACTGTGATAACAGCGGCGTTGTGGCAAACTCTAAAGAGCCCAGAGACCATAACAAGGCAAAACATATAGAAAGGAAATAACATCTCATAAGAGAAATAGTACGTCGTGGGGACGTACGGGTTGTGAAAATAGCTTCGGAGGAAAATCTAGCTGATCCATTTACCAAGACGTTGCCAGAGAAAATATTCAGGAGGCATCTGGAAAATATGGGCGTGAAAGAAATGGGTCATCTTATTTAAGTACAAGTGGGAGATTGTTGGACATATGTGTCCTTAAACAAGATATTTAACCATTTGTAAAAGATTATGACAAGCCGTTGAATAAAAATGATACTTGTTATGTTAATCTTATTATAGTTTCTGGTAGAGTAAAATAGAATGTTTGATTCCTTAGTTCATAAAGGATGCAATTATGCTATTACTATCACAACAGAGTCGATGTGACGAAGAATTAATAATCATAATATATGAACTTAAAATGTCTGTGACCTGATTAACTGGTAGGGATAGACACCGCTCTCTTCAGAGTCATGATGATTCCCTTGATTGTCAGTGGTGAGAAGTGAGAGGTACCCGTGCGCAACTTATGAATCGAAACCATAAGTGGGTTGCTCATAATATTACTTACTGAGTCAAGTATGAAAATGCAATGAGGGGCATTACGGTAAAAATCGCCTGCTCATGTGTGAGTCATCAAGTGAAATGACAATAACCCAAATTTGATTGTATCAATGGACACCCTGCTGTTATAAGGGAATAATATATACCGTATCACTAAAGAGTGCAGCCTCGGGTCTATAAAGCAATCACTTCGAGGTTTGACGAACAACTAGCAGTTCGTTGGAGCTTAAGTGATACGGGTCCATAGTCCCCAAGATAGCTCCGTAACGGATGATACGTACATGATTAAAATACATTCTGGATAATTTTTAATCATTTGGCTCGACTTATAAAACTGACAGGTCTGTGTCAGACGTCAGATAGTTTTATCGTCAGCGTGGCAAAAGTATCATATTTTGGTACACGGTATAAACTGATAAAAATAAAGTTATAATTTAGATTTTATAACAGCACCATGTTGTTGTAAATTAAATTCTATGCAACTTTGCTTTTTGAACCAAGTCATTCAGACTTACGGTTTGTGATTTATGGATTTTCTAAGTTTATGACTCGGTTCGATAAACTATGAAATTAAATGACATGTCACGAATTTAAATGATGGTGTGGCCCCATGACATTTAATGTGTGATATTGAGATCAGGTTTTATTAATTTAATTTAATTATTTGTATTTAATTATTAATATCTAATTAATAATTAAAAGATTTATATTAATAAATAAAAATATATATTTATATATTAATATATGTGTAAATTCGAATTAGAGTTTGGTAACTACAAACCCTAGATAATTCGAATAGTTAGAATTGGATATTTTATATTTGCGGCATAGGTACCTAATGTTTTGGTATTTTGGCAAAACCCTAAAATGAATTTAATCCATCGGATCGGTTATGATTTAATATCAACCGTTGGATTAAGATAATTGATTTGAACCCTAAATGTAATTCGAAATTGAAACTTGGTGACCAAGTTTAGGTATTCCGAATTTGCTTAATTAATTGTGTCCGTTTGATCGGTTTTGAGATTTAATCTTTACCGTCGGATTAGAAATTAATTAATATTATATATATATAATATATAATTTGAATAATGATGTGCATAAGAATTCGAATTAGGGTTTCACTGAAACCCTAGGGCATTTGATTTTATCCCTAATTGATTTAATCCATTGGATTGGTTTAAGATTTATTTTTAACCATTGGATCTAATCATCAACAAATTCGAATTTTAATATATATATATATATATATATATATATATATAATTCGAATTTAATTAATATGATGATAAGATTAAATATTTTGATCTTATCATGTATTATTATTTAATTAAATCCCTGATTAATTATATCCATTGGATTTAGATGAGATTGAATCTAGACCATTGGATTGAAATAATTAATTATATTTAATTAATAGAATTCGAATAAAGGGAGGGAAAATCTACAAATCGGTTACAGCCTGAGCCTATAAATAGGAGGCTCATTCTACACATTTTTCACACCTTTCCCTAGAGCAAAAACTCGAGCTCTCTCTCTCTTTTTAGGGTCTGCGAGTTTTCTGCTTCTGGTCTCTCTTCTGGTTCGGCTTAGGAGATATTTTTCTCCGGTAGCTTTAAAAGAACCGTCAGTTGAATTTTGCGACGGAGTCCTGCCGGCGAAGCCCACGCTTCGATAAGAGGAATCCAGGAGAATATCCCGGAAGATCACGGGAGTTTCCCTCAGCACTGGCGGAGCCCTGCCCAAGTCAGAACGCGCAACCGGAATCGTATTTTAGGTACGGCCTTATGCATTGGGTCAATAAATGCAACCATTTACTGCTTTCTATTTATTTCCTATTCGACTAGATTACTAATAATGATTATGAAATATTAAATTCGAAATATTTATCGGATCTTAACGAAATGATAATTACCCGATATCCGTGTCGTCGGTCCGGTAACAAATTTTCCCGCTTTAAAATAATTTTTTTTAAATGTTACCGGAACGCCTCGGATGCTATTATCGTGGTAAGGAAGTCGGACTGATACCACCGATTTCCAACAATGAGAACATTAAGATGGTACTAAGGAATGCGTGTATGTTTCGACACAATATTTACATTCTATTTGTAATTATTATATAGACATCAACACTTGTAAATGTTGTTACGCTTCATCAATTTTCGTTAAACTATTGATCAAACCGCTATCGAGAAACACTATTGGAAATTATAAAGAATTGATGGATTGAAACATGCATTGCTTCGCATACGTGCACAAGTGATATAGACTTGTTCTATAATCCAACGAACTAGCTAGTTCTTTTTATCATACTCATTATCCGCCTATTATCCATCTCACTTACCAATAGTTGTCACGGTGAACCTATAATGCACATTGAGGGCAAAATGAATCCATATGATAGAAACACTGAACTTCCCTGTTCCTGTTATCATCCCGCTACGATACCGCAAGGTGTTTAGTAGGAACCGCTAGTAGAAAACACCTAGTGGTATTGCTTCGGGAGTCTAGCGGCGGATAAGTAAATTAATTAGCGCTAAGTAGTTTTGATGGAGAAATTAAGGTTACTGAACTTATTTAATAGTGTTAAACCCTTTTAAGTGGAAATAAGAAAGAATTGATCGAGTGAAACATGCATTGCTTCGCATACGTGCACGAGTGATATAGACTTTTTCTATGATCCAACGAACTAGCTAGTTTATTTATCATACTCATTATCCGCCTATTATCCATCTCACTTACCAATAGTTGTCATGGTGAACCTAATAATGCACATTGAGGGAAAAATGAATCCATATGATAGAAACACTGAACTTCCCCATTCCTACTATCATCCCGCTACGATAACTTTAGGTGTTTAGTGACCACCTCTAGTAGGTAACACCTAGCGGTATCGCTTCGGGTGTCTAGCGGCGGATAAGTAAATTAATTAGCGGTTAGTAGTTTTGATGGATAAATTAAGGTTACTGAACCTTATTTAATAGTGTTAAACCCTTTAAAGTGGAAATAAGAAAGAATTGACCGAGTGAAACATGCATTGCTTCGCATATGTGCACGAATTGATCTAGTAGGGAATACCTAGCGGTATTTCTTCGGTTGTCTATCGGCAGATAAGACAATTAATTAGCAGTAACTAATCAGCGGTACCCAGCTATTATCCATCTCACTTATCACTAGCATTAGTACAAGGGATAAAGCGGTAATAACAATTTGACTAGATGTATTTATATTATAGGTAATATTTAGAACAGTACCACGTAATATTAAAATATTACTAGCGGGAATCAAAACATACTACTCTAAAACATACTACTAGTCTAAAATAAAAACATGCTAGTAAAAAACAAATATGATCCAAAAGAAAACATAGTCCAAAAAAAACATAGAATTATCCCGATGAGGAAGTAGCTTATTCGGTCTCCGCTGGTGACTGTGGAGGTGGCGGTGGCGGTGGCAACGGCAACAGATTGTACGGTCGTTGGATGATCTTTTCACCACGTTCCAATGCCTGCACGAGCTCCTCCAACATTGGGTGTTGAGGAACAAAGGGATGATCTAGGGAGTTTATATGCGGCAACTCAGATTCCATCTCCGTAGGAATTAGTACACTCAATTGTCCCTGCAAATTAAAGAGTATTGTTATTTTCCCAAATCATAGTTGATATTGATAAATTTTCAATAGAGCAAACTACCCTCGGATCCGCCCCATACGAAATAGTGTTTTTAATTGACAGGCGGTGAAGATCGATATTCCCGACTGGACGCGTTTTCCATTTGCACATACGAGGTGCCTCCTCGGACTCCCTTCGGTCCTCTAAGACATGCGCCACACCAGGCAAACACTCGTATGCCAAAATCTGCATGAATTTTAACATGTTAAATTCGCACATAAGATGTCGATTGTAAATAAATAACTTAAAACCATTTCATATATACCAGAAACGCATGTATGAGCCCTGGAACTGTCATCATCAAGATCTATCGTCCTTGTCTAGGGATGTTTTTATGCAACTCCTTAACTGCTATATTCCGGATTTTCTGTACGGATCCTAGGAATGACTCTCGACCCCAAGGATATTGAACGAATACGTCAATGTCCTCCACCAAGCGCAAGTAGTCCACATGCAAACTAGTTTCACCAGGAAGGGGTAACAACACCCCGAAGACGAAGCTGGGGCATGCCAACCTTCTCCTGTCGTCGCTGCTCACAACAGGATAAAGATGACTGTTATCTATTTTGTCCAGCACCATATCGAATGTGACATTTGAGTGTGCATTTGGCCACATCCGTTGCTTGAATGAGTCATTCTTTTTTGGTTTCCCAACGATAGCTTCAATGCTCGGCAGGGGTGCGCAATTCAGCCCGGTGATAATGGAAAATTCTCGAACCCCGTATCATAATGGAACATTGTTCACCAACATCCATAACTCACATGGCTCTTGATGTGTAGTGCTTCTCGAAATCAAATTCCAAAAAAGTTAGGGAGAGAATTTGTAGTGCATGGGGACATCTAATAGAGGTCCACTCAGTCTCTCCCACGTTCAGGTTCTCCTTAATCATATTCGTGATCGTGGAGAAGTTCGCTTCTTCGGTGACGACCTCACAGTCGTAAAACTCATCCGCGCTAGGATATTATATAGCTATTTCCGCGAAAAAACAAATCATAACTTGATTAGTTTCTAGAAATTATACATAGCGGTAATAAGGTATATAGGGAGCAACGACAAACCGCTATCGGAAATATAAAACACGGTGTAAATAGATATCTAGCGGTGAACTTATAGCGGTATCCCGTGAACGGAGCATGAATAGAGAGCCGTATTGCTCTAACAGGTACACAACTAACCCTACACTCGTTCTTCTTCGTCAACCACACAGTATAGTATATTTCATGTAAAATAAGTAAACCCTAACATCATTACGAGTCAAAACAGTCGAAACAAAGTATGGGTTTCACAAACAATAAACAATTACCTCCATTTATGTGGCTTTGGGGAGGATGAAGACGATGATTGGCGAAATTGGTCGCTGAAAGGATCGCCCTTCGCCGGAAAAGCAAAGAAAAGAAACACTTGTTGCAACGAGGAGAGTACGATGGAAAGAGAAAAACGTTTCGGAGTCCGAAGAGAGAATCTTGGGAATAGAAAGCATCGAAGTGCATTAATCACAAGAAGAAGTGAGAATGGTTATCGTGGGCACTATAGGCACACCAGGATTATTCTGAGCCACATCAGGATTATCCCCAGGCATATTTTCTGATAGTTCCAGGGCTGCCGTCTTCACGAGATTCTTTAATGAATACGTGTATGATCTCCGGCCCCAAGGATATTTTACGAAAGAGTCGACGTCCTCGACGAATGCCCAAACTAGGTCGGGGATTCTGGATCCGGATAACAGAACTCCGTAGACGAAGCACAGGCACGCCAACCTCTTCCTATCAGCACTTCCCAGAGTGAGACCGAACATTAAGCAGACCTCGAGTGCGTTGACAAGGACTTCTCCTTCTGTAGGAAGGGACATTCGTTCTCAAATCAACAGGGTACAATGGGGGACGTAATCCCAATGTGGGTATTCATCATTGAAATTTGTAAACATATCTCGAATGTTTTCACATATGAGACCAGTGATGATGTGAAACTTGTCAATGGAGTATCGTAGTGGAACATGGACCGTCATCCACATCTCCCCATGCCTTTGTTTTGCCAAGATTCTGCAAAACAAGTTTCTGATCACCCTTTCAGAAAACTGAAAGAAAGTGGGGACATCCAAGAGAGGCCCAAATTGGGTAGTCCGAAACCATTGAAGCTCCTCTACGCTCAGTCGTGACTTGATCAAATCAGTAATCCGACGGAAGATCCCTTTATCGGTCTCCAGTCGAAAGTGGTATAAATCATTTTGTTCGATAAAACATCTCCAAGCATTTGAAGTCTAATAAACAAATCATAATTACATCAGTATAAACCCTAGCGGTAATGATAAGATATCTAGCGGTATTTCTACGTACAAAAATCGTTTATATTTACATAGCGGTAATGCATTATATTCGGTAGGGAGCGAAATAACATGTGAGATAAGGTCTTTTAGCCAATTCTTTCGTAAACTAAAAAAAAAATTGCGGCATAAGTAATTAGTATTTTAATTATTGTATTTTTTCTACAAATTTAGTATTTATTTAAAATTATTAAGTATTCACTTTCTGGCTCTCTCTCGCTCGCTGGACTCCGGTGGGTTAACAATGGCGTCGAAGCTTTTGAGAAGCTACGGCTACGACCTTCTCTTGGGATCGCTCTCCGCCATTTACGTCTTTGCTGTGCCTTACACCAAGGTCGAAGAAAGCTTCAACCTCCAGGTTTCTCTCTCCCAATCGAAATCAAAGAGTTTGAGATTCATATTCGCACTAGTAATCAGCTCTTAGATTTGATGAATTTGGTGTAAATCCCTAAAAATCCAAGAAGAGAGAAATATGGAAATTAGGAATCGTGGTTTAAGTGTTTTGCGACTCTGATTTGACGCCAATAGCTTCCACTCTCTCCATGATTCAACTTACTGATGATGAAATTGTTCATACATGTTTCTGATATAGGCTATGCATGATATACTGTATCATCGGCATCACATAGATACTGTAAGTCTCTTTTCTTATGATCCTCCTATTTTAGCCTTGGTTTTCAAGCGCCGTTTGTCGATTGTTATGGACTAGAATTTGTTGTGAATTTCAGTATGATCATTTGGAGTTCCCTGGAGTGGTTCCCCGCACTTTCCTCGGTGAGCTCGCGATTTCAAATACACTTAAATCAATAACGTATAGTCAATTATGCAACAAATGAACCTCATTGTATGTCATTATGTTGTGTCTGTAAGTATGTGCATCTTTTGTGTAGGCGCATTACTCGTATCGAGTTTGGCATCTCCGGTAGTATTTATAATGAACTCTCTGCACATGCCAAAGCTTTACAGTCTATTTGCAGGTTTGTACTAGAGATTCTAAAATAAGTATACATTTGTATTTTTTTCAGTCAGATATATGCTTATTCCTCCTTGCATTTTCTTCTCATGATGCTAAAATGCGAGAAATGCCATGGTAAATGCAAAACTAAAGACAGAAAGTGAATTGGAAAATACATAAGCATGTTATTTAAATTTTTTTTTTAAAAAGGACAATTTCATAGTAGGGTTTGATTGTTGATAAACTGTCGAAATTTCCGTAGTTTAAACATATTTCTGTTATGTGCTTAATCGTGTACAAGTTGGTAACTGTAATATTTTTCAATTTCAGTTCGTCTGGTATTAGGTTGCATTTTTCTATCGACATTACGCTTTTTTCGCGTTCAGGTTCGCTCCTTTTTGCTTTTTTCTTATATGCATGATTATTATTCATTTCTCTGAATACTAGTTCTTAATTACGTTATTAATTGTAATAAGGTCAAAGATAAGTTTGGACATCAAGTGGAAGCTTTCTTTGTCTTACTGACTGCTATTCAGTTTCACTTGCTGTTCTACTCATCTCGTCCTCTTCCCAACACACTAGCTTTATGTGTCGGTAATGATTTCTTGCGATAAAATTAATTGGCTTATAGATACGATAGCAGAATTCTTATGATACTACAACTGATCATTACTTTTGACTTAATACTTTTAGTGAACTTGGCGTATGCATTTTGGATCAAAGGAAAGTTTTACGCAGCCCTAAATTGTCTGGTAATCTTTTTAGAAGCACAAAATTATGTTTCTGCATTTTCGATACGCATTCGGCTTACAGATTCGTGTTTTAAAATGCTCAGATATTTTCTGCACTTGTCTTTAGATGTGACATCGTCCTTCTTCTCGGTCCTCTCGGCTTGCAGCTTTTGTTGGTATGTCATGTTTCACTATCTCAAATGATGTGCTTATGCTTATAAATAGTACTTTAAGAACCAATTTGAAATATTATTGATTCTATATTGACTTCGTAGGAGGTTGGTTTATTGTTTCTAGAAATTCATGAATTTTCTTCCCAGATAAGCTAGTTTTTACTTTTTAGTAACGTGATTGGTTGATATAGTTAACTCTTTTTTTTTTTTATAAATATTATTACTTTATATTTTCTGGATTGCGTGAAATCTTGTATATTTATAATTCTATAATCGCTTTGACAACAGACTAAAGCGATTTCTATTCGGGAAACGTTCAAATATTGTCTTTGGTTTGCTCTGTTCAGCATAGGTTTGTTGATCCTGCTTTACTTTTTAGCTTTTCTTATTTTATTAAAAGCAAAAAATTCCGTTTATTTAATAGGAAGGTTTTGAATTGTTTTCACAGCGCAGGTCTTACAGTGATGGTAGATTCAATCATGTGGAAAAGACTTCTATGGCCTGAATTTGAAGTTCTTTGGTTCAACTCCGTTCTCAATCGAAGCTCCGAATGGGGGGTATCCTTCTTTTCTACAAACATGGTTTTAAAATTGTGTATACACGAAATCTTTGGTTTTATTCAAAACTTAGCAAAATGAAGTTTCATAGCCCATTAAGCAAGCTTGCAAAACGTAATTGGCCATAATTATAGTTATTAAATCGGCTTTTGTTTGGTTTATTTTCCTTGATTTTGTTTTTTTGTTTTTGTTTTTTTTAATGAAGACACACGCGTTCCATTGGTACTTCACCTCAGCACTCCCTCGTTCCTTGCTTGCTGCTTACCCTCTTTCTTTGGTGAGTCTTCTAGAAAATCAATTGCTGATGAAGCAACATTTATGAAAATCAATGTTCCATAATTGAGAGTAGAATAGAGTTATTGGCCCCTCCTATTTCTGTAACAGAGGGGCCAAATCCACACATCCCTCATAAAGGAGGGACCGATAAAAGTATTATGATAACGTTGAAGGGAGAATAAAGCAAGGTTAATTATGTTTGGTTTAGAGGAGGCAAGAATTAGTTGAGTATGAATCTTTCTTCATCCTGTACAATCTCTGCTTTGCAGCTTGGAATTCTCCTTGATAGACGGGTTTCGCTATACGTATTTCCCACTCTCTTCTTTGTTTTGCTGTACTCAAAGCTTCCACACAAGGTACCAATGCTTTTAATGATGAATAAGATAACATCATTTACTCGGTTAAAAATTAACAAGCTAATCATAATTACTCACTCTTACTAGTCCCTCTACAAAAAGTCCAAGCTAACTAGTTATAAGTACACTAACTTAATGCATTTTAACAATCCAGGAGCTTCGTTTTATCATCAGCTCAGTTCCAATGTTCAACTTATCTGCGGCAGTTGCAGTCAACAGAATGTATGTGATCTGTGGAATATATATATATGTTTGAAACATGTTTAGTAGTGCTAACAGACTGATCAATTCTGTCACGTGCTACAGCTATAACAACAGGAGAAAAACTTTTTGGAAGTTTCTATACCCTATGACGATCGGGTTACTTTTGGCCAGGTTGGGTTTTCGTATAGTTTATTATCCAAACTTTGCTAGTTGATTTTTTTCGTTCTTGGTGGTGATTTCTCGTTTTTTAGTCTAGGGTGTTCCGTCATTACCTTCGTGGCATCATATGAGAATTACCCGAGCGGCCATGCCTTGAAAAGATTGCATCAAATTGGTATGCTCTTTTTCTGAAACTTCATGCTATTCTACTATTTTAAAGTAGGAAAATACTATTTATTATCGTGAAAAAATAAGTAATTTTTAATAATGAATTGAAATATGTTTAAAGTAGTACATAATTGAAAGACCCGGGACCCCAGCTTCCTTTTATTCTTAATCCCTGTATGTTTATGATTTGTTTTGTTCTACTAAATATACTTCCTGATTTTCAATAGGCTACGGAATCATGCTCTATTAAATCTGCTAATTTGTGTTTTTGACAGGCTTTCCGGTGAACCATACATCAGAACAATGGGTGCATATTGACACATTTTCAGCAATGAACGGAATTTCCCGCTTCTGCGAAAGTGGTTTTCCATGGAGGTGCGTATCGTGATTTTGTAGCTCAACATGATGTTTTCCTGTATTTTAATTTCCTTTTGATTTCGATCTTAGCTATGTATTTATAAAATTTGAACATTTTCAATATATCCAAAATTAACCATATGCTTGAGGCATAATGATAAACGAGTAGTTCGACAAATATCATTTCAGATAAATTATGAAATGAAATAAAAAATTTCTTGGCAGTGACTAATTTTATTGTATTGTGTAGGTATTCTAAGGAAGAAAATATTCCTCTGCCAGAATTGTGCCAAAGGAATTTCGCCTATCTCGTAAAGTAAGTTTTTAAATATTTATGAGAAGAACAAGTCTAAGAATAGTCAGCAATTAAAATCTCTTAATTTTTTAGATTTTGCCTTTATTTATTTATTTATTAAACTAAATGAGTCCTCAAATTTAGTCATTTGGCAAGATAATCACCATCGGGTAGCGTTTTCGTTGTTGAACAATCGAGTAACTATTCAAAGTAATTCAGCAAAGTTGATATTTAATTAACTAATGTTAAAACTAAAGTTGAAACAAATCCTTGATTTCGCAATGACAGTGAACACAATGTCATAGAAGGGTTTAAGTGTCTTTTCACCGTCGAAGGTTTCTTGCGGATTGGTCTTCGGCGAGGCTTTCCTCCCATTTTGTTGGTAAGCAATCCTAACCTTTCGTTTTCTGGTCACAGCCCTCTACTTCAAATGTTGACGTCGTTTTAACTTTTCTGCAGGTTCGAGAACCCAAAGTTCACGTACATGGAAACATTGGGAGCGAAGACGTTCTAAGTAGAGACTGGCCGGGATGCATGTGACCGGCATTTATACATATTAAGACAAGTCTTTAGTCCTTAACTAAGTTTTTAGAAGAGGGAATATATACAGTTTTCTAACTTTGCAATATTATAGTCTTTAAGCCGTACTTTTGGCATGAACATTCATCGACTGTTCTTACATTTAAATGGATAAATTATGCCACTTATAATATATATATATATATATATATATAAAATATATATAAACTTGCTAAGGGAATAACCATATCAATAAATCATAGTCAATATCAAGACATTTTGAGAAGAAAAAAATATTGCCATTGTTAATTTCCGAGGGCGAAATGCTCAAACATATCAAGTTCGGGGGGGCATTACTAGGGGTGCAAATAAAACCCGAAAACCGGGTAAAACCCCGAATCCGAATCCGAATCCGGATTTAAAACCCGTATCCGAACCCGAATCCGGAATTCGGATCCGGGTACCCGGTACCCGGTTTAAAACCGGGTTCGGGTACCGGGTAGTGAAATATTAAAAATCGGGTACCCGGTACCCGGTTTTACTACCCGCTTTTTTTTTTTAAATATTATTTTTTAGTTTTAGGGCTCGATAGTTTTAGTTTTAGAGTCTCATATTAGGTTAGGGTTCGCATCTTCTCTCGCCGCCAGCCTCCACGCCGCCCGCCTCCACGCCGCCCATCTCCGTCGCCGCCCATCTCCGACGGGTTCATCGCCTCGTGGCTCGTGGCTTCAACACTTTCTCAACCTCTCACCACTTCACCACCACCGGAGTTTCTCTGAGTGTGCTATTTCACTGTAAGTGAGTATTTGCTCTTCTTCTCCGATCTAGCAGTGGCTCAGTATATTGGACCTTGAGATTTTGAACGTCGCAGCTCGATCTGTGAAATAATCAGTGTGTAATGATTGGCTTTGTTCATGATCATTGAGTTTGGTGATTGCCCATTAGACTCAACTTCTTCCTCGCTATGTCTTTCTATAAATAGGGCTTTGAAATCACAGAGATGGGTAGTCATGAGTCTAAGGAACTTAGTGGAAATGGAATTGTTTAAGTACGAAATCAATTTGGACTTTGAGATTTGTTAGAACAGGGGTTTGACTTTGATGGACTGGGATTGAGATACTTTTCTTTAGAGCATTTGATGAACAGATTTATGAACAGGTTGTTGGTGGAATCAATAGATTTGGTTGTTGAAAGTAATTTAGGTCATGAATTATTTTGTATTTTATTTTCCAGGTGATAAGGATCAGCCAAATATGGAGAATTTATCTATTCAAAGTAATGAACAAGACTCAATGTCGGTGGACGGAAGTGCCGTTCAACCTCAATCGCAAAAAGAAACTAAGCGCAAAAGAGCTAATGCTTCGGAAGCTTGGAATCATTTCACCAAGCATTCTAGCGAGGACACGGCATTACAGTTGATGCAGATGTTGACCTTGACGATATTTGATGCGCGGAGGGTGAAATAATAGTGGAAAGCCGGAAGAACTCGAATGACTTTATCATATGTTTTTTTTTAATGCATTTTAAATTTTAGACAATGGATGTATATTTTTTATGTACTGAGACATGTGTGACGTTTATTTTGAGACAATGTAGTTTTTTTTTATTTAAAAAAAACGGATCCGGGTAAAAAAAACCCGAATCCGGTTGAAAATCCGAACCCGGTTTCCAAAACGGGTACCGAGTAGTAAAACCGGATAGCAATATTCAACTACCCGAAATCCGGGTAGCAAATTTCAGCTACCCGGAAACCGGGTCCGAGTACCGGGTAGTGAAAAAAAAAACCGGGTACCCGACCCAGTTTCACCCCTAGGCATTACTACCAATTATACTTAGATTTTTTTTTTTCCAATTTGGCCATTAAAAATCCTTACTTGACCAACCCATCAACAATTGGGCCTGACCCGGAAGCCCAACCTAAATCAGATCCAATGAAACGCATAAATTTCGGGTCGAGTCCAACCCGACCCGTAGTGAATTCAATATTCAAATTTCTCGCCCCTTCGGTTCAAAAATCATCTTCGCATTTCGAGCCTCTCTCTCTCTCTCTCTCTCTTCAGCCACTGGTAGTAGGTATATTTCAATTCGTCGATTTGATCGTAACTCTCGTTTCTTAAACACTTTCCTGATTATTATCTGGTTATGATTTTCTTTTTCCTGTGTGGGTTTTCAGTGATTCAGAGCAATGGGTGGTTTCTAAGTATGATTGAATTGTAGGCATGTGGTTCTCCCTCCAGAAGTGGCGAAATTGCTTCCCAAGAACCGCCTTCTCTCTGAAGTAAGAACCTCATCTCTCTTCTGTTTACATAATGAGATGTGAGAATCAAAACAAAAAGAAATCAAATTAGTATTATTAATATCAATTACACTATTAGATTAGTATATAAAAGTTGAATGACAGTGATTGTTTCGTTTTATTTCTTTCGAGTCATAAGCCCTTTAATTATGCGTAGAGGAGTAAAAAGCCGTATCTAAGCCTCGGGGCGTTTTCCCCCCGCCCTGCCTCAAGGAGATTAATATCAAATGCTTCAAAAATTATATATATAACATCAGATATTGTAATTTTATCAAATTTTTCGCCAATACATTTCTTGCCGAACCGCGGCTCAACGCCGTCTATTTAAAACCTTGTGTAGTTTTGTTTCAACAGTGACCATAGAGCTGTATGTAATTGTACATCTTATGTGGAGGATACATGGCTTGCTTTAGCTCATCTTTCAATGTTTATAAGGCTGTCTGAATTTTCGATAGACCGTTAATTATGTATTTAGGCATTTTCATTAAGTTGGGACTGTATGTGTTTACGTGTTTTTGGTTTAGCTCTTGAACTATAAACCGGCCTTCTCTTTACTGGTTGTCGTTTATCAATTATATTTCCGTGGATTCACCACCTTGGTGAGTTTTCTATCAGACTCAACATAGGCGAGTCTCGCTTGTTGATAGGTTCAGTATGTTGATTGGTTAATATTTCTCCATCAATGGTACAATTGGGTTAATGTTTTCAGCGATTCATCACCTTAAGGCGCGCCTCATTTTTGCCCTTTTAAACCTTTATCCTGATTTAATTATTGTTTGTGGGTTTTACGTAATTTTTCAGAACGAGTGGCGCGCAATCGGGGTACAGCAGAGCCGCGGATGGGTTCACTATGCCATTCACCGTCCCGAGCCGCACATCATGCTCTTCAGGAGGTCTCTCAACTTCCAGCAAGAGAACCAAGGCTGAACTAGTCTTTGGTTTTTAGAGTAACGTGTGGTGGATTGGCAACATTGTATACTTGAAAGCTTGTATGGTTTCTTAGACAAGATTGGGTCTTTGTAGTTCTCTGTTCTGGAGAATTGATGACTTCATTGTCGTTTCTACTAGTAGAAAATATCCTGCACAAAATTTTTGTTCTTATCGGTGTCGGCCAAATGTTGTTTCATCCTCGTGATTCCGCCAACTCTGATCTCTTTCCCGCAATAATTGCACTTGAAACTCGAGTCTTGCTCGGATCCCCATAGTGAGTGCAATGCTCCCTCAAAAGATTTTCTTTACTCATCTTCAACCTAAACAAAAATAATAATTACAAGATTAGTTAAAAACAGCAAGACAAATAGCAAAAATAGGTACTTTTGCCGCAAAAACAAGTTTACCTCAAAAAACAAATTCAATTCCACCAAAATCTAACATTATTGTAGGAATAAATATTTAATGAACGCTAAAAGCAAGAAAAGTCAGTAGATTACCAGAGAAATCACAAGAAGATAAACTTTGAAGACTTTTGCCGCAATTATGTGAATAGCTAAATTCTCGTCAAATATGAAAATAAGTACACCAAAAACTCAGATTAATATTTCAGAAAATATTTAATGCATGAAAACACCCAAAAAATGAGTAAAATACTTCACAAATCACGAAAAGATCAACTTCAAATACTTTTGCCGTAATTATGAGGACATACGAATTATCATCAAATCTGCCTAAAAAATTCACCAACAAACACATATTTCTTACTAAATACTAACTACAATCTTTAAAAGCATATACAAATGATAAATCATCAAAAAATATCTATATTTTGAGCAAATTTAAAAATTCAAAACTTTGTACACTTTTTCCTAACAAGCATACAAATCCGAATTTCCTCTAAATCTCACGAAATAATTACAAACTAAGTCATAAAAACAAGTTTTCATCAATATATATCCATAAGAATGCAAAAAAAAAAAAAAAACTCAAAATCACAAAAGTACTAATCTTTACCCATTGAAGAACATAACTCATATGAACAACTAACTCTTTAGTCATATAAATCTTCTAAAAATCGTAAAAATGAGTAAAATATCAAAGGAAAAAAATTCATGATGCATATATATCTATGATTATAACTCTTAAATTTATCAAAAAGTTCGCACAAATTTGAATAAATCGGAGAAAAACGCTTAAATCAAAACTTTGCAAACTTTTGCCAATTTTTTTTTAAGTGCAACAAAAAGTCCCTCAATTTTACACTACAAAAAACGATAATCCATTGGAGAAGGATTTATCGATTATCTCGATTATCGGCGATAAGTTACCAAACCGACTATTAGTGTAGTGGATTATATATCGGTGAACATCGATAAGACTGATAATCGTCGATTATCAACGATAAGTCGAACCTTGGGTAGGTCATCATTTACATTCAGGTTTATCTTGAATGAATTTACTAATTGTAACAGTTAACCCTAATGTATGAGTCTGAGTAATGTATTATGTAATTTAAATTGCTTAAGTAAAATCAAAGTTCTAAATTTTGAAATTGATAGATGGGTTTAAATACTGAAATTGATGAAAAATCGATGGTTCTAATTTATGGGTTTACATATGAGTTTCTCAGATTAAAATTTCACCGACAAGTAAGTTATTGATTTAAATTTTACAGAGAAGCTGCTAACTAACATGTTTACGATTTTTTTTTTCTCTAGTTGCAATTTTAATTACCAGATTTTATGGGTGAACCACTAACGGTTGTAATTTTATATCAAGATAAAAATTTATTTGTAATTTGTTATAGATTATATTTTATAATTTATGCGAATCTGACTCACATATATATATATATATATTTTAAATCTTCCTCTTAGTTAGAAGTAAAGAGAGAAAAAAATTGGGATGAGAGGAAAACTTTTAACATATGTAGTTCTCATTCTCACTAGTTAGAGATTTACTTGTAAAGTCTAATCGGTAGTTTTATCCATCAAGCTATCGATCGGTGTTGGTATTTTAGAACTTTACTATAATCAACTTATAAAATAAGAGGCTTTAGAAGTTAGAACGAAAAAGAAAAATATAAGAGAGAACAAAAAACGAACACGAGCTACCATTTTTAATTTCAATTACTTTTCAATTCATTTTATTACATGGCCGAGGACAAAGTGGTAAATGCATAACTCTTATCAACAGAAACACAACAATATTTTTACAAATTCAATTACAAAAATGATAAATTAGAATAATCACTTTGCAGAATACAATATCATTTATCTTCTTCTTCAAAAACACTAAACTCAACATCTTCTTCTTCTTCTTCTTCTTCTTCTTAATAGCAAAATGCTTCTCCAAAGCTCTCTGCAGAACCCGAAGGTGTCTCTCTCCTCCTCCTCTCGCCCCCTCCAGCCCAATACCCCCTCCTCTTGCGTCCCATGTCGGCGGCGGAGCGCGGCGGCGGCGGTGAGATGCTCGATATCGCAGGTGCACAGCTACGGGACGGTGGACTTCGAGCGGAGGCCGGCGCTGAAGTGGAACGCGATATACAAGAAGATATCGATGATGGAGAAGCCGGAGCTGGGCGCGGGGAGCGTGCTGAACCAGTGGGAGAGGGAGGGGAAGCAGCTCACCAAGTGGGAGCTTTGCAGGGTCGTCAAAGAGCTCCGGAAGTACAACCGCTACGACCGAGCCATCGAGGTCGTTTCCTAACCCTAATGTTCATTTTTAATAAATAAAATTAGCAGTATTGTGCTTTGTTTGATCACTTTTGTGAGTCTTTCTGTCATGTTTCACTAGTGAGTTCTTCAGGTCTACTTTTTTTTTTTATAATCAACTCATCATGATTTAGGGCAGTTTTTAACAAGAAGAAAAAAGGGTATAAAACAGTTTTTAGTCAGAAACAAGGTTATTATTATTATTATTATTATTATTAATTTGATAGGAACACATCATCATTGGGGGCGGTGTTTAACTAATTATTTCTTAATTGTATTTAGACGTGTTTTTTTTCTTTTTCTTTCGTGAATGATAAATAGGCTAATAATAATGTTGTGAATTTGTGATCGATAGTGTTGGTTCTCACTTCTGATTGTTTGTGATAAGAAAATATAACAAGATTAAAAAAAAAATTGCTTGTGCGTTGATATGGTAATGCTAGATTATAACGGAAAAGAGTTGGCTGAACCATTGTTTTTATTAGAAGATTACGATTATAAAAAACAAGAATCACATTGTGAGAATTATATTGAAAAGAAATGCTTCAAATTGGAACAAAGTAATGAACGAGTGTTCTCTGCATGATATTTGATGGAATTCAACAGGTATATGATTGGATGAACAATAGAGGAGAGAGGTTCAGGCTGTCCTCGAGCGACGCCGCCATCCAACTAGACCTCATCGGAAAGGTGCGGGGAATCACCAATGCCGAATACTTTTTCCTGAGCCTCTCTGACCGGTCAAAGGACCGGAGAATCTATGGCTCTCTCCTCAACGCCTACGTTCGGTCCCGCCGCAAAGAGAAGGCTGAAGCCCTCCTTGACCAAATGCGTGCCAAAGGCTACGCCACACACAGCCTCCCCTACAATGTGATGATGACGCTCTACATGAACTTCATGGACTATGAGAAAGTCAACGCAATCGTCTCGGAAATGATCGAAAAATCCATCCAGCTCGATGTCTACACCTACAATATATGGCTTTCCTGTTGCGGATCGCAAGGAGACGCGGAGAAAATGGAGGAAGTGTACGAAAGGATGAGATTGGACGGTTCGGTCAACCCGAACTGGACGACTTTCAGCACGATGGCCACAATGTACATCAAGATGGGCCAGTTCGGAAAGGCCGAGGAGAGCCTGAGGAAGGTGGAGAGCCGTATCACGGGTCGGGACCGAATTCCGTATCATTATCTTTTGTCTCTGTACGGGAGCGTTGGAAACAAAGACGAGGTGTATCGAGTCTGGAACGTGTACAAAGCGGTTTCTCCAACCATACCGAATCTAGGGTTCCACGCGATCATCTCGTCCCTGCTTCGGATCGGCGATATCGAAGGGGCGGGAACAATTTACGAAGAGTGGTTGCCGGTGAAATCGTCGTACGACCCGAGAATAGCGAATCTGTTCATTGGTTATCACGTCAAGAATGGGAATTTAGAGAGAGCTCTGGGGTTCGTTGACCACATTGCAGAAGTCGGAGGGATTCCCAATTCAGGGACGTGGGAGATGTTGGCCGAAGGGCATACTATGGAAAAAAGAATTTCAGAGGCGTTGACATATTGGAAGGAAGCTTTTGCAGCGTTGGGCGCAAAGAATTGGAGGCCGAAGGCGGTCAACGTGTCGGCTTTTTTGAGTACTTGTGACGAAGAGGGAGATCTCGAGAGCAAGCAGGTCTTGATCGAGTTAGTGAAGGAAGCAGGGTATTTGAAAGATCAATTTTACGCCTCGCAAATTGGATTGGCTCATGAAGAAGGTGTGAAGGATGACGAAATTGTATCGGGCAAAGATGGTTTTGAGTTGATTAAGGATGATTCCGAGTCGGAGGTGCTTCTCAACGAAGTGTAGGGTATTATAGTGTATGAAACAGCTAAGAACCGAGTATTTACTTACTCTTTGCAAAGGGATTGTTTTGCAACGCTCATCCTTTGCAGGTGCTCTTGCCTGGGTTGCGTTTTTCTCTTACGAGCCCCGAGGCTGCGGCTTGTGTAAATTTGAAGAGCTTTGTCCTTAGGGAATTTGGCTTTTTGATGTTTATAAGCTTTGAAGGCAGAGAGTTAGGCTTTATTGGCGTATAATTGCAGCATTGTGAAGAAATGGGAGTTATATTGTTCCTATGCTCTTATGTTCTGCTTATTCGAATTTGAGTCTCTGTCCTTGGAACGTGGGTTTTATGTGGAACTCCATTTAAACATATTATGTAATAACAGAATCTATAATGCCTCTTTTTAACAATTCCAAATACCGTATCATACTGCAATGTTATATATATATACGCACACATGTGGCTTCCAGTCAATAGTTTTGCAAGACGTAATGAAGTTCAATTCGTTTAGGCAACACATCAAAACATGTGATGATGCTAATATTAATGTCTGAAGGATATTTAGTAGCAGTAAGTTTATTTAGAAGCGGCAAGCTTTAACGAAGAAAACGACAATGATTTGTGCAAGGAGTAAAAGGAAACTTACGGCAACAGGACCCCAGAGTGGAAAATCGTAGTATCTTTTACCGAAGCCGATCCGTGCCTTGAGACCTGCATTCTCCCTCTTAACCTGCAAAATTGTAGACTTCATTAAAATAGAAATGGATCATCCAAATTCTAAATATAATTTAATGACGGGATAATAGTGGCAAAAGTATCTAAGTTGTAGTCAACGGCGTCAACAGGTACCCGGGTTCTTTTTCTAGTGTTAAAGAGTATCCAAGTTCACTAAAATAATAGCACCATCCAACTTTTACTAAAAAAACGTTGATGGAACGTTGATGAAGGTATATATGTAACTTCCACACTTCTCTTTATTATTTACTTTATGAAAAAATTGGACGGAGCTTCTACTATATTGAACTTGGACACTTTTTGCTCTTTAAAAAGAACTTGAATACCTGTCACCACAGTGGACTACACTTAGGTACTTTTGCCTCTATTACATTTTATAATTAAATAACTTCAGGCAAAATATAATGAAAATGTAGGCAAGAAACTTGAGATAGTACCAATGCCAAATGCTGAATTTACTTACCTCCTTCAGTTCCTCTGTAAGATCTGTCACTGCTAGCTGCAGGGCCGACGCTGTGTCCGAAACGACACTCTCGTAGGCGGATTCGACCTCTTCCGGTGAGTTGAGATCGAAGATAATCCTGTACTTTATGAATAGCTCCTGAAGTAAATTCACGTCTTCTTCGTCAAGTCTCTCCAGCAACTGTATAGTGGATTCTGTGTTACAACCAGTACCACAGAAGAAAAAATAAATAACTTGAATGTTCAATAAATGGATACTTGCCTCGCTGAGGATATTCTCGATTGAATCGTCCTTGTACAAGGAAGGAACTATCACACATTCTTTAGCAGATTTATCTTCGTTGCACTTCACGCGTAGCAACGTCTTTACATGACTCGCCCTGCGTACGAAAGATGTAGAAAATATTAAGAAAATTATGGATGAAATATATTGATTCTCGATTGTTAATTATTTTTTGCTGTTGAAATATAGAGATATAGGGAGAGAGTACTCAGGAGGAGAAAGGGGCAATTCGGTCGTTTATTTTTATTGTACTTGTAATTCCGCTATTTAGCGACGATAAGGGCTTTTTCGGTACTTTAATATAAGCACCTATCTTTAGGTGCTGAAAGAATGTTTTGGTTTATTGCTTCCTTTACGTCTTTGAAGAGCTTTCGTCGTGTTCTAGAAGGAATGACTAATCACATCGTTATTTGAGTTGATTACCAATAAAAGCTCTGGCAATACATAGGCTTCGAGAATTTCCTTAGGCTTGCATTTATTTATGTCTCTGTGTTCTATGAGAGCATTTTATAAATATAAATTGTATGTAATAAGCTATTGTAGTTGTAGTTCATCAGATAGGTTTCTTCCGTACAAGAATTTGTTAAATAAACTCATTAATTTTGAATAAAATATTCTGAAATTCCAAAAACCAACATTTATAAAGTGTACCTTGCACCGAATCGAAGAGTGGACAGAGTCTCCAAAGCACTTGACGGGCTTGGTGAGCAACAACACAGTAAGGCAGTCTGAGAGTTACCACCCTATGATATTCATAAAATCAAGAATTCTTTAGCAGATATGATGATAATGATAAATGGAAAAGCAAAGATAATAAGTTAAATAACTGACAAGCGCATCTTGTAAAATTCGAGTGAGCTTTGAATCACGGTACGGAATGTGGTTTGACTTTCCCGGCGATCCACATGTCAGTGCCTTTATCACGTTGCCGAGGGCTGATAGGGACTTGTTGATAGTCTTGGCTTCATCAAGAACCTTTCCCTCAGCTCCTGTTTTCTCTGCTTTCTCAGAGCCGGCCAAGTCAACGAGAACTAGTTTTCCAGATTTCGTCCTGTCCAAAATAAACCGATGTTAAAAGTCAACTCCTCTGAGAAATGATTCAATACCACGTAAGGAAACACTACTTGTTCTGCTGCGTCAACTTTTGCTGAACCGTGAACACGTAAACACAGTGGCTTCTGCTGCTTGCGAGATTCATTTCTATGTAAGTTAAGGATTCAAACTTCACCAGTGAAAATAAAAATACATATTTTCATAACAAGAACAAGCTTTAACTGTGTGCACTTTCATACGAATAAGACTAATTATCCATTCTGAACTAGTCCCATTCTCTCAGTTGTCCTCTAAACTAGTAAATTGTAGCAGTTTACCCGTTAAACATATGACTGTTTGCATTAAGGACAAAATAATATTTTCTCACATTAAGTTTACGGGGCATGGCTATAGTTCATCAGTTATGGAGAATGACATATCATATCGTTAAAATGATAATGTTTAACGAAGATGGGGTAAGCTGCTTTAGTTTACAAGTTTAGGGGGAAAACTAATTGGAAAAAAAGGTTCAAGAGGGAAAATTATAATGCGGTTCGTTCAAGGAAAGTTCATAGTTACTGTACAATAAACTGGATACGTGTTTCACCAACGGCTCTGTTAGCTACTCCTCTCTGCATATTTACAAAAAAAATTAAAAGGCATACTGTGAAGTACAAGTCAGCTTTTGGAAATAGTTTTAACTTACAGCAAGGCTTTGCAAAGCCTCAACGGGATCCGTAATCAAGATCTGGAGAGAGAAGACATTAATCAGTCAAATGGCTTCTGTATTAAGACTACCGGGTTTTTTTATTTAAATCCTCACAAAATAAACCTTGTACAGCTTATTTCGCAAAAGAAAACATACATCAGTCACTCCTTCTAAGAATATTCCTTGTGTTTTGCTCTCTTTGATCTTTATATTATCCTTTGCCAAATCAAACAAGTCCCTGAGTAATGAGAAATACCAGACTATCTGTTATAAATTCAAAACAAAAATAGCAACGAGCATAAAGATAAATCAACACAAGAATTTTACGGGGAAGCCCAATTTAAGAAGAAAACCACAGGTAGAGGAGAAATTCACTATGAAGAGCAAGTAGATACAAGCCGGGCCAAGAAAAAATGGATTCGGTTATGTACTATAAAACCAGTTATTTGTTGAATTAGTGAAATCCGAGGATGACCACTTATATAATTCAAAAGAGGTAGTATTATACTTTTATCGATACCTACCTAACCTTCTCCATGTAGATCTCTACCTGTGGAATTGAAGAAATGGACGATATGCATCGTTAGTGCAGACAAAATCATATTCGCTAGAGCACCATGATACATACACCTATTGATATATACTATATACACACACATATATATATATATATATATAGAGAGAGAGAGAGATACATACCATTGACAATTTGACGGAGTAAATTGTATCATCAGATGATTTTACGCATTTAAAAATTCCGTCAACTACCCGAGGAAGCAACCCTTTCTTCTTCTCATCACACTCTTGTATATCAGGGCCCTGCAAAAAAGTCCAAAAACCAATATCTCTCAGCTTCATGGAAAACAGCGTTTATCTAAAACTCATTATGTACCTCCATGCTGTATGTCTTCCCGGCTCCAGTCTGTTATTCGGAGTATGTTAATACATCGAAATGAAAAGAGCAATGAAAACCATGGCATTTAACACACACACAAAAAGGGAAGATACTTCATGAGGATCATCACACTTACCTGTCCATAAGCGATAATAGTTCCATTAATGGCATTGACAGCATCTGGTTGATGATCACAGACAATAATGGATGAGTAAACTTAATTTGGTGCTTTGAGCTTGCAAATCTAAATATATATAATATATGTATATATACATAAGATTTTGAAGTATAAACATACAAATTTGTTTTCACAGCATATCGAACGTGCTGTTTCTCGACTTATATTTATTATTCAGAATCGTGCTTCTCTTAGCTCTGACGTTTTTTGCCGGAGAATGCACAAGAAATCAAAATACAAGTAAAGAATTATTGTTCTACAGCAAAAAAAAAAAACAAAAAAAAACGTAATATAAACTTTGCAATATAACTAAACATCTTGGTTTTGGGACGAAATTTTCTCAAAAAGCATAAACACACATTCTTGTATTTTTACACTATTTCTATGGCTTTTCACAGAATAAGATTATACAATTTAAAATCCAATTGACTCCTTAAACTGAGTTGTACCTTGGACAATAGGCTGAGCGAGAAATTCATAGACATGAGCTTGCTCGGAGTTCTCGTAGAACACTCTGTCGAAGCTGAAACTGCGATTATCCTCTTTCTCTTCCTGCAGTAGTTACAGAATTCAAAACCTTAAGAGAATTTCTTTCAATTCAAAACAAGAGACCGCGATTCGAACAGAAAACCTTGAAATAGAAAGTTTCCGAGTCAACTCGGTGAATGCAGGCTGCATCGCCACCATTTTCGCTTCTCTCTTTGGAGCTTAAAGGCCTGAATCGAGCGCAGACTGTTACGTGCGACATTTTCCGTTGGATTTAATCTTGCTGAAAGAAAAAATGCACAGGAGAACGATCAATCAGAAGCTGATTCGTCGTAATGTCTCACAGAAACATGTTATCGCATTTTCAAGGTAGACAAACAGATTCCGAACAGTCACAAGTATCATTTGCATCTTCAAATCTACTTCGTCGTCTCTACTCTCTACAACAGTGCTTTGAACCGTTCGATTAGTTTAAGCACTTGCAGGAATCGTAAATCGATCGGAGAAGATGAAGCTGATTCAAATTTCGAGCCTTACCCAAAGTTTCAGGCGCCTTTGAGATTCTCTGCGAATCAAAACCTCGCATACGAGAGACGATCAAGATCAGTCATCCACAGCTGAATAGAACAGAGTTCAGATTTTCCTTCCACATTTTCTTGGGAGCCAAACAATCAAAGTGGAGAGAGAGAGAGAGAGAGAGACCTGAAAATTACGCGGCAAAAGAGCAAATGCGAAAAAGAATTTTGTGAGATGATGGAATTTATACGTGTGTGAGAACAGAGCTTTTTTACAGTTGCTCTTTATCAGTGTAATATATTCTCCAAACATGATAAATGTATAATCTAAATTATTATAACTTTAATTATAAAATAGAATAATATTATTATTAGTAACTAGTTTTATTTTATATTAAGCCCAACGATTATGGTTTACCTGTACAATCAAACCGGTAAATTTACCTACAGGTCAACTTAATTTCTAGAAGAAGAAAAAAAACTGTTAACCCGTTACTCATAAAAAAATCAGTAAATTCGAATTATTGATTTTTCATCGAAACATTTGTCTATGGCATATTTTAATATGATTAGCATTTCAATCAACAGGATACTGTAAAGTTCCCCAGTAAAATTTTAGTTATTTTACTTGACATCTGTACAAATGTAGATCGTTAGATGAATTTTTACATATATTATCTTTGAACAAATATAATACTTTTGTTTTTCATGAGGGATTAAATAATAATATTATTTTTCATTTCATATATATTGATATCTTTTGAAATATTACTAGGCCGAAACTGACACAACATAATCTTGTCTTTCAACAAAACATTCAAAATCCAGCATCGCACTTCAAAATTTAGGAAATTGAATCAAATCTCACAAAAATAACCAGTATCAAAACTAAGAGCAATTGAAAAGGGCAAAAGGGCCTATGGGATCTGCCTAGCGATTTCAAAACAGTCTACTTCTTCTCCTCCTTCTCGGCCTCCGCCGCCCTCTTGAGCCTGGCGCCTTGGTGGCGCTTGTTGGTGCGCTCCAACCTGAGCTTGTCGTAAGCCTTGAAGGCCTTCATCTCGCTGGTGATCTTGACATGCTCAAAGGCTGGCTTCTCACGCACGATAGGCATGTACTCGCCTTGAACCTGTGTCGCGTTGGCCAACTCCTCTAAAGTAGAATCACCCGCCTGAAGAAGAAAAAAAAAAAGAAGAAAATACGTGATTATTATTTACCATTAGATTTAGGGGAGAACAACAAACAGCAGTAAGCCGAAATCTGCATATTTTCGCTTTACTCTACAAAATGGATAATTTACATCCTAGATGGCTGACATGTACTGCACTAGAAATTTATGCAATCCAATAAAATACAAGTAATAGATACAAACCAAAACTGAGTTTTCAGTGTTCTGTTTAGGCCGTAGTTTTAGTAAGACAGAAATGTCAAAACGCTAAACCCCAAAAACTAATATATTCTAACGCGGTAATTTCAGTAGTCAGTTGCAGACCTCGCGGTCACAAGTGTCAAGTGGGTCTGCCCAGCTTGTAAAAAGAAGCGCAAATTCAGTTTACGGCTTTTGTTTACAAACAACCACAAACTCAGGCCCAAGCATGTTTTCTTTTGACTGAAGGCCTTTACCTTGAATTTACGATTACGCCTTGGGAACACAACCAGCTTAGCCTTGTAGGTTTTGAGCCTCTGGACATTGGTCTGAAGACCCTCCAGCGATCGGTTCCTCCTCCTATGGTCAACGGCTATTCCAATGGTCGGGGCTAGCTTCTTCGGAATCCCAGCTGCCTAAAAACCATTCATCATGTCATAATTTAGTAATCAGCGCTTAGAACAAAAATTTCAGCCTCACACCAGAACGAGTACACGATAAAACATGTACATGCATAACAATTGAGCCTCGAGACAATTGAAATTAAAGGTAAAGCAAGCAACATCTCACTATCGTATTATACTTTAGCCATGAAATCCTTCATCTTAGAACGATAATTCGGACCGAGTATCGACAAATTGTAGAAAAAAACACACAAATGCAGATGTTCTTCAGACCGAGCAATGCTTACGCAATGAAATCTTAGAGCTATCATTCAGACCGAGCACCCAATCAACCAAACTCGCTAGTGAAACGCAATATATACGAAAAACCGGAACGCACAATAACACCGCTTCGAAACAAATAACCGACTTTCGAAACGAGTTTGTACCTTCAACTCCTCCAGCGAAAATCCTCTTCCATCCCTGACTTTCATGTTGTATTTCAGAGTTTGGGCGTGAACGACGGGGCGGAGCGGCCCAGCCGTAGGCCTCGGGAAAATCTTCACCGCCTTCTTCTGGCGAGCTGATAGCAGGCACGAGAACAAACAGCACCCAATCACAAAGAGCGAAACCAATCATCTTCCTGAACCCCAATACAAAACGAACGAAACCACTCACCGATTCTTCTGCGGTTCTTCCTGGCGGGCTGGTTGAACCAGGTCCTCACACGGTTTTGCCAATCCTTCTTGAAGTGGGAATTGGGGATGACATTGTTGTGCTTCACCATGGCTTACCTGACCTCAACAGAAATGGACTTCTTAGAATATGCACATAAGACGATAGCTCAAGCCTCCATTTCTTAAACTCTAGATGGAGCAAGAAGCCATGATCGACCACGAGCTAAGCACAGCGAAGCCCTAGTCGAGGAAAGAGTGAGAGTGGTTTATCGAAGATTCACCTGCGACTGCGAGAGATGGGTTGGAGGCGGAGGAGAGTCGAGAGAGTGGGATGATGATGCGATTAGGGTTACCTTATATCTATTCTTCTTCTTTTTTTTCTTTTCTTTTCTTCTAATATTACTCGAGTCCTTCAATTTGTATTTTTGCTTTTGTAAACCCCTTTACTTTTTAAAATGATAGTAAACACTCTTCACTTCGTGGTTTTTTTTTTTTTTTTTTAATTATCAAAATCTTAACTATAAAAATTTTAGTTTACAAATCATATATGAGGAGGAAAAAAATTGTATAACTTATGAAAATTTCAATTTAGTAAAACTGTAACACAGAAGCTTCAAAACCTTGTCTTTTTTATTGGTACTTTTTACCCTATATAATTCTTATACTTCGCATTTTTGTATGTACATAGTCTTTTGACTTCATATATTTTTTTCGTATATACCTCGTTAGGTATACTACGGTAACATGACAAAAAGGCTACATAGGGAAACATGGAAACTAAATGGATAGATTAAAGACAAAAACATAAAATCAAAGATATACTTGAGCCTTGAGGGATGAAAATGGGTCAAAAAGCCAAATTTTCCCAAACCCGAAACGTGGATTTTGGGTTTTTGAAAATCAAATCCCGCATATGGATGATAAATGTTTTAAACCGGATCTCAAGATGCGGGTTTAAACTCGAATTTAAAACACAGTTCTAGGTGAATGAATAAATAATAAATAATAAAATTGAAAATTCTTATTTTATAATAATAAAATATTTTTTATGTTAATTCTTTTACTAAAATGCATGTATTAAGTTACAAAAATATGAATATAACATGAGAAGATTAAACTCTATTAAAAAAAGTTTTTTATAAAAAGAAAAAAAACTAACATATATTAAAAAGCGGGTTTGAGTAACTTATAATCCGGATTCCAGTTTTTTAACCCTTAAACCCGAAACCGGTTCTAATCCAAAGTATTGGCCCACTATGCAACCCACAGCGTTGGGCCCACATCACTAGCCACAGTAGGGTTGTGCATAAAACCCGAAAATGCGGGTTTTAAACCGAAACCGATTTAAAAAAACCGAAACCGAATTTTTTTAAAACCAGGTTAAACCGAAACCGAATTTTTTAAAACCCGCAACCGGAATAAACCGGTTTCGGGTTCCGGGTTTTGAGTAATCAAACCCGGAACCCGGTTAGTAGGTTACTAAAACCCGGTTTTTTAATTAATTAATTAATTAATTTATATTTATAATTTTTCAAATTAAGAGTCTGTATTCAATAAAGTGTATTGTAATTGTATTATGGCAGCAGGCAGCTCATTCAAAACGACAAAAATTATATTCAGTTGAAAAACGACATGTATATTGTATTGTATTGTATTATTAGGGTTTAATCCTCTTTTTCATTCAACTCCCTCTCGGCCTCTCTCTCCTCTCACTTGCGCCGTTTCTCACTCGCCCCTTTCTCCCTCTCTCTCCTCCACTCGCCGTCGCGCCGTCTCGCCTCCGCTCAGTGCCTCAGGCCGTCGCTGTTCTGCTCAACGTCTCTCGATTATGCTATGTTTTATTTGGAATTCCTGGTGTTATTTGAACCAGTTTTTATGTGTAATTTCAATTTTTTTTTAAATATTATTATTCGGGTTAAAATCCGGGTTAAACCCCGGAACCGAATTTAAAACCCGAGCCCGATTAAAATTCGGGTTCGGGTTTTAAATCCGGGTTTTAAAATCAAAACCGGGTAATAACCCGAACCCGGATTTCCGGGTTTTCAATTTTAAAATCCGGTTTTCGGGTTTTAAAATTGAAAACCCAGAAATCCGGGTTCGGTTTTCGGGTTTTAAAAAAAAAACCGGGTTTTACACCCGGTTTCAGCCCTAAGCCACAGGGATTGGCCAGAGGCCCAGCCCGTGGACTTTCAAGCTGAGCCCAAAAGGGGCCAGCTCCTTTACTTCTCCATTAGCCCATATGGGCGTGCTGATTGGTGGGCATTAAAAGCCCATTACCCATAGAACTGTCGCATAAACCACTCCCTTTGGTTTTCAAACCTAGGGTTCGTCTAAGCCAAACAGCAATACGACGTGGTTTCCAAAGCGCACACCCAGGGTGCCGCCGAGGCGGCGGTGGCGCAACTAATTTGCGCTGCCCCCTTTCCCGATCGCCACCGTGAGTGTTTTAAGCCTCCGGTGATAGCGCAGTGGAACCGTGAACGCCGCGAGTTCCATCATCGCCACCCAATTTCTTGTTTTTCACATGATGAAGTTTAATGGATAAAATGAACTTATCTTATTCATCATAGCCTTACGGCTTAGATAGAATTACAAGAAGTTACAACTCCTAAGAAAATAGGAACCACTAACAACAAGGCCTAACGAATAGGAAATAACTGTTGTTCCTACAACTAAGTAATCAACCTAACTAATATTTACATATAATAATAAAAACAATAACTATTTACTGCTTAATTATTGATTAATCTACATTCCCCCTCACGTTGGCAGGTAAATATCATACATTCCCAACTTGGTTACAAGAAAATTAAAAGTAGGTTATATAACCCTATAACAAAAGGAATGCAGATTACTCTAGCCTCTAAATTCTCTCTGATGAAATATCGATCCACCTCCGTATGCTTTGTTCGGTCGTGTTGGATAGGGTTATGAGCAATGCTGGTTGCTGCCTTGTGTAGTGGTGGACTTTGACTCGTCGTCGTGGGGTTTGAATTTGGATCGTGGCGATCTTTCTGGTCGGGCTTCGGAGGTTTGAATTGAGGTGGTTGACTTGGTCTGCTCGTGCTCGGATACTTTATTTCCTTCTGCCCGGACGCTTTATTCTGCTTCTGCTCAGGTCCCTTTGAGACAATCTATGTCTGGGAAGAGCTTTGGGTGTTGGATTTTAACCAAAGTTTTAATTTCTCTTGGAAGTGGGACTTTGAGTTCTGGTCGGAATTTTCCTTTGAGAAACTCTGTCCGGACTTCTTTTGAGCATATTCTGCTAGGGGTGGTATTTTTGCCTTCTGGGCTTTTAGCTCTGCTCGGATCCGAACACGATTAAGTGCATAGTGGGCTTCTGGGCTTTGTATCTCATAAGCCCAATTACATGAATATTCGATTATATTCATAACTTTTAGGCCTTAATCAATTTAAATCATAAATTTAATTAATGACCTCATAATTCCGATTAAGGAACGAATTTGCACATCAACAAGTATAACCCGTCTGCAACTTTAATATTCTTACTTCCTGCGCAAGGTTTATAAGAAAAGAAGGAACTAGAGTTGCATGTCATATGGTCAGAGGTACCCGAATCTACTATCCAAGTGTCTCTCGGAGTAGTACACTTGAAAGATGACACAGACAAATTATATGGGAAATTATTACCTTTTTGGACAAGTGAGCAAGAAGGGTTTTCAGATTTGTTTGATTGAAGAAGCACCAAGATTTGTTGAATCTGCTCTTGAGTGAAACCAGGCTGTCGTGAATTGACTTGATGCCATTGGCCGTTTCAACCATAGTATGAAGTGCTCTTTCAGGTTTAGCTTTCCAGCTTGATGGTTTGCCGTGAATATTCCAGCACATCTCACGGGTGTGCCAAAATTTCTTACAGGAGTCACACCATGGTTTTTTTTTTCCCGCCTTGTTCTTGACCACGTACCATCAGTGCGGCTGTTTCATTGCCACTGCAGTAGAGATTGTGCCACTGTTTATGATTTTTCGTCTGCTCTCTTCATGAAGAACTTCGAAAAAAACTTCACGGTATGATGGAATGGGTCTCCGGAGAAGAATCCTTCCTTTAACTTCATCGAGGTCTTGATTGACACCTGCGAAAAACATGAACACACGATCATTTTCCTCACACTTCTTCTGTCGAGTGAAATCGGATGTGCTTTCCCAGACATCATCATGACACTGGTGTAATTCTCGCCACAAAGTTATCATTTCGTTGTAGTAGGTGGTGACATCCTTGATGCCTTGTTTGGATTGCCACAATTTCGTATTCAACTCAAATATTTGAGACGAATTCTCCTGGTCTGACTAGGTTTCTGTTGACGTGGTTTCCCACTTCAATCAGTCAAGTATGACTTGTGAGTATATAATATTCTTGAATAGAACAATTTGGTGGAATTCGATCTCTCACGTTGCAAGCTCACGATTCACTCACGATATATATATATATATATGTATATAAGCAATATAAATGAGACGAGGAGTTTTTTTATAGAGGTTCGTCCCAAGGCGGTAGTTGACTACTTCCTCTGTTAGTTTATTGCGACAATGAACATGGACGGATAGCTACAGGCAGCTAGATCACGTCTAAGACTAGAAAGGAATAGAGAAGGAGAGAAAGAATACAACAAAATCTCAAATGGACAAGAATACCGGGTAGAATCTCTTCAGTGTATTCTCTCGAGTTTTGCAAGTATGCGTGTGTGTTGATCTGAGCTTGAGCTTGATATTTATAGGCTTCAATTCTTCCCGTTGGTCTTCCAGGAATCGAGGGGTCTTCATTCCGTGCTGACCGGGTTGAACGGACGACCTTGCTACACGTGTCCCATGACTTCGTTCTCGTCGTCGTGTTTGAATTATGCCCGTTGGAGGCTTGACTCCGTGCTCCTGGTCTTCCGTCTGAATTTGAAATGGGATGCGGATAGAGAATATGACGACTCTACCCTCGTCTTTCTGGACTGTTGTCGGATGGATATTGGGCCTTAGAACTCATTGGGCCAAGTAGGCTGTATCCGTTGGTTTTGGTCTGATCGAGAATCTCATTGGGCTTCTCAAATGGGCTTTGACGAATACCAATTTATTTCTTTAAATCCTTTTATCATGGCTTGAAAATTTAATTAATTCACAACCTTAGCACTTTATGTCATATTAAATAATGACGAATTTGTACATCAACAGTTAGCCCCCTAATATAAAAAATACGAAGTAAATTTTATAGTATTTACTCGATGAAATCATGTAAAATTCGTGCCGGATAGGATTAATTAAATTTGTGACTTTTGCCGCAAATCTGCATAATCCGGGCAGGATTTCGGATAATTTCGAGATAAGATGGACGGATAGGGTCTTGAAGCTGTAACCGTCGCTTCGAATTTTGGGCGGGAACAGTTACAACACGTGTCCCATTTTGCGGAGTTCGAAGAGAATAAACTCTTCACATTCTCTTGACACAGCTGTCATGCTGACGTGTCGCCGGATAGCTCGCTGATCTCAACCGTAGGATGAGGTTTGTTGCGATTTTCGAGGAAACCCTAACCGTAGGATCAGCGACAATTTTTGAGTATAAATACTCGAGTGATTCGCATTAAATGGGCACGTCTCTTCAGCTTCAGCCCGTCGCACGTCTTTCGAAGGTAACCTAATTCTCTCTCCTCTATATATACTCTGTTTGGCATTCGATTATCATTTTCGAATTTTAGAGAGAGAAAAGTTTCGAGTTTTTAGAGAGGTAAACTCTGCGAATTGCCATTGGAGGTAATCTGAGATCCATCTTCATTATCTTCTTCGTCAAACTCGTAGGGAGTTCAGGTTCTAGTTTTCTGTCTGTCTCTATTTCCTCAGGATTTGTTAGGGGATTTTTCTGAACTTGTTTTTTCTGTTTATCTTTGGGTGATTTTCTGGGTTTTTCGTGCTCGTCTAGATTATCTTCGGTTTTTTCTAGGATATCTTAGATAGAATGGGTCCTAAGAAGACGGTCTCGTAGTGGCAGACGGAGTTTCTGACTACAGATTTTCCTAAGTCAATTCTGACACCTAAAGATTCGGTTAGGATCCGGGTAGAATATAAGATTCCCCAGTCGATAGAACTTAGGTTGCCGGGGCCGGACGAACATGCCGACGAGCAGAATTCGGACGGTTGGGTCTGTGTTTATCAGAGGTTTTTTGAGTCCGGGGGGCTTAGATTTCCTATTCCTGAACTTATCCTAAGGTATCTTACTTACCTAGGGGTTTCTATCGGGCAGCTTAGCCCGAAATCTATTCGGATCTTGATGGCCTTGCTTTTCCGATCCCATGAGTGTTTGTATACTCTTACAATCTGGGACCTGTTGACGGGCTTGGTCATCAAGGCTAATGGTCAGGCTAAGGGTAGGTTTTTCCTATCCGTCAAGGAAGGGGAGATCATCACCGGTCTTCCCAAGAAGGAGAGTGCTTGGACCCACAAGTATTTCTTCTTCATGGCCGGTCAGGAAACTCTTGGTTCTTGGCCGAGCTATAGGAACGAATGGGTCCACGAGATAGGTGAGGTTCCGGGTTGGGTTTTCTAATTTTTCTATTCGGCTATTCTCGTGTGTTTGCTAAGTTCTTTTTCTTTTCTAATGTAGTCGAGGATCCTGAGAAGCCTAAGTCTCGCCCGATTACTGAGGAGTGGAAAGCTTTGAAGAGGAGGCTCTTTCCTTTCGGCCCGGAGTTGTGGTCGAACTTCACGAAGGAGAGGTTCGAGGCTACTAGGCTTTGGTGTGAACCAGACGAGGAGGAATTTCCGGGTATGACTTCTAAACCTGTGATTTGGTTTTGTTTTGTATCTTTTTTCTTATTTTTTCTAAGTGTGGATTTTTGACGTGCAGAGGATATGGACGCTCTACGCCCGAAGGGTCAGAGTCTTCGCCAAAGGCGGAGACAAGAGGGGCAGGCCTGGGGTTCGGCCTCGGCTGGAGCTACTCGTCAGGAGACGAGCAGGCGGGTTGAAGAGAGGGAGTCTGGTGCGCCTGCACCAGCTAAGTCTGCTCGTCAGGAGACGAGTAGGAGGAATGATGAGACTCCTGCTCGGGAGTCTCCTGCTGAGGTCGCTCCTGAGGCGATCAAGAAGAAGGACGTCGTCGAACTCTCCGACGACGGGGACAGCACCTCGGAGGCTACGCCATTGGCAAAGCCTTCAGAGAGGGAGGTTGCCCCTCCTTCTGCTCCTGTTCGTCCTTCCAAGGGCGTGATTCGTCCTTCTCAGGACGAAGTTCTCCCGAGGACGGGCTTGGAGGCGGTCGCGAAGAGGCCGCGTGAAGGAGAGGATTCCGGAGTCCGGAAGAAGGCGAAGGAGGATTCGGCTCCAAAGGAGGCGGTGAGGAGGGACGTGGTCCCGAAGGAGGTGTGAGGGCCTTGGAGAAAGGCAAAGGGATTGCTCGGGAGAGAGAGCGCCCTAAGGAGGCCTCCCGAGGTGAGGTGAGGGAGAAGGGGTCGATTCCCCCGGCGGTCGAGGGGCAGGCCAGGGAGGAGACGATATCGCGGAAGGCGGGGTGTACTTGGATTGGAGACAAGGGTCTCCGCAAGGCACCTAAGGTCGCTGCCGGTCTTATCCGGCAGATAACTAATGGTGGGGTCGGCAGGGTTCCTAGGAGCATAGCCGAGAAGAGGCCATATAAGGACGTGGCTGCGGCTACGACTCTGGTAAGCATTGCTAGCTTTAGGTTCGGATTTCTATTTATCCTTTAATTTTTTCTAACTTTGGTTTTTGGGCGTGTAGCTCGTCGCCTCTGTCAACGACATGGTCCTCGATTATGAGGACCAATTATACGAGGCTAGGGAGGGCGCGCAAGCTGCCGGACAGCTCGCGCTGAAGGAGAGAGAGTTGGCTGATGCTGTGGCGGGCATTCAGGCAAAGGCGGAGCAGGTCGTGATAATGGGCAAGAGGGTCGCCACCTGCGAAGCCAAGATCAAGGGGCTAGGGAACACGGTTGTCGATCTCCGGGAGAAGTTGGCAAACGCTACCCGGTCGATCGGGGAGGCTCAGAGTGCGAGCGAGGCGGCTGCTAGGCAGATGCTGGCTTCTGACGCGGCTAAGGGACGGGCTGAGGAGTTGGCCAAGAAGAAGGAGGAGGAGGCTCTAGCCTTGAAGGAGGACGTGCAGCGCCTTGCTGCTGAGCTGGCTGAAGCCCGGCAACAGTCTGCCGACCGTGAGGCTGAGAAGAAGGCTGTCCGTGCCCGATACCGCCGAAAGGTGGAGGAAATGGACGCGCTACTCGCGTGGTACAAAGGTACGGCCGCCGATAATAGTTGCTTGAATCAAGCCGAAGGTTGCCTCGAGCTAATCCAAGACATCATTGACGTCAACGTTCAAGATTTTGAGGCCGAGAAGGAGGTTCTAGAAGGCAACGCTGTTCGCTACCAAGCTCTCTTGGATGCGGTTCCGGCACCGCTGATAGGGTCTCCGGCTTTGTCTCCAGATGCCGAGCTGACCGGTGTTCCTCTTGTAGATCTGAGCCTCCGATCTGAGCAATCGTCTGCCAAGGAGCCCGCCTTTGAAGACCCCGCCATCGAGCCCGTTGTTGAAGATCCTGTGGCCGGGGAGTCCATCGTCGAGGAGCCCGTGTTGCCCGTCATTGCTGATACCGAGGAGATCACCCTCGAAGAGCCGACCCTAAACGAGCCCGCCGTCGCCGAGGAGACCGCCGCTGAGGAGCCGACCGATCATGGAGGCCAGGCTGGCGAAGAAGAAGAAGAGGAGAAGGAGAAGGAGGACCGAGAGGTCACGGAGGTACCCGGGGTCGACACATAGAGTGTCCCCTATTTTTTTTTTTTTGCTTTTAGTTAATAAGGCCTAAGGCCAAAACAATTTCTTACGGGCAAGTCTACGGCGGCTTGAACCCTTTTTTTTTTTGTAATGTTTGGATATGCCAGTGGTTAGGGCTTTTGCTATTTTGTTTTTATATTACGCTCTTGATTTCTCGCCATATTCTACTCGTCCGCGTTTATAAGTTATTTTTCTAATCGTACTTTTCTATATTAACTTCCCTATTCGAGGTTCTGAGTAACCTATCGTATACTCGGATAAATAATAAAAAAGTCAAAATTTTGAAATTTTCCAAGTATAGAAAATGTACGGGTACCTTTTGGTGCTGTGCTCCTTCGATACTTCTCGTCAAGTCTTTCTTGCCCGTCTGCCATAATATCCCGCGGGTTATGTTTTCTGAAAAACACATTTGTAAGTGCCAGACATATATAGTTACATGTTTCCAAAAGGATTAGGGTTGTCGCCTTAAGGGACGGGTTGGATACCAGGTTAGGTTTATCAACCGTTGTAGTGGGTTTGTTACCCGGATAGGCTTATTGCCTTATGCGACGGGTTGGTTACCCGGATAGGCTTGTTGCCTTGGTGTGATGGGTCTGTTACCCTGGTAGGCTTGTTGCCTTGGTGTGATGGGATTGTTACCCGTGTAGGCTTGTTGCCTTATGTGATGGGTCTGTTACCCGGATAGGCTTGTTACCTTAGGTGATGGGTCTGTTACCCGGGTAGGCTTGTTACCTTGATGAGAGTTTCGGGACATGTTATTTTTTAGGTTGACTCTATTGAGTCTTGCAATCCGTAGTTTTTGGGCCTATTTGGTTTTAGGTTTGGATTGAGACTATGCCCACTGTTTTAGAGTAGGCTGCCTACGTACCCCGAATTTGGGGATCAAGTCATTACGTAGTTCAGGGGAGACCGGGTAGGTCGGGTTAGGCGTAGTATTTCCTTAAGTGCATGGCATTCCAACCGCGGAGGACTCTTGTTCCATCCGGAGTGGCTAGCCGGTATACTCCAGGTTCTACTACTTCGGTGACGATGTAAGGTCCTTCTTAATTGGCCCCGAGCTTGCCCGCATTCAGCTCAGCGGTATTTTGGAAAACTTTTCTAAGGACCAGTTCTCCTACTATGAATTTTCGACGTTTGACCTTTGAGTTATAATACCTAGCTATCGAGTTTTGATAGTTGGCAATTCTTATCAAAGCTTGTTCTCGTCTTTCGTCGATGTAGTCGAGCTGGTCTTCCCTCATTTCATCATTGATTTCTGCATCCAAAGGGGCGAGTTCCCTTTGAAGGCTGGGTGTCTCTATCTCTGCTGGTATCACGGCCTCGGTGCCGTGTACCATTGAGAAAGGGGTTTCCCCGGTGGCCCTACGCGGGGTGGTTCTGTAGGACCAAAGGACTCCTATGAGCTCGTCTGCCCATCGTCCCATTTTGGTGTCTAGGCGTCTCTTGATTCCATCCACTATTACCCGATTAGCTACTTCGGCTTGACCATTGCCTTGAGGATATCTCGGAGTGGACGTGTTCAAGGATATTTTCCAGTTTATGCAGAAGTTTTGGAATCTCGTTGAAATGAACTATGGTCCATTGTCAGCTATTATCTCTTTTGGGAGGCCAAATCTACTGATGATGTTCTTCCATAGGAAGTTTTCTACATCAACATCTTTAATGTTTGCGTACGATTCTGCCTCCACCCATTTTGAGAAGTAGTCGGTCACGACGAGTAGAAACCTCTTTCCGGCCGGGGCTAGGGGAAAAGGTCCTACTATGTCCATAGACCATTTCATGAACGGGTACGGGACTGAGACTGATGAGAGTTCTTCTGCTGGTCGGTGTATGGACGGGGAGTGTCTCTGGAATTTGTCGCACCTTTTAGCATAGGCTTCGCTGTCCGCCAACATGGTGGCCCAGAAAAAGCCCAGCCGTTTTGCTTTGTTTGCTAAAGATCTTCCTCCCTAATGGTTACCGCATTCTCCGTCATGGATCTCGTGAAGTACTATTTGAGCCTCGGTCTTTCCTAGGCACCTTAGGTAGGGTCCGGTATAGCTACGTTTGTATAATTTTTCCCCGATCATGCAAAATCTAGCGCTTTGGATCCTTAGTTTCCTGGCTTTTTGCTTGTCTTGGCTCCGGTTAGGATGTAGTTAATGATTGGAGTCCTCCAATCATCTTCTTCCATTCGGATATTGCAAACTTCGCGTGTTACGCTAGGTTCGTCTATTGTTTCGACCGGGATTATCCTTTTGACCTCGGGGTCCGAAGTCGAAGCTAAACCGGCCAATGCGTCTGCCGATGCGTTTTCACTCCTCGGTATTTGGACTATCTCGACGTGTTCGAATTGTTGGATTAAGCCCTTTACTACCGAGAGGTATTTTTCCATTCTGTCATCTCGGGTGGCGTACTCGCCACTGATCTGACTAGTAACTAGTTTTGAGTCGGAATGGGCCCTTACTTTCCAGGCTCCTACGGCTTTTGCTAGTTTGAGGCCGGCGATGAGGGCCTCGTACTCGGTCTCATTGTTTGTCACGTGGAATTTCAGTCGAAACGATTGTTCCAACACTTCTCCCGTGGGGGATATCAAACGAATTCCGATCCCGGATCCGCCTTGGTTTGACGCACCGTCAACTTCGAGTTTCCATTCTCCGTCCTCGTGGCCCTCTTTTGAACCGTCGGCTGGTAGTTCGATGAGAAAGTCAGCCAATACTTGTGATTTTGCACAGGTTCGGATCTTGTATTCTTTGTCGAATTAGCTTAGCTCGACGGCCCATTTCGTGAGCCTTCCCGATTGATTCGGGCTATGAAGGATGATTCTCAAGGGTTGGGTGGTCATTACCATCATGGTGTGAGATTGGAAGTAAGGCCGAAGCTTTCTCGCTGCGGTTATCATTGCCAGTGCGAGTTTTTTGATAGCCAGGTATCTGGTTTCAGCATCTTCCAAAGATTTGTTGATGTAGAAGATCGGCTTTTGCTCTCCGCGGTCCTCTCTCACGATTACTCCACTCACCGCCGATGGTGAGACAGCCAGGTATAAAAACAATGGCTCTCCCAAAATTGGTCTGGTGAGTATTGGTGGGGTGGAGAGGTACCTTTTCAGCTTTTGGAAAGCCTCTTCGCACTCTTTGGTCAATTCGAACTTTTTGTTTCCCTTCAATAACTTGTAGAAAGGCAAACATTTGTCCGTGGCTCTTGATATGAACCGGTTAAGAGCGGCGATTCTCCTAGTCAGCCTTTGCGTCTCTCGAACAGTCCTTGGGGAGGGCCTATTCTGGAGGGCATTTATCTGGTCGGAATTGGCTTCTATACCTCGCTGTGTGACCAGATAACCTAGGAATTTTCCTGAAGTTACCCCGAAGGTGCATTTTGTCGGGTTGAGCTTCATTTGATACTTTCGTAGTATGGCGAAGCAGTCTTCTAGGTGGGACACGTGATCCGTCGCTTGGGAGGACTTTACCAACATGTCGTCGATGTAGACTTCCATGGTTTTACCGAGTTGCTCGGCGAACATCTGGTTGACTAATCTCTGATATGTGGCTCCGGCGTTTTTCAATCCGAAGGGCATAACTTTATAGCAGTATATTCCTCTATCGGTTATGAATGCCGTTTTTTCTTGGTCCTCGGGGTGCATTAGGATCTGGTTGTATCCCGAGAATGCGTCCATGAACGACAGTAGTTCGTGCCCACATGTTGCTTCGACTAAACGGTCGATATGGGGCATCGGGAAACTGTCTTTGGGACAAGCTTTGTTCAGGTCGGTAAAGTCGATGCAGACTCTAGCCTTCCCGTTTTTCTTCTTCACGACTACTGTATTTGCTAACCAGTCCGGGTACTTGACTTCCCTGATGGATCCGGTCTGCAACAGTTTTGTGACTTCTTCATTCACAGCTTGGGCTCTATCCGGGCCTAGCTTTCGCCTTTTTTGTTTTACCGGCTTATAGCTTGGATCCACGTTTAGGCGGTGGGTTGTAATGCTAGGATCTATTCTGGACATATCCTTGTGAGACCAAGCAAAACAGTCCCGGTTTTTGGTTAGGAATTTGAGGAGATCTTTTCTGACATCGTTGTCTAGTCCTTTTCCGATTCCTACCCGGTGGTCCGGGTTATCGGGATCGATTTGGACCTGGAATGTCATTTCCAGGTTAGGCCCGTCCGTATCGGTGGCCCTTTCCTGTCCGTCATCCTCTTTTTCGTCTACCGCCATTAGCTGCTATGCGGTAGATTGCTGTTTCCCGGCTTTAGCGGCCTGGATGTTCCGGAACGCGCTCATGTAGTAAATTCTGGATTGTTTTTTATTTCCCTTGATTTCAACGATTTTTCCCGCCCTGTTCGGGAAGCGTATTAGTTGATGGTAGGTTGACGGTACGGCCTTCATCATGTGCAGCCAGGGTCTTCCTAGTATCATGTTGTAAACTGATGGGCAGTCCAACACTAGGAAGTTTTTGGTCTTCCCGACCCCTGCTGCTGCGATGGACAGTCGCACCGTGCCAACCGCATTGATGGTTCCTCCGTCGAAGCCGGTTAGCGGGATGGCTTCTCTGTTGATCTCTGTCTCTTCCACTCCCAGCTCCAGCAGTGGCTCCAGGAAGATCATGTCGACTGAGCTCCCGTTATCGATTAGGATCATATCCATCGTATACGAGGCAACTAGGAGTGTGACGACCAGCGCGTCGTCGTGCGGACCAATCGATGTGGCCGCTTTGCTATCCTTGAATGAGATCTCGAAGTCTGGCTCTTGCCTCGGTACGATTACCGGTCCGGCCTTGAGCCTCCTCTGATGGGCCTTGATGGAGTTTACTGAGTTACCGTGCAGTTGGGAACCTCCTACGATCGTGTAGATTCTGCCGATGGGCTCGGGGATGTCGCTGAGCTGCTCTTTGATTCTCCGTTTCTTCGTACGTTTGCTCGTCTGATTCTTCGAGCATGTGTACCCGTCCTCTTTTGCTAGGCTGTATGCTTTCGCGCGGCGTTCTCTGCTGCTCATCTCTTTTCTGGCCGGTCCGAGATTGATCTTGGGGAAGGCTTTTCTCGGTTGATTGCCCACCTTTCAGCTCGTTGCCGAAGTTAATTTCCCCCATCTCGCCGTTGATGTACTTTTCCGCTAGGCGGGCACGGAGTACCATACAGTTCTTTGTATGATGCCCGAACACCTTGTGGAAATTACACCATGCTTTCGGATCGTGCTTTGGGAAACCTTCATTGCTGTACAGTGGGAAGTCTCTTGAGCTGACCAGCACTTCTCCAGGGGTCTCTTCCGCTTCGACCTGTTCTTCGAATTCCGCGGTTTCCGAATTTACGTTAAAAACGCATGGATTTCGCGGGTTCGGTCCGTTATTCGCCCTTGGATTCTGGGCTTGGAATGGGTGCTTTTCGATTAGGGGGAACTCCTTTGTCCCTTGAAAGGGTTGTTGTGACTTCTGGCTCTGGGCGGCGGCTGCTGCCCGGGTGGTTCGGTATTTTGCTGGTGAACGGGTTGGGATCCATGCCTCCTTCGCATGGCCTCGAGTTCTTCGTCATGTCTGATCCAGTTGGATGATCTATGGATCACGTCTTCGTTGGAGTCATAACGATTTACGACGATGTCCGTTTTGAACTTTGAGTCGTACCATAGTCCGGCCGTGAGAGCGGCTATGGCAGTTTCGTCACTGATCCTGTTTATTTTGACCATGGTCTTCTTGAACCTGGTCATGAAAGCTCTAAGGGGCTCTCCTCTCTCTTGCTGCAAGGCATAGAGGTTTGCCGCCGTGATCTCAGTTTCCATAAACATGGAAAAATGTTTGAGAAAAAGGGTCGTCAGCTGTCCGAAGTTGTCTATGGAACGTGGTTCAAGTTTTGAGAACCACTCCATCGCCGGGCCGACCAGATTTTCTGAGAAATACTGGCAGCGCCCAGCGTCCAACTCGTGTGCTTCCAGATGGGCTCGCCCCATCGCGATCCTGAAGGATCTCAGGTGTACTTTGGGATCGGTCGTCCCGTCGTACTTTGGCACGTATACGCGCCCGCCTTCCCTGAGTATCACGTTAGTTATGACGGGCTTAAAGGGCGTCCTTTCTGCCTCCTCCACTAAACGTTCTATCTCGGGGGCAGCGGTAGTGGCGCTGTGCACACGAGAGCGCACGTGAGTGAGTTTCTCATTCATTTCGGCCATTGAGCGTTTAAGCTCCTCTAGTTCCGTGCATTGGGGAGCTTGTTCGGGACACACAACCTGGAGGGGTTCCTGTCCGTATGCCGGGCTGGGATATCTCGGGTACGTGACCGGCTGGCCGTTGAGGGCCTGGCTGATGTTGCGGCTTTGCTCATACCCCGATGGTCGGTTATGGGGTCCTGAGCGTTGGCGACTGCTCGAAGCAACATTTCCCGCGTTAGACGGGTAGAGACCCGCCAAGGGGGTGAAAAGGGGCGTTCCTGTTTCAGGGGGCGGTGGAGGTGTCGAGGGTCTAGGGCCGCTGGGTTGTCGGGGCTGATTTTGCCTCGACGCTTGCGGATTGTCCTCGTTGGCGAAGTCGAAGTGGACAGCGTCGAGTCCTGTCCAGCCTTGATACCCAGAGCTCTGTCCCGGATCGGTCCGGTTAGCAGTCTTACGATGCTCATTACGGGCTCGGTTTGCTTCTAGAGACTCGAGTCGCTGGCGCAACTCTCGATTCTCAGCAGCGCTAGCCTCTAGTTGAGATTGTAGGTTGCTCGATTCCGTGTTTGGGTCTGGGTTGTTCACCTCAGACTCGTTCACGATTACGATTTCGTTGTTGCTCATGTTCGCAGAGTGCTTTGAGCTTTTAGAAGTTAGCGAGATCAATTTCCCACAGACGGCGCCAAACTGTTGACGTGGTTTCCCACTTAATCAGTCAAGTATGACTTGTGAGTATATGATATTCTTGAATAGAACAATTTGGTGGAATTCGACCTCTCACGTTGCAAGCTCACGATTCACTCACGATATATATATATATATATATATATATATATATATATATATATGTATATAAGCAATATAAATAAGACGAGGAGTTTTTTATAGAGGTTCGTCCCAAGGCGGTAGTTGACTACTTCCTCTGTTAGTTTATTGCGACAATGAACATGGACGGATAGCTACAGGCAGCTAGATCACGTCTAAGACTAGAAAGGAATAGAGAAGGAGAGAAAGAATACAACAAAATCTCAAATGGACAAGAATACCGGGTAGAATCTCTTCAGTGTATTCTCTCGAGTTTTGCAAGTATGCGTGTGTGTTGATCTGAGCTTGAGCTTGATATTTATAGGCTTCAATTCTTCCCGTTGGTCTTCCAGGAATCGAGGGGTCTTCACTCCGTGCTGACCGGGTTGAACGGACGACCTTGCTACACGTGTCCCATGACTTCGTTCTCGTCGTTGTGTTTGAATTATGCCCGTTGGAGGCTTGACTCCGTGCTCCTGGTCTTCCGTCTGAATTTGAAATGGGATGCCGGGTAGAGAATATGACGACTCTACCCTCGTCTTTCTGGACTGCTGTCGAATGGATATTGGGCCTTAGAACTCATTGGGCCGAGTAGGCTGTATCCGTTGGTTTTGGTCTGATCGAGAATCTCATTGGGCTTCTCAAATGGGCTTTTACGAATACCAATTTATTTCTTTAAAGCCTTTTATCATGGCTTGTAAATTTAATTAATTCACAACCTTAGCACTTTATGTCATATTAAATAATGACGAATTTGTACATCAACAGTTTCCCGGAATGATTCCCAAACCTTTTTGGCTGTCTTCATAAACATGTGTGGTTTGGCTATCGATAATTCCATGGAATTCAAATACCATGTTGTAACCAGGGAATTTTCCGATCGCCATGCCTTGTAGCCATCTTCTTTTTCATCTGGTTGACGAGATTCTCCCGTCAAAAACCCGAGCTTTCCTTTGCCGTCAATAGCCACTTTGACTGACTGTGACCACTCCAAATAATTTCGGCCATTCAAACGATGCATAGTTATTTGCATTGAAGAATGGACAAAATCTAAGGTGGTGGTTTTGGTGAAAGAAACAGGGGTGACAGATGATTTAGGGCTGAGATCAGATTCTTTTTCCATAGAAAAAAAACAGCGAAAGCAATTTCAGATATTTTGCTCTGATACCACGAAGTTTAATGGATAATATGAATTACAAGAAGTTACAACTCATACAAAATAGGAACCACTAACAACAAGGCCTAAAGAATAGGAAATAACTGCTATTTATCCTACGACTAAGTAATAAGCCTAACTAATATTTACATATAATAATAAAAGCAATAAACTATTTACTGCTTAATTATCGAATAATCTACAGATTATTATGCGAATCCGCTCTTACTAAAACCCATGATCCTTTGAAAATAAAAATAAAAATATTCTACACTAAAAAAAACAAATTATGGCGAGTTATCAATTAGCCTTAATACCAATGTTCGAATCCTTACATTTTTATCATAAACCGGATCTCTGAGTCAGTACCGGAGATTTAGCCGCCATCGCCGTTTAGCTCCAAGCCGTCGTCATTGATCACAAGCCTCTCATATTTTCGGCCTCTACGTAGTACACCACATCGCTAACGGACCACTTTTCTTGGTCGATAGTAACTTTGTCGGAATACTAGTTCCTCTTAGGCAATTAGAACACGGACAAAGACTCATCGCGATCGAAGAATTCGACCTCTCTCGAGAATGGAGGAGGCGATTTTGTCTCTATCTTTTGGGAGTGATTGACCTAATATAAATGCTTATTTATATGCTTAGGGTTTATGGTTAATGGTTCTTTTTAATCATATTAAATTAAGTTAGTTGATCATATTAATTCTATTAATTAATTCATGAGTTAACCAATCATCTATTGTGGGCCCAAGTAGCCCAATCCCTAATCTTTGGGCACTTATGTCACAAAGTTCTTACACTCACCCACGTTGAAAACTAGTTAAACATATTTATTTAAACAAAATATTTCAATAAATGGCTGAGACTGAATCAAGATTTTAAACGTGTGGCTCAAATTTATTAACACTAAACTATAAAGCAGTAGCCATAATTTTCTACCCTAATTGTTGTGAGACCCCGTATTTTTAGAGCCCCCAAATAGATTAAATAAGTGGTTATTCTATTTTTATTCCTAATTAATTTAGGAATTTTATATAAAATAATGGGAAATATCTTTGATATTTAAATAAAAAGTAATATTTTTATTCTATTTAATTAGCTGCGAAAATTATTATATATTACGGTTATATTTAAACTCAATTAGGTTAGGGTTTTCACATATTCTCTTATTCTATTCCTAGCCTAACTCTCTCCCCAAAAAAAAAAAAAAAAAAACCTAAAAATATCTCTACAGATAAAAATTGAAAAAACTCTTTGATTTCTTATCTCCTTAGCCAGGAAAAATGTTTTTTTCCATCATCATAGAGGTATGGTCTCGTTTATTATCTTATACTCTTTTTATTTTCGTAATTCAATGTTTATTAATTTTATCAAATTTTTATCTCCCAAAATACATATTGGTTTTGCCTGAGATTTTCATGCCTGTTTTGAATATATTTCTAGAATACACAGATTTAATTTCAGAATTTACGGAGGTGTAAATCGCTCAAAATAATATTTTCAATTCTTACCCTTTTGGGAGAAACCAAAAAATTCTGCATAACATATTTCGATTTTGATTTTTACAAATTTATAGAGTCCGAATTAGGGATTTTATCTAGAGACAAGTTTAGTAGATATGTCAGTTTTGAGAAAGTTTAATGTTTTAAAAAATTCAAAAAGATGTTGGGATCTAACCCGGAACTGCGTTTTAGTATTTCTGCGGAATTAAATAGATAGGATATCGCATAGTTGCAGGCTTTTTCTAAAAATATCAAAACACTTTAGTTATTTTTTTTCAAAAAATAATGGCAGTTTGTGAAGAATGCTTTTTGTTTTCAGTTCTGGTGCATTTTTAGTATATCGAGAAAATACCTTAAAAGTCCTTTTGAAAATCGAAATCCCTGTTTAGCCTTTAAGTCAAGTTTTAGCAATTGTATGGCTAGTGATCAAGTTCTAATCCATAGCTGGAAAAATATTATCTAGGAGTATTGTTCATAGAAGCGTCTTCGTTGGAGTCGGGAAAAAGACGGTCATACTGGATCAGGTGAGTCAACCTCACTGCAATACAAATTAGTTTAAAAATAAAAATATTTTTAATATGTTTGATGTGTGAATCGTTGGAATGTTTGTTAGAATATTATTGATTGTGCACTCATTATGTTGTTTCAAATGATTGTTTTATATATGTTATGATGACTTAATGATAGATGAATATGCAAGAATGATGTTGATTATGTGAGGATCATGAATGATTGTTGAGAGATGTTGTTTTCCTTTAGCTAAAGGAATAAGATAAGGAATGTTATAGTTCACATGCTTATGATAATAAGAACAAGAGAAACATAGGAATTAATGAAGTGACGTACCACACCTCTTGAAAGGAAGAGGTTTTCAATGTTAAATGATATCCCCGAGTTGAAAGGAATGAGGACGGGATAGTGATAGGATTCTTCTCCGAGTTGAAAGGAATGAAGACGGGATTTAGCTAAACTGTCAAATTTATGATTTCTTCCCGAGTTGAAAGGAATGATGACGGAATTAATCACGCGGTATTCATGAACCGCCAGATGTATTGGCCTAGGAATTTGGGACATGTACACCCCGTCGGTCCAACAACCCGCGCGCAAGTTAGTATGTACACAAGATGGTTCACCTAGGACAATATTAGTAATAGATCCCAAATTATAATACGAAGCATAATTGGACATTGCATGTTATGTTTGCCTTATATAGAAATTTGTTAGAAAATAGTTGTATCTCACTGAGCTTTTAGCTCACACAAAAGATTTTTTGTTCGTACTGTAGGTAAGAAACCTATGATATGATTTTGTGGTGGATTGGACGTTGACGGTGGAGGATGTGCGAGGGACTGGGTGAATGGGTAATCACTGTGAAGATGTTTTTTTTGCATATTTTGTTTCTTGTACATTTTTGTTTTGAAAAAAGGAATTCCTGATAAATATTTTTACTATTCACGTGTCTACTTATTTTACATTAAGTTAAAAGAATGGCCAAGTATTTTTAAAGAGTTTTAAAGTAGTTAGTAAGTGACGGCTTCGAAAAAGTCGGGTCGTTACAATTCTCACTTCACGACCTCCCTGCGTTATCTTCTTCCTCTGGGCGTCTTCTTTACTCTCTACATATTCTTCTTCCAAGTTTTGGGAAAAAATGCCTTTTAATCTCTCCATGGCTAGTGAGGGATATCTGCCATTGCGGTTCGAGCTTGGTCCACCTCCGATCCCCCACCAAAGCTAATCCCATAAGATGGTTCTTTCGATATAGCATTGCTCAGGTTTGATCTTCAATTCTCCATCTTTTGCCTTTGTATACAATATAAAATTTTAATTTCTATACTTTATTTTTTTATATATTCATGGTTGATGCAAATATTTTTACTAGATACACCGTGAAATGATGGAAGGCGTGTTGTCTCGGTTATTCTTCCAGGCGAATAACCTAGCAGATTGGGCTATATTATGGTTAATAGAAAATAGAATTTACGTTTTTGTTAGTTGGAATAGGTTTGTTTTGGGAATAGTTTTACTGATTGTTGTTCTGTATCTTGTTAGGTGAGTTGAGTTTCTTGGAATTTACGCTTTAGTTGTCTTGCTTGTTTCCTGGTTTGTACGATTTAGTGAATAATGAATACGTATGATTTTCTGTATTTCTGGCTTGTATTGCATGTGTGTATGATTTTGTCTTGTATTTTGGAAGTGATGAATATGAATGATTTAGGTGTACGTATTTTTGGAATGAATTATTTTGGTGTATTAATTATGGATTATATTTTGTTGTATGATTTATAATTTAGTGAATTATACAACACATTTGGGAAAGTGATTTATACAACACGTTTATGAATCATGGAAATAAATTCATTCTATCGTAAAAAACAACGTAGACTACAAAATGACATTTATGCTTCTTTGCTCGACGGTATATCAAAACGACACCATAATCGACAGTATAATAAAAATGACAGTAAAGATATCACATGTTCTTAGAAAAATAGAATAAATAGAAAATCATTTTTAATTCCAAAATATTTTGAGAAGTTTTGAGTCTTACATAATAGAAAATACATGTTCCAAAATAATCGTGAAATACTAAGATAATACATAGCGTAACGCATAGTTCTAAAATGCGTAGGTCAACACCTATACGTAAGGCATTACCAAAATACATAGTCTAGCACATCACATGTTTTAAAATACGTAATAACAAATATGAAAATACTAATGTGAAGGGGCTGTGTGTTGCCCGTTCTAAAATATGTAATAACAAATATGAAAATACTAAATGTTGAGAACCAAGATCTTGAATTGTTTGAGGAGATGATAATAAAATGTTGTGTGTTGCCCATTCTGAAACAACTGATTGTCTGCCCGAGCTGCAGAGCACTCTTTTGCGTCCTTCTTCATCTTCTTTGTGCGCTTCAAAACTCCTAGCGTAATAGTTTCTTTCAGCCTATGCACATATTTGTGCTTTTTATAAAACATAGTCATCATCCAACCTCTTATTTTCTCCTACCCCTGGTCTCTCGCACTCAACAGACACTTGTTGAAACTCTCGAATATATTGTTCGTAATGATAAGTGATATTGACTCCATTCTGATGGATTTTTATTAATCAACCACTCCCAAGGTTTTTCGTTCAAGGCCTTGATCCTCTCCATCGTTGTCTTGAAGATTTATGGTGTGGTTGCCTTAGTTGCTTTCCAGAGAAAATGTTATAGGTTAACTCTCGGGACGTTATCTTTAAATTGGCTTATAAATGCCTAACACAGTAATGGGCCCGACAAATAAGAGATGTTAGGAATTCTCCAGCCCATTCCGTCGATCACTCGTGACTGGGAATGATATCTCATCTACAATATCAAGATCATTCTTATGGAGGTCTAGGAACCAAGTCCACGTTTTTCTTATTAAAGATATAAAAAAACAGATGTTAATCCCATTTCACTGAGATGGTGACTGTCTTTCTTATTAAAGATATACAACTTATTAATGGTATTCTTTTATAGTTTTATCGTAATATATTGTAAAATTAATTTTTCATCCCAAGTTGTAAATTTTTTTTTACAATTATGCTACGTCATCACATAAAGTCTATTGTGTGGGGAGGTTTGACCTGCATAAGTTAAGAACATAATAGTAATCCCAGGTTTGATTAGAATATGGGAATTTCTAATTGGTAAAAACTATTAGTGAACTCAAATCACTATAGGTGATGATGTTTTACCGGATCAGGTGCTGGTTCTGCACCTTTGAGAGTCACTAGGTATTGGAGTGTCTCCATATTAGATGGAAAGACTTAACACCCAAAATCATCAAGTAAGACCGTCACTGATGAAAATAAGAATAAGTCACAAAGATGATGAGATGGATTCGGTTGATGTCCTGAGCATCATGAACTTATACGGTTCAACTCACATGGTCTTTAATTTGATCGTTACGGAATACACTGGTATTCTTAATCACTTTCATCTTAGGATCAAAAGGTTGATTGGGATAGATTGCATGAGTGTAGATATGGATAACAAGTTTATGATTTTCTTTATTGTGTTTCTAGAGAAACAGACAAGTGCTCATATATAGCTCATTGACTTAATAAACCAAAAAAAGAGTAGTTTATAAGATTCATAAGAAAAGAAATTGTCATCAGAAGGGCAGTACGACAGCTAGTACCCTTTGATGAGAATCATAATAACAAAGAAGACCAAATAAACCAGAACCTGATTGTATCAATGGACTTCTGTGTCAGGAATACTAATATTATTATTCAAGACTGTATTCAACTTCGGGCTATAGTGGAGTGTAGCCGAAGTTTGGTGAATTATCTTCATTTAACCTAAGCTTGAATAATATGTCCATTAGCCCCCTTTCTAACTCCACAAAAGTGAAACCGCATTAGATATTCATATACTTAATATGGGGTGGATCCAATTAGACTAGTTCGAGACTTATGTCACGAAATGTCTATATATCCTAAATTGCAAAAGTACCTGAGTTTTTGTACAGTCCGGGAAGTGAAAATTGATCAATTGGATTTAGTCCTTGGAAAATCACAATATTATGGGAAATCAAATTATAAGAATTTATCATTTTGAATTGCATCATTCTGATATGTAGAGAGAAAGTTATAGCCAAAATGGTAATCTGGGAAAACCCAGATTAAGGTCCGTTTAGGGCTGCGACTTCGATAATCAATTATATACAGGATTTATATCTAAAGTATTTAATTAATAAATATAATTTTAATTATTGGATTTAGTTATTAATTTTTATTAATAAATAATTATAATTAAAAAGATTTATATTTGATTTTTGGTTTAACCCTAAGTTCAATTTCGAATTTAGTATTAATTTCGAAATCAAAATAATATATATTTACATATTAATTCGAAATTAAGGAGATATGAATCTTGAAAGATTTGATTCCAGAAAAGATTTGTTATCCTATCTTTATTTTAAATATTTCTTAAAAGATTTAATATGATTTGATGTTATTCAATATCTTTTAAGATAATGAGTAAATATCTCCAGGTGGTTAAGATTTGGTTTGCACCTATAAATAGGCTAGACGTGAAACCAGAAACATACAACTCTCACAACCTACACATTTAGAAATTCGAATTCTCTCTTTCTCTCTTTCTCTCTGCGATTTTGTGATCAGTTCCAGAGAGATAATTCGATCCCGGTCAGGCTTAAGGAATTCGTGATCATCCCTGGAGCTCACACATCCTAGCGGTCTAACTCTGGAGCATACGATGGAAGGCTATTGGGAGAATTCAGCACACATAACTTCACAGAAGCTTCTTAGAATCAGAAGACGCAGCGACGACTACGGAATTAAGGTTCACATTTATTTATTGATTAGATAATTATCTATTTTCTCAAACCCAATATTGAAATCTTATTAAGATTGAATTAATTATTTGTTTGATTAAAATCGAATTAAGATCAAGACCAGTTAATTAATGATTAGATTTCGTAAACTGGATCTAATAATGGGGATTGTGGTATGGGACACAATTTCAGGTCCAGCCCATAGTGGACAAAGTTTATTCTACGCGTTCACGTAATTAGATAATGTTAATTATTCTGCAGTAAAATTTTTGTTATACAACCTCTATCGGTTTAGATCAGTTAGCAGAGATTGTATGACATAGGATCGATGTCATCGATACAGAGATCCAACAAAAATGACATTAAATAATCAAACGAGAGGAAACCCTAGATAATGACGTTATAAAATATAAACGAATTTAAACATTTAAAATGACATCAAATAGTTAAACGACGGAGAAAACCCTAACCAAACGAAATAAATAATCAAACAACGTACAGTTGAACCTCTATAAATTAATAAGGTTGGGACCAGAGAAATTTATTATATTATCGAGTTTATTAATTTATTGAGGTAAAAATTGAACTACGTTAATGTAGTCGGGACCATACAAAAATATTATTTACTCGCGACTATTAATTTATCGAGTATTAATTTATAGAGGTTCTACTGTAAAAACCCTAAACAAACGACCATAAAGAATAAAATGTTAATAAATAATAAAGTGACAATAATAAACGTCATACATACAATGTTTAAATCCGGATTTGTAAGCTTCCAAGTAAATGTATATTTTCTAGAAGCTCCTTTTAGCATTGACCAGTTATTTCTTGATGATAACGGTAGTCCTAGATATCAAACTCTTCAATATCGCACAATCGTAATAAAGCACGTCATATTATTTAGCCATGGTACCCCAAGTTTTGTTGAGTCAGATTTCTTGTCGCGTAGAATAATGACATGGTTGTGTGTGAGTACTTGGAGTTGTTCGTCAACTCGGGGAATTTATTATATGAAATATGCAGGCACAAGCGGAACTGATTCTCAAAATGTTTTTCAAGAGACGGAACATCTCAAGATGCTTTTTGAACAACGACAAGCATATTGATTTTGAAACTCACGTCGTCTCGCAGATTCATAACACGCCCATGGACAACAATTGTGGGTGCACATCTGGGAGCTTCTGCTTGTTGATCGTCGGTGTGTAAAAAACCAGGTATATTGAATGAATACCCTTCTCAAAATTGCTTTCAACTCATCTCAAGTGGAAAACTCTAATCTAACCTCGAGTTTGAAATTTGACCAATCGATTCCATCACCAAAACTTAAATTGACGGCGTCTCAAGAACCGAACGTACTCTCCATCTTGCTTCACAAAGCTGTCCATGGAGTTATTTGACAAGCACAAATCATCTTCGTCCCGTCGTCGACCAAGTCTTCTACCACTGTACTCTACCAAGGTTTTGCACTTCACTCAAACCAAGGAATTACTTCTTCATCTTGGCCTCACCATTAAACTTGGGCATCTTATCACATTGAGCACACTAAGGAATATTTTTTTCACCTTGGGCCTCACCATTAATCTTGAATATCTCATTACATTGAGCATACCAATGAATATGTTCTTCAATTTGGGCCTCATCTTGGACCTCCTCATCATATTTGGGTTCCTCATCCGCATCCACATGAGCCGGATTAAAGCTAACATTTTCCATAGCCCGATCTTCTCCATGTCGTTCTTCTCTTTCTTCTTCTAGCCTTTTGTGGTTTTCTTTTGAATAATAGACTTCTTTGTCCCTCATATCGCTCCTCGTCTTCTTTTGTCATACTTGAGGACTCAACCAGCGCATCTGAGCTCCGTTGTATCATAGATAACGTCCTCATTGAGGACCAGGCAATAAGGCACCAAACAATGTAAAAATATAATACTCGCAATCACTAGACAAAATTTATGAATATGTACATGCAATTCATAAGATTAATCGTCTATTGTTACAAATCGGTATATTATTAAAACATATGTCACTTATTTTCTTCTTTATACTAACATTACATGCACCTCCATAATTGTGCCCAGAATTAATAGTGCAAGAATCCTCTACAGTTCCCCAAATATATAAGCGATCTTTTAGTTTTTGGGCATGGTTACAATATATATAGTTTTTAGTCGATTGTTTATGCTTGTATAGGTCTATGCTTCAACGTGTGTAGTTATATATTTAATATATGGATACACGGTAATGTGTATACATTTTCTTTTGGGTAGCTATTATATATATATATAAATTGATGTAATTATATATATATATGAAATGACATGACATGATGGGGTTGTCGAATATTTGTTTATGTTATCAGATATGATGATATTGAAATAGATGGGGAAAACTAAAGTCACTATTCTTTTCTTTCAATACAAGTTGATAGAATAGTGAATAGTTTTATTTGGAATAGCTCTCATACTATTTCATTACGCCAAGAAGTTGTACCACCTGAATGTATGTATCTCTAGGAGAATCTTTTTTCTATCGAAACCTAAGGTAAACCAGTCTTATGCAAGGTTTAAAATGCCGCTTGCTGATTTCGTTTCGCATTTTTCGTTTTACGGATATATCGCTTGCTGATGGGTATGCCGATGGAAAAATTGTAAAAAAAAAGAAATACCGCATGCCGCATATACCGCACTTTTTGCATGGGCATACCGCATGCCGATGGGGTTTTCGACGGATATTCTGTAAAAAAATATTTGATTATTTAAGCAAGATATTTATATAAGTTCAAAACTACATATTTAATAAATACAAGATATTCGTAAATTAAATATGTAGGTGACATGTATAATATTAAGTCACTATATTAGTTGAAGTGTATAATATTAAGTCAAATTATTATGTGAAGTGAATATGTATGTTAATTAAGTGTGTAATATTAAGTGAATATGCATGTTAATTGTATATGTATGTTAACAAATTTAATATTAGTTGAAGTGTATAATATTAAATGAATATGTATATTAAGCGTATATGTATGTTAGGTGAAGTTAATATGTATTCTAAGTGTATAATATTATTTGAAGTGTATAATATTAAGTTAAATTATTAGGTGAAGTGTATGTGTATGTTAAGTGTGAATGTGTGATATTAGTTGAATGAATAACAAAAAGTCCCACATTGATAGATGACAAGAGTTTAGTGATGTTTATATGCCAAATATTAGGGACGAGGGCTTGGGCCCTTTGGGTCATAGGATTTTGTGGATTGGGGAGGACTCACACAAATGTTACACCACCACATGCGCGCGCCGCCGGGCCGGGCCGGGCCGGGGTGGGGTGGGGTGCTCTTGTGTGAGTATAATTATACCAAAAATATAATTTTAGCGAAATTCCATCCAAATTTTGTAATTTTTACACTACAAAACGAAAAAAGATTTTCCACACCCGTGCCCATGCGAATTTCGCGAAATTTGGTAAAACGAAAGGGTTTTCGAACCGCATTTCTCCGAAAAACGAATTTCGCATGGAAATTCGCGAAATTTTAAACCTTGGTGTTATGTAAGGGTTGGGTTTATACAAATTTGTATAACTCTTACAAATTTGTAAGATATGAACATGACTTATCTGGCTCCCTTGTGCCTTGTTTTAAACCTTATAACATCATCTCATTTCCTTACCATTTCCTTTCAAAATATCTCTTTTTTTTCTACGGCCTCAAACACCATTACCTCCACTCCTTTGACCATTTTTCAAATCTGAGAGAGAGTTTCAACACCGTATTCACCGGCGAGAACGAAAACTTACCGACAACTATCAGAGACGTACCGACGACGTTCAAAGCTTGCCAGCGAGAGCCGAAGCACCGCTGAAGAGGACCAAAGATCGTCGACGATGTTCAAAGCTTTCCTACGAGAGCCATATTACCACCAACGACGTTCGAAGTTTGTCGCCGACATCCGAAAACACCGCGCCTATGAGGACCGAAATTCGCCGACGAATTTTGCTATACTTCTCTTGAAGTTATTATGTGTCGTTGATCTTCTTAGGCTTTTCAGGGTATTATAGTTAATAAGTTGGTTCCGAGAAATAATTCACGTCTTCATGTGTATATGTTTTCATACGCACCTCCATAATTGTTATTTTTGTAGTGTAGGAGCTTAAACATAGGCTCGGTTTTATATAACCCTCAAACAAGAGTTTAAGTATATGTATATGCATTTATTTCTGTATATATGTAAGCTAAAAGAAAAAACAGAATATATCCATATATATATATAAATATAATATATATATATATATATATAGGGAAACTTTAAAAAATGACCGCCAAAAATACACTTATTTCGGTTTTGTTCCCCAATTTTTTTGTTTTTGAAAAAATATTCCCCATTTTATATTTAGCCTGGACAATATTACTCTTTTTTACCCTCAATTTTCACCCTCCCCCCCTCTCTCTCTCTCCTTCCTGTTCTTCATTTCCAGTTTCTTGATTCTCCATTACACAACGATGTCAAGCTCTCTCATCACTCATCATCATCATCATCACCATTGATCCTTCTCTGCTCTTCGAGATCGAATCCCCAGACTTGGAAGAACGCCGATCAAGCTTCGTTCCTGCCTTCCACTCCGTCTTCTGGTGCGTGTTCTTGCAAGTCCTAGTGAGCCTATTTGGCTGCCGAGAAAACACAAGATTCCACCTCTTGCTTTAACTTGATCGATCGTCGGAGAAGAAACGAAGCCGTTCTGCGATTTTCTCAACTAGTTTCTCGGCGGTAATTCCAATGGGGTTTTCTCGAATCCGCCATGACTGTTCTGTTCTAATGGGCTTCTTACTTCCTGTGGTGTTGTCAGGTTATGTGTATGAGTTCTTCGTCGGCCCAGTTGGCGAGCACGAGGCCGATGGGGATCTACGAGCCGTTCCGACAGGTCCCCATGTGGAAGAACGCCTACGACAGCGACAACATCCTCTTCCCTGCTGCTGCTTCCTCCATCGATGCACCTCAAGAGAACAAGGTATAACTCGTCTCTGTCTTCAGAGATCTCACGTGCTTGATTGGTTTTGATCCTTGGTTTCTTTCAAACACGTGTAGCTTGAGTTCGTGTCTCATGAATCGACTGGGCAGCTCTTGGGGAATGAGCAAGAAGCGAACAATCTCGCTGATGATAAGGTTTCATTTCTATCTCTTCGATGTCATGTATATAAGATTATTGTGTATAGAGGCGTATACAATGTTCGGAGCGGGTACCACGTGTTCGACGTATTGCCTCTATGGTGTTGCGATTTTCAATTAATGTATTTTTTTTGCAGCTCCGAAAGAGGAAGAACCCGGCCCGGACCCGCTGTTGATGCACGAAGCACCGAGGTTCACGTGATTCACCCTGAGGATTTGGTTCTCCCGTGTGGGATGAGCCCGGGCATGCTATTCATGGACGATTTGATAATTCTGAATGTATATATATTTAAGAATCCTATATTTAAAGAAGACTTTGTTTCGATTTGAAATGAGTTACTGCAAATTCTTTTGTCGTTTTTTCTCAGATATATTTCACTGTTTTTCTCCAATGTGACAATAAATTTTAAAGTTAGTTGGGTTTGATTTATTTAATAATTGGCAATAATGCCCCTCTGAGACGATCACGAAGTTGAGGTCTGGCGTGTCCTGGTGAAGCCTGTTCGTTTCCTAGTGATGCCTGTTCGTGGCCTGATAACGGTAAAAAACTGGTTTAAACCGGTAGATGGTTTGATGTATGCAGTCGCATTGAAAATGACTTAACTCGTAACGTCTTCACTCGTAGTTAGTTAGTTTTATCCCCCGTCAATAAAACATAATTTATTAAGTTAGACAGTTTAACTCATGGAGTTCGACGGTTTTATCTTCCGGGTTAGACAGTTTGTTTAGTTGGATAGTTTTTCCCGTTAAGTCGGACAGTTTGACGCTTCAAGTTAGAGAGTTTTATATTTCACTAAATATTGCAAGTTTTTTTGGACAAATTTCTTCACCGAGTTTGATTGTTTTTGTGGTGAAGTTAGACACTTTGATAAGTTAGAGTCAAGAAGGATAGTTTTATCCCCCGTCAATAAAACTATATTTATTTAGTTAGATAGATTAACCCTTGAAGTTGGACGATTTTACCTTACAAGTTACACAGTTTGATGTTTCACTAAATATTGCAATTTTAATTAGACAGTTTTCCTCAGCCAGTTTGACAGGTTTTCTGGTGAAGTTAGACAGTTTCATAAGTTAAGGTCAAGAAGGATAGTTTTATCCCCCGTCAATAAAACATAATTTATTAAGTTAGACAGATTAACCCTTGTAGTTGGACGATTTTACCTTACAAGTTACACAGTTTGATGTTTCACTAAATATTGCAATGTTAATTAGACAGTTTTCCTCAGCGAGTTTGACTGGTTTTTTGGTAAAGTTAGACAGTTTGATAAGTTAAGGTAAAGAAGGATAGTTTTATCCCCCGTCAATAAAACATAATTTATTAAGTTAGACAGTTTAACTCATGGAATTCGACGGTTTTATCTTCCGGGTTAGACAGTTTGTTTAGTTGGATAGTTTTTCCCGTTAAGTCGGACGGTTTGACGCTTCAAGTTAGACAGTTTTATATTTCACTAAATATTGCAAGTTTTTTTGGACAGTTTTCTTCACCGAGCTTGATTGTTTTTGTGGTGAAGTTAGACACTTTGATAAGTTAGAGTCAAGAAGGATAGTTTTATCCCCCGTCAATAAAACTATATTTATTTAGTTAGATAGATTAACCTTTGTAGTTGGACGATTTTACCTTACAAGTTACACAGTTTGATGTTTCACTAAATATTGCAATTTTAATTAGACAGTTTTCCTAAGCCAGTTTGACAGGTTTTGTGGTGAACTTAGACAGTTTGATAAGTTAAGGTCAAGAAGGATAGTTTTATCCCCCGTCAATAAAACATAATTTATTAAGTTAGACAGATTAACCCTTGTAGTTGGACGATTTTACCTTACAAGTTACACAGTTTGATGTTTCACTAAATATTGCAATATTAATTAGACAGTTTTCCTTAGCGAGTTTGACTGGTTTTGTGGTGAAGTTAAACATTTTGATAAGTTAAGGTCAAGAATGATAGTTTTATCCCCCGTCAATAAAATATAATTTATTAAGTTAGACAGTTTAACCCATGGAGTTCGACGGTTTTATCTTCCGGGTTAGACAGTTTGTTTAGTTGGATAGTTTTTCCCGTTAAGTCGGACGGTTTGACGCTTCAAGTTAGACAGTTTTATATTTCACTAAATATTGCAAGTTTTTTTGGACAGTTTTCTTCACCGAGTTTGATTGTTTTTGTGGTGAAGTTAGACACTTTGATAAGTTAGAGTCAAGAAGGATAATTTTATCCCCCGTCAATAAAACATAATTTATTAAGTTAGATAATTTAACCCATGGAGTGCGACGGTTTTATCTTCCGGGTTAGACAGTTTGTTTAGTTGGATTGTTTTTCCCGTTAAGTCGGACAGTTTGACGCTTCAAGTTAGACAATTTTATGTTTCACTAAATATTAAAATATAATTTGGACAGTTTTCTTCACCGAGTTTGATTATTTTTTTGGTGAAGTTAGACACTTTGATAAGTTAGAGTCAAGAAGGATAGTTTTATCCCCCGTTAATAAAACATAATTTATTAAGTTAGACAGTTTAACCCATGGAGTTCGACAGTTTTATCTTCCGGGTTAGACAGTTTGTTTAGTTGGATTGTTTTTCCCGTTAAGTCGGACAGTTTGACGCTTCAAGTTAGACAATTTTATGTTTCACTAAATATTAAAATAAAATTTGGACAGTTTTCTTCACCGAGTTTGATTGTTTTTGTGGTGAAGTTAGACACTTTGATAAGTTAGAGTAATTCAAAGTTAGAGTAAGGCTGATTGCAAAGATTTCAAGTTCATAACATGCCATAGATATAAATCTGCTGAACCTTTTAGTGCCGAAAATGAAACTCCAATATCTAATTGCTCAAACACATTCGAGTTCAACTACTAAGAGCAGATGAATAAAACACAATCAAAACTTGAACCATAAGGCAAAAGAAAACTACCCTATCAAGCCGCAGCTTCGACCTCCTTTTCCTCCACGACATCTGCCACGTCGCTGGGCTCGCCCTCGGCACTCTCCGTGGGCGGCTGCACCTGCTCGTCCTCGGGCAGCGGATCCTCCACGTAGTCGTTCTCAAAGACGTCTGCGGGCACTTCATAGATCCGAAACAATTATCAATCGAGCTGAAAATTATCAAACACATCACTCATGAAACGGTCCAACGAAGCGAGAGAGGAGCCACCTTCTGTCACGGCCTTTCTCCACTTCTCGCTCGTCTCTTTCACTCTCTTCCTCACCTCGCTCTCGCCCTCCATTACGCTCCTCATCGCAGCCTCAATCTCCTCCGCTCTCACCAGCACCGCCTCATCTCCGAATCTGCAGTCCGTCCTCCAACCCGGCTTCGCCGCCACTGAAAGCCCCAGCTCCGTCACCAGCTCGTACGCGTTCAGCTGCTGCTCGGAGTGGCGCGGCCAGGCGACGATGGGCACTCCGAACCATAGGCGACTGAAATCGGTGGGCGACTGGTTCGTGGGTTCCTTCGGCGGCGACTAGTTCGTGGTTCCCGACGGCGACTAGGGTTCGGCGGTGAGTGGAACGAAGGGGACGCGGTGTGAGGTCGTGGGTTCGTGGTTTCCGGCGTGAGTGAGCAGAGCTCGTGCGTGAGTGAGGGAAGGGTCGGGAGAGACTGATACAGAGCGTGGAAGGGAAAGAGGGAGGGAGGAAAAAAATGTGTGAGTAAAAAAAGTGAGTAAAAAAAGGGTGTTTTGGGAATAAAAAAATTCAGAGACAGTTTGGGAATATTTTTTCAAAAACAAAAAATTGGGGAACAAAACCGAAATAAGTGTATTTTTGGGGGTCATTTTTTAAAATTTCCCTATATATATGTTTATGTCTGTGTTTGGTAGCCATCTTGAAAAGTCTTTTCTACTTTTCTAACTTGAACAATTAAAAGTAAATGATAAAGTGTGTGTTTGGTAGATATTTTAGGCGAGTTTAACTTATTTCATTTTTTTTCTTTTTCACAAATCCTTAACAAAACTGAGATGAGCAAAAACCTAGCGTCGAGTGTCGAATGCTCTCTCTCGTCGAGCCCCACCGAGCCACTTGTAAGTAAATTTCTGGTGCTACTTAGTGGAAATCAAAAATCAAATTTAGGGTTTTTTATATGATGATTCTGCTTAACTTTTTATTTATTTATTTATTTCAGTTCTTGATCGGTGATTTTTGTTGTTGTTTTGGATTGTATTTCATTCGTATGTAATTTTATATGTATAGTTCATTCTAAGAACAACTATTTTTACAGATGTGCTTAATCCATTTTAAGAGAAACTATTAGTTCATTCGTTTACAGGTTTAATTCATTATAAGAATTAAGAACTATTGGTTCATTCATTTTTACAGATTTGCTCAACCCATTTTAAGAGCAACGATTGTTATGTTTAAGCTATTCTTCAATTGAATATTAAACCATTTGGAGAGCTTTGTTTAATTGTTCTTGTTTGCTACTAATTATTCAAGATGTTTCTCTGAATAATATCAAAGCCGAGGTAATATTCTGAAGGAGTCGTAGATCAAGGTGTGCTAGAAGATGATAAAATCCCATTCTAAACGCAATTGCAAATGCCCGAAGATTACATGCGGAGATTAGAGATTTTATTGCTAATTATATGTGGGGACCATTATTCATGATTGTCTTAAATTTCTATGCTAATGTATTTGTTATGTTTTATATTATTAGATGTTTGTATTGTTCATGTTATTATTCTTACTTTAGAAATGTGATTAAAAAACAGAACAATAGAATTATGTGCCAAACTGTAATTCAATTTTTTAATTATTTGAATAAGAAAAATAAAATCCTTACTAAATAGTTATTTGAAATAAACTACAAAGATGTTTTACACAACAACTACGAAATTCTGAAATAATAAAACACAAAACAATTTGAGTTGGCTACCAAATACAACCTATATGATTTGCAATTAGTTACAATCAATAGTGATAAAAACGTATCACTATAAAAACAATCAGATTTCATAAACGTATTGAACAGTCATCTCAAAATAAATACAATGGTTCAGAAAACCTTTTGAATATGATTTGAATGGAAATAAATGCTGAAACAGTTTTGAATAAATGCACAATCTCATATTACATCTATAAATTGAAGCTCCTTGGCTTTGTTTCAACACACCACAAAAACCTATTTTTTGAACTTCCTAGATACTCTCTCCGAGCTTTGCATTCCGTTTTCACTCCGTGCGAAGCTCAAAATCACTTTATTTATATATATATATATATATTAAGGTCTTTGCGAGTTCAGTTCGCCGTTGCGGAGACAACGGTTGCGCCGTTTGATCCTGATAAGTGACATAGTCCGGTAGAGGAGGCAAATCACTTTAAAGAAAGCGTCTTTGTAGTGACTCAGTACGACTTCTTACTCTCGTTTTTCCAGGATATTTTTCTTGGTAGAAGAACTCAGACCTTCATCAAATCTTTAGGTATTTTTCTTTTCTAAATCCTTCAAATTTACTTCTTCAAATGTGTACTCGTAGAGGTATTATATGCAACAATCTTAAAGCGATTATTTTTCCTACGAGCATAATAAAGAAGGAACCATGAAGTTTCAAAGAAGAAAAGTTATTTTCGCCATGAAAGAACTCTGGTTTTGGTTTTTTTAAGGAAAGAAGAAAGCGTTTTGTTTTTGAAAAAAAAAAGAGTTTTGTTCACAGAGTAGGAAAGGGTCTGTTTGCAAAAGCCTTTGTTTATGTTATGTACATTATTTTTCTCTGTTCATGACACGTGTCATGTTCTGAAGAGTCTTATCTCATTAAAATTTGCATAATTTTATTCTCGAGAAGTGTAACATGTATTATTATTTTTTTTCAAACAATTTTTATAGAGGCTTTTTTACTAGTAGAGCTGCAACTCGCGACTCCAATCCCAGAATCGCGACGAGTCGCGATGTTCTGGTGGGAGTCGCGACGCATCGCGACGTGAGGCGTGGAGTCGCGACGAGTCGCGATTCCTGCGCGTCGTCACGATCCCGCTCTCTCCCTCTCTCTCTCACTCTCTCTCACTCACACAATCACTCTCTCTCTCTCTCGATCAACATCGCGACGAGTCGCGACTCCACTCGCCGCGACGCATCGCGACGCGCCTTCTCGCGATTTTGGCGAATTCCATCGCGACGCGTCGCGGAGTCGCCAAACGCAGCTCTATTTACTAGTACACGTTGTTTGAGTTAGTCTGATATATGTTCTAGTTTTCTCATACATGTTTCTCCATCTGGTGTGCGGTTTCTTTTAATAAATATTAATCGTGTGTAGCTTGCAAATAGCAATATTGTGTAGGTTGTTGATATTTGAATATATAATATATATAATATCACATTAACATGTATTATATATATTTGATATATGTTTGGTTTCAAATTACTCATATTATTTTTATTAGTATATCGATAAAAAAAAGGTTATTGTACATGTATGGAAAGGACTCGTCAATGACCTGAGTAGATTTAAATCATTTAATATTGTGATTCTTTATTATCATTATTATTTTCTAATCGTTACTTTTTAGTATTCATTTATTGAGATTCTAAAATGTTTAATTGTGTTACATTGTTACTGCTTTGTATTGAATTATTGAACCGTTGTAGGCAAAACCTGTGTCAGTGTATATATATTTATGTACATATTTTTTGTGTATCATAATATCATTGCAGTATATAGATGATAGAGATAGCATTTTTTTTTGAAAAATGATTATATATATATATATATATATATATATATATATATTCGATTTGTATTGGTTCAAATTGGCATAGATGTTCATGCTTAGATTTTAACATCTGCAAACTGTTTGTTATATATTGGGTGTGAATTTATATAATTTTATTTTATTGGTTCAGTACACCCGATTATTGATTGAGGTACTAATATGTTTGAGTTGATTCTGTATTCTGTCTAGGAAATGTAAAATGTGAACAAGAATGAGAATGTTCATGTACCCGCAGCCGCTGCAGCAGACGCGCCCGCCGTCGCTATGGCAATGCCGATACCGGCACCTGTCAGTCATGGAGAGAAGCCGGAGAAGTTCAGCAGTTCAAAATTCAAGAGGTTGCAGCAAAAGATGTTCTTTTACCTGACCACGCTTAACCTTGCGAGGTTCTTGACAGAAGATGCACCACAACCAAAGGAGGACGAGATTGATCCCCAAATTCTCCAGGCAGCCGACGCGTGGAACTTGTCGGAGTACCTCTTCCGGAACTTCGTCCTCAACTGCTTGGCAGACAATCTGTACAACGTGTATAGTATGAAGAAACCGGTGAAGCGGAAGATGCTGGAGCCAAAAATTTCATTGTGGGCCGGTTCCTCAACTTCAATATGGTCGACTCGAAGACAGTCATCAGTCAAATGCAAGAATATTTCAGGAAATCTTGCATGAGATAAGAGTTGAAGGGATGAATGTGTCTGAAGCCTTTCAAGTGGCATCTGCGATAGAAAAGTTGACGCCGAGCTGGAAAGACTTTAAAAGCTACCTTTTACACAAGAGAAAAGAGATAAGCCTCGAAGACCTTATTGTTAGACTTCGGATAGAAAGTGGCATCTGCGATAGAAAAGTTGACGCCGAGCTGGAAAGACTTCAAAAGCTACCTTTTACACAAGAGAAAAGAGATAAGCCTCGAAGACCTTATTGTTAGACTTCGGATAGAAGAAGACAATAAGAAGTCTGAAAAGAGTGGTTATCCTGCTGAAACTTCAACTCCCAACTAAGCGGAGACTTATGCTATAGGAAAGTCCAAGAAATAGGTCAACATGGGACCTAAAGGCGGTGTCGCAAAGAAGCCAAAGTTCTAAGGGAAATGCTTCAACTGCAACAAGATGGGGCACATGGTGTTTGATTGTAGATTTCTGGAAAAGGAAAAGTCTCAGGAAACTCACGCGGTGGAAACCGATGAGAACATGTCAGCGGTTATTTGTGAAGTCAACATGCTGGACTCCAACCTAAAGGAGTAGTGGATTGACATTGGGGCCACGCGACATGTCTTTGTTGAGAGAGCTGCTTTGAAGGAGCTGAAGCTGAGTGAAACTGGGGAAAAGCTCTACATGGGGAACTCGACAACCTGTAATATCAAGTGCCAGGGAACAATATTCCTGAAGATGACCTCGGGAAAAGAGCTGAAGCTGAACAATGTCTTGTTTGTTCCCGACATCCGCAAGAACCTGATCTCTAGGACGCTGCTCAACATGCATGGATACAGGATGGTGTTTGAGTCCGACAAAGTAGTTTTGCCGAAGTCGGGGATGTTTGTGAGAAAGAGGTGTGTTAAGGATTGCATATGGAAAATGAGTGTTATGGTGGTCACTTAATCCATGTGTTTGTAATGGCTATTATAAGGCCTAAAAACACTACTTATTATTAATAAATAAAGTCTTTCTACTTATGCTTGAATTTTATTTTAGCGTGACGAGTTATAACATGTTAATTGAGATACTTTGTGTGAAGACCAATTAACATGGAACATATTTTAAAGTTTAACATAAAAGTTTTGCACAATTATGAAAAAATTGTGTAAGGATGATGTTCTCGTTCCAAAAATGGTACGGAAACCTTGGAGCTAATATGTAGCAATAAAATTGATGAGAGAAGATTTCTCTTATTAATACGAAGTTGAAAACCTATATTTTCAGAATATTAATATGGTTAGACATGTTCTTGATATTGAACTTGTGGAATCATTTAGAGAGCGTGTTCTCAAAATGATATATGTACATTCTCTTAGCGAGATAAAAAGTATTGAGAGTTTCTCTAAAATACCAAATATGTGGGGGATTTGGAGAAAATAATTTATGCACATGTGGGGGTTTGACGCTACCAAAATTTACGATAAATCTTTTGGAAGATTTAAAATCTAGTTTCTCTCTTAGATAATTTGCAAAGAGGTCAAATATCTAAGAACATTTTTTTTGGTAGTTAAAACTTGTAATGTGTATAAGTAGAGTGTAATGGAATGGTAAGTCTATTATTAGACATAATGCCATTATAACAGTAACCTCAACTATGGTTGTCATTTTTAGTGAGAAAATGAAACTTTGTGGATCCACTACTCAAAGAGTAAGCACTGAGATTTATTTGAGAAATTATCAAAGGGAATGAGATTTAAGCCCATTGAGAAATAAATTCTTGACAGTGAAACACAACCTATATGACTTGAGATCCCAAGAACTAGGTTTAAAGGGACAACATACCTGTATGAGACTTTAACAGATCATTGTGGGGGTAATACCCCTGGTCCATTCCTAAGATGAAAACAGTGATTTATGTGGTTCTAGATAAGCAAATATTTTAATGATATACTTAACCGTTAAAGTGAGGTATTCTCAAGTAAGATATCATTTATGTTAGATGAAGTGGGGTCACTTCAATGGATTTGCATAAGGGCAGAAATTCCATAAACTGTCATAGCACCAGAAGGGTGTTCATGACCATAAAGAACACGATAGTGAGAACTGAACTCGAAAAAGGAATAACATGTGTCAAATTTATCAATTCCTTACACGAAATGTTGAACAGTTCAAGAACATCGCGTCCACTGATCAACTAGTAAGATGCATATATTTCACAAGGGAAAGGTTCAAAGGTAACACATACCTATCCTATGCAGAATTTTCCCATTGATCTATACCCAGAAAAGCTGTTATCAAGAGTGAGTCTTTCAATTTCATTTATGTGGGGGATTGTAGGAAAAAATGTTATGTAACTGAAATTAAAAGTTGCAATTAGTGAGAATCAAGACAGATAAAAATGTATCACTATGAAAATAGTCAGATTTCAAAACGTATAGAACATTCATCTCAAAATAAATACAATGGTTCAGAAAACTTTCTGAATATGATTTGAATGAAAATCAATGCTGAAACGGTTTTGAATAAATGCACAATCTCATGTTACATCTATAAATTGAAGCTCCTCGGCTTTGTTTCGACACACCACGAAAAACCTATTTTTCAAACTTCCCAGATAATCTCTCCGAGCTTTGCATTCCGTTTTCACTCCGTGCGAAGCTCAAAATCACTCTATTATATATATATATATATATACATGGGTTGATGTCTTTGCGATTTCGGTTCGCCATCACAGAGACAACGGTTGCGCCGTTTTATCCTGGGAAGTGATGCAGTCCGGTAGAGGCGACGAATCGCTTTAAGGAAAGCGTCTTTGACGTGACTCAGTATGACTTCTTACTCTCGGTTTTCCAGGATAGTTTGTTTGGTGGAATAACTCAGACTTTCATAAAATCTTTAGGTATTTTTCTTTTTTAATCTTTCAAACTTCCTTCTTCATATGTGTACTCGTAGAGATATTATATGCAATAATATATATATACAAATATTAAGTATTTATTATATATGTATCTAAATGCATATATTAGAGAGTATGACAATTTCATATTTGAGTATATATACATTTAGAGAGAGAGAGTTTGAAAACCTTCCCATGTTCTTATGCATAGTAGTTTCATGGTTATTATAGTTTTCTTCCTATATACTTATGCTAGACGCTTATATGTATTTATAGTATAATATATATATATATATAATATGTTATGTATAGCATTTTGAGTTAAATAAAAGTTTAATTGCAGACGTAAATATACCAAGGTATTAAATTTTTCGAATATCCATCGGCATGCCCATCGAAAATCTTTTTTTCGAGGATATGCGAAACGATATATCCATCAATTATCCATCGACTTACCTATGAGATACACATCGACAAGCGATATATCCGTAAAATGAAAAGTGCGAAACGACATCGGCAAGCGGTATTTAAAACCTTGAAACATACATAATATGTATTTGACCTTTCTATCTATAACATACTTTGTATCAGTGGGTATACACATATTGAAAATAAACCTTTGATAGGACTTTTGGGTCATACGTTATATATATTTATTAATATTTATATACATAGGTAATATATGTCTTCTTAAAGTTAGCAGTCACACTTATTTCGTAAGAGTTTGAAATATTAAGTTTATAAACATTGAGTCTGCAACACTAAAATCACACACACAAAAACACACATAAACATTGAGTCTGCATACGTGACAACGTAGATTCGAACACTTTTTAGCTTGTATATAAAAAAATAGAGTTGACCTTTAAAATAAAGTATTACCATAAATTGTTTTTGTCTTAGAGTCGAGGTTTCCAAAAAAGTTAGTTGTTGAGTCTAGGGCACATTAGGATGTAATACGAGGAATATTATTAGGAAGTTATGAAATTTGATATTTGAAAATAAATATTAGAGAGTTTTGACTCCGTAAGCAAAAACTTGCATTGAATACGACTATTTGCGGGTTAAGGTACGTACAAGTACTCACCTAGATCACGACAATAAAATTGTGTGTTATATCTATAGTTGAGAATATTTATGTATGGTCGATATGTTTCGTATGGTCGTTACTTATATGTGACTGTATGCATGTGATATCTTAGTTTATTTAGGCACGACAATAATGTTCATCATGATATGAAAATGATACGTATATTTTCCTATTAAAATATATATGCAAATATATGATTTTATAAGAAATAAAGTTTAAAAAGCGTCGTACCAGAGATGACTAAAGTCTCATTATGATATGTTATGATACTACGGGAATGCTTCGGTTTGGGTAGCTCCCCCAATCTCTCGTTGATACATAAAAAGGTATCAAAAAATTTGTATATATATATTTGTAGGATCATGAGGATGTGTTCGTTGGTCCTCATGCCCATACCTTAATGTATCTCAAATCCGTGCAACACAAACTAATAGCCGATTTTTTTCCCGAGCTTCGTCACCATATTGTGAAGTTCCATGACGCTGAATTTGTCAGTATCACATTTATCAAAGCACATAACTTCATTGCCTACGTACCCTCTCCTCCCATTGATTCGTATCCACACACCACTGTGATGGATACTAGCGGTAAAGATGGCTGAGTTTCTATCTGTGAAATGATGTAAGAAAATAGGTCAACACAGATCAAAGTAAATATATAAAAAATCATAACTCAATAACATAGTCAACACATAACCTATACATAAATAATCTTGCAAAAAAATTTTGTCAATAAGTTGACAAAACGGTGGTAAAATACCCTAACAATAAAAAATGTGTATAAACCCGCAAGTCAAAAGAAAACAGACAAAAAAAGGCAGTATAACCATTCATCAGACAAACAAACAACGGACGATGTGAATTCTCACCCCTAAGCATAAACAACGGGGACCATCACCACGAGCGTGCGCATCAACAAAGTAGTTCAATTTTCATGACTTTATAAGCAAAAGAGAAAGGAAAAAAAATATGTTCACTAATATGAATAAAAAAAATATTTGTTTAACAATGTCGGTGACGTGAGTGAGTATTTGGGTGACATGGCAACATGCATGGCAGCAGACGTGGCGATAATTGACGGTGAAATAATAAAATAAAAGGAGCGCACATAAATGACTAACGGAACCAACTTTGGGTATATTAGCAAGCAAGAAAATAACATTGGGTACATAAATCTAAATTCATGAAACATTGGGTACTTTTGTCGGAGTTTACCCTAATGTATTTGAAATATTTGCACTAGAAAATATGCTTCTTACTCTCGGAAGACGTGTGTGGTTATTCTATGTATATCCAAGATTGTTTTGTTGTGGTGTCTTTCGAATTGATTTTTCATCTTTAGATACACCCCTCTTTGCGAAAATTATTAAATAGTTCATAAGAAACATAAGAATATTATCAGCTCTAAAGTCTCTGAAGCTTTTGAGTTTCTTGTTGTATCGATTAGTCGTCTATGTCTTTTCGAACTTTAAATCTTTCAAATACTACATTTTCAATAGATAAATATTAACTCTTTTTTTATTAATCAAGTAAGTAAAATGCATGTTTCTTCCATGGGATATGTCTCCAAAGATTTGAGTAAATATAGTACAAAACAAAGTGAATGTACGATGTTCGTAAAACTCGAAAGTCTTGTATCTTATGATTGTCAATAAACCTTCTACTGCTAAATTCTTGAAAGTCCGTTTTCTCTTGTGTCCCAATATTCAAATCTTTTACAATACCTCTTACAAAAGTTGCGGATCCTTGCAACATATAAATGTTATTCCATCGAATCCCTCACGAACACCATGTTGGTTCCAAATTGCACCTTTAAACCAAAGCACTAAAGAATACAAAGAAATAAAGATATGCATTTTGGGGAGAATACTTTCTCTATATTGAAAATATCGCAAGTTATAAAATTATAATCCAAGCCTTAGAATTACACGACGATTTATACTAGACGTGCTAATCAATTAAATTCCTAAAATTAAGGAAAAATTACCATAACTTATATGTACACACAAATAAAGACGTTGACATTCTCTCATATATTGTCCTAAAATACCGTTGTCTGCTTTGTGCAAGACTTTTGAATCATGTTTCTTGGTTCTAATTCGTTGTGACTTGCTTGTCGGAACCTACTCCCTTTCTAAACTAGGTCGGCTGGGGCCGAATCGCCTTGTCATGGTCAATTGGTGCATGTTGCATGCAATCTTGTCAGTGGAACCAGGATCCATGATTCATGGTTGATGTGACCTACTCATCATGACCAGGTGACTTAGTCTGTCTGGGACTAAGACTGAGTCTGATTAACCTAGTTGCTATTTAACTCAACGAACTTAACCTCACACACCATATCTCTTACTAGCTATAAGGACACAAATTATATCCTTTTATGACTAACCCATCTCTTCCAAGCATCTAAGAAAATTAAGTTTTTTTTTTTTTTCAATCCTTGTATTTGTATAACTTATTCAAGTTTCTTAATTAGTACAATCGGCAAGTTTCAACTCTTTATTATATACATACGATACCAAAGGACAAGGACTTTGCATATGTCCTTATTTCTCATCGAAACAGTTCTTCCATATTTACTTCTTTTGTAAGTGTAACGACCCGACTTTTTCGAAGCCGTCACCTACTGACTACTTTAAAATTCTTTGAAAATACTTAGCCATTTTTTTATAACTTCAATTAAAGTAAGTAAATACGTACGGAGAAAAAAATATTTACCAGGGATTCCCTTTTTAAAACTAAGAACATGTACGGAATAATTATGCGGAAAACGTCTTCACAATGATTACCCATTCACCCAATCCCTCGCACATCGTCCACCGTCACCGTCCAATCCACTACGAAATCATATCACAGGTTTCTTACGTACAGTACGAACGAAAAACATTTTGTGTGAGCTAAAAGCTCAGTGAGATACAACTATTTTCTCACAAAATAATAATGTAAAGAAAACATAACATGCAAATGTCCAATTATGCTTCATTTTACGTTTTAGGATCTATTACTAATCTTTTCCTAGGTGATCACCGTTGTGTACGTACCACTTCATTCGCGCAAGACTCAATAGATCGACGGGGGTGCACATGTCCCGAAGCCTAAGGTCAATATATTGGACGGTTCATGATACCGTCAGATTAATCCCTTCTTCGTTCCTTTCAACTCGGGGAGAAATCTAATCATCGTCCCATTCTCTCCTTTTTTTTGGGATCTTTTTCAAACATCATAAGCCTCACACGACTCGCTCGATAGAGGAGGCACGACACTTAATTCCTATGTTATACTTGTTTATATTGTTAATATGCATAAATGACAAGAAGATTCATCCACAACCAAAATAGCAATTCTCACATCGCATATCACCATCCATCATTAATGGAATTGTTAATATCTCGACAATCACATCGATCGTCACATAATAATAAATCCTTCGAGACGTTTCAACGTCGTTGAATCTTCATAATATATCAAATGTAGTCATTCATGAAGCAATATAATCAAGCAACCATTTTTCATACATCCAATATATTCAAACAAAACACACAACAAATGTATTTTTATTGTTAAACTAATTCGTACTGCAGTGAAGTTGAACTGACATGAATCGCTACGATAATCCTCCTTGCGACTCCGACGAAGGTACCTCTACGAGCGATATTCCTAGATAATAATTACCCAACTAAAAATTAGATCGGTAAGGAACTGGAAAAATTGTTCTTAACAAACTGCCACTATTTTTCAAAAACGAATAACTTTTGTGTTTCAAAAATTTTCACCAGAAGGTTGTAACTATGAGATATACTAATTTTTCAATTCGGCCAGAACCTTGCAACTCAATTTCGGGCTAGATCCCAAACGATTTTCAAGTTTCTTAAAATATTAAACATGCTAGAAATTTTATTCTCTATAAAATCTATCTCATAGTAAAATCTCTAAATCATAATCTATCAATTTTAAAAATAAAAACAAAAATCTTATTTGCAGAATTTTATTTGTTTTCCGGAAAGTTCAAAAGTTGAAAATATGATTTCAAGCGATTTAGAGCTCCAAAAATTCTGAAATTAAATCTGGGAGTTCTATGGACCTAATCAAAGTTGTGGGTAAAATTTCAGCCAAAACCGCACGTTGTTTAAGATATAAAAATTTGACAAAATTCTGCCACTTGTAATTACGAAAATAAAATTTGATTTATTAAGATAAGCGTATTCATACCTTGATTATGGAAGAAGAAGATGAAAACTAGCTGAGAAGGTTGAAGAATGAGTGAGTTTTTCACTCTACCCTCTCTAGAGAATTTCTAGGTTTTGGAGAGAATGATGCTAGGGGAGACTTTGTGAAAAATATGAAACCCTAAGCCTAATATAAAAATCTTAAATATCTAATTTTCGCAGCCCCTTTTTACCCTTAAAAAAATATTTTTTTTTCAATATATTAAAAGTAATATATTATTTGCAAGAAAAATCTTAAAATAAAAATATAAATAAAAAGATAATAACTTACCTAATTTACTGTGGATTATCACCGTAAGAGTGCAAAACAACTTGTTAAACAGACTCATGTGGTATGCGCCCGTGAGACCATGACCTCATTTAGCTGGGGTCAAATCTTAATTCTTTATATATTAGGCTTTGGTCTATCATTATATAAAAGAAAATAAGATATTGCATGCTAGGAAGTTTAAATGCTAATATCGTGGTTGATTAACGTTTATATTATTGCAGTAAAGAATGAGAACCGATGCATGTTAACTAAAAGACAAAATAAGAAGCTTTAAAAATTTATATTACATGTTACGGGTAAAAACGGGATTGATTTTCATAAATAAATTAATTAAAACGGGAATTATCATACTAATTCCCTTTAATTAATTAATTGATTCAATTAATTTTTAATTAAGTTTATGAACTAATTAAATCAATCTTAAAACCCAAAACTCCCTCCGGAGACCCGTTTTCGAAAAACAAAGTGTCCTGGTGTTCGTAAAAATATGAAAACACCCAAAAACGACATAAAATTTGTAAAAAACGGACACGGGACGGGCGCGAGAGCAAAAAATACGTCGGAGGCCCCTCGATGGGACCCACGGAGGCAGCAGCCTCCGGGATCACGCCACGTGGCGAGCCCAGAGGTTGCCTCCCCACGCGGGCGCCACCTGAGCCCACCTCTCATCCCACTTGCGAGGGGCTGGCAGCGATCGGCCACGTGGAAGGCCAGGATCGCCCGCCAGCCCCACTTGTGGGCTTCCCCTCGCCCACTTACGAGGGGAAAGGCTCGAGAGAGCCACGCGTAGGGCCCATATTGGCCCTGGCTGATCCCGATAAGGAAAGTAGCCCCCTTAGGGGCTGCGTAGCCGTCCGATCCCACTCGGACGGCCGGGATCGCTCCATCTTTTCCTGGGGACCTGAAAATAAATAAATAATTGCCCGGGGACCCCTGGGACAATATTTTATTACACGTGGGCCCCCGGGCCCTACTATAAATAGAAGCTCAGTTCAGTTAAACGGTAACTCATTCGAACTCACTCGACTTTAGTTCTCTCTCTCTACCCCCGATATACTCGCCTCCCCTCAAATACCGTTCTAATGTTGAGCGTCGGAGGTGAATCAGGGGGTACCCCCCCCCCCCCCCCCCCCCCCCCGACCTCGGGTGTTCCCTTTTTTTTTTCAGGTCCCAAAAAGTGAGAGATTTACGAAAAGCGGAAGCCCTGGTGAAATTCCTACTTGGTCCTTGGACCGCCTGGTAGGCCCAGTTCTACGCGGTGCCCAGTCTATCTCCCCAGTCCATTGCGCGGCTGAGGGTATAGCCTGGGGACACGAGCCTGGGCCCACAATTCAGGACGAGGGGCCTGACTTAGGGGAATTTCCACTAAGATCCGGACGGCTGAGGGATCATTCTGAGAAGAATCCCCTGGAGAAAATCCTGGGGAAGGTCCATGACCCCGCCTGCCTTTGTTCTAAGATCAGCGCGGCCTAAGTTCTGTCTCTTAGTTCCCGGATCAGAATAAGATACCGGGACCCCGTGGACAGTTCCTGCCCGGACTAGAACAAGCCATATCAGTTCGAGAGTCTAACCTCCCAGGATTCACTCCCTGGTCAAAAGCACTCCCCCGTTCGTTGGTACCTACGATCTGAGCGGTTCCCGGACCTGTAACCCCGGCCTCTGGCCCTGAGGTAACAGGTAGTGTGTAACCCGGGTCGCCTAGGACCCCGAACGGCAAAGAGACCTTTGACCAGGCTAGTGCCAGGAACGCCTACTCAGGGCCCCAAAATCAGTCAATTAAAACCTCACCCTGAAGTCAGCGGCAATCGTCCCGGAGTCAACGGGGGTCAGAGGGAATAATCAATGACAACAAAAACCATTATCCCCACGACTGGGCCATCCAAGGCCCATCCAAAAGTCAACAGAAACCCGCCACGTCACCAACGACATTGGGCCAGGCCCAAAATACACAACTTAGGCCTCAACAGTGTTTGATCCAAAAACAACATCAACATTACATATTTTTATAACAGTCAACTTCGTAATTAAAAATAACATACAACAATTCTTAATGAACATAGATATCCTTCCATAATGCTGTGAACATTTCTGTGACTATGTAGACTTTAGCCGGTCCACACCACGAGCTTTCTGAGATAATATATGTAAAGAATTTATATTAATTAATAAAATCAAGATTGTCCAAATTCTTTGGACTAAATAGAAGCTAAAAGTCAACTTGAAATTTATAATATACCAAGCAAGAATGAATCTCTTCTAGAAAGGGAATTAGAGTAGACATGGAGATCTGCATTTCCTCTTTTAGAGAGTCCAAGGTTTGATCTTCCTTTCCTTTTATTGCATTTATGAAGGTTTTTCGATCCGGTACTAATTTTAGAGCTACCTGTAAAATACTTTTAACAAGACGATAAATATAATAATATAATAATTTATCAAATAATTATAAAGTAGTTGAAATATTCAATACTATCAATTATATATTACTATGAATATACCAATTTGATTTGAGTAGTAGCTCAGGAATTATTTAGATTAAAGTTCAATAACTTGGATACAAATACAATGCATGCGTTCTAAGCAGGAAGATGCATGGCATTTTATACGCATGACACGATGTGATGTTGGAGTCATAAATTATATATAGGCACATAATAGAGGGCCATTCATAATTAAAATATATAGGGTAAACTGTGGCTAAAATATTCAATGTTTCAGTTTTTTTAATTATGTATCAAAAGTTTTTTTGGTGGCTATTATACCCAAAGTTTATTTTGTTAACGCCAAACGTACTCACCGTTAAATTTCCGTTAATCCTCCCTACGTGGCACACATGTCGCTGCCACGTAATTCTATCCTGCCACGTCATCTTTACGGCTAAAGTACCTAATGTTTCAAACATTTGCGGCTAAAGTACCCAGTGTTTTTTTTAAATTGAACTTCTCGAGTGCCTTATTTAGATCGATTTTTGGGTTGACTTTTTTACACCGGACTCGGGTTGGCTTTTCAGGCCGAGCTCTGTATATACAATATATATAAACTGTATATATATATATATATACTATATATTAATTTATATATTTAGTATAAATATAAAGTATATTTCAAGGGTATAAATTAGTATAATATAATAGAAAGTATATTTCAAGGGTATAAATTAGTATAATATAAAGTATAAATATAAAGTATATTTCAATATAAATTAGTATGTATAAAGTATAAATATATAAATAAATATAAAAAAAACTGTATATTTATACTTTATATTATATATAATTTAGATTATATATAAACAATATATATAAAAACTGTTTATATTGATACTTTATATTATATAGAAACTGTATATATTTATACTTTATATTATAAAGAAATTGTAATATACTTTATTATTTTGATACTTTATATTATATCTAATTTATACCCTTGAAATATACTTTATATTTATACTTTATATTATATATAAACTTAATATACTATACTAAATATATAAATTAATATATAGTATACATATACAGTTTATATATATTGTATATACAGAGCTCGGCCCGAAAAGCCAACCCGAGTCCGGTGTAAAAAGTCAACCCAAAAATCAATCAAAATAAGTCACTTGAGAAGTTTAATTTTTTTCAAAACATTGGGTACTTTAGCAGCAAATGTTTGAAACATTGGGTACTTTAGCCGCAAGGATAACAAGCAGGATAGAATGACGTGGCAGCGACATGTGTGCCACATAGAGAAGATTAACGAAGATTTAACGGTGGGTACGTTTGGCGTTAACGGAATAAACTTTGGGTATAATAGCCACCAAAAAAAAACTTTGGTTATATAATTAAAAAAAACTGAAACATTAGGTATTTTAGCCACAGTTTACCCAAAATATATAATAGAAACCAAATTGACTAATATATATAGTTAGTGACAGTGTTATTATCATGTACGTTAATGAGCATAAAGAACTAAGATTGGTACGTAATATCTGTATATATATATATAAAAATTAAAAATGTATCGATGACGTTAAGATTAATTTTGCCCTTTAATTAGTTACAACTTCTCTATCTATCTCTACCATATATATATAAGGTTACTTTACGATTTTGTATCAAGCAATTTATTTAGTTATCTTCTAAATCAATGGGAAAAAACCTGAGTTTGAAATAGTACAAAAAAACGCTAGTAACTTTTTTGTTCACCTAAGTACTTAAAACACTTTTAAAATTGCGCTGATAAAATATTTAAATTCATGAAATTTGCGTTTTCAATTTATGTTGAGTATTTCTTATACGTGTACAACTCAAATTAACACTGATTTTACTACATGTTGCGACTTCTCATGTTAACGGCTTCAATTTCAACCATACATGTGCGAACGACTTTACATTAATGGAGACATGCTGGGAAAAAAAAAAAAAAAAAAGCGTAGAAAACACAAATTTTACGACCTTCAGACCTTGGATATTTAATCAGCAAAATTGAAAAACTTGGAAATACGTCGCACTAAAAAGTTGGATACCAACTAAATTAGGGAATGGATAAGCAAAGTGTTAACCTTTACAGCAGCCGATGAAATCCATCCATGAGATTTCTTCAAAGTAGAATTATAAGAATTCTCCACGATCTCATCCATATATTTATCATTTGACTCTTCTCTTAGTAGGTTCTGTAATAAAGCAACGCTAAAATCCAATGACCTGAAATAAAAATGAACATTGCAACAGTACTTCTGCTTAACATAAGCGGTACGAATATTTTATAAACCTAAAAATCAACTGCTAGATTTAACACTTCTGCCTTCAAACGTTGAGTTATAACTTTTATATATATATATATATATATATATATATGTATGTATATGTTATCCATGGAAAGTCTTAATATATAGAAAACGTTTAATTACATTTAGAAAAAGGAGAAACAAAAGATACCTTGTCAGCCAAAGAAAGGCTCTAACACAGCTGTTCACTGACTTGCCATTGCCCTCAGCAAATTCTTTATCCAAAATCTCCAACATATTGGAATACCTCGTTGCATCACTCTCGTATACAACCTCCAGTCTCTAATTACACAGCTTAAATGAACAACATATATACTATAATTAATGTAGCAATATTGATCTGCTTTATTACCTGAATATTGTGATGAATATCTTGTCTTAGAACCGTCATTGCTGGACCAATCTTCTCTGAAGAAACAAAGGAGAGATCATATAAGACCTTCAATGTTCATATAGTTATACATATATATATATGTGTGTGTGTGTGTGTGTGTTAATTGTGAGGTACAGGGATGAGAGTGATATTATACAAACCAAGAACTTGAAGAACCAACTTGCAGAGTGATATAAAGGGCTGAAAAGGGATGAGAGTGTGGCTGAATCTGACATCAATAAGCAAATTTGAAATCTCTTCTATCGCCGATTTAGTCTCCAATTGCTTCGTCGACGATGACGACGAAGATGACACTCCCGTACCATCTGATATCTTCTTCACCGATCGATGTTCCGATTCACGGATTGAGCCGCAAAAACCCTAGTTTATTTCCTTGATTTATCCTTAAAAGGAGAATGAATTTGGAGACAATCCCTAAGTCATGGCAGCTCTAACTAACGAGTATTTATAGGGCTTACGTATTATTATAAAAATGGGGTTGTATTTTCATGTGAAGTTGTTTATGGCTCAAATGTAGATTCCATAATCTTCTTCAAAGTGTCAAAGGAATTAAAATGTTAGAAAGTCAGACATGTTGACTTCCTAGTTTAATTAGTTGGTACAATTGCTCAAATTTAATGCATCCACTCTTTTTTTTTTTTTGTCTTCCTCTTTCTATATGTCTCTAACTCTAAGATATAATTATGAGATATTTACGTTACAAGTATCCAATCTTGTACTAGATACACTGTTATATTATTCTCTATCTATTTTTTTAGCTGCAAATAATACCAAGCATGAACCAAATGTCAAGATCCCTATTAAGGTTTTTAAACGAGGTACACATCATATATGTACATCTACGATTAAAATCCAAAACATCAACTATTCAACATAAAAGATGCTCTAATTAGACATGAACATATCTGGACATCAACATTATTATATAGCGTTTGTATAATTGCCGCTTAAAGAAAGAGATTGAGAATATGCCGACATACTTAATACAAAATTGAATGTTTATGCCACAAATATCCATATATAATTAACAAACCAAAAGCATATATGCCATTTGATTTCTTTGTTCACAACATATGAAAAGAATAAAGATGTGTATGTTACCAAATAGTAAAGTATTGAAAATAAATGTCAATCTATATTAGTTTCTTTTAATAAGTTTATAAAACAATTATTTTTACCAAAATTGCTCGCAATTTTAGCCTTTCTAGGTAGATCTGGTAATGAACTCTTCTAAAAATAATGTGACAAAAAAATTGTTTGACCATGCCAAATTGCCAATGATCGCCGTGAATTTTACTTATAAACACGTTGATTGTATATAATAGAGCCCAAAACGTCCATCTAGTTGACTTTCTCAATTTTATATTGAATTATATTCAGGCCCATTGAATAACATTTTCCACAAATAATTATTTTATGTTTTGACCTTGGAGTAAGTATATGATCTGTAATTCAGAGAATTTATTTAATCAATAGTCATATATTCTTTCTACAATATATGGGAGGAAAAGGCAAAGACATGCATGGTACTCAGTTATTTCTATGCAAATCATAATTGTCGAGATAAGTCATAAGTATGCAAATGCGAGCTACTTACTATAAATTAATATATTTAGTTAAACAGATATTCGTGAGTTTAGAATAAATCATTTAAAAATATAAATTACAGATAAAATGACTATTAAATCAAATTCTAAAAGCATATATCACAACGTCATATATATAGTAATCGTTGACTATTCACTATTTCTGTATTCTTTGCATACATAATATAAGTAGGGTTTATTATTAATTTAGCAATGACCTAACTGTTGCAAACTTGCAAATGTATGTACCCCATATATTTTAAGGTATAGTGTAGATATGTTTTGGATTTTGTTCAATAAGGATAACATTTCATAAGATTTTTTTGGCTATTTTCTATCTTGTGATGGAAAAGAAAGAATAAGTAATGTCATACAAATTAAGGAATAAGAATATAGTTTTACCGGCAAGGAATTAGGATATAATTTCTGAGCTTGTCGTATATAGGTTATTTTGGCTACTAAATTTTGTGATAATATGTTATGCTTTGTTAAATTTCTGTAGATGAGTTTTAGTATTGTCATATTTTATGGACTCATTGGCTTGAATAGTATCTTATGTTCACCTATATATTTATAAGGAATCAGAAGACAAATTCTCAGGGATAATTCAATAATATATTTAATGTGCTTACGATCATATGGTTGTTGATAAGAGTCTTCCCCGATAGAATATGTTAATTATTTTTTATAAAGATTATTTGATAAAGGAAAATTATTTAATTAATTATTTTTTATTAAATAAATCAATTTTCACATCAATTTTGTAAACTGCTCCTAAAAATAGTGGTACACCCAAAAACGCCATAAAGTCGAAAAACAGCCTCTGGACGCCTCCCGCGCCCTAAAAACCCATCGGAGGCATCACGCGGCCACAGGTGCGCCAGGGGGGCCAGGACGCACCACACGCACCTGCTGACATGGCCAGTGCGCGCCACGTAGGCTCTGAAATGCCAGACCCTGAAACACCAGACGTGTGCAGCCTCCTTGCCAGCGCGTCCAGCGCCTTCAGGCCGCGCGTGTGGGCGCATCCCACCTCGGATGGCCACTCAAACGGTCCTAATGGATCGGGAATGGTGTGGGGAGTCTAAAAAACATATAATTTTGCCCCGAGGTCTTATCGGAGCAATTTTTAATTGCATAAACACCCCTAGACCCTCTTATAAATAGAAGCTCATTTCACTTCAACGGCAACTCACTCGAACTCGCTATACACTCTCTACTCTAGGCCTGCACGTAAAACCCGCAAATGTGAGTTTTTAACCGAAACCGGTTTAAAAAAACCAAAACCGAATTAAAATCGGGTTGAACTGAAACCGAATTTTGAAAAACCCGTAACCGAATCAAACCGGTTCCGGGGTTTGGGTTTCGAGTTATAAAACCCGAACCCCGGTTAGTAGGTTACTAAAACCCGGATCTCGGGTATTCTTTTCCCCAGATTCGGGTACGGAGGAGTCAGCTAGAGCGGGAGCCTTGGAGAAGATTCTGGCATGATTTACGGTCCTCCCTGTTGAGATAATGTATCTGTGCGGTGCACAATTCTATCCCTCTGTCTTGTATATAAGAGCAGATATATTGATTTTGTAGATAGACTGTGGGACCTGGACAGGGATCGGTAACACGGGTAGAGGGTCTGATCTACCGGAACTCACTGAAAGGACAAAATTGTGTTCTTCCCCACGTGGAGACCTGATCTGTGTGGCGCCCCAAACCTGTAACCTGGGGCTTGTCTATTCCAAGTCTTGTGGTAACTGGTAGCGGTGCGGCCCTGATTGTGGGTCCATGCTAAGTTGAGGATCCGTTTGACTTGAAGTGCCAGGAATCCCTGCCCAAAGCCCACAAAAAAGTCAACAAAACGACATTGGGCCCGGTCTAACACGAATAATTGGACCGCTACAGTGTATGATCTAAAATTCATCATCAACAGAATACATTAAAAAAATTTCTGTATAACAAATATAAAAAGCATAACTTCGTTGAATCAATAATGGAATGTTATTGTTAATATAAAATTGACGACTGAAAGATTTCATTCACCAAACGAAAGATTTGTTATGGCCATCAAGGTAGCATCTTTTTTTATAACAGACAAAATTCCAAAGTATAGTCTTCTCGTAAATTGGACAATTCGATGTTTTTGTAAGAAAAATATGAAGTGTATATGTATTTTTTAAAATTAATTGATGATAATTCGAGAACTAGGTGCGGTGTAGTAATTTAAACTTAAAAAATCAAAGGCTACATAAGATTGACAAAGACGATTATTAACGGAAGGTACGCCGTTGTAGGCGAGGATTACCGACATGTTATTGGACAGACAGAACGACTGAAGATCGTATCGTTGGAGAATTTCAAAGCTACATTTAACACCAGTTAGTTAGACTAATCAGTTGGAACTGGTCTTGAAGAAGCGTTTTTATATACTCTATTACTTATATCACGCTTGTGTATTTATAATAACAAAATAAATATTTGAGCAAGAGTCTAAGATGTCATCAAGAATACGCAAACTATGGTAACAAATATTATTCACCTCATACTCAAATATATATCATAATTACGATACTTTTGGAGTCAATCATACTAATCTTCATACTCAAAGAAATTACTTATTTATCTTGTATCAATCATTTAAATTCAATATCAGTAAACCGATACCATGAATCATATTCCAAGTCTACTACAAAAACATATATATTATAAGAAAAACAATTCAACACTAGAACTATTAAAGTATGGAATGGAAGTACAGGGAAAAGTATAATACAAAAAGAAGACATTAAAATATATATATATATATATATATATATATTATATTCATGTATCTCTTTCATGGCAACTAAAAAGCTAACTAGACCTTATCTTATCAAGTCGATAAGTGACCTGCAAAAAAAAAAAAAAAAACCAAGTTAAAAAAAAGAAAGAAAAAAAGACGGTTTTAACAAAGCATACCATAAGTGTTTTATAGCTATAGATAATATTTCGAGGCTGTTGTCAATATTGTCTTGTTTATTCTTCTTTATTGAAGATTATATTATATATATACATCCATTGAATTAACTTCAAAATTCGTAAGGAGGTTCCACGAACATTAACAGGTTTTTAAATGATTTATTTGAAGTTCTCTTACAGTAATTATCTAGTAGAATATTGTTCATTTGCTATAACTGTTGTTTTACTAAAAATAAGATATGTTATAAACTGAAATATAGCGAGATGTTAAAGAAAATAACGTGAATCTACATATCCTAAACCTAGGAGTGTCCTTATAAACCAAATCGGTCAATCGAAACAATATTAAGGAATAGTAGGGTTCGCTTTCATAAAACAAGGACGGTTTAGTAGGGCCGCATTAGATCTTTGCTATTGAGTAAAATTTTGAGAACCAATACTAAAGACTCATTTAGATCGAATACCTTTTTAATAATTTTGTATTAATTAAACAATCTATCTTGTAAGTTTTATCTTACTAAATTAACTTATAAATTAATAGTTCGCGATTAATCAATGTCTTATATGCATTTATTTCTAGCAAAAAGATGAGAAGTCCTATTGACAAAGAAAATAGTTTCATACAAGGTTCGACTTTTCGGTAGTTATCGGCAAGAGGGTCATGCCAGTACTTTTTCATGATTTTTGTCGAAAATCGCCAAACATCTTGAAAAATAACAAAAAAATATAGTACTTTTCAAGAAATTTTACATTTTTTGATGATTTTATTCGAGTATTTACATATGTGAGAGTGAGAATATGTTTTATTTACATATGTTTGAGTATGAAATGATTTTATTTTTGACATTTTAATGTTTTATCAACATTATAAACTTACTATAAATATATACTTAAAAATATTTTAGTGATTTTTCATCGATAATCCTCGATAAGTATCGATAACTCATCGATAATCCTCGATAAGTGTTAATAACGATAATCTACAGTGTTTATTAGTTTTCTGTCGATTAATCGGCGAGCAAACGATAAATCCGTCGAAAACAGCAAACAATTTATCGGCAAATTTGGCAAGTTTAACCTTGGTTTCATAAGACTTCTTTTACTAAAAATGCATGGTTCAATAGGATCTACACTAAACTTGTCTTCTATGCATTAGGCCCAATGACTGTTGGTTGACCCAACATTGTCATAGGGTCCATTTTAACTAGAGCTGCAACTCGCGACGGGGGAGGGGAGTTCGCGATCGTCGCGACGGCCGCCGGAATATCGCGATTCGTCGCGTTTTGGCCTCTAAAATCGCGAACAATCGCGATTCGGCCCCGTCGTGGCGATGCTCTCTCTCTCCCTCCCCCTCTCTCTCTCTCTGTCACACATTCTCTCTCTCTTTCTATCTCTCTCTCCATCGCGACGCATCGCGAGCATGACCACCACGACGCATCGCGACAGGGCTGTTGATGATTTTCGGCGATTACGTAGCGACGGGTCACGACGTCGCCAACAACAACTCTAATTTTAACATCTATTTTATTTTTTATTTGCGGTAAAAATGCTCGCATGTTACAAAAAAAAAAAAGACTTATGTTTCTATTATTTTTTAATCGCAGTAAATATACAGTAAAATCTCGATAAACTAATAACTTCAAAAAATAATATTTTTGTCCTGTTTCGATTTAGGACCAACTAGCTAAATTAATAACAATCCCTAAATTTATAATATAATAAGTTTTAAAAATATATAAATCCCAAGAGATATATAAATTAGTAAATCAATACAAAAATAATAATATTACGTAAAAATTATGAAATCACTAAATAAATTGTACTATGATTGTAAAATCACTTTAAATAGAAAAAAACAAAATTACATAACTAATAATATAGTCTTCTTAAAATATTGTTTAAAAACTATATTTTTATTATTTAATCTGCCTTCTCTTTCGACATGTTCACACGCTCTAATTAATATTGCACAAACCACTAAATAAACTAACATGTATATAAATAAACACGTTCTAATTACATGATAGTTGTGTATCCTAATTAGTATTTATGATTACTGTTTCAAGAAGCTATCGTTTTTTATTATTCTTGTTAGTTTCCCTTCATATTCATAATATTGATACTTCATATTCATTACTTTGATACGTTAATAATAATAATAATAAAAAATTATAATCATATTAGTGTATTCTTGATATGTTAAATAGAGATTGTTCTTGCTAGCTATTAATGATTATATAGTTAGCATTTTATTAAAAGAATATTTTATTAAGTTATGTAAAATTTAATAAATTATGAATTTATGAATTGATTAATAATTTGATAATATAATAAATCTTGGTGGTCTCATCATTATTAATTTATAAAATTTTTATTGTATATAATGTAAAGTTTCTTGCTGCATGTTCTCATTTTAGCTCAAATAAATGGCTTCCGTTGATGGAGTTAAATGGAAACCTATGGCGCAATACTTTCTATACATTATATACATTTTCCGTGACAAAACAAGAATTGGATCAGTTAAATCATATTTACAGTTACATGTGGATTTCATTCCAAATTAAAGCCTTACCGGCTGATCTGTAATTGCGATCTCCGATTGAAGACTTTGATCATAATGTAATAGTTAATCTAATTTTACTATCATGTCTTAATTTAAAAGTTGTAGTATTAAAATATAAGTGAGGTAGAAATACCAAAAGAGAATTGATGTCGTCAAGGAAAGGAAGCAAAAGGGCAGTGAAGGCGTTAATATCCTCTTTTAGTGCGTCGTAGTTGCTGCATTCACTCATAAGCAGACTTAAAAACACTTCCTTCTCCGGCAGTAATTTTAGGCATACCTGCAAAAAAAAATATTATTAAATTTTTATATATAAATGAATAATTAAATAAATATATTACTTATTTTTTTTAGAAAAAATAAATATATTACTTTGAAGGCTGCAGAAGAAATCCATCCATGCAAAGACTTAAGAGTAGCTTTGTAAGCCTCTTCTACTGTTTCCTCTAAACTGCTTTGCTCTAAATCCTCGGCTAAATTTCTCAACAATGTCGCTGTAAATTCCAATGATCTGTTATGCCACAAAACCATAAAAATGTTATTGCATTATATTTATGCTTTTTCAAAAATTATATGGTTAAGAAAAATTTAAGTTAAACGAAATAAATTATTATGACATCACTATTAATGCCTCAGGAGCCGGGTCTATCAAAACAAAACGAGACTAATCTTGGTGGGCTTTCTATCATTCATTTCCAACAATTTCTGTAACTTAATTTTCTAAGATTCCTGATGTGTTTAAGCCATAGCAATTTTTGAGGGTTAAATGGAAAATTTAAGTGTTAATAGGGTTATTTAAATGCTAAATATCAATTAGGACTATCTATGTCGATCGGATATTCAAATAAAATATTTTAGAATCTCCTTATTATATATCGTTCTCGTATCCAATTGTCTCGTTAATTAATACGTGGTTATTAAAAAGTGAGAAGAGTGCTTCGTCAAACGAGCAGTCTATCTAAGAAACAACATAGTGTTATCTATGTAATTCCAATAGTAGTTATTTTAGGCATCTTTATATATTTGTTTTCAAATGGTGTGCCGACGATTGAAGGCTTCAAGTACTAAATATATTACATTCAAGGGAAAGAAAAAAAAAACATGTCATAGAATTTTAAAAATGATGTTGAGAGTAAAACATAATTTACTCGGATACGCTATGAAGATTCAACGCAGAGTTATTAAAGCTGATCGACTTTTGACACATTGTATTGTTGCCCTAGGTTTTGTCTATTTTGACTTGTGGTCGTCATCAGTTTTGTAGAAGTACAAAAAAATAAAAAAAGAGTGTGAACTTGATGATGTAATTTGAAGTTTTGAACAACTCCGATGAAAATCACAGTGGATCATTCTTGCAAGCGGCAAGTAGACATACCTCCCACGTTACGAGTAAACCACTATAATCCATCATGATGTCAAGTTCTATTTCACTTTGCTATTAAGTTTTTGAATTTCGATTTAGATTGTAAATTCTTAACAAATGAAGCGTTGAATCGATGTTCCGGAGCCTAGTCCCCGAAATGTGGATCCCGTTTAAAACATGGATCCACTTTAAAAAAAAAAACGGAGCCAGAACTATCCAGGTCAGAAAAAAACCCGGACCCAGAACTATCCGGATCCGGATAAAGTCGGAACCGGATAGATCCGGTTCCGGGTTAATTAAAATTAAAAAAAAAAAGCGGCTTTAGATCTGAGCCGTTGGATCAAATCGATCAACGGCTCAGATCAGAGAGTCGTTGGGGGAGGGGACATGTTTTCAGGTACTGCGGCAAAAGTACCTGCCACGCGTCCACTGCAGAGAGCCGTTGGGAGCAACGGCTATATTGCCTCGGGGTCCCCAAAAAATGACTGTTGGGCCTTTATTACACCCTCTTTCTCGAATTCCTTCACCATTTTCCCTATAAATACCTCATCCCACTCTCATTTTTTTCACACAACATCTTCTCTTCATCTCAAACTCTCCCAAACTCTCTAAAGCTCTCAAACTTGCGATTTTAGTCTATTGTTTAGCTACTTTATAGTTATTTAAATACTCTCTATTTTTAGTTTAATACATTGTTTAGGTATTTTAGTTGTTATTAATTTAGTTTATTTAGTTGTTATTATTGTTAGTTGTTATTATTATTAGTATTAGGTATTTATTTTAGTTGTTATTATTAGTGTTATATAGTTTTAATCTAGCTTAATTTATCGTTAATATGTCGAGTGGCAACAACCGTTCTCGAGGACGTCCCGATGTCCGAGGAAAAGGACGGGCTACTATTCCGTCGCCGAGGTCGATTAATAGCGGGACGGCTTTTAGTTAACATAATTATAATGTCGATGTTATGAATCAACACAATGTTCCACTTCCCGGTTCTTCTAGCCAACCGTTATCGGCACATCCTCAATATGTTGCCGGTGGCGTCGGGCCGAACCAACAATTGTTATTTTCTCAAGGTCACGGCGGTCTTTATACTAACTTACTCAATTATCAAGGTACAAATATTCCGGAATGGCACAGCCATAGCAACGAGCAACAACAACAATATCAAGCACAATACCAACAACAAGCGAATCAAGCCCACGAAAGCGAGGTAAAAATCGAGTTTAATTTGTGATATTAATTTGTTAGATAATAAATTAAAATATTAATTTTTGTGATAAATATTAATTCTTGAAAATCTTAGTATGCTCTGTGGTTGTGGTTTCGACTGATCTTCCACATCAGAAACGATTTTCTTGAGATTGTTTGTTTGTTAATAATCATTTAATCATATTTTCCTAATTTGTTTAATTATTTAATAATTATTTAATCATACTAGTTAAATTAGTTAGTTAATTAATTAATCACGCGTCTCTTGAAAGTCTTAGTATGCTCTGTGGTTGCGGTTCCGACTGATCTTCCACATGAGAAACGAATTTCTTGAGATTTAATAATCAATTAATCATTTAATCATATTAGTTTAATTAAAATTTAAATGGTTTATTAAATAAGTTAAAAAAAATTAAAAAAGGTAATTTCTATGTGTGGTAATAATTATAAAGTTCTTATTAGATTATGGTGTCTTAGAAAGATTGGTTTTTAAATAAGGTTTGCTTTGCAATCTCCTCAAAGCTAGCCTGGGAACCTCGGGGAGTTTTTTCTAGAAAAGCTTGGGCCTAAAGTGAGATCATAGCATCCTTTCCAGTTGATCTGGCCTTGGAACCTCGGGGAGTTCCGTCTAAAAGAGCTTGATAATTAATTTCACACATAAATAATACGATTTTTAATTTTGTTAACTTTTTTAATTAACTCTATAAATTTAATTAAATTAATACGATTAATATTAATATTTCCATGTCAAATTAATATTGTTAAATTAATATTAATATTCCATTATTTTTTTAGAAAAATAGGTCGAGGAACCATTCCAACGAAGTCGACCTCGATGATGATGAGGACGACGATGCGGATGACCCGAATCAAGGCGATGACGCCGACGTCGCCGAGGAGGAGGAGGTTCCGGGAGCTAGCGGTCTACCCCCGCATCCGCCGCCGAGGAAGCGAAAGAAATTAACGGATTTGGTGTGGCAGAACGATTTCCGGGCCGAGTATAGATACAACCACTCCACCGGTTTGGAAGATAGGTACGGAATTTGCATCCACTGCGGCAAAGAATTCAAGGCCCATCCGAAGAACAACGGCAACTCCCGCCTACAAAAGCACGCTGAGCGGTGCAAAAGGTTACAGCGGGAGCAAGAGGTAAGTCTTCTATCCGATGAGATATATAGGGAAGTTGTGGCTGAGTGGGTTATACGTGATGGTTTGCCTATATCGGCGCCCGAGGGCGAAGGTTTTAATAAAATGATGATGAAGTTGGCGCCGATAAACTATAGGGAAATCACGTATTATATAACCCACGAAACGATTCTAAAATTTTATGAAAAGCAAAAGGCCGATTTACAAGAAATGTTCTAACGATCTTCTTACAAATTTTTTGTAACGTCGGATTGTTGGAAATGCCATGCTAATGATGATTATATTACCGTCGTAGCTCATTTTATTAATGATCAATGGAGTATGGAAAAGCGCATTATAGGTTTTAAGCCCATGAGGGTTAGGCACACATCAGTAAACCTAGCCGAGGCTATCATAGAGGTTTTGTCGGATTGGAACCTCAAGGATAGAGTTGTTTCTATTACGTTAGATAACGCTAGTGCGCATGCCAGTGCCGTGGAAATAATGAAGGAAAGTTTGACCAATCTTATGGATAGTCATTTTCATCAAAGGTGTGCATGTCATATTATTAACTTGATTGTTCAATCCGGTATGAGTGTTATTTCCGATAGTATCGCGAAAATAAGGAACGTTATTATATATATCCGATCATCTACGCAGCGTATAGTTTCTTAGTAAGATTGTTGCAGGGCTAACAATTACAGGGTTAGAACGTTTCAACCGGACATGCCGATCCGCTGGAACTCGACTTACATGATGTTGGATGCTGTCCTACCGTACAAGGAGCTTCTTACGAACAGGATCAACAGCCCGGTGCACGACTACCGCAAAGACATCACTGCAGAAGATTGGATAACCGCTATCCAATTCCACGCTTTTCTACACCTTTTTAATCAAATTACTATTGATTTATCTAACGTTTACTCACCCACGTCTCAAAGAGCTTTGCCCGCTGTATTTGATATTTTGTGTCATTTTGAAACTGTAAAAAGAAATCCTTTATTTGGCCATGTACTAAATCCTATGATTTCGAAGTTCCAGACTTATTGGAGTTCTGAAAGGCTCCCGCTATTATATTTTTCCGCGGTTATCGTAGATCCGACGCTTAAACTTTCTCAATTGCAGGATGTCTTACAAGCGATGCAAAATATGACGGGGGAGCCCTACATGACGGACAATTACTTCAACGCGGATCAAAAGATGAAGGAACTTTACCAAGAGTACGAGCGAAGATTTAGATGAAACGAATCCGCAACAACAACAAACTCAAGTAATTTTTATTATAAGTTTTAATTTCTTAATTTACTCATTTAATTTCTTAATTTACTCATTTAATTTATTAACACTCTAAATGTTTTTTTTTTTCTTTTCAATATAGGGCGGACGCGGGGCCGGTTCACTATACGTGTACAATCACCGGTTATTCTACAACCTTACGTCCCTCGGGCAAGGAGGCGGCGTCGCGTCTTCTTCACCGGGTTTACAAGCAAGCGAAAGTTCAGGCTCTCGTGTTCCTGGTTGACGTCGTCGTCGCAGATCCATCGACGAGTACGCCTGGTCCTGCAACCTTCCTCTAACACCGCGTCTAGATGAAGGCCTTGACATCCTTAAATGGTGGAACATGAACCAATCTGAGTATCCGATTTTATCCATGTTAGCTCGGGACATTCTCACAATCCCGGTCTAAACGGTACCATTGGAGGCGGCGTTCTCATTGGCCAGAAGGTTGTTAAAGCCTCGTCTCAAGTCAACGGCGGCAAGAATGGTCGAGATCCTTATTCTTGCGAGAGATTGGATTATGACCAACCAACAACAACAAGAAAATGATATGGTCGACAAAGAAATGGCGAATTACTTTGCGAATATTCAAGTGTAATTCCTTCTTAGTTGTTTTTTTTTCTTGTTGTATTACGCCTTTGTAACTTGTCTTGTTTTACCGTTGTACGTTCCTATCCGAATCCGAATCCGATCTTGAGTTTGTTTTGTTGAATAAAAACGCATTTTTATGTTTATTTTTCGTTGTATACTTTGATTTTTATTTAATTCATGTTTGTTTCTAAATAAATATTCAAACACATAAATAACTTAAGAATTTAAACTTTTATTATTTTTAAAATGGAACTTAGGTATAAGTATTAGAGTATATTCTGTATAGCTGTAGTTCATTCTGTATAGTTGTAGTTCTCTGGGTATAAATACCATATTGTAACAGATTGATTCATTAAGTCAATAAACAAAATTCTCTTTCCAAATCTGTTTGGCTCGCTCTCTCTCTCTTTTTCTTCAATAGTTCATCATGGTATCAGAGCAACGATCTGCATCTGAAGAAGCTTCCATAACGGATTCCTGAAGCAACAATGGGGGTTCCGTGAATCTCGTCTCCTTCAGCCACTCGCTGTCGATCAAGTTGCACGAAACAAATTTCCTCGTCTGGAAACACAAAATTCTTTCAGCTGTTCTTGGATATGGCCTTGAGGAGTATCTTTTCAAGAAGGATCTTGTACCTTCAAGATTTGAAGAATCTGGTTCTCCAAATAGAGCCTTCAATCTCTTTTGTAAGCAAGATCATATCCTCATGCTATGGATCTTGACCTCGATTTCAGATCTGCTTCTTCCTCACCTGGTTAGATGCGATTCAAGCTACGGTTTTTGGAATCAATTGACTGAATACTTTACCTCGCAAACAAGATCCAGAGCTCGTCAACTGAAGCTCGAATTACAGAGCATCAAGAAAGAAGGACTTTCGTTGCTCGAATATCTCACAAAGATCAAGTCGATCGTGGATTCTTTGAATTCTGTTGGAACTTTCTTGACGACTGAAGATCACATCGATGCGATTTTCAATGGATTGCCACATGGTTATGAATCTTTTGTCACATCCTTCGAATTCAGCACGACTCAGTACTCTGTTGCAGCAATTGAGTCGATGCTTCTGTCACGAGAAACTCACCGTGAGAAGATGTCTATAGGATCGGAGATCACCATCTCTGCAAATTACATGGCGAACCATAATTTCTTGCAAAAAGGTAATCCTTCTCGTGGTCACTTCTCGGCCAATAACCCTCGCTTTGCCTCGAATTCTGGCTCCCGTGGGAGAGGGAGCTTTCGTGGAAGAGGTGAACGAGGAAGGCCTGTTTGGATGGAGAATCGTCCGCAATGCCAACTATGTGGGAAATTAGGGCACATCGTTGCTGAGTGCTACTATCGGTTTGATCAGTCATTCCAAATCCCTACGAATCTGGTTGGGCGTGGCAAGATGCAATCCTCACCTCAGCTACAGCCCTCACCTCAGATTCATGCTGCCTTCTCCACTCCCGAGATCAGTGATGATTACGACTGGTATGCAGACTCAGGAGCGACGCATCATGTCACTCCCGACCCTCAGAATGTTCAACATAGCCACGAATTTGGAGGAACAAGCCAAGTGCAAGTCGGTAATGGTGCAGGTTTGTCTATCTCTCGTATTGGCTATTCAAAAATGAAATCCTCTCTTTCACACAAAACTTTTCACCTACACAAATTCCTTCTTGTCCCCGAAATTAGTAAAAACTTACTCTCTGTGCGTCAATTTTGCAAAGATAATGGGGCATTCTTTGAATTTCATGATGATTTTTTCCTTGTGAAAAACAACAAAACACGTGAAGTTGTCATAAGAGGGACGCTCAAAGATGAACTCTATTGCTTTGACTCATCAAGTGTCAAACTCGCGTCAAAGTTCAAGCTCTCTAGTCACCACTCTTTGTCTACAGATTTCTTTCCCGTGTCTGTCAATTCCATTTCTGCTTGTAATGTTTTTGATATGTGGCATAACAGAATAGCTCATCCTTCAACTGCAGTTGTTCGTGATGTATTAGTCAAATGTAATGTGCCTTATTCCAATAAACAAGCAGCCTCCTTTTGTGATTCTTGTTGTCATGGCAAAATACATAGACTACCCTTTGCTAAGTCTAACTCAGTCTATACTAAACCTCTTGAACTCATTAACTCCGACCTATGGGGTCCTTCTCCTATTTTGTCTAACAGTGGATACAAGTATTATGTGACTTTTGTAGATGCTTTCTCGCGATTTACTTGGATTTTTCTCCTCAAACTCAAGAGTGATGTTCACACTGTGTTTGAACAATTCAAGTCTCAAGTTTAAAAGCAACTACAATCCTCTATTATTACTCTTCAATCCGATTGGGGAGGTGAATATGAGGCTCTAAAAGGATTTCTCGCTAAACATGGGATTCTACACAAGGTGTCGTGTCCCCATTCACAACAAAAAAATGGCGTGGCCGAGAGGAAGCACCGCACAATCATTGAGCATGGTTTGACTCTTCTCCATAAAGCGTCTTTACCGATGAAATTCTAGGATGAAGCTTTCAGAACATCCGTGTTTGTCTCAAATCGATTGCCAACAGCTGTTCTTCACAGAAAGTCACCTATTGAGGTCTTATTCAACAGGAAACCAGATTACAGCTTTCTCAGAGTTTTTGGTTGTGCGTGCTATCCAAATCTCAGGCCGTATAACAAGAATAAGCTGCAGTACAGGAGCACGAGATGTACATTCCTAGGTTATTCAATTAATCACAAGGGCTACAAGTGCATGAGCTCAAATGGGAGAATCTACATAAGCAGGGATGTTATTTTCGATGAGGTATCATTCCCTTTTTCAACCATAAACACTAGTCCTACAAGTGTCCCTCATACTGGTGTTCTACCATCAGCTATACCTCTTATAGTCACCAAAGAGTCCTTCAGCCCGACGTTTGAAGCTATAAATTCTGAGCGTGAAGTTGAAAATGGAACTGCAGCTTTTGAGCAGACACATGAGCTTTCCCCCGACAACTCTTTCTCCTTCAACTCCAAATCAACTCTAGCTCAATATCCAACTTCAGCTCCAACTCCAGCTCAAACTTCATCTACAGCTCCTGCTCCAGTTCCTGATTCAACTCCAACTCCAACTGCAGGTGCCCAGAACCCTCTCAACACTCACCACATGGTCACGAGAAGCAAAAATGGAATCCAAATACCCCCATGTATTTGTTTCCTTTTCCCTTGAGCCTTCCAATGTTCGTGAAGGCCTTGCTCATCATCCATGGAGACTTGCCATGCAAGCTGACATGACTGCTTTGTCTAAGAACTGCACATGGACTCTCGTGTCTCTTCCTCCAAACAGGCGTGCAATTGTGTGTAAATGGGTCTTTAAGGTCAAAGAAAATCCTGATGGCTCTGTCCAGAAGTACAAGACTCGTCTCGTGGCACAAGGCTTCCATCAACAGCCAGGTTTTGACTTCAATGAGACGTTCAGCCCTGTGGTCAAACTTGCCACCATTCGTGTTGTCCTGACTCTTGCCCTTTCCCAAAAATGGCCAGTTAGGCAACTTGATGTTAATAATGCCTTCCTCAATTGCTTTCTCCAAGAGGAAGTTTACATGCGCCAGCCTCCCGGTTTTGAATCTTCAGATAACCCCACAATTGGTCTGCAAACTGCATAAGGATTTATATGGGCTGAAATAGGCACCAAGGGCCTGGTTTGATAGGCTGAATTAAGCACTCCTCTCCCTAGGATTTATGCATGCCAAGTCTGATCATTCTCTTTTCAGTCACCATAATTCAGACCATGTTACTTACATTTTGGTCTATGTGGATGACATTCTAGTTACAGGGAATAATCCTTTGGCCATTGAACACCTTATCGCCAAGCTCAATAATGCCTTCCCTCTCAAGGACATGGGACTGTTGAGTTACTTCCTTGGCATTCAAGTCACACGCACTACAGAGGGATTTCATCTCAACCAGGCAAAGTATGTTCGTGACCTTATACTTAAGGCTAAGATGGTCAACTGCAGCTCATCACCAACGCCAATGTTGTCCAATCTTAAGCTGCGTGATCTGATGGAGAACCCCTTGAAGATGTTCATGGCTATAGGAGCTTTGTGGGTGCTCTTAAATATGTTACTATTACACGCCCCGATGTCGCCTTTAGCATGAATCGAGTCTGCCAGTTCATGCAGAAACCTTCAGATGTTCATCTCAAGGCTATCAAGCGTATCTTGCGCTATCTGCAGGAGTCTCATGATTATGGTTTACATCTTCGGCGTGGTCACTCGCTCAACCTTGTTGGGTTTAGTGATGCTGATTGGGCCTCTGACCTTGACGATCGTCGGTCTACTTCGGGACACTGTGTGTTTCTTTGTCCCAATATCATCTCCTGGCTCTCAAAGAAACAGCCCACAGTGTCGCGTTCCAGCACTGAAGCAGAATATAGGAGCTTGGCTGGTCTCGTTTGTGAGGTGACTTGGCTCACTTCTCTCCTTCGGGAATTATGTGTGCCTATGCCCTCATCTCCAGTGCTTTGGTGTGATAACCTTAGCATTGTTCTTCTCTCAGCCAACCCAGTGCTTCACGCTCGGACCAAGCACATTGAACTCGATCTGTACTTTGTTCGTGAAAAAGTGTCTCGTCGGGAAATCATTATCCAACATGTGCCGTCTGTTGATCAAATAGCTGACACTCTCACGAAGCATCTCTCCGAACCACAGTTCAAGCATCTTCGGTTCAAGCTCAAGATTGAAATTCTTACCAATCTTCAGCTTGAGGGGGGATGTTAGAGTATATTCTGTATAGTTGTAGTTCATTCTGTATAGCTGTAGTTCTCTGGGTAAAAATACCAGATTGTAATAGATTGATTCATTAAGTCAATAAACAGAATTCTCTTTCCAAATTTGTTTGGCTCGCTCTCTCTCTTTCTCTTCTATAGTTCATCAATAAGTACCAAAATGTTGTATTTGAACAACTAAACAACATAAATATTAAAGGGACTAAACATTAAATAAAATAAACTAAATTAAAAAAATAAAAATAAAAAAAACCCGGAACCGGATTTATCTGGGATTTTTTTTTCCAGAACCGGATTTATCCGGGTCCGGGTTTTGGGCGGGATTTTTTTTTTGTCCGACCGGCGTGCTATTTGCCTCGGATTTTGGGGATTAGCGGAGCCTATAGTCACTATCAAGTCTAACTTCATATGCTATTAAACGAAAAGAAAAACTAACAATTAAAAAAGCCTTGAAAGCGCATGGGCTCAATAAGAAAGTATATATAGGGGATATTTACCATAAAACATAAATAAATTACATTTTATTTTATTATATCGTATACGGGTGTTGATAAACAAATTACATTGTATGCTTTTACCGCATGATCCGTTAAAATGATCAGCATTAAAAGTTTAAACTAAGGATACTCGTTCTTTAATAATGAGGCTCGCAACTTAATGTTTTGGTCCTTTCTTATCAAAATAATTACATGATACTCTTAATTAATTTTGTAATATTGATTATTTGTATAATTATTTGTGAAAAACATCTCTCTCTGTATAATAATTATATAGAGTGTATGAAACTAAAATTATCTATAATTCATATATACATTACAGAACATCTCTCTTTGTATCTCAAACCTCTCTTTATCATATAGAGTAATAATTATTAGCTTGTATGGAAATTATTATGGAGATGTTACTTACTTATAATAATGAAAAATGAATAGATTTACCTGGTAAGCCACACAAAAGCTTTACTACAACTAGTCCTCTTCTTCCAACTGCCTTCTTTCTTCTCTTTCTTCAGTATCTCATCAACGTTGGAATATAACAAAGGCTCGCTTATCATCAACTTCTCCAATCTCTGTACAAACATAACATGGTATTGCCACATATATTATCAGTATTAGCGACATAAGTATCAATTCTTTAAAAAAAAAATAACGTTATGTACTTTTTTTTACTCAGATAAAATTTTCAAGCTTTAATAATAGTGTTGCTACAAGTACCCTTTTACCAGTTATTTTGGTATCTGTGGCATGTTCTTATTAGAGTTTATCCGCTTTAAAAAAAAAAAATTGCGAAGATGATGCAAATAAATATATATAATATAATTTACGAAAATGAAAGTTTGTCTCGTGTATTTTCATATACCTGAATATTCTGGTGGACGTCTTTTCTCAAAACGGCCATTGTTGGTCCGATCTTATCTGCAAGTAAGGTTTCGTTATACAGGAATAGATCAGTTAAAAGAGTACGTATAGTATTAAGATTTTATAAAACAAACCGAGAACTTGAAGGACCGAGCTGCAAATAGAGAGAAAAGGCTGGGTTGGGATTTTGGCGGCACAAGTAGTGTCATGGTCATCTTGCTGATCATTAGGTGTAAGCTTGACCAACAAAGTGAGCTCTTCAATGGCAGATTTTATTTCTGATGAACAACCTTTTTCAGCAGCAACTTCCCTTTTCCTCTTCATTCTCGGAAACTTTCTCTTCAGTGTGATCTCCACTTCCTAGAAGAAGAAGAAGAAGAAGAAGAAGAAGAAGAAGAAGAAGAAGAAGAAGAAGAAGAAGAAGAAGAAGAAGAAGAAGCTTTAAGGTAGGAAGCTTGTTTTATTATATGTATGAGTCGTGAGATATTCGTTTAACATTGCTTTCATTCTATCTTTTAATATTGAATCTAAATAACTACAAGTTAAACTTGATATATTTATAATGTTGAGGGTCATAATAACTCACAAGGGATTGATTAAACCGAGACATTGTATTACGAATAAATGAATTATATTTATGTATCTTTTAATATCATGAATAACATAATATCATGAAGAAGAGGTCGATTAGTATTAATTCTGTAATAATAAGCAGCTTTTTCAATTTGCTTATACCTGTTTGCTCACGTGGCATCGAGGAAGGGCCCCACTACACCTTGAACCACCGGACTGCGGAGTCCGGATTTAAACATTCAAATTCAGAAGAAAGACTAATTGACACCAAGTAACCCCAACAAGAAGTCATGGTAGTCGCTCCAATAAAGAATGCGTTGATTACGCATATATATCTATCCCGGATAATCGTCCGGTTCACTTGATGCCGCATAGCATTTAAATGACATTACACTACTAGAATATTAATTTTTTTTGCTAAAAATATATAGAACTTATCATTATTTTTTGAAAAGAAAAAACAGGTTTTTGTGCCGTAAATACCAGTATTTCAATAAATCTAAGACACATAATTGAAAAAAAAAAAAATTGTTATGGTCAGATCACCTAAAAATATTAAGCATGATCAAGTATCTATCATTAACATAATAGTCCAACAATTTCAAAAAATTAACATACTAGTCCAACCAGATAAAAATGGAATAAATAATTTTCTCATACACAAAGATATTACACCCAGAAGAAATTCTTAAGACTAAGAGTAGTTATAAAATTTTAGAACTGTAAACCCACCCCATTACTTAAATAATTATTTATTTACTGGGATTATGCATAGAAATCTTATTATATTATATATCCTAACAGATTTCGACAAGCACACGCCAAATAGCTTATAATATTATCAATAAATGCGTTGGTAGTTAATTAGTGTAGCTATAAGTAATTCCGATTATAAAAATTTGCTCAATTATATATTTGCCTTTGGAATTTTATGTTATGTTCATTGTATGTAAAACATCATCAGATTAGCAGTATATAATATATATATATATATATATATATGTTTATATTGGAGAATGAAGACACACTATCTTTACACAATGTATTGATTAAAAAGTGGGAATGCTTTTACTATTATATTGTTTTCACCAGGGTCGTGACAGCCAAACATTACTCATTTGTACTCATGTATTATGTATATCTAACAATTACATAAATAAATGTTAAATTTGTTATTGTAAGTTATTAATAAAATTTCTGATCATATACCACCTCCATATATCATTTCATCATAGTACGTAATAGCCTACGCATATATGAAAAGTCAACTTTGCTTCAAATATTATCATTTATTTCAGTACATTACAGATGATATATTTCTACCCAAGACAGAATTTGATTTGGATGAAATATATCATAAAGTGAGTTGATAAAAAAGTCTTTAAAAAACGGATCCTAATTAATATCTATCATTCATCTTCTTCCTTTAAATAGGTACTTGCGGTTATATATGTTATTGTGAATGTGATACGACCTCGACCTTCTTTTTTTGTTTGGATCCAACTTACAACGATGTAACGACCCGACTTTTGCTAAAAAAATCTTGACCATTTTTATAGTACTGTTGGGACATGGTGACAGAGGGCGATAGACCGAGAGAGAGGGGTTAAAAGGGCAAACACGATTGACCACATTATAACTACGTTGTCATCAATATAGGGTTTCGAATATTGTTGATCTAGAATTTAGCAATGAATTAAAAATATGTCAAATTTTAAGGTGCTTAAAACACGAACAACAAGTTGTTGGTCCTTGTAGTACTCGTTGCCGTAATCTTGTCGCGTTGTATGACTTGTGTAATTTGGTAAATTTGCCTTGTAAACCCAACCGCTCTCATCGCTCGGTACAAGCGGAATGTGAAAGCTTCAAATAAGAGAACGGAAGTCCAACAATGATCCTTATTGCAAGACATGATTTCTATAACTTTTATGTTAAATACATCAATTACAAGTTTTTGAAAATTAAAATGATCTCATGGTGTAAACAAAAAAATAAGGTACATTTCGGTTATAGAGTCTATTTAAATATAAAAAGTAGAAGGTAAATAAAAAAAATATATAAGAAAAAATCAAATATATATAGTCAAATGTATGAGCATTAGATTAGATGGGTGATCAGTTGATATCTAGGCAGGCTTATATAATTAGTTCATTGTATAGATATGCACAAACATTTTATGAATTCAACCAGCATGTTGCTTTCGTTGCTCACATATCCAACTGCCCGTTATTCTATTCAAATTTTATATTGTATTAAATAAAATAAAAATATATATTTAAAGAAAATCCCCCATTTTTTTATTGTTCCTAGCTCGATTTGTTAATGTATTGATTGCAACTCCTTATGGATAAGCTGTATTTGGAATCTCCTTGTGGCGAGGAGGACTACGAATAGGATAAGAAGAAGATGAACATAATCGACAAATTAAGGGTTTACTATAAAGTATTTCAATAAATATAAATATATATGTATATGTATATGTATATCATCGAGCGAGCTGAAATATCGCCGAGCATTTGGGACCATGAAGCGTGAGCGAATGAAGAGCTTGGCTTGTGAAAGCTAGTTATAGCTCAAAAGCTTGGATGCATAACTACATAAATTAGGTCTATATATTATTCTCAGACCAATGAGTGTCGACGTATGTGATATACCTCGTGAGTCAATAAATAAAGAAATTATTATTTAACATGCTTAGATTTTTATGAAGATATCAAAAGCAAGTACATCAAAACGTTTTACAGAAAGTTCCTTGGAAACTATGGCTCAACAATTGAAGCATTGTGATTTGTATAATAAAATATATTTGGATCGGTCTATACTAGAACACTATTGGAAATGATATACATAGAGCAAATTGTGCTGAAATTACACTTGCCAATAATTTCCCCCAAGACCTTTTTTTTTTTTTACAAAATACTTCAGCTCCAACTATAAGTTTAAATCCTATATAAATACATGTATATTTTCTCCTATTAATATTAGGATCGAAAGAAATTGAGCACCATTTTTTTTTTTTTTGCCCAGTTTCAATTCTTAAGCTTTTGAAACCGGGCCAGTGTTAAGTGTTTGCACTACGTGCTTTATTAGGGCAGACCCAAGCATTTGGCAGTTTGCATCAGAAGCTCCAATGGAGGTCTGCCATAATTATTTCTTAAGGGGTGAAAAATAATACCCGAAAACCGGGTTAAAAACGGAATCTGCATTCAAAAAACAAATTTAGAAACCAAATCGGTATCCGCATCCGAATTGGAACCAGATTTGGACACGGGGTTTTATTTTTTTTAAATCTAGATATCTGGTTTTAATAACACGAATTTTATTTTTAATTTTTTTCTTCAATAATTTAGGGTTTCAACGTTTCATTGAATGTGATGAACATTTTTTTTTACCTTGAGATTGGCAGTTTATGTACGTTTTTGAGATAGGTATTTGATGTACGTTTTTGATGGCGATTGAGACAATATACGTTTTTAGATCATTAAAAAAATATTTATTGATCAGGATCCGGGTAGAAATCTGGATTTGATTTCTAAATCCGGATTTGGATAAATAATTCAATCTTCTTATAAAAGATACATGGATTTCCGGATCCAGATTTAGGCACGGGATGGCTCAAGAAACGGATATTTGATCCGGTTTCAGCCCTCATTTTTATCATAGAGAGAAGAGAAAAAAAAGTGTTGTCATCACCAACGGAAGTAATCAAAGAATTAAAAAAATGTGGATGAACTTCTATAATTTGAAAGAAAGAAAAAACACATGAAACCTTTGCCGCGGATAAAAAAACTTAAGTCTAAGTCGCCTATTTTAGAGCAACTTTCATGCTCTACCGCCATTAACCCTATATTTATTATTTCTGAAAATAGCAACAAAATAAATTAGCAGTCCAAATCCGCCCAAATGCCAATGCTATATAATGAATAAAAATGTTTTGAGAAAATACAAATGATATAAAGCTCCCTTAAATGACTGGGCCAACCCTAGGCCTCATTTTATGTTCAATTATAAATAAAGATAGAATTCCATTTTATTGTGGTTAAAAAAGATTGGAAAAAAATAAAAATATATATACAAATAAAATGATAATGTAGTTCAAATAATATGTCCAAACTTGCTCAAATAGCTTACATAGTCCAGATCTAAACTGATATAAAATCGATAACAGTTAAAATTTGCTAAACTGAAAAGTAAGAAAAATCTAAACTAAATAAGTAAAAGTTAATAAATGGGCACCCAATCAAGTTTTTATTAAGAATTGTTCTCAGTAAAGTCCAATGTCATTAGCGCTCGGCCCAAGCCCAATAGGCCCATACAGTGCTCTTCTTCGTTCCATTTATCGGCCATCAGGTTTGGCAGAGCAGAGAGAGAGAAATGGCGGAGAGAGAGGTCGGAGAGAAGAGCGAGTTCTACCTGAGGTACTACGTGGGGCACAAGGGCAAGTTCGGGCATGAGTTCCTGGAGTTCGAGTTCAGACCCGACGGCAAGCTTCGCTACGCCAACAACTCCAACTACAAGAACGACACCATCATCCGCAAGGAGGTCTATCTCTCCCCCGCCGTCCTCCGCGAATGTCGCCGCATCATCGCCGACAGCGAGGTTCCTCTCCTCCTTCTTTCTGCGCAGAACTCGGATTTATGGTCAAAGTTCTCCATTCTAGGGTTTTTTCCTAATTTGAATCTGAAGTCGTTGGCGTGAAGGTTTTCAATGTTTTGTTATGGCGGTGCTTCAATTCTGATCTTGAATTTCAGTTATAGTATCTGATGCTAGTTTGAAATGAATCGAAGGTTTTTGCTCCATACGATTTGAGCTCTCTTAGATTCTGTTGTGGGTTGGTCTGGCTATAATTTTGGACTGTGACTTTAGAATCTCGAACAACCCAAGCTTTGCGCTGACTCGTCGAAGGGTTGGTCTGTTCGGGTTTGATATCGAAAGAGTTGTAATGTCTACCGCGTTCCGTGTTTTTGGGATTTCAAACCTTAACCGGATAAGGGATGCTATGAAGCATTTTTGAGATGATTGGTATTCCACTTGCCGGGTTTCTGAAATTCTAGGACAAGAAGAGCATGCGTTTTGGGGAATAAGATCGTTTAGTCATTTGGGCATTTGGTCCTGGTACCAAATTTACTGTCATTAAGCTAGATTTTGTCTTATTTTTTGGTACGAGTTGCCTCAGAATTGGAGGCGTGTCGTGAGCTTCACGCCCTCTGATGAAATTCTTCATCTTAAAAATTTCAGGGTCAAAAGATTTGAGGTCAATTATTGAAATCTTTGTACTTTAACATAGTATTTATTGTTTTAATTACATGGCAATGGCATCTAATTGTTGAAATCGCTTTGGCTACGGAGCTAGAAAGTGCTTAGTAAAACAAAGTAAACTTAGCAAGTGATCGTTGTATATATGCTGTCGGGATGAAATACTGAGGAAATAAATTTTGTACCATTCTTTTCAGAACTAACTACTCATGGAGTGTACGGTTTTTCACATTTGCTTAGATTTTGAAAGAAGACGATAACAACTGGCCAGAACCCGACCGTGTTGGGCGTCAAGAGCTTGAGATCGTAATGGGGAACGAGCACATTTCCTTCACCACTTCGAAGATTGGATCTCTTGTCGACGTTCAGCTCAGTAACGATAAAGAAGGGCTTCGCATCTTCTACTACCTTGTCCAGGTCAATTAATTTCTATTTATACTCGCATATTCCATTTTGGATATTTGAGAGAGACCCCTAAGGTTATTTTTATTTCATTGCAGGATTTGAAATGCTTTGTTTTCTCGCTGATTTCGCTTCACTTCAAGATCAAGCCTATATAAGGATATTATGCGTGATTTGTGAACTCTTTGTACGAACACCGAGCTTTCGGGAAATCTGGGATTTTGGCTGTTGGGACGGTTTTCTGAGTTTTCTCATGTGTGTATGAGAGTTGCTTATTTGAGCTTATGGGAATATGTTTTGTGTGGATGTGAATGTGGAGATTTGAATCTGCTTGGTTGAGATTACCTGATGAATATTCAGTCCCTTGAATTTTCTTCTTTGTAAAATCAGTTGTCAACTTTTTATGCCGTGCATCCTCACTTCTTATTTGTTAAGCAGTGTGGGTTTTTTTTTTTCTTTTTTCTTTTTTGCGATATATACAGTAGAAGGGCTCAAAGTTAATCTAAAGATGGGGATAAAAAAAAATTAAAATAAAAAATAAAAAATTAGTACTGTCCAACTTGATCAAACAATGTTACTTACGCCGTCAGTGTATATCTCTTTACTTGTTTCTAATCCTTCATATTTAATCATCGCCTATTAAGCCCCAAAAGTGGGCTATAATAAGATTTTTCATCTGCAACGATGATAAAAGATTAAAGACTACTGATTATTGTTTCATCATCAGTTCAAGAAAAAACTATTTACACAGCGAGTGGATCAGACCACCTTCGCTTGACCTCCGATTTAGACCGGACCTCCTTTAGCTTCCCGTCGATACCGTAATCCCTCTCCATCACGAGGTTGATTCCTTCGGTGGAATACCACCCGACTCCAACGCAGAGAACGCCATCGTTCTTGACGTCGACGTAAGCAGTGACGCCGCCAGGCAGCCAGAGCACTGCTGCGTCTTGAACGTCGGTTGTCTCTTCCTCTGCAAAGCGGACGGGATTATCCGGCGAGCTCCGCTTCTTTAAGGTTTCTGTGCAGAGATAGACGAACGGCGATGTAACGTCTTCTTCCTTTTCCAAATCCTCGCCTAGAATTGGGGTGGCGCTGACCTCGAAGACTTTCCATGACCCACTCAGCTGCGAAGGCTGAGTTCGTCTGCGTTGGGAGAACGGTGTCACGTCGAACTCCGTGTCACTGTTTGGGAAATATCATTAATTCAAGTCATCATCCATTGTCACTGTCAGTGCTTGAAAAAGCTCTAAGTCTGCACTCCCTTGAATCTCAAACGAGAACAATTTTTTCGGACAAATTGCACGAAAATGAGCAATATTTTTTACGAGATATATATTAAGATATCCAAAATCGCTTAAAATATGAGCCGTGATTTTGACAATAAACAAGGAATTTCTCGCGTGAAGAGAGCTCGTGATTGCAAAATGGAGGTCCTGTATGTATCAAACATGTATCGTCAACCAAGTTCGGAATGTGAAGAAGATAAAGGGTTACCTTTCATCACAGATATTGGCAGGACTGACCCACTGCTCTTCATAGACCGCGACTCGCAGTATCTGAATCTCCGAACCGCCATTGCTGAATTCAATGGTGTGAACAATGCGTAACCTCACGTGGCAACCTTTCACCAAGCACTGAGCAAAGGAACATCTAAGAACTAATGAACCAAATAAGATACTCTTTACCGGTAATGGTTAGAAACTATTTGATGCACAATTTTACAGAACAGAAACTGCACAAAAACATGCAAAAAATTCTTTTTATTTTTACGTTAAAAACCCAAAATCAATCTCGTAGCGAACATTGTCAGCTATTTTCACCGAGCCCAATCTCCTCTCTATTGAAAGAGATTAAACTTTGTGAATGATTATTGTCTACCCTTAACACTTTTAAATAAAGCAATGATTACAATGATTATCACGTAAAAATTATTCGCAATTACATTCAGGTCGGTGAAACTTTTTCTTTGTTTCATGATAAAATTGCACGGCAATTTGGATCCATTGTTTAATGAGCTTGGATATAATGCAAAAAATCAAATATGAACATGACCATAACATAGACGAAAGAAAACTCGGTGAGAGTAGTATGTAGACTTACTTGTTCGAATTTAAAAGTTGGCGAGAGATAATAGTTCGAATCATCGACATCGCCAACTGGGATATCAATAGGACCCCTGGAGTACGATCCATCCTGCAAATTAAACCGCTTCAATTGCTAAATGATCAACACAAGTAACAATGCTAAAGTAATATCTGGCAAAAAGTAAGAAATAAATATCAGCTATATGATGTCGCAGAGAGTTTGTTTATGCTTTCCGATCAGCAATTCCGGTCACTCTCTAGCAATAGAGTTGAATTTGTTAGAGATCTTCCATCAACAAAGGCGTACCTCAAAATGAACGAGACCGGGTTCATTGCCCATCGTGTCTTCTTCCATCGTATCAGTTTTCTCCAAATCAAACGATGAGAACTTCGGCAAAGCTCGATTAGTCGCACCTTCAATCGTTTCCTCCTGTTTCTCTCCAAATGGATTCAGAGTAACCCAATTCGTCTTCCTTTGAATCTGCGATGTCTTCTTTGAAGAAGTCGACGGAACGGCTTCGATGTGAGACCACGTGTAGCAATCATACAGGTATTGGTTCTTATTCCCGACGTCAACCGGCTCCATTTCTGCGGTGATGGGTGAAAAGACTGCCCCTACCCCTTTCCATATCCCACTTAGGCTGCTTGCAAATGTGTTCCACACTGGTTTTATTACAGGTTCCTGACGGAAATATGGATATATAAAGATATGATAACGAAATCGATGCAATCCAGTACGAAAAACCCGGCAAATATAATAACGACCACGAATCGACCAACGGGAAATCACCAAGACAATGAACCCCCTTCCTCTTTATTGAAATAAATAAATAAAAAAACAGTTGACCAATCCTTCGGGAGCGAGTCCAAAACTCTCCGATGATTTACACTAACCAAATTGCATTCTCTAATTCATAGTTCGACAGTTACATGAACAAAAGAGATGTCTTTTACGAATATCTTTCACTCTCGACGAGGTTTCGCCATTGAAGCCGATTTGCCCAGTTCAAATTAGCAATCAGTTGACACAGTACTCCAATTATCCATTAATAAGAAGACGAAGAACTAGCTTACCTGCGCTTGAAGAAGCGTTTCGACCTCCATGAGCATCGAACCAGAGACCATGACGGCCCGACCATTGCCTGTCTTCTTGCCCACGACTCTCTTCCCCTTCTGTCTCCTACTCCGAGAAGGAGAGCTTCGCTCTCTGCTCCCCATCGGAGCGGCGTCGTTTTGGTCGTTGTCGAGGCTCCACACGTTCTCCTTCTTTCCCTTGGCCGCCGGAGCGCGTTCTCTGCCATGTCCCTTCCGGTGCTGAGAAACGACGACGGTTCTTCTGAGGATTCTTCTTGTGGGAAGAGAGAGAGGGAGGTTTGGATGAGTGGGTTCTGAGCAAAGAGAGCGGCGAAATCCCAGGTGATAGTGGTGGTGGTGGTGGAGGGACAGTGAGCTCATTTTCTCAACTTTTTCTTTCTTTTTCCTTTTCCTCTTGAGTGGTGTAAAATAATTATTATGTATACGAAAGAAACAAAAAGAATTAACTAAATTAAGGGTTATTTTTTGTTAAAAAAACCAAAGTTATTAAAGTGTTAATTGCGGCATAAATATTTGACTTATATGGTTAAAATTGGTAAAATATACCTAACAGTCAAAAGTGGCGGCAATAGTACTCACTATATGTTTTGAGGGGTAGACCAGTATAGTTGTTTTCTTTTTCCGTGTTTCAGGCCATGTATCTGTTAATTAGGGGTGCAAATAAAACCTAAAAACCGGGTAAAAACCCGAATCCGAATTTAAAACCCGAATCCGAATCCGGAATCCGGATCCGGGTACCCGGTACCCGGTTTAAAACCGGGTTCGGGTACCGGGTAGTGAAATCTTAAAAACCGGGTACCTGGTACCCGGTTTAATACCCGGTTTGTTTAATTTTTAATTTTTAAAAAATATATATTTTAGGGTTAGGGCTCGACACTCATCTCTCATTTTCATTTCTCATTTTAGGGTTTCATTAAAAAAAAATTAATTTTTTGATGCGCGGACGGTGAAATGATGATGGAAAGCCGGAAGAACTCAAAGTGCTTTATCATATGTCTTTTTAATGCATTTAAATTTTAGACAATGGATGTATATTTTTTTATGTACGAGACAAGTGTAATGTTTATTTTGAGATGATTTAATTTTTCTATTAAAAAACATAAAACGGATCCAGGTAAAAACCCGGATCCGGTTGAAAATCCGAACTTGGTTTCCAAACCGGGTACCGGGTACCGGGTACTAAAACCGGGTAGCAATTTTCAACTACCTAGAAATTCGGGTATCAGGAATTCGGGTACCCGGATTTCGGGTACCCGGATTTCGGGTACCCGAATTTCGGGTACCGGGTAGTAAATTTCAACTACCCAGAAACCGGGTCCGGGTACCGGGTACTTCATAAAAATCGGGTACCCGACCCGGTTTCACCCCTACTGTTAATACCTAGTCACATGTCCAACATAAGATGCTATGTGTTTAGCTATGTCAGCCTCCGTTACTAGATTAAAAATAAAATATTAACTGAATTGGATACTTAATCTGTAACTGAAAATGCCATGAAATATATGTTTATCATAATGTATAAATTAGGGAAGAAATACATACTTGGAAATTATCAATTCTCCATACTGGACTGCATTACACGCATATAAGTGCAACTGAATCAAATATGGTACTTACTAAACCTTCAATATTTACCATGTGGCATGACCGACTAGGTCATCCTGGTTCAACCATGATGCGAGGATTATTGAAAATACACATGGACATCAATTGAAGGACCAGAAAATCCCTCAAGGAAAAATATTCCAGTGTAAAGCTTGTTCTCTTGGAAATTTAATCATAAGACCTTCACCGAGAAAAGTTGAAACAGAATCACCTAAGTTCGTTGAGCGTATTCGAGGTGATATATGTGGGCCCATTCACCCACCATGTGGACCATTTCGATACTTCATGGTATTGATAGATGTCTCTAGTAAATGGTCACATGTGTGTCTATTATCAACTCGTAATATGCATTTGCTAAATTACGAGCTCAATATTCTGATGGTATGATCAATAAAACTGGACTTGATAATGCCGGTGAATTTGCATCCCAGACATTCGATGATTATTGTATGTTAGTTGAGATTGATGTTGAGCATCATTTTGCTCATGTACACATACAAAATGGTCTGGCTGAATCATTAATCAAGCGCCTTCAATTTATTGCTAGACCATTGATACTGAGAACAATGTTTCTTCCTTTAGTATGGGGTCATCCAATATTACATGTTGCGGCATTAATTCGCATCAGGCCAAATGCATATCATAAACACTCCCCACTGAAACTTGCATTTGGCCAAGAACAAAATATATCTCATCCTAGGATTTTTGGATGTGTTATTTATGTGCGTATTGCACCACCCCAAAAGAGCAAAGATGGGGCCACAGAGAATTCTTGGTATTTATGTAGGCTTTTAAAGCCCATCTATTGTTGAATACCTTGAACCTCAAAATGAGAATATCACAGCTCGTTTTGCTGATTGCCATTTTGATTAAGAAAATTTTATAGCATTAGGGAGAGAAAGAAAATAGTTGGAAAGAGAAATTGCATGGTTTGTACCAATATTGTTGCATCTTGACCATTACACAAAAGAATGTGAAGGAAAAGTCCAGAGAATTTTGCATTTACAAGATATAGAAAATCAACTTCCTAATGCATTTACGAACATAAAAAGAGTGACTAAATCTCATATATCAGTAGATAATTCTCCTGCTCAAATTAAAGTTCTGAAAGGGCAAATTGAAAACAAAGTCACTCATGAAATCACAACACACGTGAAGCATGGAAAACTTCTCGGTTCTAAAGACAAAAATCCTCGTAAAATAAAAGGAGAAGAAAAACAAAATGACCCCAATGTGGAGGAACATATTCCTGAAGAAATACACAATGAGGAAAATCGAGAAACTTCGATTAATTACGCAAGCACGGTATAATGTGAAGCCGAAATGTGAACATCGATAATGCATTCTGTTAAATTTTGCCATGATATATGGACAAAAATAATGGAGACCCCGAACCACGGTTGTTACCGACTGTAAAAATAGAAGCGATTAGGCTGAATGGAAAAAGGCTATTTATTTTGTTAGAATCACTTAAAAATGCTAGTTTTTTTGGGCCTATAGTGTTCACACGTGAAGATGTGAGACTTGTTGGATACAAATGGGTATTTGTACAAAAGATAAATGAGAAAAATGAGATTGTGAGATACAAGGCTCGACTTGTTGCACAAGGTTTTTCTCAAAGGCTTAGAATTCATTTTGAGGAAACGTATTCTCCTGTCATGGATGGAATTACGTTCAGATACTTGATAAATATAGTTGTTCATGAGAAATTAAATATGCACCTCATGGATGTTGTTATCACCTATTTATACGGATCGCTTGATACTGATATTTATATGAGGATCCCTGAAGGATTCAAAATGTCTGAAGCATTAAATTCAAAACCCAAAGAAATATATTCAATAAAATCAAAAAGATCTTTATTTAGGTTAAAGAAATCCGCACGCATTTGGTACAACTTGTTGATGTGCAAATTCGTTCCTTAATCAGAATTATAAGGTCATTAATTAAATTTATGGTTCGAATTAATTAAGCCATAAGTCATGAATATAATTGAGTATTAATGTAAATTAGCATGTGAAATATGAGCCCAGAGGCCCAATGGACACTTAACTATGTTCGGGCTCGAACAGAACCAAAAGCCCACAAGGCAAGAAGTCCACCTCGAGCAGAGAATGCTCAAAAGAGATCCGGGCACAACTTCCTAAGGGAAAAATCCCGAGCAGAACTCATCGCCACGAGGGAGATCCTCTTCCCTCAGTCGCGACCTGGGAGACTCGGTCCGGAGAAATTCCGAAACCAGAACCGGAGCTTTAGTCTTACTTTTCTTAACCTAACCCAGAAAAAACCTGAAACTCAAAGATATATTCAAACCAAAACCGGAGCTTTAGTCTTACTTTTCTTAACCTTACTACCAAATAAACCCAGATATTCTAACCCTAACCCAGAAAAAACCTGAAACTCAAAGAGAAATTCAAACCAAAGATCTTCTCTATTTACTGTTCAAGGATAAAAGCAAAACCTAGAATATGAGAGAGAAGAGAAGGAACCTGGGTAACTAGGATGAGGATGCTCGAAGGAGATGCAATGGCGAGAAGAAAAGCTCTAAATGCGAAAATGAAAAAGGAAAGAAGACAAGAGTTTAAATAGAGAAAAGAAAAGGGCAGTTACCTGAATACGAAGAGACGTCCCGGGCAGAGTGAAGACTTGATTGATTGGACCTTCGATTGATAGCACTCGAGTACATTTATACTCGAAGATCGACCCGCATCGCATGGCTAGGGTTCCCTCAAATCTCGCGCCTAATTTCATCCAACGATCGAGATTAAGCTCCTAGTCGGGACATGTCAGCGGGAGTCAAAGCTGACAAGGTCAGCAGAAGTCGAAGAGGTTGCAACCTTCTTCGAATCCCGGGCAGAGTGACACGTGTCGCAACTGCTCCCACCAAGAAATTCGAAATCATTTCGAATTTAAAATGTTTTCATCTCGGTCCCTAAAGAATGTGAAATTATCATGAAAACAGTTTCGATGTCCATTAATTAATTCGATTTTCTGGCAAAAGTCATGAAAGTTTCTGATTTTGCAAATTTAATTAATTTTCATCACGAATTTTTACATGATTATATCAACTTTGATACTATAAATAATACTTAGTATTTTTTATAGTATGGGGCTAATTGTTGATGTGCAAATTCGTTCCATAAATTGGAATTATGAGGTCATTAATCAAATTTAAAGATTAAATTGTTTGACCTAAGTTTTGAGTATATTAAAAATAGTCATTCAAAATTGGGCTTTTGAAGTACAAAGCCTAAAAGCCCACTGGTCACTTAATCTTGTTTGGGCCCGAGCAGAATTAAAAGCCCAGAAGGCAAAATACTCGCCCGAGCAGAATAAGCTCAAAAGAAGTCCGAACAGAGCTTCGAAGGAAGAATCCGAACGGATCTCAAAACCTCACTTCAAACACTTGGTTAAAGCCAACACTCAAAGCTCCTTCCGAACTGATTATCTCAAAAGGGATCCGAGCAGACAACGTACAAGATTCTTCGAGCAGAAAAAGAACTCTACGTTCTAACATGAGCAGACCTGGTCAGCCACTTCAATTCAAACCTTCGAAAACCGACCAGAAAAACCGCCACGACCTGAATTCAAACTCCACGATGACCAGTCAAGGTCCACTACTACGAAAATCTCGCAAGACGTGGCCCACGTGTCAGCTCGGCAGCAAGTCAAGCTCCGGACTCGAAGCCACTACCAACGACCACCTCCAACGAGCAGAAGCAGACATCTATAAAAGCAAGAAGGCAGCCCCTCTACACGCACGCAAGCATCCACATTTGAGAGAGAAGAGTCTTGAGAGTCCGTATCTTCAGAGTGTTTTTCCTTCATTTTCGATCGATCAGGAATTGGCTTGTGGTTCTGATAGATCAATCTTTATAAAGCAATAAACGTACAGAGGACGTAGTCAACTACCGCATTGGGACGAACCTCTCTAAAAAACTGTGGTATTTTATTTGTTTATTTCGTTCTCCAATTTTGTGTGTCATCGTTGATAGTATTGACGACGTGGAGGTCAGGATCCACAAGAATCTTAGTACATTCGAATCGAAATCCCATTCACAATACACTCGAAAGTTGGCGTGCGAAACCACGTCAACAGCCCACGTGTCAGCTCGACAGCAAGTCAAGCTCCGAACTCGAAGCCACCACCAACGTACACTTCCAATGGGCAGAAACCATAAGCCTATAAATGCAAGAAGACATCCCTATCATACACGCAAGCATTCACCCTGAGAGAAAATAGTCAGTAAGATTTATATTTTCAGAGTGTTTTCATCTTTTACTTTTGATCTACTTGGAATTGGCTTGTGGTTTTGGTTGATCTTATTTTCTAAGCAATAAACGTACATAGGACGCAGTCAACTACCGCATTGGGACGAACCTCTCTAAAAAACCTTGGTGTTTAGTTCTTTATCTTCATTTTTCATTTGTCATCGTCTAAAGTATTGACGATGCAGAGGTCATGATCCAGAAAATCTTAGCACTTTCAAATCGAAATCCCATTCACAACTCACGTGACTGTTGGTGTGAGAAACCATATCAACACAACTGATTAAGCGAATATTTGTTAAAAAGGGATGTGTCAACGACCCTCTTTGCCCTTGCATTTTCATCAAGAAGACAACATATGGCTGTGTGGTTATCGTTGTCTATGTTGATGATTTGAACATCATTGGGACTAATGTAGAGATTCTAAAAGTATTTCTTACTTAAAGAAAGAATTCGAGATGAAAAACCTTGGGGAAACAAAGTATTCTCTCGGTTTGCAAATTGAGCACTTGCATAATAGGATACTTGTGCACCAATCCAATTACACCAAATGGATTTTAAAGATATTCAATATGGATAAATCCAATCCATTGAGTACCCTAATGGTCGTGAGGTCCCTTGATATAGGAAAGTCCATGTGAGGAATCCGAAGAGATTCTTGGTCTAGCAGTACCATATTTCAGTGTAATTGGAGCTCTTATTTACCTTGCTAATTGTACTCGACCATGTATATCTTTTGTTGTTATTTTTTTTTTAACGTGATTCAGTTCAGTTCCTAATAAAAGACACTGGAATCCTATTAAACATGTGTTTCGTTAACTTTAAAGAACAATTAATTTGGTATTATTTTACCCTTTCAATACGAAACCAATTTTGATTGGCTATGAAGATGCATGTGTACCACATAAAGGGAGTGTTGGACATATGTGTCCTTAAACAAGATATTTATCCATTTGTAAAAGATTATGACGAGTCATTGAATAAAGATGGTACTTATTATGTTAATCTTATTATAGTTTCTGGTAGAGTAATACATAATTTTTGTTTCCTTAAGTTCATAAAGGATGCAATTATGTTAATATTATCACAACAGAGTCAGTGTGAGGAAGAATTAATAATAATAGTAAATGAACTTAAAAATGTCTGTGACCTGATTAACTGGGTGGGAGTCCATTAATCGTATAATGTCATTAATGTGACTAAGTGAAAATCCTATTTTGGATTATGTGCGTGTCACACTCACTAGAAGTGCATTAAGTGGGAAGTGTCTTCACACTGGACTGGACCTGACTTAAACTCAAGAATGATCATATAAGATTGTCACTGATAACTTGTAGTTGAGTCACAAAATGATGATCAAATGGATATTCGTTCTAAGTCCTGAGTGGTCTTGAGTCCGAACCACTGGCTTGATTGTTCTTTGATTTAACCGTTAAAGAACACAAGATATTACCGCTGTTCCCAACACTATTATTTTGGGAACATAATATTCGGTAGCAAGGGTAGCTTGATCATAGACATGAGCATCACACAGCTCTCTTCAGAGTCATGATGATTCACTTGATGTCGGTGGTGAGAAGAGAGAAGTATCAATGCGCAACTTATAAATTGAAACCATAAGTGGGTTACTCACACTATTACTGACTGAGTCAAGGAGTAAAATGCAAAGACAGACAATATGGTAAGAACCGCCTGCTCATGTGTTAGTCATCAAGTGAAAGGACTATAACCCGAATTTGATTGTATCAATGGACACCCTGCTGTATAAAGGGAATAATATATACCTTATCACTAAAGAGTGCAGCCTCGAGTATATAGTGGAATCACTTTGAGGTTTGACGAACAACTAGCAGTTCGTTGGAGCTTAAGTGATAACGGGTCCATGGTCCCTAGGATAGCCCCGTAAGGGATGATACGTACGTGATTAAATTACATTCTGCATAATTTTTAATCATTTGGCTAGACTTATGAAACTGAAAGGTCTGTGGCAGACGTCAGATAATTTTATCGTCAGCGTGGCAAAAGTACCATATCTTGGTACACAAAATTAATTGATAGAAATAAAGTTATAATTTAGATTTTCTATCAGCACTACGTTGTTGGAAATTAAATTTTAAGCAACTTTGCTTTTTGAACCAAGTCATTTCGACTTACGGTTTGTGATTTATGGATTTTCTAAGTTTATGCTCGGTTCGATAAACTATGAAATTAAATCACATGTCACGAATTTAAATGATGGCGTGGCACCATGACATTATAATATGTAATATTGAGATCAGAAATTATTTGGATTTAATATTAATATTTTATTAATAATTAATTAATTTATATTAATAAATAAAATATATATTTATATATATTTAACATATAAAATTCGAATTAGGGTTAGATGATAGGAAAACCTAGCCAATTCGAAAGATATGTTTTGGACATTCCAGTTTGCGGCATAAGTATCAAATGTTTTGGTATTTTAGCGAATCCCTAAAATCAATTTAATCCATTGGATCGGTCACGATTTAATATCAACCGTTGGAGATAATTGATTTTAACTTAATGGTAATTCAAAATTGATAGCTTGGTGACCAAGCTTAGGTATTTCTAATTTGGTTAATTAATTATATCCATTGGATCGGTTTTAAGATTTTTATCTTTACCGTCAGATTATAAATTAATTAATATTATATATATCATATATAATTCGAATAAATGAGGATAAGGAATTCGAATTAGGGTTTTGTTAAAACCAAGGGTATTTTATTTTATCCCTAATTGATTTGATGCATTGTATTAGTTTAAGATTTATTTTTAACCATTTGATCTAGATAATCATTAAAAGAATTCAAATTTTATTATATATGTATATATATAATTCGAATTTAATAAATATGAAGATAAGATTAAATATTTTTATGTTATCATGTATTTGTTATTTAATTAAATCCCTAATTAATTATATCCATTGTATTTAGATGAGATTAAATATGGACCATTAAATTGGAATAATTAATTATATTTAATTATATAAATTTGAAAAAAGGGAGGGAATATCTCCAATTCGATTACAGTCTGAGCCTATAAATAGGAGGCTCATTCTACACATTTTACACACCTTCCCCTGAGCAAAAACTCGAGCTCTCCCTCTCCCTCAAGGTCTGCGAGTTTTCTGCTTCTGATCTCTTTTTCTGGTTCGGCTTAGGAGACATTTTCTCCAGTAGCTTAAAAAGAACCATCAGTTAAAGTTTGCGATGGAGTCCTGCCGGCGAAGCCCACGCTTCGGTACGACAAATCCAGGAGAATATCCCGGAAGATCACGGGAGTTTCCCCTCAGCCCCCAGGCGAAGCCCTGCCGAGATTTAGAGTGCTCAACCGAGATCATCACTAGAGGTACGGCCTTATGCATTGGGTTAATAAATGTAACCATTTACTGCTTTCTATTTATTTCCTATTCGACTAGTCTATTAATAATGTTTATGAAATATTAAATTCGTAATATATATCGGATCTTGATAAAATGGTAATTACCTGATATCTGTGTCGTCGGGCCCGTAACAAGTTTTCCGCTTTAAAATTAATTTTTAAATGTTACCGGGACGGCTCGGAGGCATATTTCGAGGTAATGAAGTCGGGAATCGAACCCCGATTTCCAACAGGGAGATCCCAAACGGGGAATGTGTTTACTTGTGGAAGGACTATGATATATTGGCGTTTCAAAAAATAGACGCTCGTTGCGACATTGACAAACCATAATGAGATCATCGTACTGCACGAAGCAAGCCGTGAGCACGTGTGGCTTAGATCCATGACGTGTCATATTAGAACCACAAGTGGTCTCCTACCAAATGATGATCCAATCATATTTTACGAAGATAATGCCGCATGTGTTGCTCAAATGAATGAAGGATTTATCAAGAGTAATGTTATAAGCATCCAGTATGTTCGTTCCCGCGAGAACTCTGTGGATCTCTTCACAAAGGCTCTCCTAACTTCAGTATTCAGAAAACATGTTCATGATATTTGGATGTGAAAGCTACAAAGTTTATGAAGAAACCACCGATTTCAACATGGAGGGGAGCTATACGTAGCTGTACTAATTTTTTCCCTTGCTATGATTTTTATCCCACTAAGATTTTCCTAGTAAGGTTTTTCATGAGGCAGCATGGACACGTAAATCCTCTAATGAACATTCCAATGGGGAGTGTTATATATAATGAAATGCTCATTAGTATATTAAGGTAAGGTTTGTATTAATTATTTTACTATGCACCGACAATGTGTTATTACCTAGCTACCGCTAGAAGTTTATATATATACCCTCCCTTGGAGGATGAATGGATTACACTTTTCACTATCATTTCCCACATCACTCTTCAAATCTCACTCTTACTGATTCTCTTTATATTTTGTCTACTCTCTCAATTATTTATTCAATTATCTACTTCACTATTTCATCTTCATACGAATCACATCACTCATTCATTCACCTACCACCATTACATACTACCACACTCAACAATAATAGGTGTAAAAGAAGTGAGTTTACAAACTAAATTAATGGTTATTTTTTCGTTAAAAAAACTCAAAGTTATTAAAGGGTTAATTGCTGGAAAAAAACTTGACTTATACGGTTAATTTTTTTAAAATATACCTAACAGTCAAAAGTGGTAGGAATAGTACTTGTATGTTTTGAAGGGTTGACCACTATAGTTGTTTTCTTTTTCCATCATTTTAGGTCATGTGTCCGTTAATACCTTGTCACATGTCCAACATAAGATGCTATGTGTTAAGCTATGTAAGTAACATGTACTAGATTTAATTAAAATAGTAAATTAAACAAATAAATTAGACCAAAACAAATCAATTAAACCAAAATAATTAAAATGCTTTATCAATTTTAAGATTGACCATTACCATATGGCAAATGACACATCAACGTGACGTACATGTGGCCCGCAGTTAATGTAATGGATACTAACCGGAAAAGAACAATGATATTGATCAATCCCTCAATACGTGTATTGAGTACTATTGCTATTGTTGTCATTTTTAGAGATTGAGTATATACTATAGACCACCAACTTGGACCATCAAATAGATAGATATGTATACCACAATTAACTCAAAATGGAACTACGACTGAATCTCATTAAATTAAGGGGAAAATATTCTATAAATAATAATTTCGACTTATTTATAATTTTGTTTGGTCTGGCAGAGGACTTCTATAGAATATATGGCTCTCAAAAGCGGTAGTAATCCATTGCTCAACAAGGAGACAAAAATAATTTAGGCTCCTATAAGTCCTAAGCAGTAAGCACTTCAACGCTTGAATAACGAAACTCCGTTATAATTGTATATGTCTTGGTCATATCGATTTTGATTCCAAATTTCCAATAAGACTTCTCATTTATCTTTTTTTTTTTTTTTCATAATTTTAGTAACAAAAATAATATATATGGTCCATCGTCCGGGTACAAATGCCCACTAAAACCGACATTCTATCCAAATACTTCCCAAGTCCTCGTGATAATCTTCGTAATTACTTTGAAACAAATTACATGAGCTAATTACCATAAAATTTAGCTAATTACATGAAATATCTCATGGAAAATGCATGCCACGTAAATTATTATCGCAAGTCTTACTTCCCGCCGATCAACTTCGTCAGTCCAAACGTCACCGCCATGGCAACCCACCCTCCCACCAATACCCTACCCGCCGACCTCACTGTTGGTGCGTTCCCCAGCTTCGCCCCGAGCCACCCGAACAACGCAAGTGCGAGAGTCACAGCCGCCACCACCGCCCCGAGCCGAACCCTATACTCCTTGACAAACGATGCCGCGAGAAGCGGCACCAGCGCCCCAACCGAGAAGGCCAAAGCCGAAGTGGCCGCCGCCTGAAGCGGGTTGGGCAGGCCTTCCTCCTCCTCTGCACGCAGCGCCATGTCAGCACCCGCGGGCCTCTCTCGCCTGATCTGTGCGAGCTCGATGTCGAGCTGGGAGTAGACGGAGACGAACTCCCCGATCGCCATGCTGCACGCGCCGCCCACGAGGCCGGCGAAGCCCGTGAGGATCATGAGCTTCATGTCCTGCTTGACTGCACCCACGCCCATCATCAGAGACGCTGTCGACACCAGCCCATCGTTGGCGCCCAGCACCGCCGCCCGCAGCCACTGCGACCGCTTCGAGTAGTCGAACTCCTCTTCCAGCTCCTTCGACGCCTCCACGTCCAGCTGCCACACCGTGTTGGTCATATGACAAGCGAGAAGCTTTCTCGAAGAAGAAGTAGTGAAGAATGTGTTAAACACACGATCAAGGGTTTCTTCTTTTATCAGTCAAAATGACATTTAAGTCCCCAAGCTGTTTCGCAGTCGTAACTCGTAACTATCATATTAGAATATTCTCAGCAAGAACAGGAGGACCGTAGATTCCAAATAGATTTCATGCCACTTCACCAGAATCAACTCTTACCATCGCGTGTGGAAATCTCTATGACCATATCAGTTTATTATATTCGTGACGTGCACTTGTATATATGTCCAACATTAGGGTTGATATTTCCGAAGTTCTAAAATTATTCCATTTATTGTAATTAATCATCGCAAACTCTGATATTTATAAATAATAGGGATAATAGCGACATAAGTCCTCAACCTTTATTCAACTGGGGCGGCATAGCCCCAACCTCATTTAATAGCGGTATAAATACCAAAAGATGATTTCCGTCCATATTTGACTAACGGAAGTAGTCAACGTTTGCATGGTCAGCTTCTCGTCAACGTGGACGCCACGTAATCGACATGTCATGGAGGTTGGGGCTATGCCGCCCCAGTTGAGTAAAGGTTGAGGACTTATGCCGCTATTATCCCTAAATAATAATAATAATATATATATATATATATATATATATATGTAAAAACCTGCAATCCGGTACATTACTCGTTTTATCCTTTTTTTCCATAAGCCGGTACCAGAATCGGATTTTGGGTATTGGGATTTTTCGGACCCAGAGCTAGAACCAGAGACCGGATCCTCAGATTCCGAGTACCCGGTTTTCGGATATTTCATTTATATAAGTTACTTACTCAACTTTATATATGTGAAATATTATATTTTTATTATAGAATCAGGTCTAAAAATCGGTTCTTAAAAAAACTAGTTCTTAAATTTTGAACTCGGAACCGAGTTTCAATCGGGTTTGGGGTATTTCATCTCAGTAATTTATGGTTCCGAGTAAAAAAAAAAAATCCAATTGTGCGTATTTTGCAGTCATAAATAACAACAAAACGAAGGTCAAACTCAAACTTTATGCTTTATTAAATAACCAAGTCTTGGATACGTACATAAATCACGAACAAATATGATGCAGAGAGACACCCAGTGGAAAGTATTGCTCAAAGAACAAATTCAAGAAAACAATGACCAGCCGAGAAGAACGTACGATAAAACCCTAGACCATCATTGAACTGCCTCTTCCCTAGCCCATGAGCCCAACCAATAGAGCCGCGAAGGCAACCGGAACCCCGATCGCACTACCCCTCCATGCTCCGCTGTCCGTCGCGGGCGGTGGCGGGGAGCTTTCGGAGCCAGACGGGGTTGTCGGAGTAGTCGAACCACCGCCCGAGGGGGAATCGGATTCAGAAGGAGGAGGGGAGCTAGCACCGGGGGTGGTGGGGGTGGTCGGGGTGCTTGGGGACCCACCAGTGGCAGCCACGACATCTACTTTGAGCTTCATGCCGCCGGCGCAGTGGCTGCCGGTGGGGCAGAGGAAGTATCGGGTGCTGGTATCAGAAAGCGTGATCGTCACGGTGGTGCCGCCGTTGGACTTGATTAGGTTGGCGGTGGTGCAAGCGTCGTAGTCCGACTCGTTGACTTCGTCCACTCTGTGGTTCGAGGTGTATGTGAACTCTGGGTGCCAAAATGATATTTTATAGTTAATAAACCAAAAAACCGTGTATAAATTTTTTAAATTCTCCAAAAATGTATAGAGATACAATGAAAGTCAAAAGAATTATCATATGATGTTACAGATGATTTGAGCCAAGTTATAATATATTACCCACGAAGTATCTCGAAAATATAGAAAATAAAAAAAATATAATTTTATGATTGTTGTAGAATAATATAATAAAAAGTTATACTTATAGTTATATGTATATACTGTAACTTTATTTTAGGGAACTCGATTTTTTTTTGTTAAGCTAGAGTAGAGATCAGAGTAAATGTGCATGAAAAGTTTACTTAGTCACATAATATATATATATATATATATATATATATTAAGTATAGCACCATGATACATAGCTGTCTAGTACATGTGGTATTTGATACCTTGATTCCAAAACTAATTAATCTAATTTTTAATTAAATATAAAATTACCACGATCGTGTAATAAATTAGTGGAAGATATTTTTATATTTTTCTTCATGTAGCAATAGTAGATAACCTGATACAGCGAATATAATAAATCAATAGTGGTGAATGGTGAAGAATCTTTATCATCAATATTATAATGCTCGTAATATTGACTGCATTATTTTACGATAACTCAGAATATATTGCAATTAATTGTCTAGTAAATAATCTAATAATCTGAAGAAGGAAAAAAAATCGTTTCAAATGTATAACCGTTTGGCCTTTAGATTCCACAAAGATAATATATATATATATATATATATATATATATATATTTATAATGCATATGGACTAGTTTAGATTTGTTACATATGACTTTGAAGATTTATTCCTGTGTACAAGGACAAATGTAAAACTTTAACAAGCAAAACCGCTGTATAGGCATTTTACAAAATTAATGATCCCTACTGAAAAAAAAAAAATTACAAAATTGGTGGCTTTCAACTTAGTGCAGACGTAAACATGAAAATTAAAGTCCAAGATCTCCCATATCTCTCCTATCCATTTATTTTGAAATATATTTTGGTGATTGTGTCCTTATAAATTCAAGGCTTTATTCTTATAATTTTTAAGAGTAATTTATTTGATCATTATTAAAAATTATTATCATTGCTTTGTTCTAGGGAGAAAAGTTTTATGTTTTATTTCTTTTACTTGTGTAATTCCAACGGAGAGGAAATTAGTTTATGAATGAATAGAAAATTGAGCTTGATAGTTTATTTTAGAATATTCTCATTCTTTCATATTGTTCGGGTTACATCACAACTACAGTCCTACAATAAATATATATATAATTATATATATCGCTCTTGATTAGCTATAATACTATTGATTGTTTATCATTATTATGAGAAAACTCAAGGATCATTTATATCTATTATCTAAAATATAATTTCGTTTAAACAAAAGCGTAACAAGAAGAGACAAATATTATGATATACAGTTATTGAAGGTTACCAAGAGTGTCCCCAACAGTGAAGGTCTTATCTGAAGCCCAAACCGTGTAATCTACGCCTTGGGCCCACCCCTGGGCGTCACCGACGGTGTACTTCGCGGCGTGGACAGCCGGTGCAGCCACAAGAAGAACTAAGAGAGCTGCTGCCATGGCGGCCATTTCTAGAGAGAGAGAGAGGAGGAAGAGAGATGAGAGAGAGAGAGACAAATAAGAGTAATATGGACGTGAGAGTATGTAATGATATATAGACAGCTCAAAGTATATTATTTTGAGGAATATTGAACCAACATTCACATGGTTTATGAGTTAAAACTTATTAATCATATTAAAATTGGTCAAGAACTAACCTGCCTCTATAATCATTTGTCAGTTTTCCATATTGTATTTTAGGAACTATAATATATAATAATTTTGGAAAGAGTATGGTACTTTAGTTGCCATATTATTTATATTTGCCGCCTCTAACCTAACCCATCATCATCATCATTATTATTATTATTATTATTATTATTATTATTATTATTATTATATAATGCGTATTTTTTTAATTATTAAAAACATGGGCTCCAAGGTAAAAGTCAAAGCCCATTTTAAAGCCCATCGATCCGGTCCAAGTTCGTTAAGCGAGTCCGGAAGACAAAGCCCAAAAGACGAAGCCTGAAGACCAAAGTCAACCTTCAGACAACCTTATAGCAGCCCGGGCGACGACCTCGAAAGTTCCTGACAACACCATGAGGCCGTTACGGCGACCTTAGAGGGTCCTAGACGAGGTGTCGACGACCTTAGAAGATTTACAGGCAACGACAAGCTCTCCACGCGATGAAAAGCTTCTCAGGCGATGAGAAGGTCCTTGGGACTAAGTCTTCGGCGACGTACTCGCCAAGACAAACTCCCCAAGCGAGGACAAGCTCCTCGTGCGACAGAAAGGTCTCTTGGACTTGGTTTTCGGTGATGTGCTCGCAACAGAAAGGTTCTGAGAGTACAAGAACACCTCGCCGACAAACTCGACAATAAGAATTACACAACAACACCAAGCTTACGAGGATGTTAAGGACACCCCAAGGAAGCCTAAGAACTCGACATACGCACTTTCGGGACATCCGAAGAGGGTCAAGAGTGCAAGACATCCGACAAGCTTCACACCCGACGAGGAAACAAGACGAAGTCTCCTCTGGGTAAGGTAGGGAAAATTTGGCAAGGGATTTCTTTAGATGTCCCATGAATAGTGGAAAACTGACTACACTTTCTCCCTATTAATACCAGCCTCATTTCACATATTTCGTATCAACAATTCTCTCCAGAGCTTCTATCTCCCAAAATTCCCCCCATCACATGCGCCCTTTGTCAAGAAAAGCTCGTCTCCGGCTTAATTCTTAAGACCTTTCCGTCCAAAGCTCATCAGGAAGGCCAATTTTGAGCTGAAGCTCACCAGGAAAGTTTGATTTCGTCCGAAGTTCGCTAGGATGGCAGTTTTCGCACGGACCTCGCTAGGAAGGCCGAGTTTGAGCTGAAGCTCGCCAGGAAAGACCAGTTTCGCCCGAAGTTCACAAGTAAGGCAGTATTTGCATAAAACCTCGCTAGGAAAGGCAGGCTTACCACTGAAGTTTTTGCATCAGAACGCGTCTAAAGCCTAGTTCTAGACGATCGCTTCTACCGTGACTATCCAGATCCTCAAGATTGTGCTCGCTTTCAACCAAGTTCAGGTGATCGCTATCCGATGAAGATCTCACCCCACGAAGATTTGCTCCTTTGTCAACGACTCCTGTCTTCAGATTTTACTATCGTTGAACTACGTGGTGACCTAATCCCAAATAAGATACGTAGGTAGCTCTTGATAACAAAGGGTGCGGCACCTATATACCCTTTTTTAGGCCCTTTCCATCGTCGGCACCTTGCCAAGAACGGGAAAACATCAAGAAAAACTCTATGCCTCGCCGGAGAAAGTCATTGTCAGCTCCAGCCAATTCGAGATTCAAGTCAACCTACATTGACTCCACTGACCACACAGACCAGGGTCTGGCCCAATGTCCGAACTGTAGACCAGGTTCCAAGTTAATCAAAATTTCTGCAATAATAATAATAATAATAAAAATAATCCACGATGAAGGAAAAGCCAAAGTCTTCAGCCTGTCCGGTTGAAGACTAAGCAGAGATTATCAACAGCTAGGCACTGCTCATGATGATCGATCTGATTGTTATTGAAAATAAGAAGAAGATCACTTCGATTGGAAATTTTAATATTTTCTTTGTTGACTAAGAATTTGGAGATGGGCTAATCCAATGGAGGAACAGGAACTAGAAATCTTGAGAGAGATGATTGGCCTCAAACTATCAAAATTTATTGTCTGATTAAAATAGACTAATTAGCGCTTAACATAATCTCGAGGGATTTAGTTTAACTTTACTAGCCCTCGAGATTATTTCGCCAAAGGCTTAAGAAATTATTACGGATGATGAATGGATAATCCGATTTTACTAGATAGATAACGACTGATTGAGTAGGCTTTTTATTAGGTTTATCAATGATTTTTTTTTTTTTTATAAAATAACACTTAGTAATTGTTAAATAATGCTGAAATTTTTACAATTGACTAATTAGCGCTTTCATTTTTTTAGATAAAATTACCCAAAATATGAAAAGAATAACATTCGATCTCGAAGATAGTCGAATGTTTTTCGGTTATTTAGAATTTTATGTTTGTTGTTTAAACTTATTCATCAAATCCATTAATGACTATTGTGCTTTCTTTTCTTTTTCTAAGTTTAGAGCTAAAAAAAAATTAAAATTATACAAATAAATAAATATAATACTGTAAAGTTCATTATGTAACAACCAAACAAGTTTGGCCAGGTGGTAACTCTATTATACCTATATTCAAGAAGTTACGGGTTCAAAACCCACCTTTATTAAAAAAAAAAGTCCATTATGTAACACACCACTAAGTACTTACATATACTATTATTTAAATAAACGTAGTGAATTTATCAGATAATTCAAGAGGTTTGGTTGGGACGTTGACCCAGCAAAGGGAACATGATCAGAAACTTTCAAACTGTACCAATGGATCAATTATTATAAGTTGTGTATTATAATTCACCATAATTTATTCCTTCTCTTTTTGTTTTCTAGTCCTTGAAACATTTATTTAAAGGGTTTGCTTTTGCTAACTAATATCCTAGTTTAGCTTCCACATGCCTACCACGATGTTATTTAAATAAATACTTACTCAAAATTTGATATTGATTTTTACAACTCTTAGCTGTTAAAGAATTGGTATTACTTAATAATTTGCGGAACCAGGAGATATGTACACAAAGGTTGGATATAAGTTCATATAAGAAAATGTATTTTTTTCTCATAACTTAATAGTGTAATTAAGTTTATCTGATGACATTTTAACCATTTCTTTTTACAAAAATTCTGACTTTACCGTAAGTTTATTTACAAAAACATAGTTCTTTCTTTCTTTCTCATAAATTACGTTTACAAAGTCTATAAATCCATGTTCTATGATATAAAATAAAATCTTAGGTCTATAATTTTAGGCCTAACTAGTCAAGCTTATAATCTTGAAGACTATTTCTTGTCAGCTTAACTTTCTCATATCATACGAGATCAATATCAATCAGTTGGTGTGTATATATCTATGTAGGATACAACCAGCTCTCGTTGACAAATATATATAAATGAGAAAGACAAAGTTATATGATTAACCAGACATTTGTTTATATATTAGAATGAGTTTAGCTAATAATTAACTAATGTGAATAGAATAATCATTTACATAGCTAATTACACCTACACGTCATTGTACTATATGATTCTATAATAACATTAACAATTACGCAATGCGAGAATATGTACAAGTTCATATGATCTAGATCATGTAGTAGATAAACTTCGTATATGCTATTATTAACTGACGATAAAACCTCTTTATATATGTGAATAATTAACGATAAAAATTGTATATACACATATGTGTATTTATATCAATAACAATTACTTTTTGTGTATAAATTGATTCATCATTTGATTTATATTTTCTAGGGTGGAGCAATACAGTGGCGAGTGTATGCTCGGGCTCAACTTGAATAACGGCGCGTAAAGAAATGACAAAAAAAAAATCAAATTGAAAATAAAAAAACGTAGATTATGTATAAAATATTAACAGGCAATCAAGTAATATAATGAACATGTAGTAGTGTTGGTTGTTGCCTTGATTTAAAGGTCTTCTTCCTGTAAAGATCCAAAATCAACACCAACCAAACATGTACTTTTTCAACACAAAAAAATAAATAAATACAATTTAGGGTTAATTGCGGCAATAATGCACAACATTTAGTCAAGAGGGGTTTTAGATCCTCAACCTTTCAAAGTGTGAGAAAAAATACACAACGTTTGTTGAATGTAAAATATGTTGGTCCTTCCGTTAGGGATGTTAACTTCTGCTGATGTGACATCGTTAAACTGCCAAATGGATTGCCAATTTGTAATATTAAAAACATTTACATAACCTAATTAATAAGAATAAATTAAAATATTTTAATTATGATTCAAAAAATAAATTAAAACTTTAAATTAACGAGCAATACTTATTTAACGCGTAGTTCTTATTTTTGAACTCGTGCTTGAATATTATTCACATCTTTACTATGTCGTTTTTTAAATTACATTTGTTTTCAATAATCGGTCGTTTTTTTTTCAAAATTTTCGTCGTTTCCAATAAACGTCGTTATGTAATCTTTGCAAATTTTGTCTGTGTTTAATAATCCGTCAAATTTTTATTCATGTTTGACGAAGAGCCTGTTAGATTTTTAAGGGGAGTAAAAATTATTTATTTTGTTGTGATCATTAATTTTTTTTAATCATAATTAAAATATGATTTAATTTATTCTTATTAATTAAATTATACAATTAATATTACAAGTTGGCAGTCCATTTGGCAGTTTAACATGCCACATCAGCAGAATTTAACATCCCTAACGGAAGGACCAACGGATTTTACATTTAACAAGGTTGTGTATTTTTGCCCACACTTTAAAAAGTTGGGGACCTAAAATCCCTCTTGATCAAAGGTTGTGCATTATTGCCGCAATTAACCCTACAATTTATCATCTTATTTGAGGTCAATACTACAATATAATGAGTTATAATCTTTATATTTTTACTGGTAAAATGTTTAAAAATACTTTTTTTTATTTGTAAAAATTGTTTAAGTCTCTATCGTGAAATTTCACATAGCGTTGTATTATTTTTCACGTTTTCGCTATTTTTTACCGCATTTCTGCACAGTTGCAACATATTATAACTATTTTATTTCAACTTTTGGTTCTTACGCATTAATTTTCTTTAACTCTTTAAAAAGTAATACATAGTGATAATTAATTCTTAAAATACGTCAAAACGTGATCATCGAGACATATATTTTTGTTTCTATAGCGAGGAATCTTTTATAGAATATTTTTTTGAAATGAAAAATAAAAAACTCGGCTTCATATTTTGTTTATGATAACATTATCTATTTGATTTTTAATTAATGTTAACATTGTTATTATAAAATTGTTGTTATTTATTTGTAAAAAAAAATAAAATTTACGTTAAAAAATTGTTTAAAGTTATCTAATGCTTCACTTCAACATGGCTCAGCTACACAACGACCTTCTATTTTTTATTTTTGCAAATGCAATTCACAAGTTAAAAATTGGTCATTTGCGGTACTGAAAAAAAAATCTTTATGACACAAATTGTGTCTAATGTATTTGGTTTGTGTGATAATATATATAGCAAGAAAGTATATCTCTAAATTCTAAATGCCGATATAGTTTCGCTCCGTTCATTTTATGGGCATGCCACATGCTGGTGGAAATATCGACGGGAAAGTAGGAAAAAAGAGCATGCTACATAAATTTCACGCCGATGGAAATATTGAGAAAAAGTTAGAATAATTTTGAGTATTTCGATAATGTTTTACATAGATTCAAAATTACTTATTTATCACCCTAAGACATAAATAATTAAAAAATCACATTAGAATATATATGTATTTATATGACAAATAAGAGTTATACTTAATTTATATAAAATGTAAAAATAAAATTACAATTAAAATAAGACATCATATTGATAAGTTATAATTATTCACGCGCTCGTCACAACATTCAAAAATCGAGTTATGCTCGGCCATTTACGAAATGATTTAATTATCGTTCTTATCTACGACGGGCCTTTGGTTTTGAATGAGCCTACCGGGCCCACGATATAAGAAGATAAATGTTTGATTTTATCAGAATCTGGGGCCAAAATCCTAACGAAGTGTATTGTTCGGCTTTGTTCCAAATTTCTAGATATTTAATAATAGTGCACGTGATTGTGTAAGATGGACCATCGAAGTTCGATAAATAATATTAGATAAATTAAGAATATTGATAAATAATAATTTTCTTCGATTCTGGTTCAAACTTAACTAGTTAATTTTAAAATTCGTTAAACTCATAAGGTAATGATTTTTTTAGAAGTATATAGGTCCTAAATAAAATATTAATTAATAATTTATTATAAAAATAAAAATATTACATATATAATTATGTATCCACTATTAACAAAATATAACATTGCATAATTATTTATGAAATCATCTTAAATAAAAATAAATTACATTAATTAATCAATTATGTAGTGTTTTTAAAATATGATTGTTAATGCATAAAAATGACTTTAACTTAGAGTCTCATCCACGGTTCGGGCCCTGAGCTGGACCCGGTCGATCCACGCATATTTTGATGCAGAGTCAACGCGGGTTGACTAATGATCGTTAAAGTTGGAGGCGAGTCCTTTGTCATGGCGAGCCTCCATGTTGTTCTTAGCATCTTTGATGAACTTCCCTCCTTGGGGAGCTCCCCGTCTAGGCGAACTCCTTTTTTTGGCGAAACTCCAGGGTGTTCTTGATGATTACTGGAGATTTTCCTTCCTTGGCAATCTCCTGTGGCGAGGGAGGACCTCCAAAAAAGGGTAGATTAGGCCTGAACCTCGTCGCTTATGGTTGGGCGAGGCTGCCTATGTATCTCTGTATAAGAAAATCAGGTCACACGTAGTTCATAGTTAGTAAAAGGCGGATGAATGACGATGTGGTTTGGCTCATCGAAGATGCCGATGTTGGCAGTGCGGGGATGACCTTGGCCAATGGCGAGGGTGTTGTAGTAGACGACGCAGGTGTATGCGAGCTCGTATGACGAGGGCCTTGACCGACGAGGGTAGTCTTGGCCGACGCCTAGACAATATCAAGCGAAGCGTATGACTATGTTTAACAAATCCTCTCTGGCTATCTCAATCCCATGAAAAGTCTTACGCTTGTCGGGACCTCGTGGGGGGACCTCGTCGGGAGGCTCGTCAGGAGGCTTGTCGGGAAACCTCGTCGGGAGGCTCGTCAGGAGGCTCGTCGGGATACCTTGTCAGGAGGTGCATCTACGATCAAAGGCTTTGTCTTCTTCGTATTTTTGGCTCCGGGCCTCGCCAAATGTATTGGGTCTTAGGCCTTTGTTATTCGACTTCGGCGGTGGGCTTTGATTTTTACTAATGGGCTTTGACTTTTGCTAATGGGGCTCAATTTTTATATGTCTAAAAAATGCACATAACATTAACCCCCAGTTTCTTGGGTAATTATATTATTGCGGGAGAATCTTTAGTTTTAAAACTTAAGGTAACTGTGTTATATGGCGATATTCTAGGTTGTTAGAGATGTTAGTCTCATCTCCATCCTCCAAATGAACTTCAAAATTCCTTTAAATGGATTTTGTAAAAATAATTTCGTAAAGTGCTTGTAAAATAAGCTTGAAATAATTCAAATATACTCAAGGAGATATGTAAGTGATTAAATAAAGGGTAAATGAGGCAAATGCTCATTTATGACTCAAGGTTTAAAAAATAACCATTTCTAATTATGCTAATCATAACCACCAATAAATTAAAATATGGACTAAATTGCCATTCTAATTTTTAAAAGAAAATCATGTTTTAACTTTTATAATTTTTTTTTCAATTACCATAAAAAAAATTCCTTAAATTTAGCAAACTAAAACAAATCTCCTTTATTAATTAGTTATATGATTTATAATCATTTTGAAATCACATTGAATATTCCCTATTTTGACCATTAAAATCTAAATCTTTTTTTTCTTCTTCTATTAATCAGTTATTATTTCAAATTATTATCCCTTATAAATCAAATTTTTAAAAAAAATCAAATCAAACATGGGTACGATCGCATAGGTTATGTAGATTTGTTTACAAAACTTGATTTAAGTTTCGTTTCATTCTTTGTAAAAAAAATTACAAAACCATTTTATGTAAATCTGTTTACGAAACATGGTTTTCGTTTGCCTCATTTTATGTAAATCTATTTACATAACTTGGTTATGTTTTTGCTTATTTTTTTGTAAATATTTTTACGAAACTATGGTTTGGTTTAGCCTCATTATATGTAAATTTGTTTACGAAACATAGGGCATTGAAGGAGGCGGAAAGAAATGGTTGATTTGAAGAAACTCCTGTGTATTTCAAGAGATGGAGAGAGATCAAGAATGAAGTAATAAATGACAATTAAAAAAAAGTAACATACTCTATTTATTAAATGCGAATTTTAATTAATAGGTGAATGGGTCAGCCGAATAATTATGGGATTAATTTGAAATTAAAAAAAATAAATAATTAAATATAAAAACTAAAACAAATTAATTAATATTAAGATTAAAAGGGTCCAAAACAGTTTATTAATGAATATAAAATAATTATTTTTAAAATAAATGTCTTTTAAATTAAATTTGAAATCCAAAAAATAAATCCATAAATAAATAAATAAAATAAAGTGACGTAATAAATGTGAAAGTAAATAATTACTTTGAAAAATAATAATTACTCATTAACTTTAAAACTTTAAAAAGCTCCTTAATCGATGCACAATTTTAATGTAATATAAAATCGTAAATTGATTAAAAAATCATGAAAACCCGGAAAAATAATTTTAATTTGGTTTTTGTGTTTGAAAATTAAAAATAAAACACTATACGTTAGTACAAAAATGATTTGAATAGTCATTGAAACCTTTGAGGACTTTTTTGAAACATGGTTTATAAACAAGTGGTATTTGTCGTTGTTGTGGTTTCGCACACCAACAGTAGGTTTCGCACACCAACAGTATTGTGAGTTGTGAATGGGATTTCGATTTAAAAATGCTAAGGTTTTCGTGGATCTTCACCTCCGCGTTGTCAATACTTCAGACAATGACACACGAATGATTGAAAGCGAGGAAAATAAACAACACTATAGATTTTAGAGCGGTTCGTCGCAATGCAGTAGTTGACCACGTCCTCTGTACGTTTATTGCTTTGAAAGGGTGATCAACCAGAACCAAAAGCCAATTCCAAGTAGATCGAAAATGAAAGAAAAACACTCTAAAAATACAAATTCTCACAGACTCTTTTCTCTCAGGGAGAATGCTTGCGTGAGTGTGATTGGGATGTCTTCTTGCTTTTATAGGCGTCTGATTTCTGCCTGTTGGAGGTGTAAGTTGGTGGTGGCTTTGAGTTCAGAGTTTAGCTTGCTGTCGAGCTGCCATGTGGGCCACGTTCTACGAGATTTGTGTAGTGGTGGACTCTGACTTGTCGTCGTAGGAGTTTGAATTTAGATCGTGGCGATATTTCTGGTCGGGCTTTGGAGGTTTGAATCGAGGTGATTGCCTTGGTCTGCTCGTGCTCGGATACTTTGTTTTCTTCTACACGGGCCCTTTGTTCTATTTCTTCTCGAATTCCACTGTGACCATCTATGATCGGGATGAGCTTTAGATGTTTCGGGTCTCTTCATTCAAGGGAATTCGACCAAGTGTTGGTTTTTCTCATAGATAAGTGGAAATTTTGAGCTCTGCTACGGATTTTTCCCTTGAGAGACTCTGTTCGGGCTTCTTCCGAGCATTCTCTGTTCGAGGTGGGCTTTTTTTGTCTTCTGTGCTTTCAACTCTGTTCGGGCCTGAACATAATTAAGTGTATAATGGGCCTCTGGGCTTTGTATCTCACAAGCTCAATTACATAAATATTTGATTATATTCCTGACTTAGACCTTAATCAATTTAAACTATAAATTTAATTAATGATATCGTAATTCCGATTAAGGAACAAATTTGCACATCAACAGATATCCCCCTACTATAAAAAATACGAAGTATTATTTATAGTATCAAAGTTGATATAATCATGTAAAAATTCGTGATGAAAATTAATTAAATTTGCGAAATCAGAAACTTTCATGACTTTTGCCGAAAAATCGAATTAATTGGGGGACATCAGAACTGTTTTAATGATAATGTTGCATTCTTTAGGGACCGGTCTGAATTTTTTTTGAAATCGAAATGATTTCGAATCTTTTTGAGGGGAATAGTTGCTACACGTGTTGCTCTGCTCGAATTTCGACGAAGGGATCAACCCTTCGACTTCTGCTGACTATGTCAGCTTGTGGTTGTGATGACCTGTCCTGATCATAGAATTGATCTCAACCGTTGGATGAGATTAAGTTCTTGATTCGAGGGAACCCTAGCCTTATGATGCGGGTTGATTTTTCGAGTATAAAAACACTCTATTGCTGTCAATGGAGGTCCAATCAGTCAATTCTGCTCGGGCGTCTTTTAGAATTCAGGTAACTGCTCTTTTCTTTTTTTATTTAAGTCTCTCTCTTTATTGATTTCTCATTTTTCCCATTCAGAAACACACAAAACTCATTCGCCATTGTTTCTCTGCATTTCCTTCGAGTTTTCAGCCGTAGGTCTATATCCAGGTTCTCCTCTGCCTTTGCTTTTTTGCTTTATAGGCTTTGTTCTTGTTTTTTGATAGGAGGAGTAAGGCTAGGTTTTGTAGGTCTCTGTGTAGCTTTTCAGAGCTTGGGTTTCTGGGTTTTTTTTTTCGTGTTTAGGCTCTTTCTAAGACTCAATAGGAATGGCTGAGAGTAGGAAGGCCAAGAAGGGTAAGTCTAAGGCTCTGATTCTGGTCTTGGAGTTTTTCCAGACCGAATCTCCTAGGTTTTGACTGAGGGAGGATGACATTCCTCGGCTCAGGTCGGATTATAATATTCTGGAGTGTGTCCCTTTTTCGGGTACCAGACTCCGATGAGTTTGCAGACTCGATCAGGGATGATTGGGTCTGCATCTATGAGAGGTATTTTGAGGATTGCGGGTTGAGGTTTCCAATCCCTAGAGCTATCCTAAGGTATGTTAACCAGATGGATATTACTCTGGCTTAGTTGAGCCCGAATTCGTATAGGATCATGTTCGCCTATCGAGTTAGGTGTTGGGAATAAAATATCGAGCTTTCTTTGCTCGATATGCTCCAGGTCTTCACGACCAAGAAGAATTCTAGGGCTGAGGGTAGGGTTCTATATTTCTGTTAAGGGTCACCAAGGTAACTTTATTCAAGGGATTCCGAACAACGATGACAATTGGCAGGATAGATACTTCTTTTTTAAGCCGTTTCTAGATTTTTTTGATACGTGGACTGCCTATCGAAACTAGTGGGCTCACGAGATTGGTAACTTTATTAGTTTATCTTGCTCGGGTTTCTTTTTCTGCCCGAATTTGTTTTTCTGATTGACTTTCTTGATGTACTTTCAGATCGTAAGGGTAAGAAAGTGAGATCGATTCCTCTCGCGGCCGAGTGGAAGGCTAAGAACAAGGTCCCCTTTCCGGGCAGAGGGATCGAGTGGAAAGAGCTTTCCGAGGAGAGGTTCATTGCTGCTGGGTTGTGGAAGCCTTGTCTAAACAACACCTTCATCCCATACTACTATCGGCCGAGTTCGCCGAGCAGCGAAGATGAAGGTAAGTGTTCTGAAGTTGAACTATCTCTTGATTTTTTGGTCGGGGGTTTTATCTAAGAATTTTTGTTTGCGGGCAGATATGATGTTGGAGCCAAATTATCGGGAGGTCAGGGCTTAGCGCGCGGTTGCTAAAGCCGCCGAGAAGGAGAAGGCGAATGAGAAACGAAAGGAGGTCTAGGTCGGCGAGGAGACTTCTTGTCGAGTTGAAGCGACCAATGGGACAAAAAAGGCCTCAGTTCCGGCCAAGGAGGTTCCCAAGGAGGGGGAGACCCGGAGGTCGGCCCCCGTTCTGCCCGTAGAGGGCCACAGGGCAACTCCTAACTCGGAGGTTGCCCCAAAGAAGGTCTCGGAGAAGAACACCCTTTCTACGCCCGTGCTGGAAGGTGCCCGGGCCGTTGTCGAACGACAGTTCGTCGAGATCTCTGACAAAGAACCTACTCTGCCGACGATGGGGACTCGCGAGCCTTTGATCTTGTCTGGCCTTGCCTCGGTGGGGTCTCGAGCTCACCGGGAAATTGGGCTCGTTTTGCTGAAGAGGAAGCGGCTCGCAAGAAGCCGAAGGGGGACAAGCCTCCTCAGAATTCTGGGAAGGAGCCCGCGCCGAAGGGAGTTCGGTCTTCTTCCGAGGCGCCTCGGCCTGGCAGTTCTAAGCCGCTGAGCAAAGGTCAAGGCTATAGGAAGCCAAAGGTCGTCCTCAAGAAGACGGCAGGCCGGAACCGAGCTGTGGTCGGGGCTTCTTCCGAGCAGCGAGTGGAGAATCCCTCTCGTGAGGTTGAATCTGTAAAGGCTGGGGGTTCAAAGCCTCAGTCTGAGCCAAGGGTCACCACGATGCGCCTAAGATTGTTGGGAACCTGTTCAAGCAACTGACGAGCGGGGGAGTTTTGCCCGTGAAGGACGCTGAGGTCACCCAGCCCCGGGCGTACAATTTTTTTTTCTTCAATGCACGCCAAGGTAAACGAGGTGCCAAAATCCGGCCTTCCCTTTTTCGTTTTGAAATTTTCCTTGGAAATTTTCCAATCACTCTTTATTTTGTCGGCAGCTCGGAGTGTACGCCAACGACCTGGTCCTTATGTATGAGGCCTCTCTCAAGGAGCTCAAGGAGAGTCTGTTTGTTGCCAAGGGAGATGAGATCAATGCCGATCTGGCCAAGAAGAAAGAAGAGCTCACCCGGGTGAACACCGAGCAACTTGCTCTGAGGAATAAGGAGTCCTCGAACTGAAGTGCCAGATCGCGGCTCGGGAGAGCAAGATCAAGGCTATGGAAATCACCGAGGTGAACTCCCGCGACAAGCTCGCCAATTCCTCTGTTCTGGTCTCGGAATCCCAAGCGAACGAGAACAAGACTATTGGGATGCGTACTGCTTTCGATGCGGCGCTAGGCTGGGCTGAGAGGGACCTGAGGGCGCTCCGCGACGAGCTGATCACGGTGAAGCTGGAATACAACTACACCGTAGAGGCACTGGAGAAAGCCCAAGCGGAAGCGTCTAATAAGAAGGAGGCGGCCAAGGCTACCCGGCGCAAATATAGGAAGCGGGTCCAGCAGAGGGACGCTGTGATTGCTCACCACAAGGATGTAGCCTACCACACCAAGATACTGCATCAAGTTCAAGGTAATTTCTCCTTCGTCGGAGATATCCTCGAAGACAAGATTAGTGATTTCCAGGGTGAGCCGGAGGTCCTCACGGAGGACAAGTCTGAATATGAGGACCTTTTGGCTGGGAAGCTGGTGCCCGTGGTGGAATCTCCAGTTCATTCCCCAGATTCTGAGCTGACCAAGAATGCCGATGATGCAGATTGGGGAGTCCAGGTGGATCCTTCATGCTTCACCGAACTGACCGAGCCGGCCCTTCTCGTGCCCGAGGTGAACCCTTCCGAGCAGCTCCCGACCCCGATCGTGCCCAAACCGACCGAGTTGAATGTTCTTCTCCCGACTGAGCCGATATTTTCCGAGCAAAACCCGACCGACCCGATCCCGCAGGAGGAGTTCTCAGAGAGTGATGCCTAGAGAAGGTGTTGAACTACCGAGTTGTTGCTCCTTTTTTATAATAATTCTCGAACAATTTTGCTTGCCCGCGGTTAGGTCTTTTATTTTGGGCAGGTCGTGGGGCTTGAACCCTTTTTGTAATTTCCTTTTTGTTCATTTTGCAATTATTCTGCCCGTGGTTAGGGCTTTCGTTTTTTATTTATGAAAAACTGCTTTCATCTTTTGCCAATCTTTTTCTGTGCTTGAAATAACTTGGTCATTTTTAAAAAAAAAATTATCAGTATACCCGGCCAGAAGGTTTTTGGCTTTTTATATTAAATATTCCGGCTAGGATTTTTGTTTAGGAGATTCTCCGATCAAAAAGATAATAAAGAATACTTAGTAGATTTGGTAGCTTGAGACGTTCTTTGGGCCTGGTTGCCTGATGTAGTCCTTCGGGCAACTTTTTAATGAATCGTGTGGCCGAGAAAAAGGCTCCCAGAAGTGAGGTTTGATGCCCAAGTAGAATGGAGTAGGGTTTAGTACCCGAGCAAGTATGCTACTTGTGACGAAAGGGTATGGTACCCGAGCAAGTATGTTACTTACGATGAAAGGGTATCGTACGCGAGCAAGTATGTTACTTGCGACGAAAGGATATGGTACCCGAGCAAGTATGCTACTTGCGATGTAAGGGTATGGTACCCGAGCGAGCATGCCGGAATTTAAACGAATACTAGTATTCTCTTATAAATAAATTGAACATTTCTAAAATAGTTATGTAATAATTCTGTCGCTTGCGCGGGCTTTGTTGCACTTTTCTTAGTAATATATTGAAATGAAACGGATTTCTTTTATTAAAAGGGCGAGATTACTTACTTGCAGTTGGGTAACTACTTGGGTAGTTTTCTTGTAGTCTTCTGGACTTGAGATTCACCTTTGGATCTGAAATCTTTGGCTTGCGAGATAGGGGCGTATAAAGTTGTTGGGTTTGTTGGGGCTGCGCTCAACCGTTTTTGGTTGAACTGCCTACGTACCCCATTCTTTGGGGATCAAGCCATTACGTGGTTCATGGGAAGTCAGTTTCTGACCTTTTATGCGTAGTATTTTTTAAGATGCATAGAGTTTCAGCTTCGAAGGACTCTCGATCCGTCTGGGATGGCTAGTTTGTATACACCGGGTTTTACTACTTTGGTAGCGATATAGGGTCCTTCACAGTTAGCCCCCAACTTACCTGCGTTGGGCTCGGACGTGTTCTGGAAGACCCATCTGGGACCAACTCCCCGGGGATGAAACTGCGATGCTTAACCTTGGAATTGTAATACTTAGCTACCAAGTTTTAGTAGTTAGCAATTCGAATTAAATCCTGCTCGCGTCGTTCGTCTGCGTGGTCAAGCTGGTCTAGTCTCATTTCATTGTTAATCTCTGCGTTGTCAGGAGCGTACTCCCTCCTGAGACTAGGGGCCTCGATCTCACCTTGTATAACCGCTTTAGTGCCGTATACCATTGAAAAAGGCGTCTCCCCAGTTGCTCTTTGTGGGGTGGTTCTATATGACCATAGAACGCCGAATAGCTCTTCGTCCCATCGTCCTTTTTTTGGTATCAAGTCTCTTCTTGATACCATCCACGATAGTCCGGTTTGAGACTTCTGCCTGACCGTTTCCTTGTGAATATCTTGGGGTGGATGTGTTCAAGGAAATCTTCCAGTTATAGCAGAAATTATGGAATCTGTTATACACGAATTGGGGTCCGTTATCGGCAATGATCTCCTTGGGCAATCCGAAGCGTCTTATTATATTTTTACACACGTAGTGTTCTACATCAGAGTCTTTGATGTTGGCGTAAGATTCGGCCTCCATCCATTTTGAGACATAATTCGTTACGACTAGCAAGAATCTTGTCCCGGCTGGCGCCAAGGGAAAAGGTCCCTCAATGTCCATGAACCATTCCATAAATGGGTAAGGGACCGATACCGATGACAACTTTTTGCCGGGCAATGTATGGTCGGCGAATGGCGCTGACATTTATCGCACCGTTTGGTGTGGGCTTCTGCGTCGGCTAAATAGTTGGCCAGAAGAAACCCTGCCGCTTCGCTTTGTTGGAGAGTGATCTCCCACCGGAATGATTTCCCATTCTCCGCCATGGATTTCCCATACCTTAGCATCTTAGGTATAGTCCGGTATAACTTCGTTTATACAATTTTCCATCTATTAGAAAGAATTGAACGCTTTGAATGCGGAGCTTCCGGGCCCTCTGCTTATCCTGGGGTTTTTCTCCTATGAGGATATATTCAAGGATAGGGGTTCTCCAATCCTCAAAGCCTGTTCGGTTATTATGGACGTGCAGACTTATGTTAGATTCGTCTATCACTTCCACAAGGATTATCCTCTTGGCCTCGGGGTCCGAAGTGGAGGCAAGTCCGCCCTATGCATCAGCCGAAGAGTTCTCGCTTCATGGTAACTGGATCACTTCGACCTTGTTGAATTGAGTGATCAGATCCTTGACCACTGCGAGGTATTTCTCCTTGCGGTTATCCCTGGTGGTATACTCGCCATTGATTTGGCTGGTGAACAGTTTAGAGTTCGATCAGGAAGTCGCCTAACACCTAGGACTTAGCACATGTTCGAATTTTGTATTCGATGTCGAATTCGCTTAATTCGACAAGCCACTTTGTCAGTCGATCCGACTAATTTGGACTATGTAGAATTACCCTTAAGCGTTGAGTCGTCATTACCAAGATGGTATGAGATTGGAAGTATGGCCGGAGTTTCCGCGCTGAGGTTATCATAGCTAAAACTAGTTTTTCCATAGCGGGGTACCTAGTTTCTGCGTCCTGCAGCGATTTACTGACGTAGAAGATCGGTTTTTGTTCGCTTGTCTCCCCGAACGATTACGCCGCTAACGGGCGAGAGAGATACAACAAATATAACAGTAACGGTTCTCCCCTAATCGGGCAGGATAGCACCGGTAGCGTAGGCAAGTACCTTTTGAGGTCTTGAAATGCTTCTTCGCATTCTTTGGTCCATTCGAATTTTTTGTTGCCCCTCAAGATTTTGTAGAAGGGCAAGCATTTTTCCGTAGACCACGAGATGAACCGGTTGAGTGTCGCTATCCTCCCAAACATTCTCTGCGTCTCCTGAATAGTCCTTGGGGAAGGCATATTCAGAAGGGCTTTCATCTGATCCGGCTTGGCCTTTATCCCTCCTTGACTCACCAAGTAACTGAGGAATTTTCCGAAAGTTACTCCGAAAGTGCATTTAGCGGGGTTGAGCTTTATTTGGTACATTCTAAGTATCACGAAGCATTCCTCAAAGTGGGACACGTGGTCCGTGCCCTTAGTGGATTTTACAAGCATATCGTCGATGTAGACTTCCATTGTTTTACCGAGTTATTTGGCGAACATTTGGTTGACCAATTGTTAATATGTCGTCCCCGCGTTCTTGAGTCCGAAGAGCATTACCTTATAACATTAAATTCCTCGGTCTGTTACGAACGTGGTTTTCTCCTGATCATCGGGGTACATCAAGATCTGATTATACCCCGAGAATGCATCCATAAAGGACAAGAGCTCGTGCCCGCAGGTCGCTTCCACTAGCCGGTCGATGTAGGGCATAGGGAAGCTTTCCTTCGGGCACACTTTATTCAGGTCGGTGAATTCAATACAGACTTTTGCCTTCCCGTTCTTTTTCTTAACTATTATTGTGTTGGCTAGCCAGTCTGGGTATTTTACCTCCCGTGTGGAGCCGGTTTTTAATAGTTTTTCGACCTCATCATTTACTGCATGGGCCTAGTCAGGTCCTAATTTTCTCCTCTTTTGTTTCACCGGCTTGTGGCTGGGATCTATGTTGAGGCGATGGGCAGTTATGCTCGGGTCAATTATCGGCATGTCTTTGTGGAACCATGCAAAGCAATCATGGTTCCTTGTGAGGAATTCGATCAGCTTTTTTCTGACGTCATTGTCCAAGTTGACCCCGATTCCGACTTTATGGTCTGGATTCTGAGGGTCGATTTAATCTGGAGCGTCATTTCCAAGTCCGGCCCTTGTTTTCATTGTCCTTTTTTCTTTGGTTGGATATTTTTCCTCCACCGACATTAATTTTTATTGGTCGGTTTTAGGAGCCTTTGCCCGCGTTTGAGGCGTGTGTGACATTCGGAACGATGTCATGTCGCAGATCCGGGCTTGTTTTTTATTGCCTTTCACTTCTAATATTTTTCCATCCTCTCACGGGAAGCGGATGGTTTGGTGGTAGGTTGATGGCACGGCTTTCATTAGATGAATCCATAGTCTCGTGGGAGGATGGTTCTTCCCGTGGGAGGACCACGGGCCCGGCCTTCAACCAACTATGGTGTAGATTCTTCCGATGGCTTCTTCGGCCATTGGTTCCTCTACATCATCCGAATCCTAGTCGGTCTGCTCTTCCAACATGAGGACTTTGCCTCGTTTCTGGAGAGGAGCGTTGTTCGATCTGGCCGGCTGTTTCTTCTCGGGCTTTGCACCATTTCCCTATCCGGCATTGAGTTGTTGGGTTTGCTTGGTGCGCTCACCTTCCGACCTGAAGAAGTCCAGCGGGAGATCTCCGAGCTCGCCTTAAAGATACTTATCGGCGAGTCGGGCCCGCAGGACCATACAGTTTTTGGTATGGTGGCCATACCTCTGGCGGAATTTGCACCAGGCGTTCATGTTCCTGTTGTTGGGCGCCATATCCCCAGCGCTCATGTACAGCTCTCCTTGCTGGATGGCCTCGGCTTCTTCCTCGGCCTCCTAGTTTAGATTGTAGACATGGTTATGGGGGTGTGCTCTTCCCCCGGGTTGAGATACTTCGTGCTAGAAATTCCCGTGCTGAGGATTGGATCCTCTGGCAGGAACATGGTTACTGGGACCCTTAAATGGGGGTGGTTGCCAACTCCTCGACTGGGACAGGTGCACCCCGGGTCTCGGTACGTTCGGAGATGACCCGAAATTCCTCTTTAGGGCTTCGTGCTCCTCGTCGTGCTTAATCCAGTTGGATGCCCGGTGGATCACGTCCTCTATTGAGGTATACCTATTGATCAATATGTCGATCTTGAATCGGGATTCGTACCATAGCCCGGTGGCGAGGGCGGCTATGGCCATTTCATCCGCTAGCCCGTTGATTTGGACCATTTTAGCTTTGAACCTCGCCATGAAGTCTCTGTGAGGCTCATTTTCCCTTTGTTGCTGGGCGTACAAATTTTCCACGGTAATCTCAGTCTCCATAAACATGGAGAAGTGTTTGAGAAACGACATGGTTAGCTGATCGAAGCTATCAATCGATCTTGGTTATAATTTGGAGAATCACTCCATTGCTGCCCCCGTGAAGTTCTGTAACACCGCTCTCCCAGGCGCAAATTTAAACTCTAAAATTCTTCTCTTGGCTGGGTGAGTTGTAACAAAACTACGAAAAATTTGAACTTTTAAAACTTTACGTAGTATATAGTTACAACACAGCTCTTTCAAAGTTATGTGCTTATACACTAATAGCTTTATATAAACATAGTTTATAAACATTCAAAATGAGCTACAAGCACATATTTACTCAGTTCAAAAGTTAGGCCCAAAGGTCAAATGCCGCATATGCACCCACATCTCGGTAGCGATAGCAGACTCGATCAATCCTTGAAAATCAGTCTTCTTGGACCTTTTGTTTACCTATATCACAAGAACTAGGTGAGCTATGGCTCAGTAAGTAGAACTCGATCAGTGTATCATATTCTTTATAAACATGTACCCGCTTTAACTTCATAAAACATTTTTCATTTGCGCGCTATATCTCAGTGTACACAAAATATCTAGGCTCATGGAATTTGCCCTTTCTTGCCATATAGAATCAAAGGATTTGCCCTTTCTTGTCTCATTGGTAGCTCAAGGGATTACACTTTCTTGCCTGACATGAGCTCAAGGGATTTGCCTTTCTTGCTTGGTTTAGGCTGAAGCGATTTACCCTTTCTTGCTTCATTTAAGCTCAAGGGATTACAATTTCTTGCTTGACGCTAGCTCAAGGGATTGTCCCATTCTTGCTCGATCAAAGCTCAAGCGATTTACACTTTCTTGCTTTATTTACGCTCAAGGGATTACACTTTCTTGCTCGACGCGAGCTCACGGGATTCTCCCATTCTTGTTCGATCAAAGCTCAAGCGATTTACCCTTTCTTACTTCATTTATGCTCAAGGGATGACACTTTCTTGCTCGACACGGGCTCATGGGATCTCCCATTATTGCTTGATCAAAGCTCAAGCGATTTACCCTTTCTTGCTTTTCTTTTTCATTGACATTAGTGTACAAGTTGATATTAAAACTTTGGGTACCTTCATTTTCTAAAACATGTACAAATAACAAAATATCATAAACTTTTCATATTATTGTTCTTGTGATAAGTTTTGAAATGAGATTCTACTTACCTTTGACTTCTTAGGTTTATCCGTATGAAATGTGCTAGCTTCCTCGTCGAGTTCGATGTGCTATTTTGTATAACCTTTACGTATCATATAAAAACAATAAGTCATACTAGCTCTCGACTTTTTCACCGTGTAACATAACTATAATTTTGAGACACTTATTATCATCTTATAACCCAAAATTATATAAGTTAATAAAAACGTAACCAAGAAGAAGAATTAGGCATTTTCAATGGCTTGCCTTGATATTCCTATAAATCTATTTTCTTAAGGCCTTCGCTGTAATAAAAAACTATTTCCAAAATATTAAACTTGCATATATGAATAGCTACGTATGAGTTTTCTAAAGAACATATGCAGCCTACTCTTGTATGTCATGGTGGTCAATAATTATAAACTCTAGACAAGGACAATATAATTGTAAAATGACCTCCAATATGATAACAATAAATAATCTATTTACCTAAATTCTAACAATAGCTACTAGTCTGCTCTAACAATGAAAATCGTGCTTGAATCATCAAGAAAGCCACCTTTTTTTACATATATATGCATATGTATATTTTGATAAGAGCACTTAACTTGTATGACATGAATATGGCCGAATTGATGATAACGTCTAGGAAGCAGAGCGAGTGATGTTTAGAAGAGAACTTTTGGGAACCGACACAAGGAAGTTTAGGAAAGATGGGTTGTGATAAAAGTATATCGTAATAGGATAGATGACTAAGTATATAGGGGTTGTAATCTCTTAGAACATTGTAGAGTCTCTTAGGATATTTCTATGTGGTTGATGATAAAGCTAGTGACATATGATGACATACAACTAAGATATAAGGAATAAATATCTAAACAGCCCCTTATAACACGATGAGGTTAATTAAAATATGTATATCTTTGAATCCCATACTTATATAATACAATATATATTAGTATTAGGGCAAAACAAATTTATGACGTTATTTATATATATAACTCGTTAATATACTCTTTTAATTATAGCACATCGAATCATCACCGAGTCCGCAACACTTTTCATACTGCAACAAACCTAACTAAGTATTTTGTTAGAAAATATCAAACGGTAAATAGTTAAATATACGTCTTGAATTTATTTTCATTCTATCCTACATTATCATCATTAATGGTCAATCTTTAAGCATGTGAGAACTAGGGACATCACAGTCTCTCCACCTTATAAAATTCCGTCCTCGAAATTGGGTTGGTCAAAACAACTCTGGATACTTCTCATGAATTTCCTGCTCTCTCTCCCACGTTGCTTCCTCAATAGAATGATCCTTCCAAAGCACTTTGACTAAGACTATCTTCTTGTTTCTTAAGTCTTTTTCTCGACGATCTAATACCTTTACTGGCTTCTCTTCATATGATAAATCATCATTCAACTGTACTTGTTGTTGAGTCAAAACGTGAGATGGATCGGAAACATATTTCCTTAGCATAGAGACATGGAAGACATCGTGTACTCCATATAGAGAGGGAGGAAGAGCCAACTTATAAGCCACTTCACCTATTCGTTCAATGATCTCGTACGGTCCTATGAATCTCGGACTTAATTCTCCCTTCTTGCCGAATCTCATAACTCCCTTCCTTGGTGAAATTTTGAGAAATACATTATCGCCTTCTTCAAATTCCAATATCCTTCGTCCGGTGTCTGCATAACTTTTCTGCCTACTTTGAGAAGTTTTCATTCGCTCCCAAATTAATTCCACTGCTTCTTGCATCTCTTTTACTATTTCAAGGCCTATAAATCTTCGTTCACCAACTTCATCCCAGTGGACTGGGGATCGAAATTTCCTCCCATACAATGCTTCATAAGGAGCCATACCAATTGTAGCATGAAAGCTATTATTATAGGAAAATTCTACTAAAGGCATGTATTTATTCCAAGACTTTTGGAAATCCAACACGCACAGCCTTAGCATATCTTCAAGTGTCTGTATCTTCTCTCCGATTGACCATCTGACTGAGGATGAAATGAAGTAGTGAATGCTAAATTAGTCCCCAAAGCAGCATGGAGACTCGTCCAAAACATAGCTGTAAATTTCGAGTCTCTGTCTGAAACAATCGAGATAGGAACTCCATGTAATCTGACAATTTCTTTGATGTAGAGTTCAGCATACTTATCCATTGTATAGCCAACACGAACCGGAATAAAATGAGCTGATTTAGTGAGTCGATCAACTATGGCCCAAATTGTATCATAACCCTCTTTGGTTCGTGGTAGTCCAACCACAAAGTCCATTGATACATTTTCCCATTTCCACTGTGGAATATCAAGGGGTTGCAGTAACCCTGCTGGCATTTGGTGTTCGGCCTTAACTTGCTAACATGTGAAACACTGCTCTACAAACTTTGCTACGTCATTCTTCATCCCTGGCCACCAATAATGCACTTTTAAGTCTCTATACATTTTTGTTGCTCTAGGATGAATTGAATACGGCGTATTGTGAGCTTCCTTGAGAATTAACCTCTTTAACTCCATAGAATCTGGCAAACACAAACGTTCTTTGAACCTCAAAGTCCCGTCACTAGACAATGAGAAGTATGACTTTTCTCCACTTTCAACCTTTTTCTTCTTCTTCTATAAATAGAGATCGGACCGTTGAGCATTTTTTATCTTATCCAACAACGTTGGTCTTAAGGTCATCCTGATAAGTGTTCAATAAGACCATTTGGTACTATCTCGACCTCAAGCCTTTCCATTTCCAACTCTAGGGGCTTTTCTATTGACGCCATTGTAGCCATATTTGAAGATGATTTCCTACTCAACGCATCTGCAACCACGTTTGCTTTTCCAAGATGGTAATTAATAACACAATCATAATCTTTAACAAGCTCTAGCCATCTTCTTTGCCTCATATTCAACTCTTTCTGTGTGAAGAAGTACGTTAAACTTTTATGATCAGTGAAAATCTCGCATTTGTCACCATATAAATGATGTCTCGATATCTTCAATGCGAAAACCGCAGTAGCTAGCTCTAGATCATGGGTTGGATAGTTCTTCTCGGAATCTCTTAGTTGCCGGGAAGCATACGCGATAACTCTTCCATTTTGCATCAAAACACACCCGAGTCCATGCTTAGAGGCATCACTATAAACAACGAATCCTCCTAAACCGCTAGGAATTGCAAGTACTAGAGCGGTAATCAACCTTTTCTTTAATTCCAGGAAGCTCTTTTCACAATCTTCAGTCCATTGGAACTTTCCATTCTTTCTTGTTAAACGGGTCAGCGGGGAAGATATTTTGGAAAACCCTTCTACAAATCGACGATAATACCCAGCCAACCCTAAGAAACTTCGTATTTTGGAAACAGAAGTCGGTTGTGCCCATTGAATTACGGCTTCTACCTTCCCTTCGTCGACAGTAACTCCATCTTTAGAGACAATATGACCGAGGAATGAAACTTTTTCCAGCCAGAGCTCACACTTCTTGAACTTAGCGAACAATATCTCTTTTCTTAAAATACCCAGAACAATCTTTAAATGCTCCACATGCTCCTCTCTAGAGCGTGAGTAGATAAGAATATCGTCAATGAAAACTATGACAAAATCGTCCAATTAGTTCTTGAAAACTCGATTCATAAAGTCTATAAACGCGGCTAGTGCATTCGTCAACCCAAAAGGCATAACCAGAAACTAATAATGCCCATATCGGGTTCGAAAAGCAGTCTTAGAAACATCACTATATTTGACCTTCAACTGGTGGTAGCCTGATCTGAGGTCAATCTTTGAAAACATTGAAGCTCCTTGCAACTGATCAAATAAATCATCGATCCCTGGTAATGGGTACTTATTTTTCACCGTGACCTTGTTCAGCTCTCGATAATCAATACAAAGTCCCATCGTTCCATCCTTCTTCTTTACAAATAACACTGGGGCACCCCATGGTGAAAAGCTTGGGCGAATAAGTCCTTTTTCTAAAATTTCTTGGAGTTGAACTTTTAATTCCTTGAGCTCTTTTGGAGCCATCCGATAAAGGGCCTTTGAAACAGGAAATGTTCCAGGGAGTAACTCTATTCCAAACTCGATCTCCCTACTAGGTGGTACGCCAGGTAATTCCTCAGGAAAAACATCAATGAAGTCTTTAACTATTGGCACATCTTGAGGCATAAGCTTTTGTTCCATATCCAGATTAACTACGCTGGCCAAGTATCCCATACCACCATTATCCAATAATCTCTGAGCCTTCATTGACGAAATGATAGGAATTCGCAGCTTCTTTGAATCTCCAACAAATATAAACGGCTCCTTTCCCGGAGGTCGCGTCATACTTTGAAAGGCAATCCATCCCAAGAATCACATCATAGTCAAACATATCCAAAACAACGAGATCAACAAAAATTTCTGTATCATCGACTTTGATCGAACATTGTCTCAGAATATTGCTTGAAAACATAGTTTCTCCCGAAGGAAGGAGGACATTATAAACAAAATCTAGGGATTCTGATTGTTTACCTAATTTCATCACATAATTAGATGAAGCATAAGAATGTGTAGCTCCTGAATCTACTAAAGTACATGCAGAAATACCAGAGATAAGCGAAGTACCTAAGACCACAGATGGATTAGCTTTCACCTCTTTACGTGTTATGGAAAACACCCTTGCTTGAACCCTATTCTGTTGCACCTGAGATGCTTTGCATTCCCTTATAAAGTGTCCAAATTTATCGCAATTGTAGCACGCACTAGAGCCTGACATGCAGGTACCCTTATGAAGTTTCCCAGACTTTTTACATATGGAATTTTGGCTCGGATAATATGAGCATTGACCTTATTGATTGTCTTTGAATTTTTTTGGCTGGTAACCCCAACGGCCTCGCACTTGATCTTCATGGTTTCGCTTCCCGTTGTTCCAAGGATTTTGAGACCCTTGAAACTTTTTAACGTTTCTGCATTGTATCTCGTCGTTCGTTTCGCCCCTTTCCTTCATTATCTTCAATTTCCAGACGGATTTTTGTTTTAGCTCTCTCAACCTTGAAAGCTTGCTCGACGATCTTTGAGTAAGTCGCCCCTTTCACCTTGAGCAACCACAACACCTTCATAGATTGACGAGTTCAAGCCTTCGACAAACTGCTCAACCTTTGATTCTTCCGTGCTGACTAGAAAAGGTGCATAACGAGATAATTCTTCAAACTTCCTCACGTACTCATCTACAATCATGTTTCTTTGCTTCAGTTCAACAAACTCTTTCCTCTTAGCTACACGAGCGGTATTCGTTACATACTTTGTCTCGAACAACTTTTTGAACTGTTCCCTGGAAAAGATGTTTGTCTCGAACAACTTTTTGAACTGTTCCTACCAATAGGTAGCATCTTCACGGAGATAAAAGACAGCACATCCCACCTTTGCTTCATTGGGAATTCTTCCGTAGCTAAACATCTTTTCCAGGGTCCTCAACTGATTCTCCTATATTTTTGTTTCTGTAGAGCCACTAAAGGTCGGAGGTTGTAACTTCTGAAATCTTTCTCCAGCATTTTCAATAAGCTCTTGTTGACGATTAACGTTCCTTTCAAAGAGCTGAGGAGTATCTTGTTGATCTTCATTTTATCGCCTTAACCCTCTTTCCATTATTCTCTCCATGAAAGCAACAAAGTAATCGATACGGCTATCCCCGTGATCTTGTGGGTTTGCCTGATCAGTACTCGACTGTCCTCTAGTTCTTGTCATTTTTCTGCAATGATCTTATTCTCTTATAATACCAGATTGACCAAGTAATGATAATAATAATGCTTTCCTATTTAAAAAGAAAAATACTGAAATAAACTTACTGATGGACCGGTCTCTGCTAACCGAGGGTGTTGCATATAGGCGGTCTACAAGAAAGTTTTAAACCTAGGGCTCTGATACCAAACTTGTAACGCCCGCTCTCCCGGGCGCAAATTTAAACTCTAAAATTCTTCTCTTGGCTGGGTGAGCTGTAACAAAACTACAACAAATTTGAACTTTTAAAACTTTACGTAGTATATAGTTACAACACAGCTCTTTCAAAGTTATGTGCTTATACACTAATAGCTTTATATAAACATAGTTTATAAACATTCAAAATGAGCTACAAGCACATATTTATTCAGTTCAAAAGTTAGGCCCAAAGGTCAAATGCCGCATATGCACCCACATCTCGGTAGCGATAGCAGACTCGATCAATCCTTGAAAATCAGTCTTCTTGGACCTTTTGTTTACCTATATCACAAGAAATAGGTGAGCTATGGCTCGGTAAGTAGAACTCGATCAGTGTATCATATTCTTTATAAACATGTACCCGCTTTAACTTCATAAAACATTTTTCATTTGCGCGCTATATCTCAGTGTACACAAAATATCTAGGCTCATGGAATTTGCCCTTTCTTGCCATATAGAATCAAAGGATTTTCCCTTTCTTGTCTCATTGGTAGCTCAAGGGATTACACTTTCTTGCCTGACATGAGCTCAAAGGATTTGCCTTTCTTGCTTGGTTTAGGCTGAAGCGATTTACCCTTTCTTGCTTCATTTAAGCTCAAGGGATTACACTTTCTTGCTTGACGCGAGCTCAAGGGATTGTCCCATTCTTGCTCGATCAAAGCTCAAGTGATTTACCCTTTCTTGCTTCATTTACGCTCAAGGGATTACACTTTCTTGCTCGACGCGAGCTCACGGGATTCTCCCATTCTTGCTCGATCAAAGCTCAAGCGATTTACCCTTTCTTGCTTCATTTATGCTCAAGGGATGACACTTTCTTGCTCGACACGGGCTCATGGGATCTCCCATTATTTCTTGATCAAAGCTCAAGCGATTTACCCTTTCTTGCTTTTCTTTTTCATTGACATTAGTGTACAAGTTGATATTAAAACTTTAGGTACCTTCATTTTCTAAAACATGTACAAATAATAAAATATCATAAACTTTTCATATTATTGTTCTTGTGATAAGTTTTGAAATGAGATTCTACTTACCTTTGACTTCTTAGGTTTATCCGTATGAAATGTGCTAGTTTCCTCGTCGAGTTCGATGTGCTATTTTGTATAACCTTTACGTATCATATAAAAACAATAAGTCATACTAGCTCTCGACTTTTTCACCGTGTAACCTAACTATAATTTTGAGACACTTATTATCATCTTATAACCCAAAATTATATAAGTTAATAAAAACGTAACCAAGAAGAAGAATTAGGCATTTTCAATGGCTTGCCTTGATATTCCTATAAATCTATTTTCTTAAGGCCTTCGCTGTAATAAAAAACTATTTCCAAAATATTAAACTTGCATATATGAATAGCTACGTATGAGTTTTCTAAAGAACATATGCAGCCTACTCTTGTATGTCATGGTGGTCAATAATTATAAACTCTAGACAAGGACAATATAATTGTAAAATGACCTCCAATATGATAACAATAAATAATCTATTTACCTAAATTCTAACAATAGCTACTAGTCTGCTCTAACAATGAAAATCGTGCTTGAATCATCAAGAAAGCCACCTTTTTTTACATATATATGCATATGTATATTTCGACAAGAGCACTTAACTTGTATGACATGAATATGGCCGAATTGATGATAACGTCTAGGAAGCAGAGTGAGTGATGTTTAGAAGAGAACTTTTGGGAACCGACACAAGGAAGTTTAGGAAAGATGGGTTGTGATAAAAGTATATCGTAATAGGATAGATGACTAAGTATATAGGGGTTGTAATCTCTTAGAACATTGTAGAGTCTCTTAGGATATTTCTAAGCGGTTTATGATAAAGCTAGTGACATATGATGACATACAACTAAGATATAAGGAATGGCTATTCGGAATGCCCGCAGGTGTACCTTCGGGTCAGTGTGCCCATCGTACTTGGGCAGGTGAATGTGCACGCCGTACCTTAACCGAGTGTCGATGATGACCGTTGAGAAGGAGGTTCTCGTTGACTCTTCGACCAGGCGCTTGATGTCGAAAGCGACAGATACTGCCCGGTGTACTTGGGAATCCACTTTGGAGAGTTTTTTTCCCATTCTCTTCATGGTACGTTTGATCCCTTCCAGCTCATAAATGTCATGGGACGAAGGTTCAGCTTGAGCGCGATGAGAGTAAGAACCAGCGCGACCACCCTCCGTATGCTGAGGGTAATTGCTCGGTTCATGAAGGGTGATGTAGTTCGGGCTCTCTGACCGGGATGGGCTTGACATCTGAACTCCGGTTGGGCGATTGCGTGACTCCTGATAGGGAGTGTTCTGCCCGGGATAGGGTTGGTCGGTTCCAAACGCAGGGGCTCAGAATCAGGGGGTGCCGTGGTTAGGCGGCAAAGGAAGCGCGCCTTCTGGAGGTTCCACCGGCTGGGGCAGGGTGCTCGAGCGCGGGCCCCTTGGGAGGGGCGCCTGATTGGTTCTCTGTGCAAGGGGATCGTTGGGGTCCAGGAAGTCGAAATGGACCGAATTAACCCTCTCGTGATTCCTTTGCTCAGAGGTCTTCCCGGGTTCATTCACATAGTAAGGCCTTTGTTGGAACCGGGTCTGGCTGCTCATGAGGAACTCAATTTTTCTTTTGAGCTCAGCATTTTTAGCAACCCTCTCTTGGAGTTGAGCTTTCAGAGCCTACTCTTCAGTACTATTTTTGGGAGTTACTCCTACCAGAGCGTCGGAGACGGGATTCTCTTCTAAACTCATAATTGTGTCCGAGTATGACGGAGTTAGCGAGATCAAAATTTCCCACAGACGGCGCCAAGTTGTTGACGTGGTTTCGCACACCAATAGTCACGTGAGTTGTGAATGGGATTTGGATTTGAAAATGCTAAGGTTTTTGTGGATCTTGACTTCCGCGTCGTCAATACTTCAGATGATGAAACATGAATGATTGAAAGTGAGGAAAATAAACAAGACCATATTTTTTTAGAGAGGTTCGTCCCAATGCGGTAGTTGACTACGTCCTATGTAATTTTATTGCTTTGTTAGGGTGATCAACCGGAACCACAAGCTGATTCCAAGTAGATCAAAAATGAAAGAAAAACACTCTGAAAATAGAAAATCTCACAGACTCTTTGCTCTCAGGGTGAATGCTTGTGTGCGTGTGATGAGGCTGTCTTCTTGCTTTTATAGGCGGTTGATTTCTTCCTGTTGGAGGTGTACGTTGGTAGTGGCTTTAAGTTTGGATTTTGGCTCGCTGTCGAGCTGACACGTGGACCACGTTCTGCGAAATTTGTGTAGTGGTGGAATCTGACTTGTCGTCGTGGGAGTTTGAATCTAGATCGTGGCGATCTTTCTGGTCGGGCTTCGGAGGTTTGAATCGAGGTTATTGACTTGGTCTAATCGTGCTCGGATACTTCGTTTTCTTCTGCCCGGGCCCTTTGTTCTATTTCTGCTCGAATTCCACTGTGACCATCTATGTCATAGAGGAGCTTTAGATGTTTCAGGTCGATTGATTCGAGGGAAGTCGACCAAAAGTTGGTTTTTCTCTTGGATAAGTCGAACTTTTGAGCTCTGCTCAGGATATTTCCCTTGAAAGACTCTGTTCGGGCCTCTTCCGAGCATTCTCTGCTCAAGGTGGGCTTATTTGCCTTCTGGGCTTTCAACTATGTTCGGGCCCAAACACAATTAAGTGTATAATGGGCCTCTGGGCTTTGTATCTCACAAGGCCAATTACATGAATTTTGATTATATTCCAGACTTAGACCTTAATCAATTTAAACTATAAATTTAATTAATGACCTCGTAATTTTGATTAAGGGATGAATTTGAACATCAACACTTGTGAGAAAATATTTCAACATGTTTCTGAAACGTGGTTGGAAAACAAACAAGCCGCGGCTATAATTCTTTGTAACCGCGACCATAATTAGTTAAAACGTATCTGAAACGTGGTTGTTCCTTGTTTTTTTTTATACTAAAATATGCCTTGGTATTGTGATACTAAACCGCGACATATTGCCAAAGACATAACAGAAACTTCATGGATATATTCAAAATTTTGAAGGTGTGCTAAATTGAGCCATGGCATTAACCCTCAATGTGACTAGGTTTCGCAACCAATCCCAGGGTAGTTATTATAACAAAGTTGCGGTTCATCTTTAGTCAGACGTCGCGGTTCTTTTGATTTCTCGCCTCGAGATATAAATTGTTTTATTGATTTCCGCCGCGACCTCTTTTGCTAAGTGCCTCAGCTTTTAGTAGCACCACGTATGGGCTTCATTTATCCGCGCCAGCAGAGCTTAAAAATTATTATCGCGACAAACCGCGGCTTTATTTTATGGATAGCCAGGGTTTAATGTTTCATATAAGTCGCGGTTTGTTGATTTCTCGGCCTAGATTTTACTTTTGTTCGTACCTTTTCATGCCGCTTTTTTTTAATATCGAGGCTTGTGTATAATAACAACCACGGCGTGTATCGTTATTGATAACAAAAAGAAAATTATGTTAGATAAATTGCAAGTTAAGCCGCGGCGTTTTTTATAATCGTGCCGACATTATATTTTTGGTGCAGCTCGGTAGCAATCCGCGCGCACCGGTCAACACTTGAAATGGCCCCCACTCGCCCGAAAGCGCCCAGTGCGTGCCTGTAATCGCCCTGTGCATGCCCGGAAACGCCTTCCTCATGCCCGTGAGTGTCCAGAAGCGCCCCGCGCACACCTGGAAGAGTTTTTCACCTCCAAATAAACTAACTTGCCAATATACATTCAACACCAATAACACTCTATTCACATTCTTATACTTCACAAAACTTAATAAAAAATTTCCAATAAAAAATCATTTAGGAGAATTCTCAAAAAACAAAAACGATGGTCTCAATATACAAAACATAATCAAAATTTCCAATAAACAAAACCTAATACATATTTTAAAAAAAGTGTCTTATACTTACCTCTTCAAACGAGGAACTCTTAATAGTTTATAAGCCGACATGCATCTATTTCTCCTAAGCTTCAACGACCATCACAATGAACATTAATCAACCAAGAGTATTCAACAATTAAATCTTCACGAACAAGAAAACGTGCATACCTTGTTTCAGTTCTTAAGCAAGAAACAAATATGCAACCGATAACAAATGCTACCTTTTCTCCTAAGCTTCAAAGACATTGAATTCAACATCAAATCTCCAACCAAGAATATTCAAAAAATTAAATCTTCATGAACAAGAAAACGTGCACACCTTATTTTAGTTCTTAACAAATAAACAAATATGCAACCGAGAACAAATGCATCGTTTTGTCCTAAGATTCAAAGACTATCAAAATGAACATTTAAACTCCAACCAAGAGTATTCAACAATTAAACCATCACGAGTAAGAAAACGTACATACCTTGTTTTACTTGTTAAGCAAATATATATATATATACTACCGAGAACAAATGCTAACTTTTCTCCTAACGGTGGCTGTGATGAAATCACCGCCGCCAATAACAGTAGTGTTAAAAAGATTATTTTTCCTTAAAACAATTGTATGTCCCAAAAAAAGCGTTCACGAGTTTTCCCGAACAAAATTAATCATTATTAATTATATATTCATTCCACTGAAAATCTAAACGCAGCAAAAGTTTAGAAAAATTATTACGAATCTAATTATCTAATTTTCAAAATATAATCAGACCGACTCTGATACCACTGTTGGGTTTTTCGATGACTTTTCTCAATCCCGAGGCACAAATCACAAGATAGCATCCAAAATAATGATCTAGAATAAATTAAAAAAATTAAGAGTACGAGTTTTGACACATTACCAGATTTTTGGTACTTTTGCCAAAAATTCATTTATGAGGGATTTCTTCTCGTGGTGCGCGCGCGAATCGGATCTCGTGATGAAGATTATAGCTTCACAAGTGTAAATCCTCTTGCTTGTCCACGACGTCAGTGCAAGAACGTCTAGATGACTGGAAATATCATTGATGGATAGTTAGGTCTCTCTCGGAGATTGGACAGCGAACCTACGGGAACACATTGGGGGAGAAAAATCGCATCTATGGGGCTAGAGGGGGCTGCGATTTCTCTGGCTCTATCATGCTTACGGTTAGTCGAATTATGAACCTTACGTGGGTATATATAGCCCACATAGTTAAATGACTTAATGGGCTTTTGAGCCCAGTAAATAGGCCTAAGCCCATTAGATCATTATTAATTAATTCTATTACTTATTTAAAATGCTCATAATTACTTTACTGGCCCAAGTGGGCCCGTCCTTAATTAATGTAGTCGGGTTGGACCCGAAAATCTCAATGGACTTAAATCCCGATTCAGAAATATCCTATATCAATATCATATATTAATTTGTAAATTGCTCATAATGAACAATAAGTAGTTTATAATCACGTAAGAATATTAAATATTTCAACGAATACCATTTTCTTTTAAGCATATTATACAGTAAAAACAATAAATTTCAGTGTGAATGAATTGTCAAAGAATCGCAAGTGACAAAAATCACAACACAATTACCGGTGCTGGTTGATAATCTATGTAAATGAATTATTTCTCATAATGAGGACTTGGAAGTTTACAAGCAAAAAATCACTTCCGCAGTCACGGAGTCACGATTAGTGTAATTTTGCTTTTAAGAGCTTGGGTCTTTCCGTTAAAACTAAATCACGTTAAAGAAAATGGTGTCTGAAAGGACTAAAGACACTTGAGAATTTTCGGTGTGCAGATGTTGTATATTCAGCAAAGGTTTTTATGATCCCCTTTTACATCGTTTAGCTCACTATTTATACAGCTTAATGATTGATATTCAACCTTATAAATGGTCCGTTACAAAATATGTTTGATTACCTCGTAATTTCCTTAATTGCTTGGCGACAATCATGGGCGTAATTGTGGACATCCTTCCTAAGGCGTCGCTCGTGCTGCGCCAATTGCTCCTCGTTATCGTCATCCTCGTCGTCTATTTTTTGGATCTCATCGCAAGATCATGCTTCGTCACTGTCTTTCGTCCTTCGCTTCCTCAGTGTTCTTGTAGTGATGAGGCTTCGTCGATGAGACCTCATCAACGAGGTTAAGAGCCGAAGTGCAGTATTTTCGATGACAGGCATCTTTGTCGCCTATCTTCATCATGATACTTCCTTTTGACTGTTGACCTCTTCTGCGACTGGCCCCTTTGACTTGGTCAATGAACCTCTTGTTGTTATTGGGCTTCTTTGATTTATGCCCAAACTCATAAACGACAGAGATAGATTATTTTGTATCAGTGCGAATTGACGTGGACAAAATCGTACCTCAACTAGAAATGATCAAATTTAGTGGGAGATTTAGAAGAAGAGATAAAAAAAAATCAAGTGAGTTCTCAACTGTATCATCTTAGAGAATAATATTGAAAATTCACCAATAATAAAAAAGTGAGCATGGATTCGTATAAAAATAATAATATTGGGAACTTATGAGTCAAGAATGAAAAAATGAATTCTAATCAAACTTAGAATTTGTAGGAAAAAAATGAAACTCTTCAGATATATGACCTTATGCGTGGTCAGTCAATAAATGCAAACAATTTATTACTTTGATTATCCTTTCCATGCTTTTATTTTATAGTCTTGGAGAATATATTGAAAATTCACCAATAATAAAAAAGTGAAAAATCACCAATAACAAAAAAGTTTGCAATGAATATCGAATCAGATTAGCTGGTACATTAGACGTGGTTTAACTTCTTTTACGACAAGGAGTGACATTTCGAGGCCATGATGAATCTCAAAGTTTGAACAATCAAGGTAACTTTATTGAGATTATAAATGTTCTAGCTAAACACGATCCCGAGATCAAGGTAGCTGCTTTAGAAAATGCTCCTGGAAATTGCACGTTAATATCATCAGATATTTAGAAAGATTATGTTAGTGCTTCTGCGACGATAACTATGAAAGCAATATTGAAGGATCTTGGTGATTCGTTGTTCTCTATTTTGCTGGACGATTCGCGCGATGTTTCGATGAGGGAACAAATGGTTGTCATATTACGTTATGTGAACAGGCGTGGAAAATTTATTATTGAGCGGTTTTTGGGAGTAGAGAACGTCGCTAGCACCACTTCTTTGTCACTAAAGGCCGTCATCGACAAAATTTTTGCTTGGCGCGGATTAAGTTTATCGAGATTACGAGGAAAAAGTTATGATGGAGCAAGTAATATGCAAGGAGAGTTTAACGGGCTTAAAGCTCTCATCTTGAAGGAAAACTCAAGCGGTTTCTATAGTCATTGTTTTGCTCATCAACTTCAATTAGCTTTCTTAGGACTCGCAAAGAAAAATGATGATGTGGAAAATTTAGTTCTTACTAAGAACGAAATAATAAATGTTTTTGGATCTTCAGCATACGTTAAGACTTCGAGAAAAGCACAAGGGTTTGGTTCTTGAAGCGGTCAATAATGGTGTGATTGAAAGTGATGCCTTAATCAAGAAACTAATCTTCAACGTGCCGAAGGTACTTGTTGGGGCTCACAATATGGCTCTTTGATCAGCGTGCTTACCATGTTTTCGGCCGTAACTGAGGTACTTGAGTACCTTTTTAATGAGTCAACCAATTCAACCACAAGGATCGAAGCGCGGAACTGGTACGCAACAATGTTGTCATTTGAATTTGTGTTAAGCTTGCATGTGATGATATGCTTGTTAGGGATTACAGACGACTTGTCAAAAGCTCTTCAAAGGAAGGATCAAGATATTACATATGCTATGATTTTGGTGAAAGTTTGTAAGAAGCGATTACACGATATGAGAGATAAAAGATGAGACGTTCAACTTGAAAAAGTCTCTACTTTTTGTACTTAGTATAGTATTAATATTCCGAGCATGGAGAGTCCATTTGTACCTTATTGAGGTCGAGCATGGAGAGCATGGAGCATTACATAATCGAGGTCGAGAATGCCGTGATTGATACTCAACTTCACGAATTGAACCATCGAGTCAACGAGGTAACCACTAAATTATTGTTTTGCGTAGCATATTTGAGTCCTAAAGATTTTTTTGCATTTTTTGACGTGATGTTAATCAAATTAGCCGAGTTCTACCCGATGGATATTTCAGTTCCGGAGCGTGCTCGACTAGAGGGCCAACTTCGCTTAGATGATCACTTTTGTGAAATAGAAAAAAATGGCGACCCTACGAAGATACTGATTGAGACGGGAAAAGAAAAAGTATTATCATTAGTTTATTGGCTTCACCATAACCTGCGTGCCCACAAAGAGCGCGGTTCAGCCAAGGCGTCGCCGATTTTCACGGAGACAAGACTAGCCACACGGTTCGTGGTCCCATACCTAACGAACCGGAGCCAACGCGCGGTTTAACCGCTTGAACGCGTGGCGTGCCCATAGTGTTGCACACTACTCAATCGCTTGGACACGTAACGCGCGATGCGCTTGACGTTTTTGATATTGTCGGCGGTGTACTCGGTATTCTCGATGTTGTCGACGATGTTTACTCGCGGTTGAGTGCATCGCTGACACCTTCGAGATCATCGAGTGCGCCACCGACATCATCGGGTCGACTACGTCGCATAGATTTAAGAGCAACTTTATGATTATTTTTTTACTTTTACGATTGAAAAACTTTTTGTTTCACTAAATTTTTAAACTATTATATTTTTCTTTCAATTTTTTGTTGAATACATGATCTTTCGAAATATTAATCCACACACACCGTCTTATAAAAGAAATATCAAACGCTAATCAATACGATTTAAATTTCAAACGATAAGAGAAAATGTAATATCTCTCTCCATAAATAATAATAATAATAATAATAATAAGAATAATAATAATAATAATAATAATAATAATAATGATTGTACAATTATAAAAATGAAGACTACAAATTGCTTCGGGTCCATCTTTTTGTCATTCTACATGTGGGCCAAAATTGTATTTATTCCTTTTTATCAAGATAAGATTTTATTTTTATTTTTATATATATTTAAACAATTGAAATACAGTTTGAAATGAAAAGAATTTTACCTTGTCTATTATATCTTCTAATATCCAGTTTTTAATTAGATCATTCTTCCATATTAGTATTGTAAATTCGTACTTTAAGATTGAAATAGATGAGATGAGACACGTGCAATTCTTTTTTCTTTTTTTGGAAAAAAATTGAAAGATTTAGTCCAAGATTGTTGCCAAAGGTGTAGATTTATGGTATATAATCACGAAATAAAAATTAGAGATAATTACACCAAAAGTATCTAAATTTTTCAAAATAGGACAATATGCTCTTAAATTCTCAATTATATTGATCAAATACCAAACTCAGTAATTTACATTTTGAATTGATCTTGTCTCGTGTATTTTTCATTAATGTTCATTTTTTATTTGCACGCGTACAACTCAAATTATCACTTTTTTCTCTTCAACATTCTAAGACATACATACTAGATGGTAATGACTTAACCTTAACGAAGGTATACGGGGGAAACGAATTAAAGAAACGATGACACAGTTTTAGGTATTTAATCAGCGTGATTAAAAAGAAAAGAATACGCATTGCTATATGGAAACGCTTAGATACTTTTGCCGCAATTATCTTTAGAATAAAACAATACAGTAATAGGCAACTGCGTAACAAAGAAAAGAAGAAGCACCAACAAAGAATAAATTGACGCATTTCCTCGTTCGATTAGATTACACTGTTTCACTCTCTCTCTCTCTCTCTGTTCTTGCGGCTAGGGTTTCTCTCTCTCCTCTCTCTCTCACTGAAAAAGATTCACTCTTTCAGATCTATATACAGTCGATTGTAGATTATCCATGGAACTACTGTTAAGCTAAGGTACGAGTCGGTGCCTCCTGGGGTTTTGAGCTCTTCAATCGAACGCGACAGGAAGAAATGGCGACCATGAACCCCTTCGATTTGTTGGGCGACGAGGACGCCGAGGACCCCTCGCAGCTCAGCGCAGCTCACCGGCCGGTGGCTGCGGCGGCGAAGAAGCCGGCTTTGGTGGCTCAGCCGATTAAGCCGGTGGTCAAGCTTCCGACCAAGCCTCTCCCTCCTGCTCAGGCTGGTATTGATTCGCTTCTCTCTTTTCATTGCTCGACTCCATTTCTATGTTTTATGAATGATTGAGTTTCGTGTGTCGGTGTAGTAGTTTGCAACAGAGAATCTTGTTTCTAAGTTCTTGTCTTCTTATAAGAATCGCAAGCTTGTTTCAGCGCTTTTGACTGCTTTCGCTTTGTTGATTATGAACTAATGTTTGAAGCAACATATTCCAGATATTTCGCAGGCTATTAGGTCTTACTTTTCTTAGCAATTCTGTTCTAAGTTGCTATGTTTTCATAAACACAAGGTTGTTTCGACGCATTCGGAAATGTTGTCGCTTTTCTATTGTTTTGAAGCAGCATTTTCTGTATTGCGTGGGTCTATAGTTCAGTATGTATAAACCTGCGAAGTTTCTTTCTCGTAGACGAAACAGTCAATGTGTTTCTCAATAGCCGATTAGAGCGTCGTTTTCGGAGAGAATGGTAACTAGCTCTCAATTGCAGGGTAATGTATGAGATAGTATGACATTCTTGCATGCTGCAAGTTTTGATGCTTGATTATTCTATTAAGTTGAATTTTATGAAATTATTTTGTCTCTGGATGTTTATACTTTTTCTTAAATGTTTAGCTTTGTTAGCAAGTTAATTTTCTCTTGTTAATATTATTTTGTTGTTTTGTGACGTTAGTGAGAGAGGCCAAGAACGAAGCTAGCCGAGGAGGGCGTGGAGGTGGTCGTGGATATGGCCGTGGCCGTGGAAATAATGAAAACCCATCTTCTGGTGAAGGAGAATATGGAAGACCCACTGAAAGGCGCAGCTACGGTGGAGATGTAGAACGTCGTAGCTACGGTGGAGACTCGGAAAAGCGTGGCTACGGTGGAGATGCAGATCGCCGTAGCTATGGTGCACCTCGTGGCGGATCCCGTGGTGGTCGCCGTGGTGGTGATTTTAATAATGGGGAAGTCGGCGATGGAGATCGCCCTCCTCGCAGGCCATACGAACGCCAAAGTGGAACCGGGCGCGGGTGATTATTTCTCTCTCCAGGATTCTCATACAAACATTATATTAAAATGGGTTTTGAAATTTTGCACTTGGTTTGATTATGATGCATCTTTGCAGAAATGAATTTAAGCGTGATGGGTCGGGCCGTGGAAATTGGGGAACCGAGACTGATGCTTCTGCTCCGTAATTGACCTTTTTCGTTCTTACTGTCTTGAAAGCTTTTGTATTTATTTTTTGACTAGTTAATATTTATATTCGTGATATTTCTTTCCTGAAGAGTGACTGAAGAAGCTGTGTATGAAACCGAGAAGAACCTGAGCGATGAGAAGCCTGTAGGCGAGGAAGGTGGCACAGATGGCAACAAGGACTCTGTTGCTGAGCCTGAAGAAAAAGAACCCGAGGATAAGGTACTACGTTGTTTTCTTTGATATTAGGATTGAATACTCTGTGTTCCGTACCGATGTTATATAAATACAAAATTCATTGTATTACATTTTATGAAAATCTATGGATTGAATTTGAGATCTTCTATAGATAAGCTTTAGTGTTTGATATATTCCTTATAATTACTGTATGTATCCAAATAACACATATGATTGTAAAAGTGTATATATATTCAAATGCCTCTTTATATCTCAATGGATAGCCTTTAAATTTATATTAGAACACTGATTTGCTTAAGTTTTACGAATTGCCACAGGAGATGACTCTCGAGGAGTATGAGAAGGTCCTGGAAGAGAAAAGGAAGGCTTTGCAGACACTTAAGACCGAGGAACGGAAAGTTGATACCAAAGCATTTTCTTCAATGCAGCAGCTTTCAAACAAGAAAGACAACAATGAAATCTTTATCAAACTGGTGAATGAAAATCTAATTCTCACATGCGTTCGTTGAATGATCTCATTGTCTCAACTCTCAGCCCCGTTTATTTAACTTTTATTTCCTCTGCTATAGGGTTCTGAGAAGGATCGCAAGAAAGAGGCTGCTGAAAAGGAAGAGAAGGCTAAGAAGGTCTTAAGTTTACTTCGATTCTTGTTTTTGCAGTTTATTTTCACCGGAGTAAATTTATCCTCCATACAAGTGTTAAATAGTTCGATTCTTTTCTTTCAACGCTTAATTTTATCCTTTGTGTACTTATAAAAAAAATAGTATATATGATTTCAAAACTTCCTATTTATACCTTTAATAACCATTGATCGCCATTTTTCATAGAAACACAAATTTTTGTTGTGCCGAGTATTCGTGATTTTGCAGTTCCCCTGATGAGTGTTTATTTTTGGGTTCTAGGCTGTGAGCATCAATGAGTTCTTGAAGCCTGCTGATGGAGAGAGGCACTACAGTGCCGGCGGGCGGGGCCGGGGCCGCGGTCGCGGTGGTTCCCGCGGAGGATTCGGCGGTGGAAACTTCCAGAACAACACCACCACAGCTGCTGCGCCTCCCATCGAAGATCCCGGGCACTTCCCAACCTTGGGTGGCAAGTGAGAATTCTGATTTACGTTATGGGCACCCGCTCTACACTCTCGGTTTCTTTTCTATGCTTGGAAGCTGGAAATTGACTGGAATAATTGGAATTTTTCCATGATAAGTTTTATTTAGTCTAGTAACTTGCATTAAAGATGTATATTTCAGGTAATATCCATGTGTCCGTTGTAGTTTTATGTTGTCCTGTTTTGCAAGGTTTTTTTTTTTTTTTTTTTTTTTTGGGGGGGGGTTGGTAATGGAACCAAAGGGGCATGTGGAAGGATCTATTTATAAATTAAGAAGTTTACTTCATTATTGACCACTTTTATGATGGTTGCAAATAGGTAATGGCTATATTGGATAAGAGCTTTTTCTAGTATGGAAAATTTGCTCAATTAAGGTTTTTCTTGATTCCTTGGAAGGATTGCCGATTAAAGGTATGCATCAGCATATATGACAAAATGACGCTCGTTGAAGAAATTCTACCTACTTTATCTATTTTGTTTACTCAATTATAGATAATAAGTTTGATTTTAGGTGACCAAATATATCTATACTTGCCAATCTTTAATTTACAAAGTGTCCATTTTCTGAGTCTCCGAATTGTTTCTTATGTATACTCTCGTATTTACAGTTTACCGAAAACCGTACCAGTAGAATTCTCGCGTAAATGCGTGTTTACCTCACACTATTGAGATATCTCCCAATGAATATCAAGTCAACATCTTCAGTTTTGACCCTCTTGTTCAAGGAATAAAACTTTCGATTGCAAATCGTTGTCATGTTGATTTTGTTCAAGTCTTATCTTTTATCATATCAAATTATCAATATGGTATTGTCGTCGTGAATATTCGAACAAAAGTGTTAATTTATAGATATTGTGAAAGCAATTAACCCTAATATAGTGTCTTTTCACTCTAAGAAAAGGCCAAAAAATTGACCTTTCATTGTAGAAGAAGAGCAATATATTTTGCCTCTTAGCTTTGCAATATGGCCAAAGGTCGGTGCTGTCCCCGCGTAGCCGAAATTTCCACTCTACATTAAATGTGCATCTTGTATTACCTACGTTTTTTTTTTCTTCAATATATATATATATATATATATATATATATATATATATTGCTTTGTAAGTCGTTTACACTTTATTCAGACTTATATACAATCTGGATGATCAGTCTGGCTTCTCAATCATAAATATCGATTCGCTAACACTCATGGTATGTTTCTGTTTCCTATTCCTTTGATTATATTCATATGTGTGTATGTATATGTTTATACTATAGGATGTTAATCTACCACTACGAGTGGTACTCGTAAATTTTTTCTGAATCACACAAGCTTTGATTACTCCTATTATTAATTCAATGCCTTATACATTCTACTTTAGCAACACATAAATTATTTATTTATTGATAACATCATATTTTCTTTTAAGTTTTTTTTTTAGCTTGATGAATCATATCATTTCGGATCAGTATATTATTGTTTTAGGTTGGGTTTATGCTTTTCGATAGAGAAAAAAGAAAAAAATCTCGTATATTGATTTTAGTTGATTACTTTTTGTTTTTAATTTTTAAACAAACAGCTTCTTGTTGTTCACATTTGGGGATCTCAAATTATTTTTGTAAGTGTAAGGGAATCATAAATCATTTTTCAAGATTGGTGTCCCCTACTATGAAACACTAGACACTTAGCTGGCGTTTGGTTAACTGGTCTCGGAAATCAGTTTTGTAATTTGGTTTGGGAAACCAGTCTGAGAGTTTAATCTCCCAAACCAGTTTGGGAGATTGATTTTTGAAACACTGTTTGGTTAGTCTTTTGTTAATCTATGGTCGAATATAAATGAAAAAATGCAATAATATACAATATATGTTACTAAAAAGAAAGTATGTTTTATTTGAAAGTAATATATACTAATATTACGTCTAAAAAATATTTGCTATCATAAAAAATTTATTCATATTTCATGACTCTAATTACATATTTAAATAATGTAATATATAAAGTAGTAAATATTTTGTTTCAATAGTTTATATCATTGTAATTAAGTTAATATTTAATAATATACAAAATTTAAGTATATTTGTTAATATGATAGTAATATTATTAAAATATAATTATATATATACATGATTTTAATAATTTATTATATAAGTTAATTTCATTGTTAATACCTTATTATTATAATTAAATATTATTATAAAATGATAATATATTTATTATCGTTTTATTTTGTACGATTGAGTTGAAGACCAAAGACAGAAAACAACTTCAAGTCGTTTTCTGTTTTCCTTCATTAAAATTTCAGTGGTCTACGAGACCGATCTCAGAAAACAGAGACAACTGGTAACCAAACGTGGTCTGCGAAACCAATATGACACTGTTTGAAACCAAAACCAGAAGCTGGTCTCGGAGACCATAGCCAAACGCCACCTTAGCATTTTTAGTATAGTTGACTTCAATGTGTTATGATTTAATGATTAGCGCACGTATTTTTTTTCTTTTTTCTTTTTATAAAGTAAATCAGTTATACCTTAGAACTTACCGCCTTGTATATCTCTTTGAACTCTTGAGTTGTATCAATTTGCGATAAATTTTTTTCAGCTTTCTGAGCTTGTTTTCGCATCAGCTTGTCTCTTGAATTTATCATTTAATACTTTTAACTATATACCCTATTTCAGTTAAACATGAAGGGAGAATCCGCCATTGTCAATAATATAATTAAAATGATAATTTTTGAGGCTTCACGCTTGCGGATTATGGGAAGCAGAAACGGGAAAAATCGAGTGCGAGTGTTGAGACGTTGTTTTACAAAGTTTGGTTTGAAAAATTTGTGTAACACTTAGGATTATTTATCTTACAAGAAAAGCACAAGTCTATCTTTAAGAAGGGGTAAAGATTATAAGAAAGAGGAAATTTTCATACAAATTAGAAATTCAAGGGTAAAAGTGATAAATTCAACCTGTAGAAGCTCACTAAATTCGACTCGTAAAAGCCCACTAAATTCAACTCGTAAAAGCTCGCCCCTTCCCGTGAAATTGTGGGTTCGGGTTCATGTGCCGGAGTGGGCCTTGATAACTTTTCCAAAACTCGGCCCACCCCATTTAACATGCCGACTTAACGGGTTCTGGGCCGGGCCGGCCTACCCCGGCCCACTTGACACCACTACCTGCAATGGTTATTATAGGCCTCGACTTTGTGTTTTCGTTCCTATTTTGCCCCCTGTAATCACTTTGTAATGACCGCATCTAGTTTAATGAAGAGGGTTTTATTTTTGGTAGCCTAAAGTCAAACAGAGACATGATTACAATTTCAAGAGTTTAATAGGGAGGAGATACAAAATATAAAGTTAGAATTCTGATAGAAACAAAATAAGAGGGCCGATTTCTGTTAATTTTTGTGACGAGGGGCCAAATGCACACAAAATCGTAATCTGAGTGATTATTTTTACTATTTTCACGACAGAGAGGTCAAATCTATACCTCATATAAATAGAGGGGCTAATTATGATAATCAATCCACTTAAGTTATCAACAGACCCGTTTGATACAATTTAATTTTTTTAAAAAAATATTTTTAATTTTAATAAAAAAAATGTTGTTTTAAAAAAAAAATTGACAAGGTGTTGATTAGCTGTTTATAAAACAGTTGCTGGTAACAAAAGTTGATTTAGCGTTTGGTAAAATAAATATTTTAAGATAAAAATACTAAAATAAACTAAAATTCGTGTTTTTTGTTTTAGAAAAAACCAAAAGCTACGAATCTTAGCTTTTACGACTTATGTATAAAAATCTAAAATCGCTTTGTATTTTTTGTAACAACAGTTTTACCACACACTAAAAAAGTAATTTAATTTATTTTAAAAATAAAAATATATTTTATATACTAAACCAAACTCACTCATTATGTTATGTATTGGACCCTGTTTGGACCTATTTCATCTTTTATTCAACCATTTGACCATTTTTTTTTTCTTTTTTCTCTACTAGGCCACTACATTGTAATTTTGTCCCAATTTGGCGTCACGGGTTCGAGCTAAAAATAGATCCTGATTATAAAGTTAGTAAGTTTTTTTTAATAGAACAATATAAAAACAAATAATTTTTTTCAATAGTATTATGTGATCATTATTGAAATGTTTTAAAATTAAACACTCGAAGAATAATTGCTTTCAATTGATTCTTTCCTGTTTGAGCTATAAGATTATGAGATATACCAACGGAATACAATATCTTCAACTCATTGTTATTGGTCTACTAAGTACTAAAATCTCTATCCTATTTTCTTACAGCATATTATATTAATTTCTTATTTCGTTATTAAATATAATTTTGGAGGTGTTAATTGACCGAGTTGACATATCCATCTAACTCGATCGGTCAATTATAGCAATGAAAAAGGTAATGATGAAAACGTTAACTGAGGCTCATACTTAAACTCGGAGGCTATCTAAAGATGTTAACTCGGTCAATACGCCTTGAAGAGTGTTCTATATGATAACGAAATAAAAACCATAAAATATATTCTTAGAAAAAAAAAACTGTGGTATAATTGCACCAATAGTTATCTCTATAATTAATTTGGTCTATACAGTATACGTTTTCTTATAGCTCATCGAAAACAATCTTCTTCTTCTTCTTCTTCTTCTTCTTCTTCTTCTTCTTCTTCTTCTTCTTCTTCTTCTTCTTCTTCTTCTTCTTCTTCTTCTTCTTCTTCTTCAAATTAATTTAGTTTATAACTATTGTAGTCCTATTACAGCTCCGAATTTAGTATTGTCTTTGTATTTGCACTTATCAGAAAGACACAAATTACTAAGTAGTAGAATATATGGAGTATATGAAGTTATGAACAAATACACTACTTTAATAAAGACAAAATACACTTCTTATTAGCTGGCTGTCGACGTCGTTTGACACTGCTCTTTATGACGCCATAACTTACTAATTATAAAGCCAAATCAGGGTGTCGATTAAATTATATAAAGTTTATAAAATTATCAAAAAAAAGTTGTCGTCTGATTATGAATATAATAATAATAGTAATAATAATAATAATAATAATAATAATAATAATAATAATAATAATATTTATAATTAAGACGTGTTAATAGATGTTATTCATCATTCTACAGATGGAGATTTACATGACTTAAATCGAGTCTTCCTCTATTTATGACAATGTTCTCATACTTCAAATAGAAATTTGAATTTTGTAAAGATGTATTGATAGAAGTTGGAATTCTATAATATTTACTTTTGCCAACTAAAAGTTGTATATTGATAATATTATTAAGTTAGACTATGGCGAGTTACTTATGAAACTTAACCCCTAGAGAAGTGAAAATTAGGATTTCGGTCTCGAACTTTTAGATTTAGAATAATCCGGATCCAGAAACTTATGAATTCGATTTATTATTTGGATATAGGCCTTTTAATCAAGACATTTTCGTATTTTTCTATCTGTTTTTTAAGTTTAACTGTTTATAATGCTTTTAGTAATTCATAGTTAACGTGGTAATGTATTTTGAAACATTGAAGTTTTTATTATTATGTAGTGAGTTTTATATTAATGTTATTAGTTATTTGCCCGTCAATTCATAAGCCACTCTATTTCTGATATATTATATGTAACACGTCAATTAAGGAGCTCGTTTAACGTTTTATAAAGTTGAAAGACAAATAAACAATACATATTCAAAGTTAAAATGTGATTTGCAATAATGCAATTAAACTATTATCAGAACTCATTTTCGTAATAATATATTTTATAAAAATACTAAACCAGAACCGAATATCTAGTTTGGTTAATCCCAGATCGAAAAATTTATGGTTCCGGATTTATTTAATTGAAGTATAACCATGCCTATAGGCTATAATACAATGGTTCGATGCCAAATCATTTATTTGTTTTTATTGCTAAATATACATTATTTTACGTAATAATTCGTACTTTTTTTCTTTTCGTAGAAATAAAATTTATTGATTGTAATTGTTGTACTTTAAGTTTATTTCACTCTCTTTGTGCTTATTCTCTCGACATGAAAATATTATAAAAAATAGATACTAAAGTCACAACTCATCATGAATACAAACTAGGTTTCCAATATACTAAGGTAACTTTGGATACATAACCAAACAGACACGACACGTGAGACGATCAAAACATTCATAAAACTTCGTTACTATGTATACCTATTCCAGACTTGATATTGCCTATAATATATATATATATATATATATATATATATATATATATATATATATGTGTGTGTGTGTGTGTATATATATATTATATAAGAGGTTGCTCTAAGTTCTAACTATATCTTGTCTTGTATGATATGGCCTGCACGTACGCTACAACTCTCAGACGTCAAGTCATGCAACAAGACCATTTTTCTTCTTTATCGTTTCGATGAACCTTCCTTTGGTAATATCATTGCTACCCGCAAAATCGAGAAAGTCTTGGAAGCTGAACTCTTCGTAAGAGCTCGGGTGGTTCTCGTCAATGAGCTCCGGTGCTGGGCCGATTTTCTCTTCCATTGCTAAGCTGTGGAGGCTAGCTAGCGAGATTCTAGGCCCCGACGCGTTTACAGTGGCTCGATGGACCACGCTTCGGTACCGGCCGTTGCTCATCACCTCCATCTGATCCCCGAGCTGCACAAAAAGTGCGGCTTCGGAGGCAGGTACAGTAATCCACTCCGAGCCAGGGCTGGGAAGAATCTGAAGCCCTGGACGGGTCTGGAGGAGGACGGTGACGGAGCCAAAATCTGAGTGCGGGGGAATCCCGAGGGTCAGCTCGGGCTCTGGGCATGGCGGGTAGTAGTTGACCGCGAGGACTTGAGAGCCGTCATTGACTTCTTGTCTTAAGTGATTAGGGTTTAGCCCAAGGCTCTCAAAGATGAGTTCCATTAGTTGCTTTTGTAGGTTGTGCACTTCCTTAGTGTAGCTTGCCATTTTCTCTCTGTTTATTTCGAGATAAAATAAATATTATGCTTAGGAGTAAGGTATATATACCGAGTCCTTCACATATATATATATATATACATAATATGTATACTATATATTAGTATTAATCCCCACACAACTTGGTAGAACATCATTATAATAGGAAATACTGAAATTTAATCCTACGCAATGATTATTAGTTATATATTAATATTGAAATTAATGGAGTTAGACAAATTCGTTTCGGACAAGTAAGAAAGTGATAATTATATATATGCTATCTGTATATTCTATATGATGCCACGATAGTAACATGTTACATATATATATATATATATATATTTGTATTAGAACGGTTGTAATAATCATCAGGTGATGCGTGAAATAATATTAATTCCAATATTCTTTTCGAGACCGACAATTAACTGTTTATATATTATATTTTCAACAAAGTGGCATACAGTACTTCAAGTACTCTTCAATAACACTAGCATCATGACATTTCAAGCAGAAAATATGGAGACCGACCTGTAAGTAGGAGGATTTGATGGCCAGAGATGGAGCCACGTGTCGAGTGGATGAGAGTAGTGCTTTAAGAAGTCTCTCCAGAAATAGAGCTTGTCTTTCACGTGGTTCAAACTGGTTCCATATCTGACAGGCTTGTGAATATCATCAGAGCACAGAAGCATCTTCTCAGCCACTGGCAAGCTGAAGAACTCCTCTGCAGCCTCCACGGCTTCACTCATAGTCAACGCTGAAATTCCATGGCCAATCACCTATGTATATGTGTACTCTCGCTTAGTTACTTCAATCTTTATAACGTTTTTTTGACATAAATAAACCTTCATTAAGTATTTCAACTATTTGGTAAAGTACATGTACGAGCTTGTAAAATTCTTATATATAAATATAAAACATATCTCCATACTTCAAAATTTCCCAAAAAAAAAAAACTGAAATTCTTATGATTAGAAAAATGATCTTTTCAATCGTCCTAAACTCTTCTAAAATTCGTTTGAGAGTGTTCAAAATTTATGTCTTAAACTGTCTAAAAAGTTAATTCTATAACAATTTGGAGATTATTTTTCCAAATCGTGAATTATGCATGGAGATTGGAGAGTTCTTATCGAAAATAACACACACATATATATATATATATATATATATATATATATATATATATTCTATTATAAAATATACACATGCATTTGGATACATAGCATATTATGGTTACATGATGAAGTGAGAGGGACTTCATTGTAGATATTTACAAAGCCGCTAAAACTGAATCATAAATAATTATCCATAGTTACATGCAGCGCCGGCCCTTGGGGTAGGCGGACGAGGCGCCGGCCTAGGGCCCCCGATTTTAAGGGGCCCCGTCGCCTACGCCGGAAGTTTACTGTGAAACGAAGTTCATGGCCATGGAAGAGTTTCTCTGCAATTTCTTTTAATGAAAGAGGGAGAAGAAGGGTTTTAGTGGGCCCTAATTTCACACGCTCACTCTTTTCCATGCTATTCAATTTAATTTTTATTTTTTATAAATTTTTTATTACTTGATTTACAGTTTGAAAGTTATTGATAATTCGTTACCATAAAAGTGAAGAGGCCCACTACTTTTATCTTTTTACAATTGTTTTTTTTTTACCAAAATGATATTACATGTTTACAAAACTATGTTCGTAAACTTAAGATTAAAATCAAACTTATATCTTTAAAAAAAAAAATCAAACTTATATAAATACTACAATGATACTTATGGATTTATTTTTTATTCTCATCGGATAACTCTCAATCCAACATACATCATTAAATTGTATTTTGTATAAAAAGAAACAAAAAGAATTAGAGATATTAAGAATCATATTATATCTAATAAAATAATTTAGTGATGTTATAATTAATATGACCACTACTTTAGAATTTTAAGGTGTTTGTTATACTGTTTAATATAAAAAAAGGTTTAACTAACACTATTTTTCTTTGTATTTTTTTTATTATCATTTTTACTAGAAAATATTATTCTTAAAATTTAAAATCTCACAATTTCAGATATATATAAATTTGACATATATAAGGGATAGTTTATTAACATATAGTTACTACGATGGGATAAAATCAAAATATTTATGTTTTAATAATATATATATAATTATTATCTTAGGGGCCTCAAATTTTTTCTCGCCTAGGGCCTCCGTTGAGTCAGGGCCGACCCTGGTTACATGCATGGATTAATAAAATATGGTAATAGCGGTGGCATATAATAGTTATTATCATGCCCGATGATGAGCATGCAAATACACGCAAGTTACGTAACACGATCACGTCATCATGATGACAAAAAATAAAAATATTAAAAATGAAATCAAGAAGATCAAGAAGGTTGAGCTGAGATGTACCTGGAAAAACCCTAGCGCCTGACAAGCAACCCGAATCTCGTTGACAAGCTGAGATCTCCGAGTTGGATCATTTTCAGTCAAAGAGGAGAGGTTTATGGTGGGAATAATAGACTTGGAGGCTGGAGCGAGACTATTAGGGTTTGGTCGCTGCGAAGGAGGAAGTACGTAGCGCTCAGGAATCTGAGTTTCGCCGGACTGAGACAATGCCATGGCGGTTGCTAGCCCGTCTCCTTCTCTCATCTTCTCTCTTTCTCGACTTGTTCGTGATTCGAATATGCAAAGAATCTATGGAGATGATGAAGTATTTATAGAAGATTCAACCTTTTGTGTTCATGAGGATGTGAATCTTTTGTGTACAGTTGCAATGTATATGGGGAAAATAATACAATATTTTGGTTTTTATTGACTTAATAGCGGCAAAAATATCTAATTGATTAGGTCAAAATAACTGTTATGTATTCATATTTCATTTGTAAAATATAGTGTTTATGTTTACCTTCATTATGTCATTCTCGTTACTTTGATGTGATGCCTGATGTGTCATCGGATGTAACTTTATCATGTTATATTACATGCCTTTTTATTATGATGATACACGGTAAATGAAGTTACGATGACACGTCATTATAAATTAATGAGAGTGACTTAAGACGAAATTCAAATGGCTCACACTTTTATACGAATTTAATATGTTAGTTTATACAAATGAAACTTAAATATATATATATATATATATATTTGGGGCTAATTTTTTAAAACATATGTACATTTGCCGTGGTTATCTTATTATAATAACTGAAGCCCGTAGGACAGATTTCCAGGTAATGTGGGACCTACTTTAGTATGCTTACTCATCAATCTCGATGCATATGATGGAAGGTGGAATTCACGCGCACCAAGTTGAAGTTGTGACAATATATATGTAGAAAAGTAAAGAAATTTATGTGATCTCATCTGAATCAGTTAGCATTTAATTCATTCGCTACACAGGAGTGTTTTGATTATTACCACGAAGGTTTTATCAGGTATATTAGCCGCTTATATTCTCAAAACTGTTTCTAGTATATTCTCAAATTTATTTTTTAAAAGAAAACTTTCTGAAATCTACAAAAAAAAAAATTTAGGATAGAAAGTGTTATGCCGTTTTTTGGATCAAACACTGTTGAGGCCCAAGTTGAGGATTTTGGGCCTGGCCCAATGTCGTTGGTGACGTGGCGGGCTTTTGTGGATTCTTGGATGGGCCTTGGATGGGCCTTGTTGCGAGGATGACAGATTTTTATTGTCAATGATCGTTCCCTCTGACCCCCGTTGACTTCGAGGTGGTCGCCGTTGACTTCAGGGTGAGGTTTTAGTTGACCGATTTGGGGACCCTGAGTAGGTATTCCTGGCACTAGCCTGATCAAAAGTCTCTTTGCCGTTCGGGGTCCTAAGCGACCCGGGTTTACGCACTACCTGTTACCTCAGGGCCAGAGGCCGGGGTTACAGGTTCGGGAACCGCTCAGATCCTAGGTACCAGCGAACGGGGGAGTGCTTTTGACCAGGGAGTGAATCCTGGGAGGTTAGACTCTCGTCCTGAAATGGCTTGTTCTAGTCCGGGCAGGAACTGTCCTCGGAGTCCCGGTATCCTGTTCAGATCCGGGAACTAAGAGACAGAACCAAGGCCGCACAGATCTTTAGAACAAGGGCAGGCGGGGTCATGGACCTTCCCTAGGATTTTCTCCAGGGGATTCCTCTCAGAGTGATCCCTCAGCCGCCCGGATCTTAGTGGGAATTCCCCTAGGTCGGGCCCGTCGTCCTGAATTGTGGGCCCAGGCTCGTGCCCCCAGGCTATATCCTCAGCCGCGCAATGGACTGGGGAGATAGACTGGGCACCGCGTAGAACTGGGCCTATCAGGCGGACCAAGGACCAAGTGGGAATTTCACCAGGGCTTCCGCTTTTCGTAAATATCTCACTTTTTAGGACCTGAAAAAGGGGAACACCCGAGGTCAGGGGAAACAGGGGGGTACCCCCTGATTCACCTCCGACGCTCAACATTAGAACGGTATTTGAGAGGAGGCGAGTATATCGGGGGTAGAGAGAGAGAGATAACTCGAGTCGAGTGAGTTCGAATGAGTTACCGTTTAACTGAACTGAGCTTCTATTTATAGTAGGGTCCGGGGGCCCACGTGTAATAAAATATTGTCCCAGGGGTCCCTGGGCAATTATTTATTTATTTTTAGGTCCCCGGAAAAGATGGAGCGATCCCGGCCGTCCGAGCGGGATCGAACGGCCCACATTTCCCTCATGTGGGCCACTTGCGCGCGGCATCAAAGGGCAGGGGTCATCCCCGCCCTACGCGTGGCCATCGAGGGCTAGCCCCTCGCAAGTGGGGGTGACCGAGGGCCCTCGGCCCTACGCGTGGCCGATGATGGCCCGCCCCACGCAAGTGGGCGAGGGGAGGGAGCCCGCAAGTGGGCTGCCACTTGCAGGTGGGCCCCGCGGGGTGAGGCAGCCTCTGGGCTCGCCACGTGGCGTGATCCTGGGGGCTGCTGGCTTCGCAGGTCCCACCGGGTGCTTCCGACCTCTTTTTTGCTCCCAGGCCCGTCCCGTGTCCGTTTTTTACAAACTTTATGTCGTTTTTGGGTGTTTTCATATTTTTACGAACACCGGGACACTTTGTTTTTTGAAGACGGGCCTCCGGATGGAGTTTTGGGTTTCGAAATTGATTTAATTAATTCGTAATCTTAATTAAAAGACTAATTGAATTAATTAATTAATTAACGGAAATTATCGAGATAATTTCCGTTTAATTAATTTATTTATAAAAATCAATCCCGTTTTTACCCGTAACATTAACCCCCCAGTTTTACGAGAATTCGTGATTTCCGTGAAACTTCTATAAATTCGAGGTGGGCCCTCTCATTTTCACAGTTTTGAGACGGCCGCGGCTCAAGGAATTACTTCGAAGTAAGTTTTTCGAGCCTCCGTAACTTTCAATTCCATTAGCCTTTTTGCGTGCCGTTTCTTCCGTTGCGTAGTCTTTTCAACAAAGTTTAGCATAGCTCGGTTTTTGTATCGCGATCTTCGGACCAATTTTCGTAAAAATCGCGTGGAAGTCGAGTCGGTTCGTGAAAAACTGAGCTCGAATTCCCTCTGGAGCCGATGGAGAACCAGCCAACCAGAGCCCTCGCCGCCCAGCCAGCCACCGCCGTCGTCGGAGAGGACCACCATCGAGGTCGTCGGGGTCCGGCGAGGTCATCGGAGGAGGAGGGCGGCGTCGTGGAGGCTTGGAGGGACGCGGGCTTGCCTGTGCGTGGGTCTGGCGAGGTCGTGCCAGTCCTAGGTGTCGCGCCGCAGCTCGCCGCCGCCGGAGGAGGTGTCCAGGAGGTCCAGGAAGTCGGGGCGAGTCCGACGGTGGCCGTGGGATGCGGCGGCGTGTCCGATGGGGCCCGATCGGAGTCAGGCTCCTCGCGTCGGTTTCGCGAGCCCGAGCTCGCTCGCGCCGGCGAGGGGCGGCTTCACGCCGCCGGCGGAGGGTTCCCCGAGGGTCTTGGTACCCAGGCGACCCCGTCTGTGGGGTCGTTGCTGGCCGTGGTGGTCCGAGGAGCCGGACTGGGGTCGGGCTCCTCGCGTGGGCTCTGCGGGGCCGAGGTCGCCCCCCATGGCGAGGGGTGGCCTCCCGTCGCCGGCGGTGGGTCCACCGGAGTCCGGGATACCCAGGCGGCCCCGTCTGTGGGGTCGCCGTTGGCCGGAGGTGTCGGGTTGGGCCGGCGTCCTACGGGGTCGTCGGGCTCCTCCATTCGCGCTGTGGGTCCCACGGTGGGACCCGCTGTCGATGGGGGTGGGTCCCCCGAGGTCCGGGGGACCCGGGAGGCCGTGCCCATGGTGGGCCCGGCCACCGGGGCGGTCATGCGTGGCCGGGGTACTCCGGCTCCCCGGGAGGGGTCGGTCGGTCCTCGGGGTTCCGTTTTCCGTTGCCTTTTTGACCGAGCGTTTTGCCCTGCCTCCGGCCACCTGGACGTTGCTTGCTCCATATATTGCTGCCATCCCGGATCGCGGTCCGATGATAGATTTCGAGTTCCCCGCCCCTGTCCCGGATTTCGTCGTTCCGGGGGGCTTTCAGGAGGACATCGGGATGGCCGCCGGCAGTGCTGTTGCTGGCGATCAGCAGCCACCAGAGGGCTTCAGAGCTCATGTCCCTTCGGAGCATGACGACGGGGAGCATGTCGGCGGGGAGGAGTCCGAGCATGGGGATGATCCTGCTGACTGATTGAAGCCCCAGCAGCTTTTCTCCTTTTTTTTTTGTAGCCCGTCGGCATTTTATTGTATCTCCCATTTTTTGTATGAGATCACAGATCCTGCCGTCTGTGGCGGATTTTTGTATGTGCCCTGCGGGGCACTAATTGTAAATATCTGACAATTCTGATCTCCTTTGGAGATATATCGGCTTATATATGATGTCTTCCGGGCGCTGGTTTGAGTGTGCCGGCTTTTGTAGCGTATTTGAGGGTTTCCGTATTTTTCTCGGTTTTACCTTCTCTTTCACTTATTGTAGGTGTTTGTTCTTCCAGGCAGCTTGGCTCGTTTTTCGAGCCTTTCTACCGGCGGACATGTTACCGCTCGGTGCGCTTTACGTTCTGGGGTGGATCTCTACCCCCCGAGTTTCTTGTCGGGTATTTGGGGCGGTCCCTCCTGCTTTTATATTTTGTGCCGGGAGGACGCTTGTGAGGCGTTTGGCTTTCCGAGGTCAGCGCTTTTGAGGCGGCTTACTGTTTCGGGTGCCGAGGTCGGCGCCTGGGAGGGCGGCTTACGGTTTCGGACTTAGGACCTGAGCCGACGGGATCAATGTCCGAGTCACGCTAGGATTTTGTGCCGGGAGGACGCTTGTGAGGCGTTTGGCTTCCCGAGGTCAGCGCTTTCGAGGCGGCTTACTGTTTCGGGTGCCGAGGTTGGCGCCTGGGAGGGCGGCTTATGGTTTCGGACTTTAAAACTGGAAACGAGGTTCTGGTTTTTGCCAAAGTCTGCGTTTATAAACGACTTATGACCTTGGGCTTTTGGTGCCAGGTTTTGTGCCCCTGGTGCTTTTCCGGATTTGGCGCTCATGGGCGGCTTACTGTCTCAGAGTTGGTGCTTGGATCGGCGGGATCGAGGTCCGGGCCTTCCAAGTCTTTTTGTGCCAGAGTAGGCGGGATCGAGGCCCGGATCCTACTAGGTCTTTTATGCCAAGTGGCGTTGCTTGGTCTTTTACCGATTTTTGTGCTTTGAGCGGCTTCCTTCTTCGGATTTTTTAATATTTTTTTTTCGTCTCAGCCTATTCCGGTAACCCCCCAGTTTTTGAGTAATCAGTAAGGGTTAGGAAAAAACTATACAAGTAGAGACAAAAAGTGATTAATAGAAAAGGAGAATTCTATTAACAGGCACTTCTTGTGGTGCCTTTTTACATAGGTCGGTTTATCGGGGCTGTTCCCGGACCGGCTATAGTGCTTGTGGTGACGACGTTTTGGTTTCGGGCATCGCCTTGTGAGCTTTTGCCTGTGCAGGCGCCTTTGTTTTTTCTTAGCTTCAACCTGGATTGGAACATTCTAGGAAAGATTTTTCCTTAGACTGTCGTATTCCGAGTCGTTGCTTGCTTTGGCAGGCGTCGTGTTTATTCTTCAAGCCTAGCTCCGGGTGTGTGGCCCGTCCTTGTCGTGCATAACTTATTGATAGTATTGCTTCAGGTGTTCGACGTTCCAGGGACGGGGAATTTCTTTACCCCCCATCTCTTCAAGTCGATAGGTTCCGTCTCGTATAACCTTGGTGATGCGGTAGGGGCCTTCCCAGGTTGGTCCCAGGACGCCAGCCCCTTGGACCTGCGTGTTCTGCCCCACTTTTCTCAGGACTAGACTGCCTTCGAGAAAGCGCCTTGCCTTGACCTTGGAGTTGTAGTATCGCTCCACAATTCGCTTCTGGGCCGCTAGGCGGGAGTAGGCTTCGATCCTTTTTTCTTCGAGGGGGTCGAGTTCGACCCTCAGGGCTTCGGAGTTCCGTTCGGGGTCGTAGAGTTCGATCCGGGGAGATGGCACTGTGATCTCTGCAGGGATGACTGCCTCAACACCGTACGTTAGGGCGAATGGTGTTTCGCCCGTCGCGTTTCTGGCGGTGGTGCGGTATGCCCAGAGCACTGCAGGTAATTCCTCGGCCCATCTTCCTTTCTTGTCGTCGAGCTTCTTCTTCAGAATTGCTTTGATGTCTTTGTTGAGTGACTCGACTTGGCCGTTGGCTTGTGGGTAGACTGGGGAAGAATAAGTGTTGTTTATCCCGAGGTCCTGGCAGAATGATCGGAGGTCCAGGTTGTTGAACTGCTTGGCGTTGTCGGTGATGATTGACTCGGGTATCCCATGTCGACAGACTATGTTACGCCAGATGAAGTTCGTCGTGTTTGTTTGTGTGATCTTTGCCATGGGCTCTGCTTCGACCCATTTTGTGAAGTAGTCGATGGCGACTATAGCGTATTCCACTCCTCCTGGTGCTTTCGGAAGTTTCCTGATCAGGTCGATGCCCCACTTTGCGAAAGGGCGAGGGACCATCACCGGGCAGAGCGGAACCGCTGGCTGCCGCGGGATCTGCGCGTATCGTTAGCATTTGTTGCATCTCCGTGCCATTGCGGCGGCGTCGTTCCTGAGAGTTGGCCAAAAGTATCCCTGCTTTAGGGCTTGCAGCGCCTGGGACCGCCCCGCATAGTGATTCCCACAAATTCCTTCGTGGATCTCGCGGAGGACTAGATCGGCGTCTTCTTCGTCGAGGCATTTCAGGAGAGGTTGCATGAAACCTCGTTTGTAGAGTTCTCCTTCGTGCAACACATATCTGGTCGCACGAAACTTGAGTTGTCTTGCTTCTTTGTGATCGGACGGAAGGGTACCGTATTTCAGGTATTCCACATATCGGGGTGATCCAGCTCTTGCCGGGTGTGCTGGACAAGGAGAAGATCCCTTTGTCGCGGGTTGGGGTTGAGCCTTCTTCGATCTCCGGTGTCATCTCGCCTTTGGCGGAGGTGTCGGGAGCTTCATGCTTTTTTATCGAAGGCTCGCCAAGGGCTTCGATCAGGACCTTTCCTGAGTCTTCGCTGTCTGCTCCAGAGGCAGCTCTGGCCAGCGCGTCGGCCTCCGAATTCTGGTCACGAGGGATCTGCGTGATCTCGTACTAGGATAGCGGCTCCAGGCGTCGCTTTGTCTCTGCCAGGTATGCCACCATGTGAGCTTCTTTGGCTTGGTATTCGCCTTCCACTTGTTTTACGATCAGCTGGGAGTCGCAATGGATTTGCAAGTTTCCCACTGAGAATTTGTGTGCAATCTGCAGTCCGGCTAGCAATGCCTCGTATTCTGCTTCGTTGTTGGAAGTTCTGAATCCGAAACGTATGGCGTAGCGGAGCTTCTCGCCGTCGGGGTTGGTGAGTACTATTCCGGCCCCTGAACCGTGCATGTTCGCGCCGCCATCGACGTGCAGACACCAGACTGGGCCGTCAGGCTGATTTTTCCTTTTTGGAGCCTTTGGTGGTGCGTCGATTTCTCCTTTGGTTTCAACCTTGGTGTCGTAGGTGAATTCAGCTGGCGACCCTAGGCTGGTACTCGACGCCGTACTCTCCCAATTCTTGTGACCAGATAGCCATGCGTGAGGAAGTGCCTTTGAGCAGCGCCTTCCGATCCGGGTGTTTGGTTCTCACGACTATTTGGTGAGCTTGGAAGTATGGGCGGAGTTTCTTCGCAGTGGTGACTAGGGCCAGTGCCAATTTTTCGATTTGCGAGTAGCGCGTTTCAGCGTCTAGAAGGGCCTTGCTGATGTAATAGATCGGCAGTTGCTTCTTGTCTTCTTCCCGGACCAGTACGACGCTCACCGCTCGAGTCGAGACTGAGAGGTAGAGGTAGAGTGGTTCCTCCTCCTTCGGCTTTGACAGCAAGGGTGGTGACCCGAGGTAGTTCTTTAGCTCATGGAAGGCTGCCTCACACTTTTCGTTCCAGAAAAAGTCTTTCCCGCCTTTTAGGGCTTGGAAGAACGGCTGGCAGCGATCCGTGGCCTTTGAGACGAACCTTCCTAGAGCGTTGATCCTACCGTTAAGGCTTTGCACCTCTTTGATCCGTTGCGGGCTTCTCATTTCGAGGAGGGCTTTAATTTTTTCGGGGTTGGCTTCGATTCCCCTTCGATTGACGATGTACCCCAAGAACTTTCCGGATTCGACTCCGAAAGCGCACTTGGTGGGATTCAACTTCATTTGGTACTTTCGTAGTAGCAGGAATGTTTTCCGCAGATCGTCGACGTGATCGTTTTCTCGAAGGCTTTTTACGATCATGTCGTCTACGTAAACTTTCATGGTTTTTCCGATCAGGGGAGCGAACATCTTGTTGACCAGGCGTTGGTACGTGGCTCCGGCGTTCTTGAGCCCGAACGGCATTACCTTGTAGCAGTAGAGGCCGCGGTCGGTCACGAACGTTGTGTGGATCTGATCGGGCTCGTGCATCCTGATTTGGTTGTACCCTGAGTAGGCGTCCATCATGCTCATGAGCTGATGTCCGGCGGTGGCGTCTACCAACTGATCGATTCTCGGGAGTGGAAAGCAGTCTTTGGGACATGCGGCGTTGAGATCGGAGTAGTCTATGCAGATTCTCCAATTTTCGTTTAGCTTTTTCACCATCACCACGTTGGATACCCAGTCAGGGTAGGTCACTTCTTTGATGAAGCCAGCGGAGATGAGCTTCGTGACCTCTTCGTTGATTGCTTGGTACCGTTCAGGGTTGAAAGCGCGTCTGCGTTGGATTTTCGGCGCCTTTCGTGCTTCGATGTTTAATCGATGAACAACGATTTCAGGATCGATTCCTGTCATATCGGCGTGCGACCAGGCAAACACGTCTTTGAACTCCTCGAGGAAGGCGATTAGCCTAGTCTTGATCATGACCGGGAATTGGGCTCCGATCGCGACCGTTCTTTCGGGTCGGCCTTCTTCTATCAGGATCTGCGTGACTTCCGACGAAGGCTCCATTGTGGGCTTGCGCCTGTCATCTCGAGGGTCTACCTCACCGAACATCCCTGCGTTCCCTGGGTAGTCGGGAAGTTCTTCCTCGAGCTGGTGCACCGTTTTGATGACCAGCTCGTTCTTCCCGGGCTTTGTCCCTTGGGCGTAGTAGTTTCGGGATTCCCTCTGACTACCTTTCATTACCCCTATCCCGTTATCAGTTGGGAATTTTACGAGTAGATGAAAGGTAGACGTGATGGCTTGCAGTTTGTTGAGGCTAGGCCGCCCCAAGATGACGTTGTAGGCGGAAGGTTGATCCACTACGAGGTACCTGACCATTTTGGTGGTCAGGGCCCCGTCTTCAGAGCCGAATGTCGTGGGCAAAGTGATGGCACCTTCGGAGTAGACTGGTTGCCCGTTGAACCCGTAGAGGGGCGTCCTCACCGGAGTGGGGACTAGCCCTCCTAGGTTCATCTGGGCCAAGGCGGTTTTGAAGATGACGTCGGCCGAGCTCCCGTTGTCGATCAAGACTCTCCGTACTCGATTGTTGGCGATGAGGACGTCTGTTATGATAGCGTCGTTATGTGGATGTGAGATTCTCCGAGCCTCCTGCTCGGTGAAGGTGATTTCCTGGCTGGGGAGCACGTGGGAGGCTCCCCCGAGGTAGGTGATGTTTACTTGGTGCGTGTCTTGATTCTCTTCGAGGGATCGGGCGTACCACTTCCTTTGGTTGCCCGAGTCTCTAGTTTTGGGTCCGCCCATTATGGTTGAGATGACGTGGAACTGAGAGGGTCCATCTCTTTCCGGTCCTTTCTCGGAGCGGGACCGGTCTGGACTGTCGTCGTGTTGCCGTCTATCTTCTTGGGGACGTGGGCGACTGGAGTCTCCGTTTCCGGAGACCAGCTTCTTGACGAACTCTTTGAGTTGTCCGTCTTGTATCAGCTGCTCGATTTGTCTTTTCAGCTGGTAACATTCCGACGTCGTGTGACCGTGATCCTGGTGATACTCGCAGTACTGACTCGTATCTTTTTTGGCGTTTTTCTTGAGAGGGGTGGCCTTCCGAACTTATCTCCGTGTAGGCTGAAGATAATCGCGGGCGAGGCCGTCAGGGGGGTGAAGTTCGCGTCTTTCCGGAACTTTTCCGCCTTCTTATGCAGCGGAGGTTTGTTTCCGGGGTTTGGGCGTTGTTGCTTTCCCCGTGGCTCGTCGTTGCCGCCCTTCTGGTTGTTGCGGTACTGATTTTCTGGGTGGAGCTGGCTCCGGCCACCAAAGTATTCGTCGACGGCGATGTCCTTCGCTGCTCTCGCCATTAGTTCAGCCATGGAGGCCGGCCTATCCTTGACGAGGGAGCGGGAGAAATCGCAAAGTGGCAATCCGTCGATTACGGCTGTGATGGCGTCATCGTCGGTGTAGCTGGCCACCTTATTTGACTCTTTGACGAATCTTTTTAGGTATGCCTGCAAAGTTTCGTCTTTGCGTTGCTTGAGAGTCCAGAGGTAGGACTTCGTCTTTCGCTGTGTGATTGAGCTGGCAAATCGGGAAGTGAACCGTTCCGCGAGCTCGTCGAACGACCCAATAGACCCCTTCGGGAGGCGTTGGTACCATTCGAAGGCGGGTCCCGCTAGTGTGAGGCAGAAAGCCTGGCACATTGTGGCGGGCGAGCACTTCTTCACTCGCATGCTGAATTGATACTGTATCAAGTGGTATATGGGATCGGTAGAACCGTCGTAAGTGAGGTTCAGCGGGAATCTCAGATCTCCGTCGAGATCCTTGGCGAGCAGGTGACCAGCAAGAGGGGACATGTTTCCCTCAGCCATGCTTCGAGCGACGGGGTCGGTACTCTGGGCCGCAGCGAGCCTCCGCATCTCTTTCTTGAGTGCTTGGAGCTCGCTTCTGAGACCATTGTAGGGTGGTGTTTCGGCCAGAGTATCTTTTGCGTGGATGACATATTCTCCCCCCTGGCGTCGGGAGTGTTGGGAGTTGTCGGATCTCTCTGCATTGTCGTCGTCGTTGGATTCCTCCGGTCGGGGAGATCGTTCTCTCTTCCGACCCCCCCGCCGTTGCCGATTATCTTGACTCAAGTGGCGTCGGAGGTCTCCTTCGCTGGCCGGGTGAGTCCGGACTCGCTCTTGCTGTCGTTGTTCCCTTTGTTGATTCCTTGCACCATTGGTGGCGTCTTCGTACCCCCCGAGTCGGTCAAACGCTGACCGTCTGGTAGTTTTTTATTGTGCTTGCTCCTGGGACTCTGCGGGAGCGGGACGCTCTCTGTTTGCCTCTCTCTGGGTGAGTTCGAGGGCTTCTTTGGGGCTCTCCTCCTCCCCTTCGTTGGCGTTTTTGCCTTTTAAGTGTTTGGAGATGAGCCCGGTTAGTCGGAAAAGACTTTCTTCGACTCGGGCCAGCCTTTCTTCGTTGAGTGCTGGCTCATGGCGGGTGCTTGCTTCCGGCAGGATGCGAACCTGCTTTCGGCGGGCGTGGACCTTTGCCCGAGTGTTTAGAGCGATGCTCTCTGTGGGATGACAGGGAGTGCCATCCGTCGATTTGGACAACATCTCTTTTGGCCTGATGAAGCCGACCGTTGCTTTCGCTGGTGGGGTTATTCAGAGGATTGAATTCGCGGGCCCCCCTCATTCTAGCGCCAAAATGTTGATGCCGTTTTTTGGATCAAACACTGTTGAGGCCCAAGTTGAGAATTTTGGGCCTGGCCCAATGTTGTTGGTGACGTGGCGGGCTTTTGTGGATTCTTGGATGGGCCTTGGATGGGCCTTGTTGCGAGGATGACAGATTTTTATTGTCAATGATCGTTCCCTCTGACCCCCGTTGACTTCGAGGTGGTCGCCGTTGACTTCAGGTGAGGTTTTAGTTGACCGATTTGGGGACCCTGAGTAGGTATTCCTAGCACTAGCCTGATCAAAAGTCTCTTTGCCGTTCGGGGTCCTAAGCGACCCGGGTTTACGCACTACCTGTTACCTCAGGGCCAGAGGCCGAGGTTACAGGTTCGGGAACCGCTCAGATCCTAGGTACCAGCGAACGGGGGAGTGCTTTTGACCAGGGAGTGAATCCTGGGAGGTTAGACTCTCGTCCTGAAATGGCTTGTTCTAGTCCGGGCAGGAACTGTCCTCGGAGTCCCGGTATCCTGTTCAGATCCGGGAACTAAGAGACAGAACCAAGGCCGCACAGATCTTTAGAACAAGGGCAGGCGGGGTCATGGACCTTCCCTAGGATTTTCTCCAGGGGATTCCTCTCAGAGTGATCCCTCAGCCGCCCGGATCTTAGTGGGAATTCCCCTAGGTCGGGCCCGTCGTCCTGAATTGTGGGCCCAGGCTCGTGCCCCCAGGCTATATCCTCAGCCGCGCAATGGACTGGGGAGATAGACTGGGCACCGCGTAGAACTGGGCCTATCAGGCGGACCAAGGACCAAGTGGGAATTTCACCAGGGCTTCCGCTTTTCGTAAATATCTCACTTTTTAGGACCTGAAAAAGGGGAACACCCGAGGTCAGGGGAAACAGGGGGGTACCCCCTGATTCACCTCCGACGCTCAACATTAGAACGGTATTTGAGAGGAGGCGAGTATATCGGGGGTAGAGAGAGAGAGATAACTCGAGTCGAGTGAGTTCGAATGAGTTACCGTTTAACTGAACTGAGCTTCTATTTATAGTAGGGTCCGGGGGCCCACGTGTAATAAAATATTGTCCCAGGGGTCCCTGGGCAATTATTTATTTATTTTTAGGTCCCCGGAAAAGATGGAGCGATCCCGGCCGTCCGAGCGGGATCGAACGGCCCACATTTCCCTCATGTGGGCCACTTGCGCGCGGCATCAAAGGGCAGGGGTCATCCCCGCCCTACGCGTGGCCATCGAGGGCTAGCCCCTCGCAAGTGGGGGTGACCGAGGGCCCTCGGCCCTACGCGTGGCCGATGATGGCCCGCCCCACGCAAGTGGGCGAGGGGAGGGAGCCCGCAAGTGGGCTGCCACTTGCAGGTGGGCCCCGCGGGGTGAGGCAGCCTCTGGGCTCGCCACGTGGCGTGATCCTGGGGGCTGCTGGTTTCGCGGGTCCCACCGGGTGCTTCCAGACCTCTTTTTTGCTCCCGGGCCCGTCCCGTGTCTGTTTTTTACAAATTTTATGTCGTTTTTGGGTGTTTTCATATTTTTACGAACACCGAGACACTTTGTTTTTTGAAGACGGGCCTCCGGAGGGAGTTTTGGGTTTCGAAATTGATTTAATTAATTCGTAATCTTAATTAAAAGACTAATTGAATTAATTAATTAATTAACGGAAATTATGGAGATAATTTCCGTTTAATTAATTTATTTATAAAAATCAATCTCGTTTTTACCCGTAACATTAACCCCCCAGTTTTACGAGAATTCGTGATTTCCGTGAAACTTCTATAAATTCAAGGTGGGCCCTCTCATTTTCACAGTTTTGAGACGGCCGCGGCTCGAGGAATTACTTCGAAGTAAGTTTTTCGAGCCTCCGTAACTTTCAATTCCATTAGCCTTTTTGCGTGCCGTTTCTTCCGTTGCGTAGTCTTTTCAACAAAGTTTAGCATAGCTCGGTTTTTGTATCGCGATCTTCGGACCAATTTTCGTAAAAATCGCGTGGAAGTCGAGTCGGTTCGTGAAAAACCGAGCTCGAATTCTCTCTGGAGCCGATGGAGAACCAGCCAACCAGAGCCCTCGCCGCCCAGCCAGCCACCGCCAATTCAAATTATGATTATGTAACTCTGTGACTACGGGATGATTTTTCCACTTAACAAGTACTTTCTTAGTACTTTCTTTGTTCTTAATTTGTTCAAAAATATATATCTTGATCCGTACTTGGGACTTGAGACAAAAATCAATCTTGTTCACTTTTCGGTCGGATATATTTTACTTCCCATTTATTTTGTTTTCTTTCGAGTTGATATATATATATATATATATATATATATATCACAGATATTGAGTTATGTATCGGCTCTGAGAATGAAGGACTAGTTTCAAATTTCCAGTTGATTGGCACGTATTAATGCGCCGAAATGTTGCAAAAAACGGGAAATATTACTCTTGAAAAGATCGCATTTGGCTTTTGTGAATAGATCGATGCATCTTCTTCGTGTGTAAAACACATGAATTTGGTAACATGCACTAAGTTCTATGGAAGAGCCTTTAATAGCTTGCTATATATAGGGTTTTCGTTCCAACCAATAAATTATAAGGTTATCTCTTTATATCTATACACGTACACAACAAACAAAATATGTATTTAATGTGCACTCAATTCTGTAATGACTGATACAGGTATTATGCATGTGCACTTGGCAGTAAATAATTAGGGTTAATAACAATATCTAACTTTTTAATTTTTGTTCAAATTTTAATGAATAGAGTGTGAAGAAGAAATTTTGTAAGCCCATCCAAAGTCTTGTTAAGTCAACTGAAAAAATAAAAAATATTTGCGAGAGGAGTAAAGTAGTGAATAATGAGAACTTCGTTAAATAATTTTGATTTATACCATTATAAAAAAGCAATATATTAGATACATATACCGATATTAATCTTAAATTATATAATTATTTGATTTATATTCATAATAATACACGTCAAAGAGAAATAGAGAAATATAATATTTTTTTCTAGTCAAGTTTAACTTAAAAATAAATTGAAAGAACATTACCAATTTAAATATATATATATATATATATGTATGTATATATATAATAGAATTGTATTGTAATACGTAAAATGAGGATGACTTGATCAAATAAAAATGAGTATATGACGTTATAATTGAGAAACAACTTCCTAAGACTCACATGGCTTGACAAACTTGCTCCCCTCTACGTATACATAACATAATCCCAATTAAAAAAAATGAAGATAGATTATTTAAGATTTAATTAATAAGTTCTCTATTCCATTAAATTAAAATATTTTCTATGTCGTTTGAAATTAAATAATTAGAAGTAAAACCATTAATCAACCACAAGAAGCTATGATAATGATCAATTATTGAGATCATACATTAATCAACTAATATAGATAAAGATTATCCTAAACCAATTGGTCACAACAAATCATTGTAGGTAGTCTTCATTAACAAAAAATGAGGAGTAGATTATTTGTGACTTAATTAATAGGTTCTCCATTCCATTAAATTACACTATTTTCTGTGTCGATTAAAATTAAAAAATTAGAATCAGAAAACCATTATTCAACCGCAAGAAGCTTTGCTAATGATCAATTGTTGAGATCATTAATCAACTAATATAGATAATGATTCTCGTAAAATAATTGTCACAACAAATCATTATAGTTCTTTGTATATTCGGATATTTGTACTCATTGTAGGTAGTCTTTAAGGCTTTAATGCGTTTGTTTTGCGTTCGAAAAAGACCCATTAAAGTCTTTACGAATTTCCAGTATATATCAAATTTTATAAGCATAAATACGACATTGGTCAGTCTTTAGCCATGGGAAGCCCTAATAAGGAACTGCCACCTCGTGTTTTAATGCCCGGTCAGCTTCCGCGGATCACGTGATAAAGACAACGTCCGAACGTGGCCGAAAGAGGATGTCGGGCTATATATGAAGACGTACGCGCCGCCATACGAAAACGCACGTGTGCAAGAATAAGATCTAAGGTGACGTCTAATTTTATTAACAATATTTACTAAATTTTCACTAATCATAAGAGTAATTGGCAAAAAACTAGAAATAAAATAAAGTAGTGCGTTATGGATAATATTGAAATGCTCTTAGGTGGTACTATTGTTTGTTTTTACTATGCATAGTTAATATTAGTCAGCAGTATATGCTTCCAATATTTCCTATAAATCTTCTTTCACACTCACCTCTCATTTCTACGCTTTTTAACATTTTACATTATAGTTATCATACTCTAAATCTTCTCCATCCTCTTTTTCATAAATTATCTTTCACACTCATCCATTATATCATATATCACTCACCAAATCTCTTACCCCTCTAAATCTTTGTACAAAGTTAGTGATTTTACAACACGTTATCAGCACGATCACTCAACGGTAAGTTCAGAACACGGTATATTAAACTGTAGACTGATAATTTTATGATTATTATTATCATTGTATAACACCATATTACTATATATATATATATATATATATATATATATATATATATATATATATATAGGAAGGCTCTGCCACCTTATAGTAATGCGATGAGATTTACGATAATTAACTTTCGTATAACATCATATTATTATACACAACAGGCTCTGTCACCTTATAGTAATGTGAAGTGATTTACGACAATTAACTTTATTATGTATAACCCCATGTTATTATACACAGAAAACTTTGCCACCTTATAGTAAAATAATGTGATTTACATCTAACGACTATTTATCTTCAACTAATATCAAGGTACTATATACAGAAGGCTCAACCACCTTATAGTAAAATGATATTAATTGAAATTAGTTTTAACTAGTTCATTTTAATATAAACATATCTTTATAATGTGTGTCTATCTTTTTCACCTTATTTTATAACATTACATATCTGATCCAATCTTAGTTATATTGTGTTAGTATAACGACTATAAACGGCTAGTTTTTACCCTATGATACAAGTTTATGAAACTATACAAAAATCACATCTCTTATTCTACCTCATATTTTTCTCTCGAAGTTTATTCGATAAAAATGCATAGACTAATATTACTTTTCTAGCCATAATTATCCTTGTATATAATGTTAGTATTTTTATCTTTGATATTACACCAGAAGAATTTTATGTTGCTTTAAAGGTAGTTGTATTCATGTATTTTTCTTTATTATTTACAAACTTTGTAGACTTTTATATTTTGAATTAAATCTAATGAATAAATTATTTTCATATTAGTTATCACCACGTTGAATATTGTGAAGCTTAAATTCAGTCCTCTTGATATTAGTGAAAATAATTATATGCCTTGGACGGTACATAATGAGATGCATTTGGAGTCAATGAATCTTCTTGAGACACTCAAGGAGGTGAATGATTCATCAAGGACGGACAAGGCAAGATCTTAAATCTTCCTTCCCCGACACCTTGACAAAAGCCTCAAAAGTGAATATTTCATTGTGAAAGTTCCAAGTGAGTTGTGGAAAAATCTTAAAGAAAGATATGATCACCAAAAGAATGTAATACTCCCCATTTTCTGCAATGAATAGACTACTTTATGGTTCCAAGACTATAAGAAAGTCGGCGACTATAATTCAGCAATGTTCAGAATCGTAATCCACTTGAGATTTTGTGGGGTAAGAGTAACTGATGATGAAATGTTGGAAAATACTTTTTTCTACTTCCAACGCATGAAATATAATCCTACACCAACAATATCGTCTACGGGGTTTTCAAAATTATTTTGAACTAATTGCTTGTCACCTCATCGTTGAAAAGAATAATGAGTTGCTGATGAAGAATCAACAATCTCGCCCGACCGGCTCAAAAGCGCTTCAACTCCTACGAGCATTAACCCAATAATTATTTTTAGGGTCGAGAGCGAGGCTAAGGACGAGGTCATGGATGTGGACGACGTGGTTATAATCCTTCATATAAGTCCTACAAGCACTAACCAGAAATCCTTATTACCCCATCCGACTTACGTAACCCAAAACTAAATTAGTAGGTCCACAATCGTGATCATTAGTTTCCAATGATTATCTAATTCATTATCTAGTGATTCAATGGGGGGTTTGAGCAATAGTAAATAAAATCGCAATTAATAGATAACTACATACCTTTTTTGCGTTTCCTACTACGCACTCTGATCTCTGAATCTGAACCAGTTTCTCTGAATTCTTGCTTTTCCAATCTGCGTTTTTGATGAGACACGAATCCTCTTAATAATCTTCCGGCGTATTCTCCGGAATTAGACCGCTGGGATGTGTGGGTCTCTTTGAGTCATCACGAAACCCCGAAAGTCTGAACTGGGAAATTCTCTGATCTGATGAAATTCAAAATCAGAGAGAATAAGGGAGATGATGAATTTTTTGAGACTTTTGGTTATGCTTTCTGATTTCAGATCTAGTATATTTATAGGGAAATCCAAATTTTAATCACTTAGAGATATTTAGTCATCATCTTTATTTAATTAAATAAGATAAAAGATAATATCAAATCTTCATAAATATTTTCCAATAAAGATTTAACTCTTACATATAGATAAAACAAATCTTCCGGAAACAAATATCCGAAGATTTGTATATCGATTAATATCGTAATATATATAAATAAATATATATAAATGTAACGCCCCGTACGGCCTATGTAATTATATTTTCTTTTAAACTCATATAAGTGAGCCACTGAAAAAAAATATTTTTTTTTCTTTCTCTCTTATATATATATAGATATATATATATACACCTATTTTATATATCTACATATTGAAACGCTATATTATTATTATTTTACATTTAACTAACGTCAAACTCCCATATCTAACCACTGTCAGTATTTATCCCAAAACGAGGAAGCATAAACTACTTGCTCCTTTGTTTTGATTTATACATAGCGTAACGACACTCAAAATACCCCAAGTACACAACTAGCTATCCCACGGTCGTTAGTATCTCATATGCATCAGATCCCTAGCTTCGAGTCTTCAACCAACAGCCTCAAGTGTCATTTGAATTACCTGCAATGTCTGCATTACAAGAATTCTAATGAGCAAAAGCTCAGTAAGTAAAAGACAATTTAACAACTCATATAACACCGTTCGTATCATAACCATATAACACAATTAATGTGCATTATCTAATTCTCTTTTCATTCATGTCATATTAACATAGTACATTAATATGAATTATCCAATTCTCTTTCATAGTGTGTATCTCAAATGCTAAGGCTTGTAGACGTTGTTATGGACGCTCATGTTGCACTATTCCCCATAATTCTTTTAACATGTGACCCGTGCGTCACTTCTTTTATCATGTGACCCTTTCGTCACTTCTTTTAACATGTGACCCGTGCGTCACTTCTTTTAACTTCGACCGGTCGGTCGTAACGTTTCAATTCTTTTAACATGTGACCGGTCGTAACATTACACGCAGACGTGTGGGGAAAATTCTCAATTTCATTCCCGGTGATCAGTCGGGCTTCCCACACCGCGCCATATATCATAGTCTCTTTATAGAGACATCGCAACAGGCACGCCGCCTACCCAAACTTAGCAACTGAGATACACTGTCATTAATTCTTTTAACATATACACCATTCATAATGAACAAACATCGGAGCAATGATGCAATCATATGCATACATTAACACGTAAGTCACCAATCAATTTCGTTCTTGTAATGCAAGTAAAGGAAGTCTTTACTTACCTCGATGCCTTTGATTCTTTTAATGCAGTTGTATGAAAAGGGCTTGCTTCCTCGTTGAGCTCGATGTGCTATTTCTTATAACCTTTACTTGTCATATAAAACAATGGATTTTACTAACTCTTTAATTACTCACTGTATATGAGTAAACTAATTCATATTTATTTTCCCTGCTATCATTTTAAACTCCAAAATCATAGGATAAAATCAAAACTTAAACACTTGACATGTTTTCATCATATACTAGGATTCCTTAAAGCAAAGACAATAAACTTTTATTTATTAATTCATGTTGTACGAATTCACCAATTTCTATATATATATATATATATATATATATATAATATATATATATATATATCACTGATCCTGTTATTATCACTATAAAACATTAATCCAATAACATATGATCACCATTTAGTGTTCATGTATATATACACATACTGACTTGGACGTTACTTAGTACTAACTTACTATTAATGACCAAATATCAATTAATATACTTCGACATATCAAGACTACACCCAAATAATTTCACTAACCTTTTAAAGCTCTCTAAATCAACCCATGATCCAATATAATTTAGGAATATTAATCTAACCTATACCACTATTACTCTATGAATCAAAACCCACTTTAATCATAATAAAACATGTAAATTAAAATTAGATTTGTCTCTTGTGAAGAAAAAAAAAAGTTGTTCATGGAAAACTATAACTAATGGCTAAGAGGATAACTTACTTCTTATGTGACCTTCATATTCAAACTCGCTTCAAGATATCAAGAGAGCTAACTATGGTGTTTTTGGTATATCATAAGAGAGAAAAAAAAACGTTGCTGCAATGGCTTATCTGGAGGAATAGAGACGATAGACTTAAGAACTTTAAGTAGCTGCGTGTCTATTAATTCAATAGGTATAAAAATGAGGTGTTAATGACTTAAACGTCATGAACTATCTTAAGAGGTAAGGATTCTTCAATTAGCCTCTCAATAAATAAATAATTACTTACTGATTTATATGCACATAAAATAATATGGTTAAAAATAAAATCTATATCGTTAAGAAGATATGTATATACATATGGATATTATTAAGGCTAAAATAGTTACTTAGATAGTTATATATATATATATAACTCATTATTTATTTCTTACACATATAGCACATCGAATCATCGCCGAGTTCGCACCATTTTTCATACTGCAATAAAGACATCTTAATACTTTTCAATAATTATAACACGTTAAAAATTAAAATATACGACGTGAACATATTTTTATTCGAGCCTATATCATCAGAATTTATATTCAGTCATTAAGCCCGTGAGAACTTGGGACATCACAACATAGTATGTATACTATCTTGATAATATCCAAAAGATATAGGAATATTATGTTAGCTTAAAATAAAATTATGTGTTTGAGGCGTAAACTTGCTCATAAAATTATTGAGCATTATAATAAATTAATTAGAACTTAATATTTAATTCGAAATATGAAAAAAATCAAATTAGGGTTAAAAAATAAATAATATAAATTTATATAATTATAATTAATTATTAATAACAATTATTAATTAAAATTATATTATAAATTAAATATTCTAGGAATAAGATCCAATATTTAATTTAATATTAAGATCTCATGTTAAAACTATGATTGATTCGGTCTGAGCGGAAAAACTATTTTGACCGTAACTCCCAAACTATACATCAGAATGCCATGATTCAAAAGATAAATTTATCATAATTTGATTTCTCACAATCCCAAGATCATTTAGGGATGAAATTCAATTATCATTTGTTCACTTTGCCCGAAGGTACCAAAACTTTGGTACTTTTTCCACTTTTAGGTAAATAGACATTTCGCGACTAAAGTCTCGAATCTAGTCTAATTGGATTTACCCTATATTCGCAATGAATATTAAAAGCGGCGTCATTCTTATAGAGCTACAAAAGAACTAATGGACATACTACTTAAGCTACGGTGACAAATGAAGAATTTTCACTAAATTCGATAACATTCCATTGTAGCTCGAAGCTAAACTCTTAAGTAATAATATTATTATATTCTTGACACATGACTCCATTGATACAATCAAATTGTCAGAATCCTAGTTTTCGTATTATTATGATTCTCGCCAAAAGGGTTTTCTTACCGTACTTCCTTTTTGACGACATTGTCTTAATCTATTATTGATAGAAATTACTCACTCAACGAGTTATGATTATGTTGAGATGAACATGAGTACTTATTTGTTCCTCAAAAATCATAATAAGAAAATCATAAATTTATTATCCACAAGTACAACCATTCAACTTGTCCAAGTCAAATGTATGATCCCAAAATAAAAATATTGGGAATACCAACGTAGACTGTAACAATTAAATTGAAGACCGCATAAGTTGACCCCGTACAAGTCCTGTTGGACATATGTTTTTTAACAAGCTGTTTTATTCCATTTGTAAAAGATTATGACAAGTTATTGAATAAAATATGGTGCTTATTATGTTAATCTTATTATAGTTTCTGGTAGAGTAAAATAGAATGTTTTTTTTATTAGTTCATAAAGGATGCAATTATGTTATTATTATCACAACCGAGTCTATGCGAGGAAGAATTAATAATCATAATAGATGAACTTAAAATGTTTGTGACCTGATTCACTGGGTAGGAGCCCATTAATCTTATAAGGTCATTAATGTGACTAAGTGATATAATCCTATTCTGAATTAAGTGTGTGTCACACTCACTAGAAGTGCATTAAGTATGAAGTGTCTTCATACTAGGGGTGAAACCGAGTCAGGTACCCGGTTTTTTTGAGGTACCCGCTACCCGGATCCGAATTTCGGGTAGTTGAAAATTACTACCCGGTACCCGAAATCCGGGTAGTTGAAAATGACTACCCGGTTTTAGTACCCGGTTTGAAAACCGGGTACAGATTTTCAATCGGGTTCGGGTTTTTACCCTGATCCGTTTTTTTTAATAGGAAAAAAAATGATTATCTCAATATGAATATTACACACTGTCTCCGTGTCTCGTACATAAATAACATAAATTCATTGTCTAAAATTTAAAATTCATTAAAAAAAACATAATCTCGCTTTTTTTCTTCATTTTGGCTTTCCACCATCATTTCACCGTCCACGCATCAAGCATCAAGCATCGTCAACATCAACATCAACATCAACTGTTAATAGATGATAATGAGTAATGAAAATAAAAATAATTAAATAAAATAAGGCAAGTTAGATAATTACCCGGCTTATTATAAAGCACCTCGAGTTCTCGATTCACACTTTCAGCTTCTTCTGTATACTCATTCATGACCACCACCTCGTGTTTAGCGCTTAGCCAATTTTTAAGACAAACCAATGTCTCGACGGTCTTAGGAAGTAACGAACTCCTATACGGATCAAGAATCCTTCCACCACTAGAAAAAGCCGCTTCAGAAGCCACAATGGAAACAGGAATGGCTAAAATGTCTCTAGCAATTTGAGCTAGCACCGGATATTTAATAGCATTCAAATTCCACCAAAGAAGAACATCGAACGAGCCATCTGAAGCACTTTCCTTTGGATCGGAAAGGTACCTATCAATGTCTGATTTCGCTTCATCGTCATTAGTAGACGACTCCGATACCATGAACGATGCTAGTGTGAAACCTGTTCCGGTCTGACGAACATTCATACTCGTTTGCGAAGGACACTCAGTACTACAAGAGGAACCACCGTGATCGCCACTATATACGTCATACAAACTTTGTAGCAATTGTTTCGTCATTGGCACAACATACTTAGCCGCTTCAGGAGTAAACACAAGATTAAGGCAATGATTAAGGTAATGTACCTTGTATCTCGGATCAAGAACAGTTCCTAAGAATATGATAGGATTAACTTATCCAGGAATGTCCCAATAGCTATCAAACTTGAGCTTCATATTACCACACATTTTCTTAACGCTCTTATCCGGCGACTTAAGATGATGCTGGAGTGTTGCTTTAACATCGAACAAATCCGTGAGGCACAAGTTGGATGTCGCAGTGTCAGTCGCACTTAATCTCTTGGTCAGATCATAGAAAGTCTTGAGGAACTTTAGAAACGTGGTGGCATATTCCCAATCTTTATCACACGGTGGACCCTCCTTATTTTCCTTGCTAAAATAAGTGTAGTAGTATAGATCGTCCTCGCTCATCTGTTGAAAAACTTTCTTGAATTTAAGGGCTGCTTCTAACATGGAATATGTTGAATTCCACCGGGTGCACACATCCATACACAAGTGCGACTTGCAAGTAATCTTCAGTTTCTTAACGTACCCGTTAAAACGCTTCGTACGTGCTGGAGACGATCTGACATATCTGACAGCATTCCGGATTGCCACGATAGAATCGGCTAATACTTTCAAGCCTTCTCCCACAATGAGATTGAGAATGTGACATGAGCAACGAACATGCATAAATTTTCCATCTTCAATTAGATCCCAATTCTCCGTTTGCATCTTCGTCTTCACTTTAGCAATACAGACATCGTTTGCAGAAGCATTATCCACTGTAATTGAAAACACCTTTGTGATTCCCCAATCTTTGAAGCAAGACATCAATTCAGCAGTCATTGTCTCTCCTTTGTGGTCCTCAACTTGAGAAAAGCTGATAATTCTTTTATGTAAATTCCAAGCTGAGTCGATCCAATGCACGGTAACGCACATGATTCAGCAGCCATTGTCTCTCCTTTTTTGCATCTTGCAATATGACTCTTGAGAACTTTCGTACCATTGATAGAAGGACATGAAAGCACAGCTTCACAATAATTGCACGATGCCGTGTCCTTGCTAGAATGCTTGGTGAAATGCTTCCAAGCTTCCGAAGCATTAGCTCTTTTGCGCTTAGATTCTTTTTGCGATTGAGGTTGATCGGTATTTCCGTCCACCGACATTGAGCCTTCTTCATTACTTTGATGAATAGATAAATTCTCCATTTCGGGCTGATCCATATTACCTGGAAAACAAAATAACAACATTACAGAGAGCAAACAAAAATAACAACATTAACAGAGAGCAAACATTCTCACAAACTGCCATTTGCTAACATTCTTGTGAACTTTTTAAGGCTGTATTCTTAGTGAAACTATGGTATTTCCCAAATCATTTACATGCTATAATGTTGAGCACAAGTTCAATTTGATTTTATAATCAATGTTTGAAGCCACTGAAAAGAAATTGCAAAACTGATTTTGGAACAGTCAAAGAAAATTCGTGAGTTATAATCAGGTGGAATTGCTATTCTTAGTGATTTGAAAAAAATAAAATTCAAAGTGGAATGATTAATCCTTAAACCCAAAGAATAATCATACATGAACACTGAATAGGTACGCCTCGACAATCGACATACCTGATTGATTCTGTGGCGAGCTAAATCAAGAGGTGCAGAGCAAATGAAATCGGCGTTCCGAACGATCGTTCCAGTTCTTCCGTCGGAATCTAAAGGATCCTGCAACAGTATACACATTACACACAACTCAATGAAATTGTAGAGGAAAATGAAAGCGGAGAAGGTGTGTGTTGCAGAGAGAGAGAGAGAGAGAGACGTGGAGCAGCGAGAGACGACGGAGTTGGCGAGAGGAGAGAAATGGAGGCGAGAGGAAGGCGAGCTGCGATGGAGAAATGAAACGAGTCTGGCGGCGAGAGAAAGTGAGAGATGAGCCCTAATCTGAAAGTGTCGAGCCCTAACTATGAAAAAATATTTTAAAAATTAAAAAAAAAAATAGAAAATCCGAGTATTAAACCGGGTACCGGGTACCCGGTTTTTAAGATTTTACTACCCCGGTACCCGAACTCGGTTTTAAAACCGGGTACGGGTACCCGGATCCGGATTCCGGGTTCGGATTCAGGTTTTAAATTCGGATATTGATACAGATTCGGGTTTTTACCCGGTTTTCGGGTTTTATTTGCACCCCTACTTCATACTGGACTGGACCTGACTTAAACTCCGGAAGTTATCATATAAGACTGTCACTAATAACTTGGAGTTGAGTCACTAGTAGATATATTCGATCTAAGTACTGAGTGATCTTGAGTCCGAGTTGTTGGCTTGATTGTTCTTTGATTTAACCGTTAAAGAATACATTGTAATTGTTGTTCCCAAAGTATTATTTTGGGAACATGATAGTCAGCAGTAAGGGTAGCTTCGTAATAAACATGGGCATCACACAGCTCTCTTCAGAGTCAAGATGATTCACTTGGTTGGTAGTGGTGAGAAGTGAGAGGTACCCATGCGCAACTTATAAATTTACCCATAAGTGGGTTACTCATGATATTAGTGATTGAGTCAAGGAGGAAAATGCATTGAGATACAAAACGGTAAAAACCGTCTGCTCGTGTTTGGATCATCAAGTGAAAGAACAATAACCCGTTTTTTATTGTAGCAATGGACACCCTGCTGTAAACAAGAGAATAATATATATTGTATCACTAAAGAGTGCAGCCTCGGGTTTATAGCGGAATTACACCGAGGTTTGACGAACACCCTAGCAGTTCGTTGCAGCTTAAGTGATACGGGTCTATGGTCCCTAAGATAGCTTCGTAACGGATGAAACGTACGTGATAGGAAAATTTTGAGATGTTTAATCATTTGGCAAGATTTATAAAACTGAAGTCTGTGAAAGACATCAGATAGTTCTACCAGTAACGTGGCAAAAGTACCATATCTTGGTAACCAAAATTAATTGAAAAAAGAAAGTAGAATTTTGATTTTCTGTCAACATGAAAGTTTTTGGAAATTAAAGTATAAGAATCTTTGATTTTGGAACCGAGTCGTTTCGACGTACGACTTGTGAATTAGAGAATTTCTAAGTTTATGATCGTTTTGGTAAACTATGAAATTAAATCACATGCTATGAATTTAAATGATAGTGTGGCACAATGACAACTGAATATGTGATATTGAGATCAGTAGAAATTAATATAATTTAATTATTAATATATTTATTAATAATTAGTTAATAATTAATAGATTTATATTAATATATATATATATATTAATATATATTAAATATGTGTAAATCAAATAAAGCCTATGAAAATGCAACAGTGTGGCATTTGAATGATTAAAAATGGTCTTTTCATAATGGCGGCATAATTACTAAATGTTTTTGTATTTTAGAAAAACCCTAAAATCAATTTTATCTGTTGGATCGGTTAAAATCAATATCATTTGTTGGATTAAGATAATTGATTTTAACCCTAAAATATAATTGAAATTAGTAGCCTGCTGACTTAGCTTAGGGTTTTCAAATTTAAGCTAATTAATTGTATCCGTTGGATGGGTTTAAGATTTAATATTTACTGTCGTATTGGAAATGAATTAATTATACATAAATTTCGAAACAATGGAAAGGATAAAGTCAAATTATGGATTTTACCAAGTTTTAGGATGTTTAATTTTATCTTAAATTAATTTGATCCATTAAATCGGTTTACGATTTAACTCAACCTTTGGATCTGGATAATTAAGTTTCAAAATTTATTATATATATATATATATATTTCGAGTTTCAATATAAGAGGATAAGTTTGGATTTTGATTTTACCAAGTATTTCTTATTTAATTAAAAATCTGATTAATTATATCCATTGGATAAAGATATGATTTAAACAAGACCATTGGATTGAAATAATTAGTAATATTTAATTATAAAGAATTCAAAAATAAGGGTGGGAATTTCTCCAATTCGGTTATAGTCTGAGCCTATAAATAGGGAGCTCATTCTGCACATTTTTCACACCTTTCCTAGAGCAAAAATTCGATCTCTCTCTTTTCCTTAGAGTCTGCGAATTTTTTGCAATTGATCTCCTTGTCGTGGTTCGGCTGAAGAGACTTAAGTCTGTGGAAGCTTAAAAAGAACCATCAGTTAAAGTTTGCGACGGAGTCCTACCGGCGAAGCCCACGCTTCGGTCCGAGGAATCCAGGAGAATATCCCGAAAGTTCACGGGAGTTTTCCTCAGCACCGGCGGAGCGCTGCCAAGTTCAGAACGCGCAGTCGGAAGTCATCAACTGAGGTACAACCTTATGCATTGGGTTAATACATGCGACCATTTACTGCTTTCTATTTATTTCCTATAGACTAGATTATTAATAATGATTTATGAATATTAAATTACCTAATATTTATCAAATCTTCTCATATGGTTATTATCCGATGTTCGAATCGTTGTTCGATTAACATGTTTATCCGTTTTAAAATATTTTTAAAATGTTTCCCGGACGGTTCGACGACACATTTCACGATAATATTCAAGGGATCCGAGACGTGATTCCCAATGAGTCCATTATGCTCAGGACATCAACCGATTCCATCCAATCATCTAAGTGACATGAACTTACTATCATCAATGGCGGACTTACATGATGATTTCAGATTTAAGTCTAGTCTGCCCAGTATGGAGACACTCCATACCTAATGCCCTCAACAGTGTTGGACTAGCACCATGATCCGTAATCTCACACTTATTTTGATTGAGTTCACTAATATTCATTCACGATTAGAAGCTCCCACTTTATAATTTAGACCATGGACGTACATAGTTTAAGCTCTTAACTTTCTACTTGTAAAACCTCATCACATAGAATCTATGTGATGACAAAGCACAATTGCAAAATGTAAAGAACTAAGGATAAAACATTCATTTTCATAATATCTAGGATATAACTATATAAGGTTAACATTAATTAATAAGATTTATTCTTTAAAGCAAAGGAAAAACATTATCTTATGAAGTGTGATAAGTATCTGAATAGAGGGCATATTGTAAAAAATAAATGTCTAACATAACTACTATCATAAAAAGCAGCAACATGGGAAGAGCCACGATGATCCTCTAAAAGGATGAAAAAGATGAATGTAGGGATCTCGGTATGCTAAGATACCAGTTCCTGGCATCAATGTCGCTCCAATACATATTGTAGGTTAAATCGCTACCAAATTGACACCGAACCTCAGGGTTCGGTCATTTTTTTTTTGCGGAATAATTAATATTTGTCTGACTAAATAAAAGCACATAATAAACTTTGTTCTTAATGGGATAAACCTGAAATCGTGTCCCATACCACGATTCACATTATTCTATCCGGTTGAAGAAATCCAAAAATTAATTAACTGGTCCTAATGATTTTATTCAAATTTTACCATAAAAAATTAATTAATTGTCTAACATGATTCGATTTTAGGGTTTGAGCAATTAGATAATTATCTAAACAATAAATAACACTAACCTTTATTCCAGCCGCGTTCTCTCATTTCTGAATCGACTTCTGCGAATTTTTGTCAGTCAATTTCTCCTAAAAGTCTTCTGATGTATTCTCCAAAGTTACACCGCCTGGATGTGTGGCTCAAAGGGTGACCATTAAACCTTCAAGCTTGAACCGGGATCGGAACTTTGAGTTCTCTTAATTTCGAATTCAAGAGAGAAAGAAGAGAGAGAATGCGAATTTTATGAATTATGAGGTATATTTTCTTATTTAGGCTCTTCCCTATTTATTAGGAAAAACAAATCTTAACCACCTAGAGATATTATCTCATTATCTTTAAAAGATATGAATCATATCAAATCTTATTAAGTCTTTATCCAAAAAGATTAAAATGTAACGATAGGATAGCGAAACTTTATAGAATCAAATCTTCCGAATTCATATCTCTATATTTTCGCATTAATATATAACAAATATTTATTATTTTGATTCAAAATAACATTTAAATTCGAATTATATAAAATAAAATTCAGGGTTAATTTTAAATCTAATATAAACCTATTTAATTATAATTAATTATTAATAACAAATATTAATAATTAAATCCAGTAATTAAATTTTATTATCAATTAAATATTATAGGAATAAATCCAATATACAATTCAGTTTCAAATTCGCGTGTCCGTCAGACCCTAATCTGGCTTTTACTCGGATTACTGTTTTGAGCATAACTCTTGCTTTGTTCATCAAAATGGTGTGATTCAAATCGCTAACTTTCTAGAATTTGATTTACCACGATACTATGGTTGTAAAAGAGTTAAAAATTCCAATTATCAACTTTTAACTTTCCTGGGATTAGGGGTGGAAATTTTGGACTCGGTTCCCGGTTTCGTCCAGGTCCTGGTCCCGGTACCGAACCATTTTGATAAATAAATCAATTTTGTTTTTTTAACGGGACTAGATTTGTCGTTTATCCAAAGTATCAACGGCACTGAAGAAATTGAGACGCATGAAATTGAGAGATATTTTAAGGATAAAAAGAAAGGGACGGATGTGAAGCCTTGAGAATTCGATGTTCTTGTGTGGTGGCGAGCTAATTCTCAGAACTATAAAGTTCTTGCCAAAATCGCAAAAGATGTACTAGCTGTTCCGGTTTCTATGGTGGCGTCTGAGTCGGTTTTTTCCTGCGGAGGTCGAATTCTTGATTGAAGCCTTAGTCTTATTGAGGAACTGGTTACACGAGAGCAATGAATATACGGTGATGGGCATGCACAAGGATGAATTGACAGCGTATATGGATTCTTTAACAATAGAAGATCCAAGTATTACGTGATCCTTGAACTCACTATGTTAATTGTTAATACATGTACTTGATCCTTGAATCTAAGTTTATTTATGGGCTGTTTTTGGTTAATTCTTACATATTTTGTTTCCGAATCTTCCCCAACCACTTTGATTCCCCCTGCAAAGCCCGGAGTGCGTAATAATGTGAATAAAAAAATGACAAGAAAGCGGACAAGGCTAAAGGAAAGAAAAAAAATGTTTGTACTCGGTAGACGGTAGTTATTACTTATTATTTAGCATTTTAGACTCGGTTTTTTGCATTTGAATTTGGTATCGTGAACTCAAATTTCGCAATTTGGTATTTTGGAGATTTGGCATTTAGCATCTTGGATTTGTGTTTGGATTTGTTAATTTGCATTTTGAATTCGTACTCTTTTTTTTTTCCTAGTTTCTGTCTCTGTTTATGTCCCGGATTTTGTTCCTAAAAAAACCAAATTTTTAATACGTGTCCTGAATCTGGTCCCGGTTCCGGTTTAAAAAAAAAAAAAACCAAGATTTTTCACTACAAAACATGAACCAGATATCAAAATCTGCATCCTGGTTTAAAAGGGACATGGTTAAAAAACACTCAAATTCCCGGTTTTTGGTTTCGATTTCAGCCCTACCTGGGATGTACCAAAAATTTGGTACTTTTGCCAATTAAGGTAAGTAGACATTTGTGACCTAAGTCTCGAATCTAGTCTAACTGGATCCATCCCATATTCAAAAACTGAATGTGATGTTAGCTTAGTGGAGTTACAAAGGGGACTAATGGACATATTACTCAAGCTCAGGTGAAATGAAGAAATTTCACCAACTTTAATTACATTCCACTATAGCTCAAAGTTAAACACACTCTTAAGTAATAATATATATATAATCTAACACTGACACAGGAGTCCTTCGATACAATTTGATTACGTATTTATTATGATTCTCATCAAAGGGTACTAGATGTTGTACTGTCCTTTGATGACACTTACTTTATTCTATGAATCTTACAAAACACTCAATCATTGAGTTATTAAATCAATGAGTTCTACATGAGTACTCATTTATTTCCCACGAGTCATAATAAAGAAATCATAAACTTGTTATCCATATCTGCATCCATGCAACTCATCCCGGTCAACCTTTTGAGCCCAAAATGAAAGTGATTGGGAATACTAATGTATTCCATAACAATCAAATTAAATATCACGTGAGCTGATCCGTACAAGTCCATGAAGCTCGGGACTTCAACCGATTCTATCCAATCATCTTTGTGACTCAATCTTACTTTCATAACTGACGATCTTACTTGATGATTTCAGGTGTTAAGCGTGTCTGTTCGGTATGGAGACACACCAATACCTAGTGAGTCTCAATAGTGCAGGACTAGCACCTGATCCAGTAATAGATCATCACCTACGTTGTTTTGAGTTTAGTAATGGTGTTTACCAATTAAAAGCTCTCACTTTCTAATCTAACCATGAATATCACTTTAAGCTCTTAACTTCTGCAAGTCAAACCTCTTCACACATAGACTTTGTGTGATGACGTATCATAATTGTAAATCGTATAGAACTTTGGGACGAAAAATTTAATTTTATAATATCTAAAATATAAGTATATAAGATTACCATTAATAAATTGTATTATCTTTACAAGGTAAGACAACCATAATCTTGGTGAAGGGGATTCACATATGAATGGAGGGCATATTATAAAACATGTGCAACAATGAACTTCTAAAAAGGCTTTGAAAATCTTGTTTCAGATGTGGCTCAAAAGGGCAGTAGTTAAGAGTGTGCCGAGTCCCACAACACTTATGCAAACTCTACCAGGAGTCTGTGAAGGGGAAAATGAAAAAAGAAAAAATTCAAAGTTGACCAAAACGAATCCACTCATCTCGAAGCTTCTGACTTCAGTAATGATTTCGTCGATACAATTGGTGATTTCGTTGAGCAAGCGATTGTGGAAACCAAAATGGAATTATGTAACTCTTATTGGGAATGAAGCCCAATGGTCTAGTATTTATTTGTTTTCCTTTTGTAAGATATGTCTTGGATAACTTTTCTAACTTTAAGGTGTGTAATAGACTAATGCTAAAATTTAATTAATCATATTTCTTATCAAAATTAGTGTTTGCTTTTAGTAAGCTTCCAAATGGAGTCGTGAAGCTAGAGAATTTTGTATACTCGACTGTGGAAAAACACACACTATATTTAAGGACAAATTTTTTTTTTCTCTAACATAAAATCAACACAAGCCAATGTGGATACAAAATTATGTTCTACAAATATGATACAAGGAGTCGGCAAAGCAAATTTTACATTACCGAATGGCACAAAGTTTACCACAAACAATGCCTTATTTTTTCCACGATCTACAAGAAACCTTTTGAGTTTCAAAGATATATATTCTTATGAATTTGATACTCAATCTGTAACTGAAAACGCCATAAAAAAGTATATGTTTATCATAATGTATAAATGAGGGAAGAAATACATACTTCAAAAACTACCAATGATCCATACTGGATTGCATAACATGAATATAAATGCAATTGAATCAAATATGGTAGTTATGAAACCTTCAATACTTACCATATGGCATGACCAATTACGTCATCCTAGTTCAACCATGATGCGAAGAATTATTGAAAATACACATGGACATCCATAGAAGGACGATAAGATCCCTCAAGGAAAAATATTCCAGTGTAGGCTTGTTCTCTCAGAAAGTTAATTACCTTCGCCGGGAAAAAGGGAAAAAGATTCACGTATGTTCCTTGAGTGTATTCAAGGTGATATGTGGGCCGATTCACCCACTGCCTGGACCATTTCAATACTTCAAGGTATTGATAGATGCATATAACAAATTGTCACATGTGTGTTTGTTATCAACTCACAATATGACATTTGCTAAATTACTCGTTCAGATAATCAAATTGCGAGCTCAATTTCTTGATCATACAATAAAGAAAATTAGACTTGATAATTCCTGTGTCCCAGACATTCGATGATTATCGTATGTCAATGGGGATTGATGTTGACCATCTTGTTGCTCATGTACACACAACGAATGGTATGGCTGAATCATTGATCAAGCACCTCTAGCTTATTACTAGCTCATTAATAATAAGAACAATGTTTCCCACTTCGGTATAGGGTCATACAATATTATATGTTGCGGCATTAATTCGCGTTAGGCCAAGTGCGTATCATAAATGCTCCTCATAGCAACTTGTTGTCCGCCAAGAACCAAATATATCCCGTCTAGGGAATTTTGGTTGTTATGTTTATTTTCCTATTGCACCACTCCAAAGAACAAGGAGTGGTGTAATAAGACCATAAACAACACATTAAATATTCAGTTTTTGAAAACAGTCGGAAAGAGAAGAGCATAGTGACCTAATAAGGAAGAGCGTATTCCTGAACAAATACACAATGATGAAAATCAATAAATTTTGATTAATTATGCCAACCCGGGTATAATATCGAAACGAATGTGAACATCGATGATGCATTCTATTACAGTTTAGCATGCGATGTTATTGACGAAAATAATGGAGATCCCAAACCAAGGTCTGTTATTGAATGTAAAAATAAACGCGATTAGGCTGTGTGAAAAATGGCTATTGATGTTGAATTTTACTCGCTTAACAAGCGCAATTTTTTTGGGCCTATAGTGCTTATACTTGAAGATGTGAGACTTGTTGGTATTTGTGCCGAACAGAAATGAGAAACTGAGATTGTGAGATACAAGGCTCGACTTGTTGCATAAGGTTTTTCTCAAAGGCCCTGAATCGACTTTAAGGAAACATATTCTCCTCTCATGGATGGAATTACATTTAGATACTTCATCAGTCTAGCTATTCATAAGAAACTGAATATGCACCTTATGGATGTTGTTACCGCCTATTTATACAAATCGCCTGACACTGATATATAAATGAGGATCCCTGAACGATTCAAAATGCGTGAAGCATCAAGTTCAAAACCCAGATAAATATATTCAATCAAATTACAAAGATATCTATACGGGTTAAAGCAATTCGTACGGATGTGGTACAACCGATTAAGTGAATATTTGTTACGAAAGTGATATGTCAACGACCCTTTTTGCCTTTGCGTTTTCATTAAGAATACAACATCTGGTTATGTGATTATCGCTGTCTATGTTGATGATTTAGATATCATTGGGACCAATGAAGAGATTCTGGAATTAATTTCTTACTTAATGAAAGAATTGTTGGACATGTGTGTCCTTAAACAAGATACTTAACCATTTGTAAAAGATTATGACAAGTCGTTGAATAAAGATGGTACTTATTATGTTAATCTTATTATAGTTTCTGTAGAGTAAAATAGAATGTTTGATTCCATAGTTCATAAAGGATGCAATTATGTTATTATTATCACAAAGGAGTCATGTGAGGGAGAATTAATAAACATAATAAATGAACTTAAAATGTCCGTGACCTGATTAACTGGGTGGGAGCCCATTAATCGGTAAGGTCATTAATGTGACTGAAGTGATAATCCTATTCTGGATTTTGTGTGTGTCTACACTCACTAGAAGTGCATTAAGTATGAAGCGTCTTCATACTGGACTGGACCTGACTTAAACTCAAGAAAGTTGTCATATAAGACCGTCACTGACAACTTGTAGTTGAGTCGCAAAATGATGATCAAATGGATATTAGTTCTAAGTCCTGAGTGGTCATGAGTCTAAGCTACTGGCTTGATTGTTCTTTGATTTAACCGTTAAAGAACACAAGACATTACCGCTGTTCCCAACACTATTATTTTGGGAACATGATAGTCAGTAGTGAAGGATTGCTTGATCATAGATATGGGCATCACACAGCTCTCTTCAGAGTCATGATGATTCCCTTGATTGTCAGTGGTGAGAAGTGAGAGGTACCCGTGCGCAACTTATGAATCGAAACCATAAGTGGGTTGCTCATAATATTACTGGCTGAGTCAAGGATGAAAATGCATTGAGGGGCATTACGGTATAAAACGCCTGCTCATGTGTGAGTCATCAAGTGAAAGGACAATAATCGGTATTTGATTGAATCTAATGGACACCCTGCTGTATATAAGGGAATAATATATACCGTATCACTAAAGAGTGCAGCCTCGGGTCTATAGTGGAATCACTTCGAGGTTTGACGAACAACTAGCAGTTCGTTGGAGCTTAAGTGATACGGGTCCATGGTCCCCAGGATAGCTCCGTAACGGATGATACGTACGTGATTAAAATGCATTCTGGATAATGTTTAATCATTTGGCTTGACTTATAAAACTGACAAGTCTGTGACAGACGTCAGATAGTTTTATCGATAGCGTGGCAAAAGTATCATATTTTGGTACACGAAAGTAACTGATAAAAAGAAAGTTAGAATTTAGATTTTAGAACAGCACCATATTGTTCTAAATTAAATTCTAAGCAACTTTGCTTTTTGAACCAAGTCATTCTGACTTACGGTTTGTGATTTATGGATTTTCTAAGTTTATGACCCGGTTCGATAAACTTTGAAATTAAATCACATGTCACGAATTTAAATGATGGTGTAGCACCATGACATTTAATGTGTGATAAAGAGATCAGGAGCTATTAATATAATTTGATTATTTGGATTTGATTATTAATATCTTATTAATAATTAATTAATAATTAAAGGATTTATATTAATGAATAAATAATATATATTCATGTATTATTTAATGTGTAATTCGAATTAGGGTTTGAGTATAACAAACCCTAGATAAATTCGAATAACCAATCTTGAGAGATTTTATTTTTGCGGCATAAATACCTAAGGTCTGGTATAATGGCAAAAACCCTGAAATCAATTTAATCCATTGGATCGGTCATGATTGAGTATCAACCGTTGGATTGAGATAATTGATTCAAACCCTAAAGTAATTCGAAATTGAAACTTGGTGATCAAGTTTAGGTATTTCGAATTGGCTTAATTAATTCTGTCCGTTGGATCGGTTTTGAGATCTTATCTTTAAGCCGTCGGATTAGAAATTAATTAACATTATATATATGATGTTAAATTCGAATAAATATTAGGATAAAAAGTTCGAATTATGGTTTTATAAAACCCTAGGGTATTTGACTTTATCCCTAATTGATTTGATCCATTGGATTGGTTAAAGATTTAATTTTAACCATTGGATCTAGATAATCAATAACAAATTCGAATTTGGATATATATATATATATATAATAAAATTCAAAAAATATATGATATGATCTTATCTTATATTATTCAATTAATTAAATCCCTGATTAAATATATCCATTGGATCTAGATGAGATTGAATCTGGATCATTGGATTGAAATAATTATTTATATTTAATTAAGAGAATTCGAATAAAGGGAGGGAATATCTCCAAATCGGTTACAGCTTGAGCCTATAAAAGGGAAGCTGATTCTACACATTCAACACACCTTTCCCAGAGTAAAAACTCGAGCTCTCCCTCTCTCTTTAGGGTCTGCGAGTTTTTGCTTCTGATCTCTCTTTTCTGGTTCGGCTTAGGAGATATTTTTCTCCGGTAGCTTTAAAAGAACCTTCAGTTAAATTTTGCGACGGAATCCTGCCAGCGAAGCCCACGCTTCGGTAGCGAGGAATCCAGGAGTCATATCCCGGAAGATCACGGGAGTTTCCCTCAGCACCGGCGGAGCCCTGCCCAATTTCAGAACGCGCAGCCGGAATCATCAACTGAGGTACGGCCTTATGCATTGGGTAAATAAATGCGACCATTTACTGCTTTCTATCTGTTTCCTATTTCGACTAGATTATTAATAATGAATATGAAAATATTGAATTCGAAATATTTATCAGATCTCAGTTTTGATTGTTACCCGATATCCGTGTCGTCGGTCCGATAACAGGATTTCCGCTTTAAAATGAATTTTTAAATGTTACCGGGACGGCCCGGAGGCTATTATCGTGGTAAGGAAGTCGACTTGATACCATCGATTTCCAACAATTGGTATTAGAGCTACGGTTCCAGGATAAATAATTTCGAAATTTAAATTTAAAGGTTTAAAAGAATTATTTGATGAATAAATTAATAATTAAAATTGAAATTTATTTCTAGATATTTTAATTTTTAATTTAAAATTAGATTATTTCCCGACCCAAAAAAAATTCGTGACGGGAAGATGGGGCGGGCTGCTAGGCGCAGCCCAGCCCGTGGCTAAAGGGGACCAGGGGCTGCCGCTGCAGCCCCAGGGTCGAAACCCTAAGAGCCACTAGCCAGGCCCGAGGCAAGGCCCACGCCAGGGGCGAGGCCCAGGGCGAAACCCTTGCGGGTTGCCCTGGCGCGCAGCGCCTGGGCCTCGCGGGCTGACCTGCGGCCCACGCTGTCTGGCAGCGGAATGGGCTAGCAGGCCCAGCGCGAGGTGGGCGCTGCCCTGGCCCTCCCGAGAGGCTGGGCGTGGCTTTTCCTAGGGACGTGGGCCCGGGCTTAGGCCCGGAGGGCCCACGTACATAATTTTAATTATGGGTCGGAATTTATTCCGACCCAGATCCTTAGGAATAATTAAATATTAATTGAAATTGAATAAATTATGAATCAATAAAATATGGATGTTATTTATGTATAAATAACATTGACTTATTTTATATAATTCATAAAATTAAATATGGATATTATTTATTGAATAAATAATATTGTCTTATTTAATATTAAAATATGGATGATAATTCTTAGGAATGATATCATTGACTTATTTTAAAATTTCATAAATAATTAATTATAAGCCATAGCATAAATTAATGATTATTCTTAGAGAATGGGAATCATTAAAATCTAATTATATATATTCATCATAGATATAATTTGTAGTAACCTATTTTCATAACCCGTAAACATAGTGCTTATGTTTTACCATTATTAATATGTCGATTTAAGGATAGATATGAATAGCAAAGAGTAAATGTAAAGTGGGCATTATTAATCGGAAAAATCTCAATCATACAATCTTGTCTGAGGAAGAGGGAATCAAAAGTGGGGCCGGTTCACCATCCACTTCTGGGTGACCGGTTAGGACCCCTCCCATGTACCTGGAGAAAGTATGATTGACCTATCACTACCGATGAAATAATGAACACTATAAACAATGAGGCCTTATGTGTAATTACGTGCTGTAATTAATAAAGCCAAAATATAAACTTTTAATAGTCATTAAAGGAAAGTTTATAATAAGTTTTAATTAACTTATGATAAAAGTTAAAAACGTTATTTAACTAAAACAATGGCAAGTATAGAATAAATAATAAAAGGTCTCCATTATTACTGTCACATGGTCTGCTGACCACACCGCCTCGAGTCACCCTAGAGTGACCACTCCTCTTAAGGAAAGGTGTGCTTGTGGAAGGTTTGGCACCGTGAAAGTTCCAAAAGAATATGGGGACGGAGGAATCTTGGAAATGGACCGTGAGTCACCTTAGAGTGACCATTCCTTAAGGACGACGTTTTCAAGAGGATTCCGAGAACCGAAAATAATGGGTTAAGCTTGCACGGAAGTTGGTACTTCCCGACCGTCTATGATGATAGTTAATAGTCATAAAGAACTGTGGTGGTTCTTAACATTGAATATTAATTAAGTTTATGACTAAAAGTTAGTTCAACCAAACTACACAATTGATACCGCGAGTCACCTTAGAGTGACCATGCCTTAAGGACGGCAACGATGTGTACAGTCGGTTGAATTATCATGAAATAGTCCCAGGGTTTATTAACGTTTTCCCGAGAACATGTTTGCATCATGTGACTATTTCGAACCAACTTAATTACCCAAAACATTCTACCTATAATAAAGTTTAATAAGTTTCTTTTTCAATGCCAGTTAAAATGTCCGATCCAATTATCATCTTAGATGATGAACAAGATTCCGTTAACTCTCATTCACCTCTTGAGCAAGAATCTGAAGAGCCACTGACTATCTTTGAGAAAGATACGGAATGGTTCAAATATGATGTTGAGTATAATTTACTCACTCACTATTTCAGCCAGTATCATCTCAAAAGTCAAGCTTTCAAGAATGCTATGCTCAAGACGTCTCATGATGAAATTGAGAGATTACTGCTAAAAGTGAATAAAGTAACGGGACTTGTCAGTGAGGCAGTTGCAAGAGATAACAAAAGAAAGACTGAATCGAAAGCCGAACCTGGAAGGAAGGAAAGAAAGTTTTGTTTGTCAGCAATGTGTTTCCAGTGTGGAACAAATTCGAGAGTGAAAGGCCAGCTTAGATGCAGGCAACACCTCAGTTCACGCGAGGGTAAAACCTTTTCTGAACAATACATTGAATTTTATTGGAAGAGACTCAGGTCTCAGTTCCATAGATTAAAACTTCATAACATTGCGAACATTTTTCAATACAGAAGTGGCTTCTGCTAAGATGAAAAATGGACATGGAGCATTATGCATTGAATGCTGGCTCAAACCAAGGGCAAATGGACATACTATGTGCCGGAATTGCTTGCGGGCTTGGAGAGGTAAACAACTCTCCTGTTAACCCCAAATTAGTTTTTATTGGTGAGATTATATCTCGGATCAATAGATTAAACTAATATACTTTCTTCTTCTTTTTTCAGGTGGCGGGAGTTCCGGAGATGGAAGCTCAATTGCAAACGATAGCGAGTAGTATTCGAGTGATTCGAAGAAGGGAACTTGCTGATTTTAAGTTTGAATTCGATTTAAGTTTGTTGTCATTTCAATTATTGCAATTATTTTTGAACCTCAGTTTATGTCTATAATTCTTTGTCAATGAAATTATCATTTTTTGAATTATTCATAAACAGATGACATGTTGCTTTGAGGTAGTCTTCAATAAATATTTTTCAATTCATATGAAAATTGAATATCATTTTGGAATGATATAAAAGATAATCATTGTGCAAATTGATAACATGATTGTTGTCAAAAGTGAGAGTGGAAAAACACGGTCCCATGTTCAGAACCAAGTGATACTCAGATGTAGTGGGAGGTTGATATCAACAACACTACGAGTAGTCACTAAAAGAGTTTCATTAGAAACTCTGGGAATACTCAGACGTAGTGGGAGGTTCTAATGAACGGTTAAACACTACGAGTAAACCCAACTGTTTTTGACCTAGATGTTTCAAACACTAGTGTTGAAGATCCGACAAGCTTTGAGGAAGCTATGATGGATCCTGATAAGGGAGAATGGCATGAAGCCATGAACCAAGAAATAGAATCAATGGATTCTAATGAAGTCTGGGAACTTGTAGACCTACCTGATGGTTTCAAAACCATAGGGAATAAATGGGTATACAAGAGAAAGAGAGGAGTGGACGGGAAGGTTGAAACCTTCAAGGCTAGACTAGTGGCAAAGGGTTTTACCCAGAGGGAAGGTATTGATTTCGATGAGACCTTCGCTCCAGTCGCTAAGTATAAGTCCATCCGGATTCTCATGGCCATAGCCTGTAGTCTCAATTACGAGATATGGCAGATGGACGTCAAAACCGCATTCCTGAACGGGTACATTGACGAGAACATCTATATGGACCAACCAGAAGGGTTCGTGCAACAGGGTCAAGAAGGGAAAGTTTGCAGATTACTCAAGTCCATTTATGGATTGAAGCAAGCTTCCAGATCCTGGAATCTAAGGTTTGATGAGACCATCAAGACCTATGGGTTCATTCAGAATGAAACTGAAGCCTGCATTTATAAACTCAACGATGAGTCCGTGGAAATTTTTCTTGTTCTATACGTCGATGATATTCTTCTCATTGGAAACAGTGTGAAAAGATTATCAGACGTGAAAGCGTGGCTATCTACACAATTCCAAATGAAGGATATGGGAGAAGCCAGTTATGTTCTTGGGATCCGTATTTTCAGGGATCGCAATAACAGGCTTCTAGCCTTGTCACAAGCAGCTTACATCGATAAGGTGCTTGAACGTTTTGCAATGACAAACTCCAAGGGTGGTAACTTACCAACCAGGCATGGAGTGTTCTTTAGTAGGAACCAGTGTCCAACTTCTCCGGAAGAGCAAGACGTGATGAGGCGGGTACCCTATGCTTCAGCAGTGGGAAGTCTGATGTATGCTATGCAGTGTACAAGACCAGACATCTGTTACGCTGTGGGAATGGTTAGTAGATACCAATCCAACCCTGGTATGCCTCACTGGATCGGAGTGAAGAACATTCTCAAGTATCTTCGGAGAACGAGAAACTATATGTTAGTGTTTTCAGGAACAGAACTGAATCCACTAGGGTACACTGACTCTGATTTTATGTCTGACAAAGACGCGAGAAAATCAACTCCGGGAGCAGTGTACACCCTTGCTGGTGGAGCGATATTCTGGAGAAGCGTAAAGCAACCCTGTATCGCAGATTCCACTATGGAAGCTGAATATGTGGCTGCATGTGAAGCAGCCAAAGAATCAGTTTGGCTAAAGAATTTCTACTTGGAACTGGGTGTAGTCCCAGATGTAGATGGACCACAAACTCTATACTGTGATAACAGTGGAGCTGTGGCCAATTCGAAAGAGCCCCGAGACCATAACAAAGCAAAACATATAGAGAGGAAATACCATCTCATTAGAGAGATAGTACGCCGAGGGGACGTACGGGTTGTGAAAATAGCATCGGAGGACAATCTGGCTGATCCATTTACCAAGACGTTGCCAGAGAAAATATTCAGGAGGCATCTGGATAATATGGGCGTGAAAGACATGAGTCATCTTCTTTAAGTACAAGTAGGAGATTGTTGGACATGTGTGTCCTTAAACAAGATACTTAACCATTTGTAAAAGATTATGACAAGTCGTTGAATAAAGATGGTACTTATTATGTTAATCTTATTATAGTTTCTGTAGAGTAAAATAGAATGTTTGATTCCATAGTTCATAAAGGATGCAATTATGTTATTATTATCACAAAGGAGTCATGTGAGGGAGAATTAATAAACATAATAAATGAACTTAAAATGTCCGTGACCTGATTAACTGGGTGGGAGCCCATTAATCGGTAAGGTCATTAATGTGACTGAAGTGATAATCCTATTCTGGATTTTGTGTGTGTCTACACTCACTAGAAGTGCATTAAGTATGAAGCGTCTTCATACTGGACTGGACCTGACTTAAACTCAAGAAAGTTGTCATATAAGACCGTCACTGACAACTTGTAGTTGAGTCGCAAAATGATGATCAAATGGATATTAGTTCTAAGTCCTGAGTGGTCATGAGTCTAAGCTACTGGCTTGATTGTTCTTTGATTTAACCGTTAAAGAACACAAGACATTACCGCTGTTCCCAACACTATTATTTTGGGAACATGATAGTCAGTAGTGAAGGATTGCTTGATCATAGATATGGGCATCACACAGCTCTCTTCAGAGTCATGATGATTCCCTTGATTGTCAGTGGTGAGAAGTGAGAGGTACCCGTGCGCAACTTATGAATCGAAACCATAAGTGGGTTGCTCATAATATTACTGGCTGAGTCAAGGATGAAAATGCATTGAGGGGCATTACGGTATAAAACGCCTGCTCATGTGTGAGTCATCAAGTGAAAGGACAATAATCGGTATTTGATTGAATCTAATGGACACCCTGCTGTATATAAGGGAATAATATATACTGTATCACTAAAGAGTGCAGCCTCGGGTCTATAGTGGAATCACTTCGAGGTTTGACGAACAACTAGCAGTTCGTTGGAGCTTAAGTGATACGGGTCCATGGTCCCCAGGATAGCTCCGTAACGGATGATACGTACGTGATTAAAATGCATTCTGGATAATGTTTAATCATTTGGCTTGACTTATAAAACTGACAAGTCTGTGACAGACGTCAGATAGTTTTATCGATAGCGTGGCAAAAGTATCATATTTTGGTACACGAAAGTAACTGATAAAAAGAAAGTTAGAATTTAGATTTTAGAACAGCACCATATTGTTCTAAATTAAATTCTAAGCAACTTTGCTTTTTGAACCAAGTCATTCTGACTTACGGTTTGTGATTTATGGATTTTCTAAGTTTATGACCCGGTTCGATAAACTTTGAAATTAAATCACATGTCACGAATTTAAATGATGGTGTAGCACCATGACATTTAATGTGTGATAAAGAGATCAGGAGCTATTAATATAATTTGATTATTTGGATTTGATTATTAATATCTTATTAATAATTAATTAATAATTAAAGGATTTATATTAATGAATAAATAATATATATTCATGTATTATTTAATGTGTAATTCGAATTAGGGTTTGAGTATAACAAACCCTAGATAAATTCGAATAACCAATCTTGAGAGATTTTATTTTTGCGGCATAAATACCTAAGGTCTAGTATAATGGCAAAAACCCTGAAATCAATTTAATCCATTGGATCGGTCATGATTGAGTATCAACCGTTGGATTGAGATAATTGATTCAAACCCTAAAGTAATTCGAAATTGAAACTTGGTGATCAAGTTTAGGTATTTCGAATTGGCTTAATTAATTATGTCCGTTGGATCGGTTTTGAGATCTTATCTTTAAGCCGTCGGATTAGAAATTAATTAACATTATATATATGATGTTAAATTCGAATAAATATTAGGATAAAAGTTCGAATTAGGGTTTTATAAAACCCTAGGGTATTTGACTTTATCCCTAATTGATTTGATCCATTGGATTGGTTAAAGATTTAATTTTAACCATTGGATCTAGATAATCAATAACAAATTCGAATTTGGATATATATATATATATATATATATATAATAAAATTCGAAAAATATATGATATGATCTTATCTTATATTATTCAATTAATTAAATCCCTGATTAATTATATCCATTGGATCTAGATGAGATTGAATCTGGATCATTGGATTGAAATAATTATTTATATTTAATTAAGAGAATTCGAATAAAGGGAGGGAATATCTCCAAATCGGTTACATCTTGAGCCTATAAAAGGGAAGCTGATTCTACACATTCAACACACCTTTCCCAGAGTAAAAACTCGAGCTCTCCCTCTCTCTTTAGGGTCTGCGAGTTTTTGCTTCTGATCTCTCTTTTCTGGTTCGGCTTAGGAGATATTTTTCTCCGGTAGCTTTAAAAGAACCTTCAGTTAAATTTTGCGACGGAGTCCTGCCAGCGAAGCCCACGCTTCGGTAGCGAGGAATCCAGGAGTCATATCCCGGAAGATCACGGGAGTTTCCCTCAGCACCGACGGAGCCCTGCCCAATTTCAGAACGCGCAGCCGGAATCATCAACTGAGGTACGGCCTTATGCATTGGGTAAATAAATGCGACCATTTACTGCTTTCTATCTGTTTCCTATTTCGACTAGATTATTAATAATGAATATGAAAATATTGAATTCGAAATATTTATCAGATCTCAGTTTTGATTGTTACCCGATATCCGTGTCGTCGGTCCGATAACAGGATTTCCGCTTTAAAATGAATTTTTAAATGTTACCGGGACGGCCCGGAGGCTATTATCGTGGTAAGGAAGTCGACTTGATACCATCGATTTCCAACAAGAATTCTATATGAATGACCTTGGGAAAACAAAGTATTGTCTCGGTTTGCAAATTAAGCACTTGCAAATGGGATACTTGTGTATCAATCCAATTACACGAGAATAATTTTAAGGAGATTCGATATGGATAAATTAAATCCATTGAGTATCCTAATGGTCATGAGGTCCCTTGATATAGGTAGGATCCATATCACCCGCATGAGGAATCTGAAGAGATTCTTGGTCCAAAAGTACCATATTTCAGTGCAATTGGGGCTCTTATGAACCTTGCTAATTGTACTTGACTGGATATAGCTTTTGTTGTTAATTGTTAGCAAGATTCAGTTCAACTCTTACTAAAAGACACTAGAATGGAATTAAACATCTTTTTCGTTATATTCGAGGAACAATTGATTTGGGATTATTTTACCCTAACAATATGAAACCAGCTTTGATTGGAATTTAATATGAGCAATCTGTGTGTACTGTTTTTCATTTACTATGGTTTTTATCCTACTGGGTTTTCCTAGTAAGGTTTTTTAATGAGGCATCATATACAGACAAGATGTGCTTGGTCTAGTGGTAACAAGTACGTCACTCAAGACATTAGAGGTCTTGAGTTCGAGTCACCATGAGAGTATGAGTGAAATCCAAAGATCCTCAAATATATATAAAGAGGAAAAAAAAAGCATCATATACACGTAAATATTGTAACAACATTCCAATAGAGAGTATTATGGATAATATTAAAATGCTCATATGTATCAATCATGTGTTTTATCATGCATAGTTAATATTAGTCAACAATGTATACTCCCAATATTTTCCTACCCTCTCTAAGTGGATGAATAAATTCAACTTCTCATTTCTACACTTTTAACATTTTACATCATCTTTATCTTACTCTAAATCTTCTCCATCCTCTCCTTCGTAATCATCTTTCACATTCATCCACTATATCATATATCACTCACTAAATCTCTTACCACTCTAATTCTTGATGCAAAGTTAGTGATTTTACAACGTGGTTCAAGTTGTTGATCCATGCATCTTATTTGTTTTAATGCATTTTTTCCCAATCTTTAGTATTTGTCTCAGTAGAAAGTTGAATAAGGAATTTTCAACTGAAACAAAGTTCTCTTCTATGGCTTACTTTTATAGTCAACTGAGAATATTTCCCTTCTTTGCGAATTTCTCCCTAATATACACCTTTATATTCTTATGAATGTTCATATTGCAGTAAATATTTATTATTCGAAGAGTTATGGCACTTACGTCAGATGAACTTGCTCGACAGATTATAAACCGACAAAAAAAATCTTAGTTGATTGATACCATGTTCAATACTATATATTTTTTTTAACTTCTCTCTCTCTATATATAATTATATATATATACTCAATTTCCATCGTATAATAACCGGTATTCTCTCTTAATATAAAAAGATAAAAATAAAAACTCTATTTTCAAAGGTGTATGAACATGGTGAATCATAATTAAGAAAACATTATTTATTTGCAGGTTAATTCTATTTAAAAAAAAAAAAAAGCCTAGACATTCATTTATGATTTATTTAGGATTTGTAACATCTATTAGAGGATTCAATAAGAAAAGAAATAATGAAAAAAGAGAAAGCATTTTTACATGAAAAGGCCGTTGAGGTTCGAGTCCTTGAATATTACCTCGTTTCTCTTAACCAAAGGAAAATGAGGTAACAAATTTGGATAGTTTTCTTTTTAAGTATTGCTCATTAAATCCTAAAATCCCGGCAAAACGGATAAGTCAGCAATGCCCCTAGGAAGGTCGGCGATTTTCTTCAGTAGCGCAAGCCTGTTGGTCCGGATTTTTTCATCCTCCTGTCGTATTATTGTCATAAATTGAAATTCAAGAAAAAATCAAACAAATTTGGTGAATATAGATACAATTCACAAGAGACTAAACTCAAAGCAGAATGAAAGATTCCATTTAACGGTTTTCATGTCTACATTTTATAATGAATCGCATTTTTTGATGTAAAATAGTGACAATGCAAAACCAAATTGCAGCTGTTGCAAATAAAAGGGATATTTGTGGCAAAATACCCAAAAAAAAAAAAAGGTGAAAGTGGCACGGTGCATATTCCATTTCTTATTTTTGCTGCAGCTTATATTCTTAATGTTGTCATAAAGTCATTTTCACCTAAATTTAAGGCATTTTTCCCAGTTTTATTCCATTAATTCTGAAAACAAAGAACCAGGTACACTGAACTGTGATACATTTATCGAAAGTAGATAAGCATCGATTTAAGCTGAAATATAAACAATCAAGAGTAATCATCTTCCACATTCAAATTATAGGTTAGCTCTAGATTAATTCCACTAGGATCGACTAATATTATGGCCTTTCGAACTGGAATAAATTGGGAAGAAAGAGACGTACCACCATTACAAATACGCTTTCGAAGAAATCCTCGAGCGGTTGTAGAAGCTGCAACGATGCATTGACAAACTCGTCGACCTCAACACCTGTCACAAAACACACGTAAAACTCTAGGAATTAATTATGTTAAACTAATATGAGCAACATAAATTCAGTATTACAACTAATATAAACCATAAATGTGAGACATTAAGCACCTGGATGTATTCTGGTGTTGATCGATAAGAAAGTACTCCACAAATTCCTCTCCTCTTTTGAATCAAACAGAGCCTCGTCCACCTGTCATTTCACTTCCCGTCAAGACATACTCGGAGCCAAAACCAGCAATTACGTGTAAACAATAGAATTAAATAAAAATTATGTCGCAAGTGTAGCCATTATTTCCAAAAATATCAGTTTAAGTTCTTTCTGTTTCTGTTCCTTGGAAATCAAGAAATAGTTCAAAACAAAATCTAGATATGGATGCTTTGTTATCATTATTATGATAGTTATTCTTATGAGCTATTTGTTAAGAAAAAAAAAAGTTCAAACTATATTATGTATATATTCCTATGATATATATATATACATGTACCTCAATATCAAGGTGTAGAGATTTTCCACGAACAATTCTGGTTGGACGAGAATACACTTCTATTACCTTTTGAAGAAGCGTGGCTTTAGACAAAGCATCCAGCTATAAGCAAAGTAAAGCGCATTAGATTAATTTATATTTCTACTTTTCATATAAATTTATTTGTATTATTATTTTCTTATTTGCTAATGGCCATATGAGGAATCTAACATATATTTTACCGAGTTATCCCTAAGATATTTAATTTATTATTTGAACGCACTTCCGATGCATCAGTTACTCGTAATAATGTGATCCCAAGTTAATGGATAAATTTATCAAGTTGAAAGAAAAAAAAAAAGTCTTTGCCACAGGTGGCCCTCTAAGATATAGTATGTGCACAAATGTCTCCTCAAAAAGGAATATTGCACATAAAGGAAAGAACAAAAAATAAAAATAAAATTGTAGGCATTTAATTCCTTTATATTTTATTTCATTAAAAATATAAATAGGGGAGAATATCATGAACAAAATTTGGTTAGATTTTATAGATTTAAATCTGTTAATTAACAAGATATAATAAATTATCATAACTCCATGATAATATGTTATGTTGTAATTCTTATTAATTTTCGGATTTGACCGACTGTTTGAGCATATTTCATGTATCAAAAGGGCTATTTGTGGCACACACACAAAAATATATATAAAATTACAAAAAATTCCTTACTTTAGAGGCAGACTTTGAGGCTAGAGACGGATTGTTGGCACGCTCTAAGAGAACAGCACGAACGACTTCGGAGTTAATTCCCTTATCAACCTGTAGTTAGAAGTAAAACATAATTAATAATACACAAAGATGCATTATTATAATTAGTCACTTGCAATTGTGCGAATCCCCTTAGTAAGTAACTACAGTTTCAATAAAGCCCTGGATCCCGTTCTCGTTACGGGCGCCGTGTTTCTCGTCTCTGAACCTCACTCTCTCACAAGTCAAGTAACTAAGCTAGCTACACTAAGAGAATAGTTTGGTTCAAAGCCAATCTGAAAATGTGACCCAATTATTTAAAAAAAAAAAAACATAGTCGGAAACACTTAAAATCGACATAACTAGAATATATGACTAATGCGTAAATCACAAATAAAGGGAAACTTGAAAAAAATAACTCATCATTTACCGCAAGTTCTCAAACTAATCCTTCAAATTTCATAATTCTAAAGATGATCTTTTCCTGACTATTTTTGTCTATCAATACAGGACAAATATAGTGCAGAATTTTGAACAAAAATTGTCCTGAAACGATCATTTCAGAATTACGAAACTTTGTGGATTATTTTGCGAAATAGTGGTAATTTAAGAATCATTCTTTTAGTTTTCTCGGCTTGAATTGCTGACATTAAAACAGCCTAATTTCTTCTTCCCGACCCATCAACTACTTAGCCCGATTCCCGAGCCCGTGTTTGCTTCCTTCTTTGGTAAGTCTTACCAAAGAAGGTATGCATAAAGCAAGCCTCATCCTTGCTTCACAGGAGATTGAAAAAATTATGGGTCAATAGTTATAGAGGTGACAGACGTATAACAAAGAAAGTTACACTTACCAAAAACTGCTCTAGTCTCCGAATTACGAATTGAAATACCTAAAAAATAGCTCAAAAGAATAAGCAAACCTTGAAAAATCAAAACAAAATTAGGACTTCATATTTATATACCATATTTTTGCTAAAGTTGACTATAAATGCATTATCGAGTTCTACTTCATGCATATTACATCTTTACAGTCAAGTTTATTTTCATAAATAATTTTGACATGCTAAAAGAAATAACCAATGACAAGATCTTTGCTACTTATCAAGGTACTCCTAAGTTGGCTATTTTGGTATGATTCAACCTCATAACTTTCTAATATTTTGGCATTTTGGGAGACTCAAACTCCTAATACGGTACATTTTATATTTTATAATTAATGTATTAGTCAATTAAATACGAATTTAACAAGAAAAAAAAGAAATAAATAGACTAAACGTGCTATTATTTATCATAACTTTAAGGAACTATTAATTTACCACGCTAATCCCCAGTCATGACAAGACAAAATACAGTATAATCGAGGTTTAATTAATTTATCAAGTTTTGATAATACGAGGTTTTACTGTACATAAAATGGAATATTGTAATAAATACCGAATTAAGGTAACGAGTAGCATTTATTTGGTGATCATAATATTAGTTTACAAGAAAATTTCGTAAATTTGGTTAACTTACATTATCGAGAGTAGCGGCTTCCACTTTTAAAGGCTGGACTTCTGCAGCAAGATTTAAAGCTTCTTTCAAGTCAAGATCTTTATCATTCTCCACCAACACTTGCACCTACAAAAACAAAATCAAGGATCATACTGTTAATAGGTAAATTCAAAAGAAGAAATATATTTATTAATCATAATAACAATAATAATTACAAGACCGTATGAGATTCGCCTGAGGCCAAATGGGTCATTCGTAGAACTAGGCTGACAACCAGCCGCAAATAAACCAACAAGGCTATCTAATCTGCATACATCATGTTTGTATCAATATCGACAAGAATTAGGATTAGCAAATTTCAAGACAAAGGATCCATCTAATGATCGAGAATGAATATACAATTGTACTATATAATAATAATAGACGTAACAATAACTACAAAACGAACAATAATAATAATAATAATAATAATAATAATAATAATAATAATAATAGGATCTTTAGCTACTTTACAATTAACAATTTTCTGTCCCGTTGTTCAGCAGCACGACAACGAATTGGTTTGGTTTTCTCGATTAAGTGTTGTTAAAGAATATTCTAGATTTATTTAGAGTATTATAGATTATGCTTATCTAGAAAAATCTAGGTTAGATTTAATTAGAATCACTTAGAATTAGAATTATCTAGAATGTATTTATTACTCTTTAGAATAACCTAGAAGCAGAATAATCTAAAACACTTGTACATGTATAGATAGCCTTCTACACTCAATGAAATAAATAACATTTTTCCTCTCCATTTTCTTTGTTAACATGGTATCAGAGCCACGTTCCGAAATTAGCCATCCCATTTTTTTGGATCGAAATTTGTCTCTTTCCACTCGCCTACTTCCGAAATTAGTTATCCCATTTTTTGGGTTCGAAATTTGTCTTTTTCCTCTCGCCTACTTCTGAAATTAGCTATCCCATTTTTTGGGTTCGAAATTTGTCTCTTTCCACTCCAAAATCTTCTCATCATTCAATCTATTCGAAATCCCCTTTTACCCATTTGTTTTAGCCTCGTACACACGCCTCCACGCGCCACCCTCGACAACCGTTTTTCGATTCCATCACCGCCCAATACTTCATCTAATTATATTGCTTGTGTTGCTCCGAATCACCTTAGTCGCCTTCGTTATCTTGCTACCTACCTCTCAAATTCGAAATGAATGAACAAAAACATGCCGGTGTTACAGAAATGGTGCCCGTACTCTCGAAGATTACGGACCACAAGTTGAATGGTTCGAACTATATTTATTGGATCAAGACCATTCGTTTGTTTCTCCGAAGTATTGACAAAGACAACCACTTGACCGACATTGCTCCAAGCGACGAGTCACGACAAGGCTTGGTTTCCACATCATATGTAAAGACGGACGACCAAATAGGAGATATTCTCACAAAGGCTCTTAACTGGGTGCGGGTCGAATCTTTGTAACGAGCTGAGCATGATTAACATATATGCTCCAGCTTGAGGGGGAGTATTAAAGAATATTCTAGATTTATTTAGAGTATTATAGATTATGTTTATCTAGAACAATCTAGGTTAAATTTAATTAGAATCACTTAGAATTAGAATTATCTAGAATGTATTTATTACTCTTTAGAATAACCTAGAAGTAGAATAATCTAGAACACTTGTACATGTATAAATAGCCTTCTACCCGCAATGAAATAAACAACATTTTTCCTCTCCATTTTCTTTGTTAACAAGAGCTAACCATTTATCTAATTGAAATTTAGAAAAGACATAGTCTAATGATTTTCCAGATGGAGATGCAGTTATAACTTATAATAGGTTTAATTTATTTTTAATTAAATTATTATATGTGTCGAGGTCTTATTTTGTGTAGTCAGTTTGACTCAAGATATCATTTTGGCTAGCTTTGGCCGTGACCTTTATGGAATGGTCCTTTGGTATACTGTTGGCTTACGTGTTCGTGTTCTTTCCATTATGTTTTCATTACCGGTTTCTATCAAGTTAAATTAAATCCTACCAAGTCAACGTTTTCTAACTCTTTGTTTGAAAAGAAATTTAACCGTGAAAGGATAATAAACAGAACCTATGATTTAGTATCACCTGTCTGCAATAGAAAGAACCATTCCCACATCACTTTTAGGCAGTATATCTCCAGAATATCTAGGAAGTGTGATTTCAAACAAGCCCTCTGCTATCTGCAATGAACAAATGAAAGCAAAGAGAACAGATATTTTAGGCACTAATCATACCTTAATACCAAAAATAAATGTAGGAAAAGTAATGGCATGATAAAAAAATAAAAACCTGCTCTGAATAGCCATCTCTACGAGCATAATGACGAGCCATTATACCAGAAAGAGATGTAAATTCCGAAACAACTGATGTGGCAAGATCTGACATGGCAAGTGATGCGGCTTCTTCAATGCTTTGATGCAAATCATCGGGGATCCTTAAAGCCGAACTAAGTTTGCTTACAATATTCTGAACCCGTGTCATCTTTTCAAGCAATGTTCCTAGCTTTTCCTGTTTATGTCATGCACCCAATATTATATGAGATAGCAGTGTCGATAAATGTACGAAGGAAATAAAACATAATTACTTCCTGCATTAGAGAATAAATAGTAGATTACATGAAAAAGGATCCCGTTTAGTTTGCTTCTGAATTCAGAAAACCTTTTTCTCGTGTCCATCTCGTAAAAAAACTTGGCATCCTCATACCTTGCTCTGCACACAGCATAAATAATGTAAGAACTTCAAAGTTGTAAGGAAAATTGGCATAATGAGTATTTACAGAGCAATCACTTCATAAAATTATTGCGAGAATTTCTTAATAATTCATTCCATAAGGCAAAATGACATTTCATAAATACAATTCTACTCTAAAAATAAATAAATAATCTCTAATCCAAAAAATAATATTCTAATACTTACAAGAGTACTAGATGCATAAAGTAAACTTTCTGGTTTACGAAACTAATCCTACAAAGATAATTACATATTCTGAAAATATAATGGCTGGTATAAAGTTAGCACGACATATTTACCTTAATACAGCCTCATTCCCTTTTTTCACTATCTTCTTATCAACTGATCCATTGGCCACCTGAGAAATATTTGAGGCTTTTACTAAACAACAACGTAATATCACTGTTTTTATGTACGCACACCTGTTAACCGTGTCTCACCGCAATGAAGTAAGGCAACAGCTTTCCAGTTTTATCCCTCACGGCAAAATACCTTTGATGCTTTTGCATAACCTGCATGTCACAGTTTAAAATTTAAAAAAGTTCATTTTAATTAAGGAAAAAAGAGAATCTATTTATTATTAAGCTAGATGTCATATTAATATTCATTTTAGAGGCTTTGATCTGCTCAACTTAATACTTCTAATTCTAAATATTGGTCACTGTCATAGGCTTTGCTCAGCTAAATGTATCTTAACTACAGTTCTTCATTTTTATAGATCAATGCCGGATTCTGAAAATTCAAACATTAATTTCTTTTAATTTTCTTTTACTAGATAAAAAAATAAATAAATTCCGCTAATCTAAATGTCTTACCATAATCAGAAGATCATCTGGAAGCTCTAAGAAGGATTCTTTAAACTCTCCAAGAACAGGAACGGGCGCCTCTACCAGATTTGCGACCTGAAGCATCCTTTCTGGTCAACATAGTTTTTCCAAAGCTTAACAAATAAATGCGCTTAACAAATACCTCGTTGAGTAAGCTCTCCAAAGCAACAACATTTCCCTCTACAGTTCTTGCAAGAGAATTGGACTGCTCCAAAATTCTTTTCTTCCGCTCCTGAGTAAAAATTTAAGGTATGATAAACTCTTTTTTTTCTTTTCTAGGATGATACGATAGGAAATATATTAAGAGGTCAAAAAGTAGAAGTTCAAAATTTCTTTTTTTGATACCTCGATTTCAATAGTGATCCCAGCATTCTTCATCTGGTCAGCATACGATTCTGCAGCTTCTACCTATGATATTCAAATAGCTAAGACGATCAAGAGACTTTTTAAAAAAAAATAATTTAAAAGACACATAATTTTATTGATAGAAGAAGATTATTGTAAAGACAGAGTATAGGTTAAGATCAAGAGATTTATATTAATACCAGAAACTATTTATAACACAGAATGACAATTCAATTTACTCAACTGTAGGTCGATAATATCAGTTCTAAAAATATTGCAATTGGTATAGTTGACTCAAGAGAGCGTGATTACCGTTTTCTTTTATTTTTAATGAGAAATAGATTGGATATTTGTTCAAATGTCAAACGGCGAACTAATAAAGGTTCAAAAGAAAAGGATGAAAAAACTATCCTTCAAATAACAACAAATGACCTGCAGATGCAAGCATAATTATCATAATTCCTTGACAAATGACGAAGATAGAAACACCTTAATATAAATGTATTTCAATATTTATTGTTATACATATATATCAAGAGTTTCAGTGTACGTTGATTATGAATGTACATGTATAACAAAGTTCTCTCATCTCATATACCTCAAGTGTAGCCGACTTAGTGTTACGAAGACCGTATGACTTGTTGCCACTGTCAAAAAATAAAAGAAGGAAACAAAAATCGTTCATGTGAAGGAAACTGAGAAGGTAGAAGAGGCAATGTATAATCCCTATTCTCTTATTCATTACATATGCTTAATTAGAGCATGAAACTTTGATAACATTAAAGACAGAACTTGACAAACCAAAAATAAATAAATGTAAATCAACAAAGACTTGCCAGAGAAGCATGCCATAAAAATCAGAATTTCAAATAATTATTCACAATTCTCCGACCAAAGAAATGATTGATCAAAATAACTAGTCACTGATAACAAGTACAATTTACTAATTTAATATTCAAAGAATCTTTACCTATGAAGTCCAGCAAAAGTGAATGGCACAATTACATCTCCATGGAGAGCCAAAATCCAACGGATGGGTCTGCTAAACATAATCTGCATTATTTTAGGTGGATCAATATTACGATTCTTTTATTTAAAAAAATTATCTCCATTACTATTAGAGAAATATGAAGTAGAACTTTGTGGAGAATTGAAAATCCACTAAAAAACGTTCATATAATAACTCGTCAACAATACATAAATCTGTAAACCAAGGGTATACAAATTTTACATATTTCATTCACTTCATATACAAACTCTATAGATACTAAGACAATTTTATTTTTTACATATTAAGTTGGAATTGAAGTGAACTTAGTACACAAAGCTGGAGCTGTAAAGATATGATAAGTTAAAAAGTATAATCGTAGACCTGAACTGTCCCTTGTAGTTCTGTTTTCTTGATGAACAAAAAAACTCATCTCAGCTAAATTTTTGTAATGCTAAATACAATAATTATTAGAAAGGACTTTTTTGTAGAAAAATCAAGTGCAAAAATCAGATTTCCCAAACCTGAGAGTTCCACCGCATTGACTTGGGGAACGATATTTTAGAAAATGAATTCGGCAGGTCCTCGGATAGAACCTAAAGAGAAAAATAAAAGAATGGAAACAAATATAATCATATTGGTATATTAGTTCGCGATATATCTTTATATAAATGACAAGTAAATCAAAGAAAAATATTTCATACCAAACCATGATTCAAATTAAGACAACAATCCCAATTTTTTTCTCTTTTTAGTGGTGTTTCTATATATGTCAAATCATGGATAAATTCTCATTAGAAAAAAAGATCATAAAGAGTGTTGACAATTCATTGAGAAACTTCAAGCTCATAAGCCATATAACATTTCATAACTTTAGTTTATAGAAAATAGAAACTATATATGAACACCATTCTTGCCTTCATTTTAAGGCTTATGAAGTAGTTTTACTGATTCTCCATCAGATATTAGTATTGAAGATTTAACATTGATCAACATGGCCCCAACTATCTTATTTGTCAGCTTTTGAATACATTTTTTTTAATACATTTTAGAACATAAAAACCGGAACAGGTTTTCATTGCTTGTAAACTGGTTTTCTGATAAAATGCTAGTACTATCTGAAGGAAAAGTCCCTTCCAAATTAAGCAGAAATCAAATTGTCAGCAACAGAACATTGTTCTATACCTCCAATGCGAGTCGGGAAGATTCCTTTATAAGAGCATAAACATATTCTGTTTTCCCTACAATAGAAAACTTCTTGACCATTATCAAGTGTGGAGTATAAACAAGAATAATTACAAAATTTACAGGATAAGAGCTAAATATCTAAACTCCAATATGTTGTATGTCACGGTTCATGTTTCTTGGTTCTGTCATATCAGCATAAAAGTTGCAATATTTTTGCACATAAAAAAGGGAAATGTTACATGTGGTGCAATTACTAAACCAACATATTACATCGAATGCTATTGTCCTCATCCTTCATTACTTTGAAACTGATAATAATCAACAATATCAACATCTTGTAATCTAATATTTATGCCAAAAATTAGAAACACGCTACAGTATATTCAGAGTGACATTATAAACTAGAGTTTTTTTCATATAAAAAAAAAAATAGAAGCTACATCAGAGACTCACCGTCGATCTTTTTGTATACTGAATCCAGTGATATGGAATACCTACGACAAAATCCCTCACCAGCCTGACAACAAAAGCAGTGACATAGTTTGACGGTTATTCAAGATGTACCCATTAACAGCAATATTACAAACACTAACATGCAATATGGTAATGCTAATGCTGATATTTTGTGTAATTTTATGGGTATATATATGTTGTATTTATCTTTGCAGTCTTTGTACAGTCATTAATTAAGGATAGATTTGTCATTTTATTTTTCCTCGACTAGATCTGTATATATTGGCTGTTGCCTCATCAAATGTACAACTAGAAGTATTATTCCCAAAATATTAACACGTAACATAAAACAAAGATGAAAAATCATGAAATCAATAATCTTTCAAACAGAATACAAAGTAGTAAATTCAATATTCCTCTTTGATAAACCAAAAATAAACGTTGAGAACAACAGAGGCACCTTTGTGGGATTTCCTTGATCATCAAATGCTTTTGAAACGGGAGGGCCCCGAACCTCAACCTCATTCTCTTCTTGTTTAGTGCAAAGATTCTCAACGAAAACCTGAAACTCTGACGATCAGTACTTAAAAATCTTCGCAGAAAGCAGAAAGATGATACATATATTCTATGGAACAAACTTTATTGATTTTGAATTCTGTAGGTCATCACGCAAAGAAACTAAATGCTTAATATTTTGTAATATCTCCCACAACTGAATTCAAGGCCTCCAAATAAAAATTTATTTCCCGCCTTACCATTTCACCATATGATAGTAACTGTATTTTCGTTAACTAGAACCAACAAGTGATAGCTTTGAGTTTTGGAGAGAAAGAAATAATTTCTTTCTGAATTAATGAATAATAAAACTTACAACCAACACATAGGCTAATTTGGAACAATAAACTACGTACGTAACTTTTAAGAATATTTTTTTAAAAAAGAAAACGATTTATTGATAAAGATAAATTTTCAGTGCTAGGACAAGATTGATTTCAGAAGTAACTTTTAAGAATTGTATAACTGTTAAACAGCAAAAACTGTTAAACTATTATACATAATTATGTCTCAATTTTTTACGCCAGTTAAGGGTCTAGTAAAATATGTTTCAAGATTTAAGTAGCTCGGACCCGGTCCGGACTTTTTGGTTGTAATCACTCGGAGTATTTAAGAGACCTTAAGCTAATGAGAAAGATAGTCAACAACTATTCGCTTTAAACTTAATCTGTTTCAAAAGGTTGGCGAAGCTCCTATTTCTGGAACTTTTTTGGGTGATAACATAAACGACCCAAATAACATAACATTAACCATAAGTAGGTCTGAAAATTTGGCCCGGAAAACCAGGCTTTTGCACAATAACCAGAAACTGGGATCGGTCCGGGGCCTAAAAGTCAGGTTCATGTTTTATAATAACAAAGTTGTGTTACAATAGCAAGAGAGGTAATCATACCACAAGCCTGCGAGGTGTGCCAAAGGCATTTACTTCTCCATGGTTCAACCTTTGCTTATGTAACAACTGTACAACCAAATCTTTCAGCTGCAATGCACCAAGTAACGACTGTAAGGCTGACATGTAACCATTGGATATTTCTATTTGTATGATTGACCATTACGTTTCTTATAATGAGAAAATTTCAAAATGAGGACGACGATATTTTCAGAAGATGAGGATAGAGAAGGGAAAGGATGACAAAAATTTGCCCTTGAACTAAGATAGACATGGATAGAAACAGAATTTTAATAAACATGACATTTTGATTGCAGGCAGCTAGTAATTAACAGGAAAAATGTGGAAAAAAAAAATACAGCCCCGGATTTTGATCTCGTACTGGGAGCCATGATGACAAACAAACGCACACGAGAATGCAAAAATCTAATTAACGAAGACTAGTGGAGAAATTATACTTGCTGACTTGCATCAACAACATCCTGAGGAGGTATCTCTTCTGTTCCAATTTCAAGAACAAGCAACCTTGAATCACCATGGACCTGAGTAAAGCAGAAATAAACATACAAATAAAGAAAAAGTGAAGATTAAGGGCAAAAAGAAGAAGGAAATTGGCATTTAAACAATATAAATAAATTGATGAAATGCAAAGAAATAAGTACTAGTAAACAATGCCAGTAATGATCGTCAAAAATCAATTAGCAAGTTTTTTTACAATTATCAATTATTTTGTGAGTATGAACTAAAAACTAAATGCAACTGTTTTAATGAGTTCCAAAAATAAACGTACTTCAATCTCAAAAAACATAGACATGCAATTGCCTTTGCATGGTGATGAATGGTGAAGTTACATATACACGACAACGCCTTGCGTGAAACCTGTAGATTCTTCTTTTTACAACTCTTTTAATATACATATATATATATACACACACACACACACATAGAAAACTACAGAAATATGGAAAGTTAGGGATTATTTCGTAAATATTAATTTTTAATTGTAATTTAATGAGTTTTAGCATGGAGAACCTAACGTGATTAAGAAAAGGCAAAAGGGTTCAGTTGCTTTTCTTTTTTTCTTTTTTTAATTACCAAAAAAATAAATCTCTGAGCAATGTCCAAAAAGGGTTGTTACATTGGCTTTGTCTTGAAGTTATTAGCCAATTTTCCACCACATACTCATCATGTTCAGCTGGTAGCACATACTCATCATGTTCACGATGGACATGTGGTTAACTAACTAGCTACAATTACACTTAAGCATAATGTATAATTCCCAATATAAATCATTCTCTTGATAACAGATCAGAAATGAAAACTGGTCGAATCTTAAGATTTCAGAAACATAATCCAACCTTTTTGGCGGCTTCTTCAAGAAGCTCTTTAGGGCATACAGGATTATGAGCTTCAGAAATAATGCCTAAGGGATGCCCCAAAGACTCTCTGGTTGTCAGCCAAAGTTGTGCACACTGACGAGCTAAACTAAAAGGAACAATTAAGAAGATGCATAAGCATAACAATATAGTGTAAATATTGTATGTGTGTGTAAGCGCAGAAAATGTAAATATAATGAACAACCAAAATAGATCTTACCTGCGCATACGACCAAAATATCGTGCACGCTCTGTCACTCCAACAAAGCCTCTTGAGTCTAAGATATTAAAAGTATGCGAAGTTTTCAGAAGCTGATCATACCTAATATGCAACGTAGCAAATAGGCAACCCGTAAGAGCCCAACCAATTAAGATCATTTTATTAAGAAGTTACAGAAATATAAATAGAAAAGGAAGCAGAAATTAAGCATACGCAGGGATTGGTAGACCGGAAGAAAGCAAGGAGCGAGATTCTTCCTCAAAAAAGCCAAATTGTTTTTGAAGATGGTCCACACTAGCGTGTTCTAGATAATATGCGCTCATTTCTTTCCTGAAAAACAAATGTCCATATCTTATCCCGCAAGCCATCACAGTAAAAATGCATGTGAGAATTGATATGAACAAATGAAACAACAAGATAAGTACGAGAAGAAGCTCGAAAAGAGTGATCCTACAGTAGAAGAAGATATAATAAAGAAAAGCGTTGTGTTTTCATTTGGGATTCAATCTTTTTGCTACCTTATCCCAGTTCATGACAAGTGTAATCCCCATTTTCGGATATAGTGTTCTATGTATCAATATAAAAAGAACTAAGAAACTAATACAAAATAGTTATTTTTCTGCAGGACGGAACCAAAACCTAGGTGTAATCTGGTTTCTGGGTCCTACACAAAAGAAGAGAGCCAAAATTTTGGATTTAGGAACTAGTTTCACAAACACATAAACCAAACACAATCTGGTTTTGGTTTCAGGGTGTTTGAAACCAGAACCCAGATAGATGAATGGTTGAGAATACAAAGCCAACTAATATACAATCAAGTATTTCTCTGAAGGAACGAAATTTGAAAACAGCTTGAACATGGTTTTTGGTTCCTACCCAAAATTTTGGTTTACAGAACTAGTTTCACAAAAACTCAAACCAAACATGACTCCTGGATTGTTTTAAGACATTCCTAAACCAAAGCTGGTTTTGAAATTCAAAGCAAACAAGGCCGACAAGTTTCTTGCATCACTATCCCTGTTCAATTCCTATGCGACAAAGATAATTATGGGAAATTTCAAAAGCAGTTATTGATAAGGAAGAATCATATTTACTCATTTTCCATAAACAGCTCCCCATAAGTAATTCCATCAGCATACAGAATTTTTTTGAAATGATCAACTCCCTGCAATTAGATTTGGTAAATTATACAAGTAGAGTGAGGAAAATTATATATCAGAAGGGTACCAACAAATACCTGCAGCAGCATGAGGATGCGCTCAAGGCCATAGGTAATTTCAACAGATATTGGGGACAATGGAATACTTCCAGCCTACAGTTAAATGCATTTGTTTAGTTATTTTATTCCGCAATACTAATGTTTAAATACAAAATAGTTACTTCCTATGGAGCCTAATATATTACACAAGAGATAAGACTATAATTAAAATAAAATAAAACGGAAATCCATATAAATAGTAGCTAAATAAAGTTTAAACAATCAAAGTCTCATATTTCAATAAAATTGTAACACCGCTTAAAGCCAAGTCTAACAAGAACCTGCTGAAAATAAGTAAATTGTGTAATCTCCATCCCATCCATCCAGACTTCCCAGCCTAGACCCCAAGCACCGAGCACCTAAAATAAATTCCAAGCAAATTAGAAATCCAATTTGTGATTCACTTTATAATAATAATTAAAATTATATATATCTTTTTTCAGTGCAGGAAAACTTAATCATGGTTAGTTGCCTTTACGGGTGAAATAGTTACGGTTATTAACTCTTGAAACCCGTAACAGGTGAAATAGTTTACGTATATCCAACTTTCACCCATAATAGTTATGCATTTGCAATAACAAGGAAAATATAAGTATTATATGTTTAGTGAGACAAGATGTTACCGGGCTCTCCCAATTGTCCTCCACAAATCTTATATCATGCGCACGAATATCAATTCCTGTAATTCATGTACGCTTTTAAAACACAAGCTTCAGGAAAACAATACTAACTTAAACTAATTTAATGCCTCACGTGTTGCTAAGATATATGCATAATGCTTGATCCTTATACGACCATGTATAAAAAAAATATTTGGCACGTAACAGAGCCACTACTAAAACACTATACCTCCAACCAAATATTAAAAATGGAAGGATCCCCAAAGCTTTCTGAGTTAAGATCACAAAGAATCTAATACATTCCAACCTAATAGACATTAAGAACAAAAATAAAGCAACTTAGATTTATTACCAAAAAGTTGAAAGTCAAATCCAACCTAATGCTGATAAGCTGTCAATAAAAAGGTCTTGTGAATTTCCCGGATCAGGTTTTAATATAACCTGAGATAGATGTAGACATGAAGAGAGCTCAGATATAGAAATCAAGCCATGCTTGGTCCTAATGAAAAATACATAACCAATATCAGGTTCAATAAACTTACCTGAAATTGAGTGTGTCTTTGTAGCCTATTTGGATTTTCTCCATAACGACTGTCATCTGGCCGGACACTGGGCTCCACGTACCTGCCATCAAAAGGTTCCAAATACCATGTTTTAAACAAACTAATTTAAATGAAAAACACAGATGGAACTAATGTCAAAATAAACAATAAACCTCAACACATAGGCCATAACCACTGAAAACAACCCATAGGCATTAAATTTTAATGATCATATTTACAAACTCACATGATAAGACAAACCACAACCCATAAATAATAGTGACCCAAAGTATTAACCCACAAATTCATTGGTCTGGCAGGCTAATATGTATTCCAGAAAGAAGAAGAATGGGTTTGTCTCTTCGCTCAATCTTATAAAGCAACATATGTTGCCATTTGGAGATGAAATCATGTCTTCTTAGAGGCATAAAGAATAAACTTCAAAGATTAAACCACGATCATTCACCAACAAAGATATGTAATTTAATACATTTTTATTTTATTTTTTTGGTATTGGTTATTAACAAACTTACGCATACTTACGCAACATTCCATGGTTCTGGACCAAGAACCCTCAAGTATGTCAAAGGATTCATCGTTCCTGCGCCAACCTAATAAATAATCAAACTTTTAATCAGTAAAAATGCCCTCACTAGATATTCCTAATAAGAGGAGTACCAAGATACTTTTTCATAATATGAGAAACAAGCTGGAAGTCTCGGGTTCAAAAAAGATATCAATAGTTATACAATCCTTCAGTACGAAATAACACACACAAACAATGTATATTATAATATTTTACATCGAAGAAGAAACATGAGATATCTCGTAGATCCAAGACTCTGGAATTGGGTATTAAAATGATAAGAAGCGGAAGCTACCTCCGTGTTACTGCATTGCATTATAGCACACCCGACTGAAGCCCAGTATTCCTGTAGATATTAATGACTTGCATCCATTAGCAGAAGGCTAAATTAACTGATACGATTATGACAGATCAATTTAGACACTAAACGGACCTATTCCATACTTATGATACTTTACAGTATCAAATAATGGCGAACAGTTCTCAAATTCTACCAAAAATTCATTCAAAACTTCAAATAAAATCTAAACCTGGTTAAGCATTTTGATTGATTTAATTGCTTACTTGCTTGCAAGCGCCTACTTGAGAATTCTATCAAACGCCCATTCGAGATAAAGAGATTGGGAATACTTATAGATACACGCACATGAACATAAGTACACTGGAAGAGTGAGGGGAATTATGCAGCAAATTCGACCTGGAGACGCTGAATCGCTTCTTGAAACGTGAGTACAGAGGAACTCTGGTCACCGGAGCTCCTTTCGTCCTTGGGCGCCGAAGATTCCTTCAGAGGAGCTGAGGATGTGGCGCTGATGGCGGCTGCCGAGGCTGGAGAGAAGCGGCGCCGGTGGGCGAAGGCGTTGGGGGAGCAGAGGAAGGAGAGGCGAGAGGTCGGAGGTGTGAGGAGGGAGATGGCTGAGGGGAGTCCGAGGACCGCCATTGTTGGCTCTCCCACGAGCTCGGAAACGGGAGAAATTTGAAGGGACTGACTGTTATCTTATCTCCTTCGGTGAACAAATATTCAGCGCCATTTTCTCTCTGTCACTTCGGAAATGACAAAACTACCCCCTCCCAACACTTTTTTTTTTCATTTATGGCCTCAATTTAATTAATATTGCTTCCCGTAATCAGTACGGCAAGGTGGGTGCGTTTGGTTCAGTTTAAAAAGTTTTGTTTTTAATTTTAAAATAAATAAAACTGTTTTTAAATATAAAATACAGTTTTAGTCTTTTTAGCCTATTTTTTTTTTAATCAAACGCTAAACAATTTTTGTTACTAACAACAACTGTTTTATAAATAGTTTACCAAACACCTGTAAAAGTTATTGTTTATCGTTATTGAACTTATCGATACTTATCGGTTGATTAATCGTTTATCGATGGAAAACCTATAAAATATTTCATACATATTTTACACTAAAAAAACATAACATAAAATATTAATGCCACAAAAGATAAACATAAGGAAAACTTGCAAAAATAGCCTAAAAAACACCATAATTGAAGTTTTGAACCCATACTGAAAAATACATGTTTCTAAACTTTGCCCCATTTTAGACGAATTTACCCCTAATTAATTAACACCCACTTCAATTAACCCAAATAATGAATTTGGGACTTTTACCTTTTTTTTTTTTTGCCCTAATCCCCCTGACATTCCCTCCCGTCCCCTCTTTCTCCCTCGCGTGGACTCAGCCCAAAGACCATCGTTCCCAAACCTCTCAAAATCAGACCCTCACTCTCATCGCCTCGGCTGGACTCGGAGCGCCCGGACTCGCCTCGCCTCGACTCGCCGCGCCTGAAGTTTGCCTCCGGCAAGGTCGTTGTCTGGACTCGCCTCGCAACCTTGACTCACCTTGCTACTAAGGTGATCTCTCTTTCTCTCTGATTTTCTACTGTTGTCACTCCTCCCTCTCTCTATTCATTGGTCCATGCTTGGGGGCTTGATTCCGACTTCCATCCCTCTGTTTCAAAGGTTTGATTTACAATGTTAGGGCTTTCAAAGTATGATTTAGGGTTTGATTTGCATTTAGAATTAGTATGGAAGTTGCATTTAGGGTTTCGTGGGTTGATGCTGTGTTTAGGAATCGGTATTTAGGGTTTAGGAAGGGCTTGAAGGTGTGACATTTGTAGTGGAGCTTGTGCATTCCATCTGTTTGATAAAATGTCTAAATTAGAGTCTATTTTACAGGAAAAAAAAAACCCTGTTTTTTTTTGCATTTTTAGGGCAGTTTTATCGATTATTTATCATGTTTTATTTGCATTATGATTCGCAGATGGATTGCGTAATTGGTGAAACCGAGCGACATTCACAGCGACAACGAGTGTGGTACCGCGGAAGTACTCGTTTAGAACATCATCAAGTCTTTCCGAGAACATAATTTGTTGGATACGTGTGACTTCGTTCGGCCAGTTCTTTGTAGAGCCCCGTCCAAAATTTTCGGGTGCACTGGTCCATCAAGTTCTTTGTCGAAGAATTGCATCTCCCAGTTCCGATGAACTTCTCTTCAAATTCAACAAGGTTATATGTAAATTTGGCCGTCGTGAGATTGCTGCCATCACCGGCTTAAAATTCAACGACGAAGCAAAGAAAAAACGGCCGAATTCACAGAAACTTTTATTGGCTTCTTGTTTCCCCAACGTTAAAAAAAACGTATAGCGATTTGGAGAACACGTTGACGGAGTGCACTGACCCCGAAGATATATACAACCTAGGCCTTTGTTATTTCGTTGAGGGGGTGCTTCTGGGGACGCCACCGGATAAGTTTGTCCATAACGAGCAATTGGAATATGTGGATGACGTGGATTAATTTTTATCCAAACCATGGGGCGAGTTAGTTTGGAATGCATCCGCCAAGTCCTTTTGCCGGGAAATTAAGAAAGGCCAAGTAAAATCCAAAGGCGCTGGCAAATACGTATACCCCAAATACGAGTTGACCGGATACGCCCCGATGCTTCAAGCCTGGGCGTGCAAAGTGGTTCCGTATCTAGAAACCCTCTCGGTTCTACCATGAAATAAATGTCTTCGATTGCAGTGGGTAATGCGCTCGACGATGACAATGTAAGTTTTCGTACTTATTTTAGTTATTTCGATGACAGTTTCGAGAATTGTTTTTAGCTAAGTAAGTGTGTTTTTTTATTTTTAATGTATGAAGGTGGAGGTGCTCCCTTTCATTGTAGCAGGGCGTGAAGAGGAGAACAAGTCACCTTCGAAGGACGTTTCATCATCTACCCCCACTCCACCGCGAATGTAAACACGGTCTAGAGATAGACTGGAAACAGAGGTACCGCTGCCCCCTCGTCGCTCAGAAGAGTCCTCAAGCATAATCAAGATGCTTGATGACATTAAGAAAAAACAAGAGGCCGAAGCTGCAAAATTTGACGATTTTTTAATGAAACAAGAAGTGCAAGAGGCAAATATCCTTGAATTGGTACGTTATATTTATAATTGTACTTTTATTATATATAAGTTTACCAATAGCCGAATTTATTGTACTCTTTTATTTTGCAGACCAAGAAAACAAGCATAATTTTCAAGATTGTTCGTGACTTTGTGGAGTATAATCCCCATCTCAAAGAAACACCGATTCCCAAGAAACACATACTTACGAAACACATACTCCGCCCCTAAAACCCGATCCGACACAAACCGACCCGGCACCACTTCCCAAGCAAACCGACCTAGCCACCGGGCGCAGCCCGAAGAGATCAAAACCGAGCCCTAATGAAAGCATATCCCCGAGTCCCAAGAAACCCGACCCATCTCCGGACCCAAGCCCACGAAAACAATACTCAACAAGAAGCACGACCCCCAAGAGATCAGTTGGTAGTCCCGGGACAAGCAAAGATACCCGAAGCCCCAAGAAAGCCGTTGGTAATCCCGGGACAAGCAAAGATACCAGAAGCCCGAAGAAATCAGTTGGTAGTCTCGGGACAAGCAAAAATGCCCGAAGCCCCAAGAAAGTCATTGCAATAAAGATCCCGAAACTTGTTAGCGCTCGGAAAGGGGTTATCTTGACGCAATCTTTGCCATCTCTGCAATCTCAGCCATCTCAGGGATCTCCGAGTGAAAACATAATGTTGGATGCATTGCTTCATGAGATGGAGCACCAAGATACGAACCAACCTTCTCATGAAATAGTTGTCTCTCCCCTTGTTCCGATACCGGTGCAGATAGTAGTTCCAATCGAGATTGTGGATGACTCGCCCTTGATGGAGACACCACCGGCGAAGAGGAAAAGGAAGGCACCAAACATGGAAGACTTTACCAACCCGGACACTGAGACACTGAAAAGAAGATCGGAACCGTACCATGTCATCATTGTGGTCTGCTAGATGAACTTCGTGAGTAACATTTTCTTCATACCACTCTGAAGATGGCATTACAATTAGCTTTTTCAATACGGAGTTACGTAGAGTATGTTCTTTCCACGACGGACAATGTCAAGTATTTGACGATCAACATCCAACTCAACAGGTCGACATCCGTGCTGCAATAGTTTTATCTCGATTCTGAGATCATACACCCGCTCATCCACACCAACTTTTGCATACAACCGTTCCATCAATTGGGTGTGACTAATGTCCATCGGCGCTAAGAAAAAACTATTCTTCGCATTGGTGTAGTTCCACTTCTCATTTTCAAGAACCCACTCGCCATCATGTTTGAGATATACATCCAAATCTGTTTTCAGACAAAAGTATAAAATGAATTAAGAAAAAGCAAGAACAATCACAAATAAAAGGACATAAATAAGGATCAAATCATACCCATTGGTTTTGACGTTGTGCCGATGAGAATATGACAATGTTGTTAAGAAACTCCAAACGAAAATCTGACAAGAGAGGAGAATGTTAATCATACAACCTCCAAGAAAACTGCCACAAATATGTCCCTAAATTACCAAAAACTGTCCCCAAATTTCAAATTACTGTCCCCAAGGATCATAAGAAATTGTCCCATGAATGTTACTCATACAACCTTCAAGCGAATTGCCCAAAAAACTGTCCCAAAATTACCAAAAATTATCCCCAAAATGCTAATTACTGTCCCCAAGGATCATAAGAAACTGACCCATGAATATTACTCATACAACCTTCAAGCAAATTGCCCAGAACTGTCCCGAAATTACCAAAAATTGTCCCCAAAATGCTAATTACTCTCCCCAATGATCATAAGAAACTGTCCCATGAATATTACTCATACAACCTTCAAGCGAATTGCCCAGAACTGTCCCAAAATTACCAAAAATTATCCTCAAAATGCTAATTACTGTCCCCAAGGATCATAAGAAACTGTCCCATGAATATTACTCATTCAAGAATTGCCCAGAACTGTCCCGAAATTACCAAAAATTGTCCCCAAAATGCTAATTAGTGTCCCCGAAATCGGAAGAAACTGTCCCAGTTCGTCAACATTGATCCCCAACCTCCCAAGCCCACGCCAAAAACTGTAACAAAGCTCCTAACAAAGCCTTCCAGAGAAAAAAACCTAAACTTCATGCAACTTAATGAAGAAAAATACCAAAACTAACAAGGATTCCATAGCCTAACTTAATGAAGAAAAATAAACCCTAGAATAAAAGCAAACCAACCAGAAATCAAACCAAGCTAAATCAATCGAAAGAATCATAGAGAAAATAACGAACCTCATGCAAAATCAAACGAAAATGAGCGAAAAGAGAAGGGAGACTCACGGCAGACTCACGGAGAGAACGTGCGTACGGCGGACTCGCGACGGAGGCACGTGGTTCGGTGGTCGGAAGATGTTTGGGTTTGAGTTGCTGCTCGAGTTTTGTGTTGGTTCGAGTTCTGTGTGGGTCGAGTTCTTTGTTGCTTGCCTTGGTCGATTTGTGTGTGGGATGGGAAGGGAAGACACGGGAAGGAGGAGAGGAGATAAAAGGAAAGGGCAAATTAATTATTTGGGTTAATTAATGTGGGTGTTAATTAATTAGGGGTAAATTCGCCTAAATTGGGCAAAGTTTATAAACATGTAATTTTTCAATATGGTTCAAAACTTCGTGTTTTTTTAGGCTATTTTTGCAAGTTTCCCAAACATAAGGAAAGTCTCATATAAAAATAACATAAATCAAGTGTGTGTGAAATTTAAGTTGCACTAAGTTTACCTCCTTAGATACATGAATTAGATTACAAGAATTTGGTGATGTTTATATACCAAATATTTGAGATAGAGGCTTGGGCCTTTGCGGTCACCCACATTTGTGAAAAGGAGATGACTCACGCTAATCCACCACCACCACACACGCTCGTCGCCGCCATCCGGACAAGACGAGACGAGGCGGGCTGGGGTGCAAATATTTTTGCCAAAAATTTGAAAGAAAAATCAAAATGCACCGATAAGTCATCCGATTATCGCCAATTTGCACTTGAAAAATAGAGTTGTGGTATAAATTCTCAAGCGATGGCAAAAATCCCAATTGGAGTTTTAAGGTTGCATATATATGAATCCTTAAGATGTTTCAGAATTTTCTTCACGATTTTTTGTAGTTCCTTAGAAATGTATTAGGTCGAATCAAAGTTAAAGTCAGGTTCCATATTAGTTTACTTGTACATGTGTGATTTTGATGAAAATTATTTTTTTTATGAGATGGAATATAGATGAAATATTATTGTTTGTGTGATTTTTTTTTCTTCAAATTTGGGTGATATTATACGGTTTTTGCTAATTGTATTATAATTGTGGCATAGCGGCAAAAGTGGCTAAAGTTAGGCCAAGTGTGCAAATAAGTGGCCAAACCGATTTAATATCGGCATAAGTAGCCAAAGTTTACCAAACCGTGGACAGTACAAATTCCATCCATTTCATGTCAACGCCGTTAGCCACGTCATTTCTACAAGTGTTGAGCTTTGGCCACTTATTTGCACACTTAGCCTAACTTTAGCCACTTTTGCCGCTATTATCCCTTATTTTTTACATTCCAAAGTATTTTCTAGGGTTTATCTAGATATTTTTTGTTATTTTTTTCTTTTTCTTAAGATTTGACTAAAACTTTTTCCGAAAGAACTGATTCCGTTTTTAAAATTTAGAACGCTGAATATCACTCTCAATTTTGAAAACATTAAAATGTGTTATCGGTTTCACATGTAATTTAAGATCATAGGATTTGACATAAAACGTCTATATACTTAATTGTTAGGGACCATTAGATTTTTTAAGGGAATAAGAACGAAATACCCATTTAGCCACAAGTTTTTTTTAATTACTCATTGTGTATATTAAAATGAACTAAAATATGTATGTTTTAATACGTTTATACAAAATAAAAACCTCGTTAATAATGTTGGCCTAACATTGTTAGTTAGAGTCGAGGCTAAAATCAAGACTTTGTTATATTATTTTATTGAGATATATTTAATTGTTAGAGACCCGAAATTTTGTTTAAGGAAATACCCATTTAGCCACAATTTTTTTTTTTAAAATTACTCATTATGTGTATTAAAATGTACCAAAATGGGTAGTGTTTTAAAAACTTTGTAAAAAAATGATAATCTCGTTAATAATTTTGGCCTCATTGTTAGTTAGAGCCGGGACTAAATCGAGACTTAGTAATATTATTTTATTGAGATTATTAATTTAAATGAAACTTTACTAGACGAAGTAGTCTTAAAAAAATGAAACTATAATGCCAAGGCTTCGTGGTTAATAGTTTGGCACACCAAGATACCATAGTTTTAAAAAAATAAAAAATTTAACAATAACATCAATGATTTGATATGGGTTTTGAGATTAGTGAAAGTGACTAATACCTTCTTTGTTCTGTTTCTTGTTCCGTAAGATGGTTTTCTTTTTATTTTTTCTATTTCGACCCCTAAATCATGATCAGGTAATTTGTACAGGGCCGAGAACCTCAAAAATTTGTTAGTACTGTCTATCCCATACCCTGGTGAACCAAACAGCGCGTAAGTCTTCCAAGCATGGAGAGGCTATACTAATCACTAGTAACCCCTACATTTTGCGCAAAGTTAACAAAAATGTTTTTTTTTTTTACGTGAGTTATGTGTGGTGATTTCAAATGACTAAGTCCATAAAAGCATGGTACAATAAAATTTCATAAAATTAATAATATTAATAAAATAAAATAATGGTCCCTAACAATTAAATATATAGAGGTTTTATGTCAAATCCTATGATCGTAAATTACATGTGAAACCGATAACACATTTTAATGTTTTCAAAATTGAGAGTGATATTCAGCGTTCTAAATTTAAAAAACGGAATCAGTTCTTTCGGAAATCAAGTTTTAGTCAAATCTTAAGAAAAAGAAAAAAGTAACAAAAAATATCTAGATAAACCCTAAAAAATACTTTGGAATGTAAAAAATAAGGGATAATAGCGGCAAAAGTGGCTAAAGTTAGGCTAAGTGTGCAAATAAGTGGCCGAAGCTCAACACTTGTGGAAATGACGTGGCTAACGGCGTTGACATGAAATGGATGGAATTTGTACTGTCCACGGTTTGGTAAACTTTGGCTACTTATGCCGATATTAAATCGGTTTGGCCACTTATTTGCACACTTGGCCTAACTTTGGCCACTTTTGCCGCTATTATCCCATTTTTTTTATAAAATTTGATGCAATTTCATTTTGTAAAATTGTATATGTAATTTGAAAACTGTGAGTTTTACATAATTTTGTTTTTTGTAATTTGACGTTTTCCCGATTGTCCAATTATTACGGCAAAATTACATATTTTTTAGAAATTGGTTAAATTAGCTAGATCTATGATTTTTTTTAATGTAATTTTATTTTGTAACATATTATATAATTTTAAAACTTGGAGTTTGACATTTTTTTTTTTTGTAATTTGAGACTTGGTTTATGTTATTTTGTATGAGACTTTTATGTTTATGTTTTGTTACTTAATATTTTTTTTGTTATGTTTTTTGAGTGTAAATCAATTAATAAACGATTAATTCATCGATAAATTCGATAACAACAAGCGATAATTTTTTTATAGATTTTTCATCAAAATTAATTTGTCGATAACAATAAATAATTTATCGGCCAAAGTGATATTCAAATCCTTCCTTTTAACTATAAAAAAAAAAAAACTATATATATGTATATATTTCGAATCTTGTAAAATAAATGGTGAAGGTGGGATCATGTATAAATAAAAATCAGAGTCCACATACTCCTCAAAAGCTGCAGGGTGTATGAAAATGAAAATGGAGAAGCTAAAACAAACGTGTTGAGCTCTACATTACTTTCTCTCTCGGCTCTCCATCCATGGCGGCCAAAGAAGACGACGTAGCAGCTGAATTGGAGGCATTGCAAGCAGTCTACGGCGACGATTGCTCCCTCCTCGATTCGCATCCTCCGCATCTCCATCTCCGCCTAATCCCCCGCACCGCCGATCTCTCTTCTCAGCAGGTCTCACCATTTCATCTTCTCTTCGTCCTTTCTCCTTCTTCATCTTCTTGTTCCGCTCTTGATTTTGCCGATTCTCCGTTCGCTCTTCGCAGTTTGTCGAGGCCGTGATTGAAATTCGAGCAGGTTTGCAGGTATTTCGCTTCTCATTTGCTTTTTGTCCGTTCGGATTTATGGTCTGGAATTTCTTTTGTAATTCTGTGACTCTTTTGGTTGGTTTCAGTACCCTGAAGAACCGCCTACGATTGACTTGATCGATTCGAAAGGTCTCGACGAACAAAGGAAAGAGCTGTTGGTGAATTGTGTTCGAGACAGAGCGATTGAGCTCAATTCTTGCTCGATGCTCGTAGCTCTTTGCGAGGTGACTTTCTATACTCAGTTCCATTCATGGAGATCTTTAAAACTGAAGCTGTTATAGGGCACTGTATTTTCCCCCAAGTAATGGTCAAATCAGACGTATTCACGATTTTGGTTCATTTTTCATAGTAAACTGTCTCTGGTAGTAGCTTTTGCAGTAGGACGGTGTATAAATCCCTCAAAATGTCTTCTTTTCACAGTTTATAATGCTCGTAACATCTGGATCGATGAGCGAAAGAGAAATTTATGCTCTCTTTTTCTTGGATCGTCTTGTCATCTACATGATTTTTTTAGAAAATGCAATAATGAAACAGGTTTCTTCTAGTGTAGAATATGGGCTGATTGTGTTTATCACTGTACCAATATGAGATTATAGGAAGCTGTGGAGAGGCTAACATTAATGAATCACCCCGATGGCGATTGTCCGTTGTGTTTGGACCCGTTGGTCCAAGAGAACGAGCAAGCTAAAACGTTGCCGTTTATGAAGTTGATGTCCTGCTTTCATTGCTTCCACTGGTAGTTCTAGTCTCTTAATATTATAACCTTCCATTTAATATCAGTTTCAGCTTCGCTGTTTTGGTGTTAACTTCCATTTTCCCCCTTTCTGGAAACGTCCCAGTGAATGCATCATCAGATGGTGGAATTGGCTTCAAACTGAAGAAAATTCAAATTCTAGCGGTTCATCAAGCTCTGCTCTGCATAATGTTGCACACGTGGGGGATAAAAAAGGTACCCGCAAACCTACCCGTAAGTAGAGTTAGATTCTATTCACGGGTAGGATTTTATTCCCTGATAATATTGGCTTAAGATAAACTTATTTGAGACTGCGCAGGCCAGGATGAGCCACTCGGAACGTGCCCAGTTTGTCGCAAAGTGTTCCACACCAAGGATTTCGAACATGTGCTCGATTTAGTTGGATCTCTTTCCGTCCAATCGGTATAGAAATCTCAATCTAATCAATTCATAGTCAATAAACAATTTGCATATTTGTTCTAACTCGGAAAAAAAAAGGATCTTAGAATCTCTCTCTGTCATTGAATGATTTAAGCATATACACACCTTTGTTATATCTAATGTAATGTGTATTATGGATGCTTATAAATTCTCGCAATGTCTCGACGATAATATTGATTACAGCTTTGTAGTATTCAATGACTTTTGACTTCACCATTATAATAGATTTCGGAGGAGACGGAAGCCAAAGACAGTGAGGAAGTCCTTCATTCCGAGTCAGAGAACATCAGGAGACAAAGATATGAAGCCACATTGAAGTTGCAAGAAGAGAACAGCGGTCTGACCGAACCGATACGAAGCATCAGCTTCGTTCCGGGAATGGTCGGAAGCATCACCATTGTGCCGGCAATCCATCCCCCGCAGCCAACCACGGTAGCAACAGAAGAGCCTCAAGATCCGCAAATTGAGGGCCCGTCGGAAAGAAGCTGCACCAGCAAGCAGACAAACTCTGGTCGTCCGAGGAGGCCGAGACATCGTAATAATACTAGAAAACCTGCTCGACAATGGGTTCAGAAACATAATGATTCGACGTAGAGAGAATTCTATTGACGTTTATACCATGTATTTTTGGTATTCTATATTTATTTTTTCAATTTCTTTACCTAGAATATAGTCAAATTGCAGAAGTAAAATTGGAAGAGAGATTTGAGCCTTCAATAATAGAAGCTTGGAATACATTATAGTGTTTCAATTTCATGCGAAAGTTGAGTAATATACTAATAAGTAATATGATATAGTTTAATATAAGTGACTGCGTCCTAATCATGTGCTGGAGGCTGAGCCGTAGAGAAGTACCCGAGGTGCGGAGGCTCAGGAATCGTCTCTCCTTCATTACCTCGTTGTCGCTATCGAGACTTACCGGCCAGTTTAAACTGCGTGGATCGGAGATTCCACTCGAGTGGGGTGGCCGTGCTTGCCGTGGTAGCTAACAGCTTTCGTCTCACGGCAACGTGGGCAATCCAGCTGGAGCAGGCAAGGGATAGAAGATACTGAGCAGGGTGGGACCTACATTGCTGCGATGACGTGGCTGGTCATGGGTTGCTTCATTTTTCAATATATTGTATATACAAGAGTTGGACACTTTGCTATAGAGGTGTCTAGTGGGTCGGGGTGGGCCGGCCTGGCCCACAACCCGTTAAGCCCGCATGTTGAACGGGGCGGGCTTGACCCGCCCCATTCAATGTGTGGGGCGGGGCGGGTTTTGGAAAAGCCATAAAGGCCTAACCCGGCCCATGAACCCGAACCCACAATGTCACGGGGCGAGGCGGGGCGGGCTTTTTACGAGTCGAAGTTAGTGGGCTTTTACGAGTCGGATTTAGTGGGCTTTTACGAGTCAAATGATGAAATTGATTGGTAAGTTATATAATTGATTAGCGAATTATAACTTGAAAGTTTAAAATTGATGAACGTTGAATTGATTCGTGAATTCAAGATGTAGAGGTTAAATAGTGAATATGATAGTGATAATTGAATAATAAAATGATTATAAGTGATTTTGAAATTAATTATTAAATATAAAATTAGAACAGTGATTTATGAACGTGGCCAGTAATCATAAATTGTAAAATTAAAACTAGTGAATTAAGAATATGCTTTATACATGAAATTAATCAATGTTGTAATTGATTAATTCATTCTCAAACTAAAATTAAAATCAAATAATGCAAATTGATTAGCGAATTTGGATTAAAAAGTTAAAATTTAATTAAAACATTTAAGAACTACATTACGTAGAATATATATACAAAATAAATTAATAGATCATGTAATATAAAGATAATTTTTAATTTCTATAACAATATAATATTTTAGATTAATTTTTTATAATATTTTTATTAGTATAAGTATTACAACTTAATAGTTTTTTAATTTAAAAATATGGTTTATGTAGACTTTTAAAGGGACGGGGCGAGTTGGCCACGGGGCGGGTTTATGTGGGCTTCAGGGCGGGGCGGGGCGGGCTTTTTGGGCGGGGCGGGGCGGGTTCTGGGCGGGCCTAGGAAAGCATAACCCAGCCTGACCCTTTTAATAGGGGCGAACCCGCTTTTTTTACGAGTCGAGGCGGGTGGGCATGGGCCGGCCCGGCCCACTTGACACCTCTACTTTGCTGTACATTTCTGTTTTTTAGAAAACCAGTTTCTATTAATCATTAATCAATTAATCATTAATCAAGGACTGGGGATTGAATCCCTTACAACAGAGTCAACGAGCCACGAAGGACATTCGGTCGACTGAAAATAGTAGACAAAGAAGCAAAACGAGTTTTGGCAAGCCTATTGGCCACCGTATGACATTACATTAGCGAGGAATCCATCGACTTTAGCCCGGAAAGCCCACCAATCGAGAAGACTAGCGACATCCGCCAAAACCGGGCCTTGAAGGCCTTTGACCTCCCCCCTTTCACCAATTGGATCGCACGGAGGCGATCGGATTCGACCACCGCGACCTTCCATCCCCGCTCTAAGGCAAATTTCAGCCCGCCATTAATGCTGAATCCACATTTTCGAGTGACGATGCCATGACCCCGAGGACCCCCCATGATAGTTCCTCACGACACCTCCTATCGCCGTTTGCCCGGGTTTTCCATCTCACGCCGCGTCGACATTGAGTGTGACCCATCCATTCTCGTCCTCGGTCCACACTACTTGCTCAACCGATCTATCCTCGGCGTTTTCCTCCATTCTAACAGTGCACATTATGAAGTTTAGGAGCCAAGTGGTGACCTTATCTATCCACGCTTTCGGCTTATTAATGTAGTGCTCAAAGACCCGGAGATTCCGATCGGACCAAGCCGTCCCAAGGTTCTCGCAGAAAAGCTCCAAGTTGGCCTCCAAAAGGGTTTCCACAGCCCGAAGACACCCACGGTTTTCTCCGCCCACCGGTGAAGCACCGAGCAACCCCTCACTGCTTTGGCCTGCTCGCATCCCCATAAGGCATGAAGAGCATCCTCCGGAAGCCAACAAAAGGGAATACAATCTATACCGCGACCCCGAAGCGCTCCATAAGTTGGAAGACCTTCAAACCATGCTCGCCACACCAAATAATTGACCTTGAGCATATTTGGAGTCCTCACAATTTCTTCCACCACCTCAGCTCATTGCTCACCGAGCAAGACGGTCTCCCCTTGCCTCGGCTCTTGCGAGCCGGTATCTGGAGCGGACCTTGTAGATTCCATCATCTTCAAAGTGCCAAACGAGCCGATCGTGATAACGCTCCACTCCGAAACGAATCTTCAAAATCGCTTCGGCATCGTAGGGGGACATTAACGTTGCATTGAGATCACGATTCCACATACCTTCAACAATGAGGTCGACCAATAACCATGGACGGTCATCGTCCGGCTCTAGGGTCACCACCGAGAAGCCCGGGCTCTTGGTATCCATGGTTGCAAGAAAGCTCTCAAATTGCCTTCCCCGATTTTCCATCTAATACCACGCATTACCAAAATCCGCCTCCAACAAAGACTCTTGCAAAGGAATGAGTCGGAAGCTTTACTTTGGAAGTCTAAGACCAAAGAATTCGGGAAGTATTTCGCTTTAAGAACTCGTGCCATAAGGCACTCTGGGTGTTGGATTATACGCCAAGTAAGACGACCCACGAGAGCCGGGTTGAAATCTCCAAGATCTTTGAAACCAATGCCACCTTCCGCCTTTGTCTTAGCGATAAGCTCCCATCTCTTACAATGAATCTTCTTTCTTTTTTTTTTTCTTTTTTTTTTCCGACCCTCCCACCAAAACCGAGCGATAAGACCATGTAACTTGTGGATGGTGAGGACGGAAGCCTAAAAAGACTCATGGAATAAGTCGAGATCACTTGAATCACCGCTTTGACGAGGACTTTGCGACCGCCTGCCGAGAACATTTTGGCCTTCCAAGCACGAAGGTGTTTGGGTACATGGCTTATAATATTGCTAAAAACTGCCACTTTTGTATCTCCCAACGTGAACCGGGAGCCCAACATATGATTCAAGCTCCTTTACACGGGGATGTGCACCGTCCGTGAAAAAAACTCGGCGTCGCCCTCACTTATTATAAGCCGTGTACACAAACACCTTCGCGCTTCCGTCCTCCAAGCACGAAGGTGTTTGTGTTATTGTGTACACGGCTTATAATAAGTGACGGCATATAGAATAATTTTGAGAACTCGTTATTTAAAAAAATCATATTTATACCATCTAGAGAAAACTAAATGAATTATTATTTCAGCTAATGTGTTATATTTTGAGCATTAGTTCTAGCTCTTGATCGTAGTTTGCTTTCAGGTACATTTTTGCTGTATTGGCTTATTTTATGCTTGATGATTTAATTAATATAGATATCTTGTGTATGGATTGTTAAATGATTTAGATCTAAAATTTGTATCATAACTGTCGCGCACTACACTCATTTCCCCAAGAGAGACCAGAATGCTCATACAATATATATATATATATATATATATATATATATATATACTTTACTTGCTAGCATTACGTGACATTCGGTTGTGTAGCTCTATGATCTGCAAGTACTCTCTGAAAAGAGAGAATCCACCAAGTTGGTATGAGGAATATACTATTATTATATCCGAACTCCATTCACTGTTAAATGATTGTAAGTTGACCAAGTATGTTTTTTTAGTGATCGCCAAGAATAGTAAACTTTCTATTTATATCAACTCAATCATTCCATGCTACAGAACTACTAGAATGTTCTACATATTGTCGTTACTTTATCGTCGGAGGAGGTTACTACTGCACTATGGAAAAGGGACCATTATATATCTCTAGTGTTTGCTTACATTGCTCACTAAACAATGTATCTTCACACATAAGGAATTACGAGCTTATCGCTTTTATTTTTGGGGCAATGCAATCGTACAATTCGAGCTCTTTTCATATGTTTTTTTTTCTTCCGACAGATGTGAAGAGTGCTTCAATTAACACGAAAATGAAAAAAAATGTGAAATTATTTGCCGTTTCCTCAAGGACCGGGAATGTTTTCAACGCAAGTAATTTTGTTTCCCATATTACAAACTCAATCTTAATAATATAGTTTTTTTTTTTTATTCCCGTCTCGTGCATCTATACTATCCATAGCAGTTTTATTGGAAAATTCACTAATAATAAGCAATTTAGAAGTTGATATTGTAGTCCCATATCATTATGTATTACATTGGTTATATTACATTAATATGTATAATATTTTACATAATGACGTGGTTACATAAATATCATATATATTAAATTGGTTATTGAGAGAGAGGAACTAAATTTTGAGGCAGTAAAATGCCAAAACTTTAAAGCAGCGACATCGTAATGCTGTGTCACAGATATAGAATTCTCACTATGTGCAGGTAAATATAATGGCGAAGTTCCGTAACGATGACTGAATTTCCTATCAAATCTTTTGACTTCATATAGAATAGACCAAGGATCAAAATGCTGTTTTTGCCGATAAATCGTTTGCCGTTATCGAAAGACTAATCGTTTGTCGATGGATTAATCGGTGGAAAACCTATAAAAATTATCGTTTGCCGTTATCCAAACTTATCGAGCTTATCGAAACTTATCGAACTTACCGATGGATTTATCGATGGAAAACCTATAAAATATATTCATATATACTTTACACTATAAGTTAATAACAATAATTATTTACAAATTATGAGTTGTGAATTGTAAGTCAAAATGTTCTCTTAGTTATTTACTATTAAATGAAATATGCTTATTTGATAAATTTTACAACTTAAAGAGTCAAAGTCATATTTTATTAAAATAAAATATTAGAAAAACACCAATTATCAATTATGTAAAATCTGCAAAATTGAAGTTATATCAATTTTTTTTGAAGAAGAACTAGCTCAATTTAACTAATTTCTTAACAATATGCAATTTTGCCCCAATAATTAGACAACGTCAAATTACAAAAGAAATTAGGTCAAAATCACGGTTTATAAATTATATACAATTTTATAAAATGAAACTACACCATAAAAATCCATTAACTAGCTCAAAAATCACACAAACCATCATAATTCATCCATAATCCTTAATAAACCTAAAAAAAAATCAATTTCAACCATAACATTTGATTCAAAACCTAAAATGTAAATTAAAGTAATATGAAACACAAATTTGAACTTTCATTCAACTTAATAGATTTCTGAATAACTACTACAAATATAAAGTAAAATTATAAAAAAAATTTACATAATTCATACATATACAACACTTAAACTTCAAAACACTCAATATCCGCTTAAAAATACCTAAAAATACTTATAAATTCCGAGATTAGAAGAATTTTGGAACTTTTGCCGTAATTTGATTAGAGTTTGGAAAAGATTCAGCAAAGTGAAGTGACCCTCTTCTCCAGAGATAACCGTGGCAGTGTATAATGTCAGTAAAGGAGAAGGCGCAAGGGGACAAAATAGGTGAGGAGGCGTGTAAGGTTAGGTGACTTTTCTCTATTTGAACGAAAAGTACTTAGATTTTCGAGATATTGTACTTGATAATTTTGAGCGAAAAGTAGCTTGTTTTTCGACTCGAAAAATTGCGAAAACTATAAAACGGTAACGATTAAGAGAGATAAGTTACCGAGATGCTTGTTTTTAGCGAAAATCGTTAAATTATCGAACGAAAATCGCGATTTTCGAATCGTTGGAATAGACGATAAAAAAAAAACAAAAAAAAAAAACTTGCGTTGAATTTGATCAGTTACAGAGACTATAATTTTCTTGTTGCTATAAAATTGATTTCTTGCAATGACAGTGAGTCAAAATCTTGTGGGATTAAAAATCCTTCATCATCCCAAGAAATTCCTTGGTCCAATCCAATCCCCAAAATGTGCTCCAAATTTCCCACCGATCGGACATAATATTTTTTGCAGCCCAAACCTCGGATCCGGATTTATCCGGTTCCGAAAAAAAACCCGTATAAATCCACATCCGGATGCAAAAAAAAAAAACAGCACTTTACTTTTACCGCCCTCAACGGCTCTTTAATATGTCATATTAAAGAGCCGTTGAGGTTTTTTTTTTTTTTTTAATACCCCGGTTCCGTGTTATACCAGACCCGGATCTATCCGCGTCCGTGTTATTTTTTTTTTATAAAGTGTGATTAGGATTTTAGTTACGATATTTTTGGGATTAGTCAAATCTGAAGAAATGTAGAAAAAGAAAAACTACAAAAAAATAAAAATTTCAAAAAGTTGATAAAGGCTAAAATTAAGACAAGAGGTCTTGTCAAAAACCCACTAAACTTTTTAAACCCTACACAAGCTCTTACGTATGCTTTTTTTTTTTTTACATATATATATGGGATAATAGCGGCATAAGTCCTCAACCTTTACTCAACTGGGGCGGCATAGCCCCAACCCCATTTAATAGCGGTATAAGTATCAAAAGATGATTTCCGTCCATATTTGACTAACGGAAGTAGTCAACGTTTGCGCGGTCAGCTTCTCGTCAACGTGGACGCCACGTAATCCGACATGTCACCATAAACGTCATCCTCGTGTCATCAAATTTAATGCAAAATTAAGGGTGATGGAGGGATTCAATTAATTTTGCATTAAATTTGATGACGCGAGGATGACATGTATGGTGAAATGTCGGATTATGTGGCGTCCACGTTGACGAGAAGCTGACCACGCAAACGTTGACTACTTTTGTTAGTCAAATATGGACGAAAATCATCTTTTGGTACTTATACCGCTATTAAATGAGGTTGGGGCTATGCCGCCCCAGTTGAGTAAAGGTTGAGGACTTATGCCGCTATTATCCCTATATATATATATATATATATATATATATATATATATATATATATATATACTTTTCCACAATCATTTTAATACCTCGAAACATATACGGAGTGAGTGATGGACTAAAACAATCACAAATCAATAGTTCTCTAACTGACCCGTTATAGATTAATTGTTGAGAAATAGCATGAGATAGCCAAATTGAAATGTTTGATTAGCCAAATAGCCAACCTTTTATTTTTTTTTGTGAAATAGCCAAATAGTTATTTAATAACATATTTTATACCTATAATACCCTTTTAACATATTAACGGTATTAACGTGGTTAATTTATTTTTTTAAAAAATAATTTTTTATTGAATTTTTTTTTTGAAAAAAAAAATATTTTTTTTGTTAAAATTTTAATCAAGGTTTTTTATTTTTAAACAAATTAACTACGTTAATACGTTTATTAATGTGTATTAACGTGTATTAACGGAGTTAATTTGTTTAAAAAATAAAAAAAATCGTGATTAAAATTTTAACAAAAAATTTGTTTATTTTTTTTAAAAATTTATTTATTTTATTTGAATTTTTTTTTTATTTTTAAACAAATTAACCACGTTAATACGTTAATAAACGTATTAATGTGTATTAACGGAGTTAATTTGTTTAAAAATAAAAAATCGTGATTTTTCAATTTTTTTTTTTTTTAAATAATTATTATTTTTAAACAAATTAACCACGTTAATACAAGGGTAATCAGGTCTTTCGTGATTTATTAACATAGTTAATTGGCTATTTGACAATATTAGTAAAAAACATTGGCTATTTGGCTAATTAGAGTTTGAAGTTTGGCTATTTGACTATTTGCCCCTTAATTGTTAACCTAGCTTGTCAACGAGCTTCCCGATGAATTATTGAACAAAATAAACCTGAATACGCTAATACGGTATAAATTCCAATGGTTAGAATAGACGATTAGAGTTTATGACCCGAATTCTTTCTTCTTTGGCGATAATGGCCAGAGATACACTAAGCAAATTAATCCAGAATCCTTTTGGGCTACTCAATTTTGCTCCTCTGTTCATACTTTGCTTTCACGTATACTAAAATCTTAATGGTATTAGATTTATAATCCTGATGTTAATTATTGTATCAGAAAGCATCATAAAGAGAAGATTAGAACTTGTTCGGTCAAAGAGCAATATGATCAATGGCATGCATGTCGACATGTCGTACGTAAACCAATGCCAAACACATGACAGACCAAAAATATATCCTCTCGCTAACGAGAAAACAATACCAAAAACTCTCGATGTAAGGATTATTATATAGCATCAATCAACATCAAAAAGTCTATATATAGCAATAACAAATCTCTCCAGCAATGGCGGATTTGGCTACTTATTACTTCTATGGATGAACACGAACAACTTATCAAACGTAAAAACACAACACATGCAGATGCAAGGACTTACTAAATACAAAAATGGCTGAAAATGCAAAAACACGTGCAAAAAACACCAAAAGGAAAATGCCCGGATGAGAAATTCCACAAAAATGAAAGAAGCAAAAAGTACAATTTCATTGCATGGCGATTTATATTAAGAGTCAGAAATTTTCAAGAAAGAAGATTTACATTTTCAAGTGATAAACATCTTCCATATATATATATATATATAGAATATCTACTAATTCTCAGCATAAAATCATTAGTGGCACGTCAATATAATATATATATATATACATATACATATTATATTGCATACACGTTCATTTATTACCTGGTTTGGCAGTGTCAAGGGTCGTGCCTGGATGAGAAGTGAAGACATTCCTTCAACAGTCATAAAGGGCATTTGTTTTTGTACGACTTTAGTCATGAAAATATACACTTACAAGCTATAAAAGTACATAAATATATATCTAGCATACACATATGTTTGTGTGAAAGGTCGCAAAGTGAGAGTTTGTACACACATGACTTTCCCTTGTCTTCCTGTGTTTACTCGTTTGGGAATTATTACTGAATTAGGGTTAGGCAGCCATGAATAGTCAAACTATCCAGCTCCGGACCTCCGGTAAATGGAAAATGAAGCAGCCCATGACCAGCCACACGCTCGCCTCCACGTCATCATCGCAGCAATGTGGGTCCCATCCTGCGCAGTATCTTCTGCCAACGTGGACCCCTGTCCCCACGAAATATATATATGAGATTCAGACAGTGCACACCATTTCTTTTTTCAGCATAAAGCACACTGTCAACTGTACTCTCTTTACACCACCATATACGCTTTCCACACTATATATATATACATATATATATATATATATATATATGCACATATACATATCTCCTTCCATGTTTCATCTCTTGCTTAGCTTTTGATACATAACAGCGTGCAGTCACTTTCACTTCTCCGAGGTACGTACCATTTGTTTCAGCATACCCCAAAATGAGCCTCTATTCATCAGCTGCCAAAATATATCAGTTTCCATGCACTGGTGCACGTGAGAGATATATTATCCGAACGTGTTCTTCACCGAGATGGGTTCAGGTGTCGCTGACAGCCAGATGTTGCACTCTCGTTGCCACTCGCCAACGTACTCGTAGTCTCGACCGTCAACGGGACGATAATAATAATAACTCCGTGCTTGCGAAGAAGTGGAAGGAGTACCAGGGGATGAGCGACTGGAACGGCCTTCTTGACCCGCTCGACGAGGGGCTCCGCTGCGAGATCCTCCGCTATGGTGGCTTCGTCGACGTAGCCTACAATGCTTTCGATGATGACCCCGCGTCGGTCTCGTACGGGCAATGCAAGTACTTTAAGGAATCAATCTTAGAACAGTCAGGGCTCATCGGCTCCGGCTACCGCCTTACATGCAATCTCCGCGCCTCCTCGGGAGTCAAACTCCCCCGATGGGCCCCACCCCTCGCCTGTTCCAGCTGGATTGGCTACGTTGCTATCTGCCACGAGAGGGAAGTCATTAGCCGTCTTGGTCGCCGAGACGTCGTCATCGCCTTCCGCGGCACTGCCACCCCGCTCGAGTGGCTCGAGAATCTCCGAGCCACTCTTGCACCAGTAAGTTCCGATAGCAACGGCGAGGCAATGGTGGAGAGAGGATTCTTGAGCCTCTACACCTCCGGTACTTCTCTACGGCCAAGCCTCCAGCACATGGTTAGGACGGAGATTGCGAGACTACTTCTAGCCTACGGTGACAAGCCGCTGAGCTTAACAATCACCGGGCACAGCCTCGGTGCTGCGCTCGCGACGCTCGCAGCGTACAACATCAAGACACACTTCCGGCGAGCGCCAATTGTTACCGTAATGTCATTCGGTGGCCCTCGCGTTGGCAACCGGAGCTTCAGGCGATGTCTTGAGAAGCAGGGTACCAAAGTACTCAGAATAGTCAACGCCGACGACCCGGTGACGAAAGTCCCGGGATTCGTGGTCGACAATAGCAACAACGAAGACGACGAAGACAGACGCGTATCGAGGTGGGTCCAGAGGAGAGTCGAGGACACTCAATGGGTCTACGCGGAAGTGGGAAGAGAGCTGAAGCTGAGCAGCCGGGAATGTCCGCACATACCCGGTAACGGCTTCACCGACGTTGCCACGTGTCACGATCTGAAGACGTACCTGCACTTGGTCGAGAGTTTCGTGAGCTCCACGTGCCCGTACAGGAAGCTCCGATGCCAAAACAGAGCCGTCTTCAGCTGAGCAAAGAGCAATGCCGTTGACTTTATCAGCAAAAGTCGTAGTTTAAATTATCTGTTAATTTAATTATTTATTGGAGAAGTCAGAACAGAAGTCGAAGAAATCTGAGAGTTGCCTAATTACATGCGAAGCTTAGATGTTCTGTCTCTCTCTTTTGTCGTTCAACATCAGAAAAAAAAAGGTGAAACTTGTCTCTATTAGGCTTTCGGGTATCGTTTAACACGTGCGCTTGCTTAGAAGTAATTGATTTACGTAAAAGCCCCTGCTACCGACCCCTAATTTCTTTAGTACCACGCTGAGACGACGGCTTGGTCATACACATACATATATAATATACGTTTGAAATATGAAATATCTATTGTTTGTTGAGCAGTGACAGATGAGAAGAAGAAAAACGAAAACTTACCGAACAAAGTGGTGGTCAACAATGACCATATTATCCCTGGCGGCCATTTCCTCCTTGTAGTTGTTCCCCTGCTTCTGCACCGAAAGCCTCTCTCAGAATTTACATAATTATGATATCATCGATTACCTCATAATCAACAATATATATATATATATATATATATATATATATATATATATATATATATATATATATATAAATAAGGTCAATAAATATACAAAAAGAAAATGGCTCGGAAACAGAGTCAGCCATGCATAGGCTTTTAGGTTCTTAATATATAGGGTAAGCTTATGTTTGAACTTTTTCTATCTATATCCTCAATCTGTTTCTTTGCTGGCTAAAGTACCTAAATTTGATTTTATTAACGGATAATGTTCGCTCCGTTCAATTTCATATTAGACCATCAATTTTCACCATGTCACCCTCATCTGCCACGTGTCACCGCCACATGGCAAACATTTTTTTATTTTTTATTTTTTTTAAATAAAAATTTATTTAAAATTTAGGAAAATTATATAAAAAGAAGAAAGAAAAAAAAATCGGCCACGTAGCAATGACACATGGCAGATGAGGGTGACGTGGCAAAATTTGATTGTCAAATATGAAATTGGACGGAGCAAACATTAGCCGCTAACGGAATCTAACTTGAGTACTTTAACCAGCAAAAAAATAACTTGGGTACATAAATATAACAAAAAAAAAATCAATCATTGGATACATTAGCCATAGTTTATCCTAATATTAATATAACATATTAACTATTCAAATAGAGAGACACATCTATTTGAAAAGAAAAAAAAGTATAATTCTATAATCCGTGGAGTTCAAGCAGTTAATAATAACAAAACTTCATTAAGAAAGAAGTCAACAGACATGATAAATGGAAACAAATACTACTCTCAATCCAAATCAGCCATATATTTCCACAATATGAAGAAAACTATATATCATTGACTGACAATTGAATATTGAAAGGATAATAATTTCAATAATAATAATAAAAAAAGTAGCTAGGCTAGCTGATCCGAAACATAAGCATAAGGCTTGACGTCTAGACGTACGTCTTAGCAGCCTCAAAGTGGCTCAAGCCTCACGGCGATGAGCGGCTCGCCTCACCGAGGGCACACCTCAATTTTTCCATTTGAGACAATGGGTAAATTGATTTACCTATATGATAATATTATACGCATTGGTTAACTAAATGTGTGTGTGTGTGTAGTGTATATATTGAAAGACAATGTATAAATATGATAAGAACTTAGAAAGGTTTGGCTTTATACTAGTATAATCAACATTCTTCATGTCTCATAGCCTAGTAGAAGGTACACATGAAATGATTTGAGCAGATGAGTATAACTATAATATACTTATAGTTGACACAAGTCAAGGATCTCATTTTTTTTAATATTAGATTTATTAATAGATCATATGTTTTTAAAATGGAGTTGGCTGAAACCTTAACTACCTAGAATAAGAAGGAATTGTTATTTACTAGTTTCGGTTATCTTTGTCAATAAGGAGATGACGCTTACTATATGAGCATATTTTCTAGTTTCTACGCAGTACTAAGTCCAACAAAGACGTGACACTTAGAGTTCTCCTCTTGGGACGGGCAGGCTACGAGTGAACTTGTCCGGTGCGGGCAGCTGGTGCCCAGGCTGCCCATATTCTGGGGACAGGCAACCCGTCCTCAATATTTTTTTAAACTATTTCGTATTTTAAAGTTTTAAAATAATATGGGTGAGCGAGAAAACCCGCTCACCTTATTATGTGCGCGCGTGCAAGCTGCCCACGCACCGCACCAAGACTGCCCAGTTGGTCTTGGGCGCGGGCAGCTCGAGCCTGGCCTCCCGATTTAGCCAATACCTGAGCATGAGCGTGGAAAGTACTCTTTCCCCTCCAGTCAGGTTTCCTAAAAAAGAATGCCAAAAAATATTCCGAATAAACAAAAGAACATAGAAAGATTCAATGTCATATTGTAAACCTAAGACACGCTCAAGAACACTCACACACTCACAATTCGAAATAATATTTTCACATATAGACACGATATAATTTGTGAGAGGATGACTTGTTTTGGTGTTGCGTTATATGAACGAAATGTACATGATCGTGTAATCCCGCGATCAGTTTGTTCCCCAACTAATACTTACTATTCCCTAAAGATTAGGACTTACTATACTTGCTGGAGTTGAAGAAATAGATACGCATCACTTCATCTAATTGAAGGAAAACAAAAATGAATAACCAATAAGCAACTAATTTGCTATATGCATGCAACAGGAGGCTAAATAACCGATCAAACAACTACTTATTGACTAACCCTAGCTAATTGAGACTAATTCCAACCAATACGACCTTGCTGACTCATAGGTATTACTTTTTTTCACGAGAATTGAGGGTGGGCAGGGGTCCATTGTGGGTCCCCCTCCCTCCGTCACTGTATATATATATATATATATATATTTTGTAAACAGTTACTGACTAATATGACATGATATGCCAGTACTAGATTGCATTTATTTTATGACAATTTTGGAACCACATTTCATAGCTAGATGTATAACTTTATATATGTAATGTATTGTAGATATATGAAGAAAATAACAGGTGTCATTAGGTCATGAACCCCTCCTCAGGAATGGAAGTTCAATGCTCATTCACTTGTGCGATGACTTCTATACAGAAAATAATATGTTGCTTAGCCTACGCCCTACATGCACATACTACACGCCTATAGATACACATTTTTGTAAGATGCTAGCTATTAGTAACCAACTGGAAGCACGCAATTTTTTTTAGCAACAGTACTAATACTACAACGTAAGATGTATGATGCTTATACTTAGGAAGCTTATCCACTCATATTATCAAAGTAAGATACATAAATCATTTCATGCGTATCCATTTATCCACTCATATTATCAAAGTAAGATAAATAATCATTTCATGCGTATCCATTATTATAATCATGTTTATCATCGAAAGTAAAGTAAGAGACACATTTATCCCTAAGAGGTCTTGGGTTCAAATTCGTGTTCGTACATCCTACATAAACGGAGGATTATTTCCTTCTCTTAAACCGTACTATTTTGAGCCGATAGTGTCCCCTTTGAATTGATAAATAGTCAATCTACAAAAATTACCGTCGCTGTAGCTCATCAAAATGAAACGTCTATATAGTTAAAATCATATCCACCCTTATATATATCTAGGAGTTTATCATCAAAGTGAGATAAATTATAACCACTCCTCTTTGTATTAGGCTTATAATGCCTTTTAGTATTAACCTTTACTCTTAAACTCTGTGTGGGTGAATAAAAAAAAACACGTAATATTTTACCATACATCAACTAAACTCCCGAAGACAGAGAAAGGTCGAAAGTGATTCCTTGCTAGATTTATTTTTTCCCATTTAAATTGAAAAAGGGAAGCTGAAATCCTTTTAAATGTAAAGCTGATAGAAAAGTGAAACTCTGAAAATTAGTAATCGGAAAAATATTGAACAAAATGCCAAGTTGTATAATTCCAGTGCATGGTTCTCTATTCCCTTAGAGTACACACCGTTCTTCTAAAAATCTACAGAACTAGGGTTACTATATAGGGCTATATATGTCTTAGGTCTTATAACTTAATTTTATAATAATCTGAGACATATAACTTAGGTCTCAGGGTATGTCTACAAAGTCGAATGAAAGGGTGAACATATGCACATCAAGAATTGACTATATATAAGAGAAACGTGATATAAGAGGAAAGACAAAATAGGTATATATATACTTACCTAATATATGAAAGATAGGACCCAAATATCTTCGTCTTCTTCTGAGCTATACGAAAATAACAGTGAGATCGCACTAATTCGGATTCAATGTCAAAGAAGATGTGAAAATCGAATAGGGTTTTGTCAATTCGGCGATATGTTCATGGTTAATAATCTAATATAATATAATCATTTACTGGAAAGAAAGAAACTTTCCGCTTCATTAAAATAATATATTAGAGTTATATTGACCATTCGTATTTGTGCTATCGTGCTCTCTTTCACTTTAATTTATTTTGAATTTAGTCCCATGTATACTTTGCGTTTTAGATAGTAAAAGTTACATCATGGCTACGTAATACACTAATGATACTTTAACTCATCTTTTGGAATTCCCGAGTATTAAAGCCATCTAAGAAACATGGTTAAATATCGGTGATAAGTAATTAAGTAAACTATATAAATCTTATCAGCTTTAACTATTAAAAAATTTGTGAAGAAAGAAGTATGAATTTTTTTAAAAACATATTGCACATATACGTGTACATCAAAGGTTGACACGTTGGCTCCAGTGCATACACGTGTCATGCATGTAAATATAGCAGTAACACGCTTTCAACTTTCGTAGAATTAATAAAATGACTAGTCCATTAAAAAATGACTAGTTAATAGATTTATAATAATGGTAATTTACATAAAATTAAAAAAAAAAAAAACAACTTCTCCTAAAATGGAACATATTAAGAGCCATGCTTGGGATGAAATATGACTGTTTTCCGAAAGAAAAAAATAGTAGTTACTAACTATTATTACTTTTCTTACGATAATGACATCATATTACCTATATCCTTCAATCTCATTTTATTTCATGTGGAACATTCAATTAACTCGTTATTAATTATTATTACTTTTCTTACGATAATGGTTTATGTGAACTTAAGCTTGACCTAGTCCGTCACATAGAAAAAGTCAGTCCGGGTACCGACCAGAACTGAGGACAGACAAGAGTTGAGCCCAGCTCAGGTGAACACGAGGAGGAAGTCCGGATAGAAGGCAAGCCCAGCCTGGGGCATACGAGCAGGCCAGCTCGGGGACAGAGAATCTGTCCGGGCAAGAAAGGGAAAGCCAGCAACTACCCAGCGAGGAAATCGCGCAGCTTGAGGAGCAAGCAAAGATCGAGTCAAAGATTTGATAAGATTATTTAGGGTAGTTTCCTGATTTTGTGCGATTTGGTTAACTAGGATTTTGCCTTTGTGAGGCTATAAAATATACCTAGCATGTACACTTTGTAAAGTGCTGAGTCCATTAGAATTTTGAGTTTACCTTCTTGTATTTTGCCTTCGATTACTAATCAGAGAATTTCTTCTCCCAAGTTTTTTATGTCCTTTATTTTTCTGTTCGATTTCTTTAGTGTTATTCGTGTTCTTTGCAGATCCGTGAATTGAGATCCAATAGTTTATATATCAAAATTTGTATAACTTAGCCTTTCATCTCCAACTTCAAGATAATATAAACGCCGTTATATTAAAGTTACTTTAGTTTTCCATACGAGCAAAGAGAAAAAGATCAGGGAAAATATATATTTACTGTTACTATATAAATAATACTAAAAAGAACATTATTCTATTCTGTTTTATTTCTAACCGATAGTGGTATTTAGACAGATAACGAAGATTTATATACTAAAACCTCTATAATTTAAAATAATTGACTTTTGGTTCGAATTTTTTAATTATGTTATTAAAATTATTAATTTAATATTATTAGATAGAAAAAAAATCATAAAAAGTATCATTAGAATCCTAACGAAAAGACTTCACCACATTAACTTTGTGGACCGGCACTGTGCGAAAGTGAGGTAGCGTTTAAATATATTAATTAAATTAATTACGTGATATCATAGGAAATATAAAGTGCAGTAAATAAAAAAAATCGCGCTAAATAACTGTTCAATTTGTTCTATAATGTTATTCGCGTTTTTTTATTTATTTAATGAGATCATATATATTTGAAAAATGTGATACCACATATATTTATTTTAGTACCAAATTAAAAACAAACTAATTAAGCTAAGTACATATGTTTATTTTTAATGAGTTTTGTAAACAATATGATTAGAATTGGGAACTTTTACCGTAGTAAAAAATGAAAATTTTTGCTGCAATTTTTTATATAAAATTTTTGCGAATAATCCAAAAATTAATTAGGAAAATATTAAATAAGTTACAACTCTTGAGAATCGGTTATTTTTATTTATTTAATAAATATTAAATAGGTAACAACGATTGAAAACCATCATATTTGTTATTTTAATTTTTAAAATAATTAAAAAAATGTAATTAATATATCAACATTATTGAAAAATATATATTTCCTAAATTTATGAAAAATATTTACTTTTTTATTTTTTAATTTTAAATGGTGAACCTCTTTTAATTTTTCTACTAATATATATATATATATATATATATATATATATTGTGTGTTCTTATTTTACTTTTATTAAGTTTATCTCATTTTTTTAACTATTCTTAATTAGAAAAATCGTCACAGTATATTGATTATCAAATAATTCATTTATTATTAGTATAAATTGATTATTGGAAAATGGAAACAACCTTCTTTATCTCTTCAAACAAACCGTATGATTAATAAAAATATTATGAATAATATATATATATATATATTCTTTCACACATTTTTATATAATACATACACGTATAAACTTTTTATATCATAGAATACTCTTTTTTTATTTTATCTCTTTTTAAAAGATGTTTACGTAATTTTATTTTTTTTAGAAACTGCTATTATAGATAATGAGACTTAACAAATACAATGTGTACAAAGAGTAACAGTTTTATGAAAAACTGCGGCTAATGTACCTAATGTTTGATTTTCTGTGAATTATGTACCCAATGTTTATTTTTAGCGGTTAATTTGCCCAATGTTTGATCCGTTAGATATTTTTGAGTTTTCCGTGAGTTGACTGTTAGAGAGTTATCCTCCTCTATATGTACACTTTTGGTATTTTTAACATAACTCACTGATTTTTTGTTCAAATTATGCACGGCATATGGTTGGAAAGATAAGAGATATATCTACAACTTTGTTCATTTAGGTTTTGTAAAATAAGTTTAAAAAAAATACAAAATTTCAAGTACAACGTAAAACTGGACATTAGTTTAATGCAAAATATTTGTTTCGAGCAAATTTTAATATACTTAATGACTTTTTATGATGAAACGCAAAATAAAAAAGTTGTAGATAATTTTTTTTTATCTTTCCAACAGGTGTTTAGTTATAAATTTCGGATAAAAACGAGTGAGTTATGCCAAAAATATGAAATATTATTTCACATCGCATCTTTCATATTTTTGGCATAACTCACTCATTTTTTGTCACAAAAATATAAATAAACACCCATTGGAAAGATAAAACATTTATCTACAACTTTTTGAACATATGTTAATAAATATTAATTTGTAACATATTAATAATTTGAACAAATTTAATCAACAAATAAATAAATACGATAAGACGAGATATTAAAAAAAACGTTGTATTATTCATTGTGAATATTACAATAAGGTGGAAGAGAGATGTGAATATTCATTGTGTGTCCTGGTGGTTGACGCCCGCCGGTCATTGATAAGATATTGAGCCGTACTGAAAACGCTCTCCGAAGCAACGCTGGAAATGGGGATGGACAGTATATCCCTCGCCATTCTCGCTAATATTGGAAATCTGTCCCTTTGATTCTTCCACCACTTAATGACGTCGAACTCGTCGGATTCTTCATCGAATAGCAGGCCGTAGTAGCGCTTCAATTCTGTCGGTTGGCCTTCCGTGTCGCCCGCCAACAGCATAGTGGATTCCCCGCGACTTAGCCGTTGCTTGAGTCTCCGGCTGAAGTCTAGTCCCGTCTTGGTTGGGCTTTCCATCACTGCCCTTTACTCCTCCTGTGCGTTGAACTGTGAGAACCGTTTGTCGTATTCACTGTACAATGCATAAAAAGCTTCATTAACAACGTTAACATAATTACAATAATCCGCCCCTATGTTTTCTCCGATCGCTATCATCATTGGCCCATACGCATCCGAAAGACGAGGGTCTAGAATAGCACCGAAGCAAAACAAAAACGGGGGTGGATCCCAATAAGACTTCAATTTCAAAATCATAGACTCAATAAGCGGAGAAATAATAGGGTCATTTTCGAATTCTTTGAAAGAACACGAAATTTGATAAAGACCCAAAAGACCATGACTCAAAAAGGGTTTATTTTGGTTAGAAAAAAGTAAAGTAACAGCATAAAAATGTTTTAGGAAAGCGAGGAATTTCTTCGCGGTTGCGCATTCCGCCTCCGTGATGCGCACCTCTGGAGCGAGTTCCAGTCCGAGGAAGTGGTCCAAAGGAAGCCTCTGTCTACACACAACTGAAATAATTAAATAAGTAGAGTTCCATCGCGTATTATTATCTAAACCAAACCGATTAGCTTTATGATTGCGGTCTTTACAAAATCGTCTCCACCTATTGGTGGTTTGAGGATTCCGGATCCAATCAACAATGCCGCGTATTTTTTCAACATGGTGTGCAATGTGTGCCTCGCCCATTCGTGCAATTAAATTAATTATGTGACAAGCACACCGTTGATGTAAAATATTTCGAAACGGAGAAGCGGGCAACATTGTTTCCAAGATCATAATCGCCGCGTTGTTGCTTGAGGCATTATCTAAGGTAATGGAAATAACACGATTTTGTAAACCCCAATCACCAAATAATTCAAATAATTTCTTGGCTATGTTTTTTCCGGTATGGCGACACTCGAAAGGCGATAAGTTTAAAAGTCGTTGACATGGATTCCACTCATCGTCGACGTAATGGGTGGTCAAACTCATGTAATCGTTTAAACTTGGACCACTCCACAAGTCGGTGGTAAAAGCAACGTTTACGCCAGACATTTTGAAAAATCGACTAAAAGGTTTTTTTGCAATTGATTTGTGGATGGTATCAAAAAGAGACTTGATACCAAAAAAGGACGATGGGCCGACGAGCTCATCGGCGTTCTATGGTCGTATATAACCACCCCGCGGAAGGCAACTGTGGAGACTCCTTTTTTCAATGGTATACGGCACCGAAGCAGTCATACCAGCAGAAATCGAGGCCCCTAGTCTCAGGAGGGAGTTTGCTCCCAACAACACAGAAATTAACGACGAAATGAGACTAAACCAACTTGACCACGCAGATGAACGACGCTAGCAGGCTTTAGTACGAATTGCTAACTACAAAAATTCGGTAGCTAGATATTACAATTCCAAAGTTAAGCACCGCAGGTTCGTCCCCGGGGAACTGGTCCTCATAAAGGTCTTCCATAACACGGCCGAGCTCAACGCCGGCAAGTTGGGGGCTAAATGGGAAGGACCCTATGTCGTAACCAAAGTAGTGAAGCCCGGTGTATACCGACTAGCTACCCCGGACGGATCGAGAATCCTCCGTAGTTGGAACGCCATGCACCTAAGAAAATACTACGCATAAGAGGTCAGATGCTGACTCCCCATGAACTACGTAATGGCTTGATCCCCAGAGTATGGGGTACGTAGGCAATCCGAGCCAAAAAGGTCGGACACAGCCCCGATAAACCCAACAGCCTCGTGCGCCCTCGTCAAGAAAAAGAGAGATTTCGAACAAAGGAAAATGGATCGCACCCCAACAAGACTACAGAACAGCCGCCAAGTGGTCGCTTTAAATAAAAGTACGTTTACTCAAAAATATTATTAAAAAGGATTCATTTTGCTTCCATTCTAGTGTAAACGACAGTAAGACGAACACTTCAAAATTCGCAAAAGCAGTACACTACGAGCTAGCATAACATCCAATGAAATTATAGCAATTACCTCGGGTTCCATACCCCTCCTTAACAAGTGACATACTTGATCGGGTACCATACCCCCTCTTAGCAAATAACATATTTGCTCGGTTACCATACCCTCTCTAAGCAAATAGCATATTTGCTCGGGTACCATACCCTCTCTTAGAAAATAGCATATTTTCTCGGGTACCATACCCTCTATTAGAAAATAACATATTTGCTCGGGTATCATACCCTGCGCTATTACACTTGTGCACACAGTTTATCTCCAGGTACTCCTGCCCGGTCACACGAGTCGCCGAGGAAGCTGCCCGAAAAACTGAATCAAACGACCAGGCCCAGATATCAAGGTACCAAACTAAGCCTTTATGTCATCCTTCCAGGTAATTTATAAAACTAAACCCAGAATCCCGGGCATAATAATTATAAGATCATAGTCAAAGGTTCTCTGGCCGGACACATCTCAGTATACTTTAGTAACATGTCACCAAGTTATTTTACTCGCCAAAAAAATATAATATATAAATTCGGGCAAAGAAAAATGGCAATCTATAAAAAGAAGACAACATTTTATATAGAAAAATAATGGCCCTAACCACGGGCAATATTCGCAAAAAGTATTAGCAAAAGACAAAAAAAGGGTTCAGGTCCCACGACCTGCCCAAAATAAAAGCCCTAACCACGGGCAAGCAACTTGCTCAAGACTTATTATAAACAAAGAAACAAAAAAAAGAAGGGGGGGAAGCTAGTTGTCATCTATTTCTTCAGGCAGCACCCTCGGTAGTCTCATCCTGCTGGGTCGGATCGGTCGGGTTCTGCTCGGTCGGTGTCGGCTCAGTCGGGGGAAGAAGGTTGGGCTAATTCGGGTTAGGCTCAGCTAGGTTCAGGGCCGGTTCGGAAGACGCTACCTTGGGTGCAATGGGGGTCGGCTCTGCAAGGTCAGAAGCGTCTACCTAGGTTCCCCGATCTGCATCATCAGCATTCTCAGTCAACTCAAAGTCTGGGGAGAGGGATGGGGAATCCACCACGGGCACTGGCTTTCCAGCCATAAGATCGTATTTGGACTTGTCCTCTGTGACGACCTCCAGCTCGCTCTGGAAATCGGTAACCTTACCTTCAAGGATCTCACCAACTAAGGCGACATTACCTTGGACCTAATGCAGGAGTTTAATCTGGTAGGCAACTTCCTTGTGATGAGCTATCACCGCGTACCTCTATTGAACCCGCTTCCTATACTTGCGCCAGGTAGCCTTGGCCGTCTCTCTCGCGGCAGACGCATCCTCGTTGGCCTTCTCCAACGCTTCCAGGGCATAGTTGTGCTCGACTTTTATCAAAATGAGCTCGTCGCTGAGCGCCCTAGAGTCCCTCTCAGCCCGGCCCAACTTGGTGTCACAAGCAGTAAGCATCCCGACGACCTTGTTCTCATTCGCCTGGGACTCGACACCAGCGGAAAAGCGTTGGCAAGCTTCTCTAGGAGATCCACCTCGGTGATCTCAAAGGCTCTGATCTTGCTCTCCCGGGCTGCAACCAGACGCTTCAGATCAAGGATCTCCTTGTTCCTCAAAGCCAGCTGCCCGGAGCTCTTCTTGAGCTCGGCGTTCACGCGGGCAAACTCCTCCTTCTTCTCGGCCACTTAGGCCTTAATCTCGTCCCCTTCCACCACCGACAGGCGTTCTTTAAGCTTCTTCAGCGAGCCCTCGTAAGCCAAGACCAAGTCATTGGCATATGCCCCGAGCTGTCGACAAAGCAAAAGATTCATGTAAGAAAATTTTCAAGGAAAATTACAAAAGCCTTAATGAAAAGCCGAGATTAGGCACCTCGTTTACCTTGGCATGCATCGAAGCAAAGGCATTGTATGCCCGAGACTGAGTGACCTCACTCTCCTTTAGTTCGGTCCCGATCCGCCGTCTTTTTCAGAACAACCTTCGGCTTCCCAGGACCCTTGCTAGGCAACTTGGAACCGCCGGGCCGAGGCGTCTCGGAAGATGACCAAACTCCCTTCGGCACGAACTCCCTCACAGGTTTCTTAGGCGGCTTGTCCCCCTTAGGCCTCTTGCATGCTGCCTCCTCTTCAGCAGACTGAGCTCGCTTGCTCGGAGAATTTGTAACCCCCGTCGCGGCAAGGCCGGACGAGACCAGGGGCTCTGGAGTCCCCAAGGCCGGTAACGTGGACTCTTCATCGGAGATCTCGACGAACTGTCTCTCGGCGACAGCCCGAGCAGCCTCCCGCTCAACGGCAGAGAGAGTGGTCTTCTCCAAGGCCTTCGTGGCAACCTCCGAGCTGGGATTTTCCGAGCGCCCCTCTGCGGGCAGAACGGGATCCGACCTCAGGGTCTCTTCCCCAGAAACCTCCTTGCCCGCATAAGAGGCCTCCTCCACTTCCTTGGTCGTCCCAGCCTCCTCCTTCCCCTTCTCCTTGGCCTTTTTCTTCTCAGTTTCTTTAGCAGCTGCTCGTTGGGCCCTGACTTCCCGGTAGTTTGGCTCCATCGTATCTGCCCGCATACTCCCTCAGCAACCCCCTAACCAAGAATCAAAACAAGTTCAAATGACAACACTTACCATCCTCATCGCTGCCTGATAACAACAGACGCGCGTAGTAGGGAACAAAGGTGTTGTGCGGACCAGACGTCCACAACTTAGCACCGAAGAACCTCTCTTCAGAAAGCTCCTTCCACTCTATCCCCCCACCCGGGAAAAGAACCTCGTTTTTAGCTTTCCAGTCGACTCCAAGAGGGATCGACCTCACTTTGTTACACTTACGATCTAAGAACACACCAAAAAACCCGATCAGAAAAATATGTCCGAACAGAAAAGAAATCCGAGCAAAATGATAAAGAAAATTACCAATCTCGTGAGCCCATTTGTTTACATAGGCAGTCAATGTATCAAAAGATTCTATACACGGTTTGAAAAAGAAATACTTATCTTGCCAATTATCATCCTTATTTGGAATCCCCCGAATGAACTCACCGGAATGGCCCTTAACCGAAAGATAGAACCTACCATCGGCTCTAGGATTTTTCTTGGTCATGAAAACTTGAAGCATATCGAGCAGAGAGAGCTTGATTTCCTCCTCCCGACACCTAACTAGATAAGTGAGCAGGATTGTATACGAATTCGGGCTCAACTGAGCTAGAGCAATATCCATCTGATTGACATATCTAAGGATGGGCCTAGGGATTGGGAATCTCAGCCCGCAAATGCAGATCCAGTCACCCCTAACCGTGTCTGCAAACTCGTCGGAATCTGGCACCCGAAGAGGGACAGACTCCCGAATATCATAGCTCGACCTGAGCCGAGGAATATCTTCCTCTCTTAGTCGGGACCTAGGAGATTCGGTCTGGAAAAACTCCGAGACTAAAAGCGGAGCTTTAGTCTTACCATTTTTAACCTTGCTACTCTCCGCCATTTCTATGAACCTACTATAGCCTAAAAACACGAAAAACCCAGGTATTCAAACCATAAAACCCAGATCTTCAAACAGAAACCCAGAAATCCTAACCTGAAACTCAAAACACGCAAACCTAGCTTTTCTTACCCGACTTAAAAACAAGAACAGAACCTATAAAACGGAAAGCAAAAAAATCAAGAAGAGAACCTAAAAACCTAGATCAAGGCTTGGAAGGACGAGGCACAATACAACATTGGCGACATCAAGAGAAACTCTCTTCTTTCCTCTCGAATGCGAAAACGAAGAAAGAATAAGAAGCATGGCTTAAATAGAAGAGCAGTTACCTGAATACGAAGAGGCGCCCCGGGCAGAGTGAAAGACTTGACTGATTGGACTTCCACTGGCAACACTCGAGTGCATTTATACTCGAAGATCGACCCGCATTTCAAGAATAGGGTTCCCTCGAATATCGCGCCTAATCTCATCCAACAATTGGGATTGAACTCCTGGTCGGGACACATCAGCAAAAGTCAAGCTGATCAAGTCAGTAGAAGACGAAGAGGTTTAAACCTTCTTCGAAACACAGGCAGAGCGACACGTGTCGCAACTGTTCCCTCCAAAAGATTCGAAATAATTTCGATTTTGAAAGAATTCTCAGTTCAGTCCCTGAAGAATGCGATATTATCATAAAAAAAAGTTCTGATGTCTCTCAATTAATTTGATTTTGCGGCAAAAGTCGTGAAAGTTTTTGATTTCGCAAATTTAATTAATTATCATCACGAATTTTTATATGATTATATCAACTTTGGTACTATAAATAATACTTCGTATTTTTATATAGTAGTGGGCTATCTGTTGATGTGCAAATTCGTTCCTCAATCAGAATTATGAGGTCATTAATTAAATTTATAATTTAAACTGATTATGGTCTAAGTTATGAGTATAATTGAATATTCATATATAATTAGGCTTATGACTTACAAAGCCCAGAAGCCCACTATGCACCTAATCATGTTCGGGCCCAAGCAAAGCTAAAAGCCTAGAAGGCAAAATGTTCGTCCGAGCAGAACATGTTCAAAAGAGAACCGGACAGCGATTCTAAAAGGATAATTTCGAGCAGAACTCAAAGCCCCACTCGAGAACAATGCTTGGTTAAAATCCAACACCCAAGGCTCTTCCCATACTGATTGTCTCAAAGGGATCCGAGCAGAAGCAAAATGAAGCCGGGCAGAAGAAAGCCTAACATCCCAGCACGAGCAAACCAAGTCAACCACCTCGATTCAAACTCCCAACGACCGATCAGGAAAACCGCCACGATTCAAATTCAAACCCCACGACAACCAGTCAAGGTCCACCACTACACAAATCTCGTAGAACGTGGCCCACGTGTCAGCTCGGCAGCAGGTCAAGCCCCGAACTCGGAGCCACTACCAACGCACACCTCCAACGGGCAGAAACCAAACGCCTATAAAAGCAAGAAGGCAGCCCTTTTACACGCACGCAAGCATCCACCTTGAGAGAAAAAGAGTCAGTGAGATTTCATTACTTTCAGAGTGTTTTTTATCTTTTCGGTTGATCAGGAATTGGCTTGTGGTTCCGATCGATCCCCTTTTTAAAGCAATAAACGTACAGATGACGTAGTCAACTACCGCATTGGGACGAACCTCTCTAAAAAACTCTGGTGTTTTTTATTACTTCCTTATTCATAATTCGTGTGTCATTGTCTGAAGTATTGGCGACGCGGAGGTCATGATCCACAAAAATCTTCGCACCTTCATTTTGAAACTTTTTTACAACTCACGTGACCGTTGGCTAAAAAACCACGTCAACAAGCCTCATTACTGTTTTTTATGTTCTTAAACAGCCTTGTAACGAGGATGCATAAGGCAAGCGAAACCAACAATTTTATCTGCGAACATCGGATATATTATTTAGTGATTTTAATTTCAATCAAATTGTTCAGTATGAGTTGTGTTTATGATCGTAAGTTTAGCAATTCGCTTTTGTGAAAGTGTTTTTTTTTTTTTTTTTTGAAGAATTTTGTGAAAGTGTTGTTAGGGACGTTGGATCTGTACAAGTTGTGAGAATCCTCTTGGGTTTATTAATGTAGTTCTTATTCAACCTTTTGTTTTTAGTGATATGTATCCTCTTTGGTTTATTAATGTAGTTCTTTTTCTACCTTTTGTTTTTAGTGATATGTATCCCCCGAATGCTATTAATGTAGTTCTTAAATGTATATGTGTTAGCATTTTATATTCTATGTAAATGTTGGTCTTTTTGTTTAAAATACTTTAAGAACTTGAAAGTTTTTTCATCCGAATTCCTTGACATATTTAATCGCCACCGCGCATCGCACAATGCCGTCCACTAGTAATCTTAACACCTTGATGGTTCGGATAAATTTTTCTTCTTATTATTAATCTAACATCGTAACCCTACAAATAATTTGATATTGTTAGAATCCAAATGAGATTTCTATCAGGGCTTATTAACTTTCATAATTGTATATGAAAGCAAGTACATACGGCGTATAAGAAAAACAAATCACATAACGTCACTATGTCAAGAGGAGAGATTTGACACCCACCCTTGAAATTCAAGCTAAATACGAGGGAAATCTCATGGTTTCATGAGCTTAATTGCAATATCCAGGAAATTGTTACAGACCGCATGTGTACATGTTCGGGCCGAACAGCCCGAAGAAATGGAATTTTTTGCCAAACAACAAATGATCCCCAAAGCTTAAACTTATTCCCCAAATATCCTTCAGAATCATGTGCCTTGTTTACCCGAGGCTACACCAATTAAACCAATTATCTAGAGGCCCAACGAGTCCAAAAAGAACTCATATATATATATACATATACATATTACATATATCTTTCTCTTAAATTTTGTCAATTTTTTTGGCCCCTAATTAATTAAGAGTTTTTTTTTTTTTTTTTCTAAAATGCAGAGACCTAAAGTACATGCATGGCCACATGCCTTGTGTAAAGGACGGCTATAAAAGGAATATAAATCAAAGATTTTTATCACACGCGACTAAATTTCTATCAAGCTACATAGAATAAATGTGTTATGTGCATTGTGCACAAAACAAAAGTAATTATACACATCTCTCAGAAGCTATCCACTCATAAATCATAATATAATTGGCTTGATCACCCAACGACGTCTCTTATGATTTCTTCGAATTAAAACACAAGAAGGGACAGGGAAACTAAAGGGGGCATGCCTTTTAAATTCACGACTACCGGCACAACGAATGTAAAAGGAAGCAACAAACCTGCAGACTGCAGTGTCACCTGCGCTTGATGAGGTCTTCAAGCTGAGCTTTCAAGAAAGAGTGCTCGTTTCGCATCCTCTCGAGCCGGGCCTCCACCATGTACATTTCGTCCTTCAGGTGGTGCATCCGCTTCTCCAACCAGGCTAGGGCTTCCGACGATCTCGCACTGCCACCAGCGTTCATCGTCGCGTAGTCGGCCGGAGAGTTTACGTGGATGTGTTGTGGTCTCGCCAGCAGCGCGAGAATGCTCAGCTGCAACAAAGATGTCAAATTACATGTCGAAATAGGGCCCGTTTAAAGTTTTAAAGAACACATCAAAATAGCATTCAGGGTTTATATGTCAGAAAAGGAATTAAAATATAATGCCAAGAGAAGAGTTTAGGGTTTAAAATTTCGGTTATTATTATCAAAACAGAGTTAAAAATTTAGGATAATACAAGAGTTCATAATTTAGGGTTTAAAATAGTATTAAGGATAAGACGTCAGAATATAGTTTACGGTTCAAGATAACAAAATTCTCCAGACCTTTTTTGCGGTTGCAAATAAGAGATTCTATGTTCTCGAGAGCGGAAGTAATTTGATGTATATTTCGGAAAAATATTTACACGCCATCATTATAAATAGGTATGAAGTCCAAACAACTGCTCAAATTAACATACCATACCTGCATTAAGAGAATCACGAAGAAAATTATGACCACGACCAACGAAAGATTCCCTTGACTTCTCAAAGATGAACAGATTCTGATCACAGATTCTCTAAGCCACGATGCGAAAGAAGACACGTCAACGCCCCCTCGAAACGGATTGCTAACATGCTGACTCGACGAAATATTGTGTGTTACTATGCGCTCTTTTAAGGACTCGTATGGCGTTTCCGGTGATCCCGCGTCTTTATCTTCTCTTTCAGAACGAGTTTTGCAATTGGCAACGACAGTGTAGGCAGAGCCTTTCTCTGTAAATGAAACGAGAATAAAAATCACAGTATTAATAAAAGCTTTATGAAATAACTTAAATTAAATGTTTAGATAAACTAACCTTCTTGATTCTCGAGATTCTTTTTTAGCAGTTCACGAGCCTGTTCAGATAAGAAGTTTCATTTTTGATCAAGCATTTCAACTCACTCTAATGTAAGGGGACTAAATCACAAAATAGCAATACCATCGTCATCCAGGTTGTGTAAGCTTCTCGGCATTCTTCCAGTGTTGACTGCACTATTTTGCCTGAAAATATAAAATACAGTTAGTCGGATAAAATCACGATTTCTTTTTATCAAGAAATTCCAGTAAATACAACATTTTAAAAATCCATATGTATAGATAAAAAGCAATGAAGACCTTTCCAGACAGTTCTCTTTGAGAACGCAACATTCACATACACCCGTAAAAGGCAACATCCCTTTGATTCATCTCTCTTCACATCCCAGAGTCCCTGTTATAAGATAATTTAATCTAACTGGGCTGATATGAATATATAAGGAGATATTGCATGGGATAGCCAAATTGAAATGTTTGATTAGCCAAATAGCCAACCTTTCCTTTTTCTTTGTAAAATAGCTAAATGGTTATTTAATAACATATTTTATACCTATAATACCCTTTTAACATATTAACGTGTAAACATGGTTGATTTGTTTAAAAATAAATTAATTTTTTGTTTGAAAAAACAATAAATTTATTTTTTTTGAAAAAATAAATAAATTTTTTGTTAAAATTTTAATCACGATTTTCTATTTTTAAACAAATTAACTTCGTTAATACGTTTATTAACGTGTATTAATGGAGTTAATTTATTTAAAAATAAAAAATCGTGATTAAAATTTAATCAAAAAAATAATTTTTTGAAAGAAAAAAAATTATATTTTTTTTAAAAAAAATAGTTTATTTTTAAACAAATTAACTTTGTTAATACGTTTATTAACGTGTATTAACGGAGTTAATTTGTTTAAAAATAATCGTGATTAAACAAAAAATATTTTTTGTTTAAAAAAAAATTTATTTAAAAAAAAAATTATTTTTAAACAAATTAACCACGTTAATGCACATTAATACAAGGGTAACCCAATCTTTCGTGATTTATTAACGTGGTTAATTGGCTATTTTGGCAATATTAATTAAAACATTGGCTATTTGGCTAATTAGAGTTTGAAGTTTGGCTATTTGGCTATTTGCCCCATATATAATTACTGTAAATGCTGACTAAAGATTGCATTGTTATAACATTTAGGAAAATGTTTTTTTGCTTACACTTAGAACACCATCAAAAGCATTCCGATCTGATATAATGTTACGACAATAATAATTCTTAGCTTGTACTATTTGCTGAAATTCTATGGATTATGAAGGTTTATTATATTGATACTATTGTAACCCTCTAATAGTAATATTTTTCATCTATCATGTTAATTCATAAACAAAAAAAATATATTAATAAATTGTGATTTTTCATCCAAGGATGATAACTACTCCATCAACCCTAGGCCAGATAATCAGTAGGGTACACAATACACGAATATCACTGAATAAAGTTGAGAAAATCTTTTTATCAATAAGAACAACAGTAATGCATAGCCCAATACCTCAACACGGAAATAATCTCCATAAGGTACATCGCTGATTTCTTGTGATGTCTCGATGACAAGATGACTAAGCCAGAGAGTAAATGTGTTAAAAGGAGTTCTCTATAAAATTAAATAAAAAAATTATTCCAATCATTCTTCTAGCAAGAGAAGTAATATCCAAACCTGTTCCTATAAAGCCGAAATTTCTGAGTTTCTTGACAGCCACCAAATTTTGCACCTTAACCACATTTTTTATTAGCATGCATACATAAATTAGTAAAGAAAAACTTCTAAGAAAATATATGATGTGAAATGGAAAGTGAACATACATACCAAAGTAGATTTTTATCGGATGCTGAAACGCAACATCACGAGCATGCCCAAAATTTTCATGGGGATACCATGAATTGCATTTAAACTCTGAAAATTACAGCACACATACAAAATAATCCATTAGAAAACAGCCAGATGCGGTTAAAGTAAAAACAAAGAAAAATATACTTTAAATATATGCGATCTACTAAGTTATAATCGTCTACCTTTGTCTCCACAGTTCTTATGAAATGTCTCAATAAAATCAACTGCATTGTCTGAAAAGAAGTAGTTAAAGAACTCCTCTACACTTAACTGCACATTGAGAAGGTGTAATTAACATCATGTCGGTTCAACCAACAGCTAAAGAATAAAAAGGTAAGGCCTAATAAAAAAGAAAGATAGTACTACCTGAAACTCTGATTCTGCAACCATCGTATAGCCTTCTGGCACTGCATCCAAATAAAATCAGAACAAATTTGTCACCTCTATTCCATAATTTTTGGGTTAATCGACTCGTTGATAATTAATCAATCTGAACAACTACAAATGTTTGTTCAAACTCTATCATCAGATTAAATAAACACTACAAAATACATAGTAACTTTATTACTGATTATTAACTACCCAAAAAACATATTTACAGAAGGAAAAAAAATCAAAATTTTTGGCAAAGTGTGGTAGAGGTTGTAAAAAGAGATTTTTACTCGCACTATAGCTTTGAAATAAGTGTGCTACCACATTGACTGTAGATATTATTTATATAAAAAAAATCCCAAAAGGTCAAATTCCAAAATTCTAGAAACTAATTTGAGGCATTTCAGCCCTAGGGACACTAATGATCTTGGAAAATATGTCTACTTCCAAAAAGGTGACATGACATAATGCATAATTTATAGGTATAATACTGAAAAGACAGACTAAACTCACATTGTGGGGCATCTTTATTCTCCGGCTTCCACATTGAACTCTCGCTTGAAGATGAGTTTGTATTTGGAACTGGTGAGATCTCCTCGTCAACATTCTCTCTAATTTCTTGAACATTTGTTGCAATAATCACGCCTTCTTCAGCGTTGTAAGGCGGCTCAAGATCCTTTGGAATAGTATTATCTATATTCCTAACTCATATCATGAACTATATTTGTCACCCTGGAAACAATAGATTCATAAATTACTTGTGCTCCATTCTAGCAAGAACAATACCTGTCAGTAGAATCCAACTCCTCAGTAGTAGTTCTAAAGCTATCGACTTTCTCAATTCCAACTCCATTCATCGGACTGCTGGTCACAGATGTTTCCTGATCAGATACCAAAGCATTAAAATTAGCAAATCTGGCTCATTTTAAAGTTATGACTGAATCCTTGCGGCGGTTTAAAAAGATCCTAAGAGTACATATAATAAAAAACCTCCAAGTAATCTTAATGGAGAAATACAGAAAGTTGAGGAGTATTTTTGAATTACAATTATATAAATTAGTTTGTGTAAATGTAATTATAGCTAATTAGATAGAATACTTTGGTTAATTGAAGTTTACTATTAGGGTTAAGATGTATTTTTCTAATATTGGAAATCAATTAATCACCAAAAAGAATAAAAATTGCAACACTTAGTAAAGCAATTTTTTTTTAGAAAAATGAGTCCTCAAGATAATGAAACAACCTGCTGCTCTGAAACTGCTCTATCTCCGTTACTGTGTTCCAACCATCCATCATTAATGAGCTTAAAAGCTTCATCGCGAGAGATAAAAGACGCAAAAAAGTACTGCCAAATCAAAATCTCGAGTAAGTCATTGCATCTACGATTTGTAAACTCTATAAAAAAATATATAAAAAATAATAACTATCAAGACCTTCTTGCTTCCAGCTATAATTTCAATGGCGTTTGGAAAGATTCCTGCAGTTTTTGCTCTTCGTACACTCGTGACTTCATTAAATGGGATCAATTTCTGAAACACAGATTCCAAGATGCTTTGGTGTCAAAAACAAAACAAAATATAAAGCTGCAGGCTCAAATGCCAATATATAAATTATCACTATTCAATTATATTCATCAAGCAGTTTTTGAGTAAACTCTTAAATGAAGAAACAGTCGTCTATTGATAGCAGTAAGAGGCTTCAATATAGATCGAGTTACGTCACCATACCTTTGTCTCAAACCCAAATATGTTAGAGTAGAAGCAAATGTAGTGGACAAAGAGGTACATATGACCCTACATATAAATAGAAGCAGAATTAGCACCCAAAAAAAAAATGCAAGTCCAATGCATAAATTAATTACATGACATTGACAGATCAAGAACGGCATATTTTACTGCAATACGTAGGTGACAGATCAAGAACGGCGTAGTTTTTTTCAAATTTTGATATTATCATCGCAGACGAAATACAAGGCCATGGGCACCGAATCATTTGCATAGTTCACCTCATAATTACTACATAAAAAAAAAATCAACACATTTAAAACATAACATCTAAAAGAAGAACAAATAAGTTACCTGAATAAGTATGTTTTCCTGGAATGCACAATTGAAATCTTCAACGAGAACCTGTAATCCAATTTAATCGACAATGAAGCAGGTCAAATCTTTATCGAAAAACATCCACATTTATGAGTTCAACGACTGGCGACAACCAACTAAAACCCAGAAAGCCCAGATCTTTATCTCACCTCCTCTGGGGGAAGACGAAACAACTGTCGGTACTCTTCACTTCTTAATATCGTCGCTGACTGGAAACAAAGAGCATGATAATCTCAATAAAGAAGGCATTGCCAACAAAAACTCAAGTGGTAAAGTTAAACTATAGCTCACTCATGGTTGATACAAAATAAAACAGAATTTACACAAATTGTTCACATTTCACCAAATCAAGCATTCTTTCTAGTTCCGAATTAATGGTTGAATGCTTGAATGTGAATTACTTCACAAGAAAACTTGGTACTTAGAAACTCCATTCTATCAAACAAAAAACGAAATGCAGAAACTTAATTACCGAATTATTTGAATTTCAGCCATGAAAGCATGCACAGCTTAACAATCGAATCTTAATAATTCACCAAATTGGGTAGGTGGGGATCATCAATGGTTGAGCGATCGAATGTGCGTTGACTCATCAGTAGATTTAAACTCACAAACTCCAATTCAAACAAACGAAATGCAGAAACTTAATTACCGAATAACCTGTATATCGATGTCGCGGCAAGAACCGGGGGACGAATTGGAAGGATCGGCGCGATCAGGCGAGTCGGAGTACGAGATCGCCGGCGACGAGGAGGATCCGGTCAAAGACGCGGCGGTGGCCGCGCCGGCGTCGGAGGAGGAGGTGAAGAGCCGGGAAGGCGAGGGCTCCATCGCCGGCGCCTTGGTTGTGGTGGCGGTGGCCGAGCTCGGAGACGCGACGGCCATGGCGGATTAGGGCTCGTCGGATCTCGAGTCTGATACGGTGGTTGGTTTGGGTTTGGGTTTAGCGGTTGCAGAATTCAGAGAGAAAAGAGTCGGTTTTGTTAATGGGAGAGAGAGTGTCTCCAAACTCCAAATCAAGGGTCAAAGTGCTTTGCTCACGCAAACTGACGTTGACCTTTCTCGCCACGTGGCAGAACCGTGGATCGTCCTCGGAGTCCGACCAATTTGCAAAAGCGATATTTTAATAAATAAGAATCGGCGGCATAAGTAGTCAAAACATTCTATGAATTCTTTGTAAAGCGATATTTTTCTTTGTTTATCTTTGGAGGGCCCATCGAGCAGCTTGTGCAGTGCAAGCTCATCCGAAGACTGCAAGCCCAGAATTAGCTCTTGGAGTAAGTCAGGTCGTCAAGTTAACATTTAATGCATATTTAAGCACTTTGAAATTCTTAATGAAAAATAAGAACTAAAAGAAAGAATGAGTGGATAACATTTATGGAGAAGAATAACAACTCGATTTTAATGGACATGAAAACCTTTCAGCTCGACAACATTAATGATCTCAGATAAACAATGACAGAGGGCTGTAAATATAAGACCTGAGACGAAGAGAATCGATCCAATATTACATCCCTAGTGGACGTGCCTTAAAAATATCTCGTTTAAATATAAATGAAATATTAGATAAATTAATTAGATTAATTGTGTGTTGTAATTGAAAGAATTATATTCAAAGCAATTTCAACAACCGTTGATTTATAAGGTAACTAGTGGACGGCACCGCGCTTCGCGCGGTGGTGGGTGTAGTATTATTCTTAAATTTCAATAAAAATATCAAATTAAGTCATTAATCTTATTGTAACATTGCAATAAAAATAATGGTTAGTCCACTAAAATTATAGAGAAATTTATGAACAATTAAGAACATGTATTTATATTACCAATAGCTAAATAAATAAATAAATAAAATTAAAAAAATATCGAATTTGATGAAGAAATTACTCTCTTTTTTTTAGATTTTATGTTGTAATTAGAATAATTACATAAGTAATATGTAATTGTGTATGAAACATGTCAACGTGTTTACTTTATTATCAAGAAATTTTAGTTGTCATTGTAACTTTCTAAGGATAGAATTTTGTGTAAAATGATATTTAGCTCGATTAACTTGTCTTCAATATATAAGCTGATAGAGATTTTGGACATTGACGTAGTAAAGTAAAATATAATGTACAATATAATCAGTTCATATATAATGTACAATATAATTAAATTTTTGAGAAACAAAAGAAATATTCAATACCCTTATCTTGCTCGTTGATTAAAAAATAAAATTAATATAACGCAGAAATATATTTAAAAAAGGAATATATAAGACCATGCTCAAAAGTGTGTAGGTAAGTAAAGAAGATGAAAGAAACCTGAATGAATATAATAATCTCATATGCATACAATTGAAATAAAGATATAAGAGATATATGCATAAACATAATCAATTAGGGTAACAAACAATGAAATAGACTTCAACGACTGTAATTTCATTTAAGATTGAAAAAAATAAAAAATAAAATGGTACATAATTCCGTGGAATAAATTCGATGACCTCAAATCCCAACTCGTGACCATCTTATTGCTTCTGCTACAAAATCTTGTTCGTATAGATGATTCATTGATGCCTTTGTAGGGACTCTACATATTATGTGATTTATAAATGTATACATATTTTATTTATAATAATTGTATACGCAAAAGAGACCATCTTTATTACATGTGTTGTGCATGCCTCTTAATTCATTTATTCATCTCTATCGAGTCAAAACAAAATAGGAAGTAAAATGAATATATGTACCTGATAAAGCTTTGTCATTTGTTTTCTCTTGTCCCTGTGACTCTCTTAAGCCGAGAAAACAAATGTAAAAAATTGTTGTGTTGGCTTTTTCTTATGTCGAGAAATAAAGCATATTTTCTATTATAATCTTTTCCATATAATAAGTAACATTAATAGTTCACATCAAAGTATATACTTTTTATATTGAAGTATTCACTTCAAAATAGTTAAGAAAGACATTAAAAAGTTCACATCACACTTTTGTCTTCAAATTCTCTATTTATCTAAAAGAACGAAAAACTACACACACAAAAGAAGAAGAATGAGAAGAAGAGTACAATAGTTTGTAATAATCTTCGGCGATCCACGCTTATCCATAAATCACGAATCGTAAAAACTGTAAAAATAATTGTTATGTTGGCTTTTTCTTATGTCGAGAAATAAAGCATATTTTTTTATTATATAATCTTTTTCCATATAATAATTAACATCTAGTTCACATCAAAGTATATACTTTTTATGTTAAAGTACTTATTTCAAAATAATTAAGAACACATTAAAAAGTTCACATCACACTTTTTTTCTCTTCATAATCTCTATTTATCTAAAGGAACGAAAAACTACACACACAAAAAAAGAGTACTATAGAAAGTAAAATTGGCAAAAATAAGAAGATTTTATTTTTCATCGTGTTGTGACTTTTATTTTGAAAGTATAAAATTCAAGCTGATTACTAACTAAAAAAAATAATGTCACACATTCTTTTATTTTAACATAAAAAAAAATGTTAGAAGTAAAAGTTAACCAAAAAATATAGAAATAAAATAATACAGTGATAAAAAAATGAAAAATCTTCCTATGGATAACCAAATTACATTTTTTGAGTAAGAAATTATTGCAAATGATATATGATTGAAGCAAATAAGCAATATGTGATATAAAATATAAATGGTAAGGTGAATTTGACATACCATTAGATATCCAAGAAGACCTCAAGGAATTGAAGCAAAGGTTTAAACTGTCACCACAAAAAGAATCGCGGATGGTCACAATTGAGGCCATTGGAATGTGTCAACGTTGTTTCGAAATATACATATTTGTATCATCGCACTTTTCCCGTAGTGTAATATAGATATGGACATTGGCATCGAGGATATAATGGAGCTTCAAAGCCACGAATCGAAGCGGCAAAGATTTCGAGACAGCATCATGTTGTCCGACCGAGTGCTACCAAATACAGCGAAGGAGGTTAGCGCACTGCGATGGAGAAAGCGAACGACCTGTTGAGGCTGCAACATAGTTAGAATGACAATGCGCAGGAAAAAAAAATGCTATGACGGAGGAGAAATCCCAAGCTCTTTACACCAAGAAAAGATGCATAGAAGCTTGGTTTGTTGTCTTTTTAATATTGGTTTGGAATGGAATATACCCTTTAGAATTCTCTAACGAATGAATAAATACACCAAACTTTTAAGTGCTGGTATGTTAAAACGTAAACCAAACATTGATTGTTATTAAGATTTTGTGTAAAGTATTGTATGATCAGTCTTTTCACTCTTTTTGGTACTTATGCCGTGTTGTATGTTATTACTGTTATCTCTTGTTTTCTCTGTATGTCGTTTGTTATTGCAGGTTATTGTCGTTTATTACATATGAATGACATGTCGTTTTCTTCCCCTGTAATTAATGTATTTGGCACGTGTGATTATCGAGCTGTTAAGCTGGTTTATAAAGCTTCATTTATAAAGCTCCTTTTAATCACTCGAGCTAATTGATTGGTATAAATATACCCCAATCATTTGTTTGTAATTATTCGATTCATCATTAATAAAATCTGAATGTTTTTCTCTCGCTTTCCTTCGTCTTCTTCCTTGGTCCGAAGCTCAACTTCTTAACATGGTATCAAAGCAAGCTCAATTCTGCCATTGAAGCTCGGATTCGAGGAATTCTGATCCCGCTCACTCTTTCTTGATCTGATCTTTCCACCATCGCGTTCTCATGGAGGAAGCAGACAAGAAGGGAGCGATTATCCAGAAACACAACGAGAAGGCTCCAATTGATGATCCCTTGAGCGTGTACTATCTTCACGTGTCTGACAACACAAATGCAGTGCTTGTTTCTCAACTGCTCACCGGCGATAATTACGCGTCTTGGTCGAGGTCAGTTCTCATTGCTCTTTTAGTCAAGAATAAGATCGGATTCATACATGGTTCAATTCCAAAGCCTACTGGAGAGGATGAGCGATTGGCCAATTCTTGGATCAGAAACAACAATGTTGTTGTGGCTTGGCTACTCAATTCCGTGTCCAAGGAGATCGCAAGATCGATTCTCTTCGGCAATACAACTTCTGAAATATGGATTGACCTCAAGGAGAGATTCAGGCAGAGCAATGGCCCGAGAATTTTTGAGCTCAGGCGTGATCTTGCAAATCTCAGGCAGGATCAGGATACAATCTCTACCTTCTTCACCAAACTTAAGTCAATCTGGGAAGAGCTGAATGATTTCAAGCCACTGTGCGACTCCAAGGCCTGTACAGATTTCTACAATGCTGAGTAAGGGATGAAGTTTCTCATGGGTTTGAATGATTCCTACTCGATTATAAGGGGACAACTGCTGCTAATGGATCCAATCCCTCCCATTAACAAGATCTTTGCACTTTGTGTGCAAGAAGAGAGGCAAAGATCTGTGAGAGCAGATGTCACACCCATGGAAACTACAAACTCGATGGCCATGACAGCAAGAGAGAATACCTTCCCAAGAAGACAGTTCAAGGCTAAGGACAGACCTTTTTGCACTCATTGCAAGATGTCTGGTCATACAGTGGACAAATGCTACAAGCTCCATGGATATCCTCCCGGAATGCAGTCAAAATTCAAGGCTGCACAGAGCAACAATGTGGAGAGCAAGATCAACAATGGAGCTGAAGGCTGTGGAGTGATGAACAACCTCACCAATTCTGAATGTGAAAGGTTGATTGGAATGCTGTCAGATCACATGAGGAACACAACAAAGGGATCAGACACAACAGCTTCTGTGAATCTTGCGACATTCACGGCAGGTTCATTAAACTACATGCGTGCAACGAGTAGTAAACACGACCTCAAAAATTCATGGATTATTGATTCGGGAGCCACTAAACACATTGGAAATAATGAACATGATTTTATACATTTAAAATCTCTAACATGTTCAACTGTTACACTCCCGAATGAAGAAATTATACCTGTGCATTTTTATGGGGACGTTAAACTGAACTCTGAAATCACATTGAAGGATGTCCTTTTGATCCCCATCTTTAAATTTAACCTGTTGTCTGTTAAGATGATGACCACACACACTCGTGGTCGAGTAAGTTTCACTGGCGATTTATGCGTGATACAGGACAATACGAGGGCCAAAGTGATTGGCAGGGGTAATGTACACGATGATCTGTACATTTTGGACACTAATGTCCCTGAAGTTTCTAATTCTAGTTGTAATAAAGTCAGTACAAGACTATGGCATTGTAGGCTAGGACACTTATCTTTGAAGGCTCTTATGCCATTAAAGGGCATTTTGGACCTTTTTGTAGAAGATAGTAATGACCCTTGTCTCATCTGTCCAATTGCTAAAAAATAAAGGCAACCTTTTCATTCAAATAATAAGATCTGTGACAACATCTTGGATCTTATTTATTGTGATATTTGGGGTTCCTTTTATCAAAAATCATACAATGGTTTCCAATATTTTCTGACTCTTGTTGATGATCATTCTCGATTTACTTGGACATACCTCATGGCACACAAATCAGATGTTCATTTTTTAATGCCTCAGTTTATAGCTATTGTCGAGAGACAGTTTTCAACCACGATTAAGAAATTTAAATCTGACAATGCTCGTGAATTAGCTTTTACAGAGTTCTTTGGAAAACTTGGTATTCAACACCAATTTTCTTGTGTTGAGACTCCACAGCAGAACTCCGTGGCTAAGCGCAAGCATCAGCATCTCCTAAATTTGGCACGGGCTCTATTTTTTCAAGCAAAGATATCTCTTACTCTATGGTCTAATTGCTTACTAACTGCCACATTCCTTATCAATGGAACCCCTGCTATTATTCTTCATAATAAAAGTCCCTATGATATCCTGTATAAGGAAGTTTTTTACTATAATTTTTTGAAAACTTTTGGCTGTTTAGCATTTGCTTCAACTCTGCAAGCAAACCCTAATAAATTTCAAGCTCGTGCAAGGAAATGTGCTTTCATAGGGTATGCTACAGGCTATAAGGGGTACAAACTCTATGATCTTGATACAAAAACCACATTCATCTCACGAGATGTAGTTTTTCACGAGCACATATTTCCCTTTCACGAACTTAATCCTAGTTCTGACACTTTAGATCCTTTTGATCATTATGGTTCTCCCTAATGTTGATCATCCTCAGTATGACAACAGAATTGACATTGATGATCCTAGTAATAATCAGTCAGATTCTGGCTCCTTAGAGAAATTGGTGATTGACAGTTTTACCCCTGATATTGGATATTGAAAACTCATCACCAATTCACCATGATATAGAAGAAATTAGGAGATCCACTCGTGACATTAGAAAGCCTACTTATCTCGAGGATTATCACTGTGGTGTTGTCGTTAAAAGTCATACTTCTCCTCACAATATTTCTCGTGTTCTTTCATATGATCAGCTCTCCAATAATCATAAAATTTTTGTTTTTGCCTGAATGTTGAGCCTCAATATTTTCAACCAGCCAATAAATATGACTATTGGAGAGATGCCATGAAGGATGAACTTGAAGCTATGACTTCTAACAACACATGGACAGTTATGCCCCTGCCTCCTAATAAGAAGCCTATTGGATGTAGATGGGTCTATAAAAACAAGTTTAAATCTGATGGGACTTTAGCTAGGAGAAAGGAACACCTTGTTGCCAAGGGATACAACCAACAGGAAGGAGTTGATTACACTGACTCCTTTTCCCCTGTGGCAAAACTTGTTACTGTCAAGCTGATTTTGTCCTTGGCTGCTGCAAATAAATGGATTCTTGCTCAGCTTGATTTTAATAATGTGTTTCTTAATGGTGACTTAGATGAGGAAGTTTATATGAACTTTCCTTTAGGATATATACCTCAGGGAGAGTTTAATTCATCTCAGAAGCTCGTGTGTAAATTAAATAAATCCATTTATGGTCTCAAGCAAGCCTCGAGACAATGGAATATCAAATTTACACACGAGATTACCAAACTTGGTTTTACTCAGTCTAAGAATGATTACTCTCTATTTACTCGGGGAACCAATAAAACTTTTGTTGCCTTGTTTCTATATTTTGATGATATTTTATTATCTGGACCAAATCATTCGATCATTAACTCTGTCAAATATGATCTCGCAAATATTTTCAAATTAAAAGACCTCGGTGATCTCAAGTATTTTTTAGGACTTGAGATAGCTAGAACTGCTCGTGGCATCAATGTGTCTCAGCGATTATATACTCTTCAATTACTCAAGGATTTTGATTTCATTGATTCAAATCCTGTCAAGACTCCCATGAAACCAAATTTGGTTCTCAGTTCTGAAACTGGGAAGTTGTTGGACGACTTTACCCCCTATAGAAGACTCATTGGGCGTCTTTTATATCTCACCATAACTCGACCAGATATTGCCTTTTCTATCAATGCTCTTAGCCAGTTTTTATCAGCTCCTCGTGACATTCATTTACAGGCAGCTCACAGATTATTAAGGTATTTAAAGGGTCAACCTGGCTTGGGATTATTTTATCCTGCTAACTCTCTCAATGCCGGTTTAAAGGCCTATTCAGATGCTGATTGGGGCACTTTTCCTGACACTAGGCGATCGATCAAAGGTTTTTGTATTTTTTTATAATGATAGCCTGATTTCGTGGAAATCTAAGAAACAAACAACGGTTTCTAGATCATCTGCGGAATTAGTATACCGTGCTTTAGCATCCACCTCTGCTGAAATAGTATGGATTATGCAATTGCTTCATGATTTACATATCACTAATTTGCCCATTCCTGTCGTATATTGTGACAATCAATCTGCTATCCACATAGCCTACAATCCCTCCTTTCATGAACACACAAAACATATAGAGATTGATTGCCACTATACAAGAGATCTCATCAAAGCAAACAGATTAAAACTTTTGCCGATAAGATCTGTTCATCAACTAGCTGATATTTTTACAAAATCTCTTACTTCTCAAGTTCTCTTTCCATTGTTATCCAAGATGTCATTACTTAACATATTCGCAATGCCATCTTGAGGGGGAGTATTAAGATTTTGTATAAAGTATTGTATGATCAGTCTTTTCACTCTTTTTGGTACTAATGCCTGTAATTAATGTATTTGACACGTGTGATTATCGAGCTGTTAAGCTGGTTTATAAAGCTTCATTTATAAAGCTCCTTTTAATCACTCGAGCTAATTGATTTGTATAAATATACCACAATCATTTGTTTGTAATTATTCGATTCATCATTAATAAAATCTGAAAGTTTTTCTCTCGCTTTCCTTCGTCTTCTTCCTTGGTCCGAAGCTCAGCTTCTTAACAATTGTTATTTTGTTGATACATAAAAGATGAATCATGGATACCAAATAAGTCACTTGGGATTCTTGGTAAAAAAAAAAATATTATTAATCCATGGACGATGAAGGACTGTGTGGATAGATATACTAATGCATTATGCTACAAAAAAATTGTAAACATAACTAATAAGAAATTCTTGATTATACATATAGATTTGAATTTGAATGCATTTAAACTCCACTTTCAATTGAATGAGAGTTATAAACAAATTAATAAGAAACTCTTGTCATTTCCATTATTAACAATCAAATAATAACGTGTATATATTTATGCATGTAAAATAAATAAGCAATTGAATGAGAAATAATTTTTTAAGAACTGTTATTTTTTAATAACAACTTAAATACCATTCTCTGTCATCTATAAAATGCATTTAAATCCACTTCCAATTCCAATTTAATGAGACACGATTTTTATTTTTAAAAATAGAGAATGTGAGAAAATAGGAATGAAGAATATCTCTATTCTCAACATGCCATGTAAGATTGTGAAAACTCTCCTTTTATATTAACTAGTGGACGGCACTGCGCTTCGCGCGGTGGCGAAAGATTATCTTCTATACATTTGTATTGAACTTTTCAGTAATTATCGTCGTTTATATGTTAAAAAAACGCACATGTATATTTATAAATATATCATATTTGAACAAAAATTTAAAATGATCAGTAAAGAAAATATTGTCTCCAAAATAAGTATGGATGTAGGATAAAGGAATCCGTTTTAATTTGAGAGATAATTTTCAAGAAAGAGAACAATTATACATAAAATTAGGGGTGAACTTTTTTTAACTATTTCTCCCTATCGTCTCGGTTTCGATATCGATCCTAGATCGGTTTTATAAGAAATTCGATAAATTTAGTTTAAAACCAAGAACCAATACTTATCGGTTATTGGTTTCCGAGAATCGAGACCAAAACAATTTATTTCTCGAATCTTGGTATCGGTTTCGGTTGTGAACTACATGTCGTTTTAGATTTTTTTTACTACATGTCGTTTTTTCTTTAAAAAATTAGGGCGTATTCAATCTAATTCCTCGCTCTCTCTTTTTTTTTTTTTTTCAGTAACCATGAGGAAGCTACACACCGAGAGGAAGCTTTAGTTCTTAGTTCTTATGATATATTATGCACGCTGTATAATAATATATTGATGTTAGATTATGTAAGACAATTTTATTAAACAATAATTTGATTATCCAGATTATGTAGTGTTAATAGTAACCAATAAATCTCAACATTAATTTGATTAAATATATTTATGTATTTAAACACTTCGTGTTTTTATGTATTAGACATGTATTTTATATTTCGGACCTGGTATATTTTGTATTTTGTGGATTTTTCCCGGTTTATATCTTGGTTTATTTCCCGATTTTCTTTTTTTTTTTTAGTTTCGGTCTCGGTATCGGTTTGATAAAAAAACCAAGATATTTTAAAACCGATACCACTACCAATACCAAAAAAAAAGATTTTTCAATATTGAAACAAAAAAAAAAACTAATTTACCTGTTATGGGTACTGGTTTCAGCCCTACATGAAATTATCAATGTGATCTTTCTAATTAGTAATTTATCAGAAATTAGACAGTAAAATTGATTGATAGAAGATTGGACGTGATCCCTTAAATAAAATATAATCTATGGAATGGTGTTGCAAATGGTTCAATAACCACTCAAATGAAAAGTTATAACTTATATGATATTACTTTAGTTTCTCTTACGGATAATATATACAGAGCAAAATATAAAGAAACATATAAAATACAACCTGCAAAAACAATCAAACTTGAATGATTTATCTATTTTATAAAACTCATCCAAATTTACCTCAGGTAAGAAACCTTTCATCATTTAATAATTTCTCTCTCTCTAGATATATATATATATATATATATATAATTAATGTGAAGTATTTAATGTACATCATTAACTCGTATATGCATGATCAACTAAATATATGGTCTTCTTAAAAAAAAAAAAAAAATATATGGTCATTTACGTTCAAATATCGAGCAAGCAATATTGATCATATTGGAAAAATATCTTGCCACCCTATTTTATTCTATATACATGTGCATTCAAAATGAACGTATACACAGATATTAAGGCGTTTACACTTAGACCTTTGAATTCTTGTGCGTTATCAGTTTTTGGCAACCAAAAAAGAGCTAAAAAATCAATTTAAATTATATTATGAAATATATTTAATCAACATAGTGGAGCAAATGCTATAACACAATCATTCAAGCTCCAAAACAAAATCATTCTCTCAAAGATCCATTCCAATCGCTAAAACTTACCCTTTCAAAAATAAAAACACCATGAAAGATTGAACATTAGTTTAAAACCCATAAGAAAATTGTTACTGAAGTCATCTGTGGTCGAGCTGATTAATTAAATGAATTATTTCTTATTATAAATAAAGAATTAAATTGAAGAAGAAAATTTGTGGTTGCAAGCGGGACAAAGATTGGCCTCATCAAGGCACCATAAGGGATTGTTGTTGTTGTCTCACAGACCTGCTTTTCATCACTAACGTTAATTTTCATTTTCTAAAATTATGTGCCTAATATTTAAACACTTTAGTAGGTGAGAAAAAAACATTTGTACGCAAAATAACCGAATACCCAAATGCAACACTATTCATGAGTGAGAGTTCTATGTCCTCGATCACGTTTGGCATGCAGTACTTGTATACGTGCTAACACAATACAAAAAGCTTGGTGTGGTTATACAAAAGAAAATATATTCTAAACTCTGTGAAAAAAGAAATGTCAATTCGTTTTTGTTACAATATGCCATGTCATTCATTAAAGATTTTCCACATATATATATATATATATATATATTTATATATTTAAGGATATTAGTAATTGCAAGTAAAGACAATTTAGTGATAATTTATAATTGAGAAATATTAAAGTCATGAAGTTTGAAAGCCATATTTATTTTTACGGTTACTATGTCTTAATGAAACATTTCATTCAACCGCATAACTTAATGAACTTACATTACAAAACTCTTTTAGAATAAAATGACACGGTAAAGGAAGAAGAGTTGCAATGAATCTGTGATAGAAAAAAGAGAGAAAAATAAAATGTTAATCTAAAAAATAGAACTGAAATTGCATTTGGTGCTTACAAATCATCATGACTCGTCCTTGAAGCGCTATATCAAAAAGCTTTTTATGACTTTGTGATGGAAAAACTTCATGCGTATTCCATCTTTACAAAAGCAAAGCTATATTTATAAGACCAAAATTCGTCCAACTATTGGTGTTAATGATAAATAAGACCAAAAGCCTATTTGTGATGGAAGTGAGAAATGACTTAAGTAGACTCTTCATATTTTGTCGACAATGAGCATGATATATATGATTTTCATTCAATGTTATGTGGTGGCAATATGTATGTCATAAGAATATATCAAAAATCTGAAAAATAGGAAGCAAGAAATCTTTGATTTCTATGGTGCCATGTTAATGCTCAAAAACTCTCTTTTTATATATATAGATTAGAAAACAAAGATAGCTTTGTTACTGTGCCACATCGGCCACATAAGAAATTAATCAATTATATCTTGCTACGCATCTCTTTGATTAGATTGAAATTTCTTGTGTGATAAAATGGTTTACATAGAATGCATTCTACTGTTCATATTCTTGAAGATATAAATGCATGCTTTAAGTTATTATTCTATGTACTTATTCATAAATTAAGTTATGTTTTTATTTAATTTTACCAAATGGCCACATTACATACATTATGTGTTGCTTAGATGGCGAAAAAGTTCAAATTTGTTAATAAAATTTAAGTCAAGCACTAATCTATACAACCAACTGATATTGATGCTTTAGAACTATTAGTCATGTGAGCGTATTTGAACACATTTTGACAATATGAACAGCTTTTGAAGGCATTAAAAAAGAACCTAAAGGGAATAAGATAAAAACTACGAATAAGTAATGTTACAACAAACAAAAAGTTGATACTTGGTATTTGGTTTTTTCCATTTTATTATTATGAGTTGATGAATTTTAACTTTTATTTAGACGTGTATTTTGTGTCTTTTATTTTTAGCTTAATAAGAAGGGAATTTTTCTGCACTTTTTTCTAGACATGATTTTCTAACTAAATATGAATTTGATAAATTTAAACTTTTATTTAGACGTGTGTCCTCACTTCTGCTCCTCTTGCGGCTATCTCCAATTCATCGTTTCATATCTCGCTCGCTCGCCGGCGAAAGATATATAATATGACAAAAAGTTTCTGAGAGTATTTTGCATGTACTAAATTTGTTATCCAAACCAAATTTGTCACGGCTCGATTCACCTTTGTTTTGAAAGTTTCATTTAATTTTTTTTTTACTATATTTAATTTGGCATAAATGCGATTGGTGAATATTAGGTTATTTGATAAGATGTTAAGTACTATAGAGTATAGACAATATACATGTTTACAGATATTATATTTATTTTAATTAGAGTTATCGATTTTCATCACAATAGTGAGTAGTCTTTAGCTTTCTTTATATATAATTTCTTCTGCTTCAACAATATTGAGAAAGAAAGAAAAAACAATATTAATTGGTGGGCTTTACATAAGTAATAATAATAATAAAAAAAGATGTTGATTAATCGAGTATGAAACATCGGCTAATAAACCAGTAAAATTGAATCATCGATATCAAAAACAATATCTTAAACCTTGTTATAATTATTACATATATATGATTTTTTTTTTTTTTTTTTTGGCGCTATTGACCATATTTCTTATTATAAATCGGTCAATTTCTAGTTGAGTTTTCTTGTCGTTTATAACCTTTATAACATATGACCTTGTTTCGTACAGTCGATTGTTTTTATTCTTCTTAATCTCTAGTAGTTTTTTACTATGTAGTCGTTTTTTAATTTATTATTATTAATTGTCATTCGAATAGTGATGTTATATTATCAATAAATTTATATTTTTATCTTTCTTGTGGTTTTTTTAACTTTTTATTGGTCTGCTTGTCATTTATAATGTAACTTTTCTCTTAATTGTCGTTTCCATTAGTTTTTTTCGCACATCACAAGTTATATATTCATAAGTTATGATTGTCATCATATATTCATAAGTTGTGAAATTGTAATTACGAAAATGTAATTGTACAATAGAAGGTACGAAACTGTAACTACAATACTATATTAGAAATTGTTGTAGGCAAGGCGAGCTAGGCCACCGCCTAGGGCCCCGTCTCCGATGTTCACTGTTGGAAGATTTTATAACACTGGCCATGAAAAAATAGTTTGAAGCTTCTGAAACCAGTGTGAGTTCTCACGGTTATCGAACAATAATCGTTCGATTATCGCTGGAATTGTAGTTCTCGGTAACTTATCACCAATAATCGTTATTTTTTTTTTACTTTTTGAGAGATAATTATTAGAAAAGACTTTTACTTTTCAACCAAACTTTTTTAGTGTAATAAAGAGATAATTGAAGGATTTCTCGCTAAATATTCAAAAAATGGTGATGTGGTATAAATTCTCAAACGATGGCATAAGTTCCAAAAGTTAATAAACTCGCATTTTGAAGGTTTTTTTTTTTTTTTACCTTTTTAGTGGATCTTGTGAGATTTTAAAGTTGTATATATATAAATCCTTTAGATTTTTTTTTTTTTATAATTTTCTTCTCGATTTGTAGTAGTTCTTTAGAAATGCATTAGGCTTAATGAAAGTTAAAGTTTCATATTAGTTTATTTGTACATTTGTGATTTTGATGATATGTTGCTGATGAAATATATTTTTTTGACGTTCATGATGGAATATAGACGAATTAAGATTGTTTGTGTGATTTTTTTAAATTTTTTAAAAATTTGGGTGATAGTATAAGGTTTTTCCGAATTTTACTTTAATTTTGCAAAAGTATCCGTTTTTAGGAAATTCGTGAAAATACATATAAGTAAAAAACGTGCCTCTCCAACTTAATTCTAAAATATATTAATTTAAATAGGGTAAATGAGCAAAATACCCATTTGTGACTCAAGGTTTAAATAAAATGCACATTTCTATATTTGGCAATCAAAACCACCAACTAATTGAAATATGGACTAATTTACCCTTAGAATTAATTAATTAATATTTGAAATTTAAATTAAATTTAAAACTAATTAATAATTCAAATTAATTAATAAAATAAAAATAAAAAATTCCTTAACTGTTGCTAAATATAACAATTGATTAATATTAATAATTCCTTAATTGTCTCCTTATTAATTAATATTCTAACAATTTAAATTGTAAAAACTAAATTTCAAAATTCTTAAAACCGTAGGAAATAATGAGCAAAAATTAATATAAAATCTGCAAACATTATATTGATATATTTAAACTGTAAATATATATACGAAATTTAAACAGTAAATATAATCACAAAATATATTTAAACTGTAAATATGTATACGAAATTTAAACTGTAAATATAATTACAAGGCTGTCAATATATATATATATATATATATCAATACCGAAATTGTAAATATATATATCGATATATATATATATATATACCAATACCAAACGTATATTTAAAGTGTAAACATATATACATAATTTTATTAACCTGTAAAAACTGTATATATTTTTACGAAATTATATTACTTGTTAAAAAATGTAAAAATATTTACGAAATTTAACAAAAAATTATATTTTTACAAAATTGTATTACTTGTTAAACTGTAAACTTGGTAAAACCATTTACAAAAAATATTACCAATCCAATAAATATTACCAATCCAAAATCGTGTAAACCCATTTACAAAAAAAAAATAAAAAATTACCGTGTTTGATCCAGCGACCGAGAGACAATGAATAAAAGGAGAATGACGGAGGGCGACCGCGACGGAGAGTGATGGAGCAAGGATGTGCGACGGAAGGCAACCGCGACGAAGAGCGACTAAGGAAAGAGGCGCGACGAAGGGCGACGGAGGAAGGAGGCGCGAAGGAGGGCGACCGCGACGGAGGCCACGGTCGCCTCCTCGGCCACCGCACTCACGGTCGCCGAAGCCACACCCGAAGTAGAGAGAGAGAGAGGAAAAAGAAGGAAAGAGAAGAGAAAAAAAGATTTAATTTTTGGGTCAAAGTAACAAATTTAAATGATAATCTTATTAATAGAGAAAGTTTTCAACCAAAATTTTAAAATAATTTAATTTCGAAAATTAAAATATATAATAAATAATTAAATACGAAAATAAATAAATATAATTAAAACCGGGGTTAATATGGTCCAAAATATTTTTAAAATGTGTATAAATGAATTGTTTGAAAGTATGGGCATTTCCCTTAAACATTAAGTGTTTTTTTGGGCATTTCATGAGTTTTTCTTTATAATTATTTAATATTAAAATTGATTACAAAAATAATCAATTTTGAAAAAAAACAATAACCGGTAGCCGTATCAAGTTTCAAATAGGTTAACCTTAACATGTTTAAAAAAATAGGTTACGGTTATCTTAAATTAGATAATTTTTGTTTTAGGTTTAAATTCGGTTAACGGTTTTTCCGGACACCCCTCTGGGACAAAATAAATAACCAAGAATTACGAGTAAAAAAATAAAATAGTAATATGAGAAATCAGACTTTGTACATTATGAATAGTAATATGCAAATTTAGTGGAAAATACAGTAAAGATTAAGCGAAAGATGAGTATGATAATTGATCAGAGCATGTCTAGAGCGAAGCAGGGTCCGGCGTCTTGGTCCCTGAAGAACCAAAGTTGGACGATCCTATCCTTTATCAAGATCTTCTTGTCGATCACTCTCCTCCATTCATTGTTGAAGACGTACGAGCTTGAGGTGTTGAGGTTCCACTGCTTGAAGGTCATCACCGTCTCTTCCATCCTGGAGTCGATCAGCCTCACTCTCATCCCGTTGTTCACCGCCGGCGGCCTTGCGTCATTAGCGAGCCTCCTCCGCTCTTCCTCCGTCAGAAAGCTCAGCGTCTCGAGCTTCTTCTGCGGCACCGTGAACCGATTCTGCACCTTCTCCAGGTCGCTCGCGTACACCTTCCTCTGAAGAAGCAGCTCCAATCCGTACCCGTTCAGCTCGTCCTCGATCTTCGCCCTCATCGCTTCCCTCATCGGTGGCGGCGGATTTGGACCGTCGATCACCTTCGTCGGCGCCGGCAGCCTCGGTCGTGGCACTCTCCCCCGCACGTTGTTCATCGCCGGCTCTTCATTCATCACCGGCCCGTCGTTCATTGCCGGCTCATCATTCATCGCTGGCTCTTCATTCATCACCGGCCCGTCGTTCATCGCAGGCTCATCATTCATCGCCGGCTCGTCGTTCATCACGGGCTCGTTGTTTATCGCGGGCTCGTCGATCCCAAGTGGCGCGTCGACCCTTACCGGCTCCTCAATCCTCAGCGGCGTGTTGAACCTCACAGCCGCCACCCTCCTCTTCTTCCTGGTCGGCGTATTCTCCTTTTGTTCACTCCTCCAGGGGCGCATTCCGATTCTAATCCTCTTCGGGCGAGAATGCTCCACCTCGTCGACCACCTGCAGCATCTCTTCGACAATTGAATTGTCCTTCTCGCCGTTGGTAATGTCACAGTTGCATTCAAACGCATTGCAGTTCGCACTCCGAGCAAGAGATGATCGTCGACGTCTCGGGTAGTCACGGAAGATCTTCATGTCACGCTCCGACGCGGTTAACCAGACGTCCTGATCCTCGTTTCCCGGGAGGGGTCTTCTTGGTTTGACGGGTATGATGGTCTTCTTGGTTTGATCTTCAGGCACACGAAATTGACGACGGAAACTAGAAGAGAGTCCGGTCTTGAGCTTGTCAACGGCGTTGACTTCTTGACTGGAATCTGTGAGAAGCTCCATGTTTAGAGTACGAGAAAGAAATAAACGTTGTATTTTATGTTTAAACCTAATGAGATCTCAAGTGAAGTGAAGTGAAGTTCGATACTTTTATCTATCTTTAATAATGTATATATTTATTGCAAATTTATAGACATATTTCGAAACAAAAGAAATTAAAATAAAATCATAAACATACTTGACGTACCCGTTGAAGACTCCTCCCCGGAGGGCCGTGGGAACATATCATCAAGGAGATCGACCACTGCGTGCAGCCCAAATTGTAACACTGGCTCCGAGACAATGCAAGGGTACGACTTGGCCGTTCCGACGGCGTAGGACGAGAGTTCTTCCAACAAGCGATAAAGGATGTCCTTCGGGACGGTTGTGCGGGCCAAGACGTGGCTGCGCATGAGCTGGGTGGTGTACTCGGCGCGAGGAACCTCCCATGAAAACTTATGTTCCACGGGAGGGGACGGAGTAAACAGCCGCTCTCGGGCGCTCAATGGGCGTTGCAAGAACTTGAACTGGAAGAAGAAGCTCGGGACGGCCGGGATAGCCGAACTCTTGTATTTCTCCCGAAATAAATCGCGCTCAGCCAAGATGGCTCTCGCCATTCTGAGATTCTCTGGCTCTCTAAACCGCAAGAGAATTATGAAATTATGGAAGAATGAAGAAAAGTGTAGTCGGATCACTTACTTATAAGGACCGAGAGTGGATAATTCTTATCTTTAGGCTTAATGATTTTTTGTATCTATATTAACCATTATAAAATCTAATTAAATCATATAAGCGCGTATTTGAATAAGGGTAAAATGCGGCTAAAGTACTTAATGTTTATATTTTTTTGTAATTATGTATTTAATCTTTTTTTGGTGGCTAAAGTACCTAAAGTTTATTCTGTTAAGAAATACTACTATACCAGTGTTTATTTTAATTAAAAAGATTTTAATATTAATTCGTACGTCGTCGTTTTTTTAATTTATATGTGATCATTCTAGATGCAATTTTATCAGATACATTTATATTTTATCTTTCTTCTGGTTTCGATTGGTTTGTTTGTCATTTAGAATGTCACTTTTCTGATTTCTCTTTGTTGTCATTTGATCTGTTATTAGTTTTGCACAAACACATATTAATTTATTAATTCTGTGGAGTTCTCAAAGGTTTTTATTTTAGAGTTTTATCAGGTTATCTTTGGATTCTAAACGTCTAAACCCAATGATAAAGGTAACCATAATTTATAGTAATTTATGTTTTATGATATCCTTTTTGAGAAAAAAAATTACACAAAAAATAATTAACTAATAAGGACAACCCATTGAAAAATATTTATAAGTAAAAATTTAAGGCTAATGTCTACTAAAGTATGTAATATTTGGGAAAAAAATTGAATTATATACCAAAATTTTGTTTTATTTTTTTCTTGCTAATGAACCTCAGCTCCATTCTATTAGTGAATTTGGTTCATTCAGTTCATATTCAAATTTCACTGCTTATTTTTGCCATATACGTTGCCACATCGCCAGCCACGTCAACCTCGTCTGCCACGTGGCACACTGTTTTTCATTTTTATTTTTATTAATAATTTAAATTTAAATATTATATTTAAAACATAAACAGTGAAATCTAGATTATTTGTTTGCGGATATTCTAAAAATTTTACCTTGAGACTGCATAAAAATCTATAATAATAATAATAATAATAATAATAATAATAATAATAATAATATACCCAACACTTGATAATAGCTCTAATAATAAAGGTTAGGGATAATCATGATCAAAACAATTCGGAACGAAAAAACCCAACACCTACATAATTAATCAAATTCATCAAGATAACAACTAAATTAATCTTTAAAAAACACTCACACAAATAGCAACTAATTTTCTGTTCGCGAATTTCATTGACGGATCACCAAGCTTTAGGCACTGTGCTCCGGCACTTCGGACATGAGTCCCTCCGCCCCAGCCACTCGACGATGCAATCCCGGTGATAAACATGAGAGCACGGAAGCTCCACCGCCGCCTTTCCGTGCTGCGACGACGCCAGCTCGTTCAAGCATACCGGACAATCCGACTCGTCGATGTCCTCCGCGCTCACTTCCTTCAGCGCCCAAACCCCCGACGCCGTTGAAGGCTCCTCCCCGTTTTCATCAATATGAGGGAAATCCACGATGGCATGCAGCTCAAATTCTATCGCCGGCTTCGAGGCGTAGCAAGGGTTCGTGGCTATTCTGACGGCGCAGGACGAGAGTTCTTCCAACATGAGATCCATGATGTCCGCAGAGACGGTTGTGCGGGCCATGACGTGGCTGCGCATGCGCTCGGTGGTGAACTCGGCGCGCGGAACCTTCCATGAAAAGCGCTCCACGGGAGGTGACAAAGCTAACGGCCGCGGCTCGGCACTCAATGGGCGTTCGAAGAACTTGAACACGAAGAAGAAGCTCGGGACGACCGGGTTTCTTAGGACGCTCTCGCCCTCGCCGTTTTTCCAGATTATTTCGTGAATAAAGGACGCTCTTCCCGCCATTCTTTGGAGGGTTTGGAAGAGAAGAGTTAAATTTGAAGAAAGATTGAATCGTTAATTTGTTATATATATATAAAAACTAAAGATTTAATCTAGAGCCTTATAGTGAGAGGGATCGCAATTAAATCTTATCTTTAGGCTTAATGATTTTTTACTGACAATATGATTAATTAGGAAAAAATTAATTCTTCTAGAATAACTATAATAAAATGTAATTAAATCATGTAAATTTTTAAGTGCGTATTTGATTAATAATTAATAACGAATTGATTTTGTGCAATTTTTTTTGTTAAAAAAAATAACTATTTTAGTTCAAACCATCAATATTTTTTTTTAAAAAAAAATTATAACTAATAAAATTTTGTACAATTTTCTAGATTAATTGTATACACTAATATTTGCATAAAAAATGGATTGAACTATCTGGTGACGGGTTTCAAAAATATAATTTGTCTAGCAATACTTAATAATCAAAACAAAATCACTTACATATTAAAAATCAATCCAAACAAAGTTATCTCTGACGGGTTCAGATTACTTTGTTTGGATTCTGTGAATATCTTAAGATTCTTTATTTTCTTAACCGAGTCACTAGTTTCCTTTTTAATTATCCATTTTTTCGACTGAAAATAAATACTTCTAAAAGTGTTTGAGTTAAAAATATTTTAAAGCAACAAAATCTACAATTAAAGTTTCAAAAAGACTTCCATGGTTTTTCCTTAAATACCTTAATTAAAATGTTAAAATACACAATTTCACAATAAATGATTGATATTAAATAATTTCATTATAAAAAAATCAAAATAAAATATATATAATTCGAAAATATGACTCTAATACGGTAATAGAGGTTATTAATTGAAAAAAAATAAAAATAAATAATCTAGTCTGAAATTTACGCGCCATACATGTAAATTGTAATAGTGGAAGTGATTTTATCATTGTTGCTGTACATAACATATGTGATACATATATACATATATATATATATAATATAAGTACTGCGACATTGGCATCAAAATTCAGCCAGTCTCAAGTACTACGAAGGAGATATTACAAGAGTTGCTATCAAGGGTGATGATAAATCATTTAAGTAAGAAACCGGCACTGACAGCTTACTATAGCCGGTCGGAAATATCCTTTCTGGAAACTATGACAACCGGAGAAGCAGAAAACCCATTTTGTTCATCGGAAATTGCTTGTGCGTGATCGGTCTTGCCTCCATTTTCATCTTCACAAGTTTTAGAAGAATGTGACCCCAAGATCTGTACAGTTAAGCTTCCACCTACACAGATCAAAATCTGGACTTTTATTATTCATAAACACCCCGTAATCTTGTCGGAAAGTGCGCAAATACCTCATGATCTTGATTTTTCTACTCAAATCTCCCTTGATCATCTCATTTTCTTTGTGCGCATGTACCCTACCCGCTAAACGGAGATGGGATAGACGCACACACAAAAATTGAGATTATTGGGGGGTATTTGTGCAAATAAAACACAAAAAGATCAATTAGGATATAAAAGCGGGCATGAGATATCTTAATTGCATACGCGAGTTCACGAAGAATTACAACTAATGCAAAGGATCATACACAAACAATTTTTACGCTACATTACCTAAAACAAGAGCAGCCCCAATCCATATATGATTACAAAAAGTTCAATAAGATTTTTTGAAAATAATGTGAATAATAATAATAAAAAAATATTCCATAACAATTTATTAAAAGATGTAGACAAATAATAAATGTGCTCATAACAAATACAAATTTTTTATTTTATTATTAATCACTTATAAAAATTTACAGACAAGTTGTTCTATTTCCTAAGTATATAACTTAAAAATGTTACAAAGGTTTTTATTTATTTATTATATATTTCCACAGATTTCAATGTTAAAAATATATCGACAAAAAACTGAAATTAATTGTTATTTTTAAGTTCTTTAAAATCTGCCTGAGTTAGTACTTTTTGAGTTTGAAGGTTCTATTGCTTGACGAACCAACGAGCGCGTTGGATCCGATATCGACGGAGAACATAGAAGACGTGATAGTTAAGCTGAAGAAGAAGCACGGAACGACGGTTGTGATTGTGTCTCACAGCGTGAAGCAGATCCAGAGAGTCGCTGACGTCGTTTGCCTTCTCGTCAACGGTGAGATCGTGGAGGTCCTCAGCCCCGACAGGCTCTCTGAGGCCAAGCACCCCATGGCGCTCAGGTTTCTTGAGCTCAGCTCTTGAAACAATTTGCCATTGTTGTTGTTGAAGAAAGAAGTCTTATGATATTCAAGTGTGTAATAGTATCTTCAAATAAACTAAATAAGTTGAACAAATCTGTGTGCTTGCTTGTTTGTTTTATTTATTTAATACTAGTAGATTACACCGCGCTTCGCGCGGTAGAGAGAAAATATTACTTATAAATTTATTCATTTGTTAATATTGGTATGTGCATTGTAATAAAAAGGTCACTAAATAAAAAATTGAAAGAGTTTGGACAGTTCTTCATAAAAGTGGCAATTTATGAATAGAAGCTCGTTTAGGACCGATCAACGTCGTTATCGGAAAGATATAGCTTTGTACTATTTTATAGTGTAGTTCTTAGTTATGTATGGCTATATTATTGATAGTTAAACAATTATGCAATGAAATGAAAGTAGTGATAATTTTTTTCCGCGGCCTAAAGATCTAAAATTTCAAGAAGTGTCACTTACTGATTTAAGACATTTTTTATTTATTTATTTAATATAATATTTGTGCCATAAGTATTTAATGTTCAAATTTTGGTAAAAAGATCTTCATCTTTTTCAGCGGCATGAACACCCGATGTCTAATTCGTTTTGGTATCCAAGTTTGTATTTATCACTAATACTCAGTTATATTTTAGCCTACTTGGGGAATGGGGATACTATTGGGTTCTTTTTCCCAAAAAAAATTCATACAAAATTTGGCTTCTTATGTCATTTTTTTTCTTCATATTTGTAGACCATGTCTTTATGCCGTGAAAAATATAGAATCCTTTTTGCATAGCTTTTATATACTTTCGTCTTTTTATAGAAAACATCAATACATTTTAAATCAGTATTTTGATTACAAGTGCCATTCTCATAAAGATATATTTTCGCTACAATTTTATAGGTATTTTAGCTTTGGTATAATTAATTGTGTGAATTTGTTTAGGGTGTAGCACAATAATTGTATTGAGATTTATTGGTTAATTTATCAATGGTGTTCTTGAACTGTTACTTCGTATAACTTAGTTTCGACCATGTTTTTACTCTTTTTTTCTATCATGTTTTACCCATTTTGACCACCTAGCGATAAAACTGGTCTATATTGGCTTTGTTTTTGAACTAAAGAGCATGTTTTAGTTATTGTGTGAGTTCGTCAACTTTTTGAATTTCATAACTTCATATAGCTCATATGTCGACATAATCAAATCATATTCACGTAGAACATCACGGTATTGAGTAAATGGGAAAATTTTGTCACTGAAAAAATACTGAGAATATTATAAGTCATACCTTTTGTGATTTATGAGTATTTTTGTTGTAATTATTCCTAAATTTAAATTTATCGTCATTCACATCACTTTTTTAAATAAAAGATGGAGGTCCATAATCATAGAATGCCAGCCTGAGTTTCAATTGCAAAACATAGAAATTAATCAATTTCTAACATAAGCTATTTTGCAGTGTACGTTTTGAAAGGGAGATAATAAGTTATTTGGGAAGCAAGAAATCTTTGATTTCTATGGTGCCATGTCAATGCTCAAAAACTCTCTTTTTATATATATATAGATTAGAAAACAAAGATAGCTTTGTTACTGTGCCACATCGGCCACATAAGAAATTAATCAATTATATCTTGCTACGCATCTCTTTGATTAGATTGAAATTTCTTGTGTGATAAAATGGTTTACATAGAATGCATTCTACTGTTCATATTCTTGAAGATATAAATGCATGCTTTAAGTTATTATTCTATGTACTTATTCATAAATTAAGTTATGTTTTTATTTAATTTTACCAAATGGCCACATTACATACATTATGTGTTGCTTAGATGGCGAAAAAGTTCAAATTTGTTAATAAAATTTAAGTCAAGCACTAATCTATACAACCAACTGATATTGATGCTTTAGAACTATTAGTCATGTGAGCGTATTTGAACACATTTTGACAATATGAACAGCTTTTGAAGGCATTATAAAAGAACCTAAAGTGAATAAGATAAAAACTACGAATAAGTAATGTTACAACAAACAAAACGTCGATACTTGGTATTTGAGTAGAGCAGTCGCCGCATCAGTGAGAAAGGAGTTGCGTACTGGGGGAGGAGTCACCATCGCTGAAAAGAGGAAACGCCAAAGACCGATTAGGTAGTTACTTGAGCAGAAAATTGGAATCATAACTCTTTTGTTCAAGCGAAAACCAAAGCAATTGGGTAATATATAACTACACGGGCAAGGAACAATTTGATTGATAGCTAGCCTTGAATCTGTAGAGAACAAAATCGGTTGATTTATTTGAAGTAATCTAATATACATACATTTCACAATAAATAAACAAAAATGAAATCGTCCTAGTCAATACATTTTGATGGTTAATATTAATTCATTGCAACTAAAGACAATTTTATTAAAGCACAAATAAACTATTTCATCTATATTAAACTATACTTAAAAACTTAATCATGAAGTGATGATCAATGCAAAAAAAAAAAAAAAAATCTTACAGAATGCCGATGTACGGAGCAGACTTCAGGTAATTGCGATGGACTCAAGGCGAGGAGTGAGGGCCGACGAAGCGAGGTCTGGTGAAGGCTAATGAAACACAAAAAATTCACAAAAACACAGCCCTAAAATGAAACACATATTAAATACATCCAAAATAAAATCATATAATATACAAAGATTCATAGATAAAAGCAGAGAATTACCAGCTAATAGAGGAGAAAATGAACTTCAACTATAGGAGGCGTACTCGACCAATGTTCGCGTTTATGAGAATTTGTAACTAATATATCACAAATAAATGTAATACTAATGACAGAGAATGTTTAAAACATATATATCAAAGCTTAAGTAACCAGAAAAACATATGGTGACCCACAAATTTAGCGATGCGATACGAAACAACAACTTAAAAAAAGGAGAGGAAATACGTTGTTCCGCAGGACGACTAAAAGGCAAGACGGGGACCAGAGACTGTGATACAACGCTGGCGATACGGCCTGAAGTCTCCGGTGGCGGCGCCACGCTCAGCCTTCACAATGTGATGATAAATGCGTATTGGCCTTGTGCGTTCTGGTTGGGCTGCTTGCACATGAGCCGCTTACTACTTGTTGTAGCCACATCAATACCTTTAGGTATCCATGAAGCAAAAGTTGCTCTGGTTTTGCGAAAAAAAAAATTGCTTGAAAATGAAGAGAGTGTGAAAATGGAAGAGAGAGGAATGAAAAAGAGCTTGAATATGAAGCCGAATTCAATGAGAGAGATTGATGGACTGTTAGTGTTATGCATTTAAAATTCCATTCATATATTTGTTTACTATTTCAGGAGTTGTTGAAACTTTTCATTCTCACAGATATATTACTACCGTTTTTAAAAGCGTTTATTATACTTGATATTAAGAACGTATGTTGATAGCTTTGAATGAGACATATTTTTTTTCATTTTAAAAATTCAAAATCTGAAAAAATAGGAAATGAGAATGTACCTCATCTCAATAAGCCATGTCATCTACTTATGATTTTCCTTTTATATATATATAGATAAGAAACTCTTGTCATTTCCATTATTCACAATCAAATAAATAACGTGTATATATTTATGCATGTAAAATAAATAAGCAATTGAATGAGAAATAATTTTTTAAGAACTGTTATTTTTTAATAACAACTTAAATACCATTCTCTGTCATCTAAAATGCATTTAAATCCACTTTCAATTCCAATTGAATGAGACACGATTTTTATTTTTAAAAATAGAGAATGTGAGAAAATAGGAATGAAGAATATCTCTATTCTCAACATGCCATGTAAGATTGTGAAAACTCTCCTTTTATATATATATAGATTTTACCCTTATATAATTATTAAATATAGATAAATATATTGTGATTAAAAAGAAAAATTAATGCATGAAAAGTATTTTTATATAAAATAATTAGACAATGTAATGTAAGAATAGAAGAGTCCATCTTAGTTTAATAAACTAAAGTAGATGATTGAACATGTTGTATATAAAATAGACAACAATAATTGGATGTAATAATATTTTTTTGTTAGATTTTATGCCTTTACTTAGGTCATCAAATTACTTATTAATTTGAACTTCTTAACAAAAAAAAATCCTAAATCTATCAAAATATCCTAAAATTACTTAGAAGACATCTACCGCGAGAAAAGAAAAAAAAACAAAAAACAAAAACACCAAACAAGTAGTGCCATCAAATTTCTTAAATAACATTCTAAAATTTGAATAGCATGAACAACTAAAACAAATTTGACCTTCCTCAACAAAAAAAAGGGATTTCTCATCATATATTTTGAGAATTATGTAAACCCTCATCGGTTAAAAATATTTCAAGGCTGTCTCATATTTTTTTTAGGTTTTTCGATGATTTTTCTCAATTCCGAGACGGAAATCACGGGATATCATCAAACATAATAAGATCTAGAAATAATTCGATCATTAAGAAATCGTTTCAGTAACATTACTGAACTTTGGTACTTATGCCAATACTACCAAAAACGCATACTTTTGCCAATTTTAGGACTTGGCCGATTCCTTTTCTGGCTCCGGGATATAGCACGCCAATTGTCGTGCCTCTATGTCGTCCACCATGTCACTGCGGGACCGTCTGATGATTGGAAAACACCTCGGGGGATAGGTTAGATCCTTGTCGGCGCTTAGACGACGAACCAATGAAGAACCGGGAGAAAAGCCAAAACTCGAGTTTCAATGGAGGGGAGAGCTCGAATTTCTCTCTAGGCTAGGGTTTTTATTTGGTTTTAATTATGAGTTAAATAGGTATTTATAATACCTTGTATTTAACCTAATGGGCTTTTCAATTAAAATGCCATTACTAATTTAATTAATTTATTTGATCAATTAATGCTATCATAATTAATACTTGGGCCCAATTAGGCCTGCTGTGTGGGTTATGGTCTCGGGTCATTACACGAGTACCCGATGGATATAATTTTCGGTTCAAGCATAACCTACAATCTCCCACTTTCACGAACGTATCGGAATTGGATATCTCCCGTGCACATCCTGCACATACAGTAATTAGAAAGATGACGGGAGTGGCTATCATGTACATCCTTGTAAACTACCTAAGGTTACAACTCAAAGTCTTTTTCGTTGTAAATTCGTTATCATACTTTGTTTCCTTTAGCGAGTTCAGTGTGACTCTTTAGGATTCTGCAGTGTTGGCCACATACCTTTTGGTCTGCAAGAAGTGAGTGGCCTCCACCTAGACATCACTTCCCCCAATATACAAAATTATTTGAATCCTTTGGTTGATAAGTTAAGCTTGAAGAAACACGTGGTTTGTCTTTCTTAACAATTATCGTATGATTGAATCCTTCGACATATGCACTACTCGAGAAAGGACACAGACCATGGTTTGGCACATCTTCTTAAGCCGATCCTCGTTTCCCGATTCGGTTATAAATATTGAACTACCAAATAAAAAACTCTTCTTTATTTGTTTGTGGCCAGAAATTTAATATATTTAATACCCTTCAGGAGGCCTGAGTGTATTACCCCAAGTCAATTGGGAGATGCATGTTTTCTTTAATTATCATCCCACTCTACAAGGTTCGTAACATATCCAAGCTTTCCCGTTACGGTAAGCGTTTGACTACAATCAAAGCATGTTACTTGCCAGATGATGGAGTCATGATAGTTATCAAACTTTGGAATCTATCTTCATATCTCTGAGTTTCCTCAGTGTTCCCTTAATATATAAGGTTTGGATCCCATGTAAGATTCTCAGAGTGAGAGTCATTCCAGCACTACTACTCTGCCTTAGTAGTGCCTACATATATAAGAATATAACAGATATCAAGGACACTTCCTTTTTCTCTTATCTACATGTACCAATAAATTGTGAAAAGTCATATGCAGTCTCTTGGTTTCTTCTAATGAATTTATTTGATTGGGGAAATTTAGGATTATCATTTAAGATATCTTAGGGATTGATAGCGATGTTTGTATTGATTATTGAACATTGGTATGACATGAAATGAAGAAACTTTCCTTTTAAAGAAATAATATTGTGCTTGAATTATAATGAAATGAAATTACATAAAAATTTGTTCTTGAACCTTATCACAACTATAAGGTTTCCATGTCTCAAAAGATCGCAGACATCTTTGGGTTCTTTATCTCGATAGATTCTGTATGAAGAAAATGTTTTTCTTCCGACAAAGCTTTCGTCATCGGATCTGTCACGTTTTCGTTTGTGTCTACTATTTCCATCACTACGTCCTTCCGATCTACGATATCTCTGATCAGATGGTACTTTCTGAGTACATGCTTTGCTATCTTATGTGATCTCGGTTCTTTGGCTTGTGCTACAGCTCAATTTTCGTCACAATAGAGCTTCACAGAATCACCAATGCTAGGAACTACACCAAGATCAGAAACAAATTTATTGATCCAGACAACCTCTTTAGCAGCTTCAAAAGCTGCTATATACTTAGACTCGGTGGTTGAATCGGCTACCGTAGCTTGTTTATAGTTGTTCCACGTAACAACACCATTATTTGTACATAATACATAACTTTTTTGAGATTTAAAATCATCCTGGTTAGTTTGGAAGCCTGCATCAGAATAACCTACAAAGATTATCTGATCAGCTCCGCCGTAAGTAAGACATCTTTCTTTGGTTCTGTTCAAGTACCTCAAGATGTTCTTTACGGCGATCCAATGACTGAAACCAAGATTTAATTGAAATCTATTGGTCATGCTTAAGGCAAAAACTACATATGGACGAGTACATAACATTGCATACATTATTAAAATATCTCTTAATGGTTGTTCATCATTATGAATTGTATTGTCAGGAATAACGTTCTCTATTTGGTTTTGTAATGCCAAAATTTTGCCAAATAAAATCTTTAGGTAAATTGTACTCAATTATAAAAATATAGGGGTTGTTAGGCAATTTGTGTGCTCTATTTATTTTGTTTTGAGTATGATATTTATCATTTTTGGGAGTCATCTAATTGGGATTAGTCATAGATAACGTGGCAAGCCTCATATTTTTCCTAATATAAGTTTCCTTTTCTTTTCTTGCCTTTTATTCATTCTCTCACTTTCTCTTCAACTCTCCTCCCTCTCTGATGTCGTTCACCCATTTTGCCACCCAAAATCAGCACACCTCACTCTCTCTATAGTCTCTCACTTGGCTTGATAATGATAAAATAAAATCTGCTCATTTCTTGCTCAATCGAGAAGCGTTTTGGGACTGTTTGTCGATCTTTGTTCTAGGTAAACTTCTAAATTTTTCCCCTAATGTTATGAATAGATTTTAGGGCTTTTTACTTGTTCTTGTCCTAAGCTTTAATTAGGTGTTGTTTCTTCGATGATTTTATTGGAATCTTATTCTTCATTAGTTAGAATAGCTAGCCTTGGTTCAAATCTGATTTTTTTCATTTGTGTTAGGCATGTGATCCAAATGATATCATCATATTGGAAAAATTATTGGTCAAGAAGGTGTATAATGAAATGCTTGAGTGAGTGTGCTTTTCATATTTAAGACAAGAAGCAATTTGAGTTATTTTTTTAAAATATTCTAATAAATTATAGTATTCAAAATAAATATGATCTTAGCCTTTTTATTTTTATATGAGTTAATTGAAATTGTTAAGGTCAGATTTTGTCAAATCATCCCTCAACACTACTGATGTAGTTTTATCTGCAAACGACAAAGAATGGAGGCAAGTTTACTTAAAGATTCTGAGCCCATCAAAAGATAGAGCAGTTTAAGGCCCAACTGCGAGGAAGCCCACGAGGAGTCAAAGCCTATCAGGGAGCAAAACCATATCACGACAAGAGAGCGCATCGAGCCGAGGCTCATAAAAGAGGAGTCTCATCGGGAAAACCCAACTGATTTAAAAGAGGAAGTCATTCGAGATCGCGAGAAAAGAGGAAAATTGGTTCATTCAGTTGAGGATTTCATGGAATATCAAACGCAAATAAGAAAGGTCAACCACAATCATAGCAAGAAAGAAGGAAACCCTAGCAGGATTCGTAGGAATAATCTAGAAGCCCTAAAACCTATAAATGTGCATGTAAACTCGTTGTAAATTCATTCATTACCATTAGATATTGTGAGTTTGAGAAAATAATTATTGAGTTCTTGAGTTTGTTTATTCATAGCATTCTCGATTTCCCAAGAATTAGAGTGTGTAATCTTCGATTCTCCAAGCTAATAAACGGAAGAAACCGGGTCCTCTCGGAATCATAATAAATCAAGAATATTCGTGTTCATAATTAATTGTGTTCTTTTGATTATTCTTGTGACTGTAAGGCGTCGCAAAACACCCTCTATAGTTTGGCGCCCACCGAGGGGGCTTTGTTTCTTTCTATCGCACAGCCAGGAAATCGCAGAGAAGAAGGAGAATGCCAGGCGAGGAAGGTAGCTCTGTCCAAGATTAGGCCATGCAAAGGATGCAACAACAGCTGACCGAAGCCGTGGCAAGGATGACGGAAGCCATGAACAAAGCTGAAGAATCCACCAGAAGGGCGGAGGAGTCCGCCCGAAGACTAGAGGAGCAGGCCGTGGAGAACAGACGCCTCGCGAGCCTCTTGGAACGCGCGGAGAGACGGCATCCGGAAAATCAGCTAGCGGAGTCGTCTGCACGAGGAGCCGGAGTAAGCGCCAACGGAGGTTCAGTGACGGCGGACACGCCGGGGGACATGTCAACCCCTTCGCTCATCAGAAACCTTTTCCACACAGGCGTAGCCCCGCCTCCGGCCGCAGCGAACCAACCGGAGAGCATGCCAGGATCCACGCCGAATAACTCGACGGTGGATGTGGCGACAAGGGTGGCCGAAGAGGTGGCCAAGGCAATGGCGGTGATGTCATCAAAGATGGAGGCAAAACTCGGGAAAGTCGCATCTCAAGTGCATCAGGCGACGAGCTCAGCACCACAGATCGACAGAATGGTGAGAGAAGCCAGGATCACCCCATTCACGACGAGGATTCGGGGGATAGAATTGGAAGAGCTGCCGAAGATCAAGCTCCCACCGTACAAGGGAGAGACAGACCCCCATACCCACGTGAAGTCGTTTCGGATCGCGACAGATCACATCGGAGGCGAAGAGACCAGGAAGGAGTCCGTCCTCTGCCGGCTCTTCATCGCGAGTCTGCAAGGTCGGGCCAGTGATTAGTTCGCGAAGCTGGGACCCGGCTCTATCAACGACTCCGATGAGCTGGTCGCCCTCTTTTTGAAGCACTTCTCCATCTACGTTCAGACGGAGTTGACATTGTCGAATCTTTTCGACGTCAAGAAAGGAAAGAAAGAGCCTCTCCGGCAATATGTGGAGAAGTTCAAGAACGTCATGTTCCGGATCCCGAAGATAGATGACGTCGTCTCGGTCCAGACCCTGAACCACGGGCTATACTATCAGTCCCCGTTCAACATCGAGATGTGCGTCTCGTTGCCGCACTCGATAGAGGATGCCCTTCATAAAGCGACGATCTAGACATGGAGGAGAACAAGGCGACAAGAAAAAAGCTGAAAGAAGAAGCCGAGGGCAGGACAAAGCCCGAGAGGAAGGAAAGCAGGGACGGACGAGAAGAGTCATCGTCCAGGGTGAGAAGAGAAGGAGATCGAAGAGACCGAAGGGACCGAGAAGGTCCTAACGAGCGAAGAGCTTCGGAGGCCCCGAGGCATGGAGTCTACCATGTAGACGAAAAGAAGGGGCCCACTGACAACCAAGGGAGCCATCAGCCGAGAGGTCATCAGCAAAGAAACCCCCAGCCGGGAAACCTCCCCGATAACCAAAACAGTTTCTCAGGGGGCCGAGGAGGTTATTCCGGAGGTCAAGGAGGTTTCTCCAACAACCAGGGAGGATTCTCCGGCGGCCGAGAAAGACGTGGCCGAAGAACATGAGAAAGTATTGCTCCTTCCATGAGTACCACGACCACGCGACCGATGAGTGCGCCGCCCTGAAAAGGGTGATCCAGAGGAAGATCGAGCAGGGAGAATTTCAAAATGTCTCCCAGAAGCCTTCCCAGCCGTGGAACAACAACAACCAGTCATGGCCGAACCGACAGGAAGCGCCTGCTCAGCGCGCATGAGGCAACCAGGAGGCGCCGAGGAGGAGCCTCACGATCAAAGAAGCCTCGACGGAGCGCGCAAATGACGGAAGATCGGCTGCAAGGCCCAGAATCGATCTCATCATGGGTGGATCTCGTTTCTGTGAGGATTCCATCAACAGCATCAAAGCCTACCAGCGTAGAGGAAAGGAGCCCGTCCGGGAAAATATGAGGATGACCGGTCCGAAGACGACGATAGAATTCGTCGACGATGAGGTGTGCGCCGACGAGCACGACGACGCTATAGTCCTGGACCTCAATATAAGAGGATGCGACGTCGCCCGCGTCCTCGTGGACAATGGAAGCTCGGTCGACGTTATCACGTACGACTGCCTGTCACGGATGAAGATTGAAGGCCTCGTCATTGGAGGCTGCCCACGCAAGGTGTCGGGTTTCAACGGAGACGTAGCCCTCTCGATGGTAACGGTGAACCTCACCGTCTACGCCGGAACCGTCCATCGCATGACAGATTTCATGGTATTGGACGTACGATCGCACTTCAATGTGATCCTGTGGAGACCCTAGATTCACTCGATGAGGGCGGTCCCATCCACGTACCACCGATGCATCAAATTCCCGGGGCGAGAAGAGGGGACCATCGACGAAGTCCGAGGAAGCAGCAAGGCCTACCGCATCTGCTATATGATGCACTACAGAGCGATGAACGCGCCTAAAGGGGTCGAGAAGGCCGAATGCAGCGGAAGCAAGCCAGCCGGCCAATAGCAGTTAGCTACCAGCGGCAACCAGGACAAAGCGGCGCAAGAAGAAGGGAAATGGTGGAGTCCCTGGTTTTCCCAATATCCTCAGCGTCGAAGACGTAGAGGACCAAGCCGCCGAAGAGAGATTGGGAGGGCCGCAACTCGAAGAAGTGGAGCAAGTCTGCATCGACGACTCCGATCCAACTCGGACCGTAGGTATAGGCGCCGGACTCGAACCGGAGACCACGGCTAAGTTGATCGAGTTTCTGAAGAGGAATCAAGGAAGCTTCGCCTGGTCCTACGAAGATATGCCAGGGATCGATCCGACGGTGGTCACCCACCGTCTCAATACGGACCCTGGGCACAAGCCGGTCATACAGGAACGGAGGAAGATGGACTCCGACCGAAACGAGATCATCAATGACGAAGTGGACAAGTTGCTCGCAATGGGAACCATCCGGGAGGTAAAATACCCCCAGTGGTTAGCCAACACCGTCGTGGTGAAGAAGAAGAACGGCAAGTGAAGAGTGTGCGTCGACTTCACCGACCTCAACAAGGCATGCCCGAAGGACAGCTTTCCGATGCCACACATTGACCGGCTCATCGAGGCCACCTACGGATACGAACTCCTGAGTTTCATGGACGCCTATTCAGGCTACCATCAGATCAGGATGCATCCGAATGACGAGGAGAAGACAGCCTTCATCAGCGAGAAGGACCTATTGCTACAAGGTTATGCCTTTCGGTTAGAAGAACGCCGGAGCGACGTACCAAAGACTAATGACGAAGATGTTCCACGAGCAGATCGGGAAGAGCGTGGAGGTATACATCGACGACATGGTTGTCAAGTCCCTGAAGGCAGCGATGCACGTACAGCACTTGGAGGAGTGTTTCGGCGTCCTCAACAAGCATCAGATGAAGCTAAACCCCACCAAGTGCACTTTCGGCGTCTCGTCCGGGAAATTCCTAGGTCAGATGGTTACTCGGCGAGGAATCAAAGCCAATCCCGAGCAAGTCGAAGCCATTCAAAGCATGTCGTCGCCCCGAAATCGATGTGAAGTTCAAAATCTGACAGGAAGGATCAACGCGTTGAGACGTTTCATCTCACGACATGCGGATCGGACTCTTCTTTTCTACGAACTTTTGAGAAAGAATAAGAAGTTCGAGTGGACCGACAAGTGCGAAGAAGCCTTTCAAGAACTGAAGGTTCATCTCTCATCGCCCCCCGTCATGACGAAGCCAGAGTCCGGAGAGCCGCTTTACCTTTACATCGCCGTACCCGACCAAGCGATAAGCCAAGTGCTCGTGCGGGAAGAAAAAGGAGAACAAAAGCCAGTCTCATACATCAGCAGGAAGCTCCTCGACGCTGAAACGAGATACCCTACAATTGAGAAGTTGGCGCTGGCCGTATACGACGCATCGGAGAGGCTGTGTTTCCATTTCCAGGCCCACACTATCATCGTTATGACGGATAGGCCGATACGCTCCATCATTCAGAGCCCAAATCAGTCGGGCAGGATCACGAAGTGGAACATAAAGCTGGGAGCGTATGACATCGAGTACCAGCTGCGGACGAGCCTGAAGTCACAGGTGCTAGCTGACTTCCTCATCTAGTTACCGAAAGAGCCCGTGGAATTGAGCGACGAGGCCGGCACTTGGAGGCTCTGCATCGACGGATCGTCAACCTCGACGGGATCAGGAATCGGGATCCGGCTCATCTCTCCGATGGGAGAAGTAGTAGAGAAAGATTGCCGTCTTGCATACCGCTCCACCAACAACAAAGCAGAGTACGAAGCTCTCATCGTCGGAATGCAGTCTGCCCTAGCCATCGGGGTCAAGAACCTGAACGCTTTCTCGGACTCTCAGCTGGTCGTGAAACAGGTCAACGGAGAGTACGAGACGAACGACGAGAGGATGGAGGCCTACGCCGGGTTGTCAAGTCCCTCGAGAATAAGTTCGATTTCTTCACCTTGACGCAGGTTTCCAGAGGAGATAACAACCAAGCCGATGCTCTGGCAAGTTTGGGGTCAACCACCCAAGTGGGCGAGCTTCGATCGATCACGGTGGAAACGGTGCACAAACCCAGCATCAAAAGAGGAGAAGGCCCCGACAAGAAGAAGCTGAAAACGGGCGATGAGGGACTAACTGGTGAAGAAGACAACGCTTGTGGCAGCGACAAAGCTTTAGAGGCCGGCAAAGAGAGCATCCAGGATATAGAAGAAGAAGAGGACGAAGATGAAGAGCGAGGAGTGGTGGATGACACCGGAGCAAAAGAATGGAGGACCCCCATGCGGACATACTTGCTCGAACGGAAGCTACCCGAAGATCGACAAGAAGCGAGAAAGATAAAGACAAAGAGCTCCCGATACACTATCCTGGACCGGAAACTCTATTTGAAGAGCCTCGTAGGTCCCTACCTACGGTGTCTTAGCAAGAAGGAATCCGAGTACGTCATGCAAGAGATCCACAGCGAAGAATGCGGAAACCACTCTGGCGGACGCAACCTGCTGAGGAAAGCCAGGCTGCAGGGGTTCTTTTGGGAAACCATGCGCACGGACTGCATCAACCACGCCAAGAGATGCGAGAAATTCCAACGACACGCCCCACCGATCAACTGTCCGGCAGAAGAACTATCAGTGGTGTCCGTACCATATCCCTTCATGAAGTGGTCTATGGACATCGTCGGTCCCATGCAGATCGGAGCGAGGCAAAAGAGGTTCATGCTGGTCATCACGGACTTCTTCACGAAGTGGACCGAGGCCGAGTCCTACGCCAACATCAAGGATTCCGACGTCGAGACTATGTTTGGAAGAACATAATCACTCGCTTCAGACTACCTATGGAGATGATCGCGGACAACGGTTCTCAGTTCATCTCGAAGAAGTTCGGGGATTTCTGCGCACGTTGGAGGATAAAGCTGAACACGTCAACGCCAAGATATCCCCAGGGGAACGGGAATGCCAAAGCGGTCAATCGAACAATCACCGACAACATCAAGAAGCGACTCGACAAGAAGAAAGGCTTATGGGCGGACGAACTCCCAAGAGTTATGTGGGCTTATCGGACGACACCTCATTCAGCTACCGGTGAAACTCCTTTCGCTCTGGCATTCAGGGTGGAAGCGGTGATCCCGGCGGAGGTGGGAGTTCCCAGTTTCCGGCGATCTTGGGCACCAAGCAACGAAGAGGCTAACAACCAGGACCTGCTTCATCAACTCGACCACGTCGATGAAAGACGGGAGCGGGCCAGAGTTCACATCGCCGATTATCAGAACACCGTCGCACGTTTTTACAATAAAAGGGTGCGCCCGAGAAGGTTCTGAGTCGGCGAGTTGGTCCTCTGAAAGGTTTTCCAAAACACAGCCGAGCTGAACGCAGGAGAAAGCTGGGAGAAAGCTCGGAAGGTTCGTACACATTTACCGACATCGTCAAGCCTGGAGTATACGAGCTCAAGAACACCGATGGGGTCAAGGTAATAAGAACATGGAACGTCAAGCACTTGAAGAAGTTTTATCAATAAACGTCATCAGTGTTTTTCCTCTTCGCCCCATCCTTTTCGGTATCCTTTTTCGATTTCTATTTTTAGGATTATTTTTTTTTCTTTTAAGTTTATTGAAAAGGGAATCCCGGCCCTGCTTGTTAGGGATCTATATGCTTGGCTCCGGCCTTATCAATACAATATGGAGTACTCTTCCCTCGCGAGCCGCACCCATTAGGGGACTCGAAGGGTTTAACGAGGCTCGTCTTTTAAGACAAAAAAATATTTGTTTGCTTCTAAACTTCAACGTGTCGCTAACAAAAGAGAAAAACAAAACTACAGCGAAAAGGGCAAATAATAATAATAATAATAATAATAATAATAATAATAATAATAATAATAATAATAATAATAATAATAATAATAATAATAAGGCGAAAATGCCTAGTATATCATCGCGATTGGGCCCGGTGTATACCGATAAGCTCATCGCCGCAAAATCAAAGGCAAAAAGTACCAAGTACATCATCGCAATTGGGCCCGGTGTATAACGATAAGCTCATCGCCGCAAAATCAAAGGCGAAAAATGCCAAGTACATCATCGCGATTGGGCCCGGTGTATACCGATAAGCTCATCGCCGCAAAATCAAAGGCGAAAAGTGCCAAGTACATCATCGCGATTGGGCCCGGTGTATACCAATAAGCTCGTCGCCGCAAAATCAAAGGCGAAAAGTGCCAAGTACATCATCGCGATTGGGCCCGGTGTATACCGATAAGCTCGTCGCCGCAAAATCAAAGGCGAAAAGTGCCAAGTACATCATCGCGATTGGGCCCGGTGTATACCGATAAGCTCATCGCCGCAAAATCAACGGCAAAAAATACCAAGTACATCATCGCGATTGGGCCCGGTGTATACCGATAAGCTCATCGCCGCAAAATCAAAGGCGAAAAAATGCCAAGTACATCGTCGCGATTGGGCCCGGTGTATACCGATAAGCTCATCGCCGCACTCCAAAGTTCACCGCCATGACGAGTACGAGATTATCAACGAAATCGTCATTGCGCAGGACTTGTTTAAAAAAAGGGGGGGGAATATACATATCCCCATACTTCGTCACCAACACATCACATCTAGAAATCACAAGTTTTATTGTAAATTTCTTTACAGTTTGATACATTGCAGCCACAAGATAATTTATATAAAAAAAAAAAGAGACAGAGGAAGGTCAATCATCCCGAACAACTTTGTCGGCGATTTGCTCTATGACGAACTCCGCGCTCTCAGCCAGGATATCCATAAGAAGCTTCTCCACTACGGCATAATGCTTGGGGTCCCGCCTCATGAACTCGAGCAGAATACCCGAAGAAGTTGGTAGAGCCTCATCGTTCGGGTCCTCGAAGAGAGTGGTGACGGTACGCCTTATCAGGTCTTTCGAGAACTCCTCGAGGATGGCAGAATGCTCATCGCTCTCGTTGAATAATGAGGCTAACACGTCCTCGGGGTACCTCAACGGACAAGAATCGTGACGAGTCTCATCGAACTCAAGAAGGAATCTGAGAATGGCCGAATAGTAACGAAAGGAAGAACGCAAAAGGAACGACATGGCGACGACAAGGTAAAAAGGAAAAGGTCTGCTCCTTTATTAATAATATTGCCGGGGAAATTACAAGTCACAAAGAGATAATAAATAAATAAAAAAACTATAAAAGAAACGAGGGGAGGGTCTAAGGGATTTCCTCATAAAATGATATTTGACATATTTCTCACATTCGTGCGAATAAAGGATCAATATCGAAATATCTATTTTGCACATTTGTCTCTATGGAATCATATATCTATAAATTAAAGAAATATTAAAATAGATCACCTCACTTTTGGTATCGGTAAACTTTCTCACCTGCATGTGAATAAAAGCTCAATTGTGAATGACCTATTTTGCACATTTCTCTCTAAAGATTCATATATCTACTAATTGAGAAATATTGAAACAGATTACCTCACTTTTATTTGTAGGTTATGTATGAACCGGAAATTGTATCCACTGAGTTCTCGGGTATTGGCCCGAACACATAACCGAGATAACAGACCTACATGGGCCCGAAGATTAATTATGAATAGATTAATTAATTAAAATTAATTAATTAAAGCTTAATGGGCTTAGTTAAAAGCCCATTAGATTAAATAATAAAAGGTATTGTAAATACTCATTTAACACTCATAATTAACCTTATCTAAACCCTAGCTATCAGAGAGAATTCGGCCTCCCCCTATTGGAGATTGAATTTTGGCTTTTCCCCGGTTCTTCATTTGTTCGTCATCCAAGCATCGAGAGGGATCTAACTTATCCTCCGAGGTGCTTTCCAGTCATCAAGACGTTCCGGCACTAACGTGGTGGACGATATAGAGGCACAGCAATTGACGTACGCTACTCCCCGGAACAAAAATAGGAATCAGCCTAGACCTAAAATCGCAATAGTTTGGCATTTTGGTAATGTTGGCATAAGTACCAAAGTTTGGTAATGTTCCTGAAACGATTTCTTACTCTTTGATATTAATCTAGATCTCATTATACTCGATGATATCTAGATTAATATCGAAGATTAAGAAATTGAAAAAACATACATTATTACCCATAATCTTTCTCGCCTCCACTAATTCAGTTTGTTCATGACCCGCTACCCAACCGGGTGTGAAATATGAAGAGTCGTAGACTTGATCAATACAATTTGATAAGCATGAAAAACCGACCACGTGCTTCGACAAATCTACGAATACCGGGACACTTTGTTTTTCGAAAACGGGCCTCTGGAGAGAGTTTTGGGTTTGAAATAGATTTATTTAATTCATAATCTTATTTAAAAGATTAATTTAATTAACAAATTAATTAACTAAAATCAATACGATAATTTCCGTTTCATTAATTTGTTTATAAAAATCAATCCCGATTTTTACCCGTAACAATATATATTAATTAGTACATGCTGAGAAATCACTTAGATGCTGAGGGAATTTAAATAAGTCTTATTATATGCAGGTAGGACTATTTCAAGTTTGATTGTTTTTGCATGTTGTGTTTCATTTTATTTGCTATGTTTTTATAATCAGTAAGGTATAAGGTAACTTCTTATACCTTTTCATTTGAGTGGTTCGAACCATTTATAGCAATGTTTAACACTTTTTTTTTTTAATAAGGAACACACGATAATTTCAACCTTCTAAATCAATCGGCTAATTTCTGATAATTTATTAAGAAAGAACACAATGATAATTTCATGCATTATTATTTTCTCAAATTAAAATGGATTCCTCTATCTTAAATCCTTGTTTGTTTTGAAGACATTTTTTAAATATAATATATACATAAATATACATGTGCTTATTTTTTAACATAAAAAGCGGTCATAAATTACTAAAAAGTTTCATAAAAAAATATACATGTGCCGAAAGATGTATTCATATAATCGATTCATATACAAAACCTTTAAACCTGATTGATTTTTAGGTAATATAAAATCTAAAGAATGCATATAATAAATGTAAACGTTTATATATGTTACTATCAATAATCGATGCATACTTAGTTTCATTCTAAATACACATGTGATATTAACTATAAGTGTAAAAAATAAATAAAAATGATGAGAAAATAGATATGGATCGAATCTCTTGTTTTATTTTACCATGTCAACCACTCAAGATTTTGTTTTTATATATAGGCAAACTGCGGCTAATGTACCCAATGTTTGATTCGCTGCTACCCTATGTTTATTTCCGTTAGATTTTTCATCCATTCCGTCACTTGACCGTTAACCAGTCCTACGTCAGCTCCACCTAAGCACCCACGTGGCGCTGATTCCTCCAATCGTGACCTGCCACGTGTCATGTGGAATTGCAAAATTGCAAAAAAATAAAAAATTTGGGCTGGGTGGGAATCAAACTTATAACATCTACTTTGTTGAGCTTACACTCAACTACTTGAACTATTGTCACTTCTTGTCATTTAATTGTACACCTAAATATTTATATAAACAACCGGTACACAAGTTGTAACATGTATAAAATATAACATGTTTAAAATGTAAAATGTAAACCTATTATTTCTACCATATACATATACGTAAGGGTTGCTAATCATGTAAACCATTATTATTCTATTCCTCTACTTTTTTAGGCAGGCTTGGTTTGACTTTTTTGGACCGGGTTTGGTTGACTATCTATGACCGGGCTTGTTTTAAATTTTTTGTTCCGATCTCACGTTGACGTTTTTGGGCGGGCTCGGTTTGACTTTTTGAGCCGAGTATGCGTTGATTTTTTCAACCCGAGATCGGAACAAAAAAGTCAAAACAAACCCAGTCATAGAAAGTCAACCAAACCTGGTCCAAAAAATTCAACCTAATCCTGCCCCAAAAAATCAAACCGAGATCGATAAAAAAAGTTAAACGAACTCGGCCTAAAAAAGTCAACCGTATGCTAAAAAGTCAAAATGAAACCGGTCCAAAAAGTTAATTAAACCCGATCCGAAAAAATCAACGCAAACTCGGCTAAAAAACGTCAACATGAGACTGACCGAGAAAGTCAATTAGAGCCCGCGTCGAGAAACTCATGCTTATAAATGGAATTAAATATGCTGCTTATTTCCTTTAAAAACAATATGCTACTTATTTATATGTATTTATTCTATATTAATACACATGGGTACACAATAATAACGCAAGTGGATCGTTGTCAGGTGGTGAGACCATTTTATCCCACACGGGAGGGCAGGGTTCAAATCTCATCCACCTGGTAAAGTCAATGTTGACTAATGGAAACTAGTTAAATATGGATGAAAATTTAACTTCTGGTACTTCTACCGCTATTAAATGGGTTTGGGGTTATGCTGCTCCGGTTGACCTAAGGTTGGGGAGTTATGCCGCAATTATCCCAAAAATAAATATTTGTCATTTAGTGATAATTGCACTTATTGACATTTAGAAAGATGATTGGGCTATTTTCAAATGAGAAGTAATGCATTTTGAGAGTCCACTTCTGAATGCTATTAATCAATGTGAAAGACTAACTATTGGCCTCTCGTCTTGCTATGTTGTCGGTTTAGTTTACGCTCAAAATTCTTTCTTTCTTAGTATTGCGGATTTGAGATTTTCACAAAACCAATCCATGGATTGGGCCTACTCTTAAAATTGGCTTTGATTGATCTTTATTGAATCACAAAAATACTCTTATTGGCCTTCAAATTACCTGAAGTACCTCTAGATGGGAGTGGGACTAATGTTGCTCTGTACTAAGTCTAACTACTATGAACAAAAACTAAGTGGATTTTTTTATTTTTTTTGGAAGGAAGAAAAAAAAAACTAAGTGGATTAATAAAGTCATTATGTATGTACTAATATAAACTGGTCCTACCTATATTTGATAGTGAAAATGAATAAGACAAGTCAGGGGACATAATATATGGATTTTAGTTTCCAACACAATAAAATATTATAGTAAATTCTAAATCCCAAGTAATTCGAGATCTAAAAACACATATGCTGTTAAATTTAACTATACACATAAAATTATTTCCATTTTGCGTCTTCAATTTTAGAAAATCTAATAACATTGTTATTTATAAACAATGCCTTTAATATGTACATGAAGATCATCTCGTCACTCATTATCTTTTTTTTTAAGGGTAAATAGTGTCAGATTGCAAAATTAAATTATTAAATTATTTCTATCTCAGTGTTTCAAAATTTCAACAAATCTTCAATCTCATAAAAAAAAAATCATTTTTTGGGATTTGAACTTGGATCGGAAAAAAATGATTACTACCGATACAATTTACTGGTATAAAATCCTTCCAAACTCCTATCAAAACAAAGAATTTTACTTATCTCTATTTCCCACCTCTTCTTTTCAATCAAATAGCAATTAGGTATCTTATACATGAACAATACTATATTAGTATATTATATATATGTATATATAATTATATATAGATTATATAGATAAAGAGGGTTTGAAAGGCGAGCAAAAACCCAGCTTTGAATTCCAATTTGCTTCACTTTCCCTGATTCCAAGACCCAAGAGCTTCCCTTTTCAAACCTCCAATTTGGCTTTAATTTCCAAAAGCAAAAGAGAAGAAGAGACAAGCCTTTGGTCCACCATCACAAATCCCCACTCGCTTCTCCCAAAACGCTGCGTTTTGTGTTGTGTTTGTTGCGACTAATCATTCCGCTTAACCCTTTTTAATGGGATTAGTGTCTCCCACGACAGCCAATAACAGCTTTCCACGTCATCGCTAAGCAAGTCAGTCGTCGTTGCATTCAAACGAAAGGAAGGTATATTATTCTGTCATGTGTTTTAAGATTCGATTATCGTCACGCGTGTCGCGTAATCTCAATATTTAACATCTTAGTTAATACATGTCATATTGTAATAAAGTTAGGGGCTAATTCGAGAAATACCACAAACAGTAACTTTGACTCTGGAAATAATATTTATTAAATTGACATCATCATTGCCTTTCAATTTTTATTTTCTTTTCATATATTATATGGTTTCGATTTTGGGAGTGACAATTCGCTGAATTAGATGGGCCTCGTAAGCAAAAACTTTTACTATTACTATTTTTCTTTAAAAATATAGATGAACAGGCAAATCAGTTACTCATAAGTCATATTGTCATAAGTTCATAACGCCACAGGTCACACTATATAGTTTAGAGATGTTTTTTTTTTTCTTTAATTTATAAAAGTGATAATATTTATAAAAAAAAATCAATATTCAATATTTTAAAATAAAAAGTACTCTAAAATAATTAAATTTACGTCACTTTCTTTCCGAAATTTCATTTTATATATTTTCCATTCTAAAGCCTTCTCAATTTACTCTTTATATTTTTTGTCCCTCAACTCACCAAATATTGATTTTAATATGTCGTTGACGAGAATGTAATATAATATGAATCTTTATTAATGTTTGTTTTATCATGAAGTCTTTGCGCCATGGTTAAAAATAAAATTATTTTCACACAAAGGAAATTGACACAAGTAAAACATAAGAGGACAAAAAAGGAAACAAAATCTAGTTTCAAGATTCTATACCAGAATAAGGACACACAAACTACTAAAGAGAGCTAATTCAAAGTTTTTATATTTAGAGTAGACTTGAAACTGGCGATGGTGAAGGATGCATCGCGACAGCTACCGGAGGTTCGCGATTCATCGCGATTCAGCGTTCAAAATTGCGATCAATCGCGATCAAGCTTGGCATCACGACTTTCACTCTCTCTCTCGCCCTCCATCTTTCTGTCTCACACACATCGCTCTCTCTCTCTCTCTCTCCATCGCGAGCTTCCGGGTCACGACGATCGTGACGACGCCGCCGGCAATTTTTGACGATTCGGTCACGACGGGTCGCGACGTCGTGACCTTCAGCTCTAATTTAGAGAATGCTAATTTATGTTCGTCCACTCGTCCCTATTATCAAGGGTAAACAACGCTAATAAACCCAATGTTTGATTTTCTGAGGATTATGTACTCGATGTTTATTTTCGACGGCTAATATACCCAATGTTTGACCTATTAAATATTTTCGTGTTTTCCGTCAGTTGACCGTCCGCGAGTGATTCCACCTCTATATGTACACTTTTCGTCTTTTTGACATAACTCACTCATTTTTTGTCCAAAATTTGTGCACGACCTAAGGTTGGAAATATAAGAGATAGATCTACAACTTTGGTGTTTTAAGTTTTGTAAAAATATTTTAAGAAAAATACGAAATTTCAATTACAACGTAAAACTAGACATTAGTTTAATACAAAATATTTATTTCGAGCAAATTTTAATATACTTATATTACTTTTTATAATAAAATGTAAAACTAAAATATTGTAGATAAATATTTTATCTTTCCTATGGGTATTTATTTATAAATTTTGGACTAAAAATGAGTGAGTTATGCCAAAAATATGAAAGATTATTTCACATCACATCTTTCATAATTTTGGCATACCTCACTCATTTTGTGTCCAAAATTTATAAATACACACTCATTGGAAAGATAAAAGATTTATCTATAACTTTTTAGTTTTACGTTTTATCATAAAAAGCAATTAAGTATATTAAAATTTGCTCGAAACAAATATTTTGCATTAAACTAATGTCTAGTTTTACGTTGTAATTGAAATTTCGTATTTTTTGAGAATTTTTTTTACAAAACTTAAAACACCAAAGTTGTAGATCTATCTCTTATCTTTCCAACCATAGGTCGTGCATAAAATTTGGACAAACAATGAGTCAGTTATGTGAAAAATAAGAAAAATGTACAAATGGAGGAGAAATCACTCGCTAACGGTCAACTGACGGAAAACACGAAAATATCTAACAGATCAAACATTGGGTACATTAGCCGTCGAAAATAAATATTGGGTACATAATCTGCAGAAAATCAAATATTAGGTACATTAGCCGCAGTTTACCCTTTTATCAAACAAAAACAATTAGTGACACTAATATATAAAGAAACAATTAATTTATTGGTGTGTGGTTGATGTAGAGCGGAACTACAGGAAAATAAGAACGCGTCTATGCGAGCAAGAACTCGACTTTTCTCAAGCGAAAGAGGCTCGAATTTTTATTTATCAAAACTGCTTAATAAAATCGCATGAAGGGGCTTATATCTCAAGCCTAGGTTTTTTTACGATTCCTAGATAGTGGGAACTATCTCTAATCTTTTCCTAAGATAAATGAACTAATAATAAAACTTAAAACAATAATAAAACTTAAATATATAAGCATTGATAAACTTAAAAACAGACATTTAAAAGCTGGTGGGAAGTTTCACGTCTTCTTTCCTCTGTCTCGAGCTTCTAGAAACGTCAATGCTATTGGAGAGACCAAACGGCATGACGAGCCATTCGTACAGGCCTTATCATGTTTTGAATGCCGTTTTCCATTCATCACCGGGACGGATTCGGATTTGATGATACCCACTTTTCTAATCGAGTTTGCTAAACACGCGAGAGCCGCTCAATTGATCGAGGAGGTCGTCGAGGCATGGGATCGAAAACCGATATCGGACGGTGATCTTATTAATGGCTCGGCTATCCACGCACATACGCCATGTACCGTCTTTCTTTGGTCTAAGAAGGGCGGGGACGGCGCACGAGCTTAAACTCTCTCGAACATGGCCTTTCGAGAGAAGTTCCTCAACTTAACGACGCAATTCTTCGTGTTCCATTGGTGACATGCAATATCGGGCTCTGTTAGGGAGTTGAGCGTTAGGAACCAAATCAATTTGGTGTTATATGTCGCGTAACGGTGGGAGCGAGGATGGTGGTGTGACGCGAAAAACATCTGAGAATTAGTCAATAATGGGGGCCACCATGGGGGTGGGTGATGCCGGGGTCGGTGACATGTTTACCAATAAGGGCGAACATAACACCCGAGTCCACGGCGGCGCGCTCAAACTCGGTGCGGGTGAGCAAATTCGGTGAGGAACGGCGCAACGATATTGAAGCCGGATTTGTGGGTAAGAGGACAACTTTCTTGCCGCCAAAGAAAAAGCTATACGTATTGGACGCTCCATCATGCGTAGTCTTCCGATCGTATTGCCAAGGACGACCTAAAAGTAAGTGACATGCATCCGTAGACACCACGTCACAAAGAACATCATCATGATAAGACGATCCAATGGAAAAATTTACCCTGAGACGATGAGAAATGGAGACTTCATTGCCGGCTTGGAGCCAAGCAAGTTTATACATCTTTGGGTGTGGCTCCGGTGTAAGTCCGAGTTTCTTAACCACTTCCTCGGCGATGACATTATCACAACTTCCCGAATCAATAACAAATCGACATATTTTATCGCCAATAGTGCATGTGGAGAGAAAAATATTCGAACGGAGCCAACGATCGTCGTGGTGCGCCGGGGTAAGAAAATTACGCCGGACGACAAGGGCATGACCTACGTCACCGGCAAGCTCCACGGTATCATCAACCCCATCGGGCTCTTCATCAAAAACCGGATCGTTCGCAAGCGCTGAGTCCGCGTCGTCCAAGAATAGTCTGGAACGAGGAGGCTTCGGGCAAATTTGTCGATGATGGCCGACCTCGCCACAACCAAAGCAGCGGATGGAGCTCACGGGAGAGCGTGGGCCCAGCTCTGGAGCGGGGTTGGCTGTAGCGGGGTTGCTGGTCGGTGTAGTGGAGGAGGTCGGGGTAGCGCTCGTGGACGACGTGGCCGGGAAGCGCCGGCGAGAGTCGTTGCGCGTTTGTTGTGTCTCAATGGCCATGGCACGTTGTTGGGCTTCGGCGACGGAGACTGGGTCAAATAAATTCATCATATCTTGAATAGGAATCCGTAAACCGCCAATATAACATGAAGTCAATTGTGCATCCGATTCTGTTAAATCATTACGAAGAATAAGCGTACGAAAAAGCCGTTGTGTAATCAGAGACTGATTTAGTACCTTGACAAAGATTTTGGAGGGCGTGATAAAGCGACCGTTCATAATTAAAGGGAAGAAATTATGCACGCATGTGTTTCTTCATCTTCGCCCAGGTCGTGATTTTGGGTTTGCCGGTGCGAGCGCGTTGGGCCTTGGACTGGGACCACCATGCTGCGGCGCGCCCTCGGAAGCGAGTAGCGACGAGGGAAGCTCGCGTATCCTCTGGCACTTCCTTAAATTCGAGTATCTCTTCGGTCGCCACGAGCCAATCAAGGAATTCATCGGCTTGCATACCTCCATGAAACTTAGGGATTTCAACCTTGAACGACGCCTCTCATCGAGCTGACTCCGAAACTACCGCACGTCCCCGGAAGTGGTGGCCGAAAGGGTTAGCAATATCGTCTTTGGTTACGGACACATCTACGAGATTTTGTTGTTCCGTTTGATTCTGCATCATCGCTTGCATCTGACGGGTCAACAACTCTACATGTGCACGTAATTCGTCGACCTCTTCTTGCCTTGCCGTAGTCTCTACGAACACGTCCGGACCGACTCGCTTCTTCGGTGCCATCTCACAGAAACGAATGGCTCTGATATCAACTGATGTAGAGCGGAACTTTGAGAAAATTAGAACGCGTCTATGCGAGCAAGAACTCCACTTTTCTCAAGCGAAAGAGGCTCGAATTTTTATTCATCAAAACTGCTTAGTAAAATTGCATGCAGGGCTTATATCTCAAGCCTAGTTTTTTTTACGATTCCTAGATAGTGGGAACTATCTATCTTTTCCTAAGATAAAGGAACTAATAATAAAACTTAAAACAATAATAAAACTTAAATAAATAAGCACTGATAATCATAAAAACATAAATTTAAAAGCTAGTGGGAAGTTTCACGTCTTCTTTCCTCTGTCTCGAGCTTCTAGAAACGTCAATGATATTGTGTCGGCATCACTGATGTTAAATTCATTACAAGACTCTTTGAAATATCGTGAGTTCAACTTAAATTGGACGCAAAAATTGTGTATATATGTATTCTTAACCGATAGTGATTGCGATCAATAATCTCAGCTTGTCTTGCATTGTGAATATATCATGTAATGCCAATACATGCAACATTTGACAATATCGCCACTCCATTGAAGAAAAATAAAACTCATATATTTCTCAAAGTAGCATTATTGAAAAAGTACCGAAAATATAATATAAGATTAATAATGGACGATTTAAATGCGACAATATAGAACCATATAATTTTTAGTGAGAAGTATTCAACTTTAAATATAATGTGCCACTAGATGATTACATCTTCCATGCAATAAGTATTAATTGTGATAAAAATACTGAAAATATAATAAAGTAGGTTCGACTTTTCGTCGATAATCGGCGATTTTCGGTCTTACTGGTGTTTACCGATAAGTTATCGACTATAACAATATCGTTTTATACACTTTTCGGCGATAAGCTCGATAATCGATAAGTACTTTTCCAAGCGATTTTTGTTTTTCTTAGTGTAAAATTTAGGTACTTTTCGGTCAATTCTCTGATTTTCAGTGATTAATCGGTAGGAGGCAAAAGTTTGTAAAGTTTTTATTTAGGCATTTCTCAACGATTTTTTTTTTTAACTTTTTGGTAGATTTAGGAATTATAATAATATATCCGTATGATTCTTGCAATTTTTCTTTGATATTTACTGATTTTCACGATTTTGAGATGATTTGCATGAATTACAAAAACAAAGAGTTAGTTGTTCACATGAGTTATGTTTAGAAATGGATAAAGATTGATACTTTTATGATTTTGAGTTTTTTTTTTTTTTTTTTTTTGCATTCTTATGAATATATTTTGATGAAAACTTTTTTCCATGACTTAGTTTGTAAGTATTTTGTTAGATTGAGAGGAAATTCAAATTTTTATGCTTGTTAGGCAAAAGTATACAAAGTTTTGAATTTTGAAATTTGGTAAAGTATATATTTTTTTTATGATTTATGGTTAATATAGGCTTTAAAAGATTGTATATAGTAAGAAATATGAATTTTTGTTGGTTTTCTGAGGTCTTGAATTGAATAAAACAAGATTACAATATTTTTTAGGCCTTTTTTTATGTAAAAAGTATAGAAATTCATATTTTTGAAGTTTTATAGCTATTTAATCAAAAAAATTATGTTTATATTTCATTAATAAATTATTGAAATACTGGTCTTGCACTTCGGTCAATTTTTAGGCAGATTTGACTATAATTCGGATTTCTTAATAATTGTGGTAAAAGTATTCAAAATTTACTTTTGTGATTTGTGAAGTAATCTATTCATTTTTTGGGGTCTTTTCGTTTATTAAATATTAGTTGAAATATTAATCAGATTTTTCGTTGTAGTTTATTTTTAGATTTGACGATAATTCGGTTTTCCTTATAACTATGGCTAAAATATTACAAGTTTATCTTTCGTGTTTTTTTGAGGTAATTTACTCCTTTTTTTTTTTGGGTGTTTTCCTTTATTAAATATTTTTTGAAATATTAATGTGATTTTTGGTGTAGTTTATTTTCATATTTGACGATAGTTCTGTTTTTGTCATAATTGTGGCGAAAGTGTTCCAAGTTTATCTTTTGTGTTTTGTGAGGTAATCTACTCATTTTTTTGGGTGTTTTCCTTTATTAAATATATTTTGAAATATTAATAAGATTTTTTGGTGTAGTTTACTTGCAGATTGGAAGGTATTTCTGTTTTCGTCATAATTGCGGCGAAAGTGTTTGAAGTTTATCTTTCGTGATTTTTCAGGTAATGTGTTTGAGACTTGTGTTTGAGTTTGAGATATTATAATATTAGACTATGTATTTGATAGTTGAGACCAAGGTTTAAAATGCCGCTTGCCGTTATCGTTTCGCATTTTTCGTTTTACGGATATATCGCTTGCCGATGGATATGTCGATGGGCAAATGGTAAAAAAAGGGCATGTCGTTTACCGCATTTACCGCATTTTTTGCATGGGCATACCGCTTGCCGATGGATATGTCGACGGATATTCTGTAAAAAATATTTGAGTATTTCCAAATTCCAACTATATTTTTATATGGTATTGAATTATTAATTTCTAAATTACCTATTTAATAAATATGACACATAACCACAAAAACGTATATTAATAATAAATATGACACCATAGAGTTTAGTAGTAGTACACAATCATCATAAGTTCATAACACACTAGTAGTAAAGTTGTAGAGTAAGAAGTACAAACACACATAACCATAGAGTAGTAGAGTACGGTACATAATAATAAAAACAAACTGAAACCAAAGTCATATAATACCCAAACATAGAAAACTCAAAAGAAGCTCGATGAACGTGGCTGTTGGAAAATGTGACGCTGCACAGTCTGGTAAGAGCAGTAATCATACCACGACATCATGGAGGAGTAGTTGGCTACGTACGTCTAAACATGAGATTCGTAGTTGTGCTGGTCTAAACCGACGATCGTGTTGAGAATAGGGAACTCCACATATTGACGAATCGCTGGACGTTGTATAACTTCACCAGTGGGTGCCCGGATGGCGCCGTCTGACGTACAGAATGACATTACTTCGAATCTAGATGACAAACTGTTGATGTCGGTCGACCGCGGCGGCGAAGGAGACCGCGGCGGTGGTGAAACTGGCGGTGTCGGCGGCGCGCCTAGCCAGAAGCTATCAAAATAACGATCAAAGTTTTGGTTCGCATCATAATACTCATCACGTGGCGGCTGGGCACTAGGCGTAGTCTAAAAGAAAGCCGGGTGAAATAACCCATGCGACGAGGTAGTCGTCCTTCCGTGGGATGATCCACCGTGCGAACCCAAATCACCGTAGTATTCCGCTGTACGCCCATCACCGTAGGGGTCTGGGTCTGCGACATAACCGCCGGTGATTCCTCCACCTCCTCCTCCGTCATGGGAGCCTTTCGGAGAATCACCTGAACGAGGTAAAGAACCCGTCGGAGATTCCCCGCCCGTCGGTGAGTTTCCTGTGGATGTACAATCAAATATGTCATCCTCACCGTGCCTTGGGTTGACGTGGGTGCAAAGCGTCTCAAGAACGTTTGTGCCCTGCTCCTCCGCCGCAGCAGCAACCTCGGGATCAGGGTTCCCAAGTTCATCATCGAGGTGTGTCTCTGATACCCACTCCAAAATCTCACGATCATTGGTATTACCGGTATTCTCCATTGCAGCCGCGATCCAATCGAACGGATCAGTGAACTCGGGGTTTTTATGGGCAGCCACAGTATCCCTGATTGCTAACTTGGTGTTGTGGATGCACTTCACTAGGTCGGATATCTTTTTGTACGCCAGCCGATTCCTTTCCTTTGTGTGCACCAACGCAAAGGTGCTCTAGTTGCGCTCACACGCCGAGGAAGAAATTGTCTGCGACAAGACCCGGACGGCTAACTTCTGGAGAGTCAGACACTCTCCGCCAAACATGAGCCACCAATCAGCTGCAATAGTGAAGTGTAATTAGGATTCGGTAAATGTAGATTTACAAAAATTGAACTTAATCCCAATATGTTGAAGATTTACCTGGTGCCACGTTATTTCTTGCAGCAATAACCGTTCTTGAGCGCATTTCGCCGTTACACGCTTGAAAGTGAAGCATCTGCATAAATAAAACAGAAAGTAACAAAACGTGTTAATCTTATTCGAATGAAAGCAACAAAAACATTTAACTTTCACAAGGTATTCCACGAACCTCGGCGGCCAGAGTCGCGACAGAGTCGTATGGAAACAAGACCTCATAAAATTTCGACACCTTCAATTGACATTTATCTCGCATCTTAATCTTAGGGTCCCATTGGTGATTGGGATTCAACCAATGGGCAACCTCGTGTAGCGGATGACAGAGTTGGTCCTTCCATCGCTTGTGCACGATGTTGACGGCCCAACCCCGGCCTCTGAGGCTCTTAAGCTTGCTGTGCAACAAGTCGTATACACGATACATCATGCCCATTGTGGGATGTATCTCCGAGTCGGTGAAGCGTAAGGCCAAATACATGGTGTTGATGCCGTTTTTTGGATCAAACACTGTTGAGGCCCAAGTTGTGGATTTTGGGCCTGGCCCAATGTCGTTTGTTGACGTGGCGGGCTTTTTGTAGACTTCTGTGTGTGCCTTGGTTGGCCTTTGTTACGGGGATGACATATTTGCTGTCTGTGGTGGCTTTTATTATCAATGATTCTTCCCTCTGACCCCCGTTGACTTCGGGACGATCGCCGTTCTGACTTCAGGGTGAGTTTTTAATTGGCCGATTCGGGGACTCTGAGTTGGTATCTCTGGACTTTTCTTGGATCGAACGTCTCGTGGCCGTCAGGGTCTGGGGGCGATCGGGGTGGCTCGCTACCTGTTACCGCAGAGTCTGGAGATGGCCAGGCCGGGTTTTGTGCAGGACCTGTTACCGCAGAGCCTGGAGATGACCAGGCCGGGTTTTGTACAGGACCTGTTACCGCAGAGCCTGGAGATGACCAGATCGGGTTTTGTACAGGTTTGGAGTCCACGCGGATCGGGGGTACCAGTGAACGGGGGAGTGCATTCGTCCAATATATAAATCCAGAGATCCCTCTCAGGGTGATCCCTCGGTCGTCCGGATCTTAGAGGGAATTTCTCAGACCTGACCCTACGACCTGAATAGTGGGTCCAGTCACTTGTCCCCAGACTATCCCAACAGCCGTATAATAGACTGGAGATAGGCTGGACACAATGTGGAACGGAGCCTATCAGGCGGGTCGTGATCTTATAAAAATCCCTCCAGGGCTTCCGCTTTTACGAACTATCTCACTTTCTGGGCCTGAAAAATGTAACACCCGAGGTCAAGGGAAACAGGGGGGGGTACCCCCTGATTCACCTCCGACGCTCAACATTAGTATAATATTTGAGGGGAGGCGAGTATATCGGGGGTAGAGAGAGAGAGAACTCGAGTCGAGTGAGTTCGAATGAGTTACCGTTTCAACTGAACTGAGCTTCTATTTATAATAGGGTCCAGGGGCCGACCGCAGTAAAATATTGTCCAGGGGGGTCCCGGACAGTTTTATAATTGCATTTCAGTCCCTGGAAAAGATGGTCCGATCCCGGCCGTCCGCGCGAGATCGGACGGCCACTAAGCCCCCGAGGGGGGCCCGCATGGCGCGGATCAAAGGGCAGGGGCAATCCCTGCCCTCCATGTGTCCTAGCCCGAGGGCTAGCCTCGCCACTTGCGAGGGCGCGGATCCCCGTGTGGGGGACAGGCCCATCAGGGCCGTCCGCGTGGCCCTGCTCGGGTTTTCCCGAGTGCAAGTGGGGCGTGTCCCGTGAGGGGACACGCAGGGGCAGGGGATCGCGCCATTTGGCGCGATCGATGGTGGCAGCCCCCAATGGGGGGGGGGGGGGGCTGAGGTGACCCCGGGTGGGGCCCGCGGACGAGTGGCGGCGCGGGACGCCGCCACGTGGCGTGGCCCTGACAGCCGCCGCCCCTGTGGGCCCCGCGGGTGTTTCCTCGGCCGTTTTATGCTTCCGGGCGCGTCCCGTGTCCGTTTTTCCCAAATTTTATGTCGTTTTTGGGGTTTTTCATATTTTTGCGAACATCGGGACACTTTGTTTTTCGAAAACGGGCCTCCGGAGGGAATTTTGGGTTTGAAATTGATTAATTTGATTAATAAAGATTAATCAAATTATATAATTAATTAACGGAAATTATGTTAATAACTCCCGTTTAATTAATTTATTTCGTAAATCAATTCCGAGAATTACCTATAACACATGGGGTCGTATATCTGGATACAGTTGTCAATGCCTTCCCAAAACTTTGAGGACATTAACAAATCCTCGACAGCTTGCCCTTTCGCCGTCCTTTTCCATGAGCTTTCGAACCACCACGGAGAACTGAACATTTGGCGGAGGCCGGCTTTATCATCCTTCACGCTTTTCGCCGTCAGGTAGTTTGTGGCAAAACGCGTGGCACCGGGACGGAGGGGTTCGCATCTCGTTGTCTTCCTCATGTAGTCTAGTACGATGGTATGGTTATAGATGAACTTCACAATCGACCTTGCATGGTCTACCGGAATCTTGATGAGGTCACGTTTCCCAAGATCCTCAAACATGAGGTCCATGCAATGTGAAGCACAGGGGGTCCAGTAGATGTGAAACTTTTTCATCAATAACTTACCGGCTTTGACGTAAGCCGATCCGTTATTTGTAACGAGCTGGACTACATTCTCAGGACCGACTTCGCGTATGACATCCTTCAGGACATGGAAGATGTATTCTTAGTTCTTGATCTTGTCTGAAGCGTTGATGGACTTCAGAAAGACTGTTTTCCCCGCCGAGTAGACCATGATGTTAATGATCGAAAGATTGGTTGGACCCGTCCAACCGTCTGACATGACCGTGCACCCTTTCTCTGCCCAAATCTTTCGAGCCTCTTCTATCATCCGATCGGCAGCCGCCACCTCTAAGGGCAAATACTTCTCCGAAATTTCGTAAGGCGAGGGCATAGGACAACCAGGACCTGCCTCTGCGATGCTATCCGTCATATTCAAGAAGTGTGGCGACTTCGCCTTTCTGAACGACACGCCCTCGTGATTAAAGAACTTACTAACATTATGGAAAACTCGGTCAACCAATTGGGGGAGAAGCATTGCCGGAAACTTCTTCTGTTTCGACTTCCTTCTTCAAGTGTGAGAATGAAGACAAGATCACCGGTGAAGGGGTATGTTGTGAGGATGACGAGTCACCTGGAACACTGCCTGCGATGTGCGGGCATTGTTTCAAAAGAAATCTATCTGCCGCTGCTTGTCGTCTAGCTTTCTTTTTCAAGCGTATAATCTCAGACTCCGTGGCCTCGTCGTCCGAGTCTACTTCATCTCGTATCTCTTGATATCTCTCGTACACCTCGGACGGGACCTCCGCAAGGTTGGTGCGTAGCTGGCGCCTAACAATCTCTTCCATCTTGTTTTCATTGTCTTTTTTCTCTCGAAACTTCCCGAGAACGCCTCGACAAACGTCTCTCGCCTCCGGCGGCGCATTTGGGCATGCTTTAGTGTTTTTTCCCGGATCGTTCCCTGCGATGTGGTGCTTCATCCGCGTGATGCCACCACCTTTTATGACATGTCAGCAATAATTACATTGGAATCCAGCGCCAACTGGAGTACAATGCTCCCTGGCGGGATCGACGGGAGGCATAACTCAGTTCTCACCTGAATCAAAAAACAATTATATTCCAAAATGACTCATATAAGTGAATAACCAATTAATACAACTATAATCTAATTAGCTTATAAACTAAATTATCAATTCAACATCATCTACATTAAGATTAAACCCTAACAACACCATCAAGATTTGTAATAAACCCTAAAGGCCTAAACAACTTAACAACACCATCAAGATTAAATATAAGTATATAACATCATATTAAACTCGTATACACATACTAAATAATCTTCTACATTATTAATGTACAAAATAACATCATATTAAACAAGATCTCCACAAATAATTACTCAAAAATTAAGCCAAAAACAAAAAAAAAATGAATAAATCCGAACCCTAAATTCGAGCAAACAACAGAACGAAATTTGGTAAAAATTACATAGCTGTGGTCGAATATCTACACGCTTACCTCTCTATTTTTCGCGGAAAAAGGGAACCCTAACGAAGCCAAGGCCGAAAGTCGCAGCAGCTGCCGAGGAAGATGCGAGTTTCGGTGGGTTTGGGGCGAAAAAAGGGAAGGAGATATGGTCGAGGTGAGGAGAGAGAGTATTTTAGGGTTTTATCGGCTTTCGCACCTCATTTCGTCGTTTGGAAGGCAAAAAACGACATGCGATTTTCGCATCCCCTGTCGTGGGGCTTTCGACGACATTTGGTAAAAAAGGTCGAAACGACACTAATTTCGCTTCGCATATCTGCGGAAAACGACTTTCGGTCGACATGTCGTGCGAAAATCGCGACATTTTGCACCTTGGTTGAGACTTGTTAGACTAGTTATTAGTGTTTTAGATTTGAGCTTTTTGATGGAACTATGTGTGTTTATGACTTTATGTTTCTACATATGTTTTGAATTTGAGGTATGATATTATAAAAATATTTTATAAGTTTTCCGTCGAAAAGTATCGAAAAGTATCGATAATCTGTCGATAATCATCGAAAGGTATCGGAATCGGTAAGCTACAGGTTTTCCGTCGGTTAATCGGTAAGTTATCGATTAATCCGTCAAAAAAGGTAACCGATTAATCGGTAAGTTCGGTAAGTTGAACCTTGTATTAAACTATACCGCCCTAAATTTAAACTTTAGTACTATAATCAGTGAAAATCGAATTTGAATTTCCAATTAGATAGGAAGACTGGAAGCCCATATGAATATCGATCCTCATATCTGGGTATAACTTAGATAGTTTTGCCGCCACAAAGCTATAGTGTATATAGAGTACAATGAAGTTACAGAAAAGCGTGTATGATTCGTCAATTTGGTAGTAATAGTGCAGAAGAAAGAAATAAAGACGTACGTAGCTATTTGGATGAACGTGACTGGTCATGGTTTGTGGTTCCATTTTGCTCTCTCGTCCAACATGAAATGGACAGCGACTCTTGCAATCCAGGCTCTATTCTATGTCTCCGTTCTCACCCATGTTTTGTGTCCCCATGTCCACACACTCATCGATTGCGATCTCTTACATGATACACAAACAGAATATTAATACCTTGTCCAACAAAACGTACTACAAACCCTATCTTACTCCTAATTTCGTATTTTTGTCTTTGTGTACGACCATATCGTCCCAGCGGAGCGACGGAAAGGCTCTTTCTTTGGCCTTAGAAGTAGTTAGTGCGCTAATTGAGCGAGCCTTTTGGATCATGAGCGGAAAATAATTTAATTGATCTCACACCGAATTATAAATAAAGATGTGAGTGACTCTTTATATAGACTTAGTCAAATGGCTAATACTCTCATGATACATCGGCACGTTGAAAGATAAAAATACAAAGCCAAAAGCTAAATATATGTAAAATTATAAAATCAAGAGTTCCACAAGGACCAAAATATAAAGTACGGGAACTATATATACATAATAAAGTTTCAAAAAATGGACAAAGATTTGAATAATTTGCATGCTTAAGTTTTACGGAATTTAAGTATTAGTTAGTTAAACACAAGCTTTATCGCTTCATATATGATGCATAAATTTAAAAATTCAAAATATAAGATTTTTGTTGAAAAATTGATATAAAATAAAGCTACGTAGAGTAGTGTTTTTTGTTTTTTATTACACGAATTTTTTTTTTTTTTTGAATTGGCCAAGATTACATATACTCACAATACAAGATATTTGTCACGATAAAAACAACCGGCACTATTGGCCACATACACTATTAGCCAAGATTACAAATATTACGCAATTTTTACGTCTCAAGGGATCGTACCCAAGACCTCATGGAAGAGTCTTATTGTAGTGGGTTTACCACTAGGCCAATCAAGCTTGGTACTTTATTACACGAAGTTAGAGGGTGAAATAAGATAAATTTGAGCTATTTTTACAGGTTAAAAACATGAGAATAAAAATGTAATTATAAAATAATTTGTAGAGTAAAAATTAAAATTATATATAGGAGCACATACACTATGCTTGTTGAATTTTTATGCAAAAACATATATTACTAGGGCAACCAAAGGCCTAAGCTTAGTTTCTGTTTTTAATAGCAGATTTTGAGTATGGATCCAATCGGTTTTTTCTAGTTTGTTGATGACATGAGTGAGGTGTGTGTGAAACAAACGCCCAAGAATAATATGGCACCAGAAAAAGGAAAAATAAAATAAGAGAGAGAGAGTCGCAATCCGTGAAAGAAAATTGTAGGCGAAAGAAGGAACAGAAGTGGGCCCCACATTCAAACCTCCCTCTCTTTTTCTCTCCTCCTCCTGTTAAAGTGAAGTTATTAATCTCCCAAATGCTAATAAGCATAGCAGTGCCACCACCACCACCACTGACTATACTACTATTACACAGACAGACGCACCTTTTGTTTTGGGTCTAGAGAGAGAAACTAAAGTAGGTGAGAGAGAGAGACTGACATACCCATTTCTTTAGAGAGATTTGAAGAGGCTACAAGGATTGTTCGTTCATCGGTTTTCTCTTCGTCGGTGCGTTTGTTTTTCCAGTATCTTAGTGTGTTTTCAGCTGAGAATATCGTTCTGCTTCTGATTGATCGCATTTATGGCGTTACGAACTCGTAGGGTCTGTGGCTGTGCTGTTTGATTTCATGCCCGCTGGTTTCTCTTTGCAGATTCGGTCGAGTCCTGGATTCCTCTGCATTTGAGGCGATTCATGGTCATCGGACATGGATAGGGCACCCAAATTGAAGGTAGTTCCTGTCAAACCCCCTCATGTGGGCGAGTTATTGCTCGGCCTTAACGCCTCTGCCAGAGACGTTAACCACCCGTTCCCGAATAATCACTCTGCAATGGCGAGGGACGTCTCTCTGCCGGCTTTAGAAGTTGGTGTGTTGCCGAATGGGCGTTTGGCTTTTCCGGAGGAAGAAGCGGTTCAGCTCTCTAAAGCTCGGTTGGTTCCGGCAAAAGATTCATACCCGATGAGTACTAGGAAAGGGAAGTCCTCGTTGCCGGAGATGGAAGAGTTCGTGTTCGACGATGGGGATTCCGGAATATTCTTCTCCGGCGCCAGTCACCCACCGGAACCCGTTGATACTGACCTGATGCAGCCGGTTTACGTTCCAATCGGTCGGAGCAAATCGGAATCTAGGTGTTTGATGAAGAGCATGTCCATGAAGGGTCCTTTTATTGAAGACCTCGCCATCCGAGCGCCTCCGACGAAACCAAGCTCGGCCATTCTTTCCCCTACGGAGAGTTCCATAGAAGAACTCACTGAGATGGGCTCGTCTTCTTCGCCGATTTTAGTCCCTCGAGCATCGCAACACACTGAGAACGATGGTGAAGAGAAGGAGTGCATATGGGATGCGTCTCTGCCTCCGAGCGGCAATGTGAGCCCGCACAGCAGCATCGACAGCACTGGCGTCGCCACCGCGATGAGCATCGTGAACAGCTGCGCAAGCACGTACCGGAGTGACGCCTTCACCAGCGACGGAATGCTCAGCATAGATCGGAGCTGTATGCGAGGAGATTCGCTTGAGAGCGGAAAAACCAGCGTGAGTCGGGCGAGCGATAGCAGCGGTCTCAGCGACGATAGTAACTGGAGCAACATCACCGGAAGTGCAAATAAGCCTCACAAGGGTAACGACCCGAGGTGGAAGGCGATTCTCGCCGTGCGAGTTCGTGACGGGATTCTGGGCATGAGTCATTTTCGGTTGCTGAGGCGGCTCGGTTGTGGGGATATCGGAAGCGTGTATCTGTCGGAGCTGAGTGGTACTCGGTGCTATTTTGCAATGAAAGTGATGGACAAGGCGTCCCTGGCTAGCAGGAAGAAGCTGACCCGAGCGCAGACGGAGAGGGAGATTCTTCAGTTGCTCGACCACCCTTTTTTGCCAACATTGTACACTCATTTCGAGACCGACAGGTTCTCCTGTTTGGTGATGGAGTTTTGCCCAGGCGGCGATCTGCACACGCTACGGCAGCGTCAGCCCGGGAAGTATTTCTCCGAGTACGCTGCAAGGTATGGCTTGTGTTTCATGAACCGGACGATCTGTTTCATGTTTCCCTTTCGGGTTTCTGGCCAGTATTAGTACTCACATGAACTCTTTACTCATAAAAATCAGACATTGCCTTAAATTGATCGTAGCTTTCATTCTCTATGCAGATTCTACGCCGCAGAGGTGTTACTAGCGCTCGAGTACCTTCACATGCTCGGTGTCGTTTACCGAGACTTAAAGCCCGAAAACGTCCTGGTCCGTGACGACGGCCACATCATGCTATCTGACTTCGACCTCTCGCTGCGCTGCGCCGTCTCGCCGACACTCATCCGAACCTCGTCTGACTCTGACCCGACTCGTCGCCCCGCCTTCTGTGCTCAGCCGTCGTGCGCTCAGCCCTCCTGCTTCCTCCCCAAGTTCTTCCCCAACAAGACCAAATCTCGCAAACCCCGCCCCGATCTAGGCAACGCCGGCTCAATGCCCGAGCTCGTTGCGGAGCCCACGGCGGCGCGCTCGATGTCTTTCGTTGGGACGCATGAGTACCTCGCGCCTGAGATCATTAAAGGCGAGGGCCACGGCAGTGCGGTGGACTGGTGGACGTTCGGTGTATTCCTCCACGAGCTTCTCTATGGGAAGACGCCGTTCAAAGGGTCGGGAAACCGCGCGACGCTGTTCAATGTGGTGGGGCAGCAGCTGCGGTTCCCGGACGCACCAGCAACAGGATACGCAGGCCGGGATCTGATCCGGGGGCTGCTGGTGAAGGAGCCGCAGCACCGGCTCGGCGTGAAGCGGGGAGCGACGGAGATCAAGCAGCACCCGTTCTTCGAGGGCGTGAACTGGGCGCTGATCCGGTGCAGCACGCCGCCGGAGGTGCCTCGGCCGGCTGAGCTCGAGCCGCCGCCGCCAAAGTTCGTACCGGCAGAGCCCGTGGGCGGAAGCAAGAGGATGGCGCCGAACGGGGACGCGATGACGAGGTCCGGCGGTAAATATCTGGACTTTGAATTCTTCTAGTAGAATTACATTTGGTTTGGAGGAGTACTTAATATTAGTGTCTAAATTAAATTAAAGAAGATTTTAGGTCCCTTGTGTAGTGAGTAGAACTTGGGAGTTTCTTGTTAGAGTTGATGCAAATTGCAATCAAGCAACACTTCTTTTTGTTTCTATAATATTATTTTAAATTCACTACCTATTGCATTGCGTCCTAAATTTATCATCCGAATCCGGTTTTATGGTCCGGTTTATTCCATAATTTGCTTTATGGGCGATTGATGTTAATGCTAAAGTCGTGTTATAAGTTAGAAGATTTTTAAATCTTAATTTTTATTTTTTTTCGATAAAATTCTACAAGTTAGCTGGTAACTAATGAGTATGCAGTAACAAAATCTGTTAAAAATTATGAGGTATTGGTGGTGGAAGTATAGATGTTATTGACCTTTGTTCACTTCAATTAAGTAGTAATTAGTCATGTTAAATATTTAGTGGCAAAACTGTTGATAGTTTTTTTAGTTTAGTGTATTTAAGTATTTATTTTAAATTTTTAGTAGTGAAAGAACTTATCTTGTACTTAATAAATTTCACAAAGATAATAAACACAGCTATCATTTACATAATATTTCTCGATTGTTCATAATAAAATAATTTCATGAGTGCATTTTAAGTACTTACACCGGATAAAAAAATTAGCATAAATACTTAATTACACTAAAATAATAACATAACATGAGTGTTTTTGCTACTAAAAAATTATTAAATGCTTAAGAGTACAAAACAAGAGTACTTTTGCCACCAATTCTTCAAATTAATATTAATAATAATATTGAAAAAAATCAAAGTATTATTTGGACTACAAGAGTTTAGAGGTGTCAAGTGGGCCGGGGTGGGCCGGCCCGGCCCACAACCCGTTAAGCCCGCATGTTAAACGGGGCGGGCTTGACCCCCCCGTTCAATGTGCGGGGCGGGTTTTGCAAAAGCTATCAAGGCCCACCCCGGCCCATGAACCCGAACCCACAATGTCACGGGGCGAGGCGGGGTGGGCTTTTTATGAGTCGAATTTAGTGGGCTTTTACGAATCGGATATAGTGGCCTTTTACGGGTCGGAATTAGTGGGCTTTTACGAGTCAAATAATGAAATTGATTAGTAAGTTATGAAATTGATTAGCGAATTATAATTTGAAAGTTTAAAATTAATGAACGTTGAATTGATTCGTGAATTTCAAGATGTAGAGGTTAAATAGTGAACATGATAGTGATAATTAAATAATAATATGATAATAAGTGATTTTGAAATTAATTATTGAATATAAAATTAGAATAGTGATTCGTGAACGTGGCCACTAATAATAAATTGTAAAGTTGAAACTAGTGAATTAAGAATATGCTTTATACATGAAATTAATCAATGTTGTACTTGATTAATTCATTCTCAAACTAAAATTAAAATCAAATAATGCAAATCGATTAGTGAAACTTTTGATTAGTTAAAATTTAATTAAAAATTTTAAGAGCTACATTACGTAAAATATATATTCAAAATAAATTAATAGATAATGTAATATAAAGATAATTTTTAATTTCTATAACAATAAAATATTTTTAAGTAATTTTTTATAATATTTTTATTAGTATAAGTATTACAACTTTTAATTTAAAAATATGGTTTATGTGGGCTTTTAAATGGGACGGGGCGAGTTGGCCACGGGGCGGGTTTATGTGGGCTTCGGGGCGGGGCGAGGCGGGCTTTTGAACGGGACGGGGCGGGGTGGGCTTTTTGGGCGGGGCGAGGCGGACCTAAGAAAGCATAACCCAGCCTGATCCTTTTGATAAGGGCGGGCCTAGCCCGGCCCACAAAAAAACGGGGGCGAGGCGGGGCGAACCCGCTGTTTTTTACGAGTCGGGGTGGGTGGGCCTGGGCCAGCTCGGCCCACTTGACACCTCTACAAGAATTAAGACTTAAGAATGTAGTATATTATTTTTATAAATATCATTTTAAATTCGGATTTTTTCAAAAAAAAAAATTAATTTCTTTGTTCTGCTAAGCGACCTCAATTTTCGAGCATGCCTTGGAAGGAACCTTGAGCTTATCTGACAAGAATGAAAATGGTATGGAATTTAAATCATAGATTCCTTTTTCGAAGGTTTTTATTTATTTATTTTAAATGTTGTCTATAAAGATGCACCATATGCGCCGTAAAAAGGAACAATAATTCATCGTCACTTTAAATGTACCAAGTACCAACAACTATTGCCGCTTCTCATACTAAACAAACACCAAATGCGCCTACTAAAGTCACGCATATTCTTAACTTAAATTCTCATATTCCTACACTATATACATATTAATATTAAAGCAGGGCCTCTGTCCACCTCTTTATTATCTCAATGTCCATCAATCACGCATATGACTGCCATTAATTTTTTTTTTCTATAGAAAAATAGTATATTATGTAATTATATATTGTGACTAATATGTATATGGGTAATACTAATCGAATAGAAAACTTGGCACTACTTTATACTTCCAACGGATATTCGTAGAGCACATATATTACAAAGAGAAGTGTGAAAATAGCGATTTGGCCCTTAATTTTTTTTAATCAAAATTAATTGACCCCAAAAATAAAATTATATCTAATTGTCCTAAAAGTAGTATTTTTTTTTTATAAAATAAAATTTGCCGCCACTTTCACCTATCGTACTTTTCATTATTTGTCCTACAGCTTATCACAGCCTTTAATTAAACTGGTAGCAATCAGATTGACTGAGTCCATTAGTACGTACGACCAATGTTTTAAATACCGCTTGCCGATGTCGTTTCACATTTTTTATTTTACGGATATATCGCTTGTCGATTGGTATCTCATAGGTAAATCGATGGATATGCCGATAGATATATCGTTTCGCATATTCTCGAAAAAAGATTTTCGATGGGCACTCCGATGGATATTCGAGAAATTTAATACCTTGCGTACGACAATTGATTTTTTGGTCATTAATTAAATTAAATTTCATGATACCAGCGCTAAGAAAATGTTAAAATATTTTTTGGTGCACAATGTAGATTTTAATAATATGAGATGACATTAATAGTAAATAAACATGAAAGTGAAACCTGTTGATGTACAAATTCGTCATTATTTAATATGACATAAAGTGCCAATGTTGTGAATTAATTAAATTTACAAATAAAGATAAAAGGCTTTAAAGAAATAAATTGGTATTTGTAAAAGCCCAATTGAGAAGCCCAATGAGACTCTCAATCAAACCAAAACCGACAGATACAAGGTCACTCGGCCCAAAGAGCTCTATGTTGGACATGTGTCCTTAAACAAGCTGTTTTAACCCATTTGTAAAAGATTATGACTAGTCGTTGAATAAAGATAATACTTATTATGTTAATCTTATTATAGTTTCAGTAGAGTAAAATAGAATGTTTGATCCATAGTTCATAATGGAATGCATTTATGTTATTATCATCACACCGGAGTCAATGTGAGGAAGAATTGATAATCATAATAAATGAACTTAAATTGTCCGTGACCTGATTAACTGTCTGGGAGCCCATTAATTGAAAATGTAATTAATGTGACTAAGTGATATAATCCTATTCTGGATTAAGTGTGTGTGTCACATTCACTAGAAGTGCATTAAGTATGAAGCGTCTTCATACTGGACTGGACCTGACTTAAACTCAAGAAGTTATCATATAAGACCGTCACTGATAACTTGAAGTTGAGTCACTAGTAGATGATCAAATGGATATCGATCTAAGTCCTGAGTGATCTTGAGTCTGATCTGTTGACCTGATTGTTCTTTGATTTAACCGTTTAAGAACACAATATATTACCGCTGTTCCCAACACTATTATTTTGGGAACATGATAGTCAACAGTGAAGGTAGCTTGATCATAGATATGGGCATCACATGATTCCCTTAATTGTCAATGGTGAGAAGTGAGATTTACCCATGGCCAGCTTATGACTCGTAATCATAAGTGGGTTGCTCATAATATTATCGACTGAGTTAAGGATGAAAATGCAGTGAGAGGCAATACGGTAAAAACCACCTGCTCATGTATGGATCATCAAGTGAAAGATCAATAACCGGAATTTGATTGTATCAATGGACACCCTGCTGTTATAAGGGAATAATATATACCGTATCACTAAAGAGTGCAGCCTCGGGTCTATAGTGGAGTCACTTCGAGGTTTGACGAACATCTAGCGGTTCGTTGGAGCTTAAGTGATACGGGTCCATGGTCCCTAGGATAACTCCGTAACGGATGATAGGTACGTGATTAAAATACATTCTGGATAATGTTTAATCATTTGACTCAACTTATAAAACTGACAAGTCTTTGGCGGACGTCGGATAGTTTTATCGTCAGCGTGGCAAAAGTACCGTATTTTGGTACACGGAATTAACTGATAAAAAGAAAGTTAGAATTTAGATTTTCTATCAGAACTATGTTGATGTAAATTAAATTCTAAGAAACTTTTCCTTTTGAACCATGTCATTCCGACTTACGGTTTGTGATTTATGGATTTTCTAAGTTTGTGTTCGGTACGATAAACTATGAAATTAAATCACATGTCACGATTTTAAATGATAGTGTGGCACCATGACATTTAATGTGTGATATTGAGATCAGGTTTTATTGATATAATTTAATTATTTGGATTTAATTATTAATATCTTATTAATAATTAATTAATAATTAATAGATTTATATTAATAAATAAAAATATATATTTATATATATTAAATGTGTAAATTTCGAATTAGGACTTGGGTAAATGAAACCCTAGCTAATTCGAATGATGAGATTTGAAGAATCCATATTTGCGGCATAAGAACCTAAAGTTTGGCACTTTAGTAAAACCCTAAAATCAATCTTATCCTTTAGATCGGAAATGATTTAATATCAACCGTAGGATTAAGATGATTGATTTTTGACCTAACCCTAATTCAAAAAATAGTAGCTTGGTGACCAAGCTTAGGGTTTTCGAATTTGACCTAATTAATTGTATCCGTTGGATCGGTTTAAGATTTAATCTTTACCGTCGGATTGGAAATTAATTAATAATTAATAATTAATAATTTTTCGAAATTATTATTATTATTATATTTATATTTCGAAATTTAAATAAGTAGATAAGACCGGTTTTTGATTTTACCAAGTCTTTCTTATTTAATTAAATCCCTAATTAATTATATCCATTGGATTTAGATAAGATTGAATCTAAACCTTTGGATTAGGATAATTAATTATATTTAATAATTATTTTCGAAATTAAATATATATATATATATATTCGAATTATATATAAATAAGATGATAAGATTGGTTTTTGATTTTACCAAGTCTTTCTTATTTAATTAAATCCCTAATTAATTATGTCCATTGGATTTAGATGAGATTGAATCTAAGCCTTTGGATTAAGATAATTAATTATATTTAATATATATAATTTCGAAATTTGGGAGTGAATTCCTCAAATTCGGTTACGGGCTAAGGCTATAAATAAGGAGCTCATTCTACACATTTTTCACACCTTTCCCCAGAGCAAAAACTCTCCCTCTCCCTCTCTCTTTAGGGTCTGCGAGTTTCTGCTTCTGATCTCTCTTCTGGTTCGGCTTAGGAGATATTTTTCTCCGGAAGCTTAAAAAGAACCGCCAGTTAAATTTTGCGACGGAGTCCTGCCGGCGAAGCCCACGCTTCGGTACGAGGAATCCAGGAGAATATCCCGGAAGATCACGGGAGTTTCCCTCAGCATCGGCGGAGCCCTGCCAAAGTCAGAACGCGCAGCCGGAAGTCGTCAATGAGGTACGGCCTTATGCATTGGGTCAATAAATGCAAAATTCCTTTTATTGTATTTATTTATTTTCCATAGACATTAGATTTAATAATGTTGTTATGAAATTAATTGTGATAATTAAATTTCCAATTATTTATCCGGTCACTTTATCCAAATTACTCGATGTCAGTACGTTGTTACGGTGTAACTTTTCCGACCTAAAATTATTTTTGAAGTTACCCGGACGGACTGATGAGAGCGGAATATTCGAGGTAATTTGGACGGGACGTTAAAAGTATTTTTAATGAATTTGCAATCGAAGCTATTTCGTTATTTTTCAAGGTAAATTGGCATATTAGTATATCCGATTTCCAATAAATGGCGTCGGAGCTATATCCAATTTCCAACACTCTAAGGCCCAATATCCTTTCGACATCAATCCGGAAAGACGAGGGTATAGTTGTCATATTCTCTACCCGGCATCCCACTTCAAATCCAAGCGGAAGACCAGGAGCACGGATTCAAGCCTCCAACGGGCATAATTCAAACACGACGACAAGAACGAAGTCATGGGACACGTGTAGCAAGGTCGTCCATTCAGCCCGGTCAGCACGGAGAGAAGACCCCATGATTCTTGGAAGACCAACGGGAAGAATTGAAGCCTATAAATACCAAGCTCAAGCTCAGAATAACACACACGCATACTTGCAACCCTGAGAGAATACACTGAAAGCTTCTATCCGGCATTTTTGCTCACTTGAGATTTTGTTGTATTCTTTCCCTTCTTTTCTATTCGTTTCCATTTCTAGGCGTGATTTAGCTGTCTGTAGCTATCCGTCTATGTCAATTGTCGCAATAAACTAACAGAGGAAGTAGTCAACTACCGCCTTGGGACGAACCTCTATAAAAAACCCATCGTCTCATTTATATTGCTTTTATATATATACATATATCGTGAGTGAATCGAGAGCTTGCAACGTGAGAGATCGAATTCCACCAAATTACTCTATTCAAAAATATCATACGCTCACAAGTCACACTTGACTGTTTGAGGTGGGAAACCACGTCAACAAAACCAATTGCAAATGTAAGAGCATCTCCAATGAGACGGCATTACGTCATTTTTTGTGTGATTTTTACACAAAACTTCTCCAACGAGACTTCAAAAATCCCACCATTTTAGTGAAACGAAATAGTGTTGCACTATATTTGGTGTGATACTATTCACAACACCAACACTATTTACTTTTTTTTCTTATATATATATATATATATGAGGATATTTGGATTTCACTCCTACCCCCATGGTGACTCGAACTCAAGACCTATACTGTCTTAAGTGATGTACTTGTTACCACTAGACCAAACACATCTTGTTTATTTACTTTTTTTTATTAGTATATTGATAAAGTAAATAAATATTAATTGTATAAATAAAAGAAATATTAATAAAATATTAAACGAATAGTATTTGGTGTAATATTTGATGTTGTGGTTGGAGTAGAAAGTATTTCTGGTGTTAAAACTCCACAAAAATAGTGAAATTTTAAGTGTTGTGGTTGGAGATGTCCTAATTAATAACATTTAAACCAAAAGTATACTCAAATTACACAATTCTTCGAATACAATTTCTGTTGTTACACAATCAATTTGATTGCCACATGCTCTTTTCACAATAAATTTGAACCACAATAATTTTGAAAAAAAAAAAGATAAAAGAGAGAAGATAAACAGTAAAATCGAATGAAAACCACAAGCCATACACAAATATATTTCCAAGAGCTCGTCTAATTAGTCCTCTTAATAGCGAATGCGGAGACGACGATCAGAATGGCGATGATAGCAACGCCGATGAGCGCCGAGATGGTGGCGCCGCTAGTCGCCTGGCAGAAGTCGGTGAACTGCATGCATACCGCCATCCAGTTGGCGCTCGCGTTGCCGTTGTGCGCAAGGTACACGATGGCTGTTGCGGCGGCGGAAGCCGCGGAAGACAGAGTCAGCGCCACCTGCAGACACCACGACACAAAGAGCGGACGGTTTAGCTAGGTTATTCTTGCGGCGGAGACGACCTGGCTATGAAAATTACAAGGTGTACTTCTAATATATATAGAGTAAAGTGGAGCGTACCGTGTCCATAATGATAAGCGACAGCCTCAGGCCGACGGCGTGTGGGCGCATGATGGCGACGATGGAGAGCGGAAGCGAGAGGACAAGGTAGCCTCCGACGAGCGACATTGCTATCACGAAGAACCTGCATTTTATAGAGTTGCATTTGTTTGTTTGTCAATTGGTTTCGAGATGGAATCATACAAATCAAAGAAATAGGGTTCTTAGTTCGTACGAGAAAGTGGGGAAGTCGTCGTAGCCCGCTTCGAACTGGAAGAACTGCGTGAAGAAGGGGAGGGCCTGGTCGGCCATTCCCATGGTGGCCGTGCCGCCTAGCACACATGCAACAGCCCCGAGCCTCAGGACGAAGTCGGTCACTGCGAGGCCTTTTCTGTAGCGAATGTCTGGCCTCGGATCTCCCAACATCGGCACTTTCTCGAACTTCTTAGCGATTCTCTCCTCGTGGTCGACGTCGATCGAGATCGATTCCCTGTTCGCCATTAGGTTTCGGGAATTAATCGAGAGGGAAAGAGCTTGTGCGAGTGATGATTCTCTTCTTGTTCTTCTTGTTTGGCGAAGAAAGGCTTGGAAAGATTGTTTGTGTTGAGAACTGCAGGGTCGTTAGGGTTTATATACGGCACGATCGAGAAGTTGTTTTGGTTTAGCCAAGTCTGGCCATGATCATCAATGGAAGTTGGTTCTGACTTTTTCAATTAGATACAATTTTTTAAGCCTACTTTGTGAGATGATATCATTCATTGAGTTATTGTGACAGGTATTTTGCTTGAAGTGGTTCGTTTAATTTTGTTAATATTAAGTCAAACACCAATATATATATATATATATTGATGCTTATAATAGTCCTTTTTGAGTGAGAAGTACAAGTATATTAGATAGGTGATTGCTTGATGAAGTGGTTGATTCAGTTTGATAATTAAGTCAAATGCACAAATCTATATATACGTTAGGATTGGTTACTTTAACACTTGTTAATAAGAAATGTTAGGATTAAAGCCCTAATTTTAATAATAAAAGTATCAAAGAAAAAGTAAGAAAATACATTATGAATGTCATAATTACAGTAATTCACATTTAGTAAAGCCCGACTCAGATTATAAGAAACAAAGTTGGCGCCTTGAGCCTCAAATTTATGGGCTCCATTTACTTTTTATACATTATTTTATATTTCCATTTAGTTCAATATCTCAATTACTTTAAAGGCCTCACAAATTTACTTAGTTTAGAGACTAGGGGCTCGACATAACTCGATTAACTCAGGGCCGACATGCTTCCAGTATATGAAGTATGTCCATTTTCCGCTTGCGAATCTAATCTACTACAAATCAATCGGAGTCTTCGGTTATTACTCTTTTCCTCGATTTATCTTTTGAACTACAAAGCACAATAATATCGGCTACATCATAAATCATGTGAAACACTTAAAATACTTTTTACGGTTCAAATAAATAAGACTTCATAATTCAAAAAGAAATAATTAATATGAATATCTCCTCGTATAATTTGTAAAAGCATGTCATGAATATTGAATAATGATTAGTTAAGGTCTTAATTGCACACTTTGTGTTCTGCATAGCTACTCAACTAATCTCCTAACCAAATATTGCGAAAAAGCGATTCTCTTTCCAACTAATTTATTTAGCGAACGAACTTTCTACAGTATGTATTATTATTAAATTGTTGATGAAACATGAAAATGAACGAATTAAAATGTTTGTTTTGTCTTATACACACGGTAAATCAAGCATTTTGACTTACTAAGTCTAAGCTCCAAAATAAATGATAAATTAATTGAAGTTGTTATTTTATAGTTAATGACACAAATTAATCATTGGCTAAGGGGTGGTCTAGTCTCTCAGTAAAAATAAAAATAAAATAAAATAAAACGTGGCACAAACAGTCTGTATATGTATTTGTCAAAGCTTATTCAGTGATAACTCTATAAAAATAGAGTTATTATACGATTTTTATGAAATTGATAAATTATACCCGAATGAGAGATCGATATAAAATTATCAATATTGTCTAAATGAGGTTAAATTGTGAGTAGTTAAATATATTTGTGTTACATTGAAAATAAACATATAAATTGATTAACATTGATAAAAAGAACCAAGTTTATGTATATTATTACATGGTCTCCAATTTGGGCATTAATTAATAACATGTTAAGATTAAGCTTTATTAATTGAGCCCAATTACCAAGAGAGACGCCAAAAGAGGAAAGATGCCCTGATTAGACTCTCCTTGATTTTTGGATCGCCGACAGTGAGAAGGATAGAGAAAAGAAGGAAGCAACGAAATAGGGAGCTGCAATGACTAAAAACAAGACAAGCTGCTAGGAATTGGAAACAACGAAAGGCAGCAAGGAAGAGAAAAAAGAAAAAGGAAGGCACGATTCATCAAATTGAACACGTTTAATCATCCTAATTCGGTTTGATGAGTTATATTTTGAACCAATCTTTATTTTCGGTTTGTTGTTATCATAACATGAACTAATTTTCTGGGTTGGGTGATTGATGAACTAAGAGTATTATTGAATAATCGACTCTGATGGAATTTGTATTTTCTTAGTTCTTGGTTAAAAAAACAAAAAAACAAAAAGAAATAACTGGCAGATTCGGACTTGATGGAATGAGATTCAAGGGCAGTGCACGAAAGAGATGCAAAAATGAAGTTATGAAAGATGAGGTTATGGAAGAGCGAACAAAGGAAGAAAGAAGCGGCTGAAAATCAGCGAGAAGAGCCGGAATCAAGCCAACGCCGGAGAGCCCAAGCCATCATTTATGAGGACTCCAAGTTTGTGAATCTCAAAGCGTCAAAGAATTTCTACGCATCGACACACCACTAGAAGCCAGTGATTGAACAAGGATTTTTTTGCAACGTAAACGGGTTCGGCGATTACCCGGAATACGTGAAGGAAGCCATAGAAGCTAACAATTGGCAAGACTTTTCCCGAGAGAAACCAAAGGCATACAAAAACGTTGCCCCTAAAATTTTATGCAAACTTCAAAGCAAGAAGCCCACGCTCAGTGTTCGTCCGCTGTGTCGACGTCCTGGTAACCGTCGAGCTCATCAACGCCATCTGCAGCATGCGTAACGACGCACTGGATTTCATGGAATTCTATCACGGCCTAGCCGCGTAGGAGTTGGATGACATATTGGAAACTGTGTGCGTGGAAGGAACCGAGTGAGATATATCTCAACTAGGCGCATTGTAGGTGTCACCTCACACTATTCGAGACGAATACAAAGTCTGGTTAGGCTTCGCTGAAAATCGGCTAATGTCGTCGATGAATGGCACGACCATCCCAAGTGTTTGCATCGTGTTGTTGTACAACATTCAAAATAGCCGATTAAATGTGGGGAAACTTCTTATGGAGCAAATCAAGCTGTGCTCCAAGCGCGAATCCAGTCAAATATGGTTCCCGTCATTGATCTCTCAGCTTTGTTTTGCTGTCGGTGTCAGTATAGACGCCCACGAACCGACTTGGGACTTCAGAATCAACTCGAACAATCTCCACCGACCAAGACCTCTGGCAGCGAAAACATTGGTTCTCGAGAGATTGATGGCAACGTGCACGATAATCCAAAGAGACTTAGCGGGTATTCGTGCGCAAAATGACAGAATCGAGAAAAGACTTTCCGGCGTGGAAATCTCATAATATACCGCTACGAAGGACCAACGAAGATTATTCCGATATATGCGGGATTACCACAATGCATTTGAGCACAACCTCCAAGCACTAGGCGGTTTTAAGCATCCATTTCCTCTGTTCCAGACGAAAAATATGCACCGACATGGAGGTAGAAATCGAGCTCCAATAAGCAGAAAACCACGAGTGCAAGGCCCGAGCAGTCGGCTGTTCCACAAGAAGAGAGACCGACGGCACCCGCTCCACGAAGCCGCAGAAAGAGCCAAAGGTGCCAGTGATTGATGCACCACCATTTTAGGGAAGTTTTTCCAATCTTTTCCTTGAATTTAATTCTGATTTTACTAGTTTGTGTGTGTTTTCTTAGTTTTTGTTTTATTAGTCATCATCCACCATTAGACCTAGGACATTGTCGTAACTTAGTGCTCGAAATCGAATAAGGATCGATGTTGTTGATTATGCTCGTTGTTTGAATTTCATGTGTCAAAAAAATTCTCTTCATAACGTATATAATGTGCGAGAAAATATCTGTGTGTTCGATTGGGGCCCCTTTTGAAATCATCGGTCGCTTAGTTTATTAGTCCCTCCCATTCCCATTTCACCACTCTAGAACCTACATTTGCTCGCTCTCGAGGCGAAATACAAAAGATAGATCATAGACGAGGAAATGATAAAAGCCGACCATTTGATTATCCCGTCCGGACCAGCCCCTTCGTAGAACACATTGATGACAATGTTCCTAATAAGTTTGGGGGGGGGGGGGGGGGGTATTAAGTTGTCCTATAAAAAAATATATATAATTTTGCGTTGACTTATTACTCTTAGGAGGGCTCGGTTGTATTCCCACCCATGTTGCAACCAAGTACCGAGTTTGAGTGACATTTAACGCATTATTATACCGCAAAAAGGGCAAGAGTTGAATAATTTCCGTTTTCCAAAAAAAAATGGTATAATTCAATTTGGAATGAATTGTGTTGATAATTACTCCTAGGAGGGCTCGGTTGTATTCTCATCCATGTTGCAATCAAGTACCGAGTTTGAGTGACTCCCAATACATCATTTAAAAATAAATAAATAAAAAGGCAGCTCAATACAGTTTGGGAGAGGGGATAATTAAATGGGAAAAATTGCTTTCTCATCCTCAATATGTCTATCTAGATCAGTGGAGTTAGTGAGTAAACGTAGGCCTATGGGGTATTTTCATACTCATCTTGGGGGACTAGATGCTCAGTTGACCGATGATAGATTAAGGGCACCAATCATTCATAACACATTGGATTTTCAAGCGCACACACATGAGATTGAAAAATGGAGAAAAAACTAGTGAATTCATTCAAACAACGAGCATAATCAACAACATCGATCCTTATTCAATTTCGAGCACTAAGTTATGAAAATGTCTTAGGTCAATGGTGGATGATGACTAATAAAACAAAAACTAAGAAAAAACACACAAAATTAGTAAAATCTGAATTGAATTCAAGGAAGAGATTGGAAAAACTTCCCTAAAATGGTGGTGCATCGGTCATTGGCGGCGTTGACTCTTTCGGCAGCTTCGTGGAGCGGTTGTTGTCGGTATCTCTTCTTGTGGAACAGCCGGCTGCTCGGGCCTTGCACTCGTGGTCGCTGCTTTTTGGAGCTCGGTTTCTACCTCCATGTTGGTGTAGATTTCCGTCGGGAACAAAGGAAATGGATGATGAAAACAGCCTAGTGCTTAGAGGTTGTGCTAAAATGCATTGTGGTAATCCCGCATATATCGGAAGAATCTTCGGTGGTCCTTCAAAGCATTGTATTGCGAGATTTCCACGCAGGAAAGTCTCTTCTCCATTCTGCCATTTTGGGCACGAATACCCGCTATGTCGCTTTGGATTATCGTGCACGTTGCCATCAATATCTCGAGAGCCTGTGTTTTCGCTGTCGTTGCCCGAGGTCTTGGTCGGCGGGGATTGTTCGGGTTGGCACAGTTGATGGTTGATTGGGTGATTTTGATTCCGAAGTCCCAAGTCGGTTTGTGGGCGTCTATAATGACACCGGTAGCAACACAAAGCAGAGAGATCAATGACGGGACCATATTTGACTGGATTCGCGTCTGGCGCACAACTTGATTTGTTCCATAAGAATCTTCCCCACATTGAACCCGCCATTTTGGATGTTGTACAACAGCACGATGCTGACACTTGGGATGGTCGTGACAGTTAACGACGGCATTGGTCGATTTTCAGCGAAGGCTAACCAGACTTTGTAGTTGTCTCGAGTAGTGTGAGGTGAGACCGACAATGCGCCTAGTTGAGAGGTGTCCCACTCGGTTTCCTCCACGCACACAGTTTCCTCCACGCACACAGTTTCCAATATGTCATCCAACTCCTCCAAGGCTAGGCCTTGGTAGAATTCCATTAAATCCAGAGCGTCGGTGGGCATGTTGTAGATGTCGTTGATGAGCTGGAGGGTTACTGGGACGTTGACACATCGGACGAACACTGAGCGGGGGCTTCGTGCGTTGAATATTGCATAAAATTTGAGGGTAACGTTTTTGTACGCCTTTGGTTGCTCTCGGGCGAAGTCTTGCCAATTGTTAGCTTTTATGGCTTCCTTCATGTATTCTGGGTAATCTCTGAACCTGTTTACGTTGCAAACAAATCCTCGTTCAATCATTGGCTTCTGGTGGCATGTCGATGCGTAGAATTTCTTTGACTCTTTGAGATTCACGAACTTGGAGTCTTCATAATCGATGGCTAGGGATCTCCGGGGTTGGCTTGATTCCGGCTCTTCTCGCTGATTTTCAGTAGCGTCTTCGTCCTCGGACATTTCTTCCCCTGTTCGCTCTTTCATGACCTCATCTTCTATAACCTCCTTTCTGCGTCACTTTCGTGCCCTGCCATTGAATCCCGTTCTGTCAAGTCAAAATCTGTTTTTTTTTTTTAATCTGACTCGGCTCTTCTTTAAGCCACAAATCTGACCTGAAATTAAATCCACATATCTGCCTGATTCTCCCAATTCTCAAATCCACAACTCTGTTTAATCAATCCGCCAAGCTTGCTTAATCCCTTGATTGATTCGGGATTCTCTGAAGAACAGAGGGGCAGCAAAATCAGTAGACGAACCCAGAAGGCTAAGAGAAACCCATAAGAAAACGAACAAAAACCTATATGAACAGAGCTTCTCAGAACCGTGATGAACAACGAACCGAGAAGAACCCAAAAGATGAAGAAGGCGAGTGAGCTCACCAATTCGCGATTCTAGACCAGCGAGCCAACCAAGCGAGCGACGAATAGCTCATCATCGCGAAACCTTGTGATTTTGGTTCGTGGTTTGGGTCGTGCATTGGTTGTGAGAAAGAGGGAGGCTTATCGACGACTTGGGGATGTGGGTCTGGTCGATGAGGTTTCGAACGCACTTCCACAGACCTGCGTTTCTTTGATGGTGAGATGGGCCTGTGATTTGGAGATGTTGCGATGCAATGGAGTTGGAGGTTTCGATTTGGAGAGTGTGATGTTTTGGAGGAAACTAATGATAAAATGTGTTTGTCGATTTTTGGGTTAGGGCTTGATTTCGTGATTCCCCAAGCGACATCCCAATATGTTCAGAAACGACAGTCGTGCCCGCAAACAACATGGATTTTTCTCTCATTAATGAAACACACGTTTTGATTTGACATTAAATCCTCCCAGTTGAAACCCGATATTAGTACAAAATGCGACAGGAATGCAATAGCAATTATGCTGCATTTTGGTCGTAAAACTGCACCTTATTAAAAAGAAAAACTTGTTTCTTTATTTATTTGGGTTGTCTCCCAATGAGCTCTTGATTTAAAGTCTTCAGTCAGACTTTCCCGTCTTCATGGATCTCGGAGCGTTATGGAGGTCTTAGCTCGATCTACTGAACCTCCAAAAAACTCCTTGATTCGTTGGCCGTTCACTTTGAATTTTTGTCCCGATGCAATATCTTGTAACTCTACCGCACCATGAGGAAAAACCATAGAAACGAGGAACGATCCTGACCAACGTGATTTCAACTTAACGGGAAACAATTTCAATCTTGAATCAAACAAGAGCACTTGTTGTCCTTCTTCAAACTCTCTCCTTTGAATCTTTTTATCATGCCATCTTTTTAATTTTTGCTTGTATACCTTGGCATTTTCGTATGATTGGTATCGAAATTATATCCGGTTCTTATCAGGTTGTACTTCGTTTATGTGGGTGTTCATTTCCCGCATTGTCCTACCCTTTTTTTCATCGGTACGAGCAGGGCCGGATCTAAGTTTTCGGTGACCCTAGGCGAAACAAAACTTGGGGCCCTGAAAAAAAAAATTGAGTTTCGATGCATACTGCAAAGTACTAGATATCACGAGCCAAACGGTAACCAGAAAGTTAGGTTTTTACTCATAACATTTAAATCTATCCAAACAAGCAAGAATATATAATCAATTAATCAGCAAACGAATTACATCAATAATAAACCCTCCCTCTGCAAGTATAAGACCTTGTTTTTGAAGCATATTTTCTACGGTACACAAAATCGATTTCATTGAAGAAGCCAAACAGAAAGAAAAAAAATGCATGACCCAGAAGAACAAGAGAGAGTTCATCAGACTTCAGAGGAATACGACGTTAACGAGGAGAAGAAGAAGAAGAAGAAGAAGAAGAAGAAGAAGTGTCTGGTGAAGAAGAAATATTTTGATATAAAAAATTACCATATATGAAAGCATCAGCAAAAAAAAAAAAAGGGGGGGGGGGGGGGGCCATCATATGGAAAACGTGAATATTTTGAAACCAAAAGGGCCCATTTGTAAGGAAATATTCTAAAAAGCCTCTCTTTATAAAACTATTAAGGTAAGAATTATGGGCCCCTCAAAAAAGTAAAATTTTTGGGCCTAAGGCCTGGGCCTTATAGGCCTTAGCCCAGATCCGACCCTGGGTACGAGTTTCATGTATCCGTGGCGCGCATTAAACTCTAATAGAATTTCCCACTGTTGGTTTCAAACTCAGAGGCGGAGTCGTGAAGAAGCACAAAATATTTTATAAAATAAATAAATAAAGTGAAAGCTCAAAATGGAAGGAAACAAAAAATATTAGACCATTGAAAGGAAACAAAAAACGGAGAAAGGCTAAAAATGAAAGAGCATGAAGAAAAAAAAAATTCACTATGGTCCCACTACATAACGATTCAAAACTTCTAAAGTATTTTTTTTCTATCACCAATCGTTTTACACAACTCTCTCTCTCTTTTTTTTTTTTTAGGGAACTCTCTCTCTCTCTCTTAATTTCTCTATGATCTCTATTTATGATTCTTTTCTTTTTCTTCTCTATTGAATAGCTTTGCGGTCTCTGTTACAATTTGTTCTCTTTTTTTCCTTTAAAAAATAAATTTATTCTCTTTATACGAGTCTTATTTAATCTGTAATAAGATTGACTAGGACTAAGGTAGGACAAATGAAAATTGCATTCTTTAACGAAAGGCTTGATATTTCTTATTCATATACGGTTGAATCAAATAACGGGCTATACATATATATATATATATATATATATATATATATAGAAATACAAAATTAAGAAGAGTGTGCTTTAGCTATTTTACAAAAGATAAAATTATAATGCAAAGGTTTCTACGAATATTTGTTATAAATCGAAGCCATCAGAAGATTAAAATCGAAATTTTATAATAGACGCAAAGTATACACAAATTACATAATCTTCCGAATACAATACTGTGTTTTTAAAATCAATCTGATTCTCTTACCACAGTCTAGCCACAACGAATAATAATAAACAGAAGAAGAAGAAGAAGAAGAAGAAGAAGAAGAAAAACACAGAAATTACATAACAATTAACATATATATAAAACCACAAGGGATCGAAACACATTAGACAGCTCGTAGTGAGTATCCGAATGGAGTAAACCGGCATCAAATCCTCCGAATAGAGAAAGCCGAGATGATAATCAGCATGGCGATGAGGGCGACCCCGATGAGCGCCGAGATAGTGGCGCCGCTTGTCGCCTGGCAGAACTCGGTGAATTGCATACAAACTGCCAGCCAGTTGGCACTCGCGTTCCCGTTGTGTGCAAGGTATACGATCGCCGTCGCGGCGGCAGACGCCGAAGACGCGAGAGTCAGTGCAACCTAGGGACATCGAGGCACAAAAAACCGCAACCGATCGTTGGTTAGGTTGGAGTGGGCTAAGAAAGTACAATGTGCGTAAGATTGTAATCATAGTAACATTATGCCTTACTTCTCTTCTTATCAAGAACTAGAGGAGAAAAACATACCTTAAATTGCATTAAGTGTGACTAGTTATAATATTAACCCAAACTATGAAATCGAGTAAAGCGGAGCTCACCGTGTCCATAATGATCAGCGACAGCCTCAGGCCGACAGCATGTGGGCGCATGATGGAGACGATAGAGAGGGGGAGCGAGAGGACAAGGTAGCCTCCGACGAGCGACATTGCTATCACGAAGAACCTGTGTTTATCGACAATGTCGTTACGGATTGAAAGATAAGAAAAAGACTCCCGTTTTAAAGGTCACATGCATGCTATTCTTTTTATTTTCAATTGGTTTTGAAAGGTAACCTCATAATATGCAAAAAATTAAGGTAGAGATATATCGAAAAAGCAAGGTTCTTAGTTTGTACGAGAAAGTGGGGAAGTCATCGTAGCCAGCTTCAAACTGGAAGAACTGCGTGAAGAAGGGGAGGGCCTGGTCGGCCATTCCCATGGTGGCCGTGCCGCCGAGCACACATGCAACGGCCCCGAGCCTCAGGACAAAGTCAGCAATGGAGAGACTTTTTCTCCCCCGATTCCCTGCCATCGGAGCTCCCAGCATCGGCACTTTCTCAAGCTTCTTGGCCTTTCTCGTCTCGTGGTCGACGTCGATCGTGATCGATTCCTTGTTTGCCATTCGAGCGAGAAAGCGACGCGTCTGAGAAGGTAAGAGCTTGTGTGAGTGATGATTCGCTTCTTCTTCTTCTTGTTTGGCGAAGAAAGGCTTTGAAGATTGTTTGTGTTGAGAACTGCAGGGTCGATAGGGTTTATATATGGCACGAGAAGTTGGTTTGGTGTAGCAAAGTCCATGATCATCATGGAAGTTGGTTTCTGACTTTCTCCATTAGCTAATTTTTATTGTGATAGGTAGTTTTGAAGTGGTTGGTTTCAGTTTTTGATAATGAAGTCAACCACCAATATGTATGAACATTTGTATTGACTGCTTAAAATAATTTCTTAGAAAGAAATGCGCACATATATAAATATATATTATATACCTCTAATAATAGTCGCCGCGATTAAATAATATTTTTGTCCGATCCTGACTCAAGTCTAACTAGCTAAACTAATAATTTGCTAAATTTATAAGATAATAATTTTTTTAGTAAGTATATAAGTCCCAAGTAATATATAAATTAATAATTCAATAAAAAATTATATAAATAATTATAAAATTATTATAAATAATAATAAAAAATATAAATAATTATGAAATCATATTAAATAAAAAGATAAAATTACATCAATAATTATGTATGCTCTTCTTTTTAATAATTATTGCAGCTTTAATTATCACTACTCTAAGAAGTTGTTGTCATTCCTCTTCAATATCACTGGGGTCTTTAATATTTCTGACATTGGTACTATAATAAAATATTTTTAAATCATAATAATAGTCTCTCTTGAAATTCTTAATATTGATACTATAATATTCTCGATATTAATCAATTGAAATAATTTTTTGTTAGTAAGGATATTTATATAGTTATAGCTGACTAATATTTTTTCTTCGTTAATGTATAAATTAATAAATTATTATTTAGATGTTAATTAATAATCCGATAAGATAATATTTCTAGTCGGTCCCAACAGTATTAATTTTTAGAGGTTCTACTGTATATATATAACTGCTATGGGTAAACTGCGTCTAAAATACCCAATGTTTCAAATAAATTCATTTTATAGCCAAGATTTTTTTTTCTAGGCGGCTATAGTACCTAAAGTTATATCTGTTAGCGGCTAATGTTCTCTTTGTTATTTTTTTATTTTCACCGTTAAATTTTGCCACAATGGCTGTCACGTGGCATTTGACTGCCACGTAGCATTTTATTATTTTATTTTGTTTATCTTAAGCATTATTTTTTTTTTCTTAAGCAATATTTTTTATATAGGTTTTGGGTTGCCTTTTTAATACCGGGCTCGGGTTGACTTCTTTAGATCGATATTTGGGTTGACTTTTTTACCCCGGGCTCGGGTTGGCTTTTTGGGCCAGGGTCCGGTTGACTTTTTTACGTTGGGTACTTTAGCGGTAGTATGCCCATATATTATAATATAACATCTATTTATAATTTATCTACAATTCTTTTAGCTGGACCCCGCGCGACGGCCCAAAATGCCAACCTGAGGCCGGTGTAAAAAAATCAAGCTAAAAACAGATCTAAAGAAGTCAACCCGAGCCCAGAGTAAAAAGGGCAACGCAAAACTAATATATAAAAAAGTAATGCTTAAGAATAAAAATATAAAAAATAAATATTAAAAATATGTCATGTGGCGGTCAAATGCCTGGGTGACGTGGCAGACAATGTGGCAAAATTTAACGATATTAGCACAGAGAACATCAGCCGCTAACATAATCAACTTTAGGCATTATAGCCACACAAAAAAGCTTGGCTACATAATTCAATTTTTTTAAAATATTAGGTACTTTAGCCACAATTTACCCAACTGCTATATATAGCCTATAAATATAATGTGTGTGGATTAAGGATGAGTTAAGGTGCTAATTGTGGAGCATATTTTTGTATTCTTAGAAACTACTCAACTAGACCACTTATTGTGGGGTCGTTTGTACAGTACTTCTCTTTCCAACTAAATCACAATCAGCAAACCTTTCTACATGCATTTACTTAGTTGTATATGAGAATATGAACGAGTATGCATTACATTTTGTACAATCGTAGTGAGAAAGTCACTTTTCACTTCATTTTCTCAAATGTTGCACTGTGTTATTTTCGGGCAAGCATAGTGAAAAGTGGCGGTTCACTACACTTTTTTACAACCGTAATGCATGTGATTTTTAACAACCGTAGTGCATGTGGTTTTTAATATGTGTATTTGTTTCAATTTATTCATAATAATTTGTACATTTGACATACTAAGTGTAAGGTGATTTTCTATAGGTATAAATATAAATTCATATTGTTTCGCCATCCACAAAAGGGTATGCAATATACATTGATGTAAATCCGTCCATAAATATATATAAAGAGCACCAGGATATTATTGGAAAATGACATAAAGACATTGATAATAATATAATAATAATGCAGACTGTCCAATTAAGAGCCGCAATTGTTTGTAAAAGACATGGACACACATTGTGTATCACTTTACATGTACGTACAAATTACATCGGTACCAACCTTTAGTGATTTTGAGGTAAGATATATGCGTGCGTACGTTGTGTATCACTTTACATGTATGGAGTCCAAGGTACAAAATTTCGCGAAAATCGGTCGACATTTTGACCGATTTTCGTTTTTCGGAGGTATGCGAAACGAAATTCTTTTCGTTTCGCTGGATTTTTACAATTTTTCGCATTTTTTGCATGGGCAAGTGGATAGAATTTCGTTTTTCGTTTTTGTGTGTAAAATGTGCGAAAAATGGATGAAATTTCGCTAAAAGTTAAGCTTTTGGTAGATTTCGACAAAAATACCAATTAAACTTTTGGCAAAAATAATTACACTTTCGGTAAAAAAAATTGGTAGATTTTGGCAAAAATACCAATTAATATTTGACTTAATATTATACACTTCAACTAATAAAGTGACATAACATTATACATTTCACCTACATATTTAAGTTACAAATGTGTTTTGTTGTATACAATTATGTCTTATATTTATTAAATATGTAGTTTTGAACCTATATAATTATCTTGCTTAAATACTCAGATATTTTTTACAAAATATCCGTCGAAAACCCCATCGGCATGCGGTATGCCCATGCGGTATACGCGGTATATGCGGCATGCCCTTTTTTTACCATTTGCCCATCGACATATCCATCGGCAAGCGATATATCCGTAAAACGGAAAATGTGAAACGACATCGGCAAGCGGCATTTTAAACCTTGGTATGTACTATACACCGTTACCAACCTTTATGATTAATTTTTGTTTGAGAAATTTCTCTAAATAGTCAGATTAAAACATGGTTTTAACAAAATAGTCAAAGTTTGGTTAATTTTGTAAACTATCCGATTAACATGAGGTGGCATATTAATAACAATTTTTATTCTTGAAATACCCTTTAATTAATCATTTTATATTAATATTTTCGTAATTAATTAAAATGGTAATTAATCTTATTAGCACAAATCAAGGTATGATTAATTGTGCACAAATTTTGAAATTTAATTACAAATTTTGAATCCTCTCTCTCTCTCTCTCTCTCTCTCTCTCTCTCTCTCTCTCTCTCTCTCTCTCTCTCTCTCTCACGAGCATGTTTTCTTTCTCTCTTTGAACCATAACCAGAGCTTCTCTATCTCCTCCGAGCTTTGTCGGCCATGGAGGACGGCGCGGCGGCGAAGCACGTCGTCCCGGTCATCACCGATCGCGTTCACCGGCGAGGCGACGGCGGCGCGACGCACGGAACCCTGGCCTTCTCGCCGCAGAGCGCGAGGTTCTCGACGAACGACGAGGCGTTCAACCGGACAGCGGCGAGGTTACCGGAATCTCACCGGACAAGCGGTTGTCGTGCAGGTCGAGGAAATAGACGTGGCGGAGCTTGAGAATCTCCGGCGGAATCCCACCCGAGATGCGATTTTGTGCCAGATTGACGACCTTGAGGCGGTGAAGCTCGGAGAGCGTGGCCGGAAACTCGCCGGCGAAGGCGTTGTCGTTGAGTAAGAGGGACTTGAGGTTGACGAGGGCGGAGAGGTCGGAGATTTGGGCGGAGAGCTTGTTCCCCTTGAAGCTGAGGACTCGGAGCCTCTTCTCCGGGATGAGCGAGGTCGGCAACTGCGCAGGCGCGGCATCGAAGGTTTCGTCAATGGCCGGGGTCGCTGCGCCTGAAGTCGCCCTCGTTATTCCACGTTTATTTTGTATTTAAATTTTAATAAGAATAAAGTGTTTATTCATGTTAATTTTTGTGTTTATTTGTGTATCAAAGTGTTCATTCGTGTTGATTTTGTGTTTATTTGTGTATTAAAGTGTTGATTTACGTTAATTCACGTCTTTAATATGTTGATATTTTTTGAAAAAAAATAAATCCGAAAATTATATACATGTTTTGAATTTAAAATTTGAATTATATAAAAAAAAAAGGTTTGGTTTTGGTTGTTACCATATTTATAGCTATTTCAATTAATAGCAATATTTTCAATTAATGAAAATAAATGAATTTTTAAATTTTATTAAAACATGAGGGTAATAAGGTAATTGGAATTCCATTTAAATGGTTAATTGGCTAGTTTACAAAATTAACCAAAATTTAGCTATTTTGCTAAACACACTTTCAGATTTGGCTATTTATCCAAAGCGCCCTTTTTGTTTTGTTTGGTTTATAGCCCTTATGACTGATTACTTTTCCATGGAAACCACTTATCTTAGTGATTTATGAGCTACGTTATATTATATATATATAATATTTATATATTATGGAAACCTAGCTATGTGTGAAGTGAACGACATGCTCATCTTCAAATCACGTACTCTTTCTTCTAAACTGAAGTCGCGCTGAATTTTTTAATCAACAATTAAAATATTTTTTTCTTATATTAAATCAAACATTCTGACTAATATATGATATCACTTAAACTAGTCACTAGAAGGTGCTTACCTGGAACAATTTTCAAAAGCTTTACAAAGTACAAACCTCAAGTAATTATAATTAATGCAAAGAATATTGGTCAGCTCTAGAAAGTCAATATATCATGTACTGACTGGACTGAGTACATATATATGGACATATATACATCACGAGAAGCGAAAAGCTGAATAATAATATTAAGAAGAAATTCCCACACCAAGAAAATCGATGAAGGAGACTTGACCTGTGACTATGTCGATATCTTTTTTAGCTTCTGATTTAATGGCATTGTTTGGTGTCACTGAAGTCTCGTGATCTCTTCGAAGCTCGCAAGCAGTCCTGTCTACTCCATGGTAATTTGGATAATTACCAAAAGGGCACGACATTTTTACCCTCAACGTATTTGGCCACGATGGACTGTTGCAGTTAATCGTGAAGAAACTATCGCTACGTGTGTTCTCTACGTGGTGTTGCCCTAATAACATTGAGAAATTATCTCGTTTGCATGGTGTTTGTTTCTCGAGAAAACAGGGAAGATTTTGGTGTGTAGTTTTGGATTGTTGCCTTTGCTTTCGGGCCATGACAACGTGCCAATGATTCTTGACTGCGTTGTCAGTTCTTCCTGAGAACAGTCTTGCAATAAGTGACCACTTGTTGCCGTGCATTCTGTGAGCCGCGAGTAGTCTAATCTCTTCGTCTTCGCTGAATGGCCTTCGATTAATTCTCGGATCAAGCTGATTAAACCACCTTAATCGACAACTTTTACCTGAAACCATTAAAAACATACAATAATTTAGCGATATGAATAGGTTTTAGGAGTTTGACCTAAATCTTCAAGTTGAAAATATGAAATTACAAGTGCGGAAAATAAAGGGTGACTATAAGAGAATATTAGAAGTTTGATTTTAGTGTGAGACGTACATTAACTTGTCGCTTGCAAATATGATGGGAGTTCTCCGTGATACAATAACTCAATTTCTCTCAATCACTCTTTGTGTTAGACACTAACTATATAGTCGAAAATTGGGACTATCGGATTAGGTTGACTATATATATTGCATCGGTTATAGTTAATATCAGTCTATTAGGATATATATGGTTCTATTGACTGGTGGCTTTTTGCAACGGGCAAAGTAAAGTATAAAACCGGCCACTGGCCGCTAGATAACGGAAGTAACACCCAGAAGTATGATTATTTGAAAGTTATCTTGAGACGCCGAGTTCTAGCCATGCGACTTACAAAATAAATTATAGATAGATCACAGGTAGTGACTACATTATTATAATTAGCTTAGCTTATCACCATGCATAAGGTGATACTTGAAGATTTTTTTTAGGGTTTCAGTGAGGCGTGCTGGGTACTCATGACCAGTTTGTTCATCATAACAAAAATGTAGGATGAAAGAAAAATAAAACGAACAATACAATTCAAGATATGTAACCACTTATATCCAAAGCTCTTCCTCAAATTCTCCATATATCAACTGAATGTTAGTGACTCTATACTCAGGTTACAGGCTTTATGGTCTAGCACATGCATTTGTATTGCGGAAGTTATCAATTTCTCAGTGTCCCAAATTTATCGGGAGGGAAACGTAATTGCTTATACACTTGTTATTTTGGTGCTCATTGAAATTTGGGTCATCATTGGTGGTCCTAGGTACCCATGTCTTTTGTGTTATGCACTTGATAGTTTTTTGTGCTCATCAGAATTTGTGTCATCGTGACCTTCGTTGTCCGTTCGTCTTTTGTGCTATGCACTTTCTAGTTTCGGTGCTCATCAGAGTTTGAATCATCATTTGTAGCTTACGCTACCCATTCATCTTTTGTGTACGACTTATATGTGTTAGAGGAGAAATTTAGACTTAGCTAGTTATCTTATTTTTTTTACTTGTAATGTAAATTCTAATGTTTTTCATTAATAATTTTTCAAAGCTTCGTCTATTTTATTTTATTTTTTGTGGTTTATTGGGTACCAGTACCAACCTCATCTTTTACTTAAAAAAGTGTATATAGATACTCCAAATGTAAATGTTACTGTATTTCTTTCCGGAACTAGTGACAAGGAACAAGCTACGATCAGCTGCATATTAATCATTTATCATTGTATATTTACATGCACACATCAAAATAAAATAATTAAGGAAGAATTATATTTGAGTGTATAGGGATAATTTGAACCTATTGGTGTATGTAATATTAGCTTAATCATGTCACACGAGCTGAATTTCACAGTACAGTTAACTGATGAGAATAAAATTAATATGCTGAAGTAGCAGCTTATGATCATCAAGCATATAATATATATATATATATATATATATATATATATATATATATATATCATACCTTCAATCAGATGAAACCTAAAGGCATCTGTAGGATTTCGTTCGAAGATTCAAAATTGTGTTATCTTTACTCATTATTTTGTTAATCATTATAAGTAAGATCATGTACCACACGAAAGAAAGAAAAGAAAAAAAAAAACATACAATTTAAGATTTGAAGTCTTGTTCATGTAGAAGGCATATCAATTCGAGTATTTGAAACCTAAGTCGCCTTTGAAGAAAAATTTTCAAGCATTCAAAATATCATAATTCATAATTATGTAGGGTTTTTATCATAACCAAGCAAGATGAAATACATGAAAAAAGTGAAAGAAGTTGAAACCTAAGCATACGAAAAAATAATCTGATATAATCTTTATTGATAAGATGAACACAGATAACTATTTAGATATTAGGACTTGTAAAAATAATGAATTACCTGATCGTCCTCGGAGCTTCTCCGCTATTGAATTCCAATTCTGTGCACCGAACTGCTCCACCAGCCGCCGGAGCTTCTCGTCCTCTGAAGGACGCCAATGGCCGCGGCGAAAACCGACTGGCGAAGCTTTCCGATCGGCCGAATCCTCCATCTGATCCCAGCGACGGACGCTTTAATTAAAGATCACCTATATACTTGAAAATATTTGAGATATAATATAACACCAAAAAAGTGGTCCGTTTCAGGGAGATATATATATATATATATATATTATATGGTGAATAATAAGGTGGTGGGAGGGGTTGGTTTAGGGCATTGTCGATGAGCAGTCACTTTTGTTGGCTTTACACGACACAGTCATTTTCTTTCAACTCCTTGGAAATCTCATATAATATATGTGTGTATATATATATATATAGTGGAGATTATAGAAAAAAATAAACGCTTTTTTATAGTCTAGTTATGTCATTGGGCATTTGAGGTTTGCCCTCATTTTCTTAACAGTTTGGCCATCACTTTCTGTGTCGTCGCGTACACACACGAATAGTTGATATATTTATTCAAACTATTGGTAGGAAATTGGATAGTTTATTAAACTTTATAAGCTTGTGGTGCTATTGGATATTTGGATGCGTATTTTTTTTGCGAGGAAATCTAAAGTTATGCTTTGACTAAATCTGACATAATATAATAGGGCATGATGTATATGATTGATAACGAATAGTTATAGACTATAGTTAAGACAGAAATCATCAATAAAAATGTAACATGTTACACTACTGCAAATATCGAAAATCGTCGTGCAACGTAAAAACAAATATTTTAACGACAATTTGGCAAAATCTCTCATGTAAACATTAGTTCTCCGTGGAGAACATTGCGATTTAGATTATTTGCATGATGGTTTTGTCTGACCGTAGAGATAATATTATGTTTACTATGCGGCGATTTCGGTTAACTTGTGTCCGGACGTGTTTTTTGTCGAACCGTCGTGCATACCTTTGTATTTTTCTTTTTAACTAGGGTTTAACATTTCACTTTTTCTTCTTCTTGTTTTTCTCTTCTCGTATATTCTCGCAAATCTCTCTAGCCTTCCTCTTCTCCTCCTCTCTACTTTAATTTTCTTTCTTCAGATTGCAGTGACGAAAAGTGACTTTGTACTGGATTTTGAGTGTAAACGGAGTTTTAAGCAAGACCCATCACTTTATTAGAAATATTTTAATTTTTAACATAAATTTTTGTTTTTAAGGGCTTGATATTTAAGCCCTTAAAATTTGAGTTTCCAAATCAACCTAACTGCTCCTGCATGGAAGTCCCCTGAGGTAGGATGTGTTGATATTTGTGTTGATGCCGCGATTGATGGTCGTCAGGACAACTATGGCATAGGCTTTGTGGTTCGCAACCATGAAAATCGTGTTCTTGCGTCAGGAATTAATTTTTATAGGCACGGGTTGTCCCCCCAACTTGCTGAGGGTTCGGCTATTCGCCATGGGGTTGAATGGGCGTGTGATCAGGGATTGCCAAAGATTCGCATCCAATCTGACTTTTTAGGCGTTATTAAAACCCTAAACAATAAGTCTTCTCCGTTGTCTGATTTAGGCTATATTATATATGATATCCGTCGCTTAGCTACTCAGATTGAGTCTGTAGTGTTCCACTTCACTCCAAGATGCTGCAATGAAGTCGCACATGGCCTGGCTAGACTCGCAATTAAGTCTAGAGGAAATATAATTTGGTTAGATTCCATCGCGCCTAGTATTGAACCTCTTGTGTTGCGGGACTCTATATGTAACGAGCACGTCCCGACCCATGTTCATCGTTTCTCTTCCCTTCTCTTTCTTTTTCTCTCCCTTCTCTCTTGTACATCGTTTTCTATTTATAGGGACCTTTCCCTAGCTAGGGCTCGGATCCCTTGGTTGATCTCTTGTGGTCCCTATCTTGGGATATTCAGTGGTCCCCCTCTGATATTCTCTGCCCATGAAAGAAGGCTTACTCCCACAATCGTTGTCGCCTGCCACTCCCTACGCAAATGGTGCACGTACAGATGCCTTTTCCTGATTCCCCGACTAGACCTCGGCCGCATTTATTGCAGACAGAACGTACAACTCAGGTGCGTCCTCGCGTGATCCCCTTTGGGGCTTCCCCTCGGGCATTCTCCTCGGACGTTTAGTACTCCCTCGGGCTATCCCGTCGGATATCCTCCTCGAGGATACCGCCTCGCGAAGCGGCTGTATGTGTTTTCGTTGACTGTTGGTCAACTAATCTTTTGCCTCCATTGTGTGTCGTTTTGGGATAAATAACACAGTCATTTTGAAGGAAAGATTTGACAAAATCCGACCTTAACAAAGCTCATCTTTCTTTCAAAAAAAAATTGAGTTTCCAATACAAAATTTGATTTTACGTTAAAATAAAATAATAACTTTTTTCATCCATTCAAATTGTATGTTCATATCATGTTCATAAGTTGTGTACTGTGTGTTCATGTTCTTAAGTTAAGTCAATGTATCGATATTGTGTATTCAAGTTCATAGTCCCCAAAATGTATACCAAAAACCCATCCGGGTTTCGGTATTCTCTATTATTTTCCAAAACCCGGATACAGATATATTCGGGATCGGGGAAAAAATTCCCAGATTTATTCGGATCCGTTTTTTTTTTTTAAATTGTGTTATTTTTTGTTTAGTCCCTAATTTCGTTTGGTTGTTCAAATCTAATACTTTGGTACTTAAGTTCGGTTTTGAAAAAAATTAATGTTTAAATTCTAAAATTATTTTGATTGTTTTTAAATATTTAAAAAATAATTATGATATAAATAAACATACAACAACAAAACAAAATTAAATATGCGTTTTTTATTCAATTTCAACAAACTCGAAGGTCGGATACGGGAAAGTACAACTACAACCAAATTTCGAACGGCATGCGAAGTTACAAATTCAAAGTACAATAAGAAAACAAACAATTGAAAATGAATTACATTTGAATCTGTGAAAAGTAATTCGCCATTTCTCGGTCAAACATATCGTTTTCTTGTCGTCGCTTGTTGGTATAATCCAATCTCTCGAAAGCATAAGGATCTCGACAATCACTGATTTTGGAGACTTGCGGCGAGGCTCTAACATCCTTCTGGCCATTGAGAATGCCACCTCTGATGATATCGTTGAGACCGGGATTGTGACAATATCACTAGCCAACAAGGATAAAAACCGGATACTCCGATCGATTTGCGTGCCACCATTGAAGAATATCGAGGCCTTAGTTAGGGCATGGTTTCAGAGGAAGGTGGCAGAATCGGGCGTACTCGTCGATGGTGTTGCGCCATTGACGTTGACCAAGAACTCAAGATCCTGAAGCGCCACTTCCTTGTGAACCCGGTGAAGAAGTCGACGTATTGTAGCGCCCAATAGCCGTAAGGTTGTAGAATAAAAGGTGATTGTACAAGTATGGTGATTGTGAACCATCGGCCCCGCGTCCGGCCTATATTGAACAAAAAATGTTAACATTTAGAGTAATGTTTAGAGTAATGTTAGGAAATTAAATTAATTAATAATTTTACGAAATTAAAATACTTAATCTTAATCATACTAATTTAATTAAATTTCATATAGTTAAATAAAAAAAATTAACAAAATTAAAAATGGTATTTCTTATGTGTGGAAATAATTATCAAGCTCTTTTAGACGGAACTCCCTGAGGTTTCCACGGCCATATTGACTGGAAAGGATGCTATGATCTCGCTTTAGGCCCAAGCTTTTCTAGACAATTCCCCGAGGTTCCCTGACTAGCATGGAGGAGATTGCAAAGCAAACCTTATTTAAAAACCAATCTTCCTAAGACACCATAATTCTTAAAAACTTTATAATTATCACCACACATAAAAATTACAATTTTTATTTTTTTAAATTATTTAATTAACTATTTAAAATTTAACTAAACTTTATGTTGTTGGACTTGGTGTTGTTGCTCGTGATGGCGGACTTGTTGTGCTTGGTATTGTACCTCGTTGCTAAGGCTATGCCATTCCGGAATATTTGGACTTTGAAAATTGAGTAAGTTAGTAAAGTACCGCCGTGACCTTTATAAATTAGTAATTGTTGGTTCGGCCCGACGCCAACAGTACCATATTGATCATGAACCGGTAACGTATGGCTAGAAGAACCGGGAACATTGTGTTGATTCATAATTCTGACATTATAATTATGTTGACTAAAAGTCGACCCGCTATAAATCGACCGCGGCGACGGAATAATGGACCGTCCCTTTCCTCGGACTTCGGGACGTCCTCGATAACGGTTGTTGCCACTCGGACATATTAACGACAAATTAAACTAATAATGATGATTAAGAAAACTAGATTAAACTAAATAAACACTAATAATAATAACCACAACTAAATTACTAATAATAACAACTAATAATAAACTAAAATACTAATAATAACAACTAAATAAACTAAATTAATAGCAACTAAACTACCTAAACAATATATTAAACTAAAAATGTAGAGTATTTATATAATTATAAAGTAGCTAAACTATAGGTTAAATTCGGATCTTTGAGAGCTTGAGAAAGTTTGGGAGAGTTGGAGATGAAAAGAAGAGGATGTGTGAAAAAATGGGAGTGGAATGAGGTATTTATAGGGAAAATGTGTAGGAATTCGAGTAAGAAGTGTAAATAAGGCTCCAACGGCTATTTTTGAGGGCCCCGATGCAATTTTACCATTGCCTCAAACGGTGACAAAAATTCTGACGCGTGTCAGGTACTTTTGCCGTGGACCCTATAAATTCGCAACGGCTCTTTAATCTGAGTCGTTGGTACGATCCAACGACCCATATTAAAGAGCCGTTGCGTTTTCTTTTTTTTTTAATATCGGATATTTGTCTATCCGGATTGCGCAAAACTCGGACCCGGATATATCCGGATCCGGATATTTCGGTTTCCGGGTTTTGTCCTTTTTTTTGGTATCCGGGTTTAACCCGGTAGGGAGATTTTGAGGATTGCTTGTTCATATATATACGTGTAGTGTATTTTATGTTCATGATATTCAAAGTTGTATTTACTTTTATTCTTGCGTCTTTTGAAGAAAAAAGAGTATGAGTGTATTTACCGCAATTATCCACACACAAAAAATTAACTGACTATATATATAAAATTATTACAACAAAAAAATAGGTTTCTTGTGATTGAGATCTCATACCCCACACGAAATCAAATTAGACTCTTTCTTCCCCCATTTAAATGGACATATAATAGTTACAGAAATGTTACCAATTAACATCAAAATTTGGATCAATCAATCAATCAATTTTAATTTATTGGTATTAAATCAGTGTCTAATTGTTATTGGTGGATCTGCCAGTCAAATATGGTCTATTATCCAACATTTTTTCCTTTCATATACGTACAATTTTCATAATTTTGATCAAGTGATCAACTCCAACTCAAATTTGTGATTAATTTATAATATTTCTTAATAGTTCGTTTAACTACAAGGTATGTATAAACATACTATCCTCGTACTTCGGACAAGATAGGTGGCAAATGTTCATTAACATAAGGGACATATGTGACATAAATACCCATGATCTCAACCAAATGTGTTGGTATATTTTTATTTTTTTAGCAGCTATAGGTTCCAATTTTTAAAGGCCACGAGATAATTTTGATGTCCAATCCCGCCTGTCAATTTTGCGTATGTTAAGCTTAAAACATGCATACATCTTTAATTTAATTGAAAATTTTGAGTAAATGATATTTTTGGAGTTTAATTATAAATGTACATGTGTCTTTTAATTAAGTAATAGACCTTAACAAGACACGAAGAGAATTGAACATCTATACTATTTTGTGGTCTACTCTCTGAGTTTGGGTACTGGTAAAATAACGGATTGAGAACATGTCGGCTTTGTAGTGGATACTTATGTCGCAAATATACTTTGTGTACAAAAAAGACTCTAAACCGAATCTAAAACCGATAACATTAATTTACCGATTTTTTCACTACCAAAAATTTATGCTTTTTTTGCACTACCAAAAAATGCGGTTTAAACCGCTACCGCTTTTTGCTAAATTGTAGCGGTTACGGGTTTCACGGTAAAAATCGCTACCAATTACCGATTAACCCGATAATAAATTTATATGTTTTTATAAATTTAAAAATAGATAAATGTTGTACTTTTAGCATTTAATATCTATATGATAATGTTTTGGTATGAATTTTTCATTTATTAATTCATTAAATTTTATTTTATTTTAAACAATTTGTTATTATTGCACTTATTTCTTTCCTTTTGAATAAGAAACAATAAAGGCCGTAAGATAATTGACTCCATTTAATTTCATCGATTGGTTCATTTTTTTTTTTTTTACTTTAATTATGTAATAGTAATTTGATTTTTCTAATATATGATGATTACACGGCATCTTGTCAAAATGCGGTTAAAATCGAATTAAAACCGAATTTACAACCGATAATCGGCAATTGGTAAAACTGGTTTTAAACTTTAATAGCGCGGCTTTCGGTTTTTAAATTGAAAAAATCGAAAAATACGGTAATCTCTATAAATAGTTATAAAAACAAAACCGAAGACTTATTTGTTCAACCTTTTCTTTAACTTATAAACGTGACGATTCTAGTGAACACCATTACTAAAGTAAATATACATACTTGTAAGATTTGGACGATTTGTGGTGGATTGATTATAATCTACCAAACTAAATACAGTAAAACTGTTGGGTTTTTCGATGACTTTTCTCAATCCCGAGGCGGAATTCACGGGATATAATCGAACAATAAAGATCTAGAATAAATTCGAGAATTAAGATATCGTTTAGAGGTCATTACCAAACTTTGGTACTTTTTCCAGCTGTACCGAAAATAGCCGATTCCTTGGTTTTGGTGCTTGCCGATTGCTCCTTGTTTCCGGATTCCTGCGCCTCAAATGTTGCGCCTCTATTTCGTCCACCACGTCACTCGGGAACGTCTTAGATGACCGGAAAACACCTCGGAGGATAGGTTAGATCCTTGTCAGTGTTTAGATGATCAACCGTCGATTGAACCGGGGACCTAGCCTCGAGTTCGACTCGTGAGGAGGAGAGCTCGAATTCCTAGGAGGCTAGGTTTTGGGTTATCTCAATTATGAGTCATGATTAGGTATTTATAATACCTAATGATCATAACCTAGTGGGCTTTCTAAAAGCCCACATAGTGGGCTTTCTAAAAGCCCAATCATGAATTAATTAATGTATTATTAATTAATATGAATCATAATTAATACTTGGGCCCGAATGGGCCCATAATCTCGGTTATGGTATCGGTTCAATATCCGATAACCCGAGAGATACAATATCGGCTTCGGGCATAGCCTACAATCTCCCACTTGCACGAACGCACCGGATTGGTTATCTCCGTGCACGCACTGCACATAAAGTATTACTCGAGAATGCCGCCTTGGGTTAGATATACATTATCTCAGCTACTCATGCCTGGTTCATCAAAGTTACAAGTGAAGTTTGTTTCATTGTAATTTAATCATCATACTCCATTTCCGTTGCGAGTTCGGTGTGACTCTATAGGATTCTGTAGTGTTGGCCACATACTCATATGAGTATGCAAGAAGTAAGTGGCCTCCACCTAGACTTAACTTCCCCCAATCTACAAAACTTTGAATCCCCTTTTATAGATTAATCGAGGTGAACCATGTGGTTCTTTGCGATTAAAATAATGTATATGACTGATTCCTTTAACATCTTTTACATCTATAGATGAGGCACAGGTCATGGTTTAGAACACCTGTTAAGCCTTGATCTATTTTTCTGATTCAGGTATAAGTATTGAAACATCAAAACAAAAACTCTTTTGATTTTCCTATGGCCACATATTTCATTTTACTTATACTATTCAGAAGGCCCTGAGTGTATTGCCCCAAAAAGGAATGGGAAGATGCATGTTTTCTTGAAACATCATCCCATCCTACAAGGTTCATCACACGCCCAACTATAGTTGTTATGACTTTTCAGTTACGGTAAGCGTTGAGTTGTAATCTAAGTATGCGACTCACCCAGTGATGGACTCATGATGTTCTCAAACTTTGGACTCTCTTCATATCTCTAAGTTTCTCAGTGTTCCCTTGTTTCAAGGTTTTGTTTCCATGTGAGAATACTTAGTGAACTCAAACACTATACTTGATGATCTAATACCGGATTTGGTGATGGTCCTGCACCTTTGAGCACACTAGGTATTGGAGTGTCTCCATACTGGACGGACAAACTTAATTAGACTAAAATCATCATACTAAGACCGTCACTGATAAAAGTAAGATTAATTCACTGAGATGATCAAATGAATTCGGTTGAATTCCTGAGCGTCATGGACTTATACGGTTCAACTCACATGATCTTGTTGGGTTATTTGATGACTTTTCTCAATCCCGAGGCGGAAATCAAGGGATATCATCGAACAATAAAGATCTAGATTAATATCGAAATCAAAGTATTCGGTTTCGATACGTTACCAGACTTTTGGTAATTTTGCCAACAGTACCAAAAATAGCCGATTCTTTGGTTTTTGGTGCAGGCCGATTCCTCCTTGTTCCCGGATTCCAGCGCCTCAATTGTTGCGTCTCTATTTCGTCCACCACGTCACTCGGGAACGTCTTAGATGAGCGGAAAACACCTCGGAGGATAGGTTAGATCCTTGTCGGTGTTTAGATGATCAACCGTTGATTGAACAGGGGAGCTAGCCGCGACTTCGACTCGTGAGGAGGAGAGCTCGAATTCCTAGGAGGCTAGTTTTAGGGTTAGAGTTAATTATGAGTTATGATTAGGTATTTATAATACCTAATGATCACAACCTAGTGGGCTTTCTAAAAGCCCAATCATGAATTAATTAATCTATCATTAATTAATATGAAACATAATTAATACTTGGGCCCGAACGGGCCCATAATGTTGGTTATGGTATAGGTTTGATATCCGATAACCCGAGAGATACAATATCGGGTTCGGGCATAACCTACAATCTCCCACTTGCAGGAACGCACCGGATTGGTTATCTCCGTGCACGCACTGCACATAAAGTATTACTCGAGAATGCCGCCTTGGGTTAGATATACATTCTCTCAGCTACTCATGCCTGGTTCATCAAAGTTACAAGTGAAGTTTGTTTCATTGTAATTTAATCATCATACTCCGTTTCCGTTGCGAGTTCGGTATGACTCTATAGGATTCTGTAGTGTTGGCCACATACTCATATGAGTATGCAAGAAGTAAGTGGCCTCCACCTAGACTTAACTTCCCCCAATCTACAAAACTTTGAATCCCTTTTTATAGATTAATCGAGATGAACCATGTGGTTCTTTACGATTAAAATAATGTATATGACTGATTCCTTCGACATCATTTACATCTCTAGATGAGGCACAGGTCATGGTTTGGAACACCTGTTAAGCCTTGATCTAATTTTCTAATTCAGGTATAAGTATTGAAACATCAAAAGAAAAACATTTTTGATTTGCCTGTGGCCACAAATTTCATTTTACTTGTACTATTCAGAAGGCCCTGAGTGTATTGCCCCGAAAAGGAATGGGAAGATGCATGTTTTCTTGAAACGTCATGCCATCCTACAAGGTTCATCACACGCCCAACTATAGCTGTTATGACTTTCCAGTTACGGTAAGCGTTGAGTTGTAATCTAAGTATGCGACTCACCCAGTGATGGACTCATGATGTTCTCAAACTTTGGAGTCTCTTCATATCTCTAAGTTTCTCAGTGTTCCCTTGTTTCAAGGTTTTGTTTCCATGTGAGAATACTTAGAGTGCGAGTCTTCCATCACTACTAGTCATTCCGACTAGTGCCTACATGTATAAGAATATCTCTTAGATATCAAGGACTTCTTCCTTTTATCTTAACCACATGTACCAGTCAAATATGAATCTCATTGATAGTCCCTCTTTGTTTCTTCATAATGATTTCTTTTACTGGGGAAATTTAAAATCATCATGAAGATATCTTAGGAACTACATTTGTATAGCTTGATATCAATGATTTTTTAAATAAAATATTGATATGAACCTTTTAAACGATGAAACTTGCCTTTTAAAGAAATAATAATGTGCTTCAAATTTAATGATGATAATAATTGCATAAAATTTGTCCCTGAACCAAAATTAGGTTCAGTTAATAAAATGGTAGCAGACATCAATGGGTTCTTTATTCCAATGCTTTCCGCATGACGAAAATGCTTTTCTTTCGACAAAGACTTTGTCATCGGATCTGCTACATTTTCCTATGTGTCTACTCTCTTCATCTCTATGTCCTTCCGATCAACAATGTCTCTGATCAGATGGTATTTTCTGAGTACATGCTTCGCTGTCTTGTGTGATCTTGGTTCCTTGGCTTGTTCTATAGCTCTGTTGTTGTCACAGAACAGCTTCACAGGATCACCAATGCTAGGAACTACACCAAGATCAGAAACAAAATTCTTAATCCATACAGCCTCTTTTGCAGCATCAGATGCAGCAATGTACTCAGATTCTGTGGTTGAATCAGCTACCGTAGCTTGTTGACTACTGTTCCACGTTACAGCACCACCATTTGCACAGAATACATATCCTGTTTGAGATTTGAAATCATCCATGTCTGTTTGGAAGCTTGCATCAGAATATCCTTCAAAAGTTAATTCTTTTGCACCACCGTATGTCAAACATCTATCTTTTGTTTTGTTTAAATAACGCAAGATATTCTTAACGGTTGTCCAATGGTTAAAACCAGGGTTGGATTGAAATCTGCTTGTCATGCTTAAGGCAAAAGCTACATCTGGTCTTGTACATATCATTGCATACATTATTGAACCAATAGCTGAAGCGTATGGAATTTTCTCCATACTTTTGATTTCTTCTGAAGAAACCGGACATTGCTTCTTGGTCAAGTATGTCTTATGCGTCATCGGTGTAAAACCTTTTTCCGATTTGTCCATTTTAAACCTTTTAACAATTTTGTCAATATATGTCCCTTGACTTAGAGATAAGATTCTTTGAGTTCTGTTTCTTTGAATCTTTACGCCCAGTATATAGGCGGCTTCTCCTAAGTCTTTCATTGAGAAACATTTTCTCAACCACTCCTTCTACATAAAGAATCAAGAAAACTATTTTTCTCCCACTCGATTTGATATATACACAAGGATCGTCTTTGTTCTTAACAAAACCAAAATCAGTAATTGATTCATCAAAACGACGATTCCAGCTTCGAGATGCTTTCTGAAGACCATAAATTGATCTTTTCAATTTGCAAACCTTGTTTGGAAGTTTGCGGTCTATGAAACCTTCAGGCTGTGTCATGTACACATCCTCTTCGAGAACACCATTCAAGAATGCGGTTTTCACGTCCATTTGCCAGATTTCATAATCATGAAATGCTGCAATGGCTAGCAAGATTCTTATGGACTTAAACATGGCAACAGGAGAAAAAGTTTCATCATAGTCAATACCATGAATTTGTCGATAACCTTTAGCGACTAATCTTCCTTTGTAAGTTTGTATTTTGCCATCCATGTCGATCTTCCTTTTGAAGATCCATTTGCAACCAATGGGTTTGGACCCTTTGGGAGCATCAACGAGGTCCCATACTTCGTTGCTATACATGGAGTCCATTTCAGAGTTCATGGCTTCCAGCCATTTGTCTGATTCATCTCCTGACATTGCTTCGTTAAAAGATTCAGGTTCTTCACCATCATCTTCATGAACAGTTTCATCTTCTATTGAAACAAGAAGGTTCAATTAAGAAGAGGTTGACTCTCTCTGATTGATCTTCGTGATGTCAGTGTGTAATCTGGTTGCTCACTAATCCCATCTTGTATGGGTACATCGTATAGAACTATATTTTCTTGAGGTTCTTCGTTGACGATCTCATTTTCAACTTCTTCGTTTAGAATAACGTTTTCTATTTGGTTATCAATCATGATCTGATCATGATGTTCGTAACCCGATGTGTGAGTACCTTCTGTGTCCATTTCTTGTTCTTGAGAATCTTGTGGTTCATGCTCTTCGTTAAGAACAATGTTTCTCCCACTAGACTTTCTAGAGAGAAAATCTTCTTCTAAGAAAACACCGGTTTTGGCAGCTATAATTTTGCCTATGTATTTCTGATAGAAGTAATACCCAGGGGTTTCCATTGGGTATCCCACAAAGTTACATTTAACTGACTTGGGACTGAGCTTGTCAGATGTTAGAGTCTTGATATATGCCTCACATCCCCAGATTCTCATGAAATGCAAATCCGGTATTCTTTCTTTCCACATCTCATATGGAGTTGAAGGGACTATCTTAGATGGCAGACAGTTCAGTGTGATAACTGCTGTCATAAGTGCGTGTCCCCATAGAGATTCAGGTAAGTTAGTCTTATTCATCATCGATCGAACCATGTCCATCAAGGTTCTATTTCTTCTCTTAGATACACCATTTAGTTGGGGTGTACCTGGAGGGGTTAGTGATGAAATGATTCCCATGTCACGGAGGTAAGCTTTGAAATCATCGCTCAAGTATTCGCCACCTCAATGTGATCGTATGGCTTTAACTTTTCTTGCTAATTGATTTTCAGCTTCATTCTTGAATTACTTGAACTTTTGAAGTGATTCAGATTTGTGTTTCATTAAGTATACGTAACCGTATCGACTGAAGTCATCAGTGAAGGTGATGAAATACCTAAAACATCCTTTAGCCTGAATGGGTATTGGTCCACATACATCTGAATGTATAAGGTCCAACAGACCTTTCTTTCTCTTATAAGTTCCTTTAAAGGAAGGCTTTGTCATTTTCCCGACCAGGCAAGATTCACATGTGTGATAAGATTCATAATCAAAATCATCCAGTCTTCCATCTTTGTGAAGCTGAGTAATGCGCTTCTCGCCTATATGGCCAAGTTGACAGTGCCAGAGATAGGTTGTATTGACAAGGCTGGGTTTAGCTCTTTTATTAGAGATGTTATAGATATGATTTTCAGAGGTATTCAACGAATATAGACCGTTTGATAAGTAAGCAATACCATAGCAAATACCATCCTTAAAAACCGCACAACGCTTGTTCCCAATTTTAAAATCAAAACCTAAAACATCCAATATCGGAATAGAAATTATGTTCTTGGTAATGAAAGGTACGAAATGACAATCATTTAATTCTAAAATCATTCCTGCTGAGGTGTTGAGATCTACATGACCCACAGCTTTTGCAACAACCGGTGCTCCATTTGCCACGCGCATGTTGTTCTCATCCTTCCTCAGCATCTTACTTCTCTTCAGAGTCTGCATGTCAGTACAAATATGAGTACCACATGCTGTATCTAATACCCAATCTTTAGAAGTAGTAAGATTAACTTGTATAACATTTATACCTGTGGTGGAGTTTGAACTCTTCTTCACCTTCTTGATCTCTGCGAGGTACAAAGGACAATTCCTTTTCCAGTGTCCCTTCTTATCGCAGTGAAAACACTTATGATCGAGAGTGGCTCCAACTTTGGGTTTCATGGCACGAGCCTTAATCCTCAAGTTATATGGAGCCTTGCCTTTATTCTTTTGAACAAACTGCCTCTTTCCATTAAACTTGCTATTCACAGAATTTAATTGTTTTAGCATGTCCTTTGGGTACATTACTCTCAGTTGTATGCAACATGTTGTGAAGCTGATGAAGATTCTTTGCTTCAGAGGACATATTATAATTCAGTATAAACTGATTATAAGAATCGGGGAGAGAGTTGAGCACAATGTCAATGTACACTCAGGGATCTTTATCTCTTGTCTGGTCAGACTTTCTGACCAGCTGATCATCTTCAGAACATGATCATGCACATTGGTTCCTTCAGTTAATTTTGCTCTCAGCAAATTTCTCATTATCCTGAATCTGGTATGACGTGCTTCATTTTCATACATCTTCTTAAGATGTTGAATCATTTCCCAGGCAGACATATTCTCATGTTGCTCCATGAGATTTGGTGTCATGGTAGCTAACATGAGACAAGCTACTTCGGCGGCTTCATCAGTATGCTTCTTATAAGCATCTTTGTCTGCTCGGGATGCAGTAGCAAGAGGTTCAGCTGGAGGTGCATTCATAATGATAGCCTCCTTCTTTTCGTGCCTGAGCACAATTTTGAGGCGTCTTTGCCATTCCGGAAATTTCTTCCGTTTAAAATGTTTTCCTTCTCAAGGATAGATCTTAGTGAGCTACTAGACATTGTTCAGTTTCTGCAATTTAAATAAAAACTGAATAAGCACAATATTAATTCTAGTATTGACATGTAAATTATAAATTACTTATTATAATAATGATGTTATATAAAAGGATATATTATAAGGACTTTATATAATATTTCGTGATTTGTTAATGAAAAAGTTACCCTCATCAATTCCATTAATTAGTCACTCAGAGAAAGACAACAATTTCTCTAATATCCTATATTATCTCTCACGATTAGAAAAGAAAAGACAACTTTTCATTTAGCATTCTAACCGATTTCATAAGAATTGCCTACGATATCTAATCTAATTAGAGTACTGTTTAGGTAGACCCACGGGGTGAATCGGCGGATAGTATAGGTCGCCCTACGCGTCTAAAAGAGTGTATAAGAGTACTCCCTTGGGTTAGAGACACACTCAAAACGTTTCTACAATTAGATCGAGGACCCAGCCGGTGGAAGACATTATACCTAATATTTATTGAGGGGTTTAAGGTGATCCTAACTTTTGTCTTAAAATAAACATAGTTAACTTATTAAAATGTTTCAAGAATTAAGACAATGAATATGTAATACATAATCCTATTTTGTAAAATATATTCAATGTTGTATTAAATACACTTGTGAATATATATATATATATATATATATATATATATATATATATATATCATGAAAATTTTAAAGACAAAACTTTTATCTTTAAATAAAAGATAAATGAATTACTTAAAGATAAAATATCTTTAATCATGATTTATCTTTTTCTTTAAATGAATAAAAGATAAATAACTATCTTTATAGATAAGATATCTTTAATCATACTTTGTCTTAATACAAAAATAAAAGATAAATAACTATCTTATAGATAAACTATCTTTAATCATAATATATATATCTTTTATTTCAATTAATGTTTAGCTCTTTTCTATTACCATAATAAATAAAAGAATATTCATTGTCTTAATCTAATTAAGAATTATTGACGATAAATAAAATTTATGAACAAACAATTTGTGAATCAATAAATGAATAACATAAACATTAAACCAAAACAAACTTCATAAGATTAATAATAAAATTGAATAAATCATATTTATTAACAATTATTATCATATATTAGATTTTCAATACTCATAATTTAAAAATATTCATAATAATTATAAATAAAATAAAATAAACACTTTAAATTGTATTTTAAAATAATTAAACATAAATATAATTAAATATAAAATACAGGGATACGAGCTCGGGATAAAACCCGAGCTTGTGCGGGTTGCCCTCGGGCAACCCCGGTGAAAAGAGCAGACCGGGTAGGGCAGACCGGCCCTTCCCGGAAACATTAGTGTGACCCGGATCCGGGTCGAGTAGGACCCGGATCCGGGTCTGGACAGACCCGGGCCGAAGCCCTGCGTCTAAACCTGGGTCGATTACCCGGGTCAGACTCGGGTTGGATCTGCCCGGATCATTAGATCCGGGCTGGGGTGGATTTTGGGCTGGGTTAAAACCCAGCCCGTGGGCCTGATTTAATCAGGCCCACCTATTTAAAAAACAAATTCGGCTAGGGTTTTTGAAACCCTAGCCGTCGGCTATTGGCTCCAACCAATTGGGAGCCACAAACGGCGGCGCCACCTAAAACTTTGGCGGCGACGGTAAAGTCGCCGCCGGTTCCGGTGGAGGTGCCGTCGTTTGGTTTTCCCCTTTCCTATTTAATAATACACAATAAAATTAAATAAAAAATCCAATCCCGATTCTAAATCGGATCCCGAACAACACACAAAAATTAACATAATTAATTTTCTAATGCTCCCACTGAAAATCTAATCACACCAAAAATTTTCTAAAATTATTTCGGTCAACATATCTAATTTTCGAAAATTTACTCAGACCGGCTTTGATACCACTGTTGGGTTTTTTTATTACTTTTCTCAATCCCGAGGCGGAATTCACGGGATATCATCGAACAATAAAGATCTAGAATAAATTTGAGAATTAAGATATCGTTTAAAGGTCGTTACCAAACTTTGGAACTTTCGCCAACTGTACCGAAAATAGCCGATTCCTTGGTTTTGGTGCTTGCTTATTGCTCCTTGTTTCCGGATTCCTGCGCCTCAAATGTTGCGCCTCTATTTCGTCCACCACGTCACTCGGGAACGTCTTAGATGACTGGAAAACACCTCGGAGGATAGGTTAGATCCTTGTCGGTGTTTAGATGATCAACCGTCGATTGAACCGGGGAGCTAGCCTCGAGTTCGACTCGTGAGGAGGAGAGCTCGAATTCCTAGGAGGCTAGGCTTTGGGTTATCTCAATTATGAGTCATGATTAGGTATTTATAATACCTAATGATCATAACCTAGTGGACTTTCTAAAAGCCCACCTAGTGGGCTTTCTAAAAGCCCAATCATGAATTAATTAATCTATTATTAACTAATATGAATCATAATTAATACTTGGGCCCGAATGGGCCCATAATGTCGGTTATGGTATCGGTTCGATATCCGATAACCCGAGAGATACAATATCGGGTTCGGGCATAACGTACAAAAACCTCTAATAATTTTGAGCCCGTCAACATTTATTATATGATCAAACTATTAATTTACAAATTATTACTTATAGACTCATTATATTTAGAAAAAAAATCCTCATATGAAATGTCTAGAATATTGTAATCATAATACATAATTTGATGATGATAATACTGAAATAGAGTAAATTCTTTTATTAAATGATGAAATTGTAGCGATAAGCAGTTTAAATATTTTTCTTTATATGATGAGAAATTCAGCAAAGTGTAATATCTTGAAATAAATTTTAATCTTCTAAAAAAATAAAAGAAAGAAACAACATGTTGCTTTCCTTGCATTGAGTGACAAGTCGTTTTTAATTTATCTTATTATCTCTTTTTTTATCTTTTAGTTTCTCTTTCTCAAGATGGTTCTACATTTGTTTGCCCTAGGGATTGTTTTTCCCTTGGTTTCTTCTCTCTCCCGTACATGATCATATGTTCCTAGTGACTTTCCCGTGAGATTTACGTTCGCAATTGAGGATAACTGACTCTTATCTTGATCCCACATGTTCATGTTATAGTGCGTTCTTCTGATGAGTCAAGTCTAGCGGTGCTCTTGAGTCTCTTGCACCTGTCTTCCAAGACATTATACATGGTTGTGTATCCACATATCAATCAATCGAAGTAGGGGATAATACCTTTTCTCTATTTAAAATGAACATAGAAACCAACGCTTTAACGAATATTAAACCGGATAGGGTTGCATCAAAAGAACTAATATGTTAATTGATAATATATGTCATGAATGATGTCGTTTGTTGGCGAAGCTTGAAACCAGGTATGATTTGCATCGATTTTATTATTTGATATTATATTTTATATATGTTTATGGTTATGACGTATGACGTATGATATTACGGTACTCGCTACAGGCGGATGATGTGTATGATGGTTACCCCCTTCGGACAGATGATGTGACTGGAGCTGCTGACGAGCAGCTGGTTACTGCAGTGGGCCGGATATGGATATGGATATGACTACTGACCCAAAATTCAACATTCCGACCAATGGCGAACTAGGCGCCTTTGGGGGAGAGTTGTATCCCGATTAGGGACTTCTAGTCCACGTGTGTTCGTTGCCTTAATGACTTGATGAGATATAGTGGAGCAAAGGCACAAGCTCATTCTGTATGGTCCACAAGAATGATTTGGCTTTTGTGGGGTATATTTATTTATTACTGAGAACAATGAAATGATGAAATCGTTCGGCTAGTATTTAAAGCCGAAGTTTAATTAAATCTATTAAAATTTTACTAATAAAGACTCGGTAAAGATAAATGGTAATGGATACCCTTCTGAGCCTTTGTGCTCGCCTTTTTTACAACTCCCTTCAGGTGGTTCCCACTTGGCACCGAGGTCGTCAACTTCCTTTCATGTCATGTTGACTTTAGGTCTTAGGCTGAGTAAATATTTTATAATCTCGAAGGTGTTGAAATCGGCATCTAGCTCTGATACCATTTCTGGATAAAAAAAATAATCGGGTTTCTAGCTCTTATACCGATTGTTAATTAAACCGATATCCTAGAAATCAATTACTAGATTCAGCATCGGTGTAAACCGATCCAAACCCGGGTTATAAAAAATTTGCGAAACAATTAATTATTATCTGATTACATACACGTGTAGCATAAACATTTCTCAATGGGCTAAACTAGATATCGTGTCCCATACCACAATACCATATTATCATATCCGGTTTATGTAACCCAAAAATTAATTACTCTAATCCAGGATCATTAATTGACGCGATTTTATCAACCAAAAAATAATCATTATCTAATGTGAATTCAATTCGAGGTTTGAGCAAATAGACAATTATCTAATCAATAAATACAGTGCGTACTTGATTCGCCTTTTTTTTTTTTTTTTTGCATTCTCTGATCTTTTGAAACTGCTTCTGCGATTTTTTGTCAGCTGGATTCTCCCAATATTCTTTCGATGTATGCTCCGGAGTTTCACCGCCAGCATGTGTGGGCTCCTAGGATGACCACGAAAACTTGAAGTGAACCAGGATCGAAAAACCCTGACTCTTGGAAACCAAAGTTCGCAGCGAGAGTGGAGAGAGAGAGCTTTCGAATTTTCACTTAATTTCGAGTATGAAGATATTATTTCTGATTACAAGTTTAGCCTATTTAAAGGAAAAATCAAATCCTAACTACCAAAAGATATTTACTCATTATCATTATTTAAATTAAGATAATGAATAATATCATATATTTATCCAGAAAGATTTAAATCTAAAGGTAAGAAAACGAATCTTCTGGAATCAAATCTTCCCAGATTCATATCTCCCCTTATTTCGAATTATAGATATAATATATTAAATTGAATTAAAAAAATATTGATAATATGAATCCTGAATGAATTCCAATTAGGGTTATTTTAAATCTAATATAAATCTATTAAATTATAATCAGTTATTAAGAATAAGTATTAATAATAAAATCCAATAATTAAAATTATACTATTAATTAAATATTCCATGAAATAAATCTCATATTTAATTATGTTTCAAATTCGCAGCTCCATACAGACTTTAATCTAGCTTTTACTCGGATTAATGTTTTGAGCATAATTCTTGCTCTGTTCATCATAATGATGTGATTCAAATTGATAAATTCCTAGAATTTGATTTCCCACAATACAGTGATTGTCCAGGAGTCAAATTCCAATTATCAATTTTTTACTTTTCTGGGTTGTACCAAAACTTTGACACTTTTGCCAATTAAGGTAAATAGACATTCCGTGACTTAAGTCTCGAATCTAGTCTAATTGAATCCACCCCATATTACGCTATTTAATATTTAAAATGCTCGTGTCACTCTTGTGGAGTTACAAATGGGACTAATGGACATATTACTTAAGCAAGGTGAAATGAAGACTTTCACCGAGCTCTGATTACACTCCACTATAGCTCGAAGTTGGATACACTCTTGAGTAATAATATATTAATATAATCATGAAACAAGACTCCATGATTCAATCAGATATATTGGTAATCCTTGGTTTTCGTATTTATTATGATTCTCGTTAAAGGGTACTAATTGTTGTAATGGCCTTTGACAGTACTATTTTATTCTCTATGATTCATACAAACTACTCACTCATTGGGTTATTAAATCAATGAGATGTACATGAATACTTATTTGTTTCTCCAGAATTACAATAAAGAAATCATAAATATGTTATCCATATATGCATCCATGCGACTTATCCTGGTCAACATTATGATCTCAAAATGAAAGTGATTAGGAATATCATTGTATTATATCATAATCAAATCAAAGATCTCTAGGTTATGCCCGAACCCGATATTGTATCTCTCGGGTTATCGGATATCGAACCGATACCATAACCGACATTATGGGCCCGTTCGGGCCCAAGTATTAATTATGATTCATATTAATTAATGATAGATTAATTAATTCATGATTGGGCTTTTAGAAAGCCCACTAGGTTATGATCATTAGGTATTATAAATACCTAATCATAACTCATAATTAACTCTAACCCTAAAACTAGCCTCCTAGGATTTCGAGCTCTCCTCCTCACGAGTCGAAGTCGCGGCTAGCTCCCGGTTTAAGCAACGGTTGATCATCTAAACACCGACAAGGATCTAACCTATCCTCCGAGGTGTTTTCCGGTCATCTAAGACGTTCCCGAGTGACGTGGTGGACGAAATAGAGGCGCAACAATTGAGGCGCTGGAATCCGGGAACAAGGAGGAATCGGCCAGCACCAAAAACCAAGGAATCGGCTATTTTCGGTACAGTTGGCAAAAGTACCAAAAGTCTAGTAACGTATCTAAACCGAATACTTTGATTTTGATATTAATCTAGATCTTTATTGTTCGATGATATCCCGTGATTTCCGCCTCGGGAATTAGAAAAGTCATCGAAAAACCCAACAGTGGTATCAAAGCCGGTCTGATTAATTTTTCGAAAATTGGGTATTTAGATACGGAATAATTTTCTATAATTTTAGAGGGTTTAATAATTTTAGTGGGAGCAAAATTGTTATCGGAATCACTGAAAACGGCAACAAAATTTGCCGGCGCATGCATTGGGATATGTGTTGCCTAGGGTTTCTGAAACCCTAATTTTTCGTGTGTAATTTTTGGGGCCTAGCCATTCGGATGGCCCATGCCCACATCCTTTCAAACGGGTTGGGTATTGACCCGGTCAGCCCAGCCTCGTGGGTCAGAGACGACCCGAAGGACCCGCGAGAAAATCTCGCCTACTCCGATCACCGCCGTTGCACGGCGATCGTGCATCCACGTCGTTTGACGACGGCGACAGAGGCAAAGTTACCGTCGACGGCATCGCTCACGGAGAGAAGTCCTCCCCGAGCCGTGCGTGCGCTGATGTCCGTCGCACAGCCAACGAAGCTTCACTGTCAGCCAACCCAACGTGCAACCTCCTCGTGCGACGTCGGCGACTCCTGTGAGCCTCCCTGCTGACGACGGCGAAGACGTGCAGCTCCTCCCTGGCAGCTCGGCGACGGCGTGGCTCGATGGGTGACGGCGCGGCTCGGAGGCTGAAGGCGCACGTGTTGCCCTAGGGCTTCACTCAGCCTTGGGCTTGGGATCGGGCCCAAGAATAAACAAAAGAAAGCCCAAATAAGGAGCTTGGTCAATCTGGTTTGACCAAAAGTTGACCAAACGTGGTGGGTCGATCCGTGGGCCCACCACGGTTTGTTGATCACAAATTCGGGTTTGACCCGAAGCCTGTGGTCAAACCCGACTCCCGAAATTATTAATTTTATTTTATTAATTTTATTTAATAATTTTAATTATGAATTTAATTATTATTTAATTTTAATTTTGTAAATTGGATTTACAATTATACCTCTCTAAATTAAAAAGAAATTTATTTAATGATAAATTTGTTTAAAATCTTTAATTATTTTAAATAAAAAAGATTTAAACAAATTTATAAACTTAGTAAATTGGATTTACTTAGGCAGGGGTTGTTTGCCCTGCCCATACTGCTCGGATTGCCTGAAGGCAGCCCGTACGAGCTTGGGTCTAGCCCGAGCTCGTATCTCGGTCTGATATTTATTTTATTTATGTTTAATTATTTTAAAATACGATTTAAAGTGTTTATTTTATTTTAATTATAATTATTATGAATAAATGAAATATAAGTTTTGAAAATAATATAAGTTTATAAATTTGATTTATCTAGCTTTTATTATTAGCCTTATGGAATTTGTTTCGATTAATGTTTTACATTATTCATAATTTGATTTATTAATTGTTTATTAATCAACATTATTTACCGTAAATAATTCTTAATTAGATTAAGACTATGAATATACATTTGAATTATTAAAGTAATATAAAATGTGAAAACATTAATGAAAATAAATATATTATGATTATTAAGATATTTTATCTATTAGATAGTTAACTTTATCTTCTAATTTTATTAAACAAAAGATAAAAGGTTTGTCTTTAATATCATAATGTATTTTAAGTATATTTAAATATACTCTTCGAATATGTTTTCAAATTGGATTGTGCATTACATATTCGTAGTCTTAATTCTTAAAACATTTTAATAAGTTAACTATGTTTAGTTTAAGACAAAAGTAAGGATCACATTAAACCCCTCAATAAATATTAGGTATAATATTTTCCACCAGCTGGGTCCTCGATCTAATAATAGAAACGTTTTGAGTGCGTCTCTAACCCAAGGGAGTACTCTTATACACTCTTTTAGACGCGTAGGGCGACCTATATTGTCCGCCGATTCACCCTGTGAGTCTACCTAAACGAGTACTCTAATTAGATTAGATATCGTAGGCAATTCTTATGAAATCGGTTTGAATGCTAAATGGAAAATTGTCTTTTCTTTTCTAATCGTCAGAGATAATATAGGATATTAGAGCAATTGTTGACTTTCTCTGAGTGACTAATTAATGAAATTGATGAGGGTAACTTTTTCATTAACAAATCATGAAATATTATATAAAGTCCTTATAATATAATTGTTACATCTTTATTATAATGTATGCTTTATAATTTACATGTAAAACTCTAGAATTAATAATGTGCTTATTAATTGTTTCATTTAATGTATGTGAAACAAGTGTCAACAAAGAACCACTTGAAAATTGTTTTTAAAGAACATGGAAACGAGTTTCCAATCAAAAGGAAAGAGATTTCCTTGGAATGGCAAAGGCTTCTGAAATAATGTTCAGAGCCTTGATAAAGAAATGATTTTTCATGATAGATGAATACTCATTTGGACCCACCTGACAAAATTTCCAGAACTAATAAGAATGCTTATAAGAAGCATTTCAAAATTAATGATAAAATGCTTTTCAAAAGCATAAAATCACTATAATATGGAAGTTCAATCAATATGTTTTGAAGATATGTGTATAGCAAATTAAAACACAAGCGATGAAAGATTACAGAGAACTTATAGAATTCCAGAAAGTCTGCAAATTCTGAGGTTGGTTATAATTTAGGAAATTGATAACTCACCTTAAAGAAAAGCTCATGTAAATGATAAGATATTTAATGATCTCTCTATTGACATCGTTTAGGATTCCTTGCTCAACTTTCACAAATTGTTTGTGATCAAGTTTAACAAAGAGCAATGGAATAAAGGCTCTTACAGCAAAAGTTGAGTGGGACTCCAATCTTAAAGTGATCATATATGCGATGTGATAGAACATAAGGTTAGGTTCCAAAATCTAAAAGTGCTTTCACTACAGATAACAAGGATTGTCCGACTTGTCTTGAAAGAGGTAAAATATATAGAGTAATGACTCTTCTTTAGGTACAAGCGTTTTAAGATAGTTTGACTATTTTAAAGGATATATGTTCAATATATGATATTTAAACGTTGTATGCAAAAGGCTTAAACCATATAAACTCAATATAGCATATCTCTAGTATTGTCATATAAGTCACAATAACGAGAGACGCATCACCAAGCTCCATAATGATGGACATCTTGATCGTTTTGATTATGAATCTTACGAGAAATGCGAATCTTGTCTAACTGACTATATGACAAAAGGCTCATTCAAAGGGGCACACTAAAGATTGATTGTGGCATTAAACCACACATTTTCATATGTATGTGGTCACATGCACAATTAGGATAAGGAAGGCTGATGGTACTTCATTAATTATGACTACCAACTGATCACTTCAGTCGGTACAATCATGTCTATTTAATTAAGACAAAAGTTGAAATCTCTTGACCGGTTCATGGAATTCAAGAATGAAGAAGAAAACCAAAACACACAAAATAATAATAGGTTCTCGATCCGATCGAGACAATTAATATTTGAGCAATAAGTGTAAAGTTTTCCTGAGTGACAAAAGGTTTGTCTGATCATTTAGTTTTCTCGATACACCTCATTTTACGAGGTGTATCGAGAGAACTCAACAAACTCTGTTAGACTTTGTTAGTACAATGATATGCCTATGTTTATAAAAGGACATGCACTTTTAACTTGGTGCTACCACACTTTACAGTGTATCATGAAAAGTGATTCCGACGATAACAAATAAAGATATGATAAGGTATAAAACCCATTTTGTCGTTTACGAGAAAATTAATACACAAAATAGTTGTGACAAATACGGAGACTTTAAGAAAGGAAATCTTTCCTAGAAAGTCTAGTGGGAGAAAGTATGCACTTCATGAAGTACATAACTCACAAAATCTCGAGGAACTCAAGATGAACACAGAGGATGCTCACCAATGGTTGACTAAACTCCAGATAGGATCGTGGAAGAAAGTCAAGCCGAATGTAAAATGCTTTATATATGATTAAGCATATGAGCAACCTAGTATGACACAAAAACCGTGTCAGTCGGATAAGGAACATCATGCACCTAAGAAAATGATCTTCTCGTTTTGAACACAGAAGAACAAAATACTTAGATAACAATGATGAACCACCACTTACAATGAAACGGTTAAAGGTGAAGACTTTGAGAAATGGCTAGGAGCCATGAAATCAAATAGAATCATGTACATATACTAAGTATGTGACTTAGTTAAAGCACCCGAAGGGTTTATGCCCATAGGATGATATTCATGAATGGTAAAGTACAAATGTACAAAAGGAGACTTGTAATGAAATGGTTCAAACAAGCTTATAGTAAAGACTAAGAAGAGACGTTTTCTCTTATTACCATGATTAAAGTCAATTATGATTTCACTTGCTATTGCCAAGTATGATTTAAGAATCAGGCAAATGGATATGAAGATAGTTTTCAGAATATGACTCTGAAAAGGAACATGTATTATACAAAACCTAACTAACTTCATTGATTCATAACATGTTTCTGAAGCATGCCAGTCAAATAGATATATACGTGCAAGTATGATCTATAGCAAGCATCTCTCAAATGAAATCTAGTTTTCAACGGAGTAACTAATGAAATTAGACTTCATCGAAAACAAAGATTAACCTTGTGTATACACGAAAGCTAGTGGGAGCACAGTAATCCTTTAAAAGGATAGAAAATGATACGACGGAAATTCTTTAAAGTAAAGAATGATTGAGAAAGATGTTTCTCAATAAATGACTTAGGTATGACTGCCTATACTCTAGGAGTCTAAATTTATAAAGATAAATATAATAAAATAATTAGCCTTAAGTCCTAGTACATAGAAAGGATGGCAAGATGGTTCAATGTGAACAATAAAACTAAGGACTTATTCTATAACTCCTGAGTTGCATCTTTCAAGAAAGCAGTGCCCTGAAATGTCAGAGCAATACAAACATAAAGAAAATGTTCTCTATACTACTGCTAATGGCTTTATAAAGAAAGCCATATTATGTACCCGTCTCGATGTATCATTTACCTTAACAAAACAAGCCACTTCCAAACCTATCCCAAAATAGTCACTGGACTATCGTAAATAATATCTTCAGGTACCTTAACAGGACCAATGAAAGATCACTTATTTACGACAATGTTGATCAGTCAAGCATTATTGCTTATACTGATGCAAATCACCAAACTAATCGGTATAATTTCACATCGCAAGTAGAATATATACTCTGTCCTAAATGATGGTACAGTTATTTAGAACAACAGTCAGTAAGCTACTGTAGTGGACTAGACCATCAAATCTGAGTATATAGCATCATAAGATGCAGCTATAGAAGCTTTCTAGATCAGGAAATTTATTCCTGATCACAGTGTAGTTTCTGGCATTAGTGATCCACTGCGACTCCTTGCTGAAAACAACAGAGCCAAAGCACGAGTCAAGAAACTAAGATCACAAAACAAGAGAAAGGTTCTCAGTGATCAAAGACATAATTGATCAGAAGGTTGTTGCGATGAAAACAGTAGACATAGAAATAAACATGGTTGACCCGATGACCAAGGCTTTATCAATAGAAAAGTAATATGGTCATACAAGATCTAGAGGAGTCTAGATGCTTGTGGTCTATTCTAACACGTTGAACTCTTACTTTATTTTGTTAAAAGTATAAAGTTCAAATACAAATTTTATGTAACTATTATACATTAAATTTTAAGCACAATATTATTTCTTTAAAAGGCAAGTTTCATCATTTAAAAAGTTCATATCAATATTTTGAAATATTAAAATCATTGATATCAAGCTATACAAATGTAGTTCCTAAGATATCTTCAAGATAATCTTAAATTTCCCCAGTCAAAGAAATAATTATGAAGAAACAAAGAGGGACTATCAATGATATTCACAATTGACTGGTACATGTTGTTAAGATAAAAGGAAGGGGTCCTTGATATCTAAAAGATATTCTTATACATGTAAAATATTCTTATACATGTAAGATATTCTTATACATGTAGGCACTAGTCGGAATGACTAGCAGTGATGGAAGACTCGCACTCTAAGTATTCTCACATGGAAACAAAACCTTGAAACAAGGGAACACTGAGAAACTTAGAGATATGAAGAGACTCCAAAGTTTGAGAACATCATGAGTCCATCACTGGGTGAGTCGCATACTTAGATTACAACTCAACGCTTACCATAACTGGAAAGTCATAACAGCTATAGTTGGGCGTGTGATGAACCTTGTAGGATGGGATGACGTTTCAAGAAAACATGCATCTTCCCATTCCTTTTTGGGGCAATACACTCAGGGCCTTCTTAATAGTATAAGTAAAATTAAATTTGTGGCCACAGGCAAATCAAAAGAGTTTTTGTTTTGATGTTTCAATACTTATACCTGAATCAGAAAATTAGATCAAGGCTTAACATGTGTTCCAAACCATGACCTGTGCCTCATCTAGAGATGTAAATGATGTCGAAGGAATCAGTCATATACATTATTTTAATCGTAAAGAACCACATGGTTCATCTCGATTAATCTATAAAAGGGGATTCAAAGTTTTGTAGATTGGGGGAAGTTAAGTCTAGGTGGAGGCCACTTACTTCTTGCATACTCATATGAGTATGTGGCCAACACTACAGAATCCTATAGAGTCACACCGAACTCGCAACGGAAACGGAGTATGATGATTAAATTACAATGAAACAAACTTCACTTGTAACTTTGATGAACCAGGCATGAGTAGCTGAGAGAATGTACATCTAACCCAAGGCGGCATTCTCGAGTAATACTTTATGTGCAGTGCGTGCACGGAGATAACCAATCCGGTGCGTTCGTGCAAGTGGGAGATTGTAGGTTATGCCCGAACCCTATATTGTATCTCTCGGGTTATCGGATATCAAACCGATACCATAACCAACATTATGGGCCCGTTCGGGCCCAAGTATTAATTATGATTCATATTAATTAATGATAGATTAATTAATTCATGATTGGGCTTTTAGAAAGCCCACTAGGTTGTGATCATTAGGTATTATAAATACGTAATCATAACTCATAATTAACTCTAACTCTAAAACTAGCCTCCTAGGATTTCGAGCTCTCCTCCTCACGAGTCGAAGTCGCGGCTAGCTCCCCTGTTCAATCAACGGTTGATCATCTAAACACCGACAAGGATCTAACCTATCCTCCGAGGTGTTTTCCGCTCATCTAAGACGTTCCCGAGTGACGTGGTGGACGAAATAGAGACGCAACAATTGAGGCGCTGAAATCCGTGAACAAGGAGGAATCGGCCAGCACCAAAAACCAAGGAATCGGCTATTTTTGGTACTGTTGGCAAAAGTACCAAAAGTCTGGTAACGTATCTAAATCGAATACTTTGATTTCGATGATATCCCTTGATTTCCGCCTCGGGATTGAGAAAAGTCATCAAAAAACCCAACAAGATCATGTGAGTTGAACCGTATAAGTCCATGACGCTCAGGAATTCAACCGAATCCATTTGATCAACTCAGTGAATTAATCTTACTTTCATCAGTGACGGTCTTAGTATGATGATTTTAGTCTAATTAAGTTTGTCCGTCCAGTATGGAGACACTCCAATACCTAGTGTGCTCAAAGGTGCAGGACCAGCATCACATCCGGTAATAGATCATCAAGTATAGTGTTTGAGTTCACTAATACTTATACCGATCATAAGTTCCCACTTTCTAATCTATGTAGGATCCCAAATTTAATTTCCACCCAAGACCGAGTTTGAAAAAGACACTATGTGTTTGTGTAGAGCTGTTTTAAATATGTGAATATGGTGATATGCACTGCAGGGAGAAGTAAGAAGAGTTGCTTCTTTAATAAAAGTGTCGAATGACTACAAAAGAAAGATGCTGAAATACAATAACAGTGGCTATTTATAGAGATAATACCACTATATAAAATTACCTCAATACCCTATCAGACTTGTGCTTCAAGTACAAGTCACATATTATTAAATTGATGAAGAAACATGGTGGGCAAGTTTACTAAATCAATGGGGCAAGTTTGTCACCACAATATAAACTATGGACTTTACTTTCAGCTCTTAACTTATGCTTGTCAAGCTCCTCACACGTAGACTATGTGTGATGACATGGCATAATTATAAAACGTATAGAGTTTTGGGATGAAACATTAATTTTATAATATCTAGGATATAACTATATATGACTATCATTAATAAGATATGTTTACTTTAAAATGAAAGACAACCATAATCTTAATGCAATGGGATTATAATATGAATAGAAAGGAATATTATAAAATATGGCCAGCAGAAGGCTTATTGTTAACCGATAGTGGTTGCTTTTCAACTCTTCCATGGTGTTGTATAGTTGTGGAATTTGATTGTTATTTCTTTTTAATTTTTTAAGACCAATGGGCAATTATATATTTCAAAATGTCAATATTCAATAGTCCAAGTCTATTATTTTTAAATGACGTTTCATTGACTTGTCAACGTTTCAAAACTCTTTATTTTTTCATACTCTACTAATGCCCATTTCAAGGCGTTACAAGAAGCTTAGAGTTGAAGTTGAAACACGCATAAATTTCAAAAATAGGCAAATAAGTTCATAATCATATTTTAAAATCACAACAAGATTAGCTAATTATTGTAACTTGTTTTAATTTAAGATGATTTCATAACTATTTATACAATACATTTTATTTATAATGAATACATAACTATGTATGTTACAGCAAACATTGAATTATTAATTTATATATCACTTGGGACCTATATACTTCTAAAAAGCTATCATATTTTAAAGACTACAAGATTAGCTGATTAGTGTAAGTGGTTGTTATTTAAGATGATTTCATAACTACTTACGTTGGATATAGATTTCAGATTCTAATACTGAATGTCGAATTCGGGATTATCAAATTGATTCCCTGGTCGTATCTGGCGGATCTAGATCCTAAAAGAATCTCCGCTGACCAATAAGAAATTATACTCGTTGATTTTGTCACACGGTTTGACCTTTAAAAAAAATTACTGGGTTAGAGTCCCATACCAAAAACCCGTCAAACCGTCTGTTTCAAAAACAGCTTATAATTAATTTAGTCGGATCGTGATGATTTAATTATTTTATTTTTTCTAACTCGTTATCTTGTTTTATTTTGAGCCTTGAGTATTGTTAAATAGTATCTTAATCAACAAATATCAAGAACGCGGACCTTATCAATTTTGAAGACTCTCAATCCGTTCTTGATGATGTCTGCGATTTCTGTGTTGAAGAATTACCCAGAAGCCTTCCGATGTATGCTCCGGGATTACGTCGCTGGGATGCGTGGGCTCCCACTGGATAACACTCGAATCCCTAGAACTCAAAAAACCCTGAGAAGAGCTAAGGAAAAATTGCAGAAACTAAGCTAAGAAAGAAAGTAATTTTTTAATTCTCTGAATTATGAGGTGTGTATATTGTAGGTTACGGGGTTACCTTATTTAGAGGGAATGGCTCAGCCACTTTGGAGAAAATCTTCCAATCAATCTTGAAAGATTTATTCCAACTAATTGGAGATATTCACTCAAATATTTGATTTAATTAATTAAATCAAATAAAGAATAAACCCAATTTAAATCTTTTCTTAAAATACCCTAAAGATAAATCAAATCCTTATATTTTTCAAGATTTATCCATATATATATATATATATATATATATAATTCTAATTTAAAAACTTCTCAATTAAATATTCCAGGTATAAGTACCAATATTTAATTTCTCTTATTTTTCAATTTAAATAACATCTATTCAGTCCTGGACTAAAAATTGTTATAATCATAAATCTCAAACAGTTTGTCAGATTGACACGATTCAAAAATATAATTGTACAAGAATATAATTTCGTACAACCCTGGGGATGTCCAAGGATTAAATTCAATTATCTTTTTCCAGTTTCTTGGCTTACCAATTTTTGGTATTTTTGCCAGTATTTAGAATAATTAGTGATTCGTGGCAACAATACCGAATCAAGTCTGATGGGAATATCCTTTTATTCAAATGACATAGTTGAACATAATTTACGATGTCATCCTTATGGAGTTACAAAGGGGACTAATGGACATATACACTCAAGCTACGGTAAAAGTGTAGGATTTTACCAACCTTGATTACATTCCACTATAGCCCTCGACTGAAGTCTCAAGTTTATATTATTTATCTTCCTGAACACAGGTCTGTATTGATACAATCATATTTCTGGTATAGTAGGATTTCGTGTTATTATGATACTTATCAAAAGGGTAACTTTACCGTTCTGCCTTTTGAATAATACTATCTTAATCTATGATTATTACACAATACTCACTCGTTGATTGATGAATCTGATGAGCTGATTATGAGTACTTGTTCGTTTCCAACAAATTATAATAAGAATATCATAAAGATATTATTCATATCTGTTATCATGCAACTTATCCCGTTTCTATGATCCGATAATAGATCACCACAATAATCTTAACAGTACATGGCCATTTCTATGATCCGGAGATAGATCACCACAATAATGTGATTAAGTTCATCAATAGTCGTTCACGCCTTAGAAATTCCCATTTTTATTCTAGACCATGAACCTCTTAAGTTCTTTACTCATGATAGTTTAACCCAAGGATCTGAATGTCGTTTTTGCCGATAAATCGTTTGCCGTTATCGACGGAGTAATCGTTTGTCGATGGATTTATCGATGGAAAACCTATAAAATTTATCGTTTGCCGTTACCGAAACTTATCGAACTTATCGATGGATTAATCGCTTATCGATAGATTTATCGATGGAAAACTTATATAATATTTTAATATATATTTTCATACATAAAATATTTTTTATAACATAAAATACTAAATGTATATTTTCCTTAATAATTGAAAAACGTCAAATTACAAAGAAAATTATGTCAGAATCACGGTATCAGAATTATATACAATGTTACAAAATGAAGTTACATAAAAAACGAAGAAATAGCTCAATTTGACCTATTTCAAAAAAAATATTTACTTTTCCCACAATAAGGTTGCAATTCGGGAAAACTTTGAATTAGAAATAATTATGTCAATCTCACATTTTATAAGTTATATACAATGTTATAAAATGATTTTACATAAAAAAAAAATAGACTAACTAGCTTAACTTAACTAATTTCCAAAAATATGTACTTTTGTCGCAATAAGGTCATAATTCAGAAAGACATCAATTACAAAAATAATTATGTCAAACTAATATTTTCCTAATTATATACAATGTTACAAAATGAAATTACAGAAAAAAAAATTAAAATATATCTCAAATTTACTATTTTTAGAAAAATTGGTACTTTTGTCGCAATTAGAAATAATTTGCATAAACCCCTAAATTTAACCCAAATCTGCAAAAAATCAATAAAAATCACCCAAACCATATTATTTCATCTATATTCCATCAATACTTTAAAAAAAAATTAATTTCAACAACAACATTTGATTCAAAACGTAAAATGTACAATAAAACTAATATGAAACTCAAAGTTTAACTTTCATTCAACCTAATAGCTTTCTAAGTAACTACTACAAATATAGAATAAAAATGTGAAAATTTGACATGATTCATACATATACAACTTTTAAAAATCAAAACACTAAAGATCTACTAAAAAAAACCCTAAAAATACATTTAAATTTCAAAATTAAAAGAAGTTGGAACTTCTGCCGCAAAAAAAGAAAAATTTATTCTAGGGTTGACTTATCGTTTTTGACCGAAAAGTAGCTTGCTTTTCGAGAAAATACACTTGATAAGTTTGAGAGATAAGTGACTTGCTTTTCGAATCGAAAAATCGCGATAAGTATAAAAAGATAACGATTAGAGGAGATAAGTTACCGAGAAGTGGTTTTCAGCGATAAATCACTCGATTATCGCGAAAATCAAAACCATGGCTTAACCTCCTCACAATAGACTACTTGTGATGACTAAACACGACAGAAAAGTTCAACTACAGATAAACATTCAATTAATATTCTCTATATACAATCTGAAGCTAAGTATATAAGATTAACATTAATGAGCACTATTCATTCCTAGGTAAACGACCATAATAATATACAAGCGAGATTAACATCTCAATAGAGAGCATATATAAAATATGTCCAATAAGTTATGCATTACATATTAGGGTAAATGAGCTAAAAGCCTATTTTTGACACAACGTTTTAAAAAAATACCCAAACCTATCTATGGTAATCAAAACCACCAATTAATTAAAATATGGACCAATTTACCCCCTAACATTTTTGACGTGTGAAATTAATTATTTAAATTATGTTTTAGTTGATAGTTTTAAAATTAGATTATATTTTATTACTTAAATGTAGCTTAATAGAATAACTAATTAATCTTAAAAATTGTCTAATTATTTTTCAAATATTTTGTCTCTATTAATTTGGATTTCTAATGATTTTATATTCAAAATTACATAGATCGACTATCAAAAAAAATTCCGAAAAAAATTGTAAACGTATATACCAATACTTAATATGAAGACCGTTTGTGCAAATCGTAAATATCAACATGAATTTGGTATATGTATATACCAATATCAAACTGTAAATTTAATTACCAAAATTGTATATGTATATACCAATACTTAATAAGGGACCATTTGTGCAAATTGTAAATATCATCATGAATTTGGTATATTTTTATACCAATGTCAAACTTTAAATTTAATTACCAAATCTGTATATGTATATACCAATACGTATACAGGGACTGTTTGTGTACATCGTAAATATAACTATGAATTAACGTACGTTCACCATCGCCAACCTGTACGAGGAAGTGGTTTTCGACGATCTCATAGTGATTTTCTCGAGGAGGGAGTTGAACTTAGAGTGGGTCTACTCACCGTGGGAGAGCGGATCGACATCGCCGAGGATGTCTCGACAGAGAGGCGACGCGACGGAACAACGGGAGGCGACGAGAAGCGACGCGCTGGAACTTGGCGATAATGAAGGTCGAACGATTCGGGGAGAGAGAAGGAAAGGTCAATACTAAATTTAAAGCAAATTGTGATAAATATTTTAATTTTTTGAAAAGTAACATAATTAAATGAAATTGTAATTAATAGGTGGAAGTTGTCAACCATAATTATAGGAAAAAATAATTTTGAAATTAAAATATATTTAATAATTATGAAACAAAAATTAATAATTATAATTAATACTATGGTTAATATGGTCCAAAAAAGATTATGAGTGGGTATAAATTAGTTTTATGAAACAAGGTAATATTGGCAAAAGTAGCTAAGTTGTGTTTGTATTATTTATATGGCCAAAATCTTGGCAATAGTATTTAAAGTTTGCTAATCATCTCAATTGCAAATTTCCATCCACTTAATTTTAACTCCGTTAGTCAAACGGTGACATGGACCGTCACGTGGAGTTCCACGTGGATAGCCACGTCATTTTTACATTTTTTTTCTTTTCAGTTTATCAAAATATCATAATTTATTATTTAATTATACTTTCTTTACACGAGACCCACTCTGTCATCCCCCTTCTCACGCTGCCAATTTAAAATTTCTGAGCCTGATGAGGCTCGAACTCACACCTTAAGTCTGATGAGGCTCGACTCCCGCGCGAAGGAAAGCTTGGCAAAGACCATCCCACTACACTACATTGATTTCATGTCTTTAGTAAATTAAAATAAATATTTAAATAAAATTACTTCTATTAATTAAGTGACATATTTAATACGATTATCTTGCGTGAGTTTTCCGGGTTGCGCTTAGGATGAATTTTTTGAACTGGACTCGAATTAAAAAAACTAGTCGAACACGGTCGTAGGTGTACTTTTTTAGGCCAAGCTCCATTTGATTTTTTCGGTTATGAATAAATTCTTTGGGTCGGGTTGTGGTTAACTTTTTTTGGCTTGATCAGCTTGAAAATTCAACACGAGCCCGATTTGAAAAAGCAAAATAAATCACGACCCAAAAAAGTCATCTCAAGCCTAGACTAAAAAAGTTAATCCGGTCCAGATATGAAAATGTGAAACCCGATCACGACCCGAAAAAGTTCAACCCGAGCCTAGACCAAAAAAGTCAACTTGAGTCTAAGCCGAAAAATTCAAACGAGACCTAGTTGAAAAAATCAAACAAACCGAGCTCGGCCCCAAAAAAAAGTAAACCCGATCTCGAAATGAAAAATTCAACCTTAACCCGACCCAAAAAAATCAATGCTAACCGGAAAACTCAAATGGAGCCCCGCCTAAAACAACACGGGTTGCAAACTCGAAAAGTCAACCCGTGCTCCATAAACAAAATCAACCCCGGCCCAGCTCTAAAAAATGCATATGTGTCCGAACATAAATATTCAACCAAGTTCCGATAAAAAAAAGTTCATCCCGAGCCCCGTTTGAAAAAAGTCATTCAATGATTATCGCATTAAATATTTCACTTAATTAACAAATGATTTTTTTTTTGTTTAAATAGTTTTATTACACATGACATGAAGCCAGTTTGGACCTATGGAAAGGTCGGTGCCAAAATTCTCGTTGGCGTGAGTTTGTAAAATTTCAAATCAAGCTCGAAAAATTTTACTTGATGAAACAGTGAGACGTATCAGCGTGAGAAGAAGTAACGAGTTCGCCCGAGCATTGTGAGAAAAAAGAGGGACAATAGAGTGGGTCCTGCGTGTAAAAGAAAAAAGTATTAAGTAATTAAGATATTATAATAATAATAAAAAAAGAGAACAAAATTTATTAAAAATGACGTGGTTGCCCACTAGGAACCCCACGTAACAGTCAACGCAGCCACGTCACCATTTGACTATCGGAGTTAAAATTAAGTGGATGGAAATTTGTGATTGAAACGATAAGTAAACTTTGTATACTATTGCCAGGATTAAATTGCATTGGCCATATAAATGATACAAACACAACAAGTTGGCTACTTTTGCCAATATTACCCCTTATGAAACTATGGGCATTTCTCCTAAAGTTTAGGTGCTTTAGGTCATTTGGTGGGTATTTCCAATATATAGCGGCAAAAGTAGCCAAAATTAGGCCAAGTGTGTTAATAATTGGCCAAAGCGACTTAATATCGGCATAAGTATCCAAAGTTTATCAAACCGTAGAAAGTAAAAATTTCATCCATTTCATGCCAACGCCTTTTGCCACGTCATTTTCATGAGTGTTGCGCTTTGGCCACTTATTTGCACACTTGGTCTAACTTTGGCCACTTTTGCCGCTATTATCCCTTAATTTGTGTACGTTCTAAATTATTTTTTAGGGTTTATCTTGATATTTTTGTTAATTATTTGACTAAAATATGATTTTCGGAAGAACTGATTTCGTTTTCTAAATTTAGAACACTAAAAATAACTCTCAATTATGAAAACATTAAAATGTGTTATCGGTTTCACGTGTAATTTATGATCATTGGATTTGACATAAAACCTCTACATATGTAATTGTTAGGGACCATTTTTTTTTTCTCCGTTAGTCTTCGCTCTTACTAACAATGTTAGGCCAACAATATTAATGAAATTCTTATTTTGTACAAACTAAACTACCCATCATAGTACATTTTAATACACACAATGAGTAATTTAAAAAAAAAAACTTGTGGCTAGATGAGTATTTCGTACAATTTCCTTAGAATAAACTTATGGTCCCTAACCATTATATATATAAAGGTTTTATGTCAATTCTTGTGATCATAAATTACATGTGAAACCGATAGCACATTTTAATGTTTTCAGGATTGAGAGTGATTTTCATCGTTCTAAATTTAAAAAACGGAATCGGCTCTTCCGAAAATCAGATTTTAGTCAAATCTTACAAAAAATATTTTGATAAACCCTAAAAAATACTTTGGAACGTAAAAAATTTAAGGGGTAATAGCGGCAAAAGTGGCCAAAGTTAGCCCTATAGTGCAAATAAGTGGCCAAAGCTCAGCGCTCGTGGAAATGACGTGGCAAACGGCGTTGGCATGAAATGGATGGAATTTGTACTTTCCACGGTTTGGTAAACTTTAGATAGTTATGCCAATATTAAATCGCTTTGGCCACTTATTTGCACACTTAGCCTAACTTTGACTACTTTTGCCGCTATTATCCCTTTTATTTATAATGAATACATAATTATAAATGTTATAGTAGTAAACATTGAATTTTAATTCATATATCAGTTGAGACCTATATACTTCCAAAATGCTATTATCTTATAAATTTAGCGAATTATTAATTTAGCTTGTTAGAGCCGAGTTGGAACTGGACAAAATTATTATTCAATCCAGGTTATTAATTTATCGAGTCTTAATTTATCAAAGTTCTACTATATTACATTAGTCGTTTATGGAATAAAGAACCCTAAAATCATTAATAAGCTAAAGTTTAATATATCACAAAGGGATAATAGCGGCAAAAGTAGTCAAAGTTAGGCAAAGTGCGCAAATAAGTGGCCAAAGCAATTTAATATCGGCATAAGTATCCAAAGATTTCCGAACCGTGGCGTGTACAAATTTCATCCAGTCCAACCCAACGCTCGTTAAGCGATTTAACAAAAAATATGCATTACAAAGTGCATTATCAAATACATTAAGGCTGCTTGCATAACACATTAGCACAAAATACATTAACGGGCATGGGGTTGGAGTGGATAGAATTTGTACACGCCACGGTTTAGAAAATTTTAGATACTTATGCCGATATTAAATCACTTTGGCCACTTACTTGCACACTTGATCCAACTTTAACCACTTTTACCGCTATAATCCCTATCACGAACACTTTATTCATTTACTCCTTTAAGCTCACCCTAAAATACGTAATTTAGCTTTTGACTTAATTATATTATTTATGTATACATAAAGAAATTTTTTTATGGTTTTCTTGATATAGAAATGTAGCTAAAACAACATCTAATGCAATATATTTTTTATTAAAAATTAAATTTCGATTAACGGAGGTCAATAAGTGAAACCGCAACTATGAAAATGTGAACTATATGGCAAATTCGAGAGCAATTACTTCGTCCTCTTTTTATATATTTTTTAAAAGTGGACATAATTATTTAACAGCAACACCGATATTTATATCATTTTCTTCAAAAATAATATTAAAAAAGTAATAAGTTTAGAGCACAATACTTATTAGTTATGATAATCAAACCAAAAATGAAGCCTCATTTTAATAATGAGAAATTTTTAAGACTATATGATACCTTTGATGCATGAGAAGTTTGAAATGATATCATACTGTTTTAAAAAAGTTATGTATGATTTTATTGTGCTATAGATTTGATTTCCAAAAGCCCAATGACCAATCCAAATGTGTGTGTGTGCGCTTTTTCTTTTGGTGGGAGGTTTCTGTTGTTGGGCTTTTCTCGGAATCATAGATATCATTGCTTCTTTAATTAATTTAAAGTTTCAACCATAAACTGTAGGAAATATAGAGGGAGACTGAGAAAGATATATAAATTCTGAATTACTAAAAAGTATATTTTATTAATTAATTTGATTTTTAATAAATTTTAATCAAAATTTTTATTTTTACATAAGTAATTCTTGTTGAGGCCGTTTTGTGCTCTCAACAATCACAAGGTTTGACTCCCGTTGTTTAGCAAGAAGACTTCAATGATTATGATATAGAATGATATTTATTTTTCTCTTGTTTATTTTTAATACAAGTTCTCTTCTTTTCTCTCTTTTTTTTTTCTCCAGTTTTTTCAGCCTCTTACAAATGAAGTTCTTCTTGCCTTCTATAGCCTTAACTAACGGCTCGCCTTCCCGCCATTCTTCAAGTCACATTGTCCATTTCTTCGGAGTGCTTGACAAGGGCATGGCCGGCCTGTAACTTGTGCCAGCAGGGGTTACTGATCATGCTCAGTGGTTGGGTAGGTATGGTCTATGGAGCTCATTAAATGCTCGTCACATCATTTGCCAACCCACGCCGCAGGGCTGTTGTCGACGCTTGTGGCGACTCGTGGCATCTGTCATTCTCTTTGCGAGGCCCGACACTCCTTTCGTCAACATTCCAGCATGCCGTCGTCTTCGGTTTCTCTCGCCGACTTTTGGTACTTATGAGTTATGAGCTACGACGTTCAGACTTCCCCCTCTCTCGTCGCCTTCGTGTCGTCGCCTCGCCGATTATCAACAAACGTCGCCTGTCTCTTCATTAAGTGGATTTTCGTTCACTTCTCTTTTCTTTTTTCTTTTTTCTTTTTTACAAAGTAGCTTATCTTTTGTACAAAATCATGAAGTTAAGAAAACAAAAGAGCAAAAGACCGAAAGTGACCAAATGAATTTCCAAGGTTTTGATTGAAGTTGTCTTCTCTAGTAAGAGTAACCAAATATAAAAATGTAGCTTTCAAAAAACAATATATAAAAATGTAAGAAATTGAGCATCATTTATTTACGTAAAATACGTGTCAATTTACCTACCCCACTTAAGCCTCTCCAAAGAGATATATATTTGGTCATCATGCATACGCCACAACGGCAACAAAATTGACTTGTGGATAAAGATCATAGAACTTATTAAACGCTGTTTCTCAGATATTCTTAGTATTATTAATCACTCACTTATGGCATTATTTTATTTTAATATCTCTTTACTTGGCGCTATTTTATAGATAATTATTATTCAATTTGAGAAGGCATACTTCACAGATGTCTTTTTTTTATATATATTATTTATAATTTATGAATAAATATAAATCATATTGGAGTTACTTTATTTTGTTATGAGATCACTACTACATTTGGTATCGGATGTCACCGTGTTTTGAACACTTTAGGTGTGACAGCCCAAGAAATTGTATTCACATATTCTCATTTTTGTTTTAGATCACATCATCAAGTGCTTAATTACTCTACATACTATCAATTTGTATTATAGTCTTGAAATTTATTATTATATAAAAAAAAAGTCTTTGAAAAATGATTAGAGATGTTTTTGAAACTACCCTTGTAAATTTCCCATCTCTTTTGCAGTGTGATTCTCTCTAGTTGGCCCAATCTACACACACTTCTTTTGTATGAGGTTAGGCAATTAATTAAATAACTGACCATGATTTTCCGGCATGGTCTTCATGCGGGGGTGGGGATCTTCCTCGTCGTTCTTCGAGGAATGACGATTTCGAGGTCGAACGGGCAGTGGCGGATGCCACATGTTTTCAGAAAGTTAATTGCTCGTAAATCCAAAAATGAAATAACATTACTTAAATTACAATTTGAATCAGGAAATTCATATCGATAGGACTTCACAGTTTATCATGTAAATATTACTGTAATACTATACTTCATATGGTTTATTTCAAAAGCTCCTTTTTCTTTTCATTCTGCGGCTTTTAAAGAAAAAATAATATCTCGTTGAGACTTGAGATATTTCTATTAAATTTCCTTTTTTTTTCCTGAACTTTTCGTAAAAGCAACAACAAGACACGGTTTTGAAAAAAATTAAAAAATAAGTGTTATGCACACAAACGCGCAAATATCCACCAATAAATTAAAAATGTATTTTTTGAGAAAACAAGAATGGTCAAAAGTGTAATATTACAAAGATAAATAGGGTATACTACTTTTTGACTTTTTCATATTTTGATGATTCCATTCAATTAGGACCCACCTAATAATAAGCATACTCAATTCAAATGGTGTTTCATCCATTATCACTTACCACTATTAACCCATCTTTTATTATTTCTTACATTCTTACCTTTCAATTATGGATAACTTTTATTGACTTTTGACTCTCCTACTTAACAACGTTTTATATGAATCTCTATTATCTAATAAGATACAAGTCGGTTATAATTAGGTGATGGGTAATATTTTGCATGAAAATGATGTAATTAATGATATAGTAAATTGAAGACATTAATGAAATGAAAAGTTAAAATTTTAACTTATGAAGGAGATAAGGGAGAAACATAGATAATGATAATAAACAATTAAAAGCAGACTTGCTCGATTCAATTTTAATTATTTTACATGAGAAATATTAGTGCATTAATAGTTAGTGTGTCCAAAAGTATCTTTGTTGTTTGTGATAGTATAGGCAAAAGTGTTTTGAAGTACTTTAAAATTTACGACATATTTTAAATTTTACATTTTAGAGGTAAAAATACTAAATTATTAGAAATTATTTACGCTGTTAGTACCAATACATTAAATTCTAACAAAATACCAATATTTATTACGGCATAAGTTCTTAAGTTATTGTTGACGGTGTAGATATATAAGTTATTATCATTTATTCGCAACATAAGTACATAAGTTACTATCTACCTAAAATTAATATAGAATCTGTGGAATAAATTACAAAAACACCATGAGTTATTAAGTTATTATTGGCAATATAAATACCTAAGCTATTATCATATATGCTATTTTTATAATTTTATCCACCAATTTTACATAATTTACGTATATGATAATAACTTAAATACTTATTTAGATAATAACTTAAGTACTTACGTCGTCACTCACAACTTATGTACTTATGCCGCAATAAATATTAATTTTTTGTGAAAGTTAACCATTAATGTTTTTCTTACTAACGGGCATAAACAATTTTTAACATTTTAGAAATTTTGCCTCTAAAATATAAGATTTAGAATATGCCGTGAATTTTGAGGTACTTCAAAGTACTTTTATCTATATTTTGTTTTGTTATTTTATCCGTATTAATTTAATTAATAAAATAAAATAAAAATTAACTTCGTAAGCCTTCCGACAAATATAATATATTTAAAAAGTTTAGTAATTTTAGTTACATGTGATTGTATGAAATACCATAAATTAATTCATTAGTTATTATCAATTTATAGATCGTTAATACTCGTTCATTCGTATGGAATGCCATAATTTATAGTGATTAGTGACCATTGAGTGAGGAGTGCTCGTGGATTTTACTTCATATGTACTAAAAATAGTAATTTAATTGATATCACCACTATATAGCAATTATTAGTATTTAGTCTATTACGTAAGAATTCCCTCACAATTCCAAGAATATTTAGATTCAGATTATAATATGTGTTGATGCAGAAAAATGGATCACACACTGTAGTGGCCCAATTGCTCGTGTTGGACCAGGCCCAATGTCGCTTGTAGACTTTTGTAAAATTAGGGGTTGGGCTTCTGGCACCTCAAAGTCATTCGGGCCCTTTTTCCAACACGGGACCTGATTCAGGCCCGCACACTACCTGATCACATTCGGGCACCACACTAACCAGGTCTCCACGTGGAAAAGATCGCCGAATTGATTTTAAGATGAACCCCGGTGGATAACACCTCCGGCCTGCGTCATCAGTTTAGATCCGGGTCCTGCGCTCTATCCCTGGCGCCAGTATATCCGAGAGAGATATAAAGGCCAAAAGATAGAACGAGCACCACGCCGATCCCAATCCTAGACAGGGAAGGTCGTATATCGTGCCATAATTTTCTCCAGAGCTTCCACTCCAGTCGAATTTCTCACCCTCGGAACCTGACAAAATAACACCCGAGATCAGGGCAAAACGAGGGTTTTACCCCCCGATTCACCTCCGACGCTCAACATTAGCGAGGTATATGAGTATGGGTGGTTTTGAGAGGGTTTAGAGAGAGTTTTTGAGGTGTATTTCGGGTAAAAAAATGGCTTGGCTTGAATGAATCCCGAGCTCCCTATTTATAGGAAATACCCGAGGACCATTTTGCTATTATCTCTCCGTCTGGAAGGCCCCCGAGGTAATTTTATATAGTTTTTTGCATCCTCGGGACGTGGCCGATCCAAGGCCGCAAAAATCACGGCCATCGGAGTTGAGACGCGCCCTCACGCGCGGCCAGAAGGCGGCGGGGTCACTTGGCGCGTTGGGGGGCCAGGGCTGACGTCAGCAGCTGGGCCAGGCCCTGCGTCAGCGCCTGCGTGGCGCGCTGGGATTGGCTGCGTGGTTTTCTTCGCGTCCAATGGGTGGCCGCCACGTGGCGAAGTCAAAGGTGCCCCTTGGGGGCTTGCAGAGACGAGGTCAGCGACCCTTGGGGCTTGTGGGGCCCGCCTGGCGCTGGGCAGTGGCTCTTGGGAGTCGTGGGGCCCGCTCGGAGAATCCTCGGAGGGCCCCGGGTCTTCCCGGGGGCCGTTTTTCGCAAACTTTATATCGTTTTTGGGTATTTTATATTTTTGGGATCATCTGGACACTTTGTTTTGCGAGAACGGGACTCCGAAGAGAAATTTGATTTTGGGCTTGATTTACTTTAATTAAAAATAAATCATTTTAATTAAAGGTAAATAATTTTATTTAGAGATAAATCATTTTAATTAAAATCAAATGATTTTCTCTTAATTAAACCGTAAAATCATTAATCCCGCAAAAACCCGTAACGGGGTTGATTTATTTTAATTAAAAATAAATCATTTTAATTAGAGATAAATCATTTTAATTAAAATGAAATGATTTTCTCTCAATTAAACCGTAAGATCATTGATCCCGTAAAGACCCGTAACAATATGTAAAAATTGTTAATAGTGAAAAGGAGACAACTCAAAGAGTGAGGGTCGAAAACGTTAATAAGGGTATTCTCGACATTTTAAAACCAAGTTTAAGTTAAACAGGAATATTTTTACTAATCACTCCTAACCTCGTCATTATTAGGCATAGTTAATAACTTATATCATTAATAGAATTTCAAGTTGGATGGTCTCTGTGCAACGAAGAAAGAAGATACACCATGCCAGACAAAGTGAAAAAGTTACAGCAAATATAGGATATTTACGGCAGAAGTACAATAGATTAAGGGTAAACTGCGGTTATGTACCCAATGTTTGATTAGCTGCAGATTATGCACCTAATATTTATTTTTGACGGTTTATGTACCCAAACTTAATTCCATTAGATTTTTTTCAGGTTTTCCGTCACTTGACCGTCGGCAAGTGATTCCTCCTCTATATGTACAGTTTTTATATTTTTGGCATACCTCACTCATTTTTTGTCCAAAATTCATTAATAAACTATCGTTGGAAAGCTAAGATATATATATATATATATATATACAACTTTGATGTATTAAGTTTTGTTTAAAAAAAAAAGTTTAAAAAAATATGAAATTTCAATTACAGCGTAGTTTATTTATAAATTTTGGACAAAAAATGAGTAGGCTATGCCAAAAATACGAAAAAAAAATTCACATAACATCTTTCATATTTTTGGCATAACTCACTCATTTTTTATCCAAAATTTATAAATTAACTACTAATGGAAAGATAAAATAATTATCTACAACTTTATTGTTTTATGTTTCATCATAAAAAGTCATGAAGTATATTAAAATTTGCTCGAAACAGATATTTTGCATTAAACTAAGTCCAGTTTTATGCTATAATTGAAATTTCGTATTTTTTAAACGTTTTTTTTTACAAAAATTAAAAACACTAAAGTTGTAGATCTATCTCTTAGTTTTCCACGGTAGTTTATTCATAAAATTTGAAAAACAATTTAGTGAGTTATGCCAAAAATACAAAAAGTGTACATATAGAGGAAGAATCACTCACTGACGCTCAAGTAACGAAAATCACGAAAAAACTCTAACGGAATTTAGTTTGGGTACATTAGCACATTAGCCGTTGACAATAAACATTGGGTACATAATCTGCAGCCGATTAAACATTGGGTTATCCGCAGTTTACCCATAGATTAAACAAGTTCAAAAACCAAAAAAGTAGTTCAACTTTAATAAATTTGAATTTCACGGCATGATGTTTTAATTTTTTTATGAAACTTTTGTTACGATAAAATAAATTTAAAAATTATGGAAACATTTTTTTTTTTAACTCACAATAAAATAAAATTTAGAATATTACATGAACAAAGAGATACTTCATGATACTTTTGCCTCAAATATTCCAAATATAAATTTACAAGACATTATAGAGAGAATTTAAGCTTAACTAAGATTTCTTGTACCTTTTACTTGGTCAATTTCAAGTTCCAGAAGACACTGTTCGTGTTTATTTTTTAATATTTAATATATTCAGAATTTCATTTCTTCAATTGGGTACCCCAAAAACCTCAAAATACCACCTTGTCTATTAATTGCTTTTGATTAAAGTTAAACTATTATATAAATGAGTACATACTTATATTTATATATGTATATAAATAGACAAGTTGCATTAAATTGTCTTTGTTCAAAGTGCCTTGTTTGTCTCATTTCTTCATTCCTAGTGATCACAAGCTCTTTCCATGCTTCTTTCAGTTCTCAACAAACCTAACAACAAATAATCTTCACAACCATAACTTTATTCAACTTGGAGTCTTTCTCTCGGATTATCTTTCTTGTCGGATTACGATTTTGGTCAAAGTTCCTAACTTTCTTCTCTCTCTCCAACTGGGTTTGATCTTCTTCATCTGAATTCTCACTGCAGAGAATACTTTGCCTTTGATCTCTGCTTATTCTTCTTCAGAATTGTCGTTTTGAAGCAGGTATAAACACATACTTTTCTGCCCTATAATTCTTTTTTTCTTTTAATTCTCATATTATTTTCTCCAACATATTTGTCTCTATATGGAAGATCAAGGTCTTTATATTTCTGTTCCAAGGGTTTATCTTTCAAAATTCGTTAGAAGTAGAGGTAATTTCACTATTTAGGATTAATTTTATTTGTCTCTGCATATCCTTGAGGTGGTTTTCTTTTTATTTTTAGTGTATAAATCAGTATGAAGATCAATTTATTAGACAGCTATACTAGAGAAATCTGTAATTAGATTGTATTAGAGGATTAACAAGTGATTAGATCAGCTTAGTTCTTTGTTTCTACATGAGATTTTTTTGCGTCGTAAGTACCTAAATGATAAGAAGAATCTCGCGATATATTGCACTTTTTGTTTTGTAGCGGCGTATATTCTTAATACTGTCAAAATGTTAAATCGTAAGTACCGAATCGGTATCTACGATTAACATTATTGGATATAGTATCGCTATTTTTTCACTTAACTTAAAAGTATTTTTACCGCAAATATCCCCGTTTGTACTTGCTCGGCATTCAAAAACGTTTTCTTCAGTGTCAGTCTTCTCAGTGAACCAACAAGAAAATCTCCATGTCAAAACTGTTGAAACAATTCAGTGATTGTATTTTCTTCATTCTAGCTCTAATGGCTATTTCAGTGTTTGCTGCTCTACATATATGAACTGTGTTCAAACAGATCTCTCTTTTTCTTTTGCACATTTTGTAACATACACAACTGTATCTATATATGTATATTTTACAGGACTGAAGTTGTATGGTCAAACTTTGAGATTTGAAGAAGCAATTAGTATCAGGTAACAATGTCTTTGGTTAGGTCCGTGGACATTTCAGCTGCTTCTTACAGAAACCCGAAGCTTTACGCTTCGAAAGATACCAGCGAAAGTTCCGAGTTCTCAACCCAAAGCTTCAGCTCCGAGCAGAGCAAAACCACGTATGTGGCGGAATCTTACAGCGTGGAGAGCTACGAGAAGTACTTCCTCACCTCACCGAGCAACTCCGGGCTCTCTGAGAGATCGACGAGGCGTAACGATGGGTTTCAGTCCAATTTCGACTCCGATTGCTTGGAGAGTCAAAGCTCCGATCAGGAGAACTTTGACGAGGACACGATGAGGCTCAAATTGCAGGAATTGGAGAGGGCTTTGCTCGATGACAACGATGACGAGGACGACGATAGCATGGAAATCGACGATTCGTGGATCGATCCCGCCAAGAATGTGTCAGATTCTGATTCAAATCCTGTTCGAATCGGGCATGGAAACGAGGAAACTTCTGATATCGTGCCTCGAACACCGAAGAATCTGCTCATCGGCTGCGCTGAAGCGATCTCGGAAGGGAACATCAAGGAAGCTTCCGAGATGATTAACGATGTCAGGCAGATTGTTTCGATTTCCGGCGAGCCGTCGCAGCGGATCGCAGCTTACATGGTCGAAGGCCTCGTCGCCCGGATCGCCGCCTCCGGAAAGTTCCTCTACAAAGCCTTGAAGTGCAAGGAACCGCCGTCGTCTGACCGATTAGCCGCTATGCAGATCCTTTTTGAGATCTGCCCGTGCTTCAAGTTCGGATTCATGGCGGCAAATGGTGCGATCATTGAAGCATTCGCTGGCGAGAAAACTGTCCACATCATCGACTTCGACATCAACCAAGGCAACCAGTACATGACACTGATCCAGACGGTTGCTTCCAGGAAAAGCAAACCGCCGAGCCTGAGACTCACCGGCGTGGACGATCCGGAATCCGTCCAACGCTCGAACGGAGGGCTGAGAGTCATCGGACAGCGGCTCGAGAAGCTCGCGGAGGAGCACGGCGTCCCATTCAAGTTCCAAGCCGTGGCGGCGCGAACAGCGGACGTGACCCCGGCAATGCTCGGCCAGCGACCCGGGGAGGCGCTCGTCGTGAACTTCGCGTTCCAGCTCCACCACATGCCCGACGAGAGCGTCTCCACAGTGAACCAACGAGACCAGCTTCTCCGGATGGTGAAAGGGCTGAAACCGAAGCTGGTGACGGTGGTCGAGCAGGACGTGAACACAAACACGACGCCGTTCCTCCCCCGGTTTGTGGAGTCATACAACTACTACTCGGCGGTGTTTGAGTCGCTGGACGCGACGCTGCCAAGGGACAGCCCGGACCGGGCGAACGTGGAGCAGCAGTGCCTGGCAAGGGACATCGTGAACGTGGTGGCGTGCGAGGGGGAGGAGCGGATCGAGCGGTATGAGGTGGCGGGGAAGTGGAGGGCGAGGATGAGGATGGCAGGGTTCGAGGCGCGGCCGATGAGCGGGGACGTGAGGGCGGCGATCGGGAAGCAGATAAAGGAGTACTGCGACAAGTACAAGATGAAGGAGGAGATGGGGGCTCTCCATTTCGGGTGGCAAGACAAGAACTTGATCGTCGCCTCGGCTTGGAACTGAATAATCATAGTAATGTCTGATTGTGAACCAGAAATAATGACATTTTTGTTGAGAACACAACACAACTATGCTAATTAATCACCTAATTGTCTTCATATATGTGTAACGTTGTAATGTAGAATTATTATCATCTTTTTCTGTGTGTTGCTTTTTACGAGAGAGCTTGTGTTTGAATAACTTATTTATAACGGTATTAACTGAATATAGTGAATAAAAATCAAATACACTGTAAATGCATATAATCCTTTATATTGGCCTCTCTATATGATAGTTATAACGGAAATATACACTCTATTTTAAAATTTTCATAAAAATAGACTTTCTATTTTTTAAAATAACAAAAATATGCATTCTTAAGTCTAATTTGACAGTACGGTCCTTTATTTTTCTGTTCTCCTGAATTCCTTGCCATGTCTTCAAAACTTTAGCTACTTTCCTAGTCTCTTCTTTTGATTTTGAAGCAGTCTGTTGTCAGCAGAACAGCATCGAGATCTATTCAAGGATTCCACCTTCGCCTTTCTGACCATTTATTCCGCTCGTTGGCGCCTCTCTGTTCAGTCGAGTGTCTTCACGCGTTGTTCGCCTTCCGCTTATGCCCCTTCAGTTCGTTAGTAGCCCTTTATTTCTCTTTTCTAAGCGTAAATTCTACTCTTATTCTGTCTTACATCTAACTGTATACCTCTTTTTCTGTGCTCACTTGACCTACGGGAGGCTAATTGTGCCGATTCACACGTAGCTTGAACGTCGGGAGATTCCGTGACTTAATTGCTTAAGGTAGCGGTTGCCGGAAATAAGTAGTGCATCACTATAATTGGATTCTGCGTTTTCTTATGTAATGTTTAATTCATTTTCGACATCGAAATTACGTTAACGGGTTAAAGTCTTTAACCAGAGTGACACTTATAAGTTTGAAGGTGTTGAATAATTAAGTTTTTTCGACAATAAATATAAAATTTTAAAAAGAGAAGAAAGAAAAACGACATTAAATATAAGATTGTAAACGTCCGAAAAATACCAGTAACCCTAGAAAGAGGGTGATTTTGGATTCAATGTTTGACGCCAACAAAACAGAGAGCAACTTCGGCTTGAGCCTGAAGCTCTTGCAAGACCTTGACGATGTTTGGCCTCGCCATGCTCGTCTTTGTCTCCTGGGCCAGCATTTTCCTCAATCTTCACCCAAAAACACAATCACAAAAGTCAACCACTTCAATCTTTACACAAATAGTCAACACAAGTGAAATCACATACAGAAAATTGAATGGTCTAGTCCTAAATGACCCTCTACAAGGTCAACACAAAGTGATGAACCCCGGAATCTCTATTCCAAATCAACCGAAACGAGAACAAGGCAAAAAACTCTTCCGACGATGTCTCGTACGTTCAACGCACTAAACAAAACCCTAATGCCCAATGCAGGCGCCTATATTTATTAGGTTCCTAAACCCTTAACCCTAGACTAAGTAGAAACTATTTTTCAAGTTAATAATCATAATTAAAATTTTCACTGTGATAAGGAAGCTGTGTATACCTATGAACCATTTCTGTATCTCCGTGTCCCGTGCATACTATAAGCATGCTATTCGTAGGCAAAGCGGCATGAATGCTTCGAATTCTAGCGTCTATCCGAGCGAGAATCTCTTTTAATTCCTTCTTCACCTTGCACGTAATTTCCTTTTTGTCCTTCGAATTATTGCACGTAAGAAGAGAGATCATTTCCGCAAGTTTAGCATTCAGCATGTCCGGATTAGCAGCTTCGCTCCGTAAGTGGGAAATCAATTCTGAGAATCGAGCCCAAACAAAATGCACCTTTTCATTCTTTGCCTGCAACAAGAACTAATATCAGCGTGCAAACTAGGAAAATGATATCTTAATGTTCGTTGCGGAATTTTCAAAACCTCTTTTCGGGCTTTTGAAAGGGCTTCGTCATCAGAAGAAATCGGAAACGAATGGGATGTGTCTGACGAATAACGTTTCACTATTGAAATGTCGTCAATGATGGAAGACGTTTTTCCACAATCGCTTAAAACGGTGAGGAGTTTTTTCCGGATCAATGACGGTGGTGTCCCAAAGCCAGGTCCTGTTCAATCATTAACAGCCAAATATAATATTGTAAAACAAAACATTATGAAAATAAGAAACAAACGGCCAAGAAAATAAAATAGATTTAACAGTGAAATAAAAATGTAATCAACATCATCTATACAAAGATGAAAGCCACTAAAATAAAATTAAATATGTTTGTAAAAGTGATCCAATTCTCTTTATCAATAAAGAAACAATCCCAAACTTTCCTTCAAGAGCAAGGTCGAAGGATCTCCAAACGAAAGCAAAGCAAGAAATAATCCAAACAAAGCATAATTGCGAGTCTATGCTCTCGTCTAGATAAGTACTAATGCAATTCACCGGAAATGACCTAATTACCCCAATGACATAAATAAAGGAAAAGATATAATTCAATGTCCAAGACTAGATGACAGTCTTGTCATTCCTCCGACAACAGGTAATAACCACGACTCCGTTCCTCCGACAACAGGTAATAACCACGACTCCATCACTACCATCTAGATTTTATGTCAAAGTTGAGTTCTGGTGTTCATCACGTACCGTGTTTTATTTTCAGAAGTGCCAGTTCCATTGCCGTATTTGCGTCTTCAATGCTGTTGTGACCACTATCCGATTGCTGTATCTCTTTAGAAAGGAACCGCCTAGCAAGAACTCGAAGGGCCGATTTGAAAGATCCACCACGAGAGTTCTTATACAGAACTGCGGTGTCAATAACCTGCTTGTGAATAATCTTCAACGCTAATAAATCGTTTTCCACTGAATGCCCTACTAAGACGGTTTCGGTGAAAACCAGCTTAAGAAAATCCTCCTGAGTACGGGAATCAACTGTAAATGAATCAGAAATCACGGCTAAGACTCTTTAACACAAAATAATAAACAATATGTAACATCTGAGTTTTTATTTATGTTCTACAGCAATATTTGAATTTCAATTTTGGTCAAGCCTTCGAAAGTGCACATTTATTATTTTTTTAGCCCGTCAACTTTGAAATTCAGATATTGCTAAAGGGGTTAAATAAAAACTTGTGTCTTCACGATAAGGAATCACAGCTTGAAAGATATATTTTGAAAAACATTAACAATAGATAAAAAAGAATAAGAACCTGAATATCTTTAAGACTTGTAGTCACCTCACTTAACATTTCGCTCGTGATCCCACTATACCTGCATGACATATTCGTAATCAAGCATGAAACATCCGATCATTTGATAGGAACTGAGGTAGTAATCAAAGACGAACCAACGGAAATTGACTAAGATGAATGCCCAATAATTTTATTGAATAAATAGAACTTAATATCCAGTCGCTCATTCGAGAACATGACCTTAGCTCTCCCTAAAGACGTAAGAGACAATATGCCAAAACTCACATGCTGTCTCCCTTGGGATACTGACTAGTGTAGATATTAGGAAAGCCTAATCCCTAATTGTTAAAAAGTACCGGAAACGCCCTTATTAACCTAAAACATAAAGGAAATAATTTATGAAAGGAGGTTAAAGACATACCTTGTGTTGTAATCGGTGATTTTATTTGATGGTTTAACCAATTTATCCAGCACCACCTAAAGAAGTCCAAACAAGAGCTGCTTAGAATTTAAAATGATTTATAATGATCCATAAAAATATAAATAAGATACATCGCTGACCGATAAAATTAATGTTGATATCCATAAAAATCGGTAACAATTTGAATGCAAGGAATACAATTACAAACCCTAAGGCTTTCGCCTCACTAATAAGGTTGAACAAAAAAATAAAAAAATTGTAATACACTATGAAAATTTTTAGAAATACCTGTCCTTGAACATCCACCAAAGTCACTCTTGTCAGCTCAAAACCCTCGTGTGTTATGCACTGCATTATCAGTATTAAGACCATAAATTATATAGCATAGCTAAAGTATTCCACACATTAATATATATATATATAGCTCTAAATTCTTCAATTTGAATACTATATGTACTTACTTACCATCTCACAATCGATCCCCAACATCTCATAGGGAGATGCTTGTGAAGGAGAAGGAAGAGTAGAAACAAAATCTGCATTGGGCAGTAAGATGTTAGTTTTGGTGAAATTTGCTTTTATATACCCTCCATTTTTAAAATTTTTTGTAAAAATATACCCTCTTATTTTCAAGACCAGCTAATGTATAGCCTCAAAGTGTACTTTTAAAGTTTATATTCTTTTTTATACCCTCCCATCATTTTAATTTTAAGAAACCCAAACTTGCCCCTTATTCATAATTTACAATAACTAATTACATATAATTTTTATTTACAAAATACTCCTTAAATTAACATAGTTCTACATAAGATGTATTAAGTTAACAACCAAACAAGAGAATAGCACAACACAAGAACAACAAAATATGCATTTCCGTTCACCTGACTGGTTGAGAGAATAGCCATTCTCTTCCATCTCTTTTTCTGAAAGCGTGTAATAAGTTACGGGGAACGGTATGTTTTTCGTGAGTTCAGCAAAGGATTGCTTTTCTTCCGGGGAATCAGAAATTTCTGCAAGAAGATGTCAGTGTGTCCATGTATCAGACCAATATTATATTTACACTCATATCTAAACGATGCTTCTCGTAAGGCTTGAAGTGGTAACAAGAGAAATTAAAAAATTAATGTTAAGAAAAACGAGTTCAGAGAAACTTGCTTTAATAAAGAAACTACACATATATGAAACAATTAAATAAGATATTGGTGACCCCTCCACTGCGAAAATAGCATAAATATCCCATCCTCTAAGATTTTTGTGTTGATTTGGCCCTTCCATTCTAGAAATAGTGGAAAATTGCCCTTGCTTCAAATTTTTATATGGATTTGGTTTTTTGACCATCAATTAACAGAAAATTAAACAAGGGGCCAATTTTGCTGGGCCAAATCCACACATCCATGATAAAAGAGGGGGCCATTTCGCCAAATCCACACATTCCTCATAAAGGAGGGGCCGATAGCGCCAAATCCAATAAATCATTAAATAATTAGTCCGCTTTATGCCATACAGTATCTGGAAGATAATAGATTCAATCATTCAACAAGTGGTGTACTTAGTGAAATATAAATAAATTTCCATAAAAGTTGACCTTTTTCAGCTGCTGGCTCAGGCTTGGTCAGCACCGGATGACTTTGGTCTCTCTTTCTTTTGTTGACTGTGCAAGTCAGAAGAGCGTCGATTGTTTGCATACCATCCACAACGCAGCTATAAATGGAGTCGAAAATCAAAATACAAAGAGATTTTAGAAGGAAATGCATATGAATTTTTAGAAAAGGAATATAGGGATACAAGAGCTGAAAGACAATACTGTGAGCGAAAAATAAATATATACAGTTGTCAGAGGAAAAATATTAAAGTCTAACCTAAGTGACAATACTGCCCTTGGACTGCCGCAGAATTCTTTAAGACTTGAAAGAGCTTTGGACTGAGATAAGTACAAAGCGGCATCGAGGCCGGGAATGTAAAGCATCACCACTTTGGGGATGAGAGGTTTGTTCTGAAATCATTATCAATTGTGTAAGTGTGATACTAAAATAAAAATACCATATGCCTAAGTATAAATTTTTCATTCAATCACTTGTTACGGGAAAATTCTTCACAAATGAACCAAAGTAAGCTCCGCCTAAATCTCTAGTTCAGGTTCTGCCAATATAAAATCATAATACTGTATTCATGACCAAACCCCGTAATCCAAGACAGTTGCGCATTTAACTTTTTCTTTGTAATATTTTAACAGGATTGTTTAACTTAACTTATAAAATAAAATCTAAATGACCTATGAAAAAAAGCACTTAATAAACTAGAATTCATATTTGAACAAAAGAAAACAACAAACTTGGATTTACGGGTTATGGAGGTGATATTCTGACTTGTAAGATTGTTTTGAAGGAAATATAACAATAATAAACACAACATAACACATGTTAATAACAGATAAAGGGATTAACCTTAACGAAAACCCACGTAGGATTGAATCCTTCAGCAAGTACCCAAGTTATTAATCCTTGAACATCCTACACCATACGAAAAGGCGGCAATCAAAATTTCCGAATTGCTTACCGCGAAAAGGAAAAACCAACAAAAAATTGGGAAGTTATAGGCATCTACTTACTTGCAAGCTCAGTGAGGAGTAAGCCTTCGATTCTTTGAATTCAATCTCGGCTTTACCCTGTTTCGAAAATCAGACAAACAGAGTCAGTACATAGACAAATTTAGAGTTGATCAAATCTATCTGCACTAGCTAATGAACAAAAAAAATTGCTCAATAATTTGACATGAACCATGTTAATTATACCGAAGATCAATCCTATTAACGAATAATTCAACATGTTATTGTAAAAGAGCGAACCCATTGAAGAAAATCCCCAAAAGACGAGAGAGAGAGAGAGGTACCTGAGGCCCATAAATGTCGAAAAACTTGGAGGGTTCATCAGCGTCGTTCTTCGAAGAATCGTTCTCCGAATCCAAAGCCTGGGCTTTGCGCTTCGGAGAAACCATGGTTCTCTCGGAAACCCAGAGAGGAAGTGAGGAGGGTTTTAGTTCAACAGGGAGAGAGACGAGTGTTACTGTTAGCTAGCTTCGAGGCTGCTAAACCCTTCCATGTGTTTTCCACCATTTATGGATGCGTGCCAAATTTCATGTTTTAACTTTTTTAATTCGCGGTAAAAGTACTTACTTAGACCAATTTAGTTTTCAAGTTATTTATTTGAGGGATAATCGCAATAAAATTAAAAGTACTAATAGTTTTTTCATCGTCGTTGATAAGTTCCCATTTAATTTTTTTTTGGTGGTAAAGCTTTCATTTTCTGAACTGGTAAGGCAGTTAGTCTTGCATCTACTATTTTCAAGTCAATTGCCACGTGACATTCTGTTGACTATCACGTGGCATGCCATGTCACCTGAATGCCACGTGGATTTAAAAAAAATTACTTTTTAAAAAAATATCTAAAATAATTTATCAAGAACTTATTAATAATTTTATAATAATTTAAATACCGAAAAATCAGAATGAAGACCGGGTAATAAAATTTTAAGAAATAAATTTGAAAATTCAAATATCATCATATTTTGCATCCAAAACCGGATTTTTTCACCTGAATACCAAAACTTCCCTAACAACTTGATTCCAAGATATGCAACTTGATTTCAAAACAACGAAAAGTACAAAACGAGTAATTAGATTTCAAAATATGGATTAAATTGAACTTCACGAACTTGCATTTATTACTAAAATATTGTGTCATATATCCAATAATTTTGTAATATGTTCTCTAAGGATCACGTTTATCATAAATACTATTGTGGGTATTTTTGAGATTTAAACAAATTAATTAAATAAGACAAATATATTTTTCTTATACTTAATTAAATCTAATATCAGTAAAAAAATCCCCGCGGATACCTATTTTAAATATTGAAATGCCTAAAAAGACTAAATAAAATACTATTTATTAATATTCCAAAGCGTACCTCGGAGGCAAAAACTGCGCCCTTGGTTTGCTAGCATCGTAATTATTAAAAATTTATAAATAACTTCTAAATAGATAATTTTATAATTTTTTAGATTTAATTTTTAATTTTTTAAAAATATATATAAAAATCCACGTAGCAATCAGATGACATGGCATGCCACGTGGCATTTGACTTGAAAATAGTGGATGAAACTATTGTACTTTTTAACACTTTACGTATTATTATTGTTGATGTATGATATTCGATTTAACTTAGGCGGACTCTGATCTTATGTGTTTCTAACTCTCAAATACTCTAGCGTATAAATATATGAAACCAAATCAATAAGATTGGGGATTTTGTAGAGAGGTTTGTCCCAAGGCGGTACTTGACTACGTCATCTTATTGCGATAGAAACATGAACGGACAACTAAAAAGAGAAGGAAGAGAAAAAGTAAGAAAATACAATAAGATGCTCTCACTCGGTAAAAAGAGAAGAAGTATAGTTTCTTGATGAATGCCTCTGTGATACTTCGTTTAAGGTTGGTATTTATAGCCTTCATTTCTTCTTGTTGAATTTTCCTGAAATTTTTGGGGACGTTTCTTCGAGCTGATCGGGCTAACTGATTGTTCAGTTGACAAGTGCCCCCACAACTGCGTGCTTTACGCCGAGCTGGACTCTTGACTGAATAGAGTCACTGTAAATTTGACTTCGTGCTCTTAATCTTCCATCTATTTTGAATTGATGAAGCCGGATAGGGTTTGTGACAATTTTGCCCTTAGTTTTCTCTGATGATGACGAATAGCTTTTGGGCTTATAGTCGGTAGCTTCTGTTCGTGGGCTTTACGGTTGCAGGTACCTTAGTGGGCTTTTGGGCTACGTAAATGGGTCTATTTGAATATCTAATATTCTTTAAGGTCATTGGTTTGTTTTGTTACGAAATTAATTAATTCATAATTTGTACGACATGTCATTTCTAATGAAAACGACGAATTTACGCATCCACAATTATCACTGTTTTTTTGTGTTGTTTTGGAATAGATAATCCAAAAATTTATATTTTTCACTAATCACTTTAGTATTATTATCACTGTTACGAAATGAAAAAAAAAATATCATCACTATTTTTCACCAACCAAAAGTAAAATTTTGTTGGTTCTTCTTTTACGTTGTCACCAATCAAACGTTAAATGACATTGGGTGACGCTGTGATGATACCACTTCATTGCCTATTTCATTTTAATTTTCACATTTTGACAATGTGTACCACTATTTTACTCACATTTCGCTAATTTCACATGTTGTTGTTCTAAAACTGTGACAAGTACCTCAAAATGTACCAAAACGTAGGCAAAACTGGTGGCACACATCGTAAAAGTTAAGATGAAATGTGAAAATAAAGTGACATCATTAAAACGTCACACATGTCATCTAATATTAAACAATAATACCGTAAAAAAAATAACAACAACATTTTGCTTCTTTCTTTTTTATCACTTTAGATATTAATGCCGCCACTACTTTTCACTATTTTACGTCAATTTATTATTATTATTTTTTAAGGAAGTATTATATCAAGTTATCATTTATCAACAACCAATAAAACGATTTAATTACCTAAAAAAAACGATTTAGTTTTAATTTGTTGTCGATCTTTTACAGTCGAAATTACGGCATGCCGTTAACTTCCAATATTGCCCTTTTCCCCAATCCGATATGGGAACGAATTGAAGGGCAAATACGGAAATAATGCTTTTATTGAAGAAAGCACACAGTGAAATAGCTAGCTCTTTCTTTCTTTCGAGAACCCTCACCGTCTTCTTCTTCTTCCCCAAGAAACTGTCCGTTGTCGAGCTCGAATTGACAGAGATCCATGTCGCGGAGCATCGTTCAGCCGGTCGGCCAGAAGAGGCTCACCAACGTCGCCGTCGTCCGTCTCAAGAAGCGAGGCTTGCGCTTCGAGATCGCTTGCTACAAGAACAAGGTTCTTTCATGGCGTTCTGGCGTGTATGTTCTTCCTTACCTTCTCATCATCTATATCTATATATGTATTCGCACTCGCACATACTTCAGCTACAGTTTGGATCATCATCACAGACTGATATTTGCATTAGCTTTTGTTACTGTTAGATTGTGTCTGTTTCTGAAATGTCCATAGTACTAGAGAATTTATTTGTATAAAGTCGTGTGTAATGTGTGTTGAATTTGGAGAAACAGCGAGAAAGATTTGGATGAAGTGCTTCAATCGCATACGGTTTACTCGAACGTTTCGAAAGGAGTTTTGGCTAAGTCCAAAGATTTGATCAACACGTTTGGCTCTGATGATCAAACCAAGATCTGCTTGGAAGTGAGTATTTGGCAGTCTGCTAATCTTCGCGTGTGTATATATCTATTTGTAGATGTATTGAGGCGATTTCTCTTTGAATTGTGTTGTGAACTATGTATTTCCCATTAGATTTTGGATAAAGGAGAGCTTCAAGTGGCTGGGAAGGAGCGGGAGTCGCAGTTATCGAATCAGTTCAGAGACATTGCCACAATTATCATGGAGAAAACCTACAACCCCGAAACTCAGCGCCCTTATACTATCAGTATGATTGAGCGTCTTATGCGTGAAATTCACTTTGCCGTTGATCCAAATAGCAATTCCAAGAAACAGGTACTTTTCTATATTTACTTTGAGTTTTGTAAGCTAATGGTTATTTTCCATGAGAAATTTGAACCTGATTTACTTACTTTAATGTGTAAGGGAAGGGTTGTATAATTTGTTGGTCCTTCTTCGGCTCTTTTTATTAATAACGTTGTCAGTTTCAGGTCAGCAAGATGTTGAGAGTTCAGTGTAAAGCATAATGTTAATTCTGTTTGGTGCATCTCTGAAAGAAAATATTAGAATCTTTGAGGTCAAAATTTGTACTATGTTTGTGCTTTTTTGAAGCTAAACTTGTACCTTATTACTCTGCTTCTAATGTTGAACGTTCCAAGCATCTTTTTCTGTGATGGTAGTTAGAAATAATTTCATCATTTGTGCGTTGGGTTATGTCTTCTGTTCGTATAGTCGAAAATGTCTCTCTCTTATCTATTCATTTCTCCGCTACACTGCTTTTTCTGGTATAGACATGTTTTGGTTTGTGTTTCTTAGCTAATTTATAATCTTTTGCAGGCATTAGAGCTCATTCACGAACTTCAGAAGCGTTTTCCACTTAAACGTTCTCCAATGAGATTAAGGCTTACTATGCCCGAACAGGGTTCTCCGTCGCTTCTGGAAAAGATGAATGAGTGGAGTGCTAAAATCGTCTCAAATGACCAATCTGGAAGTCAGCACATTATGGTATGTTTTACAATTAACATATTCTAGCTATACTATTATTATGGGCAACAGTACTTTCTCCTTCCTTCGGTAGCAAAGTTTCTTAGTTGCTTTATGAGAATTTGTCAGGGAATGAATAACTCGAGGCTACTTGTTCTTGATCAGGTTCCTTTCGGTCAGTCTGGTAGACCCAATAATAGGAAATAGTTTAAATCATCTAATTTTATTTTTGTCCATTGTATTAGGAGGGGGTATTAGATTGTTATACAATAAAATGGGATTATGGTTTTAGGGTATTTTAATCATGTTCCTGACCGCAGGATTTTTGCGGAAAATCGTGTTTGGGTCCTATCAGTATCACAGTCTTCATTTTGGGGAAAAGATTGTGTTAGACCCATTATTGGGAAAAGAAGGGTAAACCTGTAACTTTATCTAGGCAGCTAGCCTTAGTTGTCTTTTGGCTTTGTTAGGGTTATTTTGGGTCATAAGCAGTTAGAGTGAGAGTGGGATGAGGGTTTCAACCCAAATCCCATATAAGGAGAGACAGTTATGATTTCAATGTTGTGTTTAGTTTGGTTGAAAAATCTCTTATCTTATGGAGAGTTTTTGGCTTCACTATCGAACGAGAAGGGTTTTGTGGCATTACCGTCCTGGTCAATTCCCGTTGGTTTGTGTGCGGGTCTCTTTGGTCCAGAACAGTTAGCTTTAGAGAATATCATCTCTCATTTCCTCTTTGCCACTCATGAACTCATAATGCACATCGTTCTTCTTCTATTTTTTCTTGTACCATTTGATTAAATAATATGGTAGTATGCTGTTAAATTATATAGTTAATAATCGCTAATGCATCTTGATTTCTTCTTATTTCCGATGCAGATTTGCGAACTGGACCCTGGATTTTATCGGGACTGTGAGACATTACTAGTGAATAACCAAGGAAGGTTTGAAGTTCTTGCACTCTCTGTCCACGCAGAAGGAGGCGCCGACGTGGATCAGTACGATGAACAGGACATGATCAACGAAACCACAGAGCCGGTTGCAAAACTGAGCAACAAATTGCAGAAACAAACCATCTCTGCCAGCACTGCAAATTCCAAAGACGAGGCGAAGCAGAGCAAATGTGCCACGTGCGACGCGTTTGTGGGTGACGCCAAGCAGTTCAGAGAGCACTTCAAGAGCGAGTGGCACAAACACAACTTGAAGCGCAAAACCCGCAATCTGCCTCCGCTCACCGAGGAAGAATGCTCTGCAGATGTGGAAATTGAAGACTCGAAGAACGATCTGAAGGATTATTCGTTCTGAAAATTGGATCGAAACTGAAAGTGGTGATACGGGTTATGTTGTTTTAGTGTAGATCTGATGAAACGAGAAAAGAAGAAATATGTACAAAACAAAACACCCCATCTTGAACATCAAAGTCTTTTTTTTTTTGGCTGGGAAAAGGTCGACTTTTACAGGACATGCTGTTTTGGAACAGAATTTGCCCAATTCCGAGGGAAATATTGAGTTGAATTGAGTTCAGTTTTGTGTAATTATTTTGTATTATTATTAAATAGGTGTGCGGTTTGGGTAAATGATTGAAAATATTGCTGAAAAACGTCACTGAAGCTCAAAACTTGTTGAAATTAAAGTGTGTTAGGTTTTTTTTTTTTTTTTTTTTTTTTTGATAAGCAAGGAAAGAAATGAGCATCGACTAAAATGAAATTTTAAAATGTCCGAACATAGGTGATATTTGTATAATTGAATACAAAATACATGAACAAAAAACGTTTTCAAGACGGTAATTAAAAGTCACAACTCATAAGTAATAAAATTGTTCTTCCTAGGGTAATAATGCCTAACATTAAGGTATAATTGTAGCAAAAGTACCTAAACTTTTTAAAATAGCATGCATATTCTCAAAATTTCAATTGTACTACTGATTAGATACTCAAGGTCTTAAAATTTTACGTTTTTCATTGATTTCGGTCATGTATCTCCGTTATTGTGAGTTTTCACGTTCATGTATTTCAAATTATCACTTTTTCACGTTTTGAAAATTTTCATGTTAAATACTTCAATTTGAGGAGAACACGTGTAAATGACCTTTACATTAATGGAGACATAAATCAAAATCATTTTTTTTCCAAAATTAATTGAAAGCTCGAGAATATGCGACTCCATTTTGAAAATGGGAGGTGCTTTTGGTGCAATAATCCTAACATTAATTATTTGATTATAGTGATCGGTCATGCCAAACAAAACCAAATCATAATATAGCCAATTTTAACCTCACCAAATGGATAAGAAATTTGAAGTCCACCACCACTTGCTATGAAGATTTATTTTTATGCCCCTTGGGACTTTCCTTGGGTTTCATGACCCAACAAAGTTGTTGATGGTTAACAAACAAACACACTCAACATAAAAGATTGTCCACACATATTTGAGCCCTATTAGAGCCATACAATACTATAATAATATCCACTACAAAAAATAAAAACGACATGACTTGATAGATATAGTGAGAGGAGAAATATATTAGAGAATAATATTCCTTGGCGAACAAAACACTAAATTCTAGTATGGCTTTGGAGAATTGCTTGCAGTTGAGCACCGCGTGCACAACGAGAGTTGGTGCCGTGCAATCCCACCACACAATTTCCCTGAAAGAGCGGCCAAACTCACCATTGTTTCGGAGCTTCCCCAAGCAATCTTTTGGCTCTTCTACCCTCACCACCACTTGTACCAGGAAACCCCTCTTCCTTTGCAAAGCCAAGGAGGCTCTTGATCAAGGTAACTCATCTTCTTCTTTTTTACCATAAATTGATTTATAGTATTTTATGCTTAAGATGCAGAAAATACCCAATTATTTCTTAAACATTGTGTCCCAAAACATGCAAAAATATTAAAATAAATCATATGTTACTAACTTGCTTTTCTCCAAAGCCATATTACTAAACTAATAATAGTAATTGGCAGAAATCCCCCGCGAACTTTGTTTTTTGTGCATTTTCATCCTCCGAACTTTTCTTATGGCGCACTTCTCCCCTGAACTTCCATTTTAGTGCAGAACACTCTCTATTATAGGTTATTATGCATTAAAAGGAAAATTCAGATGACATATTGTAGCACAAATAAGATTTATAGGAGTGCAACTAAAACAATTTAACACAAACTTGTCATAAATCTTCATGGAAATTGGTCTACATTCATTATTTGATTGGAAACTCGCAGTTCAAGTGGCGACAGACTCGAGCTGGGACAGCCAAGTGATCGCGAGCGAGTACCCGGTTCTGGTGGAGTTCTGGGCCCCGTGGTGCGGGCCCTGCCGGATGATCGCTCCGGTGATCGATGAGCTGGCCAAAGAGTACTCCGGGAAGCTCGAGTGTTACAAAGTCAACACTGACGACTGCCCCAATATCGCCACCAAGTACGGCATCAGAAGCATCCCGACCGTGATCTTCTTCAAGAACGGCGAGAAGAAGGAGAGCGTCATCGGCGCAGTGCCGAAGTCGACCTTATCGGCCACCATAGACAAGTATATCGAAGGTTGAAGAATGGAGAGTCATGGTGGTATATATATATATATATATGCATGTATATGTGTATGTATATGTAAGAGACATGATCATACCATAAGAGCACTGCCGTAGGTGTATATTTCCATTGTTAATACTTTTGAGTGACACCTTTGAATTGGTATATTGACATCTTAGTTTTTCTTTCCTTTGTACATTATGATCAAAATGCATGTTCTATATGGCACAAATGGAGCTTCATCACTGTTGCATACCGCCATAAAACGGTTTAAATGTTCTTGTTGATTCCGTCACAGAAGTCAGTTTCGGCGGTTTATTGATTAGTAGTACACCTCCGGTGCTGGTAAGGTCGGGACCGTGGTCTTACTTACATCACCGGTCTTCTGGCCAACAAGATCACTAAGATTGACCGCTGGCGCTGGAGAGAAGGTTGGTGGATACACGCTCACCGGCACCGCTCTCACTCGAAATTTGGTATGCATGTGTCCTTAAGTTTATGGACAAAAAATTTAATAAATTGTGTACAATTTTTGTAAATTAAACACAAGTTTTGACATCTTATATAAGATACAAAGGTAGATAACTTTTTTTGTCAAAAATTCGACGGAATAGGTACATTAAAATAAAAATAAAAAATATACAAAGTGAATAATATTAAATTATTCATTTTATAAAATGAGATGTTACATAAAAATACGAAATTAAGACTTCCTGAAGGACTTTTAGTATCAATTATCAAACATGTAATGCAACTGATTTCTTCCTATTACTGACTGAGATCCAAGAGGTAGATTTTTAAAAATTGTCGTTGACTCGGTTTCTCGTCAACTGAATTAAGAGAGGTAATGCTCGGAAAGAACGATAATAGGCACACAAGAATTATTATCGGAAAATAAATGGCTACTTCAGTGAATCAGGTAGTTAGAGCTCTCTTCTAGGGTTGATTTATTTCTCGCATGATCTATAAGATTCATTTCTCCTCTCAGGATGAGCTCGTCCTTCTAACTCAATCCAAGGTTGTTCAATCGGATGCTCGGAGAGACACATCTGAAACGATTCTCAGTCTTTCAAATCGATGCGCTGGCCCTAACTTCCGGTGAGGCCACAGGAGCAGCCGTATGGTCCCGTTAGTTACACATCAAAGATTAATCCATACCAATAAGACACTGGAAGTTAAGGGAACTTTGACTTCCAGTGACAAGTCCGAGGAGGGGCTCGTTCGGGTTTCCGAGAAGAAAAATCAGTTGATTAGAAAAGACAGAAAGAGAATATAGAATCGAAGGAAGCCAAAGGCAATCAGTTCCTTCCCACGATTGGCAGGCCTCATAATTCTCAACTCACTCATAATGCTTTTCCGACCACAAATTATAATTAAAAAAAAAGTCATAACATTGGCCATTCGAGTACACGATTACAAATTCTCAATTGGTCAACTTCAAATCATCGCTCTTTCATTATTTTTTGGTGGGCAACACAGTTCTTTTAAAGTTCGGGACTCAAAACTGTCAACAAGACACAAGAACATGCAATCAATGATGATGGTAATAAATAAACATATACGAAAAGAAGAAGAAAGAAGAAAAAAAACATGATGTATATTTCGAAGAATTATAAAAAAGCTCAAGAAAATTAGCCCCATCACCATCATTATCATCAGCCACACCACCAGATTTCCTCCTTTCTTTCTTATATTATGTGTTGTAAATAACAGATTAGTACAAAGTGGGAGACACAAAAAACAGCCCTGTTAATTCAATCATTCCCATTCTACCCCCTTCCCTACCCCCTCCCGGTCCAGGGGCGATTCTGCCATTTCCCTCGTGCTGCAAAAATACAGCCCTAACCACAGGCAGTCACTGTTAAAGACACGTCAAACGTCGACTATCTGTTCTTACGGCGAAGCCCTCCAATCAAATTGCAGATTGCTGAACCCGTTCATGCTCATGGCCGAAGCCGCATCCTGCTGCTGATGATGATGGTGCATCATCTGATCCCTGCCGTTCATTGCTACCCGTCCGTTCATCATCTGATTGTTATTCCCCATCGCCGCTCTGATCCCATTGACCACCGCGGTTTGACCGAACCCCCCGTTGCCAGCTGGCAACATCCCGTTGGCGCTCTTCCCCCCGCTGTCGCCGAGCTGGCTGGACATCATCATCTCGTGCAGGATCTTCTGCACAGAGCTCTGGGAGTCAACCCCCGCGTCGGACTGGTCACCGGAGACATTGGGCGGGTTGTTCGACGAGGCCGGTGCCGGCGGGACCGCGGAGGATGAGGAGCCACCTGGGGATGCAATCTGCTGCTGCCGGGAGTTCATGGAGTTCTGGTGGAGCAGCAGACCCGCAATCGTGCTCGCCGACGAAGTCGACGTGCCGTTTCCGCCAGCTATTTGGCCAGAGATTGGATCGCTGGAGCCGTTGACGTTGTGCAGAGGGTTCTGTTGCTGCTGTTGCTGCTGTTGTTGCTGAGAGTGGTCTTCGTTCTGCGGCGCTGCTTGACTATGGGGCCCGGCTGTCGTGCTCGTTGTTCTTCGAGGGAACTTATTTAAGCTCTCTGAAATTATAACAGATATCAGGTTCTGGTTTGGGACATAATGTCAAGACCCTGAGATATCGTTTTCATCAAGGGAGAGATCACTGGAGAGTATACTAAATTACTAGACTAATTATGGTTTATGCCATAGTGATCGACAATACTGTTACATTCCCGAGATATTGATTAGTCACAGGACTATCCAAATTCTAGAGAGAAACTACACTAAATTACTAGACTGAATAATTCTTGACTAACCTTACATTGATTATGGATCTCTTAAATAGAACCTTAAGAGACGAACCGGAACTTATATTAATAAGCCCCAAACATAAGCATCATTAAATAACTGAAACTAAATTAAATAATTTATACCACAAGAAATCTTTAAATCTTAAAAAAGAAAAACAACTCAAATTAAATGGCTTATATGACGAGCAGAGCATGTACCCATAAAGTAGTGTTTTGGGGTGGCATAATCCCGTTGTCTGTTTACAGCAGTTTAAGTACCCAACGTAATGTTACGATAATTGTGTCCCAAATACCCAATCTGAACACTAACGGGAACTTACAGAGCCACATAAACCGTCACAGTGGAGACTCAACCCGTGATAAAAAAAAAACGACGGGATTATGCCCACCCATATCACTACTTTATAGGTACTTATGACCCAAATAATCCTAAATTAAAACATTAAAACAGAAAAAAGCTTACCCATAGGTCCTGTCCCAGTTTCTCTGCTGTAATCAATCAAATCTTTCATACTATTCACCACTTCTGATATCTGCATTTTCATTAAAAAAAAATGGCAATTCCTTCATTAATCACCAAAGTACACGAATAACACAAATGTCAAATATTCTCTCAACTCCAGTATGTTACAATATTTGACCACCTCCTTTTGTTTAAAATTAATTCAAACATACGCCTACAAAACGATTAAATTACTCAGAATATTTAACAGATAGCAGTAGATATTATTTGAAAAATGCAACTCCAACTTCATATATTTACAGAAAATATCGAAGACTGCTTTCCGTTTAAACATTCATTGCCATTAAATAATTAGCCAGTAGAAATAGAATATAACCTGAAGGCATCGTACGTATCTCTTCGTATAACCCAAATCATTGACTAAAGGCACTTCTAAAGTTTTTGCCAATTGCCGCGCTGACGCCACAAACCTACAGTGAAACACATATATTGCAAATTTAGTAATTTGAATCCACATAAAGACTCTTCAAATTACATGTTACGATTAAATTAAACAAGCACGCTTTGACAAAAAACAGGACAAGGTTGCAAAATGTTTTTCAACGTATGAAACAATTTATTAAAAGAAGAAAAAAAGTACAACAAACTTACATATTACAGTTATTCTGCATCTCTGGAAGAGAGAGATTGGACGAAGCATTTTGAGTAGTAGCCTGGTATTTTTGAGCTGCGTTACCAAGCTGAGTGACCTGTGATAAAAATACTAAATTATATATGACCGGTAACAAACAAGCCTCTAAAACATGCATGTAACCAAAGATCTTGTCTAGTAAAAGCAATCCATTTTAATGAGGCGTATTTGTTTTACCCAACAAACCATGCTCACATAAAATGATTGTACTCAAAGATGGTTATTTTCTAAGCTATAGTTTCCTTTCCTGAGCAGATATACTATTTGCAGTTACCTGTGGAACCAACAATCTTCGAGGGATAAGCTCTTCGTGACGCCTTGCACAAAATTCCCAAGAGCAAATCTGAAAAGAAAAAACTCAAACCTAAATAAATTGGAAAAACTAAATCTAAGAAGAAAAAGATCACGATTTTATTCCTTATTTCCTTCTAAATACCTTGAGATCCGGGGAGAATACAATTCGGAGTTGACCATCACGAACAACACGAAGTTGCTCAAAAACACTCTCTTGAATCGCCTTTGCGTAGTCTAGAACGATCTGGCCTGATGAATTATGATACTCACGAGGCATATCAATATAAAGAAGTTCCTCCACAGTACCACTCTCGTACTTAATCTTGAACAGCCGGGGAAGAACCTCAACAGTCGCTTCTGGAATATACAAACCCATCACATGTCAATATAAAGAAAAACTACTAAAAATATGACATGAAAAATATATTATATCCACATCTTCCTTAAGGATACATAAAGCCACTAAATAATAATAGAGATCCCAAGGCTACTTGGAATAAGAATTATAGTCGGAGTAATTATCAGCGATGCTCCCTGAATCTGAACTTGTAAATTGTATCACTCTCTCACTTGATAGTTAAAAAATCAACAATTCTTGTCAAATTTTAAGGTAAATCATCAATTATTGTCAAATTTTAGAAAAATCAACAATTCTTGTCAGATTTAAAGTCACAGGCAATTCAAGTACTAATATATTTATGATGATTTTGTCCCTAAACGCTAATATGTTAAAGAATGTGGCTTAAATTTCAACGGAAACCATGGATTCTTTTATCAATAAGGAGAAAAACGCATAAAACTTTTGTGGGGTGGGAGGACTGTGACACCACCATAAGCTCATGAGGCATAATTGATAACAACTCCTATAGATATAAGAAAATAAAAATGAAGCTTGATGGAATTCCCATATTCGAAAAGTTGAACATCGTAAATAAAGAGACCATAACAAAAGATAAAAAAGGGATGTCAAGATTCAATATTTCAACGTACCAAAACCACGGCCAGGCTTCCGGTTGCATATTTCGCAATGCCATACATCCTGCAAATTATGTTCATCAAGATATAAACTCAAAGTAATAGTTCTGCGATAATCGCTGATGTTCAACGAGTACTGAACAGCTTGGTACTGAATTACAATGGTGAAAAAGAAAAGAAAAAACGCAATAATACAAAGACCATACAAAAGCAGTACGGTAAAAAGAACTAAAAATGTTAAAACAACATAAACATCACTATCAATTCTTTATTTTTATTAATTTTCATTCTATTTAAGTTAATTTTCTTTATTAGGTACATTCCTTACTAACAACAGAAATTACTGTCTGATTTTACTATTAACTCCATTCTGTTTTCTAATTCTACATATTAGGCTGTATTTCCTAATTCAATTCAATTTAATAAGAATCATTATTCCTTCCCTTTCACTCGCATTTCCACTCAAACATGCGAAATGTATTATAGTAGTACCATAACATTAGTTTGTATACCTGTGGGAAAACACCGGTTGTTTGCCGGCCACTTCCATACATAGACACACACCATTTCTTCTTCGCACGAGGAGCGAAAAATTCAGCAACAAACTTCCTCCAAAACTCAATATTATTGTCCTGCAACAAAAGATACGTCATAATCAGAAATGAAATAAGGCAAACAATAAACAAACGCAAAAATAAAATAAAAATAGAGATATATAAGATAGATGAGAAATAGCTCAATAGATTACGGTGCTAATAATATGCAATAGTTATTATTTAGTATAGCTTAGTTATATGCCCATATGTTAAGACTAGCTTAAAGATTAAACTATACATTTCATTCAATGATGATTGAGGCATAATCTTACTTCGGGTCTTTGTTGTTGCTGATGCATATAACTCGTCAAACGTCTTGCGCACATTCCGGGCTCATACGCAGGCTTCACCGAAGAACGCAAGTTCTGTTGCTGAAGTTGTTGCAATTGTGGTCGTTGCTGAGGCATCGCTTTCAGAAGCTGTTGTTGTTGGTGTTGCTGTTGTAACTGTAAATATCGTTGTTGATGCAGCAGATTAATCTGAGCAGCGGCAGCCTGAGATGATTGCCGAGACATTTGAAGGAACTGTTGTTGCTGTTGTTGTTGCTGCTGATGTTGCTGATGTTGTTGTTGCTGTTGTTGTTGATGAATGAACAGAGACTGATCGGAATGTTGTTCCAATTTTACCGGGTTCAAACCTCTCATGGCCTGAATCTGCGGTTCCAATTTCACTGTGTTGAGATTTCTCAACGGATTCAATTGCTGTTGATGTTGTTGCTGATGCTGAGATTGCCCGTGTTGCTCGTTAGTCATTTGCGGTTCTAACTTGACCGGTCCCGCATTCGCTAGATTGTTTCGAATGGCTTGATATTGCTGTTGCTGGGAGTTATGAGGGTTCGAAAATTGTTGCATCGGCTGCTGACTATTATGCTGAAAACCTTGCGCCTCGAGCTGCTGAGAATGCTGCTGATCCGGCAGCATCTGATTGGTGGAAGAGTTCGAGAATTGTTGACCTTGAGCCTGACCTTGACTGGACGGGCCGGGGTTAGCGTACGTGGACGAAGGAGCATTAAAGTTCATGCCATTATTGACTGAGGAAAGCGGATCCGACTCTGCTCCGTTATCCATCACCCCACGCTGGCTGGTCCCTGGACCAGAATGCCCCTGGTTCGGAATCCCATTCCCAAATGACTGGTTCAGGAGAGAGGAGACGTTGGGGGCGTTTCCAAACATGTTGATGTTGCCGAACTGGGTCCGCGGAGACATTAGTGCAGGAAACGGCGCCTGTCCCGGCAGCGGACCGCCAGCGCCTCCCATCATACCGGAATTCGATCTCAAGAGCGAGGGCGGAACGGATTGGGCATTCCCGATCGGGGTGGATTGCCCGGAGGGCACCATCTTTTCAAAAAGTTCGCTAAACACTCTGAAAAAGAGCTAAAAACTCACCTAAAATAACATGAATCAGTGTCCCAGAAACCAGTGGCTACAGTCTTCAGATTCATTATCATGAAGCAACGGAGATGAGAGACCTGTTTGACTTAACATAGTGTTCCGATTAACGGACACCGAAGCCAACAACGAAGCATTGATTTTGAGCATCATAACAGAGAACAATCTCCACGAATCACGGAATTCTGAGTCGCTTCTTGCATTTATCTAAGCATTAATACTCGATTGTTTCAGATCCACTGTGACCTCGATCATCAACCAGTCAGAATCGACCCCAATCTGAAACAGTTCTCGCTCTTGACGCCAAAATCCTGAAGCGAAGAAAAATCATTTATCGTCATGTTTTCGAAACAGAGACCGAATTTGCAAAAACTCACTAAATTCAGCAAGGTTAATTTCATAAAAACACTCGAAAAACAAACAAACAAAAAAATCCGAAAAACAAGCAAACTCCACCACACTAGAAGGCGAACGCAACCACGGCTCGACGAAATGCGAGAAGCATCTCGATCGGACCTCAAAAACGAAAGATCCAGAGAGTCGAACAGTGACAGAGAAAAGCGAAACCGACAAAGGCCAAACGAAGACTCACCAGAGACTAGGAACAGGCTTCGAACACTATGGGATTCTTTTTTTCTTGAATCCGAAATTCCAAACCGACGAGAAAACCCCAAACACGGAACGAAAAGTTCGATTCCTCCGTCAAGTCCGTGAATCTTGTTCCAAATACACAAATCCTGGACTTTCTTCTTCTTCGTCTTCTTCTTGAGCTGCTAGGGTTTCTGAGCTGTGTTTCCTTTTCTCTCTGCGTGTAGACGACCCTGTGACCTCGCTGGAAGAGAGAGAAGCTTTAGAGAGAGAGAGACTGGATGTGAGTCCTTGCGGACGTCAAAATTGTATTCGATCCGATTGAATTTTCCTAATTCCCTTTTACTTCCTTCTTTCTCTCTCCTCCTTTTCTTTTTGCTTCCATTTTTCTCTCCAGAATGAAGTCAAATCCTTTCTTTCCGATTCCATACAAATATATCGACTTATATATCTACATGCGCAATACACCATCATGATTCGTATCATACATACTTGTCCTTATTTGATACTAGTCCCTCAAATTTTGCATGTTGTTTCACTTTTACTCTTTCAACATTATTTTATACAACGAAGCTCTCTACTTTCAAGTAACAAATTATTATTTACACGTTGAAAATGAAGAACAAAAAAAACAAAAACAAAGGTTAATTCATGTGAAACGTATTATTTTTTCGATGGTATTACTTTGAAAAAGAAGAAGAAAAAAGCGATTGAAGATTAGAAAATATTGAAACCATTCTCGTAAATATTTACCTAGTATTCATCAATCTTAAAAGGGAAACTTCACACTCTCAAACGCCATTAATTCTTAACTACAATGAATATTGCAATTTAATATCTATTTTGTTTTTTATGACAAAAACACTTAACTACGACGAATGTTGCACTTTAATTCCTATATTTATTTATTTTTGCGGCAAAATAGTAAACTACGATTAACAAAGGAAAAAGTACTCATTTTATCATGAGCTTATGATATTATTATACATCATTCTCCATTACATTAGCTCATGCATAATTATATGACCCCTTTGCCACTAAATAATAACTTAGCTTTAACCAACAAAAAATAATTTAAGGATTTAATCAAAAATCCAGATACCCGGAAAACCAGATACCTATTTTCAAAATCATGTTCAATTACTTAAAATACTCGTGACATTATGTTTAAAATTTCTCATAATAATAAGATCTTTATCACCAAATATAGCTTATACAAGCACATTAAGAAATCAATAGATGTTTTGACTAACTTTAGTGTTATTCCATGTGTTTGGAATTCAAGTATTTATCACTAATCAAGTAAAGAAAAAAAAATAATTTTTTTAAAAAAATTATTTTTTTTTTTTTAAAAATAAATTATTTTTTTAAAAAATTAATTATTTTTTAAAGAAAAAAGGTTTGGTATTTTTGCCACTAACAGCCACAAACGTTTTCATGCAAAAGTCATGGTCAACGCATGTTGGTTATTTTTGCCGCCAGTTTAAAAGGTTAGGTACCCAGGAGGCAGTTTGACCAAATGTTGAGTATTTTTGCCGTAATTTTCCCTTCGACAAAATATCAATTTTTTTCTCTCTCATATATTAGCATGTAACAAACAATTTCGGAAAATAAAAAAAGAACATGTCTTAACATAAGAGAAATATATTAATATTTTGTCCGATTAAAATAAAAAATAAATATTTAATATTAATTTTTCTTTCCTTATAATACTTTTAATATTTATGTTGCAAATAACTCTATTATATAATATCAAACGATGTCTCTTTTTGCTTCGAAGCCAAAGAGACGAGGTCCTTTCTATCTATTGACGAATGTAAACAGACACATAAGATAAATTCACCAATTTTGTCCAAAAACCAAAAAGTCTTCCAAAGATACCCAAAAATACCACTAATTCGGTATATCTATTATTTTAAAGTGAACGTAAGTTATGATTTGGTCTAAATTGATTTGGCGTGGTCCAAAATAAATCCACGAAAAATTAGAACCACATAGATACAAGGAAAAATAAAAAATGGTCGATTAGACCAAAAAAAATATCTTAGGGAGGATATGTTTTAGTCTAATGGAGGAGGGTATGCAAGTAATTGCCCTTAATGCCCCACTTGTATATAACAATACAATACCCATACATGACATCCAAAACTCCTTTGTGTGTGTTAGCTCTTACTTAAGTTACTACAATATGAATCATACAAAGATTAATTAATTTTTTTTATTAAACTTCTATCTTTTTTCATTTATTTATTTTTCCTTAAGTAACCTATAATATGTATATATGTATATTGGAATTGTATGAAATGTTTATTTTTGTGTTAAATCTTTTAACAAAATGTCCATACGTGAGAGTAAAAAATACATATAATGGGTAGTTTTTTTTTTAAAAAAAATCATAAAATGGGCCTTTCGTTCATTTACCATATATTTTTTATGTTTTATCCTCTTTGGCTCTTTGGATACAGTGTAAAAAATATAATTTTGGCTGAAATTAACTCTAATACCACGGAAATGCTATATGGAGAGAAATATATAAAATCATTGACTACGTACTTGCGGTACGATTCATCGTTACTTTAGCAAACGATAAAATTTATAAAAGAAAAAAAAAACCTATTAAATAGGCTTTGTCGAAAACACAAGGCCCAACCTACTTGGAAAATCCATTAAGAAAACAAGCCCAAGATCGAAGGCCCAGCAGCCGGGGCCCAACAAAGAGAAAATCCCCAATGCCCCACGTTCATCATATGGTGCACGTTGTTCGAGTTATACCGTATACATAAAAAGCATGTTCTCGTCCAACCGTATATGCTTCTGCATGCGTCGGACGAGGACAAAAAGTTTATGCCACGCGTCTCGTCCAAGACGGGAGCAAACAATATTTTTTTTGTTAAGTTCGAATTTGATGAAGTCTCTGCCAACCAGAGCCTGCCACGCGTCGTTGACTCTGCCACCATCCAAGCTCGCCTCGCAGTGCGTCCCTAACGCAGCGTCATCATGTGCCGCGTGGGCTCCACATCGCAAGGAGTCTACCCGATTAGACCCGTCCTTCTCCTCATGTTCATGTCTTGAACGTGTGTATTTCAACGTGTTGAATATGGGCAACTTAATTCAGAACTACCTTGTCGACGTCAAGATTTCTAGTTAACGAGGATGCAAGCGGCGAGGGAGGCACCATTGAATCCTACGGCAAAAAAAGTAGGGGTGCAAGCGGACCGGGTACCCAAATTTTTTCCATACCCGCTACCCGGATCCGGAATCCGGGTTTTTTGAAATTGAAACCCGAATCCGGATTTTATCCATTTTCGGTTATAAAATTCGGTTCCGGGTTATAATACAGATTTGAACCTAAATTTTATATTAAAAAAAAGTGAAATAATTATAGCCAAATTTAAAAAATTAAACTATATCATAAACATAACATATATACTTACAAAAACTGATAAGTAGTTAACATAATAAATACATGTAATGTTTTATACTATTCGTATTGTGAGAGAAAAAAATTATATCAATTTGGACTAGAAGAAACAAATGATTAACCTACAACATTAGTTTGGAGTTGGATGAGAAACAAATAAATGAATATTTCTCTTGATAGAAATTCAATATGTATTTTTTGGTATGAAAATTCTAAATATTTTTATGCATATATATTTAATAATTGGGTTTTAGTAAGCTACTACGCGGGTACCGGTTTAATCCGAATGCGTTTTTTTTAATAAACCGGTTCCCGTTTAACCCGGATTAATACGGTTCCGGTTTAATTAAAATACGGTTCCGGTCCGGATGCGGTTTAAAGTCCGCATTTCCGGGTTTTATTTGCACCCCTAGAAAAAAGTATAGGATACTTATCACTAATAAGGCATTAAAGATAGCATGTTAAGGAATTGAATAGCTTATTAATCAAGATGGTTCAATAACTTAATTAAAGTTAAAAGTTACAACATTCAACGGCATGAAAATGCCCTGCAACGAAGGAGGAGAAAGGATTCACAAAGAGAATCATAGGCACCCGAACTCGTAACACTAAAAATATTACGATTTATAAATTGCATTGAATCTTTATATTGTAGTTAAAACACTATCCTTGCAGTATTCGTGCGAGAATCAAACACTCGTCGATTATCTCATTCTTCTTATTTTGTTCGTTTTTATTTCCATCGCAATTCCATCAAACACTCGTCGATTATCTCATTCTGTGTTGACCTCCCAACAATGTACCCAGGGATTTGATTTGAGATTTCTCACTTAAAACACTTTAATTTGTGGCATACAAGTTACTTAACGCAAAGACGAAACCAATCGAGTCGCAAATTCTAAACTTTGGTTATTTATCCCACACAATTGATTTATTTTTTTCAAAACATGACGCATCATTTGAATAAATAAATAAAAACTCTATATACTTATGTGGCAATAATCCCTTTTTTCCTTGTTATATTTTAATCAGTAATAATTTTAAATTATAGGAAAATTATGGCAAATATACCTAAACTTTGGTCAACATGCCTCGTGTGTACCCAACCTTTAAAAGTGATGGCAAAAGTACTCAAACTGCGTTGACCGTAACATTTGCACAAAAACCTTAACGTTTTCGTTAACGCGCCACGTAGCCGTTAACGGCAAAAATACCCAAACCTTTTTTTATTTTATTTTTCTGAAAAAATATTAAATTTTTTAATTTATATTTTTGAAAAAAAATAATAATTTAAATTTGTATTTTTTTTCTTTACTTGATTAGCGATAATTAATTGAATTCAAATACATTTAATAACACAAAAGTTAGTAAAAACATCAATTTGTTCTTGATGTGTTGTAACTTTATATAACCTAAGTTTGCTTATAAAAACCTTATTATTGTGAATTTTATAGTTATTTTACCACTTGAATGTGGGCTTCGGCCTTGGGCCTTGCCTTGAAATTATATGGGTCCGAGCCTCTAAAGTATGCTTATGGGTTTTGATTTCGCAAGTGGGCTTTGACTTTAGGATATAGGGCCCATATTTTATATAATCCGAAAAAACTCATGATACATAGCATTACACAAAAGTTTATCATGATATCAATTATCAATTCTCTTACTTATTTACAGATTTTTTTTTTAATTTTCTCTCTATGTCGTAATTAACCATATAATATTATATATATATATATAGGGAAAATAGCGGCGGAAGTCCCTAATTCTGTATATTTATTGCAGGCAAGTCCCTATACTCAATTTTATGTGGTAAAAGTCTATACCGTGAAAATCTTGTTGCACATCAGTCCTCTTGTCGTTATCATCTCGTTAAGTGCCATGTTGGCTGCATACGTGTCAATTATTAAAAATAAATCATTTATATATAATAAAGATATTCACGGTAGAATTATTAAAAATACTTAAAATTTTAAGGAAATAGTACCAACAATAAAAAGTACTAGAAAAACTATAAACTGTTAAATCCACGTGTCACGGTGAAATTAAGCCACCGTTTCAGTGGATCTCACCATTTTGAAAATTCTTGGCGTTTTATCATTTCTTTGCAATCTAATAATGTCGTTTATATATATATATATATATTTCTTTAGTTTCTTCAATGGTGTAATTAGCGTTAATATTACAGAATTTCAAGAAAAAAAATAATGAAAATAGATATAAACGACATTATTAGATCGCAAAGAAATAATAAAAAAAAAACTACATGAATTTTCAAAATGGTGGGATCCAATAAAAATGTGACTTAATATCACCGCAACACGTGGATTGAACGGTTTAGAGTTTTGTTTTGTTGTTTTTTGTTTTGTTTTGTTTTTTTTGTACTTTTGCCTTAAAGTTTTGAGTTTTTTTACTTATAATTTTACCGTGAATATCCTTCTTATATATAAATTATTTAATTTAATTATGTGTACACAAGGAAGCACATGCAAGATGTACCCAAGGTGGACCCATTTGGTGACATGGATGACAGCTATGCAGCTAATGTGGCACTTAACGAGATGATAACGGCAGGATGCCCAATTCGAAATAATATTATAACGGTTAGGACTCTTACCATCAAATTTTGAGTGTTGGGACTTAACTGCGACAAATATGCAGAGTGAAGGACTTTCGCAACTATTTCCCATATATATATGTTAATGCGTAAAAATGGCTTTAACTTAGAGTTGGATCCAAGGTTCGAGTCCCGAGATTGACCTGCTGAACACAAGGATGATTGAATGCTGAGTCAACGCGGGCTGACTAATTATCGTCAAAGGTGGAGGCGATTCCGTCGTCTTGGATGAGTCTCTGGGCTGTCTTCGGCGATCTTCTGCGAACATCCCTTGTGGGGGCGAAGTTCGTTTCACGACGAAGCTCTCCGCCGAACTTCCCTCGTGGTGGCAAAGCTCATGTTACGGCAAAGCTCCTCGTTGGGCGAAATCCTATCTTGATGTATCTCCGAGCTAGTCCTGATGATTCTTCGTGATTCTCCAAGGCTTTTTGAATAACTTTTGAATATAGTCATTTTCATTTTAAAAACGTATAAAAGCCCTTTTTGATCGTTTTTTACCATTCAAAACTTGAACATAAGCTTTATGGGCCTAGTTTATGCGATTTTTGGGCTTGATTGAGCTATAGAAATCAAATTATAATATAAACGGAAATGAGAAGTAAAATATTACCTCATTAATACCTTAGGGTTTTAAGGTATTTTCTCTCCCCTCATTTACTTTTCCAATTCGCGAATTGCACTCTCTATGAAGCTTGACAGTTGCATTTATTCCACTCATGGTGGTGATGGAATTTTTCGGCGAGCTTGGCGATGGATTCTCCATTGACGATGTCCTTCTATCCGGTACGTTCACTATGTCAAATTTTGACAATGAAATTTTGGTCACCTTTGATGATACTCCGGCGACGTTGAACGATTGGTCATTGAGTCTTTAAGACATCTTTCGTGTAGGTGATGATGCGGGAATTGAAATATAGGCGTGGCCCGTGGAGGAGACCGAACTCGGTCTAGGCTGGAATGGGCTCTTGGCGATCGACGTGATGAATGGCAAGGGCACGGGCTGCATAGGGCGCGGCGGCACGTCGAGGACGGTTGGCGGGGGCCAGGCGGCGCCGTTTGGGCCACCGGCAGATGGCGGCGTGATGCCCAGAGCATCCGGCGGTGAAGCATGCGCGGGGATTGGCACGGGAAGCGCATGCGGCCTGGGTGCAAGCTGCGGGGCCCATTGCGAGGTGGCGTCGGCCGGAGTGGGATCGTCGGCGGCGGCAGTGTGGTCTCCGGTGCGGTGGAGGGCGAGTTCACCGGTGCGGGCGAGCGTTTATGCGTCATGGGCTTCGGCATGGCTTGTGGTGGCAACGGGACCCACGACGAGGTGCATTCGTCCAAAATAACCTAATCGGTGTTTTTTGCGGTGGTCGTCGGCAGTGGTGTGATCCCCGGTGCACTGGAGGGCGAGAATTCCGTCATGGGCCTCGGTGCGATCGGCGCGTCCTTCGAGGCGGGCAGCAGCTTTGGATGTGCTCCTGAGGGTAATGCAGCTGCAATGGCGAAAAGGCAGCCAAAATTGGTGCCGGGGGTCCAATTTTGACGGAAACTTTGACTTCGAGGGCTTCGAGACTCCGATTGAAGATCCGGTTTTTGCGTTTGGACTCGTCGGGATTAGGGTTATCTCCTGCCGAGGAAATTATCATTCATGGGCCAAGCGTGCCGGTTTCCAGGCTCGGTAAAAACCTCTCGTTGTTGATTCGTCTTTTGTCGTTGTTGGACATGTGTGTCCTTAAACAAGTTGTTTATCCATTTGTAAAAGATTATGGCAAGTCCTTGAATAAAGATAATACTTATAATGTTAATCTTATTATAGTTTGTGGTAGAGTAAAATAGAATATTTTTTTCCTTAGTTCATAAAGGATGCAATTATGTTATTATTATCACACCAGAGTCAATGTGAGGAAGAATTAATAATAATAATAATAAATGAACTTTAAACATCCGTGACCTGATTAACTGGGTGGGAGCCCATTAATCGTGTAAGGTCATTAATGTGACTAAGTGACAATCCTATTCTGGATTATGTGTGTGTCACACTCACTAGAAGTGCATTAATTGTGAAGTGTCTTCATACTGGACTGGACCAGACTTAAACTCAAGAAGTTATCATATAAGACCGTCAGTGATAACTTGAAGTTCAGTCACAAATAGATGATCAAATGGATATTATTTATAAGTCCTGAGTGATCTTGAGTCCGAGCTAGTAGATGGATTGTTCTTTAATTTAACCGTTAAAGAACGCAAGATATTACCGCTGTTCCCAAAACTATTATTTTTGGAGCATGATAGTCAATAATAAGGGTAGCTTGATCATAGACATGGACATCACACAGCTCTCTTCAGAGTCATGATGGTTCCCTTGGTTGTCAGTGGTGAGAAGTGAGAGGTACTTGTGCGCAACTTATGAATCGAAACTATAAGTGGGTTGCTCATAATATAAGTGACTGAGTCAAAGAGGAAAATGCATTGAGAGACATTACGGTAAAAACCGCCTGCTCATGTGTGAATCATCAAGTGAAAGAACAATAACCCGAATTTGATTGTATCAATGGACACCCTGCTGTATTAAGGGAAGAATATATACCGTATCACTAAAGAATGCAGCCTCGGGTCTATAGTGGAGTCACTTCGAGGTTTGACGAACAACTAGCAGTTCTTTAGAGCTTAAGTGATACGAGTCCATGGTCCCCAAGATAGCTCCATAACGGATGATACGTACGTGATTAAAATACATTCTGGATATTGTTTAATCATTTGGCTAGACTTATAAAACTGAAAGGTCTGTAGCAGACGTCAGATAGTTTTATCGTCAGCGTGGCAAAAGTACCATATTTTGGTACATGGAATTAACTGATAAAAAGAAAGTTAGAATTTATATTTTCTATCAAAAACATGTTGTTTTAAATTAAATTCTAAGAAACTTTGCTTTTTGAACCAAGTCATTTTGACGAACGGTTTGTGATTTATGGATTTTCTAAGTTTAAGACTCGGTTCGATAAACTATGAAATTAAATCACATGTCACGAATTTAAATGATGGTATGGCACCATGACATTTTAATGTGTGATATTGAGATCGGAAATTATTAGTATAGTTTAATTATTTGGATTTAATTATTAATATCTTATGAATAAATAATTAATAATTAATAGATTTATATTAATAAATTAAATATATATTTATATATATTAAATGTGTAAAATTCAAATTAGGGTTTGGATATATGAAACTCTAGCTAATTCGAATTATGAGATTTAGATATTCGATAGTTGCGGCATAAGTACCTAATGTTATTATTTTAGCAAATTCTTAAAATCAATTTAATCCACTAGATCGGTGATGATTTAATATCAATTGTTGGATTGAGATAATTGATTTAAACCCTAATGGTAATTCGGAATTGATAGCTTGGTGACAAAGCCTAGGTATTTCAAATTTGCTTGGTAATTATATATGTTGGATCAGTTTCAAGATTTAATCTTTACCGTCAGATTAGTAATTATATAATATTATATATATATATATATTATATATATATATAATTTGAATATAATGAGGATAAGAATTCGAATTAGGGTTTTGTTAAAACCCTAGGGTATTTGATTTTATCCCTAAATGATTTGATCCGTTGGATTTGTTTGAGATTTATATTTAGCCATTGGATCTAGATAATCATTAAAATTCAAATTTATATATATATATAATTCGAATTATATTAATATAATGATCAGATAAATTATTTTGATCTTATCATGTATTTATTATTTAAATAAATCTCTGATTAATTATATCCATTGTATTTAGATGAGATTGAATTTGGACTATTGGATTGAAATAATTAATTAAATTTAATTAAGAAAATTCAAAAAATGGGAGGAAAAATCTCCAATTCGGTTACAGTCTAAGACCTATAAATAGGAGGTTCATTCTACACATTTTTCACACCTTCCCCAGAACAAAAACTCGAGCTCTCCCCCTCTCTCTAAGAGCTCTCCCTCTTTCTCTAGGGTCTGCGAGTTTTCTGCTTCTGATATCTCTTCTTGTTCGGCTTAGGAGATATTTTTCTCAGGTAGCTTAAAAAGAACCGTCAGTTAAAGTTTGCGACGTAGTCATGCCGGCGAAGCCCACGCTTCGGTACGAGGAGTCCAGGAGAATATCCCGGAAGATCACGGGAGTTTCCCTCGGCATCAGCGGAGCCCTGCCCAAGTTTAGAACGCGCAGCCGGAATCGTCAATGAGGTACGGCCTTATGCATTGGGTCAATAAATGCAACCATTTACTGCTTTCTATTTATTTCCTATTCGACTAGCTTATTATTAATGATTATGAAATATTAAATTTGTAATATTTATCGGATCTGTATGAAATGGTAATTACCCGATATCCGTGTCGTCGGGTCGGTAACAAGTTTTTTGCTTTAAAATAATTTTTTAAATGTTACCGGGACACCTTGGAGGCTAATTTCGTGGTAATGAAGTCGGGAATCAAACCCCGATTTCCAACTGTCGTCAGCTCCAGCGGAGAGTGTTTTTTCTTATGAATCTCCTGGACGTGCCGTGAACTTTGTAGGTGGCTTGGTGGATAGAGGCGGATCTACCGCCGAGCATGGCTCCGAGCCTTTGGTCCTTGATGGTGCCTCCGACATAGAGTTTTCTTATGTCGATACGTCCAATGTTTTACGAGGAGCAGGGCGCTGGCGGGGACCTCGTCGATGAGGCGCCTGTAGCTAAGGAAGGACCTGCGGGTGAGGGTCTTGCCATCATGGGATTTGCCGCTAGCGAGGGTCCTCCTGCTGACGAGACACCCAGATAACGTATTTATTGCGTTTCGGCCATCTGTCCTAAGCTGATTGTGTGTACCCACGTCACTGAGTCTTCATTGGCGTCGTTTTTCTTTTTCTTTTCATGGGTTGTAGTATATCTCCGGTCTTTGAGTTCCTGCTGTTGGTGACCCTCCTTGTGATCGTGTCCCCAATTTTCTGCCGGTGCACTTGGAGAGTTTTCGTCATGGGATTGGCATTCCTCTTCGGCCGTTCATCCGTGATCTTCTGGTGTTGATGGGTGTGTCGGCCTTTCAGGTTGTGCCGGGGTTTTTTTGTGCCTTAGCGACGTGCTTCTCATCTTAGCGGGTTCTCTTTCGTCGATTTTTGACGGTCGAAGAGTTCCGCACTGCTTTCGCTTCTATCGTCGCACTTTAGAGGCTGGAGATTATGTGGTGTCCTCTCGCTGGTTTTGCATTTCTTTCTGCATCTCTTGGAGGAATCCGAATACTTTGTCGCGTTGTGGTTGACGAGGCTCCTGATGACCTAGGTGGCGGTCGGGCGAAGCCCGACGGCCACGTTGCTGGTATTCTCCGTAGTCTTTGAGGTAGATACTTCAGGTCGTCTTCCATCATCGCGTCTTAGTAGGGTTGACGACATCCTGAGAAGTCCGGGTACGCCCCGATAAGGTTGCGGTCTTTGTAACGACGGTTTCCTTGGCAACCCTTCAGGCGAGCCTAGCGAGGGTCTAGGATGTTTCGTCAGTGCTCCATGTCGTAAAGTCTTTGGTATGGCGAACCTCCTAGCGACCCCCCGGGCGAGCCTGGCGAGGGTCTGGGTAGTTCTAGCGGTCTTCGGCGTCTTCGGGATCTTCAGTCTGGCAAACCTCTAAACGACCCCCCGGGCGAGCCTGGCGATGGTCCGGTAGTTGCGGCGGGCTTATGCGTCTTTTAGATCTTTTGGCTGGCTAACCTGTTGACGACCCCTCGGGCGAGCAGGATCTTAGGCCTGGCGACCTCTGGCATCTTCTGGGTCTTCTTCTTGGCAAACCTCATGGCGAACCCCCAGGTGAACCTAACGAGGGCCAGGGTGGTCATGGCGACCACCGTTGCCGTTGCTATCTCCCGTGCTTTCCTCCTCGTGAGCGTGGACTGACCTTTGCGAAACGTGGAGAGGCGAATGAGTCCGCAAGGCGATGGTTTGGTCCCTCGTGTTGAGCGTGATGCTGGTTGTTGATTGCAGCGTCGCGCGCCGCAAAACACTTATTGAAAATCGCATCTAGCTCCGACACAATTTATTGGAAATCGGATATGCTAATATGCCAATTTTCCTTAGAAAAATAACGAAATAGCTTTGATTGCAAATTCATTAAAAATTACGTTTAACTTCCCGTCCAAATTACCTTGAATATTCCGCTCTCATCAGTTCGTCCGGGTAACTTTTAAAAATAATTATAAGTCGGAATAGTTAGTCCATAACGACGTACTGACATCGAGTAATTTGGATAAAGCGGTCGGATAAATAATTAGCAATTTAATTATCACAATTAATTTCATAACAACATTATCAAATCTAATGTCTATGGAAAATAAATAAATACAATAAAAGAAATTTTGCATTCATTGACCCAATGCATAAGGCCGTACCTCATTGACGACTTCTGGCTGCGCAATCTGACTTTGGTAGGGCTCAGCCGATGCTAGGGAAACTCCCGTGATCTTCCAGGATATTCTCTTGGATTCCTCGTACCGAAGCGTGGGTTTCGCCGGCAGGACTTCGTCGCAAAATTTAACAGACAGTTCTTTTTAAGCTACCGGAGAAAAATGTCTCCTAAGCCGAACCAAAAAAGAGGGAGAGCTGGAGTTTTATGCTCTGGCGAAGGTATGGAAATGTTGTAAACGAGCTCCCTATTTATTGACTTACCCCGTAACCGAATTTGAGAAATTCAATCCCAAATTTCGAATTTATATATATTTAAATACTTTAAATATTTCAATCCAAATGTTGAGATTTAATCTCATCTAGATCCAATGGTTATAATTAAACTTGTATTTAATTAAATAAGAAAGACTTGGTAAATACAAAAACCAATCTTATCCTCTTATTTAAATATAATTCGAATATATACATATATATTTAATTTTGAAAATAATTATTAAATATAATTAATTATCCTAATCCAAAGGTTTAGATTCAATCTCATCTAAATCCAATGGATATAATTAATTAGGGATTTAATTAAATAAGGAAGACTTGGTAAAATAAAAAAACCAATATTATCTACTTATTTAAATTTAATTTCGAAATATATATATATATATATTATATATATATATAATAATGATAATAATTTCAAAAACTATTAATTATCTAGATCCAACGGCTTAGATTGATCTTGGACCGATCTAATGGGTCAAATTAATTTAGGATAAAGTCAAATACCTTAAGACTTGGTAAAAGCCCTAATTTGATTTTATCCATATCATTATTTCAAAAAATTAATTATTATATATTAAATTAATTAATTTTCAATCCGACGGTAAAGATTAAATCTTAAACCAATCCAACAGATACAATTAATTTGGTCAAATTCGAAAACCCTAAGCTTGGTCACCAAGCTACTATTTTTGAATAAGGGTTAGGTAAAAAATCAATCATCTTAATCCTACGGTTGATATTAAATCATTTTCGATCTAAAGGATAAGATTGATTTTAGGGTTTTTACTAAAGTGCCAAACTTTAGGTACTTATGCCGCAATTATGAAAATACCAAAGTCAATCCACACGAATAGGCGCAGTTCTTTATTCCATGGCGTCGATTTACACATATATAAATATATATATATATATATTATTAATATAAATCTATTAATCATTAATTAGTTATTAATAAGATATTAACAATTAAATTCAAATAATTAAATTATATTAATATTTTCTGATCTCAATATCACACATTAAAATATCATGGTGCCACACTAAAATTTAAATTCGTGACATATCATTTAATTTCATAGTTTATCGTATCGAACAAAACTTAGAAAATTCATAAATCACAAACCGTAAGTCGGAATGACTTGGTTCAAAAAGCAAAGTTGCTTAGAATTTAATTTCAAAAAACACGGTGGTGATAGAAAATCTAAATTCTAAATTTCTTTTATCAGTTTATTTCGTGTACCAAGATATGGTACTTTTGCCACGCTGACGATAAAACTATCTGACGTCTGCCACAGACCTTTCAGTTTTATAAGTCTAGCCAAATGATTAAACATTATCCAGAATGTATCTTAATCACGTACGTATCATCCTTTACGGAGCTATCCTGGGGACCATGGACCCGTATCACTTATGCTCCAACGAACTGCTAGTTGTTCGTCAAACCTCGAAGTGATTCCACTATAGACCTGAGGCTGCACTATTTAGTGATACGGTATATATTATTCCCTTTATATCAGCAGGGTGTCCATTGATACAATCAAATTCGGGTTATTGATATTTCACTTGATGATCCACACATGAGGATGCGGTTTTTACCGTATTGCCTCTCACTGCATTTTCATCCTTAACTCAGTCGATAACATTATGAGCGACCCGCTTATGATTACGAGTCATAAGCTTACCATGGGTATATCTCACTTTTCACCATCAACAATCAAGGGAATCATCTTGACTCTTAAGAGAGTTGTGTAATGCCCATATCTATGATTAAGCTACCTTCACTGTTGACTATCATGTTCCCAAAATAATAGTGTTGGGAACAACGGTAATATATTGTGTTCATTACCGGTTAAATCAAAGAACAATCAAGTCAACAGATCACAATCAAGTCAACAGATCAGACTCAAGATCACTCAGGACTTACATCGAATATCCATTTGATCATTTACTAGTCTTATATGATAACTTCCGGAGTTTAAGTCAGGTCCAGTCCAGTATGAAGACGCTTCATACTTAATGCACTTCTAGTGAGTGTGACACACAATTAATCCAGAATAGGATTATATAACTTAGTCACATTAATGACCTTATTCGATTAATGGGCTCCCACCCAGTTAATCAGGTCACAGACACTTTAAGTTCATTTAATATGATTATCAATTCTTCCTCACATTGACTTGGTTATGATGATAATAACATAATTGCATTCCGTTATGAACTATGGATCAAACATTATGTTTTACTCTACCAGAAACTATAATAAGATTATCATAATAAGTATTATCTTTATTCAACGACAAGTCATAATCTTTTACAAATGGGTTAAAAAAGCTTGTTTAAGGACACATGTCCAACAGCATTAGCGCGGCTCGTCATGTCGAATGGCGATCGTCGTGCTCCGAGTTCTTCTGATGAATGCAGGAAGGGTCTCGAGGCTTGTTATCGGGCTACCCCTCCTTCTAGCGCCAAACTGTTAATGTGTAAAATTGGCTTTAACTTAGAGTCGGATCCAAGGTTTGGGTCTCGATATTGACCCGTTGAACACAAGGATGATTGAATGTTGAGTCAATCTTGGGTTGAGTAATGATCGTCAAAGCTAGAGGTGATTCCGTCGCCTTGGATGATTCTCCGGGCTGTCGTTGGCGATCTTTGCGAACTTCCCTCGTGGGGGAAAAGTCTGTTTCATGGCGAAGCTCTCCGCCGAACTTCCCTCGTGGTGGCGAAGTTCGTGTCATGGCGAAGCTCCTCGTCTGGGGAAATTCTATGTTGATGAAACTCCGAGCTAGTCCTAATTATTCTTCATGATTCTCCTTCCTCAGCGAGCTCCTTCGGCGAGGGAGGACCTGCAAAAAAGGGTAGATTGAGCCCGTGCCCGTAACTTACCATTGGGTGAGGCTGCCTACGTATCTCAGTTTAAAAGAATCATGTCCCACATAGTTCAGGGTTAGTGATAAACGACGGGTGAATGACGATGTGGTTTGACTCGTCGGAAGTGCCGATGTTGGTGGCGCGGGGGTAATGTTGGAAATCGGTGGTATCACTTCCTTACCACGATATTAGCCTCCAAGGCGTCCCGGTAACATTTAAAAATGTGTAGAATGAGCTTCCTATTTATAGGCTCAAGCTGTAAGCGATTTGGAGATTTTCCCTCCCTTTATTCGAATTTATTAAATTAAATATGATTAATTATTTCAATCCAATGGTCCAGATTCAATCTCATCTAAATCCAATGAATATAATTAATCAGGGATTTAATTAAATAATAAAACATGATAAGATCAAGATATTTAATCTTATCATCATATTAATATAGCTCGAATTATATATATACACATATTAAAATTCGAATTTGTTTATGATTATCTAGATCCAATGGTTAAAAATAAATCTTAAACCAATCCAACGGATCAAATCAATTAGGGATAAAGTCAAATACCCTAGTGTTTTACAAAACCCTAATTCACACTTTTATCCACAATATTATTCGAATTATATATTATATATATAACATTAATTCATATATATCCCGACGGTAAAGATTAAATCTCAAAACCGATCCAACAGACACAATTAATTAAGCGAATTCGAAATACCTAAACTAAGTCACCAAGTTTCAATTTCGAATTACTTTCAGGGTTCAAATCAGTTATCTCAATCCAACGGTTGATATTAAATCATAACCGATCCAATGATTAAATTGATTTTAGGGTTTTGCCAAAATACTAAAACATTAGGTACTTATGCGGCAAATATAAATTCTCAAATTCACATATTCGAATTTTGCTAGGGTTTGTATTCTCCAAACCCTAATTCGAATTTACACATGTAACAATATATAAATATATATTTTTATTTATTAATATAAATCTTTTAATTATTAATTAATAATTAATTGGATATTGATAATCAAATCCAAATAATTAAATTATATCAATAAAACCTGATCTCAATATCACACATTAAATGTCATGGTGCCACACCATCATTTAAATTCGTGACATGTGATTTAATTTCATAGTTTATCGAACCGAGTCAAAAACTTAGAAAATCCACAAACCACAAACCGTAAGTCTGAATGACTTGGTTCAAAAAGCAAAGTTGCTTAGAATTTAATTTAAAACAACATGGTGCTATTAAAAATCTAAATTCTAACTTTATTTTTATCAGTTAATTCCGTGTACCAAAATATGATACTTTTGCCACGCCGATGATAAAACTATCTGACGTCTCACACAGACATGCCAGTTTTATAAGTCGACCCAAATGATTAGAAATTATCCAGAATGTATTTTAATCACGTACGTATCATCCGTTCCGGAGCTATCCTGGGGACCATGGACCCGTATCACTTAAGCTCCAACGAACTACTAGTTGTTCATCAAACCTCGAAGTGGTTCCACTATAGACCCGAGGCTGCACTCTTTAGTGATACGGTATATATTATTCCCTTATAACAGCAGGGTGTCCATTGATTCAATCAAATTCGGGTTATTGTCCTTTCACTTGATAACTCACACATGAGCAGGCGGTTTTTACCGTAATGCCCCTCATTGCATTTTCATCCTTGACTCAGTCAGTAATATTATGAGCAACACACTTATGGTTTCGATTCATAAGGTGCGCACGGGTACCTCTCACTTCTCACCACTGACAACCAAGGGAATCATCATGTCTCTGAAGAGAGCTGTGTGATGCCCATGTCTATGATCAAGCCATCCTTACTACTGAGTATCATGTTCCCAAAATAATAGTTTTGGGAACAGCGGTAATATCTTGTGTTCTCTAACGGTTAAATTAAAGAACAATCAAGCTACTAGCTCGGACTCAAGATCATTCAGGACTTAGAGCTAATATCCATTTGATCATCTATTTGTGACTCAACTTCAAGTTATCACTGACGGTCTTATATGATAACTTCTTAAGTTTAAGTCAGGTTCAGTGTAGTATGAAGACACTTCACACGTAATGCACTTCTAGTGAGTGTGGCACACACATAATCCAGAATAGGATTGTCACTTAGTCACATTAATGACCTTACACGATTAATGGGCTCCCACCCAGTTAATCAGGTCAGGGACGTTTTAAGTTCATTTATTATGACTATTAATTCTTCCTCACATTGACTCTGTTGTGATAATAATAACATAATTGCATCCTTTATGAACTAAGGAAACAAACATTTTGTTTTACTCTACCAGAAACTATAATAAGATTAACATAATAAGTACCATCTTTATTCAATGACTTGTCATAATCTTTTACAAATGGATAAATCTCTTGTTTAAGGACACACATGTCCAACAATCTCCCAGTTGTACTAAAAAAAGATGACCCATGTCTTTCACGCCCATATTCTCCAGATGCCTACTGATAATTTTCTCTGGCAACATCTTGGTGAATGGATCAGCCAGATATTCCTCCGAAGCTATTTTCACAACCAGTATGTCCCCACGACATACTATCTCTCTAATGAGATGGTATTTTCGTTCTATATGTTTTGCTTTGTTATGGTCATGAGAATCCTGATGGACTTATACTTAGCGACATGAGCGAAGGTCTCATAGAAATCAATACCTTCCCTATGGGTAAAACCCTGTGCCACTAGTCTAGCCTTGAAGGTTTCAACCTTCCCGTCCACTCCTCTCTTTCTCTGGTATACCCACTTATTCCCAATGGTTTTGAAACCATCACGTAAGTCTACAAGTTCCCAGACTTCATTAGAATCCATCGATTCTATTTCTTGGTTCATGGCTTCCTGCAATTCTCCCTTACAAGGATCCTCCATAGCTTCCTTGTAACTTGTGGGATCTTCAACACTATTGTTTATAACAACTATGTTAAAAACCAACTAGGTTTACTCGTAGTGTTTAACCGTTCAATTGAAACTCCTACTACGTCTGAGTATTCCTTGATTTTCTAATGAAACTCAAACTATGATCACTCGTAATGTTGTTAATATTAATTAACCTCCCACTATGTCTGAGTATCACTTGGATCAGATCATGGTACCGTGGTTTCTGCACTCTTTTTTGACAACAGACACTATTGGAAATTAATGTGACAACTTGTCACTTGGTACAACAATAACCTTACTCATTGTCACTTATTTCCATCATAATGAAATTATCACTATGTCAAGTATCAACCTCTTACGAAAGGTTTATCTAACAATTAAGAACTCAATTATTTACTCAAAATTGTATAGGATCTAAAAAGAAAAAATTATTTAACGATAATTAAAAATTGTCAAAAATAAAAGTTGAAGGGTTTTCAACTCTACTCTCCCTTCAACAACAAGATTTTTACCAAAAAAATGAGTAAAAATAATAAAATTTGAGTCTCTTTATTGCGCCGACAGTGTTCTCCGAGACTCTCGAATGACTTCCGGCAACTACTCCTTAGCTGCTGCTGAAAAACAAAGAATGTCACATGTTTCAGTTTTAGATCTTCGGAGAAAAGAGTTTCTAAAACAAATGTGTAATAAGAAACTTATCGGGTGAGACACTCACCAGTTTCATTCTTCTTTTCATTTTGGAATTTGGGATAATCTATTTTCCAATGTCCCATTTCCTTACAAAGGAAGCATTTTCTTTTCTCAGCAGCTTTCTTGCCCCTTGTCTTTGGCTGGAAATTCTTTCCCCACTTTTTCTTAGGACCGGGCCTTTTCTTCATCTTCGGGTTCTTCGAAGAAGATCCTTTCTTGAACGCCACGTTCAGTTTGGATTTCTTCTTGACCAAACCCGAGATGTCCTCAAAGGTTTGCAATTCATTAATCAACTGTGTCAAACCATATTTCAGTTTGTTCATAATGTAATTGTTGGTGAATGGAACGAACTCAGGTGACAACGAGTTAAGGATAATGCTGATCTGAGATTTCTTATCCACCGTGGCCCCGTGCAACTAAACTTCATTGAACCAGTTGGTCATTCTCATGACATGATCACGAACATACGTTCCTGATTTCATTTTGGAATTCATGTAGCAACGAGTCGCATCATGTTGAGCTTGCTCAGACTTCTTTCCATACATGCCTAGAAGGGATTCCATGATTTCAAAAGCAGTGTCCTTTTCCTCCAACTTGATTCTCAGCGAGTCAGTCATGCTAGCCAGCATGTATGCTTTAGCACGATTGTTCGCTTGAACCCAAGAATCATAGAGTTCCTTTACACCTTAGGCGTTGTTAGCAGCCGGTGCCGGGGGACATTCATCAGTAAGAACAAAACGAATGTTCTCAGTGATAAGGATAATATTAATATTGCTCTTCCATTTCGGAAAGTTACTTCCAGCCAGAGTGTTGTTCGAAAGCAGTGACATGATCTGATTCGACATTTTAGACTAGCATTGAAAAAGAAACTTAAACTTTATTATAGGTGGAATGTTTTAGGTAAAACTATTGGTTCGAAATAGTTATATGATGCAAACATGTTCTGGAAAAACGTTAATTAAACCCTTTAACTATTTCGTGATAATCTAACCGACTGTACACGTCGTTGCCGTCCTTAGTGGCGTGGTCATTCCAAGGTAACTAACGGTATCAACCGTGTAGTTTGGTTAAACTAAGTTTTAGTCATAAACTTAATTAATATTCAAATAAAGAATTACCGAGTTCCTTATGATTATTAACTATCACCATAGACGGTTGCGAAGCACCAACTTTCGTGCAAGCTTAACCCATTATTTTCGGTTCTCGGGATCCTCTTGGAAACGTCGTCCTTAGGGAATGGTCACACTAGGTTCACTCGCGGTCCATTTCCAAGATTTCTCCATCCCCATATTCTTTTGGAACTATCACGGTGTCAAACCTCCCACAAGCACACCTTCCTTAGGGAATGGACACACTAGGGTGACTCGAGGCGGTTTGGTTAGCAGACCTTGTGACAGTAATAATGGAGACCTTTTTCCATTTATTCTATACTTGCCATTGTTTTATCAAATAACATTTTTAATAGCTAAGTTATTCAAAACTTAATATAAACTTTCTAATAATGAATCATTAAAAGTTTATATTTCGGCTATATTTATTACGACACGTAAATTCTTAAATTAGCCTTTATAGTATTTTATTACTTCGTCGGTAGTGATAGGTCAATCCGTACGCTCTCCAGGTAGATGGGAGGGGTCCTAACCGGTCACCCAGAAATGGATGGTGAACCGGCCCCACTTTTGATTCCCTCTTCCTTATGCAAAATTTTACGATTGAGCTTTTTTCGACTAATAATAAATACTCTTTTACATTTACTATTTATTATTTATATCTATCCTAATTTTGACATATTAATAATGAAAAAACATAGACGATATGTTTACATGTGATGAAAATAGGTTATAACAAATTACATCAATGATGAATATTTATAATTAGATTTTAATGATACTTATTCTCCAAGAATTATCATTTAAACACTTTGCGGCTTATTAATAATTATTTATGAAAATTTTAAAATAAGTCAAAGATATCATTCCTAAGAATTATCATCCATATTTTAATATTCAATAAGATAATATTATTTAATCATTAAATAATACGCATATTTAATTTTATGAATTATAAAATAAGCCAAGGTTATTTATCTGGAAATAACATCCATGTTTTATATTTAATTAATTAAACATAATTAATTTAATTCATAATTTATTTAATTTCAATAATAATAATTAATATTTTTATTTATTTATTCCAAGGGTACCGGGTCGGAATAAAATTTCGACCCATAATAAAATTATTGAACGTGGGCCTTACGGGCTTAAGCCAGGGCCCACATGCCCGAGGAATGCCTGAGCCAAGCAACTCAGGAAAGGCCAGGGCAGCGCACGCCTTGCGCTGGGCCCGCGGGCCCATTCCGCTGCCAGGCAACGTGGGCCGCAGGCCATTGCGCGAGGCCTGTGAGCTGCGCGCCAGGGAAACCTATTAGGGTTTCGCCCTGGGCCTTGCCACGGGCCTTGCCCGTGGCTGCTAGGGTTCGACCCTTGTCGCGGGTTGGGCTGCGCCATGCAGCCCCGCCAACTTTCCTGGTCCGATATTAAAATATTAAAATATCTTGAAATTCAATTTCAATTTTAATATTTAATTTATTCATCAAATAATTCGTTCCTTAAACCGTTAAATTAAATTACGTAATTATTTATCCTTGAACAATGGCTCTGATACCAATTGGTTGAAATCGGGGTTTAATTATTGACCTCATTACCATTAAATTAGCCTCCGAAGCGTCCCGGTAAAATTGAAAAAATTACTTTAAGCGGAAAACTTATTACCGACCCGAGGACACGGATATCGGGTAATTACCATTTCATCAAGATTCGATAAATATTACGAATTTAATATTTCATAATCATTATTAATAAGCTAATCGAATAGGAAATAAATAGAAAGCAGTAAATGGTTGCATTTATTGACCCAATGCATAAGGTCGTACCTCAGTGACAATTCCGGCTGCGTGTTCTAAACTTGGGCAAGGCTCCGCCGATGCTGAGGGAAACTCCCGTGATCTTCCGGGATATTCTCCTGGACTCCTTGTACCGAAGCGTGGGCTTCGCCGGCAAGACTCCGTCGCAAAATTTAACTGACGGATCTTTTTAAGCTACCGGAGAAAAATATTTCCTAAGCCGAACCAGAAGAGAGATCGAAGCAGAAAACTCACAGACCCTAGAGAGAGAGGGAGAGCCCGAGTTTTTGCTCTAGGGAAGGTGTGAAAAATGTGTAGAATGAGCCTCCTATTTATAGGTCTCAGACTGTAACCTAATTGGAGATTTTTCCTCCCATTTTTCGAATTTTCTTAATAAAATTTAATAAATTATTTCAATCCAATAGTCCAGATTCAATCTCATCTAAATCCAATGGATATAATTAATCAGGGATTTATTTAAATAATAATCCATGATAAGATCAAAATATTTAATCTTATCACCAAGCAATCAATTTCGAATTACCATTAGGGTTTAAATCAATTATCTCAATCCAACAGTTGATATTAAATCATAACCGATCTAATGGATTAAATTGATTTTAGGGATTTGCTAAAATACCATAACATTAGGTACTTATATTAATCCATTAGTAAGTTAACATTAGGTACTTATATTAATCCATTAGTAAGTACCATAACATTAGGTACTTATATTTATTAATATAAATATATTAATTATTATTTAATTATTAATAAGATATTAATAATTAAATCCAAATAACTAAATTATATTAATAATTCCCGATCTCAATATCACACATTAAAATGTCATGGTGCCATACCATCATTTAAATTCGTGACATGTGATTTAATTTCATAGTTTATCGAACCGAGTCATAAACTTAAAAAATCCATAAATCACAAATCGTTTGTCCAAATGACTTGGTTCAAAAAGAAAAGTTTCTTAGAATTTAATTTACAACAATATAGTGTTGATAGAAAATATAAATTCTAGCTTTCTTTTTATCAGTTAATTCTGTGTACCGAAATGTGGTACTTTTGCCACGCTGGCGATAAAACTATCTGACATCTGCTACAGACTTTTCACTTTTATAAGTCTAGCCAAATGATTAAACATTATCCAGAATGTATTTTAATCACGTACGTATCATTCGTTACGGAGTTATCTTGGGGACCATGAACTCGTATCACTTAAGCTCCAACGAACTGCTAGTTGTTCGTCAAACCTCGAAGTGATTTCACTATAGACCCGAGGCTGCACTCTTTAGTGATACAATATATTTTATTCCCTTAATATAACAGGGTGTCCATTGCTGAAGCATAGCATACATCATACTTCCTTCCCACTGCTGAAGCATAGGGTATCCGCCTCATCTCGTCTTACTCTTCCGGAGAAGTAGGGCATTATTTACTGCTAAGGAACATTCCATGCCTGGTTGGTAAATTACCTCCCTTGGAGTTTGCCATTGCAAAACGTTCAAGCACCTTATCAATGTAAGCTGCTTGTGATAAGGCTAGAAGCCTGTTGTTGAGATCCATAAAGATACGGATCCTATGAACCTAGTTGGCTTCTCCCATGTCCTTCATCTGGAATTGCGTAGATAGCCACGCTTTCACGTCCGATAATCTTTTCACATTGTTTCCAATGAGAAGAATATCGTCGACGTATAGAACAAGAAAAATTTCCACGGACTCATCATTGAGTTTATAAATGCAAGCCTAACTGACGTTCTGAATGAATCCATAGGTCTTGATGGTTTCATCAAACCTTAGATTCGAGGATCTGGAAGCTTGCTTCAATCCGTTGATGGACTTGAGTAATGTGCAAACTTTCCCTTCTTGACCCTGTTGCACGAACCCTTCTGGTTGGTCCATATAGATGATCTCATCAATGTACCCGTTCAGGAATGCGGTTTTGACGTCCATCTGCCAAATCTCGTATTTTAGACTACAAGCTATGGTCATGAGAATCCGGATGGACTTATACTTAGCGACATGAGCGAAGGTCTCATAGAAATCAATACCTTCCCTATGGGTAAAACCCTGTGCCACTAGTCTAGCCTTGAAGGTTTCAACCTTCCCGTCCACTCCTCTCTTTCTCTGGTATACCCACGTATTCCCAATGGTTTTGAAACCATCACGTAAGTCTACAAGTTCCCAGACTTCATTAGAATCCATCGATTCTATTTCTTGGTTCATGGCTTCCTGCAATTCTCCCTTACTAGGATCGTCCATAGCTTCCTTGTAACTTGTGGGATCTTCAACACTATTGTTTATAACAACTATGTTAAAAACCAACTAGGTTTACTCGTAGTGTTTAACCGTTCAATTGAAACTCCTACTACGTCTGAGTATTCCTTGATTTTCTAGTGAAACTCAAGGTGTCCATTGATACAATCAAATTCAGGTTATTGTTCTTTCACTTGATGATTCACACATGAGCAGTCGGTTTTTACCGTAATGCCTCTCAATGCGTTTTCCTCTTTGACTCAGTCAGTAATATTATGAGCAACCCACTTATGGTTTCGATTCATAAGTTGTGCACGGGTACCTCTCACTTCTCACCACTGACAATCAAGGGAACCATCATGACTCTGAAGAGAGCTGTGTGATGTCCATGTCTATAATCAAGCTACCCTTACTACTGACTATCATGTTCCCAAAATAATAGTGTTGGGAACAACGGTAATATCTTGTGTTCTTTAACGGTTAAATCAAAGAACAATCAAGCTAGTAGCTCAGACTCAAGATCACTCAGGACTTAGAACTAATATCCATTTGATCATCTATTTTGACTCACTTCAAGTTATCAGTGACGTTCTTATATGATAACTTCTTGAGTTTAAGTCAGGTCCAATCTAGTATGAAGACACTTCACACTTAATGCACTTCTAGTGAGTGTGAAACACACATAATCCAGAATAGGATTGTCACTTAGTCACATTAATGACCTTACGCGATTAATGGGCTCCCACCCAGTTAATCAGGTCACAGACGTTTTAAGTTCATTTATTATGATTATTAAGTCTTCCTCACATTGAGTGAGTGTGAAACACACATAATCCAGAATAGGATTGTCACTTAGTCACATTAATGACCTTACGCGATTAATGGGCTCCCACCCAGTTAATCAGGTCACAAACGTTTTAAGTTCATTTATTATGATTATGAAGTCTTCCTCACATTAACTCTGTTGTGATAATAATAACATAATTGCATCCTTGATGAACTAAGGAAACAAACATTGTGTTTTACTCCACCAGAAACTATAATAAGAATAAAATAATAAGTACCATCTTTATTTAATGACTTGTCATAATCTTTTACAAATGGATAAATATCTTGTTTAAGGACACACATGTCCAACAATACCAATTTCCTGAAATTGCACCCACAGGGGCTTGTGAATTTCTGCCTTTCTATAGGGGGTCGTCGAGGCCCCTGGCCCTGCAAAATGGTTTGTCGATGCTTCACGAATCGTCTTTGTTGTCTTCCGATTGTCAGCGAGTCCGTATGTTGAGTTTGGGGGAATCCGGAGGATTTCCCGGAGATCTTCGCGGTCTCGGATCTCCTCGTCGTGTAGAATAATTGCAAGTTATGCCCTCGTCAAAAATTGACGAGGGTGCTTGTCGGGTCGTTTCCTCGTCGGCTCGTCGGTTGTAGGCTTATCGCCTTGTCGCCTCGTTGCCTCATCGCCTTGTTGCCTCGTCTCCTCGTCTGCTTGTCGCCTCGTCGGCTTGTCGCCTCGTCGGCTTGTCGCCTCGTCGGCTTTTCGCCTCGTTGCCTTTTTGCCTCGTCCCCTTGTCGCCTCGTTGCCTCGTCGTCTTGTTGCCTCGTTGGCTTTTCCTCTTGTCGCCTTGTCGGCTTGTTGCCTTTTTTACTCTGGGCCTCGCCAATGTCTTAATTCGTCGGCCTCGGGTCTTTGGCTTTTGTGACGGGCCTTGACTTTTCTTAATGGGCTTTGACTTTTTCCAAAATTGGCTCAATTTTTATATGTTACGAAAAATGTAACAATATATATGTATGTATAATATCAATGTGTGTATATCCCTATTGTGATTTGAAAATCATGATCTTATCGTACATTTTTTTATAGACTATTTGTTATGATTCATTAAAGTTCAAAAGTAATCATAATAATAATAATAATAATAATAATAGGAAAACTTCACATATCTCTAAAGTTAATGAGTATTGATTATTTATAATATTTTTTACCAGCACATATTTTTAAGCCACTTTTTTTTTAATACAGAGATATTAATTAATTTGATCTAAAACGGTCAATTTCCAATGAAAAGGGTAATGAGGAAGATGTTAATTCAGTTCATACTTAGAATTTGAAGCAATGTAAAGACATTAACTCGGCTAATTAACGTCTCTAAAACTTGAGAATATATGCGCTAAGAGTTGCACACATATATATACATATTATATAATATTTATTTGACATGTAATGCTACATATTTAGATAGTCAAATGTAACAAAAACAATATAATTAGGTTTTTGTTTCAAGTTTGATCGTCAACCTTAAATTAACTATGTAATTGTCGGCAAATTAGCTTCACCAAAAAAATTAATAAGAGAATTGATAATTGATATCATGATTGACTCTTGTGTAATGCTATGTTTAAAATTGAAGGGGTAAGATAACTAAAAATCTCACAATAATAACGTTTTTATAAGCAAATTTAGCTTATAGAAAGTTACAAACACATTAAGAAATCAAATTGATGTTTTGACTAACTTTTATGTTATTTAATGTATTTTGAATTCAAATAATTATCACTAATCAAGTAAAAAAAATTAAAAATTATTTTTTTTTTCAAAAAATATAAATTAATTTTTTATTTTCAGAAAATAAAATTAAAAAAAAGTTTTGGTAATTTTGGCCGTTAACGGCCGCGTGGCGGACGTTAACGGAAAAGATAACATTTTTGTGCAAATGTCACGGTCAACACAGTTTGGGTACTTTTTGCGTCACTTTTTAAAGCTGCGTACACAAGAGGCACGTTGACCAAAATTTGAGTATTTTTACCGTAATTAATTTTAGGTACATTGAGGTTGAGCTACAAATGTTACATAAGAAGTTTTATAAATTTTAGTGATTCTTTAAATTTGTTTCAGAGAAAAGGCTAAGGATCAATGGCGGAGAAAGAGGCAGTGGATGAGCAGCACCAAGCGGATCCGCCATTGAAGGACGTCATGATTTCTCGTCTGTCGGCTTCCTTGCTCCCCTGCTTGCCCTCTAAAGAGCTCCAAGCAAATGATCGCTCTCCTCACCAGAGTTCGTCCTTACCAAAACCCTAGCCTCCTACTATCTTGCCATTGGCATTTAGAAAATAAGTTGACGAATTACTTCCATTCATCTTCTGCTAAGTTGCAAGGGTTTAAGCCTATGCATTTCTCTACATATGAATTTCATGAATGTGTATATCTTGTGCTCTTCAGTTGATGTGGAAAGCCATGCGAGAAACTTCATGGAGGCTGCCAAAAAGCTTCAACTTTACTTTATCGGTTTGCAGCGCGAGGATCGACGGGGCAAAAGGTGATCGTTATGTTAGAGTTTGTGACCTGAATCTGTTTTCTTATTGATGATGCTGGATTTCATCCCACGCCCAAAAACGACATCGTAATTCGAGAACTACGCGCATTCCTGAAAACGACGTGCTCAGACCAAGAATCCAAGAAAGATTGGGCCTCAAAAAAATTCTGGAGGCCCAAAGGGCAGCTCAACACGACGAGCCCATCAAGAGTCCACTTCGAAGTTTAATCAACAAGAGCCAAGTCTCCCCGAAGACCAAGCCCACGAGGACCAAGCAGCTCTTCTGAAGACTGAGCAACCCCGAAGACTAGGCGTGCTCTCCCTTTATTGACCGGCCCATAGTCCTCCACGTGGAAAGGCACCAAATATCACGTCGTCTAGATTTTACACGTGGTGACCAAAGGAGAGGCGAAAAGATATCTGCTTAGTCTACTAGCCGTTACTAGATTATAGGAAATAGACGTTGTATTATAGGCTATAAATAAAGCCTACGAAGTACCCTAACACACATTCATATCGTTCTACACTTGGCACTAGCTAATCATTCTGTATTCACTTTGCTATCAATCAAATATACAAGTTCCCGATCGTTACTTAGTCGTTCATAAATTTATCACCTCGTGTCTTTATTCACCAAAGTGGATTTTATCTCGCATAGTTAAAATCCGTCATCATATTCATCATAAACAGAGTGCTATCACTTTGTGACGTTGGTCGTGATTATTCACATCAATAGTTTGGCGCCGTCTGTGGGAAGTCTTTATAGATTCCTACCCAACCAAGTTCCCAGCAAGCAAACGCACGAATGGCAAGCGGAGCACCCAGCGAGAATCCCACGAGCAACCCCTCGGGGACCGCAGCGGATTACGCGTAAAAGCCATGTTGGAGACTATCCTCAAGCAACTCGAAGAAGGCGCTTAGTCGAGAAAGGATTTTCAGACCAAACTGGAAAACCTCGCCCAGAAGCAATCCCACATCGAGGGGACGCTGACCGAGGCGGTTAGCTCGATAAAAGCCCAGTATTCATCAGCATCGCGGAAAGAATCCGGACAAGGAAGGACCCTAGATTTTTCCGGAATCCAGGTCACTCCCGGACCAGCCGAGGTGGGAAACACCTCGGGCGTATTGGAGGGGAAAAATCGCGCCACAGGCCCGTTAAGGCCAGCAAATCCTGGGGCGCCGGCCAACCACACGTCGGTCGAGCACCCCGGCACCGGATTGGGAGCGATCCAATCCAACTACGGTGCGCCCGGTCGACCAGACGACTCCGGATTCTGGACCCCGCCAAGGACGATCCGGAATACCGACATTCAGGCCCCTCAGGCGCCAATGCGCCCGGGCTCTGTGCGAATTGGGAACGAGATAAACAACCCTATCCGCATTCGAGAGGAGAAACCCACCGTAACCCGACAAGTGTCACCAACAGCGATAGAGACAATCCTTTCGCTTACAACGCCGACATGCCATTCCCGGCGTGGCTCAGAGGGCTCGAATCCACGATTGAAAAGGTTCAGTCCGAGGTAAAGGCAGTGAACTCAAGGGTTCATCACGCCACCTCGGCAACGCCCAAAATAGATCGCTCGGTTCGAGAATCCATGAGCACACCGTTCACCTCGTTAATCACCAACGAGAGAATCAGGGACGTTGGAAGAGTCAACGTCCCCCATTACGACGGGAAAGCCGACCCGAGGGCATACCTCCGGGCATTCTTCATCGCAATGGGAAGAGCCAATCTCCAGCCCTCCCAGCGAGATGCAGGATACTGCCAGATATTCGCCGAGCACCTCATACAAAACGCCCTCGACTGGTTCTCGAGACTGCCACCGGCCACAATCAGCTCGTTCGAACAACTGACGACACTTTTCCTGAAGCATTTTTCTATGTTCATCGAAACAGATGCCACGGTGGCACAACTTTACGCACTGCAACAAACGAAGGATGAGCCATTGCGGAACTTCATAGCCAGATTCAAGGGCGTGCTATCACGTCTTAGCGAAGTAAGCGACGAAACAGCCATCGCGGCCCTAACCGCGGGACTATGGTACAAATCAAAATTTAGGCAGGATATCTGCGTGAATCGATATACCTCAATCGAGGACGTAATGCATCGCGGGGGTAATTGGATTCGAGTAGAGGAGGAGCGAGCAGCCCTCGCCGCAAAATTTGATCCAACCCCGGCAACGTCCAAGTTCAATAACATTCCGAGGCCACCACGAGATTCCGGCCACAACAAAGCAGCCGGGCCCCACCGAGGTATTGCGCCTCAGCCTAAGCGAAGCAACCTGCCCCCGGGTTACGTCATGAGTTCGGAGAAAGACGAGGTCAACGTGAACCGAGGCAGCAGCGCGACGACGCAGGCAGTTCCGTGGCCAAAAGACCCGAAGGCCTACTGCAAATTTCACAAGGTGTTCGGACACGCAACGACCCAATGCCGCAAGCTACAAATGGCCCTGGAGGATAAATTGGAGCGAGGCGAGATAAGCGACCTTGACATCGAGTCCTTGAACCCTAGGTTACAAGGAAAGACGAGCCCGGAGGAAGACCTGGCAACCTCGAAAAAGAGGAAGCATAAGAAAAACCGAGCTCCCCCGTCCGGGGAAGCCCCTGACACCCCCTTCGAAAAAAGGGGAAAACAGGTCAATAACGTCGAAGCCGCTAGCCAGGAGACAAAACCCCAAGTCATCAACGTGATAATGGGAGGATCTCAGTACTGCAAGCCAACGATCAATTCGATTAAGGCGCACCAATGGAAACTGCAATCAGACGATCTTCGTCAAACTTCGCAAGAACCTGAAGCCCTAATCACCTTCAAAGAAAGCGAGGCTAGAGAGCTCGCGGGGCCGCATGACGACGCTCTTGTCATAACTCTCAACATCGCAAATTGGGAGACCAAAAGGATCCTCATTGATAACGGAAGCTCCGCGGACGTGATTTTCCTGTCGACTCTAAGCCAAATGACAATAAGGCCAGAAGACATCAATAGGGAAACAGTTCCCCTCACCGGTTTCAGCGGTCACTCCGTAAACACCATAGGGGAGATTAAGGTCCCCGTAATGGTGAGAGGTGTCAACACGACGACTAAATTCATGATCATTGAACGCCCGTCGCCCTACAACCCAATCCTACGAAGACCATGGCTGCACGCCATGAGAGCGGTACCCTCGACGTATCACCAAAGCTTGCAATTCCCGAGTGATGAGGGAATCAAGGAAATCCGAGGTGATCAAGCCATGGCACGAAGGTGCTATATGAACAGTTTCCTACTCGCCAACCAAAGCACGGTGAATCAAGCATAGCAATTACAGCATCCACAAATAAACGAGGTGAAAAACACCTCAGAGGAAGACAACGAGTCTCCGGCAATCGAGATGGTACGACAAGTTCCCATCGACGACAATAATCCTGAAAACACCGTCGGGATCGGAAGCGAGCTAAAAGGCGAGCTCCTCAAGCGGCTAGTCAAGTTCTTAAAAAAGAACAAAGAGTGCTTCGCCTGGTCCCACGAGGATATGCCAGGAATCAGCCTAGAAATCATTTCGCATCAGCTAAACGTTGATCCAAGCTTCCGACCAATCAAGCAGAAAAGGCAAAAGTTGGCCCCAGACCAGTCCAAAGCAGTGAACGAGGAGGTCGAAAAGCTTCTCAAGACGGCCTCGATCCGCGAGGTGAGATACCCGGACTGCCTGGCCAACACAGTGGTGGTCAAGAAGAAGAGCGGAAAATTGAGGGTATGCATCGATTTCACCGACATAAACAAGGCATGTCCTAAAGATAGTTTCCCAGTCCCGCACATCGACAGACTTGTCGAAGCGACGTGCGGGCACGAGCTGCTTTCTTTTATGGATGCCTTTTCCGGTTATAATCAGATCCTGATGCATCCTGACGACCAAGAAAAAACCTCGTTTATAACTGAACGAGGAATCTACTGCTACGAGGTAATGCCCTTCGGGCTAAAGAACGCGGGAGCAACCTACCAACGGCTCGTGAACAAAATGTTCTCGGAATATCTCAGAAAGACTATGGAAGTCTACAAATCCAAACACTCGGAGGACCATATCGCTCACCTCGAACAATGCTTTGAGATGCTAAAAAAGTACCAAATGAAGTTGAACCCTTCAAAGTGTTCATTCGGGGTGTCGTCAAGAAAATTCCTCGGGTACCTCGTCACACAACGTGGCATCGAGGCAAACCCAGACCAAATAAACGCCCTGCTGAAAGAGGTTCAACGGCTCACAGGGCGGATCGCGGCACTAAACCGATTCATATCAAGATCGACCGACAAATGCCTTCCTTTCTACAAAATGATGAAAGGAAACAAAAAATTCGAATGGACGGATGAATGCGAACAAGCTTTCCAGGAGCTAAAGAAGTATTTGTCCACCCCGCCAATACTGGTCAGCCCGATCACCGGCGAACCACTCCTAATCTACCTCGCAGTAACAACCCACACGGTAAGTAGTGTTCTCGTCAGGGAAGACCGAGGTGATCAGAAGCCCATCTTCTACACCAGCAAGTCACTAGAAGACGCAGAAACTAGATATCCCACCATGGAGAAAGTGGCATTCGCCCTCGTCACCGTGGCAAGAAAACTAAGGCTGTATTTCCAAGCGCACACCATCATGGTAATGACGCTACAGCCACTGTGATCGGTGCTACACAGCCAAAACCAGCCCGCAAGGTTAACAAAGTGGGCAGTGGAACTCAGCGAGTTCGACATCGAATACAAAATAAGAATGTGCGCTAAATCGCAAGTCTTAGCTGACTTCGTTGTGGAACTAAGCACCGGAAAACCAGAAGACGAGTCGAAAGACGAAACATGGACGCTGAAAGTGGATGGTTCCTCCAACCAGAACGGGTCAGGAGTAGGAATTCACCTCGTCACTCCAAGCGGCGAGGTGATCGAGCAATCATTTCGCTTCAAGTTCAAGGCCTCAAACAACGAAGCCGAATACGAAGCCCTGATCGCCGGCCTCAAACTGGCTCGAGCAGTAGGGGCACGAAATATCAAAGCTTACTCCGACTCAAAGTTGGTAACAAGCCAGATAGCCGGGGAGTACGAGGAAAAAGATCAAAGGATGAACGCCTACCTGACCGTGGTAAACCAAATGATCAAAACATTTGAGAAAGTCGAGGTAGACCAGATCCCAAGGAGCGAGAACGTGCAACTCCACGCGCTGGCAGGATTGGCATCCACCTCGGATCCCAAAATAAAACGCATCATCTCGGTAGAAACGATAGACGCACCAAGCATCGATTTGACGGTGCACAACATCGAACTCAGCTCGGAAGACTGGAGAACCCCAGTAATTAAATTCCTACGAGGTGACGAAACACCTCGGGATCGAGAAGAGGCCAGAAAACTGAGGGCCAAGAGCTCGAGGTTCTTCTTAATAAATGACACGCTCTACAAACGAAGCTTCAACGGGCTATACCTCAAGTGCTTAGGGAAGGACGAAGCGAAAAATGTCATCCACGAGGTGCATGAGGGAAGCTGCGGAAACCACTCCGGAGGGAGATCTTTAGCTAACAAAATCAAAAGACAAGGATTCTTCTGGCCCACCATGCTAAAAGGCAACGAACTGCATGTCCGGAAATGCGACGCGTGCCAAAAGCATGCGCCTACCATCAGACAACTCGCACTAAAGTTGTCGTAAGTCACGGTACCATACCCATTCATAAAATGGTCAATGGATATCGTCGACCAATGTCGGCAGCCAAAGGACTAACAAGGTTCCTACTGATAGCAACCGACTACTTTACGAAGTGGGTGGAAGCCAAAGCATACGCACACATAAAAGACGTAGACGCTGGAAATTTCGTATGGAAAAATATAGTCTGCAGGCATGGCCTCCGAAAGGAGATCATCGCGGACAACGGACCGCAGTTCATCTCGAGCAGATTCAAAATTTCTGCGCCACATAAGGAATCTCTCTTAACACCTCCACCCCGAGATACCCACAAGGGAACGGACACTCCGAAGAGGCAAACCGAACAATAATCGACGGGATCAAAAAGAGGTTAGATAGTAAGAAAGGAAGGTGGCCCGAGGAACTAAACGGATTACTCTGGGCATACCTAACCACACCTCGCCGGGCTACTGGAGAAACACCCTTCGCGCTGGTATACGGGTCCGAAGCGATGGTACCAGCCGAGGCAGAATCTCTGAGCCTAAGACGAGAATTTTGCCCGGATAAACCGTACGAAAACGAAGAAATGTTAAAAGAACAACTCGACTACATCGAAGAACGAAGAGAAAGAGCTTTGAGCAGGATCATTAATTACCAAAGGGTAATAGAAAGATACTACAACTCGAAAGCTCGACCTCGTTCGTTCAAAGTAGGAGACCTGGTGCTACGCAAGGTGTTCCAAAACACCTCGGAATTAAACGCTGGAAAACTGAGGATAAACTGGGAAAGACCATACATCGTTTCCGAAATAGTAAAACCCGGTGTGTACAGACTGATCAATTTGGACGGACTAAAAGTTCTCCGAAGTTGGAACACCCAACACCGAAAAAGATATTACTCTTAAAATAATAAGTATCACCTCGAACTACGTAGCGGCTTGATCCCGGCAAACTCGGGTACGTAGGCAGCCTCCCGCAAGCACAGCCCGACTTCTCCTAATTCCAATAAATCACTTCGGTCAAATCCTATTCTTCTTTGCCAAAAATCCCCCCGGGGTGGGAGCATGGGAACGACCCAACTCCCGCCATTTGAGAGCAACATCGAAGCTCGGATGGATGAGAAAAAATGCTTACAAACATATTAAAGCACCTTGAATCGTACAAACGCATCGAGGAAACACCTCTCCTAAGCCTATGTATCTCGGCCGCACAAACACCCAAAAATCTCCTCGGATTCGATTTCGAAGTAAGGAGTACATTCACACCCCGACGTGAAGAAACCCGAAAAGAAAACATCCACAGGATCGATTGATCGGGTCGCACATGAATATACGCAAATCAAATACCGGGATACGCGAAATAAGCAAAAAAGCGATAGCAGGATGACGAAACAGAATTTTATTAGAAGAAAAACACAGTCTGGGAAACAAAAGGTCATCTCGTCAAAACGACGTGACAACACCCAGGTCAGACTCCCGACCGAAAAAGGTGTTACTGTTCAAACAGCAAACATAAAAGCACCCGGGTTGGACTCCCAACCCAAACAGGCGCGCATTGTCTCAAACACGGTGGAATTAGAAGCATAAAAACAAAATAAAACGGGCAAAACCTCCGAGCCGATTAAGTCTCCTCGTCAACTTCAACATTGCGGTCCAAGGCATCCTCCTTCTCCGGATCGACCCCCACGACCTCCTCCTCGCCAAGCTCGACATCTAAGGCATCCTCCGCGCCGGCGGCAGCATCATGGGCCTCCTCCTGGTTCCCTTCAGCGGGGAGAGCGGTGTCACGTCGTGCGTCCGAGGTACCGGCAGGACGAGACGAGGTGGGGCTCGACACTGGAGAGGGTCCGGAGCCAATGACACGAGGCGGAGCACCACCTGGGAAATGAAACCCATCACAATCACCGCCAGCAAAGACTCCTACACAAGCAGTGGCTCTAAAAACACCACGAAGGAAATTCGGGCATTTACCTTGAGTCCCCTCAGAGGAGGTGAACTTCGCGAGTTGAAGCCCGAGTTTGGCGATTGTATCGTTGCGACGCTCTATTTTCTTGTTAAGCTTCTTAGAGATCTTTTGCACGGCGAGACGAGTCGCCGAGACCGCTTCACTCCTCGCCACCTGAAGCTTCTCAGTCGCTTTCAGCAGACCCTCCCGAGCCGCCTTCAGGCTGCGCTCTAAGGCTCCAACCGTGGCAACGTCGGCCTGAAGCGACGACACCTCGTCCTGCAAAGCGCGGCACCGATTGCGTTCCTCAGAAACTTGAGCCTGCAATTTTTTGGCCGTCTCCTTCTGAAAGTCGGCATCCAGCCTCGACGAGTACAGGCAATCCTCGGCCTTACGGAGGTTCCCCTGGGCATCTCGCACTTCCTTTTCCCGCGCAGCGAGCTGGATCTCGGCCTCCTTTAGGCGCCCGCTAGGTCCAGCCACTTTGAGCTCAAGCTTCAGAGCCGCGATGCCCTTCTTGTAAGCGATAACCATCTCGTTCATCGCAGTCAGAAACTGCAATCATCAAATACGAGGTGAGAAACGCCTCGACGAATTAATATCCCCGTCAAAACGCGGAAATTACCTTCTCTCCGTTGTGTGCTGCCTTCTCGTACTCCTTTCCGTGCAACAAAGAGAGCACGTCGAGAGGATGCCCCCGTCGGGCAGAGCTTTCCACGAAGCGAGAAGACGCCCGAGGAGAGTCAACGAGGGAGTGAGAGCTCGCGAAGTCGATGGAGATAGTTTGAACGCCTACGCGATCCCCTGATCCAGAACGGCTACTACTCCCCTCCCGAACCGCCGGGGCCTTTCGCTTTTCATCCTGCTGGCGAAAGGACGTGACGTGCCCCTCAGGATTTGACGTCGTGCGAGGATCCTGGCGCTCCGGAACAACCCTGCCTCTCTTAGGAGGGGCAGCATTCACCTCGGCACGCTCGGGGGAACGGTCACGTTTCTCTTGACGGGTTGCAGCACCCTCCGACGATTTCGCGACAACGGCTTCCCCCTCAATGCCCGCTCCAGAACGCGCCTCGGCATTAGACGCCACCTCGCCCTCCACCTTAGCCCGCCGAGACGACTGAGCCTCCTGCGCCTTTGCCACCAACGACTCCAACGGAGCATCTTCGGGAGTCTCATCGGTCCCGGATGATACGTGGTGAACGTGGGGAGGAGGGTCCTTACGGCGATCTGGCGACGAGGGCTGTCTGCTCAAAGATTTCATGGACTCTTCAGGCGCTGGGAGACAAAGAAAACAGGGTGAAACGAACACCTCGACAACTCCGGGTGATAACACCTGCGAGACAGAGGAAAAAAGCATACCGACAGTGGACAGAGGGGGGGCTGAGATCACTCGACCTGCGTCGTTCCGATGCCTCCAATAACCGAAACTTTGGACCCGGCTAGTCGGAAACTCGCTCCAGCTCACATCACCCTTCGGGATCAGCACCTTCTTGAGGCCTCGGAACCTCGAATCGGCCTCCGGGACGGAAATCCTGGTCGCTGAAGGGCAAGAAAAATTCCGAAGTCAGGCCAGGGGAACAGGAAACAAGAAACACGGGGAAATATAAAAATAATTCCTCAAAGCCAACCCGGGCCCGAACTCCATCTCGGAGGAGTCGACGCGTCACTACGGGTATCCTGGAAAAAGAAAAAACGCTCAGTCCAGCTTCCGCGCACGTCGGGGGTCCCATTAAGGATTTTCCCCGACCTTCCATTCAAAAAGAACCTCCCCGTGGACTTCCCGGCCCCCTTGGGAAAGTAGAGACGAACAAGATCATCCACGGTAAGAACGACCCTATTCTCTCGGGCCATGACACCTAATGCAACGAGATTCCGGTAAGCGTTGGGAACCAACTGCCCTGGAGCCAGATCCAGGCGCAGAAGGAACTCGACAACCACTTCGGGAAGCGGAAGCTCGATTCCGGCTTCAAAAGAGGCTTCGTAAAAGCCAGACCACCCAGGCGTCTCATCGAAAATGCGATCCGCCGGCCCCGAGACCTCCTTCTCGATGAAATCGGGAACATTGTACAAATTTTGGAGATACCGGAGGTACGCCGGAGTGACCACGGAGAGAGCATCGTCTCCAGAGACCGAATCATTCCTCGAGCTCGAACCAGACATTTTTGGTTTCTTGAAAGAGAGAGAGAGAGAAGGGAAAGATGAATGGGAACGAAGGGGAAAATGGGTTTATAAAACCCTTACCTATGGACATAACATTTTTTGAAGGATGTCCAAGCCTCCTATGTAAAATGTTGACTCTTTCTACATCAAACACACTATGACTAGGTTGACTAGAGCTGAAACGACTAAACCGAAAACCAGAAAAATTACAGAGATGACCATGATTAGTCCTGCCTTTAAGCCTTGTCCGTGGAGCTGATCTTGTCGTAACCCCCAATTGATACAGTCCATTCCTAACCGGTCCTGTAAGTCGCGTTCTCTTTGTTGTTTGATCCTTAACAACACAGAAATCCGGATGAAATTCAACAAATACACCATTTTGCTTAGTGAATTTTCGTATACTCACTAAGTTCTTTTTGATTTGTGGAACCAATAGAACATTTGACAATTCAAGAACATTATGGTCATTGGAAAGTAAGGTTGTTGAACCTGTATGAGATATGGGAAGAAGATTATCATTTCCTACCATTAGCCGCTCTGAATTATCGCATGCCTTTGCAAGTTTCAGATTTTCCAGTTGGCCAGTGACATGGTCGGTTGCACCAGAATCCGCATACCAGGCGGGATCGTACACCGCTTCAGCACCAGCAAATAAAGCTGCCGACTTCTCATGAGATTGTCGGTGTTGCTGTTGATCATTGTGAGGAAAAGAGGACTCCTCGTGTCGGAACCAACACGTACGAGCTGTGTGTCCACTCTTCATGCAGATTTGACATATTGGCTTTGAGATTCTTCCATTATAGAAGCTGCTTCTGCCCCTGCTTCTGCCTCCCCTCTGAGATCCGTGATTAAAGCTATTTCTGCTTTGATTTCGGTTTTGAAAATTTCTATTCTTGTTTTCAGCGTAATTTGCACTATTTTCGACATAGTTCGCTGTGTTGTAGTTGATCTCATTTGTCAGAGAATTTCCAAGCATTTCAAGCCGGCATTCTTGTGTAAGAAGAGTCGACAAGACTTCTTCAATTGTTATACTCACATTCATTGGTCTGTTAGCTATATATCCTACTGAGACTTCGTATTCAGCAGGTAAGCCAGCCAAAATGTACACTATGTGGTCATTTATGGAGATCGGATCTCCTGCTAGGGCTAGAGCATCTGCCACAGCGTTTATCTTTCCTACAAAGTCGGTAATTGACAACGCACCTTTCTTGATTGTCTGCAGTTCGATCTTCAACGGCAAGATTCTTGCTCGTGTCTTGATTGCGAACATGTCTTCAAGAGCCTTCCATACATCAGCTGGGTGCTCACATCGAACCACCACATTCAGGATCGAATCAAACAGGGAAGATCGAATCCAGCTCAGGAGCAGCTGATCTTCGCGTTTCCACTGAGCGTGTTCTGGATTCAGCCTCATCACTCGATCGCCATCTTCAATGCTTTCCACGAACCTCGGCGGTGCGATCTGTTCGCCGGAGATGAAATCTTCAAGATCGTGTCCTCGGAGAGCTGGTAGAACCTGAGATCTCCAAGCGAGGTAGTTCGTGTTGTTCAGTTTGACTGAAACAGCGCTGCTTAGGGCTGTGGGGAAGGAAGAATTTGTGGACGCCATTGATGAATTTTCAGAGCTCTGACGATCTCCTTCCTCTGAAGCGCACGATCTCCCAAGCCAACAATGATGAAAATAACTGACAAGTTAATGGATTTTAATAACCCCATCACGCCCGAAATCGGCGTGTCAGCTGAACTCGAAGAACTCTTCTTGACCGTTGTCAAATCAGCCACATGATTGGACCTTTGCTCTCAGCGAAGAATCGAAGCCCAAATTCCACACGCAACCCCAATGGCATCACGCCACCTGTCCAAGCCATGCACGAGGAAAGGTCTCAACCCAACTGAATCAGTTGCGATTCAAAACTAAAACATATTTTTCGAGCTACGAAAAACTTAAAATTCCCGCTGAATATAATTCCTCATCGACTAATTATTTTCAAAAATAATTCAGAGGGAATAAAATTCTCGTGAAGATAAAGCAGGCCCCCATCGAACGACATAATAGTTCACCAAGTGACAATCACTTAATGAACTGGGGGGCTCATTGATGATGCTGGATTTCATCCCACGCCAAAAAACGAGATCGTAATTCGAGAACTACGCGCATTCCTGAAAACGACGTGCTCAGACCAAGAATCCAAGAAAGATTGGGCCTCAAAAAAATTCTGGAGGCCCAAAGGGCAGCTCAACACGACGAGCCCATCAAGAGTCCACTTCGAAGTTTAATCAACAAGAGCCAAGTCTCCCCGAAGACCAAGCCCACGAGGACCAAGCAGCTCTTCCGAAGACTGAGCAACCCCGAAGTCTAGGCGTGCTCTCCCTTTATTGACCGGCCCAGAGTCCTCCACGTGGAAAGGCACCAAATATCACGTCGTCCAGATTTTACACGTGGTGACCAAAGGAGAGGCGAAAAGATATCTGCTTAGTCTACTAGCCGTTACTAGATTATAGGAAATAGACGTTGTAATCTAGGCTATAAATAAAGCCTACGAAGTACACTAACACACATTCATATTGTTCTACACTTGGCACTAGCTAATCATTCTGTATTCACGTTGCTATCAATCAAATATACAAGTTCCCGATCGTTACTTAGTCGTTCATAAATTTATCACCTCGTGTCTTTATTCACCAAAGTGGATTTTATCTCGCATAGTTAAAATCCGTCATCATATTCATCATAAACAGAGTCCTATCACTTTGTGACGTTGGTCGTGATTATTCAGATCAACACTTATCGTCGAATTTTCTTATCTTATTCTTGTATGATATTGAAGGAGGTGTGTGTAATGGAAGAAGAACTGAAGGTTAAAAGCGAGATAATAAATAAATACGAGAAGGTGATCCTAGGTTGGAGAAATGAGTTGCGAGAACAACTAGAACGACACCGGAACGAGTTGGAGAAGGCGTAGCTATATCGAGAATTCTTATGCGAATCTACCTATACCGTGAAATTTTCACCGACTTCTTCATCTGTTGCAAAGCTCAATGGCTCGATAACTGATTTACAGATTAGGCGGACGGGTTATCCAACGGGGTAACAGTTTGAATGCGGTTTTATTTTTTCTTCTGAAATTCCCGTTATATGTTGAATTGAAAGTTAAAAAGGACCCAATGCCTCTCAGATTCGCCTTTCAAAATATAAAAGTAAGCTTTGAAGGTGTATTTTGGAACGTGTATATTAATATTTTGAGATTATAAATTAATCTGTTACTGATGATCTCCATTTAATTATTAGTTACTGCCATTCTAATAAGATAAATACTGAGAAACATACTCAATCGAAAGAATAAGAGAAAACTCTAGACTAATTAAGCCAAAAGACCTGTTAGTTCGCCTGATATATGACAAACGACATTATAAGTTACGACGATGATTACACAGCTACTATTTCTTTGCATAAGTGATCAACATGGAGTTTTGCTGCGTCATCTTGAAGCCCTGCAGGCCCTGCATAGCTACGGTGGATTGCATGTCGTCCGCATACTCGACGAACGCGATCCCCGGCTTGGCCTCCACCATTCTCACCTCCTTGAAGCCGCCATACTGGCAGAAAAGCATCTGTAGCATCATCGGCGTCGTCTCGTGCGGCAGATTCTGCACAAACAGGATGCTGTTCGGCGGAGCTGGCGCCTCGGGCAACATCGTCTTTAAACCGCCTGGATACGGTATCTGCGAGAGCTGCGAGATTGAATTTTATATGATTACAAAGTTATTTTTCATTAACTTCAAAGAGTCTTTCAACATAGTTTTGAACACGCGTTTTTACCGGCGGGGCTCCAGGGTATGTCCCCGCGTAGGCTGGATTTGTCAATCCAGCTTGATTGGCATCCAGTTGGTCTTTTCTTTTCTTCCCTGCCACATAAAGAAAGGTATCGTTAATATACGTCGGTAACCGACTCTCCAAGATCCCACGAACTATGAAGCATGGAGATATTAGCCATTTCAGATTTTATGTAGTAAAAAGCTGAGATATTTCATTTTCCAGTTACAACTAAGAGCCTGTGTATTGAGATATATGCACACAGCATTGACAAACGGTAAGATTCTACAGCATATTATGAGCTGACCTAACCGACAATGAAAGTAGCCTCATAAAAGTGCAGATATACATTGATAAAGACCAAGAGAAATATTGAATCCCTTACCTTTTTCTTCATGCCTCTTCCGTTTTTCCCGTGGAACAAAAGTACCATCAGCCTTTGATATAATGTCGGATTTTGTTTTTGCATATTGTATTCTCTGCCAAACCATCATTAACAAATAGGTCATATGTGAGAAAAGAATCATCGCCAAAATCATACTCTACAAGTAAAAATACTAGCACGTCGTATCCGAAAGTAAAAATATATTGATATTGATATATAATGCTTTTGCGCAACCCTCTCAACAACTAATAGATACAACGAGGAACACAGAGACTCGCATTGATAAGCTCACACTTACCCGTCAATTTGGGATCCTATTCGGGATTTTCCTTGGGAGGTATTGGGCTGGAATTGGAAAACCATATATCAACCCGGACGTTTTAGGGATGCCCTAATAACCAATATGTTTATAGCTAGTTAAGGCATTTAAAAGTATCCCCTCGCCTTTCTCTCCCATACCAAACGTTGCATTATTCTTGCAACACAAGCTATTTTCTTACTGAGAAAAACTCGAGAAGCAGGCAAGTAGCTAATATAGTATTCGACGCTACTCTTCTAAGAGAATTCAAAGAAAGCACTCAAGATCCCGCAATAAACTGTTACAAGCCCAGCTGAAGCATATTCAATAAAGGTTTCACTACATCTTTTAGATAACAGAAGAGAAGAAGAACGAATCGAGAGTCCGTAATATAGCTAAGAAACTACACACATCGGAGATAATACCCAGATTCACTTATGAGTTCGGCGAGCCGATTCTCGAAATTGTGGGTACCATCCAGTAGCCTTTAACATTAGAGCAAAGACCAATTCTCAATAACTATGTTTCAACTTTCAAGGAAAGCACAAGAAAATGAAGCCACTACTAAATATATTCCAGATTCACAAAGATGAGCTTCTAAACTCAGCGAGAACTGGCTCTGTATCACATTGAAGTAATCTTCAACACAAGAAGAGCCCTAGAACATAGAGAATTGAGAAGGCAGAAGTACCATAGGCTTGTCGTAGAAAGGGAAGCCCTGCATCTGGCGAAGCGCAGTGGTGGCGGAAGAGGGGTCCTCGAAGACGACCCACGCCTGGCCTTTGTGTTTGAGCGTCTTGAAGGCCTGAACCTCCAGAATCTTCCCGAACTGAGAGAAGACGGCCTTCAGCGAGTTCTTCAGCTCTGCCAAACGAAGCCGAATTCATCAACACAAGAAAACACAAACGTAATTGTCTTCGGTGGAGTAGGCGGGCTGAGTCTGACCTTCGAGCTTGATTTTCTCGTTGAGGTTGTTGATGTAGATGGTCATGTTGGGAGGGACTTCGGAGCCATTGTTGTTCTCGGCCATGCTGAGAAACCAGCTTCTTCCAGATTGGGGAAACGATTCAATTTGGGAGGGAAAAATGTGCCCTAATTTCACGAAGCTTCATGTGTGAGACTGGGCTTTCGGTTTTGGGGCTTAAGCGTTTAGTGACTCACTGTACCTTTTTTTTTTATGTAACTTTAAATTTAGTAAAATGATTATAGTTTATCGTGACAAAAATTTTAAAGAATAAAAAATGACCTTTCTGTAAGTTCCAGAAATTCTTACGGCAGATTGATGGTTTTTAAATTTTTTATTAAAAAAAAAAAAGCAAATTTTAGAATATGTGGCGTACAAATATATATTTTGTAATACTTTTGCCACAAATATCCTTGTAATGTATTTAGACTAGTATCGCAATTAACTAGCACATAGAGTCTGACTTCCATTTCAGACGAAACACATAACATATTTCAATTGATTTTTTCCAGATACGTAAACAAACAAAAATTATAAATAATTATATTAAAGCGGCTATAAAACAAATAAATAGATAATATTACTTTTTTTAAGAAAAAAAAAGACAAGACAAGAGAAAAAATCAAAAGAGTCTAATCAAATCCCGAACAATATATTTTTTTTTTACTTAAAATGAGCGTACGCTCTTTGGATTACACCCCTACCCCCATGGTGACTCGAACTCAAGACCTGTAATGTTGTACTTGGTACCACTAGACCAGGCACATCTTGTCTAATAAGTCATAATATAAATAATGAACATACACGTCGAATTCTAATAAGTTGAAGGACCATTGGCGACTTAGCGTCAATTTTGTTGTTGAAGAACCATTAGTGCCAAATTCCTTATTGTAGGGATCGTTGGCGTCAATTTGTATTTGAAAGATTATTAGCGCACTTCAGTAGTGGAATGATCACATAGGGTTTGGATTTTGTTTCTTCTTCTTTGAGACGTGACATTTAGAATTTCATGAAGTGAGACAATAACTTAGTATAAACTTCATCTTTTTTTAGTGTGGATGGATTCGCTCGTTCCGATCCTCTTTACGACGTCGCTCCTCCCCTCTTCTCTCGACACATTCGGAAGCTGACCGTCTTACTATATTTGTAACCGCTGAAAGCTTTGGTGTAACTGTCTTCCTGCCATATTTTGGTCTATCCTCTCTACTCTACTCCCTCCGACCCATGTCACTGCTTTCTTGTTTACGTTGAAACTTGAAACAACTGGTCTCTTCTGAACCTGTTTGTGTTGATACTCGTTATATTTTAATGTGTGAAATTATTTTGAACCCAAACAAAGATATGTCATGTTTGTCACCAATGATAGAATAAAAATATGGCACATGTCACACATCAGTTACGAATCTCATCACACAAAAAAAGAAAGACAACTTCTCTGCTCAACAAACTTGCTTCATGGAAATAAGAAAATAACAAAAAGACTGAGATTTCATTTTATTAACTTGCCTTATAGCACACGCAAGCAAGCCCACAACATTAAAAAGAGGGACCATTTTGGCCCTCAAATTACATTCGGACATTTTTTTTCTTCTATGCCCCACAAAAACAGAGACCGCTCTTTGGAGCCCTCTAGATTCGTGACACGTACATTTTATCCTAACAGCAAAATAACAAGACAAAAAAAACACCCTTCGTGCTTTGTTCGTCGAGAGAGAGAGAGAGAAGCCTTCGGCTCCGCTGGACGAATCAGCGTCCAACAGCTGTCCCTTTGTCGATGGGCCCGCTTCAGGCCCCGTTAATGGGCTTAACGTCTTTGGTTTGGTCGCTATTGGGCTTCGAAAAGCCCATTTCCAGAGCCTCCTCTGGACTGGATTTCTTCGCGTCTTTGTCACGGTAGATGCAGTACAGAATCAGCTGAGCCGCGCCGAGAGCCGAGCCCAGACCATTTGGCACCTATACAAAATAAAATTAAATCAATAATAAAATAAAATACAAACATAACCCAAAGTTCCCAATCACATTCACTAACAACAAACATGTCTTTGTCCCCTGTTTTTACTGTTCCCCTTTTCGTCTTAGCAGAATCTAAGTGTGAAATTATTTCACCGGTTCTCGATACCGGTTTAAGAAAAAATGTTATTCACACGTTGTCGTTAGAGGAGACACGTCTCAATTTCTTTTAAGATAGAACGGAATACTCCAATGAAATAAAACGTGTCATCGTAATATCATATTTTCGGTCATGTGTAATTTTTTACTTATTTTTCACTTTGGATTCACATCTATATTTTCAATAAATAAACTAAAAAGTAAAAAAAAATAAAAATTGATACATGGTGAAACCTTAACACAAGAGAAAACTATTAAACGGAACTATATGATATAACGGAGTTTCAAATATTTGTATGAATGTTAAAATTGATTAGAAAAGTAAGCAATTTTTTCATGGATTTTTAAGAAGTTAAAAACCATTTTTAACCGGTACCGGCTAACCACTTTTTACTGTTCGGTTTCACCCCTGGAAAAGAACAAGAAACCATGCAAACGGTGCTGGTTACAAGAGTCTGAGCGCACGAGAACAGATCGGAAAACAACAAAAGTGTCACCGACAACGTATGTGACACGTGTAACGACGAGATCAGGTGGGACCCACCCGTCAGAGAGAGGGAGAGAGAGAGATGGGACTCACGGCGATGAAGGGGTCTCGGCCGAGCAAGCCGAAGACGAACCAGGAAGCACCGCACAAGAAGACAAAGAGCGAGAGGAAAAAGGGCATGAACTCCACGCTCTTGCTCTTTATCACCGTTCTCTGCACCATCCATTTATACTTATTATTCATATACAATCTGCTAGTCAACTACATACTAACAACCACACAAAGAGTTGAAGCTTGATTACCATGATGGAGAGCGGCGAGGCGTACATGATGATGGAGGCGACGGTGGCGGCCAGGCCGCAGAAGAGCTTGCGGGTGCCGCCGTGCAGCGCGAACACGGACACGAGCGCCACGGCCGCGAATATGGAGAGCACGCAGGCCGAGAGGCCCAGCACCTTGGCCTTCTCTCGCTTGGTGGCCAGCGCTATGAAGATGACCACGTACACCAGCTCGATCACCGCCCCCGTGCCGTTGATCGTCGACACCAGGAGGTTGTTCGGGGACACGAACGGCAAGCCGTACCTGCCCACAAACAGCCCATCCATGAACGCGCAATTCTCGAAGAGAAGATGATTAGTACATAATCAAAGAATTAAAGAGCGGACTTACCAGCCAGAGAGAAGGCAGTTGAGCATGGTCATAACGTACGGAACGCCTGAGAATTGCTCCGTCGACTTCTTCTCTACTATTCTCTTAAATGTTATCCTGTCAAACATACCATATATATTAATTCTTTTGGATAATCATCGATCAGTCTTATCGTAATCATTACAGTAAAAAACAAGAATGGTAGAGAGAGAGAGAGGACGGTACGTCGGAGCCAAGAAGAGGAAGAGAGCGAAGGCGTTCCCTGATCAAGAATTTCACGATGAGAAGAAAATCAAGAAGATGGGAAATCGAAATTGAACAAGAATATTATTGCTCACCGAAGACTCCGAAGACGAAGTGAAGAACATTCATGGTTCCTTCTTCTGGGTTGCAATGGCTATGGCGACTCTACCAAGGAAGGAGAGAGAGAGAGAGAGGAGAAGTGTGTTGAGAGACACAGAGTTGTTCTTCACAAATGGCAGATGTGGTTTGGAAGACACAAGAGGAGTGAGAGATGGTTTATATAGCGCAAAATCAGAATATTATGTAATAATAAACTAATTTCTTATATATATATATATATATAAATACATATTTTTTGCGTGAATTATCTATAATATATTATGTATGTATACACTTCACACTTGTGCTTGTTATCCGATGTGATGTGCTTCGGTAAGTAGAAGTGTTTGCTTGCTGCTTATTCTGCCACACTTTAATATGACGAAATAAAATTGAATGGTTTTGCCATACGTACTTTATTTTTGGGCGTTAACAAAAAATTCAAATTTTGCATCTAGGCCCTCAAACACATAATGAATAGCTTTGAAAATAGTTCGTTCTAATTATTAAATTATACACATAATGAATAGTTTTTTAAATAAGATTCGACACCAAATTGATATTGCGTTCATTAACCCTTAATTATTTTCGGTAACAAATAGAGAAAAAAGTTAGTACCGGTATAAATTATTTTCTTTTTTTTTTTGTCGGAATTTTTAATTTTCACACCATTTAATAATTCTTATCACAATTATGTTCCTTTTTAAATGTTATTAAGAGATCTTTAATGACACGCAAAGCTTACTTTCTCTTTATCCGAAGTGACACGTATTCAAGATTTAATGACACATTAAATTTATAATAAATCACTTGTAAAATTGGACATGGGTTAAAAAAGATAAAATAGTGAACATGAAGAAAATAAGGCATGAAAAATAATAAACACTAGAATCTTTCGACCTAATAAATAAATAAATAAATTGTTTTACGTTAAAAAGATATATTAAATACTTATGCCGCTATCAATATGACAACGTTAGAAAAAACTTAATTAAAAACATGAACAAATAACTAATAATTTGTACTCACAAAAAATTGCAAATACATATAAATACACAAAGTGAAGATAAATGAAATCAATAAATAAATTTTCTCGTTTATGAAAGAGTTACGTAATTTATAATTCTCTTATAACATTTTCAGTTTTTTTCTTCTTCCATCAATTCAGTACTTACAAGTAAAACTTGTGTTAATGTCGTTTTCCTGATCAACGTGAAAAGCGGTCCATAAATCTATTTTGGGCCGGATTCAATGACGCACGATAGTCGCGAAGGACTTGAAGCTCCTTTCTTCGCCTTTAATAGGCTGGAAGTTGCTTTCGGATAATCCGCCTCTGAATCCGCTCTTGTAAAGACAGTAAAAGACGTGAACTCTGGGGGGGGGGGGGGGGGTGATCTCGTATTTATAGAGAGCCTTGTGCGACCCCTAAGGGTGCGTTTTCATTTTAAGGGTCGTAGCAACCCCTAAAAAACCATGTTTTATCTATAGGGGTTGTAGCGACTTTTAATTAGGGGTCGTAACGACCCCTTAATGCATGCTTTATTTATTTGGCAACAACCCCTCATTAAGAGTCGTAGCAACCCCTAAAGACATGTTTTTGGAATAGATCCCGCGTCAGTATACCGAGGTCGGGTTTAAGTTGACTTTTTGAGCTCCTCCCATTGACTTTACTGGGTCTAGTCAGAGCTGAGTTTTTCGGGGCAAACCCGGATTGTCTCTGTGGGCCTTTGGCGTTTGTGCCTTTTTGTGATGAAAAGTGGTTATCCTAATTTTTTTTTCTTCCAAATAATTAGCTAAAAAAAAATTCGTCCCTCTAAAGAATTTTTTTTCTTAATTATGTGAATTTTGGGTTTTTTTTTTTTAGTGTTTTTCTTTATTTAAAATTAACATTTAAAACTGAAAAGTCATATATCTATGACTTGACTTCAAAATAAGTTGGGAATTAAGATATAAAATGGGAAGTTACTGGAAACAAAAAAATATACGCTCCCTAAAACTCGACCTACACTTGATATTTTGAGGCAATATCATACTTGGGGTGACGAAATTGAACGAAATAAGGCAATTTGTGGGTGATGAGACGATATCATACTTGGTTGCGAAAGTATTTTACGTTGTGGGACGATATTATGTAAGAGGCTGTTCAAAAGTTTTAGATACATATTATTTGTATATGGCCATAACATACTCATTTTAAGTCAAAATTAGATGATTCAATTTTATTTTTTTAAGCTAAGACACATATTTAGAATTTCTTAGTTTAGCTTCTTACAAAAAATACATTAAAAATAATCGTTTTGAAAAACTTATCCTCCCATTTTTTTCAAGATTTTTTTGTTTGTAATAACTTAAAACGAAGAAGTTGTAGAAGTTTAAATTCAAAACTAAAGCGAAATCATCAATTCATTTAATTTGCACATAAAATTAATAAGTTATGGCAAAAAAAGGAACCACATGAACAAAAAAGAATATAAAATTAACCGCGTGTCAGGCAACATTGTCCCATAATGTATGACGCTATCGGCCAATGTTACAATGCACTATTGCATTACTAGATATATTCAGGGTAAGAATATGTGGCACTATTGGCCAAGTTTACATATATGTAAATCGCGTACTCATTTGAGTCTCATACGAATTGAACCCGTGACCTCTTGAATAGAGATGCCGGAGTTACCACTACGCCAAACAAACTTGGTTTAATAGACTCTCATCATCTCATCACCACAAAACCGCCTCATTTCGTCCCATATGGCTAGCCAAGTAGGATATCATCTCATAAAATAAGATCTCCTCTAAAGCACGGAGCAAGATTTTTGGGCATGCAATTTTATATTTTAGCCATGATTTGCTTAAAGTAAACTAAAAATCAAATGAGTGGACCTTAATATTTGAAGAGGAAATGCAGATCTACAATTATATGTTGTAATTGATGAATATGGCAAAAAATGAGACCAAGTATATTCACATCTTTATTATCGAACATTTAAGTTATTTATCGTTCATTTGGTGCTAGTTTCGAAAGAAATTACAGTGAAGAAGTGGCTTATCGACTTCTTATGTTTAAAATAAAAGTTGAATTAATCTATTTGGATTTAAAACAAGCAAGTTATAGTCAAAATACGATGCATTTGGAAGATAGCCACATATACCATTTGAATTTTCTCATTGCTAGCTTTCCCTCTTTAATGTTTTGTATGTTTGATAAAAAAATACATGGAGATTTTAAATTTCAAAGGAGAAAAATTAAATAAATCAAGAAAAAAATAATATGAGAAGTGAATATTTTGGTTAAGAGTTATAAGCCTAAAATGAATTTAACCTAAGAATTTAACCTAATATTTTGGTTACCATTTTTAGACAAATTCATTGGTTTGCAATAACCTAAGAATAAGTTTTAAAATGTTATTTTTCTTTCCCAAATCCTTGCAAATTGGGTTTAAAATAAGGGTTAATGACAGCGAAAATACCCAAAGTTTGATCAAAGAACTCTTCATGTACCTAAAGTTTAAAAGTGATGGCAAAAGTGCCAAAAGTCACATTTGAGCGTTGACCACTCCATTCTCGTAACGCAGTTAACTTACCTGTTAACTCTGGCCATGTGGACAAACGTAGGTTGCTGACATAGCAATTTTTTTCCACGTGGACGAACCCATGTCAGCCTCGTTTACAACAAAACAACGAATTAAACCCCTAATTGAGTTCGTCCACGTGAAAAAAAAAATTGATATGTTAGCAATACCACGTTTGTCCACATCATAGGCGTAGCTAGTATAGCACTAGCATACGCACGTGCATATGCTGGTTAATTTATAAAAAAAATTACCACTAAATACTAAGTTTAATGTATGGTTGCTGTGATTTATAGTTGGTGTTACACATATTGTTATTTTATATTGTGTTTTGTATCATAATTAATTATCTATTATTAAAATACACTCGGTGAAATATTCGGCAATGTCAGTAACACACTCGTTATTTTTACGGTGTCGGTCACGTACTCGATGATAGCAGCGATGAATTCGACTTTTTTTTACGTACTCACGGTGTTGGCGACCCACTTGGCATTCTCAAGTGCGTCGATGATGTATACTCACGACCGAGTGCGTCGCCGACATTGCCAAGATTATCGAGTACGTCACCGACACCACCGAATATGTCGCATAAGCTTATCATTAACTTTAGTTTAGTGACATAGCTCAAAGTTATACCGAAACTAAAACATTGGATAAAAATAAGTATTAAAATGTACTTTCTACGAAGTGTAAAAATCTTAATTTGTTATAAAGTGCATCCCCTGAAATACAAAGCTAGCTCCGCCACTGGTCCACATGGCCAGAGTTAACGAGTAAGTTAATTGCGTTACGACAATAAAGTAGTCAATGCCCGAAATGCGACTTTGGATACTTTTACCATCACTTTTAAACTTTGGGTACATGAGAGTTTCTTTGACCAAACTTTAGGTATTTTTACAGTCATTAACCCTTTTTATGTTCTTATTAAGCTTACACTGAAAAGTATTTTTGATTTTGTCCTTATTATATCACGATGTTCGCAAAAATAAACAGATAGCATCACGATGTTTAGGCTATAATTAGAGCGTTTTAGATGCTTTTTCTCATGATTATATAATAATTTATTACTATAATTCACGTTGAAAATATCTAGCTCTAAAAAAACGCTCATTTTATAGATAATATTAATTGTTGTAACTGACTAGTAAACTTTTGAGGTTTGACGAAGGAAAAAATGACGGTGATTTGGCTCGTTTGATAAATGTAAAAGGATATTTGTGATATAAGTATCTAATTTTATACTAAGTGCGTTACTTATTCTTATTTATTTATTTTTAGCGGCAATAATATTTGAAATACTACAAATATTGTTAAGGTCGAATTCATCCTTAAGGCTTAACGAGGGACATGTTACTTTTATGTTAATTCAAAAAAATCATTTACTCAAAGCTTTTATTATAACTTTAAGAAGTTCACATGTCTCTCTCTACCTTATGAAAGTCAGCATGGACGGTCTCGATCCTTTTTTTTTTTTTGTAGATTTTGGATACTTAGAAGCTAAAATATGAGACTGCTAATACATATACGACACAGTTTATATAAGAAGAGATACTTGTACCGCGCAAATATCCCAAATATAAGTAATATTACTTTTATTTATTTCTTTCGTAGTCTAATTATTAAAGATTTAGCACAAATTTATTCCTTAGAATCGACATTTAATTTAATGTGAAGAAAATGATGATATTGTTATGATAATTAAGAAGTCGCTTGCTTTGCTGAATTTGGTTATGAGAAATGCAAATTAAACTATTTAGGGTTTCGATATCAATAATTGTTCCTAACTTGGAATTTTGCATTTATAGTGTCAAGTTGATACAGCTTCATTCTCCTTGGAAATTTAAAGTTTGGATTAAATGTATTCTCTTAATTACATATTTGGAGTCTAACACATACTCTGAATTACTTATCTTTAATTTTTTAAAATCTCAATTACTTTTATCTTAGTGACCGAATTAATGTTAACAATAAAATGAGAAAAATCAAGAATCAATAATAACATTGTAACATATATGTATAAAAAGACGAATAGATATGACTCGCCCTAGTATAAAAAAAGACGACACGTTTTTATTTTTGAAAGTATTGCATTGTAAATTCATCATCTGCAGAAATAGAAATATCCAAGCGAATATAATACATTGTTGAACGCCAAAATAAAATATTAATAATATTTTTAGTAATTTAATAAGCGAGTGTAAGATGTATCCATATTTCTAGTAACTCAAAGCAATAATTTACAAAAAAAAAACTTAAAACTGAAAAAGAAAAATAAACAAAAAGTAAGACTAAACCAAGAGTCGAACTCAACTCATTTCTTTCTTGTAAAAAGAGAGACTTTACAAAAGAACTTAAACCAATTGGGCTATATGTTCTTACATTCTTTATATTGATACATCAAATAATATAATGATATAGAAAGATTTTTATTTTTTACTCAAACACTGATATTATAATATTTTTCACGTCATTTTCAGGTGGTGCCCGGGCGTACACTAACCCCTACATAGCTCCGCCCCTGTTTACATATGTAAACTTGGCCAATAATGTCACATTTTGTGAGAGTGCATTATAACTTTAGCCGATAATGTCATCCCATTAAAAAAAAAATTAGAATATTTGGCACTGGAACTTACGGAATCATTATAGATGAAGTCTGTTTTTGAGGCACTCACACGTATTACTTAACCAAAGAATTTTTACCATAAATTAAATAGAATATGACATTAAAAAAACGGACATAGTAAACATAAAATACTTCCCTTACTATTATCAGATCTATCAACTTTGTCATCAATCTCTCGATTTGTTTTGACGGTCTTTGTTCTCTTGCATCGGATTATAACATTGACTTCCTTAACCGAAAGTACTAATATGCGTATAAAAAAGAATCTAATAATTAGATACGACACGTATATGTTTGATACATATACGACACGTATATGTTCGATACATAATAATATAACATTTTAAATAACATTACATAGCCACAAAATAGAAAATAAAAAGTTTATCATTGTTATCAACACAAGCTATTCGCTAATACTAATATGGAAAATAGCGGCATAAGTACCCAAAGTGTTTGAAAGGTAGATGTTAAGTTCTTATTTTTTGTTTTAGGTGGCAAAAATTACCACTCTTATTTTGTGTATTCCTTCATGTTTCCGCGTCGAAACGCACCATGTGTTATGTTTTTAACCTATTAAATATATCATTTTTACGGAAAAAAATGAAATTGATTTATCAATGATAAATAATGGTATATATAATGGGTTTAAAAACATGACATTTGGCTTGATTCTAGAAAAAAAAATATGAAGGATTACACAAAATAAGAGTTTGACAACTTTCGCCAGCAAAAAAAAAAAAAAGAATAAAAACTTATTGTCAACTTTTAAACACTTTAAGTACTTATGCCGCAATTTTCCATACTTATATATGTATATATGTATTATGAGGATGAATATATTGGCATGGCATCAATAGACAAATACATATAATGCAATATATACACGTAATCGTTAAATAAAGAATCACCATATGTTAGCTCATTGTTACATCACTTTGCTATAAAATGGTCGTGGTATAAAAATTCATCAACATCTATTATATAGTCATCTATATTTTGCAAACATTTTGACATCTATGCATGCACATAAATAGATCATGCAACATCTAGTGAACCAAAGTACGTAAAGATCAGGTTTGACATGTGTATATTTCTTCACATGTATGATATATCAACATCCTATATTCTTACTAGCCCTACCTATCAGCCTATAGAACAGACTATTCCTGAAGATTCCCATGAGAAATCAACTTGGTCACAAACTCTAGTTGATTTACACTGTGGTTTCTACGAGAACATAGTTTTGAAGGTGAGATATATATCTGCATGGGACCAGTGAACTCATAATGATGAATATCGAGCAAGTTATTATTAGAAAATAAATGAGCAAACTTACATATTTTGGTTGTATATATCCATTCTTTTATAATCTTTCTTCCAAATACAAGTGATATATATTGTGAAGATCATAATCAATCATCATCTAAATTTGGGATAATAGCGGCAAAAGTGGTCAAAATTAGGCCAAGTGTGCAAATAAATGGCCAAACTGATTTAATATCGACATAAGTAGTCAAAGTTTACCAAACCGTGGACAGTACAAATTCCATCCATTTCATGTTAACCCCGTTTGCCACGTCATTTCAACAAGTGTTGAGCTTTGGCAACTTATTTGCACACTCGGCCTAACTTTAGCCACTTTTGCCGCTATTATCCCTTTTTTTTACGTTCCAAAGTATTTTTTAAGGTTTAACTAGATTTTTTTTGTTATTTTTTTTCTTTTTCTTAAGATTTGAGTAAAACTTGATTTCCGAAAGAACTGATTCCGTTTTTTAAACTTAGAACGATAAATATCACTCTCAATTTTGAAAAAATTAAAATGTGTTATAGGTGTCACATGTAATTTACGATCATAGGATTAGACATAAAACCTCTATATACTTAATTGTTAGGGACCATTAGATTTCTTTAAAGGAATTGGTACGAAATACCCATTTAGACACAAGGTTTTTTTTTTTTTTTTTTAATTACTCATTGTGTGTATTAAAATGTACTAAAATATGTATGTTTTAAAAATTTCGTTAACACATTTTTAATGTTTTCAAAATTGAGAGTGATATTCAGCGTTCTAAGTTTTAAAAAACGGAATCAGTTCTTTCGGAAATCAAGTTTTAGTCAAATCTTAAGAAAAAGAAAAATAACAAAAAAAATCTTGATAAACCCTAAAAAATACTTTGGAACGTAAAAAAATAAGGGATAATAGCGGCAAAAGTGGCTAAAGTTAGGCCGAGTGTGCAAATAAGTGGTCAAAGCTCAACACTTGTGGAAATGACGTGGCAAACGGCGTTTAACATGAAATGGATGGAATTTTTACTGTCCACGGTTTGGTAAACTTTAGCTACTTATGTCGATAATAAATCAATTTAGCCACTTATTTGCACACTTGGCCTAACTTTGACCACTTTTGCCGCTATTATTCCTCTAAGTTTTACAAGAACTTCCTAAAAACCACATATATAGCTTCCAAAAATCAATAACTATGTATGTCTGTTTTTCTATAGCTCTTTCTTTCCAATTTTCTTATAATAATGTCCTAATCACTTGTAAATTCGACTACACATCTTTAATGAAAGGGATAATAACGGCATAAGTCCTCAACCTTTACTCAACTGGGGCGGCATAGCCCCAACCCCATTTAATAGCGGTGTAAGTACCAAAAGTTGATTTCCGTCCATATTTGACTAACGGAAGTAGTCAACGTTTGCGTGGTCAGCTTCTCACCAACGTGGACGCCACGTAATCCGACAAGTCAGCCGCCATGTCACCACCTCGCGCCATCAATTTAGTGCAAAATTAATGGCAAGAGGATTTGAACCATGCACTTGCATGTGGGGATTTCCAGCCTCACCACTAGCCCATGGTCTTTTACTAGTCGTTGAGTGTAAAAGTATGTATATATATATAAAAAGAATGTATTAATTAATATTGAAGAAATATTAATTAATAAGTAACCTATTTATTCGATTTATATGCATGAATTTATCAACACGGGCTTGGGTTGACTTTCTTGCACCGGCGTTTGGTTTGACTTTATTAGGTCGGGTTCGGTTGACTTTTTTTAAATCGTGCTCGTGGTGACTTTTTTGGGGCCAAGTGCATTTAACTTTTTCCGACCGTGACAGGCCTCAAGTTTACTTTTTCATTTCGGCCTCTAGTTTACTTTTTATGTCAATTCGGTCAACCTCTGACCGCAATGAAATTTTTATATAATCGAACCTAAATTGCTAACTATATATATAATTTTTATTTTTTTAAACTTATTTAATTAACTATTTAAAATTTAACTAAACTAATATGACTAATTACTATTTAGTTATTAATTATTATTTAACTTATTAATTAATTTATTAGTTATTAATTAACTTATTAATTAATATTTCTTCTATATAAATTAATACATTCTTTTTATATATATATACTTTTACACTCAACAACCCGTTAAAGGCCTTGGGCTGGTGGTGATGCTGGTACTCCCCACATGCAAGGTCATGGTTCGAATCCCCTCAGCCAAATTAATTTTGCATTAAATTGATGACGCGAGGTGGTGACATGGCAGCTGACTTGTCGGATTACGTGGCGTCCACGTTGATGAGAAGCTGACCACGCAAACGTTGACTACTTCCGTTAGTCAAATATGGACAGAAATCAACTTTTTTTGGTACTTATACCGCTATTAAATGGGGTAGGGGTTATGCCGCCCCAATTGAGTAAAGGTTGAGGACTTATGCCGCTATTATCCCGTAATGAAACTACAAAGAATAGGTTTATATAGGTCATGTTTGCATATTTTCACGTAAGGGCTAGATCAAGTCTCTCCTCATAAAAAAGGCTTAACGAGAAGTTTTCGGATGGTTTCGTCTCAATATACTCGTAACTTTTTAAACAAAGCTACATTCATTTTATTTTCTTTCATGCGAGATTATTCTTAACGAATCAGGTTGTTAAGTGCTATGATTTTAGGATTCTAATAATCTCAAGCAGGGCTAAGGAATCTCAACCAGGGACTGAAATTGGAGTTTTACAGGCTAAAAATGAAAACGACAACAATACGTGAGTATTCTACGAATATTTAAAATAAAAAAAATAAAAAACAATATCCAATGAAAAAGTAATTGACACGATAAATTATAAAGTATCACCATTTTGACCCATATCATATGTCGGGCCATCTTTGGTATAATGTTAGATCAGAAAGTCTCTCTCTCTTGTGTCAATTCTCTTTTTTATATAAGTCCATTAATTAACATTCTGTATTGTTATTTTTATTGGAATTTATGTTATAATATATTGTATACATATATATATATATATATGTCAAAAAAATAATAATATAAGGTTATTCCGGATTTGCTATATATTATATATGCATAAAATTCCTAATCAGTTGTTAAATATGAGCTTATGAGCCACTTGCTGCACATTCATGTTCATTTATGTTAGTCCCCTTCAGTGAAAAACTTAGTATTGAATTACATATTTCAATAATTCATAATACAGTAGAAGTAAGAACTGAAATATATTATATACGTACACAAGAATACGTATTCACTTTCGATATAGAGATGTTGAAAAAATGACCACAAATATATGAACATTTATGGAAATTAAAGGGCAAAGCTCAAAGCAGAGATACATACAAATTTAAGCCAAGAAGTACACATGTGATTTTACTACACATATCATGTATCTATTATTCTCATCGCCATCTGTTGGAAAAACTTATGAATTATTGAATTACATATTTCAAACTCTAGGAGCCACTTTTCCTTGTATCATAGATTAATAATTCAAGATATAAACAATTACCAAACTTCTAGTATAAACTCCGGGATTTTTTATTTTTTTTTTATAATAGACAACGCTAGCATGATGAAAAGAATGAAAATAAATCCAGGATCGAACTTCGGATACAAATTCACGGAACTAAGTATTGTAGAAGAGACTGAATATGTAAAATTACAAATATTAAACACTTAAAAATGCAAAAAAATATCAATTTTAATAGATTTTCAACGTTTGTGAAAAAATAAAGAGAAGCGGATGCAGCCCCTTTCGACTCTACGTAGGCCCGCCCCGCATAAAAGCGTTGTTTCTATTTGAAAGAAGTAGAAAGTATAAGAGAGATTTTATTTTGCCAATCTATAATATCAATTTATAATAAAATATCAAAAACTTAAAAGTGACAACAAAGTAGTACTCCATGATTCATGACTGGTAACTGATTCATGAATACTAAAATATGAAAGGAACAACACTACATTGTTTCAATTGCCAATAAAGTAAGATTTTATGGTAGTACATTGTATTTTTACTTTATTTCTTGCATGATTATAAAATAGTTTTTTTTTTTCAAGTAAAATATGTTATATTGTGGAGCTCTAAGTGAATTATATGATTTTAGAGTGCATGTTAGAATTGCTTAACTAAGACTCCATGCAAAAGGGCAAGTATATTTGATAGTTAATTACTCGTTTAATTATGTTGTTTTTAGTGTTCTTTTAAAGTAAAAGTACTAAAAAAATTACATTATTATAATGTTCATATTTATATATTTTGACCCATTCTAATTTACATTTAAAAGTCCTCCAAAAAGACATTCATGTAATTAATATCTAAAATATAATTACATATGTTTCATTGATTTTGTAAAACTGATGCATAGATTCTTGAAACTATTTCTATTTCTATTTCTTCAAACCAAATACAAATCCAAATTTGTTTTAGAAATTTTAAAATCAATAGGGAAACTTCACAAAAAACATCCCTCAAAACACCATAAATTATTTTCTTACACCTCAAAACATCATAATTGGAAATACATTCTTTTTAAATTTTATGTACCAAATACCCTTTCAAAATATATATATTGTGTCTTGAAAAATGGACATATTGCCTCCTGAAAAATGGACAAGTCGCGTCCGGAAAAATGGACACAACTAAGGGTATTTTGGTATATAAATTTGAAAAGGATATATTTTCAAATATGATATTTTGAGGTGTAATAAAATAATTTATGGTGTTTTGAGGGATGTTTTATATGAAGTTTCCCAATCAATATCATTCAAACCAAATCTAAAAAGCAATATTATCACGTGATCAAATTATGTGCAGTTAATTACTAAAATTAAAAGTATTAAACGGTATGTTTTAACACAATTAATATTAGAGAAATTAGTTAATTATGAGAGGTTTTTTTTTTTTTTTTTTTTCAGATAGTTTCAGTTTCACTTGCATTGTCATAATTTTTTTTTTTTCATTCTCTTCTCCAACTCTTGTTTTCCCATTATTATAGTTCTATTTTACACTCATTTTCTATATCTTAAGGGTGACAAACAAGGACTTATGTTATACCAAAAGGAAAAGTATCTCTTGATCATTTATCTAGGCTATCATATAATATATATATATATATGATATATAATTATATATATAATCTAGTCTATCATAATATATATATATATAAGAAGTATTGAAAAAGGATTCAAGCTCTAATAACACTTTTCTTTCTTTCAAAAGTCTCTCATTCAGAAAGAAAAGAAAAAACACAATATATATATAGTACGTGTACGTCTCGTTGTATATTTGTATTAGCTATATATCATCAATACTGTAGAGGGCGATTCGCACCGCCTTACCAGTCACGAGGATAGTCAAACAAACACAACAAAATATGAATAACGATTATCCCCGATTTATTTATCCCGAAAGGACTCGGTTTTTCCCGTTTGATAGCTCGGACACACGAAGGAATAATAATGAAAAAATATGATTTGATGCCGCACCCCGCCGCCTTCGGCGAGGCTGCCTACGTACCCGTCGAACCGGGATCAGGTCATCACGTAGTTCAATGGGTTTAGTGGGGTTTCTTCTCCTTTCTCTCTTCTCTCTTTTCTCTCCTCTTACGGCTGACCTCCCCCCATTTCAATGAGGTTTTCTTTTGTATTTATAGGCTTAGGGTTAGTTGAGGCTTTTCTCTTTGGGCTTTTTCTGCGAACTGGGCCTTTGTTGGTTGTTCCATCGTGGGCTGAAAGTCCTCTTGTATCTTGCCTCTATTCCTACCATTTTAATGATAAAACGACAACTGTAGAGTTGAGGATGGATTTGACCAAATCCGCCCTTAACAGTTAGTCCCCCATTTTATCAAGTGTGAGCACTTGGTAAAATGTAGAGAAAAACTTTATTACTTCCAATCTGAATCATCGCTCCTAATGATAGGAATAATAGACCAAGTTGTCGCCCGGCGGTGCTCTCCGATAATAATTCCCGTAGTATGCGATAACGTAGCTAGGAGTCGTCGAGTAGGAGCTTTGACTTTACGATATCGGCGTTGAGAGGGTTTACGACTCCCTCGGGTAGCCGATGGTCTCGCCGTTGTTTGACTTCTCACGAACTCAACGGGGTAGGCTTCGACGGATGCCTTGACCGAAGGGAACGGAAGTATCACTTGGACCGATACCATTTTCTCCAAAGATCCTCGCTATGAACTCGGCCCTCGTGATATCCAATGAGTTTGTCGAGCGTTGTTGCGATGAACTTGTCAACTTCGATGGAGATTATGGTTTTAAGGAAGCCGTGTGAACGCTCCATAGTGTGAACTTGACTTTATTTGGTGGATGGCTTCTTGGTTGAGGACTGTAGCGCTTATCGATGCGGTGTTTGACTCCTCGATCCCTGCATCATCGGAGGAAGCGTCCTCCTTTTAGTGCGAGCTCGTCTCGTCGGCCAGTTTCTCTGCGATGGCGAGCTCGTTATATCAACGATACTCGTTAGCGAGAAAAACTCTTTTGTCGATGATGACACCGACGTCATGAGCACGGCGATCCTTTCCTCGCTTTTACCTAATTCTTTCTCTTTGTCCTGCATTTTCAGCTGAGAATTCTTTTGTCTTGATCGTAAGTAGATATGAAATATGTACATATGTAAAGAACAAAAAGAAACAAAAACTTGATCTCGTCGCTATAATTTTTTTCTTTCTTTTCTTTTTTCTTTTTATGGTGTCGTCAATACTTTCATCGAGGCCCTTTCTTCATTTCTTGGTGCCGTCGAAACTTTCGTCGAGGCACTTTTTTCATTTCTTGGTGCCGTCGAAACTTTCGTCGAGGCCCTTTTTTCATTTCTTGGTGCCGTCGAAACTTTCGCCGAGGCCCTTTTTTCATTTCTTGGTGCCGTCGAAACTTTCGTCGAGGCCCTTTTTTCATTTCTTGGTGCCGTCGAAACATTCGTCGAGGCCCTTTTTTTCATTTCTTGGTGCCGTCGAAACTTTCGTCGAGGCCCTTTTTTCATTTCTTGGTGCCGTCGAAACTTTCGTCGAGGCCCTTTTTTCATTTCTTGGTGCCGTGGAAACTTTCGTCGAGGCCCTTTTTTCATTTCTTGGTGCCGTCGAAACTTTCGTCGAGGCCCTTTTTTCATTTCTTGGTGCCGTCGAAACTTTCGTCGAGGCCCTTTTTTCATTTCTTGGTGCCGTCGAAACTTTCGTCGAGGCCCTTTTTTTTTATCTCTTGGTGCCGTCGAAACTTTCGTCGAGGCCCTTTTTTCATTTCTTGGTGCCGTCGAAACTTTCGTCGAGGCCCTTTTTTTCATTTCTTGGTGCCGTCGAAACTTTCGTCGAGGCCCTTTTTTCATTTCTTGGTGCCGTCGAAACTTTCGTCGAGGCCCTTTTTTTCATTTCTTCATCGAGTCGTGCACGGTGACGAGTCCGATGATAATCGCGTACCCGCCACGGCGGCGTACTCGGGAGTGCAGCGATGAGCGTGTCGGTATTCCGGGCTCATCGCGGCGATAACTAGAGGCTCTCTCCTTTTTTTTTTCTTTCTTTTCTTTTTTCTTTTTATGGTGTCGTCAATACTTTCATCGAGGCCCTTTCTTCATTTCTTGGTGCCGTCGAAACTTTCGTCGAGGCTCTTTTTTCGTTTCTTGGTGCCGTCGAAACTTTCGTCGAGGCCCTTTTTTCATTTCTTGGTGCCGTCGAAACTTTCGCCGAGGCCCTTTTTTCATTTTTTGGTGCCGTCGAAACTTTCGTCGAGGCCCTTTTTTCATTTCTTGGTGCCGTCGAAACTTTCGTCGAGGCCCTTTTTTTCATTTCTTGGTGCCGTCGAAACTTTCGTCGAGGCCCTTTTTTCATTTCTTGGTGCCGTCGAAACTTTCGTCGAGGCCTTTTTTTCATTTCTTGGTGCCGTCGAAACTTTCGTCGAGGCCTTTTTTTTTATCTCTTGGTGCCGTCGAAACTTTCGTCGAGGCCCTTTTTTCATTTCTTGGTGCCGTCGAAACTTTCGTCGAGGCCCTTTTTTTCATTTCTTGGTGCCGTCGAAACTTTCGTCGAGGCCCTTTTTTCATTTCTTGGTGCCGTCGAAACTTTCGTCGAGGCCCTTTTTTCATTTCTTGGTGCCGTCGAAACTTTCGTCGAGGCCCTTTTTTTCATTTCTTCATCGAGTCGTGCACGGTGACGAGTCCGATGATAATCGCGTACCCGCCACGGCGGCGTACTCGGGAGTGCAGCGATGAGCGTGTCGGTATTCCGGGCTCATCGCGGCGATAACTAGAGGCTCTCTCCTTTTTTTTTTTTTTTCTTTTTTTTTTCTCCTCGGCACCTTCCGCCGTAATATTTTTCTTTATCTTGGCACTTTCGTCGTAATATTTTTCTTTATCTTGGCACTTTCGCCGTAATATTTTTCTTTATCTTGGCACTTTCGCCGTAAAATTAACATTTTTCTTGTTGATGGAAGTTACCTGGTAAGGACCGAAAAACGCATGTTCATGTCGTTATTGGTCGTCGTTTGATAGGATGCATTGACCGTCTCCTCGCATTTGGGTTTCATTGGTCGTCTCTGAGCTTCTCGGTCCTGTGAAGCCCTTTCTTGCCTTATAATGCTTTCGTCGTATCGTCAAGTTTTCCTCGTCTCCTCGAGCCTCCTGCGCATGCCCCTGTATCCTCGTACCTGAAATGTGAGCAAGTCATAATCGAAGCAGTGGTCAGTTCCATGTAGCGCGGAGTTCGCGTGCTAGCGGGAAGCAGGTCTCCTCCTGCGTAGAAGCTGCTCTCCTGTTGCGTAGCGAGTAGCTCGTCGCATTGGACGAAAGTAGCTCTCGTAGTAGGTGGCGAGAACCTCATCGCTGTGGGCGCAAGCAGCTCCCGTAGTAGGCGGTGAACACCTCTTCGCTCACCGTCCCCATCGGGAAGCCTGGGTTGTCGAGTCTTTCCTCACCGTGCAAGCTGCTCTCCTGCCACGGGGAAGCAGGTGTCCCCGCGCTGAAGGTCATCCGCTCGTCTTCGAATCTTGGCCTGTCGGAAGCTGCTGATCTGTCGCTGGGGAAGCAGGGGTCCTCGCAGTCGGCGCCATCGGCCTGACTCGTCATCGAATCTTGGCTCGTCGCAAGCTGCTGACCCGCCACTGGGGAGTCGACCTCGGTCGTCCTGGCCGAATCTCGGCTCGTCGCAAGCTGCTGACCTGCCGCTGGGGAAGCAGGTGCCGTCGCGCTCGACGTCGTCGGCCCCGGTCGTCCTCGCCGAATCTCGGCTCGTCGCAGGCTGCTGACCTGCCGCTGGGGAAGCAGGTGTCGTCGCGCTCGACGTCGTCGGCCTCGCTCGTCCTCGTCGAATCTCGGCTCGTCGCAAGCTGCTGACCTGCCACCGGGGAAGCAGGTGTCGCAAGCTGCTGACCTGCCGCTGGGGAAGCAGGTGTCGCAAGCTGCTGACCTGCCGCTGGGCCGCTGGGGAAGCAGGGGTCGTCGCGCTCGATGTCGGCTTCTCTCGTCGGAAAGCTCCTCCTCCTGTGGGGAAGCAGCTCTCCTGCCACGCAGCGAGCATGCCGTCGAGCTATTCTTCGGTGATGAAACTTCCGACGTCTGTAACTTTCTCGCCGAGCGTCCGGTAGGGGCGAGTGACCCGTCGAATCGAGGCTCACGGCAAGGCCTGTAAGAAAACTAAGAAAGAATACAATTTTATTTATCAAACGTATAGACGAGATGAGCGCTCGGTGTTGACGTTGTCGCCGTTGGTCGTCATCTCTTCGAGTTCCTGGCTGCGAGTTAGAGAAAAACTAAGCCCCTCGGTGGGCGCCAAACTGTAGAGGGCGATTCGCACCGCCTTACCAGTCACGAGGATAGTCAAACAAACACAACAAAATATGAATAACGATTATCCCCGATTTATTTATCCCGAAAGGACTCGGTTTTTCCCGTTTGATAGCTCGGACACACGAAGGAATAATAATGAAAAAATATGATTTGATGCCGCACCCCGCCGCCTTCGGCGAGGCTGCCTACGTACCCGTCGAACCGGGATCAGGTCATCACGTAGTTCAATGGGTTTAGTGGGGTTTCTTCTCCTTTCTCTCTTCTCTCTTTTCTCTCCTCTTACGGCTGACCTCCCCCCATTTCAATGAGGTTTTCTTTTGTATTTATAGGCTTAGGGTTAGTTGAGGCTTTTCTCTTTGGGCTTTTTCTGCGAACTGGGCCTTTGTTGGTTGTTCCATCGTGGGCTGAAAGTCCTCTTGTATCTTGCCTCTATTCCTACCATTTTAATGATAAAACGACAACTGTAGAGTTGAGGATGGATTTGACCAAATCCGCCCTTAACAAATACTACTCATCATGCGCATGGTGTCTGGATATATACAATACAACGATGAATATATTTATATATAATATTATTCTACTCTACGTTGAAACAGAATCAAACGGCAACTATTTGTCGTTTCCATGAAAGGCCTCCCAGACCAAACTTCACATGCGCACTAGACAAGGCAAATAATGTGTCAAGAATTACACCTAAATTTCAGTGAAAATACTACTAATAAATAAATAAAAATAAAAAACAAGTTGTTTCTTCACAGTGTGAGAATCAGTTATTATAAGGACACATCAATATCATATTATTATTTTATAACTATATATTATGACACATTGCCCTCCAAGAGAAGAGAAGGACTCTACTTTTTGTTCATTAATGAAACGCACCGCAGAGTATTAAATACAAGATTTAGACACTTATGTTTGCATTTATTTCTTCATAAGATTGGGACCAAACACAATCTAGTTCTCTCTACAACTCCATGAGAAACAAATTTGTGCACGTAATTTACATATACATATGTATATTTTATGTGGCGAGCAAAATATGCAACATAAATGGGTCGATCACATCATCTAAGTTCTCACTAACCTACAATATGTATAATGTGATTTATAATGACTCACTTAGTGAATTAATTGTATTTTTCATTTTATGTATATAGTTTCGGATAACACTGTTATATTATAATCTAAATAATTGGTTATTCGTATAATTTTAATGAAAATTAATATATAGTTTTGTCCATAGTTACTCTTTTGAAATGATAAAACTAATGTAATTTTATTTTAAGAAGAAAAAAAATATTTCAATAAGTTATTACTCTGAAGTTAATTTAGTCAATTAAGAATCCAGCTCAAATATCAAGTTATCTTCAGTACTCGACGACAACGTGTTGAGTGGTCATTTTTTTCCCTCCCTCTCTTTTCTTCAAGGTGTATATGAATGATGATCGACATCATATTGATAGGCTCCTTTTATTCCTACCGGTTGGTAAAATGCTTAATTATGTCGTTTAAGATAAAAAGATCAATTTTCAACTTATCCATAACATTTTCACATGGTGAGAATCATCGCGAAGAGTCTGAGACCTTAATTAAGTATGATGCTTTCTCTAATGTTGTAGGAGTTTTGTGGCATAAGTGTTTAAAGATTAGAAATTGATTGAATGGGTCATACAAATTAATAAGATTAATTAGTTGGTTAATGAGCTTGATTAATGTAATTCATAAAGCCCATTAACACTAAACACTATTCCTATATATGGAGACTAAAAGAAAGGGAACTAAACCACTATTCACATAATACCCGAAAGGAAGTTTCTCGATTTCTCTCTCCCTAGCTCTAGAAATCGCACACTCCTATTCCCTAGGGTGTGGATCGATTTCTTCTAGCTCACGAAAGATTCTTTGTTCCTTTCCTAATCACCGAAGAAGCACGATTTCTAGCGTTAAAGGCGTTCTGTTAGATGACGTGGTGTACGAAGTAGAGAACCGTGCATTTGGACGGCTTGCGATTAACAAGAAGGGTGTGGATTAGCAAGGTGGTCCAAGCTCGACGTGTGCGTGGAATCAGATCTTCAAGAAAGATACAAGAAGTGTATTAATATCTCGTCTGGTAACACTTTAATAATAGCGTTTTGTTATCTAGATCATGTTTTTTAGGATTTCCCGGAATTTCCGATTCCGGGAATATGTGTAATCTTAGAAAAAACCCAACAAATGTCACAAGATTACATGCTAAAAATATGTTTACGTGACATCATCAGCGTCTTTACGCTTCTGTATCTGCAGGGGTGGCTCTGACTATAAGCGAGCAATGCGGGTGTCTCGGATCCTTAAATTTGAAGGGGCTCTATTTTTATTAGATATACTATTGAGTACTTAATTTAAATATAAAAAAATATTTATTAAAATTTCAAGGGCTTCTAAAATTTAGTGAGCCTAGAACTCCGACTAAAAATGATAAATTTAGGGCCGGCCCTGCGTCTCTACTTCAGATCTAGACCGGGAGTCGGTGTCGTTTGTGATAACGGTGGAGAGTGAAGGGTGATTCCGCCATACTTCAGTAGCTAGTCAACTACTTGGAGTTGAACTATAGACTGAATCTGAACATAGCTTTTGTCCTTATTATTTTGCAGTTTACCTTCGACCCAGGTTGGCTGCTATATGTCATATATGTTTCTTTCTTCATTATTAATGTACATATATATATATATGCATCATGGATTCTAATATTTTTCTATTTATAGCTTGTTCTTAGTGATATTAAATCACAATATTAACCCTTTTCTGTAACAGTCTCAATTATTATGACATGATTATCATCTCAAATCAAATATATATATACATGATTTTCAAATTCAAGATTGAATAGAGTTAGTATATAAATAAATCTTATATATTTTTGCACCAAACTTATAACGTTTGTTCAACAGAAATAATTATTGTGGTTCAATTATAATTCCCCTTTCGGCAGTGCATGCATGAATTTAAAGGCACCTTTCAATGGGTACGTATATTTTACCGATGTAGTAGGGCAGCCTTGAAACATTTAATTTAAAGGGTATCTAATGTACCTAAAGTTTGATTTTCTGCGGATTATGTATCTAATGTTTATTTTCAGCGGCTAATGTACCCAATGTTTGATCCGTTAAATATTTTTGGGTTTTCCGTCAGTTGACCGTTAGAGAGTTATCCTCCTATATATGTACATTTTTCGTATTTTTGACATAACTCACTCATTTTTTGTCCAAATTTTATGCACAACCTATGGTTGGAAAGATAAGAGATAGATATACAAACTTTGATGTTTTAAGTTATGTAAAATAAGTTTTAGAACAATACGAAATTTCATATACAACATAAAAGTGGACATTAGTTTAATGCAAAATATTTATTTCGAGCAAATTTTAATATACTTAATGACTTTTTATGATGAAACGTAAAGCAAAAAGTTATAGATAAATTTTTTTATCTTTCCAACGGGTGTTTATTTATAAATTTCTGACAAAAAATGAGTGAGTTATGCCAAAATATGAAAGATGAGATGTGAAATAATATTTTATATTTTTGGCATAACTCACTCGTTTTTAATCCAATATTTATAAATAAACACCCGTAGGAAAGATAAAACATTTATCTACAACTTTTTTCTTTTACGTTTCATCATAAATAGTCATTAAATATATTAAAATTTGCTCAAAACAAATATTTTCCATCAAACTAATGTCTAGTTTTAAGTTGTACTTGAAATTTCGTATTTTTTTAAAACTTATTTTACAAAACTTAAAGCACCAAAGTTGTAGATCTATCTCTTATATTTTCAACCATAGGCCGTGCATAAAATTTGAACAAAAAATGAGTGAGTTATGTCAAAAATACAAAAAGTTTCATATAGAGGAGGATAACTCTCTAACGGTCAACTGACGGAAAACCTAAATATATCTAACGGATCAAACATTAAGTACATTAGCTGCCGAAAATAAACATTGGGTACATAATCCACACAAAATCACACATTGGGTACATTAGCCGCAGCTTACCCTAATTTAAATGATTAAAGCCCTAGATTCTCATTTATTATAAAGTGCCCCACCTTTGACTTTAAGCACTTCTCAATATAGCTTACTTACTTCTTTCTTTCTAACATATAGAAAGAAAAAAAAACAAGACGTGAACTTTGGGTTACACAAATAATAGAATGTGTTCTTCGAAGGGAAATTGAATAAGTATTTCTCAAAAATATCATTAATTGAAATATGAATTTGTTCTACTAAACATTAGAACCTTAAAACTATTTTTAAAATTTTTAAATCAATTTACTCTTGAGTTTAGATAATTTAAAAATTATTTATAAACTGTCATATAAGTGTTAAAAATGTTTATCTAAAATAAAATTATTGGTATCTTAATAAAAAAAAGTATCACGTTAACGAAGGACATGGAATTTGCATTATTAAGAAGGAATATCTGAATGACATGAGAAGAATTTCATCACTGAATCACCCTTCCCAAAACCTCCATGGAAGCTCTGCTTTTCCAGATTGGTCTCTCCTCGTAAGGACTCAAATCTCCCGAGGCTCGCACGGAGAAGCTCTTCGGCTCTACACCCACATTCGCGCCAAAACAATCTACATTTCGGGATTAGTCCCTCTGGTTCTCAAGGCTTGCGCTTCTCTCTCCTTCCTCAGATTCGGGAAGTCCCTTCACGCTGAGGCCATCAAATGTGGCACCCACTCCGATGTTCTCGTCGGGACCTCTTTGGTCGACATGTACGCGAAGTGCGGACACGTTCGCGAAGCGCGGAAGGTGTTTGATTCGATGCCTCGCAGAAACGTCGTCACTCGAAACGCGATGATCGGCGGGTTTATGAAGAACGGCGATGCGAAAGCGGCTTCGGAATTGTTCGAGAGTATGGAAGTCAGGACCCCGGTGACCTGGGTCGAAATGATCGCAGGGTTGGCGAGCTCCGGCGACACTTTGGGTGCGAGACGATTGTTCGATATTGTCCCGTCGGAGCTCAAGAATCTGGTGACGTGGACCGTGATGGTCGACGGGTACTGCAGCAACGGCGAGATGGAGAATGCTAGAGAAGTGTTTGAGCGAATGCCAGAGAGGAACTTCTTCGTTTGGTCGTCGATGATCTCTGGTTACTGCAAGAACGGCAATGTGAAGGAAGCCAAGTCGGTGTTTGATGAAATCCCAATGAGGAATTTGGTTAACTGGAATTCGATGATTTCCGGTTACGTTCAAAATGGATTCTCCGAGGAAGCGATCGAGCTATTCGAGCTGATGCGAGCTGACGGTTTCAACCCCGATGAAGTCACTGCTGCTAGCGCTTTGTCCGCCTGCGCTTCAGCGGGGCGATTGGATGTCGGCCGGGAGATTCATGGGATGGTGATTGATCGGACTATTCGCTGTAATCAGATCGTTCAGAATGCTTTGGTCGACATGTACGCAAAATGCGGCGATTTGGAGAGCGCAAGGATAATCTTTCAGGTAGGAGTGAAACTACTGTCTTTTATTCGGTTGTTTCAGTGATGCCCCAATCGAAGCGGTATTTTATCGAGAAAAAATCGGGTAAACGGAGTTCGGTAGAAAATTAGTTTAAGACCGCCATTTAATAGAAAATAGTTCTAAATTGGAGTTTCACCGAACACAGTTCTTTTGCAGTCAAGAAAGTCGAATTTTTCAATGGATAATAATTACCCTACTTTCAGGGAATGCGAGAGAGAAACACAGCCTGTTGGAATGCGATGATCTCGGGGTTCGCCGTTCACGGGCACTGCAGGGAAGCTCTCGAACTCTTTGCGACAATGGAGGTTTCGGGCGAGAAGCCCGACCACGTGACTTATCTTGCAGTCCTCTCGGCCTGCGCTCATGGAGGGTTTGTAAATAAAGGTTTGGAAATTTTCTCAAAGATGGAGAATAACGGCGTGGAAGCGAGTGTGAAGCACTACGGGTGCTTGGTTGACCTTTTGGGCCGGGCCGGTAGGCTGAAGGAGGCTTACGGTCTGATCGGGAAAATGCCAGTGGAGCCTAACGACGTCGTTTGGGGGGCAATGCTCGGAGCTTGCAGGGTTCATCTAGACGTCGAGATGATCAAGCTAGTCTTGGTGGAGATCGAGTCTCGGAATTCAAAGTCAGGTTCGGTGCATAGCGTGATTCTGTCTAATATTTATGCTGCTTCTGATCGGTGGGAGGAGGCTGAGCGGCTGAGGACGGTGATGGTCAACAAAGGGTTTCACAAGAAACCTGGTTTGAGTCTATTTATGTCATAACCTTGAAGAAATCACTTAACTTAGTACTACTTTCACACACAAAATGAAGTCATTGCAACTTGCAAGTGTTATAACATGAAAAATATTGCTAAGGGAAAAGGGAAATAATAAAGTTAATTGAACCTATGAAGGAGCAATTTGAATTGCAAGAGTACAGGGGAGCATTTTTGTAAATATTAAAGGGAAATTTGTGGCATAAATACCCATAAAGCAATCTTTTGGAGCGACATCATCTCATTGCTTGTTTATCACGGAGTTAAGTAGTCGAATTTTCGATAAATGTGTTCTCAGATACCCAGATGAATCTTCCACATGAAACCCAGATAGTTGAACTAGTAAAATTTTAACCAAAAGTGTGTTTTTTTTTTTTTTTAACTATACATCGCCTCAGAATTCACGGTTTACATATATTTTTACACAATATACCTGATTTGAAACAGCTAAAAATGGCAACATTTTCGTTGCCTTCAATATAGTTCGTAAAAATCGGTCCGTTCTTCTGTGTTGCAAAATCAGCATCTTGAGCTCGTTACAAACGGTTTTCTTTAGAAGATATCTGCAAAATCTGATTCGAACACTTCCATACCATATTTCTCGTTGCAATGGAATCGAGGTATCTCGATCAGATGATACGAAATGATTCAGATATCCTCTTCAAATCTTTGTAGTACCGCTTCCATTGAAGACCTACAAGATACAGATTCAGAGTTTCAAAACCTCGACACGAGGTTTAAGTATTCATGCTAAAATAATCAAGTTTTTTCTATACCGCTTCCAGTTACGTTGAACAAGTATAGGCGATTCCCGGCTGCGCTTGCGGTGATCAAAACGTGAGGCGGTTCCAGTTCAAACTGGTAATATTTTCTTCCCGAATGCTCTGTGACGTTCATGCTAAGAACTTTTCCGTCCACGTTGTCACCGATCACTTCCGGCCCGAATGCACTGATCACTTTCTCCGGAGTTCCAATCTGTTCAATTTTGACATTTTCGCCAAGATCTACCGGAAAACAAAACTTTTTAAATGTTTTTTATTGGTTCAAGTTCAACAATCATTAACAGAAGTCGGGTACTATTCTGTTGTATTGATGTCTAATTGTGACACTTACTATCGGCGAATCTGAGGACAGGCGCAACAACAACGGAAATGCGTCCTTCTTTGGCGCTGCCAAATCTTAAATCGATCTCTGTGCCACCTAAATCTGCTATCGACACCGGAACCTATAATACAGACAAAAAGAAGCAGAATAAAGAACTGTTAAAAACACAGAGAAACTGGAAAAGCATGGTTAGTTCTCATCGAGGGTTGTACAAAATAACTGATAAACCGAATATTTAACATTACGCCATATTGATAATTCGGGTCATCGAAACTGATTCTTGAAACATACTTGGTTATTATCGGTTACGGATTTAAAGATGAGTGGTTTATGCGGTTAATATCCGAACTGAATTTTGAATTGTTGCTTGCTTATATTAGAAGTTTTAAGAATTATTTAAGTTTCTATCTTGATATTACAACATATTATTTCCATAAGATATTGTTCTCACATGAGTCATGAGAACCGAAAACCATAACAGAATTAAACCTGTCCGGACAGCAATTTTTTAACTTATATCACCGAACAAAGCTGTTTCAATTTCATCCATGTGTCACGCTAGTTAGGAACATAGAGTTCAAAAAAGCCGTACCTCGTCCCAACCTGGCGGAACCGAAAATTTGTAAGGTATGATCGGACTCCATCCGACTCCGTGCCCACCGGACTTCTCATCTGGCCGTTGGTAAGTCCTCCACCCTGTCTGAGCATAAACTTCACTGCTTGACTTTTTTATTTCATCAACAGATTATGAGTTGAAATAAGATCATGATGTTAACGCTTTTTCAACGATCACAATTTTCCTTCGTCTCTTTGAGAGGAAAAATGCCGCCAATATATCTCATCAATAATTTATTTTTAAGGGTTAACGGCGGCATAAGTATTTACTATTTTAATCATAAGCTAAACTTGTTTATATTTATGAGAACCCTTGGTATATTAAATGTATCTAACAAATACATTATCTGAAATTGTGAAAGATAAATCTAAGAATTATTGTGAATACATTGCGTTCTTGGTAAAGGAAAGCAACCTTCTTGGTCAGGCTCCGAGAGACCTGGGATTCTACCAGCCACGAGTCCCTGCTTCACGACTGCCAATCCCTCCCTCGGAAACCCTAGCATCGAAGACGACGCGGAAAGCAAGGAAACTCCGGAAGATACCAGAGCAGCTCTTCTCTTCAGCAGAGCCACGCCGCCACAGAGCTTCTGGGTCTCGCTGTCAATGGCGGCGTCGCTGGCTCTGGCTCTCGGGTGTTGGTGGTGGGTCCACGAAGCACCCAAGGTCGGGAACAGAGTCGCTCCCATGGTTGGTCGATGGAGCTTCGCAGTGACTGTGATGCGATATGGAGCTTGAGGCTCTTATACTTTGCTAGGCTCTTGCCTAACACGTGGCAAAGCCTTTGTTACGTGCATTTTAAGGAAATTTGCGGTTAAAATACCCATAAGTTGCAAAAAAAATGACACGTTTTTTTGGGGCAAAAATATAGCATGTGTGTGTAAAGTGTCTTACTTTAAGCTCCTAATTTTGTGCCGTTAATTATATTCCGTTAAGTTACACGTGACGTGTCTTAAGTTTTTATATTTTATACATTGCATCGAAATGGAGTCCTCAAAGTTTGTAACCTTTAAAAATGGTTTTCTACATTGTTTACTGCTAAAAATATTGTCCACATTTAGGTTAATTTCACATTCAATTTGAAATTTCAATAAAAATTTTCTTCATATTTTTCGTTTTAAACTTTTTTTAAACCTCCGAATGGTAGTTGTAATAAGCAGTTTGAGACGAATATCGTGAAAGATGGTTCGTGCGCGTTAACCTCAAGACGAATACATCGAAGATTTTGACCCTCCCCTTCGAGAACTTTTCTGCTTAAACATAAAACTATAAAGTAGCGAATATTTCTCGTAGCACGATAATTGAATCGTAAAATTTGGGGAAAGAAAACAAAAAGATATAGCTAAAATAAAAAATAAAAATAAAAACACTTTGGGAATTATACAACATAAAAATGGACTAAAAACCCAAAAAGGGAAAGAATTGTTGACTAAAAAAATAAAAAGCTGTGAAGTTGAGCGATACAAGCAGCGTGAAGTATCATAGATTGCGTGAAGGTCAAGGTAAAGGCATAGGAGGTTTCCAATGAGAGAATTCAACCAAATCCCTATTAACAACCGAGGCATTGTGAAGCCAGAATGTTTCCGCTGAATGGTGAAACTGCCTCACCTTCCTCTGAAGCTCCCACAAGATTCCTTGCATCGCGGAACATCCGGAATCACGGTACGCCCATAAACACCTCACTCGTCTCCCACGGCTTATCATCGCTTCGATAGCTTCATCTGCTCAACCACGAGAGTGACACTATAGCCTTAGCACAGAAAAGTAGACCAAAAGCTAAGAAACTAAGTACTAGAAGAAGAAAATCGAGACTGACGCAGAGCGCTCGACGCGGCATCTAACACTGAGGAAAAACTTTATATAATTTGAGAAGAAAATCAAATTTTATCATCCTAACAAACAATAGAATGAAAATATATTCTGTTTATTGTTGGTTCTTTTTTAGGCTACCGCTCACCGCGGCATCGATAACCTGAGCATCATTGAACTTAGAAGAAAGAAGAAAAAAAATTGTCAAAATTATATTCTGCTGCCAAACGAAACAACAAAACTCTTCTTTTGCAAAAATTATTTTCTCTCTCGAAAAATCTAAATGGTATTTGACCTGGAATTGACTCGAGATACTCCAAAAGCTCAGGCCCTATTCGGGTTGATGGCCATTTGATCGATATCTGCTTGTAGTCTATCACATTCTGGAAAGGCAGTTCTGCATGATCTGATATCAAAACTGGAACACATTCCTGTTCAGCAAAATTAAATGTTACTTTAATCAAACAAATGTTTACATGTAGAGAATTTTTCAAGGTGAGTTAGTCGAAGAGAGAGACCACGAAGAACGACTCATAGAAGCGAAGAGTCCACGAAGATTCCCCACGAGGGGCGAGGCAGAATTTGGCATTGCGTAAATGTTCAAAATAGTCTTTCCTTGCTAATTTGTTGGACCCACTGAACTTCAAGTCTGGGCATTCCAACTGTTCACGGACAAATAAACCATTTTTCGACATTAAAATTTTGAATAATGCACGATGTGGTTCGCAACCGAGATGATTTCAATGATGGGCTTCTTGACCAATTGAACTTACTTTAAATAAAAGTTGAATCATCTGAAAACCGAAAATAACTGGATTTTCCATTATAAAAAAAAATGGGCGTGAGTCAGTCTAAACCAGACTAATTCTAAAAAAAAATGGTAGATTCCTAAATAACAATTTAATAAAAATCGGTAATCCCAAATTGCTTACACCAATTTAATGAAAAGTAATTAAGAAGAGTTCATACCTTATCTGGAAATTGCTTTGCAAGCTCTATCAACTTCAAACGACCGGCTTTTCCTTGGGCTCGACCTAAATAATTTGCAATGTATTTCCTTTTGTTCAAAGGCAAAGGCTTGACAGCTGTTTCGCCATTTGTCGTCATCGAATCATCAACATTCCCGGGGATGATAATATCTTTCCAAGTATTAAAGGCACTTGTATCTTTTTTATCAGTTCTATCACCCTACACTCTCACATAAATTTTTTTTAAAAAAAATACACAAGAGTAACTGTTTTTTTATTATTATTTAAAAGCAACAAGTACAATAACAGAAGGAATAGAATGCTTTAAACCCGTTTCCGAGAAGATAGTTTCTTTTTAAATTTGCCTACTTATCAAGGTAATCTCAGACAAAAAAAAAAAAACAGAAACAGTCACTGTGACATATATCATAATACATCTATTCTAGTTTATTGGCCAGACGAGTCCATTGTATGAGCGTAGCTACTGCCTTTTGATTATTATAGTACCTCGGGAGTAAGAAAAATTGATCGGTTGATATATGTCTCCCAAGATTTAAATATATGAGCTCCAATACCACTGCAAATAGGTAAAAAGAGAAGCAAAAACAATCAAGCTTGTCAAAAGAAAGCACAAGCCACAAACACATAATGACTCGGAAATGATTTGCCAAAACTATTATCGATTCATCATTCTAAGACATGGAATTGCAAATATATAATGTAGTATCGAATGTATGCAATCATCAAAATCTTAGTTACGGAAAACGTAAATCACTTAACTTAACGGTAAAATAAAAGGAAACACGAGACATTTACCTCGGGAAAACAAATATATGGTCACGTCCCCCCGATCGCCGGAAATAAGGTATTTGACTTAACACCTGAAGATCACGATCCACACCAAGATTACATTCATTATTGTGTAACCAACAAAGATAAGGAAAAATAATAATAATGTGAGGCCAATGCAGGTAAAATAAGATTAAGTTTTGAGCAACTTCGGAGAGAAGTTACCTTAACATAGGTCTCACTGATCTCGTTGTCGCCAAGACCACCCAACATTCGTACACATTTGATATACGTCGGCACAAAGAATAGGTCAGCTTCCTCTTTTTTTCTTGTCCTGAATGGCGATTGCAAAAGTAGCTTGTGTATTTTAACCTGCAAATAAATGAGACTATTTAATTGGTGCTCGGGAATGCTAGCGAAATGGGTCAGCTTAACAATCGAACATTTCTAGTGTCATTTTCTTTCTACTTCTTTCTTCTGTATGGAAACACAATTCTCACAAACAAACAGATTAAACAGTTCATATAATGCCGCAGAAATTAGAGCACCGAGTTCCATTACACAAGCTTCAGTACATCAACAAGGAGAAAACGAGGTTTCAATTTCCAAAGATGGATTATCGCTAACAAAGACATCCTCAACGATAGCTCGGATTTTTACCAGATGATCGAAGCCCAAACATATGTCTGACTGTAAAATCAATAACTAAATATATGAACACACAATCCTATCAAGGATTCAAACTGATTTACACCCAATAAACAAGAAAAGGGACGATTCGGTTTCCTAGATGAAGTGCTATCAGTCTACAAATGAAGTGCCGATCGAAAGGATGTCATTTCCCGGAGATTCACCAACAACACCGGAGATCAAAGCTCAAAGAGACATCTGACTAGAAAGTCCCTGACAGAATCATAAACGCAACACTCCCGGAAAGAACGAAAGAAAGTGAAATTACCAAAGTGCCCCACTGGCCTAACCATTTTCCAAAGCACAAACTACATACAATTTACTCCACAATTAGGTATCATCAGCATATTTCTTCAGCATTTACACACATTTTCTCGGCAACCAAACAGACTAAACAGTCTTCTCACACCCAACAAAGAGACTCAAGCTTCATAGCAGAGCTTCACTATCATACTGAAGATCAAGCGCACTATACTGATAAATCCACCAACTACGCCGAAGATCAAAGCCCAAAGAGAAGCCTGAGTGCCGAATTAGAGACAGAGAGGAGGAAGTGAAACTACCTGAGTGCCCCACTGGCCTTTAAGGCACTGCAGGGCGGTGATTTTGCCATCCTTCCCGAACATCAAGTCCCTCAGCCCATCGATCTCGCGCTCGTCGTACACGTACACTCTGAGATCGAGCTGGGTCCCATAGCCGCGGTGGGGCCAGGGGAGATCTCCGCCGTCGGATGATGCGCGGAGAGAAGTGCGACTGAGATCGTCCGGCGAGGAGGAGGAGCGGTCGAAGAGCCTGCAGAGGAAGAAGGTGGCGGCGACGAGGCAGAGGGCTCCGATCTGGTGTGTGCGCGTGCAGGGCGTGGCGTGCTGCGCGCCGAACGGCCGGGCTTTGCTGCTCATCCCGCGCATTTGCCAGTCGGAGTCTCTGCGCGCTTTCACTTATGATAAACGCGAAAGAGAAGGAAGCTGGTGAAATTTACGACGTCGTTTCATATAGGAATAAGTTCTATAATTATTTAAGTCATTAATTTTGGGGGTGCAAAGTTAAAAAGAATTGGCTGAAAGACCTCATTAGAGATGTTGTTTCGCTCGGTATCCTCGTTATAACCTGTAATTTTTTTTACATTTATTTTCAAATCTCTTATTTCCTTTTCCATTATTTTAAATGTAAAGAATTTGGAATGGCGATTTTGCCCTTTTGGTTTACACTGCATTTTACGAAATCTCGAATTTACCCTTTGGGGCAATTGACACAGTAAGCTTTAATAATATTATTTCTTATTTTCTCTCACACCTTCATCTTCAGCTTCCCTCGTTTTCCCTCCAAAACCGACCCTCTTTGATCCTTCCACTGCCATCCCTCGATTCATCCTCCGACCTCCTTCCAACAACCGACGGCATACTTACGTTCCACTCTTGTCTTTGTTGCCGACTATTGCATAAACGACCACTTCTTCCGTTCGAGACGTGCAACCAGGAAAAATGAAGCACACTTTGGAACCGATCATCGTCTTCTGTTGTTCTCCGACATATACAGAGCATCTTCAATGGAGGTAATGTCTATTTTTAAACTTTGCAACGTTTCTAGCACTGTTTGAACTTTGCACTTGTTTCAATGTTAGGGTTTACATAGTGTACATGAATTTTAGGGTTCGGTCCAGTTTAAGGATTAAAGGAATAGTGAGATGATGAATGTAGTAAGATTCTACGACTCCCGGTATGGTTTGGTAAACTGCCGCTATCGATACGAATATGAATTGGGTAACTACCGCTAGTTACGGAATACTACCGCTTGTTATGGATAAATACCGCTAGTTATACCGGTTTATTCTTGATTCGATTTGATTGAATATATTATTTTTTATTCGATTTGCAGCAGCCGGCGTTAATTCTACATACTGAGTTGCAGGAGAATGAGCACTACAAGAATAAGCTTACCACCAGGCAAACTCAATTCGACACGGTGACGACCCTCATTAAAGGAGCACTGGATGAGGATGAGCTTCAGTTGTTCCGGGACACACAATTTGGACCTCTATTAGATGTCCCAACACACTACGAGCACGTTGCCCAATTGTTGTGGAGTTTGATGCTGAGAATGACGACAGAACAAAGGTTCGCACGTGAGTTGTGGTTCTTGGTAAACAACGTCCCACTGTGATACATCATCCGGGAATTCGCCATCATCACCGGGCTGCTTTGCCGCCCGGTTCCAAGGTTACCTCAAAAGGAGGATAAGTCACGAGCGTTCTAGAATGATTTCAAAAAATGCTAATGGCCTTCGGAATTACCATTGGGCAGCGATGATAAGAAGCGTTTGGCCTGCCTTTGCATCGTCTTCGGAGTGATCTATTTCAAGGACAGAGCGATGCAGATGCCGGATGATGAGTTGATTGCTATGGTAGAAGACATTGCTTTCTTCGTAGACTATCCTTGGAGGACAGTGTCCTTCGAATACTCAATGCAGCAGCTTCATCATAAGCTATCGGTGGAACTGGTGGATAAGTACTTTTTCATGATCGAGAAAAAAATAAATGACGTAGATATGACCCTTCTGGGGTTTGTTCACCCAATACAGGCATATGAAGTGTTTGAATCTATCTATTTTCACCACATGAATGGTTGTTACACATAATTCAAATTAACCCTCAAACTTCATGCAGTTTTTGGCATATGAGTGTTTGTTGGCGGTGGCAGCGTACTTAGCTGACCTTCGAGATGTGCCCGCCGACGCACCTCGTACGTGCAGATGGACCACTAGGCCAATCGGGACAAAGCATAAGGAGTTCGTAGATATCAACCTTGTTATAAAGAAAAGTGTTCCAGAGGTCAGTTGCTCTACACGTTGCATGCCATTATATCATATCGGTAACATAACGGATATAGGCGTATCGAGCGGTATAGCAGATAAGATAGCGGTAACATATTATAGTCATCTCTGGTGGTAACTAAGTAATGATATCCAATATTATATTACAAGAACAAAAGAGTATGCTCTTTCCCACGCCGGAGGAAGAAGCGACGTCGTCCATTCAATCTCTCCAGCCGCGTGTAAAATCTACAAACTTGGATTTTGAAACGCTCGTGGATTTATTGGGGAGAGGTGAGCGGATCATTCAGGCGCCACCCCCTCCGGCACCTCCGCCTGAAAAACGGCCGGGAGAGGAAGAGAATGCTTCTCCTCGTAGACTGCCACGTAGAACACAGCAACGTAAATAGCCTTCACCCCCTTCAAGAAAGAAGAAGTTGGTTTCCAAGTCCAAACGACACGGAGGTAAGAGACCGAACCCTGTATCGCCGTATGCACCACCACGTCGCAACCGACGGTACGTTGAGAGCCAGAGCACGCCCGATAGTGGATCGTCACCACCACAAGTCTCAAGAAAGAGATAGAGTACCCATTCCTCCGCTCCCGTATCGGCGTCTAAAACCCCGAACTAGCGACAGAGTGTTGAACGACGGGAAAATTAGAAGGCGACCACTCTGTCTTCGGCATTGGATCATCAAAAAGTAAGACACTCTGTAAATTTGATAGGGCTGTTATACAAAAACGCCACCAGTTCGTTGCTTGATCAGGGACAACATTCTTGTAAAACCCAAATATATATATATATATATGTATTAATATATATATATATATATAAAAAGGATGTAAGTAAAGGGTCGAAGACCCTTATCCCCTCCCCTCCCCTTTTCTCTTTCCTCGCACACCCTCTCTCTCTCTCCTCTAACTTTCTCCCACAATAAAAATTTCAAAGCTTGATAACTCGATCACCGGAGCTCCGATCGACGAGATCTTGTACCGTTGGAAAGCTCTCGAGGAGGTGAACAAGCTGCTGGGCGGAAATTAACCAAAGGTAGTGGCGTTTGACCGAATATTTCGCCGGAAGGTGCGGGTTTAAAACTCTAGATCTTTTTAGTTTCGGTTTGATTTTAAGAAATCTAACACCGGAGCCATGTTTATGGAGCTTATTAGAGTTTGTTGATGGTGCCAACTCGCCGTGGCCGCCGCCGTCAATTTCCGATCTCAAAATTGATTGAGGGGTTTTGAAACCCTCGATTAGAATCGTCATCGGACTCCCGGTGAGCTCGAATTTCCTTGCCTTAGTTTCTGATTTTGAGATGATCAAATTAGGTATATTCTGGGCCTTCATTGATGAAATCGACCTCGTCTTTGCGTTTAGAACAGTCGAATTGAGCTAGGAGAAGTATAAATTTGTCGAATTGATGCCCGTTTTGGCTGCCTTGTTTTGCGTGCCCGACGGAATTAGGCCCGGGTTAAATTTCAGCGTATCGGGTTTTCAATTGACAGTTTAAATTCCAATCTTGGTAGTATTTGACTTATGGATGGTATTGGTGTTATAGTTGGCACGGATAGTCGGCCCGTGGTTGCCTCGAACATTGTGCTGCCCAAACCACCCGTTTTGAATAGTTCAACGGATCCCGAAGTCTCTAATCATCAATCTCAGGGCCAAGACGAACCCACATCTTCAAGTAGCTAGTCGATCGGTCAAAGTTTCCACGGATTGAGGTAGGGGCTATTACCTTTTCTCGCTATTTAAAATGGATGTAGAAACCAACGCTTTAATTAAGATTGAACCGGATAAGTTAAAATTGGATTTAATGTAATGATTTGATAATTAATAAAATCAATGTTAGAATAGTCGTCGCTTGATAGCGAGGCTAGATACCAGGTATGGTTGCATCGTTTTGATGCTTGTTATATTTTATGTTTATGATTACGTCGGGATGACGTATGTTGATATGGTTCCCGCTTCGGGCGGATGGTGATATTTATGATGTGGTTCCTGCTTTGGGCGGATGATGATTATTATGATATGGTACCCGCTTCGGGCGGATGAGCTGCTGACGAGCAGTTGGCTACTGCGCAGTAGGCCGGATATGATTTTGGATATGGATATGATTGGTGACCCAAAATTCAACATTTCGACCCATGGCGAATTGGCCGTCTTTGGTGGTGATTAGGATCCCGAGTCGAGGGCGAGTTATGGTTAGGGACTTCTAGTCCACCTGTGGTCGTGCCTTGAGGACTCGATGGGATATAGTGGAGAAAAGGCGCGAGCTAACTCGGCATGGATCACCGAAATGATTTGACTTTTGCGGGGTATAATTATTTATTTTATTGTTGAAAATGGTTAAAATGATTGAAATGATGATTAAATGGTTTATGGTGATGTTTAATTTTTTTAATTGAAGTTTGACTAATAAAGGTTCGGTAAAGAGAATAGTAATATATTCCCTACTGAGCATGTGGTGCTCACCCCTTCCATATACATTTATTTTCTTTTTAATTACAGGTGGTGATCAATATCAGACTCCGGGCGAGAAGTAGTTTGAGTTAGGAGGTCCACGTGTTGATTTGCTAACCGTACTTCTAGTGTTCGTCGAGGTGAATCCCGCTTTTAGGTTAATCTTTTGTTCAGACTTGTAAAGGATTAAATTAAGGATATTTGTGATGGTGATACTTTATCTTTGTCGTTTTATGGTGTTGTATAAACTGTGGTCGTTTGTGTTTTGTTTTGTCGTTTTAAGTCCCATGGGCAGAAACTATGTGTTTGTTGACGTGGATGTTGAATTATCAATAATATTGTTTGAATGATGATGTGTCGTTGACAAGTCTTATTCTTCTAACCCCCATTTAGGGGCGTTACAATTCCCCTCGCGACCACGACGAGGATGCAGTATAGAAGCGGCAAGGTGCGTATATAGATACTTGCGACCGGGGGTGCCTTTAGACCGAGTATCATCGAGGGAGGCCTCGGATTCAGAGCAGTCTGACCGAGTATCATCAGAAAGATTGCCTCAAGTTTAAGAAACAGATGGGGATGCTGCTCAATTGTCAATGGTATCTGGGAGTGACGGCACAATGCTCAAATACGATGTCGATCAATATTTGAACTAAAACGACGATACGTATAATGCCGACGTTGCGAGAGAGAAGAATGAATCTTACATAGCGTTTATAGTAGTTAACAATAGCGGTATTATTTATTTACTATGAATAGCGGTATGCTTTAATTATTATGACTAGCGGTATGCATAAGTAACAATATCGGTTTACTTCCAAATTACACGGGGAAATTGTAGTGCGGCTCCCGCCTTCGACCCACTTCTTTATGTTGTACTGATATCTACGATCAGTTCACGCGTGCTTGGAATAAGTTCCAACAAGACGTAAAGGGTGGTAATAAGGGAGGGTTGCTCCTCAATATAGGCTACAATTGGTGGGACACTCTCTTGACCCAATCAAAATGGCTTGAAGATGAGGTAATCAGTCTTCAAGGATTACATTAATAATCTGATCATTTATTCTTATTATAACATTGAATCAGTTTACAATTAATTGCAGCACCTAAACGAGATCACTCGAGGCCTCTCAAAAATACTGATGGAGCATTCAGAGACTATTCCGAATTCGGATGAAATCGTCGTTCTCCCGACATCATTCATGAGTACCATGATACACTAGGCTGAAGATGGTAAAAAGAAAGGATTTAATGGCGGATGATAATACCGTAATAGGCGCTATGGAATTGGTCAACAGTACTTCTGGAAAGGACTATTAGCGCGCATGGATAAATAAAGAGCGTCTTTACTTCCCGATAAACCTTGACTGTCAGCACTGGATTTCATGCAAGGCGGATTTATTGAAGGCGGAGTTTGTCTTGTATGATTCCACCATTACATACGCCGATGCAAAAAAACTTGATGAAGTCATGCGTGCTCCGCAGACCATTCTACCTTGGATTTTGAAGGTCGCTGGTCACTTTGAACATCTCGAAGAGAGAGAGTGGACGTGGAGGCGGGTAGATTGCCCTCAAAATAGACCGCCAAAGGGGAGAGCGGGAGATTGTAGAATCTTCTGCATGAAGTTCGTAGAGCTTGATATGATAAACCGCCCGGTTAACTTATTCATCGACGAAAAAGTAGATAGTGCCAGAATTAGAACAATGACTGCTATGTTTTAAAAAATGACTGCTATGTTATTAGAACAATGACCAGTACACAGACAATCTGTATATATTATTTTATTTTTGCTTATTAAAGAATTCAAAATTAGTAACTATCATTCGCGCTGTAGATAGCTACTTCCCGCTACACACTTACCACTGTGTAAATACATACTTACAGTTATGTAAGTACATGTTTACCGCTAAGTAAATACAAACTTACCGCTATTGTTTGGATTATTGCTTATTAAAGAATACAAAATTAATAAATATCATTCGCTTTGTGTATTAAGAACACATGTAAATAGACACTTACCCAAGCGCAAATAGACACTTACCCGCTATGAAAATACATACATACCGTTATAGGAAGAGATACATGCCGCTATGTAATAGATACTTACCGCTATTGTTTGGATTACTTTTTATTATTCGCTTATATCATTTGCGTTGTGTACATACCGCTATCGATTTTGATACGCGTCCTCAATTTTTGTCGCGTGATCGCGCAAACCGCTATCGGGAAACAGTAGCGGTTGAACAGATAGGCGTAGCGGTAGATACGGGGGACTTCTAGCGGTTTCAAGTGTTTTGGATTTTCCCAAACCTTTTCACTGAAATATTTACATTCAAGTGTCCAAACCCCCGAGATTTGATAGTACAATGTTCATTTAATACGGGTTGGTGGGCAAGAGTAATTTTTCACCCAATTGAGTAGTTGTTGGTGTCTCTCGAGGACATAAAGATGGTAAACCATACATGCGTGAAGGTTCCGATGCAATAATTCCATTCTTCTGTAATTTTCCCGAACCTTTTCACTAAAATATTTACATTCACGTGTCCAAACTCTCGAGATTTGATAGTAGCGTTGTTCATTTAATACGGTCGGTGGGCATGAGTAATTGTTCACCCAATTGAGTAGTTGTTGGTGTCTCTCGAGGACATTAAGATGGTAAATCAAACATGCGTGAAAGTTCCGATGCAAAAATTACATTCTATCTGTAATTAGTATGGGGAGATCAACACATATCGATTTTGATACGCGTCCTGAATTTTCGTCAAGTGATCGCCCAAACCGCTATCGGAAAACAGTAGCGGTTGAACGGATAGGCGTAGCGGTAGATACAAGGGACTTCTAGCGGTTTTGAGTTTTTTGGATTTTCCCAAACCTTTTCACTGAAATATTTACATTCAAGTGTCCAAACTTCCGAGATTTGATAGTAGCGGTGTTCATTTAATACAGGTCGGTGGGCATGAGTAATTGTTCACCTAATTGAGTAATTGTTGGTATCTCTCGAGGACATTTAGATGGTAAATAAAACATCCGTGAAGGTTCCGATACAATAATTACATTCTATCTGTAATTATTATAGGGACATCAACACGTTTTGATTTTGATACGCGTCTTTAATTTTCGTCGAGTGATCGCGCAAACCGCTATCGGGAAACAGTAGCGGTTGAACAGACAGGCGTAGCGGTAGATACGAGGGACTTCTAGCGGTTTTGAGTGTTTTGGATTTTCCCAAACCTTTTCATTGAAATATTTACATTCACGTGTCCAAACCCCTGAGATTTGATAGTAGCGTTGTTCATTTAATACGGGTCGGTGGGCATGAGTAATTGTTCACCCAATTGAGTAGTTGTTGGTGTCTCTCGAGGAAATTAAGATGGTAAACCAAACATGCGTGAAGGTTCCGATGCAATAATTACATTATATCTGTAATTATTATAGGGACATCAACACGTATCGATTTTGATACGCGTCCTTAATTTTCGTAGAATCATCGTGCAAACCGCTATCGGGAAATAGTAGCGGTTGAACGGATAGGCATACCGGTAGTTACGAGGGACTTCTAGCGGTTTTGAGTGTTTTGGATTTTCCCAAACCTTTTCACTGGAATATTTACATTCACGTGTCCAAACCCCCGAGATTTGATAAGAGCGGTGTTTATTTAATACGGGTCGGTCGGCATGAGTAATTGTTCACCCAATTGAGTAGTTGTTGGTGTTTCTCGAGGAAAACAAGATGGTAAACCAAACATGCGTGAAGGTTCTCGAGATAGTATAAAAATTTGAGCGTACCAAAATCGCTGATTCAATGGACCACAATCACAATAGTAAGAGTTGCTTGTGGGGCAACTTACCATGGTTTTGCTTAGACTTCCTATATGCTCGTGTGGCTCAACCCATTGCTGTCGCCGATTTCATCGAATTTGAATAGCGGTACTTACTTATTTTGTTTACCTCTACAAAGCTCTACCTTATGTACATTATTTATTTCGTGTATTTAACATAATTCCTTCGAATTTTTTTATTCATGCAGAGGATGTAACAATATATATCACACTCGATATTCGATACTAAACACCCCGAGCCATTTTGTCGTCCAAAAATATGATGCCCTTTACTTTCCTGCTCGACCTCAGTATTAGCATTTATTATATTAAGAAAATGTTAATTTATGCATATGTCCCCGTTACTCTCAATAACGAGGAATAGCGGGGGAATGAAATCAAAATTATATACGACAAAAGTTTTTTGGCGTATTTAACTTTTTATTTCGGCCCGTATTTAACTCTTTATTGCGACAGACGTCGAACGATTCGAAATTACATTTTTTTGTCCGTAATAATATACTATATGCTATTTTTAATGGTCGAGCAAGTCGGTAGAGTGTAGCATATTTTTGGGCAGCATGATGGCTTCGGTATTTTGCGGTGAAGTCGTGTATTGACGTCTCGGATGAAGACACTATTAATTATTTTGCTTTTTTGTATTGTAACCGAAGTATTCATTATTTTATTTTCATGTATTGTAAGCGGCTCTATTAATGTATTGACATCTCGGATGAAGACATCAACATTATATGCGACTGCTTTTGTATTAAAGTGAAGTTTTAACTCAGATCCGTTATTGGATGGAAAATAAAATAGTCAGATATAGCGGTGCTAACCAATGACGTCTAGCGGTATAAAACAAGACGAATAGATGTACGTCCCGCTTACGTAAAACTTCTAGCGGTATGTACTAATACGATAGCGGTACGTACCGCATGTAATTAATATATATTGATATTAAGTTAGATATGTTGTACGGTTCGCTTACGTAAAACTTCTAGCGGTATGTACCAAGATGATGTAATAAATTTAAACGTACATGTCCATCTGCTCATAAATAATAAATTACATATGCGGCTCATACTTCCGTCACTCTTAATGGAAGCCTTTTCCTCTTGTTTCCTCCTCTCTTTTTTTTCTTGCTCCTGGGCAGTTCAATCTTCGAAAAATTAGCAGTAACATAAGCATGTATCTTCCAATCCTCATTAAGCGCGATAATATTTAAGGGCGAAGAATACTAAAGCCACCAGTGGTTGAAACTGTAGAAAGCATGACAGAAATAGTGAATGTTTTTTCCTGCACTGGTGATTGTGCTGATGTCATGCGCACATGGGTTCTCATCGAAGTTAAATTTGTTGCACGAGCACGTCTTGGCTACAAGATCGACCACCTTAAAATCTTCGCAACTCCTCACTTCCCCTGATTGTTCGAAACCTTTAGTGGCCTGCATTTTCTCATATGCTTTCATGTTCTCTCAAAGCTTATTCTTAGTATTCGAAGTGAATAAAGAGGACGATCGGTTAGCAAATTATGTACTATGTTCATGATACTTTTTTATCCTTGCGGCTACCATCTTCAAACACTCATGTAACATGGTAAGAATAAGATATTCTCCAGCTATCTCCATAAAATCATGCATGTGTTTATCACTGTTTGAAGTTATTATGTCACACCTTTTCTCCATGTAGTACGCTCTCGCCCATCGATCTCTGCTCTCAAGATTTTCATCGAGATAATTCGCAGCTAAAGGATACCTTTGTTAGATCTCGCCCCAATTTCTATCGAATCCAGCCCTGGTATATACCGTCGCCAGTTCCCAAAACTTATTCACTAATCTCTTCGCTTTAAACTTTCCTTGCAAGTGTACTTGGATGAGATAAGTACAGATGCCATGCTTTGCCGCCCGATACACCTTCGTGCACGCATTCTTGATGGGTCCGCAATTATCCGTTACGATGACCAACTCATTTGTTTCCAGAATCGCTGCTTTCTGATCTTCTAAAAATTGTTCCCACGATTCAGACTTATCCCAAAATAAAATATCAAAAGCGAGTGGAAAAACTGTGTGATTGCCATCAGTTGCGCTTTCCACGAGTAAGGTAGTTTGGTACTCATCACTCATGCGATATGCGGCGATCGAAATAACCTTCTGCATACTTTTGAAGCCTTGAATCGACGCGTATAATGCCACGAAACAATACTCAAAAGCCCATTCTAAGGTTACATGTAATTGAGGTCAATGAACCCGCGTTTTGATTTTCAACCATAAAAAAAAACACCGGTAACAACGCAAAATTCTGGCCAGGGGTACCTGTAATCTTGTATTTGGCAAGTCTCTTGCCACTCGTAGCCATCCAGTAACTGATTTTGTAACCCTTATCTGTCATATGCCTCCGGATCTCATTTGGTTCCGGTATTTCCATATTTTTTTCACTGTATATACTTATGACCTCATCGCAAACGGACGACGAAGTGGCTTGGCGTAAACCTTGTCGTGCGTCTACGGAACAAGTGTGGACGCCGTGATATGTACGTATTCTAAACGTCCCTTTTGCCCCCAGCGCTGCACGTAAACTCCAATCGCATGTCTCATCGAGGCATTTGACTACGTATAATTTCTTGTCCGACTTTATCAACTTCACTCCGAAACGTCCTGCAGCACCCTCGGACACAAGACTTCTCAATTATAAGATCCATACCATCGGGGAAACTATGCATCGGACCTTCTTCCCCCGTCTCAAAACCGACAAGAAGAGTATAGGATCCCGCAAAGTTATTATAACACCCTCTCAATGGCGACAGTATCACACCTTCTGCATTTGGGGACGAAACAACATCCGGTACGTTGACATGGCGCTCCCGGTACTCTTCTTGCAAAAATGTTGTTTGTTTGGTACCTACTTCAGGAGATACCTTTTTCACTAGCTCGACGTACAACTGTTACAACCTTGACGCCATATCTGGTGTCCGAATATACGATTCAAATTGAGGTTCATTAGCAATGGCTATTAGCTGAGTACTGTGATCAACTGGGTAATAAGTTACCTTCAAATCAAATTGTGGGCCAATATCAAAATTGTTATATAAAACCTCCTTCAAATCATACATGTTGTTCAAAGAAGACTTTGAAACGGTGACAGCATTTGCAGTTTCACTTATTCCCTCCCACAACCACTTAAAACAATCTCTATTGAAAATCTATTTTCCGCTAACACTGAGAATCACACGGTAATAATCCATCCTGCAAACGAAAAAAATACTTCAATCTTAAATTAAAGCGCTATAGGCTTATAGGATACAACTATATCTGAACATAACGTAGCGGTATGTTTGAAACTTAGTTTATATTTAAGGATTCATAGAGTACGACCTAAATTCGGCATGCGGATATCGGTACACATAATATACTAATATCGCTATATTAATATCCATAAATTGAAAAAAACAATAAAATTTACTTGATTAAACCAGATAACCTTAGTTTATAGTTTATAATCAAGGATTCATAGAGTACGAACTAAATTCGGCCTACATATATCGGTACCGCTACACAAAATATTCATACCGCTATATTTTATCCAGCAGTTAAAAGCAGCAATAAAATTACTTCATTCCAATGGCTTACCTTAATTTCATTTATATAATTGAGGATTCACGGTGTAATACCTAAAACTGGCCTACAGGCTTCAGTACCGTTACATAATATATTAATACCGCTATATGTTATCAAGAAATTCAAAACAGTAATACAATTACTTTATTAAACTGGGCTAACCTTCGAATGAGTCAATTCTTGCTATATGATCGAACTCAAAGATTCGCTAATCATTTGCTGGGTAACGCGGCAGATGAAGAGAAGGAATCTGGTGAATCGGCAAGAAACAATGGGAGCTTAGGGTTTCTCAGCAATTGGGGAGTCGAAGAAGACGAATAACAGAAGAGAGAGAAACATGGCGGGAAAGAAATAATATTAAACGTATGGAGGAGAGAGAAAAATAATAAAATAATAGGAGAGAGAAAATCGAGCCCAACGAACTGCAAAGGGCCCCACATCGTTTAATGAAGGGTATGAACCAAACATGTGAATAGTACTGAGGGTATAAACCTCTACCAAATCCCAAATAAGGTCATTCGTAAACCTCTACGAATCTGCATTTCCTAAACCATCATGACACATCCTCGATATGTGAGGCGATGTTGTGCTTTTAATGTTCTTGTTGCGCTTTTCAGCGAGAACTTCTTGCATTCTTTAGTTATATTTTCATGAAATCTCAAATAAGGTTAACGCAGTTATGTAAAAGCGGCCAAATATATTCAAGCCGCGTTAAATGGACTTTGGGTACATGCATGATGCAGTTAAGTAAAATTTAAGTATATTTATCAATAAAAAAAACTTAGGTCTATACCGCTCTATTTGAAAACAACTTAAGTACATTTGTCATTATTAGCTCTTAACAAAGAATGCTATTTACACTGAAATGTTTCTTGAAATAGGGATCGGAAGTAACAATCATTACTTACCGAAGCGTAAGAAGCCGTTAGCGATATAAAAAAATACAGGTACTGTTAATGCCTAAAATTCATTAACTTGAATGCGGCCCAAGTCTCGATTTTGGGCGGGCCCTATGTCTGTATGACGGTCGAAACGGGCTTTGAAGCTTGATCTTTGGTCTTAATGGGCCAAAAATATTCCCTGTAAAACGTGCCTCCGTTCCTGTAAAAAGAATACAAAACGTGAACTCTGAGGATGGTCCTCTGTCGCCTACTCCGACGCTCAACATTAGTCGAGTATATGAGTCGGAAATTATGAATAATCGAGAAACATAGGTTCTTCGGCGTCGGGAAAGCTTGCCGATTGTGGCGGGGGTGCCCTCGTATTTATAGAGGGTCAGAAGTTCAATTTCACACCTTTAGGTCGCGCCGCGCGCCCCGAAGGCATGTTTTTGGCTTTGGGGCGCGCAGCGCGCATCGAAGGCATGTTTTTTAGGCCGGGCCAAGTTGAAATTTCCCGAGTGAGTCCGGGTTGACTTTTTGGTTGACCTTTCAGATCGGTCCATTGACTTTTCCAGTTGACTTTTCGGTTCGGGTCTATTGATTTTTAATTGAATTTTTGGTTGACTTTCCGGGTCGGGTCTAGTCCGTTGCCTTTTTAGGTCGGCCCATTGGCTTTTTAGTTGACTTTTTCAGGTCGATCCCAATTGACTTTTTTTACCGTTTTGGGTTGACTTTTCCAAAGTAGGTCAAAGTTTATTTATTAGGCTATAATTCTTTTGGGCCCTTTAGGTGCTTTTTTCGGTTTGGGCCTTAATTTTTTTAGGCTCCAAAAAATACGCATAACAGGTACCATATGATTTTGTTGACGATTAAGCCATAATATTTATGTATTATAGTTTATGAGTAGAGTATTGATTGATGATTTTTATATAAAATAATATTTAAGAAAATAAGTACCTCTTTATTATACTTGTAGAGAAACAGTTACGGCATAAGTTTCATATGTACACAAAATTTGATTGCGTGAAAACTCGAATATATGTCTAACTCAAAAAGTTCGTCAGCATGTTTTCCAGACTAATAGTTGTTGTTTTAACATTTTTCATTGATTTTCGTCACAAGAACTGTGAAAATATAGTGCATGAGGGCTTCCCAAAGGGTTGAGATATGTGTGCTGAATTGCTTGAGTTTGGATTTGGAGATTGCTATTTATACACTAGCAATCTTATTACAATCTTTTTATTTGCTCAATATGGGACTTTCCAAACAAATATGCATGATCAATTATAATCATTTTGTTTTGATCCATGTGGGACTTCTTCACTAAGCCAATAATGTAATAATAAGGGATAACAACGGGTAAAGTAGCCAAACTTTCATAGCATGTGTCAGGAAAGGTCCAAACCCAATTAATAGCGGAAAAAGTAGATAAAAGCAACGAACGTGTAAAAAAATGAAAATTTCATCCACCAAACTCTAATGCCCGTTAGAGTCATGCCACATCATTCCATATGTCAAAACCTAATTTTTTTTGCATATATGTCAAAATAATAAAAAAATGAAAATCTAATATGAATAAAACCCTAAAGTTATGATATTCTATTGTCTTATCAAGCTCTTCATTTAATATTTTTTGTTCTCAAACCCTATACTAATGATGCTACTCATTAGTTTACCGACGGAGGTGGCAGCTTCTGAATGACCAATTCACCTCTCTCCAACAACTGTACGAGCGTTTCAAAATTCACGTGTTCTGAAGCTACATACGGCGGGAGGGGTTGAAGCTACATAGAGCATACTCTTTTGATCCTTTAATAATTATACTAACTTAATTGTGAAGAGTAAATATTTGAACGAAATCATCTCTCATCGCTAATCAATATCACTCATGGCTACGTCACATCTATAATAATGGATATAATTTCTTAGTTACCGCTACAGATGACTATCATTAAATCCTCGAGCGAGAGAAACTTCTTACACTTGGCCGCCAACGTCGAATCGCCAATGAAGAAGCAGAGGAAGCAAGGGTTGATGTGAGCCAGAAGAATTCGGAGGGCATGAAGAAACGATACAAGAGAGCACAACAGAGATAGGTAAGAGTCCTGCGTCAGAAAAGAAGGCCTCGAAAACAAAGGTATATCCCTCCTCCACATTGTCAGGATGTTAATCCTTGCCGGGAGCACGAGCATACATCCCTTCATAGCGGAAGAATCTTGAAGCAATCTTCTCAATGTCCTCACTCTTCACAGAAGAACGAGGAAACTTGAAGGGAGATACAGTCTTAGAAGAGGAAGTCATTGTTTGTGTGATGAGTTTCGGGGGAGAAGAAGAAGTATTTATGGCACAGATTGCAAGAAATACATGCAAAATCTTGAAAGAAATAAAGAAGACCGAAGAAAATCTGTAGAGAGAAATCAGGAAAAAGATTGAGCAAAAATAAGAAAGGAAAGGAAGATGAAAAACAAGGAAGCTAAATACCCCAAATCCATGCTGATCCAACAAAGGATGTTCGAAGGCGCGAAACAAATCAAGGGTTCGGACTTGAAGACGTTTGGGATACTCGAGATGTACTTAAGTGAACGCTGACGTCAAGGGGACACACGCTGATCTGAAACGACGTGTAGACGTGAAGGGACAATATGAATCCCCATAAGATGACACGTGTAAAATAAGCAATTGGGCAAAGGGTTTTGCAACGCTTCGAATCGCCTCAAACAGCGGAACTATTTTCAAATCCACTACATCACTATTGACGCTCACAAAATACTTTCGAGGACCTTTTCTCATCGCACTACTATCAAAGCGATGACCGCATCGACTGAGTGAAGAAGGCAAAAAAAAAAAAGAGGCTATCTGATAAAATAAGAGGCTATCGTTTACTTCCAGTATTTGATAAAATAAGAGGCTATCTGTTGAGGTACGATTTCATCTACGATAATTTACATTGGTACGACGAGCATGTATGCTTTCATCATCCAAATATTCTTTAAACCCTAAAGTCGACAAAACTGTAAATTGCATGAACACTATGTACCCTAACATCGTTACAAGTTCAAACAGTACCAGAAACATCAAAAGTTTAAGAATAGACATTTACCTCCATTCAAGATGCTTTGTATATGCCGGAGAACAGAAAAAGAAGAAGGTGATTGTTGCCGAAATATGCGTCCGGTTTCTTGGTTGCACGTCTCGAATTCTTTGCTTATCGAAAACAAACGTAAATAGAGTCGGAAGGAAAGACAAGAGACGCATGAAGTATGTCATCGGCTGTTGGATGGCGGTCGGAGGATGAATCGTCGATGACGGTCGGAGGATCAAAGAGGGTCGATTTTGGGGGAAAGCGAAAAGAATCTAAAGAGGCAAGTGTGAGAAAAATAAGAAGAATTTATTCTTACTGTAATACCCGTTCGACTCGCCAAAAGATAAATTCGAGATTTCGTAAAATGCATGACAAACTCGTTATTTTTATTTGTTGAGTTTTAAAAATAATGAAAAAAGAAATAAAGATTAAAAAATAATTATAAAAGAACTACCCCCAAATGATTTATTTTAGCCAATTCTTTCAAATAATATGTGATATTTATGATTCCGAGAAACATTGAATGGAGGCATCGTCTTCATCTTTCGTATTTTTCTCCTGAATTGACAGTGACGAATCCTTCATTGACGCCATGGGAGCTCAATCAGAAACCCTCGATCTCCGTCGGGGCTCTCTTGCCGCTTCCTCGATCTTCTCCATCGTCGTCTTCTTCCAACTTCTCTCGAGGTGGCTGGATTCGCTCAAGAAGGTACCGAAATCGCATTCCATTTTCTCTTCCTTCCATTACTTTTTCCTTACTGGATTGGGTCTCTCGCAGAGCGGATCGAAGAGCTCAACGGAGGTTCGGTTGCGCGGAGAGATAAAGGAGCTTTTGAAAGAGGCGAGCGGTTTGTCGCAGTGAGTTTTCGGAATCGGTTTACAGTTTCTCGTCAATTGTGGCGTTTCTTCGGTTCAATTCTGAATCGCCGGTTCTCGTGTCTTGTTTTTGAAGGCCATCGACGTTCGCGCAAGCTGCGAAGCTTCGGAGATTAGCCGCCAGCAAGGAGAAAGAGCTCAACAACTGTGAGTTCAATGCTAGATTCGATTCTTAAATGACTAGCATGAATAAATCTGTTGTTCTCGTTTCATTCAACAAGAGCAGCAAATCATTAGTATTAACATTCCTTAGGTGCTGAAAAACCAATTGAATAGACATGAATTGATGCCACTTTCAAGATATTGAAGCTCAAAGCTAGTTAAGATATCTGAATTGAAATGAATCCAAGCTAGTTGAAGATACCTCAATAGATGGTAGTGGTAATACTATATATTCACCTGTAGATTTGGTAGCTAATTAGTGTATGTGATATGCTTTTATTGTACTAATTTGCCCTCAATGTTTTAGATCAAGAATTGCATAAAAGAGAGACGACTGTATCTTATGATTTGTATCGGAGAGTTCTGTTCATCTCAAAGGTACTTCATGCTATACCGAACATGGTTTTGGAAGTTTTGACATTGCGTTTTACGTGCTCATTTCATATATGGCCTGATTTGATCTTTTGATTCCGAGATGCAGGTTGTCATTTATCTGGTTCTGATATGCTGGTTTTGGAGTGTTCCTGTTGCTACCATATCCCAGCAGCTTCTCCAACCCTTTGGTAAAACAAACTTGCCATTTATTCTTATAGAACCCAAACAATAATCAAATCGGAAGCTCGCCATGGTGATGAATCTCCGGATGTATAATTGATCAATGTTAAGCAACAACCAAATCACCGGTCTACAATTTGGGTGCTAGACTGGAAACTCTCTTTAGAAAACTGTGGGCACCTTATATAGGCTTAATGAAAATGCCTTATGATAAAATAATCATAATTATAGGTCTGACTAATTATATAATAATATATGTTGTGTGAGTTTTCAAAATTTAAAGGTGATTCACGCACATATGTAAATCAGGAAGCCAAATATGTCAAAGCTCTTAACTCTCTATCATGGTTTCAGAATCTAAGCCCGTTACTATCCCCATATACCGAGGGGCATCCAAACAGTTATCTTCTTTTACCCTACAAGTCTGGAGACTGTAGTACTACTTTGCTAACTAAACACATAGTAAATATACCAATGTGCGATAGAAGTAAGATGCCCGGATTTTGAAACAAGTCTTTATGACGTCCGGTTTAAATCTTCTATATGTTATTGTCTTACAGGGAGGGTATTATCATGGAAGGGTGGAGGAATTTCGAATGATCATGTTATGGTAATAACTCAATACACTGTTCGTATTTCACAATTATTTTTAGGTCTTAGAAACGATACGTGAAGATTAAATCCTTGTTTGTGCATTACCATATCGGTAGCAGATAATTAATATTGAACTTCGAGAAAACAAAACTTTCTCTGAAACCAAGCACTGATAAAACTTTCGAGAAAACATGTCTTTCTTTTTTAACAAAAGTGATACGCTGTTACCAAATTTAACATTCTTGAGGTTCAGTTAACAATTATATTTAAGGATTAGAACATGTCTATTTTTTTGCGTAATCTCCTTGATTAATTCTTTTTTGTGTATATTTGCTATTTGCAGGTAGGAATTATACCCTGGTTAATACTATCAACCAGGGTTAGCAAATTCGTTTGTCGATTCTTCAAGCTTTAGCAAAGTTCCACGCGTAACTTGCTTCTTGTTCCTGGAACAAACATAGATTTTACCCACTTTACTTGTGATTTTACGTGTAACCATTCTTTTTTTTGTTAGGGTAATTAGGATCATTAATTTTAATTGTTCACTTAGTTTATTCTGTTCACTTTGTTGTTGGTGCACGATTTTGTCTTACGACAAGTAGTTTGAATCCGAATCCGAAAGCATAGTACACTGGGTCATGCCCGTCAGAGCTATCATAAGAAAATTGTGGCCGAGTCAATTACTTGTGCTTCTTGAAGAACATAACAACTCGACTTTAATGGAGATAGAAATTCTTCATCATTAACGACGAGATGTCGATGCAATCCTAGGCTGAAGGCTACAAATAGAGGGAACAGAATAATCAGAGAGGATTTGAAGTTCTTCATGCTTAGCTCGCTTGTATTATTGTACCTGTTTTGGAACTAAGGATGGACTTCTTTTAAAAAAATATAGAGAAAATTCAATAATCAAAAGGCTCGAATCAGAGTTTTAAATTTAAAAATTAAAAGAAAAAAACTAAGAAAGGAACCACTAGGACCATAATCTCGCTTCGATGCTTTTTTAACGTTCATGTCGCTTAACCCATATCGTTCAACTCGTGCATTTTCATTCCGGTATTCATTAAGATTTTTTTAACAAAATGAAATTTATTAACGTGTAATTATCTTTAACAAAATTGGTGATAGATGATGTATTAGAGCCTCTCTTCGTTCAAATTAGACAGAAAGAAAGCACTCGCTAGAAAATAACATGACGACAACTATTGACATGAAATATTTACCGATGACTACGGGAAAGATAGATAATCGACGAAAATTCAAACCTCGAGAACAACCATTAATGTATAAAAGGTTGGGTTAATGATGGCGAAAATACTCAAACTTCGGTCAAAGAACCCTTGTGTACTCAAAGTCGAAAAGTGGTGGCAAAAGTACTCAAAGTTGCATTTGGGGCGCTGACCAGTTTTTTCAATCCATCCACTAACGGTGACGTCCATATGGCCGTTAGCCTCTTTCCACGTGGAACGCCACGTGATCGTTGAACCGAAGTGTGGGTATTTATGCCGTGATAAACAAAAGTTTGGGTATTTATGTCATGATAAACAAAAGTTTGGGTATTTATGTCGTTATAAATCATTTTTTTTATTTTTCGGTTGCTGAGGTCATCTAAATAAATGTAAAAATATTATGTCTTTGGTAGAACTCGAACCTATCACCTCCCATCACATATAAGGACAAAATAACCACTAAACCGGTTCGATCCCCATTGCAGCAACTGCCTTCAAAAAAATAAAAAAATAAAAACCACTAAACCACATTCACTTCGCATTATATCTTGACAAAAATAAGATTGAATTATATCTTGTTCGCACCGAGTTCAGATTGACTTATTCGGAACGAGGTTGGGTTGATTTTTCGGACTGGGGTCGAGTTTATTTTTTTCGAACGGGGTCAGTTTGACTTTTTTGGGCCGGGCCGGGTTGACTTTTTTCGGACACTATAGTGTCGTTGATTTTCCCGTACCGGGAATGGGTTGACTTTTTCAAAACGGGGTCGAGTTAACTTTTTGACACCGGGTCGGGTTGACTTTTTGGAATGTGACTGGTTTGACTTTTTATGAAGATGAATTTGCGGCGAAAATCATCGAAGTCACTAAATTCTTGCAGATGAATTATTACTGTCTATTTTTTGCGGCAAAAATCACTAACGTCATCGATTGTTTGTAGATAAGTCACTACCGTTAATTTTTTGCGGCGAAAATCATCAAAGTCGCTAAATTCTTGCAGATAAATCACTAATGTCTATTTTTGCGCCAAAAATATTACCGTCAGTCTTTCCTTATATATGTTATCTGGCAACGTTAAATGACATATCACCAGCCTACATGACATTCATCAATTGTCTCCAACCTTTAGTGATAACAATATTTGAAATAGAGATTTTTACAGAAATTTTACCATAAACTTTTAAAATAAATTTTATCGTGGCCAAAATTCTAAAAACACTAAAAAAATAATCCTACCATAACATTCAATTTTCCCAACAATTTTATCGTGGTTGTGAACATACCCAGCCTTTGGCCATATTCTCCTATAGGTACCCAAGCTCAATAAATATAGGCGAAAGTACCTAACGTCACACTTTTGTTGCCGACCAACTAACGCCGTTAGACACCTGCCTACGTAGCTGTTAGGCTGTCTCATGTGGTGTTCCACGTGGCACAAGCCGCCACGTGGCACAAGCCGCCACGTGGCCAAAGGGTGGGTAATTTTCGCCGCAATTAACCCTTAAAGATATAAATTCATTCGATAAGAAAAACAAAAAATATTTTTTTATAAATGCATGTTTTATAAAATTATTTGATTATATTTGACTAGGTACAAAATTTATTTGATTATTAAAAAAAATAAAATATATTATTTTTAACATATTTTATAAAATTATTTGGTTATATTTGATATATGTAAAAAAAATGGCACGCCACATGAGACAACCTAGCAGCTACGTAGGTAGGTGTCTAACGACATTAGTTTGTCAACAATAAAAGTGCGACATTAGGTACTTTCACCGACATTTATTGAGGTTGTGTACCTATCGGAAAATATGGCCAAAGGTTGGGTATTTTCGCCGCCAAGATAAAATTGTTAAGAAAATTGGAGGTTATGGTAGTATTATTTTTTAGTGCTTTTAGAAGTTTGCCCACGATAAAATTAATTTTAAGATTTTATGGTACAATTGCCGTAAAAATCTCTATTTCAAATAATGTTATCACTAATGCGTGTTGTCGTTGTTGGAGACAATTGATGATTGTCATGTAGGCTAGTGATATGTCATTTAACGTTACCAGATAACATTTGTAAGGAAAAATCGACGTTAATGACTTTTGGCGCAAAAATAGACGTTAATGATTTATCTGCAAGAATTTAGTGACTTTGAAGATTTTTCGTTGCGAAAAATTAACGGTAGTGACTTATCTGCAAACAATTGATGATGTTAGTGATTTTTGCCGCACAAAATAGACGGTAGTGATTTATCTGCAAGAATTCAGTGACTTCGATGATTTTCGCCGCAAATTTCCCTTTTATGAATAATTATCATAGTAATTGAAACGTGAACCCGGTCCCAAAAATTCAACTCGATCCCGGTACGAAAAATTTGAGTCGACCCCATATAAAAAAAGTTAAGCCGACCCCTTCCTAAAAAGTCAACCCTAACGCATACCAAAAAAGTCAAACCTGAATCTGGTACGAAAAATTCAACCCAACTTCGGTACGAAAAGTAAACCCGACCACAATCTAAAAAAGTCAACCCAACCCCGTTCGAAAAAAGTCAACTCGAACCACGATCCGAAAAAATCAACTTAATCCCGTTCCGAATAAGTCAATTTGAACCAGGTGCGAAAAAGATATGTTTCTATTTTATGTCACTTGTTAATAAGTTTCTATATATATTTGTATTTTTGCCAAGATATAACGCGAAGCGAATGTTGTTTAGTGGTTCTTTTGTCCTTATATGTGGGGGAAGGTGATGGGTACGAGTTCTACCAAAGCCACCTTTATTTAGATGACATCGGCAATTAAAAAGTAAAAAATGGTTTATAACGGCATAAATACCCAAACTTTGGTTTATCATGGTATAAATACCCAAAATTTGGTTTATCACGGCATAAATACTTAGGTGGCGTTTGGTTAACTGGTCTTGGAAACCAGTTTTGCAGTTTGGTTTGGGAAACCAGTCTGAGAGTTTAATCTCCCAAACCAATTTGGGAGATTGATTTTTGAAACACTTTTTGGTTAGTCTTTTGTTAATCCGTGGTCGAATATAAATGAAAAAGTGCAATAAAATACAATATATGTTACTAAAAAGAAAGTATGTTTTATTTGAAAGTAATATATACTAATATTACGTCTAAAAAATATTTGCTATCATAAAAAATTTATTCATATTTCATGACTCTAATTACATATTTAAATAATGTAATATACAAAGTAGTAAATATTTTGTTTCAATAGTTTATATCATTATAATTAAGTTAATATTTAATAATATACAAAATCTAAGTATATTTGTTAATATGATAGTAATATTATTAAAATATATAATTATATATAAACATGATTTTAATAATTTATTATATAAGTTAATTTCATTGTTAATACCTTATTATTATAATGAAATGCTATTATAAAATGATAATATACTATTATCGTTTTATTTTGTACGATTGAGTTGAAGATCAAAGACAGAAAACAACTTCAAGTCGTTTTCTGTTTTCCTTCATTAAAATTTCAGTGGTCTGCGAGACCGGTCTCAGAAAACAGAGACAACTGGTAACCAAAGGTGGTCTGCGAAACCAATATGACACTGTTTGAAACCAAAACCAGAAACTGGTCTCGGAGACCATAACCAAACGCCACCTTAAACTTTGGTTTAATGACCACGTGGAAAAAGGTTAACGGTCATATGAACGACACCGTTAGTGGATGGATAGGAAAAAATAGTCAATGCCCTAAATGCAACTTTGAGTACTTTTGCCGCGTCTTTTCGACTTTGAGTACGTGAAGAGTTCTTTGACCAAAATTTGAATATTTTTCGCCGTCATCAACCCAAAAATGTATGACTAAATATATATTATTAATGAATAGAGATAGACACATTAATGATTAATCTTTTCTTTAAATTTCTTTTCAATGTGAGAAAAATAAAATGGAATTCATTAATTTATAGTTATCTATAACAAAATTGGTGTTTGATGATGAATTAGATCTCTCTTCGTTCAGACACTCGCTCGGCAGCGATCCCAGTATATTATATATACATATCTATATATCTCCCTCATACTATTGCCCTTTCCACTCTCTTCTCATTTTCTCTCTCCTAGGGCTCTTTCCTGCATCAAACTCTCTCCCAAAACCCCCGATTCCCCACCATGCCGCTCAATCGGCGGGACGACGACGACGACATAGATGACGACGACGAGGAGTACGCCGAGGAGCGAGGCCAAGCGCTCGACGACGAGGAATTGGAGCTCGACGAAGAGGAAGAAGAGGAGGAAGTCGGACGCAGAGCCTCGAGCACCAAGCGGCGGAGATCGGACTTCATCGACGACGCGGCAGAGGAGGACGACGACGAGGAAGAGGAGGAAGACGACTACGAAGACGAGGATTATGGAGGCGGCGGTGGCGGCGGCGGCGGCCGTGGAGGCCGCAGGGGAGGCGGTAAAGCAGCGGCGAAGCGGAACAAGCCGTCGGGGCATCACTTCTTCGATCTTGAAGCAGAGGTCGACAGTGACGACGACGAAGAGGACGGCGAGGAGGAGGAAGGTACGCGCTTTCAATCATCTCTACTCATTCTGAAGTATTATCAACATTCTGAAGTATTAATTCTGTAATTTGGGACAATTTTGTTCATTAATTTCTATGAAATTCGACTCTTTTCCTTCTTCCTTTATACCGATTCTAACGTTTTAAAGTATATATTGGCTGTTAAGTTTTAAGTGAGGAGAATTCTTGTGTGAAATTCTGAGTATATCTTCGATTTTCTAGCGATATAAACTTCATGAAATTATTGTTGGCTTTTAAGACTGTACGTAAAGACAATTGATTTCTTATCAAACGATAAGGATGACCTCAAGAATTGCAAATAAGCTGGCAATTATTGGGTTCTTATGTTTGTGTTAGTGGGTGCTGGTTATACCGGTTTGTGTGTTTTGGGACTAGATTGTTTTGCCCGTGAACTTATAAGAATCTGGATACAGACTTTATAGAAAGAAATGAGGTACCCGAGGAAGAGGATAGAAGGATGCATCGTCGACCTTTGCTTTCACGGGAGGAAGAACAAGAAGACGTTGAGGCCCTTGAAAGAAGAATTCAGGAAAGATATGCAAGGAGTAGTCACGCTGAATATGACGAGGAAACCACTGATGTGGACCAGCAAGCTCTTCTTCCTTCCGTTAGGGATCCAAAGTTGTGGATGGTTAAATGCGCGGTATGTAATTGCGCTCATACTAGGTTATTGCGAAGTTATAAACTACACAGAGAGTTCATTTTGGAATTAAATTGTACTGATTTCTGCCAGATTGGTAAAGAGAGGGAGGTTGCTGCTTGCTTAATGCAAAAATTCATTGATAAAGGATCCGAACTCCATCTACAAATAAGATCTGTAATTGCTCTAGATCACCTGAAGAATTACATATACGTTGAAGCAGATAAAGAAGCCCACGTGAGGGAGGTATGCTTGTTATCCTTACCTGCCGAAACGTGCTTGTTTTCACATGAAAGGAACACTTAATATGATGAATTGCCAGGCCACAACAACTTATTTTTATTTATTCTCAGGCTTGCAAAGGTCTTCGCAACATATATCCCCAGAAGATAATGCTTGTTCCCATTAGGGAGATGACAGATGTTCTTTCAGTTGAAAGCAAAGCGATAGATCTTTCACGAGATACTTGGGTCAGGATGAAGATTGGGACATACAAAGGCGACGTCGCAAAAGTTGGGATCTTTTTTTAGATGTACTTAGTAGGCACTCATGTTCGGCTTATTATGTTTATTTCTCACCATAAAACTGTGTTTCTCCAGGTTGTTGATGTAGATAATGTGCGCCAGAGAGTTACAGTGAAATTAATTCCGAGGATAGACTTACAGGCGCTTGCGAATAAAATGGTAAAGATCTAACACAGCTTTTTCTGACATCCTAAATACTTCATGAACAACTTTTGATTCTGACCTGACCTATATGTTCTGCTTCTCTCTTCTGAATACAGTCTTTTTTGTAATTTAGAAGAGATAGTGTTTTGTTTGCCAAAGTAAACTTAGTACAATTTGTTTCTCTACCCTTATTTTTATGTACATTTTCTTCTCTTTCTATTGCGATTTCACAATGTAAACAGAGCTTTATTCCTCCTCAATCCAGGACGGCAGAGAAGTAGTGAAGAAGAAGGCATTTATTCCTCCTCCACGTTTAATGAACATCGATGAGGCTAGGTAATGCTGAACTTTATCCAAGTAATTACAATTGATAGTACTTGGATTAGAAATATAAAAATTAAAAGATACAAATTGATATTTTGCTTTTGAAACAAATTATAATACTTGGTTGTTTGTGCAGGGAGCTTCACATTCGGCCGGAGCGAAGGCGAGACCCAATGACGGGGGATCACTTTGATAATATTGCTGGCATGATGTTCAAAGATGGCTTCTTATACAAAACTGTGTCAATGAAATCAATTAGTACTCAAAACATACAACCTGGCATTGACGAGCTTGAGAAATTCCGGCATCCCGGAGAGAATGGCGAGGGAGACATTACTACTTTGTTGTCAAATAGGAAAAAAGGGCATTTTTTGAAGGGTGATGCAGTTATTGTTATCAAAGGAGACCTAAAAAATTTGAAGGGATGGGTCGAGAAAGTTGAGGAAGAAAATGTTCATATCAGACCAGAAGTGAAAGGCCTTCCGGTGCGAAGATTAGCTCCATATTTTCTTTCCTCCTTATTTTCTACATAAAATGATTTGTCCATTCAAGCCTTTATGTGAGCAGTTAATTTGCTTACCCATAAAGAAGAAAAAGAGGTGAAACCGGTAGTCGGCTTCAGTCTCTATTGGACTTTTTCAACCCCGCAACCGGTTTTCCAGTTTCTTGAATATAAAAGTGAAACAATTATTTTTCTTGTAAGGCCCGGTTTTTTGGTTACTAATCATTTCTTTTCTTCCATGCAATGCAGAAAACTCTCGCTATAAACGAGAGAGAGCTTTGCAAATACTTTGAACCTGGGAATCATGTGAAAGTGGTGTCTGGTGCTCAGGAAGGTGCAACTGGCATGGTTGTGAAAGTAGACCAGCACGTGGTTATCATTTTGTCCGATACAACTAAGGAGCATGTCAGTGATTTTTTCGAATTTTTTGCTTTACCTTTTTTTCTTTTTTCTTTTTAACGTATTGAGTATAGATATTATCTTAAATACTTACTTTTAATTTTACTTCTGCTAGATTCAAGTATTTGCTGATGATGTTGTGGAGAGCTCTGAGGTGACAACTGGTGTTACTAGAATTGGAGATTATGAACTTCATGATCTTGTGTTATTGGAGTGAGATACTTTTCCTTTTGTTTTTTTTGGTATTTCTTTCCCTCTTGAGGGGCTTCTTTTTATGCTAGGTATTGAAGTGTTTTATCGTTAATTTTGGTTCAGCAATATGAGTTTCGGTGTTATCATACGTGTGGAAAGTGAAGCATTCCAGGTAATTGGTTCATTAAAATTGAAAAATTTGATTCATAAAGAGTAAATAGAGCTCTTGTGGATTTATGTACTATTATTGTCCTAGATTAGCTATCTATTATATAGGATCATCTGATAATTATTTTGTAGTATTTTTCATCTCCTAAGAATAAGGTTGATAGATATTTACATAATTTAAGGGACTAAATAATTTGTAATATTGTGTTTTAATACTATTATAGGTTCTCAAAGGTGATGCTGATAGGCCTGAAGTTTCTCTCGTCAGATTGCGAGAGATTAAATGCAAGCTCGATAGGAAAACCAGCGTCCAAGATCAATATAAAAACACGATATCTGTTAAAGACGTTGTGAAGATACTTGAGGGTCCATGCAGAGTAAGATTGAATGATCGAAATCTATGGCTTGATGAATTTGATTAGTAGATTTGATACAATTTCATGGTTTTAAGATCTGTTCTCTTAATAATAGGGGAAACAAGGCCCAGTTGAACACATTTACAAGGGAATTTTGTTCATATGTGACCGCCATCACCTTGAGCATGCGGGTTTCATTTGTGCCAAAGCTCAATGCTGTATTGTTGTTGGAGGTTCACGCGGTGATAGAAACGTAAGTTTGTCTCCTTTTTTGTGTTTTTTATTTTATAAAATAGTTTCAGAAATACAACAAATTAACGAAGTACGGATAAGAAGCGATTTGTTAGACCCACATAAATATGTCACTAATTGTAGATTCTTTCATTAGGGGGTATTTAAGGTATAGGACTAATAAAGGGTGTCTAGGCCTATATAAGGCGCTCATCGTTAGGGTCAGCCTTCATGTTTGATCCATTTAGGGGACATTAACCAATGATAAGGGTAGCCAATAGCCGTTTACTTAAAACTTAATCTCTCTCGTTCGATGGGTTTTTTGAATGTAGGCGCAACCGCCATTTTTGAGATTGGATATTGGGTCTTCCTATTTAGTGTTTTTTTTTTTTTAAAGTTGTTTTGTATCTGATTGGAACATCTTGTTATAAATTATAATTTAGGGTGATGCCTCTGTAAGGGTTTAAAGAACAATATTGTATAATATTAAATTTTCGTTCACTTTACAGGGTCATTCTCACTCCAACCAAAGAATTTCTCAGCTCAGACCTCAATCTAATATTCCCCAGTCTCCTAGAAGATTTTCTCGGGGAGGCTTTTCAAATGACTGTAAGTTTCTGATATTCAGTCTGATCATTTGACATTTCCAGCTTTGTGTTGATGATTTTCGGGGTTTATACCGTGCCTTGTATTCACTCAGCTGGTGGAAGAGGGCATAGAGGGGGAAGAGGTGGAAGAGGTGATGGTGTTGGTACTACAGTTAAAATTTGCAAGGGTCCATTTAAGGGCTACCGTGGACGTGTTGTGGAATTCAAGGGCACAAGCGTCCGAGTGGAATTGGAGTCGCAGATGAGGGTCGTTACAGGTAAGTAGATGTAGTACGTGTTTATTATTTATAAATTGTATCAGTTCTTTTTTTAATATATAGTCCTGATTTTTTATATCTTTTATTTCGTAGTTGATAGGCAATGTATATCTGACAACTTAGCTGTTGCAACAACCCCTCACCGGTAACTTTTGAATTTGAGTTTTTATCGATAATGTTTTACTATATGAACGATTCTGTGCCTATAACTATGTTTCAATGTTGCAGTGAATCTTCAAGATACGGCATGGGAAGCGAGACACCTATGCATCCTTCTCGAACTCCTCTTCATCCTTATATGACCCCCATGAGAGATTCTGGAGGTTGGTTTTCTTGGCTTCTCTAGTTTTTCATTTTAAATGAAAGTGCTACCTATGCATTCTCGGATTTGTATATTTATATGTATTACATGTAAGATTTTGTGGAATCACTAGGATAATAATTTTAATGCTTTGTATTATGCAGCAACCCCAATTCATGACGGCATGCGAACACCAATGCGGGACCGAGCGTGGAATCCGTATACACCAATGAGTCCACCAAGGTAAGGTTTTACTAATGGGTATTATTGTCTTTTTCTTCACTTTATATTGCCAATGCAAGTTTGGCACCATCAATGATCCAATTACTTGGCCAGGCACTGATAGATTTTGCACAAATTAGTAAATAAGGAACACGTTTGGTTAAATTCGGTTATATGAAAATTCACTCTGTAAGATTTGAGATGTTTACATGCAGATCATTTTCATACTTGTATGTTGATCCCTCTAAATGCGTAGCTCAGCTTGAAAGTGCATGCTTCATTTCCTTATATCGTTAAATAGTAAATGATTAGGGCTTTAATGATTTTAGGGATAACTGGGACGATGCGAACCCGGCTTCTTGGAGCAGTCCACAGTACCAGGTCAGCAGATTTTAATTTTTTGAATACATGCATCGAGTTTGTTTGGTGCTGGACTGGAAAGTCGCAAGAACTACTCTTAAGTTAGACTACTCTCGCTCTAAGAGAGAGATTTCATTAAAGCATAAATGATTTCTTCCTCCGGCACATAATAGCTTCTGATACCGAATAATAAACAAGAACCAATGGAAAGCTCTCCGAAGAGATTGTCCCCTATTACTTTATTGAATAAGTAGAACTGAATTGCAAACGTAATGACTGTTTTTTTGAGTAAGGAGCCTAATAACTCAAATTGCTTAACTTAAATAACCCAAAATGCCCCTAGTAACCTAAGATATAATAAATAATATATTCAATTAGTAATAATAATTAAAGGCCTAACAACTCCACGTACCAAAAGATTAAACCGCCCTTAATCTGATTACTTCTTATGATATTCTATATATTTTGAAGCGTACATTTATACAGTAGATAACTGATGGTACTCAAAATTATAATATCAAGAAACGTCGAGTTTGATTGATAATTGAAAGACTTTCAAAACTACTCTGATCTAAGCTAAGCTAGTTTGACCATAGGAGAGTGAGAGATAGCAATTTCACATAACTGACCCCTTCTTCTAGCTTTATTAGGCTTTTACCCTACCAAATGACCAGACTGCCCTCAGACCACAGTTAGATTTCCTGCTATCCTGCAATGTACTTTTACTGGACTAAGGGGACATTTTTTTCTCAATTTTTTATTTAGCCGGGAAGCCCTCCTTCACGTCCATACGAAGCACCAACTCCCGGGTCAGGTTGGGCCAACACTCCAGGTGGGACCTACAGTGAAGCCGGAACACCAAGGGACAGCTCTTCTTCTTATGGTACGTACGCCTTTTGTTGTAGATCTGCAAACTATGATGCTATTCAAAACTTGCTATTAACTTTTGAACTCTTTAGGGAATGCACCGAGCCCTTACCTTCCTTCGACACCTGGCGGGCAGCCGATGACTCCAAACTCGGCGTCGTATCTTCCGGGAACTCCCGGGGGACAGCCGATGACACCTGGCACCGGTGGTCTGGATGCCATGTCGCCTGTCATAGGTATGACCGGAAATGTGATAATTTGTATAATTAAGGCAGAGAGTGTTTAGACTATGAGCGAATAGATTTTTAATATCGTACTGATCAATGGTTTTAATTTGCAGGTGGAGATCATGAAGGACCGTGGTTGATACCGGACATTTTGGTCAATATACGCAGGTCTGGAGATGAATCTACCGGATCCATCCGTGAGGTGCTTTCGGTACGTTCATACTTACATCCCTCATTTCTCTCGATTTTTTAGTTTAGTGAAGATGTCTTTGTTTCTTTTCTATAGTATGCATTACGATCGTGTTTGACCTAACACCGTTCTCGGCCATTCTCTTGTTCAGGACGGGTCGTGCAGGGTGGCTCTGGGGTCGGAGACGGTGGTGGTAGGTCCTAACGAGATGGAGGTGGTGGCTCCACGCAAGAATGACCGCATAAAGATAATGGGCGGTGCTCTGCGCGGTTCCACCGGAAAACTCATAGGAGTGGACGGCACCGACGGGATTGTAAAGGTAGACGACACTTTGGATGTTAAGATCTTGGATTTAGCGATTCTCGCGAAGCTGGTCCAAGCCTGATTCTAGTAATAATAAACACGAGAATATGTATATTATCACTATGATTCTATAGATGATTTTGGGTTCCTCTCTATTAATATAAGTTTTGTTTATTTTTTTATTTAATTTTTTGTTTCCATATTTTCATTCACTTTTGAGATGGGTTTAATTTAATTAGAGATTTGTAAATATAGACAGATGAAGAGTAATTGCTAATACATGACGTGGGTCCCTAAGAGACATGGTTTATTCAAAATTTTGTCGTATTTAACTTTTATAATAATCGGGCAGTTCAATTTTGTGTCGTTTTGTTTGTTGGTGTTTTCTGTAGCTGCGCAATTTGATCGATATTCTACTATTTTTTTTTTTTATTATTATTATTATTATTATTATTATTATTTAAGGATGCCTGAAATTACAAATGATTAATAAATTATTGTGATGCAATTAAGAGTTCGAATTAAATAAGTTGAGAAAAAATAACAAGCATAATAAAAACTACGCTTACCTTAAGCAAGATTTGATACATGCAAATTAATATTATAATTTTTTTTAAAAAACTGGGTTGCTATATTTTCAATGACTAAAATATCATCGGGCTAGCTTAATTTTTAGAGCTACTAATAATGCACAATGTTATCCAATTAAATTTGAGATCACAAATCACAAAAATCTATCTACATTTTTTGTTTGGAGTAATCAGCAAGCAATTCCAAAATATTTGTTGACTAAAAGTCAACTTTTTTTTTCTTTTTCAAATTAGAATCATTATGCTATGGAATAAAAAAATAAATATAAAACGATATAACATCGAATTGAAAAGAAAAAAAAATGTTATGACATAATTTTCACCATCACGTAAATGGTTGTCTTATATTATTAAGTATTTCCTGCTGAAAAAGTTCCCAATTTGAATGTTTCGTATGTGTGTGGACTTACAAGAATTAATATGCATGTTTCAGTCTCAGGTGAGTCTATTTTTTTCTTTCTTTCTTTCTATTTAGTATTTATTATACGTTAATTAGTCCCTGCTTTCATTTTTTGTTTCCATACTGACATTTACAGGCCTAACTATATGTCTATAAGTTTTAATTGTTTTGTTAATACACTACATAAAAGCCTAAGTTGACTGTTCTTTAGTGGGTTAATCAAATGAAGTTCAGCGCACTTGCAATCTTTAAAATTTTCTTCTTCTTTTAATTGCTTATAAAATCCGGGTGTAAAAACACTCAATCCGGATTTTGAGCCTCTATTTTGATTAAATCCGGATCCTGATTTTAAACTGGCTCTCATTCCCAAAATCAAGTTTAAACTCGATTTTTTTTTTTGAATTTTAATGTAGAAAGAATTTGAATTTTCTTTTTAATTTTAAAAAACTTGAAATTCAAATCAGGTTTTGCAAATAAATATATGAGCACTTTTGTACACCACTTTTCATTTTTATTCTTTTACAAAATTTCAAAAGAATTATGTCCATTAAATTGGTCTTAGTAATTACTAAAGAGAATCAACTCTATTATTAGTTTAGCTATTCTTCTTTACCATCAGAAATAGGTTTGTTAATATGACAAATGAATCAATTATTTAGGATAAAATTGTGAACTCCGAAAACTTTACATGCATTCGGAGAAACATATGCACAAGCTTTCACGCGACTTATTTTCATTTTATTTTTATTTTTTATGTGTTGGAATTCGTCAAATGAGATTTTTAATATATTAGTTTGTAAAGCTTTCTCAGACTTTCTCATCGTTTTATAATTAAAGTTCATCGACATCAATAATAATAATAAAAAAGATGCCTTCAATCAAGCCTTGGAGAGCAAGGTGATATGATGTCATATTAAAGGGTAATAATTTACTACATTAGGATCTTTCGTCCAAAAATGTTAAATATATCAATTTCCTTAAGTAAGTGATGGATTTGAGTCGTTGTCGTTTTCACTTTTCCATATTAAATATAAAATGAACATATGACAACAATGCCCTTAAACTTGTATTATTGAGATAATCATGAAAAAGAGTTTTTAAATGTTGATCAACTAAAGCACCGAGAGTTTGAGTGAACAAATACAAATGACGACAAAAGTAATAAAACTCAATACATATATGAAGTGACATATTTTTTTGTTATTTTTTTTCTTTTTTGTCGAGACTTTTCTATAAACAATTTAAAAAAATAAGATTAAGTGGCAAATTAAAGGTAAAATTGTACTTTTCTAGGATGTAAATTTTGAGGAGGGGAAGCTAAGGTGACGTTTGGTTATGGTCTCCGAGACTAGTTTCTGGTTTTGGTTTCAAACAGTGTCATATTAGTTTCGCAGACCACGTTTGGTTGCCAGTTCTCTCTGTTTTCCGGGACCGGTCTCGCAGACCACTGAAATTTTAATGAAGGAAAACAGAAAACGACTTGAAGTTGTTTTCTGTCTTTGGTCTTCAACTCAATAGTACAAAATAAAACAATAGTAATATATTATCATTCTATAATATTATTGTAATATTTATAATAAGATATTAACTATGAAATTAACTTATATAATAAATTATTAAAATTATTTTTATATATAATAATTGTTGGGTATAAATAAATTTTAATGATATTACTATCATATCAACAAATATACTTAAATTATGTTTATTATTAAATACTAACTTAATTACAATGATATAAACTCTTGAACAAAATATTTACTACTTTATATATTACATTATTTAAACATGTAATTAGAGTAATGAAATATGAATAATTTTTTTATAATATGGCAAATATTTTTTAGACATAATATTAATATATAGTACTTTCAAATAAAACATACTTTCTTTTTAGTACCATAAATTGTGTTTTATTGCATTTTTTTCATTTATATTCAATCAGAGATATACAAAAAACTAATCAAACAGTGTTTCAAAAAATCAAACTCCCAAAACTCTCACACTGGTTTCCCAAACCAATTTGCAAAATTGGTTTCCCAAACCAGTTAACCAAACGTCACCTTAGTATTTTAAAGGCATAATTAAACATAATTAAAGGTAAAAAAACAAAGAAGATAAAAAGTGAATATATATATAAAAAAAATGAATAAAAGTCGAATGTTTTATAGAAGGTGGGAGAACTATAACTCTACAAACTAAAATAAATCACCCCCTTATTAAACTTATTCATCATTTCACAATAGTCTTGTAAGAAACCAAACAAGTTTGGCCTAGTGGTAATTCCACTACACATCTATTCAAGATGTCACGGGTTCAAACCCATGAGACTCAAATGGGTGCTCATTTTACATATGTAAACATGGCTAATAGTTTCATATGTTCTTACACTGGATATATCTAGTATTGCGAGAGTGCATTGTAACCTAGGCCGATTGTGCCACCCCATTAAAAAGAAAAAAAAAGTCTTGTAATATGTTGTTAAGCAATTATTTAACAAAATTATCTTTAAATTAGTAATTTGTCACAGAAAAATAAAAAAGTTGTTCGCTTACGAGACATTATTATAAAACTAAATTTCGACAAACAAACTAAAGCAAGATGCAAAATTCATGGTGTTGATGTGCAAATTCGTTCCTTAATCGGAATAATGAGGTCATTAATTAAATTTACGGTTCACGTAAATTAAGACCAAAGTTATGAATATAATTTAGTATTCATACAATTGGGCTTGTGAGATACATAGCCCAGAGGCCCAATAAGCACCTAATAGTGTTTAGGCCCGACCAGAGTTAAAAAGCCCCAGAGGAAGAGGCCCATCTTGAGTAGAGAGTGCTCAATAGTGATGCGGGCTAAAAGCCTCTAAAGGGTAGAATTATGAGCAGAAGCAGATGAAGTACCCGAGCACGAGCAGACCAAGTCAACAACCTCGATTAAATTCCAGAATCCGACCAGGAATATCGCCACGATCTAAATTCAAATCCCCACGACGTCAAGTCAAAGTCCAATACTGCGCAGTTATCTCAGGAAGTGGCCTACGTGTAAGCTCGACATCAAGTCAAGCTCAGAACTCGAAGCCATCACCAAAGTACACTTTACTTGGCCTTTTCGCCGTACCTCTTTACTCGGCCTTCTCGCCGTGGGCACTCTCGCCTATTTTATTTTTGCTCGACACTCTCGCCGTTGTTAATATTTGTGGGTGTCACTGGGCTTTATCGGGGATGCCGATTAGTTTCCAAGATCCCATAGGCACCCTCGCCTTTTAGCTTGGCACTCTCGCCATTTTGTTTGGTCACTCTCGCCTCTTTTATCTCGACATTCTCGCCGTAGGCACTCTCACATTTGGTTTGGGCACTCTCGACTCTTTTATCTCGACACTCTCGCCATAGGCACTCTCGTCTTTGGTTTGGGCACTCTCGCCTCTTTTATCTCCGCACTCTCGCCTTTTATATTTTCTCGGTACTCTCGTCGTTTTGGGTTTGCTCGGCACCCTATCCGTAATTTTTTGCTCGGCACTCTCTCTGTTTTGGGTTTTCTTGGCACCCTAGCCGTATGTATATATATATGTATTGCTTCATGGGCACGTTGGCCTCGTCTTCTTGCTTCTGGACTAGCCTCGCCGACCGTCTTCTTTCCTCTGGTATCGTTCACCGTCTTCTTTCCTCCGGTGTCGGTCACCGTCTTCTTTCATCCAGTCTCGTCGACTGTCTTCCTTCCTCTGGTATTTTTCACCGTCTTCTTTCCTCTGGTCTCGTCGACCGTCTTTTTGCTTCTGGTCTTGTCGACCGTCTTCTTTCCTCCGGTATCGTTCACCGTCTTCTTTCCTCCGGTCTCGTCGACCGTCTTCTTTCTTCCGGTCTCGTCGACCGTCTTCTCGCTTCTGGTCTCGTCGACCGTCTTCTTTCCTCCAGTCTCGTTGACCGTCTTCTTGCTTCTGGTCTTGGCGACCATGTTCTTTCCTCCGTGTTGAGGTCGTATTTGGTCAAATCCTTCCTCAACACAACACGTGTCACTATGGCATGAAACGACGTCGAATAGGAGCACGAAGAGGCTTTGACGAAGGGCCTGAGACGATATGGTTTTAACGACGAGGTTGCTCGACGAAGTTGACCTCGATGAGGCCAACCGCGACGAAGACGAGCGATAAAGTCCATCGACGAGGAGAAGCCGAGGAGAGTGCCAAGCTTCATCTTCGAGGGATGTGAGTCACGATGAGAATCGAAGAGCCGGTCTAGCTCCATATTTTACCAAGTGCCAAACACTTGATAAAATGGGGGACTAACTGTTAAGGTCAGATCCGGCCGGATCTCTCTTAACTCGAAGAAGTCACGAAGACAATGCCCTCAAGCCATCGACCCTCGAGTCGATGACATTTTGTCGACGACGCCCGAGTCGTCGACGCTCCTGAGTCGATGACACCCCCGGGTCGACGACACCCAAGTCGTCGACCCCCGAGCCGACGACGCCCCCGGATCGACAACGCCCGAGTCGTCGATTCCCTAGTCATCGACCCCCGAAGCGAGGGCACCCGAGTCGTCGACTCCCAAGTCAACAACGCCCGAGCCGTCAATTCCCAATAAGACAATGTCTCGAGTCGTCGACCCCCGAGTCGACGACGGCCCCAGGTCGACGAAACCCGAGTCATCGACGCCCCCGAGTCGACGACACTCGAGTTATCGACCCCCGAGTCGACGACGCCCCCGGATTGACAACGCCCGAGTTGTCGAGGGCGTCGTTGATCCTCGAGTCACCGACCCCGGAAAGTGACGACGCCCCGAGCCAGAGGCTTAGAGGAGACAGAGGGCGCTAATATTTAGGATTTCGCAATGATGAACAAGGCGGCAGAAAGCAGCCGACGATGTTACGTGCATTTAATGAAGTTTTGACACACGCCACCTGCCTCTGATGACAAACACTCGTGAGAAACACGGAGCATGGGGAAGACCATACTCTGCATGCTGGCCTAGCTTAGGAGTGTTGATGGGACTAGACGAGGAAAATGGCGGGAAACTAAATGTAAAAAATACGAGCTTAGCCTGTATATAAGGCAGAAGAAGTCTCATTATAGAAAGGGTTCGAAAATCTGTGGTAGAACCCTTCCCCGAGAAATTGGTCGGAAAAACTCCATGTATACACAAACATCAATATACAAAGATCTATCCTAAACATTATTCTCGCCATCTTTAAGTACTTTGAGTTGTAAAACGAGAAAGACCGAACCTCTTTCTTTAAACTGAAGGAGTAATCCTTGTGATTGTTAAGAGCACGAAACACCCTCAACACTCTAGTCTTGTCGACCGTCTTCTTTCCTCCGGTATCGTCGACCATCTTCTCGCGTCTGGTCTTGTCGACCGGCTTCGTGCTCTTGGTCTTGTCATCCGTCTTCTTGCTTCCGGTCTCGTCGACCATCTTCAAGCTCTCGGCCACGTCGGCCGTCTTCGCGTTTCTTGACATCTTTTGCCATCTTCAAGCTTTTTGGGCATCCTCCGCCATCTTCGAGCTTCGTGTGGTGACGTCTCCGTTGATGATCTCCGGTTGGCGTCGGGCATCCTTTGGTGATGGCGGGTTTTCTTTGGTGACGAGCTATCTGGTGAAGAGTTGTCTTGGTGACGAGTTCCCCGAGCTCTCTCGGTGACGAGCTCCTCGAGCCCTGCTTGGTGGCGAGCTCCTCGAGCTCTGCTTGGTGGTGAGCTCTTCGGGCTCCCTTGGTGATGGGCTCCTCGACCTCTCTTGGTGGTGAACTCCTCGAGCTCTGCCTGGTGGCGAGCTCTTCGGGCTCCCTTCGTGATGAGCTCCTCGAGCTCCTCTTGGCGACGAGCTTCTCGAGGAAGTCCTTTTGCTCATGATTTCTTCGGTTATCGGGGAACTCTCTTCGCTCATGACCTCCTTGGTTGTCGAGGAAGCTTCGTGAATCCGGATCTCCTCGGCTGTCGGGGAAGTCTCCTCGGTCTTCACCTTTTCGGTTATCGACGTGGTCCTTCTTCTTGGCGGCGTGGTAGGCCCCATGCCTCGAAATTTCTCGCGCGCGTGGTGCATTCGAGATTCTTCGATCTTTTTCGACTCCTCTTGGTCTCATCGATGGATCATCTCTTCCTTCTTTGTTTTCCTTCTTCTCGAATTGCTTCCTTTTGCCTCTCGACTCACGCTTCCTTGCCAAGATCGCTGCTTCCTCCTCTTCCACGGGTAGAAAGTCCAGCGATCGTGCTTTCCGGGCGCCTTTCCTTTGATCGGCAGAGGCGTGATTCCACGAGGAGGGTGAGCCGTCGGTTCCCCCTCCGCTTGTTCTTCTGCCTTCTTTTTTGCTTTCTCGGCTTTTGCCGTCGTTTCCGTGGCCTTCGCCTTCGCCTCGGGTAGCAGTTGTTGAAGACTTACCACTGCACCTTCTTCTCCATCGTTGGAGATGATTCCGTCGTTTGTTAAGATCTCTTTTTCCTCCAAGTTCCTGGCTATGAGATAGAGAAAAACAAGGCCCCTCGGTGGGCGCCAAACTGTTGAGGGAGATTTGCACCATCCTTTTCAGTCACAAGAATAATCGAAAAAACACAACAAGGTATGAAAAACGAATATCCTTGATTTATTATATTCTCGAAAGGACTCGGTTTTCCCCGTTTGATAGCTTGGACAATTGAAGGAAAATGATAAAATAGGATATGATTCGATGCCACGCCTCGCCGGCTTCAGCGAGGCTGCCTACGTGCCCGGTATATCGGGATCAGGTCATCACGTAGTTCAATGTGGTTGGTGTTCCCTTTCTTCTTTCTCTCTTTCTATCTTCTTTCTTTCTGGTTTCTCTTGCTGGTTTCCTTTGTTGGTTTCTCTTGGTCGTCTCTCTTGATCGTTTCTCTCGGTCGAATCTTTCAGCCCCACGCAATGGGGTCCTGTCTTAGTATTTATATGATAAGGATGTTGAAACTGTTTCCCTTCTTGTTCATTGAATCTCGCTAGGGTTTTCTTTCTTCTTGCTTTGAATTGTTGCTGACCTTCCTTGAATACGTTGATAATGCCACGATTTCCTCAACTGATTGACTGATTTTCTTTTATTCATGCGATTTTGACTTCTTCCTTTATTTAATTAGATGGGGTTTTGCGATAAGCTTTTCTTCGATAAACTTCTATGCGATGAGATTCTTCTGCGATGAACTTCTTCTTCATGGATTCTTCCTCGAGGATTCTTGGTCGAAGTGCGATGAAATATTTCATCACAGATTGCCTTTACACTAGTTGAACTTCGTCGCGGGTTGGACTTCCTCGAGCCTGCTCCCTCGTTGATCTTCAGCCAACGAATTTCCATGCCATCATTCCACGTCGTTTTGGGATAAAACGACATAAGTAGTGTTAATGAGGGATTTGACGAAATCCGACCTTAACAATAAACTACAGTGTTTATTAGTTTTTCGTCGATTAATCGGCAAGCGAACGATAAATCCGACAAAAACGACACACAATTTATCGACAAATTGGACAAATTGAACCTTTGTCGTTGTCCGTCACTTATCCTTAATTCCTTATAAGATGAAATGAAGAGAGATATTCAATGATTTTGGGAATATTCGATGTTGTCTGTGTCTGTGTGTTCATTTCATTTCATTTTGCAATCCAAATAAAATAGAGAGAGAGAAAGAGAAACAATCGCCAAACCCCACACCACATTTCCATTTTCCAGATACCAGAAAGAAAATCTCATTTTCTCGGGAAACAAACACACCCATAATCCAATCCAATCCAATCCATTCCAATACGAGCAGAGCAGATAGATATTATTATAGGGACTCTCTCTCTCCCTCTCTCGGTCTCGGTGGGTGATGTTGATGTGATGCATCAGAAGAAATCAGAAGCTCAGATCGGAAAAGAAAGCACCGGCGTCTCTTCCGATTTCAACCCCAACCCCTTCTCCTCCCTCCCCTCCACTCCCATCCAAACCCTAAATTCCCAATTCGCCTCTTCCCCGGCCCAACCCCCCTTCCCAGATTCAACCCTCTCCGTCCCGGCCCCGATTCCGATTCCGATTCCGACCACGCCCTACAAGCGCCCCCTCCTCAACCCTAGCTCGCCGTCTTCTCCCACTCCGCTCAAGCCCTCGCCCTCCATCTCCAAATCGCCCTCGCTCTACAGGTTCCACGAGGACAACGCCGTCGTCAGAGCCAACCAGAGCCATCACCATCACCACCGCCATAGCCACGGCCACGGCCACCGCCACAATCACCCGTCCATCTCCGCCAAGGCCGTGATCTTCCGTCTCGTGCGGCGGCTCAATCGTCTGCGGCGACTGGTGATCCTCCTCTCTCTCCCGTTCTTCTACTTCCTCGTCTCCCACCCGAGCCACTCCTTCCTGCTCGATTTCCTCTCGGCGTTTGCCTTCTCCGCCGCGCTGTTGCTCTCCCTGAACCTTGCGCTCCCGCGCCTGCCTTCGATCCGTCTCTTCCTCGCCCGCTCTCTCCCGGCGAAGCTCATCTCGCCACCGTCTCTCTCTCGGCCTCTGTTGCCAGTGTTCTGGTCGATCGGGTCGCGGCCTAAGTCGGAGAAGAGGCCGAATTCCGGGTGCTGGGTTCAGGTCTACCGCAACGGAGACGTCTACGAGGGTGAGTTTCACAAGGGGCAGTGTTCGGGGAGCGGGGTTTACTACTACAACATGAGCGGGAGGTACGAGGGCGATTGGGTCGACGGGAAGTACGACGGTTATGGAGTCGAGACATGGGCAAGGGGGAGCCGCTACCGGGGGCAGTATCGGCAGGGGCTCCGCCATGGATTCGGGATGTACAGATTCTACACCGGAGACGTTTACGCCGGGGAATGGTCCAACGGGCAGAGCCATGGCTGCGGAGTTCATACCTGCGAGGACGGAAGTCGATATGTTGGGGAATTCAAGTGGGGCGTTAAACATGGTCTTGGGCACTACCATTTCAGGTAATATCTTGTGTTTGTTTGTGTTCATATGGAGCTTTGTCATTAATGTCTGATGCTCAGGGTCTGCATATGCTTGTTTTGATCTCTCTGATTTAGTTGATAATTTGGGAAATGTGTTTGCGAGAACCTAATTCAAAATAGAACCTTTTTAATTTGGGAGTGCTAAGTTTCTGGGATTTTAGATTTATTTGGAAAATTTTGGATCTTTTTTTGTGGTTTGGACAAAGACTTTAGCCTTGGAAGTCATTGCTGGAAAGTTTTGTTTAGGTGTTGAATTTATTGTCATTGGGAAATTCATGATTTATGTGGTGAGTTTCCTTGAAAGGCAATATAGTGTTGCTAAACTCAATTACCTTATTTTGCACTTGTTCTATAATCAAATGTGAAGTTATTTAACAGATCATCCCTACCTTCCTTAACAAATGGGAGGGAACAGGAAAAGCTAACGGGCCAGTTGCGTTTGATTTCTCGAGTATGCTGATTCTGTAGATTTCTTCACATTGTGTGTTTGTCTTCTGTTTTTGAAGTAGTCATAGACAATAGTCTTATTTCATCTCTTAACTTCTCTGCTTTTATGACTTAAAATTAAGGGTGCTTGGATTTAATGAAAAAGAATATCGAGAGAAAATTATTTGGTCAAAATTTCTACCATTTAAGGCTTTTATATTATGCGTCAAAGTTGTTTAGAGAGTTTTAAGTATTTTTGGAAATGTTGAGTCTTAAATATGTGTTGACTTAAGTGGTAGTGGTGTAGGCTGAATAAGGAAATACATCGTACATTCTCAAATTAAAGCTGTTTTCATGTTTTCAGAAATGGGGACACTTACTCTGGAGAATATTTTGCTGATAAAATGCACGGCTTTGGAGTATATCAATTTGCAAACGGTCATCGCTACGAAGGTGCGTGGCATGAAGGAAGAAGGCAAGGGCTCGGAATGTACACTTTCAGAAATGGTGAAACACAATCTGGTCACTGGCAAAATGGTGTTTTAGACATTCCAAGCACACAAAATACGACTTATCCCGTTTCTTCTGTCGCTGTTTATCATTCCAAAGTGCTCAATGCTGTTCAGGTACTTACTTGTACATCATGTTTCTTTTATTTTATTGTGCTAGAGAGCCTTTTATATGTTTTTATGAGCTTGATAACTAATAAGGGATGTAGTTGTTAAGGAAGAATATATAAAGCTCCGATATTTTTATGGTTTGATGCTTGAGATGGAACTTAGTTTTTAAGAAAGCATGACAATTCCCATTCTTGGATTATTGTAGTGAGCCATTTTGTATGCTTCTCCATGAGCTCAATTTCTATTAAGTAAAGTAATTTCTAAACCTGAAAAATTAAAATTAAGTAAACTTGAAAATTTCATTTCTTGCGATGTTAATCTCTTAGGCCTTCGAAAATATCTTTCATTGATTTGTTAGAGCAGAGGTTACTCAAACATCGGTTATAGATAATCTTCAAGTTAATTGACCTCTTTATACTATTATTAAAAACTTATCATCCTACATTATCTTGTATTATATTCAGAGAACTATCTTGACATGCTTTTTTTGAGCTGCTTGATAACTAATTAATATTTACTAAAAAAGCATATAGAAACTGGGTCACTTTTATTATTTGATGATTGACACGGAGTTTATTATCAAGAAAACTTCAAAGTTCTGATCCATGTTACATAATTCTTTTCCTAGTATGTTAAATAGACCTTGATTTTGTCCATGTTAATCAATTATGTCTTTATCTTTTCATTATGCTTTTAATTTTTATTTTTTATTATGCTTTAGTAATTATGCTTAGGGTTGGCTATGTTTTACGGTCCGGTGCTGCTGATTAGGCTGTAATGTTTGATCTATTTGAGAGACCCTAAACCATAGCATAACCTTTATTGATTTTTACTAAAGTTAGTCTATAGTACTAGTGCAGATGTATGATCGGCTTTGTGTTTTTGTGATGTTCAGGAAGCTAGAAGAGCGGCGGAGAAATCTTACGACGTGGCGAAGGTCGACGAGAGGGTCAATCGGTCTGTGTCGGCTGCCAACAGAGCAGCCAACGCTGCCAGAGTGGCAGCCGTGAAAGCCGTCCAGAAGCAAATGCACCAAGGCGACAACACCGCCATTCCCGTCACGTCATAACCCCGCTCTGTCGAAGCAACACTATATCGTAAAGCTTTATCTTGTCTTGAGCATCGTTCGGCTCTGAGATGCCGTTATAACGCGAGCTCGTCGTCGGAAGAGAGGCTCGAGACCACCCGTCATCTGTGGTGCTATTAGGTCTGTAAATTGGAGCAATAAGGGGTATGGCAATTAGTTGAGGTACTAAATTTTCTTTGGTTCATTTTTGTAAAGATGAGTTAGAATTTTCCTGTGAGCTTGTATGTGAAGAAGTATTATAATAATAATTATAATAACAACAGAAAGTGTAACCAATGCCTTATTTTGGTGCATTTATAACTATTTCTTGATTCAATTCCACTACTTTTCTTTCACTGGTTTTTTTTTTCATAGCTTGACCGATTTCCGGGTCTCTTTATTTTGTTACAAATGTCTTCTTCGACGCTAAAGAAGAAATCCAATTAGGGGCTCAGGAGATGGGCGCGGGTGATGGGTTCGGATCAATTAGGCTAGGCTATTTTATTAATGTAGTCGTCTGTAATTTAATAATTGTGAATTTATTTATTATTATTTTCCTTGATAAAGATTATCTTTCAGGTGAAACTAATCTAGAGTAAGTTGTGAAGTTTCTCTGCCTAGGTTTAGAGATTAGGCTAACAGTGGATGAGCGAGCATGGTGCGGGCGAGGGGCGTTCGAACATTTTCCGATTATTCTGATCTGTTATAAGATCACGAACACACTTGATTTCGGTTGTCGTCGTGTAGCTCACTCAGGTTTCATCTTATATTTTTGCTTACATTTAATCCTTATGGGAAACAAAGTTTATGTTTAAAATTAGCATATATTTGATTGTCTGAATTTAAGGAATAAAGAGATAGCTTAGATTGTGTTTCACTTGGGAAGTTAGGATAATTTACTCTTTAAATCATTCAATTTGCTTAAACAATTTAAGAGTAAGTATTCGAGAACAAGGAGCACTTGGAAAAAATTGCCGTCAGTTATATAATACGCATAAATATATTACTTTGAATATGCACCAATCTTTCGTATAGTTATTGCTTGAAATATGTAAAGCCACATATATTACCAGACGCTCTTAAACATTGCATTTTTGTTATTACGGGCAGGCTTAATTATTTTGTAAAATGACTGACTATAATTTTGTATTTTTATTTTCACTTTTTATTTTTCTCTCTATAATCATTTTGTCAAGTTTTCATTAAAAAAAAAAAAAACATACTAGACACCACAACTTTATTTTCTCTTGAATCAATGGGGCTAATCATTTTCAAAGGGTCTTCGTTTTTTCTATCGCCTCCTCTTGTTCGAAATCATAATCGTCGATTGAGTAAAGAGTGTAAGGGCTACATAAGAGTATAAACAAAAAATATATGTATGAACAAAATTTAAATAAATGTGTGCTGTTTAATAAGTTAAAATTTTAGCTTTTTATATATGAGTTACGAAGTTAAGAATTCAAAATTTCGTTAAAAATGACGATAAAGACAAAAATATAAAATTAAGTGTCATTGCGAAACAAAAATACAAAGCGGGTAGCATTTTTCTTTTAAGTAAAGTAAGGTTTTAATGATTCAAAATTCCTTGAAGATTCATTAAATTTCGTAAGAAAAACAAAAGGCATTATATTTTTATAATTTTTTTTCTTGTCGTATGTATTTGAATTTTGGCTGAAACAATGCACTTTGATTGTTGGAGTAGCCGACGTGGTGACCCCAGTTCAAGTCAATTTGCGTGCACGCTGATGTGGATTGTGCTCATCTTTTTCTCCTTTTTATTTAAATTTAAATTAATCAATCTTATGCTATCAAATCTTCATTCGAATATTATATTATATAATATAATACACGAATGACAAAGGCCGAGTCTTTCTTTCTCCCTCCTCATTTTCTTGACAATTTTGATCCAAAGACGTGTTTTCACGATTCGCCCCTTACTACTAGAATCTTTTAACATAAGCTTTCTTCAGTAATTGGTGAATGACCCCTCGATTTTTATGTTTGTGCAGTTTTTTCATCATGAATTTTATATTTGTTGAAGGTGAACAGAATATGCATTTATTAAGGGAAGAAAACAATGAATAAACTCAGATTTGAGACACGCGAGTTTTATACGGTTCAAACCGATACCGACTCCATTGAAACTTTACCATGTTTTTTCAAAAATTACAAAATATATAAAATAAAAAACCCATTTACAAATCGAATAAGTTCTCTCTATAGAAATTCTAAGATTCTTACAGTTGAATATAAGTTTATTAAAAGCCCTACTTTTTTCTTGAACTTGAAGGATACGTTCGTCAAATCACACCTTCCTCCCTGATTCGTCGTCCCCGTAAGAAGCCAATAAAACAGCCCTTCTCTCTCTCCCCGTATATTTCATATTCCGAAATCGCCCTCGCCTATCCCTCATCGATCGACGAATCCGAAGCAGATTCATTCAAACGATTCCACCGGAATCCCAAAGTCAACGCCATGATGATGCTGGTCAACTGCTCCGGCTGCCGGACTCCGCTTCAGCTCCCTCACGGCGCGCCGTCGATCCGATGCGCAATCTGCCACGCCGTCACCAACATCGCAGATCCGCGCGCGGTCGATCCTCGCGCCGCCGCCGCTGCGGCCGGATCGTCATCGTTCCACGCGCCTCCTTCTCCGTACAGTCACGCGCCGCCGGGTCCGCCGGCGAACGCGCACGGGAGGAAGAAGGCGGTGATCTGCGGGATTTCGTACCGGTTCTCGAGGCACGAGCTGAAGGGATGCATCAACGACGCCAAGTGCATGAGGCACCTTCTCCTCAACAAGTTCCACTTCCCTCAGGAATCCATCCTGATGCTCACTGGTAAGAATCTGTGTATCTCTGTTTCTGTGATTACTGAAAACTGAGGTTCAAGGAGAATCTTTCTTGGGAACAAAGCTTTTTCATCATGTGGGTGCTTCAGAGCTTTTTCATCATCTTGTTGATGTGAATTCGGCAAGCAAACACATATATCTAATAAATTAATATATGCAAAACTAGTATGTGGTCTTCTTTTCCATGATTCCTTGAGAGAAAATCAGTAGTTTCTTGTGTTGTTAGATCATATAGGTTTTATGAATTATATGTAATTTATTATTTGCGTATTCTCGTAGATATGCTGATAGTCCCCGATACCATAATTCGAACCGATAATGTAAGCGACATATCCGAACACGTAAGCCAACAGAAATTCGCCGATGAGATAGGTCATAAACCGTCATACGCAACAAACCTGTGGCCGGATGCTTGACCGAGATACTTACCAAAAATAAACTTAAATGGCAGAATTAGAAATAGGAAAGAGATGAAAGGACTTTAACATAAAGCCTAAATGACCGTGGTACCCTTCCGTCTCTTATACGTTATTACCGCAGGTTTATCATATGCTTAAAATTTAGTACTTCACTTATTGATGCAAGTGTGTTAGTTAATATTTTGCTGATCTGCAGTATGAATGGATTTCTAATATCAATTTTGCCTTATAACTCAAATTTGCAGAAGAAGAAACTGACCCGTACCGGATTCCAACTAAAAATAACATAAGAATGGCTCTGTATTGGCTCGTACAGGGATGCCAGCCTGGCGATTCCCTTGTATTTCACTATTCCGGTCACGGCTCACGGCAGAGGAACTATAACGGCGACGAGGTTGATGGATACGACGAAACACTCTGTCCTCTGGACTTTGAAACTCAGGGAATGATCGTTGACGATGAGATCAACACGTCGATCGTGAAGACTATTCCTCACGGCGTCAAGCTTCATGCCATAATCGATGCTTGTCACAGTGGCACCGTGCTAGACTTGCCGTTCCTTTGCAGAATGAACAGGTTAGCTGACTTAACTTTGACTCTCCGAAACTGTGAAGAAATTAGGTTTACGATCTTTCTTAAATCAGTTCAATCCGTTGCTCGTTCTGCTATATGAAGTCGCCCGATTCGAGATAAATGTATCTCCTGAGCCCGGGTACGGGGTGAAATTGGTAAACCGCTATGGTTATTTTGACATTTTCAAAATTGGAGCCGGTTTTTATCTCTTGACCCGATATTTTAATTGGTATTGTTTTAAGAAAAAAGAAATAACTATAATAATACCATCTCTAAAACCAAAATCAATAAGAATAACATATGTCGATTCTAACCTAATTACATAACTGGCTAACCGTACCGAAACTCGTTTAAATACCGTTTACATGGTTTTGAGTCCCAAAATCAGATTTTTCCCGGTTTCTGATGTCTAATCTGACTAGGAATTTAAAATTTGCACCCTTCTACGATATTTTTTGTTTACCATGTCATTATTCCAAGGATAAGAGAATGGTATATACATATATTGAAGCTTCTTTTTGTTGATAATCTAAATGATTTTATCGTTTATCGTATCAGGAGCGGGCAGTATGTGTGGGAGGATCACCGGCCAAGATCCGGCGTATGGAAAGGCACAGCCGGCGGTGAAGTAATCTCTTTTAGCGGCTGCGACGATAACCAAACTTCAGCTGATACGTCTGTAAGCACTGAGAAATCTGATAAAACTCTTTTCATAACCAAACTCCGATCAATTCTGACTAGCAAGTTTACGAAACAGGCTCTATCGAAGATAACGTCGACGGGCGCGATGACGTACTGCTTCATCCAGGCGATCGAGCGAGGGCAGGGAGCCACGTACGGGAGCATCCTAAGCTCCATGAGGACTACCATAAGGAATACCAACACCGGAGGCGGAGGCGGCGGCGGAGGCGACGTTGTCACGTCCCTCATCGGCATGCTTTTGACCGGAGGCAGTCTCGGTGGCGGAGGCCTAAGACAGGTATTGCCTCCTTAAGAATAATTGCCAGCAATCCTCCCTCAATTTAACTACTCGTCATTTTGTCTCTCCATACTTTGTTTTAGTGTATTTTGTCCTCCTCCCAACTTTCATTTTGGTACAGTTTGTCATTCAAATCTTTAGTTTGCCGAGTACCCTCTCTTTTATAGAAGTTCAAAACCTACATAAACTAAGTAAAATCAAAATAAATGTTGTTAATATAGATTGACGGAAAATCATCATTCTTTTCCTATATATGTGATAAAAGACAGAAATTTTGAAGAAAGATAAAATAAATAAAATAACATACCGCCTAAGTTATGATAATCTGTGAAATAACCTTATTAAAAAAAATTGTCCAAAATTTACTTAAATAATGAAACAACACTCCAATTTACATAAATAGGAAGATGTTTTTTTTTTTTCCTTCCAATTATGTAAACATGGGTCTTTCTTAGTTACCAAATAGTGAGAAATTATAGTGTTATTTTTGTCAATTTTTTCTGAACAAATTACTCTTTAATTTTCTTTTGTGAGTAAATATTGTGTGTTTGGTTGTGATCTCAGGAGCCACAGTTGACATCGTGCCAGCCATTTGATGTGTATTCAAGACCTTTCTCTCTCTAAATTTTATACATTAGTATTATTCAATCACTGTATTTATTTATGATGCCATACATAATTTCTTTTGCTAAATTATTATATATTTTCAGTTCTTTTTTTTCCTTGCTGATTTCTTGTGACCGGGAATAAAAATATTCAGTTGCCCTAAAGATATGCTATTATTAGATTTGTGTATCTGCGTGAAGTCTATAATTTGATGATTTTTGCATATATGTAATTCAAAAACCATTCCTTCGGTTAAATTTATACCTAAATTCTATATTATTGGGTTAATTGTGGCACAAGTCCCTAATTTTAAGCCAACTAAAGTGGCATGGCCTTAAATCCATTAAATAACAGTAAAAGTATCAAAAAATAGATTTTGTCCATGTTAAAGTACCGGCTAATCAAACGTCTCATGTGACCGCAAAATATCCATGTGGCATTGACACATTAATTTTGAAATAAAAATTGTCACGTGGCTTGATTCACAAATAAAGATTTATTTTTCAAAACTAAAATAAATGATAAATTTTAAAAACATTAAAATATCTACATGCCTCAGATGTGGCAGTGTAACAATCAGGTAATAGTTGATTATTATGACTAATAGCCGTTAGTTTAATATGGAACTTGATACGGGTATGTTCAAGATATCCTCTATTTAATTATTATTATATTATTTCTAGTTTAGTTAGAGTGATTTAAGGAATTTGTTTCCTCTTTTCTTGCGTTTCGGTTTGAACCCTAACTCTTATATGGTGAATGTAATTGTATTTCTCATATTTGAATGAATAGAAAATTGAAGCTTTAGCTTTGAATTCCCGAGTTTCATATTCGTTGAGACGCGTTCTTGTGTTAATTCATAGTCCGCTCTACATCAGTTGGTATCAGAGCCACTCGTTTCTGTGCAGAGGCACCGTAGAAGCGAGCCGTCTTTCGTAGAGGATATGGTGAGACGAGAAGAGGTCGACGGATTGCGCGCTCAAGTGGGCTTGCTGACCCGACAGATGGCTGCATTGCTGCAGAATCAATCGGAGCAACGACGCCGAGGCAAGTCCGACACCAAGGACGACCAAGCCAACCTGGTCGGGCAGAATTTTGGACGTGCGGAGGTCCTGGAAGATGCGCGAAGGTTAGCGGCGTTCGAGGTGGCTATCCCGGAGTACGACGAACCAACGTATGATGAGGCGGAACACGGTGAGGCCGTGTACGACGAGTCGATCTACGGCGAGACGGAGTATGCCGAACCAGTGTACGATAAGTACAACGATTCCCTTGACGACGAGGCGGAGTACGCCGAGACCGTGTGTGGGAAAGTTGTTCGCATAGACACTTTCGCCGAAGAGGAAATTACAAAGGGCGACAAAACTGGCGCCGGACGAGGTACTTTTAGAGAGCGGCGAAAACTACTCGAGGAACCTTCCTGGCAGATATCCCCTTGACGAACCTTCTTCGATGAACCCGCCTCGAGGAACTTTCCTCGACAAACCCCAGGCCACGGACGATGAGGTTTTCTCTGACGAGCATGCTTTCGTCTCGAGCAAGGCCACTGATGATGCTGCACCAAGCATGCCTGCTGTAGTGACAGTCATGACGATCGCGAGCATGAATGTCTTTTTACGAAGACGACTCTGGCGCCGTCACACGTGCACCGATGGCGAGGAACCCACCAGTGCCGATGACGCTTTCGCGCTAGCCGGTGACGTCGAACATATTATTGTCCTTCACCACACCATTCTCGAGGAACCTCCCCCGCCAACCTTGCCTCAAGAAAACCTCCTCACGGACACTTCATCGTGGATACTTCCTTGCGGACACTTCCTCGCGAACACTTCCTCGTGGAACCGACCTCGCCGAACCTATCTCGACGAACATACCCCGAGGACCTTTCTTCGACGAACATTCCTAAAGTTAGCCAGCGACGTAAACACGTCTTTCATCATCGCGGTAACCACCTCGCACCAGCCTCCTCGCCAATGCCGCCGACTAGGAGTTTTCTGGCGCGACGATTTCGTTTTCGCTAAGACGGAGCACGCCAACTCACTGCTAGACGAGATTCACTTAAAGCCAATAATCGGGCGTGCGAAGAAACCTCCCGACAAACCTTCAATCATAAAATTGCGACCTCTCGCCCCGACGCTCACTTGAGTTCTGCCTGCCTGCACCAATAAATTCGAGGACGAATTTTCTCATCATCGGGAGAATGATACGGATATCTTCAAGATATCATCTATTTAATTATTATTATATTATTTCTAGTTTATTTAGAGTGATTTAAGGAATTTGTTTCCTCTTTTCTTGCTTTTCGGTTTAAACCCTAACTCTTATATGGTGGATGTTATTGTATTTCTCAAATTTGAATGAATAGAAAATTGAAGCTTTAGCTTTGAATTCCCGAGTTTCATACTCGTTGAGACGCAATCTTGTGTTAATCCATAGTCCGCTCTACATCAGAACTCATTTTTAATATTTCTACCGCTATATCAATTGGTGTAAAATTAGGGACTTATGCTGCAGCGGTTAGTGTTACTTTAACATTTTATAATTAGAAAATGAAAGTATATAATTCAAGACCTCACTCACTAGATTCAATATTATTTTATATCGAGAGTGAGAGATAGCAATCCCCACTCGGAAAGCAGAGAGAATGGAGAGAGCGATGGTATTGAGTGCCCTGGTGTGTGCGGTGTTGGGATGTTTGGTGTATCTCTATGAATCTCTGGTTCTGAAGAACCAGAGGCTGCGATCGAAGCTGGAGAAGCAAGGCATCCGAGGCCCTCAGCCTTCGATTCTGCTCGGAAACGTGGCGGAGATGAGGAAGATCCACCGACAACGACAAGCGCGCTCCGACGCTGCTTTTGATGTCGTTTCCAACTCTCACGACTGGCCTTCCACCGTCTTCTCTCCCCTCATTCACTGGCGAAATCAATACGGTACTGGTTTTTTTCATTTTTCATTTTCATGGAATAAAATCTCGTTGAAATTTATTTCTCTACGTGCCACTTTTGGAGATGACAAGCTGATAGCCACGTCATCTCCTTATACATGAGAGATGATGATCCGATATCTAAGGCGCTAATATAGTACTTATGCCGCTAATTAGTTAAATTATCTGCACTATTATTTGTTAATAATCCATTCTCTGTCTGACCCTTTTTGATTGAATAAAGGGGTTTTTTTTTTAATTTATTTAAAATAAACTTTAAAACTTTTCTCAGGACCGGTGTTTGTTTATGCGTTGGGAAATATACAATTCTTGAGCGTTTCAGACGTGGAAATGGTGAAGGAAATAAGCCACATCACATCGCTGAGCCTAGGCAAGCCCAGCTATCTGTTGGAGGAGCATGGGCCTCTTCTGGGCCGAGGCATTATTTCATCCAATGGGCCTCTTTGGGCCCACCAGAAGAAAATCATTGCTCCTCAATTCTACCTCAACAAGGTCAAGGTAACTTTACGGAAAATTAACTGAAAAATTTAACGGAACAAAAAAGTGAAGGGTACACACACTTGCATCAATCGGGACTTTGGATACTAAAAAGCAAGAAATGGAAAGTCACTTTTGGCTACCTTTTAGGTACTTATGCCGCAAGTATATAAAAAAGTGCATTGAAATATGAAACTAGAAATCTCAATTAAATACTTGTTTCAAGGTTCACAAACTAGAAACAAGTTTTTATGCATGAAGATTGAAAGACATAGATCAAGCTACAATTACACTACCCATACATGAGATAACTTCGAGGAACTGCAGGGCATGGTGAGCTTGATGGTGGATTCCACAACTTCCGTGTTGAGCTCATGGGATCGTCAAATCGAAACCGGAGGAGGCATTGCAGATATTACGGTAGATGACGATCTGAGAAGCTTGTCCGGCGACATAATCTCCCGAGCGTGTTTCGGAAGCAGCTACTCCCTCGGAGAACAAATCTTCTCGAAACTCAGAACTCTCCAAATGCTTATGAAAACGAGAACCATTGGCATTCCCGGCTTAAGGTACTGTCCCTCTCTCGGTCGATTGGTTACGGTGACTTTCAGTTGAGCGCTTTCTTGTCAGATTCGTCCCGACCAAAACCAACGTCGCGGTTTGGAGATTGGAGAAGGAAATCCACGCGATGATCTTAGCGGTGGTGAATCAGCGAACGGAGGAAAATGTAGAAAAAGATCTGTTGCAGATGATACTCGAAGGCGCTGGAGCTTCTGGCGGTGTGGATAGCCCGGATTTGGGCATCACTCGGGAGAAGTTCATTGTCGATAACTGCAAGAACATATACTTCGCCGGCCACGAGACGACTGCAATTACGGCGTCGTGGGTCCTAATGTTGTTGGCTGCTTATCCAGCCTGGCAAACCCGCACCCGGGACGAGGTTCGGGCGGTATGCAAGGGTGAAGCTCCAACCGTTGATATGCTTCGGAGCTTGAAAAATGTAGGTTTCACATTAAAAAGAAAAAGTTGTCTATAATTTTAGCAATCTCCTCATAAAGATTACATGTTCAACGGTTTCCGTCAAATTTTAAGCTCCATGTGATGCACAAACTCGTGTTTATGGACTGTTTTTTGTTGGCAGCTCACTATGGTGATTCACGAGACGCTGCGTCTGTACCCACCCGGGGTGCACGTCACGAGGAAAGTGTTCGAAGATATTCAAGTGAAGGACATTCTGATACCGAAAGGGATGAACTTCCAGGTTCCGATCTCAATACTGCATCAAGACACCGAGCTGTGGGGTCCTGACGCGCATGAGTTCAAGCCCGAGAGGTTCGAGAACGGGATTCTTCGAGCATGCAAGGTTCCTCAGGCGTACATTCCCTTCGGAGTCGGGACCCGCGCTTGCATCGGCCAGAACTTGGCCATGATCGAGCTGAAAGTGATTTTGTCCCTGGCTCTGTCAAAGTTTAGCTTCGATCTCTCTCCCGCATATCGGCACTCCCCGGCGTTGGTATTTGTTATTGAACCCGAACACGGGGTTAACCTTCTTGTGCAAAGAGTTTGACTTAATTACTGTCTTTCAAGAAAGAAAATTGACAAAATTATCTTCTTGAAAAGGTGACACGAGAAAGTTGTGCTTAATAGACTCTTTCAACGTGAATCTTAAATATATAAGGGTGCAACGTTTAAACGCTGATGGTCTGATTTACAATAACCAATAGCTTTGGTTTTTTTCATAAAACATCAAGGATTAATAACGATTTTCAACCGATAAGCTCGAAAAAAGAGCATGCCCCTGAAAAAATCGATTTTTACGTTATGTCATGTTTTCGTTACAAAGTCCGGGTGTGGATTGTTTTAACAAAAACTGAACGATCTATTAACATTTTTTCAACAGATTTCGGACGGAGCTATTGTTTTGCTGACTTGGGTACTTTGCCGCTATTATACCCAGCACTTTAACATTGGCTCTGGGGCAGAATGATTCCCGCCAAATTTCATCGACGACAAGTGTTACGAGATTCTCAAATAGCACAGATTATTCACAGAAAATTTTCCAAGATTCTAACCCAGAAAAATCAACAAAATTATATAGAATCTCTCTCCAAACCAATACACATTGATGCACACGCATAAACTTTCCTGATCGTGCGAGTTAACTGGCTTTGATATGCATTCATGTAAGAAAAATGTATATATAATATAACTTTCTATTAACAACCAAGAAGATGTCATTATTAATCCGAGACCGACTCAAAACAGAAATCGGAATATGGTAAACATAAGTATGAAAAAGGCGACGATTCGATTATTCTGATTGGTGCGGCAATCGATGAATCTAAATTCCATCTTCGTAAGGATCATCTGAGTTGCAATAGAGAGACTCACGAAAAGAGTGACCTTGTCTTGTTGCGTTCAAGTCGAGCTAACCTCTGTTCGAAACCAAAACAAACGGGTTTAAAAAACGATTCCTAGAACGGCCATAAAGAAGAACATCAGGTTATTACCTCTTTTTTCTTGCATTCCTTGTATATGTCAAAATGGTCTTGGCATTTGCTCTTGTCTGACCCAAATTCTTCAAGACCTGCAATTTTACCAAGCTCATCAATTATATATATATATATATAACTAGATTCAGTCCTCTTGTATTCTTTTTCTCGCCTCTTTGGTTCGGTTTTCATAAGCATTAGTACTGACAATTGAACCTTCGTTTTTTTTTTTTTTTTTTAAATTCGATTTTCGCTGCATTATGACCCGATAGCTCTTCAAAATCTAATGGTACTACAGAAGTAAATTGATAGTTCTTCATCAATAACAATACATAGCAAACTGGCAATAAACATATCATCTGAGAAGTAAAAAATATGTTACCAAACAAAGCAAAAATACTCTCTTTAACAGTAACCGATCAAGGTTTTTTTAGATGAAAACCGCGACCGTAGCATTTAGCAAAAAGCCCGTAGCGGTTTTTAATAAATAATTAAAAAAAAAAAACTGAAACTACGGTAAATGAATATTTTTTCCATTATGAATTCGGTTTTGGGTCGTTAAGTAAGGAATTTTATACTAAATTCGTGAGCCGAAACTGAGTATAGTTATGTTAAATCTAGTCAATGATATATGTTTAAGTCAAGTACAAAAATTGCTGAACCCATCGAAGGATTATTCAAAGACTTAAATGCTACTCCGAATTCTCGATCCACAGATAGGGGACGAACATATATATCACCAGAAAATGCAATTAATCGAGAGAGAGATACATTTGAGCGAAGCGGTGTACTGAGGATAGCAGGAGGAGTCAGAGATTCTGGCAGCGCTTGGGTAAGGCGGTGTGGACGACGCCATTGCCGATTGCTTCTGCTTTTCGTTTCCCCACAACACCAACAAGAACTACTTCCAATTCTTTGGGCCCTTTTGAATGGCCCATCTATCAAGTCTGTATTTTACTTTCCGAAAGTCTTGCATTTTTTTTAAAGGTCTTGCATATGAAAAAAATGGTTGTCATTCTTTTTTCTTTTCAAGTTTTTTTTTTTTTTGAAAATAGTAGCAATATATTATTTCTGGGGGCAAACGTCCCTTGAAACTGTGCTTACACGCCACTCCGAGCAACAAAGACACGAAAAATTGGACGTTAAAAGGGAAAGACGCTTTTTAGCAACAATATGCGCCGTCTCGTTGCATACTCTCTGTATCCATCGACATCGGTTGGGTGTTCCAATTGTGTGAGTTAGAGCTTGGATATCCGCCAATATCGGGCCTTGAAGACCATGATGATCGTCGTTTTTCGTAAGTTGCATCGCACGTAAGCAATCCGACTCCATGATAGAGACCATCCAGCTAGGGGTGGTAATTCGGGTGACGTGCCGTGTTCTTGCCGGGCCTTAATCGTTTTCATGAAATTTTTGACAGACTCAGACACGACCCATTAATGAATGTGTCTCAGAACCAAACCCAAACACGACCCACTAATTTTTTGCTAAACCCAGAAACGACCCACTTAGACCCATTAATTAATCGTGTCCTAATGGATCCGTTAACCCACGAACCCATTGAGACCCACATACCCATTTAGACGATCAAACCTGTTGGAACACGAGACCCATTTAGACCCGTAGACACGTTTCCATCAACATATACTCATTTAACCCAACAAAATCATTCTAAATCAAACTAAAGAATAAAACTAGTAGAATAGAATGAGTAAATAGTAACAAAAAAAAAAAAAAAACTACAAATAATCTACCAAAATACAAAGCAATCTGCTAAGGAAAGCTAGAACATAATCTATTGGGAAGTATTTTTGTAAAGTATATTAATAAATAAAAATTATTTAATTAATCATATCTTTATTTAATTAAATCATCTAAAAATATGAAAACACCCAAAAACGATATAAATTTGTGAAAAACGGATGCGGGACGTGTTCGGGAGCGAAAAACACTCTAAAACACTTTTTGTGGGACCCACAGGTGCAGCCCCTTACCAGATCGCGCCACGTGGCAGCGAGATTGCCACCCATCCTTTGCCACAAGCCTCCCACTTGCGCCCTGCCACCTCAGCACCCACTTGTGGACAGCCTTTTGCTGATTGTCACGTGGACGAATGGGATAGCTCCCATCTTTGTACACCGAACACCAAAAGCGCGCGTGAAGGCGCGTCTGAGACTCACCAACGAGACTTTTGACCTTGCAGGTGCCAGGAAAACCTACTCAGGGCCCCCATATCGGTTAATTAAAAACTCACTCTGAAGTTAGTGGCAACCACCCCAAGGTCAACGGGACCCACGAGAAGTCAACGGAGGGGACACGATCTGTCATCCACGTAATAAGGCCGACCAAGGCCCATCCAAAGTCATTAGAAGCCCGCCACGTCAGCAAAACGACATTGGGCCAGGCCAAACATCAACAAATTGGCCTCTTCAGTATTTGATCCAAAAAACGGCATCAACATAATCCATAAAATGTATCTTAAGAAGATCATAAATATGAGTAGCATATCTAAAATTCTTCAAAAAAAAGAAGTAAACATAGCTATTCATTCTTAAGTCTCATTTAGTCCCCTCTCGCATAATGTCATCATCAACCAATTTGAAGTTGAAGATATCTTGTATCAGGTCATTGTTGATGTACAAATTCGTCATTATTTAATGTGACATAAAGTGCTAAGGTTGTGAATTAATTAAATTTACAAACTATGATAAAAGGCTTTAAAGAAATAAACTGGTATTCGTAAAAGCCCATTTGAAGAAGCCCAAAGAGACTCTCAGTCAGACCAAGAACCAATGGACATAGGCAACTCGGCCCAATGAGTTCTAAAGCCCAAATCCACTCGGTAGCAGCCCAGAAAGACGAGGGTAGAGTCGTCATATTCTCTACCCGGCATCCCATTTCAAATTCAGACGGAAGACCAGGAGCACGGAGTCAAGTCTTCAACGGGCATAATTCAAACGCGACGACCAGAACGAAGTCGTGGGACACGTGTAGCCAGATCGTCCATTCAACCCGGTCAGCACGGAGCGAAGACCCCTCGATTCCTGGAAGTTCAACGGGAAGAATTGAAGTCTATAAATTCCAAGCTCAAGCTCAGATCAACACACACGCACATTTACAACCTCGAGAGGATACACTGAAGAATTTCTACCCGGCATTCTTGTCATTTTGAGATCTTGTTGTGTTCTTTCTTTCTTCCTCCATTTCTTCTTGCTCTCAGACGTGATTTGGCTGCCTGTAGCTATCCGTCTATGTTCATTGTCGCAATAAACTAACAGAGGAAGTAGTCAACTACCGCCTTGGGACGAACCTCTATAAAAAACTCCTCGTCTCATTTATATCGCTTATATACTTATACATATATCGTGAGTGAATCGTGAGCTTGCAACGTGAGAGATCGAATTCCACCAAATTGCTTCATCCAAAAATATCATACATTCACAAGTCACACTTGACTGATTGAGGTGGGAAACCACGTCAACAGTTTGGCGCCGTCTGTGGGAAATTGATCTCGCTAACTCCTAAAAGCTCAAAGCACTCCGCGAACATGAGCAACAACGAAGTCGCAATCGTGAACGGGTCTGAGGTGAACAACCCAGATCCAAACACGGAATCAAGCAACCTACAGTCTCAGCTAGAGGCTAGCGCTGCAGAGAATCGAGAGTTGCGCCAGCGACTCGAATCTCTGGAAGCCAACCAAGCCCAAAATGAGCGTCGCCAAAACGCTAACCGGACTAATCCGGGACAAAGCTCTGGGAGTCAAGGCCGGACCGGGCTCGACGCTGTCCACTTCGACTTTGCCGACGTGGACAATCCGCAAGCGCCAAGGCAAAACCAGCCCCGACTACCCAGCGGCCCTAGACCCGCGACGCCTCCCCCGCCTCCTGAAACAGGAACACCTCTTTTTACCCCCTTGATGGGCTTCTACCCGTCTAATGCGGGGAATGTTGCTTCGAGCAGTCACCAACGCCCGGGACCCCAAAACCGACAATCGGGGTACGAGCAAAGCCGTAACATCAGCCAGGCCCTCAACGGCCACCCGGTCACGTACCCGAGGTATCCCAGCCCGGTGTACGGACAGGAACCCCTCCATGCTGTGCGTCCCGAACAAGCTCCCCAACGCACAGAATTGGAGGAGCTCAGACGCTCAATGGCCGAAATGAATGAGAAGCTCATTCACGTGCGCTCTCGCGTGCACAGCGCCACTATCGCTGCCCCCGAGATAGAACGTCTAGTGGAGGAGGCAGAAAGGACACCCTTTAAGCCCGTCATAACTAACGTTATACTCAGGGAAGGCGGACGAGTATATGTGCCAAAGTACGACGGGACGACCGATCCCAAAGTACACTTGAGGTCCTTCAGGATTGCGATGGGGCGAGCCCATCTGGAAGCGCACGAATTGGACGCTGGGCGCTGCCAATATTTCTCTGAAAATCTGGTCGGCCCAGCGATGGAATGGTTCTCGAAACTTGAACCACGTTCCATAGACAACTTCGGACAGCTAACGACCCTTTTTCTCAAACATTTTTCCATGTTTATGGAAAATGAGATCACGGCGGCAAACCTCTATGCATTGCAGCAAGAGAGAGGAGAGCCCCTCAGAGCTTTCATGACCAGGTTCAAAAAGACCATGGTCAAAATAAACGGGATCAGTGACGAAACCGCCATAGCCGCCCTCACGGCCGGATTATGGTACGACTCGAAGTTCAAAACGGACATCGTTGTGAATCGTTACGACTCCATCGAAGACGTAATCCACAGATCATCCAACTGGATCAGGCATGACGAAGAACTCGAAGCCATGCGAAGGAGACATGGGTCCCTACCCGTCCACCAGCGGAATACCGGGCCACACGGGCAGCAGCCGCCGCCTAGGGCCGGAAATCACAGCATCCCGTTCAGGGGACAAAGGAATCCCCCTCCAGTCCATAAGCACCCATTCCAAACCCAGAATCCGAGGGCCAACTTCGGAAACTGCGGAGTCCGAAGAACAGATCGAGGCAGAAGAAACTCCTGGAGAAGTCTTGGTCAGCTCGAGAGACTTCCCACCATACAGCCACGAAGGTTTCCCGAAGCACGACCCGAAAGCGTGGTGTAACTTCCACAAGGTATTCGGACATCATACGAAGAATTGTATGGTACTCCGTGCTTGCCTAGCGGAAAAGTACATCAACGGAGAATTGGGGGAAATAAACTTCGGCAATGAGCTGAAAGGTGGGCAATCGATCGAGCAAAGCCCTCCCCAAAATCAACACCAGACCGGCCAGAAAAGAGAAGAGAAACACAGAACGCCGCGCGAAAGCATACAGCCTAGCAAAAGAGGACGAGTACACATGCTCGAGGAATCAGACGAGCAAACGTACGAAGAAACGGAGAATTCCGGAGAGCAGCTCAGCGACATCCCCGAGCCCATCGGTAGAATCTACACTATCGTGGGAGGTTCCCAACTACATGGTAACTCGGTAAACTCCATCAAGGCCCATCAGAGGAGGCTCAAGGCCGGACCGGTAATCGTACCGAGGCAAGAGCCAGACTTCGAGATCTCATTCAAAGATAGTGAAGCGGCCACACTGATTGGTCCGCACGACGATGCGTTGGTCATCACACTCCTAGTTTCCTCGTATACGATGGACAGGATCCTAATCGATAACGGGAGCTCAGTCGACGTGATCTTCCTGGAGCCATTGCTAAAACTGGGAGTAGAAGAAACAGAGATCAACAGAGAAGCCATCCCGCTAACCGGCTTCGATGGAGGAACCATCAATGCCATTGGCACGGTGCGGCTGTCCCTCGCAGCAGCAGGGGTCGGGAAGACCAAAAATTTCCTAGTGTTGGACTGCCCGTCAGTTTACAACATGATCTTAGGAAGACCTTGGCTGCACATGATGAAGGCCGTACCGTCAACCTACCATCAACTAATACGCTTCCCGAATAGGGCGAGAAAAATCGTTGAAATCAAGGGAAATCAAAAGCAATCCAGAATTTGCTACATGAGCGCGTTCCGGAACATCCAGGCCGTCAAAGCCGGACAGGAGCGATCTACCGCGTAGCAATTAATGGCAGTAGACGAAAAAGAGGACGACGGACAGGAAAGGACCACCGATACGGATGGACCTAACCTGGAAATGACAGTCCAGGTCTAGATCGATCCCGACAACCCGGACCACCGGGTAGGAATCGGGAAAGGACTAGACAATAACGTCAGAAAAGATCTCCTCAAATTCCTAACCAAAAATCGGGATTGTTTTGCTTGGTCTCACAAGGACATGCCCGGCATAGACCCAAGCATCACAACCCATCGCCTAAATGTAGATCCGAGCTACAAGCCGGTGAAACAAAAAAGGCGAAAGCTAGGCCCGGACAGGGCCCAAGCCGTAAACGAAGAAGTCACAAAACTGCTGCAAACCGGATCCATCAGGGAAGTCAAATACCCGGACTGGTTAGCAAATACGGTGGTCGTGAAAAAGAAAAACGGGAAGGCTAGAGTTTGCATCGACTTTACCGACCTGAACAAAGCTTGTCCAAAAGACAGTTTCCCGATGCCCCATATCGACCGTCTGGTCGAAGCAACATGTGGGCACGAACTACTGTCATTCATGGACGCATTCTCGGGATACAACCAGATCCTAATGCACCCCGAGGACCAAGAAAAAACGGCATTCATAACCGATAGAGGAATATACTGTTACAAAGTTATGCCCTTCGGATTGAAAAACGCCGGAGCCACATATCAAAGATTAGTCAACCAAATGTTCGCCGAACATCTCGGTAAAACTATGGAAGTATACATCGATTATATGTTGGTAAAGTCCTCCCAAGCAACGGATCACGTGACCCACCTAGAAGACTGCTTCAACATACTACGAAAGTATCAAATGAAACTCAACCCGACGAAATGCACCTTCGGGGTAACTTCAGGAAAATTCCTAGGTTATCTGGTCACACAGCGAGGTATAGAAGCCAATCCCGACCAGATAAATGCCCTCCAGAACATGCCCTCCCCAAGGACCGTTCGAGAGACGCAAAGGCTGACTGGGAGAATCGCCGCTCTTAACCGGTTCATATCAAGAGCCACGGACAAATGTTTACCCTTCTACAAACTTTTGAAAGGTAATAAAAAGTTCGAATGGACCGAAGAGTGCGAAGAGGCCTTCCAAAAGCTGAAAAGGCACCTCTCCACCCCACCAATACTCACCAGACCAATCTTGGGAGAGCCACTGTTTTTATACCTGGCTGTCTCACCATCGGCGGTGAGTGGAGTAATCGTGAGAGAGGACCGCGGAGAGCAGAAGCCGATCTTCTACATCAGCAAATCATTGGAAGACGCTGAAACCAGATACCCGGCAATAGAAAAACTCGCGCTGGCAATGATAACCGCAGCGAGGAAGCTTCGGCCTTACTTTCAGTCCCATACCATCATGGTAATGACGACCCAACCTTTGAGAATCATCCTCCACAGCTCGAATCAATCGGGAAGGCTCACGAAATGGGCCGTCGATTTGAGCGAATTCGACATAGAATACAAGATCCGAACCTGTGCGAAATCACAAGTATTGGCTGACTTTCTCATCGAATTACCAGCCGACGGTTCAAAAGAGGGCCACGAGGACGAAGAATGGAAACTCAAAGTCGACGGCGCGTCAAACCAAGGCGGATCCGGGATCGGAATTCGTTTGATATCTCCCACGGGAGAAGTGTTGGAACAATCATTTCGATTGAAATTCCACGCGACAAACAACGAGACCGAGTACGAGGCCCTCATCGCCGGCCTCAAACTAGCAAAAGCCGTGGGAGCCCGGAAAGTAAGGGCCCACTCCGACTCAAAACTAGTTACCAGTCAGATCAGTGGCGAGTATGCCACCCGAGATGACAGGATGGAAAAATACCTCTCGGTAGTAAAAGGCTTAATTCAACAATTCGAACACGTCGAAATAGTCCAAATACCGAGGAGTGAAAACGCGTCAGCAGACGCACTGGCCGGGTTAGCTTCGACTTCGGACCCCGAGGTCAGAAGGATAATCCCGGTCGAAACGATAGACGAACCCAGCGTAACCCGCAAAGTTTGCAATATCCAAATGGAAGAGGATGATTGGAGGACCCCAATCATTAACTACATCCTAACCGGAGCCAAACCTCGAGACAAGCAAAAAGCTAGGAAACTAAGAATCCAGAGCGCCAGATTTTGCATAATCAGGGAAAAATTGTACAAACGTAGCTATACCGGACCCTACCTAAGGTGCCTAGGAAAGACCGAAGCTCAAATAGTACTTCACGAAATCCATTCCGGAGAATGCGGCAACCATTCGGGAGGAAGATCTTTAGCAAACAAAGCAAAAAGGCAAGGTTTTTTCTGGGCCACTATGTTGGCGGACAGTGAAAACTACGCCAAAAGGTGCGACAAATGCCAAAGACACTCCCCGTCCATACACAGACCAGCAGAAGAACTCTCACCAGTCTCAGTCCCGTACCCGTTCATGAAATGGTCCATGGACATAGTAGGACCGTTCCCCCTGGCCCCGGCCGGGAAGAGGTTCCTACTCGTCGTGACCGATCACTTCTCAAAATGGGTGGAGGCAGAATCGTACGCAAACATTAAAGATGTTGATGTAGAAAATTTCCTATGGAAAAACATCATCAGCAGATTCGGCCTCCCAAAAGAGATAATAGCTGACAATGGACCACAATTCATTTCAACGAGATTCCAAAACTTCTGCATAAATTGGAAAATATCCTTGAACACGTCCACTCCGAGATATCCTCAAGGCAATGGTCAAGCCGAAGTAGCTAACCGGGTAATAGTGGACGGAATCAAGAGACGCCTAGACACCAAAAAAGGACGATGGGCAGACGAGCTCATAGGAGTCCTCTGGTCCTACAGAACTACCCCGCGTAGGGCCACCGGGGAAACCCCCTTCTCAATGGTACACGGCACTGAGGCCGTAATACCAGCAGAGATAGAGACACCCAGCCTCCGAAGGGAATTCGCCCCTTTGGACGCAGAACTCAACGACGAAATGAGGGAAGACCAGCTCGACTACATCGACGAAAGACGAGAACAAGCTTTGATAAGAATTGCTAACTATCAAAACTCGATAGCTAGGTACTATAATTCAAAGGTCAAACGTCGAAAATTCATAGTGGGAGAGTTGGTCCTCAGAAAAGTTTTCCAGAACACCGCCGAGCTGAATGCGGGCAAGCTCGGGGCTAACTGGGAAGGACCTTACATCGTCACCGAAGTAGTAAAACCTGGAGTATACCGGCTAGCCACTCCGGACGGAACAAGAGTCCTCCGCAGCTGGAATGCCATGCACTTAAGGAAATACTACGCCTAACCCGACCTACCCGGTCTCCCCTGAACTACGTAATGACTTGATCCCCAAATTTGAGGTACGTAGGCAGCCTATCCTAAACGATGGGCGCAGTCTCAATCCAAACCCAAGACCAAATAGGCCCGAAAGCCATGAATCGCAAGACTCAATAGAACCGGCCTAAAAGGAAAAATGTCCCGAAACTCCCGTCAAGGCGACAGGCCTACCCAGGTAACAGACCCATCACCTAGGGTAACAAACCTACCCGGGTAACAGACCCATCGCATAAGGTAACAAACCTATTCGGGTAACAAACCCCCACATAAGGTAACAAACCTACCCGGGTAACAAACCCATTGCATAAGGCAACAAGCCTACCCGGGTAACTAACCCGTCATATAGGGCAACAAGCCTATCCGGGTAGCAAACCTAACCGGGCTTCCAACCCGTCCCTTAAGGCAAAAAGTCTGACCCCCCTGAAAAAATATGTGACAACATACATGTGGTTTCTTACAAATGTGTTTTTCAGAAAATACGACCTGCGGAAAATTATGATGGACGGACAGAACAGATTAGACGAGAAGTGTCAAAGGAGCTCAACGACAAAAGGTACCCGTGCATTTTTTATACTTAGCGAATTCCGAACTTTCAATCTTTCGTTATTTATCTTAGCATACGATAGGACATTCGAAACCTCAAATAGAAAAGTATATATAGAGAAGAACGATTAGAAAATTAACTCAAAAATATAGACGAATAGAGTATGGCAAAAATGACGAGCTTAGCATAAAATAGAAATAAGCAAAAGGCCCTAACCACGGGCATATCCAAACATTACAAAAAAAAAAAAAAGGGGTTCAAGCCGCCGTAGACTTGCCCGTAAGAAATTGTTTTGGCCTTAGGCCTTATTAACTAAAAAACAAAAAAAATGGGGGACACTCTATGTGTCAACCCCGGGTACCCCCGCGACCTCTCGGTCCTCCTCCTCCTCCTTCTCTTCTCCTTCGCCGGCTTGAGCTCCATGCTCGGCAGTCTCCTCGGCAACGGCGGGCTCATCCAGGATCGGCTCTTCAAGGGCGACGATCTCCTCGGCAGCGGCGGGCTCGTTCAGGGTCGGCTCTTCGAGGATCAGCTCCTCGGTATCGGCAACGGCGGGCAAGGTGGACTCACCAATGACGGCCTCTCCGGCCACGGGATCTTCAACGACGGGCTCGATGGCGGGATCTTCGGAAGCGGACTCCTTGGCGGATGATTGCTCGGATCGAAGGCTCAGATCTACAAGAGGAACATCGGTCAGCTCGGCATCTGGAGACAGAGCCGGAGACCCTATCAGCGGTGCCGGAACCGCGTCCAAGAGAGCTTGGTAGCGAGCAGCGTTGCCTTCTAGGACCTCCTTCTCAGCCTCGAAATCTTGGACGTTGCCGTCAATGATGTCTTGGATCAGCTCGAGGCAACCTTCGGCTTGATCCAAGCAACTGTTGTCAGCAGCCGTACCTTTGTACCACGCGATTAGCGCGTCCATTTCCTCCACCTTTCGGCGATATCGGGCACGGACTGCCTTCTTCTCAGCTTCGCGATCAGCGGATCGTTGCCGGGCTTCGGCCAGCTCGGCAGTAAGGCGCTGCACGTCCTCCTTCAAGGCCAAGGCATCCTCCTCCTTCCTCTTGGCCAACTCCTCTGCCCGCCCTTTGGCCGCGTCGGAGGCCAACATCTGTCTGGCGGCCGCCTCGCTCACGCCTTGAGCCTCCTCAATCGTCCGGGTAGCGTTTGACAGCTTCTCCCGGAGATCGACGACCGTATTCCCAAGCCCCTTGATCCGAGCATCACAGGCGGCGACCTTCTTGCCCATCACAATGATCTGATCCGCCTTCTCCCGGATGCCCTGCACGGCATCAGCCAACTCCCTCTCCTTCAGCGCAAGCTGCTCGGAGGCTTGCGCGCCCTCTCTAGCCTCATACAATTGGTCCTCATAATCGAGGACCATGTCGTTGATGGAGGCGACGAGCTGCACGTCCAAAAACCAAAGTTAGAAAAAATTTAGGAATAAAATAAACATCCAAACCTAAAGCCGGCAAAACTTACCAGAGTTGTAACCGCATCCATATCCTTGTATGGCCTCTTCTCCGCGATACTCCTGGGGACCCTGCCAACCCCACCATTAGTAATATGCCGGAGAAGACCGGCCGCCACCTTGGGTGCCTTGTGGAGACCCTTGTCCCCCATCCAGGTGCACCCCGCCTTCCGGGAGACCATCTTCTCCCTAGCCTGCCCTTCAACCACCGGGGGAGCCAACCCCGTCTCCCTCGCCTCACCTCGGGAGGCCTCCTTCGGGCGCTCGCTCTCCCGAGCAATCCCCTTACCCTTCTCCAAGGCCCTCGCGCCTCCTTTCGGGATTGAGTCCCTCCTCACCACCTCCTTCGGGGCCGGATCCCCCTTCGCCTTCTTCCGGACCCCAGAGTCCCCTCCTTCATGCGGCCTCTTCGCGGCCACCTCTGAGCCCGTCCTCGGGGCAGCTCCGTCCTGAGAAGGACGAATCACGCCCTTGGAAGGACGAGCAGGAGCAGAAGAAGGGGCAACCTCCCTCTCCGAAGGCTTCGCCGAAGGCGTGACCTCCGGGGTGCTCTCCCCGTCGTCGGAAAGTTCGACGACATCCTTCTTCTTGATCGCCCTAGAGGCGACCTCAGCAAGAGGCTCCCGAGCAGGAGTCTCCTCATTCCTCTTACTCGTCTCCTGACGAGCAGCCTTGGCCGGCGCAGATGCGCCAGGCCCCCTCTCCTCAACCCATCTGTTCGTCTCCTGACGAACAGCTCCAGCAGAGGCCGAACCTCCGGTCTGACCCTCCTGCCTCCGCTTCTGGCGAAGACTCTGACCCTTCGGGCGAAGAGCGTCCATATCCTCTACACGTTAAAAATCCACACTTAAAAAAATAAAAGACAAATACGAAACAAAGCCAAAAAGACAGATTTAAGAGTCATACCCGGAAATTCCTCCTCGTCAGGCCCAACCCAAAGCCCGGTAGCTTCGAACCTCTCTTTTGTGAAGTTCGACCACAGCTCCGGACCGTTAGGGAACAGCTTCCTCCTCAAAGCCTTCCACTCCTCCGTAATCGAACGAGACTTAGGCTTCTCAGGGTCCTCGACTGCACAAGATGAAGACAAGAAATTAGCAAACATATAAAAACAGCCGAATAGGAAAAATTAGAAAACCCAACCCAGAACCTTACCTATCTCGTGGACCCATTCATTCCTATAGCCCGGCCAAGAACCGAGCGTTTCCTGACCGGCCATGAAGAAGAAATACTTGTGGGTCCAAGCACTCTCCTTCTTGGGAAGACCGGTTATGATCTCCCCTTCCTTGACGGATAGGAAAAACCTACCCTTGGCCTGACCGTTGGCCTTGATGACCAAGCCCGTCAACAAGTCCCAGATTGTAAGTGAATACAAACATTCGTGGGACCGGACAAGCAGGGCCATCAAAATCCGGATATAATTAGGGCTAAGTTGCCCGATAGAAACCCCTAGGTAACTAAGGTACTTTAGGATGAGCTCGGGAATAGGAAATCTAAGCCCCCCGGACTCAAAAAACCTCTGGTAAACACAGACCCAGCCGTCCGAGTTCTGCTCGTCAGCATGTTCATCTGGACCCGGTAACCTAAGCTCTATCGACAAAGGAATGTTGTACTCTACCCGGATCCTAACCAGATCCTTAGGTTTCAAAACTGACTTAGGAGAATCTGTAGTCAGAAACTCCGTTTGCCATTTCGAGACCGTCTTCTTAGGACCCATCTTATGAGAATAATTCAGAAAACCGAAAGAAATCTAGACGAGCACAAAAACCCAGAAACCGAAAGGTACGAAGATTCAAGAAAACAGGAAAACTAATATCCAGAAACCTAGAACAATTCCCAAAACAAACTCACAGAAAAGAACGGAGAAGAAACTAGAACCTGATTCCCCTACGAGAGTGATGAAGAAGACGACGAAGACCTCCAATGGCGATTCGCAGAGTTTATCTCACTAAGAACTCAAAGTTTTCTCTCTCTAAAAATTCGAAAATGGAATTCGAATACCATATAGAGTATATATAGAGGAAAGAGAGAAGAGGTTACCTTCGAAAGACGTGCGACGGGCTGAAGCTGAAGAGACGTGCCCATTTAATGCGAATCACTCGAATATTTATACTCGAAAATTTTCGCTGATCCTACGATTAGGGTTTCCTCAAAAAACGCAACAAACCTCATCCTACGGTTGAGATCAGCGAGCTATCCGGCGACACGTCAGCACGACAGCTGTGTCAGGAGAATGTGAAGAGTTTATTCCCTTCGAACTCCGCAAGATGGGACACGTGTTGTAACTGTTCCCGCCCAAAATTCGAAGCGACGGTTACAGCTTCAAGACCCTATCCGTCCATCTGATCTCGAAATTATCCAAAATCCTGCCCGGATTATGCAGATTTGCGGCAAAAGTCACAAATTTAATTAATCCTATCCGGCACGAATTTTACATGATTTCATCGAGTAAATACTATAAAATTTACTTCGTATTTTTTATAGTAGGGGGCTAACCGTTGATGTACAAATTCGTCATTATTTAATGTGACATAAAGTGCTAAGGTTGTGAATTAATTAAATTTACAAACTATAATAAAAGGCTTTAAATTAATAAACTGGTATTCGTAAAAGCCCATTTGAAGAAGCCCAAAGAGACTCTCAGTCACACCAAGAACCAATGGACATAGGCAACTCGGCCCAATGAGTTCTAAAGCCCAAATCCACTCGGTAGCAGCCCAGAAAGACGAGGGTAGAGTCATCATATTCTCTACCCGGCATCCCATTTCAAATTCAGACGGAAGACCAGGAGCACGGAGTCAAGTCTTCAACGGGCATAATTCAAACGCGACGACCAGAACGAAGTCGTGGGACACGTGTAGCCAGATCGTCCATTCAACCCGGTCAGCACAGAGCGAAGACCCCTCGATTCCTGGAAGTTCAACGGGAAGAATTGAAGTCTATAAATTCCAAGCTCAAGCTCAGATCAACACACACGCACATTTACAACCTCGAGAGGATACACTGAAGAATTTCTACCCGGCATTCTTATCATTTTGAGATCTTGTTGTGTTCTTTCTTTCTTCCTCCATTTCTTCTTGCTCTCAGACGTGATTTGGCTGCCTGTAGCTATCCGTCTATGTTCATTGTCGCAATAAACTAACAGAGGAAGTAGTCAACTACCGCCTTGGGACGAACCTCCATAAAAAACTCATCGTCTCATTTATATCGCTTATATACTTATACATATATCGTGAGTGAATCGTGAGCTTGCAACGTGAGAGATCGAATTCCACCAAATTGCTTCATCCAAAAATATCATACATTCACAAGTCACACTTGACTGATTGAGGTGGGAAACCACGTCAACAGTCATCCACATCTTCATTGTTACCTATAATACAAACATACGTCTAATTTAATAAATTTATCATAGACAATACAAGAGAAATAAAATTTTGATTAGAGATACCTTTGTTTCCATATAGCCAATTCCGAGTACAAACAAGTGCTTCAACTATATTAGGACGAAGAGTACTGCGATAAGAGTCGAGCACTCGACCACCAACACTAAAGGAAGCTTCAGAAGCAACATTTGAAATGGGAACAACCAATACATCACAAGCCATAGCCGCTAGAGCAGGATACCCACAAACATTTGACTTCAAAAATGAAAGAATGTTAATGTTCAAGTTCCTATTCATTCTTGGCTCATCCAAATAAAATTCCATCTCTGATTTTTTAGGAAAGCATGAAAACTCTGTAGGAGACATTTCATCAAATTCCTGAGATAGAATGCACAATGATGAGCAAATTAGTAGCTATAAATAAACAAAACATTACATTCAAATATTATTAACAATAAAGTACTTTATAAATATGTTTTTATGTATATGACATATTACCTTAAACATGTCATTTGATGCATCTTGTTCATGATTATCTTTTTCACCATCTCCACCACATTTTGGATTAGATTGTGCCAGTTTCTCATTTACCTTATGTTACTCTTCAAAAAGAGATTATAGCTTCCCTTTCACATTCTGGAACTCGACCGAATCAGCTCCATGAAGTTTTTTGTAGTAGTAATAAAAAAGTGAAGCTTGTAACACGGATAAAAAACACATGCAATAGCCAAAGTAAGATTGAAATCCAACCAATACTTTTGAAATTTAGTCAACATTGGATTTGCCATATTTTCAAGAACTCACCGGGGTCTTCTTTATGATTATCTAACATCTCACAACATCGCCAAATAGCCGGAAAATACAAATTTGTTATTGGGTAATTATTTCCTGAGAAAGCGAGAGTAGCATCGTAAAACAACTTCAATTTTTTTTTTAACTTTTTCAACCTTCTCCCAATCTTCACTAGAAGGACAATGCTTATAATTTTTATCACTCAAGTCCATGTGTTGGAAATCACGGCCGTAGTGAATATAACTTTCGAGCATAAGAAAAGTTGAGTTCCGTCGAGCAGGGACATCTTGGTATAACCCTCTCTTGTTGCCCATTGAAACCAAGTTGACACATTCCAAAAACTTTTCCTTTCTAACGTGAGAGCCTTTGACATACTTCATACTATCATGAATCTTGGTTATACTTGCATCAATACATTTCAAGCCATCTTGCACAACCAAATTCAGAATATGAGCACAACACCTCATGTGAAATAAATCACCATCACTAACAAAATACCCTTTCAAATTTAGTTGCCTCTTCAACATGTCAGCACTTATCCCATTGCAGAAGAATTATCCAAAGTAACCTTGAAAGCCTTATCTTCAATTTTCCACTCACTAAGAAACCCATAAATCTTCTCAGACAAAGCAACACCACTATCTGGTGGTGGCATGAAGCTCAAATTCAAAATTCGTTTCTGCAACCTCCAATCTTTGTCAATAAAGTGAGCAGTAAGACAAACATACCATCAAAAGTTTGAGAACTCCACCCCCATCAGAAGTAAAACTAATCTTTCCCCATCAACAGTTTTTCAGTTCGCAATTTCTCTTTCTTATATAATCTCAGAGCATCCGCTTCAGTAGTATTTCTCGAAACTAACTGAATTTCCGGATGCAAATTCAAAATATGTCTTGTATTCAAAAAAGCTAAAAGGAAAATTATGCTTGATCAAGGCAGATGTCACCAACTCACGAAACTTATCGACATTAAACTTACCTCCAGTAAGGACAAACGAACCATTTTCGCAAGTAAGAAATCTCTGTGATATGTCTTGATTCAGATTCCTCAAGCAACTCTGGAGGTGCTTCAACGTAATCCCGGTTCCATTCTTTGACTTTGAGTTATATGTTGCACCACATCTGTTGCATTTTACCTTTTGTATCTTGTCCTTTCCTAAAGGCAGCTCTGTAAAATACTTCCAAGCAGCTGAAGTTTTCTTTCTTTTCTTTATGGAAGATTCTGGCTGACCTTCAAAAGTAAGCATTCACCTGAGAGCGCCGAGTCCACACACTCAAACAAAGAATTCGCAACTCCCAAAACAACTCCCTGATGATCTCCGCGATTGCAACGATCGCTGCCCGGCCCGATTCTTCCTCCCAAGTGGCGTCGACGTTGAGCTTAAGATCCCTATCACTTGCCCCGCCCCATGAAGATGGCCCCACGTTTCTTCCCAGGTTTGGGAGCGTCAAATGATGAGCGCCTTGCTTGAATGATGTGAACCACTTATCGATTTCAACAACCCAAGCCTCCGGTACTTTAACCCAGTTTTCAAAGAGCCATAGGTTCCTATCGCTCCATGCTGCCCAAACCAAGCCGCAAAAAATTTCCAGATTCGTTTTGGAAAGTACATCTCATGCTCGTAGACATAGTTCCCGAATCAGTACTTCGCCCGTTTTGCCACCCATCGGTGAAGTGACGATGATGCCCAAATCGCTTGAGTCCTTTCGCATCCCTAAACGGCGTGAAGGGCATCCTCGGGAAGGGCCCCACAAAAACTACAAAAGGGGAGACAATCCACCCTGCGTGCCCGGAGGGCACCATGTGCCGGAAGAGCTTCGGACAACAGATAGCATACGGTTTCAAAAGCCCATCCTCGTGAGCATAGCACAAACGAAATCCCTTTTTACACGATCATATGCCTTTCTCATGTCAAGTTAGATAGCCATCGCCCATTTTTCCCTTTTTTCAAAATCCCGTTGAGGGAGCAGAGGAGCTCATACGCGATTGCAACATTGTTTGTAATGAGGCTCTTGTGAATGAAAGCGTTTTAGGGTTCAGAAATAACGGAGGAGATGGCTCATTTGATGCGGTTTGCAATGACTTTGGTGACGGACTTGAGGAGCACGTTGCATAAGCTAATCGGTCAAAAATCTTTTACACTTCCGGATTCTTGACCTTCGAAATAAGAATAATATTGGTGGTGCTCCATGCATGAGGGCTAGTCCTACCGTTTAAAATGTCCAAGCACTCCAACCGGACTTTTGGTCCTATCGATTACCAAAATCTTTGGAAGAAAATGGCATGGAAGCCGTCGGGCCCCGGAGCCTTGCGCGGGCCCATGGGGAGGCGGGCATGGTCAACTTCTTCCCCGGTAAAGACCTCTTCTGTGAGATCGCTTGTGCCGTAGAGATTGAGCTCACATCTTCCTTTGTAACCACCCAAAAGTAATTTTCTGAAGCGCCATTCGAGTTGAAAATGTTCCTGAAGTATCGCTTGAACACCTCCTTAATTCCAATGTCTGAGGTAATCCACTCTCCCGATTCGTTGAGAATGCCCCTAATGGAGTTTTGAGCCCTTTTATGGACGGTTCGAGCGTGAAAATATGCCGTATTCTTGTCTCTGCTTTATAACCAATTGGGCCGAGCTCTTTGTATCCAATAATAGTCTTCTACCAAGATAAGAGAATCACGATTTTTCAAAGTTAATCCTTATAAGTCTCTAGTGCTTAAAAAAAAAGAACAATAAGTTTTTTATTTTTTATTTTTTATTTTTATCTTGATAAAGTTTCAATTTTTTTAGTTTTATCTCCTTGTTCACTTTCGTCAAAAATTTCGTCATCCGCATGCCACGTATCACTCAAACGAGGTTATTTTAGTATTGGGTTAATCCCGAAAAAAGTCCTAATACTTAAAAAAAATGAACTGTAAGTTCTAATTCTTCTTTTTTTTTACCCGAAAAAATTCTAATTCTCTGATTTTGTTTTCTCATGTCACGGAAAAACTTTCTTTCTTCATTGTGACCTCATACCCCGTGTCACTGAGATGATGCTATTTCAGTATCTAGTTAACATGTTTTCGGTTAGTTATTTATTTAAGTAAATGTGTAGTTTGAGACGAGACAATTATGATTGTGAACCTCTGTCTCGAGGGTGAGAATCAACAGAGGATGGGGAAAATGGTTCTTCAGAAGCTCCACAACCTCTTCGGTGGCTCCGGTGAGGTTTCATTTGCCGATATCGATAAGGTTACATATACATAGATGTTCTTTTTGGTAGAAATCATGGCCCTGCGGAAAGTATAAAAGGCGATGTACTTTGATTTCGAGGGCGGTCTCGGCAAGAGCTACGTCGTGGGAAAACACTTTTGGCTCGCCGTATCGCTGAAATTGTCGACCGAGTATTGTGTCATATCATTTATGGCAAAACCTGTGGGGATTCATACCATTGTTTTGGTTCCCGCCGATTAAGGTGTTTCTTGAATTGGGTTCGGCGGGATGTGTGGTTGAAAGTGTGAAGTTTTTGGAGTCTAGCTATTTGTTCTATTGTCTGTCTTCTCTTCTCGGGGCTAAAAAACAAGTATGTCTCAGGTCATGGTTGAGAAGAAAAACGATAATCGCAACGTTAATATGAGAAACTCGGTATTCATAATGGCATTTCAATTGAAATAGACATAAAATGTACATTTATAGCTGCTTAGACATTTATGCAAAAAATAATTATATTCTAGACAATATAAAATCCAAATCTTCACGCCGTCATTCACAGATAAGCACTTGTTATCTTCGCCGGAGACTCGCACGCCGCCGTCAACTGCTCTAACCTTGACACTACCCGGCTTTTCAGATCCGCAAGCGCCACCGCATAATCCTCAAGCTCCGTCGTCTCCATCTCTCCGATCGGCAAGTCAATCCACGCCAGCCCCTTGCCTGCATCAGCGGCCTTCCTCCTCTCCTCCAGTGCCGCAAGCCGTCGCATTTCCTCCTCGAGCCTCCTCGCGGCCTCACTGTAATCCACGGCGATCTCTCTGGCAGCGGCGTTAGGCGGCACGTGGAGGTAGCGCCGGAGCGTTGCGTCAAGCGAGGGGTGGGCGAAGCAGAAGAGCTTGCCGTTGGGGGAGAAGACGATGGCGGCGACGTTGGCACCGCAGAGGATGCTGAGCTCGCAGGCCTTCTTGAAGAGGCCGGACCTGCGCTTGGAGAAGGTGACCTGCTTGCTGCTCTTGTTCTCCAGCTTCTTGATCTCGATCCTCTGACGGCCATGGCTCTTCCTCCCCTCGAGCTTCGTCGGGACAGTCATGGCGATTCTGATGGGAGAAGAAGAATGGAGATCGTCGTTTACGTGTTTGTCTGCATGACATATATTTATAAGCCTATTTTAAATATGATTAATTTTAATTTAATTATATTAGAAGAGATTTGATTGACGATGATTTTGGTGTAACTAATTTGGAAAGTGCCAAAATATGAGTACATGAAATAAGGAAGTTTGTCAGTAATATCGTTATTTCGAAAATTTAGGTAATTAAGCCTTCATAGTTGTGTCATTAAGTCAAACCTTTCCTCTTAAGCAATTTAATTATATTATTATACCATTCATTTTTATTGTTTGCAATAATTTACCCTTTAATTTTAAATACAGCTAGATTATTACCCTATCCCTACCCTCTATTTGACAATATTACATTCTATATATTTTCTATTAGTTTTAGAAAATAACTTTATTATCGAGATCGGCACTTTTACGTTCATAATTGGCTCGTTCATGTTTGTATAATCAAATCAATCAAATCAATCAATCAATCAATTTTAGTTTTTAAGCCTCAATTATTTTTGACAAAATATACCATCACGTTTGAAAAACAACTTTTAATTTTAATTTTTTTATATACCATTTAATAAATTTAATTTTAACAACTTAAATATTACTCCAAATTTAAACTGTTAATTGAAAACCCGATACGCTGAAATTTAACCCGGGCCGAATTCCCGTTGGGCATGCAAAACGAGGCAGCAAAACGGGCATCAATTCCACAGATTTATATTTCTCCTAGCTTAATTCGACTGTTCTAAACGCAATAGCGATGTCAATTTCATCAATCAAGGCCCATAATATACTTAATTTGATCATCTCAAAATCAGAAACTAGGGCAAGGAAATTCGAGCTCACCGAGAGTCCGATGATGATTCCGATCAAGGGCTTTCGATCTCCTCGACGAGGGCTTCAAAACTCCTCAATTAATTTTGAGATCGGAAAATGACGACGGCGGCCGATGGCAACGATCGAAGGCGGCGACGGTGAGGTGGCACCACCAACAAACTCTAATAACCTACATGAACATGGTTCCGGTGTTAGATTTCTTAAAATCAAACCGAAACTAAAAAGATCTAGAGCTTTAAACCCGCACCTTCCGGCGAACACTCCGGTCAAACGCCACCACCTCTGATCGACTTCCGCCCATCAGCTTGTTCACCTCCTCGAGAGCTTTCCGACGATACCAAGATCTCGTCGATCGGAGCTTCGGTGATTGAGTTATCAAGCTTTGAAATTTGGTTCATGGAGAAATTTCGAGAAGAAAGAGAGATACCGGATGAAGGAGAGAGAGAAAAAAAAAGAGGGGAGGAAAAGAGGGTATTCCAACCCTTACTGACACCTTTTTTTTATCTAATATATATATATAATATTATGGGTTTTACAATACTCCACCCCTTTAAAAATTTCGTCCTCGAAATTCAAACGAAACTACCCCCGAACAAAAAGGGGTACTTCTCCATCATCTCTGACTTTAACTCCCATGTTGCCTCTCTAGGGTCGTGGTTTTTCCAAACCACTTTAACTAGAGGAATTTCTCGTCAACGAAGGACTTTGACTTCACGGTCGATAATATGAAGTGGGTGTTCCGCGTACGTCGCATTTTCTTGAATAGGTATCTCTATCCACTTAATGATTTGTTGAAGATCGGGTTCATATTTTCTCAACATCGACACATGAAATGCATTGTGAACATGAGATAATTGCGGAGGTAAATCAAGCCTGTAGGCAAGTGGCCCGACTCTTTCAACTATCTCGAACGGATATTTGTATCGCGGAGCCAACTTTCCTTTTATTCCGAAACGGGAAACACCACGCATGGGTGTCACCTTCATGAACACATTGTCGCCAACCATGAATTCCAGTGGCCTTCGTCTTCGATCCGCATAACTCTTCCGGCGACTTTGAGCAGTCTTGAGTCTTTCCCGAATAAGCTTAATCGCTTATGTTGTATCTTTGAGGTAGGAAGGACCGAGAGTAATACGATCTTCATACTCAGCCCAACAAAGAGGTGAACGACAAGGTCGACCATACAAGGCCTCATACGGTGCCATACCGATACTAGCCTGAAAGTTGTTGTTGTAAGGGAACTCCACGAATGGTAGTTGCTCCTTCCAATTTCCTCCAAAATCCAAGGCGCACGCCCGAAGCATGTCTTCTAAGATCTGAATTACTCGCTCTGATTGGCCATCGGCCTGAGGATGAAACCTGTGCTCAAACTCAAATCGCCCGTTTTCACCCATGATGGGATTCTTTGGCACCTCGATGTTGGCTCTTCGCCACCTTGGGCCGGCCAACAGGCGGGCGGTGTGCTGATCTTGTCGGTCGGAAACTATTTAAACAGGAACCCCATGAAGCTTTACTATATTTTCCACATATAGTTTACAAAGTTTTGGAACTTTGTAATCTGTCTGAATGGGGATAAAGTGGGCTGATGTTGTAAGTCTATCAACGATCACCCATACCGCATCATGTCCACCCCGAGACCGAGGGAGTCCTGAAACGAAGTCCATAGTGATACAGTCCCATTTCCACTCAGGTATTTGCCGCGGCCTAAGCTCTCCTCTGGGTCTTTGATGATCTGCTTTGACAATTTGGCAAATTGGACATCTCTTCACGAACATCGCCACATCCGACTTCATTCCGCACCAATAATATTGCCTCTTCAGATCTTGGTACATCGTCGTACTCCCTGGGTGACTAGAAAAATTGGAACGATGAACTTCATGTAAGATGGTGCTTCGTAATGTAGCATCATCAACTACCGCAAGCCTTCGTTTGTACAATAAAAATTCATCGAATCCCACATTCCATCCTTCAAGTTGTTCTCCAGCTTGTAATCGATTACATACCTCTTGTAATGTTTCATCGCTCCACTGACTTTGTCTAACTTGGAGTACCACTGATCAAACAGCTATAACATTATATGCACATGCTTTATACTCATCACTATGGAGTTCTAAATTGTAATCGCCAATGGTAACTGATCTCTTCCATGGCTCTAAGTTCAGAGAAGCAACCAAACCATGGTTCTTCTGACTCAATGCATCGGCCACCACATTTTTCGTTTGCTAGGTGATACTGTAGACTAAATTCATAATCTTCCATATACTCCACCCATCTTCGTTGTCGTAGATTTAAGTCTCTCCGCGTGAACAAATACTTGAGACTTTGATGATCAGTGAATATCTCAAATCTTGAGCCGTAAAGATGACAATGCCAGATTTTGAGTGCAAGTATCACTGCTGCTAGCTCCAAGTCGTTGGTAGGATAATTTTGTTCATGTGGCTTGAATTGCCTAGAACCATATGCCACAACTCTCCCTTGTTGCATGAGCACACAACCTAGTCCACTTCGAGATTCATCAATATACATTATAAACACCTCATTTACATTGGGAACAACAAGGACAGGAGCACTCGTCAATCGTCGTTTCAATTTTGAAAAAGACTCTTCACATCTATCATCCCATCTGAACTGAACATCTTTTCTGGTGAGCTTGCTTCGAGGCGCATCAATCTTTGAAAAAATCTCCATTAACTTCATGTAATAGCCCGCAAGCCCTAGGAAGCTTCGAACTTGTGCCACATTTCTTGGCTGCCTCCAGTTCAAGATAGCTTCAATATTTGACGGGTCTACGGCTATACCTTCTTACGAGATCACATGGCCTAAGGACTTCACTTCGGTCATCCAGAATTCGCATTTTTCTTTCTTCGCATATAAACGATGGTCCCGCAAAGTCTGCAAAATGATCCGCAAATGTTCTGCGTGTTCCTTTAAGGTTCTTGAATAGATAAGTATGCTGTCAATGAAGACAACAACAAATCGATCCAAGTATGGTCGATAAATCCCATTCATTAAGTCCATAAACGCCGTTGGAGCGTTCGTTAAACCAAAAGGCTTAACCGTGAACTCAAAGTGACCATATCGTGTACGGAATCTTGTCCTCGGGGTGTCGGCATCTAGAATCCTCAACTGGTGGTAGCCTGACCGCAAGTCTATATTTGAGAAGTACTTGCATCCTCCCAATTGGTCGAATAAGTCATCAATGCGCGGCAAAGGGTATTTATTCTTAATCATTACCTTGTTGAGCTGTCTTTAGTCCACACAAAGGTGTAAACTACCATCGCTTTTATTAGCAAATAGAACTGGCACTCCACACGGAGATGTACTCTGTTTGATAAACCCTTTACTTAACAAGTTGTCTAAATGCTTCCTTAATTCTGCCAATTCTGCTGGAGCCATACGGTAAGTAGCCATAGAGATGGGATAACTCCCAGGAACTAAGTCAATGCCAAACTCAATCTCACTATCCGGAGGAAGTCTCGGAAGCTCCGATGGAAACACATCATCAAATTCTTATACTACGGGGGTGTACGGGTTTAACGCACTTTTCCCTACATCTTTAATAGCACAATTAACTCCCGACCCTTCAAGATTCTCTTTCCTCCAAGAAGAGATTTCAAGATAGGATTATGGGGCCATATTCCACCTTTGGCATGATGTTCGATAACTTGTCCATCTTTCTTTCTGAGGGTGACACGTCTCCTGTAACAATCCACAATAGCACGATACTTAGACAACCAATCCATCCCCAATATTACATCAAACTCGGTGATAGGAAGAATTAGCAAATCTGTTGTGAATTTTTCCTCCTCGATGACGAGCTTACATGACCTACAAATCACAGAAACCTCCGACACTCCCCTTATATGAGTAGACAACTCTAACGGAATAGTGGATGCCTCGATATCTAGCCCCAAAGATGACGCAAAATCCACCGATATAAAAGAATGTGATGCTCCCGTATCAAACAATATACGAGATAAACAATTAGAAACAAGAATCATATCGTCGACGACTTCTTTTACCTGGGCCTCGACACCTGTAACGACATATGATTTCCCTTTCCCTTTGATTTTTCTCGACTGCGATCTGCGACCTCTATTCTGCCCTCTGCCTGAGATCCACCACTATCTTGAGGACGGAAATTATTGTGACTTCCTGATGACGGTTTAGCGAGTGGTGTCGTCTGACCAGAAGGAAACCCAAATCCTTGAGGTCCGTGTGGAGCGAAACCTCGAGACTGAAACTCCATCGAGTGGTTGGGTATAGGACTGTGGTTTGACAAAGGACTGTTCTAATTCGCACCACTTGTCAAGCATAAACTATGGCTCCCAATAGGTTAGGTGTGAGATATCTGCGGTTAGGACTGTTACTGTGAAAACGGACAATTGCGTTTGTAATGACCTGGTTTTCCGCAGAGGTGGCAAGTACCATAAGGCGAGTATCTCCAACTGCCCGATGAACCAGAACCCGAACTAGCGCTCGATCCGCTACTATAAGGACCCTGACTGTAACTCTTGCCTTTCTTGTCTGTCTTCCTGTCTCTCGTCTCAGAGCCCCTCTGTCTTGCTTGATAATTACGATTTTGCTCTGCTTCAGTGTTCTTCGAAGAAACGACAAGTTCTGAGAAATTAGAAAACCGCAATGGCGCCAAGGTCTTACGAATCCGTTGTCAAATTCCCTGTCGGAACTTCACTAGTATAGCTGTAGGGTTAGCCACGGCATCCGGGTTATAGCGCAACAGCTCGGCCACTGTCATACTCCCCTGTACTCCTGTGCATTCGGACGGGCCCCACGGGCCTCAGCCCGAGCCCGCCCGAGCCTGCCCCCTATTAATTTTTTATTTTTTTAGTTTATTTTATACAAAATCTTAATTGCAATTCTGCCCTTCATTAATCCAACATGACATGAGTGGACTGGTGCTGCGCCTTTGCTCTCTCCAGCAACCAGATATGGGTGTGGAACTTTTTTGCATTTTGCATCTTGCAAGTTCATATTCATGTAAAATAAGATATTTTACTAGGGGAGGAATATAATATCAGAGCCATTAGTTATCATATTCATCTTGCAAGTTCATATCATGGACCATCATATTGATTTTTTCCATATCTGCCAATAAATGATCTTCATCATCATCGTTTTGATTGTCACCAGAGGTTGATGAGCCAGTCTTGGATTGCATGATTTGTTGCATAATCGAAAAGTACTCTTCTTCTGTCTTGGCTGCCGCTAACATTGCACTTGCATGCGACTTCCTTGCAAGAAAAGTTTTTGTTTCCGACGGACATATTTTCTCTTTGCCGTGTTGTTTTAACCATGTTTGGACTGCCTGTATTTTGATTGTTTGTGGGACTTGATAGTTATCCCACCATTTGACCAAGAACACCCGTGATAGTATTGCATCTCCTTTGTCGTCAAAGAATTGGTGGTACTTCCATGAAAAAGACCAGGGAAAATAAAATTTTATTAAGAAGAGCAAAAGAGGATTGAATTGTTTTTCTTCGTCACTGGGGTTTAAGAATTTTTTGAAATGGTCAAAGCTTTCCTTGACCTCAGGATGTAGGATATCTGGTATTAAACCAAAGTAACTCCACCATAGCTTGAACCATTTTGGGATGTGTATTGGTTCCTAGTATTGAAGTAAAAAAGCCAGGAATGGGTTTGGTATGTGTTTTAGAGGAAAAAGGTGTTGAACCACGCTTGTTAGTAATACCAATAGTTGTAAGTGGGGGCGTGTTTGAATTTTGTGGTAAACTGGACTGGGAATAATATTGGTTTTGAGAGAGGATGACCCCATTGTTGAGGGTGGATGATTTTCTGGATGTTGCATGTTGAATAATCTGGAGTTATATTTTTATCCGAACCGAAAAAGTGTTTGAATCTTGCCGAGTCTGTGAATTCGAGGATTGGCATGTAGTATTCCTGTGGTTTGGAGAGATCCCAGAGTTTGAAATGCCAAACTTAAGGGAAAACGTTGGCGACTGTATCTTTTGGCTCAGGCTCTAAAAACTCGTTTTCGATGGTTATAATGGTTTGAAATCTTGTTTTATGTATGAGGTCAGAGGGTTTTTTCCTAATTTTGGTCTGATATGTTCTTACTACTATTTCGTTAGAACTGGTGTTTTTAGCAAGAATTTTGGTGTCTGTGACATGTTGAATATTGGAGGGAAGGGAAATTGGGGTATTTGATGAGGACATTGTATTTGTGGTTTCTGAAATGATATTGGAGGCCTTTTGTAGTACAGAGAATAGATTTGGTGACTTCAAAATTGATTCAATCCATTTTTGGACGGCTTTGAAGGATTTTTGAGAATATAGGGACTAAACAGGTGAAATTTCTTCTGTTGACGCTTCGACATATCCGCCCATGAAGTAATGGCTTGTTTCGATTTTCCTCGATCTTTTTGTTTTCCTTTTGTAGTAATTTATGATCTGTTTTGTAAGAACTCTCTGGTCAGAAAGTCTGGTATTGAATTTGTATCTCCCTTTATATATTCTATATCAAAATCAAATATAGATAAAATTGTTTGCCATCTAGCAAAAAATTGTTTTGATGCAATATTTTGAACATCTTTTTCAAGGATTTCTCTTGCAGACTTGCAATCAATGCGTAGTAAAAATTTTTGATTCAGTAAATCGCTTTGAAATTTTGTGATGCACATGACAATGGATAATATTTTTTTTATCGTAGAAGAGTTCTTTTGGCAATCATTCCAATGAGCTAAAGTAAATTGTACAATGCATTCTTTATCGTTTTGGATTTGTTTTAATATCCCACCATAACCAATATCTGAACCATCAGTTTCAACAATTTTTTGTGCTAGCGGATCTGCTATGTGAAGGCATGGGATTTCAAGAATTTGTCTTTTAATAAGTTGGACGGTTTTGGTGTGAACTTCAGACCATGGTACAAGATTCATTTTTAACATATCGTGTAACGGTTTTGCAAGTCTATTTATATTTAGGCAAAAATCCAGGACATAATTTAAACTTCCTAGAAATCTCTGTAGTTGAGTTTTGTCAATTATTTTATCAGGGAATTTATTGGAAAATTCAAGGGATCTTTCTATTGGAATAATAGTTCCTTGGGAAATATAATGACCAAGAAATCTTATATTTTTTTGAAAAATGGATATTTTTTATTTTGAAATGGCGAGGCCATTCTTTTTGGTTATATGGAAAAAAGTTATTAGGTGTTTGAAATGTTGATCGATTGATTGGGAAAAAATTAGTACATCATCAATGTAAACAATGCAAAAGTTGGAATATAGACCAAATATATCATTCATTATTCTTTGAAATTCGGAAGGGGCATTTTTTAGACCAAAAGGCATTACCATTCAAATTGCCCAAAAGGTACTGTGAATGCAGTTTTGTATCTATCTTTTGGATCGATTTGTATTTGCCAGAATCCTGATTTCATGTCAAATTTTGAGAAAATATTTGCGTCATGGAGTTTTTGTAGAAGGTCTTTTTTATTTGGTATAGGGTAACAAATCCATTTTAAAGCTGTATTTAGAGGTTTATAATTTATCACGAGGCGAGGGGCGCCTCTTTCGAGTTCCGCATTTTTATTAAAGTAGAAAGCCACGCAACTCCACGGGGATCTAGATTTAGAGATTAAGCCCTTTTTTTGTAAGTCATCTATTTCTTTTCGGCAATGGTTTTCTAGATCTCTGTTCATATGGATTGGTCTTGCTTTGGTGGGAATTTGTTTTTCATTAAAGTCCTTTTCATAAGGAAGGTCAACTAGGTGTTGTTTTCGTTCCCAAAAAGCATTTGGCAGATCTGAGCACAATTCAGTTTCTATCTAGTTTTGTAATTTTTTTTTATCTTTTCGTGAACTATTTTTTGTTGAAGTTGTGTAGTAGTTTTCTGATGTAAAACTTTTCTCTTTGTATCTTCGAGATCATTTTGTTTTCCCTTGATTAGGAGGTTTATTTGATTTTCATTAATAGAACAAGCTTTTATTATATTGAGATTCCTTGTTTTTTGTTTTTCTAAGAATGAAAGACTTATCATTACATTTTTTATTTTTGATGATATATGATCGTGGTTAACTTTATAAGGATTTATCATATTGATAAAAGGGGTGCCCAGAATTACAGTGTGATGGATATCTGGGATAAGCATGAAGGATGTGATTATTGATAAATTCTCTACTATAATTGAAGCATCAATTTTTACACTTATTTTCATTCTTGAATTATTGGCTGCATTAAGTTTTTCGTTTGTTGTAGATTTGTATTTGTTTGGCACAACACTTTCTTTAATGCAACTTAAATCTGCTCCCGTGTCAAATAGAGCGATTGTGTCAATCGTGAAATTTTTATCAAAGGCTATTGTTATTTTAACGAGATATTTTTGTGACGTTACTTGTTTTAGAATAAACAGAAAATCTTCAGGAATTTTCTCTATGTTGTGAATTTCATTTGTACCATCTTCATGATCTGAATCAGATTCGTTGTTTTGATAAAGACAAGTTTGGACAAGAGTTTGAAGTGTTTCAGAATCTTGTTTTTGTTTTTGCCGTAGGATATGTAGATCTTTTTTTATAGTTTTTATTTCAAATTTAAGATTTTCTATTGTAGTTGGTTGTTTCTTTTTAGACCGGTCTAGGATGGTAGTCAGGTCATATGGTTTTGAAATGTTAGAAGTATATTGGGGTTTTGAAGTTGATGGTTGTTCAATGTTAATTAAAACCTTTTGAAGGTATTCATTTTGCAAATTAGGGTCATTAATATGTTTTATTATTTCAAGAAAAAGTTCTTGGTCTTTAGTTAGGACATTAATTTGTTTTGTTTCATTTTCCGGTATTGATGATGATGAGGAAGAAGTAGCGTCTTCAAATTGTAGAGGGTCTTCATTTTCAGTATATAAAGATGTTGAATATTCAGAATCAGACGATTCAATGAGGAGGGAGGATATTTTATCAAGGACATCATTAGTTAATCCTAGGTTGTTAAGTTTTTTATTAAATCTGCAGTATCTCTGGGTGTGTCCAAGTTTTCCACAATTGTAACATTTTATTTTGGAAAAATCTTTTTTTGTAATTTTTTTATTTTTGTATGGAATTTTCTTGTAATAATTTTTCGTTTTTTGTTTTAAAATGGTTTTTTCTGAATTTATTGTATACGGGTTTTTTATAACCAGCGCAGTCATTGCATTTTTTGGAAGATTCCCGAGTTATATCAAATTGTTGGCAGAAAGACCCAAGTTCCTTCTTTGTTCTTTTCATATCCCATTTCAAGTGGTTTTGAAGCTTTAAATCCTGGAAAATCTTTAGTCCTTCCTTTTGTGTGAATCCTATTAGTTCGCCATAAGTGAGGTTGGAGTAAGGAATATTTTCAACGTTGTAAGTGTCTTTTATTTTGTTACGGACTTTTTCACCAAGGATGTTTTGGAGTCCAGCCAGAAATTTTTCTTTCCAAAATGGCTCATTTGCATCACCTCGTAACATTATTCTTGTTAGAAAGGTGTCTTTATACCATTTAAAGTCACTTAACTTTTTACATTTTAGGTTTGAAAGTAGTTTAGCATTTTTATCCTTCGTTATGGTGGGATCACCAATGAAATGAAGTGATATTGTCAATATTAACGTTGCAACATCATTTTGTATGGGATTTTGGTTCTTATCAAGAATAAGATTTCCTTCTTCATAGGTTTCTAAGGAGTCTATTATTTGTCGTTGTTGGTTTTCGGTGAGATAGATATCCCACCATCCTTTTAATTGTCCTGACATTCCCGCAATTAAAAGTTCAGCAATTGCTTTGTCACTCATGTGTGGTTGGCCCCTATAGGCGTTGGCACACATAGTCATATGTTGGAGAGTATTTATTATATTGTATTCAGACATTCCATCTATGTTCCATTCGTAGACAGAAGTAGCATTGGATTTTGTTTGGTTTAGGACATTTGGTTTATTTTCAAGGTCTATGTCTGGCGCAAGGTATTTATGTCCTTGGTTTTGCCATTTAATTTTGTGAATGTGTGGTTCGGAATCTACGAAAGCTTCGTCTTCTGATCTTATTTCAAGGATATTAATGTTTCTAATGGGGTATCTTGAACGGTTTCGTTATTTCTAATTGGTGTATCTGGGATAACTATTCTGGTGGAGGAAGATCCAACGCTATCTATCTGGTTTTTAATGGCTTTGATAAATTCATTTTGGGAACTTGATGATATTTCAAATGGTTTAAAGATAGGGCTCTTGATGGTTTTAGTATTTTTCTTAGGTTTTATGTGGCTAACAGTACTGAGCATGTTTTGTTCCATTCTACAAAGTTGGTCTCCTCTAGTATTGAGGTGAGTATTTGTGAAATTGTTTAGTAAGATAATATTTTTTACGTTTACGGAGTCATCTTCATTGATATTTTTATAAGCCGCAGCTTTTATGACTTGGTCATGAATAGGAATTTTTAGTTCTCTAAGAGGAGGGTCTGTTGATTCAATTTTATTATTATTTGAGGTTTTCCATATCGGGTGGCGATATATGGGATTTATACTTTTTGTGAATGGGTAATTGATTTCATTATTTTTTGCATATATTTCAAACCGGTCAAAAAATAGAATATCTATTTTGTGTTTTAAGCAAAAATTGTAGAATTCAACTTGTATTCGTATCTTTTTATCTGAGTAATTTTTAAAAAACCATTCTCTTTTTTCATAGTTATGATTATCGTAAAAATCTTGTCGAAGATAGTCTTTGTTTAATTCAAATCGTTTTTCAATATTTTTTAATTCATTCATAATATTTTCTGCAATGGCTGACCCGGTTGGGGAAGTTGGCGGGGAAAGTTCTATACGTCCAGGGTTTGGGTTATAGATAGGTTGAGGGACTTCAGTGGAATATCTAGTGTTTTGAATTACCGGTCTTGGGATATCTGATGTTGAAAATCTTGGTTGGAATCTATTTTGTGGAAACTCTCTAGATGGCATTTCTCCAATCATTGATGGCAATCTAGATACTCTTCCTAAGTCTATTGTGCTTGATGTTGAGGCATCATCTATGCTATATTGGGCTTGAAAAGGTCTTTCGAAAGACAATTGGACACGACCATCTTGATATTGTCTAATTTCTCTTAGCTCGGTATTTGGTCTATGATTGATTGGTTCGGCTCTAGCTGCACCTTCAAGGATTTATTCTTCTGATAAGGATATATCTTTCCATTTAATGGCTCTTGGAATATTGGTGTTTGACCGGTTTAGATCTGTTTGGAGGAGTAAGGTTTCTCCTTTTCCACTTTGATACCTATGTTTTGTGGCAAATGCAGAGATCATGGCCTTGTAGTGTATTTTAAAAACTATGGCAACATGGATGGATCCTTCTAACATATTGTAATTATGAGTTTTAACTTGTAAGACTAGAGATTGTAGAATATTTTTGTCATTTAAGGAGATTGTAAAATTGGGAAAACAATTGAAAGATATTGGGCCACTACATAGACTAGATTCAATTGAACTTAATAATGAATCTTCGAAATTTGTGAACCTGTCATCTCTAAGGACAGCAAGAATAGACGTATTTAGGCCTTCTTTGGTTAGTGGTTTTATTCCTACTTGGAGAAGACGTATATGGATGTATTTATATTGTTTGTCTTTATGTTTTTTAGTTCAATTTTTTGAAAGGAGATGAACACTCTCAAAAGGTTTTGAAAGTTGGATATCTCTTTCCTCAGTTTTAATGGTGAAATCTGTTTTGAAAATATTGAATTTTTGGGTTTTGTAAATTTGGTCTCTTTGAATTTTGGGAATATCCCAATCATCAATAGCTTTATTGAAATCTTCAAGGGTTATTTCTTCAGTATTTATGGGTTTTCTTGAACTAGATCCAGAAGTTGATGAACTAGAGACTTAAAGATTTCTATAGAAATTAGGTTCCATTATTATTCACAACTGCAAGTGTGAAATTACGTTCGATTGAGATTGAGCTAAACCATCGAATTAATCGGGACCACTCTCTCCTGTGAACGATAAATTTTCAACTTGGGGCTGCAAAATAATATATGTTTCCTAAGTATATAGATATATTCTTCCCCTAGTACAATAACTAATGGCTCTGATAATATATATAATATATATATATTATATATACTTTATTTGTCTTATTATTTACAAAGTTTACTTTATTTAATTTATTAAAAATGTTACAACTTACAAAGTTTTGCATTATTCTAAAGCGTATGATTTATAAAATAATTATATGGTTTATGTAAGACACAAACATGTATGATGAAAAATAATAATTATATTGCTTGATAAAGTCGTAACAAAAATACAATGAAAAACAGTGAAAATTACAACGATATTTTTATTTCATTGTCTTGGTATAATTGGTCGAACTGAGCGACGTCACATTGTCTTATTTGTATGGTATTTATTGATAAAAATTATTAAATTAAGTTTTTTTGTTTTTTTAATGAATATAGCCGTTTTAAATAATTACTTACATTCTGAAAAAAAAATTATTTATTTATTTTGGGGGCTAAAATAGCCGTTTCTAGCACTAAAATAGCAAAATAGCCTTTAATATCATTCATCTGATACTTTTACCTACCAATTTTAATTTATTTGGTGTCACCTCTTTATTAATTTGGTACTTTTCTAATCATTACCAATAAAATGTCCTCAGCCATTAGATCAAAGGTTGTCAATCTCGCCTCTTAGGCATCTAACGGTCCTTTTTTTAAAAAAAAAAAGAAAAGAAAAGAAAAGAAGTCAACCCGCGAGCCCGCAAGCTTCTCGGGCTGGGGGCGGGACATGTGGCTTCGGGTTGCGGGCGGGCTGACCCATGTCACTTTGGGCTGCAGAGCTCGTGGGTCCCATCGAGATGCGACGGGTGGCAGGCTGCCCGTGGGCCCGCCCCCGAATGCACAGGTCTACTCCTCTGAGTCAGCTGCGAGAACTCATAAATCTTTCGTAAACAGTAGTCCTCAGGAACATAATACGCCAAGAATGCAGAAACAAAGTCTGACCATGTCGGTTCATTCACCCGGTATTCGGTCAGAATGTCAAGCACCTCAAACTTCTTCTCAACCAGCTCCAACCATCTCTCAACAGTGGCAGGATCAGGGAATCCTTCAAATTTCGGAAGGGATTGATTCATGAACTCTGCAAAGGTTCTCCTCTTTCTAGCAGCATGATCGCGTGGTTGTGATGCTTGTTGCATAGCTTGGAAAGCAGTAGCCATTTGCATAAATTCAAACGCACGACGCGGGTTAGGGGTATTTCGAGAATTCCATACCATGTTGATCAACTGTAAAAAGATTAAAGTGTCAGGATTATGGATGGTGATACAAAACAAAATACGACCAAAGAACATGAAGAAAATAAATAGCTTTCTGGTGTTGTACCCTAGGTTCCGTAACCTAGGCTCTAATACCAAACTGTAACACCCCTAGATGGGGGTTAGTAGAATAAGACAAGAACAACGAATTTTCAAACTTGGACCGGTCAATGACACATAATCATTTAAACGATACAGTTGAATATTCAACGTCCACGTCAACAAACACATAACTTTTGCCCAGGGACTTAAAACGACAATACAACATCAACGTCCACAGTTTATACAACACCATAAAATGAAAAATATAAAGTATCACCATGACAAATATCCTTAATTTAATACATTACAAGTCTGTATAAAAGATCAACCCAAAAAGCGGGATTCACTTCGACAAACACTAGAGGTACGGTTAAGCTAATCAACACGTGGACCTCCTAACTCAAACTAATCCTCGTCTGGAGTCTCATACTGATCACCACTTTTAACTGGAAGGAAAAAAATGTATATGGAAGGGGTGATCACCACACGCTTAGTAGGGAATCTATTACCAATTCTCTTTACCGAACCTTTATTAGTCAAATTTCAATTAAATAAATTAAACGTCATCATAAACCATTTAATCATAATTTCATCATTTTATCATTCCAATAATAAAATAAATAAATAAATATACTCCGCAAAAGTCAAATCATTTCGGTGGTCTATGCTGAGTCAGGTCGCGCCTTTTCTCCACTTTATCCCATCGAATCCTCAAGGTACGAGCACAGGTGGACTAGAAGTCCCTAACCGTAACTCGCCCTCGACTCGGGATCCTAATTACCCAAAAAGACGGCCAGTTCTCCATGGGTACAAATGTTGACTTTTAGGTCACCAATCATATCCATATCCGGCCTACTGCGCAGTAGCCAGCTGCTCGTCAGCAGCTCATCCGCCCGAAGCGGGTACCATACCATGATAATCATCATCCGCCCGAAGCGGGTACTATATCATAATAATCATCATCTGCTCAAAGCGGGTACCATATCAACACACGTCATACTATGTCATACTCGCTATCAAGCGACGAAAAATCACAAGATTAACTTTATCTTTTGGTTTTTTTAAAATAACATAATATGTCATTAATTCCAATTTTAACCTATCCGGTTCAATCTTCATTAAATCGTTTGTTTCTACGTTCATTTTAAATTGCGAGAAAAGGTAATAGCCCCTACCTCAATCCGTGCAAACCTTGAACGATCGACTAGCTAGTCGAAGATGTGGGTTCGTCTTGGCCCTGAGATTGATGATTTAGAGACTTCGGTATCTGTTGAACTATTCAAAACAGGTGGTTCGGGCAGCACGGTGTTCGAGGCGACCACGGGACGACTATCCGTGCCAACTATAACACCGATACCATCCATAAGTCAAATACTACAAATATTGAAATTTAAACTGTTAATTGAAAACCCGATACGCTGAAATTTAACCCGGGCCAAACCCCCGTCGGGCACGCAAAACGAGGCAGCAAAACGAGCATCAATTCCACAAATTTATACTTCTCCTAGCTTAATTGGACTGTTCTAAACGCAATGGCGAGGTTAATTTCATCAATCAAGGCCCAGAATATACCTAATTTGATCATCTCAAAATCAGAAACTAGGGCAAGGAAATTCGAGCTCACCGAAAGTCCGATGACAATTCCGACCGAGGGCTTTCGATCTCCTCGACGAGGGATTCAAAACCCTTCAATTAATTTTGAGATCGGAAAATGAAAACTGTTGACGTGGTTTCGCACGCCAACGGTCAAGGATATTGCGAATGGAATTTTGATTCGAATGTGCTAAGATTTTTGTGGATCCTGACCTCCGCGTCGTCAATACTATCAACGATGACACACGAAATTGGAGAAAAAAGAAAACTAATAAAACACCAGAGTTTTTTTGAGACGTTCGTCCCAATGCGGTAGTTTACTACGTCCTCTGTACGTTTATTTCTTTAGAAGGATTGATCAATCGGAACAACAAGCTAATTCCTGATCGATCGAAAATGAAAGAAAAACACTCTGAAGATATGAACTCTCAAGACTCTTTTCTCTCAAATGTGGATGCTTGTGTGTGTGTAGAAGAGTTGTCTTCTTGCCTTTATAGGCGTCTAGCTTCTGCCCGTTGGAGGTGGTCGTTGGTAGTGGCTTCGAGTTCGGGGCTTGACTTGCTGCTGAGCTGACACGTGGGCCACGTCTTGCGAGATTGTCGTGGTAGTGGACCTTGACTGGTCGTCGTGGGGTTCGAATTCAGGTCGTGGCATTTTTATGGTCGGTCTTCGGAGGTTTGAATTGAAGTGGCTGACCAGGTCTGTTCGTGCTTGAATGTAGGGCTCTTTTCTTCTCAAGGGGTTTTATTCGACTTCTGCTCGAATCCCTTTTGAGACAATCAGTCCGGGAGGAGCTTTGGGTGTTGGTTTTAACCAAGTGTTTGAAGTGAGATTTTGAGTTCTGTCCGGATTCTTCCCTTGGAACTCTGTTCGGACTTTGAGCTTATTCTGCTCGGGCGAGTATCTTGCCTTCTGGGCTTTTAATTTTTCTCGGGCCCAAACACAATCAGGTGACTAGTGGGCTTTTGGGCTTTGTATTTCACAAGCCCAATTTCATATGAACATTTAATATATTCAAAACTTAGGTCAAACAATTTAATATTTAAATTTGATTAATGACCTCACAATTCCAATTTATGGAAAAAATTTGCAAATCAACAAAAACAGCGGCCGACGGCAATGATTGACGGCGGCGATGGTGAGGTGACACCACCAACAAACTCTAATAAGCTCCTTGAACATGGTTCCGGTGTTAGATTTCTTGAAATCAAACCGTAACTAAAATGATCTAGAGTTTTAAACCCGCACCTTCCGTCGAACACTCCGGTCAAACACCACCACATCCGTTTGTCTTCCGCCCACCAGCTTGTTCACCTCCTCGAGAGCTTTCCAACTGTACCAAGATCTCGTCGATCGGAGCTCCGGTGGCCGAGTTATCAAGCTTTGAAATTTGGTTGAGGGAGAAATTTTGAGAAGAGAGAGAGATACGGGAGGAAGGAGAGAGAGAAAAAAGAAGAAGGGAGAGTATTTGAACCCTTACTCACACCTTTTTTTTTATCTAATATATATATATATATATATATACATATATATTTATTGGGTTTTACATTTAATTTTTCACCAAAATATATCATCTATTTAGAGTTTCATTTTTTAAATTGTTTAAATAATTAATTAAAAATTATGAAGATGAAGGGTAAAATTATCGATCATACACTAAGGGTAAATTTTAGTTGTTTTTGAAATTCGAGTGTATATTTTTATCAAAAATAAAAATTGATGGTATAAAAAAGTAAAATTCCCTATATATAATAGTATATATAATACTATCTTTTTTATTTAATTAAATATATAATATTATTTATTGGCTCTTGCTACTCTTTTTTGGTTTAATTCAATGGTCTTTAGCAAACTAGCCAAAGAAACTCTAATTTTTTTGCAAAATAGTTAATGTTTGGTCAATATTTCGGACTAGCCAATTAACCATATCAACCAATGTTAAAGATTTTTTTGTTTGGTTTTTCTAATATATTCTCATCCTCGGAAGCGAAAATTTCGGAGAATCCCAGAAAACACATATCTAGATAAATACGAGTTATTAAACTTACTTGGAGAGAGAATGAGTTCTCAATCGTTTACTTTGATTCTTCAAGAACCGAATCTCGGAATGTTCGTCAGAGGATTGCCTTCACGTTGTCGTCTTCACCACCATGATTCCATGGAGATCACGAGCTTCTCAAGTGTTCGGCCTCTATGTAGTTCACCAAGTCGCTAACAGAATTCTTTATAAAACCGAAAACACCGAATCGGAATACTAGCTCCTCATCGGTTATTGGAAACAGACAAACTCTCGGCTGTATGGGAAATTCGATCTCTCTCTCTTGTGTGTAGAAGAGAGGTCTAATTCTCTCTTATATAGATGAGAGTATTTTACATTCATCAATATGTATCTCATATGATTGGTAAGTTTTCCATTATGAAATATCTCATCTATATAAGGGTATGTGATATATGTGATTAATGGGCTTGATACATCAAATAAGTCAACCATATTAATCACATTTGATTCTCTAATTAATGTCATGAATCGACACATTAATTCATGTGGGCCCGTCTAGATCCAATCCCAAATCTTTGGGTACTTATAGCGTAAAGCTCTATCAATCTCCCACTTGCATGAAGATGTTGGGATTTGAATTTCATGTAATAATCTTTAGTGTCTTTTGAGCATTAATGGTCCATTGATAAGTATTTTCTTTTCCAAAATATCTCGTGTTATTAAATTCCGGTTCATACTCCGCTTCGGTTGCGAGTTCGGTGTGACCCTGTAGGATTTTGCAGTGTTGGCAATGAGTTTTAATTCATTAGTAGCAAGAGGTATCTAGTAAGACTTTGTTACTCCTAGTCTACAAAATTTCGGCGATCCTATATTTTATGTATTTAAATTTTACATGTAAGTCGTATCTCTTCTTGCCTATACATCTCAAAGAGTGACACAAACCATGGACTTTGTACTTCTGTATTGCCTTTTTCTAGTTTCATGTTTACTTGTACTTAGTATCATTAAATTAATCAAGTGTAACTACTTTACCAACTTGAGCATAACCATGCTTTTATGATCCATTCCTTACAAGAGACCCTGAGTAGTATAATTCCAATGAGGAGAGACATCTTACATTAATCAATCCATTCCACAAAGTATGTGACAGACCGAAAGTCAACTTTTATAACCACTGGTTACGGATAGCATTTAACTGCCTTCAAAGTTTGTGACTTGCCAGGTAATGTAGTGTGACATTTGCTCAGATATAAGGAATAATGTATTTCTGTTATCCGTTCTGGAGATATTAGTGCCGCCTTCTTAAAGTCTTATTTCCATGTGAATCTCCCATAATGTGGGTCTGTCCGGCCAAAGTTCTCATAGCTCCAATAAATGTGATTTAAGAATGCGAGATTCTCCTAAGTCGAGAACCATTATTTTCTCCTTATAACATACTAGTCCCAATGTGTGACATATGCCCTCTATTTCTTATTATGGTACTAAACTAGGGACCTTTTACAAAATCATCCAGTATGATAGAATAAGGACGTTATTTTAAGAGTACTAATATATTAATATGAAATGTAATGAAACTTTGGCTTTGTTTAAAAATGCACCAACTAATATATATTTAAAATATTCTCAAAACATCAAGATAAAAGATTTGTTCACTAGATACAAAAAAATTAAAGGTATCCAATGCCTATAGACTCTGAATGACGAATGTATTTGTCACGTGACAAAGTATTCGTTAATGGATCGGCCACGCTGTTTTATGTGTCGATTCTTTGGATGTTCCTTTTCGGTTGACGATCTCTCAAATGAGGTGGAACTTTTGGAGTATGTATCTTGCGGTCTTGGGTGATTTGAGCTCCCTAGCTTGTGCGACGGCTTTTTTTTTTGTCACAATAAAGTGGAATTGGATCGGCTATGCTCGTAATCGTACCTAGATCAGTAAAAAGTTACTTGATCCAAACTGCATCGTTAGCTGCCTCACCAACAACCAAATACTTTACTTCAGTGGCGGACAATGGCGGATCCACGACGAAGGCTATCTGCCATTAACGCCGAGACCAAGCTATGTTTCTCCGATGAAGACGATGATTTCTCTTAGCTCGAGGAAGAAGAAGATAATTTAATTGGATATTATCATTGTTCGACATATTCTGTATATGTCCTCTATTCAGATACTAATCCCAGTGTATAAGATTATGGTCATTTTCCTAGGAATGAATGGTTCTTATTAATGTTAATCTTTTGTAGTTATCTGCGGATTATAGATATACATATCGAATTGAATGTTTGATACTTAGTTCTTTAACTTTGCATTTATGTTAAGTCATCACATTTGGTCTTTGTGAGGAGGTTTGACTAACATAAATAAAGAACTTAAAATTGGTCCATAGTCTCGATCGAAAGTGGGAACTTCTGATCGGGTACAACTATTGGTGAACTTAATAGATCACATACGTGTGGTGACCTATTACCGGGTCATAGTGTTGTTCGTGCAATGTTAAGTTCATCAAGTATGAAGTGTCTTCATATTGGACGGGACTAGACTTATATCAGAAATCATCATATAAGTCCGTCATTGATGAAAGTACGATAAGGCCGCTATGATGATCACATAAAATCGGTTGATGTCCTGAGGTAATATGAGTTTGTGCGGCTCAACTTAAACGATCTTTGATTTAATCGTTTCAGTTTGCAATTGAGTATTCCCAACACTTTTATTTTGGGATAGGAAGGTTGACCAAGACAAACAATATGATTACATATATGAATAATAACTTTATGATTTCTAATATGATTACAGATATGAATAATAACTTTATGGTTTCCTTATTATGATTTGTGGAAAGAAAATAAGAACTCATGCGCAGCTTACAGATTCATAACCCAATAAGTGAGTAGTTTGCAACAATCATATATTAAGGTAGTGTCGTCAAAAGGGTGGAGCGATAATAATATATTTACCCTTTTAATGAGAATCATATAATACGAAAACTGCTCTTCACATATCTGATTGTATCAACGGACATCTGTATTCAGGAATACATAATATAAACACACTTGATAGTTCATCTTCGCGCTATAGTGGAATGTTACCGAAGTTGGTGAAAATTCTACACTTTCACCGGTAGCTCGGGTGTGTTGTCCATTTGTCCCCTTTGTAGCTCCACAAGGATGACACCGCAATCATGTTTAATATACTAATTAAACATTGAATGGATCCAATCAAGAGCGATTTTGATTGTTTTTACGAATTCATTGAATACCCTAAAAGTGGCAAAAGTACCAAAGTTTTTGGTACTCGTCGGGAATGTAAAAATTGATAAATTAATTTGATCCCTGGATAATTCCATGATTCTGGGAAATCAAATTCTGTAAATTCATCATTTTGAATCGTACAATTCTGATGAACAGTCTGAGAGTTATGATCAAAACAGTTTTTGAGCTAAGGCCGAAATAGTCACTGTTTTTACCTGCGAATTTAAGAGAGAATAAAATTGGAATTAATTCCAGGAATATTTAATTAATAAAATAATTATGTGATTCTAGTGTTTTAATCTTGAAAATAATATAAGATTTGATTGATTAAATCTTATGTGATACTTTATGAAAGATTTGTTTTTCGATTTATTCTTTATTTGATTTAATCATTTAATCAAATCTTTGAATGAATATATCCAAAGTAGTTGAGATAATCTCTCAGAAGTGGAACCCTAAACCACTCACAAAACACACTTTAGACTTGAGAAAATCGCATTCTCTCTTCCTCTCTCATTTCTTGCTAATTTCTCAGGGAAAATTCTTTCTTGCATTTTTCTTTTAGGCTTTAAAGGTTATTCTAGGAGAGCCCACGCTCTCAGCGACATAATCCCGGGTGTTAGGTACGCGTTTATGTGTCAGGTACGTGTTTATGTGTTTATCGATTATGATATTATTTACTGTTACTCGTGGCTCAATTAAATCAAATAATAATGGGTTAAGAATGTTTTATCAAGATCGGGAAAAATCATTTTTGTTTTATGTATAACCGGATGTCGTTATAGGGATTATTGGTATGAGACTCTAATCCTGGTTAAAAATATTTTAAAAGGTTACCCCACGCGTCGTATACATTGGGCAATTATTTCTTTTGGGTATTCTTGAGAACCAGATCCTATGGAATCGGCATCATAGCGATATCGATCCCAACAATCGGTATCAGAGCGAGATGTCAATTCCAACAACCATTTTGTCATTCAATCTTAACATTATTACAAAAAAACATGACTTATAATTACTATTTTATCCTTCATTTTTACATTATTACAAAAAGACATTGTGTTTTGCACACCACCAATCACGAAAACTTGTATATGAGATTTCAATTTGAATTTGCTAAAGGATCGTGGATCTTGACCTCGTCGTTGTCGATACTTTGATGATGACAAAATAAAACGAATAAAACAGTAAAAACACCGAGGTTTTTTAGAGAGGGTCGTCCCAATGCGGTAGTTGACTACGTCCTCTATATGTTTAATGATTTAGAGAGAGAGATTGACCAGAACCACAAGCCGATTCCAAATTGATCAAAAAAGATGAAAATAATAACACTCTGAAAAAAATACAAATCTCACAGACTATACTCTCAGGTGATGCTTGCGTGTGTGAGATGGAGTTGTCTTATTGCATTTATAGGCCTTTGATTTCTGCCCGTTGGAGTCTTTGTGAACGTTGGTAATGGACTCGAGATCGGCGCTTGACTCTCTGCCGGGCTGATACGTGGGCCATTTCTTGCGAGAATAGGACAGTAGTGGACTTCTACTTGGCGTCGAGGAAGTTTGAATCCTGGTCGGGCCTTGGGGCGTTCCTACGAAGCTTTAACCTATTCAGCTTGGTCTTGTTGCTGGTGCTAGATTCCTGCTCGGGTCCCTATTCTGGCAATTTCTGCCCCGGGATGAGGTAGGTCTTTGGCCGAGGATCCTGGTCGGGCCTTCGCCTTATTTCCTTCTTTAATGGGCTTTAATTTTATACTATTCCAAAGGCCCATTTGCATGAATAATTATATTCATTCATGAATTTGATCCACATTTTTGGACCGTAAATTTAATTAATGTGACTTTATCGGTTCAAAATATGGAACAAATTCACACATCAACGATTACAAGAACAAATAATTAACTTATACTAAGTGTGTATATATATGTGTATATATATATGTGTGTGTATTGCATGCGTGTGTATTAAATAACAATTGGGTAGTGGTTTCGAATTTATATTAGTACAAAATTGTATATTTTGGTTTTTTTTTTTCACTTTAAAACTAAAAATAACGCTATTAAGGTTAAACACAATTTTTACCAATCACCAAACTTTCAATTTAAATTCAGGTTGAACCGCATTTGATATAATATTTTGTTTGTTTTGTAATCAAGCATTAGTTTCATATATGTTATATGTCTTCAAAAATCACGTCATGCCTTAATTTTAATATTACAATGCCCATAGTATTGTATACAATAATGTTTTAGTTTTAAAAATATAATATGATGTATTTAAAAATTATAAATTCCTCCTATAAGAAAAACAAAAAGTATTTCCTTATAAATACATATTTTATAAAAATATTTGATTATATTTGACATATGTAAAAAACTAAAATATGTGCCACGGGAAAGAAAAAAAATATTTTTTAAATAAGTTAAAACTAATATTTGTAAGGAATTATTTGATTATTTTAAAACAAAATAAAAAATATTTTTTTATAAATACACATTTTATAAAATTATTTTATTATGTTTGATATATGTAAAAAAAAAAAGTAAACATGTGGACCAACTAGAAAGATTTTTTTTTTTTTTAAATGCCATGTGGCGGCGACCCAACCTTTGACCACGCGGTGGCTTGTGTCACGTTGCACACCACATGAGACAACCTAATGACCATGTAGACAGGTTTCTAACGGCGCTAGTTGGTTGGTAACAAAAGTGCGACGTTGCGTACTTTCGAGGTTGGGTACCTATTGGAGAATATGACCAAATGTTGAGTATTTTAACCGCAGTTAACCCATTTTTTATTTGTAAAATAGCTAAATATTAATTATTTTTATCAATGGTTGATATGATTATAATGATTAATATGACTATTTTTATAAAAGTTAATATAACTAATTGATTTTTTTTAAATATTAGTCAAATATTAATTATTTTATTAATTTTGAATTATCAAATTGACTATTTAGCATAAAAATATAAAATTTATGGAGAGAATTATTGATATTTTAAAGTCAATCGAATAAAACAGATTCATAATTCTGATTTCACTCTAGAAGTTATACACTGTTGCTTGGTAGTTGGTGTTCAACTTTTCCATGATTATATTCGATAATCTTCGATTATCCGTCTTACCGGTATCTATCAGTAAAAAGACCATGGCAGAACTTTTCCATAATTTTTGTCGAAAATCGGCAAACATCTTGAAAAATAACAAAAATATGATACTTTTCAATAATTTTGTATTTTTCGATGATTTTGTTTTGAGTATATACATAAGTGAGAGTGAGATTATATGTTATTTATCAATGTTTGAGTATGAAATTATTTTATTTTTGGCGTTTTAATGTTTTATCAGTATTACAAACTTAGTAAATATAAGCTCAAAATATATTTTATAAGTTTTTCGTCGAAAATTATCGAAAAATGTCGACAATCATCGAAAAATGTCGGTAATCGGCAAGCTACAGTATTATAAGTTTTCTGTCGGTTAATCGGTAAGGTATCGAAAAATCCGTAAAAAACAGCAAGCGATAAAGCAAATTCGATAAGTTAAACCTTGGTTGGTACTTGGTACCTTCAGACCTTCTATTAAAATTAAGTATTATCAATATTTTTTTCGCTCGATTAATTGTAATAATAATTTAATAATTTTGGGGATCAAATATAAAGCGAGAAAGGGGAAAAAGTCGTCGTACGATACAGAACCTTACCCGCGAGTCGACTCAACCAGTTTCGCGTTCGCTAGGGTTTCCTTTTCATGCGATTCGCTTCAAACCACATCGATCCCATCTCATCCAAATTCGCCAATCTAGGGTTACCTTTTCTCCAATCGTGATCGAGGTTCTGAATTCCTTCCACCGATTCGGAAGCAATGCCGCCGAGGGTGGTCAAGAGAGGGGGTGGGGCGAAGAGGGGCGGGAGAGCCACCAGAAGCTCTCTGAAGGCGCAGGATCAGACGCCGCCGGAGCTTCCAGGAAGCCCGGCGGAGACCGAGGAAGTTCCGGCCCCGGAGCCCACAGAGGAAGTCAAGGTCGAAGCTCAGCCTGTCGCTGAGAAATCGCCGCTTCCGGTCGTCGAGGAAAAGCCCATCGTCGATGTCAGCCACGAGGTTTCCGATACGAAACCCGAAGTGACAGAGTCCAACGGTTTCACGAGTAAGTTTTATGCTTTTTCTCCGTAGGTCTTTTTCTTTCTTTTCGCTTATTGCCTATTATTTCATCAAGAATTTCGTTTGTTAGGAATCAATCGCAAGTTTTCCTTGGCATGAGACGATTGTTTTTGTTGATTAGAGGCTTTGAGGTGTTGAATTTATATCGTGTGTTCTTTGGTAATATCTTAATTTGGAATATAATCTTCTTGGTGATCTCTAGGCTTTACATATTTCTTGTTTTTCCCTTTATAGGCTATAAATTTTAGGGCCTTACATATTTCGTTTATTGTATTGGGTTTTCTTTTTCGGGATTCTTGGGGCATTATCTTCGCAGAAGCTTGGTGATTGATGGAAGTGGTGAAGTCGGATTAATTAGGACTCGGTAGGTTAATTAGGTGATCTGGGTTTCTTCTCTCTGAAGATCCGTAGGACAAGTGTTCTCGCAAGACAGTGCAGACATATTTACTTACGTAATTAACACGACGCTTATGCGTTTGGCTTGCTTGTTGACCACTATCTTATGGCAGAGGAAGAGAAAATGAAGGAGTCTGTGGATGAGTATGAAAGGGATGAGAGGTTGGATCTGGAGGATAATGATCCTGAATACGAAACCGAAGAGTATGTCGGGGTTGACTATGACGAGAAGGAAGTTGACCCGGAAGAGGATGTGGAAGAAATGGTAGAGGAGGAGGAAGAGGAAGAAGAGGAGGAAGATAACTTAGTTGAAGAAGATGAGGAAGAGGAAGAGGAGCTTAGAGTCGATGTGCAGGAACATTCTGAGGGTGCACGGGAGCACAGGGAAAAGGTCGATGCAGATGAAGACGAGCACCATAAAGTTGTGAAGGAGCGGCGAAAACGGAAAGAATTTGAAGTATTCGTCGGAGGCTTAGACAAGGAAGCAACTGAGAGTGATCTCCGAAAGGCTTTCGATGGAATAGGTGAAGTCACTGAAGTCAGGCTTATGATGAACACTCAGACAAAGAAGAACAAGGGTTTTGCATTTCTGCGTTTTGCAACAGTGGATCAAGCAAAACGTGCAGTCGCAGAGTTGAAAGATCTAGTGGTAAATATTGAATATTGATAGTATAGTCTGATTATCAGTTGACATTTATTCACATGCGAAAAACTTACACTTCCAATGAATGATGAATGGAATTTCAGATTCATGGCAAACAATGTGGTGTTAAACCTAGTCAAGACAGCGATACTCTTTTTCTGGGTAATATATGCAAGTCATGGACTACTGAAGCTGTAAGTTTACCCCTTCATTTTGAGTACTTACTGGGAGAAACAATAGTTACTTGAGTGGCTATCGAAGTTGTTGGTTAGCTACTTAATGTTTTCTCACAACTATGGTTTCAGTTGAAAGAGAAGTTGAAACATTACAGAGTTGAGAATGTTGACGAGGTGACGCTAGTAGAGGATAGCATCAATGATGGCATGAATCGAGGGTTTGCATTTTTGGAATTTTCTTCGCGGTCAGACGCTATGGAAGCCTTTAAGCTTCTGCAGAAGAGAGATGTTGTATTTGGAATTGATAAGCCGGCCAAGGTTTCATTTGCAGATTCGTTTATTGATCCCGGTGATGAAATTATGGCACAGGTATTCTTTTAATATTATGTGAAACTTGAGCATGCATGGATATATCTTTTCTTGGTTTGTCACGTGAACTGTAATTTGGATTCTCACAATTTTGATTCACACGGGGAAAGCAAGTTTTTTTTCTTTCTTCTTTTCCTTGTCTTCTTTACCTATCATGTATATAATAAATGAATGAGTTCTCTCCACTTTACACTTATGTTTGATTATTTTAACCAGTTGACTATATTATATTCTTCTCCCTTCTATATATATATATTATATATATTATATATATATCCCTTTTGTTATAATAGAAGTCTCTGATCACACCTGAAAATTACAGGTTAAAACTGTATTTTTGGATGGAATACCTGCATCATGGGATGAGGATCGTGTTCGTGGGCTTCTCAAGAAACATGGAGATATTAAGAAGGTTGAGCTTGCACGAAATATGGCATCTGCTAAGAGGAAGGATTTTGGTTTTGTTACTTTTAGCTCTCATAATGCTGCAGTGATATGTGCAAAGAGCATTAATAACACAGAGTTGGGTGATGGTGACACCAAGGTATCTCTTTCGACCTCTGTCGTAATCTGGTACTTTTTGTTGGTATTAATGGGAAATAGAGAGAGAGCATAGATTTAGGAAGATTTTTTATTTATTTTTTTATATAGGAAGAATTTCTGAATGATTCAAATGCTTAAGGAGAAGAAATGCAAGAAACCATTAATAATTAATCCGACTAAGCACACATCTATTTACAACTAAATTCTATAGAATTTATAATTATAAACTATTACAATATTTCAGGCCAAAGTTAGGGCTAGGCTGTCAAGGCCTCTACAGAAAGCGAAAGGAAAGCTCTTCGGTCGTGGAGATTTCCGGCCATCACGCAGTTCTGGTAGAGTTTCCAGGGGATCTTGGAGTCACCACTCACCACGTTCTGTTCCGGTTCGTGGAGTGAGAGGTGCTGGAAATCGGGCTCCGCCACCAAGTATGAAGCGGCCAGTGGGATTCCGAGACCGGAGACCGCCGATCTCTGTGCCGTCAAGATCCCGACCGGTGGCGCCTCCGCCGAGGTCTTACATCCGTAGAGCACCTGGTATGACTTCGAAGAACTGTTAGCTTTATTTTAGTTACCCTTTTAGTTTTAATCTATTAGAGATTTATATTATTTTATTTATGGGATATGAACTTTCTGAATAAGTTTCTTCATGGGTAATATCCTTTTGACAAATTTAAATAAATATTAAAGTATTAACCATTTAGTCCCTACTACGATTATGTAAAATTAACCTATCTATCTTAGGAATCAATTTCGATTCATATCAGGATCAGAACTTGATTTCGTTATCAGCCTATTTGACTCTAATTCTTGAATATAGTAAGTAATCAGATTCAGAAACAATATCTCTTTTCAAATTCTTAATTAGTTGCAGTATATATTTCTTCTTATTTTTTGTAGTGGTTAGTCGCCCGTATTTGCTTATAGTTAGTGTAATTTACACACCATAAGGATTATATTGTTAGGATTTAGGATTAGATTTTGATTCAATTTAACAGTGAGACTGTTATTCTTGAATTTAAGTAGCTCTACGGAGTGAGGTTTCTTTCTCATGAACTTCTTTGACTCTTTATTTCATTCTGTTTGTTGTATTATATAATCAGGTTCCAACTCTTTGTATCTGTTTACAGTTTCTTCCCATCCAAAGAGTAGTTTGAAGAGGGAGTATAGCCGGCGTGAAGATCTCCCCCCGCCAAGAAGCAGACCCATTGCAGATTATGGCCATCGGGTTGTCCAAGAAAGACGCCCGTCATATAGAGAGGAATATGTTCCACGGGGTTCGGGCTACTCTGACCCGCCACCGAGAAATACATCCCGTCCCACATCGAGAAGAGCTTATGTAGATGATGAGTATGTTCAAAGGTTTGAACGACCACCACCTCCTCCGCCACCTCATCCCAGTTACCGCGAAGGACGTGGACGTGATTATGATCCGGTTATTGGTTCAAAACGTCCTTACATGGTTAGTCTTATTAAGCAAGTCTAAAAAATACACTTTTTAGAAATGGGATGCCACTTTAAGCCATGCTTGGTGACATTTTAAAGCCCATATTTAATGTTTAATTTTTGCTCAAGTACATTTGTAGTGAGAAACCACTCCCGGTGCATGTGAAATTAATTTCATTGGACCACCTTAATTTTAGTTATTTCTTTTATTATTATTAGAAATTAACAAGATTTATTAATAAATTGATGAAAAGAAACTAAGAAACTTTGTCCAAACAACTTTGTTTATGTTTTTTTTTTTTGGGTTTTTTTTTTTGGTTTTTTTTTTTTCACTTTTCGTTTCCATAATTTATTTCTCCTAACATAAAAGCTCAAAACATAGAATTTTCTTACAACTTCCTTGTATATGGGTTGCCATTTATACAATTTTTCATGGCAGGACGATATTCCTCCTCGGTCTGTTGATGTTCGCCAATCAAGGGCACGGTTGGAATATGATTATGGCGGAAATGCTTCTCCTTATGTAGATGCTTATGGTGAGAGAGTTGGAAGACCGAACTTAGGATATGGAAACAATAGCAGAACAAGTCAAGATTCACGTGGGATGTATAACAGCCGTCACAATCCGAGTTACGGAGGAAGTAAGTTTAATCTGAATGATTGTATCTGTATTCTATTTGATTTTGTTTGTTCAAGGGCTTAATCTGATCGGCCTATTTCAGGTTCTTACGATGGGCATGATGTCGGTGGAATGTACTCATCGAGTTATGGTGGCGAATACGTGTCTCGTGGCTCTGATGTATGACTGACTTATTTATGTACTTCTTGCTTTATGTATTTATTAGAAGTTTAGAAAGTTGGGGATTAGTTAGCTAGTATCCTTGCGTACAGTTATTGGTATAATTAAATTAATTATGATATTCAAGGGACTTTGATGTGTTATTGTAGGTTGGTGGTGGTGGTGGTTATTCATCTGTGTACTCAAGTCGCGGAATGGGAGGAAGTAGCTATATGGGTAGCGGTGGCTCGGGCTCGTACTACTAGGTATGTAAATTTTATGTTTTTATTTTATTAGGTGTTTCTTTTTCCAGTTTTAAGTGCACTTTAGAATGTAATCTTTTGCGGGAGAAGCCACTACTTTCTACCGGATATTTTGGATACTGAAGGAAGCAACAATAAGTGGTGATTGGCAACGAAACGGAGCAATTTGGTCACAAGTGGATTTGTGTATTGTCACAGATGCGACTTGACAAAGACGCTTATGCAATATGACGCTTGCATTGTGGAGAGACGGCCTTTCCGATCTGGTAGCCTCTGGAGTTTCTAGGGTTTCGTATATATTAGGTTTCATTCAGCTTTGGTTTCTTCGGACGTGGAATTATGCAGCTCTACCTATCCAAAGGAGATTTGAGGAATTTTAATGTTGTGAATTCGAGGTCCTGCTTTGCTTTGAAAGTGTGTTGCGCCTTTGTGTTCTTCCCGGCAGATTAAATTGAAAAATAAAGGATCTATTTATGGATAAGGAATTTGATTATCGTGTCGACTGAATCTTCTGGAAAGTTCTGGCACTATATGTTTTAGTGTTTTAAACAGGATTAGAGGCTTAACCAGAGCACAGAAAAGTCGACCAGTATGAGCTTGTGACTTGAATTTGGAATTTCCTTTCATTTGTTATTAAACTTGCTCCATCTGACAAAATTTGCGAGCTGTACACGGATATACCCGAGACAAGCTTGCTGGCCTGGAAATATGGTAAGTTTCTGGTTCAAACAGTCTCTCGTGGTAGCAAACCCTAGATGTTCAAATTATTGGAGTCTTCAGAATTTTGCTCAATTCACTTCTCAGGTTAAGAGCAGTAGTATCTCAATCACTTGTTCTTCATGAGCTCTCTTTCTCCCTTCAGTTTTTTTGACGAAGTGCTATATCTTAAAGCTTTCTTTTGTTAAGTTGGCGTGCTCAAGGTTTACCCGACTGGAGGGACGGACGAGAATCCGATATTATGAGACTCTTATACCCATCTCGAACAAGCAGTTTCCCGGATATTCAAATCTCTAGTTAGTAGATAGTCTTGCCCGTTTCCAAAGGAACAACTCCTTGGTATGAATTTTCCCCAACATTACAAGATTAGAACTTTCACAACAATCATCTTCATAATCTCTGCCCCAATGACATAAAGGTCCCTGCCCGGCAGTTTAATACGAGTTGTTACAGCGTTTCCATCACGCAAACGAAAATACTGAAAGGCTTGGATGCTGGGAGCTAGGCTATAGGAATTGCTCATTTTCCTTCACATGGAAGGACTTGGAAATAGGTCGATGCTGAAAGTTTCTTGTCCCGAGTTTACCCTCAGGCATATTTCTAGCCACTTGAATTTTCCAACCAAATTTTACTCTCATTAGAGTGTAAGAAGTCAGATTTAGTACTTAGCAGCTGGTACAAATGGAAAGTCAACATTAGGGATTCAGATAAATCTTGCTCCACTTTATTGTGCATATTGAGTTGGGTGGAAGCCAAGCTACTACGCACAATTAATATCAATTTAGGCGACATTGAAGAAAAAGGGTTTATTTAGTATTATATTATGAATTTGTAGAGAGGTTTAGTTGGTTTGATATGTTACTTTGCTCATAAATAAACTTGGTGCTTCTGCTATTTTAGTCAATTTTCTTCCTATATGCTGTGTAGAAATTCCATTTGCTACTCTTGTAATTACATTTATTATCCTTTTCAACGTGAACAAAAAACATACTTGGTAAACTAATTATTTTGATTAAATTGTATTGCTATCCAAATTCATTCCAAAAAACGTATTAAAATAATTCTTGATAATAATTGAGTATTAATTAGCGATTTATGAAAAGTTCTATAAACCAATTTGCCCGAAGATCGACCACGTAGTCAACTTCTTTCGTCATTTGTTTTTTCTCACTATACCAATTTATTTTTGAGTATGCGATGGGATATAATTCAATAATGGTTATTGAAGTGTATTTAACCATATAAAAAAGACAAAAGGGAGTGAAATTCACGGCCTGGACTATCGAAAAAGTCAATTTTAACCCTAGTGAGCAAATTTGTTCTTTTTCACCTATACCTAATTGTGACAAAGTACCCAATGTTTTATATAAAATCATCAAAAGATTTTTTTTTTTTAAATAAAATCACCGTAAAAGTTCTCAAAATGTCAATCATATTGCAGTCTTTTTATGTTTTATGTGGTGAAAATTTCTAATTTTACCATGAATGTTATTTTATTTCTTCATTAGATTATATCCATCTTGCTAATAGAAAATGCTAAAATTGAGATAACTACTTGATTATTGGCTGTAAAGAAATTGAAAGAATATCACGTATTGTTTTTTTTTTTTTTTTCTTTGAATGAGTCACCTATTGGAATTTGAAAACGCGGCTTCAGCATCCATTGTTTTTAAATTGAGTAATAGTGACACGAGTACTAAATGTTTGATCAAGTGTAGGAGTATATTCCAATTGTTTATTTTGATTGGCTGAAATATCATGTTTAGCTACGTGTGAGTAGCAGACCGCAGCTAATAATCTAAATATTTCACTACACTTGGTCGTCAAATATGGCAAGGTTCGACTTTTTCACGATTATCTTCGATAATCTTCGATTATCCGTCTTGTCGGTAGTTATCGGTAAGACAGCCATGCCAGTACTTTTCCATGATTTTTGCCGAAAATCGGCAAACATCTTGAAAAAATAACAAAAATATGTATTTTTCAAGAAATTTTGCACTTTTCAATGATTTTATTTACATATGTGAGAGTTAGACTATATTTTATTTACCTATGCTTAAGTATGAAAGGATTTTATTTTTGGCAGCTTTGATGTTTTATCAACATTATAAACTTATTAAATATATTCTTAAAAATATTTTAGTAATTTTTCATCGATAATCCTCGATAAGTGTCGATAATCCGTCGATAATTATCGAAAAGATCGGTAATCGGTAAGCTACAGTATTATTAGTTTTCCGTCGATAATCCGGTAAGTTATCGGTTAATCCGTCGATAACGGCAAGCGATTTATCGGCAAATTCGTTAAGTTGAACCTTGAAATATGGTATTTTAGTCTATGAAAATAAACAAATCAAATAGGCCGCTACACTTAGACCAAACATTTGATACTTGTACGGCTATTAGCTAATGAAAAAAAGGTAGGGCTCTTGTGTTGCTTTAGTTAATCTATCTTAATTGTTGATTTCAACATTCCCTATTAACAATATAGATGTAATTTAATAGAAAAGAATACTGATGGCATCAAGAATTTTTATCGACAAAAAAAGAGAGTATTTTCACCGACGATACTGATAACTTTTGCGCAAAAAAGTGAACTTTTGCCATGATTACATAAAATATTAGGCGTTAGTCAAACATCTCACATGACAGTCAAATATCCACGTGCATTGCCACATTAATTTTGAAATAAAAATGCTATGTGGCCGGACCCACAAATAAAAATTAGTTTTTTTTTTAAACTAAAAGTCTAAAACTAATAATAAATTTTAAATATTAAAAATATATTAAAATGCCACATGGAAATGCCATGTTGACATGATACATAAGTGTGCTATGTGACAATGCCACATGGATGTTTGACTATCACGTGAGACGTTTGACTAAAAACCGTCAATTTAATATAGACGGAACCAATATTTAATACTTTTACCGCTTAAATCGGATTAGATTTATGCTGCCCCAATATCCTAAAATTAGGGACTTATGAAGCAATTAACCCTAACAAAGAGTAGAGTTAGTGTTAGACTATATATAATACTAGCTTACACTTGTAATTAACTGTCAAAAGAAAAAGGAAAGCGTTGAAGAAGGTGTGTGTCTTGATTCCGCGCGAAAAGTGATCGACTTGTTCAAATCAAACGCAAACGCAATGCGTCGAGGACGAAACGACGCCGAATCGGGTCGTCACGCTCTCCTCTTCCTCTTCCTGATCGGCCTCCTCTCCTGCTGCGCCGTCTACACCTTCCTCTCCGATCCCACCCAAACCCTCGTCGCTGAAGATGAACAACCGCCCTGTTGCAGCGGGATCGACCGTTTGGAGCTCTGGGGCCAGGCCCTCAACTGGGGCTCCGGTTTCAAGCTCAATTCCTCTCGAGACTGCTGTTTGGCGTGCAAGGAAATGTGTCCCCATGATGGAGCTGGGAACGCTTCCTGTGCCTGCGATTCCTGGGTCTTCTGCGGGGATCGACTCGCTTGCGGACCAAGATTCGGCGAGGTACCTTCTCTTTCAAGGATTTGGGGCTTCTAGATGTTCTTCGAGAGTTTGGTGTCTTGAAGATCTTGATTTTCTCGTATGTGATGTGATTGGGCAGTGCTGGCTGAAGAAGCAGAAGGATTCGTTTGAGCCTGATCGGCGCGATTCGGGTGGTCATGTTATGTGGACTTCTGGCCTGGTTTTTGCTCCAGGGAAGGTATGATCTTTTCCTAGATTTCTTCGTGTTTTTATCCGATTTTTAACGAATTTCTTTTCCGTTTCTTTTTCTCAGGATGTCATTGGCTTCGAAACGGAATACGGGGTCATTCGAATACAGGTTCGAACGTCGAAGTTTTTCGTCGCTTATTATTATTATTGCATCTTTTGTTGCTCATTTTACTCGTCTTCTAGATTTAGTTTACGAATTCGCAAATTCAATCCCCAATTTGCAGCTGTTTCCTGATTGTGCCCCGCATTCGGTCTCGTATATCCTTGACGTCTTGCAATTGCGGCCACCGACGGGTTGCCGTTTCAATCGGGCAGAGAGCCGAGGAAATTTTTGGGATTCAGAAGGAAATCATGTAGAGAATGTAAGTCTAGTTTCTTCAGAGTGATTGCTAGGGCACGAGCTACGTTAAAACGTCTCGATAGGGCAAAATTATGTGACTGTCATTAAATGAAGCTGGGATATTCAGTTATCTGAACGTGAAAATATAGCCTGGCAAACCCGCTTTTGTCGGAAATGTTGGATCCGAATTAGCTATGAAATTCTAGTATGATAATCTGATGCATTTAGCACATATAAAATCAATATTGAATGAATTAATCAATCGAATCTTATCTGTTTATATCAGGCTCCGTTTGGTCCTCCTTACGCGTTATTACAAGGAACGATCGAAGCCCACGGGACCATATTCACAGAGATTCCACAGGAGTTCTGCCCCAATATCCGAAGAGGGTCAGTGGGTTGGGTCGGTTCGGGGCCGGAGTTCTTCATCAGCTTAGCAAACCACGGCGAGTGGAGGAACAAGTACACGGTGTTTGGCGCCGTTCTTCCGCAGGACATGGGCACAGTGGAGAAGATATCTCGTCTTCCCACCACAGTGGAGCTTTTTAAGAGCATCCAAGTACGTGTCTTGAAGAAACCCGTCGAGCTAGGATTCACACGGATCGAGACGAGGCATGACACACTGTAGTCGTAATGCAGATGGAGAGTTTTTTTTTTCCAGGCACTTACATGTGTATATACATATAGATACATTGATGAGGTAGTTACTGGATAGTTTGTTGTCAAATTTGTAGACTTTGAAGAGTTAGCTAACAAATCAGACTTACTAAGGAACAATAGAGTGGCGTTTGGTGGGAAAATACGAAAGAATCTGATAGAACCCGTTAACGTGAATAGAATTCGAAGAGAAACGAGAACACTATATTGATAAATGCATTCCGGTCTGTATTTCGAGTTAGATCGGAAAAGTTGTCCCAATAATGTTCTCTCGGAAATTAAACTGATAAAACGGTCCTAAAAGCACTAGAGGTGGGCTTTAGGTTCACAACCCTATTAGCCCTTAAAAAGAGAAAATAACCACTACTAAACGGAAACGCTTAAAATTAGTTTAAATGAAGAACGTATCAGAATAATTAATCAATCCCAATTGGAGATTAGGTCAATGATGTATTTGTGATTAGCATACAGTTTGTCTTTTGATTCAGGTCTTAATCAATAGTTTGGTTTAATCTATTTGTCACTTAAGAAAATCCGTAGATAAATCCGTTATCCATCGGGTTATAACTAATAAATTGAATAACCAATAACATTTTTTTAACTGTGCTCCTTTGATGGGATGTCCAAGGTTTTCTATGCATTGAAACTTTCAATAGTCAATAATATAATGGGTATTGTAAATGAGAAATAATCTCACTCTTTTTGAAAATTTACAAGTCCTAAATGAATAATCTAATTGTCTCCTTATTCTAATGCACCTTGATTTATTCTTCTAGTTCTATGATTCTTTCATGTTAATGTTACTGTCATTCAGTTTTTTTGGCTTTTATGGTTAGTATCATTATAGTAGCATTGGTATTTCAGAGTGGATCCGTGGCGCAATGGTAGCGCGTCTGACTCCAGATCAGAAGGTTGCGTGTTCGATTCACGTCGGGTTCAATCCCCAAATCCACTGTTTCATTTTTTAGTAATTTGGAGGAAGCATCTTTCTGTACCGGTAAAGATTCGATCGAAATTATATAAAGGCAAGTCTTTTACTTCACATTTATTTTTACGTAAAATGCGGCTAAAATAGCTAATGTTTTATTTTTTTTAATTATGTACCCAATGTATTTTTTTGTTGTTGCCATTGTACCTAAAGTTTATTCCGTTAACGCCAAACGTACTCATCATTATGTTTCCGTTACTTCGCCCCTGTGGTATGACACATGTCTTTCTAATCTCGCTACCTCATTAAAATCGATAAAATGTAAACTGCAGCTAAAATATCCAATGTTTCATTTTTTTTAATTATGTACTCAATGTTTTTTTTTTGTGACCATTATACCAAAAGTTTATTCCGTTAACGCCAAACGTACTCACCGTTAAGTTTATGTTATTTTGCCCTCGTGGCATTACCCTTATTTTTAATAAAAATTATAATAAATGCCCACTTTGTGTAAAATGTTTAAGAAAAATACCCATCTGTGAGAGTAAAAAATACACACGGTGGGCATTTTTCTGAAACATTTTACACAAAATAGGCATTTTTTAAAATATCCCTATTTTTAATCTTCCTTCGTAACAAAAATGTAAAGTGTGTGCCATTAATGGTTCCTTCAAGGATACAAGCGTTAAATGTTTAATAGATGTTTTCTTACTCCAATTATATAGTAAGCTTATAATAATCTATTTCCATTGAGAGATTATATAGTTTCACTGAATTTCATAAATCATGTTGAATTTTTTATTTTTTTACTTTGTTCTTTATGAACCCCGAAAGCCAGGTTATCTTTGAATTAACTAGAATATTGCAATTGAATATTAGTTTTGCTGATACCGAAAAAATGGATGAAACACTGTAGCGGTCCAATTGCGAGAGCTGGGCCATGCTTCTTGTCGTTTGTTGACTTTTCCTAGGGCTTGGAGTTTGGACTTCTAGAGTTTGGTAGGTTGGACCCACCACTATCGTAGGTTCGGCATCAAGTTTCGTGACCCGTTACCGCAAGATCACGGGACCTACGCAAGGGCGTTCGGGCCGGATCAGGGATATGGGTAGACGGTCGGACGCAGAGTCTTCAACGTCAGGGAGAGTAGCGGGTGGTGATATATGATGCCGCACCTCGTCACTTATAGCGAGGCTTCCTACATACCCATTTTACTGGGATCAGGTCATCACGTAGTTCAGTATAAATGTTAGTGGGGTATTTGTTGAAGAAATTAAGAGCGAGGGGCTTAAGAGCTATCAAGAGTGTTTTATCGCTTGTTTTCGAGTTGTCATTTGAATGAAATCGAGTTTCTATTTATATAAGGGTCTATAGACCTCTAATTAATTAAAAATTATTTGCCGCAGTCGGGGGTTCAAGAATAATAAATAATTGTCATTTTGGACCTTGTCGTCCGTAATGAATAGCATTTTGGCCCCTGTCCTCTGTGACAAATATCATTTTGGTCCCTGTCCTCCGTTGACGGATGCTCTACGGCGTCCCCTCGCGCCTCCACAGAGGTCGGTCATGTTTTGACATTTTTTTAATGAAATTTTAGGCTTTTTGTTTCATAAAAAGGGCATCCGGATAAAAGTTGATTTATTTAATAAAGATAAAATTAGTAGAATAATTCCCTCCTTGTAAAATAACCTTTGTAAAAATACCCCATAACAAGTTCCACAATTCAAATGAAGTTGAGACCATATTAAGAGTACAGTTTTTTATTTATCAAGTCTTAAGAAACCTTTGGTGAAATCCACATTACCTTTCTTCAAATTTAGCAACTAAGTTATAAACTCAATTCTGCTTATAAATCAAGCAAAAAGATTTTAAAAAGAAAACCAGTGAACAATTTCAGGAGTAAAATCTCCACCCAAAACTTGATTAAAAAATGTGGAACCAGCTTAGCTTTTAGAGACAAAAGCAACTATATCTACTTAATCAAGCAATGGTAGATGTCCAGAGATTCTCAAGGCTGTTAGATAAAAATAAACACATTAATTAATTGAAAGCAAGTCGAAAGAGCCTTTGAACCAGATCATAATTCATAAGTATCCTACCCAAAAGCTCACCAAGAATAAGATTCGAGAATCTCCATGGTTCGCAGAGACCATTGGAATAAAGACTCGGTTTTGCCAAAAGAGACTGATCTGATCTTTCTTCAGTTTTGGCTCCAACATTGATACACGGCTGATTAACAAAGCTAATGGATGATCGATCCTAACACTTAAACAATCACCAACACAGCACATTAAAAACCCAATTGGGATCCATCTCTTTCTCCACTCCATCATCCGAACGCCAATTAGCATACTCTAGATAACAGTGCTAACCGTGTCAGTTCTCCGGCGACGGCATTCGCTTCAGCTTCTTCCTCTTCTCCTTCTCCGACACCGCCTTCGCAAACGCCTCCACCATCCTCTCCTGCGATTCCAGGATCATCTCCGACCGCTTCATCTCCATCTCCATCCGCTTCATCTCCATTTCCCTCGCCATGTCCATCTTCATCTGCTCCATCCTCACGAACCCGTCTCCCAGCGCCTTGATCGCCGCCACCATCTCCGACATCGGATGCATCTCCCTCTCCCGCTTCGTGCCCGACCCGCACTCCCTCATCACCTTCGCGCTCCCGAACCCCATCGGGGGAGCAAACTTCGGATCCACCTTCGCGTAGACGCTGGCCGTCCCCGGTTGCGCAATGCTCACCCCGGTCGGGATCCTGATCCGGAACCCGCCGTTCCTGTACATATTATTGGCGCCCTTTGAGTTGGACCCGAATTTCAGCTCCTCGTAAAGCTGCTGATCCGCGTCTTCGTCGGAATTCTCCGAATTATCAGAGTTCTGATCCAGATCCGCCCTCGGGTTCGGGTTTGGGGGCGGGGAAGGGCCGCGCTCCATGGCATCCATGCGCTTGAAGTGGACCCAGGAGGAGTTGAACCGGGCGACGGGAACGGAGCGGGCCCGCTGGAGCTCAGTGCGGTAGCGCTTGCGGAGCTTCTCCATCTTGTGGCGGCACTGCACGGCGGTCTTCGGCGGCGAGGCCACAGGGCAGCGCGCTGCAACGGAGTCGGCCACCTCCTGCCAGTGCGTCGCCTTCAGGTTGCCGCGCCGGAGAGAGTACCACTTGTCGCAGTATGCGTCGATCAGCGCGATCGTCTCGTCCGGCGACCAGCACGGCGGCGGAAGGCGCCGAGAGGACGACGACGAAGGGTTCGACGCAGTCGCCGCCTGAGAAGTCGCCGGAGGAGGAGTTTGCAGGGGTTTTTCCGGCGAAGGAATGGCCTGCCGCACAGCGGGGAGGGCTAGGGCTAGGGGGATCGCCTGAGGCGGGCTCGGCGGCGGAGGCGGAGAGTCCTGAGGAGGCGAGGACGGAGGAGGAGACGCCATTGAAGAGTAGATCTGAGATCTGCTATTTTCTAGGGCGAGAAATCAAGTGGTGGTTAGGGGGATAAGAGCAGCGGCGCAAATTAGCGGCGGCGCAGCGGCAGAAATACCGTAGGGTTGAGAGGTAGCAACGGAGGATCGACCGGGGGATTCGGTAAGAGGCGCAGCGCACGGTAGCGGCGGCGCGGTGGCGGAGGTTAGCGGAGGAGTGAGAGGGAGAGGGAGAAGGGGAGGGTGAATTGGGGGATTTAATGAGGCAGGGCGGCGCACGTTAGTGGCGGCGGTGGTGACGGTGAAAGAAGCGAAGACTGGGTCTTTAGGGGACGAGAGGGGAGGAGGTGGGTGGGTTGGGTGTCGTGGTTGGATGGGGTGGGGATGCGGAGGATAAGGGGAGCGGCGCACTTTAGCGAGAGTAGCAGTGGCGGTGGTGGGGTCGGGCTGTGGCGCGCGTGGCCGAACCGGCAGCGTAGAGGAGACAACTCTTGGGGAGCTCATTACTTTCAAGAGAGGTGGCTAATGTGCGCTGCGCACCGTAAGCTGCGTACTCCACCACAGCAAGAGGTCCACACTCTTGACTTTCAAGGTTTTATTAACCACTTTTGTGTCGTCCCATCTCATATCAGTCACTCTACTCATACAAAAATATAAGAAGGGAAATTTATATTGCGTCATTTTTTAACATAAAATCCACCCACTTAATAAAGAGGAATATCTTTATTAAAAAAATAATAAAGAGGAATATCACTATTTTTTTTAATGATCAAAGTTTTTTTTTTTTTTGGTGTCTCGGAACTAAGCCACCTTTCTAGTTGCATTGCATATAACTTGGCTGATTTTTCGGGACAATGGTAACACATGACGGATGCGATCATGGCACTTATCTTAGAAATGTAAGACATAAATACCTTCTCTGCGTGTTCCGTTGATACGAGTGCCGTTTCGTGTTCACACCGCAACAAAGATATGAGGCCTCGAGTCTCACATCGATCGACGAGTTATCCGATATTAGTTATTATTAGTGTCGTAGTCGTAGAGCTTCTTGAAAGTGATTATGGGTTTATTGACCTTGAAACTATTCTTGTTATATAGTTTTTCATTTATAAGAAATTTATGTCTCATACTCGCAGTTAATGTGTGTTAAATATAATTGGGATAATAGCGGCATAAGTCCTCAACCTTTACTCAATTGGGGCGGCATAGCCCTAACCCCATTTAATAGCGGTATAAGTACCAAAAGATGATTTTCCGTCCATATTTGACTAACGAAAGTAGACAACGTTTGCGCGGTCAGCTTCTCGTCAACGTGGACGCCACGTAATCCGACATGTCACCATACACGTCATCCTCGTGTCATCAAATTTAATGCAAAATTAAGGGTGATGGAGGGATTCAATTAATTTTGCATTAAATTTGATGACGCGATGATGACATGTATGGTGACATGTCGGACTATGTGGCGTCCACGTTGACGAGAAGCTGACCACGCAAACGTTGACTACTTCCGTTAGTCAAATATGGACGGAAATCATCTTTTGGTACTTATACCACTATTAAATGAGGTTGGGGCTATACCGCCCCAGTAGAGTAAAGGTTGAGGACTTATGCCGCTATTATCCCAATATAATTTGATGTAAAATGTTACATTACATGGTCAGTTAAAAATAATGTCATTTTGTTTTTCAAGTTTGTCGTATATTTTCGTACTAAGTGTTTCATGTCTTTGCTCGTTTTACATTTTTATCGTTTCTATTTTCTATAGTTTTATATTTCTACTGTCTATTGTTTGCCGTTTATCAATCTGATGCCATTTTGATACTCAGATTTCTGTCATCTCATATGGATAGAAAAAAGGTAATACAAGAAAACTACAGTAAACCAGAACAATCAAAACCAAGAAAACAAATCATAACAACGCCCTTATATCATGAAAAGAACAATTTGAGCGACATGAATTAAATTATTCTTTATTATACGTTAATGTTTACAAAACCCATTGTTTAATTTCCATCACCTCACACATTGTAATAATAAACAAATAAAATCCAAAATAGAACATGCAAAAAAAAAAAAAAAAAGTTGGAGCTTTCAACAATAAATAAAGATAAATAAAAATCAATAATTGATGATAAACCTTTGTGAGATTGTTACGGAAGAGAGTGGTTGAATTGAATCAAGATTTACATCCCGAGGAGTTAGATTTTTTTGGTCAAAAGTTGTATTTAGGTGGAGTATATTAAAATTTTCGTATAAGTATATGATGTAGAGCAAATTATGGAAGAACACAAGAACACGTCTATGCGAGAATAAACTCGACTTCTTCAAAGCAAAAATTTCAATTTTCTATTCATTCAAATATGAGGAATACAATAACATCCACCACTCTTATATAGAGCTAGGGTTTAAATCAAAAGGCAAGAAAAGATGAACTAATTCCTTAAATCTCTCTAACTAAAATGGAAGCAAATAAATAATAATTAAAATAAAACAAATTTTGGAGATATCCCCATATATCCGCATCATTGTCCCGATGTTGAGAAAATTCGTCATCGAATTTATGGTGGTAGGTCGGGAGGAAACTCAAGTGGGTCGTCGGGGCAGGAGGTTGCGATTTTATGATGGGAAGCTTGCCAGGAGGTTTCTTCGCACGCCCAATTAGTGGCTTCATGTAGACCTCGTCAAGCATGGATTTGGCGTGCTCCGTCGCAGCGAAAACGGACTCGTCGCACCAAAAATCTCCATGTTGGCTGCAATGATAAAGAGATTGGTGCGAGGGGGTTTCTTCGATGAAGAAAATCGTGTTGACATCGCTGGGTACCTCGTCGAGGAATGTCATCTCGACATCAGTGGGTACCTCTTCAGCAGAGGTTACTTCGACGACGGTGGGTGTTGTGTCGAGAAAGTCTCGTTGACATCGGGGGGCATCTTGGCGATGAAAGTGTCGTCGCTAGGCGTGTGTCGTCGCATCAGTGCCTTGTCGACGAATATGTACGTAAGCGTCTTGAACACCTCGTTTCCTTCTTCCGGCCATCTGCGTGAAGATACAAGAAACGATTGGCTCTGATACCAACTGATGTAGAGCAGACTACGGAAGAACACAAAAACGCGTCTATGCGAGAATAAACTCGACTTCTTCAAAGCAAAAGCTTCAATTTTCTTTTCATTCAAATCTGAGGAATACAATAACATTCACCACTCTTATATAGAGCTATGGTTTAAATTGAAAAGCAAGAAAAGAGGAACTAATTCGTTAAGTCTCTCTAACTAAAATAGAAATAAATAAACAATAATTAAAATATAAATCTTGAAGATATCCCCATATATCCGCATCACTATAGATTATATATGGATAAGAAGTGTTGGTTCCAAAACAAGCTCCATCAATGTAAGGAGAACTTCCAATGACAAAAAAAAAATATTATTGAATCATAACCTTATGTACACGAACTTGATCGTAAAAGCTCGTGTACATAGTCAATCATGGCATGTACACAAAATATTTTACCAAATTTGTTACAGAGGAGAAGAAGGAAAAATAAAGCTACAAATGAACGTAATCAGTAAGGAAAAAGATAGTAATGGGAGAGATAAATACAAGTGCGTAGTTTTTTCAACTTTCAAACATAGTACCTGGAAAAAATAAAAATAAGGGTAGGTCCTCAACCTCTTAAAGTGTGGGCAAAACTACACAACATTTGTTGACTGTAAAATCCGTTGGTCATTCCCTTAGGAATTGTAAATGTTGGGAAATCGGTGGTATCAAGTCGACTTCCTTACCACGATAATAGCTTCCGGGCCGTCCCGGTAACATTTAAAAATTCATTTTAAAGCGGAAATCCTGTTATCGGACCGACGACACGGATATCGGGTAACAATCAAAACGAGATCTGATAAATATTTCGAATTTAATATTTTCATATTCATTATTAATAATCTAGTCGAAATAGGAAATAAATAGAAAGCAGTAAATGGTCGCATTTATTTACCCAATGCATAAGGCCGTATCTCAGTTGACGATTCCGGCTGCGCGTTCTGAAATTGGGCAGGGCTCCGCCGGTGCTGAGGGAAACTCCCGTGATCTTCCGGGATAGACTCCTGGATTCCTCGCTACCGAAGCGTGGGCTTCGCTGGCAGGACTCCGTCGCAAAATTTAACTGAAGGTTCTTTTAAAGCTACCGGAGAAAAATATCTCCTAAGCCGAACCAGAAAAAGAGATCAGAAGCAAAAACTCGCAGACCCTAGAGAGAGAGGGAGAGCTCGAGTTTTTACTCTGGGGAAAGGTGTGTTGGATGTGTAGAATGAGCCTCCTTTTTATAGGCTCAAGCTGTAACCGATTTGGAGATTTTCCCTCCCATTATTCGAATTCTTTTAATTAAATATAAATAATTATTTCAATCCAATGATCCAGATTCAATCTCATCTAGATCCAATGGATATAATTAATCAGGGATTTAATTAATTGAATAATATAAGATAAGATCATATCATATATTTTTCGAATTATATTATATATATATACTCAAATTCGAATTTGTTATTGATTATCTAGATCCAATGGTTAAAATTAAATCTTAAACCAATCCAATGGATCAAATCAATTAGGGATAAAGTCAAATACCCTAGGGTTTTACAAAACCCTAATTCGAACTTTTATCCTTATATTTATTCGAATTTTAATATCATATATATAATGTTAATTAATTTCTAATCCGACGGTTTAAAGATAAGATCTCAAAACCGATCCAACGGACAGAATTAATTAAGCTAATTCGAAATACCTAAACTTGGTCACCAAGTTTCAATTTCGAATTACATTAGGGTTTGAATCAATTATCTCAATCCAACGGTTGATACTCAATCATGACCGATCCAATGGATTAAATTGATTTTAGGGTTTTTGCCATTATACCAGACTTCAGGTATTTATGCCGCAAAAATAAAATCTCTCAAGATTGGTTATTCGAATTTATCTAGGGTTTGTTATACTCAAACCCTAATTCGAATTACACATTAAATAATACATGAATATATATTATTTATTTATTAATATAAATCCTTTAATTATTAATTAATTATTAATGAGATATTAATAATTAAATCCAAATAATCAAATTATATTAATAAATCCTGATCTCTTTATCACACATTAAATGTCATGGTGCAACACCATCATTTAAATTCGTGACATGTGATTTAATTTCAAAGTTTATCGAACCGAGTCATAAACTTAGAAAATCCATAAATCACAAACCGTAAGTCAGAATGACTTGGTTCAAAAAGCAAAGTTGCTCAGAATTTAATTTAGAACAATCTGGTGCTGTTCTAAAATCTAAATTCTAACTTTCTTTTTATCAGTTACTTTCGTGTACCAAAATATGATACTTTTGCCACGCTATCGATAAAACTATCTGACGTCTGTCACAGACTTGTCAGTTTTATAAGTCGAGCCAAATGATTAAACATTATCCAGAATGTATTTTAATCACGTACTTATCATCCGTTACGGAGCTATCCTGGGGACCATGGACCCGTATCACTTAAGCTCCAACGAACTGCTAGTTGTTCGTCAAACCTCGAAGTGATTCCACTATAGACCCGAGGCTGCACTCTTTAGTGATACGGTATATATTATTCCCTTATATACAGCAGGGTGTCCATTAGATTCAATCAAATACCGATTATTGTCCTTTCACTTGATGACTCACACATGAGCAGGCGGTTTTTACCGTAATGCCCCTCAATGCATTTTCATCCTTGACTCAGCCAGTAATATTATGAGTAACCCACTTATGGTTTCGATTCATAAGTTGCGCACGGGTACCTCTCACTTCTCACCACTGACAATCAAGGGAATCATCATGACTCTGAAGAGAGCTGTGTGATGCCCATATCTATGATCAAGCAATCCTTACTACTGACTATCATGTTCCCAAAATAATAGTGTTGGGAACAGCGGTAATGTCTTGTGTTCTTTAACGGTTAAATAAAAGAACAATCAAGCCAGCAGCTTGGACTCATGACCACTCAGGACTTAGAACTAATATCCATTTGATCATCATTTTTCGACTCAACTACAAGTTGTCAGTGACGGTCTTATATGACAACTTTCTTGAGTTTAAGTCAGGTCCAGTCCAGTATGAAGACGCTTCACACTTAATGCACTTCTAGTGAGTGTAGACACACACAAAATCCAGAATAGGATTGTCACTTCAGTCACATTAATGACCTTACCGATTAATGGGCTCCCACCCAGTTAATCAGGTCACGGACATTTTAAGTTCATTTATTATGTTTATTAATTCTTCCTCACATGACTCCTTTGTGATAATAATAACATAATTGCATCCTTTATGAACTAAGGAATCAAACATTCTATTTTACTCTACAGAAACTATAATAAGATTAACATAATAAGTACCATCTTTATTCAACGACTTGTCATAATCTTTTACAAATGGATAAATATCTTGTTTAAGGACACACATGTCCAATAATCTCCCACTTGTACTTAAAGAAGATGACTCATGTCTTTCACGCCTATATTATCCATATGCCTCCTGAATATTTTCTCTGGCAACGTCTTGGTAAATGGATCAGCCAGATTGTCCTCCGATGCTATTTTCACAACCCGTACGTCCCCTCGACGTACTATCTCTCTAATGAGATGGTATTTCCTTTCTATATATTTTGCCTTGTTATGGTCTCGGGGCTCTTTCGAATTGGCCACAGCTCCACTGTTATCACAGTATAGAGTTTGTGGTCCATCTACATCTGGGACTACACCCAGTTCCAAGTAGAAATTCTTTAGCCAAACTGATTCTTTGGCTGCTTCACATGCAGCCACATATTCAGCTTCCATAGTGGAATCTCCGATACAGGATTGCTTTACGCTTCTCCAGAATATCGCTCCACCAGCAAGGGTGTACACTGCTCCCGAAGTTGATTTTCTCGCGTCTTTGTCAGACATAAAATCAGAGTCAGTGTACCCTAGTGGATTCAGGTCTGTTCCTGAAAACACTAACATATAGTTTCTCGTTCTCCGAAGATACTTGAGAATGTTCTTCACTCCAATCCAGTGAGGCATACCAGGGTTGGATTGGTATCTACTAACCATTCCCACAGCGTAACAGATGTCTGGTCTTGTACACTGCATAGCGTACATCAGACTTCCCACTGCTGAAGCATAGGGTACCCGCCTCATCTTGTCTTGCTCTTCCGGAGAAGTTGGACACTGGTTCCTGCTAAGGAACACTCCATGCCTGGTTGGTAAGTTACCACCCTTGGAGTTTGCCATTGCAAAACGTTCAAGCACCTTATCAATGTAAGCTGCTTGTGACAAGGCTAGAAGCCTGTTATTGCGATCCCTAAAGATACGGATCCCAAGAACATAACTGGCTTCTCCCATATCCTTCATTTGGAATTGCGTAGATAGCCACGCTTTCACGTTTGATAATCTATTCACACTGTTTCCAATGAGAAGAATATCATCGACGTATAGAACAAGAAAAATTTCCACGGACTCATCGTTGAGTTTATAAATGCAGGCTTCAGTTTCATTCTGAACGAACCCATAGGTCTTGATGGTCTCATCAAACCTTAGATTCTAGGATCTGGAAGCTTGCTTCAATCCATAAATGGACTTGAGTAATCTGCAAACTTTCCCTTCTTGACCCTGTTGCACGAACCCTTCTGGTTGGTCCATATAGATGTTCTCGTCAATTTACCCGTTCAGGAATGCGGTTTTGACGTCCATCTGCCATATCTCGTAATTGAGACTACAGGCTATGGCCATGAGAATCCGGATGGACTTATACTTAGCGACTGGAGCGAAGGTCTCATCGAAATCAATACCTTCTCTCTGGGTAAAACCCTTTGCCACTAGTCTAGCCTTGAAGGTTTCAACCTTCCCGTCCACTCCTCTCTTTCTCTTGTATACCCATTTATTCCCTATGGTTTTGAAACCATTAGGTAGGTCTACAAGTTCCCAGACTTCATTAGAATCCATTGATTCTATTTCTTGGTTCATGGCTTCCTGCCATTTTCCCTTATCAGGATCCATCATAGCTTCCTTGAAGCTTGTCGGATATTCAACACTAGTGTTTGAAACATCTAGGTCAAAAACAACTGGGTTTACTCGTAGTGTTTGACCGTTCATAAGAACCTCCCACTACGTCTGAGTATTCCCAGAGTTTCTAATGAAACTCTTATAGTGACTACTCGTAGTGTTATTGATATCAACCTCCCACTACGTCTGAGTATCACTTGGTTCTGATCCTGGGACCGTGTTTTTCCACTCTCCCTTTTTTTGACAACAATCACTGTTATCAATTTGCACAATGATTATCTTTTATATCGTTTCAGAAATGATATTCAATTTCATATGAATTGAAAAAGATTTATTGAAGACTATTTTAAAGCAACATGTCAGGTGTCTATGAATAACTCAAAATGATGATTTCATTGATAAAGAATTATAGACATAAACCGAGGTCTTTAAAATGATGCAAGAATTGTAATGACAACAAACTTAAATAGAGTTCAAACTTAAAAATAGCAAGTTTCCTTCTTCGAAACACTCGAATACTACTCGCTATCGTTTGCAATTGAGCTCCCATCCCCGGAACTCCCGCCACCTGAAAAGAAGAAGAAAGTATATTAGTTTAATCTATTGATCCGAGATATAATCTCACCAATAAAAACTAATTTGGGGTTAACAGGAGAGTTATTTACCTCTCCAAGCCCGCAAGCAATTCCGGCACATAGTATGTCCATTTGCCCTTGGTTCGAGCCAGCATTCAATGCATAATGCTCCATGTCCATTTTTCATCTTAGCAGAAGCCACTTCTGTATTGAAAAAATGTTCGCAATGTTATGAAATTTAATCTATGGAACTGAGACCTGAGTCTCTTCCAATAAAATTCAATGTATGGTTCAAATAAGGTTTTACCCTTGGATGAACTGAGGTGTTGCCTGCATCTAAGCTGGCCTTTCACTCTCGGATTTGTTCCACACTGGAAACACATTGCTGACAAACCAAACTTTCTTTCTTTCCTTCCAGGTTCGGCTTTCGATTCAGTCTTTATTTTGTTATCTCTTGCAACAGCCTCACTGACAAGTCCCGTTACTTTATTCACTTTTAGCAGTAGTCTCTCAATTTCATCATGAGACGTCTTGAGCATAGCATTCTTGAAAGCTTGACTTTTGAGATGATACTGGCTGAAATAGTGAGTGAGTAAATTATACTCAACATCATATTTGAACCATTCCGTATCTTTCTCAAAGATAGTCAGTGGCTCTTTAGACTCTTGCTCAAGAGGTGAATAGGAGTTAACGGAATCTTGTTCATCATCAGAGATGATAATTGGATCGGACATTTTAAACTGGCATTGAAAAAGAAACTTATTAAACTTTATTATAGGTAGAATGTTTTGGGTAATTAAGTTGATTCGAAATAGTCACATGATGCAAACATGTTCTCGGGAAAACGTTAATAAACCCTTGGACTATTTCATGATAATTCAACCGACTGTACACATCGTTGCCGTCCTTAAGGCATGGTCACTCTAAGGTGACTCGCGGTATCAACTGTGTAGTTTGGTTGAACTAAGTTTTAGTCATAAACTTAATTAATATTCAAAAACAAGAACCACCTCAGTTCTTTATCATTATTAACTATCATCATAGACGGTCGGGAAGTACCAACTTCCGTGCAAGCTTAACCCATTATTTTCGGTTCTCGGAATCCTCTTGAAAACGTCGTCCTTAAGGAATGGTCACTCTAAGGTGACTCACGGTCCATTTCCAAGATTCCTCCGTCCCCATATTCTTTTGGAACTATCACGGTGCCAAACCTTCCACAAGCACACCTTTCCTTAAGAGGAGTGGTCACTCTAGGGTGACTCGAGGCGGTGTGGTCAGCAGACCATGTGACAGTAATAATGGAGACCTTTTTATTGTTTATTCTATACTTGCCATTGTTTTTGTTAAATAACGTTTTTTAACTTTTATCATAAGTTAATTAAAACTTATTATAAACTTTCCTTTAATGACTATTAAAAGTTTATATTTTGGCTTTATTAATTACTGCACGTAATTATACATAAGGCCTCATTGTTTATAGTGTTCATTATTACATCGGTAGTGATAGGTCAATCATACTTTCTCCAGGTAGATGGGAGGGGTCCTAACCGGTCACCCAGAAGTAGATGGTGAACCGGCCCCACTTTTGATTCCCTCTTCCTCAGACAAGATTGTATGATTGAGATTTTTCCGATTAATAATGGCCACTTTACATTTACTCTTTACTATTCATATCTATCCTTAAATCGACATATTAATAATGATCAAACATAAGCACTATGTTTACGGGTTATGAAAATAGGTTACTATAAATTATATCTATGATGAATATATATAATTAGATTTTAATGATTCCCATTCTCTAAGAATAATCATTAATTTATACTATGGCTTATAATTAATTATTTATGAAATTTTAAAATAAGTCAATGATATCATTCCTAAGAATTATCATCCATATTTTAATATTAAATAAGACAATATTATTTATTCAATAAATAATATCCATATTTAATTTTATGAATTATATAAAATAAGTCAATGTTACTTAACCATAAATAACATCCATATTTTATTAATTCATAATTGTTCAATTTCAATTAATATTTAATTATTCCTAAGGATCCGGGTCGGAATAAATTCCGACCCATAATTAAAAATATGTGCCTGGGCCCTCCGGGCCTAAGCCCGGGCCCACGTCCCTAGGAAAAGCCACGCCCAGCCATTAGGGAAGGCCAGGGCAGCGCCCACCTCGAGCTGGGTCCGCTGGCCCAATCCGCTGCCAAGCAGCGTGGGCCGCAGGTTAGCCCGCGAGGCCCAGGCGCTGCGCGCCAGGGCAACCCGCAAGGGTTTCGCCCTGGGCCTCGCCCTGGCGTGGGCCTTGCCACGGGCCTGGCCCGTGGCTTTTAGGGTTTCGACCCTGGGGCTGCAGCGGCAACCCCTAGTCTCCTTTAGCCACGGGCTGGGCTGCGCCTAGCAGCCCGCCCTACTTTCCCGTCACGATTTCTCGGGTCGGGAAATAATCTAAATTTAAATTAAAAATTAAAATATCTAGAAATAAATTTCAATTTTAATTATTAATTTATTCATCAAATAATTCTTTTAAACCTTTAAATTAAATTTCGAAATTATTTATCCTGGAACCATAGCTCTGATACCAATTATTGGGAAATCGGTGGTATCAAGTCGACTTCCTTACCACGATAATAGCTTCCGGGCCGTCCCGGTAACATTTAAAAATTCATTTTAAAGCGAAAATCCTGTTATCGGACCGACGACACGGATATCGGGTAACAATCAAAACGAGATCTGATAAATATTTCGAATTTAATATTTTCATATTCATTATTAATAATCTAGTCGAAATAGGAAATAAATAGAAAGCAGTAAATGGTCGCATTTATTTACCCAATGCATAAGGCCGTACCTCAGTTGACGATTCCGGCTGCGCGTTCTGAAATTGGGCAGGGCTCCGCCGGTGCTGAGGGAAACTCCCGTGATCTTCCGGGATAGACTCCTGGATTCCTCGTTACCGAAGCGTGGGCTTCGCTGGCAGGACTCCGTCGCAAAATTTAACTGAAGGTTCTTCTAAAGCTACCGGAGAAAAATATCTCCTAAGCCGAACCAGAAAAAGAGATCAGAAGCAAAAACTCGCAGACCCTAGAGAGAGAGGGAGAGCTCGAGTTTTTACTCTGGGGAAAGGTGTGTTGGATGTGTAGAATGAGCCTCCTTTTTATAGGCTCAAGCTGTAACCGATTTGGAGATTTTCCCTCCCATTATTCGAATTCTTTTAATTAAATATAAATAATTATTTCAATCCAATGATCCAGATTCAATCTCATCCAATGGATATAATTAATCAGGGATTTAATTAATTGAATAATATAAGATAAGATCATATCATATATTTTTCGAATTATATTATATATATATACTCAAATTCGAATTTGTTATTGATTATCTAGATCCAATGGTTAAAATTAAATCTTAAACCAATCCAATGGATCAAATCAATTAGGGATAAAGTCAAATACCCTAGGGTTTTACAAAACCCTAATTCGAACTTTTATCCTTATATTTATTCGAATTTTAATATCATATATATAATGTTAATTAATTTCTAATCCGACGGTTTAAAGATAAGATCTCAAAACCGATCCAACGGACAGAATTAATTAAGCTAATTCGAAATACCTAAACTTGGTCACCAAGTTTCAATTTCGAATTACATTAGGGTTTGAATCAATTATCTCAATCCAACGGTTGATACTCAATCATGACCGATCCAATGGATTAAATTGATTTTAGGGTTTTTGCCATTATACCAGACTTCAGGTATTTATGCCGCAAAAATAAAATCTCTCAAGATTGGTTATTCGAATTTATCTAGGGTTTGTTATACTCAAACCCTAATTCGAATTACACATTAAATAATACATGAATATATATTATTTATTTATTAATATAAATCCTTTAATTATTAATTAATTATTAATGAGATATTAATAATTAAATCCAAATAATCAAATTATATTAATAAATCCTGATCTCTTTATCACACATTAAATGTCATGGTGCAACACCATCATTTAAATTCGTGACATGTGATTTAATTTCAAAGTTTATCGAACCGAGTCATAAACTTAGAAAATCCATAAATCACAAACCGTAAGTCAGAATGACTTGGTTCAAAAAGCAAAGTTGCTCAGAATTTAATTTAGAACAATCTGGTGCTGTTCTAAAATCTAAATTCTAACTTTTTTTTATCAGTTACTTTCGTGTACCAAAATATGATACTTTTGCCACGCTATCGATAAAACTATCTGACGTCTGTCACAGACTTGTCAGTTTTATAAGTCGAGCCAAATGATTAAACATTATCCAGAATGTATTTTAATCACATACGTATCATCCGTTACGGAGCTATCCTGGGGACCATGGACCCGTATCACTTAAGCTCCAACGAACTGCTAGTTGTTCGTCAAACCTCGAAGTGATTCCACTATAGACCCGAGGCTGCACTCTTTAGTGATACGGTATATATTATTCCCTTATATACAGCAGGGTGTCCATTAGATTCAATCAAATACCGATTATTGTCCTTTCACTTGATGACTCACACATGAGCAGGCGGTTTTTACCGTAATGCCCCTCAATGCATTTTCATCCTTGACTCAGCCAGTAATATTATGAGTAACCCACTTATGGTTTCGATTCATAAGTTGCGCACGGGTACCTCTCACTTCTCACCACTGACAATCAAGGGAATCATCATGACTCTGAAGAGAGCTGTGTGATGCCCATATCTATGATCAAGCAATCCTTACTACTGACTATCATGTTCCCAAAATAATAGTGTTGGGAACAGCGGTAATGTCTTGTGTTCTTTAACGGTTAAATCAAAGAACAATCAAGCCAGCAGCTTGGACTCATGACCACTCAGGACTTAGAACTAATATCCATTTGATCATCATTTTTCGACTCAACTACAAGTTGTCAGTGACGGTCTTATATGACAACTTTCTTGAGTTTAAGTCAGGTCCAGTCCAGTATGAAGACGCTTCACACTTAATGCACTTCTAGTGAGTGTAGACACACACAAAATCCAGAATAGGATTGTCACTTCAGTCACATTAATGACCTTACCGATTAATGGGCTCCCACCCAGTTAATCAGGTCACGGACATTTTAAGTTCATTTATTATGTTTATTAATTCTTCCTCACATGACTCCTTTGTGATAATAATAACATAATTGCATCCTTTATGAACTAAGGAATCAAACATTCTATTTTACTCTACAGAAACTATAATAAGATTAACATAATAAGTACCATCTTTATTCAACGACTTGTCATAATCTTTTACAAATGGATAAATATCTTGTTTAAGGACACACATGTCCAACAGTAAATTCTACATATGTGGCATCGTTAAACTGTCAAATGGACTGTTAATTTGTAATTATTTAATTTAAAACGGACTCCAATAAAAATTATTTATTTAATTTAAGTGTTAATTTATTTTTGAATCATAATTAAAATCTGATTTAATTTATTCTTATTAATTAGGTTATGTAATTCATATTACAAATTGACAGTACATTTGGCAGTTTAACAATGTCATATCAACAGAATTTAACATTCCTAATGGAAGGACCCACGAATTTTACATTCAACAAACGTTGTGTATTTTTACCCACACTTTAAAAGGTTGGGGACTTAAAACCCCTGTTGACCAAAGGTTGTGCATTATTGCTGCAATTAACCCTAAAAATAAAAATGGGTGTTTATTGAGGGTAGTTTAAGAAAAAAAAAAGTGAGTGTTATTGATATATGTTGATCTATCGGGTACATATGTTGATCTTTTGATATATTTTTTTCCCATAATTATTTTTTGTAATTTGACGTTTTCTCGATTGTAATATTATTGCGGCAAAAGTATAAATTTTTTTGAAATTTATTATTGAGCTAGTTAATCAGACTTTTTTTAATGTAAAACTATTTTAAATATTGTATATGTTTTTTAAAATGTGAGGTTGACATAACTTTTTTTTTTGTTTTTGTAATTTGATGTTATCCCGAATAATGGACCTTATTGCATCAAAAGTAAATGTTTTTTTTTTGGAAATTGGTTAAGTTGAGCTATTTCTTCGATTTTTTTTTATGTAATTTTATTTTGTAACATTGTATATATATTTGAAACTGTGATTTGACATAAATTGTATTGTAATTTTGACGTTTTTCAATTATTGCGGAAAAAGTACATTTAGTATTTTATGTATGAAAATATGTATGTAAATCTTTTATAGGTTTTCCATCGATGAATCCATAGATAACCGATTAACCCATCGATAAGTTTGATAAATTTCGATAACGGCAAACAATAACTTTTATAAGCTTTTTATCTATAAAAAAATCGGCAAACTATTAGTCCCTCGATAAAGGCAAACGATTTATCAGCAAAAACGGCATTCAAATCCTTGGTCATTACATCTCAATTTTTTAATTAGTAACTAAATTGTAATAAGTAGTTCCGCTTATTACGATTACATCCCAAATTCCGCTTATTACGATTATTGTTTACGTTCAAGTGAACGGGGTAAGATTAATTGACTCCCTCTAGCTAGTCTGTTCTATAGGCAGTAGGCTCTATGGGGCTAGTAAAAATAAAAAGAAGACATATCATAACTATAAATGTGAAGATAACACATGTGAAACCTCTACATATATACTTTGATTATTTATGTGCGTGCATAGCTGTAGAAATTAACGTTTGCAAAATATATATGTTGATCTATTGATAAGCCACCCTATAAATTTTTATGCCACACTCATAAATAGCAAGATGATGTAATTGAGCTAATACATGGTAATTGGTGGGTTTTCCATTTGAGTGAGAAATTAAATTTAAATGCATTTTCAGTAATTTTTGTTTAATGGTTACGTGCGCATGCATGTCCATTCCTTATATAAAACCATACAGTACACGCGGTTTCTCTCTCTCTCTCTGTGTTTGTGTGTGTTCTCGATACCAAACCATCAAAAGCTTTGGTGGGCAGAGAGCAAACAATACAAAAACAAATGGGAAATTGCTTCGGCCTCAAAAGTGAAGACGACTCGACAAGGGAAGCTCCGAGCGGTGAGGAGGACTCGGTGATAACACTGAAGATCTTCCAACTGACGGAGCTGAAGAAGGCGACGAGAAATTTCCGACCCAAGTCAGTGATCGGCAAAGGCGCCTTCGGGACCGTTTACAAGGGGTGGGTCGACGGTCACACCTACGCGCCGACCAGGGCCGGTGTTGGAATTCCGGTCGCTGTGAAGAAGTTGAACCAAGCCAGGCAAGGATTTAGAGAGTGTGAGGTACTGTTCATAGTTTGTCATTAAAAAAATAGTTGCAACCTGAGGGGCGTGTGTTTATCGGGTTGTTTTTGTTTATACGAATTAATTCAATTTAAACTCGGTATTTAAAACCCTAATCATTATCATATTACGAATTACAGTTTGATTAATTCGTTGTCGTTCAAGTGAGTGATCATGAGAATATATAGTCGTTTATTATTTTTCATTTATAAATCGTCAGCGTAGGAGCTATAGGTCAAGAACGAATGTATGCCTTTGTTTACTTAAATATTATTATATTCATATATAAACATATGAAATAAGTCAATATGGCAATGACCAAACTGTGACGCATAATCTTGTGTTATATATATATATATATGTCATCTCTAACTAGGGTTTGACTACAGGCTGAGGCAAAATTGTTGAGGCACCCAAACCTTGTGAAGCTAATTGGGTACTATTGGGACAAGAGTGAATTCATACTTGTTTCCGAGTACATGAATAACGGAAGCTTGGATAGCCACCTCTTCACAAGTAAATTACAAATTAAGCATTTAATTTGAACAAAATAAAAGTATAATGAATAATATATATATATATATATATATATATATATGTTTTGTAGAAGGAAAAGAGCGACTCTCTTGGAGCACAAGGCTTAAAATAGCCATAGGAGCTGCGCGAGGGCTTTCCTTCTTGCACAACTCCGAGAAGTCTGTCCTATATACGGAGTTAAAATCTTCGAATATTTTGCTGGACATGGTTCGTAAATAATAATATTATATATACACTATAAGAAATCATACTTCCAATGGTGCAGTTCTAAAACGGGCGGCTAGAAATGTTATCAGCCGCGCGTTTCCCAACTGCGAGACTGAAAGTGTACTTAGAAGCGCCTTTCAGTTTTACATGCAAATTTAGCAAACGGGCGTCAGAAAGACAAATGTTTTTTTTTTTGTGTGAAAATAAAGTCCCATATGTAGTAAAACATATAAAAATGAAGTGTTTGAAATTTTAATTTTTTTTTTTTTTTTTTTTTTTTTTTTAAATTGAAGATAAAATTTTGGAAATTTACATTTTTCGAATTTAGATTATTAATAATTGAAGTGCTTGATTACAACATATATTTCCAAATAGCTGAATTTATGATTTTTAAATATAATTTTTGAGAATTAAAGAAGTATGACTTTTAGCAGCACATTTGATGAAACGTAAACTACTAGAATTTTGAACTTCCCTTTACATGAAATGCACCACTGAAAGTAAGGGTGCAAATAAAATATGAAAATCGGGTAAAAATCCGAATCCGTATCAAGATTTGTAATACAAGTACCCGTATCTGGATTATAACCGGATACGGGTACCGGGTATTGAAATTCTAAAAACTTATTTTTCCTTTAATATTTTAGGGTTTATTTTCAAATGAGGGTTCATAACTTCATGTGAATTGTGACTCATTTGCGTTTATGTTGATAATGATGATGCTTGATGTGTGCGGAATGAATAAACGAGGCAGAAATGATAAAAAAAAACCACGAGAATATGTTTTTTTTTTTACGCATTTTAATTTTAAGACAATGGATGCATGATTTTTTTTTTAATATATGAGACAATGTTTATATTGAGATAATATACAACCCAACCCGGTTTCCAAAACTAGGTACCGAGTAATAAATCCGGGTATCAAAAACTAGATACCCGGATTTTTGGATCCGGATATGGGTATCAAATTTCGGATACCGTGTTTCCAGATCTGGGTACCGAGCACCTCAAAAGAAAAAAAAAAGGTATCCGACCCTGTTTCACTCCTAACTGAAAGTCTATCACTTTTAGTGGCTCCTTTCATGTTTAGGATAAAAAAAGTCCTTTCTTCGACTAATTTATATCGGCCTAAAAACGTATTGTTAGTTTTTACTTTTAGCGGCGTAATGAACACTTTCAACAGCCCCAAAATAGTAGGCTGGAAGTGAAGTTCTTTGTAGTGTCATATGTAGTAACAAATAGAATACAACTACTCTTGTCGTTTAGTTTGTTTGTTTTGAATGCAGGAGTTCAACCCGAAGTTGTCGGACTTTGGCCTGATCGCAGAAGTCCAGCATGTGAGAGAATGTTATGGCTACTTAGCTCCTGAGTACATGTTTACTGGTATTACACGAAATCTCCTTATCATAATACCTCAAAAAGTTGCAATATATGTAGCATAATGGAATATGGCCTATGGATCTCCATTTAAACATAATTTTTTTCATTTTTTATTTAAAAAAATATTCATGCACGAATCAAATTTATTTAATATTAAACAATTACTTTCTTGCCCGTTTTCATACCATGCCCAATGAGAAGAATCAATGCAATTAGTTCTGAAGCTGTAAAGTCAAATTAATACGTTTTAAGAAGATTACGAATATCGCTACCAAACACAACGTGAAAGCAATAAAGAACACACGGGATGTTTTGGTAACGCAGTTCGATACCTATCTACCTCAGCGGGGCCCTCACCCAGATTAATCACCAATAATTTTTACAAGCAAAAATTATTGGTGATTTTTACAGCGGGGCCCTCACCCCTTGCTATTTGTCGATGTTAGACTGACTCCTTCAGTCCGGTTCTCTATAACACAATCGATGCCTCTCCGGAGGTAGGGTATTTGATTATTAAGCACCATTCTGTGAAAGCTGATAACTTTGATAAATACTGAGCCCGTAAGGTTATTCTCTAGAAGGGTTGAAGTTGAACTAATGCGCAATCTTCATATAAATATCAACCCTAGATGCCTTCTAAGAATTTGCGACTTCCAAGAAGTTGTTCCACAATCCATGGAGCTTATTCACAAATCGATTAGAGACTTTTGTACGATTCCAAGGAGGTTAAATAAGATATGAAAAAAAACCAATCTAGAATAATAAAAGAATAGAAATCCTTAACCTTCTGTTTGATCGCAAGTTTCTGCGCATTCACAACTGTAGTCACAGTTATGATTGTAACTAAGACAAAAATAAACTGATGAAGTAGTTACAATTGTAGCTCACAAAATAGTCAATCACAAACGATGTGAACTTGGTTGTTCAATCTCACCCTTTGGAATTTTGGTGAACAATCCTATCAACATTCATCAAGATTTTAAAAGTGCAGAAACATAATACTGACCAAATGAAGAACTCCTGATTTTAGTCTTGAGGGACAATGGCTACGTCTTTGAAACAAACTTCTACGATAAGAACTTCATTCAACACGATGAACTAAGAACACACCTATTATATCAATGACAATTGCCAAAGAGCGACCCAAACTGTTTGTTTAATAGAAAGAAATAGTCTTGACAGTAATGAAAAACATGAAATTATCTTTACATTCATAATAACAACCAAAAAAATGAGGTAGTGATATTGTTTCTTCTTCTTCATGATCTCTGAGGTCATGAATTTCCAATTTGAACCTGTCAAAAACAAACACACAAATATTTTCTACCCATATTGATCATAAAATGACAAATGGAGACTACTGAGAGAGTCGGGTTAGGTCAGGCTCCTTGCTCGGGTTGGCCGGAGAAGTGTTAACTTCCATAGGCACAGAAGGTGTAGTTGTAGCTCCAGTTTCTGTAGGCGGAGCTGGAGCAGTATTGGAGGCAATCAGAGCCTTGGCCAAGTACTTCTAAGCATCACTGAATCATTTGAGAAGAACGTTTGTCTTATGAGTGCTGGACAGTTGTGTAGCTTGGAGAATTCCCATGCTTTGAAACATGGAGTGAAGCTCTGCCGATAGCTTCTCCATGGTGAGCTCTTCCTCAAGATTAATAGATGATGATGGGATTGAGGAATTCGGAGGAGGAGTAAACGAAGCACATACAGTTTCCAAGGAGGGCCCTTTTGGGAGGAACATACACCCTTTCTGAAGAGGTACCAGCTTGATGAGAGAGTGCAGCTGCAACTAAAATAGGAGCTTTACCAGAAGAATTAGCTACAACTGTATCCTTTGGAGCATTAGGTGCAGTAGGTGATACTCCAGGGATATGTGTATTCTCATCATACCCTTCAACGAGGTCCTCATGCTTCGCCTCAGCCGTTTGAAAACTGATGGCATGAGTAATGTGGAAGGGCTCCGTTGGGGGGAATTTCCCAAATTTAATTTCAAGGATGGAGCTGATCAGAGCTGGATTAAGGAGACGAAGATCGGGTTCCCTATTTGGAACTGTAGTTTTAAGAATGTTCTCAATGATAAACCTCGCATAATCCACTGGAAAATTCTTAAGAATTGTATACATAAGTACAACAACTCTCTTGTACACTCGAATGTTGTTGGAGGATGGCAACAAATTTTTGGTGACAAACTTGTAGAGGCAGAAGCTCCTCTTGGTTGACTTTGATGAAGAAAAATAAGACTTCCTCCCATGAGCGTAACCCCCCAATGATGAGGACAGTTGTGATGAGGTTCAAGTCTTGAAGTCGATCATCTAAATCAATGTCGATGTACTGCGGATGAGAATGGAGATTCAAAGGACTTCTTATGACATCCGTGGAGAAGCTGCAGATGTGTATCCGTGCATAGACTTGGCATATTTTGTTTGAGAGATAAACATTCCTTCATCTAGTTGTCTAATCTGAAGACCAAGAAAGACCGAGAGACTCCCTACCATACTCATTTCAAAGTCTTTTTCCATCATGTTGACAAACTCTTTAACCATATTCTCAGAAGTGGAACAAAAAACAATGTCATCAGCATAGATTTGTGCCAGCATCTTGTGAGTGTTTTTTTGGAGAATAAAAAGAGTTTTGTCAGCACCACCACGTGAGTAACCAGATAAAAATTAAGTGAGAAGTAAGGCAATCATACCAGGCTCGAGGGAGGATTTTCAAAGAATCCCTGGTGAAATGCATCGTGCGACAAAGGAGTCTGGTGGCCTTGTGATGATGCACCGGCGAAGGAACGCACGTTACCGTAGTACTCCATTGTACGCACGTCACTATAAGGGTCTGGGTCCACCATATAACCGCGTCCTCCTCCTCCTCATCCCGGCGGGGAATCATCTGTATCATGAGGCATGGATCTCGTCGGAGAGTCAACGCCCGTCGGAGAATCCCCGCTCGTCGGAGAGTTCCCGCTCGCCGGTGAGTTTCCTGTTGACGTCATATCAATAATGTTATCCTCACCATGCCTTCGGTTGACGTGGGTTCGTAGGGTCTCCATTACATTTGTGCCGTCCGTCATAGCCTCCATAGCAATATCGGGATCCGGGTTCCCTGCTGCATCATCGAGGTGGGCCTCTTGAATCCAGTCCAAGATCTAATTCTCGTTCAACGACCCTGTATTCCCCATGGCGGCAAAGATCCATTCGAATGGATCATTGTAGTACGGGGGGTTGTGTGCAGCCCTAAGGTCCCGTATAGCCAACTTTGTGTTGTAGATGACCTTGACAAGGTTGTCTATCCTCTTGTACGCCAGAAGGTTCCTCGATTTTGTGTGTACAAGTGCAAACATGCTCCAGTTTTGCTCGCAGGCCCAGGAAGAAACCGTCTGTGACAAGATTCGGACGGCTAAATTCTAGAGAGTCAGGCACTCGTAACAAAACATGGACCACCGTTCGGCTGCAATAATGATCGGTACGTTAGACACAAAGACAAGTTGTAAATAAAAATCTAATGTGTTGTGTTCCTGTAAATACCTGGCGCCACATTTTTCCTCGCCGCAATAGCTGTTCTGCTCCGCATTTCACCTAAAGCCATTTTAAAGTGAAGCATCTGTTGGAAAAAAGACAAAACAATCTCGCTTAATAAGTACTCTTGTTAAATCCTTTGGTGAGATGAAAAATAATTACAGGAAGTAAGAAACTAACCTCAGCGGCAAGAGTATTGACGGGAATCGTGGCAAAATAAGACTTCGTAAACTTTTGCCACTTTCGATCCGTATTTTTCTCGCATCACTATCTCCGGGTCATATTAAGTTCTAGGATTCAACCAATGAGCAACCTCGTGTAATGGATGACAAAGCTGGTTCTTCCATCGTCGGTGCACGATGTCGACGGCCCAACCCCTTCCTTTGATTCTCTTAAGACTGGCGCGCAACATCTCATATACGTGGTACATCATGCCCATTGTGGGAACTACCTCTCCGACCGTGAAGTGCAAGGCTATATACATGGGTTCATATACCTCTAAACACTCGGTTACGTCTTTCCAGAAGTCTTTGTCCAGTAAGATCGCCACACTCCATCCCTTTCACCGTCCTTCTGAATGTGTTGTTCTCCCAGCACTCAGAAGTGAACATCTGATATAGCTCGGCTTTATTCTCGTTGAGGCTATTCACCGTTAGGTAGTTCGTTGCAAAACGCGTGACACCGGGACGGAGGAGTTCGCACTTAAGGGTCTTCGTCATGTACTCTAGCACCATTGCATGGTTGTAGATGTACTCTGTGACTAATTTTTCCTTTGCGACGGGTTTTGCAATAATGGGACGCTTTGCAATATCCTCGAGCATGAGGTCGATGCAATGGGCTGCACACGGGGTCCAATAAATCTTGAACTTCTTCATCAGTTCCATACCGGCTTTCACGTAGGCCGATCCGTTGTAGGTGACAATCTAGACCACGTTCTCAGGACCAACATCCATTATGACGGTCTTCAAAACTTCGTAGATGTACTTGTAGTTCTTGATCTTATCTGACGCATTTATCGACTTTAAGAAGACCTTCTCCCCCCCCCCCCCCCCCCCCCCCCCGAGTAGACCACAAAATTAAGGATCGAGAGATCGGTCGGATCCGTCCAACCGTCGGACATGTTCGTGCACCCTTTGATAGCCCAAATCTTTCGAGCTTCGTTAATCATTCATTCCGATTCTGCCACATCCAAAGGCAAGTACTTCTCTGTTAACTCGTACGGCGTCAGAATTGACATACCTTTTCCTGTAAAGAATGATTAAATTAGTTACTTACTTTAAAAGTATGATCTATTACTAATTTACTACTATAAAGAATGTGCCATGTTATGAAAGTGGGGGGGACTTCACTTTTATAAACGAAACGCCTTCGTGAATGAAGAACTTGCTCGTGATATGGTGTACTTTATCCACCAATTGCGGCCAAAACGACTGGATCTTCTTCTGCTTTGCCGAATCCGATTTGTAGTACGAGCCCGCCGGTGTTCCTCTTACAGCTGCAGGCCTAGCCGAAGAAGATCCACCCTGTTGAGTGCCACTTTGGGATGGAACTTGGCTCCGATAGAATTCCTCTGCCGCTTGCTGTCTCATTCGTTTCACGTGGCGGCGAACTTCAGCCTCAGTATGCTCATCCTCCGCATCTATCTCATCTAGTATGTCTGTGAATTGTTCGTATACGTCGACGGGAACCCCCGCAAGGTCCGCGCGCATCTCGCGCCTAACAATGTCTTCCATCTCTTTGGCCTTGGCCTTTTTTTTGTGAAACTGCCCCAGGACGCCTCTGCAAACATCTTCGCTTCTGGCATTGCATCAGGGCACAGTTTGGTGTTCTTACGAGGATCGTTACCAGCAATGTGGTGCTTCATCCTCGTTATTCCACCCCCTCTGATGACGAGCCCGCAGTAATTGCATTGGAAACCATTACCGATCTGAGTACAATGTTCTCTTGCAGGATCCGGAGCCATCTTTGATTACCTATAAACAAACGAGGATATTTAAATTAAAATTGAATCAAAATTTAAAACAATTGAATCAAAGATCAACTACTTATTACTTAGTAAGCTAATAATCATGAATCGGACCCTAAATCATGTATAAACTTACCCTAAATTATAAAATCACAAGAAAAATCTAAATCGATAACATAAATCATGAATCAAGATCACAAATCACAATAATAATCATTAACCCGTCATAACATTAAGCCTCAATAACATAAACATCACAAGAAAAATCTAAATCAATACTTAAGTCATGAATCAAGATCACAAATCATCAAGAACACAAACATCACAATCACATATTCAAAAACATATTTCATGAATCAAGAACACAAATCATCAACAACACAAACATCACAATCACATAAAACATCATCAATAATCACTAATTACCATTTCCCGAACCCTAAAATATTCATTTTCCCATAATATTCGAGCTTCCCTCTAAGAAAACCTAAAAAAATGAAATATTTAGGATTTCCATGGACATACCTAGCGATTTCCTCCAATAATCTGTGAAAAAATGGAAGATTTGGCCTTGAGCTTTCGAAAATTGAAGGAGAAGAAGGGTGCGCCGCTTGCCTATCGTGAAATGAGGGAATGAGGAAAAGGAGGAGAAGCTAGGGTTTTTTTTTTTGCGAATTTCGGTGCGAATTTTGTCGTTTTACTGCACAAACGACACGCGAAAAATTGTCTCTCTTCCGAACGACAAATCTTGTAATTTCCGAAAACGACAGCGAAATAAGTGGAATATCGTATCGCATGTATGGTTTCTTCGATGTGTCGTCGATATATCGACGGCACGCCCCGATATTTAAAACCATGGTCACAGTCATGATTGTAACTGAGACATAGATAAACTGATGAAGTAGTTACAGTTGTAGCTCACAAATTAGTGAATCACAAACGATGCGAACTTGGTTCTTCAAGAGCGAACTTTATTACCAGTTTTTACGATATCCATTTTGCTTTGTTTGCATCAAACTGCGTAAAACTCCGATGTGCCTCAGGTATTTTAATTCTTCACAATTAGGATTTAAATTAAAACAATCAAACCTAGAGAAGAAAAAAAAAAGGTGAAGAAACTTGGTATCGGGTCAATCTTTCATTTCATTTCTATGGTAGACAACATTGCTCTTCGATACTTGATTTTTCCAAGAAGTAGTGCACGAAAAATGACTTATTTCAAGAGAATTTAATTGTATTTATCTTGATCAAACATTCATCTTCGTAGCTTTTTTTTTCTTCTTTTTCTTTTAAATTGAATACATAATTCTTTGTTTATGTTACTTAAAAATCAATGTATAAAACTATATTTGAATAAGTTACTTGCTCACCACAAATTAACCCTGTAACATTTCCTAAATGAGGTTAGTAGAGTAAGGTAAACCCAAGAGTTTTCAAATATTAACGGTTAGTACGGTTTTAAATACCAACATTGAGTTATCAAAATCTATTTAGCTTGACAATTAAAAACAATAAAATTTCATTCAATGGCCATACTATACAATAATCTAAATAAATAATGAAAACCGTATTTTGCACTACTTGTGCAGTAGAATAAGCACGAGTTAGCCTAGGTAGAGTTTCTAATATAGCACTGCACAAATAATAAAAATAAAGTAAATAGGGAGTTTTTGTTTATATAATATAATATTTTGAAATTAAGAAATTATTGTAAACAAGTATTGAGAACAGTTGACTTTGAGTACAAATTTTCATCCTTTAAGATTATTTAGCTAAGTTGAAATATAATTTAACTAACCATGCATTTTTGCCCTGAATAAACTAAAAATAAATTGTTCTATTTTATAAATAAACTCAAGTAATAGATAAATGAATATCTTATTTATTAGAATAAATCGACGCCGTCATATAACTCGTGACTAAATCAGAAGCATGCGTACGCATTGTATGAAACAGGACATTTGTGCACAAAGGGCAACGTGTTCGGGTTCGGCGTGGTGCTTCTGGAGCTGCTCACAGGCTGCCGCGCGCTGGACAAGGGCCGCCCCTTGGGGCAGCAGAGGCTCGTCGGCTGGGCCAAGCCCTTTCTCTTTAAAAAGACTAAGCTACACACGATCATAGACCGTTCTATCGCGAACCAACTCCGCCCTGATGAAGCTTTCTATATCGCCGATCTAGCCCTCATGTGCCTCGAGGATGCACATAAAAAACGACCATCCATGGACCAAGTCATTGACTCTCTGCTGAAAATCAATGCCAACTCTGACGACCCTTCTTCTTCCGTAGGTGCCGATGGAGCTGGGCCTTCGGCCTCGTGACAGTAGGTCCTGATTGGTCCATGAGAGATTTCACGTTAAACAAATATTCAAACCTTCAAACTATATTGTAATAGTATTATCGACTATGATTATAAATTGTATTCGTATTACAAGATATATACCTGTATTTGTATTACAATATATATTCGCAGGGTAAGAAAAATTGATACTATATATTATATATAGGGGCGAAGCCAGAAAACTTCATGAATAGGGGCAAAAAATAACATAACGTAATTTTTAAAATAAGATGGAATATTAAAACGCGTGATATAATAACCTATATATTGCATTACAATTGTCATTTATAAATTTTTATCAACTAAAATAATTTATTATAATCTCTTTATCGATACAATAAAATATATATTTCTTGGATTCTCTTACTTAATTCTTATTTTTTTTATGAAAGATAATTTTAAAAAAGATTGTCAAATATTCAGTCATTGTATGATAATTAATTAATATTTTGAATAACATGAATATATGGGATAGTTTAATGATGCATGTGTTAAAATAATTTTTAATAATAGACTTATATAAAATGAGTGTGATTTATTAAATATATATATATATATATTAGTGTGACATATAATTTTTTTTTTTAACTTTTTAGTAAATTATATAGATTTGCAATTGAAAATAAAAAATGATGAAGAAGGAAAAGAAAGCATATTATGTCTATGGTGGGAATTGAACTTTGGACCTCTTATCAAAAAGTAAAATTATGTTGTACTCCTTTCTCCACTACACCACAATGTAAGATTGACAATGTAATGAGTAATTTTTTTAATATTAATGATCGTATAAATATTTAAAAATATTTAAAAAATCGACTCAAAAATCTCGGATCGAGTGGGGGCGGCCGATCCCGCTCGGCCCAATGTAAAATCGCCCTTGATTATATATATATTGTTGGTTCCACAAATAATCGTTGCGCCTAAACACGTTCACAAATAGCAAACTACAATTGTCAGTATATAAACACTCACGAACACCACACACAAAAGCACTCAATATTAACACCAGGGCCGGCCCTGAGTTTGTCGGGGCCCTAGGCGAAGACTAATTTTGGGGCCCCTAACGTAATTATAAAAATAAATACCACTAATTTTTTTTTAAAGTATTTGAAGAATAAATTACTCAACTAAATATGACGCGTCTAGCGTTTTTTGAAGCAAAAGTACAAATTAAATCTGTATAGTCGAGTTTTTGAGCCATATCTTGTTCGATAGACAATAAAGCTAAACCGTTCAATCTATCTTGAGACATGGTTGATCAAAGATAAGACTTGAGCAATTTCAACTTTGAGAAGCTTCTTTCTGCGTGCGCAACAGTGACCGGTATGGTTAGCATAATCCTATAAGCAATCCAAGCATTTGGATAACTACAATCTAATTCTTGAATGTAGTTCAAAACATCTATTGCTCTCTTCATGTCGTTCGGCACATTCTGACTTAGCATTTCCAATTCCTTTAAGAGGTCGTCCGCATAAACATCTAAAATTTCATTGTGCTCTATTGACTTTGTAAGATTGATGCTAAAAACTCTTCAAACTATCTCTATCTGCCACTTTTAGTTTCTTCAAATCAAGTAAAAGCCCAAACTGTTTTTCGAAACTGCGAAATTGTTCAAACCTAAATGAAATAATAAAAAAAAAAACATCGCATCAGATTATGAAGAAAAAAAATTATGTATAAGAAAGTAAAAGTATTTTTAAGAAATAATCTAACCTGATACTGAATGAAGAAATCGCTTGATCAACAATATATAGAAAGTAGTTTATTTTGAAGATTTCTTTCCTCGAAAGTGAAGCCCCTCCACTAGCACTATCATCAAATTGCTTTTTTCTCTGAACTTTCCGTTTTTCCAAAAACTCTGGTTCTATTTCCATCTCTCTGGCTATCTCTGAAGCATCCACCATAGCTTGATCGAATCCAATTTTCGTGTAGTCTTAAAGATAGTCAAGTAGACTACCTAATTCTCTAACGGCAACATCAATTTGCATATCCTTATACTGAAGAACTTTGCTAACAGTATTGACAGCAAATAACAAATCATGCCAAATTACCAATGACAACAAAAACTCAAAATTTTGAATATTGTAAACAGCAAGAGTCTCCGCATCACTTTTTGTCTTTGCATCTTCGTCGCCATTTACCAATGACCTTTGACTTACCCTTTACGAGTAGATAAAAAAGGGCTTAAAAATAATATAAATTAGAAATAAAAAAATATTTTGAAACCTAATCGAAGGGCGTAGAGAAGTAATAGCTACCACACACATTGCACTATCATGGGCCAGTTAAACTTTTAGGTCAAGCCTTTTTTTTATGGTATGAATGGTGTATATAATTTTTAAAACGTGGACACATTAATACACTTAATATTTTTTCCTTCAACTTGGGGTCCCTAATTTACAAATCTATTATAATTTTGGGCCTACTATATATACCTTCAGGCCGCCATTGATTAACACTCACAATATCTCTCTGTGTATATATATCTCTCTATATATGTTGTAGATATTGTTAAACGACACACAGTATCAATATAGTGGAAAATTGTGGCTATAATATGACAAAGAAAGAAGATGGGAGAAATCAATTCTCTATTGATAAAGAGTCGAATACAAATGTGGGAGATAAAATAAAAATACAAACGACAAATGCTTAAATAGAAAGCTATAAGAGGCTCTAACGAAGTACTCCTAAAAAGTCTCCACGACTAAACAACCTCATGAAGACTAAGCTCATAATGCGACTACGGTTAGTCGACGCTCCTTATATTGTGGTTGATCAAGTCAAGTTTATTGACTCACATTCTCCCTCGTAAGTTTGACTTACTCGACGCCAAGTAACTCTCGCATCTCTGCGAGCTTGACCCGAGCTAGGGCTTTGGTGAGTATGTCTGCACGTTGCTCGCCGGTGCGGACAAACTCTACGATAATCTTCGGCTTTTCCACACACTCGCGAATGAAATAAAGACAAGTGTTGATGTGCTTGCTGCATCCGTGGAATACTGGGTTGGCTGACTTGTTATTCATCACAATACTAAACATGTGGCCGCGGTTGCTGCCATGAACTCGGCCTCACAAGACGATAAGGCCACAATTTTCTGCTTCTTTGATTGCCAGGTGATTAAATTCCCTCCGGTACTCTTCCTGTCGTCAATATCACCGGCTAAGTCACTGTCGCTAAAATTGACCAGTTCATCGGCTCCAGATCCTTTTCTGTACTGAATCTCGTAGCTCGTTGTTACATTGACGTAGCAGAGGATGTGCGTCACAGCCTGCTGGTGGATTCTGGTTGGCTTCTCCATATAACGACTCACCATGCCGACTGCATGTGAGATGTTTGGTCGGGTGTGGGTAAGGTACCTAAGCACCCGATGACACGTGTGTACTATGTGGGATCCACTACGATTCTTTCCGCATCCTTCCCAAGCTGTAGCTTTGCCTCAATCGGATACTTGCTCGGGTTGCAGTCTGTCATTTGAAACTGCTAAAGGATCTTCTTTGCGTAATCCGACTGCTTCAGCGTAATGCAGTCCTTCTTCTGATCCACCTCAATCCCAAGGTAGTACAAAAATAGTCCGAGGTCACTCATCTCGAACTCTGCCATCATCTGCTTCTTGAATCCTGCCACGCCTACTGCCTTGGATCTAGTCACTATCAAGTTGTCCCATACACTCCATCAATGAGTGTTTCTTCTGCATTTCTCCTCGTGTACACGGCGTGCTCTTGAGAACACTTCACAAACCCGAGACTCTTCATACACTTGACAATGCGTTGAATCCATACTCTAGGTGCTTGACGTAGCCCGTAAAGGGCCTTGGCTAGAGCTTGTACATCTTGTATTCTTTAGCCTTGACAACATAACCTTCGGGTTGTTTGACGTATACTTCCTCCTCGAGGTCACCATTTAGAAATGCCAATTTGAAATCTAAGTAGTGAATCTCCAACCTCGGTGAGCAGCGAGGGCTAAGATCATCCTGATCATATCGAGCCTCGCTAATAGAGCAAAAAAATCCTCGAAGTCAACTCCGTGCTTCTGCACGTATCATTTAACAACTAGCCGCGCTTTGTGCTTGAGGATATTTCCTTCAGTATCCTTCTTCTACTTGTAGACCCACTTAAGACCAATGGGCTTGTGACATTTGGGCAGGTCGTTGAGCACCCACGTCTTGTTCTTCTCGATAGACTCGAGCTCCTTATGCATTTCCTCTTGCCAGGCCTGCTCGGTTTCTGCCTCTCGATAGTTTGCCTATTCTTCGGCTCATAACAACGCTTACTCTTCCAGATTCATGTCTAATTGACGTGCATCTTCATGATATCGGTTAGCGGATGATATCCCCTCAGACCATCCTTGATAGAGGAATTACTCGAGCTGCCTGTATGTGAGGTCAGGGTCATCATACCCAAACCCGATCTGTGTGACATTGGTGGTGAAATTAGCGGTGATACACCCAATTTGGGTGTTACTGGCCTTGAGGTGGAAGTCGCTGCGTCCGGGCTCGGCAATAACGTTCCCGAGTTTGGAGTTGTTGGGCTTTCTTGTTCGGCAATGTCTTTCTCACCTTCTTTGAGTTCAAACTCAACTGAGCTCTGTTCGGGCTCGCCATTCTCGTCACGCCACTCCCATTTATTTTCTTATTCAAACACGGCATCTTTTCTCATTCGAATTTTTTCGTGTCGGGGATCAAAGAATCTGTGTGCCTTACATCCGTTCTCGACTCCAAGGTACACGATCGTCTGACTCTGGTCCTAGAGCTTCTTGAGATTTGGGCCCACAACTTTTACATATACGGTACCGGTATATCCAGTTTTTGGTTTAATATTCGGTTTACGGTTTATTACGTTCACCCACAACTACAGAGAAGGAAAAGAGCACTAGTGAGTGGTGAAGTTTTTTAACCTGCTACATGTACTGAATGATGAGCACTTGGTATTTATAACTAAATCACGACAATGACGAAAAGCCCTTACTAATCTTCTACTTTTTGTGAGTCTTTTATTAAATGAGGCTAACGTAATTAAAGTTTGAAGATTGTTTAGCTATTTATCCAGACGCGTTTATTGGGTGGCTATAGGGCCTAAAACTGTTTCTGTTGTGAGATTTGGTCTCATCCGGTAATTTTCAAAATTCACTGTTTATGTCGTCCAATGTGGCGCCGTGGTCTCCTTCCAACTTCGCTACGTCACCTGGCCAAGAGCACACTATATTTTTTACCGGTATAAGGACTTAATATTTATTGCATCACTCATTGGAGTTTTTGTTAAGTAAATGAACAGTTAAAAACTGAGACTCTCAGTTTTTTTTAACTTTATACAATTTCGCTGATGAAAAAAAAAAGTTTGTATACAATACATGGCGCTATAGCCAGCAGCGGAACCAAAAAACTAGACCAAGAAAGTTGGTTTTATTTTTAGTGAAAATAAAAGGATTCGTTTGTAATTTTAAAAAATTTCATACGAGAAAATTAGACCAAGGGCAAGGGTGGTTCCAAGTTCCAACCCTACAAGGCTACAAACAACTAATAAAATAATTCAACCCATGGCTACAGTAACGCAATTTTGTATACTTTTTGCCGCAAATATTTCAATAAATAATTAAATAAAGCTGATAATTATAATAAAAGTAGGATTTAGAGAAACATTATAAAAGTTTTGGTATCAAATAAGAAATGAATCATGTATTTATTACAAGCCTGATGAGTAGTCAATGCTGCTTGCATGTCACGTTCTAGTTTTGGCTCTGCTTCTTCTGATTTAAGAGCTTCTCTTACAGAACTACCCAAATATGCATATAGGTTTGTGATCATATGCATCAAAAGAAGCCTTCATATCATGTGATGTATTATATATATATATATATATCAACTTGTCATATTCATCAAAAGCAAGCCTCAATGTCTAACCATCTCTCTCTGCAGTTATCTCTTTCGAATATGCTTTTATTTTTTTCCATAAAACGTACATAAACAATAATGTGTGCGCTTTTTTCTTGTTATTGATTTTGAATTCAATTCTTTTTGTTGGAACATTTTTAGACTTGGAACTTGGAAGCAAGCTTACATTGATCTTGAATAAAATTTAAGTGATGAGAACAGTCCTAAGCTAGCCTATAGTTTAGAATACACTATTAAATTTAAAAAAATATACATATAAATTAGAGAATTGCATGGTTGAGATGAGTAAGATTTCATATGAATATATCGAGTGTCACAAGAGCACAAGTCAAGACACAAACTTCATTCATATCCACTTGAATTCAAATCACCCAACAGATACATAATAATATTAAAAACAGTACCGACCGAAACATATAAACACACACACACACACCCTAACTAAGCTGAACGGGAACGATGAAAGCACAGCGTCAGGACAGGCACGACGATGCAGATGACCAGGACGACGGGGAAGCACGTGGAGTCAGCGGTCGCGAGCGCGGAAACGCAGACGAGGTAGCCGAGGAACAACGACGTCACTGGGGTGCGTAAGATGAGCATGACCAGAAGATCTAGTCCGTCGGTCAGAAACCAAACGGTGCCGAAAGTGAACGAGACCGTCAGGGCGTTGAGGATCACGATCACGCTGTAGGCGTTGCTGCCAGTGTCGTATCGGACGCCGACATAGCTCGTCGCAAGGAACAATGCTACCATCACGACCAGCATGTTTCCCGATTCGCGCCCTTTAATCGACTCCTCGTCTTGATCCGCCATTTTTGAAGGGGAGATGAAACAGAGGAAAATGAGCGCTTGTGAAGTTTCTTAAGCCACTGAATGAATGAAGGAGAGCTTCCTAGGCTTTTGGTATTTATAACCAACCTCCGCGCGCTAGGCCTGAGCTCTCTGGGAAAGTCGATGCCGAGCGACGTGGAGAGCTCGATTTGGGCAGGCGACGGGTTTCAGGGGCAAAGCCAGACCTGCTCATGCCGAGTTGGGAAACCTGCAAAACTCAGAGGCGTGGGACTCGAGGGCCAACCTAAACGGGGATAAGGAGGGTACGGCGAGATGTCAGATCGGAGAGGCGACCTTACTGTTGTAGACCAGCCACTTACGAAGGAGAACAAGCCTGCGGCTACTGTAGCTCCTTCTCTTTTTGTTGATGAAGAACAGAAGATAGAGGAGAGAGAGTGTGGGGTGGATTGTTGGAGGGACCCACCCGGCACCCCCAAACTCTCGCGGACCCACCAGGTACTCTCCACCCTTTTCTTGCCTGGGCCTTTTTGTGGTCCTGCAATGGGCCTTATCAAGGCCTTAGAAACCCAGACCCCTTTAATTCCAGCAGGCAGCAACTGCCGCGACATTTAAAGAAGGGATAATAGCGGGTAAAGTACTAATTCTTTCAAGAATTATGCTGATAAAGATTCAAACTGGATAAATAGTGGTTAAAGTAGCCAAATGCACCAATTGTGTGTCTAAACTCAATTACATCCAACTTTTAGAAACACCGTCAGTCAATGTCCCACGTCAATCAGTGCCACCTCATTATGTTTTGTTTTTCTTAATATTTTCTCCCTCCCCCTCTCTCTCGAGAGCTCTCTCTCTTTCAACACGATATCTCTACAAAACCAAAAACTCCCAAAATCTCTATTATCAATCCTTATTGCAGGAAAAAAAAACATATATTTTTCTATCCATGTTCTTCATGCTCTTCGTCTTCGGTTGGGACTCCTCGCTCACAATTACAACCAGATCCAGCCCCTTCCTTGAGCTCGAAGGGAGCTTCAATGGCGGGTCGTGTATCTCATTTCTTCTCTACAATCAGCGAGCGCTTCGGTGGGACGACACGACAAAGCCGCATGGAAGAGAGTCGATTTTGAGCTTTTGGGGACTCCAAATTCGCTAGGATTCCTCGGCTTTCGCCGTGCTCATTCCCATCATCATACACACTGAAGTATGCTCTCTCTTTCCTTCCTATATCTAGATTTGGAATTTCTCTGTGAATGCGCAATGAACTAGGTGGATTTTTGCGCTGTAATGTAAAATGGTGAAATTGATGGTGTTTAACTTTTCTGTTATCGTGATTTTGAACAGGACGAGGCAAGGTCGTTTCAGTGACATTCTTTGTGTGTTTGAACAATGGGTTCATCACCATACTCAAAATAAGAACATGAAGAAGAAGAAAAAAGCCACTGTTGGTAAAAGAGACCTGGAAGAAGAAAACAAATACATGGTGAAATCATGGGTTGCACTTGCACAAGATTTATTATTTCGGAATGCATTTTATTCTCTTGATTTTTTTATTAATTTGGGCAACAATGGCTATGTAGGCGTGCAGACCGGAGAGAAAAAAAACGAGGTGGCACGCCAAGTGACAATTTGTTGACTACACGTGGCACATTGACTGACGGTGTTAGAAAAATTGGATGTAATCAACGTTGGACACAATATTGGTGTATTTGGCTAATTTAGCCGCTATTTTTCCAGTTTAGACCTTTATTGGCACAACTCTTGAAAGAATCGGTACTTTACCCGCTATTATCCTTTATAAATAAAGAAAAGATCCTTTTAAAGAATTCCACAAAGTGGCAGACTTAATCCTAGGGCGGGCCCCATGGGCCTGGGCTCGACCCGCACGAGCCTGACAATACTCAGGCCTCGGGTCCCACGACTGTTGTTCTGCTAGGGCTGCCCGGCCTGAGCCCGAGGTGCTTGCGGGCTGCCCGCCCCGCGCACTACTATCATTTGTTTTTTTTATTATTATTATTCTCTTAAATTGCAGCTTTACGTCCGAAAGAATTTAATGCCCACAATTTAAGTCGGTAGTATTGAGAGCATGCATATTGCATAGGCAAGGTAATGTGTGGTGTGGTAATATTTTTTTATTAAAGTTATAAAATGTATGTAATGTAAGTAATTTATACAATGTATTAAGATAAATATATAGAACGAAAATACTTCTAGATATATTTCTCGACAAAGTCGTAAGAAAAATACAAAGAAGAACAGTAAAAATTACAATAATCATTCTTCTCTATTGTTGTCGGTATCGTCATCACGGTAGAATTGGTCGAATTGAGCGTTGTTGCGTTGCTCGGTTTCGACTCTCTTGTGCTTCCGGCGATCGGCACTATCCTTTATTTTGACTAACCATGATGACAAATGTGACTAATTTAAAGACTAATATATGCTAATAAACTGTAATAATGCTACGGATTGTTAATATATGCTAATATATAATAATCAAGGTATTAAATTTCTCGAATATCTATCGGCATGCCCATCGAAAATCTTTTTTCGAGGATATGCGAAACGATATATCCATCGGCATATCCATCGATTTACCTACACTAGTACAAATTGTTGATCCTACCACAGAGTTTCAACCATGGATTTTTTAATCCATGGTCGAAATCCATGTTTCCACCATGGAAATTTTTTTCCATGGCTGAAAATCGAATTAAGTCGCGGCACGCATAAACACGCCGTGGCACACTCTCAAATTCACCACAAATATATTTTCTATTGTTGAAAATGTGTCATTGAGATATTTATAAGCCGCGGCATGGTTGGTACACAACGACACTCTTATAAACCGTTGTTCATACCACACACTGTAAGCCGCGGCGTGTCTTGAAATACGCCATGGCACGTCAATTTTTAGAGATAAGCCACGGCATTATATATGAAACGCCGCGGCATTATTGGTACACAATGAAATCTCATAAACCGTTGTTCATACCATGCAGAGTACGCCGCGGCGTGTAATTGCAAACGCCACGGCACGTGATTTTAGAGAGATAAGCCGTGGCATTATCTCTTACACGCCGTGGCATGGATGGTACACAACGACATCATGAAACCCTTGTTCATAAAGCCGCAGTAAACCCCTTGTATGCCGCGGCGTGTCTTGAAAAACTCCACGGCATTACACGCCGTGGCATTACTAATAACAAGCCGCGGCGTGTATCGTATTTAGCCGAACCCTAACTTCCTCATTTTCTCATTTGCTCCGTGCCTCTCGACTCCTCGACTCCTTCGCTTTAGCCGTGCCTCTCGCCCCCGCCCTCGCCTTCGCTCCCGCCCTCGTCGTCGCTCCCGCCCTCGCCGTCGTTCCCGCTCCCGCCCTCGCCGTCGCCCTCGCCTCTTTACCTAGCCCGTAGCCCTCGCTTTCTTGCCATCGTTTCGCCGCGAGTGCCGTCATCAGCTGTCGCCGGCAAGTAATCTGCCGCACCTCTCAACGTTAGTATCAAGCTTCGTTTTTATAGTATTTTTTTTTTTTTGAATCAATACTTGAATATTAGTGTTGATTAGGTCATGGTATTGGTTTTGTGAGTTTCAATTAGGTTTGGAATTTAGGTATTGGTTTTGTGAGTTTCAATTAGGTTTTGAAATAGGTATTGGTTTTGTGAGATGAAATTAGTTTTTGTAATTAGGTTTTGGTTTTGTGAGTGAAATTAGAATTTGAAATTAGATTTTGTAATTAGGTTTTGAAATTAATTGTGTATTGAATTTAGGTTTTGAATATTGTTTGTATTAGGTCATGGTATTGGTTTTGTGAGTTTCAAATAGGTTTGGAAATTAGGTATTGGTTTTGTGAGTTTCAATTAGGTTTTGAAATAGGTATTGGTTTTGTGAGATGAAATTATCTTTTGTAATTAGGCTTTGGTTTTGTGAGTGAAATTAGGTTTTGAAATTAGATTTTGTAATTAGGTTTTGAAATTAATTGGGTTTTGAATATTGTTTGTATTAGGTCATGGTATTGGTTTTGTGAGTTTCAAATAGGTTTGGAAATTAGGTATTGGTTTTGTGAGTTTCAATTAGGTTTTGAAATAGGTATTGGTTTTGTGAGATGAAATTAGATTTTGTAATTATGTTTTGGTTTTGTGAGTGCAATTAGAATTTGAAATTAGATTTTATAATTAGGTTTTGAAATTAATTGGGTATTGAATTTAGGTTTTGAATATTGTTTGTATTAGGTCATGGTATTGGTTTTGTGAGTTTCAAATAGGTTTGGAAATTAGGTATTGGTTTTGTGAGTTTCAATTAGGTTTTGAAATAGGTATTGGTTTTGTGAGATGAAATTATCTTTTGTAATTAGGCTTTGGTTTTGTGAGTGAAATTAGGTTTTGAAATTAGATTTTGTAATTAGGTTTTGAAATTAATTGGGTTTTGAATATTGTTTGTATTAGGTCATGGTATTGGTTTTGTGAGTTTCAAATAGGTTTGGAAATTAGGTATTGGTTTTGTGAGTTTCAATTAGGTGTTGAAATAGGTATTGGTTTTGTGAGATGAAATTAGCTTTTGTAATTATGTTTTGATTTTGTGAGTGAAATTAGGATTTGAAATTAGATTTTTTAATTAGGTTTTGAAATTAATTGGGTATTGAATTTAGGTTTTGCGAATTGAAATTTAGTTTTGGGTATTGTAATTGCGTTTTATAATTACGTTTGCGTATTGAAATTGTGTTTTAAAAATTTGGATTAGTTTTGAAATTGCGCATTGAAATTCGATTTTGAAATTCGTTTTGTAATAATTAGGTTTTGGGAATTGAAATTAGTTATATTGATTAGTTTTTTTGCTTGAAATTAATAATTTAATATGTGACGTTATCTTTTTTATAGGTTTAAATGGCACCCAAAAAAAAAAGAACACGTGGTTACTTAGTGGTTCGCGGATCCGGGAGCCGAGCCCAAGAGGCCTCGGAGAATCTTCCAGTTGATCCACCACCTCCCATTGAAACACCGAACTTCAACACCGAAGAAGCCAAGAAAAGATTTCTACAAATTAGAACGCGAAAAATATGCCCAGAGCGGGCATTTGCCAAATTCCCGATCTCAGATATGGGAGAACTCGGCGAAGATCTCAATAGGAGCATCATAGAGCGCGGTTGGGATAATTTCATACTCCAACCAAAGATCCAGGCGAAGAGTGTCCTGGTGCACTAATTCTATGCAGCTCTTCCCGATGAGTCAGCAATCGGGTTTGTTAGTGTTCGGGGTACTCGATTTGAGATCAATCCTCGAATCATCAATGCGTTCCTCGGAACCCGCAATTTGACGGACGAGGAAAACGAGCACGCCCACTTGGACGGCCAAGAGTTGAATCAAGCGTTCTACGACGCCATAACGGCGGCAATATCTACGCCCGGAAAGCCATAGAGGTGAGCCTGGTCAAAAGTCAGCTTAATCGGATAACCAAAGTGTGGATGTACTTCTTTGGGAGCAACCTATACCCGCACTTGCACTTCACGGAGCTGCAGTTTGACTTTCTCAAGTAAATCTACGCCGGAGTTAGGGGATTGAATATCGACGTCGGTCGTTTCATATTCTCCAACATGCGTAGCATGGTGTACGAGCAGTCGAAGAGCTCATTGGGCTTCCCGTTCCTTATCACAACTCTCTGCAAAAACGCCGGGGTAAGTATAGCTTCATTTGTGTATAAGTTTAGTTGTAAAATTGAGTTGTATCAATATTGATTTAATCTGTTTTTGAAACTATCTTTTAGATCAAGGAGAATGAACTCGACATTGCGGTGGCGTACGGAAAGAAGATGGACGTGGCCTGGATCCGTAGTTTGAAAGAACCCGAAGATGAGGAGCCAGCGATTGTACCTAAAAATCCGGTAAAATTGTAGCTTCATTTGCTTAATTTTTTATAATTGATTTAATATTAATCTAATCTTGCTTGAATTTCATGGTTCAGGACGTTGAGATGCCGCCTGTTGCCGCCGCCCCAATGCCTGAGCTTAACTACGATGCTCCGCCGATGAGAGCCTTCGTGGCTCACGGTGTTTGTAGTCTGCTGGAGTTCACCGCATATTGTCGGTCGTTATGGCCAGGTATCTATCCAGGTTTGAATCTTATCCTTAATCAATATTACTTATGTATTGAAATGTTTTTAATCAATAAATGCAATCTATAAAATTTACCCTGGATTCGACGCGCCCAATCAGTTTCCACCAATGCCGTGGCTAGCAGGATATCCTGATCAGTATCCTGAGCCGGAATTTGCTGAAGGCTCCGAGAACAACGAGGTTCAGAACGGCGATGGCCAGAACGGCGGCGAGAATGTGGGCTAGGACAACGATAACGAGAACCCTGAGATTCCCGAGAACCCCTAGATCCCTGACAATCCGAGAACCCTGAGATCCCCAACAACCCCGAGAACCCGGCCAACCCCGAGAACCACGTCAACACCGAGAACCCCGTCAACGAAGTCAAGAATAACACGCTCCAAGATTAGGACTTGTATATATTTATTTTGTCTATAATGTTTATTACTTTTGAACAATTGCTTATTATGTTTATTTTGTTTGAACAATTATTTAATTAATATTACTATGTTTTGTTTTTTTTTAAACAATTATTTAATTAATATTACAATGTTGTGTTTTTTGTTTGAACAATTATTTTGTTAAGATTATTAATTGCATTATTTTGTTTAAAAAAAAATAAAAATAAAATTACCAACATTTTCATAGTTTATTAATAAGACAATTTAATTGAGTTAAAATAATTAATATGATAACTAATAATTACATTGTAAATTTACTTATCATGCCGCGGCATTTAAATGAACACGCCGTGGCTTCAAGTTTATTTACCAATTTACCCTCTGGATTAGGCATCTCGCCGCGGCATCGTCATAAAAGGCCTCGGCGAGTTGCATAATTATGAGGATATATTGTTAAACAGAAGATATAAGTCGCGGCATTCTGTTACCCATGCCTTGGCATGGCCTAGGAAGCCACGGCTTGCGGATACCATGCCGAGGCATGTATGTTGTTTCAAATTATACCGAGAGCATGGATTCTGTAAGTCATTAAATGCCGCGGCGTTACTACCATTCTGCCGCGGCAATTGTTTAAAGGCCGATGCACAATTTTCAACATGTCGTGGCGTGATTTCGACTACGGTTATAAGTCATGGTTCAATAAGTCATGCCGTGGCTTCTTCACAATACGCCGCGGCGTGTTTAATTATTTTTACAATTTTACCCTAAACTTAAACTCTAAACTTTAAACTCAAAAAATTAAACTGTAATTAATATGTGAATACATATGTGATTAATTATAAAATATATAGAATTATGAATACATATGTTTATATTATAAATACATGATTATCATCAACAATTCCACATTACAAGTACCACATATGAAAAGTACCACATTACAATTTAAAGCTAAATTTTCACATATTTTTAACAATACAATTACTTATTATGTTTATTTTTATGTTTTTGGTTTGAACAATTATTTAATTAATAATACAATGTTGTGTTTTTTTGTTTGAATGATTATTTAGTAAAGATTATTAATTGCATTATTTTGTTTTTTGTTTTTAAATAAAATTATCAAAATTTTCATAGTTTATTAATAAGATAATTTAATTTAGTAAAATTGTGTTATAATCAATATGATAACTAATATATACATTGTAAATTTACTTATCATGCTGCGGCATTTAATTAACACGCCGTGGCTTCAATTTAATTTACCAATTTACCATCTGGATTAGGCAACTCACCGCGGCATCGTCACAAAAGGCCTCGGTGAGTTGCATAATTATGAGAATATATTGTTAACAGAAGAGATAAGTCGCGGCATTTTGTTACCCATGCCTTGGCATGGCCTAGGAAGCCACGGCTTGCTGATACCATGCTGAGGCATGTATGTTGTTTCAAATGATACAGAGAGCATAGATTCTGTATGGCATTAAATGCCGCGGAGTTACTACCATTCTGCCGCGGCTATTGTTTAAAGGCCGAGGCATATTTTTCAACATGCCTTGGCGTGACTTCGAATACGGTTGTTAGCCATGGTTCAATAGGTCATGCCACGGCACTGTTAACATTGTGCCGCGGCCAGTGTCATACTTCATTCATTTGGAAAAAATTAAAAAAATATATAGAATACAACATTACATTTATTAATTTTAAAACAACAAAATAACTTAGAACAATTCAACATTACATTTAATATTAAAACAACATAATCGCTTACAACAATTAAACATTAAATTTAATAATTTTAAGACAACAAAATCACTTACAACAATTAAATATTACATTTAATAGTTTTAAAACAACAAAATCGCTCACAACAATTCAACATTTATTTAATACTTTTTAAATAACAAAATAACTCACAACAGTTCATTATTATATTAAGAAAACTACAACAATTAAAATCATAATTCGTCATCAATACATAAATCTCTACGACAACGATTGGCAGGTCGACGTAAATGAGTTGTGCCTCGTTCAACGATTGCGAGAATCTCTTGTCGGCACCATTTGCATTTCGCGTACCTATCTTGAGTTTGAGTCTCATTGTTCCATTTGAGCCTATTTGAAAATCTGTTTCCCATAGTATAGACGGTGGCCTACCACGTCCACGACCACACCCACGCCCTCACCCCGTCGTCGGTCGTGGCCCACCGGCACGAGAGGTCCGATTTAGAGTTGGATTCGGAGGCATTTCAAACTCCTAGGTGTCGTCGGAGGAGATGACAATAGTATTATTGGAACTTGTATCCATGGAAAAACTATCATCATCGGAGGAAGAGGAAGAGGTAAACCCGACAAAGAAGCCCTGGTGATATTCCGATGACAATACGAAACGAGACGGGTCATCCATAACAAAGAAAAATGATGATATTTTTGAATCTAAGGATAAATTTGATGAAACATAGAATAAAATGTGAGCAAGTATATGTTTAAATAGAAGATTTGTGTGAGTTTTAACGTTTTTAACATTATTTTGACAAATATAGCCATTTATAACCGTTGTGGGGTAATAATTCGGGATTAAAAAAACTAGCCGTTTTTTTGGGTCAGCGGCAAAAAGCCGCGGCATGGATAACTAATGCTGCGGCGTGTTAAGTTTATGCGACGGATAAATCCGACGTTTGACATAGAGTCGTGGCTTCTTCACAATAAGCCGCGGCGTGTTTAATTAATTTTTACAATTTTACCCTAAACTTTAAACCCATAAAATTAAACTGTAATTATGTTTATTTTTATGTTTTTGGTTTGAACAATTATTTAATTAATATTACATTGTTGTGTTTTTTGTTTGAACGATTATTAGGTTAAGATTATTAATTACATTGTTTTGTTTTTAAAAAAAAAAATAAAATTATCAACATTTTCATAGTTTATTAATAAGATAATTTAATTTAGTAAAATTGTGTTACAATTAATATGATAACTAATAATTACATTGTAAAACTTATCATGCCGCGGCATTTAAATGAACACGCCGTGGTTTCAATTTATTTACCAATTTACCCTCCGGATTAGGCAACTCACTGCGGCATCGTCACAAAAGGCCTCGGCGAGTTGCATAATTATGAGGATATATTGTTAAACAGAACAGATAAGTCGCTGCATTCTGTTACCGATGCCTTGGCATGGCATAGGAAGCCATGACTTGCTGATACCATGCCGAGGCATGTATGTTGTTTCAAATTATACAGAGAGCATAGATTCTGTATGTCATTAAATGCCGCGGACCATTCTGCCGCGGCAATTGTTTAAAGGCCGAGGCATATTTTTCAACATGCCTTGGCTTGACTTCGAATACGGTTGTTAGAAATGGTTCAATAGGTTATGCCACAGCATTGTTAACATTGTTCCGCGGCCACTGTCATACTTCATTCATTTGGAAAAAATTAAAAAATATATCGAATACAACATTACATTTATTAATTTTAAAACAACAAAATCACTTTGAAAAATTCAATATTACATTTAATATTAAAACAACATAATCGCTTACAACAATTAAACATTACATTTAATAATTTTAAAACAACAAAATCACTTACAACAATTAAATATTACATTTAATAGTTTTAAAATAACAAAATCACTCACAACAATTCAACATTACATTTAATACTTTTTAAATAACAAAATAACTCACAACAATTCAATATTATATTAATAAAACTACAACAATTAAATTCATAATTCGTCATCAATATATAAATCTCTATGACAACGATTGGCATGTCGACGTAAATGAGTTGTGCCTCGTTCAACGATTGCGAGAATCTCTTGTCAGCACCATTTCATTTCGCGTACCTATCTTGAGTTTGAGTCTCATTGTTCCATTTGAGCCTCATTTAAAAAGCTGTTTCCCATAGTAAAGACGGTAGCCTACCACGTCCACGCCCACGCCCCCTCATCGGTCTTGGCCCACCGGCACGAGAGGTCCGATTTAGAGTTGGATTGGGAGGAATTTCAAACTCCTCAGTGTCGTCGGAGGAGACGACAATAGTATTATTGGAACTTGTATCCATGGAAAAACAATCATCATCGGACGAGGAGGAAGAGGAATACACGACAAAGAATTGGTTATATTCCGATGACAAACCGAAACGAGACAGATCATCCATAACTAAGAAAAGTGATGATATTTTTGAATCTAAGGATAAATTTGGTGAACAATAGAATAAAATGTGAGCAAGTATATGTTTAAATAGAAGATTTGTGTGGATTTTAACGTTTTTAACATTATTTTGACAATTATAGCCGTTTATGACCGTTGTGGGGTAATAATTCCGGTGAATAAAAAAACTAGCCGTTTTTGTGTCAGCGACAGAAAGCCGCGGCATGGATAACATATGCCGCGGCGTGTTAAGTTTCTGCAACGGATATATCCGACGTTTGACATAGAGCCGTAGCTTCTTCACAATAAGTCGCGGCGTGTTTAATTAATTCTTACAATTTAACCCTAAACTTAAACCCTAAACTTTACAATTATTATAATAACCAATATACCCTCTGGATTACGCAACTCGCCGCGGCATCATAAAAAAAGGCCCCGGCGAGTTGCATAATTATGAGGGTATATTGGTAAACAGGAGAGATAAGTCGCAGCATTATGTTACCCATGCCTTGGCATGGCCAAGGAAGCCTTGGCTTGGGGATGCCGTGACGAGGCATGTATGTTGTTTCAAATTATACAGAGAGCGTGGATTTTGTAAGTCATTTTATGCCGCGACGTTATCATTATTCTGCCTCGGCGATTGTTTAAAGGCCGAGGCATATTTTTCAACATGCCGTGGCGTGATTTCGACTACGACTATTAGCCATGGTTCAATAGGTCCTGCCACGGCTTCTTAACAATACGCCGCGGCATTATGAATTAATTTTTATAATTTTTCCTAAATTTTAAACCCATAAAATTAAACAGTATTTATTATGCGTTTCATACAAATATGTAAGAATACATATGTGATTAATTATGAAATATATAGAATTATGAATACATATGTTTATATTATAAATACATGATTATCATCAATAATTCCACATTACAAGTACCACATATGAAAAGTACCACATTACAAAACATTACTAGTACCACATTACAACACATTACAAGTACATTATGAGAAGTACCACATTGCAGCACATTTCAAGTACCACATTACAGCACATTACAAGTACATTATGATAAGTGCCGCATTACAACTCCATTACAATTTAAAGCTACATTTGTCACATAATAATAACAATACAATTAAAAAACGTAAAATAATAAATATTTAAATACAATGTTTTCTACGACAACGCACGGCATGAGCACGAAGCGAATAGATTTCTCTATCTAGGTATGGAAGAACAAACAATAGTCCGCACCATTTGCATTTAGTGTGCTTATCTAAATTTTGAGTCGAGCTATTCCACTCATACTTTATATGGAAATTTGTCTCCAATGATGAAGAAAATTGTGATCCACCACTACCTCTTGTGCGGCTTGAACCAACGGAAAGAGCGGTGCGAATCTGACCTGTAGGTATTTCAGACTCTACGGTTTCTTCGGAACATTGAACGCTTTCTTGAGAATTTGTTTCTGGGAGTATAGTATCATTGGAGTTTATAATTTCTGGGACTTCCAAATCAGAGTTTGTTTCAGGGACCACCGTATCATCGGAATTTGTTTCTGGGACCACCGTATCATCTGATAGATTTACCTGGTGATCGTTGTCATCATCGAAATAAGACGAATAAGAGGACGAAACAATAACGACTGGGCCATTACCGATAGAAGACGGATGATCATCCATAATAATTTTCAATTTTTGTAGACAAGATATTTTGTGTGGGTTAAAATATAAGTTAAATGGTTGTATATATAGAAAAAAGTTATGAGTTATAAGTTTTTTAAACTATTTTCGCAAATATAGCTGTTTATAACCGTTGGAAGGTAATAAATTTAACCCTAGTAGCTAGTAAAAATATAGCCGTTTTAACGCCAGCACGACCACGCCGCGGCGTATTAACAATAAGCCGCGGCACTTTGAAGTTTGTCACCATTATGCCCTCCGATAAATGATGAAAGCCGCGGCTAATAAATTAAAGGCCGCGGTGAGTTTCGAAATCAGGGGGTATAATTGTAAATAATAGAAGTATGCCGCGGCGTTATGTAACAAATGCCAAGGCATGAAACATAAAAGCCTCAGCTTACTGTCACCATACCGTGGCGTAAATCGAGAAAAATCTTCCCCGAGAAATCATGTTTGATCGAGAATCTCTAAAAAAAAAGGGTCTATAATAGATCAACATGCCGTGGCGTAATTACATAACGCCGCGGCATACTTCGCAGATCTGCCTTTTTTTTATACCCATTTACACCATAACTCAAAAAGCCCTATTTTTTTCTCCCTTAGGCAACTTTCCTTCGATTTCGAATTCGAGCTCGGTGCTTCGTCGTGGAAGAAAACGGTATTTAATCTTCAAATTCTTTATTTGCAATATGGCATTTAGGGAATGGATGACGAAAAAATAGAATGAGCGATGATTACCGACATGGTGTTCAAGAATTTATGGATTTTGTGCGTTTAAACTTTGAAGAAGGAGATTTGATTAGGTGTCCTTGTCTTTTATGTGGAAATTTAGTTTCGAAATCTATGAAAGTAGTCAGCTATTGGTATTAGGAGTTCCTATGATCATTGGTACTTTCATGGAGAAAAGATGCATGGTAAAAGAGTCAATGATTTAGTTGAAGAAGAAGAAGACGAAGACGAAGCCGATGACATTGGTGGTTTGATGGATGATATCGACTATAATTTTGTGGGAAGACCGCAATTATTAGAGTCGATGGTGGGGGATTTCTAAGCGCCTTTGTATGATGGGAGTAACACAACGAAAATAGGGTTTTTGGTATCATTATTCCATTTAAAGGCGACAGGAAGTTGGACAAATTCTAGCTTTACGCAATTGTTGGAACTCTTTCGTGAAACGTTGCCGGGCGGTAATAAAGTTCCGACAGGAATATATGCGGCAAAAAAGACACTGGTTTTGTTAGGTTTAAAGTTTGAAAAGTTTCATGCATGTCCAAAAGATTGCGTACTGTATAGGAACGAGCATACAAAATTAAGTGAATGTCCACTGTGCAATGGGTCAAGGTGGAAGACACGAAAAGAGCCACATGACGGTATCAAAGGGGTTCCGCAGAAAGTATTATGGTACATTCCTCCATTCACCCGCCTCAAACGCATGTTTAACAATATTAATCACGCGGAGAACATGGTTTGGCACTCAAAAATCAGAGTAATGATGACATTTTAAGACACTCTTGTGATGCTTCACAGTGGAAATTTTTTTATACTCGGTATCCGGAATTCAGCTCAGAACCCAGGAATTTGCGTCTCGGTTTGGCAACAGACGTGATGAATCCTTTTGGTAACACGAGTAGTCGCTATAGTGTTTGGCCGGTAATACTTTGCAACTACAATCTCCCTCCGAAGTTGTGTATGAAGCGGAAGTTCTTGATGCTGACTCTATTAATTTCGGGACCGAGCCAACCAGGAAATGACATCGACGTCTACTTGGCACCTTTGGTCGATGATCTAAAGATGATGTGGAATGAAGGAATTGAGATCAACAATGCTTACCGACGCGAAGTGTTCAAGTTGAAAGCAATGTTAACGTGGACAATCAATGACTTCCCGGCGTACGGAAACGTGGAATCGGTGAAATGTTCTATTGGTTGTCCAGTCTGCATCAAAAATACATCTTCAATCCGGTTGAAACATGGGAAGAAAACAGCTTTTCTCGACCATAGGAGATTTTTACCGAGAGATCATCCGTACAGAAAGAAAGAAAAAAAGTTTAATGGACATCAAGAACATCGACCTCCTCCAAAAATTTTGAACGGTGAAGATGTCTATAAACTAATTTGTGAAGAGACTTATGAAGTGCGTGGAAAAAGAACGTCGAATGGTAAGAGGAAGCAAAAGAAATTTGAAGATAGACCGTTCAAAACAGTATCAATCTTCTAGGAGCTCCCGTATTGGAAAACGCACTACATTCGACATTGTTTGGACGTTATGCACATTGAAAAAAAATGTATGTGAAGCGATTGTTGGTACATTGCTTGAAGATCCAAATAAAACAAAATACGGGAAAAATGCTCAACAAGATCTCGTTGAATTGGGTATAAGACCGGATTTGCATCCTAAAATGGATGGAAAGAAGACATTACTACCACCGGCTGTCCACACTTTATCGAGAGCGGAGTGAAGGAAGCTTTGTGGATGGCTTGCAGCGATAAAAGTTCCCGAAGGTCATTCTTCGAAGTACAATAGGTTTGTATCAATGAAAGATTTGAGACTTATCGGAATGAAGACTCACGATTGTCATATGTTGCTTCAACAAATACTGCCTCTTGCATTGCGAGGGTTTTTGCCAAAGGAAGTTTGATTCGCAATTTCAAAGTTATGGGAATTTTTCAACAAAATTTGCTCCAAAACTATTAAGGTTGAAGGTCTTGACGAGTTGCAAGCGGACTTGGTAAGAACCCTATGTATGCTCGAGATGTTCTTTCCACCCTCATTTTTTGACACCATGATTCAGTTAACCGTTCACCTAGTATGGGAAGTGAAGTTATGTGGACCTATATTTCTACGCTGGATGTATCCAATTGAACGGTATATGAAAGTCTTGAAAGGGTACGTGAAGAATTACAATCGACCAGAAGGGAGCATTGTCGAAGGATTATGGCAGAAGAGTCGGTTGAATTTTGTGTAGAGTATTTCCCGAGAACTCGGCCACTTGGTGTTCCCAAATTAGCCAAAGCGGAATCCAAAGGCTTATCTGCAGGTAATTATTATAATTTTTTATAAATAAATACGATGTTAATATTTAGATTACGTGTTGAATATAATATTTATTTTGATGTTTTTATGCACAGCAAATCCTTCAACTGTCAACCGAAAGAATGGGAGCAAGCCGTCTCTATGTGTTTCACAATTTAGACGTCTTGGAACCCTTTATCGATGTGAATATGAATGAGTTAAGGTCTACTTATCCGAAAAAGTCAAAAAACGAAAAACGGCTAAAAGAAGAGCATTACCGTACGTTTGCAAAGTGGATCGATGAATATTGTTATGCAAGAAGAAAGAATTTATATGAGACATTATTGAAGATCTCTAGCGGGCCTTCACAAGTAGTTACCAGGTACACGTCATGGTACGTTAATGGGTACACGTTTTACATAAGGCAAAGGGATGAAAAACACCTTGTACAAAATAGTGGTGTTACATTCTTTGCGGAAGGAGTCCATGTTGCGTCGGCCAAGAATAAAAATCCAAAACAAGCTTTTATGAGCTATTTTGGCTATGTAGAAGATATTTGGTAGCTCGATTATTGTGGTTTGCTAGTTGGATTGTTTAAATGCAAATGGGCGGACAACAACCACGCAAAGTTGCCAATGATGGAGTTACTGTTGTTGACTTCAACGGATGAGTTATGCCAATGATTCATTCCTGTTGGCATCCCAAGCATCTCAAGTGGTCGATCAAGAATTATCTCTCGTCGTGCATGTGAATGCGAGAAATGTAGAAGAATCGAATGAAGAAGTTGAAGACATCACTACCATCGCACCATTATCCAACGGGCTACAATCGTTTGAAGACGTTGATGATGATGATGATGATGTTTCGATTTTGCTACGTCGAGATATCCCGGCATTTGAAATTGATTGAATAATAATTTTATTGTAATAATGTTATATTTCGATCTTGTTTTTCATGTATGAACAATTAGTTATCATATTTATTTAATTGGAAATTGATTGAACAATTATTTTATAATTAGTTATCTTTTAAAATTTTGTTGTTTGGAAATTGATTGAACAATTGTTTTTCTAAATAAGTTTGTTAAATAAATGTAAATTTGGTTCATTTTGTACTTAATACCGCGGCGTTTTTAGGAAGTGTCGTGGCGCGTTTCATACGATAAAAAATGCCGCGGCGTCTAAACAAACACGCCGCGGCGAGTTGCATAGGGGAGAGGGTATATACGTGAATTTAGAGGGACACCGCGGCTTAGACATACCGACGCCTTGGCATATGTACATAAAGCCTCAGCGTATTTAGTTCATGCCGCAGCATATATCGCATAGAAATTATACAGAGAGCATGCGTTTTCTGCAGGCAAAGAAATACCATGGCGTACAAAGAATAGGCCTTGGCATGCCAGAAAGGTCGAGGCGTAGTACAACAATTTTTTTATGCGCGCGTTAAATTAGGTTATGCCGCGGTAATGTCACACATGCCGCGGCGTTTGCAGACGAGCCTCGGCTTGTTGATTTTTGTGCCGCGGCATATTTACATACCAAAATATTGAAGAGTCTGTGTTAGTTAAACCTTAACGTGCCGCGGCCTTGTAAAGAACGTGCCACGGCGCGTCTCATACGGAATACAAAATGCTGCGGCGTTTCAAGAAAAGCCGTGGCGAGTTTCATTTATAGCATATGGTACATAGGTAAATTCAATATGACACCGCGGCTTACGTATATCTACGCCTTGGCATGAGTAAATAAAGCCTCGGTGAGGTTATATAGTGCCGCGGCATAAATTGCGTACAAATTATACAGAGAGCATGTTTTCTGGAGACCAAATCTTGCCGTGGCGTACGTAAAATAGGATGTGGCATGACCAGAAGGCCGAGGTGTATGCCGCGGTATAGTATGTAACTGCCGTGGCGTACAGGTACGAGCCCCGGCTCATTTATTTAATGCCGTGGCATATTTACATCCCAAAATTATACAGAGTCGGTGTTATTTCGAACCTCAACGTGCCCCGGCTTATATAAACCACGCCCTGGCGTGTATTTTTCCACGTTGGACTACGCCGCGGCAGGTGAAGGTTAAGCCGCGGCATGTTTCGGGATTCTCAGATAACGGTTGCGTTATTCCGTTGTCCGAAGCCGTTTTTGAAATTTTTTATTCGATTTTAACCTGATTTCCCTCCATTTTTATCACACTTCAGCCCTATTCCTTCCCTCTTTTTCTTTAACTCTCCTCTCTTCTCTCTTCTCTCTTCTTCCTCTCTCTCTTCTATTTTCTCCCATAACATCGCCGTCGCCGTGCTCCGCCGTGCTTCGCCGTTCTCCGCCGTTCTCCCCTGTGCTCTGCCGCCGATGTATCCGTTGCCGTGCCCTAAATCCGTTGAGGTGTGCTTCATCTTGTTCCTTCAACAAGCTAAGTCCTACCCCGTTCCCTAACTCCGAGTTATTGATTCTAACAAGGCTAGAATCCTATTCGAATTCAATATTACATATGTATTGCATTTTGTTAATGTTTTTTATAAAAATGTTTTTATGCTTTTGTTGTCTTTCATGTTTGCCATGAAATGTTGTTTTTATGCTTTTGTTGTTTTGAATGTTTGCAATGAAATGTATTTGTTGTCTTGAGTTATTTGATGTTTATGAATTTTTGGAAACGAGTCAAATATATATTTAGGAAAGTTAGCTACTACTTGAATATGTCGGAGCTTCAAGTAATTAGGCCATCAACCGATCGAGAAGAAACGTCATCATCCGATGACGAAGAAACTACGCCCGGTTAGTAGTATTGTTATTTTGTTTAAGGTATTGTATTTCATTGAATCTATCTAGTATTTAAAATTGATAATTTATTAATTTATTTGTTTCCAGCTCTTAACAAAAACGATGAAGTAGAAAAATGTGTTGGGAATCACGTCTCGGATTCCGTGTAAATTATCACGAGTTATACCTCCGAACCGTCCGGTTAACATTTAAAAAATTATTTTAAAGCGGAAAACTTGTTATCCGTACAACGGTCCGAATATCGGATAATGTCCATATCCCAAGATTTTATAAATATTATGTAATTTAATATTAATAAATCATTATTAATAAACTAGTCATAATAGGAAATAAATAGAAAGCAGTAAATGGTTGCATTTATTAACCCAATGCATAAGGTCGTACCTCTTATGGCGACTTCCGGCTGCGCGTTATGAATCGGGCAGGGCTCCGCCGGTGCTGAGGGAAACTCCCGTGATCTTCCGGGATATTCTCCTGGAATCCTCGTACCGAAGCGTGGGCTTCGCCGGCAGGACTCCGTCGCAAAATTTTAACTGATGGTTCTTTTTAAGCTTCCGGAGAAATAAACTCCTAAGCCGAACCAGAAAAAAAGGAGATCAGAGAGAAAATTCGCAGACCCTGAGGAAGAGGGAGACTTCGAATTTTTCTCTGGGGAAAGGTGTGAAAAATGTGTAGAATGAGCCTCCTATTTATAGGCTCAAAACGTAACCGAATTGGAGAATTTCCCTCCCTATTTTTTTCGAATTCTATTAATTAAATATAATTAATTTCTTAATCCAATTGTCCAGATTTAATCTCATCTAAATCAAATGGATATAGTTAATTAGGGATTTAATTAAATAAGAAAGATTTGGATAAATCAAAAATCCAATCTTATCTTCTTATCTTTATAAAATTCGAATTATCATATATATTTATAATAAAATTCGAATTATCATTATCTAGATCCAACGGTTGAGATAAATCTTTAAACCGATCTTATGGATCAAATTAGTTTAGGATAAAATCAAATATAAAAAGATTTATTAAAAAACAATTTCGAATTTATCCATAAACTATAATTCGAATATATATATAAATATATAATTAATTAATTTTCAATCCGACGGTAAAGATTAAATCTTAGACCGATCTAACAGATATAATTAATTAACCAAAATTCAAAAAATGAAACTTGGTCACCAAGTTATTAATTTCGAATTTATCAATATCCTAATCCAACGGTTGATATTAAATCATAACTGATCCAATGGATAATATTGATTTTAGGGATTTGCTAAAATACCAAAACATTTGGTACTTATGCCGAAAATATGGAAATACCAAATCATACCATTCGAATTTAGCTAGGGTTTCATATATCAAACCCTAATTCGAATTTACACATATGAATATATATAAATATATATTTTTATTTATTAATATAAATCTATTAATTATTAATTAATTATTAATAAGATATTAATAATTAAATCCAAATAATTAAATTATATTAATATTTCCTGATCTCAATATTACACATTAAAATATCATGGTGCCACACCATCATTTAAATTCGTGACATGTGATTTAATTTAAAGTTTATCGTACCGATCATAAACTTAGAAAATCCATAAATCACTAACCGTAAGTCGCAATGACTTGGTTCAAAAAGAAAAGTTGCTTAGAATTTAATTTCCAACAACATGATGCTGATAGAAAATATAAATTCTAACTTTCTTTTATCAGTTAATTTCGTGTACCAAAATATGGTACTTTTGCCACGCTAATGATAAAACTATCTGATGTCTGCCACAGACTTTTCAGTTTTATAAATCAAGCCAAATGATTAAACATTATCCAGAATGTATTCTAATCACGTACGTATCATCCGTTAGGGAGCTATCCTGGGGACCATGGACCCGTATCACTTAAGCTCCAACGAACTGCTAGTTGTTCGTCAAACCTCGAAGTGATTCCACTATAGACCCGAGGCTGCACTCTTTAGTGATACGGTATATATTATTCCCTTTATAACAGCAGGGTGTACATTGATACAATCAAATTTGGGTTATTGATCTTTCACTTGATGACCCACACACGAGCAGGCGGTTTCTACCTTTATGCCCCTCATTGCATTTTCATCCTTGACTCAGTCAGTAATATTATGAGCAACCCATTTATGGTTTTGATTTATAAGTTGCGCACGGGTACCTCTCACTTCTCAGTACTGACAATCAAGGGAATCATCATCACTCTGAAGAGAGCTGTGTGATGCCCATGTCTATGACCAAGCTACCCTTACTGCTGACTATCATGTTCCGAAAATAATAGTGTTGGGAACAGCGGTAATATTTCGTGTTCTTTAACGGTTAAATCAAAGAACAATCAACCCAGCAGCTTGGACTCAAGATCACTCAGGACTTAGATCGAATAACCATTTGATCATCTACTAGTGACTCAACTCCAAGCTATCAGTGACGGTCTTATATGATAACTTCCGGAGTTTAAGTCAGGTCCAGTCCAGTATGAAGACACTTCATACTTAATGCACTTCTAGTGAGTGTGACACACACAAAATCCAGAATAGGATGATCACTTAGTCACATTAATGGCCTTATACGATTAATGGGCTCCCACCCAGTTGATCAGGTCACGGGCATTTTAAGTTCATTTATAATGATTATTAATTCTTCCTCACATTGACTCTGTTGTGATAATAATAACATAATTGCATCCTTCATCAACTAAGGAATCAAACATTCTATTTTACTCTACCACAAACTATAATAAGATTATCATAATAAGCATCATCTTTATTCAACGACTTGTCATAATCGTTTACAAATGGATAAAATATCTTGTTAAAGGACACATATGTCCAACAAAATGTACAAGAAAACTTAGAGGAGAAGGAAAAAGAAAAGTGAACCTCATGAAAAGTATCACTATCTTAAAGCATAAGAGGGAAAAAATACTTGTGAGATTTGATGAGAAAAAACAACCGGATGGAAGAGATGGTGATCTTTTAGCTAGTTGGATTGGTGTTCTTGCTCGGGAATTTATTCCAATTACTATATCCGATTGGAGATTGAAGAGTTTAAAAAAGGTGAAACATAGGATATGGAATGAAATCCAACAAGCATTTGTTATTTCGAACGAGTACAAGAAGATGTGTTTATCTTGTGGTGGGGAATCGGCAAGATACTTCCGGTATGATCTCTCTACCCTATTTAAGAGAGATTCGAATAATAAAAGAATCTTCGAGCGACCTGATATTGTTAAGAAGTATTACACGAGCATCACGGATGAACATTGGGAGGAGTTTGTTAATATTAGATTAAGCGATGAGTTCAAAGAAGTCTCGGATCAAAACAAAGCTAATAGGGCTCTCATTGAGTACCCCTCTAGATCGGGTCGAAACGGATATCGGAAGCTCGATCAAATGCTAATAAGGGTTTTAATTTTATATTTTAAATTTAATCTATTGTCTATAATTGAATAACATTTTCCTTTGTTTCGTAGTTTGAAAAAAATGACGTATGGGCGACAAAGCCGGAACTTAGGATCGAAATGAGGCATAATGGGGATGGTTCATTAAAAGATCCAAATCTAGAGCCTATTCTGAATAAAATAGTAAGTTCAATGAGTTTATGTTATATAGTTATATATATATATATAAATTATCTTGATGTTATTTGTATATTATTGGCTTAAATATTTGTAATAATTCATTTTGTTATTAGGTTGAATGTACCACTCAAGTTGTGGGCGATGATGAGGAAGACGATATTTTGACAAGAGCTTTGGGGAAGAAAGAACATCCTGGACGAGTTCGGGGACAATCGAAATACGTCTCAAAGCGAGCATGTTACAAACAAGCCAAATATTCAACGAATCCTCTCGTTCAAAGTCTCCTAGCCGAAATTACAGATATGAAAGTCAAGTCGGAAGCGAGAGATGCGACTTTCAAGGAATGGAAGGCTAAAGTAGAACAACTGATCCAAGGATCATCTTCAAGAAATATTCAAGGTAGTAATGAACCACTCGATGCGCATAGTCCGATAAGTCGACCTCTTGCTCCTTTAGCACCGATTGAATTGAATTTTGATGACGATCGTACTTCCGCAAAAAAGGCTAAGAGCAAAGATTTTATTTCGAAAGGATCGAGTCTAGGGAGTAACGAGCCTTGTGATGTGCAAAGTCCGGGAAGGTCACCGTTTACTCTCGTATCGCCGGTTAATGTGCAACTTGATGAAGGTCAAATTCCGGCGAAAAAGGCTAAGCGTAAAGGGTTCCTTTCGAAAGGACCGAATAGAGAGAATATAAAATCTTTTAATGTGCAAATTTGCGCTAGTCAATTGATTGCTCCCTCACCGGCGCTTGCGAACGTTCAAATTCAAGCTAAAAAGGCAAAGAGCTCGCCTTTGGTTTCAAAAGGATCTATTCTAGGTATTGGTGGAATTTCCGCGGTTGATCCGGCGTCGTCTATTCCAAATACGCCCATTTCATTTAATGAAGGTGTTGATTGTCTCCTTTTTTCAGAGGGAATCGTTGAGGACGTCGCGACCGGGCAGGTGTTCCTAAAAAATGGAGAGGTTGGCAAGAAAATTCACAACATACCGTTGGATAGAGATCATCGTCAGGTGTTAGTAGATGTGTCGATGTCTAAAGCCCCTATTCCTCTCCCGGTATCGGTTCAATGGATCGAAACCATTGATGACGCGGTGGGGACCTTTGTGCCTAGGCCAGTGTCCCTTATTTGAATATTTAAACTCCAAAGGTAATCAAGCTCCCAAACCTAAGCCCAAAAATATAGCCAAAAGTTCGTATTACAATGAAATGGCACAAAAGATTAACTTGAACAATGTTAATCCCCGATTGAGAGCGTTAGTGTCTTATGCAAACGACTATATGCTTGCAAAGGGAAAGAAAATAGCAGTTGAGCTTGATAAGAGTTTGTGTGATTTCGCTCCGTTGTTGAATTTTGATGATATACGTGAATTTCTCCTCTCTCAAGACTTGACCGTACTATGGATAATGATTTGTCAAAGGTATGTTTCCATTTTCATTGGCGATTTCATAATTATTAAATATATAAATTATTGATTCATTTGTTATACATTAATTATTGTTATTTTTATTTGTAGTTATTTGCAAGAAAATCACATTTGTAATCCGGAGATTTACGGTTTTCTTCCTCCATATGAAGACATCAGGTCCAACACAAAAGTAGGAGATGCTAAGAAAAATGCATTAAAACTTGATGTTGATCAATACTACAAAATTGCATGAATGGCGAAAGATGGTTAATGCCTTACAATAGTCGTCACCATTGGATTCTTCTTGTTTTTTATCCCTTGGAAGGCTACCGTAGCAAAGTTTGATTCTCTCCCCAATTCAAGCGGTTTAAATAGCCACTTAGAGCAATTTTTCCAAAAGTAAGTATTCTAAAACATAATCATTTTTATGTTTAAGTTATTTGAATTCTTTACTTTTTTTTTGTAGTATTGAAGAAATATTCAAGGTTAATCACGACACCGGCCTCATGACACCCTCGTTGATAAAAACGGTGAATTCAAAAAGATGTCCGAAACAACCAGGAAATCATGAATGCGGATATTACGTCATGAAGTTCATGCACGACGTTGTGAGAAATGGTATGAATTTCGTCGATAGCAAACTTAATTATAGTGTAAGCGAAATAGATGGATTGAATGTAGATTTAGGTATGTATGTGCTATCAAAGTTTGCTAACTATGACGATGAAGATTAAAACATAGTTTGGATTTGTTTGTTTATATTTGAACGCTGAATTTTGTATGGGGGATTATATGTTTGGTATGTATCGATCGCATAATCTTTAACCGATGATATTTTAATGTATTAATATTTTATTTTAATATTTTGGATTATTGCTTTTAATAAAAAATTTAATTTATATTTTTTTTAATAAAATATTAAGTATTAATTACAAGTTCTATAGGTATTAGAAAGAGAATAAAAAGTTACCGGGAGAATTTTTTCAAAAAATCGTCCGGTTTTTTTTAGTGTCTTTTTCAACAACGTTTAAAAACCGTCGCCCAAAACAAATACAACATTTCGGAATACAGTTTACGCCGCGGCTTCCGAAAACACGCCGCGGCGGATCTATACTACGTACGATGGTAAATTCCATCGTTCGTAATTTCTTTACGCCGCGGCTTTTAGGAAACAATGTCGCGGCCTACTTGAAACGATGCTGCGGCATGTTTCTTCAAGCCGAGGCTTAATTTTGAAATTTCGAAAAACCCGCGGCGTGGTTTGATCATGCCGTGGCGTTTGAAAGTGTTGAAATGTCTAAAATAAGCCTCAGCTTGTTAAAGATATGCCGCAGCGTTTTCTAAACTAAGCATCGGCGTGTTTGCCTTGTTTATTCGTTTCCAGCCGCGGCCGGTTTGATTTAATGCCGCGGCGTTTAGCTTTCGAACATCGGATGATTTCATTGTTCGTTCATTTCTAGCCGCGGCTAGTTAACATTACGTCGCGGCGTGTTTGACTTTTGATTCGATTATAGCCGCGGCCTGATTGATTTTGTGCCGCGGCTTTTTGCTTTTGAACCACGAATAATTCCGTGGTTCATTCATTTCTAGCCGCGGCAAGTAAACATTACACCGCGGCGTGGTTGGCTTTATATTCGATTATAGCCGCGGTCTGTTATTTTGTGCCGCGGCTTTTGATTTCGAACCACGGATAATTCCGTTGTTCATTCGTTTAGAGCCGCGGCATGTTTGATTACACGCCGCGGCGTTATCGCGTTCGAACCACGGAAATTTTCATTGTAGGAAGATTTTCTCAACCATGGAAATAAATCCGTGGTTGGAACGTACTACCATGCAGGATTCTACCATGATTAAGAACCATGGTTGAAATTTTTCAACCATGGTTTTTAACCATAGTTGAAACCCGGATTTGTAGTAGTGCTATGAGATACCAATCGACAAGCGATATATCCGTAAAATGAAAAGTGCGAAACGACATCGGCAAGCGGTATTTAAAACCTTGATAATAATAACAATACGTAATAAATTAATGTATACTAAGTTACTAACAATGCAAACTAATGAAACTGTATAATATGTAAACAAACTAATGTATAATAACAAGGGATAATAGCGGTAAAAGTGGCCAAAATTAGGCCAAGTGTGCAAATAAGTGGCCAAACCGATTTAATATCAGCATAAGCATCCAAAATTTACCAAACCATGGATAGTACAAATTCCATCCATTTCATGTCAACGCCGTTTGCCATGTCATTTCCACAAGTGTTGGGCTTTGCACACTCGGCCTAACTTTGGCCACTTTTGCCGCTTTCATCCCTTTTTTTTATGTTCCAAAGTATTTTTTTAGGGTTTATCTAGATTTTTTTGTTAACTTTTTTTCTTTTTCTTAAGATTTGAGTAAAACTTGATTTCCGAAAGAACTGATTCTGTTTTTTTAAATTTACAACGTTGAATATCACTCTCAATTTTGAAAACATTAAAATGTGTTATCGGTTTCACATGTAATTTACGAAATACCTCTATCTATTTAATTGTTAGGGACCATTAGATTTTTTTTAAAGGAATTGGTACGAAATACCCATTTAGCCACAATTTATTTTTAAATTACTCATTGTGTTTATTAAAATGTACTAAAATAGGCATGTTTTGAAAAATTTGTACAAAATAAAATTTTTGTTAATAATGTTGGCCTAACATTGTTAGTTAGAGCCGAGACTAAAATCGATACTTTGTAATATTATTTTATTTAGGGATAATAGCGGCAACAGTGGCTAAATTTAGGCCGGGTGTGCAAATAAGTGGCCAAAGCTCAACACTTGTGGAAAGATAGAAATAAGAATGCAGGCCCAAACAATCCCAATTTCAAAAGATGAAGGAGAGTTTTGCCCAACTCGACGGGGAAAACGTCGGAGGATGGAGGAAGCGATCACCACGATATCGGCGGTTCGTATGCAACAAGCCGATCGGCCGCCGTGAAAACCATGTGTTGGAACGCCCCAAGATTATGTAATTCTTTAGCGATGGTATGCTTATGGAGGCTAATCTTTGAGCGGAAGTCGGGCCTCCTCTTTTTGTCTGAAACGAAGCTTAAATAAGGTCAGGCGGATGGTTTGAAATGGAAACTAGGATTCACAAATGGCTTCGGGATCCATGTGATTGGACTAAGCGGGGGATTGCAACTTCTATGGAAGAATAACATTTAAGTTACAATACAGAGTTCCGGAAGCGGCCATATTGACTACGTCAATAAAGACGACCAAGGAAGAGAATCGAGATTTACCGGGTTCTATGGAAGAACGAACGAGGCAATGAGGTGTCACTCTTGGGAATTACTAATACGTCTTTAAATAATGGTGACAAGAGTGTGTGGATGTGTGTCGGGGATTTTAATGAGGTCCTTTATGAGTTTGAACTTGTTAGCCAAACACGTTGACGTAAGACTAAGATGACAAAATTCAGAGAAACTCTTGACGGATGCGGGCTTATCGACTTAGGCTGCCACAGAGAAATGTGTACATGGAACAATATGCAAAGTGGAATTCACAATGTTAAATGGAGGTTGGATCGGGCGTGTGCAAACTTGGCGTCGACGAGGGGGTTGTCATCAAGCAAAGTAGAATCTCTAGACTTTAAGGGGTCAGATCATAGGGTTATCCTCATCGACACTATGAAAAGACCACCAACTGTCCGGGGGACGGGTATTTCGAGGAAGAGGTAGGCCTTCGGAATAGCTTATGCATGATAAATGTGCTGAGGTCATCTGAGAAGTGTGGAAGACCGGAATAGAGAGAAGATACGGGGGAACCATAGTAAATGGTCTTGTCGTGTGTATGGGAGCACTTCGTGATTGGGTGTGTAAGTCCCTTGGGCGTCGAGAAAGTCGGATTAGGGACTTATCGACTAAGCTTCAGAGAATTAACCACGACGAATCCTCTTCGGGAACACGCGAATAGGCCAAAAGGATTAGGTCCGAGCTTGAATTACTTCTCTTAGTTGAGGAATACTATTGGAAGCAAAGAGCGAGGGCGGATTGGCTCAAAGAAGGCGACAAAAACTCGTTGTACTTCCACTCGAGGGCCGGGCGGAGGAATTCCCAAAATTTGATCCAAGGCATCCAAAACGAGGTGGGCGCTTAGGTCACTTAGGAACGGAAAGTGCAGGATGTCTTTGAAAGATACTTTTTTGGTATCTTCACTTCCAACGGAGCTTCTACAAATGTGGTTGCGAATCGGATCAAATAATCCCTCTCGTCCGTCGTGTACGACACTCAAAGCATTCTCGTGTTGGGTAGGCTTATTACGGATAATGTCGTCATCGCTTTTGAACTTCTTCACTCTCTAAAACAAAAGACGAATCGGAAAAAAGGAAGCTTAGCTCTTAAGCTCGATATGAGAAAAGCTTACGATAAAATTTAGTGGGGTTTCAGTGGCGCTATGATGAAGAAAACGGGATTTGGGCCAAGATTTGTTGAGGTGGTCCGGGATTGCATATCAACCCGTATTTTATGTGGTCATTAATGGGAAGACCGTAGAAGCTTTTACCCCGGAGAGAGTCCTTAGGAAACGATGCCAACTCTCGCCATACCTATTTCTTGTGTGAACGGAAGGATTTTCCGCACTCATCCGTGGTCAAGAAAGGCTAGGATTTCTCCGGGGATTTGTGTGCTAGCCTAGAGCCCGCGCAGTTACGCACCTTCTCTTTGCATACGATAGCGTCGTATTTTGCGAGGCTAGGATGATTGTTGCAACGCTATTTTCTCCCTCCAAGCGACATATGAAAAAGGTTCGGGTCAAGTAGTTAATATGGATAAATCTATGCTATGTTGCTCTAACAGTACTAGGGACGAGGCGGTGGCCCGCTACGCTAGCATCCTAAATATACCCATTGTGTAGAGTTTCGAATATTATCTCGGGCTCCCGATATTAGGTGTCTGATTCCAAAGAATCCCCTCTGATTGATTAACGATCACCCTTTAGGTGCATAGGGTAACCTTGAAAAATATTTCACAGGAATTAGAGTCCCATACCAATAATTCTAATTACCCTATTCGACTCATAGGATTTGAAAAAAAGTCATCGCAATCGTTGGTATTCAATTTTTGAATTTAATCATTAACACACGAGTTGATTTGAGCTTTTGAGTATCTATAAATAATTGTGTAACCAATAAATAAATTGCATACCTTTTTCTCACGATTCTATTGTGCAATTCTGATCTTGATTCCGATCTCCGTTCTTTGCGTTCTTGAGCTTCTGCGAATTTCCTTGATTGAATCTTGAAAATAGCTCCCACGAGTCTTCCGATGTATACTATGGATCTACACCGATGGGATGTGTGGGCTCCCACTAAATAGAACCCTAAAACCTAAAATCGTTTTTTCTCTAAATGATGGCTCATAGAAAAAATGCAGAAACCCTAGAGAGAGAGAGAGAGATATTTTGAAATCTAAGAGAGAGTGCGTGTTATGATTTCAGTTTAAGGTATTCCTTATTTATAGGGAATCGCCCAACCGCTTTGAGAAAATCTGTCAACCAATTTTGAGAGATTCACTCAACCACTTGAAGATATTGACTCTAAGATTTTATTTAAATCAAATAAAGAATAAATCCAAATTGAATCTTTTTCAAAAAAATACCCTAAGAGATTTAATAAATCAAATCCTTATATTTTCAAAGATTTAATATTAAAATTTGCATATATATATATATATATATATATATATCGAATTTAATTTTTAATTTCTCTATTTCAATTATTTTAGTTATAAATAATAATATTTAATTACTTTAGTTCCCAATTTAAATAACAATATCATACTCAGCCCTAAGCTTAAAAGCGTTATTATCATAAATCTCACACCGTCTATTAGAATGACACGATTCAAAAATTATTTATACTAGAATTTTATTTCCTACAATCCTGGAGTATTCAAAGGAAAAAATTCATAATATTTTTACAGTTTCTATTTTGACTAAAAGTTTGGTACTTTTTCCACTTTAGGGTGATCATGATTTTCATGTAACCAAGTTACAAATCATATCTGACCGGTTCTATTCTATGTTATAAAACATAATAAATTTTTGGTTTCGAACTTATGGAGCTATAAAGGGGACAAATGGACACACGTACTTAAGCTTCGGTGAAAGTGAAGAGCTTTCACCAACTTCGGATACATCCACTATAGGTCGAAGCTGAACTCATTAGTACGCGTTAAATATATCTTCTTGACTCGGGAGTCCATTGATACAGTCACACTATCAGAATCCATGCTTTCGTATTACTATTATTCTCGTCTTGATAGGGTTGATCTTCGTTTACCCGTTAGATGTAACTACCGTTGTTCCATGATTATTGTAACATTACTAACCTAACGGTTTATGAAGTCGTTAGGACCAGGATGAGTACTTCTTTGTTTCCCAAAAATCACAACAAGGAAATCATAAAGTTGTTATCCATATCTATAGTCATGCACTTTACTACGGCCAACCTTCCGATCCAAAAATAAAGGTGTTGGGATACTTGATTGTAAATAGAAACGATTAAATCAAAGATCGTTTAAGTTAAGCCGTATAAACCCATACTACCTCAGGACATCAACTGATTCTATATGACCATCGTTTCGACTTCTTTACTAGCTATCATTGACGGATTGATGCGTTCATAGTAAGTCTCGTCCGTCCAATATGAATACACTTCATACTTGACTTAATATCAACGGTGCAGACCAACACCATGATCCGGTAATTGATCACCACCAAATCGTGATTGAGTTCATCAATAGTTTTTCACGATTATTATATCCCATTAATAATTTGAACCATGGAAACATTTTAGCTATTATATTGTGTAAATATCCTCACTTAGACCTAATGTGATAAAAAAAATACACAATTGTGAAATATAACAACTATGGAATCAAAACTTTTATTATATTCATAAGAAAAGTTGAAACAAGATTGTCATTGATAAGTCATAAACCTAATCTTTAACGAATTCGACGTCATGATCTATACAAGTGACATTTGCATTTGAATTATAGGGCATACTAATCTGGTTCGTCCAACACCCGACTCACGTGGGGAGACACAAAGTGGCTATCGTTAGTAACCTTATATTTAGCCGTGTCAACAAGCACGTCTGGGGATGGAAAAGTAACATGTTTTCGGATGGAATAAGGGAGGTTCTCGTGAAAGCAGTGATTCAAGCAATACCTGTTGGACACATTTTATATATGCCCTCTATTCATATGTTAATCCCGCTCACATAATATTATGGTCGTTTGCCTAGAATGAATAATGGTTATTAAATTATCTTATATATAGTTCTTTAATATAATATTAATTGAATGTTTGATCCATAGTTCTTTAATTTTGCGATCGTGCTGAGGTGGTTTGACAAGTCAAATATAATATTCACAAGTAGTCTTTTCTGAGGTGGTTTGACTGTCACTAATAAAGAACTTTAAATGGTCCATGGTCTAGATTAGAAATGGGAATTTCTAAGGCGTGAACGATCATTGATGAACTTAATCCCAATTAGGTGATGATCTATTAACGTATCATAGTGTGTTCCTGCACTGTTAAGTTTATCAAGTATGAAATGTCTTCATATTGGACAGACTAGACTCACATCCGAAATCATCAAATAAGTTTGTCACTTGTGATAGTACGATAGGTTCGCTTAGATTATCAGATGGATTTAGGTTGACATCCTGAGCATTGTTGACTTGTACTGTTTAGCTTATATAATCCTTGAGTTAATCGTTACAAATTACAGCTTGATACTCCTAATACTTTTTTTTGGGATTAGCCGGTTGACCGAGACGAGTTGCACAGTAGCAGATATGGAGAATATCTTTATGATAAACTCACTAGATTCATAATATTATGAGTGAGTAGTTTGAAAGAATTATAAGAATAAGATAGTGTCATCAAAAAGGGCAGAACGATAAATATTTCCCTTTTGATGAATGTCATAATAAAACGAAAACCTAGCACACCAGGTATCTGATTGAATCGATGGAAACTTGGGTTCGGGAAGATAATTATCATATACAGTTGAGAGTTCAACCGAGAGCTATAATGGAATGTAATCGATGCTGGTAAAAGTCTACGCTTTTACCAATAGCTCTAGTGTGTACGTCCATTAGTCCCCTTTGTAGCTCCATAAAGGATGACATCGCAAACATATTCAAATGTTTCTATTTGAATAGAATACTCCAATCAGACTCGATTCATGATTATTATCACGAATTATTGATTACTCTAAATAGTGGCAAAAGTACACAAGTTTGGTATGCCAGTGAAACTGAAAAATATGATTGCATTTAATCCCGAGATATCCCTAGGGTTTTGGGGAATTAAATTCTGGTACAATTATCTTTTTGAATCATCTGATTCTGACAGTCGGTTTGAGATTTATGATGATAAAAGTTTTTTAGTCTTAGACTAAAAATGACACTGTTATTTAAATAAAAAATTTGATAAATTAAATATTGGTATTTATATCTGAAATATTTAATGAGATAAATAGAATAATTTTTTTGAATTATAATTATATATTCGAAATTAAATCTTTGAAAATATAAATATTTGATTTATTAAATCTTTTAGGGTATTTTCAGAAAAAGATTTGATTTGGATTTATTCTTTATTTGATTTAATTAAATCGAATCTTAGAGTGAATATCTCCAAATTGTTGAGTAATACTCTCACAGTTGGTTGAGAGATTTTCTCAAAGCAGTTGGGCCATTCCTTATAAATAAGGAACGCCTAAAACCAAAAAAACACTCTCTCACATTCTCATATTTGATCTCTCTCTCTCTCTCTCTCAACAGTTTTCGCGAATTTCTCTGAGCTCCTCTCAGAGTTTTTTGAATTTAGGTATTAGGGTATTATCTAGTGGAAGCCCCCACCTCCTGGCGACGTAGTCCTGGAGTATACATAAGAATAATTCTGGAAGCATCTTCTTCACAGAAATCGCAAAAGGGCTTGAAGATCAGAATCAGAAAGTTATTTAGAGAATCAAGATCCGTGTCAGAGACTACAACAATAAGGTACACGAATTTGAAATTGAAATAATCAATTAATAATTAATTCATCACGATAGGAAAAATTAGTTGTAAATTGAATTTGAAACAAATGGTTTGAAATGGTTATTGATATGGGACTCTAACCCAGTAAATTTTTTAAGGTCAAACCGTGTGACTTAATCGTAGATTACAATTTCATTTAGGTCGGCGGTGACTATTTTCAGTCTAGATCCGCAGTTGCGACCAGGACTCGGTGACAGTACCACATCAATTCTAGCAATCCGACGTACACAATGAGCTTATTTTGCATACCTTCCACCACCATTGACGATCTTCATAGTCTCATTGCTCGGTTTTTGTGGGGCGGCATAGAGGATAAGCAAAAAATTCATTGGAAACGATTGGAGCTCATTAGAAAGCCGAAGCTGTGGGGGGGGGGGGGGGGGGTGGTCGGTTTTTAGAACCTTGGCGATTTCAACCGAGCTCTTGTGGGCCGACTTACTTGACATATTATTCAACACCCGGAGTGCTTGATGACTCGAGTTCGTAACGCGAAGTATTTCCCGAAATCCTCGGTGCTCGAATTTGAAACTAAGGCTCACTTTTCGTTTCCTTGCAAGAGTATTTGTTGCTCGCGTGGCCAGAGTTAACAAGTAAGTTAACATCGTTACGAGAATGGAGTCTGCAACTCCTCAAATGCAACTTAAGGTGTTTTCGCCACCACTTTGAAACTTTGGGTACACGCAGAGTTCTTTGACCATATTTTAAGTATTTTTTCCGTCATTAACCCTATTAAAAAACCTTTCGACAAACAACATAAATCACATCCACTTTTAACATACCTTAAACATAACTACAGCCTTAGAACATCTCCAATGAGACGCCATTATGCTATTTTGGTGTGATTTTTACACAAAATTTATCCAACGAGACTTCAAAAATCCCACCATTTTAGTGAAATGGGATAGTGTTGCATTAAATTTGGTGTGATACTATTCACAACACCAAACACTATTTACTTATTTTATTAATATTGATAAAGTAAATAAATAATTAATTGAATAGATAAAGGAAATATTAGTAATATATTAAACAAATAGTATTTGGTGTTGTGGTTGGTGTAGAAAGTATTGTTGGTGTTAAAACTTTACCAAAGTAATGTAATTTCTAGTGTTGTGGTTGAAGATGCATTAACCCTAAAACATAATACAACGTAGGTTCCCTCTAATTAATTATATTATAATACCCTAAATACACAACCTCATAAAAATAAAAATAAAAACTATCCCGTTATATTCAAAAACCCTAAACATACAGCATAGATAAAGCTTTATTTTCTTCGTTTCTTAGGTACTGAAACTTCCCGAAATGGAGCTGACTAATATGTACAACAAAATCTGTTGACCTGACTAGCTTTCTTTGGATTTCTTAGTTAATATTTTACTCTTAGCTTTTCTCAGTTTTTCTCTTTATGTCGTTTTCCATACGGTGCAGCTTTCAAGTTTCTTAATAACATTTGCCATCACCAATAAATTTCATTGGGGAACAATTAAATATATACATATATATGTATAAATCTATATATAAGAGAGTGAAAAATATTTATTAATGCTACGCACATTTATATATGTCGTGGTCAAAATTTGATTCTGTGAAAATTATATAAAACGACGCGTGACTAAAAGAATAACAGGATTTAATTTACTAGCAATCAAATTAAAACTTAAAACTACATTTTTTGTATCAAATTTTTGGATTTTTTATTACTCCAAAAACTCAATCTAGTTAAAAATTATTTAAATTCTATGTTTTGAAATAATAAGTAATTTATTTGGATGGTTGAATCTCAATTTAGTGGTTTAGGTCCGTATAAATCGAAAATAATAATAATATTGAATCCAGAATTCCATGCCGAAAATGGAATTCCGGATTATTTTATGGAAAAAGTACAATATTTACCATATTGCTAAATGGAATAATGGTAATTATTAATCAAACTATTGTTTGAGTTAAAAGTCTTCTACTCTCATGTACACATTTATTAGATGAGATGTTCAAATAGAGTTGTACACACATACCCAAGGTCGACCCTTAGGAAAGGCTAAGTCTAACAAGGCGACAGGCTTGGGCCCCCAATTTTAGGGGCCCTATAGTGACCGCAGAAAGTTGCCTGTAAAATTTTGCTAATCATCATAGGATGAGATTTCTTGCATTTTCTCTTTCTTCATTGTAGTGTGAATGCCCCAATTTTCACACTTTTTAATACGTATTTTTTAATAAGATTAAAAGAGAAAAAATAGTTTTCTTGATATGATCAGAGAGATAATATCAAGAAAGTTAATATTTCCAAGGTTATAATATATGCCGTGCTGAGGAGAAATCGCTCACCCACCATCTCCATGACCGTAGTCGAATCTGGAGATTACAGTTTTCAATAAGTGATAAAGAGGAGATTCATTTTGAAGTACATAACTGTGAACTACAGATTAAAATTACATAAAAGTAATTTTTACTACGTGTAAGAACTTATGTACTTGTAATTTCCGTTATTTACAAGTATATACAATTACGTTGATGTAATTTTGATTAGAACTTAACAATTGTTTTTAACGATGAAAATGCAAGTGATATGTCACAGAACACAATTCGACGAGAGGGTGATTATTAATTCTAGTATGAAAGTCAGAACAAATCATGGATAGATAGAGAGAGAGAGTTTTGAAAATTCCGGTGAAGGTAATTTCAGACGTTTTAAGTTATAGAGAAATTCGCGTGACATGGTTTAAATGATATTATCAAAATGTGTATTTCTTTAAATAATTTGATTTTATGGTATTTTAATAAAAGGTTTGCCTCGAAAAGGATATTTCATTAGTTTTTCTGTTTACCCACTTTTTTTTGTAATAGACACTTTTGAGTTTTTGAACAATCGACTAATTTTTTTGTGTATAGCGCTGACTTCGATCGACACAGAACCCGACCGTGATGGTTATCACAACGATATGTGTTCTACTCTGTACTCGGCTCAACGAAATAGAACCTCGTGGCGGTGTCTCTACTTGCCTGATTCCCGGCTCACGGTCTTGGTGGAAGAGGATTTCCACGCCCCTAGTGATGAGCTTTGAAAATAACATATATTTGTTTTAAGCTTTGCATTTAGTCATTTTTTTTGTTTAATTGATTATTTTAGTTTAATTATAAGTTTAATTATTTTAATTAATTAATCATTTTAATTTAATTATAAGTTTAATTATTTTAATTAATTAATCATTTTAGTTTAATTATTTTAGTTTAATTATTTTAGTTTAATTATTTTAATTAATTTGCCACGTCTCTTGAAAGTCTTAGTATGCTCTGTGGTTGCGGTTCCGACTGATCTTCCACATCAGAAACGACGTTCTTGAGATTTAATAAACATTAAATGGTTACTTAAATAAGCTATTAAAATTAAAAAGGTAATTTGTATGTGTGGTGATAATTATAAAGTTCTTAATGGGTTTCGGTGTCTTAGAAAGATTGGTTTTTAAATAAGGTTTGCTTTGCAATCTCCTCCAAGCTAGCCTGGGAATCTCGGGGAGTTCTGTCTAGAAAATCTTGGGCCTAAAGCGAGATCATAGCATCCTTTCTAGTCGATCTGGCCGTGGAACCTCGGGGAGTTCCGTCTAAAAGAGCTTGATAATTATTTTCACACATAAAAAATACCATTTTAATTTTATTAAATTTTTTATTTAACCTTAGGACATTTAATTAAATCAATATGATGAATAATAAACTTTACGACATTTAAATTTGTGTTTTTCCTCTTGTTTTAATAGATCAAATCCTCATGGCTTGGCGTGGGGACGGCCAAACACGGCCGCGGTGTGGAACTTCTTTCATGAAGATCGGCACATTAACGAGCACGGTGTCCGTGTTAAACTGGCGACGTGCAAAAAGTGCGGGCACGTCCTAGACGGGATGGGTGAACGCGGAACCGGCCACTTGAACCGCCACGCAAAAGAGTGCTTCCCAAGCGGCACGCTCGACGAGGTAAACACAGCACAGGTAAGTAGACTCGCGACCCCAAATTTACGGAAATGGACACTCGAATGGTTATTTTCTACGGGCGCACCGTTGAGTTTGGTGGAAAATCATGCGCATACACAATACATGCAAAGGATTAATCCGTCTTACCAGCAGTTTTCCCGTACGACGTATACTAGTGACATGGAAAAAGCTTATTCTATGCAAAAAAACTATTTGGTCGATTTTTTTTAAATGTCTAGCATCAACGTTGCTTTTACGACCGACTTGTAGAGCGGTCCGATGCTAAACGATTATATGAGTCTGACCGCTCATTATGTAGACGAAGATTGGGAACCGTGTCAAAAACTTTTAAACCTATCACCGTTCGAGTGTCGCCATACCGGCCAAAACATTTCCGAAAAAATAATAGAACTATTAAATGATTGGGGTTTACAAAATCGTGTTATATCTATTACATTATATAATGCCTCAAAAAATAATACCGCTATTACTATTTTGGAGGCTACTTTGCCCGTTAATCAATTTCGTAATATTTTACATCAACGGTGCACTTGTCACATTATAAACATAATTGCACGAACGGGCGAGCGAGTAATTGCCAATCAAGTAGAAAAAATACGCGGCATTGTTGATTGGATCCGGCATTCTCAAATTACTAATAGGTGGAGGCGATTTTGTAAAGAACACAATCATAAAGCTAACAGGTTCGGATTAGATAATAATACACGGTGGAACTCTACTTATCTAATGGTTTCAGTCGTGTGTAAGCAGAGGCTACCGTTGGACCACTTCCTCCACAAGAAACTCGAGCCGTCAGCGCGAATCTCGGAGTCGAAATGGGCAAAACATAAAGCTAAAAGGTTCGGATTATAAACCCTTTTATGCTGTTACTTTAAATTTCTCAAACCAAAAACGCCCTTCTTTGAATCATGGTCTTTCGGGTCTATTTCAGATTACTAACACTTTTACAGAATACGAAAACGACCCAATTATTGCTCCCTTGATCCAAGGAATGGTTGAAAAACTCAAAAGTTATTGGGATCCACCCCCTTTTTCGTATTGCTTCGGTTCTATATTAGACCCTCGTATTATTTTTACGTTCGGTCCGTTAATATTAGCAATCGGAAAAAACATAGGGGTGGACTACTCTGATTAAATTAAGGTTGTTAATGAAGCTTTTTATGAATTGTACAGGGAATACGACCGGCGGTTCCCACAGTTCAACGTCGAGGCGGAGCAGAGGACAGTGATGAAAAGCCCAACCAAGTCCGCTTTAGAGTTTAGCCGGAGACTCAAGAAAAGATTGGATTGCGGGGAAGCATCGGGATCCGGTACGCCACCGGCACAGACGGACGACACGGACGGCGCACCAGACGAAGTGAAGCGGTACTACGGCCTTTGGATCGACGACCAATCAACTGAGTTCGATGTCATCAAGTGGTGGAAGAATGAACGGGAAAGATTCCCGATATTGGCAAGAATGGCGAGGGACATACTGTCCATCCCCATTTCAAGCGTTGCTTCGGAGAGTGCATTCAGTACAGCTCAGAACATCATCGACGATCGGAGGTCCTCAATAACCAACACACACCTCGAGCAAGCCGTGTGTTGAACGATTGGATGTTCCGCAACCCCGTAATCGGCCAACGATCCGAACTAACCGAGCTTGAGCTTATGACTGAAAGGTTTAACTCCTGGTTCCCGGAGTGATGCAAAGTTAGCGCCAATAATGATGTGCTCTTTCCTCTCTTGGTTTTTAGTCCCTAAGGAGGGTTTTACAAGAGAGGTTTTAGTGAGGCATCTTGTAATGTTTACACTGAATATTACAGCTTTCTTCCACCTTATTGTAATATTCACAATGAATAATACAACTCTTTTTTTTAATATCTCGTTTTGTTATATTTATTTATTTGTTATTAAATTTTTAAAAATAATAATATGTTACAAATTTACATTTTTAACACTTAAATTCGGCTAAAACTAACAAAATTAAACATCTGAACCAAATATACAACTTTTGCCGCAACCATAAAAAACAACCAAGTCTCTCTCTTCCCCTCAACTCGCGACCAATTCGCGACGCGCCGCGACCACACAAGCCATGACGCGTCGCGACATGTTTTCTCGCGATTTTGGCGACTTAGTCGCGACGCGTCGCGGAGACTTGATGTGCAGCTCTACGTACGGGTACGACTCTCGCATTACGACCAACCTCAATATCTAAACCTAATGTCTCTCTTTCTGCAGTTTGTCCCAAGTAAGTTAAAAATAGATGATGCATAATGTGAAGAAACATATATATGTGAAAGCTCTCTACTTACTTTTGGATCACTTGTGCATGTTAATCTATTTATGTGCATGCGTGTAGATGTCAAAGTTAATCAAAGGATTTTGGCATAGAAGTACCCACATTTTGACCAATTATAATACTCGGGTTTGAAGAAAAAAAAATTGGTGATGTAAAGTAGTCAAAGCTAACCAAATTGATCGATGCATATATCCGACTATTTTTGTTTTTGTTTTTTTAATGGACTTCGGTCATATGTCTAAGTTGACCAAAAATATGTATCGCTTTAATTTTGTCCAACATCTAGAGGCATTCAACCTACGCTTTTAAGAAAATGAACGAAAAAAATAATTCGACCCTTACCTAAAATGTCAAATCTAATCCCGACCCAGAAAACTAGTGATCTTCGTATTTTCGTAAAATTCACGTGAGGAAGCAAAAATTAAAATTGACATGAGAATTGTAGTGATTCTTCGTCGGCGAGAGCGTTGCGTCCAATTGCTCTTTATAAATTGTCTTCACTATAAACGATCTAAGAGTTTCAATGGTTATAAACAATCATCGAGTTTCTATGAATTACGCTTCCAAATAGCTCTTATTTTAATATCAATTGATGAATTGAGAATATCATAGATAAAAGTTCGTACTTTTAAGGTTTTTTTTTTTTTTCGTATTAAAGTTAAATATACAAGTGGAGAGTAAACGCATAAGTTGAATATATAGAGAGAAAAAAAAAAAGTGTAAAACGTAAAAGTACAAAAACACATTATTGTGATGAATTTTTTAGTGCTTAGTACATGCTTTTCTGGGTCATAAAGAACCAAAAATCTGACTATTTTAACCGAAAAATTGGTAATCGGGTATAAATTGTTTTTAACCTCAATTGCGCGACTTTTGGGATAATAGAACACGAACACGTATTTCATGCAGCTCTTATACACCGGTAGTGAAAGGCTTCACAAAATTAATTATCAAAACATTCAATCAATAATGTTTCCACAAACCCTAATTGATACTACCGTTTAAAAATGTAACATAAATTTCATGCAAGAATGTCAATGACAGATAGCAAAATCGCTGAAAAGCCCAAGCTGAAAAGAATCGCCGTAGATAGTCTAAACATAGCCCGGCTCGAGCGGTGCCGACCATGCTTCATCTCCGTGAGGGTCATCACGAGGGCCGTGATCATGAACGGACCCGTTAATAATGTAAACTTCGCAAGAGCCTTCACTGGCATTACCATCTTATTTGCGGCGTCGTCCATGCCTAGTCTTAACAATTTCAAACCCTATTTAGAATAAGTAATTTTTCATACAGAAATAAACATGAACTCGTTGATGGCTAACCTGATGAGTTGATTTCGTCACTTGAAGTAACTGGCTCGGATATACAACGCTCAAAAGCAAAGGAGAGAGTTTTTCTTTTCTTTTCTTTTCTTTTCTTTCTTCTACAGTAAATTCCTAAAGAATATTATATTTATAAATTGCAAAAGAAAATATATATCTTTTAATGACTAAGTTATCTATTTGCAAAAGAAAATATATATCTTAATAGAGATTGTAGCTAACTAAGGAACACGAATAATTTATCAAAAACTTGTGAATAGAATACTGGAACAATATTAGAGATCGAAGCTTATTTATATAAGAGCTAAAAAGAACAAATATAGTTTTATCATAACTGGGGAATAAATAAAAGCCCAACAATCCAAATAGGTCGCATATTATTATTATTATTATTATTATTTGTTAAGCCCAACAATCCAAAAAACCTTGTCTTATTTATATACTTTGATATTATATATAAGAGAAGGTTTTTTGATATTATATATAATTTCAGAATATTGATTAGAGTAATTTTTTTTTAACTTATCGTTACTATTCGAAAAAGAATTAGTCCTTATTATTAAGCTTACTTTTCCTTTTTGCTAGATGGTTTTCTTAGAGAGAGCTCGGTATCCAAATCGGAGGAAAAAAATTCCCCACATAAATGATAAAAATAAATGACATATTTGGTTTTTCTTTCTTTTTTTGATAATAAATTTCAATAAAATAATGATATTTTTTAGACATTAATAATTAGTGTGCCCCTAAAAAATAATGATAATATACAACATATTTTTATATCGTTTGAATATGATAACCGTATTATTAGGGTTATAATTTATAATAATGATCATCCTACTTTTGTAAAGTTCATTTGCTAGTGAAAAAAATAAAATAAAACCCTGGCACGTGATTAGAGTGATTCTTTCTTGACAGGAGCGTTGGGTCCACTTACGTTTTATTAATTGTTCTACTATAATCGATCTCAGATTATAATCTGTTTCTTACGCTCTCTTCTATTATCATAGGCAACATAATATCAAAAAATAAAACAAGATAGCAGTTTTAATAAGAAGAAAAATCTAAGTACTCAATAATGGATTACCTTGAAGATATAAACTTTTGAGAAAAAAAAAAAACTAAAATCATTCGAATGTCGTATAGATATAAGTGCAATGCGGAATTTCAATAGGATTTTTTTGTACCAAAAATAACAATATCAAGGCCCCGCTAGCGCATCGTATTAACCCCGGGCTAACAAAGGATAGCACTTTGGGAGTTATAAATCAAAATGAAAATGTACAGTATTTATACTAGAAAAACATAACTAAGAAAGGAAAAAAAAAGGTAATATAAAGTTAAACTCACGCATAACGAAGCACGGCGAGAGATAGAGCATTTTCGTCACGAGCTTGCAGGCTGGTGCAGCACACATTCATCACACCATCTTGATGCTTATCAAATATATATTTATTATGAGGTATCATCAATAGTTGTTATTTATTTTAAATAATGTGTTGATTTGTGTAGTTATTATTTGTTTCCTATTATGTGTTGATTTGATCAACCCAACAATTAAGCATTTCATGGAAACAATAGTTTTCTATATATTATAAGAGAAGTTGTACATGGTTGGGCAGTTGATATTGAAATGAAAAGTCGAGCTTTGCTTACAAATAGCGTTTTTATCGTTTTTTCTATAGAGCGGATCTACATCAGTTGGTATCAGAGCCAACCGTTTCTGCGCAGATGGCGCCCAAGAAACGGGTCGTTCGAGATGCTTCCGTAAAAGACGTGCATAGACGTGACGACAACGCAGGATTACACGCTCAAGTGGAATTGCTCACCTGCCAGGTTGCTGCGCTGTTGCAGAATCCGGTGGCTCAACAACACCACCGAGGCGGATCCGACACCAAAGATGACCGTGAGACTCCGTTTGGTAGGAATTTTGCTGGCTATGGTCACGTGCAAAATCCACGTGAAACAGCTTCAGAAAACCGGTGGGAGTCGGCATTTAAGGTGGATACCCCGAAGTACGATGAGTTCACAGACAAGGAGGCGGAGTACGCCGAAACCGTCTACGGTGAACCCGTGTACGATGAGTATAACGATGTCGTTTACGACGATCCCGTATATGGCGAGGCGGAGTACGCCGAAGTTGTCTACGACGAGGCCGTAAACGACGAGGTCAAGTACGATGAAGTTGAAGATGATGAGGACAACGGAGAAAGTGACACGAGGGTGTCTCTTGCTATTTCAGAGCTATGTATAAACCCAACAGAGATGGTTGATGTTTCTTTGGTGTCGGGCAATGATACCGAGGTGGCCGCACTGCACAAGTCATGGAAGTATCGACTGGCCGTGGTTATTTTTGCTTTGATTTGCGACGAGACGAAGACGTTTGAAATGATTTTCATATTGTTTCCCAATGAGTTGTCCAACAGATGTCTATCTAGTCAAGTCACATTACGGCGACGACTTTGGCGTCGATACGAACACGGTGATGGCAGCAATGGCGGGGGAATCATGTCACAGAACTACGATCGAAGAGGACGAATTTTCTCATGGCCGAGAAAATGGTGCATCACACATTCATTACACCATCTTGATGCTTATCAAATATATATATTTATTATTAACGATTCTATCGATTATGAGGTATCATCTATAGTTATTATTTATTTCCAATAATGTGTCGATTTGTGTAGTTATTATTTGTTTCCTATTATGTGTTGATTTGATCAACCCAACAATTAAGCATTTAGTTAGCTAATTAAGCTTTACATGGAAACAATAGTTTTCTATATATTATAAGAGAAGTTGTACGTGGTTGGGCAGTTGATATTGAAATGAAAAGTCGAGTTTTGCTTACAAATAGCGTTTTTATTGTTTTTTCTATAGAGCGGATCTACATCACAGGCCCACACGATGGAGCTGAATACTCCAAAAAAGTGTAGAGGAAAAAGTAGACGACAAAGAAATCCCGTTCATCGTTTGAGAACGACCCCTCTGGATCCTTGATCAACGTCAACACCACGATGCCCATCGCCATCGTGGGCATCAATGTATACAACTGAGCTATTAGGCTCGGGCGGGAGCGACCGCCCCCGATTGATTCAAACGCGTAATTTTTAATAAAAAAATTATAGAGTCTTATCAATATACATAAAATGTATCATAATTAGATAAAATTGATACTCGGATATCTAGGTTTAGTTTTAACACTTTCTTCCCAAGGGACCAAAGTTCAATTTCCGCCACCCTCATTTATTTTAAATGTATTTATGATCTCTCTATAATAGTAGTAATATCTTTATAAAGATTCTTGTATTACATATTAAGTAATAATTATCTACACAATTGTATTTTATCGATTTGTAAAAATTAATCATAAAATAACTTTTTATATCATACCATATTCTAAATATTCCGACTTAAATTTTTTGGTCCCTCTTGCAAAAATCCTTGCTCAGCCCATTCATTTGTACCACCAGCCATTTCTGTTTAGCTGCATCGTCCTCAATGCCCTCCATGAATATAGATATACTTTCTACGAATTAGTACTGATAATAATCAAAACATAAACTCACGAATTCTAATTTTATGACGGCATAACTACTCAAAGTTTGTAAAGTTAACATTAAGTTCTTATTTTTTTACACGGCGAAAGTTCTCAAACTCTTGTTTTGTGTCTTCCGTCATGTGTCCTTTAGAACCCATCTAAGATTAAAATTCACACGTTTTAAAACCCATTAAATTAATTATCATTAATTGTTTACATACTTTTTTTAATAAACAAATAAATAAAACTGATTTAAAAATATAAGCTTAAATAAATCAAATTTAGGTTATCAAACTCATTTCTCTCTCTCTAGCTTTTTCCCAAAAATCAATCCCATTTCTCAAAATTTCACTCGAACCCTAACTCTCGATCACACAATTTCATTAAATTAATTACCATTATCGCCGCCGGGGGAATGAAAGTTAGGTTTCAAGAGTTCGAGTGAAAATTTTGAAATTGGTTTGATTTTTTTGGAGAAAAGCTCGAGAGAGAAATGTGTTTGATAAACCTAAATCAGATTTATTAAAAAATTATATTTTAAATCAAAATTATTTTTTTGTTTATTAAAAGTGGTACGTAAATAATTAATGATAATTAGTTTAATAAGTTTAATAGCGTGTTAATTTTAATCTCGGATGGGTTCTACAGGTAACACGTGAAATTGCTTAAGGTTGTGGAGGAAAACATGACGGAATACAAAAAACAAGAGTTTTAAAACTCTTGCAGTCCAAAAAAAAAATTAATGTTATTCTTTTAAATATTTTAAGTATTCATCCCTCAGCGGAGGGACTAGGGACTGAGGGTGGACACATGCCCACCCTACCCTAGCTTTCCTATTTTTTACTTTTTTATTAGCATTTAAATAGAAATTTGATATAAAATTTTTTAAACCGTAGAGTTTATTAGAGATAGAGTAATCCAACGAAGCTATCACTGTTTCTAAACTTTCAAACTCAAAAATATTTCTCAAATCTAAAATCTCTATCATCCCTACTCCAAATTGATTGCCTGACTTTTGAGTGCATCTTTCCGATACATCTCAACCTCGGCTTTTTTTTTCACCTCTGTATGTCGGATATTGTGTTCTGATTTGCACAATGTCGTTTTTGTTGGTGACTTCGCGTTCTAATTCTCTCGGCGTCGATTTTCTAGGATACCTCGCACTCTTATTCGCGCAAGGTCAATTTTCAAAAGCATAGCATGTTTGTGTCTATATGAATTATTTGTTAATGCTTTTGACGAGTGAAAATGCATCAAACTTATTGGGTTGGTGATGTGGACCGATCCACCAACGAACAAGCAGCAATGATGTGACCACATTCATCGCCTTGAAAACCACACAACCATTCACGTTCCCAAGCCTCGCTTTGAAGACCGCCATCGACTTTAATATTTACAATTTCTATGTTCATGTATTTCTAATTCCTAAGTCATAGTTCATGTACTCATTGCACTATAAATATGAGTATCTATGAATGTAATAGATAGTTTTTGATGAATGAAAATTAGAACTTTGAGTTCTTTCCCCAAAATTGAGAGCCTCGTGAGCGATCATCGATTTTGATGCCTAAGAGCCGAAATTTGTGCTCAAATCAACGGTGATTAGATGCCCGGAGTCTAGTATTCTTGCCGAATCAATAGGCGAATGAAGGTTATTTGATCGGTATTCGTGCGCCGAATCAACGATCAAGAATGAATATCCCGGTAACTTTTATCTTTTATTTCGGTTTTAGATCGATCATCGATCCCTCTATTCTCCGCTGCATCAGTTTGGTATCAGAGCTTCGAAGACGGGTCTTGAAGAATGTCTTCGCGATGCAATTTTTGACGGAGACACGACGAAGAATGTGAGAAACTTGAAAGTTTGGACGCGCTGCTGGAGCGTCTAGCCCATAAAATCGCCGAGGCTGTGCATAGGAGGATAGTGGAGCGTTATTCCCGGCAAGGACGCTAGAGATGCGATGAAAATAGGTGAAAACGAAGTCTAAATTCGTCCAAATCCATTTCCACATTTTTGCGCACGCCAACTGTTCGACAAAATTCCTCAATGTGTAAAACAACCTTGTGCATACCCACCGCACCCAAGAGCAATCAAATTGCGACCCTCAAAACTCAGGCAATGCCGTATCATGATGACAAACTTGTTTAGGACGTATATGACAAAGTGGCATACATCGAACACGTGTACATCGAAGCGGAGCACGCAAAAACCGCTGATGACGAGCCCGTTTATGACGTGTATGATGATTCCTTGTATTATGACACCTTGTATGTCGAGGGCGTGTGCGAAAAAGTAAAGGCCAGTGAGGATAATGTTGAGGGAGGTGGCGTATCTCTTGTTGTTTGGAAACCGTGTTCGGACCCGGCTGAAAGGGTTGAGATTGTTTTGGCGCCGGGCAAGGCTAATGGAAACGAGTCGAGCAAGCTTCGAACGAGAGTTTATCTCGAAGCTTCAATCAATGAGGAGATGAAGAAGCCAATGGTAGTTCCGTTGTTGCTTCTAAACAAGCTGTCGACACTCACTTTCATGCTTGACAAGCCGCGTGATGAACCAACCGAGGAACTAGCGGATGTTCTCGACAACAAGCCGCCAAAAAACTGCTCGTACGTGCCAAGAAGGTCTTTCCTGACAAGCTCCCTAAGTCCCCCGATGAAGCCCTCAGCGAGGGCGACAAAGATTACGCGAGGAACCTTCCTCGAAGACACCCCCTCGCCGATCTTGGTCATGGCACCACAGAGGATGACTCAACAACTTTAAAGGGTGGATGAAGTTCTTGATAGGGACGACCTTAATCGGATGCTCGAGTAGTAGATTGGGCGAGTCCTCGGGGACCAAAAGGAGCAGATTATCGACGAGATAACTCAATGATTGGCGAAAATCTTCGGTCCGTAACAGCGAGGACGTCGTTCGCGAGACTCGGTGGTAGACCTGTCACAAGATGAAGAGACGCTCGACGAAGCACCGCAGAACCATCGCCAACCTCAGCAAAACCTAGCAGGTGAAGATTGAAGGTGGGAATCTGGAATTAAGACCGATGTTCCAGAATTTCACGGAAGTATTCAAGCCGAGGAGTTTTTCGACTGGCTTTCGACGGTCGAAGAAATTTTGGAATTTCATGGAGTTCTTGACGAGAGACGAGTCGCACTAATTTCTACGAGGCTTTATGGTCGTGCGATGGCGTGGTGGCAACAATTGAAACTTACTCGGAATCGGATGGTAAACCAAAGATTTCGTCATGGGAGAAGATGAAGAAGCACCTTCGAGTGGCTTTCCTCCCGTACAATTATCAGAGGTTAATGTACCAACGTTTACAAAATCTGCGACAAGGATCTCGGACGCTCGAAGAGTACACATAAGAGTTTTACCCATTGCTCTCGCGGAACGAAGTACAAGAGACCGAGGATCAGCTCGTGGCAAGGTACATTGGTGGGTTAAAATCTCAGATTTCGGAGACGGTTAACATGTTTGATCCAATTTCGGTTTCTGTGGCTTTTCATAGAGCTCTTTCAGTGGAAAAACAAGCGTGTCGTGGCACTTCTTCAACCCAATTTACTAATTCGTTTGCTAGTGTGCGATCGGACGCGGAAAAACGGTCCAAAATGAGGAAAAAAAATCGTCTAACCAATATTTCGTACTTTTTTCAAAGTGTCAACAAAAATGTACAAAACAATCATTTTTTATGTTAAAAAATGTTTAAATATATATATAGACTTGTAATTTCAACTAGTTAATAATTTGATGAACTTTATTTTGAAAATTTAGAAGTGTATACTTAGGCTTTATTTAGTGTCAAACTCTATACATGAAACTGTCTAAGGCTTTTTTTTTAAACCTAAAAACTGTCTAAGCCCATACCAAAAACGGTACAAAATGAGGCAAAAAACGGTATAACCAATATTTCGCACTTTTTTAGAAGTGTCTACAAAGATGCACAAAACAATCACTTTTTATGTTAAAAAGTATCTAACTATATATAGACTTGTAATTTTAACCAGTTAATAATTTGATGGACTTTATTTTGAAAATTTAGAAGTGTATACTTAGGCTTTATTTAGTGTCTAAGTCTATGCATGAAACTGTTTAAGACTTTTTTCGAACCCAAAAAATGTCTAAGCCAATAACAAAAACGGTCCAAAATGCGGCAAAAAATTGTCTAACCAATATTTCGCACTTTTTTAGAAGTGTCTACAAAGATGCACAAAACAATCCTCTTTTTATGTTAAAAAGTGTCTAAGCATATATAGACTTGTAATTTTAACCAATTTACAATTTGATGGATTTTATTTTGAAAATTTAGAAGTGTCTACTTTGATTTTATTTCGTATCTAAGTCTATGCATGAAAGTGTCTAAGTATTTTTTCGAAACCAAGAAACTGTCTACAAAGATACCAAAAACGGTCCAAATTGAAGCAAAAAACGGTCTAACCACACAGAGAGGGGTGAAAATGGTGAGTAAAAAAAATGGTAAAAGATATTTTTGTCAAAATGGTGGTAAAAATTTAGTTGGGGAATAAATTTTCAGATTTATTGAAATGGGGAAATAAATTTTCAGATGCTTTTTTCAAGTTTCCCTATATAAATATGTATATATATATATTATTAATATAAATCTATTAATTATTAATTTATTATTAATAAGATATTAATAATTAAATTATATTAATATTTCCTGATCTCAATATCACATATTAAAATGTCATGGTGCCACACCATCATTTAAATTTGTGACATATGATTAAATTTCATAGTTTATCGTACCGAACACAAACTTATAAAATCTATAAATCACAAACCGTAAGTCGGAATGAATTGGTTCAAAAAGAAAAGTTGATTAGAATATAATTTCCAACAAAATGGTGGTGATAGAAAATCTAAATTATAACTTTTCTTTATCAATTAATTTCGTGTACCAAGATATGGTACTTTTGCCATGCTGACGATAAAACCATCTGACGTCTGCCACGGACCTTTCAGTTTTTTAAGTCTAGCCAAATGATTAAACATTATCCAGAATTTATTTTAATCACGTACGTATCATTCGTTTCGGAGCTATCCTTGGGACCATGGACCTGTATCACATAAGCTCCAACGAACTGCTAGTTGTTCGTCAAACCTCGAAGTGATTCCACTATAGACCCGAGGCTGCACTCTTTAGTGATACGGTATATATTATTCCCTTTTATAGCAAGGTGTCCATTGATACAATCAAATTCGGGTTATTGATCTTTCACTTGATGATCCACACATGAGCAGGCGATAATATTGTGAGCAACCCACTTATGATTACGAGTCATAAGCTGGCTATGGGTAAATCTTACTTCTCACCATTGCCAATCAAGGGAATCATATTGACTCTGAAGAGAGCTGTGTGATGCCCATATCTATGATCAAGCTACCTTTATTACTGACTATCATGTTCCGAAAATAATAGTGTTGGGAACAGCGGTAATATTTCGTGTTCTTTAACGGTTAAATCAAAGAACAATCAAGCCATCAGCTCCGACTCAAGATCACTCAGGACTTAGATTCAATATCCATTTGATCATCTACTAGTGACTCAACTCCAAGTTATCAGTGACGATCTTATATAATAACTTCCCGAGTTTAAGTCAGGTCCAGTCCAGTTTGAAGACGCTTCATACTTAATGCACTTCTAGTGAGTGTGACACACACTTAATCCAGAATAGGATTTGTTATGTGCATTTTTCGTAACATATAAAAATTGGGCCCATTTCGGCAAAAGTCAAAGCCCACTGAGGAAAGATCAAGCCTGACATGGTAAGTCAAGGTCCACTGAAGAACTAAAACATTGGCGAGGCCCGGGGCCCAAATGGCGACGAGGCGACCAGCCGACGACGCGACAAAGGGACGAAGCCGACAAGGCGACGAAGCCAAAAAGGCGATGAGGTGACGAAGCTGACAAGGCGACAAAGTCGACGAGGCGACAAAGCCGACGAGGCGACAAGCTGACGAGGCGACGAGGCGCTAAGGCGACGAAGCCCCTCGCTGGAGCTTCGCAAGGGCGTAACTTGCAGTTAGCTTACACGACGAGAAGATCCGAGACTACGAAGATCCCCGGGAAATCCTCTAAATTTCCCTGAACACAACCTACGGACTCGCGGACAACCTGAAGAAATGAAAGACAAATCGAGAAGCATCAGAGACCCTTTTTGCAGACAAGGGGCCCCGAAAATCCTCCTGTTGCAGGGAGAAATTCGCATGACCACTGAAGGTGCAATATTCAGGGAAACGGGAGGCCCCCAGGGGTGCAATTCCCAGGGAATTCTCAGGCCCCAAGGGGTGCAATTCCCAGGGAATTCGCAGGCCCCGAGGGTGCAATTTCCAAGAGTTGTTTTCCTATAAATAAGAGCCTCCCCCCCCTCATTTTCACACCCACTCACAGCTTTCTCCAGAGCTTCTTTCTCTATCTTTCTCTCTCTAGAAAACTCGTCTACTCTTAAGGAGGAAAAGACTTGAGTTAAGAGCTGAGATCGATCTAGAAGCAGAGTCTTTGGCCTGAGAAGAAAGGTTGTTCGACAGGCCAGCTAAGGCGTCCCTTGCTTGTGGGAAACCACCGCCACCACCTCTGAGGTCGACATAGATGAAGCTTCCCTTCGTCAGGACAAGGCCCCTCGTCAGACGAGCCCACCTACCCCGACAAGTTCGACAAAGACGGAGCTTCCCTTTGTCTGGATAAGGCCCCTCGTCATAGGAGACCACCTACCCCGACAAGGCCGACAAAGCAGCACACCTCGTTAGGTCAAGGCTCTCACTGTACTTCGCCAACACGAGGGAAGTTCGACAATGAGCTTGCCAGCACAATCGAGGTCGAAGAAGAGCACATCACGCCGGTAATACACAACCATCGGGCCACGGGTCACCCCCGCACCGCCAATAACGGCACCTCTGACTAGTTAAACCACATCGTCATTCACCCGCCGTTTATCACTAACCCCGTACTACGTGGGACCTGATTCTCTTAGACTAAGATACGTAGGCAGCCTCGCCCAACCATAAGCGACGGGGCACGGGCCCATTCTACCCTTTTTTCAGGTCCTCCCTCGCCATAGGAGCTCGCTAAGGAAGGAAAAGCACGAAGAATCATCAAGACTAGCTCGGAACTTCATCAAGACCGGAGTTTGCCCTGACGGGGACATCACCAAGACAAGGACTCCGCCCAAACGAGGAGCTTCGCCGTGAACCCGTCTTCTCCACCACCAAGGAAGTTCGCCGAGGATCGTCAACGACAGCCCGAAGACTCGCCCAAGACAACGGGATCGCCTCCAGCTTTGAAGATTATCAGTCAACCCGCGTTGACTTAGCATTCAATCATCCTTGTGTTCAGCGGGTTAATCTCGGGACCCGAACCTTTGATCCGACTCTAAGTTGAAGCCATTTTAGCGCATTAATAATTTGGCGCTAGAAGGAGGGGTAGCCTGAGAACACGCCTCGAGACCCTTCCAGCAATCATCAGAAGAACGGAGCACGACGATCGCCATTCGACGTGACGAGCCGCGCCAGTGCTTCTCAACGCGCGACGCCGCAACCAATGACCAAAATTGCGCTCAACACGAGTACCCAAACCCTCTCTAGACGGACTCAGCCACCTCGCCAAGTTGCACCAGCTAGGATCGCCCCGACCCTCCCCAGGGCCAAGACAAAGATCTCAAAGATGGCAGAGATCGCCAGGACCGCCCCGACCCTCGCCAGGTTCGCCCGGGGGGTCGCTAGGAGGTCGCCAGGCAAAAGATCTCGAAGACGTCGAAGACCGCCGGAACTATCCAGACCCTCGCCAGGCTCGCCCAGGGGGTCGCCAGGAGGTTCGCCAGGCTGAAGATCCTGAAGACGACGAAGACCGCCGGAACTACCCGGACCCTCGCCAGGCTCGCCCGGGGGGTCGTCAGGAGGTTCGCTAGGCCGAAGATCCCGAAGACGTCAAAGACCGCCAGAACTACCCGGACCTTCGCCAGGCTCGCACGGGGGGTCGCCAGAAGGTTCGCCAGACCGAAGACTTCAACGATATGAAGCACCGACAGACATCCCAGACCCTCGTCAGGCTCACGTGGAGGGTCACCAACGGGAATCTTCGTGACGAAGTCCGCCCGAGTGATCACCAACTCTCATCAAGACGTGAAGGTGGAAGACGAGCTGAAGTTATCTACCTCGAAGACTACAGAGAAGACCGACAACGGGGTCGTCGGGCTTCGCGCGACTGTCGCCTAGGTTAGAAGGAGCCTCGCCAACCGCAGCGTGACGATGTACTCGACCTCCTCCAAGAAATGCAGAAGGAAATCCAAGACTTGCGTTCTGCCCAGGACCGTGGCGTGAGAGGCCGTGCTGTGCTCGACGGGACTCTGTCCCCACTCGCACCACACCTGCTCGACAGAGAAGCCGTAGGCGACCTACGCTTCGCAAGTAACCACATTTACGATGGAAAAGGAGATCCATTCTACCACCTCGTGCACTACCAGACGATCATGCAAACGAAGAAGTGCTCAACCTCGACGATATGCTAGGCATTCTGCCTAACCCTTACGGGAACGGCATTCGAATGGTACCAGCGACTACCCAAGGCGAGCATCCACTCCTTCAACCAGCTTAAAGACCAATTTCTCACCCGCTTCGCCGGCGAAGTGACTCAAAGAAAGGAGAAGTCCTACCTCTAGTCAATCAAGCAGAAGACAAACGAATCCCTGCAGAACTTCATCAACCGCTTCGTCGAAGAATCCAACAAGGTAAACGACTATACCGACAACGATGCCGTCATCGCCCTCATCGACGGGCTGCTGACAAGAGAATTCTTAATCTCCCTCGTGAAGGAAAGACCGTCGACCATGACGGAGCTCATGGCAAGAGCAGCTCAGCATATCTCCGTGGAAGAATACCTAGCCATCAGGAAGTCAACGGAGCCATGGAGCCGTCAACGAAGCCACGATCGCTCCCCCGACGAACCAAAGACGAAGAAAAGTCACCCAGGCGACAACAGGAACCGAAGGACGAAACTGCAAGGAGGTCAGGCGACGAGGAAACCATTCCGCCTTGACAGGAGAGACTACACACCGTTGACGACTACTCCAGACCAAATCCTTGCCATCCACTGCCACAACTTCAAAGAACCTCGCCCGATAAGCAAGACAATGAGGAAGGACAAGAGCCGTTACTGCAAGTTCCACTGCGACTACGGGCATCTCACGTCACAATGTTGGCATTTGAGGAAGCAAATTGAAGACTTGATTAAAGAAGGACGCCTAAGCTCACATGGATAACCTCCACTGTCGACTTTGCACAACAATCCGGGGAGCCACTTCTACCGGGCTACAACGATGCCCCTATATCCTTTTAAGATTTACACAAAGCACAGTACGAACGCGCGACTGAGTCTACTTGAAAAACCAATATATTTATCTCCTTGTCACAAGATATTGTTTCTCACGACTTCCCAGAAGGCGACGTCAAACCGGGTGACTATTTGATCACAAGAGCGAGGAGAATACGAAACCGAATTCCACCCATGGGTCTCCATCAAAAGACAAGCCGTTGCCGACTTTGTGGCCGAGTTTACCTATGATGTCGACGCCTCCGACGCTGATGAAAATAATGAAGACTCGTCCGCTTAACAAGCATGCAAAGGATAGGAGCCCATACTGCCAATTTCATCGTGACTATGGTCACATGATGTCGCATTGCTACCAGCTGAAGAACCAAATTGAATACCTGATCAAGGAAGGACAGTTGAAGGAGATCAAGAAGACGCTAATGGCAAGCGACGAAGGAATGCCAACCCCACGCATGACAATGGTACCATCAACGAATCAAGACGACAACCGAGGGAAAGCCATAGCGGCCACCCCGCTCAACGTCGTCTCAACAATCATCGGACAGCCATGAAGAGGAGATTCAGGCCAGAACAGACGGAGCTATGCACGCGCAACGGAGAAGGGATGGACGCCAAACCAGGTTAACCTGATGGACTCAACACCTCCAATCCGCACAGACGAAGCAATCACCTTCACTGAAGACGAAGCTCTCACCATCTACCACCAGAAACAACGCCGCCATCACCAAGCAAGGAGAGCCAGGAGAGGACGCGAGAACTTCAACGACCATTGTCAGGCCGAGAAAAATACTCGCCCTCATGTGACAATTCGAGAAGAGCTTGGACCACTCCAGAAGGATGGGAAGAACCGCACAAGAAGACTATCCAGACTACGCAACGTACAGGCGCATCGTCAACAAGATGTTCAAACACCTACGCTTCATGAAGAGGAAGATCAACCTCGCCAAGCAAAGGAGCGAAGAAGAAAGCCAGCATGGGGTCGCCAAGAAAAGGGAAGCAAAGGCTGACTTAGTCGCTAGGAAAACCCATGGCATCAACACCCGCACAGCTAAAGGAAGGAAGAAGATGAAGGACGCGCAGCCAAGAAGAAGAACCGCGCCTAATGGGCCGGTATGGAGCATGTACATAAGAAGAGACAACCGCGACACCAGCGCAGGAGCAGGAATCGTCTTCACTTGCCCTCAAGGAGAAAAGTCGAAGTACGACATCAAAGTCTAGTTCAAAGCCTCCAGCGATGAAGCCGAATGCGGAGCGCTACTCGCCGGCTTGAACCTCGCCGAAAAGCTCGACGAGAAGAATTTACAGGTACACTGCAGCTCGAAGAAAATCTCAAGTCAGTTGAACGACGAACTACCGACACAGGAGGACAAGGCGCTGACTCAGCTGCAAGAAGCCATGGATCTCCTCCAGCCCTTCGCGTGGTACGAGATAGCTTAGATCCCTGCAACAGCCAACGACGAAGCAGCCACACTAGCTCGAACAATGAGCGGAAAAAGAGAAGACAAATGGCGCGCAACCACCGACGATGAAACAGAGGAAGAATCAACCGCCTACGAAGAAATTCTCGCCATCAACGGCGAAGACGAGCACAAGGGAAAGACTGTGATTGTCAACTGACTCCACCAACGCGAGCCACCAGTTCTACCGGTCAACCCACACCAATAAGGTAACCCATATCCTTTTAAAAGCGCAATGGACGAGGTAAAGTCTACCATAAAAGGCCAGCCTTATTTATGAATAAATTCGTTTTTTACGAAATACTCTGAAAGTTTTCCCGAAATTGCTAGGCAGATTACGCCAAAACTCGGGGGGTACTACAGTATAAACCGGCCTAAAAAAAAGGCTGGAAACTAATCCCGCCGGCTCAGGAAACAAATCCCGAGTTCCACAAAAGGCCGAAAACTAATCCCGCCGGGTCAGGAAACAAATCCCGAGTTCCGCAAAAGGTCGAAAACTAATCCCTCCGGCTTAAGAAACAAATCCCGAGTTCCACAAAATACCGGAAACTAATCCCGGCGGCTCAGGAAACAAATCCCGAGATGCACGAAAGGCCGGAAACTAATCCCGCTTTCAGATAAGCCTATAAAAAAAGCACCTCGCCATTTGGTATAGCCTACTCACCGGATTAGCTAATTGGCGAGCAAAGGCATATAATCGTCTACGGACCCCACGGCCCACGCCATCGCCGCCCGAGCCGAGGACCACGCGCGCGCCAAGCACCGCGGGAAGACTGCTGTCCGCACCTTGCGCCGCCACGCCGCCGGTCTCTGCCACCACAGACGCCGCCGGTGGACCCCCGACAGCCATCGCCGATATGCCACATGGCCCCATGCATCAACCGTCACCACCGGGAGCCACGCCGAACGCCGAGAAGCCGCCCGCGCCAAGATCAATTTCGGTCTCCTCCACGAGCCTCTCCGGAATTTTGATTCCCGCGCCATCACCTATACAGAATATATCTTCAAGAGACGATGTCCAATCACCCAAGTTCGCCGGAACACCATCAATGGTGACCGGAATTTCGACGTCAACCGAAAGACTCGACAAAGAGAACGTACCGGATAAAAGGACTTCGTCAACGGAGACTTCCCCACCAAGCTCACCGGAAAAAAAGTCATCCCTTCCACGTGGAATGAAAACACTGCCGTCTAGACTTCCTGGAGAAGGCCAAATCGCGAATGGGAGGAGCAAGAGGAGAGAGAAAATTGCCTTAAACCCTAAAAGGTATTTATGAGGTAATATTTCCCATAATTTCACTTCCCCTTTTAATTTTGCTCAAATTTTATAAGCCAACACAAGCCCAAATTCGAGCAAACTAGGCTCCTAAAGCTTGTAGAGGGCGTTTTCGGACGCCTTACCGTCCCTTAATAATGAGTTTACATGCATATTTATACGCTTTAGGGTTTCTAGATTATTCCCACAAATCGTGCTAGGGTTTCCTTCTTTCTTGCTTTGATTGTTGTTGAACTTCCTTGAATGCGTTGGATATCCCACAAAATCCTCAACTGAATGAACTAATCTCCCACTTTCTCGCGTTCTCGACTGACTTCCTCTTTTAATTAAGTTGGGTTTTCCCGATGAGACTCTTCTTCGATAAGCCTCTGTTCGATGCGCTTTCTTGGATGATAAGGTCTTGTTTTCCCGATAGGCTTTGTGGGTGTGGCGCGATGAGGTGTTCTCGCGCTGGCAGGCTTTGATCTCCTTGGGCCTTGTCACTATTGGGCTTTAAACTGCTCTGCCTTTTGGTGGGCCTTGAATCTTTGAGTGTCCTTGCCTCTATTCTCCGTCGTTTGCGCATAAAACGACACCAATAGTGTTGAGATATGATTTGCAAAATTTGACCTTAACAAAGCTCAAGTTTGATTTTTAAATGGTCAAAAAACAATTAAAAATGGGCTTTTATACGTTTTTAAGTGCAAAGGGCTATTTTCAAAGGTTATTCAAAAAGCCTTGGAAATTAAACTTTGGAACTTTATAAAGTTTCATTTTTAATTTTCAAACATGAAAACCAAATTAAAAATTGTTTTTCCCGGGTTTTCATCAATTAGTTACGGTATTTATTACAAGTACAAAATTGCGCAGTAATTAAGGAACTTCTTAAAGTTCCGAACTTAATGCGCCATTATTGTTTATAAAGTATTTATTTACCTTCAAATTTATTATGTCACTTGATTTTATTTATTTATTTTTGGATTTATTTGCGGAGTTCAAAATTAATCTAAAAGGCCTTTGCTTCACAAAGTGTGCCTATGAACCTCCAAAAATCCAAAGATCAAATAAAATCATAAAAAAGTGACTTGTGATTTATTTAATCGCCTATGTCATTAGCCATGCTCGGAATTATCTTCCCACTTATTATGCGAACATTTTCAAAAATATTTTACAAACACCCAGTTAAAAGAAATTTGCAGTTCCTTGGAAGGACATAGAGGAGATAGAAATCTCTGATAACCCAGATCCTCGCCAAATAACACAAGTTGCCTTAAGTTATAAAAAAAATGTTTCTTGCGCAATACAATTACCCAAGAAACTAAGGGGTTAATGTTATGAGAATTTTTCGTAACACATAAAAATTGGGCCCATTTTGGTAAAAGTCAAAACCCACTAAGGAAAGTCAAAGCCTGACATGGTAAATCAAGGATCATCATCAACGCCAGAGGCCCGGGACCGAAGAACTAAGACATTGGCGAGGCCCGGGACCCAAAAGCTGACGACCGACAAGCCGACGAGGCGACGATCCGACAAGCCGACGAGGCGACAAAGCGACGACGCCGACAATGCGATGAAGCGACGAAGCCGACAAGGCGACGAGGTGACGAAGCCGACAAGGCGACGAGGTGACGAAGCCGACAAGGCGACGAGGCGATGAAGACGACGAGGCGACAAGCTGACGAGGCGAGGAGGCAAGGAGGCGACAAGCCGACGAGGCGCTAAGGCGACGAAGCCCCTCGCCGTAGCTTGGCAAGGGCGTAACTTACAATTAGCTTACACGACGAGAAGATCCGAGACTACGAAGATTCCTGGGAAATCCTCCAGGTTTCCTCGAACACAACATACGGACTCGTGGATAACCCGAAGACATCAAAGGCAAATCGAGAACCATCAGAGACCCTTTTTGCAGACAAGGGGCCCCGACAATCCCCCTGTTGCAGGGAGAAATTTGAAGGACCCCTGAAGGTGAAATATTCCGAAATATGGGAGGCCACCAGTGGTGCGATTCCTAGGGAATTTGCAGGCCCCTAGGGTGCAATTTCCAAGAGTTGTTTTCCTATAAATAGGTGTTGGGAAATCGGTGGTATCAAGTCGACTTCCTTACCACGATAATAGCTTCCGGGCCGTCCCGGTAACATTTAAAAATTCATTTTAAAGTGGAAATCCTGTTATCGGACCGACGACACGGATATCGGGTAACAATCAAAACGAGATCTGATAAATATTTCGAATTTAATATTTTCATATTCATTATTAATAATCTAGTCGAAATAGAAAATAAATAGAAAGCAGTAAATGGTCGCATTTATTTACCCAATGCATAAGGCCGTACCTCAGTTGACGATTCCGGCTGCGCGTTCTGAAATTGGGCAGGGCTCCGCCGGTGCTGAGGGAAACTCCCGTGATCTTCCGGGATAGACTCCTGGATTCCTCGCTACCGAAGCGTGGGCTTCGCTGGCAGGACTCCGTCACAAAATTTAACTGAAGGTTCTTTTAAAGCTACCGGAGAAAAATATCTCCTAAGCCGAACCAGAAAAAGAGATCAGAAGCAAAAACTCGCAGACCCTAGAGAGAGAGGGAGAGCTCGAGTTTTTACTCTAGGGAAAGGTGTGTTGGATGTGTAGAATGAGCCTCCTTTTTATAGGCTCAAGCTGTAACCGATTTGGAGATTTTCCCTCCCATTATTCGAATTCTTTTAATTAAATATAAATAATTATTTCAATCCAATGATCCAGATTCAATCTCATCTAGATCCAATGGATATAATTAATTAGGGATTTAATTAATTGAATAATATAAGATAAGATCATATCATATATTTTTCGAATTATATTATATATATATACTCAAATTCGAATTTGTTATTGATTATCTAGATCCAATGGTTAAAATTAAATCTTAAACCAATCCAATGGATCAAATCAATTAGGGATAAAGTCAAATATCCTAGGGTTTTACAAAACCCTAATTCGAACTTTTATCCTTATATTTATTCGAATTTTAATATCATATATATAATGTTAATTAATTTCTAATCCGACGGTTTAAAGATAAGATCTCAAAACCGATCCAACGGACAGAATTAATTAAGCTAATTCGAAATACCTAAACTTGGTCACCAAGTTTCAAATTCGAATTACATTAGGGTTTGAATCAATTATCTCAATCCAACGGTTGATACTCAATCATGACCGATCCAATGGATTAAATTGATTTTAGGGTTTTTGCCATTATACCAGACTTCAGGTATTTATGCCGCAAAAATAAAATCTCTCAAGATTGGTTATTCGAATTTATCTAGGGTTTGTTATACTCAAACCCTAATTCGAATTACACATTAAATAATACATGAATATATATTATTTATTTATTAATATAAATCCTTTAATTATTAATTAATTATTAATGAGATATTAATAATTAAATCCAAATAATCAAATTATATTAATAAATCCTGATCTCTTTATCACACATTAAATGTCATGGTGCAACACCATCATTTAAATTCGTGACATGTGATTTAATTTCAAAGTTTATCGAACCGAGTCATAAACTTAGAAAATCCATAAATCACAAACCGTAAGTCAGAATGACTTGGTTCAAAAAGCAAAGTTGCTCAGAATTTAATTTAGAACAATATGGTGCTGTTCTAAAATCTAAATTCTAACTTTCTTTTTATCAGTTACTTTTGTGTACCAAAATATGATACTTTTGCCACGCTATCGATAAAACTATCTGACGTCTGTCACAGACTTGTCAGTTTTATAAGTCGAGCCAAATGATTAAACATTATCCAGAATGTATTTTAATCACGTACGTATCATCCGTTACGGAGCTATCCTGGGGACCATGGACCCGTATCACTTAAGCTCCAACGAACTGCTAGTTGTTCGTCAAACCTCGAAGTGATTCCACTATAGACCCGAGGCTGCACTCTTTAGTGATACGGTATATATTATTCCCTTATATACAACAGGGTGTCCATTAGATTCAATCAAATACCGATTATTGTCCTTTCACTTGATGACTCACACATGAGCAGGCGGTTTTTACCGTAATGCCCCTCAATGCATTTTCATCCTTGACTCAGCCAGTAATATTATGAGTAACCCACTTATGGTTTCGATTCATAAGTTGCGCACGGGTACCTCTCACTTCTCACCACTGACAATCAAGGGAATCATCATGACTCTGAAGAGAGCTGTGTGATGCCCATATCTATGATCAAGCAATCCTTACTACTGACTATCATGTTCCCAAAATAATAGTGTTGGGAACAGCGGTAATGTCTTGTGTTCTTTAACGGTTAAATCAAAGAACAATCAAGCCAGCAGCTTGGACTCATGACCACTCAGGACTTAGAACTAATATCCATTTGATCATCATTTTGTGACTCAACTACAAGTTGTCAGTGACGGTATTATATGACAACTTTCTTGAGTTTAAGTCAGGTCCAGTCCAGTACGAAGACGCTTCACACTTAATGCACTTCTAGTGAGTGTAGACACACACAAAATCCAGAATAGGATTGTCACTTCAGTCACATTAATGACCTTACCGATTAATGGGCTCCCACCCAGTTAATCAGGTCACGGACATTTTAAGTTCATTTATTATGTTTATTAATTCTTCCTCACATGACTCCTTTGTGATAATAATAACATAATTGCATCCTTTATGAACTAAGGAATCAAACATTCTATTTTACTCTACAGAAACTATAATAAGATTAACATAATAAGTACCATCTTTATTCAACGACTTGTCATAATCTTTTACAAATGGATAAATATCTTGTTTAAGGACACACATGTCCAACAATAGGAGCCTTCCCCCCTTCATTTTCACACTCACTCACAGCTTTCTCCAGAGCTTCTCTCTCTAGAAAACTCGTCTACTCTTATGGAGGAAAGGACTTGAGTTAAGATCTGAGATCGATCTAGAAGCAGAGTCTTAGGCCTGAGAAGAAAGGTTGTTCAACGGGTCAGTTAAGGCGTCCCTTGCTAGGTGGGAAACCACGCCACCACCTGTGAGGTCGACAGAGACGGAGCTTCCCTTCGCCGAGATAAGGCCCCTCGTCACACAAGGCCACCTACCCCGACAAGATCGACAAAGTCAAGGCTCTCGTCAAGGTCGACCTCGTCAGGTCAAGGCTCTCACTGTACTTCGCCAACACAAGGGAAGTTCGACAGTGAGCTTGCTAGCACCAACGAGGTCGACGAAGATCACATCAGGCCGCTAATACCCAGCCATCGGGCCACGGGTCACCCCCGCACCGCCAATAACGGCACCTCCAACGAGCTAAACCACATCGTCATTCACCCGCTGTTTATCACTAACCCCAAACTACGTGGGACCTGATTCTCAAACTGAGATACGTAGGCAGCCTCGCCCAACCATAAGCGACAGGGCACGGTCCCATTCTACCCTTTTTTGCAGGTCCTCCCTCGCCATAAGAGCTTGCCAAGGAAGTAAAAGCACAAAGAATAATCAAGACTAGCTCGGAGCTTCATCAAGACCGGAGTTCGCCCTGACGCGGACATCGTCAAGACAAGGACACCGCCCAAACGAGGAGCTTCTCCGTGAACCGGACTTTGCTACCACCAAGGAAGTTCGCCGAGGATCATCAACGACAGCCCGGAGACTCGCCCAAGACGACGGGATCGCCTCCAGCTTTGACAATCATCAGTCAACCCGCGTTGACTCAACATTCAATCATCCTTATGTTCAGCGAGTCAATCTCGGGACTCAAACCTTGGATCCTACTCTAAGTTGAAGCCATTTTTACGCATTAACAGGATTATTTCACTTAGTCTTATTAATGACCTTATTCGATTAATAGGCTCCCACCCAGTTAATCAGGTCACGGACACTTTAACTTCATTTATTATGATTATTAGTTCTTCCTCACATTGACTCGGGTGTGATGATAATAACATAATTGCATTCCATTATGAACTATGGATCGAACATTCTATTTTACTCTACCAGAAACTATAATAAGATTAACATAATAAGTATTATCTTTATTCAACGACAAGTCATAATCTTTTACAAATGGGTTAAAACAGCTTATTTAAGGACACATGTCCAACACAAGGTACATGGAAAAGCTTCCGATTATGTTTCAAGGCTGATCAAAACTCACAAAGTGGTGCACGAGAACTTGTCTGCCGCTAATAACCGCTACAAGAAGCATGCCGATCAACGGCGCCGACATGTCGAGTTCAAAGTGGGCGACTTCGTTTGGGCTATCTTGACAAAGGAACGTTTCTCCATTGGTGAATACAACAAGCTCGCTACAAAGAAGATTGGGCCAGTCGAGATCACCGAGAACATCAACCCAAATTCCTACCGATTAAAGCTTTCGAGCCACATCCGCACCGCCGATGTCTTCAACGTGAAGCATCTTATTCCATTCCACGGCGACTTCTCCGACGACGAAACAGAGCAGACTTCGAGGACAAACTTTTTCCACCCCGGAGAGAATGATACGGACCGATCCACCAACAAACAAGCATTAATGACGTGACCACATTCATCGCCTTGAAGACCACACAACCATTCACGTTCCCAAGCCTCGCTTTGAAGACCGCCATCGACTTTAATATTTACAATTTCTATGTTCATATATTTCTAATTCCTAAGTCCTAGTTCATGTACTCATTGCACTATAAATATGAGCATCTATGAATGTAATAGATAGTTTTTGATGAATGAAAATTATAACTTTGAGTTCTTTTCCCAAAACCGAGAGCCTCGTGAGGGAGCGTCGAGTTTTATGCCTGAGAGCCGGTATTCGTGCGCAAATCAACGGTGATTAGATGGCCGGAGTGTAGAATTCGTGCGCGAATCAATAGGCGAAGGAAGGTTGTTCGATCGGTATTCGTGCGCCAAATCAACGATCAAGAACGACTACCCCGGTAACTTTTATCTTTTTATTTTTGATTTTGATCGATCATCGATCCATGTATTCTCCGCTGCATCAGTTGGGTATTATCTTAAAGAATTTTCTATGGTAGACCTTTTCGTTGTTAAAACTAACTTTCAGACTAACATTACTAATATGCATTTATCGGAAGATTTTAATAGTTTAAAAGGTATTAGTGCTCTTTCTCGAAAAATAGTAGAGGCAAAACGAAATTGTGTGTATCCACCAATTTATATCTAAGGACTCTACCACTTTATCTTATCATACATGTGACTACCGCAACTGCCAGTGTCAACATAGTTTTTTATGCTATGAATATTATTTAGACTCGGTAAAAAAAAAAAAAAAAAAATTGGTCAAATTTTTATTTGCCATTCCTTGAAGAAAATGTTAAGTTCGACACTATAATTTCCCTATTTCCCCTAATGTTATTTATTTCTAGGGGGTTTGAAGAAAGCAAGACGAACTTACTCTGTTATAAATTTATAATGAATAGTTGTTTTTATGAGGCGTGGATTTGTCACCTAAAGTGGCTGGGAATCAATTCTATTAATCTATAATTGGTACTGATCTTAAGATCTTCAGTTAGATTTAATTACCTAATTTTATATAACGATCGTATGAATCACCGAGTTTTTAGTTCGGTTTCCATAACTAGTAATAGTATTGATTTTTTTTTTAGATTTTCATTTTTAAAACTAAAATCCGCACTAGAGATTTAAAATTATTTTTTCAATTATAAAATTTCGGATTTAAGATCAGTTTAAATTTAACCCATTTTATTAGCCAATAATTTTGATTTAGTAAACTAAGTTTAATATAGTATACGAAGTAGTAACTGTTTTAACTGTTTAACTTCTGATTTAATAATCTCGTTTGGATAATGTAAGGTGTTATTATATGAACATAGGAATATTAATAATTAAGTATAGTAAAATTACAGGTACACAAGTCCGTTGGGGAATTGCTCATGAAAATAATTGTTGGCTAGGTATTAGAATATAGAGTACACGTGAAATAATTAGACAAGGGGTTAATAAAAACAAACACTATTTTTTATTCTATATATTATATATACGTGAATGTGAGTCTGATGTCATATTTAATTATCGATTTCGAAACAATTCGGCAGCTTGATTCACAATTATGATATAATAATATAAGGAAGAAAAAAAAAAACGTTAGAGAAACGAAAAATAAAATGAATAATAATAAGACTAAGAGAAAAATTAGTAGAACATATTAATTTACATTTATTTAAAAAAAAAAAAAGACACAGCTTTGAGAATCCTTTAATTATCTTCATGTGTTACTAATTTTAATTCTTAAATTGACATGTATGGATAATCTAAAGAGAAAGATGAAGGAAAATATAATTTTCTCAATATAAAACAACTCTAATAGACTAAAACCTAAAAACATTTTGTCGAATCATTGATGGTTATATATATGTATATATATTGATATATAATCATTCAAAAACTAATAATTGTGCAAAAAGCATGCAGGATGGTTGACATCTCATGTTGATCAGTATCCAATGTCCCTTATTTGTTTTCGTTTCTTTAAAATTCTTAACCAATAGAATCAAGTCAAATTTATATGAAGTAGCAGATAAATTAAAGAGATTAATCTCAAACTAGTTTATTTGCCTAATTAGTATAATTATCCATAATAAATCAATAATTACTCTCGATTTATTTGTTGGAACTGTGGGTTTTTACTGTATTTATCAATGAACTAATTAAGTACGCGTTACACAAGAACAAAATTGTAAAGTCAGTTTACGTGTTTTATGCGGATTAAACGAGATAGTTACCAAACATAACGCGAAAAGCAATAAAGAGACATGTGATGTTTTGGTAACGAACTTCGATACCTATCTTGTTTTGTGGGACAGTACTCACCATGATCATCACCAATAAGTTTACAAGCACCAATTACACAATAAAATAAAATAGCTTAAAGTAAAGAGACTACCCCTTAAGCTAAAGTTGGTAACACACCTTGGTCTTGAAACAGTGATTTTAGTCCCGACTTGTGACGACGATGCAGGTAGCCAATTCTCTTGAAAGAATCAGACTCTACTTGCTCTTTGTCAACGTAAGACTGGATTCTTCAGCCTGAATCTTCAAAAATGCAGTCGACGCCTCTTCTGAGGTAGGATGTACGATGATAGAACATTGGACTGTGAAAGCTGATAACCTTGTGGATGCAAGGTTACTCTCTGGAAAGGTTGAATGATTCCATGACGCACAACTATTTATATCAACCCTAGCTTGCTCCTTAAGTTATGCAGCAGCCAAGATATGTTATAAGCACCGAATCCCCTTTAACCGAAGACGAAATAATAGCGAGAAACGAAATAAAATGACACCGGAGATTATAGTGGTTCGCCCCCAATGCGAGAGTTACGTCCACTTGCCGCTTGCAAATATGATCCACTAGAATCTCCAACGGAGTTGTTCGAATACACCCTCGAGCTCACTCACTCTTCCCTTGTGTTTACAAGTGTTTCTCCCTCAAGAACAAAACCCCTTCTTATGCCCTTTCTTCTTGCTTTGCCCACAGCAAGAACAGCACACCCACAACCAGAAATGGTGGCTGAAACAGAAAAACTAAAGCCCTCACAACACAAGCTTTCTCTCTAAGCTTTTATCACACAAAGCTCTCACCTTTCTATCTCTCTAATTGAGGAAGAAACCCACCGATCTATCTTCTAATAATATCAAAATTATCCATAGGTTAATCGTGACTTTCTCAATTAAATTAGGCTTCACATAATAACAAGATAATCTGAAGATGGTTAAAAAAGATGCGAAACTAAATCAATCTAGGATAAAAATAAGAAGCAAATTCATAACGAAAATTGAGTGCAAGGTTCTGCATTTTACAGCTGCAATCATGACTAAGGCGATAAACATTTAAAATTGTAGTCATTAACTGTAAACCAATCATATATATAACAAGGAAACCTGATTCTTCATATCAAACATAATAAAATCGAAAATGTAGACGTATTATTAGATAATAGTGACGAGTCAGATATCAACACGTGCAAAATGAAACTTTATTTTTTAAAGTTAAACATTCATCACTTTTTCAATCCAAACCCGACGAGGGAATAGAAAATAAAATAAATAATTGAGGCAGAGATAATGTCATAAACACCCTTAAATTATTCATTGGGTCCTTCGTGGCCCAGCAGGAGAAAAGAAAGAAGAAAAAAAAACTCATTTCTCACTATCAGACACCATTCATCCATCTCACTACTAAAAATTCCACAAACAGAGAGAGAGATGGCAAAGCCAGCGACGGAGTGGCGGTGGTTTAAGAGCTTCCAGTACGACCCGGAGAGGGACTCAGCGAGCGACACGCGGAACGTCCTGCTAATTGTGGCGGCGCTGATCACGGCTGTGACTTTCCAGGCCGGAGTCAACCCACCAGGCGGCGTCTGGCAGGACACACTACTTAAGAAAGACAACATAACGGTGATCCATACCGCCGGCACAGCAATCTACGCCTCGGACAAGACGGCGTACCACGTGTTCCTGGTTTCCAACACGGTGGCTCTCTCCACCGCAGTCCTCGTCATCATCTCGCTCACCTTCCGGTTCCCTTTCCATTTCGAGATTTGGGTCTCGACCCTCTCCATGATCATCACATACGGCTCCTCCGTATTCGCCATCACGCCCACTAAATGCGTCAGCTACCGCTTCATCCTCTTCACCGCCGCCGCACCCTTCTTGGCCCGCTTCCTCTGGGAGGTCTACGGCCGATGGGGCCGTCACCGCCTTTGCTGCTGTTGGATTAATTCTAAGTCTGGCAACTGAGTGTCAGTATCGTGTTTTGCAAATCTAATATGCTATACACTTTCGTAATTTCTACTAGTTTCGTCAGTACTCACTGTTGTGTTTGTCGTTTGATGAGGCCAAATCTCACAAAGATTAAGCATTGATGTTCTCGGAGCGCTTTGAGAGGCGTCAGCAAACTTCCGGAGTCATGTATTATTTTTTTTATACTCGAGTGGCCGATTTTAGCTTACCGCATATCAAGTCGGAATTGGAGAAAAGAGCAACATGTGGACGGGATTTGCAAGCCTTACTCCGACATCTAGGCCCTGTAAATGTTGTTTTCGCGTATGTTCGTGTTTTAGTTTATATGTCGGTTTTTTTTTTTTGCTGTGTTGTTGTTTTTCGTTTGGGTTTATTCTGGGCAGACTAGAAAAGCTCAATTTGTTGCTCATGTATAATAAAGCTTTGATGAATGGAAACCCTTAAAATTAGGAGTATGTATGAGAATACTGATAGGTTCCAAACAACAATTCAAGGACAGTCGTGAAGAACATGCCACCAATGTGATTGTCGATGAAAATCAATAATATATATACTAACAAATTACACAATCATAAAAGTAACAAAGTAAAAAATGTGATAATATTTATTTATTTTCTGAAGTAAAGAAATGAGCCAAATACAAACACATGAAAAATGAACTTTTATCCTTCAAACTTTCATCACTTCTTTAATCCTACCCTACAGCAGAATATATTATCTTTGATGCCGATGATATTACCATAAATACCCCTAAATTAGTCATTGGGCTGTCCATATATACACGACAAAGAAAGACATCTCTTTATTAGAATCTCTTCCACACAAGTACACAACCAAAAAATTCCACGGAGCATAAGAGAGAGCGAGAAAGATGGCAAATCCAGCCACTGAGGGAGCGAAGAAGTGGCGGTGGTTCAGGAGCTTCCAGTACGACGCAGAGAAGGACTCGCCGGGTGACGCCCGGAACGTCCTGTTGGTAGTGGCGGCGCTGATCACTGCTGTGACGTTCCAGGCCGGAGTCAACCCCCCTGGCGGCGTCTGGCAGGATACGAAGGACAACCACACCGCCGGCAGGGCCATCTATGCCACGAACCCAGACGCGTATTACGTGTTCCTGGTTGCGAACACGTTGGCTCTATCCTCCGCCGTCCTCGTCATCGTCTCGCTCACCTACAGGTTCCCCTTCCATTTTGAGCTTTGGGTCTCCACGGTTTCCATGCTCGTCACATACAGCTCCGCCGTCTTTGCCGTCACGCCCCATGATTGCGTCAAATTCCGCTTCATCCTCTTGACCGGCGTCGCGCCCTTCTTGGGTCGCTTCCTCTGGGAGGTCTACCACCGATGGGGTCGTCGTCACTCGTGAGCGCGGTCGTGAGCTCCATGTTGGACTACGTCAACTGTCAACCCCTACATGTTTCTTTTCTTCATAATAATAATTTGCTGTATTCCGTTTCTTATTCTTCTTGGTTTTAACTTTCTAGTTTTGCCACACTCTTCTAGTTTCTCCAGTGTGTATATGAAAATATGTGCGTGTATCGTAAATAATATTTATCTATTTTCGTATCGTGATTAGCTTTTATTCAATTTTATATATATGAGGCTGGAGATACTCCATCTCAAAAAATAAAGTTATATTACTCAATCAGTCTTACTGAAGATTTTTTTTTTTCATATTGAATGACGTGATCATATATATATATATATATTATTATAGTAGAATTAGGAAGACATTTAATTACAAATGGTATGATAGTACGTGATTACAATTAACAGAAGAAGCAGATTAAGAATATATATTCAAATGGTTGTGGCAAAAAATCACTTCGTCGAATTACTAGAATTTTCGCTTCCTCTAAGGTGGAAAACTTATGTTTTATGACTCGCTAACCCTAAACCTAATGTATATAAAATCATGGTTTCGACCTAATTGACTATAATCAATGATTTTAATTATTTAATCTCGTCAATTGATAAAGTTCACTGGTAAGTCTTGGTTAATTAAGTTCACTGGTCGTCCGTCAATATTAATAACATTAGCTCTTTATTTATAGGAATAATAGCCGTTAATTAAGTGGCCAAAGTTTGGCCAAGTGTGCAAATAATTGGCCAAAGCAATTTAATATCGACATAAGTATTCGAAGTTTATCAAATCGTGGCGTGTACAAATTTCATCCACTCCAGCACGATGCCCCTTAAGCGATTTAACACAAAATGCATTACAATGTATATTATCAAATACATTAAGACAACTCGCATAACATATTAGCACAAAATACATTAACGGGCGTTGGGTTTGAGTAGATGAATTTGTACACGCCACGATTTTGCAAACTTTGAATACTTATGTCGATATTGAATCGATTTTACCACTTATTTGCACATTTGACCCGACTTTGACCACTTTTTTTGTTGCTATTATCCCTTATTTATATATATCGAGGCATCCCGGTAATCATCAATGGACATTCTGCCTAAGTTGCCTAAGTTGCTTTGCCGCGACACGATGTGCTACGTCGGAGCTGCGGCGAGAATAGATTTGGCGCTGTCAAACGGTATTAAAGCTTGAAGCTTATTGTCGTTTTCTATTAGTTAACTCTGTCATATGTCGTATTGTATTAGCTGAGTGTCGTATTGTAAGTCTGGTGGTTAATTTGTTAGTTTAGTTGGTTAGATCATTTTGTAATCATCTATATAAGAGCTCAACTTATATTCATTATTCAATTAATAAAACATCGAGGTATTTTCATAATTTCCTCGATTAACATGCAATAATTATGTCTGTAGGTGGACCATCTCAACTTATATTCTTATTAACATCTAGGTATTTTCAGAATTTCCTCGATTAACATGCAATACTTCTGTCCGTTGGTGGACCATCTCCATTATGGTTGCGCTCTGGGTCAGCGGCAAAAAGCCGCGGCATGGATAACTAATGCTGCGGCGTGTTAAGTTTATGCGACGGATAAATCCGACGTTTGACATAGAGTCGTGGCTTCTTCACAATAAGCCGCGGCGTGTTTAATTAATTTTTACAATTTTACCCTAAACTTTAAACCCATAAAATTAAATTACCCTAAACTTATATGTTTATTTTTATGTTTTTGGTTTGAACAATTATTTAATTAATATTACATTGTTGTGTTTTTTGTTTGAACGATTATTTAGTTAAGATTATTAATTACATTGTTTTGTTTTTTTTTTAAAATAAAATTATCAACATTTTCATAGTTTATTAATAAGATAATTTAATTTAGTAAAATTGTGTTACAATTAATATGATAACTAATAATTACATTGTAAAACTTATCATGCCGCGGCATTTAAATGAACACGCCGTGGTTTCAATTTATTTACCAATTTACCCTCTGGATTAGGCAACTCACCGCGGCATCGTCACAAAAGGCCTCGGCGAGTTGCATAATTATGAGGATATATTGTTAAACAGAACAGATAAGTCGCTGCATTCTGTTACCCATGCCTTGGCATGGCATAGGAAGCCATGGCTTGCTGATACCATGCCGAGGCATGTATGTTGTTTCAAATTATACAGAGAGCATAGATTTTGTATGTCATTAAATGCCGCGGACCATTTTGCCGCGGCGATTGTTTAAAGGCCGAGGCATATTTTTCAACATGCCTTGGCGTGACTTCGAATACGGTTGTTATAAATGGTTCAATAGGTTATGCCACAGCACTGTTAACATTGTTCCGCGGCCAGTGTCATACTTCATTCATTTGGAAAAAATTAAAAAATATATCGAATACAACATTACATTTATTAATTTTAAAACAACAAAATCACATTGAAAAATTCAATATTACATTTAATATTAAAACAACATAATCGCTTACAACAATTAAACATTACATTTAATAATTTTAAAACAACAAAATCACTTACAACAATTAAATATTACATTTAATAGTTTTAAAATAACAAAATCACTCACAACAATTCAACATTACATTTAATACTTTTTAAATAACAAAATAACTCACAACAATTCAATATTATATTAATAAAACTACAACAATTAAATTCATAATTCGTCATCAATATCTAAATCTCTACGACAACGATTGGCATGTCGACGTAAATGAGTTGTGCCTCGTTCAACGATTGCGAGAATCTCTTGTCAGCACCATTTGCATTTCGCGTACCTATCTTGAGTTTGAGTCTCATTGTTCCATTTGAGCCTCATTTGAAAAGCTGTTTCCCATAGTAAAGACGGTAGCCTACCACGTCCACGCCAACGCCCCCTCGTCGGTCGTGGCCCACCGGCACGAGAGGTCCGATTTAGAGTTGGATTGGGAGGCATTTCAAACTCCTCAGTGTCGTCGGAGGAGACGACAATAGTATTATTGGAACTTGTATCCATGGAAAAACAATCATCATCGGACGAGGAGAAAGAGGAATACACGACAAAGAATTGGTTATATTCCGATGACAAACCGAAACGAGACAGATCATCCATAACTAAGAAAAGTGATGATATTTTTGAATCTAAGGATAAATTTGGTGAACAATAGAATAAAATGTGAGCAAGTATATGTTTAAATAGAAGATTTGTGTGGATTTTAACGTTTTGAACATTATTTTGACAAGTATAGCCGTTTATGACCGTTGTGGGGTAATAATTCCGGTGAATAAAAAAACTAGCCGTTTTTGTGTCGGCGACAGAAAGCCGCGGCATGGATAACATATGCCGCGGCGTGTTAAGTTTCTGCAACGGATATATCCGACGTTTGACATAGAGCCGTGGCTTCTTCACAATAAGTCGCGGCGTGTTTAATTAATTCTTACAATTTAACCCTTAACTTAAACCCTAAACTTTACAATTATTATAATAACCAATATACCCTCTGGATTACGCAACTCGCCCCGGCATCATAAAAAAAGGCCCCGGCGAGTTGCATAATTATGAGGGTATATTGGTAAACAGGAGAGATAAGTCGCAGTATTATGTTACCCATGCCTTGGCATGGCCAAGGAAGCCTTGGCTTGGGGATGCCGTGACGAGGCATGTATGTTGTTTCAAATTATACAGAGAGCGTGGATTCTGAAGTCATTTTATGCCGCGACGTTATCATTATTCTGCCTCGGCGATTGTTTAAAGGCCGAGGCATATTTTTCAACATGCCATGGCGTGATTTCGACTACGGTTATTAGCCATGGTTCAATAGGTCATGCCACGGCTTCTTAACAATACGCCGCGGCATTATGAATTAATTTTTATAATTTTTCCTAAATTTTAAACCCATAAAATTAAACAGTAATTATTATGCGTTTCATACAAATATGTAAGAATACATATGTGATTAATTATGAAATATATAGAATTATGAATACATATGTTTATATTATAAATACATGATTATCATCAATAATTCCACATTACAAGTACCACATATGAAAAGTACCACATTACAAAACATTACTAGTACCACATTACAACACATTACAAGTACATTATGAGAAGTACCACATTGCAACACATTTCAAGTACCACATTACAGCACATTACAAGTACATTATGATAAGTGCCGCATTACAACTCCATTACAATTTAAAGCTACATTTTTCACATAATAATAACAATACAATTAAAAAACGTAAAATAATAAATATTTAAATACAATGTTTTCTACGACAACGCACGGCATGAGCACGAAGCGAATAGATTTCTCTATCTAGGTATGGAAGAACAAACAATAGTCCGCACCATTTGCATTTAGTGTGCTTATCTAAATTTTGAGTCGAGCTATTCCACTCATACTTTGTATGGAAATCTGTCTCCCATGATGAAGAAAAATGTGATCCACCACTACCTCTTGTGCGGCTTGAACCAACCGAAAGAGCGGTGCGAATCTGACCTGTACGTATTTCAGACTCTACGGTTTCTTCGGAACATTGAACGCTTTCTTGAGAATTTGTTTCTGGGAGTATAGTATCATTGGAGTTTATAATTTCTGGGACTTCCAAATCAGAGTTTGTTTCAGGGACCACCGTATCATCGGAATTTGTTTCTGGGACCACCGTATCATCTGATAGATTTACCTGGTGATCGTTGTCATCATCGAAAGAAGACGAAGAAGAGGACGAAACAATAACGACTGGGCCATTACCGATAGAAGACGGATGATCATCCATAATAATTTTCAATTTTTGTAGACAAGATATTTTGTGTGGGTTAAAATATAAGTTAAATGGTTGTATATATAGAAAAAAGTTATGAATTATAAGTTTTTTAAACCATTTTCGCAAATATAGCTGTTTATAACCGTTGGAAGGTAATAAATTTAACCCTAGTAGCTAGTAAAAATATAGCCGTTTTAACGTCAGCACGACCACGCCGCGGCGTATTAACAATAAGCCGCGGCACTTTGAAGTTTGTCACCATTATGCCCTCCGATAAATGATGAAAGCCGCGGCTAATAAATTAAAGGCCGCGGCGAGTTTCGAAATCAGGGGGTATAATTGTAAATAATAGAAGTATGCCGCGGCGTTATGTAACAAATGCCAAGGCATGAAACATAAAAGCCTCAGCTTACTGTCACCATACCGTGGCGTAAATCGAGAAAAATCTTCCCCGAGAAATCACGTTTGATCGAGAATCTCTAAATAAAGGGTCTATAATAGATCAACATGCCGTGGCGTAATTACATAACGCCGCGGCATACTTCGCAGATCTGCCTTTTATTTATACCCATTTACACCATAACTCAAAAAACCCTATTTTTTTCTCCCTTAGGCAACTTTCCTTCGATTTCGAATTCGAGCTCGGTGCTTCGTCGTGGAAGAAAACGGTATTTAATCATCAAATTCTTTATTTGCAATATGGCATTTAGGGAATGGATGACGAAAAATAGAATGAGCGATGATTACCGACATGGTGTTCAAGAATTTATGGATTTTGTGCGTTTAAACTTTGAAGAAGGAGATTTGATTAGGTGTCCTTGTCGTTTATGTGGAAATTTAGTTTCGAAATCTATGAAAGTAGTCAGCTATTGGTATTAGGAGTTCCTATGATCATTGGTACTTTCATGGAGAAAAGATGCATGGTAAAAGAGTCAATGATTTAGTTGAAGAAGAAGAAGACGAAGACGAAGCCGATGACATTGGTGGTTTGATGGATGATATCGACTATAATTTTGTGGGAAGACCGCAATTATTAGAGTCGATGGTGGAGGATTTCTAAGCGCCTTTGTATGATGGGAGTAACACAACGAAAATAGGGTTTTTGGTATCATTATTCCATTTAAAGGCGACAGGAAGTTGGACAAATTCTAGCTTTACGCAATTGTTGGAACTCTTTCGTGAAACGTTGCCGGGCGGTAATAAAGTTCCGACAGGAATATATGCGGCAAAAAAGACACTGGTTTTGTTAGGTTTAAAGTTTGAAAAGTTTCATGCATGTCCAAAAGATTGCGTACTGTATAGGAACGACCATACAAACTTAAGTGAATGTCCACTGTGCAATGGGTCAAGGTGGAAGACACGAAAAGAGCCACATGACGGTATCAAAGGGGTTCCGCAGAAAGTATTATGGTACATTCCTCCATTCACCCGCCTCAAACGCATGTTTAACAATATTAATCACGCGGAGAACATGGTTTGGCACTCAAAAAATCAGAGTAATGATGGCATTTTAAGACACTCTTGTGATGCTTCACAGTGGAATTTTTTTTATACTCGGTATCCGGAATTCAGCTCAGAACCCAGGACTTTGCGTCTCGGTTTGGCAACAGACGGGATGAATCCTTTTGGTAACACGAGTAGTCGCTATAGTGTTTGGCCGGTAATACTTTGCAACTACAATCTCCCTCCGAAGTTGTGTATGAAGCGGAAGTTCTTGATGCTGACTCTTTTAATTTCGGGACCGAGCCAACCAGGAAATGACATCGACGTCTACTTGGCACCTTTGGTCGATGATCTAAAGATGATGTGGAATGAAGGAATTGAGATCAACAATGCTTACCGACGCGAAGTGTTCAAGTTGAAAGCAATGTTAACGTGGACAATCAATGACTTCCCGGCGTACGGAAACGTGGAATCGGTGAAATGTTCTATTGGTTGTCCAGTCTGCATCAAAAATACATCTTCAATCCGGTTGAAACATGGGAAGAAAACAGTTTTTCTCGACCATAGGAGATTTTTACCGAGAGATCATCCGTACAGAAAGAAAGAAAAAAAGTTTAATGGACATCAAGAACATCGACCGCCTCCAAAAATTTTGAACGGTGAAGATGTCTATAAACTAATTTGTGAAGAGACTTATGAAGTGCGTGGAAAAAGAACGTCGAATGGTAAGAGGAAGCAAAAGAAATTTGAAGATAGACCGTTCAAAAAAGTATCAATCTTCTAGGAGCTCCCGTATTGGAAACACATTACATTCGACATTGTTTGGACGTTATGCACATTGAAAAAAATGTATGTGAAGCGATTGTTGGTACATTGCTTGAAGATCCAAATAAAACAAAAGACGGGAAAAATGCTCAACAAGATCTCGTTGAATTGGGTATAAGACCGGATTTGCATCCTAAAATGGATGGAAAGAAGACATTACATTGCTTGAAGCGAAGTGAAGGAAGCTTTTTGGATGGCTTGCAGCGATAAAAGTTCCCGAAGGTCATTCTTCGAAGTACAATAGGTTTGTATCTATGAAAGATTTGAGACTTATCGGAATGAAGACTCACGATTGTCATATGTTGCTTCAACAAATACTGCCTCTTGCATTGCGAGGGTTTTTGCCAAAGGAAGTTTGATTTGCAATTTCAAAGTTATGGGAATTTTTCAACAAAATTTGCTCCAAAACTATTAAGGTTGAAGGTCTTGACGAGTTGCAAGCGGACTTGGTAAGAACCCTATGTATGCTCGAGATGTTCTTTCCACCCTCATTTTTTGACACCATGATTCATTTAACCGTTCACCTAGTATGGGAAGTGAAGTTATGTGGACCTATATTTCTACGCTGGTTGTATCCAATTGAACGGTATATGAAAGTCTTGAAAGGGTACGTGAAGAATTACAATCGACTAGAAGGGAGCATTGTCGAAGGATTATGGCAGAAGAGTCGGTTGAATTTTGTGTAGAGTATTTCCCGAGAACTCGGCCACTTGGTGTTCCCAAATTAGCCCAAGCGGAATCCAAAGGCTTATCTGCAGGTAATTATTATAATTTTTTATAAATAAATACGATGTTAATATTTAGATTACGTGTTGAATATAATATTTATTTTGATTTTCTTATGCACAACAAATCCTTCAACTGTCAACCGAAAGAATGGGAGCAAGCCGTTCTCTATGTGTTTCACAATTTAGACGTCTTGGAACCCTTTATCGATGTGAATATGAATGAGTTAAGGTCTACTTATCCAAAAAGTCAAAAGACGAAAAACGGCTAAAAGAAGAGCATTACCGTACGTTTGCAAAGTGGATTGATGAATATTGTTATGCAAGAAGAAAGAATTTATATGAGACATTATTGAAGATCTCTAACGGGCATTCACAAGTAGTTACCAGGTACACGTCATGGTACGTTAATGGGTACACGTTTTACATAAGGCAAAGGGATGAAAAACACCTTGTACAAAATAGTGGTGTTACATTCTTTGCGGAAGGAGTCCATGTTGCGTCGGCCAAGGATAAAAATCCAAAACAAGCTTTTATGAGCTATTTTGGCTATGTAGAAGATATTTGGGAGCTCAATTATTGTGGTTTGCTAGTTGGATTGTTTAAATGCAAATGGGCGGACAACAACCACGTCAAAGTTGCCAATGATGGAGTTACTGTTGTTGACTTCAGACGGATGAGTTATGCCAATGATTCATTCATGTCGGCATCCCAAGCATCTCAAGTGTTTTATGTCTCGGACCTGGTCGATCAAGAATTATCTCTCGTCGTGCATGTGAATGCGAGAAATGTAGAAGAATCGAATGAAGAAGTTGAAGACATCACTACCATCGCACCATTCTCCAACGGGCTACAATCGTTTGAAGACGTTGATGATGATGATGATGTTTCTTTTTTGCTACGTCAAGATATCCCGGCATTTGAAATTGATTGAATAATAATTTTATTGTAATAATGTTATATTTCGATCTTGTTTTTCATGTATGAACAATTAGTTATCATATTTATTTAATTGGAAATTGATTGAACAATTATTTTTCAATTAGTTATCTTTTAAAATTTTGTTGTTTGGAAATTGATTGAACAATTGTTTTTCTAAATAAGTTTGTTAAATAAATGTAAATTTGGTTCATTTTGCACTTAATACCGCGGCGTTTTTAGGAAGTGGCGTGGCGCGTTTCATACGATAAAAAATGCCGCGGCGTCTAAACAAACACGCCGCGGCGAGTTGCATAGGGGAGAGGGTATATACGTGAATTCAGAGGGACACCGCGGCTTAGACATACCGACGCCTTGGCATATGTACATAAAGCCTCAGCGTATTTAGTTCATGCCGCAGCATATATCGCATAGAAATTATACAGAGAGCATGCGTTTTCTTTAGGCAAATAAATGCCATGGCGTACAAAGAATAGGCCTTGGCATGCCAGAAAGGTCGAGGCGTAGTACAACAACGCCGCAGCATACTTAGACAAAAACTAAACACATAAACCAAACAAAATTTTTATGCGCGCGTTAAATTAGGTTATGCCGCGGTAATGTCACACATGCCGCGGCGTTCGCAGACGAGCCTCGGCTTGTTGATTTTTGTGCCGCGGCGTATTTACATACCAAAATATTGAAGAGTCTGTGTTAGTTAAACCTTAACGTGCCGCGGCCTTGTAAAGAACGTGCCACGGCGCGTCTCATACGGAATACAAAATGTTGCGGCGTTTCAAGAAAAGCCGTGGCGAGTTTCATATATAGCATATGGTACATAGGTAAATTCAATATGACACCGCGGCTTACGTATATCTACGCCTTGGCATGAGTAAATAAAACCTCGGTGAGGTTATATAGTGCCGCGGCATAAATTGCGTACAAATTATATAGAGAGCATGTTTTCTGGAGACCAAATCTTGCCGTGGCGTACGTAAAATAGGATGTGGCATGACCAGAAGGCCGAGGTGTATGCCGCGGTATAATATGTAACTGCCGTGGCGTACAGGTACGAGCCCCGGCTCATTTATTTAATGCCGTGGCATATTTACATCCCAAAATTATACAGAGTCGGTGTTATTTCGAACCTCAACGTGCCCCGGCTTATATAAACCACGCTCTGGCGTGTATTTTTCCACGTTGGACTACGCCGTGGCAGGTGAAGGTTAAGCCGCGGCATGTTTCGGGATTTTCAGATAACGGTTGCGATATTCCGTTGTCCGAAGCCGTTTTTGAAATTTTTTATTCGATTTTAACCTGATTTCCCTCCATTTTTATCACACTTCAGCCCTATTCCTTCCCTCTTTTTCTTTAACTCTCCTCGCTTCTCTCTTCTCTCTTCTTCCTCTCTCTCTTCTATTTTCTCCCATAACATCGCCGTCGCCGTGCTCCGCCGTGCTTCGCCGTTCTCCGCCGTGCTCCGCCGTTCTCCCCTGTGCTCTGCCGCCGATGTATCCGTTGCCGTGCCCTAAATCCGTTGAGGTGTGCTTCATCTTGTTCCTTCAACAAGCTAAGTCCTACCCCGTTCCCTAACTCCGAGTTGTTGATTCTAACAAGGCTATAATCCTATTCGAATTCAATATTACATATGTATTGCATTTTGTTAATGTTTTTATATAAAAATGTTTTTATGCTTTTGTTGTCTTTCATGTTTGCCATGAAATGTTGTTTTTATGCTTTTGTTGTTTTGAATGTTTGCAATGAAATGTATTTGTTGTCTTGAGTTATTTGATGTTTATGAATTTTTGGAAACGAGTCAAATATATATTTAGGAAAGTTAGCTACTACTTGAATATGTCGGAGCGACAAGTAATTAGGCCATCAACCGATCGAGAAGAAACGTCATCATCCGATGACGAAGAAACTACGCCCGGTTAGTAGTATTGTTATTTTGTTTAAGGTATTGTATTTCATTGAATCTATCTAGTATTTAAAATTGATAATTTATTAATTTATTTGTTTCCAGCTCTTAACAAAAACGATGAAGTAGAAAAATGTGTTGGGAATCACGTCTCGGATTCCGTGTAAATTATCACGAGTTATACCTCCGAACCGTCCGGTTAACATTTAAAAAATTATTTTAAAGCGGAAAACTTGTTATCCGTACAACGGTCCGAATATCGGATAATGTCCATATCCCAAGATTTTATAAATATTATGTAATTTAATATTAATAAATCATTATTAATAAACTAGTCATAATAGGAAATAAATAGAAAGCAGTAAATGGTTGCATTTACTAACCCAATGCATAAGGTCGTACCTCTTATGGCGACTTCCGACTACGCGTTATGAATCGGGCAGGGCTCCGCCGGTGCTGAGGGAAACTCCCGTGATCTTCCAGGATATTCTCCTGGAATCCTCGTACCGAAGCGTGGGCTTCGCCGGCAGGACTCCGTCGCAAAATTTTAACTGATGGTTCTTTTTAAGCTTCCGGAGAAATAAACTCCTAAGCCGAACCAGAAAAAAAGGAGATCAGAGAGAAAATTCGCAGACCCTGAGGAAGAGGGAGACTTCGAATTTTTCTCTGGGGAAAGGTGTGAAAAATGTGTAGAATGAGCCTCCTATTTATAGGCTCAAAACGTAACCGAATTGGAGAATTTCCCTCCCTATTTTTTTCGAATTCTATTAATTAAATATAATTAATTATCTTAATCCAATTGTCCAGATTTAATCTCATCTAAATCAAATGGATATAATTAATTAGGGATTTAATTAAATAAGAAAGATTTGGATAAATCAAAAATCCAATCTTATCTTCTTATCTTTATAAAATTTGAATTATCATATATATTTATAATAAAATTCGAATTATCATTATCTAGATCCAACGGTTGAGATAAATCTTTAAACCGATCTAATGGATCAAATTAGTTTAGGATAAAATCAAATATAAAAAGATTTATTAAAAAACAATTTCGAATTTATCCATAAACTATAATTCGAATATATATATAAATATATAATTAATTAATTTTCAATCCGACGGTAAAGATTAAATCTTAGAACGATCTAACGGATATAATTAATTAACCAAAATTCAAAAAATAAAACTTGGTCACCAAGTTATTAATTTCGAATTTATCAATATCCTAATCCAATGGTTGATATTAAATCATAACCGATCCAATGGATAATATTGATTTTAGGGATTTGCTAAAATACCAAAACATTTGGTACTTATGCCGAAAATATGGAAATACCAAATCATACCATTCGAATTTAGCTAGGGTTTCATATATCAAACCCTAATTCGAATTTACACATATGAATATATATAAATATATATTTTTATTTATTAATATAAATCTATTAATTATTAATTAATTATTAATAAGATATTAATAATTAAATCCAAATAATTAAATTATATTAATATTTCCTGATCTCAATATTACACATTAAAATGTCATGGTGCCACACCATCATTTAAATTCGTGACATGTGATTTAATTTCAAAGTTTATCGAACCGATCATAAACTTATAAAATCCATAAATCACTAACCGTAAGTCGCAATGACTTGGTTCAAAAAGAAAAGTTGCTTAGAATTTAATTTCCAACAACATGATGCTGATAGAAAGTCTAAATTCTAACTTTCTTTTATCAGTTAATTTCGTGTACCAAAATATGGTACTTTTGCCACGCTAATGATAAAACTATCTGTTGTCTGCCACAGACTTTTCAGTTTTATAAGTCAAGCCAAATGATTAAACATTATCCAGAATGTATTCTAATTACGTACGTATCATCCGTTAGGGAGCTATCCTGGGGACCATGGACCCGTATCACTTAAGCTCCAACGAACTGCTAGTTGTTCGTCAAACCTCGAAGTGATTCCACTATAGACCCGAGGCTGCACTCTTTAGTGATACGGTATATATTATTCCATTTATAACAGCAGGGTGTACATTGATACAATCAAATTCGGGTTATTGATCTTTCACTTGATGATCCACACACGAGCAGGCGGTTTCTACCTTTATGCCCCTCATTGCATTTTCATCATTGACTCAGTCAGTAATATTATGAGCAACCCATTTATGGTTTTGATTCATAAGTTGCGCACGGGTACCTCTCACTTCTCAATACTGACAATCGAGGGAATCATCATCACTCTGAAGAGAGCTGTGTGATGCCCATGTCTATGACCAAGCTACCCTTACTGCTGACTATCATGTTCCGAAAATAATAGTGTTGGGAACAGCGGTAATATTTCGGGTTCTTTAACGGTTAAATCAAAGAACAATCAAGCCAGCAACTTGGACTCAAGATCACTCAGGACTTAGATCGAATAACCATTTGATCATCTACTAGTGACTCAACTCCAAGCTATCAGTGACGGTCTTATATGATAACTTCCGGAGTTTAAGTCAGGTCCAGTCCAGTATGAAGACACTTCATACTTAATGCACTTCTAGTGAGTGTGACACACACAAAATCCAGAATAGGATGATCACTTAGTCACATTAATGGCCTTATACGATTAATGGGCTCCCACCCAGTTGATCAGGTCACGGGCATTTTATGTTCATTTATAATGATTATTAATTCTTCCTCACATTGACTCTGTTGTGATAATAATAACATAATTGCATCCTTCATCAACTAAGGAATCAAACATTCTATTTTACTCTACCACAAACTATAATAAGATTATCATAATAAGCATCATCTTTATTCAACGACTTGTCATAATCGTTTACAAATGGATAAAATATCTTGTTAAAGGACACATATGTCCAACAAAATGTACAAGAAAACTTAGAGGAGAAGGAAAAAGAAAAGTGAACCTCATGAAAAGTATCACTATCTTAAAGCATAAGAGGGAAAAAATACTTGTGAGATTTGATGAGAAAAAACAACCGGATGGAAGAGATGGTGATCTTTTAGCTAGTTGGATTGGTGTTCTTGCTCGGGAATTTATTCCAATTACTATATCCGATTGGAGATTGAAGAGTTTAAAAAAGGTGAAACATAGGATATGGAATGAAATCCAACAAGCATTTGTTATTCCGAACGAGTACAAGAAGATGTGTTTATCTTGTGGTGGGGAATCGGCAAGATACTTCCGGTATGATATCTCTACCCTATTTAAGAGAGATCCGAATAATAAAAGAATCTTCGAGCGACCTGATATTGTTAAGAAGTATTACACGAGCATCACGGATGAACATTGGGAGGAGTTTTTTAATATTAGATTAAGCGATGAGTTCAAAGAAGTCTCGGATCAAAACAAAGCTAATAGGGCTCTCGTTGAGTACCCCTCTAGATCGGGTCGAAACGGATATCGGAAGCTCGATCAATTGCTAGTAAGGGTTTTAATTTTATATTTTAAATTTAATCTATTGTCTATAATTGAATAACATTTTCCTTTGTTTCGTAGTTTGAAAAAAATGACGTATGGGCGACAAAGCCGGAACTTAGGATCGAAATGAGGCATAATGGGGATGGTTCATTAAAAGATCCAAATCTAGAGCTTATTGTGAATAAAATAGTAAGTTCAACGAGTTTATGTTATATAGTTATATATATATATATATAAATTATCTTGATGTTATTTGTATATTATTGGCTTAAATATGTGTAATAATTCATTTTGTTATTAGGTTGAATGTACCACTCAAGTTGTGGGTGACGATGAGGAAGACGATATTTTGACAAGAGCTTTGGGGAAGAAAGAACATCCTGGACGAGTTCGGGCACAATCCAAATACGTCTCAAAGCGAGCATGTTACAAACAAGCCAAATATTCAACGAATCCCCTCGTTCAAAGTCTCCTAGCCGAAATTACAGATATGAAAGTCAAGTCGGAAACGAGAGATGCGACTTTCAAGGAATGGAAGGCTAAAGTAGAACAACTGATCCAAGGATCATCTTCAAGAAATATTCAAGGTAGTAAAGAACCACTCGATGCGCATAGTCCGATAAGTCGACCTCTTGCTCCTTTAGCACCGATTGAATTGAATTTTGATGATGATCGTACTTCCACAACAAAGGCTAAGAGCAAAGATTTTATTTCAAAAGGATCGAGTCTAGGGAGTAACGAGCCTTGTGATGTGCAAAGTCCGGGAAGGTCACCGTTTACTCTCGTATCGCCGGTTAATGTGCAACTTGATGAAGGTCATATTCCGGCGAAAAAGGCTAAGCGTAAAGGGTTCCTTTCGAAAGGACCAAATAGTGAGAATATAAAATCTTTTAATGTGCAAATTTGCGCTAGTCAATTGATTGCTCCCTCACCGGAGCTTGCGAACGTTCAAATTCAAGCTAAAAAGGCAAAGAGCTCGCCTTTGGTTTCAAAAGGACCTATTCTAGGTATTGGTGAAATTTCCGCGGTTGATCCGGCGTCGTCTATTCCAAATACGCCCATTTCATTTAATGAAGGTGTTGATTGTCTCCTTTTTTCGGAGGGAATCGTTGAGCACGTCGCGACCGGGAAGGTGTTCCTAAAAAATGGAGAGGTTGGCGAGAAAATTCACAACATACCATTGGATAGATATCATCGTCAGGTGTTAGTAGATGTGTCGATGTCTAAAGCCCCTATTCCTCTCCCGGTATCGGTTCAATGGATCGAAATCATTGATGACGCGGTGGGGACCTTTGTGCCTAGGCCAGTGTCCCTTATTTGAAGATTTAAACTCCAAAGGTAATCAAGCTCCCAAATCTAAGCCCAAAAATATAGCCAAAAGTTCGTATTACAATGAAATGGCACAAAAGATTAACTTGAACCATGTTAATCCCCGATTGAGAGCGTTAGTGTCTTATGCAAACGACTATATACTTGCAAAGGGAAAGAAAATAGCAGTTGAGCTTGGTAAGAGTTTGTGTGATTTCGCTCCGTTGTTGAATTTTGATGATATACGTGAATTTCTCCTCTCTCAAGACTTGACCGTACTATGGATAATGATTTGTCAAAGGTATGTTTCCATTTTCATTGGCGATTTCATAATTATTAAATATATAAACTATTGATTCATTTGTTATACATTAATTATTGTTATTTTTATTTGTAGTTATTTGCAAGAAAATCACATTCGCAATCCGGAGATTTACGGTTTTCTTCCTCCATATGAAGACATCAGGTCCAACACAAAAGTAGGAGATGCTAAGAAAAATGCATTAAAACTTGATGTTGATCAATACTACAAAATTGCATGCATGGCGAAAGATGGTTAATGCCTTACAATAGTCGTCACCATTGGATTCTTCTTGTTTTTAACCCTTGGAAGGCTACCGTAGCAAAGTTTGATTCTCTCCCCAATTCAAGCGGTTTAAATAGCCACTTAGAGCAATTTTTCCAAAAGTAAGTATTCTAAAACATAATCATTTTTATGTTTAAGTTATTTGAATTCTTTACTTTTTTTTTGTAGTATTGAAGACATATTCAAGGTTGATCACGACACCGGCCTCATGACACCCTCGTTGATAAAAACGGTGAATTCAAAAGGATGTCCGAAACAACCAGGAAATCATGAATGCGGATATTACGTCATGAAGTTCATGCACGACGTTGTGAGAAATGGTATGAATTTCGTCGATAGCAAACTTAATTATAGTGTAAGCGAAATAGATGGATTGAATGTAGATTTAGGTATGTATGTGCTATAAAAGTTTGCTAACTATGACGATGAAGATTAAAACATAGTTTGGATTTGTTTGTTTATATTTGAACGCTGAATTTTGTATGGGGGATTATATGTTTGGTATGTATCGATCATATAATCTTTAACCGATGATATTTTAATGTATTAATATTTTATTTTAATATTTTGGATTATTGCTTTTAATAAAAAATTTAATTTATATTTTTTTTAATAAAATATTAAGTATTAATTACAAGTTCTATAGGTATTAGAAAGAGGATAAAAAGTTACCGGGAGAATTTTTTCAAAAAATCGTCCGTTTTTTTTAGTGTCTTTTTCAACAACGTTTAAAAACCGTCGCCCAAAACAAATACAACATTTCGGAATACAGTTTACGCCGCGGCTTCCAAAAAAACGCCGCGGCGGATCTATACTACGTACGATGGTAAATTCCATCGTTCGTAATTTCTTTACGCCGCGGCTTTTAGGAAACAATATCGCGGCCTACTTGAAACGATGCTGCGGCATGTTTCTTCAAGCCGAGGCTTAATTTTGAAATTTCGAAAACACCCGCGGCGTGGTTTGATCATGCCGTGGAGTTTGAAAGTGTTGAAATGTCTAAAATAAGCCTCAGCTTGTTAAATATATGCCGCAGCGTTTTCTAAACTAAGCCTTGGCGTGTTTGCCTTGTTTATTCGTTTCCAGCCGCGGCCGGTTTGATTTAATGCCGCGGCGTTTAGCTTTCGAACATCGGATAATTTCGTTGTTCGTTCATTTCTAGCCGCGGCTAGTTAACATTACGTCGCGGCGTGTTTGACTTTTGATTCGATTATAGCCGCGGCCTGATTGATTTTGTGCCGCGGCTTTTTGCTTTCGAACCACGAATAATTCCGTGGTTCGTTCATTTCTAGCCGCGGCAAGTAAACATTACACCGCGGCGTGGTTGGCTTTATATTCGATTATAGCCGCGGCCTGTTATTTTGTGCCGCGGCTTTTGATTTTGAACCACGGATAATTCCGTTGTTCATTCGTTTAGAGCCGCGGCATGTTTGATTACACGCCGCGGCGTTATCGCGTTCGAACCACGGAAATTTTCGTTGTAGGAAGATTTTCTCAACCATGGAAATAAATCCGTGGTTGGAACGTACTACCATGCAGGATTCTACCATGATTAAGAACCATGGTTGAAATTTTTCAACCATGGTTTTTAACCATAGTTGAAACCCGGATTTGTAGTAGTGCTATGAGATACCAATCGACAAGCGATATATCCGTAAAATGAAAAGCGCGAAACGACATCGGCAAGCGGTATTTAAAACCTTGATAATAATAACAATACATAATAAATTAATGTATACTAATTTACTAACAATGCAAACTAATGAAACTGTATAATATATAAACAAACTAATGTATAATAACAAGGGATAATAGCGGTAAAAGTGGCCAAAATTAGGCCAAGTGTGCAAATAAGTGGCCAAACCGATTTAATATCGGCATAAGCATCCAAAATTTACCAAACCATGGATAGTACAAATTCCATCCATTTCATGTCAACGCCGTTTGCCACGTCATTTCCACAAGTGTTGGGCTTTGCACACTCGGCCTAACTTTGGCCACTTTTGCCGCTTTCATCCCTTTTTTTTATGTTCCAAAGTATTTTTTTAGGGTTTATCTAGATATTTTTGTTAACGTTTTTTCTTTTTCTTAAGATTTGAGTAAAACTTGATTTCCGAAAGAACTGATTCTGTTTTTTTAAATTTACAACGTTGAATATCACTCTCAATTTTGAAAACATTAAAATGTGTTATCGGTTTCACATGTAATTTACGAAATACCTCTATCTATTTAATTGTTAGGGACCATTAGATTTTTTTTAAAGGAATTGGTACGAAATACCCATTTAGCCACAATTTATTTTTAAATTACTCATTGTGTTTATTAAAATGTACTAAAATAGGCATGTTTTGAAAAATTTGTACAAAATAAAATTTTTGTTAATAATGTTGGCCTAACATTGTTAGTTAGAGCCGAGACTAAAATCGATACTTTGTAATATTATTTTATTTAGGGATAATAGCGGCAAAAGTGGCTAAATTTAGGCCGGGTGTGCAAATAAGTGGCCAAAGCTCAACACTTGTGGAAAGATAGAAATAAGAATGCAGGCCCAAACAATCCCAATTTCAAAAGATGAAGGAGAGTTGTGCCCAACTCGACGGGGAAAACGTCGGAGGATGGAGGAAGCGATCACCACGATATCGGCGGTTCGTATGCAACAAGCCGATCGGCCGCCGTGAAAACCATGTGTTGGAACGCCCCAAGATTATGTAATTCTTTAGCGATGGGACGCTTATGGAGGCTAATCTTTGAGCGGAAGTCGGGCCTCCTCTTTTTGTCTGAAACGAAGCTTAAATAAGGTCAGGCGGATGGTTTGAAATGGAAACTAGGATTCACAAATGGCTTCGGGATCCATGTGATTGGACTAAGCGGGGGATTGAAACTTCTATGGAAGAATAACATTTAAGTTACAATACAGAGTTCCGGAATCGGCCATATTGACTACGTTAATAAAGACGACCAAGGAAGAGAATCGAGATTTACCGGGTTCTATGGCAGAACGAACAAGGCAATGAGGTGTCACTCTTGGGAATTACTAATACGTCTTTAAATAATGGTGACAAGAGTGTGTGGATGTGTGTCGGGGATTTTAATGAGGTCCTTTATGAGTTTGAACTTGTTAGCCAAACACGTTGACGTAAGACTGAGATGACAAAATTCAGAGAAACTCTTGACGGATGCGGGCTTATTGACTTAGGCTGCCACAGAGAAATGTGTACATGGAACAATATGCAAAGTGGAATTCACAATGTTCAATGGAGGTTGGATCGGGCGTGTGCAAACTTGGCGTCGACGAGGGGGTTGTCATCAAGCAAAGTAGAATCTCTAGACTTTAAGGGGTCGGATCATAGGGTTATCCTCATCGACACTATGAAAAGACCACCAACTTTCCGGGGGACGGGTATTTCGAGGAAGAGGTAGGCCTTCGGAATAGCTTATGCATGATAAATGTGCTGAGGTCATCTGAGAAGTGTGGAAGACCGGAATAGAGAGAAGATACGGGGGAACTATAGTAAATGGTCTTGTCGTGTGTATGGGAGCACGTCGTGATTGGGTGTGTAAGTCCCTTGGAAATCGAGAAAGTCGGATTAGGGACTTATCGACTAAGCTTCAGAGAATTAACCACGACGAATCCTCTTCGGGAACACGCGAATAGGCCAAAAGGATTGGGTCCGAGCTTGAATTACTTCTCTTAGTTGAGGAATACTATTGGAAGCAAAGAGCGAGTGCGGATTGGCTCAAAGAAGGCGACAAAAACTCGGCGTACTTCCACTCGAGGGCCGGGCGGAGGAATTCCCAAAATTTGATCCAAAGCATCCAAAACGAGGCGGGCGCTTAGGTCACTTAGGAACGGAAAGTGCAGGATGTCTTTGAAAGATACTTTTTCGGTATCTTCACTTCCAACGGAGCTTCTACAAATGTGGTTGCAAATCGGATCAAATAATCCCTCTCGTCCGTCGTATACGACACTCAAAGCATTTTCGTGTTGGGTAGGCTTATTACGGATAATGTCGTCATCTCTTTTGAACTTCTTCACTCTCTAAAACAAAAGACGAATCGGAAAAAAGGAAGCTTAGCTCTTAAGCTCGATATGAGAAAAGCTTACGATAAAATTTAGTGGGTTTCAGTGGCGCTATGATGAAGAAAACGGGATTTGGGCCAAGAATTGTTGAGGTGGTCCGGGATTGCATATCAACCCCTATTTTATGTGGTCATTAATGGGAAGACCGTAGAAGCTTTTACCCCGGAGAGAGTCCTTAGGAAACGATGCCAACTCTCGCCATACCTATTTCTTGTGTGAACGGAAGGATTTTCCGCACTCATCCGTGGTCAAGAAAGGCTAGGATTTCTCCGGGGATTTGTGTGCTAGCCTAGAGCCCGCGCAGTTACGCACCTTCTTTTTGCATACGATAGCGTCGTATTTTGCGAGGCTAGGATGATTGTTGCAACGCTATTTTCTCCCTCCAAGTGACATATGAAAAAGGTTCGGGTCAAGTAGTTAATATGGATAAATCTATGCTATGTTGCTCTAACAGTACTAGGGACGAGGCGGTGGCCCGCTACGCTAGCATCCTAAATATGCCCATTGTGTAGAGGCTCGAATATTATCTCGGGCTCCCGATATTAGGTGTCTGATTCCAAAGAATCCCCTCTGATTGATTAACGATCACCCTATGGGTGCATAGGGTAACCTTGAAAAATATTTCACAGGAATTAGAGTCCCATACCAATAATTCTAATTACCCTATTCGACTCATAGGATTTGAAAAAAAGTCATCGCAATCGTTGGTATTCAATTTTTGAATTTAATCATTAACACACGAGTTGATTTGAGCTTTTGAGTATCTATAAATAATTGTGTAACCAATAAATAAATTGCATACCTTTTTCTCACGATTCTGTTGTGCAATTCTGATCTTGATTCCGATCTCCGTTCTTTGCGTTCTTGAGCTTCTGCGAATTTCCTTGATTGAATCTTGAAGATAGCTCCCACGAGTCTTCCGATGTATACTCTGGATCTACACCGGTGGGATGTGTGGGCTCCCACTAAATAGAACCCTAAAACCTTAAATCGTTTTTTCTCTAAATGATGGCTCATAGAAAAAATGCAGAAACCCTAGAGAGAGAGAGAGAGAGATATTTCGAAATCTAAGAGAGAGTGCGTGTTATGATTTCAGTTTAAGGTATTCCTTATTTATAGGGAATCGCCCAACCGCTTTGAGAAAATCTGTCAACCAATTTTGAGAGATTCACTCAACCACTTGAAGATATTGACTCTAAGATTTTATTTAAATCAAATAAAGAATAAATCCAAATTGAATCTTTTTCAAAAAAATACCCTAAGAGATTTAATAAATCAAATCTTTATATTTTCAAAGATTTAATATTAAAATTTGCATATATATATATAATATATATATATATCGAATTTAATATTTAATTTCTCTATTTCAATTATTTTAGTTATAAATAATAATATTTAATTACTTTAGTTCCCAATTTAAATAACAATATCATACTCAGCCCTAAGCTTAAAAGCGTTATTATCATAAATCTCACACCGTCTATTAGAATGACACGATTCAAAAATTATTTATACTAGAATTTTATTTCCTACAATCCTGGAGTATTCAAAGGAAAAAATTCATAATATTTTTACAGTTTCTATTTTGACTAAAAGTTTGGTACCTTTTCAACTTTAGGGTGAACATGATTTTCATGTAACCAAGTTACAAATCATATCTGACCGGTTCTATTCTATGTTATAAAACATAATAAATTTTTGGTTTCGAACTTATGGAGCTATAAAGGGGACAAATGGACACACGTACTTAAGCTTCGGTGAAAGTGAAGAGCTTTCACCAACTTCGGATACATCCACTATAGGTCGAAGCTGAACTCATTAGTACGCGTTAAATATATCTTCTTGACTCGGGAGTCCATTGATACAGTCACACTATCAGAATCCATGTTTTCGTATTACTATTATTCTCGTCTTGATAGGGTTGATCTTCGTTTACCCGTTAGATGTAACTACCGTTCTTCCATGATTATTGTAACATTACTAACCTAACGGTTTATGAAGTCGTTATGACCAGGATGAGTACTTCTTTGTTTCCCAAAAATCACAACAAGGAAATCATAAAGTTATTATCCATATCTATAGTCATGCACTTTACTACGGCCAAACTTCCGATCCCAAAATAAAGGAGTTGGGATACTTGATTGTAAATAGAAACGATTAAATCAAAGATCGTTTAAGTTAAGCCGTATAAACCCATACTACCTCAGGACATCAACTGATTCTATATGACCATCGTTTCGACTTCTTTACTAGCTATCACTGACGGATTGATGCGTTCATAGTAAGTCTCGTCCGTCCAATATGAATACACTTCATACTTGACTTAATATCAACGGTGCAGACCAACACCATGATCCGGTAATAGATCACCACCAAATCGTGATTGAGTTCATCAATAGTTTTTCACGATTATTATATCCCATTAATAATTTGAACCATGGAAACATTTTAGTTATTATATTGTGTAAATATCCTCACTTAGACCTAATGTGATAAAGATTGTTGAAACAAGATTATATTCATAAGAAAAGTTGAAACAAGATTGTCATTGATAAGTCATAAACCTAATATTTAACGAATTCGACGTCATGATCTATACAAGTGACATTTGCATTTGAATTATAGGGCATACTAATCTGGTTCGTCCAACACCCGACTCACGTGGGGAGACACAAAGTGGCTATCGTTAGTAACCTTATATTTAGCCGTGTCAACAAGCACGTCTGGGGATGGAAAAGTAACATGTTTTCGGATGGAATAAGGGAGGTTCTCGTGAAAGCAGTGATTTAAGCAATACCTGTTGGACATATTTTATATATGCCCTCTATTCATATGTTAATCCCGCTCACATAATATTATGGTCGTTTGCCTAGAATGAATAATGGTTATTAAATTATCTTATATATAGTTCTTTAATATAATATTAATTGAATGTTTGATCCATAGTTCTTTAATTTTGCGATCGTGCTCAATTATCACAAGTAGTCTTTTCTGAGGTGGTTTGACTGTCACTAATAAAGAACTTTAAATGGTCCATGGTCTAGATTAGAAATGAGAATTTCTAAGGCGTGAACGATCATTGATGAACTTAATCCCAATTAGGTGATGATCTATTAACGTATCATAGTGTGTTCCTGCACTGTTAAGTTTATCAAGTATGAAGTGTCTTCATATTGGACAGACTAGACTCACATTCGAAATCATCAAATAAGTTTGTCATTGGTGATAGTACGATAGGTTCGCTTAGATTATCAAATGGATTTAGGTTGACATCCTGAGCATTGTTGACTTGTACTGTTTAGCTTATATAATCCTTGAGTTAATCGTTACAAATTACAGCTTGATACTCCTAATACTTTTTTTTGGGATTAGACGGTTGACCGAGACGAGTTGCACAGTAGCAGATATGGAGAATATCTTTATGATAATCTCACTAGATTCATAATCTTATGAGTGAGTAGTTTGAAAGAATTATAAGAATAAGATAGTGTCATAAAAAAGGGCAGAACGATAAATATTTCCCTTTTGATGAATGTCATAATAAAACGAAAACCTAGCACACCAGGTATCTGATTGAATCGATGGACACTTGGGTTCGGGAAGATAATTATCATATACAGTTGAGAGTTCAACCGAGAGCTATAATGGAATGTAATCGATGCTGGTAAAAGTCTACGCTTTTACCATAGCTCTAGTGTGTACGTCCATTAGTCCCCTTTGTAGCTCCATAAAGGATGACATCGCAAACATATTCAAATGTTTCTATTTGAATAGAATACTCCAATCAGACTCGATTCATGATTATTATCACGAATTATTGATTACTCTAAATAGTGGCAAAAGTACACAAGTTTGGTATGCCAGTGAAACTGAAAAATATGATTGCATTTAATCCCGAGATATCCCTAGGGTTTTGGGGAATTAAATTCTGGTACAATTATCTTTTTGAATCATCTGATTCTGACAGTCGGTTTGAGATTTATGATGATAAAAGTTTTCTAGTCTTAGACTAAAAATGACACTGTTATTTAAATAAAAAATTTGATAAATTAAATATTGGTATTTATATCTGAAATATTTAATGAGATAAATAGAATAATTTTTTTGAATTATAATTATATATTCGAAATTAAATCTTTGAAAATATAAATATTTGATTTATTAAATCTTTTAGGGTATTTTCAGAAAAAGATTTGATTTGGATTTATTCTTTATTTGATTTAATTAAATCGAATCTTAGAGTGAATATCTCCAAATTGTTGAGTAATACTCTCACAGTTGGTTGAGAGATTTTCTCAAAGCGGTTGGGCCATTCCTTATAAATAAGGAACGCCTAAAACCAAAAAAACACACTCTCTCACATTCTCATATTTGATCTCTCTCTCTCTCTCTCTCTCTCTCAACAGTTTTCGCAAATTTCTCTGAGCTCCTCTCAGAGTTTTTCGAATTTAGGTATTAGGGTATTATCTAGTGGAAGCCCCCACCTCCTGGCGACGTAGTCCTGGAGTATACATAAGAATAATTCTGGAAGCATCTTCTTCATAGAAATCGCAAAAGGGCTTGAAGATCAGAATCAGAAAGTTATTTAGAGAATCAAGATCCGTGTCAGAGACTACAACAATAAGGTACACGAATTTGAAATTGAAATAATCAATTAATAATTAATTCATCACGATAGGAAAAATTAGTTGTAAATTGAATTTGAAACAAATGGTTTGAAATGGTTATTGATATGGGACTCTAACCCAGTAAATTTTTTAAGGTCAAACCGTGTGACTTAATCGTAGATTACAATTTCATTTAGGTCGGCGGTGACTATTTTCAGTCTAGATCCGCAGTTGCGACCAGGACTCGGTGACAGTACCACATCAATTCTAGCAATACCGACGTACACAATGAGCTTATTTTGCATACCTTCCACCACCATTGACGATCTTCATAGTCTCATTGCTCGATTTTTGTGGGGCGGCATAGAGGATAAGCAAAAAATTCATTGGAAACGATGGGAGCTCATTAGAAAGCCGAAGCTGTGGGGGGGGGGGGGGGGGTCGGTTTTTAGAACCTTGGCGATTTCAACCGAGCTCTTGTGGGCCGACTTACTTGACATATTATTCAACACCCAGAGCGCTTGATGGCTCGAGTTCGTAACGCGTAGTATTTCCCGAAATCCTCGGTGCTCGAATTTGAAACTAAGGCTCACTTTTCGTTTCCTTGCAAGAGTATTTGTTGCTCGCGTGGCCAGAGTTAACAAGTAAGTTAACATCGTTACGAGAATGGAGTCTGCAACTCCTCAAATGCAACTTAAGGTGTTTTCGCCACCACTTTGAAACTTTGGGTACACGCAGAGTTCTTTGACCATATTTTAAGTATTTTTTCCGTCATTAACCCTATTAAAAAACCTTTCGACAAACAACATAAATCACATCCACTTTTAACATACCTTAAACATAACTACAGCCTTAGAACATCTCCAATGAGACGCTATTATGCTATTTTGGTGTGATTTTTACACAAAATTTATCCAACGAGACTTCAAAAATCCCACCATTTTAGTGAAATGGGATAGTGTTGCATTAAATTTGGTGTGATACTATTCACAACACCAACCACTATTTACTTATTTTATTAATATATTGATAAAGTAAATAAATAATTAATTGAATAGATAAAGGAAATATTAGTAATATATTAAACAAATAGTATTTGGTGTTGTGGTTGGTGTAGAAAGTATTGTTGGTGTTAAAACTTTACCAAAGTAATGTAATTTCTAGTGTTGTGGTTGAAGATGCATTAACCCTAAAACATAATACAACGTAGGTTCCCTCTAATTAATTATATTATAATACCCTAAATACACAACCTCATAAAAATAAAAATAAAAACTTTCCTGTTATATTCAAAAACCCTAAACATACAGCATAGATAAAGCTTTATTTTCTTCGTTTCTTAGGTACTGAAACTTCCCGAAATGGAGCTGACTAATATGTACAACAAAATCTGTTGACCTGACTAGCTTTCTTTGGATTTCTTAGTTAATATTTTACTCTTAGCTTTTCTCAGTTTTTCTCTTTATGTCGTTTTCCATACGGTGCAGCTTTCAAGTTTCTTAATAACATTTGCCATCACCTATAAATTTCATTGGGGAACAATTAAATATTTATACATATATATGTATAAATCTATATATAAGAGAGTGAAAAATATTTATTAATGCTACGCACATTTATATATGTCGTGGTCAAAATTTGATTTCGTGAAAATTATATAGTTATTACTCCAAAAACTCAATCTAGTTGAAAATTATCTAAATTCTATGTTTTGAAATAATAAGTAATTTATTTGGATGGTTGAATCTCAATTTAGTGGTTTAGGTCCGTATAAATCAAAAACAATAATAATATTGAATCCAGAATTCCATGCCGAAAATGGAATTCCGGATTATTTTATGGAAAAAGTACAATATTTACCATATTGCTAAATGGAATAATGGTAATTATTAATCAAACTATTGTTTGAGTTAAAAGTCTTCTACTCTCATGTACACATTTATTAGATGAGATGTTCAAACAGAGTTGTACACACATACCCAGGGTCGACCCTTAGGAAAGGCTAAGTCTAACAAGGCGACAGGCTTGGGCCCCCAATTTTAGGGGCCCTATAGTGACCGCCGAAAGTTGCCTGTAAAATTTTGCTAATCATCATAGGATGAGATTTCTTGCATTTTCTCTTTCTTCTCTAAGAAAGAGAGAAAAGATTGTAGTGTGAATGCCCCAATTTTCACACTTTTTAATACGTATTTTTTAATAAGATTAAAAGAGAAAAAATAGTTTTCTTGATATGATCAGAGAGATAATATCAAGAAAGTTAATCTTTCCAAGGTTATAATATATGCCGTGCTGAGGAGAAATCGCTCACCCACCATCTCCATGACCGTAGTCGAATCTGGAGATTACAGTTTTCAATAAGTGATAAAGAGGAGATTCATTTTGAAGTACATAACTGTGAACTACAGATTAAAATTACATAAAAGTAATTTTTACTACGTGTAAGAACTTATGTACTTGTAATTTCCGTTATTTACAAGTATATACAATTACGTTGATGTAATTTTGATTAGAACTTAACAATTGTTTTTAACGATGAAAATGCAAGTGATATGTCACAGAACACAATTCGACGAGAGGGTGATTATTAATTCTAGTATGAAAGTCAGAACAAATCATGGATAGATAGAGAGAGAGAGAGTTTTGAAAATTCCGGTGAAGGTAATTTCAGACGTTTTAAGTTATAGAGAAATTCGCGTGACATGGTTTAAATGATATTATCAAAATGTGTATTTCTTTAAATAATTTGATTTTATGGTATTTTAATAAAAGGTTTGCCTCGAAAAGGATATTTCATTAGTTTTTCTGTTTACCCACTTTTTTTTGTAATAGACACTTTTGAGTTTTTGAACAATCGACTAATTTTTTTGTGTATAGCGCTGACTTCGATCGACACAGAACCCGACCGTGATGGTTATCACAACGATATGTGCTCTACTCTGTACTCGGGTCAACGAAATAGAACCTCGTGGCGGTGTCTCTACTTGCCTGATTCCCGGCTCACGGTCTTGGTGGAAGAGGATTTCCACGCCCTTAGTGATGAGCTTTGAAAATAACATATATTTGTTTTAAGCTTTGCATTTAAGCTGGCGAGTAGTTAACGCCTCTTCCTAAAATTATACAACGTACGGCCCGTTCATTTTTTTAGTTTAATCATTTTAGTTCAATTAATAAAACTTAGTCATTTTTTTTTGTTTAATTGATTATTTTAGTTTAATTATAAGTTTAATTATTTTAATTAATTAATCATTTTAGTTTAATTATAAGTTTAATTATTTTAATTAATTAATCATTTTAGTTTAATTATTTTAATTAATTAATTATTTTAGTTTAATTATTTTAATTAATTTGCCACGTCTCTTGAAAGTCTTAGTATGCTCTGTGGTTGCGGTTCCGACTGATCTTCCACATCAGAAACGACGTTCTTGAGATTTAATAAACATTAAATGGTTACTTAAATAAGCTATTAAAATAAAAAAGGTAATTTGTATGCGTGGTGATAATTATAAAGTTCTTAATGGATTTGGGTGTCTTAGAAAGATTGGTTTTTAAATAAGGTTTGCTTTGCAATCTCCTCCAAGCTAGCCTGGGAACCTCGGGGAGTTCTGTCTAGAAAATCTTGGGCCTAAAGCGAGATCATAACATCCTTTCCAGTCGATCTGGCCGTGGAACCTCGGGGAGTTCTGTCTAAAAGAGCTTGATAATTATTTTCACACATAAAAAATACCATTTTAATTTAGTTAACTTTTTTATTTAACCTTAAGACATTTAATTAAATCAATATGATGAATAATAAACTTTATGACATTTAAATTTGTGTTTTTCCTCTTGTTTTAATAGATCAAATCCTCATGGCTTGGCGTGGGGACGGCAAAACACGGCCGCGGTGTGGAACTTCTTTCATGAAGATCGGCACATTAACGAGCACGGTGTCCGTGTTAAACTGGCGACGTGCAAAAAGTGCGGGCACATCCTAGACGGGATGGGTGAACGCGGAACCGGCCACTTGAACCGCCACGCAAAAGAGTGCTTCCCAAGCGGCCCGCTCGACGAGGTAAACACAGCACAGGTAAGTAGACTCGCGACCCCAAATTTACGGAAATGGACACTCGAATGGTTATTTTCTACGGGCGCACCATTGAGTTTGGTGGAAAATCCTGCGCATACACAATACATGCAAAGGATTAATCCGTCTTACCAGCAGTTTTCCCGTACGACGTATACTAGGGACATGGAAAAAGCTTATTCTATGCAAAAAAACTATTTGGTCAATTTTTTTTAAATGTCTAGCATCAACGTTGCTTTTACAACCGACTTGTGGAGCGGTCCGATGCTAAACGATTATATGAGTCTGACCGCTCATTATGTAGACGAAGATTGGGAACCGTGTCAAAAACTCTTAAACCTATCACCGTTCGAGTGTCGCCATACCGGCCAAAACATTTCCGAAAAAATAATAGAACTATTAAATGATTGGGGTTTACAAAATCGTGTTATATCTATTACATTATATAATGCCTCAAACAATAATGCCGCTATTACTATTTTGGAGGCTACTTTGCCCGTTAATCAATTTCGTAATATTTTACATCAACGGTGCGCTTGTCACATTATAAACATAATTGCACGAACGGGCGAGCGAGTAATTGCCAATCAAGTAGAAAAAATATGCGGCATTGTTGATTGGATCCGGCATTCTCAAATTACTAATTGGTGGAGGCGATTTTGTAAAGAACACAATCATAAAGCTAACAGGTTCGGATTAGATAATAATACACGGTGGAACTCTACTTATCTAATGGTTTCAGTCGTGTGTAAGCAGAGGCTACCGTTGGACCACTTCCTCCACAAGGAACTCGAGCCGTCAGCGCGAATCTCGGAGTCGAAATGGGCAAAACATAAAGCTAAAAGGTTCGGATTATAAACCCTTTTATGCTGTTACTTTAAATTTCTCTAACCAAAAACGCCCTTCTTTGAATCATGGTCTTTCGGGTCTATTTGAAATTACTAACACTTTTACAGAATACGAAAACGACCCAATTATTGCTCCCTTGATTCAAGGAATGGTTGAAAAATTCAAAAGTTATTGGGATCCACCCCCTTTTTCGTATTGCTTCGGTTCTATATTAGACCCTCGTATTATGTTTACGTTCGGTACGTTAATGTTAGCAATCGGGAAAAACATAGGGGTGGACTACTCTGATTACATTAAGGTTGTTAATGAAGCTTTTTATGAATTGTACAGGGAATACGACCGGCGGTTCCCACAGTTCAACGTCGAGGCGGAGCGGAGGACAGTGATGAAAAGCCCAACCAAGTCCGCTTTAGAGTTTAGCCGGAGCCTCAAGAAAAGATTGGATCGCGGGGAAGCATCGGGATCCGGTACGCCACCGGCACAGACGGACGACACGGACGGCGCACCAGACGAAGTGAAGCGGTACTACGGCCTTTGGATCGACGACCAATCAACTGAGTTCGATGTCATCAAGTGGTGGAAGAATGAACGGGAAAGATTCCCGATATTGGCAAGAATGGCGAGGGACATAGTGTCCATCCCCATTTCAAGCGTTGCTTCGAAGAGCGCATTCAGTACAGCTCAGAACATCATCGACGATCGGAGGTCCTCAATAACCAACACACACCTAGAGCAATCCGTGGTGTTGAACGATTGGATGTTCCGCAACCCCGTAATCGGCCAACGATCCGAACTAACCGAGCTTGAGCTTATGACTGAAAGGTTTAACGCCTGGTTCCCGGAGTGATGCAAAGTTAGCGCCAATAATGATGTGCTCTTTCCTCTCTTGGTTTTTAGTCCCTAAGGAGGGTTTTACAGGAGAGGTTTTAGTGAGGCGTCCTGTAATGTTTACACTGAATATTACAGCTTTCTTCCACCTTATTGTAATATTCACAATGAATAATACAACTCTTTTTTTTAATATCTCGTTTTGTTATATTTATTTATTTGTTATTAAATTTTTAAAAATAATAATATGTTACAAATTTACATTTTTAACTCTTAAATTCGGCTAAAACTAACAAAATTAAACATCGGAACCAAATATACAACTTTTGCCGCAACCATAAAAAACAACCAAGTCTCTCTCTTCCCCTCACACGCCACGACGCGTCGCGACGTGTTTTCTCGCGATTTTGGCGACTTAGTCGCGACGCGTCGCGGGGACGTGATGTGCAGCTCTACGTACGGGTACGACTCTCGCATTACGACCAACCTCAATATCTAAACCTAATGTCTCTCTTTCTGCAGTTTGTCCCAAGTAAGTTAAAAATAGATGATGCATAATGTGAAGAAACATATATATGTGAAAGCTCTCTACTTACTTTTGGATCACTTGTGCATGTTAATCTATTTATGTGCATGCGTGTAGATGTCAAAGTTAATCAAAGGATTTTGGCATAGAAGTACCCACATTTTGACCAATTATAATACTCGGGTTTGAAGAAAAAAAAATTGGTGATGCAAAGTAGTCAAAGCTAACCAAATTGATCGATGCATATATCCGACTATTTTTGTTTTTGTTTTTTTAATGGACTTCGGTCATGTGTCTAAGTTGACCAAAAATATGTATCGCTTTAATTTTGTCCAACATCTAGAGGCATTCAACCTACGCTTTTAAGAAAATGAACGAAAAAAATAATTCGACCCTTACCTAAAATGTCAAATCTAATCCCGACCCAGAAAACTAACCCCACACTCTTTCCAAGAAATGCAACTCAACCCGAATCGGAAAGTCAACCCAAGTTAGTTTTGGAACGGGGATGTAGGTGAAGTACCGCTGAAGTCCATTCATTTGTTCCGGCCAAAAATTGAACGGTAAACCGATTCCAGTTTTTAATTAGTTTTTCGCAGTTAAAAATAAATATAGCAAATGGTATATGATGATGGTATACTTTTGTTGGTCCCTAATAAAATAATAATTAATGGGGTCTGTAGAATACTATAACAAAATACTAGATCGAAGCTTATTTATATAAGAACTAAAAAGAACACGAACACGTATTTCATGCAGCTCTTATACACCGGTAGTGAAAGGCTTGACAAAATTAATTATCAAAACATTCAATCAATAATGTTTCCACAAACCCTAATTGATACTACCGTTTAAAAATGTAACCTAAATTTCATGCAAGAATGTCAATGACAGATAGCAAAATCGCTGAAAAGCTCAAGCTGAAAAAAATTGCCGTAGATAATCTAAACATAGCCCGGCTCGAGCGGTGCCGACCATGCTTCATCTCCCTGAGGGTCATCACAAGGGCCGTGATCATGAACGGACCCGTTACTAATGTAAACTTCGCAAGAGCCTTCACTGGCATTACCATCTTATTTGCGGCGTCGTCCATGCCTAGTCTTAACAATTTCAAACCCTATTTAGAATAAGTAATTTTTCATAAAGAAATAAACATGAACTCGTTGATGGCTAACCTGATGAGTTGATTTCGTCACTTGAAGTAACTGGCTCGGATATACAACGCTCAAAAGCAAAGGAGAGAGTTTTTCTTTTCTTTTCTTTTCTTTTCTTTCTTCTACAGTAAATTCCTAAAGAATATTATATTTATAAATTGCAAAAGAAAATATATATCTTTTAATGACTAAGTTATCTATTTGCAAAAGAAAATATATATCTTAATAGAGATTGTAGCTAACTAAGGAACACGAATAATTTATCAAAAACTTGTGAATAGAATACTGGAACAATATTAGAGATCGAAGCTTATTTATATAAGAGCTAAAAAGAACAAATATAGTTTTATCATAACTGGGGAATAAATAAAAGCCCAACAATCCAAATAGGTCGCACGGTATTATTATTATTATTATTTGTTAAGCCCAACAATCCAAAAAACCTTGTCTTATTTATATACTTTGATATTATATATAAGACAAGGTTTTTTGGTATTATATATAATTTCAGAATATTGATTAGAGTAATTTTTTTTTTAACTTATCGTTACTATTCGAAAAAGAATTAGTCATTATTTAGCTTACTTTTCCTTTTTGCTAGATGGTTTTCTTAGAGAGAGCTGGGTATCCAAATCGGAGAAAAAAAATTCCCCACATAAATGATAAAAATAAATGACATATTTGGGTTTTCTTTCTTTTCTTGATAATAAATTTGAATAAAATAATGATATTTTTTAGACATTAAAAATTAGTGTGCCCCTAAAAAATAATGATAATATACAACATATTTTTATATCGTTTGAATATGATAACCGTATTATTAGGGTTATAATTTATAATAATGATCATCCTACTTTTGTAAAGTTCATTTGCTAGTGAATAAAATAAAATAAAACCCTGGCACGTGATTAGAGTGATTCTTTCTTGACAGGAGCGTTGGGTCCACTTACGCTTTACGAATTGTTCTACTATAATCGATCTCAGATTATAATCTGTTTTTTACGCTCTCTTCTATTATCATAGGCAACACAATATCAAAAAATAAAACAATGTAGCAGTTTTGATAAGAAGAAAAATCTAAGTACTCAATAATGGATTACCTTGAAGATATAAACTTTTGAGAAAAAAAAAACCTAAAATCATTCGAATGTTGTACAGATATGTTTTACCTTTAATTACCAGTGCACAATTCAAACAAGAGATAAGTGCAATGCGAAATTTCAATAGGATTTTTTCGTACCAAAAATAACAATATCAAGGCCCCGCTAGCGCATCGTATTAACCCCGGGCTAACAAAGGATAGCACTTTGGGAGTTATAAATCAAAATGAAAATGTACAGTATTTATACTAGAAAAACATAACTAAGAAAGGAAAAAAAAAGGTAATATATAAAGTTAAACTCACGCATAACGAAGCACGGCGAGAGATAGAGCATTTTCGTCACGAGCTTGCAGGCTGGTGCAACACACATTCATCACACCATCTTGATGCTTATCAAATATATATTTATTATGAGGTATCATCAATAGTTGTTATTTATTTTAAATAATGTGTTGATTTGTGTAGTTATTATTTGTTTCCTATTATGTGTTGATTTGATCAACCCAACAATTAAGCATTTCATGGAAACAATAGTTTTCTATATATTATAAGAGAAGTTGTACATGGTTGGGTAGTTGATATTGAAATGAAAAGTCGAGCTTTGCTTACAAATAGCGTTTTTATCGTTTTTCTATAGAGCGGATCTATAGAGGCGGAGTACGCCGAAGTTGTCTACGACGAGGCCGTAAACGACGAGGTCAAGTACGATGAAGTTGAAGATGATGAGGATAACGGAGAAAGTGACACGAGGGTGTCTCTTGCTATTTCAGAGCTATGTATAAACCCAACAAAGATGGTTGATGTTTCTTTGGTGTCGGGCAAGGATACCGAGGTGGCCGCACTGCACAAGTCATGGAAGTATCGACTGGCCGTGGTTATTTTTGCTTTGATTTGCGACGAGACGAAGACGTTTGAAATGAGTTTCATATTGTTTCCCAATGAGTTGTCCAACAGATGTATATCTAGTCAAGTCACATTACGGCGACGACTTTGGCACCGATACGAACACGGTGATGGCGGAAATGGCGGGGGAATCATGTCACGGAACGAAGATCGAAGAGGACGAATTTTCTCATGGCCGAGAAAATGGTGCATCACACATTCATTACACCATCTTGATGCTTATCAAATATATATATTTATTATTAACGATTCTATCGATTACGAGGTATCATCTATAGTTATTATTTATTTCCAATAATGTGTCAATTTGTATAGTTATTATTTGTTTCCTATTATGTGTTGATTTGATCAACCCAACAATTAAGCATTTAGTTAGCTAATTAAGCTTTACATGGAAACAATAGTTTTCTATATATTATAAGAGAAGCTGTACCTGGTTAGGCAGTTGATATTGAAATGAAAAGTCGAGCTTTGCTTACAAATAGCGTTTTTATCGTTTCTCTATAGAGCGGATCTACATCACAGGCCCACACGATGGAGCTGAATACTCCAAAAAAGTATAGAGGAAAAAGTAGACGACAAAGAAATCTCGTTCATCGTTTGAGAACGACCCCTCTGGATCCTTGATCAACGTCAACACCACGATGCCCATCGCCATCGTGGGCATAAATGTATACAACGGAGCTAGTTAGGCTCGGGCGGGAGCGACCGCCCCCACTTGATTCAAACGCGTAATTTTTAATTAAAAAATTATAGAGTTTTATCAATATACATAAAATGTATCATAATTAGATAAAATTGATACTATGTGTAAGTGGATATCTAAGTTTAATTTAACACTTTCTTCCCAAGAGACCAAAGTTCAATTTCCGTCACCCTCATTTTTTTTAAATGTATTTATGATCTCTCTATATTAGTACTAATATCTTTATAAAGATTCTTGTATTACATATTAAGTAATAATTATCTGCACAATTGTATTTTATCGATTTGTAAAAATTAATCATAAAATCACTTTTTATATTATTCCATATTCTAAATATTCCGACTTAATTTTTTTGGTCCCTCTTGCAAAAATCCTTGCTCAGCCCATTCATTTGTACCACCAGCCATTTCTGTTTAGCTGCATCATCCTCAATGCCCTCCATGCATATAGATATACTTTCTACGAATTAGTACCTGATAATAATCAAAACATAAACTCACGAGTTCTAATTTTATAATGGCATAAATACTCAAAGTCTGTAAAGTTAACATTAAGTTCCTTTTTTTTTACACAGCGAAAGTTCTCAAATTCTTGTTTTGTGTCTTCCGTCATGTGTCCTTTAGAATCCATCTGAGATTAAAATTCACACGTTTTAAAACCCATTAAATTAATTATCATTAATTGTTTACATACCTTTTTTAATAAACAAATAAATAAAACTGATTTAAAAATATAAACTTAAATAAATCCAATTTAGGTTATCAAACTCATTTCTCTCTCTCTAGCTTTTCCCCAAAAATCAATCCCATTTCTCAAAATTTCACTCGAACCCTAACTCTTGATCACACAATTTCATTAAATTAATTACCATTGTCGCCGTCGAGAGATTGAAAGTTAGGTTTCAAGAGTTCGAGTGAAAATTTTGAAATTGGTTTGATTTTTTTGGGGAAAAGCTCGAGAGAGAAATGTGTTTGATAAACCTAAATCAGATTTATTAAAAAATTATATTTTAAATCAAAATTATTTTTTTGTTTATTAAAAGTGGTACGTAAATAATTAATGATAATTAGTTTAACAAGTTTAATAGCGTGTTAATTTTAATCTCAAATGGGTTCTACAGGTAACACGTTAAATTGCTTAAAGTTGTGGAAGAAAACATGACGGAATACACAAAACAAGAGTTTTAAAACTCTTGCAGTCCAAAAAAAAAAACTTAATGTTATTCTTTTAAATATTTTAAGTATTCATCCCTCAGCGGAGGGACTAGGGGCTGAGGGTGGACACATGCCCACCCTACCCTAGCTTTCCTATTTTTTATTTTTTTTATTAGCATTTAAATAGAAATTTGATATAAAAAATTTTAAACCGTAGAGTTTATTAGAGATAGAGTAATCCAACCAAGCTATCACTGTTTCTAAACTTTCAAACTCAAAAATATCTCTCAAATCTAAAATCTCGATCATCCCTACTCCAAATTGATTGATTGACTTTTGAGTGCATCTTTCCGACACATCTCAACCTCGGCATTTTTTTTCACCTCTGTATGTCGGATATTGTGTTCTGATTTGCACGATGTCGTTTTTGTTGGTGACTTCGCATTCTAATTCTCTCGGCCTCGATTTTCTAGGAGACCTCGCATTCTTATTCGCGCAAGGTCAATTTTCAAAAGCATAGCATGTTTGTGTCTATATGAATTATTTGTTAATGCTTTTGACGAGTGAAAATGCATCAAACTTATTGGGTTGGTGATGCGGACCGATCCACCAACGAACAAGCAGCAATGATGTGACCACATTCATCGCCTTGAGGACCGCACAACCATTCATGTTCCCAAGCCTCGCTTTGAAGACCCCGATCGACTTTAATATTTACAATTTCTATGTTCATGTATTTCTAATTCCTAAGTCATAGTTCATGTACTCATTGCACTATAAATATGAGCATCTATGAATATAATAGATAGTTTTTGATGAATGAAAATTAGAACTTTGAGTTCTTTCTCCAAAATTGAGAGCCTCGTAAGCGATCATCGACTTTGATGCCTAAGATCCGGTTTTTGTGCGCGAATCAACGGTGATTAGATGCCCAGAGTCTAGTATTCTTGCGCGAATCAATAGGCGAATGAAGGTTATTCGATCGGTATTCGTGCGCCGAATCAACGATCAAGAACGACTATCCCGGTAACTTTGATCTTTTATTTCGGTTTTAGATCGATCATCGATCCCTCTATTCTCCGCTGCATCAGTTTGGTATCAGAGCTTCGAAGACGGTCTTGAAGAATGTCTTCGCGATGCGGTTCCCGACGGAGACACGACGAAGAATGTGAGAAACTTGAAAGTTTGGACGCGGTGCTGGAGCGTCTAGCCCAACAAATCGCTGAGGCTGTGCATAGGAGGATAGTGGAGCGTTATTCCCGGCAAGGACGCTAGAGATGCGACGAAAATAGGTGGAAACGAAGTCTAAATCCGTCTAGATCCATCTCCTCATTTCTGCGCAAGCCAACTGTTCGACAAAATTCCTCAATGAGTAAAACAACCTTGTGCATACCCACCGCACCCAAGAGTGATCAAATTGCGACCCTCAAAACCCAGGCAATGCCGTATCATGATGACAAACTTGTTTAGGACGTATATGACAAAGTGGCATACATCGAACACGTGTACATCGAAGCGCAGCACGCAAAAACCGTTGATGACGAGCCCGTTTATGATGTGTATGATGATTCCTTGTATTATGACACCTTGTATGTCGAGGGCGTGTGCGAAAAAGTAAAGGCCGGTGAGGATAATGTTGAGGGCGGTGGCGTATCTCTTGTTGTTTGGAAACTGTGTTCGGGCCCGGCTGAAAGGGTTGAGATTGTTTTGGCGCCGAGCAAGGCTAATGGAAACGAGTCGAGCAAGCTTCGAACGAGAGTTTATCTCGAAGCTTCAATCAATGAGGAGATGAAGAAGCCAATGGTAGTTTCGTTGTTGCTTCTAAACAAGCTGTCGACACTCACTTTCATGCTTGACAAGCCGCGTGGTGAACCAACCGAGGAACTAGCGGATGTTCTCGACAACGAGCCGCCCAAAAAAATGCTCATAAGTGCCAATCAGGTCTGTCCTGACAAGCTCCCTAAGTCCCCCGACGAAGCCCTCAGCGAGGGCGACAAAGATTACGCGAGGAACCTTCCTCGAAGACACCCCCTCGCCGATCTTGGTCATGGCACCACAGAGGATGACTCACCAACTTTAAAGGGTGGATGAAGTTCTTGAGAGGGACGACCAGAATCGGATGCTCGAGTAGTAGATTGGGCAAGTCCTCGGGGACCAAAAGGAACAGATTATCGACGAGATAACTCAATAACTGGCGAAAATCTTCGGTACGTAACAGCGAGGACGTCGCTCGCGAGACTCGGTGGTAGACCTGTCACAAGATGAAGAGACGCTCGACGAAGCACCGCAGAACCATCGCCAACCTCAGCAAAACCTAGCAGGTGAAGATCGAAGGTGGGAATCTGGAATTAAGACCGATGTTCCAGAATTTCTCGGAAGTATTCAAGCCGAGGAGTTTTTCGACTGGCTTTCGACGGTCGAAGAAATTCTAGAATTTCAGGGAGTTCATGACGAGAGATGAGTCGCACTAATTGCTACGAAGCTTTATGGTCGTGCGATGTCGTGGTGGCAGCAATTGAAACTTACTTGGAATCGGATGGGTAAACCAAAGATTTCGTCATGGGAGAAGATGAAGAAGCACCTTTGAGTGGCGTTCCTCTCGTACAATTATCAGAGGTTAATGTACCAACGTTTGCAAAATCTGCGACAAGGATCTCGGACGCTCGAAGAGTACACATAAGAGTTTTACCCATTGCTCTCGCGGAACGGAGTACAAGAGACCGAGGATCAGCTCGTGGCAAGGTACATTGGTGGGTTAAAATCTCAGATTTTGGAGACGGTTAATATGTTTGATCCAATTTCGGTTTCTTTGGCTTTTCAAAGAGCTCTTTCAGTGGAAAAACAAGCGTGTCGTGGCACTTCTTCAATCCAATTTACTAATTCGTTTGCTAGTGTGCGATCCGACGCGGATAAACCCGCAAATCCGGTATTCTCACGCGGCAGACCGACCAGATCGGTCGCGGATAAGCTAGCTAACCTCGGCTTCACAAGGTCACTGACAAGTTGATTGCAACAAATTCGGAAAAAAAGGTTCTTATTGTCGACGAACCCAGCGAACAAGTGGGATTCAACGAGCAGCCCGTGTATGATCAGCCCATGTATGAAGAGGAGTTCTTCCAGAGCGACGTGGGACTGTCATTGGTTGTGCGCTGGTCACGTTTAACGCTCAAAGCACCCGAAGAAGAGTGGCTACGAAACAATATCTTTCAGTCGACGTGCACTGTTCTCGGTAAGGTGTGTCGGTTTGTTATCGACGCAGGGATTTGCGAGAACATTGTCTCAGAGGAGGCAGTGAAGAAACTAAATGTCAAAACCGAGCAACACCCTAAGCCGTACAAGCTCGCTTGGCTGAAACGAGGTGGTGAGGTAACAGTCTCGAGACGTGCTTTGATTTCGTTTTCTGTTGGTGCGATGTAGCGTGATGAAGTTTGGTTTGATGTGGTGAACATGGATGCGTGTCAGTTGTTGCTCGATAGACCATGGCAGTTTGAGAGGAAAGTAATTCACGACGGTTGAGCGAATTCTTACAGCTTTGTGTTCGAAGGAGTAAAGCTTTGTGTTCGAGCGGTCAATACAATCACCGTGAGGTACCATTTTCCCATTCGACGCCTTGATGATTTATTGGATCAGATTAGCGGTGCTTAGATCTTTTTTCGTTTGGACTTGAAGATCGGGTATTATCATATCTGAATGCGACCCGGAGATGAGTGGAAATCGGCGTTCAAGACATACGAGGAGTTGTATGAGTGGATGTTGATGCCGTTCGGTTTTTCTAACGCCTTGAGACTTTAATGCGCGCCATGACAAACTTTTACGACCGTTCATTGGCCGGTTCGTCATCGTTTATTTCGACGACATTCTTATCTATAACGTTGACCCAGAAACGCACCTTGAGCATTTGCGAGAGGTTTTATATGTATTGAGGAGTGGATAGTTTTACGCCGCGATGAAGAAGTGTGTGTTCAGGAAGACCGAAGTATTATTTCTGGGATATGTTATCTCCAGTGACGGGTTACAAGTCGACCAAGCAAAGGTCGAATCTGTTTAGAATTGGCCTAGGCCAAAATTGATCACAGAGGTGCGTATTTTTCACGGCTTTGCTTCATTTTATAGGCGTTTCGTGCCACATTTCAGCGATATCATGGCTCCTATCACATATTGCATGCGAGGGACTCAATTCGAGTGGACAAGCAAACCTGAAGTATTGTTCGTACGGATCAAAGAGCGCCTCACAATCGTGTCTATTCTGGTCCTCCCGGATTTCTCACTACCGTTCGAGTTGCACACCCACACATCGAAGACGGGAATCCGGAGCTATTCTTAGTCAGAGCGGGAGACCCGTCGCGTATTACAGTGAGAAGGTATATGGCGCCCGACTTAACTACAGCACCTACGACGTCGAATTCTACGTTGTGGTTCAAGCCGTCAAGCGTTAGAGACATTACCTATTTAATCGCGAGTTTGTGTTGTACACCGACCACGAATCTCTCCGACACCTTCACCGCCAAGACGAGGTATCAGCCCGTCATGCGAGGTGGGTTTCATTCCTCGAAGGGTTTACATTTTTCGTGAAGCTCAAAGCAGGTGTCACCAACCGCGTTTCCAATGCCCTCAGTTGTCGGACCAGTTTATTAGTAACCATGAGAGTTGAGGTACCCGGGTTTGATTCTTTCAGATATTTATTCCCCGTCGAACCGTATTTCTCGAAGATCCTCGAAGACGTCAAATCTGGCAAGCGATCAGATTTCCTACTTCATAACGGGTTTCTTTTTCGTGGAAACCAATTGTGTGTTCCTGTATGTATTCTACGCCTCCAGATTATCCAGGAACTTCACGGGAACGGACATGTGGGTCGTTATCAGACCATACAGCTTGTTCAGTCCTCGTACTTTGGCCCGGATTGCGAAGCAAGGTCGAGAAGTTCGTCCAGCGCTGTCGTATTTGTCAAATGTCGAAGGGCATGGCCACCAACGCCGGGTTATATATGCCGCTTCATGTTCCCTCTATGTTGTGGGCTAACATCAGCATGGATTTTGTGTTGGGTTTACCCCGTACTTAGCGTGGAAACGACTCAATCTTTGTCGTGGATTACCGGTTCTCTAAGATGGCGCACTTTATTCTGTGCTAAAATACAACGGATGCCGTGAACGTTGCACAATTATTCTTTCATGAAGTCTACCATCTCCACGGCCTATCCACCTCCATCATGTCCGACCGCTACAGAAGGTTCATCAGTCACTTTTAACGTAGTTTATGGAAAATGGTAAACACAAAGCTCAACTTCAGCTGTGCGTATCACCCGCAGAAAGATGGGCAAATAGAGGTGGTTAACCGTTCCCTCGGTGATCTCCTCCGCTGCCTTGTTGGTACAATCCGAAGAGCTGAGATCAAAAGTTAAGTCAAGCAGAATTCGCACACAGTCACGCCGTCAATCGGAGCACGGGTTTTAGTCCCTTCTAGGTCGTTTACTCGGCACAACCTTGGGACCACTAGACCTTGTTCCGCTGCCCAACAACACCAAGGTGTTGGAAATCGAATCTAACTCCGATACCATTTATTGGAAATCGGATCTGCTAATATGTCGAATTTACCTTAAAATATAACGAAATAGCTTTGCTTGCAAATTCATTAAAAATTACGTTTAACGTCCCGTCCAAATTACCTCGAATATTCCGCTCTCATCAGTTCGTCTAGGTAACTCTTAAAAATAAATTTAAGTCGGAATAGTTACTCCGTAACAACGTACTGACATCGAGTAATTTGGATAAAGTGATCGGATAAATAAATGGCAATTTAATTATCACAATTAATTTCATAACAACGTTATTAAATCTAATGTCTATGGAAAATAAATAAATACGACAAAAGAAATTTTGCATTTATTGACCCAATGCATAAGGCCGTACCTCATTGACGACTTCCGGCTGGGCTCCGCCGATGCTGAGGGAAACTCCCAAGATCTTTCGGGATATTATCCTGGATTCCTCATACCGAAGCATGGGCTTCGCCGGCAGGACTCCGTCGCAAAATTTAACCGACAGTTCTTTTTAAGCTACCAAAGAAAAATATTTCCTAAGCCGAACCAGAAGAGAGATCAGAAGCACAAAACTCGCAGACCCTAGAGACAGAGGGAGAGCTCGAGTTTTTGCTGAGGGGAGGGTGTGTAAAATGTTGTAAATGAGCTCCCTATTTATAGACTTAGTCTGTAACCAAATTTGAGAAATTCACTCCCAAATTTCGAATTTATATATATTAAATAGGTTAATCCCGGCAAAAGTACCAATACTTTTAAAAAGTGGACTAATAAATACCAATTCTTTTTATTGCCCGGACAAAGTTCCAATTCTTTAGTTTTGTCTCCCTATTGGTACCTCCGAAAAAATAAATCGTCCTCCAATGTTACTCACGCCACCGTTACAAAATTTTATCCACATTTCCGGAGTAAATTAGCCATAGGAAAGTTGGACGATAAAAAATAATCATGGATATGTACTTAAAAGGGAGAAAAATTACTTTTTAATTCAACACCGAAAACGGCATAATCCATGGTTTGAAATTTTCACGAAAGTGATACGAGGAGACAAAACAAGAGAATTGGAACTTTATTCGGGTAAAAAAAGCATTGGAATACAAAACCAAAACTTTGACGTGGCGTGAGTAACATTGGAGGACGGTTTTTTTTTTTTTTCGGAGGTACCAATAGGGACACAAAACTAAAGAATTGGAACTTTGTCCGGGCAATAAAAAAAATTGGTATTTATTGGTCCACGTTTTGAAAGTATTGGTACTTTTGCCGGGATTAACCCTATTAAATATAATTAATTATCTTAATCCAAAGGCTTAGATTCAATCTCATCTAAGTCCAACGGATAATTAATTAGGGATTTAATTTAATAAGAAAGACTTGGTAAAATCAAAAACCAATCTTATCTACTTATTTAAATATAATTTCGAAATATATATATAATAATTATTATAATTTCAAAAATTATTAATTATTATATATTCAATTAATTAATTTCCAATCCGACGGTAAAGATTAAATCTTAAACCGATCCAACAAATACAATTAATTAGGTCAAATTCAAAAAACCCTAAGCTTGGTCACCAAGCTACTATTTTCGAATTACGGTTAGGTCAAAAATCAATCATCTTAATCCTACGGTTGATATTAAATCATTTCCGATCTAAAAGATAAGATTGATTTTAGGGTTTTACTAAAGTGCTAAACTTAAGGTACTTATGCCGAAATTATGAAAAGACCAAAGTCAATCCACACGAATAGGTGTTGTTCCTCATTCCATGGCATAAAGTCATTTACATATATATAAAGGGAAACTTGAAAAAAAGTCCCCCAAAAAGCAAGTTCTACCCCTTTTGTTACCCACTTTAATAAATCAGAAAATTTATTCCCCAACTCAATTTTTACCACAATTTTGACAAAAATACCCTCTTTTACCATTTTTTTTACTTACTATTTTCACCCCTCTCTGTGTGGTTAGACCGTTTTTTTCTTCAATTTGGACCATTTTTGGTATCTTTTTAGACAGTTTCTTGGTTTCGAAAAAAGACTTAGACACTTTCATGCATAGACTTAGACACTAAGAAGACACTTCAAAATTTTCAAAATAAAGTCCATCAAATTATTAACTGAAATCACGAGTTTATATATAGTTAGATAAATTTTTAAAATAAAAAATGACTATTTTGTGCATCTTTGTAGACACTTTTAAAAAAGTATGAAATATTGGTTAGACAAATTTTTGCCTCATTTTGGACCCTTTTTGCTTAGACACTTTTTGGGGTCGAAAAAAGCCTTCGACAGTTTCATGCATAGACTTAGACACTAAATAAAGCCTAAGTAGAAACTTCGAAATTTTCAAAATAAAGTCCATCACACTATTAACAAGTTAACATTACAATTCTAAATAAAGTTAGACACTTTTTAATATAAAAAATGATTGTTTTGTGCATCTTTGTAGACACTTCTAAAAAAGTTTGAAATATTGGTTAGACCGTTTTTTGCCTCATTTTGTACCGTTTTTTGTATTGGCTTAGACAGTTTTTAGGTTTCAGAAAAAGCCTTAGAAAGTTTCATGCATAGACTTGGACACTAAATAAAGCCTAAGTAGACACTTCTAAATTTTCAAAATAAAGTTCATCAAATTATTAACTAGTTGAAATTACAAGTCTATATGTAGTTAAACACTTTTTAACATAAATAAGGACTGTTTTGTACATATTTGTAGACACTTTGAAAAAAAATACAAAATATTGGTTAGACATTTTTTTTCCTCAATTTGGACCGTTTTTGGTATTGGCTTAGACAGTTTCTGGGTTTTGAAAAAAGTCTTAGACAGTTTCATGCTTAGACTTAGACACCAAATAAAGCCTAATTTCTAAATTTCAAAATAAAATCAATCAAATTATTAACTTGTGGAAATTACAAGTTTATACGTAGTTAGACAGTTTTTAACATAAAAAAGACTGTTTCGTGCATCTTTGTGGACGCTTTGAAAAAAGTGCAAAATATTGGTTAGACCGTTTTTTGCCTCATTTTGGACCGTGTTTTGTATTGGCTTAGACAGTTTCTAGATTTTGGAAAAAGCCTTAGAGAGTTTCATGCATAGACTTGGACACTAAATAAAGCCTAAGTATAAAAATTTAGAAATTAGGCTTTATTTGGTATCTAAGTCTATGCATGAAATTGTGGATTTTTTCGAAACCCAGAAACTGTCTAAGCCTCCAAAAAGGGTCCAAAACGAGGAAAAAAATTGTCTAACCAATATTTCGTACTTTTTTCAAAGTGTCTACAAAGATGTACAAAACAATCATTTTTTTATGGTAAAAACTGTTTAACTACATATAGACTTGTAATTTCAACTAGTTAATAATTTGATAAACTTTATTTTGAAAATTTAGAAGTGTCTACTTAGGCTTTATTTAGTGTCTAACTCTATGCATGAAACTGTCTAAGGCTTTTTTTCGAAACCTAAAAACTGTCTAAGCCAATACCAAAAACGGTACAAAATGAGGCAAAAAACGGTATAACCAATATTTCGCACTTTTTTAGAAGTGTCTACAAAGATGTACAAAACAATCACTTTTTATGTTAAAAGTGTCTAACTATATATAGACTTGTAATTTTAACCAGTTAATAATTTGATGGACTTTATTTTGAAAATTTAGAAGTGTCTACTTAGGCTTTATTTAGTGTCTAAGTCTATGCATGAAACTATCTACGACTTTTTTCGAACCCAAAAAATGTCTAAGCCAATACCAAAAAGGTCCAAAATGAGGAAAAACATTGTCTAACCAATATTTCGCACTTTTTTAGAAGTGTCTACAAAGATGCACAAAACAATCATTTTTTATATTAAAAAGTGTCTAAGCATATATAGACTTGTAATTTTAACCAGTTAACAATTTGATGGATTTTATTTTGAAAATTTAGAAGTGTCTACTTTGGCTTTATTTCGTGTCTAAGTCTATGCATGAAAGTGTCTAAGCATTTTTTCGAAACCAAGAAACTGTCTACAAATATACCAAAAACGGTCCAATTTGAAGCAAAAAACGGTCTAACCACACATAGAGGGTGAAAATGGTGAGTAAAAAAAATGGTAAAAGAAGGTATTTTTGTCAAAATGGTGGGAAAAATTTAGTTGGGGAATAAATTTACAGATTTGTTGAAGTGGGGAACAAAAGGGGTAGAACTTGCTTTTTGGGGGACTTTTTTTTCAGTTTCCCTATATAAATATATATATTATTAATATAAATCTATTAATTATTAATAAGATATTAATAATTAAATTATATTAATATTTCCTGATCTCAATATCACATATTAAAATGTCATGGTGCCACACCATCATTTTGTTGGAAATCGGTGGTATCAAGCCGACTTCTTTACCACGATAATAGCCTCCGGGCCGTCCCGGTAACATTTAAAAATTCATTTTAAAGCGGAAATCTTGTTATCGGATCGACGACAAGGATATCGGGTAACAACAAAACGAGATCTGATAAATATTTCGAATTTAATATTTTCATATTCATTATTAATAATCTAGTCGAACAGGAAATAAATAGAAAGCAGTAAATGGTCGCATTTATTTACCCAGCGCATAAGGCCGTACCTCAACTGACGATTCCGGCTGCGCGTTCTAACTTGGGCAGGGCTCCGCCGGTGCTGAGGGAAACTCCCGTGATCTTCCGGGATATTCTCCTGGATTCCTCGCTACTGAAGCATGGGCTTCGCTGGCAGGACTCCGTCGCAAAATTTAACTGACAGTTCTTTTAAAGCTACCGTAGAAAAATTATCTCCTAAGCCGAACCAGAAAAAGTGATCAGAAGCAGAAAACTCGCAGACCCTAGAGAGAGAGGGAGAGCTCGAGTTTTTGCTCTGGGAAGAGGTGTGTTAAATGTGCAGAATGAGCTTCCTATTTATACGCTCAAGCTGTAACCGATTTGGATATTTTCCCTCCCATTATTCGAATTCTTTTAATTAAATATAAATAATTATTTTAATCCAATGATCCAGATTCAATCTCATCTAGATCCAATGGATATAATTAATCAGGGATTTAATTAATTGAATAATATAAGATAAGATTAAAATATTTAATCTTATCATCATATTATATATTTTTGAATTATATTATATATATATATATATATATATATTCAAATTCGAATTTGTTAATGATTATCTAGATCCAATGGTTAAAATTAAATCTTAAACCAATCTAATGGATCAAATCAATTAGGGATAAAGTCAAATACCCTAGGGTTTTACAAAACCCTAATTCGAACTTTTATCTCATATTTATTCGAATTTCAATATCATATATATAATGTTAATTAATTTCTAATCCGACGGTTTAAAGATAAGATCTCAAAACCGATCCAACAGACAGAATTAATTAAGCAAATTCAAAATACCTAAACTTGGTCACCAAGTTTCAATTTCGAATTACATTAGGGTTTGAATCAATTATCTCAATCCAGCGGTTGATACTAAATCATAACCGATCCAATGGATTAAATTGATTTTAGGGTTTTTGCTATTATACCAGACTTCAGGTATTTATGCCGCAAAAATAAAATCTTCAAATTTGGTTACTCGAATTTATCTAGGGTTTGTTATCTCCAAACCCTAATTCGAAATACACATTAAATAATACATGAATATATATTATTTATTTATTAATATAAATCCTTTAATTTTAATTAATTATTAATAAGATATTAATAATTAAATCCAAATAATCAAATTATATTAATAAACCCTGATCTCTTTATAACACATTAAATGTCATGGTGCAACACCATCATTTAAATTCGTGACATGTGATTTAATTTCATAGTTTATTGAACCGAGTCATAAACTTAGAAAATCCATAAATCACAAACCGTACGTCAGAATGACTTGGTTCAAAAAGCAAAGTTTATTAGAATTTAATTTAGAACAACGTGGTGCTTTTCGAAAATCTAAATTCTAACTTTCTTTTTATCAGTTACTTTCGTGTACCAAAATATGATACTTTTGCCACGCTATCGATAAAACTATCTGACGTCTGTCACAGACTTGTCAGTTTTATAAGTCGAGCCAAATGATTAAACATTATCCATAATGTATTTTAATCACGTACGTATCAACCGTTACGGAGCTATCCTGGGGACCATGGACCCGTATCACTTAAGCTCCAACGAACTGCTAGTTGTTCGTCAAACCTCGAAGTGATTCCACTATAGACCCGAGGCTGCACTCTTAAGTGATACGGTATATATTATTCCCTTATATACAGCAGGGTGTCCATTAGATTCAATCAAATACCGATTATTTTCCTTTCACTTGATGACCCACACATGAGCAGGCGGTTTATACCGTAATGCCCCTCAATGCATTTTCATCCTTGACTCAGCCAGTAATATTATGAGTAAGCCACTTATGGTTTCGATTCATAAGTTTCGCACGGGTACCTCTCACTTCTCACCACTGACAATCAAGGGAATCATCATGACTCTGAAGAGAGCTGTGTGATGCCCATATCTATGATCAAGCAATACTTACTACTGACTATCATGTTCCCAAAATAATAGTGTTGGGAACAGCGGTAATGTCTTGTGTTCTTTAACGGTTAAATCAAAGAACAATCAAGCCAGCAGCTTGGACTCATGACCACTCAGGACTTAGAACTAATATCCATTTGATCATCATTTTGCGACTCAACTACAAGTTGTCAGTGACGGTCTTATATGCCCAGTATGAAGACGCTTCATACTTAATGCACTTCTACTGAGTGTTGACACACACAAAATCCAGAATAGGATTGTCACTTCAGTAACATTAATGACCTTACCGATTAATGGGCTCCCACCCAGTTAATCAGGTCACGGACATTTTAAATTCATTTATTATGTTTATTAATTCTTCCTCACATGACTCTTTTGTGATAATAATAACATAATTGCATCCTTTATGAACTAAGGAATCAAACATTCTATTTTACTCTACAGAAACTATAGTAAGATTAACATAATAAGTACCATCTTTATTCAACGACTTGTCATAATCTTTTACAAATGGATAAATATCTTGTTTAAGGACACACATGTCCAACAATCTCCCACTTGTACTTAAAGAAGATGACTCATGTCTTTCACGCCCATATTATCCAGATGCCTCCTGAATATTTTCTCTGGCAACGTCTTGGTAAATGGATTAGCCAGATTGTCCTCCGAAGCTATTTTCACAACCCGTACGTCCCCACGACGTACTATCTCTCTAATGAGATGGTATTTCCTTTCTATATGTTTTGCCTTGTTATGGTCTCTGGGCTCTTTCGAATTGGCCACAACTCCACTGTTGTCACAGTATAGCGTTTGTGGTCCATCTACATCTGGGACTACACCCAGTTCCATGTAGAAATTCTTTAGCCAAACTGATTCCTTGGCTGCTTCACATGCAGCCACATATTCAGCTTCCATTGTGGAATCTGCAATACAGGATTGCTTTACGCTTATCCAGAATATCGCTCCACCAGCAAGGGTGTACACTGCTCCCGAAGTTGATTTTCTCGCGTTTTTGTCAGACATAAAATCAGAGTCAGTGTACCCTAGTGGATTCAGATCTGAACCTGAAAACACTAACATATAGTTTCTCGTTCTCCGAAGATACTTGAGAATGTTCTTCACTGCAATCTAGTGAGACATACCAGGGTTGGATTGGTATCTACTAACCATTCCCACAGCGTAACAGATGTCTACTCTTGTACACTGCATAGCGTACATCAGACTTCCCACTGCTGAAGCATAGGGTACCCGCCTCATCTCGTCTTGCTCTTCCGGAGAAGTTGGACACTGGTTCCTGCTTAGGAACACTCCATGCCTGGTTGGTAAATTACCACCCTTGGAGTTTGTCATTGCAAAACGTTCAAGCACCTTATAAATGTAAGCTGCTTGTGACAAGGCTAGAAACCTGTTATTACGATCCCTAAAGATACGGATCCCAAGAACATAACTGGCTTCTCCCATATCCTTCATTTGGAATTGCGTAGATAGCCACGTTTTCACGTCTGATAATATTTTCACACTGTTTCCAATGAGAAGAATATCATCGACGTATAGAACAAGAAAAATTTCCACGGACTCATCATTGAGTTTATAAATGCAGGCTTCAGTTTCATTCTGAATGAACGCGTAGGTCTTGATGGTCTCATCAAACCTTAGATTCCAGGATCTGGAAGCTTGCTTCAATCCATAAATGGACTTGAGTAATCTGCAAACTTTCCTTTCTTGACCCTGTTGCACGAACCCTTCTGGTTGGTCCATATAGATGTTCTCGTCAATGTACCCGTTCAGGAATGCGGTTTTGACGTCCATCTGCCATATCTCGTAATTGAGACTACAGGCTATGGCCATGAGAATCCGGATGGACTTATACTTAGCGACTGGAGCGAAGGTCTCATCGAAATCAATACCTTCTCTCTGGGTAAAACCCTTTGCCACTAGTCTAGCCTTGAAGGTTTCAACCTTCCCGCCCACTCCTCTCTTTCTCTTGTATACCCATTTATTCCCTATGGTTTTGAAGCCATCAGGTAGGTCTACAAGTTCCCAGACTTCATTAGAATCCATTGATTCTATTTCTTGGTTCATGGCTTCCTGCCATTTTCCCTTATCAGGATCCATCATAGCTTCCTTGAAGCTTATTGGATCTTCAACGCTAGTGTTTGAAACATCTAGGTCAAAAACTAGCTGGGTTTACTCGTAGTGTTTAACCGTTCACAAGAACCTCCCACTACGTCTGAGTATTCCCAGAGTTTCTAATGAAACTCCTAAAGTGACTACTCGTATTGTTATTGATATTAACCTCCCACTACGTCTGAGTATCATTTGGTTCTGATCCTAGGACCGTGTTTTCCACTATCCATTTGACAACAATCACCGTTATCATTTACACAATGATTATATTTTATATCATTTCAAAAATGATATTCAATTATATATGAATTGAAAAAGATTTATTGAAGACTATTTAAAGTAACATGTCAGGTGTTTATGAATAATTCAAAATGATAATTTCATTGATAAAGAATTATAAACATAAACTGAGGTCTTAAAAGAGATGCAAGAATTGTAATGACAACAAACTTAAATCGAATTCAAACTTAAAAACAGCAAGTTCCCTTCTTCGAATCACTCGAATACTACTCGCTATCGTTTGCAACTGAGCTCCCATCGCCGGAACCCCCGCCACTTGAAAAAGAAGAAGAAAGTATATTAGATTTTTTAATCTATGGATCCGAGATTAATCTCACCAATAAAAAACTAATTTTTGGGGTTAACAGGGGAGTTTTTACCTCTCCAAGCCCGCAAGCAATTCCGGCACATAGTATGTCCATTTGCCCTTGGTTCGAGCCAGCATTCAATGCATAACGCTCCATGTCCATTTTTCATCTTAGCCGAAGCCACTTCTGTATTGAAAAATGTTCGCAATGTTATGTAATTTTAATCTATGGAACTGAGACTTGAGTCTCTTCCAATAAAATTCAATGTATAGTTCAGAAAAGGTTTTACCCTTGGATGAACTGAGGTGTTGCCTGCATCTAAGCTGGCCTTTCACTCTCTGATTTATTCCACACTGGAAACACATTGCTGACAAACCAAACTTTCTTTCTTTCCTTCCAGGTTCGGCTTTCGATTCAGTCTTTCTCTTGTTATCCCTTGCAACAGCCTCACTGACAAGTCCCGTTACTATATTCACTTTCACTAATAGTCTCTCAATTTCATCATGAGACGTCTTGAGCATAGCATTCTTGAAAGCTTGACTTTTGAGATGATATTGGCTGAAATAGTGAGTGAGTAAATTATACTTAACATCATATTTGAACCATTCCGTATCTTTCTCAAAGATAGTCAGTGGCTCTTCAGACTCTTGCTCAAGAGGTGAATGGGAGTTAACGGAATCATGTTCATCATCTGAGATGATAATTGGATCGGACATTTTAATTGGCATTGAAAAAGAAACTTATTAAACTTTATTATAGGTAGAATGTTTTGGGTAATTAAGTTGGTTCGAAATAGTTACATGATGCAAACATGTTCTTGGGAAAACGTTAATAAACCCTTGGACTATTTCATGATAATTCAACCGACTGTACACATCGTTGCCGTCCTTAAGGCATGGTCACTCTAAGGTGACTCGCGGTATCAACTGTGTAGTTTGGTTAAACTAAGTTTTAGTCATAAATTTAATTAATATTCAAATTAAGAACCACCACAGTTCTTTATGATTATTAACTATCATCATAGACGGTCAGGAAGTACCAACTTCCGTGCAAGCTTAACCCATTATTTTCGGTTCTCGGAATCCTCTTGAAAATGTCGTCCTTAAGGAATGGTCACTCTAAGGTGACTCACGGTCAATTTCCAAGATTCCTCCGTCCCCATATTTTTTGAAACTATCACGGTGCCAAACCTTCCACAAGCACACCTTTCCTTAAGAGGAGTGGTCACTCTAGGGTGACTCGAGGCGGTGTGGTCAGCAGACCATGTGACAGTAATAATGGAGACCTTTTAATTATTAATTCTATACTTGCCATTGTTTTTGTTGAGTAACGTTTTTTAACTTCTTCATAAATTCATTAAAACTTATTATAAACTTTCCTTTAATGATTCATTAAAAGTTTATATTTTGGCTTTATTAATTACGACACGTAATTATATATAACGCCTCATTGGTTATAGTGTTCATTATTTTATCGGTAGTGATAGGTCAATCATACTTTCTCCAGGTAGATGGGAGGGGTCCTAACCGGTCACCCAGAAGTGGATGGTGAACCGGCCCCACTTTTGATTCTCTCTTCCTCAGACAAGATTGTATGATTGAGATTTTTCCGATTAATAATGGCCACTTTACATTTACTCTTCACTATTCATATCTATCCTTAATTCGACATATTAATAATGATTAAACATAAGCACTATGTTTACGGGTTATGAAAATAGGTTATAATAAATTATATCTATGATGAATATATATAATTAGATTTTAATGATTCCCATTCTCTAAGAATAATAATTAATTTATACTATGGCTTATAATTAATTATTTATGAAATTTTTAAAATAAGTCAATTATATTATTCCTAAGAATTATCATCCATATTTTAATATTAAATAAGACAATATTATTTATACACTAAATAATAAACATATTTAATTTTATGAATTATTTAAAATAAGTCAATATTACTTAACCATAAATAGCATCCATATTTTATTAATTCATAACTGTTTAATTTCAATTATAATTAATATTTAATTATTCCTAGGGAACCGGGTCGGAATAAATTCCGACCCATAATTAAAATTATGTACGTGGGCCCTCTGGGCCTAAGCCCGGGCCCACGTCCCTAGGAAAAGCCACGCCCAGCCAGCCGAAGAGGCCAGGGCAGCGCCCACCTCGCGCTGGGCCCGCTGGCCCATTCTGCTGCCCGGCAGCGTGGGCCGCAGGCCAGTGCGCGAGGCCCAGGCGCTGCTCGCCAGGGCAACCCGCAAGGGTTTCGCCCTGGGCCTCGCCCTGGCGTGGGCCTTGCCACGGGCCTGGCCCGTGGTACATAGGGTTTCGACCCTGGGGTTGCAGCGGCAGCCCCTGGTCCCATCTAGCCACGGGCTGGGCTGCGCCTAGCAGCCCGCCCTATTTTCCCGTCGGGATTTATTGGGTCGGGAAATAATCTAATTTTAAATTAAAAATTAAAATATCTAGAAATAAATTTCAATTTTAATTATTAATTTATTCATCAAATAATTTGTTCTTTAAACCTTTCAATTAAATTTCGAAATTATTTATCCTTGAACCATAGCTCTTATACCAATTGTTGGAAATCGGTGGTATCAAGCCGACTTCTTTACCACGATAATAGCCTCCGGGCCGTCCCGGTAACATTTAAAAATTCATTTTAAAGCGGAAATCTTGTTATCGGATCGACGACACGGATATCGGGTAACAACAAAACGAGATCTGATAAATATTTCGAATTTAATATTTTCATATTCATTATTAATAATCTAGTCGAACAGGAAATAAATAGAAAGCAGTAAATGGTCGCATTTATTTACCCAATGCATAAGGCCGTACCTCAACTGACGATTCCGGCTGCGCGTTCTGACTTGGGCAGGGCTCCGCCGGTGCTGAGGGAAACTCCCGTGATCTTCCGGGATATTCTCTTGGATTCCTCGCTACTGAAGCATGGGCTTCGCTGGCAGGACTCCGTCGCAAAATTTAACTGACAGTTCTTTTAAAGCTACCGTAGAAAAATTATCTCCTAAGACGAACCAGAAAAAGAGATCAGAAGCAGAAAACTCGCAGACCGTAGAGAGAGAGGGAGAGCTCGAGTTTTTGCTCTGGGGAGAGGTGTGTTAAATGTGCAGAATGAGCTTGCTATTTATACGCTCAAGCTATAACCGATTTGGAGATTTTCCCTCCCATTATTCGAATTCTTTTAATTAAATATAAATAATTATTTCAATCCAATGATCCAGATTCAATCTCATCTAGATCCAATGGATATAATTAATCAGGGATTTAATTAATTGAATAATATAAGATAAGATTAAAATATTTAATCTTATCATCATATTATATATTTTCGAATTATATTATATATATATATATATATATATATATATATATATATATTCAAATTCTAATTTGTTAATGATTATCTAGATCCAATGGTTAAAATTAAATCTTAAACCAATCCAATGGATCAAATCAATTAGGGATAAAGTCAAATACCCTAGGGTTTTACAAAACCCTAATTCAAACTTTTATCTCATATTTATTCGAATTTTAATATCATATATATAATGTTAATTAATTTCTAATCCGACGGTTTAAAGATAAGATCTCAAAACCGATCCAACGGACATAATTAATTAAGCAAATTCGAAATACCTAAACTTGGTCACCAAGTTTCAATTTCGAATTACATTAGGGTTTGAATCAATTATCTGAATCCAACGGTTGATACTAAATCATAACCGATCCAATGGATTAAATTGATTTTAGGGTTTTTGCTATTATACCAGACTTCAGGTATTTATGCCGCAAAAATAAAATCTTCAAAATTGGTTACTCGAATTTATCTAGGGTTTGTTATCTCCAAACCCTAATTCGAAATACACATTAAATAATACATGAATATATATTATTTATTTATTAATATAAATGCTTTAATTATTATGTAATTATTAACAAGATATTTATAATTAAATCCAAATAATCAAATTATATTAATAAACCCTGATCTCTTTATCACACATTAAATTTCATGGTGCAACACCATCATTTAAATTCGTGACATGTGATTTAATTTCATAGTTTATTGAACCGAGTCATAAACTTAGAAAATCCAAAAATCACAAACCGTAAGTCAGAATGACTTGGTTCAAAAAGCAAAGTTGCTTAGAATTTAATTTAGAACAACATGGTGCTGTTCGAAAATCTAAATTCTAACTTTCTTTTTATCAGTTACTTTCGTGTACCAAAATATGATATTTTTGCCACGCTATCGATAAAACTATCTGACGTCTGACACAGACTTGTCAGTTTTATAAGTCGAGCCAAAAGATTAAACATTATCCATAATGTATTTTAATCACGTACGTATCATCCGTTACGGAGCTATCCCGAGGCCATGGACCCGTATCAGTTAAGCTCCAACGAACTGCTAGTTGTTCGTCAAACCTCGAAGTGATTCCACTATAGACCCGAGGCTGCACTCTTTAGTGATAAGGTATATATTATTCCCTTATATACAGCAGGGTGTCCATTAGATTCAATCAAATACCGATTATTTTCCTTTCACTTGATGACCCACACATGAGCAGGCGGTTTGTACCGTAATGCCCCTCAATGCATTTTCATCCTTGACTCAGCCAGTAATATTATGAGTAACCCACTTATGGTTTCGATTCATAAGTTGCGCACGGGTACCTCTCACTTCTCACCACTGACAATCAAGGGAATCATCATGACTCAGAAGAGAGCTGTGTGATGCCCATATCTATGATCAAGCAATCCTTACTACTGACTATCATGTTCCCAAAATAATAGTGTTGGGAACAGCGGTAATGTCTTGTGTTCTTTAACGGTTAAATCAAAGAACAATCAAGCCAGCAGCTTGGACTCATGACCACTCAGGACTTAGAACTAATATCTATTTGATCATCGTTTTGCGACTCAACTACAAGTTGTCAGTGACGGTCTTATATGACAACTTCTCGAGTTTAAGTCAGGTCCAGTCCAGTATGAGGACGCTTCATACTTAATGCACTTCTAGTGAGTGTTGACACACACAAAATCCAGAATAGAATTGTCACTTCAGTCACATTAATGACCTTACCGATTAATGGGCTCCCACCCAGTTAATCAGGTCATGGACATTTTAAATTCATTTATTATGTTTATTAATTCTTCCTCACATGACTCTTTTGTGATAATAATAACATAATTGCATCCTTTATGAACTAAGGAATCAAACAGTCTATTTTACTCTACAGATACTATAATAAGATTAACATAATAAGTACCATCTTTATTCAAAGACTTGTCATAATCTTTTACAAATGGATAAATATCTTTTTTAAGGACACACATGTCCAACACATTTAAATTTGTGCAATGTGATTTAATTTCATAGTTTATCGTACCGAACACAAATTTAGAAAATCCATATATCACAAACCGTAAGTCGGAATGACTTGGTTCAAAAAGAAAAGTTGCTTAGAATTTAATTTCCAACAAAATGGTGCTGATAGAAAATCTAAATTCTATTTTTTCTTTATCAATTAATTTCGTGTACCAAGATATGGTACTTTTGCCACGCTGTCGATAAAACTATCTGACGTCTGCCACAGACCTTTTTAGTTTTATAAGTCTAGCCAAATGATTAAACATTATCCACAATGTATTTTAATCACGTACGTATCATCCGTTACGGAGCTATCCTTGGGACCATGGACCCGTATCACTTAAGCTCCAACGAACTGCTAGTTCTTCGTCAAACCTCGAAGTGATTCCACAATAGACCCGAGGCTGCACTCTTTAGTGATACGGTATATATTATTCCCTTTTATAGCAAGTTTTCCATTGATACAAACAAATTCGGGTTATTGATCTTCACTTGATGATCCACACATGAGCAGGCGATAATATTGTGAGCAACCCACTTATGATTACGAGTCATAAGCTGGCTATGGGTAAATCTTACTTCTCACCATTGCCAATCAAGGGAATCATATTGACTCTGAAGAGAGCTGTGTGATGCCCATATCTATGATCAAGCTACCTTTACTACTGACTATCATGTTCCAAAAATAATAGTGTTGGGAACAGCGGTAATATTTCGTGTTCTTTAACGGTTAAATCAAAGAACAATCAAGCCAGCAGCTCAGACTCAAGATCACTCAGGACTTAGATTCAATATCCATTTGATCATCTACTAGTGACTCAACTCCAAGTTATCAGTGACGGTCTTATATGATAACTTCCCGAGTTTAAGTCAGGTCTAGTCCAGTATGAAGACGCTTCATACTTAATGCACTTCTAGTGAGTGTGACACACACTTAATCCATAATAAAATTTGTTATGTGCATTTTTCGTAACATATAAAAATTGGGCCCATTTTGGCAAAAGTCAAAGCCCACTGAGGAAAGTCAAAGCCTGACATGGTAAGTAAAGGCCCATCATCAACGCCAGAGGTCCGGGACCGAAGAACTAAGACATTGGCGAGGACCGGGGCCAAAAAGGGGACGAGGCGACCAGCCGACGACGCGACAAAGGGACGAAGCCGACGAAGCCAAAAAGGCGACGAGGCGAACAGCTGACGAGGCGACAATGCGACGAGGCGCTAAGCGATGAAGCCCCTCGCTGGAGCTTTGCGAGGGCGTAACTTGCAATTAGCTTACACGACGAGAAGATCCGAGACTACGAAGATCCCCGGAAAATCCTCCATGTTTCCCCGAACACAACCTACGGACTCGCGGACAACCCGAAGACATCAAAGACAAATCGAGAAGCATCAGATACCCTTTTTGCAGACAAGGGGCCCCGAAAATCCTCCTGTTGCAGGGAGAAATTCGCAGGACCACTGATGGTGCAATATTCAGGGAAACGGGAGGCCCCCAGGGGTGCAATTCCAGAGAATTCTCAGGCCCCAAGGGGTGCAATTCCCAGGGAATTCGCAGGCCCCGAGGTTGCAATTTCCAAGAGTTGTTTTCCTATAAATAAGAGCCTTCCCCCCCTCATTTTCACACCCACTCACAGCATTCTCCAGAGCTGCTCTCTCTATATTTCTCTCTCTAGAAAACTCGTCTACTCTTAAGGAGGAAAGGACTTGAGTTAAGAGCTGAGATCGATCTAGAAGCAGAGTCTTAGGCCTGAGAAGAAAGGTTGTTCGACGGGTCAGCTAAGGCGTCCCTTGCTTGGTCGGAAACCACGCCACCACCTGTGAGGTCGTCAGAGATGGAGCTTCCCTTCGTCAGGACAAGGCCCCTCGTCAGACGAGGCCACCTCCCTCGACAAGTTTGACAAAGATGGAGCTTCTCTTCGTCGGGATAAGGCCCCTCGTCATACGAGACCACCTACCCCGACAAGGTCAACAAAGTAGCACACCTCGTCAGGTCAAGGCTCTCACTGTACTTCGCCAACACGAGGGAAGTTTGACAGTGAGCTTGCTAGCACAATCGAGGTCGACGAAGAGCACATCACGCCGGTAATAACCTGCCATCGGGCCACGGGTGACCCCTGCACCGCCAATAACGGCACCTCCGACTAGTTAAACCACATCGTCATTCACCCGCCGTTCATCACTAACCCCAAACTACGTGGGACCTGATTATCTTAGACTAAGATACGTAGGCAGCCTCGCCCAACCATAAGCGATGGGGAACGGGCCCATTCTACCATTTCTTGAGGTCCTCCCTCGCCATAAAAGCGCGACAAGGAAGGAAAAGCACGAAGAATCATCAAGACTAGCTCGGAGCTTCATCAAGACCGGAGTTCGCCCTGACGGGGACATCGCCAAGACAAGGACTCCGCCCAGACGAGGAGCTTCGTCGTGAACCCGTCTTGTTCACCACCAAGGAAGATCGCCGAGGATCGTCAACGAAAGCCCGAAGACTCGCCCAAGACAACGGGATCGCGTCTAGCTTTGAAGATTATCAGTCAACTCGCGTTGACTCAGCATTCAATCATCCTTGTGTTCAGCGGGTCAATCTCGGGACCCGAACCTTGAATCCGACTCTAAGTTGAAGCCATTTTAGCGCATTAACAATTTGGCGCTAGAAGGAGGGGTAGCCCGAGAACACGCCTCGAGACCCTTCCAGCAATCATCAGAAGAACAGAGCACGACGATCGCCATTCGACGTGACGAGCCGCGCCAGTGCTTCTCAACGCGCGATGCCGCAACCAACGACCAAAATCGCGCTCAAAACGAGGGCCCAAACCCTCGCTAGGCGGACTCAGCCGCCTCGCCAAGTTTCACCAGCTCGGATCGGGAACGATGAAATCGCCAACAACGGTTTGCAAAGGTCAGTCGACGCTCACAACGAAGAAAGTACGGGAGATAGCAACGGCAACAGAGATCGCCAGGACAGCCCCGACCCTCGCTAGGTTCGCCCGGGAGGACGCCAGGAGGTTCGCCAAGACGAAGATCCTGAAGATGCCGGAGATCGCCAGGACCGCCCCGACTCTTGCCAAGTTCTCCCGGGGGATCGCTAGGAGGTTCGCCAAGACGAAGATCCTGAAGATGTCGGAGATCGCCAGGACTGCCCCGACCCTCCCCAGGTTTGCCCGAGGGGTCGCCTGGAGGTTTGCCAAGACAAAGATCTCGTAGATGGCGGAGATCACCAGGACCGCCCCGACCCTCGCCAGGTTCGCCCGGGGGGTCGCTAGGAGGTCGCCAAGCCAAAGATCCCGAAGACGTCGAAGACCGCCGGAACTATCCAGACCCTCGCCAGGCTCGCCCGGGGGGTCGCCAGGAGGTTCGCCAGGCCGAAGATCTCGAAGACGTCGAAGACCGCCGGAACTACCCGGACCCTCGCCAGGCTCGCCCGGGGGGGCGTCAGGAGGTTCACTAGGCCGAAGATCCCGAAGACGTCAAAGACCGCCGGAACTACCCGGACCCTCGCCAGGCTCGTGCGGGGGGTCGCCAGAAGGTTCGCCAGGCCGAAGACTTCAACGACATGGAGCACCGACGAGACATCCTAGACCCTCGTCATGCTCACCTGGCGGGTCACCAACGGGAATCGTCGTGACGAAGACCGCCCGAGTGATCACCAACTCTCATCAAGACGTGAAGGTGGAAGGCGAGCTGAAGTTATCTACCTCGAAGACTACAGAGAAGACCGACAGCGGGGCCGTCGGGCTTCGCCCGACTTTCGCCTAGGTCAGAAGGAGCCTCGCCAACCGCAGCGTGACGATGTACTCGACCTCCTCCAAGAAATGCAGAAGTAAATCCAAGACTTGCGTTCTGCCCAGGACCGTGGCGTGGGAGGCCGTGCTGTGCTCGACGGGACCCTATCCCCTCTCGCACCACACCTGCTCGACGGAGAAGTCGTAGGCGACCTACGCTTCGCAAGGAACCTCATCTACGATGGAAAAGGAGATCCAGTCTACCACCTCGTGCAGTACCAGACGATCATGCAGACGAAGAAGTGCTCAGCCTCGACGATATGCCAGGCATTCTTCCTAACCCTTACGGGAACGACATTCGAATGGTACCAGTGACTACCCAAGGCGAGCATCCCCTCCTTCAACCAGCTTAAAGACCAATTTCTCACCCGCTTCGCCGGCAAAGTGACTCAAAGGAGGGAGAAGTCCTACCTCTGGTCAATCAAGCAGAAGACAAATGAATCCCTGCTGAACTTCATCAACAAATTCGTCAAAGAATCCAACAAGGTAAACGACTACACCGACAACGATGCCGTCATCGCCCTCATTGACGGGCTGCTGACAAGAGAATTCTTAATCTCCCTCGTGAAGGAAAGTCCGTCGACCATGACGGACCTCATGGCAAGAGCAGCTCAGCATATCTCCGTTGAAGAATACCTAGCCAGTAGGAAGTCAACGGAGCCAGGGAGCCGTCAACGAAGCCACGACCGCTCCCCCGACGAACCGAAGACGAAGAAAATTCGTCCAGACGACAATTAGGAACCGAATGACGAAACTGCAATGAGGTCTGGCGACGAGGAAACCATTACGCCTTGAAAGGAGAGACTACCCAGAAGGAGACGTCAAACCGGGTGACTATTTGATCACAAGAGCGAGGAGAATACGGAGCCGAATTCCACCCATGGGTCTCCATCAAAGGACAAGCCGTTGCCGACTTTGTGGCCGAGTTTACCTATGATGTCGACGCCTCCGACGCTGATGAAAATAATAAAGACTCATCATCTTAACAAGCATGCGAAGGATAGGAGCCGATACTGCCGATTCCATCGTGACTACAATCACATGATGTCGCATTGCTACCAGCTGAAGAACCAAATTGAAGACCTGATCAAGGAAGGACAGCTGAAAGAGTTCAACAAGAGGCTAATGGTGAGCGACGAAGAAATGCCAACCCCACGCATGACAATTGTGCCATCAAAGAATCAAGGCGACGACCGAGGGAAAGCCATATCGGCCACCCCGCTCGACGTCGTTTCAACAATCATCGGACGGCCAGGAAGAGGTGATGTAGGCCAGAACAGACGGAGCTACGCACGCGCAACGGAGAAGGGATGGATGCCAAACCAGGTTAACCTGATGGACTCAACACCTCCAATCCGCACAGACTAAGCAATCACCTTCACTGAAGACGAAGCTCTCACCATCTACCACCAGCAACAACGCCGCCATCATCGAAGGAGTCAACAAACTCAGCATCACCAAGCAAGGATAACCAGGAGAGGATGCGAGAACTCCAACGACCATTGTCGGGCCAAAAAAAATACTCGCCCTCATGCGAAAATTCGAGAAGAGCTTGGGCCACTCCAGAAGGATTGGAGGAACCGCACCATAAGACTATCCAGACTACGCAACGTACAGGCGCATCGTCAACAAGATGTTCAAACGCCTACGCTTCATGAAGAGGAAGATCAACCTCGCCAAGAAAAGGAGCGAAGAAGAAAGCCAGCATGGGGTCGCCAAGAAAAGGGAAGCAAAGGCTGACTTAGTCGCTAGGAAAACCCATGGCATCAACACCCCCACAGCTGAAGGAAGGAAGAAGACGAAGGACGCGCCGCCAACGGCGACACCAGCGCAGGAGCATGCACATAAGCAGAGACAACGGCGACACCAGCGCAGGAGCAGGAATCGTCTTCACCAGCCCTCAAGGAGAAAAGTCAAAGTACGCCATCAAAGTCGATTTCACAGCCTCCAGCGACGAAGCCGAATGCAGAGCGCTACTCGCCAGCTTGAACCTCGCCGAAAGGCTCGACGAGAAGAATTTACAGGTACACTGCAGCTCGAATAAAATCTCAAGTCAGTTGAACGACGAACTACCGACACAGGAGGACAAGGCGCTGACTCAGCTGCAAAAAGCCATGGATCTCCTCCAGCCCTTGGCGTGGTACGAGATAGCTTAGATCCCTGCAACATCCAACGACGAAGCAGCCACGCTAGCTCGAACTATGAGCAGAAAAAGAGAAGACAAATGGCGCGCAACCACCGACAATGAAACAGAGGAAGAATCAACCGCCTACGAAGAAATTTTCGCCATCAACGGCGAAGACGAGCACAAGGGAAATACTGTGATTGTCAACTGACTCCGCCAACGCGAGCCACCAGTTCTACCGGTCAACCCACACCAATAAGGTAACCCATATCCTTTTAAAAGCGCAATGGACGAGGTAAAGTCTACCATAAAAGGCCAGCCTTATTTATGAATAAATTCGTTTTTTACTAAATACTCTGAATGTTTTCCCGAAATTGCAAGGCAGATTACGCCAAAACTCGGGGGGTACTACGGTATAAACCGACCCTAAAAAAAGGCTGGAAACTAATCCCGCCGGCTCAGGAAATAAATCCCGAGTTCCACAAAAGGCCAAAAATTAATCCCGCCGGGTCAGGAAACAAATCCCGAGTTCCGCAAAAGGCCGGAAACTAATCCCTCCGACTTAAGAAACAAACCCCAAGTTCCACAAACGACCGGAAACTAATCCCGCAGGCTCAGGAAACAAATCCCGAGATGCACGAAAGGCCGGAAACTAATCCCGCTTTCAGATAAGCCTATAAAAAAAGCACCTCGCCATTTGGCATAGCCTACTCGCCAGATTAGCTAATTGGCGAGCAAAGGCATATAATCGTTTACGGACAACATATACTAATTTCAGGTTAAAGAAGGCTGAGGACCCTACAATCGCAGCAGAGTGCACTCACAAAACTGTTATGGCGCGATACGACTCGCACATTCGACAAAGCAAAGGTATGAACAAAATTCAAAGTTCATATTATAGTAAATGCATAAATGTTATGAAATAGGTACGAAGAGGAAAGGCAAAATACGCCAAATAAACGTGCCAGGGCAAGGAGTACGGCCGAAGGAAAGCCCGAAAATGTCTATAAATCATAATGGCAAAGAAAAAGAGAAACTAATCTCGACGAAGCCTCAAGACGACGAGCCACCTCCGCCGACAAAGCCAAATCCTAGAAGACAGAACGATGAACATCCAACGAAGAACATCCGCCCTCGAAGAATGAAGAACCCCTTCCAACGAGGAATATCACCCTCAGCCGGAGGAGGCACCTGAAGAAAAACGAAGCAAACGAGTCAACATTGTCAAAATCGGTAGAAAACAAAGACGACAACACTATAAAGCTCGCCTGCAGCAGGAACTCGAAGAAAAACGAGGTGCGAAATCCTATGCAAGTCAAGGCAAGAAGCCAGCTCGCAATCAGTGGCGTAATCGCACATCGTCAGCTTAGGACAGAAAGCCGAAGGGCGAAAGCGACAATGTCTAAGCATCTCGCCAGCAGGAGGACCCTCGCCAGCGGAAGTGCCCACGATGGCAAGACCCTCTCCTGCAGGTCCTTACTCAACAACGGATGCCTCATCGACAAAGCCCCCGCCATCGCCCTGTTCCTCGACGACATCAGACGTATCGACATCAGCAAACTCTACGTCTGAGGCACCATCAAGGACCGACGGCTCGGAGCCAATCTTTCCATGTGATCCGCCTCCATTCGCCAAGCCACCTGCAAAGTCCACAGCACATCCAGGAGACTCAGAAAACAAAGTGCTCTCCGCCGGAGCCGATGACAAAAGACCAAGCAGCAATGAGAGGTCCTTACCAATCCCAGAGACCAGAAATCTTGGCCCAGGAATGATAATATCCTCGGCATGATATAGCCCTGGTCCCGACGAATCCAATGCAAAAATCGGATCGTCGATCGGAGTCTCGAAGCTCTGAAAGTCAAATTTCCGTCAAAATCGAATCCTGCCACCACAACTGGCGGCCCTTTCGCCGAAGCAGCCACGCCAGAGATAAAGACGACCTCACCGCCACCAACGGACATCGCCATCTCTGCCGGAATCCTCCCAGGGAAGCCACCAAGCCGCTGCCCGCCTCGAGAACCGAGCCGATCACGCCGAAGGAGCCCCCGCGGGCCCCACGCACGCCGAAGTCCTCCACAGCTCGAGCCACCGCGCCGTCACCGGAAACCGCCACATACCGAGCCGGAGAGGAGAGCCCAGCCGACTCTACCACGCCGTGGACCCCACGGCCCACGCCATCGCCGCCCGAGCCGAGGACCATGCGCGCGCCAAGCACCGCGGGAAGCCCGCTCTCTGCACCTTGCGCCGCCACGCCGCCGCTCTCTGCCACCACAGACGCCGCCGGTGGACCCCCGACAGCCATCGCCGATGTGCCACATGGTCCCATGCATCCAGCGTCACCACCGGGAGCCACGCCGATCGCCGAGAAGCCGCCCGCGCCAAGATCAAGTTCGGTCTCCTCCACGAGCCTCGCCGGAATTTTTATTCCCGCGCCATCACCTATACGGAATATATCTTCAAGAGACGATGTCCAATCACCCAAGTTCGCCGGAACACCATCAATGGTGACCGGAATATCGACGTCAACCAAAAGACTCGACAATGAGAACGTACCAGATAAAAGGACGTCGTCAACGGAGACTTCCCCACCAAGCTCGCCGGAAAAAAGTCATCGCTTTCACGTGGAATGAAAACACAGCCGTCAAGACTTCCCGGAGAAGGCCAAATCGCGAATGGGAGGAGCAATAGGAGAGATAAAATTGCCTTAAACCCTAAAAGGTATTTATGAGGTAATATTTCCCATAATTTCACTTCCCCTTTTAATTTTGCTCGAATTTTATAAGCCAACACAAGCCCAAATTTGAGCAAACTAGGCTCCTAAAGCTTGTAGAGGGCGTTTTGGGACGCCTTACAGCCACAAGAATAGTCGAAAGAACACAAATAATTATGAACACGAATACTCTTGATTTATTATGATTCCGAGAGGACCCGGTTTCTTCCGTTTATTAGCTTGGATAATCAGAGATTACACACTCTAGCCTTTGAGAATTTGAGAATACTATGAATCCCGATGAGACTCTTCTTTGATAAGCCTCTGTTCGATGAGCTTTCTTGGATGATAAGGTCTTGTTTTCCCGATAGGCTTTGTGGGTGTGGCGCGATGAGGTGCTCTCGCGCTGGCAGGCTTTGATCTCCTTGGGCCTTGTCGCTATTGGGCTTTAAGTTGCTCAGCCTTTTGGTGGGCCTTGAATCTTTGAGTGTCCTTGCCTCTATTCTCCGTCGTTTGCCCATAAAACGACACCAGTAGTGTTGAGATATGATTTGACAAAATCTGACCTTAACAAAGCTGAAGTTTGATTTTTAAATGGTAAAAAAACAATTAAAAATGGGCTTTTATACGTTTTTAAGTGAAAAAGGCTATTTTCAAAGGTTATTCAAAAAGCCTTGGAAATTAAACTTTGGAACTTTATAGAGTTTCATTTTTAATTTTCAAACATGAAAACCAAATTAAAAATTGTTTTTCCCGGGTTTTCATGAATTAGTTACGGTATTTATTACAAGTACAAAATTACGCAGTAATTAAGGAACTTCTTAAAGTTCCAAACTTAATGGGCCATTATTGTTTTTAAAGTATTTATTTACCTTCAAATTTATTATGTCACTTGATTTTATTTATTTATTTTTGGATTTATTTGCGCAGTTCAAAATTAATTTAAAAGGCCTTTACTTCACAAAGTGTGCCTATGAACCTCCAAAAATCCAAAGATCAAATAAAATCATAAAAAAGTGACTTGTGATTTATTTAATCGCCTATGTCATTAGCCATGCTCGGAATTATCTTCCCACTTATTATGCGAACATTTTCAAAAATATTTTACAAACACCCAGTTAAAAGAAATTTGCAGTTCCTTGGAAGGACGGAGAGGAGACAGAAATCTCTGATAACCCAGATCCTCGCCAAATAACACAAGTTGCCTTAAGTTATAAAAGAAAATGTTTCTCGCGCAATACAATTACCCAAGAAACTGAGGGGTTAATGTAATGTGCATTTTTCGTAACACATAAAAATTGGGCCCATTTTGGCAGAAGTCAAAACCCACTGAGGAAAGTCAAAGCCTGACATGGTAACTCAAGGCCCATCATCAACGCCAGAGGCCCAGATCGAAGAACTAAGACATTGGCGAGGCCCGGGGCCCAAAAGGCGACGACCGACAAGCCGACGAGGCGACAAAGCCGACAAGGTGACGAGGTGACGAAGCCGACAAGGCGACGAGGCGACAAGGTGATGAAGACGACGAGGCGACAAGCCGACGAGGCGACGAGGCGACAATCCAACGAGGTGCTAAGGCGACGAAGCCCCTCGCCGGAGCTTGGCAAGGGCGTAACTTGCAATTAGTTTATACGACGAGAAGATCCCAGACTACGAAGATCCCTGGGAAATCCTCCAGGTTTCCCCGAACACAACCTACGGACTCGCGGACAACCCGAAGACATCAAAGGAAAATCGAGAACCATCGGAGACCCTTTTTGAAGACAAGGGGCCCCGACAATCCCCCTGTTGCAGGGAGAAATTTGCAGGACCCCTGAAGGTGAAATATTCAGGGAAATGGGAGGCCACCAGTGGTGCAATTCCCAGGGAATTCGCAGGCCCCTAGGGTGCAATTTCCAAGAGTTGTTTTCCTATAAATAGGAGCCTTCCCCCCCTCATTTTCACACTCACTCACAGCTTTCTCCAGAGCTTCTCTCTCTAGCTTTCTCTCTTTAGAAAACGCATCTACTCTTATGGAGGAAAGGACTTGAGTTAGGAGCTGAGATCGATCTAGAAGCAGAGTCTTAGGCCTAAGAAGAAAGGTTGTTCGACGGGTCAGTTAAGGCGTCCCTTGCTAGGTGGGAAACCACGCCACCACATGTGAGGTCGACAGAGACGGAGCTTCCCTTCGTCGAGACAAGGCCCCTCGTCACACAAGGCCACCTACCCTGACAAGATCGACAAAGACGGAGCTTCCCTTCGTCGGGATAAGGCCCCTCGTCATACGAGACCACCTACCTCGCCAAGGTCGACCTCATCAGGTCAAGGCTCTCACTGTACTTCGCCAACACGAGGGAAGTTTGATAGTGAGCTTGCTAGCACCAACGAGGTCGACGAAGAGCGCATCACGCCGCTAATACCCAGCCAGCGGGCCACGGGTCACCCCCGCACCGCCAATAACGGCACCTCCGACGAGTTAAACCACATCGTCATTCACCCGCCGTTTATCACTAACCCCGAACTACGTGGGACCTGATTCTCTTAAACTGAGATACGTAGGCATCCTCGCCCAACCATAAGCGACGGGGCACGGGCCCATTCTACCCTTTCTTGCAGGTCCTCCCTCGCCATAAGAGCTCGCCAAGGAAGGAAAAGCACAAAGAATAATCAATACTAGCTCGGAGCTTCATCCAGACCGGAGTTCGCCCTGACGCGGACATCGCCAAGACAAGGACTCCGCCCAAACGAGGAGCTTCGCCGTGAACCGGACTTCGCTACCACGAAGGAAGTTCGCTGAGGATCATCAACGACAGCCCGGAGACTCGCTTAAGACGACGGGATCGCCTCCAGCTTCTACAATCATCAGTCAACCCGCGTTGACTCAGCATTCAATTATCCTTGTGTTCAGCGGGTCAATCTCGGGACTAATTCCCAAAATGTTGAACCGGGTTAAACCCGGATTCGACAAAAAAAAATAAAAAACCCGGATACCGAAATATCCGGGTCCGACTTTTTCCGGAATCGGATATTTCGGTATCCGGGATAATTAAAACCCGGATATACAAATATCCGGGTTTTTTAATAAAAAATATTAGCCCCCCAACGGCTCTTTAATCTGAGCCGTTGGATCGTAGATCCAACGGCTCAGATTAAAGAGCCGTTGGGGGGCGGCAGAAGTAACGGTCAAAAATAGATCCGTTGGAGGCAACGGATTTATTTGCAGAATGGCCCCTGAAAATAGCCGTTGGACCTCGAAAAACACCACTTTACTCGAATTCCTTCACATTTTTCCCTATAAATATCCCACTTCAACCTCATTTTTTTCACACAACTCCTTCTCTTCATCTCCAATTCTCCCAAACTCTCTCAAGCTCTCATATTTCCGAATTTACTCTATAGTTTAGCTACTTTATAATTATATAAATACTCTCTATTGTTAGTTTAATATATTATCGTTAATATGTCGAGTGGCAACAACCGTTCTCGAGGACGTCCCGATGTCCGAGGAAAAGGACGGTCCACTATTCCGTCGCCGCGATCGGTTAATAGCGGGACGGGTTTTAGTCAACATAATTATAATGTCGGAGTTATGAATCAACACAATGTTCCCGGTTCCTCTAGCCAACCGTTACCGGTTCATGGTCAATATGGTACCGGTGGCGTCGAGCCGAACCAACAATTACTAATTTCTCAAGGTCAAGGCGGTATGTTTACTAACTTACTCAATTTTCAAGGTACAACTATTCCGGAATGGAGCCTTAGCAACGAGCAACAACAACAACAATATGTTAACCACGACGCCGAGGTACGTTTAGTTTAATTATTTTGTTTACACATACTTTAATTATTTTAGTTTAATTATTTTAGTTTAACTAATTAATTTAGTTTAATTAATTTAATTATTTTAGTTTAATTAATTAATTTAATTATTTTAGTTTAATTATTTTAGTTTAATTAAATAATTTGTCACGTCTCTTGAAAGTCTTAGTATGCTATGTGGTTGCGGTTCCGACCGATCTTCCACATCAGAAACGAATTTCTTGAGATTTAATAATCATTTAATCTTATTAATTTAATTAAACTTTTTATGGTTACTTAATATTTAATAAGTTAAAAACCTTCAAATTTAATTTAATTTATTTATTTTAATTAATTAATTTGCCACGTCTCTTGAAAGTCTTAGTATGCTCTGTGGTTGCGGTTCCGACTGATCTTCCACATCAGAAACGAATTTCTTGAGATTTAATAATAATTTAATCATATTATTTTAATTTAACTTTATATGGTTACTTAATAAGTTAAAAAAATTAAAAAGGTAATTTATATGTGTAGTAATAGTTATAAAGTTCTTATTGGATTATGGTGTCTTAGAAAGATTGGTTTTTAAATAAGGTTTGCTTTGCAATCTCCTCCAAGCTAGCCTGGGAACCTCGGGGAGTTCTGTCTAGAAAAGCTTGGGCCTAAAGTGAGATCATAGTATCCTTTCCAGTCGATCTGGCCGTGGAACCTCGGGGAGTTCCGTCTAAAAGAGCTTGATAATTATTTCCACACATAAGAAATACCATTTTTAATTTTGTTAACTTTTTTATTTAACTATATCAAATTTAATTAAATTAATATGATTAATATTAATTTAATTGTAATATTTCTTCATTTTCTTGAAAATTTAATAAATGTAATTGTAATATTTCTTAATTCTTAATATGTTTTTTTAGGAAACGAGGTCGAGGAACCTACCCAACGACCCCGATGCCCAGTACGATGATGATGATGATGCAGAGGACCTGAACTACGTTCAAGGCGAGGAGGAGGAAGTTGACGAAGTTCTACTAACGCCGCCACCGCCAGCTAGACGTGGACGTGGACGTGGACGTGGACGTGGACGTGGACGTGGACGGGCCCAACAACAACCCTTGGTTCAGGGTGAGGACGGTCGCCCCCCCCATCCGCCGGCGAGGAAGCGAAAGAAATTAACGGGAGCGGTTTGGCAGAACGACTTCATACCCGACTACAGATACAACTACGAAACCGGCTTGGAAGATAGGTGGGGCATTTGCAAACACTGCAATGCGGAGTTTAGTGCTCACCCGAAGCACGACGGTAACAGCCGCCTAGAAGCCCACGTCAAGACCTGCTTGAAGAAAAAGCGGGCGGAGGAGGTAAGTCGCTTACCCGATGATCTTTATAGAATGTATGTTGCTCAGTGGGTTATACGCGATGGTTTGCCTATATCGGCGCCCGAGGGAGAAGGTTTTAACGAATTGATGATGAAGGTGGCGCCGATAAACTATAGGGAAATCTCGTATTATATAAACCACGAGACAATTATCAAATTTTATAACGAGCAAAGGGCCGCTTTACAAGAAATGTTCCAATAATCTGCTTACAAAGTGTCTTTAACGTCGGATTGTTGGAAAGGCCATGCCAATGATGATTATATTACGGTCGTAGCTCACTTTATCAACGATAATTGGAAAATGGAAAAGCGTATCATAGGTTTTAGGCCTTTGAGGGTTAGGCACACATCAGTAAACCTAGCCGAGGCGATACTAGAAGTTTTGTCGGATTGGAACCTTAAGGATAGGGTAGTTTCTATTACGTTAGATAACGCAAGTGCCCACGCCAATGCCGTAGAAATAATGAAGGAAAGTTTGACCAATTTTAGGGACGATTGTTTTCATCAAAAGTGTGTGTGTCATATTATAAACTTGATAGTTCAATCCGGCTTAAAAGTTATTTCCGATAGTATCGCCAAAATTAGGAACACGATTTTGTATATACGATCATCTACTATGCGTACAGTTTCTTGGGAAGATTATTGCAGGGCTCACGGTTACCCGGTAAGAACGTTTCAACCGGATATGCCGATCCGTTGGAACTCGACCTACATGATGTTGGATGATGTCCTACCCTACAAGGAGCTTCTTACAAACTGGATCAACAGCCTGGAACAAGAAGACCGCGAAGACATCACTCCGGACGATTGGCTCAGCGCCATCCAATTCCAGGCTTTTCTACAACTTTTTAATCAAATTACTATTGATTTATCTCATGTTTACTCACCCACGTCGCAGAGAGCTTTGCCCGCTATTTTTGATATACTTTGTCATTTTGAAACCGCTAAACGTAATGCTTTATTTACCGATGTACTAACCCCAATGATTGCAAAGTTTCAGAGTTATTGGAGTCCTGAAAACCTCCCATTTCTATACTGTGCCGCTGTGATCGTGGATCCGACACTTAAGCTTTCCAGGCTGCAGGAGGTCTTAAATTGCATGCAAGAAATCACGGGGGAGGCCTACATGACGCACAATTACTTCGATGCGGATCAGAAGATGAAGGCTCTTTACCAAGAGTACGAGCAAAAATATAACGACATCGAAGATCAGTGGGAGGAAACGAATCAACAACAACCACAAACTCAAGTAATTTTTTAACTTTATTTCTTAAGATTAATTATTTTTATTTCCTAACATTACCCTAAACTTTAATATTTTTGGTTCAATATAGGGCGGACGCGGGGGCGGTGGTTCACAATCACCATACGTGTACAATAACCGTTTATTCTACAACCTTACGGCTATTGGGCGCGGCAATGCATCGACTTCTTCACCGTCTTCACAAGGAAGTGGCGGTTCGGGATCTCGAGTTCTTGGTCGACGTCAACGACGACACAACATCGACGAGTACGCCCGTTTCTGCAACCTTCCTCCGACACCGTGCCCAAATGAAGGCCTCGACATTCTTCAATGGTGGCAAGCAAATCGATCGGAGTATCCAGTCTTATCCTTGTTGGCTCGTGACATTCTCACCATCCCGGTCTCAACGGTATCATCGGAGGCGGCATTCTCAATGGCCGGAAGGATGTTAGAGCCTCGCCGCAAGTCTACAAAATCATTGATGGTCGAGATCCTTATGCTTTCGAGAGATTGGATTATGGCCAAGAAACGACAACAAGAAAACGATATGTACGACCGAGAATGGGCGAATTACTTTTCACAGATTCAAATGTAATTCGTTTTCAATTGTTCATTTTCTTATTGTACTTTGAACTTGTAACTTCGTTTGCCGTTGTAGTTGTACTTTCCCGTACCTTCGAGTTTGTTGAATAAAGACACATATTTATTTTCTTTTGTTTTGTTGTTGTATGTTTTATTTATCTCATAATTATTTTTTAAATATTTCAAACACTTAAAATAATTTTAAAATTTTATTTTTTCAAAACCGAACTTAATTACCAAATGTTTAGATTTAACCAAGTAAACGAAACGAGGACTAAACAATAAATAACAATAAATAACACAATTAAAAATTAAAAAAAAAAGATACAAAACCCGGAACCGGATATATCCGGGTTTTTTTTTTCCCGGACCCAGATATATCCGGTTCCGGGTTTTACTAAAAAAAAAAAAAAATTCCGACCGGAGGGGTAAAACCCCTACATTTTGGGGACTACTCGGGACCTAAACCTTGGATCCTATTCTAAGTTGAAGCCATTTTTACGCATTAACAGGATTATTTCACTTACTCTTATTAATGAACTTATTCGATTAATAGGCTCCCACCCAGTTATTCAGGTCACAAATACTTTAAGTTCATTTATTATGATTATTAGTTCTTCCTAACATTGGCTCGGGTGTGATGATAATAACATAATTGCATTCCATTATGAACTATGGATCAAACATTCTATTTTACTCTACCAGAAACTATAATAAGATTAACATAATAAGTATTATATTTATTCAACGAAAATTCATAATCTTTTACAAATGGGTTAAAACAACTTATTTAAGGACACATGTCCAACACAAGGTACATGGAAAAGCTTCCGATTATGTTTCAAGGCTGATCGAAACTCACAAAGTGGTGCACGAGAACTTGTCTGCCGCTAATAACCGCAACAAGAAGCATGCCGATCAACGGCGCCGACATGTCGAGTTCGAAGTGGGCGACTTTGTTTGGGCTATCTTGACAAAGGAACGTTTCTCCGTTGGTGAATACAACAAGCTCGCTACAAAGAAGATTGGACCAGTCGAGATCACCGAGAACATCAACCCAAATTCCTACCGATTAAAGCTTTCGAGCCACATCCGCACCGCCGATGTATTCAACGTGACGCATCTTATTCCAATCCACGACGACTTCTCCGACGACGAAACGGAGCAGACTTCGAGGACGAACTTTTTCCACCCCGGAGAGAATGATGCGGACCGATCCACCAACCAACAAGCATTAATGACGTGACCACATTCATCGCCTTGAAGACCACACAACCATTCACGTTCCCAAGCCTCGCTTTGAAGACCGCCATCGACTTTAATATTTACAATTTCTATGTTCATATATTTCTAATTTCTAAGTCCTAGTTCATGTACTCATTGCACTATAAATATGAGCATCTATGAATGTAATAGATAGTTTTTGATGAATGAAAATTAGAACTTTGAGTTCTTTGCCCAAAACCGAGAGCCTCGTGAGGGAGCGTCGAGTTTTATGCCTGAGAGCCGGTATTCGTGCGCAAATCAACGGTGATTAGATGCCCGGAGTGTAGAATTCGTGCGCAAATCAATAGGCGAAGGAAGGTTATTCGATCGGTATTCGTGCGCCGAATCAACGATCAAGAACGACTATCCCGATAAATTTTATCTTTTTATTTTTGATTTTGATCGATCATTGATCCCTGTATTCTCCGCTGCATCAGTTGGGTATTATCTTAAAGAATTTTCTATGGTAGACCTTTTCGTTGTTAAAACTAAATTTCAGACTAACATTACTAATATGCATTCATCTGAAGATTTTAATAGTTTAAAAGGTATTAGTGCTCTTTCTCGAAAAATGGTAGAGGCAAAACGAAATTGTGTGTATCCACCAATTTATATCAAAGGACTCTACCACTTTATCTTATCATACATGTGACTACCACAACCGCCAGTGTCAACATAGTTTTTTATGCTATGAATATTATTTAGACTCGGTAAAAAAAAAAAAAATTGGTCAAATTTTTATTTGCCATTCCTTGAAGAAAATGTTAAGTTCGACACTATAATTTCCCTATTTCCCCTAATGTTATTTATTTCTAGGGGGTTTGAAGAAAGCAAGACGAACTTACTCTGTTATAAATTTATAATGAATAGTTGTTTTTATGAGGCGTGGATTTGTCACCTAAAGTGGCTGGGAATCAATTCTATTAATCTATAATTGGTACTGATCTTAAGATCTTCAGTTAGATTTAATTACCTAATTTTATATAACGATCGTATGAATCACCGAGTTTTTAGTTCGGTTTCCATAACTAGTAATAGTATTGATTTTTTTTTTTAGATTTTCATTTTTAAAACTAAAATCCGCACTAGAGATTTAAAATTATTTTTTCAATTATAAAATTTCGGATTTTAGATCAGTTTAAATTTAACCCATTTTATTAGCCAATAATTTTGATTTAGTAAACTAAGTTTAATATAGTATACGAAGTAGTAACTGTTTTAACTGTTTAACTTCTGATTTAATAATCTCGTTTGGATAATGTAAGGTGTTATTATATGAACATAGGAATATTAATAATTAAGTATAGTAAAATTACAGGTACACAAGTCCGTTGGGGAATTGCTCATGAAAATAATTGTTGGCTAGGTATTAGAATATAGAGTACACGTGAAATAATTAGACAAGGGGTTAATAAAAACAAACACTATTTTTTATTTTATATATTATATATACGTGAATGTGAGTCTGATGTCATATTTAATTATCGATTTCGAAACAATTCGGCAGCTTGATTCACAATTATGATATAATTGTTGGATCCCAAACCACGGATCTGCGAATAACACGAGTAATCACCACGAATCAAACGAACTTAAGAACACGAATTTGGGAGAAGAAATTCTCTGATTAATATTGAAGGCAATTACAAAGATAACTCGAAAAACTTAATGGACTCAACTCTACTCTTAACTCTCTTATTTACAGAGTACACTGCTAGGTTTATATAGGCCTCACATTGGCAAAACCCTAGCTAACAGAATCGCACTAAATCAGGAAACTACCCTAAATAATCTCGCCGAATCTTTGACTTGCTCCTCAAGCTACGCGCTTTCCTTTCTGGGTAGACTTTCTCTTTTCTGCCCTGACAGTCTTTCTGTCCCCGAGCTGACCTGCTCGTATGCTCCGGGCTGAGCTTGCCTTCTATGCGGACTCTCTTCATGTGTTCACCCGAGCTGGGCTGAACGTCTGTCCGTCCTTTGTTCTGGTCTGTACCCGGGCTGACTTCTCGCAAGTCTTTCTGCCCGTCTTGGCTTCTGGTCGTCATCCGGACTAAGTCAAGCTTAAGCTCACATTCTCCCCCGTAAGCTTGACTTGCTACACTTCTTACTCCGAGTAGCTCTCTCATCTCTGCGAACTTCACTCTCGCCAATGCCTTGTTGAGGATATCTGCCCGTTGTTCCCTTGTGCTGATGAACTCTACGACGATCTGTCGTTTCTCCACACACTCACGAATATAGTGATACTTCGTGTCAATGTGTTTGCTTCGTCCGTGAAACACTGGATTCTTCATCAACGCTATTGCAGATTTGTTGTCCACGTAGAGAGTCGGTGGTTCTTGCTCGGAACCCGTCATCTCATTGAGTAGTCCTTTTAACCACATAGCCTGACATGCTGCTGCGGTTGCCGCCATGAACTCCGCTTCACATGAGGATAAAGCTACTGTCTGCTGCTTCTGGGACTGCCAGGTGATTAGATTCCCGTTGAGATAGAACGCCATCCCTCCGGTACTTTTTCTATCATCGATGTCACCGGCCAGATCGCTGTCCGTAAAGCCGACGAGTACTTCTGCTTCACTTCCTCGGTTGTACTGGATCCCGTAGTCCGTCGTCCCTTTCACATACCTCAATATGTGCTTCACTGCTTGCTGGTGTGCACTTGTGGGGTTCTCCATGTAACGACTGACTATTCCCACCGCGTGTGCAATGTCTGGTCGGGTATGAGTGAGATACCTCAAACACCCGATCACGCGTCTGTATTCCGTAGGATCCACTTTCTTCCCTTCTGCATCCTTCCCGAGCTGCAGCTTCGCCTCCATGGGGTACTTGCTCGAGTTACAGTCCTCCATCTCGAACTGTTTAAGGATCTTCCTCGCATAGGCCGACTACTTCAGTGTGATCTCGAGTTACAGTCCTCCATCTCGAACTGTTTAAGGATCTTCCTCGCATAGGCCGACTACTTCAGTGTGATACAGTCTTTCTTTTGCTCCACCTCGATCCCGAGATAGTATGAAAGTAATCCGAGATCGCTCATCTTGAATTCGGCCATCATCTGCTCCTTGAATCCATCCACGCCTTCTGCGCTGGATCCTGTGACGATTAGGTCGTCCACGTATACTCCCACGATCAGAGTCTCCTGTCCGGTACCCCTGGTGTAGACTGCCTGCTCCCTCAGGCACTTAGAGAATCCAAGATTCTTCAAGCTCTTGTCGAGTCGAATATTCCACGCTCTTGGTGCTTGTCTCAACCCGTACAAGGCCTTGGAAAGTCTGTACACCTTCTGCTCCTTCCCTGTGACGCTGAACCCTTCTGGTTGCTTAACGTACACTTCTTCTACGCTGAACTCCACTGAGTTCTGCTCGGGGTCTCCTCGTTCGTCGCGCCAATCCCACTTCTTCTCTTCTTCGAACACTGCATCTCTGCTCACTTGGAGTCTGCCGCGTCGTGGATCATAGAATCTGTGTGCCTTGCTTCCTTCCTCTGCTCCAAGGTACACCATCTTCTGACTCCTATCATCCAACTTCTTGAGATTAGGACCCGCAATCTTTACGTGTGTGGTGCTCCCGAACACTCTAAAGTGTTCTAGGTGGGGTTTCTTCCCGTACCACGCCTGGTAGGGAGTGCACTCTCCTAGTGCCTTGGTCGGCAAACGATTAAGCAGATAGACCGCATGTCTCACTGCTTCTCCCCAAAAGCTGGCCGGAACCTGCATACTCTTTAGCAAGCTCCTCGCTGTGTTCATCACAGTCCGATTTCGTCGTTCCACAACGCCATTCTGCTGTGGCGTGTGGGGTGCTGAAAGGTGTCGCTGAATTCCCTCCTCGTCGCAGAATTCTCCGAACTGCTGTGAAGTGAATTCTCCTCCTCGGTCTGTACGCAAGACCTTCAACCTGTGCACCGTGCTATTCTCCACGATCTTCTTGAACTTTCTGAAAACCTCGAAAGCTCCGCTCTTCTCCTTGAGCATATATACCCACATCAAGCGACTGTAGTCGTCAACAAGTAGAAAGAAGTACTTGTTACCGACAGTGGTCGCAGGGGTGATCGGTCCGCAGAGGTCGGCGTGCACCAACTGTAGTGGCCTTTCTGCCCGGAACTTGGCTCTGATCGGGAAGGGTATTCTCGCCTGCTTCGCGATCATACAGCTTTCACATAGCTGGTCGGGGTGCTGAATCTTAGGAACTCCGAAAGCCAAGTTCTTCTCGCCCATCATCTTGAGCGCGTGAAAGTTCACGTGTCTGAGTCGAGCGTGCCACAGCCATGCCGGATCTGCCATTGACGCCATGAGGCAGACGGGCTGGCTAGTCTTCAGGAGGATCTTGTAGAGTCTGTTAGGTGTTCGCTCCACCTTCATCAACAGCACTCTATCTTTGGTCCACATCTTTAGGTAGGGCCCGGCTAGCAACACCGTATTCCCGATTTCCGTCATCTGTCCCAGACTGATGATGTTACTCTTCAACTTCGGAATGAAGTAAACCTCAGTCATCAAACACTGGTCGCCATTCTTGCACTCGAACAGGATCGACCCTCTGCCTTTGATCTCTACGACGGATTCGTCGCCGAATTTCACGTTGCCCGTGATATTCTCATCGAGCTCCTTAAACTTAGCTCGGTCTCCGGTCATATGGTTGCTTGCTCCGTTGTCAAGATACCATACGTCGGTACTGACTCTTTTCTCATCGTGTGTGAGGAGGTTTGCAAAAACCTTATCCTCGATGAGAAAGACCTGCTCGCTGGTCTTCTTCGGGTAGTGCTGATCGCTGAGATCCTCCGGACAGTTCTCCTCGGCTTCGTGCTCGCCGTTCTGTCCGGCCAGGTGTATAGCCTGCTCGGCAAATAGCAATGCCGGCTGGTCGTTTGGGAACCTAGCTAGGTTCGCCTCCTCGCCCTGGTTTCTGCTCCGGCACTCTGATGCGAAGTGTCCGAGCTTCTGACAAGAGTGGCACTTCACCGTGCTCTTGTCCCTTCGAGTCGGTCCTTCTTGACGGCTCGAGCTGCTTCCGCGTCCTCGCGAATCCCTGCCTCGACTCCGTCCTCGACCTTGTCCGCGTCCTCGGACTTCTCCACTGTAGCTATTCCGTCCTGAGATACTTGAGAAAGATTCGGCTCCCCCGGATCTTCTCTGTCTCGCTGTCCACTCTTCATGCGTGAGTAGGAGATTCTGCTCGTCTCCTTTGTCGCCGTAGCCCCGAAGTCTCTCTTCGTGGGTTTTGAGACGCCCAACAACCTCTTCAACCGTCATGGTCTTGAGATCGCCGAACTGCTCAATCGACGTCACTATCTGCATGTACCTGCGAGGCAACGCACGTAAACATCTGGTGACAATGGTGGTCTCGTCCACCTTGTTTCCCAGTGAGCGTATGCCGGTCACAATGGACGTGAGTCTCAGAGCGAAGTTGTCCACCGACTCGCTTTCCTTCATCCGCATGACCTCGAATTCACTCTTCAGGGTCTGTACTTTGGCATCCTTGACGCGATCTGCGCCCATGTGCATAGTCCGAAGCGTCTTCCATGCTTCTTTTGCGGAATCCTTCTCAGAGAGCATGAGAAGGAGTTCTTCTGGAACAACTTGGTAGATTGCTGCGAGTGCCATCCTTTCTTTGCGCCCTTCAGAGTCGCCACCTTCAATGGCCTCCCACACTCCCTGCGCTTGCAGATTTACCCTCATCTTCAACGCCCACACGGCGTAATTGCTCTTCGTGAGCATGGGGTAATGGAGCGTCACTGTGCCTTCCCTGGATTCTGGTTTCTTCACAACCAGATCTCCGATCGTCGATTCTGATGAAGACATGTTCTTCGATGAAGCTCTGATACCACTTGTTGGATCCCAAACCACGGATCTGCGAATAACACGAGTAATCACCACGAATCAAACGAACTTAAGAACACGAATTTGGGAGAAGAAATTCTCTGATTAATATTGAAGGCAATTACAAAGATAACTCGAAAAACTTAATGGACTCAACTCTACTCTTAACTCTCTTATTTACAGAGTACACTGCTAGGTTTATATAGGTCTCACATTGGCAAAACCCTAGCTAACAGAATCGCACTAAATCAGGAAACTACCCTAAATAATCTCGCCGAATCTTTGACTTGCTCCTCAAGCTACGCGCTTTCCTTTCTGGGTAGACTTTCCCTTTTCTGCCCTGACAGTCTTTCTGTCCCCGAGCTGACCTGCTCGTATGCTCCGGGCTGAGCTTGCCTTCTATGCGGACTCTCTTCATGTGTTCACCCGAGCTGGGCTGAACGTCTGTCCGTCCTTTGTTCTGGTCTGTACCCGGGCTGACTTCTCGCAAGTCTTTCATCCGGACTAAGTCAAGCTTAAGCTCACAATAATAATATAAGGAAGAAAAAAAAAACGTTAGAGAAACGAAAAATAAAATGAATAATAATAAGACTAAGAGAAAAATTAGTAGAACATATTAATTTACATTTATTTAAAAAAAAAAAAAGACACAGCTTTGAGAATCCTTTAATTATCTTCATGTGTTACTAATTTTAATTCTTAAATTGACATGTATGGATAATCTAAAGAGAAAGATGAAGGAAAATATAATTTTCTCAATATAAAACAACTCTAATAGACTAAAACCTAAAAACATTTTGTCGAATCATTGATGGTTATATATATGTATATATATTGATATATAATCATTCAAAAACTAATAATTGTGCAAAAAGCATGCAGGATGGTTGACATCTCATGTTGATCAGTATCCAATGTCCCTTATTTGTTTTCGTTTCTTTAAAATTCTTAACCAATAGAATCAAGTCAAATTTATATGAAGTAGCAGATAAATTAAAGAGATTAATCTCAAACTAGTTTATTTGCCTAATTAGTATAATTATCCATAATAAATCAATAATTACTCTCGATTTATTTGTTGGAACTGTGGGTTTTTACTGTATTTATCAATGAACTAATTAAGTACGCGTTACACAAGAACAAAATTGTAAAGTCAGTTTACGTGTTTTATGCGGATTAAACGAGATAGTTACCAAACATAACGCGAAAAGCAATAAAGAGACATGTGATGTTTTGGTAACAAACTTCGATACCTATCTTGTTTTGTGGGGCAGTACTCACCATGATCATCACCAATAAGTTTACAAGCACCAATTACACAATAAAATAAAATAGCTTAAAGTAAAGAGACTACCCCTTAAGCTAAAGTTGGTAACACACCTTGGTCTTGAAACAGTGATTTTAGTCCCGACTTGTGACGACGATGCAGGTAGCCAATTCTCTTGAAAGAATCAGACTCTACTTGCTCTTTGTCAACGTAAGACTGGATTCTTCAGCCTGAATCTTCAAAAATGCAGTCGACGCCTCTTCTGAGGTAGGATGTACGATGATAGAACATTGGACTGTGAAAGTTGATAACCTTGTGGATGCAAGGTTACTCTCTGGAAAGGTTGAATGATTCCATGACGCACAACTATTTATATCAACCCTAGCTTGCTCCTTAAGTTATGCAGCAGCCAAGATATGTTATAAGCACCGAATCCCCTTGAACGGAAGACGAAATAATAGCGAGAAACGAAATAAAATGACACCGGAGATTATAGTGGTTCGCCCCCAATGCGAGAGTTACGTCCACTTGCCGCTTGCAAATATGATCCACTAGAATCTCCAACGGAGTTGTTCGAATACACCTTCGAGCTCACTCACTCTTCCCTTGTGTTTACAAGTGTTTCTCCCTCAAGAACAAAACCCCTTCTTATGCCCTTTCTTCTTGCTTTGCCCACAGCAAGAACAGCACACCCACAACCAGAAATGGTGGCTGAAACAGAAAAACTAAAGCCTTCACAACACAAGCTTTCTCTCTAAACTTTTATCACACAAAGCTCTCACCTTTCTATCTCTCTAATTGAGGAAGAAACCCACCGATCTATCTTCTAATAATATCAAAATTATCCATAGGTTAATCGTGACTTTCTCAATTAAATTAGGCTTCACATAATAACAAGATAATCTGAAGATGGTTAAAAAAGATGCGAAACTAAATCAATCTAGGATAAAAATAAGAAGCAAATTCATAACGAAAATTGAGTGCAAGGTTCTGCATTTTACAGCTGCAATCATGACTAAGGCGATAAACATTTAAAATTGTAGTCATTAACTGTAAACCAATCATATATATAACAAGGAAACCTGATTCTTCATATCAAACATAATAAAATCGAAAATGTAGACGTATTATTAGATAATAGTGACGAGTCAGATATCAACACGTGCAAAATGAAACTTTATTTTTTAAAGTTAAACATTCATCACTTTTTCAATCCAAACCCGACGAGGGAATAGAAAATAAAATAAATAATTGAGGCAGAGATAATGTCATAAACACCCTTAAATTATTCATTGGGTCCTTCGTGGCCCAGCAGGAGAAAAGAAAGAAGAAAAAAAAACTCATTTCTCACTATCAGACACCATTCATCCATCTCACTACTAAAAATTCCACAAACAGAGAGAGAGAGATGGCAAAGCCAGCGACGGAGTGGCGGTGGTTTAAGAGCTTCCAGTACGACCCGGAGAGGGACTCAGCGAGCGACACGCGGAACGTCCTGCTAATTGTGGCGGCGCTGATCACGGCTGTGACTTTCCAGGCCGGAGTCAACCCACCAGGCGGCGTCTGGCAGGACACACTACTTAAGAAAGACAACATAACGGTGATCCATACCGCCGGCACAGCAATCTACGCCTCGGACAAGACGGCGTACCACGTGTTCCTGGTTTCCAACACGGTGGCTCTCTCCACCGCAGTCCTCGTCATCATCTCGCTCACCTTCAGGTTCCCTTTCCATTTCGAGATTTGGGTCTCCACCCTCTCCATGATCATCACATACGGCTCCTCGGTATTCGCCATCACTCCCACTAAATGCGTCAGCTACCGCTTCATCCTCTTCACCGCCGCCGCACCCTTCTTGGCCCGCTTCCTCTGGGAGGTCTACGGCCGATGGGGTCGTCACCGCCTTTGCTGCTGTTGGATTACTTCTAAGTCTGGCAACTGAGTGTCAGTATCGTGTTTTGCAAATCTAATATGCTATACACTTTCGTAATTTCTACTAGTTTCGTCAGTACTCACTGTTGTGTTTGTCGTTTGATGAGGCCAAATCTCACAAAGATTAAGCATTGATGTTCTCGGAGCGCTTTGAGAGGCGTCAGCAATCTTCCGGAGTCATGTATTATTGTTTTTATACTCGAGTGGCCGATTTTAGCTTACTGCATATCAAATCGGAATTGGAGAAAAGAGCAACATGTGGACGGGATTTGCAAGCCTTACTCCGACATCTAGGCCCTGTAAATGTTGTTTTCGCGTATGTTCGTGTTTTAGTTTATATGTCGGTTTTTTTTTGCTGTGTTGTTGTTTTTCGTTTGGGTTTATTCTGGGCAGACTACAAAAGCTCAATTTGTTGCTCATGTATAATAAAGCTTTGATGAATATTGAATGGAAACCCTTAAATTAGGAGTATGTATGAGAATACTGATAGGTTCCAAACAACAATTCAAGGACAGTCGTGAAGAACATGCCACCAATGTGATTGTCGATGAAAATCAATAATATATATACTAACAAATTACACAATCATAAAAGTAACAAAGTAAAAAATGTGATAATATTTATTTATTTTCTGAAGTAAAGAAATGAGCCAAATACAAACACATGAAAAATGAACTTTTATCCTTCAAACTTTCATCACTTCTTTAATCCTACCCTACAGCAGAATATATTATCTTTGATGCCGATGATATTACCATAAATACCCCTAAATTAGTCATTGGGCTGTCCATATATACACGACAAAGAAAGACATCTCTTTATTAGAATCTCTTCCACACAAGTACACAACCAAAAAATTCCACGGAGCATAAGAGAGAGCGAGAAAGATGGCAAATCCAGCCACTGAGGGAGCGAAGAAGTGGCGGTGGTTCAGGAGCTTCCAGTACGACGCAGAGAAGGACTCGCCGGGTGACGCCCGGAACGTCCTGTTGGTAGTGGCGGCGCTGATCACTGCTGTGACGTTCCAGGCCGGAGTCAACCCCCCTGGCGGCGTCTGGCAGGATACGAAGGACAACCACACCGCCGGCAGGGCCATCTATGCCACGAACCCAGACGCGTATTACGTGTTCCTGGTTGCGAACACGTTGGCTCTATCCTCCGCCGTCCTCGTCATCGTCTCGCTCACCTACAGGTTCCCCTTCCATTTTGAGCTTTGGGTCTCCACGGTTGCCATGCTCGTCACATACAGCTCCGCCGTCTTTGCCGTCACGCCCCATGATTGCGTCAAATTCCGCTTCATCCTCTTGACCGGCGTCGCGCCCTTCTTGGGTCGCTTCCTCTGGGAGGTCTACCACCGATGGGGTCGTCGTCACTCGTGAGCGCGGTCGTGAGCTCCATGTTGGACTACGTCAACGGTCAACCCCTACATGTTTCTTTTCTTCATATTAATAATTTGCTATATTCTGTTTCTTATTCTTCTTGGTTTTAACTTTCTAGTTTTGCCACACTCTTCTAGTTTCTCCAGTGTGTATATGAAAATATGTGCGTGTAGTATCGTAAATAATATTTATCTATATTCGTATCGTGAGTAGCTTTTATTCAATTTTATATATATGAGGCTGGAGATACTCCATCTCAAAAACAAAAGTTATATTACTCAATCAGTCTTACTGAAGATTTTTTTTTCATATTGAATGACGTGATCATATATATATATATATATATTATATTATCAAAGTAGAATTAGGAAGACATTTAATTACAAATGGTATGATGATACGTGATTACAATTAACAGAAGAAGCAGATTAAGAATATATATTCAAATGGTTGTGGCAAAAAATCACTTCGTCGAATTACTAGAATTTTCGCTTCCTCTAAGGTGGAAAACTTATGTGTTATGACTCGCTAACCCTAAACCTAATGTATATAAAATCATGGTTTCGACCTAATTGACTATAATCAATGATTTTAATTATTTAATCTCGTCAATTGATAAAGTTCACTGGCAAGTCTTGGTTAATTAAGTTCACTGGTCGTCCGTCAATATTAATAACATTAGCTCTTTATTTATAGGAATAATAGCCGTTAATTAAGTGTGGCCAAAGTTTGGCCAAGTGTGCAAATAATTGGCCAAAGCAATTTAATATCGATATAAGTATTCGAAGTTTATCAAATCGTGGCGTGTACAAATTTCATCCACTCCAGCACGACGCCCCTTAAGCGATTTAACACAAAATGCATTACAATGTATATTATCAAATACATTAAGACAACTCGCATAACATATTAGCACAAAATACATTAACGGGCGTTGGGTTTGAGTAGATGAATTTGTACACGCCACGATTTTGCAAACTTTGAATACTTATGTCGATATTGAATCGATTTTACCACTTATTTGCACATTTGACCCGACTTTGACCACTTTTTTTGTTGCTATTATCCCTTATTTATATATATCGAGGCATCCCGGTAATCATCAATGGACATTCTACCTAAGTTGCCTAAGTTGCTTTGCCGCGACACGATGTGCTACGTCGGAGCTGCGGCGAGAATAGATTTGGCGCTGTCAAACGGTATTAAAGCTTGAAGCTTATTGTCGTTTTGTATTAGTTAACTCTGTCATATGTCGTATTGTATTAGCTGAGTGTCGTATTGTAAGTCTGGTGGTTAATTTGTTAGTTTAGTTGGTTAGATCATTTTGTAATCATCTATATAAGAGCTCAACTTATATTCATTATTCAATTAATAAAACATCGAGGTATTTTCATAATTTCCTCGATTAACATGCAATAATTATGTCTGTAGGTGGACCATCTCAACTTATATTCTTATTAACATCTAGGTATTTTCAGAATTTCCTCGATTAACATGCAATACTTCTGTCCGTTGGTGGACCATCTCCATTATGGTTGCGCTCTGGGTCAGCGGCAAAAAGCCGCGGCATGGATAACTAATGCTGCGGCGTGTTAAGTTTATGCGACGGATAAATCCGACGTTTGACATAGAGTCGTGGCTTCTTCACAATAAGCCGCGGCGTGTTTAATTAATTTTTACAATTTTACCCTAAACTTTAAACCCATAAAATTAAACTGTAATTATGTTTATTTTTATGTTTTTGGTTTGAACAATTATTTAATTAATATTACATTGTTGTGTTTTTTGTTTGAACGATTATTTAGTTAAGATTATTAATTACATTGTTTTTTTTTTTTAATAAAATTATCAACATTTTCATAGTTTATTAATAAGATAATTTAATTTAGTAAAATTGTGTTACAATTAATATGATAACTAATAATTACATTGTAAAACTTATCATGCCGTGGCATTTAAATGAACACGCCGTGGTTTCAATTTATTTACCAATTTACCCTCTGGATTAGGCAACTCACCGCGGCATCGTCACAAAAGGCCTCGGCGAGTTGCATAATTATGAGGATATATTGTTAAACAGAACAGATAAGTCGCTGCATTCTGTTACCCATGCCTTGGCATGGCATACGAAGCCATGGCTTGCTGATACCATGCCGAGGCATGTATATTGTTTCAAATTATACAGAGAGCATAGATTCTGTATGTCATTAAATGCCGCGGACCATTCTGCCGCGACGATTGTTTAAAGGCCGAGGCATATTTTTCAACATGCCTTGGCGTGACTTCGAATACGGTTGTTAGAAATGGTTCAATAGGTTATGCCACAGCACTGTTAACATTGTTCCGCGGCCAGTGTCATACTTCATTCATTTGGAAAAAATTAAAAAATATATCGAATACAACATTACATTTATTAATTTTAAAACAACAAAATCACTTTGAAAAATTCAAGATTACATTTAATATTAAAACAACATAATCGCTTACAACAATTAAACATTACATTTAATAATTTTAAAACAACAAAATCACTTACAACAATTAAATATTACATTTAATAGTTTTAAAATAACAAAATCACTCACAACAATTCAACATTACATTTAATACTTTTTAAATAACAAAATAACTCACAACAATTCAATATTATATTAATAAAACTACAACAATTAAATTCATAATTCGTCATCAATATCTAAATCTCTACGACAACGATTGGCATGTCGACGTAAATGAGTTGTGCCTCGTTCAACGATTGCGAGAATCTCTTGTCAGCACCATTTGCATTTCGCGTACCTATCTTGAGTTTGAGTCTCATTGTTCCATTTGAGCCTCATTTGAAAAGCTGATTCCCATAGTAAAGACGGTAGCCTACCACGTCCACGCCCACGCCCCCTCGTCGGTCGTGGCCCACCGGCACGAGAGGTCCGATTTAGAGTTGGATGGGGAGGCATTTCAAACTCCTCGGTGTCGTCGGAGGAGACGACAATAGTATTATTGGAACTTGTATCCATGGAAAAACAATCATCATCGGACGAAGAGGAAGAGGAATACACGAAAAAGAATTGGTTATATTCCGATGACAAACCGAAACGAGACAGATCATCCATAACTAAGAAAAGTGATGATATTTTTGAATCTAAGGATAAATTTGGTGAACAATAGAATAAAATGTGAGCAAGTATATGTTTAAATAGAAGATTTGTGTGGATTTTAACGTTTTTAACATTATTTTGACAAGTATAGCCGTTTATGACCGTTGTGGGGTAATAATTCCGGTGAATAAAAAAACTAGCCGTTTTTGTGTCGGCGACAGAAAGCCGCGGCATGGATAACATATGCCGCGGCGTGTTAAGTTTCTGCAACGGATATATCCGACGTTTGACATAGAGCCGTGGCTTCTTCACAATAAGTCGCGGCGTGTTTAATTAATTCTTACAATTTAACCCTTAACTTAAACCCTAAACTTTACAATTATTATAATAACCAATATACCCTCTGGATTACGCAACTCGCCGCGGCATCATAAAAAAAGGCCTCGGCGAGTTGCATAATTATGAGCGTATATTGGTAAACAGGAGAGATAAGTCGCAACATTATGTTACCCATGCCTTGGCATGGCCAAGGAAGCCTTGGCTTGGGGATGCCGTGACGAGGCATGTATGTTGTTTCAAATTATACAGAGAGCGTGGATTTTGTAAGTCATTTTATGCCGCGACGTTATCATTATTCTGCCTCGGCGATTGTTTAAAGGCCGAGGCATATTTTTCAACATGCCGTGGCGTGATTTCGACTACGGTTATTAGCCATGGTTCAATAGGTCATGCCACGGATTCTTAACAATACGCCGCGGCATTATGAATTAATTTTTATAATTTTTCCTAAATTTTAAACCCATAAAATTAAACAGTAATTATTATGCGTTTCATACAAATATGTAAGAATACATATGTGATTAATTATGAAATATATAGAATTATGAATACATATGTTTATATTATAAATACATGATTATCATCAATAATTCCACATTACAAGTACCACATATGAAAAGTACCACATTACAAAACATTGCTAGTACCACATTACAACACATTACAAGTACATTATGAGAAGTACCACATTGCAACACATTTCAAGTACCACATTACAGCACATTACAAGTACATTATGATAAGTGCCGCATTAGAACTCCATTACAATTTAAAGCTACATTTGTCACATAATAATAACAATACAATTAAAAAACGTAAAATAATAAATATTTAGATACAATGTTTTCTACGACAACGCACGGCATGAGCACGAAGCGAATAGATTTCTCTATCTAGGTATGGAAGAACAAACAATAGTCCGCACCATTTGCATTTAGTGTTCTTATCTAAATTTTGAGTCGAGCTATTCCACTCATACTTTATATGGAAATCTGTCTCCCATGATGAAGAAAATTGTGATCCACCACTACCTCTTGTGCGGCTTGAACCAACGGAAAGAGCGGTGCGAATCTGACCTGTACGTATTTCAGACTCTACGGTTTCTTCGGAACATTGAACGCTTTCTTGAGAATTTGTTTCTGGGAGTATAGTATCATTGGAGTTTATAATTTCTGGGACTTCCAAATCAGAGTTTGTTTCAGGGACCACCGTATCATCGGAATTTGTTTCTGGGACCACCGTATCATCTGATAGATTTACCTGGTGATCGTTGTCATCATCGAAAGAAGACGAAGAAGAGGACGAAACAATAACGACTGGGCCATTACCGATAGAAGACGGATGATCATCCATAATAATTTTCAATTTTTGTAGACAAGATATTTTGTGTGGGTTAAAATATAAGTTAAATGGTTGTATATATAGAAAAAAGTTATGAACTATAAGTTTTTTAAACTATTTTCGCAAATATAGCTGTTTATAACCGTTGGAAGGTAATAAATTTAACCCTAGTAGCTAGTAAAAATATAGCCGTTTTAACGTCAGCACGACCACGCCGCGGCGTATTAACAATAAGCCGCGGCACTTTGAAGTTTGTCACCATTCTGCCCTCCGATAAATGATGAAAGCCGCGGCTAATAAATTAAAGGCCGCGGCGAGTTTCGAAATCAGGGGGTATAATTGTAAATAATAGAAGTATGCCGCGGCGTTATGTAACAAATGCCAAGGCATGAAACATAAAAGCCTCAGCTTACTGTCACCATACCGTGGCGTAAATCGAGAAAAATCTTCCCCGAGAAATCACGTTTGATCGAGAATCTCTAAAAAAAAGGGTCTATAATAGATCAACATGCCGTGGCGTAATTACATAACGCCGCGGCATACTTCGCAGATCTGCCTTTTTTTTATACCCATTTACACCATAACTCAAAAAACCCTATTTTTTTCTCCCTTAGGCAACTTTCCTTCGATTTCGAATTCGAGCTCGGTGCTTCGTCGTGGAAGAAAACGGTATTTAATCATCAAATTCTTTATTTGCAATATGGCATTTAGGGAATGGATGACGTAAAATAGAATGAGCGATGATTACCGACATGGTGTTCAAGAATTTATGGATTTTGTGCGTTTAAACTTTGAAGAAGGAGATTTGATTAGGTTTCCTTGTCTTTTATGTGGAAATTTAGTTTCGAAATCTATGAAAGTAGTGAGCTATTGGTATTAGGAGTTCCTATGATCATTGGTACTTTCATGGAGAAAAGATGCATGGTAAAAGAGTCAATGATTTAGTTGAAGAAGAAGAAGATGAAGACGAAGCTGATGACATTGGTGGTTTGATGGATGATATCGACTATAATTTTGTGGGAAGACCGCAATTATTAGAGTCGATGGTGGGGGATTTCTAAGCGCCTTTGTATGATGGGAGTAACACAACGAAAATAGGGTTTTTGGTATCATTATTCCATTTAAAGGCGACAGGAAGTTGGACAAATTCTAGCTTTACGCAATTGTTGGAACTCTTTCGTGAAACGTTGCCGGGCGGTAATAAAGTTCCGACAGGAATATATACGGCAAAAAAGACACTGGTTTTGTTAGGTTTAAAGTTTGAAAAGTTTCATGCATGTCCAAAAGATTGCGTACTGTATAGGAACGAGCATACAAAATTAAGTGAATGTCCACTGTGCAATGGGTCAAGGTGGAAGACACGAAAAGAGCCACATGACGGTATCAAAGGGGTTCCGCAGAAAGTATTATGGTACATTCCTCCATTCACCCGCCTCAAACGCATGTTTAACAATATTAATCACGCGGAGAACATGGTTTGGCACTCAAAAAATCAGAGTAATGATGGCATTTTAAGACACTCTTGTGATGCTTCACAGTGGAAATTTTTTTATACTCGGTATCCGGAATTCAGCTCAGAACCCAGGACTTTGCGTCTCGGTTTGGCAACAGACGGGATGAATCCTTTTGGTAACACGAGTAGTCGCTATAGTGTTTGGCCGGTAATACTTTGCAACTACAATCTCCCTCCGAAGTTGTGTATGAAGCGGAAGTTCTTGATGCTGACTCTTTTAATTTCGGGACCGAGCCAACCAGGAAATGACATCGACGTCTACTTGGCACCTTTGGTCGATGATCTAAAGATGATGTGGAATGAAGGAATTGAGATCAACAATGCTTACCGACGCGAAGTGTTCAAGTTGAAAGCAATGTTAACGTGGACAATCAATGACTTCCCGGCATACGGAAACGTGGAATCGGTGAAATGTTCTATTGGTTGTCCAGTCTGCATCAAAAATACATCTTCAATCCGGTTTAAACATGGGAAGAAAACAGTTTTTCTCGACCATAGGAGATTTTTACCGAGAGATCATCCGTACAGAAAGAAAGAAAAAAAGTTTAATGGACATCAAGAACATCGACCGCCTCCAAAAATTTTGAACGGTGAAGATGTCTATAAACTAATTTGTGAAGAGACTTATGAAGTGCGTGGAAAAAGAACGTCGAATGGTAAGAGGAAGCAAAAGAAATTTGAAGATAGACCGTTCAAAAAAGTATCAATCTTCTAGGAGCTCCCGTATTGGAAACGCATTACATTCGACATTGTTTGGACGTTATGCACATTGAAAAAAAATGTATGTGAAGCGATTGTTGGTACATTGCTTGAAGATCCAAATAAAACAAAAGACGGGAAAAATGCTCAACAAGATCTCGTTGAATTGGGTATAAGACCGGATTTGCATCCTAAAATGGATGGAAAGAAGACATTACTACCACCGGCTGTCCACACTTTATTGAGAGCGAAGTGAAGGAAGCTTTTTGGATGACTTGCAGCGATAAAAGTTCCCGAAGGTCATTCTTCGAAGTACAATAGGTTTGTATCTATGAAAGATTTGAGACTTATCGGAATGAAGACTCACGATTGTCATATGTTGCTTCAACAAATACTGCCTCTTGCATTGCGAGGGTTTTTGCCAAAGGAAGTTTGATTTGCAATTTCAAAGTTATGGGAATTTTTCAACAAAATTTGCTCCAAAACTATTAAGGTTGAAGGTCTTGACGAGTTGCAAGCGGACTTGGTAAGAACCCTATGTATGCTCGAGATGTTCTTTCCACCCTCATTTTTTGACACCATGATTCAGTTAACCGTTCACCTAGTATGGGAAGTGAAGTTATGTGGACCTATATTTCTACGCTGGATGTATCCAATTGAACGGTATATGAAAGTCTTGAAAGGGTACGTGAAGAATTACAATCGACCAGAAGGGAGCATTGTCGAAGGATTATGGCAGAAGAGTCGGTTGAATTTTGTGTAGAGTATTTCCCGAGAACTCGGCCACTTGGTGTTCCCAAATTAGCCAAAGCGGAATCCAAAGGCTTATCTGCAGGTAATTATTATAATTTTTTATAAATAAATACGATGTTAATATTTAGATTACGTGTTGAATATAATATTTATTTTGATGTTTTTATGCACAGCAAATCCTTAAACTGTCAACCGAAAGAATGGGAGCAAGCCATTCTCTATGTGTTTCACAATTTAGACGTCTTGGAACCCTTTATCGATGTGAATATGAATGAGTTAAGGTCTACTTATCCAAAAAGTCAAAAAACGAAAAACGGCTAAAAAAAGAGCATTACCGTACGTTTGCAAAGTGGATCGATGAATATTGTTATGCAAGAAGAAAGAATTTATATGAGACATTATTGAAGATCTCTAGCGGGCCTTCACAAGTAGTTACCAGGTACACGTCATGGTACGTTAATGGGTACACGTTTTACATAAGGCAAAGGGATGAAAAACACCTTGTACAAAATAGTGGTGTTACATTCTTTGCGGAAGGAGTCCATGTTGCGTCGGCCAAGGATAAAAATCCAAAACAAGCTTTTATGAGCTATTTTGGCTATGTAGAAGATATTTGGGAGCTCGATTATTGTGGTTTGCTAGTTGGATTGTTTAAATGCAAATGGGCGGACAACAACCACGTCAAAGTTGCCAATGATGGAGTTACTGTTGTTGACTTCAGACGGATGAGTTATGCCAATGATTCATTCATGTTGGCATCCCAAGCATCTCAAGTGTTTTATGTCTCGGACCTGGTCGATCAAGAATTATCTCTCGTCGTGCATGTGAATGCGAGAAATGTAGAAGAATCGAATGAAGAAGTTGAAGACATCACTACCATCGCACCATTCTCCAACGGGCTACAATCGTTTGAAGACGTTGATGATGATGATGATGTTTCTTTTTTGCTACGTCGAGATATCCCGGCATTTGAAATTGATTGAATAATAATTTTATTGTAATAATGTTATATTTCGATCTTGTTTTTCATGTATGAACAATTAGTTATCATATTTATTTAATTGGAAATTGATTGAACAATTATTTTTCAATTAGTTATCTTTTAAAATTTTGTTGTTTGGAAATTGATTGAACAATTGTTTTTCTAAATAAGTTTGTTAAATAAATGTAAATTTGGTTCATTTTGCACTTAATACCGCGGCGTTTTTAGGAAGTGGCGTGGCGCGTTTCATACGATAAAAAATGCCGCGGCGTCTAAACAAACACGCCGCGGCGAGTTGCATAGGGGAGAGGGTATATACGTGAATTCAGAGGGACACCGCGGCTTAGACATACCGACGCCTTGGCATATGTACATAAAGCCTCAGCGTATTTAGTTCATGCCGCAGCATATATCGCATAGAAATTATACAGAGAGCATGCGTTTTCTTTAGGCAAATAAATGCCATGGCGTACAAAGAATAGGCCTTGGCATGCCAGAAAGGTCGAGGCGTAGTACAACAACGCCGCAGCATACTTAGACAAAAACTAAACACATAAACCAAACAAAATTTTTATGCGCGCGTTAAATTAGGTTATGCCGCGGTAATGTCACACATGCCGCGGCGTTCGCAGACGAGCCTCGGCTTGTTGATTTTTGTGCCGCGGCGTATTTACATACCAAAATATTGAAGAGTCTGTGTTAGTTAAACCTTAACGTGCCGCGGCCTTGTAAAGAACGTGCCACGGCGCGTCTCATACGGAATACAAAATGTTGCGGCGTTTCAAGAAAAGCCGTGGCGAGTTTCATATATAGCATATGGTACATAGGTAAATTCAATATGACACCGCGGCTTACGTATATCTACGCCTTGGCATGAGTAAATAAAACCTCGGTGAGGTTATATAGTGCCGCGGCATAAATTGCGTACAAATTATACAGAGAGCATGTTTTCTGGAGACCAAATCTTGCCGTGGCGTACGTAAAATAGGATGTGGCATGACCAGAAGGCCGAGGTGTATGCCGCGGTATAGTATGTAACTGCCGTGGCGTACAGGTACGAGCCCCGGCTCATTTATTTAATGCCGTGGCATATTTACATCCCAAAATTATACAGAGTCGGTGTTATTTCGAACCTCAACGTGCCCCGGCTTATATAAACCACGCCCTGGTGTGTATTTTTCCACGTTGGACTACGCCGCGGCAGGTGAAGGTTAAGCCGCGGCATGTTTCGGGATTTTCAGATAACGGTTGCGTTATTCCGTTGTCCGAAGCCGTTTTTGAAATTTTTTATTCGATTTTAACCTGATTTCCCTCCATTTTTATCACACTTCAGCCCTATTCCTTCCCTCTTTTTCTTTAACTCTTCTCTCTTCTCTCTTCTTCCTCTCTCTCTTCTATTTTCTCCCATAACATCGCCGTCGCCGTGCTCCGCCGTGCTTCGCCGTTCTCCGCCGTGCTCCGCCGTTCTCCCCTGTGCTCTGCCGCCGATGTATTCGTTGCCGTGCCCTAAATCCGTTGAGGTGTGCTTTATCTTGTTCCTTCAACAAGCTAAGTCCTACCCCGTTCCCTAACTCTGAGTTGTTGATTCTAACAAGGCTATAATCCTATTCGAATTCAATATTACATATGTATTGCATTTTGTTAATGTTTTTTTATAAAAATGTTTTTATGCTTTTGTTGTCTTTCATGTTTGCCATGAAATGTTGTTTTTATGCTTTTGTTGTTTTGAATGTTTGCAATGAAATGTATTTGTTGTCTTGACTTATTTGATGTTTATGAATTTTTGGAAATGAGTCAAATATATATTTAGGAAAGTTAGCTACTACTTGAATATGTCGGAGCGACAAGTAATTAGGCCATCAACCGATCGAGAAGAAACGTCATCATCCGATGACGAAGAAACTACGCCCGGTTAGTAGTATTGTTATTTTGTTTAAGGTATTGTATTTCATTGAATCTATCTAGTATTTAAAATTGATAATTTATTAATTTATTTGTTTCCAGCTCTTAACAAAAACGATGAAGTAGAAAAATGTGTTGGGAATCACGTCTCGGATTCCGTGTAAATTATCACGAGTTATACCTCCGAACCATCCGGTTAACATTTAAAAAATTATTTTAAAGCGGAAAACTTGTTATCCGTACAACGGTCCGAATATCGGATAATTTCCATATCCCAAGATTTTATAAATATTATGTAATTTAATATTAATAAATCATTATTAATAAACTAGTCATAATAGGAAATAATAGAAAGCAGTAAATGGTTGCATTTATTAACCCAATGCATAAGGTCGTACCTCTTATGGCGACTTCCAACTGCGCGTTATGAATCGGGCAGGGCTCCGCCGGTGCTGAGGGAAACTCCCGTGATCTTCCGGGATATTCTCCTGGAATCCTCGTACCGAAGCGTGGGCTTCGCCGGCAGGACTCCGTCGCAAAATTTTAACTGATGGTTCTTTTTAAGCTTCCGGAGAAATAAACTCCTAAGCCGAACCAGAAAAAAAGGAGATCAGAGAGAAAATTAGCAGACCCTGAGGAAGAGGGAGACTTCGAATTTTTCTCTGGGGAAAGGTGTGAAAAATGTGTAGAATGAGCATCCTATTTATAGGCTCAAAACGTAACCGAATTGGAGAATTTCCCTCCCTATTTTTTTCGAATTCTATTAATTAAATATAATTAATTATCTTAATCCAATTGTCCAGATTTAATCTCATCTAAATCAAATGGATATAATTAATTAGGGATTTAATTAAATAAGAAAGATTTGGATAAATCAAAAATCCAATCTTATCTTCTTATCTTTATAAAATTTGAATTATCATATATATTTATAATAAAATTCGAATTATCATTATCTAGATCCAACGGTTGAGATAAATCTTTAAACCGATCTAATGGATCAAATTAGTTTAGAATAAAATCAAATATAAAAAGATTTATTAAAAAACAATTTCGAATTTATCCATAAACTATAATTCGAATATATATATAAATATATAATTAATTAATTTTCAATCCGACGGTAAAGATTAAATCTTAGAACGATCTAACGGATATAATTAATTAACCAAAATTCAAAAAATAAAACTTGGTCACCAAGTTATTAATTTCGAATTTATCAATATCCTAATCCAATGGTTGATATTAAATCATAACCGATGCAATGGATAATATTGATTTTAGGGATTTGCTAAAATACCAAAACATTTGGTACTTATGCCGAAAATATGGAAATACCAAATCATACCATTCGAATTTAGCTAGGGTTTCATATATCAAACCCTAATTCGAATTTACACATATGAATATATATAAATATATATTTTTATTTATTAATATAAATCTATTAATTATTAATTAATTATTAATAAGATATTAATAATTAAATCCAAATAATTAAATTATATTAATATTTCCTGATCTCAATATTACACATTAAAATGTCATGGTGCCACACCATCATTTAAATTCGTGACATGTGATTTAATTTCAAAGTTTATCGAACCGATCATAAACTTAGAAAATCCATAAATCACTAACCGTAAGTCGCAATGACTTGGTTCAAAAAGAAAAGTTGCTTAGAATTTAATTTCCAACAACATGATGTTGATAGAAAATCTAAATACTAACTTTCTTTTACCAGTTAATTTCGTGTACCAAAATATGGTACTTTTGCCACGCTAATGATAAAACTATCTGATGTCTGCCACAGACTTTTCAGTTTTATAAGTCAAGCCAAATGATTAAAAATTATCCAGAATGTATTCTAATCACGTACGTATCATCCGTTAGGGAGCTATCCTGGGGACCATGGACCCGTATCACTTAAGCTCCAACGAACTGCTAGTTGTTCGTCAAACCTCGAAGTGATTCCACTATAGACCCGAGGCTGCACTCTTTAGTGATACGGTATATATTATTCCATTTATAACAGCAGGGTGTACATTGATACAATCAAATTCGGGTTATTGATCTTTCACTTGATGATCCACTCTTTAGTGATACGGTTTCTACCTTTATGCCCCTCATTGCATTTTCATCATTGACTCAGTCAGTAATATTATGAGCAACCCATTTATGATTTTGATTCATAAGTTGCGCACGGGTACCTCTCACTTCTCAATACTGACAATCAAGGGAATCATCATCACTCTGAAGAGAGCTGTGTGATGCCCATGTCTATGACCAAGCTACCCTTACTGCTGACTATCATGTTCCGAAAATAATAGTGTTGGGAACAGCGGTAATTTTTCGTGTTCTTTAACGGTTAAATCAAAGAACAATCAAGCCAGCAACTTGGACTCAAGATCACTCGGGACTTAGATCGAATAACCATTTGATCATCTACTAGTGACTCAACTCCAAGCTATCAGTGACGGTCTTATATGATAACTTCCGGAGTTTAAGTCAGGTCCAGTCCAGTATGAAGACACTTCATACTTAATTCACTTCTAGTGAGTGTGACACACACAAAATCCAGAATAGGATGATCACTTAGTCACATTAATGGCCTTATACGATTAATGGGCTCCCACCCAGTTGATCAGGTCACGGGCATTTTAAGTTCATTTATAATGATTATTAATTCTTCTTCACATTGACTCTGTTGTGATAATAATAACATAATTGCATCCTTCATCAACTAAGGAATCAAACATTCTATTTTACTCTACCACAAACTATAATAAGATTATCATAATAAGCATCATCTTTATTCAACGACTTGTCATAATCGTTTACAAATGGATAAAATATCTTGTTAAAGGACACATATGTCCAACAAAATGTACAAGAAAACTTAGAGGAGAAGGAAAAAGAAAAGTGAACCTCATGAAAAGTATCACTATCTTAAACATAAGAGGGAAAAAATACTTGTGAGATTTGATGAGAAAAAACAACCGGATGGAAGAGATGGTGATCTTTTAGCTAGTTGGATTGGTGTTCTTGCTCGGGAATTTATTCCAATTACTATATCCGATTGGAGATTGAAGAGTTTAAAAAAGGTGAAACATAGGATATGGAATGAAATCCAACAAGCATTTGTTATTCCGAACAAGTACAAGAAGATGTGTTTATCTTGTGGTGGGGAATCGGCAAGATACTTCCGGTATGATATCTCTACCCTATTTAAGAGAGATCCGAATAATAAAAGAATCTTCGAGCGACCTGATATTGTTAAGAAGTATTACACGAGCATCACGGATGAACATTGGGAGGAGTTTGTTAATATTAGATTAAGCGATGAGTTCAAAGAAGTCTCGGATCAAAACAAAGCTAATAGGGCTCTCGTTGAGTACCCCTCTAGATCGGGTCGAAACGGATATCGGAAGCTCGATCAAATGCTAGTAAGGGTTTTAATTTTATATTTTAAATTTAATCTATTGTCTATAATTGAATAACATTTTCCTTTGTTTCGTAGTTTGAAAAAAATGACGTATGGGCGACAAAGCCGGAACTTAGGATCGAAATGAGGCATAATGGGGATGGTTCATTAAAAGATCCAAATCTAGAGCTTATTGTGAATAAAATAGTAAGTTCAATGAGTTTATGTTATATAGTTATATATATATATATATAAATTATCTTGATGTTATTTGTATATTATTGGCTTAAATATGTGTAATAATTCATTTTGTTATTAGGTTGAATGTACCACTCAAGTTGTGGGCGACGATGAGGAAGACGATATTTTGACAAGAGCTTTGGGGAAGAAAGAACATCCTGGACGAGTTCGGGGACAATCCAAATACGTCTCAAAGCGAGCATGTTACAAACAAGCCAAATATTCAACGAATCCCCTCGTTCAAAGTCTCCTAGCCGAAATTACAGATATGAAAGTCAAGTCGGAAGCGAGAGATGCGACTTTCAAGGAATGGAAGGCTAAAGTAGAACAACTGATCCAAGGATCATCTTCAAGAAATATTCAAGGTAGTAATGAACCACTCGATGCGCATAGTCCGATAAGTCGACCTCTTGCTCCTTTAGCACCGATTGAATTGAATTTTGATGACGATCGTACTTCCGCAACAAAGGCTAAGAGCAAAGATTTTATTTCAAAAGGATCGAGTCTAGGGAGTAACGAGCCTTGTGATGTGCAAAGTCCGGGAAGGTCACCGTTTACTCTCGTATCGCCGGTTAATGTGCAACTTGATGAAGGTCAAATTCCGGCGAAAAAGGCTAAGCGTAAAGGGTTCCTTTCGAAAGGACCGAATAGTGAGAATATAAAATCTTTTAATGTGCAAATTTGCGCTAGTCAATTGATTGCTCCCTCACCGGAGCTTGCGAACGTTCAAATTCAAGCTAAAAAGGCAAAGAGCTCGCCTTTGGTTTCAAAAGGACCTATTCTAGGTATTGGTGAAATTTCCGCGGTTGATCCGGCATCGTCTATTCCAAATACGCCCATTTCATTTAATGAAGGTGTTGATTGTCTCCTTTTTTCGGAGGGAATCGTTGAGCACGTCGCGACCGGGAAGGTGTTCCTAAAAAATGGAGAGGTTGGCGAGAAAATTCACAACATACCGTTGGATAGATATCATCGTCAGGTGTTAGTAGATGTGTCGATGTCTAAAGCCCCTATTCCTCTCCCGGTATCGGTTCAATGGATCGAAATCATTGATGACGCGGTGGGGACCTTTGTGCCTAGGCCAGTGTCCCTTATTTGAAGATTTAAACTCCAAAGGTAATCAAGCTCCCAAACCTAAGCCCAAAAATATAGCCAAAAGTTCGTATTACAATGAAATGGCACAAAAGATTAACTTGAACCATGTTAATCCCCGATTGAGAGCGTTAGTGTCTTATGCAAACGACTATATGCTTGCAAAGGGAAAGAAAATAGCAGTTGAGCTTGATAAGAGTTTGTGTGATTTCGCTCCGTTGTTGAATTTTGATGATATACATGAATTTCTCCTCTCTCAAGACTTGACCGTACTATGGATAATGATTTGTCAAAGGTATGTTTCCATTTTCATTGGCGATTTCATAATTATTAAATATATAAATTATTGATTCATTTGTTATACATTAATTATTGTTATTTTTATTTGTAGTTATTTGCAAGAAAATCACATTCGCAATCCGGAGATTTACGGTTTTCTTCCTCCATATGAAGACATCAGGTCCAACACAAAAGTAGGAGATGCTAAGAAAAATGCATTAAAACTTGATGTTGATCAATACTACAAAATTGCATGCATGGCGAAAGATGGTTAATGCCTTACAATAGTCGTCACCATTGGATTCTTCTTGTTTTTAACCCTTGGAAGGCTACCGTAGCAAAGTTTGATTCTCTCCCCAATTCAAGTGGTTTAAATAGCCACTTAGAGCAATTTTTCCAAAAGTAAGTATTCTAAAACATAATCATTTTTATGTTTAAGTTATTTGAATTCTTTACTTTTTTTTTGTAGTATTGAAGACATATTCAAGGTTGATCACAACACCGGCCTCATGACACCCTCGTTGATAAAAACGGTGAATTCAAAAGGATGTCCCAAACAACCAGGAAATCATGAATGCGGATATTACGTCATGAAGTTCATGCACGACGTTGTGAGAAATGGTATGAATTTCGTCGATAGCAAACTAAATTATAGTGTAAGCGAAATAGATGGATTGAATGTAGATTTAGGTATGTATGTGCTATAAAAGTTTGCTAACTATGACGATGAAGATTAAAACATAGTTTGCATTTGTTTGTTTATATTTGAACGCTGAATTTTGTATGGGGGATTATATGTTTGGTATGTATCGATCGTATAATCTTTAACCGATGATCTTTTAATGTATTAATATTTTATTTTAATATTTTGGATTATTGCTTTTAATAAAAAATTTAATTTATATTTTTTTTAATAAAATATTAAGTATTAATTACAATTTCTATAGGTATTAGAAAGAGGATAAAAAGTTACCGGGAGAATTTTTTCAAAAAATCGTCCATTTTTTTTTAGTGTCTTTTTCAACAACGTTTAAAAACCGTCGCCCAAAACAAATACAACATTTCGGAATACAGTTTACGCCGCGGCTTCCAAAAACACGCCGCGGCGGATCTATACTACGTACGATGGTAAATTCCATTGTTCGTAATTTCTTTACGCCGCGGCTTTTAGGAAACAATATCGCGGCCTACTTGAAACGATGCTGCGGCATGTTTCTTCAAGCCGAGGCTTAATTTTGAAATTTCGAAAACACCCGCGGCGTGGTTTGATCATGCCGTGGAGTTTGAAAATGTTGAAATGTCTAAAATAAGCCTCAGCTTGTTAAAGATATGCCGCAGCGTTTTCTAAACTAAGCCTTGGCGTGTTTGCCTTGTTTATTCGTTTCCAGCCGCGGCCGGTTTGATTTAATGCCGCGGCGTTTAGCTTTCGAACATCGGATAATTTCGTTGTTCGTTCATTTCTAGCCGCGGCTAGTTAACATTACGTCGCGGCGTGTTTGACTTTTGATTCGATTATAGCCGCGGCCTGATTGATTTTGTGCCGCGGCTTTTTGCTTTCGAACCACGAATAATTCCGTGGTTCGTTCATTTCTAGCCGCGGCAAGTAAACATTACACCGCGGCGTGGTTGGCTTTATATTCGATTATAGCCGCGGCCTGTTATTTTGTGCCGCGGCTTTTGATTTCGAACCACGGATAATTCCGTTGTTCATTCGTTTAGAGCCGCGGCATGTTTGATTACACGCCGCGGCGTTATCGCGTTCGAACCACGGAAATTTTCGTTGTAGGAAGATTTTCTCAACCATGGAAATAAATCCGTGGTTGGAACGTACTACCATGCAGGATTCTACCATGATTAAGAACCATGGTTGAAATTTTTCAACCATGGTTTTTAACCATAGTTGAAACCCGGATTTGTAGTAGTGCTATGAGATACCAATCGACAAGCGATATATCCGTAAAATGAAAAGCGCGAAACGACATCGGCAAGCGGTATTTAAAACCTTGATAATAATAACAATACGTAATAAATTAATGTATACTAAGTTACTAACAATGCAAACTAATGAAACTGTATAATATATAAACAAACTAATGTACAATAACAAGGGATAATAGCGGTAAAAGTGGCCAAAATTAGGCCAAGTGTGCAAATAAGTGGCCAAACCGATTTAATATCGGCATAAGCATCCAAAATTTACCAAACCATGGATAGTACAAATTCCATCCATTTCATGTCAACGCCGTTTGCCACGTCATTTCCACAAGTGTTGGGCTTTGCACACTCGGCCTAACTTTGGCCACTTTTGCCTCTTTCATCCCTTTTTTTATGTTCCAAAGTATTTTTTTAGGGTTTATCTAGATTTTTTTGTTAACGTTTTTTCTTTTTCTTAAGATTTGAGTAAAACTTGATTTCCGAAAGAACTGATTCTGGTTTTTTAAATTTACAACGTTGAATATCACTCTCAATTTTGAAAACATTAAAATGTGTTATCGGTTTCACATGTAATTTACGAAATACCTCTATCTATTTAATTGTTAGGGACCATTAGATTTTTTTTAAAGGAATTGGTACGAAATACCCATTTAGCCACAATTTATTTTTAAATTACTCATTGTGTTTATTAAAATGTACTAAAATAGGCATGTTTTGAAAAATTTGTACAAAATAAAATTTTCGTTATTAATGTTGGCCTAACATTGTTAGTTAGCGCCGAGACTAAAATCGATACTTTGTAATATTATTTTATTTAGGGATAATAGCGGCAACAGTGGCTAAATTTAGGCCGGGTGTGCAAATAAGTGGCCAAAGCTCAACACTTGTGGAAAGGTAGAAATAAGAATGCAGGCCCAAACAATCCCAATTTCAAAAGATGAAGGAGAGTTGTGCCCAACTCAACGGGGAAAACGTCGGAGGATGGAGGAAGCGATCACCACGATATCGGCGATTCGTATGCAACAAGCCGATCGGCCGCCGTGAAAACCATGTGTTGGAACGCCCCAAGATTATGTAATTCTTTAGCGATGGGACGCTTATGGAGGCTAATCTTTGAGCGGAAGTCGGGCCTCCTCTTTTTGTCTGAAACGAAGCTTAAATAAGGTCAGGCGGATGGTTTGAAATGGAAACTAGGATTCACAAATGGCTTCGGGATCCATGTGATTGGACTAAGCGGGGGATTGCAACTTCTATGGAAGAATAACATTTAAGTTACAATACAGAGTTCCGGAAGCGGCCATATTGACTACGTCAATAAAGACGACCAAGGAAGAGAATCGAGATTTACCGGGTTCTATGGCAGAACGAACGAGGCAATGAGGTGTCACTCTTGGGAATTACTAATACGTCTTTAAATAATGGTGACAAGAGTGTGTGGATGTGTGTCGGGGATTTTAATGAGGTCCTTTATGAGTTTGAACTTGTTAGCCAAACACGTTGACGTAAGACTGAGATGACAAAATTCAGAGAAACTCTTGACGGATGCGGGCTTATCGACTTAGGCTGCCACTATGAAAAGACCACCAACTGTCCGGGGGACGGGTATTTCGAGGAAGAGGTAGGCCTTCGGAATAGCTTATGCATGATAAATGTGCTGAAGTCATCTGAGAAGTGTGGAAGACCGGAATAGAGAGAAGATACGGGGGAACCATAGTAAATGGTCTTGTCGTGTGTATGGGAGCACTTCGTGATTGGGTGTGTAAGTCCCTTGGAAATCGAGAAAGTCGGATTAGGGACTTATCGACTAAGCTTCAGAGAATTAACCACGACGAATCCTCTTCGGGAACACGCGAATAGGCCAAAAGGATTGGGTCCGAGCTTGAATTACTTCTCTTAGTTGAGGAATACTATTGGAAGCAAAGAGCGAGTGCGGATTGGCTCAAAGAAGGCGACAAAAACTCGGCGTACTTCCACTCGAGGGCCGGGCGGAGGAATTCCCAAAATTTGATCCAAGGCATCCAAAACGAGGCGGGCGCTTAGGTCACTTAGGAACGGAAAGTGCAGGATGTCTTTGAAAGATACTTTTTCGGTATCTTCACTTCCAACAGAGCTTCTACAAATGTGGTTGCAAATCGGATCAAATAATCCCTCTCGTCCGTCGTATACGACACTCAAAGCATTTTCGTGTTGGGTAGGCTTATTACGGATAATGTCGTCATCGCTTTTGAACTTCTTCACTCTCTAAAACAAAAGACGAATCGGAAAAAAGGAAGCTTAGCTCTTAAGCTCGATATGAGAAAAGCTTACGATAAAATTTAGTGGGTTTCAGTGGCGCTATGATGAAGAAAACGGGATTTGGGCCAAGAATTGTTGAGGTGGTCCGGGATTGCATATCAACCCCTATTTATGTGGTCATTAATGGGAAGACCGTAGAAGCTTTTACCCCGGAGAGAGTCCTTAGGAAACGATGCCAACTCTCGCCATACCTATTTCTTGTGTGAACGGAAGGATTTTCCGCACTCATCCGTGGTCAAGAAAGGCTAGGATTTCTCCGGGGATTTGTGTGCTAGCCTAGAGCCCGCGCAGTTACGCACCTTCTTTTTGCATACGATAGCGTCGTATTTTGCGAGGCTACGATGATTGTTGCAACGCTATTTTCTCCATCCAAGCGACATATGAAAAAGGTTCGGGTCAAGTAGTTAATATGGATAAATCTATGCTATGTTTCTCTAACAGTACTAGGGACGAGGCGGTGGCCCGCTACGCTAGCATCCTAAATATGCCCATTGTGTAGAGGCTCGAATATTATCTCGGGCTCCCGATATTAGGTGTCTGATTCCAAAGAATCCCCTCTGATTGATTAACGATCACCCTATGGGTGCATAGGGTAACCTTGAAAAATATTTCACAGGAATTAGAGTCCCATACCAATAATTCTAATTACCCTATTCGACTCATAGGATTTGAAAAAAAGTCATCGCAATCGTTGGTATTCAATTTTTGAATTTAATCATTAACACACGAGTTGATTTGAGCTTTTGAGTATCTATAAATAATTGTGTAACCAATAAATAAATTGCATACCTTTTTCTCACGATTCTGTTGTGCAATTCTGATCTTGATTCCGATCTCCGTTCTTTGCGTTCTTGAGCTTCTGCGAATTTCCTTGATTGAATCTTGAAGATAGCTCCCACGAGTCTTCCGATGTATACTCTGGATCTACACTGGTGGGATGTGTGGGCTCCCACTAAATAGAACCCTAAAACCTTAAATCGTTTTTTCTCTAAATGATGGCTCATAGAAAAAATGCAGAAACCCTAGAGAGAGAGAGAGAGATATTTCGAAATCTAAGAGAGAGTGCGTGTTATGATTTCAGTTTAAGGTATTCCTTATTTATAGGGAATCGCCCAACCGCTTTGAGAAAATCTGTCAACCAATTTTGAGAGATTCACTCAACCACTTGAAGATATTGACTCTAAGATTTTATTTAAATCAAATAAAGAATAAATCCAAATTGAATCTTTTTCAAAAAAATACCCTAAGAGATTTAATAAATCAAATCTTTATATTTTCAAAGATTTAATATTAAAATTTGCATATATATATATATATATATCGAATTTAATATTTAATTTCTCTATTTCAATTATTTTAGTTATAAATAATAATATTTAATTACTTTAGTTCCCAATTTAAATAACAATATCATACTCAGCCCTAAGCTTAAAAGCGTTATTATCATAAATCTCACACCGTCTATTAGAATGACACGATCCAAAAATTATTTATACTAGAATTTTATTTCCTACAATCCTGGAGTATTCAAAGGAAAAAATTCATAATATTTTTACAGTTTCTATTTTGACTAAAAGTTTGGTACTTTTTCCACTTTAGGGTGATCATGATTTTCATGTAACCATGTTACAAATCATATCTGACCAGTTCTATTCTATGTTATAAAACATAATAAATTTTTGGTTTCGAACTTATGGAGCTATAAAGAGGACAAATGGACACACGTACTTAAGCTTCGGTGAAAGTGAAGAGCTTTCACCAACTTCGGATACATCCACTATAGGTCGAAGCTGAACTCATTAGTACGCGTTAAATATATCTTCTTGACTCGGGAGTCCATTGATACAGTCACACTATCAGAATCCATGTTTTCGTATTACTATTATTCTCGTCTTGATAGGGTTGATCTTCGTTTACCCGTTAGATGTAACTACCGTTGTTCCATGATTATTGTAACATTACTAACCTAACGGTTTATGAAGTCGTTAGGACCAGGATGAGTACTTCTTTGTTTCCCAAAAATCACAACAAGGAAATCATAAAGTTATTATCCATATCTATAGTCATGCACTTTACTACGGCCAACCTTCTGATCCCAAAATAAAGGTGTTGGGATACTTGATTGTAAATAGAAACGATTAAATCAAAGATCGTTTAAGTTAAGCCGTATAAACCCATACTTCCTCAGGACATCAACTGATTCTATATGACCATCGTTTCGACTTCTTTACTAGCTATCATTGACGGATTGATGCGTTCATAGTAAGTCTCGTCCGTCCAATATGAATACACTTCATACTTGACTTAATATCAACGGTGCAGACCAACACCATGATCCGGTAATAGATCACCACCAAATCGTGATTGAGTTCATCAATAGTTTTTCACGATTATTATATCCCATTAATAATTTGAACCATGGAAACATTTTAGTTATTATATTGTGTAAATATCCTCACTTAGACCTAATGTGATAAAAAAAATACACAATTGTGAAATATAACAACTATGGAATCAAAACTTTTATTATATTCATAAGAAAAGTTGAAACAAGATTGTCATTGATAAGTCATAAACCTAATCTTTGACGAATTCGACGTCATGATCTATACAAGTGACATTTGCATTTGAATTATAGGGCATACTAATCTGGTTCGTCCAACACCCGACTCACGTGGGGAGACACAAAGTGGCTATCGTTAGTAACCTTATATTTAGCCGTGTCAACAAGCACGTCTGGGGATGGAAAAGTAACATGTTTTCGGATGGAATAAGGGAGGTTCTCGTGAAAGCAGTGATTCAAGCAATACCTGTTGGACATATTTTATATATGCCCTCTATTCATATGTTAATCCCGCTCACATAATATTATGGTCGTTTGCCTAGAATGAATAATGGTTATTAAATTATCTTATATATAGTTCTTTAATATAATATTAATTGAATGTTTGATCTATAGTTCTTTAATTTTGCGATCGTGCTCAATTATCACAAGTAGTCTTTTCTGAGGTGGTTTGACTGTCACTAATAAAGAACTTTAAATGGTCCATGGTCTAGATTAGAAATGGGAATTTCTAAGGCGTGAACGATCATTGATGAACTTAATCCCAATTAGGTGATGATCTATTAACGTATCATAGTGTGTTCCTGCACTGTTAAGTTTATCAAGTATGAAGTGTCTTCATATTGGACAGACTAGACTCACATTCGAAATCATCAAATAAGTTTGTCACTGGTGATAGTACGATAGGTTCGCTTAGATTATCAGATGGATTTAGGTTGACATCCTGAGCATTGTTGACTTGTACTGTTTAGCTTATATAATCCTTGAGTTAATCGTTACAAATTACAGCTTGATACTCCTAATACTTTTTTTGGGGATTAGACGGTTGACCGAGACGAGTTGCACAGTAGCAGATATAGAGAATATCTTTATGATAATCTCACTAGATTCATAATCTTATGAGTGAGTAGTTTGAAAGAATTATAAGAATAAGATAGTGTCATCAAAAAGGGCAGAACGATAAATATTTCCCTTTTGATGAATGTCATAATAAAACGAAAACCTAGCACACCAGGTATCTGATTGAATCGATGGACACTTGGGTTCGGGAAGATAATTATCATATACAGTTGAGAGTTCAACCGAGAGCTATAATGGAATGTAATCGATGCTGGTAAAAGTCTACGCTTTTACCATAGCTCTAGTGTGTACGTCCATTAGTCCCCTTTGTAGCTCCATAAAGGATGACATCGCAAACATATTCAAATGTTTCTATTTGAATAGAATACTCCAATCAGACTCGATTCATGATTATTATCACGAATTATTGATTACTCTAAATAGTGGCAAAAGTACACAAGTTTGGTATGCCAGTGAAACTGAAAAATATGATTGCATTTAATCCCGAGATATCCCTAGGGTTTTGGGGAATTAAATTCTGGTACAATTATCTTTTTGAATCATCTGATTCTGACAGTCGGTTTGAGATTTATGATGATAAAAGTTTTTTAGTCTTAGACTAAAAATGACACTGTTATTTAAATAAAAAATTTGATTAATTAAATATTGGTATTTATATCTGAAATATTTAATGAGATAAATAGAATAATTTTTTTGAATTATAATTATATATTCGAAATTAAATCTTTGAAAATATAAATATTTGATTTATTAAATCTTTTAGGGTATTTTCAGAAAAAGATTTGATTTGGATTTATTCTTTATTTGATTTAATTAAATCGAATCTTAGAGTGAATATCTCCAAATTGTTGAGTAATACTCTCACAGTTGGTTGAGAGATTTTCTCAAAGCGGTTGGGCCATTCCTTATAAATAAGGAACGCCTAAAACCAAAAAAACACACTCTCTCACATTCTCACATTTGATCTCTCTCTCTCTCTCTCTCAACAGTTTTCGCGAATTTCTCTGAGCTCCTCTCAGAGTTTTTCGAATTTAGGTATTAGGGTATTATCTAGTGGAAGCCCCCACCTCCTGGCGACGTAGTCCTGGAGTATACATAAGAATAATTATGGAAGCATCTTCTTCACAGAAATCGCAAAAGGGCTTGAAGATCAGAATCAGAAAGTTATTTAGAGAATTAAGATCCGTGTCAGAGACTACAACAATAAGGTACACGAATTTGAAATTGAAATAATCAATTAATAATTAATTCATCACGATAGGAAAAATTAGTTGTAAATTGAATTTGAAACAAATGGTTTGAAATGGTTATTGATATGGGACTCTAACCCAGTAAATTTTTTAAGGTCAAACCGTGTGACTTAATCGTAGATTACAATTTCATTTAGGTCGGCGGTGACTATTTTCAGTCTAGATCCGCAGTTGCGACCAGGACTCGGTGACAGTACCACATCAATTCTAGCAATACCGACGTACACAATGAGCTTATTTTGAATACCTTCCACCACCATTGACGATCTTCATAGTCTCATTGCTCGATTTTTGTGGGGCGGCATAGAGGATAAGCAAAAAATTCATTGGAAACGATGGGAGCTCATTAGAAAGCCGAAGCTGTGGGGGGGGGGGGGTCGGTTTTTAGAACATTGGCGATTTCAACCGAGCTCTTGTCGGCCGACTTACTTGACATATTATTCAACACCCGGAGCGCTTGATGGCTCGAGTTCGTAACGCGTAGTATTTCCCGAAATCCTCGGTGCTCGAATTTGAAACTAAGGCTCACTTTTCGTTTCCTTGCAAGAGTATTTGTTGCTCGCGTGGCCAGAGTTAACAAGTAAGTTAACATCGTTACGAGAATGGAGTCTGCAACTCCTCAAATGCAACTTAAGGTGTTTTCGCCACCACTTTGAAACTTTGGGTACACGCAGAGTTCTTTGACCATATTTTAAGTATTTTTTCCGTCATTAACCCTATTAAAAAACCTTTGGACAAACAACATAAATCACATCCACTTTTAACATACCTTAAACATAACTACAGCCTTAGAACATCTCCAATGAGACGCTATTATGCTATTTTGGTGTGATTTTTACACAAAATTTATCCAACGAGACTTCAAAAATCCCACCATTTTAGTGAAATGGGATAGTGTTGCATTAAATTTGGTGTGATACTATTCACAACACCAACCACTATTTACTTATTTTATTAATATATTGATAAAGTAAATAAATAATTAATTGAATAGATAAAGGAAATATTAGTAATATATTAAACAAATAGTATTTGGTGTTGTGGTTGGTGTAGAAAGTATTGTTGGTGTTAAAACTTTACCAAAGTAATGTAATTTCTAGTGTTGTGGTTGAAGATGCATTAACCCTAAAACATAATACAACGTAGGTTCCCTCTAATTAATTATATTATAATACCCTAAATACACAACCTCATAAAAATAAAAATAAAAACTTTCCTGTTATATTCAAAAACCCTAAACATACAGCATAGATAAAGCTTTATTTTCTTCGTTTCTTAGGTACTGAAACTTCCCGAAATGGAGCTGACTAATATGTACAACAAAATCTGTTGACCTGACTAGCTTTCTTTGGATTTCTTAGTTAATATTTTACTCTTAGCTTTTCTCAGTTTTTCTCTTTATGTCGTTTTCCATACGGTGCAGCTTTCAAGTTTCTTAATAACATTTGCCATCACCTATAAATTTCATTGGGGAACAATTAAATATATATACATATATATGTATAAATCTATATATAAGAGAGTGAAAAATATTTATTAATGCTACGCACATTTATATATGTCGTGGTCAAAATTTGATTCTGTGAAAATTATATAAAACGACGCGTGACTAAAAGAATAACGGGATTTAATTTACTAGCAATCAAATTAAAACTTAAAACTACATTTTTTGTATCAAGTTTTTGGATTTTTTATTACTCCAAAAACTCAATCTAGTTAAAAATTATCTAAATTCTATGTTTTGAAATAATAAGTAATTTATTTGGATGGTTGAATCTCAATTTAGTGGTTTAGGTCCGTATAAATCAAAAACAATAATAATATTGAATCCAGAATTCCATGCCGAAAATGGAATTCCGGATTATTTTATGGAAAAAGTACAATATTTACCATATTGCTAAATGGAATAATGGTAATTATTAATCAAACTATTGTTTGAGTTAAAAGTCTTCTACTCTCATGTACACATTTATTAGATGAGATGTTCAAACAGAGTTGTACACACATACCCAGGGTCGACCCTTAGGAAAGGCTAAGTCTAACAAGGCGACAGGCTTGGGCCCCCAATTTTAGGGGCCCTATAGTGACCGCCGAAAGTTGCCTGTAAAATTTTGCTAATCATCATAGGATGAGATTTCTTGCATTTTCTCTTTCTTCTCTAAGAAAGAGAGAAAAGATTGTAGTGTGAATGCCCCAATTTTCACACTTTTTAATACGTATTTTTTAATAAGATTAAAAGAGAAAAAATAGTTTTCTTGATATGATCAGAGAGATAATATCAAGAAAGTTAATCTTTCCAAGGTTATAATATATGCCGTGCTGAGGAGAAATCGCTCACCCACCATCTCCATGACCGTAGTCGAATCTGGAGATTACAGTTTTCAATAAGTGATAAAGAGGAGATTCATTTTGAAGTACATAACTGTGAACTACATATTGAAATTACATAAAAGTAATTTTTACTACGTGTAAGAACTTATGTACTTGTAATTTCCGTTATTTACAAGTATATACAATTACGTTGATGTAATTTTGATTAGAACTTAACAATTGTCTTTAACGATGAAAATGCAAGTGATATGTCACAGAACACAATTCGACGAGAGGGTGATTATTAATTCTAGTATGAAAGTCAGAACAAATCATGGATAGATAGAGAGAGAGAGAGTTTTGAAAATTCCGGTGAAGGTAATTTCAGACGTTTTAAGTTATAGAGAAATTCGCGTGACATGGTTTAAATGATATTATCAAAATGTGTATTTCTTTAAATAATTTGATTTTATGGTATTTTAATAAAAGGTTTTCCTCGAAAAGGATATTTCATTAGTTTTTCTGTTTACCCACTTTTTTTTGTAATAGACACTTTTGAGTTTTTGAACAATCGACTAATTTTTTTGTGTATAGCGCTGACTTCGATCGACACAGAACCCGACCGTGATGGTTATCACAACGATATGTGCTCTACTATGTACTCGGGTCAACGAAATAGAACCTCGTGGCGGTGTCTCTACTTGCCTAATTCCCGGCTCACGGTCTTGGTGGAAGAGGATTTCCACGCCCCTAGTGATGAGCTTTGAAAATAACATATATTTGTTTTAAGCTTTGCATTTAAGCTGGCGAGTAGTTAACGCCTCTTCCTAAAATTATACAACGTACGGCCCGTTCATTTTTTTAGTTTAATCATTTTAGTTCAATTAATAAAACTTAGTCATTTTTTTTTGTTTAATTGATTATTTTAGTTTAATTATAATTTTAATTATTTTAATTAATTAATCATTTTAGTTTAATTATAAGTTTAATTATTTTAATTAGTTAATCATTTTAGTTTAATTATTTTAGTTTAATTATTTTAATTAATTAATTATTTTAGTTTAATTATTTTAGTTTAATTATTTTAATTAATTTGCCACGTCTCTTGAAAGTCTTAGTATGCTCTGTGGTTGCGGTTCCGACTGATCTTCCACATCAGAAACGACGTTCTTGAGATTTAATAAACATTAAATGGTTACTTAAATAAGCTATTAAAATTAAAAAGGTAATTTGTATGCGTGGTGATAATTATAAAGTTCTTAATGGATTTCGGTGTCTTAGAAAGATTGGTTTTTAAATAAGGTTTGCTTTGCAATCTCCTCCAAGCTAGCCTGGGAACCTCGGGGAGTTCTGTCTAGAAAATCTTGGGCCTAAAGCGAAATCATAGCATCCTTTCCAGTCGATCTGGCCGTGGAACCTCGGGGAGTTCTGTCTAAAAGAGCTTGATAATTATTTTCACACATAAAAAATACCATTTTAATTTAGTTAACTTTTTTATTTAACCTTAAGACATTTAATTAAATCAATATGATGAATAATAAACTTTATGACATTTAAATTTGTGTTTTTCTTCTTGTTTTAATAGATCAAATCCTCATGGCTTGGCGTGGGGACGGCCAAACACGGCCGCGGTGTGGAACTTATTTCATGAAGATCGGCACATTAACGAGCACGGTGTCCGTGTTAAACTGGCGACGTGCAAAAAGTGCGGGCACATCCTAGACGGGATGGGTGAACGCGGAACCGGCCACTTGAACCGCCACGCAAAAGAGTGCTTCCCAAGCGGCCCGCTCGACGAGGTAAACACAGCACAGGTAAGTAGACTCGCGACCCCAAATTTACGGAAATGGACACTCGAATGGTTATTTTCTACGGGCGCACCGTTGAGTTTGGTGGAAAATCCTGCGCATACACAATACATGCAAAGGATTAGTCCGTCTTACCAGCAGTTTTCCCGTACGACGTATACTAGGGACATGGAAAAAGCTTATTCTATGCAAAAAAACTATTTGGTCGATTTTTTTTAAATGTCTAGCATCAACGTTGCTTTTACGACCAACTTGTGGAGCGGTCCGATGCTAAATGATTATATGAGTCTGACCGCTCATTATGTAGACGAAGATTGGGAACCGTGTCAAAAACTCTTAAACCTATCACCGTTCGAGTGTCGCCATACCGGCCAAAACATTTCCGAAAAAATAATAGAATTATTAAATGATTGGGGTTTACAAAATCGTGTTATATCTATTACATTATATAATGCCTCGAACAATAATGCCGCTATTACTATTTTGGTGGCTACTTTGCCCGTTAATCAATTTCGTAATATTTTACATCAACGGTGCGCTTGTCACATTATAAACATAATTGCACGAACGGGCGAGCGAGTAATTGCCAATCAAGTAGAAAAAATACGCGGCATTGTTGATTGGATCCGGCATTCTCAAATTACTAATAGGTGGAGGCGATTTTGTAAAGAACACAATCATAAAGCTAACAGGTTCGGATTAGATAATAATACACGGTGGAACTCTACTTATCTAATGGTTTCAGTCGTGTGTAAGCAGAGGCTACCGTTGGACCACTTCCTCCACAAGGAACTCGAGCCGTCAGCGCGAATCTCGGAGTCGAAATGGGACAAACATAAAGCTAAAAGGTTCGGATTATAAACCCTTTTATGCTGTTACTTTAAATTTCTCTAACTAAAAACGCCCTTCTTTGAATCATGGTCTTTCGGGTCTATTTGAAATTACTAACACTTTTACAGAATACGAAAACGACCCAATTATTGCTCCCTTGATTCAAGGAATGGTTGAAAAATTCAAAAGTTATTGGGATCCACCCCCTTTTTCGTATTGCTTCGGTTCTATATTAGACCCTCGTATTATGTTTACGTTCGGTCCGTTAATGTTAGCAATCGGGAAAAACATAGGGGTGGACTACTCTGATTACATTAAGGTTGTTAATGAAGCTTTTTATGAATTGTACAGGGAATACGACCGGCGGTTCCCACAGTTCAACGTCGAGGCGGAGCGGAGGACAGTGATGAAAAGCCCAACCAAGTCCGCTTTAGAGTTTAGCCGGAGCCTCAAGAAAAGATTGGATCGCGGGGAAGCATCGGGATCCGGTACGCCACCGGCACAGACGGACGACACAGACGGCGCACCAGACGAAGTGAAGCGGTACTACGGCCTTTGGATCGACGACCAATCAACTGAGTTCGATGTCATCAAGTGGTGGAAGAATGAACGGGAAAGATTCCCGATATTGGCAAGAATGGCGAGGGACATAGTGTCCATCCCCATTTCAAGCGTTGCTTCGAAGAGCGCATTCAGTACAGCTCAGAACATCATCGACGATCGGAGGTCCTCAATAACCAACACACACCTAGAGCAAGCCGTGGTGTTGAACGATTGGATGTTCCGCAACCCCGTAATCGGCCAACGATCCGAACTAACCGAGCTTGAGCTTATGACTGAAAGGTTTAACGCCTGGTTCCCGGAGTGATGCAAAGTTAGCGCCAATAATGATGTGCTCTTTCCTCTCTTGGTTTTTAGTCCCTAAGGAGGGTTTTACAAGAGCGGTTTTAGTGAGGCGTCTTGTAATGTTTACACTGAATATTACAGCTTTCTTCCACCTTATTGTAATATTCACAATGAATAATACAACTCTTTTTTTTAATATCTCGTTTTGTTATATTTATTTATTTGTTATTAAATTTTTAAAAATAATAATATGTTACAAATTTACATTTTTAACTCTTAAATTCGGCTAAAATTAACAAAATTAAACATCGGAACCAAATATACAACTTTTGCCGCAACCATAAAAAACAACCAAGTCTCTCTCTTCCCCTCAACTCGCGACCAATTCGCGACGCGCCGCGACCACACACGCCACGACGCGTCGCGACGTGTTTTCTCGCGATTTTGGCGACTTAGTCGCGATGCGTCGCGGGGACGTGATGTGCAGCTCTACGTATGGGTACGACTCTCGCATTACGACCAACCTCAATATCTAAACCTAATGTCTCTCTTTCTGCAGTTTGTCCCAAGTAAGTTAAAAATAGATGATGCATAATGTGAAGAAACATATATTTGTGAAAGCTCTCTACTTACTTTTGGATCACTTGTGCATGTTAATCTATTTATGTGCATGCGTGTAGATGTCAAAGTTAATCAAAGGATTTTGGCATAGAAGTACCCACATTTTGACCAATTATAATACTCGGGTTTGAAGAAAAAAAAAATTGGTGATGCAAAGTAGTCAAAGCTAACCAAATTGATCGATGCATATATCCGACTATTTTTGTTTTTGTTTTTTTAATGGACTTCGGTCATGTGTCTAAGTTGACCAAAAATATGTATCGCTTTAATTTTGTCCAACATCTAGAGGCATTCAACCTACGCTTTTAAGAAAATGAACGAAAAAAATAATTCGACCGTTACCTAAAATGTCAAATCTAATCCCGACCCAGAAAACTAACCCCACACTCTTTCCAAGAAATGCAACTCAACCCGAATCGGAAAGTCAACCTAAGTTAGTTTTGGAACGGGGATGTAGGTGAAGTACCGCTGAAGTCCATTCATTTGTTCCGGCCAAAAATTGAACGGTAAACCGATTCCAGTTTTTAATTAGTTTTTCGCAGTTAAAAATAAATATAGCAAATGGTATATGATGATGGTATACTTTTGTTGGTCCCTAATAAAATAATAATTAATGGGGTCTGTAGAATACTATAACAAAATACTAGATCGAAGCTTATTTATATAAGAACTAAAAAGAACACGAACACGTATTTCATGCAGCTCTTATACACCGGTAGTGAAAGGCTTGACAAAATTAATTATCAAAACATTCAATCAATAATGTTTCCACAAACCCTAATTGATACTACCGTTTAAAAATGTAACCTAAATTTCATGCAAGAATGTCAATGACAGATAGCAAAATCGCTGAAAAGCTCAAGCTGAAAAAAATTGCCGTAGATAATCTAAACATAGCCCGGCTCGAGCGGTGCCGACCATGCTTCATCTCCCTGAGGGTCATCACAAGGGCCGTGATCATGAACGGACCCGTTACTAATGTAAACTTCGCAAGAGCCTTCACTGGCATTACCATCTTATTTGCGGCGTCGTCCATGCCTAGTCTTAACAATTTCAAACCCTATTTAGAATAAGTAATTTTTCATAAAGAAATAAACATGAACTCGTTGATGGCTAACCTGATGAGTTGATTTCGTCACTTGAAGTAACTGGCTCGGATATACAACGCTCAAAAGCAAAGGAGAGAGTTTTTCTTTTCTTTTTTTTTCTTTCTTCTACAGTAAATTCCTAAAGAATATTATATTTATAAATTGCATAAGAAAATATATATCTTTTAATGACTAAGTTATCTATTTGCAAAAGAAAATATATATCTTAATAGAGATTGTAGCTAACTAAGGAACACGAATAATTTATCAAAAACTTGTGAATAGAATACTGGAACAATATTAGAGATCGAAGCTTATTTATATAAGAGCTAAAAAGAACAAATATAGTTTTATCATAACTGGGGAATAAATAAAAGCCCAACAATCCAAATAGGTCGCACGGTATTATTATTATTATTATTATTATTATTATTATTTGTTAAGCCCAACAATCCAAAAAACCTTGTCTTATTTATATACTTTGATATTATATATAAGACAAGGTTTTTTGGTATTATATATAATTTCAGAATATTGATTAGAGTAATTTTTTTTTTAACTTATCGTTACTATTCGAAAAAGAATTAGTCATTATTAAGCTTACTTTTCCTTTTTGCTAGATGGTTTTCTTAGAGAGAGCTGGGTATCCAAATCGGAGAAAAAAAATTCCCCACATAAATGATAAAAATAAATGACATATTTGGGTTTTCTTTCTTTTCTTGATAATAAATTTGAATAAAATAATGATATTTTTTAGACATTAAAAATTAGTGTTCCCCTAAAAAATAATGATAATATACAACATATTTTTATATCGTTTGAATATGATAACCGTATTATTAGGGTTATAATTTATAATAATGATCATCCTACTTTTGTAAAGTTCATTTGCTAGTGAATAAAATAAAATAAAACCCTGGCACGTGATTAGAGTGATTCTTTCTTGACAGGAGCGTTGGGTCCACTTACGCTTTACGAATTGTTCTACTATAATCGATCTCAGATTATAATCTGTTTTTTACGCTCTCTTCTATTATCATAGGCAACACAATATCAAAAAATAAAACAACGTAGCAGTTTTGATAAGAAGAAAAATCTAAGTACTCAATAATGGATTACCTTGAAGATATAAACTTTTGAGAAAAAAAAAACCTAAAATCATTCGAATGTTGTACAGATATGTTTTACCTTTAATTACCAGTGCACAATTCAAACAAGAGATAAGTGCAATGCGGAATTTCAATAGGATTTTTTCGTACCAAAAATAACAATATCAAGGCCCCGCTAGCGCATCGTATTAACCCCGGGCTAACAAAGGATAGCACTTTGGGAGTTATAAATCAAAATGAAAATGTACAGTATTTATACTAGGAAAACATAACTAAGAAAGGAAAAGAAAAAAGGTAATATATAAAGTTAAACTCACGCATAACGAAGCACGGCGAGAGATAGAGCATAATCGTCTCGAGCTTGCAGGCTGGTGCATAACACATTCATCACACCATCTTGATGCTTATCAAATATATCTTCATTATGAACGATTTTATCGATTATGAGGTATCATCTATAGTTATTATTTATTTTAAATAATGTGTTGATTTGTGTAGTTATTATTTGTTTCCTATTATGTGTTGATTTGATCAACCCAACAATTAAGCATTTCATGGAAACAATAGTTTTCTATATATTATAAGAGAAGCTGTACGTGGTTGGGCAGTTGATATTGAAATGAAAAGTCGAGCTTTGCTTACAAATAGCGTTTTTATCGTTTTTCTATAGAGCGGATCTACATCAGTTGGTATCAGAGCCAAGCATTTCTGCGCAGATGGCGCCCAAGAAACGGGTCGTTCGAGATGCTTCCGTAGAAGACGTGCATAGACGTGACGACAACGCAGGATTACACGCTCAAGTGGAATTGCTCACCTGCCAGGTTGCTGCGCTGCTGCAGAATCCGGTGGCTCAACACCACCACTGAGGCGGATCCGACACCAAAGATGACCGTGAGACTCCGTTTGGTAGGAATTTCGCTGGCTATGGTCACGTGCAAAATCCACGTGAAACAGCTTCAGAAAACCGGTGGGAGTCGGCATTTAAGGTGGATACCCCGAAGTACAATGAGTTCACAGACAAGGCGGCGGAGTACGCCGAAACCATCTACGGTGAACCCGTGTACGATGAGTATAACGATGTCGTTTACGACGATCCCGTATATGGCGAGGTGGAGTACGCCGAAGTTGTCTACGACGAGGCCGTAAACGACGAGGTCAAGTACGATGAAGTTGAAGATGATGAGGATAACGGAGAAAGTGACACGAGGGTGTCTCTTGCTATTTCAGAGCTATGTATAAACCCAACAGAGATGGTTGATGTTTCTTTGGTGTCGGGCAAGGATACCGAGGTGGCCGCACTGCACAAGTCATGGAAGTATCGACTGGCCGTGGTTATTTTTGCTTTGATTTGCGACGAGACGAAGACGTTTGAAATGAGTTTCATATTGTTTCCCAATGAGTTGTCCAACAGATGTATATCTAGTCAAGTCACATTACGGCGACGACTTTGGCACCGATACGAACACGGTGATGGCGGAAATGGCGGGGGAATCATGTCACGGAACGAAGATCGAAGAGGACGAATTTTCTCATGGCCGAGAAAATGGTGCATCACACATTCATTACACCATCTTGATGCTTATCAAATATATATATTTATTATTAACGATTCTATCGATTACGAGGTATCATCTATAGTTATTATTTATTTCCAATAATGTGTCAATTTGTGTAGTTATTATTTGTTTCCTATTATGTGTTGATTTGATCAACCCAACAATTAAGCATTTAGTTAGCTAATTAAGCTTTACATGGAAACAATAGTTTTCTATATATTATAAGAGAAGCTGTACGTGGTTAGGCAGTTGATATTGAAATGAAAAGTCGAGCTTTGCTTACAAATAGCATTTTTATCGTTTTTCTATAGAGCGGATCTACATCACAGGCCCACACGATGGAGCTGAATACTCCAAAAAATTGTAGAGGAAAAAGTAGACGACAAAGAAATCTCGTTCATCGTTTGAGAACGACCCCTCTGGATCCTTGATCAACGTCAACACCACGATGCCCATCGCCATCGTGGGAATAAATGTATACAACGGAGCTAGTTAGGCTCGGGCGGGAGCGACCGCCCCCACTTGATTCAAACGCGTAATTTTTAATTAAAAAATTATAGAGTTTTATCAATATACATAAAATGTATCATAATTAGATAAAATTGATACTATGTGTAAGTGGATATCTAAGTTTAATTTAACACTTTCTTCCCAAGAGACCAAAGTTCAATTTCCGTCACCCTCATTTTTTTTAAAATGTATTTATGATCTCTCTATATTAGTACTAATATCTTTATAAAAATTCTTGTATTACATATTAAGTAATAATTATCTGCACAATTGTATTTTATCCATTTGTAAAAATTAATCATAAAATCACTTTTTATATTATTCCATATTCTAAATATTCCGACTTAATTTTTTTGGTCCCTCTTGCAAAAATCCTTGCTCAGCCCATTCATTTGTACCACCAGCCATTTCTGTTTAGCTGCATCATCCTCAATGCCCTCCATGCATATAGATATACTTTCTACGAATTAGTACCTGATAATAATCAAAACATAAACTCACGAGTTCTAATTTTATAATGGCATAAATACTCAAAGTCTGTAAAGTTAACATTAAGTTCCTTTTTTTTTACACAGCGAAAGTTCTCAAATTCTTGTTTTGTGTCTTCCGTCATGTGTCCTTTAGAATCCATCTAAGATTAAAATTCACACGTTTTAAAACCCATTAAATTAATTATCATTAATTGTTTACATACCTTTTTTAATAAACAAATAAATAAAACTGATTTAAAAATATAAACTTAAATAAATCCAATTTAGGTTATCAAACTCATTTCTCTCTCTCTAGCTTTTCCCCAAAAATCAATCCCATTTCTCTAAATTTCACTCGAACCCTAACTCTTGATCACACAATTTCATTAAATTAATTACCATTGTCGCCGCCGGGAGATTGAAAGTTAGGTTTCAAGAGTTCGAGTGAAAATTTTGAAATTGGTTTGATTTTTTTGGGAAAAGCTCGAGAGAGAAATGTGTTTGATAAACCTAAATCAGATTTATTAAAAAATTATATTTTAAATCAAAATTATTTTTTTGTTTATTAAAAGTGGTTCGTAAATAATTAATGATAATTAGTTTAACAAGTTTAATAGCGTGTTAATTTTAATCTCAAATGGATTCTACAGGTAACACGTTAAATTGCTTAAGGTTGTGGAAGAAAACATGACGGAATACACAAAACAAGAGTTTTAAAACTCTTGCAGTCCAAAAAAAAAAACTTAATGTTATTCTTTTAAATATTTTAAGTATTCATCCCTCAGCGGAGGGACTAGGGGCTGAGGGTGGACACATGCCCACCCTACCCTAGCTTTCCTATTTTTTATTTTTTTTATTAGCATTTAAATAGAAATTTGATATAAAAATTTTTAAACCGTAGAGTTTATTAGAGATAGAGTAATCCAACCAAGCTATCACTGTTTCTAAACTTTCAAACTCAAAAATATCTCTCAAATCTAAAATCTCGATCATCCCTACTCCAAATTGATTGCTTGACTTTTGAGTGCATCTTTCCGACACATCTCAACCTCGGCATTTTTTTTCACCTCTGTATGTCGGATATTGTGTTCTGATTTGCACGATGTCGTTTTTGTTGGTGACTTCGCGTTCTAATTCTCTCGGCCTCGATTTTCTAGGAGACCTCGCATTCTTATTCGCGCAAGGTCAATTTTCAAAAGCATAGCATGTTTGTGTCTATATGAATTATTTGTTAATGCTTTTGACGAGTGAAAATGCATCAAATTTATTGGGTTGGTGATGCAGACCGATCCACCAACGAACAAGCAGCAATGATGTGACCACATTCATCGCCTTGAAGACCGCACAACCATTCACGTTCCCAAGCCTCGCTTTGAAGACCCCGATCGACTTTAATATTTACAATTTCTATGTTCATGTATTTCTAATTCCTAAGTCATAGTTCATGTACTCATTGCACTATAAATATGAGCATCTATGAATATAATAGATAGTTTTTGATGAATGAAAATTAGAACTTTGAGTTCTTTCTCCAAAATTGAGAGCCTCGTAAGCGATCATCGATTTTGATGCCTAAGATCCGGTTTTTGTGCGCGAATCAACGGTGATTAGATGCCCAGAGTCTAGTATTCTTGCGCGAATCAATAGGCGAATGAAGGTTATTCGATCGGTATTCGTGCGCCGAATCAACGATCAGGAACGACTATCCCGGTAACTTTGATCTTTTATTTCGGTTTTAGATCGATCATCAATCCCTCTATTCTCCGCTGCATCAGTTTGGTATCAGAGCTTCGAAGACGGTCTTGAAGAATGTCTTCGCGATGCGGTTCCCGACGGAGACACGACGAAGAATGTGAGAAACTTGAAAGTTTGGACGCGCTGCTGGAGCGTCTAGCCCAACAAATCGCCGAGGCTGTGCATAGGAGGATAGTGGAGCGTTATTCCCGGCAAGGACGCTAGAGATGCGATGAAAATAGGTGGAAACGAAGTCTAAATCCGTCCAGATCCATCTCCTCATTTCTGCGCAAGCCAACTGTTCGACAAAATTCCTCAATGAGTAAAACAACCTTGTGCATACCCACCGTACCCAAGAGCGATCAAATTGCGACCCTCAAAACCCAGGCAATGCCGTATCATGATGACAAACTTGTTTAGGACGTATATGACAAAGTGGCATACATCGAACACGTGTACATCGAAGCGCAGCACGCAAAAACCGTTGATGACGAGCCCATTTATGACGTGTATGATGATTCCTTGTATTATGACACCTTGTATGTCGAGGGCGTGTGCGAAAAAGTAAAGGCCGGTGAGGATAATGTTGAGGGCGGTGGCGTATCTCTTGTTGTTTGGAAACTGTGTTCGGACCCGGCTGAAAGGGTTGAGATTGTTTTGGCGCCGAGCAAGGCTAATGGAAACGAGTCGAGCAAGCTTCGAACGAGAGTTTATCTCGAAGCTTCAATCAATGAGGAGATGAAGAAGCCAATGGTAGTTTCGTTGTTGCTTCTAAACAAGCTGTCGACACTCACTTTCATGCTTGACAAGCCGCGTGGTGAACCAACCGAGGAACTAGCGGATGTTCTCGACAACGAGCCGCCCAAAAAAATGCTCATAATTGCCAATCAGGTCTGTCCTGACAAGCTCCCTAAGTCCCCCGACGAAGCCCTCAGCGAGGGCGACAAAGATTACGCGAGGAACCTTCCTCGAAGACACCCCCTCGCCGATCTTGGTCATGGCACCACAGAGGATAACTCACCAACTTTAAAGGGTGGATGAAGTTCTTGAGAGGGACGACCAGAATCGGATGCTCGAGTAGTAGATTGGGCGAGTCCTCGGGGACCAAAAGGAACAGATTATCGATGAGATAACTCAATAACTGGCGAAAATCTTCGGTACGTAACAGCGAGGACGTCGCTCGCGAGACTCGGTGGTAGACCTGTCATAAGATGAAGAGACGCTCGACGAAGCACCGCAGAACCATCGCCAACCTCAGCAAAACCTAGCAGGTGAAGATCGAAGGTGGGAATCTGGAATTAAGACCGATGTTCCAGAATTTCTCGGAAGTATTCAAGCCGAGGAGTTTTTCGACTGGCTTTCGACGGTCGAAGAAATTCTAGAATTTCAGGGAGTTCTTGACGAGAGACGAGTCGCACTAATTGCTACGAAGCTTTATGGTCGTGCGATGGCGTGGTGGCAGCAATTGAAACTTACTTGGAATCGGATGAGTAAACCAAAGATTTCGTCATGGGAGAAGATGAAGAAGCACCTTTGAGTGGCGTTCCTCTCGTACAATTATCAGAGGTTAATGTACCAACGTTTGCAAAATCTGCGACAAGGATCTCGGACGCTCGAAGAGTACACATAAGAGTTTTACCCATTGCTATCGCGGAACGGAGTACAAGAGACCGAGGATCAGCTCGTGGCAAGGTACATTGGTGGGTTAAAATCTCAGATTTTGGAGACGGTTAATATGTTTGATCCAATTTCGGTTTCTTTGGCTTTTCAAAGAGCTCTTTCAGTGGAAAAACAAGCGTGTCGTGGCACTTCTTCAATCCAATTTACTAATTCGTTTGCTAGTGTGCGATCGGACGCGGATAAACCCACAAATCCGGTATTCTCACGCGGCAGACCAACCAGATCGGTCGCGGATAAGCTAGCTAACCTCGGCTTCACAAGGTCACTGACAAGTTGATTGCAACAAATTCGGAAAAAAAGGTTCTTATTGTCGACGAACCCAGCGAACAAGTGGGATTCAACGAGCAGCCCGTGTATGATCAGCCCATGTATGAAGAGGAGTTCTTCCAGAGCGACGTGGGACGTTCATTGGTTGTGCGCTGGTCACGTTTAACGCTCAAAGCACCCGAAGAAGAGTGGCTACGAAACAATATCTTTCAGTCGACGTGCACTGTTCTCGGTAAGGTGTGTCGGTTTGTTATCGACGCAGGGAGTTGCGAAAACATTGTCTCAGAGGAGGCAGTGAAGAAACTAAATGTCAAAACCGAGCAACACCCTAAGCCGTACAAGCTCGCTTGGCTGAAACGAGGTGGTGAGGTAACAGTCTCGAGACGTGCTTTGATTTCGTTTTCTGTTGGTGCGATGTACCGTGATGAAGTTTGGTTTGATTTGGTGAACACGGATGCGTGTCAGTTGTTGCTCGAAGGACTATGGCAGTTTGACAGGAAAGTAATTCACGACGATTGAGCAAATTCTTACAGCTTTGTGTTCGAAGGAGTAAAGCTTTGTGTTCGAGCGGTCAATACAATCACCGTGAGGTACCATTTTCCCATTCGACGCCTTGATGATTTATTGGATCAGATTAGCGGTGCTTAGATCTTTTTTCGTTTGGACTTGAAGATCGGGTATTATCATATCTGAATGCGACCCGGAGATGAGTGGAAATCGGGGTTCAAGACATACGAGGAGTTGTATGAGTGGATGTTGATGCCGTTCGGTTTTTCTAACGCCTTGAGACTTTAATGCGCGCCATGACAAACTTTTACGACCGTTCATTGGCCGGTTCGTCATCGTTTATTTCGACGACATTCTTATCTATAACGTTGACCCAGAAACGCACCTTGAGCATTTGCGAGAGGTTTTATATGTATTGAGGAGTGGATAATTTTACGCCGCGATGAAGAAGTGTGTGTTAAGGAAGACCGAAGTATTATTTCTGGGATATGTTATCTCCAGTGACGGGTTACAAGTCGACCAAGCAAAGGTCGAATCTGTTTAGAATTGGCCTAGGCCAAAATTGATCACAGAGGTGCGTATTTTTCACGGCCTTGCTTCATTTTATAGGCGTTTCGTGCCACATTTCAGCGAGATCATGGCTCCTATCACATATTGCATGCGAGGGACTCAATTTGAGTGGACAAGCAAACCCGAAGTATTGTTCGTACGGATCAAAGAGCGCCTCACAATCGTGCCTATTCTGGTCCTCCCGGATTTCTCACTACCGTTCGAGTTGCACACCCACACATCGAAGACGGGAATCCGGAGCTATTCTTAGTCAGAGCGGGAGACCCGTCGCGTATTACAGTGAGAAGGTATATGGCGCCCGACTTAACTACAGCACCTACGACGTCGAATTCTACGTTGTGGTTCAAGCCGTCAAGCGTTGGAGACATTACCTATTTAATCGCGAGTTTGTGTTGTACACCGACCACGAATCTCTCCGACACCTTCACCGCCAAGACGAGGTATCAGCCCGTCATGCGAGGTGGGTTTCATTCCTCGAAGGGTTTACATTTGTCGTGAAGCACAAAGCAGGTGTCACCAACCGCGTTGCCAATGCCCTCAGTTGTCGGACCAGTTTATTAGTAACCATGAGAGTTGAGGTACCCGGGTTTGATTCTTTCAGATATTTATTCCCCGTCGAACCGTATTTCTCGAAGATCCTCGAACACGTCAAATCTGGCAAGCGATCAGATTTCCTACTTCATAACGGCTTTCTTTTTCGTGGAAACCAATTGTGTGTTCCTGAATGTATTCTACGCCTCCAGATTATCCAGGAACTTCACGGGAAGGGACATGTGGGTCGTTATCAGACCATACAGCTTGTTCAGTCCTCGTACTTTGGCCCGGATTGCGAAGCAAGGTCGAGAAGTTCGTCCAGCGCTGTTGTATTTGTCAAATGTCGAAGGGCATGGCCACCAACGCCGGGTTATATATGCCGCTTCATGTTCCCTCTATGTTGTGGGCTAACATCATCATGGATTTTGTGTTGGGTTTACCCCGTACTTAGCGTGGAAACGACTCAATCTTTGTCGTGGTTTACCGGTTCTCTAAGATGGCGCACTTTATTCTGTGCTAAAATACAACGGATGCCGTGAACGTTGCAAAATTATTCTTTCATGAAGTCTACCATCTCCACGGCCTATCCACCTTCATCAGTCACTTTTAACGTAGTTTATGGAAAATGGTAAACACAAAGCTCAACTTCAGCAGCGCGTATCACCCGCAGAAAGATGGGCAAATAGAGGTGGTTAATCGTTCCCTCGGTGATCTCCTCCGCTGCCTTGTTGGTACAATCCGAAGAGCTGGGATCAAAAGTTAAGTCAAGCAGAATTCGCGCACAGTCACGCCGTCAATCGGAGCACGGGTTTTAGTCCCTTCTAGGTCGTTTACTCGGCACAACCTTGGGACCACTAGACCTTGTTCCGCTGCCCAACAACACCAAGGTGTTGGAAATCGAATCTAACTCCGATACCATTTATTGGAAATCGGATCTGCTAATATGTCAAATTTACCTTAAAATATAACGAAATAGCTTTGCTTGCAAATTCATTAAAAATTACGTTTAATGTCCCGTCCAAATTACCTCGAATATTCCGCTCTCATCAGTTCGTCTAGGTAACTCTTAAAAATAAATTTAAGTCGGAATAGTTACTCCGTAACAACGTACTGACATCGAGTAATTTGGATAAAGTGATCGGATAAATAAATGGCAATTTAATTATCACAATTAATTTCATAACAACATTATTAAATCTAATGTCTATGGAAAATAAATAAATACGACAAAAGAAATTTTGCATTTATTGACCCAATGCATAAGGCCGTACCTCATTGACGACTTCCGGCTGGGCTCCGCCGATGCTGAGGGAAACTCCCAAGATCTTTCGGGATATTATCCTGGATTCCTCATACCGAAGCATGGGCTTCGCCGGCAGGACTCAGTCGAAAAATTAACCGACGGTTCTTTTTAAGCTACCAAAGAAAAATATTTCCTAAGCCGAACCAGAAGAGAGATCAGAAGCACAAAACTCGCAGACCCTAGAGACAGAGGGATAGCTCGAGTTTTTGCTGAGGGGAGGGTGTGTAAAATGTTGTAAATGAGCTCCCTATTTATAGACTTAGTCTGTAACCAAATTTGAGAAATTCACTCCCAAATTTCGAATTTATATATATTAAATAGGTTAATCCCGGCAAAAGTACCAATACTTTTAAAAAGTGGACTAATAAATACCAATTCTTTTTATTGCCCGGACAAAGTTCCAATTCTTTAATTTTGTCTCCCTATTGGTACCTCCGAAAAAATAAATCGTCCTCCAATGTTACTCACGCCACCGTTACAAAATTTTATCCACATTTCCGGAGTAAATTAGCCATAGGAAAGTTGGACGATAAAAAATAATCATGGATATGTACTTAAAAGGGAGAAAAATTACTTTTTAATTCAACACCGAAAACGGCATAATCCATGGTTTGAAATTTTCACGAAAGTGATACGAGGAGACAAAACAAGAGAATTGGAACTTTATTCGGGTAAAAAAAGCATTGGAATACAAAACCAAAACTTTGACGTGGCGTGAGTAACATTGGAGGACGGTTTTTTTTTTTTTTTCCGGAGGTACCAATAGGGACACAAAACTAAAGAATTGGAACTTTGTCCGGGCAATAAAAAAAAATTGGTATTTATTGGTCCACTTTTTGAAAGTATTGGTACTTTTGCCGGGATTAACCCTATTAAATATAATTAATTATCTTAATCCAAAGGCTTAGATTCAATCTCATCTAAGTCCAACGGATAATTAATTAGGGATTTAATTTAATAAGAAAGACTTGGTAAAATCAAAAACGAATCTTATCTACTTATTTAAATATAATTTCGAAATATATATAATACTTATTATAATTTCGAAAATTATTAATTATTATATATTCAATTAATTAATTTCCAATCCGACGGTAAAGATTAAATCTTAAACCGATCCAACAGATACAATTAATTAGGTCAAATTCAAAAAACCCTAAGCTTGGTCACCAAGCTACTATTTTCGAATTACGGTTAGGTCAAAAATCAATCATCTTAATCCTACGGTTGATATTAAATCATTTCCGATCTAAAAGATAAGATTAATTTTAGGGTTTTCCTAAAGTGCTAAACTTAAGGTACTTATGCCGAAATTATGAAAAGACCAAAGTCAATCCACACGAATAGGTGTTATTTCTCATTCCATGGCATAAAGTCATTTACATATATATAAAGGGAAACTTGAAAAAAAGTCCCCCAAAAAGCAAGTTCTACCCCTTTTGTTACCCACTTTAATAAATCAGAAAATTTATTCCCCAACTCAATTTTTACCACAATTTTGACAAAAATACCCTCTTTTACCATTTTTTTTACTTACTATTTTCACCCCTCTCTGTGTGGTTAGACCGTTTTTTTCTTCAATTTGGACCATTTTTGGTATCTTTTTAGATAGTTTCTTGGTTTCGAAAAAAGACTTAGACACTTTCATGCATAGACTTAGACACTAAGTAGACACTTCTAAATTTTCAAAATAAAGTCCATCAAATTATTAACTGAAATCACGAGTTTATATATAGTTAGACATATTTTAAAATAAAAAATGACTATTTTGTGCATCTTTGTAGACACTTTTAAAAAAGTATGAAATATTGGTTAGACAAATTTTTGCCTCATTTTGGACCCTTTTTGCTTAGACACTTTTTGGGGTCGAAAAAAGCCTTCGACAGTTTCATACATAGACTTAGACACTAAATAAAGCCTAAGTAGAAACTTCGAAATTTTCAAAATAAAGTCCATCACACTATTAACAAGTTAACATTACAATTCTAAATAAAGTTAGACACTTTTTAATATAAAAAAATGATTGTTTTGTGCATCTTTGTAGACACTTCTAAAAAAGTTTGAAATATTGGTTAGACCGTTTTTTGCCTCATTTTGTACCGTTTTTTGTATTGGCTTAGACAGTTTTTAGGTTTCAGAAAAAGCCTTAGACAGTTTCATGCATAGACTTGGACACTAAATAAAGCCTAAGTAGACACTTCTAAATTTTCAAAATAAAGTTCATCAAATTATTAACTAGTTGAAATTACAAGTCTATATGTAGTTAAACACTTTTTAACATAAATAAGGACTGTTTTGTACATATTTGTAGACACTTTGAAAAAAAGTACAAAATATTGGTTAAACATTTTTTTTCCTCAATTTGGACCGTTTTTGGTATTGGCTTAGACAGTTTCTGGGTTTTGAAAAAAGTCTTAGACAGTTTCATGCTTAGACTTAGACACCAAATAAAGCCTAATTTCTAAATTTCAAAATAAAATCAATCAAATTATTAACTTGTGGAAATTACAAGTTTATACGTAGTTAGACAATTTTTAACATAAAAAAGACTGTTTCGTGCATCTTTGTGGACGCTTTGAAAAAAGTGCAAAATATTGGTTAGACCGTTTTTTGCCTCATTTTGGACCGTGTTTTGTATTGGCTTAGACAGTTTCTAGATTTTGGAAAAAGCCTTAGACAGTTTCATGCATAGACTTGGACACTAAATAAAGCCTAAGTATGAAAATTTAGAAATTAGGCTTTATTTGGTATCTAAGTCTATGCATGAAATTGTGGATTTTTTCGAAACCCAGAAATTGTCTAAGCCTCCAAAAAGGGTCCAAAACGAGGAAAAAAATTGTCTAACCAATATTTCGTACTTTTTTCAAAGTGTCTACAAAGATGTACAAAACAATCATTTTTTATGGTAAAAACTGTTTAACTACATATAGACTTGTAATTTCAACTAGTAAATAATTTGATAAACTTTATTTTGAAAATTTAGAAGTGTCTACTTAGGCTTTATTTAGTGTCTAACTCTATGCATGAAACTGTCTAAGGCTTTTTTTCGAAACCTAAGAACTGTCTAAGCCAATACCAAAAACGGTACAAAATGAGGCAAAAAACGGTATAACCAATATTTCGCACTTTTTTAGAAGTGTCTACAAAGATGCACAAAACAATCACTTTTTATGTTAAAAGTGTCTAACTATATATAGATTTGTAATTTTAACCAGTTAATAATTTGATGGACTTTATTTTGAAAATTTAGAAGTGTCTACTTAGGCTTTATTTAGTGTCTAAGTCTATGCATGAAACTATCTACGACTTTTTTCGAACCCAAAAAATGTCTAAGCCAATACCAAAAAGGTCCAAAATGAGGAAAAACATTGTCTAACCAATATTTCGCACTTTTTTAGAAGTGTTTACAAAGATGCACCAAACAATCATTTTTTATGTTAAAAAGTGTCTAAGCATAAATAGACTTGTAATTTTAACCAGTTAACAATTTGATGGATTTTATTTTGAAAATTTAGAAGTGTCTACTTTGGCTTTATTTCGTGTCTAAGTCTATGCATGAAAGTGTCTAAGCATTTTTTCGAAACCAAGAAACTGTCTACAAATATACCAAAAACGGTCCAATTTGAAGCAAAAAACGGTCTAACCACACATAGAGGGGTGAAAATGGTGAGTAAAAAAAATGGTAAAAGAAGGTATTTTTGTCAAAATGGTGGGAAAAATTTAGTTGGGGAATAAATTTTCAGATTTGTTGAAGTGGGGAACAAAAGGGGTAGAACTTACTTTTTGGGGGACTTTTTTTTCCAGTTTCCCTATATAAATATATATATTATTAATATAAATCTATTAATTATTAATAAGATATTAATAATTAAATTATATTAATATTTCCTGATCTCAATATCACATATTAAAATGTCATGGTGCCACACCATCATTTTGTTGGAAATCGGTGGTATCAAGCCGACTTCTTTACCACGATAATAGCCTCCGGGCCGTCCCGGTAACATTTAAAAATTCATTTTAAAGCGGAAATCTTGTTATCGGATCGACGATACGGATATCGGGTAACAACAAAACGAGATCTGATAAATATTTCGAATTTAATATTTTCATATTCATTATTAATAATCTAGTCGAACAGGAAATAAATAGAAAGCAGTAAATGGTCGCATTTATTTACCCAATGCATAAGGCCGTACCTCAACTGACGATTCCGGCTGCGCGTTCTAACTTGGGCAGGGCTCCGCCGGTGCTGAGGGAAACTCCAGTGATCTTCCGGGATATTCTCCTGGATTCCTCGCTACCGAAGCATGGGCTTCGCTGGCAGGACTCCGTCGCAAAATTTAACTGACAATTCTTTTAAAGCTACCGTAGAAAAATTATCTCCTAAGCCGAACCAGAAAAAGTGATCAGAAGCAGAAAACTCGCAGACCCTAGAGAGAGAGGGAGAGCTCGAGTTTTTGCTCTGGGAAGAGGTGTGTTAAATGTGCAGAATGAGCTTCCTATTTATAGGCTCAAGGTGTAACCGATTTGGAGATTTTCCCTCCCATTATTCGAATTCTTTTAATTAAATATAAATATTTATTTCAATCCAATGATCCAGATTCAATCTCATCTAGATCCAATGGATATAATTAATCAGGGATTTAATTAATTGAATAATATAAGATAAGATTAAAATATTTAATCTTATCATCATATTATATATTTTTGAATTATATTATATATATATATATATTCAAATTCGAACTTTTTAATGATTATCTAGATCCAATGGTTAAAATTAAATCTTAAACCAAATGGATCAAATCAATTAGGGATAAAGTCAAATACCCTAGGGTTTTACAAAACCCTAATTCGAACTTTTATCTCATATTTATTCGAATTTTAATATCATATATATAATGTTAATTAATTTCTAATCCGACGGTTTAAAGATAAGATCTCAAAACCGATCCAACGGACATAATTAATTAAGCAAATTCGAAATACCTAAACTTGGTCACCAAGTTTCAATTTCGAATTACATTAGGGTTTGAATCAATTATCTCAATCCAACGGTTGATACTAAATCATAACCGATCCAATGGATTAAATTGATTTTAGGGTTTTTGCTATTATACCAGACTTCAGGTATTTAAGCCGCAAAAATAAAATCTTCAAAATTGGTTACTCGAATTTATCTAGGGTTTGTTATCTCCAAACCCTAATTCGAAATACACATTAAATAATACATGAATATATATTATTTATTTATTAATATAAATGCTTTAATTATTATGTAATTATTAACAAGATATTAATAATTAAATCCAAATAATCAAATTATATTAATAAACCCTGATCTCTTTATCACACATTAAATGTCATGGTGCAACACCATCATTTAAATTCGTGACATGTGATTTAATTTCATAGTTTATTGAACCGAGTCATAAACTTAGAAAATCCAAAAATCACAAACCGTAAGTCAGAATGACTTGGTTCAAAAAGCAAAGTTGCTTAGAATTTAATTTAGAACAACATGGTGCTGTTCGAAAATCTAAATTCTAACTTTCTTTTTATCAGTTACTTTCGTGTACCAAAATATGATATTTTTGCCACGCTATCGATAAAACTATCTGACGTCTGACACAGACTTGTCAGTTTTATAAGTCGAGCCAAAAGATTAAACATTATCCATAATGTATTTTAATCACGTACGTATCATCCGTTACGGAGCTATCCTGGGGCCATGGACCCGTATCACTTAAGCTCCAACGAACTGCTAGTTGTTCGTCAAACCTCGAAGTGATTCCACTATAGACCCGAGGCTGCACTCTTTAGTGATAAGGTATATATTATTCCCTTATATACAGCAGGGTGTCCATTAGATTCAATCAAATACCGATTATTTTCCTTTCACTTGATGACCCACACATGAGCAGGCGGTTTATACCGTAATGCCCCTCAATGCATTTTCATCCTTGACTCAGCCAGTAATATTATGAGTAACCCACTTATGGTTTCGATTCATAAGTTGCGCACGGGTACCTCTCACTTCTCACCACTGACAATCAAGGGAATCATCATGACTCAGAAGAGAGCTGTGTGATGCCCATATCTATGATCAAGCAATCCTTACTACTGACTATCATGTTCCCAAAATAATAGTGTTGGGAACAGCGGTAATGTCTTGTGTTCTTTAACGGTTAAATCAAAGAACAATCAAGCCAGCAGCTTGGACTCATGACCACTCAGGACTTAGAACTAATATCCATTTGATCATCGTTTTGCGACTCAACTACAAGTTGTCAGTGACGGTCTTATATAACAACTTCTCGAGTTTAAGCCAGGTCCAGTCCAGTATGAGGACGCTTCATACTTAATGCACTTCTAGTGAGTGTTGACACACACAAAATCCAGAATAGGATTGTCACTTCAGTCACATTAATGACCTTACCGATTAATGGGCTCCCACCCAGTTAATCAGGTCACGGACATTTTAAATTCATTTATTATGTTTATTAATTCTTCCTCACATGACTCTTTTGTGATAATAATAACATAATTGCATCCTTTATGAACTAAGGAATCAAACAGTCTATTTTACTCTACAGATACTATAATAAGATTAACATAATAAGTACCATCTTTATTCAACGACTTGTCATAATCTTTTACAAATGGATAAATATCTTGTTTAAGGACACACATGTCCAACACATTTAAATTTGTGCAATTTGATTTAATTACATAGTTTATCGTACCGAACACAAATTTAGAAAATCCATATATCACAAACCGTAAGTCGGAATGACTTGGTTCAAAAAGAAAAGTTGCTTAGAATTTAATTTCCAACAAAATGGTGCTGATAGAAAATCTAAATTCTATTTTTTCTTTATCAATTAATTTCGTGTACCAAGATATGGTACTTTTGCCACGCTGTCGATAAAACTATCTGACGTCTGCCACAGACCTTTTTAGTTTTATAAGTCTAGCCAAATGATTAAACATTATCCAGAATGTATTTTAATCACGTACGTATCATCCGTTACGGAGCTATCCTTGGGACCATGGACCCGTATCACTTAAGCTCCAACGAACTGCTAGTTCTTCGTCAAACCTCGAAGTGATTCCACAATATACCTGAGGCTGCACTCTTTAGTGATACGGTATATATTATTCCCTTTTATAGCAAGTTGTCCATTGATACAAACAAATTCGGGTTATTGATCTTCACTTGATGATCCACACATGAGCAGGCGATAATATTGTGAGCAACCCACTTATGATTACGAGTCATAAGCTGGCTATGGGTAAATCTTACTTCTCACCATTGCCAATCAAGGGAATCATATTGACTCTGAAGAGAGCTGTGTGATGCCCATATCTATGATCAAGCTACCTTTACTACTGACTATCATGTTCCAAAAATAATAGTGTTGGGAACAGCGGTAATATTTCGTGTTCTTTAACGGTTAAATCAAAGAACAATCAAGCCAGCAGCTCAGACTCAAGATCACTCAGGACTTAGATTCAATATCCATTTGATCATCTACTAGTGACTCAACTCCAAGTTATCAGTGACGGTCTTATATGATAACTTCCCGAGTTTAAGTCAGGTCTAGTCCAGTATGAAGACGCTTCATACTTAATGCACTTCTAGTGAGTGTGACACACACTTAATCCATAATAAAATTTGTTATATGCATTTTTCGTAACATATAAAAATTGGGCCCATTTTGGCAAAAGTCAAAGCCCACTGAGGAAAGTCAAAGCCTGACATGGTAAGTAAAGGCCCATCATCAACGCCAGAGGCCCGGGACCGAAGAACTAAGACATTGGCGAGGCCCAGGGCCAAAAAGGGGACGAGGCGACCAGCTGACGACGCGACAAAGGGACGAAGCCGACGAAGCCAAAAAGGCGACGAGGCGAACAGCTGACGAGGCGACAATGCGACGAGGCGCTAAGCGACGAAGCCCCTCGCTGGAGCTTTGCGAGGGCGTAACTTGCAATTAGCTTACACGACGAGAAGATCCGAGACTACGAAGATCCCCGGAAAATCCTCCATGTTTCCCCGAACACAACCTACGGACTCGCGGACAACCCGAAGACATCAAAGACAAATTGAGAAGCATCAGATGCCCTTTTTGCAGACAAGGGGCCCCGAAAATCCTCCTGTTGCAGGGAGAAATTCGCAGGACCACTGATGGTGCAATATTCAGGGAAACGGGAGGCCCCCAGGGGTGCAATTCCAGAGAATTCTCAGGCCCCAAGGGGTGCAATTCCCAGGGAATTCGCAGGCCCCGAGGTTGCAATTTCCAAGAGTTGTTTTCCTATAAATAAGAGCCTTCCCCCCCTCATTTTCACACCCACTCACAGCATTCTCCAGAGCTGCTCTCTCTATATTTCTCTCTCTAGAAAACTCGTCTACTCTTAAGGAGGAAAGGACTTGAGTTAAGAGCTGAGATCGATCTAGAAGCAGAGTCTTAGGGCTGAGAAGAAAGGTTGTTCGACGGGTCAGCTAAGGCGTCCCTTGCTTGGTCGGAAACCACGCCACCACCTGTGAGGTCGTCAGAGATGGAGCTTTCCTTCGTCAGGACAAGGCCCCTCGTCAGACGAGGCCACCTCCCTCGACAAGTTTGATAAAGATGGAGCTTCTCTTCGTCGGGATAAGGCCCCTCGTCATACGAGACCACCTACCCCGACAAGGTCAACAAAGTAGCACACCTCGTCAGGTCAAGGCTCTCACTGTACTTCGCCAACACGAGGGAAGTTTGACAGTGAGCTTGCCAGCACAATCGAGGTCGACGAAGAGCACATCACGCCGGTAATACCCTGCCATCGGGCCACGGGTCACCCCTGCACCGCCAATAACGGCACCTCCGACTAGTTAAACCACATCGTCATTCACCCGCCGTTCATCACTAACCCCAAACTACGTGGGACCTGATTCTCTTAGACTAAGATACGTAGGCAGCCTCGCCCAACCATAAGCGATGGGGCACGGGCCCATTCTACCATTTCTTCAGGTCCTCCCTCGCCATAGGAACGCGACAAGGAAGGAAAAGCACGAAGAATCATCAAGACTAGCTCGGAGCTTCATCAAGACCGGAGTTCGCCCTGACGGGGACATCGCTAAGACAAGGACTCCGCCCAGACGAGGAGCTTCGCCGTGAACCCGTCTTGTTCACCACTAAGGAAGATCGCCGAGGATCGTCAACGAAAGCCCGAAGACTCGCCCAAGACAACGGGATCGCGTCTAGCTTTGAAGATTATCAGTCAACTCGCGTTGACTCAGCATTCAATCATCCTTGTGTTCAGCGGGTCAATCTCGGGACCCGAACCTTGAATCCGACTCTAAGTTGAAGCCATTTTAGCGCATTAACAATTTGGCGCTAGAAGGAGGGGTAGCCCGAGAACACGCCTCGAGACCCTTCCAGCAATCATCAGAAGAACAGAGCACGACGATCGCCATTCGACGTGACGAGCCGCGCCAGTGCTTCTCAACGCGCGATGCCGCAACCAATGACCAAAATCGCGCTCAAAACGAGGGCCCAAACCCTCGCTAGGCGGACTCAGCCGCCTCGCCAAGTTTCACCAGCTCGGATCGGGAACGATGAAATCGCCAACAACGGTTTGCAAAGGTCAGTCGACGCTCACAACGAAGAAAGTACGGGAGATAGCAACGGCAACAGAGATCGCCAGGACAGCCCCGACCCTCGCTAGGTTCGCCCGGGGGGACGCCAGGAGGTTCGCCAAGACAAAGATCCTGAAGATGCCGGAGATCGCCAGGACCGCCCCGACTCTTGCCAAGTTCGCCCGGGGGATCGCTAGGAGGTTCGCCAAGACGAAGATCCTGAAGATGTCGGAGATCGCCAGGACTGCCCCGACCGTCCCCAGGTTTGCCCGAGGGGTCGCCTGGAGGTTTGCCAAGACAAAGATCTCGTAGATGGCGGAGATCACCAGGACCGCCCCGACCCTCGCCAGGTTCGCCCGGGGGGTCGCTAGGAGGTCGCCAAGCCAAAGATCCCGAAGACGTCGAAGACCGCCGGAACTATCCAGACCCTCGCCAGGCTCGCCCGGGGGGTCGCCAGGAGGTTCGCCAGGCCGAAGATCTCGAAGACGTCAAAGACCGCCGGAACTACCCGGACCCTCGCCAGGCTCGCCCGGGGGGTCGTCAGGAGGTTCACTAGGCCGAAGATCCCGAAGACGTCAAAGACCGCCGGAACTACCCGGACCCTCGCCAGGCTCGTGCGGGGGGTCGCCAGAAGGTTCGCCAGGCCGAAGACTTCAACGACATGGAGCACCGACGAGACATCCCAGACCCTCGTCATGCTCACCTGGCGGGTCACCAACGGGAATCGTCGTGACGAAGACCGCCCGAGTGATCACCAACTCTCATCCAGACGTGAAGGTGGAAGGCGAGCTGAAGTTATCTACCTCGAAGACTACAGAGAAGACCGACAGCGGGGCCGTCGGGCTTCGCCCGACTTTCGCCTAGGTCAGAAGGAGCCTCGCCAACCGCAGCGTGACGATGTACTCGACCTCCTTCAAGAAATGCAGAAGTAAATCCAAGACTTGAGTTCTGCCCAGGACCGAGGCGTGGGAGGCCGTGCTGTGCTCGACGGGACCCTATCCCCTCTCGCACCACACCTGCTCGACGGAGAAGTCGTAGGCGACCTACGCTTCGCAAGGAACCTCATCTACGATGGAAAAGGAGATCCAGTCTACCACCTCGTGCAGTACCAGACGATCATGCAGACGAAGAAGTGCTCAGCCTCGACGATATGCCAGGCATTCTTCCTAACCCTTACGGGAACGACATTCGAATGGTACCAGTGACTACCCAAGGCGAGCATCCCCTCCTTCAACCAGCTTAAAGACCAATTTCTCACCCGCTTCGCCGGCAAAGTGACTAAAAGGAGGGAGAAGTCCTACCTCTGGTCAATCAAGCAGAAGACAAATGAATCCCTACAGAACTTCATCAACAAATTCGTCAAAGAATCCAACAAGGTAAACGACTACACCGACAACGATGCCGTCATCGCCCTAATTGACGGGCTGCTGACAAGAGAATTCTTAATCTCCCTCGTGAAGTAAAGTCCGTCGACCATGACGGACCTCATGGCAAGAGCAGCTCAGCATATCTCCGTTGAAGAATACCTAGCCAGTAGGAAGCAACGGAGCCAGGGAGCCGTCAACGAAGCCACGACCGCTCCCCCGACGAACCGAAGACGAAGAAAAGTCGCCCAGACGACAATTAGGAACCGAATGACGAAACTGCAAGGAGGTCTGGCAACGAGGAAACCATTACGCCTTGAAAGGAGAGACTACCCAGAAGGCGACGTCAAACCGGGTGACTATTTGATCACAAGAGCGAGGAGAATACGGAGCCGAATTCCACCCATGGGTCTCCATCAAAGGACAAGCCGTTGCCGACTTTGTGGCCGAGTTTACCTATGATGTCGACGCCTCCGACGCTGATGAAAATAATAAAGACTCATCATCTTAACAAGCATGCGAAGGATAGGAGCCGATACTGCCGATTCCATCGTGACTACAATCACATGATGTCGCATTGCTACCAGCTGAAGAACCAAATTGAAGACCTGATCAAGGAAGGACAGCTGAAAGAGTTCAACAAGAGGCTAATGGTGAGCGACGAAGGAATGCCAACCCCACGCATGACAATTGTGCCATCAAAGAATCAAGGCGACGACCGAGGGAAAGCCATAGCGGCCACCCCGCTCAACGTCGTTTCAACAATCATCGGACGGCCAGGAAGAGGAGATGTAGGCCAGAACAGACGGAGCTACGCACGCGCAACGGAGAAGGGATGGATGCCAAACCAGGTTAACCTGATGGACTCAACACCTCCAATCCGCACAGACTAAGCAATCACCTTCACTGAAGACGAAGCTCTCACCATCTACCACCAGCAACAACGCCGCCATCATCGAAGGAGTCAACAAACTCAGCATCACCAAGCAAGGATAACCAGGAGAGGATGCGAGAACTCCAACGACCATTGTCGGGCACAAAAAAATACTTGCCCTCATGCGAAAATTCAAGAAGAGCTTGGGCCACTCCAGAAGGATGGGAGGAACCGCACCATAAGACTATCCAGACTACGCAACGTACAGGCGCATCGTCAACAAGATGTTCAAACGCCTACGCTTCATGAAGAGGAAGATCAACCTCGCCAAGAAAAGGAGCGAAGAAGAAAGCCAGCATGGGGTCGCCAAGAAAAGGGAAGCAAAGGCTGACTTAGTCGCTAGGAAAACCCATGGCATCAACACCCCCACAGCTGAAGGAAGGAAGAAGACGAAGGACGCGCCGCCAACGGCGACACCAGCGCAGGAGCATGCACATAAGCAGAGACAACGGCGACACCAGCGCAGGAGCAGGAATCGTCTTCACCAGCCCTCAAGGAGAAAAGTCGAAGTACGCCATCAAAGTCGATTTCACAGCCTCCAGCGACGAAGCCGAATGCAGAGCGCTACTCGCCAGCTTGAACCTCGCCGAAAGGCTCGACGAGAAGAATTTACAGGTACACTGCTGCTCGAATAAAATCTCAAGTCAGTTGAACGACGAACTACCGACACAGGAGGACAAGGCGCTGACTCAGCTGCAAAAAGCCATGGATCTCCTCCAGCCCTTGGCGTGGTACAAGATAGCTTAGATCCCTGCAACATCCAATGACGAAGCAGCCACGCTAGCTCGAACTATGAGCAGAAAAAGAGAAGACAAATGGCGCGCAACCACCGACAATGAAACAGAGGAAGAATCAACCGCCTACGAAGAAATTCTCGCCATCAACGGCGAAGACGAGCACAAGGAAAATACTGTGATTGTCAACTGACTCCGCCAACGCGAGCCACCAGTTCTACTGGTCAACCCACACCAATAAGGTAACCCATATCCTTTTAAAAGCGCAATGGACGAGGTAAAGTCTACCATAAAAGGCCAGCCTTATTTATGAATAAATTCGTTTTTTACTAAATACTCTGAATGTTTTCCCGAAATTGCAAGGCAGATTACGCCAAAACTCGGGGGGTACTACGGTATAAACCGACCCTAAAAAAAGGCTGTAAACTAATCCCGCCGGCTCAGGAAATAAATCCCGAGTTCCACAAAAGGCCAAAAACTAATCCCGCCGGGTCAGGAAACAAATCCCGAGTTCCGCAAAAGGCCGGAAACTAATCCCTCCGACTTAAGAAACAAACCCCAAGTTCCACAAACGACCGGAAACTAATCCCGCAGGCTCAGGAAACAAATCCCGAGATGCACGAAAGGCCGGAAACTAATCCCGCTTTCAGATAAGCCTATAAAAAAAGCACCTCGCCATTTGGCATAGCCTACTCGCCAGATTAGCTAATTGGCGAGCAAAGGCATATAATCGTTTACGGACAACATATACTAATTTCAGGTTAAAGAAGGGTGAGGACCCTACAATCGCAGCAGAGTGCACTCACAAAACTGTTATGGCGCGATACGACTCGCACATTCGACAAAGCAAAGGTATGAACAAAATTCAAAGTTCATATTATAGTAAATGCATAAATGTTATGAAATAGGTACGAAGAGGAAAGGCAAAATACGCCAAATAAACGTGCCAGGGCAAGGAGTACGGCCGAAGGAAAGCCCGAAAATGTCTATAAATCATAATGGCAAAGAAAAAGAGAAACTAATCTCGACGAAGCCTCAAGACGACGAGCCACCTCCGCCGACAAAGCCAAATCCTAGAAGACAGAACGATGAACATCCAACGAAGAACATCCGCCCTCGAAGAATGAAGAACCCCTTCCAACGAGGAATATCACCCTCAGCCAGAGGAGGCACCTGAAGAAAAACGAAGCAAACGAGTCAACATTGTCAAAATCGGTAGAAAACAAAGACGACAACACTATAAAGCTCGCCTGCAGCAGGAACTCGAAGAAAAACGAGGTGCGAAATCCTATGCAAGTCAAGGCAAGAAGCCAGCTCGCAATCAGTGGCGTAATCGCACATCGTCAGCTTAGGACAGAAAGCCGAAGGGCGAAAGCGACAATGTCTAAGAATCTCGCCAGCAGGAGGACCCTCGCCAGCGGAAGTGCCCACGATGGCAAGACCCTCTCCTGCAGGTCCTTACTCAACAACGGACGCCTCATCAACAAAGCCCCCGCCATCGCCCTGTTCCTCGACGACATCAGACGTATCGACATCAGCAAACTCTACGTCTGAGGCACCATCAAGGACCGACGGCTCGGAGCCAATCTTTCCATGCGATCCGCCTCCATTCGCCAAGCCACCTGCAAAGTCCACAGCACATCCAGGAGACTCAGAAAACAAAGTGCTCTCCGCCGGAGCCGATGACAAAAGACCAAGCAGCAATGAGAGGTCCTTACCAATCCCGGAGACCAGAAATCTTGGCCCAGGAATGATAATATCCTCGGCATGATATAGCCCTGGTCCCGACGAATCCAATGCAAAAATCGGATCGTCGATCGGAGTCTCTAAGCTCTCAAAGTCAAATTTCCGTCAAAATCGAATCCTGCCACCACAACTGGCGGCCCTTTCGCCGAAGCAGCCACGCCAGAGATAAAGACGACCTCACCGCCACCAACGGACATCGCCATCTCTGCCGGAATCCTCCCAGGGAAGCCACCAAGTCGCTGCCCGCCTCGAGAACCGAGCCGATCACGCCGAAGGAGCCCCCGCGGGCCCCACGCACGCCGAAGTCCTCCACAGCTCCAGCCACCGCGCCGTCACTGGAAACCGCCACATACCGAGCCGGAGAGGAGAGCCCAGCCGACTCTACCACGCCGTGGACCCCACGGCCCACGCCATCGCCGCCCGAGCCGAGGACCACGCGCGCGCCAAGCACCGCGGGAAGCCCGCTCTCTGCACCTTGCGCCGCCACGCCGCCGCTCTCTGCCACCACAGACGCCGCCAGTGGACCCCCGACAGCCATCGCCGATGTGCCACATGGTCCCATGCATCCAGCGTCACCACCGGGAGCCACGCCGATCGCCGAGAAGCCGCCCGCGCCAAGATCAAGTTCGGTCTCCTCCACGAGCCTCGCCGGAATTTTGATTCCCGCGCCATCACCTATACGGAATATATCTTCAAGAGACGATGTCCAATCACCCAAGTTCGCCGGAACACCATCAATGGTGACCGGAATATCGACGTCAACCAAAAGACTCGACAATGAGAACGTACCAGATAAAAGGACGTCGTCAACGGAGACTTCCCCACCAAGATCGCCGGAAAAAAGTCATCGCTTTCACGTGGAATGAAAACACAGCCGTCAAGACTTCCCGGAGAAGGCCAAATCGCGAATGGGAGGAGCAAGAGGAGAGATAAAATTGCCTTAAACCCTAAAAGGTATTTATGAGGTAATATTTCCCATAATTTCACTTCCCCTTTTAATTTTGCTCGAATTTTATAAGCCAACACAAGCCCAAATTTGAGCAAACTAGGCTCCTAAAGCTTGTAGAGGGCGTTTTGGGACGCCTTACAGCCACAAGAATAGTCGAAAGAACACAAATAATTATGAACACGAATACTCTTGATTTATTATGATTCCGAGAGGACCCGGTTTCTTCCGTTTATTAGCTTGGATAATCAGAGATTACACACTCTAGCCTTTGAGAATTTGAGAATACTATGAATCCCGATGAGACTCTTCTTTGATAAGCCTCTGTTCGATGCGCTTTCTTGGATGATAAGGTCTTGTTTTCCCGATAGGCTTTGTGGGTGTGGCGCGATGAGGTGTTCTCGCGCTGGCAGGCTTTGATCTCCTTGGGCCTTGTCGCTATTGGGCTTTAAGTTGCTCAGCCTTTTGGTGGGCCTTGAATCTTTGAGTGTCCTTGCCTCTATTCTCCGTCGTTTGCCCATAAAACGACACCAGTAGTGTTGAGATATGATTTGACAAAATCTGACCTTAACAAAGCTGAAGTTTGATTTTTAAATGGTAAAAAAACAATTAAAAATGGGCTTTTATACGTTTTTAAGTGAAAAAGGCTATTTTCAAAGGTTATTCAAAAAGCCTTGGAAATTAAACTTTGGAACTTTATAGAGTTTCATTTTTAATTTTCAAACATGAAAACCAAATTAAAAATTGTTTTTCCCGGGTTTTCATGAATTAGTTACGGTATTTATTACAAGTACAAAATTGCGCAGTAATTAAGGAACTTCTTAAAGTTCCAAACTTAATGGGCCATTATTGTTTTTAAATTATTTATTTACCTTCAAATTTATTATGTCACTTGATTTTATTTATTTATTTTTGGATTTATTTGCGGAGTTCAAAATTAATTTAAAAGGCCTTTACTTCACAAAGTGTGCCTATGAACCTCCAAAAATCCAAAGATCAAATAAAATCATAAAAAAGTGACTTGTGATTTATTTAATCGCCTATGTCATTAGCCATGCTCGGAATTATCTTCCCACTTATTATGCGAACATTTTCAAAAATATTTTACAAACACCCAGTTAAAAGAAATTTGCAGTTCCTTGGAAGGACGGAGAGGAGACAGAAATCTCTGATAACCCAGATCCTCGCCAAATAACACAAGTTGCCTTAAGTTATAAAAGAAAATGTTTCTTGCGCAATACAATTACCCAAGAAACTGAGGGGTTAATGTAATGTGCATTTTTCGTAACACATAAAAATTGGGCCCATTTTGGCAGAAGTCAAAACCCACTGAGGAAAGTCAAAGCCTGACATGGTAACTCAAGGCCCATCATCAACGCCAGAGGCCCAGGATCGAAGAACTAAGACATTGACGAGGCCCGGGGCCCAAAAGGCGACGACCGACAAGCCGACGAGGCGACAAAGCCGACAAGGTGACGAGGTGACGAAGCCGACAAGGCGACGAGGCGACAAGGTGATGAAGACGACGAGGCGACAAGCTGACAAGGCAAGGAGGCGACAAGCCGACGAGGCGACGAGGCGACAATCCAACGAGGTGCTAAGGCGACGAAGCCCCTCGCCGGAGCTTGGCAAGGGCGTAACTTGCAATTAGTTTATACGACGAGAAGATCCGAGACTACGAAGATCCCTGGGAAATCCTCCAGGTTTCCCCGAACACAACCTACGGACTCGCGGACAACCCGAAGACATCAAAGGAAAATCGAGAACCATCGGAGACCCTTTTTGCAGACAAGGGGCCCCGACAATCCCCCTGTTGCAGGGAGAAATTTGCAGGACCCCTGAAGGTGAAATATTCAGGGAAATGGGAGGCCACCAGTGGTGCAATTCCCAGGGAATTCGCAGGCCCCTAGGGTGCAATTTCCAAGAGTTGTTTTCCTATAAATAGGAGCCTTCCCCCCCCCTCATTTTCACACTCACTCACAGCTTTCTCCAGAGCTTCTCTCTCTAGCTTTCTCTCTTTAGAAAACGCATCTACTCTTATGGAGGAAAGGACTTGAGTTAGGAGCTGAGATCGATCTAGAAGCAGATTCTTAGGCCTGAGAAGAAAGGTTGTTCGACGGGTCAGTTAAGGCGTCCCTTGCTAGGTGGGAAACCACGCCACCACCTGTGAGGTCGACAGAGACGGAGCTTCCCTTCGTCGAGACAAGGCCCCTCGTCACACAAGGCCACCTACCCTGACAAGATCGACAAAGACGGAGCTTCCCTTCGTCGGGATAAGGCCCTTCGTCATACGAGACCACCTACCTCGCCAAGGTCGACCTCATCAGGTCAAGGCTCTCACTGTACTTCGCCAACACGAGGGAAGTTCGATAGTGAGCTTGCTAGCACCAACGAGGTCGACGAAGAGCGCATCACGCCGCTAATACCCAGCCAGCGGGCGACGGGTCACCCCCGCACCGCCAATAACGGCACCTCCGACGAGTTAAACCACATCGTCATTCACCCGCCGTTTATCACTAACCCCGAACTACGTGGGACCTGATTCTCTTAAACTGAGATACGTAGGCATCCTCGCCCAACCATAAGCGACGGGGCACGGGCCCATTCTACCCTTTTTTGCAGGTCCTCCCTCGCCATAAGAGCTCGCCAAGGAAGGAAAAGTACGAAGAATAATCAAGACTAGCTCGGAGCTTCATCCAGACCGGAGTTCGCCCTGACGCGGACATCGCCAAGACAAGGACTCTGCCCAAACGAGGAGCTTCGCCATGAATCGGACTTCGCTACCACCAAGGAAGTTCGCTGAGGCTCATCAACGACAGCCCGGAGACTCGCCCAAGACGACGGGATCGCCTCCAGCTTCTACAATCATCAGTCAACCCGCGTTGACTCAGCATTCAATTATCCTTGTGTTCAGCGGGTCAATCTCGGGACCTAAACCTTGGATCCTATTCTAAGTTGAAGCCATTTTTACGCATTAACAGGATTATTTCACTTACTCTTATTAATGAACTTATTCGATTAATAGGCTCCCACCCAGTTATTCAGGTCACAAATACTTTAAGTTCATTTATTATGATTATTAGTTCTTCCTCACATTGACTCGGGTGTGATGATAATAACATAATTGCATTCCATTATGAACTATGGATCAAACATTCTATTTTACTCTACCAGAAACTATAATAAGATTAACATAATAAGTATTATATTTATTCAACGAAAAAGTCATAATCTTTTACAAATGGGTTAAAACAACTTATTTAAGGACACATGTCCAACACAAGGTACATGGAAAAGCTTCCGATTATGTTTCAAGGCTGATCGAAACTCACAAAGTGGTGCACGAGAACTTGTCTGCCGCTAATAACCGCTACAAGAAGCATGCCGATCAACGGCGCCGACATGTCGAGTTCGAAGTGGGCGACTTTGTTTGGGCTATCTTGACAAAGGAACGTTTCTCCGTTGGTGAATACAACATGCTCACTACAAAGAAGATTGGACCAGTCGAGATCACCGAGAACATCAACCCAAATGCCTACCGATTAAAGCTTTCGAGCCACATCCGCACCGCCGATGTATTCAACGTGACGCATCTTATTCCAATCCACGACGACTTCTCCGACGACGAAACGGAGCAGACTTCGAGGACGAACTTTTTCCACCCCAGAGAGAATGATGCGGACCGATCAACCAACCAACAAGCATTAATGACGTGACCACATTCATCGCCTTGAAGACCACACAACCATTCACGTTCCCAAGCCTCGCTTTGAAGACCGCCGTCGACTTTAATATTTACAATTTCTATGTTCATATATTTCTAATTTCTAAGTCCTAGTTCATGTACTCATTGCACTATAAATATGAGCATCTATGAATGTAATAGATAGTTTTTGATGAATGAAAATTAGAACTTTGAGTTCTTTTCCCAAAACCGAGAGCCTCGTGAGGGAGCGTCCAGTTTTATGCCTGAGAGCCGGTATTCGTGCGCAAATCAACGGTGATTAGATGCCCGGAGTGTAGAATTCGTGCGCGAATCAATAGGCGAAGGAAGGTTATTCGATCGGTATTCGTGCGCCGAATCAACGATCAAGAACGACTATCCCGATAACTTTTATCTTTTTATTTTTTATTTTGATCGATCATTGATCCCTGTATTCTCCGCTGCATCAGTTGGGTATTATCTTAAAGAATTTTCTATGGTAGACCTTTTCGTTGTTAAAACTAAATTTCAGACTAACATTACTAATATGCATTCATCTGAAGATTTTAATAGTTTAAAAGGTATTAGTGCTCTTTCTCGAAAAATGGTAGAGGCAAAACGAAATTGTGTGTATGCACCAATTTATATCAAAGGACTCTACCACTTTATCTTATCATACATGTGACTACCACAACCGCCAGTGTCAACATAGCTTTTTATGCTATGAATATTATTTAAACTCGGTAAAAAAAAAAAAAAAAAAAATTGGTCAAATTTTTATTTGCCATTCCTTGAAGAAAATGTTAAGTTCGACACTATAATTTCCCTATTTCCCCTAATGTTATTTATTTCTAGGGGGTTTGAAGAAAGCAAGACGAACTTACTCTGTTATAAATTTATAATGAATAGTTGTTTTTATGAGGCGTGGATTTGTCACCTAAAGTGGCTGGGAATCAATTCTATTAATCTATAATTGGTACTGATCTTAAGATCTTCAGTTAGATTTAATTACCTAATTTTATATAACGATCGTATGAATCACCGAGTTTTTAGTTCGGTTTCCATAACTAGTAATAGTATTGATTTTTTTTTTAGATTTTCATTTTTAAAACTAAAATCCGCACTAGAGATTTAAAATTATTTTTTCAATTATAAAATTTCGGATTTAAGATCAGTTTAAATTTAACCCATTTTATTAGCCAATAATTTTGATTTAGTAAACTAAGTTTAATATAGTATACGAAGTAGTAACTGTTTTAACTGTTTAACTTCTGATTTAATAATCTCGTTTGGATAATGTAAGGTGTTATTATATGAACATAGGAATATTAATAATTAAGTATAGTAAAATTACAGGTACACAAGTCCGTTGGGGAATTGCTCATGAAAATAATTGTTGGCTAGGTATTAGAATATAGAGTACACGTGAAATAATTAGACAAGGGGTTAATAAAAACAAACACTATTTTTTATTCTATATATTATATATACGTGAATGTGAGTCTGATGTCATATTTAATTATCGATTTCGAAACAATTCGGCAGCTTGATTCACAATTATGATATAATAATATAAGGAAGAAAAAAAAAAACGTTAGAGAAACGAAAAATAAAATGAATAATAATAAGACTAAGAGAAAAATTAGTAGAACATATTAATTTACATTTATTTAAAAAAAAAAAAAGACACAGCTTTGAGAATCCTTTAATTATCTTCATGTGTTACTAATTTTAATTCTTAAATTGACATGTATGGATAATCTAAAGAGAAAGATGAAGGAAAATATAATTTTCTCAATATAAAACAACTCTAATAGACTAAAACCTAAAAACATTTTGTCGAATCATTGATGGTTATATATATGTATATATATTGATATATAATCATTCAAAAACTAATAATTGTGCAAAAAGCATGCAGGATGGTTGACATCTCATGTTGATCAGTATCCAATGTCCCTTATTTGTTTTCGTTTCTTTAAAATTCTTAACCAATAGAATCAAGTCAAATTTATATGAAGTAGCAGATAAATTAAAGAGATTAATCTCAAACTAGTTTATTTGCCTAATTAGTATAATTATCCATAATAAATCAATAATTACTCTCGATTTATTTGTTGGAACTGTGGGTTTTTACTGTATTTATCAATGAACTAATTAAGTACGCGTTACACAAGAACAAAATTGTAAAGTCAGTTTACTTGTTTTATGCGGATTAAACGAGATAGTTACCAAACATAACGCGAAAAGCAATAAAGAGACATGTGATGTTTTGGTAACGAACTTCGATACCTATCTTGTTTTGTGGGACAGTACTCACCATGATCATCACCAATAAGTTTACAAGCACCAATTACACAATAAAATAAAATAGCTTAAAGTAAAGAGACTACCCCTTAAGCTAAAGTTGGTAACACACCTTGGTCTTGAAACAGTGATTTTAGTCCCGACTTGTGACGACGATGCAGGTAGCCAATTCTCTTGAAAGAATCAGACTCTACTTGCTCTTTGTCAACGTAAGACTGGATTCTTCAGCCTGAATCTTCAAAAATGCAGTCGACGCCTCTTCTGAGGTAGGATGTACGATGATAGAACATTGGACTGTGAAAGCTGATAACCTTGTGGATGCAAGGTTACTCTCTGGAAAGGTTGAATGATTCCATGACGCACAACTATTTATATCAACCCTAGCTTGCTCCTTAAGTTATGCAGCAGCCAAGATATGTTATAAGCACCGAATCCCCTTTAACCGAAGACGAAATAATAGCGAGAAACGAAATAAAATGACACCGGAGATTATAGTGGTTCGCCCCCAATGCGAGAGTTACGTCCACTTGCCGCTTGCAAATATGATCCACTAGAATCTCCAACGGAGTTGTTCGAATACACCCTCGAGCTCACTCACTCTTCCCTTGTGTTTACAAGTGTTTCTCCCTCAAGAACAAAACCCCTTCTTATGCCCTTTCTTCTTGCTTTGCCCACAGCAAGAACAGCACACCCACAACCAGAAATGGTGGCTGAAACAGAAAAACTAAAGCCCTCACAACACAAGCTTTCTCTCTAAGCTTTTATCACACAAAGCTCTCACCTTTCTATCTCTCTAATTGAGGAAGAAACCCACCGATCTATCTTCTAATAATATCAAAATTATCCATAGGTTAATCGTGACTTTCTCAATTAAATTAGGCTTCACATAATAACAAGATAATCTGAAGATGGTTAAAAAAGATGCGAAACTAAATCAATCTAGGATAAAAATAAGAAGCAAATTCATAACGAAAATTGAGTGCAAGGTTCTGCATTTTACAGCTGCAATCATGACTAAGGCGATAAACATTTAAAATTGTAGTCATTAACTGTAAACCAATCATATATATAACAAGGAAACCTGATTCTTCATATCAAACATAATAAAATCGAAAATGTAGTCGTATTATTAGATAATAGTGACGAGTCAGATATCAACACGTGCAAAATGAAACTTTATTTTTTAAAGTTAAACATTCATCACTTTTTCAATCCAAACCCGACGAGGGAATAGAAAATAAAATAAATAATTGAGGCAGAGATAATGTCATAAACACCCTTAAATTATTCATTGGGTCCTTCATGGCCCAGCAGGAGAAAAGAAAGAAGAAAAAAAAACTCATTTCTCACTATCAGACACCATTCATCCATCTCACTACTAAAAATTCCACAAACAGAGAGAGAGATGGCAAAGCCAGCGACGGAGTGGCGGTGGTTTAAGAGCTTCCAGTACGACCCGGAGAGGGACTCAGCGAGCGACACGCGGAACGTCCTGCTAATTGTGGCGGCGCTGATCACGGCTGTGACTTTCCAGGCCGGAGTCAACCCACCAGGCGGCGTCTGGCAGGACACACTACTTAAGAAAGACAACATAACGGTGATCCATACCGCCGGCACAGCAATCTACGCCTCGGACAAGACGGCGTACCACGTGTTCCTGGTTTCCAACACGGTGGCTCTCTCCACCGCAGTCCTCGTCATCATCTCGCTCACCTTCCGGTTCCCTTTCCATTTCGAGATTTGGGTCTCGACCCTCTCCATGATCATCACATACGGCTCCTCCGTATTCGCCATCACGCCCACTAAATGCGTCAGCTACCGCTTCATCCTCTTCACCGCCGCCGCACCCTTCTTGGCCCGCTTCCTCTGGGAGGTCTACGGCCGATGGGGCCGTCACCGCCTTTGCTGCTGTTGGATTAATTCTAAGTCTGGCAACTGAGTGTCAGTATCGTGTTTTGCAAATCTAATATGCTATACACTTTCGTAATTTCTACTAGTTTCGTCAGTACTCACTGTTGTGTTTGTCGTTTGATGAGGCCAAATCTCACAAAGATTAAGCATTGATGTTCTCGGAGCGCTTTGAGAGGCGTCAGCAAACTTCCGGAGTCATGTATTATTTTTTTTATACTCGAGTGGCCGATTTTAGCTTACCGCATATCAAGTCGGAATTGGAGAAAAGAGCAACATGTGGACGGGATTTGCAAGCCTTACTCCGACATCTAGGCCCTGTAAATGTTGTTTTCGCGTATGTTCGTGTTTTAGTTTATATGTCGGTTTTTTTTTTTTGCTGTGTTGTTGTTTTTCGTTTGGGTTTATTCTGGGCAGACTAGAAAAGCTCAATTTGTTGCTCATGTATAATAAAGCTTTGATGAATGGAAACCCTTAAAATTAGGAGTATGTATGAGAATACTGATAGGTTCCAAACAACAATTCAAGGACAGTCGTGAAGAACATGCCACCAATGTGATTGTCGATGAAAATCAATAATATATATACTAACAAATTACACAATCATAAAAGTAACAAAGTAAAAAATGTGATAATATTTATTTATTTTCTGAAGTAAAGAAATGAGCCAAATACAAACACATGAAAAATGAACTTTTATCCTTCAAACTTTCATCACTTCTTTAATCCTACCCTACAGCAGAATATATTATCTTTGATGCCGATGATATTACCATAAATACCCCTAAATTAGTCATTGGGCTGTCCATATATACACGACAAAGAAAGACATCTCTTTATTAGAATCTCTTCCACACAAGTACACAACCAAAAAATTCCACGGAGCATAAGAGAGAGCGAGAAAGATGGCAAATCCAGCCACTGAGGGAGCGAAGAAGTGGCGGTGGTTCAGGAGCTTCCAGTACGACGCAGAGAAGGACTCGCCGGGTGACGCCCGGAACGTCCTGTTGGTAGTGGCGGCGCTGATCACTGCTGTGACGTTCCAGGCCGGAGTCAACCCCCCTGGCGGCGTCTGGCAGGATACGAAGGACAACCACACCGCCGGCAGGGCCATCTATGCCACGAACCCAGACGCGTATTACGTGTTCCTGGTTGCGAACACGTTGGCTCTATCCTCCGCCGTCCTCGTCATCGTCTCGCTCACCTACAGGTTCCCCTTCCATTTTGAGCTTTGGGTCTCCACGGTTGCCATGCTCGTCACATACAGCTCCGCCGTCTTTGCCGTCACGCCCCATGATTGCGTCAAATTCCGCTTCATCCTCTTGACCGGCGTCGCGCCCTTCTTGGGTCGCTTCCTCTGGGAGGTCTACCACCGATGGGGTCGTCGTCACTCGTGAGCGCGGTCGTGAGCTCCATGTTGGACTACGTCAACTGTCAACCCCTACATGTTTCTTTTCTTCATATTAATAATTTGCTGTATTCCGTTTCTTATTCTTCTTGGTTTTAACTTTCTAGTTTTGCCACACTCTTCTAGTTTCTCCAGTGTGTATATGAAAATATGTGCGTGTATCGTAAATAATATTTATCTATTTTCGTATCGTGATTAGCTTTTATTCAATTTTATATATATGAGGCTGGAGATACTCCATCTCAAAAAATAAAGTTATATTACTCAATCAGTCTTACTGAAGATTTTTTTTTTCATATTGAATGACGTGATCACATATATATATATATATATATATATATATTATAGTAGAATTAGGAAGACATTTAATTACAAATGGTATGATAATACGTGATTACAATTAACAGAAGAAGCAGATTAAGAATATATATTCAAATGGTTGTGGCAAAAAATCACTTCGTCGAATTACTAGAATTTTCGCTTCCTCTAAGGTGGAAAACTTATGTTTTATGACTCGCTAACCCTAAACCTAATGTATATAAAATCATGGTTTCGACCTAATTGACTATAATCAATGATTTTAATTATTTAATCTCGTCAATTGATAAAGTTCACTGGCAAGTCTTGGTTAATTAAGTTCACTGGTCGTCCGTCAATATTAATAACATTAGCTCTTTATTTATAGGAATAATAGCCGTTAATTAAGTGGCCAAAGTTTGGCCAAGTGTGCAAATAATTGGCCAAAGCAATTTAATATCGACATAAGTATTCGAAGTTTATCAAATCGTGGCGTGTACAAATTCCATCCACTCCAGCCCGACGCCCCTTAAGCGATTTAACACAAAATGCATTACAAGGTATATTATCAAATACATTAAGACAACTCGCATAACATATTAGCACAAAATACATTAACGGGCGTTGGGTTTGAGTAGATGAATTTGTACACACCACGGTTCTGCAAACTTTGAATACTTATGTCGATATTAAATCGATTTTGCCACTTATTTGCACATTTGACCCGACTTTGACCACTTCTTTTGCTGCTATTATCCCTTATTTATATATATCGAGGCATTTCGGTAATCATGAATGGACATTCTGCCTAAGTTGCCTAAGTTGCTTTGCCGCGACACGATGCACTACGTCGGAGCTGCGGCGAGAATAAATTTGGCGCTGTCAAACGGTATTAAAGCTTGAAGCTTATTGTCGTTTTGTATTAGTTAACTCTGTCATATGTCGTATTGTATTAGTTGAGTGTCGTATTATAAGTCTGGTGGTTAATTTGTTAGTTTAGTTGGTTAGATCATTTTGTAATCATCTATATAAGAGCTAAACTTATATTCATTATTCAATTAATAAAACATCGAGGTATTTTCATAATTTCCTCGATTAACATGCAATAATTATGTCCGTAGGTGGACCATCTCAACTTATATTCTTATTAACATCTAGGTATTTTCAGAATTTCCTCGATTAACATGCAATACTTCTGTCCGTAGGTGGACCATCTCCATTATGGTCAACGTGACGGGTAGACGACCAACAAATTGTGGGTGGGGGGGGGGGGGGGGGGGGGGTGCGCTAATATAATCTTTAGATCATAGATCGTTGGATCATACCTAATTTCTTCGTACAATCTCTGTAAGAATTGCGGGTAGTTTATGTTCTTATTAACAAGAAAAAATAGGCCGTTCCCACCGCAATAAAGCCACCCGGCTTGCTCCAAAACCCATTTACCGTTGTATTCAATATAAATCTCCAAATCTGCGAGAAATAAAAAATAACTAAAGCTTAAAATATGCCAAAAATGTGGTTAAAGTAGACCAAAATTGACATAAAAAATGCACTAAATATCTAAAAACTGTCAAAGTATCCACGGGGTTCATATTTGTAATACCCGATGAATTGGAAAGCGGTGGGGGTAAGTCTTCACATTGCATGATGCAAAACTTTATCGCTTAATCTGTTCAACATAAAAAACCATTAAACAAGCTGGTCAATAGAACCAAATAAATAGCGGGAAACAAAACCACAATTGCATAACCAACTTTAACCCATACACATTTAACCCTAAACTAAAACCCCCCCAAAATCCATTGCTGCCAAGCCCTAGTTCTGGATTGGACAGAATTTAAACGCTGCCAACACAAATTCTAAACATACAACACCCAAATAATTACCTGAATCTTAGAGGTTGGTCGTCGGCGACTTGCTCGAATCTCTGGATTTTGGGTTTGATTAGTGGGTATCGAAGAGAGATGGGTTCATGGTGGGTTTCGAACGTGTTACAAAAGAGAGTGATGAGCGATGGGTTTGAAGCTTCCACCGGCGAAGGCAGCGAGAGAAAATTCCACGGCAAAGGTGCGATGGCCTAGGTTCGAAGAGAGTGGGTGATGGGTTTTGGAGCGTCGGTTTCATCGAAATGAAAGAGAGGGAGAGGCTGAAGATTCGCTGAGAGAGGGTAAGGAGAGAGTGGGTGAGTGAAAAAAACTTGGTAAAAAAGGGTATTTTGGGAGAAAAATAAAAGCAAGAGAAAATTTGGGGACTAATTTTCCAGATACATTAAATCCGGGAACAAAACGGGTAGAACTTGCATTTTGGGAGTTATTTTTTCAAGTTTCCATATATATATATATATATATATATATATATATATATATATATATATACATATACATGTTTGTATTCAACAGTTTTTCGTACGGTGTCAGGTACGTAAAAACACTCACTACAACACAACAATAATATAATGTGTGTGGTTTGAAGTGTGTAAAATATGTGTCAACATTATTTTCGTTTAAAATTTATTATCTTTGTGCGGAATAAGCAAGAGCATTTATTTAACATAAATAATTTATTATAATAATAAATATATATGTATGACCTTTTTTATATAAAATCGCGTCGTACCGATATTTTAAATATCTTAATGTTATATTGAGTGCGTAGTCTCTGAAGGGTACAACATATCTAGACGGGAAGTCTCATAATGGTACAATGTATCGAGCCGCGTGGTATCTGAATGATATAATATGTATTGGCCTTTGACTGTATCGAGATGTGATATCTCGGAATGATACGTTGTTTGTTGTGTGGCGCAAGTACGTATGCAAGGCCCAAGTTTATATTTTCCGATAAATCTATTAAGACGGTATAGCATGACATCGCATCACATGCACTACATAAATTATTTTATTAAGTAATAAAAATCTTGTACGTACTGAGCGTTAGCTTACTCGTATAGTTGTGTTGCAGAATCATGTTAAATTCGATAACTTGCAGAGAAAGCAGAATCAACGGTGCGGCTTATACGAGTTCATACGGTGGATAAAACGATCTTTTCATTTTCCGCTTTGTTTGATTGTAAAATTGAAGAGCTCCTAAGCTTTATTTTCAATCCGAGATAGTCCCAAACACTTCTTATATAAATAAAATATTCGTTATTGTTTCAATTTTTTTATTTTTAAATATTTTCTCGTTAAAATTATAATTTTAAAATTGGGACTTTATCGAGTTTTATGGAAGAAGTAACAGGCCCATGAAAACGGGGTGTTACAAATAGTCTTCGAGTTTTGGGATGCCTTGGGTTTGCCTGCTTTTTGCCTGCTTTAGGAACAGCGTTATGTTGTGTTCTGAATTTTTATTTTTTTGTAATTTTTCAAGGACTTTGTTCAACAGTTAAAAAAAATATTGTGTAAACTTGAGTTTGCACAACGGAATTAATTTCCGTTGTGCAAGATTACGCAACGTTGCATAAAGCAACAGTTTTTTTCCGTTGTGTAAACCTTGAACAACAGAAAAATCCGTTGTGCGAGCTACTATTTGTAGTAGTGATCAAAGAACAATCAAGCTAACAGTCGGGGTTCAAGATCACTTCAGGATTTAGATTAATTACCATTTAATCATCTTTTACAACTTAGTTCAAAGTTGTCAGTGACGGTCTTAGTTGAGCAACTCGCAGAACTTAGTCAAGTCTTATCCAGTACAAAGACACTTTTTACTTACTGCACTTAATGGGTATGATATATGATACACATATCTATCCAGAATAGGATTTCTCCATTTAGTCGCATTAATGACTTTATCAATTAAGATGCTCCCACCCGCTTAATTAAGTCACGGATACATTTAAGTTCATTTATTGCATCTATCAATTCTTCCTCACATTGACTCCGGTGTGATGGATAGATTACAATTTCATTCCATTATGAACTACGGATATACATTCGATTATACATAAAGAACTATAAAAAAAGATTATCATAATAAGTGCCTTCTTATTAAGAGTGATGTCATAAACTTTTACAATGGGTAAATAAAACATTGTTTAAGGGCAATATGCCTAACAACACTTACACAAGAAAATCCATTATTGGCTTTTGTGTCTTCTACAAAGATTGTCTAATTTCATGGAAGGCTAAGAAGCAAACAACAATATCACGGTCGTCAGCTGAAATTGAATACCAGGCTCTAGCTTCGAAAGCCGCTAAACTACTTTGGATTCAACAATTACTTGAAGACTTCAAGCTCAGCAACCTACCATTACCGATGATTTATTATGATAATCAAGCTGCTATACACATTGCTTCAAATCTGTCCTTTCACGTGCACGTAACACATTGAAATAGATTGTCATTTCGTTTATGATTGCTTAACCAACAAGCAACTGAATTACAACCAGGAAAACTCAACAACTTGCTTATATATTTACGAAAGCATTGCCTTCTACGACTATGCTGCCTCTTCTATCCAAGAAGTCACTCCTCAACATTTTCGTGGGTCCATCTTGAGGGGGTCTTAAAGCTTGAAGCTTATTGTCGTTTTGTATTAGTCAACAATTACTTGAAGACTTCAAGCTCAAGCTCAGCAACCTCCCTTCACTGGTGATTTAATGTGACAATCAAGCTTCTATAGACATTGCTTCAAATCCGTCCTTTCACGAGCGCACGAAACACATTGAAATAAATTGTCATTTCGGCGTCATTGCTTAACCAACAAGCAACTAAAGTTACTACCAGTCCGGAAAACTCAACAACTTGCTGATATATTTACGAAAGCACTGCGTTCTACGACTATGTTGCCTCTTCTATCCAAGATGTCACTCCTCAACATTTTCGCTGGTCCATCTTGAGGGGGGTATTAAAGCTTGAAGCTTATTGTTGTTTTGTATTACTTAACTCTGTCGTATGTCGTACTGTATTAGTTGAGTGTCGTATTGTAAGTCTGGTGATAAATTTGTTAGTTTAGTTGGTTAGATCATTTTGTAATCCTTTATATATAAGCTCAGCTAATATTCATTATTCAATTAATAAAACATCGAGATATTATCAGAATTTCCTCGTCTTCTTCGTTTCTCTCAAGAACGCAGTAAACGGCAACCCAAACTAGGTCTTTGTGACATAATTATTCTGACGTTATGATGCTCGGAATGTGTGGCAGGCACATTCCCCTTCACTATTTGATGCGGATATATGGGAATATCTTCGAGATTTTTTTATTTTAATTGTTATTTATTTGTTTCCATTTTAGTTAAAGAGATTTAAGGAATTAGTTCCTCTTTTCTTGCCTTTCGGTTTAACCCCTAGCTTTATATAAGAGTGGTGGATGTTATTGTATTTCTCAGATTTGTTTGAATAGAAAAATTAAAGCTTTTGCTTAGAAAAACTGAGTTTATTCTCGATGAGACGCGTTCTTGTGTTCTTCCGTAGTCCGATCTACATCACTTCGTATCAAAGCTGAATGAAATGAAAATTGGAACCTTTGTGTTTCTCCAAATTCGATTTCTTGAGAGGATGTGATTTTGATTTCCAGAGTCTAGCATTCGTGCGCGAATCAACGATCGGGTTCGACTATCCCGATAAATTTATTTATCTATTTCGATTTATAATTATATTTACGCTGCTACATCAGTTGGTATCAGAGCCACTCGTCTCTGTGCATAGGCACCGAGGAACGAGCCCTTCACGAAGCTGGGCAGAGGATATGGTGAGACAAGAAGAGGTTGACGGATTGCGCGTTCAGATGGGCAGAGGATATGGTGAGACAATCGGAGCGACGACGCCAAGGAAAATCTGACACCGTGGACGACCATGCCAACCTGGTCGAGCATAATCTAGGACGTGTGGCGGTCCAGAAAGATGCACGATGGGTAGCGGCGTTCAAGGTGACTATTCCGGAGTACGACAAACTGACGTACGATAAGGTAGAACACGGTGAGGCCGTGTACGACGAGTCGATCTACGGCGAGACGGAGTATGCCATGAGTACAACGATTCCATTGACAACGAGGCGGAGTACGCCGAGACCGTGTGTGGAAAAGTTGTTCGCATAAACACTTTCGCCGAAGAGGCAATTACAGAGGCGAAAAAACTGGCGCCGACGAGGTACTCTTAGAGGGTGACAAAAATTATTCGAGGAACCTTCCTCGACGAAACCCCCTCGACGAAGCCGCCTCGAGGAACTTTCCTCGACCATCCCCATACCATGGCAGACGAGTTTTTCTCTGCCGAGCAGACTTTCGTCTCGAGAAAGGCCACCAATGAGGCTACACCGACCGAGTCCGTTGTAGCGATGGTCATGACGATCGCGAGAAAGGCTTCGAAAATCAAGCCAAGCACAATCATGGATGTATTTTTACGGAGATGACTCTGGCGCCGACACACACGCACCGATGGCGAGAAACCAAACAATACCGACGATACAGTAGAGTTAGTCTGCGACGTCTGGCACACTCTTGTCCTCCGCCGCACCGTCCTTGCTGACCCAACCTGCGACGTCGAAAAATCCAACAGCGAAGGCTATGACACTTTTGTCGACGACCCCCATGCCATGGTCGACGAAACTTTCGCCGACAAGGCTTCTCAAGACTGCCTCAACCCGCCTTCCGCTGGATTTTTCCTCGACAAAGTCGACGAATACATCTTCGGCGCACCTATCTTCGACGAGCCTTCCGCGACAAACTTTCCTCGACGAGCCTTCCCCGACGAGACTTCCTCGCCGAACATGCCTCGCCGAACCTTCTTCAACGAACCTGACTCGAGGAACCTACCTCGAGGATCCCTCCTCAAAATATCCCGCGCCATTGTTGACGAGACCTTCCGCGACGAACCTGCCGCGACAAAAATTACTTAAGGAACCTACCTCGCCGCACCTTCCTCGCCGAGCATTCCACGTCGAACATTCATCGACGAACATTCTGCGACAAACCTTCCCTGCCGAACCTTCATCAACCCACATCTTTGTTGACAAGGCACTAATGCGACGACACATGCCTAGCGACGACACTTTCGTCGCCAAGATGCCCCCCGATGTCAACGAGACTTTCCTCGACACAACACCCACCGACGTCGAAGTAACCTCTACGGAGGAGGTGCCCACCGATGTCGAGATGCCATTCATCGACGAGGTACCCAGCAACGTCAACATGATTTTCTTCATTGAAGAAATCCCCTCGCAATAACCTCTTCGTCACTGCAGCCGAAATGGAGATTTTTGGTGCGACGAGCCCGTTTTCGCTGAGACAGAGCACACCAAATCCATGCTTGACGAGGTCCACGTGAAGCCACTAATCGGGCATGCGAAGGAACCTCCCGACAAGCCTCCCATCAAAAAATCGCAACCTCCCGCCCCAGATGACCCGCTTGAGTTCCTTCCCGACCTACCCCCATAAATTCGAGGACGAATTTTCTCAACATCGGGAGAATGATGCAGATATATGGGGATATCTTCAACATTTATTTTATTTGAATTATTATTTATTTGTTTCCATTTTAGTTAGAGAGATTTAAGGAATTAGTTAATCTTTTCTTGCCTTTCGGTTTAAACCCTAGCTCTATATAAGAGTGGTGGATGTTGTTGTATTTCTCAAATTTGTTTGAATAGAAAATAGAAACTTTTGTTTTGAAAAACCGAGTTTATTCTCGTTGAGACGCATTCTTGTTGAAAAACCTAGTTTATTTTCGTTGAGACGCGTTCTTGTGTTCTTCCGTAGTCCGATCTACATCACTATTATTTATCTAGTTTTGTTCAGCAGGTAGATATTTTTAGAAGAAAAATAGAGAAAATAAAACTACGCTTTGTCATTTTTGTTTGGATTTTAGATATTTTTTGGGAAAAATATTTATGAAAATAAATCCGGATAATGCTATCATTTCGTCGGAGCCTAGAAAAAGAAAAAAAAAATTGTTGAGAAATCAATGTTCAATCAAAGATTACAATTTTGTTGGAATCTTATTTGTGGAGTTGGAAACTCAAATAAAATATTTTGAAAGAAGTGATAGGCTTAAATCATATGGTTTTAAAGAGGTATATTATAAAGTATGAACAATCAAACACGTCGATAAAAATTATTGGAAGAGAAAATCTTTCGAATTTTCTTTTTTATTAAGGTATGTATTTTTCTATCCACTCGTTCTATACCTATGTTGACCGAGTAAGACTAAGACATTCAGATAAATATATCAAAAAGTTAACATTCTGCTGAATGGCAAGAAAAAAATATTCCATGTAACAAGCATATGCGCCTATGAGTCGCCACGGAACAATCATGTATCGATTATTTCCCGGAGTTCTACAGCACCGACGAATGACTTGTATAAGTTAGTTTTTCAAAATTTACAAAATATTATTTTATAATTATTAATTACATATTAAATAAAAAGTATGTAAAAAATTACTAAAACTGTAAAACACATAATTAATACTTCAGAGTTCTTCAGACACATTAAAACACAATCAATAAATTGTAATTTCACAGGCCGATTCGAATTTGAGCCCTTGGGTACCAAATCTAAAAATTAAAATTTTAGAGCAACTCTAATAGGTTGCCTCAACCCATTGGGCCTCAGGGCCCGGTTACAATATTTCTATTTTTTTGCATGTAACATCATTAAGAATTCGGATTAGGATTAGCAGAATATATAGGAATTAGGAACATAAACAACTAACTCGAAAAAAGAAGAAAAATTTGTTGAATTTCCAATAATTTCATATTTATTTTTAATTTTAATTAGAGAAAAAAGCATAGCACCACATGCGATTATTAGCAACAAAATAATAAAAAAAATACGTCTAGTATTAGTACTTTCTCTCTCTATATATATGCATATAAATATAAATATAATATATATTAATTATTATCTCCCTCTATATATATATATATATATATATATATATCTTCTCTTTAATTGTATTATTTCATAATTATCTTGTTAACTTATCAAATTAAGATAGTATTTTTTATAATTTTCCTACCAAATTTAAAACAAAGTATCTTACTTCATATTGCATAGCGAAACGCGATTTCAGCTCTTGGTTCTGAATTCATGTATTTTTTAGTTGTCACTACAAATGTCTATTTTCGCCCTTTCCCCTTCTGAAAGTCGAGTTAAGTTCTTTTTCCATTTTTGAAATTCTGTCCAATATATTCAAGAAGCCCAGTAAGAGTAACAAAAGTTGGTTAGTGAGCTCTTTGTATGGTCACTCTGTCGCACTATTTTAAACGTTTCATAATGTATTTAGACTATTAATTTAGGTTTGTTGGTTCGAATTTGGACACACTTAACGTAAGAAGCCATCCGGACCGTGTTTGCCCGGATGTGACCTCGCTCCAGACTGAAGATCTAACCCAATCATCTCGCAAAATGAAAAAGAGGATGCCTGATGAGACACGATACGATAAGTTCGTGATTTCTGGCACGGAAGTATCACTTCTCATAATTTGGACGTTGACGTTGAAGGTAATTCGGCTACTTTCGTACAGTGCAGATCTTCGCCTCGCTAAATTAAGACACTTGGATCTCCCAACGCGAGAGACGAAACGGAATAATGTTGGAACTCTCTCCCTATTCCATCGCTGAAAAGTGTAGCGATTTATGCCACAATTATCCATTATATATTGAAGAATGTAAAAGCCTCTCTCTCTATCGCTGGCTCCAACTAGCAAGTGCACATGCGAGAAAAAAAACATCACAACTGTCACGAATAAAACAAAGTGACACAACAATACATTGTAATATAATAGTACAGTACTCACTAACACTTTTCTTTCCAAATTCAAACACATCTTTATCAGTTATCACTTATCACATTCGCTGCCAAACTGTCTCCACACACTCTCAAACCAAACCACTCGTTTTCCTTGGCAAATATTCGACCAAATGTGCATATAAATATGACCCTTTTTTTCCTGCCTTTTGCATTAACTGCTGTGAGAGAAGGCTCATCATCACTAGATAAGGACCCTTTCATATATATAGGGGTGAAAATTTGGATCCGTACCTCAATTTTCTTCCTGTTCCGTTCCGACCTGGTTTTGGCCGGGGTTTTACTTTAACCATTTGAGTTTTACTGTTCTATTTGAAGTTTTGACTATAGCTATTTGGTGGTTTGAATGTTTTTTTTTTCCGTATTGAACCGAATGTGCATTCGAAATATACTAGGACAATTGCTGTAAAAGTAACTTTTCTTTCTTCATCAAAATAATGTGACATATTCTCAAACTTTAAATTGTCTAATTAGGTACTTAACATTGTAAGTTTTATGTTTTCAATTCATTATTCTTAAATTTCTTGTTAAAATTAGGTCATTTACACTTGTAGTCTTCGAATCAAAGTGTTATATATTATAAATTTTAAAGCTTAAAAGAAAATATTGATTTGAGTTGTACGCGTGTAAAGGAAACTCAATATTAAAAGAGTTACATGAGATGGAAGCACCCGAAAGCCTAAGATTTTACGATCTTACGTATTTAACAAGCGAATCAAAAACTTTAAAATATGTTGTCGTTATTTTAAAAATATTCAAATATTTTTTTTGCAATTCTTACTAAAAACACTTCCGGTAAAACCCTTTTCATGCTTTTTGCATTAATTTCATGAGAAAGTATCATCATCAAAGATACAAGACTATGATTTATACATTGCGAGTTGCAAGACTCTCCCTTTTTTAAATTGCCAATTTCCGCAAAAAAAATGTCAATTTTACTTAATTCAATGTGTCCCACTTGGATTTTCATATATAAACTAACATGCTAGAAAAGAAATTGCACAAAAGCTAGTATTAATTATAGGTAACAGTTCAAATGACCATTCATCTTAGATTATTGGTTCTGCCACTGCCCCGACCTACTCTAAAGCATCTCGAGGCCCAATCCAATCAAACTCGCTTTTTTTTTTTTTATCAAAATTTATAACGCTTATTTTTCTCAACCCAAAACGTAACGGGCCAATCCAACACGTGCACACATTTATCTTCCTGGCCATATATTACCGAATTTCGTGAAACAATATAAATGGCTTGCAAATATAAATGACAACCAATTCTAAAACTAAAATTGCAAAAAAACAATTTAAAAAAAAAAAAAAAACAAGAAGTTTTGCACTTGTATACATTACTTAATATAATACATTACAAATATTATAATAAAGCACAATCTACGCACCGATGATCCAACCGCACCTCACCGCTATACCAATAAATCAATTCACAATCTACGAAAACAAAAAACCTACATACAACATCCTTTCTTTTTCTTTTTCTTTTTCATGTAGATCAAACGGCTAGTTGTTGTTGTTGCTGTTGATGAGAGGTGGATTCTTCGTCGTTGAAGCACAATTGGAATTTGAGAGATTTGTCGAAGGAGATTAGAGAAGAAGCAGAGGCATTCAAGAGCATCTCCTTCTGGAGATATGAGCAGTAGGATTGGAAAGTCGCAGGTGTGACGTTCAAGTGGAATCCCAGTCCGAACAGGAAATCCACTTCAAGAAAGTTCATCTCTGTCGTGCTGATTCCTCCCACTTTTGCGTAGTATGCGTTGTTGTAATACCTGCAAATCTCACTATTAGTTCTATACGTGTATACAATTTAATAAAATATGGTACAAAATCCGAAATTAAGATTGAATTCCGGTCACATACAAAATCTTAAAAATAAAATTTGACTTCGATCCGAGAAAAAAAAAAAAAACTTTAGTTTTCAATTTTCAACTTAGAAGAAAGTAACCAATAATTCAACAACTATATCTGTTGATTAGGCTTATAAATAAACACAACGTATAAAACCGAATTTAAGATCGAATTTCATTTCATTAAGTCTTTTTTTTTATATAATAATAAGTTCTGGATAATATATTTATATGTGAAAAAAAAAAGAGAAGTATTTTGAAAGCAGACACAAACAGCTCACGAATCAATGTGTGTGTATATATATATATATTATGCAATGTATTGGGGGCCATTAATAATAAAACATTATATGAAGAAAATACAAAATGTATAATGCAGAGGTTGACTTAATAATTTGAGTATGATGATTGATCATTGCCGAATGGCTGGAGCTGAGTTGGATGACTGTGATATACATATGCTCGGTCTTGTCATGGGCGAACAAGGTCGGCGCTCCGGGCTTTCAAATTTAAAAGGCTTAATTTTTATAATATAGTATTTATATTCAATTTAATAATTTAAAAGCTTAAAATTTTAACCAGTTGAAGTCCCAACAAAACATGACAAACTCGGGATCGGAGTTCTATATATATCTTTACAAATTACACACATCTATACTACAAAACTTTAATGGTTTATGAGAAAATTCAGATAAAAACTGAGTTATTCATCCTTGAACACTTAAGTGTGTACTCTTAATATTAAACATCATGAAAAAAAGGGTGAGAATCTAAGTATCTAATTTACAGAATCCTTATATTGAAATGATTATGTGCTCGTAATAATTCAAGAAGAAGAAAAACAAGCATGATGAGATCAGAGAAGTGCAGAGCAAGCAAGCAGAGGGAATTTCACATGTCTTCCATGAATAACATGATCAGATCAGAAAAAGACTCACATGTCGTCCATGAATTTGGCGGCGACCATGACGCTGGTGATGAGCAGCCGGTGAACGTTGAGCGAGTTGAGAGGCAGCGACGGCTGCCTCTGCGCGAACCGGTCCAAGTAGACGTAAGCCACGACGTAGCACGACGGGCTGCAATTCGCGTATTTGAAGATCCTCTCCAGGTAGCTTTGGATCGTGATCGCCGGCCGCGTCAGGCCCTGGAAAACCGAGACCTTCCCCGTTCGGAACTGCGAGCTCGCATCGTTCGACTCCGACACTCTCTGAAGCATCGAGGAGAGGAACTCGATCAGGCCCGCCATCGCCTTCGGGTTCTCGATCTCGGTCATGGCCATGGTGAGTTTTCTGTGTTGAGTGTTTTTGGGATTTTTGGATTGTGTTGGGATATATAAGGGATGGAATGAGTGAAGAGAACTAAGGTGAGAAGGTCGTTAAAGGGTAGGTATTTTCAGTGACCAAATTGTCCCAAGGAATTTGAATTGTGGCATGCATGTAAATAGAGTCTGAATTGGGTAATTATTATACTATAAGGGATTTTTGCGGCAAAAGTACCTTTAAATTATGTGAAAGTTGCTATATATGCTATATTTTTTCAGTGACGTATATTTTCAATATTGTAAAAAGTGTAAAACAGTAGGTTCTCAATTAATTTTTTATACATAGAATTTGTACTTTTTATAACATTGAAATATACACTGCCAAATATATATATATATATATATATGTCCTAACTTTTACATATCTTTGAAGTATTTTTGCTGCATATATTCTTAATTTTAACTTTTCTTTTTACAAAATTGTTAACTCAGAATGATAAATCAAGGTTAAAAAAAATTATTTATAAGAAGATTGTTTAGAGAGATTCCGTAATTTGTATTTTTATTGTTATGTGGACTCTAATTAATGAAAGAATTCTATTTTTTTTTATTAGTCATCTTATTATTACAAGTTTTTAGTTGAAATAATTTAATTTATAACATTTTACAAAATTAGAGGTCAAACAAGAGCAAAGGAAAAAAAATAGAGGGCTCTTAATTATATTAGAAAAAGAAGGTGTAATGATTGAAGATTAAGAATATTGGGTTAATTAACCATGTCCTTTGATTTCAAACCATGATAGAGGGAAGAGTTAAATGGTTAGATAGAATTAGCAAGCTTCTTGAAATAGATTATTAGTTTGGGGAATTTTTCTTGTGATTAAAAATATAGAGTGATGGCAAGCCATACCCATCATGTGAATTCATGTGAGAATTATGATATATTTTTGTAAATTGGGGGTCCCATATTAATTCCTATAGTATAATATATGGTGCATGTGGTTGTGATTCCACACAATTAGGTGACATAACATGGATTTGCTATGTTGGCCCATCGGCAGTAGTATATGCTGCTTTTGTCCTATAGTACCTTTTATTTTGTACAATTTATTCATGTAGACAAATATTCAAAATTACACAATATTATAATCATAATTAATTTAATGTGCCAAAGTAGTTCAGAATAATTAATTCGTCAATTGTTTCCTGCCATTTATAGTGGGGCCATGATAAAGCTTTAATCGATTATCCAGTCAATAAAAAATTAAATTGTAATTTGTTACGCCGTTCAATTATATGATAAGAAGTATATAAATAAATGGTGTATTGTTAAGCTATATATATATATATATCGAGTACCGATATATTAGAATTGAACTTTAATTTTTCTTAAAAAAAAAAAAGAATTGATCTCTTTTTCTTATAACTTTTATTTATCTGTGAAGTATTTAAGACATTTTAAAAAAAAAACTATTTAAATTGGAACATCATTCTCTCTCTTTTTTTTAGTAAAAAAAATTCTAAATATGATTAAGTTATGAGGGTTAATAATAACACAAGTAACTAACATTTTGACTTTTAGATGATATAGACTCAATTTTTAAAGAAATTGTAAACAATTTTCTTTGGAAATAAGTTTTAAAAATGTTTTCCCTGTAATTAAATATCCCTTTATATATTTATTATTGAATATATAGAAGTGTAAAAGTAGATGTTGGGTGGTCCGCTAATATATTTTTATTTATTTTCTGCGGATAATTATGAGTACCATACTTACCATCATCACTAATTCACTATTCTATTGATATAATTTCTTATTAAATTATCAATAAGATATATTAAATTGTCTAAACACTTGTTTATATTGGAGTTTTATTTTCAAAATTTACTCAGAGAATTTTATTTCTATTGCCCTTTTTCTTGTTGAGTCTTTTAGATAGCGGAATTTCAAAGTTTTAATTTGTCGACGAACGTTAAAGTATTTTATGTTAAAAATATATTCCAAATGATCATCAAGCACATAAATAAGACGAATTAAGCATCAAATAGAGGTTCTCACGAGTTTCGAGTATCACAAACGTTTTACTTTTACAAAATACCTAAAAACATTTAAAAAAACATCACTAACTCACTTTAAATAATATGCCGCTAATCAAAGCTCGTAAAACCAATAATCATACGATATGAATTATTGAATTTATTTATTATTATTATTTTGTTTGTCTTGTAATATCATCCATAAAATATATCTAACAGTGCGTATATACATCTATACGAAAATTCAAAGGGAATCAAACATTAGTAGTGGGAAATACAAGCTTGAAAGATTTGGAACATGTGTTGCAGATTTAGAAACTTTTATCGTTTTAATAAGGCAAACATGACCGCCATTTTCAAGGACAAAAAATCCAGCTCTTATATTATGTGTTTATGTACATGTATATCTTTGACAGATTTCATATACTTGTACCCCATTCATTTATACATACAAGAAGACTTTATTAAATAACTTATTTAAGCCAATACTAAATGTCAATGATCAATCGACCATGATAATTAAAAAATGTGTATATTAAGCCAGAAATTTAGGAGTTGGACACCACATACACAAGACTAGTTCATGAGGTTTGGGGATCTGAATGTATTGTAGTTTTTATGGGCTGTATATATGGGATTGAATTACAGGTTGTAATTGCATTAATTAATGAATTTACACAAGATATAATAACATTATGACAATGTTGTTACTTGTTTTTTAGGCTACAAACAGTCCATAGGTAACGTGCCAAATTATTGTTTCTAATTTTGTTTTATGTCTAAGTTGGTTAATACTTAATAGACATAAAATAAACTATATGCACTGCATATATTAATTATATATATGTAAAAGAATATATCATATCAATCCATGGCTATACGAATTGAGATTTTATTAGCTAAGCCATTTTAAATTGGAGAGTTATGTGATTTGAAATAGATCTACAAAATGTTCATGTAATCCAAGAATTAACGAAAAGGATGCATTCCAACTCGTTGTTTAGAATGCCGCGGGTATACCGCTGGCGTGCTGGAATTTCGATCGAGGATATAGGTAGAACGTCACAAAATCGATTCGTTTTACAGTTTGTCAACTTACCACGAGTAACTTCTTACTGATGGTAAACCGATAATATCGATGGAAAATCGATAAAATTAAAGTTTAAGAAATTTCATAAACTACATGTGAAATAATTTCACAGAGACATACCGATTGAATGATAATGGAAAAACAAAGAAGACCAGGACCAACATTTTTTTTCCTACTTATTACCGGCACTCAAAATGTAATTATTTTAATATACTTATATTTACATAAAATAACCGAAGAATATATTATTTAACCTGCATGTGACAGGTTAAGTAATTTACACATACATAAAAGCATCTTGTCACACACACAGACACCTATATTATATCTTTGATATATATTTGTTTGTAAGATCTTAACTTAATAAAAGGATAACGGCGACAAGTGAGTACAAAACTAGTGCATAGGAATGTTGATATTTTATACTCTAGTTTCAACTTTTATTATAAATTAAAAGGTCAATGGCGACAAAAGTAACCAGTTGTTTCAAAATAGGGCTACGTAGACCCAAAACTTTTATATTTGTTGCAAAAGTTTCTAACTTCACGTTTTCTGCGGATTGTTAGCGCTTCATCCACTTTTTCGTTAGGTTTTTTTGGGTACAAAGTCAATTTAATTTTTTTCCAAAAATTAGCAGAAAAGAATTCGGTTAACATTATTATTTGGATGAAGCTCTAACAATCCAAAAAACACGTTAAATTGATAATTTTTGCTACAAATATAAAGAATTAGGTCTACACCGCCCTATTTTGAAACAACTTGAGTAGTTTTATTGCCATTAACAAAAAATAAACTATCTAGTATAAAAATAACAAATACATCTTAACTCTGTGATTGGTCAATATTACTATCCATATTTTAATTTTTTAAAATTTAATTACATAAAAAAATTAAAACCTAACTTTTAGTTTGATAACAAGGTTCAAAATGCCGATATCGCGGTGCCGCTTCACACTCTTTCACGGATAAATCAAAAGAAACGGATATATCATCTGCCGATAATACCACATACATTTCACGGATATATTGCTTGTTGATCGAAATATCGATAGATATTCCGGAAAATATTTTGGAAAATTTAAGCAGGATTTTTATATATTATCAATTTAAAATATTATATATATAAATAGAAAGGATTGCTCATAACATGATACCAAGATAATCAACAATTCAATATCAATTTAATTAAACTAATTAAATCTTAAACTATATCAACTATACGCTACAGTCTAAAGCCTAAACCTGAAACCTGATACTCACGATGTTGGTGATGTTGTCACGACAAGTAAATCAACGCACACAATAAAAGCCCATATTACCATATGCGTACAAGTAAATAGACAAGTGAAGACGCATATTTGGTAACGTAGTTCGCGAACCCGTCGTGGGTGTTGGGTTTTCGATGACTCTTTCTCAATCCCGAGGCGGAAATCACAGGATATCATCGAACAATATATATCTAGAATAATTACGAGAATTAAGATATCGAATTAGAGATCGTTACCAAACTTTGGTACTTTTGCCAACAGTACCGAAAACGATGAATTTTGCCGATTCTGAAGCTGGCCGATTGCTCTGAGTCTTCCAGGGATGATCACTTCAAGTGTAGTGCATCTAAGTTGTCCACCTCGTCACTCGGGAATGTCTTGATGACAGGTAAACACCTCGGAGGATAGCTTAGATCCTTCTCGGTGTTTGGATGACGAACCGATGAAGAACCGGGGAGCTAGCAAAATTCGACTTCCTTCTAGGGAGGGGAGGTCGAATTCTGTCTGTGTGCTAGGGTTCTTATTAGTGTTTTATGAGTCATGATTAGGTATTTATAATACCTAATATCATAAAACCTAATGGGCTTTAGTTAAATCCCAATAAGCTTTAATTAATTAATTAAGTGTACTCATAATTATCACTCGGACCCAAGTGAGCCCGCTATATCGGTTATGGATTCGGGTCGATATCCGATAACCCAAAAGATATAATATCGAGTTCAGGTTCTTTATTCCATTGGAAAACATTCAACAATGTTACACAGTTACACATAATACTTATATGAGGTTCGCAATGGAATAGACAACTCCCCCTCAATACCAGGCGCACCTGGTCATCCAACTCTAGGGAAAAAGCGTGCTTCTCTTTAGAATGGTCTTGCGATGCATCAACTGTCTTTAGCCACTTGCCATTCCACAAATGAGATCATTAGACCCTCAAGCTGTGAATCAAGCAGATGTGTGTGTTTACATTCTTATCCAGTGAAGCCTAAGGTCTTCTTGGCAACCTAATATCGCAATTGAGAGATTCCACGATCAAAGGAATTAAAGGTCCAACGAATACATTCAATGAAATCAATTCCAGCTCCAATCTAATGATGATGATGAATGAGTTGGGTGATCGCGACAATAACTCAGATGAATATCTTCGACTCCAGTAGTGAATCTCTTGCGTAAATGCGCATATATTTCAAATTCTTGAACCTTGTGTTTTCTTGACAAGTCTTCCAAACAACCTGTTTTACTTAACATAGGGATAGAACAAAAGAAGTAAAGAATTTTCTAACAAACTCTCCATTTTGGCATTATGTGGATCCATAACCCAATCACCACACAATTCCAAAAGAAAATTGTCTTGGAGATTAAATTAAAACAAGGAAAAAGGTTCTGAAAGAAAAAAAAACACAAACAGAATTATCAAGACAAAACATACAGAATCTAAGTTATTACAACTTCAGCCCTGTATTGATTGACGTAGATACCAATGGGTCTCCAAGACGTTGTCAGACTTCATTCATGAGCAACGGACTTCTGGAATTCACCATGGCAAAGTTTGGCTTGGCGGGGATTATGTTGGATTCCTTCGATCTGGAATGACGTCGTAGAGATAAGACCTTGAAGATGAGTGATCTTTGCACTGTTAACAAACAAGGAAGAGGCCAGGTTTGATATCGAGGAAGTTTTTCAGATAGGTGGACCAGCTGGGTGAAGCTCAAGATGTTTTCCTTCGATCAACGAAGGGTGAAACTGACCTCTTTGGAGTGTGATTCAGTTGGACTAGAGGGTCACACATTGGTCATTGAGCATCTTCGAGATGAGGCATGGGAAAACAAGAGACATCCTCTGCTCTTTCAAAGCACAAGTTTAGCAAATATTATCAAACATGACTCGAACATGATTAAATGGAAAAGACTAACCCAGGTAGAAGATAAGCTTGACAATCTCAGGCGAAACTCGCTATCCATTGGAGGTGGGAATGAGAAGGAATGTAGCCAACCGAAAGAAAAGAAAGTACTTGTATGAGAGCTCAAAGGCATTCAAGGTCATGCTCTCATATCCATTTTCAATGCCTCATTGAGTAATGGTTGAAACCATAGTAGCACGAGGATACAATTTATCATCGGGATACGTGTTAGGGCTATCAACTGCAGTCCACTGAGAGAAGTGGTTGGGGAGATCAACGGTAAACTCCACGATTTGGCCACGAACATAAACATTCTCAAACTACATGTTGGTTGGATCACTAGTGTTGGGGGCCGTGTTTTCCATGAATTCCTTGAAGATGACATCATAGTATCCATCAGGCGAGGTGAAGTAGTTGAGCAGCCCAAGTTGGGAGATAAGTGCAATGAACCCACACAAAGTGAAGCTTTGGACATCAAATTGGCGCTCTGCATGGATTGGGCGTGTGGAAATGTATTCGTTGTAGCATTCAACGACGACTTTGCTTCTGAAATTATCATCATAGGCGTCCACAACTTTTCGAACACCATCTACAACCTAAATATTGGGTTCCTCAAGGTCAGTAGCAGTCGATTGTGATGGGGTTGTGGCCTGACTTGTTGGAACATCTGGCTCAGTAGCAAAATAACTGCTCTTTTTGGGATAAAAAATATCTCTCGCTTAGAGGAATCACGAAATAAATATACCAAAAATAAAATTATGAAATAGACACGATTGATCATGTAACATGTTGTTCCGCCCACCAGTGAGCTTTCATCTCATTGGATCATCACCACGAGCCATTTCCGGAAGGATTCTGTTTTCCCTTTCCACAATCCTTTTTGTTGAGGTTTCTTAGGAGCAGAAAACTCGTGAGAAATACCAGATGGCTAATTTTTTTTTTGAGAAAACATTATTTTCAAATTCTTCCCCATGATCGCTGCGAATGCGAATGATTTTTCCAATGATGGATTTTTTTTCTCTTTTTGAAGCTTTATACATAGTAGTTAAAAAGCTTCATATGCAGACGATTTATTTTTCAAAAAATTGATCCATTATATCGTCAAAAATCGTCAACAGAGACAAAAGTGTACCTCATACCACTTACGCTTGGTTCAAGATCAGGAACAAATAAATCCATGTGAAGTAACTCAAGGACACGCTTCGTGGTAATCTCATCTAAACACTTGTGAGGAGCCCTATGTTGTTTTCCAAGCTGAAATGGTCCACATATTTCATCAGATTTATCTTATAGCTGAGGAAGCCACGAACAACTTCACTAGAAATAAGCATGGCTAACATTCTCTGATTTACATGTCCTTACTTCTGGTGCCAGAAGACTATAGTCTTATAATATGAGACATCGAACACATATTAGTAATTTCAAGCACATAACAATTATTTAATGAACGTTACCTGCCAGAATACAGTTTTTGCGAATGTCCAGTACTTCACAACCAACTTTGGTAAAGAAAAATTTGCAAGAATAATCACAAAAATGACTATTCTGAAGAGGTTTTCTTTGAGATCTTCTACAATAAGAACATTGAAAAGACGCGGTATGGCAGGGATGTTCAGATCTCATTTTCCAAGAACTTTGCTTTGTTTTCCATCCCCAAACGTGAAAGTTCCATTGATTATTCATATGAAATTAACAAGATATGATCGTGATTCGGTCATGTGACGAGAGCATTCACTGTCTAAATACCACAAATCCAATGAGCATTCTTTGATCGAGGTGTAAGAAACATTGCAGTAGTAGTCTTCTTTGCTCATCCAGACTCAGTTAGTAGGCATGGTTCTACCATGCTTGTCACATAATTCATCAGGATTTTGAATAGAGGTAGTTCTTCATTCTAAGAGATGCTCCCACAAATTATGGCATGAAGACTTGCTATGACCACAGATTCTACAAAAATCACAAATTAGTCATGGTTTAAAAATATTGAATTTGTGTGTACCTTTACTAGAGTATTGGGTGTTGGAGTCGTTTTGGAGAATTATCTCAATTGGTTGAGTAGTTGAGGCCTTCTTGAAAACAGTGACATAAGGCTTGTTTCGATAAGTGTCCACTGTAGTTGTACCCTAGACCTGCTTTGTAAGATGGCTTTAGACCCATCACGAGTATGTCATCCAGCTTTTCCTTTCCATTGTTGAGCTTTGTAATTAGGCGTTGGATTTGTTTGCTTGTTGATTGAGAGATAAAATCTTATTTCTAAGGCATCTAATGTTGTCACCATAGCCTTCACTCTTGGATTTTCTCGACACACGTTTTGTTTCCATGGCCTTGATATTTTCTTTCTCTGCATTGCATTCTTTCTCAAGCACCGTGATTTTCTCCTGTTTTAGTGAGATGCTGAGACATGCAGCTTTCTTTTCTTTGATAGTGTCCAACAACGTTCTTTTAACCTTCGAGTTCAGTACACCAACATCCATCCATTTTTTTAACATCTTTTTTGTTTAGGATCTGGATGTCTTGAACATCAACATCGTTCTCATCATATGAAGACTTATCATCTGTTAACACACTTGTTGGAACATTTAACACCCGACTATTAGTAGAAACATGATAAAAAATGTTAACAATAGAGACATGAAAAGCAATATTTTTTTTATCATCTTATGAATCATCGTCATCTTCATCGCTCCACAATGCATTTGCAGCCTTCTCCTTGGGTCGCAGGTTTCCACGTTGAGAGCGAATGTGTCCATATCCTTTGCATTCATGACATTGAATTCCCTTTCCTTTATTCTCTCGCGTCAGACCTGTTGTTGTCTATCATAGGAGAAGAGCTAGCAGGCTTGTCAGAATAATCATTTCTTTTATGTGAAGATCGATTATTACAGAAATTTCTATTGTTCCATTTGAATTTCTTTATCATGATTGAACTCTTTTTGTCCAAAGGACAATATCATCTTCAGAATCACACTCATCAAACTGATTGTGCGAAGAGTTATTAGCAGCTTTGAAACCTACTGCATTATCACAATCATTTTGATTCATGTTCATTTCATATGCTTGTAATTTATCAATTAAGACATCTAATCTCATAGTAGATAAATCCTTGGCTACCTGAATGACTGTTACAATGGACTTGAATCTTTTGGTGAAAGATCTCAGTGTTTTTCTTACCAACTTCAATTGAGAATAGGACTCTCCAAGGATATGACATTTGTCGCATTGTCACAAAGTCTCTCGTTGAAAGTAGTAATCGTTTTGTCATCTTTCACGCGGAGGTTTTTGAACTGCGTTGAAAGAATTTGAAATTTTGAGTTTCTTACAAAACTTGTACCTTCATGAGTGGTGAGAAAAATATCCCACAAATCCTTTGCAGATTCACATGTGGAGGTGAGGCGAAACTGATCTTCATAGAAACCAGTGAAAATTGCATTAAGAGCTTTAGAATTCACTTGAGAGGCATTTTTTTCTTTAGTGGTCCATTTGTTTGCATGTTTTGAAACTTCAACTTTAGTGTCAGCCATGGCCACTAGATGCGACCAACCATTACAGACACATGTCCAAGCCTTTTCATCAAGAGATTTTATGAAGTACTGCATCCTAGATCAGGCACAGTGTACTTATATGAGTTTCACATAGGAATAAAAAACTCCCCCCCAAGACCTGGTGCACCTGGTGATCCAATTCTAGGGAGAAAGCGTGCTACTCTTCAGAATGGTCTTGTGATGCATCAACTGTCTTCATCCATTCGTCACTCCACAAATGAGATATCAAGACTCTCCAACTCTGAATCAAGAAAATACGTGTGTTTACGTTTAAACTGCTCGATGTTCATCCAAATTCAGCGAACGCTAAATAGGCTGGTCTTCTTGGCATCCTAATATGCAAATTGGGAGATTCCACAAATCAAAGGATTGGATGTCCAACGGATACCTTTAATAAAATTAATTCCAACTCTAATAAGATGATGATGAATGAGCTGGCTGATCCCGGCAATAACTCAGACGAAGTTCTTTGACTCTAAAATCTCTTTCGTAAATGCGCGGATCTTCCGCAACTTGTCGAACCTTGTGTGGTCTTGACAAGTCTTACGGACAACTGGTTTTACTAAACATAATGACAAATCTAAAGAACTAAACAATGTTCTTACAAAACTAACTAATGATTAGTTAAGTAATAACTATCATTTAATACAATTTAATAATTACTAATCGACAAATTATCATGAAGAATTCAAAATCATCACTAATTCAATATTAAGATCCAAAATTCAAACTTTCGAGTAAAGAGGGTCAAAATGAGAAAGTAGGTAATGGAAAAGTATGAAAAATGGCATTCCAGCGGCAGGCCCGCAATATTTGGGAATATCAATATCTATTGAATCTTTTTATATATATTGGTTAAAACACAACTATTTTTTTTTTTGGTTGATTGTTGTATTATTAAATGTTCACTTAATCTCATTGATGAGTATAGGTGTGAATTTTTTGTACTCGGTTTCCGGTTTCGTTCCGATCATGGTACCGGTACTGGACCGTTTTTAGTAAAAAATTAGTTTTTTTCTTTTACCAAACCCTAAAAAGGGACATCCCAGTTCCGGTTTGAAAAACCAGAACCAAAACAAGATAAAAATATGATTGTTTAGTGAGATGTGATTGTTTCGGTGAGATGTGATGTCAAAAAGGACATCTCAATAGCTCTTATTTTTCTGATTGTTTAGTGAGATGTGATTAAGAAGCTGAGATTGTTTGTTTTTCAATACGATCTTCTCTACATATTATTGAATATTTCGACGGAATTATTCGTTGTTTTCAGAGCTGAAGTCTTTTCTCTAGAGATATTGAATAAGATTAGGGATTTTATGTCATTGTGTAAGTATGTATTTTGCAGTATACAATATTAAATTGAATATATCTCTGTGTGTTTGTGATGTGAAAAAATTACTTGTTCAAATCAGTTTATAAATATTGTTTATGTCCTGGATTTTGTCCCGGTTTTCATCCCGGATTTTGGTCCCAAAAAAATTATGATTCCAATATGTGTACCGGTTCCGGTCCCCGTTCTGATTTGAAAAAAAAATGAGGACATTTCTAAACCGGTTTCAGAATCAGGACAAAAAAATGGTGTTTGGTTTTTCCGAGACAGGGTGAAAAAATGGTCAAATTCCCGGTTCCCGGTTCCAGTTTCACCCCTAGATGAGTATTAAGACTCAAGCATCGCCAATATATATTTTAAAAAAGAGAAGAAAAATTATGTAGACAATAATAACGAAAAAGAAGAAGAAGAAGAATGGGAACATAATGAGCGGCTTTGTCATGACACGTGGCATAACGGAATGGGACAAAAAGATGGCTGAGGTTGAGTTTGAGTGACTTTTACAACTACGAGAATATATGCTGCGAAAAAAATAAAATGGGAACATAATGAGTGAATTTGTCAAAGAAAATGAACATATGCCGTCAATAACCCTTTAAAACAATTTTTTTTTAATAAAAATCACGGTAATGAAAATTAAGGTGAAAAATAGACAAATCAGAATAAGTATGAAAGCTCTTTCCTTTCATTCCTTAATAGATTAATAATACTAGTTATCTATATGCCTAAAATATTATTGGACTTTGTAGGCCAATAATAAGCCTCTAAAACGTTCAAAAGCTTTGTCCCATGCTAGGACTTTACAAATCCCCATGTGCTGTCCATGTGAGTGCAGCTTGCAAAGCTTTCCAACACACAAACACAATATATATATTTTCGACTTCCCAAATTTCATAGCTAAAACTTATAAATAAAGTGTATAACTTTGTATTGAACAGGGAAGAAAAAGTTAAATGTATCCTCGATCACTATATATACGTTTCAAATTTCCAAATATTTACCCTTGTATTAGAAAAATATAGCATCTCATGTATAATCTTGTACAGTATATTTTTCAGGAATTCGGAATACCAGGTCATAATTTTATATTCCAAAAAATGGAATCACAACTCTATTTTTTTCTTTTCGTTTGAAACGACAATTAATTTGTCGTTGGCAACTGGAAAAAAGTCAATAAAATACGCTCGAAAAGTTACCCAAACACCTCCTTCTCGTGAGTTTTTGCCGTCTTGTTGCTAAGTATTCTAAGTATTTACAACACTGCTAGAAACAATTAGAGATTAATAATTATTGTGTTGGAATCCATGTTGATGCTGGAAAATGGATCTAACACTTTTGCGGCCTATGTTTTGATAATGGGTCGGGCCCATCGCCGTTTGTTTACTTTCTTGGGCTAAAGGCTTGATTCAGAAATCTTGTAGATCGAACCCTCTGCTAAACAGACGAGCTGGAATCGGGTCCTCCGACCCATTACCACAAAGACTCGGAACCTCTACCCAACGTGATCTGACCAGTATTATTTACTTTGTGGGGCCTAACATGGCCTGGCCAGTAATAATTACTTTATGAGTTATTCGGTTTATAATAATGGGCTTTCGGGGAGCGATTTTGCGCCGGAATTGATTTTTATTAATCTCGAAAAACACAAATAACAATCACCAACTAAATACTAACTTATATATGTCAATTAAGAAGCTATTGTGATGATATTAATGTACGTAAATTATAGTTAAGAATATTTGATCTATACTTACATCTCACTATCTGTGATTAACACATGTAATTTGAATCATAAGTGGGTTGGGTTCGAGCAACTTAACATGTAGGGCTCTTAACGTAGATAGCCAATTTGAAACATAAGTTTTGCAAAATAGTCAAACTTTGGTTAATTTTGTAAACTAGCCAATTAACCATTTAAGTGAATTTATAATTACATTGTTACCCTTAATAATTGAAAACGTATTAAAAAATAAATAAAAAATCAAAACGTATTTTATGTATAATTGATTTGGTCAACATTAATTACATTTAAGGAAAATCAGATCATTAATTGAAATTGGTATTAATTTGTAGTAACGACCAATTTCATCCACTTTCCTCGTTTAACCCCCTTTTTTTTAGCTTGAATTCTATTTTTAAATAAAATATATTGACCACGTTTTGAACCACTTCTCTCTCCTCAAAACCTCAGTCTCTTCGAGCTTCATCGATCATCTTCGAGCTTCCATTGTCGGCGTCGCAATCACCGACCATTAACGGCGATGCTGTTGGAAATCGATGGTATCAAGTCGACTTCATTACCACGATAATAGCCTCCGGGCCGTCCCGGTAACATTTAAAAATTCATTTTAAAGCGGAAATCCTGTTATCGAACCGACGACACGGATATCGGGTAACAATCAAAACTGAGATCTGATAAATATTTCGAATTCAATATTTTCATATTCATTATTAATAATCTAGTCGAAATAGGAAACAAATAGAAAGCAGTAAATGGTCGCATTTATTTACCCAATGCATAAGGCCGTACCTCAGTTGATGATTCCGGCTGCGCGTTCTGAAATTGGGCAGGGCTCCGCCGGTGCTGAGGGAAACTCCCGTGATCTTTCGGGATATGACTCCTGGATTCCTCGCTACCGAAGCGTGGGCTTCGCTGGCAGGACTCCGTCGCAAAATTTAACTGAAGGTTCTTTTAAAGCTACCGGAGAAAAATATCTCCTAAGCCGAACCAGAAAAGAGAGATCAGAAGCAAAAACTCGCAGACCCTAGAGAGAGGGAGAGCTCGAGTTTTTACTATGGGAAAGGTGTGTTGAATGTGTAGAATCAGCTTCCCTTTTATAGGCTCAAGCTGTAACCGATTTGGAGATATTCCCTCCCTTTATTCGAATTCTCTTAATTAAATATAAATAATTATTTCAATCCAATGATCCAGATTCAATCTCATCTAGATCCAATGGATATAATTAATCAGGGATTTAATTAATTGAATAATATAAGATAAGATCATATCATATATTTTTCGAATTTTATTATATATATATATATCCAAATTCGAATTTGTTATTGATTATCTAGATCCAATGGTTAAAATTAAATCTTTAACCAATCCAATGGATCAAATCAATTAGGGATAAAGTCAAATACCCTAGGGTTTTATAAAACCCTAATTCAAACTTTTATCCTAATATTTATTCGAATTTAACATCATATATATAATGTTAATTAATTTCTAATCCGACGGCTTAAAGATAAGATCTCAAAACCGATCCAACAGACAGAATTAATTAAGCCAATTCGAAATACCTAAACTTGATCACCAAGTTTCAATTTCGAATTACTTTAGGGTTTGAATCAATTATCTCAATCCAACGGTTGATACTCAATCATGACCGATCCAATGGATTAAATTGATTTCAGGGTTTTTGTCATTATACCAAACCTTAGGTATTTATGCCGCAAAAATAAAATCTCTCAAGATTGGTTATTCGAATTTATCTAGGGTTTGTTATACTCAAACCCTAATTCGAATTACACATTAAATAATACATGAATATATATTATTTATTCATTAATATAAATCCTTTAATTATTAATTAATTATTAATAAGATATTAATAATCAAATCCAAATAATCAAATTATATTAATAGCTCCTGATCTCTTTATCACACATTAAATGTCATGGTGCTACACCATCATTTAAATTCGTGACATGTGATTTAATTTCAAAGTTTATCGAACCGAGTCATAAACTTAGAAAATCCATAAATCACAAACCGTAAGTCAGAATGACTTGGTTCAAAAAGAAAAGTTGCTTAGAATTTAATTTAGAACAATATGGTGCTGTTCTAAAATCTAAATTCTAACTTTTTTTTTTATCAGTTACTTTCGTGTACCAAAATATGATACTTTTGTCACGCTATCGATAAAACTATCCGACGTCTGTCACAGACTTGTCAGTTTTATAAGTCAAGCCAAATGATTAAACATTATCCAGAATGCATTTTAATCACGTACGTATCATTCGTTACGGAGCTATCCTGGGGACCATGGACCCGTATCACTTAAGCTCCAACGAATTGCTAGTTGTTCGTCAAACCTCGAAGTGATTCCACTATAGACCCGAGGCTGCACTCTTTAGTGATACGGTATATATTATTCCCTTATATACAGCAGGGTGTCCATTAGATTCAATCAAATACCGATTATTGTCCTTTCACTTGATGACTCACACATGAGCAGGCGTTTTATACCGTAATGCCCCTCAATGCATTTTAATCCTTGACTCAGCCAGTAATATTATGAGCAACCCACTTATGGTTTCGATTCATAAGTTGCGCACGGGTACCTCTCACTTCTCACCACTGACAATCAAGGGAATCATCATGACTCTGAAGAGAGCTGTGTGATGCCCATATCTATGATCAAGCAATCCTTCACTACTGACTATCATGTTCCCAAAATAATAGTGTTGGGAACAGCGGTAATGTCTTGTGTTCTTTAACGGTTAAATCAAAGAACAATCAAGCCAGTAGCTTAGACTCGTGACCACTCAGGACTTAGAACTAATATCCATTTGATCATCATTTTGCGACTCAACTACAAGTTGTCAGTGACGGTCTTATATGACAACTTTCTTGAGTTTAAGTCAGGTCCATTCCAGTATGAAGACGCTTCATACTTAATGCACTTCTAGTGAGTGTAGACACACACAAAATCCAGAATAGGATTATCACTTCAGTCACATTAATGACCTTACCGATTAATGGGCTCCCACCCAGTTAATCAGGTCACGGACATTTTAAGTTCATTTATTATGTTTATTAATTCTCCCTCACATGACTCCTTTGTGATAATAATAACATAATTGCATCCTTTATGAACTATGGAATCAAACATTCTATTTTACTCTACAGAAACTATAATAAGATTAACATAATAAGTACCATCTTTATTCAACGACTTGTCATAATCTTTTACAAATGGTTAAATATCTTGTTTAAGGACACACATGTCCAACAGATGCATCACCGACCATTAACGGCGTCGCAACCACCGACCATTAACGGTGAGGCATCACCGACCATTAACGGCGTCACAACCACCGACCATTAACGGCGAGGCATCACCGCCATTAACGGCGTCGCAACCACCGACCATTAACGGCGAGGCATCACCGACCATTAACGGCGTCGCAACCACCGAACATTGGTTTTTTTTGGTTAATTTTGGATTTTTGGGTTCCTCCGATACTCGATTGTATGTGTATACACAGTATTATGATTGGATTTTTCCTGTTAATTTTGGATTCATGGGTTGATTCGAGAATCTATTCCATAAGTATACACGGTTTTTTCGGTTTAGGTTGTTTAAACTTTAAATACACGATTTGGTTTAGGGTTTTTTAGGTTAATTTTTGAGATTTTTGAATTGATTCGAGAATTGATTGCATGTGTATACACGGTTTTTCCGGTTTAGATTGGTTAAATACACGGTTTAGGTTATGGTTTCTTCGGTTAATTTGAGATTTTTTTGTTGATTCAAAAATCGATTGCATGTGTATACAAGGTTTTTTGTTTGTTTAGGTGGTTAGATACACAGTTTAAGCTAGGTTTTTTTTTTTTTGGTTAATTAGAATCGATATCATGTTCATCGTTGTTGTTATGCTTAAATCTGATTCTTATATTTGAAAAATCAATTTCTTTTTGTAAGTGTATATTGACTGTACAACGATATTTAATGTGTTTTTTTTTTCCTTTAATCGAGTTATTTGATTGTGTTAATTTATGTTTTTCCTTGCTGAAATTCTCCTTTAATTTATGTTGTTCATCGTTAGTTGTCGTGTTTTGATTAATAGGTTACAATCAGTCTCGCTTTAATTTCAGATTATTTTTGTTAATATCTTTTAAAAAACATCACAGGAATCAACAAGATGAAGCGTACACGTTCAAGCGTCAATAAACAAAAACCAACAGAACAAAGTGAACAAAACGCAACAAGTAGAAGTGGTGCCGAAATCGAAGGTGTTACCAATGTGGTCCATCTACATCTGAGACTATACCCAGTTCCAAGTAGAAATTCTTTAGCCAAACTGATTCTTTGGCTGCTTCACATGCAGCCACATATTCAGCTTCCATAGTGGAATCTGCGATACAGGATTGCTTTATGCTTCTCCAGAATATCGCTCCACCAGCAAGGGTGTACACTGCTCCCGAAGTTGATTTTCTCGCGTCTTTGTCAGACATAAAATCAAAGTCAGTGTACCCTAGTGGATTCAGTTCTGTTTATGAAAACACTAACATATAGTTTCTCGTTCTCCGAAGATACTTGAGAATGTTCTTCACTGCGATCCAGTGAGGGATACCAGGGTTGGATTGGTATCTACTAACCATTCCCACAGCGTAACAGATGTCTGGTCTTGTACACTGCATAGTATACATCAGACTTCCCACTGCTGAAGCATAGGGTACCCGCCTCATCACGTCTTGCTCTTCCGGAGAAGTTGGACATTGGTTCCTACTAAGGAACACTCCATGCCTGGTTGGTAAGTTACCACCCTTGGAGTTTGTCATTGCAAAACGTTCAAGCACCTTATCGATGTAAGCTGCTTGTGACAAGGCTAGAAGCCTGTTATTGCGATCCCTGAAAATACGGATCCCAATAACATAACTGGCTTCTCCCATATCCTTCATTTGGAATTTTGTAGATAGCCACGCTTTCACGTCTGATAATCTTTTCACACTGTTTTCAATGAGAAGAATATCATCGACGTATAGAACAAGAAAAATTTCCACGGACTCATCGTTGAGTTTATAAATGCAGGCTTCAGTTTCATTCTGAATGAACCCATAGGTCTTGATGGTCTCATCAAACCTTAGATTCCAGGATCTGGAAGCTTGCTTCAATCCATAAATGGACTTGAGTAATCTGCAAACTTTCCCTTCTTGACCCTGTTGCACGAACCCTTCTGGTTGGTCCATATAGATGTTCTCGTCAATGTACCCGTTCAGGAATGCGGTTTTGACGTCCATCTGCCATATCTCGTAATTGAGACTACAGGCTATGGCCATGAGAATCCGGATGGACTTATACTTAGCGACTGGAGCGAAGGTCTCATCGAAATCAATACCTTCCCTCTGGGTAAAACCCTTTGCCACTAGTCTAGCCTTGAAGGTTTCAACCTTCCCGTCCACTCCTCTCTTTCTCTTGTATACCCATTTATTCCCTATGGTTTTGAAACCATCAGGTAGGTCTACAAGTTCCCAGACTTCATTAGAATCCATTGATTCTATTTCTTGGTTCATGGCTTCCTGCCATTCTCCCTTATCAGGATCCATCATAGCTTCCTCAAAGCTTGTCGGATCTTCAACACTAGTGTTTGAAACATCTAGGTCAAAAACAGCTGGGTTTACTCGTAGTGTTTAACCGTTCATTAGAACCTCCCACTACGTCTGAGTATTCCCAGAGTTTCTAATGAAACTCTTTTAGTGACTACTCGTAGTGTTGTTGATATCAACCTCCCACTACGTCTGAGTATGACTTGGTTCTGATCCTGGGACCGTGTTTTTCCACTCTCACTTTTGACAACAATCACCGTTATCAAGTAAGTACAACAACAATTATTGCCATGAATTTCCATCAAAATGATTCTTCATCATTATGATAAGATGTTAACCCTTGCTTTAGAGCTTCATCTTTAAGATATGAAGATTTAAGATATTTACTCAAGATGTATAGGATCAGAAAAAACAGAAATTTATTAAAATTGTCTAAAAATAAATATTGAAGGGTTTTCAAATCGCCCTTCAATTTTGGATCCATACATTTAAAGAATAAAATCAAATCTTCATCAACTGCCTTTAGGGTTCTCCGAGCCACTCGGTTGATTTCTGGCAATCACTCCTTAGCTGCTGCTGAAAAACAAAGAATATCACATTTTTTTCAGTTTTAGATCTTTGGAGAAAAGACTTTCTAAAACAATGTGTATCAGAGAAACTTATCAGGTGAGATACTCACCAGTTTCATTCTTCTTTTCATTCTGGAGTTTGGGACAATCTCTTTTCCAATGTCCCTCTTCCTTGCATAGGAAGCAACTTCCTCTAGCAGCAGCTTTCTTGCCACCCATTTTTGGCTGGAAATTCTTTTTCCACTTTTTCTTAGGACTAGGCCTTTTCTTCATCTTTGGGTTGTTAGAATGATATCCTTTCTTGAACGCAATGTTCAATTCGGATTTCTTCTTAATCAGACCCGAGATGTCCTCAAAGGTTTGCAATTCATTAATCAACTGTGTCAAACCATATTTCAGTTTGTTCATAATGTAATTGCTGGTGAATGGAACAAACTCAGGTGACAGCGAATTAAGGATAATGCTGATCTGAGATTTCTCATCCACCTCGGCCCCGTGCAACTCAGCCTCATTGAACTAGTTCGTCATGCTCATGACATGGTCACGAACATACGTGCCTGATTTCATCTTGGCATTCATGTAGCGACGAGTCGCTTCATGTTGAGCTTGCTCAGACTGCTTACCATACATCCCTTGAAGAGATTCCATGATTTCAAAAGCAGTGTCCTTGACCTCTAACTTGATTCTTAACGAATCTGCCATGCTAGCAAGCATGTATGCCTTGGCACGATTATTCGCTTGCATCCAAGAATCATAGAGTTCCTTTACACCTCTGGCACTGCCAGAACCCGGTGCAGTGGGACATTCATCAACAAGAACAAAGCGAATGTTCTCGCTGATGAGAACAATGTTGATGTTGCTTTTCCATTTTGGAAAATTACTTCCATGTAGAGTGTTGTTCGAAAGCAGTGACATAATTGGATTCGACATTTTAACTGGCATTGAAAAAGAAACTTATTAAACTTTATTATAGGTAGAATGTTTTTGGGTAATTAAGTTGGTTCGAAATAGTCACATGATGCAAACATGTTCTCGGGAAAACGTTAATAAACCCTGGGACTATTTCATGATAATTCAACCGACTGTACACATCGTTGCCGTCCTTAAGGCATGGTCACTCTAAGGTGACTCGCGGTATCAACTGTGTAGTTTGGTTGAACTAAGTTTTAGTCATAAACTTAATTAATATTCAATGCTAAGAACCACCACAGTTCTTTATGACTATTAACTATCATCATAGACGGTCGGGAAGTACCAACTTCCGTGCAAGCTTAACCCATTATTTTCGGTTCTCGGAATCCTCTTGAAAACGTCGTCCTTAAGGAATGGTCACTCTAAGGTGACTCACGGTCCATTTCCAAGATTCCTCCGTCCCCATATTCTTTTGGAACTTTCACGGTGCCAAACCTTCCACAAGCACACCTTTCCTTAAGAGGAGTGGTCACTCTAGGGTGACTCGAGGCGGTGTGGTCAGCAGACCATGTGACAGTAATAATGGAGACCTTTTATTATTTATTCTATACTTGCCATTGTTTTAGTTAAATAACGTTTTTAACTTTTATCATAAGTTAATTAAAACTTATTATAAACTTTCCTTTAATGACTATTAAAAGTTTATATTTTGGCTTTATTAATTACATCACGTAATTACACATAAGGCCTCATTGTTTATAGTGTTCATTATTTCATCGGTAGTGATAGGTCAATCATACTTTCTCCAGGTAGATGGGAGGGGTCCTAACCGGTCACCCAGAAGTGGATGGTGAACCGGCCCCACTTTTGATTCCCTCTTCCTTAGACAAGATTGTATGATTGAGATTTTTCCGATTAATAATGCCCACTTTACATTTACTCTTTCCTATTTATATCTATCCTTAAATCGACATATTAATAATGATAAAACATAAACTTATGTTTACGGGTTATGAAAATAGGTTACTACAAATTATATCAATGATGAATATATATAATTAGATTTTAATGATTCCCATTCTCTAAGAATAATCATTAATTTATGCTATGGCTTATAATTAATTATTTATGAAATTTTAAAATAAGTCAATGATATCATTCCTAAGAATTATCATCCATATTTTAATATTAAATAAGACAACATTTCAATAAATAATATCCATATTTAATTTTATGAATTATATAAAATAAGTCAATGTTATTTATACATAAATAACATCCATATTTTATTGATTCATAATTTATTCAATTTCAATTAATATTTAATTATTCCTAAGGATCCGGGTCGGAATAAATTCCGATCCATAATTAAAATTATGTACGTGGGCCCTCCGGGCCTAAGCCCGGGCCCACGTCCCTAGGAAAAGCCACGCCCAGCCTCTCGGGAGGGCCAGGGCAGCGCCCACCTCGCGCTGGGCCTGCTAGCCCATTCCGCTGCCAGACAGCGTGGGCCGCAGGTCACCCCGCGAGGCCCAGGCGCTGCGCGCCAGGGCAACCCGCAAGGGTTTCGCCCTGGGCCTCGCCCCTGGCGTGGGCCTTGCCTCGGGCCTGGCCCGTGGCTCTTAGGGTTTCGACATTGGGGCTGCAGCGGCAGCCCCTGGTCCCCTTTAGCCACGGGCTGGGCTGCGCCTAGCAGCCCGCCCCATCTTCCCGTCACGAATTTTTTTCGGGTCGGGAAATAATCTAATTTTAAATTAAAAATTAAAATATCTAGAAATAAATTTCAATTTTAATTATTAATTTATTCATCAAATAATTCTTTTAAACCTTTAAATTTAAATTTCGAAATTATTTATCCTGGAACCGTAGCTCTGATACCAATTGTTGGAAATCGATGGTATCAAGTCGACTTCCTTACCACGATAATAGCCTCCGGGCCGTCCCGGTAATATTAAAAATTCATTTTAAAGCGGAAATCCTGTTATCGGACCGACGACACGGATATCGGGTAACAATCAAAACTGAGATCTGATAAATATTTCGAATTCAATATTTTCATATTCATTATTAATAATCTAGTCGAAATAGGAAACAAATAGAAAGAAGTAAATGGTCGCATTTATTTACCCAATGCATAAGGCCGTACCTCAGTTGATGATTCCGGCTGCGCGTTCTGAAATTGGGCAGGGCTCCGCCGGTGCTGAGGGAAACTCCCGTGATCTTCCGGGATATGACTCCTGGATTCCTCGCTACCGAAGCGTGGGCTTCGCTGGCAGGACTCCGTCGCAAAATTTAACTGAAGGTTCTTTTAAAGCTACCGGAGAAAAATATCTCCTAAGCCGAACCAGAAAAGAGAGATCAGAAGCAAAAACTCGCAGACCCTAGAGAGAGGGAAAGCTCGAGTTTTTACTATGGGAAAGGTGTGTTGAATGTGTAGAATCAGCTTCCCTTTTATAGGCTCAAGCTGTAACCGATTTGGAGATATTCCCTCCCTTTATTCGAATTCTCTTAATTAAATATAAATAATTATTTCAATCCAATGATCCAGATTCAATCTCATCTAGATCCAATGGATATAATTAATCAGGGATTTAATTAATTGAATAATATAAGATAAGATCATATCATATATTTTTCGAATTTTATTATATATATATATCCAAATTCGAATTTGTTATTGATTATCTAGATCCAATGGTTAAAATTAAATCTTTAACCAATCCAATGGATCAAATCAATTAGGGATAAAGTCAAATACCCTAGGGTTTTATAAAACCCTAATTCAAACTTTTATCCTAATATTTATTCGAATTTAACATCATATATATAATGTTAATTAATTTCTAATCCGACGGCTTAAAGATAAGATCTCAAAACCGATCCAACGGACAGAATTAATTAAGCCAATTCGAAATACCTAAACTTGATCACCAAGTTTCAATTTCGAATTACTTTAGGGTTTGAATCAATTATCTCAATCCAACGGTTGATACTCAATCATGACCGATCCAATGGATTAAATTGATTTCAGGGTTTTTGCCATTATACCAGACCTTAGGTATTTATGCCGCAAAAATAAAATCTCTCAAGATTGGTTATTCGAATTTATCTAGGGTTTGTTATACTCAAACCCTAATTCGAATTACACATTAAATAATACATGAATATATATTATTTATTCATTAATATAAATCCTTTAATTATTAATTAATTATTAATAAGATATTAATAATCAAATCCAAATAATCAAATTATATTAATAGCTCCTGATCTCTTTATCACACATTAAATGTCATGGTGCTACACCATCATTTAAATTCGTGACATGTGATTTAATTTCAAAGTTTATCGAACCGAGTCATAAACTTAGAAAATCCATAAATCACAAACCGTAAGTCAGAATGACTTGGTTCAAAAAGCAAAGTTGCTTAGAATTTAATTTAGAACAATATGGTGCTGTTCTAAAATCTAAATTCTAACTTTCTTTTTATCAGTTACTTTCGTGTACCAAAATATGATACTTTTGCCACGCTATCGATAAAACTATCTGACGTCTGTCACAGACTTGTCAGTTTTATAAGTCAAGCCAAATGATTAAACATTATCCAGAATGCATTTTAATCACGTACGTATCATCCGTTACGGAGCTATCCTGGGGACCATGGACCCGTATCACTTAAGCTCCAACGAATTGCTAGTTGTTCGTCAAACCTCGAAGTGATTCCACTATAGACCCGAGGCTGCACTCTTTAGTGATACGGTATATATTATTCCCTTATATACAGCAGGGTGTCCATTAGATTCAATCAAATACCGATTATTGTCCTTTCACTTGATGACTCACACATGAGCAGGCGTTTTATACCGTAATGCCCCTCAATGCATTTTCATCCTTGACTCAGCCAGTAATATTATGAGCAACCCACTTATGGTTTCGATTCATAAGTTGCGCACGGGTACCTCTCACTTCTCACCACTGACAAACAAGGGAATCATCATGACTCTGAAGAGAGCTGTGTGATGCCCATATCTATGATCAAGCAATCCTTCACTACTGACTATCATGTTCCCAAAATAATAGTGTTGGGAACAGCGGTAATGTCTTGTGTTCTTTAACGGTTAAATCAAAGAACAATCAAGCCAGTAGCTTAGACTCATGACCACTCAGGACTTAGAACTAATATCCATTTGATCATCATTTTGCGACTCAACTACAAGTTGTCAGTGACGGTCTTATATGACAACTTTCTTGAGTTTAAGTCAGGTCCATTCCAGTATGAAGACGCTTCATACTTAATGCACTTCTAGTGAGTGTAGACACACACAAAATCCAGAATAGGATTATCACTTCAGTCACATTAATGACCTTACCGATTAATGGGCTCCCACCCAGTTAATCAGGTCACGGACATTTTAAGTTCATTTATTATGTTTATTAATTCTCCCTCACATGACTCCTTTGTGATAATAATAACATAATTGCATCCTTTATGAACTATGGAATCAAACATTCTATTTTACTCTACAGAAACTATAATAAGATTAACATAATAAGTACCATCTTTATTCAACGACTTGTCATAATCTTTTACAAATGGTTAAATATCTTGTTTAAGGACACACATGTCCAACAGATGCATCACCGACCATTAACGGCGTCGCAACCACCGACCATTAACGGTGAGGCATCACCGACCATTAACGGCGTCACAACCACCGACCATTAACGGCGAGGCATCACCGCCATTAACGGCGTCGCAACCACCGACCATTAATGGCGAGGCATCACCGACCATTAACGGCGTCGCAACCACCGAACATTGGTTTTTTTTGGTTAATTTTGGATTTTTGGGTTCCTCCGATACTCGATTGTATGTGTATACACAGTATTATGATTGGATTTTTCCTGTTAATTTTGGATTCATGGGTTGATTCGAGAATCTATTGCATGAGTATACACGGTTTTTTCGGTTTAGGTTGTTTAAACTTTAAATACACGATTTGGTTTAGGGTTTTTTAGGTTAATTTTTGAGATTTTTGAATTGATTCGAGAATTGATTGCATGTGTATACACGGTTTTTCCGGTTTAGATTGGTTAAATACACGGTTTAGGTTATGGTTTCTTCGGTTAATTTGAGATTTTTATGTTGATTCGAAAATCGATTGCATGTGTATACAAGGTTTTTTGTTTGTTTAGGTGGTTAGATACACAGTTTAAGCTAGGTTTTTTTTTTGGTTAATTAGAATCGATATCATGTTCATCGTTGTTGTTATGCTTAAATCTGATTCTTATATTTGAAAAATCAATTTCTTTTTGTAAGTGTATATTGACTGTACAACGATATTTAATGTGTTTTTTTTTCCTTTAATCGAGTTATTTGATTGTGTTAATTTATGTTTTTCCTTGCTGAAATTCTCCTTTAATTTATGTTGTTCATCGTTAGTTGTCGTGTTTTGATTAATAGGTTACAATCAGTCTCGCTTTAATTTCAAATTATTTTTGTTAATATCTTTTAAAAAACATCACAGGAATCAACAAGATGAAGCGTACACGTTCAAGCGTCAATAAACAAAAACCAACAGAACAAAGTGAACAAAACGCAACAAATAGAAGTGGTGCCGAAATCGAAGGTGTTACCAATGAGGTATAAACGAAACAAAATGAAGAAGGAGAAAGCACTAACACAACCGGAAGTCAATATCTTCCGAGAAGAAAGGACTGTTAGACCCGGACCATCCATGAGGCCTCCGTACCCTAAAGGGAAAAAACAGAAAAAAGATGAAAACGAGGGCGACGGAGATGTGGGTGCAAGTCAACCATCTTTCGATCTCGGGATTTGAACTTCATTTCGTAATTTTAATATGTAGTCGACTTTATTTAATAAAATCTATTATGTAGTTTATATGGCAAGATAATTTGGCCATATATTTTGACAGTTTTTTTAATTTTGAACCTTATATTTGTCTTTGTTATTTTCGGACCAATTGAATATTTTATTAATTAATTTGAAACAGTAATATCGATTCTTAGATTGGTGTTTATTGTTCATTCTTAAACAGTGTTTTGGATGATTGAACACGTTAATTGATGTACAGGGTTTGAAATTAGTATTAATTTACATTGGAGCTCGTTTATACTTGTTTATACTTGCAAAAAAGCCAATAATGTTCTATCTCTATAATTTTTCACGTTCAATTTTGAAAATAGCCACTCTGAACGTATTTTGACAATTATTTGAATATTAAAAATAAAAAATACAATCCTAATTAATAGCAAAGAAGTTACAGACCAAGATTTGGTCTCACCTCATTAAACGTGGATGATTACAATATTATTTTTCTTTTTTTAATTAAATTTGAAAATAATCAGTTAACATGATTTGTGTTGATAAGGTTAATTACCATATTAATTAATTACGAAAATAATAATCTAAATTGATTAATCAAAGGGTATTTTAGGATTAAAAATTGAATTTAATATGTCACCTCATGTGAATTGGCTAGTTTACAAAATTAACCAAACTTTGGCTATTTTGCTAAACATATGTTTCAAATTGGCTATTTGGTGCAATTTCTCTAACATGTATTATGTTGGTCTTTTTCTGAATTCATTTTGGGACAATGTAACGCCCATCTAATTCATTTAGAATTCGTCTCATTCAATTTTTTGTATTTTTCAAAAAAAAAAAAAGTCTTTATTTATAGGCTATGAAATTTAAAGAAAAGCTTACCGTCAAAGACACAGATCATCTTCAACCCGAACCATTATTTTCTCAGCATTGCTTGTTTCAAAACTAACTAACTATATTGATTCATGAGCCATAAAATAAAATGTCGTTCAAGTAATCTAGTGGAAATCTTTCTTTAGGAACCTTTATACAAAAGAAATGAACTTTTTTCTTCTTCTTCATTAATCAAGTTAATCGCTAAATATTAAGAATGTTAACAAACAAGAGTTGTAAATTTATAGATAAACACACATTGGTTCCTAATCAACAGAGTTAGGATCCATAACTTTCTACTGTAAATAAAAACAAAAAAGAAAATTGAATAACCATGCTCTTGGATTTTAATTCATGACCCTTTGGGTCCCACATTGGTTCCTAATGATGCCAAGGCCTCCTGCATGAGGCTATAAGGTTTCCAACATGATAATAATAACGATGCTCTTAGGATTTCTAATCATGACCCATTTGGTCTCTCTTAGAGAAGAAATACTCCTTATTAAGCAAAATATAAAAAATGAAGGTCGGGAACAAAGAATATGTTACATTCATAGTATTAATGTGCCATATATTATGTTGAAAAATCAAGTTATTGTTCATATTAGCTTTTCACCATATGTATAGGTTAGAGATACCTAGAAACAGAGCATACACACAACAAGAAACATCATCTAATAAAACGACATTTGTCGTCACTATAGCCTAAATTATCGTTGTAATATCTTACAAAATAACAGATCGTTGCAACAACGCATCCTTGCCAACGTCTCCTTTGAAATATGTCGGTTATTGCAAAGATAAATATGTCGTTGTTATAGACTCAATCAATAACAACAAAAGGGTCGCTGCTATATGCGTGTAGTGAGGACCGATTGTGTTAGAGCAATGTCAATTTGTTGTTCCTATATATTCTTAAAAATATTTATAAAATTTTTAATTATTATTTGTTATGCATTTATTTTAAATTTATTAACTACGAAATACATATTAAATTTACTGTAAACAAAGTGCTATTTAAATTTATTAACGACGAAATACATATTGAAATTATGGGTAAACTGCGGCTAATGTACCCAATGTTTGATCTCTTGCGAATTATGTACCCAATATTTATTTTTGGTGGCTAATGTACCCAATGTTTGATCTGTTAGATACTTTCGTGTTTTTCGTTAGTTGACCGTTAGAGAGTTATCCTCCTCTATATGCACACGTTTTGTATTTTTGACATAACTCACTCATTTTTTGTCCAAATTTTATGCATGACCTATGGTTGGAAAGAAAAGAGATAGATCTACAACATTTATGTTTTAAGTTTTGTAAAATAAGTTATAGAAAAATACGAAATTTCAAATACAACGTAAAATTGGACATAAGTTTAATGCAAAATATTTGTTTCGAAGAAATTTTACCATACTTAATGACTTTTATGATGAAACGTAAAACTAATAAGTTGTATATAAATATTTTATCTTTCCAGCGGATGTTCATTTATAAATTTTGGACAAAAGATGAGTAAGTTATGCCAAAAATATGAAAGATTATTTCACATCACATATTTCATATTTTTGGCATAACTACTCGTTTTTTTATCCAAAATTTATAAATAAACACCCGTTATAAAGATAAAATATTTATCTACAAACTTTTAGTTTTACGTTTCACCATATAAAGTCATTAAATATATTAAAATTTTCTCGAAACAAATATTTTGTATTAAACTAACGTCTAATTTTACGTTCTATTTGAAATTTCGTATTTTTCTAAAACTTATTTTACAAATCTTAAAACAACAAAGTTGTATATCTATCTCTTATCTTTCTAACCATAGGTTGTTCATAAAATTTGGACAAACAATGAGTGAGTTATGTCAAAAATACGAAAATTGTACATGTAGAGGATGATAACTCTCTAACGGTCAACTAACGGAAAACACGAAAATATCTAACAGATCAAACATTAGGTATATTAGCCACCACAAATTAACATTGGGTACATAATTTGCAAAAGATCAAACATTGGGTACATTAGCCGCAGTTTACCCTTAAATTATTAGAGAAAAATGCTATTTCATTATTATAATAATCCAATAAGAGTCGAGGATACATAAAGAGCACAAAAAGAGTTGAGTACATAAATAACACAAAAAGTTTATACTACATAAGTTGTCGTCTTTTTCCACCGACTGTGCAGGTGGAGGCGGCACAGCGGTTGGAAATCTCGGTATGTGTATACTCACACCGTCGGATGAAGTTCGGATATTTGACGCATCGCCGACAGCATACTTGCGGCCCATCGCGCATGGCCGGGTCTGTACATGTTGGTGAAACATGAGGCGGTGCTACTCTGTCAAACAATGCGCTTCGAGGGCTTGAACCATCTCTGTAGCACCTTTTAACTTGTGCCCACCACCTTTACAAAAGCCTCTACTAGTACCGAATACTTTATCGAGCACCATATCTTCGTCAAATTCAGACTCCGCGATGTTTTCAATCTTCGAAACGGTCTTGATTTCTTACAATATTTGATACTGCAAGTTCATGATTACAAATATAAATAAAATGTTGTTATTATAACTTGTTTAATCTATATATATAAAATGAGATTTTTTTTGTTGATGATGTAACAAAATAGATGAGCTTGAATTTGAGAATCCTCTTTTCTAACATATACACAATTTCTTCACAAAATATGGAAACGTTTGCACTGAGTTATGAAACGCTCGCACTGAGTTATTAATAAGAGTTATCACTCATTAATCTCATCATTACTCATTGGTTACTATTATATGTAGATTTTTATGAGATAGTAATCGTATAACGTATTAGTGTTTGGGACTTCTCTTCTCATGGAATCTCAAAAGGCTGTTGCCAAAGCATTTAAACACAGAATTTTTCAGTTTAATCTCCGTCAATCTGGTCTCTCTGCTGCTCATTTGCAACCTCGCCTCTCTTTCTTTCGACCTTGACTTTTTCCATTCACGGGTTGCAATGAATATGAGAAACTTTTCTCTCGACCTTGTCCCATTCGTCGTCGCTGCTTTTGTCGAGTCAGCGCTGCCCCTTCGTTCTTTACTCTCTGTGTTGCCAGGCTGCTCTTTACGGTATTTCTTTCCGCTGCCCCATCATTCTTTACTGCATTTTTTCGCTCTCTGTGTTGCCGGGTTGCTCTTTACGGTATTTTTTTATTAAAGACCATTAATTTTCAATTTTAACCCAACCGATCTTTACAATTTTGTCCATACCGTTTCCACATTTTTTAAATGTAAAATGTATTTTTTTTTTTTTTGTAATATATAGGTGGTGACAATAAAGGACAATAAATAGCAATTTATATTTTTCTCTCTCAACTGAAACAATCAAATTCCTTAGGTAGTAATTATTTTTTAAGTAACTAAAATAAATACTGCGATCAAATAGGAAAATAATGTATCAAAATTGAATTTTTAAAACAATTATTTTGGTTATGACTCCTTGACAATTTTTTTAATTAAAGTGAATTAAACAAAATTTCGTTATTTGAAATGAAGACTCAATTAACATTTTGTTTTATTTTCGTACATGTCATATTTAAATTATCTAATAACAAGGTATTATTATTAGGGTAAATGAACGAAATGCCCTTTTTGTGTCAAACTTTTTAAAAAAATGTCCATAGTGTGTATTTTTTACTCTCACAAATGGGCATTTTTTAAAAGGTTTGACATAAAATTGGGCATTCCGTACAATTTCCTTTATTAATTATATTATTATTATTGTTGTTATTATTATTAATGTAGAACTTTACATGTTTGACAAAATTTACTTATCTGATAAACTCTTTTACTGTTATATTATCATTTATCGTGTTTGTTTTTAATTTATTTAGTAACATATAGCAAAACTATTTATTTATAAAAAAATATATATATTTGATCATTTTAATATTAATAAATTGACGAGATCAAGTGTGAAGAAGAAAACGGCTAAGGAACTGACAACGGAAACGGCAATGACGGTAATGGAAACGGCAGCTAATTCGAGTTTAGAAACAACATCCAAATCGAATAATGTTCCAATTGTGGTTGTTATAAAATCGATATTTGGGTGTACGAGTTTTTAATCACATGATGTTCATCGTCACTATAAAAATTGATTTTATTTTTTCTTTCAATATATAACTGTTAAATGGTTGGTTGATATGCAGATTTTAGATTGTATTAACGTTGTTGATTCACATTTTTTTTACATATTAGATTGTTTAAATGTGATTAATTCACATTTTCGTTAATTATTAGGTTGTATTAATGTGGTTAATACACGTGTTTGTTAGATATTAACGTGTATTAATGTGGTTAATTCACGGTTTTTGTTAGATGTTAGATTGTATTAAAAGCCTCCTAAGGAACTCAGTAAATGGCACTACACTCGCACACTTATTTCCGGGAATGTTGTTAGTTAACGTTTTTATAAATTGATGGAATTATTATTTAACTATTAATTAAAAAATTATTATTTGAATAACACGTTCAAATGTTTGATTACTTAATTAATGAGAAAATACTATCCATATTTATATAAAAATAGTCACCGAACATGATGAACACGATCTTTTGCGGGTATTATTTTATTTTTTAATTAATTAAATAATTAAAAACGAATTTGAATAATATGCATAATAATAGGTAATTAGTTGTCAAATTGATACGTGATTAGCCACATTTATTGGTTCCATTGTAATTTTTAAAATTTTAATTTTTGAAAATCAAAACTCGCGTATAAAATCAACCACGCGTAAAAAAAATTAATTTTTAATCTTGATTTTTTATTTTTGAACAAATTAACTTAGTTAATACACGTTAGTATAGTTTTTATGTACAAGAAGTAAATGTTCTTATTTTTAAGAAAAGTTAACTTTGTTAATAAACGTTAACATGTTCTATCGTTTATTTTCCTTAAAATAATTTTGAAAACAAATCTTATAACCTGTAATTTTCCATTTTGATTTTTGAAAATTTTAATTTTTAAAAATTAAATTGTGATTAGTTGTAATTAGGCACAACTAATTAATTTCCTTTTTAATTAATTACGAAAATAATAATAGGTTAATTAAAATGGTATTATAGGTATAAAATCTTTTATTAAAATAGTTAGCTCATCAATTTAGCTATTTTGTAAGGAAAAAAAAAAGTTGACTTTGGCTAACTAAACTTTTCATTTTGGTTTTTAAGAATCATTTCTCTTTCTTTTAATTAGTAACAAGTTCGTCGGTTTTTGGTGAAAGTTTTATTTTTTAGTTTTTTGATTAAGTGTTTTAGAAGAATTGACTTTTGGCTATTGTTTTTAGTTTTGATGATTTTTAAGGAATTCCATTGCTTTTTCATTTTATTAATTATTTAACTTTTTGTTTCACTTTTAGTTCGACTAAATAAAATTTTATTTTAAACAAATTATCTTCACTTGTTTATATGTTGTTAATATGAATAGATGTAATTAATTGCTCAACAAGTTTTTCTTATAAAATTTTGGCAAGCGCTTCTATTTTTATATGCATATAATCATACTTACTAAAAATTTATATTACACAACGAAATTGAACACTTGCTGAGTTCACTGTTGAATTACTTATTTGTATTACAACATTACAATCACATTAATCAATATATTTAGTATTTTGTTGCAATTGATGAGTATAATACAACATTACATTTACAATCACATTAATCAATATATTTAGTATTATACCTTGGGCTGCACAAATAAATCGTGAACGTGCATCGTGGCGCGTCGCGATCTTTTTTCTTGGTCGCGATTAATCGCGACTAATTAACTGGCGAGAATCGGGACTCATCGCGACGCGGAGCAATAGCGCAAGAGAGTTGGTCTCTTCCAATGGGAGCGCGCCACCGAGGCATCGCGAAGCATCGCGACCACATGCATCGCGACTTCGAGTTTGGCGATTTTCATGATTTAGTCGCGACTCATCGCGACGTCGCCATGTGCACCTCTAATTATACCACATCACCGCTCTTCGCATGGTGCTGTTCACTCAAGGTGGCCCACGGACTGCAACTTGCAGCCGCCGTATACGTTTAAAACGAGCATGAAGACCACGCTCTCGTGCATTGGACAAACGAGAAAGAACGTGTTCAAAGCGTCGGTGAGAGGGCGACACGCGTCCCGTCGCAGTGCAGCGGAGAGAAATTTTTGTTTCCTTCTTTTAATTGTTGTTGTTATATTTTAATTGTGGCTAAAGTAGCTGAGTTATTTAATGCTTAAAATAAACTATATTTTGGATAATTAAACAAATAGTTTAATTATTAAATTATGTTTATAATTATTAGTATTATCTAAACATTTTAATATGTAATTAAATAATTAATAAAGTATAATTAATATGAACACTGGAATATGTAAATGAGTTTGTATTATTTATAAGGGCTCTTAAGGGTAATAGCCAATTTGAAACATAGGTTTTGCAAATAGCCAAACTTTGGTTAATTTTGCAAACTAGCCAATTAACCACTTAAACAAATCTTTAATTACTATATTGCCCTCATGTTTTAATAAAATAATAATTAAAAAAACAACTCTGCCTAACATAATTTATGTTAGTTTTTCGGTTAATCATTTTTGCATTAATTGAAATATTTATATTAATTAAGATTGCTATTAATATGGTAACAATCAAACCCAACAACCTAAACAATCGTGTACCCCTTAGTATTATGATATAATTAGAGTTTTAAATAAAAAACATTGACCACAACTTTCTCTCTCATCAAACGGTTAACCTTATATTCAATAATTGATTGCTATTATTACGATTATTATGGTAATTATCAAATCCACATTTTAAGGCTTAATGTTGAAATTTAATTGCTGAAATTAATATAAAAAATACACGTTTTAATATGTTGATTTGTTTTAATACAATGCATTTTGTGCTTAAAGAGGTGCATTAACGTGAATTAACAACTTGTATTAAAGTGATTTAAACCATATTAACCAACAGAAAAATACTTGGGCACTCTTAATTATAAATAATCATAAATATTATTCATAATTAAATTTGAATACAATAATCAACTATTTAAAATACAAAAATATCTCTCTCTATTCTTGAAAAGAGCTTACAGACTCGACCATGTAATTGGAAGCCATATCCTAGTCGGAGCGTCGTCTCGCTTCTTTCGACCATATTCCCAAGAAGTTCAGATATTATACTCTCGTCGATGGCTGTGAGAATCAATCAATTAAAACAAACACGTATTAACAAACAATAACATGAATCCACAACGAATTAAACCAAAATTAGTTTTGATTTAACCAAAACAAACGAAAAAGTAAACGATAATTGTAAACAAGAAACGAAAAACAAACACAAAATAATATGAATTAGCACGAATTAACATAAGACTAACACGAATAAACACAAAATTATCACAAATAAAAAAAACACAAAATAAGTGTTGTTAATTCTTGTTAATAGTGTTTGAAAGTTGTTAATTTGTATTAATGCGTTGTTAATTTATATTAGCTTTAATTATTTGTGTTTATAAGTGTTGTTAGTTTGTGTTAGTCCCGTTAATTAGTTTGTGTTACACGAACTAACGCGAATTAACCAGTCAAATTATTTCACATCCTAGTCCATAAATATTTTCCCTTTCGATTCCATAAAAAAGATGCAGTTGCTTACGAATCTCAAAACAAATCAAGACAGTTTGATAATCAAATCAATCGATTGCATGAAAAGACAGACACAATAACCATTTACCAGCAAAACGAAGAGCAATTCCGAACAATAAAAACCAAAAATTCAAAATCGCCACCGAAACAAAATCAACTAAAAAATCGAAGCCAAACAGTAAATAATTCGTTATGTATATGCATAAGTCTGATAAATATACCAAAATCAGAGACCAAGGCCAACAACTTCGTGATTCTTCTCTGCTGCAACGAGCGTTCTCGTTGGCGATGGGATGAGACAGAGACAGAGATCGGATGCAAGCGTTCTCGTCGGCGATGGAGATGGAGAGAGAGAGAGAGAGAGAGAGAGAGATATAGAGATCGGATTCCAGCGTTCGGGAATCTTATTTATGCATCTCAATCTGGGGAAGTGATCGGGAAGAGAACCTTGGCAAGCTTGATCGGAAAATCGCAGCATATTTATTGAAGGCGGAACGATGAAGGCGGCGGAAGGAGCTGCTCGACGGGGGGAGAACGATCTTCCCGTAACGGTTTAACGATGAACTGGGCTGGAGGGGGAAGAAGGATCTGCAGTTCTGGCACTGAAAAGAGCGAACGTTCTGAAATTCATTTTTTCACGTGGATTTTGAAAAAATGCATCTGTATTATTTGGAAAATATATGAATATTAAAAAACGAAATTACTATCCTAATTAATAGGAAAATAAGTTACATGAAATATTTGGTCTCACTCAATATATGCTTCTTCATTAAACGTGTTATAATGCAACCTGATTCTATATTTTTTTTCTTTTTTTAATTAAATTAAAAAGTAATCAGTTACCATGATTTGTGTTGATTAGGTTAATTACCATTTTAATTAATTACGAAAATAATAATCTAGATTGATTAATTAAAGGATATTTTAGGAATAAAAATTGAATTTAATATGCCACCTCATGTTAATTGGCTAGTTTACAAAATCAACCAAAGTTTGGCTATTTTGCTAAACCTATGTTTCAATTTGGCTATTTAGTGAAATTTCTCTTACATATTCCTCGTTAAAATCTTTCCCCGGAAAACCCAAAATGGGAGAAAACTGTGGCGAAGGAAAGAGTACATCATAATACAGTACACTAGGGGAATATAAATATTACATTGTTCAATAATAATTATTCCATAAAATATCTACTAAATCTAGCCTCTAATGCATCGACCTCCGAGTTTTCTTCTTGGACTTCATTTTGCATGACCCAATCTCGCACCACCGTTAATTGTTCCACCCGTACCCCATTTGCACATTGTCGGCGGTCGTCGATGAGTCTTTTCACCGTACTGAATGCGCTTTCGGAAGCTACGATAGAAACCGGGATAGAGAGTATGTCTTTCGCCATTTGGTACAGTACCGGGAAATGATTCCTTTGCGAGTGCCACCAAATTAGGATTTTAAAATAGCCGTCGACGTCTAGCTCTAGTTGATAATAAGGTTTTAGCGCGTCACTTTAGCTTGTCGAGTCAGTACACCGACGCATCGGAACATCAAAATCCGCTTTGAATCCTTCTACTTCTTCCGCACGAGCCTTATTTCGTGTATGATACGCTTGCTGAATCGGACGATGTCCTTCGATGGAAATTCCATTAACCTCCGTTGCTCCGCAAGTGCGTTAAACTGTGGGAACCTCTTGTCGTAATCACTGTACAAAAGATTGAAAGCTTCATTAACAGTGGTAGTATAATCAACATACAAGATACCTAAGTTATATCCTATTTGCGGAAGTATGTCTTCGAAAGTTTCCGCATGCCTAGGATCCAATATGGTACAAAAAAATACAACGAGAATAGGGTGGACCCCAATAAGCGTTATATTTTTTTATCATTTTTTTTTTGAAAACTATTGAGACGAGCGGGTCTTCGCGAAAGCTGTGAAATGTTCCCGATATAGTATATAAAGCATTAAGAGCCCTGTTCATAGCTGGTTTATTACTAGCAGACAATGATAATGTAATAGAGTAAAAGGATTCAGGGAATTCGGTGAAGTTTTTTGCGACGAGCAAATGGTCTTCGGTGAGCCACTTCGTTTCTTCACGCTCCTTCCGCACGAAATAGTCAAAAAGCAACCTGTACTTGCAAACACCCTTAAACATCAAATAATTAGAGTTCGAACGAGTATTATTATCCAAAGAAAATATTTTAGCTCTTTAAGTACCATGTGAGCGACAAAATTCTATCCCTTTATCAACATAGTTTTTAGCCCGTCACCAACCAATAGATTTTTTAATATTTTATATATATATATTTCAAAATGGTTGACTCGCCCGATCTAACTGTTGGGTGTCTGATTCCGAGGATTCCCCACTGATTAATATCGATCACCCTATGGGTGCGTAAGGTAACCTTCAAAAAATATTTCGCAGGGATTTAAAGTCCCATACCAATAGTCCCGATACCCTATCTGACTTATAAGATTTGAAAATCAATCTTCCCTATCATTGATATTCAATTTTTGAATTCATTGAGCCTTCTAGTATTAATGAATAATTATTCTATCAATAAATAACGTTGCGTAACTCTTATCTTTAATTCTGATCTCTGTTCTTCGCATTCTTGAGCTTCTGCGAATTTGACTTGGTTGAATCTTGAAGATAGCTCCCACGAGTCTTCCGATGTATACTCCAGATCTTCGCCGGTGGGATTTGTGGGCTCCCACTAAATAGAACCCTAACCTTAATTCGAATTTTCTCTGAATGATGGCTCAAAAAAAATCGCAAAAAATGTCTGAGAGAGAGATCGAACTTTCACAGTGAGAGAGTGTCTTGTTTTTCGGTTTCAGGTGATCCCTATTAATAGGGAATGACCCAACCGCTTTTGAGAAATTCTCTCAACCAATTGTGAGATATTTACTCAACGTTTGGATATATTCACTCTAAGATTTGATTTAATAAATAAATCAAATAAAGAATAAATCAAAAACAAATCTTTCCAGAAAATACCCTAAAAGATTTAATAAATCAAATCTTTATATTTTCAAAGATCGAATTCGAATTTTCCAATCATATTTCGAATCCTCTAACTCGATTTCTCTAATTAAATATTTTTTGTCTAAATACCAATATTTAATTTCTCTTATTTTCGATTTAAATAACAATATTTTTTAGGGAAAATTGCGGCAAAAATACCCAACCTTTGGTCAAACTGCCTCACGGGTACCTAACCTTTATAACTGGCGGCAAAAATACCCAACCTGCGTTGACCGTGACTTTGGCAAAGGTTGGATATTTTTGCCAAAGTCACGGTCAATGCAGGCTGGGTATTTTTGCCGCCAGTTTTAAAGGTTGGGTACCCAGGAGACAGTTTGACCAAAGGTTGGATATTTTTGCTATAATATTCCCTTATATAATAATATATATTTCTATCTATTGACTCATTCTAGTAAACAACTATCATTTTTTTTAAAATTCATTAACTTGTACAAAAATCTTGGACATACTGATGAGATTTTTGTAAAATTAATAACATTTTAAAATGTTATCATAAATTTTGATCATTATTAAATTTAATAATGAGTCTCGCATTGATTCGCAGAGAAATAGAAAAATAAAAAGCTCTCACCACCTAACCTTTGGAATTTTCGGCGACTTTTTTACAATCCTGGGACGGAAAACACGGGATATCATCGAAACTAAGATCTAGGTTAACTTCAAAAATTAAGAGATTTGTTTAGACACATTACCATACTTTTGGTACTTTTGCCGGCTGTACCGAAATCGATGCAAAGCTCCTTGTTTTCTGTCTGGCCAAATGGTTCCCGTGATGCGGATCGTAGCACGTCAAATGTCGTGCCTCTATATTGTCCAAACTAAGATCTAGGCGGGAACGTATGATGACCAGAAAACAGTTCGTCGGATAGATAGATCCTCCTTAGCGTTTAGATGACAAACCGACGAGAGAAGAGGATGAGAAAATTGCGAGCAAGCTCGAGTTAGGGGGCTGCGATTCTTCTCTTTGTATTTTGGCTAAAGGTTCTTCTGATTATGAGTTTAAAGCATGTATTTATAGCCCACAATATTATTGACCTGATGGGCTTTTGGCTCAATTAATGAGCTTAAGCCTATTAGCTCATTATTAATTAATTCATGTAATTAATTAATTATCTCATAATTAACTTATAACGAGCCCGAGTGGGCCTGTAACCAAAAAAATATAGTTGGGTCAAAATCCGGAAAACCCGATAGATCCATTATCCGATTCGGGCATTTCCTACACTAAGTTCTATGCTAAAATATCTGTTTATTCTAACGACTTACCGAGTTTGTTTGCTATGTGTCGTTTGTTCCTCTTTGTCGTCTCCATAATGTATCTTAGTTTGATGTCGTTTTCTAACTAAAATGCTACGAACTATTAATCCATTTACTATAAAAAAAAAAAAAAAAGCGCCTATTAAGGCATTTAACGAGGCTTCTTATAAAGTTCCAACAGCATTATTAATTAGTCATGGTTAGCATATATACTGAGCATTCTGTTTGTAATAATTAATTCAATAATCAATAAAATCGAGACTTTCTTTTCTCTATCTGGAATAGTCTTCTTCCCGTCGAAGCCTTTGCTTCTCAACATTGTAAGATACCATAAAAAGTACTAGACATCGAGGGGTAAAGCGGGCCAAAAGAGTGGTAACATGTCTTTGTTTATGTTTCCGGTTGGAACAAATTTCCACTAGTTTTGAAAGAAAAATGTTGGCGTGAAAGATTTTACCAGGGAATTTTAAACAAAAAAAACACGTAATACGTTAAATGATCTATGAAATTATTTACTGAAATTGTTTCCATAAACTATTGAAGTTTGACTATAAATAACAAAGTTTGGTTTTAAGCGAAAATTTGTGGAACTCATATTAACTGTCCTTAATTTTAACTTATCACTTAAGTTTCCAGGTAGACACTTCTCGAATTGTGTTACTATATTATATCAGTTTTCGATTTATCATTCAACACATAATTGATAATGCCCACAATTATAAGATAACCAATTTGAAGTAACATTTTTGTATTCACGTGATATATTTATTGAGTAAGTAAATTAGTATTAACTCCTATACGAAACCAATCAAAAAAATTGGGGCTTCTTCTTATGTTCAAATTGGTGTCTCTCTTATGTATATCACTTTGTGTACGCTTAGTTTTGGTTTAATTAATTAAAAAATAATTACATGTTTCTCACCTTGTGCTTGATTTTCGTTCAATTAAAACTAATACAGACAATTTGCAACATTGCATTTTAAAACTGTATTGCAATACATATCATGCGTACCTCACAAATCGAAATTAAGATTTTGGTCCATCAAAAGTCAGACATATAACTATACTTTAAATAGTTTTCGTATTTACTTAAAAACATGAATTTAACGGAAACTATATTTTATGGCAGGTAAAAATGATTATTTATTTTTATGCCTTTCACTCTATTTAAGAACGAATTGGGATATTTTTTTCTGTGTCGTATTGAGCTGTACGTCTTAGATGGCCATTTCCGATGCTGTAATACCGCTGTTCGAAGATACATTTGTTGACGGTGCTGTCAACTACAAGGGCCGGCCAGCGCCACGGCGGAACTCTGGGCGCTGGAAATCCGCAGGCTATATGATAGGTACCTATCATATATACACACCGGTGTGTATATATTGACTGCAGTGATCTCGATTATTATCGTGTTGTTTGCAAGAGTAATTAATGATAATTTTGCAATAACGAAGATATGGAGATTGCCGAGAGGTTCGCGTACTACGGCATTAGCGCCAATCTGATAATGTATTTGACGGGACCGATGGGACAGTCAACAGCGGACGCAGCGGTCAACGCCAACGTGTGGAGTGGAACAGCCACAGCTCTTACTCTTTTGGGAGCTTTCTTAAGTGACTCCTTTCTCGGCCCATACCGCACCATCCGGGCGGCTTCTCTGCTATATGTTTTGGTATGTACTAGTTTTCAGCTTCGAACATTTGCTGACAAATGATTTGCCCGGAACATTCCTGCGCCGTTTCCAATTTTATTAACGGTCGGGAATAATTTTAAATAAAAATTCTAAATATTTTTTCTAAGTAGTCTGAAAATTTTATTTTTTTTAATTGAAGCTTTTAAATAAATAAATAAATAAATATTTAAAATTAATTATAAGGAGTATTGTTTTACGAAATACTCATCCATTATAATTATAATAGTTAACTTGTAAAATCTGAGGCATAAATAGTTACTATATTTAAAAATCTTACAATTTATCAATTTGTTATCCCATAATTCGTCGATTTGCCCACAAAATTAAGCCATCGGGTCTAGTTACATTAATAACGTTGACACGTTACCGGATATTAATTTAACTAAAGAGTGAATTACCCATGACTCCAAACTATTTAAAGAGTATTCATTTTGATAATTTAGAACAAAAATATCCTTCACGGTCTCTCTCCCTCCCCACATTCTAAATAAATACACAATATACTCTTTTACTTTAATATTTTTTATACAAAATTTTAAAATTTCAAAAATTCATAACTTTAATTTGAAAACTCTAATTGATTTGTAAGAAATACCGTTGGAAAGTTTGTGAAAATAGAAATCTAATGACAGGTGAGAAGATATAGTTTCTACGTAATTTTAAATAATGCATTCTTGAAAATTACATATATAATTTTAATTATATTTGAGTAACTAAAAGTACATATATGTAATTATTTTTACAGATGGTAGGAAAGATATATTTATGTAATCTTATATAATTATCTATAAAGTTAAGAAAATGAATCTTTTTATCGAAGGATCAGAAAAAAATGGGTCCGGACTGATTTGGAAGATCCAAAACAAAAAATATTATATGTAAATATACTTACGAATTTGTAATTTTTAGTTATGTATATGTAATTTAGTTACTCTTATGTAATTTATTTACGTGTATCTTCTACAGAGCATAGAGCTCAAAGACAATGACAAAAACAATTCAAATTCTTAATCTTGCTTCAAAGTACTATTACATTAAACAAATTGTTCAAAATTCATAATTTGATAAATTTTTTAATTTAATTGATTTTTAATTCAAGAAGTCTCAAAATGCACTATTTTAAAAATGCTTCAAAACAAAACTTCCCACTTTATGTTGTATTCATATCTTCATAATCTTTCCAACAAAATTTTTTTAGTCAATTGGAGTTTTAAAACTAAGTTATGAAGTTTTGAAAATTTTTACAGGAAGCAAATTAAATTATACAAAAAATCTATATCTATATATTATAAAAGGAGGAAATCACAAGTGAGTTGGCAAGGTGTGGTGAAAGCATTACGAAAATAAGTAACTACAAAGAGAGTTGAGAATCTAGCATCATGAGATCAAAGCCTTGAGAATTCTATATTTCATAGAATTTTTATTTATTTTTATTAATTGTTTTATTTATTGGATGACCTTTGGTATAATCTGTTTAATTGAATATATACTTTTAATTATCTATTCATAATGTCTAAATTCATTTAATTAAATCGATGTAATTAAACTAATTAAATTTGTGGCTTTTCATTTTGTTTCTACTAACCTATAAATAGAGGTTTTTGAATTATTATTTGGGTAAACTGCGGCTAATGTACTTAATGGATCAAACATTAAGTACATTAGCCGCCGAAAATAACATTGGGTACATAATCCGCACAAAATCAAACATTAAGTACATTAGCCAAAGTTTACCCTTATTATTTTGGTACTCTCTACTCATTTTCTCATCCATATTATTGTTCTTATTTTGTACTTTATTGTTTCTTTATTTTTCATGAATCTTTTCTACGTTCTAATGCATTTTCTTTGTTTGAACAGTGACATCCACGGAAAAGAAACAAACAATGTGTAGTATGTTTATATGGTATATATTTTAACTAATTAATTATGATATATACTTGATTTTAACGCTGTCTATTATTTTTAACATGTTTTTTTATACGATATTGCTCTCTTTTCTCATATTTTAATGTATTTTTATGGGGCAATAACTTTCTCTTTGTGTGCAAGCATGTTCACATGAAGCGAGTGAGAGTGCTGTATCATCGCCTTTTGGTCTACCGGCTACGATATGCAACACTATATATAAGTTTAGGAAGGAAAATAGAATATAAGGGTTGTTGTGTCGTGGGAGGTTGTCAGGTCATTCGGTGGTCGCCGCGCTGCATTGTTAAGGTGTGATTCGCACGAGCTTCAACCCTAGACGTCGAGAATCTCCAACTGAAGTGAGTTCTTTGTCTAAAATATCCGCGGTTCATATTTAACCTTGCTGGGTAATTTTTCATTTTTGTTTTCGTTCTATGTTTTAATTCGATTCTTTATATTTGTTTTGCTCATGGTGAGTTTTCGGTCATGGTTCTGGGAAATATATTCAATTCGAAGCTACTATCATTGTTTATTAATCAATTGTGATATAAAGTTCTTTAGGCACTTGGAGCAAATATAAATCTGTTGTTTCTATTTATTTTTTTCAAGATGTAATTTTGATCTCTGCATGCTGTGCGATCCCCTTCCCTTCACTTCTCAGTTTAATTTTGTCTCTCACAATTTTGATTCTATGTTGTGGTGTGTTAAATTTTTTTAGTATATTCTAATTCTTCTTGGTATGTTTTCAAGCGTAGGTTTGCGAAGCAAAAGTTTAATACGCTGCAACCTATGAACAAGATCATCTCACCAAAAAAGAAATGTCGAGCGTTTTAAGTTTGATATAATGACTCCGTGAACAAAGCTTGGTTGTTGAGCATTTGATGCTGTTTAATTAGTAGATATAGGAATTGTAGCTGTGAAGAAGAAAAAAAAAAGAAAGAATTGCATGTCGTGCTAAAGAACATACGCATTTGGGATGCATTATATGTACAAATAGACTATATTGAATTTTGACATCTCTCAAAGGATTAATTGAAATTTCATTTTTTAGAAATGTCTTTTTTTTTTTATATATAGATTTGTATTGTGTGAGTAGATTATAAAATGTTCCTTTTTATCAGTGGTACAACGAGAATAAGATTTAGTTGTCGTCTAACAAATATTAATAATGAATCAGTACTTAGTCTTATATCGTTAAATTATCAAGAATGATTAGTTTTTTTTTTTTTTTTTTTGTGTAATATTTTTTAAGAAACGTCTTCATCAAAGATAATAACGCCAATTAGTCGGATTCAGTAATCTGCCTTTTAATAGCAAATGCCTCAAGACAATATTTTTAGCCTCAGAAAGTAAATAAGTACTTAATTACATTTACACATTAAAAAAAATATTCATGGCTGTCTTTTAATTCTTCTTAATTCTCATTGAGAGAAATGCCATTTGTTATATTTCAAAGCCTTAATTGATTACGATATGTTGATTACCCATTTACCCTATTGATTCTAAACTTTTCAAATACACATAAGCCCTTATTTAATAAATAAATAAAAATTGATTATAATATTACCCAAAAAATAAGCAGCTATTGATTTGAGATTGATGTGAATGTTGATTTTTAACATTAATAAAATAAATAAGTATATGCATGCAGATACACCTTTTTTACTTATTTTTATTACATTTACTCCGGTTTTACAACATTTTAGATGCATGTCTAAATATATAATGATCTGAAGGGATTAATCCCATGTCATAACGTCTTAATTAATTGATATCATGAGGTTTTATTTCATAGATAAATGTCAAAATTTTTGGTATTTCAAGTCTTATTAGAACCTATACGTTGCATATAATAAATTACCTACAGTTGCATGTTGAAGTCATTTGCTGTAATGAAATTATAACTGTAGTAATATTAATATATATATATATATATACACACAATATATGAAGAAAATGTGATTATTGTCTCTTCACGACTTCACGTTTGAAAATTAATATCGTTTGACTATGTGACTATAATGTTGTTTTAAGTATTTATGAGCTAATAAATACAAATAATACTAATCATAAGTTGTTTTTATGTTGTTTACATATGAATATATGATGACATTTTATTGACTTCAAACTGTTATAGCTTACTCACTAATATATCTTGCATTTTGTTTATTAATTTTCCTACGGAGTCCAATTACGAGTATTTGAAAATAGTTATCTTTTAAGAATTTAGTGTTACATAAATGAATAATAATAAAAACTAGATGATATAAGAGAAGAATATTATTGACAAATAGGTTACGAAATATAAGAATTTAAAACAGATTGTCATAATCATGAACATCAGAGTTCATGCCTCTTAGTAATAAATATATATATATATATATATATATATATATATATATATATATAAAAGGACGGTTTTTGAAGAGTGACATGGCGCAATGAAATCAAATGAATAACATGGCTTAATGAGATTTCAAGAATCATAGAATCTTTATTTTTAAGATTTTATAATTTTTTTCTTGAAAAAATATCTTATATTATAAAAGGAGCTCACAAGTGACATGACAGCTAGGGGTGAACAAACAAGTCTTCGGTTCGATTTTCATACTTATTTATATAGATTATCGCATTTTCGGTTTTTCTAATTTTAAAACCGAAAGCCGCACTATTGAAGTTTAAAACCAATTTTACCAATTACCAATATATCGGTATTAAATTCGGTTTAAATTCAGTTTTAACCGCATTTTTATGAAACGCAATATAATCATCATATTTTTGAAAAATCAAATTAGTACTACACAATCTAAGGTATAAAAAAAGAACTAATTGATGAAATAATTCAAATAGAGTCGATTCTCTTGACATTTACTCATAATTATTCAAATGGAAAGAATAATTACACTAATAACAAAAATTGTTCAAAATAAAATAAGATTAAATGAATCAATGGATGAGAAAATCCATGCCAAAACATTGTTATATAGATATTGAATGCTAAAAATCTTACATTTATCTATTTTTAAATGTATAAAAACATACAAATTTAATATCGGGTTAATCGGTAATCGGTAGCGGTTTTTACCGTGAAACCCGTAACCGCTACCATTTATCAAAAAGCGGTTTAAACCGCATATTTCGGTATTTCAAAAAAAGCATAAATTTTTGGTAGTGAAAAAATCAGTAAATTAATGTTATCGGTTTTAGATTCGGTTTAGGATCTTTTTTGTACACCCCTAATGACATCATATAATTCAAGAATGGGAGATTCTATTTTTTTTCATGACTCACAAATGAATATGATAGGAATCATTAGAGAATTCTTTTTTTTTTTTTTTAGAATTTGTATATTTTTTTTATAAATATTATTCATTTAAACTATTACATCATTTCACTTACCTTGAATTCTTGGAAATAATGAGATGAAACCAAAAGGTCATATTAATTTTGGCATTAACAAATATAGATATAATTACAATGCAAGTTTTGTTCGACATCTAAGAAATGAAACGATTAGCATATTAAAAGCAACCAAAGAGACACAAACTTATTGAAAGAATAATAAATCAAGTTATTTAAAATCTCACCTTCTGGATTAGCATACTATAGTACTATGCTATAGTACTATCTTCTGTATTTACGTATTATATCAGTTTATTTATCTACATTTAATTTATACTATAGTAAGTCATGATAGTAGCGAAAAGAAAAACACACAAGTATGTGTCAAGACTCAAGATGTGAAGGTATTCAGATTTAAGATTTTTTAAAAAATTTGAAATTTTTTTAATCATGCTATTAAAAATATCGAGTTTTTTTTTTTTTTTTTTTTGAGAATTTAATATATTTTAATCATGATTAGTATGAAAGATATAATAGAAAATACTAATCATGACATTACAATTAATATGATTACTATCAATGTATAAAGCGTTTAAACAATGAAATTAAGATTTATTTAGTATTAAAAGTCTTTTCGTTTTTATTTATACAATTAAAATCAATATATAATATATAGATTAAACACATATAATGAGGCATAATTATTTTACTAATGCAAGACTTTTGGTCTTACAAGTCTAAATGCATGAATTGTATTTGTAGTTATTAAAACTATGTCTTTTTATATATAGAGACGTAGCAAAAATAAACTCACAAGTCACAAGTAAGATCTACCTCTTTTGGCATCTCTATTTCTTCTCTTCTAAACATATATGTACTTGGAATTTTGTTAGTCTACTCCTTATGTAGTAAATTCTTAGCTTAACCATAATTATTTGTTCTGTAATTGCATAATTACAGAAGATAGTCAATTTTTTAATTAAGAGAAAAAGAAAAGAAAAGTTTAATGATCACACTTTTATTTCTTACAGTTAAAGTTGTTTATCCTCATATCTTGCAAAAGATAGTTAGAAGAACACAAAAGCGTCTAACGATCTTAGGCAAATGAAAATACGATTTTCCGAAATATTTAAGAAATGACTATCCTTACCTATACTTTTGTCAAACATTAGATATATATATGGTGCAGAGTTTGCCTTCTACAGCATCCTTATTATTATAATTTTTTTTCCTCTTTTGCTAAAAAGTAACATTATATTAAGTGATTTCATCAAATTTATAAACAAAATTCGTGTAACCGCGCAACGCGCGGGCCATCCACTAGTATATAAATAATAAAATCGGTATATGGAAACGCATTAGTGTGGAGAGAGAAAGAGATGAGGAGAGTATTTTAGAAAATAAGTAGTACGACAATGGTTAAAAAATAATGGGAAAGGCGGCAAAAATACCCAACCTTTAGTCAAACTGCCTCCTGGGTATCCAACCTTTAAAACTAGCAGCAAAAATACCCAACCTGCGTTGACCGTGACTTTGGCATGAAAACGTTAATTTTTTCGTTAAAATTCGTCATGTGGCGGTTAGTGGCAAAAATACCCAACTTTAATTATTTTTTTTAATTTTTTAATTTATGTTTTTCTTTTATGGATTAGTGAAATAATTACTTGAATTCCAAATACATGGAATAACACAAAAGTTAGTCAAAACATCTATTGATTTCTCAATGTGCTTGTATAAGCTACATTTGGTAATAAAAATCTTATTATTATGAGAAGTTTTAAAGATAATGTTACATGTATTTTAAGTAATTGAAAAGGGTTTTGAGAATAGGTATCTCGATTTCCGGGAATCCGGATTTCTGAGTATATGGATTTCTAGATATCCGGATTTCCGGATCCAGATACGGGTAGTGATTTTTGTGTTGGAAATCGGGGTATCAGTCCCGAATTAATTACCACGATAATAGCCTCCGAGGCGTCCCGGTAACATTTAAAAAATTATTTTAAAGAAGAAAACTTGTTACCGTACCAACGACACGGATATCGGGTAATTGCTATTTCATTAAGACCCGATAAATATTTCGAATTTAAGATTTCACAATAATTATTAATAATCTAGTCGAATAGGAAATAAATAGAAAAAGCAGTAAATGGTTGCGTTTATTGACCCAATGCATAAGGCCGTACCTCTAAGACGATTCCGGTTGCGCGTTCTGAACTTGGGGAGGGCTCTGCCGGTGCTGAAGGAAATTCCCGTGATCTCCCGGGATATTCTCCTGGACTCCTCGTACCAAAGCGTGGGCTTCGCCGGCAGGACTCTGTCGCAAAATGTAACTGACGGTTCTTTTAAAGCTACCGGAAATAATATCTCCTAAGCCAAACTAGAAGAGAGATCATAAGCAGAAAACTCGAAGACCCTAGAGAGAGAGAGGGAGAGCTCGAGTTTTTGCTTTGGGGAAAGGTATGAAAAAGTGTAGAATGAGCCTCCTATTTATAGGCTCAAGTTGTAACCGATTTGGATATTTTCCCTCCCAATTTTCGAATTCCTTTAATTAAATCTAATTAATTATTTCAATCCAATGGTCCTGATTCAATCTCATCTAAATCCAATGGATATAATTAATCCGGGTATTAATTAAATAATAATACATGATAAGATCAAAATATTTAATCTTATCATCATATTAATTAGATTCGAATTATATATATATACACATTAAAAATTCGAATTTTTTTAATGACTATCTAGATCCAATGGTTAAAAATAAATCTTAAACCAATCCAATGGATCAAATCAATTAGAGAGAAAATCAAATGCCCTAGGATTTTACTGTAACCCTAATTCGAATTCTTATCCTTATATTAATTCGAATTATATATTGTATATATATAATATTAATTAAGCTCTAATCCGACGGTAAAGATTAAATCTCAAAACCGATCCAACGGAAATAATTAATTAAGAAAATTCGAAATACCTAAGCTTGGTCACCAAGCTTTCAATTTCAAATTACAATTAGGGTTTAAATCAATTATCTCAATCCAACGGTTTATATTAAATCATAACCGATCCAATGGATTAAATTGATTTTAGGACTTTGCTAAAATACCAAAATATTAAGTACTTATGCCGCAAATATAGAATATCCAATTCTCATTATTTGAATTACCTAGGGTTTCTATTTAACCAAACCCTAATTCGAATTTACATATATAAATATATATTTTTATTTATTAATATAAATATTTTAATAATTAATTAATTATTTATTAGACTTTAATAATTAAATCCAAATAATTAAATTATATCGATAAATCATGATTTCAATATCACACATTAATTTTCATGGTGCCACACCATCATTTAAATTCGTGACATGCCATTTAATTTCATAATTTATCGAACCAAGTCATAAACTTACAAAATCTATAAATCACAAACCGTATGTCAGAATGACTTGGTTCAAAAAGCAAAGTTGCTTAGAAATTAATTTACAACAACAAGGTGCTGGTAGAAAATCTAAATTATAACTTTATTTTTATCAGTTAATTCCGTGTACCAAAATATGGTACTTTTGCCATGCTGGCGATAAAACTATCTGACGTCAGACACAAACCTGTCAGTTTTATAAGTCGAGCCAAATGATTAAATAATATCCAGAATATATTTTAATCACGTGCGTATCATCCGTTATGGAGCTATCTTGGGGACCATGGACCCGTATCACTTAAGCTCCAACGAACTGCTAGTTGTTCGTCAAACATCAAACATCGAAGTGATTCCACTATAGACCCGAGGCTACAATATTTAGTGATACGGTATATATTATTCCGTTATAACAGCGGGTGTCCATTGATACAATCAAATTCGGGTTATTGATCTTTCACTTGATGACTCACACATGAGTAGGCGGTTTTTACCGTAATGCCCCTCATTTCATTTTCCTCCTTTACTCAGTCAGTATTATTATGAGCAACCCACTTATGGTTTCGATTCATAAGTTTTGCACGGGTACCTCTCACTTCTCACCATTGACAACCAAGGGAATCATCATTATTGATGTACAAATTCGTCATTATTTAATGTGACATAAAGTGCTAAGGTTGTGAATTAATTAAATTTACAAACTATGATAAAAGGCTTTAAAGAAATAAACTGGTATTCGTAAAAGCCCATTTGAAGAAGCCCAAAGAGATTCTCAGTCAGACCAAGAACCAATGGACATAGGCTACTCGGCCCAATGAGTTCTAAAGCCCAAATCCACTCGGTAGCAGCCCAGAAAGACGAGGGTAGAGTCGTCATATTCTCTACCCGGCATCCCATTTCAAAACTCAGACGGAAGACCAGGAGCACGGAGTCAAGCCTCCAACGGGCATAATTCAAACGCGACGATTAGAACGAAGTCGTGGGACACGTGTAGCCAGATCATCCATTCAACCCGGTCAGCACGGAGCGAAGACCCCTCGATTCCTGGAAGTTCAACGGGAAGAATTGAAGTCTATAAATACCAAGCTCAAGCTCAGATCAACACACACGCACACTTACAACCTCGAGAGAATACACTGAAGAATTTCTACCCGGCATTTTTGTCATTTTGAGATCTTGTTGTGTTCTTTCTTTCTTCCTCCATTTCTTCTTGCTCTCAGACGTGATTTGGCTGCCTGTAGCTATCCGTCTATGTTCATTGTCGCAATAAACTAACAGAGGACGTAGTCAACTACCGCCTTGGGACGAACCTCTATAAAAAAAACCCTCGTCTCATTTATACCGCTTATATACTTATACATATATCGTGGGTGAATCGTGAGCTTGTAACGTGAGAGATCGAATTCCACCAAATTGCTTCACCCAAAAATATCATACACTCACAAGTCACACTTGACTGATTGAGGTGGGAAACCACGTCAACAGTTTGGCGCCGTCTGTGGGAAATTGATCTCGCTAAATCCTAAAAGCTCAAAGCACTCCACGAAGATGAGCAACAACGAAGTCGCAATCGTGAACGGGTCTGAGGTGAACAACCCAGATCCAAACACGGAATCAAGCAACCTACAATCTCAGCTAGAGGCTAGCGCTGCAGAGAATCGAGAGTTGCGCCAGCGACTCGAATCTCTGGAAGCCAACCAAGCCCGAAATGAGCGTCGCCAAAACGCTAACCGGACTAATCCGGGACAAAGCTCTGGGAGTCAAGGCCGGACCGGGCTCGACGCTGTCCACTTCGACTTTGCCGACATGGACAATCCGCAAGTGCCAAGGCAAAACCAGCCCCGACTACCCAGCGGCCCTAGACCCGCGACGCTTCCCCCGCCTCCTGAAGCAGGCACACCTCTTTTTACCCCCTTGACGGGCTTCTACCCGTCTAATCCGGGGAATGTTGCTTCGAGCAGTCACCAACGCCCGGGACCCCAAAACCGACAATCGGGGTACGAGCAAAGCCGTAACATCAGCCAGGCCCTCAACGGCCACCCGGTCACGTACCCGAGGTATCCCAGCCCGGTGTACGGACAGGAACCCCTCCATGCTGTGCGTCCCGAACAAGCTCCCCAACGCACAGAATTGGAGGAGCTCAAACGCTCAATGGCCGAAATGAATGAGAAGCTCATTCACGTGCGCTCTCGCGTACACAGCGCCACTACCGCTGCCCCCGAGATAGAACGTCTAGTGGAGGAGGCAGAAAGGACACCCTTTAAGCCCGTCATAACTAACGTTATACTCAGAGAAGGAGGACGAGTATATGTGCCAAAGTACGACGGGACGACCGATCCCAAAGTACACTTGAGGTCCTTCAGGATTGCGATGGGGCGAGCCCATCTGGAAGCGCACGAATTGGACGCTGGGCGCTGCCAATATTTCTCTGAAAATCTGGTCGGCCCAGCGATGGAATGGTTCTCGAAACTTGAACCACGTTCCATAGACAACTTCGGACAGCTAACGACCCTTTTTCTCAAACATTTTTCCATGTTTATGGAAACTGAGATCACGGCGGCAAACCTCTATGCATTGCAGCAAGAGAGAGGAGAGCCCCTCAGAGCTTTCATGACCAGGTTCAAAAAGACCATGGTCAAAATAAACGGGATCAGTGACGAAACCGCTTTAGCCGCCCTCACGGCTGGATTATGGTACGACTCGAAGTTCAAAACGGACATCGTCGTGAATCGTTACGACTCCATCGAAGACGTAATCCACAGATCATCCAACTGGATCAGGCATGACGAAGAACTCGAAGCCATGCGGAGGAGACATGGGTCCCTACCCGTCCACCAGCGGAATACCGGGCCACCCGGCCAGCAGCCGCCGCCTAGGGCCGGGAATCACAGCATCCCGTTCAGGGGACAAAGGAATCCCCCTCCAGTCCAGAAGCACCCATTCCAAACCCAGAATCCGAGGGCCAACAACGGGCCCAACCCGCGAAGCCCGTACGTTTTCAACGTAAATTCGGAAACTGCGGAGTCCGAAGAACAGATCGAGGCGGAAGAAACTCCTGGAGAAGTTCTGGTCAGCTCGAGAGACTTCCCACCATACAGCCACGAAGGTTTCCCGAAGCACGACCCGAAAGCGTGGTGTAACTTCCACAAGGTATTCGGACATCATACGAAGAATTGTATGGTACTCCGTGCTCGCCTAGCGGAAAAGTACATCAACGGAGAATTGGGGGAAATAAACTTCGGCAATGAGCTGAAAGGTGGGCAATCGATCGAGCAAAGCCCTCCCCAAAATCAACACCAGTCCGGCCAGAAAAGAGAAGAGCAACACAGAACGCCGCGCGAAAGCATACAGCCTAACAAAAGAGGACGAGTACACATGCTCGAGGAATCAGACGAGCAAACGTACAAAGAAACGGAGAATTCCGGAGAGCAGCTCAGCGACATCCCCGAGCCCATCGGTAGAATATACACTATCGTGGGAGGTTCCCAACTACATGGTAACTCGGTAAACTCCATCAAGGCCCATCAGAGGAGGCTCAAGGCCGGACCGGTAATTGTACCGAGGCAAGAGCCAGACTTCGAGATCTCATTCAAAGATAGTGAGGCGGCCACACTGATTGGTCCGCACGACGATGCGTTGGTCGTCACACTCCTAGTTTCCTCGTATACGATGGACAGGATCCTGATCGATAACGGGAGCTCAGTCGACGTGATCTTCCTGGAGCCATTGCTAAAACTGGGAGTAGAAGAAACAGAGATCAACAGAGAAGCCATCCCGCTAACCGGCTTCGATGGAGGAACCATCAACGCGATTGGCACGGTGCGACTGTCCATCGCAGCAGCGGAGGTCGGGAAGACCAAAAATTTCCTAGTGTTGGACTGCCCGTCAGTTTACAACATGATCTTGGGAAGACCTTGGCTGCACATGATGAAGGCCGTACCGTCAACCTACCATCAACTAATACGCTTCCCGAATAGGGCGGGAAAAATCGTTGAAATCAAGGGAAATCAAAAGCAATCCAGAATTTGCTACATGAGCGCGTTACGGAACATCCAGGCCGTTAAGGCCGGAAAAGAGCGATCTACCGCATAGCAATTAATGGCGGTAGATGAGAAAGAGGACGACGGACAGGAAAGGACCACCGATACGGATGGGCCTAACCTGGAAATGACTGTCCAGGTCCAGATCGATCCCGACAACCCGGACCACCGGGTAGGAATCGGGAAAGGACTAGACAATAACGTCAGAAAAGATATCCTCAAATTCCTGACCAAAAATCGGGATTGTTTTGCTTGGTCTCACAAGGACATGCCCGGCATAGACCCAAGCATCACAACCCATCGCCTAAACGTAGATCCGAGCTACAAGCCGGTGAAACAAAGAAGGCGAAAGCTAGGCCCGGACAGGGCCCAAGCCGTAAACTAAGAAGTCACAAAACTGCTGCAAACCGGATCCATCAGGGAAGTCAAATACCCGGACTGGTTAGCAAATACGGTGGTCGTGAAAAAGAAAAACGGGAAGGCTAGAGTTTGCATCGACTTTACGGACCTGAACAAAGCTTGTCCAAAAGACAGTTTCCCGATGCCCCATATCGACCGTCTGGTCGAAGCAACATGTGGGCACGAACTACTGTCATTCATGGACGCATTCTCGGGATACAACCAGATCCTAATGCACCCCGAGGACCAAGAAAAAACGGCGTTCATAACCGATAGAGGAATATACTGTTACAAAGTTATGCCCTTCGGATTGAAAAACGCCGGAGCCACATATCAAAGATTAGTCAACCAAATGTTCGCCGAACATCTCGGTAAAACTATGGAAGTCTACATCGATGATATGTTGGTAAAGTCCTCCCAAGCAACGGATCACGTGACCCACCTAGAAGACTGCTTCAACATACTACGAAAGTATCAAATGAAGCTCAACCCGATGAAATGCACCTTCGGGGTAATTTCAGGAAAATTCCTAGGTTATCTGGTCACACAGCGAGGTATAGAAGCCAATCCCGACCAGATAAATGCCCTCCAGAACATGCCCTCCCCAAGGACTGTTCGAGAGACGCAAAGGCTGACTGGGAGAATCGCCGCTCTTAACCGGTTCATATCAAGAGCCACGGACAAATGTTTACCCTTCTACAAACTTTTGAAAGGTAATAAAAAGTTCGAATGGACCGAAGAGTGCGAAGAGGCCTTCCAAAAGCTGAAAAGGTACCTCTCCACCCCACCAATACTCACCAGACCAATCTTGGGAGAGCCATTGTTTTTATACCTGGCTGTCTCACCATCGGCGGTGAGTGGAGTAATCGTGAGAGAGGACCGCGGAGAGCAGAAGCCGATCTTCTACATCAGCAAATCATTGGAAGACGCTGAAACCAGATACCCGGCAATAGAAAAACTCGCGCTGGCAATGATAACCGCAGCGAGGAAGCTTCGGCCTTACTTTCAGTCCCATACCATCATGGTAATGACGACCCAACCTTTGAGAATCATCCTCCACAGCCCGAATCAATCGGGAAGGCTCACGAAATGGGCCGTCGAATTAAGCGAATTCGATATAGAATACAAGATCCGAACCTGTGCGAAATCACAAGTATTGGCTGACTTTCTCATCGAATTACCAGCCGGCTATTCAAAAGAGGGCCACGAGGACGGAGAATGGAAACTCGAAGTCGACGGCGCGTCAAACCAAGGCGGATCCGGGATCGGAATTCGTTTGATATCCCCCACGGGAGAAGTGTTGGAACAATCATTTCGATTGAAATTCCACGCGACAAACAACGAGACCGAGTACGAGGCCCTCATCGCCGGCCTCAAACTAGCAAAAGCTGTGGGAGCCCGGAAAGTAAGGGCCCACTCCGACTCAAAGCTAGTTACCAGTCAGATCAGTGGCGAGTATGCCACCCGAGATGACAGGATGGAAAAATACCTCTCGGTAGTAAAAGGCTTAATTCAACAATTCAAACACGTCGAAATAGTCCAAATACCGAGGAGTGAAAACGCGGCAGCAGACGCACTGGCCGGGTTAGCTTCAACTTCGGACCCCGAGGTCAGAAGGATAATCCCGGTCGAAACGATAAACGAACCCAGCGTAACCCGCGAAGTTTGAAATATCCAAGTGGAAGAGGATGATTGGAAGACCCCAATCATTAACTACATCCTAACCGGAGCCAAACCTCGAGACAAGCAAAAAGCTAGGAAACTAAGGATCCAGAGCGCTAGATTTTGCATGATCGGGGAAAAATTGTACAAACGTAGCTATACCGGACCCTACCTAAGGTGCCTAGGAAAGACCGAAGCTCAAATAGTACTTCACGAAATCCATTCCGGAGAATGCGGCAACCATTCGGGAGGAAGATCTTTAGCAAACAAAGCAAAAAGGCAAGGTTTTTTCTGGGCCACTATGTTGGCGGACAGTGAAAACTACGCCAAAAGGTGCGACAAATGCCAAAGACACTCCCCGTCCATACACAGACCAGCAGAAGAACTCTCATCAGTCTCAGTCCCGTACCCGTTCATGAAATGGTCCATGGACATAGTAGGACCGTTCCCCCTGGCCCCGGCCGGGAAAAGGTTCCTACTCGTCGTGACCGATTACTTCTCGAAATGGGTGGAGGCAGAATCGTACGCAAACATTAAAGATGTTGATGTAGAAAATTTCCTATGGAAAAACATCATCAGCAGATTCGGCCTCCCAAAAGAGATAATAGCTGACAATGGACCACAATTCATTTCAACGAGATTCCAAAACTTCTGCATAAATTGGAAAATATCCTTGAACACGTCCACTCCGAGATATCCTCAAGGCAATGGTCAAGCCGAAGTAGCTAACCGGGTAATAGTGGACGGAATCAAGAGACGCCTAGACACCAAAAAAGGACGATGGGCAGACGAGCTCATAGGAGTCCTCTGGTCCTACAGAACTACCCCGCGTAGGGCCACCGGGGAAACCCCCTTCTCAATGGTACACGGCACTGAGGCCGTAATACCAGCAAAGATAGAGACACCCAGCCTCCGAAGGCAATTCGCCCCTTTGGACGCAGAACTCAACGACGAAATGAGGGAAGACCAGCTCGACTACATCGACGAAAGACGAGAACAAGCTTTGATAAGAATTGCCAACTATCAAAACTCGATAGCAAGGTACTATAATTCAAAGGTCAAACTTCGAAAATTCACAGTGGGAGAGTTGGTCCTCAGAAAAGTTTTCCAGAACACCGCCGAGCTGAACGCGGGCAAGATCGGGGCTAACTGGGAAGGACCTTACATCGTCACCGAAGTAGTAAAACCTGGAGTATACCGGCTAGCCACTCCGGACGGAACAAGAGTCCTCCGCAGCTGGAATGCCATGCACTTAAGGAAATACTACGCCTAACCCGACCTACCCGGTCTCCCCTGGACTACGTAATGACTTGATCCCCAAATTTGGGGTACGTAGGCAGCCTATCCTAAACGATGGGCGCAGTCTCAATCCAAACCCAAAACCAAATAGGCCCGAAAACCATGAATCGCAAGACTCAATAGAACCGGCCTAAAAGGAAAAATGTCCCGAAACTCCCGTCAAGGCGACAGGCCTACCCAGGTAACAGACCCATCACCTAGGGTAACAAACCTACCCGGGTAACAGACCCATCGCATAAGGTAACAAACCTATTCGGGTAACAAACCCCCACATAAGGTAACAAACCTACCCGGGTAACAAACCCATTGCATAAGGCAATAAGCCTACCCGGGTAACTAACCCGTCATATAGGGCAACAAGCCTATCCGGATAACAAACCTAACCGGGCTTCCAACCCGTCCCTTAAGGCAACAAGTCTGACCCCCCTGAAAAAATATGTGACAACATACATGTGGTTTCTTACAAATGTGTTTTTCAGAAAATACGACCTGCGGAAAATTATGATGGACGGACAGAACAGATTAGACGAGAAGTGTCAAAGGAGCTCAACGACAAAAGGTACCCGTGCATTTTTTATACTTAGCGAATTCCGAACTTTCAATCTTTCGTTATTTATCTTAGCATACGATAGGACATTCGGAACCTCAAATAGAAAAGTATATATAGAGAAGAACGATTAGAAAATTAACTCAAAAATATAGACGAATAGAGTATGGCAAAAATGACGAGCTTAGCATAAAATAAAAATAAACAAAAGGCCCTAACCACGGGCATATCCAAACATTACAAAAAAAAGGGTTCAAGCCGCCGTAGACTTGCCCGTAAGAAATTGTTTTGGCCTTAGGCCTTATTAACTAAAAAACAAGAAAAAAATGGGGGACACTCTATGTGTCAACCCCGGGTACCCCCACGACCTCTCGGTCCTCCTCCTCCTCCTTCTCTTCTCCTTCGCCGGCTTGGGCTCCATGCTCGGCAGTCTCCTCGGCAACGGCGGGCTCATCCAGGATCGGCTCTTCAAGAGCGACGGTCTCCTCGGCAGCGGCAGGCTCGTTCAGGGTCGGCTCTTCGAGGATCACCTCCTTGGTATCGGCAACGGCGGGCAAGGTGGGCTCACCAATGACGGCCTCTCCGGCCACGGGATCTTCAACGACGGGCTCGATGGTGGGATCTTCGGAAGCGGACTCCTTGGCGGATAATTGCTCGGACCGAAGGCTCAGATCTACAAGAGGAACATCGGTCAGCTCGGCATCGAGAGACAGAGCCGGAGACCCTATCAGCGGTGCCGGAACCGCATCCAAGAGAGCTTGGTAGCGAGCAGCGTTGCCTTCTAGGACCTCTTTCTCAGCCTCAAAATCTTGGACGTTGCCGTCAATGATGTCTTGGATCAGCTCGAGGCAACCTTCGGCTAGATCCAAGCAACTGTTGTCAGCAGCCGTACCTTTGTACCACGCGATTAGCGCGTCCCTTTCCTCCACCTTTCGGCGATATCGGGCACGGACTGCCTTCTTCTCAGCTTCGCGATCAGCGGATCGTTGCCGGGCTTCGGCCAGCTCGGCAGCAAGGCGCTGCACGTCCTCCTTCAAGGCCAAGGCCTCCTCCTCCTTCTTCTTGGCCAACCATCTTCTCCCTAGCCTGCCCTTCAACCACCGGGGGAGCCAACCCCGTCTCCCTCGCCTCACCTCGGGAGGCCTCCTTCGGGCGTTCGCTCTCCCGAGCAACCCCCTTGCCCTTCTCCAAGGCCCTCGCGCCCCCTTTCGGGACTAAGTCCCTCCTCACCTCCTCCTTCGGGGCCGGATCCCCCTTCGCCTTCTTCCGGACCCCAGAGTCCCCTCCTTCGTGCGGCCTCTTTGCGGCCACCTCTAAGCCAGTCTTCGGAGCAGTTCCGTCCTGAGAAGGACGGATCGCGCCCTTGGAAGGACGAGCAGGAGCAGAAGAAGGGACAACCTCTCTCTCCGAAGGCTTCGCCAAAGGCGTGACCTCCGGGGTGCTCTCCCCGTCGTCAGAAAGTTCGACGACATCCTTCTTCTTGGTCGCCTCAGAGGCGACCTCAGCAAGAGACCCCCGAGCAGGAGTCTCCTCATTCCTCCTACTCGTCTCCTGACGAGCAGCCTTGGCCGGCGCAGATGCGCCAGGCCCCCTCTCCTCAACCCGTCTGTTCGTCTCCTGACGAGCTGCTCCAGCAGAGGCCGAACCTCCGGTTTGACCCTCCTGCCTCCGCTTCTGACGAAGACTCTGACCCTTCGGGCGAAGAGCGTCCATATCCTCTACACGTTAAAAATCCATACTTAGAAAAAAATAAGATAGACAAATACGAAACAAAGCCAAATAGACAGATTTAAGAGTCATACCCGGAAACTCCTCCTCGTCAGGCTCAACCCAAAGTCCGGTAGCTTCGAACCTCTCTTTTGTGAAGTTCGACCACAGCTCCGGACCGTTAGGGAACAGCTTCCTCTTCAAAGCCTTCCACTCCTCCGTAATCGGACGAGACTTAGGCTTCTCAGGGTCCTCGACTGCGCAAGATGAAGACAAAAAATTAGCAAACACATAAAAACAGCCGAACAAAAAAAAAAAGTAGAAAACCCAACCCAGAACCTTACCTATCTCGTGGACCCATTCATTCCTATAGCCCGGCCAAGAACCGAGCGTTTCCTGACCGGCCATGAAGAAGAAATACTTGTGGGTCCAAGCACTCTCCTTCTTGGGAAGACCGGTTATGATCTCCCCTTCCTTGACGGATAGGAAAAACCTACCCTTGGCCTGACCGTTAGCCTTGATGACCAAGCCCGTCAACAAGTCCCAGATTGTAAGTGAATACAAACATTCGTGGGACCGGACAAGCAGGGCCATCAAAATCCGGATAGAATTCGGGCTAAGTTGCCCGATAGAAACCCCTAGGTAACTAAGGTACTTTAGGATGAGCTCGGGAATAGGAAATCTAAGCCCCCCGGACTCAAAAAACCTCTGGTAAACACAGACCCAGCCGTCCGAGTTCTGCTCGTCGGCATGTTCATCTGGACCCGGTAACCTAAGCTCTATCGACAAAGGAATGTTGTACTCTACCCGGATCCTAACCAGATCCTTAGGTTTCAAAACTGACTTAGGAGAATCTGTAGTCAGAAACTCCGTTTGCCATTTCGAGACCGTCTTCCTAGGACCCATCTTATGAGAATAGTTCAGAAAACCGAAAGAAATCTAGACGAGCACAAAAACCCAGAAACCGGAAGGAACGAAGATTCAAGAAAACAGGAAAACTAATATCCAGAAACCTAAAACAATTCCCAAAACGAACTCACAGAAAAGAACGGAGAAGAAACTAGAACCTGATTCCCCTACGAGAGTGATGAAGAAGACAACGAAGACCTCCAATGGCGATTCGCAGAGTTTATCTCACTAAGAACTCAAAGTTTTCTCTCTCTAAAAATTCGAAAATGGTATTCGAATACCATATAGAGTATATATAGAGGAAAGAGAGAAGAGGTTACCTTCGAAAGACGTGCGACGGGCTGAAGCTGAAGAGACGTGCCCATTTAATGCGAATCACTCGAGTATTTATACTCGAAAATTGTCGCTGATCCTACGGTTAGGGTTTCCTCGAAAAACGCAACAAACCTCATCCTACGGTTGAGATCAGCGAGCTATCCGGCGACACGTCAGCACGACAGCTGTGCCAGGAGAATGTGAAGAGTTTATTCCCTTCGAACTCCGCAAAATGGGACACGTGTTGTAACTGTTCCCGCCCAAAATTCGAAGCGACGGTTACAGCTTCAAGACCCTATCCGTCCATCTGATCTCGAAATTATCCAAAATCCTGCCCGGATTATGCAGATTTGCGGCAAAAGTCACAAATTTAATTAATCCTATCCGGCACAAATTTTACATGATTTCATCGAGTAAATACTATAAAATTTACTTCGTATTTTTTATAGTAGGGGGCTAACTGTTGATGTACAAATTCGTCATTATTTAATGTGACATAAAGTGCTAAGGTTGTGAATTAATTAAATTTACAAACTATGATAAAAGGCTTTAAAGAAATAAACTGGTATTCGTAAAAGCCCATTTGAAGAAGCCCAAAGAGATTCTCAGTCAGACCAAGAACCAATGGACATAGGCTACTCGGCCCAATGAGTTCTAAAGCCCAAATCCACTCGGTAGCAGCCCAGAAAGACGAGGGTAGAGTCGTCATATTCTCTACCCGGCATCCCATTTCAAAACTCAGACGGAAGACCAGGAGCACGGAGTCAAGCCTCCAACGGGCATAATTCAAACGCGACGACTAGAACGAAGTCGTGGGACACGTGTAGCCAGATCATCCATTCAACCCGGTCAGCACGGAGCGAAGACCCCTCGATTCCTGGAAGTTCAACGGGAAGAATTGAAGTCTATAAATACCAAGCTCAAGCTCAGATCAACACACACGCACACTTACAACCTCGAGAGAATACACTGAAGAATTTCTACCCGGCATTTTTGTCATTTTGAGATCTTGTTGTGTTCTTTCTTTCTTCCTCCATTTCTTCTTGCTCTCAGACGTGATTTGGCTGCCTGTAGCTATCCGTCTATGTGCATTGTCGCAATAAACTAACAGAGGAAGTAGTCAACTACCGCCTTGGGACGAACCTGTATAAAAAACCCCTCGTCTCATTTATACCGCTTATATACTTATACATATATCGTGGGTGAATCGTGAGCTTGTAACGTGAGAGATCGAATTCCACCAAATTGCTTCACCCAAAAATATCATACACTCACAAGTCACACTTGACTGATTGAGGTGGGAAACCACGTCAACAATCATGACTCCGAAGAGAGCTGTGTGATGCCCATGTCTATGATCAAGCTATCCTTACTACTGACTATCATGTTCCAAAAATAATAGTGTTCAGAACAGAGGTAATATCTTGTCCTCTTTAACGGTTAAATCAAAGAACAATCAAGCTAGTAGCTCAGACTCAGGATCACTCAGAACTTAGAACTAATATCCATTTGATCATCATTTTTGTGACTCAACTTCAAGTTATCAGTGACGGTCTTATATGATAACTTCTTGAGTTTAAGTCAGGTCCGGTCCAGTATGAAAATGCTTCATACTTAATGCACTTCTAGTGAGTGTGACACACATATAATCCATAATAGGATTGTCACTTAGTCACATTAATGACCTTATACGATTAATGGGCTCCCACCAAGTTAATCAGGTCACAGACATTTTAAGTTCATTTATAATGATTATTAATTCTTCCTCACATTGACTCTGTTGTGATAATAATAACATAATTGCATCCTTTATGAACTAAGGAATCAAACATTCTATTTTACTCTACCAGAAACTATAATAAGATTAACATAATAAGTATTATCTTTATTCAACGACTTGTCATAATCTCTTTCAAATGGATAAATATCTTGTTTAAGGACGAATATGTCCAACATTTTGGATACGCGGAAAACCGGATCCGGATACGGGTAGTTAAAAAAAAACCGGATAACTGCTCCGGTTACAGCCCTAATTACCCTTTTCATTGGTAATTGACCGTTTTCGATCGAATTAATACAGTCAATTATTGTCTCTGTATTGATAAAAAAATGGTTTAAGAATACATGCCAGTAAAAAAAATATTATCAATAATCAACACACTTGATTAGTAATAATTGGCTAAAACACCTCCCGTGGGATCCCATTAAAATGCATACCCTTAAATACCGCTGCTAAGAAATATGAATAGTGTCGAAGGAAGCTATGAAACACACTGAAACCCCACTTATGATCATTCTCCATATAAAAAAATACCCTTATCGAAGGCCGATCCAACACCGCAAACCACGTCCTCATCTGAGGCCGGACGCGCCCTCACAGGCGGCGTTTATGATGGACGCGCTACTTCAAAACCTTGTTCAATTACTTAAAATACTCGTAACATTATGTTTAAAATTTCTCATTATAATAAGATTTTTATCACCAAATGTAGCTTATACAAGCACATTAATAAATCAATAAATGTTTTGACTAACTTTTGTGTTATTCCATGTATTTGGAATTCAAGTAATTATCACTAATCAAGTAAAGAAAAAATAAAAAAAAAAAATTTAAAAAAAATTAATTAATTTTTTTTAAAGGTTGGGTATTTTTGCCGCTAACGACCACATGAGGGATGTTAACGGAAAAATTATTGTTTTCATGCCAAATTCACGGTCAACGCAGGTTGGGTATTTTTGCCGCTGTTTTTAAAGGTTGGGTACCCAGGGCAGTTTGACCAAAGGTTGGGTATTTTTGCCGTAATTTTCCCTATTTTATTTAACCTAAGTTAAAACTTGTTATTATCATAAATCCCAAACTGTCTGTTAGAATGACACGATTCAAAAAGATAACTATAGCATAATTTAATTTCCCGAATTCCTAGGAATTTCTTAGGATTTTTACAGTTTCTGTATTGGTTAAAAGTTTGGTACTTTTGTCATTTCATGATGATCACGATTATCATGTAACCAAGTTACAAATCCTATTGATCGATTCTATTCTATGTTCTAAGAACATAATTACATTTGCGGTTTCGATCTTATGGAGCTAAAAGGGGGACAAATGGACACACATACTTAGGCTTAGTTAAAGTGAAGAGCTTTCACCAACTTCGGTTACACTCCACTATAGCCCGAAGTTGAACTCTTAAGTATGCGATAATTATATCTTCCTGATTCAGGAGTCCATTGATACAGTCAGACTATCGAGAATCCAAGTTTTCGTATTATTATGATTATCGACTTACTACGGTTGATCTCCGTAATCCCGTTTAGACGACACCACTTTTGTTTTCTACAATTCTTGAAAATTTACTCACCTAACGGTTTATGAAGCCGTTAGGATCCGGATGTGTATTTCTAAGATTCTAATAAATCATAAAAAAAGAAATCATATAGTTATTATTCAATATCTGTAGTAGTGCAGTTTACTGCGGCCAACCTTCCGATCCCAAAATAAAAGTGTTAGGGATACTTGATTAGATCAAATAATATTGCTTAAGTTAAATCGTATATGTTGCACATATGTGTCCTTAAACAAGATATTTTATCCCTTTGTAAAAGATTCTGACATGTCATTGAATAAATATGATACTTATTATGTTAATCTTATTACAGTTCCTGGTAGAGTAAAATAGAATGTTTGTTCCTTAGTTCATAAAGGATGTTATTATTATCACAACAGAGTCAATGTGAGGAAGAATTAATAATCATAATAAATGAACTTAAAATGTCCGTGACCTGATTAACTAGGTGGGAGCCCATTAATCGTGTAAGGTCATTAATGTGACTAAGTTACAATCCTATTCTGGATTATGTGTGTGTGTCACACTCACTAGAAGTGCATTAAGTGTGAAGTGCCTTCATACTAGTCTGGACCTGACTTAAACTTAAGAAGTTATCATATAAGGTACCGTTACTGATAACTTGAAGTTGAGTCACAAATAGATTATCAAATGGATATTAGTTCTAAGTCCTAAGTGAACTTGAGTCCGAGTTACTGGCTTGATTGTTCTTTGATTTAACCGTTAAAGAACACAAGATATTACCGCTGTTTCAAACACTATTATTTTTTGAACATGATAGTCAGTAATAAGGGTAGCTTGATCATAGATATGGGCATTACCCAACTCTCTTTAGAGTCATGGTGATTCCCTTGATTTTCAGTGTTGAGAAGTGAGAGGTACCCGTGCGCAACTTATGAATCGAAACCATTAGTGGGTTACTCATAATATTATTGACTTAGTCAATGAGGAAAATGCAATGAGGGGCATTACGGTAAAAACCACCTGCTCATGTGTTAACCCTGATGATATAAAGGGAATAATATATACCGTATCACTAAGGAGTGCAGCCTTGGGTCTATAGTGGAATAAATTCGATGTTTAACGAACAACTGGCAGTTCGTTGGAGCTTAAGTGATACGGGTCCATGGTCCCTAAGATAGCTCCGTAACGTATGAGACGTACGTGATTAAAATACTTTCTGGATAATGTTTAATCATTTGGCTAGACTTATAAAACTGAAAGATATGTGGCAGACGTCAGATAGTTTTATCGTTTGCGTGGCGAAAGTACCATATTTTGGTACACGGACTTAACTGATAAAAAGAAATTTATAATTTAGATTTTCTATCAGAACCATGTTTTTTTAAATTAAATTCTAAGAAAATTTTCTTTTTGAACCAAGTCATTTCGACTTACGGTTTGTGATTTATGGATTTCTAAGTTTATGCTCGGTTCGATAAACTATGAAATTAAATCACATTTCACAAATTTAAATTATGGTGTGGCACCATGACATTTTAATGTGTGATATTGAGATCAGGAGTTATTTATATAATTTAATTATTAATATCTTATTAATAATTAATTAATAATTAATATATTTATATTAATAAATAAAAATATATATATTTATATGTATTAAATGTGTAAAATTTGAATTAGAGTTTGGTCATCAGAAACCCTAGAAAATTCGAATCATATGTTTTGGACATTCCATATTTTCGGCATAAGTACCAAATGTTCTATTATTTTAGCAAATCCCTAAAATCAATTTAATCAATTGGATCGGTTATGATTTAATATTAACCGTTGGATTGAGATAATTGATTTTAACCCTAATAGTAATTCAAAATTGATAGCTTGGTGACCAAGCTTAGGTATTTCAAATTTGGTTAATTAAATATATCCGTTGGATCGTTTTTAAGATTTAATCTTTGCCGTCGGATTAGAAATTAATTAATATTATATATATAATAAATAATTCGAATTAATGCAAGGGTAAAGAATTAGAATTAGGGTTTCGTTAAAACCCTAGGGTATTTGATTTTATCCCTAATTGATTTGATCCATTGGATTGGTTTGAGATTTATTTTTAACCGTTGGATCTAGATAATCATTGTATAATTCGAATTTCATATATATATATATATATTAAATTTAATAAATATTATGATGAGATAAAATATTTTGATCTCATCATATATTTGTTATTTAATTAAATCCCTGATTAATTATATCTATTGGATTTAGATGAGATTAAATATGGACCATTGGATTGAAATAATTAATTAAATTTAATCATAGTAATTCGAAAAATGGGAGGAAAAATCTCCAACTCGTTACGGTCTGAGTCTATAAATAGGGAGCTCATTCTACACATTTTACACTCCTCTCCCCAGAGCAAAAACTGGAGCTCTCCCTCTCTCTGTAGGGTCTGTGAGTTTTTGCCTCTTATCTCCTTTTCGGTTCGGCTTAGTGAGAACGTTGTTTCTCCGGTAGCTTAAAAAGAACCTCAGTTAAAGTTTTGCGACAGAGTCTTGCCGGCGAAGCTCACGCTTTGGTACGAGGAATCCAGGAGAATATCTCGGAATATCATTGGTGTTTCCCTCAGCACCGCCGGAGCCCTGCCGAACTTTAGAGTCTGTAGCCGAAAACGTCAACGTAGGTACGGCCCTATTCAACTAGCTTATTAATAATGATTATTAAATATTAAATTCGTAATAATTATCGGGTCTTGTTAAAATGGTAATTACCCGATATCCGTGCCGTTGGTCCGATAACAAGTTTTCCGCTTTAAAATAATTTTTAAATGTTACCGGGACAGCTCGGAGGGATATTTCGGTGTAATGAAGTCGGGAATCAAACCCCGATTTCCAACAATTTGTATCAGAGCCTTGGTTCAAGGATAAATAATTACGTAATTTAATTTATCGGTTTATGAGAACGAATTATTTGATGAATAATTTAATAATTAAAATTGAAATTTCATATTAGAAAATATACCCGATCCGAAAATTTGAACCGGGTAAATGGTCGGGCTGTATATAGTAGCCCAACCCGCGACAAGGCAAGACCGAGGGCTGCCGCTGCAGCCTCAGGGTCGAACCCTAGCAGCCATAGGCCAAGCCCATGGCAAGGCCCAGCACTAGGCGAGGCCCAGAATGAAACCCTAGCGAGTTGCCCTGGCGCGCAGCGCACGGCCTCGCGCACCGGCTTGCGGCCTACGCTGCCTAGCAGCGTAATGGGCCTGTTGGCCTAGCGCGAGGCGCGCGCTGCCTAGGCCTTCCCAAGATGTTGGGCTCGGGCATTCCTCGGGTATGTGGGCTCGGGCTTAAGCAAGGAAGGCCCACGTGCAATAATTTTGATTTTAGGCCGGATTTTTAATCCGACCCAATACCCTTGGAGTAAGTCAATAAAATATTAATTATTATTAATGAAATTAATAAATTATAAATTAAATTAATTATGTTTAATTAATTAAATATAAAATATGGATGTTATTTCTGGATAAATAACATTGACTTATTTTATATAATTCATTAATTTAATATGGATATTTTTTAATGATTAAATAATATTGTCTTATTTAATATTAAAATATGGATGATAAATCATAGGAATGATATCATTAACTTATTTTATAATTTCATGAATAATTATTAATAAGCCGCAAAGTGATTTAATGATAATTCTTGGAGAATAAGTGTCTTTAAAATCTAATTATAAGTAATCATTATAGATATAATTTGTTATAACCTATTTTCATAACCAGTAAACATAGCCTCTATGTTTTGTCATTATTAATATGTTGAAATTAGGATAGATATAAATAATAAAGAGTAAATGAAAAAGAGTATTTATTATTAGTCGGAAAAATCTCAATCATACAATCTTGCCTAAAGAAGAGGGAATCAAAAGTGGGACTAGTTCACCATCCACTTCTGGGTGACCGGTTACGACCCCTCCCATCTACCTGGAAAACGTACGGATTGACCAATCACTACTGACAAAGTAATAAATACTATAAAGGCTAAATTAAGAAATTACGTGTCGTAATAAGTATAGCCGAAATATGAACTTTTAATGAGTCATTCATAGAAAGTTTATAATAAGTTTTAAATAGCTTAGTTATTAAAAAAATGTTATTTGATAAAACAATGGCAAGTATAGTATAAATGAAAAAAAAGGTCTCCATTATTACTGTCACAAGGTCTGCTGACCACACCGCCTCGAGTCACCTTCGTGAGACCACTCCTCAGGAAAAGTGTGCTTGTAGAAGGTTTGACACGGTGATAGTTCCAAAAGAATATGGGGACGGAGAAATCTTGGAAATGGACCGCGAGTCATCTTCGAATGACCATTCCTTAAGGACGACATTTCCAAGAGGATCCCGAGAACCGAAAATAATAGGTTAAGCTTGCACGAAAGTTGGTGCTTCCCGACCGTCTATGATGATAGTTAATGATTATAGGGAACTCGGTAGTTCTTGTTATGAATATTAATTTAGTTTATGACTAAAACTTAGTTTAACCAAACTACCTAGTTGATACCGCGAGTCACCTTCGTGTGACCATGCCTTAAGGACGGAAACGATGTGTACAGTCCGTTAAATTATCGCGAAATAGTTAAAGGGTTTAGCTAACGTTTTCCCAAAACATGTTTGCATCATGTTACTATTTCAAACCAAATTATTTACCTAAAACATTCTACCTATAATAATGTTTAATAAGTTTCTTTTTTAATATCAGTATAAAATGTATATCCCAAATAAATATAGAACAATCGGATGTGTATTTAATGTCAATACAATAAATGTTTGAATAAGTGATTTTGTTCAATTATTGATTATCTTTTGTGATTAGCTGGTATTTCCAGTCAATATTACAAGGGAGTAATTCGAAAGTTCTAGAACTTTGGAAATGGCTAAAGATGAAGAAAGATAAGATAATCATCCATCCCTATAATTGGTTAAAGTTGAAATTTTTGACTGAATTCATGATTCAGAAGACAATCATAAGTTGACTGTGTGACTCAAAGTAATGGGATAACTATCTCAGTGCGAGCAAGTCGTTTAAATATTATAAGTTGTTGTTTTCAAGAACAATATTTATTATACCCGTGACTTACGTGGAAATTCAAATGTCCACTTATATAAACAAAGGTTTATCATTGTAGATAATAGTGAAATTATTATTTATGAAATGATCTAGTTGTTTATATTGATTGTCCGGTGAAGTTAAATAAAGAAGCTCAGACCATTATGAAATAATGAATGAATAATATGGATGTGACATCAAGGAAAAGGTTAACTATGAAACTGATCGATCATACCTAAGGCATCTAAATGATAGTCATATTAATTTGGATGAGATAAACAAGATGGACCAACGTGTGAATTATTTCATCAGTTCCCTGCCTGTTTTAGAATCTTGTCCAAAGATTAAAATGACTAAAAGACCATTTTTTAGAAAAAGGTCTAAAGAGCCACAGTTCCTATAAAGCTTGTACATACTTGGTGTATGTGGTCCATTATACAAGCTCGAGAAGGATACGAATACTTTATATATTGATTGGCAAGTATTCAAGGTAATGGTATGAATGCAAAATAAATTAGAACTTTTGAGTTCAAGAAATTTATTGCATGAACCGAATTTTTTTTAATTTATTTGATATTTTATGAATCCTCAGGTATTCTGAAAAAGGTGAATCTTAACTTTCAGTTTAGTGATCACCTGTAAGAGAAGTTAATTCTCTGTTAGTCAACGGTTCCTTGTACAATAACACAATGAGGTGTTCTAGAAAGGAACAAGAACCATTAGAAAATATTATGGGGAAGAATCATTTTACATTATTCATGGGACTCCGACGAAATATAGTTTATGATCATATAAGAGAGTAATTGTTTTTTCAGCAATAGTAATTCTTTTGGAATATGACTCCATATTAAACTATGAACCTCAAGGTAAAATATTACTATAGGAATTTTTAAATTACAAGATAACTACACAATCAACATCGACTGTTGATAATCAGAGTACAAAAACCACGGTCCCAAATATCAGAACCAAAGGATAGTCAGATGTAGTGGGAGGTTGTAAAAACCAGAAAGACACTATGAGTGATCCTAGTTAGAGTTTCATTTAAAACTCAGGGAGTATTCGGACATACTGGAAGGTTCAATTGAACGGTTAAACACTACGAGTACACCTAGCTGGTATTTCACCTAGTTGTTTGAAACACTAGCGTTGAAGATCCCATAGGCTACAAACAAGCTATGGTTAATACTAATAAAGGGAGAATGGCAGGAAGCCATGAACCAATAAATAGAATCGATGGATTCTAATTAAGTGTAGGAACTTGTAGACTTACTGGATGGCTTTAAAACCATTGGCTGTAAGTCGGTATACAAGAGAAAGAGAGGAGTGGATGGGAAGGTTGAACCTTCAAGGCTAGACTAGTGGCAAAGGGTTTTACCCAGAGGGAATGTATTGATTTCGATGAGACCTTCGCTCCAGTCGCTAAGTCTAAGTCCATCCGGATTCTCATGGCCATAGCATGTAGTTTCAATTACAAGATTTGGCAGATGAACGTAAAAAACCGCATTCCTGAACGGGTACATTGACGAGAACATCTATATGTACCAACCAGAAAGGTTCGTGCAATAGGGTCAAGAAGGGAAGGTTTGCAGGTTACTCAAATCCATCTACGGATTGAAGCAAGCTTCCAGATCCTGGAATCTAAGTTTTGATTAAACAGTCAAGACCTATGGATTCATTCAGAACGTCACTGAGGCCTGCATTTATAAGCTCAATGACGATACCGTGGAAATATTTCTTGATCTATACGTCGACGATATTATTCTCATTGGAAACAGTGTGAATAGATTATCGAACGTGAAAGCGTGGTTATCTACGCAGTTCCAAATGAAGGACATGGGAGAAGCCAACTATGTTCTTGGGATCCGTATCTTTAGGGATCGCAATAACAGGCTTCTACCCTTATCTCAAGCAGCTTACATTGATAAGGTGCTTGAACGTTTTGAAATGGCAAACTCTAAGGGAGGTAATTTACCAACCAGGCATGGAGTGTTCCTTAGTAGGAAACAGTGCCCTACTTCTGCGGAAAAGCAAGACCAGATGAGGCAGATACCCTATGCTTCAGCAGTGGGAAGTCTGATGTATGCTATGCAGTGTACTAGGTAAGACATTTGTTACGCTGTGGGAATAGTTAGTAGATACCAATCCAACCCTAGAATGGCTCACTGGACTGTAGTGAAGAATATCCTCAAGTACCTTCAGAGAATGAGAGACTATATGTTGGTGTTTTCAGGGTCAGAACTGAATCCACTAGGATACACTGATTCAGACTTCATGTCTGATAAGGACGCGAGAAAGTCGACGTCAGGAGCAGTGTACACCCTTGCTGGTGGAGGGATATTTTGGAGAAGCGTAAAGCAATCCTGTATCGGAGATTCCACAATGGAAGCTGAATATGTGGCTGCCTATGAAGAAGTCAAGCAATCAGTTTGGCGAAAGAATTTCTACATGAGCTGGGTGTAGTCCCATATGTAGTTGGGCCACAAACGCTATACTGCGACAATAGTGGCGCAGTGGCAAATTCTAACGAGCCCAGATACCATAACAAGGCGAAACATATAGAAATAAAATACCATCTCGATAGAGAGATAGTACGTCGTGGCGACGCACTGGTTGTGAAAATAGCTTCGGAGGACAATCTGGCTGATCAATTTACCAAGACGTTGCTAGAGAAAATATATAAGAGGCATCTAGAGAATATGGGCGTGAAAGACATGGGTCATCTTCTTTAAGTACAAGTAGGATATTGTTGGATATATGTGTCCTTAAACAAGATACTTTATCCCTTTGTAAGAGATTATGACATGTCATTGAATAAAGATGATACTTATTATGTAAATCTTATTACAGTTTCTGGTAGAGTAAAATAGAATGTTTGTTCCTTAGTTCATAAAGGATGCAATTATGTTATTATTATCACAACAAAGTCAATGTGAGGAAGAATTAATAATCATAATAAATGAACTTAAAACGTCCGTGACCTTATTAACTAGGTGGGAGCCCATTAATCGTGTAAGGTCATTAATGTGACTAAGTGACAATCCTATTCTTGATTATGTGTGTGTGTGTCACACTCACTAGAAGTGCATTAAGTGTGAAGTGCCTTCATACTGGACTGGACATGACTTAAACTTAAGAAGTTATCATATAAGACCGTCACTGATAACTAGAAGTTGAGTCACAAATAGATGATCAAATGGATATTAGTTCTAAGTATTTAGTGATCTTGAATCCGAGGAACTGGCTTGACTGTTCTTTGATTTAACCTTAAAAGAACACAAGATATTACTGATGTTCCCGACACTATTATTTTGGGAACATGATAGTAAGTAGTAAGTGTAGCTTGATCATAGACATGGGCAGCACACAACTCTCTTCAGTGTCATGATGATTCCCTTGATTTTCAGTGGTGATAAGTGAGAGGTAATCGTGCGCAACTTATAAATCGAAACCATAAGTGGGTTACTCATAATATTACTGACTGAGTCAAGGAGGAAAATGCAATGAGGGGCATTACGGTAAAAACCGCCTGCTCATGTGTGAATCATCAAGTGGAAAGAAAAATAACCCGAATTTTTTTGTATCAATGGACACCATGCTGATATAAAAGGAATAGTGGAATCACTTCGAGATTTGACGAACAACTAGCGGTTCGTTGGAGCTTAAGTGATATGGGTCCACGGTCCCTAGGATAGCTCCGTAACTTACCATACGTATGTGAATAAAATACATTCTAGATAATTTTTAATCGTTTGGCTAGACTTATAAAACTAAAAGGTCTGTGGCAGACGTCAGATAGTTTTATCGTTAGCGTGGCTAAAATTCCTTATTTTGGTACACGGAATTAACTGATAAAATGAAACTTAGAATTTTTATTTTCTATCGTTATAAATTAAATTCTAAGAAACTTTTCTTTTTGAACCAAGTCATTTTGACTTACGGTTTGTGATTTATGGATTTTCTAAGTTTATGCTCGGTTCGATAAACTATGAAATTAAATCACATGTCACGAATTTAAATCAGGAATTATTGACATTTTAATGTGTGATATTTAGATCAGGAATTATTGATATAATTTAATTATTTAGATTTAATTATTAATATCTTATTAATAATTAATAGATTTATATTAATAAATATATATATATATTTATATTTATTAAATATGTAAAATTCGAATTAGGCTTTGGTCATCAGAAACCTTAGCAAATTCGAATCATATGTTTTGGACATTCCATATTTGCGGCATAAGTACCAAATGTTCTGGTATTTTAGCAAATCCCTAAAATCAATTTAATCTATTGGATCAGTTATGATTTAATATCAACTGTTGGATTGAGATAATTGATTTTAACTCTAATAGTAATTCTAAATTGCTAGCTTGGTGACCAAGCTTAGGTATTTTGAATTTGGTTAATTAATTATTTCCGTTGGATCGGTTTTAAGATTTAATCTTTTCCGTCGGATTAGAAATTAATTACTATTATATATATATAATATATAATTCGAATTAATGAAAGGGTAAAGAATTTGAATTAGGGTTTTGTTAAAACACTAGGGCATTTGATTTTATCCCTAATTCATTTGATCTATTGGATTGGTTTGAGATTTATTTTTAACCATTGGATCTAGATAATCATTATAGAATTTTAATTTCATATATATATATATATATTGAATTAAATAAATATGATGATATGATTAAATATTTTGATCTTATCATATATTTTATTTAATTAACTTCCTGATTAATTATATCCATTGGATTTAGATAAGATTAAATATGGACCATTGGATTGAAATAATTAATTAAATTTAATTTTAATAATTCAAAAAATAGGAGGAAAACTGTCCAATTCGGTTACGGTTTGAGTCTATAAATAGGGAGCTCATTCTACATATTTTACACACCTCTCCCTAGAGCAAAAACTCGAGCTCTCCCTCTCTCTAGGGTCTGCGAGTTTTTGCCTCTGATCTCCTTTTCGGTTCGGCTTAGTGAGAACGTTGTTTCTCCGGTAGCTTAAAAAGAACCCCAGTTAAAGTTTTGTGATGGAGTCTTGCCGGCGAAGCCTACACTTTGGTACGAGGAATCCAAGAGAATATCCCAGAAGATCACGGGTATTTCCCTCAGCACCGGCGGAGCCCTGCCGAACTTTAGAGTCTGTAGCAAAAAACGTCAACCGAGGTACGGCCTTACGCATTGGGTTAATAAATGCAACCATTTACCGCTTTCTATTTTGTTTCCTATTTAACTAGCTTATTAATATTGATTATGAAATATTAAATTCGTAATAATTATCGGGTCTTTTTAAAATGGTAATTACCTGATAATTGTTCTGTTGGTCCGATAACAAGTTTTTCGCTTTAAAATAATTTTTTAAATGTTACCGGGACGGCTCGGAATCAAACCCCAATTTCCAACAGTATAAACTCATACTACTTCAAGACATCAACTGATTCTATCTGACCATTGTTTCGACTTATTTACTAAGTATCATTAACAGATTGATGTGATCAAAGTAAGTCTATCCGTGTCCAATATGAATACACTTCATACTTGATTAATCTCAACGGTGCGGACCAGCACCATGATCTGGTAATAGATTATTACCCGATTGTGGTTGATTTCGTCAATAGTTTTTACCAATTATCATATCCCAATTGATAATCTGAACTATGGACAGATTTTAGTTATTATTATATTGTGTATGTAAACCTCTTGACTTAGACATTGTGATGAAAATATTACATAGCTATAAATATGATAACAATTATGGAATAAAAAACTTTCATTACATTCATAAGAAAAACAGAAACAAAATTGTCATTAATAAGTCATAAACCTAATCTTTAAATGAAGTCAATGTCATGATCTTATACAAGTGGTATTAGCATCTGAATTATTGGGCATACTAATCAGGTACGTCCAACACTAACGATTAAGTTAATGATATGACATGCACAACGTTGATGTAGTCATTTTTGAAATCGGGTGACAAGCAAAGGACTTTCAAGAATGACGATAGCAGTATTGGTGGCCGACGCATTGTCTAGAGTTATAGAAATAACGCGATTAGTTAAACCTCATTCGTTGATTAGTGCAAGCAAGCTTTCGGCAATATTTTTCCCCGTGGGTCTACCCTCAATTTTACTAAGATTTAGAAGACGACGTTGCAATTTCCACTTATCATCTACGTAATGTGCAGTTAAACTTAGATCATCATTAAAACTTAGACCGCTGCAAAGATCCGTTGTAAATGCAACATTTATGCTCGACATTTTGAAAAATTCAGTCATTAGGTTTTTTTACGAGCATGTTCATTTTCTAAATCTCTAGTCGTGGTTTGACGAGAAAACTGCATATAGGTGATTAATTATTTTCTTATACTTTGTATGCAATTTTTCTTCTAAAATGCTCAGCTCAATGGTAACTATCCACTCGAGATTCCATTGCCTTAGTTTTTGTGGATCAAGATTACGTACCTGGGCCTCACTTACCTCGTTGGGATCGTCGGTGAGATAGCAACTGTTCTTGATCCTGTGAAGAGCTCCGTTGCCTTTTGTAGAGAGTGCGTCGATGATATGGCCACATTTTTTTTAAGTACCCGTCCTGTGGCAACCGATCCTTCATCGGGTTCACGTTGTGTTGCGTTGGCCGAAGACCCGTCGACCGAGCCATGGACCGATGGTGGGGTCGGTAGGTCCTCGTCGATTGGGATGTGGTCCACATCTTCATCTTTTTGGGGTTGACTATCCTGTAATAAATTTTGTAAAAATGGATCGGCACGCCCCCCACTTTGAAAAACGACATTAACTAGTCGTTGGGGAACAAGATCCGGGTTAGCTTGATACATTGGTAAAGTTCTAACCGCACTCGACCTAAATGACCTTTGTGTATCGTCTGGGTAATTTTCTTTGGCGGTGATGGGAAAATACCACTAGGTAACAAAACCGGATGTGCCCCTTCTGGAGTGGCTTGCGAATCCGCCAATTGCCATTGGGGATTATTTTAAATTTGCAAGTGTCGTGCCGTCCTCTGGTTATTGGAATTGGAAATTCCTACATCGTGAGTACTACGAAAACCGTCATTATTTGACGGCTCCATAATAAACACGGAAATTTAAAGAGGAACTTAAAAAAATATGTAGTTTTTTTTAAGAAAATGGGAGGGGATGAGAAGGAGTGGTGTGAATAAATGAGGGGTATTTATAGGGTTTGAATAGACTTAAAGTGGTTTAAATAATTAATTTTAGGTGAAAATGGTTAAATTTCGTATGAAAAGTGGTTGAAAAATTAAATGTAGGGTTAAAAGTTTGAAATTCGGATAAAGAGTGGTTTCCTATCAATTAATGTTTTACACCCTCAACCACCAAACCACATGTTAGCCGCTGATAGGAGGCTTTTTCTTCACACAGATTGGTGTGTCGTCCAGCCTGACAGGCGTTCTTCCTCACTTTTCGTGAGCTCGCCACATCGCAAAGCTCCCCCACACGATTGGACGCGTTCTGCTGCTTGCATCGCGAGATGAACGCGTCCCATTGCACGGGTCAGGCTTGGACAACTTGACCGTTCACTAGTATATATATATATATATATATATATATATATATATAAGGAAAATCTGACCAAGATGACATGGCACACTACAATTCAATTCAAGAATGACATGATTTTTAATTTTTTAGATTTTCTATTTATTTTTATACGATCTATATAGCCACCACATAGTATTGATAGGAAACCATTAATATTGTAGTGATTTTCGAGCAAAATCGTGACTCTTAAAGGTCATTCCTATAACGAGTTCAAAAAATTGCTTATTTCGTCATTCCTCTAATTTATTCATTAACGTTTTAGAGCTAATGCTTAAAAGAATCACTGGACTTCCCATAATTTATGATTCTTAATCAACTTCTTCCGGGAGAAACTCAATGCAATATTTTTCAACCAAGATTATAGTGTGTCATTAATTTATAAATGAGAATCTTGATAACATAATTCATAAATATGTAAACGTATAAAAATGAAGCAGTGGGCTATATATGCACGCATTGGTAAAGTGATTCAAGATCAAATTGTAAGTTTATTTTAAATTGCTATATTCTTTTAGCAAAAATTTTAAGAAACTATCAATAAAACATGATAAAATCTTTTACAAGTTATTACTATTAAATGAGAGAATAACATCAAGCTTCCAGTTACTATGTTCCTTCTTGAACAAGAGATAACAATTCATCTAATTATATAAAGTAAATCAGTATTTCATATGATCTCATGTGAATGAGATTATCAAACACTACGGGCCAGTTTGGTTAGCTTTTCAAAAACCTGATTTTACGTTTTGGTCTCAAAAAGGGTAAATTGGTCTGATAATTCAAGTATGGTTATGTTTTTTTAAAATTAATTTATAAAATCTAAATTCTGGTTTGAAAGTTTTACAAAGGAATGTGGAAAACACGTATAGAGTGTTTTCCCAGTTACAGTGTTTGTTTTTTTCTCTCACTACTCCTACTTTCACTTCCCTCTCTCCTATTTTCTCCCTCAACTTTCTCAACGATACTCCAGATTTCTTCACCTCCACCTCTCCTTTTTTTTCTCCCCCTCTTCACCACAATTTCATCTGCAATATCACCACGATTTCATCTGCACACTTATATAATCTCTTTGACTATATTTTGTCATCGACAACTCCCGATACGATATATTTTTTTCCTAATAAACGAGCTTCTCATGCAGCCATCTCTGAGGTATTCATTCTTTTCTTTCCTGGTCAAATGAAGATTTTTTTTCTTTGTGATATACAATTCTTGAATCATGGTTTTGATGGAAGCTCCATGGCTCTGTCGTTACTAGTGTTAATCTATAGAACAGATTCATGGCTTCATGTCTGTCTTTTATTTTAAAAGAAATACTAGCCAAAGAAGCTCATATTTTTCCATCTCTAGTGTATTATCTATTTGTATTTGTATATTATATTGCACTTTGGGTTAGTTTATTTGAATCGTTCAATCTATTTGATCTAGTTTCTTCAATATTTTTTGTCATTGCCTATTTCTTTTAGTTGCTCACAATCTGTTTGAATAAATGCCAAGATTGTAAGATGTTTAGAGGATGTTGATGAATAATAATGATGAAGAGTGTTTACATGGTTTGATAAATTAATCAAATTCATACAGTATATTTGTTTGTATAATTACATAAATTTAATCTAATTTACACAGTAAACTTATTTATATGACTAAATGATTCACATGTGGATATCTTCGCCTTAAATTAAATTTTCTGTGTTAGCGATGGCTGAGGACAGTGCATTATGGCCCGATTCTACCGAGGGATATTTCATTGAATTATGTCACGGAGAATGTAAAGTTGGATTGAGGGGATCCACATTGGAGAAAAAACAATGGGCAAAAGTAGAGAGTGAAATGCTGGGTAAGTTCGGAAATACATATTGGATGCATTGTACCCACTGACAAACAAAAAATGTACAGAGGCCGTAAAGGTATGTGCACTATGAATGTCATGGCAGCATGCACGTTTGACATGATGTTCACATATGTACATACCAGATGTGAAGGTTCAATGGCCGATTCTCGAGTACTGACAGAGGTTATGCTTGCTGACAATACTAATTTCTTGATACCATCCGATGGTTTTTACTACGTAGTGGACGCAGGATATGGAAACAAGCCAGGGTTTTTGGAACCTTATCGGAAAACCCGATATCATCTATCAGAGTACCGAGGAAGGAGAGAGCCAAGAGGATACAAATAACTATTAAACTATAAGCATGCGTCGTTGCGTAATGTAATAGAAAGATGTTTTGGTGTTGTTGAACCTCGTTTTCCAATTCTTAAGCACATGTCGTGTTATTCGTTAGAAAAACAAAGCCGGTTAGTAATGGCATGTTTCGTATTGCATAATTTGATTAAGCTTCATGGAAGAGTAGACTTTTTGTTTACAATATGGGGTCAGGATATCCTGTTGGAAGATATTCCAGGAGCAGAAGTGCCTGAAAATCAAGAAGAAGAATTACTGCAAGTTGAGGCAACATCTCAATGCTCTAGAGCAACTCTAGCGAGATGGAAGAAATTTAGAAATGATATGGCATCACAAATGTAGGAGAAACATAGTGGCAACATTTGAATTCATCCCGTTATATTTATGTATTTGTTTGTGAACTTTTGAATTATATCTACAATTTTAAATTTTGCACCTTACTATTTTGTTGTGTATATATATTAGTAATAGATTAGTAATATGATAATCAATATAATAAGTTAGATATATTTGATTGACTTCTTCGACAAATGAATTTATATATATTTATATATATACATATAAATACATTATTTTAAGAAGAGACTAAATTCTAAAACCTTAACCAAACATAGTTTTTAGTTTTTATTTCTAAAAACATGTTAAATAGAAAACTTAACCGAACAACATTTCAAAAATTTGGAAAACATGATTTATCAAACAGATTTTTTAAACCAAAACTAAAAACCAAAACATAAGAAACAAGTTTATAAAACTCTAACCAAACAGACCCTACATTTCAACAATTTATTCTTTCACCATCTGATTCAAAAGTAACTTTCATGACTTATTCGCAATATATACCCCTTTCAACATTTAATAAAATTAATAAATATATATATATATAGTTTAATTTCACATTGCTTATTATTGTCACAATAATAAGCAATGTGGAATTAAACTATATGTATTGTAATGGTTAAATATTTTAACGGGTACATATCATGGTTAAGTTTACTGCCACAATTACTATTGTATATATCATCATCGTGGCTATCTAAATAATAAATTGATAAATATTTTCATACATAGTTATCAATATATTTTATCGCTTCATCAAAGTCAAGCATATAAATAATCAAATTGAGTATTCTTATATTTACAAATTATGTATTTTTTAATTTAAATTAATCCATCTCTCTATGATTTGTTGAATGAAATTAACAATAGCAATAGCACGTGTCATCACATTGCAGTAAATTCAATACATTTCATTACTATATATTTTGCATTCCATTTTGCATTGCATTACATTCATTTCTACATCTTATTAATGCTTATTGCAAAAATACAAAGTAAATGGAAAGACAAAACTATTTATTCTAGGATGTTAATGTTTAATACATTTATTGCGCGACACATATTAAAAAGATTTTGAGAAGAAGAAAAACTAAACGTTTAAATATGTTTATGTAACTAAAGGTATGTATTTTTTTATTAAAAATTTCAATTTGTATTTATTTTGAACTTTCTAATTCCACCTATCCACTTTAAAAGAAAACGTATTAAATGATTATTTATTCTTAGATCACACACCAATTATTTGAGGATTATTAAGATTTTCGAGGAAAAATTGGATAAAATTTTCAAGTTGACGAATTGAAAATACAGTCATATAAAGAGTTTGTGCCTTTTTTTTAGCGACGACAATTGCTAGGTAGTCCTTGAAAATGTGTTGGCCATTAACTTACTAAACATGTAATAGATATACATATGTTGAAAATCAATATTCATTACTATTTACAACACAATACTCATTAGTCAACTTCATATTTTCGTTACAATAGCAACGTCGAGAAAATATTTAACCATGAATGACACATGTACGTAAAACATTGATTACCATGACTTGTTATAAAATATTTCACCCGCAAACATATAATAATACATTTACATGTAGGATTAACTATTAAGAATAAATTGTATAGTAAATATATTGTATTATGTAAAATCAATTTTCCTTACAATACGGACATACTCCTCTATTTTTTTATTACAATCTATTTTGAAAGAAATTTTATATTACAATTTATTTTGTAAGATTTTTAAATATATATTTAGACATTTTAAATAATAATAAAAAAGAGAGAATCACATTATCAAAATTTAAACAAGAGACCACTACAATAACTAAAAATATTTGATTAAGTGTTTGACGAGTTTGATGTAGATATATAAGTCTTTCAATTACGATTGACGAGTTGGAAATTTTATATGATTTTATCGCCACCGCGCAAAGCGTGGTGTAGTAACTAGTTATAGTAATAAGAAATATGTACTTACATGTCTTTCGGCTGCATCTTCGTTGACAAAAGAACCGCCAGGCATTCGATGCATGGTTTCCTAATTCTTTATTGAACTTGGCAAGCTACCAGTTTCAGGATCTCTCAATAAAAGATAACATATTTGTGTCAATAAACATAACAATTTGTAATTAAACAACCTAACTATAATATTAGACTTACAAGTTCATGTATGTGTGCACTGAATGACTTGGATCCTTGACGGCTAACTGAACACTTTCTTGCTTTGATTATTAGCGTTCCCTGCTCATTTAGCTATGGTTTTCTATAATAGAAAATAATCAATGCATTGATGCTACTTAGAATGCTCTTGGTGGTTGGGAGGGTTCAGACTAAGCGTATCTGGATGCTCGTACCCACCATCCATAATAAATTTTTCTTTCAACACCTTACTTTAAGTCCATTGTACCTATCTTTATGAATTCGTTAAATTTGACGATTTGTCCAAAATAAAGCATTTCTGCAAGAAAAAATGTAAGTAATACTAAATTGAAAAAATATATATCACAAGTAAACAAAAAATACGTCTATTTGAGGCATAATCGTTGTCTTGTGCTTGTTCGGAACGTTTTCCCAACTATCGTTGTGCAGAGAACACCCATTTCTAACGATATTGCCTGGCATTCGTGTGAATAGTTTTTGATCTCTCAAACTGGCACCCACGTGCCATCTTTCATAGAAAACTCAATACGAATCGGCTTGGCACCATTTAAACTAATTTTTGTTTTAGGTTCAAGGACCTAGACAACCCTCTGATATTTTTGTCTCTTTCATAACAACCATACTATATAAATATTTCTATATTTTGATAAATGAAATACAAAACAGTTGCAAAAAGTAAATATCTGCTTCGCAAAAATACGGTATTCTCTTCGGATCACGATTGGGGTCATTCCCGCCATCTCCTCCATGAGATTGAGCAATATTAGCCAATATCAAAAGATTGTAAAAATATTAACATTTGATAATCAAATATTTTATGTATTAGTAAGAAAACACCTATCAGTCTATATTTGATTTATCATCGCTTATTTTTAGTATCTCATCGTCATCTTCTTTTTCTCTTTCTCTTCCATAATCATCATCATTTATATTTTTGTTGGTTCATCTTCTAATTCGCCTTCTTCATTATCATCATCGTTAAATAATGGAACACTCGATTAGATAAATATTGCATTATGGGTTTACGAAGCATATTCACATTAAAATTTTCAAACATTGATAAATCAACGATCAAGCTCGGAATTTGACTGGATAGTATTATGAACGACATAAATAAGCTTAACCACTGGCATTGTATCTGATGATTCCGGTATATCCCAATTTTCGACGAGGATTGACATTTTCAACTACTCTATATTGATCACACGGTCTATTTACATGATCGGCCAAGTAAAACACTTGCTTCGCTTGGGTAGCAAGTATAAATGACTCATTTTGATACCATTGCGAACCGACGTAGATACTAGTTTTGTTATTCTTTTTTGTTCACTGTCCGCGTGCAAGTGTTGAACTACTTGCACTGAAATAATGTGATAGATAATTCATATAGATAAGATAATTTTATGATCTCTTGTAGTTGACCATAAAATATCTTGCCATCAATTTCTAGAACTGAGACTCCATTATTTTGAGTAGTTCGGTATCGACCTTAATTTTCCATAATAAATTTTACATTGTTGACTATACAAGCATTGTAAGAATCTGCATTCATTGGAGAACCATTTTCTAAAGCAAAGAGTTCGTTAGTGCATTCAGAAGACTTCACGTCGTGTAGACCATTTATCTATCAAGAACAAAAGTATTCGTTTCATAACCTCAATTATAACACAAGTGAAGATTTAGTAATTTATTTACATTTCCGGAGAAACCATTTAGAAAACTCTCTTTAAAAATATGTATGCATCACTTCATTTTGATCATTATATATAAAATTGAATTAATTAGATAGAAAGAAAATGAATAAAGAGGAATCTATAGTTTTATTTTCTTGCAAATACTTACTTCCTCTTGCATTGTATTTTTGGAAAATTCTTAAGTATATAACATTCTACCGAAAATCGACCAGGAAGGCTCATCAATATGGGATTTGGATTTGCTCGTTGGTCGACAAGTCGATGCACAAATGGACAATTTCATTTTCGGAAATAAGATGTCATGATTTCTTTTTGTGCGAGTGAAATTTGTTTGGACATCATTTAATTACATCGAGAAAAAAGTCAACGCTTCATGTGCAATATTTCCTTCGGTTATACATCCTTCAAGGCGTGCCTTGTTCCAAACATAATCTTTAGTTTTTTCATGTATCGTTCAAACTGATATATCTCCTTCAGACCAATTCACCAAGTATAGCTTCTTCTGGTAAGTGCATGATCAAGTGCATCATGATATCAAATAAAACCGGTGAAAAAATGAGCTCTAAATTGAAAAGTAATATTATCAACTCGTATTTTTCTCTTTCTATATCTTCTATCTCCACGTCCGCTCGTAGACTCGCTTGAAAAAAAATTGCAGAGGTTAAAGATTGTCGTGAAGACAGACTCATCAAACAAACGACCCCAAACCCGAACTAGCAACAGACGTTGCATCATAATATGTCAATCTAGTGATGTTACTATTATTATCAGAAATTTTTTTCTTATTGTTTGAGCGAAAACCATCTGAAGCATGACATTTTTTATGAATTGGCAAAAAAGTTTTGTTTGATTCTGTAGAAATGAAAACTCCGGATGTAGTTTAATGATCTTACCACGAATTTCTCCCTCGTATGCCCAACGCTGCCAAGTCTCATCGAGTATTGTCTGTGTCTTTTGAATTATCATTCATCAAGAGGGTCCGACGTAAAATTCCGCAACATTTTTTTTATGTATCAAGTCTAAATTATGCTTCAACTCTAACGATGACCAATACGGAAGCTCAAAGAAAATATTTTTTTTGTCCAATTCAATTCCATAACACCATGTTTGGGATGCCAACATCCCACATCAATTTAAACTCGCCAAATAGAGGCCTAAAAAATACGTCCATATCATTACCCCGTGATTTGGGACTAGTGATCATTAGTGTGAGCATGAATGTAGAATCATTTATAAAAAACCACAATGGTAAACTACAAGTTGTCAATATCACAAGCCACATATTGTAAGGTGGAATCATTTGGCCAAAAGGATTGAAACCGTCAACTAACAACCCTAATCGAACATTTCTAGGCTCTGTAGTGAGTTTAGGATACCTCGCATCATAGTCTCTCCAAGCAACCCCATTAAGCGTATTAAACCATCTTTTGTGGACCGCTATCTTTTATGCTAAGTCATATTTTTTTCCGTAAGCCTTAAACAGAAGAGACATTCAAGTCTCGGTGCTAACCAAATGTAATTCAACATTTTATGAGGAACATTTTTTTTTGTATCATATTATTCCCACCGACGCTATCCACACATTGGAAAATTCTCTTTTAAATTGTTTTCTTTCCAATACTAGCAACAATCATACTTGCAATAAAATGAATTCAATATCCGATTTTCCTTGGGAAATGCAAACTTCAAAATCTCTTAAATTTGGTCAAATAAACTATTTTTAAAATTATTGTTTACTTTAAAATGCATGAAATTTGTTAAGAAATTGATTGAAGACAACAAATCACAGCCTATGTAGCTTTTCCTCTAAATATTTTAATAGCTCATCAAAATAATGGTCAGCGATGCTTTCAGACTCACGCAATACCTCTTTCGTATTGTTGACACTGCAATTGGCTATATCGTACTCGTCGAGCGAATCTTGCAAAACATCGCCTATTCCATTTGTGGTCACCTCATCTTCAACAACGGTCGATGAAGGATCCAACTAACCATGATGAATCTATTTCTTGTATGTTGTGTAAAACCCAAAGGTGAAAATATGACCCCTTACTATTCTAGGGGTATGTTTAACAATATTTTAATACAACGTTTTCCAGGACAAAGAGCCTTGCTACTTTAAAGACATGTTTTTTGGCAAGTTTCTCAGTACCCCAACTAATACTCGTTCATTCTAATGTTTGGAAGGAGTATCCATTTATTTTCTATGGTTTTGAGGGTCTTGATACAACCTATCAATAGACATTTAAATTATTAGGGGGAAGGTTGTGACACCGACTAGGGTCATGGTTTTTAACTACTATACATTTGAATCATGGGGGTTTGTGGTACCGACAAGGGTCACAATACCTACCAACTATAAATTTAAGTAGAGCATCAACTTGCTTATACGAAACATTAGGTCTTGATACCGACAAGGGTAAGGATACCTATCAAACAATTACATTGAAGGTCTTGGAACTCGGGATGAGTAGAACCAAGATACGGACGAGAACATCTATAATTTAAGGCAACGATCCCTCCCATCAGATAGGGAATCGGCTACTACCAGAACCTAGATTTTGGTGGGGGTATTCGGGCTTTGCCTTGATCTTGTACCCCTTAAACGTCGCAAAAGTCAGCCTCTCGGTTGCAAGTACACCTCCCACAACGGCTTAATGGGATCTCAATCACAAAAATTAGATGGGGGACGCCTTATCACACACAAAAAAAGTCAACCCTTGCATCACAACAAGATTCAATCAAAGGAAGCTTCTCCTCAGCACACTATATAAGTTGTACAAGAAGCTTCATGCAACAAGTACAATTTATAAATTTACTTAAAAAATTACAAATTATACGACGATCTTCAAAGTGGAGAGTATTGTTTGTGAAAGTCTTTATTTTCTACAAAATAATAAAATGTACAAATAGTTTCATGCGTTAGGTACAGTTTACCAAAATTATTCAAACTTTATAAATTATGCGATGAAAATCAGTCAAATGCATAATTTATGGGAAATTTTACGAATTTACAAATTGAGCAACAAGCTTTAGGATGTGAGTTCAATTTATAAAAACTTATTTAAAGTTTACAAAATTTGCAACGAGCATTTCAGCAACAAGAAAAATTTGTTAAACCTAAATTAGGAGCTAAGCATGGTGCGATAAGTATAGGTGCAGTGAGCATAAATGGGAAACCAACAAAAGCAAGAAAAGACAACAAAAAAATATCCACAACGAAATTTTATTTATATCAAAGACGTTTACAAAAGTTCTTTTTTATAACTAGTCAACGGATAGTAAATATTAATGGCCTCCTTCGCATTCTCTTCTGATCTAGGTCTCGACGCAAGGGAAGAAGAATGGCCAAATTTGAGAATCCTTTTGAATTTGAGATGGAATCTGTTGAACGATGCGACCGGGACGTTTAGTGAGAAACTCGGATGATATAAATGTCGGAGGATTATTCAGAGTCAGTGGTGGGTAACTTGGATTCTCGAAAGCCTTTGTCTCCAACTTTTTGACCACTTGGGCATACCTTTCTTGAAGATCTTGCAGTTCCCCAACGCGTTGGGGGAGCTCGTCGGCCGCCTTACCTACAAGAAAATCTTTGGTGAGAGAAATGTTATCTTCACTGCCAGCCAGAAGACAATGAGAATCAATAGAAGCATCAAGGGCTTGATACCTTTTCGCAACTTTTGAGTTTTTCCTGGCTAAGACGGTGAAACTTTCTCCTAGAATTCCTCTCCTCAACGGCATCGGCCTAAGAAGCCTCAAGATAAGAACCAAGAAGATTCATAGTAGATTCAACTTTCTTGGCCCAAATAAGGATGCAACATTGTCATAAGCAAAGTATAAGCGTTTTTTACAATGTGTCTCCACCTTGGCATTGCTTTATCTAGCCCACTCCTCTTGCTCGGAAACTTTTCAGCCAAAGCCTTCGCAACCTGATTATAACATGTCTTATCCCGGCCAAGTTCATCGTTCAGTTCCTGGTTCAAGACCCTTGATTTGATCAGCTTGTCAAGGAGACTCTGACTCTCTTTCTGAAGACCCTTTATAAGAAGAGAATCCTTTTTACGAACAGCTTTTGTCTCTAAAAGTTGTTTAAAATATATAAATCCCCAACGAAATAATAATAAGGCAATGTTGAAGATGGCTGAGCGACGATAAATATGTGAAATCAATAGGAATCAGACTGGCCTCACTTCTCAAGCGAGTAGGTTTCGAATCCGAGGATGTTGTCGCTCACATGAGCAATACCCCAAAGAGTATTTGCGGCGAAGAGGGCATACCTCTCTTTGTGGGGATCATCCGAATTATATACCCCAACATTATTATAACCCTTAATTGCAAGATCCTTCAGGGCCTTAGTAGCAAAACTCTTCCACTCCTTGTAAGAAAGAAAGGCCACTGGAACATCTATTGTACATAAGTCTGCAAAGCCAAAAAGAGTTGGAGCTTTAATAACGTAGATGAAGTTATAAAGCAAGAAAAAAAGGTACATGTGTTAGAACACATTAAGATGATATAACATCTATAAGGGCCTTGCTCTAATCTACACTCTCCCTAGGGGCTTCACCGACTCTAGTCATCGCAGGGAGTGACAAGGTTATCGATCTGACTACAAAAGAGGCTAGAGGAGTGCAACTGCTCCCTGTCGAAAAATGCTCCTAGACAACGTTGCTGGTGGATAGGGCAAAGGAAAGCAAAATATCACTGCTCTCTTTGATGAAATTATCATAGTTGGAGCTCTTTCGAGCAACAAATTCCAATTTATTTCCCTCCTCGACAACATGGTCAGTGTCAGTGCTCTTTCATGCAAGAAACCCTGGCTCTTCCATCGCCAAAGGAGCACCCCGGTCAATACCGTCATTCAACTGAACAACATTTCTATCCAAGGTCAAGGTTGGGATCGTCACGCAAACACTTAGCATGAAGCCCACAAGAGAGCAAAGCTCGAGTTTTCCCCGAAACCAGCGCTATAACCCAAAATAGTTTATCTATGTAGCCATGCTTGTATGCAGAGACGAGGTCGTCAGTGCCTAGAAGAATTTGACTTCTACCAGAAGCCGCATACTATCACCCATGGAAGCTGATTTATACGTGAACAATCAGGCAGAGGCATACTTGCCAGAGATCGAAAGAACAATATACAAGCACCCTTACAATGCCCTGTTGATACGAGGAAATTGAACGAAGGGCACGTTTGAATTATCCTCCGAGCAGCCCTACTGGCGTATAGGGGGAGCAAGGGCAGTAATGGTCATTGCGCCAAAAGGCTGCGAGGAAGCCTTATCGCTAGGAATCTTCTCATCAACGAAAGAGATATCGGTAATGCCTTTTAGCTTCTTCTTCCATGACTCATACATAAAAGGAGACGACTTCCTCTTTGAAGGGACATCAACCTATGCATCTTTGGGACGAGGAGTCAAACATTGGAGAGACCTCCGGACATATGAGAAACTCGCTCTCTCCCTCCCGGTCCTTCTTGTTGTCGATGCCAACATCTTATTATGATTGTCTTTGAAAAAGGACAGTGAGAGCAATGTACGGATAAAACCTATGGATAGAATTCGGTGCCCGAAAACCTGTTTTCCAAGTCTACGAGCTTGGTCGACAGAAGTTCAAAGTGAGGACTGAAGGCCAACTTATCCAGCCAAAGTCAGAGAGCGTAGAGAAACGTCAAAATAAGGTGCGGAAAAGGAAGATGAAGGCCATCGTCCATGGAGAAGGCTTCAAAGACCCAGGTCCATCCCTCATCGACGTCTTTGTCAAGACGATCATCCTTCTCGAGAACTCGAACAGACGCGCCGGAATTGAGAAACAACCTCTAGACAATCTTCTCAACTTCCTTTTTCTTCTTGGAAGAACGAGAGAACTTGAAGGAAGAAGCAACTCTAACCATCGATGTCATTGTTGTTTATAAAAAAAAAATTAAAAACAAAAGATCATGCAATAATGAAAAAGGAAATAATTAAAAAATTAAAAGATAAATTAATAGTACGAAGAAGTCAAGGAAGATCGGCGCAATGAAGAGAAAAAATTAAAAGATAAATTAATCCAGACAATCACGGAAGGAATTAAAAACTTTGGGAAATAATTGCAAAGGAAAATCGGGAAGAAGATCATGCAATAATGAAAAAGGAAAGGAAGACGAGGGAGTCAGGGTTTAAATACAGTAGCGTGCATCGAGATTCTGCAAACGAGTTTCAAAGGCAGAAAACTAAATCAATGGCTCATATTAGACAACATTCGAAATACTCGAGATACAAGTGAGTGATTTTTGACATACGAAACACGTGCTTACACATGGCGAAACTTGAGAGACGTGACGACTACCAAGAAGGTGCAACATATAAATGTTTGAAATTGGGGTATCAGTTCCGACTTCCTTACCACGATAATAGCCTCTGAAGCTTCCCGGTAACATTTAAAAATTATTTTAAGCGGAAAACTTGTAAGCGTACCGACGACACGGATATCGGGTAATGAGTATTTCGTCAAGACCCGATAAATATTTTTAATTTAATATTTCATAAACATTATTAATAATCTAGTCGAATAAGAAATAAATAGAAAGTAGTAAATTGTTGCATTTATTGACCGAATGCATAAGGCCGTACCTCAAAGACGATTCCGGCTGCGCGTTCTGAACTTGGGCAGGGCTCCGCCGGTGCTGAGGGAAACTCCCGTGATCTTCCGGGATATTCTCCTAGACTCCTCGTACCGAAGCGTGGGCTTCGCCGGCAGGACTCCGTCGCAAAATTTCTACCAAGCCGAACCAGAAGAGAGATCAAAAGCAGAAAACTCGCAGACCCTAAAGAGAGAGGGAGAGCTCAAGTTTTTGCTCTGGGGAAGGTGTGAAAAATGTGTAGAATGAGCCTCCTATTTATAGGCTTAAGCTGTAACCTATTTGGATATTTTCCCTCCCATTATTCAAATTTCATTAATTATATTTAATTAATTATTTCAATCCAGTGGTCGAAATTCATTCTTATCTAAATCCAATCGATAAAATTAATCAGGGATTTAATTAAATAATAATACATGATAAGATCAAAATATTTAATCTTCTCATGATATTTATTAAATTCGAAATATATATATATATAATTCAAATAATATAATGATTATCTAGATCCAATGGCTAAAAATAAATTTTAAACTAATCCAATGGATCAAATTAATTAGTGATAAAATCAAATGCTCTAGGGTTTTACTAAAACCCTAATTCTAATTATTATCCACATATTTATTCGAATTATATATTGTATATATATGATATTAATTAATTTCTACTCCGACGGTAAAGATTAAATCTCAAAACCGATCCAACGGACATAAATAATTAAGCAAATTCGAAAGACCTAAACTTGGTCACCAAGCTTTCAATTTAAAATTACCTTTAGGGTTCAAATCAATTATCTCAATCCAACGGTTGATATTAAATCATAACCGATCCAATAGATTAAATTTATTTTAGGGTTTGGCCAAAAAAACCAAAACATTAGGTACTTACTCCGCAAATATGAAATATCCAATTCTCACTATTCGAATTAGCTAGGGTTTGAATTTACCCAAACCCTAATTCGAATTTACACATATATGAATATATAAAAATATATATATTTATTTATTAATATAAATCTTTTAATTATTAATTAATTATTAATCAGATATTAATAATTAAAACCTACCGGCAAAAATATAGACTTAAGCTGTAACCGATTTGGAGATTTTACCTCCCATTATTCAAATTTCATTAATTAAATTTAATTAATTATTTCAATCCAGTGGTCGAAATTCAATCTTATCTTAATCCAATCGATAAAATTAATCAGGGATTTCATTAAATAATAATACATGATAAGATCAAAATATTTAATCTTCTCATCATATTTATTAAATTCGAAAGATATATATCTATATATATATATAATTCAAATAATATAATGATTATCTAGATCCAATGGTTAAAAATAAATTTTAAACTAATCCAATGGATCAAATTAATTAGTGATAAAATCAAATGCTATAGGGTTTTACTGAAACCCTAATTCGAATTATTATCCACATATTTATTCGAATTATATATTGTATATATATGATATTAATTAATCTCTACTCCGACGGTAAAGATTAAATCTCAAACCCGATCCAACGGACATAATTAATTAAGCAAATTCGAAAGACCTAAACTTGGTCACCAGCTTTCAATTTAAAATTACCTTTAGGGTTCAAATCAATTATCTCAATCCAACGGTTGATATTAAATCATAACCGATCCAATAGATTAAATTTATTTTAGGGTTTGGCCAAAAAAACCAAAACATTAGGTACTTACTCCGCAAATATGAAATATCCAATTCTCACTATTCGAATTAGCTAGGGTTTGAATTTACCCAAACCCTAATTCGAATTTACACATATATGAATATATAAAAATATATATTTTTATTTATTAATATAAATCGATTAATTATTAATTAATTATTAATCAGATATTAATAATTAAAACCTACCGGCAAAAATATAGACTTAAGCTGTAACCGATTTGGAGATTTTCCCTCCCATTATTCAAATTTCATTAATTAAATTTAATTAATTATTTCAATCCAGTGGTCGAAATTCAATCTTATCTTAATCCAATCGATAAAATTAATCAGGGATTTCATTAAATAATAATACATGATAAGATCAAAATATTTAATCTTCTCATCATATTTATTAAATTCGAAATATATATATATATATATATAATTCAAATAATATAATGATTATCTAGATCCAATGGTTAAAAATAAATTTTAAACTAATCCAATGGATCAAATTAATTAGTGATAAAATCAAATGCTCTAGGGTTTTACTGAAACCCTAATTCGAATTATTATCCACATATTTATTCGAATTATATATTGTATATATATGATATTAATTAATTTCTACTCCGACGGTAAAGATTAAATCTCAAAACCGATCCAACGGACATAATTAATTAAGAAAATTCGAAAGACCTAAACTTGGTCACCAAGCTTTCAATTTAAAATTACCTTTAGGGTTCAAATCAATTATCTCAATCCAACGGTTGATATTAAATCATAACCGATCCAATAGATTAAATTTATTTTAGGGTTTGGCCAAAAAAACCAAAACATTAGGTACTTACTCCGCAAATATGATATATCCAATTCTCACTATTCGAATTAGCTAGGGTTTGAATTTACCCAAACCCTAATTCGAATTTACACATATATGAATATATAAAAATATATATTTTTATTTATTAATATAAATCTTTTAATTATTAATTAATTATTAATCAGATATTAATAATTAAAACCTACCGGCAAAAATATCACACATTAAATGTCATGGTGCCACACCATCATTTAAATTCGTGACATGTGATTTAATTTCATAATTTATCGAACCGAGTCATAAACTTAGAAAATCTATAAATCAGAAACCGTAAGTCTGAATGACTTGGTTCAAAAAGCAAAGGTGCTTAGAATTTAATTTACAACAACATGGTGCAGATAAAATATAAATTCTAACATTATTTCTATCTGACGTCTGACACAAACCTGTCAGTTTAATAAGTCGAGCCAAATGATTAAACATTATCCAGAATGTATTTCTATCTTGGGGACCATGGACCCGTATCACTTAAGCTCTAACGAACTGCTAGTTGTTCGTCAAACCTCGAAGTGATTCCACTATAGACCCGCGGCTGCACTCTTTAGTGATACGGTATATATTATTCCCTTATAACAGCAGGGTGTCCATTGATACAATCAAATTCGGGTTATTGTTCTTTCACTTGACGACTCACACATGACCAGACGGTTTTTGACGTAATGCCCCTCATTGCATTTTCCTCCTTAATTCAGTCGGTAATATTATGAGCAACCCACTTATGGTTTCGATTCATAAGTTGCGCACGGGTACCTCTCACTTTTCACCACTGACAATCAAGGGAATCATCATGACTCTGAAGAGAGCTGTGTGATGCCCATGTCTATGATCAAGCTATCCTTACTATTGACTATCATGTTCCCAGAATAATAGTGGTAGGATTAGCGGTAATATCTTGTGTTATTTAACGGTCAAATCAAAGAACAATCAAGCCAGTAGCTCGGACTCAAGATCACTCAGGACTTAGAACTAATATCCATTTGATCATCATTTAGTGACGCTCTTTTATGATAACTTCTTGAGTTTAAGTCAGGTCAAGTCCAGTATGAAGACGCTTCATACTTAATGCACTTCTAGTGAGTGTGACACACACATAATCTAGAATAGGATCGTCACTTAGTCACATTAATGACCTTACACGATTAATGGGCTCCCACCTAGTTAATCAGGTCATGGACATTTTAAGTTCATTTATCATGATTATTAATTCTTCCTCACATCGACTCTGTTGTGATAATAATAGCATAATTGCATCTTTTATGAACTAAGGAATCAAACATCCTATTTTACTCTACCAGAAACTATAATAAGATTAACATAATAAGTATCATCATTATTCAACGACTTGTCATAATCTTTTACAAATGGATAAATATCTTGTTTAAGGACACATATGTCCAACAATAATATCATCGAGTGGATATGGATATCGCAACGATTGTGATCTCTCGACTAACGGGTATGTATTCTGACCATCTCCATCGCAAGAGACACTAAAAAAATCATAAGAAAAACGCTAAGTGTTTTTCTTTGTCGTCCCATATGGGAGAGCGATGATCTCGTCAACCCCACCGAAGAGAATGAAATTTTAGTCTTGTATTTTACCAATTAATTCAAGTACTTGATAAAATAGGGGCTGTCTGTTGAGGTACGATTTTATCCAGATCTGCATTGATACAAACAAATCTATCTATATTGTTTATAAAATTGGGTTTGGATTGAAGAAGCACGATACCAATATAAGGCTCTTTGACCAAGTCTAAGAGGCCATTCGAAGGAGGAGACAAATGAAGAATACAAAACAAAGATAGATGATGAAGACATTCGTCGAGGGTGTTTTCATCAGCATAGCCTCGTAGATGAAACCTTATCGATGAGACCAACAAGCAGATGATGATAAAGACAACAAGGAGCAGTAAGCGCAGTGCGAGCGGCGCCTCGGGGCTGACGATAAAAGTTATGTCCATGACTGTTGCATGATAATTAGGGTTAATTGCGGCAAAAAGACTCAAACTTTGGTCAAATGCTCAGTTGTGTAAACAACCTCCGTAAATGGCAGAAAAAGTATCCAAACTCGGAATTAGGGAGTGGACCAAGGAAATATGTCCATATGGCTATTAGGCTTCGCCACCTGGCATGCCACATGGCACTTGGTCGCCATGTGCATGCAACGTAATTATTATTTTTTAAATAATTTTAATAAAAAAATTATTGGTTAAAATTATTTATTTTTAAAAAAGTGGGTTGAACAAAACAAAATCACCGGTCACGGTTCACCTGAACTCCTTTTCCAATCCGGTTCACTCGTCGAATAAAATTGTTTAATATGTTTAATAATAATAACTAATAAACACATACATATTGTTAAAAAAGGCAAGACATAATTAAATACACACCACTTATTCCAAAAAAAAAAATAGTAGTCATATGTATATTTAACAAAAAATATATTTTTTTTGTTTGTTTGTTTGTTTGATATTCTTTTTTTTTTAAATTGTCATTAAATAATCATATGATTATTATTATTAAACATATTAAGCGATTTCGTTCCACCCGTGAACCGGATCGGAGGCGGAACTTCAGTGAACGGTGATTATTTTCTTTATTTATTTCTAAGACCCACTTTTCTAAAATAAATAATAATATATATTTAATAATAACCAATAATGAATATTTAAACTTAAATATTCATTATTGGTTATTATTCAAAATAATTAATTTTTAAAAAAATTAAAAAGTTTCTAAATAAATAATGTTATTTTAATTATTTATAAGACTATAATTACGTGGCATGCCACGTGGCAGTCAAGTGCCATGTGGCATGCCACGTGGTAAAGGCTAACAGCCACATAGACAAATTTTCTCGGTCAACCTCAGACACTGAGTTTGGGTATTATTGCCGCCATGTATGGAAGTTGGGTACACGGGATAGAATTTGACCAAAGGTTGGGTCTTTTTGCTGCAATTAACCCTTATAATTAAGGCATTTATAAGTAGGGTTGTAACGTGTTTATTTTTTACTATTTGGTATCCTTAACCTAATTCCGGTTAGTCATGTTTTAACAACCTTATCATGTTTTTAAAACCAGTTAAACCTAATTTTTGGTTATCATAATCAGATTAACCTGTTTAATAACCTTTAACCTGTTTTTTATTATAGCATTTAACAGAGTTTATCTCAACAATAAAACATATCGGTCCAAAATAACTCGCAATAAAACAACCGAGTCCCGAAAGAAATATACCGGTCCAAAACATAAATAAAAAAAGTACAACAATTATAAATAAATAAATAAAATATCAAGTTCAGCTACTCGAAGAGGCTTTCACTGAAAGAGGGAAAACCATACTTAATTTAATTTTAAAATATTGAAATAAATAAATATTAAAACCAGTTACAAAAATAACTTGTTTTGAAAAATAAATAACATGTAACTTTATCATGTTTGAAAATGGATACAGTTAACCTTAACATGTTTTCAAAAGAATTTGGTTATGGTTATTTTAAACCGGATAATTTCGATTACGGTTTTAAAACACGGTTACCCGTTATTTTGGACACCCCTAATTATGAGAGAATTAAACGCATTTGTAAACGATCATTTATGAGGTCTGATTTCAATTATTAAGCTCTATAAATAACTAGCTAAAGGATGTAAAATGGGACCGGAAAAAATCCTTGACAAGCTATACAACAGATTCACACTCAAATTCTCGAGTATCTTACTCTCTTCTAACTCATTTTTACCAACGCGATTTAGTTTTAAAGGAAAGACCCGAGCTCCGAGGTAACTTAAAAACAAAATTACACAAATCGTGACTCCGTGACAATAGTTGTGATTTTTCACTTCAACGAAGTCAACTGATTTTTTTTTGGTGCTTTTGTGGTTATATCAGTAGTTTATAATTTTGTACTCAATGAAAGTTATCATTTTGTCAAAAGTAATGAAGTATCCAATTTAAAATAGATTCAGTGATAAATATCGATAAAACTTTTCAGTCGTGCAAAATTTTATGTAAAAATAAATAAATTATGATTTCTTACTATATTAATTAATAAATGAATTTTATTAATATGGTTGTGAAAAAAGAGGTGAGAATGTGGCATAGGCATACTATTAAATATTCAATAAATGCATTATTATTTTTTTTGTTAAGGTAAGTGTATTATAAATACATTCTCTTAGACAAAAATACATAAGTTATCTCCGAAAAATTATATTTATATATATTTGCTAAGGCCGGATTCCGTCAAATCCATCCTTAACATCATTCATGTCATTTTATCCCAAAACGACGTGAAATGGAGGCAAGGAGGTTCGTTGACTTTGGCCAACGAAGAAATACTTCATCGCATCTCAAGGAAGTACCCTCGAGGACGATGCTCGAGGAGGATGCCCGAGGGAGTACGCTCGAAGAAGGTGCTCGAGGAAGCCACTCATGTGGGCATAGATTGAAGAAAACGCTAGCAAGGAAGTTCCTCGAGGAAGGCGATTAGCGAGGAAGTTACTCGAGCAAGTAAACCGGCGAGAAGGTTGACCGAAAGCCCGACGAAGATATACACCGAGAGATGATAAGAAGCGCAACGAGAACGTGGCAGAGAATATGACAGAGGAGGACCATACGAAGGATCATATAAAGATCAACGGTGAGATGAGCTAGGGAAAAGGACCACCCGAAGATCAACGGCTGAAAAGCTGGGGCAAAACGCCTATAAATACTAATAGAGCTCTATTGAGAAGGCGACGCGTGGAGGGGGCCGGCACATTCGGCCAAGAGAAACCAAGAGAAACCAGAAAGAAGAAAAGAAGCACCACCACTTTGAACTACGTGATGACCTGATCCCGACTTGCCGAGTACGTAGGCAACCTCGCCATAGACGGCGGGGTGCGGCATCAAATTCAAGAAAGCAAGAAAGAGTGTCCATAAAGCTGTAATCCCCATAGTTCATCAGTAAATAGAGTTCATAGTCGTTTGACATCGTTCTTCTTATTGTTCTTAGCTAACAAAGGGATTAAACCTGAACCCTCTCTTTAAACTCGGGGAGACAATCCTCGTGACCGTTTGTTGGTATATTTGCCCCCAACAATATTGACAAAACTACGCGATGCTCATGGGACCATGGCCCCTAATCAGTTTTGAACTTTCTCAAATGTATTAACATTGAACTAAGACTAATGTATAGTAATTTGCCCCCAATAACGATTAACATATATTGTTTAGATAAATTAATATTTTGGCCTCCCTTATTCTAAATTCTTAATCTCGTTCCCGTATATAAAACTCCATAGATTGTATTTCTGTTTTTATTTTTTCATTTTTATTTTTTTTATTCTGATGATGCTATTGTTTTCTTATGTTTCATGCTAGAGAGTATAGACTTTCGTGACATGAGAAAAAAGAACAATTGGGGATTTTGTTTTTCCTTTCAAAATATGTATAATTATATTTATACATACATAATTGGTTTATATAACCGGTCCGATTTTTGAAATGGCTGATTGTTAATTATTTTTTAACCTTGCATTATAATTCACTTTATCAAAATAAGCATGTTTCTTTTAGAAAAATATTTTTATACATACGTAATTACATTTACATTTTCTTATGTCATCTAAAACTACTTCTTTTCTTCATTTTTTTCTTCTTTTGGTAATACGCGTGAGTCGTAAGTGAGAAGCGTTGAAAGTCGATGAATGAATGAAGCTAGGGGTGTGCATGGGTTGGATTGGGCCGGCCCGAGCCTAAATCTCAATCCGACCCGATCTTATTGGGTTGGGTGGGGTCATTGGGCATCATTAAAAATCGAATAATTATGTTTAGTAAATAACAATTATACATAAAAAAATCAATAAACAAAAAATAAATATAATGTTTTAAACATCCAATTCAAAATAAAATATTATTATAGTCTTAACATTAAATAACGGGAGCAAAAATCATAATCGTAAACCGAAATAAAAACATAGTCGTTAACATAATCTCAAACAACCGTAAACATAGATAAAATTAAGCATAAAGTCTTAAATATAACAGTAAGAAAATTAAGCATGAATGAGAAACTAAGCATCTAACAGTATTTGATCAAGGATCGTTGAGAGAAAGTGCTGCCATCTCTGCATTAAGGAAATAAAACATGTATTAGATTAAGTTAATAAACATCAGAGTAGGAAAATAGATTGTGTAAATTGTAATGAAATACCTGTAACAATTATCTCGGACAGGTCTAAGTTCTCAATTTCTTCTTTACATTCCTCGGTGATGATTGTTGCATGTGCCCTAAACCAATCACGCGCACAAACCAAAGCCTCGACCATTCTCGGATTTAGAGAGCTTCGGAATACATCAACAATTCTGCCACCACCGGAAAAGGCTGATTCGGAAGCAACAGTAGATACTTGAATGGCTAGAACATCTTTCGCAATCAAGGCAAGGGTTGGAAATTTTTTTTCCTGGTACTTCCACCACCCAAGAACGTTGAAGTGTTTATCGGCAATGTACCTCTCACATGCATCGTTCAAGTAATAATCAACCTCAGTTTTGACATTTCCATGATCCGAGGCGTCAAGTTCCAAGAGGCCACTCAAAATTTGAGACTTTCTAGACACGGGAGTAGACGTTTGAGAAGTCGGTTGCTGTTGAGAAGAACCGGAATCTCCACCATAAATCTTAAATAAAGAGTTCAACATCGCTTTACTTCGTGCACATAAACCATCAGTGGTACTCGCATCTTCGTAAGTACTGAAACAAAGCTTCAACAGTTTGAGCTTATACCGGGGATCGAGCACCGCTGCAAGAATTAACAACTCGTTGATCATTTCAATGTCACCCCAATATCTGTTGAACTTCCTCTGCATACCCATAGCAAGCAAAGCTAGGGCAGGGTTCTGATCATCCACCAATTCTTTCAAATGTTGCTTGATCTCGAAAATCTCGTGAAAAAACAAATTAGCAGTAGTATACTGAGTTCCACTGAACTTCAATGTCGTTTCGTAGAATGTTCTCAGAAAAGTATAAATTGTTTAGATGAATTAATAACGATTAACATACATTGTTTAGATGAATTAATATTTTGGCCTCCTTTATTCTAAATTCTTAATCTCATTCCCGTATATAAAACTCCATAGATTGTATTTCTGTTTTTATTTTTTATATTCTGATGATGCTATTGTTTTCTTATGTTTCAGGCTAGAGAGTAGAGACTTTCGTGACATGAGAAAAAAAAAACAATTGGGGATTTTGTTTTTCCTTTCAAAATATGTATAATTATATTTATACATACATAATTGGTTTATATAACCGGTCCGATTTTTGAAATGGCTGATTGTTAATTATTCTTTAACCTTGCATTATAATTCACTTTATCAAAATAAGCATGTTTCTTTTAGAAAAATATTTTTATACATACGTAATTACATTTACATTTGCTTATGTCATCTAAAACTACTTCTTTTCTTCATTTTTTCTTCTTTTGGTAATACGCGTGAGTCGTGAGTGAGAAGCGTTGAAAGTCGATGAATGAATGAAGCTATGAACGTGAAACTTGAGATTCTGAGAAAGGCTACGAAGGACGGAGAGCTCATTTCTGGTTTCTTCTACTCTCGAGCTCCGATTTGCTTAAACATCTCGTGATTTCTGATGCGGAATTCGTTTGATCGCTCCTTGTCGCTGCTCAGCACCATATCAGATCAGATCACAATTCCACGATCCCCATTGACCTCTTTCTCCGAATTGTGATCTGGGCATGTTGTGTTCTCCGAGAGAATGAGCAATTTTTCATTCGGGTCAGGAAGTCCCAAGTCTTTCAGTGCGTACCCGAGAGCAGATCTCGATCTGGAATCTGGAGCCTTCAAAAGGGCTCGAAAGCTCAAGAAATCGCCTCTTCATCCCATCAGAATGATCAAATCCATCAAAAGCCGATTGCTTTACTACTTCAAGTTACACCCTCTTCTGTGTTTCCTCATTTCTCTCTCCATTGGGTTCTCAATTTTCATATTTTTTACCCTATACGAGAGCCATTACGCAACTGTCAATGGTTCCCAAAACTATAGCGTCGATCAAGGCGATTATCCGTTCCCCCAGCTGAAAAATCTCGTGATGGTAGCGGGGCACTCGGTTTACACGAGTAGTAGCTGCGGGAAAGTCGAGAAGGAAGATTCGTGGTTCTTAGAATCGTATCAGAAGAACCCGGGTCAAGCTTCGACGTTTTTGGCGCACATACAGGAAGGAATTGAAATCGCGGCGAAAGATGAAGCTTCGTTGCTTTTGTTTAGCGGCGGAGAGACTAGGAAAGAAGCCGGTCCTCGTAGCGAGGCACAGAGTTATTGGGCTGTTGCTGATGCCAAAGGATGGTTTGGTGAGTTTCTAGCATTGTCTTGTTGTAAGCTCTATTAGATTGAATCTCCCTGGTTCATAATCGCTTAATCAGTATCATATCTAGAATTTTGGGGTGAACTCTTAATCATTGATAGTGGATCGTGTTAGAGATTCCTTCTTTGGTAGAACCGGGCTGTGAATGTTATCGCAATTACCATTTCCCCTAAGTCAGATTAGATTACGTCGTTAGTTGATGTCGTATTTGACAAAGTCGAGCTTGGTTGATTCTTGACCAGAGCAAAGGTATCTTTGAGCCCGATGCTCTCTTATTGCCAGTCAGCTTAGAATAGAGTGACTATGCTTACAGCAGCTCTCTTAACAAGATCGAAATCCCGGGCCGTATCAGACTGTTGCAACTTTCTCTTTATTGCATAATTTCGGTGGTTGTCTTCAATGGTTAGGCATTGTTGTCATGTTAAGTTTATTGAATTGAATATCTCTGGTTTATCAGGAAGATGCATTAGCAACAGAGATCCGAAAATAGGTTCACTTTTTATAAATTTCTACTTAAGGAGCAGAAATAAGGCGATTCCGTTTTTGCATTGGATACTCGTAGTTCTTTGTGTTTTTGTTCTGATTGATCGATTGATTGATTTGTGTAGGGAAGGGAGAAAATCTTAAATCAAGGGCCCTTACTGAAGAGCACGCGAGAGACAGTTTCGAAAACCTTCTCTTTAGTGTCTGCCGGTTCCGAGAACTCACAGGCTCGTATCCTCAAAACATAACGGTAACTTCATTTTATTTTATTTTTTCGAAATATTATGGCTGACATGTTTGTTGTCTAGTTTATTGCAAATGATGGTATTGTGGTGTGTAATGGTATAGAGTGAAGTTATAGAAACGCCTTAAGTGCCAACATTTTTCTATTCTCTTCTTATGAAAACTGGTCTTTATTAAAAATAAACAAGAACAGAGAGAAATTCGTTCAACTTCGGGAAATATTTAAGGGAATTGTGCTTTTATGAGTCATCTATTTTCAATTTTTGCAAATTTACACTCTATTTTCAATCTACATTTTACACTCTATTGGCATTTATGAATTCTAACATAAACAATTAAACCGTAATTTTTTCTCTTTGTTTGATCTTTATATGCCTCTCCTGTTGCCAGGTTGTAAGCTACGATTTCAAGGAGGAGAGATTCACTCATCTCCATCGGTCCGCAATAGCGTTTCCAGATTCCAGATTCTTCTATTCGGGCACTCCTACGATCTCGACGTCAAAAGCCGCCGCTGAGAAAGGAGAGGAATTGGTGAGGATGCAGTTCAAAGACGACCCGTACGCGTGTCGGAGCTCGCTGCACCGCAAGAAGCTAGGGCGCGACCCGTTCCACCGGACGATTCCTTACCCAAGTGGGTGCCCCGAGATTGACGGTCTCTTCAAATACTGTGGGAATGCCCCGTTTCCCGGAAATCTTCCGTGGACTCTATAAACTCGAACACTTAGTCGGGTAGAAATTAGACAATGATTAGGATGAAAACGTGTTTAACTCCATTAGCTGAAATATGGTATAGATAGGAATGTCAGACTATTGGATCGTAAATATTTAATATCATTTTTGGTTCAACATACATTTAGTCTTCAATAAACAATAACAGACGGATCTTCCGGTGTAGTATGTTACATTAAAAACCGAGTAAATTTTTTTAAAGATAAAAATTGCATTTACCGCATATTTAGTATCTAGTTGCGGTAATATTGATATTTTAAGTTTCTAACTGCATTTATTGCTTCGAAAAATTATGATCACAATTGAGTAAAAACATTGATCAACTATATATTATAAATCTATGTTTATATAAAAGGAGAATCACATAGAGATGACATGGCACTACAAAGAAGCAGAGATGTTGGTTTCTAATTTTTGTAGAGTTTAGATTATTTTTTAGGTTTAAAATGATAAAAAAAACGTATAAGTACCATGAATCTGTTGCGTTTTTCGATGACTTTTCTCAATCCCGAGGCGGAAATCACGGGATATCATCGAACAATAAAGATCTAGAATAATTACGAGAATTAAGATATCGTTTAGAGATCGTTACCAAACTTCGGTACTTTTGCCAACTGTACCGAATAACTGCCGATTCCTTTGATTCTGGAGCTTGTCGAATTTAGGATTTAGCGCCTCAAGTGTTGCGCCTCTATTTCGTCCACCACGTCACTCGGGAACGTCTTAGATGACCGGAAAACACCTCGGAGGATAGGTTAGATCCTTGTCGGTGTTTAGATGATCAACCGTTGATTGAACCGGGGAGGAAGCCACGAAATTCGACTCACTAGGGAGGGAGCTCGAATTCTAGGAGGCTAGGGTTTCTATTGTGTGTGTTGTGTTTAATTATGAGTCATATTAGGGTATTTATAATACCTTATGGTCATGACCTAGTGGGCTTTCTAAAAGCCCACCTAATGGGCTTTCTAAAAGCCCAATCATGGATTAATTAATCTATTATTAATTAATATGAATCATAATTAATACTTGGGCCCGAGTGGGCCCATTATGTCGGTTATGGTTATCGGGTCGATATCCGATAACCCGAGAGATACAATATCGGGTTCGGGCATAACCAACAATCTCCCACTTGCACGAACGCACCGGATTGGCTATCTCCGTGCACGCACTGCACATAAAGTATTACTCGAGAATGCCGCCTTGGGTTAGATGTACATTCTCTCAGCTACTCATGCCTGGTTCATCAAAGTTACATGTGAAGTTTGTTTCATTGTAATTTAATCATCATACTCCGTTTCCGTTGCGAGTTCGGTGTGACTCTGTAGGATTCTGTAGTGTTGGCCACATACTCATATGAGTATGCAAGAAGTAAGTGGCCTCCACCTAGACTTAACTTCCCCCAATCTACAAAACTTTAAATCCTCTTTTATAGATTAATCGAGGTGAACCATGTGGTTCTTTACGATTAAAATAAGGTATATGACTGATTCCTTCGACATCCTTTTACATCTCTAGATGCGGCACAGGTCATGGTTTGGAACACCTGTTAAGCCTGATCTAATATTTTCTGATTCAGGTATAAGTATTGAAACATCAAAACAGAAACTCTTTTGTTTTGCCTGTGGCCACAGATTTCATTTTACTTATCCTATTCAGAAGGCCCCGAGTGTATAGCCCCAAAAGGAATGGGGGGATGCATGTTTTCTTGAAACGTCATTCCATCCTACAAGGTTTATCACATGCCCAACTACAACTGTTATGACTTTCCAGTTACGGTAAGCGTTGAGCTGTAATCTAAGCATGCAACTTACCCAGTGATGGACTCATGATGTTCTCAAACTTTGGAGTCTCTTCATATCTCTAAGTTTCTCAGTGTCCCCTTGTATCAAGGTTTTGTTTCCATGTGAGAATATTTAGAGTGCGAGTCTTCCAGCACTGCTAGTCATTCCGACTAGTGCCTACATGTATAAGAATATCTCTTAGATATCAAGGACCCCTTCCTTTTATCTTAACAACATGTACCAGTCAATTATGAATATCATTGATAGTCCCTCTTTGTTTCTTCATAATGATTTCTTTGACTGGGGAAATTCAAGAATGTCTCGAAGACATCTTAGGAACTACATTTGTATAGCTTGATATCAATGTTTTGAATAAGATATTGATATTAACTTTTAAATGATGAAACTTGCCTTTTAAAGAAAATAATGATGTGCTTCAAATTTAATCAAATATAATGATTACATAAAATTTGTCTCCGATCCAAAATCAGGTTCAGATAATAAAATCGTAACAGACATTTATGGGTTCTTTATCCCAATACTTTCCGCATGACGAAAATGCTTTTCTTTCGATAAAGATTTTGTCATCGGATCTGCTACATTTTCTTCAGTGTCTACTCTCCTCATCTCTATGTCCTTCCGATCAACAATGTCTCTGATCAGATGGTACTTTCTGAATACATGCTTTGCTGTCTTGTGTGATCTTGGTTCCTTGGCTTGTGCTATAGCTCCGTTGTTGTCACAGAAAAGCTTCACAGGATCACCAATGCTAGGAACTACACCAAGATCAGAAACAAATTTCTTGATCCATACAGCCTCTTTTGCAGCATCAGATGCAGCGATGTACTCAGATTCTGTGGTTGAATCAGCTACCGTAGCTTGTTTACTGCTGTTCCACGTAACAGCACCACCATTTGCACAGAATACATATCCTGTTTGAGATTTGAAATCATCCCTGTCTGTTTGGAAGCTTGCATCAGAATATCCTTCAAAATTTAATTCTTTTGCACCACCGTATGTCAAACATCTATCTTTTGTTCTATTTAAATAACGCAAGATATTCTTAACGGCTGTCCAATGGTTAAAACCAGGGTTTGATTGAAATCTGCTTGTCATGCTTAAGGCAAAAGCTACATCTGGTCTTGTACATATCATTGCATACATTATTGAACCAATAGCTGAAGCGTATGGAATTTTCTCCATACTTTTGATTTCTTCTGAAGAAACCGGACATTGCTTCTTGGTCAAGTATGTCTTATGGGTCATCGGTGTAAAACCTTTTCCCGATTTGTCCATTTTAAACCTTTTAACAATTTTGTCAATATATGTACCTTGGCTTAGAGATAAGATTCTTTGATTTCTATTTCTTTGAATCTTTACGCCTAGTATATAGGCGGCTTCTCCTAAGTCTTTCATTGAGAAACATTTTCTCAACCACTCCTTCACGGTCTGGAGTTCAGATGTATCGTTTCCTATTATCAGTATGTCATCTACATAAAGAATCAGGAAAACTATTTTGCTCCCACTCGATTTGATATATACACAAGGATCGTCTTTGTTCTTAACAAAACCAAAATCAGTAATTGATTCATCAAAACGACGATTCCAGCTTCGAGATGCTTGCTTAAGACCATAAATTGATCTTTTCAATTTGCAACCCTTATTTGGATGTTTGCGGTCTATGAAACCTTCAGGTTGTGTCATGTACACATCCTCTTCGAGAACACCATTCAAGAACGCGGTCTTCACGTCCATTTGCCAGATTTCATAATCATGAAATGCTGCAATGGCTAGCAAGATTCTTATGGACTTGAACATGGCAACAGGAGAGAAAGTTTCATCATAGTCAATACCATGAATCTGTCGATAACCTTTAGCAACTAATCTTCCTTTGTAAGTTTGTATTTTGCCATCCATGTCGATCTTCCTTTTGAAGATCCATTTGCAACCAATGGGTTTGGACCCTTTGGGAGCATCAACGAGGTCCCATACTTCGTTGCTATACATGGAGTCCATTTCAGAGTTCATGGCTTCCAGCCATTTGTCTGAGTCATCTCCCGACATTGCTTCGTTATAAGATTCAGTTTCTTCACCATCGTCTTCATGAATAGTTTCATCTTCTATTGAAACAAGAAGGTTCAATTTAAGAGGAGGTTGACTCTCTCTAATTGATCTTCGTGATGTCAGTGTGTAATCTGGTTGCTCATTTATTCCATCTTGTATGGGCACATCGTATAGAACTATATTTTCTTGAGGTTCTTCATTGACAATCTCATTTTCAACTTCTTCGTTTAGAACAACGTTTTCTATTTGGTTATCAACCATGATCTGATCACGATGTTCATAACTCGATGTGTGAGTACCTTCTGTGTCCATTTCTTGTTCTTGAGTATCTTGTGGTTCTTGCTCTTCATTAAGAACAATGTTTCTCCCACTAGACTTTCTAGAGAGAAAATCTTCTTCTAAGAAAACACCGATTTTGGCAACTATTATTTTGCCTGTGTGTTTTTGGTAGAAGTAATACCCAGGAGTTTCCGTTGGGTATCCCACAAAGTTACATTTAACCGATTTGGGACTGAGTTTGTCAGACATTAGAGTCTTGACATATGCCTCACATCCCCAGATTCTCATGAAATGCAAATCCGGTATTCCTCCTTTCCATATCTCATATGGGGTTGAAGGAACCGTCTTAGATGGCACACAGTTCAGTGTGGTAGCTGCTGTCATAAGTGCGTGTCCCCATAGGGACTCGGGTAAGTCAGTTTTATTCATCATTGTTCGAACCATGTCCAACAAGGTTCGATTTCTCCTCTCAGATACACCATTTAGTTGAGGTGTACCTGGAGGGGTCAGTTATGAAATGATTCCCATGTCACGGAGGTAAGCTTTGAAATCATCGCTCAAGTATTCGCCACCTCGATCAGATCGTATGGCTTTAACCTTTCTTGCTAACTGATTTTCAGCTTCATTCTTGAACTGCTTGAACTTTTCAAGCGATTCAGATTTATGTTTCATTAGGTATACATAACCGTATCGATTGAAGTCATCAGTGAAGGTGATGAAATAGCTGAAACCTCCTTTTATGTAGGTGATGCACTTTTGACAAATCAAAATTTATAGACATTTAAGAATGTCTATAATTTCAGAACTATTGGAACTAAAAGATTGTTTTATTATGCACTTATTAAATATTTATGACTTATCATAAATCAACATATTAATATTAACAAACTTAATATCTTAGATAATAAGATATTCAAAATATTATTCCAAAAACAAACTTAATGGAAAGTCTAAACATAAATAAATCAATCATTATTCACTTGAAACTAAAACTTAAGATGAAAAAGAAGACGGATAACATGGATGTCTTGTCACACGAACAGGACATTGTAAGTTTTCAGAGTCTCTACTCCTCTTCTTCTTCTTCCTCCTCTTCCTCTTCCTCTTTATCAGATTCTTCTGTGTGAGAAACAATATTTCAATAACACATGTTAGTAACTAGATTACTACATATTCAATGAATCTTTAAGATTTTGGTTATAACGTTTATACCTGAGCTTGAGGGTTCGACATTGATAGTCTCAGAGACTTTGTCTGGTGAGTCTTTACTCATCTTGGATTTTCTCATAGTTTCAATGTCTTCCAATTTCCTTTTTCTTTCTGCCTTCATATTTTCTTCGCCAATTTCAAGTAAATCGACGAGGTGGTCAAAGTTGCAGTTTCCTTCTATAAGGATGTTAACTGTCTTTCGCAGTTCTGGAATGAGAGACTGGAGTATGCAAAATCTTCTCATGCCTATATCGACATAGAACCCACATTGTTGAAGTCTGTCTGCATAGCTCATCAGCCTGTTGTAATGTTCTCTAACGGTACTGTTAATAGACATCTTCACATTGAACAGTTTCCACAACAGCTGGTACCTTCTTGTGGGGTTCCGATCCCCATAAGTTTTCTCAAGGTATAAGATAGTATCATGTGCATTCAAGTTCTCGATCTCACGTCTTATGATCGGCATCACAGATGACATAATGAGTCGGTGAACATGAATGGACTTAATTGTATAATGATGATAGCTAATCCAGTCTTCTTTTGAGCCTGTATTTCTGTCAGGCATAGAAGGTGGCAAATCCTTGGCTATGAAACCAAGATCGTCGTTCCTTAGCATTCTTTTGAATGCCTCTGACCAGGTCACGTAGTTGGAATCGTCAAGACGATTGTTTTCCACTGCAGCTTTAAATTCTTTCACTGCTTCTGAAGCCATGAGATTCAACGGGTCCATATCTAATATATATATATAGACAGACAGAGTTAGAGATAATTATATTCTACAAATTTAAAAGTAAAATATTTAAGCACAATATTAATTCTAGTATTTACATGTAAATTATAAATTACTTATTATAATAAAGATGTTACATAAAAGTATATATTATAAGGACTTTATATAATATTTCGTGATTTGTTAATGGAAAAGTAACCCTCATCAATTCCATTAATTAGTCACTCAGAGAAAGTCAACAATTGCTCTAATATCCTATATTATCTCTGACGTTTAGAAAAGAAAAACAATTTTTCATTTAGCATTCTAACCGGTTTCAAAAGAATTGTCTACGATATCTAATCTAATTAGAGTACTCGTTTAGGTAGACCCAAGGGGCGAATCGGCGGACAGTATAGGTCGCCCTACGCGTCTAAAAGAGGGTATAAGAGCACTCCCTTGGGTTAGAGACACACTCAAAACTTTTCTCAATTAGATCGAGGACCCATCCGTTGGAAGACATTATACCTAATATTTATTGAGGGGTTTTAGGTGATCCTAACGTTTGTCTTTAAATTGAACATAGTTAACTAATTTAAATGTTCTAAGAATTAAGACAATGAATATGTAATACATAATCCTATTTCGTAAAACATATTCTATTTCGAATTAAATATACTTTTGAAAGTATACTTATATTTATATATATTATGAAGATTTTAAAGACAAACCCTTTTATCTTTAAATAAAAGATAAATAAATCACTTAAAGATAAAATATCTTAATTCATGATTTATCTTTTCTATAAATGAATAAAAGATAAATAACTATCTTTATAGATAAAATATCTTTAATCAAGCTTTGTCATATTACAAAATAAAAGATAAATAACTATCTTATAGATAAACTATCTTTTATCATAATATATATATATATCTTTTATTTCCATTAAAGTTTAGATCTTTTCTATTACTATAATAAGTAAAAGATTATTTATTATCTTAATCTAATTAAGAATTATTGATTATAGATAAAATTTATGAACAACCAATTTGTGAATCAATAAATGAATAACATAAACAATAATGGAAACAAACTTCATAAGATTGATAATAATATTGAATAAATCATATTTATTAATAATTAATATCATATATATTAGATTTTCAATTCTCATATTTAAAGATATTTATAATAATTATAAATAAAATAAAATAAACACTTTAAATCGTATTTTAAAATAATTAAACATAAATATAATTAAATATCAAATACCGGGATACGAGTTCGGGATAGACCCGAGCTTGTACGGGTTGCCCTCGGGCAACCCCGGTCACGAAGGGGGAGACCGGGCAGGGCCGAAGGCCTTTGCCCGGAAATAGTTAATTTTTGACCCAGATCCGGGTCAAGAAGGACCCGGATCCGGGTCTGTTCGGTGTGGGCCCGGGTCAGCGTAGACCCGGGCCGAAGCCCTGAGTCCAACCCGGGTCGGGTACCCGGGTCAGACCCAGGTTGGGTGTGCCCGGATCATAGCGATCCGGGCTGGGCGGCTTTGGGCTGGATTAGAACCCAGCCCGTGGGCCTGATCCAATCAGGCCCACCCGAAGTGAGAGTGGGCTGGGTTAAACCCAGCCCGTGGGCCTGATCCAATCAGGCCCAAGCGATTTAAAAAAAAAATAAATTGTTTGGCTAGGGTTTTGAAACCCTAGCCGTCGCCCATTGGCTCCCATCGAATGGGAGCCACAAACGCCGGCGCCACCCGGAATCATGGCGGCGACGGTGAAATCGCCGCCGGTTCCGGTGGTGGTGCCGCCGTTTATTTTTCCCTTTTTCTTATTTAATAATACACATTAAAATTAAATAAAAACCAATCCCGATTCTAAATCGGATTCCAAACAACACACAAAATTAATCATAATTAATTTTCTAACGCTCCCACTGAAAATCTAATCACACCAAAAATTTTCTAAAATTATTTCGGTCAACATATCTAATTTTCGAAAATTACTCAGACCGGCTCTGATACCACTGTTGGGTTTTTCGATGACTTTTCTCAATCCCGAGGCGGAAATCACGGGATATCATCGAACAATAAAGATCTAGAATAATTACGAGAATTAAGATATCGTTTAGAGATCGTTACCAAACTTCGGTACTTTTGCCAACTGTACCGAATAACTGCCGATTCCTTTGATTCTGGAGCTTGTCGAATTTAGGATTTAGCGCCTCAAGTGTTGCGCCTCTATTTCGTCCACCACGTCACTCGGGAACGTCTTAGATGACCGGAAAACACCTCGGAGGATAGGTTAGATCCTTGTCGGTGTTTAGATGATCAACCGTTGATTGAACCGGGGAGGAAGCCACGAAATTCGACTCACTAGGGAGGGAGCTCGAATTCTAGGAGGCTAGGGTTTCTATTGTGTGTGTTGTGTTTAATTATGAGTCATATTAGGGTATTTATAATACCTTATGGTCATGACCTAGTGGGCTTTCTAAAAGCCCACCTAATGGGCTTTCTAAAAGCCCAATCATGGATTAATTAATCTATTATTAATTAATATGAATCATAATTAATACTTGGGCCCGAGTGGGCCCATTATGTCGGTTATGGTTATCGGGTCGATATCCGATAACCCGAGAGATACAATATCGGGTTCGGGCATAACCAACAGAATCATGATATACATTAAATATAACGCGTCATATACATTAATCTAAGTTTATATAAAAGGAGAATCACATAGAGATGACATGGCACTACAAAGAAGCAGAGATGTTGGTTTCTAATTTTTGTAGAGTTTAGATTATTTTTTAGGTTTAAAATGATAAAAAAAACGTATAAGTACCATGAATCATGATATACATTAAATATAACGCGTCATATACATTAATCTAAGTTTATATAAAAGGAGAATCACATAGAGATGACATGGCACTACAAAGAAGCAGAGATGTTGGTTTCTAGTTTTTGTAGAGTTTAGATTATTTTTTAGGTTTTAAATGATAAAAAAACGTATAAGTACCATGAATCATGATATACATTAAATATAACGCGTCATATACATTAATCTAAGTTTATATAAAAGGAGAATCACATAGAGATGACATGGCACTATAAAGAAGCAGAGATGTTGGTTTCTACTTTTTGTAGAGTTTAGATTATTTTTTAAGTTTAAAATGATAAAAAAACGTATAAGTACCATGAATCATGATATACATTAAATATAACGCGTCATATACATTAAATATGCAAAGGTGATTAATACACATACAATGTCACTACTACAAAACGTGGATTACATGACTGAGATTCCTAGTCGTGTAAACGTTTACACGACATGCATGGCATGTGTAACATTCATAACGCATTTGGACAATCGTTTTATTTCTGCCCATTACTTTTTTGATACACAATCATTCTCACTCCTTCCACGATCATCTAAGTCCTTCGATCTTCTCCGCTAACCTCCGACCCCGCTACGCCTCTATCAAAGTTCATTCCAGCTAAATCATCGAAATTCAAAGCTGAATCCCTGAAGCAGATTACCAATGGGTTCGTCAGCTGAAGGTGAGAAATGGAAGAGTAGGTACCTTGATTCTCCGGCGAGCCTGGAACGTCGCGAGCTTCACGGTGCTGACATTGCTTCCTTCTCCTTCGAGCTTTCAATCAATTTACAGGTTTTGTGAAGAGACAGAGCGTTTTAGGGTCTATATATTTCCAGATTATGCCGCATCAGATTCTAAGATTTTGCTTACTGGTGCCACGTCGGAAGGTTTCGCTAATCTGATTGATTTCATTTCAACGTAAGCTTCTCAACTTCATATTTTAAGTGATCGAATTAGCGTTAATGTAATATCTTTGAAGTTGTATTTGGGCTGATTTTCTTGAACTTCATTGGTGTTAATATTGTCTTTATAGACTTTAGCATAGTAACTGTTTGAGAGAAGTCCATATCATGGCTTCGATCCGAGCATATTAATTCTGCTCTCAGAAATACGCCCGGGTTAGTTATCACTTAGTTTTGTATGTATCGCATCTGTTACGGAGGATTTTTCCGTAGTTGGTTTTCAAATGTACGGTTATTTGTTATATTTAGCCTTGGCTAAGCATTACCAGAATATTAAAATATTTTTTATTTGATGATTTTGTTTTATTTCTTTTTGAGGTTGTTAAGAAAAAAGTATATTAGTAAATACCAAATCTTCCTTTGATATATACTTATGAGTTTATTGGAAATCTATTTATAAGCTAATTATGGTGACACACAGCTAAACGAGTCACCGAGCAGCAGCAAAGATTTTAGCACATCAAGCTCTCTTGGTTGTTATGCGATTGGGTAACGGAGGTCTTTTCGGGAACCATCACTGGAGAGCAATGGATCATATCAGTCATCGTTCTGAGTGAGGAGAAAATTTCAAGTAATACGGTGAGTTTAAATCGGTATAGACCCTATATTTTTTAATTTTCTTTTCTTTTTCCATATTGCAACTTCTAATAAGTATTAATAATATATTGTTACTTCAATTCTAAATTTTGATTTGAACATGGGTGAATTAGCTAGCATAAGAAATTTGGTTGCGATATCGATTTGCTTTTAAACAGTTCATCCATAAGAAATTTAGTAAGTTTTTCTTTCTAATTGCAGTTTGCTTTTGCCTTTGCCTTTGCATCATTTATATTGCTAAATAAACATTTCATGACACTTATGGTGATGGTTTACACTTTGTAACGCCCCTAGATGGGGGTTAGTAGAATAAGACAAAAACGACGATTTTTCAAACTTGGACCGGTCAATGACACATCATCATTTAAACAATATCGTTGAATATTCAACGTCCACGTTAACAAACACATAACTTTTGCCCATGGGACTTAAAACGACAATACAACATCAACGACCACAGTTTATACAACACCATAAAACGACAATTACAAAGTACCACCATCACAAATATCCTTAATTTAATCCTTTACATTTTCGAAATTAAAGATCAACTAAAAATACGAAATTCACCACGACGAACATTAAAGGTTTAGGTAAGCAAAACGACACGTAGACTTCCTGAATCAAATTATTCCTCGTCCGGAGTCTGGTACTGAACACCACCTGAAGCTGGAAAGAAAAAGATGTATATGGAAGGGATGAGCACCACACGCTCAGTAGGGAATCTATTACCAATTCTCTTTACCGAACCATTATTAGTCAAATTTCAATTAATTAAATTAAATGACATCATAACCCATTTAATCATCATAATTTCACTTTCAACAATAAAACAGATAAATAAATATACTCCACAAAAGTCAAATCATTTCGGTGGTCCATGCCGAGTCAGCTCGCGCCTTTTCTCCACTATATCCCATCGAGTCCTCAAGGCACGAGCACAGGTGGACTAGAAGTCCCTAACCGTAACTCGTCCTCGACTCGGGATCCTAATCACCACCAAAGACGGCCAGTTCGCCATGGGTCGAAATGTTGACTTTTGGGTCACCAATCATATCCATATCCATAATCATATCCGGCCTACTGCGCAGTAGCCAGCTGCTCGTCAGCAGCTCATCCGCCCAAAGCGGGTACCATATCATAATAATCATCATCCGCCCGAAGCGGGTACCAATATCATAATAATCATCATCCGCCCGAAGCGGGTACCACATCAACATACGTCATCCCGACGTAACCATAAACATAAAATATAACCAGCATCAATCCGATGCAACCATACCTGGTATCCAGCCTCGCTATCAAGCGACGACTATATAACATTAATTTTATTAATTATCAAATCATTTCATTAATTCCAATTTTTAACCTATCCGGTTCGATCTTCATTAAATCGTTGGTTTCTACATTCATTTTAAAAGCGAGAAAAGGTAATAGCCCCTACCTCGATCTGTGGAAACTTTGACCGATCGACTAGCTAGTCGAAGATGCGGGTTCGTCTTGGCCTTGACTTCGATGATCAGAGACTTCGGGATCCGATGTACTATTCATAACGGGTGATTCAGGTAGCACGGTTTTCGAGGTGACCACGGGACGACTATCCGCGCCAACTATAACACCGATACCATCCATAAGTCAAATATTACTAAGATTGGAATTCAAATTGTAAATTGAAAACCCGATACGCTGACATTTAACCCGGGCCGAATTCCCGTCGGGCACGCAAAACGAGGCAGTAAAACGGGCATCAATTCGACAATGTGATACCTCTCCTAGCCTAATTCGACTATTCTAAACACAATGGCGAGGTCAATTTCATCAATCAAGGCCCAGAACACACCTAATTTGATCATCTAAATTCAGAAACTAGGTCAAGGAAATTCGGGCTTACCGAGAGTCCGATGACGATTCCGATCGAGGGCTTTCGATCTCCTCGACGAGGGCTTCAAAACCCCTCAAAAAAATCCGAGATCGGAAAATGACGCGGCGGCCGACGGCGGCGGCCGGCGACGACGACGGCGAGGTGGCACCACCAACGGACTCTAATAGGCGTCATGAACATGATTCCGGTGTTAGTTTTCTCAAAATCTAACCGGAATGAAATAGATCTAAGGTTTTAAAACCGAACCTTCCGGCGATTATTCCGGTCAAACGCCGCCACCTCCGGTCGACTTCCGCCCAGCAGCTTGTTCGCCTCCTCGAGAGCTTTCCAACGGTACCAAGATCTCGCCGATCGGAGCTCCGGTGACCGAGTTGTCAAGCTTTGAACATTTTGTTGAGGGAGAAATTTTTTTTTTAAGAACAGAGAGAGGGAGAGATACGGGAGGAAGGAGAGGGAGAAAAGGAAAAGAAGAGGGGGGGAGAAAAGAGGGTATCGAACCCTGACTGAAATTTTTTTTTTTTTTTTTTATATATATATATATAATATATATTTTGGGTTTTACAATACTCCACCCCTTTAAAAATTTCGTCCTCGAAATTTAAACGGAACTACCCCCGAACAAAAAGGGGTACTTCTCCATCATCTCCGACTCTAACTCCCATGTTGCCTCTCGAGGGTCGTGGTTTTTCCATACCACTTTAACTAGTGGAATTTCTCGTCGACGAAGGACTTTGACTTCACGGTCGATAATATGAAGTGGGTGTTCCACGTACGTCGCATTTTCTTGAATAGGTATCTCTGTCCACTCAATGATTTGTTGAGGATCGGGTTCATATTTTCTCAACATCGACACATGGAACACATTGTGAACATGAGATAATTGCGGAGGTAAATCAAGCCTGTAGGCAAGTGGCCCGACTCTTTCAACTATCTCGAATGGACCTGTGTATCGCGGAGCCAACTTTCCTTTTATTCTGAAACAGGAAACACCACGCATGGGCATCACCTTCAGGAATACATTGTCACCAGCCATGAATTCTAGTGGCCTTCGTCTTCGATCCTCATAACTCTTCTGACGACTTTTGGCAGTCTTAAGTCTTTCCCGAATAAGCTTAATCGCTTCTGTTGTCTCTCTGAAGCGGAAAGGACCGAGAGTAATACGATCTTCATACTCCAACAAATAGGCAAACGGCAAGGTCGACCATACAAGGCCTCACCATACCCGTACTAGCCTGAAAACTTTTATTGTATGCAAATTCTACGAATGGAAGGTGCTCTTTCCATTTTCCTCTGAAATCCAAGACGTACATTCGAAGCATGTCTTCAAAGATTTGAATTACTCGCTCTGATTGGCCGTCAGTCTGCGGGTGAAAAGTTGTGCTCAAATTCAAATAAGTTCGCATTTATTTTTGTAATCCTCTCCAAAACTTTGAGGTGAAACGAGCGTCTCGGTCGGAAACTATTGAAACAGGGACTCCATAAAGCTTTACTATCTTTTCCGCATATAGTTTTCAGAGTTTCGGAACCTTGTAACATGTCCGAATGGTTAAAAACTGGCCTGATTGTGACAATCTATCAGCGATCACCCACACTGCATCATGTCCACCTCGAGCCCGAGGAAACCCCAAAACGAAGTCCATAGTGATGCAGGCCATTTTCACTCGGGTATTTTCAGTGGCCTGAGCTCCCCGTTGGGTTTCTGATACTCTGCTTTGACCATTTCAAAATATGGACATCTCTTCACGAATATCGCCGCATCGAATTTCATTCTGTACCAATAATATTGCCTCTTCAGATCTTGGTACATCTTCGTACTCCCTAGGTGAATAGAAAAATTGGAACGATGAACTTCATGTAAGATGGCTCTTCGTAGTGTAGCATCATCAGCTACCGCAAGCCTTCCTGTGTACAATAAAAATCCATCGACTCCCACACTCCATCCTTCAAGTTGTTCTCCATCTTGTAACTGATTTCCATATCTCTTGTAATGTCTCATCACTCCACTGACTTTGTATGACTTGGAGTATCATTGATGGAACGGCTATAACGTTGTACGCACATGCTTTAAATTCGTCGGTATGGAATTCCAAATTGTAATCACCAACGGTAACCGATCTTTCCCATGGTTCGAATGTCAGAGAAGTAACCAAACCATGGTTTTTCCGACTCAATGCATCGGCCACCACATTTGCTTTTCCTGGGTGATAATGTAGACTAAATTCATAATCTTCCATATACTCCACTCATCTTCGTTGTCGTAAATTCAAGTCTCTCTGTGTGAACAAATACTTAAGACTTTGATGATCAGTGAATATCTTAAATCTTGAGCCGTAAAGATGACAACGCCAGATTTTGAGTGCAAATATAACAACTGCTAGCTCCAAGTCGTGGGTAGGATAGTTTTGTTCATGCGGCTTTAACTGCCTAGAACCATATGCCACCACTCTCCCTTGTTGCATGAGCACACAGCCTAGTCCACATCGAGATGCATCAGTATACACTGTAAACACTTCATCTACATTGGGAACAACAAGGACAGGAGCACTCGTCAATCGTCGTTTCAATTCTGAAAAGACTCTTCACATCTGTCATCCCAACTGAACTGAACATCTTTTCTGGTAAGCTTGCTTATCAGCGCACCAATCTTTGAAAAATTCTCCACGAACGTTCTGTAATAACCCGCAAGCCCTAGGAAGCTTCGGATTTTTACCACATTCTTGGTTGTCTCAAGTCTAAGATAGCTTCAATCTCTAACGGTCTATGACAATACCTTCTTGAGAGGTCACGTGGCCTAAGAACTTCACTTTAGTCATCCAGAATTCACCTTTTTTTTTTTTTTTTTTTTTTTTTTTTTTTTTTTGCGTAGAGACGATGGTCCCGCAAAGTCTGCAAAACAATCCGCAAATGTTCTGCGTGTTCTTTTAAGGTTCTCGAATAGATAAGTATGTCGTCAATGAAGACAACAACGAATCGATCCAAATATGGTCGGAAAATTCTATTCATTAAGTCCATAAACGCTGCTGGAGCGTTCGTTAAACCAAAAGGCATACCCGTGAACTCAAAGTGACCATATCGTGTACGAAACACTGTCTTCGGAATGTCGGTATCTCGAATCTTCAATTGATGGTAACCTAACCGCAAATCTATTTTTGAGAAGTATTTGCATCCTTCCAATTGGTCGAATAAGTCATCAATGCGCGATAAAGGACATTCATTCTTGATCGTTATCTTGTTGAGCTGTCGGTAGTCCTCACAAAGGCGTAAACTACCATCAGTTTTCTTAGCGGATAACACCAGCGCTCCCCACGGGGATGCACTCTGCTAGATAAACCTTTTACTCAACAGATCGTCTAATTGCTTCCTCAATTCTGCCAATTCTGCTGGAGCCATACGGTAATGAGCCATAGAATTCGAAAAACTCCCAGGAACTAGGTCAATGTCAAACCCAATCGACAATCTGGAGGAAATCCTAAAATCTCTGCGGAAAACACATCTTCAAGATCTTGTACTATTGGGATGTGCGGGTCGATTGCACTTTGCCTCACACCTTCAATGGTACAATTAACTTCCGACCCTTCAAAATTCATCTTTCCTCCAAGGAGAGACTTCAAGATAAAATTACGAGGCCATATTAACATGCTCATTTTCTTTTCTTCTGTGGGTGCCATGTTTTGTAGCAGTCTACTATAGCACGGTACTTCTGTAATATATTCAATTCCAATGTCACATCAAACTATAGAGGATTTTGGAACAGGATCTCCTTAAAAGATTTCATTATTTCAACTGCAGAACTAAGAGATTGTATCACGTATTATGGAACATTATACAATGCAGATTCTTCAAGATTTAACGGGGGACGCAGATTTAGGGTACTTTGGGAATTCCGAACCATGTTGATCAACTGTAAAAAGATTAAATGTCAGGATTACGGATGGTGATACAAAATAAAACACGACAAAACGCAAAATAAAAATAAAAATGATGGTGTTGTACCCTAGGTGCCGTAACCTAGGCTCTGATACCAAACTGTAACGCCCCTAGATGGGGGTTAGTAGAATAAGACAAAAACGACGATTTTTCAAACTTGGACCGGTCAATGACACATCATCATTTAAACAATATCGTTGAATATTCAACGTCCACGTCAACAAACACATAACTTTTGCCCATGGGACTTAAAACGACAATACAACATCAACGACCACAGTTTATACAACACCATAAAACGACAATTACAAAGTACCACCATCACAAATATCCTTAATTTAATCCTTTACATTTTCGAAATTAAAGATCAACTAAAAATACGAAATTCACCACGACGAACATTAAAGGTTTAGGTAAGCAAAACGACACGTAGACTTCCTGAATCAAATTATTCCTCGTCCGGAGTCTGGTACTGAACACCACCTGAAGCTGGAAAGAAAAAGATGTATATGGAAGGGATGAGCACCACACGCTCAGTAGGGAATCTATTACCAATTCTCTTTACCGAACCATTATTAGTCAAATTTCAATTAATTAAATTAAATGACATCATAACCCATTTAATCATCATAATTTCACTTTCAACAATAAAACAGATAAATAAATATACTCCACAAAAGTCAAATCATTTCGGTGGTCCATGCCGAGTCAGCTCGCGCCTTTTCTCCACTATATCCCATCGAGTCCTCAAGGCACGAGCACAGGTGGACTAGAAGTCCCTAACCGTAACTCGTCCTCGACTCGGGATCCTAATCACCACCAAAGACGGCCAGTTCGCCATGGGTCGAAATGTTGACTTTTGGGTCACCAATCATATCCATATCCATAATCATATCCGGCCTACTGCGCAGTAGCCAGCTGCTCGTCAGCAGCTCATCCGCCCAAAGCGGGTACCATATCATAATAATCATCATCCGCCCGAAGCGGGTACCAATATCATAATAATCATCATCCGCCCGAAGCGGGTACCACATCAACATACGTCATCCCGACGTAACCATAAACATAAAATATAACCAGCATCAATCCGATGCAACCATACCTGGTATCCAGCCTCGCTATCAAGCGACGACTATATAACATTAATTTTATTAATTATCAAATCATTTCATTAATTCCAATTTTTAACCTATCCGGTTCGATCTTCATTAAATCGTTGGTTTCTACATTCATTTTAAAAGCGAGAAAAGGTAATAGCCCCTACCTCGATCTGTGGAAACTTTGACCGATCGACTAGCTAGTCGAAGATGCGGGTTCGTCTTGGCCTTGACTTCGATGATCAGAGACTTCGGGATCCGATGTACTATTCATAACGGGTGATTCAGGTAGCACGGTTTTCGAGGTGACCACGGGACGACTATCCGCGCCAACTATAACACCGATACCATCCATAAGTCAAATATTACTAAGATTGGAATTCAAATTGTAAATTGAAAACCCGATACGCTGACATTTAACCCGGGCCGAATTCCCGTCGGGCACGCAAAACGAGGCAGTAAAACGGGCATCAATTCGACAATGTGATACCTCTCCTAGCCTAATTCGACTATTCTAAACACAATGGCGAGGTCAATTTCATCAATCAAGGCCCAGAACACACCTAATTTGATCATCTAAATTCAGAAACTAGGTCAAGGAAATTCGGGCTTACCGAGAGTCCGATGACGATTCCGATCGAGGGCTTTCGATCTCCTCGACGAGGGCTTCAAAACCCCTCAAAAAAATCCGAGATCGGAAAATGACGCGGCGGCCGACGGCGGCGGCCGGCGACGACGACGGCGAGGTGGCACCACCAACGGACTCTAATAGGCGTCATGAACATGATTCCGGTGTTAGTTTTCTCAAAATCTAACCGGAATGAAATAGATCTAAGGTTTTAAAACCGAACCTTCCGGCGATTATTCCGGTCAAACGCCGCCACCTCCGGTCGACTTCCGCCCAGCAGCTTGTTCGCCTCCTCGAGAGCTTTCCAACGGTACCAAGATCTCGCCGATCGGAGCTCCGGTGACCGAGTTGTCAAGCTTTGAACATTTTGTTGAGGGAGAAATTTTTTTTTTTAAGAACAGAGAGAGGGAGAGATACGGGAGGAAGGAGAGGGAGAAAAGGAAAAGAAGAGGGGGGGAGAAAAGAGGGTATCGAACCCTGACTGAAATTTTTTTTTTTTTTTTTATATATATATATATAATATATATTTTGGGTTTTACACACTTTGATGTGTTGAAACTTAAATGCAACACATGAACTTTAAGAAAACTTAAGAGATATGAATTCGTATAAAATATTTCCATCAAATCTAGCTTTGAGGACTTTTGTGATTGTTTAGGCAATTTTATATAGTGTATTGCTTTTTATCCGTTTGTTCATCTTAATAGACAATGTTATTTTTTTTACTCCATACCACTGATGATCATTACATCTTAACATGAGTTTTATTATATTCTATTTGATGATTTTGTTTTATTTTCTTTTTGAGGCTGTTAAGAAAAAAGATATTAATAAATACCAAATCTTCCTTTGATATATACTTATGAGTTTATTGGGAATTTGATTATAAGCTAATTATTTTCAGTTTGGTGTTACAGCTAAAACTTTTGGTGAGCGAAGTGGTGATAACAGGATGGGAAGTTTCATCCGGTCTTGATCCAGAGAGACCTTTTTATTTTATCATTCTTTTAGAAAACGAGATTTTTTTCTTCACTTCAAATCACTATCGATTAGGGGTGGCAATTTGGGACCGGACACGAAACACAAAACGGTTACGACACGATTTAAATGGGTTTGGGTCTACCATAAATGGATCTGGGTCCATCCATGTCGAACACGATTAAATAACGGGTAAACACGACACGAACCCGATAACGCGATGGGCCCCAATTAGACACGATTAAGAAGCAAAAAATTGCATTTTATGCATTTATATATGCTATAAAGTGTTCTACTACTTCTTATATATGGCATTTATACTTTTTAAATTTATTAATTACGTTGTACAATTGATGAATATAAAAAATTGTTAGTAAACTTTAAAATTTTAGATCATATAGTTAAATAAATTAAGTAAAATGAGTGTAAATTAAATTAATTTATAACTTTAAAATATGTGAATGTGTTTAATGGGTTAAACGGGTAGACACGATAAACACGTTATTTAAATGGCGCGGGTCTGGGTCTCATCTTCTAACACGATTAATAAATGAGGCGGGTCTGGGTCTACATTAAATAAGTAAAAAACGATTAAGACCCGGCACGAACACAACTTAAGATGAGTTTTATTGTATTCTATTTGATTATTGGTCTTCTTTTCTTTTAAAGGTTGTAAAGAAAAAGAATAGTAAAATGATAAATCTTAATTTATATATTTATGACTTTCTTTTCACCATTAATTTGGACTAATTTTTTTTTACTGCGAGTCTAATTCTAAGCTAATTATTTTAATTTTTGTGTTATACGAAAACTTTTTCGTGATCAAGGAAAAGAAAAAAGTTTCAAATAAAAAGAAAAGAAACACAATTGGAACATACGTTAGACCACAATTTTGAAGTATTCAAGATTTTTTTTCAATTGAAGCATTTTTTAATGGAATCTTTATGTTAGTACCGAATTTCTAATAAATTTCATACGTGTCCGAAGATTGATAAATTCGAAATGGAAATCTCGGAAAAGTCGGCCTACACTCACAAACTCAGTCTCTTAGACATTAAGTCATTGAATGTTTATTGGCTCCATTTTCATTAATCGGAGTTCTCTTAAACAGAGCATGGAATTACAAGCTAATGGGCCGGACGGGCCCGACCTAATTAACCTTAAAACATTAATAACTCACTTAATTAATAACCTAACGATATAATTAATTATCTTACGACACAATTAACAAATCTAAACGATAAATTCAATTTAAATTATCCTAAATGCGTAATGAAATAACCTACATAATTAAATAAAAGACTCTTTTTAAATAAACGACTTAATCCTAAACTCCGAGATATCGAACTTTTACGTTTGGAACCTTGAGTTACTCTTTTGTTTTAGTACATTTGGAACCTATCCACTCTATTGTGTGCCAGCTCTTGCTGTCTCAGATGGGTTCTAAGCAGTTCCGGTTCCGCCCTAGAGCAGAATCTTATCTTAGACTCTTCAAATCTCTCACCTTTTTGAAGTTCGGGTTGTGCGCTAGCTTTGGATCAGTATTTTAAATCTTGACATACCGGCTTTGAACAACTGATCTCATTCATAGTTCCCACTGGTGTGGTAGCTCGCTTCTTGACTTCGGCAAATTACGATTTACTCAACTATTCGAAATGTAAGAATTATTAGTCTCGGACTCTCGATTACAGTTTAATCATTTTCTTTCTTAAAATAGTAATTTCTCTTATATTCTTTCATTGTCCTTCATATATTTGTCACCCATTTTACTTCAAACATTTTCGATGTATGTATGTTTATGTAAATCTTTCAATCACAACACACAATTTTAATTTCAAAAGTTTACACTAAAATTTATAAGCTATGATTTATTGTCACTGCGCGAAGCGCGGTGCCATTCCACTAGTTCTAATAACATAGTAAGAAAATGATTATAAATATTGATTCTGTTGTTAGTGATATGAGGTAAATTTGATTCTCAGTTCACTTTATTCTATAATAGCCGAAAACCGGAACCTAAGGCATTCGAGTTTCTTTTTTCTTTCTTTCAGTGCATTTGATTTTTACGATTGTTTTTTTTTTCGGTTTAAAATTTAGTTTACAATTTTTTGTTCATCCTATTATGATAAAATCATTGTAAAAGTAGTTATATTTGCGGTCCAGGTGATTAATATTTTGACAAAAACTATAGAAATTCTACAATCTACAAATTCATTAGAAGCTTGATAAATCTTTTGACAACTTGACTTGAAAGGACATGGCTTATAATAGCTCTTTATTTGCATAAACCATAGCCTTATTATTAATGATTCACATGTCATCGTGAATTATTTTCCTTGTAGAAGATTGTACGAGAGAATAAATCTAGGCAGTATTCTTCATGAAAGGGCAGCTCGCGGCCGCCTCTCCGGCCGCAGTGCCACCGTTGATGAGTCCTCCGAGCAGTTCGCCTCGATCGTAGAAGAATTCCACCTTCACAATTTTATCTGCTTCATTCACCTGCAGGTTTTGAAACACAAAGTTATCGGTTTAGTGTCACATACTTACAATTAGTAAATTAATTAACTGTTTCGAATCCTATTATGATTAATATCATTATTTTTACCCTCTATATATTATTATCAGAAGAGAAAAAAGTTAGTGAACTTTGGATCGTTTTAACTGTTTCGAGAGGTTTTTATGAAATTGTAGTTGATAAAAAAAAATAAAAAATTAATAGCTTTATTGAAAAACTAAAAAAATATAAATTATATTAGGTGATATATATCTAACAGGTTATGTTTAATATGTTTATAGTTAATAAAATAATAATTCAGTCGTTTTAAATTTTAACTATTTTCTCAGCGAAACGAATTAGTAAAACCATGTTTCCAAGAAAGACACTATGTTTGTGTTATAGTACTAGATTATTAATATATAATACCTGAAAGATGGCCATGCCGATGAATTGTACCAGCTCTCCGGTGGGACTGCGGCCCTTGAAAGGACCTTCCATGAAACCCCAATGCCGAAACTTGTACACGATCTTCGGAGGACCCGAATAGACTTCCAGGATCTCCAGCGCAAAGCCCCGCGGAAATGTCGTTGTGAACGCTAATTGCGACGACTCGGCGGTCTCTTGGGCAGGATCGTAACACCGAAACTCCGGCGGAAGCGACGTCTGCAGCAGCGAGTTATAGCTTCCTCCGAGCTTGCGCTTCTCCTCCAGATTCAGAGCCTTCCTCCCTGATATGTGAAAATCAGGACATATTACCCGGTTATTAAACCCGGCTTTTGAACTAAATGAGGGCACCTAGAACATAATTCTTGATAGAACCGGAACCCGATTGAAAGAGGTTATGGGTTGCGGTTTCAGGATCCGACAATTCAGTACTTGATTACTAGTTTCCTCCGTCTAGGAGTGAAATTGAGGCCGGGAATATGTATACCACTTGTCCCGGTCCCAGTTTCCTAGTTTCTTACAATTTTTTAGTGGTACTAGTTTTTTAAAACCGGTTGAGTCTGTAACTGGTAGTCTAGTACAGAAAGGTAAAAAAAATTGTTTTTTTTTTTTAATTTAAAACTAGTAATCGGGTTTCTACCGTTTAGAAGCGGCAGCCCGTCATAACTCATAAATACCTTTTTTCTTTCTTTCAATTTTCTCCAAAAATACTGGTTTTTAAATTGGAAGTTTCATCCCTGCCACAAATCTAATTTTCAAGCATTACCAGTTATAAAAAAATATTAAATACATAATAAATTCATTCAACAAAACAGTTAGGGTTAACTGTTTGGGTTAATTGCGGTAAAAATATCTAACCTTTGGTCAAATTCTCTACTGTGTATACAACCTCCGTAAATGGCGGCAAAAGTACCCAAACTTGGCATTTGGGAGTTGACCGAGAATATCTATCTATGTGGCAATCAGTCTTTGCCATGTGGCATGCCACATGGCACTTGGCTGCCATGTGGCATGCCACGTAATTATTGGTTATGATTATTATTGGTTATTATTATCAAACATATTAAGTGATTTCGTTTCACCCGTAAACCGGATCGGAGGCGGAGCTTGAGTGAACCGTGAACGGAGATTTTTTTCTTTATTTATTTCGTTTGATCCACTTTTCTAAAATGAATAATTATACTTAAATATTCATTATTGGTTTTTATTGAAAAATAATTTTATTTTTTAAAAAATTAATTTTTTTTAAATAATAAAAAATATTTATTTTTTAAAAAAATTATTTAATAAAATAATAATTACGTGGCATGCCACGTGGCGGCCAAGTGCCATGTGGTGTGCCACGTGGCAAATGCTGATTGCCACATAGATAGATATTCTCGGTCAACTCTCAAATGCTAAGTTTGAGTACTTTTGCCGCTATTTATGGAGGTTGTATACACAGCAGAGAATTTGACCAAAGGTTGGGTATTTTTGCCGCAATTAACCCAAACAATTATTCTACAAACTTCTACAGAACATAATAATCAATAAATTTATTATTACGATTCGTTTTTTTATCACGGGTTTCCATCTACTAGAATTCGGTTGCGCGTTATGGACCCGAAGTTCAATTCCAATTCCCGAGTTGTCCAAATGGAAGTTTGGTTACCGTTTAAGCTGAGAGTGTAGACTTGGCGATCCACGGACTTGTAGTCTTCGAAGCGAGGCTTGTTGAACATCTCCATCTCCCATGTCTTCACCAAGTTCTGCACTTTCTCTTCCAGCGATCCCTCTGGCCATACCTGTGTCCATCCATCCGACTCATTCAAATTTTGATTATGTTCCACTCATCAATGGCCGATCGATCATGTTTAATTAAGCATGATGATGATCATGATGATAAAATAGTAGTCAACATAAATTGAGCTGATGAGCTCAATTAATAATGTTAATGACACGGGAAGCATGTCCTACAAACTAAGTAATGTGTGAGTTCCGGAACCCGTCGGAGCATGTGGTAACCCGATAAGAAACTCACTCTTCGATACAAATTTTACAGAAACCCTTTTTGTTTAACAATATAGATGTCCCATAAAAACATGTAAGAACCCCTAAAACACAAAAAAAAAATTCCATATTTTTTTATTAAATTTATTTATAAATCATTGATATTTATAATTAATATTTGTAAAGATGAGGATTTTATAATACCCATCATTATACTAATCGGTTATCGGTTTATTCCTAAAATCTGATTGGCCCTAATCAGTCGCGGAACCATTAATATTCAATGTTAGGGGGCTGGTTTGAAACTTTGGTAGAAACTAGAAGGTTAATTTGAAAATTCATCAAAATAGAAGGGGTTTGGATTGAAGATGTAATAGAATTATCACTCTAATTTTTTGTGGAAAAGAACCATAGCCTCTTCTATGTATATGTATAGGAAAATTGATATGAAGTATGAACTACTTATTTCAGTGAATTATATATATATATATATATATATATATATATATTATACCTTGGATCTGCCCTCTTCAAAGAGCTTGTTGACAGCGTCATAGTTGGGAGGAGCTCCGTTTCTCCATTTGGTGTTCTTCTCTGCTTCTCCATGCAGATAGGAACGATATTTATCTTCCTTTCCTTCCAAAGACGCCATTTCTTTTTCTTTCTTGCTTTCAAGTAATTGATTAAAGTGAGAAGCTCTTTGTGTGTAGAGTAATATATATGCAAAATGTTCACTAACTAAAAATCTCGTGATGATCACAGCAATGACGAGTTTGTGGTCATTGCTTAATATATATCCTCTTTGCATTTTGTCCCATGTATTGCCATTATTAAGTGTGCGAGTCAAAGTTTGGTCCAACACTTACAATTGTCAACATTGGCTCATCTAATATGTATATATAGTTGAGCCTCCAGATAGAGAATATAGGTTATCTTTTGTAATTTTAGAATAAATTTGATAGATTTCCATATAGGGTGAGTCAACACTTTGATCAGGAAGTCAACAGAGAGCTCGACAAGTCAACATAGCTCACCAACATGCTATGTTCAAAAGACTTGTTTCCTTATGAATAAGGAAGATTCCAAGTCTAAATGTACCAGGTCGATAAAGGTCTGATGAATAAGGAAGATTCCAAGACTTGTACTTTGTACTTTAATTTGTGAGTTTAAGCCTGACTTGGCTCAACTCCTAACAGAGATTCCCCCACTAGGGATTTCCCCACCAGAGCTTTCCCTAGCAGAGAAGAGCCCGACCAAAGATCTTCCTAGCAGGAGTTCTCCCGCCAGAGAACTTCCCACCAGAGATGGGTCCGACCAGAGAATCCTCCTAGCAGGAAAGGACCCGACCAGGAATGCTCCTACCAGAGGTGCCCCTACTAGAAGAGCTCCTACCAAGATTGCCCCGAGCAGAACTACACCCTAGCAGGCTTGCTAGGAACATACGACCAGAAGCCAAACTTGAGGAGCAAGTTTGGAGATTTGATACGATTTGGTTTCCCATTCTAATTAGGAAACGTGTAAATTGTAAAGATTTGATTGAGTCTATTTTAGGAATTTTAGCTAGGGTTTAGCTTTCTAGTTTCTCCTATAAATACTAGTGTTAGTGGTCAATTTTTGTAACTCTATTATTATTGCATTCGATTAATCAGAGAAGTTTTTTCTCCCAAAGTTCTTGCTTTCTTCTTCCTTTGTTCTTCGTGTTCTTTGGTTGCAGATCCATTAATTGGAACCATCAAGTGGTATCAGAGCACAGTGCCAGAGAAGATGTCGTCACAAAGCAAATCCACCGGAGGAGAATTGACGACGGCGACGAAGATCGGATCAAAGGAGGGAAGCGTGACGCTCCATTAGCTGATGCTCACGAAGAGCAATTACTCGGTTTGGGCGTTGAAGATGCGAGTGAATTTGCAGGCGCAAGGTGTTTGGGAGGCTATAGAAGGCAGCGATGTTGAAGGGCGCAAGGAGAGGCTGGCACTCGCCGCCATTTATCAAGGAGTTCCGGAAGACGTCCTTTTCATGAAACTCACGTCCGCTAGGAGACAAGGTGGATGAGACCACCGTTGTCACGAAATTCCTACGAGCCGTGCCACACAGGTACATGCAAATCGTGACATCGATTGAGCAGTTCGGCGACCTCAAGACCATGACGGTAGAGGAGGTTTTCGGTCGCCTCAAAACCCACGAGGAGAGACTTCGGGGCTATGGTGACAGAGAAGAGGAGAAGCGCCTCCTGCTCACGCATGAAGAGTGGACGCCAGACAGAAGAAAAACGGGGGAGCAGAATTCTCTTCCAATTCTTCTGGTCGGAGTAACTACGGCGGAGACAGCCGAGGACGTGGTACAGGTCGTGGACGAGGGCGAGGTCGAGACACGCGAGGTCGCGGCAATGGTGCAACCCGTCAAGAAAGTACGACCAGGAGAGACAAGAGCACAGTAAAGTGCTACAATTTTCAAAAGCTTGGGCACTTTGCTTCAGAGTGTTGCAGCAGGAACTACAAAGAGGAAGCAAATCTGATGAGATTCGATGAAGATCAGCCGGCCCTGATGTTTGCCGAACAGGAGGTGAGCCTGGACGGACAAGAAGACGAGGAGACGATCCTCATAGGCGAGAGAGAGCATACCTGCCCGGAGACCAGAGAGCAGACCTGGTCGGAATCCGAGCAGAGACCAGAGACCAGAGACCAGACACCACAGACCAGAGAGCAGACCAGCTCGGAGATGGTTTTCCTGATCGAGGACAAGGTTATTTCAAACCTCCTCGTTGACGGAGAGCACAAAGTCTCTACCGATGTCTGGTACCTAGACAACGGCGCGAGCAACCACATGACAAGAGACCGAGCTAAGTTTGAAGAGCTTGATGAGAAATTCACGGGCAACGTGACATTCGGCGATGGCTCAATCGTCGAAATTAGAGGCAGAGGGTCTATCCTGTTCATGTGCAAGAACGGGGACCAGGACCTCATGACCCAAGTGTATTACATCCCAAAGTTGAAGAGTAACATCATCAGCCTCGGACATATGACAGAGATCGACAACACAGTGGTGATGTCTGGTCCCTATCAGAAGATGTGGAACAAAGGTGGCGACCTGTTAATGAAGGTGAGCAGAACGCCAACCAGGTTGTACAAAATTCTCCTGGAGACAGGCCAGCCCGTCTGCCTGATGGCATCCCTAGCAGACCCGACCTGGTTATGGCGTGCGAGACTCGGGCACGTGAACTTCTACGCGCTCAAGATGATAGGCGAGAAGGAGATGGCCTTTGGGGTTCCCAAGATTGAACACCCCAACCAGCTATGCGAATGCTGCATGATCGCAAAACAGGCTAGAGTGCCATTTACAATCAAGGCCAAGTTTCGAGCACATCGACCTCTCCAACTAGTGCATGCGGACCTCTGCGGTCCAATCACTCTTGCAACTCTAGCCGGAAGCAAGTATTTCCTACTACTTGTTGACGACTACAGTCGCTGGATGTGGATCTACACGCTCAAGGAGAAGAGTGGAGCCTTTGAAGTCTTCAAGAAGTTCAAGAGGCTCGTTGAGAATAGGTCAGAACACAAGATGAAGGTTTTGAGAACAGATAGAGGTGGAGAATTCACATCCTAGCAGTTCGGAGAGTTCTGCGATGAAGAAGGAGTCGAGCGCCACCTAACCCCACCGTACACTCCCCAGCAGAACGGTGTGGTGGAGAGAAGAAATCGCACAGTGATGGATACATCAAGAAGCTTGTTGAAGAGCATGCAAGTACCAGCAAGGTTTTGGGGAGAAGCAGTTAGACACACAGTCTACTTGCTAAACTGTTTGCCAACGAAGGCGCTAGGAAAGCGCACTCCCTACCAGGCGTGGAATGAGAAGAAACCCCACTTAGAGCACTTGAGAGTGTTTTGGTGCACAGCACATGTAACGACCGTTGGTCCCCATCTCAAGAAGCTCAATGATAGGAGTCAAACAATGGTGTACCTTGGTGTTGAAGATGGAAGCAAGGCATATAGACTCTTTGACCCCCGACGCGGCAAGATCCAGATGAGCAGAGATGCCGTGTTCGAAGAAGAGAAGAACTGGGATTGGCGCGACGAGAATGGAGACCCCGAGCAGAACTCAGTGGAGTTCAAAGTCGAAGAAGAAGACGTTGCCGAGCAGGAAGGTATCCCTACCAGCTCATCCAGCTCGGGTACCTCCACCAGCTCGGGTAACCCTACCAGCTCATCCAGCTCGGGTACCCCCACCAGCTCTGGTACTCCCACCAGCTCAAATACTCCTACCAACTCTGGTAGTCCTACCAGAGATTCCTTCCCGGGCACACCCAGAACACCCAGCCCGAGCAGAACAAGTTCGTCAAACTCAGGAGACTCGTCAATCAAGGATGGCCCAGGAGGATTTCGTCCCCTAGCAGAAGTCTACGAAGAGTCTCAATAAGTGGAGATGAACTTAGAAGAGTTGTCTTTATTGTGCGCCGAGGAGCCCGCCAACTACCTAGAGGCAGCAAGCGAGCAGGAATGGCAAGAGGCAATGAAGAAGGAGCTGGAGTCGATCGAGAAGAACAAGACATGGGAGCTCACCGACCTGCCCAAAGGTTAGAAACCCATTGGCTTGAAGTGGGTCTACAAGCTGAAGAAGGACACTGAGAGGAATGTCCTAAAGCTCAAAGCAAGGCTGGTAGCCAAAGGCTACGTGCAGAAGCAAGGAGTTGACTTCGAGGAAGTCTTTGCTCCCGTGGCGAGACTAGACACGATCAGACTCATCCTAGCCCTCGCAGCTCATCGAGGTTGGGAGATTCACCATATGGATGTCAAATCGGTTTTCTTAAATGGTGACCTCGAAGAAGAAGTCTACGTCAGTCAACCTGAAGGTTTTGGCGTCAACGGCAAGGAGAAGAAGGTGTACAAGCTCTCCAAGGCTTTATACGGGTTACGTCAAGCTCCAAGGGCATGGAACATTCGCCTCGACAAGAGCCTGAAGAGTCTTGGATTCACAAAGTGCTCCAGGGAGCAAGCAGTATACATCAGGAGAAGCAAGGAAGAACTTCTGGTCGCCGGAGTTTATGTGGACGACCTGATAGTCACAGGATCCAGCTCAGGAGGAGTAGAAGGATTCAGAAAGCAAATGATGGCCGAGTTCGAGATGAGTGACCTTGGACTACTTTCTTACTACCTTGGTATTAAGGTAGAGCAGAGGAAAGATTGCATTACGCTGAAGCAATCGGCATATGCGAAGAAGATCCTCAAGAAGTTCGAGATGGCGGATTGCAACCCGAGCAAGTATCCGATGGAGGCGAAGCTCCAGCTCGGGAAGGATGCTGAAGGGAGAGAAGCGGATCCCATGGAGTACAGACGCGTGATCGGGTGTCTGAGGTATCTCACCCACACCCGACCAGACATTTCTCACGTAGTCGGGATAGTCAGTCGATTCATGGAGAAGCCCACAAGCACACACCAGCAGGCCGTGAAGCATATTTTGCGCTACGTGAAGGGAACGACAGACTATGGGATTCAGTATGGAAGTGGCAAGGGAGCAGAAGAGCTAGTCGGCTTCACAGACAGTGATCTAGCAGGTGACATTGATGATAGGAAGAGCACCGGAGGGATCGCGTTCTACCTCAACGGGAGCCTGATCACTTGGCAATCTCAGAAGCAGAAGACAGTAGCTTTATCCTCGTGTGAAGCGGAGTTCATGGCTGCCACCGCAGGAGCATGTCAAGCTATGTGGCTGAGGGGATTTCTGAGTGAAGTGACTGGAGACGAGCAGAAGCCACTTACACTCTACGTGGACAACAAGTCCGCAATAGCGCTGATGAAGAACCCAGTGTTTCATGGTCGGAGCAAACACATAGATACTCGATATCATTACATTCGCGAGTGTGTGGAGAAGCGAAAGATCATTGTCGGTTTGTCAGCACGAAGGAGCAGCGAGCAGACATACTCACCAAGGCTCTAGCAAGAGTTAAGTTCGCGGAGATGAGAGAGCTGCTTGGAGTGAAGAACCTCAGCTCAAGTCAAGCTTACGGGGGAGAATGTGAGTTTAAGCCTGACTTAGCTCAACTCCTAGCAGAGATTCCACACCAGGGATTTCCCCACCAGAGCTTTCCCTAGCAGAGAAGAGCCCGACCAGAGATCTTCCTAGCAGGAGTTCTCCCACCAGAGAACTTCCCACCGAAGATGGGTCCGACTAGAGAATCCTCCTAGCAGGAAAGGACCCGACCAGGAATGCTCCTACCAGAGGTGCCCCTACCAGAAGAGCTCCTACCAAGATTGCCCCGAGCAGAACTACACCCTAGCAGGCTTGCTAGGAACATACGACCAGAAGCCAAACTTGAGGAGCAAGTTTGGAGATTTGATACGATTTGGTTTCCCATTCTAATTAGGAAACGTGTAAATTGTAAAGATTTGATTGAGTCTATTTTAGGAATTTTAGCTAGGGTTTAGCTTTCTAGTTTCTCCTATAAATACTAGTGTTAGTGGTCAATTTTCGTAACTCTATTATTATTGCATTCGATTAATCAGAGAAGTTTTTTCTCCCAAAGTTCTTCTTGCTTTCTTCTTCCTTTGTTCTTCGTGTTCTTTGGTTGCAGATCCATTAATTGGAACCATCATCATTCACGGTGTACTATTTTACTGTACAGAGTGTTGCCTATATATAAAGGCTCTCTTGTAATCATTTGTAACCAATTCATGAGAATCATTCAGATTCATTCACTATCAATAAGATTTCAGATGTTCATTCTTGAATTCTCTCTTAATTTTCCTCGTTCTGTTCAAGAACTCAATAACATCAACTAGCAAAAAGCTAAAGATTTTTTAGAATTTGGAAATTCTTAGTTATCATTTTAATGTTTTAGTGAATGTCCTTCATATTGACTTGAGATAATTAAAAAGTATTTTCATTCGTTCTGAAATAGTTAATTTGACAAAAAAATACCGAATCTTTACTACAATTGTAAGAGAGATTTTTTTTTTTTTTTTTTACTATTTCTGAAAAATATGGGCTAAACCTTGCATGTCCCTCATAAAAAAAGCTACCAGTAGTCCTTACTCCTTATTAGTCATTACTATATCATAAAATATAAAAGCATTTTGTTACTAGACAATTAAAAAAAAATCTTACTCCAAGAAAGCCAGAACACTTTTATGGAAAAATTCAATTTAATAATATCTATCTTTATTACATTTATTATTCAGTGATATGAATTTACAATAGTATAAAAAAATCCGTAAAATCAACATCACCTTTTATATTTTTTTTGTGGCTTTAGAATTTTCAAAGCAAAACGACAATAAGTGGTCAGTGATGTGCGTTGTCGTTGTCCGACGGGAAGCAGTCGCCAAATAAATGAAGGTGCGAAATCTGATTTTGCATTGAAAAGTCAACACGAAAAGTCGCAAAATCTCGTAAGTAAGAGTCTAGTGGGCAACCATCGGAATATACTAATAGTATACTACCACTAATAGTGTTCTTTTACTATAGTTCTTTGAGGCAGTTATGTATATTTTTTACTGTGCATATATAAATTAAAACTATATGGCGGCTGTTATGATACTAAGTCTAATACTATACCAAGAGGGTGATAGATATTGTTTTAATTGTCCTACTGTGTGAGGATTAGAGCTGCACATTTTCATCGTCAAAACGCATCGCGACCCATCGCGGTGGTTTCCAGCGCGTCACGACTCTTCGCGATTCCGAGCTTCCGATCGCGATTCGTCGCGACTCCCCCTCTCTCTCTCTCCCGCTCTTTCTCTCTCCGTCTCACAGAAGGCGCTCTCTCTCTCTCTCTCTCTCTCTCTCGACTCGCCACGACGCCGCACGCCACGACGCGTCGAGACGTTTTTTCTCGCGATTCTGGCGACTTCGTCGCTACGCGCCACGAGACCGTGGTGTGCAGCTCTAGTGAGGATGGACAAGGATACATATTTCGATGGGACTAAATAACGTGAAAGATGTAAAATTAATGTGTAGTTAGAAATAAAAAATAAAATAATATCGATTCTTTGCATATTTTGTGGTAAATGATTTTTATTTTTCAAAAACTAAAATATGAGTATGGGTTAATAATTTGGAAATTTTCAGATTCATGGGACCGATCACAGCCATAATATGACAAATACAGGTACTAGCAAAATACAAATACAACATTTTAGTGGCTCAGGCATACCAGGGGCGGACCTCGCCACGATTAGGGGTGGCTGGTGTCATCCCCGACTTGTCCGGCGGAAATTTTTTACGTTAAAAATTAAAAATTAAAATGTTCATATTAGATACATATTTTAAAAATGTCTTACTGAACACAATAACATTTTTGGTTCAGTGGCTTAAATAAATTTGAGTCTCACAAATGGTGAAAGACCGAACCTCGCTACCTACCTTTTTACATATTATTTTGCTTATACACTTCACTGACCACTTTATTTTTGGTAAAAAAAATCTCTAACTACATATAAAAATAGCTAGAGCTTTCTAGTGAATCATTTTAAATATAATTATGAATTAAGGAGCTAGATAAATTATTGTATATATGTAACAACAATGTTTAATTTTTTTTAAATTGATTGGATAGCTACAAATTAATAAAAAAATATATTTAAAAGTTCATTATTATTAAAAATAATAATGAGATATTCTTTTTACTCGCTATGTAATAAAAAAATATATGTCAATCTAAAAGTTTTAATAAGATATTCTCCTTGCTCGCTACCTTGTAAAAATATTTTGATATATAATTTAATACTATTTGTTTATCGTCACCCCTGACTCATAATCCTGGGTCCGCCCCTGGGCATACCGGTGTGGAAGTCTACACGGCGGAGGTTCATCTACGGATTCGTGTAGCTCATCGGTGGAGTGCAGCGAGTAGGGTGTTTGGTAGATAGTCAGGAAGATTTTATCTGGGTTGTATACGAATCTTTTGTAACCGATTAATTGTGAGATCAATAAAGTCCCGTTGGTCGGGTCCATTTATCGTGCTGTGTTCCGCAAGTTTTGTTCGTTTATCAATCTTGGTGCTCGGGTTGTTGGGTGCAATTCCTAACAAGTTGTATCAGAGCTTGGTTTATCAGGGAATCAAGAACGAGTCCAAGAAGTGAGCAAGAAAGGTCAAGATGCTCAAGACTCAGAATCTCAACATCTGCGACGCAAGGAAAGATGACAGCCAAAAAGTATGAAATTGAGAAGTTCATAGGAGACAACGATTTCAGTCTCTGGAAGATCAAGATGGAGGCACAGCTATCTCAGCTGGGCCTCGAGGACGCGCTGGAAGGGGAGAAGGCTCTCCCCGAGGACATGAAGGAAAAGGAGAAAGCTTCTTTCTTGCGAAAGGCGAGGAGCACCATCATATTGAATCTCTCGGACAACATCATCAGGGATGTTCAGAAAGAAACGACAGCGGTGGGCATCTGGAGGAAGCTTGAGCATATGTACACGACGAAGACGCTCGCTAACGAGCTGTTTCTCAAGCAGAAGTTATTTAACTTCTCCATGACGTCGGGAACGCCGCTCAAGGATCACTTTGGCGAGTTCAACAAGATCATCACGGATCTTGAGAACATCGAAGTGTCAGTAGGGCAGAAGGATCAGGCGCTCCTTCTCCTTAGATCCTTGTCGGGCACCTACGAGAGGATTCAGGATATTCTCATATATAGTGGGCAGGAAACCCTCACTGTGGAAGACCTCAAGACAGCAGCTCTCTCGAAGGAGATGCAGCAAAAGCACGGCGCAAAGGCAGACCAGCGAGGAGGTGGAGCAGAGAGCATCTACATAAGCCGAGGAAAATCGGCGTAGCAATAGAAGTTTCGGAAGGCCTCCTCGACAAAATCTGCATCGAGGCCGATGGGGTTGAAGTGCTTCAATTTCCAAAAGGAGGGACACTTCAAGAAAGACTGTCCTAATAAGAGGACAGGGAGACCCTACGGAAGGAACGATCAGAACAGAGCAGCTCATGCCTCTCAGGTGTCCGGAGGCTATGAAAGTGCGGAGGTTCTGATCGTGATGCCGACCAGCATGCGGACAGCATGGATACAAGATTCAGGCTGCTCATACCCTCCGCTTACCGTCGGACCGGAACCGGGTCCTCCGACCCGTTACCACAAAGTACTAGGACTCGGGATATAGGTCGGCGACCACTGAGAACCGAAGCCTCCGCAGGGCGGGTCGTCGATCAGGCGCTTCTGCTCTAGCTAACACCTCTGCTCCTACCTTAGTCGGGTAAACCTGCAGGAATATATATATAGAAGAGAGAGAACGGTGTTTATCGCTATATAGAGCGTTTGAATCGGAGTTACCGTTTGAATGAAATCAAGCTCCTATTTATAGGATGTGCCAGGGGCCTCGGGATAAATAAAATCAACTTTTTTAGTCCTTCCCGCGCTCTGACACGGCGCGTACGCTCCCTGACACGCGCCCTGACATGGTATGTCAGGGCGCGTCGAAGCCGTTTAGGGCGCCGTAGGGTGATCCGGGATCTGTTAGGGCACACTGAGGGCGCTCTATGTTGCTCGACTTTTATTCTACTTACGAAAATTGTTTTCACACTTTTTGGGCTTTTCATTTTTAGGATATGGGCCTCCGATGGGCGTTTTTGGGCCGAAATTGATTTGGATAAAATCACCCATAACATGAACCCCCCCCCCCCCCCCCCCCCCCCCCCCCCCCCAGTTTTGCGGAAGGTTTTGCCTTGTGGAAAACTATCTTTGCTCGTAGGGGGATTTTTGGCCTTTAAGTTTTGGAAATATGTACGGTGGCGTCTCGAGGATGAGCACTCTATTTATGTTCATGAAGGTGTTTGGCTAGTTACCTTACCGTCGTACGCTTTTACGGTCACGTGGGGGCTTCCTTGTAGATCACCTCCCGTGTTTGCGCGGGGGTATCTCGGGGATAACCTGCCAGTGAAGTTTTTGCGTGTGTGGAGTCGGTGTTCTTTCAAAATAACCGTCATTCACTTTTTCAGGAGCTCTCCTGAGAGATGACCTTCCGTATTTTCTTTTTCGCAATAGGGCGAGCGTGAAAGCTCTTTTTATATAACGCTGAAAAGCAAAAACTTGTGCTTCAGGGAGTACTTTTTACAAGATCATTTTAATTTTGTGGGTAGTTCTTAGAATTAAGGAAATAAAAAGGCAAGGTACGAGTATACTCAGAGAGATGCGGCCGGTGGTTTCCAGGCGGCTCTGGGAGGCTAGCCGGATGACGTGCCGATGTCGACAGCCCTTCCCGACACATACTTTTCAAGTTGAGCTTCTTTGATTAGGTTCTCAATCTGTCACTTTAACTGCCAACATTAAGAGGTGGAGTGTCCATATTCTTGGTGGAACTCGCAATATTTGTTCGGGTTCCGCCTGCCGTTCTTTGGTATTGGCGGGGGACGAACAAATTTTTCCTCATGAAGTTTCAGGATTATCGTGGGAGAGGTGTTCAGCGGCGTGAGGTCACCCCGAGATTGTTTCCCAGATCGGTCGTCGAGGTCTGGTGACGTGCCTGGTTGACGTTTCTTTCTTCGAGATTCGTCGTCATTTATACGTCGAGTTTCTCCATCCACTTGTCTTCGGTTGTCGAAGTACTTCTCGACCGAAATGTCTCGTGTGGCTCGTGCCATTAGCTCTGCCATGGAGGTCAGTCTCTCTTTGACAAGAGACCGCACGAAGTCGCTCACTGGGAGGCCGTCGATCACAGCGGTGACAGGATCATCGTTGGTGTAGTTGGCGACCTTGTTTGCTTCTTCCACGAACCTTTTCAGGTATGTCTGGAGGGATTCATTTTCCCATTTCTCGAGCGTCCACAGATAGGACTTCTCCCTTTTTCGTGTCACCGAGCATGAGAATCGAGAGAGGAAACTCTCTTTTAGCTCTTTGAAGAAATTGATAGAGCGCTTCGAGAGTCGCTGATACCATTCGAAAACCGGGCCTACGAGGGTGAGGCAGAATGCTTGACACATTGTGGAATCGAAGCACTTCTTCAATTGCATCGTGGTTTGATATCGGACCAAGTGGTATGTTGGATCGTTGTTTCCTTCATAGACGAAGCTTGGTAGGGAGCTGAGATCTCCCACGATTGCTTCCGCCAATACATGGTCGGTGAGGGGGGACATGGTTCCTTCGAGCATGCTTCCATGATTGGACTTGAGCTGTTGGCGGCGGCGAGCTCTCGTATGTCTTTTTTTAGTGCTTCGAGTTCATTCTTCCATTATTGAACGATCGACGGGGTTGCCGTCGGAGGTGGCGCGACGGCCGACGCCTCGTTTTGGGGTGCCTGGGTGTTTGGAAAGAGACGAGGGCTGCGAGACCTCGAAGTTGGTTGGGACTCTGTTGGCCCTTGTGACTGGGCATCTTCCTGGGCGTGTTGCCTCCGTGCCTCGAGACTATTTCTTTGCGTCGGTTCCGTATCTGAGGATCCGTCTCCGCCAAGGATGTCATTGATGACGTGGTTGATTCCGAGGTGCCTGGAGATCAACCCCGCCAGCCGAAAGAAACAATTCTCCAGTCGCAATAATCGTGCGTCGCTTGCGACATCTATGATATTGTTCATTCCCGGCTGATTTTGAGCTGGGCTTCGTGCACCGGTGCTCTGCTTAGCGTCAAAAGTGGGGCCACGTGTGGTGTCGTCCAAGAGGTTGATTGACATCTTCAAGGTTGTATATGTTAAAGTCATTGAGGCGACCTAGGTGAACTTTGAAGTGACCAAGTAAGACTCGCGGTCGTAAGTGGTGAGGTTTTCGAGGCGATCGAGATGAAGCTCGTAACGGCTTGATGGTGCCAAGCCAAGGTGGGGGTGCTCGTACGGCAAGAGATCCGATAATGTCTTTGTAGTGGCGTAGCAAAGATCTCTTTGACGGTGTGCGCGTCTTGTACTTGGTGTGGAGCGACCGCGATGGTGCCGAGGTCGTTGAACGAATGAGACGATTCCAACGTCGCCGGATGTGATGGTAGGGACTCGAGGCTTGAACTTTTCGGAAGCCCCTCCTTCTAGTGCCAAAATGTTGATTCCTAAAAATGGATCAAACACTGTAGCGGTCCAAAGTTGGATATTGGGCCGGGCCCATCGCCGTTTGTTGACTTTCCGGGGCTAGATGCTTGACTCACTGTTCTTGAAGGATCTGACGGATCGGACCCTCCGCTTACCGTTGGCCTGGAACCGGGTCCTCCGACCCGTTACTGCAAAGTCATAAGACTCAGGATATAGGTCGGCGACCGTAGAGAACCGGGACCTCCGTAGGGCAGGTTGACAATCGTGGCTCGTTGACTGGGAGAGTCGGGGGTGATGACGATGTGATGCCGCGCCTCGTTGAGTGTAGTGAGGCTGCCTACGAACCCACTTGCAGGAAAGGGGGATCAGGTCGTCTCGTAGTTCATGGTAGACGTTTATTGAGTCGTTCTTGGGCTGGCCTAGGTGAGCCTTAAGGCGATTGTGGGAGTGGAGACGTGGATTCCTTTCGCGCTTTCTGTATAGTAGTCGGCGATTCCTCCTATACGCTGGGGATTCCTCTAGCGCTTCCTTTCTAGCTTGTTGGAGTAGGAGGGTGCTCGGACCTTCCTATGGGAATTAGCGATTCATATGGTAGGCCGGGAATTTCTCTAGCGCTTCCGCTCTAGCTAGCTCCTCCGGAAAATCGGACCCTCCGCTTACCGTCGGGCCGGAACCGGGTCCTCCGACCCGTTACCGCAAAGACCTAGGACTCGGGATATAGGTCGGCGACCAGTGAGAACCGGAGCCTCCGTAGGGCAGGTCATCGATCAGGCACTTCTGCTCTAGCTGACACCTCTGCTCCAACCTTGGTCGGGTAAACCTGCCGGAATATATATATATAGAAGAGAGAAAACGGTGTTTATCGCTATATAGAGAGTTTGAATTGGAGTTACCGTTTGAATGAAATCAAGCTCCTATTTATAGGATGGGCAAGGGGCCTCGGGATAAATAAAATTAACTTTTTTAGTCCTTCCCGCGCCCTAACACGGCGCGTACGCGCCCTGACATAGTGTGTCAGGGCGCGTCGAAGCCTTTTAGGGCGCGGTAGGGTGATCCGGGATCTATCAAGGCGCGCGGAGGGCGCGCTATGTTGCTCGACCTTTATTCTACTTACGAAAATTGTTTTCACACTTTTTGGGCTTTTAGTTTTGAGATATGGGCCTCCGATGGGCGTTTTTGGGCCGAAATTGATTAGGATAAAATCACCCATAACAGTTATTATTATCAAAACACAGAGTCAATGTGAGCAAGAATTAATAATCATAATAAATGAACTTAATATGTCTGTGACCTGATTAACTGGGTGGGAGTCCATTAATCGTGTAAGGTCATTAATGTGACTAAGTGACAATCCTATTCTGGATTATGTGTGTGTCACACTCACTAGAAGTGCATTAAATATGAAGCGTCTTCATACTGGACAGGACCTGACTTAAACTCAAGAAGTTATCATATAAGACCGTCACTGATAACTTGAAGTTGAGTCACGAATCGATGATCAAATGGATATTAGTTCTAAGTCCCGAGTGATCCGAAGTTCGAGCAACTGGCTTGATTTTTCTTTGATTTAACCGTTAAAGATCACAAGATATTACCGTTGTTCCCAACACTATTATTTTTGGAACATGATAGTCAGTAGTAAGGATAGCTTGATCATAGACATGGGCATCACACAGCTCTCTTCAGAGTCATGATGATTCCCTTGGTTATCAGTGGTGAGAAGTGAGAGGTACCCGTTCGGAACTTATGAATCGAAACCATAAGTGGGTTGCTCATAATATTACTGACTGAGTCAAGGAGGAAAATGCAATGAGGGGCATTATGGTAAAAACCGCCTGCTCATGTGTGAGTCATCAAGTGAAAGATCAATAACCCGAATTTGATTGTATCAATGGACACCCTGGTGTTATAAGGGAATAATATATACCGTATCACTAAAGATTGCAGCCTCGGGTCTATAGTGGAATCACTTCGAGGTTTGACGAACAACTAGCAGTTCGTTGGAGCTTAAATGATACGGGTCCATGGTCCCCAGGATAGCTGCGTAACGGATGATACGAACGTGATTAAAATACATTCTGGATAATGTTTAATCAGTTGGCTAGACTTATAAAACTGACAGGTCTGTGTCAGACGTCCGATAGTTTTATCGTCAGCGTGGCAAAAGTACCATATTTTGGTACACGGAATTAACTGATAAAAAGAAAGTTCGAATTTTGATTTTCTATCAGCACCATGTTGTTTTAAATTAAATTCTAAGAAACTTTACTTTTTGAACCAAGTCATTCTGACTTACGGTTTGTGATATATGGATATTCTAAGTTTATCGGTTCGATAAACTATGAAATTAAATCACACGTCACGAATTTAAATGGTGGTGTGGCACCATGACATTTAATGTGAGATATTGAGATCAGGTTTTATTGATATAATTTAATTATTAATATCTAATTAAATATTAATTAATTATTAAAAGATTTACATTAATAAATAAAAATATATATTTATATATTTATATATGTGTAAATTCGAATTAGGGTTTAGGTAAATAGAAACCCTAGCTAATTCGAATATTGAGAATTGTATATTCCACATTTGCGGCATAAGTACCTAATGTTTTGGTATTTTAGCAAAACTCTAACATCAATTTAATCCATTGGATCGGTTATGATTTAATATCAACCGTTGGATTGAGATAATTGGTTTAAACCCTAATTGTAATTCGAAATTGAAAGCTTGGTGACCAAGCTTAGGTATTTCAAATTTTATCAATTGATTATATCTGTTGGATCGGTTTTGAGATTTAATCTTTACCATCGGATTAGAAATTAATTAATATTATATATATACAATAAATAATTCGAATAAATATAAGGATAAGAATTTGAATTAGGGTTTTAGTAAAACCCTAGGGCGTTTGATTTTATCCTTAATTGATTTGATTAATTGGATTGGTTTAATATTTAGTTTTTAACCATTGGATCTAGATAATCATTAAATAAATTCGAATTTTTAAGGTGTATATATATAATTCGAATTTAATTAATATGATGATAAGATTAAATATTTTGATCTTATCATGTATTATTATTCAATTAAATCCCTAATTAATTATATCCATTGGATTTCGATAAGATTGAATGTGGACCATTGGATTGAAATAATTAATTAAATTTAACTAAAGGAATTCGAAAAATGGGAGGGTAAATCTCAAATCGGTTACAGCTTGAGCCTATAAATAGAAGGCTCATTATACACATTTTTCACACCTTCCCTAGAGCAAAAACTCGAGCTCTCCCTCTCTCTATAGGGTCTGCCAGTTTTCTGCTTCTGATCACTCTTCTGGTTCGGCTAAGGAGATATTTTTTCTCCGGTAGGTTTAAAAGAACCGTCATTTAAATTTTGCGACGGAGTCTTGCCGGCGAAGCCCACGCTTCGGTACGAGGATTCCAGGAGAATATCCCGGAAGATCACAGGAGTTTCCTTTAGCACCGGCGGAGCCCTGCCCAAGTTCAGAACGCGCAGCCAGAATCGTCTTTGAGGTACGGCCTTATGCATTGGGTCAATAAATGCAACCATTTACATCTTTCTATTTATTTCCTATTCGACTAGATTATTAATAAGGGTTAATTGCGGCAAAAATACCCAACCTTTGGTCAAATTTTCTGCTGTGTATACAACCTCCGTAAATGACGGCAAAAATACCCAAACTTAGCATTTGGGAGTTGACCGAGAATATCTATCTATGTGGCAATCAGTATTTTCCATGTGGGATGCCACATGGCACTTGACTACCACGTGGCATGCCACGTAATTATAATTTTGTTTAAAATTATTTAAATAATATATCTTTTTAAACGAAATTATTTTTATTTCTTAAACAAAAGTATTTTTTTTGTTATTTTAATATTTTATTAATAATAAAAAATAATGAATATTTAAATTTAAATATTCATTATTGGTTATAATTTTATTTTTAAAAAAGTGGGTAGAAAGAATTAATTTTCACCGTTCACGATTCACTTGAACTCCGTTTCCGGTCCCGTTCACGCGTCTAATAAAATTATTTAATATGTTTAATAATAATAACTAATAAACAAATACATAATGTTTAAAAAGTCAAGACATAATTATTTACACACCACTTATTCAAAAACAAAATATAGTAGTCATATTTATATTTAATGAAAAATTATTTTTATTTGTTTGCATGATATTTTTTTGTGTTTGCATTTTATAATAATAGTAATCGTTTAATATGTTTTTTTTATTTTTATATTATTCTTTTTTTTTTAATTTATTGTTAAATAATCATATGATTATTATTGGTTATTATTATTAAACATATTAAGCAATTTTGTTTTACCCGTAAACTAGATTGGAGGCGGAGCTTGAGTGAACCGTGAAAGGAGTTTTTTTTCTTTATTTATTTCGTTTGATCTAATTTTCTAAAATGAATAATTATATTTAAATATTCATTATTGGTTTTTATGGAAAAATAATTATATTTTAAAAAATAATTAAAAAACTAATTAAAAATAAATTATTTTTCAAAAAACTTATTTAATAAAATAATAATTATGAGGCATGCCACGTGGCGGCCAAGTGCCATGTGGCGTGCCACGTGGCAAAGGTTGATTGTTACATAGATAGATATTCTCAATCAACTCCCAAATGCTAAGTTTGGGTACTTTTGCCGTCATTTACAGTGGTTGTATACACAGCAGAGAATTTGACCAAAAAAAAGGTTGGGTATTTTTGCCGCAATTAACCCTTATTAATAATGATTATGAAATATTAAATTCGAAATATTTATCGTGACTTAACAAAATGGTGATTACCCGATATCTGTGTCGTCGGTACGGTAACAAGTTTTTCCGCTTTAAAATAATTTTTTAAATGTTACCGGGACGCCTCGGAGGCTATTATCGTGGTAATGAAGTCGGGACTGAAACCCCGATTTCCAACATTCGGGTGCACAGCTTACTACCATGTAAATGAAGGTAAGCTTGTCCCGAGGGCCAAGAAAGGGCTCTTCATGGGGTACCGGATATGGTGTTTGGAGTCGAGAAAGTGCATCATTAGTCGTGATGTCACTTTCCAGGAAAATAGCTTTGCCAAAGGAAAGGGAACTTCATCGAGTACCGAAGACCTCTATGATGGAGAGGGGCTTCAGCTCGAGGTGGAGCATCCCGAGCAGCCATGGCGACGAGAGTCTGCTCCAGAAGAAGTTTTCTCGATGGACTCTCGTCGGGGACACATCCAAGAACAAGGGCCGAGGAACTATACTCGAGGAAACATGCTCGAAGAGCGTACGCAAGGAAGTATGCTCGAGGAGGAGTCTTGAGGAAGTATTCCCGAGGAGAAATCCCGAGGAAGTATTCCCGAGGAGCGAACGCGAGGAACCTTGCTCGAGGAGCTAGCTCGAGGAAGCATGGTCGAGCAGCGAGGAGCTCAACAAAGTACCTTCGAGGAAGGATCTGCGAGCGGCAGCAAATGAGGCTCGATCGAGAAAGAACGAGCAGAGCGTAGCCGAAAAACGTCAGGCGAGGAGGACTCATTGAGTAGCGAGGAAGGGTCCGAGGAGGGTAGCGACAAAGAAGAAGCCCGACGAGAACAAGAGGATCCTTGGAAAGGATATCAGGGATCGAGCTCGACGCTCTACCATGAAGCCGGGGAGGTACGCACATGCAGAGATAGTAGCATATGCCTTTAACACGGCAGGCGTGGAGATCAACAATGAACCACGGACATACGTGAAAGCCATCGAGTCTCATGATGCGGGAAAATGGCGAGCAGCCATGAACGAGGAGATGAACTTTCTTCGGAATAACAACACTTCGGTACTTGTGCCGAAGCCCAAGAACTGTAAGATGGTGGGGTGTCGGTGGCTCTACAAGGTTAAACCAAGTGCACGAGGAGGCGAGTCGGCAAGGTATAAGGCCATACTGGTGGCGAAGGGATTCACACAGCGAGAGGGTATAAACTTTAATTAAGTATTCTCGCCTGTGGTGAAACATACTTTGATAAGGGTACTGCTCTCGATGGTTGCCAAGTTCAACTTGGAACTAGAGCAGATGGATGTGAAGACAGCCTTCTTACATGAAGAGCTCGAGGAAAAGATCCTCATGCAGCAGCCGGAGGGCTTTGTGCAGAAAGGGAAGGAGGACTGGGTTATCTCGTCGAAGAAGTCCCTCTACGGACTTAAGCGATCCCCTCGACAATAGTACAAGAGGTTTGACATGTTCATGCAAAGAGAACCACTACCGGAGGAGCAGACACGATAACTGCGTGTATTTCTAGACCACAGAGAGAGGAGCAAGAGTCTACCTGCTCTTTTACGTCGACGACATGCTTATTATCTCAAGCAGCCGGTAGAAAATCAAGAAGCTCAAAGACTCGTTGAAGTCTGAGTTCGAGATGAAGGATCTGGGGGAAGCGAGGAGGATTCTCAGGATGAAGCATCTCTTAGACAGACTACTTCAAAAAGGTCATCGAGAAGTTCCACATGGACAAGGCCAAGCCTTGTAAACAGCCCCTCGCACAACACTTTAAACTCACCGACGAGCTTTTCCCAAGGACCGAGGTAGAGACAAAGAGAATGGAGTATGTGCCATACACGAGCGTCGTCGGGAGCCTCGTGTATGGGAATATTTGCACGAGGCTGGACATGGCCTATGCACTCAGTCTCGTGAGTCGATATATGTCCAACCCCGGGGAGGTGCACTGGCAGGCTGTCAAATGGATACTCGGATATCTGACAGGGAGCTCGAGCACATGGTTGAATTATTCGAGCGAGGAAGCCAAGCAAGCGGGCATCCAAGGATTTGTAGATTCATACTACGTGTGTGACATGGACAAGAGAAGATCCCTGCGGGATACATGTTCAAGGTGTTTGGGAACTTGGTCAGTTGGAAAGCATCACTTCAGCTCATCGTCGCTTTGTCAGCGACGGAGGTTGAGTATGTAGCGATCACTGAGGCAGCGAAGGAAGGAATCTGGTTGAAGGGTCTTCTCACGGAGCTTGGAATGGAAGAAAAGTCGTTTGAACTCCATTGCCACAGCTAATCCGCGATACACTTTTGTAAAAACCAAATGTATCACGAGCGGACCAAGCACATTGACATAAGGTTACACTTTGTCAAGGATATCGTGTAGCTGAACAAGATGAAAGTCCTCAAGATCAGGACCGAGGAGAACCCTGCAGATATGATCACGAAGGTGATACCAGTCTACGAATTCGAGGAGAGCTTGACGTTGTTCGGGGTGGGGAAGACAAACCCTGAGCAGGATGACAAAGGAGACCCTAGCCGGTGAGCTCGGGGAGAAGGACTGCGAGGAAGAGAGTAAAGCGACAATGACTCAAGGTGGAGATTGTTGGTCACCATTTGGTGACGCTCGAGGGTGAGTCACAGTCACTTAATTACCTCTGCAACGAATAAAAGCTTGGCATTTGGTCAACGCTCGAGGGACGTTATCAAAGCGGCTTTATTGAGGAACTCTATAAATACTATCATCGAGTATCAGAGTAGTATCACATTTCACGAGAGAAACGCAAACACCAGAAAATCTCAGAGAGAAACCAGAGAGAAGAGGGAAGCTTTCTTGAGAGACAGAAATCTCCGCCGATTGCAACGGTGGAGACGACGGCGACGACGACGGGCGGTGAAGAGGATAACTAGATAACGACAGAGAGAAGCGGAGTGTCTTCTTGGGAATCTGTCGGAGTCTTGCCACATCGTCGACTGGGTTCGTATCACCGGGAAGTTGGTCGTCGGCAGCGTCTGGGTGATTGGAGTGGCTCAGGCATGCCGGTGTGGAAGTCTACACGGCGAAGGTTCATTTGCGGATTCGTTTAGCTCATCGGTGGAGTGCAGCGAGCAGAGTGTTTGGTAGATATAGTCGGGAAGATTGTATCTGGGTTGTATACGAATCTTTTGTAGCCGATTAATTGTGATATCAATAAAATCGTGTTGGCCGGGTCCATTTATCGTGTCGTGTTCCGCAAGTTTTGTTCGTTTATCAATCTTGGTGCTCGGGTTGTTGGGTGCAATTCCTAACAAGATTAATTCAGTTTATTTATTGTGGTTTTTCTCTGATTGACGTGTTAGTTTTCGTCAATTCGTGTTAATATTGTTAAGGTCAGATTTTGTCAAATCATCCCTCAACACTTCTGATGTCGCTTTAGGCCCAAATGACTGAAAATAGAGGCAAAGATACTTGAAGATTCAAAGCCCACCAAAAGGTAGAGCAATTTAAGGCCCAATAGCAATTTAAGGCCCAAGGAGATCAAGGCCTGCCAGCGTGAAGACACCTCATCGCGTCATATAACAAAGCCTATCGGGAAGCAAGACCTTGTCACCCGAGAGAGCGCATCGAACACAGGCTTATCGAAGACGAGTCTCATCGGGAAAACCCAATTGAATTAAAAGAAGAAGCAAGTCGAGATCGCGAAAACGAGGGAGATTCGTTCTTTTAGTTGAGGATTTCGTGGGATATCCAACGCATTCAAGGAAGGTCAGCAAAAATTAGAGCAAGAAAGAAGGAAACCCTAGCACGATTTGTGGGAATAATCTAGAAACCCTAAAGCCTATAAATATGCATGTAAACTCGTCGTTAAATTATTCAGGATCATTCAATCGTGAGTTTTGATGTCTTGTGTTCTCGAGTTTGCTTATTCGTAGTATTGTCGATTTCCCAAGGGCTAGAGTGTGTAATCTCTGATTGTCCAAGCTATTAAACGGAAGAAACCGGGTCCTCTCGGAATCTTAATAAATCAAGAGTATTCGCGTTCATATTTAGTTGTGCTCTTTCGATTATTCTTGTGAATGTAAGGCATCCAAAAACGCCCTCTACAAATATACGTGTTTATAGTCAAAGGAGTTGGAAATAAAGTTTCGAAGAGGAGGAAAGCTTGAGAGAGAGAGCCTTGGTAGCTCATAGAAAGCTCATAGAAGAGAGAGAAAAGATTAGATTTATAGTATTTGAAATTTTGTTACTTATTTTGTAGCCTAATTTATTTCCTAAATTATTTTTGTATTTAATATAGTTGAAACTATTGTATTCAAATTTTAATATGAATAATATTTTGGATTATTAATAATTAAAGGTAGTAAGGGCTTCTGTGATGGTTGATATGATTAATTGGCTACTCTGCAATATTAACTAAAACACTAATTATTGTATTATTTTTTGGTTAAAATCTGGCTTAGAGCGCTATTGTTTTTTTTTTTTTTTTAATATAGACGTGAATTTGATAAGCTTTAGCAAATTGCATGTATTGTCCTTGATTTTGACCAGGAATCATTATCCAACTGATTATCAAAACATCAAGTATCATTGCCACATAATAGTTAGTGAGTAGAGTGTCGTTTCGTAATGATAATAGCGAATACCCAAGATTGCCGATGACTTTTATTTCAAGAAGTTGATTTATCCCTTCATTAACAAAGGTTTATTAGAGAGAAATACTTGGTCAAAATCAGTGGGAAACTTTTTCACTTCCGTAGACAACCATATTTCCAAAGCAACATCTTTTAGTTTCATTCAGTCATACACATTATTATTATTCCACAAATCGACATAGAACTTGAAACAACATGCAAATTTAAACCCACCTGAGTAGGAACTAAATTTTCTGAGATGACATCGTTTTGCTTTTATTTGACGCCAAAAACACACAACACTATTAATTATTTCATAAAAAAGAATTTACTAGTGTGTAGAAGATTATCATAATTAGCCCGTGCTTTTGAGAAGCGGGCAGCCTGAAACAGTGCCATCTCCGGAGGAAATGTCAAGTTTATCTCCCTTCACCAGTTTCCCGAGAAGTTCTCCACGGTCGAAAAAGAACTCCACACCCTTCACCCTCATGTTTTCGTCCACCTATTTACAGATCATGAAAAAGATAATAAACAAAAGTACCGTTGTGGGAGATCAGTTGTCGCCTTGGCGACAATGTATTTTTGAAGGCTTGGACAACGGTTTAAGGTTATCGCGGTTTGCCTCAGCGTCAACATACTTTTATACCTTGAACAACATATATAGGACTACAAAACAACGGTTCCATATATAACATGAAACTCAATTGCTTTCAAATTTTGTGGTGTATATAATACTACATAATATAAATTTAATAGAAAATACTACGATAAACCTTGATTTTAATATCTCTTTCTTATTTCTTAAGCGAGAGAGAAAGACCTTAAAGATGGCCATTCCAAACAATTCAATAATCTCTCCAGTCGGGGCATATTGTTTGAAATGGCCTTCCATGAAACCCCAGTGCCTGAATTTGAAGACGATCTCGGGGGGACCACGAAAGACTTCGGTGACCTCTATAGCGAAGCCGCGAGGGAAAGTGGTAGTGAAAGCCTGATGCGAAGATTGGAACGTCTCAACTGAGGGGTTGTAAATCTGCAGATGCTCCGGCAACGAGGTCTGAAGAAGCGGGTTGTATCCTCCTCCGAGCTCCCCTACCTCTTGCATATTCAGAGTTTTTCTTCCTGTTTCCCAAATCAAATTAATTTACGCAACACATCATGCATGGAATATCTAAAATCATGAATCAATATAGAGTACCGTTAAGGCTGTAAGTGAAATCCGGATGAATTGTTTTGAAGTCTTGGACGCGTGTTTTGTGGAAAAGCTCCATTTCCCAAGTCTTCATTAGATTCTGAACCATTTCTTCAAGAGACCCCGGAAGCCACTCCTAATTATTCCATGAGCAAACACAAAATATATCTGACACAAATACTATTGATTTTTGGTGAGAAATTTTGATGGTTTCGATACACACGAGATGCTTTATTATTTGTGAGTACAAAATGTGAATACATGCGGAATCGGGTTTTGAACATGAAGTTTGATAATAATAATAAAATAGTATTTATGTCATTCCTTTGACTCCAACATTTATTTTTCTAGCAATACTTGTTTTATTGTGTAGTTATGGATGGTAAGAATTTAGACTTACTTTTATCAGTATTTTTTTAGGTTATTAACATCTTACTTCAATGTTGTAGGGACTTGTAAACTATATCAATGTTAATTATGTATGCAACTTAATTATATTTTAGATAATAGATATGCGTAGTGGATCTTAGAAGCGGTGAATGTGGTATAAAAAACCGAAATTACCGAAACAAAAACCGAATACCGGTTATACTGTAAAAGCGATTTTCTTCTTAAAAAATAAGGCATTCGGTTTTGAAACTTTTAATTATAAAAATACTGAAATGCGGTATTTGGTCTATTATTTGTAAAATACTGCATTGAATAACCGCTTGTTCACTCCAGTTAATATGCAAGATGTTCATGCTTTCATTTTATTTCATCACCCTCATAATTCAAAAATATACTAAAGGGTACATATAGATAACTATAAGGTATATATTTGCATGTATATATATAGAGAGAGAGACAGAGAGAGGTAGTCAGATCCCTATAATATGTATAATCCTACCATCAAAATGTTGATAAGCGAAATTTAACGTATTGTTAAATATTTTACGATGGTGGCTGATAAACATTTATTTTTCTTGGTAGGTGTTTTTTTCTTTCCATGTTTTTATGTTGAATAGAGAAAAACAATACAAAAATATAAGAATAAAGATTCAAGAAATAAAATAACTAAAGTTGAATATATATCAATTGTTGAAATTCGAAGTATCTCTTTTGGTGACTGCACGAAAGAAGCATTTCAAATTACTCAATATTAAAATTTTATTCGAGTTTCCAGGCGCAAGACCTCCCCGTTATCAAAGGAGAGTTTAAATATTAATTAACAAGATACAAATCCAAGTGCTCAATCATTTGAGTTGTTCCTCATAAATGGTATTCATTTGAAATTAATTAAAGCTATTAATAAAATATTAAATCTCTCTTCTTCTTTTTTTCTTTCTACGCTTATATATTTTGAAAAACAAAATCAAGAATAACAGGTGACATAAGGCCACATTAAAACTAGCTTACTTAGCCCTTGCATACATATGGGATAGTTGTGATAATGTCAACAAATCAACACATTGATCTGTCTATTTTTTCATCGAATTCAATTAAGAGAATGCTAAATAGTTGGTGCAACACATAAATTCATATTTTAGATATTATCTAATCATACCATGCATAAATATTACAAAAATTAGACGGAAACATGCATCGCCTTATATTTGTTGACTTTTGATACTTTTATAGACTACCATTTTTAGTTGGTCAAAGTTTTGATATTTTTTCTACAATTATCCTACATAATAAGCATATATATAAGTGAAAAGGTTGATAAGAAGAAACCTTAGTTTTCCCTTCTTCGAAGAGCTTATTGACAACATCGTAGTTTGGAGGTTGGCCAAACCTCCATCGAATGTCATCATCTTCATCCAAGAAAGACCTGTACTTGTCTCTCGCTCCAGAAGATGCCATGTTTATAATTAATCTACTGCTTTTGGTTGAATATTATGTGCGTGAGTGTAACCCTATATATATAGCGGAAACAATATGTGCGAATAACGTTTTGTCTTATTAAAATATGGAAAATAATACTAATTATAAACTCACCTTAGGGTCAAGACTTTAAGCATACTATAGATAATGGGTGGTCCACTTTGTATTAGATTCAAACTGATCAGTGTCTGCAAGAATATTTTACAAAATATATTATAATGATCATACGTACGTTTACAATATTTTGATGATAAATGAATATTTGTATATGTACTCTTAATTAGTCATGATTATGTATTTATTATGGGTGTGAAAAAATTCCAACCTTATCCAACTAAACCCAACTTTAACTATCATTTTAATTAAATTTTACACACAAAATATTAGAAATAATATATAAATAATATAAATTTAATTTCTATTATTCTGATTGAATTAATTGAAAGTAAAAATTACACTTAATTTAGGTTTATTCATTGATTTTTTTAGAGATAATTTTAAGTATTATAAGTTAAATTTTATAAGCTTTTACATTTTTAAATGCAATATTGCAACAATTCAATCTGATCCAACTCGAAGTTTTTCAGGTTGAGTTAAAACATAAGATTTAAGAAATTTAAGTTGGATTCGATCAAATTTTCAAAAACAAAATATATAATTGAGATGGATTGAGTTTTAATTTAGCTAGTCGTGTCGACTCAGTACATACTTATTTATTATTTTGACAAAAAGGATATTTATTCATATACCTAACCAAAGGAATACCGAGTCTTATTTTGCTTATTTGATAAATACAATCAAACCGAATTTTCTCCTTCAAATATTATAAATGTTAAACAAGGTAATGTACAGGTGAGGTACGACAGCAGTGATGGATGCTGATAATAATGAGAGAATAGGAGAATTTCCACAAACACACAATAAATAAATAAAAACTTTGTTCAATTGAATATCATGGAAATATAGACCAAAGAAGTTGGGTAGAAAAAGGGTATAACAGCAACCATTACTATTTTACAGTCAGTGGTAAGCAACTTCTCAATAGGATTCAGGTAGTTTATATATTAATCATATGACGCATGTTCAAAGTCGAATTGTTAACATGTTTTTATAGTCAAACCACCGATACTAAAAAATGTTGAATACATTGGATGGTATGTTGAAATCGAAAGCAATTTTGTTTGAATCCAAATTGAGTGAGCAAATACGTCACAATTAAGTAGGTATAACGATAGTTTTGTGAGCTTAAACTTAACTTAACTTGTCACACAAAAGTAGTCAGCCCAGCTCGAAGACGCGAGCAAGTCTGCTCGGGAGATGCGAGGCAAGTATGCTCGGTGATGCGATCAAGTCCGCCCGGGAGATGCGCGCAAGTCTGCTCGGGGAGATGCGAGCAAGTGTGCTCGAGAAGGCGCGAGCAAGTCTGCTCGAGAAAAGGCAAGCACGTCGGCTCGCGGACAGAGAAGCTGGCCGAGGAGAAAAAGAGAAACTCTACCCAGAAAGAAAATTGCGTAACTTGAGGAGCAAGCAAATCGGGTCAAAGATTTGGCGAGTTTATTTAGGGTAGTTTCCTGATATTGTGCGATTCTGTTAGCTAGGGTTTTGCCGATGTGAGGCCTATATAAACCTAGCATGGTACACATTGTAAAGAGCCAAATTGTGTAGAGTCGAGTCCATTAGTATTTTTGAGTTATCTTTTTGTATTTTGCCTTCGCTATTAATCAGAGAAATCTTTTCTCCTATTCGTGTTCTTGAGTTTGCCATTATTCTCGGTGTTATTCGTGATTCCTCGCAGATCCGTGTATTGGGATCCAACAAGTAGTATCAGAGCTACAATCGAAGATCATGACTTCATCAGAATTGGCAATCGGAGGTCTGGTGGCAAAGAAACCAGAATCCAGGGAAGGCACAATGACGCTCCATTACCCCATGCTCACGAAGAGCAATTACGCCGTGTGGGCGTTGAAGATGAGGGTGAATCTGCAGGCGCAGGGAGTATGGGAGGCCATAGAAGGTGGCGATCCCGTAGGACGCAAAGAAAGAATGGCACTCGCAGCAATCTACCAGGCCGTTCCGGAAGAAATTCTTCTCATGCTCTCCAAGAAGGATTCCGCAAAAGAAGCATGGAAGACGCTTCGGACTATGCACATGGGCACGGATCGCGTCAAGGATGTAAAGCCCCAGACCCTGAAGAGTGACTTCGAGGTCATGCGGATAAGGAAAGCGATTCGGTGGACGACTTCGCTCTAAGACTCACGTCCATCGTGACCGGCATACGCTCGTTAGGAGACAAGGTGGACGAGTCCACTATTGTCAAGAAATTCATACGAGCTTTGCCTCGCACGTACATGTATATTGTGACGTCAATTGAGCAGTTCGGCGCTCTCTAGACCATGACGGTCGAGGAGGTTGTTGGACGACTCAAAACCCACGAGGAGAGGCTTCGGGGCTACAGCGACAAAGGACACGAGAACAAACTCCTTCTCACGCATGAGGAATGGACGGCGAGACAAATGAGATCCGGGGGAGCCGAATCCTCCTCGAGTTTCTCAGGACGGAACAGCTACTGTGGAGAGGTCCGAGGAAGTGGACAAGGTCGAGGCAAAGATTCGCGAGGATGCGGAGGCAGCTGGAGCCGTCAAGAAGGACTGACGAGGAGAGACAAGAGCACGGTGAAGTGCTATAAAACTTGTCAGAAGCTCGGGCACTACGCATCGGAGTACCGGAGCAGGAACCAAGGTGAGGAGGAAAATCTAGCGAGATTCCCAGACGACCAGCCGACATTGTTGTTTGCCAAGCAAGCAACGCACCTGCCGGACAGAAAAACGAGCATGAAGCCGAGGAGGACTGTCCGGAAGATATCAATGAGAAGCTAAACGGCAAGGATGAAGCCGAGCAGAGCTGCTCGGAGGATATCAACGAGCAACTAAATAGCGAGGATGAAGTCGAGCAGCGCTGTTCAGAGGAGACCAGCGAGCAGGTCTTCCTCATCGAGGATAAGGTTTTTGCAAACCTCCTCACGCACGATGAGAAGAGAGTCAGTACCGACGTATGGTACCTTGAAAATGGTGCGAGCAAGCACATGACCAGGGATCAAGCTATGTTTGAAGAGCTCGATGAGAATATCACGGGGAACGTGAAATTCAGCGACGAGTCCGTCGTAGAAATCAAAGTCAGAGGGTCGATCTTGTTCGAGTGCAAGAATGGCGACTAGCGTTTGAGACCCAAGTCTATTACATCACGAAGTTGAAGAGCAACATCATTATTCTGGGACAGATGACCGAGATTGGGAATACGGTGATGCTAGCCGGGTCCTATCTAAATATGTGGAGCAAGGAAAGAGAGTTGTTGATGAAGGTGGAGCGGACACTGTTGGAAATCGATGGTATCAAGTCGACTTCCTTACCACGATAATAGCTTCCGGGCCGTCCCGGTAACATTTAAAAATTCATTTTAAAGCGGAAATCCTGTTATCGGACCGACGACACGGATATCGGGTAACAATCAAAACTGAGATCTGATAAATATTTCGAATTAAATATTTTCATATTCATTATTAATAATCTAGTCGAAATAGGAAACAAATAGAAAGCAGTAAATGGTCGCATTTATTTACCCAATGCATAAGGCCGTACCTCAGTTGACGATTCCGGCTGCGCGTTCTGAAATTGGGCAGGGCTCCGCCGATGCTGAGGGAAACTCCCGTGATCTTCCGGGATATGACTCCTGGATTCCTCGCTACCGAAGCGTGGGCTTCGCTGGCAGGACTCCGTCGCAAAATATAACTGAAGGTTCTTTTAAAGCTACCGGAGAAAAATATCTCCTAAGCCGAACCAGAAAAAGAGATCAGAAGCAAAAATTCGCAGACCCTTAGAGAGAGAGGGAGAGCTCGAATTTTTTACTCTGGGAAAGGTGTATTGAATGTGTAGAATGAGCTTCCCTTTTATAGGCTCAAACTGTAACCGATTTGGAGATATTCCCTCCCTAAATTCGAATTCTTATAATTAAATATAAATAATTATTTCAATCCAATGATCCAGATTTAATCTCATCTAGATCCAATGGATATAATTAATCAGGGATTTAATTAATTGAATAATATAAGATAAGATCATATCATATATTTTTCGAATTTTATTATATATATATATATATATCCAAATTCGAATTTGTTAATGATTATCTAGATCCAATGGTTAAAACTAAATCTTTAACCAATCCAATGGATCAAATCAATTAGGGATAAAGTCAAATACCCTAGGGTTTTACAAAACCCTAATTCGAACTCTTATCCTATCTTTATTCGAATTTCATATCATATATATAATGTTAATTAATTTCTAATCCGACGGCTTAAAGATAAGATCTCAAAACCGATCCAACGGATAGAATTAATCAAGCTAATTCAAAATACCTGAACTTGATCACCAAGTTTCAATTTCAAATTACTTTAGGGTTTGAATCAATTATCTCAATCCAACGGTTGATACTCAATCATGACCGATCCAATGGATTAAATTGATTTCAGGGTTTTTGCCATTATACCAGACCTTAGGTATTTATGCCGCAAAAACAAAAATCTCTCAAGATTGGTTATTCGAATTTATCTAGGGTTTGTTATATTCAAACCCTAATTCGAATTACACATTTAAATAATACATGAATATATATTATTTATTCATTAATATAAATCCTTTAATTATTAATTAATTATTAATAAGATATTAATAATCAAATCCAAATAATCAAATTATATTAATAGCTCCTGATCTCTTTATCACACATTAAATGTCATGGTGCTACACCATCATTTAAATTCGTGACATGTGATTTAATTTCAAAGTTTATCGAACCGAGTCATAAACTTAGAAAATCCATAAATCACAAACCGTAAGTCAGAATGACTTGGTTCAAAAAGCAAAGTTGCTTATAATTTAATTTAGAACAATATGGTGCTGTTCTAAAATCTAAATTCTAAATTTCTTTTTATCAGTTATTTTCGTGTACCAAAATATGGTACTTTTGCCACGCTATCGATAAAACTATCTGGCGTCTGTCACAGACTGGTCAGTTTTATAAGTCGAGCCAAATGATTAAACATTATCCAGAATGTATTTTAATCACGTACGTATCATCCGTTACGGAGCTATCCTGGGGACCATGGACCCGTATCACTTAAGCTCCAACGAACTGCTAGTTGTTCGTCAAACCTCGAAGTGATTCCACTATAGACCCGAGGCTGCACTCTTTAGTGATACGGTATATATTATTCCCTTATATACAGCAGGGTGTCCATTAGATTCAATCAAATACCGATTATTTTCCTTTCACTTGATGACTCACACATGAGCAGGCGTTTTATACCGTAATGCCCCTCAATGCATTTTCATCCTTGACTCAGCCAGTAATATTATGAGCAACCCACTTATGGTTTCGATTCATAAGTTGCGCACGGGTACCTCTCACTTCTCACCACTGACAATCAAGGGAATCATCATGACTCTGAAGAGAGCTGTGTGATGCCCATATCTATGATCAAGCAATCCTTCACTACTGACTATCATGTTCCCAAAATAATAGTGTTGGGAACAGCGGTAATATCTTGTGTTCTTTAACGGTTAAATCAAAGAACAATCAAGCCAGTAGCTTAGACTCATGACCACTCAGGACTTAGAACTAATATCCATTTGATCATCATTTTGCGACTCAACTACAAGTTGTCAGTGACGGTCTTATATGACAACTTTCTTGAGTTTAAGTCAGGTCCAGTCTAGTATGAAGACGCTTCATACTTAATGCACTTCAAGTGAGTGTAGACACACACAAAATCCAGAATAGGATTGTCACTTCAGTCACATTAATGACCTTACCGATTAATGGGCTCCCACCCAGTTAATCAGGTCACGGACATTTTAAGTTCATTTATTATGTTTATTAATTCTCCCTCACATGACTCCTTTGTGATAATAATAACATAATTGCATCCTTTATGAACTATGGAATCAAACATTCTATTTTACTCTACAGAAACTATAATAAGATTAACATAATAAGTACCATCTTTATTCAACGACTTGTCATAATCTTTTACAAATGGTTAAATATCTTGTTTAAGGACACACATGTCCAACAATCTCCCACTTGTACTTAAAGAAGATGACTCATGTCTTTCACGCCCATATTATCCAGATGCCTCCTGAATATTTTCTCTGGCAACGTCTTGGTAAATGGATCAGCCAGATTGTCCTCCGATGCTATTTTCACAACCCGTACGTCCCCTCGACGTACTATCTCTCTAATGAGATGGTATTTCCTCTCTATATGTTTTGCTTTGTTATGGTCTCGGGGCTCTTTCGAATTGGCCACAGCTCCACTGTTATCACAGTATAGAGTTTGTGGTCCATCTACATCTGGGACTACACCCAGTTCCAAGTAGAAATTCTTTAGCCAAACTGATTCTTTGGCTGCTTCACATGCAGCCACATACTCAGCTTCCATAGTGGAATCTGCGATATAGGATTGCTTTGCGCTTCTCCAGAATATCGCTCCACCAGCAAGGGTGTACACTGCTCCCGAAGTTGATTTTCTCGCGTCTTTGTCAGACATAAAATCAGAGTCAGTGTACCCTAGTGGATTCAGTTCTGTTCCTGAAAACACTAACATATAGTTTCTCGTTCTCCGAAGATACTTGAGAATATTCTTCACTGCGATCCAGTGAGGCATACCAGGGTTGGATTGGTATCTACTTACCATTCCCACGGCGTAACAGATGTCTGGTCTTGTACACTGCATAGCGTACATCAGACTTCCCACTGCTGAAGCATAGGGTACCCGCCTCATCACGTCTTGCTCTTCCGGAGAAGTTGGACACTGGTTCCTACTAAAGAACACTCCATGACTGGTTGGTAAGTTACCACCCTTGGAGTTTTTCATTGCAAAACGTTCAAGCACCTTATCAATGTAAGCTGCTTGTGACAAGGCTAGAAGCCTGTTATTGCGATCCCTAAAAATACGGATCCCAAGAACATAACTGGCTTCTCCCATATCCTTCATTTGGAATTGTGTAGATAGCCACGCTTTCACGTCTGATAATCTTTTCACACTGTTTCCAATGAGAAGAATATCATCGACGTATAGAACAAGAAAAATTTCCACGGACTCGTCGTTGAGTTTATAAATGCAGGCTTCAGTTTCATTCTGAATGAACCCATAGGTCTTGATGGTCTCATCAAACCTTAGATTCCAGGATCTGGAAGCTTGCTTCAATCCATAAATGGACTTGAGTAATCTGCAAACTTTCCCTTCTTGACCCTGTTGCACGAACCCTTCTGGTTGGTCCATATAGATGTTCTCGTCAATGTACCCGTTCAGGAATGCGGTTTTGACGTCCATCTGCCATATCTCGTAATTGAGACTACAGGCTATGGCCATGAGAATCCGGATGGACTTATACTTAGCGACTGGAGCGAAGGTCTCATCGAAATCAATACCTTCCCTCTGGGTAAAACCCTTTGCCACTAGTCTAGCCTTGAAGGTTTCAACCTTCCCGTCCACTCCTCTCTTTCTCTTGTATACCCATTTATTCCCTATGGTTTTGAAACCATCAGGTAGGTCTACAAGTTCACAGACTTCATTAGAATCCATTGATTCTATTTCTTGGTTCATGGCTTCCTGCCATTCTCCCTTATCAGGATCCATCATAGCTTCTTTGAAGCTTGTCGGATCTTCAACACTAGTGTTTGTAACAGCTAGGTGAAATTCCAATTGGGAATGCTCGTAGCGTTCAACTGGTCTTTTGAACCTCCCACTACGTCTAGGCACCCTTTGGTTCTGATTTGGGACCGTGGTTTCTGCATGATCCTCTACAACAGTCATAGTTGGAGGCATAGTGACTTTGTCACCTGACACTTCCTCAAGCACAACTTTGCTTCGAGGTTTGAAGTTTATCATATAGTACTCTTCTAGAAAGGTTGCATTTGTAGAAACAAATACTTTCTTGCTTTGTGGACTATAAAATAAACCTCCTTTTGTCTCCTTGGAATATCCCACAAACAGACATACTTCTGTTCGTGATTCCAACTTGTTTCTGTTTACAGTCCTTACATGAGCTGGACATCCCCATATTCTGTAATGGCGCAGATTTGGTATTCTGCCATTCCATAATTCTTGGGGTGTTCTCGAAACAGACTTTGACGGTACAACATTTAGAATGTTGGTGGCCGTCAACAAAGCATATCCCCAGAATGAATTAGGAAGTGATGAGTAGCTTAGCATTGACCTTATCATTTCTAGTAAGGTCCTGTTTCTCCTCTCTGCTACACCATTTTGCTCTGGTGTGCCGGTAGCTGTCAATTGAGATGTTATACCTTTCTCGATCAAGAGATCACAGAATTCATGATCAAGGTATTCTCCTCCTCGATCAGATCGAAGAGATTTTAATGATAATCCTAGTTGTTTTTCAGCCTCAGCTATAAATTCCTTGAACTTACCCAAAGTTTCAGATTTCTTTGCCATGAGGTAAACATAACCATATCTCGAATAGTCATCAATGAAGGTGACAAAATATTCAATTCCACCTCTTGCATGTATGTTCATGGGACCACATACATCAGTGTGGACGAGTTCTAATGGTTTAGTGGCTCTTTCACCCTTTGCCGAAAAGGGTCTCTTAGTCATTTTACCTTCTATACAGGATTCACAAACAGGCAAAGAACCGATTGTTAGTTCTTTAAGGGGCCCTTCCTTAACCAGCCTGTTTATCCTGTCTAGATTAATATGACCCAATCTTAAGTGCCACTTATAGGTTTGCATATCATTATCAATTTTTGGTTTCTTAATTGACTTTGGCATTGCCAATTTAAACATTTCAGCACTCAAACAACTTCCATAATCCGGTCTCAGAATATACAATCCATTTTCTGCTTTTGCAGTACAAATATATACACCATCCTTTGTGATGATCCAATGGGACCCTCGAAAGTTTAAGGTGTATCCTTGTTTGTACAACAGAAAAGCTGAGAGTATATTCCTACAGACATTTGGATAATAGAACACATTATTAACAAATAGAAATTTGTTACCAAATGTCAGTCTTAGATTCCCAACAGCTTTAGCCTGTAAGAACTCTCCGTTCCCTACTTTTAAAGCTGGTCCTTCATGAATTTCTTCTAATGAGTCAAGAGACTGAAGAGAATTACATGCATGATCATTAGCTCCTGAATCTAATATCCAGTTGAAGGATGAGTTATCAACGAAACATGATGTTAACGTTGACTGATCAGCATTACCATTCTGGAAGTCATCTTCCTGGTATGTGTACATTCTTTTCCTCTTATTCATTGAATTCAGAGCAATCTGTTCTGCTATTTTGTGTTTCTCTGAAGATCCACTAATAGCCAGTTTGCTCAGGGATTCGGTGACATTGACCATGTTGCTTTGTTTTTGAGACATCAGAGTCATTGCAGAGATTTCCATATCTTGTTTGTCAGAGAACATTTTAACTGGCATTGAAAAAGAAACTTATTAAACTTTATTATAGGTAGAATGTTTTGGGTAATTATGTTGGTTCGAAATAGTCACATGATGCAAACATGCTCTCGGAAAAATGTTAATAAACCCTGGGACTATTTCATGATAATTCAACCGACTGTACACATCGTTGCCGGCCTTAAGGCATGGTCACTCTAAGGTGACTCGCGGTATCAACTGTGTAGTTTGGTTGAACTAAGTTTTAGTCATAAACTTAATTAATATTCAATGTTAAGAACCACCACAGTTCTTTATGATTATTAACTATCATCATAGACGGTCGGGAAGTACCAACTTCCGTGCAAGCTTAACCCATTATTTTCGGTTCTCGGAATCCTCTTGAAAACGTCGTCCTTAAGGAATGGTCACTCAAAGGTGACTCACGGTCCATTTTCAAGATTCCTCCGTCCCCATATTCTTTTGGAACTTTCACGGTGCCAAACCTTCCACAAGCACACCTTTCCTTAAGAGGAGCGGTCACTCTAGGGTGACTCGAGGCGGTGTGGTCAGCAGACCATGTGATAGTAATAATGGAGACCTTTTATTATTTATTCTATACTTGCCATTGTTTTAGTTAAATAACGTTTTTATCTTTTATCATAAGTTAATTAAAACTTATTATAAACTTTCCTTTAATGACTATTAAAAGTTTATATTTTGGCTTTATTAATTACATCACGTAATTACTCATAAGGCCTCATTGTTTATAGTGTTCATTATTTCATCGGTAGTGATAGGTCAATCATACTTTCTCCAGGTAGATGGGAGGGGTCCTAACCGGTCACCCAGAAGTGGATGGTGAACCGGCCCCACTTTTGATTCCCTCTTCCTCAGACAAGATTGAATGATTGAGATTTTTCCGATTAATAATGCCCACTTTACATTTACTCTTTACTATTCATATCTATCCTAAATCGACATATTAATAATGGTAAAACATAAGCACTATGTTTACGGGTTATGAAAATAGGTTACTACAAATTATATCTATGATGAATATATATAATTAGATTTTAATGATTCCCATTCTCTAAGAATAATCATTAATATATACTATGGCTTATAATTAATTATTTATGAAATTTTAAAATAAGTCAATGATATCATTCCTAAGAATTATCATCCATATTTTAATATTAAATAAGACAATATTATTTATTCAATAAATAATATCCATATTTAATTTTATGAATTATATAAAATAAGTCAATGTTATTTATCCATAAATAACATCCATATTTTATTGATTCATAATTTATTCAATTTCATTTAATATTTAATTATTCCTAAGGATCCGGGTCGGAATAAATTCCGACCCATAATTAAAAATTATGTACGTGGGCCCTCCGGGCCTAAGCCCGGGCCCACGTCCCTAGGAAAAACCACGCCCAGCCTCTCGGGAGGGCCAGGGCAGCGCCCACCTCGCGCTGGGCCTGCTAGCCCATTCCGCTGCCAGGCAGCGTGGGCCGCAGGTCAGCCCGCGAGGCCCAGACGCTGCGCGCCAGGGCAACCCGTAAGGGTTTCGCCCTGGGCCTCGCCCCTGGCGTGGGCCTGCCTCGGGCCTGGCCCGTGGCTCTCAGGGTTTCGACCCTGGGGCTGCAGCGGCAGCCCCTGGTCACCCTTAGCCACGGGCTGGGCTGCGCCTTGCAGCCCGCCCCTCTTTTTCCGTTCCTGTTTTCTCGGGTCAGGAAATTAATCTAATTTTAAATTAAAAATTAAAATATCTAGAAATAAATTTCAATTTTAATTATTAATTTATTCATCAAATAATTATTTTAAACCTTTAAATTTAAATTTCGAAATTATTTATCCTGGAACCTGGGCTCTGATACCAATTGTTGGAAATCGATGGTATCAAGTCGACTTCCTTACCACGATAATAGCTTCCGGGCCGTCCCGGTAACATTTAAAAATTCATTTTAAAGCGGAAATCCTGTTATCGGACCGACGACACGGATATCGGGTAACAATCAAAACTGAGATCTGATAAATATTTTGAATTAAATATTTTCATATTCATTATTAATAATCTAGTCGAAATAGGAAACAAATAGAAAGCAGTAAATGGTCGCATTTATTTACCTAATGCATAAGGCCGTACCTCAGTTGACGATTCCGGCTGCGCGTTCTGAAATTGGGCAGGGCTCCGCCGATGCTGAGGGAAACTCCCGTGATCTTCCGGGATATGACTCCTGGATTCCTCGCTACCGAAGCGTGGGCTTCGCTGGCAGGACTCCGTCGCAAAATATAACTGAAGGTTCTTTTAAAGCTACCGGAGAAAAATATCTCCTAAGCCGAACCAGAAAAAGAGATCAGAAGCAAAAATTCGCAGACCCTTAGAGAGAGAGGGAGAGCTCGAATTTTTTACTCTGGGAAAGGTGTATTGAATGTGTAGAATGAGCTTCCCTTTTATAGGCTCAAACTGTAACCGATTTGGAGATATTCCCTCCCTAAATTCGAATTCTTATAATTAAATATAAATAATTATTTCAATCCAATGATCCAGATTTAATCTCATCTAGATCCAATGGATATAATTAATCAGGGATTTAATTAATTGAATAATATAAGATAAGATCATATCATATATTTTTCGAATTTTATTATATATATATATATATATCCAAATTCGAATTTGTTAATGATTATCTAGATCCAATGGTTAAAACTAAATCTTTAACCAATCCAATGGATCAAATCAATTAGGGATAAAGTCAAATACCCTAGGGTTTTACAAAACCCTAATTCGAACTCTTATCCTATCTTTATTCGAATTTCATATCATATATATAATGTTAATTAATTTCTAATCCGACGGCTTAAAGATAAGATCTCAAAACCGATCCAACGGATAAAATTAATCAAGCTAATTCAAAATACCTGAACTTGATCACCAAGTTTCAATTTCGAATTACTTTAGGGTTTGAATCAATTATCTCAATCCAACGGTTGATACTCAATCATGACCGATCCAATGGATTAAATTGATTTCAGGGTTTTTGCCATTATACCAGACCTTAGGTATTTATGCCGCAAAAACAAAAATCTCTCAAGATTGGTTATTCGAATTTATCTAGGGTTTGTTATATTCAAACCCTAATTCGAATTACACATTTAAATAATACATGAATATATATTATTTATTCATTAATATAAATCCTTTAATTATTAATTAATTATTAATAAGATATTAATAATCAAATCCAAATAATCAAATTATATTAATAGCTCCTGATCTCTTTATCACACATTAAATGTCATGGTGCTACACCATCATTTAAATTCGTGACATGTGATTTAATTTCAAAGTTTATCGAACCGAGTCATAAACTTAGAAAATCCATAAATCACAAACCGTAAGTCAGAATGACTTGGTTCAAAAAGCAAAGTTGCTTAGAATTTAATTTAGAACAATATGGTGCTGTTCTAAAATCTAAATTCTAAATTTCTTTTTATCAGTTATTTTCGTGTACCAAAATATGGTACTTTTGCCACGCTATCGATAAAACTATCTGGCGTCTGTCACAGACTGGTCAGTTTTATAAGTCGAGCCAAATGATTAAACATTATCCAGAATGTATTTTAATCACGTACGTATCATCCGTTACGGAGCTATCCTGGGGACCATGGACCCGTATCACTTAAGCTCCAACGAACTGCTAGTTGTTCGTCAAACCTCGAAGTGATTCCACTATAGACCCGAGGCTGCACTCTTTAGTGATACGGTATATATTATTCCCTTATATACAGCAGGGTGTCCATTAGATTCAATCAAATACCGATTATTTTCCTTTCACTTGATGACTCACACATGAGCAGGCGTTTTATACCGTAATGCCCCTCAATGCATTTTCATCCTTGACTCAGCCAGTAATATTATGAGCAACCCACTTATGGTTTCGATTCATAAGTTGCGCACGGGTACCTCTCACTTCTCACCACTGACAATCAAGGGAATCATCATGACTCTGAAGAGAGCTGTGTGATGCCCATATCTATGATCAAGCAATCCTTCACTACTGACTATCATGTTCCCAAAATAATAGTGTTGGGAACAGTGGTAATATCTTGTGTTCTTTAACGGTTAAATCAAAGAACAATCAAGCCAGTAGCTTAGACTCATGACCACTCGGGACTTAGAACTAATATCCATTTGATCATCATTTTGCGACTCAACTACAAGTTGTCAGTGACGGTCTTATATGACAACTTTCTTGAGATTAAGTCAGGTCCAGTCCAGTATGAAGACGCTTCATACTTAATGCACTTCAAGTGAGTGTAGACACACACAAAATCCAGAATAGGATTGTCACTTCAGTCACATTAATGACCTTACCGATTAATGGGCTCCCACCCAGTTAATCAGGTCACGGACATTTTAAGTTCATTTATTATGTTTATTAATTCTCCCTCACATGACTCCTTTGTGATAATAATAACATAATTGCATCCTTTATGAACTATGGAATCAAACATTCTATTTTACTCTACAGAAACTATAATAAGATTAACATAATAAGTACCATCTTTATTCAACGACTTGTCATAATCTTTTACAAATGGTTAAATATCTTGTTTAAGGACACACATGTCCAACAATCTCCCACTTGTACTTAAAGAAGATGACTCATGTCTTTCACGCCCATATTATCCAGATGCCTCCTGAATATTTTCTCTGGCAACGTCTTGGTAAATGGATCAGCCAGATTGTCCTCCGATGCTATTTTCACAACCCGTACGTCCCCTCGACGTACTATCTCTCTAATGAGATGGTATTTCCTCTCTATATGTTTTTCTTTGTTATGGTCTCGGGGCTCTTTCGAATTGGCCACAGCTTCACTGTTATCACAGTATAGATTTTGTGGTCCATCTACATCTGGGACTACACCCAGTTCCAAGTAGAAATTCTTTAGCCAAAGTGATTCTTTGGCTGCTTCACATGCAGCCACATACTCAGCTTCCATAGTGGAATCTGCGATACAGGATTGCTTTACGCTTCTCCAGAGATGTGGTTGACTCCAAGTGAGCAGAGATGTCGTGTTCTACGATCCACGATGCGGTTGACTCCAAGTGAGCAGAGATGTCGTGTTCGAAGAAGAGATGAAGTGGGATTCGCGCGACGAGAAGGGAGAACCCGAGCAGATTTCAGTGGAGTTCATACTCGATGACAAGGAGGAAGTTTCCAAGCATGAGCAGCCCGGAACACCTAGCTCGGAAAATGTCTTGCCAGAGACGAGGGAACCCAGTCCGGGAAAGAGCATCTCGGACACACCACGGACACCAAGCCCGAGCAGAACCAGCTCGTCTAGCTCGGGAGATTCCTCTGTTAAATACGGCCCACGAAGATCCCGAACTCTAGCTGAGATCTACGAGCAGACTCAAGAGGTGGATTTGGAGGAACTTTCATTTCTATGCGTAGAGGAGCCAGCCAACTACCAAGAGGCAGCAGCCGAGCAGGAGTGGCAGGAAGCGATGAAGAAGGAAATGGAGTCCATCTAGAAGAACAAGACATGGAAGCTAACCGACCTACCCAAAGGTCACAAGCCCATCGGTCTGAAGTGGGTGTTTAAACTGAAGGATACTGAGGGTAATTTTCTTAAGCATAAGGCAAAACTGGTAGCTAAAGGCTACGTGCAGAAGAAAGGCATAGACTTCGACGCAGTCTTTGTTCCAGTATGAAGATTGGACACGATCAGACTGATCCTAGCCCTAGCAGCACATCGAGGATGGGATGTTCACCATTTGGATTTCAAATCGGCATTCCTAAACGGTGACCTCGAGGAAGAAGTGTACGTCAAACAACCAGAAGGGTTCGGCGTCACAGGCGAGGAGCAGAAGGTGTACAGGCTATCCAAGGCTCTATATGGGTTGACAAAAGACCGAGAGCGTGGAACATCCGTCTCGACAAGAGCTTGAAGAACCTTGGATTCGCAAAGTGCCTGAGAGAGCAGACAGTCTACACCAGGGGTACCGGACAGGAAAATCTTGATCGTGGGAGTGTATGTGGACGAGATGATCGTCACAGGATCCAGCGCAGGAGGCATGGAAGGATTCAAGCAGGAGATGATTATCGAATTCGAGATGAGTGACCTCGGATTACTTTCGTATTACCTCGGGATTGAGATGGAGCAGAAGAAATATTGCCTAACGCTGAAGCAGTCTTCCTATACGAGTAAGATCATTAAGCAGTTCGAGATTGCGAACAGTAACTCGAGCAAGTACCCTATGGAGGCGAAGCTGCATCTCGGGAAGGATGCTGAAGGGATAAGAGTGGATCCCATCGAGTACAGACGCGTGATCGGGTGTTTGAGGTATCTTACTCACTCCATACCAGATATTGCACACGCCGTTGGGATAGTTAGTCGTTACATGGAGAAGCCCACGAGTGCACACCAGCATGCAGTGAAGCACATCTTGCGTTATATGAAGGGCACGACAAACTACGGGATCCAGTACAACAGAGGAAGTGGAGCAGAATTACTAGTCGGCTTTACGGACAATGATTTGGCTGGTGATATCGATGATAGGAACAGTACTGGAGGGATGGCATTCTACCTCGATGGGAACCTGATCACCTGGCAGTCTCAAAAGCAGCAGACAGTAGCTCTACCCTCATGTGAAAGGGAGTTCATGGCGGAAACCGCACCAACATGTCAGGCTATGTGGTTGAAAGGGTTACTCAGTGAGATGACAGGTTCCGAGCAGAAACCACCAACTCTCTACGTGGACAACAAGTTTGCAATCGCGTTGATGAAGAATCCAGTGTTCCACGGACGGAGCAAACATATTGACACGAAGTATCACTATATTCGTGAGTGTGTGGAGAAGCGAGAGATTATCGTAGAGTTCATAAGCACAAGGGAACATGGAGCATACATTCTTACCAACACTTTGGTGAGAGTCAAGTTCGCAGAGATGAGAGAGTTGCTCGGAGTGAAGAGTTTAGCAAGTCAAGCTTACGTGGGAGAATATGAGCTTAAGCTTGACTTAGTCCTGGTGACGACCAAAACCAAGGACGGACAGAAGCACTCACAGGGAGTTAGCCCGGGTGCCGACCTTTACAAAGAACGGACAGGAGTTCAGCCCAGCTCGGGTGAACACAAACAGAAGGTCCGGATAGAAGGCAAGCTCAGCCCGGAGCATACGAGCAGGATAGCTCGGGGACAGAGAAACTGTCTGGGCACGAAAGGGAAAGTCTACCCAGCAAGGAAAGCGCGTAGCTTGAGGAGCAAACAAATCAAGTAAAATATTTGGCGAGATTATTAAGGGTAGTTTCCTGATTTTGTGTGATTCAGTGAGCTAGGGTTTCGCCTATGTGAGGCCTATATAAACCTAGCAGTGTATACATTGTAAAGTGCATAATCGAGTTGAGTCCATTAGAGTTTTTTTTAGTTTATCTCTTTGTAATTTGCCTTCAATATTAATAAGAGAATTCTTTCTGCCATTCTTGTGTTTTTGAGTTTGTTATTATTCTTTTGTTAATCGTGATTCTTCACAGATCCATGAATTGGGATCCAACAGTAAATTCCTAAAAACGCTTAGTCTTTGGCTTAAATTGGTGATATATAATGATTGCAATATAGTATTTTGTCCAAACGAGTACGTACACGTAAAAGGAAGTTACGAACCTTCTTGATTTTGAGAACTGATGGTTATGGAATTCTCTAACAATGTCGGATGATCAGATGAGCCACCAGAGCTAACGGTGACGGATGACACACAAGAGCTGACAAAAGAATGAAATATTACAAAAATATATGTCCGACAGCCTGGTTCGAGCTTATACATAGGATAAAATTAAAGAAAGAACACGAATAATACAAAAAATGAAGAAAGACTTAGAGTGTACCAACCTCTTTTATCCTCAAAAATTAGATGTTAGTCTTCTTGTTTACTCGTCATATTTATAGGAAAAAAAAAGTAAAAGAATAAAAAATCAAAAGTCTATTTAAATTTGAAAACCAAAACTCTTGCAAGTAAACAAAGGGAACACTGATTGATTATATATATAAGGAAACTTGAAAAAATGACCCTTAAAAAGCAAGTTATACCCGTTTTGTTCCCCGATTTGATGTATATATATATATATATATATATATATATATATATATATATATATATTTCAGCTATAGTTTTCTCACGGTCAGCTCAAAATTTATGACTCTATTCTCTCTTAGATGTGTTTATGAGATTTATAAGAGATTCATCATTGTTATGATGGCTGAAGATTTACTCATTAATGTGGGATTTATAAATGATGATGATGCACATATAAGAGACAATTCATGTTTGTTGAAACGACATTATAGAAATCGTAACATATAGCATTTATGTTTATATTGTCATTAAGAATCATGACGAATGGGCATACTAAGAGTCTAAACCAAGGATCAAAATGCCGTTTTGGCCGATAAATCGTTTGCCGTTATCGATGGATTAATCGTTTGCCGATGCCGTTATCGACGGAAAACCTATAAAAATTATCGACGGAAAACAAGATTTAACAACTAGCTCAATTTAACAAAGTAGCTAAAAATTGTACTTTTGCCGCAATATTTTAGAAAACTTCAAATTAAAATAAAGATATGCCAACCGATTGTTTTTTAAATTATATACATTTTTATAAAACAAAATTACACCAAAATATTCGAGTAACTAGCTCAAATCAACAATTTCCGAAACATATGTACTTTCGCCACAATGATATCAAAATTCAGAAAAACTTCAAATTAAAAAAAAAATTATGCAAACCGATTAGTTTTAAAATTATATACAATTTTATAAAACGAAATTACACCAAAATATTCGAGTAACTAACTCAAATCAACAATTTCCGAAACATATTCACTTTTGCCACAAATATATCACAATTCAGAAAAACTTCAAATTAAAAAAAAAAATTATGCAAACCGATTAGTTTTAAAATTATATACAATTTTATAAAACGAAATTACACCAAAATATTCGAGTAACTAACTCAAATCAACAATTTCCGAAACATATTCACTTTTGCCACAAATATATCACAATTCAGAAAAACTTCAAATTAAAAAAAAAAATTATGCAAACCGATTAGTTTTAAAATAATATACAATTTTATAAAACGAAATTACACCAAAATATTCGACTAACTAACTCAAATCAACAATTTCCGAAATATATGTACTTTTGCCACAAATATATCACAATTCAGAAAAACTTCAAATTAAAAAAAAAATTATGCAAACCGATTAGTTTTAAAATAATATACAATTTTATAAAACGAAATTACACCAAAATATTCGACTAACTAACTCAAATCAACAATTTCCGAAACATATGTACTTTTGCCACAAATATATCACAATTCAGAAAAACTTCAAATTAAAAAAAAAATTATGCAAACCGATTAGTTTTAAAATAATATACAATTTTATAAAACGAAATTACACCAAAATATTCGAGTAACTAACTCAAATCAACAATTTCCAAAACATATGTACTTTTGCCACAAATATATCACAATTCAGAAAAACTTCAAATTAAAAAAAAAATATGCCAACCACTCAGTTTTCTAATTACAAATGATGTTAATAAATGAAATTACATCAAAAATGTTAAAAATATAGCTCAAGTTTAATAATTTCCAAAACAAAAGTACCTTTGCCGCTATTATACAAAATTCGGAAAAAGCCTAAAATCACCCCCAAATCACCCCAAAATCTGCAAAAAAAATTAACAAAAAGCACACCATCCATCACAATTCGAACATAAACTAAGATAAATAAATTTCAAGAACAATATTTGAATCAAAATTACAAATTGTACAATCAAAGTTGTATGAATTTTCATGTTGAACTTTCATTTCAACTTAATACATTCCTAAGTAAGTACTAAAAATATAGAACATTTTGGTGAAAATTTTACATAAATCATGCTTATACAACTTGTAATCTATAAAACACAAAAAATTTAATTAAAAATACCCTAAAAATACCTTTATATTCGGATTGTACACGAACTTGGAACTTCTGCCGTGATAAACTTAGGGCTCGACTTCAGGGAGAAATGGCGAGAAGATCTCTTCTTCTCCAGGCGAGAAGCTCGGCAACCTATAAATTCAGTGAAGGGGAGGGCGAAAAGATGGCTGGGAGGTGGAAAAATGAGACCAAAATCGTGATAAGTTCGAATTTATACTAGGGTTGGAACTTTTCCACATTTTCACGAAAAGTCCTCCACTTTTCGTTTTTTTACACTCGAAAAGTTGCAGCGAAAAGTACCTAAGTTTTCGATTCGAAAAATTTCGAAAAGTATAAAACGGCAACGATTACCAGAGATAAGTTACCGAGAACACCATTTCCTCGATTTTTCGAACGATTTTCGCTCGATTTTCGCGATTTTCGATACCCTGGTCTAAACCATTGATCATTAGATAAAAGTTCTTCTTGTCATATAAAAAAAAACATAAAAATTAAGAAAGGAGAATTCTTGTTTTTTCTAGTGCCACGTTATTCAGTTGAGATTTTGCTTTTATATAAATGAACCTCTATAAATTAATACTCTTGGAATCGGCAAAAAATATTATCTTATCAGATTATTAAGTAACATATAATTTATTAATTTATACATTTAATGAAGAAATTTTTTATTAATCGGCTATAATTATATAACATCTTTATTAACAAAAAATTATTTCAATTTTATTATATCAAGAATATTTAAGTATCAAATTAAAATTACTATAGAATCATATTTTAAGAAAACTACATGAACACTGATGTAATGCTATCTTTTTATTTAATATGATTTCACATTTATTTATGTTATATTCTAATTATAGTGATTTTATAATTTTTATGTAATTTTTTATATTGAAATATTACTTTATATATCACTTGTGACCTATATACTTAAAATATTATTATCTTATAAATGTAGCGAATTATTAATTTAGCTAGTTAGGCCCGAGTCGGGAACGGACAAAAATATATCGCAAATATTAGTTTACATAGGTTCTATAGATTTACACCCGTCATTAATAAATCTCCCGAGTTAGCAAATATCAGCATGCATGTAACAAAATTCATTAATGACAGGTAACATTTGACTCTTTATTATTTATTTATTGGAAAATAACTATTCTTTCTTCTTTTTTTTTCTTCGAATGTTCATAGATTATTTTTCTTTTATCTTGGCATCCGCTGATGTATTTTTATTTTTATTTTCCTTCGAATCTTGGAGTTCTTTCTTTCGTACAAGAATTTAAAAATCTCTGAAAACAAAGATAGCACAATACTCATTACTCGATTTTTACTGTGAGATTTAATAAATAAGATATTACCAATACGAATAAATAAAAATTGCATGATTATTTGATTAATTAACGTGTACGTGTATATATATTATATATAGTGAAGAAAAAAAAATTACATGCTACGGCAAAGTCCTTCATCAGTCATGGTCAAAAGAAAGTTGTGCCCATTCAATCATGATAAATAGATGATGAGCAGAATAATGATCATGATAGTATCACAAATATATAAATATATATATATATATATTGCAATAATGATCATAGATATAATACACACACTAATCCAAGGCTATTACAATAAACAAATGTTATTTGTTATGAAAAAGAGTTTCAAGCTCTATTATAGCACGTGCTGTAACCTAGAGTAGAGATCAATAATGTAATGAAAAGAGCAATGAATACACAAGATTTATTGTGATTTCGTTAATGAGATGTGAAAAGTGTTCGTGAATCTGAGAAAAAACTCAAAATCAGAGAGAAAATACGAATAGGTCAACATAGTTTACTACAAGTACTTTCATAAATGAATAAGGCTCTTTACGGAAATGTAAAATATAAATAAGACCATGACTAGATAAATCATGAACTAAATCATACTATATATGTTGAATCAAACTATATACAAATTTTTCGTCCATTTCATTTTTAAAAAAATACTAATATAGTATATATGTTAAATTATATTTTTGTTTCTATTGTGTTATGTGTTTTTCGAAATAATAAAAATCAATTTCAGCTCAAAAAGGACTTTTGGAGGCCCATATTTCAAAAAGAGAAGCCCAATGTAATGACCTAATTTTCTTACTACTAGAACCTTAAAAAATATAGGGTTATTACCGGCATATGTTCCTGTTCTTATGCAAACATCCGACTTATGTTCCCGTTATTTTTTTCCGCGGCATATATTCCATAAGTCTTAAAACGTACTCAAAGTAAACCTCCGTTAACACTTCCGTCTATGTCCGTTAGTTTGTCACGCCCTTAATACCGGCATATGTTCCCGTTCTTTTGCAAATATCCTACTTATGTTCCCGTTCTTTCTATTAATGATTTTCTTTAATTTTCTTAATAATATTTCTTTAGACGATAAAAGTACCATTTTTAGATGATACTAATTATTTTTAAGGAGTAAAATTACTCATTGTTTTTAAATCTTCATTCTCTTGTCGATGTAGAATTGATCTTCATTTTTAATCTAGAAATCCTATTTCGTTGTGGAAGTCTTTGATCTCCCCCTCTAACAAGCTCTCATATCCTTAATTACCAACCATCACCAAAGCACCAACCAATCGAATTGCCACAAAACCTTGGTTCTCACCGACACTCACGACCTTCCGTCGTGGGAGGGTTCGGTGCCGAGGAGCATTGGCATTGGACAGAAGTAGTAAAGACACAAAGGAGGTTCTAGTGGACCTAGGTTGGGATCACTATGTCTCTGAAGTGTTTGAAAATATTGCAATGAAAATAAAATTGAGATAGCGTCAAGTGGGTCGAAACGTGAATACACGAGTTGAACGCTTTCTTCAAAACGAAGTATCAAAAGTTATCTAGATATTATGAGTTTGCTTCCCATTAATTTTTCACTATGTAATTTTAATTTTTTGGAGTTTCCCATAGTTTTATGTTGTGAGTCTTTGGGTAACGGAGTTCAAGGATTCTTAGTTCACTAGCGAACTTTGAAATGTTACGAAGTTTGGGGTTGACCGATTATATCCTGGAAAGCTAATTGCCTAACGAAACTCAAGCACATAGATGAGGTGAATCAAGATTTAAGGAGAGATTCCAACACGTCTTGGGAATCACTAACGTTTTTAATTTACAGGATATCAAGAACAATTTTTTTGGACAAAAGAGATAAGCCAATGCTCGTCAAATTCAATAACACATCGATATGTATTTTGAATTTACTCGCTGCTATTTTTTTATAATTTATTTCTCATATATTATCATCTATAGAAAATATACCTAGCGTTGCAAGGCTTTGAAAACTCGGGCTTTGCTCGAACCAATCGGTGAAGATGATGAAGTTTGTCGAGGTGTACATGACACGTGGCAAAAAAAAAGGATATAGACAGAAGTATTAACAGAGGTTGAGTTTGAGTATGTTTTAAGACTTATTGAATATATGCCGCTAAACAAAAAAAGAATAGGAACATAAGTCGGATATTTGCAAAAGAACGGGAACATGCATATGCTAGTCTAAAGGTCGTGACCCATGGCAAAAACTAACAGCATAGACGGAAGTGTTGACGGAGTTTGACTTTGAGTACGTTTTAAGACTTATGAAATATATGCCACAAAAAAAAAGAACAAGAACATAAGTCGGATGTTTGCAAAAGAACAGGAACATATGCTGGCAATAACCCAAAAACATAAGATGGTATCTTTGATTTACAAGATACATTTTTCATGATAATTGAATGATGAATTTATGAATGTTATATGTTCTGGGTGTCTGGATGTTATAATATGCATTTGGCATTAAAAATTATATGGACGGAAATTTTTTCGTACGACAATCATTAATGTGGGTTTTTTACGAAAGCTTTCGGTAATGTAAGAATAATGTCTCCTATCAACAGGTTTCTATAGGTAAGAAATTATGCCGATAAATGAAGAAGGAAAATATATGATACAAAAACCATTTCATTGTGAGGGGAAATTTTGATCAACGTCATAAAGTATCTCCAAAGTTGACTAAAAAGTCAATTAGGCCAAAATGGATATTTCCAAGTCTGATAGTACCAAAAATATCATTTTTGGAATATAAATACAGTTTTATGAAAGATAAGTGTGTACAAACCAATTTTTTCATCAAGCCCCTCAACTTTTAGAAAGGTTGTACTATGACCCAAAGTTGCAAAAAAGTTTGAATTATGCCTTTATACCGATTTTTAACGTTTTAAACTCATCCTCAATGTCACCACACGTGCCAAACACTATGAATGATGATATATGAAGAAATTCCCTCCTAAATCGTCTTAAAACTCAAAATAACACTTAAGTACCATTTTTGTGCTTGGTTCTTATTATTTCAAATGGGCCAATAGAGTGCATGTCACGTATGAAAAACCCTTAAGCAACCCATACCGTAGCCCACATCAGTCAAATAGACTCAATACTAAACTTAGAACATGCAAAATTCTCTATCTCTCTCTCTAAAAAAAGAAACACTCTCTTCATCCCTCGGCCTGTCTAAGAAACACCAAGAACATTTCCTTGAAGAAACCCCAAGAAGACCACAAAGATAATCACATTTGTGATAACTTTTCCAAGAAGAATAAATAGGTAAGAAGTCCTCTTCCAAATCTTCTACCAAGAACTTATGTTAATTTATGCTCTTCCTTATTTTATGTTAACCACGAAAAAATCATTTTTATATCTTAAAATTACTATAATCTGAGACTAAAATTGCTGTCACATTTTATTTTTCTTAGAGAACATATCCTTGACCAAAAATTAGCACCTCATAAAATTATGATCGGGAAAATTCACAGTTGTGACTAATTATTAGTATCGAGTAGCGTACACGTAAAATGAGTGTCGAACACTATCAGAGTCACCCATATTAGTCTCTGATGTTGACTATCAAAGACTAACAATTTGTCTCCAATATTGTGCACCTTTTTCATTTTGGACGGAAACTATCCGTGCTTGAAAATTAGTCTCCAACGATGGGCCATGACGTCCACACATGACAGCGCCCTTGCCACCGATTCAGGGCCTCAACGTTACCAGAGAATCAGTGATATGTACAATCCTACTAGTGAAGTTGTCGACGTGGAAAAGAGTGGCCTCTGTTTCTTGGCCGCGGAAGAGCCAACGAGCGTGGACGACGCACTTACTGACGCGTCGTGGAGAAACGTTATGTAAGACGAGATGATTTCGATCATCGACAACAAGACTTGGGAGTTTACGTCACTTCTAGCCGGGAAACGCGTCATCGGTCTTAAGTGGGTGTTCAAAGTAAAAAAGGACCCCGCCGGAAATGTCGTGAAACATAAGGCGAGAATTGTTTCTAAAGGGTACGCACAACAATAGGGGGTGGATTTCGAGGAAGTCTTCGCTCCATTAGCAAGGATGGAGTTTTTGTGCCTATTACTCGCTCTTGCTCCACACAACATGTGGTGGGTGCACCACATAGACGTGAAGTTGGCGTTCTTGAACAGAGATCTCGAGGAGGAGGTCAAAGTCCAGCAACCACCGGGTTTTGTTGACGACACTAATGAGCGCAAAGTTCTTAGACTGTGAAAATCACTATATGGGCTTCAACAAGCGCCACAAGCGTGGAACTTGAAGCTAGACGCCTCCCTCGGGTTCACAAAAAGCCCGCTCAAACACGTTTTATTGGTTGTATCGGTATCGAACTGACAATGATCCTTTATTATACAATCTCAGCTAACCGATCTAAACCGATAGAGGTTATTTAACAAGAAAATTACTCTGGAATAATTAACATTATCTTATTAAGTGGACGCGTAGAATAAACTTTTTCCACTATGGGATGGACCTGAAATTGTGTCATGTACCACTATCCTCGTTATTCTATCCAGTTTACAAAATCTAATGATTGTTAACTTATCCTGATCCTAATTCAAATTTTATGAAATAAATAATTAATTCAGTCTTAATATGATTTCGATAATGGGTTTGAGCAAATAGATAATTATCTAATCAATAAATAAACGTGTACCCTAATTCCGTTGTCGTCGCTGCGTCTTTTGATTTTGAGAAGCTTCTGCGATTTTGTGTGTGTTAAATTTCTCCCAATAGCCTTCCGATGTATGCTCGGGAGTTAGACCGCCAGGATGTGAGGCTCCAGGGATGATCACGAATTCCTTAGGCCTAACCAGGATCGGATTCTCTCACTGGCACTGGTCACAAAATCGTAGAGAGATAGAGAAGGAGAATCCAAATTTTCTGAATGTGAAGGTTATATTTTATGGTTTCAGGTCTTGCCTATTTATAAGTGTAAACCAAATCTTAACCAACCGGAGATATGTACTCATTATCTTTAAATATATTGAATAATATCAAATCTTATTAAATTATTCAAGAAAGATTTAAATCTAAGGAAAAGATAACAAATCTTTTCTCCCACAATACTATGATTGTTCAAGGATCAAATTCTAATTTATCAACTTTTGTTTCCCGGACTGTACCAAAACTTAAGTACTTTCGCCATTTAGAATTTATAGATTGTTGGAAATATGTGTCCTTAAACAAGATATTTTATCCATTTGTAAAATATTATGACATGTCATTGAATAAAGATGATACTTATTATGTTAATCTTATTATAGTTTCTGGTAGAGTAAAATAAAATGTTTGTTTCCTTAGTTCATAAAGGATGCAATTATGTTATTATTATCACAACAGAGTCAATGTGAAGAAGAATTAATAATCATAATAAACAAACTTAAAACTTCTAAGACCTGATTAACTAGGTGGGAGCCCATTAATCGTATAAGGTCATTAATGTGACTAAGTGACAATCCTACTCTAGATTATGTGTGTGTCACACTCACTAGAAGTGCATTAAGTGTGAAGTGTCTTCATACCTGGATTAAACCTGACTTAAACTCAAGAAGTTATCGTATAAGACCGTCACTGATAACTTGTATTTGAGTCACAAATAGATGATGAAATGGATGTTAGTTCTAAGTCCTGAGTGATCTTGAGTCTGAGTTACTGGCTTGATTGTTCTTTGATTTAACCGTTAAAGAACACAAGATATTACCGTTGTTCCCAACACTATTATTTTGGGAACATGATAGTCAGTAGTAAGGGTAGTTTGATCATAGACATGGGCATCACACATCTTTTTTCAGAGTCATGATGATTCCCTTTATTGTCGGTGGTGAGAAGTGAGAGGTACCCGTGTGCAACTTATGAATCGAAACCATAAGTGGGTTACTCATAATATTACTGACTAAGTGAAGGAGAAAAATGGAATGAGAGGCATTACGGTAAAAACCGCAAGCTCATGTGTGACTCATCAAGTGAAAGAACAATAAACCGAATATGATTGTGTCAATGGACACCCTGTTGTTATAAAGGGAATAATATATACCGTTTCACTAAGGACTGCAGCCTTTGGTCTATAGTGGAATCACTTCAAGGTTTGATGAAAAATTATCAGTTCGTTCGAGCTTAGGGTCCATGGTCCCCAGGATAGCTCCGTAACGGATGATACGTACGTGATTAAAATACAGACGTCAGATAGTTTTATCGTCAACGTGGCAAAAGTAGCATATCTTGGTACACGATATTAACTGATAAAAAGAAAGTTAGAATTTAGATTTTCTATCAGCACCATGTTTTTGAAAATTAAATTCTAAGAAACTTTGCTTTTTTGAACCAAGTCATTTCGACTTACCGTTTGTGATTTATAGATTTTCAAAGTTTGTGCTCGGTTCGATAAACTATGAAATTAAATCACATGTCACGAATTTAAATGATAATGTAGCACCATGACATTTTAATGTGTGATATTGAGATCAGGAAATATTAATATAATTTATTTATTTGGATTTAATTATTAATATCTTATTAATAATTAATAGATTTATATTAATAAATAAAATATATAATGATATATATTTAACACATGTGTAAATCAAATTGGGCTTGCATGACTTAGTCCACACGAGTTTTTGACCTAGCTAGGGTTTCATATTTACGGCATAAATACCCAGAGATTGGTACTTTAGCAAAAACCCTAAAATCAATCTTATCCTTTAGATCGGAAATGATTTAATATCAACCGTAGAATTAAGATGATTGATTTTTGACCTAACTCTAATTAGAAAAATAGTAGCTTGGTGACCAAGTTTAGTGTTTTCGAATTTAACCTAATTAATTGAATCTGTTAGATCGGTTTAAGATTTAATCTTTACCGTCGGATTGGAAATTAATTAATTAAATATATAATATATAATTTTTGAAATAATGATAAGGATAAAATCGAATTAGGGCTTTACCAAGTCTTAAGGTATTTTATTTTATCCTAAATTAATTTGATCCATTATATCGGTCCAAGATTAATCTAGGCCGTTGGATCTAGATAATTAATATTTTTTGAAATTATTATTATTATTATATATATTTCAAAATTATAATTAAATTCCTAATTAATTATGTCCATTGGATTTAGATGAGATTGAATCTAAACCTTTGGATTAGGATAATTAATTGTATTTAATAATTATTTTCGAAATTAAATATATATATATATATATATATTCGAATTATATTTAAATAAGAGGATAAGATTGGTTTTTTATTTTTACCAATTATTTCTTATTTAATTAAATACAAGTTTAATTAGAACCATTGGATCTTGATGAGATTAAATCTCAACCATTGGATTGAAATAATTAAAGTATTTAATTATATATAAAATTCAAATTTTGGAGTGAAAATCTCTAATTCGGTTACGGTCTTAAGCCTATAAATAGAGGAGTCATTCTACACATTTTTCACACCTCTCCCCAGAGCAAAAACTCGAGCTCTCCCTCTCTCTCTAGGGCCTGCGATTTTTTTGCCTCTGATCACCTTTTCGGTTTGGCTTAGTGAGAACGTTGTTTCTCTGGTAGCTCAAAAAGTACCTCAGTTAAAGTTTTGCGACGGAGTCCTGCCGGCGAAGCCCACGCTTTGGTACGAGGAATCCAGGAGAATATCCCGGAAGATAACGGTTGTTTCCCTCAGCCCCGGCGGAGCCCTGCCGAACTTTAGAGTCCGCAGCCGAAAACGTCAATCGAGGTACGACCTTATGCATTGGGTTAATAAATGCAACCATTTACCGCTTTCTATTTATTTCCTATTCGACTAGCTTATTAATAATGATTATGAAATTTTAAATTCACAATATTTATCAGATCTTGTTAAAATGGTTATTACCCGATATATGTGTCGTCGGTCTGATAACAAGTTTTCCGCTTTAAAATAATTTTTTAAATGTTACCGGGACGGCTCGGAGGGATATTTCAGCGTAATGAAGTCGGGAATCAAACCCCGATTTCCAACATAGACATTTCATGACATAAGTCTCGAATCTAGTCTAATTAGATCCACCCCATATTCAGTATGTAAATATTTAATGTGAAATTATTCAAGCTTAGTTGAAATGAAGATATTTCACCAAACTTCGGTTACATTCCACTATGGGTCGTAGTTTAATACACTCTTGATTAATATATATCTAACACGGAAGTCTATCGATACAATCAGATTATGGTTTTCTCGGTCTCGTAATCATTATGATTCTCATCAAAGGGTACTAGTTCACGTACTGCCCTATTGCTGACATTATCTTCATTCTTATAAATCTTACAAACTTCTCACTTGCTGGTTATTAAGTCAATGACCTGTACATGAACACTTTTCTGTTTCTCTAGAAACATAATAAAGAAAATCATAAACTTGTTATCTATATCTACATTCATGCAATATATCCTGGTTAACCTTCTGATCCAAAGATGAAAGTGATTAAGAATACCTTTGTATTCCGTAACAATCGAATCAAAGACCATACGAGTTGATCCATATAAGTTCATAATGCTCAGGACATCAATCGATCTCATCTGATCATCTTTGTGACTTAATCTTACTTTCATCAGTGACGGTCTTAGTTGATGATTTCAGGTGTTAAGTCTGTCCATCCAGTATGGAGACACTCCAATAACCAGTGACTCCCAAAGCTGCAGGACCAACACCTGATCTGGTAAAAGATTATCACCTATAGTGATTTGAGTTCACTAATGGCTTTTACCAATTAGAAATTCCCACATTGTAATTTAACCACTGATTACCTTTAAGTTCTTAACTTATGCAGGTCTAACCTCCTCACACAATAGACTATGTGTGATGACGTAACATAATTGTAAAACGTTTATAGAAATTTGGGATGAAACATTAGTTTTACAGTATCTCATGATAAAACTATATAAGACTGTCATTAATAAGCTGTAAATCTTTAAAAGGAAAGACAGTCATAATCTTAGTGAAATAGGATTAACATCTGAATATAGGGCATATTAAAATATGTCCAGCACGTTTTCTATCAAATAGGTAATGCTCAGTCTTTCTTGCTTGTGGGCGTATATGTAGAAGATTTGATCATTACTGGCATAAGTATTCAAGACATCGCCGATTTCAAGGGAAAAATGCAGCAGATATTCAAGATGAGCGATCTCGGTCTCCTTAGCTACTACATGAGAATCGAGGTGTGTCAAGGTGATGGAAAAATCACAATGTTTCAGGGTGCTTACGCAACAAAAATTTTAGAGCAGACATGCATGAGTGGTTGCAACCCATGTTACACGCCGAAGGAGAATCGACTTCGCTTAAACAAGAAGGATGGGAGTGCGGTTGTGGATGCAATGAAGTACTGGAGTGTGATCGGTAGCCTCAGCTACCTAGTCAACACGCGCCCTAACATTGCTCACGTAGTAGGCATCGCCAGCCCCTACATGGAAGCGACAAGCGCCTAACATTGGGCTGTGATCAAGCACATACTCAGATACGTACAGGGTACGCTGAACTACAGATATTGTTAGAATTCGGGAGGAGGAGAAGCTACTTTGATTGGCTAGAGCGACAGTGACCTCACCGATATATTTCTTTGCATGGAGCAACATTGTTACCTGGAGCTCGCAGAAACAGAACACCGTTGCACTGTCTTCTTGCGAGGAAGAGTACGTCTCGGTGGAGACTGAGGCATGCCAAGGTGTCTGGCTAAATCGTCTCATCAGTGAGCTAGTCGGACGTGATACAATGAAGTTCAAACTGCTAGTTAATAACAAGTCGGCTATTGCTCTTAGCAAGAACCCGGTGTATCATGATCGGAGCAAGCACATCGACACCAAATTTCATTATATTCAGCAGTGCATTGAGATCAGGAAGATGGATGTCGATCATGTCGGCACTGATGGCCAGTTGGCTGACATTCTTACGATGGCATTAGCACGGAACAAGTTCATCGAGATGTGTCAAAAGCTCGGGGTCAAGCAGATTAGTACGGCGTGACAAGTTTAGGGGGTGATTTATTGGATAAGCTCGCCACATTTTATTTCCTTATTTACTTATATTAGTTGGAAAAAAAAAATCAATAAGTTGTCAATTAGTATTCATGTTTCTAGAATAGTTATTGTTGGGTCTTTCGATGACTTTTCTGAATCCCGAGGCGGAAATCACGGGATATCATCGAACAATAAAGATCTAGATTAATATCGAAATCAAAGTATTCAGTTTAGATACGTTACCAGACTTTTGGTACTTTTGCCAACTGTACCGAAATTAGCCGATTCCTTGTTTTTGGTGCTGGCCGATTCCTCCTTGTTCCCGGATTCCAGTGCCTCAATTGTTGCGCCTCTATTTCGTCCACCACGTCACTCGGGAACGTCTTAGATGACCGGAAAATACCTCGGAGGATAGGTTAGATCCTTGTCGGTGTTTAGATGATCAACCGTTGATTGAACCGGGGAGCTAGCCGCGACTTCGACTCGTGATGAGGAGAGCTCGAAATCCTAGGAGGCTAGTTTTAGGTTAGTTCTTAATTATGAGTCATGATTAGGTATTTATAATACCTAATGATCATAACCTAGTGGGCTTTCTAAAAGCCCACCTAGTGGGTTTTCTAAAAGCTCAATCATGAATTAATTAATCTATTATTAATTAATATGAATCATAATTAATACTTGGGCCCGAATGGGCCCATAATGTCGGTTATGGTATCGGTTCGATATCCAATAACCCGAGAGATACAATATCGGGTTCGGGCATAACCTACAATCTCCCACTTGCACGAACGCGCCGGATTGGTTAACTCCATGCACGCACTGCACATAAAGTATTACTCGAGAATGCCGCCTTGGGTTAGATGTACACTCTCTCAGCTACTCATGCCTGGTTCATCAAAGTTACAAGCGAAGTTTGTTTCATTGTAATTTAATCATCATACTCCGTTTCCGTTGCGAGTTCGGTGTGACTCTGTAGGATTCTGTAGTGTTGGCCACATACTCATATGAGTATGCAAGAAGTAAGTGGCCTCCACCTAGACTTAACTTCCCCCAATCTACAAAACTTTAAATCCTCTTTTATAGATTAATCAAGGTGAACCATGTAGTTCTTTACGATTAAAATAATGTATATGACTTATTCCTTCAACATCTTTTACATCTCTAGATGAAGCACAGGTCATGGTTTGGAACACCTGTTAAGCCTTGATCTAATTTTCTGATTCAGGTATAAGTATTGAAACATCAAAACAAAAACTCTTTTGATTTGCCTTTGGCCACATATTTCATTTTTACTTATACTATTTAGAAGGCCCTGAGTGTATTGCCCCAAAAAGGAATGGGGAGATGCATGTTTTCTTAAAACGTCATCCCATCCTACAAAGTTCATCACACGCCCAACTACAGCTGTTATGACTTTCCAGTTACGGTAAGCGTTGAGTTGTAATCTAAGTATGCGACTCACCCAGTGACAGACTCATGATGTTCTCAAACTTTGGAGTCTTTTCATATCTCTAAGTTTCTCAGTGTCCCCTTGTATCAAGGTTTTGTTTCCATGTGAGAATACTTAGAGTGCGAGTCTTCCAGCACTGCTAGTCATTCCGACTAGTGCCTACATGTATAAGAATATCTCGTAGATATCAAGGACCCCTTCCTTTTATCTTAACAACATGTACCAGTCAATTGTGAATATCATTGATAGTCCCTCTTTGTTTCTTCATAATAATTTCTTTGACTGGGGAAATTTAAGATTATCTTGAAGATATCTTAGGAACTACAATTGTATAGCTTGATATCAATGATTTTAATATTTCAAAATATTGATATGAACTTTTTAAATGATGAAACTTGCCTTTTAAAGAAATAATATTGTGCTTCAAATTTAATGTATAATAGTTACATAAAATTTGTATTTGAACTTTATACTTTTAACAAAATAAAGTAAGAGTTCAACGTGTTAGAATAGACCACAAGCATCTCGACTCTTCTAGATCTTTTATGACCATACTACTTTTCTATTGATAAAGTCTTGGTCATCGGGTCAACCACGTTTATTTCTGTGTCTATTGTTTTCATCGCAACAACCTTCTGATCAATTAAGTCTTTGATCACTGAGAACCTTTCTCTTGTTTTGTGATCTTAGTTTCTTGACTCGTGCTTTGGCTCCGTTGTTTTCAGCAAGGAGTCGCACTGGATCACTAATGCCAGAAACTACACTGTGATCAGGAATAAATTTCCTGATCTAGAAAGCTTCTACAGCTGCATCTTATGTTGCTATATACTCAGATTTGGTGGTCTAGTCCAGTACAGTAGCTTACTTACTGTTGTTCTAAATAACAGTACCATCATTTAGGACAGAGTATATATTCTACTTGCGATGTGAAATTATCCCGATTAGTTTGGTGATTTGCATCAGTATAAGCAATAATGCTTGACTGATCAACACTGTCGTAAATAAGTGATCTTTCATTGGTCATGTTAAGGTACCTGAAGATATTATTTACGATAGTCCAGTGACTATTTTGGGATAGGTTTGGAACTGGCTTGTTTCGTTAAGGTAAATGATACATCGAGACGGGTACATAATATGGCTTTCTTTATAAAGCCATTAGCAGTAGTATAGAGAACATTTTCTTTATGTTTGTATTGCTCTGACATTTCAGGGCACTGCTTTCTTGAAAGATGCAACTCAGGAGTTACAGAATAAGTCCTTAGTTTTCTTGTTCACATTGAACCGTCTTGCCATCCTTTCTATGTACTAGGACTTAGGGCTAATTATTTTATTATATTTATCTTTATAAATTTAGACTCCTAGAGTATAGGCAGTCATACCTAAGTCATTTATTGAGAAACATTTTTCTCAATAATTCTTTACTTTAAAGATTTTTTGTCGTATCATTTTCTATCCTTTAAAAGGATTACTGTGCTCCCACTAGCTTTCGTGTATACACAAGGTTAATCTTTGTTTTCGATGAAGTCTAATTTCATTAGTTACTTCGTTGAAAACTAGATTTCATTTGAGAGATGCTTGCTTTAGATCATACTTGCACGTATATATCTATTTGACTCGCATGCTTCAGAAACATGTTATGAATCAATGAAGTTAGTTAGGTTGTGTATAATACATGTTCCTTTTCAGAGTCATATTCTAAAAACTATCTTCATATCCATTTGCCTGATTCTTAAATCATAGTTGGCAATAGCAAGTGAAATCATAATTGACTTTAATCATGGTAATAAGAGAAAACGTCTCTTCTTAGTCTTTACTATAAGCTTGTTTGAACTATTTCATTACAAGTCTCTTTTTGTACATTTGTAATTTACCATTCATGAATATCTTCCCTTGAAGATCTACGTGCATCCTATGGGCATAAACTCTTCGGGTGCTTTAACTAAGTCACATACTTAGTATATGTACATGATTCTATTTGATTTCATGGCTCCTAGCCATTTCTCAAGGTCTTCACCTTTAACCGTTTCATTGTAAGTGGTGGTTCATCATTATTATCTAAGTATTTTGTTCTTCTGTGTTCAAAACGAGAAGATCATTTTCTTAGGTGCATGATGTTCCTTATCCGACTTACACGGTTTTTGTGTCATACTTGGTTGCTCATATGCTTAATCATATATAAAGCATTTTACATTCGGCTTGACTTTCTTCCACGATCCTATCTGGAGTTTAGTCAACCATTGGTGAGCATCCTCTGTATTCATCTTGAGTTCCTCAAGATTTTGTGAGTTATGTACTTCATGAAGTGCATACTTTCTCCCACTAGACATTCTAGGAAAGATTTCCTTTCTTAAAGTCTCCGTATTTGTCACAACTATTTTGTGTATTAATTTTCTCGTAAACGACAAAATGGGTTTTATCCCTTATCATATCTTTATATGTTATCGTCGGAATCACTTTTCATGATACACTGTAAACTGTGGTAGCACCAAGTTAAAAGTGCATGTCCTTTTATAAACATAGGCATATCATTGTACTAACAAAGTCTAACAGAGTTTGTTGAGTTCTCTCGATACACCTCGTAAAAGGAGGTGTATCGAGAGAAGTAAATGATCAGACAAACCTTTTGTCACTCAGGAAAACTTTATACTTATTGCTCAAATATTAATTGTCTCGATCAGATCGAGGACCTATTATTATTTTGTGCATTTTGGTTTTCTTCTTCATTCTTGAATTCCTTGAACCGGTCAAGAGATTTCAACTTTTGTCTTAATTAAATAGACATGATTGTACCGACTGAAGTGATCAGTTGGTAGTCATAATTTATGAAGTATCATCAGCCATCCTTATCCTAATTATGCATTTGACCACATACACATGAACATTTGTGGTTTAATGCCACAATCAATCTTTAGTGTGCCCCTTTGAATGAGCCTTTTGTCATATAGTCAGTTAGACAAGATTCGGATTTGTCGTAAGATTCATAATCAAAACGATCAAGATGTCCATCATTATGGAGCTTGGTGATGCGTCTCTCGTTATTGTGACTTATATGACAATACTAGAGATATGCTATATTGAGTTTATATGGTTTAAGCCTTTTGCATACAACGTTAAATATCATATATTGAACATATATCCTTTAAAATAGTCAAACTATCTTAAAACGCTTGTACCTAAAGAAGAGTCATTACTCTATATATTTCACTTCTTTCAAGACAAGTCGGAAAATCCTTGTTATCTATAGTGAAAGCACTTTTAGATTTTGGAACCTAACCTTATGTTCTATCACATAGCATATGTGATCACTTTAAGATTGGAGTCCCACTCACCTTTTGCTGTAAGAGCCATTATTCCATTGCTCTTTGTTAAACTTGATCACAAACAATTTGTGAAAGTTGAGCAAGGAATCCTAAACGATGTCAATAGAGAGATCATTAAATATTTTATTATTTACATGAGCTTTTCTTTAAGGTGAATTATCAATTTTCTAAATTATAACCAACCTCAGAATTACAGACTTTCTGGAATTCTATAAGTTCTCTGTAGTCTTTCATCGCTTGTGTTTTAACCTGCTATACACATATCTTCAGCAGATATTGATTGAACTTCCATATTATAGTGATTTTATGCTTTTGAAAAGCATTTTATCATTAATTTCGAAATGCTTCTTATAAGCATTCTTATTAGTTCTGGAAGTTTTGTCAGGTGGCTCCAAATGAGTTTTCATCTATTATGAAAAATCATTTCTTTATCAAGGCTCTGAACATTATTTCAGAAGCCTTTGTCATTCCAAGGAAATCTCTTTCCTTTTGATTGGAAACTCGTTTCCATGTTCTTTAAAAACAATTTTCAAGTGGTTCTTTGTTGACACTTGTTTCACATACATTAAATGAAACAATTAATAAGCACATTGCTAATTCTAGAGTTTTACATGTAAATTATAAAGCATACATTATAATAAAGATGTAACAATTATATTATAAGGACTTTATATAATATTTCGTGATTTGTTAATGAAAAAGTTACCCTCATCAATTTCATTAATTAGTCACTCGGAGAAAGTCAACAATTGCTCTAATATCCTATATTATCTCTGACGATTAGAAAAGAAAAGACAATTTTCCATTTAGCATTCTAACCGATTTCATAAGAATTGTCTACGATATCTAATCTAATTAGAGTACTCGTTTAGGTAGACCCACGGGGTGAATCGGCGGACAGTATAGGTCGCCCTACGCGTCTAAAAGAGTGTATAAGAGTACTCCCTTGGGTTAGAGACGCACTCAAAACGTTTCTACAATTAGATCGATGACCCAGCCGGTGGAAAACGTTATATCTAATATTTATTGAGGGGTTTGATGTGATCCTCACTTTTTTCTTAAAATAAACATAGTTAACTTATTAAAATATTTTAAGAATTAAGACTACGAATATGTAATGCACAATCCAATTTGAAAACATATTCGAAGGGTATATTTAAATATACTTAAAATACATTATGATACTAAATACAAACCTTTTATCTTTTGTTTGATAAAATTAAAAGATAAAATTAACTATCTAATAGATAAAATATCTTCATAATCATAATATATTTATTTTCATTAATGTTTACACATTTTATATTACTTTAATAATTCAAATGTATATTCATAGTCTTTATCTAATTAAGAATTATTTACGGTAAATAATGTTGATTAATAAACAATTAATAAATCAAATTATGAATAATGTAAAACATTAATCGAAACAAACTCCATAAGGCTAATAATAAAAGCTAGATAAATCAAATTTATAAACTTTTATTATTTTCAAAACTTATATTTAATTTATTCATAATAATTACAATTAAAATAAAATAAACACTTTAAATCGTATTTTAAAATAAGTAAACATAAATAAAATAAATATCAGACCGAGATACGAGCTCGAGCTAGACCCAAACTCGTACGGGCTGCGTTCGGGCAATCCGAGCAGTACGGGCAGGGCAAACAACCCCTGCCTAAGTAAATCCAATTTACTAAGTTTATAAATTTGTTTAAATCTTGTTTATTTAAAATAATTAAAGATTTAAACAAATTTATCATTAAATAAATTCCTTTTTAATTTAGAGGGGTATAATTGTAAATCCAATTTACAAAATTAAAATTAAATAATAATTAAATTCATAATTAAAATTATTAAATAAAATTAATAAATTAAAATTAATAAATTAGGGAAGCGGGTCTGACTACGGCTTCGGGTCAAACCCGAAAAATTAGTCAACTTAACGTGGTAGGCCCACTGATTGGTCCACCACGTTTTGGTCAATGTTGGTCAAACCAGCCACCCCTTGGGCTGTTTGACCAAAGCCCATTTTGGCTTTTCTCTGTGCTGGGCCCAAGCCCACGTCGAATGGAGGCTAAGGGTGAAGCCCTAGGGCTTCACGTGCGCAGCACGTGCGCCGTCATCTTCCAAGCCGCGCCGTCAGCCAGCTTCCACGGAGAGGAGTTGCTCGCGTCTCCATCATCGTCGCCACAGAGGCTCGTCGGAATCGCCGTGGTTGGACGAGGACTTGCTTCATCGTCGTACTTCGTAAGCGAGGTGGTTGTGCGACCGGCTTCCTTGGACGCATGGGTTGGCTCTCCTAACGGTGATCGATGGCTTTGTTGGCTGGAGCTCATGCGTCGTCTCCGTTGCACAAGCTCGCCGTTATCCCCGTCATCAAACGACGGGAATGCACGACCGTCGTGCGTGGAGGAGATCGGCGATCTCGATCTCAGCATGGGTCTGTGGGTCGTTCTCCGACCCGCGAAAGGTTGACCTGGGTCAATACCCGACCCGCATGAATGGGTCTTGACCTGGACCATCCGAATGGCTGGGCCACATAAATTACATACGAAAAATTAGGGTTTCAGAAACCCTAGGCAGCACACATTTCAATGCATGCGCCGGCAAATTCCGTTGCCGTTTTCAGTGATTCCGATAACAATTTTCCTCCCACTAAAATTATTAAACCCTCTAAAATTACAGAAAATTATTCCGTATCTAAATACCCAATTTTCGAAAAATTAATCAGACCGGCTCTGATACCACTGTTGGGTTTTTCAATGACTTTTCTCAATCCCGAGGCGGAAATCACGGGATATCATCGAACAATAAAGATCTAGATTAATATCGAAATCAAAGTATTCAGTTTAGATACATTACCAGACTTTTGGTACTTTTGCCAACTGTACCAAAATTAGCCGATTCCTTGTTTTTGGTGCTGGCCGATTCCTCCTTTTTCCCGGATTCCAGCGCCTCAATTGTTGCGCCTCTATTTCGTCCACCACGTCACACGGGAACGTCTTAGATGACCGGAAAACACCGCGGAGGATATGTTAGATCCTTGTCGGTGTTTAGATGATCAACCGTTGATTGAACTGGGGAGCTAGCCGCGACTTCGACTCGTGAGGAGGAGAGCTCGAAATCCTAGGAGGCTAATTTTAGGTTAGTTCTTAATTATGAGTCATGATTAGGTATTTATAATACCTAATGATCATAACCTAGTGGGCTTTCTAAAAGCTCAATCATGAATTAATTAATCTATTATTAATTAATATGAATCATAATTAATATTTGGGCCCGAATGGACCCATAATGTCGGTTATGGTATCGGTTCGATATCCGATAACCCGAGAGATACAATATCGGGTTCGGACATAACCTACCGTTATTGTGCTTTTACTATTCAATTTGCTACATGATTTCAGTAGTTGGACATGTAATTTTTCTTTAATAAGGCAATAAACCTATGCAATAAAAGTCATTCGGTGGAATCAAGCTTTAGCTCTCAGACTTTTTCTCTCCATAGATCACGTCTCTCTCTCACAGCGAGGGTGTGCTCTTATCTCTTTTCTCTTCTCTTTGGATCTGCAACTACATCCTTAACCCTCACCAATTGTGCGATAAATTTTTTTTTTCTACAAAGCAAGTTAATGATGGCTAAACTCCTATGATTTTTACGAGTAAGACAGCTGATATATGTTCATCATAATTAATTTATATGATGGATTTGATCGGAATGAGATAGATTAAATTTGCACATGTAATTCGCTAAATATTATAATTATTACAGTAAAAAAATTAGGTACCGAGTGGTGAAATTTTTAGCTCTTATCACATTTTGGCTTAGTCCCGGGCCGGAACTGGATTCCAGCTCGAAGATCGAGTCTTCTGTCCAAAACCGATAGTAGGCCTAACCAGGGTTCACACTAGTAAAAAAAATTAGCCCCGACTAATTGGATTTTCTGGGCAGACAAGCAAGGGTTGCTCATAAGTTTCTTGAAGCAGCCGATCGGTAGCGTCGCCTTCATGATACCGAGGAGGAGTGAGGTTGGCAAGTACAGTACCAGCCATGAAATGACGCGAGATGCATTTTTTCTGTTAGGTTTCAGCCTCTGTAATTTCTATGGTTACTCTAGGAGTTTCAGGGTTTCATATGAAGGCTATCTGGGGTAGAGATGAATCTGGCGACGGTACTGTGGACGTCGCGACGAATCGCGATGCACCCGCGGGAATTGCGACGCGTTGCGATGGAGGGGCCAAAGTCGCGACTGATCGCGATTGGGTATGAGGTCGCGACGGTGGAGATTGCAATCCGCATTTCACGATCGAGGGCTCACGTTGAGCCACGTCAGCAATCCGAGGATTGTGTGAATTTGTGTTTTTTTGGTGGCAATAATAACACTTTTTTACCCGAATTTAATTACCCAACCACAATAATTATTCACCCACTCCACCCACCTCAATAATTATTCACCCACCCAACTCTCTCCTCAAATCCTATAAATACCACCTCTCCCACCCTCATTTCCTCACCAACAATCTTCCAACTCTCTCTCAAATTCTCTCAACTCTCTAAGTTTTTCCCCTCTAAATCTCTCAAGCCTCAAATTTCCCATTATGTCTCAAAGAAGCGGTAGTTCCGGGGGTCGAAGGGCTAGGAATTTGCAACCCCAATTTATTCGTGCGGGGCCAGATCAAGCTACGCCCGAAGGCTATATTCCCGTTATGCTACCGGAAGAAATATTTCCCTCCCAACCAAATCCAAATTATCCCGATCATACCCAACTGTCTCTAAGACCTAGTCTAGTCCGGGCGATGGGCGCGCACGACGCCAGTCCGGAGCGTGTGCCCGCATCAATGGTGGAGGCGGTACGTCGATGTCGGGAGACGAGAACCACCGATCCATTTTTCGAGCTCATGTTTCAAGGCGGACCCGTCGAAGACCGCGAGGACGACGAAACTCAACCACCGGAGGAACCACCGAATCAACCACCGAAGGAACCGCACCATTCCTCTGTTGTCGGCTCGTACCACGATGGTTCTCCAATCTCTTCCCATCACGAAACCAGCGAAGGCTCCGTCCAACGTCCTCGACGTGCTCGACGTCCGCGTCCGGCAACGGGGTAATCATTATTATTTTAATTATTTTAGTTTAATTATTTAATTTGATACGTCTCTTGAAAGTCTTAGTATGCTCTGTGGTTGCGGTTCCGACTGATCTTCCTCATCAGAAACGAATTTCTTGAGATTTAATAATCATTTAAACATTAAATGGTTACTTAAATAAGTTAATAAAATTAAAAAGGTAATTTGTATGTGTGGTGATAATTATAAAGTTCTTATCGGATTTCGGTGTCTTAGAAAGATTGGTTTTTAAATAAGGTTTGCTTTGCAATCTCCTCCAAGCTAGCCTGGGAACCTCGGGGAGTTCTTTCTAGAAAAGCTTGGGCCTAAAGCGAGATCATAGCATCATTTCCAGTCGATCTGGCCGTGGAACCTCGGGGAGTTCCGTCCAAAAGAGTTTGATAATTATTTCCACACATAAGAAATACCATTTTAATTTTGTTAATTTTTTTATTTAACCTTAAGACATTTAATTAAATCAATTAAATCAATATGATTAATCATAAACTTTATGACATTTAAATTTATGATTTTCCTTTTGTTTTAATAGACTAAATCCTCATGGCTTGGCGTGGGGACGACCAAACACGGCTTCGGTGTGAAACTTTTTTCACGAAGATCGGCATATCAACGAGGAAGGCGAGCGTGTAAAACTGGCCACGTGCAAAAAGTGCGGGCAAGTCTTAGACGGAATGGGGGAGCGGGGAACCGGCTACTTGAACCGACACGCAAATGTGTGCTTCCCAACCGGGGAGCTCGATGAGGTAAACACAGCACAGGTAAGTGCTCTTTCTGCTGTGAATTTACGGAAATGGACACTCGAATGGATTCTTTTTACGGGCGTTCCGCTGAGTTTTGTCAAAAATCCCAACCATACACGATATATGCAAAGGATTAATCCGACGTACCAGCAGTTTTCTCGTACCACTTACACCGGGGACATGGAAACCGCTTATCAATTGCAAAAAAACCTTTTAGTCGATTTTTTCAAAATGTCTGGCATAAATGTTGCTTTTACCACAGACTTGTGGAGCGGTCCAAGTTTAAACGATTACATGAGTTTGACCGCCAATTACGTCGACGATGAGTGGAACCCATGTCAACGACTTTTAAACTTATCGCCTTTCGAGTGTCGCAATACCGGAAAAAACATAGCCGAGAAATTATTTGAATTATTTTGTGATTGGGGTTTACAAAATCGTGTAATTTCCATTACCTTAGGTAATGCCTCAAGCAACAACGCCGCGATTATGATCTTGGAAACAATGTTGCCCGCTTCTCCGTTTCGAAATATTTTACATCAACGGTGTGCTTATCACATAATTAATTTAATTGCACGAACGGGCGAGGCACACATTGCACACCATGTGGAAAAAATACGCGGCATTGTTGATTGGATCCGGAATCCTCAAACCACCAATAGGTGGAGACGACTTTGTAAAGACCACAATCATAAAGCTAATCGGTTTGGTTTAGATAATAATACGCGATGGAACTCTACATATTTAATGATTTCAGTTGTGTGTAGACAGAGGCTTCCTTTGGACCACTTCCTCGGACAGGAACTCGCTCCCGAGGCGCGCATCACGGAGGCGGAATGGGCGACCGCGAAGAAATTCCTCGCTTTCCTAAAACCTTTTTATGCTGTTACTTTACTTTTTTCTAACCAAAATAAACCCTCTTTGAATCATGGTCTTTCGGGTCTTTATCAAATTTCGCGTGCTTTCAAAGAATTTGAAAATGACCCTATTATTTCTCCGCTTATTGAGTCTATGGTTTTGAAATTCAAGTCTTATTGGGATCCACCCCCGTTTTTGTTTTGCTTCGGTGCTATTCTAGACCCTCGTCTTTCAGATGCGTACGGCTTAATATCTCATCAATGACCGGCGGGCGTCAACCACCAACACACACGTCGAGCAAATAATGGTGTTGAATGATTTGTTGTTCCAGCCCCCGTGATTGCCGAACCCTCCGAACCAAGCGAACTAGAGCTAATGACGGAAAGGTTCAACGCAATGTTCCCCGAGTAATGATGTGCTCTTTCCTTTCTTGGTTTTATGTCCCTAAGGAGGGTTTTACAAGAGAGGTTTTAGTGAGGCATCTTGTAATATTTACACTGAATATTTACAGCTCTCTTCCACCTTATTGTAATATTCACAATGAATAATACAACTTCTTTTTTTTTAATATCTCGTCTTATCGTATTTATTTATTTGTTGATTAAATTTGTTCAAATTATTAATATGTTACAGATTAATATTTATACACATATGTTACAAATTAAAAACTAACATATAAATCAAAATTAATAATATGTTACAAAATAATAAATTATATACATACTTAAATTCATTTCAAGATATTTAACATACTTAAATATCATCTTGAAATAATTAACATACTTAAATATCATTTTAAAATAATTGACAAAGTTTGAAAATTAAATTCGGGTAAATTTTGATAAAATTAAATATTTCAAACAAATAGGTATTTATGCCGCAATACAGCCACCATTTTCTCGCGTGATCGCGATTTCTCGAAACTCGCGACGCATCGCGACGGGGCATCTCGCGATTTTCGCCGCGACCCGTCGTGACGTCGCGAGTGGCTGCTCTCTCTGGGATTATAAATCGGTAACAAACAAAACAGCATGTCTTTGCCATTTTAGCATGTCCGGCAAAATATCTGTATTAGAAAGTTAGTAATACCAATTCCTAAAAAATAAAGAAAAACGAAAAAAAAATATAAAAATACCCATTGAGTTGAATAACTGAAATACAAATACATATTCAATGATGTTTATGCTAGTTGCCAAAAAACCCAAAGAAAGAAAAATCCAAAATTGTCCCAACGCGATTCATGCTTCTGCGAGTTTAATATTTAATTAAATCTTCCTCTATGTGCTATATTTTAAAATTTTATATGTGTCAGCTTAGATAAATATAAGAATATTAAAAAATTTGCAGAAGAATATGCAAGGACGTGGCTCAAATTTTATCATTTTACTTAATTCGATTAAGGGAATCTCTGGTTATTCTCAATCTCATCTTATTTTGGAATAAAAAAGTTGATCCAAAATGACCAATTCAAAGTAATCAATGTACCTGTGCTTGTACCATATATAGAAACAATTTAAGCTACGCAACAATAATTTTCTTATATATAATACTAGCAAGTCAATTAATAGTCTCAATCATTTATTCACATTAATTTTATTTTACTATTAGTTTAATACGTAACTTTGATAAGAACATGACTCTGAGAGCGAGTATTTTATTTATTTATTTATGATGTATACACATATATAAGAACTTCGTTAGGTCGTGAATCAGACAACTTTTACAATTTCTTGACATAAATCTATTTAAAAAAAAATAATTCTAATATACCCTTAAACGTAATTAATCAAAGGCAAGGCGCTAAGCAAGCATAATGACGGTGAATCGGCAATGAGTTGAGTAGAGAAGAGAAACAACGTCGAGGATAAAATTTTACTAACAACGGCAAGGAGAGAAAACCGACGGCAAGGAGAAACTTCGAATTGAAAATATTATAATTAAATAGAGGATGTATGGCTCAAAATTAAATCGAATTGGTGAGATCGTAAAATTCCCTCGTAATTATGCTCACTTTTCTTCTCAATCATTGAAGATCAGATCAACATCCCAGTATTATAATTGACATGTCCCACTACATATTTTCTTGGACCCATTTCGTTTCAGTTATCTTTTTCTTGTTCAGATTGTGAGTCTATAAACTTATTTGTTTCGTATGATATATAATTATAACGAGTCCTTTGATTGTTAGAGAAATTATTACTTATAGACCCTTATGACTATATAAACTACTTTTGAAGTCAAACAATCCTAATCTATATATAAAATATACATAACATGACACCCGTATTATTAATTCCGGTATAGATTATCAAAAATGCTCTCGTAAGACTTGATTTATCGAACTAATACCAAACATCACAAGCATGGTCATATAATACATATATATATATATATATGGGATGTATAAATCTACAGTAATACGTAAAAATGATACATTTTGCTTTACTGTCAAATAATAAATATGGAGTAGTTTAAATAACACATAAAAAGGCTCAAAATAAATTCTTGATTGTCATGTAAATTAATCAAATCAAACAGATTAAACTAATATCCGGATCATGCCGGACTCTTTTGTCTTGGTCCGGTCCCGGGTATTAGCCTTTTGACAATAAAACTGGGTATAATTATAAAGGTTGAGGGGAGGGATATTTGGGGCATTTAAATTTTTTTCTATTCAATAATATATAGTTTTTCGTTGAATAGATTTAAAATATTACTGAATTGTAGCTATCGAACTTGATTCCAAATCTAATTTAGATGATATATAAAAGAGAAATGAACTCCTAATTAGTTCAAAGTCTAAACTGTGCCAAAAAAATATATATGTTTTATATTATTACTGTTACATACACAATCCACTAGCTAAATACTATATGTACGATTGAACAGAAAAAATAATAAATAAATAAATAACTCAAAACAGTTTCATCTGGATCAGGTGCAAACTGACCAGAGTTTATCCATACCATTAATGATCCATTTAATATTCCACTATTTTTGGAGATATTTTGAATTTTTTTTATCTTTGTAATGTGTCTTACAATAGTCATAAGGGTCTACAATAGTAAATCTTTATATCTTTATAAACTGATATCATTTGGTGAGAGAGTTTTTTTTTTAACTTACAATAGTACATCTTTATATCTTTATCCCCAATGAAAGAGCAAAGATAACTTTGTATTTAATATATATAAATATATATATATATATATTAATAATTTACAGTTTAACTTCTATAAATTGATAATTTTCTGAATGTCAAAATTTATTATATTATTGAATTATTAATTTATAAAGTATTATTAATATAATCATTATAATCCGAAGAAGAAGAAGAAGAAAAATACCTATATAACATGTCAAGAATATCGTAATCATAATGTATAGTATGAAGATGATATTACTTAAATAGAACTTGTTTCATACAATGACGCAATTGTAGGGACAATCAGCTTAAATAAATTTTTGTTACATCACGAAAATATAACACCGGGCCCTCTTAATGCTAGCAGAAGCTTCAAGTTAAAGTTGAGTGAGACATAACTTCCAAAAATAAGCAAATTATAACTTCATAATCATATCTAAAAACACTATATGATTAGTTAATTAGCGTAATTTATTTTTATTTAAGATGATTGCATAATTATTTATGCAATGTTTTATTTTAATTATAGTGATTTTATAATTATATAATAATAATAATAATAATAATAATATTTTTATATTGAGTAATTAATTTATATATCACTTGCGACTTATATATACTTCTTGAAAAACTTACTATCTTATAAATTTAGCGAATTATTCATTTACCTAGTTAGCCCTGAGTCGGGACTGGACAAAATTATTATTTAATCAAGGTTACTAATTAATCGAGTTCTACTATAGTTGGTAAGGATCATAATTAACTGATATTATACAAAATTTAAGTACTATAATTTTTAATTATAACAGCTTCTTTTGATGTTTTGAAGACGAATATGATTTCAAATAATAATAATAATAATAACAACAACAATAATAATAATATAATTTTTAATATTCAATATATAAATCAAGCGCGCTTACATTTTAAAATATCACTTGTTATCATAAATGTATAAATGAAATGATATATATGAGAAACTGAAAACTTACTTCTAGGTAGCAACTTCACATTTTTATAATTTGATGGCAAACGATTAATGAAAAAGTCTTCTATATATTATATATGGGCCTAACTTATATAATATACATTGTGTGGTCACCCTGAAAGTTGGACATCTAATCAGTTATTATGTAATATATATAATATAATACGCACTCTTTATCAAATATCGTTAATCAGTAGAAATTGTAGCTTGTCCTCAGTCTAAACCTGTACCAATATCATTATATATTATATTATAACTAGGAAAATTAACTCAAATGTCAATAGAAAATACTTTCTAGCAGTTTTTACTATTGAAGTACATCTGTAAGATTTATTCAATATTAGTTATGATAAGGATAATTTATTCAAACTCTGAATACTCATATCCCTACTTGTAAGTTGTAAAATTCCTGTCTTAACTATATTCATTATTGCCGACCAAATCTATATATGAAGATGCATGCATAAGAGCCTTATAAAGTACTTCTTCAATTGCTTCTAGACCACTTATCACATAGTCGCTAGTTATATTAATCATGGTCAACCCTGACTTTTTAAGACACCATGGGGAAAAATGGAGCCCTCTACACGAAATGATATATTTAATGAAGTGGTGAGTGTAAGATAAGTTTTCGCTATTTTGTTCCTACCAAAACATAAGTAAATAACATAAGATGTTTTTATCACGCAGTTCGATACTTATTTATTTAGTGGGGCACTCGTCTAGGTTAGTCACCATGAAAGAGATTACAAGATCCATTTACAAATACAATGTAAGATAACTAAGTTCGGGAACACCCCATGAAGCTACAAGTGGTCATAGTGTGATCTTGAATCTGGTGATAGTGCTCTGACTGTGGCTCCAATGCAGGTCACCACCACTTTTAAGGGCGTCGGGCACATCAAGCTCCACTTGCACAAGCAGACTATCAAGCCGTAACCTCCATACGATTCTGATGATTGTAGTCGACACCTCTCCCGAGGATTTAATTGACGATGATATCACACCGATCATTGTAGAGCTGATAACCTAGATAATGATGATGATGGCTAGGTAAAATCTAGGATGGTTACTTGGGATTGATGCTCAGGCTGATTTAAATAGTAACCGTAAGCCTTTCTTAATTGCGCCATTAATTACATTGGGAATTGAGCCCAACTAAGTTAATTAATGCAAGACCCAGATAAGGAAGATAATAACTCAAAGTAATTAATGAATGAACTTATAAGTATTGACCAACTCAATCAATTCAAAAAGCCCACATTACTTGAAGTCCAAGTAAATTGCATATTGGTTGTAGCTCACTTTTTTTTTAGTAAAAAATGGAGGCTCGACATCTCACAATGTGATTTCGAATCCCAACTAGATTAACACCCTAAAACACAAAATATGAAAAGAGTGTCGCAGCTTTAGATGTAAAAGTATAAGTGACTACAACGTGAATGTTTGTGTTTCATCTGTTCTAAGTATTATATATTAATATTTCGTACAATTTTTTGGGGCCTCCTAAATTTTTTTGAGCCTAGTCGCTCGCCTATAGTGTGGTCGGCTTTGGACTTCATACTTAATCGTTGACCAATTGTACGTTAACCTTTTTGCGTTCTTAGTTATGCATTTTTAAAAGAAAATACTAGTTAGATAGATATTATTATTTAGGTTTTTCCTGTTATTAAACTCTTTCACTATAATTTTTTTTAAGTGGTCTAATTGACTTGTCAAGATTCAGATTTGCAAGAAAAATAATATCATTGTCACTTAACAAGAAATTTGTAGAATTATACTAAACAACAATAAGAAAAATTAAATGAAATAAAGAAATGTAGGAGTTTTCCTTTTTATTTACACTAATGTTTTAGTTTTTACCAAAACAAACCTATTATAAAAATTAAAAAATTATCAAAATTATCAAAATATACTCTCAAAGTGTAAGTTAATTTTTTTACTTAAAACCTTAATACATTTAATTTCTAAAAAGTCGTGGAATGTTGCCTCTTATTGAGTGTTTTCAAAATTTTCTTCTAAATACTTTGAATTTTTAGTTTGACAAAAATATACTTTCTCATTTACAATATATATCAATATATAAATATATATATATAGAACCCTCAAACATATTGTTTACCGATAAATCCAAATACATATTTAAATTCATATTAGAATGTAAAGGTTCTTTAAGCATTAAAGACCAATAGTAATCAAAGAAAATGCTACCAGAAGACAATCTATTTGCGTTGTGGGATCAGAGTAGGAGCGATCCAGAACACTACGTCCAGATGATCATCCTGAATCAACAAATTATGAAACGAGACCATCTCAAACAACGGCTGCTCGACCAGCTTGGGAGGACTACATGGATACTCTTACATTTTTAATGTGGGGTAGGCAGTAGGCTATAAACATGTATGTATTTAGAATGTATCAATCTAACATAATTATTGTAAAGATTAAATAGAATGTGAGAGCCGGCGGAAATGAGGCGACGATGATCCGTGGCCTTTAGGCAAAGAAGATTGGAAAGGGATGAAGAAGAAAGACAACGACTTCCGAAAAATATAATATTATTCTATTGAAAGAAAGAAAAACACTCAAAGTTTTTAAAATATATGAAAGATTTAATGAGCATACTTATGTGATTGGGGTCCACATACATAAAATATAATGTCACACATTGTCACGATTATAAAAGCCTTCCCGTGTCCCATTTCAGTGAATCAAAGTCTTGAAAATTGGCCGAAACAACAGAACAAAAATAGAAGGGGAAAAAAAAAAGAACATGAGAAATGGAGAAATTAGTAGTGAAGTCTGAGAAAGTTGTGTCGTCAGAAGTCAGGTCAGGAATCGAAGCTCTGACCATGATGCTCAAATGTCAAAACCCTACCATCAACCTCGATAACCTTCATCGAGATGATCATGATTCTTCTCTCAGTATCCCCACCAAGCCATTCTTGTGTCTCTCTCATTTGGTTCTTCAAGTTCTCGGTACGTCTCTCTCTCTGTGTACGCGCGCGCGTGCGGGTGTGTGTCTGAGGGTACCGACTCATTATTTTCTTTTCGGAATTGGATTCAATGCTCCCGGATTTACCGGCTTCGAAGTTAGCCGGAATGCCGGATAAAGAAAATATATACATAGGACTCGAAATTACCAAATTTGCATAATACAGATACGTGAAACTTGTATCTCTCAATCAAAGAAACAAAAAAGGTTTGGAAGATGTCGATGATATGGTGATTTTACGTGGTTGCAGATAAGATTGGCCCTACAATGGCTGTGATGAGACAAGACGTTCACCAAAACATTCAGGTCATATCAATACTCTATCAAATGCTATTATTTTACACTTCAATATGTAGAATTAATAGCGATTTAAGTATTCAATATTTTAAAGTAATTTTGTGATAGCATTAATTTTTTTACAGTCGAAGTTCATAACATATATTCATTAATTTTTACGGCCGAAGTTTCAATATTTACTATTTTACTTCTTTGTAATAAATTTACCTATCTCTCTTTTAATTTAAAAGATGTACGTTGAGCCTTGAACACATGTCCTTTTAGACTAAAGAGAGCAATGCAATTTTGTTAACAATTACATATTCCAAATTCTATTAAATTAATTCAAAAACTGAACGGAATTTGAGTAAGAAGAAAGTGAACATTAAAAAATTTAATAGAAAAAAATTATTATACAAAAAATCTAAATATAAGATAATATTGCCGTTATTAATACAATAACACTAAAATTTAGTCCATGATCCGACGAACTCTTTTGAAAAAAACAAAAATTCAATAATATAAAGGTTAGAAGATACCGATTTTTCTTTTCTTTTCCCCGGAATCAAAATTTCCAACTTATAAATGATTATAAATGTAAAAGAGTTTGGTTTTATTTTATTTTTCGTCTAGAGATTGGAGAAGCTTTGTGAGTCTGATCCGTTGGCGTATTCGGATCTGGTGAATGTATTGAAGAAAGAGACCAAAGAAGGCGTTGCTAGAAAAGGCCCTAGCTCTAGCAAAGCCATTATCTGGCTTACCAGGTATTATTATTATTATTATTATTATTATTATTATTATTATTATAGTTTAATTTAGAGATAACTAGATAAGGTTGTGTTGTGCAGAGATAATAATAATAATAATAATAATAATAATAATAATAATAAGAAACTCAGGTCTTCGTTTACTCTCTGCTATATTTTATGAATATAGATCTGGTCGGAGAGTGTGATTACACGTATCAGAAAGATTCGTCCAAAATCTTCCTTTGTTTTTTAGTGTTTATTATTTTTGTCCTACGAAACGGCATGAATACCGTTAATCAATTGAGTGCAGTTTATGGATACTGCTTATAAAAATGGAAAGTCCACTTAGATTACTATCTATATAAGTCATGATATGCAATACCGAAGATAATATATTATATATAGAATTACCCTAAGATCAAGATTGGAGAAAATGATAAAATATATTAAGAAAATATCTGAGTGGAAAATCCTGTCTAGGATAGAACGTACAAATACAATTTATCATAGCCTTACAATTAATAATTACTATTGTTAATGTTTTACTAGCTTAATGATGTTATTTTTTCAAAACTATATTATATTAATGTTATTGACTGGTTTTTTATCTTTGATTTTTACGGTCACTTATACGAAGTTATATAACGCAAAAGGCACTATCGTACGTGAAGGGATAAGTTAGTACCCGAGGTTTTTTTTTATATAGGGCAAAGTATTTGGACTAAAAAAACAAAAAAAAAATCCTTATTATTTTTACAAAAATGGGTTAGGAGGTAAATAGCTAAATTAATTTAAGTAAAATAATATGAGGCGACACAAATATATTAACTTTTGTAGCAAATATCGTAGGACTCATCACTTTTTTTTTTCTTCGACAAGTTGGGATAGTTTTCATTTAAAAAAATAATACCCTCCGCTACAATTAATTATAATTTAAATACTTTTATCACTATTAGCGATATTATAAACAATGATATGTAAAATCCTCTCATTATAAAAGTAGTTGAAAAGAGTCATTCTATCATGCACTTAATATTTTTGTCATCTTTGAAATGAAGAAGTAAATAAATATTGGCAGATCCTTGGATTTTACTGGGGCGTTACTGCAAAGATTGGTGAAAGATAGAGGGCAGAGCATGGAAGCAGCCGTCGGTGAGGCTTATCTCCTCACCTTGAAGCCATGGCATCGATGGATTTCCTCAGCTGCTTTTAGAGTAATATACATATATATATATATATATATATATATATATATATATATATATATATATATATATATGTTACATATTTATAACTATATTCGATGAAATAATAACTTTGATATAGATTAATTTGTATTGGTACCAAAAATTAACCAATAAAATAAAATAGGGCTCTTAGGGGTAAAAGCCAAATTGAAACATAGGTTTAGCAAATAACCAAATTTTGGTTAATTTTGTAAACTAGCCAATTAACCATTTACAAAATTTTAGTTAATTTTGTAAACTAGTCAAATTAGAAATTCACTTAAATGGTTAATTGGCTAGTTTACAAAATTAACCAAAGTTTGGCTATTTGCTAAACTTATGTTTCAATTTGGCTATTTAGTGCAATTTCTCAATAAAGTAATAATCATTGTTTTCATAAACTATTATTTTTAAACACATAAGTTGACTTGATATAGAAATTTGTAGCATATATCTCTATAAATATAAGTAAATTTACTCACTTGCATTGCATGGTATCTGTAAAACATACAGCAAAAATAATATATACCTGCTTGCTCCTTAAATATTTGTATTCATCTATAAGTTTATTACTGTGTTAAGCCTTGATGCAGTATTCGTGTGCTAGAAAATTATTTATGGAATTACTACTAGGGATTAATTTTTTTTTTTTTTTTGGGTAGTATATTTGGACTTTGATCGTGCAAAATATTTTTAAATTTAATAATATAAATGCAAAAGTGTGTAGTATATATGCCCTTTATGAGTTATGTATCTTTACATTTATATTCTTGATAAATTAAAATACTATTTATAATTTAAGGTTATTGAAATAGCATGTTATTGTGTATGTATACTTATATTCTTTTTCTCGAATTAATATTTAATTCCCTTAAATACTTTATTTATTGTTTAAAAAACAGGTAGCTTTAAAACTGGTGCCTGATAAACAAGCATTCATAAGCGTGCTTTTGGGGAAAGATGAAAGCTACGACTACGACACTCTGGTGGAGGACATGCATAGTTTCACCCTTTTGCTCCTTCCTTTTCTTGAAGATGTCCACTCTGTCTTGGTACAATCTCAACCCTTCATTCTCTACACATGCAAATACCGTATAATTGCGTTAAAAGTACCTAAAATTTGCATTGAATAAACACCCAAGGTCATGAAAATTGAGTTTTAGATCGGTGCTTTTCTATATGTCTCTATTGATGTTATGTGGTTTACAGTTAAATTGAAGTGTTTAACATGAAAAAATTTGATGCGTGACAAAAGTGTAAATGAAGTTACGTGTAAAATAATTAACATTAATTGTGACACATTGGATGGAACCAGTAGAAATGCAAACTTCAAGACTTAAGGTGTATATTAAAGTTGGTAAAATATAAGGTTTGAGAATAGGTCTGTTGTTTCGTCTTAATTATCCGTAGACCGTATGTATATGTGTATATATATACATATCGATAAACTATAAATATGTTAAACTGATGTTGAGTTGTTGATTTGGCAGAGGGTTTATGGGTTGGATAGGATAAAGTCAACCTGAGAGAGACAAAGGAAGCAGATATATGTGAAGATACGAGTGTTTTTGTTCTCTTCCTTCAATATATAAATACAATACGACTGCGTTTCGATCTCTTCTTCAAATCATGTAAATATCATATACGCTTTTCTTTTTGAGGTACGATGATACGAGTTGATTTTGCTTTACATGAAGGGGCTCTAAACTAGACTAACCAAAGAAACTATTTTCATGTCAATTATTCAAATGCAGAATCTTGCTGGAATTTCTTTTAATGAGGAAGATTGGGGACTCCTTTTTTTATATATATTATTTCTCCGACCTGAGATGCAGATCGGATTCATACCAAAAACGGATTTCAAATTCGAATCTCATAGGGTTCGGGTTAAATAGGTTCTTGAAGTTATTAAAAATTTACAGATTTGAAATTATTAATTAAATTGTGTCTAAATTGGTCATAATATTTTCTCAATCTGTCTATAACTGCTGTTCAACAACTCACTAACTGTACAGAATTCCATTTATTTGCCAGAGTGAGAGATTCCTTCGAATCGTATTTGCTCAACGGAATCTGACGTCATCGTCTAAAAAGTAACGTCAATTCCCTGGACCGGTCAGAAACTTTGTTCCCCTCCTTGTAACTTACGGTCTTCTCTCTCGCCGTGACGCCTTGGAATGGCTCGGTCTCTTCAGGAGACCGCTGTCACTGACACTCCCTCCGACAAGGTCATCACGGACTTCTGAGAATTCTTTGGTCCACGAATTCAATGGAACGACAGTATCGTCCTTGGACGAGCTCCGCCGCCGCTCCTCATGGCGTTTCACGTTCTCCGATATCTCGTGGATTGTTCGGTTTATCTTCGCAATCCCCCGTTCCACCGGCTCCACGACATGTGACACCGTGTATCTCATGTCGTCTACGATCTGAGCGTAGAGATTATAACCAAAATACATCAGGAGCGGTAAATAATCAATAAACTAATAAGGGCAGATTAGTCAGAAAACCACCCCCTCTGTCTTAAATTCTAAACCTAAAATGTACAAATGAGAAATAAAATAAAGACATTAATAAGAAAGGCATTAGAAGCGAGAACTTACAATTTCACCGCTTCCGAGGACCACGTCTCGAACGCTCTGTGGGAAATTCAGGCGTTTTTCTCTCATATCAGGACGAGTTAAACGTACTCTAGATGACTTCTCGCAGTCACGAACCTCCTCAGGGTCAAGAGGCGACCCCAAAGATGCATAGTCAGCCATCACAGCGACATTGCGAACACATCTCTCTCCACGTTTGTAGGGCACTGCTGGAAACGCATATAAATGAACTACGGCGGCAACGCCCATCTGTTTTATAAAAGGAATTCACATAGAAAATAAATGTTAATAATTTGTTCAATCATGTCGAATGATTTTCGGACAATCTGATACCAACGCAAGATGAATTTGAACAGAAGATTAAAATTTCCAAAGTTATCCCTTAACTTATATAACAATTCAGATATTCATTGTCACTATCGAAATCCAGCAAGAGCATTATAATTACTGAAATTAATTTCTCTAAGTCTACCCGTTCAACTGAACATGTATGGAGTTTATTGTACAATATATAACCTTAATTTGGTCATCATTTATTATGTGTAATGCTCATGTCCCTATTACGGTTGTATTTTATCATGTTTTACCATAGAATTTGCAACACTAGCAAGCAAAACAGAAAAAACTTAATTTTGAAATAAGTGTATGCCACACACCTCTATGCATATGATGTAATCTTGAATCCGGGTTTTGAGCTCCTGTGCCAAAGCCCCTTTAAAGGCTCCCAATGAGAACAAAAACGCAACAGCGACACCTTGCCACCATGTCAAGAACACGATTGACTTGAAAACTAGAAACTTTGCCAAAGGCTTAATGGGCTCCAACTTCTCTTTTGTGACTGAATAGAACTGAACAAGGCAATATAACGCCCAAGTCTGACTAAAATTTAGAACAATGGCCAAATACGGGTATCTGCACGAAGAAGACTCGGATCAGAATACATCGCTCAGCAAAAAAGTGAGCCGAAATTCAGCTTAACAAAATCATTAAAATCCAAAATACAAGAAAACAAAATTTGTATGAGTAGTTGAGTTCGTAAGTATAATAAATTCAATGCACATTACGATACAACATTGATGGAAATTGTTCTGAACCAAGGATATCGATCTCATAAGGGGCCTTGAATCGAATTGAATGAATGTCATTTCTCTATGTTTTTCAAACTATAAACCTAGAGAGAAAACTACGCTAAACTAATAGACTAATTTAATGAGTAATTATTTGATACCTTCTCGTTCAATTGTCTCTTCGATAGACCAACCTAATGGGATGGGCCCAAACCTTAAACCTAATTACACAAACCCTGAACAACTTAATAATTAAAATAACATTCGTGCTAATCAAACTAACATAATTTAACCTTAATAAAATCATAATAATAATAATAATAATAATAATAATAATAATAATAATAATAATAATCTTTCCATAATTTTAATAGAGATGGGCATGTAAGAAAGAAATATATATATATCTTACCCATATTTCCATTCAAATTTCCCCTCTCCATAAACTCCCAAAGTCTCGAGAATCATGGCTAGTAATGCGCATATCATCTTTAGTATCATCTAAAAAATGGATTCCATAGGGCACCAGTTAGAGGTAGTGAAAACAATAGAGAGAGAATATTTATAAGAAAGACCTACAGGAAAACTTTTTAACACATACGTATTGGACAATGCCAATTTTCACGGCATGATAGAAGTCAGAACCGAGATTCCAATCTCGTATTAGGCAATTTAAAGGAAATGGGTGTTCCACAACTCCGTAAGCATATGCGTCATTTAGGAGAGGCACTTTGGGGTCGACAATGCTTTGACTTTCCATAAACTCAATTGTACTCTCCTCCCCACCTTTTATTACCACAATTTAACACATAACCAATAAATTCAGTCACGTACTAAAGCAAATTGGTCAGAACAGAAAAGTAAATCACCTCTCCAAAGCTACAACCGTAACCGTAAAAAAGCGGTAGGGAAAGAACAAATTACTTTTACGTACCTAAGCAGGCTATCAAGTATCTCTCAAAGCAATACAGTGCAAAAGCCTCGTAACAGTCTCGGATTATTTCACAATTAAACGCAGCACTTGAATCTAGCAATGACAAAAACTGCACCCAGACACATGTATGCATTAATATTAATAAGGATATACTTTATGAATATGATCTATACCGGAAAAAAAAAATAACCCTCTTTATAACTTAATATTGAGCAAACCCGGATAAGAAAGTACTAGTAGAAGAATATCGATAAGAAAAAAGAAACTGCACACATAATATTACCGATTCCAGTGCATAAACAGGAACCATCAGAATGATACCAATTAGAAACTTCTGCTCCTGAAACACAAAAAACTTACCTATTAAGAAGCCAAGAAATTACACATCAATATGTCCTAAAAATCTAAAACAAATCCACATGAATGCACGAGAACAACCTCTGGCTGATTATAAGCAGCTAAGTGCTCGAAGATAAGATACGTCGAGAGTACAAGAGCGACCAGTACAAATATGCTCGCACTGAAGATTGGCCAATCGATGACGAGTGATGATTCTGTACCCAGATTTAGTAGCCACATTTTCCCCGATCTACTCGACGACTCAACCAGATTAAAAAGGAAAAATAAACAATAAAACCCATGTCTCCACTCCATTTGCAGATCAACTTGCTTAATCGATCAGCGTTAACCAAACTAAAGACTTCAAAGAAAAGTGTGCCTGGTAATTTTGTTCAGCTCATTTTCCTCCACTTGGTGTGAACCATCACTATCGCAAGTTTGCTATGCATCTTAGATTAAACCATTCACCGCTCTTGCTTGCCACGTCTGCAACTGAAAATTACCCCTTCTAACTCGCACGCCCTCTTGTAACAGAATGAATGGCAGAAAACAAAAAGCCCGAGTAACAACGACCACGGCAAACCTGCAATCAAATGCTCAAAGTAAATAGACGAGAATCGCAGGCCATATCCACAGATCTTCCAAGAAACAATCAACAACTTCTCCACTAATTAACAAAGTTGCTAATTTGAAAAATCCGACCAAAAATGAAAAATCCGACCAAAAGATATCTGTATTATCCTGAATGATATGATTTTTTTACTTGAAATTTTTAATTAAAATGGCTAATCAGCATACAGTTGAACAAAACCAGAAATGCACTTCACTCTAATCCATCAAACTCTTGAGTAATATGATCATCTCGCTCTCAAATTAGAATCTTCCACCATAGCCGACCGGCTTTAATCCAAGAAAAAGTCAACGCATTTCGCTGGAAAAATATAAACAATCCTCTTTCTTACCTCGCTTCCATCATAAAACAAATCACAATGACGACGAGCAGCTACAAAACTTAAAGAAAAAGTCGAATTCACAAAGAAAACGAACGAAGATTCACAAAACCCTAGCAAATCATCAACCAGGGAGCTCAAGCGAGACGAGAATTCGAGCAACGATGTGGATAACGATAACTACGCAGAGAAGAAATTGGAAGCGAGAGTGAAGTACAAACCTGAGTCGATGCAGCTTTTCCACCTGCGATTTACGAGAAAATTTTCCAGGGAAGCGCGAGAAAGAGAGAGAAAATGGAATTCGTGCGCAAAAGGAAAGTAATCTGGTGTTTCGCGTCGGCGGTTGAAGATGATACCGATCGAGAATTCTATTTATTTATTTTCTTTCTATTTATTTTTCTTCCTTTAATCGATAAAAAGAAAGATGCTATGATGACAGAGATGGTGAATTTTTCGGGTGACAGACAGCTAAATTACCGTCGATGCCCTCAGCAGATTGGTTTGTTATATCGCTTGGATTTCAACTAGGAGGCTGTGATTTTGAAGTGTGTAACAGGCCTGTGATTATAGAAATTCGGATATCGAATTTGTTTTTTGTTTTGTTGTTAACGAGAAATAAGGTTACTTTTGTTCCACGCAAGCGTGTTACGTGGCGGAAGCGTGGTGCTTCGTTGGACTCCACGTCAGCAGTGGATTTGTTTGTAGCAGTATTTTTTAGGAGTTAAGTCGCATGAAAATGTTTAGCTAATGAAGGTGAGGTCATCAAAAATTCATTAAACTAAAAAAATTTCGTTTACATACATTTAATTTAATTTAAATTAAATTAATTAGTTAGAAAGACATTTGTGACTAAATAAGTTACAAATTATTTAAATTTTTTATCCTGATAAAAATATATAATTTTTTTTAAAATTATATTTCCGTAAATTTTTACTTTTTCATTTGTTATGGGTATTTTTTGGAGCTTAATAATGTTAAGGCCCGACCCAATAAGCGCATTAAAAAATGCTCAAACGCCAAAGGCACATTAAGGCTATCTAGGTCCGCTCAAAAGTGTCAAGCTCAAACTCGACCCGGAAATACTGACGCGGGATATATTCACAATTTTTACACTCTTTTAAGGAGCGGAAACGAAGGCGGATTACCCAAAATTAACTTTCAGCCCATCAAAGGCGAAGAGAAGAGCATCAAGCCCTTTTGACCATTACACGGTCAGTGGACCCCGCCCAAAACAAAATTATGGGCTGCTTTTTCCGTTGATCCAAAAAACGGCATTAACAGCATTGTAAAGTGTATTCCGTCAAAAAACACGCGATATGTTAGAATTGATCCATCTGTACCGTGGGACTCAACTAACTCTATATTTGGCATTTACGAAATAGTTTTCGATGTCAAAAAAGAGACTTATAATTCATTAAAGTTAAATGTTCAATTAAGATTAACAAAGATAAATGTATAAGTTATACTCAATAGAAACGGTATAAATTTAATATTTTTTGCGATAAGTGTACTCAAATTTAATTTTTGGCAATTTAAATATATTTAAATTCCACTTTATTGCTATTAGATATAAGTTTTTTATTTTTTTACAAATTAATATTAATAATTAATTTATTATATGGTTATTAATTATAATAACGGTTATATGTGATTAGAAAATTCTTTTGTAGAAGTTATAAGGGTATATTTGTCTTTTCTCCATATTTTCATTATGTTTGTTACCAGCTGCTTTAGTACAACTACACGTAGAGCTGTGATACGCGACGTCGCGACTCGTCGCGATGGACGTCGCCAAAATCGCGAGTTTGGGCGTCGCGACGGGTCGCGACTCGCGACGTCGCGAGAAATCGCGACCAAGGGAAGAGTGGCGAGAAATTGCACGGGTTCTTCGATTTTTCTACTTTGTGGCATATGTATCTAGTTTTTTCCAGTGTTAAACTTAGTTAGTTTTTACCCGAATTTTATTATCAAACTTTATCAATAATTTCAAAACTATATTTACATATTTTTATTATTTATAGTAATTAATTTATTTCAAAATTAATATTTAAATATGTTATATTATTATTTTGTAACATATTAATTTGTTTGATTTATATGTTCGTTTTTAATTTGTAACATATGTTAATAAATATTAATTTGTAACATATTAATAATTTGAACAAATTTAATCAACAAATATATAATTAAATACGATAAGACGAGATATTAAAAAAAAGAAGTTGTATTAATAATTTGGGTGAAGTGGGTGAATAAAGTTGGGTGAAAAATATTGAAATTTGAAATTTTTGGGTTGGAATTCGAGTAAATTGGGTAAAAATTATGGTTGAGTAATTAATTTCGGGTAAAAACATAGTATTAATGCCACAAAGAAACACATTTTCTCCCCCTCCCACGGATTGCTGACGTGGCTCAGCGAGAGCCGTCGATCGCCCATCACGCGGATCGACCAGACGCATCGCGACGACGCGCAGGAATCGCGACTCGTCGCGACTCCACGCCTCGCGTCGCGATGCGTCGCGACTCCACCCAAACCATCGCGACTCGTCGCGATTCTGGGATTGGAGTCGCGAGTTGCAGCTCTAACTACACGTACAAGTACCAAAAAGATATCTCTATGTAATTCTGTCGATTAATCAATGAAATCTTTGAGTGTTTCAATTTTTCTTTCTTCGAGTTTTATTTTCGATTCATAATTTATTTATTCTAATTAAATATAGAATATACCCAATATTAAAAAAAAATAACGAAAATATGCAAAAAGATTCGAGAAATTGTAACATGATGAACTACCTGGCAGATTGGGATTAGAGCTGCACATCCCGTACCCGCGACGCGTCGCGACTAAGTCGTCAAAATCGCGAGAAAAATGTCGCGATACGTCGTGGCGTGTTTGGTCACGGGTAGTTGCGATTTGGTCGAGATTTGAGGAGGAAGGGAGAGAGTGGTAGTTTTTTATGGTTGCGGCAAAAGTTGTATATTTGGTTCCAATGTTTAATTTTATTAGTTTTTAGCCAAATTTAAGTGTTAAAAATGTAAATTTGTAACATATTATAATTTTTAAAAATTTAATAACAAATAAATAAATATAACAAAACGAGATATTAAAAAAAATAGTTGTATTATTCATTGTGAATATTATAATAGGGTGGAAGAAAGCTGTAATATTCAGTGTAAACATTACAAAATGCCTGACTAATACCTCTCTTGCAAAACCCTCATTAGGGACTAAAAACCAAGAGAGGAAAGAGCACATCATTATTGGCGCTAACTTTGCATCACTCGGGGAACCAGGCGGTAAACCTTTCAGTCATAAGCTCAAGCTCGGTTAGTTCGGAACGTTGGCCGATTACGGGGTTGCGGAACATCTAATCATTCAACACCACGGCTTGCTCGAGGTGTGTGTTGGTTATTGACGACCTCCGATCGTCGATGATATTCTGAGCTGTACTGAATGCGCTCTCCGAAGCAATGCTTGAAATGGGGATGGACAGTATATCCCTCGCCATTCTCGCCAATATCGGGAATCTTTCCCGTTCATTCTTCCACCACTTGATGACATCAAACTCAGATGATTAATCGTCGATCCGAAGGCCGTAGTACCGCTTCACTTCGTCTGGTGCGCCGCCCGTGTCGTCCGTCCGTGCCGGTGGCGTACCGGATCCCGATGCTTCCCCGCGATCCAATCTTTGCTTGAGTCTCCGGCTAAACTCTAGTGCGGACTTGGTTGGGCTTTCCATCACTGTCCTCCGCTCCGCCTCGACGTTGAACTGTGGGAACCGCCGGTCGTATTCCCTGTACAATTATTGTGGGTGAATATTTATTGTGGTGGGTGAAATTTTTTTAAAATTCGGGTAAAAATATAGGAATTTACGCCCAAAAAAACACAAAAGTTCACACCCATCGGATCGCTGACGTGGCGAGATCGTGGTTGTCAGATCGAGTGCGCGGATCACCCCTCCCCACGTCGCGACCACACACGCAAATCGAGATCAGTCGCGAATTCCAACAAAATGTCGCGAACGTCGCGGACTCCAAGATTACGTCGCGACGCGTAGTGGGTGATTTTGGCGACGTTTTTGTGCAGCTCCGATTGGGATTATCCTCAGCAAATTGAAACGGTGCCATTTGCCAAAAAAACGAAGACATACACATAGTCGTACACGTGTATAGCGACCCTTTTATAGACCTCCTGCTGCTGTGTGTATTTATGACGTCATTTTGTTTTGTCTGCTTGCGAAGATATGCAACATGATTGCAAATTCAGAGACATAAACACTCTTGATTGTAAAGTTCAACTCTTTTATTTGCTTTCAGGCTTTTCATTAATGAACACCTCAACTCAAAGCAGCTCTTCAAGCTCACCGTCTGCTCATAGTACATACACTCAAACTTAAAACTCTCTATATCTATATATAATATAGTTGTCACAGGGTCAATTTCGTACCTGAATTTTTGACCTTGTGCGGCGCCGTGTACACTCAAACACGACCAGCCTTCCCCGTGTAAACCAACTCTCGTATGTAAACCTAGACTAAGTACCCAATGAATTTCGACTAAGCAAGTAAAGTATCACACCACGACACAAGCTTACGGGGCACACCCCAACCTTTCTTTTTATTAAAAGGGTAGACTCAGGTGCGCTAACGCCGTTCCCTTCGTCTCACTCACAAAGCTCTCGCAAAGCACTAACTCTCACTCTAGCCTAAACTCGCATATGGTTTCACACCTTTAACCTAAACTCGCATATGGTTTCACACCTTTAAGATAGCCACATTCGACCTTATTTATAGAATACAAAGAGAAATCCTAATCCTAATCGAATTCTAAGTCCTAGGCCTTATCCTATCTTTAACGTGTTATCCTTGAAGATAGCCCACCATCTTCACGAATCCATGGGCCGAACTCTCCCTTTGCGCGTCCTTCTTGGGCCTTCCGCGTGGGTGACGCTCACCGAGTCCGTGTAGGTGACACTGGCCTTCTCCGCGTGGGTGACGCTCGCTGCGTCACCGCGTGCCACTTTTCCCCTGCCCGAATGCGCGTATCCGCTGCCCTGGTTGCCCGCGTGTGAGTTCGCTGCCCGTGCCCCTCGTGGACACGCTGCCCGAGTTTGCTGCGTGCTTTCTCTCGTGTTCCCGTGCGTTGGGCCGCTGCCCCATCCGTACGTGCTCGGCCCACCGAGACTTCTGCTTGGCACACCAAGACTTCTTCTCGCCTTGCCACTCGTCAGGCGACTCGGGAGGCTTGTTGGGCCTCCTTCCCGTGCTTCCCCGGGCACGGATCCTCTCTAAGGATTTTAGGGTGTGACAAACTCTCCCCCGCCGGATTGAACCGACGTCCTCGTCGAGTTTTCTTCTGAGCATGTCTTCATCTCTTTGCTCCTGAATCGCCAAAGGGCATCGTCACGCTCCCACGTAGCGTCGCACGTTTTACTCCCTTCCCACTGAACCAAGAGCTCGTCTCTGCCATTCTTCAAGCTCGTCCGACGGTCTAGAATCTGACGGACTCTCTTTCCCGATCTAGCTCCGTATTCTGCTCTCTTCTCTTGAAACCTCTTCCGCTCCGAATCCTCGTGATACGGCCTCAAGAAGCTTCCATGGACGGTTGAATGGAGGTTCTTCATCTCTGTCGGCAATTCAAGGCGGTACATCTCATCCCCGACCTTCTTCGACACATCGAAGGGACCTTGATACCTAAGTAACTCGGTCGTTTGAAGTTCGTCCGGTAACTTCGTTCTCATTTGCGGCGTCAGTTTTAGCAACACCTTGTCGCCTTTCTCGAACTGTCTACACCGTCTTTTCTTGTCCCCTTTACGCTTCACCCTTTTCTGCACCATCTCTATTGGCGTCTTCCTCTGTGGGACTCGAGTTGTCGGTCTCGTTCCGAACTCGTGCTTGTGCTTCCTCGGGGAAGGGGCCTTGCTCCTCTCCACGGGTTCCTCTCCTAGTGCATTAGCCGGGTACCCTGTCTCAACAAAAGCTAATGTCACCTTACCCGTTTCTTGGCTGGCATCATCTCTAGCCGCCAAGGGCACTGTAGGCTCCTGTCTCGCACTCCCGTCGGGTGTCCCAAGGGTGGGTAGCGGACACTTCACACTACCGCAGTGTGGAATAACGTTCGCGTCTTCGGACTCTTGCTCGCTGCCGGTTGTCACTTCCGTGGGTGTGGCTCGCTTTCTCTCGGGGCTCACCACCCATATGGCATTGAGCGACTGCAGGCATCCCATTCTGGCAGGAACCTCCTCTGGTTGTTCGGGTGTTTCGTCTCGGGCAGCCATGGCCGTTAACTTCATCGTCGTCGGGCATTCTCTCGCAATGTGGGGACCGTCACAAAGGAAGCACCGTAGACCCCCTCTGGAGTTGCTTCGGTCCGACCTTCCCTTGGCCGATCCCTGTTCTTGCCTTCTGTCCCGTCTTGGAAGTTCATCTTGGCTTTTATTGCTCCCGTCTGAGTTCTCCCTCCGATCTGTCCGCGCCGGGGTGTGATTGAACTCGTAGTCGACTAACTCGTCTGCTGCCGCCATTGCAGTTTGTAGGTCACGAACGTTTCTTCGCCTCAATTCCGTCTGAGCCGAAGGCTGTAATCCTGAAAGGAAGTTAAACAGCTTGTCCTCCTCGGACATGTTACGGATATCTAGCATTAACGAGCTAAACTCCTTCACATAATCGCGAATCGATCCGGTTTGCCTTAACCTCTTTAATGCGTCTCTCGCAATCCATGCCGCGTTCACGGGCAGGAACTGAGTCTTTAGCTCCGTCTTCAGATCGTCCCAAGTCTTGATGCTTTCCCCCTCTGGGCCGACTCCTTCGGTTAGCCGGGTTCTCCACCACAGCTTAGCATCTCCCTGCATGTACATACTCGTGATCGTTACCTTATCGTCGGAATCCACGTGAGCCGCTTTGAAGTATTGCTCCATGTCCCATAGAAAATTCTCTAGCTCCTTTGCGTCTCGCACCCCGCTGAAGGGTTTCGGCTCGGGAACCTTGAACCTCGGACCAGCACCTTTGTTAACTCTGCTTGGCAAGCTGTCCGTCGCTCGCTTGATAAGTCTAACATCGGCCTCCAAATCTGTAACTCTTTCCGATAACTGTGCAGCAACCTCCGTAAGTCGATCGAGTATAACGTCAGTCTGGGCGACCATCTCCTTCTGAGCTTCTAAGATCATCTTCTTGAGTTCCTTGATCTCCGCTGAATGCGCGAGCACCTGTTCGTCTAAGGACTTCTCGTCATTGGCCGGTTCATCAACCAGCGACTCCAATGTCGTCGATCGCGTTGCCTTCACCATTCTTGAAGACAAAAATCAGCTCTGATACCACTTGTCACAGGGTCAATTTCGTACCTGAATTTTTGACCTTGTGCGGCGCCGTGTACACTCAAACACGACCAGCCTTCCCCGTGTAAACCAACTCTCGTATGTAAACCTAGACTAAGTACCCAATGAATTTCGACTAAGCAAGTAAAGTATCACACCACGACACAAGCTTACGGGGCACACCCCAACCTTTCTTTTTATTAAAAGGGTAGACTCAGGTGCGCTAACGCCGTTCCCTTCGTCTCACTCACAAAGCTCTCGCAAAGCACTAACTCTCACTCTAGCCTAAACTCGCATATGGTTTCACACCTTTAAGATAGCCACATTCGACCTTATTTATAGAATACAAAGAGAAATCCTAATCCTAATCGAATTCTAAGTCCTAGGCCTTATCCTATCTTTAACGTGTTATCCTTGAAGATAACCCACCATCTTCACGAATCCATGGGCCGAACTCTCCCTTTGCGCGTCCTTCTTGGGCCTTCCGCGTGGGTGACGCTCACCGAGTCCGTGTAGGTGACACTGGCCTTCTCCGCGTGGGTGACGCTCGCTGCGTCACCGCGTGCCACTTTTCCCCTGCCCGAATGCGCGTATCCGCTGCCCTGGTTGCCCGCGTGTGAGTTCGCTGCCCGTGCCCCTCGTGGACACGCTGCCCGAGTTTGCTGCGTGCTTTCTCTCGTGTTCCCGTGCGTTGGGCCGCTGCCCCATCCGCACGTGCTCGGCCCACCGAGACTTCTGCTTGGCACACCAAGACTTCTTCTCGCCTTGCCACTCGTCAGGCGACTCGGGAGGCTTGTTGGGCCTCCTTCCCGTGCTTCCCCGGGCACGGATCCTCTCTAAGGATTTTAGGGTGTGACAATAGTAGTATATACACGCACACACAACTTCGCTCTCGAGAGAAAATGGGAAGCATAACCGAAGAAGAGCTGATTCAAATGGTCAGAGACTTTCTTGAATCAGAAACAACCCCACAAATCTCACAGCCATTTCCTCTCGCGAGTCACTCTCAGAACTCTCACTTTGACTCTCTAAAGGTTCCATCTTTCACTATACTCTCTTTGTCTCTCTCTATATATATGATGAACATGTAATACAGATATATATTCTGACATGTATTACCGATTAGGAGATGATACGGAGGAAAAGCGATGATGAAGCTGAAGTCCTTGAGAAAGTGACGATGTACATGGAGAACATGGGAAGCTTAAGAGAGCCCAAAAACCTCAACAAATGGCTGGCTCTCAGGCTGAAAATGGATGGCTATGAAGCCTCTCTTCGCAAAACCTCTAGGATTTCCTTCCATGGTATATCTTTTTTTTTTTTCTTTATTTGGAAACCCCACTTCAAAATCTTGATGGGTTTTTGTTGGTGATCGCGATAATGTATATAAGCAGGAGACTACGAGTTCGTCGATGTCATGATTGGTGGGAAGCTGGAAAAGTCAACGCCGACAAGGGTTGTGGTGGACGTTGACTTCAGGTCCCACTTCGAGCTCGCGAGGCCAACGCAGGTCTACAGGAAGCTCGTTGACTTTCTGCCTTCCGTGTTCGTTGGGAGCGAAGAGAAGCTTGGGAGTATCGTGTCTCTCCTCTGCTCAGCCGCCGAGCAGTCTCTCGAAGAGAACGGTCTCGATTTTCCGCCATGGAGGAAAGCAAGTTTTGTTCTCTTCAAATGGAGCAAAATTCCAGTCTCAGTCTCACCCAACGTGGGATTCAAAGGCAAATTGTGGAAGTAATCATAATCATCGTATTATGAAATGGGCATGCAAAAGAAACAATCTTTTGGTAGTTTTCTGGATATTATCTCAAAGACTTGAGGGTCAATTTTGTTGAGGCGGATCTTAAAGTTTTGAGCTTTTGATTTGGTATAGTCGTCGGATAACTATTAATGGCGTTGAAAGAGCCTCTCAAGTCAGCTTTCTTGTCGCGTTTTGGTTATGTTATTACGTGTATTGGGATTTGTTTTTGTGCTTGAGCTTCACACAAAAATGAAGGATTAAGCTAAATATTAAATTTAAGACACTTGATTGTGTACGTGTTTCTCGATGCAAATTGTTAACTTGGTTTCCAAGTTAATATGGAAGAATAGATCAATAGGTATCTAGAGTTTGTTTATTTATTTATTTATTATTATGTGGAAATTTGAAACGGATTCTACTATATAAATTAATATTAATTCTTGTGGAGATTGAAATAATTATTTAATTAAAATTATCAATTTAATAAGTATTAATTTAAATTTCTTATAATCACTATATACTAATTTATTTCAAATTCAATTTTCTAAGAAGAAAAAAATCAAACTTTCAAGGTGGCAGCTAAAGGTTGCCAACAAATTTATAATACATGACTCTAACTCAACCTCAATGGTCCAATAAAAACAAAAACAAGTACGGATAAAATATTAAAATCACCAATAATTCATGAACATTATGATTGAATTTTTTTATTAAGAGTTTATTAATGAAATACTTTTTTGTATAAAAATTTTTAAAACAAAAAATTATTCATTTTAATATAATATAATGAGTAATTTGAAAAATAATATAAAATAAAATTAATATTTTGTATAATTTTTTATATTATATATTAATATATATATGTATATATATATATGTGAAGTAAAATGATAGTATAGCACTATTTGCTTCAAGGAAAAGGCCGTACCTGATTATCATTAAAATGGATTAGTTAAAAGACATAATACATAAAGAAGCTGTAAAACTTATAAATAATGATCCTCATTACTTTAAGATATTACATAAATTATGAAAGAATATAAATATAAAAAGTAAAATACATAGAATCTTGATAAACTAATACTCGATAAATCAATAATCTCGATTAGAAAATATTTTTTTTTGGTCTCGACTTCGGCCTAATCACTAAATTTAGGAAAATATTTTTAAAAGTATATAGATCACAATTGATATATAAATTAATAATTCAATATAAAATTAATAATATAAGATATATAATATGTATAATTATGAAGTTACTATAATTAAATTATATAATTGCACAATTAGTTATGAAATTATTTTAAATAAAATTATACTAATTAACTCATCATGTAATTTCTTAAAATATGATTATGATGTTATATGTTTATCCTTGATATTTATATGTCTCATGCAATAATTGCATAGCATTAAGAATCATGTCCAGTATGATATTTTTGTGATGCAAAAATATTTATATAACTGCAAGATATTTTATTATTATTAATAATAATAATTATATAACTAATATTTTATAAATTAATAATTTAAAATATAATAAATTTTAGTGATCTTAAAATATTATTAATTTATAAAAAAAAATTATGATACATGAAAAGATATAAATTCAAAAATATTATTTGGAAGTGCAAACTGCAAAGTATGTTAGTATTTTAGAGGTGCGATTGGCGACGTTGCGACTCGTCGCGGGCTAAATCGCCAAAATCGCGAGTTGCCTCGTCGCGACTGCCTGCGTCGCGAGAAATCGCGACCCCGCGATAAAGTCGAGTTTCTTGTTTGCGGCATATGTACTTATTTGTTTCCAATGTTTAACTTTGTCAGTGTTTTACCCGAATTTAATTATCAAACTTTATCAATTATTTCAAAACTATATTTAAATATGTTTATTATTTATAAATATTATTTGTAATTAATTTATTTCAAAATTAATATTTAAATATGTTATAATTATTATTTTGTAATATATTAATAAGTTTGATTTATATGTTAGTTTTTAATTTGTAACATATGTTAATAAATATTAATTTATAACATATTAATAATTTGAACAGATTTAATCAACAAATAAATAAATACAATAAGACGCAATATTTTTAAAAAAAGTTGTATTATTCATTGTGAATATTACAATAAGGTGGAAGAGAGGTGTAAATATTCAGTGTAAATATTACAAGATGCCTCACTAAAACCTCTCTTGTAAAACCCTCATTAGGGACATAAAACCAAGAGAGGAAAAAGGACATCATTACTCGGGGAACATTGCGTTGAACCTTTCCTTCATTAGCTCTAGTTCGCTTGGTTAGGAGCGTTCGACAATCACGGGGGGCTGGAACAACAAATCATTCAACACCATTATTTGCTCGACGTGTGTATTGGTGGTTGACGCCCGCCGGTCATTGATGAGATATTGAGCCGTACTGAAAACGCTCTCCAAAGCAACGCTGGAAATGGGGATGGACAGGATATCCCTCGCCATTCTCGCCAATATCGGAAATCTGTCCCTTTGATTCTTCCCCCACTTAATGACGTCGAACTCGTCGGATTCTTCGTCGAATAGCAGGCCGTAGTAGCGCTTCAATTCTGTCGGTTGGCCTTCCGTGTCGCCCCCCAACGGCGTAGTGGATTCCCCCCATAGACTCAATAAGCGGAGAAATAATAGGGTCATTTTCGAATTCGTTGAAAGCACACGAAATTTGATAAAGACCCGAAAGACCATGATTCAAAGAGTGTTTATTTTGGTTAGAAAAAAGTAAAGTAACAGCATAAAAAGGTTTTACAAAAGCGAGGAATTTCTTCGCGGTTGCCCATTCCGCCTCCGTGATGCGCGCCTCGGGAGCAAGTTCCTGTCCGAGGAAGTGGTCCAAAGGAAGCCTCTGTCTACACACAACTGAAATACGTAGAGTTCCATCGCGTATTATTATCTAAACCAAACCGATTAGCTTTATGATTGTGGTCTTTACAAAATCGTCTCCACCTATTGGTGGTTTGAGGATTCCGGATCCAATCAACAATGCCGCGTATTTTTTCAACATGGTGTGCAATGTGCGCCTCGCCAGTTCGTGCAATTAAATTAATTATGTGACAAGCACACCGTTGATGTAAAATATTTCGAAACGGAAAAGCGGGCAACATTGTTTCCAAGATCATAATCGCGGCGTTGTTGCTTGAGGCATTATCTAAGGTAATGGAAATAACACGATTTTGTAAACCCCAATCACCAAATAATTCAAATAATTTCTCGTCTATGTTTTTTACGGTATGGCGACACTCGAAAGACGATAAGTTTAAAAGTCGTTGACATGGATTCCACTTATCGTCGACGTAATGGGCGGTCAAACTCACGTAATCGTTTAAACTTGGACCGCTCCACAAGTCGGTGGTAAAAGCAACGTTTATGCCATACATTTTGAAAAAATCGACTAAAAGGATTTTTTGCAATTGATAAGCGGTTTCCATGTAACCGGTGTAAGTGGTACGAGAAAACTGCTGGTACGTCGGATTAATCATTTGCATATATCGTGTATGGTTGGGATTTTCGACAAAACTCAGCGGAACGCCCGTAGGAAGAATCCATTCGAGTGTCCATTTACGTAGATTCACAGCAGAAAGAGCACTTACCTGTGATGTGTTTACCTCATCGAGCTCCCCGGTTGGGAAGCACACATTTGCGTGTCGGTTCAAGTAGCCGGTTCCCCGGTCCCCCATCCCGTCTAGGACTTGCCCGAACTTTTTGCACGTGGCCAGTTTCACACGCTCGCCTTCCTCGTTGAAATGCCAATCTTCATGAAAGAAGTTCCACACCGGGGCCGTATTTGGTCGTCCCCACGCCAAGCCATGCGGATTAACTCTATTGAAACAAAAGGAAAATCACAAATTTAAATGTCATAAAGTTTATTATTAATCATATTGATTTAATTAAATGTCTTAAGGTTAAATAAAAAAGTTAACAAAATTAAATTGGCATTTCTTATGTGTGGAAATAATTATCAAACTCTTTTGGACAGAAATCCCCGAGGTTCCACGGCCAGATCGACTGGAAAGGATGCTATGATCTCGCTTTAGGCTCAAGCTTTTCTAGGCAGAACTCCCCGAGGTTCCCAGGCTAGCTTGGAGGAGATTGCAAAGCAAACCTAATTTAAAAACCAATCTTTCTAAGACACCGAAATCTAATAAGAACTTTATAATTATCACCACACATAAAAATTACCTTTTTAATTTTATTAACTTATTTAAGTAACCATTTAATGTTTAAATGATTATTAAATCTCAAGAAATTCGTTTCTGATGTGGAAGATCAGTCGGAACCGCAACCACAGAGCATACTAAGACTTTCAAGAGACGTGGCAAATTATTTAATTAAACTAAAATGATTAAATGATTATTAAATCTCAAGAAATTCGTTTCTGATGTGGAAGATCGGTCGGAACCGCAACCACAGAGCATACTAAGACTTTCAAGAGACGTATCAAATTAAATAATTAAACTAAAATAATTAAAATAATAATGATTACCCCGTTGCCGGACGCGGACGTCGAGCACGTCAAGGACGTTGGACGGAGCCTTCGCCGGTTTTGTGACGGGAAGAGATTGGAGAACCATCGTGGTACGAGCCGACAACAGAGGAATGGTGCGGAGTCAGAAGGTCCTCCTCGGCAAGATCGTTTCGTTGAGTCGGTGGTTCTTCCGGTGGTTGAGTTTCGTCGTCCTCGCGGTCGTCAACGGGTCCGCCTTGAAACATGAGCTCGATAAATGGATCGGCGGTTCTTGTCTCCTGACATCGACGTACCGCCTCCACCATTGATGCGGGCACACGCTCCAGATTTGCGTCGTGCGCGCCCATCGCCTGGACTAGACTAGGTCTTAGAGACTGTTGGGTATCATCGGGATAATTTGGATTTGGTTGGGAGGGAAATATTTCTCCCGATAGCATAACGGGAATATAGCCCTCGGGCGTAGGTTGATCTGGCTCCGCCCGAATAAATAGGGGTTGCAAATCCCTAGCCGCCCTTTGACCCCCGGAACTACCGCTTCTTCGAGACATAATGGGAAATTTGAGAACTTGAGAGCTTTAGAGAGAAAAAACTTAGAGAGTTGAGAGAATTTGAGAGAGAGTTGGAAAATTGTTGGTGAGGAAATGAGGGTGGGAGGGGTGATATTTATAGGATTTGAGGAGAGTGTTGGGTGGATGAATAATTATTGAGGTGGGTGAAGTGGGTGAATAAAGTTGGGGGAAAATATTGAAATTTAAAATTTTAGGGTTGGAATTCGAGTAAAGTGGGTAAAAATTATGGTTGGGTAATTAATTTCGGATAGAAAATAGTATTAAGGGATAATAGCGGCATAAGTCCTCAACCTTTACTCAACTGGGGCGGCATAGCCCCAATCTCATTTAATAGCGGTATAAGTACTTAAAGATGATTTCCGTCCATATTTGACTAACGGAAGTAGTCAACGTTTGCGTGGTCAGCTTCTCGTCAACGTGGACGCCACATAGTCTGACATGTCACCATACATGTCATCCTCGCGTCATCAAATTTAATGCAAAATTAATTGAATCCCTCCATCACCCTTAATTTTGCATTAAATTTGATGACACGAGGATGACGTGTATGGTGACGTGTCGGATTACGTGGCGTCCACGTTGACGAGAAGCTGACCGCGCAAACGTTGACTACTTCCGTTAGTCAAATATGGACGAAAATCATCTTTTGATACTTATACCGCTATTAAATGGGGTTAGGGCTATGCCGCCCCAGTTGAGTAAAGGTTGAGGACTTATGCCGCTATTATCCCTAGTATTAATGCCACAAAGAAACACATTTTCTCCCACCTCCCACGGATCGCTGACGTGGCGCCTTCTCATTGGGCGAGAAGGCACCACGCGGATCACTCTCCTCACACGCCCACACGTCGCGACAAAGCACAGGAATCGCGACGAATAGCGATTGGCTGCCTTGAATCGCGAGAAATCGGGACCGTCACGTCGCGACGAGTCGCGATCACGAAAAAAAATCATTTCGTGAGTTGCAGCGCTAAGACCATCTCCATCCCACAACACCATTTTCTACTCTATTTTGCAGTATATGTCACATCAAGCACTACCTCATTTCCATCCGTACTCTATTTTTTACACCAAATTGATATATTAATTTTATATGCAACTTTCTCTTATTTATCTCCACACCCTTATATTTATTTAGTATCTTTCAATTATACCGCTTATTTATTATCTAAATAATATACCATTCCATATTATAATTCAAAATATTAATACACATAAATTAAAATTAATATTTATTTAAATAAAATTACTTCACAACACAAATAAAATAAAATAAACTTCATTTATACATCCGAATTAAAATATTCATTCCAAAAATTGTCGATCAATGCACTTCGGAGTGTGATACGTGCATCTTTTTCTCATATTGTCATTTTAGTTTTTTTTTTTTCAAATTACAAATGTCAATGTTATATTTTAAAGTATTGTGGTCTTTTAAATATTTAATATGATAAGTTTATGTTTTAAAATAATAAAATATAAATAATTTTATGGATACATATGATATAATTTGACAAAACAATATAAATATGTAACTTATACATTTTGAAAGGACCAGAGAATATATATTTTTTTTTTTTGCAGTAGATGAATTGTGTCACGCCAAATTTGGCGTGACACTGTAGAAAAACGTCAATTCACACCAAAATGGTGTGAGATTTGGAGTACCAATGGAACTCCCTCCCTACTGCATATAAAGAATATGCAGTACCAATGCAGTTGGTCTAAGTATTTAGAAGCAATGAAAAGGTTACGATTTTAGATAAATAGGCACAAGTCACGAATCAAATTCGAAAGAACTACTAGTAAAAGAAGAAATTGGAATGAGAGAATGAAAAAAAAAAGTTTTATGAGATGTTGACGTGAAAATGATCGCCATTGAGATAGTCTGAAACTGAACTCTGAACTCTGCAATATGATCGACAGAGAATCCTAAAGCCAACATATCACATCAGCTACAAATTAGAAAGATCCTCATCATTACCGTATTAAGATAGATAACAATTAAGTAATTAGCCACTACCATTAGCCACACACACCGAGTAAGTAGTCCCCATTTTGGGTTTTATTTTTATTTTTTATTTTTAAAAACTCGGATGCGGATATATCTGGGAATGGGAAAAAAATTCCGGATATATCCGGATCCGGGTTTTGTTTTTTTAATATTTTAATTAAATCTATTTTTTGGGCCATTGATCTTGATGATCCAACGACCCAGATCAAAAGTTTTTTTATTTATTTTTAAAAACCCAGATATTTTGATATCCGGGTTGCGTAATACCCGGATACGGATATATCCGTATCCGTTTTTTTTTAAATTGAATATCCGGATTTAATCCGGCGGGAGATTTTGGGGACTAACACCAAGGTTTAAAATCTCGCTTGTCGATATCGTTTCACATTTTTTGTTTTACGGATATATCGTTTGCCGATGGGTATGTCGATGGGCAAATCGTAAAAAAAAAAAGCATGCCGCATATACCGCACTTTTCGCATGGGCATACCGCATACCGATGGGGTTGTCGACGGATATTTTGTAAAATATATTTGAGTATTTAAGCAAGATATTTATTTAGATTCAAAATTACATATATAATAAATACAAGACATAATTATATACAACAAAACACATTTGTAACTTAAATTCGTAGGTGAAATGTATAATATTAAGTCACTTTATTAGTTGAAGTGAATAATATTAAGCCAAATTATTATGTGAAGTGAATATGTATAGTTGAAGTGTGTAATATTAAGTGAATATGTATGTTAATTATATATATATATGTATGTTAACAAATTTAATATTAATTGAAGTTTATAATATTAAATAAATATATATTAATTGTATATGTATGTTAGATGAAGTTAATATGTATGTTAAGTGCAGTGACAGAACTAGGATTTCATAATAGGGGGGGGGGGATTTTTTTTGTTCCCTATTATATTAATTTTTCTTTTTTATATATATACAATTAAGTTAAAATATCCATTGCATTTGAAAATTTAGTTGTACATCTATTAAATTTAAAAATCTAAAAATATAACAGAAAAATACAAAATTTACAATTTAATTATGAAATAAAACAAAATTAACAAAATACAAGTCAATATTTATATAGCAACACTAGATTTATTGCTAAAAAGTCTTTATCATTTTACCAATTGTACACTAGCTCGAATGGTCGAGAAAGACTCGCATATGACATGTAAGTATATGTAGTAACTTATCTATAAGAAATTGACGGGTTTGATGAGTTTCTCTGTCAAACTATGAGTTTAGTGACTTATTTGTAAAAAAAAATGATGAGTTTGATAACTTTCGCCGCAAATTATTCTTTTTCTTTTCAATAAAAAGCAAGCAACTTTATTGACGCTTTGTTCTTTTGAAAGTATGAAAAGTATATCATGTTTATTTATTTATTTATGGGAAAATGAGTTTGATAGACTTAGAGTAAAAAAGAGGGAAAGCGGCAAGGGAGAAGAAGAATGATGTATTGAGTATTGACTATTGACTATTCAGGGGGCTTCTCATAAAAAGGGGGCCACTTAAAGAAGAATGAGTGAGTTATTGGGGGTGGGGGGAGGGGGCACTTGGGCTTCTCATAAAAAAATGTTAAAAAATATAGGCCTCTACTATGTAAATAAAAATTTGTTACAGTGGCCTTGGCCTAGGTTTGAGTGACTAGAGCGTGGTTTCGTCGCTGGTTAAGTTGGTTAAGTGTATAATATTATTTGAAATATATAATATTAAGTTAAAGTTTTAGGTGAATTATATGTGTATGTTAAGTACTAATGTGTGATATTAGTTGAATATTAAAAAGTCACACATTGATAGATGAGAAGATTTTGGTGATGTTTATATACCAAATATTATAGACAACCGCTTGGGCCTTTTGGGTCATAGGATTGTGTGGATGGGGGAGGACTCACACAAACGTTCCACCATACATGCGCACGCCACCACCGTCCGACCGGCCGTGACATGGCGAGTCGAGGTGGGGTGGGGTGCTCTTATGCAAGTATAAATATTTTTATCAAAAGTTTAAATGGTATTTTTGCCGAAATCTACCAAAAATATATTTTTTTTTCTTCGAAATTCCAACCATTTTGTGTGCGGGGTGGGGTTCTCACGTGCCTATGCAAATTTCGCGAAAAATAATAAATATTCAAGAAAACGACGAGACTTTCGTTTTGCATATCTCTAAAAAGCAAAAATCGGTCCACGCGTCGCCCGAATTTCGTGAAATTTTGTACCTTGAGCCACACTGCCATCGGGAAGGGTCTAGCGTATCTAGACACCACTTGAAAACAATGTTGAAAATATTAAAGTAATAGTTTTTAAGTGAAAAAAATAAAACTATATATATATAATGTTATAAAACTTGATGATTTAATATTAAAAATGTAAGAGCAATGTTCAGCTCAACTCAATGTAAATCTTTCTTCTTATTAGATAAGAGATAAGTTCGACTTTGGGTTAGGCTTCTGTTTTTTTTTTCTCCGTTTTAAACTTTTTTTCTTCTTCTCAGTTTTGGTCTCTTTCACCGACTAATCCATAATTCGAATAATGTGTCTATAAGAATGTATATACTAATTTGGCCAATGTGTCCAGTGTGTCGATAGCAAAAGCTTTATTAAATAGTTTCTCGACTCCCACTTAATAAAACACAAATTGTATTTTCTAACTCTTTTAGTTAAAAACTGAAAGAATTTGCACCCGCAATATTACAGTGTTTAATTTTATTATCATCGATATATTGCAGTTTTTTATACATATACAACAGTATTTGTCTTCTTTTCATATATATGTAGTTGTTAATTGTGTTTTTAAACAAGAAATTGTTATCATTGAGATGTTAATTTTTTTTAGAATATTTGAATGCTGACGTTACTTGTTGCGATTGTTGTTTATTACGTGTTTAATTTTTTATATAAAAAATATTATATTAAACACTATTTTAATTGAAATTTTGACTCTGCTACTTATTATTAGCTACTGCATTCAAACAAATGGTGAGATTCTATTTGTGATGCATTATATTGCGTTGTGTTTGTATTAAGATCGTGTTTGAGAATCTCAATTTTGTATTTATATTAAGATCGTAGTAAAGTATTATTGTGAATTGTGGTACATCCGTAATGGCATATACAGTAATTCTAATTCATTACGAAAATTTATAGATATATGATTATATATGCTCTTTTGCATAAAATTATCTAAAATAATGAGTATGGAATATTGAGTTACACTCGTTATCTTTTTCGAGAAAAAAAGAAAAAGAAAAAAGGTTACACTCATTATTATCATATTTATTAATATCAGGAGCAGACAGACTCGCATACGTTTTTTCGCAGACAGACACAGACTCGGATACCTATGCATGATAAAAACAAATGAAATTTTTACTATATTTATATGTTTAAGAATTAAGCACTCCAATCTTAAACTAGGGTTCGATCATAAATCATTATTAGTATTAGTACTCGATTGCATCTATCCAGCTCAATTGAAAGTCTTAAAACATATCGGTTTATTTTAATATATATTTTTTTATATATTTTGAATTGAAGTACAATATATTTCACCTGCAAAATTAGAATATTGAGTCAGGTATTAGAATGATGACTGACGTTTGGACTTTGGAGGCGATTGGCGATAGAAAAGGTGGGATGTAACAAGTGTCAATATATATATATATACATATTGTCAATATATATATATATACATATATATATATCAGTGTGTGAGATAATACCAGCTTTTGTTTCATTTGGCCAAGCATGTCGTAGCTGGCTCCATCATTCCTCGTTTTGGAGGCAAACCCTTTCTTTCAACAAAGAAATACACAATAAACAGAGATTTCTTTAAGGAATATAATGATCTTCCGACTTCCGACATTGAACCTTCGTCTCCTCCTTTAGCTTATATCACTTTCTTATATGAAAAGGCTATTGGCATTATAGACAAAATCAAATACTATAGTATGTGTCACCACCAAACTTCATTGAGAATGTTGAGAATGTCGAGTGTATCGCTAATGCAAGTAAGTGTGTCTATAATATCATCGAAAATATGAGTGGGTCGCTAATTATATTACTAAGTACATCATCACTGATATTGTTGAGAATGACGGGTGCAACACCGATACCTCTAAGTACATCGTCAAAAATGCTGATTGCGTTGCCGATACCATTGATAACATCGTCGAAACATGTGAGAACGGCGAGTACGTCACATATACCAATATTCGATGTATATTGCGAGTTTAAGCTTGACTTGGCTCAACAATCCCCACCAGAGATGGGTCCGACCATATATGCTCCCTAACAGCAAGGGACCCTACCAGAGATGCCTCTAGCAGAGATAAGGGAGAGCATAAATGCTCCTTAGCAGAAAAGGACCTTAGCATGATTCTCCTGAGCAGAAACGGGAAACTCCAGAAGTCAACAGAAGTTATTTCTGGAAGATACTAAACTTGAGGAGCAAGTTTGGAGATACAATTTGGCTTCCTGATTTGATTTGGTTTCCCCTTATAGTAGGAAACGTGTAAATTTTAAAGATTTTACTGAGTTTATTTTAGGAAGTTTCTGATAGGGTTAAGTCATTTTATGACCATTATAAATACTAGTTTTAGTGTTTATTTTCTGTAACTCCTTTATTGTATTTATATTGCCTTCGATTAATCAAATAAAATTCTTTCTCCCTAAAGCTTTCTTCTACCTTTATTTTGTTCTTCTGAGTTTTCTTCTGGCAGGTCAATTTCAATTGGAACCAACGATTCAACTAGAGGACAGTTGACGACGACGATGATGACAAAGATCGGATCAAAAGAAGAAAACCTGACGCTCAATTTTCCGAGGCTCACGTAAGAGCAATTACTTGGTGTGGGCGTTGAAGATACAGGTGAACCTACATGTGCAAAGAGTCTGGGACGCCGTAGAAGGCAGCGATATCGAAAGGCGCAAGGAGAGGATTGCACTCGCCGCCATCTACCAAAGAGTTCCGGAAGACATCTTTCTCATGATCGCCGAGAAGGATTCGGCAAAGAAGGCGTGGGCGACACTAAAAACCATGCACATGGGTGCAGATCGCGTCCGAAACACAAAATTCCAAACCTTGAAAAGTGAATTCGAGATTATTCGGATGAGGGACAGCGAGTCGATCGACGACTTTGCCATGAAACTCACGTCCATTCTGATCAGTATCCACTCGCTAGGAGACAAGGTGGATGAAACCACCGCTGTCAAGAAATTCCCTAGAGCGGTGCCACACAGGTACATGCAGATTGCACCATCGATCGAGCAATTTGGCAATCTCAAGACCATGAATGTCGAGGAGGTTGGTGGTCGCCTCACAGCCTACGAGGAGAGACTTCGGAGTTACGGTAACAGAGAATAGGAGAATAACTTCTTGCTCACGCATGAAGAATGGATGACGAGAGAGAAGAAAACTCGGGGAGCCAAATTTTCTTCTAGTTCCTCAGGTCGGAACAGCTACGGCGGAGAAAGCCGAGGACGTGAAGGAGGGCGAGGTCGGGACATGCGAGGTCGCGGAAATGGTGCACCCTGTCAGGAACGTACGACTAAGAGAGACAAGACCACAGTGAAGTGCTAAAATTGTTAGAACCTTGGGCACTTTGCTTCAGCGTGCCGCAACAGAAACCAAGGAAAGGAAGCAAATCTGATGAGATTCAATGAAGACCAGGCGGCGCTGATGTTTGCCAAACATGAGGTGAGCCTGTACGGACAAGAAGGCGAGGAGACGATCCTCGTAGACGAGAGAGAGCAGACCCGCTCGGAATCCTAGCAAAGAGCAAAGACCAGAGACTAGATATCATAGAGCTCCGAGCAGAGACCAGAGACCAGATACCAGAAATTATAGAGCAGACCTGCTCGTAGAAGAAGACCACCGAGATCGTGTTCCTGATCAAGGACAAGGTTATTACGAACATCCTCGTAGACGAAGAACAAAAAGCCTGTACCGGTGTATGAACCTAGACAATTGCGGGAGAAACCATATGACATGAGACAGAGCTAAGTTTGAAGAGCTAGATGAGAAGATCACGGGGAACGTGAAGTTCGGCAATGACTCAAACGTCGAAATTGGAGGCAGAGGGTCTATCTTATTCGTCTGCAAGAATGATGACCAACGTCTCATGACCCAGGTGTACTACATCCCAAAGTTGAAGAGTAACATAATTAGCCTCAGATAGATGACGGAGATCGGCAACACAATGGTGATGTCCAGCGCCTATCTGAAGATGTGGAACCGAACTGGCAACCTGCTGATGAACGTGAAGAGAAAGCCTAACATGTTATACAAGATTCTATTTAAGATAGTCCAGGCCGTCTGCTTAGTGGCGTCTCTAGCAGACACGGCCTGGTTGTGGCATGCAAGACTTGGGCACGTAAATTTTTACGCACTCAAGATGATGGGAGAGAAGGAGATGGCCTTTGGAGTCCCCAATATTGAACACCCCAACAAGCTATGCGAATTATGCATGATCGCGAAACATGATAGAATGCCATATCTGATTAAGGCCAAGTTCCGAGCATAACGACTCCTCCAACTAGTGTATGCGGACGTCTGTGGTATAATCACCCATAAACTCTAGGCGGAAGCAATTACTTCCGACTACTTGTTGACGACTACAGTCGTTTGATGTGGATCTTTACGCTCAAGGAGAAGAGTGAGGCTTTTGAAGTCTTTAAGAGGTTCAAGAGACTCGTGGAAAATGGGTCACAACACAAGATGAAGGTCTTGAGAACAGACCGAGGTGGAGAGTTCACATCACAGCAGTTCTGAGAGTTCTGAGTTGAGGAAGGAGTCGAGTCACCTGACCGCATCGTACACGCCCCAACAGAACTGTATGGTGGAAAGAGGAAACCGGACGTTGATGGACACAACAAGGAGTTTGCTGAAGAGTATAAGTCCAAATGACGTTTTTGGGAGAAGCAGTCAGACACGCGGTCAACTTGCTAATCCATTTGCCAACAAAGACGTTAGGAGAGCGCACTCCCTACCACACGTGGTTTGGGAAGAAGCCCCACTTGGAGAACTTGACAGTGTTTGGGTGCACCGCACATGTGAATATTGTGGGTCTCCATCTCAAGAAGCTCGATGATAGGAGTCATACGATGGTGTACCTTACCGTTGAAGACGGAAGCAATGCACACAGACTCTTTGACCCCCCATGCGGAAAGATCCAGGTGAGCAGAGACGCCATGGTTGAAGAAGACAATAAGTGGGATTGGCGTGATGGGAACGGTGAGCCCGAAAAGAACTCAGTTGAGTTCAAAGTAGAAGAAGACGTTGCCGAGCAAGAAAGGCCAGCAATATCCAGCTTGGGTACCCCCACTAGCTCATCCAACTCGGGTATCCCCACAAGAGATTCTAGCTGGGATACCCCCATCAGGTGATCCAGCTCGGGTATCCCCACCAGAGATTCCTGCCCGGGTACACTCAGGACACTTAGCCCGAGAAGAACCAACTCGGGAGATTCCTCGATCAAGGATAGCTCAAGGGGATTCCGTCCCCTAGCATAAGTCTACGAAGAGGCTCGGGAAGTGGAGATGAACTTAAAAGAGTTGTCCTTGTTATGCGTCGGGGAGCCAACCAATTACCAAGAGGCAGCAACCGAGCAGGAACGGTCGGAGGCAATGGATAAGGAGTTGGGATCCATAGAGAAGAACATGACGTGGGAGCTCACTGAACTGCCCAACGGTCAGAAACCCATTGGCTTGAAGTGGGTGTACAAGCTCGGGAAGGACACCGAGGGGAATGTTCTAAAGCACAAGGAAAGACTAGTAGCCAAAGGCTATGTGCAGAAGCGAGGAGTTGACTTCGAGGAAGTCTTTGCTCCAATAGTGATATTGGACATGATCAGACTCATCCTAACCCTAACCTCTCAACGAGGTTGGGAGATTCACCACCTGGATGTCAAAATAGCATTCCTAAACGGTGACCTCAAGGAAGCTTATTTCGTATCTTCTTACTTATTTATATATATAATTATTATTGTATATATTAAAATTATAAATTAAGATAATTACATTGCTAGACAATGTTGGCCTTGAATTTACGCATGATATGCTTGGGGCAGAGATATTACAGATTTACGGGCCTAGGCCTGATATGTTTGGGGCAAATATATTACAGATTTAAGGTTTATATATATAGTTTGTAAAGTAATTTATTTACCTCAGTCTTCTTTCGCCCTCCACAAACACAAACAAGTGGTAATTTATTATTGGGTTAATCCCGCAAAAAGTTCCAATGTTTTTATTTAAAAATAGACCACTAAGTTCCAATTCTTTTTTTTTGTTCGGAAGAAGTTTCAATTCTTTGGTTTTGTATCCATATTGGTACCTCTGTCAAAATTTTCGTCCTCATCTTTACTTATGCCTGTTGGAAATTGGGGTTTGATTCCCGACTCCATTACCACGAAATATGCCTCCGGCCGTCCCGGTAACATTTAAAAAATTATTTTAAAGCGGAAAACTTGTTACCGGCCCGACGACACGGATATCGGGTAATTACCATTTTCCAAGATCCGATAAATATTACATATTTAATATTCATAAATCATTATTAATAATCTAATCGAAATAAGAAATAAATCTAAAACGGTAAATGGTTGCATTTATTAACCCAATGCATAAGGATATTCTCCTGGACTCCTCGTACCAAAGCGTGGGCTTCGCCGGCAGACCCTAGAGAGTGAGGGAGAGCTCGAGTTTTTGCTATGGGGAAAGTGTGTGAAATCTTTAGAATGAGCTCCCTATTTATAGGCTCAGACTGTAACCGAATTGGAGATATTCACTCCCTAATTTTCGAATTTATTAATTAATTATTCCAATTCAATGGTCCAGATTTAACCTTATTTAAATCCAACGGATACAATTAATTATGGATTTAATTAAATAGGAACTACATGATAAGATCAAATATTCAATCTTATCTTCCTATTATTCGAATTATATAAATGATAAATTCGAATTCATGATTATCTAGATCTAATGATTGAAATAAATCTTAAACCAATCAACTGGATCAAATCAATTAGGGATAAAATCAAATATCCTAGGGGTTTTACCAAAACCCTAATTCGAATTCCTTATCCCTATATATTTTCGAATTATATTTAATATATATATATATATATATTATTAATTAATTTCTAATCCGATGGTGAAGATTAAATCTTAAAAATCGATCCAACGGATATAATTAATTAATCAATTCGAAATACCTAAGCTTGGTCACCAAGCTACCTATTTCGAATCACTATTAGGGTTAAAATCAATAATCTAAATCCAACGGTTGACATTAAATCATAATTGATCCAATGAATTAAATTGATTTTAGGGATTTGCTAAAATACCAAAACTCTTGGTACTTATGCCGCAAATATGGAATGACCAAAATATACCGTTCGACTTTACCTAGGGTTTCCTATGACCAAACCCTAATTCGAATATTACACATTAAATATATATAATATATTTTTTTATTTATTAATATAATTATATTAATTATTAATAAGGTATTAATAATTAAATCCAAATAATTTAATTATATTAATATTTCATGATCTCAATATCACACATTAAAATTTCATGGTGCCACACCATCATTTAAAATCGTGACATGTGATTTAATTTCATAGTTTACTGAAACGAGCACAAACTTAGAAATTCTCCAAATCACAAACCGTTAGTCGAAATGACTCGGTTCCAAAAGCAAAGTTGCTTAGAATTTAATTTCCAACAACTTGGTGTTGATGGAAAATCTATATTCTAACTTTATTTTATCAGTTGATTTTTGTTACCAAGATATGGTACTTTTGCCACGCTGATGATAAAACTATCTGATGTCTAGCAAAGACTTTCAGTTTTATAAGTTTAGCCAAATGATTAAACAATATCCATAATTTTTCCAATCACGTACGTATCATCCGTTCCGAAGTTATCCTGGGGACCATGGACCCGTATCACATAAGCTCTAACAAACTGCTAGTTGTTCGTCAAACTTCGAAGTGATTCCACTATAGACCTGAGGTTGCACTCTTTAGTATTACGGTATATATTATTCCCTTTATACAGCAGGGTGTCCATTGATAGAATCAAATTCGGGTTACTGTTCTTTCACTTGATGACTCACCCATGAGCATGCGGTTTTTATCGTTTTGCCCATCACTGCATTTTTGTCCTTGACTCAGTCAGTAATATCATCAGTAACCCACTTATGGTTTCGATTCATAAGTTGCGCACGGGTACCTCTCACTTCTCACCACTGACAACCAAGGGAATCATCATGACTCTGAAGAGAGCTGTGTGATGCACATGTCTATGATCAAGCTACCCTTACTGCTGACTATCATGTTCCCAAAATTATAGTGACGTTCTTATATAATAAATTCTTGACTTTAAGTCAGGTCCTATCCAATATGAAGATACTTCATACTTTATGCACTTCTAGTGGGTGTGACACACACATAATCTAGAATAGGATTGTAACTTAGTCACATTAATAACCTTATACGATTAATAGGCTCCCACCCTGTTAATCAGGTCACAGACATTTTGAGATCAATTATGATTATTAATTCTTCCTCACATTGACTCTGTTGTGATAGTAATAATATAATTGCATCCTTTATGAACTAAGGAAACAGAAATTCTATTTTACTCTACGAGAAACTATAATAAGATTAACATAATAAGCACCATCTTTAATCAACGACTTGTCATAATCTTTTACAAATGTATATATATCTTGTTTAAGGACACATATGTCCAACAATCTCACCATTGCAAATCTTAGTCCGCATTTCCTTGGAAAATTAGTCATCAGAAAATTGGACGATCAAAGACAATAGTGGGATATGTACTTAAACGGGTCCATGGTTCGGAATTTTCATGGAAGTGAAATGAGAAGAAAAAACCAGAGAATTGGAACTTTGTCGGGGTAAAAAAAAACTTAGAATACAAAACAAAAATTTTGACGTGGCAAGAGTAATGGTGGAGGACAAAATTTTTTACGGAGGTACCAATAGGGATACAAAACCAAAGAATTAAAACTTTATCCTCGAAAAAAAAGAGCCTATTAGTTCACTTATATTGAACTTTTTTCTTGCAGTGTGTTACTGCTCAATCAATCTCATAGAAATTTTTATAGATAGTTTATTCTTGATATTGTGCCAAGCTAGACTGATTATATATCACTAGTGATTATCGTTCTTGCCAAACCCAAGCTAGGGTATTTAATGCCTGATTCTTGGGTGTAAATTAATCACTCACGCATTTTAGTTACCTGGGATTAAAATACCTGAGAACAAGTGTTACAAGCCAATCTAAGCAAACATTACTACAAAGATCCATGGTTAACATGGAAAGTCGAGCTTTCGCAGGAGCATTAGCCACCTTGTTACACACTCTCGGAACCCAATTACAAGCTCCGGCAAAGCCCATCAAACGTGCAGCCACGCGGATGTCCTCCGTGATCGGCCCTTGAATACCATTAAAAGTCCCACCCCTTGTGAGTTGTGTAGCCCGAAAACAATCAGATTCGACAGCCGAAATCTTCCATCCCCGAGCTTTGACCAATTGCAGCCCCCTAATTGCAATTTCAAACTCTCTACCAGAGAATGAACTGATCCGAAAGACTTCCTAAGTTAATTCGTTATTATCTGAAGTTTACAGTGAGATCTTAGATTGCTTAGGTTTCTCTTTTCTAGAGTCATGGCTTACACTACCGAAAATTGGAACCGTTGGCTTAAGGAGGTTACTTCCTCAGCCTCGGAGTTCTCTCGAACAAGAGAAACATTCCTCTTCTGTCACTTTAAACTAAGATAAAATAACTGTAGAGCGTCTAGTTTCCTTACAAAATTTAATTGGTAAGATATGCACTAGCAAAGAGTTGAAGAACCAACTCAAACTTCTTTTGAATCTCTCACTAGCCGAATCACTAATTTAGAAAAAGTTATTGACCTAACACAAAACACAGAAAACCCCCCAACCTCGGTTCATCTTCCCTAGAACACCACATTTAAGAATCAGTTACGATTTGTGATGTTTCAGCGTGAACGAGATTTGGCGTCTGACATTCGAACCTTCATGCTCCTGTTGGTCGTGCTGGTATGCACGTTGACTTACCAATTTTGAGCGAATCCCGCCGGAGGTGTCTGGGTCAGTGCCGACCCAACCTATAGGTGAGTTGGGCGGTCGTCCAAGGCCCCGGTTTATAAAAAGGCCACATTAAGAGTAGTTTATTATTACGTATATATAATTAAAGCCTTAATTGAAAAACATCACTTAGTGCAGTAGCTCCTGTAATATCTTTATAGATTTCAAGTCTGAGTCAACTCTTTTAGTTACAATTGCGTAGTTCATGCAATAATGTATACTAGAAAAATTGAGCCATAGATGTTCATAAATTACTACATAACTCTTGCAATAACAAATTAACAATTATTGCCATATATATTAGGTCTTCATCATTGCATCACTATTGCAATATCGTGTAGCTCCTGGCTCCTGCAATACCGTACTACAGGCCCCTCAAAAATCCGTATTAATAATTTTCTCAAGGCCCGAAAAAGAGTTAGGCCGGCCCTAAGGTTGAGACATCCTCCAGTTATTTTGTTGGTAGAGCAATTAGTGGCCAGCAAAAGAACTATACTCGCTTTCCCTAATGGAGATAAAATGGTGAAATCTGCATGTAATGTTTTTGTTTCATAAAATTACTAAAAGACAAGTTGAAAAGGCACCGCGCTTTGCGTGGTGGCGATAAAATATCGTTTATAATTTTTTTGAGAAAATCTAATAAAAAAATTTCTTAGTAATGAATTATAAATGAAAGAACTATATCATCAAACTTTATAATTTTAGTAATATTTTACTTTTTTGTTATTAATTATGATCAACTATGAATTAAAAACTTTAAAAATAATAGATAAATGAAATATTATTCTCAAAATAATTATTCATTTTAAATTTGAAGAGTTTGTCCAAATATAATAGGACCATTGTATTTCAGGGACCTCCATCAAACTTATTGATTGCTTTTGAAAATATTTAGGCTATGTTTGCTAAGCCAACATAAATATATTATTCTTTAATTTCAAGAAAAAAGTTAGTCTTTTATAAGGAAGAAAAATGGTAAGATGTACAGAATATAAATAAGCCCTCACAAATATATTATAGTTTTTTTAGAATATAACACTTTTATAAGTTTGGGAGATGATAGTATTGAGATGTCATTTTTTTTGAAATCCTGAACAACCAAGTGGCGAAATAATATTTTATAGATTTTGATGAATATATTAATTTTTAAAAAAAATTGTGTGTTGTAATCGAATTACCGATTATTAGTAAATATTAAATTGAATTAATAGCGCGGTAACAGGATGTGCCGCGCTATGCGCGGTGGCAATAAAATGTGCTTGAAGATTTAAATAAAAATAATTATCTATTTTATTTATAAAAAAAAAAAAAAACCATTCTTTTTCTATCAAATGTATCATACATGAAACATGATCCAAAAAATAATCACTTTGTACACTAACTTTTATTGTCATACATGAAGCGAGGAACGATGCGGAGACGAGAGTGATACTGATATTCTAGCAAACTCGGTGATGCTAATAGTTTCAACGTTCAGCACTTTCATGATTATGGTATTAATTACTTATCATTTCCGGCATTCCCCACATCAAGCAGGGATATTGGCGCTCGTACTCTTATTCTTGATGCTCTTTGGCGCTGGCAGCAGCCAGTTCCTGCGGTGTCGGCGGCTGCCCGCCGAGCAGGCCTGAACTTTACTTTCGGTTTTTTAATAATTTCCTGTTTCAGTTATTTTCTAAGCCTTTGCATGGTTAATATGGTTTATTTATTGAAACATTATTTCATAGATCATTAATACCAGGACTCTTAGATCATTGAAACTGTTAATTTCATTGTAGTTAATATAATATTTTGCAATGAAATTTAAAAAACATCACAATTATATTGGCATCAATATCCATCGAACTTTGAGTACCGCAGTTGTTAGCCCCTCAAATTTGAAAGTAGCAGTCAGACCTACGATTATTTTTCTTCTAAAGTTCGATTGGAATTTTGTAAGATGAAGAAAATTATGAACGATTTTGTGTGTTTTGTGTTAGAGCTTAAAAATTATTAAAAATATGTCTAGAAACACTGTTATTTATTGTCTTCGTATAATGACTTTTATAATAATACGACTTGTAAAACCAATTTTATTTTCTCTGATTTTTTTTATTTCTAATCAATTACAAAATGTATTTTCAGAATTAATTTTCTCTAGTACTTATAAAATAAAATAAAAATATCTCCAGGTAAAGGCTTCACTAATATGGTTATAACCAAATCAAAGTAAAATTAAACAAAAACTAAATGAAGATATATAATGTCATAATAAAGGAGAAAAATCCTTAGCATGAATCAAGAAAATTTAATTGCAAATAATTATACTTATCATGTCATAAATCAGTTTCATACTTTAATCCCTCGTGTGTATAATAATAATAATAATAATAATCTTCCTGTGACCTAGACTTGTTCCGGAAAGTTTAAGCGAGAGTTGTATCTCAATCTCAGGCACAGGTCAGCCATTAATCGAGTTCATATTGTGATTAATTAATTAATTATTCGAATACGAGTTCATGTTTTGACCATAGCCGTACCGTAACTACCCTTGTGGGCAGTGAGGTTAGAACCACAAAAAAAAAAAAAAAAAATAGTATTAATGTTTAATTTTTTTATAAATGGACCCCTTTTATTTGCACTACAAATAAACCATCCACCCCGAAGTTGAAATCCGAGTTCCGCCTATGGTTTTGACCAAGGTTTTAAATACCGCTTGTCGATGTCGTTTCGCACTTTGCATTTTGCGGATATATCGCTTGTCAATTGGTATCTCATAGGTAAATTGATGGATATGCCGATGTATATATCGTTTCGCATATCCTTGAAAAATGATTTTCGATGGGTATGCCGATGGATATTTGAGAAATTTAATATCTTGGTTTTGACTCGGGTATTTGTTGGTGAATATTATATATAATATATATGTATACATAAATATTTAAATATACGATAGAGCAGGTATTTGTTGAAGTTGAAGTGGAGACGAGGGATACAGCAGGTCTAGCTTTAGGCTGTTTGGATATTTTGGTAATTATTCTGATTATATTTGCGTCACAAATCATCTTGAGCTCCTGCTTTGCTTAATTACTTCAATGATTTCCCGTTTCACTACCTTTTTTTTTTTAAAACCCCGTTTCACTATTTAAACACATGCATGCTTATTAGGGTTTATATATAAAGACTTTTATTTATTTATTTTCCCGTATAAATCGTATTTGTCTACATTAAACACTAAACTTTTTGAGAAATTATACTAGTGATAATATTTTGCAATAACATTTGCTAATGGCCGGAATATTTCAAATATTTATATTTGCTTAGAATTGGAGTTTAAAATATTGCGAGGTCTTGTACTTAAATACCGGACTTGAACATACATGTTTTGAGAAATGATTGATAGCGGGTCAAAACTAATTTCTATTGATTTGAATGCCGTTTTTGCCGATAAATCGTTTGCCGTTATCGACGGAGTAATCGTTTGCCGATGGATTTATCGATGGAAAACCTATAAAATTTATCGTTTGCCGTTACCGAAACTTATCGAACTTATCGATGGATTAATCGCTTATCGATAGATTTATCGATGGAAAACTTATAAAATATTTTCATATATATTTTCATACATAAAATATTTTTTATAACATAAAATACTATATGTATATTTTCCTTAATAATTGAAAAACATCAAATCACAAAACAAATTATGTCAGAATCACAGTATCAGAATTATATACAATGTGCAAAATGAAGTTACATATGAAAAACCAAAGAAATAGCTCAATTTGACCAATTTCAAAAAAAATATTTACTTTTCCCGCAATAAGGTTGCAATTCGGGAAAACGTTAAATTAGATATAATTATATCAACCTCACATTTTATAAGTTATTAACAATGTTATAAAATGATTTTACATAAAAAAAAAAGACTAACTAGCTTAACTTAACTAATTTCCAAAAATATGTACTTTTGCCGCAATAAGGTCATAATTCAGAAAGACATCAATTACAAAAATAATTATGTCAAACTAACAGTTTCTTAATTATATACAATGTTACAAAATGAAATTACACAAAAAAAATTAAAATATATCTCAAATTCACTATTTGTAGGAAAATTGGTATTTTTGTCGCAATTAGAAATAATTTGCATAAACCCTTAAATTTAACCCAAATCTGCAATAAATCAATAAAAATCACGCAAATCATCTTGATTCATCTATATTCCATCATATACTTTAAAAAAAATCAATTTCAACAACATTTGATTCAAAACGTAAAATGTACAATTAAACTAATATGAAACTCAAAGTTTAACTTTCATTCAACCTAATAGCTTTCTAAGTAACTAATACAAATATAGAATAAAAATGTGAAAAATTGACATGATTCATACATATACAACATTTAAACATCAAAACGCTAAAGATCTACTAAAAAAAACCCTAAAAATACATTTAAATTTTGAAATTAAAAGAAGTTGGAACTTTTGCCGCAAAAAAAGAAAAATTTATACCAGGGTTGACTTATCGTTTTTGACCAAAAAGTAGCTTGCTTTTCGAGAAAATACAGTTGATAAGTTTGAGAGATAAGTGACTTGCTTTTCGAATCGAAAAATCGCGATAAGTATAAAAAGATAACGATTAGAGTAGATAAGTTACCGAGAAGTGGTTTTCAGCGATAAATCGCTCGATTATCGCTCGATTATCGCGAAAATCGAAACCTTACTCAATATTTTGATGATTTTATTATCATTATAAATTAACTATTAATTCAATATTATAATTAATTTTGATGGTATATAATTGGGTAAACTGTGGCTAAAATACCCAATGTTTCAGTTTTTTTAATTATGTGCCCAAAGTTTTTTTTTTTGGTGGCTATTATACCCAAAGTTCATTCAGTTAACGCCAAACTTACCCACCGTTAAATCTCCGTTAATCCTCCCTACGTGGCACACATGTCGCTGCCACGTCATCCTTGCGGCTAAAGTACCCAATGTTTCAAACATTTGCGGCTAAAGTACCCAATGTTTTTTAAAAAAATTGAACTTCTTGAGTGACTTATTTAGATCGATTTTGATTGACTTTTTTACACCGGACTCGGGTTGGCTTTTCGTGCCGGGCTTTGTATATACACTATATATATATATACACACTATATATAAAATCTGTATATATTTATATTTTATATTAATTTATATATTTAGTATAGTCTAAAGTTTATATATAATATAAAGTATAAATATATACAGTTTCTATATAATATAAAGTATCAATATAAACAGCTTTTATATATATTATTTATATATAATCTAAATTATAAATATATAATATAAAGTAAATATATATACATTTTTTTATATTTTTTTATATATTTATACTTTATACATACTAATTTATACCCTTGAAATATACTTTATATTTATACTTTATATTATACTAATTTATACCCTTGAAATATGCTTTATATTATATTATACTAATTTATACCCTTGAAATATACTTTATATTTATACTTTATATTATACTAATTTATACCCTTGAAATATGCTTTATATTATATTATACTAATTTATACCCTTGAAATATAATTTATATTATATTATACTTATTTATACCCTTGAAATATACTTTATATTTATACTTTATATTATATATAAACTTAATATACTATACTAAATATATAAATTAATATATAGTATATATATACGGTTTATATATATTGTATATACAGATCTCGGCCCGAAAAGCCAGCCCGAGTTCAATATAAAAAATTCAACCCAAAAATCAATCTAAATACGTCACTCGAGAAGTTCAATTTTTTTTAAAACATTGTGTACTTTAGCCGTAAATGTTTGAAACATCGGGTACTTTAGCCGCAAGGATGACGTCGTAGGATAGAATGACATGGCAGCGACATGTGTGCCACATCGGGTACTTTAACGGTGGGTACGTTTGGCGGTAACGGAATAAACTTTGGGTATAATAGCCACACAAAAAAACTTTGGGTACATGATTAAAAAAAACTGAAACATTGGGTATTTTAGCCACAGTTTACCCTATATAATTTGTAAAAGATTATATTCCTTTATGACTTTTCAGTCTTTGTTATGTGTTGCATGATATTATAAAGTGTAAAGTTTTGCTCTGTTGATAATGATATAGTAAGAGTCTGAGATTTGATCGATTTATAGTCAAGATTAATTTCTATTAGAAAAAATAATACAAATGCGAAGTACATGTATATAAATGGAGGAGCCATGTATGACATTATTATTATACACAAACTTAGTTACACAAAAGAAGCCTGAAATTCAAATAACAGAAGTACTCGAACGAGCAGTCTTCTGAGCTTCTTCCAAGTCTTTTAGAAACCTGAATATTTTCAATTAAAAAAACAAAGCTTCTGTCAAATGAATTTGATATCAAAATATTTTTTCTTCAAAAGTTGGATTGAAATTTTATGAGATAAGAAATATATAAACGATCTTTTGTGTGCGTGTTGTGTAATATTACTTTTCTTTGATTTTTTTTATAAGATTTCCAAACAATTTTCAGAATTGATTTTCTCTAATGCTTGTATAAAAAAATTCTCCAAATAAGGCCTTCACTACTGGTATTCAGACCAAATGTTTGCTTTTATGCAATTGCTGAATGAAAATTAGAAAATGGAAACAATTTAAATCATACCTCTTGGAATTAAGCACCACGGAGCCACCGAGAATGAAGCGAATTCCAGAGTTGGTGGCGTTTTGTAACGCAACACATCGGGATTCCTCGTACGTTGTCCCTCCAACGATGAAAATGATCACTTCCTGTGGCCTGCTCAATAATCAAATAATATTACCAAATCTTCGTCGAAATTCCTCGAATTATTTCTATAGTCAAGCGATGCAATTTTTAAATGTACAAAGGGTTCTAGTGCAAAAGAAGCATGCCCAAATACTCCACTATATGTATGTAGATTGAAGGGGTTTGCAGAAATACGTGCACAAAACCCTTGTTCTCATATTTTAGTATGCATTTATCCCCACTCCTTTGATCATCAAGTTTAACGGAATCCGCATCATATGCAGATTTTTTTTAATGTAGTTATTTTTTCCACAATGCCCCCCGTACGATTCTGAATAATTATCACAGAATAGATACATAAAATTAACACAATTGTAAAATACACAATAACTCAATAATACAACTCTATTACATGGAGGTGGTAAATGAAGTAGGGAAAAATTTGACAAAAAAATAAGCCTAGAAATATGTAAATGATGTTATTTCTGCTCAAATAAAAAGAGAAGGGGTAAATCAGCATCGAAAAATGAGATGGGGGTATTTGCGCACCACCCGTGTGGATTGGGGGTATTTGTGCAAAACAAAACCCTAGAATTTTCCCTTCATTCACAGTCCCGCAATTATTATACAATTAGCAAAATCAAGCAAAAAATTCCTGCTAATGCAAAAACCATTATTTTGAGAATGCCGGTGAAAAGACAAACCTGGCCTGCTGAAAATGATTGCCGATGAAGGGATAATCGACATCTCTGAGACGCCCTTTTGTGATGTTTTCCATTGTTTGAAAGAGAAGAGGCTGGTGTTGGGTGTACACATTCTCAACCCCCTACATTTCAACCCATAAGAATCTAAAACGGTCAACAGTTGCAAATATTTTCTGAGACCTATTAATTGAGAAAACCCGTCTAATTATCAGCTAATTTGCAGCCTAATTACAGAATAATCTAACATAATACAGATAATATGTAAACAGAATCTAAAACCGAATCTTCAAGGAGAAAGTGGGAATACTCCAAACGACGTACCTTCAATCCACGAGCCATATTACGAGCAATATTCAAAAGATCGCGATTTCCATACAGATCTCCTGTTCTCTTGTCAACGCCTGCTTGCTTCAAGAGGAACTGGACGAGCTGTAAGAACATACAACAACAATTTCATATGAATATAGGAGAATACAAACGCTATGAAGAGGAGGAAGAAAAAAGAAATAACTTAGGGAAAAAACACACTTACCCCTGGCTTGTACTTGGGAGAATGAGAAGCCAGTTTATTAAATAACTGCATCAGTTGAACAGGGCTTTCCTTCTCATAGCGCAGAGCATACAACATCACGAGCCGTAGACGGTCAATGTCGGAAACATTTTCGTTGTTTAGAAGATTCGTCACAGCCTAAAGAACATTTTAGGGGGAAAAAAGTCAATTAGATACTAATTTTTTAGAGCCGTGGAAAATGGTCACGAAGCCATAATGACCATTTTTGACGGGATGAAACAAAAGGGTATAAATTGAAAAACTATATATATGTACAGAAAACTTACTGCAGCCGAACAAGGGATATGGAAGGATTACATTATTGACTCACTTTGTTTTGAATAAGAGAAACGGAAGGAGAGAAGATAGATTAAAGCAAAAAAGTATAGTACAAAAAAGTAAAATATGTCCCATGTCGCATAGACTCACTTTGCTCCCTAAACCTTTATTTTTTAATAAATTTTCCCTCTAAACTTATCGCAGAGTCTCAGTTTGTCCATCTTACAAACGATTTCTGTTGGATACTAAGTCACGTGCTTTAAGCCTCATTTGAACTGCATTTTCTTTAATTGCTTAACTTAACAGATGTCTTGCGATAAGTTCAGGGGGAAAATTGAAGGAAAAAAAAACAATATTTTTCAGGTGGCATGTATGATGATTATTTTACAAAAATCAATATAATGTAAGAATAAACAAGAATATCAACAGTACCTCAAAAGCTGCCACCTGTCCACCAGTGCACGCCAACTCCTGTTCTGTTTGTGAAACAAGCATTAGCTTTCGCTGTTCAACTATCTTACTCATTTCCGTAACCAGTGTCACGTGTTTTGAGACATTGCCATGCATTTTTCTGTACTCAGGGTAATTGTCAACAAATTTAGCCATCTCTTCTGCAAAAAGAAAAATAAATGTTAGTTAAACACCAATAGTTCGCAAATGGAACATCTCATGAATCTTTAGCTTGTAAAACTTCCTCGTACGAACCTATTGTCTGAATGTTGGTGTTGCTTTTTGAAACTTGTTGAAATTCGTCGACCAACTTTTTTATGTTCAACCCAATATCACCAAAATTCTCATACATGTTAGATTTGAAAAAAGAATCTTGATCCGATGAGAGCACAAGCTCCTGCACGGACATACATAAAAAATAAATGTCACGGGCGATTCAACAAGTTGACAGAACTAAGAGTGAGATCACGGATTAAATTACGTCACTCAACCTGTTGATCCTTTGTAACATTTCCCAGGCCTCTTAAGTCAACCTTATTATCTTGAATACCAATTAATTCATGAACCATGGCCTGCAAAATGAACATGATATTTAAAAAATCATCGATGACTTTAATAACAATAATAAATAAGGGAGAACCGCAATTACCTGATAAGTCCATTGATTTAACAACGGTGTGACAGGATCATCTCTCCTATCCAACACCAGTAACAATGGAGAAACTTCCGTCCTTCGAAAATCAAAAAGCCCACTTTCTTGTTGGTACATTAGCTTCTGTGCACCAAAAAATAATAATATTCATACGACTGATCCAAAGAAAATACGTCTAAAAGAGACTTTCAAAATGTAGCAAATTGCCCCCAACGCGATAAAAAATGACGGAAATTTTAATTCTACACAATACGTCTTATTTAAGGGTATTATCGATTTTATCATTTTTGTATTTTTTTCCAATCATGTGAGACTACTCTTAATAGAATAACTATTTACACAACAATCCCTAGCTTACTATGTATTTTACATAGCAAAAATTACTTACAGATGCTTCCTGCGCAATTCGCTTGGCAACATCAGACGTTCTTTGATATCGAATTATCGGTCGTCGTTTTATAGCCAAAAATACAGCAGAGAGACCATCCACAACTCGGTCACAGAAATACTGCAAGTTTCTGGGGTCCACAACTGCCGGGAGCATATATACATGATTGGATTGTATATTCAGACTGAAATGGTACGGATCGTCTGCAACGAAGTCCAGATAGAACTCCTGCACATCATCAAAATCACGATCTTTGCAAATTCAAACCCCCGACATAGAAACAGTGAAAATGCGGTAACAAATTAGTAAACTACATTTATATCAACTAAATGTTGAGTTAACCAGGTTGGAGTTATAACCTACATTTCTATGTAATACACAAGCCAAAGTTCCTTAAAGCAACCTCCGACGTAAGACTTTAAAACATAACTTCATAAGTTTTTTTTCCTTTCTTCTAAGACCGAACAAGCAAACAATTCTAATCGCAAGGTTTCCGAAACGCGTAAGTTAAGCATATAGTTTGTTCGTATCCACATATAAAACTCTTCACAGGAACAATAAGAAATCACCTGAACTTGCTGTACAACTTCTAGCTCATCTGAATCAGCTAAGATATGAATTTGCGTATCCTTCAATATGTTGGAGAAAACTGTAAATCATAGAGGAGTAATAAGGGGATTCAACCAAAAACATAGCAATCAAATTCTAAATTATGCGCATCGATTAACGTCAAGAATCGAAAACTTACAGATATGATACTCTCCAAACCTCGGACTAGCCAGCTGGCGTCGCAGATGTTGGATACTTTCCGAAGAGGGGCGGAGAAAGTATATAGCTTTTAGATGCGACATAGATTCCCTAGACATTGAGGTGGATTCTATCAACTCTACTAGGAAGACCTCTTTCTGAAGAAGCTCTGACTGAGAATACGCGACACTTACAATACTGACCTGCATTGCATTGCATCAATTCGGAACTCTGCTCAACAATCCAAACTATATACTTCACATTTTGCCAAGATCATATTCCAAAAGTAACTAGACTAGATGGAATCAAAATCGAAAGAGGACTACAAACTTTGCAATACTAATGATCGAAATTCTCAGAGCAGATCCTTGAAAACCATTATCAAATCGGACTTAAGCCTGATTATTCATATATCTAAGGAACGAGCATCGCAATATGATCTGTGTAAACCCAGGGAATTGAGAAATGCAAACTGTGATCCCACCATTGATGAGCAAGAAAAGAGAGAGAGAGGGAGAGAGAGAGAGAGAGAGAGCTGACGGTTTGGGAATCGAGGATGAGGACTTTCATGCCGGAGATGTCCTGAAGCATGCGATTCACGTAATCGCGAGCAGCGGAAACCAGAACCATTTCTTCGAAGAAGCAGATCTGCGAACCACGACGGAATTGCAGTGCACCACCGAGAAGACGGATCAAACGCACCGTTTTCTCCTTCTAATTTTTCTTTAATAACATTATTATCCAGCAATTTATTCCTATATAATCAAAGTTAATACTTAATACTTAGTAACCATTTATTTTTTTTGTAGTGTCAGTCCTGAACGTTATCAATATTTCACACCTTGTTTAATAATATTTTAAATTTGTCGCAAAAACATCGACACTTATCACTTTTAATAAATCTAAAAAAAATTGCAATAAAAATATTAAAAGTAAAAATAGATTATTTTTTTAAGTGAAAATAGTGGATGTTGAATTTTAATTGTGAAAAAAATGTAACTGTAAGATTAAAACTGAGTATTTACGCGGTAATTGATTTATTGAGTAATAATGATTTAATATTCTGAATAAAATGTCAGTCAACAATTTAATATATTTTAGTAGCTGCTTACTATTTAATATTTGATGAATATCCGATTGGGTTTAGGGATGAATATTGAATACTAAATTTAATAATTATTTAAATAAAATGATTTAAGTATTACACTAATGACTGAACTTTGTGTATCTTCAAACATTGATATAATACCTTTCGGGATCGTGGCGTGGAGTGTCTTCCTATTTGCAAGTCTTGTGGCGTGTTGTCGGAAGACACAAATCATGCGTTAGTGGTCGTGCGTACGGGCTCAAGCTCTTTGAGAGTGCTCGTCCTTGAATAAATGGGCGGAGAAGACAGCGGCGATTTCGCTTTGGGAACTTTATTTAAGGGCCCTTGACGCTCTATCCACGGCGGACTTAGAGTTTTTTCTTTGGATCTTTTGAGCGACGTGGTCCGACCGAAACTTAAGGCTCTTCAAGAACCATGCCAAATTGTCGAAAGTGTGGATCGAGGAGATTATGTGTTGGTTTGCTAGTTTCAAAAAATGCAGTAGCGGTACGGAGAACTTGGCCTTGGTTCGGCTTATTACACGTCGGGGGTGGTCGGGGGCCGAAGACGGAGGCGTCAAACTCAATGTCGATGCGGTGTGGGACAAGAATACCGGACGAGCGGCATTCGGTGGGGTAGCAAGAGACAACCGGGGAAGACTCCTCGGGTTTATGGAAACGTCCATGGAGAAGGTAGACTCGTTCTTATCCGCGGAATGTTTTGCAATACGCCATGGCCTCCATTTCATTCTTGAAAGGGGTTGGACGGTGTCGGAGGTGGAAACCAATAGTTTAAGTGCAACTCGCCTTTTCAACGGGAGAAATCTTAATTGTATCCAAGGCCCGATTATAGTGAACATTAGGAACTTGACTAGTGTGGTCAAGTTTCGTTGGGCTCCTCGTTCATGTAATGAGGCGGCGAACTTTATAGCTCGATCCCGGCTTGCGGGCTGTATTCCCGACATGTGGTCGTGTGTTTGCCTGGAATCGTTTGTAAGCACTATCCTTAGGGACTTAAATCCCGATCATCAATACATGGCTACGTTTCTTAAAAAAAAAAACATTGATATAATACTGGAGCATTTAATACAGGGACTGTAAATATTTTAGTAAAGTAATGTAGTGTCATAAAAAATTTGTACTAACTACATGACCTTAAGGTCTTTTATAATATTTGCCACTATAAAATAAGATTTGAAATATTGACATAAACTACTAATTTTTTTCCGGACTTTACCGCAAATATGCCTTTTAGAAATGATGAAATTTCCATAGTTTTGCCTTTGCAAGATACAATTATACTGCTCTCTTCTTGAGAAGCCATTAATCGGTATTGACGCTATTGAAACCAATTTGCTATCTTCTTTGACAAGTTGAAACCTAAAAATGAAAGAAAAAAAACCGTGACTTGTCATTAAGAATTTATTTTCCGAGAGCCACTGTCAGTCGTCGATGGAAGGACGGGTGTCGTTCGGCAATCTCCGGCCACGCACGAATGAGCTGAACAGGTGCAACGCTCTCGAAGGTTGCGCGTATGGCACCATGTGAGACGCGCCCCTCACCGTCGCGAAAGTCAACAGATTTCCGTACTCGGTCACCCAACCACCGACCTATGGAAAAGGCGGGTAAGTGTCAGTGAATCGAAAGATCGCTCTACCAAATGTGTCGGTAAAATTAATATTTAAATGACAACTGATGAAAATTCTGCAGAAAATAATGATAATGTTCGAGGCACAGTTACAAAAATTCACGGCCAAAATCTAAAATGTGACGAAAATTTGTCAATTATATAACGATTAGAGGAGAAATTTACTATATTTAAATGACAACCGATGAAAATTCTGCAGAAAATAATGTGTCGGTAAAATTAATATTTAAATGACAACTGATGAAAATTCTGCAGAAAATAATGATAATGTTCGAGGCACAGTTACAAAAATTCACGGCCAAAATCTAAAATGTGACGAAAATTTGTCAATGATATAACGATTAGAGGAGAAATTTACTATATTTAAATGACAACTGATGAAAATTCTGCAGAAAATAATGTGTCGGTAAAATTAATATTTAAATGACAACTGATGAAAATTCTGCAGAAAATAATGATAATGTTCGAGGCACAGTTATAAAAACTCACGGCCAAAATCTAAAATGTGACAAAAAAATTTGTCAATTATATAACGATTAGAGGAGAAATTTACTATATTTTAGAAAATTGCTTGAGGAAACTGTTAAAAGAAGATAATTTTGAGGGACAGGGCTACAAATTGGAATGATTTGGATTACCTGGCCTTTGTGAAACCAAGCTCCGTACGGGACTGTGCTCTTGAACTTTATGTCGTGGGCCAGCTCACGGACAAGCGTGCGTGAGCCCAGCAACGGCATGACCGAGTCTTGATCCCCGCTGAATTAGGAGGGAAAAGCAGTGTTTGAAAACAAACAAAAATGGAATATTAAGGAAAGTTAAAGAGTTGAAAGAAATTACCTGAAAACCCAAACCGGAATGTTGTTCTGGACTATCCTTTTGAGCAACGGCAGCATGTTTAAGTTACCGTCGGTGTCGCTGTAGTTTAAGACCCTGTCCAACAACAACAAAAATAATTATGATTTAAGAGATTTTAAGTTCTAAACATAACAAAACGACACAAACGCCACAAAAACGTTTTTCCTTGGGGAGCAAGAAAACACTCTCTACAAGATGTCTTGACGGAAATATTTAACTTACCAAAACATAAACACTCTCTAAACCGGGACGGTTTTCCCTTCAAAAAAATTGGCCATCTTCCGCATGAACTTGTACCGGATAAGCGTAAAATTGACAATTTTCATCAAATTTCAAACCAAGTACAATGCACATATTAATGTTTCAAGAGTAGATCATCATAAATATCTGCCATGAGAAAGGACAATTGTACGTGGGTCAAAATAGAAGAAAAATCATGAAGGAGCGAAACGAAGAAAAACATTTAGCGGGGGAACCGCAAAAACAGGACCAGTTCAAAAGGCATGGCTACAATTACAAATTACTCTGGCGAAGTTACTGATAACATTATACTTCCACAAAATAGCATTGTTCATTCATACAAATTGCTCAATAACCGAATTGTGAACATCACTTACCCGCTGCACATGGACCAGCTGTACGGTAAGTTTGTCCGATTCGCGTGAAGCGCCTTCTGAACCTCGGGAAGGTTGAAATAGAAACGCCTTTCGTAGCTCATACACACATCAACACCAAGGCTTATCTTTGTAGCCTGAAAATCATTAATAAATTATGAGAAATGAATAATCGATGGAATTAAATTGCCAAAAAAGTTACTAAGGTTATACCATCTTTCTCAGTCTGAGTTCTTGCTCGACGATCGACGGATAGCACACGTCGAGAAGCACGTCGTAATTGTTTATGTACTCGCCGACTATAACGTTGGCCTCGGACAAAGCATTAATGCACGTCTGTGACACATTGTGTGGACTTCCGAACGTATAGTCTTCGAAATCGCAGTCGTTCATTATCGTAAGCCCGATTTCATCGGAAATCATGCCGTGAGACCAGAAGTATTCGTACGTGGCTGGAGTATCCCGATCGAGCTTGAGCAGAGGATTTCCAATCTAAACCGAGAATTCAAGGGTGAGATTACGTCTTTTAGGTGTTTATGAATGGTTTGAATGAAGGTCGACTTACAGCAACTCCTTTTAAATTGAACTTGAAACCTTTCGAGTGTTCGTTATGATCCAATAAAGCAACGGCCAATTGCGGTATATAGTGACCTATATATCAAGCAAAAATGTTGGTTACAAGACCAAAGGAGAATGCGAAAATTCCACACAATAGTCATAGTTTATGAAGGAAATATGTCAAAACAGAACAGCAAATCTGCAGGCCAGTTTCCAAACCTGCATAGCTCTCTCCGGTGAGAAACAAAGCTCTCGACTTGAAAGCTGGGAATTTCTGCAGCCATTTCAGCATGAACACGCGCATGTCGTCGGCTGTTACGCGTGAGAATTCAAATCATAACTTAGAAATGGAAATACAACCTTGCTCAGAACTTTGAAAAATTGAGCAAAGAGGAAAAAAGTATTATGTCCAAACTCAGGCAAGATCTTTGTACCTGCTGAAACATCACCGGAGTTGTAATCCGAAGTGGTGTTCGAGTACGACCACCCGACTCCAGCCGGAGACTCGACAAACAGAAGATTCGATGCTGAAAACGGAACAAAAAAATGTCAATGAGATTCCATAATCTCCGTTGCTCGTTCAAAAGGCAAAAAATGCAGTGTTGTTACCCTTGTTCCATGACATAGAGTTTCTCCGAAGGCCTCGGCCGTCGCCCGTGGGATAGAACGGGCCCAACTCCGTAAACGCCCCGCCGCCGATCGAAGAACAACCCGGCCCTGAACATGAGAGCCAAACATATCGTGAATCTCCAAGTGAGCAAAACCCAATCAGCTCTCACAAAGTGATCACTCAAACTTCCCAAATGTCATTTCAAATATATATGTATGTATATAATAATGGAGAGACGGTGACCTCCATTGAGCCAGAGAGAAAGGGGCTTCAAGTGAGGATCCTTGTCGGCCTCGACGAAGTAGTAGAACAAGCTCCGGCCAGCTGAGACGTCGACGTCGACGTAGCCGGCGAACTGGCGGAACCCTACCTTGGGCTGCCCCGGCAGTCTCTCCACCAGCTCCTCCCTCGGGAACGCCTCGCCGGCGACCACCAGCGCCAATGCCAGAGCAACCCAAATCCCCAAACTGCCCATCTTCTCTCTTCAGTGCTCTAGAGAGAGAGAGAGAAGAAGAAGAAGAAGAGAGCGTTTTTGAAACAGATTTCTGTTAAGAAAGGCACGTGAAACCTGGACCTGCTTTAACCAGAAGCTTTCTATTTTAAACAAACAATATTCAAACCCAACTTGTTTTCTACTCATTACTGCATTTTTTTTATTTTGAGATATTAACGGCATAAGTACTTGAAAGTATATCAAAGTGATTGGTGTATTTCTAAAAGGGAAACTTCATAAAACATCCCTCAAAACACCATAAATTATTTTACTACACCTCAAAACATCATAATTGGAAATAGATCCTTTTCAAATTTGTAATACAAAAATACCCTTTCAAAATTACATATTGTGTCCTGAAAAATGGACATATTGCCTCCTGAAAAATGGACAAGTCGCGTCCGAAAAAATGGACACAAATAAGGGTATTTTGGTACATAAAATTTAAAAAGGATGTATTTCCAATTATGATGTTTTGAGGTGTAGTAAAATAATTTATGATGTTTTGAGGTATGTTTTATGAAGTTTTCCTTCTAAAATAGTTTCCACAAGGCAAATGCTCTGAAGTTTAAAACGTAATTTTTGTTTCACCGTTAATCATAATCTGTTAAATACCATGTGTTGCTTCATTAAGCTTAAACCCGTTGCATCAATTATTCAAATTGTGTTTCGTACCCGATTACCGAGGGCTCAAATGCGAGCTCCGACATTGGCGGTCTTGGTCAAGAGAAAATTTACCAACTAGTGAATAAAATGAAGTTAAGTTGCACTGCGGTTTATGAGTTACAAGTACTTGTGTCGCAAATTTAATTTTTGTAATTAAATATTTAAATCCATCTAGGTACGAAATAATTAAATATTATATGCAGTAACAGACGTGATATTTGAATAATTTAAGGAATCAAAATGTTGATGGGTAGATTCTAGGCATTTTATGAGTCGTAAAAAGGTTGATATCAATATTTATTGTATTTCTATCCTCATAATAATGCAGGATTTTGAGTTGGAATTATCCAATGTGCGTGAAGAATGAAGAAGTTGATTTTATTTTATCTAGAAGGAAGGAATCTATTATTAATTAAGAAGAGATAAAAGGATGAAAGACGACAAAGCTGCGAGCTATTTTTGCTGCTTTTATATATGGAAATGGCACGCGCGAGGTCCAATTGGAAGAGGCTGTTGTTGGTTGGGTTGGTTCTCTAACCTAATCATTGTAAATTCTCGAGACTTTTCTTGCTTTTACAAAGTAAAGTACAATTTTATATTATTTTTTACTCCCACGGTTAATTTTTATAGTATATATCGTTTTTTTTATTAAATCCAAGGTTTGTCGATGTTGTTTCACACTTTTCATTTTAAGGATATATTGTTTGTCGATTATTATCTCATAGGTAAATCGATGAATATGCCGACAGCTATATCGTTTCGCATATCCCTGAAAAAAGATTTTTCGATGGATATTCGAGAAATTTAATACCTTGATTAAATCATTGTAATTTTGGGTTTCATATTCAGGGAACCAAAATTGTATTTAATTAAATTTACATAGCTGCTTGTTTGTTACATTAATATGAGATTTGCCATGCTAATGCACAGTAAATTGGAGAGAGCTGTCATTAAAAACGACAATGAAAAGGTCCCAGTGAGTCAACGACAACTAAGACAGCTGTAATCACAATGCCATAACTTGCTTTGACTTTTCCGTCCTAACATTTTAATTTACACTTGCAGATTGATGGAGCCATCTTTGTACTTATTCATGAAATGCAATTGAAACTATCGCTCGCTCTACCTAACTACACTTTACTTTGGTACCGGGATGTGTTTCGTTGGCCCGACCCCGACCCCGGCCCCGCCCCGTTCCGTACAACATAATTTCATTAGATCGGAGATGTTTAGAGAGCTTTGAGGAGGAAGCCGAGCAACCGGCCGAAAAGCTATGTCATTTTAATACGGACTTCAGAATTGTGAGCTTTTGTACAAGTCTAAGGGTTGATAAACTTGTCTTCCATGATATCTCTTGTTTCGATCATAGTGAATTTTTCTTTATCCGTGACGTGTTAGATTCATAACAAAAATAAAATCTATTTATTAAATTAACTAGTAAAGAATTTAAAAATCCATTCGAGTAATTTTTTTTTTTTTTTTTTTTTGTGATACGGTATGTAACAAGCTAACTTCTACAAACCTACTATTCGACCATTTCCTTCCTTATGATGCTGCTGAAAGTACTCAGACTGACTGTTCTTACAATAAATAATATATATATATATATAATATATATAGACATATCATTCAGAATACAAGCGGACGAGCTGCAGGGAAGCAAAAGGCGTATCCAAGCGCCAATCTCGCTGCTTTTTGTTGAGCGGTCGACCTTTCCCTGCCTTCTCTCGGTTCACCCTCACGTCCGCTATGCCCCACGTGCAACACTGCGAGTCCAGGTCGAAAGAGACGAGCCTGAACACGCCCTCCTCCTCTGACGGTGACCCGCTTTCGGCCGTCTCGGTGAGATATTTCACGTACATCGATCGCTCTTTGAACCGGTCTAGATCTTGCGGAATCCGAACTATCCTTTCGACGCCCGGCGATGATACCTGCCAGAGTCAGAGTTTGATACCCTTTGAAGTTCAGAGAGGAAACTATAATAAATTAATTAGTATAAGCATTTGTTTTCAATAATAGGTTCAACTTTTGTTGGTAGTGCAATATGTGCCCTAAATTTTATTTTTCGTGCACTTTGGCTCAAACGAAACCTAGACAGCCATTTCTGTCAAATTTACAGCAGAGAGGGGGTTATATGAACTTCACCTCCTGAACTTTCAATTATGGTGCATATGAGCGGTATTATAAATTGATAGAAATAGTATCAACATTTAATAACCGGGGGTATTATGCACCAAATGGAAGTTTTGGAGGTAAAATGATAAAAAAAAACGACATTGAGGGAAAAAAATCCCCAATGACTAAAGTTAGAGGGTGCAACCAATTAATTCATGCGGTCTAGAAGTTCAATACGTTATCATTTCTTAATTTCGATAACAATGACAGATAACACGAATTGTTAAACCTTAATTTACTTATATATAAGCTTAATAGTTATTAGATATCGTATTAGAGAATAATTATTTATTGCTCTATTTTGTGATGGCGTAAAATATAGTGCGTAGGGTTTGCTGGCATGTACTTCGTCCCTATCACAAAATTTAACTGAAGCGGAACAAAAATAAAGGACAAATGATATTTGGTATAGTAATAGAAGTGAATACCTCCAAATAAAGTTTCTCTGGTATGGAATTAGCAAGTTCTGCTTCGTCTAACCGTGCTCGGTATGCTCTCGTAAATGCTTCTACATCTTCCATACTTGGCGAACCAGACCTGCATAAAAAACGAGATATAAGAAACTAGATGATAAGCCCATTATTCATATAAAGTAAGAATAATCGGAGAAACTTCCAAGACCTAAGAACTGCTATATGAAACAATCATGATTATTTCTAGATTAGATTGATATCTACACAATCAAGTAAACGAATTTCCATTCACGTTATATTTTCTTTAGACAATCTTTTTTATGGTATATATTATTATTTATAGACTGCATAAAATGAATATGGAGCAGAGCACATAATAAGCAATGAAAGGAGTATTTACGAGAAAAAATAAATCACTTATTCAAGCTCTTTTATTGCATCTCGAAAGATGATCTAAGCAAAGAAAGACAACAAAATGTTGTCGGGATCAGCTAAAGCTTGCAAGGAAGTTCTCGACAATTCTACTTGATAGTATCAATATGCTGATTTTAAATGACATGTAATGACAATTCTGATAGGGCTCAAATTGAAAATCTCAAGAAACGTGTAGTTTGATTCGATAATAGGAAAGACTACAATAACAACTCTAAGTTAAGCAACATGACAATGACAAAGCCTTTTCGCAAGCTTAAATAGACTTCACTTACCAAAAGACTAAACTGCCCTTCAGAAGCCTAAACTAGTGATCTCAATGTACTTTTAGACTATTATTTTACTTATGAAGGCCGTTATTAGAACAAAACTTTTAGTGTTCTAATAATGACCTATTAGTAGTGTTGTTTCAGAAAAAAATATGCATAATTCGAGTCTCAAATTTCGAGAGAACAAAATCAAAAGAGGTCTCATTTGATGCTTACTTTACAGAAAGATTCTCGATGCGCACTCGAACGATGGGATTTGACGATGTCTTGAAGGCATATATGTTCAACTCACCGTCAAAGCAAAGAGAAACTTCTTGGGCTAGCTCTAACGCTTTTTTGTCCCACCACGTCCCGGCAAGAGAAATCCCGCCACCTCCTTCTCCATCTCCAACCTTTCAAAAGATTTTCATCTTCATATCTTTGATTTTCTAAATCAATAACTTAAAAGATAACAATTGCTAAAGAACGTACAAAAGTTTCGGCATCCTCTGCATATTCATCTTCCGCATAATCAAAGTCCTCATCTACACAATTGAGAACTTTCAGTCAGCCAAGAAAGGTATATTCACTTGCTTAATATTTCTAGAAACCCGGAATAGATTGTACAACGACCTAGTAAGAAAGTTCTTCTGGGTTTACTATTGTAATGCACAAGATTGTTTCTCATTGTGTACTAAATACAAAGATTCCTGAAGATATAACACACTATTAAATGCAATATAATAGACGAAATTGCGACGAATTTCACTATCCATACCATAACCGGCTTTCAAGTGATGAGCTATCACCGCGTAACTAAGAAAGTACCACTGTAAATGCGTTGCGGTTTTTAGATACTCAGTAGCAATTACCACATTTTCGGTTTCTATAAATACCTTGAGGTTTGTAAGGACTTCTAGTGCATTATAAACGAATATAACACAAATAATGTTCAAATTCATGACATAATACAACATAATCAAACAACAAATTCATAACTAAATCATTGAATCCCAACAAGCAAACACCAAATTCGTTAGCAGATAATTTAATCCACACTCAATCTAACTTTACTGAACTAATCGCGGCAAGCAAAGCATGAGCTTGAAGAAGCAGAGGAAAGCAGAATCGAGCTTCGAAATGAGCGATTACCATCTCCAAAGTCGTCAAAGAGAGCGTCGTCTTCGTCGACGAAGGTGGGGCTGAGGATGGGATTATCGGAATCCGAGCTTCTCTTGGCGCAAACCCTAAATTGAGGAAATGCGAGGAGCGGCGAGAGTGGGAAGGAGCGGAAGTGAGAGTGGGTCGTGGAGAGTGGAGAAACCAAGGAGGTTATCGAACAACGAACTGTGGTAAAGCTCAAATTCATAGCTTTTTCAGACAAGGTGAACGTTTGAATTTCAGCTTCAGCTTGCTATGCATGGCAGCAATTCATATCGAACAAAGATTCTTATACATAGAAATTATATTATAAAATTATCTTTAAAACAATCATTTTTAAGCTACAAACAAACTACAACCGAAATTATGTTTAATTGCCCTCCTCTCCTTCATAAAAAGTTTTAAGTCTTTGGATACGTAAATGCGTACCCCTTTGTATACGCGTCACTCTTTTTACACCAAATATGTTTAGTTATATGATAATGCATTATACATTATAATCTTGGTCCATAGTAAAAAATATTGAAGTGCAATAAAAGATATAGTTATTACAAAGGGTAAATTGTGGCTAAAATACCAAATGTTTCAATTTAATTAGAGGTTTTTGCGGCAAAAGTTGCCAACTTTCGGCCAGTTGGACATTTATATGGCCAATGCGAAAAAACTGTGGCAATAGGACCTAAACTTCCTTAAGTATACTTCATGCAAATTTTCATCCAATTAAGGATTGACGTCTATACGTGGAGTTAACAGAGTTACATGTGGCTTAACTGTGGGTCCCAATTGTTTTACACACTCATTACTCTGATTAATTAATAAATTTGATGAACAATAAAAAATATGAGGATTAAATCAAATAATCATTTCCTCGCAAATTTCAAGAGACGCGACCTTTTAACTTCACCACCTTACTCTTTCTCTCTCTAGCTCTGCGAACCCAAACCCTCTTCTGCGAAATCCTAACTCTGACGAAGAAATGACTGACGCGGATGCGCCTGATCCTTGGAGAGACCCACGTCACAAACCTGCTCCAAACTACAGTACGTATTCTTGTTCTTGTTGTTCTTCTTTGTGGGTTTGATAAGAGGTTTTTTTTTATCAATAACCAGAGCATGACTCACTACAACAATGCAGAAAACTTTATCCCAAGTCACGTACAACATAAACCCATCTCTCTGGCAAGAGCACGCCACCACGCCTCCCACATCCACGACCCCTCCAGTTACAGCTCTACCTCGAATCGCAGGAACTCCGGGCTCTGGTTGAGGGGGATCAACCCAACGAAAAAATTCACACCCTCCTTCCTCCTGATTTGGAAGTATAAAATAAAACAAAAAATTAACAACCCAAATCCTAAACAGATGTGTCTACGAGCAAGCAGTTCCAGAGATAAGTAGGTTAGAGGCCATACCGCAATAACAAGTCACTCCATCGTAAGGTGCAGCGGGAATCCTTACCCCCGATCTAGTCGCCTAGACCCACGACCAGAATAAGAACCCTCACTGGCCATTGAACGAAGAACAAAGAAGGAGAAGATGCAGTTGATTTGAAAGAGTCCTAAACACAACAAAGAAGGAGACCAACGAAACGAAGAAGAAAGAGAATAAAAGCTGAGAAAAGTTGGTGAGAAAATATTGGCTGAGAAAATAATGGCTAGTTGGCAACTTTTGACGCAAAAACCTCTTTTTTTAATTATGTACTCAGTTTTTTTTTTTAACAATAACACCAAAGTTTATTCCGTTAATGCCAAACGTACTCACCGTCTATTTTTCCGTTAATGCTGCCTAGGTGGCACACATTTCGCTGCCATGTCATTTTATTAGGCAACATTTCGCTGCCATGCCATTTTATCCCGCCACGTCACCCTCTCCCACTCGCCCCACATTTCCAATCAATGAAAAAAACACTTTTGCATTTTTGGCAAGGGTGGGATTCGAACTAGGGACAAACAAGGGTTGTGGGAATGGTAGGTCTTGCTTCTCACCACCACACCAATGTTAATTGATGTTACGTCATCGTAAAATTATATATATATAGCAAATGGGGAGGCTCGACTCTAGAACATTGACTTATGAGTATTTCACAAAAACAAAATTACGTGCGCAAATCACGTATACAAACTGCATTAACAAAATATTGCAAAGCTTTTTTAACAATTCAGTGCATATTTTTTATTTTAATTTACAAATTTAGAAGAAAAAAAATGACGCACAGATAGATAGATATATATATATATATATATATCTCACATTACTAAAAGAGTGTTATGTGTATGTGGAGCTTTGACTGAAGAAACCACACCCGTTTTGTAGGGTCGGGCTCACTTTTTTTCTTTATTTCTTAATCACTTCATTTTCTTTTTCATGGTTTTTATATGTCACTTGAATCAAGACATATATACAACAAGTATAGATAAACACAATCATAGCAACATGCAATTGTCTTTGGCATTGTTACGATCAATTATAGTCCATTAAATTATTTGCACTGAAATAGAAAAATAACAACCGTATTTGCAAATTGGTGCGTATCACAATGAATTGCCTGATTTTGAGGCAAATAGAAAATTTAATACAAGTTACGTGATGACAAATTATATATATATATATATATAAGTTTTACAAGCATGTAACATCAATTAACATTGGTGTGGTGATGAGAAGCAAGACCTACCAGGCCCGCAACCCTTGTTCGAATACAACCCATGCCAAAAATGCAAAAGAATTTTTATCATTGGTTTGCACATGCTGCTATGATGTGGCGAGTGAGAGAGGGTGACGTGGCGGGATAAAATGACATGGCAGCGAAATGTGTGCCACGTAGGCAGCATCGACAGAGAAATAAACGGTGAGTACGTTTGAAACATTAAGTATTTTAGCCACAGTTTACCCTATTAAAAATAACTTTTATTAAATTTTATTTACATATGTTACGTGATATTACGTTAAAACAAAAATTAAATATTTCAAATAAAAAGATTAACATAAATATTTTCACTCCAAATAGCCCGCTAATGCTTCTAACAAGAATAACCAATGTTGCTTGGCCTAGTGGTATAACCACTACCACATGTTCAAACTTCACGAGAAGCAAAATATTTCTCTTTTTTATATACGTTATTTTTTTTTACATATGTAAACTTGACTAATAGTATTACCTGTTCTTACTGTGAATATATTTAGTAATGCGAGAATGTATTGTAACCTTGGCCGATAGCGTCACTTCATTTAAAAAAAAAGTTTCTAGAAAGATTAATCATATTGAAATGAAAGCGATAACAATTAAGGCGAAAAAATACACGAAAAATGACAGAAAATCCCATGAATAGGCGGAAAAAGACGATATTATATGGAAACGATATTATATGATGGCAAGGTATTTAAGGATTCATAACTTCGCCTAGGAGTGAGCATTTTAGACCCAACCCGATGGCCCAACCCAATCCGTTAAGGACCCAACCCCAATTTAACCCGCTCAAAATTGGGTCGGATCGGGCCGGACACGACTATTATTCGGGTCGGGGTCGGGTCCAAAACCTTGGGTCGGATCGGGGTCTCCGACCCGACCAATATAATTAATATATATTTCATATTTATATTTATTTCAAGTAGTGCAATCTTTAGCATTTTAAAACTTCACATTCTCAATTTTATTTACATTCAAAGACCGTTCAATCTTTCATTTTCATGTTTTACGTTGTTTGGTGTATGTCTGTTTGATTAAATTTGTTTGAGGTATTTTTACTTGAATTTTTTTCATAATATTTTTTGTTATATAAGATTAAATTTTAATTAATCGGGCCATAGCGACCCAAACCAACCCAACCCGATTTTTATCGGGTCGGTTTGGTTCGGGTATTAAAAAATTTTGGGTTGGATCGGGTTTTTTTTTAGGAACCCGAAGTGATCGGGTCGGGTCCATAAAAAGTATCGGGGTGGCCCAATCCAACCCATGCTCACCCCTAACTTCGCCGACAAATATGCTTCCCACCTAAGAAAGAGCACAAGTTGGAGATCCAAACGACGTGAAAACTATAAACGACACACAAACCGGAAGAGGTGAAGCAGCATTTTAACACAAGTCAAAACACTACTTTTAGTCTTCGAAATATTTTGGTATTCTACTCAAAGAACAAAGTAATGAAGTATACTGTAATGAATTCCTTTGAATAGTTGTAACGATGAGGAAAATACATCTCTCGATCACTTTTTGAAAAGAAAAAAAACAAAACTTTAATACAAGTTTCGCCATCTACACTAAATTCTATAAGAAACCTGAAGAGCTCATGACAAAGCAATCGGACTCGACGTGATCGCCGGTGGTGTCATCATTGTTGTCGCTGTCGCGTTCTCGGTCCAATTCTTGTCTCCCCAATGCCACAGCATGCTCTCCCAGAAACAGAACTCCTCGAAACACGTTTCCAGACGTGAATCCTTAATCGTTATGTTCCAGTGCCGGTCGGTGAAGTTCGCTTTCTCTGCTTCCCTCCGGTCCCACTCCAATGCCGCTTTCTGCTTCGACCGCAGCAAGCAGTACTTGTGCAAGTTTTCGGGCATCGCGTCGTGTACTTTCCACCACGTCTTGTGTGCCACATCGCTCGCGAACTCCCGCAAAAGGTCGACGTTGTGGTTGCAATCATAGTCCCTGAAGCAGATCCACGGTTTATTTCCCAGATAGTGAAGCACGTAGAGGACCGGAGGATCGGCGCCGAATAGTTTGGTTTTCGCCTCTTTCTTCTCGGGTTCGTCTCCTTCCCAGAAGTGTTTCAGGAAGTTCATGCGCTTTGGGATTCGGTGCCACCATGTGAAGACCTCGTTGAGGTAACCCTGGTCTCCGCCATTGTAGGACTCGATCTCGTTGATGTGGTCCATGAGAAGTTGGAACGTGCAGTTGGACGGTTCGACGACCATGACGCCAGAGTTGAACAGAGAGGCGTCGTTTCCGGTGGCAGAAATCTCGGGCATTTCGAAGAGGAAATCGATGTTCCGGAGTATGAGCATATCGGCGTCGATGAAGATGATCTTGTCGTATTCGGTGAGTTGCCATAGCCGGAACTTGCTGTAGTTCCACTCATTGTACGCATCCCGTTCGGCTTTAGGGTTTCTGATCCTTTCGATGGTGTGGATCTTCCAACCCGCAGCTTCCAATCCCCCTCGATGGTAATCGCTGATTGATTTGTCGACGAGAATCACAAGATCGCGAGTTGAACCGGCCATTCGGATGCTCTGTGCCGCTACTATGGCGCCACAGACGTATACGTGAGCAGAGTGGAGGATCGTTGCATATGCTTCACGGGTTGGTTGTTCGGAGTGGAAATTTTCTGCGTATATATAGATTTGGTTATTTTCTGCGGTTTAAAATAATAATAAAATAATACTGAAAATTGACATAAAAATGAAAAACTTCGACTCTGCTAACCTTTAGCCTTGAGAGGAACCGAAAGCTCACACGACCCAACTGGAAGCTGCGTCTTGTCTCTCAATTTATGAAGATCCGGCTCATACAGCCACACATCTCCTTCTCGCACCACCAGATCTTTGCACGTAAACAGATTCGGGATCGGAAAACATTCCGTCACCAAAAGAACATGAAGCTGACGAAACCCCCTCGAAGATCCAGCAAGCCTCGCCGCTTCGAGCTGCAAGTGAAAACGGGCCACATCACGGGACCACCCACCTGACCTGTTACAAGGAATCTTCGCGGCGATCAGATCAAGCCGAGGCTTTCCCGGAAACTGAATCTTCGGTAAAGAAGGGCAAGTGGGAAGATCGAATTCCTCTTCTTCATCGATCCATTCCGGGAAAAGAGATTCCCATGTCGTGTTGGGCGAGGCACGCTCCAGATCCAAAACGACATGGTCGGTCTCGGGTATCATCTCTTTCCATTGAACGACCTCGCTGGCATTGAAGTTCAGCAAGCCGACTCCTCTGAACGTGTCCTTGTCGGTTAGTTTCTCTAGCGCGTCTGATATTTGGTCCCAATTAATGTCTAAGGAACTGATATAACGTATTTCTGCAGCAGTGCCTTCCCCGAGCAGCCTTTCCCAAGAGCTAGGCCTGCAAGTATTTTTCCATTTTCAAGTTACGCAATTATACGAGTAAATCACTAAATAATTGAAAAGCCATTCCGAACAAAAAGCGAATTCTAGATGAGTAGCCAAAGCGACTTCTTACCGTGACAGAGAATGCGATAGATGTTCGGTGCTATAAATAGCCGGAGAAAGGAAGAGCGTGATGAAAGTTCCTAAGATTATAATGGCAAAGACAAGCTTCAAAGTGGGCTTGTAGTTCAAGTTCCGAGCTTGACCCGGAATGTGGAACGCCTTCTTGATATGTCCGAGAACCTTGCTTTGTTGAAATCTTCTTTTGTTAGCTCCTTCCCTGTAATGATAATGACCACGTATGAGACTATAGAAACAACAGACATTGTAGAAGAAGACCGTGCATTGACTAGTAACAGTTTTAGGTATATGAATAAATATCAAATCGGACAGTGATTTGTTCAGTAATTTTGAGCCAATTACGCGTAATCATCCCCTTCAAAAACATTCAGAGAGCCAGATCAATGGTAAAACTGTATAGCGCAATCAGATCTTACAAACGGAACCTGAATTCACACAGCAAACGCGATTCATCTGTTAAATTTTCCTTCAATTCAATTGACGTGACTTTCTGGAGAGTCGGAAATAAGTCGAGCAAGTAATGAGATTCATAAGCGCAAAGGCAAACAGTTCGAGAGAAGTATGTATGAGATTGTAACCCAGAAAAATCGAAGAATCCATGAAAGAAAAGAAGGAGACCCGAAGGAAGCGGAGAGTCGGAGGCGTGGCTCCTTGGGGCTGCTCGAAGCTCCTCTCATCGTCTTCGCCGATTCACAAAACTGGTTTCTCCATTTCTGATTCAGGAAGAGGACCAAAACCGAGTCAATACATAAATAAATTGATTAAAAAGAAGAAACTGTATATTATATATATATATATATATATATATATATATATATAAAATAATAATTACCAGTCCAAGCTCCAAGGCGTTTGCCTAGGGGAGTTAAAAAGAACAGACAGGCGAAATCTAAGACAATGTCTAAATTTATTTGTTGGATCTCTAAATTAAATATAATATTCTCTCAATCAGTAATTTTTTAAGTAATAATCTTATAGCATCATAGTATTTGATTTTCATTATAAATTAAAAAAGAGAGAAACTGAATCAGATTATCGGTATTTGATCATGTCGTGATATCAACTGATTATTAGAATAACTGAATAAGTAATGACAAAAATCATTGAAAATTTTGAATTATCCATCACCCTAGTTCCTTAAAGCTTGATGATGTATTATAGGAGCCAAAATCAAATGTAATAATGGTCCATGTTGCAAGTCTAACTACTAAAGTGTAAAGAAAACTAAATATTCCAAGTCAAATGAGAAGATGGTCATGCAATACTATAAAACTCATAATTTTACAAGTAAAATTAGAGGGTTGATATAATTATGTAGGGGCTTTTAACCAAACCACCTCATGATTTGGGATTAAAATCGTGTAATTATGTTGTCGTAGGACCATGCCCTAAATCCAAATAGGTCTACAATTTATGGTCAAAATATTTAATTAATTTTATGATTCATTGAATTTGATGGGGCATCTAATTAAGTAAGAGTAGCTGGCAATACCATGTGTTGGGTTTTACTAATTTGTTTCAACGACAACCAACTCTAATAGACGACAACAAATCATATTATTAAGATAATATCCGTTTTATTGATAAGATCATTTTAATTTTTCATTTTTGCGTCACTTCTTAGTCGCTACCGGCTCGTCATGTTCTAAACTAGTTGCATCGCGAATGGATAGTTTGTAGTGCAACTCTTTCCTCTCCATCGGCTCATTTGCTCAATTAAATCTGAAATGAAATCTCAATGATCTTAATTCATTTTGTCTGAATCTTAAATAAAAACTAGGGATAATAGCGGCTAAAGTAGCCAAACTTTCATGATTTGTGTTGATAAAGGTCCAAACTAGATTTATACCGGCTAAAGTAGCCAAACTCGGTCAATCTGTGGCAAGCACTTATTCCGTCCAGTCAAACTTAACATCCGTTAGTCTACCGCCACGTCACTTACACGTGGAAAACTTTGAGTATTTATGCCGTGATAAAACCAAAGTTTGGGTATTTATGCCGCGATAAACTATTTAAAAAAAATTGGTTACTGTAATCATCTAAATAAAAGGTAAAAATATTATGCCTTTAGTAGGACTCGAACTCATCGCTTCCCCCACATATAAAAGCAGCATAACCACTAAACACATTCACCTCACGTTATATCTCGACAAAAATAAGAATATAAATACAAACTTATTAATAAGTGGCATAGTAATAGAAACATATGTTTTTTCGCACTGGTTTCGGATTGACTTATTAGGAAAAGGGTTGGGTTGACCTTTTCGGACCAGGATTGAGTTGACTTTTTTGGAATGGGGTCAGGTTGACTTTTTCAGACCCATGAGTTGTCTTTTCCAGAATTTGGTCGGGTTGAATATTTTGTACCGGATTCAGGTTGAAAGAGTTAACCCGACCCTGTTTCAAAAAGTTAACTCGACCCGGTTCTGAAAAAGGCAACTAGAACTCGTACCGACAAAGTCAACATGAATCCGGTACAAAAAATTCAACTTGACCATTGTCCAAAAACTTCAACTCAACCCAGTTCTAAAAAAGTCAACTCGACCCCGGTCATAAAAATTCAAATCACCCCGTTCCAAATTATTCAACCCGAACTCGGTGCGAAAAATACATATGTTTCTATTACTATGATCACTTATCAATAAGTTTCTATGTATATTCTTTTTTTTTTGTCAAGATATAACTTGAAGAGAATGTGGTTTGATGGTTATATTGTCCTTTTATGAGGGGGAAAGTGATGAGTTCGAGTCCTCCCAAAACTGTAATATTTTAACTTTTATTTAGATGACGTGAACAAGCGAAAAAATATATAAATGGTTTATCGCGGCATAAATACCCAAACTTTGGTTTTATCACGGCATAAATACCCAAAATTTGATATAATGTGTAAGTGACGTGGCGATAGACTAACGGATGTTAAATTTGACTGGACGGAATTAGTGCTTGCCACAGATTGACTGAGTTTGGCTACTTTAGCCGCTATAAATCCAGTTTAGACCTTTCTCGACACAAATCATGAAAGTTTGGCTACTTTAGCCGCTATTATCCCTAAAAACTAATACCTTGCCAAAGGCCAAAACACTAGAACACTATGTAAAAATATATAAATTGTTACCCATTGGAGAATCGAAACTCAAAATTAAATTACAATGTTGAACTCATAAATCAGTAATAGATTGAAATCGCAAACAATTGAAGATTGAAAGATATTACTCTTTAAGTTTCAACTTTTGAGAAGAAAATATGCACTCCCGGAGGGAAAATAATTGAAGAAAGTGATAGAAAAGAGATATTTGGATGAGAAAAGGGAATAGCGAGAACGAAAGGGGAGAGGGAATGTTAGGAATCGTTAGTTGATAGAAACTAAGAAGAGATATATTTACGTATAATAATGGGCCGTTTCAGTTGAGAATATTACATATTACTGAAAAATGTATCTATGAAAATGTATTTTTTTAAATAAAAAATAATTTAAAAAAAAAGAGAAAAAAATATATCACAAAAATGATGATTTTTGGCCGACACGATTCCCAAAATCATTGTTCTTTATGAAAAATAGAGGGTGTATTTTTGTAAAGATAAATCAATAAGAACGTACGTAGGCAAGATTTTAAAATTGTGAGTAGGCGGTAAAAGTTATGGGTTTTTTAGACGTATCCAAATGAATCATCGAGCGAAGAGTAAGGCGTCTTTAGACGGAGCGAGTCTCATGAGTCAATGCGCTTGCCTAAACCCTTCTCCTACGCTCGCCATTTCCATGCCCACTCCGAGCTTTCTCCCTCCCACCAACAATGGCTTCCCAACCACCCCACCACCGACCCGGTTCGCGCTCGCCTCTCGCGACTCTGCTCGGAGCTCTGCCGAAAACTCAGAGCCCGCAACGTGCTCGACGAATTTCCTGACTCGGCTTCTCGAGCATTGAGGTCGGGGAAGTCCATTCACGCCCAGGCGCTGATCCTCGGGCTCTCCTCCGATGGGTTCCTCGGAAATGCCATCGTCGATCTCTACGCCAAGTGCGGCGAAGCCGCCTTGGCTGGCAAGGCATTCGACCGCCTTGATTATTGCGATGTCTTTGCTTGGAACTCGATTCTTTCGCTGCACTCGAAGTCTGGATCGTCGGAGACTGTCTTTATTGCGTTTGCTGAGCTGTTGCGGTCCGGAGTTTCTCCGAATGGCTTCACGTTCGCAACGGTTTTGTCGACGTGTGCGAGGCTTGTGGACGTTGAGTTCGGTCGGGGAGTTCACTGTTGCGTTGTGAAGACGGGGTTCGAATCCGATTCTTACTTTGAAGGTGCGGTCGTTAATATGTATGCGAAGTGCGATCAAATGGTCGATGCTCGAAGGGTTTTTGATGCGGCGATGAAGATGGACACTGTTTCTTGGACAGCGATGATCACTGGGTACGTGCGAGCCGGTTCGCCTGATCTAGGAATTGAATTGTTTAAGGAGATGAAGAACTCGGGTTTGGTTCCGGACCAAGTCGCCTACATCACCGCCATTACGGCTTGCGTGAGCATAAAGAAGCTTGCTTACGCTCGCGAATTGTTCAGTGAAATGCCCAAACCGAATGTCGTGGCTTGGAACGTGATGATTTCGGGGCACAAAAAAGCGGGATGTGAAGAAGACGCTCTTATGTTTTATGTGGGGATGAGAGAAGCCGGTGAAAAACCGAGTCGATCTACGCTTGGAAGCATCTTGAGTGCAATTTCGACTTTAGGTGCTTTGGAATATGGCTTGCTTGTTCACGCTCATGTGGTCAAACATGGTTTTGATTCCAATTTGTATGTCGGAAGTTCCTTGATCAACATGTATGCAAAGTGTGAAAGAGTTGACGCCTCGAAGAAAGTGTTCGACGCTTTGGAGGATAAGAACGTTGTCTTGTGGAACGCAATGCTCGGAGGATACGCACATAATCGGTATGCCTCAGAGGTCATAGAGCTTTTCTTCAGTATGAAAGGAAGTGGAGTTCAGCCTGACGAATTCACCTATACGAGTGTTTTGAGCTCTTGCTCTTGCTCGGAGTCTCTGGAATTGGGTCGTCAGTTTCACTCGGTCATCATCAAGAACAAATTCTCGTCGAATTTGTTCGTTGGAAACGCGTTGATCGACATGTATGCAAAGTCAGGAGCTCTCGTTGACGCGCGGAATCAGTTTGAGCGTGTAAGGGATCGAGATAACGTTTCCTGGAACGCTATCATCGTCGGGTACGTCCGCGAAGATGACGATACCGAGGCTTTCAACGTGTTCCGGAGAATGATTTCTCACGGGACGATGCCTGATGAGGTGTCCTTGGCGAGTATATTGAGCGCTTGTGCGAATCAGCAGGCGCTAAAGAAAGGGCAACAAGTCCATTGCTTCTCTGTGAAAACCGGCTTCGAAACTAGTCTTTATTCTGGAAGCTCGCTCGTCGACATGTACGCGAAATGTGGGAGCACTGAATCAGCTCATAGTGTATTTTCTATGATGCCTTATCACGGTGTAGTCGCAACGAATGCTCTTATTTCGGGTTACACCGAAGTGAACTTAGTCAACGCCATAGCTTTGTTTCGAGAAATGCAGGCTCTCGGACTCAGCCCCACGGATATCACGTTCGCCAGCATCTTGGACGCTTTTGATGGGCCTGAATTTCTTGCACTTGGGAGGCAAATTCACGGTTCAGTGTTGAAGAGAGCTTTTCTTTATGGTGATTGTGATTTTTTAAGAGTTTCTCTTATGGCAATGTATATGAATTCATGGTGCAAAAAGGATGCTGAAACTTTGTTTTCAGAGTTTCCGAACCCGAAAAGTCCAATACTTTGGACCGCGATGATCTCAGGGCTCACTCAAACTGGTTTCAGCGATGACGCTTTGGAGCTATACAGTAAAATGCGAAACAACAATGTTAAACCGGATCAGGCGGCTTTTGCAAGCGTGCTTCGAGCTTGCTCTCTATTATCTTCGTTACCGGAGGGCAGAGAAATCCATTCCGTTGTCTTTCGCACTGGTTTCGATGCCGATGAGCTGACATGCAGCGCATTGGTCGACATGTACGCGAAGTGCGGTGACGTGGGGAGCTCTACGCGGGTTTTCCGCGAAATGGGCACCAAAAATGACGTCGTTTCATGGAACTCAATGATCGTGGGGCTTGCTAAGAATGGGCACGCCGAGGAGTCAATCGAGGTCTTTGAGGAGATGAAGCGTAGGCGAATTGAGCCTGATGACGTTACGTTCCTCGGCGTTCTCAGTGCGTGCAGCCACGCGGGGAAGGTGGCTGAGGGTCGGCAGATCTTCCGCTCGATGGTCGAGCCACGCGCAGACCACGTGGCTTGCTTCGTTGACCTTCTCGGTCGCTGGGGTTTCCTCCAAGAAGCGGAGGCGCTCATTACCGAGCTGAATCGCGATTCGGATCCAATGATCTGGAACGCGTTGCTCGGATCCTGCAGATTGCACGGCGACGAATTGAGGGGTCAGCGTGCGGCGAAGAAGCTCATGGCCATGGAGCCGGCAAGTTCTTCACCTTACGTGCTGCTTTCAAACATATACGCTGCTGCCGGAAACTGGGACGAAGTCAATGCTTTGAGATCGGAGATGAGGGAGAGACGGGTTTCGAAGTCGCCGGGGTGTAGCTGGATTGCAGTGGCTGAACAGAAAACGCACGTGTTTGTGGCGGGCGACGAGTCGCATCCCTGGGCGGCCGAGATTCATGGAGTTTTAGAGTGTTTGATGGGAGTGATGAAGGATCCTGATAGTTTTGCCGAGGACATGGACACATTCTTGGTCTACGAGGAATCATTCATGTCTGGCTGGTTTTGAAGATAGCCTCGTTCCAAGTCCTTGACTGATTATTTTTTGAGTAAATGGGAGCAAATATGTTTCTGAAATTTCGTTGATGGTACAACTACATGTAACTCTTAGCTTGTTTTTGGAGCTTATAATTCCATGCACTTTTCTTAAATAATTTCCGAGTGGACTTCAAATTCAAGTTGCCCACTATTTGGAGAGTTCTTAAGCTCATCAGAAATATTCGCGTTTACAAAGTTGGGCCAATTGGAACAACGTTTTTGCATTGATTGTTTTGTGTGACAATAATAATATATAATGTTCAAAAACAGTGAAAATGTTATTTCCATCAATCAAAGTCTACTTATCACAATCAAACAAATATTTTACCTTAAAAAATATAGATCATTTTGTTAAACTAATTTTTTCCGAGATTTATCATGCATTAAGAATTTAAGACAATGATGAAAAAAATGAAATTCAAACTTTTACATTGTTCGGTGGGTTGATGAGGTACTAACTCGACGAAGATTTTCACTATGATTTGAGGGATATGGATATGGATAGTGCTTGATGGTGTACGAAATATGAAAACTCTATTGAGTCCTTACCACGAAGATGAATTATTCGAGCCATTAGTCAAGCTAATTCTTTTCTTTTTTTTTAAACAAGAGTCAAGCTAATTCTACCGTAAACTAATGTAGCTAAACAAATAATACTTTGAATAGTAGATTCACCCAAACCCTAATGGAGTTCAAATCCACTCCACTCAACTTCCAAACAAGACACCAAAATTGTATTTTTTGTCTTATTTGAATAGTAGATTCACCCAAACCCAAATGGGTATGCAAGGTAGACAAACGTATTTATTTATTTATTTATGGAAGCTTAAGATAACTAGCCATATCAACGTTTTAAAATTGGTAAAATAGTCACTGTTTGGTTAATTTTGTAACATAGCCAATAAACCACATTAACGGATATAAAATGACTTTTCTACCCTTATTATTAATAATAATTAATATTAAAATTTGAATTAACACATTTATTTAAAAATTATTTTAATAATTAATAATTAATACGAATTTATTTAAAAAATTAAAAATTAATAAAATAATAAATTAGGAAACAAATATTTGAATTTCAAATTTCAAAATAAATTTCAAATTTATATATAAAAATTGTGTTTTAATTTTTAAAATAAAAATTCAAATTTCTTAAAAAAAAAATTTCGAATGAACCATATAATAATTTAATACGAATTTATTTAAAAAATTAAAAATTAATAAAATAATAAATTAGGAAACAAATATTTGAATTTCAAATTAAAAAAATCAAATTTCAAATTTAGATATAAAAAATCAGTTTATCGAAAAAAAAATATTCAAATTTTATAACAAACATTAATTCGATTTAACCATATTAATAATTTAAAATAATTTTAATTTAAAAACTTTAACCAAATTAACAAAAGTATTTAACATACATTTAAAAGAATAAATACTAATAAACCAATTAATATACATTTACAATTCGAATTAATATATATTTACACAAACAAACAAATAAACTGACATTTACAATTCGAATTAACATACATTTACAATTCGAATAAACACGAATAAACAGAAATTGCACAACAAAATCAGAGAAAAAAATCTCCATCGACCTCCATGAATCCCAACAAGACCGAAGACGATATCATCCTCCACCACCACCACTCTATGCTCCTACCACCCACCAAGTTCATCGACCACCACCGACATATCCACCCCCACGAGGATCCTCCCTTCTCGATCCCGGAGATTGTCACCTTCAAATCGTCTCATATGCCGCGTGGTTCTCAATGATGCCGCAAATATGCGTCTCCAAATTAATGAACCAAACTACAAGACAGGGATATACATCAGATTCAAATTGACCGACTGCTAAAATTCAAAACAAAATGGTTCGAACACAACAAGAAAAAAATCATTTAAGCGACAAAACTATGACTTCATTGGACAATTTCCTTGATGAAATCCCACCAAGGAGAAGAAACCTGTTTTTCAATTTTATCTGAATAAAATCTCAATACTTCATACCAGCTATGCACAAAGCAAACGGAACAAGCATAAGGCGAAGATCTTCCGGCGAAGCACCACCATCCTTGAAGATCATCAGCATTTGGCTTGAGCCGCCGAGATCTGCGCCCCGACTCTGCAGGCCGAGAGAGATAAAAAGAGAAAGAGAAAGAGAAAGAGAGGGTGTTTCGGGAAGGAGAGAGAGAGGCAGAAAATAGAACGTGATTTTTGGGTACTGTAGAGGGCGATTCGTACCGCCTTGCAGTCACAAAGACACACAAATAACACGAATGAAGAGGTATCTTTGATTGATTATGATTACAAGATGGATCGGTCTCTTCCGTTTATAGCTTGGAACTTCAAAGAGGGATACGATTACCCCAAGATTGCTAGACTCGGAGACGTTATACTAAGACTCTCTAAGTGCTATGCGATGACACTTTTACTCTTTTCTCTCTCGATTTCTGCCAACCCCCTCAAGTGGGAATCCCCTTCTCTATTTATAGTGGAGCTCGGACCACCTCTTGGCTCGAATCCCATGGATGATCCTCTGATGGTCCCCCCCTCCAATATTCTGTGGTCCCCCTCTCTGACATTCCCTGCGGCTACCAAAGGAGCTCGTTCCCACAAACGTTGTCCCCCTGCCACATCCTGAGCGCACCACCCAGTAGTGGTCCCCCCGGGCCGTACTTCCTTGTCGCATCCCGGAGAGAAAACCCTAGACCTTAATGGGCTTGGGTCTCCTCCTCGGTCATCGCCTCTCTTGATGGGCCGAGGGCCCGTCGCAACATAGCCAGCCTCGAGGAGCTCGGGCTGCCTCCTCCAGGGCCACTCTCCTGATGGGCCAAGGGCCCATCGCCTCCTCGCCCTCTCAACCATAGTCGTTCTATTGGAAAACGACAAGCGTAAAGTTGAGGGTGGATTTGACCAAATCAGACCTTAACAGTCAGTCCCCCATTTTGCCAAGTGTGAGCACTTGGGAAAATGCAGAAGAAAGAAACCCCGCGCGACGATCCTCATCGAGCGACAAGATAACCCTCTTGAGGGTCATCGATCGCCGACAATCCCCCCGCGATGAGAAAATCTACAGAAGACTCGCCGCGCGACGTCTATCATCGGGCGACAGAACCAAGCCTTCAAGGGCCTCCGCTCGACGACAATACCCTCGCGATAAGGAACCAGCTTCCCATGCTGACGTGTCGAGGTCCTATCACCGCGCATGCAGCGACGCCTCGAATCCCACCCGCATTTAATGCGGGGTTCCCCAGGCACTCGACTACCTGCTTTATGGGATTCCCAACGGCTCTTTCATCCTGACCGTCGACAGACTCTCCACGTCTCCATTCTGATCCGTCCGATCGAATCGTGCCCCTTCGCCTTCTTCCGACCTCTCTCTTATACACGAACCTCTTTCTTCTTCTTTCATTTACTCTCAAACACGCATTCGCACTTTCTCTTTCTCTCTCGACACTCCTTTCTTCTCATCGTCCGTCTCTCTCTCTCAGCCCTCCTCCGATCATGTCTATGTCCGGCAAGATCTTTCAGACCAGGTCCCCTGTGTCCATCGTGACGGAGGCGAACCGGGAACACTTCGTCAAGAACTACATCGACAGCGAGAAATACCTCCTCCGGCTCCTGTATCCCGGTGAGCGCGCCGACGAGCCCCAAGACGACTGCATAGCGATCTACGAGCATTTTTTACCGACGTCGGCCTTCACCTCCCGGTACCGAACTTGATCGTGGCCTTCTTAGTGGCCTTCAAGGTGCCGATAACCCAGGTGAGTCCCAACTCCCTCAGGCTCCTCTTGTGTACTCTCGTACAAGGCCTCGAACAGGGGGTTGAGGTCACCCTGGAGGACCTCATGAGCTTATACTTCTTCTCGAAGAATCCCAAGAACATTGGGCGCCTCTCCTTGTCCCATCGCAGCCAGCCCCATATCCTCCTGAATCCTCCCAACAAGGAGGCGATGTGGGAGAATCGCTATTTCTTCACGCGCGTGAGCGCGTCGACCTTCGGACCCAATCATGCGGACTTGCCTCGCGACTGGATCGTCGACAAGGATCTACCCAAGTTCTCGCCGTCGACCGACAAGGAAGTCGTGGCTCGCTTCGCGAGCGTGCGCAGTGCTCTTCTCGCCAGCGATCGTCGCGACTGGATCCTTGATTTCAACGCGGCCCGAATCGTAAATTCTGGCATTTACCGGCTCTGCAACATCATGGGTCCGCCTCCCTGCTCGTTGTTCTCGCCCGAATTCCGGGCCGATGAGGACAGGAAGAGCTCGTCAACTCCTCAGCGGAAGTAGACGCCCAAGGCTCCTGCGAAGAGCCGGAAAAGAAAGTCTCGCTTCGACGAGACCGGCGAGGATTCTCCTCGCCAGAAGAGCAAGACCGCCCCGAAGCCGGTACCACCTCCGAGAGACCGATCCAAAGACGGTTACTTGGGGCTAGTCCTTCGGGAAGGGAGAGACCGCATGCTCTATGCTCTCGTGCGACGACCCTCCGCCCGCGACGCCTCCTCAGAGCACCGCTCTAAGCACGCGGCGGACGTCGACGCGCCTCATCGGGCTGCCGACGCGTCACAACCTTCCGCGAGCCGTTGCTCGCCAGACGCTCCTCGACACTGAGAATCCCCTGGACGCGACGACCCTATCCTTGACCCCTCGCTCCGTCGATCTCCGCGCGAACCCTCTGTCGGTGAGGTTGTCGAAGACGCGCGTGAGGGCTGCTCCTCGAAAGAGTCCGAGGCTCCGACTGAGGTCACCCCGGGCAAAGGGACTGCCTCCGAGCCCATCGTCGTCACTCCGTCCGACAGCTCCGCTGCTAAATACTCACGCCGCCCCCGCAAGGAGGTGATATTCGACGATGATTTTAGCGATGCGGATATTTCCGACGCGGGCCAGCTCGCCGACGGTACTCAGTCGATGTGGTCCAGTTGATGGAGCAATCCTTGGCTGTTATCATCCGAATGGCTTGGAGCCCATGTTCGTCGAAGGCTAGGTATTCCCACCTCGGCCGGTATCACCGCTTCGACCCCGAAGGTGAAGGCGAAAGGGGTCTCGCCGGTGGCTAAGTGGGGAATAGTGCGATAGGCCCAGAGAACTCCGGGGAGCTCATCGGCCCAGAAGCCCTTCTTCTCGTCAAGCCTTTTCTTGATGCTGTCGACGATGGTGCGGTTAACCGCCTCCGCGTTCCCGTTTCCCTGTGGATACATCGGCGTCGACGTGTTCAGCTTTATCCTCCAACGAGCGCAGAAATCCTGGAATCTCCTCGAAATGAACTGGGAGCCGTTATCGGCGATGATCTCACGGGGCAGTCCGAAACGTGTAATCACGTTCTTCCAGACATAGCTTTCGACGTCTGAATCCTTGATGTTGGCGTAAGCCTCTGCTTCAGACCACTTAGTGAAGAAGTCCGTCACCACCAGCATAAACCTCCGCTGTCGGGAGGCGATAGGCATAGGACCGACGATATCCATCGACCACTTCATGAAGGGATACGGGACAGATACCACCGACAGCTTCTCAGCCGGGCAGTTGATCACCGGGGCGTGGCGCTGGCATTTCTCGCACTTCTTGGTGTGGCCGGCGCAGTCCGCGACCATGGTTTCCCAAAAGAAACCTTGCCGCTTGGCCTTTCGCATGAGGGAACGGCCGCCGGAGTGATTGCCGCAATCCCCGCCGTGGATTTCTCCCATTACGTACTCTGCTTCCTTCTTGCCTAAGCAACGCAGCAATATTCCTTCGAAGCTCGCCCTGTATAACCTGCCATCCAGAACAGAGTACTTAGCGCTCTTGGTTCTCACCTTCCTGGCCTCCTGTCGGTCGTTGGGTAATGTTCCGTCGAGGATGTATCGTCGGAGAGGAGTGCGCCAGTCTTCCTCTTCGTCGTCGTCCACAATTCCCTGCTCGTCGGGACCCGGGTCCTCGCCTTCAATATCGAGGATTTCTTTGGTGTCCCAATCATTGTCCTGCCCCTCGAGAGGGTTGTCGCCGGACTTACGCTTCTTCTTTGGCGGGCCCTCTTCTCGCTTGATGCTGGGCCTTTCGACCGTCTCGACGGTGATTGACCTGAGCTCGTCGATTTCGGTCATGGAGCCCAATCTGGCCAGCGCATCGGCGTGGTCTTTGTCGCCTCTCGAAACCTGTGTCAAAGTCCAAAAGTCGAACTTTTTCGACAGGGATTCGACCACTCCGGCGTATGCCTCCATCCTTTCGTCGTTCTTCTCGTACTCCCCGTTAACCTGCTTGACCACTAATTGGGAGTCTGAGAATGCATTTACCTTCCTTAAGCCCAAAGCCAGAGCCGATTGCATCCCGACGATGAGAGCTTCGTACTCGGCCTCGTTGTTTGTGGCCCGGAAAGTGAGACGACAAGCCTTTTCTACCACATCTCCCATCGGGGAGACGAGCCTGATTCCGATACCTGATCCAAGCGATGTCAACGAACCGTCGACGAGCAGCCTCCACATCCCTATCTCATCGCGCGAATCCACCAGCTCCATCGGCAACTCGATAAGGAATTCGGCGAGGACCTGCGATTTCAGGCTGGTTCGGAGCCGATACTCGATATCGTAAGCTCCCAGTTTGATCGACCACTTCGTGATCCTTCCTGATTGGTTTGGGCTGTGGAGAATGGACCGGACGGGCCTGTCCGTCATGACCACGATGGTGTGCATCTGAAAATGGAACCTCAGCTTCTCCGACGCGTCGAAGAGCGCGTTCGACCTGCGGGTACCGCGTCTCGACGTCGAGGAGCTTCCGGCTAATATACGAGACGGGCCTCTGCTCTCCTTTCTCCTCTCGTACCAACACCTGGCTTATCGCGTGATCCGACACCGCGAGGTATAAGTACAGGGGCTCCCCTGGCTCTGGCTTCGTCATGACTGGTGGCGACGAGAGATAAGTCTTTAACGCTTGGAACGCCTCCTCGCACTTCTCCGTCCACTCAAACTTCTTATTCTTCTTCAGCAGCTCGTAGAAGAGAAGGGTCCGATCCGTTTGCCTCGAGATAAACCGGCCGAGCGCGTTGATCCGTCCCGTCAGCTTCTGGACCTCTTTTCGATTCCGCGGCGAAGGCATGCTCTGGAAGGCTTCAACCTGGTCGGGGCTAGCCTCGATTCCGCAATGGGTCACCATGAAGCCCAAGAACTTCCCGGATGAGATACTGAAGGTGCACTTCGTCGGGTTCAGCTTCATCTTGCGTTCGTTGAGGACCCGGAAACATCTTTCCAGATGCTCGATGTGCATTTCCACCTTCAGAGATTTGATGACCAGGTCGTCGATGTACACCTCTAGCGATTCCCCTATCTGATCGTGGAACATCTTCGTCATGAGCCGCTGATAAGTGGCGCCGGCGTTCTTTAGCCCGAACGGCATGACCTTGTAGCAGTACGTTCCTCGCTCGCTGATGAAGGCGGTTTTCTCCTCGTCGTCGGGGTGCATCCTGATCTGGTGATATCCGAAATAGGCGTCCATGAAGCTCATGAGCTCGTACCCGACGGTCGCCTCGACTAAGCGGTCGATATGGGGCATCGGGAAGCTGTCCTTCGGGCACGCTTTGTTGAGATCGACGTAGTCCACGCAGACCCTCCACTTGCCGTTCTTCTTTTGTATGACGATGGTGTTGGCCAGCCATTCGGGGTACTTGACCTCTCGGATGGTTCCCATCGCCAGCAGCCTGTCCACCTCGTCGTTGATTATCTTGTTCCTGTCGGCCGCCATCTTCCTCCTCTTCTGTATGACCGGCTGGTGATTGGGATCGATGTTAAGACGGTGAGTGATCACCGCGGGGTCGATCCCTGGCATGTCATCGTTGGTCCATGCGAAGCTTCCCTTGTTCCTCTTCAGGAACTCTACCAGCTGGGCTTTTACCTCCGGGTCAAGTCTCGCGCCTATTCCGACGGTTCTTGTCGGATCAGCCTCGTCGATGCAGACCTGTTCGACTTCCTCGACCTGCGGCCCACCGCTTCGCTCTTCCGTCGCCTGATTCTCCACGTCCTCGGCGCTAAGGATCCTGGGGATTCCGGGATCTCCCCCTTTCCCTTTCTTCTTGCGCCTCTTCCTTCGCTTCGTCGTCGGTGGGGGCGGTGCGGCGATGGCTAATTGCTATAAGCCGACAGCGCGGCTTTCGAGAGCATTCTCGGTCCTCTTCCCGCTGCTCGCCGCCCGATGATGCATCATGTAACAGATGCGGTAAGCGTCGCGACAACTTGAGAGCTCTTCGACAGTCCCCTCATCCTTTCCTAAGAACTTGATGCACTGGTGATAGGTGGAGGGCACGGCTCTCGTCGCATGAATCCACGGCCTCTCGAGGATCACGTTGAAGTGCGACTCCACGTCGAGGACCATGAACTCGGTCATCCTCCTGATGCTCCCCGCATACACGGCTAGCTGAACCGTTCCTAACGAAGTGGTGACGTCCCCGTTGAACCCCGACACTTTTCGGGGATGGCCTCCAATGGTGAGGTCGTCGAGCTTCATGCGAAGCAGGCACTCGTGGGTGATCATATCCACAGAGCTGCCGTTTTCGATGAGAACGCGCGCGATGTCGTACCCCCCGATGTTGAGCTCGAGCACCAGGGCGTCGTCGTGCGAGTCCGCGCAATTGTCGTCTTCGACGAACTCGATCGTCGCTCCCGGTGCTTCGCGCACCGAGTCTCCTCGGTTGTGCTCTCGCCCACGCCTCTGGTAGGCCTTGATGCTGTTGACCGTGTCGTCGCAGAATCGTGATCCTCCCATGATCACGTCGATCCTTGGCCTGCTGGCGGGACGGGCCGCCTCGATCGTGAAGCTTCGCTTTTGGGCGCCTTGCCCCCCCCCTCCCCCGGCGCTCGGAGGAGGAGCTGCGTGCTGATTGGGGAAGGCCCGATTCCCGCTGTTCCAGGGTTGCACACGTTCTCGCGTGGCATCCCCGTAGTCCCCTCGTTCAATCCCCTTTTGGATGAACCTCTTTTATACGGCGCAATCCTCGGACGAATGGCCCCAATATCCGTGGAACGAACAGAACTTGTTCATGTCCCTCGGCCACGGAGTCCTTTCGTAGCCTCCTCTGCCTCCCGAGCGTCCTCCTCGGCCGCCGCCGGAGCCCCCTGTTCCTCCGGAGTATCCCTGCGGGCCCCCGTCAGCGTCTCCTCGGGAGTATCCTCCCTGATGACCCTGGGGCCTGCTATCGTGGAAGTCCGTCCGCGGTTGGCTCTCGCGGACGGCGTTGTCGCCTCTCTTTTCGTCTACCTGGTAGACTTTGTACCTCGGCGCTTTTGGGGCGCGTCGCTCATTCTGAGCTCCTCGATCTTCTCTTCTCGCTCGTGACGACGAGCCGTCTCGTCCGTCCCTGCTCTTCTCGGGCTTGGTCTTGGTCTCTCCCTTGTCTTCGTTCTTCTTCTTGCCGAGGATACTCTCCTCGATGTTCATGTCGATCGTCGCTCTATGGAGGGCGTCCTCGATCGTCGCTGGCACCGTCCTCGTGATTTATTTGCAGAAATCGGAGGTGCAGTGCAAGCCGTGCCTCAGGGCTTGGACTGCGACGGCATCCTCGAGATTCGGCACCCGAATCATTACCCCCTTGAACCTCTCCACGTAATGGCGCAGCGTCTCGTCCTTTCCCTGCTTGAGATCAAACAGAGATGCCAACGTGGCCTCGCTCTGGGCGTGGATGGAATAGTGCTTCAGGAACATGGCGACGAGCTGGTCGGAATCGTCGATGATCCCTGGCGCGAGCCGTACGAACCAGTCGCTGGCTGGACCCTGCAAATGGTAAATGAAGAGACGGCACAGGATAGCCTCCCTTCTGGTCTCCTCGCCGCCGATGTGGTCCGTCGCTATCCTATACAATTTCACATGAGTCGTCGGATCGGTACCTCCTTTGTATGGCGCAAGCTTGATCTTCGGCAGCTCGTCCACTTCGACGCTTCGGATCCTAGGGGTGAAGGGAGTCACTTTGGCGTCTCTCACCAGCTTGTCGATCTCCGGCCCGGTGCTCGTCGCCTGATGCACTCTTGATGCCACCTGCCCTATCTTCGCCTCCAGGGCTGCAGCCATGGCCGCCATGGCCTTCATGATCTCTCCGGTCGCCGTGGGGTCGCCCGTCGGAGCCACCGCTGACACGCTCAAGGGTGTGCTAGCCGTCGTTGCGGGTTGGGAGGTCGTCGCCGGTGTCTGGAACAAGTTCCTGACTAAGAGGTCCCGCGTGGCGTCGAACGCCTCGTTGTTCGTCGCATCTTGGGCCAGGGTTCCCCCATTTGCGGCAATGGAGGAGTCGGTGGCCCTGTTCGCCGCGTTCCTGCCTTCTGTTTGAGCTAGCAGGTCGGCGAGCTTCCGACTCTCCGCGGCTTGCTCCTCCGCTCTCTTCGTGGCTTCTTCCGCCCTTCGGTCGGCCGCCTCCAACCTCTGCATGACCTGGGTCATTTGCCGCCTCATCTCGTCCAACACCTCGCTCTGGGCACTCCGATCTTCGTCTTGAGGCATCTTTCTCTATCCCTCTTCTCGTTCCTGGCTGTGCAATAGGAAGAAACTAGTGCCCCTCGGTGGGCGCCAAACTGTAGAGGGCGATTCGTACCGCCTTGCAGTCACAAAGACACACAATACAAACACACAAATAACACGAATGAAGGGGTATCTTTGATTGATTATGATTACAAGAGGGATCGGTCTCTTCCGTTTATAGCTTGGAACTTCAAAGAGGGATACGATTACTCCAAGATTGCTAGACTCGGAGACGTTATACTAAGACTCTCTAAGTGCTAAGCGATGACACTTTTACTCTTTTCTCTCTCGATTTCTGCCAACCCCCTCAAGTGGGAATTCCCTTCTCTACTTATAGTGGAGCTCGGACCACCTCTTGGCTCGAATCCCATGGATGATCCTCTGATGGTCCCCCCCTCCAATATTCTGTGGTCCCCCTCTCTGACATTCCCTACGGCTGCCAAAGGAGCTCGTTCCCACCAACGTTGTCCCCCTGCCACATCCTGAGCGCACCACCCAGCAGTGGTCCCCCCCCGAGCCGTACTTCCTTGTCGCATCAAAGAGAGAAAACCCTAGACCTTAATGGGCTTGGGTCTCCTCCTCGGTCATCGCCTCTCTTGATGGGCCGAGGGCCCGTCGCAACCTAGCCAGCCTCGAGGAGCTCAGGCTGCCTCCTCCAGGGCCACTCTCTGATGGGCCAAGGGCCCATCGCCACCTCGCCCTCTCAACCATAGTCGTTCTATTGGAAAACGATAAGCGTAAAGTTGAGGGTGGATTTGACCAAATCCGACCTTAACAGGTATACCATTTCAAAATTAGTATAAATTTATTCCTAAAATTATGCATGATTAGTAGTGAATTAAAATTTTAATTAATATAAAAATAAAACGAACTTAAATAGGTTAGGGGCAATTTCGGTATGGAAAAAATAGTTTTCAATGCCACATCATCCTGATTGGCTATTTTTGAAATTAAAACTATACGTTTGATAAAATGCAATTTAAACGTAATAACAAGGCTATTAGCTATGATTTCTCTTTATGTATTTATAATGTGATCCTTTCAAATTTTAATATTTACACAAAATGTTATGTTCTTTAAAATTCTTTACTATTTTACGAGGAACTCCACTTTGCACTTTGTAAAAATAATATTTGCACTTTGTAAAAATTTAAGTTGTTTATTTCCTTCATCAATAACGCTAAGGGATGCCGCCAATTTATCATCCATCTTCATTTTCAATTTGGCTTTTTTTTACCCCAATTGGACGCTCAGAAGGAGATAGTTATCTACCTGACTCAGAAGTTAGGTCATCTGAGTCAGATGGATAAGACGAACCTCGAGATGTTTGTTTGGCATTTGAAGTTCCATCTTGAATTTTTTCATAATTCTTAATGATGTTTCACACACGATCGAACTGCCAACCCTATTTGAATTGTTGATCTTCAGCAAGTAACACTTTGGCTTTGTCCATCTACAAGTTGTCATAGCCAAATACAATTACTAAATAATTAAAATCAAGAAAAATGAGAGAGCTTATAGGCTTACAATATCATCAGCGTTTGCACCGCTCGGGTTTGTTTGCTGGATTTGTCGAATGCATGCATGCATCTTCCTTGCAGCTTTTAGAATTTTGCGAGACTGGACTGATCGCGCTGTACGCATCTCCGAAGTTTGTTTGTTTTTTCTTTGTTGTAGGCTTCTCCAACACGACCCAAAAAAATGATCAGATGATTGATACATACTGACAATTTGGTCTTGAGAAATATCTATGTAAATTTGACAAAGAAGTCTATCTTCATCGTGAGAGTATCCATATATAGTGTACTGTTTCTTGCTCCGAAGAATTTCGGATGAAAACAAACATGTACATCACCTAAATTTATAGGAAATGACATATACGATCATATTCAACATTACTATTTGTTGTTACTATTTTGATTCTTATCATCTGCAACATTACTATTTGTTGTTTCTTATCCTCTTGCTCTGCAACATTCTTATCATCTGCAATATATATCTTTTTTCTCTTTTTCTTTTTATCATTTGCATTTTATCGCCTGCATTTTATCCTCTGCATTCTTATCATCTGCAATATATATATTTTTTCTCTTTTTCTTTTTATCATTTGCATTCTATCGCCTGCATTTTATCCTCTGCATTCTTATATCATCTGCAAAAAGATAAGGTACGAATGATTTATAAATACTTTGGGAGTTCATATCAATGTATTAACACACTGTATCAAACACTTCACCCCTCAAAATGAATATTAGTTCATCTTCCTTATCTGATTCTTCTGATGATGTCGCATATGATATAATTAATAGTCTTGACGAAGAGGAAAACGCTTTATGTCAAGCTATTATGAATAATAAGGTGATCATGCAACTTCTCAGTCAACATACCTCTGAGCCCAATAGAGGTGGCTCAGTTCCTGGACGTGCTTTCATCAATCGGGATCGAGAGAGTGCAGACCGCCGAATATTCAACAATTACTTCTCAGAAACCCCATTGTACAATAACGTCATGTTCCGTCAGAGATATCGGATGTCTCGCTCGTTATTCATCCGAATAGTGGAGGCCGTTAAAACCCACGATCACTATTTTGACCAAGGGATGAATCGCGCCGGCAGACTTGGTTCATCACCACTTCAAAAAATAATTGTTGTGTTTCGGATGCTGGCATACGATCTTCCGGCAGATGCCACTGATGAGTACGTCAAAATAGCGGAGTCGACGACAATTAAATGCTTGAAGAGTTTTTGTCGAGCAATGGCTAAGGTATTTTCTAACGAATATCTAAGATCACCAAATCATAATGATGTTGCTAGACTTCTCCATATAGGTCAACAACGAGGTTTTCCAGGAATGTTGGGAAGTTTAGATTATATGCACTGGAAATGAAAAAAATTGTCCTACCGGGTGGGCCAGACAATACACGCGTCGTAGAAAAAAACCTACAATTATACTCGAAGCCGTGACAGATTATGATCTTTGGATATGGCATGCTAATTTTGGCATGCCGGGCAGCAACAATGACATCAACGTCTTGGACTCTTCCCACTTATTTTCGAATCTTACTCAAGGTATTGCTCCTCCCGCTCGTTATGTCATACATGGACAAGAGTATAATATGGGTTATTATTTTGCTGACAGTATATATCCATAATGGTCAACGCTTGTGCAAACTATCCGAGAGTCGCGTGACCGGAAAAAAATAATATTTCGCAATGAAGCAAGAATCTTATAGAAAAGACGTAGAGCGTCCCTTCGGAATTCTACAATCACGATTTGCAATTGTGGCGGGACCGACAAGATTTTGGAGAAAAGAAGACTTAAAAGATATTATGACTGCATGCATAATTATGCATAACATGATAATCGCGCCCAGTGAAACTGAGAGGGAAACGGCGCAAGTGGAGGTTGAAACGGTGGAGAATGATGATACACAATTTGAAGACTTCGTAACTCGTTACAAGCAAAAGAAGAGATAAAGATGCACACATCGCACTTCGAAATGCATTCATCGATCGTTTGTGGGAAAAGTAAGCTAATTCCGATGCATAATTGTCGTTTATTTTTTAATTCATTTTATTTTATTTGTGTTGTGTTGTAATTGGTTTCATTAAATAATTATTTATTTTGATGTATGTGTATTTATATTTTAAATTAATCTATAAAGTAATTTTTTAATATAAAATAATGAATTAGTGATATAGATGAGAAATATTAAATTAATAAGGGTATGAAGATAAAAAGAGAAACATAAATATAAAAAAAATATTTTATTTGGTATTAAAAATAAAATTCGGATGAAGTTGGTCTTACTCGAGATTGTGTACCAAGCTTCGATTTGATCATAGGTGCCGCCTTGCCGTTCTTTGACTTTGACATGTCGAGAGACACTACCTCTCCACAGTGTCTTCCAACGTGTTGACAAACCCTTCGGACTAGCACATACTAGTATGACTCTCTGACACCGTATAAGGCGGTGTCTAAATACGGAACTCCTCGCCATGCAAGGAACTCAATTGAGTTGGAAAATACGCCCAACATATTTATGCAATCTATCTCCTACTTTTTCAAACAGGATTTTACTATAAATATAAGCCAAAAAACATAGATACGATGTAGATACGATATTAATTGTAAAATTTATAATCGTGCTAGCTAGAAGTATGAGCAAGTTGAAGTTGTGTCCAATCAAAATAATATTATAGAGCATTTTCAACTTCTTAACTAGTTATTAATACCTTTGGTGAGATCTCAACATTAGCATTAAGCGATAGTCAAGTCAGACTTGATCAGTTTGCACATGCAATGCAAATTAAAAGGCTAAAAAATACGTCTAATTACACTTTAACCAATCAAATTGCGACACGTACTTCACTTGCTGATACACAAGTTAATTTTGATACAAGAGAATGTATTTTCGTATTTCATTACATTAAAAATTGAACGAACCACCGACAAAGACAAGCATCAGAACTCAACAGAGTCGCTCTTCTCAGCAGCAGCTAAAAGAGATGTTTCAGCTGAATGAACACTCCTCGCTCAATATGACCGGTTTGCCCTCGTCGCTCTCCTCTATTTACCCCTCCACCGAATCGTAAGACTCACTCCTTCACTGTTTGTTTCGCTTGGTGGGTTTTCTCAAAGGCGTGATCTTGAAGCTTTTTCATGAGATCGAGCTCTGGATTTCGCTTGCCCAGTTCGTTATCGGTTTTGGGGTCTCGAAATTTGCGTACGGAGAATCCGTTTGAAGTTTTTCCCTTCTCTGGGTTTTCATGCTTTCGAGTAGATGGAGATGGTGAGGCATCTCAGTGGGGGCATTTTCGGAAAATCGAGGGCTATTTACGCGAGAACTCTGAGGCTTTGGAACGTGATTGTGAAGAGACAGCGAAAACTGAGGTCTTCTCAGACTCTCAATGTCGTCTTCGCAATTGGGTCGATGCTTTCCTTCTTTGTGACCGTTGCTTGTGCATACCTGTATCTGTATCCTAATCCAAACACTGTTACCGCTCGAATTCCCGAGTTTTCGGAGCCGAAAGATTCAGTTACGCCCGCGAAATGCAATGTCTTTGACGGCAAATGGATTCTTGACGAGAATTACCCTTTATACAATGCATCAGAATGCCAATTTGTAGAACATGGGTTCAACTGCTTGGCTAACGGAAGACGAGACGATGTTTTCGCCAAATGGCGGTGGAAGCCAACGTGCTGTGAAGTTCCGAGGTTCGATGCCCGAATTGCCCTCGAGAAACTCCGTGGAAAAAGGGTAGTTTTCGTCGGGGATTCGCTGAGCCGAACTCAGTGGGAGTCTTTGATTTGTATGCTCATGACAGGGGTTGATGACAAGAGGAGTGTTTATGAAGTGAATGGGAACAAAATCACCCGGCAGATTAGGTTTCTGGGCGTGCGGTTTAGCGGGTACGATCTGAGGGTTGACTTTTACCGGTCGGTGTTCCTCGTGAGGCCGAGCTCGGCACCCAGGCGATCGCCGAAGAGAGTTAAGTCAATGCTGAGGCTTGACTTGATCGATGATATTGGCGACGAATGGTTTGACTCTGATGTTCTGGTGTTCAATTCCGGGCATTGGTGGACTCCAACTAAGCTTTTCGAACTGTAAGTCGTGTTCTGTTCTTTGAATGTTTCTATCACTTTTGCCGTTTTTGTGTGTATTTTCATTTTTTCCATCGTTGATTGAACCGTAACAATGGTCTCTGGTTCAGAATTAGACTCGGGAAAACGCTCCCTAAATAGGAAATTTCACTGATCAGACATGAGAGCTGAAGCTTTATTAGGCGCCTACAACCCTGCATATAGCATTAGCAACAATAGTCCCTTAATTATTATAAAATACTCTTTACTTAGTGAAAATACCTAAAACACGTAATTGAATACGGTTAACACGTAATTTCCCGCCGGACTTTACTTTGCATTTTATGCTTTCAAGTTGAAAGTTTCAGCTTCGTAAAGCCCTTCGAAAGTTATAGCGTTTTAGTTCATTTGAAATTCGGAGATGGTTTATACGTGTTTATGGGTTATTATAACTTAGCCTTTTCAGACAGGGGTTGCTATTTTCAGGTGGGTAAGTCGCTGAAGCTCGGAATGTCAATCGATGCTGCCTTCAAAAAAGCATTAGAAACTTGGTCGTCTTGGGTTGACAACTCGGTCAACACGAACAGAACACGTGTCTTCTTCAGGACATTCGAGTCTAGTCATTGGGGGTAGGTTTTATTATGATTTGTATCTTTAATTCCATTTCCACCATTAAAATTGAAGCTTTTGAATCGAATCTGAAGCTAGCTACAGGTTTTTAATATCCTAACATAAAAATAAACAAAAAAAATAAAAATACTGAAACAAATATTTCTCTCAAGAAATTGAACTGTAGCTTCAAATCACGGAATCAAGATGAACATGAAGTTCTGGCTGTTTCGAAATTGTACATAATTCCGCTCGATCGAGCTTGTTTCATTATCCATCTTTGCTTTGTGTTTGTGATTTGCTCACAAACCGCGTAGTTGTATGGATAATATGGGCTGATCAAATAACCCAGATTAACTTGTTGGACAAAATTAATGAGAATATTGTAGAAGATCCCAATATAATTAGAGTATACATAATATTGATAGAACCTGAAGCAAAACCAAGAGGAAAGTATTGACCAATGGGATTATACAAAAACAGAGTTACTGAACACTTTTTTATCTTCTACGAAACGCATTTTGCTTTCATCTGAGAGCAAGGCGAAGACTCAAAACCGAAATAAATCAACTTAATCCGCATCAACTACTTCTATAAGGCAATATACTCCTTAATGCAACCCAAAAACTAATGAGAAAATAGCAAAAAGGGTTGTATTGTTTATATGTAAGTAAAGGTCTCACAAATATTTAGGACTAACGAAAACAAAATAAAAAAACTATATTAAATGCTTCCTTATAGAATGGAATGTTAATCCTAAGATTTGTACTCTATTTTATTAGGGGCAAGAGTGGAAGCCATTGTAACGTGACTGAACGTCCTTGGTCCGACACAAGAGGGCTAGAACGGAATTTGTATTCGGACAGCGTGATCAAAGTCGTAAAGAGAATGAAAGCACACGTGTCACTCCTTGACGTCACGCTGATGGGAGCTTTCCGAAGTGACGGGCACGTCGGAATTTGGAGCGGTAATCCGTCCGTGCCAGATTGCAGCCACTGGTGCCTTCCCGGAGTGCCTGATATGTGGAATGAGATTCTCCTCTCAACGCTCTTCTCTAATGACTAGATTCTCCTCCTAATTGAAGCTAATTGCGAGATTACAATCTAAGAGATTCATGTCTGGTGAGAATTGGTTGATTCTTGTTCTGATATCATTCGTTATTACATTTAATTTGTTAAGAATTAATTCGAGATGGTTAATACTTGTATACACAAATGATTTGTGAACTTGTTGAAAACTTACCCGTTTTTGCTTTCCGCTTTAATTTGCATATGTGATAGCGTTTTTATGGCATTAACACAGAAGTAGATATCACCCCGGAATTCGCCGACCTTGTCTGATTGCCCTCCAAACTCCGTTTTTAAGGCAAATGCACATGTACGCAAAATCACGATGCACTAAACTCCTGTTCCGTCAAAAACTTTAATGCCGCGAGCCGATCATCATACGTGCAATTCATGTCAAATGATTCTAAATCGACTATTTCACAGTACTAACATAAGTGAAAGAATGTATTAAGACATCTGTTGAAAAAATTAGTTCAACAAAAAGGGGCATATGCGTGAAAAACTGAGTTTGAGGGATGATTATGCCAAAGTCAACGAACTTGCGGGGTAAGCTTGCAAGATTGCCACTAATTTTTTTCAAGGGTTAAGATCAAACGAGTGCATCACAAATTATTTTTGAAATAGGGACCAAAAATACGTGTTTTCCAATCCAAACAATGAAATCTTAGCATGAGAGTCAAGTCACTTAAAACATGCGAAGAAATCTGACTCAAAGCAACGTTGAACTAAAACTTTCCCTACAAATAGTCAACTATACTTCAAACATTTTCCACACAAGAACTAAATAAAACATATTCCAACTTCCCTTAGCTCTCTCCACCACCACCGCCGTCGCAGCCACCTCAGCACCATATGGAAGTGATAGTGATCGCCTTCGTCTCGCTCGGAGGCGGCTTCTTCCTTGGATTGATGGCAGTTGCGCTCTTTTGCTTCGTGAAGACACGGATGAGGCGTTCCGTCGAAGAGGACAAGATCATCCATTTCGACGAGCACAAGAGGATGAAGGAGGCCGTTGTGGAAGGGCCTCACGGGACTCAGAGTGTGGTCTTGTCCTTCGAGGACGACGTTCATGTCGATAAAGAGAGGAAGAAGAAAGAGAGGGTTGAAGAAGAAGCTGCCTTGAAAAACAAGGCACCCACTTCTGTCAGGACTTGATGAACACAAGGCTTGACCAAATTGGGTTATTTGCACTGAAAAGTAAAGCTGAATAAAGTAAAAAAATTTGTAACCTTTGATATCTATTCTACCATAATCTGATTCGTTAATGGAAATCCTATATTTTTTTTTTGTTACTTTATTTGTTCCTATAATGACATTGTGTTACTGAAGCAGTATTTGTCCTAATCCTAAACTCCTAATACATTCTCGATTATCTTTTTCGATATACAACGTAGTTAAACTTTAATCTATTTTGGAACTATTAAATCGAGTTTGGTGGGGTTCCAATTTTTTTTTTATAAAATTATTGTACGCGCGGGCCTATTTCGCCTTCCCTGGAGCACGGCCTGGATTTCATATTATTAACAACATAACCTTGGTGAGAAAAGAAAACAATTACTTTGGTGATTAGTTAATAATATAATTACTACTCACACAAAATAGCACCCCTGGTTTTGCGAATCCCACAAAATCCCTGCATGATTTACACCAACAACTCTCACAACTGATCTCCCTCTCATCCTTCATGTCTTGCAATATAATTTTATTTTCTTTCGGGAATTCCTATATAAGCACTGATCACTGCAGTTTCTTTCTCACACTACGCATCCCAAAACCCTAACAACATGCAGGCCTCAGGCTTAATGCTCGGCACGAAGACGTACCCTTCGTGGGCCCCACTGGTGACTCGTCAGCGAGTGTGCGCCATGGCATACTCTCCACCGAGCGTGGGGCGCCGGAGGAAGTGCTCGTTGCCGACGGAGAAAGTGGAGGTGTTCAAGGCTCTCGATGGGTGGGCGTCCGAGCGGATCCTGCCACTCCTGAAGCCCGTGGAGAAGTGCTGGCAGCCCAGCGACTTCCTACCAGACTCCGCCTGCCCCTCAGACGAGTTCTTGGCCCAGGTGACTGCGCTTCAGGAGCGAACGGCTGAGATTCCCGACGACTACCTGGTGGTGCTCGTCGGAAACATGATCACGGAGGATGCGTTGCCCACATACCAGACCGTCGTGAACTCCCATGAAGGGATCAGAGACGAGACCGGCGCGTGCCAGAGCGCGTGGGCTCGATTGACCCGAGCGTGGGCCGCAGAGGAGAACCGCCACGGGGACTTGCTTCAGACGTACCTGTACTTGACGGGTCGGGTAGACATGCCTATGATCGAGCGGACCATTCAACACCTGATTGGAAATGGAATGGTGAGAAGCGGTGAAAGTTTTAATGTCTTTTAATATTGATTCAATTTTCCCTCCGTTCGACAGGACCCACGCTCCGAGAATGATCCGTACATGGCTTATGTGTACGCATCGTTCCAGGAGCGTGCGACTTTCGTGACGCACGGCAACACGGCACGCATGGTGAAGGGGTTCGGCGACCCCGTTTTGGCGCGCATCTGTGGGACCATAGCCGCGGACGAGAAGCGCCACGAGAAAGCATACACGAAGATCATCGAGAAGCTCGTCGAGGTGGACCCCGACGGTGCTGTTTTGGCAGTGGCGAGCATGATGCAGAAGAGGATGATCATGCCGGGGAACCTAATGTATGACGGGCAAGACCCAGGACTGCACGAGCACTTCTCGGCGGTACTCCAGCGACTGGGTGTGTACACGATAGCAGACTACGCCGACTTAGTGGACCATCTGATCAAACAGTGGCGGCTGGATAAGCTGGAGGGGCTGAGCAGCGAGGTGAGTGGCGCGCAGGACTTTGTGTGCGGGCTCGCGCCGAAGATCAGGCGGCTGCAGGAGAGGGCCGACGAGTGCGCCAGGAAGATGGCCCCGAACAGCGTCAAGTTCAGCTGGATATTTAACAGGGAGATCTTACTATGAAGTATGAACTAAGTCACTGAGGGTCTGGGTTTGTTGTTCTGTTTTTAATTTTAGTAGTAATTAGAAAAAAAAATCAAAATAATCAATGCGCGGAAATTCGAATGAGATACTTCAAAAAATGAATGGGTGTGAAAATTCGTAAGAGAAAAATTACTTTCTATATAAAAAAATGTTCGAATTCTTACTTTATGTGTTAATGCAGTTAAATTTGAAATTCTTATTTTATGAGTTAATGTAGCTAAATTTGTAATATGAATGCGTGACGTACACTCATTTTCAAATCGTCTCGCCCGAATTCAAAACTTTTTTCTCCTCTCTCCGGAAATCGCTGCATGTTTTACCGATTGCGATTGGAATAAATTACTCTTCTTCCTCCGTGCTGTTTCTATTACTTTCTCAAGATGAGCACGAAAGAGAAATAGAGAGAAAGAGAAACTGAATTTGAAAAATACATCTGAAATATTTCATTAAACTGAATGAATGATTACAAGGCAGCTGAGGGTATATATATGGGTAAACTGCGGCTAATGTACCCAATGTTTGATTTTTTGCGGATTATATACCCAATGTTTATTTTTGGCGGCTAATGTACCCAATGTTTGATCCGTTAGATATTTTTGGGTTTTCCGTCAGTTGACCGTTAAAGAGTTATATGTACACTTTTCGTATTTTTGACATAACTCACTCATTTTTTGTCCAAATTTTATGCATGACCTATGGTTGGAAAGATAAGAGATAGATCTACAACTTTAATGTTTTAAGTTTTGTAAAATCAGTTTTAAAAAAATACGAAATTTCAAGTACAACGTAAAACTGGACATTAGTTTAATGCAAAATATTTGTTTCGATCAAATTTTAATATACTTAATGACTTTTTATGATGAAACGTAAAAGCAAAAAGTTGTAGATAAATGTTTTATCTTTCCAACGAGTGTTTATTTATAAATTTTGGATAAAAAACGAGTGAGTTATGCCAAAAATATGAAATATTATTTCACATCACATCTTTTATATGTATATATATATATATATATATATATATGTTAATGCTCGAAAATGGATCAACATTAACGCGGCCCAATTCGTGATTTTGGGCCGGGCCCAATGCTCGCTTGGAGGTTGGATCGAGTTGATTCTTCATGGCCGGGGTTGAGTCGTTGCCCCAGGCGAGGCGACGGAGTCCGCGATGTCTTCGTGGGATACGACTCGTCGTTGTATGGGGTGAGTTCCTGCAAAATAAACAAACGATGCCGGACCTTACAAGATGAAGGATGCCTACGTACCCAAATGGGATCATGGCATTACGTAGTTCAGCGTTCGTGGGTGTTTGAATGGGGCGAGTCGCTTGATTTGGCTCTGTTGTGGCGAAAGTATTTCCCGTTGTATTCTCATTGCTTCCTTTTCTGAGAACGCCCTCCGGTTCTGGAGAGAAACGAGAATAACGTCGCTCCCGAGCTTGGCTCACCGAAGTTCGTTAGTCTCAGACCTCGTCTCTTTTAAGGAAAGATTATACTCCCCAAGCTTGACTCGTCAGAGAATCGTCCAAGGACCTTCGTCCATAGGAGAGGGAATGCGACGCGAACTCAGAGTGAGGCACTATGGGAGGACTTTATTGCTCGTTTTAACTCTCCATATTAGTCGGACGATATTACGTCAAAAAAGGCGCGAGAAATAACGAACAAAGTTTTTTTCGGGATTGAGAGAATGTGTGTATAGTTTAGAGAACGAGAGAATGTCTCGTTGATTTTTTTTATGCTCTCCACCTGCAAGTGAAGAGGCACTCGGTATTTATAGGCATATCATGGCTCTAGCATGCGTTAAAAAAATCACCATTCGCTGATGAGGCATGTTGCCCATCTCTCCTTTGTTTTATATGTTTCATATATATATATATATATATATATATATATATATATATATATATATATAACATAAATAAATCTTAAGGCATGTTGATTGTTGCCTATCTGACTTTGTGCCCATTTATCCATGCGATGTTGTTTCATTTATTTATATATATATATATATATATATATTATATAAATTGTGTGATACGTTTATAATGGGCCCTTTGTCTTTGTTTGATATATATATATATATATATATATATATATATATATATTGGGATAAGTATGCACACTTATTGATAATATGTACATATTATTATATGTATATTTTATTTGACTTTTCCAATCGATTTTTTCGGGTTTGATTTTTAATCGGGCCATTATTTTTTGAGACCGCAAAAATACCCGTAACATTAACCCCACAGTTTCACGAGAATTTAGAATTCTCGAGAACTTTTCTTAAGCTTACCCATTTTTCTTGTCGGACTTTGCGCCTGGGCAAATTATTTTCTCGGATTTTAGCCAGGTTTGCGCTTGAGCGTACTTACTTACTTACCCGGTCTTTGCCAGATTTTGCGCTTGAACGTCTTATGTTTCTAGACTTGCGCCAAAATTATTTTATTTGGTCTTTAGTCGGAGTTCGCGCCTGAGCGTCTAGCCCCCCGAGCTTATGCCGGTGTTTGCGCTTGAGCGTCTTACGATCCCGGAGTTATGCTAGAAGATTCTAGTCTTTTGCCAATGTCTGCGCCTAAGCGTCTTACAGCTTTGGACTTATGCCGAAGCTATGCTATTTGGTCTTTGGACAGAGTTCGCGCCTGAGCGTCTCAACCCCGAGCCTCTGCCGGTGTTCGCGCCTGAGCGTCTTACGATCCCAGACTTATTCCAGATTCAGATTCTGGTCTTTTGCCGATGTTCGCGCCTGAGTGTCTTACAGTTTCGGACTTATGCCGAAGATATGTTATTCGGTCTTTATTGCCTGAGTCAGCGGGAAAAAGATTCAATCTTTCTCGGTCTTTGTTCCTGAGTCAGCGGAATTAATATCCGACCTTTCTCGATATTTGTGCCTGAGTCGGCGGGATTGATATCCCGCCTTTCTCGGTCTTTGTGCTTAGACCGTATTCTTGTAGTTCCGACTTTGATCGTCAACTTTGTCTGCTTGCTCTAATTTTAATCAATCCTTTGAGTTTTTCTTCTTCGTCCCAATATTAACCATCAATTATGCGATCGAGATGAAACTGGAGATCCTTTGAGTTTTTCTTCTTCGTCCCAATATTAACCATCAATTATGCGATCGAGATGAAACTGGAGATCTTTTAGGTGATTTGGGTGAATATTGAGGTTGTTGAGGTGAACTTTTTAAAGCTTCAGGTCGCTGATATGACCAATGCGAAGCTTGAAGTCATTGAGACGATCGATACAAATCTGGACATCACAAAGTCAACAGACGCAAATCTTGGGGTCGTTAAGTTCAGCGGTGTGGATCTTGAGGTCGCCGAGGTGAGTCTTCAAACTTTGGTGGTTGTTTTACCCGGATCGGACCTTCGAGGTTTGAACTTTCGCCATCGTCTCTCCCCGACGGCTCTCTGGTGTTATTGTCGGGATTCGGGCTTCGACCGATGTCTTTCCCTGATGATCTTACAGTGCCGTCTATAGATGTCGGACTTTGATTCCCGCATTTTTCCTAATGGGCTTCCAGCACCGTCTTTGGTTATCAGACTTTGTTTGTCCCGTTCCCTGATGGGCTTTCAGCGTCCTCTTTCCCCTTATGAATTTGACCGTCGTCACACTTGAGGTTTCTCAGGTGACCGATTTGAAGTTTGAGGTCGCTCAGGTGACTAATGTGAAGCTGAAGGTCTTTGAGACGACCAATGAAATGCTGGAAGTCGCTGAGGCGATCGATTCAAACTTCGTGTCGGCGAAGCGAATGATTTGAACCTCAAGGTCGTTGAGACGACCGATGCTAACCTTGGGATTGTTAAGGAACTGGTGTGGATATCGAGGTTACAACAATTGCGAGTTTGACCATCATGGTAACTGGATTGGGCTTTCCGCATCGTCTTCGGGTTTCAGACTTCTATTGTCGTCCTGTTCTAATGAGCCTTCAGCGCCGTCTCTGGGTATTGGATTCTGACCGGTGTCTTTCCCTAATGAACCAATTCAGACCTTGGCGTTTGTCTTTCCCTGATGAGCTTATGGCGTCGTCGTTGGGTTTGGGACTTTGACCGGCGTCCCACCCGGATCAGCCCATTGGTGACGGAGTTCCAATTCTTCTTTGTGCTGATGAAGTGCCTCGCTTGGTCTTTAGCGCATGCCCTTAACGGAGAAACTTTTTGATGAGTGTTGATAGTGCGGCTAGGTTCCCCGACATTGTGTTGAGATGGTCGAGGTTGCTCTTGATCATATCGAGGCGAGGCTCGAGGTTGCCGACGCGATTGAATCTGGATGTTAGTGACGTGACCTTCATGAAACTTAATGTTGTCATTGAGACCGAAATTAAATCTGAGGTCGTTGCGGACACCGTGATGCATGTTGACATAGCTGACGTCACCAAGATAAAGTTCGAGCTCGCAGGCGGCGAGGTTATTAATCTTGAAAGTTGTCGATGTAGCTGATGTAGACATCGAGGTGATCGAGAAAGATCTTGATGTGACCGAGCAAGGCTCGAGGTCATAGGTGGTGAGGTCATTGAGGTGACCGAGATGAAGTTTGTGACAACTTGGTGATTTTTGAGCCGACGTTGGGGGCTCGCTCGGCAAGAGATCCCGCGTTGTCTTTGCACTGGCGTGGGGAAGATCTAGTGGACGACGTGGTTGCCTTGTACTTTGTGCAAAGCGACGTGATAGTGCAAATGTCGTTGAGGCGACCGTGTCGGATCTTGAGGTCAGTGATGTGGCCCATATAAAATTTGATGGCGTTGAGGCGACTATGACGGGTCTTGAGGTCAGCGATATGGCCGAGAAAGATATTGTGGCCGCTGACGTGGCCGAGAAGAATCCTACGGTCGTTGCAGCGACCATGAAGAAATCTTTGTCATCTTATCTGGTTCGAGCCTTTGTCTCTGGGCTCTAGATTTTGTCCATCGATCTTCTCTTGGTGAGCCACTAGCGTCGTCGTCGGACTTAGGACTTGATCGTTGTTTTGCCCTAATGATGCTCTGGCGTCGCTTTCGGGATTTTGACTTTCACCGGCGTCTTTCCCTGATGAGCCTCTGGCGTCGTCGTTGGGTTTTGGACTTTATGTCTGAGTTGGGGTGATCGAGGTCCGGGCCATGCTAGGACTTTGTTCCGAGAGGACGCTTGTGAGGCGTTTGGCTTTCTCGAAGTTGGCGCTTTCGAGGCAGCTTACTATCTCAGGTGCCGCGGTTGGCGCCTAGAGGGCGGCTTACGGTTTCGGACTTGGTACCAGAAGTGAGGTTCTGGTCTTTTGCCAAAGTCTGCGCTACGAACGACTTACGGTCTTGGACTTTTAGTGCCAGGTTTTACGCTCCCGGTGCTTTCTAAAGTTGGCGCTTTTGAGCGGCTTACCGTCTCGGAGTTGATGCCTGAGCAGGCGAGATCGTGGTCCGGGCCGTGCTAGGACTTTATGCCAGAGTAGGTGGGGTCGAGGCCCGAGCCGTACTAGGAAGTTTTTGCCAAGTGGCGTTGCTTGGTCTTCTTACCGACGTTTGCGCTTTGAGCGGCTTATTTATTTGTTTTTTGTTTTTTGTTTTTTTGTTTTTTTGTTTTACATGTCTCTTCCTATTCCGGTAACCCCCCAGTTTTTGAGTAATCGGTTAGGGTTTGGGAAAAACTATACAAGTAGAGACAAGTATGACAATAGAAAAAGAGAATTCTATTGATTGGCACTTCTTGTGGTGCCTTCTTTTACATAGGTCGGTAGCCGGGGCTATTCCCGGTCCGACTAGAGTACTTGTGGCGTCGACATTGGCTTAGACACTTCTCCGTGAGCTTTTTGCCTGTATTGGAGCTTTCAAGTTTTGTTTTGTTTTTATTTTTTTTTATTTTAGCTTCAACTTGGATTGGAACTTTCTGGGAATTTTTTACCCCAGATTGGTCGGGTTCCAAGTCTTTATTTGGCTAATTGGCTCCAGCTCAAATTTCAGACATAGCTTCGGGTGTGTAGTCCGGCCTTTGTTGCGCATCACTTATTGATTGTACTGCTTCAGGTGCTCGACGTTCCAGGGACGGGGAACTTCTTTATCCCCCATCTCCTCTAGTCGATAGGTCCCGTCTCGGATGACCTTGGTGACGCGGTAGGGGCCTTCCCAGGTTGGTCCTAGGACGCCGGCTCCCTGGAATTGCGTGTTCTGCCCCACTTTTCTTAGGACCAGACTGCCTTTAAGCAAACGTCTCGCCTTGACTTTTGAATTGTAGTATCGCTCCACAACTCGTTTTTGGGCCGCCAGACGTGTGTAAGCGTCGTTCGTCCTTCTTTAAAGGAGGTCGAGCTCAACTCGCAAGGCTTTGGAGTTTTGCTCTGGTTCGTAGAGTTCGACCTGGGACGAAGGCACCGTGATTTCAGCAGGGATGACTGCTTTGACGCCGTATGTTAGAGCGAACGGAGTTTCCCCCGTTGCATTCCTAGTGGTGTACATTATGCCTAGAGCACTGCGGGTAGTTCCTCGGCCCATTTCCCCTTCTTTTCGTCAAGCTTAATTTTCAGGATCGCCTTGATGTCCGTATTGACGGACTCGACTTGGCCGTTGGCTTGTGGGTATACTGGGGAGGAATAAGTGTTGTTGATCCCGAGATCTTGGCAGAATGACCGGAGATCCAGATTGTTGAACTGCTTGGCGTTGTCGATAATGAGCGACTCAGGTATCCCGTGTCGGCAGACTATGTTGCGCCAGATAAAATTTGTCGTTTTCGTCTGTGTGATCTTTTCCATGGGATCTGCTTCGACCCATTTGGTGAAGTAGTCGATGGCGACTATAGCGTATTCCACTCCTCCCGGGGCCTTTGGAAGTTTACCGATGTCGATTCCCCATTTTGCAAAAGGACAAGGAACCAACACTAGGCAGAGCGGGACCACTGGCTGTTGCGGGATCTGCGCGAACCGTTGGCACTTGTCGCACCTTTGCGCCATCTCGGCGGAGTCTTTTCTGAGAGTGGTCCATAAATACCCTTGCTTCAGGGCCTTTAGCGCCAGAGATCGCTTTGTGTAGTGGCTCCCGCAAATTCCTTCGTGGATATCCCGGAGGACCAGGCTGGCGTCTTCGTTGCCGAGGCATTTCAGGAGAGGTTGCATGAAACCTCGCTTGTATAGTTCTTCATTGTGCAACACATATCTCGTTGCGCGGAACTTAAGCTGCCTAGCTTTCTCGCGGTCGGCCGGGAGGGTACCGTGCCTAAGGTACTCTACTATCGGAGTCATCCAATTTTCGTTGGCTTTGTCCGATATGGTGAGGATTCCTTCGGGGCTGACTTGGGGTGCACCATGTTTCTGGCATCCGATTGTCGGTGGTGTCCGCATCCCGGTGGGTTCTTCGGAGGTAGCGGAGGCTTTGGGCTTCTTTATCAATGGCTGCTCGAGGGCTTCAATTGAAACTTTTCCGAGTTCCTCGTCGTCCGCTCCCGATTCCACTCTGGCCAAGGCGTCTGCCTCCGAATTCTCGGCACAGGGAATTTGCGTGATCTCGTACCATGATAGTGGTTCCAGACGGCGTTTTGTTTCCGCCAGGTATGCCACCATGTGAGCTTCCTTTTCTTGGCACTCTTCTTCCACTTGCTTCACGACTAGCTGGGAGTCGCATTGGATTCGCAGGTTTTCCACCGCGAGTTTGTATGCGATTTGCAGTCCAGCTATCAATGCCTCGTACTCGGCCTCGTTATTCGAGGCTTTGAATCTGAAGCGTATGCCGTAGCGGAGTTTTTCGCCGTCAGGGTTAGTGAGCACTATCCCTGCTTCTCAACCGTGCGCGTTTGCATCGCTGTCGATGTGTAGACACCAAGTTGGCCCGCCTGGATGACTTTTCCTTTTAGGTGCCTTCGGTGGTCTGTCGATCTCTTCTTCTTTGGTTTCGACCTCAGTGTCGTAGGTGAACTCAGCGATGAAATCAATCACAAGTTGGCCTTTGATGGCGACCCTAGGCTGGTACTCGACGTCGTATTCGCCTAGCTCTTGTGACCAGATAGTCATGCATGAGGAAGTGCATTTGAGAAGCGCCTTCTGGGCTGGGTGTTTGGTCCTCACGACTATTTGGTGAGCCTGGAAGTACAGGCGGAGCTTTTTCGTAGCAGTGACTAGGGCCAGAGCTAACTTCTTGATTTGTGTGTAACACGTCTCAACGTCCAGTAGGGCTTTGCTGATGTAGTAGATCGGCAGTTGCTTCTTTTCTTCTTCCCGGACCAATACGGCGCTCACCACTCGAGTTCAAACCGAGAGGTAGAGGTAGAGTGACTCCTTCTCCTTTGGTTTTAACAGCAAGGGTGGTGACCTGAGGTAGGGTTTTAGCTCTTGGAAGGCGGTTTCACATTTTTCGTCCCTGAAAAAGATCTTTTCCGCCTTTGAGGGTCTCAAAGAACGGTTGAGAGCGGTCTGTTACTTTTGAGATGAACCTTCCTAGAGCGTTGATCCTACAGTTTAGGCTCTGCACCTCTTTGATCCATTGGGGGCTTCTAATTTTGATAAGGGCTTTAATTTTCTCGGGGTTGGCTTCGATTCCCCGTCTGTTGACGACATATCCCAAGAACTTTCCGGATTCGACTCCGAAAGCGAACTTGTTGGGGTTTAACTTCATCTGATACTTCCTCAGTAACATTAATGTCTATCGTAGATCCTCCACGTGATCGTTCTACCGAAGTCTTTTCACGATCATGTCGTCAACTTATACTTCCATGGTATTTTCGATGAAGGAGGCGAACATCTTGTTGACCAGGCGTTGGTACGTGGCTCGAGCATTTTTTAGTCCGAATGGCATAACCTTGTAGCAGTAGAGACTGCGGTCGGTTACGAATGCCGTGTGTATCTAATCGAGCTCATGCATCCGGATTTGAGTACCCCGAGTATGTGTTCATCATGCTCATGAGTTTGTGGCCGGCGGTAGCGTCCACCAGCTGGTCGATCCTTGGGAGTGGGAAACAATCTTTGGACACCCATTTCCCGTTTGGCTTTTTCACCATCACCACGTTGGACACCCAGTCGGGGTATGTGACTTCTTGGATGAAGTTAGCAGCGATGAGCTTATTGACTTTTTCACCATCACCACGTTGGACACCCAGTCGGCGTTGTACCTTCGGCACCTTTCCTTCCTCGATGTTTAACCGGTGAACGGTGATCTCTGGGTCGATATCGGGCATGTCGGCGAGTGACCAGGCGAATATGTCTTTGAACTCTTTCAGGAATGTTACCAGTTTGGTCCTTATCATGACCGGGAGTTGAGCTCCAACCGCGACCGTCCTTTCGAGCCGATCTTCTTCTATTGGGATCTGTGTCACTTCTGACGACGGCGCCATAGTGGGTTTGCGCCTATCCTCTCGAGGGTCTAGCTCGCCAAACATTCTTGCGTCCCCAGGGTGAATGGGAAGTTCTTCCTCGAGCTAGTGCAACGTGTTGATGACCAACTCGTTCTTCCCGTACTTTTGTCCCCTGAGCATAGCAGTTTCGAGACTCGTGCTAACTACCTTTTATAACTCCTATCCCATTTTCAGTTAGGAATTTAACAAGTAGATGAAACGTAGACGCGATGACTTGCAGCTTGTTGAGGCTAGGTTGTAGGCCGAAGATGATGTTGTAGGCCGAAGGTTGATCCACCACGAGGTACCTGACCATTTTGGTTGTCAGGGCCCCGTCTTCCGAGCCAAACGTCGTGGGCAGTGTGATGGCGCCTTCGGTGAAGACAGGTCTCCCGTTGAAGCCGTACATGGGTGTCTTTACTGGCGTAGGGATGAGTCCCCCTAGGTTCATCTGGACCAAGGCGGCTTTGTTTGACTCCTCGACGAACCTTTTTAGGTTCGCCTGTAGAGTTACGTCTTTACACTGCTTGAGGGTCCACAGGTAAGATTTAATCTTTCGCTGTGTGATCGAGATTGCAAAACGAGAGGTGAATCGTTTTGCGAGCTCGTCGAATAACCCGATTGACCCCTTCGGGGGGCGTTGATACCATTCGAACGCAGGTCCTGCAAGTGTGAGGCAGAAATCCTGAAACATCGTGGCGGGTGAACATTTCGTCACTCGCATGTTGAATCGATACTGCATCAGGTGGTACGTGGGGTCGGTGGCGCCGTCGTAGGTGAGGTTTAGTCGGAACCTCAGGTCTTCGTCGAGATCTTCGACAACTAGGTGACTAGCAAGAAGGGAAAGGTTTCCCTCAGCCATGCTTCGAGCAACTGGATCGGTACTCTGGGCCGCAACAAGTCTTTGCATTTTTTGTTTGAGTGCTTGAAGCTCGTTTTTGAGACCATCGTAGGGCGGTGCTTCTACATGAGTATCTTTTGCGAGGATGACAGATTCTCCCCTTGTGTCGGGAGCGTTGGGAGTCGTCGGATCCTTCTGCGTCGTCGTCGTCGTCGGACCCCTCCTGTCGGCGAGATCTCTCTCTTTTTTTCGGTCACCACGCCGTCGTTGATTTTTTTGGCGATCAGGGCGATTCAGGTGGTGTCGGAGGTCTCCTTCACTGGCCGGGCGCGCTTGGATGCGTTCTTGCTTTCGCCGTTCCCTTTGCTGATTTCTCGCGTTATCGGCGGCATCTTCGTACCCCCCGATTCGATCAAATGCTGATCGTCGGGTAGTTTGTGACTGTGCCGGCTCCTGAGAGTTCTCAGGAACAGGGTGTTCTTCGTTTGCCTCTCTCTGGGTGAGTTCGAGGGCTTCTTTGAGGCTTTCCTCCTTTTCTTCGTCGGTGTGTTTGCCTTCGAAGTGTTTGGAGATGAGCCCCGTTAATTGGAAAAGACTTTCTTTTACTCAGGCCAGTCTTTCTTCGTTGAAAGCTCGCTCATGACGGGTGCTTGCCTCCGGCAGGATACGGAGCTGCTTTCGGCGGGAATTAACCTTGGCCCGATTACTTAGAGCGATGCTCTCTGTAGGGTGAGGAGGGGTGCCTTCCGTTAATTTGGATGACATCTCCTTGGTTTGGTGAAACTAGTTGTTGTTTGCTGATTGTTGGTGGAGTATTCAGAGGACTGAATTCGTGGCCCCCTCCTTCTAGCGCCAAAATGTTAATGCTCGAAAATGTGTCAACATTAACGAGACCCAATTTGTGATTTTGGGCCGGGCCCAATGCTCGCTTGGAGGTTGGATCGGGCCGATTCTTCGCGGCCGGGGTTGAGTCGTTGCCCAGACGAGGCGACGGAGTCAGCGATGTATTCGTGGAGATACGACTCGTCGTTGTATGGGGTGAGTTCCTGCAAAATAAACAAACGATGCCGGACCTTACAAGATGAAGGCTGCCTACGTACCAAAATGGGATCAGGGCATCACGTAGTTCAGCGTTAGTGGGTGTTTGAATGGGGCGAGTCGCTTGATTTGGCTCTGTTGTGGCAAAAGTATTTCCCGTTGTATTCTCATTGCTTCCTTTGCCGAGAACGCCCTCCGGTTCTGGAGAGAAACGAGAATAACGTCGCTCCCGAGCTTGGCTCACCGAAGTTCGTTAGTCTCAGACCTCGTCTCTTTTAAGGAAATATTATACTCCTCGAGCTTGATTCGTCAGGGAATCGTCCACGACGTTTAAACTGTATAATTAATTAAAGGTTTTAGAAAATTAAACTTGGATTTTTATTACATATATGCTTTGTAGCACGAGAACCAATAATCCAAGAATTTTGCAAATTAAATTTATAGTTAACAGCTTTAATAAAACACGAAGAACCTGCATCGAAGGTGGCTAGATTCACGGTGGCTTCCGAAGTTGATGCAACTCAATTTTCACTTGAACTCAGGTGTTTTGACAGCATCTCAATGATTTGATGACACTGTCTTGGAGACAAGGCTGATAAAGGTGCATCAGAATTCTTAGTCTTTACTTCGATCTATCCAGCTTGTGTGTTGACCATGTTCCCGTAACTTGTGCTGGAAAACCATGGATCTTGTAGCATTTATCCATGGTATGTCCGTGCATTTTGCAATGTGTATAGAAAGGATGCTCTTTCTTGAACTGTCTTCGTGGTGCATTCTCATCCTTGACAGTCATAGCCATGGAATTACTTGCATCATTGATCATTGAACTGGCCCCAATGGCTCTCTGATTCTCTTCTTGGAGTACCAGGGCGGAGATGCGTTTTATGAGTGAGATTGGATCCATCTACACGATTCGACCTCTTATTGCATATTCTGTATTGTAGAAATCAAAACATGCCTTTGTCTCACATGGAGGCTTGAAGTCTTTTAACTCTTCCCATATACTTTTCATCTTGGTGAATAAAGTTGACACAGAGTCATTTCCTTGACGAATATTAGCTATATCACGTCGAAGCTGAAAGATTCTGGGGCCATTCCTTGCTGATATTTTTCCTTGATATCTTTCCAGATATTGGTGGCCATATCTGTGAAGAGAATAGACGAAGAGATCTCCTTCGACAATGAGTTCATAATCCATGATACTAGTATATTGTTGTTGCGAATCCACGAATTGACTAGTTGAGGATCTTCATCTGTTGGCTTCGATATAGATCCATCAAGAAATCCGAGCTTGTTCTTGATAGAGAGAGCAATTTTCATCAATCTGGAGCACGAAGCATAATTGTGTCCTGTAAGCTGTAAGGACATGAGAAACAAGGACACCACTTGGATATTTGGAATGGTGGAAATAGTATACGCTGAGCTGATCGTCGATCAGAGATCTGGCGATGATCGATCTATTCACTACTTCTTTCTTGACGATCTCAGATTCCATCTTGAATAATATTAATATAAGGAGACAAAGAGTAGATGATATTTCCATGGAACTTCAATTTTAGCACATCATTAAACTAAGAATCATTGTTGATTTCCAAAGATTTCATATCACTTGTGTTAACTTCTTGGTACATTCTAATGATATTTGAAAAGAAATGAGAATAAGTGTTACTGTTAAAAAGTTTGCATATTTGAAGTCATTTTTGGTGTTAGAAAATTTGAGCCAAAGGTTTAAGTGATTTTGGTTGCAATTTTGGAGTTTTCAGCATTATTTAGCCTACTTTCCAGCTCAACAACAAGGGGCACATTGGACATTTTACCCTACTTGCAGCCATCTCATCAGCCATGAAGGACCACAAGCTGATTGGGTGTGAAGAGGACACGTGTTAGGGCTACAAGAGGAAAGGAAAGAAGCTGGATTTGAGAGGGCTGCACACCAGAGGAGAAGGGGGATGACGGCTGGGAGCTGCAGGAGAAAACTAGAGAGCAAAAGAATGGTGGCAAAAGTATCAAGAGTTGTTTGAAGGCTGATTTGAGCAATTTCTTAGCAACATTTTGAAGCTCGACAACCTATCAACCTCTTCTACAGTTTGCGGTTCTTTAATCATGTTTATTTGCTGCATTTATTTTGGATTTATTGTTATGTTTCAAGTAGCTATTAGCTAACTTTGTTATGGTTGAGATTGTTGATTGTACCTAGATTGATGATAGTTTAATGACCAAGTTGTGTGTTATTTGGTATTGATAATTTGTTTATCCAAGTTGTGTTAATATTTATATCTCTTCTTAATGAATGGGAACATTTGTTTAAGAGATTAGCTATTTAAAGAAATTCGGGAAAGGTTGCTTTAGATTGTTTTTAACTTGGATAATGCAAGAAATTTGTTTAGGAATGAGCTAAGATCTTGTACAACTTATTGCATTTGGTATTTTACTTGTTCTTAGATGATTTTAGAGCATAGGAATATGCCAAAATGAAACTGAGATATCATAGTTACAAAATTTTCGGAAGAGGTTTTGTAGTGAAATGTGTTGACGAACTCGATATACTGCTATAGCAACTCCACAACAGGACATAAACTTGAAATCTAGGTGAAAATTAGCAATCCCGACCATCTTTTCCCGAACTCCCGATATCCTGGTTTGCGACTTTTTGTCATCTTCCCTCTGTTTTTATCATTAGAATTCTGGGTTTTGTTTTAATTTGTAGTTTGATCTCATTTATCTTTTATCTCATAAAAAAAAAACCATAAGCTCGACTATTTATTTTCATAAAAACTGGTTTGGATAATATTTTCTTGCTAAATTAGTCCTCGTGGAGATGATATTATATTTATCACTTTATTACTTGAAGCGACTCGTATACTTGCGATATTTTACGCAACAGTAGACTGATTTGTGAAGAACTCAATCTCTGGCAACGAGCATCAATGGCGGAAGGGAGTTAGCTCTGATGCCATATTTATTTCTCAAGATGAGCACGAAAGAGAAATCGAGAGAAAGATAAACTGAATTTAAAAAATACATCTGAAATATTTCATTAAATTGAATGAATGATTACAAGGTAACAGAGGGTATATATATATACTCAGTAATCAAACAGAAATAACCGTAATATAACGGAAAAGGAAAGAAGAAGAAAATAAAACTAATGACAAAGACATGAACCTTGATGAATGACAGTGCAGTAATGTAAACGACAACATTTATACATGTGTGTTCTAATAGTTTCCGTTGGTTTTGTTATTCGTAACCCTGCTTTGAACTGTACAAATATTTAAGAGGTTCTAAAACTTTTGACTTTGAAGGACTGTATAGTTACTGTAAAAAAAGAAAGAAAAGGAATGTATAGTTGCATGAGACATGTACAAAATTGTACAATTTTAGAGCGATATATTGTGTAACGAGACGCAATCCCTTATCATAGCGATAATTTTGATTTCATACGATATCTTATGTCAAACTACAAAATCGCATATTTTAGCGACAATATCATACCATAATTAGGCCGACGTCGTATTGTTTGGATGCGATTTCGTCCTTTCTCAGATTATGTCGAAAATTTCTCACAATTTGAGTTTCTTATTCTATTTTTCCCTCGTGGAGTATTGTTGCTGTGAAATATCCATGTTATTTGACATTTTTGTTGTGGTCATATGTCTAGCAGTATCCTGGTTTATACTGACGGTTACTTATGCGATCTCCCTATCCGTAAAGCAGAATTGGTTCGTTTTGGTTGAGATATTTCAAGATTTTGTTGCCTATTATTGCAAGTCTTGGAGCTGAATAAGCATTTAAAGCCTAAAAATAAGTAATAAAACCTAAAAATAAGAATTTGTTAGATTTTTTAGAGCTTTGTGGACTCTATTTAAACTAATCTAAACAGCCAAAAACGTTCATCCTTTCAGCCATAAAGTGAGAGAAAAACCCCGTGAGCTACAATGAGCTTCTGATCCATTTTTCTCATATTTTCCGTGGATCCACTGTTGGCGTTTTCTTCCTTAGAAGAAGCCTGAAGAAATCTGAAGCGCTTCAGTTATCGTCACCTGTGATGTGCATGTATGCACTCATCGACACTCGCCGGAAGTCGCCTTACCCTCTTGGCGAGCCGCCGTTTCGTCATCTTACTCAGCAGGTTACAAGACTGGTTACATTGTCTAGCAAGTGTTTTCCAGTTTGTTGATCGATGAACAAATCGATTGTGTAACGTCCATCTTGTAATTATCCATGTTGATTAGTCTAGGTGAGGGCCCTGTAGAGCAAATAAGTATCGAATTGCGTTGACAAAATTTTGCGTCAAATCTCGCAAGTATACAAGTCGCTTCAAGTAATAAATTGATAAATAGAGTATCGTCTCCACGTGAACTAATTTAGCAAGAAAATATTATCCAACCCAATTTTTATGAAAATAAATAGTTGAGTTTATAATATTTTTGATGGGATAAACACTAAATGAGATAACACTACAAATTAAAACAAAACCCATAATTCAAATGATAAAAACAGAGGGAAAATGACAAAAAGTCGCAAACGAGGAGTTCGGGAGTTTGGGAAAAGATAGCCGGGATTGCTAATTTTCACCTAGATTTCAAGTTTATGTCCTGTTGTGGAGTTGCTATAGCAGTATATCGAATTTGTCAACACAATTTCACTACAAAATCTCTTCCGAAAATTTCGTAAATATGATATCTCAGATTTAATTTGGCATATTCCTATGCTCTAAAATCATCTAAGAACAAGTAAAATACCAATTGCAATAAGTTGTACAAACTCCTAGCTTATTCGTAAATCAACTCTTTGCATTATCCAAATTAATTTCAATCTAATTCAACCTTTCCAAAATTTCATTAGATAAAATAATCCCTAAATCAACATGTTCATGTTTCAATCAGAGATTTAAGCATTAAGAACTTGGATAAACAATTTTTCAATACCAAAGAGCAAACAACTTGGCCATTAAATTATCATCAATCTAGATTAAATCAACCATAACAAAGCTAGCTCATGGCTACTTGAAACACAACAATAAATCCAAAATAAATGCAGCAAATGAACATGATTAAGGAACCGCAAATAGTAGAAGAGGTTGGTAGGTTGTTGAGCTCCCAAATGATGTCTAACATTTGGCCCAAACAGCCTCTAAACAACTTCTAGTACTTTTGCCAGCCTCTTTTGTTCTCTGGCTTCCTCCTGCAGCGCCAAGCCGCAATCTCCCTTCTCTTTGGTGTGCAGCCGTAACTTCCTTCTCTGCTCCAAGAATTTTTTAGCTCCTTCCTTTCCTTTTCGAGCCCTAACATGTGTTGGCTTCTCTGCAATAAGCTTGTGGTCCTTCATGGTTGATGACATGGCTACAAATGGGTGAAATGTCCACTTTGACCCTTGTTGTTGAGCTGGAAAGTAGGCCACATGAGGCTGTAAAGTCCAAAATATTCAACACAAATCTCTCTAATTTTTTAGCTCATACTTTCTACACCAAAATGACTTCAAATATGTAAACTTTTTACAATTACACTTATGCTAATTTCTTTTCAAATATCATTACAATGCACCGAGAAATTAATACAAGTGACATGAAAACTTAAAAAAAAAACGATGATTCTTAGTTTAAAGATGTATAAAATGTGAAGTTCCAAAGGAATATCACAAAACATCACGCGCGTCTCTTGATTTTCTCGAATGTTTATTTGTCATTATTTTCCACATAATTTAAGAACTTGACGTTTCAAATACGTTGTTTTTTTTCTTCTTTCTTTCTTATAATGATACGACTTATCAATAATATTAATACACTAAATATTCACACATCAATTGCCTACAACTCCTTCTAAATGTGGGGCTCGTGACATTTATTCACTTTTAACTACGTTTCATTAATGTCAAGGGTTTTAGGGAGCCTTAGGCGAAACTTTTTTAGGCCTTTATATTCTTGACTAACAAAAAAAAATTAAAGTCATATTATTTTTTACAAATTTTTATTAGAAGCTTGGATGATTAATTCTATTTTTTCAATTGATATCAAAATTGTTTTTATTCGATTAAGTTTTAGATTATCTAATAATTGAATTTAAATTTTAATAATGTAATTTTCTTATTGAAGCATAAACCAAAAACTTACTAATGCCCTATTACATTTTTTATTAATCAACAAGTTTGTACGTTATAATTCATGGAGACAATAAACAAGTAGATAAACATGAATTTAATTTTGAAATCTCTTTAAATTTTAATATTAATTGACTAATAATCGGATTCGGAATGAGCAGTGAGGATAACAAAAAATATATAAAAAAGTGATGGGCTTACATTTATCGTTTTTCTCTCTCTTTCTTTATATCTCCTATTGAATTTTTTTAATGAAAAGTAAGTGGCCCGAGATTTTACTTCCCAAAGTATCTTTCTTGTGAAACCAAAACTTTCACCATCTTCTTCACTTAGTGCAAACTGCAAACTAGAGCTCTGAGTCTGTCCTCCATGGCGACTTCACCTAACTTTAAACCTCCGTCCGTCGCTGAGCCCTAAAAATTGGGGGCTATAGACCGGCGCCTTGGTTGCCTACATCTAGGGCCGGCCTTATTTATTGCTTTAGTGATGTCTCTTTTTCATTTTTTTTTTTCTTGAATAAGAAAATTCGAAGGGTTGTGTTCAGGGGCGGACCCACATTCATCTTGGGGTGGCTGATGTCACCCCCGCAATTCTGAAAATTATATATATAGATATTTTAGATATAAAAATAATTAAAGAAAGACTAAATCTTTTCTCTCACCTTAGCTTGTCACCCCTAAGCCCAGTACCCCTAAGCCCAGCCCACTGTCTATCGATTTCCAACTCTTCATTTCTTTTTAAGGAGATTTCCCACTTTTATATTATATTAATATTTGAAATAAAAATTTAAAAACTGATAAATTACTCTCTCTCTCCCCCTCACTCGCATCTTATTAGGCTAGCACCTACTTAGTACTTACTTTTAACTTAGTTTTTGTTTTGTTTTTATATATTCTATTAATTTCATCTACTTGTTTGTTTACGTTTTTATTTTTTTTCTTCACATATGATGGATTTTATGTATATTTTCAAAGATATTGTCTGATAAAAATAATAGAATGTTTATTTTCTACTAATATTTTATACACACCGTAATATGCCGTAGTCAAAACATTTTTTTTTCATGTATAACTAAAAATAAAATGTATTCTAAATTTTGTAAGCGGGGGCTGATTTGATTAATACTCATAAAATAAAAATATTGAAAAAATATATTTAATTGTATAAAAATCACTATTTTAATTAAAGAGTTTTAACAATGATTTTTTTTTTTTTTTTTTTGCAAACTAGTAAAAAATTATTAAGAATAATTCATTTAGTTTAGAATTCGCATTTGTCAAAAAAAAAAAAAAAACTCGCCACCCCCTACATGTAATCGTGGGTCAGCCCCTGATTGTGTTCAAAAGTTAAGTTATATTTTCTTTCCTAAGAACATAATCTCCAGTTCCCAATGAAGTGAGTTTTTAAGTGTAATACCCGGCTGCTTTCTCTATCGACGAAACATGAATCATTCTATAGTTATCATGTTATCTTCACTTCAATATTTTTCTTGTACGGCTTCACTTATATTGAAAGACTCCAAACTATGCAAGTTTAGATTAAGAGAGTGTTGTGAGACAATCAAAGAGTTCAGATGGAAGATTTTTATTTTGATGAAAATAAGTAGAACGAATGTGCATAAATCAACATTATTATAGAAGGCAAAAAATGGTAATAGCTTGTTCGAATACATGACTTATTAGAATATAGTTTTGTGCATTAATTATTTACTCATACATATACACTAGATCATGAGATTATTATGAAGCAATCTACGAGTCTAAAAAAATAAAAAATAAAAATGATGAAAATACTCGCAATTGAATAATTTGTTGCGTACATGTTCAATTTTTTTAACATATTGGGGGTTGTGTGCTATTATTCCGAGAGTGTGAATTGTTATTGTCAAAGACTCCAAACTATGCAAGTTTCGATCATAGAAACTCATAACTTCACTACCTCAGATAAATGTACATCTGATACATGCATGTGAAGTTTGAGGGCAATTATTATTATTCTACCAAAGGATTTTCTCGACTTTTTAAGTTAATTGATTGCGGAAAAGATTAATTCAATATAAGAGCTATGTACAATGAATCACATAGAAAATCTAATTATACATGTTTGTGCAAATTTATCGTTAACTTCGTAATTTTGAATCTTTTTCTTTTTCCAAATTCGAGTTTCCTTCAAATATTTAGTTCTATACTGGTATCCAGCACACGATTAGAGACGCCTCGTATGACAAAGACTAGAGTATACTTGCTTTGATCGATGCTAGTTGACATATGAAGAAACGACAAAGATCCGAACGCCCAAGCTAGGCTGTCGCGGCCGCCGACTCACGTAGAGAAAGAGATCGCGGGAGATTAAGAATGGGATTTAGTTACTTTAATGATTCAAGGAAAGTTACTTATAGTTTTATAATATACGGTAAAACATCTATAAATTGATAATGTGGGACAATCAAAATTTATTATATTATCAAATAATTAATTTATAAAGTATAAGTTATATAATCATTTTAATTATAAAAAAAAAATCTTATATAACACGTCAAGAATATTGCAATTAAAATACATAGTTTTAAGATATATAATATTACTCAAATAGATATTTTTTCATTCAATGGTGCAATTGTAGCTACAAAAGTGCCTAATTTTGTTTAATTAAGGCGACAAATGTCCAAAGTAAAATTTATGGCAAAACTAACTAAAGTGATCAACAAATTTGAGGTAACACATTTTTTCGTCTATTTTTTTTCTCTTTCCAATTTAAGTAAGAAAAGATGCTAGGTAGTTGGATAAGCACATGAATGTATATCTTATATATGATCAAGTAGGACTTTGCTGAAAATTAACCGACGTCCATTAAATAAATTGAACGTGAACATGCGTCGCCTCTTATTTGTTGGCTTTGGTTGCTTTTCCCGTTATTTTTCATTTTAAATCGCTGCCTACGTTGGTCAAAGTTTGGGTATTTTTCCGTAATTATTTCATTAGTTATTAATACAGTAATACATGATGATTCCAACCAATCTCAATATTCCAATAAAATTACTCTCACACAAATAGCACTGTGAATTGCAAACCCTGGTTTCACGCAGCCCACAAATTCCCTGAAGTTATCTGTTCCAACTGACATCGACCATCCTGCATTCCTGCTGAATGCATGGCTATTTTTTACGTATATGTATATGTATATGTATGTATGTATGTATGTATATATATATATATATATATCAGTGTACGGATGAAGTTCTGAATCCAGAAAAATACTAATAAAGCCCATACACAATAAGCACAGCTTCAGTACCTTTCCCATATTAAACGCATTTCAAACCCTAACAAAACCACGTAGAAAGTAATTACATGCAGCCATGCAGGCCTCAGGCTTCATGCTCGGTGCGAAGGCTTACCCTTTGTGGGCCCCACCACCGGCTAGTGTCGGACGAGTCTCTGCCGTGGCAGTTGCTCCGGCGAGCCTGGGCCGTCGGAGGAAGCACTCGCTGCCTGCACAGAAAGAGGAGGTGTTCAAGTTGCTCGAGGGGTGGCTCTCAGAGCGGGTCCTGCCGCTCCTCAAGCCCGTAGAGCGGTGCTGGCAGCCCAGTGACTTCCTACCCGACTCTTCCCGTCCCTCGGAAGAGTTCCTGGCTCAGATAAAAGCACTTCAAGATCGGACGGCTGAGATTCCCGACGAGTACCTGGTAGTGCTCGTCGGAAATATGATCACAGAGGACGCGTTGCCCACGTACCAGACCGTAGTCAACACCCATAACACGACCAGAGACAAGACTGGCGCGAGCCAGAGCCCGTGGGCCCAATTGACCCGGGCATGGACCGCTGAGGAGAACCGCCACGGAAACTTGCTCCGGTCCTACCTTTACTTGACGGGTCGGGTCGACATGAACATGATCGAGCAGACCATGCAGTACCTCCTTGGAGCTGGACTGGTGAGCAAAGGTGAAGATTTTATACCCGTCCAGGATACTGGTTTTGAAATATATTTTTTCTTTAAAAATACCGGTAACAATATATTTAAGTAAATAGTTTCTATTTAGAGTTCTTATATTTATTATTGATAAAATAAAAGGGTACTCTAGCCCCCCTCCCCCCAAATTTTCAATTTTTGCATTTTTTACCCCTTAAAAATTTCTGTTTTTGTATTACTTAGTGCTAAAATTTTAAAAACTACAAATTCGCCCCTCCTTTGCAAAAAAAAATTTAAACCAGCCCCCAATGATAAAATCCTAGTTCCGCCATTGAATGCGTTGGAACAATATTACATTAAAACTTCGATAAATTAATATTCAATTTTGAATAATTTTGATTAAATTATTGGATTTTTATAATCCCAACTTAAATTAATGTTATTCAATTTAATACTCGATAAATTAATAATCTCAATATTTATTCATTAGTATTAATTTATAAAGATTTTATTATTTTGGCGATCAATTCCTGCGGGTAAAACCCTCATCGTTAGCGTGGTAATTAGTCAAACGGCGACCTGTTTTTTATGGATTAAGTGTCGATGAGGAATTTTTGTTTAACTATCTTTTTTATTCAGATTTACGTTTGGGTGCTCTAGTTTCATTTTATATTTTCAATTCACAGTCGTCCACGCTCTTTCATGTCGTTTATGTTTAAGTCTCATAACACGATGTCGTTCGACAGGACCTGGGATCCGCGAACCACACGTACTTGGGTTGCGTGTACGCGGCGTTCCAGGAGCGCGCAACGTTCGTGACGCATGGCAACACGGCACGGATGATGAAGAGCTTCGGCGACCCCGTGCTCGCGCGCATCTGCGGGACCATCGCGGCAGATGAGAAGCGCCACGAGAGAGCCTACACGAAGATCTTCGAGAAGTTTATCGAGGTGGACCCGGGCGGTTCCGTTTTGGCCGTGGCGGGCATGCTACGGAAAAAGATCACCATGCCAGGGAACTTTATGTATGACGGGCACGACCCAGGGCTGCACGACCACTTGTCGGCGGTGGTTCAGCGGCTGGGCGTGTACACGACGTATGATTACGCGGACATAGTGGAGCATCTGATCGGGGAGTGGCGGCTGGAGAAGCTGGAGGGGCTGAGCGGCGAGGCGAGAGGCGCGCAGGACTTTGTGTGCGGGCTTGCGCCGAAGATAAGGAAGTTCCAGGAGAAGGCGGACGAGCGCGCCCGGAAGATGGGCCCGGTCAGCGCCAATTTCAGCTGGATATTCAACAAAGAAATCCTGTTGTGAATTAGGTAAACCGCGAGGAGTGGTTTCTCCAAGTTGTTTGTGACCGATGTTCTTATTTTAGTAATATATGTAAGAAATTCTAGCAAAACTAGAATGTAAAAAGCTAGTGTTAGTAACTAAGTTATAAGGTTGTCAAAAAAAAAAAAAAGAAACCTAAGTTATAAGAGTGAAGCAAAATATTTTAGAAATAAAAATAAAAATCAAGACAATTGTAAATCGGAGAATAGTTTATTCTACGAGAGATGTCCGGATTTCGTTATTTATTCTACAAAAGTATAAGGACTATTTTTATTATGATTCTATTGTAGAATGGGCCATTCGATTGTCAAGTAACATAAAATATACAATATTTTACTTATTTTGAAATATAAATATTTCAATATTATTATTTGATTAAATAATAAAATAATATTGAAATATTTTCAGAACGTTTGTATTTATTTTTCAATAATATGGAAAAATCAATACATTTTTTGTTAAAAACGATGAAAGGGTCAAATTCACAACATAATCATAAAGAACATTAGTCATTTACGCTATTTTGTAAAGTCGAGGCCAAATTTTCGCATTTATCAGAAATCATATCTTATTGTTTGATTAAAAGTGTAGAAAATAGTGCTTCCTCATTAAAAATAAGTTAGCTGATCTCTGAGTTAGAAGTGTTGTCCAATCCAAACCAAATAGCCAAATCTTGGCATGAGATTCAAGTCACTTAAAACATGCCAAGAAATCTCTCCCAAAGCAACGTTGACCTAAAACTTTTCCTACAAATAGTCAACTCAACTTCCAACATATTCCACACTAATATTCCAAAAGTTTCAACCAACTAAGACTAACCAAATATGGCATTGCAAAACAACTTCAATTACTTCCCTCACTTCTCTCCACCACCGCCCTTCCACCCTTCTCAGCAGCCGCCTCGGCCACCTCATCTCCCACCTGTCCAGCCGCCTCCGCCGCCACCTCATGATCACCCCATTAAACCACCTCCCCCGCCTCATCATCCCGTCCAACCGCCTCCGTCCCCTCATCTCCCACCCGCCCAACCGCCACCCGCACGTCACCACCATGTGACGGTGATAGTGGTCGTCTTCGTCTCACTCGGAGGCGGCTTCTTCCTGGCGTTCATGGCGGCCGCGCTTTTCTGCTTCCTCAAGAAAAGGAAGAAGCGTACGGTACAAGAAACCGAGATCATTCATTTCGACGAGCACAAGAAGATCAAAGAGGCCGTCGTGGAAGGGCCGCACGGGACTCAGACCGTCGTCCTGTCCGTCGAGGATGATATTTATATGGATGAAGAGATAAAGAGGAACGAGATTATTGAGGATGAAACTGGCTTGAAAAACAATGCATCAGCTTCAGTGCCTACTTTGCCTATTTCTCAGCACCATCGTCATGAAGAACATAAGGCTTGATTGTTGTGTTCTTACAATAATTCCAAGCTAATAAATTGAAAAATGAAGATAAAATTATAATAATTAAACCTATTAAAGCCTTAACTGTTTTCTTACCTGATTTCCTCCATTTTTATCTATTTATTTATTTGTTCCAAATCATTTCACTATGATAACTCATATGTAATAAACTGTTTCTACGACATTGTTGCATGGAATGGAATATGTACAATTGAACAGAATTAGTCACACGTTTTGTTCTTGTTCCGAGGTAAACGTATTAATTAAAAGGGTTTATTTATTAAGTGAATATCTAATTGACAATTGGAAGTGTCAATACAGGTTGGGGCCCACATGGGTAATAAACATTGGCATTTAACTAGCTAATTAATCTATAACAAATTAACCAAGTGTAAGATATTACCTCATTTGGCTGCGGCCATACATGTGACTCGGCTATTGAAAGAGACTCCTAATTTATCACAACCCAGTTATAATGTATAAAATAAGGTTAATATTTACTATTACAATCGTAAATAATATTTTATACAATATTGTGTAAACGACCATTACTCAATTGAATTCCGAAGCTATTTAAGTTTGTTGAAAATAGATACATCACTCTTAGTTTTTACCTATATATTTCAATAATATTTGTACAAAAACATTAATACACAAATTGAGTAGATATAAATAATGATTTTCCAAACATAGTGGAATTAGTTAGTGTTATGTGCATTTTTCATAACATATAAAAATTAGGCCCGTTTTTGCAAAAGTCAAAGCCAGTGACGAGGCAACGAAGCCGACAAAGCGACGAAGGCGACGAGGCAATGAGGCAACGAGGCGACAAAGCCGACGAAGCGACGAAGCCATCGAGGCGACGAAGCCGTCGAGGCGACAAGGCGGCAAAGCCCCTCATCGGAGCTTGACGAGAGCATAACTTGCAAATATTCTACACGACGAGAAGATCCGAGACTACGAAAATGTCCGGGAAATCCTCTGGATTTTCCCGAACACAACAAACGGACTCGTAGAAAACCCGAAGACATCAAAGACGAATCAAGAAGCACCGACGACCCCTTTTGCAGACAAGGGGCCTTGACGACCCCTCTGTTGCAGAGGAGAAATTTGTAGGCCCCTGGAGGTGCAATATTCAGAGAATTCCCAGACCCTTGGAGGTGCAATATCCAGGGAATTTGCAGGCCCCTAAGGTGCAATTTCAGGAAATTAGTTTTCCTATAAATAGGAGTCTTCCGCCCCTCATTTCCACACTCACTCACAGCTTTTTCTAGAGCTTCTTTCTCTAGATTTCTCTCTCGAAAAACTCGTCTACCCTTAGGGGAAATGACTTGAGTTAAGAGCTGAGATCGATCTAGAAGCTGAGTCTCATTCTCGGCAAGAAAGGTTGTTCGACGAGTCAGCGAAGGCATCCCTTCGTCGGGATAAGGCCCCTCGTCAGACGAGGTCACCTACCCTGACAAGGTTGACAGAGGAAGGAGCTTCTCTCGTCGGGACAAGGCCCCTCGTCAAACGAGGCCACCTACCCCGACAAGGTCGACAAGGAACATTTCTTGACAGGTGGAGCGCCCTCGCCAACCTTGACAAGGTCGATAAAGGAGCACACCTCGTCAGGTCAAGGCTCTTGCTGTACTTCGCCAACACGAGGGAAGTTCGAAATTGAGATCGCCAACACCTACGAGGTCGACGAAGGATACATCACACCAAGGGTCACCCCCGCTATGCCTATAATAACTCTTCCGACGAGTCAAGCCACATCGTCATTCACCCGTCGTTTATCACTAACCCCGAACTACGTGGGACCTGATTCACTTAAACTGAGATACGTAGGTAGCCTCGCCCAACCATAAGCGACAGGGCACATGCCCACTCTACCCTTTTTTGCAGGTCCTCCCTCGCCATAGGAGCTCGCCAAGGAAAGAAGATCACGAAGAATCATCAAGACTAGCTCGGAGCTTCGTCAAGACCGGAGTTTGCACAGACAGGGATATTACCAAGACAAGGACTCCGCCCCGACGAGGAGCTTCGCCAAGACAGAGACTTCGCCTAGACTAGGAGCTCCGCCAAATCAAGGATTCCGCCAGGATGAGGAGCTTCGCCGTGAACTGGACTTCGCCACCACGAGGCAAGTTCGTCGAGGATTGTCAACGACAGCCCGGAGACTCATCCAAAACAACGGAATCGCCTCCCGCTTTGACGATCATCAGTCAACCTGCGTTGACTCAGCATTCAATTATCCTTGTGTTCAGCGGGTCAATCTCGGGACCCGAACCTTAGATCTGAATCTAAGTTAAAGCCATTTTTATGCATTGACAATTGGTTATAATTACAAAAAATGTTTAATTATACAAATAAAATAGTATAAGAGTGTATTATATGATGCAACTTCTCCGTTTGTATTGATATGATTGATGGAATTATATATATATATATTCTAAAACTACACTAGATAACAAACTTTCAACACCAAATAATCGGATTGGAGTTGGTGTTGGACGTACCTGATTAGTATGTCCTATAATTCAAATGATAATGCTATTTGTATAAGATCATGACATTGAGTTCGTTAAAGATTAGGTTTATGACTTATCAATGACAATTCTGTTTCAGTTTTCTTTATGAATATAATGAAAGTTTTGATTCCATAGTTTTCATCACACTGGTCTAAGTGAGGAGGTTTGACCTACACAATATAATAATAACTAGATTTCCACATTTCAGATTATTAATTCGATATGATAATCGGTAAAACTATTGATGAACTCAATCATAATTAGGTGGTGATCTATTACCGAATCATGGTGTTGGTCTGCATCATTGAGAGTAGTCAAGTATGAAGTGTCTTCATATTGGACAGAAGAGACTTACTTTGAACGCATCAGTCCGTCAATGGCAGCTAGTAAAGAAGTCGAAATGATGGTCATATAGAATCAGAGTATGTCCTGAGGTAGCATGGGTATATACGGTTTAACTTAAATGATCTTTGATTTAATCGTTTCAGTTTACAATCAAGTATCCCTAACACTTTTATTTTGGAATCGGAAGAATGACCGCAGTAAACTGCATGACTACAAATACTGATAATAACTTTATGATTTCCTTTGTTGTAATTTATGGGAAGCTAAGAAGTACTCATCCGGAGCCTAACAACTTCATAAACTGTTAGGTGGGTAACTTTGCAATAATCATGAAAACAAAGGTAGTATCGTCTAAACGGGATTACGGAGATCAACCAGAAGGGTTCGTGAAGAAAGGCCATTAAGGGAAGGTTTGCTGGTTAATAAAATGTATTTATGGTTTGAAGCAAGCATCCCGGTCTTAAAATTTAAGGTTTGATGAGACCATCAAAACTTATGGGTTCGAACGAAACGTCACTGAGGCCTGTGTTTATACTACCCTCGCCAATAGCGAAGGTCACCCCCGCAGCGTAGGTAGCCTCGCGCAACCGTAAGGCACGGGGTTCGGACCCGATCTACCCTTTTTTTGCAGGTCCTCCCTCGCCATAGGAGCTCGCCAAGGAAGGAAAATCACGAGGAATCATCAAGAACACCCCGGAGCTTTGCCAAAACAAAGAATTCTCCTAGACAAGGAGCTCGGCAAGGAGGGAAGTTCATCGAGGATCGCCAAAAATAGCGTGGAAGCTCGCCAACGACGAAGGACTCACCTCCAGCTTTGACGATCATGAGTCAAATCGTGCTAATTCTAAATTCGATTATCCACGTGATCACCGGGTCTAACTCGGGGCCCGAACCGTGGATCAGGTTCTAAGTTAAAATTATTTTTATGCATTTATATTATAAAAAAAAAAGTAGATAAGAATTGTAATTGTAAAAGAAAACTTTTCAGGTCAACCTTCAATAGAAATGATAAAACAATAATTATATATGCTAAAACAATTTAATATCATGTATTATTAACTATGTTACTAGGATTTGGTAAACCCTTATTATACTAAACTCGTCAAGACGTGGAATACTTCATCTTAATTGGGCTAAAGCCATTTGGCCTTTTCGTGCAATCGTCACCACACTTGCAGTCAAAAAATTTTAAAATTTTATTTAAACGAAAAACAAGGCAAAAATAGTTCACCTGTTACGATCTATTGAGACAGTAATGCTTTAAAATTTGTTATTAAATATTACATAACTACTTGGTGAAATTCTAACACGATAAAGAAGAATAACACTAGTGTTTAGTATATAGAATAATTATATAACGAGAGTCTTACTCTTAACCCCTTATTTATTACTTGAGATTGATTATATCTTGTACGGCCGCAGTCCGTATTAGTGGCGAAACTACTATTTATATTCGGGATGACTAGATTTTAATTTTTATCAAAATGATATTTACGAGTTTATATTTAAATTTTAGTAAAAATTAAACGAGGTTGAGTTTTAATTTTTTCTTTTTCTTTTTCCAAAGGGGATCAACCCGACCCCCTTTGTTCTTACTTCGGCCCCTGGTATTTTAATAATAATATATATATGTTAGATACATGTTATTTGTATCATAATAAATTAATAATAATGCTAGTCGGCAGAATTAGTCTACGGTAATGTACACGTAAAACTTATCAATTTAAAATAGATGTGAATGGAGTCGACCACACATTTACAGGTATATCAGTGAATTAAAGTCCATTTAATAGTAGAATGTATAGGTCATTTTTATTTTCTTAAATTGTTTTAAAAATGAGTTTAAATATGAGTGCAACTTACGGTATCTCAGTATTAATCATGAAAACAAATGCACTATTCTCAGTATAACACAATAATACGCTCCTAATTAATTTCACAGAGTGTTCGAATACTAAAAAAAATCAAGTTCACCCTAAACAGTGCCAAAATTATAGATCTAGACCAAAATTTATAAGCAAGACAAATACAAAGAATTGCAATGGTACATACATACACAAACAAGCAAAAAGATAAAAGAGGAGTTATATTCCACAGAAATTTTAGAGACACGTGGCCGTCAAAGGATGTTGCACTGGCCGCTTTCGTGGTGGCCATACGACGTGTAGCTGACGGGGATGAGTCCGCAGTCGTTGCAGCAATTAGGCAACATGATTGGTGCACAATATATCATTGTCTCTGGCGGCTTTGGTGGCCCGACAGTCACAACTTCTGCAAATCTTTTCGCCTTCCTCAGCTGTTGTACTATCAGCACGGGGTCGACGTCCCCAATCACCGTCAACGTCCCTTTTGCCGCATCTGCCATCACCTGGTTGATCCCTGCTCACATTTTCAAAACCCCCTTTTCTTGAAAAATGGGACTCGGAGCCGGAATTCTAATTACGGGTAAAACATGTTCCAAAAAAGGCCTCTACATTTAGTAAATCCAATAATTTTTAATATATATGTATATATACACACGAATATTAAAACTTAATCAACATAAATTAATGAACAATTGCTTTGAGGGATATTTAATGATATTATTGAGCTCGTTATTTAAACTAAAACTTGGAATTAAAAACTCGAGAAAATCTTGATTTTAAGGGCCAGCAAATTTACGCGACTCCGGTTCCCTCACCCTGAAAGCCGAACTGGTTCTTAATACAGTTCTTGATAACCACTTTTATATATGAAAATAATAATAATACGTCCTCGTAATAACCAGGTGTTTAATATTCACCCTAACCTTACTCAGCTAATAAGAAGTCAAACACGCGTTTGTGATTCTTAGCTTACCGGAGAGCTTCGTGACCGCCTTGAGCAAGTCCTTCTTGCACTTCTCGCAGTTGATGTTCACTTTCAAAACGGTTTTCTAATGTAAATCACACAAACACAACCACTGTTAAAGAAAATATTCCATTCTATTTCTCGTATTAAATATATAGAACATAACTAGTATTTATTTACTTAATACGTACGTACCTTGACGGGCGACATATTAAGAAACGGCTCAAGAAGGGTTTGTAGTAAAGATCAAGCTACACAATCAGAACTTTTCGTAATGATTGCAAAGAGTTCGAGATGACAACGCTCTATACATAACTATACATATATTTATAGGCGTTGGACAGTTGCATTCGCGATTCAACGAGCGTGTCACCTTTCAAGTAGGTCCAGAGTGATCCATTTGCAAGGACTGACCACTTAATTTAATGCAAGAAAATGAATAAATATATGTTTAATGGGGTTTTAAGACTTTGACTGGGTAATGATATAAAGTCAATCATTTGTGGAATCCTAGTTGCGAACGAGAGTAGGTCAAACTCAGAGCCACTGGGAATGTTTTTGTCCCATACTGCTTGGTGGAAACGATGTTCTACCTTTCATACAGCATATATACATAAAGATTTCATTTCATATACATATAAAATGATTACAAATGAAAGGAGAATTACCACTTAGAAACGTTTGATTTGATTAAATTGGTTTGTTGCAAAGTGAACACAGAACCGATAAACCACCGGAATAGTGTAATTTTATGATTATATCGAGTAGTCATGCAAATATCAATACGTATATATATTAGATTTAATAGGTATACCAAGAATTGACAAGTGTAATATTAATATAAATTTATAATGGTAATAATTATTTATTAATGGGATTGAGGAATTAATTACTGATGCCCAAATTTTTATTTTTATTTTTAAGAACCCAGTACATATATTCGCCGGCACCGAGCTACAACTACTATTGTTGTCTCCGTCGCTCTGTTGACTTCGCAAATGTCTTGACATCGTCCAACGATTTGATTAGGGATGGAACTTGATTTAAGATTTTGCTTATTTAATTATTTTATATTTTTTTTCTTAATTCAATTTATACATTTTTTTTATTGAGGCAGTTCAGTTTGGATTTTAAATTAGAACTTTCAGTTTGAATTTTCTAATAATATTTCATTAATTAACTTTCTTACGAATAATTATATGAAAATATATTTGATTATTTTTTTGGGAGTCCCTAAAATTTCGGAGCCCTAGGCACGTCCCTCGCCTACAAAGAAGGCCGACTCTGTATATTTCAACGAAAGTTCTCACGGAAACTTTTTTCATAGAAACTTCGTCAAACCCATAGGAATGCCAAAACCTGGTGGCGGAGACGACATATAACAAGGAGTATTTTGCACCGTTTCCATCCAAAAGTACAGGGAGTTTGTGTGAAGGTGTGCCCGGCTAGCCCTAAGAATATTATCACTATTTTCCAATTTGAGAGGTAAATTATATATAAAAAGTGAATTAAAAGGTTTGTTTCGGTAATATATCAAATGCAAATTAATCCAAATACTACTATTTTTTTTTTCTTTTGAAGTCAATCCAAATACAAATATAACAAGTTACGCAAGGCAAGATGAGAAGGGATGACCAGTGTTATTTGGCACGTCACCTACCTACGTATAGAAGATACTAAAAATCATATTGTTAGTTTGTAATTAAAAAAAGTAATATATAATAAATCGATAAGTTTTGGTGCCAAACAGACGTTCCTTGAAGATTCATTATTAGCTTATATAATTTGACTTATCGATGCCATATGTTTGTAGATAAAGTCTGAGGTAAGCTATATATATGATAAATAATAGCGTATTTTATTTATTTATTAATAATGAGGTAGTATGGCTTATGGAGATGTCTAATTTTCATATTTAAACACTTAATTATTCGTAATTATAACCAATATAATAAGCCATATTGATGATCTGTTTATTTTATAATTAAAAAAATCTTATAGACCTACTCTTATGGTCTTCTCCAATCACATTCAATTCATATTTGCAATATATTTATTTTTCTCGAAGAAATCCAGTTAGCAATATGTTAATGGTGCATCTATTTTTATTTTCTATCTCCTTTATAACAACTAGTTCATTAGAAAGTTGTTAGCTCGTCTATATATATATATATATATATATATATATATATATATATATATAATTATATGATTAATACGTTGTTCAATTTAATATTTAAATCGTCTTGAATAGTCCTAGTAGTTTAGATGTCTTATTAGTTGTAAGTATTCTAAGATAATCTCACTAGTCACTAATTCTACATATAGAATATTCTGTTTTACTCTATATATATATACGTAAATATATACTCGTTAATCGTATCCTCACTTCTACTCTCTCCATTGTTATAAAATTAATAATTTTTTTAATAATATTCATTTAATTAATATGAAAAACAATTCAATATTTTCTTTCTATTCTCTATTTTAAATATATAAAATATTATAATATAGGTCAAAAACAATGGTTATGTTTTATAGGGGTTAGAATCCCCCTAAAAATAACTCTATACTGATTTTAGTTTTTATTTTTATATTCAAATAGCAGGCTAAACTTCCTTTTGTTTCCACTAAAAAAGAAAAATTAACTTTGGCATAAATCTAATTCCGAGTTTCACCAATGTTTCCATGATCAGCTAGCTAGAGTACCCATACAACGGTATGTATGAAGGAAAAGAAAATATTTATTGTCATTGAGTTTATCGTTACAATATATTTATGATTTTTTTATTCCAAAAAAAATGGTCCAAATTGACAATGAATTGTCGTTTTAGTTGCTCAGAGACAAAGAAAACATAATACTGGAGAGTTACAGGTAGAGACACTAACATGCCGAGAATTTAAAGCGATGATCTCGGCCAAGATTATTCAAAATTACCGAATCTCACGTTCTGAAAGGGATGATCGCATGCGAGTATTATTTTGTTGCTGAGACTCAACTAACTAAATTGGCATACAGTGACACTTCCTCATTTGCATCCCTGTTTGATATTATATCATGCCTTGGGATTTTGCACCTTCTTCGACCCACAATCAACGGGTTGCGACCTCTATGTCAGTCACCTGATCATGTAAATGAAAACACCACCACGCATCGTACGGTGATCACCGGGAAAATTCTCTCTCGCGTATTAAATTCATAAATATAAAATTTCTGCAACCGCGCAATATTTAAATAACCGATTTATGTGAGTCGTCTATCTCCTAGTGCTAGATACCTTGTTGACTAAAAGTGGAACAAAATGGATATGTGAGAGTTAAGGAGATATTCAATCAAAAAATAAATAAATAAGCCACTGACAATGATTATTAGCATATATATGTTGAAGTACCATTAAGCAAAAAAAAAAAAAAAAACTATAATTATTTAAAACGATGGAGATGAGTCGAATCATTGATATGTACGTCATATAATAAAATTATATATGTATATATATATATATAATTTAATTTAATTCTCAAACATAACATAATTAAATTATATATGCGTGTATATAATTCTCATATGTAATATTATTAGACAAAAACCTATAAATTATTATTTGTGAACATTAAATTACTCTAGGACGATCTCCGTAAACCTAACAAAACATATTTGTTAATAAACCGTTGCATAGCTCCTGTAAAAACGTACTGAAATAAATGAGTCATACATGTTCATAAACTACTACATAGCTTTTACAATACCTAGTTTATAAACTATGAAAGTTTTAATAAATCTTTAGTTTTAAAATGCAGCTTAATGCAGGAACTATTCAATCTTTGTCGTTGCATATATCTTTCAATACAGTGTTGCTCTTGCAATACCGTTTTGCAGGTCCTCAAAAAAGCCTCATATTAATAATTCGCCTAAGGCCCCGAAAAGGGTTGGCCTAGCCCTGGCAATAACCTAGCCAAATTACAACCAGAAACTTCGGGGAAGGCTAGCCAAAATACTAGGTTGGCCAGAAGATGGGGGAGCAACAACCAATATCGAAACAGTGTATGTACTTAACATCAATAATACTATCAACCAGACTATAATTTCTAATGGCATACCGAAAGCGAACACTAAATTCAATGGCGTTGACAAAATGTCGAAAAAGAGATTCAGACAGATATTGGAGTAGTAAAACACAGGTAGGTCGCCAGTAACGGCTCGACCAACAAAATGACCAAAGGATGTCTCTACGCAGATACCGATATGGCCAATAGGAGCATGATGGATCAGATGTTAGACACCAAATCTTGTTTGCGCTGAAGCATAAAAAATTGAAACATATCCATAAATGTGTTGTTCTCTCAAAGAGGAACTGATGTTTGGGAGTTTTTCGTGTTTTGTGTAAGGGAAACAAGGTTTTCTAAGCTAGTGATTAGGGTAGTGAGAGATTCAGAAGAAGTTTGGCTTTATTCATCAATTCTTTGGCTACTTCGCATGTTACCTATTAGATTTTCTAAGGCAATTAGATGCTCTATCACAATATCTTTTTAGTTATCTTGTTTTCTTTCGACTAATAGGATTTGGTGAGAATTTGTGATAATTTTATCTTAATTTAACGTGACAAGACGGGAAGTGGTGAAGATTGATCTTGTTCGAGAGAACTCTGAGAAGGCAGGGAAGTAAGCTCCTTAAACAATCATTCAGTTGGAAGATACCTAGACAATAAATCTTAAACAAGACTCTAGGAGCTACACTTATAAACTCTGGAAAAGAATAGGAGCTACACTAATAAAACTTAAACAAGACTCTAAGAGCTACACTTATAACTAGGCCTTTGGGCCAACGTGTTAGGGCTTCCAAATCCAGCCTAACTAACCGCTGCATAGTGTGCATGCTCGAGTCCACCGGAGTGTGTGGGCCACGAGCCAAGGTGGACTTTTAAATCGGGTCGGATTTTTAATTCGACCTTAACTCATTGGATTATTGAATTTTATTTTAAAGATAAATTTTATTTTATGAATTGAAATTAATAATGTTCGACTAATTAATTGGAATTAAAATATAGATATTTTTTTTAGTAAATAACATTGTCTTATTTTACTATTCATAAATAAATAAAATTGGAATATGGGTGATATTTCTTTTTAAGAATATATATCATTAATTTATTTAAATTTTATAAATAATTATTAATATTTTGAATATGGATTATAATTCTTTTAGTGAATAATTATAATCAACATATTAGTTTATTCATCATGAGATACTCGGGCCTATTTTCATAAAAAGAAAAATGTAATATGGTGGCTATACTCATTGGGATATGATTAATGTATCTTCAACAGATTTTTATAAATAATGATCAATAAATGGGTTTGTTTAATGGGTGACGGAAAAATCTCGCTTTTGCGTTAATGTCTTGCGAAAAGGGAATCAAAACTAAGGGCGGGTCACCGTCCACTTCTGGGTGATTGGTTAGGGAGTTCTTCCGTCAACCTGGAGAGTGTAATTCTCGACCCTATCACTACCAACACTCATTAAATAGGCTTATTAGATATAACTCGGTAATTATAACGGCTAAATATAAACAAATTTAATGGGTAATTGAGTGCTTATAGTAAGTTTTTTAACTTAGAAATAAAACGTTTTGTTCGAAACCATGGCAAGTATTGTTTACAAATTTACTATAACAATGCCGAAGTGAAAATACAAAAAACAATTACTATCTCATTTTTTCCCCTCACAGTAACTATATAGAAACTAAAAGAGAAATTGCACCAAATAGCCAATATGAAACATAGGTTTAGCAAAATAGCCAAACTTTGGTTAATTTTGTAAACTAGCCAATTAACATGAGGTGGCATATTAAATTCAATTTTTAATCCTAAAATACCCTTTAATTAATCAATTTAAATTATTATTTTCGTAATTAATTAAAATGGTAATTAATCTTATCAGCACAAATCATGGTAACTGATTACTTTTCATTTAATTAAAAAAAAGAAAAAAATAATATAAATCAGGTTATATAATAACACGTGTAAATGGTTAAGATATATTGACTAGGACCAAATCTTTCCTATTAATTAGGATACAAAAAGAGAATCAGCAGGTTCTTAAAAAATACGTGCTTTCCTATTAATCAGGTTCTATAAGCTATGAATATATGCCAAAAAAAAGAATCGTCATTTTTTTCAAAATCAACCTCAAAATAGGATTTGAGGAACGTTGGCTTTATCCCCTCCAAAACTACAGATCCTTCTTCCACCTCCCTCCCACCTCATTGTTAAATTTTGTTTATTGCAGATCGTTCTCCCCCCGCCGAGTAGCTCTCGATCGCCGCCTTCATCGTTCCGCACTCTTAGCTTCACCCGGTGGAACCAGTGCATCATTGCTCCATTTTTCAAGCCATGTCAAACGAATTTGCTCGAAGAGTCGACCTCTGTCTTCGAAGAGTCGAGAGAGGGATTTGCTCGAACGCGACCTCAGAGCTTTGAATCTGAGCCTGGGGAGGTTGAATCTCGCCATTGGAGGACGTCAAGGTCTGTTGCATGTCGAGCTGCTTCCGGCGCGGTTTTCAGAGCTGGATCTCGGCCTAGGGTTTTGATCGGAGGTGTTGGGCATAGGAGTCGAGCCCAGATTGTGCCTCTGAAGCGGCGATCTCGCAGGCAAGTGATGGTGGTGATGACGAGGCGAATCGCCATTGGAAGTGATGGTGTATTACGAATACACCAAGGCGTGGCAACTTGGCGTCCGCGACGGCCTGATTGAGGTCGGCGTGAGGCCGTACAACGGCATCAGCCTCGAACACCTCGTCGGGACCAAAGTCGGCAGCTCTATCTTCGACGCCTCATGTTGAGGCCTGTTAATTTACGTTGATTCGTTGTTAATTTACGTAAATTCGTTGTTAATTTACGAATTAACGTAAATTCGTTGTTAATTCATTGTAAATTCGTTGTTAATTTACGTAAATTAACGTAAATTCATTGTTAATTCATTGTAAATTCGTTGTTAATTTACGTTAATTCGATGTTAATTTATTATGATTCGTTGTTAATTTACTTAATTCGCGTTTTTAATTTGTTGAAATTTTTTTAAAAAAAATAAATCCGAAAATTATATAAATTTTTTGAATTTAAAATTTGAATTATATAAAAAAAAAAAGGTTTGGTTTTGGTTGTTACCATATTTATAGTTATTTCAATTAATAGCAATATTTTTAATTAATGAAAATAAATGAATTTTTAATTAATATAATTATTCATAATTAATGTCATTGATTTTTTCAGATTAATAACCCACAAATTACGTGGTTAATTTGTATTTATTTTTAATTTTGTTTTTAATTATTAAGGGTAATAATGTAATTAGATATTCACTTAAATAGTAATTAATCAAAGTTTAGCTATTTTGCTAAATCCACTTTCAAGATTGGCTATTACCCTTCAGAACCCAAACTAAAATACTAACATGAAAGTGCAATAATGAACTTGAATAATCATGAAAAATACAAACATGATCTCCACTCAGCTCTTAAAGCATAACACCAGAACTAAATTTTTATATCGCCACTTATTTTGGCGGATTCTTCTTTTCTTGCTTTACCACTTACATTGTGGATAATATTTTTTTAAAAAACTTTTCAAATATATTTTTACTCATATTCAATTTCGTTCAAGTTCATACATAAAATATTTATCAATACTTATCCTTTTTTTTCTCGGTATCGGCTCTGGCTATATTAGTCATTTGATAACCAGGAAACCTCAAAATTCTTTATTCAGTCTTGTTATTAAAATGACATATGTATCCTTTAATATTGTGAGATCTTTAAATATTTAATTAATATGTAGTATTATATTACATTGGAAAAAAATCAGGGAGCATATGAAATAGAAGTATTTATAGGTTAAAATGAAAAGAGCTAAATGAAACACTCGTACATAAATAAATGTATTCGGTATTTATGATATTTATTCTTATTTTTAAAGCCAATGAATATATTGACTGGCCCGGCCAGGCCCACCCGCCCTGAATAAAAAAATAAAAAAAAGGTGGGTTTGCCCGCCCCACCTCGTTATTTTTGTGGGCCAGGGTAGGCTCACCCACCCTGTCTTGATGCCCACATTAACCTGTCCCGCTCCATTTAAAAGCTCACATAAATCATATATTTGTATAAAAAATTATTAAATTGTAATATCAATACTAATGAAGATATATAAATTAAATTACACTAGATATTTTATTGTCATAGAATTTAAAAATTATCTTTATATTACTTAAATACATTTAATCAATGTTAATTCTTTTCAAGTAATCAGTTTATTATTTTGATTTCATAATTCACTTACTACTTTTTAATCTCAAGTCATTTTCAAATTTACTGATTAATTTTAGAACTAATAATGAATATATTTAAGTCTATAGCATATTATAAATTATAAAAATCAAATTATATATACACTATACTATGTTTGATAAAAATAGTATTTTTACAATTACATAATGTAGTTAGTTGGGGGTAGGAGTGAAATCCAACTCATATAAATAAGAAAAAAACAATTACATAATGTAGTAGTTTAATAATAATATAAATATATGATTGTACAATTAGAGTTTTGGTATACTATAATATTTAATAATAATATAGTTATGATATATTACTATAGTTGGATTTTTGGGACACTATTATTATAGTATAATTATCTATATATAACTTATATAATTTAGATAAATTAAAATTATCAATAATTTATTAGTTAATGTTTGATATTATAAAGTAAAATAAAACATTAACTCTTAAAAAATAGTTTAGTAAGAATTTATTACTCCCCGTAAAAATTCAACCTGTTTTGGTTTGTGAAAAGCTCACTAAACTCTTCCGTAGAAGCCACTAAATTCCTCGTAAAAGATCGCCCCGCCTCGGCCAAACATCGTGGATTTGAGTTCATGGACCAGGGGGTGGGCCTTGAAACCACTTCCAAAACCCGCCCCGCCCCGCACATTGACTGGTCTACCCTCAGCCAATTTGAAACCTCTATATTGGCCCATTTATTCCTTATTTGACCATTGTAATTCAAGAGGAGATGGAAGGCTATGTGACTCACACGCCTGGGGCCAGGAGCGGAGCCACGTGAACACGAGTGTGTGCACAGGCACCGCCTGATTTTACGAAAAAAAAAATAATTATACTTATTTTCTTGATAACATGGTATGTGTATATATATAAGATAATATCGTACTAGGCTTGTAGAAAAGCAAGCTCCAGCCAGATGGTTAAGCGTGCTTAACCAATCTTTATTTGCTGTGTTTGAATCCCAACAACACTAATTAATTCTTATTATTTTTTATTTTGAAGGAAAGCGGTAATTAATTCTTAACTTGATTTAGTGATATGATTTGTCTTCAAGGCTCTTTTATATATTTATTCTTCATCAAATATCATTCATATATTTAAAATGGACTATAATTGGCATAAGTATTTAATATTGTTAGTTTATATTACATTTTTAATAAAAAAAATAAAATAAAAAATTGGATGCTTTCTTCTATAATCTATACTATATGATAATTGAGAGCTTTCGTCATATATAATTAATCTTGACTTTTATTTTATTTAAGTTCATTAACATATTAGTAGCAATATTTATCTCTACTCTTTACTTATATTTTTTTATTTAGTTGTACAAAGATTATTTGAAATATCTGTTTATAATAAATTATTTTGAATCACTTACATATAGATCATCTCATAATAAACTAACAGTTTTTCGTTGTATTTAATAAATAAAAAATTCTATTAGGAGCTTCAAAATATATCCGCATAGGACAAGCCAAAATGTTAGACTGTAATATAATATTCTATAACCAGTATTGCATATATGTAGTGTAATATATAACGTTGGACTTGTAATCATAAGCCTTGATAGGCTCGAGACAAAACTTGATCAACAAGTTTACTTAATCAGCAAGTATATATATAATTATATATACGATAATATAAAATGTATATATATGTGACCGAAAGTGGCTTATTAGTGCTACAGGCCGATTAGAAAATAAAATTTTATCGTAGTTTTTAGCGTAAAAATGGCAAGTTAACTCTTTTGGGGTTCTACTAAAAATTTAAACTAACACTCCATGCCAATGGATCCTGATCTCTTAGATAGAGACATATGTATGAGAACATATTCATTCTATTTTCGTTGAGCTTATCGTTACATGCGTTACATTTATGAGTTTTTTTACCCTAATAAAATTTGGTACATAGTGACAATAAACTTATTGATTTACTTTTTCAGAGACCAAGAAGAACATAATACAATAGCGTTACAGGTAGAGACACCAACATGCCGAAGATCACCCTGCAATTGCATTGACCAAAGTAAATAAAAATAATTATCTTTTGATAATTTGATGCATAATCAATATCTTTTCTGAAAAATAATTCACAAGATAATTATGATAGTAAAATCAGGTAACATCTCAATATAAAAAATAGAGCGACAATACTACATTGAACTCATATGAATTATGCGTAGGTTCCATTTCAAATTAATTAACTAACAACGAAGAAAAATAATATTAACCTTATTAAACTCTTTAATATTTTTATGTGCAAGTGCAAGGGACACGCTATTGCAAAAGCTAATTTACACGTGTCGCTAAAGCTTACACGAATGATTTGCAAGATTGTCATGATCGACGTGCCTAACTCAATGTTAGACCCGGCGAGTAATTTTACACGATTGTTAAAAAATTAATCGTGTAAAATATAAATTCTGGTAGAAAATAAATCTAAATATTCTAAGCAAATCTCTTCAACCAATACATTCCAACACCAGTTAACAATTAGAAGAGAAAGTCATGACCTTGTAAAACTTATTAAGTGATCTATTTATTTTCTTTTTTATATAGATATATAAAAGAAATAAGCTTTATTAATTAAATGATTACCCGGTGCTTAATATGTCGGGATGCAATCCATATTCTCTTGCAAAAACAAATGGTACTATTCCTTGGGGAAGAGCTGCCTGAAATTTTGCAATAAATTAACTATTTATTTCCGAAACCTTTTTTCAAACAAATCAAATTTGATATGAGCTAGAGTCAAAACTCAAAAGGTTTGAAAGAAAAACAACATATACAATACATGTATAACAAGTTATAACAATGGGTTCGTAACAAGTTATAACAATGGGTTAGTTTGGCACAACTTAATTTAAACAATAATTTTTTTTACTTTCTAGTTAAAGAAAATAATAGGGTTTTTTTTTTTAAAATAAGTATTTGGTGAACTATTCATAAAACAGATTATGATGGTAAAAAAAATGATTTAGTGTTTGGTAAAAAAAAAAATAGGCTAAAAAGACTCAAATAGACTTAAAACCATATTTTTGTTTTTAAAGAAAAAAAAAAAAAAAAAGCTACGAACCTATTTTTTATGACTCATGTACAAAAATCTAAAATCGTTTTTGGGTTTTTGTAAAAATAATTTTATCAAACACCTAAAAAGTAGTTTAATTTATTGTAAAAACAAAAACATGACTTATTAAGTTGAATCAAACGCACCCAAAATATATATATATATATATAAATATAAGGAGTAAATACATATCCTGTGCTAATTATTAAAACCAGTATGAATATAAGTCAAAATTATAAACTTTAAGAATCTAAAAATACTTCAATATTAGTGGGTCATTCACTCGTTATACATCTCCGCATCTAAATTCGTGAGACGGGCAGGCCTACTCGTGAGTTGCCCGTCTCACACGGAAAGCATTACATATATATAACTACACGTACCTGAACTATGGCAGTACGTAGTTTGAGTCCTCGGAGTCCAATGGCGATGGATGCAGCAGACATAAGTAATGGTCCACACATGAACCGAACCACCATTCCCATTATTGCCCTTTTCGTCCCACAGGCGATTATCCGAGGTTGAAGTGCCATAAAAAGCCCTGCATTTTATATTTTAGCTACAATTTTTAAATTATACAATAATCATATAAACGTACAATATGCGATTTATAAAGTAACCAGTATGTATAAACGTACAATATTCGATTGTATTGAAGGAATGACATATTACACCAACCTCTAAATTCGACACTGGATTACCGTTTCACTGTTGGGTAAATAATAAGCTTATAGATTTTATAATCGTTTGTTTGTACTTATCAGATTTTAAGGGAAAATACCGAAATAATATATAGACAGGTATATATGCAAATTAATAATATTCCTGAATACTAAATGGTTATAGATGGAAAAAAAAATACTTTTGGACTTTTTCTGTTAAAAATGATATAGTATAAACTTTTTTAATTTAAATTTTTTAATTAATCATAGATATACATGTGTGATTCATGTTACTGACTTTAATGGGATATGGAAGGAATTATACCTCGATATTATTTTGTGGCCTATTGCAGCTAAAGAAAGAGATTTAGAATAGGTCGCTGCACTTAGCATAAAAGTAGTTACTTACGCCGCAAGTATCTCATAAGATAAATATGCATGCATACCCAAACTGAACATGGCCATCCCTAGACCAGCATCGGAAATAATTTGTATTGAATACTTTACCAAACTCGGCATTCCCACGTTCCATCTGCAAAGGAATTAAAATATATACCTAAAAATACAAATTATATAAGTGAATTATTATCTTATAATAAATTCTTACTTGAAAGAAATTAGAGACCAGAGAAGGCCAAGGACGCTTGAATAAGTGTTCGGATTGCGTGAAAGCTTTCGTCCAACGAGAATGAGTATGAGTCTCAGCGTCACTAACGCATTTGGCATTTCCTGTCTCTCTATTCTTGAAGTACTCTTATCACCATGATCCATCTCTTCCTCTAATTCTTCCATTGGAATCTTGATGTTCTCTCTAAAGCTAGCTTCCTTGTCTGAATTTACACAACATTATATATTAGAGAAATAATACATGAGACTATATTATTGACAACATTCCGGAATTTCGACAAATGATGAAAGCATGAAAATGCTTTGTATCTTTCCGTTTCCATCACGACGAACCCTAAGATATCCAACAAAATCATGTACGTCGTGAAGTTACGAAACATGCTGAACAATATCACATATGTACGAGTCATGTTATTGAAAATTTGAAGTTCGAAATTCAAACTCTAATGACAAAATTTTAAAGGAAAAAAACATTCTTTAATTCAAAATTAATATTAAATAAAATGTAATGAAGTTCATACATCGTACTTCATAGCATTATATATTGGTACAACTGAATAGTGAATAGTAATATGTAATTAGTGATGGTACTAAGTAGGAATGATTCAGCATTATTATTTATTGGATTCTTTCACCGGATGAGTAAGAGTAAGAGTATGGCCACTAATGTTAATATTGAAATAAAAAAGGCTTTGCTTAATCATTACACACGTGCTCTCGATGAAATGATTGCACTTATAATACATGAAATGGTCTCACTTATAAACCAAATGTGCCAACAGAAGAACAAAATCATGCATCTCTTCTATGTCATTGACTTTTTTTTTATTACTATTATTGAAAGAATTATCTTTGTCTGGGTGGTGCGGTGGGACCCTCGTCTATTAATTAGTGTTTCTTTCTTCTTTACGGAAAGAAAAGGAAATAAGTAAAAAGGTAAGTTAAATGTAAATGAATCCTAGGATCAAGTTGATCCGATAGCAAATAATTTAAGGAGTAAATAAAAAAAAATTGAAGTATATGATCTGGCCTTTGAAAAGACTTAAGTAATTAATAATGATTATTTAATTACAAGTTTATCAAGAAATGCAAGAATGTCGTATATTATTTTTGACTTCTCATTATGGTTCTTAGTTGAGGATTGAGATGGTTTAATTTTGACAGAAATATTGACGGCTAACGGATTTATTGATATATATATTACAAAGAATTGGACTATAGATGCGTATTATATAAAATAGTAATATTTGTTATTTGTTGATGCCGTTTTTTTGGATCAAACACTGTTGAGGCCTAAGTTATGTATTTTGGGCCTGGTTCAATGTCGTTGATGACGTGGCGGGCTTCTGTTGTCTTATGGATGGGCCTTGGATGGCCTTGTTTCAGGGATGACAGATTTTACTGTCAATGATTGTTCCTCTTGATCCTCATTGACTTCGGGGTGGTCGCCGTTGACTTCAGTGTGAGGTTTTAATTGACCAATCCGGGGACATTGAGTAGGTGTCTCTGGCACTTCTTGGATCGAAAGTCTCGTTGCCGCTCGGGGTCCAGGCGATTGGGGTGACTCGCTACCTGTTACCGCAGGGTCTGGAGTGGACCAGGCCGGGTTTTTTACAGGTCTGGAGATCATGCGAATAGGGGGTACCAGCGAGCGGGGGAGTGCGTTCGTCCAAGAAATGGATCCTAGGGGGTTAGACTCTCCACCAGACTAGGCTTGCCTTAAATCTGGGCTGACAGAACTGTCCGCGGAGTTGTGGTATCTGGTACAGATACGAGGACTAAGGCATAGAGTCTGTGCCGTACAAAGCTTTTAAGACAAGGGGGGTGGGGTCCTGGACCCCTCTAGGATCTTTTCCAGGGGTTCCTCTCAGAGCGATCCCTCAGTCGTCCGGATCTTAGAGAAATTTCCTCAGGCCTGACCCTTCAACCTAAATAGTGGGTCCCGTCACTTGTCTCTAGACTATCCCAACAGCCGCGTAATGGACTGGAGATGGGCTGGACACAGCGTGGAACGGAACCTATAAGGCGGGTCGTTGGCTTTATAGAAATTCCTCCAGGGCTTCCGCTTTTATGAAATTCCTCACTTTCTGGACCTGAAAAAGGGAACACCCGAGGTCAGGGGAAACAGGGGGGTAACCCCCTGATTCACCTCCGACGCTCAACATTAGTATAATATTTGAGGGGAGGCGAGTATATCGGGGATAAAGAGAGAGAGAGAACTCGAGTCAAGGGAGTTTGAATGAGTTACCGTTTTAGCTTAACTGAGCTTCTATTTATAGCAAGGCCCAGGGGCCTAAATGCAGTTAAATATTGTTACGGGGGGGTCCTGGACAATATTTTAATTGTATTTTAGTCCCTGGAAAAATATGGATCGATCCCGGCCGTCCGTGCGGGATCGGACGGCCACCAAGCCCCCGAGTGGGGCCACTTGCGCGCGGGCTCAGGCCAGGGGCCATCCTGGCCCTACACGTGCCCTACCGAGGGCTCGCCCTAGCAAGTGGGCAGGGCGCGGCTCCCCATGCGCACCGGTCAGGCCCATCGGGGCCTTACGCGTGTCCCGCGCGAGGAGGGGAACCCGCAAGTGGGCGTGTCCCGCTGAGGGGACACAGGCAGAAGAGATCGCGCCATTTGGCGCGATCTGGAGAAGACAGTCCCCAAGTGGGGGGGCTGAAGTGAGCCGGGTGGGGCCCGCGGGAGAGAGGCGGCGCAGGGAGCCGCCACATGGTGTGATTTGACGGCTGCCTCCCCTGTGGGTCCTACAGGGTGTTCCTCCGGCCATTTTTGCTCCCGGGTCCGTTTTTCACAAATTTTATGTCGTTTTTGGGGTTTTTCATATTTTTGCGAACACCGGGACACTTTGTTTTTCGAAAACGGGCCTTCGGAGGGAGTTTTGGGTTTAAAATTGATTAATTTGATTTATAATCTTATTTAAAAGATTAATCAAATTGTATAATTAATTAAAGGAAATTAGTGTAATAATTTCCGTCTAATTAATTTGTTTCAATTCCGAGAATTACCCATAACAATATTTATTGTATTTTACGTGTATTATCTTATAATATCTATTGTATCACTAAATATTATTATGCATGATAGATTCTAAAAACTAACTATAAACCAAGGTTCATATTTCAACAATAAATGCTCATTAGAAAAATAAGGAAATTTACGGCGAAAATTATCGAGGTCACTAAATTCTTGCAAATAAATTACTACTGTCTATTTTTGCGGCGAAAGTCATTAACGTTGTCAATTGTTTGAAGATAAGTCACTAACTTTAATTTTTTTGCGGCGAAAATCATCGAAGTCACTAAATTCTTGCATATATATCACTAACGTCTATTATTTGCGCCAAAATTCATTAACGTCAGCAGGGGTGTAGCTAATTGTCGGAAAGCGTTCTCAGAATTTATTTCAAGACCGTGTTCGGCTAGAAGGTCAACTTCAAAATTACAAAGAGCATGTTCGTTCAAATGATTACTTTCGTGGAATAGAAAAAATTGGTGACCTATGGATAATGGTTGAGACGGGAAAAGAGAAAGTCTTTACGTTAGTTTATCGGCTTTTGACGTTGGCTTTCACTTTACCTATTACTACGGCTTCAGTTAGGAGATAGTTTTCTTCTATGAAGTTTTTGAAGAATGATCTATGCAACAAAATGGGAGACGACTGACAAAATGATATTTTATTTACATACATTGAGAAAGATGTTTTCAGTGAAATCGGTGACGAACCCATTATGAATTATTTTCAGAGCATGAAAACTCATATAGGACAATTAATATTGTAAATTTACGTTATGCATTATAATATCATTTTATTTTCAAAATTTATTGTGATAATTTCCTCCCCCGCAAAAAAATAGACCGTAATAATTTATTTGAAAAAAAAAAATAGTGACCTGCATGATTTTCGCTGGAAAAAGGGAAAAAAAAAACTTAATGATTTTCGCTAATACAGTGACACATCTAAATACTTTTCATTAAAAATTATTATATATTTTTTCATTCCATATTGACATATTTAATGGTAGACAAAGACTGGTATTATTTACTGACTGATCGTAATTTGTCTTATGTGGAGTGTCCAATTCTCTATTCCGATTTATATATAAAATAGTAATATATTTATAATAATTAAGAGCTGTCGATTTTATAAAAAATCTAACAACATATGCATGTGAGTCCCATTGTGTCGTCCACGTTACTAATATCGAAAGGCTTATGTATGACTGTGACTTTTCTTCCCTATGCTTCGTAAAAAAAAACCCAGTTTTGTCCTTGCTTGTTCGTTTCAGTTTTCAGAAAAAAGCCATGTAAAGACATGCATGTTTTTTCTAGCCGACAAGAACAGCGTAATGTCCGACTCAAAACCCTTTCTTTCTCTGCTCTAAGCAGACAAAAACATACGTAAGCCATCTGAGACCAAACACGACAGTGACGTCGTGTTGTAGCTCTCGAGCCACAAAACGACACCGTTCAAAAGGAGCAAAGTTAAGATCAGAGAGAGATCAGAGAAGAGATGACTTACACTCACCAATGATTTCATGCTTCGCCGGAGATAATTCCCATGTCATTCTGACGCCTGAGAATTCCGGCGAGGGAGACTGCCTAAAAACCTTTCCAGCCACCGGAGACAGAGCCCACGTCGGTGTGGTGGTGGTGGTCGTGGCGGCGGTGTCGAGCTCGTTGAAGTTCGACGCGCGTGGGGTTGGCTGGAGCGAGTACGCGTCGGACGATGCATAGCCCGAAACGACATCGCCGGGGGGGCTCGCGCTGTGAAGGTCGTGTCGCGGCGTTTTTGCGGGAGTGTTGACGGAGAAGACCTCAGCATTCGAGAGGTTCGATGCCCTAGGGGTGACGACCAAGGAGGACGATACGGCCGAGTCCGGGACGGTCGAGGTAGCCCTTCGGATGCGGACTCGGACCCTACCGTGTTTGTCTGTCTCTGAATCTGCGCACAGAGGATTCCGACCGTCGAGGGAGATTACGTCATCGTCAACGTCAAATCTGGATATCGCGCCGGCGCCCGCACCAGGGAAACGGGCTCGGATCAGAAGTGTTGCTGCCCGATATTCCATTAAGAAAAGCAACAACGTGTACCTAAGTATGTTGTTGTAAAAAATATTAATGACTGAAAAACCCTAAGGATGTACGACATGTAATGGTTTTAAGTTTTAACCGTAGAGATTCTTTATACCCAATATATTATAATATTATATGTGAACTCTCTCGGCTAAATTATTGTTTGAAGTCAGACATACTTTTTTGGCATGCAAAGCATGTAATAATGTTATAATAGTGAATAGTCTATATTCTTGTCAACGCAAAATTATTGGATTTGAAATAAAGCGAGTTATTTTGCGAGCCCTATATTTATATATATTCTTGAGCAGTCTGAGTCATTCAAAGGTTATTATGGTTACACAAATAAATTAAATAACATAATAATATAACTAATGAGTAGAATATCACCTGAGATTTGTCTTGCAAAAGTTGAGATAATTATATTGGAAAACTATATATATGAAACCATGCGCAGAAAGGCCATCATAAATTACTTTTATTTGTCAAAGATAGTAATTATGAATAAATTGATAAACCGCATTACTCTCCTCTAAAAGCAGATGAATCTAATACTGTGTTCATATATGACTTTCAAAATAAAATATAAAATATATATATATATATATATAAAAAAGAGATTATAATTAATTAAGTGCAATTAAGTTAATCTTCTGTCTTTCAAATATTTTTTTATCTCTCTTTTTGTCAACCCAGCTTTCTAGAAGAAAACACTTGCTTTTGTTAACCTAGCTAGGTAAAATGTCAAACCAAAAAAGACCATCCAACTAAAAAAGTTTAAGATCTCTTTTTGTCTGGACATATTAATAGCTCCTTTTAATATTGATGATTTATATAATAAATAAAAATTATATTATATACTTTTAATTTGCCTAACTAAATCTTTATCGTTTTACTTTTAATTTCCTACTATATTTTATCGCGTCATGATGGCTTGAAACTTGTATGCATTAAAAAAAAATACAATTTGATATATTCAAGTCTGTTATTAGAGGTCTAATATAAACAAACAAAGAAGATATATATATATAGCAAGAATGGTATAGAGAGTTAGAGAATTAATTCATACCAAATGATGCACTGAAGCACAACGAGTTGCACCATGAGGCTCTGAGTGAAGTCGCCGTACATGGCTTTGAGCAAAGGGATTCCCATCACCAAAGTGTTGGGCAGAGTCGCGACGGAGAAGACGGTGATGAGCCAGTCGAGGCTTCCCGCGCTGAAGAAGGCGGCCCAAGCGGAGAGCGAAACGAGGACCAACGCCTTGGAGAGAGTGTCAGCCAGGATGAACTTCGCGTCCATTTGGTACGGATCGTTCTGCGATATGAAGTGGAACGACAGCACCGGCACGGCAAATACCGCAACGAAGCGGTTGATCCCCGAGCACTGCTCCGGCGAGAAGATCGACCAGCGCTTCACCGACACGTATGCGACCAGCATTGCGAAGTAGAGCGGGACCATTGCGCACATCACCTTGTAGAACTCCTCACCCGATATCATTTTTGCTCAAGAACATTGACCAATAAATTATATAATCTTATCTCTCTCTCTTTCTTGTTGGATTGATGAGAGAGAGAGAGAAATGGGAAAGGACTAAATATAGGAGATTTGTGGTCGGTAAAACCCTTGAAGACCCTGTTGATTACTTATTATGATTTTGACTTGTGTTTTTCATTTTTGCAATTGATTATGCATTTTCTGGTGGGCTTCTTTTCCATGTGGCAATTACTATTTGCTTCTTATTAATTTATGGGCGATTTTCTATGACAACGTGATTTTGAATTGTTTAATCGTACTTAAATGGGAAATCAGCGGCATAAGTCTTCAACCTTTACTCAACTGGGGCGGCATAGCCCCAACCCCATTTAATAGCGGTATGAGTACCAAAAGATGATTTCCGTCCATATTTGACTAACAGAAGTAGTCAACGTTTGCGCGGTCAGCTTCTCGTCAACGTGGACGCCACGTAATCCGACATGTCACCATACACGTCATCCTCGTGTCATCAAATTTAATGCAAAATTAAGAGTGATAGAGGGATTCAATTAATTTTGCATTAAATTTGATGACGCGAGGATGACATGTATGGTGACATGTACGGACTATGTGGCGTCCACGTTGACGAGAAGCTGACCACGCAAACGTTGACTACTTCCGTTAGTCAAATATGGACGGAAATCATCTTTTGGTACTTATACCGCTATTAAATGAGGTTGGAGCTATGCCGCCTCAATTGAATAAAGATTGAGGACTTATGCCGCTACTATCCCTACTAAAATTACGATATTATTACATTATTATTATTATTACATATACCAATAAAGGCAGACCCGCGCAGTGTTGGTATCTCAACACTTTTGATATCAAAGTTTTATTTTAATTGAAATTCAAAATTTACATCGAATTCATGAATTGTTCAAGTTTATTTGTATTTTTTATGTAAGTTAACCAAAAATTGTGTGTGTGTCTTTTTAAGTAAACAAACTAAGACTCTTATAATAATAATAATAATAATAATAATAATAATAATAATAATAATAATAATAATAATAATAATAATAATAATATGTTGTACTTGAAAATGTAATATGATCTCATCATTAACCTTATCAAGAATAGAAAATGGTTTGGATAACCGCTTTGACGAGGACCTCGCGGCCACCGCTATGAATGTCTTTAGGTTTCCGTCCACAACGATTGACGAGCTTCATAAACTCATTGCTCGATTTTGGTGGGGCGGAACGGAAAACAAATAAAATATTCATTGGAAACGTTGGGAGCTTATTGCCAAACCTAAAGCGCTGCGAGGACTACGATTCAAAGATCTTGGAGACTTCAATCGTGCCCTTGTGGGTCGGCTTTCTTGGTGTGTCATCCAACACCCAGAGTGTCTTATGGCGAAGGTCCTCAAGACTAATTATTTCATCGATGCTCGACTTTGCTTGTAAGTCCCACTTCTCTTTTCTTTGCAAGAGTCTCTGTTGTGGCCGTAATTGGTTCGACGTGGAATTAGATGGCAAGTTGGAAGTGGAAATATTAGGGCTTTCTCGCAACCTTGGATTCCAAGGGCCGGGGCGTTTGTAGCTTTGACAAAGGAGTCGGAGGATGGGTTTCCGTGGTGTGTCAACGATTTTATCGTTGATGGTCATTGGAATCAAGACTTGGTTAGAGCCGTGATGACCTCGTACGATGCCGAGCTGGCGATAATTAGAATCCTGTTGGGACCCCAAGACCATAAAGATCGCTTGGTTTGACACTTTGAGGAAGATGTGATCTATTTGGTCCGTTCGGGGTATAGGCTTTCTAGATCGGGGGTCCGTGGAGTACCATCTTCGTCGGCTTCGGAGGAACCGCGGTACGGTGGAAGACTATGTGGGGGCTTCAAATCCCGCCAAAAATTAAGCACTTAATTTGGCGATCTTGGTTCGATGTTATCCCCACCTTTGGTGCACTTATAGGCAGAGGGGTGGATTGCTTACCCTTTGCAAAAATTTTGGGACTCCCGGAGAACGCTCTACATGCATGCAATGTGGGAGTGTATAAGGGCTAAGGCGATTTGGAGATGTTCATCGCTAAGACGATGGGCCAAAAATACGGGGGATATTCCGATCCGCGAACTTTGCTTGCGGGCATTGGATAATCTTCCAAAGTTGAGGTTGGAACTTTTTTGTGGGCTTTTTTGGGCAACTTGGTTGGATAGAAATATTCGACTAGTAAAAAAAACACAAGTTTTTTAGTGCACAGGGACCGATCATAGCCGGAATTGGAGCCTTGGCAAAGGGGGTAGCCCCATCCAATAATTTTAGTTGGATCCCTAGATGTTATAACGAGGTGGCCATTGTTTGGCTAAATCTCTCATTTCCGATGTAACCGTCGAGTTGTGGTCGGATACTTGCCCTCTGTAGCTGGTCACTATTGTTCAAAGGGATTTTGTCGAAAAAAAAATTAGAAAACCTTAGCATCTCTCTCTAGCTACTTTTGCCTCTCCCGCTTTGGGGTTTGCACCGTTGCCGATTCCTAAGTTAGGAAGTCGTCGTTCTTCATCTAATCCCGTCGTCGACGTTAGTTCATGTAGATGCTACTAGCAATTTCATTTGGTGAAGCTCACATGCTCGATAAACATCATAAAGTCTTACTCTTATCAATAACAATGTCAAGCACTCAACACGCGATAATTTATATCTTGTTATACATAATTTTATGGAATTTTGATTTAAGATTTATTTGATTATTAATTAACCCGTAAAATTGGAATACTTTCTACAATACATAAAGTATAAACAAAATGTGACGAACTAATATGGAACTTTATGCTGTACTTCTCTTTACAATCAAAATGAACAACAATTTCTATTAAAAAAAAAATTCAAAAGGAACAACAAAAGGAGGGGGAAAAAAAAAGAGGAAGTCCACATGTTTGCCATTTTCTGGGTCCACGTCTATTTTTATTGGGCTTTCCAAACTGCAGTCAAGTCTCAGCCCAAATTCAGAAAAGCCTATCTATTTTTAGAAAACCAAGTCGGTCCTTTTTGGTAAATTTTAATTATTTAATAAATTAAAGATTGAAAAATCAATTTCTTAGAAAATAACTTAAAAATACTTAGCTAGAATAAAACTCTAAAAAGGTCAAACTACATTAGAAAAAAATTATAATAAAACCAGTCCTAATAAGAATGGGCCTTTTCTTTTCCTTCAGCCTAGTGTTCAATTTTTGACGTTACATACCATGTTTTTCGGACAAAACTAAAAGAATTTCCAAACTACAGACACTAACAAGTAGAAATTGTCTATTAACTTTTAAAAATTAGATCTTATTAACTGTTTACGATAATCATACCCGGTATTAGATTAGATTCTGCATCTTGTTGCAATTAGGTCGAACTCAACAACAAAATGATATGAAGCGTGCTCTTCTTAATTAGTAGAATCCTCAAATGTGCCAATCTCCATCCCAAAGGATTTTCAGCCTCTACATTGTCCCACCTTGCTTAACACCACATATCGTCGCACATCTTTTGACGGAATGACACCACGGAGTAGGGGTGAACAAACGAGTCTTCGGTTCGGTTTTCATACTTATTTATATAGATTACTACATTTTTGGCTTTTTCAAATTTTAGAACCGAAAGTCGCACTATTGAAGTTTAAAACCAATTTTACCAATTACCGATATATCTGTTTTAAATTTGGTTTTAATCGCATTTTTATGAAACGCAATATAATTATCATATTTTTTAAAAATCAAATTAGTACTACATAATCTAAAGTATAAAAAAGAACTAATTGATTAAATAATTCAAATAGAGTCAATTCTCTTGACATTTACTCATTCTTATTCAAACGGGAAGAAATAATTGCAATAACAACAAAAATTGTTCAAAATAAAATAAGATTGAATGAATCAATGAATGAGAAGATCCATGTCAAAACATTGTTATATAGATATTGAATGCTAAAAGTCTTTACATTTATCTATTTTTAAATGTATATAAAATATACAAATTTATTATCGGGTTAATCGGTAATCGGTAGCGATTTTTACCGTGAAACCCGTAACCGCTACCATTTAGCAAAAAGCGGTAACGGTTTAAACCGCATCTTTTGGTATTTCAAAAAAATCATAAATTTTCGGTAACAAAAATATCGTTAAATTAATGTTATCGGTTTTAGATTCGGTTTATTGTCTTTTTTTTACACATAATATAAATTCATTGGTAGATAATCCGAATTTCACCCCAAACGACAGAAGAAACTAAGACAGCATAGTCCACAACACTGTTTTAAAATAAAAACGACATTGCAATGAAAGAGTCTGTTGCTAAACGAGAAGAAACGCATGTCGTTATTCAACATCGCTGAGGTTTTGAAGAAGAAGCCACCATTTCCTCGCAAAGCTGCAGCTTCTTCTTCTTCGTCATCTTGAAGAAACCCAGCTCCAGATTCCTCTTTGCCTCTCTGTGAGTTCTGATTCCACTCTTTACTTTTCGATTCTCCCATTCATGTTTCAGTTCGATCCTTTTAGCCGTTAACCACCCATTAACCTGATTCCCCCTTTGGGATCTCGTAGACTGAGAGATTTCTCTCAAAGGCCACTTCTTTAAGGAACCCAGCTCACAGTTTGTGGTTTGGAATGTCGATGGTTCGATGCGGTGCTGCTTTGGGCTTCAGAGGCTTTTTTTGGCTTCACTTGAGAAAGACTCGGATGGCTGGTTATCACTCTCAGTCATTCACAGGCAGTAATCTTGAGGAAGCTCTGAGCTCGTTCGATTCCATGCTCCGAATGTGTCCGTTGCCTTCCGTTGTGAGTTTCAATCAGCTCTTGGGTCAGATGGCTAAGGCAAGGTACTACTCCGATGTCACTTTCCTCGCTTGGAGTCGTGGCCAACAGTTGCACTCTTAAGATCACGATCAATTGCCTCTGCCATATTCACCGCGTAGACTTCGGTTTGTCAATGTTTGGAAACTTCTTCAAATTTGGTTATGAGCCCAACAATGTGACAATGAATACATTCTTAAATGGATTCTTTTATGAGAATAAGGTTGCGGAAGCTCAGGAATTTTATTCCAAAATGATCGAGAGTGGTTGTATGCCTGATTTAGTCACCTATAACACATTACTCAATGGCTAAAGAAGATGGAAAGGAGTAAAGCTTGCAAGCCTAACATAATTTCCTACAGTGCGGTTCTTAATGGACTTTGCAAGGCCGGGCTAATCGTCGACGCTCTCAGACTATTCGAAGATATGATCAGAAGAGGCATCGTTCCAGACGTAGTTACGTACAGCACCTTGATTCATGGAGCCTTTGTACTAGACGAATGGAAAGAAGTTATCATGAAGTTATTGAATGATATGGAAAGTCGAAAAATAACCCCCAATACACAAACTTATTCGATTGTGGTTGATGCGCTTTGCAAGAATGGTATGATTGAAGAAGCACGAGATGTAATTGAAAGCATGGTGCAACGAGGCATAGAGCCTAATGTGGTAACATACAATTCGCTTATGGAAGGCCATTGTTTACTTGGAAAAGTTGACAAGGCAATGGAAGTTTTCCACATGATGATTAGCAAAGGTTTAGAAGTTAATGCTTATTGCTATAACATTCTGATCAATGGCTACTCGAAAGATAGAAGGATCAACGAGGCACTCAATCTATTCGAAGAAATTTCATCCAGAGGGTTAGTTCCAAATGTTGTTACTTATACTTCGCATCATTTCCGGTCTATGCAATGTTGGGAAAACTGAGGCAGCTTACAATTTACTTCGGAAAATGGAAGCTCGTGGTCCACAGCCGAATGTTCAAACTTATGCAACTTTACTCAATGGTTTATTTAAGAGAATACAATTTGGAGAGGCAATGAAATTATTTCAAAATATGGAAGAGAAGAAGTTGTCTCTCAATATTTTTGTCTTTAATACACTCATTGGAGGCCTGTGTAAAGTTGGATATCTTACGGAAGCAAAGAAAATATTTTTTGGATTATCATTTGAGGGGCTGCTACCTGACGTGTGGACGCATTATTATTGATGCACTGATGAATAAAGGACTCGTGGGTGACGCAATAACACTGCATAAAGAAATGGAAAATAATGGATGCGCACCTGACGATTGCACCTTCAATGTCATGATTAGAGGATGCATAAAGAATGATGAGATTTCAAGAGCATTGCGACTTAGAGAGGAGATGGTGACTAAAGGTTTCTCAGCAGATGCTTCAACAGCGGAAATGTTCGTTAATTTGGTTGTTTCTGGCAAGTTAGATTCTTATTTGCAACTTGTGACGTAACAGGTTATTTAGTAAGTGTTCTTTCTGGTTGTATATATATTGTTTACCTTTTCCACTTCTTGGCATTATAACGTTTTGTAAACTTTCTTTCTTGAATTGGCTGCAATTGTCTAGCTTTGTAGTTTTTTTAGTGGATTATTTTGATTTAAAGGTTTGTGCACTTACTTGGAGATCAGTGAAGAGATATTTTTATGCTATAGCTTATAATTGGAAATAAGTATAGAAGCTTTAGGAAAGTCGAGTTTTCCAGTTCCGGATCAGTTTCTTTTGTGGTTAAAACTGTGGTTGCGAGTTTGCCATAGTTTTGAGGTTGCGATTGCGTTCCGGAATTAGTCGTTGTTCTCCTTTGTCTGGGATATGTTACTGCTTATAGTAGTGAATTAAATAGAGAACTTTGTTAATGAAGCATTCAGTGAGTGGTTCGGGAGATGTGTCGAATTGATATTATTTGGATTTATTTTACTGATATCGATTACATAGAGATTGATATAAACTTAATACTTATACTTTGTCTGGTTAAATCATCTGTTGTGTTTTTTAAAAGTTTTAGACGTGTAAAACTTGTAACACACAAAATGATCCTGAAGGTTTTGAATTGTGTTTTTGTTGCCAAAATAGTTTCGATAATAATTCTAACAATTTATCTTGTCTCAATTTAGTTGGGTTAAATATTTTGTTGTGTTTCTATACATATCAGTAAGCTCAAGCAACCCTTACAAGATATTTCTATATAATTTGCTTTTTATTTTTGGATTTACTTTTTATTAAGCAAATCTAAGTTTTGTGCTTCTTCATTTATAGCACTTTGACCCTACTACTACTTTGAGGCTCCTCTATAAAATAAGCTTCTTCAGCGGTGAAACCCGATTCAAGATACGTGTTCGTGTTCCAAACCCGATTTTATTTTTTTGGAATCCAGATCCGGAATCAGGATCCAAAAAAAATAAAATCGGATCTAATTACCAGCTCTTGAGACCGCATTCTGTTTCGCTCAAGTTAGATTCTTCTTTGCAACTAGTAGGAGCTCTTCAGTGCTAAAATGCTCAATTTATAAATTATTTTTTTATTCACTTCCTTGCTCAAATGTCATCTATTTATTCCGTAGCTTTGTAGTTTTAGCTAAGCTTTTTAAGAACCAATTAACTCCATTGTTCATATATTGACAACTAATGTTTAGGTATTACCTTATCAATTAGTTATAGTTTTATTTTATTTTTTTCAAATTTCTCTTAAGAAACAAATTAAAAACCCATTAGAGAATAGATAAAAGGATTATATTGTCTTATTACTTTTATTCTATCTTGTTTATTTTTTAAGAGCAGCTCTTAATTTATGGATTGAGTCAAATGATTGTCCGTTTTTTTAGTATGATTTTATAAGTGAGTGAACAATTTCGAATTTAATATTAGAATACAAAGCATGGCGAAATTCATGAAATAATTTATTCATAATACATTGGTGCCGTTCTTCAAACGACGGGCGTGCTCTTCCAACCACAGTAGCATCGCATTAACATATAACACCATTGTTCCTACGCTAACATATAACTAGTGGCTAGCACCGCGCGGTGGCTAGAAAATATTTTATTTAAAAATTTTAAAAAATATATATTAAATTAATTAATTTTATAAATTTTGTGTTATAATCGAAATAACTATATGTCCAAAGCGAACCCATCAATCTTAATTTATTCGTGTCATATTATTGTCAAATATTGAGAACTTTTCATTTTTTTATTACAGTAAAACTCAACAATCTTGATATTGTAAATGCACAGCCAAAAATAGTATTTACATAAAAGAGTCCGTCCAACTTTAATAAATTAAATTACTGAATAGGTCTAATATTGCGCATGTAAAGAATAAAAATAAAACAAAAATAATAAAATTTAAGAATATATACTGTAGTTTTATGGAGCTAGTTCTTTATATATATTAAGGAAATACCAATATTACATAATTTGAGTAACTAATAGAAAAAGTTTATCAACATATACAAAACATCATAAAGGACGATTTCGATAAACAAAAATTAAAAAAAATGCAATTATTAGCAAAATACTCGTTTAGGGTTAAAACTTTTTCTAAAAATACTCAAAAGTTTGATAGAATTAAAAATATACACATTTGGCCTTTTAGGTACAAATATACCCTCGTCTTCATGATCTCACGTTCGACTCCTTCACGTTCGACGCTTCTTCCTCCATTGTTGTTCAACCACGTTCATCCGACTAGCTCGCTCCCCTTCTCGACACTTTGTTGTTCGCACTCCGATTCTGTAGCTTCGTCGACGATGGCTGCAGATTTCTAGGGCTTTCGCACTCCGATTCTCCAAGCTCTGCAGATTTCTGCAAATCCCAATTCTGGTACATTCAAAGCCCTTTCGTTACCTTGAACAGTAATATGTGCAACTTTCATGCTTCAGTCGTCATCTTCTTGTTCTTCTTCTTCAACTCTGATTCGGCGTTTTGTTAAGTTTCGAGTAATATACGAGGCAAATCCTTCGCCTTTTTTCTTTGAATTTTTTGTTGGCTGCTTCGAATATCGAATGAAATTATGGAGAGCGAAAAATTAGAGTTCATCAAAGCTTACATGTGTTGTTTCATTGTTGATCAGCAGAATTCGTGATTTTTTTAAAGTTGTTTTCGCCAAAAAAGCTTAAAACATTATGCAGTTATACCACCTGAATCATATATTCATATGTAACACTTCAAGTGTGCCGGACTCATTTTTCCATATACTTTACCACCTGAAGTAAGAAGGCTAGTAGGAAAACCGAAGAAAAAAAGATTTCCTGCAACGTTGAACAATTCAAGAAGTGAGTTTCTATTAATTTTTTTATTACAGTAAAGCTCAACAATCTTGATATTGCTTATAATTCTTCACGAGTGTTTCTTATAGAGACGTTTTCTTTCTATTTTGGGAGCGCCAAAATCCAACCATTCTTGCTAAGGAGTGCGGCAAATCATTGCTATGAAGATTAACACTTATATTACACCTTAGAGCTATCTTAATATTCTCTCTTTAATTTTAGATAAATCAATAAATAACCTCTTTAATTTAAGATTATTTGTAAATAACTTTAAGGTAACTGGGGTAGAGGTGTCAAGTGGGCCGGGCCGGGCCAGGCCCACCCGTCTCGACTCGTAAAAAAAAACAGGTTTGCCCTGCCCCGCCCCGTTTTTTTGTGGGCCGGGCTAAGCTAGCCCCCCCTAGCAAAAGGGTCAGGCTGGGTTACGCTTTCTAGGCCCGCCCCAAAACCGCCCCGCCCCGTAGCCCACATAAACCCGCCCCTCCGTTTAAGAGCCCACTTAAACTATATTCTTATATTAAAAAAACTATTAAGTTGTAATACTAATATAAATGAAAATATTAAAAAAAAATACTCTAAATATTTTATTGTTATAGAAATAAAAAACTATCTTTATAATACATAATTTATTAATTTATTTTTTATATATATGCTATGTAGCTTTTTAATTTTCCAATTAAACAATTTTAACTTTATTAATCAATTTGTAAATTCGCTAATCGATTTGAACAGTCTCTGATTTTAAATTTAGTTTGAAAATGAATGAATCACAACATTGAGCGATTTCATGTATAAAATATAATTTCTTAATTCACTAGTTTAAAGTTTACAATTTATAATTAATGTCCACTTTCATAAATCACTATCTAATTTATTTACATTACATTGTTCGACTTTCAAAGTAAATTTTTTGAATATCAAGCAAATACAAAAAAATAAAAATAGAGGTATTATTGTTCGTTACGGCCAATGATATCTTGTAAAATTCTTAATAAAATGGTTTCATTAAAACGTATCGCTCTCTGAAAAACCCAATCCGTTTTGGTTTTCGAAAAGCCCACTAAATTCAACCATTAAAAGCACACTAAATTCGACTCGTAAGAGCCCACTAAATTTGACTCGTAAAAGCCCGCCTCGTGATATTGTGGGTTCGGGTTCATGGGCCGGGGTGGGCCTTGATGGCTTTTCCAAAACCCGCCCCGCCCCGCACATTAAATGGGGCGGGTCAAGCCCGCCCCGTTTAACATGCGGGCTTAACGGGTCGTGGGCCGGCCTGGCCCGGCCCGGCCCACTTGACACCACTAAACTAGGGTGTTAACTTTTTAAGTATTATTTTAATGAGCTTTATAAGCCCATCTATACTCTATAGTAGCTAATTAAGCCCAACAGAACTATGCATTGAGATCCGGACCAAAACGTGACATCGACGCCGGAATTTCTACGCCCTAAAAATATTCCTTCTTTTCATTGCTGTAAGAATTTTTTATTTATTTTTTTATATTCCAAGTTTGGCTAGTAAAATAAAAATTATGAAAACGATTTACATGTTACGTTGAAACAAAACACTTATTGGAATGTTTAAAAACCCCTCAACACTCACTGTTATGAGAAAATTTAAAAATCCCTCAACACTTCGTGGAGTCATTTGATTACACAAACGACAACGGATTCTCACAAACGATTATGTTATTGTGCCAAAGCTATATACGTTACAACAAGTTTGACTTTCACGGTCATATTGATGTCGTTTTCCCTTACGGCAAACCATGCATGTCGTTTCGCCACTCAATTTTATTTTGTTTTTTGTTCATATTCGTGTCTACTTTTTTTTTTTTTTTTAGAATCGTTTATAAATCATTCTTCTTAAAATCCTAATTTATAATCTGAGGATGTCGCTGGATATGTTATCTATTATTTGGATTTTGGACCATCCATATTTCCCGTATTTGGAACCGGATCTGTGATAATAAACAAATACAAAATCATATTTAGTTTAGAAAAATCTGTTTTTGAATTAAATCAATAGAAGATATATAAACTACATCTAACGACCAATAAATTTTAAGTTATCGTTTTCGTCGATATAACGACAATCGATTTTCGCGAGTTTATCATGTTGGTTATGCCCGAACCCGATATTGTATCTCTCGGGTTATCGGATATCGACTCGATAACCATAACCGACATTATGGGCCCACTCGGGCCCAAGTATTAATTATGATTCATATTAATTAATAATAGATTAATTAATTCATGATTGAGCTTTTAGAAAGCCCATTGGGTGGGCCTTTAGAAAGCCCACTAGGTCATGACCATAGGGTATTATAAATACCATATTATGACTCATAATTAAACACACATCAAAAACCCTAGCCTCCTAGAAATTCGAGCTCCCGTCCCTTGTGAGTCGAATTTTGGCTAGCTCCCCGGTTCAATCAACGGTTGATCATCTAAACACCGACAAGGATCTAACCTATCCTCCGAGGTGTTTTCCGGTCATCAAAGACGTTCCCGAGTGACGTGGTGGACGAAATAGAGGCGCAACACTTGAGGCGCTGGAATCCGGATCAAACAGAAATCGGCAAGCACCAAAACCAAGGAATCGGCAGTTTTTCGGTTCAGTTGGCAAAAGTACCAAAGTTTGGTAACGACCTCTAAACGATATCTTAATTCTCGTAATTATTCTAGATCTTTATAGTTCGATGATATCCCGTGATTTCCGCCTCGGGATTGAGAAAACTCATCGAAAAACCCAACAGTGGTATCAGAGCCAGGCTAAGTAATTTTTCAAAAATTAGATATGTTGACCGAAATAATTTTAGAAAATTTTTGGTGTGATTACATTTTCAGTGGGAGCATTAGAAAATTAATTATGTTAATTTTTGTCTATTGATTCGGGATCCGATTTTGAATCGGGATTGGATTTTATTTAAAAATTAACATACCGGTATTTAGATACGGAATGATTTTCTGTAATTTTAGAGAGTTTAATAATTTTAGTGGGAGCAAAATTGTTATCGGAATCACTGAAAACGGCAACGAAATTTGTCGGCGCATGCATTGGGATGTGTGCTACCTAGTGTTTCTGAAACCCTAATTTTTCGTGTGTAATTTTTGGGGCCCAGCCATTCGGATGGCCCATGCCCACATCCATTCACGCGGGTCGGGTATTGACCCAGGTCAAACTTTCGCGGGTCGGAGAACGACCCACAAACCCATGCTGAGATCGAGATCGCCGATCTCCTCCACGCACGACGGTCGTGCATTCCCGTCATTTGACGACGGGGATAACAGCGAGCTTTTGCGACGAAGACGACGCATGAGCTCCGGCCAACGAAGACGTCGCTCGCCGTGAGGAGAGCCAACCCGTGCGCCCAACGAAGCCGGTCGCACAACCACCTCGCCCACAAAGTCCGACGATGAAGCAAGTCCTCGTCCAACCACGGCGATTCCGACGAGCCTCTGTGACGACGGCGAAGACGTGCAGCTCGGCAACGGTGTGGCTCGATGGGTGACGGCGCGGCTCAGAGGCTGACGGCGCACGTGTTGCGCGCGTGAAACCCTAGGGTTTTACCCTTGGCCTCCATTCGATGTGGGCTTGGGCCCAGCACAAAGAAAGCCCTAGTGGGCTTTGGTCAAACAGCCCAAGGGGTGGCTGGTTTGACCAGCATTGACCAAAACGTGGTGAACCAATCAGTGGGCCCACCATGTTAAGTTGACTAATTTTTCGGGTTTGACCCGAAGCCCGTAGTCAGACCCGCTTCCCTAATTTATTAATTTTAATTTATTAATTTTATTTAATAATTTTAATTATGAATTTAATTATTATTTAATTTTAATTTCGTAAATTGGATTTACAATTATACCCCTCTAATTTAAAAAGAAATTTATTTAATGATAAATTTGTTTAAATCTTTAATTATTTTAAATAAACAAGATTTAAACAAATTTATAAACTTAGTAAATTGGATTTACTGAGGCAGGGACTGTTTGCCCTACCCGTAATGCTCGGATTGCCTGAAGGAAGCCCGTACGAGTTTGGGTCTAGCCCGAGCTCGTATCCCGGTATTTGATATTTAATTATCTTTATGTTTAATTATTTTAAAATACGATTTAAAGTGTTTATTTTATTTTATTTATAATTATTATGAATATCTTTAAATATGAGTATTGAAAATCTAATATATGATAATAATTATTAATAAATATGATTTATTCAATTTTATTATCAAACTTATGAAGTTTGTTTTCATTTAATGTTTATGTTATTCATTTATTGATTCACAAATTGTTTGTTCATAAATTTTATTTATCATCAATAATTCTTAATTAGATTAAGATAATGAATAATCTTTTATTTATTATAGTAATAGAAAAGAACTAAACTTTAATGGAAATAAAAGATATATATATTATGATTAAAGATAGTTTATCTATAAGATAGTTATTTATCTTTTATTTTTGTAATTATGACAAAGCATGATTAAAGATATCTTATCTATAAAGATAGTTATTTATCTTTTATTCATTTATAGAAAAGGATAAATCATGATTAAAGATATTTTATCTTTAAGTGATTTATTTATCTTTTATTTAAAGATAAAAAGTTTTGTCTTTAAAATTTTCATAATATATATATATATATGTATATACTTTCAGAAGTATATTTAATACAACATTGAATAGGTTTTACAAAATAAGATTATGTATTACATATTCATTGTCTTATTTCTTGAAACATTTTAATATGTTAACTATGTTTATTTTAAGACAAAAGTAAGGATCACCTCAAACCCCTCAATAAATATTAGGTATAATGTATTCCACCGGCTGGGTCCTCGATCTAATTGAGAAACGTTTTGAGTGTGTCTCTAACCCAAGGGAGTACTCTTATACACTCTTTTAGACGCGTAGGGCGACCTATACTGTCCGCCGATTCACCCCGTGGGTCTACCTAAACGAGTACTCTAATTATATTAGATATCGTTGACAATTCTTATGAAATCGGTTAGAATGCTAAATGGAAAATTGTCTTTTCTTTTCTAATCGTCAGAGATAATATAGGATATTAGAGCAATTGTTGACTTTCTCCGAGTGACTAATTAATGAAATTGATGAGGGTAACTTTTTCATTAACAAATCACGAAATATTATATAAAGCCCTTATAATATAATTGTTACATCTTTGTTATAATGTATGCTTTATAATTTACATGTAAAACTCTAGAATTAGCAATGTGCTTATTAATTGTTTCATTTAATGTATGTGAAACAAGTGTCAACAAAGAACCACTTGAAAATTGTTTTTAAAGAACATGGAAACGAGTTTCCAATCAAAAGGAAATAGATTTCCTTGGAATGGCAAAGGCTTCTGAAATAATGTTCAGAGCCTTGATAAAGAAATGATTTTTCATAATAGATGAAAACTCATTTGGAGCCACCTGACAAAACTTCCAAAACTAATAAGAATGCTTATAAGAAGCATTTCGAAATTAATGATAAAATGCTTTTCAAAAGCATAAAATCACTATAATATGGAAGTTCAATCAATATCTTCTGAAGATATGTGTATAGCAGGTTAAAACACAAGCGATGCAAGACTACAGAGAACTTATAGAATTCCAGAAAGTCTGTAAATTCTGAGGTTGGTTATAATTTAGGAAATTGATAACTCACCTTAAATAAAAGCTCATGTAAATGATGAGATATTTAATGATCTCTCTATTGACATCGTTTAGGATTCCTTGCTCAACTTTCACAAATTGTTTGTGATCAAGTTTAACAAAGAGCAATGGAATAATGGCTCTTACAGCAAAAGGTGAGTGGGACTCCAATCTTAAAGTGATCACATATGCGATGTGATAGAACATAAGGTTAGGTTCCAAAATCTAAAAGTGCTTTCACTACAGATAACAAGGATTGTCCGACTTGTCTTGAAAGAGGTGAAATATACAGAGTAATGACTCTTCTTTAGGTACAAGCGTTTTAAGATAGTTTGACTATTTTAAAGGATATATGTTCAATATATGATATTTAACGTTGTATACAAAAGGCTTAAACCATATAAACTCAATATAGCATATCTCTAGTATTGTCATATAAGTCACAATAACGAGAGACGCATCACCAAGCTCCATAATGATGGACATCTTGATCGTTCTGATTATGAATCCTACGAGAAATGCGAATCTTGTCTAACTGACTATATGACAAAAGTCTCATTCAAAGGGGCACACTAAAGATTGATTGTGGCATTAAACCACACATGTTCATGTGTATGTGGTCAAATGCACAATTAGGATAAGGAAGGCTGATGGTACTTCATTAATTATGACTACCAACGGATCACTTCAGTCGGTACAATCATGTCTATTTAATTAAGACAAAAGTTGAAATCTCTTGACCGGTTCAAGGAATTCAAGAATGAAGAAGAAAACCAAAGCGCACAAAATAATAATAGGTCCTCGATCCGATCGAGACAATTAATATTTGAGCAATAAGTATAAAGTTTTCCTGAGTGACAAAAGGTTTGTCTGATCATTTATTTCTCTCGATACACCTCATTTTACGAGGTGTATCGAGAGAACTCAACAAACTCTGTTAGACTTTGTTAGTACAACGATATGCCTATGTTTATAAAAGGACATGCACTTTTAACTTGGTGCTACCGCACTTTACAGTGTATCATGAAAAGTGATTCCGACGATAACATATAAAGATATGATAAGGGATAAAACCCATTTTGTCGTTTACGAGAAAATTAATACACAAAATAGTTGTGATAAATACGGAGACTTTAAGAAAGGAAATCTTTCCTAGAAAGTCTAGTGGGAGAAAGTATGCACTTCATGAAGTACATAACTCACAAAATCTCGAGGAACTCAAGATGAACACAGAGGATGCTCACCAATGGTTGACTAAACTCCAGATAGGATCGTGGAAGAAAGTCAAACCGAATGTGAAATTCATTATATATGATTAAGCATATGAGTAACCTAGTATGACACAAAAACCGTGTAAGTCGGATAAGGAACATCATGCACCTAAGAAAATGATCTTCTCGTTTTGAACACAGAAGAACAAAATACTTAGATAACAATGATGAACCACCACTTACAATGAAACGGCTAAAGGTGAAGACCTTGAGAAATGGCTAGGAGCCATGAAATCAAATAGAATCATGTACATATACTAAGTATGTGACTTAGTTAAAGCACCCGAAAGGTTTATGCCCATAGGATGCACGTAGATCTTCAAGGGAAGATATTCATGAATGGTAAAGTACAAATGTACAAAAGGAGACTTGTAATGAAATAGTTCAAACAAGCCTATAGTAAAGACTAAGAAGAAACGTTTTCTATTATTACCATGATTAAAGTCAATTATGATTTCACTTGCTATTGCCAACTATGATTTAAGAATCAGGCAAATGGACATGAAGATAGTTTTCAGAATATGACTCTGAAAAGGAACATGTATTATACACAACCTAACTAACTTCATTGATTCATAACATGTTTCTGAAGCATGCGAGTCAAATAGATATATACGTGCAAGTATGATCTATAGCAAGCATCTCTCAAATGAAATCTAGTTTTCAACGGAGTAACTAATGAGATTAGACTTCATCGAAAACAAAGATTAACCTTGTGTATACACGAAAGCTAGTGGGAGCACAGTAATCCTTTAAAAGGATAGAAAATGATACGACGAAAATTCTTTAAAGTAAAGAATGATTGAGAAAAAAATGTTTCTCAATAAATGACTTAGGTATGACTACCTATACTCTAGGAGTCTAAATTTATAAAGATAAATATAATGAAATAATTAGCCCTAAGTCCTAGTACATAGAAAGGATGGCAAGATGGTTCAATGTGAATAAGAAAACTAAGGACTTATTCTGTAACTCCTGAGTTGCATCTTTCAAGAAAGCAGTGCCCTGAAATGTCAGAGCAATACAAACATAAAGAAAATGTTCTCTATACTACTGCTAATGGCTTTATAAAGAAAGCCATATTATGTACCCGTCTCGATTTATCATTTACCTTAACAAAACAAGCCAGTTCCAAACCTATCCCAAAATAGTCACTGGACTATCGTAAATAATATCTTCAGGTACCTTAACAGGACCAATGAAAGATCACTTATTTACGACAGTGTTGATCAGTCAAGCATTATCGCTTATACTGATACAAATCACCAAACTAATCGGGATAATTTCACATCGCAAGTAGAATATATACTCTGTCCTAAATGATGGTACTGTTATTTAGAACAACAGTCAGTAAGCTACTGTAGTGGACTAGACCATCAAATCTGAGTATATAGCATCATAAGATGCAGCTGTAGAAGCTTTCTAGATCGGGAAATTTATTCCTGATCATAGTGTAGTTTCTGGCATTAGTGATCCAATGCGACTCCTTGCTGAAAACAACGGAGCCAAGGCACGAGACAAGAAACTAAGATCACAAAACAAGAGAAAGGTTCTCAGTGATCAAAGACATAATTGATCAGAAGGTTGTTGCGATGAAAACAGTAGACACAGAAATAAACGTGGTTGACTCGATGACCAAGGCTTTATCAATAGAAAAGTAGTATGGTCATACAAGATCTAGAAGAGTCTAGATGCTTGTGGTCTATTCTAACACGTTGAACTCATACTTTATTTTGTTAAAAGTATAAAGTTCAAATACAAATTTTATGTAACTATTATACATTAAATTTGAAGCACAATATTATTTTCTTTAAAAGGCAAGTTTCATCATTTAAAAGGCTCATATCATTATTTTATTCAAAATCATTGATATCAAGCTATACAAATGTAGTTCCTAAGATGTCTTCAAGACATTCTTAAATTTCCCCAGTCAAAGAAATCATTATGAAGAAACAAAGAGGGACTATCAATGATATTCATAATTGACTGGTACATGTTGTTAAGACAAAAGGAAGGAGTCCTTGATATCTAAGAGATATTCTTATACATGTAGGCACTAGTCGGAATGACTAGCAGTGCTGGAAGACTTGCACTCTAAGTATTCTCACATGGAAACAAAACCTTGGTACAAGGGGACACTGAGAAACTTAGAGATATGAAGAGACTCCAAAGTTTGAGAACATCATGAGTCCATCACTGGGTAAGTTGCATGCTTAGATTACAACTCAACGCTTACCGTAACTGGAAAGTCATAAAAGCTGTAGTTGGGCGTATGATGAACCTTGTAGGATGGAATGACGTTTCAAGAAAACATGCATCTCCCCATTCTTTTTGGGGCAATACACTCAGGGCCTTCTGAATAGTATAAGTAAAATGAAATCTGTGGCCACAGGCAAAACAAAAGTTTTTTTTGTTTTGTTGTTTCAATACTTATACCTGAATCAGAAATTAGATCAAGGCTTAACAGGGGTTCCAAACCATGACATGTGCCTCATCTAGAGATGTAAAAAGATGTTGAAGGAATCAGTCATATACATTATTTTAATCGTAAAGAACCACATGGTTCACCTCGATTAATCTATGAAAGGGGATTTAAAGTTTTGTAGATTGGGGGAAGTTAAGTCTAGGTGGAGGCCACCTACTTCTTGCATACTCATATGAGTATGTGGCCAACACTACAGAATCCTACAGAGTCACACCGAACTCGCAACGGAAACGGAGTATGATGATTAAATTACAATGAAACAATATTCACTTGTAACTTTGATGAACCAGGCATGAGTAGGTGAGAGAGTGTACATCTAACCCAAGGCGGCATTCTCGAGTAATACTTTATGTGCAGTGCGTGCACGAAGATAGCCAATCCGGTGCGTTCGTGCAAGTGGGAGATTGTTGGTTATGCCCGAACCCGATATTGTATCTCTCGGGTTATCGGATATCGATCCGATAACCATAACCGACATTATGGGCCCACTCGGGCCCAAGTATTAATTATGATTCGTATTAATTAATAATAGATTAATTAATTCATGATTGGGCTTTTAGAAAGCCCATTGGGTGGGCCTTTAGAAAGCCCACTAGGTCATGACCATAGGGTATTATAAATACCCTATTATGACTCATAATTAAACACACATCAAAAACCCTAGCCTCCTAGAAATTCGAGCTCCCGTCCCTTGTGAGTCGAATTTTGGCTAGCTCCCCGGTTCAATCAACGGTTGATCATCTAAACACCGACAAGGATCTAACCTATCCTCCGAGGTGTTTTCCGGTCATCAAAGACGTTCCCGAGTGACGTGGTGGACGAAATAGAGGCGCAACACTTGAGGCGCTGGAATCCGGATCAAACAGAAATCGACAAGCACCAAAACCAAGGAATCGGCAGTTTTTCGGTTCAGTTGGCAAAAGTACCAAAGTTTGGTAACGACCTCTAAACGATATCTTAATTCTCGTAATTATTCTAGATCTTTATAGTTCGATGATATCCCGTGATTTCTGCCTCGGGATTGAGAAAAGTCATCGAAAAACCCAACATATCATTCAATGATAAATTTATCGATGAACAAGGTCTAACGAATCTCTAGCCGCAACAAAGTTTTGTGACTTCTTGACAAATTAGTAAAACTTATTTTATTTCCTGGGCACAGGAACGTGAGCTTTGGCAAAAGATTTTGCATTTTGGCAAAAGATTCCTAGAGTATATTCCCTTTAAAATGTGAGTGGTTAATATTTTATCAAAATATTTTATGAAAGCATTTTTTGCTTTTCAATGTTTTAGTCAGCAAAATAAAAACGTCTTTTTTACGTTTTGGTTTTCTCTCTTCGCCTTTCACCTTCAGACTTTGCCTTCACCTTCAGACTTCGCCTTCTTTGTTGCTCGGCACGGGCGCTCAGTTCCGCCGTCGTTCGGCACTCAGCTCAGCTTCGTCGTCGTTCGGCGCCCAGCTCCGCCGTCGTTCGGCGCTCAGATCCACTGTTGTTCGGCGCTCTTCCGTGTTGTCACTTGTGGGCTCAGCTCCGTCGTCGCTCAGCCTCGCACAACACACACTCTTCTCTGCAAATGCCACGTACTCACCGAAGTCAACCATGTCCACGCATCGATGATCACTACCAGCCTCATCGGGCACAGGAACGTGAGCTTTGGCAAAAGATTTTGCATTTTGGCAAAAGATTCCTAGAGTATATTCCCTTTAAAATGTGAGTGGTTAATATTTTATCAAAATATTTTATGAAAGCATTTTTTGCTTTTCAATGTTTTAGTCAGCAAAATAAAAACGTCTTTTTTACGTTTTGGTTTTCTCTCTTCGCCTTTCACCTTCAGACTTTGCCTTCACCTTCAGACTTCGCCTTCTTTGTTGCTCGGCACGGGCGCTCAGTTCCGCCGTCGTTCGGCACTCAGCTCAGCTTCGTCGTCGTTCGGCGCCCAGCTCCGCCGTCGTTCGGCGCTCAGATCCACTGTTGTTCGGCGCTCTTCCGTGTTGTCACTTGTGGGCTCAGCTCCGTCGTCGCTCAGCCTCGCACAACACACACTCTTCTCTGCAAATGCCACGTACTCACCGAAGTCAACCATGTCCACGCATCGATGATCACTACCAGCCTCATCGGGCACAGGAACGTGAGCTTTGGCAAAAGATTTTGCATTTTGGCAAAAGATTCCTAGAGTATATTCCCTTTAAAATGTGAGTGGTTAATATTTTATCAAAATATTTTATGAAAGCATTTTTTGCTTTTCAATGTTTTAGTCAGCAAAATAAAAACGTCTTTTTTACGTTTTGGTTTTCTCTCTTCGCCTTTCACCTTCAGACTTTGCCTTCACCTTCAGACTTCGCCTTCTTTGTTGCTCGGCACGGGCGCTCAGTTCCGCCGTCGTTCGGCACTCAGCTCAGCTTCGTCGTCGTTCGGCGCCCAGCTCCGCCGTCGTTCGGCGCTCAGATCCACTGTTGTTCGGCGCTCTTCCGTGTTGTCACTTGTGGGCTCAGCTCCGTCGTCGCTCAGCCTCGCACAACACACACTCTTCTCTGCAAATGCCACGTACTCACCGAAGTCAACCATGTCCACGCATCGATGATCACTACCAGCCTCATCGGGCACAGGAACGTGAGCTTTGGCAAAAGATTTTGCATTTTGGCAAAAGATTCCTAGAGTATATTCCCTTTAAAATGTGAGTGGTTAATATTTTATCAAAATATTTTATGAAAGCATTTTTTGCTTTTCAATGTTTTAGTCAGCAAAATAAAAACGTCTTTTTTACGTTTTGGTTTTCTCTCTTCGCCTTTCACCTTCAGACTTTGCCTTCACCTTCAGACTTCGCCTTCTTTGTTGCTCGGCACGGGCGCTCAGTTCCGCCGTCGTTCGGCACTCAGCTCAGCTTCGTCGTCGTTCGGCGCCCAGCTCCGCCGTCGTTCGGCGCTCAGATCCACTGTTGTTCGGCGCTCTTCCGTGTTGTCACTTGTGGGCTCAGCTCCGTCGTCGCTCAGCCTCGCACAACACACACTCTTCTCTGCAAATGCCACGTACTCACCGAAGTCAACCATGTCCACGCATCGATGATCACTACCAGCCTCATCGGGCACAGGAACGTGAGCTTTGGCAAAAGATTTTGCATTTTGGCAAAAGATTCCTAGAGTATATTCCCTTTAAAATGTGAGTGGTTAATATTTTATCAAAATATTTTATGAAAGCATTTTTTGCTTTTCAATGTTTTAGTCAGCAAAATAAAAACGTCTTTTTTACGTTTTGGTTTTCTCTCTTCGCCTTTCACCTTCAGACTTTGCCTTCACCTTCAGACTTCGCCTTCTTTGTTGCTCGGCACGGGCGCTCAGTTCCGCCGTCGTTCGGCACTCAGCTCAGCTTCGTCGTCGTTCGGCGCCCAGCTCCGCCGTCGTTCGGCGCTCAGATCCACTGTTGTTCGGCGCTCTTCCGTGTTGTCACTTGTGGGCTCAGCTCCGTCGTCGCTCAGCCTCGCACAACACACACTCTTCTCTGCAAATGCCACGTACTCACCGAAGTCAACCATGTCCACGCATCGATGATCACTACCAGCCTCATCGAGTCGTGCTCTCTCTGCCAAAATCGTCGTCAACTTAGTCTCCTCGCCGCGCGAGCCTGTCTCGCGCGAAACGACGAGTTGTTTATCTAGAATGCTGTCATGAAGTCATTCTCCCATGGACACGAGCCCGTTGAAGCTTTGGTCTTATTCCGTCTGATGCTCGAAAATGGTGTCTTCGTTGACAAATTCTGGTTTGGCGAAAGAGGGCTCGTAGGTTTATGGGTTATTGAAGAAGATGAGTTTTAGGCCAGATTTACGGTGCAGGTCTCTCGAAATCGTCTTTTAAGTGCTCGATAAAATGTCTTAAAGGGACTCGGTTTTGTATAACGCGATGATCGATGGATTTGTGAACTGTTTTATTAAATCAGTTTTTTTTTTAAAAAAGAAAAAAAAAGAATTAACCAAACATTGTTTTATTTTCTCTTTTCAAAAAATAATATAACAAAATAACAATCAATCACGTTTTCAAAATATTTTTATAAAACTGTTTTAAAAAAATTAAAAATGCAAACACAAAATGAGAATACAAAACGCTTCCAAACGCTACCCAGTTGTGCTTGGTCTTGGAGAAAGTTCAAACTCTTTCTATTTATCCTTTTTAAAACTCAGTTAAGTATGATGCACAATCTTATGTTATTATAAATATTTTTTAGCAGGATAAAATATTTAAATCATTACCTCGCAAGTAGTTACTCTTCTTGCGTTTCGAAACTCTTTTATTTACTTCCATATTAATAAAATGTGATATTCTATTGTTAGTCTATATCATGGTATAAAATGTCGCGAAATCAAAACGGCTAGCCGCCGGCTTTCCGTTTGTCGTTGGTCTGTGGAACGACAGCTCATGCCCACCGCTGTCGTTTTCACATTTGCCAAGGCATGTCGTTTCTTTGTTAAACATGACAAAACTTTAATCGTCTTGCCCCATCTCTTCTTCAATTTCTCCGCCCTCTCTCGACCCATGCCGAGCTTGCCGACCGAAAGCCGACCTCCCGAGGCCATTTCTTCACATTTTCTGCAAAAAAAGTAACGGTGTGTCTCTCGGATTCCTATATTTGTAGTGTTATCCTTGCCGAATGCCAATTTATTCCAAGGTTTTGGTTTTTGTTCGGATTTTGAGTTAAATTAGGATTTTATTGTAAATTTTAGGGATAAATATTTGTGGATCTTGATTTTGTATGTGTATTGACTATTTAAAAATCGAATTTAGTATGTGTATTTGATTTATGGTGAATTTAGTATGTTAAAATTTAAATGAGGTGTTTTTGATGATGTTAGTTGTTGAATTGTTGTCATTATTTAGTTACTAAGTTAGTTTGATTAGATGTAAGTTTTAGTTTTAATTCAATTCAATTGGATTATGATGAGAATTTGATATTGAATATTGATGCTCAATTTGAAATTAGAATATGTGATATTAATTAGGAACGGATAATTATGTTGATTTAAATTGTTAAAGTTGAATATAATTGTTACCTTGATTTAGGTGAGATATGGCTCCCGAACCCGCGAAACAACATTGTACTCAGGTTGGCTCTGGATTCCAATGAAGTTACTGCCAGGGGTGCAAATAAAACCCGAAAACCGGGTGAAAACCCGAATCAGAATCCAAATTTAAAACCCGAATCCGAATCCGAATCCAAATTCGGAATTAAAACCGGGTTCGGGTACCGGGTAGTCAAATCTAAAAAATTGGATACCAGGTACCCGGTTTAATACCCGATTTGTTTAATTTTTAATTTTTTTTTTAAAATAATTTAGGTTTAGGGCTCGACACTCATCTCTCATCTCTAATTTTCATTTCTCATTTTAGGGTTTCATTAAAATATTTCTTTAATTTTTTGATGCGCGGACGGTGAAATGATGATGGAAAGCCAGAAGAACTCGAAGTGCTTTATCATATGTTTTTTTAATGCATTTTAAATTTTAGACAACGAATGTATGATTTTTTATGTACGAGAGATTTGTAATGTTTATTTTGAGATAATTTAGTTTTTCTATAAAAAAAATTAAAACGGATCAGGGTAAAAACCCGGATCCGGTTGAAAATCCAAACTTGGTTTCCAAACCGGGTACCAGGTACTAAAACCGGGTACCAATTTTCAACTACCCGGAAATTCGGTGTACCCGTATTTTGGGTACCGGGTAGCAAATTTCAATTACCGGATACTTCAAAAAACCCGGGTACCCGACCTGGTTTCACCCCTAGTTATTGCGGCCACATCACAAAAGGCAGTGGCATAACACGGATGAAGCACCACATTGTGGGGAGCGATAAGCGAAGAAAAAAAAAAGTCAAATCGTGCATTGTTGCAACGCCAGAGGCGAAAGACGTGCGTTCGTGTATGCGCGCCAATCTTGCAGGGTCCCGACTGATGTGTAAGAGAAATATTAGCACATACGAGATGAAGTCGATGAGGATGCAGATGCCAACGACACTTAGATTTCTTGCTTAACAAAGAAAGCTAGACAAGCGGCGACAGATTGATTCCTCGTGGGACAATATCCGCACGTTGGAAGCAGTCAACAAGGTGGTAAATCTTCATCAGATGAAAGAGCCATCCCTTCAAGATGGATAAAGCGAGGAAGAAGAAGTTGCCTTCAATGTTTCTCCCCTAGGCACGATGAAGATAACATGATTGATTGTACGCGGAGAATCTAGGACAGGCTCCATGGGGGGGGGGGGGGTTGTATATGTTGATGGACGTACAACTGACTGTTGCGGTAGCGTAGGTTCACACGCCGAATTATCACATGGAAGGACATCGTCTCACGGAGGATTTTATCTGGCATTCTTTGCCAATATGTCTGGTACCCAGCCATTACACGATGAGTATCATGATGCTAAATCCATATTTTATCATTTTTTTTAGTTATGGTTACGGCGTGCAACCTTCACCACCGCGGTCGAACGACATCGACGATTTTTCATATTGATTTGGAACGATGTCATTCTCACCATCAGAGAGTGCGAACCTGGACCCCATTCTTCCACCTCCAAAGTTAACATTGTTGGGAAGTTCATTATGTTTTTTTGATAGTATTACCATGATTTATGTCGTCGAACCGTCCGGCTAATATTTAAAAAACTATTTAAAGCGGAAAACTTGTTAACCGTACAATTGAACATCGGATAATAACCAAAACCAAGATCTGATAGATTATTAATAATTTAATTTTTCAAAAATTCATTATTAATAATCTAGTCTATATGAAATAAATAAACTATAATTAAAGGTTTGCATTTATTGACCAAATGCCTAAGGCCGTACCTCAGGTGATGACGATTCCGGCTGCGCCTTCTGAACTGGGCAGAGCTTCGCCGATGCTGAGGGAAACTCCCGTGATCTTCCGGGATATTCTCCTGGACTCCTCATATCGAAGCGTGGGCTTTGCCGTCAGGACTTCGTCACAAAACATTAACTAAATATTCTTTTAAAGCTTCCTGAGAACAACGTCTTACTAAGCCTAACCAGAAAAGAGAGATCAGAGGCTAAGGAATTCGCAGACTCTAGAGAGAGAGAGAGAGAGAGAGAGATCAAATTCTTGTTCTGGGGCGAAGTGTGTGAAATGTGTAGAATGAACTCTCTATTTATAGGCTCAAGGAAAAACCAATTAGGGAAGTTTCCCTCCCTAATTTCTAATTCTATAATGGGCAAATACAAATATAATTAATTACTAAGATTGAATCACCAAAGATCCAATGGTACTAATTAATTAGGGATTTAACGAAATAGAGAAACCATGAATAAATCACCTATCCAATCACTTCCTTATATAAGAGAATTTGAATTCCCTATGTACTCATATGGAAAATTCGAAATCAATAAGCTAGATCCAATGGTTGGAATTAATTCCATAACCAATCTAATGGCCCTTTTTTTTTATTTAGGACAAAGTCAACTCCACATGTTAACTAATTTCCAATCCAATGGTTAAGATTAAATCCTAAACTAATCCAATGGATATAATTAATCGATCAATTTTGAAATCCATGCTTGGTCACCAAGTCATATTCGAATTAGGGCTTCCAAATTAATTATCATGATTCAACGATTAAGATTAAATCTTGACCGATCTAATGAACTATATAAGTTTCAGGGTTTTTCACTAATGCCTAAACTTAGGTATTTATGCCAAAAATTGGAAAGTACAAACATTTACTTGAGCCGCATCATTTCTACATATATATATATTTATATATATAAATACCAAATATATATTTTATTTAAATAATATAAATCTATTAATTAATAATTAATAATTAATTATCAATAAGGAAATTAATAATTAAATTATATTATTAACCACTGATCTCAATGTCACACATTAAATGTCGTGATGCAACACCACCATTTAAATTCGTGACATGTGATTAAATGTCATATATTTACGAAAACGATCGTAAACTTAGAAATTCTATAAATCACAAACCGTACGTTGAAACGACTTGGACACCAGCGTTCCTAATGTGACCGAAGAGCCTGCATCTGGCCACATCCGTTGCAAGAATGCGTCATTATCTACGAAGTCGCATCCAACAATAACTTTAAGGTTTTGCTCGGGTCTGCGATTCAGCCCGATGATGACGACAAATTCTCGCACCCCGTATCGTAGTGGAACATTGTTCACCAACATCCACAACTCGAATGATTTTTGTTGTGCAGTGCTTCTCGACAACAAATTCCACAACAGTTTGGGAGAGTACTCATAGTAGTTGGGACATCTAATAGAGGCCCAAACCGTGTGCTCTGGAACCACTGAGATTCCTCCACTTTCAGGCTCTCCTTAATGATATTCGTGATCGTCAAGAAGTTTGTTTCTTCGGCGAAGACCTCACAGTCGTACAACTCTTCCAGCCGAAGGATAGTATATAGTTTTTTCCGTGAAAAAACAAATCATAACTTGATGAGTATTTCATTTAGAAAAATTAATGCATCTTATTGGTAATGGAGCAACCAAAAGAGGACAACGGTAATGGATCATCCCATAGTAAATAGCGGTAGTAATTGCATGCATCGTTAAATAATTAAAATAAAAATTAATTGCACGCATCATTCTTATAGTACACAATCTCTGGTATTGTTAAACATTGTCATCATTACAAGTACAAACAGTAACCATATACCGGAGAAAATTTAAGATTATATATTTACGAACAAACTAAATTTTTATCTTTACAGACAATCTCTTGTATATGCCGTAAACCCTAAGTAACATCATTACAAGTTCAACAAAACAAATTTCTTAATTGCATGCATCATTCTTATTCGTAAACAATCTCCAGAATTACCGCTAAACACTAACAGGGCTTCACACTAACATCATTACAAGTACAAACAGTAACCATGCACATGAGAAACTTTAAGTTCTTATATTATATATTACGAACTGACACTTACCTCCATTTAGTTGGTTTGTTGAAGACGAAGGTTGACGGGGAAAGTGAGGATACTCGTAAAACGTCTTCGTTCTCGAAAGAAAACGAACACAACAGAGGAGAACGAAGAAAACCAAATTAGGGCTAGAATGAAGGAAATAATTTGCGTGTGTCGAATTTGAAAGAAACTGTAGGTTTGAGAATAAGGAAGGAGAAAGAGAATAAGAACCGACATGCGAAAATAAATAAATAAATAAAAAAGAACAAAAATATCCAACCGCCTAGAGGGTAAAATCGAGATTTCAATAAATGTTGTGTAAAAAGGAAGGGCAAATTCGTCATTTACTTTTATTGGAGTGTTAAAATAATTCTAACATAAAGATCAGAGTGATTGGGGTTTAAAAATAATTCTAAAAAAAAATATTTGTTATAACGAGGGTACGAGCTTAATCAGAATTCCAAAGAAGGTCTTTTAGTCTCTTTCCTACTCACATAGACGGGGTTGGGTTGCGGTAGAGCATCCGGATAATCCAATCCAACCGGTGCACACCCTAACCGAAAATCTTATTTACAAAATTAAGAATTTAAATATAAACAATCATTACCATTCGGTTTACAGCTTATTTATATTTATTTTCAATATCATATAAAGTTATAAACTATAATAAGAAAAAGAGTGAAGGAAAAAAAAAATCAAAGAAGAGGCACTCCGGGACAACAAAACAACGGAGAGACATAGGTAAACCTTAGAGCTCTCTCTCTCTCTCGATTTCTCTCTCTCTCGCACAGAAGCCCTAAAATTATCATAGTATCCACAGTGTCAGAAATCTAGGGTTTGAGGTTGTGCTCGCCATGAAAACCCTCGGAGCTTGAGCCAGCTTCCATACCCAGCCCTCTGCGCATCTGAGAGAGAGAGAGACGAACCTATCGATTGGGAACATGTACAGAGATCGCGGCGGCGGCTCCTCCAAGGCGGAGATCGTCGGCGGGCCGCTCGATCGGAAGCGCATCAACGATGCGCTCGACAAGCACCTCGAGAAATCATCTCCGTCCACCTCCAGGGCCATCGGCAGCGCCGCCAAGGACAAGGAGAGGCTCTCCGTGCCCTCCACTTCCGCCGGCAAGTCGCAGCTCGATCACCGCGCCGCCGCGTCTCTCTCCAAGAACAAATGCTCCGATGGTCTGTCCCTTTCTCTCTCGTTTTTCGACTTTTGAGAGGGATATTCTGCTCGATCTTGGTTTTCTTTCAACTAATTTGTTGATTTGGTGGTGAACCTTGGTACCTTCGTGTTTATGAAGGTTTAGAGGTCGGATTTGAGCTGGTTTTTTTGGCTGTTCTAGGTTTTCATATCAATTGGTAATAGAGGAAATAAATTGTTAAGTTAGTACATCTGTTGCTACATTAGGATTCATTCGAAGATAGGAGATATTAGTATGAATATTGGAGATTAATATAATTTTTCGGTTTCGGGTTTGCTGTTTGTTTGTTGCGTTCGAAGATCGAACTTATTGTTCTGCTGGAAGTATGTCTTGTTCTGAAATTTGAGTGAGAAATGAACATCTTTTGTGAATTGTGATTGCTCTGTCTGTTTGAATCTTTGTGTTGAAGTTTGATCTCACTATTGTTGACAGCTGAGGAATCCGAGACCGACAGTGAAGAGTCTGATGTGAGTGGTTCTGAGGGAGATGACACGTCTTGGATTTCGTGGTTTTGCAACCTGCGAGGAAACGAGTTCTTCTGTGAAGTCGACGATGAATACATCCAAGATGATTTTAACCTTTGTGGGCTGAGCAGTCAAGTTCCGTATTATGATTATGCTCTCGATCTCATTTTGGACGTCGAGTCCTCTCATGGTGAGGAGCTACTTTTGTTGTTATGTCAATTTTCTTGTATTTAAAAATATGTGAATCCGTGACTGATGGAACTCATATTACTAGAGTCATTTTGAATTAGATAGTATCGAATTAGATAGTACTAGAGTCATTCTGAAATAGATAGTTCGGAATAGATTCTAGTTTGAATCTGTCGTAGTTTGGAACGGTTAGATTTTAAATCCTTGAGTCAATATAGTGAATATTCTTAAAGGTCTTGCATTTAGAAACCTAAATGCTAAGTAGCAAGAACATTATTTGGTTCCTTAAAGCTAATATAAACACATTGATACATTATAATATATATCGAAATATTTTGCTTGTTAAATTTTTCAGGTGATATGTTCACTGAAGAACAGAATGAGTTGGTTGAATCAGCAGCGGAGATGTTGTACGGTCTCATACATGTCCGTTATATTCTCACTAGCAAAGGGATGTCTGCAATGGTACGCCTTCATCTTCTCATACGTTATTTGCCATTTTCTCCGTATATTTAATTTCTTCTGAATATTTATTTACAGCTCGAAAAATACAAAAATTACGACTTTGGGAGGTGCCCGAGAGTTTACTGCTGTGGGCAGCCTTGTCTTCCTGTCGGCCAATCGGATATTCCTCGTTCAAGCACCGTGAAAATCTACTGCCCCAAGTGCGAAGACATATACTACCCTCGATCCAAGTACCAAGGCAGTATCCTTATTTATTGGATCAGCTTTTACTTGCTTATTCATTCATTTATTTTTATCAGTACCCAGTTCTAATTTGAAAACCTTAAGAAGCATGGAAAAGAAAAATCGACTTTCTTGCAAATTGATCGTTCGCTTAATGATTTGTTTTTTTGGTTATTTGGAATTCTCCTTGACGAACTTCAGACATCGATGGAGCATATTTTGGAACCACATTCCCTCATTTGTTTTTGATGACGTACGGGCACCTCAAGCCGCAGAAGGCAGCACAGAGCTACGTCCCGAGAGTGTTTGGCTTCAAACTGTACAAGCCCTGACCCGGGAATAATAGAAGCTGGAAAAGTGGAATCGATTCAGTTATTCCTCGACCTGCCAAAGGCTATTTTTCGTGTTTCACCTTGAGCCGTTATTCGGATAAGAAAAACGGCTAGAGGGAGGTAAAGATTTGTCGGAAAATGGCAAGATTGAGGCAGCAAATGAAATGTATTAGAAGAATATTTTTCTTTTTGCAGTTGTGAGATTAACAAAGCGTTTGTAAGCTTACTTCTTTGAGATTGTTGAAGTGCTTTCAATTTGCGGTTTCTTTATTTTTGCATTCATGTTTTTAATGCCTCGTTTGTGACACTGTTCTATATTGTATTGGAGTCGTGGACATTTAATTCTTACTAGATGATGAACGACAATCACAATGATTTCCTACACATTTTCTTCTCAAAAAATGTGGTCTCTCTGGGTCTCCGAGAGAGAAAATCTCGTCTTCGAGAAAACGATCCATCGTCAAGCTGAGGAAGATGCCGACACCATCATCATAGCAACGCCTAGTTGTTAGCGTCGTAGCAATGGTGATGGCGTCGCAAATCGTCCAAGACACTGACGCCAACCTTCCCAAGAAGCTAACCCTCCGATGCTGTGTTGCATATATGGAAGTGCTTTCTATATATATATTTTTAAATATCTAATATTATGTCGTCGGCGTCATGGCAATGGTAATGACGTCGCAAATCGTCTGTATATAGTGTGGACTGTGGCGCAGCGCGTCCGCTTGTGTCGGCGGTTTGTGTGTCCTTGCGTCAACGGAGATAATAGATCTTTCTGTTTAATATCTCTTATTAGTCATTGACTCATGCAGTCAATAACGAATATTTCTACTGTCTACTATAGTTGAGGGTTTTATTAATTTGATTTTTCTTTTTCTTTTTTTCCTGAAAAATATATCCGACTTGTAAACCCTAGAGTCGCATCATCCATTGCAAGATATCCAATATCTATTTGTCGTTTTTCAAATTTCTGTTATTTTGTAGTTCATTTTGTTGCTGGGGCATTAAACTTCCTCAACAATTTTTAAATCGTGTCGTTTTCTACGATAAATGTCTCCTTATGTCGTTTATGGCTGCTATTCCTATTGTTTTATGTAGAGTATCGGACCTTTAGCGCATGCGCAGCACTGCACATTCCTCTTTTAAGTCGCAAAAATAAAAATTATCACTTTTCAAATACTTGACTGGTGAGGGTGCTTCAGCAACTTTTTACAAGGATTTTTCAAGTTACTATTCTTGTACAGTGCATAACCTCGCCTCACGTCACGTATATAAGCACTTCAGGAGGCCCGAAAAAGGTTGGACAACCGGTTCTCCGGCTGAAAGAAGAAAAAGAAACACTTCATCGGTAGGCCCGAAAAGGGGGCCGTTTACCTCTTCCCTGGAGAGCTACGCCCTCAGACGGATGCCACTAGCCGAAGAGAGAGAGAGAGAGAGAGAACACTCAGGCGCTGTGAGGATCCTGACTATCTAGACACCCCATACACGAGCAAGGAATCTCTTTACAATGAAACCTTCCACCACTTCCCCGCGGCCCAAGCACCGTACTCCCTAGGATTTATCTTCCCCTCGTTCCGAGACTTGAATCGCACTCATGTAATCTCTTTTCAACCTCCCTTCCCGCTTGGGACTCTCTGGACGTCTTCGGTTTACACTCTCACTTAAATATTTACATAAAGTCGTACGTAATGAAAAATCTTTGTGGAGTAGGCACCTCATTAACGTTAGAATATAAATCACGTTTGTTCCTTACACTCTAAACAATTTGATCTTTGACGAAAAATCGAGTTGACAATAACAATTCGAATTAATTTTTCTATGTAAATATTTTCATAAACCGTTCGAAATTCGAATTAACTCTGAAGACATTTAAAAAAAGAAGAAGTTAATTCTAGATCCGAAACATATAACAATTGGATTTTAATTGCTTTATTTTTAGATTAAAGAAAATAGAAGGGGGTAAAACAGTACTTGCACACTTCACACAGTGCTGAGAAACCTTATCCTCTTCACAGAGATTGGTGGCGAGATACGTTGGAAGCCATGGATTTGTCTCTCTGACCGAACTTCTTCACGTCCTTTCTTTGGGCTCTCCAATGGCGGCAACATCCCCAGTCACGCACTCCTGGCTCTCTTCGATCCCCTCCAAGGTAACGTTTTCCATATATATTATCCATAAACAACACTAATTATGCCTCACATTTCTCTCAACTCTCAATGATAACACCCTTTTGCAGATCGTTGTGCTCAAGGTTGCTCCTCTTTCCATCGCCAGTCGATCCGAATATCCGGTCTCGAAAGGCGAATGTCGAAGAACCCGTTCGCGGCTGCGCGCTACGCTGAGAAGCCCGAGAGGTTTCGGCCCCGAAAAGAATAAGAAGAAGAATAAGACGAAGAAGCCGGGAAACGAGAGCTCAGACGATGAAGAAGAAGACGACGACGAAGAGGGAGAGAGGCGAGAGGCAGGCGTGATACCGGAGATCGTGACGAACAGGATGATGAGCCGAATGGCGCTGACGGTTGGGACGCCGCTGTTCGTGGGGCTGCTATTCTTCCCGTTCTTCTACTACCTGAAGAAGGGTTTGAAGGTGGACGTGCCGACGTGGATTCCGTTCATCGTGTCGTTCGTGTTCTTCGGGACGGCGCTGGCGGGAGTGAGCTACGGGATCGTGTCGACGAGCTGGGATCCGATGAGGGAAGGGTCCTTCTGGGGGTGGAAGGAGGCTCGCAAGAACTGGCCTGTGTTTTGGGAGTCCTTCTGGGGGCGATCCAAGCGGAATTGATCTGGAGAAGACTAAGAATGTTAGGTGCTTTTCTTCTTCATAATAATGGCGGAAATAGTGGATTGAAGATAACTGGTGTAAATGGTTGTTTTCAAGGAATATAAATACGTGAGAAAGTTTAGTATATTCAAACAAGCAAGCATAATTTATAGATTAATTCTCAGTTAAGACTAAAACGTGGTTCAATTTTACGAATTCGCACATGAATTACGGAACTTGGAGTAAATTGTACGTTTTTGAAAAATTGATAACCGTTTGTGCCGATCATAGTTTACTAAGTTGATACGTGACACGTGTTACGTAAAAAAAAAATATAAAAGTTAAATTTTATGTTTTAAATTTTTAAGAGTAATTTTTGTATAAAAAAAATCACTTGCACCAGTCGGTCCGCGCAACCTCTGGTCGCCGGAGGTTGTTCGAACTTTCGCTTTATTCTAATTTTGTTTTATTAATGTCTAGAATGTGCAAAATTAACAATTTATGTTTATTTATTTATTTTATTTGATATACTATTTTTATCAAGTTATTATTCCCCTTGTACTTCCCGAGAAATCTTTTTAGGCAAAATGAGGAAATAATGATCTTGTTCTTGAAATTTATAGATGTTAGTTAATTCAGTTCAGAAAAAACATAAAAATGAAAAGGGAAAATTGATGATACAAGGATATAGTTTTTATTAGATTGAACAAAGTGTTACAAACAAGATCATAATAGCTCATCATGTAACATTAAAATTGTTACAAAAAAGAATGATGAATATTTACAACGGAGTCCCTGCTATTACAATAATGTTAGTTTTGAGCATCTCTTGAGCTCTCTTGTGGCGGTGCCGGTGAGATCCTTTGGTGCAGTGATAATGCCGGATTGCTCCTCAACTTTCTGAATCAGAAGCTTCAGCAGAGGTACTCTCGAAAGCGTATTGCATGATCCAACCATGATTAGCTTTTTCTGTACCATCGAGTTAAAAAGAGTAAAATACCGGGACACATAACTGGGATTTTGAGGGTTTTCCCAACTACCGGTAACTGGTATCGGGGCCAGTAAAAACACTGGAAAGTTTACTGGTTTTAAACCGGGAACCTACACAGGTAAAATACCGGTACTTTTCATAAAATAATACAATAGTCTATGGAAATAGAAAATAAAACCTGCACCAGACATTTCTTGATCCGTGCTCTAAAAACCGTGACCGGGAATACTGGTTACTTGGGGTTTCCAACAACAAAAAGTTGCTTTTATTAACAGGTAGATAAAAGTCGGGAGCCGATTAAGAAGTTCCACCCCTACTTACTTTGTGATATATATTTTTTTTTTTTTATGTATATATGTTAAATAAAGATAATAAGAATTAATTAGAACAATCCATACCTTGGCTCTGGTGAGAGCCACATTGATTCTGTGCCAGTCTCCAAGGAGAGAGGATGTACAACTTCTAGGGTTTTCAGTTGATCTCACAAATGACAACACTATGCAATCCTTATCTCTTCCCTACAAATGTAAATGAAAATGGATTCATTATAACACAATTAATTGAGTTAAGTTTTAAGATCATTTCCTAGTTTGCAATCCAACCTGGTACTTGTCAATGGTGTGTATCTCCACAGAGGTTGAATCTATGCCGTTACGGATAATATTCACTTGAGAATTATAAGGGGTGATTATACCTATATCTTCTCCTTTAATGCCATTTGCAACTAATTCCTCGGTGATCTACAAAAAAATAAAAATTGAGGAATATACGATAATAGTAACGTTATAAAGATCACTGATAAGATCATGACATGGTTTCCAAGTCGAAATTCGGCAGACGGGTAATAACCAATATGATGAATCTCCTTTTCTCGGAAGACTAAACAAAACATAAGGCCGAATCAGCCCCTTTAGGAAGTCAAAACCTTAATTGTGAAAGATTGAAATCACCAGAATACACTTACTGACATAATGTTTTTATTAAGGCGACTAAATGACCGTCTTGCCCTTCCTACGACATAAAATGACTAAAACGTGCAAGACTAGAAATAACAAATATATAGCAATCATAGTAATGAACAAACCTGTAGGACAATTTGAGCTTCTATGGGATTATTAACTGTCTTCTTATCCTTAGCCTCATAAGCAGGTACCATATCTAGCTTGAGAAAAAATATGTAATGAGAAAAGGAAGTGTGCTCTCTTTTCTTAAAAAGAAAAAGAAAAAAAAAAGTTTGTTCACTTTTGGGTACCTGTATTTATAAATATAACTGGTCTGCTAGGATTCAAAACCTGCAACACGAAAAAGCACCACGTTATAATTTGTAATTTATAAATTAGAAGTTATAATCTATGTTAATTAGTTATGTACAAGTAAATTATAATAAGAGTAATTGACGTCGTTCCCGTCAGGTTGGGCATCGGTCGCATTTAGCCCCCTCGTTTGTTTTGTTGCATTTTCTCTTATACGTTTTGATTTATTATTGGCGATTTTGGCATGATAGAAACAAATAGTTCTTTAATATTGTAATAGAAAATAGGATTTTGTGCAACAAATAAAACATAGGGATTAAACACAACAACAAAAACAGCCAATGTTACTCTTATATAAATTACTTAAGGTTTTTTTAAGTATTGTATTCATTATTTTCTATTATATTAGTATATATGTAATTATAATAGAATAATTTGTTTTCAGTCAGGTATAATTATGAAACCAAAGTAATTTACGCCCTTACCTCTCTAATCCACAATGAGCCAGATCTCAAACTTGAGAAACTAAGTTTCGAATCAGCTATATCGGAAGAACCACAACGTAACTTGTCGCCGTATATCAACGCATTCGACAGATTCATAATCTCTCGAGACATGCGATACTGCATTCCAAGTAATCAGTAGTTTCATTAGACACATAAATTTACAAAGACTCGCATTAGAAAGAAAAAAAAAATCAAATTTACACTAACCTGGCTTCTCAATGCTGATATTGCTTGAGGATTAGCTTCCGAGAGCCTGCGAAACAAGCTTACTCCTAGTCCGTTTTCTTGAGCTTCTACGCTCTAGAGAAAAGGTTAAAAACGCTACTCGTAATTTTTAACTTCAGTATAGAGGACTACAGAAGAAAAATAAACAAGATCTAAATACCTGGACGAGAGGAGGCAGCTGATAATGATCACCAACAAGGACAAACTTTGATGCAAACAGTAAAGGACCAAGAGATACCTGAGAAAAGCGTAGACATTGTAACCATGCATTTCATATCGGAAATTGAAAAATAAACAAAAAAACAATCTAGGGTTGAAAGAAAAAACAGAAAATTAGTATCCGGAACCAATTATCAAACCGGATGAGTTATGGGTCGCAGTCCAAAACAAAACTGGACAAAAGGTTAATGACAGAAACCAAACTTTAATTATATATAATTTTTTTTTTAAATGTAACATACTTATTTTCATGTTATTTTTATTACATTACTATTAACATGATAAAATATTTAACTGAAAACAGAATATAAAAACACAATTTTGGTGGTGGTTTGAAATTTAAAAGTTACTTACGGGAAGGGTAGTTTGGCCTGCTTCATCCATGATGCATACATCAAATTTCTTATTGGCAAGCAAAGGAGAAGTTATGCCCAAACACGTAACTGCGACGACTTTAGCTTCTTCGAGTTTGACCTTTATTTCTTCAACACCTTGTAAGTTCATTGCTGCATTGTCAACCATGACCACATTAAAGCAAAGATACTATTTGATTTAATTTAATAAAAAAAAATCTAAATCGATAGGAATCTGACCCGAGAAGCAATGTCCTTGAATTTCTTCATGTACAGCTTCACGTCTTCCTATCCGCAAAAAATCAATGCCCTGCTAGGATATAATTTCTTTTTTATGTTTATATGAGGAAACTATCTAATAAACGCTTATTACACAGCTAGTAGTTGAAACATGCATAACATTTAGGGATAATTAAGGTTCATTAAGTTCGGTTATTTAGGCTATTCAAATATATCTTGCCATTTACAATGTCATTTGAATCATTTAATTACATTTGCAATTTGTTTACTTATTTTAGCGAGGGTCTAATTTGGTCAGGCCCGGTCCGACTCATTTGCAAAGCTCCCTTTTCAAGACTGGATCTTGGTTCATAACAGTATCCTTCTGATAATTTACAGACTCACTAATTCAAGGCTCCTAATTAGTAACAGATAATGTCCTGATACTAACTAAAATATAATCTCTAATTAATTCCATACATTCAACTACAAGATTTGCAAGAAAAAGATTGACCTGAGTCTTTAATTTGATAAGTAGATTATCAACCGCAGAGTTCGTGTATGACGTTAGCAAAATGGACGAGCCTCGAATCAACAGTGCATTAACAGCATGAACCATAGTTGATGTCTTGCCTGTTCCAGGCATACCAAGGATTAGCGCATAATCCCGTGCCGAAAGTATCTGAAATTGCAACTTCACTGACTAAGTCAATCTGTATTTCGCCAGAAAGTCAACCAAAGAAGTTAGAAAATTCACTGGAAAAACCTTGAGAATTGCTCGTCGTTGATCGTCATTTAACGTCTTTTGTGACCATACATAAGATATTGCTGGATCCTGACTCCCTATGCACCCGCTGTCAAATCTAGGAGCCTGCATTCGCCAAAACGGCATGCATGTAGTACCAGTATAATTCTAAAAATGATATGATAATTGATAACCATACAAGATGAGTAGAAAATGTAAATATAGTTTAGTATTATGCACCTTAATAGGTGCAACTATTAGATTTTTTTAGCATAGAATTGTATTCCTCAAAAGGAGATTACATCATTGAATGAGTTATTCAGAAGTTATATTCAAATTTACCTCAAGATCAACGATCATCTTCCGCAAATGAGTATTTTCTGCACTTTGAAGAAAAAGCTGAACAAGATTGAACCTTCATCAAGAAATTAAGTGCGAGTTAAAAAAGAGTAAATTGCACAAACCTCTCGATACAGTTGATGCAAGAGAAGAACAAAGGGTATATACGATTTTATAGCAATATAACAACCTCATGGTTGCAAAAGATGTCATAAATTCATCTTTGTCAATTCGCCAAACCTCCCTTCGAAGAGCCGATGACTCAGAAGAAGTATTATTCCAAGGAAGTCTTAAGCGCTTAGAAAACGAGACCTACAAGTTTCACGAAAGCTGATTAAACCCTGCTTGGCTGATTTAAGTTCGGAATTAGCAGTTTAACACTAGTATCCGATAATATGTTCAAATTTCACATCAAAGACGTAAACAGATAACAGCTCGTCCTTACAGAAACATGGGAGTCACTTGCATCCGTCACGATCCCACTTGCGACGATTAGATTGCCAGATCCAATACTAAGAATCTTGAAAACAAAGAGAACAAAGTTAGCATTTCACAGATGAAGAAAAACGGTTTTAAGAATGAAAGAGGTAGACCAAAGAATAATCAGTAATATCTTGTAATATACGTAACATCACGACATAATTACGGTTGTTTTATTATGTTATTTAAGCTATTTAGTTGTATTTAAGGGTTTTGTTAATTAGGTTTTAAGGTTTGAGTTATTCCGGCCTGGTCCAGCCTATTATATTGTAATCCCCTAATCTATTTAAGAGACCTTAAGCTGATGAGAAAGGGAGTCAAATTCATTTACTAAGCTTAATATCTCTCAAACAAGGGGAGACTGGGCTCGGTAAAGATTGGGTGACGCTCTCGTTACGGGAACAATTTTAGGTCGAAACATAGCTTACATGTATCCAGTAGAAGAAGTTCTAGAATGAATTTAACAAAGAAGCACAGAAACACCAACTCAATGAACATGTTTATAGCATGAAAAAGACCTATACAATAAAAAATAAAAGACTTAAGTTACATGCAACAACGTTAATATTTGAGAAATGAGCATACCACATAGTCACCGCTTTTAAACATGCAATCGAAATCCTTTGACTTCTTATTGACTGATGAAATGTTGCAATCTATGAAGCGATAGATGAATCTGCAGTCTTTACTGGGTTCTGATTTTGTAAGTTCGTCGCCGTCGATAGAATACAGGCGAGCTCTATCACCCTGCACACTATTTGACCGCCACATTGCTTTCTTTGAAAGCTGAAACGGAATAAACAAATGTCGATGAGGTAATTAACACGCTAATTATGGCCGTTATGTAGATAACTTAATTCGCAAAGGTCTATAATAATTAACCTGTGTTTCTTTGGCTTCTAAGTCAATCAACCAGTTCCAATGCTTAAGGAAAACAGCATGAGCAGTGGTTAGATGTTGTGTGTTTGAATCAAACAAATCCCGCAGTCCACTACTCTCTGCAGTTCCGCCGTGTACCTGCACCATTATTAATTACAATTAGTAATGCGCCCTATGCAAACATACGGGTGAGTTTTACACCGGAAAATGAAAACTTGACGCGTTATTTTTTATCCGGAATTTTTTTATTTCTTGAAATATGGTTTTTACATTATAATCATATTAGAAATTGAATACCAAAATACAAATTTATCGGGAAAAAAAGGTATTCCAGTTGCCAGTTTAGAGAATTTCAAAAACAAAATGGAAACGATTACCAATTACCCCACAATCCAAATCTTCTTATTTTGTATTTCTTGAAATCTGGTTTTTATACTATAATGGATTTTAAAACAGATTACCAAAAATTGGTTTACGATTTATTTTAAAAAAAAAAAAAACGAACGGAACCGATTTGCCTTGAAATTTAGGATGAAGCAAAATAGTCTTTAAACATCAAACCAAAAATGGGGTCATAATTCACGTGATTAAGCACAGCAGAAATTGCTTTGGAGCACGAAGAGGAAACAATCACCTTATGATAGATTGTACAAACATCAAGATGGCGACAGCCTCTGCACATTCCCGGACTCTACAATGGACACATTGGAAGAAAACTCAATTAATAATGTGACTGAGTTTCTCCGCTTAATCATTAAAATACAACAACACGTACTTGTAACATTGGTGGAAGCACTTGCAGTGTTAATGCCTGGAAAATATCATTTGCAAGTTCGTTCCGTCGCATAATTAGCCCGATTAAGTCAGACCGTCGAACAGAAACTCCCTTCAGACGCAATACAGTAAATATTAGAGACGGCAAAATTTTAATTAACTTAGTACTTAATCAATCATGCACTACCTGCGTCTCGTCTGATTGAAGATAGTAGAGAAGACCCGAATCGACATGCGCTTGATACCTTGAGAAGCATGAAACAGAAATTAAATACCTCGGAATTAGCATTTTATACTAAAGGGAGGAGAGCTAGAAAATTCATACCTCTCTGACATTAGAAGAGTGTAAAGGATCACTTGAGCACTATGTTCCATGTTTGACTGCATGAATAAAATATAAGTCAAGAAATTTGTTATGAAATGTATTATTTCAGCAATTCATAAAAACATACAAGAGCTAAGACCCTTGTTAGTTCTGATAGGACCCGGATATAAAACCAACGCAGAGTCCAATAACAATTCGGGCAACCGAAATTCACCAACATGATGAATCCCATTCTCGTTCTTTATTACGAGAAAATAAAGGTAAACAAATTGACTATATAATATTTTGAGAGAGCAAGGTCAAATGCTCTCCAAATGATGCTCAGCAAGCGATGGAACTAACCCTGATACTTAACAAGATTTCGGAAAAGCTACACAACTTGCCTTTCCGTTGGGCGGTTTCCCGCTTTTAAACTCCAAGGGCATGACCGTCTCAATAGTTTCATGTTTGTTTGATTTCACTTCAACTCGAACAGAAGCATCAATCATGCCTTTTAATCCATATTTTGGAGCCCATGCCATCTCCTCAATATCAGTTACCTATAAGCAACATTGTGATTAAGTTGAAATAAAAAAAATGAAATAAAAATTTTAACATTCGCGATACAAATAATAACAAAAAAAATGGAGTAATAAATTACCTCGGATATGCTGATTTTATTTAGTCCGACGTCAGATCCGAAGTCAACAGTAGGTATCTCAGATCCCTGCTAAATTATATACCCTGCTTAGAACAATCACCAAGACATTTGCTACTCTATAACATTACAATTTTATACAGCTTTGATAAATAATTGGATAATATTCAATTGAGAAGTATGAAAAATAAAAAAGATAACAAACTAATAAATCACCAATATCATACCTGTCGAAATCTGAATTGGTTCAACCAATTCAATAGTTTAGGGATGGCTTCAATCAAGGTTCTGTGTATATCTTTTTCATTGACTGCAACGCCCACATATAATGTCATAAAAACAGTATATATACTATTCATATTATGGATTTTTCTTTCAAAAACCATGTAATCTCGAAACAGATATCGAAATTTGGGAACTAGCCCGGCCTGGTTTTGGTCTGAAAGAAATGGGACATTTCCAAACCAGGGACGGGCTGAAAAATGGAAAAAAAAAAAAAAAATCCCGGTCCCGGTTTCACCCTTATATTATAGTGCAATTTTCCTTTCCTTTTGAAACTCATTAAATCTTGTATCGAAATTGGACCCGACAATTACAGCATAAAAATTTATGGGCCAACCTCCACATGCATACAAGTTCTCAATATTCTTCTGAAGCACCAAATGAGCATACTCCTCCAAAAAAGTTATAGTAGGATTCTCCATTGTGAGTCCAGCCTACACAAACAAGTATCTTCTCATGAACATGCGATATTGAATAATCTGAATTGGAACTTTTAGATGATCTAAGAGAAGAAAAAAAAAATGTAAACCTGAAAGATTTGGTGTAACATTGTACCAAGTAGCGCTGCAGAGGAATTCTCATTGCGCCTAAGCCTCTCATCGAGAACAGTTCGCCTTGGGCAACTGAAACTACCAGCAACCTGCAAATTTTATTATTTAGAACGAAGTAGGCCTTATTAAAAAATAATAATCTTATGAGAAGAAAATTAATAGCATGGATCAGAATATCTACAGGCAACAAAACTAGGTGTAGAAGTTCTATGCGGGAAACCGAATAACTGAAAGTTTTTTTATCAGAAGAAAATAAGAAAAACTTGTATCTCGAGATTTAGTCAAAGTCGGTGTCAAAAAAATCGGCTAAAACCCAGTTTCCATTATGCCAAGACCAATTCCAATTTCCGTAGGAAATATCCGGTTCTAGTTTAGAAAATGGCAAATAATCGAAACCCGAACACCATTGTCACAACAATCACCCTTATTGAAATTCATATAAATATGCAAGTCTTGTACAGATTTAGCTCTTGTTACCCGGGTTCCAGACATGAGTAAATCTGGGTGAACAATTACAAAATTTCTTTCATGATTTACACGACAAACACCCTGCTCGTCGAATTCTCCAATAACATTTATAGTATCTCCCGGAGAAATGACACTGTGAAACCTGCAATACAGGAGTACGAAACAGTGAGATTAGACCTACAAAATGGTAATCTCTTTTGTATAAAATATAAAATAAGTGAGCTCGTAGGGAAGCAAATCATAGCTCAACATAGTTTCATGACCGGTATATAAGAGCCAAAAGAAATAATGAATCATTACCACTCTTCCGACAAATACACAGCCCGCTCTGCTCCGTTTCTCTCATTCAACAAGCGAAGAACCTGAAGAGCAAACCAACCACTTTGAGCAACCAACCACTTTCTTTACTTTTCATCTCTAACATAAGAGAAGGGTTATAAATAAACTACAGAGAAAGATTTTCTTGTAACCTTATAAGGGTGTTGAGCACCACATGAGTCAACGGCTCCGCGTTTCTCAGATACCTGACGACAACGTAATCCACTTAAATCATTCTCGTATATATTTTGTATAAATAATGTAAATTACATTTTACATTTAGATTCATAGAATAAGAATGTCTATGACTATGCACCTGGTAATATTGTAATTATTGAAGTTATATTTGGTAGCATAGTTATTTACGTGGCAATAAAAAATTTAAAATTATCTTATAAGATTAATGAAAATACCTCTAATACAAGGAAATAATATTGGTCAGATGGCCATGTGATTAAAGGCGGATTTTCGACCGTCACTTTAATTTCACTATCCTCTTTGACAAAAACTTCATCCATATTGTTGTCTTGAATTTGGTTTAGAGATTCCTCTGCTTTGTCGGATGTGGAATCTTCAACTGAAATGACATCTTCTACCTGATCTAAGAGCTCAAGCAATGCCTAAGAAAGACGGAAAAAAAAACAATAAAAAGAACGTAATTTCTTCAAGAAGCTCGGAGAAGAAAAGGTAAATCGTTCAATTTTGAAGCAGAAACTGTGTTAACCTTCTTATGATGCCTCTGCCCAATCTGACCGGAACTCCGAACTTTAGAATCACCGTTAGCAAGCTGCATTTTCGAACAGAGTACATATTAGGGAAGACACTACATATTAAATCGGCTACACGAGTAACTTAAACAAAAACAGGAGCTAATGAATACACCGTTGGTGATCTCAAAACAATGAAGACCTCACCTTATCATTGCAGTAAGGTAGTGAAGGTGGAGTTCTGAATGGACTCTGCCTCGTAGCGACAACCGAGTTAGTCATGCTCGTTGAAGCGTTTTTCAAACCGGTTCCCTCATCAAGGTTACCCCTTTTTAAGCCGATTCTATTCGTAGAAACGAACGAACTTTCCGAGGTCTTCACAGTAGGAGAAGAAAGCCACTTCTCAACGTTTCCAACCTCAACCGGAGAATTCTGCACCATTTTAACTAGTATTAGCTCTATGTCTTATCAACAGTGAACAGCGCAAAATTGTACGAAAAAGCATGCCTTCATTTCTGAGCATTGACGAATGATCAGTGAATTTTGCCTCGAAGATTCCGCCAGTACCCTCACCATCTCCGGCATCCGCTTTGAAATGGATCGAAGTCGTTCATTTACCGGAGATATCTTCCATGTTATATCATCGCCTCCGTCATCCTGACTCTGCTTTATCAACTATGCCAGATTGATGAGCACAAAATTAGTCCCAAATTAAACGTAAAATCATTGGTACAGCTCACAAATTAATCGAAAGCCGCGCTTTAAGACCACTTTGTAAACTCCATTTCACAAAATTAGGAATCCATTTCATTTCTGTATATCCATTTCCCGTAAGTCAATGCCCACAAAATTCAATCCTTGGCCAAAGGGCTCACGGATGCAGCGGACTTCCACGAGAAGCTCGCGGGCTTCCGCCAAAAATCATTGCAGCGGAATCCGAGGAAAGCAAGCCTGGCATTTCGGAATTCCGTGAATGCCTGGAGCAGTTTTTTTTCAGCTCAATAAGGATGAAGTTGCTCGAAATACACTTACCATTCCTGGAGAAAATTTGAAGCGTTTCAGAGAAACCGACTTGGGAATCTCCGGGGACTCGTCGAGCAAACGATCGCAGCTTTTATCATCATCCACTTTCTCCGAAAACACGGGAGGCGTGCTCTGCGACGGGCCAGGCACGCCGTTCTCCTTCGGGGTCGCCCGCCGCTTAGGGTTTTCACTGGCCAGAACCGCATCGCTCTCGTCGCTGTCGTCGACGATTACCGGGTCGGAGACGGCGAGTGGCTTAGGGGGATTCTTAGGGTTCTGAGAAGCTAAAAGGGCGTTCTGGGTGTGCCTCTCGAAGAGGTGTTGGATTCCGAACTTGGATGGTTGAGGCTGGTTGTTGGCGGCGTTGGAGGATCTCCGAGACGACGAGCTGGGCTTCTTCCTCGGAGGCATTGAAGATTCAGATCAGGGCTTTTTCGCCTTCCCTTTCAGATTCCGATCTCTGCAACTTCACATTCACGGAGAAGAGAAGAGAAGAGAGTGTGTGTCTTGTTTGAGATTTTCCCGCCAAAACACTTTTAGTGTCTGCGGACAAATTTTGAGGGAAAAAATGGAATATTTTTCATGGCATTTTATATTTTTGAGAGATAGTATGAGATAGATAAATTGAAATGTTTGATTAGTCAAATAGCTAATATTTTTTTTTTTTGTGAAATAGCTAAATAGTTATTTAATAACATATTTTATACCTATAATACCTTTTTAACATATTAACGGTATTAACGTGGTTAATTTATTTTTTTTAAATAATATTTTTTTTTAATTATTTTTTTTTTGAAAAAAAAAATACTTTTTTTGTTAAAATTTTAATCATGATTTTTTATTTTTAAACAAATTAACTACGTTAATACGTTTATTAATGTGTATTAACGGAGTTAATTTGTTTAAAAAATAAAAAATCGTGATTAAAATTTTAATAAAAAAATTATTTTTAAAAAAAAATTATTTATTTTATTTTAAAAATAATTAATTTATTTTTAAACAAATTAACCACGTTAATACATTAATAAACGTATTAATGTGTATTAACGGAGTTAATTTGTTTAAAAATAAAAAACCTTGATTAAAACTTTAACAAAAAAATTAATTTTTTTTCAAAAAAAAATTAATTTATTTTTAAACAAATTAACCACGTTAATACAAGGATAATCCGGTCTTTCGTGATTTATTAACATAGTTAATTGGCTATTTGACAATATTAGTAAAAACATTGACTATTTGGCTAATTAGATTTTGAAGTTTGGCTATTTGACTACTTCCCCCTATATTTTTTAGTATGTTACTATGTTATAGAGAGGAAAAAAATACTTTTTTTAAGTAAATTTGCGAAAAATCAATTAATTTTAGTCATTATATCCCATATTCATAATTTTAAAATCTCCTCTAGTCACATTATGCAAAATTATGTCGCATCTTTTTACAAAGAAATGGAATATTATCAAATTTTTATTTTAGAAATTTTAAATTTATAAAGAAATTAATTATAAATTAGGAACATAAAGATTGAAGGGTGTATTTGGACTATTTAAAAAATATTTTTTTAATGAAAATAAAAGTATATTAAAATTAAAATATTTTTTAAGTTTTATCTAATTAAACCTTGCATGTTAAGATCATTTGGGCAATAAGAAAAATTGGTTACAATTAAAAATGTTATTTTTGATTGTTCACTAGACTCAGCTTAAAATGTAGTAAAACTAGAACCTTGTTTAATCGATACTCATTAAATTAATAATCTTAATTAAATTATTTGCATGGTCTAGCGGGCATACTCGATATATTGACAACTTTGATAATAGAATATTTTAACTGTTATTTGCCTCCACATTATTAACTTATATAAATATTGTAACTTCTATATCTTTCATAATCAATAAAAAAAAAAAATAGAAGCCAGAAGATAAATACCTTAGAAAATTCAAGTTTACAAACTTTCCACTTTGGATAATGATTTTAATTTTTAACAACTTCTGAGTAACAATTACTGAAAACAGTTTCACTGGTTATTATACAAACGTAATGACTAAAACGACACACAAAGATTTCTAGCCGGCTAAATATAAATTCGATATTGGAACACAAAAATACAAAACACATTGCGTGCTATCTTGCGCTGAAAATCGGCTCAGCATCGGACCTCGGTTGCGTTTTTCTAGTGTATTTGAGGAGCAAGCCTTCCAAAGAGAGACCCGGCACAGTCAAATCCCTTAATCAGGATCAAACAAGCAAGAAATAAAAATGTTAAGTACCATTGAGATGAATCCAAAAACTACTAATTAAAGCTAAAAGACCGCGATTTGGAAGAGAATTATTGAATAATTAAGCGGCTTATTCGATGATAGACTCTGTATATTAGAGTTTTGGCTTTGTAAGCTATCCCAAAAAATCAGTTTGAACTTATTGTCAAACCTTTTCAAGTACATTTAGGTTATGTTTAGTTTTACTAAGGGCAGTTAAGTCTTTTGGTCTATTAGTTTATACTAGAGTAGTTCTTGTAACCGAGTTTCTACTATCAAAAAACTCGACCATTATTGAGATTATCAATCTAAGTTCTATCTCTAATCTAATTTAATTAACTAAGAAAGTGTATATTGAATAACCTGATATACGGCTGTAAATCGTTCCACTCCCACTTCGGTCGCTTCTTGAAAAGAACGGAGAATCTCTCGGCGGGAGACAGAGGCAGCGCCGAGATGCTATAAGCTTCAACCCACGTTTCTACACCGAATTTCTCGGTCAAAACTTCACCTTCAAGCATTGAGAAGCTTCTTTCCATACCCTCCGGGACCTTCCTCTCCCATTCCTCCATGAAACTCTCCATCCTCCTCTTCCCGCCCCTCAAGATCTCCCTAGCAAAATGAACACAGACCTTCCGATCGTCTAACTTCCAGATCAAGCCCGTTCCGATTCCTGAGTTGACCTTATTGCCATAGACGTTCAAGCAATGCTCCGTGATTTTGCAGGGAAACCCGTCTGTGAGGAGCGCTTCGACGACTTTATCTTGTTCAAGTGAATCCAGTGACCAATCGTTCAAAACCGAGTTGTGTAAGATCATCCTCAGGATCATGTCCATGTATTTAACGTCCAGAACTCTCCAATATCCGTCGATTTCTACGGCAGTGAGAGCTTGCAATGCAGATCTTAGTTCGTCATCGCTTGCTTGAACTCTATCTGCAAGATCATCCCAATAATACAATCCTCTATCCAATTCTACCGGATCCTCCATTTCCGAATCTTCTTCCAATCTGTACGGGTTTTTAGATAGGAGCGCCTTCAGCTTGTCAAGCCTCGGAGCAACCTCAACGAGCTCCATTGCGCCAGTTGCAATTTTAACAACAGATGCTCCAGCTGCTATATTTTGATCTTCCGCATTCTTATTTAGATTATCGATGATGAATTCAGGTTGATCCGATGGTGGTACGAGGAAAACGGAGTTTGAAGTTCCAACGAATTTCATTGCGTAAGTTTTTGATTGGGTACAAAGGACCGCGTCTTCCTCAGGCTGTCCTCTCACTACTACCCTGCAGAAACCTTTACATTAACACTCATGACGAATCTTTCAAGATCCTAATGTATGTATATACACGGCTATCCATTGATCTGCGGGAAATGGCTCGATGATCGTAAACGACGACTTCAATTTCTTTCGAAATGAAGCCATCAAAACGCCACCAATATAAATTTAATGTGGAAAATTGATACACACCTTTGGTGCAGAATTTCTGGGAGAAGCTTCTCATCAAGCTCGAGGAGCATTATATCATCGTGAGAGCCAAATAGAGGATGATACGAAACGGCCATCGACGAGCTCGGTTGGAGATTGAGAATGGCCTGCGCACCCCGACATTCTAAATCATCCTGCCACATAACTAAAAGAACCAAAAACGGCGTCACTCTTGTTTCGCTTTGCTTAGTCGTATGGCACAAGAAAAACGCCGCTATAGCCGGGTCACCTGTCAGTCCAACATAGAGCAAGGAACACACAGATCAGATAACAAAAGCAATTGAATCGTGCCTCAAAGAGAATCCAAATCTGACATATTCTCTCCATTTTTCCCCAACTGGGTGTACCAGTACCACGATCTTGGGCGAAAATGGAGTTCGAGCTACACACCGAAGCCGATAACTCAACAAAACATTCCAATTTCTGAATTGAAAAATCAAAAGAAGCAGGAAAATGGGAAGTTGTTGAAAACGAAACCCTAAGAATCGAAATGAGAACACCACAGAGAAGAGCTGCGAGATTCGTACCCGACAATGGGGGCGATGGGTGTAGAGCAGCGAGGAATGCTCCGTCACTTGATCATCTCCACTCCATGACTGGGTCTGGAACTAAACAAGAGTTTTCGCGCTCTATATTTCCTTTTTCCCGCCAAAAGGCTTGAAATGCCATGGAAGGAAGGTAATCTTCTCAAATGATTTAAGTATAAATATTATTTATGTTAATATTACAATATAAAAACCTTATTTAAAAACCAATATTTCGAAGACACAATAATCCTTAAAAACTTTATAATTATCACCACACAATTTTGAAATAATTAACAAAAAATTTGATAATTAAATTCGGGTAAAAACTAATAAAATTAAATATTGAAAACAAATAGGAACTTTTGCCGCAAAACTGCACTCTCCTTTCTCGCGAAATCGCGAATCCTCTCCTCGCGACGCATCACGACGTGCCTCCTCGCGATTTTGGCGATTCTGATCGCGACCCATCGCGAGGACTCGAGTAACAGCTCTAGAGTATATGATCAAGCCTGGAGTTACACTTTTGTAACGACAATTACACTTTTGTTTTACAGTTACAATAGTGTACTAAAGTTACACTTATGTAATTGCAGTTACAATATTGTATCTACAGTTACACTTATGTAACTGCAGTTAGACTTATGTAATTGCAGTTACAATATTGTATCTACAGTTACACTTATGTAACTGCAGAGGCTCGAGGGTGTGAGGGTATTTTTGAAAAATAATCTTAAAAATGAGTATGATTTGGATTGGATTAATTAAACCTTGAGTTTTTTTTTTTGAAATAGTTTGACTCTAATTGAGTATTTTGCTAATAAGCCCTTTTTTATATTTTAATTATTTTTTTTATATTTGATTTAGAAAGTGTTTTTCTTGTTTATTTTTATAATTGGGATTCTAGTAAAAAAAAAATTAGACATTTACTATCCTCTCTCAGCATTGCCCATTTCTACATAATTCAATAGTTTAATTGCAAATAAATGAGTAAATATTATTATTTATTGCTGTATTTATATTTTTTATAAAAAAAAAACACAAAATAGAGTTTTGAATTTTGATAAATATATAAGTGTGAAAATTAAAGGAAGATAAGTTTTCAGTGTCATTATTCTCATGGGCCGACTAGGCCCAAAATGAGTCCAAAATGGGCCTAATTTTGTAGAGAGAGTCAGCCCGTACTTTGTACTAGATGAAATTATTTTATGATAAGGTAGTGTATTTTATAAAAGTCTGGTATAGAGGATAATTTAGACTCAATTATTGGTAATGAATCACTGTGGACTTGTATGAAATTTATATTAACAACCACTTCGGCTCCCAGTATGAAATAATATCGATCCTAATTAATTACAATGTCTTGTAACTTTGAATTTTAGTGTCATCCACCACCAACAACAAAATAGATTGCTGGATTGTAAATATTATTAGCTTGATGCATGTAACAACATTATCATGATATTTTGTAAGGAAAAAGGATCTTTTTTTGTTTGTTTGTTTGTTTGGCTGAGTAATTTTTGTATCGTCGACTTGATAACATTTTAATTATAAAAAGAGATTATTATTATTGTCATCTGTTTTCCATTATTATTGTGAGCTCACTTTAGGGCCTCAGTAAGCTCATTTCCCATTAACTTGATAACATTTTCATTTCTCCATCAATCTTTCATATATCAACCATCTTAAATATATATGTGTCACTTCAACTTATAAGTTTTCGTGGTGCAAAATTATTGATTTCTACAACAATTTTCAACTTTTTTTCTTCTTCCAAAGAGCATAATTCAACGTGGAACAAAGGAAAAGATGGATAACTAAGTCTAAGATATTAGTTAAATAATTATTGAGCTGTATGAGATACGCATTCTATAGAATTATACCAATGTATAATATAAAATAATTTTGTCGATACATTAAGTGCAAAAAGCATGTTAACAGGATACGTATGTAATATCAATATTTTTTATTTTATTTTTTATTATTATCATACAACTCTTGGGTGTTTTATAGAATATATATTGGTTTTTATAGGGTTTTCTCACTTTCTGTTTTATTTTCAATGTTCGTATGAACCCTTGGTAAATCATAAAGTGTTAATGGTAAAATATAGGGTTAATCCCGGCAAAAGTATCAATACTTTTAAAAAGTGGATCAATAAATACTAATTCTTTTTATTGCCCGGACAAAGTTCCAATTCTTTAGTTTTGTGTCCCTATAGGTACCTCTGGAAAAAAAATCGTCCTCCATTGTTAATCATGCCACCGTTACAAAATTTTATCCACATTTCCGGAGTAAATTAGCCATCGGAAAGTTGGACGATCAAAGATAATTGTGAATATGTACTTAAAAGGGAGAAAAATTACTTTTTAATTAAACGCCGAAAACGGCATAATCAATAGTTTGGAATTTTCACGAAAGTGATATGAGGAGACAAAACAAAAGAATTGGAACTTTATTCGGGTAAAAAAAGCATTGGAATACAAAACCAAAACTTTTACGTGGCATGAGTAACGTTGGAGGACAATTTTTTTTACGGAGGTACCTATAGGGACACAAAACTAAAGAATTGGAACTTTGTCCGGGCAATAAAAAGAATTGGTATTTATTGGTCCACTTTTTAAAAGTATTGGTACTTTTTCCGGGATTAACCCTAAAATATATATGGTATCTATTTTTTTAATTTATTTCCGTTGATTTCTTAATCCTCGATAAAATTCTGATAAATTATATAAACTCGAATTCTAAATTTATCTTAGATTAAAGTTCAACTCAAGTATTGGAAAACATGAAACTTTGTTATTTTTCGTCTCAAAGTTTAGTTTTTTTCTTTTAATGTTGTACCAAATTTGTTCTGCGCCCTCAATCAATTCTATCTCTTAATGGGTTTTTTGACTTGTTCGTTCTTGTTCTTGTTCTTGTTCTAGTTCAATATTCTTTTCTTTGTAGTTCGTTCTTCTTCGTTGTTTTGTGAAAACCCCAAATTGCATTTTATGTTCAATCTCATATTTAATAAGTTGTGTAATTTGGTATCAAGTTGTTTTTTTAGTTTGCAATCTGATTCGTCCTCATCGTTTTGAGAATTTTTTCTCACAACAAACTACAAATTATGTTTAGAAAAAATGGTGAGAAATTATTCTGTCTCTTTATTGGAGTGTTTCGTTCACAGTTGAGTTTCTTTATATAGTTTATAGTTATACTTTATAACACTACTGGGTTTTTGCTTAAACCCAAATTATAATTATTGGGATTCTCTATACATCATGGTTTAGGATGGTGAAGATTTTTTTTTTATTCAGGTTTAAATTTATATAGTTGTCTTCTAGTTTTGACCTTATACTAATAAAGCTGTGAAATGTAGTTTCATTTTAACTACCTAATGTGTATTGTTATTGTTTGAGAAAAACAGCAATATTTTCATTCTTCTCAGAGTCGCAAGGTATGAACATGACAAGACTTTTTTTGTTCCAGTAGCCATGTCTGGTAGTTGAAAATTATGAATGCAGTTCATAACTTTTGTCATATTTGATTATTCATTTGAAGATTAAGGCTTAGCTTTTGTAAATTACTGGATTGGAATGATTTGAAAGTGCAAGTACTAAAGCTGAAGCTCAATTGGGGTTCTATTGTAGGGGTACATGAAGGATGCATAGGTCGTCGTGTTTGTTATGCCGCTCGTCACCGAACTTTTAGGTCGCTAAAAATTGGAGTTTGTCGTGAACCTTGTTGCCTAACAAAACCTCGCTAGGGATCTTTGGGAGCTCAAGATGCACAAGTCACGGAGAATTTGCAAGCAAGGAGATAATTAATGTTTGATATATTATGGGCAAATGTAGTAGTCTTTTTATGAAAGAAAGTTGTAATTGAAATATCACTCGTTTATTATCTAATATTAACATCCTTTTATTAAGTATTATGGTTATTATTGTATATCATATTTATTTTTTTATTTATATTGTCCCAGTTTATAATAAATATAATAAATTTTATTTAATATTGGATAGTTAAATTCAATTAAAAAATAAAACTACATTCAGATCTTAAAAAAACAAACACACTTAATTATCTGTCATTCAGATTCAGGTGCCACATCTTATTATTAAGATGTGCATTCAAATTCGGACGTCTTAATCTTAATGTAAACAAACGGACCCAAAGTTCCTATTTCCCGTGACGTGAGTACAAAGAGAACTTAGCAACTTTAGAGGCAAAAAAAAGTTAAACTCTCTTGATTAGAAACTGAATTTTATATTAAGAAATTCTTATACTACAAATATATATATATATATATATATATATATATATTTAAAGCTAAAGAAAAAAATATATTTGAGTGAGCTACCTATCAAATCTTTCGTTTTCCCATATTTGCACCGAAACAAAAGTATTAAAGCAAAATAAACAATTTAAAAAATATATAAAAAGAAAAGTGTTGGAGATTTATTGGAGTCTGGTCGTCATTAATAATCTCCAAATCATGGTCCATCTAAAAGGTTGCTATCTCCACATTTATATTGTCATTTATTATCTTCGCGTTACTTCCATTAATTAACTTTTTAATATTTATTAAGAAAAATAATATTTATTTTATGAAGTAGACAAGTGATTAGATATTACATAGTGAATTAATATAGGTTCAATAAATTAACATCGAACTAACGTGGGTGCATTAAATTGTAACTTCTAACAGTACTATACCAACTTAATTTGTGTATACATTTCACAAGCTCAAATGCTCAATTATTATAATATTCCAGCTGTGGCACCGTGGGTCATCCTTCTTTAATTATTAACTAGTGGACCGCACCGCGCTCTGCTCAGTGACAATAAATTACGTTAAAAATGGTAACTGTTGATGAAAATATTTATCATTTCATTATTTCGATAATGTGTTTTAATCGAAAAACTACATTTCATATCAATATTTCGTTGTTAACGCTATCTTAATTATTAAAGGGATAATAGCGGCATAAGTCCTCAACCTTAGATCAACTGGGGCGGCATAACCCCAACCCCATTTAATAGTGGTATAAATACCAGAAGTTGAATTTCTGTCCATATTTAACTAGCTTCCGTTAGTTTGCCAGATTCGTGTCCACGTGGCTCCCACATAATCGACAAGTCACCCAACATTCATCTCTCCGCCATGTCAGCGCGTCATCAAACATTTGCAAAATATTTGGCATGGGTAGGATTCGAACCTTGCCCTCCCCTGTGCTGACATGGCGGAGAGAAGAATGTTGGGTGACTTGTCGCTTATGTGACAGCCACATGGACACGAATCTGCCAAACTAATGGAAGCTAGTTAAATATGGACATAAATTCAACTTCTGGTATTTATACCGCTATTAAATGGGGTTGGGGTTATGCCGCCCCAGTTGACCTAAGGTTGAAGACTTATGCCGCTATTATCCCATTATTAAATAAGAGCATATATATACATAAATATTGGAAGCATTTCTGTAATTAATAAAATAGTTTACTCAATTTTGATAAGAAAAATTGTTGGATAGATTAGATTTTGATTCACCACTTTCATAAAAGAGTTAACACCCCCCCAAAAAAATAAAAAAAATAGAAGATCCTTTTTTTTCCTCCACTTTTAAAAGAATGTCACATGTTCAATACTAACTACACAAACATAAATGATCATATAACTTTGTTAAATCAATACTCGATAAATTAATCATTTCAATAAAATAACACTTTTGTATAATTTTGATTTTAACTATCATGATTAATTTTCTCATAAATTAATAAAATTACAATCCCACCATAATAAATTTATAGAGGTTTCATTATACATACAATTTCTCTAAAAAGGGTATCATCCAAAATAAATAAAAAATGATGTCATCGATAAATCACATTCAAGCTAGCAAAAAACCCTTATGGGTTAGATAAATATAAATGTGTATGTTAAAATTTTATGGTTAATTACCTTAAAAAATGAGTAAGCTATGGTTTGCACCGATTTGATATTTATCTCCATTGTTTTCCCTAAGGACTTCACTAAAGACACTATATGAATGAAAACTCAGAGTCAAAACAGCCCATAAAAATATTTCGCACAAACAAAATGAAAATCAACTTTTATATAAAAGTGCGTGCGGTGGCACACCATTAATACAGATAAATTTTGTAAAAAAGTAAAAAAAAAATTGATAAATTTAAATATTTAATTGTGTTGTAAATGAAAAATATGAAAAAATATACAGTGAATTAAACTTTATAAAATGCTCAAATATGTAATGTAGTATGGGAAAACTCGATCGTCGCAACTTCTAAACTCTAGTCCAATTGTATTACCCAAAATTCATAGCAATTCTTATGACCTAAAATGTAGCATAAACAACAAATTCTAAAATGCTTTGCAATAGGATTGGCTGTAAAATATTTGTTCCAAAGCATGGAAAAAAAAACTTCAAAAGGCGCCCATGAGAAGATACCCGAGCTTAACTATAGAGCGATAAACCAATTCCTTCAACCTTGTCGCTACGTAATGCAAGATTTTGAGAAAAGAAATTTCAGAACTCATACAGTGGTATTGAGAGGAGCTGTTTTGAAACCCGAAATTAGTCTCAGAAATATGTCATAATCTCCACAGTTTTAATGGATTTCTTCGTCGTGATGAAAATGTGACTGCTTATGTATGATCAATTGCCATTCCAAAAATATTCAAAAACATCATAATATGCATTCAAACTGACGGTATAATAAGAATAACCAATGTAAAGAACGATAAGAAAATGCAAATGAGGAAAAAAAAAACTAACCATAAATATTGCACGATAAATATTCATGGTCGCCATGAACGTTGTTATCTCTGTCACTATACAGATTGTATATATATTTATCCATGAGTGAGAGATAATTTTCTGAAACGATTCTCTTCGCTGTTATATATAAATCCATGACTGTTACAATACGTCCATCTTGTTTCTCAAAATTAGTGTGGGGATCGATTTTTTGTATTCCAAAATAATTAATAGGAGAATTGAATTAAGTCTATCATTGTGATTATGTATAAACGATAGAAATGAAAAGCCACTATGTATAAATTCTCTGATAAAGGTGACGATTGTGATAAATATTACTTAGAAAAATAATTAAATTAATAACTCAGTTAAGACTAAATTAACTCGTTGCTTTAAATGAGACACAATTTTCCATTTAAATAATTCAAAACTCTGAAAAAATAGAAAATAGGAATGCACCTATGTCAATATGCCATGTCAACCTCAAGATATTTTTCTTTTATATTTATATAGATTTCTAAAAGAATTATTATGAACACAATATACTCTTCGTTTATACGGGATGCATATATTTGACCCGTCGTTTTAGGAATACTAAAATCTAGTATCTCGTTTAAAAAATATGTGCGATTTTAACCATATCCGTTTTTATTATAATAGAAATGGCTCACCATTTACGGTTTTGGTATGGATATTAGTTTAGCCGTTTAATTGCTCGTGAATAAAAACATTCATGACTTTTATTTCAAATATAAATAAAAAGTTGTAAAGATAATTAGGACTTTTTTTTTTCTTCAAGTCAATGCTATTTTCTTTTATCTCACCAAATAAAAATCTTCCAATTTTTTTTTTATATTCTATAAATTGATACTCAAAAAGTCAAATATAGACCAAAATTATTTAGGATGAGTCGTTTCCATATTTCAAAAGTAGGTACTAAAACCTAAAACAAAATCTAGCCATTTTTCTTTGGGTTACTTATTTTTTATTTTTAACAAAATGGCGAATATGCATCTCTCTCACAAAAAAGAGGCCCTGTATCGGTAATAAGTATTTTCAATCATACGAGATATTTTGAAATAGTTTATCCGTTGTCAAACCTTAGTCCACTTTTTTATTATTATTTTAAAGAAAGACGAGCCTTTTTGAACCCTTTGAGACCCTCTAAAGGCGAGCTTGAGGGGAAGAATACTCCACATCATATTATCATCCGGAACAACCAAATGAGCGTCCTGAACAAGAGTTAACAACTAATTGTAACAATTATTTACCTATCCTAAGTCATAAGATCGATACTTACATACTGTAGTGACTGAGGAGCAGTATTTAAAAATTCAGAAATAGAAAAACCACCCAATTCGTCTAAAATTTACGAGTTCGTCGAGGGGTTTATGGGTGTAATGACCGAAACTATGTAAGATTAAAAAGTCCAATGTTTAACTTTGACAACAAAAAATTAAAAACTTGAAGAATTTTATACCAAAAAATTACTTAAATCATTAATTATTTATTTTTAAACTAGATAAGTACAAAAATAAATCCCGGCCAAGTTTAATACTAATGATACAAACAAATAAAAATAATAATTATATAACCACCAATAAAAAAACTAATAATATTAGATATAACCAAAAAAAAAATGAAAAACACTAATTACATAACATTATTAATAAATAATATACTTCACAGTTTATGATTACTTTGCGGGAAAATGATCCAAACAGATTATTCTGCTGAAAACATTTACAATGATAAACGTTTATACATAATATTTAAATGAATTTCATAAGATCAGTAAAAAAGAAGAAGTAAATTAAGAGTAATTATTCCTCTTTGAGACAAGCCGTAACTAGTGATCCGACTTCAATTAATAAAATCCAATTAGAAAATTAGCGATTTTTCTTGTACGTGTAGAGTGTTGCTGGCTGGTCACATCTATTTTAATTACATCAATTTAATGACACCGTTACATAAGTAAATATGTCTATATATTACTATCTCAATTCTCAACTGATATAAATATTAGATATACCGAGTTCAACAGATCATAAAAAATAAAATATAAATACCATAAGAGTACTGGAGAAACACATTAGAGGTTACTTATATATGGTGATATATTAATAAAGGCACGTTAGGTGGAGCATGCAAACCAGATGAACATAACCGCTCGATTCTCGACCATATATATACATAATTAACACGCAACATGTATATAGATATACACACATGACATATACACAATATAAGTGTGGCTCGTCCATATGTTCCAACAATTGTGAACCTTAATTTTTTGCCGACCCCAAGGAAGTAACTAGTAATTATGATATGTCACTTATTTACTTGGAATCGAATTCAAGATTTGAATGTTTCGTAAAACACATTTAAAAAAAATCATATATACAAATGAAAGAAAAATAAAAACACCAAAATTTGAACTATTGGGACTCACTATGTATTAATTTTTTTATCGATTTTTTTTTTATTATTCTTTTAAAAAAAATTTACACGCTGTTTTCAAATGCAACACAAATAAATTTATTTTTTAACACATTCAAAGTTCTGAATACACAATCTAATAACTTCTCTCAGAAATGCCGTTAACTTATTAACATACGTATCACATCTATAAATGCATATACTAATATTGCCAAGACTTTCAACATGTAAATTTTGACGAAAAACACATTAAAATAGCGAAATATTGAGAAAAAAATTCGTGAAAAATAACAATTGTATTTATGCCACCACTATAATCAAACTATACCCTGATAGTTAATATGTTTCAAATAACCACGAGTTAATTATTAGTAGAGTTAATATCACTAGCTGCACTATCATTATGTGCATTTATAGATGTTATATGGATATATAATTGAAAACGTGATATAATAATGTACATTTGTACCATTATTGTTGTAATATACATACATAGATGTAGAAAATTGAAAACATGGCACAAGCAAATACTATTACGGTGTGCTGAGTTTGGGCATTGTTGACAACTTGATATGGTGCACCTTACTCATCTCATGATATGTCCATTTTTTTGCCTTTATTTAGGGTGACATATTTTGTTTTTCATAACTACTTTAGTGTGCCTAACTCTACAATGTTGTATCGTCTTTGTGATATAAAATTATATTTAATGCATATATAGACCCGTATTTTGTCTGTTTCTTTTCTTTCATTTTTGTTGTATAAAGCTAGTAAAAACTATTTTTCTTCGTCTTTTTAACTTAATCATTCATCCGGATTTTTAACTATTCATTAAAAATAATTAAAAATAAATATTTACGATCTTAAATATTTATTATGCGCATTTTAATATTTGAGCTTAGCCGCACAAATTCACCAATTTAATTAAACTTGAAAACATTGATGGCAAGTATCCTGTAATCCTTATTAAGTTAATTATAGAAGATATGATCCAAAAAAAGAAAAGGAAAAAGGATTCTAATGAAGTAATAAACGCAGTAAAAGTAAAAAAATTACTGAATCAAATGAAATGAATAAAATGGTGATAAGAAGTAAATGAATCATTAATAAATAACCCTAATTGGGCGGCAGAAGTAGTTTGTTGGGTCAAATAAATGAATCTCATAAAGGGCGTGAGGAGAAGAAGCCCACGAGCCAAGCGACACGTCTCCATTGGCAGTATGGTTGAGATTATTCAATATTTTAATTCACATCATTCCTTTCCAATTTTATTTGAAGCCAAATGGTTACGTGGCAACAGAAAATATAATAATAATTGAGATCTTTTCTTGTCCTTTTCGATGAATTTATTATATAATATACCACAAGATATATCATCAAAAGCATATACACAGAAGCTAATATCACTAAGAGAAGCCATGGCTACTACGCCCGGAATCCTTACGGACTGGCCATGGACTCCCCTCGGAAACTTCAAGGTCTGTGTATCTATCTTATCTATATATATATATATAGTATATATTCTCTGCTATATTCAAGCTAGATTAGTTGATCAATCGATGGATGTGCATTCATTCGTAGTGTTGGTGGTTTGGTTTATGCATGGAGCTCTTAGCAATAATATTTTTAGTGTTTTACAAATTATATTATATTAATAATTAGTAGATCTACGCAAAAGGGTTTACATATAAGTGCTGTTCAACTATAATAGGGTCATACTATACTAAGTGTTTCATCAAATTTAGTATTTTACTATTTAGATTTATATATAAAAAAAAGTTATCAATAATCTGGATCTCTGTTCTTGCGGCACTTACTGCCATGAATTTGGTGACTCGCAAAAGTCATTGGTTTTTTTTTCTTTTATATTATATATTTATATCATAAAACGCCCAAATATTTCTGTTTTAATTTTTGCATAACATAGTATCACCGTGATACTATCACGTTCTTAAAATATTTTCGGGGCTTTCTGCTTTCGTAAACGGATCAAGACTGGTAAAATAATGGTGTTGCTTCGTATTTAACAATAATTGGTCATCATGAAACGACCAGAGTATAAGTCTATAAGATGATACATACTAAATAGTAATTAAATTTTCTTTTCTTAAATTATCTTAAAATAAATGTGATATAAACAAATTCTCTTTTAACAAGGTCTCATATTATCGTTACAAATTAGTGTTTTATTTCCTTGTAGGCTTGTATTACAACCAAATTATTTAAATTTTGTTTAAAATATATGTCAAATTTGCATTTATGTTTCCACCCATAAAGTGGGGCATGATTTTAAAATATATATCAAATTTGCATTTATGTTTCCACAGCATGGACGTACTAGCGATATGGTACTCAATAATAGTTTATCCACTAATAAATGTAACGAAATTAGTATTTCCGAAAAAAGTTAAACCATATATTCATTTTTATTGGCCATGTTTCGTATCTCCACTTATATCAACTTTAATTACTTTAGGATATAATCTACAATAATATTATGACATATGATTATGATTCTTCATTAAAAATTAGACAAATTGAACTTTTAGCTTCGTAAAAAGAAAAAAGCTAGCGAACCATGTCAAATCATGTAAAGATAATAATTAACGCTCTTGTAATAAATTAAAATAAAATCCTCTTATAAATATATATATATATATATATATATATATATATACATATACTGAAGATGAAGATTGAAGATGCACAAACACACAAAATTAGATCTCATTTTTTTTAACGTAATTAACGCTTATATGACCAATTTTACTGTAGAATCCTGATTTGAATTAGCTAATGTGATGATAATTTTAGGACTTTCTCACTGACTATATGTTTATATATGACTTTTGTGAAAGTTAACAAACAGCCATGTATATCATTTTTATTTATATATCTATATTTATCAATTGGATTATTGTATCACCTAGCTATATGATCTGGTGTATGTACTGATGATTACTTGGTGTATAATTTTGCAGTTTGTGATATTGGCACCTTGGGCGATCAAGTGCACATACTTGTTCTTCACAAGTGACGATCCAGAAGTGAGAAACTTCTCCAACTTCCTCATTTTCCCATTTCTGGTAGTGAGAATGATTCACAACCAGTTTTGGATCAGTCTCTCTCGTTACCGATCGGCCACCGGAAAGAATCGGATCCTCGACAGGGGTCTCGAGTTCGACCAAGTTGACCGAGAAAGAAATTGGTCAGCTCATATTCATATCCTCTCAAATTTCAAATATCCTCGTAACTATGTGTTTTTCTTTGTTATTTTAATTAGTTATCATCTTGACTCAGAAATTGGTACAAAATATGCGTTAAATATTAATAATGCCTCTCTCTTACACTCGATACAAAACTTTGTTTGAACGAGCACTTAAACATTTCGTGTCGTTATTAAGCGGAAGTGAATAGCGTATAGAGACGAGAAATTACACCCGAGTTCTAAATAAGATTGCATTGTTAATTGCTTTAAATCGATTATCACACGGTAAAATGGTCATAGCAGAATTTATTACAAAAGATATAATTCAGGATAAAGTTTGAGCAAGGGAGAAATTAGTTAACAGGGATGGTGATAATTCTTAAACTATACAATATAGAAATATGAACATAAGTTCAAAATTTACAATGGCAATAGGTAAAACCAGTTAATTTAAGATTTTAAACGGTTTAACATTAATTTTATATGTTAATAATTGTTATATTACAATAAGGTGATAGTAGCAATATATAGTTAATTTTAGTTATTTTTAGTTAGAAAAATAGTTCATTAAAACCGCACGTCTGTTATATTCCGTCTAATTTCTTTAAAAATATTAATAGAGGAGGGACACAAATAAATAAAAAATGATACATATGCCTAAATAGTAAAATACTAAATAAATATTATATTCCGTCTAATAATATATTTTTAAAGTGATACATATGCCTCTACACTAATGTTTTTGATAAAAATTAGAAGGTGATCAGTTAATATTTTTTTAACAAAAATGGATTTAAATACTTTTTCTACTAAAAAACCTATTGTAACGTAGTTGGCTACAACATGAGTAATTTTGTAATTGCTATTATACATAAACAAAATAAGCATGTTACTAAATAATTAGCTTTTAGAAATAAGGAAAATTCTAAAGCTACATAGATTTATGAACTCAATATTGATGATAAAATTAAACCATCCTTGACTTGAAAAAAATTTACGATTTAACATTTTTTATTATATATTTGAGTGTTACAGGGATGACCAAATTTTATTCAATGGGATCATATTCTATGTGGGAAGTAAAACCTTGAGCGGTGGGTCCAATCTGCCTTATTGGAGGACAGATGGTATCATCATAACGGCTCTTCTCCATGCAACTGCAGTAGAGTTTTTGTACTATTGGCTGCACAGAGCACTTCATCACCATTTTCTCTATTCTCGCTATCACTCGCACCACCACTCCTCTATCGTGACTGAGCCTATCACATGTAAGTCCTTATTTTACGAAATTCAGATGTTCTTCGATTTATATATATATATATATATACATAAAGTTGTTGAATCAATTGATAGATAACTAGATATTAAACACAACCAATCGAACAATTTTTAAAATTTTAAATATATGAAGCTTTTCTTTGTATGGAAAACGCGCGTTATGAGACGACACTTTAGCGCAAAAATCAGATGAAAACCTTCTATTTTATCTTGTTTCTGTAGAAATCAAAACGGCAAAACGCCTTTTGTACGCTGTAGCACACAAAAAAAAAAAAAAAAAATTTGCCACCTTTTAAGTTAAAAATGATTAATTTGGATGTGACCAATTTGAGGACCCGGCCCGTAAACATAATACATACTTAAATAAGAGAAAATATAAAAGATATACCTAAATTATGTATGAGAACTGGGGGACAAATATAATTGTTGGCTTGACCTTGATCCTTCAATTCAATATTGTGTTAGAGTGAAATATCGAAATACTAACCTACATTATAATATATTAAAGTTTGATGTTTATATATATAACCGGCTCGAGACATCGGCAGACTAGACCCGGCCTAGGCCCCACAAAAACGGTTGAAATAGGCTTGGTTTAGAGGGCCTCTAAATTATTGAACTTACGTATTTCAAATGAAAATTAACCTGGTGCACATTCTTCTTCACATGAAAGCCGTGTTCGATCCTAGTCGCGAGGGAATTTTTTCCATCTCCCTAGCATCAGTTTAGCTACTAGCTAGAGAGTCACTTGCTTTTTTTCTTTCTTTCTTTTCTTTTCCCCTCTTTTTAAATAAAAAATTTATCTTTTTCTTTTTAATTGGTGATAATTTAACATGATTTTTATTTTTCTCTAAAATAATATTTGTCCTTCTGATAATTAAAATCAATAGTGATTAAAAATATTATATAATTATTTTTTTATGTTTGATTTAATTTGTTTCTTCTACTACGTAAGTTTTGTTTTCAATTCGCAAACATGTAATCTTTTAAGCGTTTTCTTCTTCACTAAGAATTGAATTCACTCAATTTACTATCGCACTATTTATGTGTTAATTCGGCTGCAACGGTGATTCTGTGGTGTAAGAATAAGCTAAGTAATATTCGCTAGGGCCTTAATTAAAAATACAAAAACACAAAAACAACCGCAAGGTCCCCCAAATATTAGGAAATTACCTATAATTAAGATATAATTTGTTTTTATAGAAACGTCAATTCATTATTTTCCTTAAAATGTAGTGAATAGCCTAGTACTCATGCTAATGAAGTTCTTGAATGAAATCATAGATAATGAAATAATTTATCAAGCATGATTTGGTGTTGAATTTGCAGCTGTAATTCATCCATTCGCAGAGCACATATCATACTTCACTCTTTTCTCAATACCATTGTTGACCACAATCTTCACAAGAACTGCCTCTATAGCCTCCTTCGCTGGCTATGTGAGCTTCATCGATCTCATGAACAACTTGGGTCACTGCAACTTCGAGTTCATTCCCAAACGCCTCTTCACCCTCTTCCCACCTCTCAAGTACCTCATCTACACCCCATCGTAAGCTTCCATCTTCTCTTCGATATTAATTGAATTCATTTTGAAGCTTCTTTTCTTAATAATCATGAATTACGACATATATATATATAGGTACCACACTTTGCACCATACGCAATTTCGGACGAATTACTCCCTCTTCATGCCACTTTACGACCACCTTTACGGTACCGTCGACAAATCTTCGGACTCGCTTTACGAGACGTCGCTGGAGCGACCGGAGGAGGTGGCCGACGCCGTTCACCTCACTCACATGACAAGCCCTGAATCCATCTACCACCTGCAGACGGGGTTCGCTGACATGGCTTCCAAGCCATACGCTACCAAGTGGTACCTCTGGCTGATGTGGCCCGCGACGCTCTGGTCGGTAATGCTCACTTGGCTCCACGGGCGTGCATTCGTCGTGGAGAGGCACCGTTTTCAAGGCCTCAAGTTGCAGACTTGGTCCATTCCCAAGTACAAAATACAGGTGATCTATCATCGAATATGATTTCATGTACTCATAATCATGTTGAATGGTATAAGGTGATGCATATTGTATAAACGTTTGTAATTCTCAGTACTTATTGCGATGGCAAAACGCGTCGATCAATGGATTGATCGAGGAAGCGATACTCGACGCAGAGGAAAAAGGCGTTAAGGTGTTGAGTCTAGGTCTCTTGAACCAGGTAAATGATCAACTCGTTTGCTACAAGTTTGTGAAAGAACCTAAAATAGGCTAAACTTAGTAAAAAATCATAAACTTTTAAGTAATTATTATCCTCTAATTTTTTACTTAACATGCAGAGCGAAGAACTGAATGCATACGGTGAGCTTTACGTGAAGCGACATCCCCACCTGAAGATAAAGATTGTGGATGGCTCCACTCTCGCAGTGGCTGTCATTTTGAACAATTTACCAAAAGGGGCAACCCAAGTACTCCTCAGAGGCAACCTCACAAAGGTTGCTTATCATGTTGCTTCCGCCTTGAGTCAAAAGGGCATCCAGGTAATTCTCACGCTAAAGCATAATAGACTAGTTTTTGTATTACTGTATTTCCATACTTGTAGTAGAAGTTTATTGAATTAATATGTGAAATTTAATTTGTTTATTATGTTTTATTAAAATTAATTTTTTTTAAGATCAGCGATATTTATCTACACAAGGATCTAACTTGGTTATATTTTCAGGTGGTTACAACTTGTCAAGAGGAGTATACGAAGCTTAGCGAATCATTCATGGATTCCGAATTCAAGAGTAACTTGGTTCTCACCAAAAGTTATTCCTCTCAAGTAATAAAAAAATTCTTTGCCATTAAGTTTGCGCCTAATTTTCTAGTAAAATACATTATACCACTTATTACAAATAATTGAAAACAAGGTGATATGAGCCATAAATAATATTCCTTCTTATATTTCAATCAATGATCGATGTACGTTCATGTATAGATTTGGTTGGTCGGAGATGGACTAAGTGTAGAAGAGCAACAAAGAGCTTCAAAAGGAACGATATTTGTGCCATTCTCTCAGTTTCCACCGAAGAAATTGCGCAAAGACTGTTTCTACCACTACACTCCTGCAATGGTGACTCCAAAGTCTCTTGAGAATATCCATGCTTGTGAGGTAAAGCTAATCATTAAAAAAAAATCAACACAAAATGTTGAATACTCAATTTCAAAATATATACAAAATTTTTATGTTTCAAAATCTATTTCAAGTACTATTCGTATTTTTAAGTAAGATTATATGGTCGGATGTTTCACTACTAAGTGGATGTTGTTGAAATTATTTGTATAGAATTGGCTGCCGAGAAGGGTGATGAGTGCTTGGCGTGTTGCCGGAATAGTGCACGCTTTGGAAGGTTGGAGTGAGCACGAGTGTGGCCTCAACACTGCGATCTCCAACGTCGACAAAGTTTGGGAAGCAACACTTCGTCATGGATTTCAGCCTCTCACTCTCACGAAGGATTAGTTTATTGGTGCCCAGAGAGACCTAAGGTTGTAACTTGTTATATAAGAGTCAATATGTTAAACAAATCAGTCTTATCGGGTTGGACTTAAGAGACATATATAAATTGCTAGTCTAAGTGTTGCAGTTTTAATTAGTTGTACGCAGCTAATAGTGTCTATAATATTGTATACGAAACAATCAAGAGATGTTCCGTGAGAAACATTTAAAAATACTCCTACATAATATATATTATATACTACATATCTACTGTTCAAAACGACCTCGATTTGTTAAGAATTTTATATTTTGATAGAGCGCAAAAATTATATCCGGCCTCAAAAAGTTACCTATTTCAGAAGACACATTAATATTGGAAAACACAAGGTACAAGGTGAAATATGTATGCCTCCTAAATCCAAGTCCTTGTGCTTTGTTGCGTAAAGCTCGTAAATACTGTACTAATGGAGCGCGCTAGCACACGTAATATGTTCTTAAAACTTAAGCATCTTCACCAATATATTGATTTAAATTATTGAAATCAATTAATAACCAAATATCGAATTCATAATAGCCTTGATATTTTTTTTTTCCGAACTGAATAGTCCGTTTCTTTTTTTTAATTTTATTGGGACTAGAATTTTTGTTTTGAATTTTATTCAAAAAAATATGGCACCAGAACTTTTGGACTCGGACTTATGTGGTATATGTATACCATATTTATGGCATCGAATGATGTGAAAAGCACCTGAAATACGAGTCAAGCACCTAAAAAACGCGCTGGATATATATTAGTGCTGCCACTTTTAAAAATTAGGTAGACGCCACTCACTTTTACCATATATTGATTTACTGCGATTAACATTTTTTATGATTACTAGTATTATTTAATACGCGGCATTGTTGGCTGTTTTAATTAGAAGTTATTAATTATCATTATCTTAGTTTAATATTTGCTATTTGTTACCGGCAACTTCCCGTACGCGATTAAACCTGGATAAAATATAAAAAATCTCGGTTTTCAAACGTCTGAGCTTAATAAAAAGCACTCAAAATCCTCAACAACCTGGCTTATTTTTCCTTTTACGGTGGTAGGCCAAGCACGCTGCTCTAATTTTAGGTGTTAGCTCAAAATAGCATGGTTTTGTGGTCCTTATATGAGACACTGACATGTGGCCCCCACGTACAGTTTGCTTATTACAGCATATGTGGAATGTGGTTCTCCTTGACCACTACTCAACTATTGGAAAATCGCTAAATGTTTTGCATATAAGTTGTTCCAATTTATTTCAAAATGGTTTTATTTGGACTTCCTAAGAACACAAAACATTGCTAAATCTCGATTCGAATTTAGGGCTCGATGAAGATATGATTAGATTTTACTCAAAACAATAACCATTCAAAAAATTCATGTATTACTGCTTTTATACGAAAATCGAAAGTGACACTGCTAAATTTTGAAACTAGACTTTTTCATTGTTTTCTACTGAAATACTCTAAAGGTGAGCTCTAAACTCTATAAGTTGCTAGATTTGCTAATAAACTGTAAAGTACTTGAGGCTTTGAAAGTTGGATAAATTGTAAAACTAGACTCTTTCGTTGAGAGGAACAAATATCGTGAAAGATAGTTTGTGCTAGGTTAGGTTATTACACAAAAATTGCTAGGAAAATAGGAAGACAGTAACACATTGACGATTTTTTTGTTTCAAACGAAAGTTTTGAGCTATAAATTTTGACCCCTTTTTAAAAAGTGTTTTGCTGAAAAATAAAACTAACTAAATAATATCCGAGATGCGATTCGACTACGAGAGTTGAATAGTAGTATTTGAAAGAAAGAAAAAATGATTTATGATCAAAATAGACAAATTTTGCATATCTATCTCTGACATATATCCTTGACATTGCTAATCCTGCTGTATAATATAATTGAATTTTTTTGTTGCGGGTACTTTTATATAATTAAAAGACTTCCCTTAATGAAACTTAAAATTATAAAGTTGTAATTAATTTACAAATTAGCTTCAAAACAAATGTTGAATCGTAAAAATGGGTGACTTTTTCATATATACGACTGTAAAGAGAAAATTGTTAGATTTTTATTTGTTTTGATAACAAGAGTATTTTCGGTAGTAAACGATAAAAGAGTCTAATTTTCAAGTTTAGTAACTATGTATGTATGAACTACAAAGTGCAATTTTTAAGTTTTATACAAAAATATTACGAGATCGTAGTGAATTTTCTAACCAGTTATCAATGCATAAACAAACTATTAAACTACATAGAGAAAAGTTAATAAAGAAATGTATCGTTAACTTGATAATCTATATATAACCAAATTTGTTTGGCCTAGTGGTAAATCCATTATAATAGACTCTTTATGAGGTCTTGGGTTCAATACCTTGAGACGCATAAATTGCGTATATATTTAATCTTGACCGATAGTACCGGTTGTTCTTACTGTGACATTATATCTTGTAATACGAATACATGCATGTAATCTCCGTCAAATATAGTGTCACTCCTTTAAACAAAAATCTATATATCAACAATTCATTTTAAAGATGAGATGAATATATTAAAATTTTACTGATTTACAAACTCAAATTATTGCTCGTCCTCGAGTAATATGGTGTATTTTTTAAAATTAAATTTCTCATTGATCTAATAAACTGAAAACATACATATGCAATATAAAAAATATAAAAAACTGGGATTTTTGTCTCTATTTTTTTCTTAATCATTTTTTGCTGTTGTATAGATTCAAAACTGTTTTTTGGTACATGTTTAATTTATCTTAAGCATGCACTGAAAATCAAAATTAATTAATAAATAAAAAACGCGGTGACAAGTAGTGAGACATTAATAAATATTAAATTGGCCAGCAAAAGTGGTTGGAAGTGGGACACGTAAATATTAAGCTCATAAAGGGTATGAGAAGAAACCACGAGCCTTTCGCATTTTTGCGACAAATTTAGCTAGGGAGTATTTATTCTTATTTAATTCATATCATTCCTTTCAAATTTTTGTTTGAAGCCAAATGGTGCGTGGCAGCAGAAAAGCTAATTATTAGAATTCATTTTATTTTTATTTTTTATTTTTCAATCTAGGTGTCGAATTAATTATCAAGCACCCTTATATATATGTACATAAAAGTCCCTTCAAGCTCCACTCCACTATATCTACGATATCTCAAAAGCATATACAGAAGCTAATATCAGTAAGAGAAGCCATGGCTACTACGCCTGGAATCCTAACTGACTGGCCATGGACGCCAATCGGAAACTTCAAGGTCTGTGTATCTATATAGATATATATATTATATAATATGTGTATTCATGTATGTATATCACATTGAAGCTAGATAAGTTGATCAATGGATGTGCATTCATTCATATTCTAATATATATGTGGTTACGTTTGTGGATGGAGTTCTTAAGATAATGCTATACCATATAAATATTCTTTAGGGCATGTTTTTTAGTAATCACACTAATACGTAAGATATACAGAATAATAGGGTTTACATTTAACTTAAGTTTTCGTGCAAAAGACCAATAGTAGAGCTAGCAATTATATAATTGCATTGATAAATGGTGCTCGAAAATATGTAAATTGAACAAAGAACGAAAATATGGTGCTCGAAAACATTAGTTAAATCGCCATTACATAGAATTTTGAATGGTTCATTTTGATGGGATTTATAGTAACCATGTATATAGTGATAACTTTTGTTCTACAATCCCAGAAAATATTGTTTTTTTATATATATTTTTTTAAACAAGAAATCGGCAAGGGTGATATAAATTAACAAGAAACTGAGTAATAGTTATTGCTAGCTCAATTAATCTGGTTTGAACTGTCATGTTATATAATTGAAAGAAAAACATAAATCATAAAGTCAAGAGAGTTTGAAAATAAGGTTGAAACAGGCTAAAAATAGACATATATACTATTTTTTTTTTAAATTAATGATATCGATAATTATAATTTTGATTTGATATTATTAAATTATTTATTATTAAACTAATAATCTCAGTAATATTATAAAATAAATAAAATCTCGGAAACATTATCTAAAGTGTATTAATCTATAAAAATCTTACTCTATACATACGTTTCTTATTTTTTAACACTTATTTTTTTTCCTTATTAAAAGAATCCATGAATTAGGGGTGTGGTAATTTGGGGCCGGACACAAAACCCAAAACGGTTACGTCATGATTTAAACGGGTTTGGGTCTACCATAAATGAATCTGAGTCCAACCATGTCGAACACGATTAACACGATTAAATAACGGGTAAACACGACATAAATACGATAACACGATGAGCCTCAGTTATACACGATTAAGGAACAAAAAGTTGCATTTTGATATATGTTATTAAGTGTTTTAGTACTTATTTTATGATATTTAAGTTTTTTATATTATTAGTTATGTCACACAGTTGATGAATATAAAAAAATATTATTAAATGTTAAAATTTTAAATAATATAGTTAAATGAGCACAAATTGAATTTATTTATTATTTTAAAATACATGAATATGTTAAATGAATTAAACGGGTAGACATAATAAACACGGTCTTTAAAAAAGGCGGGTCAGGGTCTCATATTCTAAAACGATTAATAAATAAGCTAGGCATAAATTTATTTTTTACGATTAAGACCCGGCACGAAATCCAGATTACCAGATGTACAAAGTTCTTTTTAGAAGTTGTGGTGCAGTGCAGACAATTTTTTTTTTACATATATAATAATTTAGTATGTATTAATACCTAACAAATATTATTACATAATTAATTTCAATGATTTGTATCAACCTGCCACCATGTTCTTTGTTGTATATATCCTGGCAAAAAATCTTCGGCGGTGATAAACACACGTAATGTAAAAGCGACATGAGAAGGAACTAGCTAGGTCATTATTAATTTAATGGACCATCTTTATATGGATGACATCTGTGTTTTATGAGCAAACCTTTATTGACAAAACACAATTGATATGGTGACAAATTAATAAACACTTAATGCAATAACTAGGTTTCTATTTTAATATAGCTCGGTGTGTTTCGGACATATAGACTATCGATCCTATCAGACTGCAGTGTTATATATAACATATACGTAATTTATTTTTATATTCCATACAGATTATTCAATTTTGTATTAATTAACACAGAGGCTTATTTGCAGCAAAAATAAATAAATTTTAAATTTGTAACACGTTGATACATATTAATAAACTTTAATGGTGAAAAGACGGAACATTTATGTAGCACTTTAGCCCTCTACGTTATAAAGTTTCGTTGTAAAAACCAATAACATTACGTGTTTTGACACTTGCATTATCTTCGAATTTAGTCGAAATTTATTTTCGGTTAGATTTTAGTTAATATTATTTTTTCAATGTTTCAAGAACTAAACGTTTGTCAAATTGTAGTCTAGAAAAATAATTACATCTAAACCTGAAAAAAATCATAGTTTTAAAATTAATTTGAATAATTAATCTAAATGGTTTTATTTTTAGATCTAATTGTTTTTAAATATTCAAAAAATTAATTCAAATTGTTTAATAAACGTAACGTTGGTAAATTTTACATAAATGGTGTGATACTTATTGAGTGAATTGGAAGAAAAATATTATGTCTTTTTGCAACAATTCGAATTCATTATGAATTGCTTAGGTTTAGATTTAATGTTTATAAAACATTTTATTGAAAAATTTAATCATAAATTTAATTATAAAATAAATACAAATATAAAAAATTATGTATTAAAGTGGTAGAAAAACGTTACATTGGTGATCTTTACTGGTAAGCTTTAGCGTTACATATTAAAGTACTACAAAAGTGCAATATAAGTAATTTTTACTGTTATATTTAACATTATGCATTTAAAATATTTTGACACAAATTAACATAATATTATATGATACCCCTTAAGAAATCTTGAAGCGAAATGAGAAATTCAGCCGACAGGAACTAGGTCATTAATGGACCACCTTTTACCTTTATAAAAATGACATCTGTATTTATGAGAATAGTCTTTCTTCTTGAAGGTCATATATTAATATTTTATTTTATTGAAGTCAAATAATATCTTATTAGGTATTCCAATCACATTGAAGTCATACCCTACTAATAGTAAAGATTTGTACGTATCAATTAATAGAATTTACTAATGTAGTCTCTTCAAACAAGACCGTCCAAATTAGTAATTATTAACAAAGTACACTCAACACTATTATGGGTCATTGATCATAAATACAAGCTAACATTTCATATTATTATCTACGAACACATACAGACAGTACTCACACAGTCAACAATATGATATATTAATATATATATATTGAAACAATAATTACTGGCTCACTATTAATCAGTTTAACGTTATAGAAAAATTAAATTTATTGTGTATATATATAATATATGTATAATTACTGGTCATGAGATTGATGAGACTATGTACTGATAATTAATTGATGTGAAAATTGTAGTATGCGATATTGGCGCCTTGGGCAATAAAGGCGACGTACTTGTTCTTCACAAGTGGCGATCCGGAAGTGAGAAATTTCTCCGTTTTCCTCATTTTCCCATTTCTCGTAGTGAGAATGATTCACAACCAGATTTGGATCAGTCTGTCTCGTTACCGATCGGCCACCGGGAAGAATCGAATCCTCGACCGAGGTCTCGAGTTTGACCAAGTAGACCGAGAAAGAAATTGGTCAGCATACTTATATCTCTCGTTTTCCTTCGTATTTATATGACATTGTCGTTTAAGAGGTAATTGCATCGCTCAGAGCAAAGATTACATATACACCTGATTTTTCATAGTAAGGTAGCATGACTTATTTCTCTAAATTTATTGTGAAAATGTGAAATTATATGTTAAATTATCATACCAGAATTTCATTTAACTAATTAAAAATACTAAATTCAGGATTTTTTTTTTTTTTTTGGAACGGGGACAGATAATTCAATAGAGAAATAATGGCATAAGTATCCAAAAGTATACAGAACTTAGCAGCATATTCCCAATGTATTTTTATACAAGGTCAATATTCCCAAATTCTAAATATGTCCCACACGCCGCTATACTTGACATATACTATTGTACTTTTGCTGCTTACATACCAAAAAATAAGGTTAATTGCGGTAAAAATACTCAACTTTTGATCGAATTCTCTGCTATATATATAACCTTTGTAAATGACGGCAAAAGTACCCAACCTTAGCATTTGGGAGTTGACCGAGAAAATTTATCTATGTGGCAATCAGCCTTTGCCACGTGGTACGCCACATGACACTTGGCCGCCACGTGGCATGTCACGTAATTATTATAATATTAAATATTTTTTTAAATAAATATTTTTTAATTATTTTAAATATTATTGTACTTTTTTTAAAAAACAAAATTATTTTTCCATAAAAATCAATAATGAATATTTAAATATAATTATTCATTTTAGAAAAGTGGATTAAACGAAATAAATAAAGAAAAAAACCCCGTTTACGGTTCACTCAAGTTCCGCCTCCGATCCGGTTCACGGGTGAAACGAAATATCTTTATATGTTTAATAATAATAACCAATAATAATCATATGATAATTTAACGATACTTTAAAAAAAAGAATAATATATAAATAAAAATAACATATTAAACAATTATTATTATTCTAAAATGCAAACACAAAAAAATATCACGCAAACAAATAAAAATAATTTTTCATTAAATATAGATATGACTACTATTTTTTTATTTTTGAATAAGTGGTGTGTATTTAATTATGTCTTGACTTTTTAAACATTATGTATGTGTTTATTAGTTATTATTATTAAACATAGGGATAATAGCGGCTAAAGTAGCCAAACTTTCATGATTTGTGTCGATAAAGGTCCAAACTGGATTTATAGCGGCTAAAGTAGCCAAACTCGGTCAATCTGTGGCAAGCACTTATTCCGTCCAGTCAAACTTAACATCCGTTAGTCTATCGCCACGTCACTTACACGTGGCAAACTTTGGGTATTTATGCCGCTATAAAACCAAAGTTTGGGTATTTATGCCGCGATAAACTATTTTAAAAAAATTGGTTGCTGACATCATCTAAATAAAGGTTAAAATATTATGGCTTTGGTAGGACTCGAACTCATCAGTCCCCCCACATATAAGAGCAACATAACCACGAAACACATTCACCTCACATTATATCTTGACAAAAATAAGAATATAAATAGAAACTTATTAATAAGTGGCATAGTAATAGAAACATATGTTTTTTGCACCGGTTTCGGATTGACTTATTAGGAAAGGGGTTGGGTTGACCTTTTCGGACCAAGATTGAGTTGACTTTTTTATAACGGGGTCAGGTTGAATTTTTCAGACCCATGGGTTGACTTTTTCAGAATTTGGTCAGGTTGAATATTTTGTACTGGATTCAGGTTGAAAAAGTGAACCCGACCCTGTTTCAAAAAGTTAAATCGACCCGGTTCTGAAAAAGGCAACCCGAACTCGTACCGACAAAGTCATCATGAATCCGGTACAAAAAATTCAACTTGAACACTGTCCAAAAAAATAAACTCAACCCCGTTCTAAAAAAGCCAACTCGACCCCGGTCCGAAAAATTCAACTCACCCCGTACCAAATTACTCAACCCGAACTTGGTGCAAAAAAATACATATGTTTCTAATACTATGATCACTTATAAGTTTTTATGTATATTCTTTTTTTGTTGTTGTAAAGATATAACGTTAAGTGAATGTGGTTTGATGGTTATATTATCCTTTTATGAGGGGAAAGTGATGAGTTCGAGTCCTCCCAAAACTACAATATTTTTAACTTTTATTTAGATAACGTGAACAAGCGAAACAAAAATATAAAAATGGTTTATTGCGGCATAAATACCCAAACTTTGGTTTTATCACGGCATAAATACCCAAAGTTTGATATAACGTGTAAGTGACGTGGCGATAGACTAACGGATGTTAAGTTTGACTGGACAGAATTAGTGCTTGCCACAGATTGACCGAGTTTGGCTACTTTAGCCGCTATAAATCCAGTTTGGACCTTTATCGACACAAATCATGAAAGTTTGGCTACTTTAGCCGTTATTATCCCTTAAACATATTACACAATTTTATTCGAAGCGTGAACCGGACTGGAAACAGAGTTCAAGTGAACCGTAGAGCCGTGAAAATTACTTCGTTCTACCCACTTTTTTTTAAACAAAAAATTATAACCAACATTATTTGTTATTATTGAAAAAAATTATTAAAATTAAAAATAAAATATAGTTCTGTTTAAAAAATAAAAATATATATATTTTACAAAATATATTTAATAAAATAATAATTACGTGGCATTCCACGTGGAAACCAAGTGCCACGTGGCAAAGACTGATTGCCACATAGATAGATATTCTTGGTCAACTCCCAAATACTAAGTTTGGGTACTTTTGCCGCCATTTACGGAGGTTATTTACACAACAGAGAATTTGACCAAAGGTTGGATATTTTTGCCGCAATTAACCCAAAAAATAATGAAAACAGGTTGGGATCAACTTGAAAAAAAAAGTGTCTAACTAATAATATATTTTTTTATTTATTAGTTTTACAAACTCTTAGGTACTTATGCCGTTAATATCTCATAATTAAAAAGAACTAGAAAAATTTATGGCTACTTATGCCACAATCAAATATTAAGTACTTTTGCGGCCAATATCCCATAACTAAAGAAAGAAATGACAAAAGTTTATGGGCAATCATGCCATAAATAAATATAAGGCATTTACGCCAATATCCCATGATTCACGAAAAAAATAACACATTTTTTAAAATATTTTTATGCTATAAATATATATTAGATACTTATGCTGCAAATGTTTTATATTTAAAGATGTGAAATTAAAAAGCCACTTGTCATCGTCCATAGGGGTCTTTTTGGAGAATAATTTTATTTGAGGTTTCATTAAGATTCATTTTCTTTTGGAATAGTGTTTTGTTTCTTGACTTGATGGTTATTGGAGAGCAAGGATCGCATTTTCGACGATAATCGTCGAAAATTGGTCTTTTCGATAATTACCGGTAATACTTATCGTTTTTATATACTTTTCGACGATTATCGAGCTTTTCGATAAAACATTTTCCAAAGGGCCCAAGCCCTTGTCCCTAATATTTGGTATATAAACATCACCAAACTCTTGTCATCTATCAATGTGGGACTTTTTGTTATTCAACTAATATCACACATTCACACTTAACATACACATACACTTCACTTAATAATTTAACTTAATATTACACACTTCAAATAATATTATACACTTAACATACATATTAACTTCACCTAACATACATATACACTTAATATGTATATTCATTTAATATTATACACTTCAACTAATATTAAATATTATACATATACACTTAATAATTTAACATATGTTTTGTGGTATGATATTATCAAAATATTTTATAAGTTTTCTGTCGAAAAGTATCGATAATCCGTCGATAATCATCGAAAAGTATCGGTAATCGGTAAGCTACAGTGTTATAGGTTTTCAGTCGGTTAATCGGTAAGCTATCGATTAATCCGTCGAAAACGGTAATCGGTTTACCGGTAACATCGGTAAGTTGAACCATGTTGGAGTGTATGTTTTTAATAAAATTTCAAATCAGGTCTTTTAACAAATTTTATGTGGAGGCCACCATTTAGCATTTGACGGAATTTACGGCATACATATTTCAGACTTTGAAAATATTTTCCTTATAAAAAAATAGATTGAGAATATGCTGCTCATTTTTGTGTATATATATACTTTCAAGGGGCTGAAGTTTAATTGGGCTTTAAGTATTAATCCATTTTGCATATGGGTTCGGGCGACTATAGCTGATTGTTGGGTTTATGCTAAATCCGTCCTTGGTTCAACTTTTATTTTATAAACTAATAACCCTTAAAATAAACTAAATAAACATGTTACTTTTATTATAAACAATTTCTTAGTTGCATTATATTTTGAAAGATCAATATTGAAAGAAAAAAATAATAATTTTTAGACATCGATAAATCTATTATCATCAACTTTTTTTTTTCTTTGAAAATATTTTAAAATTTCAAAGGCTACTACTTCACTTTTTGTTTATCTAACAGGGATGATCAAATTATATTAAATGGGATCATGTTCTATATGGGAAGTTATCACTTGCCTGGTGGGTCCAACCTACCGTTTTGGAAGACAGATGGTGTCATCATAACGACTCTTCTCCACGCGAGTGTGGTTGAGTTCATGTATTATTGGCTGCACAGAGCACTTCATCACCATTTTCTCTACTCTCGCTATCACTCTCATCACCACTCCTCTATCGTCACCGAGCCCATCACCTGTAAGCCTTCATTTTACAAAATTACAGGAATCTAGGTTCTACTATATTTTGTCACTTAATTAGTTGAAACATATATTAATATATATATATATATATATATATATATATATATATATAACTTTGCTTAAAATACAGACACCGAGACCTATATTCGAATTTTATTCTACATCATGATGAGTAAATTTCAATTTTTTTACATCATAGAATACAAAAAAGTAAAAGTTCACATGACATATAATATAAAAATGATTATTATAAAAAAAATACACTAAAAAATACAACAATAAAATGATTATATTTGCGTTGTACTGTGTTATAATTTTAATATTTGATAAGTATTAATTTAGTATATATGTGTTAAGATTTAGAAATAATGTAAGTATTTTTTTTTTATCATTACAACATCATTTTAGGTAGTTTTTTTTTTAATCATTACAACATCATTTTTTTTCATTACAACATCATTTTTTTTATCATTACAACATCATTTTAAGATTTAGAAACTCATATGCATTTATTCCTAAAAAAAATATCCATTTTAATAACAAATCAGTTAAAGAATTTGAGCATGGTTAAGTTAAATGGGTATTTTCAAATTATTTTGAAAAATCTTACCTGTAATATAAAGGATTTATTTTTGGTATATTAATTAACCTTAAAACGATAATTAATTACAAAAAATTGTTAGTATAGTGGTTGATTGAAAGGGAAAAATAGGAATGTAATCTGAGTTTAAAATACCACGTTATTATAGATAGCTATTTCGCAAATAGAATACAAAATAAGGCTAGAATGCGATCTCAACATTTGAATTTGATTATTACGTATAATTTCTCAAATAAAAATTGGTTACGTATGGCCATTACATACATGCTTGTTACAAAATTTATACGACACATATTCCTTATCTTTCTTATTCCTAATGGTATAATTATTTTGACATAAGTAATTAAGTTTTTTATTAACACTCTACCGCGAAGTTCTACGTGGCAACACATGATTTATCTAAGTCTTTGCTACCTTTTGACCGCGTATGAGTCGTAAAATCTTCAAAGAGTCTACAACAAACACTAAGTTCTCGTATAGCTACAATACAATGCAAAAAGTAAGGCATTATTTTACACTCACATCACCACATGGTCGAAAAGATTGTCAAAGAGAGCTAAAACATGAGCATATCATACTTTTGTCACCTTGTGAAACTCCACGGTAGAGAAGTAATATAAAAACTTAATTATTTATTCCAAAAAAACTAGCACCGGAAATTTTGCGGCGAAAAAAGGAATATAACTAGTATTTTTGGTAGCATTTGGTGTTTTTACCACAAATATCCTACGAAGCAAGGTGACATAGGGGTGCAAGCGGACCGGGTACCCGGATTTTTTGCCATACCCGCTACCCAGATCCGGAATCCGGGTTTTTTGAAATTGAAACCCGGATCCGGATATTTTTACATAAAACCCGGAAATCCGGATCCGGGTTAAAACCCGGTTTAAAAATAAAAAATCGGTTTAAAAACCCGGATCCGGATTTTTATCCGTTTTCGTTTTAAAATCCGGTTCCGGGTTATAATACGGATTAGAACCTAAATTTTATATTTAAAAAAAAAACTTGGAGTAATTATAGCCAAAATTAAAAAATCAAACTATATCATAAACATAACATATATACTTACAAAAAATACTATGTAATTAACATAATAAATACATGTAATGTTTTATACTATTAGTATTATGAGAGAAAAAAAAATTATATCAATTTGGACTAGAAGAAACAAATGATTAATCTACAACATTAGTTTGGAGTTAGATGAGAAACAAATAAATGAATATTTCTCTTGATAGAAATTCAATATGTATTTTTTTTTATGAAAATTCTAAATATCTTTATGTATATATTTAAAAACCGGGTTTTAGTAAGCTACTATGCGGGTTCCGGGTTTTTTATTCTCCAAATCCGGTACCCGGAACCGGTTTAATCCGGATGCGGGTTTTTTAATAAACCGGTTCCAGTTTAATCCGGATTAATACGGTTCCGGTTTATTTTAAATACGGTTCCGGTCCGGTTGCGGTTTAAAACCCGTATTTCCGGGTTTTATTTGCACCCCTAAGGTGACACATATGTTTCTTTATTTTGCATGCAGCTGTAATTCATCCATTCGCAGAGCACATATCATATTTCCTTCTATTCATCATACCAATATTGACGACGATCTTCACAAGAACTGCTTCTATTGCGTCTGTGGCTGGCTATATAAGCTTCATCGATCTCATGAACAACTTGGGTCACTGCAATTTCGAGTTCTTCCCAAAAAGCTTCTTCACTCTCTTTCCACCTCTTAAGTACCTCATCTACACGCCATCGTAAGCTTCCATTTTTAATTGTAATTCTTTATTGTTCCTCCAGTCGACTTCTCCTGAAGTATTAGTAGTCCAAGCAATCATATCAATGGTATAATTTAATCAATGAAAAAAACAAGTACTTTTATAATGTTTTAAAGAAAGAAAAAAACATTTACCATGAATACTAAAATTACTTTAGCTTTTTTTTCCCTTCATACATGAAATTTTTATCGATGTGTAAATTTTTCAATGTTTTTTTTATTGGTGAGTTTTTTTTTTCCTTCATTTATTTAACATAATGTTACGCAATTGAACTTACTAAGAATTCAAGTATTAGTGTATTACTAGTTGAAGTTCCTCAATTTTTTGAGTTATTTACTATTAATAAATGTTTCATAATAATAAATATCTCTTAAATTGGGCTTACAGAGTTTTGTAATACATATTACGTACATATAAGTCCAATTATAAAATAATTAAATGATTCCAACCAACCACATAGGACTATAATTATCTGAGTTTATATTTCATAATTTTTGCTACATAATATCGCCTAAGTCTAATCATTAACGTACGAGACACAGGTACCACACTTTGCACCATACACAATTTCGGACGAACTATTCTCTGTTCATGCCACTTTATGATCACCTTTACGGCACCGTTGACAAATCTACCGACACTCTTTACGAATCGTCGCTGGAGCGAGCAGAGGAAGTGTCCGATGTCGTGCATCTCACGCACTTGACGAGCCCCGGATCCATCTATCACCTGCAGACGGGGTTCGCCGACATGGCTTCTAAGCCGTATGCCTCAAAGTGGTACCTCTGGCTAATGTGGCCGGTCACGCTTTGGTCAGTGACACTTGCTTGGATTCGCGAACGGGCATTCATAGTCGAGAGACATCGCTTTCACAGCCTCAAATTGCAGACGTGGTCCGTTCCCAAATACAAAATGCAGGTGATTGATCTATGATATTTAATGACTTTTATGGTTTTGATCGTGTGTCTAAGTGGCTAGTTATTTCAAATGATCTCACGAGTGTTTGAATTTTTAATTTGAGATAGCTTAATGAGATGTTAATGTACACACTATATTTTAAATGATCTCACGAGTGTTTGAATATTTAATATTGCATTTTTACGTTTACAATTATTTGTGCTTTGTAGTACTTGTTGGAATGGCAAAACGCGTCGATAAATAATGTTATTGAGAAAGCGATAATCGACGCAGAAGAGATCGGCGTTAAGGTGTTAAGTCTGGGTCTCTTGAATCAGGCAAGTCTTGTTTGCTTATATATTTACAGATACAAATAGCAAATTATTTGTTTTGCTAACCTAGCAGTCATCAAGCTAAGTAATTAAAAAATTGGTTTTTCTAACTTTTAAATTGGTAATTGGTAAATCATTGCATGGCATCATGAAATCATGATATTACATCTTTGTTTTTACGATTTCTCTCTCTCTTTCTCTGGAAACAATCACACTAATTTATTTTATTATAACTCAGTTAGCATTACATTTATTCATTTATGTAATCGCATAAGAGCATGAAATCATACAGAGTGAGGAACTGAATGGATATGGTGAGCTATACGTGAAACGCCATCCTAAGTTGAAGATAAAGATTGTGGATGGCTCCACTCTCGCAGTTGCTGTCGTTTTGAACAATTTACCAAAAGGGGCAACCCAAGTACTTCTTAGAGGCAACCTCACAAAGGTTGCTTACGATGTTGCTTCCGCCTTGTGTCAAAAGGGCATTCGGGTATTTTTTTAAATCTTTGATTATAGTAAAAACCGGTATTTAGAACTAATTATGTATTCGGATTCAATAATTAAAGTTGCCTAGTAGTAAACTAGAAGTTGTGTAAATAAAATGATACCTGTTTTTTTTATAAAAAAAATTGAATGCACGTTTGAATTCATGTATATATGGTATAGTTAACGGACTAACTAGCTATGATATTTGTATTATATATATATATATATATATATATATATATATATATATTCAGGTGGCTACAGTGTGCGAGGAGGATTATGTGAAGCTTAGCAACTCAGTTATGGATGCCAGTATCAAGAATAATTTGGTTCTTTCCAAAAGTTATTCCTCTCAAGTAATAACAATAACTCATGACTTATACTTTTTCTCTCCTCTTGTCTTGCAAAGCATATTTTGAGATGTTTTTATAAGGTGAAATGAGCCATAAGTGATATATTCTTATAATATAGAAAAAATAAATTAATAATTAAAATCAATGATTAACCCTCATGTAGATTTGGTTGGTCGGAGATGGAATAACTGAAGAAGAGCAACACAAGGCTTCAAAAGGAACAATATTTGTGCCATTCTCTCAGTTCCCACCCAAGAAAATGCGTAAAGACTGTTTTTATCACTACACTCCTGCAATGTTGATTCCAAAATCTATTGAGAATGTCCATGCTTGTGAGGTACGTAAAACCACAATATCCAATTTGCTAAATTTCAATGTATTTTCACAAATATATTTTTTCCAATTAAATTCAAATTAGTTTCTATGGCTTTAGATGTCCCACTTATGTTTTTCGCGCTATATTTTTTTAAACGTCACATGTAATCTTATGTCGCCTTGTACTTTTGGTGCAACAAGAGTTCGAAGTTTAGAAACGTGCAAATAAGCTTGTCTCTATACCGATCCGTCAATTACCAATAATTTTTTACCCAAATCAAAGTAAAACAGACTTTAAACAAAAATAACTAACATGTCCAACCGAGCACAAATTAACGGGTACGGATGGCCTGTGTCCATCCGTTTGTTTCTTCTTCAAATTATATACCCGTTTCATTCAATTTGAATTGATTGAAATTGATTGTGTCTTGTAGAATTGGTTACCTAGAAGGGTGATGAGTGCTTGGCGGATCGCCGGAATAGTGCACGCTTTGGAAGGGTGGACCGAGCACGAGTGTGGCCTCAACACTCCGATCTCCAACGTTGACAAGGTTTGGGAAGCAACACTTCGCCATGGATTTCAGCCTCTTACTCTCACTTAAAGATTAGTTTATTTGGTGCCTAATCCTAAGAGTTAAATGTTAAATAAATTTGCGTATTGGGTTGGACTTGAGAATGGGAAGCATATATATATATATATATTTATGTTGTTGGTCTAAGTGTTGCTATTATTTTAGTAGTAGCTAATGTCTTTACATTTAAAATCAAGTAAAAAACTTCTATATATATGAATATCTTCTTCGTTCTTTAGGTTTTAGAGTTGGTACTTTTGCCTATTATTTCGTTTCTGGGTGTTCTTTTTATTGTTTCTCGATTAAAAAGGTATGATTAGGGGTGAAAATAAAACCCAAAAACTGAGTAAAAATCTGAACCGAGTTCCCGTATCCGAATTAAAACCAGGTACCAGGTATTAAAATTCTAAAAACCGGGTACCGGATACCCGGATTTTTTATTTTTTACTTTATATTTAAATTATTTATGGTTTATTTCGGGTTTATTTGACTTGTAATACTTTTTTATCGTCATATAATATGTTTGTTGGTTCCCAATAATATAGATATGCCAAAAGAAAATTCAGAAGAACAAGAAAACAAAGATAGAGAATTTGGGAGAAAAACTTCTCTGATTAATCGAAGGAAAAATTGCAATAATTAAGTTACAAAAAATAATCACTAACTCTAGTATTTATAGGAGACCAGAAAAAACGAAACCCTAGCTAACCTTCCTAAAATACTCAATCAAACCTTATACTTTTACATTCGAATCCTAACAGAATCAGGAAACCAAATCAAATCAAATCTCCAAACTTACTCCTCAAGTTCGGAACCTTCTAGATTGAGCTCCGTTGACTTCTGGTTGGTTGTCCCTAGCAGGCCTGCTAGGGTCCACCTTTGGTAGGAGCATTCCTGGTCGGGTCACTTCCTGCTAGGAAAGATCTTTAGTTTGACCCATCTCTGGTAGGAGAACTCCTGTTAGGAAGATCTCTGCTCGGGCTCTTTTCAGCTAGGGAAGCTCTGGCGGGGATTTCCCTGGTGGGGAAATATCTACTAGGGGTTGATCCAAGTCAGGCTTAAACTCACATTCTCCCCCGTAATCTTGACTTGAGCTGAGGTTCTTCACTCCGAGCGGCTCTCTCATCTCCGTGAACTTAACTCTTGCTAGAGCCTTGGTGAGTATGTCTGCCCGCTAGCTGCTCCTTCGTGCTGACAAACTCAACAATGATCTTCCGCTTCTCCACACACTCGCGAATATAATGATACCAAGTATCTATGTGTTTTCTCCGACCATGAAACACTGGGTTCTTCATTAGCGCTATTGCGGACTTGTTGTCCACGTAGAACTGGCTTCTGCTCGTCTCCAGTCACTTTGCTAAGTATCCCCTTCAACCACATAGCTTGACATGTTGCTGATGTGGCTGCCATGAACTCCGCTTTGATGGAAATCAGTGGTATCAGTCCGACTTCCTTACATGGATAATAGCCTCCGAGGCGTCCCGGTAACATTTAAAAAATTCATTTTAAAGCGGAAATCTTGTTACCGGACCGACGACACGGATATCGGGTAATAATCATTTCGTTAAGATCTGATAAATATTTTGAATTTAATATTTTCATAATCATTATAGGCTCAAGCTGTAACCGATTTGGAGTTTTGCCTTCCCTTTATTCGAATTTATTAAATTAAATATGATTAATTATTTCAATCCAATGGTCCAGATTCAATCTCATCTAAATCTAATGGATATAATTAATCAGGGATTTAATTAAATAATAATACATGATAAGATCAAAATATTTAATCTTATCATCATATTAATATAATTCGAATTATATATATATATATACATATTAAAATTCGAATTTGTTTATGATTATCTAGATCCAATGGTTAAAAATAAATCTTAAACCAATCCAACGGATCAAATCAATTAGGGATAAAGTCAAATACCCTAGGCTTTTACAAAACCCTAATTCGAACTCTTATCCACATTTATATTCGAATTATATTATCATATATGTAATATTAATTAATTTCTAATCCGACGGTAAAGATTAAATCTCTAAACCGATCCAACGGACACAATTAATTAAGCATCGAAATACCTAAACTTGGTCACCAAGATTCAATTTCGAAATACATTTAGGGTTCAAATCAATTATCTCAATCCAACGGTTGATATTAAATCATAACCGATCCAATGGATTAAATTGATTTTAGAGTTTTGCCAAAATACCAAAACAATAGGTACGTATGCCATAAATATTAATTCTCCAATTCTCATATTCGAATTTAGCTAGGGTTTGTTTTCTCCAAACCCTAATTCGAATTTACACATGTAATAATACATAGATATATATTTTTATTTATTAATATAAATCTTTTAATTATTAATTAATTATTAATTAGATATTAATAATTAAATCCAAATAATTAAATTATATAAATAAAACCTGATCTAAATATCACACATTATATTTCATGGTGCCACACCATCATTTAAATTCGTGACATGTGATTTAATTTCATAGTTTATCGAACCGAGTCATAAACTTAGAAAATCCATAAATCACATACCGTAAGTCTGAATGACTTGGTTCAAAAAGAAAAGTTGCTAAGGATTTAATTTCAAACAACATGATGTTGTTAGAAAATCTAAATTCTAAATTTATTTTTATCAGTTAATTCCGTGTACCAAAATATGATACTTTTGCCACGCTGACGATAAAACTATCTGATGTCTGACACAGACTTGTCAGTTTTATAAGTCGAGCCAAATGATTAAACATTATCCATAATGTATTTTAATCACGTACGTATCATCCGTTACGGAGCTATCCTTGGGACCATGGCCCCTTATCACTTAAGCTCCAACGAACTGCTAGTTGTTCGTCAAACCTCGAAGTGATTCCACTATAGACCCGAGGCTGCTCTCTTTAGTGATACGGTATATATTATTCCCTTATAACAGTAGGGTGGCCATTGATTCAATCAAATTCGGGTTATTGTCCTTTCACTTGATGACTCACACACGAGCAGGCGGTTTTTACCATAATGCCCCTCATTGCATTTTCATCCTTGACTCAGTCAGTAATATTATGAGCAACCCACTTATGGTTTCGATTCATAAGTTGCGCACGGGTACCTCTCACTTCTCACCACTAGCAACCAAGGGAATCATCATGACTCTGAAGAGAGCTGTGTGATGCCCATGTCTATGATCAAGCCATCCTACTACTGACTATCATGTTCCCAAGATAATAGTGTTGGGAACAACGGTAATATCTTGTGTTCTTTAATGGTTAAATCAAAGAACAATCAAGTCAGTAGTTCGGACTCATGATCACTCAGGACTTAGAACTAATATCCATTTGATCATCATTTTGTGACTAAACTACAAGTTATCAGTGACGGTCTTATATGATAACTTCTTGAGTTTAAGTCAGGTCCAATCCAGTATGAAGACGCTTCATACTTAATGCACTTCTAGTGAGTGTGACACACACATAATCCAGAATAGGATTGTCACTTAGTCACATTAATGACCTTACCGATTAATGGGCTTCCACCCAGTTAATCAGGTCACGGATGTTTTAAGTTCATTTATTATGTTTATTAATTCTTCCTCACATGACTCTGTTGTGATAATAATAACATAATTGCATCCTTTATGAACTAAGGAATTAAACATTCTATTTTACTCTACCAGAAACTATAATAAGATTACCATAATAAGCATTATCTTTATTCAACGACTTGTCATAATCTTTTATATATGGATAAATATCTTGTTTAAGGACAGATATGTCCAACACGCTTCACATGAGGATAAAGCCACTGTCTTCTGCTTCTGAGATTGTCAGGTGATCAAGTTCCCGTTGAGGTAGAACGCCATCCCTCTGGTGCTCTTCCTATCATCAATGTCACATGCTAGATCACGGTTTGTAAAGCCAACTAGCTCTTCTTCTCCCTTGCATCTACTATACTAGATCCTATAGTCTATCATTCCCTTCACGTAGCACAAAATGTGCTTCACGGCCTGATGGTGTGCGCTTGTTGGCTTCTCCATGTAACGACTGACTATCCCAACTCATGAGAAATTTCTGTTTGGGTGTAGGTGAGATACCTCAAACACCCGATCACGCGTCTGTACTCTGTTGGATCCACTTATCTCCCTTCAGCATCCTTACTGAGCTGGAGTTTTTCCTCAATTGGATACTAGCTCGGGTTGCAATCTGCCATCTTGAACTGCTTGAGGATCTTCTTTGCGTAGGCTGACTGCTTCTGCATAATGCAGTCTTTCTTCTGCTCTATCTAATTACCAAGGTAGTAAGAAAGTAATCCAAGATCACTCATCTCGAACTCAGCCATCATTTGCTTCTTGAATCCTTCTACTCCTCTTGTGATGGATCCAGTGACTATCAGGTTGTCCAAATACACTCCGATGACCAGAGCTTCTTCTCTGTTGCTCCTGGTGTACACTGCCTGCTCCCTGGAGCACTTTGTAAATCCAAGACTTTTCAAGCTCTCGTCGAGGCGTATGTTTCATGCCCTTGGAGCTTGACGTAGCTTGTATAAATCCTTGGAGGGCTTGTACATCTTCTTCTCATTGCCTTTGACGCCAAAATATTCAGGTTGACTGAAGTAGACTTCTTCCTCGAGGTCACCATTTAAGAATGCCGATTTGAAATCCATGTGGTGAATCTCCCAACCTCAATGAGCTGCTAGGGCTAGGATGAGTCTGGTCGTGTCTAGTCTCGCCACAAGACCAAAGACTTCTTCGAATTCGACTCCTTGCTTCTCCACGTAGCCTTTGGTAGCACGTAGCCTTTGTAGACCCATTTCAAGCTAATAGGCTTCTGACCTTTGGGCAGGTCGGTGAGCTCCCATGTCTTGTTCTTCTCGATGGACTCCATTTCCTTCTCCATTGCCTCCAGCCATTCGTGCTCGCTTGCTGACTCTTAGTAGTTGGCTGACTGATCGGCGCAGAACAAGGACAACTCTTCTAGGTTCATCTACACTTCTAGAGACTCTTCGTAGACTTCTGCTAGGAAACAGAATCCCCTTGGGCCATCATTGATCGAGGAATCTCTTTAGTTGGTCGAACTGGTTCTGCTTGGGCTGGGTGTCCTAGGTGTGCTCAGGCAAGAGTCTCTGGTAGGGGTACCAGAGATGTGGGGGTACCCAAGCTGAATGAGCAGGTGAGGGTACCTTCCTTCTTCTTTAACTACGAACTCAACTGAGTTCTCCTCGGGGTCTCCGTTCTTGTCGCGCGAATCCCACTTTTTCTCTTCTTTAAACACGGCATCTCTGCTCGCCTGGATATTTCCGTGTCGGGGGTCAAAGAGTCTTTGTGCCTTGCTTTCATTTTCAACACCAAGGTACATCATCGTCTGACTCCTGTCATCGAGCTTCTTGAGATGGGGACCTAAGGTCTTCACATGTGCGGTGCACCCAAATACTCTCAAGTGGTCTAAGTGGGGTTTCGTCCCATTCCACGCCTGGTAGGGAGTGTGCTCTCCTAGCGCCTTCGTTGGAAAAAGGTTTAGCAGATAAACCGCGTGTCTAACTGATTCTCCCCAAAACCTCGCTGGTACTTGCATACTCTTCAACAAGCTCCTTGCTGTGTCCATCACTTTGCAATTTCTTCTCTCTACCACACCGTTGTGTTGGGGAGTGTACGGTGCGGTCAGGTGGCGCTCGACTCCTTCCTCATTGTAGAACTCTCTGAACTGCGTAAATGTGAACTCTCCACCTCGATCTGTTCTCAAGAGCTTCATCTTGTGTTCTGACCCATTCTCCACGAGCCCCTTGAACTTATTGAAGAGTTCAAAGGCTCGACTCTTATCTTTGAGCGTGTAGATCCACATCCACCGTAGTCATCAACAAGTAGTAGGAAATACTTACTTCCGGCTAGAGTTGCTGCGGTGATTGGACCATAGAGGTCCGCATGCACCAGTTGGAGAGGTCGTTCTTCTCGGAACTTAGCCTTGATCGGAAATGGCACTCTAGCCTGTTTTGTGATCATGCAGCATTCGCATACCTGGTTAGGGGTATTCAATCTTGGGAATTCCAAAGGCCATCTCCTTCTCGCCCATCATCTTGAGCTCATAGAAGTTCACGTGCCCAAGTCTCGTACGCCACAACCAGGCCGGGTCTGCTAGGGATGCAATCAGGCAGACGGGCTGGCCTGTCTCCAGGAGAATCTTGTACAACTTGTTCGGCGTTCTCTTCACCTTCATTAGTAGGTTGCCACTTCTCCATATCTTCATATAGGGACCAGACATCAGAACTGTATTGTTAATCTATGTCATCTGTCCGAGGCTGATGATGTTGCTCTTCAGCTTTGGGATGTAGTACACCTGGGTCATGAGGCGTTGGTCCCCGTTCTTGCACAAGAACAGGATGAAACCTCTTCCTCTGATTTCGACGATTGAGCCATCGCCAAATTTTATGTTCTTGCCCTGTGGTTGCTCGCGCCATTGTCCAGGTACCTGACATCGGTAGAGACTTTCTGCTCTCCGTCAACGAGGAGATTCGCAATAACCTTGTACTCGATCAGGAACACCATCTCTGAGCTAGTCTGGTCTCTGGTCTCTCGTGTCTGGTCTCTGGTCTCTGCTTCCTGCTCGGAGGTCGCTGGTATTTGATCTCTGGTTTCTGCTAGGATTCCGAGCAGGTCTGCTTTCTATTATCTAGGCAGGTCTACTCCATGCTCTCCTGGCAGGTTTGCTCTCTCTCGCCTACGAGGATCGTCTCCTCGTATTCTTGTCTGTCCAGGCTCACCTCCTGTTCGGCAAACATCAGAGTCGGCTGGTCTTCATTGAACCTCACCAGATTCACTTTGGATCTTGCTCCGGCACTCTGAAACAAAGTTCCCAAGCTTCTGACCATTATAGCACTTCACTGTGCTCTTGTCTCTCCTGGTCATTCTTTCCTGACTTGGTGCACCACTGCCGCGACCTCGCGTGTATCGACCTCGCCCTCGTCCACGATCTCTACCACGTCCTTGGCTGTCTTTATCGTAGTTATTCCGACCAGAGGAACTAGAAGAGAATTCTGCTGCCCCAGTTTTCTTCTATCTGGCTGTCCATTCTTCATGCGTGAGCAGGAGACGCTTCTCATCTTCTCTGTCACCGTAACCCCCGAAGTCTCTCCTCGTGGTCTTTGAGGCGAGCAACAACCTCCTCAACCGTCATGGTCTTGAGGTCGCCGAACTGCTCAATTGATGTCACGATCTCCATGTACCTATATGGCATGGCTCTTAGGATTTTCTTGACAGCGGTGGTCTCCTCCACCTTGTCTCCTAGCGAGCGGATACCGGTCACAATGGACGTGAGTTTCATGTCAAAGTCATCAATGTACTCGTCGTCCCTCATCCGAAGCACCTAAAATTCATTTTTCGAGGTTTGAATCTTTGCATCTTTGACGCGATCTGCGCCCATGTGCATCGTTCGAAGCGTCGCCCACGCCTCCTATGAAGAATCCTTCTCGGCAATCATGAGAAGGACGTCTTTCGGAACTCCTTGGTAGATGGCGGCGAGTGCCATCCTCTCTTTGCGCCCTTCGAAATCGCTGCCTTCTACAGCCTCTGAAACTCCTTGCGCCTGCAAGTTTAATCGCATATTCAACGCCTAAACCGAGTATGTTCTTCATGAGCATCAGGTAATGGAGCGTCACATTCGCTCCCTTTGATCCGATCATCATCCCCGTCGTCAACTCTCTTCCGCTGGACTCACTTGGTGACAACATCTTCTTCGGCACCTTGCTCTGATACCGATTGTTGGTTCCCAATAATATAGATCTGCCAAAAGAAAATTCAGAAGAACAAGAAAACAAAGATAGAGAACTTGGGAGAAAAGCTTCTCTAATTAATCGACGGCAAAATTGTAATAATTGTGTTACAAAAATAAACACTAACTCTAGTATTTATAGGAGACCAGAAAAAACGAAACCCTAGCTAACCTTCCTAAAATAAACTCAATCAAATCTTATACATTTGAATTCGAATCTTAACAGAATCTAGAAACAAAATAAAATCAAATCTCCAAACTTACTCCTCAAGTTTGGAACCTTCTGGTTTGAGCTCCGCTGAGTTCTGGTCGGATGTCCCTAGCAGGCCTCCTAGGGTCCACCTCTGGTAGAAGCATTCCTTATCTGGTCACTTCCTGCTAGGAGAGATCTCTGGTCAGACCCATCTATGGTGGGGAATTCTCTGGTAGGAGAACTCCTGCTAGGAAGATCTCTGCTCGGGCTCTTCTCTTCTAGGAGAAGCTCTGGTGGGGATTTCCCAGGTGGGGAAATCTCTGCTAGGGGTTGAGCCAAGTCAGGGTTAAACTCACAATGTTTACCGTTGATGTTGATAATTATGATTTGCGGAACGAAGAAAAAACTCTGAGACTATGTTTTTTTATGCATTATAATTTTAAGACAATGGATGTGTGTTTTTTTATTTATAAGACAATGCTTATCTTGAGATAATATACTTTTTAAAAAATAAAACAAAAAACGGATCCGGGTAAAAATCAGGATCCAGTTGAAAACTCGAATCCGGTATTCAAAAGAGGGTATTGGGTAATAAATTCGGGTATTAAAAAATAGATACATGGAATTCGGGTACCAGGTACCGGGTATCAATTTTTGGATACCCGGTTTCTTGATCAGGGTACCAGGTACCTCAAAAAATCGGGTACTCAGCCCGGTTTCAGCCTTATGTATGATTGTCATGTTTTGGTTGAGCGAATTGTGATAATGTTATAAAGAGTTAGCTTTCCTTGTTCTTATATAATATATATATATATATGTATGCTTGTTGTTAGAAAAACGTTATGTAAATTGAAATTAAAAGCTGCAATTCGTGAGAATGAAGAGTGATAAAACACATGCACTATGAAGTAAATGAAAACAAACAGATTTTCATTTTATTTCAAAAAAACATTAGAACATTTATTTAGGATAAACATTGATTAAGATAAATGGTCTTAATATACTATTGAATGTAAATGAAATTTAAAACATTATAGAATAAAACACAATCTCAGAAACATCTATAAATTAGAAGCTCCTCGACTTTGTTTCGAAACACCACGAAAAGCTTATTTTCAAACTTCCCAAATATTCTTTCAGAGGTTTGCACTTCTGTTTTGACTCCATACGTAGCTCAAAATAACTCTACTTTTTAAATATACATGGAGTTAGATATTTGCAGGTTCAGTTCGCCGTTGCGAAGACAACAGTTGCACCCTTTTATCCTGGTAAGTTGACACAATCCAGCAGTGAAGGCAAATAGCTTTAAGGAAAGCGTCATGGTACAATCCACAGTCGGCCCTCGGCATAGGAGGACTAGGTCCGTGCCTTGAGCCCCACAAATACGATTAAAATAAGCTTAGTTGAAAGGGCACTCAAAATTTTAATAAATACTATTTAACATACACATACTTATATTATATTCGGTTAGTGTAGAGGAAGCCTACTCTTTTTCGCTCACGAGCTCCTGTGTTCGAGTCATGCTATACTTTTTTTTTTCATCTATCATTTAAAAGTGACAACTAGATAGATTGATACTTCTTTCCACCAATACAAAATATATAAACTGTTTTTTTTCTCTTTCTAGATGAAATATTTTTTTATAAAACTCTGATAATTTGACATGTTTTTTCTTTCTATCTAAAACAAGATACATCCCTATAATAATTGATTAATTATTTATAAAAATATGTCTAAAACCTAAATTTTATTATTGTTAATATTTTTTTATATGTTCTATTATAATTTTTTTTATACTGTATATTTTTTTCCCCAAATCGGCAACATATAATTTTTGAATATTTTCTATTTCACTAAGAATTGAATATTTTAGTACCACATTGTTTGTGTGTGAATTCAATGGCAATGATGATTAGATAACTAAGTGTACAAGTAAACTATCAATATTCACTAATTAGGGGCCTCATTACAATAAATTTCCTAGAGCCTCCGAATACTAAGGGCCGGTCCTGGGTACGATCCCCTACTCTCGGTTTTAAGGATATATTTCTTAGTGGAAATCTTCGATCATAAACAAATTTCTGTAAGTTTTCATTTCCAAATCTTTTAAATTCTCTTCTTCGTATAAATACTCGTAGAAACAATTATTTACAGCAATCTTAAAGCGATTTATTTTCCTACGAGTATAACAAAGAAAGAACTTTGAAAGTTTCAGGAAAGAAAAGAAAAATCGCCTTGAATGGAAGAACTCTCTATGGTTTGGATTTTGAAAGAATAAAATGAGTTTTTTTTTAGTCTCGGTTCATGATAGAGAGACTCTCTATATAATGTGAACTTAAGATTGACTTAGCTCGTCACACAGAGGAAGTCATCCCTGCTCGGAGACGCGAGCAAGTATGCTTGGAAGATGCGAGCAAGTACGCTCGGGAAGATGCGAGCAGGTATGCTCGGGAAGATGCGAGCAAGTATGCTCGGGGAGATGCGAGCAAGTGTGCTCGAGGAAAAGCGAGCAAGTGTGCTCGAGGACAAAGAAGTTGTACGAGGATTAAGAAGGGAAAGTCTACCCATCAAGGAAAGTGCGTAGCTTGAGAAGCAAGCTAACATTGAGTCAAAGATTTGGCGAGATTATTTAGGGTAGTTTCCTGATTTTGTGCGATTCGGTTAGCTAGGGTTTTGCCTACGTGAGGCTATATAAACCTAGCATTGTACACATTGTAAATTGCATATTTAGAGTCGAGTCCATTAGAGTTTTTTTTTGAGTTTATCTCTTTGTAATCTTCCTTCGATATTAATCAGATAATTCCTTCTCCTATATTCATGTTCTTGAGTTTGCTTATTCCGTTTTTATTCGTGATTCTTCGCAGATCCGTGAATTGGTATCCAACAAGTGATATCATAGCTTCAATCAAAGATTGTGACTTCATCAGAATTGGCAATCATATATCTGGTGGTGAAGAAACCAAAATCCAGGGAAGGCATAGTGACACTCCATTACCCCATGCTCACGAAGAGCAATTACGCCGTGTGGGAGTTGAAGATGAGGGTAAATCTGCAGGCGTAGGGAGTGTGGGGAGCCATAGAAGGTGGCAATGTCGAAGGACACAAAGAAAGAATGGCACTCGCAGCAATATACCAAGCAGTTCCGGAATAAGTCCTTCTCATGCTCTCCGAGAAGGATTCGGCAAAAGAAGCATGGAAGACGCTTCATACTATGCACATGGGCGCTAATCGCGTCAAGGATGCCAAGGTCTAGACCCTAAGGAGTGACTTCGATGTCATGCGGTGACCTCCAGACCATGACGGTCGAGGAAGTTATTGGACGTCTCAAAACCCACGAAGAAAGGCTTCGGGGGTATGGCGACAAATGAGACGAGAAAAATCTCCTGCTCACATATGAGAAATGGACGGCGAGACAGAGGAGAACCGGGGGAGCCGAGTCCTCCTCAATTTTCTCAAGACAGAACAACTTTGGTGGACAGGTCCGAGGATGCTGACAAGGTCGAGGACGTGGTCGAGGCAGAGATTCACGAGGACGCGGAGGCAGCTCGAGCTGTCAAGAAGGACCGACGAAGAAAAACAAGAGCACAGTGAAGTGCTACGCTTGTCAGAAGCTCAGGCACTACGCATTAGAGTGCCGGAGCAGAAACCAGGGCGACGAGGCGAGTCTAGCGAGATTCCCAGACGACTAGCCGACATTGTTGTTTGTCGAGCAGGAAACACACCTGGACAGACAGAACGGCGAAATTGAAGCCGAGCAGAGCTGTCTGGAGAAGACCAGCGAGCAGGTCTTCCTCATCGAGGATAATATTTTTGCAAACCTCCTCACGCATGGCAAGAAGAGAGTCAGTACCGACATGTGGTACCTTGACAACGGCGCGAGCAACCACATGACTTGGGACCGAGCTAAGTTTGAAGAGCTCGATGAGAATATCACGGGCAATGTGAAATTCGGCGACGAATCCGTAGTAGAAATCAAAGGTAGAGGGTCGATTCTGTTGGAGTGCAAGAATGGTTACCAGCGTTTGATGACCCAGGTGTATTTCATCTCAAAGTTGAAGAGCAACATCATTAGACTGGGACAGATGACAAAGATCAGGAATACGGTGGAGCTAGCCAAGTCTTATCTGAAGATATGGACCAAGAAAGAGAGCTGTTGATGAAGGTGGAGCGGACACCCAACAGACTCTACAAGATTCTCCTGAAGACGTGCCAGCCCGACTGCCTCATAGCGTCGTTGGCAGTTCCGGCTTGGCTTAGGCACGCCCGGCTCGGAAACGTCAATTTTCACGTGCTTAAGATGATGGGCGACAAGAATTTGGCCTTCGGGGTTCCCAAGATAGAACACCCCGACCAGCTATGTGAGTGCTGTATGATCGCGAAGCAGGCGAGGATACCCTTTCCGATCAAGGCCAAGTTGTGATCAGATAAACCCCTACACTTGGTGCATGCTGACCTTTCCGGTCTGATCACCCCAGCAACCATAGAAGACAACTAGAATTTATTTCTACTTGTTGATGAATTTAGTCGCGGGATATGGGTGTTTATGCTCAAGGAGAATAGCGGAGCATTCGAGGTCTTCAAGAAATTAAAGAAGATCATGGAGAATAGCTCGGTGCACAGGTTGAAGATCTTGCATATAGACCGAGGAGGAGAATTCACTTCCCAGCAATTCGGAAAATTGTGCAACGAGGAAGGAATTCAGCGTCACCTGTCCGCACCCCGCACGCCTCAGCAAAACAGCGTAGTGGAAAGACGAAACCGAACTGTGATGAACACAGCGAGGAGCTTGCTCAAGAGTATGCAGATTTCGGCGAGGTTTTGGGGAGAAGCGGTGAGACATGCGGTCTACCTGCTTAATTGTTTGTCGACCAAAGCACTAGAAGAATGCACTTCCTACCAGGCGTGGTATGGGATGAAACCCCACTTAGAGCACCTGAAAGTGTTCGGGAGCACCGCACATGTGAAAATTGCGGGCTCACATCTCAAGAAGCTGGCCGATAAAAGTCAGAAGATGGTGTACCTTGTAGTTGAGCAAGGAAGCAAAGCACACAGATTCAATGATCCATGACGCGGCAGACTCCAAGTGTGCAGAGATGATGTATTCAAATAAGAGATGAAGTGGGATTGGCGTGACGAGAAAGGAAAATCCGAGAAGAATTTAGGAGAGTTCATAGTCGAAGAAGAAGAGGGAGTTACCGAGCAGGAACAACTGGGAACACCCAGCTCGGGAACAGTCTTGCCAGAGACGAGGGAATTCAATCCAGGAGAGAGCACTGCGGACACACCACGGACACTAAGCCCGAGCAAGACCATCCCTTCTAGCTCGGGAAATTCCTCCATAAAAGACGGCCCACGAGGATTCCGACCTCTCGCAGAGATCTACGAGCAGACTCTAGAGGTAGATCTGGAAGAACTTTCATTACTATGTGTAGAGAAGCCAGCCAACTACCAAGAAGGAACAACTGAGCAAGAGTGCAAGAAGCGATGAAGAAGGAGATGGAGTCCATATATAATAACAGGACATGGGAGCTAACCGACCTTCCCAAAGGTCACAAGCCCATCGGCCTGAAGTGGGGTGTATAAGCTGAAGAAGGACACCGAGGGGAATGTCCTTAACTACAAGGCAAGGCTGGTAGCCAAAGGCTACGTGCAGAAGAAAGGCATAGACTTTGACGAAGTCTTTGCTCCAGTAGTCAGACTGGACACGATCAAACTAATCCTAGCCCTAGCAGCGCATCGAGGATGGGATGTTCACCATTTGGATGTCAAATCGACATTCCTAAATGATGACCTCGAGGAAAAATTTACGTCAAACAACCAGAAGGGTTTGACGTCACATGCGAGGAGCAGAAAGTTGTACAAGTTATCCATGGCTCTATATGGATTGAGACAAGAACCGAGAGCGTGGAACATCCGCTTCTAAAAGAGCTTGAAGAATCATGGATTCACAAAGTGCCTGAGGGAGCGGGAAATCTACACCAGGGGTACCGGGCAGGATATCCTGATCATGGGAGTTTATGTGGATGACCTGATCGTCACAGGATCTAGCACAGAAGGCGTGGATGGATTCAAGTAGCAGATGATGGACGAATTCAAGATGAGTGACCTTGGATTACTTTTGTACTACCACGGGATTGAGGTGGAACATAAGAAAGACTGTATAACGCTGAAGCAGTCAGCCTATGCGAGGAAGATCCTCAAGCAGTTTGAGATTGCAGACTGTAACTCGAGCAAGTACCCTATGGAGGCAAAGCTACAGGTCGGGAAGAATGCTGAAGGGAGATGAGTAGATCCCACGGAGTACAGACGCGTGATCGGATGTTTGAGGTACCTCACCCACACTTGACCAGATATTGCACACGCAGTCGGAATAGACAGTCGGTACATGGAGAATCCCACGAGTGCACACTAGCAGGCGGTGAAGCACATCTTGTGTTACGTCAAGGGCACGAAAGACTACAGATACAGTACAATAAAGTAAATGGAGCAGAAGTACTAGTCGGCTTTACGGACAGTGATTTGACCGGTGATATCGATGAAAGGAAGAGTACCAGAGGGATGACATTTTACCTCGACGGGAACCAAATCACCTGGCAGTCTCAAAAGTAGCAGACAATAGGTCTATCCTCATGTGAAGTTGAGTTCTAGGCGGCAACCGCAGCAACATGTCAGGCTATGTGGTTGAAAGGGCTACTCAGTGAGATAACGGGATCCGAGCATAAATCACCCACTATATACGTGGACAACAACTCTGCAATCACGTTGATGAAGAATCTAGTGTTCCACGGACGGAGCAAACACATTGACACGAAGTATCGTTATATTCGTGAGTGTGTGGAGAAGCGAGAGATTATCGTGGAGTTCATCAGCACAAGGGAACAACGGGAAGACATTCTTACCGAGGCTTTGGCGAGAGTCAAGTTCGCAGAAATGAGAGAGATGCTCGGAGTGAAAAGAGTAGATGGAAGTCAAGCTTATGGGGGATAATGTGAACTTAAGCTTGACTTAGCTCGTCACACATAGGAAGTCAGCCCTGCTCGGAGACGCGAGCAAGTATGCTCGGAAGATGCGACCAGGTATGCTCGAGAAGATGCGACCAGGTATGCTCGGGAAGATGCGAGCAAGTGTGCTTGAGGACAGAGAAGTTGTCCGAGGATTAAAAAGGGAAAGTCTACCCAGCAAGGAAAGTGCGTAGCTTGAGGAGAAATCTAACATCGAGTCAAAGATTTGGAGAGATTATTTAGGGTAGTTTCCTGATTTTTTGCAATTTGGTTAGCTAAGGTTTCGCCTATGTGAGGCTATATAAACGTAGCATTGTACACATTGTAAAGTGTATATTTAGAGTCGAGTCCATTGGAGTTTTTGAGTTTATCTCTTTGTAATCTTCCTTCGATATTAATCAGAGAATTCCTTCTCCCATATTCGTGTTCTTGAGTTTGTATTCCATTGTTATTCGTGATTCTTCGCAGATCCGTAAATTAGGATCCAACATATAAGACTTAAAAAAAATATGTTGAATTTCTCAGTTCAAGACTCGTGCCTTTAATGTGTTATGTCTTATCTCGCTTAGTGTGTACACGCTTTCTCTCTGGCAAATTGTTTTGGGGCTTATTAGCAAAATACTCAATTAGAGCTAAACTATTTAAAAAAATTCTCAAAAGTTTGATAAAATTAAAAATGTACTCATTTGGCCTTTTATGTACAAATATACCCTCGTCTTCATCGTCTCCTTCACGCTCGACTCTTCTTCTCGAAACCCTAGACTCACACACCAGACCAGAGAAGCTTCGCAAAGCCAACAACAATGGCGGAAGGACGCACCGCGAGAACCAAGCCCAACATCCTCATCACCGGAACTCAGGGGACGGGCAAGACTACCACGGCCACGGCCCTGACGGAGAACGCCGACCCCCGCCACGTCAACATCCGCGACCTGGTCAAGGAGAAGAGCCTCCACGACGGCTGGGATGACGAGCTCGACTGTTACGTCATCAACGAAGACCTCGTTCGTCTCCAAACCCTAACTTTTTTGCGCACATTCTCTCTCTCTCTGGTACGATTCATCAAATCAAATTCGGTTTTAGGTCTGCGACGAGCTCGAGGATCTGATGGAGGAGGGAGGCAACATGGTGGACTATCTCGAGGATTCGATCTCGTGGCTGTGCTCCAGACGGAGAATTCCGTGCTCTACGATCGATTGAAGAATGGGTAACTGATCGATTTTGAGTGGATTTTCTCTGGTTGTTTGTTTTGTGTAATTTGGGTTTGGATTTTTCAGAAGGTACTCGGAGAAGAAGGTTTCGAACAACGTGGAGTGCGAGATATTCCAAATTCTGCTGGAGGAGGAGAAGGAGAGCTACAAGGAGGAGATAGTGATGGCGATGAGGAGCGACGCCATTGAAGACATCTCGAGGAACGTGGCTTACATAAATGTTACACTTGAGGGTGTGGGGGTATTAAATAAGTGTAATACATAAGTGTACTACATTATATGGATTCTTCTCCTCGTTTAAATGGTTTATTACATAAGTTTAACCTGTAATTGCAGAGAAAGAGATTCAGAGTATGAAATGGAAATTGAAATGGATTATAATTCTGGGTAGTGCTCTTTCTATGGTTATTAGAGACTCGTTTTATATGAAAGACGGAAAACCCGCTCTTGAGTAATCATTGCTCGAATTTGACTCGTTTGTACTAGGTTTTGGAGCTTGCCGATAACACAACGAAGGACAACAACAAGACCCGGATCGTTCGGAGGCGTTGTGTGTAACGACAAGGAGCTGAGCAAGCTTCTGGGAGTGGTGAACAGTGCCAGTAGAGGCATTCTTCCCAACATTCTTTAGACTCTTATCGAAGACGGAAGACCGGAAAAGGCAAATCGGATTCTCGGCTCCGCTTCACAAGCGTTTTGAGTCTGTGTTTTGCAATAGGAACTTATAATGTAAATACCAATGAGTTGTATAAATATTCAAATGCTTTGGATGAGGATTAGAGCATTATATGCTCTTCTAGTTATGTACGTAACATTATAATTATGTACGTAATAAAAGTTACACAACGTAACTGTTGTATGTAATTAAGTTACACTTATGTACACACATTACACTTATGTAATTATAGTTAAATTTTTGTAACTACAATTACCTTTATAAATTGTAGTTACATAACCGTAATTTTACTTATGTAATTGCACTTGTTATTATAAATATGAATAAGAGTTACACTATATAAGTGAAGTTACACTTTTGTAAGCGAAGTTACACTTTTGTAAGCGAAGTTACACTTTTGTAACTGAAGTTACACTTATGTAAATGGAGTTACACTGTTGTAACTGGAATTAAATTTTTGTAACCGAAGTTTCACTATTCAAACCGAAGTTACACTTATGTAACTGGAGTTAAACTTTTGTAACTCGAGTTACAATTGTGTAAGTGAAGTTACCCTTATGTAACTGGAGTTACACTTTTGTAACTGGAGCTACATTATCGTAATTCTAGTCGTATATAACTACATTTATGTTACATATTAAGAGATTCTACATAAGAAATGATGCAAGTTTGTAAGTCAGAGAAACAATATGTTTTTGCTCTTTTAGCGATAAAACAAAACAATATTAAAAGTGTATTTATTATGGAATCAAATTTCAATATATTTCTTAAAAAAATAAATTAGTGGTTTTTCTTTATTGGAATTATTTTGGAAGTATTAAAACAATTTTTGTAACCGAAGTTACACTTATGTAACCGGAGTTACACTTGTGTAACTGGAGTTACACTACCGAAGTTACACTTATGTAACTATAGTTACACTTTTGTAACAAGAGTTACAATTATGTAACTCCTTTTGTAACTGAAGTTACACTTATGTAACTGAAGTTACAGTTTTGTAACTATAGTTACACTTTTGTAACTGGAGTTACACTTATGTACTTATGTAACTAGAGTTACACTTTTGTAACTGGAGTTACACTAGTTACACTTATGTAACTGGAGTTACAATTTCGTAATTCTAGTCATATATAATTACACTTACGTTACATATTAAGAGATTCTACATAAGAAATGGTCCAAGTTTGTAAGTCAGAGAAACTGTGTGTTTTTGCTCTTTTAGCGATAAAACAAAACGCTATTAAAAGTGTATTTATTATGGAATCAAATTTCAATATATTTCTTAAAATAATAATTTAGTGCTTTTTCTTTATTAGAATTAATTTTGAAGTATTAAAACAATTTTTGTAACCGAAGTTACACTTGTGTAACTGGAGTTACACTTGTGTAACTCGAGTTACACTTTTGTAACTGGAGTTACACTACCGAAATTACACTTATGTAACTATAGTTACACTTTTGTAACAGCAGTTACAATTATGTAACTCCTTTTGTAACTGACGTTACAGTTTTGTAACTGGAGTTACACTTTTGTAACTGGAGTTACATTTATGAACTACTACCGAAATTAAACTTATGTAACTATAGTTACACTTTTGTAACAGCAGTTACAATTATGTAACTCCTTTTGTAACTGACGTTACAGTTTTGTAACTGGAGTTACACTTATGTACTTATGTAACTAGAGTTACACTTTTGTAACTGGAATTACACTTTTGTAACTGGAGTTACACTTTTGTAAGTGGAGTTACACTTTTGTAACGTAAGTTACACTAGTTACACTTATGTAACTGAAGTTACACTTATGTAACTGGAGTTACAATTTCGTAATTCTAGTCATATATAATTACACTTATGTTGCATGTTAAGAGATTCTACATAAGAAATGGTCCAAGTTTGTAAGTCAGAGAAACGGTGTGTTTTTGCTCTTTTAGCGATAAAACAAAACGATATTAAAAATGTATTTATTATGGAATCAAATTTCAATATATTTCTTAAAATAATAATTTAGTGGTTTTTCTTTATTGAAATTAACTTGGAAGTATTAAAACAATTTTTGTAACTGAAGTTACACTTTTGTAACTGGAGTTACACTTTTGTAACTTGAGTTACACTACCGAAGTTACACTTATGTAACTATAGTTACGCTTTTGTAACAGGAGTTACAATTATGTAACTCCTTTTGTAACTGAAATTACACTTATGTAAGTGAAGTTACAGTTTTGTAACTGGAGTTACACTTATGTACTTATGTAACTAGAGTTACACTTTTGTAACTGAAGTTACACTAGTTACACTTATGTAACTGGAGTTACACTTATGTAACTGGAGTTACACTTATGTAACTGGAGTTACACTTAGTGATTTTTCTTTATTGGAATTAATTTGGAAGTACTAAAACAATTTTTGTAACCGAATTTACACTTTTGTAACTAGAGTTACACATATGTAACTGGAGCTACACTTATGTAACCGAAGTTACTCTTATGTAACTGGAGTTACGCTTATGTAACTGGAGTTACTCTTATGTAACTAAAGTTACATTTGGGTAACTACAGTTATATTTTTGTAACTAAAGTTACATTTGGATTACTACAGTTACACTTGGGTAACTAGTGTTACACTTATGTAAATAAAGTTAGATTTGGGTAAGTAAAGTTACACTAATGTAACTTTAGTTACATTAACGTATTATTCATTGCAACTCTATCATATTAATGTTACTATAATTATGAAATTTACTTTTATGAAGTTCTCTGTAAAATAATGTAACTATAATTATACTTTTATAAATATAGTTACACTTTTGTAATTGTATTATGCAAGTGTAGTTTCATAAACGTAATGGCAGTTTAATTAATGTAACTACAGTTACGTTAACGTAACTTTTATTTACAAATTACAAATTACGTAACTACAATTATATATATATTTATATAATTGTAGTTACATAACTGTAATTTCACATTTGTAATTACACTTATAAATATATTTGAAATAAGAGTTACACAGCGTAAATAGAGTTACACTCAGTTACATTTTTATAACTAGAGTTACACTTTTGTAACCGGAGTTACACTTTTGTAATCACACTTATAATTTTGTAATTCTAGTTATATATAATTACACTTTTGTAATCAACAATTCGAAGCACGAATTTTCTAATAAATAAAATATCCACACAACAATTCAATCCTCCATTAATTTGAGTTCATACATGTATACGCATACTATATACATGTATAAGTTTATATGCATATACACATATATCTCTATGTCTCTGTTCTTCCTTAGTTTCATCAAGAACAAAAAATAAAAAAACGCAAATCTGAGCTTGAACCACCAAACAAAACACGAACCAGCAAAGCAAAAGGATTATAGATGAAAGTTCTCAAATTCCTCCTCTCCGCTGCCTCGAAGCTCTGAATCTACGGCACCCGGATCTGCAATGGTAAGAAAATATATATCACGATTCATACTTGTCAAATTCCTAGGAGCTTATGAGAAGAAGATAAAAACCACCAAAGATAGCTCAAAATCGTATCCGAACTGTGTATATACACACAATCATATACGTACACATATATGTATATGTATGTATATCTATTAACTCAAAAAACGCCAAGAGCTTCTTCAATCCCAACAACAAAAAACAAATGATTATAGATTGCAGACCTCAAATTCCTCATCTGTAGTGCCTCGAAGCTCCGAAACTATGGCGTCCGAATCTGAAACCGTAAAAAAGACATAAAAATGTCACGATTCATTCTCATACATATATATATATATATATATATTATGAGCTACTTCATACAAACACAACTACACCAAACAGAAAAGAAAAAGAGAAGAATTAGAGATTGAAGACCTCGAATTCCAGAGGCTCGAGGCTCGGAAGTACGGTGTCCGAATCTGAAAGGAAGCCCTAAAAGTCTCTCTGGCCTCCACTTGCTCTTCCCTGGAAGTGATTGTAGAGAGTTAGGGATATGATTTGCGCTTCAACAGAGGATTCGAGATTGGCGATGAGAGCTCGTCAATTAGGGTTCGAAATAAGATCGTCGGCGATTGAGGAGTCGAGAGAGCTTGTCGGCGATGAGAGGGAAGCCATGGAAGAGTGAGCGAGGAAATCGATTGCAGAGGAACCAAATTGCAGAGTGATAGTGAGATAGCGTGAGTAGGGGTAGTTTAGAAAAAATATGTTTAACATGAGTATGATATGAATTATATCAAACCTTGAGTATTCTTTTAAATAGTTTGACATAACCTGAGTATTTTCCTAATAAACCCATTATTTTGAATATCTAAACGTGTAGATTTTAATGTTACATGGGAAAGTTGAATCTGACGAAGGCATGCTTATATTGCTCTATATATATTCACATACCTCCACAAGCTTGACACGTTTGCTTTGTATATATTAATGTAATATTCTCTTTGATCAATCTGAATTGACAACACTCTGCATGCTTTAATTTATATTCATATACTTTATTATAGTGTGCATTTGAAGTTGAGTTATCATGGAATTTAGGGCTATGCATAAAACCCAAAAATGTGGGTTTTAAACCAAAACCGGACCGAAACCAATTTAAAAAACCTAAAACCGAGTTAAAATTGGGTTAAACCAAAACCGAATTTTTAAAAACCCGCAACGGGATTAAACCGGTTCCGGGTTTCGGATTTTGAGTTATAAAACTCGAAATCCGGTTAGTAGGTTCCAAAAACCCAGTTTTTAAATTAAATATTTAATATACATTTATAATATTTTAAAATTAATAGTGTGAGAAAAAAACGACATCACATTAGTTCATGACCTATAATGACATTGAATTGTATTAGTATTAGGGTTTCAATCAAGGATTTGAATGCCATTTTTTCCGACTAATCGTTTGCTGTTATCGACGTAGTAATCGTTTGCCGATAGATTTATCGATGGAAAACCTATAAAATTTATCGTTTGCCATTACCGAAACTTGTCAAACTTATCGATGGATTAATCGGTTATCAATAGATTTATCAATGGAAAACTTATAAAATATTTTCATACCTAAAATATTTTCATAACATAAAATACTAAAAATGTATATTTTCCGCAATAATTGGAAAACGTCAAATTAGAAAACAAATTATGTCAGAATCACACTATCAGAATTATATACAATGTTACAAAATGTAGTTACAGAAAAAACCAAAAAATAACTCAATTTAATCAATTTAAAAAAATAATTACTTTTGCAGCAATAAGGTTACAAATCGGGAAAACATCAAATGAAAAATAATTATTTCAACCTCACATTTTATAAGTTATATACAATGTTATAAAATGATTTTACATAAAAAAAAAAAAGAACTAGCTTAACTTAACTAATTTCCAAAAATATGTACTTTTGCCACAATAAGGTGTCATAACTCAAAAAGACATCAAGTTAGAAAAATAATTATGTCAAACTAAAATTTTCCTAATTATATACACTGTTAGAAAATGAAATTACAGAAAAAAAAATTAAAATATATGTCAAATTCACTATTTTTAGGAAAATTGTTATTATTGTCGCAATTAAAAACAATTTGCATAAACCCTTAAATATAACCCAAATCTGCAAAAAATTTACTAAAAATCACACAAACCATCATGATTCATCTATATTTCAGCATATACTTTAAAAAAAAAAACCAATTTCAACTACAACATTTGATTCAAAACGTAAAATGTACAATTAAACTAATATGAAACTCAAAGTTTAACTTTCATTCAACCTAATAGATTTTTAAGTAACTACTACCAATATATAATATAAATGTGAAAAATTGACATGATTCATACATATACAACATTTAAACATTAAAACACTCAAGATCTACTAAAAAACACTAAAAATACATTCAAATTTCAAAATTAAAATAAGTTGGAACTTCTGCCGCAAAAAATAAAATTTATACCAGGGCTGACTTATCGTTTTTGACCGAAAAGTAGATTGCTTTTCGAGAAAATACACTTGATAAGCTTGAGAGATAAGTGACTTGCTTTTCGAATTGAAAAATCGCAATAAATATAAAAAGATAACAATTAGAGGAGATAAGTTATCGAGAAGGGGTTTTCAGTGATTAATCGCCCGATTATCACGAAAATCGAATCCTTGGTTTCAATTTTCTTTCTTTCCTTTCTCTTTTTTCATTTCGTTCAACTCTGCCTGAGCCCTCTCGCTGTTTCTCTCGCCCATTTCTCCCTCTCCTCCACTCGCTGTCTCGCCACTCGCCGTTTTGCCGTCTCGCCCCTCGCAGTATCGCGGTCTCGTCCCTTTCTCTGTCTTTTTTTTTTCGGGTAAAGATCCGAGTAATAAAACCCGATTTCTAGGTAATGATCCGAGTAATAAAACCCGATTAAAATGCGGGTTCGGATTTTTAATCCGGGTTTTGAAATCAAAACCGGGTATTTACCCAAACCCGGATTTCTAGGTTTTCACTTTTAAAATACGGTTTCGGTTTTAAAAATTGAAAACCCAGAAAACCGGGTTTGACTTTCGGATTTAAAAAAAAAAAAGGTTTTTAACCTGGTTGTAGCCCTATTGGAATTGGTATTGGAAGTATTATTATATATATATATAGAGAGAGATTTAAGTACCTCATACTTTTTCAGATATTATAAAACTTATTGTGTGTCGGTGTGGATAATTATTTTATTATTTTATGAGTACTTAATCTCAATATTTTCTTTATGATTTTTTATTTTATTTTAGTTGAAAAAACATCTGTTTCAATTTTCAACTTTGATATATATATATATATATATATATATATATATATATTGGGTTTAAGAGATATACATATAGTTATATATATGTTATCTTTTCTTTTTATATTTGTTTAATTGAAAGGGAATTGGAATAATTGTTGGACATGTGTCCTTAAACAAACGGATTTTATCCAGTTGTAAAAGATAATGACAAGTCGTTGAATAAAAGATGGTGTTTATTATGTTAATCTTATTATAGTTTATGGTAGAGTAAAATAGAATGTTTGTTCCTTAGTTCATAAAGGATGCAATTATGTTATTATTATCATCACAACAGAGTCAATATGATGAAGAATTAATAATCATAATAAAAGAACTTAAAATGTCTATGACTTGATTAACTGGGTGGGAGCCCATTAATCGTATAAGGTCATTTATGTGACTAAGTGATAATCCTTTTCTGGATTTTGTGTGTGTCACACTCACTAGAAGTACATTAAGTATGAAGTATCTTCATATTGGACTGGACCTGACTTAAACTCCGGAATTTATCATATAAGACCGTCACTGATAACTTGGAGTTGAGACACTAGTATGATAATCAAATAGATATTCGATCAAAGTCCTGAGTGATCTTGAGTCTGAGTTGTTGGCCTGATTGTTCTTTGATTGAACCGTTAAAGAACACAATATATTATGGCTGTTCCCATCATTATTATTTAGGGAACATGATGGTCAGCAGTGAAGGTAGCTTGGTGATAGACATGGGCATCACATATCTTTCTTCAGAGTCACGATGATTCCCTTGGTTGTCAGTGGTGAGAAGTCATAGGAACCCGTGCGCAATTTATGAATTGAAACCATAAGTGGGTTACTCATGATATTACTGACTGAGTCAAGGATGAAAATGCAATGAGGGGCAAAACGGTAAAACTCGTTTTCTCCTGTGTGGATCATCAAGTGAAAGATCAATAACCCGAATTTGATTGTAGCAATGGATACCATATTTTTATTAAGGGAATAATATATACTGTATCACTAAAGAGTGCAGCCTCGGGTTTATAGTGGAATTACACCGAGGTTTGACAAACACCCGCTAGCAGTTCGTTGGAGATTAATTAATACGGGTCCATGGTCCCCATGATAGCTTCGTAATGGATGATATGTACGTGATATAAACATCTTGATATGTTTTAATCATTTGGCAAGACTAATAAAAACTAAAGTCAAGTCAGATATAAGATAGTTTTATTAGTAACGTGGCAAAAGTACCATATCTTGGTAACCAAAATTAACTGACACAATCAAGTAGAATTTGGATTTTCTGCCAACATAAAAGTTGTTGGAAATTAAATTCTAAGAAACTTTTCTTTTGAAACCGAGTCGTTTCGACGCAGGGTTTGTGATGTAGTGAATTTCTACGTTTATGATCGTTTCAGCAAACCGTGAAATTAAATAACGTGTCACGAATTTAAATGATGGTGTGTCACCATGACATTTGAATGTGTGATATTGAGGTCAGAGGATATTAATATAATTTAATTATTAATAGCATATTAATAATTCATTAATAATTAATAGATTTATATTAATAAATTAATATATATATATATATTTGTATATATTAAATATGTGTAAATTAGAATTAGGGTTTTGTGAAGTGAAAACCTAGTGAATTCGAATAATGCGAGTTGGTCTTTCCATATTTGCGGCATGAGTACCAAATATTTTGGTATTTGAGCAAATCCCTAAAATCAATTTAATCCATTGGATCAGTTAGGATTTAATATCAGTCGTTGGATTAATATAATTGATTTTAACCCTAATTATAAATCAAAATTAATAGCTTGGTGACCAAACTTAGGTATTTCGAATTTGGTTAATTAATTATATCTGTTGGATCGGTTTTAAGATTTTATCTTTACCGTCGGATTAGAAATTAATTAATAATATATATTATATATAATTTTTTAATAAATTGAGGATAAGAATTGAATTAGGGTTTTTATAAAACCCTAGGTCATTTGATTTTATCCTAAATTAATTTGATCCATTAGATCGGTTAAAGATTTATCTCAACCGTTGGATCTAGATGATTAGAATTAGAATTTTATTATATATATATAATTCAAATAAATTAAGGATAAGATGATAAGATTAAATTATTTGATCTTATCATGTATTTCTTATTTAATTAAATCCCTAATTAATTATATCCATTGGATTTAGATAAGATTGAATTAGGACCATCGGATTGAGATAATTAATTATATTAAATTAAAAGAATTTGAAAATTAGGGTGGAAAAATCTCCAATTCGGTTACAGTCTGAGCCTATAAATAGGGAGCTCATTCAATACATTTGACACACCTCTCCCTAGAGAAAAATTTAAACTTTCTATCCTTTAGGGTCTGTAAATTTTTCCTCTAATCTCTCTCTGGTTCGGCTTAAGAGACAAAGTCTCCAGAAGCTTAAAAAGAACCATCAGTTAAATTTTGCGATGGAGTCTTGCCGGCGGAGCCCACGCTTCGGTACGAGGAATCCTGGAAAATATCCCGGAAGATCACGGGTGTTTCCCTTAACACTTGCGGAGCCCTGCCAAGTTTAGAACGCGCAGCCGAAAGTCGTCAATTGAGGTACGGCCTTATGCATTGGGTTGATCAATGCGACCATTTACTATTTTCTATTTATTTCCTATAGACTAGATTATTAATAATGATTTATGAATATTAAATTATAAAATATTTATCAGATCTTGGGAATGGTCATTATCTAGTATCCTGACCGTTGTACGGATAATAAGTTTTCCGCTTTAAAATAATTTTTAAATGTTACCCGGGACGATTCGGAGGCTCATTTTGTGATAATATATTGCAGACCTGAGTCTGGATTCCCAACAATAATAATTATGCTACTATATTCATATGTGTATTTGTTGAATAATAGTACTCTTTAAGATAATTATGTATATCATTATATGTTAGCATAACATATTAGCTAATTTTTTTTAGTATGACATGCAATCTTATTTGAGATCTTTTTTTTAATTAAATTATTGGTTAAGTAACGTCCTATATTTGATCCAGGTACTAATATGTTTGAATTGATTATGTCTTCATTTCAAGAAAATGGAAAATTTGAACAAAAATGAAAATGTGCATTTGCCTACAGCCGTTGCAGCAGCTACAACAATGATGATACGGGCCTCTGTGAGTCATGGAGAAAATCCGGAGAAGTTCAACGGTTCAAACTTCAAGAGGTGGCAGCAGAAAACGTTCTTTTACCTGACCACGCTTAACCTTGCGAGGTTCTTGATAGAAGATGCACCGCGACCGAAGCAGGACTAGACTAATCCTAAAATTCTCCAGGCAGTCGATCCGTGAAACTTGTCAGAGTACCTATGACGGAATTTCATCCTCGGGTTCTTGACGAACAATTTGTACAATGTGTATAGTAAGAATAAATCGGCAAAGGTGTTGTGGGAGTCACTTTATCATAAGTATAAAGCGGAAGATGGTGGAACAAAAAAGTTATATGGGGGCCGGTTCCTCAACTTCAAGATATTCGAGTCGAACACAATCATCAGTCAAATAAAGAATTTGAAATCCGGCATGAGATAAGCATTGAAGGGATGAATATGTCTAAAGCCTTTCAAGTGGTGTCTATAATAGAAAAGTTGCCGCCAAGCTGGAAAGACTTCAAAAGCTACCTCCTACAGAAGAGAAAAAAGATGAACCTCAAAGACGCTTATTGTTAGACTTCGGATGAAGAAGACAACAAGAATTCAGAAAAGAGTGGTTATTCGGCTGAAGCTTCTAATGCAAACGTATAAAGGCAAATGCTAAATGCAAGTCCAAGAAATGAGTCAACTTGGGACCTAAGGGCATTGTCACGAAGAAGCAGAATTTTCAAGTGAAATGTTTTGACTGCAACAAGATGGATGGGGTGCATGGCGTCGGATTTTATATTTCCGAAGAAGGAGAATTCCCAGGAAGCTCATGCGGTAGAATCAGATAAGAACGTGTCACCGGTGATTTTTCAAGTCAACATGGTGGACTCCAACTTAAAGAAGTGGTGGATTAACACTCTCTGTGCTGAAACAGCTACTTTCAAGGAGCTGATGCTGAGCAAAATTGGGGAAAAGCTCTACATGGCCAACTCGGCAACTTCTGATATCAAGGGCTAAAGAATGATATTCCTGATGATGAACTCGGGAAAAGAGCCGAAGCTAAGCAATGTCCTGTTTTTTCCGGACATCCGCAAGAATCTAATCTCCAGGACGCTGCTCAACAAGCACATATTAAGGGTGGTGTTTGAGTCCGATAAAGTAGTTGTGTCTAAGTTGGGCTAATTTGTGGGAAAGGGTATGAGAGTGTTATAGTGGTCACTTAGTCCATGTGTTTTTAATGGCTATTATAAATCTTAAAGACTACTTATTATTAATAAATTAATTATATCTATTTATGCTTGAATTTAATTTTAGCATGATGATCATAACATGTTAATACTTTTTCTCAAGACTAATTAACATGGGACATATTCGAAAGTTTAAAGAAACGTTTTTGACAATTGTGAAACATTTGAGTAAAGATGACATGCACTATGGAATTAAACGACGTCGAATGGGAGCACGGAGAGGCTTTGACGAAGGGCCTGAGACGATATGGTTCTCGGAGACGACGAGGTTGCTCGACGAAGTTGACCTCAATGAGGCCAACCGCGACAAAGACGAGCGATAAAGTCCATCGACGAGGAGAAGCCGAGAAGAGTTCTAAGCTGCATCTCCGAGGGATGCGAGTCATTATGAGAATCGAAGAGCCGGTCTAGTTCCATATTTTACCAAGTGCGAAACACTTGATAAATTGGGGGACTAACTGTTAAGCTCAGATCCGGTCGGATCTATCTTAACTCGAAGAAGTCACAAATACAATACCCTCAAGCCATCGACCCTCAAGTTGATGACACTCGGTCGACGACGCCCGAGTCGTCGATCCTCGAGGCAACGACGCCCGAGTCGACAACCTTGAATCAATGGCACCCGACTTGTTGACCCCCGAGTCAACCACGCCTGAGCCGTCGATTCCCAAGACGACGATGTCCAGAGTCGTCGAATCCCGAGTCAAGGACACCCCCAAATCGATGACACTCGGTCGACGACGCTCGAGTCGTCGATCCCCGAGGCAACGATGCCCTGAGCCAGAGGCTTAGAGAAGACAGAAGGCGCTAAGATCGAGGATTTCACAATGATGAACAGGGTGGCAGAAAGCAGCCGGCGATGTGACATGCATTTAATGAAGTCATGACACACGCCACCTACCTATGATTATAGACACTCGAGAGCAACACAGAGCATAGGGAATGCCATACTCTGTACATTAGCCTTGCCTAAGAGTGTGTTGATGGGATTAGACGAGAAAAAGGGCGGGAAACCAAATGTAAAGGAGGAGATAGAAGCCTCTATATAATGTAACGAACACCTCCTTGAAAGGGTGGGCTCGTTCGAGAGAAACTCCATGTACTCATAAAAAAACATGAATATACAAAGATCCATTCTAAATATTATTCTTGCTATCTTTAAGTATTTCGAGTTGTAAAATGAGAAAGACCGAACCTCTTTCTTTAAACTCAAGGAGTAATCCTTGTGATTGTTGAGAGCACGAAACGACCCTCGAGCCATTATAATATTAACACTCAACTAAGGTTGTCATTTTCGTTAGAAAATGAAATTTTATGGATCCATTACTCAAAGAGTAAAGATTGAGAATTAGTTAAGGAATCATCAAAAGGAATGAGATTTACTCCCATTAAGAAATAAAATCTTCACAATGAAACCCTACCTACTTTACTGGAGATCCCAATAACTAGGCTTAAATGGACCCGTGTGAGACTTTTACAGATCACTATAGGGGTAATACCCCTAGTCCATTCCTAAAATGAAAAAGAAGGATTATGTGGTTTAGGTAAGCAAAGCTTTTCATGATAGTTTTACACGTTAAAGTGAGATACTATCACGCAAGATATCAACTATGTTAGAGTGAAGTCGCATCGATTAAAATGGATTTGTATAAGGGCACGAATTCCATAAACTCTCGCAGAACCAGAAGGGTGTTCATGACCAAAATTAACACAATAGTGAGAGTTGAACTTATTAGAGGGAAAAACTGTGTGAAATATATAAATTCCTTACACGAAATGTAGAACAGTTCAAAGACATCACATCTACTGAAAAGTAGTCAAATATATATATTTTACAAGGGAATGTTCAAAAGTAACACCTACCTATCCTATGCAAAAATATTCCATTGACCCATACCCAAACAAGGTATTGTCAAGAGTGAGTCTTTCAATTTCATTTAAGTGTGAGATTGTTAGAAAAGCGTTATGTAAATTGATATTAAAAGCTGCAATTAGTGAGAATCAAGATTGATACAAATATATGCACTATGCAGTAAATGAAAACGATCAGATTTTCATTTAAATACAAAATAAAGTAAGATCATTTATTTCGAGTAAACATTGATTCAGAAAAACATTCTGAATATACTCTTGAATGTAAATAAATGTTAAAACGTTATAGAATAAAACACAATCTCATAAACATCTATAAATTAGAAGTTCATAGGCTTTGTTTTGACACACCACAAAAAGCTTATTTCGAACATCCTATATATTCTCTCATAGGTTTGCACTTTCGTTTTCACTCCATGCGAAGCTAGAAATAAATCTATTATATATATTTATATATAAATATGCATGGGTTATATCTTTACGGGTTCAGTTCACCGTTGTGAAGACAACATTTGCACTATTTTATCCTTTGAAGTCGACGCAGTCTGGCAGCAGAGGTGAATCGATTTAAGGAAATTTTCTTTGGCGTGACCTTGTACGATCCTTTTACTCTCGTTTTTCAGGATACATTGCTTGGTGGAAATATTTGATCTTCAACAAATTTCTTAAGGTTCTTATCTAAATCTTTCAAATTCACTTCTTTGTATAAATACTCGTAGAAACTATTATTTACAACAATCTTAAAGCGATTTATTCTCCTACAAGAATAACAAAGAAGGAATCTTACAAGTTTCAGAATAGAAAAGAAAAATCGCCATGGAATGAAAAAACTCTCTCTGGTTTGGATTTTGAAAGAATAAAATGAGTTTTTTTAATCTCGGTTCATGATAGACAGACTCTCTATAGAAGGCTTAAAGTTTTGTTTCCGTTGAATTTCTCAGATCAAGATGCGTGCCTTTATTGTGTTGTGTATTATCTCGCTTAGTGTGTACACGTTATCTCTCTCGAAATTGTTTCTTATCTCTTAACGTGTAGTTTTAACTGTTTCATAGGAAAGCTGAATCTGACAAAGGTATACTAATATTTCTCTATATATATTCACATACCTCCACAAGCTTGATACGTTTGCTTTTGTATATGTCTTTAATATTATCTTTGATCATTCTGAATAGACAACACCCCGCATATTTTATTTTACATTAATATATTTTATTATAGTGTGCATGTGAAGTTTAGTTGTCTTGGAATTATATTTGAGTATCACAGACGTTTTCAGAGATTATAATCGATAGTATGTGTTAGTTTGCATAATAATTATTATTATTTTATGAGTACTTCGTCTCAGGAATTTCTTGATGATTTTTGAATTTTTTTATTTGAAAAAACATGGAATTTAATTTTTCAACTAGTTATACTTATAAATATTTAATTTATCTTTTCTCTTTATATTTTTTTAATTGAAAGGGAATTGGAATTATAATTATGTTGCTCTATTCATATTTGTATTTGTCTAATAGTATTCTTTAAGATAATTATGTATATTATTAGATGTTAGCGTAACAGATTAGCTAAATTTGTTAGTTCGACATTTAATCTGATTTCAAGGTTTTTTTTGTCATTATATACACTGTGTTATAGAGAAGCTTTTTCTAAGGAAAGTTGCATTTTAAGTGGGACCGTATATGACTCCTTTAATTTTTCCGGAAGGTGAACACTCTATCCAGGAAACTGGTTCCGCCAGATCTTTCCTTAGAGGTATCTATATAATGACGAATTATTTTGCTAAAATAATTTTATTTTATTGGTTAAGTACACGCGATAATTGATCGAGGTACTAGTACGTTTGAATTGATTATTTCTTCAGATCAAGATATTGGAAAACGTGAACAACAACGAGAATGTGCATGTGCCCGCAGCCGCTGCAGCAGCCATGCCCGCTGCCGCTATGTCAATGCCAATAACGGCCTCTGTGAGTCATGGAGAAAAGCCGGAGAAGTTCAACGGTCGAACTTCAAGAGGTGGCAGAAGAAGATGTTCTTTTACCTGACCATTCTTAAGCTGGCAAGGTTCTCGTCTGAAGATGCACCACAACCGAATCAGGACAAGAATGATTCTCAAATTCTCGAGGCAACCAATGCGTGGAACTCGTCGGAGTACCTCTGCTGGAAATTTTTTTCCTCAAATGCTTTATGGATAATTTCTTCAATGTTTATAGTACGAAGAAACCAGCAAAGGTGTTGTGGGAGTCACTCGATCACAAATATAAAGCGGAAGATACTGGAACAAAAAATTTCATTATTTTTCTACATGATTTTTGTGAAAATTTGGGGTTATAAAGTATGATTGTATATTTATTTTTAAATCGGAAGTTATAATTATAATGAACTTTCTTCTCTCCCATTCTCCCGTTTTTCTAGCCAATCTTGGTAACCTTTTTCCCCACTTCTCCATCATCTTTTGTTATCTCTCTATCTCTTTCTTGTTTGTGTTTCATATACCCTTCTCTATCTATTCTCTCTCTAACCCATGAAACCCAAACTGGTCTCATGGCGAAGAGAAGAACTGGCAAAAGTACCTCGCACGAACCCACAATAAAGATGACAAATAAGTCTAAGGAGACGGCGACAACATCCACGAACCCTATCGTTGTTGTTCCCATATATAATGTTCCCTCTGATGCACCATTGTCTAATCCATCTACTCCACCTTCATCTGATCTTGTTTTACGTTCATCTAATATTCCAAAATCTCATGTTTTTTTTTTATCTTTGGAAATACTTTGTGCATTCTTGGCTCTATCTTGTTTGGATGTTTGTATGAGATTGAAGCTTAGATTTTATAGATTATTTTAAGTATTGTTTGCAATGTTATTGTTTTTTTGTGTAGAAATCACTTAGGCACACACTCTCTTTATAGAAATGATTTTAATCGCTTTAGCTTTATCACCTCTCTCTCCGAAACCGTTTTCATAAATACCCACTAAGACACCAGTGGACATTGTCGCCACTGTCCAGGCCTCCATGATGAAGAGGATCTCAAGAAGCTCCTCCATCAGCCATCTATTCAGGAAGTTCTGCAACAATACTACAACCCACCCGGTACAGCAACATCATCTGCAATGCCTTCTTCTACACCTCTTGCTCCTCCGCTTATCTATCAAGAGGCTTCAATAATTATGAATCTCTATCTGAGAAGGAAAGTACACCTACTAAATTACTTCTGCTACTAGTTCCTCAGCACCAGTCGTTGTACCTCCTATGGAAAGCATGTGTACCGATCTTCCTGTTGACAAGCCTGTTGATAACACTAAAGAGGTCCTTCAGGTAGCTGATATGGAGGTTAATGCTCACACCTCTGCAAATTATGAAGTATCACCAGGCGTTTCTCCTAAGAAAGATGATTCTATCTCGAGTATCTCAGTGAAGAAGATTTCCCCCTCTCCTTTTACGTCCCGTTCTAAGCATGTCTCCATCTCTGAGAACATTGATTTTCTCGCAGACTTAGCAACCAAGCCACAGCCCCAAGATACTGAGGAACAAGCTCAAATACTCACACGTGCCAAACACCAAGTTGGGATTGGATCTCAACACATCAAGTCAAAGCCCTCCAATAAGTCTAAAGTCAGTTAACTCACGAAGGAGACGTCCAAGCCATCCAAGTCTTCCACAACATACAAGCCTCAATATGTCAAAGGCAAAGGGAAAGCTACAGACGCACCAGCAACTACCTCCAAAGTACATGCCAAGATGAAGAAAATTGCCCCCTGACTGAAGGTCACTCCACATCAGCAGATGCCACACACCTGGAATACTTTGATATTGTTGTTCGTAAGAGGATGTACTTCTACCGCCATTAAAACTCACAAATAGGATTATATGCTGGCCATATTCTGTATATGCCCTCTATTCAGATACTAATCACGCTTGTATAAGATTATGACCGTTTACCTAGGAATTAAACGTTCTTATTAATGTCAATCTTATATAGTTTTCTACGGATTATACATATGAAATATTAATTTAATATTTTATACATAGTTCTTTCTCTCGTGTTTAGTCATCATACTGAGTCTATGGGAGGAAGTTTGTCTATCACAAATAAAGAGCTTAAAAGGTCCATGGTCTAGATTAGAAATGATAATTTATAATCGAGAAAGACCATTGATGAACTTAATAACATCAATGTGATGATCTATTACCGGATCATAGTGTGTTCCATGCACTGTTAAGTTTTTGTCAAATGTGAAGTGTCTTCATATTGACGAAGTAGACGTTTATCAGAAATCATCCATAAGTATGTCACTGATGAGAGTACGATAAGGTTGCTTAGATGATCGGATAGGAATCGGTTGATGTCCTGAGCATCGCGGACTTGTACGGTTCAACTTATATAATCTTTTATTTCATCGTTACAGAATGGTTAAGTATTCCTAACACTTTTTTTTGGACAATTGACCGAGATAAGTAGCACGATTGCAGATATGGATAATATCTTAATGAAATTCTTATTATTGTGTTGGGAAAAAAAAAAGTACTCATGATCAACCCATATGATTCATAACCCAATGAGTGAGTAGTTTGTAATAATCATAAAATAAGATAGTGTCATCAAAAGGGAAAAACGGTAATTTTGACCCTTTTGATGAGTATCATAATAACACAAAAACCTAGATTCGGATAAATCTAATTGTATTAATGGATACATGTGGTTAGGAAGATAAATATCAATACACACTTGAGAGTTCAGCCAAGAGCTATAGTGGAATGTAATCGAGGTAGGTAAAAGCCTACACTTTTTTTAGAGGAAAAAAAAAACCTACACTTTCACCGTAGCTCGAGTGTGTATGCTCATTAGTCTCATTTGTAGCTTCACAAGGAAGACACCGCAAATATTATGTTCAAAATTTAAATTGAACATAGGATATCCCAATCAGGCTCGATTCGTTACTGTTGTCACTAATCACCGATTACCTTAAAAGTGGCAAAAGTACCAAAGTTTTGGTAAGCCAATGAAACTGTTAAAATATGATTGAATTTAATCCTTGTACATCCCTCGGTTTGTAGGAAATTAAATCCTGGTATAGATATCTTTTTGAATCGTGTCATTCTGACACACAATTTGAGATTTATAATAATAACAATTTTCGGCTTAGAGCTGAAAATGACACTGTTATTTAAATAAAAAATAAGAGAAATTAAATATAGTTATTTATACCCGAAATATTTATTGAGAGAAACAAATAATAAAACTCGTTATTATATATAGATATATGCGAATTTGGTTTATTTAAATCTTGAAAATATATAAGATTTGATTTAATAAATCTTTAGGGTATTTTCTGAAAATATTGTTTTGGTTTTATTCTGTATTTGATTTAATCATTAAATCGAATTTTTGAGTGAATATCTCCAGGTGGTTGAGCAATCTCTCAAGAATGTCCCCTATAAAAAGGATAGGCCCGGTAACCCTAAAATCACACCTTTTTAATTCAAAAAATTCTCTCTCTCTCTCTCTCTCTCTCTCTCTCTCTCCCTCCCTCCCTCCCTCTCCCTCCAAGATTAAAAACAAGATTGTGTTTGTAAAATCAAGAAAATTATTTTATCACAGTCTGGAAATTAATCTGTGTATTACGTTTGTATAATGGATTTTATCACAATCTGGAAATTAAGCTTTGTATTTTAAAATCAAGTGAAGTGGGATCGATTTAAATAGATTTGTATAAGGGCATTAATTCCATAAACTCTCGCAGAACCATAAGGGTGTTCGTGACCAAAAAGAACACAATAGTTAATTGAACTTGTTAGAGGGAAAATCTGTGTGAAATATATCAATTCCTTACATGAAATGTAGAACAGTTCAAAGACATCACATCTATTGATAACTAGTAAGATAAATAAATGTCACAAGGGAAGGTTCAAAGGTAACACGTACCTATCCTATGCAAAACATTTCCACTAATCCTTACGCAAACAAGGTATTGTCAAGAGTGAGTCTTTCAATTTCATTTATGTGCGGGATTGTCGCAAAAATATTATGTAAATTGAAATTAAAAGCTACAACTAGTGAGAATCAAGAGTGATAAAAACGTATGCACCATGCAGTAAATGAAAACAATCAGATTTTCATTTGATTTCTGAAAAATGTAACAACATTTATTTATAGTAAACATTCAGAAAAATATTCTCAATATACTCTTGAATGTAAATAAATGTTAAAACGTTTAAGAATAAAACAAAATCTCAGAAACATCTATAAATTAGAAACTCATCGGCTTTGTTTCGACACACCGCGAAAAGCTTATTTTCTAGCTTCCCAAATATTCTCTCACAGGTTTGCACTTTCGTTTTCACTCCGTGCGAAGCTCAAAATAACTCTATTGTGTATATATATACACACACACACACACACACACATATACATGGGTTAGATCTTTGCGGGTTCAGTTCGCCGTTGCAAAGACAACGGTTGCACTCTTTTATCCTGGGAAGTCGACGTTGTCCGGCAACAGAGGCTGTGAATCGCTTTAACGAAAGCATCTTTGACGTGACTCGGTATGATCCTCTTACTCTTGGTTTCAAAGATACATTGCTTGGTGGAAATCTCCGATCTTCAACAAATTTCTTCAAGTTTTCTTTTCTAACTCTTTCAAATTTGCTTCTTCGTATAAATACTACGAAATACTCGTAGAAACTATTATTTACAACACTTGTAATAAGATTCACCTTATTAAATTAATTTCTTTTTAGTTCAAATAAAGTTACCATGTTTTTCCACTGCTTTCAGATTTATTTTTTATATATATATTTTAAATTATGGAAGAGCTTCTCTTCTAATTGTAATCCGAGGGTGCTAAATTTGCTAGCTAGATCAGTATAAAAAAAAATTGGTGCCATGGGGTAAAATTACTCATGTTCGTTTATGGAATAAGGTGTAGAATTGTAATGAATCAGTTCTATCACCACTTTGAAGATCCCGCATCATCTGTTTCTATTTCTTAGTTTTTTCTTTACATTTACATACGTCTACAACCTAATAATAATGAGTAAACGCTCCGTGTTTACAAGCTTACATAGCTAACTGTATTAGTATTTTAAAAGCATGTAATCAACTATCACATAAACCATATACATCATTATAAGATGGCACATGAAATACAAATGAAGGCAATTGTACTTTAAATATCAAAAATCATGTTCATCTTATAGCATAAATTAATAAACATAATTTGTGGCTTCAGTAACCATATATGCACACAAAACCTATTGGGATCGGGAGAGTGACCCAAATCAAATAAGCCGCTAAGACTTTATAACATAAAATGGTTCGGTTACTGGGCCCTACACAAAACCATAATAGCTCTATCCTTTTTATTTATACATCTCACCTTCATAATAATAATAATAATAAAAAAAAAAGATATTCATTATTAATTTACGATTTCAGAGATGATATGTATGAAAGAGATATATGAAGAAAAAAATTAACAGCATGACATGCAAATACTATGGTAGAGCGTAATATGCATGCCTAGAAACTAACTGAGTAATTTGAGCCATAACCATGTTGCATGCATACTGATATGTCTCTTTTTTTCTTTCTTTAGCGAGTATATGTTGTGTTTTTCAACTATATTTTAATATGCAATGCTTTTTTATCTTTATTTATGTGATGTAAAACCCGGGACTTTGTCTTTTAACCTTCATTTTTGTTGTGTAGGTTAAAAACTTCTTTTTAGTTTCATTTATAATCCATATACTTCATGTATTTCAAAAGTAGAACATAAAATGTATTTTTATTAAAATGTATGAATTTAGAGGACACGAACACTAAAAAAGTTAAATGTTCGTAAACGAAAAAAAAAAGTACCAAGAAATAGAATTAAACATTTCCAAAATATTAAATGTGGTCCAAAAATTACAGTTGCAACGAAAAAAATAAAGCTCGGGAGGTGTTTATATGTATGATCAGGAAGAAGGAAAAAAAAAGTCCCACACAACACGTTTTTGTTTGCAAATGGTTGGAAGTTGGAACTATTTATTCTTATTAACGAATTACTTAAACTTACATGACTACATGAAGATTTTTTGTAAATATTTTATATATTTTTTTAATTGAAATATATGAATTTATTATGTCGCACCTTTAAATATATATATATATATATATATATATATATGTGTAACATTTCCAAGTTATTCCTTCAAGCTTACTACGAGATATAAACGCAGAAGGTAACATCACAAAGAGAAAATATTTGAGAGCCATGGCTACTACACCTGGAATCCTAACTGACTGGCCGTGGACGCCCCTCGGAAGCTTCAAGGTAATATATATATATATATATATATATATATATATATATATATAATATATATATAGTATATAAAGAACATAGATTTACTACAAAAGGGCTTATCTATACTATAAGTATTCGCATAGAAACTTATAATATTTTGACGCTATATAACAAGAAAACGGTGTTGTAAAAGAAAAGAGTAGCTCAAGTGGTCCGAAATTCAAACCTCGAGAACTAAAAAAAACTCACCAAATTAAGTAAGGTTAAAGTCGAATTCGAAACTAGCTATCTACTTTGTATCTATGTACTCATAAACTATATCGTTTCTCTTTCTAAATTGACATTGTATAATTGTCTTAACAGTTATTATCACGTAGTATTTTGATATATATATATATATATATATATAGATATATAATTGCATGCACAATGTATTGTCTGCAGTATGTGATTTTGGTGCCTTGGGCGGTAATGGGGACGTACTCGTACATAACGAGTGATAATCCCGACTTCACGAACATCTTCGTAATCCCATATCTGATTACGAGGATGATTCACAATCAGATTTGGATCACCCTCTCTCGCTATCGGACGGCCAAAGGCAACAACCGGATCGTCGACAAAGGCCTCGAATTCGACCAAGTTGACCGAGAAAGAAATTGGTCTCTTTTACTTACCTAACTACTTTGTTTGACTAGATTAACTTATATATTCTCGACTGATTAATTTTATGAACGAGATTTTTATAGTTAACTAGCAAGTTTATCAAATTCTAAGTAGGATTCTCATAGTTTTGTTTAATTAATTCAGGGATGATCAGATTTTGCTCAATGGAATTGTATTCTACGTGGGAAATAAAGTGTTGAGCGGCGGGTCCCATTTGCCCATTTGGAGGATGGATGGGGTAATCATAACGGCCCTCCTCCACGTGAGCGCAGTAGAGTTCATGTATTATTGGCTGCACAGAGCACTTCATCACCATTTTCTCTATTCTCGCTATCACTCGCACCACCACTCCTCTATCGTGACTGAGCCTATCACATGTAAGTCCTTATTTTACGAAATTCAGATGTTCTTCGATTTATATATATATATATATACATAAAGTTGTTGAATCAATTGATAGATAACTAGATATTAAACACAACCAATCGAACAATTTTTAAAATTTTAAATATATGAAGCTTTTCTTTGTATGGAAAACGCGCGTTATGAGACGGCACTTTAGCGCAAAAATCAGATGAAAACCTTCTATTTTATCTTGTTTCTGTAGAAATCAAAACGGCAAAACGCCTTTTGTACGCTGTAGCACACAAAAATGGAGTTGTCTCTTTTATTTTTAACAAAAAAAAAAAAAAAAAAAATTTGCCACCTTTTAAGTTAAAAATGATTAATTTGGATGTGACCAATTTGAGGAGCCGGCCCCGTAAACATAATACATACTTAAATAAGAGAAAATATAAAAGATATACCTAAATTATGTATGAGAACTGGGGGACAAATATAATTGTTGGCTTGACCTTGATCCTTCAATTCAATATTGTATTAGAGTGAAATATCGAAATATTAGCCTACATTATAATATATTAAAGTTTGATGTTTATATATATAACCGGCTCTAGACATCGGCAGACTAGACCCGGCCTAGGCCCCACAAAAACGGTTGAAATAGGCTTGGTTTAGAGGGCCTCTATATTATTGAACTTACGTATTTCAAATGAAAATTAACTTGGTGCACATTCTTCTTCACATGAAAGCCGTGTTCGTCGATCCTAGTCGCGAGGGAATTTTTTCCATCTCCCTAGCATCAGTTTAGCTACTAGCTAGAGAGTCACTTGCTTTTTTTCTTTCTTTCTTTTCTTTTCCCCTCTTTTTAAATAAAAAATTTATCTTTTTCTTTTTAATTGGTGATAATTTAACATGATTTTTATTTTTCTCTAAAATAATATTTGTCCTTCTGATAATTAAAATCAATAGTGATTAAAAATATTATATAATTATTTTTTTATGTTTGATTTAATTTGTTTCTTCTACTACGTAAGTTTTGTTTTCAATTCGCAAACATGTAATCTTTTAAGCGTTTTCTTCTTCACTAAGAATTGAATTCACTCAATTTACTATCGCACTATTTATGTGTTAATTCGGCTGCAACGGTGATTCTGTGGTGTAAGAATAAGCTAAGTAATATTCGCTAGGGCCTTAATTAAAAATACAAAAACATAAAAACAACCGCAAGGTCCCCCAAATATTAGGAAATTACCTATAATTAAGATATAATTTGTTTTTATAGAAACGTCAATTCATTATTTTCCTTAAAATGTAGTGAATAGCCTAGTACTCATGCTAATGAAGTTCTTGAATGAAATCATAGATAATGAAATAATTTATCAAGCATGATTTGGTGTTGAATTTGCAGCTGTAATTCATCCATTCGCAGAGCACATATCATACTTCACTCTTTTCTCAATACCATTGTTGACCACAATCTTCACAAGAACTGCCTCTATAGCCTCCTTCGCTGGCTATGTGAGCTTCATCGATCTCATGAACAACTTGGGTCACTGCAACTTCGAGTTCATTCCCAAACGCCTCTTCACCCTCTTCCCACCTCTCAAGTACCTCATCTACACCCCATCGTAAGCTTCCATCTTCTCTTCGATATTAATTGAATTCATTTTGAAGCTTCTTTTCTTAATAATCATGAATTACGACATATATATATATAGGTACCACACTTTGCACCATACGCAATTTCGGACGAATTACTCCCTCTTCATGCCACTTTACGACCACCTTTACGGTACCGTCGACAAATCTTCGGACTCGCTTTACGAGACGTTGCTGGAGCGACCGGAGGAGGTGGCCGACGCCGTTCACCTCACTCACATGAAAAGCCCTGAATCCATCTACCACCTGCAGACGGGGTTCGCTGACATGGCTTCCAAGCCATACGCTACCAAGTGGTACCTCTGGCTGATGTGGCCCGCGACGCTCTGGTCGGTAATGCTCACTTGGCTCCACGGGCGTGCATTCGTCGTGGAGAGGCACCGTTTTCAAGGCCTCAAGTTGCAGACTTGGTCCATTCCCAAGTACAAAATACAGGTAATAATATAGATCTGCCAAAAGAAAATTCAGAAGAACAAGAAAACAAAGATAGAGAACTTGGGAGAAAAGCTTCTCTGATTAATCGACGGCAAAATTGCAATAATTGTGTTACAAAAATAAACACTAACTCTAGTATTTATAAGAGACCAGAAAAAACAAAACCCTAGCTAACCTTCCTAAAATAAACTCAATCAAATCTTATACATTTGAATTCGAATCTTAACAGAATCAGGAAACAAAATAAAATCAAATCTCCAAACTTACTCTTCAAGTTTGGAACCTTCTGGTTTGAGCTCCGCTGAGTTCTGGTCGGATGTCCCTAGCAGGCCTCCTAGGGTCCACCTCTGGTAGAAGCATTCCTTATCTGGTCACTTCCTGCTAGGAGAAATCTCTGGTCAGACCCATCTATGGTGGGGAATTCTCTGGTAGGAGAACTCCTGCTAGGAAGATCTCTGCTCGGGCTCTTCTCTTCTAGGAGAAGCTCTGGTGGGGATTTCCCAGGTGGGGAAATATCTGCTAGGGGTTGAGCCAAGTCAGGGTTAAACTCACAATGTTTACCGTTGATGTTGATAATTATGATTTGCGGAACGAAGAAAAAACTCTGAGACTATGTTTTTTTATGCATTATAATTTTAAGACAATGGATGTGTGTTTTTTTATTTATAAGACAATGCTTATCTTGAGATAATATACTTTTTAAAAAATAAAACAAAAAACGGATCCGGGTAAAAATCAGGATCCGGTTGAAAACTCGAATCCGGTATTCAAAAGAGGGTATTGGGTAATAAATTAGGGTATCAAAAAATAGATACATGGAATTCGGGTACCAGGTACCGGGTATCAATTTTTGGATACCCGGTTTCTTGATCAGGGTACCAGGTACCTCAAAAAACCGGGTACTCAGCCCGGTTTCAGCCTTATGTATGATTGTCATGTTTTGGTTGAGCGAATTGTGATAATGTTATAAAGAGTTAGCTTTCCTTGTTCTTATATAATATATATATATATATATATATTGTATGCTTGTTGTTAGAAAAACGTTATGTAAATTGAAATTAAAAGCTGCAATTCGTGAGAATGAAGAGTGATAAAACACATGCACTATGAAGTAAATGAAAACAAACAGATTTTCATTTTATTTCAAAAAAACATTAGAACATTTATTTAGGATAAACATTGATTAAGATAAATGGTCTTAATATACTATTGAATGTAAATGAAATTTAAAACATTATAGAATAAAACACAATCTCAGAAACATCTATAAATTAGAAGCTCCTCGACTTTGTTTCGAAACACCACGAAAAGCTTATTTTCAAACTTCCCAAATATTCTTTCAGAGGTTTGCACTTCTGTTTTGACTTCATACGTAGCTCAAAATAACTCTACTTTTTAAATATACATTGAGTTAGATATTTGCAGGTTCAGTTCGCCGTTGCGAAGACAACGGTTGCACCCTTTTATCCTGGTAAGTTGACACAATCCAGCAGTGAAGGCAAATAGCTTTAAAGAAAGCGTCATGGTACGATCCACAGTCGGCCCTCGGCATAGGAGGACTAGGTCCGTGCCTTGGGCCCCACAAATACGATTAAAATAAGCTTAGTTGAAAGGGCACTCAAAATTTTAATAAATACTATTTAACATACACATACTTATATTATATTTGGTTAGTGTAGAGGAAGCCTACTCTTTTTCTCTCACGAGCTCCTGTGTTCGAGTCATGCTATACTTTTTTTCTCATCTATCATTTAAAAGTGACAACTAGATAGATTGATACTTCTTTCCACCAATACAAAATATATAAACTGTTTTTTTTTCTCTTTCTAGATGAAATATTTTTTTATAAAACTCTGATAATTTGACATGTTTTTTCTTTCTATCTAAAACAAGATACATCCCTATAATAATTGATTAATTATTTATAAAAATATGTCTAAAACCTAAATTTTATTATTGTTAATATTTTTTTATATGTTCTATTATAATTTTTTTTTATACTGTATATTTTTTCCCCAAATCGGCAACATATAATTTTTGAATATTTTCTCTTTCACTAAGAATTGAATATTTTAGTACCACATTGTTTGTGTGTGAATTCAATGGCAATGATGATTAGATAACTAAGTGTACAAGGAAACTATCAATATTCACTAATTAGGGGCCTCATTACAATAAATTTCCTAGAGCCTCCGAGTACTAAGGGCCGGTCCTGGGTACGATCCCCTACTCTCGGTTTTAAGGATATATTTCTTAGTGGAAATCTTCGATCATAAACAAATTTCTGTAAGTTTTCATTTCCAAATCTTTTAAATTCTCTTCTTCGTATAAATACTCGTAGAAACAATTATTTACAGCAATCTTAAAGCGATTTATTTTCCTACGAGTATAACAAAGAAAGAACTTTGAAAGTTTCAGGAAAGAAAAGAAAAATCGCCTTGAATGGAAGAACTCTCTATGGTTTGGATTTTGAAAGAATAAAATGAGTTTTTTTTAGTCTCGGTTCATGATAGAGAGACTCTCTATATAATGTGAACTTAAGATTGACTTAGCTCGTCACACAGAGGAAGTCATCCCTGCTCGGAGACGCGAGCAAGTATGCTTGGAAGATGCGAGCAAGTACGCTCGGGAAGATGCGAGAAGGTATGCTCGGGAAGATGCGAGCAAGTATGCTCGGGGAGATGCGGGCAAGTGTGCTCGAGGAAAGGCGAGCAAGTGTGCTCGAGGACAAAGAAGTTGTACGAGGATTAAGAAGGGAAAGTCTACCCATCAAGGAAAGTGCGTAGCTTGAGGAGCAAGCTAACATTGAGTCAAAGATTTGGCGAGATTATTTAGGGTAGTTTCCTGATTTTGTGCGATTCGGTTAGCTAGGGTTTTGCCTACGTGAGGCTATATAAACCTAGCATTGTACACATTGTAAACTGCATATTTAGAGTCGAGTCCATTAGAGTTTTTTTTTTGAGTTTATCTCTTTGTAATCTTCCTTCAATATTAATCAGATAATTCCTTCTCCTATATTCATGTTCTTGAGTTTGCTTATTCCGTTTTTATTCGTGATTCTTCGCAGATCCGTGAATTGGTATCCAACAAGTGATATCATAGCTTCAATCGAAGATTGTGACTTCATCAGAATTGGCAATCATATATCTGGTGGTGAAGAAACCAAAATCCAGGGAAGGCATAGTGACACTCCATTACCCCATGCTCACGAAGAGCAATTACGCCGTGTGGGAGTTGAAGATTAGTGTAAATCTGCAGGCGCAGGGAGTGTGGGGAGCCATAGAAGGTGGCAATGTCGAAGGACACAAAGAAAGAATGGCACTCGCAGCAATATACCAAGCAGTTCCGGAATAAGTCCTTCTCATGCTCTCCGAGAAGGATTCGGCAAAAGAAGCATGGAAGACGCTTCAGACTATGCACATGGGCGCTAATCGCGTCAAGGATGCCAAGGTCCAGACCCTAAGGAGTGACTTCGACGTCATGCGGTGACCTCCAGACCATGACGGTCGAGGAAGTTATTGGACGTCTCAAAACCCACGAAGAAAGGCTTCGGGGGTATGGCGACAAATGAGACGAGAAAAATCTTCTGCTCACGTATGAGAAATGGACGGCGAGACAGAGGAGAACCGGGGGAGCCGAGTCCTCCTCAATTTTCTAAAGAACGGAACAACTTTGGTGGACAGGTCCGAGGATGGTGACAAGGTCGAGGACGTGGTCGAGGCAGAGAATCACGAGGACGCGGAGGCAGCTCGAGCTGTCAAGAAGGACCGACGAAGAAAAACAAGAGAACAGTGAAGTGCTACGCTTGTCAGAAGCTTAGGCACTACGCATTAGAGTGCCGGAGCAGAAACCAGGGCGACGAGGCGAGTCTAGCGAGATTCCCAGACGACTAGCCGACATTGTTGTTTGTCGAGCAGGAAACACACCTGGACAGAGAGAACGGCGAAATTGAAGCCGAGCAGAGCTGTCTGGAGAAGACCAGCGAGCAGGTCTTCCTCAGCGAGGATAATATTTTTGCAAACCTCCTCATGCATGGCGAGAAGAGAGTCGGTACCGACATGTGGTACCTTGACAACGGCGCGAGCAACCACATGACTTGGGACCGAGCTAAGTTTTAAGAGCTCGATGAGAATATCACGGGCAATGTGAAATTCGGCGACGAATCCGTAGTAGAAATCAAAGGTAGAGGGTCGATTCTGTTGGAGTGCAAGAATGGTTACCAGCGTTTGATGACCCAGGTGTATTTCATCTCAAAGTTGAAGAGCAACATCATTAGACTGGGACAGATGACAAAGATCAGGAATACGATGGAGCTAGCCAAGTCTTATCTGAAGTTGTGGACCAAGAAAGAGAGCTGTTGATGAAGGTGGAGCGGACACCCAACAGACTCTACAAGATTCTCCTGAAGACGTGCCAGCCCGTCTGCCTCATAGCGTCGTTGGCAGTTCCGGCTTGGCTTAGGCACGCCCGGCTCGGAAACGTCAATTTTCACGTGCTTAAGATGATGGGCGACAAGAATTTGGCCTTCGGGGTTCCCAAGATAGAACACCCCGACCAGCTATGTGAGTGTTGTATGATCGCGAAGCAGGCGAGGATACCCTTTCCGATCAAGGTCAAGTTCTGATCAGATAAACCCCTACACTTGGTGCATGCTGACCTTTCCGGTCTGATCACCCCAGCAACCATAGAAAACAACAAGAATTTATTTCTACTTGTTGATGACTTTAGTCGCGGGATATGGGTGTTTATGGTCAAGGAGAATAGCGGAGCATTCGAGGTCTTCAAGAAATTAAAGAAGATCGTGGAGAATAGCTCGGTGCACAGGTTGAAGGTCTTGCATATAGACCGATGAGGAGAATTCACTTCCCAGCAATTCGGAAAATTCTGCAACGAGGAAGGAATTCAGCGTCACCTGTCCGCACCCCGCACGCCTCAGCAAAACAGCGTAGTGGAAAGACGAAACCGAACTGTGATGAACACAGCGAGGAGCTTGCTCAAGAGTATGCAGATTTCGGCCAGGTTTTGGGGAGAAGCGGTGAGACATGCGGTCTACCTGCTTAATTGTTTGTCGACCAAAGCACTAGAAGAATGCACTTCCTACCAGGCGTGGTATGGGATGAAACCCCACTTAGAGCACCTGAAAGTGTTCGGGAGCACCGCACATGTGAAAATTGCGGGCTCACATCTCAAGAAGCTGGCCGATAAAAGTCAGAAGATGGTGTACCTTGTAGTTGAGCAAGGAAGCAAAGCACACAGATTCAATGATCCATGACGCGGCAGACTCCAAGTGTGCAGAGATGATGTATTCAAAGAAGAGATGAAGTGGGATTGGCGCGACGAGAAAGGAAAATCCGAGAAGAATTTAGGAGAGTTCATAGTCGAAGAAGAAGAGGGAGTTACCGAGCGAGAACAACTGGGAACACCCAGCTCGGGAACAGTCTTGCCAGAGACGAGGGAATTCAATCCAGGAGAGAGCACTGCGGACACACCACGGACACCAAGCCCGAGCAAGACCATCCCTTCTAGCTCGGGAAATTCCTCCATAAAAGACGGCCCACGAGGATTCCGACCTCTCGCAGTGATCTACGAGCAGACTCTAGAGGTAGATCTGGAAGAACTTTCATTACTATGTGTAGAGGAGCCAGCCAACTACCAAGAAGGAGCAACTGAGCAAGAGTGCAAGAAGCGATGAAGAAGGAGATGGAGTCCATATATAATAACAGGACATGAGAGCTAACCGACCTTCCCAAAGGTCACAAGCCCATCGGCCTGAAGTGGGGTGTATAAGCTGAAGAAGGACACCAAGGGGAATGTCCTTAAGTACAAGGCAAGGCTGGTAGCCAAAGGCTACGTGCAGAAGAAAGGCATAGACTTTGACAAAGTCTTTGCTCCAGTAGTCAGACTGGACACGATCAGACTAATCCTAGCCCTAGCAGCGCATCGAGGATGGGATGTTCACCATTTGGATGTCAAATCGACATTCCTAAATGATGACCTCGAGGAAAAATTTACGTCAAACAACCAGAAGGGTTTGATGTCACATGCGAGGAGCAGAAAGTTGTACAAGTTATCCATGGCTCTATATGGATTGAGACAAGAACCGAGAGCGTGGAACATCCGCTTCTAAAAGAGCTTGAAGAATCATGGATTCACAAAGTGCCTGAGGGAGCGGGAAATCTACACCAGGGGTACCGGGGAGGATATCCTGATCATGGGAGTTTATGTGGACGACCTGATCGTCACAGGATCTAGCACCGAAGGCGTGGATGGATTCAAGTAGCAGATGATGGACGAATTCAAGATGAGTGACCTTGGATTACTTTTGTACTACCACGGGATTGAGGTGGAACATAAGAAAGACTGTATAACGCTGAAGCAGTCAGCCTATGCGAGGAAGATCCTCAAGCAGTTTGAGATTGCAGACTGTAACTCGAGCAAGTACCCTATGGAAAATGCTGGAGGGAGAGGAGTAGATCCCACGGAGTACAGACGCGTGATCGGATGTTTGAGGTACCTCACCCACACTCGACCAGATATTGCACACGCAGTCGGAATAGACAGTCGGTACATGGAGAAGCCCACGAGTGCACACTAGCAGGCAGTGAAGCACATCTTGTGTTACGTCAAGGGCACGAAAGACTACAGATACAGTACAATAGAGTAAATGGAGCAGAAGTACTAGTCGGCTTTACGGACAGTGATTTGACCGGTGATATCGATGAAAGGAAGAGTACCAGAGGGATGACATTTTACCTCGACGGGAACCAAATCACCTGGCAGTCTCAAAAGTAGCAGACAATAGGTCTATCCTCATGTGAAGTTGAGTTCTAGGCGGCAACCGCAGCAACATGTCAGGCTATGTGGTTGAAAGGGCTACTCAGTGAGATAACGGGATCCGAGCATAAATCACCCACTATATACGTGGACAACAACTCTGCAATCACGTTGATGAAGAATCTAGTGTTCCACGGACGGAGCAAACACATTGACACGAAGTATCGTTATATTCGTGAGTGTGTGGAGAAGCGAGAGATTATCGTGGAGTTCATCAGCACAAGGGAACAACGGGAAGACATTCTTACCAAGGCTTTGGCGAGAGTCAAGTTCGCAGAAATGAGAGAGATGCTCGGAGTGAAAAGAGTAGATGGAAGTCAAGCTTACGGGGGATAATGTGAACTTAAGCTTGACTTAGCTCGTCACACATAGGAAGTCAGCCCTGCTCGGAGACGCGAGCAAGTATGCTCGGAAGATGCGACCATGTATGCTCGAGAAGATGCGACCAAGTATGCTCGGGAAGATGCGAGCAAGTGTGCTCGAGGACAGAGAAGTTGTCCGAGGATTAAAAAGGGAAAGTCTACCCAGCAAGGAAAGTGCGTAGCTTGAGGAGAAATCTAACATCGAGTCAAAGATTTGGAGAGATTATTTAGGGTAGTTTCCTGATTTTATGCAATTTGGTTAGCTAAGGTTTCGCCTATGTGAGGCTATATAAACGTAGCATTGTACACATTGTAAAGTGTATATTTAGAGTCGAGTCCATTAGAGTTTTTGAGTTTATCTCTTTGTAATCTTCCTTCGATATTAATCAGAGAATTCCTTCTCCCATATTCGTGTTCTTGAGTTTGTATTCCATTGTTATTCGTGATTCTTCGCAGATCCGTAAATTAGGATCCAACATATAAGACTTAAAAAAAAAATATGTTGAATTTCTCAGTTCAAGACTCGTGCCTTTAATGTGTTATGTCTTATCTCGCTTAGTGTGTACACGTTTTCTCTCTGGCAAATTGTTTTGGGGCTTATTAGCAAAATACTCAATTAGAGCTAAACTATTTAAAAAAAAATCTCACAAGTTTGATAAAATTAAAAATGTACTCATTTGGCCTTTTATGTACAAATATACCCTCGTCTTCATCGTCTCCTTCACGCTCGACTCTTCTTCTCGAAACCTTAGACTCACACACCAGACCAGAGAAGCTTTGCAAAGCCAACAACAATGGCGGAAGGACGCACCGCGAGAACCAAGCCCAACATCCTCATCACCGGAACTCCGGGGACGGGCAAGACTACCACGGCCACGGCCCTGACGGAGAACGCCGACCCCGGCCACGTCAACATCCGCGACCTGGTCAAGGAGAAGAGCCTCCACGACGGCTGGGATGACGAGCTCGACTGTTACGTCATCAACGAAGACCTCGTTCGTCTCCAAACCCTAACTTTTTTGCACACATTCTCTCTCTCTCTGGTACGATTCATCAAATCAAATTCGGTTTTAGGTCTGTGACGAGCTCGAGGATCTGATGGAGGATGGAGGCAACATGGTGGACTATCTCGAGGATTCGATCTCGTGGCCGTGCTCCAGACGGAGAATTCCGTGCTCTACGATCGATTGAAGAATGGGTAACTGATCGATTTTGAGTGGATTTTCTCTGGTTGTTTGTTTTGTGTAATTTGGGTTTGGATTTTTCAGAAGGTACTCGGAGAAGAAGGTTTCGAACAACGTGGAGTGCGAGATATTCCAAATTCTGCTGGAGGAGGAGAAGGAGAGCTACAAGGAGGAGATAGTGATGGCGATGAGGAGCGACGCCATTGAAGACATCTCGAGGAACGTGGCTTACATAAATGTTACACTTGAGGGTGTGGGGTATTAAATAAGTGTACTACATTATATGGATTCTTCTCCTCGTTTAAATGGTCTATTACATAAGTTTAACCTGTAATTGCAGAGAAAGAGATTCAGAGTATGAAATGGAAATTGAAATGGATTATAATTCTGGGTAGTGCTCTTTCTATGGTTATTAGAGACTCGTTTTATATGAAAAACGGAAAACCCGCTCTTGAGTAATCATTGCTCGAATTTGACTCGTTTGTACTAGGTTTTGGAGCTTGCCGAGAACACAACGAAGGACAACAACAAGACCAGGATCGTTCGGAGGCGTTGTGTGTAACGACAAGGAGCTGAGCAAGCTTCTGGGAGTGGTGAACAGTGCCAGTAGAGGCATTCTTCCCAACATTCACTAGACTCTTATCGAAGACGGAAGACCGGAAAAGGCAAATCGGATTCTCGGCTCCGCTTCACAAGCGTTTTGAGTCTGTGTTTTGCAATAGGAACTTATAATGTAAATACCAATGAGTTGTATAAATATTCAAATGCTTTGGATGAGGATTAGAGCATTATATGCTCTTCTAGTTATGTACGTAACATTATAATTATGTACGTAATAAAAGTTACACAACGTAACTGTTGTATGTAATTAAGTTACACTTATGTACACACATTACACTTATGTAATTATAGTTAAATTTTTGTAACTACAATTACCTTTATCAATTGTAGTTACATAACCGTAATTTTACTTATGTAATTACACTTGTTATTATAAATATGAATAAGAGTTACACTATATAAGTGAAGTTACACTTTTGTAACTGAAGTTACACTTATGTAAATGGAGTTACACTGTTGTAACTGGAATTAAATTTTTGTAACCGAAGTTACACTATTCAAACCGAAGTTACACTTATGTAACTGGAGTTAAACTTTTGTAACTCGAGTTACAATTGTGTAAGTGAAGTTACCCTTATGTAACTGGAGTTACACTTTTGTAACTGGAGCTACATTATCGTAATTCTAGTCGTATATAACTACATTTATGTTACATATTAAGAGATTCTACATAAGAAATGATGCAAGTTTGTAAGTCAGAGAAACAATGTGTTTTTGCTCTTTTAGCGATAAAACAAAACGATATTAAAAGTGTATTTATTATGGAATCAAATTTCAATATATTTCTTAAAAAAATAAATTAGTGGTTTTTCTTTATTGGAATTATTTTGGAAGTATTAAAAAAAATTTGTAACCGAAGTTACACTTGTGTAACTGGAGTTACACTACCGAAATTACACTTATGTAACTATAGTTACACTTTTGTAACAGCAGTTACAATTATGTAACTCCTTTTGTAACTGACGTTACAGTTTTGTAACTGGAGTTACACTTTTGTAACTGGAGTTACACTTATGTACTACTACCGAAATTACACTTATGTAACTATAGTTACACTTTTGTAACAGCAGTTACAATTATGTAACTCCTTTTGTAACTGACGTTACAGTTTTGTAACTGGAGTTACACTTTTGTAACTGGAGTTACACTTATGTACTTATGTAACTAGAGTTACACTTTTGTAACTGGAATTACACTTTTGTAACTGGAGTTACACTTTTGTAAGTGGAGTTACACTTTTGTAACGTAAGTTACACTAGTTACACTTATGTAACTGAAGTTACACTTATGTAACTGGAGTTACAATTTCGTAATTCTAGTCATATATAATTACACTTATGTTGCATGTTAAGAGATTCTACATAAGAAATGGTCCAAGTTTGTAAGTCAGAGAAACGGTGTGTTTTTGCTCTTTTAGCGATAAAACAAAAGGATATTAAAAATGTATTTATTATGGAATCAAATTTCAATATATTTCTTAAAATAATAATTTAGTGGTTTTTCTTTTTTGAAATTAACTTGGAAGTATTAAAACAATTTTTGTAACTGAAGTTACACTTTTGTAACTGGAGTTACACTTTTGTAACTGGAGTTACACTACCGAAGTTACACTTATGTAACTATAGTTACGCTTTTGTAACAGGAGTTACAATTATGTAACTCCTTTTGTAACTGAAATTACACTTATGTAAGTGAAGTTACAGTTTTGTAACTGGAGTTACACTTTTGTAACTGGAGTTACACTTATGTACTTATGTAACTAGAGTTACACTTTTGTAACTGAAGTTACACTAGTTACACTTATGTAACTGGAGTTACACTTATGTAACTGGAGTTACACTTAGTGATTTTTCTTTATTGGAATTAATTTGGAAGTACTAAAACAATTTTTGTAACCGAATTTACACTTTTGTAACTAGAGTTACACATATGTAACTGGAGCTACACTTATGTAACCGAAGTTACTCTTATGTAACTGGAGTTACACTTATGTAACTGGAGTTACTCTTATGTAACTAAAGTTACATTTGGGTAACTACAGTTATACTTTTGTAACTAAAGTTACATTTGGATTACTACAGTTACACTTGGGTAACTAGTGTTACACTTATGTAAATAAAGTTACATTTGGGTAAGTAAAGTTACACTAATGTAACTTTAGTTACATTAACGTATTATTCATTGCAACTCTATCATATTAATGTTACTATAATTATGAAATTTTCTTTTATGAAGTTCTCTGTAAAATAATGTAACTATAATTATACTTTTATAACTATAGTTACACTTTTGTAATTGTATTATGCAAGTGTAGTTTCATAAACGTAATGGCAGTTTAATTAATGTAACTACAGTTACGTTAACGTAACTTTTATTTACAAATTACAAATTACGTAACTACAATTATATATATATTTATATAATTGTAGTTACATAACTGTAATTTCACATTTGTAATTACACTTATACATATATTTGAAATAAGAGTTACACAGCGTAAATAGAGTTACACTCAGTTACATTTTTATAACTAGAGTTACACTTTTGTAACCGGAGTTACACTTTTGTAATCACACTTATAATTTTGTAATTCTAGTTATATATAATTACACTTTTGTAATCAACAATTCGAAGCACGAATTTTCTAATAAACAAAATATCCACACAACAATTCAATCCTCCATTAATTTGAGTTCATACATGTATACGCATACTATATACATGTATAAGTTTATATGCATATACACATATATCTCTATATCTCTGTTCTTCCTTAGTTTCATCAAGAACAAAAAATAAAAAAAACGCAAATCTGAGCTTGAACCATCAAACAAACACACGAACCAGCAAAGCAAAAGGATTATAGATGAAAGTTCTCAAATTCCTCCTCTCCGCTGCCTCGAAGCTCTGAATCTATGGCACCCGGATCTGCAATGGTAAGAAAATATATATCACGATTCATACTTGTCAAATTCCTAGGAGCTTCTGAGAAGAAGATAAAAACCACCAAAGATAGCTCAAAATCGTATCCGAACTGTGTATATACACACAATCATATACGTACACATATATGTATATGTATGTATATCTATTAACTCAAAAAACGCCAAGAGCTTCTTCAATCCCAACAACAAAAAACAAATGATTATAGATTGCAGACCTCAAATTCCTCCTCTGCAGTGCCTCGAAGCTCCGAAACTATGGCGTCCGAATCTGAAACCGTAAAAAAGACATAAAAATGTCACGATTCATTCTCATACATATATATATATATATATATATATTATGAGCTACTTCATACAAACACAACTACACCAAACAGAAAAGAAAAAGAGAAGAATTAGAGATTGAAGACCTCGAATTCCAGAGGCTCGAGGCTCGGAAGTACGGTGTCCGAATCTGAAAGGAAGCCCTAAAAGTCTCTCTGGCCTCCACTTGCTCTTCTATGGAAGTGATTGTAGAGAGTTAGGGATATGATTCGCGCTTCAACAGAGGATTCGAGATTGGCGATGAGAGCTCGTCAATTAGGGTTCGAGATAAGATCGTCGGCGATTGAGGAGTCGAGAGAGCTTGTCGGCGATGAGAGGGAAGCCATGGAAGAGTGAGCGAGGAAATCGATTGCAGAGGAACCAAATTGCAGAGTAATAGTGAGATAGGGTGAGTAGGGGTAGTTTAGAAAAAATATGTTTAACATAAGTATGATATGAATTATATCAAACCTTGAGTATTCTTTTAAATAGTTTGACATAACCTGAGTATTTTCCTAATAAACCCATTGTTTTGAATATCTAAACGTGTAGATTTTAATGTTACATGGGAAAGTTGAATCTGACGAAGGCATGCTTATATTGCTCTATATATATTCACATACCTCCACAAGCTTGACACGTTTGCTTTGTATATATTAATGTAATATTCTCTTTGATCAATCTGAATTGACAACACTCTGCATGCTTTAATTTATATTCATATACTTTATTATAGTGTGCATTTGAAGTTGAGTTATCATGGAATTTAGGGCTATGCATAAAACCCAAAAATGTGGGTTTTAAACCAAAACCGGACCGAAACCAATTTAAAAAAACTGAAACCGAGTTAAAATCGGGTTAAATCGAAACCGAATTTTAAAAAACCCGCAACGGGATTAAACCGGTTCCGGGTTTCGGATTTTGAGTTATAAAACTCGAAATCCGGTTAGTATGTTCCAAAAACCCAGTTTTTAAATTAAATATTTAATATACATTTATAATATTTTAAAATTAATAGTGTGAGAAAAAAACGACATCACATTAGTTCATGACCTATAATGACATTGAATTGTATTAGTATTAGGGTTTCAATCAAGGATTTGAATGCCATTTTTTCCGACTAATCGTTTGCTGTTATCGACGTAGTAATCGTTTGCCGATAGATTTATCGATGGAAAACCTATAAAATTTATCGTTTGCCATTACCGAAACTTATCAAACTTATCGATGGATTAATCGGTTATCAATAGATTTATCAATGGAAAACTTATAAAATATTTTCATACCTAAAATATTTTCATAACATAAAATACTAAAAATGTATATTTTCCGCAATAATTGGAAAACGTCAAATTAGAAAACAAATTATGTCAGAATCACACTATCAGAATTATATACAATGTTACAAAATGTAGTTACAGAAAAAACCAAAAAATAACTCAATTTAATCAATTTAAAAAAATAATTACTTTTGCAGCAATAAGGTTACAAATCGGGAAAACATCAAATGAAAAATAATTATTTCAACCTCACATTTTATACGTTATATACAATGTTATAAAATGATTTTACATAAAAAAAAACGAACTAGCTTAACTTAACTAATTTCCAAAAATATGTACTTTTGCCACAATAAGGTCATAACTCAAAAAGACATCAAATTAGAAAAATAATTATGCCAAACTAACAGTTTCCTAATTATATACACTGTTAGAAAATGAAATTACAGAAAAAAAAAATTAAAATATATGTCAAATTCACTATTTTTAGGAAAATTTTTATTATTATCGCAATTAAAAACAATTTGCATAAACCCTTAAATATAACCCAAATCTGCAAAAAATTTACTAAAAATCACACAAACCATCATGATTCATCTATATTTCAGCATATACTTTAAAAAAAAAATCAATTTCAACTACAACATTTGATTCAATACGTAAAATGTACAATTAAACTAATATGAAACTCAAAGTTTAACTTTCATTCAACCTAATAGCTTTTTAAGTAACTACTACCAATATATAATATAAATGTGAAAAATTGACATGATTCATACATATACAACATTTAAACATTAAAACACTCAAGATCTACTAAAAAACACTAAAAATACATTCAAATTTCAAAATTAAAAGAAGTTGGAACTTCTGCCGCAAAAAATAAAATTTATACCAGGGCTGACTTATCGTTTTTGACTGAAAAGTAGATTGCTTTTCGAGAAAATACACTTGATAAGCTTGAGAGATAAGTGATTGCTTTTCGAATTGAAAAATCGCGATAAATATAAAAAGATAACAATTAGAGGAGATAAGTTATCGAGAAGGGGTTTTCAGTGATTAATCACCCGATTATCACGAAAATCGAATCCTTGGTTTCAATTTTCTTTCTTTCCTTTCTCTTTTTTCATTTCGTTCAACTCTGCCTGAGCCCTCTCGCTGTTTCTCTCGCCCATTTCTCCCTCTCTTCCACTCGCTGTCTCGCCACTCGCCGTTTTGCCGTCTCGCCCCTCGCAGTATCGCAGTCTCGTCCCTTTCTCTGTCTTTTTTTTTCGGGTAAAGATCCGAGTAATAAAACCCGATTAAAATGCGGGTTCGGATTTTTAATCCGGGCTTTGAAATCAAAACCGGGTATTTACCCAAACCCGGATTTCTAGGTTTTCACTTTTAAAATACGGTTTCAGTTTTAAAAATTGAAAACCCGGAAAACCGGGTTTGACTTTCGGATTAAAAAAAAAAAGGTTTTAATCCTGGTTGTAGCCCTATTGGAATTGGTATTGGAAGTATTAATATATATATAGAGAGAGAGATTTAAGTACCTCATACTTTTTCAGATATTATAAAACTTATTGTGTGTCGGTGTGGATAATTATTTTATTATTTTATGAGTACTTAATCTCAATATTTTCTTTATGATTTTTTATTTTATTTTAGTTGAAAAAACATCTGTTTCAATTTTCAACTTTGAGATATATATATATATATATATATATATATTTATATTGGGTTTAAGAGATATACATATAGTTATATATATGTTATCTTTTCTTTTTATATTTGTTTAATTGAAAGGGAATTGGAATAATTGTTGGACATGTGTCCTTAAACAAGCGGATTTTATCCAGTTGTAAAAGATAAGTCGTTGAATAAAAGATGGTGTTTATTATGTTAATCTTATTATAGTTTATGGTAGAGTAAAATAGAATGTTTGTTCCTTAGTTCATAAAGGATGCAATTATGTTATTATTATCATCACAACAGAGTCAATGTGATGAAGAATTAATAATCATAATAAATGAACTTAATGATAATCCATTAATCGTATAAGGTCATTTATGTGACTAAGTGATAATCCTTTTCTGGATTTTGTGTGTGTCACACTCACTAGAAGTACATTAAGTATGAAGTATCTTCATATTGGACTGGACCTGACTTAAACTCCGGAATTTATCATATAAGACCGTCACTGATAACTTGGAGTTGAGACACTAGTATGATGATCAAATAGATATTCGATCAAAGTCCTGAGTGATCTTGAGTCTGAGCTGTTGGCCTGATTGTTCTTTGATTTAACCGTTAAAGAACACCATATATTATGGCTTTTCCCAACATTATTATTTAGGGAACATGATGGTCAGCAGTGAAGGTAGCTTGGTGATAGACATGGGCATCACATATCTTTCTTCAGAGTCACGATGATTCCCTTGGTTGTCAGTGGTGAGAAGTCATAGGAACCCGTGCGCAACTTATGAATTGAAACCATAAGTGGGTTACTCATGATATTACTGACTGAGTCAAGGATGAAAATGCAATGAGGGGCAAAACGGTAAAACTCGTTTTCTCCTGTGTGGATCATCAAGTAAAAGATCAATAACCCGAATTTGATTGTAGCAATGGATACCATATTTTTATTAAGGGAATAATATATACTGTATCACTAAAGAGTGCAGCCTCGGGTTTATAGTGGAATTACACCGAGGTTTGACAAACATCCGCTAGCAGTTCGTTGGAGATTAATTAATACGGGTCCATGGTCCCCGGGATAGCTTCGTAATGGATGATATGTACGTGATATAAACATCTTGATATGTTTAATCATTTGGCAAGACTAATAAAAACTAAAGTCAAGTTAGATATAAGATAGTTTTATTAGTAACGTGGCAAAAGTACCATATCTTGGTAACCAAAATTAACTGACAAAATCAAGTAGAATTTGGATTTTCTGCCAACATAAAAGTTGTTGGAAATTAAATTCTAAGAAACTTTTCTTTTGAAACCGAGTCGTTTCGACGCAGGGTTTGTGATGTAGTGAATTTCTACGTTTATGATTGTTTCAGCAAACCGTGAAATTAAATAACGTGTCACGAATTTAAATGATGGTGTGTCACCATGACATTTGACTGTGTGATATTGAGGTCAGAGGATATTAATATAATTTAATTATTAATAGCATATTAATAATTCATTAATAATTAATAGATTTATATTAATAAATTAATATATATATTTGTATATATTAAATATGTGTAAATTAGAATTAGGGTTTTGTGAAGTGAAACCCTAGTGAATTCGAATAATGCGAGTTGGTCTTTCCATATTTGCGGCATAAGTACCAAATATTTTGGTATTTGAGCAAATCCCTAAAATCAATTTAATCCATTGGATCAGTTAGGATTTAATATCAGTCGTTGGATTAATATAATTGATTTTAACCCTAATTATAAATCAAAATTAATAGCTTGGTGACCAAGCTTAGGTATTTCGAATTTGGTTAATTAATTATATCCGTTGGATCGGTTTTAAGATTTTATCTTTACTGTCGGATTAGAAATTAATTAATAATATATATTATATATAATTTTTTAATAAATTGACGATAAGAATTGAATTAGGGTTTTTATAAAACCCTAGGTCATTTGATTTTATCCTAAATTAATTTGATCCATTAGATCGGTTCAAGATTTATCTCAACCGTTGGATCTAGATGATTAGAATTAGAATTTTATTATATATATATAATTCAAATAAATTAAGGATAAGATGATAAGATTAAATTATTTGATCTTATCATGTATTTCTTATTTAATTAAATCCCTAATTAATTATATCCATTGGATTTAGATAAGATTGAATTAGGACCATCGGATTTAGATAATTAATTATATTAAATTAAAAGAATTTGAAAATTAGGGTGGAAAAATCTCCAATTCGGTTACAGTCTGAGCCTATAAATAGGGAGCTCATTCAATACATTTGACACACCTCTCCCTAGAGAAAAATTTAAACTTTCTATCCTTTAGGGTCTGTAAATTTTTCCTCTAATCTCTCTCTGGTTCGGCTTAAGAGACAAAGTCTCCAGAAGCTTAAAAAGAACCATCAGTTAAATTTTGCGATGGAGTCTTGCCGGCGGAGCCCTCGCTTCGGTACGAGGAATACTGGAAAATATCCCGGAAGATCACGGGTGTTTCCCTCAACACTTGCGGAGCCCTGCCAAGTTTAGAACGCGCAGCCGAAAGTCGTCAATTGAGGTACGGCCTTATGCATTGGGTTGATAAATGCGACCATTTACTATTTTCTATTTATTTCCTATAGACTAGATTATTAATAATGATTTATGAATATTAAATTACAAAATATTTATCAGATCTTGGGAATGGTCATTATCTAGTATCCTGACCGTTGTACGGATAACAAATTTTCCGCTTTAAAATAATTTTTAAATGTTACCCGGACGGTTCGGAGGCTCATTTTGTGATAATATATTGCGGACCTGAGTCTGGATTCCCAACAATAATAATTATTCTACTATATTCATATGTGTATTTGTTGAATAATAGTACTCTTTAAGATAATTATGTATATCATTATATGTTAGCATAACATATTAGCTAATTTTTTTTAGTTTGACATGCAATCTTATTTGAGATCTTTTTTTGTAATTAAATTATTGGTTAAGTAACGTCCTATAATTGATCCAGGTACTAATATGCTTGAATTGATTATGTCTTCATTTCAAGAAAATGGAAAATTTGAACAAAAATGAAAATGTGCATTTGCCTACAGCCGTTGCAGCAACTACAACAATGATGATACGGGCCTCTGTGAGTCATGGAGAAAAGCCGGAGAAGTTCAACGGTTCAAACTTCAAGAGGTGGCAGCAGAAAATGTTCTTTTACCTGACCACGCTTAACCTTGCGAGGTTCTTGATTGAAGATGCACCACAACCGAAGCAGGACTAGACTAATCCTAAAATTCTCCAGGCAGTCGATCCGTGAAACTTGTCAGAGTACCTATGACGGAATTTCGTCCTCGGGTTCTTGACGAACAATTTGTACAATGTGTATAGTAAGAATAAATCGGCAAAGGTGTTGTGGGAGTCACTTTATCATAACTATAAAGCGGAAGATGGTGGAACAAAAAAGTTATATGGGGGCCGGTTCCTCAACTTCAAGATATTCGAGTCGAACACAATCATCAGTCAAATAAAGAATTTGAAATCCGGCATGAGATAAGCATTGAAGGGATGAATATGTCTAAAGCCTTTCAAGTGGTGTCTATAATAGAAAAGTTGCCGCCAAGCTGGAAAGACTTCAAAAGCTACCTCCTACAGAAGAGAAAAAAGATGAACCTCAAAGACGCTTATTGTTAGACTTCGGATGAAGAAGACAACAAGAATTCAGAAAAGAGTGGTTATTCGGCTGAAGCTTCTAATGCAAACGTATAAAGGCAAATGATAAATGCAAGTCCAAGAAATGAGTCAACTTGGGACCTAAGGGCATTGTCACGAAGAAGCAGAATTTTCAAGTGAAATGTTTTGACTGCAACAAGATGGATGGGGTGCATGGCGTCGGATTTTATATTTCCGAAGAAGGAGAATTCCCAGGAAGCTCATGCGGTAGAATCAGATAAGAACGTGTCACCGGTGATTTTTCAAGTCAACATGGTGGACTCCAACTTAAAGAAGTGGTGGATTAACACTCTCTGTGCTGAAACAGCTACTTTCAAGGAGCTGATGCTGAGCAAAATTGGGGAAAAGCTCTACATGGCCAACTCGGCAACTTCTGATATCAAGGGCTAAAGAATGATATTCCTGATGATGAACTCGGGAAAAGAGCCGAAGCTAAACAATGTCCTGTTTTTCCCGGACATCCGCAAGAATCTAATCTCCAGGACGCTGCTCAACAAGCACATATTAAGGGTGGTGTTTGAGTCCGATAAAGTAGTTGTGTCTAAGTTGGGCTAATTTGTGGGAAAGGGTATGAGAGTGTTATAGTGGTCACTTAGTCCATGTGTTTTTAATGGCTATTATAAATCTTAAAGACTACTTATTATTAATAAATTAATTATATCTATTTATGCTTGAATTTAATTTTAGCATGATGATCATAACATGTTAATACTTTTTCTCAAGACTAATTAACATGGGACATATTCGAAAGTTTAAAGAAACGTTTTTGACAATTGTGAAACATTTGAGTAAAGATGACATGCACTATGGAACTAAACGACGTCGAATGGGAGCACGGAGAGGCTTTGACGAAGGGCCTGAGACGATATGGTTCTCGGCGACGACGAGGTTGCTCGACGAAGTTGACCTCAATGAGGCCAACCGCGACAAAGACGAGCGATAAAGTCCATCGACGAGGAGAAGCCGAGAAGAGTTCTAAGCTGCATCTCCGAGGGATGCGAGTCATTATGAGAATCGAAGAGCCGGTCTAGTTCCATATTTTACCAAGTGCGAAACACTTGATAAATTGGGGGACTAACTGTTAAGCTCAGATCCGGTCGGATCTATCTTAACTCGAAGAAGTCACAAATACAATACCCTCAAGCCATCGACCCTCAAGTTGATGACACTCGGTCGACGACGCCCGAGTCGTCGATCCTCGAGGCAACGACGCCCGAGTCGACAACCTTGAATCAATGGCACCCGACTTGTTGACCCCCGAGTCAACCACGCCTGAGCCGTCGATTCCCAAGACGACGATGTCCAGAGTCGTCGAATCCCGAGTCAAGGACACCCCCAAATCGATGACACTCGGTCGACGACGCTCGAGTCGTCGATCCCCGAGGCAACGATGCCCTGAGCCAGAGGCTTAGAGAAGACAGAAGGCGCTAAGATCGAGGATTTCACAATGATGAACAGGGTGGCAGAAAGCAGCCGGCGATGTGACATGCATTTAATGAAGTCATGACACACGCCACCTACCTATGATTATAGACACTCGAGAGCAACACAGAGCATAGGGAATGCCATACTCTGTACATTAGCCTTGCCTAAGAGTGTGTTGATGGGATTAGACGAGAAAAAGGGCGGGAAACCAAATGTAAAGGAGGAGATAGAAGCCTCTATATAATGTAACGAACACCTCCTTGAAAGGGTGGGCTCGTTCGAGAGAAACTCCATGTACTCATAAAAAAACATGAATATACAAAGATCCATTCTAAATATTATTCTTGCTATCTTTAAGTATTTCGAGTTGTAAAATGAGAAAGACCGAACCTCTTTCTTTAAACTCAAGGAGTAATCCTTGTGATTGTTGAGAGCACGAAACGACCCTCGAGCCATTATAATATTAACACTCAACTAAGGTTGTCATTTTCGTTAGAAAATGAAATTTTATGGATCCATTACTCAAAGAGTAAAGATTGAGAATTAGTTAAGGAATCATCAAAAGGAATGAGATTTACTCCCATTAAGAAATAAAATCTTCACAATGAAACCCTACCTACTTTACTGGAGATCCCAATAACTAGGCTTAAATGGACCCGTGTGAGACTTTTACAGATCACTATAGGGGTAATACCCCTAGTCCATTCCTAAAATGAAAAAGAAGGATTATGTGGTTTAGGTAAGCAAAGCTTTTCATGATAGTTTTACACGTTAAAGTGAGATACTATCACGCAAGATATCAACTATGTTAGAGTGAAGTCGCATCGATTCAAATGGATTTGTATAAGGGCACGAATTCCATAAACTCTCGCAGAACCAGAAGGGTGTTCATGACCAAAATTAACACAATAGTGAGAGTTGAACTTATTAGAGGGAAAAACTGTGTGAAATATATAAATTCCTTACACGAAATGTAGAACAGTTCAAAGACATCACATCTACTGAAAAGTAGTCAAATATATATATTTTACAAGGGAATGTTCAAAAGTAACACCTACCTATCCTATGCAAAAATATTCCATTGACCCATACCCAAACAAGGTATTGTCAAGAGTGAGTCTTTCAATTTCATTTAAGTGTGAGATTGTTAGAAAAGCGTTATGTAAATTGATATTAAAAGCTGCAATTAGTGAGAATCAAGATTGATACAAATATATGCACTATGCAGTAAATGAAAACGATCAGATTTTCATTTAAATACAAAATAAAGTAAGATCATTTATTTCGAGTAAACATTGATTCAGAAAAACATTCTGAATATACTCTTGAATGTAAATAAATGTTAAAACGTTATAGAATAAAACACAATCTCATAAACATCTATAAATTAGAAGTTCATAGGCTTTGTTTTGACACACCACAAAAAGCTTATTTTCGAACATCCTATATATTCTCTCATAGGTTTGCACTTTCGTTTTCACTCCATGCGGAGCTAGAAATAAATCTATTATATATATTTTTATATAAATATGCATGGGTTATATCTTTACGGGTTCAGTTCACCGTTGTGAAGACAACATTTGCACTATTTTATCCTTTGAAGTCGACGCAGTCTGGCAGCAGAGGTGAATCGATTTAAGGAAATTTTCTTTGGCGTGACCTTGTACGATCCTCTTACTCTCGTTTTTCAGGATACATTGCTTGGTGGAAATATTTGATCTTCAACAAATTTCTTAAGGTTCTTATCTAAATCTTTCAAATTCACTTCTTTGTATAAATACTCGTAGAAACTATTATTTACAACAATCTTAAAGCGATTTATTCTCCTACAAGAATAACAAAGAAGGAATCTTACAAGTTTCAGAATAGAAAAGAAAAATCGCCATGGAATGAAAGAACTCTCTCTGGTTTGGATTTTGAAAGAATAAAATGAGTTTTTTTAATCTCGGTTCATGATAGACAGACTCTCTATAGAGGGCTTAAAGTTTTGTTTCCGTTGAATTTCTCAGATCAAGATGCGTGCCTTTATTGTGTTGTGTATTATCTCGCTTAGTGTGTACACGTTATCTCTCTCGAAATTGTTTCCTATCTCTTAACGTGTAGTTTTTAACTGTTTCATAGGAAAGCTGAATCTGACAAAGGTATACTAATATTTCTCTATATATATTCACATACCTCCACAAGCTTGATACGTTTGCTTTTGTATATGTCTTTAAAATTATCTTTGATCATTCTGAATAGACAACACCCCGCATATTTTATTTTACATTAATATATTTTATTATAGTGTGCATGTGAAGTTTAGTTGTCTTGGAATTATATTTGAGTATCACAGACGTTTTCAGAGATTATAATCGATAGTATGTGTTAGTTTGCATAATTATTATTATTATTATATGAGTACTTCGTCTCGGGAATTTCTTGATGATTTTTGAATTTTTTTATTTGAAAAAACATGGAATTTAATTTTTCAACTAGTTATACTTATAAATATTTAATTTATCTTTTCTCTTTATATTTGTTTAATTGAAAGGGAATTGGAATTATAATTATGTTGCTCTATTCATATTTGTATTTGTCTAATAGTATTCTTTAAGATAATTATGTATATTATTAGATGTTAGCGTAACAGATTAGCTAAATTTGTTAGTTCGACATTTAATCTGATTTCAAGGTTTTTTTTGTCATTATATACAGAATTAAATTTTTTGAACTGTGTTATAGAGAAGCTTTTTCTAAGGAAAGTTGCATTTTAAGTGGGACCGTATATGACTCCTTAAATTTTTCCGGAAGGTGAACACTCTATCCAGGAAACTGGTTCCGCCAGATCTTTCCTTAGAGGTATCTATATAATGACGAATTATTTTGCTAAAATAATTTTATTTTATTGGTTAAGTACACGCGATAATTGATTGAGGTACTAGTACGTTTGAATTGATTATTTCTTCAGTTCAAGATATTGGAAAACGTGAACAACAACGAGAATGTGCATGTGCCCGCAGCCGCTGCAGCAGCCATGCCCGCTGCCGCTATGTCAATGCCAATAACGGCCTCTGTGAGTCATGGAGAAAAGCCGGAGAAGTTCAACGGTTCGAACTTCAAGAGGTGGCAGAAGAAGATGTTCTTTTACCTGACCATTCTTAAGCTGGCAAGGTTCTCGTCTGAAGATGCACCACAACCGAAACAGGACAAGAATGATCCTCAAATTCTCGAGGCAACCAATGCGTGGAACTCGTCGGAGTACCTCTGCTGGAAATTTTTTTCCTCAAATGCTTTATGGATAATTTCTTCAATGTTTATAGTACGAAGAAACCAGCAAAGGTGTTGTGGGAGTCACTCGATCACAAATATAAAGCGGAAGATACTGGAACAAAAAATTTCATTATTTTTCTACATGATTTTTGTGAAAATTTGGGGTTATAAAGTATGATTGTATATTTATTTTTAAATCGGAAGTTATAATTATAATGAACTTTCTTCTCTCCCATTCTCCCGTTTTTCTAGCCAATCTTGGTAACCTTTTTCCCCACTTCTCCATCATCTTTTGTTATCTCTCTATCTCTTTCTTGTTTGTGTTTCATATACCCTTCTTTATCTATTCTCTCTCTAACCCATGAAACCCAAACTGGTCTCATGGCGAAGAGAATAACTGGCAAAAGTACCTCGCACGAACCCACAATAAAAATGACAAATAAGTCTAAGGAGACGGCGACAACATCCACGAACCCTATCGTTGTTGTTCCCATATATAACGTTCCCTCTGATGCACCACTGTCTAATCCATCTACTCCACCTTCATCTGATCTTGTTTTACGTTCATCTAATATTCCAAAATCTCATTTTTTTTTTATCTTTGGAAATACTTTGTGCATTCTTGGCTCTATCTTGTTTGGATGTTTGTATGAGATTGAAGCTTAGATTTTATAGATTATTTTAAGTATTGTTTGCGATGTTATTGTTTTTTTGTGTAGAAATCACTTAGGCACACACTCTCTTTATAGAAATGATTTTAATCGCTTTAGCTTTATCACCTCTCTCTCCGAAACCGTCTTCATAAATACCCACTAAGACACCAGTGGACATTGTCGCCACTGTCCAGGCCTCCATGATGAAGAGGATCTCAAGAAGCTCCTCCATCAGCCATCTATTCAGGAAGTTCTGCAACAATACTACAACCCACCCGGTACAGCAACATCCTCTGCAATGCCTTCTTCTACACCTCTTGCTCCTCCGCTGATCTATCAAGAGGCTTCGATAATTATGAATCTCTATCTGAGAAGGAAAGTACACCTACTAAATTACTTCTGCTACTAGTTCCTCAGCACCAGTCGTTGTACCTCCTATGGAAAGCATGTGTACCGATCTTCCTGTTGACAAGCCTATTGATAACACTAAAGAGGTCCTTCAGGTAGCTGATATGGAGGTTAATGCTCACACCTCTGCAAATTATGAAGTATCACCAGGTGTTTCTCCTAAGAAAGATGATTCTATCTCGAGTATCTCAGTGAAGAAGATTTCCCCCTTTCCTTTTACGTCCCGTTCTAAGCATGTCTCCATCTCTGAGAACATTGATTTTCTCGCAGACTTAGCAACCAAGCCACAGCCCCAAGATACTGAGGAACAAGCTCAAATACTCACACGTGCCAAACACTAAGTTGGGATTGGATCTCAACACATCAAGTCAAAGCCCTCCAATAAGTCTAAAGTCAGTTAACTCACGAAGGAGACGTCCAAGCCATCCAAGTCTTCCACAACATACAAGCCTCAATATGTCAAAGGCAAAGGGAAAGCTACAGACGCATCAGCAACTACCTCCAAAGTACATGCCAAGATGAAGAAAATTTCCCCCTGACTGAAGGTCACTCCACATCAGCAGATGCCACACACCTGGAATACTTTGATATTGTTGTTCGTAAGAGGATGTACTTCTACCGCCATTAAAACTCACAAATAGGATTATATGCTAGCCATATTCTGTATATGCCCTCTATTCAGATACTAATCACGCTTGTATAAGATTATGACCGTTTACCTAGGAATTAAACGTTCTTATTAATGTCAATCTTATATAGTTGTCTACGGATTATACATATGAAATATTAATTTAATATTTTATACATAGTTCTTTCTCTCGTGTTTAGTCATCATACTGAGTCTATGTGAGGAAGTTTGTCTATCACAAATAAAGAGCTTAAAAGGTCCATGGTCTAGATTAGAAATGATAATTTATAATCGAGAAAGACCATTGATGAACTTAATCACATCAATGTGATGATCTATTACCGGATCATAGTGTTTTCCATGCACTGTTAAGTTTTTGTCAAATGTGAAGTGTCTTCATATTGACGAAGTAGACGTTTATCAGAAATCATCCATAAGTATGTCACTGATGAGAGTACGATAAGGTTGCTTAGATGATCGGATAGGAATCGGTTGATGTCCTGAGCATCGCGGACTTGTACGGTTCAACTTATATAATCTTTTATTTCATCGTTACAGAATGGTTAAGTATTCCTAACACTTTTTTTTGGACAATTGACCGAGATAAGTAGCACGATTGCAGATATGGATAATATCTTAATGAAATTCTTATTATTGTGTTGGGAAACAAAAAAGTACTCATGATCAACCCATATGATTCATAACCCAATGAGTGAGTAGTTTGTAATAATCATAAAATAAGATAGTGTCATCAAAAGGGCAAAACGGTAATTTTGACCCTTTTGATGAGTATCATAATAACACAAAAACCTAGATTCGGATAAATCTAATTGTATTAATGGATACATGTGGTTAGGAAGATAAATATCAATACACACTTGAGAGTTCAGCCAAGAGCTATAGTGGAATGTAATCGAGGTAGGTAAAAGCCTACACTTTTTTTAGAGGAAAAAAAAAACCTACACTTTCACCGTAGCTCGAGTGTGTATGCTCATTAGTCTCATTTGTAGCTTCACAAGGAAGACACCGCAAATATTATGTTCAAAATTTAAATTGAACATAGGATATCCCAATCAGGCTCGATTCGTTACTGTTGTCACTAATCACCGATTACCTTAAAAGTGGCAAAAGTACCAAAGTTTTGGTAAGCCAATGAAACTGTTAAAATATGATTGAATTTAATCCTTGTACATCCCTCGGTTTGTAGGAAATTAAATCCTGGTATAGATATCTTTTTGAATCGGGTCATTCTGACACACAATTTGAGATTTATAATAATAACAATTTTCGGCTTAGAGCTGAAAATGACACTGTTATTTAAATAAAAAATAAGAGAAATTAAATATAGTTATTTATACCCGAAATATTTATTGAGATAAACAAATAATAAAACTCGTTATTATATATAGATATATGCGAATTTGGTTTATTTAAATCTTGAAAATATATAAGATTTGATTTATTAAATCTTTAGGGTATTTTCTGAAAATATTGTTTTGGTTTTATTCTGTATTTGATTTAATCATTAAATCAAATTTTTGAGTGAATATCTCCAGGTGGTTGAGCAATCTCTCAAGAATGTCCCCTATAAAAAGGATAGGCCCGGTAACCCTAAAATCACACCTTTATAATTCAAAAAATTCTCTCTCTCTCTCTCTCTCTCTCTCTCTCTCTCTCTCTCTCTCTCTCTCTCTCTCTCTCTCTCTCTCTCTCTCTCTCTCTCTCTCCCTCCCTCCCTCCAAGATTAAAAACAAGATTGTGTTTGTAAAATCAAGAAAATTATTTTATCACAGTCTGGAAATTAATCTGTGTATTACGTTTGTATAATGGATTTTATCACAATCTGGAAATTAAGCTTTGTATTTTAAAATCAAGTGAAGTGGGATCGATTTAAATAGATTTGTATAAGGGCATTAATTCCATAAACTCTCGCAGAACCATAAGGGTGTTCGTGACTAAAAAGAACACAATAGTTAATTGAACTTGTTAGAGGGAAAATCTGTGTGAAATATATCAATTCCTTACATGAAATGTAGAACAGTTCAAAGACATCACATCTATTGATAACTAGTAAGATAAATAAATGTCACAAGGGAAGGTTCAAAGGTAACACCTACCTATCCTATGCAAAACATTTCCACTAATCCTTACGCAAACAAGGTATTGTCAAGAGTGAGTCTTTCAATTTCATTTATGTGCGGGATTGTCGCAAAAACATTATGTAAATTGAAATTAAAAGCTACAACTAGTGAGAATCAAGAGTGATAAAAACGTATGCACCATGCAGTAAATGAAAACAATCAGATTTTCATTTGATTTCTGAAAAATGTAACAACATTTATTTATAGTAAACATTGATTCAGAAAAATATTCTCAATATACTCTTGAATGTAAATAAATGTTAAACGTTTAAGAATAAAACACAATCTCAGAAACATCTATAAATTAGAAGCTCATCGGCTTTGTTTCGACACACCGCGAAAAGCTTATTTTCTAGCTTCCCAAATATTCTCTCACAGGTTTGCACTTTTGTTTTCACTCCGTGCGAAGCTCAAAATAACTCTATTGTGTATATACACACACACACACACACACATATACATGGGTTAGATCTTTGCGGGTTCAGTTCGCCGTTGCAAAGACAACGGTTGCACTCTTTTATCCTGGGAAGTCGACGATGTCCGGCAACAGAGGCTGTGAATCGCTTTAACGAAAGCATCTTTGACGTGACTCGGTATGATCCTCTTACTCTTGGTTTCAAAGATACATTGCTTGGTGGAAATCTCCGATCTTCAACAAATTTCTTCAAGTTTTCTTTTCTAACTCTTTCAAATTTGCTTCTTCGTATAAATACTACGAAATACTCGTAGAAACTATTATTTACAACACTTGTAATAAGATTCACCTTATTAAATTAATTTCTTTTTAGTTCAAATAAAGTTACCATGTTTTTCCACTGCTTTCAGATTTATTTTTTATATATATATTTTAAATTATGGAAGGGCTTCTCTTCTAATTGTAATCCGAGGGTGCTAAATTTGCTAGCTAGATCAGTATAAAAAAAAATTGGTGCCATGGGGTAAAATTACTCATGTTCGTTTATGGAATAAGGTGTAGAATTGTAATGAATCAGTTCTATCACCACTTTGAAGATCCCGCATCATCTGTTTCTATTTCTTAGTTTTTTCTTTACATTTACATACGTCTACAACCTAATAATAATGAGTAAACGCTCCGTGTTTACAAGCTTACATAGCTAACTGTATTAGTATTTTAAAAGCATGTAATCAACTATCACATAAACCATATACATCATTATAAGATGGCACATGAAATACAAATGAAGGCAATTGTACTTTAAATATCAAAAATCATGTTCATCTTATAGCATAAATTAATAAACATAATTTGTGGCTTCAGTAACCATATATGCACACAAAACCTATTGGGATCGGGAGAGTGACCCAAATCAAATAAGCCGCTAAGACTTTATAACATAAAATGGTTCGGTTACTGGGCCCTACACAAAACCATAATAGCTCTATCCTTTTTATTTATACATCTCACCTTCATAATAATAATAATAATAAAAAAAAAAGATATTCATTATTAATTTACGATTTCAGAGATGATATGTATGAAAGAGATATATGAAGAAAAAAATTAACAGCATGACATGCAAATACTATGGTAGAGCGTAATATGCATGCCTAGAAACTAACTGAGTAATTTGAGCCATAACCATGTTGCATGCATACTGATATGTCTCTTTTTTTCTTTCTTTAGCGAGTATATGTTGTGTTTTTCAACTATATTTTAATATGCAATGCTTTTTTATCTTTATTTATGTGATGTAAAACCCGGGACTTTGTCTTTTAACCTTCATTTTTGTTGTGTAGGTTAAAAACTTCTTTTTAGTTTCATTTATAATCCATATACTTCATGTATTTCAAAAGTAGAACATAAAATGTATTTTTATTAAAATGTATGAATTTAGAGGACACGAACACTAAAAAAGTTAAATGTTCGTAAACGAAAAAAAAAAGTACCAAGAAATAGAATTAAACATTTCCAAAATATTAAATGTGGTCCAAAAATTACAGTTGCAACGAAAAAAATAAAGCTCGGGAGGTGTTTATATGTATGATCAGGAAGAAGGAAAAAAAAAGTCCCACACAACACGTTTTTGTTTGCAAATGGTTGGAAGTTGGAACTATTTATTCTTATTAACGAATTACTTAAACTTACATGACTACATGAAGATTTTTTGTAAATATTTTATATATTTTTTTAATTGAAATATATGAATTTATTATGTCGCACCTTTAAATATATATATATATATATATATATATATATATGTGTAACATTTCCAAGTTATTCCTTCAAGCTTACTACGAGATATAAACGCAGAAGGTAACATCACAAAGAGAAAATATTTGAGAGCCATGGCTACTACACCTGGAATCCTAACTGACTGGCCGTGGACGCCCCTCGGAAGCTTCAAGGTAATATATATATATATATATATATATATATATATATATAATATATATATAGTATATAAAGAACATAGATTTACTACAAAAGGGCTTATCTATACTATAAGTATTCGCATAGAAACTTATAATATTTTGACGCTATATAACAAGAAAACGGTGTTGTAAAAGAAAAGAGTAGCTCAAGTGGTCCGAAATTCAAACCTCGAGAACTAAAAAAAACTCACCAAATTAAGTAAGGTTAAAGTCGAATTCGAAACTAGCTATCTACTTTGTATCTATGTACTCATAAACTATATCGTTTCTCTTTCTAAATTGACATTGTATAATTGTCTTAACAGTTATTATCACGTAGTATTTTGATATATATATATATATATATATATATAGATATATAATTGCATGCACAATGTATTGTCTGCAGTATGTGATTTTGGTGCCTTGGGCGGTAATGGGGACGTACTCGTACATAACGAGTGATAATCCCGACTTCACGAACATCTTCGTAATCCCATATCTGATTACGAGGATGATTCACAATCAGATTTGGATCACCCTCTCTCGCTATCGGACGGCCAAAGGCAACAACCGGATCGTCGACAAAGGCCTCGAATTCGACCAAGTTGACCGAGAAAGAAATTGGTCTCTTTTACTTACCTAACTACTTTGTTTGACTAGATTAACTTATATATTCTCGACTGATTAATTTTATGAACGAGATTTTTATAGTTAACTAGCAAGTTTATCAAATTCTAAGTAGGATTCTCATAGTTTTGTTTAATTAATTCAGGGATGATCAGATTTTGCTCAATGGAATTGTATTCTACGTGGGAAATAAAGTGTTGAGCGGCGGGTCCCATTTGCCTATTTGGAGGATGGATGGGGTAATCATAACGGCCCTCCTCCACGTGAGCGCAGTAGAGTTTTTGTACTATTGGCTGCACAGAGCACTTCATCACCATTTTCTCTACTCTCGCTATCACTCTCATCACCACTCCTCTATCGTCACCGAGCCCATCACCTGTAAGCCTTCATTTTCTGAATAGTTTAGATAATTTTTTCTTCCAAATGGAAAATAAATTGACAACATTATAAATATATCAAGAGCTATATGTTTGAATTGTATTCACTTCCCAGGTCAAATTTGACTATAGCAGTTAATAATCAAACATCTTCCTATTTAGTAAATATATACATAAAAATTAAATTCTGCTTTTATTTATTTTATATAATGACAATTCTTATGAAACATCCGTGCCTAAATCGATTATCTAACGACTATCAAGAAACTAGTAAAAAAATCATACCATCGCTAAACCATAAAAAACACTATATTACGTACATACAAAGTCCGTTTTGTGAAAACAATTAAAAGATTAATAGAATTGGTGAGTGGCACATGTATTTGATTTTGTTATTGAATTTGCAGCTGTAATTCATCCGTTCGCAGAGCACATAGTGTACTATCTGTTGTTCATGATTCCGATATTGACGACAGTCTTCACGAGAACTGCCTCTCTCACCTCCATCGGAGGTTACATAGCCATCATCGACTTCATGAACAACCTGGGTCACTGCAACTTCGAGTTCTTCCCCAAAAGCTTCTTCACCCTCTTCCCACCTCTCAAGTACCTCATCTACACCCCATCGTGAGCTTCTATATCCTTCCCTTCCCTGTTAATATATTTCAAAAGAATAAATATCCACTTATATGGTTTTTCGTTAACTACTATGTACGGTATGATTTGACCTTTTTTTCGCTCCATGACTATATTTTAACCCGTTTTGACTATGTGGCGACAATAGAGCTTAGTTTTTTGCATTATAAGACACGTTTTGCCTATATAGTATTATGCGGGAATTTAGTGTTCATCATCTACTATTTAAAAAATTTATAGCTCATATGTGGATGTGGTCTAAAAAGACAAAAATAATATCAAATCATTTATCATCACGGTAGGGAGTTAACGACAAAAATATAATTACTTATGTAAAAAATACTTACATCATTGAGGATTCTTGCCGAAAAAATATAGATTGAGATTATAAAGTCACACTTTTTGCAACATATATAGATAGTTTTGCCACAAATACCCTTTATTTTTTCCACTAATAATTGAACTAATATTGCAATGCTTGAACCTATACGATACGGTATAGGTTCCACTCTCTGCACCACACGCAGTTCAGGACCAACTATTGTTTGTTCATGCCATTCTACGACTACCTTTACGGCACCGTCGATAAATCTTCAGACTCTCTGTACGAATCCTCGCTGGAGCGGACGGAAGTGGCCGACGTCGTGCATCTCACGCACCTGACAAGCCCCGATTCCGTCTATCACTTGCAAACGGGGTTCGCCGGTCTGGCTTCCAAGCCGTACGCCTCGAAGTGGTACCTCTGGCTGATGTGGCCCGTGACGCTTTGGTCGGTGACGCTCGCCTGGATCCACGGACGTGCCTTCGTCGTCGACAGACATCGCTTTCATGATCTCAAGTTGCAGACTTGGTCAATTCCAAAATACAAGATACAGGTGATTAAGCAATTCTTTGGCTTGTATGTCTATATTTATTCTAAAATAAATGTTTTTTTCTCTTTTCATTTTTTAACAATAATTTAAAAAAAAAAAAAAACATTTAAATTATACTATTTTAGTGGTTTAAATTTCTATGCGAAAACCGGGCCATCAGGGTCCTGGTTTGAAAATCGAACCGGGGAATGGAAAGAAAAAAAAGAGTCTAATCATGTCCTGGTTCCATTCTCCAGGGTCTGTTCCATATTCTTTTTATAGCATGTAAAGAATCGGTGTAAGAAATGTTAATTTATACGTAATTTTTTGTAGTCTACTTTAAAAATGTTAGTTTTTTATATTGCTATATATTTTTTCTTATATTAACGGCTAGAACAATTAAAACACAGTATAATTAATTAAATGTGTTAAAAAAAAAGTAGAAAATGTCACAAAATCATTTAAAAAAGTAACAAATATAAAATAGAACATATAAATATATCAGCAGGGTCATTGTTAAAGATATAATAACAGTTAAATGTTCTAAATTGAATAAAAAATCATAACAATTAAATTTTCTTAAAGATGTTAAAGATATTTCTGAGTTCTCGAAATATAAAAAGTGATTCACGCGCTATTCCAATCTCGGCGCCTTTTGATCTCAAAGCAATTTCTAATATATAATTGGTAATATTTACGTTTTTTACTTATGTTGTGATTTGTAGTACTTGTTAAGATGGCAAAACGCGTCGATAAATGGGTTAATAGAGGACGCAATTCTCGACGCAGAGGAAAAGGGCGTTAAGGTCTTAACTCTTGGTCTCTTGAACCAGGCTAGTCTCCTTCTTCGTCAGTTACCGTTTAGACGCTTTCTATTAAAACGTATAGATCGAAGACTATTTATTGGGGGATAAATTATTTTTGTATGACTGCAACAAGATTTTTCTTTTTTGCATGTCAACATATTATATATATTTCGATTTACATGATGAATGTCATAATGCAATTTATATTTATTTAACCGCTAAGTAAATTTCAATTGGATAACCGGAAGACAAAATTAACTAATTAGTAGATTTAACATTCTATCCGTTTTGATATCCTATTGATAGAAAAAAGTAATCATATCCGATTAAATCCGGTTTCATTCGTACGTAATTGCATATGATATTAAAAGTTGGGAGGGGAATATGAACAAAAAAAAGAGTTAAAGAGAGTACTGTGATTAAAATATAATAAGTTTTAAGAACAAATTGATACTGTATGAACGATATTTAGTATTATTTAACTATCCTTATAATTGGTACTTACTTATTTAATTCCATGGCAACATGAAATTATGCAGAGCGAAGAACTAAATGCATACGGTGATATTTACGTGAAACGACATTTACAATTGAAGATAAGGGTTGTGGATGGCTCCACTCTCGCAGCGGCTGTCGTTTTGAACAAATTACCAAAAAGGGCAACTCAGGTGTTGCTTAGAGGCAAACTCACAAAGGTTGCTTATAATGTTGCCTCTGCCTTGTGTCGAAAAGGCGTCCAGGTAATTTGCATAACAAGGGTTCCAAATTCAATTCCCTAATTAATATATGTTTTATATAATTTGTGCCAATAATTAATTATTTTTTCTTTCTTAAGTTATGATCAATAAAAAAAAACAAATCCATGTACTTAAATGATGGAATTTATGCTTATATTTTTCAGGTGGTTACAGTGTGCGAGGAGGAGTATGTGAAGCTTAGAAAATCATTAATGGATTCAAATTTCAAGACTAATTTGATTCTCTCCAAGAATTATTCCTCTCAAGTAAATATGACAGCTTATACTTATCATTTTTTTAAACTCAAATAATTTACAGCAAGTAAATATGGAGCTACATTTTCATATATTTACCATTGAACGGGTTAATATTAATGCATATAGATTTGGTTGGTCGGAGATGGAATAACGGGAGAAGAACAACACAAGGCTTCGAAAGGAACAATATTTGTGCCCTTCTCTCAATTTCCACCGAAGAAATTGCGCAAAGATTGTTTCTACCACCATACGCCTGCAATGCTGACTCCGAAATCCCTTGAAAATGTCCATGCATGTGAGGTAAAAACATAATATGCAACGTGACTTAACAAATTGAAAAAATATAAAGAAGCCCTTTCGGGGCTAATTAGTGATAATAGAAAATCTACACAATCGTCACAGCTTATTGTTGTCTATTTTAAGTTCAAATGCACTGAATTTATTAAGTTGGTTTTTGAAATTTATTGTTTGTATATACACCTTTTAGAATTGGTTGCCGAGACGGGTGATGAGTGCTTGGCGTATAGCCGGAATAATACACGCTTTGGAAGGTCGGACCGAGCACGAGTGTGGCCTCGACACTACGATCACCAACGTTGACAAAGTCTGGGAAGCAACACTGCGCCATGGATTCCAGCCTCTCACTCTCACCAAAGATTAGATTATTTGGTGCCTCCAGAACTAAAGCGCTATTTCAAGACACTGCTTTGAATAAATTAGTGTTTCTGAGTTCGATTTGAGAAGCATGTTTGTTTAGTCCTAAATATATGCTGTTTATTAAATTGGTATTTCAAAACACTGTTGTAATTTCAATTATAGTAGTAAGTAAAGAATGGCCTTGTAATTAGCCACTGAGTCAGTCTGTGGAGCGAACACTTTTGCCTTCGTATGATCAAACATGTTTTGTCAACTATATCCAAACATTCATGTTTCTATATTCAAACAAAACTATATAAAGGAGATTGAAACAAAATTATATATAGGAAATTATACCAAATGCTCAATTTTGTGTCAAACCTTTTAAGAAATGCCCATTTGTGAGATTAAAAAATACAAACAATGGACAATTTTATATAATTAGCATAATTCAAATTCCAAACATGATTATCGTAGCACTTTCAAAATATGTACACCAAACCATAACATGTTTACGAAATTTATTAATCTAATAAGCACAATTAAGCGATGAATAACGTTACAAACTACGATCGTAATTAATTTATCTAATAAGCACAATTAAACTATGAATAACGTTACGAAATACAATCGTGATATATTTACGAACAATGTATATAACTCCAACTTAAGAAACTAAGATATGGTTGTCTGTAAGAATATGCCCTTCTAATAAAACATTAATAAATAAGAGGTTGCTTCACAAGATATTCCGATATTACACTTCAACTCCGAAGCTGCTCTTCTCTCAAAATCTTGTTTCCCAAAGCACAAACTAAAATCTGCTTTCAGTTTATACTTATTTAAAAAAAAAAAATGAAATTAAAAATATTTAGCTGCCGGGCCATCGAATGCCGATCTTGGTGTCATCGTAAAAATATGGCCCGTGAGTTATACAAAAACCTGTACCAAATTATTGCGAATTACCAGTAAGAAAATGTGGACTTGCAATTCCCAAGGAAATGGAAAGAAAATACATTATGGAGTGGGTGGTTTTACATCGGATCAACTGCGGAGCCATAAGGGTTCCAAGGAGGGAGGCTTTGGACTTCGTCCGTGAGGAGCGGCGGACCCCGTCGGAGGAGCATGCACTGTTATCGGAAGAACCCATTCGCTCTTCTCTCTTCCTTCCACCATAAGAGGATGTTCGTATCTTAAATCCGAAAAAGATAGATGCAGTCATATGGATGTTTGTGGATGCATACGCATGTGTCGATCACTCGGTCAGATATAATCATATCAATATTTGTATATGTATCTGTATGTGTATATATCTATAAGTTTATGTATGCATATGCTTCAGCTTTAACTTACGTATATATTATGAATACGTATCGATCACTTGATTAAGAAGCACAAGATGATGCTATATTTTTCGTATGGTCAATTTGTTGTCCCGTATTGTCTTTTGGTCTTTACTTATTGGCTTATTTTGTGGTTATTATTTTTGGGTCGAGACCTATCACAAACCTGGTCCAATCGACATTTTTCGGAGTGGTGGAAAATTCAAATCTAAGGGCCCATTGCACCGAAACATGGGGAGTGGAAAACGACATCGGTCCATCCGTAGGAATGGAGAAAAGGAAGCTTGTCTGTATTAAATCAGCAACAACCTCAAAATGGTCACTTTGAACCTACAAAAACGATAACCCGATAGACCGAATATATTAGTTAAATTGCTATAGAAAAAAGTTACATTTTTGGTGTCTAAACTAATTCTGTTGTCTAATAAAGTTAGAAAGAGACTATTTCGTGTCTTCCTGGATCTTGCAACGATTAACAAAATTGAAAGTGGCATGTTCCTCAATAATTTCTTTTCATCATATCTGAAAATTGATTGACTCATTTTTACTTTAATCACCATCAACAATAACTATATAAGCTTACCTTCGTAATAGTAGGAGAGTTTCTTCGAGAAGGGTGGACAAATCGCCTGCTTATCGTCTCTGAAGTCTCGAGCGTGATTGAAACCTATAAACAGCAATATCTTCATGGGTCATCATCATTATCAAAAAATAAAAATAAAAACTAAGATTACTTCATCATCAAATATCATAGATACACAAGTACCTCGAGGCATCTTCTAGCTCCTTCCTCGTGAAAAAACGTAAGAGTTCCACCAATCTGGTAGTTAAATTGTCAGACATAGAGAAATGAAGCCCTGGAATAAGGCCATAGATATATAAATAAGGGTCAAGGATATACTATACCATATCGCTAAAGTAATAGATAGATTCAGAATTTCTGGGGGAGAATCTAAGCAAGACACGATCATCCATCCGAATGTTGTAAGACCTTCCTCGAATGAAACCTTCTGCTGCAGGGAATGTTTTCAGAAAATAAGATTTCTGTGGTCCTCGAGAATATTAGAATATCTATAGACGTTTGAAGGAACTGGGAATGATAAGTACATGTTAATGGCTCTGACGATGACGCCCTAGCTTCATCATCTGCAGAGAGCGACTTCACAGGCTTCTGTTGCTGGCTTGGAGATGCCAGATCTGGCGCAAAGAAAACTTGCCACTTAAGAAAACTCAAGTTTTTACCATACACAAAAAGGAGTGATTTTGTTTGAAAGTTATAATACAAGTTTTCTCTAAGGGAACTTGAATAAAAGTTGTAACTACATTTAGGGGTGAAAGTTTTACACCAGAAACTAGAAAAACCCGGTTTACGAGGGGGAAAAAACAGTGTAACTGGTCACAGGTTTTTACTTCTATTTTTTAGGCATTTCCTAAGATGTATTTTAGTTTCTTTTGTAATTATTATTATTTAAATACAAGTCCTACACCTAAACAGATTTTCATAAATAAATAGAAACTGGTTCTGATTTTTTTTTTTCTTCTGAAAATCAGATATCTGTTTTCAGTTTTGAAAATGTCAAAACAAACTAGTACCGGAACACTGAATAATCCCTACTACAATGGGTGCGAATTTTTACTAAAATTCCAAATGACTCACCAGTTCCGGAATCATACGATACTTCAGCCACAGAGAGCCGTGGAAGTCCTAGGTTCGAAGATAAACTTAAACGTTCTCCTTCAAGTCCACCTTCTCTAAATGAAGACCTTGCTGCATAGGATTGCAAAGACAACGAACTCCCGAAAGTTCTGTCCTTCAAGGGATTGTACGAAGAAACTGATGATATCTCATCCTTAGAGCTTTCATATCCTTCTTCAACGCCGTCGTATATATCATTTGCTCTAATCTGGAAAACAGTAAATCTAATTTATAATATGTAGGGATCGTGTCCTCCTATGATTTACATGCAAAAATCTGAAGAAGAAAAAAATTAGTGTGCAAGGACAAATTAGTAATACTACCTACCCAATCGTCTCCATTGAACTCTTTCCAAAATATATCCATCTGGGTAGTTGTTGAAGGAACAATCCCTGAGATAAATTTATATAACGATTGCTCTGAGATATATATAATGAATAGAAAAAAAGACAGCATGATACAGTTATCATTAGTTAAGCACTGTATTTTGGTCCAACTTCTTAAATTTTGTAGAAAATTGAACAGAAAATGAATATAAGTGAGTTAAAATGATACACCCAATGAAAACAGAGCTTTCTTTAACGGTAAATACAAGAGTCTATATACTACAGGCGGAAATAGTAAAATTTCAAAAAACGACTAATGAGTCGACTGGAATGCATAAGAAAATACATATGGGTTTAGCAATGAAAAGCCATAAAAGCATCTCACCATCACTAAGACCTTCTTCTATTAGGAGCCCGTTGTTTTTTTGGTTGACCCACACTTGAAATGGAGCACGAGCTTCCTGAACATTTGAAGACTTAGAATTGAAATGACAGATAAGAACTTTTGAAGTAAGTGAACTGTACAATGAATATTAAAACCCAAACCGAAAGGTTAGCAATAAAAAAAATCCATGGATATCAAATAGTTTAGCAGACCAGAAAAAGTAAAAGAAGACCAACCAGTTCAGCTAGATCTTTTACCGACTCTCCACGAGAGTGGGGATTATCTAGTATCAACCATTGTGCCGTTATTGTACTCCTAACATAGTATAAATAGCGAATAGTAGCGCCTTTGTACGATGGCGGTATAACAGTTGGTAGCAACGTTCTCACCACATCTGCGAATCAAAATACAAACCGCACACTAAACTTGAGAAATGGCAACGATACCCAAGTTAAGTAGTCAATGCCATTATCAACATGAAGCATTTGGTTTGATTGAAAGACAAGGCACTAAACTATTCTGATTCATCTTCAACACTGATCAGTTACTAAATAGCAAATGATTTTCCAACAATAAACTAAGCTCATTCCCATGGAGATTTTTGAGATTGTGATCAATCAAAAAGCAGAACTGTGATCTTACATGTTTTAGTAGCTCCAACTGAAACAATCTGATTCGAAACCAGAGCCGTCGTCGATCCCTCCGCAAACACATTCTCACCTGAAAACACATAACAATGCCTCAAAAATTCCATCGAAATATGAAACGCAAGCAATAAAACCAATGTCTTCAATCCCACCTCTTCTCTGCTTGGAGCCCGGCGCAGGCTTCTGCGTGGCGAACCACTGCGTGTCCAGCTTCTCGACGCCCCGGATCTCGAAGCCGAGGCGCTCGATCAGCAGCGACAAAGAACTCTCGCCACGGACGTTAGGGTTCCCGATCTCGACGGTGACCACCACCGGATCGCCGGGGCCGTACACCTCCTTGTCCGTTTGGAGCTTCAGAGTCGGCAAAACCTCGCTCTTCAGAGCTTTCGCACTCGCCCCGACGCCGCCGAAAATGGCCGAAAACCTAGGCGGCAACATTGGAGATCTCTCTGGCCCAACGCTGCGGTGGAAGCAGAATCCGGCGAGAAAATTGGGATCTCCGAACGCGATCGGAGAGCTCAAAACAACAACAGAAAAAGCTCAAATCCTGCAGAACATCTTGTGTGTGTGGAAGAATTGGAATCGGAGGAAAGAGGAAAATTTGGAGGCAAAAATGGAGAATTGAGGCGAATCCAGATCTTGAAGTGAAGTTTTGTTGAGGTTGTTGCCTCTTACAAAAATGTCCTAGTTTGCTCTTCACTCATTTTTGCAAATTTGTACTATATTTCTAAGAAGTAGAACCTCCATAAGTTAATAATCGATAAATTAATAATTTTGTCCGGTCTGACTCGGGCCTAACTAGCTCAATTAATAATTCACTAAATTTATAAGATAATAATTTTTTTTAATAAGTATATAAGTCTCAAGTGATGTATAAATTAATAGTTCAATATAAAAAAATTACATAAATAATTATAAAATTATTATAAATAAAATATAATATAATATAAATAACTATGAAATCACATTAAATAAATAGCTAAAATTATACAACTAATTATGTATTCTTCTTAAAATATGATTCTATAGTAATTATTAAAGATTTAATCATCACTACTCGAAAAAGTTATTACCATTCCTCTTTAATATCATTAATTTATATGTTAATTGATAATCTGGTAAGATAATTTTTTTTTCCGATCCCAACAATATTAATTTATAGAGGTTTTACTCTACATCTAAACCTGAAGAAAAGAAAATCATAGTTTTAAAATTAATTTGAATAATTAATCTAAATGGTTTTATGTTTAGATCTAATTGTGTTTAAATATTCTTAAAATTAATTCAATTTTTTTAATAAACGTAACGTTGGTAAATTTTACATAAACGATGTGATACTTAATGAGTGAAATGGAAGAAAAATATTATGTTTTTTTTTTAATAATTCGAGTTCATTATGAATTGCTTTAGATTTAGATTTAATGTTTATAAAATATTCTAATGAAAAATTTAATCATAAAATGAATTATAAAATAAATACAAATATAAAATATTATGTATTAAAGTGGTAGAAAAACGTTACATGGTGATCTTTACCGGTAAGCTTTAGCGTTACATATTAAAGTACTACAAAAACGCAATACAAGTAATTTCTACTGTTAAGTTTAATATTATGCATTTAAAATATTTTGACACAAATTACCTTAATATTAATATATACAGTAGAATCTCTATAAATTAGTACTCGATAAATTAATAGTCGCGATTAAATATATTTTTGTCCGGTCCTGACTCGGGCCTAACTAGCTAAATTAATAATTCACTAAATTTATAAGATAACAATTTTTTTAGAAAGTAAATAAAGTCCCAATTGATACATAAATTAATAATTCAATATAAGAAATTACATAAATAATTATAAAATCACTATGAATAAAAAAATAACATAAATAACTATGAAATAACATTAAATAAAAAAGATAACATTACATCACTAATCATGTAGTATTCTTAAAATATGATTCTATACCTTTAATCATCACTAATTTAAGAAGATATTGTTATTCATCTTAATATCATTGGGATTTTTAATATTTCTCACATTGGTACTCTAATAAAATCTTTTTAAATCATAATAATCTCTCTTGATATTCTTAATGATACTTTAATATTCTCGATATAATAAATTGAAATAGTTTTTGTTAGTTAAGATGTTTATATAATTATAGTTGATAATACTTTTCTTTTCATTAATATATAAATTAATATGATTGAAATACTAAAAATAGTTTTTCGGAATATCCATCGATATTTTGATCGGCAAGCGATAACTCCCCCCCGAACACAGCTTACAACTTTCATCGTACTGTGCTCTCTAAAGAGAAACTCTACTCAAAATCTCAAAAGGTGCTGAGTTGGAATCCCATTCTAACTAAGGATTAGGGGTGGCAATTCGGGTTGCGTGCCGTGTTCGTGCCGGGTCTTAATCATTTTTTACTTATTTTATCAAGACCCAGACCCGCCCCATTTATTAATCGTGTTAGAAGACGAGACCCAGACCCGCCCCATTTAAATAACGTGTTTATCGTGTCTACCCGTTTAACCCAGTTAATAGATTTATTTACTTATAAATAATAAATTAATTCAATTTATACTCATTTAATTTGATTTATTTAACTATATTATCGAAGATTTTAAAATTTTACTAGCAAATCTTTATGTTCATCAATTGTAAGACGTAATTAATAAAATAAAAACATAAATTTCATATATAATAAGTACTAAAACACTTAATAACATATATAAAATGTAGAAAATGTATCTTTTTGATCTTTAATCGTGTCTAATCGGGTCTCATCGTGTTATCGTGTTCGTGCCGTGTTTACCAGTTATTCACTCGTGTTAATCGTGTTCGACACGGTTGGACCCAGATCCATTTATGGTAGACCCGGACCCATTTAAATCGCGTCGTAACCGTTTCGTGTAAAGTGTCCGGCCCCAAATTGCCACCCCCACTAAGGATTCTTGTGGTTCCGGAGAATCTAGCTACAGGAGAACTCCGCGAAATTTATGTGGTATTATCGGCAAGCGATATATCCATTTCTTCTCATTTATCTGTCGGCATGTCCGTCGACAAGCGATATATCCGTAAAATAGAGAGTGCAAAACGACATCGATATCGATATTTAGAACCTTGATTTCAAGCAGAGTGAAATCAAAATCCGGCACTTATTACACTCTCTCTTTTTGTTTTTGTCTGATCTCGGTTTTTTCAAGCCTACCAAGACTGAGTTCAGTTTCCTTGGTGTGACTTTTTTTTAATAAAAATGATGAAGAATTCAATAAAAAAAAAAAATCATTTTATTCATAATTTTTGGGAAATTCTCGGTAACTCATAAAAGGTTACGGTTTTGTAAGTTTTTTTTTTTAGAATTTGGGAGAAAATGAAATTTCATGAAATATAACTGCAGAGCGTGAGATAAAAACCCGTTTGAAGCAAGCAAAGGTGATAATCAAAATCCAATATTGAGTTTCTATTCTCTTTTTTTTTTAGCCGATCCTAATTTTATACCAGGGTTCTGTGTCAATTAGTTAGCCTTTGGATTTTTTTTCATTTTATCTTAAATGTCAAAATATTATCGATAACTCATAAATCAGTTATGGTATACAGTAAAATCTGTACAAATTAATATGGTAGGACCGTAAGATTTTATTATATTATCGAAGTTATTAAATTAACGAGATAAATTTTAATCATATTGGTTAGAATCGGGACCATACAAAAATATTATTTTATCAAAATAATTAATTTATCGAGTATTAATTTAACAATATATTACTGTATTATCGATGTACTATCGATTTTTCAGTAAACCGCAAAAACTTTAAATAAGTGTCCTCATACAAAGCAGGGGTGTTTTTGTAAGGTTTCAATGGAGTTGGGGAGAAGGGTGAATTGCAAGAATGACCTTATTTGAGGTTTGGTTTCGGTTTATACCCTCGGCACAATTCACTTTGTCAATGCATACCTTTCATTAAACGAAGTGGGCCCGCAAGTGAGGTTAAAGTAAATTTCACTCCCCTCTTATTTTATTGTATATTTTTCTCGTTTCTCTTTCTCTCTCCTCTTATTTTATTATATTTCTTGCGCGCTTTTATTCCTCTCTCCTCTTATTATATTAATATTTCTTCATGCGAACTTTCTCTCTCTTCTTTTTTTATTATTGATTTCCCGCGCTATTCGTTTATTCGCCTTCTTCTCCGACTGACCAGTAGTAGAAGCCCTAAGCTCCTCTTCCCTCTTCGACGATTCGCCATTTTTTTTCTTTATCTCCTACTTTGCCCACTCAACGTTCGGCTCCCATAATTTTGCATCACGTAGCATCAACTTTCACGTCGAACGGTTCATTGAAACTTGAAACTTTCACATTTATTATTATTCTTTGGGTAAACATGCTATAGCGGTACATCTTGTGTATTAGCAGTAAATTATACTTCCAGAACTTTAGCTTAATACTACACTATATTGTATCAATATAATAGCTACAAAACATTATAATAACGTAGCGGTATGACATATCGTGATAATAAATAGTGTAGCGTAGCGGTATCTTACAACGTTACGGTATTACAGAATTTAATATCAATATCAGACAATATTGTTTCATTATACCGCTATATGACATTGTGTATAACTTAGCGGTATTATGTACCTTCATACTAATTATTATAGCGGTATCGTATAATGTTACGGTATTTGAATTCCAGGTTTGATTCCTTTCCGTTTTCTTGATGTCTCCGCACTTGGTGAGCGTCAGTTGTGGAGGAAGGTGGATATACGATTCTTATATGTGGCGGTGGTTTGGACACCGAGACACAGGAACTTGTATTCAGGTTGAAACGTCTACATTGAATGGATATGCTGATTTGAAAGAGCTTCTGTATGTTCGTTGCAACATTTCAAGGCAACATGATTTGAAGGTAACTTATAAACCTTCTGACAGTAGCCAACCGCTAGCCCTTGGAAACGATGCAGACCTGATAGCGTAAATATGGGACGCCGCTGGGTCGGTGTGGTTGGATAAATTATACATCGGTCTACTGCCAAATGAAGGTCATGAAGCCGAAAGAGAACGGGTCGTTCATTTCAGCGCGCCTGTTGATATGCAAGAAGATTGCCCGACCGATGTGCAAGAAGATTGCCCGACCGATGTGCAAGAAGATCGCGCGACCGATGTGCAAGACGAACGCCCGTTTGATGTGCAAGAATATCGCCCGACCGATGTGCAAGAAGATCGCCCGTTTAGTGTTCTAGATTATCATCCCACTGATACGCCAGAAGATTTCCCGACTGATATGCCGTACGCTAACTGTAATGATGACGATGTGATATTGTCACAATTCATAGGGATGTCGAATTATTTTTTGGCACCAAATTCGTGTAGTCCGAGCATTGATGGAGGAAAACTTCCGGCAGTTGGTTTTCGTGACGGTATGAATCTCAAACTTGGTCATGAGTTTTCATCAAAGTTGGAATTGAAAAGATTTCTGGTCGAGGGTGCTTTCAAGGGATCCTTCGAGATGAGGTTAATTAAGTCTACAGCAAGATTATACTCGGTCAGATGCCTAAATTGGAAATGCAGGTGGAGGATACGTGCAGCGCAGATTAGGAACTGTAACACGTTCACCGTACGGATATATGAAAACACCCACACTTGTTCCATTGCCGGCCGAAAAGATGGCCATCGACAGGCCACTTCGTCGTATCTCGCTATCATGATCTCTAATACATTCCATGGTTTGAAACTACTTCCATGCACGAAAATGATTCAGGAGACTCTTTTAAATAGCGATATCAATGTCAGTTCCTGAAAGGCTTGGCGTGCGAGGTGTGCCGCCATTGACAGGATGAAAGGTACACCGGCTCATAATTACGAGTTTTTACCGGATTATTTTTACATGGTTGAAAAAAAGAACCCGGGTTCCCGTACCGCCATTAAGACTACCGCGGAAGGACGTTTTTTGTACTGTTTCATGGCATTATACGCGTCGATTATAGGATTCAAAAGTTTGAGGAAGGTGATTTGTCTCGACGCATGTCACTTGTACAGCAAGTACACGGGTGTGTTACTCGTAGCAACCGCTATGGATGGCGATGGTCATATATATCCGCTTGCTTTCGGTATTACAGACGCGGAGAACCATTTAGCGTTGGTATGGTTTTTAGAACGGCTCAAAGAATCAATCCTGGATGAGGAAGACTTGGTGTTCGTATCGGATAGAGGGGGATCAATCATTCACGGTATCCGTACAGTGTATCCGAAAGCACATCATCGATATTGTAATTATCACATCAGTTGCAACTTGTGGAAGTTTGGGAAGAAGAAGAAGAAGAAGAAGAAGAAGAAGAAGAAGAAGAAGAAGAAGAAGAAGAAGAAATCAACGGATCCCGATCGCGATGAAGAAATCACCGGCGTATCAAGTGATCCAAATCCCGATGAAGAAACCACCGGCGTATCAAGTGATCCAAATCTTGATGAAGAAACCGCCGGCGTATCAAGGAATCCCGATCCAGACGAAAACAACTTGAAATTTAAAAGGGGGCTAATGTACCATTATTGGGATATGGTACGATTATATAAAGAGGAGGACTTTGAGAAAAGATGGGATGTCTTCAAGATTAAGTATCCACTTGCTGCGCGATATCTCGTTCAACAAGTTGGGAGAAGATCCAATTGGGCAAGAGCGTACTTCAGGGGGAAAAGGTATAACATACTGACTTCAAACAACGATGAATGCATCAATAGTGTGCTGAAAGTAGCTAGAGGTTACCCTATTGTTGCCCTTTTAAATGAATGTCTTGGGAAGGTATCTGAGTATATATAAGTAGATACAATGACGCGAGAACTAAATGTATCGAGTCGTCCTATCCAGTCACTCCGTGGATTCGAGCAAAGATAAAAAAGAACGAGGTCAAATGTAAGACGATGACAAGTGGGAAGTGACGACGAGTGGAACAGAATTGGTAAGCCACCCCAAAGAGGTTGTGGTGATCGGTAGAAGAACGTGCACGGGCTTACGTTGGCAAACTACGGAATACCCATGTGCGCATGCCGTCTTGGCACTCTCCGCTGCAAGGTTAAATCCTGAGAATTTTTGTGGGAAATTCTTGAGTTTGGACAACTGGTCTAAAGCGCATTCTATTGCCGTAAAACCTATACCGCTACGTGAGGATTGGGAAGTACCTTCTCACGTCCGTCAAGTCTTTGGGAATATTAGACCGCCGGATGTAGAACCCTGCATAAAAGGACGAAAGAGGACAAGAAAATTCCTATCATTTGGGGAGAACAGAAGGAAGTATACGAGGTTCTGTAGAAAATGCTTGTGCGACGGGCATTATGCTTCAACGTGTACTATGTGAACTCCCTCTTTGTGTGTATGAACCAGGATTGTGCATTAAGTTAGTTTGTTGATCTACAAAAATATGTGAACCTCATCTTCCTTTTTTTTAAAAAAAAAAAGAACTAAGGATTCCTAGAACAGCGGTATGATAATAGCTATAGAAATTTGGACCATGGGAAGTTCCGGATTTCCGAACTTATCTTGAATGGTTCCCGAAGGAAGCATTCTGCAAAAACGTATAGCGGTATTCATTGCATCCTTTAATCCTGAAGAAATCTCCACAATAATCTGCAAAAAAGAGAAACAATAAGGGTTCATATGAGAATACTGATAAGAAGCGTAAAATGAATGAAAATAATTATAATGCTTGTGAATTATATAATTTGACACCTATTTTATGCGTTTATTGTAAGTAGGTGGTTCTAATAAGTTGGTGGTTCATCTTTATTCACTGACATGTATTATTAAATTGGTGGTATTAATTATTGGTTTGTCATCCCCGATTGGTATTAATTTGGTGGTTCTGTATGGGTTGACGGTTTGACTTTCCCGCATGCTTAAATATTTGTTTACTTACCGCTACTTGTATAGACAAATACCTCTAGTGGGAGTACTATATTTGGTAGCGGCGGAGAGCATAAATTATACATGATTTCAAATGTTCTCGGATAAGTGGTTGGAGTCGTATAGTGCCTTTATGCATACAGGTCGTATTAAATACTCGTTCTCCCACCAAACATGTTTAAACAATCACTCTTTCCCCAAGCGTCTATATAAATAACAATCCCTTAGACTAAAGTTAACATAAATATATCCTAGCGTTCTCTCTCCATGATAATATTGTATGAATGCACCGCGCTACGGTTCGTCAGCTGCTCCTCAACAATCTTTTATGCCGCCGTGCATTCATACAATATTTACAAGGAGGAGCAAACTTTTCTTGTATTTTCGCTTCGCTCCTACACGGATTCGGGTTTTGAATACATGCACGTCTCTTGTGGGAAATATAGTGTAGCGGCAAGAAGAGGAAGCTGCAAGTTCTTGTGGAATATTTATCTTTTGTTGACTTCAATACTTGTGTGTTGTATTACCGAATTAAAAGAGTATTACCGCTACTTTGTAGATAATAGAGGTAGTTCTATGAGTGTCTAGCGGTAGTTATCCTCAGAGACTTATCTTGTACGAAAAACTATCTTAATTCATATATATTATTGTAATACATTATTATGTTGAAATAAGAACGGGCTAATCGAGTTAAATATGCATTGTTTCACATTAAATGAAGAAAACTGATGGAAACACAAACCTTCCCGCCTATATTGTCATCCCGCTACGTAACCGGTAGGTATTGCTAAACCACCGCTACTAGAATACGTAGCGGTATACTAACATGAATCAATTACTCGAATTAGTGGGTGGCCAAACACATTAGGTGCCTTTATTGCATGCAGGTGGTATTAACTTCTCGTCCAACTCCACCAAGGCGTTTATAAAAAGAGAAGTAAAGTCTGTCGATATAAAATAATACTTGAATCGAAGAGCTATCTCTTACATACCATCTGAATCTTGAATTTTTAAGTAAGATCAAATACCGCTACTTCTTACTCTTAGCGGTAGTTCTAAGAGTGTCTGGCGGCAGCTAAGACAATCAATTAGCGGTATGTGGTTTAGATAGTAAAATTAAGGTTGTCTAAGCATATTTACTAGTGTAATACCCTTTTATGTTGAAATACGCATGAGTTAATCGAGTGAACTATGCATCTCTTCACATATGTGTACGAGTGAAGGAGACTTGTTCTATGATCCGACAATCTTGTTAGTTCTTTTGTCATTCCCATTATCCTCCCATGACCCATCTAGACTACCATTAGTTGTTACTGAGAATTTATTTAGCCACACTAACGGTTAAATGAAGCAAACTGATGGAAACACAAACCTTCCCGCCTATATTGTCATCCCGCTACGTAACCGGTAGGTGTTAACAGCACGAATTAACTACTCGTATCAGTAGGTGGCCAAACACATTAGGTGCATTTATTGCATGCAGTTGGTATTAACTACTCGTCCAACTCCACCAAGGCGTTTATAAAAAGAGCAATCCCTAACCCTAAACCATAGAATTGTATCCATCATCTCTCTCCATGATAATATTTGATGTTCGTCGGCTGCTCGTCGACAATCTTTTACACCGCCGTGTATTCATACAATATTTTCAAGGAGGTGAAGGTTTGCATCCAAGCATCTTCGCCATGTAAGCTTCGTTTCCATGATCCTCTTCGCTGTCGGCTTCTTGTTTCTTCGCCGTCGTGCTTCGACTCTACGAGCTTCATTTCTGACTATGATGTAACACATAGCGGTATTCTATTATTGGCTCATTAAGGGATGTATTTTGGAATGAAGAATATATGATTATGTAACGTATAGCGGTACTAAATATGTATCGTTTTGTGACGTACTTTGGAATGAAGAATATCTGATTATTTAATATGCTTCATTTTGTTTTGTACTTGATTGATATTCCCGCTATTATGTACTGTATAACGGTACCCAATATTTACTATTTTTGTCACATATAGAGGTAGGAATATTATAAGTACCAAAATGCCCTTTAATCGATATAAATAGAAGAAAACCCTAAAATTAAGCACAATTTGCAATATATACTTGCTCGCCGCCTCCTCTCCTTATCTCTTTCTACATCTTCAATGAACTGCCGAATCTGTGAGCACCAACTCCGGTATTGCATTACCAAAGTGTTAGCTAACTCATCTCTCTCAGTTAGTGTCTGACGTTTCGGTGATCCGATACCGGAGAAGGTGCTAGCGGTAATATATACCGGTGAGCAGGTTTGATTGTCAAATACGATATAATAGTTGTAACATAGCGGTAAAGATTGAAATACATGTCTTCGTTACAAAACACCATACCGCGTACCAGACAAATACTCACTTAAAGAACATCCAAAAAACGACAAAGAAAGTTACAAACATTATCTTTCCCCAACTGATGAAGTCATAGTAGTTTTGACATTCCAGTATTTGAATTGGTTGAAGGATATCATTTTGTGGAATTGGTTCGGGATCTACCCAATCAAAGTATCCGCAATTATCTTTTCCCTGATGGCAAGCAAAATACCAAAAATTACAACATTATCAAATTTTCAGAGATCAATAATAGAGTCATCATCAATGAACGTACCTTCATCTTCGAACAACACCTGAATCTTCTTCCTGGATTCTTCCACGTGTTTGACGTTAAGACTATCGTGTTGTTGCCGCATTTGCAAACACACTGTCGATCCTTCTGAGTTGGAGAAGTGCTTGAACTATCGGCGAGGTCGTACATTGTAGAGCTGCTATTTCTAAGGCCGAAAGTAGATCTACAATTTCTGGGCTTTCTTGTGATCTGGTGACGTGGGTGTCTTTACTTTATAGTCGATTTTCTTACCGTTGGTGACTAAATTGGGTTCTATATATAAAAGTACCAGCTATAATAATTAATAAGTAAGACAACTATAGCAAGAGTAGTAAACAATTTAGTAGGGGTTACAAAACTAAGTTATTCTAACTAACTGAGTAGCGGTTAGTAAATAAAGTACTCTAAGTGAGTAGCGGTAACAAATCGAAACAACTTATATTAGCAACGGTAACGAGGTAAAGCAAGTTATATTAGTAGCGGTAAAAGAGTAATGTAACATATATTAGTAGGGGTTACAAAACTAAGTTATACTAACTAATAGGCAAATCAATTAAAAATTTCCGCCAGCTCCTTCTCGCGACGGAAAGCCTTCCGGAAAGATGCCGCGTAGGGACGACTGCTCTCGCTTGTGCGGACCAGGGGCGACAGGTACGGCGTCCCCGGGCCAACGTCCAAAAGAAGAGGACCACCGAGATCGACGTTTCCCCAGCCCATTCATAGAAAAGGCCTGCATACCGCAAGCAAGCCTAAGATGCGCAGTCTGGTCGGCTCTAGGAGGGAAGGGCCCCAAGCGAGCCCATTCATAGAAAAGGCATGCATCCCGCAAATTGCGGTAGCTTGTCAACTTGCCTAAGATGCGCAGTCTGGGAGGGAGGCTGGCTATAAACTCGGCATATTTACTAAGTTTATCTAGATCTTTGAATGATGCAAAGGTCATCGTCGGACTGGACCTATGATCCTGCAACTCCCCCGGCCCCGCCACAAAGAAGTACCGACTCGGTACACGGCTAAGTGCGTTGGCTTCTCTGTAGAGCACGGGCCCCACATTGCGAAGCCAGGGCCTCTCCGTGAGTGTGTAGAAGCCACCTCCAAGTTCTTTCAATCCAAACAGACTCAGAATATTGTTCTCCGTTGAACGCGGCAACCCGACTTGGTGTGCGAGGACATACAGTGCCGCAATGATCTGGTAGCCCTCCGGGACAAGTTTGAATGGGGCCAGATCATTAGCCTTCAAAATCTCCATATACTCCGGTGCCAGGGGGAACGTCACCCCCGCCTCCAAGTGTTCGCGGCTCCATGCCGAGTAAGTTCGGCCATCGTCGTGCTTGTAGGTATGCTCGTACTTGCGATCAACCTCGTCTGGCAAAACCTCTTCATTGTCAAACTTTTCGGGCAATATCGCCTTCAGTTGCCCCCATTCAAAGCCATAAAAATGGGCAATATCTCTCAGTGTCACTTCATCGGTGAGTGGGAGAATCATTTTTTCTCGGTTCATTGTGGAGACTGGAGAGTAGTGGCGACTTACTCTCAGGGAAGAAGAGAAATAAATATAGACTTATGGACAGAGCTCTTAGCGATTACCGAGACATCGAGCAACTCAGACATGATTAATTGAGTTCTGTAGCGGTAATTAATTACGATCATGATTAAAGGAGTTGAAATCTCAAACGTCTATATTTTTATTATTTATTCACAAGTAAAGACTGTAACAACTGGCGTGATATGTATTTGACATGACGCGTGCATCGTCTTACAAATAGCAATATCATTGTAAATTAGCGGTATCATTGTAAACTAACGGTATCATCAACAACTAGCGGTATCATTATCAACTATAGGTTACAAACACGTGGCATGTAAGAGTTGTACAACAACTAGCGGTATCATTATCAACTAGCGGTAGGGAGAGACCTTGTATCAGTTACCGAGACATCGATCAACTCAACCGTCACAACAAAAAGGCTGGATTAGATCTATAGCGGTTATGATTAAGCCATGGAAAATCTCAATAGCCGCAATAATTAAGCACATTTCGGATTTGCTATTTGAAAGGACGTGTCAGTCGGTGTCTATTAAAAGGATGGTTCTACTTCCATCTTTGTACTATCAGAAACAACGATGTATTCGTAGGACTTTCCGGAAGACCTTGTGTTCCACAAGATCCTAGCCGAACTGCCGGCAAAAATTTTGATGGGATTAAAGAGCTTCTCGAAACGTTGGCTGGCAAGAATATCATGGGGAGACTTGTCGTTCATCAACACACATCATATTAGGCAGCGGATCAGAAACGGCCCACTCTTGATTGCCGCCTCCAAAAGGGACTACCAACAGGTAATATTGCTCCTTTCCGGCCAAAGGGTGACGGACATCGACGTGTCGTATCTTCATGCAGAAAATTACAAACACTTCGATATAGTAGGCTCCTACAACGGCTTGATATGCCTGTCGTTTGGGGGGGGGGTGGAGACGAGACTCGTGATTTGGAATCCGGCGACCCGGCAAGTGAGGCGACTTCCCGTTGCAGCTCCCTACTCACATGCCTTTCATGACACTGGGGTGTTAGGTTTCACCTATGACGTCACTATCAACGACTACAGGGTCGTCTGACTTTGCGTAGCCAAGGATTCGCTTTCCGTATGCGCACAAGTGTTCTCCAAAAGCGGACTTGCATGGAGATATTGTGGGTCCTTGACACTACCAGGGGCGCTTCATTGGCCACGGGACGTGGTAATGGTGGACGGGGTACTTCATTGGGCGGTTATGATTCACTCCGGGCAAAATAAATCATCATTCATTTCCTTCGACTGGCGGGACGAGGTGCTTTGTCTCGATGAAACTTAACCCGTGCTGTCGACGGTAGAACGGCAGGCGATGGAGTACTGGTGGAGAAATGTATGGGGCCCAGAGAATGACATGTACGTTGAGCCCGCCCATGATTACGAGGAGAGCTTAGTCTCTGTATTTTGATTATTGCCGTGCATATTAGTTATGTATAGCGTTTATATTAGTTATGTATAGCATACTAGCGCAACAACTTTGTATAGCGGTAACCTAATTATGTCGTAATAATTATGTCGTATAGCGGTAAAGATAGTTTTTGTTAACGGTAGAACAACGGTTGTTAAAAACAGTTATATGAAGTTTTTGTTTATTGCTCGACGATTTAAATTTAAGTATATTATCTCGAACGTATAGCGGTATACTTAACTTGGTAACAACGGTATAACATTTTACCAGAGGAGATAGTATCTGAGAATGAAAAAACTATATTATCTCGATTGTATAGCGGTAACCTAATTATGTCGTAATAGTTATGTCGTATAGCGGTAAAGATAGTTTTTGTTCACGGTAGAACAACGGTTGTTAAATAACAGTTATATGAAGTTTCTGTTTATTGCTCGACGGTTTATATTTAAGCATATTATCTCGAATGTATAGCTGTATACTTAACTTGGTAATAGCGGTATAAAATTTTACTAGAGGTGATAGTAATAGCGGTAGACGCACACTGGATAATAGAGGTATCAGCAAGGCTGTATCATTTTACTAGAGGTTATAGTATCTAAGAATGAACCTAGCGATAGCCCTTGGGCGTCGATAAATATGTTATACATATTGGCAAAACAAGTGAATAAAAAAACATAAACTTACTCGTAAATCGTAATTAAACAAGGTGGATAGAAAACATACTTGTCCAAAGTAATAAGCATAGTTACCACATACTGGACCAACGGTCCAAACAAAATAGGTAACAAAACGTAGTCAAAATATTACAGAGCTTATATAGAGTTAGTTCTAGAGTTGTAACGACCAATTCGTCCAGATTTCCATCAAGTATCGGGACCGGGCTGAAGGTACTAAACGGTCAACCATCGTGAAAGGGTGGCATCCGACCATGTCTAGTTCTATGAACTTCATAGCAAATATTCCAGAGTCGACAGGCCGGTTCCAATCTGGCCCTGAGGCGCGCCTCCATGTCCAACGCCGGTTCTTGAGATGTGCACGACAGGGTAATGCAGTCAAGTTTGACGCTTCCAAAATCTAAGGGAAGTAATCCTCTAGATCCCGCAATATCATTGACATCTTATATTCACTACCGTAGTTCGCCCGAGGAATAAATAGGTTAAACCGCGTTGTTTTGAAATCGGCTCTGCATGCTATCCATTGACCGTCAAAATTGATCGGGAAGTACAGATTATCCACGTACTCCCACGCTCGGCCGTAAAACCTTGGGTTGTCTCCTGATACCCAATCTACAGACCGAAAATCATCAACTTCCAGTGAACCGCTACGGATCTTCCCAGCAATGATAGTCACTAGGGTCATGAAGGAACTGTCGACAACAGCGATTGCATCGGAATTGGGAATACTTCCGGGAAAAGTAGCAAGTCGCTTACGGAGCCCGTAGGTGATCTCGTCGATGACCTGCATTTAATATCAATGAATTGGTTACAACAAATAATAAAAACAAATATAGAAATATTGCCATCGAAGAATTATTACCCCGTCGTCCAACGACCCATCACGGTCGACTAGAGTCTGAAAAAGGCTCGGTCGTATTTTTCGATACCACATACGACGGGCGTGGAAGCTTCTTTATCCAACCACCGGGTGAACAGGCGTTCGAGGTACTTCGGTGCTGGTGAGATCCGGGTAACAAGCTTTATCTCTATCCGAGTCCGAGTCCTCGCTAGCCTCAGCGCCAGGCTCAACATCCGACCCACCGCCTAGCTCAGCATCTTCACCTCCAGGCTCACCATCTGACTCAACATCAGACGCACCATCTTCACCTTCAGACTCTGCATCTGCCTCACCGCCGATGTCGCTCTCCACTGGCATCTCCACGTCATTATCCACTACTTCCATCTCGTCGTCGTTCTCCTCTTCAAACCCCGGCGGCGGTGGCGGTGAATCTGGTTGCGGGCTCCCCCGTCGCTGCACGATCACGAACCACGTTGTTCATATTATACATAGCGGTAAAAATGTATATAGGGAGTAACGGTAAACCTCTATCGGTACTATACAACGGGGTGTAAATAGACAGCTAGCGGCAATTCTAAAAAACATAGCGGCAATGCGATATATTCGGACCAATGGCGAAATGCTAGCGGTATTATGTGAAAGGAGCGTAAATATATAGCGGTATTGCTTTCATAGGTACAGAACAACTCCTACACTCGTCCTTCTTCGTAAACCACACTGTATAGTATATTGCACGTAAAAAAAGTAAACCCTAACATCATTACAAGTAAAAACAGTTCGCAAAGCATAGGTTTCTCAACGAATAAACATTTACCTCCATTTTTGTGGCCTTGGGGAGGATGAAGACGATGATCGGAGAAACTCGGGAGCTGAAAGGATCGTCCTTCGCCGGGAAAGCAAAGAGAAGAAAGCCTAGTTTCTCGAAGTCGTTCGCGAACCAGAATGAACAGAGCAGAGGAACGGGGAGTACGATGGAGAAGAGAAAGCGTTCGGAGTCTGAAGAGAGGATCTTGGGAGCGTCGAAGTGAAGTAATCACAGAGAAGAAGAAACGATAATATGTTTGAAAAAAAACCCTAAAATAAAATGTAATAAATAAACCGCTCAACAACTAAAGGGAAAATTAGTAATTTCGTAAAATACTGGATAAAAAATAAATGATAACTCGCAATTTGTATTTATTAAAGCGAAAAAGAAATGTAAAAGAAACCAATAGTTACAACGAGGATATGCAGCGAAATGAGATGAGGTCTTTTAGCCAATTCTTTGGGGGGAGAAAAGCGAAATTTGTCGAAAGATATTTGCAGAGCCTGAGATAAAAACCCATATCTCCATTGCCATTGCAAGCAAGAGCGAAGCATGGCGTTGCTATCAGTATCGCTGTCGCCACACCCACCTTCGTGTCTGCTTCCCTCCTCGAAACCCGCTTCGCTTTCATGGTCGTCTTCCTTTCCCAAGCTCGGAGTCTCCTTCAATTTCGTCTCTAAATCTCTCTCCAATCAGCACAAGGTAAAATTCTGCATGATTCCTCCTTTCGCTATGGCTGTTCAGAAGAAGTAACAACTTCAATGGAAGGAACCATTTCAAGTGGAAATTGAAGTTTTGATTGATTATAGCTTCGTACTGTGTCAAGCATTTCTGCTAGTTTTAGTTTGGGAACGTTGAGCTCTCGAATTCTTTCTTCTTCAACACTTAAATGGATTCCTTGTTTTATTTTGGATAAATTCAAATTACCTTGAGAAGTATTTTCTTGAGTTTTTATTATTTAGCTTTTTAGTCAGATATCCTAGAATCTATACTTGCATTGTCTGCCATTGTTGGGCCTTAAGCTCTTCTGCAATCCATGGTGATCTTGAGTTATTTATTTACTTCTTCTTTAAACTTAATTTGGAATGTTTCTTGGATTACTTCAGTTCAGTGTGCATTTTGACGAAATAGTTAGTGTATCTTGTTGGTTTGTTAATTGTTTATTATAGTCTTGCTCTTTTTTTTCTGCTCTTTTTTTTCTTTGCGAAATTTGTTTTAGAGTGATGAAAGGAATCATGTCCGAGTAATTATAAACACAATATCTGATGTCCGATATTACAAGGTAAAACCAGAATTTTGGATGTCCGATATTGTGTTTATAATTACATATGGAATTAGGGAATTTTGTGTTTTTTGTTGTTGTCGAGAACATCCTAGGCATAGCGCGGATCTTGCTCTTGAAGGTTTTGACACAATTGTTCATTATCTTTGAAATTTGCCAACTTGGCTCATCCTCTTCGTGCGTTTTTCGATATTCAATTTCAATCAACATAGTGAAAATACAATTTGAAATAAGTATAATTCATGCGGTTCTTGAAACGAACTTTCGAGTTTGACTATCTGCCATCGGGGCTATATTTGCAGGATTCAGTCATTCGGGCTGCTTGGACTCGAAGATCAAGAGGCGAGCTGGCGAAAAAACCCAACCGAAAATCATGGAAGCAAAGAACAGAGATGTACATGAAGCCGTTTCTGCTCAACGTCTTCTTCTCGAAACGATTCATCCACGCCAAAGTGATGCACCGAGGAACGAGCAAAGTGGTGTCGGTGGCGAGCACCAACGCCAAGGATCTGCGGTTCTCGTTGCCGTCGCTCATTGATAACAACGCGTGCCGCGTCATCGGGGATCTGATCGCGGAGAGGTCCATCGAGGCTGATGTGTACGCGATCGCGTATGAACCGAGGAAGGAAGAGAGGATTGAGGGTAGGCTCGGGATTATTCTTGATACGATAAAAGAGAATGGCATCATAATAGTATGAAAACATGACATTCGTTGTCGAACTATCTGTTGTGGATTCTCCATAATGCACTAAAAATGAATGTTCTCTCATTAGGGTTCTACTTATTGATGATATAATTATATACCCAAAAAGCTTGCTTCTTTGCTATCTAAATTGCTTAAATAAAGTAGTCTTTCCCAACTCTAATACAAATTTATCCCAAAAATAATAATTTAAATACTAGAATACCCAACATAATCTAAAATTTCAAGACTCAATTTTCTTTTATTTAAAAATATCAAGACTCAGCTTTCTTTTATTTAAAAATATTTTAATATTTCAATTCTAAAATTCTTTTGAAATTCAAATTATTAATGTTTATGGTTCATATTTTTGAAAACTATTATTGAACGTAGTATTGTTCGGTTGTCAATATATCCCATAAAATCTAATCAGTATAGTAAGTAATCATTTGAAAACCTTATAAATTACATGTTGGCATGTCAATAAAATATAACAATTATAAGATTATCGGTTACCGGTCATTACCTCCTTGTCTAAAGGTATTAGGTCGTACATGAAAACTTACTTGCCCAAAATAATGGTAAAACGAGATACTTAGATTAAAATTAAATTGAAGTATTTTTTTTATGAAACTCGATAATGAGGGTAATTAGGGCTAAAAATTTAAGACAGCAGCTATCATTGTGTGTGTGTGTGTGTGTGTGTGTGTGTGTGTGTTTTTTTTCTTCCTTTTTTTCTTTTAAAGCATGAAATTAGAGCATTTAGAATTATACATCCAGAGAGTAAACTTGTCTCTGTCATTTAGTAATCAGTTTGCAAGATCATGAGCACCTCTTCTATTTGTTTATTGGTTTCGATTGAAACACATAACTTTTAAGTAAAAATTTTTATAAGATAATCACTAGCTCCTCTCTCTTTGTTTATTGGGTTTGAGTTAAACACATGGTTCATTTTTATTTATTTATTTATAGCAAAACACACGATTATGAACACGACGTTACAATATAAGCATTAAAAATATATATAATTACGAGACACTAAAGCAAAATGGCCTCATCCACACAATTTCAAAGAGACACATACATAAGCATATGCCAAAGACAAAATGGCCAATGTGATGTGAGCAACAAGAATATGTTGATATGCTTTGCAGAATTTGGTTCGAAACATGATTGAAGAAATATGGAGAATGAGAATCGGATCCATATATTATATGGTGTTAAAAACTTAATTGTTAATGAGTTGTTGTAAAAGTTGAGGGAACTCTTAATCAAAATAATCACAAACTTTTGTATTGCAAGGAACACGCCAACGAATCTTGGAAGAGAACAATACCTAAAAGCTCTTCCACAAAGAATGGTCAAATACCACAGCAAAATGGCAAAGAAAGTTACTTAACACCCAAATGAGGGGGTTTATTTATTTAATATGCTTTTGATACTAAAATACATGGGTAAATATATAATAAGCTAAAATACAAGCTTCTCAAAATAATAATAATCAAACGAACAAAATTCTTGCATATGGAACGAGTACCGTCACTCTGCAACAAGTTAACACATCTTCAGCTAATATAACGCTTTCAATCTTAAGTCGTTTTAATTTTGATAAATGTCCCGTGTTGGTAGAGTTTGCCCTATCAACTTTAGTTTTTGGCAACATTGCCCCTTATGCTCTCAAAAAGTAGCACTGGTGTGATTTTTAACGCGTACTGAACAATGAGCTACTTTTTTTCGAGTACTTCTGCTAAAAATTAAAGTTAAGAGGACAAACTGCACCAGCATGCAAAGCTCATGGAGGCGTTAATGCCAATTACTCTCTACATTTTGATAAATTTTACAATTAATTGTCATATTCAAATGTACCTCAATAATGCGAACCTAAGGTCTTAGGTACAGATGCAACACTCACTCAGCCTGCAAATATAAATTAACCAATAGGCAAAAGTAAGCATCCTCCGAAAATTAACAGCAGATATTTAATAAATGATAATTTTCTCTCACTGTCGATAATTCTGGCGAATAACTCTTAGTTTACTCTATATAATTTAAATATTACCTCCATGAACTGCCACAACCCTTTACCTTCTCATTTTTTGGAGCAAAAATAACTTTGACAGTCTCGAAAACCTCTCCAATCGGCTTTCCCGCATCAATCTGATGAAAACTAGCACACTTAGGAATTTATATTTTGCAAAAGAAAAAATGTCATAGCAGTTCAGTCAGAATTAAGAGCACAAGATAAGTAGAAACGTTTGTTATACCTTTCGAACTTTTCCTTTCGATTCATAATGCTTAATCACAGGGAGACTGGACTCTAGGAAAACTCTGAACCTCTTCTTTATGGTGTCAATGTTGTCATCGTCCCTTCCCTTGTATAGCAAAAACAATTAAAATATTAAACGAAATTGCAACTTTAATAAGCATGAATTAAACCAAAAATTACATGATAAGTACAGTAAACTGTAAAATAACAAAACAAAATCAGGATATCACATTTTCCTAACCTGGTTCCTACCAAGAAGACGCCTCTCCATTTCTTCCTCGGAACAATCAAAAAACAGGACAAATGATGGCTCGATTTTGGTCTGCAATAAGCTTATAGAGATTATCAATCAACAAAAGAGTCCTCTACACTCTACAGTTGTATTCAGTGCCGGTAAAGACGATGAAGAAACAGTGAAAAGGAAGCTTACAACTTCCTCAAATGCAGCGCGGTTTTCCTCATTACGTGGGAAGCCATCAATTAGAAATTTGTCATTTTTATCTTGCTCCATTGCCTTTTGGAGAAGCTTGATAGTCACCTCTGACGGGACTATCTTTCCTTCTTTAATCATCTCCTGAATCATGGTGCTGTTGACGATTAAAAAAAAGTGTTAATAGCTTTGCAACATAAGGGTCACTTAAGACTTCATATTTCTCTGTGTTATGTTCTCATATCTCCATTTTTAGATGAACTTAGAGAAGTAAAGTACCCATTTTCAGATCCCGATTTGATTTCTGCTCGAAGAAGATCACCAGCGCTAAGATGCGTGTATCCGAAGTGCTCAACAATATTAGCACATTGGGTACCCTTTCCACTACCCGGGCCACCTGGAAACCAAGAAGTACTATCGAATAAGAAAACTCAAGTAATACAAGTAATAACATACAAATCACATTGAGATTATACTAGTAGTAATTACACAAAGCTTGAAATGCATTTGCGAACCAATTACTTTGATGTAACTTAAAAAGAGTGCTTACCCAACACAAAAACAACTGTGGGGTTCTTCTCCGCTAAGCTTCTGTTGATGACATCCTACCAAAGATAAATAAAAAATAAGAGCGATTCTTAACGATTAATTCAAGCACCAAAACAAACATTCAACTGCAAACCAAATCCACACACCTGGTTAGTAGCTTCAACAACAGCTCCCATACTGACAAATTAAGTTTTCCTTGAATACACTATCTGCCAAGCAAGATATACATACAATATGATACATGTCAAAATACGGATCAAAGCGAAATCGGAACATCTTACACGCCAGTAAGTTACGTGATTCGTGTCCACAGAGAATATTCCATAAGATCAATGAGCTACACATAGCTGGGATCGATCCTAACCTATATTGCTCACTCTATAGCATTCAAATCTACTATTCATTGATTATTTGGAGCAGATCTACCTAACAGAAAACAGAAAGAGCGTGAACATATAATTCCTTATAAAATCTCCCACTTTGCCATATTCAACTTTCTTATATGTTCTCAAACATTCATCAATCCAGTATACCAAAACAGATTCAACACTATCATCTCCCACGAAAGCCAGATCACGAACAAAGCACGAATCAAACGCCCTCAACTTTCAGATCAAAGCCAAATGACATCAAATAAGCAATACAAGACACCAAAAAACAGACATTCAGGCGAAATCAGAGAAACAAACGAGCCTAGAGAGCGAAGAAAATTCAAAACGCGAATTCGGCAACTTTCCCTCCAATTTCTTTCCCGGGAACCAAACAGGAACATACACCGGCGAGCCAAAGGCAAAGCCGACACGATAATCGCTCAGATCCGAAGCGAAACAGTGAATCTCGAGAAGGAAAATCGCAATACGAGAGAGAGAGAGAGAAATCTCACCTGTTCGGAGAGAGAGAGAGAGAGGGATGAAGGAGACAGATTCGCGATACGCGCTCCACGTTGTTATATAGTAGCGAGCGAGCGGCCACAGGGATATGAGTTTGGGCAGTAGGGGCATTATGGGAACTCCTTGTAAATGTTTGCCACTTTGCGTAGACCCAACGGCTTCAACGGTGGGGTAACTCTTTTATTCAATTAATTTATATTTATATTTAAATAATTAATAATATTCTAATTATACACGGAGAATTTATATCACGAATTTATTCCCATGCCAGAATTAGTTACTACTACCGATGCCTCTCAAGTTTGTTCACTTGTCCATTTTGGCCCCTATATTCTATATTTCTTACACTTTTTTCTTAAGTAGTGAAGATGATCCAGTATCCATTAAACCTTTGAGATTCTCGATCGCAATCCGATCTGATCTCTCGAAGATTGAAGAATTCATGTCACGGAATCTTCTGAGCTAGTGGATTCGACAAATCAATTTGATTCTCGGCTTCAGCTGGAGCCATCGAGTGAAGAACGCTCCAATGGAGAATTCATCGCTTCCTCTCTCTTGAGGATCAAGTATGTGTATGTGTAGTTTCCTAGTCTTCTTTGTAAGAACGTGTATTTGTCTCTGTTGAGCATCATGTGTTTGTAAGAATGTCTCTTGCATAGAATCTTATGTGTTGATGATTTCTCATGGACTTTTGAACCTCAACTATGAACTTTACTTGTGCTTTTAGACCCAAAAAAAAACGAAAAGAAAACTCAGCTAAATTGTTTGACCACTGTATTGCGCATTGAGTTCTCAAAAGTTGTGGCGATATTGATCTTTTGATAGCCCAAAACGCAAGCATGGACGATTCTTGTTCCGTTAGCAGCCCACGGAGAATCCCTAGCATTTCGAAGAAGAGGCGAGCAAGTGTATCGTTTCACGAGCAGGACGACAATAAGTTTGGGTTGCCCGGAGAGCACGGTCCCAAAACGTCTGAAGTTTATGGATTCGTAGGGTCCATCACAACCATCGTTGCTACAGGTGAATTACTTCACTCAACTTTATTTTGAAACCCTTTTTCATTTCAAATCATCGAGTTTAGCCTTTTTCAGGCTCGCTATTGAAATTTTAAAAAGGTTGATTTGAATTCGAATGTGAGGATATATTTGAGTGTTGTGCCCCTGAACTTGTCGTGTTATTGCACTCGCTAATCACTTTTTTAGGATATTTCCTCTTTGAACTTATAAATTATAGCACTTTCTTCCCGAACCGCCAAAATATCTACGGCTTCCATCAAGTTTTTAATCTACGTTCGATGCACACATGGGGATGCAACAGTATGAGAAATTCAGAGCATCTAATTTTACACTCTATTTAACGATGCGCCATTTTCTTGTCTCCTTTGAGCAGCTATTTTCTTAATATGGGCATATCTACCTGATTCTTGGCTGCATTCTCTCGGAATATTCTACTATCCCAGCAGGTTCGTTTGCATTTTTTTCTGCGGTGTTCGAATTTTGATGGAATTTTCAATCACTTGATTAGCATTAGCATTTTCCTTGAGAAATCCTTTGAATTTGAAAGAAAAGAAGGCCCTAAAGGCTAAATTTTCATTTGAACTAAAAATAAGTTCACGCCAATTTCTATCAATTCGAGCAATTTGCAGCTACGCCCCTAAAAGTTTTTAATCTCAACAAGTTCAGGAGACAGCTGCAAAAATTCATTATTTGCGTCAAGTTGACAATTCTTCCCCAAAACATCAACATTACATTAATGAAACCGTCTAGTATGTAAGGGTTAACAGGGCAACTGCTATATCACACAAGCTCATGGAGAAACCGATTAATAACACAACTTCCGAGGCCATAGCTATGAATTACTCTCCATGTGTTTGCTTTGGTATACCGAATTCGATAAACAGTCGTCTTGCAAAATGTAGAAGAATGCCATGCTTGTGTTTGTTGGAGGGTCTGAGAAGCAGTGGTGTATCTTGTGGGACAAGCAATTGAGTCCATTTAGTACTTAATTTATAGCACGTAACTACTACATATCAGAAACATAGAATTCTCAGCTCACTCGACATTGTTAATATGTAGGTATTGGGCCGTGGCAGTGCCGACGTATGCGATGGTGACGATAGTATTGGCGTTAGCATTTTACATTGGCATCAACTTTATGTCCACACATTCGCCCACTTCTATGAATAACATATATGGTGAGCCTCTACATTTTATCCATTAAATATGATACATGTCTAGCATATTTAGGATTAGAGGTTGGTTGTTGATTAGGTCGGGGCTGGTCGGGCCCATAAGTTAGTTATTACGTAAAGCGTGTTCTGTGTGTTTCTCGTTCTTGTTTAAATTAGAAAACAATGTAATATATTTCTGTATTTTGCAGATGAATTTAGTAGAGAATCTTCAAAGGTGATGGGTTGCGAGGAGGGTGATGACCAACCCATTGAACCCATCTCTGATATTGGCATTGACACAATAAACCATCTCATGTTTAATGATTTCAGCTAATTTTTTTTCTTTTTTTCTTTGAGGTTTGGATCATGAGTTAATCCTGAAATTAATGGATTAAGTTGCGGGTTTGAATATCATACATGGCAAACATATCATAAACCATAAAGGCTCAAGTACTAATCATATAAAGCTAAAACTTGAATACTACTCTTAGTCTCAAACATACCATAAAAATGATGATTGAAAATGATTAGTTTATTTCTTTAATTGAAAATGATAAGTACATCACTAATCATACTTGTAGGAGAAGGAAAATACAAACTGTAGTCATTAAAAACCTAAACGATTCTAGGGAACTAACAGCAAGATACAAATTTGACAGCGCCTAATTAAATAAATAAATGACTATACAATATTGATTACAAAATAATATGCTAATTACTGATAGCATATTAGGTCATTTATGCTGAATATTATATAGTATAATGAATGCATAATATTCAATCATGAACAATCAATTTTTTCTACTTGCAATTTTTTTTTCTTTTTTTTGTAATAAAAAATAACCCACTATATATATATATATATATATATATATCAGTTACTCTCAATAAAATGTGACAACTAAAACAGCAAATAATACATCATTCATAAATAATTGTTTTCAAAATTGGTAATTCACCTCAGTATGCCATGTCGTTTGGTACAAAAGCGAAGTAGATATTTATATTTACATGTAAAATCAAGAGCCAAACCCAGTACTGTCGAAGCATCTTTTATCAGCCAAACTCAACAAAATCTCGTTTCTACCTGTTTTGCTTTCAACTCTCCATTTCTTTGCTTAGACGATTCTACCTCCTGAAGTATCATCTATGGTTTTCGAGTGATCGAAACGGTTATCCTTTGTAAGCCAATCCCTCAAGTGATCTTTCGCCTTGTTTCCCAGTCTAGGGTTCCTTCATCGCGTTGTCATACTTCTATGCCAGAAGAATGCAGGCTCTGAAATCCATCTCAAATGGCTTCACCAAGTTCTTCGCTTTGTTGAACTTGAATCCGAGACATCTGCGTTATCAGAAGCTCGTGCACTCGCTTCTTTAGCTGCAGAGATTGAAAACTCAATCTACTTATAACTGATTTGTCAAATAGGTATTTAGCAATATAGATATTATAGTTTATTGTTTTCCTAGGGCCAGAACTAAGTTAATTTCTTCGAATTACTGTGATCGGACACAGATACCAGATATATAATCAAAGAGATCAAGAACTCTTAATTGAAAAACGTAATCCCGGTCAATAACTAGAGAGTTGAGCCAGAAAACTCTTGCACTGAATATCAGTAGGAAATTTTACTGATAGCTAACCTTAGATTAAGTGCCTATATATATATATATTTAAAACTGCATCTCATACTTGTTATCAAATATCCTCAAACTAAGAAAAATGAAATCTCACCTCATCAAGCCCGACTTTGGTTACCTCTGATAGAAGTAAAGCCCCATTGGGCCCTGCTTTCCTGTACTTTAACAACTCAAGATCCGTATCATCGGCTTTTTCAGTGACAAATAACACGGGAGAGTCTTCCAATAGATCACATTTTGAGACGACATCGATCCAAAGATGGTCCGGAAATCTTGCTTTTATTTCTTTGTATATCATAAACTGCATAACAACAAGAGCATGTCATGAAATGCAGAAATAGGACCATAAAAGATTATCTCTATTACGTAAAATTACTCCCATCATCAATGCTAATTTTTCATGTAACTGCACATGACATGGTATATAAGTAAAATACATATAAAACAATAATATGGTACCTGATCCGAAGCAGACATTCCACATTCTCCAGACAGATCGTGAACGTAAAGTACAGCAGTTGGCAGATGTGAGAGAACAGCGAGTGTCAACTTCTCCAAATTATTCCGATCCTCTGCATATAAAGCAACAAGGTTTGATAATAATTATTAATAAGTAGTAAGCAAATACTATGCCTGAAAGGAAGATTGCAGAGTTTAATCTATAAATATCATTATGAACCGAACTCTCAGAAAACGTAAAAGAGTTCTACCATCGCATCTCTTTAGCAATCCCGGAGTATCTGTGACCTGCACAAAATATATAAATATTATTTATAGAAGAAGTTTGAATTTACACAAAATATCTTAGTCATTGAAAAGAATGCAAAGAGGTCGTAACCTGAAAACGCTTGTAGTTTGAAACTATATGACCCATCAATATTCCTCTCGTTGTGAAAGGGTAGTTGCATATCTACACACCACAAAAAGGAAATTGATAGAATAAAACTTCATTTGGTTATAAACTGTACTTTTTTATTATTATTTATGACATATCTTACTCAATAATGTATATATTGTATATACACACATAAGTCATCCATTCCATGCATTGATGCATGGTCAACTCAAATTAAAAGAAGGGATGACTGCGTAAAAATTACCAAAAGTTTAGTAGAGAAAAGGCAGGGTCCCACTGATTAAGCTACTTATTTGATTTATAATTATAAAACTAAAATTTGGGGAAGTCATATGGGAGTGACTTATGTCATTCCCACTAACGGTAAACATTACAGGATGGATAATTCATTGTTGCCACTGTTTTCATAAGATTGAGAGCTTTCGGTGCAAAAAAAAAAAAAAGGCGCTGGTCCAGTTGACTAAATTTTAGGTAGTTTTCCGCAAATATCCCTTAAGGAGAACATAAATCATGAAAGAAGAAGTTTGAGTCAAGGATCATACCTCGGGCTTTCCTGTAGAGAGAATACGAACTAAAGACGACTTTCCCACATTCGGAGCGCCAACAAGACAAAGCGTTGGTGTTTCGAGATCGACCACTGGCATTGCGCGTAAAGTCTGCAGGAGTAATCATGTACGCAATTGGAAAAATGAGATATTAAGAAGTTTAATAAGTGAAACATGTGTGATTCAGTTATTCTCAATGTGAAGTTGCAAGAAACAACTTTAACAGCACCCAAGAGGTACATAGAACATATGACAAGTTTCCGAAGATCCGGATTAATTTAAAATAATAGTATTAGATTTAATAGGATTTGATTTAGTCTATTTGTTTGCTTCCTTTTTCTAAATATTCTATAAATCTCGTTATTATTATAATATACTCATAAGCTATACATATTCTAAAACAATCTCAATAATGCTTTTGTGAGGTATTTATAAATAAATAAATAAAAGACAACAAGAGGAAGAGAAGCTAATTTTGTAAATACGATAACTAATTTGACGTACATAAGATCTAAAGTATAAGTACCTTGGCGATGTCTAGCAAATTATCGACAGCTTTCCCTCCTTGGTTGAACATATCTTCGACTTTTTTCATCCCCTAAAGCCAAAGAACGGTCGATTAACGGATTTTGAAGATCTCAATATCCAAAAATAGGCAACATAAACTGACCTCAGTGAGACGCTCCTCCGCTTCTCGCTTATTTACCGACTGCGAAAGTTTTTTTAAGAAGATTTTATCAACTCTCCGTCTCAGACATTGAACTTTTCACTATACTAGTTGTTTGTGTTTATAAATGTATATAGCCGGAAGGACATGAGAAGCAATGAATCAGAGAGATCGATAAATATAATGTGGTTTAAGATCAGTGGTTCGAAATGTAGCCAAATAAATAAATATATTTGATTATTAGAATATAGAGCATGGAAAAGTTAACAAATTATGGAGCCGAAACTCGGACCTTCGCACAGAGAGAAGCATGCTCTTTACCAGCAGATACCACCCTCTTCTTCAATGAATCTACCTTACTCAGCACCTGTACACATGTTTATATACTCAAAAATTATTGTGACTACAAAAAATGGAAGACTCGTGATATTCTTGAAAAGAGAGAGAGAGAGAGGGAAAAAGAAAAAAAAATCGCCGTTTCGCTTTTGACTAAGCACAGTGATTCAATGGTAAAGCTACTGACCAACGTCTTTTTCAAGCCGTTGTCTCTGTAAAGCGTTAATTTTCATTTTTTTAGGAGGCTAACAAAACTAATCTTTTGAAGCAGTAAAACTGAAAATTGTTGTCCTTTCAACTCATAGCATCGACGATCTTTATAAATGCCTTGGAAAAAAGAAATAAAAAAAATCGTACCTCTTCGTATTTTCCATCACCGAGAGTCAATTCAATAAGGGCTCGCTCATAAGGATGCAGAGTGTGCTTCTTTGGAAAACTCTCCAAATAAGTCCTAAGGGGAACCGCCAATTCCTGATTGAGATGAAAATCATATTAATATATATATATATAGCATAAATTATTTCCTGCTCATGAGTTTACTATAATCCGATCAGCGTAATTTATCTAACACTAACAAAATAAAAGTTTAAGAACGGACTTTCATCAGCGCATCAAGTTGCTTTGCACCTCTGTTTCTCTCTCTCTTCGCAATGTTGGCAATACCTGTAAATTGTTCAAGCTATATCAAGTTTTGAGTAGTATCTCCAGTTTATCCGAGAAGAACCCGGAAAATTTTAAATCCGCTCATTGATGCGTACCCTTTGTCGGGGGAACCCTCTTTGCTTTTCTTAGCGCCGAATAAAGAATGTCGAAAGCCGGCATCACCATCGGCAGTTTTTGAAATGCACCGACCGTCTCAATATTCTCAGGTGACTTTTCCTGAGTTATACAAAAGAATGAGAACAGCAAAAAGCGGGATAAAACTAAATAAAAAATTAAGACGATGCTAGATCTGTCAACCCGATTATTCTCATTCATTGAAGTCATTTCTACTGGTTTTCAAATGCTACATAAAAAATAAAAACGGCTAAAATACCTTGGATTTGGTTTCACTCTGGATCTTGATGACCGAAACGTAGCTTCCGGTGGAATGGACGGCTTCATAGGACGTAGTTTGGATGTTCTTGCATAAGAAATGGCGCGGATAAATCTTTGCACCACGTATCCTATAAGCCCCTGAATTTGGAGGTTGAGAAAATAATTCAAATTACACAAGAACATACAGCTATATAACTAGAGCTGAGATTCAAACCCTAGTCTCATGCATAGCACAGCCCTTGAATCCATAGTAAACAAACAAAATGTATTGATGAAAAAGAGTAATCCGTAGTGTATCTATCTACATCAAAAGGAAGTCGTAAACAAGCTTGTTGATTCGCGATGATGCAATGATTATCCACAATGAGAGGTGAAAACGCAAATAAGATTAAGATGAAGCATGGAAACTACGTGTTGGGATTTGATACAAGTGAAGAAGAGCTGAAGCTCTGTTCATCTTCTCTCTCGCTCCTTCAATGGGCTTTGGCGACGACTGATGAGACGAGCTTGGAGGAGAGAGACCAGGGCGGCTATGGCGACTGACGAGCTTGAAGGAGGAAAGACAATGGGAGGTTACGGTTGACAGAGCTCTGCTTTATGACGATTAAAATAGAGTGACATGTCGTTTTATAGTCAATTGACAAAACACCAAGTCACAAGAAACGACATCGAACCTAAATAAACGTCGTATTCGTAGAAACAACATTATAAATTGGGTTAAATTAAATTTTCTTCGGGATAATTTTAAATCTAGAATTCTCGTGATAAAGTGCCAAAAATTAATTCTTTGTTAAAAGAAAAACAGTTAAAAGATACCATCAAATTGTATTTTAGTTTTGTTTTATACCTTCTAACATTTTAGGTACGATTTCGTCGTCTTATTTGTAAAAATGACAAATTTACAACATATTTGGGATTGGTCAAACAATCAAAGTACGGATCAAGAAAAAAAAAGTCAACGGAAGCTCATCAAAAAATGAAAGCCTGTTGACGAAGGAAGCTCAACGAAGAGGAAGGTCCATCCCATTAAGCAATATTGTCGACTCTTGGATTCCCGGGTCGACGAGAATATCCACTAATTCCAAGGAAAGCCTTTGACCAGCGGCAGCGCCGCTCATGGTTATCTTGGCCGATTGATCTTCCAATACGCTAGTTTCAATAATTCTTGTTCTTTACACTTCTGCAATAAACACAACTCAATTATTCTCATCATATTTTAGTTTACTCTTTACACCATTTTTACTCTCTTTTAGTTTTCTCAGCCAAGTCTAATATTTTTTACGGAAAGACCTAAGCTTTCGAATTTACAAAATCAAAGTTTTCACTATGTGTTACTTCATGAGGTGATTTGCAATTTTTTCCTCACACTAACTGTTACGGGTAAAAACGGGATTGATTTTCATAAACGAATCAATTTAACGGGAATTATCGTATTAATTCCCTTTAATTTATTAATTGATTCAATTAATCTTTTAATTAAATCAATCTTAAAACCCAAAACTCCCTCCGAAGGCCCGTTTGCGAAAAACAAAGTGTCCCGATGCTCGTAAAAATATGAAAACACTCAAAAACGACATAAAATTTGTAAAAAACGGACACGGGACGGGCCCGGGAGCGAAAAAGGCCCAAGGCCCCTTCGGTGGGATCCACAGAGGCAACAGCCCCCAGGATCGCGCCACGTGGCGGATCCAGGAGCTGCCTCACCCCGCAGGACCCACCCGCGCACGCGTCAGCCCACTTGTGGGCGTCTTCCCTCGCCCACTTGCGTGGGGCGGGCCATCATCGGCCCCGCGTAGGGCCGGGGACTCCCCATCTCGCCCACTTGCGAGGGGCTTGCCCTCGGTTGCCACGTGTAGGGCGGGGATGACCCCTGCCTTTGAGCCGCACGCAAGTGGCCCTCTTGGAGGGCTTGTGGGCCGTCCGATCCCGCTCGGACGGCCGGGATCGGACCATCTTGATCCGGGGACCTGAAAATAAATAAATAATTGCCCAGGGACCCTTGGGACAATATTTTATTACACGTGGGCCCCCGGACCCTACTATAAATAGAAGCTCAGTTCTGTCAAACGGTAACTCATTCGAACTCACTCGACTCGAGTTCTCTCTCTCTCTCAACCCCCGATATACTCGCCTCCCCTCAAATACCGTTCTAATGTTGAGCGTCGGAGGTGAATCAGGGGGTACCCCCCCCCCCCCCCCCCCCTGTTTCCCTTGACCTCGGGTGTTCCCATTTTTCAGGTCCCAAAAAGTGAGAGATTTACGAAAAGCGGAAGCCCTGGTGAAATTCCTACTCTGTCCTTGGTCCGCCTGATAGGCCCAGTTCTACGCGGTGTCCAGTCTATCTCCCCAGTCCATTGCGCGGCTGAGGGTATAGCCTGGGGACACGAGCATGGGCCCACAATTCAGAACGAGGGGCCCGACCTAGGGGAATTTCCACTAAGATCTGGACGGCTGAGGGATCGTTCTGAGAAGAATCCCCTGGAGAAAATCCTAGGGAAGGTCCATGACCCCACCTGCCCTTGTTCTAAGATCAGCGCGGCCTAAGTTCTGTCTCTTAGTTCTCGAATCTGAATAAGATACCGTGACTCTATGGACAGTTCCTGCCCGGACTAGAACAAGCCATATCAGGTCGAGAATCTAACCTCCCAGGATTCACTGGTCAAAAGTACTCCCCCGTTCGATGGTACCTACGATCTGAGCAGTTCCCGGACCTGTAACCCCGACCTCCGGCCATGTGGTAACAGATAGTGTGTAACCCGGGTCACCTAGGACCCCGACGGCAAAGAGACCTTTGACCAGGCTAGTGCCAGAAACACCTGCTCTGGGCCCCCACATCGGTCAGTTAAAACCTCACCCTGAAGTCAGCGGCAATCGTCCCGGAGTCAACGGGGGTCAGAGGGAACAATCATTGACAACAAAATTTGTCATCCCCTAAACAGGTCCATCCAAGGCCCATCCAGAAGTCAACAGAAGCCCGCCACGTCATCAACGACATTGGGCCAGGCCCAAAATACACAACTTGGGCCTCAACAGTGTTTGATCCAAAAAACGGCATCAACAATAACCATTATAATTTTTCAAAATCCCAAAATTGCCCGTTTTCATAATTTTAAAAATTATTTTATATACCCTTTTTTAGTTTGACAAAAAAATAACATATGCTTTGTAAAAGATTAACCACCATCAAATTTCGATATATTTTTTTAAAATTAATATATGTGTTATAGGTGATTTTTCGCCAAATCGATTTCAGCTAAAAAACGTCCCCTGTAGGCCCATATCTCAAAGACGAAAAGCCCAAAAAGTGTGAAAACAATTTTCGTTAATAGATTAAAGGTCGAGCAACAAAACATGTCGTCTGCGCGCCATTGTGGATCCCGGATCGCCCTAACGCGCCCTAAACAGCTTCGACGCGCCCTAACACTCTTTGTCAAAGGGCGCACGCCCTGTCAGGGCGCGAACACACCCTACGCGCCCTGTCAGAGCGCGGGAGGGACTAAAAATTTATTTTTATTTATCCCGAGGCCCATGTCCCCTCCTATAAATTGGAGCTTGATTTCATTCAAACGGTAACTCCAATTGAAACACTCTATATAGCGATAAACACCGTTTTCTCTCTTCTATATATATATTCAGGCGGGAATACCCGACTAAGGTCGTAACGGAAGCGTTAGCAAGAGCGGAAGTGCCCGATCGCCTACCTGCCCTACAGAGGCTCCGGTTCTCAACGGTCGCCGACCTATATCCCGATTCCTAGGACTTTGCGGTAACGGGGCGGAGGACCCGGTCCCGGTACGACAGTTAGCGGAGGGTCCGATCACCGACCTGGCCTGCGGAGATTCTAGCTCTCAGTAGTCATCGACCTATATCCCGAGTCTTAGGACTTTGTGGTAACGGGTCGGAGGACCCTGTCCTAGTCCGACGGTAGGCGGAGAGTCCAATCTACAAAAGGAGCTAGCCAGAGCGGAAGCGCCGGAGGAATCCCCGGCTCACCGGAGGAATCGCCGACTCCCCAGAGGAAGGTCTGAGCACCGTCTGATTCTCGTCTCCACCGTCGGCCCCCCAGCTCACCGGAGGAATCGCCGACTCCTAGAGAGAATGCGCAGGAGGAATCCGCAGCTCTCCCACCATCAGCTTCAGGCTCACCCAGGCCAGCCCAAGAACGACTCAATCAACGACTACTTTGAACTACGAGATGAATTGATCCCATTTGCCTGCAAATGGGTACGTAGGCAGCCTCACCATGCTCAACGAGGCGTGGCATCACATCATCATCACTCGTGGCTCTCCCAGTCATCGACCTGTCCTACAGAGGTTCCGGTTCTCTGCGGTCGCCGACTTATATCCCGAGTCTTAGGACTTTGCGATATCGGGTCAGAGGACCCGGTTCCGGGCCAACGGTAAGCGGAGGGCCCGATCCGCCATATCCTTCAAGAACAGTGAGTCAAGCATCTAGCTCAAGAAAGTCAACAAACGGCGATGAGCCCGGCCCAATATCATTTCCTTCAAGAACAGGGAGTCAAGCATCTAGCTCAGGAAAGTCAACAAACGACGATGAGCCCGACCCAATATCCAACTTTGAGCCACTACAGTGTTTGATTTATTTTTCGACAGCACGATTAAAAACATTGATGCTAGTTATGTGAGATTACACTTGAGTATATTAACTTTAGCTGTTTTAAAATACACACTATTACTTTTAAGTTTTAACTTCTAACTTTTAGAAGTAGAGTGTGTATTTTTTTTCTTTCTCTTTTCTATTTAAAGGGTATAAAATTCCCTTATAAATAATCAACAGACAGCACAGAATAGAACACAGTTAAGGCATAAACCCTAGCTCTCTCTCTCCGTTCCACTTCCATGGCTCCCACACGCTTCGACTTCCCTCCCCCGGCTGACGACGATGACTCCCCCACCTCCGGCGAGTCGTCGGCCGAACAATCCGCCTCCGATTCCTCCTCCGACGACGATTCTTCGCCCGCCAAGTCCGCCGTCAGACCCAAGGCGGCCATATCCCAGGCCGCCGCCACGCCGACCCCCAAGGAGAAAACTTCCGACGAAAGCTCCGACGCTGACTCCGGCTCCGATTCATCTTCCGACGAAGATTCATCGCCCGTCAAGTCTGTCGCATCGGGAGAACCCGCCGCTCCGGCAGACGGACCCAAGACGGCGATATCCAAGGCCGTGGCGCCACCGACCGAAAGCGAGCCTTCCGAGGCTCCGAAGCGCAGCAAGAAGAAAAGCTCCGACGACGACAGCCATGGCGCCGCAACGCCGACTAAGTGCCCGGCCGATACCGAGACCGACAGTGAGCCTTCCACGGCAGCGAAGAAGAAGAAAAGCTCCGGCGACGATGACAACCCTGGCGCTGCGTCGCCGACCAAGCGCCCTTCCGAGACCGAGAGTGAGCCTTCCACAGCAGCGAAGCGCATCAAGAAGAAAATCTCCAACGATGACAACCCCGGCACCGCGTCGAAGTCCTCGAGGCGGGTGTGGAGCGACGACGTTGAGATCGCGATCCTGCAAGGAATCGTCGATTACACGGCAAAGAATGGATCTTTCGCCGCTTCGGACATGGGCGCTCTCCACGACTCAATCGCTGAGTCGCTAGAGTTCGATTGTACCAAGCAGCAGCTTTCGGAGAAGGTTCGCAGCCTGAAAACTAAGTACTTGAAACTCAAAGGGAAGAACTCCGAGCCCTCCAAGCCCGCCGAGAAGAAGGCATTCGAGCTCTCAAAGGCGATCTGGGCCGGGGGCGGTGCTGCGAAGGAGCCAAAGTCGAACGGCACCGCTCTCAAGAAGACTGCATCAAAACCGGTGGCAGAGACGGAGAAGCTCCGGATGGAGCAAGCATTCGAACCGTATCCGATGAGGTTGCCGGATTCCGTCGTACAGCGGGGGCTGGAGTTGGCTCGGGGAGAGAAGAAAAGGGAATTGGAGGCGAAGTGGAAGGAGATTGAGATGGGGGAAGTGGAGCTGTACGTGAAGAGAAGCGAGTTGATGAGCGAGCAGGGCAAGCTGATTCTGGAGGCTCTCGAGTCTTCCAATGTTTAAGGTTCAGAATTTAGTTACCAACTTAATCTTATGTTAGTATTTCTGTGAGTAAGGTCTGTTTTTTTTTATTATTAAGTTAATGTGGTATCATTCAATACAATTTTGTGTTCCAATTAGAATATGAATATGTGAGTAGATGATTATCTCTTCCCATTATACATATACAAATGTGGTATTTGTGCCAAGGGTATGATTTTATACTGATGTTCTTAATTAGAACATTTTAATTATCCTGTCACGAAGGTTGCTGTGTAATCGACGTAGTCGCAGAAACATCAAATTCACAACAATTTCAGTTACCTTTTGAATATTGTAATATAGTTTTAAGTTTTTTTGTGTTTTTTCTAAGTTTTTTTTTATATAATTTTTAAAGCAGAATGATCAGAGATTAATGATAAAAATTATTATTTTATCGTGTTTTTATCATGTGAAAATTAATCGAGATTAAGAATATATCAGTACCATGATTTTTACCCATGAATTAATCAATTTTTCGATTATTTTAAAAGAATCTAAAGTTTATAAACTTTATATCTGTATATACATACATATTAAAATAATTTTGGTTAATAAATTTTTTATGTTAGATTTGTTAACTTGGTAGTTTATTTTTTATATTAGATTTGTAAAAGTGAAATATATATATATATATATAGATATTGAAATACCTTATTGTAGTTTATTTTTTATACTAGATTTGTATAGGTCTACATTTTGGTATTTTAATTTACACTTTCACATCATCCTTAGCAAGAAAAACAGGAATAACCTTTTTATGGCATATACATAGTATATATATATATATATTATATACACACGGAATTATTAAAAGTACACCTATAATTATAAATTGATCAATAAAATAAGAGGCAATAAAATTATAGAATTGATTATTGATCAATAATATAAATTAGTGATATAACGCCTTGAACAGCTCTTCCAGTCTCTCTGGGCAAGATCACGATTACATTTCACGATCAATCATCATTCCAATCACTCTCTCTCTCTCTCTCTCTCTCTCTCTCTCTCTCTCATTCGGTGATGTTCACGAAATCTCTGGTTCTCTCATGGCGGCGAAAGATCTCAAGAAGTCTGTCGAGTCATTGCCTATGAAACCTTCGGTTTTTGTTCTCATGCTGGTAAGTTATTCGGATTGAATTCTCTCACGCCAAACTTTTCTTATATATCAATCATGTTTCTTTTTTTTCTTAGTTGAAGCGGAAAGAGTCGACAAAGAAATTGAAGATTAGTTCTTCAAGAAAGAAATCCAAGATTCGAGAGCGACTCAGTTGGAAGATGGTCGAGGATTGCCGCGGAAAACTGATGACGCTCCATGAAAGCAGACTCATTGACGAAGAAGATGTCTGCAAAGCCATAAACAGACTGAAGAGGAATTACACTCTCTGCTATGCGTTTCTGAACATGGAAGCCAACTTACCGCTCCTATTCATCAGGCGCCTCGATAAAGGTATGAATTTAGCTCTCACGCTCTCGATTCTCACTTCTTTTCGTGCTTTCAGTCGGGTCTCTGAAGATGATTGGGTTTGCACCACTTTTCTTGGGCCGTAATGGGCTGTAGCTTTCACGAAATTTGTACAAGGTACATTTTGAACCCAACAAATAAGAATATGACAGTACAGTTGATTATCTGATTGAATTTGTGCAAACAAAACATCTTCATTGGTCTTCTGTTTGGCCTGAATTAATTTCGAGTTTGGTCGACATTTTGATGTGTTGTTTCCATTACTACTGTTTCAAACTCATCAACTATTCTCTGATGTACATAGAAACAATCATAGTTGCCTTATTGAAAATGCTGATCTCCCTGCTCTCTTGTGCTCAATATAAGATCCCATCACAAGTTTTGTTTGCTTTATTATATAAGATTGTCTACCAATACAGAATTTTGGCCTTCTCAATATATCTGTTATTTCTTTTGTGGCTGTGAATCTATTATATTTGAAATCTTAACAGAAGTAATGCAATTCAAATCTTCACGGAGGAAATTGGAAATGCCAAAGCGAAAGGAGATGGTTCGTGACTCTTTCGCAGAATTGACGAAACTCCTCGAGGCCAAATCAATTACCGAGGAAGAGATGTGCGACCGCGTGTTCGAACTAGGAAAGAGATGCAACCGCTGCTCTGCCGAAAAAGGTATAAATAGTTATGAAAAGCGAACATATGACCCACTTGTTCACCCCTTATGAAAAAGGGTACTTTCTAAACTAACAAAATACACAAATTAATAGAGTATATATGTTACAAACATCAGAGTCGATATATATATTCTATTTATACATATGTGCTTTTTTTAATATTATAAACAAACAAAAAAATTTGGAAGAAGAAATATCAACATCTTCATCTCTCTCGGCACAGCCCAATATTTACCTCCCTCACGAAATCTCTCTCATGTTGTCGATAGATCCCAAAGAGTCTGCCAAGCCATTGCCTTCCAAGCCTCGGAAAGTACATCCGGGGAACGCTTCAAAATCCTCATCTGCTGCTGAATCTTCGGTTAGTTATTCGGATTTAATTCTCTGCAAAACTTATTTTGGACATGACGGCTTTTTTGTTTTCTATAGCTTCAACGCAAAACTTCACGCAAGAAATCGAAAACCCCAAAGATAGACACTGGTAAGATGGTGACTTACTCTTATAGAGAATTGAAAAAACACGTTGAGGCTAAATCCATTACCAGGAAAGAGATGAACCGCGCCCTTCTCGTACTGGAAAAGGATTTCAAACTCTGCCAATTGTTTCTGAAAATAACATCAGAAAGCTCGCGGGTTACCTTCATCAAACGCCTCATTCAAGGTATGATTTATCAGTCAAATCGACTCAATATTTCCAAAATTGATAATATTTTACTTAGAATCATATCGGTGTATTGCAGATAGTAATATTTGAGATCCAAGAAGTATGATAGTAAAATAATAATCCACTGTACTGCAGAGAGTGGAGGAACCAGAGAATGACGAATTTGTGACGGGCATTGTCGTGCGGTTGCAACGGACTGCAGCGGCAATGTGGCGATGAAGAAGGAACATGGAGCAAAAATAGAGAATTAGGTTATTTTTTTTCATTAAACATAGACATTTCGACAGAATAAGTTTTAGATCATTTTTTTATTTATAAAGAACCGGGTTCTGTCATTTAACATATTTTATACAAAGCAGCAGTCAAATCTCTCTGTTACTGGCTATAAATTATAGGTATGGTATTAGTACATACTGTCAAAGTTTCCACATTAATAATGTAAAAGAAAAGAAAAGACAAAAAATAAAATAAAAAAAATACGTACATTGATATGCTAAGTAGTCACATTGTCGATTGGTGCCGAAAATTTACACGAAAACAAATCCACATACAAGGAAAAAAGAATACAAGTCGATGAACACCAAGTGTGGTACAAGTCCGGGATTAAGCAGACTAGCAGGCCCATGAAACCGTGTCAACTTCGTCCCTCGCTGCCTTATAGAGCTCGAGCGTCTTTGCCCATTGTTGCCTTCTTTCCATCAACGCGGGATCTTCGTCCATTATTTGTGAAAACAGCTTGCCCTGAAATGTGTGGCGAAACCACTGATTAGCCTTAAGAACAACTGTTCCGTTCTGAACAACTATCCTTTTACACGAATTGAATGGATGAATCTTCTCATTCTTTCATAAACAAGCTATTAAGTTTATAATTATTGGATAATGTTAAAGGAAGAAGATCCGTGCTTAGCCGCGTAGTCAGCGCGTCCTTGTGACATTAGCCACCCCCAAACGTGGCTGGGTCCGCCCCTGCTTGTGGGCATCCTGGCTCCACACCCTTCTCTGGAAGGTCTGCTGAACTGCGACATTGCGCCATGGTTGTCATTGCCGGAGCTTCTCTTCTTTATGTGCCTTGGAAGGCTCACTCTCGGGCATCGCCCTAGGTTTGTTTGCCGAAGTGGTGAGCTTCTTCACTGAATGGTGATGATTCGAAGTCAGATTCGTCAGAAGCTTCTTCGGGGTTGCTTGGCATTGTCTTAAGTGACTAACTCTTCGTCCTCAGCCGCAGGAGGGTCGTCAAGAAGTTTGCATGTAGCCATGTAGTGATTTTTAATTCGAAGAACATTAAAAAAATTACAGCATCAATTCTAATTAATTTTGAAATTGTTCAATTATTTTAAGTTTAGATTCAATTGTTTTTAAAAACATTGATTAAAAACGTTAATTATAAAAATATTTTAGCGCTAGATATTAAAATTCGGTAAGTACTACGAACTCAAATTACGAAACCAGGGTTAAATATTGTGTTGCGAATTCATGCGATTCTTGCACGGAAATATAAACGCGGATTAATGCAAACCATTGCCGAAGAATAATCGAAATCAACGCAAGAAGAAAGGAAAGAGACAACCATTTAGAGAGTGGTTCGGCCGGAGATCAAAACCCGATCTCCGACGTTACATCCACTCTTTGCTCCGGCGAACTTCCCGAAAGCCATGCACTATGATATCGTCCGATTACACCCTCAAATCTCCCATTACATATTCGCTCATACATAATCACTCAAGAAAGAAGAAAATAAGAAGAAAACCGAGAAGCCCTAATCTCTAACACCATGAGAGCACCTTCATGAGAGAGAACCAGAAAAATCCATTCCTTTATTTTAGAACCTGTCGAGCTAAAGAAGAAGGAAAGCTATTTGGGGCTTTTGATCTCAGTCGTCTATTCTTTTGGCTTATAACGCTTCATTCATTAATTCCAAATGGCATGTCGTTTGGACACTTATTTGTCGTTTTGTACTTGCTGAAGCTATGGGCTTTATTCTGGGCTTCAATATTCAACAAATCTCCACCTTGAAGTCCACTTCCCAAATGCTGTCTCCTTAACTAGCTCGGTAGCTCCACCTTGATGTTTAACTCTCTTCTTTACATTTTCCTCACTCTAATATGTTCATCGGATACCTAAATGCATCGCTTACGGGTATTTTCGCCATCCTCGCTGATAACTTGAAATACTCACCAATAGTTTATCTTCAAACGGTGTTCGGTGTACCTACAGGTTTTAACCTCCTGCAACATCTCAAACACCATACCCAACAAGATCATATGTACCAAGTATTTCATAAATAAAACTGTATCAACAGTAATATATAAACCAGTCACATGATAAAATTAAACATGAATTTCCATAACAGCGACATATCCGTAATTGACTAAAAATATGGTCAAATACAATCTTAGCATGAATCAACATAGGCTAATAGACAGAACAGAGAATTACCAATTCCCAAACTTTCTACAAACCTAGATAATCTTCAAGACTAGTATATAATAATATAATGTAGAGATTACGTCTAATCGTATACATTAACCATTTTCTAGTCTAAGCATTCATACAAATGTAATGATTACGTCTAATCAAGAACATTGTATAACTGTCTAGTGCTAGGTTTTACAAAAAAAAAAAAAAAAATCTCAAGTCTAATATTAACCTTAACTCTTCATCAATGCTACCATGGTTTACAGCCATATCCATGCGCTGTTATAAACTCACAATCTACGAGCAGGTTCGAATCTACATGAACGGTAAACCGAAATTGATCTCAACCACAAGAACAACTATCCATAACCGATCTCACAAAGTCTGCATAGGATTTTCCGGGATGGGAACCTAAATATTCCTTACCCAATCGCTCGCTCTACTTGGTAGTCATACTAACTCACCCTTTGGTTAGTATCCCCGGCTTGAACAACACTAGTAACTGGACAGTTGCTATCTCACAGGCACAAGAAAAAAAAATTGTTGACATCTAACACTCTCTAGGCTAGAACTCCTTGACCTGAACAACATTGAATACCCAGTACGTCGCTATACCACAAGCTCACTACCGCTACCTATATTTATCTCAATAGGTATGCTAGACTTAGAACCCCTACTCAAAAAAACTCATGGACTCCACCTAAAACAAGGTGCACTCGGTTTTTTCCTCTCTACTCACGGTTTCTTTTCCTCTTTTTCTTCTCTTTTCAAGACGATATAAATGGGAAAGCGACCTTAATCAAGAATAGTGTCTCCACCTGAACAAGCTATCTTGATGTTCATGGCCCCCATTTCCTATAAACAAGTACCCTTGGTTCTATAATGCTCAAGCTATAACAAGAAAACACAAAACACGGGATCTATGGTCTAGTTCTACCCTTTGGAATTTCCTATACCAAAGACACACATAACCTAATTCCGGTACCCAATCCGACCATAACACGACATCACACGTCCATCCCTTATGTTTTCTACCGGCTTGAAGACTCAATAATCATATATGGCTTTTTCCTATGCGTAATTTATCAATATAGAAATAGGAAGGAAAAACATCTACGATGCATTAAAGATTTCTATGCAACTGACTAATTTCATATAATCTCATTAATCAGAGAGCACGTGATCTAATGAATGAGAGAGAAAATATGACATCCCAAACTAGAACTCAAAACTATATATCAAACTAGTAACACATAAGTTTCATTTGAGTCTAGTTTAACTTACCTAACATTTATTTGCCGAGAAGAACGTTAAACCCTTTTAATTTGCTCATCTAGCCAAGCTCCGGGTGCCACGTCTCATCATCCTGTTAGGTTAGTCTCAAAATAGAAAAAAAACAACATCTGTAGAATTCATATGCATATCAACTTCTGCGCATTTATAAACTATATAATCATAGAACACAAGTACATAATCGTAAAAAATTCATTTCAAAACTTCATCCGTTCAATTCCATAAAGCATATACATTTTGAGACAATTTGAAAAAATGCAATGAAGAAGAGTATTAAACTTATAACAGCATGCAGTAACATCATCATTCAATTCAAAAATAGATTCAGCCAAAGAACCTCTCATATAGTCTATATACTGGAATATACCACTTTTCCACAAATACAAGACACTTAGAGAAGGTACAAACAGAATCAAACTTTAAGTATCGTAAAAGTCTAAATGATTATATCCTACACATGCAATACCAAACTTCATATCATGCTGTGAACTTTTCAAACATTCAAAAGCAGAAAAACTCATTTTAAAAAAAAAAGTACGACTAACTTCCACAATAAAGAATACTACTTTAATCTCTGAATTATGTTTCTAAAGCATTAATCTTGATATATCATTATGCATATGTAAGAAAGGGAAGAACAACTCATGACATATCAATGCAGCCAGGTTATATCTATAATGTCTATTATAATTCACTAGCATCATCATAGCATAGCAAGAGATAGACAATTCAAAAAATCATAACCATAAAGCAAATGATGTCAAAATTGTATCTCATCTAGTTTGACAATTGATTTTTGCGATATCCAATTAAAATAAAATACATGCCTTTAACTATACCTAGTTAGAAGAAAAATGCACAAGGGTAAAAATATGAGCTTACCAAACAATCACTGTTGGTAAGTCAATGATATGAACTTTACCTTCAATGGTTACTCAACTCAACACCATTAAATTCACCTTGGGCCCAAGAGAAATTTCCATCTTGTTATAAAATAACAAGGCAATCTCTTATTTCCACCTCCCGAAATCACTTTTGCCATCGCACATAGTGGTTTCGAACATGGAAGCCCATCCTGCAAAAGAACTTCTAACAAGCGAACCACAAACACATATATATAGCAAGAATAAATCATACTGAAAGTACAAAGAATACAAGCTGAATTTAAATATCTTATTCAGACACTTATTGACATCGATCATTTTCATAAACTCAAACAAGTTTGAGTATACGAGTCAACGATAACCTTAAATGCCTTATCTAGCTCAACAAATTTGAATTTAATTCACAGGTTCTTAAATAAAGGCAAAAAAATTTGATCAATCTGAAAAAACAGAAATACTAGGATATGCCAAAACCAATAAAAAAAACTAAATTATCCACAAGACCTTTAAGTCGGTTAAATCAATAACATTTTGACCTATGCGACTCAACAAATTAGAATTAACCCGATAATTAACTGTAAAGACAGAGGTAAAAAATACTCAAATTAACTTCAGTTCAAACAATGGCATGAAGATTTCATAAATACTAAGATATGTGAGAAAATCAATATTTTTTCAGAGATCACATATAGTGTGGATTATTTTTCAAAATCTTCAAGTGCCAAAGTACTGAAATCAATTTACAATTAGCGGGATTAAATCGAGAGCGCATAAATGAAATAAAAAACCAAATTCACACCGACCGAAATATAACACATGGATAGATAAGAAATTATGTTTCTCACATAGTTGACCATAATAATATTATCTATCCTGAAAAATGAACAGAGTATAACATAAAGGCTAAACCAAATAGAAACAAGATCATGAACTATTTCTTCTCATTATTATCTTCTCTAATACATATAATAACCAACAGATTAAAGGTTCAAGGAATTTCAACAATAAAGAGACTTAAGTTTTAATAAAATATTCAAACTTTACAACTAGTTCTGTACTATTGTCATAGACAGAAAGTTAGTCAAGCAAGACCAGATTAATCTCTTTACTATTATCATAAAACACTTCCTTAAAGAACCAAAAAACTGTCGTGGCCATGAACAAAAAATTAAAACACTTTAATTTGAAAACACAAAGCCTTATCAAGAGCAAGACAATCAGATTATATCAAGGGCACTCAATTAACTTTGCAAGAAAAATATTCAATCATGATACATAATATACAACATATATATATATATATCTTACATTCACTTGCAAATCATAAAACACATCGATCATAATCCAAATAATAGTCACATATCTTGAATCATAAGAATACAGGAATTACAGATTTAATAATGATATATTAGTTTATCCTTAAACTAACCTCAAAACTGTACACAAAACATAACATACAGAAAATTAATCAAGAATCATACGAATTCTAAAATCTGTAAACAAGAGTTGTGAAACACAGTTTTTAAGAACAATCAAGAAAGCTTTTAAAATTATTTTGAGATAAAGTGGAAGTTTTATACCAGATATGCTTTATTACTCGAGATGAATTCGCAGAGCTTGTCAGAATTTTCGGAATCTTTGTTAACGAACATCGCCGTGATCTGAGATCGATTGTCGCCCGAATCGAATATCTTAAACCTTCATCAGACCACCCGTAATCGGAGATGCGAACCTTCATCGGTACTATGACCTCCCTGGACCTTCATGCGGCCGTATAAAACGATACTCGCTGAAATCGACCTTGACCGGTCTAAGAAACCCGAGCATGCCGTAATCGCTCCTTCTTCGTCTGGAATTGCTCAACCGTGCTCTGATACCACTGTTGCGAATTCATGCGATTCTTGCACGGAAATATAAACGCGGATTAATGCAAACCATTGCCGAAGAATAATCGAAATCAACGCAAGAAGAAAGGAAAGAGACAACCATTTAGAGAGTGGTTCGGCCGGAGATCAAAACCCGATCTCCGACGTTACATCCACTCTTTGCTCCGGCGAACTTCCCGAAAGCCATGCACTATGATATCGTCCGATTACACCCTCAAATCTCCCATTACATATTCGCTCATACATAATCACTCAAGAAAGAAGAAAATAAGAAGAAAACCGAGAAGCCCTAATCTCTAACACCATGAGAGCACCTTCATGAGAGAGAACCAGAAAAATCCATCCCTTTGTTTTAGAACCTGTCGAGCTAAAGAAGAAGGAAAGCTATTTGGGGCTTTTGATCTCAACCGTCTATTCTTTCTTCATCTGATGGCTTATAACGCTTCATTCATTAATTCCAAATGGCATGTCGTTTGGACACTTATTTGTCGTTTTGTACTTGCTGAAGCTATGGGCTTTATTGTGGGCTTCAATATTCAACATATTGGATAAATCATTTACCGATGGTATTCGTAAATCCACAATAACCGTTATCGTTTTACACCTAACCGGGAATTTACAATTAGCTAACGTGTTACCTTAATAAGAAACAGGAAAAACCGAAAATTAAACAGATTTTGGAAAATATCGAGCGAAGATCCTTAACCATTGAAATCCAAACTGCGTGTTTCTCACCTTCAATGGCTGCTCTATCTTCTTCTTCTCACTCGTTTCCCAGCAAACGCTTCGTTCGCCATCCCAAGCCCCTTCCTCGCATCTCCATTTCCAAGAATGCCCACTCTGCTCACCAGTATGATTCGCCATTGTTGCTTAAGCTTTGCTTGCTGTCTTCAGTCGTTGACTTTCACTCTTTGGTGGCAGAACCTGCTCTCTGGCTTCTCTTGCTCCTCTCCAAGCGATTCTGTTCGACATCGATGGCACGCTCTGCGATTCGGACCCCTTTCACTACGATGCTTTCCGCCGGATGCTTCAAGAGGTCTCTCTCTCTCTCTCTCTCTCTCTCCCTCTCTCTCTCAAGTTAGGCAATCAACTCTAAGACCTAGATTGAGATTACGGTGGCGCAGGTGGGTTTCGATGGCGGAACTCCGATCAGCGAGGAGTTCTTCGTGGAGAAGATAAGCGGGAAACACAATGAAGAGCTGTGCAGGGTCCTGTTTCCGGATTGGAATCTCCAAAGCGCGAGGCGATTCATGGTGGACAAGGAAGCTTTGTTCCGGAGGTAACTTGTAGAGCAATCTACTTGTATATTATTCAGTGGCAATCCTTGATCTCCGTTTTTGTAGCTCACCGATAACTCGAAACAATCACGGTAATCACTAACCAATCCTTTGTGAACACGGACGAGAGTTTTGCATATAAAGATCGAATTAATGAAGAAATCGCTTAACCGAGTGGGAAGTAAAAGGCTCTAAGTCCGAATTTGCAAATGGAAGCGTCCAGATTGGCAGCTGAGGAGCTAAAACCAGTAAAAGGCTTGGAGAAGCTACGCAGATGGGTCGAAGATCGCGACTTAAAGCGGGCTGCAGTGACTAGCGCTCCAAGGCCAAACGCGGATATGATAATATCAAAGTTGGAGCTTTCGGATTTCTTTGAGCTCGTTGTTCTTGGAGACGAATGCGAGAGAGCGAAGCCGTTCCCCGACCCGTATCTGAAAGCCCTCCGAACACTTCAAGTGTCCAATCACCACACCTTTGTGTTTGAGGTTTGGCTCTTGAACTCCTCTCCGTTTACTTAAAAGAAGCTCTTGTTTATTTGCTTAGATACCCTCCAATTTGGTCAAGTAGTATGCATATATATCACATGATTTTTATAAAAATTCAAGTTCTAGCTGATCATCTGTCCGTTTAATTATTTTAATGTAATTGGAATTTTGTACCTAATTGCATTTGCACAGCACTAGTTCTATAATTATGTATTAGTACTGTATGCTGTATTATTTATTATTAAATCATAATTAGAACCAAAAATAAAAAATATACTTCCAAAAATATGCATATGATACTTTTTCAGTTAAAAATTTAGCTGAATTAAATCAAACAAGTTAGGGTAAATGTGCACAAGACGATATGATCATGAGAAATTTGAGGAAAAACTTTAGATCAAAAAGGTATTTCCGGACCACCGGACAAGATTGGAGGGTATTTCTGAGAAAAAGAAACAACTTCTTTTGTTCTTATGGAGACTTTATTTGATAGACCGTTTTTGTTTTGTCGACAAGGATTCTGTTTCAGGAGTTAAAGCGGGGGTAGCGGCCGGTTTGCAAGTAGTCGGCTTAGCGACGGGAAACCCGGAAAAGTATCTCATTGATGCTGGAGCTTTTTTTGTTATTCAGGATTTTGATGACCAAAAACTTTGGTCTGCATTGGAAGAGCTTTGAGAACAAGACCACTCTTTCTGATGGGTACACCATAATAATAATGGCCTACCCTCTGTTAGTCCGTTTTCTCGATTTTGTCCCTATTTAGCTCGTAAACCGGGCCCAGCCCGGTCCGACCCGACGCTCCTTCTTGAAAAGGTCACCTGTTTGATTTGGTTTCAAGGTTTTTATTTGTGAGTTACTAGCACAAATCATAATAGTGCAGTGGCAATTCACTATTGAGCACTCTCCATTTACATACGTTGTTGGGTTCAAATGTATTATTTCTAGCTAAAAATATCACAATTTATTGTTGTTTTTTTTTTTTATAAAAAATTATTCAATTAGCTCGTAAAATATTTTTTTTAGTTTACACGCAAAATAGAGCAAATTACTTTCTTCAAATGATAATTGGCAAATAATTCTTATCTCCCAACGTTAGAAATAGTTTATCGATCTCATCAACGTTTACATTTATTTTTACTTTTTCACGTCTTAAAAAAAATCTAGAGCTCGACCCTTTATAATACTATTGAGAATTGAGATATGATAAGCAGAAGAGCTAAAACTCGCTCGGGTGTCGCGACTCATCGCGACTAAATCGTGAAAAATCGCCAAAGTTTGAGTCGCGATGCGTCGCGGGTGGACGGGTCGCGAGATCGCGAGAAATGTATATGTGTTTTTTGCGGCATATGTACTTGTTTGCTTGAAATGTTTAATTTTATCAATTTTTACCCGAATTTAATTACCAAATTTTATGAATTATTTCAAAATTATATTTAAGTATGTTAATTATTTAAACTTATTATTTATAATTTATTTTTTTGAAAATTAATATTTAAGTATGTTATAATTTATTATTTTGTAAGATATTAATAATTTTGATTTGTATTGCTACTTTTTAATTTGTAACATATGTTAATGAATATTAATTTGTAACATATTAATAATTTTAACAAATATAATTAACAAATAAATAAATATGATAAGACGAGATATTTAAAAAAAGTTATATTATTTATTGTGAATATTACAATATGGTGGAAGAAAGCTGTAAATATTCAGTGTAAATATTACAAGATGCATCACTAAAACCTCTCTTGTAAAACCCTCCTTAGGGACATAAAACCAAGAGAGGAAAGAGCATATCATTATTGGCGCTAACTTTGCATCACTCGGGGAATAAGGCGTTAAACCTTTCAGTCATTAGCTCCAGTTCGGTTGCTTCGGACCGTTCGACAATCACGGGGTTGTGGAACATTAAATCATTCAACACCACTATTTGCTCGACGTGTGTGTTGGTGGTTGACGTCCTCCGGTCGTTGATGACATACTGAGCCATACTGAATGCGCTCTCTGAAGCAACTCTTGAAATGGGGATGAACACTATATCCCTCGCCATTCTCGCCAATATCGGGAATCTGTCCCGTTGATTCTTCCACCACTTGATCACATCGAACTCACCTGATTCGTCGTCGAACCGTAGGCCGTAGTACCGCTTCACTTCTTCCGGTGCGCCTTCCGGTATGTCTGCCCGGGCCGGAGCCGTACCGGATTTCGATGCTTCCCCGCGATCTAGCCGTTGCTTGAGTCTCTGGCTAAACGTTAGTCTATCTTGGTTGGGCTTTCCATCAATGCCTTTTGCTCCTCGAGTGTGTTGCACTGTGGGAACCGCAGGTCGTATTCACTGTACAATGCAAAAAACACTTCATTAACAACCTTAACATAATAATTGTAATCTACCCCTATGTTTTCCCCGCATGCTAACATCAGTGGCCCCCAAGTAAACGAAAAACGAGGATCTAGTATAGCACCGAGGTTTCCAGGCTAGCTTGGAGGAGATTGCAAAACAAACCTTATTTAAAAACCAATCTTTCTAAGACATCATAATCCGTAAAAACTTTATAATTATCACCACACATAAAAATTACAAATTTTATTTTTTTTAACTTGTTTAATTAACTAATTATTTAATTAACTAATTATTAATTTATTACTAAGTACATTATTAATTATTAATAAATAAAAAATGACTAAAATTTATACATTATTACTTATTACCCGGTTGACGGACGTCGAGCACGTCAAGGACGGCCGACGGAGGCTTCACCGATTTCTTAATGGGAAGGTTGAGGAGAACCTTGGTGGTACGAGCCAACAACGGAGGAATGGCGTGGAGTCGGAAGGTCCTCCTCGGCAAGATCGCGTCGTTGAGATGCATCATCGGGTCGTTGAGTTCCGTCGTCGTCGGCGGCGGCTTCTTCACGGATTTTGTCTTGAAACATGAGGTTGAAAAATGGATCAGTTGTTCTCGTCACCCTAACTTGATGTACCGCGTCGACCAATACTCGGGGCACGCGATTCGAATTGGCGTCGTGCATGCCCACCGCCCGGACTAGGCTAGGTCTTAGAGACCGTTGGGTATCATCGGGATAATTTGGATTTGGTGGGGAGGGTTCTTCCGGTAGCATAACGGGAATGTAGTCGTCGGCCGTATGTTGCGAATGATCCCCGATTTGAAATTGGGGTCGCAAATTTCTAGCCGTCCTTCGACCCCCGAAACTACCGCCGCTTCTTCTAGAAATAATGGAATTTGAGAACTTGAGAGCTTTAGAGGGAAAAAAACTTAGAGAATTGAGAGAATTAGAGAGAGACATGGAAGATTGGTGTGAGGAAATGAGGGTGGGAGAGGTGGTATTTATAGGGTTTGAGGAAAGAGTGGGGTGGTTGAATAATTATTGTGGCAGGTGATTTTTTTTTTGAAATTCGGGTAAAAAAAAAGGGATTTACGCTCAAAACAAACCCAAATCTCGCACCCCATTCGGATCGCTGACGTGGCACAATCCTGGCCGTCCGATCGTTCACGCGGATCAGCCTCCACCACGTCGCGATTTAACGCGCCAAGTCGCGACGCATCGCGATTCTCCCACGCGCGTCGTGATTAATCGCGAACGTGGCAAAAGCGCCGCGGCGCATCGCGAACGACCCCACCTCGTCGCCATGTGCAGCTCAAAGTAGTAGATTATACATCAATTGGGCCCTGGATTAATACTAAGAGAGAGTAAAGAACATATTAAAAATAGAACATATAGAGCAAAAATTGAAAATTAGGTTATCTTTTTCATTGAAGATAAGACATTTGATTAAAATAAGTTTTAGATTTTTTTTTTCTTCAAACGAAGAACCGAATTTTACCATTAATTTTGACGGAAATGTTGATTTCACACCAAATCGGAGTCGTTCTTTATATTTTATACAATTATAACAGAGCAGCAGTCAAATCTATTTGTTAAGCGAAAATAATTATTCGATATATGTTTGTTACTGCTTTAAAAATATATGTATGTATGGTATTAGTAAATATTTTGTCAAAATGGCCACATTAATAATGTAAATGAATTAGAAAGAGAAATAACTCTTTTAATAGTCAAATAAACGTTTGATTAGCCAAATAGTCAATTTTTCCTCTTTTTTTGGTAAAATGATCAAATTGATGAGGTGGCTATTTAATAACATATTTTATACCTACAATACCCTTTTAACATATTAACTTGTATTAACAAAGTTAATCTTTCTTAAAAATAAGAACATTTACTTGTTTTACAAAAAATCTATGTTAATGTGTATTAACTGAGTTAATTTGTTTAAAAATAAAAAATCGTGATTAAAATTTTAACAAAAAATTAATCTAGTTTTAAATACAATAACTTAGTTAATACACGTTAATATAGTTAAATACTCGTTAATACACGTTAATACACCTGTAATATAGTTTTTCATAATTTATTAATGTGGTTGATTGACTATTATGGCAATATTAATAAAAGGTTGAATATTTTGTAAAATAGTTTCTCTAGTTTGGCTATATGGCTATAGACAAAAGAAATACATACATTAATATGCTAAGTAGTCGAATAAATCGTCCATTGGTGCCGAAAATTTACACGAAAACAAATCCACATACAAAATACAAGGAAAAAAGAATACGGTACTACTAAAAGAATTAACCTCTTCCAACAAGTCGATGAACACTACGTATATTACAAGTCTGCGATGAAGCAGACTAGCGGGCCCAAGAAACCGAGTCAACCTCGTCTCTCGCCGCCTTATACAGCTCGAGCCTCGTCGCACATTGCAGCCTTCTTTCCATCAACGCGGGATCTTCGTCCAGCATCTGTGAAAATTGCTTGCCCTGAAACGTGTGTCGAAACAACTGATTAGCCTCACGAACCACTGTTCCGAATTTGTTTCTCAACGAAAAACTAACCCTTCAAGTTTAACTCAATCCACGAATTATCCATTCACACGGATTGAATGAAGGAATCTTCCCGTTCTTTCATAAAAAAGCTATTAAGTTTAGAGTTCAACTCAATCACAAATTATTTATCAATAAGATAACGATGACTTAAACACTGTTAGTATAATTATATATTGACTCTGAAAACTAGATGTAGATTTGCGTTTTTTTACGCCAAAACGAAATCTTAGCTTACAGTAACTCTTTTTGTTTGAAATCCAGATGTTTACATATTATTTTGGCCGGCCCGAAAAGTAGCTGAGTTCAATGTTAATCATTCTTAAAGTGTATTTAAGAACTTATCACCTTATAATCATGTTATTTATCGGTATTTTTAGTTTCCAAGATCCCATAATAGTACATTTCTTCCCGGTAACACTTCTATTAAATTGAGCATTATACATAAGAAATTAGGTCAAGGGATTTCACTGCATTGTGCATATAAAAAAAAGTGCATTCAGGAGAAAAATGAAAAAAGTAAAAAGTACCTCTTTCTTCCCCAATTGGACATAGAAGTGGTTCAGCAACGACTGTCTGGCTTCCCGGACCTGACAATACACGACAGCTTTTGGGATTGTGTTCCTCAAAGTCTCCGACACCATCCCCACGTAAGATGACACATTTGCCCCTATTCTTCTGAAGTGATTCTCTGAGTATCGGTCCGGATTTGCGACCCCCGGATGTCCGCCACCGGGATTGCCACCAGCTGGATTTCCGGCTTTCTCCCCTTCCATGGGGAGTTTCCGGAAGAACTCCACGGTCAGATAGGAAGATTCCATGTCAACCAATCGTACGACGGTCTTCTTTCCATCGTCACGAAATCTTTCCAAGGCCTCGTTGGAAGCGGCGGCTATTTCAGCTTGAAGGGTTGGAAATCGCTTTAACTCCTGTTTAGAGAGAGGAAAATGATGAAGTGAATTATATTGGAATCTTCTACTAACGATCAAATATCCATATTATTAGAATATTTGTGTTACTTTTCCTTTTCTCTAGATCCTACTTTACGTATATAATCCCTGAATGTAAAATAAAGAAGTTATTTATCTTCCATTTTAATTTCTACTGCAATAATTTTATTTTCTGACTCCTCAAGCAAAACTGTATATATATATATATATAGATATATATATATAGTTACACACAATTACTAGCTGAACTTACCTGAGTTTCTCCTATTGACTTTCTCACAAGCTCTTTCAGCACAAAGTGTACCTGAAATTTGAGAAACAATCTCCAATTAAATGACAAAAATAAAATAAAATAAAGTACACGTGGCACAAAATGTGATAGAAATTTACAGAATAATATATGTCTGAGTCTAATTAATGAAAATTTTCAACTAAGGAAACCACTAAAACTCCTACGAATAAGTAAATAACTGAAACTTACAGCGTCCACAGAAGCTTCAGCGGGGCCTCTAAAATAGTTTAATGAACTTTCAATCAAGCGCCTGTAACCTTGCTCTGGTGCAATGAGATGCGGCTGATAACCGTCCGCCTCGGAAACGACTCTCCTCACGTTCTGGAGGGACAGATGTCGATCAAACGGAAGCTTTCTCAACGCAGCAGGCAGCTGGTTGTCAAACACGCCATAAATCCGATCACCTCCGGCCCGCCTAATGCATAGAAATTGTGATTAGTTTCAAAGCTGAAAATGCCTAAAAAGTATTGACAGAATTCAAACTGGAACCAATAAATACTAAAGAGTAACAGTATAGTAACTATGGTTGCAGACTTTTATTGAAAACCTTATTACATTAATTATTTTTACCATCAATGATCCTTAACTGACTAAGATGCCCAATCCCATTATTTCTACCCACATAAGTTTGTATGTCCAAACAAAAATACCGCAGAAAATACGCACTCTGATAGTGCTTGGGAAAATATGTGATCTTTAATGATAAATTGGTAGAAAGATTAGGGTAACTACTCAAAGATAAAGGGTAGGGTTAGAAAGGTAATAAGAAGTTTTACCCTCCATCTAAATGCTCCTTGAAAATCCGATCAAATGCACGGCAGAGTTCCAAGATGGTGTATAATTGAGCCTAAAATATAAATTCACAGTTAGACAGAAGGAAAAAAAAAAAAAAATAGAAAATTCATGAATAAAGAATTAAGAAGCTCACCCCAGCATCAAGGGCAATTGGCCTTCCAAGATGGTCCATTTCCGACTCAAGCTCGTCGATTGTTTTGTTAATCAAAGACGTAATGCTTGGAATTTTGGCTCTTATAACAGACTCCAAATGCTGCAAACCAAGCTTACACTTTCAGCATGACAATTCATACGAAAATAGGAACAAGTCTTCCAGGTAAAAAAAAAAAATCACATATCTAAACCTTCGATAAAAGTTTTGCTAGATATTCTGAGCCCATCTTGCTAGCTAAGTGGCCATAGTCGGGACTGGTAGCAAAGTACTCTCTCTCTTTTTTCCGTGCTACGATCATGTCAACATTTTTATTAATATCGGCTTGTGAACGGTTGACTATACCGACCCAAGGATGCTGCAGCCTGTAAGATCTTCCCTCCAAAACCTGAAAAGCATGTACGATTCCTATTAAAAACTATACAAAAAAATATAGCTTCGTTTACATCTACATAGCTTAGACAGTACAATTCTCTTAGTAGAGCTACAAGCATCACTTATAAAGTGCTAGCAAGTCACAGACACTGGTTCTAATAATAAGAACATATATTAGCGAAAAGAGATCTTACATCCACTGCGTTAGTCCCTTTGTCCATCAAGTCAAGTTTAGTCAGCACGCCAAATGTTCGTTCACCTGTACACAATAGTGCATATGATCATTATGTAAAACAGAATAATAAAGTCAAGAATTATAGAAAAATAATTATGCATTAGTTACTTCAGTAAATTATATACTATTTTGTACTGTATTTCGTGTACTTCAATTTCCTAATTTTTAAGGATTAATTTGAATAATCTGTCAGTGAATAAATTATTAGAGCATTTTTTTATTCACAAAAACTACATAAAGCCACAACAGTAAATATATGGATGTGTAATAAATGGCTAACAATGATTGAATATACCTGAGGGATCCACTTCCCTAGCAATTTTGATTGCATCAGATGTTGCTATGTCCTGATTGGCCGGCGAAATTGCTAATATGATACAATTAGGCTACAAAATGGCATATACATCATCAGTAACTTTATTAAAGGCATCATAGAAAGCTAACAACTAACAAGAGTAATCTCCAATGGCTAAAAAAATCAGAAGCACGTAACATTAAGAACATAATCATTTGAGGGATTCAAGTTTTTTAAAAATGAAAATGATAAGAGTAAGTAAACTGTAGGCATCCACTAAAAAAGGAAATAAGACAGCCAACAGTCAACTCCATTATATATAGAAAAAGGAAACACAAGGATAAATTTTACCACAATATGGACAAGTGTAGCATGTGAAAATGTCTCATGATTAATTATAAAGTATGTTTTCTGGACCACCAGAAAGTATTATAAACATAAATAATTCCAATATATATGCGAGAAGAAAGGAACTTTGCCTAAGATCACTACAATAAAATTCTCTCTACGACATTTTGATTACCTTATCAACATAAGACCGAACCATGGTTTCAATATCTTCGACAATACTCTCGGGCTGCCCCTCTGCATAAATCATCAGGAGGGAATTAATTTCCCAAAAAATATATATTAAGAGACTAACCGGAAGGAAAAAAAAATTAAGAACGTACCAACAGCAACTTTCGTCAACCCGGGTAAATCAATTAGAGTCAAGTTGACAACTGTCAATGATAAAAAGAAATAAAGTGAATACGCCAAACACCAGATATGAAGGTAAAAATATGATATCGGGGATAAAAATAAAAAAGATCCGAACAATACCATGTGGAGAGTAGATACTAAGATGGATGGGAACAGGGGAGATCTGCTTAGACCTTCCCGTCACTCGTTCCGTCTCATCAGCAATCTCCTGACGAACCATGGCTGCAAAAATAAGTCAACGAAAGGTCAATCACGTAGCATATATTATGGTCAGACTCATACTATACAGACACAACATATAGATACGCAGTCAAATAACTTCAATTGAATTGCACCCGAAAGTAATGATCGCCATTATCCGGAGATTTTATAATATCGATGCAGCTAAGTAAGAAAATTTTCTGCTTACTTCGATAGCAAGCTGAAGTACAATATTTTTTTTCATAACTTAATTTATTTGTTTTTGACTTAAAGTGTTAAAGAGTATATAGACGGGATATGTGATTCATACCGAAATCGCTGAATTTCCTCTTGGGGAGGTGAAGAAACTCGGCGTATTCCTGCGCTCCGTCGTCAGTCTTGTGAAGCTGCAAAACCAGAGGCCGCCTCGTAACGATCCCTGAAAATAATCGAAAGCAAATTTTCATAGTTACAGATAAGTACGAACTGTTTCGACGAGTGAATCGAAAGGAGAACGACGAAGCTACCAACCTGATCCTCTGGGAAGAAAGTCGCGCCCGACGATGCTCTCCAACACCGAAGACTTCCCGGAGCTCTGTCACCATAAATTCGAAAAGAAAGTGAATCAGAAACGTTCATTAATTAATATTGATATTAATATATTCCTGGGAAACAAACAATATTTAAACATCTAAAGATTTTCTCGGAGACAGCTTTCTCTCTCTCCCTAAATCCTCGGCAACAACCGTACGACCCTGTCTGCTCGCAAATTCAACTATAAAACCTCATTTCTTCCCTGCGTTTTCTAAAACCCTAGTAGAAACTCAACTCATGAATCGCTCAACTATCACAATCAGCTGAGTCGAAGGAATCGGACGAACCTGGCCTCCGACGACGGCGACGGAAGGGAGAGCTTCCCAGAGAGAGGAGAAGGCGTTGTTTTGGCCGCCGCCGTAGTCGCCGAGCACCGTGCAAGCTCGCTGAATCCGATTGACCAGGCCGATCAAGCTCTCCATCGTCGCCATGGGTGTTCCTTGCTGGATCAAACCCTAGATAGATAAACTCCTCCTCTTGAATTCGGGTTTTGCTTACGGAATAAGAATTGTCCGAAAGGTACGAGCGTGGAAAGGAAGACGAGAGAGGGAGAGAGAAGGGGTAGAACGGGAATATTCGAAAGTTGCAATGCTTTAGGATACAGAAAAATCGTCAGACCAGAAGAGTATTACTATTCAAATATATAAATTTAAATAAAATAATTGAATTGTAAATATAAAGTGTGCGTATGTTTTGCACCGTTGGGAAAGATATGGGAATGTTGAGGAGTATATGTGGGGTCCACTTCGAGAAAGGTCGCGTTTGCGATTTTTGAATTTGAAAATCTCTGCATTTTAAGGACGGCTTGATGTAGGTCCCGCCATTTTTTGTTCGTTAAGGTATATAAGGACTTAATCGGTAAATATGGACGAGGATACGGGACATAATACGATGTTAATTTTGAATGGAATTGATCGGATTATATCCAACATGATAAATAAAAGGTGAATTATAGCGATACTAAGTGACTTAATCAGATACGCTTAAGAAATAAAATCTTTATGTTATGCATGTAATTTGAGTGTTTTAGTATTAATTATACGTAAATTTATTTTCTAGATGGTCGGTTGAATTTGTGGCTCGCTCCCTTTGGGAGGAAATTGACAAGACTGAAATAGTATAGTAAGAGATGTTTTTTTGTTTTGTTTTGTTGTTTGCGATATATCTCCACTCTATCAAAAAATGATTCGTTTAAAGCTTTCTGGAAAATAAAAATGAATTCAAGTGACACTTAACGGTTCATAGCTTACGGTGAAACAAAAATGGAAAGTAACTGTTAAGGTCGGATTTGGTCAAATCCACCCTCAACTTTACAATTGTCGTTTTCAAATGAAACGACGGGGGTTGAGGTTGGCAAGGTGGCGATGGGCCCTTGGCCCATCAAGAGAGTGGTGATCGGGGAGTCATCCCGAGTTCGTCGAAGTTTGCTTGGATGGCGAGGCCCAAGATCGAGGGGAGGCCCATTGAGGTCTAGGGCTTCTCTCGAGGGTGCGACAAGAGTGTATGACCTGAGCATTAAATGCTGGGTAGTGCGCTCAGAAGGTGGCAGAGCGACAACGTTAGTGGAAACGAGCCTCTTTGGTTTCAACAGAGAATGTCAGAGAGGGGGACCACGGAATATTTGAAGGGGGACCATCTGAAGATCATCCAGGGGATTAGAGCCCAAGGGGGTCCGAGCTCCACTATAAATAGAGGAGGGGACTCCCATTTGTGGGGCACAAAAAAAGCATACATATAGAAAGGATCAACAATAACCATGACAAGAGAGAAAGTAACAGAAGTGTCCTCGCATAGCACTTAGATAATTCTAGCCTTTGATACACTTAGATTTGTTCGTCGATAACATCTCGGAGTCAATCTGTATTTGTCTAATCGTTTTTCCTCATCGAAGTTCCAAGCTATAAACGGAAGAAATCGATCCCTCTCGTGATAATAATCAATCAAAGATACCCCTTCATTCGTGTTATTTGTGTGTTGGCTTCGTGTATTTTTGTGACTGCAAGGCGGTGCGAATCGCCCTCTACAGTTTGGCGCCCACCGTGGGGCATTAGTTTCTTCCTATCGCACAGCCAGGAACGAGAAGAGAGATAGCGAAAGATGTCTCAAGACGAAGACCAAAGTTCCCAGAGCGAGGTGTTGGACGAGATGAGGCGGCAAATGACTCAGGTCATGCAGAGGTTAGAGGCGGCCGACCGGAGGGCGGAGGAAGCCACGAGAGCAGAGGAGCAAGCCGCGGAGAGCCTGAAGCTCGCCGACCTGCTAGCTCAAGCTGAAGGCAGGAACGCGGCGAACACGGCCACCGACTCTTCCATCGCCGCAAATGGAGGGACCCTGACCCGAGACGTGACGAACAACGAGGCGTTCGACGCCACGCGGGACCTTCTAGTCAGGAACTTATTCCAGACACCGGCGACGACCTCCCAGCCCGCTACGACAGCAAGCACGCCCCTGAGCATGCCAGCGGCGGCACCAGCGAGCGACTCGGCGGCAACCGGAGAGATCATGAAGGCAATGGCGGCCATGGCAGCAGCCCTGGAGGCGAAGATAGGGCAGGTGGCATAGAGGGTGCACCAGGCGACAAGCGCCGGGCCCGAGATCGACAAACTGGTGAGATACGCCCGGGTGACTCCCTTCACACCCAGGATCCGAAGCGTCGAAGTGGACGAGCTGCCGAAGATCAAGCTCGCGCCATACAAAGGAGGTACCGACCCGACGACTCATGTGAAATCTTACAGGATAGCGACGGACCACATAGGCGGCGAGGAGACCAGGACGGAGGCTATCATATGCCGTCTCTTCATTTACCATTTGCAGGGCCCAGCCAGCGATTGGTTCGCACGACTCGTGCCAGGGATCATCGACGATTCTGACCAGCTCGTCGCCATGTTCTTAAAACATTACTCCATTCACGCCCAGAGCGAAGCCACGTTGGCATCTCTGTTTGATTTCAAGCAGGGAAAGGATGAGACTCTGCGCCAATACGTCGAGAGATTCAAGGGAGTGATGATTCGGGTGCCGAATCTCGAGGACGGCGTCGCTGTCCAAGCCTTGAGGCACGGTTTGACATGAACATCGACGAGAGTATCATCGTCAAGAAGAAGAGCGAAGACAAGGGAGAAGCCAAGGCCAGACCCGAGAAGAATAGGGACGGACGAGACGACTCGTCGTCACGAGCGAGAAGAGAAGATCGGGGAGCTCAGAGCGAGCAGCGCGCCCTAGAGGCGCCGAGGCACAAAGTCTACCAGGTAGACGAGAAGAGAGGCGATAACGCCGTCCGCGAGAGCCAACCACGGACGGACTTCCACGATAACAGGTCCCAGAGTCATCAGGGAGGATACTCGCAGGGAAACGCCGACGGAGGCCAGCAGGGATACTCTGGAGGCCGAGGGGGGTTCTCCGGGGGGCGAGGAGGCTCTGGCGGCAGCCGAGGAGGACGCTCGGGAGGCCGAGGAGGCTACGAGAGAACACCTTGGCCGAGGGACATGAACAAGTTTTGTTCGTTCCACGGATATTGGGGTCACTCGTCCGAGGACTGCGCCGCTTACAAGAGGTTCATCCAGAAGGGGATTGAGCGAGGGGATTACGGGGATGCGACGCGAGGGCGCGCGCAACCCTGGAACAACGAGAACAGGGCCTTCCCCAACCAGCACGCAACTCCCCCTCAGAATGCCGGGGGCGGCCAAGGCGCCCCAAAGTAGGGTTGTGCATAAAACTCGAAAATGTGGGTTTTAAACCGAAACCGGACCGAATCCGATTTTAAAAAAGCAAAACCGAATTAAACCGGGTTAACCGAAACCGAATTTTTCAAAACCCGCAACCGGAACAAACCGGAACTCGGAACCCGGTTAGTAGGTTACTAAAACTCGGTTTTTTTTAATTAAATATTTAATTTATATTTATAATTTTTTAAATTAGTAGTGTGATAAAAAATGAAAAATAGAAACTGAGGAAGCGGACGTGTCGACGACGCTATTGCTGTGATCGGAAGCTATTGCCGTATTTGTTTTGAATTTGTTGTGTCTCTGTTATTGCTGTGTTTGGATTATTGTTGTGTTTAGAACCGGTTTTTATTATTTTTATGTCTTTAAATTGTTTTTTCTGTTTTTTTTAATTTCCGGGATAAAAACCGGGTTTGAAAAAAAAAACCCGACTTAAAACTCGAACCTGAATAAAATTCGGGTTCGGGTTTTGAAACCGGGTTTTAATTTTAAAACCGGGTAATAACCCAAACCCGGATTTCCGGGTTTTCTATTTTAAAAACCGGTTCCGGGTTTGAAAAGTGAAAACCCGGAAATCCGGGTCCGAGTTCCGGGTTTTAAAAAAAACCGGGTTTTGGACTCGGTTGTAGCCCTACCCCAAAGCGAAGCTTCGCTATCGAGGCGGAGCCATCGACCCGCGCCGAAGCGGCCCGTCCCGCCAACAGGCTAAGGATCGATGTGATCATGGGAGGATCGCGATTCTGTGAGGATACTGTTAACAACATCAAGGCCTACCAGAGGCAGGGACGAGAGCACAACCGGGGAGACTCGGTGTGCGAGGCGCCGATAGCGACGATCGAGTTCGTCGAGGACGACAACTGCGCGGATATACACGACGACGCCCTGGTGCTTGAGCTCAACATCGGGGGATACGACATCGCGCACGTTCTCGTCGACAGCGGGAGCTCCGTTGACATGATCACTCACGAGTGCCTGCTTCGGATGAAGCTCGATGACCTTACCATCAAAGGGCGTCCCCGAAAGGTGTCGGGATTCAATGGGGATGTCACCACTTTGATAGGGACGGTTCATCTCGCCGTATATGCGGGGAGCGTAAGGAGGATGACCGAATTCATGGTCCTCGACGTTGAGTCGCACTTCAATGTGATCCTAGGAAGACCGTGGATTCATGCGATGAGAGCCGTGCCATCCACCTATCACCAGTGTATCAAGTTCCCCGGAAAGGACGAAGGGACTATCGAGGAGCTCAGAGGATGCCGGGACGCCTACCGCATCTGTTATATGATACACCATCGGGCGCCGAGCAGCGGGAAGAAGCCCGAGAAGGTCATCGAAAGCCGCGCTGTCGGCTTATAGCAATTAGCCGTGGCCGCTTCGCCTTCACCGACGACGAAGCGAAGGAAGAGGCGCAAGAAGAAAGGGAAAGGGGGAAACCCCGGAATCCCCGGGATCCTCAGCGCCGAGGATGTGGAAGATCAAGCGGCGGAAGAGCGAAGCGGAGAGCCACAGGTCGAGGAAGTCGAGCAGGACTGTATCGACGAGACCGATCCGACAAGGACCGTCGGTATAGGCGCGAAGCTTGATCCGGAGGTAAAATCCCAACTGGTAGAGTTCTTGAAGAGGAACAAGGGAAGCTTCGCGTGGACCAACGATGACATGCCAGGGATCGACCCATCGGTGATCACCCACCGGCTTAACACCGATCCCAATCACAGGCCGGTCATACAGAAAAGGAGAAAGATGGCGGCCGACAGGAACAAGATCATCAACGACGAGGTGGACAGGCTGCTGGCGATGAGAACCATCCGAGAAGTCAAGTACCCCGAATGGCTGGCCAACACTGTCGTCATACAGAAAAAGAACGACAAGTGGAGGGTCTACGTGGACTACGTCGACCTCAACAAGGCGTGCCCGAAGGACAGCTTCCCGATGCCCCATATCGACCGCTTCATGGATGCACGAACTCATGAGCTTCATGGACGCTTACTCCGGATATCACCAGATCAGGATGCACCCCGTCGACGAGGAGAAAACCGCCTTTATCAGCGAGCGAGGAACATATTGCTACAAGGTTATGCCGTTTGGTCTGAAGAACGCCGACGCCACTTATCAGCGGCTCATGACGAAGATGTTCCACGAACAAATAGGGAAGTCGTTGGAGGTGTACATCGACGACCTGGTCGTCAAATCTCTGAAGGTGGCGATGCACATCGAGCATCTAGAAAGTTGTTTCCAGGTCCTCAACGAGCACAAAATGAGACTGAACCCGACGAAGTGCACCTTCGGTATCTCATCCGGAAAATTCTTGGGCTTCATGGTGACCCGTCGCGGAATCGAGGCTAGCCCCGACCAGGTCGAAGCTTTCCAGAGCATGCCGTCGCCTCGGAATCGAACAGAAGTCCAGAAACTGACCGGACGAATCAATGCGCTCGGCCGTTTTATCTCGAGGCAAACCGACAGATGCATTCTCTTCTACGAGCTGCTGAAGAAGAATAAGAAATTTGAGTGGATGGAGAAGTGCGAGGAGGCTTTCCAGGATTTGAAGACGTATCTCTCGTCGCCGCCTGTCGTGAGGAAGCCGGAGCCAGGGGAACCCCTGTACTTGTACATCGTGGTGTCTGATCACGCGATAAGTCAGGTGTTGGTGCGAGAAGAAAAAGGAGAGCAGAGGCCCGTCTCGTACATTAGCCGGAAGCACCTCGATGCCGAAACGCGGTACCCGCAAGTCGAGAAGCTGGCACTCGCTCTCTACGACGCGTCGGAGAAGTTGAGGTTCCATTTTAAGGTGCACACCATCGTCGTCATGACGGACAGACCCGTCTGGTCCATCCTCCACAGCCCAAACCAATCGGGAAGGATCACGAAGTGGTCAATCAAGCTGGGAGCTTACGATATCGAATATCAGCTCTGAACCAGTTTGAAATCTCAGGTCCTTGCTGACTTCCTTATCGAGTTGCCGAAGGAGCTCGTAGACTCGCACGATGAGATAGGAATGTGGAGGCTTCTCGTCGATGGTTCGTCAACGTCGCTCGGATCAGGCATCGGAATCAGGATCGTCTCCCCGATGGGGGAGGTGATAGAAAAGGCTTGTCGTCTCGCTTTCCGGGCCATTAACAACGAGGCAGAGTACGAGGCTCTCATCGTCGGGATGCAATCGGCTTTGGCCTTGGGCGTTAGGAAGGTAAATGCGTTTTTGGACTCCCAGTTAGTTGTCAAACAGGTTAACGGGGAGTACGAGAAGAATGACGAAAAGATGGAGGCGTACTCAGGGGTGGTCGAATCTTTGTCAAAAAAGTTCGATTTTTGGACTCTGACGCAGGTTTCTAGAGGCGACAACAACCACGCCGACGCGCTGGCCGGTTTGGGCTCTACGACTGAAACCGACGAGCTCAGATCAATCACCGTGAGACGGTCGAAAGGCCAAGCATCAAGCGAGAAGAGGGCCCGACGAAGAAGAAGCGCAAGCCCGACGAGAACCCTTCCGAGAAGCCGGACAACGATGAGGACACCCAAGAAATTCTCGACATCGAGAGCGAAGAACCAAGACCCGAAGAACAGGGTGTGGTGGACGACGACGAAGAAGAGGATTGTCGCACACCTTTCCGACGATACATCCTCGACGGAACATTACCCGACGACCGACAGGAAGCCAGGAAGGTGAGAACCAAGAGCGAAAAGTACTCCGTTCTAGATGGCAGGTTATACAGGGCGAGCTTCGAAGGAATATTGCTGCGTTGCTTGGGCAAGAGAGAAGCCGAGTACGTGATGGGAGAAATCCACAGCGGAGAGTGCGGCAATCACTCCGGCGGCCGTTCCCTCCTGCGAAAGGCCAAGCGGCAAGGCTTCTTTTGGGAAACCATGGTTGCGGATTGCGCCAGCCACACCAAGAGGTGTGAGAAATGCCAACGCCACGCCCCGATGATCAGCTGCCCGGCAGAAAAGCTGTCGGTGGTGTCTGTTCCGTACCCCTTCATGAAGTGGTCGATGGATATCGTCGGTCCTATGCCCACCGGCACCTGACAGCGGAAGTTTATGTTGGTTGTGACGGACTTCTTCACTAAGTGGTCCGAAGCAGAGGCGTACGCCAACATCAAGGACTCCGATGTCGAAAGCTACGTCTGGAAGAACGTGATTACACGTTTCAGACTGCCTCGTGAGATCATCTCCGATAACGGCTCCCAGTTCATCTCGAAGAGATTCCAGGACTTCTGCGCTCGTTGGAGGATAAAGTTGAACACTTCGACGCCGAGATACCCCCAGGGAAACATGAATGCGGAGGCGGTCAACCGCACCATCGTCGACAGCATCAAGAAGAGACTTGACAAGAAGAAGGGCTTGTGGGCCGACAAGCTCCCCGGAGTGCTCTGGGCCTATCGCACTACTCCCCACTCAGCCACCGGCGAGACCCCTTTTGCCCTCGCCTTTGGGGTCGAAGCGGTGGTACCGGCCGAGGTGGGAGTACCTAGCCTACGACGAGCATGGGCTTCAAGCAACGCGGACGACAACAGCCAAGGTCTTCTCCATCAACTAGACCACATCGACGAGAGACGAGAGCGAGCCAAAGCGCACATCGCCAACTACCAGAACACCATCGCCCGCTTCTACAATAAGAGCGTGCTCCCTCGACAGTTTCGGGTTGGAGAGCTGGTACTCCTCAAGGTCTTCCAAAATAAGGCGGAGTTGAACGCGGGCAAGCTCGGACAGAACTGGGAGGGTTCGTACAAAGTCATAGAGGTGGTCAAGCCAGGAGTCTACAAACTCGAGATCACGACCGGACTCGAGGTGATTCGGAGTTGGAACGTCAAACACCTTAAGAAGTTCTACCAGTAGACTCGAGAAGTCTTGTCGCCCTAACTCCCGCTATTTACTCTGTATCTCGCTAAGTCTTTACATTTCAAATAGTCCATCTTATCTATTTAAATGGAAAATCCCGACCCACCTGTTCGGGATCGCTCACGGCTCCGGCCTATATATTAATCAGATTGGGAGTACTCTTCCCTCGCGAGCCGCACCCATATGGGGGACTCGAAGGGTTTAATGAGGCTCGCCTTTATGGCAAACGCGACTATCGTTCTAACATTTCAACAGGTCCAAATTTATGAATAAGCTCAAAATAAGAACAACGGACAAACAGCCACAACCCAAGCATCAACAACAAAATCGATAGCATTAAAATAGGACGAGTGGTGACTCAAAAAATAACAAGCAAAGCCTAAATACGGCACGAAAGAAAATTTAGAAAGGCAAAAAGGGGCCTCGTCGCCGTTCTTCCGAGTACGCCGCCGTGGCGAGTACGACATTATCATCGGGCTCGTCATCGCTTGCGACTCGTAAAAAATAATAATTTGGGCCTCGACAAAAGTCTCGATGGAACCTAAAAAAGGAAAAGAAAAAAGGGCCTCGACAAAAGTCTCGATGGCACCATGAAAAAGAAAAAGAAAAAGAAAGAAGGGCCTCGACAAAAGTCTCGACGGCACCATGAAAAAGAAAAAGAAAAGAAAAAAGGGCCTCGACAAAAGTCTCGATGGCACCATGAAAAAGAGAAAATCAAAAAGGACCTCGACAAAAGTCTCGACGGCACCATGAAAAAGAAAAAAGGGCCTCGATAAAAGTCTCGGCGGCACCATGAAAAAGAAAAAGAAAGAAGGGCCTCGACAAAAGTCTCGATGGCACCATGAAAAAGAGAAAAGCAAAAATGGCCTCGACAAAAGTCTCGATGGCACCATGAAAAAGAGAAAAGAAAAAAGGGCCTCGATAAAAGTCTCGACGGCACCTTGAAAATGAATAAGAAAGAATGTCCTCGACAAAAGTCTCGATAGCACCACCGCAAGGCAACAATAAAAAGAGCTAACGATAAAGTGTAGCATTGAAGTATGCATGAAAAAGAGCATATCGCGACAAATCCCTTCCCCTCTCCACCTTCGTTTATTATTTCCTTTTTTTTTAAAAAAAAAAAAGGGGGGGGGGGGGGGGGGTTCATACTTCGAATGGCTTACAATATTTCCTTTACATCAGAGCCTCGTAGGCAAACTGCTACAAATTGTATAACTTGATTGAACAAAAGCAGCAAAGCCTCAACCCTCGTCAGAATCAACGACGGCGTCGGCGAGGTCCTCGAAAAGTCCGATACCGCTCGGTCGAGGATGTCCTCGACGAAGTCCAAGAAGGCGGCCAAGTGACGCAGGTCTCGAGTAAGGAACCTTGTCAAAGCATTCTGCGGTAGCACGTCCAAACGACGAGTCGCAGAGGAGCTCCATTCGACGTCCTCCGATAGGGGCGCCGCAATCCAATGAGTGAGGACGTTGACGAGGTCACGTACGAGGGCGTAATGCTCAGGATCATCAGCGAGGAACGATGCGATCACGTCCCCGTCATACCTCAAAGGGCAAGAAACGAGAGGAAGCTCGTCGACATGCGAGAAAAAATCTAAGAATAGTTGGGCCCAATAAAAGGAGAAACGCGAGAAAAGCGATAATCACGACTCAATAACAAGAGGCTCAGTAGAAGAAAAAAAGGTCTTATTCATTCAGTGAATTGGCCAGGATTACAAACAAAAAGAAAAAGGCCCAAGGCCAAATTGGCAGCAAAAAGGACAGAGCAAAGAAACAGAGAAACTAGCTAAAAGAAAAAGAATATATATAAACAAAATCCCTATGGAAGATCGTCTTGTACCATAGGCTCTTGAGTCGAGAGGGTCTCATCGTTAGTCCCGTACTCGTCGACAGAGTCCGAAGCGGAAGCAGTCGTCCCCGCGGCAAAGGCAGCTAGCCTCTCGGGCTCGATGGCGGGGGGATCGCAAGGCGAGAGGGGCGGTGAATCCAAAGGAGGCGCTGACCTCGCATCTAGCTCCTCCACCTTCTTGGAATGCTCCTCGTAGATCCCACGCCACTTCGGCACGCTGGGCAGGAGTTTCGCCACCGTCGCGACGGGAGGGAGCCTCGCGACCATGTCAAGATTGGCCTTGTAGCCGGCGGCCATGCGATGATGGTCGATTGACTCGTCAAGAGCCGCGAATCTCTCATCGCGCCGCTGCACCTTGGCCTTAGCCTTCTCGAAGAGGCGCAGCCGGGCACTACGCTCCTCGACAACCTCCGCTTGAGCGGCCTCCAACTCGTCGGCCAGCCTCTTCAAAGCATCGGTCACGCGCGAGACCAGGCGACTCTCTTCCTCGGGAGGGGCTCAGACAGCCTCGCTCAGGCGAGCAAGCCTCTTCGCTTTCTTCTCGAGCGCCTCCGAGAGGTTTTGAGACGCACGACGATGGCGTTCCGCCTCGTCGGCGAGAACGCGTCTCTGTTCCTCATGCTGCCGTTCTGCTTCCCGACGAAGGGAAGCCTCCTTCTCAAAGGCGGCCTTGGCGTCGTCGAGTGCTTGGCGGTCCCGAGCGGCTTCCTCCCGATACCTTCACTCCCCGGCTATGGAGATCTGAAGATGCCGCTCGACCTCCCCGACCTTGTTCCTCATCTCGCCCATCCTGTGCTCGGCGGCGAAGGAGTTTTCGCATTCGTCGAGGATCACATCGTTCAGGAGCGCCATGCCCTGGAAAGTTAGTGCGGCAGCCCTACGATAGCGAGAGAAGTCTTTCGAGGAGTCTGTGGACTTGCGGTACTTCGGGGCGGACATAGACAGGCCTTGGAGCGCCTTGGTTGAATAATCCTCCTAATCCTGCGAGGAAGAGGCCAGAGTAGGCGGATCAGGGAAGCGCGGGATGGTAATAACCGCCGAGGCCTTTCCCATACCCAATGGGAACATCGGCAGAAGAGGATCTGAAGAGGAGGCAGCCTTCGACGGCTCGCCAGGAGCGAGCTTACACGGATGAGGATGTATCGCCAGGAACGGGAGCTCGGCGCCTGTCGCCTCGAGCGCCACCGATGCCTCCGATCCAGGCGAAGCCTTGATTGAAGACGACTCGGGGGCAGCTTCGAGCCCAAGCAGAGGGTTGTCGGCAAGAGGGGCGTCGTCGTCTTCTCGGGGTTCTTTGCCCCGGGGCCCAGCGGTCGATGGCGAGGCATCCAGCCGAGCTTCCTCGGGCTTGTCTGGCCCGGAAGTTGGCGCGGGGGCGACCGCCAGGGCACCCTCGGTCGTCGGGACAGCTGTCCCGCGGGAGGAACGCGAAGGGACCGAGGTCTCTTCAGCCCCAAGGGCGGGGGTGACTTCCGCATCCCCTCCGGCGGAAACCCCAAGAGTCGGTTCTGGAGGAATCGGCGCGGAAACTTCCGCGATAGGGGGAAAAAGGTCGACGAAAAGCGGAGTCGCGTGAGCTTCGTCAGCGAGTTGGCCCGCGTCGGTGAGATCTTCGTCGCTAAATTCTTCATCGAATATCACCTCGCTTCTAGGGCGACGAGAGAAGCCGGTTGCGGGGCTGTCGGAGGGAGCGGTGACGATAGGTTCAGAAGCGGTCCCGGCATCAGTTGTCGAGACCTTGACCGGGGTGTCGAGGCCGGTGGTTGGCTCGTCGGGCGTGACCTCCGTCGGAGCCTCCGACTTCTTGGAGGCAGAGTCTTCGCGCGCCTCTTCGGAGACGAGCGTCGATTCGATAACCTCGTCGTGAGAGGCTTCCTGCGGGGATCTACGCGGCGCGAGGTCGTGAGGAGGCTCGTCGCATCGCGGAGACTCTCGACGACAAGGAGAGTCCGGAGAGCGACGATCCTCCGTAAGTTGGGACGCGTCGGCAGCCCGAGGAGGTGTGTCGACGCCTGATGCATGTTCAGAGCGACGCTCCGAGGAGGCGCCACGTGACAATGGCTCATCGCGTGAGGGCCCGCGGTCTTTCTTTTCTCGCGGGACTAATCCCAGGTAGCCGTCTTTGGACCGGTCCCTCGGAGGCGGTGTCGGCGTCGGGGGCGGTCTTGCTTTTCTGGCGAGGAGAGCCCTCGCCGGTCTCGTCAAAACGAGACTTTCTTTTTTGGCTCCTCAAAGGAGCCTTGGGGTTCCTCTTCCGCTGAGGAGCCGACGAGCCCTTACCGTCTTCGTCGGCTCGGAACCCTGGAGGGAACAAGGAGCGAGGAGGTGGGCCGATGATGTTGCAGAGCCGACAAATGCCATAATTCACGACTCGGTCCCCGTTGAAATCAAGGGACCAGTCGCGAAGAGGACTGGCGAGAAGAGCGCCGCGAACGCTTGCGAAGCGGGCCTCGACCTGCTTGTCGGTCGACGGAGAAAACTTAGGGAGCTCCTGGTCAATGATCCAGTCGCGAGGCAGCATGGTGTGGTTAGGCCCGAACGAACTCGCGTCCACGCGGGTGAAGAAGTAGCGATTCTCCCACATCGCCTCCTTATTGGGCGGATTCAGGAGGATATGGGGCTTGCTGCAATGAGACAGGGAGAGACGCCCTATGTTCTTGGGATTCTTCGAGAATAAGTATTGGCTCATGAGGTCCTCCAGTGTGATCTCTACCCCCTGTTCGAGGCCCAGCACGAGCGTGCACAAGAGGAGCCGGATGGAGTTCGGACTCACCTGGGTTATCGGCACCTTGAAAGCAGCTAGGAAGGCCACGATCAGGTTTGGAACCGGGAAATGGAGGTTGATGTCGGTGAAGAAGTGCTCGCAGATCGCGATGCAGTCATCTTGAGGCTCGTCGGCGCGCTCGCCGGGGTACGGGAGCCGGAGGAGGTATTTCTCGCTGTCGATGTAGTTTTTAACGAAGTGCTCGCGGTTCGCCTCCGTCACGATGGACAGAGGGGACCTGGTCTGAAAGATCTTGCCGGCGAGAGACATGGTAAGGCAAGGATGAGCGGAGTGGAGATGTGGCAAGAATCGCCTGAGAAGAGAGAGTTCAGAGTGTTTGTGAAGAAGTGAATAATCTGAGGAAAAAGATTATTGTCCGAATATATGTAAAGTGGCATGGAGAAGGTGAAGAGGCGCGAGACGATCGGACGGTCCAGAATCGAGGCGTGTGGAACCTGTCAACGGTCGGGATGAAGGATCCGTTGTAAATCCCATAAAGCAGGTACTCGAGTGCATGGGAAACCCCACATTAAATGCGGATGGGATTCGAGGCGTCACAGCCTGCGCTGTGATCAGGCCTCGACACGTCAGCGTGGGGGTCAGTTCCACATCACGAGGAGACTGTCGTCGAACGATGACCCTCAAAGGGGTAGCCTTATTGCCCGATGAGAATCGTCGCGCGGAGTGTTTTTCTGTCGTTTTTCCTCAAACGTACGCACTTGGGGTGCCAACCTAAGATCAATTCCTTATCGCGGGGAGGTTTTTGTCGATCGATGGCCCTCGAGGAGGTCGTCTTGTCGCTCGATAAGGGCTGTCGCGCCGCGCGTCTTCTCTCTACATTTTCTATAGTGTTTACACTTGACAAAATGGGGGACTGACTGTTAAGGTCGGATTTGGTCAAATCCACCCTCAACTTTACACTTGTCGTTTTCCAATGAAACGACGGGGGTTGAGGTTGGCAAGGTGGCGATGGGCCCTCGGCCCATCAAGAGAGTGGTGATCGGGGAGTCAGCCCGAGCTCGTCGAAGTTTGCTTGGGTGGCGAGGCCCAAGATCGAGGGGAGGCCCATTAAGGTCTAGGGCTTCTCTCGAGGGTGCGACAAGAGTGTACGACCTGAGCATTAAATGCTGGGTAGTGCGCTCAGAAGGTGGCAGGGCGACAACGTTAGTGGAAACGAGCCTCTTTGGTTTCAACAGAGAATGTCAGAGAGGGGGACCACAGAATATTTGAAGGGGGACCATCTGAAGATCATCCAGGGGATTCGAGCCCTAGGGGGGCCGAGCTCCACTATAAATAGAGGAGGGGACTCCCATTTATGGGGGTTGGCAGAAATCAAGAGAGAAAGTAAAAGAAGTGTCCTCGCATAGCACTTAGATAATTCTAGCCTTTGATACACTTAGATTTGTTCGTCGATAACATCTCGGAGTCAATCTATATTTGTGTAATCGTTTTTCCTCTTCGAAGTTCCAAGCTATAAACGGAAGAAACTGATCCCTCTCGTGATAATAATCAATCAAAGATACCCCTTCATTCGTGTTATTTGTGTGTTGGCTTCGTGTATTTTTGTGACTGCAAGGCGGTGCGAATCGCCTCTACAGTAACGAGGATATTTTAAAAGTTTGAGAACATTTGCTTTACAAAAACTACATTGGTAATATTCCGCCTACTTGGTATATTTTGGGTCCAAAATACTCACCCCTAATTAGGACTTAGGAGTTGGGACTAAAATTGTAAGGGTATTGTTTTCAAATGATATCTTGCTTTCAGCTGCATTTAAAACCCAAATCAGAAAGCTCATTTTTGAAGCCCAACTTCATGGGTCATTCAAAAGCCCAATTTCAATAATTGATTTTGTACCTTTTAAACTAGTCTTTGATATAAGAGATGTCTTAACATATGGGGAACTGAATTCAACTATCGTAAAATTAGACTGATAACAAAAACAAATTCACTTGTGAGCTAAGTGGCAAAAAAAAAAAAAAAAATAACCTTGTTTCTTAGTTAAAACCAATCCTTGTGAAGTTGAATACGTCAAAACAAATAAAAATTCTCTTCTCACTTGAACTATTTATTTTAGTTGACACTTACTCTTCTTTTTTTTTTTTTTTGTTGCGAAAACACACGTGGAAGCTAAGCTAAGAAGACATGGGCGTGGGCGTAGGATGTCTTGTGTTTATAATTTGTGTGAACATAAAACATAAACTAATGATTACTTACTTAGAATAAAGTATTAGCTGTTTTATATGAACAGACGGCAGAGAAAGAGCATAGTATAATACTCTAATGAACAAATAATCTTATGGAAATAAAAATCTAGTAGTTAATACTCTAATATAATATTCTTTTGGATATAAATACCTAAAGAGAGTTAAAAACATATAAAGTATAAGTAAATATTGGCGGCTCGTGCCGCCTACTTTGGCTGCGAGTCTCCGATCTCACAATCGTTGCTCACAACCGGAATTGATAGCTGCCTTGGCTTCTTAACATCGTCAGCACTCATAGCGCGAACATTGACTTTACGACAAAGGTTTCACGGGTTTGAAGTTCGTTGCCTTTGAAGTCCAACCGAGAAAAATTAGCGTCATTATTAAGTTTGGGACTCGGAACAATTCTTCTTCTTCATACCCGAAATCTGAATCGAAATGATCACATCTCCGTTACCGTCATCTCACTCACGGGTAGCCCGCCTTAGTTATTGCCTTTGAGGAGGCCCAATTCAGCTTTGTATATCAAAAGATTATAGAATTCCATCTCTTTATATACAACGGTATAGAGATTGGTTTCTGAATTAAATAAAAAGAAACCTAGCATAGGATAAAAATAAACTTCATCTCTTTATATTCTATTACTTTTCAAAATGTTACTTGGGTGTTTTTTTAATTGTTTTTAATAGTAAACAAATTATATTAATTTAATAGTAATAACTTGTCTAATTTAAATAAGGAAGCTTAAGCTAAATAATCAACTATTGATAGTTTAAAATTGACAAAATAACCAATGTTTGGTTAATATATATAAAATAGTCAATATTAACCATTATAAAAATAGTCATATCAATCATTATAACCATTAACAAAGTAGTTAATATTTGGCTATTTTACAAATAGAAATCTTAAGTTTACTAAAATGCAATGTAAACATATGGTTATTCATTATAATTTCTCTTTAAATAATGATATGTATTTAATTGTTTAAGTAAGATTTTGTGAGGAAGTGTGTAAAAAATAAATAAAACTAAAATTCTTGAAAATTTGAAAATATAATCTAATTTAATTAATAAATATATTCTTTTTAGAGAAATTGCTCCTAATAGCCAAATAGAAACGTTTGTTTAGCAAAATAGCCAACTTTTACTTTATCTTTATTAAATAGCCAATATGTATGAGGTGACATTTTAATGTCAGTTTGTATTCCTATTATACCCTTTAATTATCATTTCTGTATACGATATATTTTCTAACAAATTAACGTATTAACAGTTAATATATCATAAATATAGGATAATTAAAACCTGAAATCGAGGAATATATCGATTTAATTTTCAAAAACTAATAAACAATTAAATGTTAGTATAGGATAATTAAAACCTGGAATCGTGGAATATATTTTCTAATGAATTAACATATTAACAGTTAAAATACCATACATATTTTAACGTATTAACGAATTAACAATTAATATACCAAAAATATGTTATAACGCTCCCTGAAATCGTAGAATATCTAGATTTAATTTTTTAAAATTAAATTAAATAGAAAATATCCTTAATTTTAACCACGTATAAAATTTATAACTACTTTTTGAATTTATATTTATATTTCATAAAAATATTAAACGTGATATGCCTATTAACATGGAAAATGGAAAATCGCTTGTAAATTACAACAAATTAACAGTTAATACAGGGAAATAAACGTAGAGATTTTGTCGTCTGTATTTTATGAAAAAAGGCTTCGGATCTTTTGATTTGGTATTCCTTAATTTTAGGATATTTTCAAATTCATATATAATTTTTAATTTTAATTTAATATTTGTAATAATGTTACGTTTTAGAATTAAAGGAAAGAAATCATTAATTATAATTAAAATTTTAAAATCAGAATGTGTAAATATGATAATAAGGGTATATAAGTATTTTTATAGTTATTAACATGGTAAATTGGCTATGGATAAATATAAACCAAAAGTTGGCTATTTAGCAAATACAAACTTTTTAATTAGCTATTACGCTATAATGCCCTTCATTTTATAATATTTTGAATTACGATCATAACATAACTTTTCCTCTATATACTATTCATTTCAACCAATGTATTTCCGTATTTCATTAACATAATTACAAGCAAAACCACCCATAAAAATACTATATAATAAACCACAATTGATAAACCTAATTCAATTCTAATACTATATTGCAAGCATAATGAGATCTCAACACCTTCTATTCTCTATCATTATTCTCCTTCTTCTCTTCTATTCTTCAGCTTCCTCCAAATCCCTAATCCAAAAAACATGCAAAACGTGCTCCGAAACCAGCCCAAACCTGAGCTATGAATTCTGCGTCGCATCGCTCGGGTCATCAAGTGCCTGTCGTCGATGCTCCGATCTCCGGCAGCTTGGCTGGCAAGCCATCCGGTTGACGAGGCAGAACATGACCCGCACATGGCGGTTCATCAAGCATCTCGCCAGCGAGAAGAAGAGCAAGAAGCTTGACCCTCACGTCAGGGCGTGCCTTAGCGACTGCATGGAGCTATACGGTGACGCTATTCCCACGCTCAAAGACGCCGCGAAGGGTTACAAGTCTAGGCAGTACGACGATGTTAACATCGAGCTGAGCTCCGTCCTGGACGTGTCGACGACTTGTGAAGACGGGTTCAGGGAGATGGAGGGCGTTGTTTCGCCGCTGACGAAGAGGAATGACGACACGTTTCAACTGTCTATCATTTCCCTTTCCATCGTCAACATGCTTAATGTTGATTAGGGTTTCGTAAGATATATGTATCGTAAAAGTAAATAGTTTGGTACGATTTTTTTAAGCTCTTATATTTATTATAGTTATTTTTTTTTATCTACGTATCGTCTACACATAAAAAAGAAAGGCTTCTTTTATCATGGTAGATTTGGTATGGTATGGTACTTGTTATAAATTTGATTCTATAAGTATTCTATGATAATTATCACTATTTAAAAACCAACTACCCATGTGCATCAATACACTTATTTTTCATAATGATTGGTTAATAGAAGGGCTTCATAATGATATCATTAGAACACACAAGGTTTAATTGGGCCGGTGGGCCCAGAAATCCGGATCCGGGGTAATCTATAATTAGAAATTCTGGTTCCGGAACCAAAATTTATGAATGGGAATTCAGATTCAAAAAGTATTAATTCTGAATTTTTTCAAAATTTAACGTAGAACTTGATTTCTGGTGTTCAGTATTTACACTAGTCCTAAATTAGGACTAATACTCATCGCTCTAGGTCATGTGCGAAAATAGTGCTTCTGAAGAAAAGAATGTGCGAATTAGTTCATTTGTTAAGGCATTGAAGTGGAATGGCTCCTTTTTATGCCTTAACAGTTTCTCCCGAAGAATGTATAAGATTTTAGGTGTTAAATGAATAATTTTATTTTAGGATAAATAATAACTATTTTAGTAAACTAATAATTGAAATTACCCTTATATAAAGTCCAAATAAAACCATCTTTTTTCCTTTAAGTTTAATGGTCTCAACTCTCAACCATTTTATGAATCAGTTATCATAATAAAATGATCATTCTTCATTCTTGCACGGAAAATTTATTATTAGAGGAGTCAAATCCCTTTGCTTTCTTGGAAAGAACCGTCTTCACACTAATGCAAATTAGCAGAAGGACCATTCCAGTACTAATAGAACTAACTATTTCACGCATGAACTATAAGACTACCAACGTTAATAACTCTATATTAATTTGTGCGCAATCGGTTGCCATATTATAGGTTAAATATTATTTTGAGGTACATAAAATATAATATTGAGAAGCTTTTAATAGCGAAATTGAAACGTTTAATTAGCCAAATAGAACCTTTCATTTTTCTTTGCAAAGTAGCCAAATTGACGAGGTGACTATTTAATAACATATTTTATATCTTTAATACCCTTTTAACATATTAACGTATATTAACTAAGCTATTTTTTCTTAAAAATAAGAACATTTACTTGTATAATAACATATTTTATACCAATAATACTCTTTTAACATGTTAATGTATATTAACGTAGTTAATTTGCTTGAAAATAAAAAATCGTGATTAAAATTTCAATAAAAATTTAATTATTTTTAAACAAATTAAATCAATTAATATAGCTAATACAAGGGTAATATGGTCTTTCGTGATTTGTTAATGTGGTTGAATGACTATTTGGCAATATTAATAAAAACATTGGCTATTTGGCTAATTAGTTTTTGAAGTTTGGTTGTTTGGCTATGACGCCCATATTCTTAATTTTATTTTACTATAGTAAAAGTACTAAAAAATAACTTTTCACTTGTCACCGTTAGTTCAAGTGGCTTCCGTTATGACTCGTCGGTTAAATGTCACTTGTCAACTTTTTCAACGGTCGCGTATATATTCCAAATTTGGGTTAGCATCACCGATCGACAATGGAGTTAATAACACTGATGTCGTTGATGCTAATCCCGAAGTCGAATTACCGTGATCCTACACAAGGATCGTGTTGGGTTTGTTTACTAAAACAACACCAAAGTCGGAGATGCTAACTCCAAATGTGGGGTTACAATCTCCTATACTTAGGGGTTAACATATTTGAATTCGGGGAAAAGTCAAATACGTAGATGTGAAAGTCACAAGTGGCATTTGACGGATGAGTTAGAACAGAAAGTATTTGGAATTTACGGTAACACAAAACAAATTACTTTTAGTACTTTTACGGCAACGAAATATAATTATGAATGTGACATAGAATTTTATATACTTTAAAATACTTTTGCCTATATTTACCTATATAATATATTACTTTGAAAGAGTAATGATATGATTAGTAAAAACCCTTGTATGCTTGTGCTCCGTGTTTATGCTATATCTTATTTATTCAATCTAAATATGGAAGCTAATTAATATGATGATGGACATTGATCAATGTCGTGGATTTTATATAATAAAAAGATACATTGACATAATGACTTGATAGCTTTGACAAGGAAATATAGAACTAGACTATTCATAAAAAAAAAAAAAAAAAAATCTCTCAACTCGGGATCATTTTTAATATACTTAATTGATAATTTCATAAATGTGTAAGATAATAAATTTTCAGAATAGTATACAGATCCCTTATATATATACACAATATATATATATAATATAATAATAAATCACTATAAAACTTACATTTTACTAAATTAAAAATATTACATAATTAAATATACTTACGTGATAAGTGTTCATTACACTAGCTTTAGTATACTTTGCTGTACACGAAGTGTCTGTATTTGTGTATACATATATATATATATATATATATATATATATATATATATATGTGCGTGTTACGTAGTAATAGATTTCGACGAATCTATTAAAATTCTTGGTTTGATCTGATTGGTTTTGGAATGTGAAGCTATTGATAATTTTTTAGTGTAATCTCATTAGTATCTCGATAAATAGCTTACTGTAATTGATACTCTTAATTTAAGGACTATAAAATATACTATAGTAAGTAATACAAGATACATTTAATTTAATCCAAACTAATTCTTAAATAATATAAATTAATAATTTGCTGGTATAATACATTCTTGTAGACCCGGCCCTACTAATCCGAATTAAACTGTAATTTACGTGATATTAATAATATTCATTTTTCCCTTTTCAATAATAGTAGTTCATAGAATGATCGTAGAGAAATTCATGGAGAATTCTACACCTCACGATAATCAATGGGATCGAAGAACTCTTTTCATGGAGCATAAATCACAACTTGTACTTCCATTCCACTTCATTTAATGCAAGGTCTTTAATTTAATTTAAGACGATATATATAATAAATTATAGGCCAACGCCAATCCTTCACTATTTTATAGTTGGAAAATTAATATGATAAAAACAAACTAATTAATTTGATAATTATTATTATATGAGTACAGTGAACTCCACCAAATTTTAATGGTTGCTTAATTATTGCTTTAATGGCCACTACTAGATTTTAATATAGAATATATCAAATGACTTTTACTCGCAGATTAATTATTAGCCAGTAATTACAAGGAAAAAATGTGGATAAAATAGGTCAAAACTTAGTACATTGAATGATTAAATTAAAAAGTGGCGGTGGTTTATTTTTTCTGCTATGAAGTAGATTTTAAACACTACTATTATATATATATATATGCTAATTTGATGTATATTCTCGATATCTCATAAAGCATATCTAAATAAAGATGGTTCTTATTGAAGGTAAAGATTGTAAGAACCAAAGAAAAAAGGACAGATGGTTCAATAAATGTTGAACAGTGTTGTTCTTATTTTATAATGACGTGCAAATTAGAGGGTTTTAAGAATTGGTAATTGATGGGTTGATTAGATTTTACTGGTTTACGAATAATTAGGAACATGTGGTTCAATAAATTTTGAACAATGTTATTCTTTTAATAATGAGTATATCTATGTGCAAACTAAAGGGTTTTATGAATGGAAACTTACAAAAATAGCTAAAAAAATACCATGATTTAACTTTTAAACTCATACTAAAAAAATACATAATTTTAAACTTTGTCAAATTTAAGACATTTTTACCCCTGGTTAATTAACTCCTAAATTGTCCATAAATTACCACAAATTTGTCCCAAAAATCCAAATTACTGTCCCCAAAATATGAAGAAATTGTCCCAAGAATGTTACTCATACAACCTCCCACAAAACTGCCCAGAAAACTGTCCCTAAATTACCAAAAACTTCCCCCTAAATTCAAATTACTGTCCCCAAGGATCATAAGAAACTGTCTCAAGAATGTTAATCATACAACCTCCCCGGTGTTAATCAGGGGTAAAAATGTCTTAAATTGGACAAAGTCTAGAATTATCAATTATGCAATTTTTTAATATGAGTTTAAAAGTTGAATTATGGTGTTTTTTGAGCCATTTTTGCAAGTTTCTCTTTGTGAATCGATAATTGATGGGCTGATTAGATTTTACCAGTTTACGAATAACTACGAGTATTATATAAAATAACAATATTAGCAACTGATATATTTTCAAAATTAGTGTCTATAAAAAATTATAAAAACTAATTTTTCAGTGAGTAAAAGTTTAGTTTCTAAAAATCACATTTTTACTAGTGGTAGTTAGTTGTTAGAAAAAGCCGGGCTAACTCCTTGTTTTCGTTACCTGGTAAGAAGTAAGAACTAAGAACTATGACTAATGCCTTTTTAAAAATATATAAGGGTTTTTCATAAATTATCCTGGAAAGGAAGATTAAAAAATTGAATCGTTTGTCAATTTTATTTAATGTTTGTGACAATTATATTGAGATAAGGTCTTCATCCACTAGGACTCATTCCTTTCTTTTTCCAAACACAACATTATATTTTAAGTACTTTGAGAAGAATGGTTGAAATCTGAAATTAATTATGGAGGAAGGCAATTTACAATAATGAATGATGATTTGTTTTGGGGTAACTTAAAAGGCATCGATTGCCAAAAACTCTATAGGTGGTTGCCTTGTCTTTAACTTATATACACAATTTGTTGAATCTTGACGAGAAATCCTTCTAGAATACTCATATAAACCATTTTTATAGGTGGAGATATGTATACACATTATGTATTGCATTGATATATTTGCCATATTAATCGCCATATTATTCCCAAACACCTCGAGGAAGTCTCAAGTAAGAACGAGACGACAAGCATTGTCTTTTTTGTATGGCTAAAAGTGGGGAACTATTTTTTGTAGGGTTTACATATAAGGGAAATATAGCAAAACTTCTAAGAATGGTATTTTCTAAATAAATAAACAAATTTAAAGCCGGTTGTTAATGCTCGAAAATAGATCAACACTAAAGCGACCTATGTCTTGATTTTAGGTCAGGCCCAATGTCCACTTGATGGTTGGATCATGTTCGAAGCTTGATTCTTCGTGGCTAGGCTAGTAGTTGCCCCAGGCGAAGCGACTTGTGTCGGTGATGCCCTCATGGCAATGCGACTCGGTGTTGTATGGCGGCGGGTTCCTGCAAATGAACAAATGTTGACTTACCTCACAAAATGAAAGTTGCCTACCTACTCGAATAGGATCATGGCATCATGTAGTTCGGGCTTAGTGGGTGTTCAAACAGGATGAGACGTATGATAGTTTGTCTCAGGTGGGTCGGAAGTGTTTTCCTTGACCTTTCCCTTTGTTCCCTTTCCGAGGAAATTCTCCAGCTCCGGAGGGAAGCGAGAGTAACATTGTTCCCGAGCTAAGCTCATCGAAGTTCATTAGTCTCGAACCTCATCTCTGTTAAGGAAAGATTTCACTCTCGAGCTGGGCTCACTTGAGTATATCGATCTCGGACTTTCGTCATTGAGAGAGACGAGGACACGTGAACTTATAGGGAGGCAAAGGGGGAAACATCGTTGCTCGCTTCGCTCTCAACATTATTCAAGTATTTTATATGTTGGAAAAGGTGAGAAAAACGATAAACGAGGTTCTCCGGGATTGAGAGCATGTGTTGAAGTGTGTCACATTGTAGAGGGGAGTGTCAGTATTTATAGGAGGAGAAATGAGTTTGGGGTTGAAGGGGTGCCTTATGGAATCCATTGGGCACGCTCTTGCACGCAAGAAGAGAAAAGGTTTTGCAGCCGAAGAATTTCTAGTATTCTTTCTCTGATTTTTTGGTGTTCTGATCGTTGTGGCAATCATTATAACGAATCGAATTTGGGGCTCTACAAATTTTAAATTGCTATTGGGTCCATTTGAATATTTTATATTCTTTTGGACTTTTTATTGCTCTAGTTACGAATTTAATTCATTCATAACTCGTATGACACGTCGTTTAAAAAACAATGAATTTGTACATCAACAATGACGAAGATTTTTTTCTTTCTTTCTTCATTTAATCATTTATTTGTAGCTCAAGATTGGACTTGTACGGAGGTATTGAGTTTTTACTATCGATAAAACTCGATTTTCAATCTCCAAAAAATTTTGTAACTCTAAATCCTTTTTTTTTTCTTCCAGTTTTACCAAAAAATCTTTGATCCGTTTAAGTTTGCCTCACTCTTTCTTACTTAGTCACATTCAGGCTATTTGGCATCCGCTTGAAAAGTAAAGTTTGAAATCTTTCTATTATCGTGAAAATAAATATTAAAAATACAACTTAGGATGAAAATGATTGAGTTTATAGTCATAGTAAGACGCCACATTCATCAAACTATATATATATATATATATATATATATATATATATATATATATAATTTAACTTCAATGTTATATGACCGATATCGATTTTAACTTTCATCGAAGTTTGGTTAACAATAAATTCTCTCATGTTATATCCAAACGTTTCATTGTTTGGAAATTTAAAAGAAAGAAATATGAATTTAAGACTTTGATGTAAAACATGAGAGAATAATAGTGTACTTCACTTCATTTATATACATGCATAGATTGTGGTTAGAGAGAAAGATACATGCCAAGTGACTAATTTTTTTCCCACTTTACTGGACGAAATTACTATCTACGTTTTTTAGTACCACTAATTGCCAATACAATTGAGATAAATAATAAAGATTAGTTTCATATAATACCATTATGGTATTTTTTTTCTTCTTCTAATGGTATATGTTCACTCACAAAATTGAATCTTTAAAGAGATACTTAATTATATATATATATATATATATATATATTATTGATTCATTTTTATAAACTAATTGATAAAAAAAAGTATTAATTCATCTCTAAATACATTTATAACTTTTTTGTTTAAATTACTGCCATTATGAAATCTATTGCTTCAACATAGAGAAGTTTCTTTATACTCTTTTTCTTAAGATTTATTTAGAAATTAATATTTTTCAAGAACGGTCGAGTGAATTAACTATAATTATTTTTTAAAAATAATTTATAAATAAGTTTGATTATAATAATTTGAGTAAGCAATTTAAATCATTAAAAAGGGGAAAAAGATAAATAATTTTGTATTTCAAATCATATATTAAAATAAAAAAGGCCTCATATACGACTTTCGCCCAAGGCCCCCGAAATGATTGGGCCGGCCCTGATATATATATATATATATATATATATATATATATATATATAAATATATATATATTTCATAGGAATCATTATACAAATTTCATTTTCATCCATACATAGTACGTCAAATTCTACGATACAGTAGTATGGTATCTTTATGCGGATTAAATGCAGAGAATATTTATATTTTTCTTTAATAAAAAATCAGAAGAAGTGCAAAATTTAGAAAATACTGTAACAAATTCCGTTTACATATTTTAATGCGTTTACTTACTAGTTCCTCAGTTAAAATGACTGAGTATCCTCATGCAAGTACTTAGTTATTGATACATCCCGAGCTTATTAAGATAGTTTATCATTTTATTGTTATCGTGTAATTCGTGGTCTAATGTTAAGGAAGCGTCTAGAGAGTTAATCGAGTCAATGATATTAAGTGTTGTTTCGAGGGTTTATCGAGTTCATTACGATGTAATTACCGGCTTTATATAAGAGGGTTAAAGTCAGTAAGAAAGGGAGGCAATAAACAAATAACAAACTTATTTATTTGAGTTTAAGTCAAGAATCTTCAGACACATATAAATTATGTTTATTTGAAATTGTGGCCGAGTTTGACATTGTTGTGCTGTTCTCATAATTGCTTTTAAAATTTACAAAATTTACTTTAAGAAAAAGTGTTGTCAGAGAAAGTAATGCACTGTTAATGAGCACAAAAAAACTTGGCTTTTTAAAAGTTTCAGTTTATTGTGTGGTCAATTTTACTTAATTAGCTTTTAAATGTAAAAAAAAAAAAAATACTGAAGTAGACATAAATAATATTAGTTAAATCCCAATATTAATATAAAAAGTTAAAAGATAATTTAGATAATATAATTACTCAATTAATAAAATAAAAAACATTTCTTAGTTTGTTATGCCTTTTGTGTTTTTAATTGACAACAACTACGGTGACCGTACTAGTTTTTTACATCCACATTCTTCCGTCCACGATAAAAAAAATTGTACTTTTACCAACCAAAAAGGAATTATTGGTTTAGCTGCAATAATGGTATGTATTTATTTTTTATATACGTTTATCTTCCAAAAAGAATAAGTACTTTAACTATTAAAATTTAAGAATGTGAACGTAAAAAATGGTACTTTTACCACTAAAAAAATTAGTACTTAAACCGCAATGGCAAGATATTTTTGGTACTTTACCACCCAATAAGAATTAGTACTTTAAAAAATGGACGTAAGAAATTAGCATCTTTATCATTTTAAAAGAATTGGTACTTTAACGACAATAATAAAAATATATGAACATAAAACTTTGATACTTTTATCACTTAAAAGGATTAGAATCTTAACCACAATAATAATGTGTTTTTGGTACTTTTACCACTCAAAAATACATTTACAGGGAAAGAGAAAAATAAAAGCAAAAGTAAATTATTGTAGCTTACCAAACATAAATATTGACTTAAATTTTAAAAAAAAGGAAAAAGAAAAACACCTATTAATAAGCAAGGCCAGGATTCAAAAATAAAAATAAAAATAAGCAAGCCAAAGGGAGCCTTGTATGCTTCTATATCAATTTATTTACAATGAGACTACGACAAATAATTTGATATGGCCTTCTCTGGCAATCTCAGTCGGAATATCAATTTATTTACAATGAGACTAGACAAATAATTTGGCATGGCCTTCTCTGGCAATCTCAGTCTTCCGATGATAAAGTTAACTATCAGAATATGTTTACATATAGAGAGAATATGTTACATATAGAGAAATGACTCTTAATAGACATGACTCTTAATAGACAGATTGAAACGTTTTGATTAGCTAAATAGCCAACTTTTTTTTTTTTTTTTTTGCAAAATAGTCAAATTAATGAGGTGGCTATTTAATAACATATTTTATACCTATAACACCCTTTTAACATATTAGCGAGTATTAACAAAATTAATTTTTCTATAAAAAAAGAACTTTTACTTGTTTTTACAAAAAATCTATATTAACGTGTATTAACTGAGTTAATTTGTTCAAAAATAAAAAATCGTGATTAAAATTTTAACAAAAAATTAATTTATTTTTAAACAAATTAACTTAGTTAATAAACGTTAATACACGTTAATACAAGGGTAATACGGTCTTTCGTGATTTATTAACGTGGTTGATTGACTATTTGGCAATATTAATCAAAAGGTTGACTATTTGGCAAAATGATTTTTCTAATTTGGCTATATGGCTATAGAGCCCTTAAATATATAAGAAGGCTTTTTACCAATTTAAAAGAAGAACTCTTCTAATGAAATACTAGTAAATATAATCAGATAAAAACATGAAGCCATTGAATTCTGAACACAATGCACAGTGATTCAGACTTGTTCACATAGACACTGTATTTTGTCAAAGAAGAATTGAATTGAACTAATCAACAAAACATGAAGCCAAAAACTCTGAAGGCTTAAACAGAGAAGGAATAAGAATGTCCATGATAGCAATTCACTCAAAAAATACAAAACAAATTGTGTAGCTTATTAATGCATGAAACCACTTGTTTAAGTTTGAAACACAGCAATTGCAATGGGATTTAGAAATTGGAACATCTCTTTTTCCAAACAAGTCAAATTTATTACTATTTTCCACCCAGGAATCAGGATGAACCCAACTTTCTACAAACAGCAACGATGAAGCAAAGCTTAATCAAGTCAATCTCTTCTATCCAAACACCTTTGACCCAATTAAATTTAACTTGCCATTGGATGGTTAGAGATGTACTCGATGGCGAGGTCGCACGAGTCTATCTTATCAGCTTCCTTGTCCGGAATCTCCAATTTGAACTCCTCTTCCAAAGCCATCACTATCTCCACATTGTCCAAGCTATCAAGCCCTAAATCCGTCTGGAAATGTACATCTGGCGCTACCTGTATATATAGTAATATCTCCAAGTCAAAATGCAATATTAAACGAGAAAAGGGATCCAGCTACGACCTTAATTCGATAAGATCCATTCTAAACTCTTATACCGCTCTATATTTGAATATAAAGGAGACATGAACCAAGCCCGGGCAATGAATCACGACTGTTTGATCAGAGCGTGATTAACAGGCTTATGATCTTATTCGTACCATCATTTTTCCCGTGAGGATCTCTCCCAGCTCGGGTTAGCTTGCTGGGATGGTCACACAGCTGTCATACATTTTTTTTTTATATAAGCTCAAACCAAGAGCTTAAAATTGTATATGAACAGTGATTCAAGTTGTTCTTCGCTATGTCAACCAAAGTGACAATGCTGATAATTGTAATCGTTCAATAGGTATATGCAGAGACAAAAGTACTAGATATCAATTTTGTGAGGGAAAACAATCAGATTTTTCGAGCTCGATCTGAGGCCTAACCCCCATATAATGCCTGCTTAAGAATCAAATCAAGGCAGACCCAGATATATGGCTCCAATTCTAGCTCAAACGAAGTAAAACGAAACAGCACTAGCTAAATTTCTATTCAAATGAATTACTCGACATAGCAATTTTAAGGTTTGGCTTTCTTTGTTCCTATGGATCGAAACTGATATCATCCTACTCAACAATGAGCAACACCTTTAGATCCAAAGGTTATACCAATCACGAACACACATTGAGCTCGCAAAATGAGTTTCAACGGCTAATCATAATCGAAGAAAAACGAACAACAGAGTGTCTGATTCAGGACCGATCGGCTGTGGCTTTAACACATGGAGAGATTGATTCGCTTTTTCTCGGGAAACAAACGGAAAATGGAATACCTTGGCAGGATCGACTTTGGGGAAGCTCTTGACGACGGAGAGGACTCTTTCGACGACCTCCTCCTTGGTGAGATGATCGTCGCCGTGCGAGGAAAACCACCGGAGCAGGGCCGTGGAAGATGCCGGTGATCTGGATCCGGCTAGGGCTAGGGTTTTGAGAGGGACTCGGACATGGCGAAGCAGGGCTTCTCGAAGCGCCATTTCTCTCTCTCTCCTCTCTCTACAGAGTTTGGGTTTTTGGTAACAAAAGCCCAAACTCTCAGGCTGATAGTTAACGAGGGGTATAAAAGTAAAAAAGCTTTGCCAGCTCAGCCGAATAGAATCAGGTATTTACTTATGTCAGGCCCTATTTTGGGACTAAAAAGTGCAATTATTCCCAATACTATAAATAGTGAAGAAAAAGAGACCTTCGTTGCCAATTTGATTCTCTGCGACTGAAAATCGAGTGACGATCTTCATTGAATCTCCATTCTCGTCGCTTCCGAGCTCGAATCTCATCGCTCCGACCAAGACAAGACAAGCATGTTAGGTTAGGTTCTCTTTCTCTTTCTCTCGCTCTCTTGTTCTTGTGCTGTTGCTTCCTTTTGATTCTATTGGTGATTGTTTATATAGCCATGAGTTTGGTCCATTTTTCTCGATGATTATTATGAATTATTTGTCTGTTATCTCTCGTTAATCAGCGATTATTTCGAAAAGCGCTTGAGAATTTGGATTCTGAGAGTCCGATTTTTTATTTTCGTTTGAATGGTTAATATTCTTGGTTTAATCTGCTTCTCTCCTTTAGCCTTTCTATGAAGTTTGACTTCGAACATGTTTTGATTAAATATTGGAAATTGGGGAATATTAATTCAGAATTCGATACTTTACAGATTCATAGGCTTTTTGTGCCTTTTAATTTATTATTCTTGTCTTATATGGAATTCTACATATGAATAAGTGTTCTAGTATGTAGAATTCCATGAGTTTACAGGAACATGTCATGATTTATGGAGGATTCAATGTTAGTTATTTGAGAAAAAAACACATTGCTTCAATTCATTTACTTTCCGTTTGTTATTTGAAGCAAGATCAGGTAGCGTATTTAGTTGTTCGTAAAGTATCGATTGTTTTTGGGTTCTGTTTTTATAAGTTTTGGCGGAATAAGAGTTGTTATTGATGAACATATATCACTTCCGGAGTTTCGTAATCTCTTGCTTGTTTTAACTACTTTACGAGTACACTCTTTATTCTCTAGAGTGTCGAAGAAGAGATTCATATAGATGTTGCTTTGGTTGGTTACTTTGAATGTCATACTACTTTTGGGACCAATTTCGGGCTAATATAACAGATTATGATTAAAATTCTTTATTTCTGTAAGATACAATGTTCCGTGGATGAGAAAAAACCCATTGTTTCAGTTACTTTCTGGTTGCTTGGGTCACAATTAACCACATAGGACAACTTCTTCATCAACAATTCCAAATCCCATATTCTTTTCACAATGTTGAGCAAGAAGTAGTGGCTCTAGTTTTGACTTGAGTTTGACAATAATGTCCTTGAGTTACGTCTAGTGTCTTTCATCCTTTTATGTACATCAAATTTTTTGTTTTTTGCTTTTTGAACTACTTTACAATCTTACATTTTAGCCATAGAACTCCACCGAAGAGTCAATATTATCTTGTTACCTTTCTTCTAGCCACTGTTTCCTTCTTGCCTAAGTGTCAGATCATTTAAAATCCAGACACAACTACCCTTTTTTTTCCTCTTCTTCTCTGTGTTTGTTTATCTTGCGTTTTCTACTCAATTTTGTAAGAATATGCCTTAACATACTGATAAGCAAAAACCAATCTTATCAAAAGACGAGGATCCGATGGACCGCTTATGTTTTTTTATTCTTTCTTTTTCTCTTCCTTTATGTCCTCTTTTCTTCGTGACGCTAAATTAAAAACTACATAATCACCTGTAGTTTCGAGAATGTCAAAGATGAATCGTCCATATGTATCTTGAATATCGTCTTGTTACCTTTGTTCTTTTCATTGACGGCTTCTTACCCTATTAATTCAAATCCAGACGCAACAATTCTTCTCTTGGTTCATCTATCTTCTTGCATTGGTGACTTTATTCCATTAAAAAAATACATTTAGACAAAACTTAGGATTTGATAGCATTTTATTTATTTAGTTTATCATTTCATTTCCTTGTTTTAAATGTTTTAAAATACTCATTAGTCTATGCTCCCATAAGATCTCTCAACTAGTTTTAATCTTTAGATAGGGACTTATGTACAGTTTGAAAGATGCATGCAAATTATTCAAATCTTCTATTCTCATAATAAGTTTTTTTTTTCTTATATAGATACACAACAACCAATCTTATCAAAGGACGTAGCTTTGAAGCCCCAAATTCAGTTAACCAACCTCAAGCGGTGGCAATGGTGGCTCGTGGTGGCACTCAACATAATATTCCTTCTGGTGGGCCAGGCTGGAGCGGTGATTCTCGGGAGATTCTACTACGATCAGGGTGGCGCTAGTACATGGCTCGCTACTTTTGTCCAAACTGCCGGATTTCCGCTCCTCTACATCCCCCTTTTACTCCTCCGTTCTGAGACCTCTGCAGAATCTTCATCGATCCCGTCTCTCAAAATCCTCGCATCAGTATACCTCTTTCTCGGGATAGTCATCGCCGGGGACAACATGCTATACTCCACTGGACTCCTATACCTTTCGGCTTCCACTTACTCTCTAATATGTGCGACCCAGTTAGCGTTCAACGCAATCTTCTCATACTATATTAACGCCCAGAAATTCACCGTCCTGATCCTTAACTCCGTGATCGTCCTCACTCTCTCCACCGCTCTGATCGCCGTGAACGACGACTCCGACGCGCCAGAAGGGGTATCGAGGTCAAAGTACATCGTGGGATTCATCTGCACACTTTCAGCTTCGGCATTGTATTCTCTTCTTCTCTCTCTGATGCAGCTTACTTTCCAGAAAGTTCTTAAGAGGGAAACGTTCTCTGTGGTGCTCGAAATGCAGATATACACGTCTCTTGTCGCTACGTGTGTCTCTCTGATTGGGCTCTTCGCGAGCGGAGAGTGGAGTGGTTTGCACGCGGAGATGGTCGGTTTCGGGAAAGGAGAGGTCTCTTACGTGTTGACTCTGGTATTCACGGCCCTGGCTTGGCAGGTCTGCTCGGTCGGGGTAGTGGGCCTGATCTTCGTGGTCTCGTCTCTATTCTCGAACGTGATCAGCACTTTCTCTTTGGCCGTGACTCCGATCGCGTCTGTCGTCGTGTTCGGCGATTGTATGAACGGCGTGAAGATCATCTCGATGCTTATGGCGGTTTGGGGGTCGGCTTCTTACGTCTATCAGAATTATCTTGACGAGTCCGAGTTAAGAAGCGCACAGTCTGCAAGCAGATTTGATGAATCCCAAAATGATTCTGAATGTTGATGAGAATCCCGTTACATGATTAAGAATGTAATTTAGTTTTAATTTCGATTGGATCATCGCTTGACTCTTTGTTTTTGCTTGGAAATTCAAGCATCCTCTAATAAGTTATAAGTTATGTCTAGCTTGTAAATAATAAAAAAATATTGCAAATTGTCCCACAGATTATTATAGAAGAAGCTCCATTTTTCCTCTCAATATTTTAGTAAGTTCTGTATTTATACACATTCAAGAGCTTGAAAATTTATAAGTTCTTAGAGCAAAAAGAAAAAGATTACAACTACAAAATATGCAACCGTTTGATTTATTTTAGTAAATTTCAATAATATTTTAATAATTTCTTGATGTTGTTTGCAATGTGATATACTATTTATTTTTATTTTTATTAGTAACTATTTTTTTCAGTTCAAATTCAACTAGAATATAAGGCTGTGATTGCTCTTGTTGGGCCCAACTACATCAAAGCTCCAAGCTTTAAGCCCAAGCCTTAATAGGCTATAAAATTGTACTTTTCAAGCATGTGACAACTTTTTTTTTTTTTGGGGTTGAAACAGAACGTTGATAAATATTTACAGTGAATGTGTGGCCCGTATAACTTATACATTGATAAACATGCATTCTAATCAATTGTATGCAAACATAACTCGCATGCAAAATTAAGGATTAAAAAAACATGGGATCTTCGATAATTTATTCATCTGTTAATCACTTGCCCGTGGATTTTAACGGTTGTTTTATGAAAAATTGAAGATAAAATTTCTTTTGGAAAAAAGGAAAAATTTAGTTACTCTTACTCCTGGCTAAATTTATCTTACTCGAGAGAACTTATGCCGCTAATTAATAGTCAAATTAATTATAATATGAGTAATAGAACGGTATTTTATAATTAAATAATCAATGTAAGTACACAATAAGGATATTCAAAAGTTTATGTAAAATAAATATAGATAGATGACTATTAGAACCCTCTGGTTGGGAATTGAAATCAATAATTTGTTTACATCATAATTAATGAATGACGAGGAAAAGCGTCAAAAATATTTTGGTGGGACTTGTTAATTGACATTTGAGAAGATGACAAAAAATTGTACTAGCTAGAGGTTTTTCTTTTACAACTTCAAAATAATTTAACAACAATTGAATTAAACAATAAGAATCTTTCTTTTACACATAATCAAATTAAACTCAAATATGATGATATATTTGTCCTTAAATTTAATATGCTATATCTTCACCCTCTTATCATTAGAGATTGTTTAATAGGGGAAAAGAACAAAGCTTGATTAGTGGAGATACACATGGTTTAGAAAGAATAATCTCTAAATATATATAGTTGTGTGTGTATTTTTTATGTGTACACAAATCTATAAATGATTTTATTTTTTTAAAGGATAGTGAAGTAGTGGTCCATTGCAATAATTATTCATTTGAAACATGTACTATGGCAAACCACAAAATTATTTCCCTATCTGCCCACCAAAGAATTTGACAAAAAGTGTCTATCTTCCAATAAATAGAAAGTGCTTATTAGCATCATAATTATTTATTACAATAATCACAACAATTATAATATGAACACATTGATTTCCCAAAGAAAAGGTCATATACTAGAGAAGAAAAAGGAAGAATGTGTATATTGGGGTACAAGTTCACTACAATAGCAAGACTCACCTAATTATACCCCACCAAGCTAGTGACTTGTCCCACAATTACACTAACATAAATAAAGTCCTTTTGATTCATTATTAATATTAATTGTTTTGATTTATGCAAGGCTTGAAAAATAATATGTTGGTTGGCATTGTTTGCCATATATGTTTGTTCAAACTAGATTGAGAGTTAGTGCCTTTTTTCTGGTTTACTCAAATGTGTGCACTATTGGGTTAGTTGGTGGGAGAGAAACATAACATTTTTTTTAAGGTATGTGGACTAATATTTTTTAGAGAAATAAAATATTAATACTAAACAAGAGGTTTTGCATGGCATGTTAACATGATAATTTCCATTAATATATATGACAATATAGTCTCCTCACAACTTTTGCTGATCTGTGAACTTTATTCCTTTAACTTTGTTGTACAATCCTTTACTAATTAATAAAACTTATTACGCACGATGCTTTATTCAATTAAGAGCAAAATATATATTGAATAAAAACATTGATCATAGCTAATCACTTCTTAACATATATGAGGTATTATGTAAGAACATAAATTTTGAAAGGCGAAATACAGCAAAGTTGAAGGTGATTTTCGCCCATTGAAAATTAAAAGTTTGGGGCAAAAACGGAACTTAACGAGCTTTGGATATCCAAAATCTTGTGACAAGAACCCATACAATCTCTCATAATAAGTCATAACCCCAATATTTTATATGGAAATGGTACGAAATGTCCATTTTGTGTCAAACCCTTTTAAAAGTTACTCATTTGATCTATTTAATATTCCTTTAGATATCTTAGCAACGTTGAAGACGTCAAGGAGCGAATCCAAATGAGTTGGTTTCCTAATACGTTAAGTTCTTGTGTTTAGAAATGCACATGTGAAAGTGAAACTTCGATTGTATGCAAAAATATTTCTAAAAAGATGAAGAGTTTTGGGAAAGACAAAGTTTGAGAATCAGAATATATATGTAATATGTAACATCTGATCAAGCCCCATAGGTTTATTGAAAGTTGATTGTTGGTTCATGAAGTCACAACCTTTTCAAAAATACGGTTATCTTCCAAACAACAGTAGGTTTTGTGAACGAAGACGCAGTTCAAAATGATGTGTCACTTCATGGATGCAAGAATAACAGCTTAAGTTATCAGTCATACAAAAGCGAGAGTTGCAGCTTGCTAACAGCCTAGTTCCACATGCTTAAGTGCCTCCTATGCGTTTACGAGAGACTACTTTCAAGGAATATATTGGTGAAAAAAAACGAGCAGCATGGAAGAGTATCAAGTAACATTCCGAATAGCATGGTCGGCTCGATGGGTGGGCGAGTTGGGCGACCGCCCAAGGCCCCATATATATTATATAACTTTAACATTAAAAAAAAAGAAAAAAAACCTACGTTACTAGAAAACGATGAAAGAGGCCTCTGATTAGTGTTGTAAATGATGTAACTTTAAAAATCAAGAATAAGAACATCCTTAGTAGAAAAATTAAGAAAAAAAAAACATATTTCGTGGAAAAATTATAAATATTTGTATTTACACATATTATGTTTTATCAAATATATTACTATATATTAAGAAATTGAAAAAGGCCTCGCTTTAACTTTTCGCTCAGGGCCCTCGAAAATGTTGGGCCGGCCCTGCCGAATAGGGACAAGAGAGTGTCACACTATCTCTCGAAGTGTTTACAATCGTTGAATATTGATACAATTGCCAAAAATAGAATTTCAATAGTACAATGAGCCAAAAGAATAAAGTTGAATCATATGAATATAAGTTTCTTATAAGTAGCTTTAAGTTCAATGCATATTGACCCTAAACTCAGCATTAAACCCTAGCTTGGATTTGGCAATAACGATAATCACTAGTAACCTTCTTTTTTTAGTGAGAGGAAGAAGAATCACTGTTCTCTTTTTCCGTGCCAATAATTTTTTGAATTTTCTTGTCACGTATATATATGTACGTTACATGCACCTTATGTAAAAAGAGGTCTTAATCACACTTTATGACTAATATCTATAAAGTTCTTGGCCCTAACATTACAAGGCCACAAAAAGAGTCTAATATACTTTCCAGTCAAGGCATGCAAAAATCCAAGGCAGATCATGCCTGAAATCAGTTGCTATAAAGGTGAAAGCTAGGGTTTGAATAATGGTCTTTTTACCAAAAATCTTATATTTTCTCATTGGAAGCATTTTCAAAAGGCAAATTGTGGAATAATCAACCCCAAAGCAAAATTATTAGCTTCAGCTAAATTATATATTTATATATATATATATATATATATATATTATAGTATGGACACTTGCAAACAGTTTTTTGGTTTCGTATTTCTTGCTGTACAACATTTTGTAGTTTAATCATGTAAGGTCTATACTTTATAGAATAATATTTTTTTTCTTGCAAATACATATATACATATATAATATTTGTATGCGTACATAAAATTGATTTATATATATATATAATTATATATATATATATATATTATATTCACACACCAAAGAACTGGTTTATTGAGTAAGACAATTTTAATCACGCATGGTCTCCTTTTTTTTTACCGTTCATCTCATTTCTTTCAAGTTTACACTGATTGCGGCCCCACTTGCAGCGGGCAGGGACGAAGCCAAAAATTATCATAAAGAAGCAAAAAATAATATCGATCTAAGTGTCTTTTTTTTTTTTTAAATGGGTGACGCTATCGGCTAAGGTTACAATGCATCACGCATTACTAGATATATTCAGTGTTAGAACAGGTGATACTATTGGCCAAATTTATAAATATGTAAAGGGCACTCATTTGAGTCCCATGGGAGAGTTTGAACCCATGACCTCTTGAATAAATGTGTAGTAGAGTTACCACTAGGCCAAGCTTACTTAGTTGATCTAAGCGTCTCTTTAGAGGGTAATCGTAGTAGAGGGCGATTCACACCGCCTTACAGTCAAAAAAATTCACGAGCAATCACACTGATAGTACGAATGGGGGTATCTTTGATTGATTATTATTACGAGAGGGATCGGTTTCTTCCGTTTATAGCTTGGAACTTCGAAGAGAAAATCGAATACACACACACAGAATGACTCGGAGATGTTATCGATGAACAAATCCGAACTTCTCAAAGCCTCGGGCTCTCTCTAGTTACAATGCGATGAGACTATAATGACTTTTGCTCCTGATTTCTCTCCACCCCTTCAAATGGGGATCCTTTCCTCTATTTATAGTGAAGTTCGGACCCCTTGGGCTCGAATCCCCTGGATGATCTTCAGATGGTCCCCCCTCCAAATATTCCGTGGTCCCCATCCCTGACATTCTCTGTTGAAACCAAGGAGGCTCGTCTCCACTAACGTTGTCGCCTGCCATCCTCTGAGCGTACTACCCAGCATTCAATGCTCGTGCCGTACGCTCTTGTCGCATCCTCGAGGGATGCCCTAGGCCTCAATGGGCCTCCCTTCGATCTTGGGCCTCACCACCCAAACAAGCATCGGCGAACTCGGGCTCCCCCTATCCATCATTCTCCTCATGGGCCGAGGGCCCATCACGATCTCGCCCACCCCCATTCTCGTCGTTCCATTAAAAAAACGACAAGTGTAAAGTTGAGGGTGGATTTGACCAAATCCGACCTTAACAGTTCGTCCCCCATTTTGTCAAGTGTATACACTTGAGAAAATGTAGAAGGAATATGCGCGGTGCGACAACACTCATCGAGCGACAAGACTATCTCCTCGAGGGCCATCGATCGACGACAACCTCCCCGCGATGAGGAATTGACCTTACGCTGACGCGCCAAGTGCATACGCTTGAGGAAAAGTAGAAGGAAAACGCACTGCGTGACGACACTCATCGAGCGACAAGGCTATCTTCTCGATAGCCATCGATCGACGATAGCCTTCCCGCGATGAGGAATTGACCTTACACTGACGTGTCGAGGTCTGATCGCTGCACAGGCTGTCACGCCTCGAATCCCATCCGCATTTAATGCGGGGTTTCTCATGCACTCGAGGACCTGCTTTATGGGGTTTACAACGGATCCTTCATCTCGACCGTCGACAGGCTCCATGCGCCTCGATCATGGACCGTCCGATCGACTCGCGCCTCTTCACCTTATCCACGCAACCTTCCATATAGTCGAACCTCCGTCCTTCTTCCTCAGATCACTCATTTCTTCTCAAACACTTCGAACTCTCTCTTCTCTGGCGATTCGTGCGACTTCCCTACTCCGCTCATCCTCGCCTTGCAATGTCTCTCGCCGGCAAGATCTTTCAGACCATGTCTCCCCTGTCTATCGTGACGGAGGCAAACCGCGAGCATTTCGTCAAACACTACATCGACAACGAGAAGTATCTTCTCCGGCTCCCGTACCCCGGTGAACGCGCCGACGAGCCTCAAGACGACTGCATCGCGATCTATGACCATTTCTTCACCGACATCAATCTCTACCTCCCGGTGCCAAACTTGATCGTGGCCTTCCTAGCTGCCTTCAACGTGCCGATAACCCAGGTGAGTCCCAACTCAATCCAGCTCCTCCTATGCACGCTCGTGCTGGAACTCGAGCAGGGGTAGAACTCACGCTGGAGGACCTCATGAGCCTGTACTTCTTCTCGAAGAACCCCATGAACGTGGGGCGTCTCTCTCTGTCTCATCGCAGCAAGCCCCACATAAGGAGGCTATGTGGGATAACCGATATTTCTTCACCCGCGTGGACGCTATCTCGTTCGGGCCTAACCACGCCATGCTGCCCCGCGACTGGATCGTCGACCAGGAACTCCCCAAGTTTTCTCTGTCGACCGACAAGAAAGTCGAGGCTCGCTTTGCGAGCGTGCGCCGCACTCTTCTCGCCAGTCCCTTCCATGATTGGTCCCTCCATTTCAACGTGGATCGAGTCGTGAAGTCGGGAATTTACCAGCTCGTCCACATCATGGGTCCGCCCCCTCGCTCCTTGTTCCCTTCAGGGTTCCGAGCCGACGAAGACGGGAAGGGCTCGTCGGCTCCTCAGCGGAAGAGGAACCCCAAGGCTCCTACGAAGGGCCAGAAAAGAAAATCTCGCTTTGACGAGACCGAGGAGGGCTCTCCTCGCCAGAAAAGCAAGACCGCCCCGGCCCTGACTCCGCCTCCGAGGGACCGGTCCAAAGAAAGCTACCTGGGGTTAGTACCTTGGGATGGAAAAGACCGCATGCTCTCTTGCGATGGGCCGTCGCCCCGCGACGCCTCCTTAGAGCATCGGTCCAAGCATGCGTCAGATGTCGACGCGTCTCCTCGGGCTACCGACGCGTCACAACTCGCGGGGGGCCGCCGCTCCCCAGACGCTCCTCGTCCCTAAGGGTCCCCTCGACGCGACGAGCCTCCTCGTGACCTCGCGCCCCGTCGATCTCCGCAGGAAGCCTCTCACGACAAGGTTATCGGATCGACGCTTGTCTCCGAAGAGGCGCGTGAAGACTCCGCGTCCAAGAAGTCCGAGGCTCCGGCGGAGGTCACGCCCGTCAAGGCGACCACCGGACCCGTCACCCCGGTCAAGGTATCGACAAGTGATGTTGGGGCGGCCGGGGTGTCGTCGCCCAATGCTGCGGCACCTCCCCTCCTCGATGGGGGTGGCCCCACGAAGGGGCCGCCTCCGAACCTATTGACGTCACCCCCTCCGACAGTCCCGCGACCGGTTTCTCTCGTCGCCCTAGAAGGGAGGTGATATTTGACGAAGAGTTTAGCGACGAAGACTTTACCAAAACGGGCCAACTCGCCGACGAAGCTCACGTGACCCCGCCTCTCGTCGACATTCTTCCTTTCATCGCGGAAGTTTCCGCGCGGATTCTTCCAGAACCAACTCCTGGGGTTTCCGCCAGAGGGAATGCAGAAGTCACCTCCGCCCTTGGGGCTGAAGAGACCCCGGCTCCCTCGCCTTCTCCCCGCGGGGCAGCTATCCCGACGACCGAGGGTGCCTTGGCGGTCGCCCCCGGGCCAGCTTCTGGGCCAGACGATCCCGAGGAAGATCGGTTGGACGCCTCGCCATCGAATGCCGGGCCTCGGGGCGGAGAGCCCCGAAATGACGACGACGCCCCTCTTTCCGACAACCCTCTTCTTGGGCTCAGTGCTCCCGCCGAGTCGTCTTCAGTCGAGGCTTCGCCTGGAGCGGAGGCATCGACGACGCTCGAGGCGACCGGCGCCGAGCCCCCGCTCTTGGCGATACCTCCTCATCCTTGGAGACTCGCCAAGCCGTCGAAGACTGCGGCCCCCTTGAATCCTCTTCTTCCGATGTTCCCATCGGGTATGGGGAAAGCCTAGACGGTTCTAACCGTCTCGCGCTTCCCAGATCCGCCTGCTCTTGCTTCTTCCTCGCAGGATTGGGAGGACTACGCTACTAAGGCGCTCCAAGGCCTGTCCATGTCCACCCCGAGCATTCGCGAGTCCTCGGACTCTGTGGGCGAGTTCTCTCGCTATCGCAGGGCTGCCACTCTTACTTTCCAGAGCAAGGCGCTCCTGAACGACCTGATCCTCGACGAATGCGACAACGCCTGCGTTGCCGAGCAGAGGGCGGACGAGATGAGGGACAAGGCCGGGGAGGCCGAGCGATACCTTCAGATTTCCATAGACGGGGAGCGAAGGTATCGGGAGGAAGCGACCCAAGCCTGTCAGGCGCTCGACGATGCCAAGGCCGCCTTGGAGAAGAAGGCTTCTCTTCATCGAGAAGAGGAACGACATCTCAAGGAATAGAGACGCGTTCTCGCCGACGAGGCGGAACGCCACCGCTGTGCGTCTCACAGCCTCTCCGAGGCGCTCGAGAAGAAGACGAAGAGGCTTGTTCGCCTGAGCGAGGCTGTCGGAGCCTCTCCCGAGGAAGAGAGTCGCCTGTTTTCTCGGGTGACCAATGCTTTGAAGAGGCTGGCCGGGGAATTGGAGGCCGCTCAAGCGGAGGTAGTCGAGGAGCGTAGTGCCCGGCTGCGCCTCTTCGAGAAAGCCAAGGCTAAAGTGCAGCGGCGCGATGAGAGGTTCGCGGCTCTTGACAAGTCTATCGACCATCATCGCATGGCGGCCGCCTACAAGGCCAATCTCGACATGGTCGCGAGGCTACCTCCCGTCGCGATGGTGGAAAAACTCCTGCCCCGTGTGCCGAAGTGGCGCGGGATCTACGAGGAGCATTCCAAGAAGGTGGAAGAGCTAGATACGAAGTCAGCCCCACCTTTGGATTATCCCCCCCGCCGTTGAGCCCGAGAGGCTAGCTGCCTTCACAGTGGGGCCAACCGCTTCCGCTTTGGACTCCGTCGACGAGTACGGGACTAACAATGAGATCCTTTCGACTCAAGAGCCGACGGTACAAGACGATCTTCCTTAGGAATTTTTGTTTTGTTAGCTAGTTTCTCTGTTTTTTTACTTTGTCCTTTCTGTTGCCGATTTGAACTTGCGCCTTTTCTTTTTGTTTGTAATCCCGGCTACTTCACTGAATGAATAAGTCCTTACTTTCTTCTACTTAGCCTCTTGTTATTGAGCCATGTGTGTCGCTTCTCTTGCGTTTCTCCTTTTATTGGATCCGGCTATTCTTAGATTTCTTCTTGCAAGGCGACGAGACTCCTCTCATTTCTTGCCCTTTAAGGTGTGCCGAGGACGTGATCGCATCGTTCCTTGCTGAGGATCCCAAGCATTACGCCCTCGTACGCGACCTCATCAATGTCCTTACCCTTCAGACTGCGGTGCCCTTATCGGAGGAAATCCAAGGGAGATCCTCTGCGACTCGTCGTTTGGATGTGTTACCGCAGAATGCTTTGACGAGGTTCCTTGTCCAAGACCAGCGTCATTTGGCCGCCTTCTCGTACTTTGTCCAGGACATCCTCGACCGAGCGACATCGAACGTTATCGAGGAGATTTCCGACGTCGTCTTTTTTTCTGACGAGGGCTGAGGCTTCGCTGCTTTTGTTCAATCAAGTTATACAATTTTGTAGAAGTTTGCCTATAAGACTTTGATGTTAAAGAAATTTTGTAAGCCATTCGAAGTATGAATAAACAAAGATTTTTGATTGTATGTAATTGTAGAGTGGAGGATGTCAGTATGTACATCCTCTCCCCCTTTTTATATTTTCTTTTTCATGGTGCCGTCGTGACTTTTGTCGAGGCCTTTTTTTTTCTTTTCTTTTTTATGGTGTCGTCGAGACTTTTGTCGAGGCCCTTTTTTTCTTTTCTTTTTCATGGTGCCGTCGAGACTTTTGTCGAGGCCCTTTTTTATTTTCTTTTTCATGGTGCCGTCGAGACTTTTGTCGAGGCCCTTTTTTCTTTTCTTTTTCATGGTGCCGTCGAGACTTTTGTCGAGGCCCTTTTTTCTTTTTCAAGTTGCAAGCGGTGACGAGTCCGATGATAATGTCGTACTCGCCACGACGGCGTACTTGAAAGAACGGCGACAAGCGTGCGGGATCCCAGACTCGTCGCTGCGGTAAGTCGATGCCTCTTTTTGCCTTTCCGAATTTACTTTCGGGCCGTATTTAGGCTTTGTTTGTTCCTTTAGGAGTCAATTCTCGCAATATTTTAATGCTATCGATTTTTTTGTTGATGCCTGGGTCGTAGCCATTCGTCCGCTGTTCTTATTTTGAGCGTATTCATAAATTGGGGCCTGTTGAAATGTTAGAACATAATCGTGTTTGCCATAAAGGCGAGCCTCATTAAACCCTTCGAGTCCCCCATTTGGGTGCGGCTCGCGAGGGAAGAGTACTCTTAGTCTGATTAAATATAGGCCGGAGCCGTGAGCGATCCCGAACAGGTGGGTCGGGATTTCCCATTTAAACAGATAAGATAGACTATTTGAAATGTAAAGACTTAGCGAGATACAACGTAAATAGCGGGGGTTGGGGCGACAAGACCTCTCGAGTCTATTGATAGAACTTCTTGAGGTGTTTGACATTCCAACTCCGAATCACCTCGAGGCCGCCCGTGTTTTCGAGTCTGTAGACTCCTGGCTTAATCACCTCGATGACTTTGTACGGGCCCTCCCATTTTTTTCCGAGCTTGCCCGCGTGTTTAATTCCGCCGTGTTTTGGAAGACCTTGAGGAGTACCAGTTCGCCGACCCAAAACTGTCGAGGGAGCACGCTCTTATTGTAGAAGCGGGCGATGGTGTTCTGGTAGTTGGCGATGTGCGCTTTGGCCCGCTCCCATCTCTCGTCGATGTGGTCGAGTTGATGGAGAAGGCCTTGGTTGTTGTCGTCCGCGTTGCTTGGAGCCCATGCTCGTCGTAGGCTAGGTACTCCCACCTCGGCCGGTACCACCGCTTCGACCCCAAAGGCGAGGGCAAAAGGGGTCTCGCCGGTGGCTGAGTGGGGAGTAGTGCGATAGGCCCAGAGCACTCCGGGGAGCTCGTCGGCCCACAAGCCCTTCTTCTCGTCAAGTCTCTTCTTGATGCTGTCGACGATGGTGCGGTTGACCGCCTCCGCATTCATGTTTCCCTGGGGGTATCTCGGCGTCGAAGTGTTCAACTTTATCCTCCAACGAGCGCAGAAGTCCTGGAATCTCTTCGAGATGAACTGGGAGCCGTTATCGGCGATGATCTCCCGAGGCAGACCGAAACGCGTAATCACGTTCTTCCATACGTAGCTTTCGACATCGGAGTCCTTGATGTTGGCGTACCCCTCTGCTTCGGACCACTTGGTGAAGAAGTCTGTTACAACCAGCATAAACTTTTGTTGTCGGGTGCCGGTGGGCATAGGACCGACGATGTCCATCGACCACTTCATGAAGGGGTACGGAACGGACACCACCGACAGCTTTTCCGCCGGGCAGTTGATTGCCGGGGCGTGGCGTTGGCATTTCTCACACCTCTTGGTGTGGCTGGCGCAATCCGCGACCATGGTTTCCCAAAATAAACCTTGCCGCTTGGCCTTTCGCAGCAGGGAACGGCCGCCGGAGTGATTGCCGCACTCTCCTCCGTGGATTTCTCCCATCACGTACTCGGCTTCTTTCTCGCCCAAGCAACTCAGCAATACTCATTCGAAACTCGCCCTGTATAACCTGCCATCTAGATTGGAGTACTTTGCGCTCTTGGTTTGCACTTTCCTGGCCTCCTGTCAGTCGTCGGGTAATGTTCCATCGAGAATGTATCGTCGGAAAGGCGTGCGCCAATCCTCTTCCTCGTTGTCGTCCACCACACCCTGCTCCTCAGGCCCCGGGTCTTCATCTTTGATGTCGAGGATTTCGGGGTTGTCGGCACTAGGGGCGTCGTCGTCTTCTGGCTCCTCGGACGAGTTCTCATTGGGCTTGTGCTTCTTCTTCGGCGGGCCCTCTTCTCGCTTGATGCTTGGCCTTTCGACCGTCTCGACAGAGATCGATTTGAGCTCGTCGATTTCAGTCGTCGAGCCCAAACCTGCCAACGGGTCGGCGTGGTTGTTGTCGCCTCTAGATACCTGCGTCAAAGTCTAGAAGTCGAACCTTTTTGACAAGGATTCGACCACCCCAGTGTACGCCTCCATCCTCTCGTCATTCTTCTCGTACTCCCCGTTAACATGTTTGACAACCAACTGGGAGTCCGAAAAGGCATTTACCTTCCTAACGCCCAAGGCCAAAGCCGATTGCATTCCGACGATGAGAGCCTCGTACTCTGCCTCGTTGTTGGTGGCCCGAAAAGCGAGACGACAAGCCTTTTCTATCACTTCGCCCATTGGGGAGACGATCCTGATTCCGATGCCTGATCCGAGTGACGTTGACGAACCATCGACGAGGAGCCTCCACATTCCTATCTCATCGCGCGAGTCCACGAGCTCCTTCGGCAGCTCGATAAAGAAATCAGCGAGGACCTGAGACTTCAAACTGGTTCGGAGTCGATACTCGATATCGTAAGCTCCCAACTTGATTGACCACTTCGTTATTCTTCCAGATTGATTTGGGCTGTGGAGGATGGACCGGACGGGCCTGTCCGTCATGACGACGATGGTGTGCACCTGAAAATGAAACCTCAATTTTTCCGACGCTCGTAGAGCGCCAGCGCTAGCTTCTCGACCTGCCGGTACCACGTCTCGGCGTCGAGGAGCTTCCGGCTAATGTACGAGCCGGGCCTCTGTTCTCCTTTTTCTTCTCGCACCAGCACCTGACTTATCGTGTTATAAGACACCGTGATGTATAAGTACAAGGGTTCCCTTGGCTCCGGCTTTGTCATGACGGGCGGTGACGAGAGATACATCTTTAAAGCGTGGAAAGCCTCCTCTCATTTCTCTGTCCACTCAAATTTCCTATTCTTCTTCAGTAATTCGTAAAAGAGAAGGGTTCTGTCGGTCTGCCTCGAGATAAAACGGCCGAGTGCGTTGATTCGCCTGGTCAGCTACTGGACTTCTCTTTGATTCCGAGGCGACGGCATGCTCTGGAAAGCTTCAACCTGGTTGGGGCTAGCCTAGATTCCGCGACGGGTCACAATGAAGCCCAAGAATTTTCCGTACGAGATACCGAAGGTGAACTTCGTCGGGTTCAGTCTCATTTTGTGCTCGTTGAGGACCTGGAAGCAACTCTCCAAATGCTCGATGTGCATCGCCACCTTCAGGAACTTTACGACCAGGTCGTCGATGTATACCTCCAGCAACTTCCCTATTTGCTCGTGGAACATCTTCATCATGAGCCGTTGATAAGTGGCGCCGCCGTTCTTCAGACCGAACGGCATAACTTTGTAGCAATATGTCCCTCGCTCGTTGATGAAGGCGGTTTTTTCTCGTCGTCGGGATGCATTCTGATCTGGTGATACCCGGAGTAAGCATCCATGAAACTCATGAGTTCGTACCCGATGGTAGCCTCGACTAAGCGGTCGATGTGGGGCATCGGGAAGCTGTCCTTCATGCATGCCTTGTTGAGGTCGAAGTAGTCCACGCAGACCCTCCACTTGCCGTTCTTTTTCTGTATGACGACGGTGTTGGCTAGCCATTCGGGGTATTTGACCTCTCGGATGGTTCCCATCGCCAGCAACCTGTCCACCTTGTCGTTGATAATCTTGTTCCTGTCGGCCGCCATCTTTCTCCTCTTCTGTATGACCGGCCTGTGGTTGGGGTCGGTGTTGAGCCGGTGGGTAATTACCGATGGGTCGATCCCTGGCATGTCGTCATTGGTCCACGCAAAACTTCCCTTGTTCCTCTTCAAGAATTCTATCAATTGGGACTTTACTTCCGGATCGAGCTTCGCGCCTATACCGACGGTCCTTGTCGGATCGGTCTCGTCGTTACAAACCTGCTCGACTTCTTCGATCTGTGGCCCTCCGCTTTGTTCTTCCACCGCTTGATCTTCCACATCTTCTGCGCTGAGGATCCCGGGGATTCCGGGGTTTCCCCCTTTCCCTTTCTTCTTGCGCCTCTTCCTTTGCTTTGTCGTCGGTGGAGGCGGAGCGGCCACGGCCTTCTCGGGTTTCTTCCCGCTGCTCACCGCCCGATGGTGCATCATATAACAGAAGCGGTAGGCGTCCCGGCATCCCCTGAGCTCGTCGATGGTTCCTTCCTCCTTTCCGGGGAACTTGATACACTGGTGATAGGTGGATGGAACGACCCTAAACGCATGAATCCACGGTCTCCCTAAGATCACGTTAAAGTGCGATTCTAAGTCGAGGACCATGAATTTGGTCATCTTCCTTATACTCCCCGCATACACGGCGAGATGGACCGTCCCCATCGAAGTGGTGACGTCCCCGTTTAATCCCGACACCTTTCGGGAACGTCCTCCGATAGTGAGGTCGTCGAGCTTCATCCAAAGCAGGCACTCGTGAGTGATCACGTCGACGGAGCTGCCGTTTTCGATGATGATGCGCGCGATGTCGTAACCTCCGATGTTGAGTTCGAGCACCAGGGCGTCGTCGTGCAAATCCGCGCAGTCGTCGTCCTCGACAAACTTGATCGTCGCTCCCGGCGCCTCGCATGCCGCGTCTCTTCGGTTATGCTCTCGCCCTCGCCTCTGGTAGGCCTTGATGTTGTTCACTGTATCCTCGCAGAATCGCGACCCTCCCATAATCATATCGATCCTCGGCTTGTTGGCGGGACGGGCCGCTTCAGCGCGGGCCGATGGCTCTGCCTCGATAGCGAGGCTTTGCTTTGGGGCGCCTTGGCCGCCCCCGGCGTTCTCAGGGGGAGTCGCCTGCTGGTTGGGGAAGGCTCGGTTCTCATTGTTCAGGGTTGCGCGCGCCCTCGCGTGGCGTCCCCGTAGTCCCCTCGTTCGATCGCTTTCTGGATGAACCTGCAGCGCAGTCCTCGAACGAGTGACTCCAGTATCAGTGGAACAAACAAAATTTGTTCATGTCCCTCAGCCAAGGCGTTCTCTCGTAGCCTCCTCGGTCTCCCGAGCGTCCTCTCCGACTGCTACCGGAGCCTCCTCGTCCCTCGGAGAACCCTCATCGGCCTCCGGAGTATCCCTGTTGGTTTCCGTCGAAATTCCCCTGCAAGTATCCTCTCTGATGACTCTGGGTCCTGCTGTTATCGTAGAAGTCCATCCGCGGTTGGCTCTCGCGGACGGCGTTATCGCCTCTCTTCTCGTCTACCTGGTAGACTTTGTGCCTCGGTGCCTCGAGGGCGCGCTGCTCGTTCGGAGCTCATCGGTCTTCTCTTTTCGCTCACGACGACGAGCCTTCTCGTCCGTCCCTATTCTTCTCGGGTTTGGCCTTGGCCTCTCCCTTGTCTTCGCTCTTCTTCTTGACGATGATACTGTCCTCGATGTTCATGTCGATCGTCGCTCTGTGGAGGGCGTCTTCGATCGTCGCTGGTACTGTCCTCGTGATTTCCTTGCAGAATTCAGAGGTGCAGTGCAACCCGTGCCTTAAGGCTTGGACAGCGACGGCGTCCTCGAGATTCGGCACCCGAATCATCACTCCCTTGAATATCTCGACGTATTGACGCAGGGTCTCGTCCTTTCCCTTCATGAGATCAAACAGATATGCCAACGTGGCTTCGCTCTGCGCGTGAATGAAGTAATGCTTTAGGAACATGGCGACGAGCTGGTCGGAATCGTCGATGATCCCCGGCGCGAGCCGTGCGAACCAGTCGCTGGCTGGGCCCTGCAAATGGTAAATGAAAAGACGGCATAGAATAGCCTCCCTCCTGGTCTCCTCGCCGCCGCCGCCGATGTGGTCCGTCGCTATCCTGTAAGATTTCACGTGAGTCGTCGGGTCGGTCCCACCCTTGTACAGCGCGAGCTTGATTTTTGGCAGTTCGTCCACTTCGACGCCTCGGATCTTGGGCGTGAAGGGAGTCACTCTGGCGTCTCTCACCATCTTGTCAATCTCGGGCCTGGCCCTCGTCGCCTGGTGCACCCTCGATGCCACTTGCCCTATTTTTGCCTCGATGCCACCTGCCCTATTTTTTCCTCCAGGGCGGCCACCATTGCCGCCATCACCTTCATGATCTCTCCGGTCATCGCCGGGTCGTTTGCTGGTGCCGCTACTAGCGTGCTCAGGGGCGTGCTCGCTGTCGTAGCTGGCTGGGAGGTCGTCGCCGGTGTTTGGAACAAGTTCCTGACTAAAAGATCCCGCGTCGCGTCGAACGCCTCGTTGTTCGTCACGTCTCCTATGAGGGTTCCTCCGTTCGCGGCGATGGAAGAGTCGGTGGCCCTGTTCGTCGTGTTCCTGCTCTCAGCTTGGGCCAGCAGGTCGGCGAGTCGCCGGCTCTCCGCTGCTTGCTCCTCCGCTCTCCTCGTAGCTTCCTCCGCCTTCCGGTCGCCGGCCTCTAACCTCTGCATGACCTGAGTCATTTGCCGCCTCATCTCGTCCAACACCTCGCTCTGGGCACTTCGGTCTTTGTCTTAAGACATCCTTCACTATCTCCCTTCTAGCTGTGCGATATGAAGAAACTAATGCCCCTCGGTGGGCGCCAAACAGTAGAGGGCGATTCGCACCACCTTACAGTCACAAAAATACACGAGCAATCACACTGATAGTACAAATGAGGGTATCTTTGATTGATTATTATTACGAGAGGGATCAGTTTCTTCCGTTTATAGCTTGGAACTTCGAAGAGAAAATCGAATACACACACATAGAATGACTCGGAGATGTTATCGATGAACAAATCCGAACTTCTCAAAGCCTCGGGCTCTCTCTAGTTACAATGCGATGAGACTATAATGACTTTTGCTCCTGATTTCTCTCTACCCCTTCAAATGGGGATCCTTTCCTCTATTTATAGTGAAGTTCGGACCCCTTGGGCTCGAATCCCCTGGATGATCTTCAGATGGTCCCCCCTCCAAATATTTCGTGGTCCCCATCCCTGACATTCTCTGTTGAAACCAAGGAGGCTCGTCTCCACTAACGTTGTCGCCTGCCATCCTCTGAGCGTACTACCCAGCATTCAATGCTCGTGCCGTACGCTCTTGTCGCATCCTCGAGGGATGCCCTAGGCCTCAATGGGCCTCCCTTCGATCTTGGGCCTCGCCACCCAAACAAGCATCGGCAAACTCGGGCTCCCCCTATCATTCTCCTCATGCGCCGAGGGCCCATCACGATCTCGCCCACCCCCATTCCCGTCGTTCCATTAGAAAAACGACAAGTGTAAAGTTGAGGGTGGATTTGACCAAATCCGACCTTAACAATCGTCTGTGATAATTGGCTCTAATATTGAGCGAGTCAAAACTTAACTTTAATAGTAGGTGAGTCTCACTTTTCGTTGCTTATACAAGTGAGATAATTGTAATTTATATATAGGAGCCCTAGGCGAATGTATTTTTAGGCCCCTACAAAATAATTGTAAATTATATATAGATCTTTGCTGTTTTTTTTTTTAAATCATCATTCAGTGGACTTGCAGAATCGACCTCAAGACCTTATACTTGAAAAGTTTAACTACTAACCACTGGACTGAAGCTTTTTCAGTACCTAATGTTAACAAAACTTATATATGCTTTTTCAGTACGTAATGTTAACAAAACTTATATATTTTAGGTCATTTAACCGTTGGACATGTGTCCTTAAACAAGCTGTTTTAACCCATTTGTAAAAGATTATGACTAGTCGTTGAATAAAGATAATACTTATTATGTTAATCTTATTATAGTTTCTGTAAAGTAAAATAGAATGTTTGATCCATAGTTCATAATGGAATGCAATTATGTTATTATCATCACAACCGAGTCAATGTAAGGAAGAATTGATAATCATAATAAATGAACTTAAAATGTCTGTGACCTGATTAACTGGGTGGGAGCCCATTAATCGAAAAGGTCATTAATGTGACTAAGTGATATAATCCTATTCTGGATTAAGTGTGTGTGTCACATTCACTAGAAGTGCATTAAGTATGAAGCGTCTTCATACTGGACTGGACCTGACTTAAACTCAAGAAGTTATCATATAAGACCGTCACTGATAACTTGAAGTTGAGTCACTAGTAGATGATCAAATGGATATCGATCTAAGTCCTGAGTGATCTTGAGTCTGATCTGTTGACTTGATTGTTCTTTGATTTAACCGTTTAAGAACATAACATATTACCGCTGTTCCCAACACTATTATTTTGGGAACATGACAGTCAACGGTGAAGGTAGCTTGATCATAGATATGGGCATCACATAGCTCTCTTTTAAGTCAAGATGATTCCCTTAATTGTCAATGGTGAGAAGTGATATTTACCCATGGCCAGCTTATGACTCGTAATCATAAGTGGGTTGCTCATAATATTATCGACTGAGTTAAGGATGAAAATGCAGTGAGAGGCAATACGGTAAAAACCGCCTGCTCATGTGTGGATCATCAAGTGAAAGATCAATAACCGGAATTTGATTGTATCAATGGACACCCTGCTGTTATAAGGGAATAATATATACCGTATCACTAAAGAGTGCAGCCTCGGGTCTATAGTGGAATCACTTCGAGGTTTGACGAACATCTAGCGGTTCGTTGGAGCTTAAGTGATACGGGTCCATGGTCCCCAGGATAGCTCCGTAACGGATGATATGTACGTGATTAAAATACATTCTGGATAATGTTTAATCATTTGGCTCGACTTATAAAACTGACAAGTCTTTGGCGTGCGTCAGATAGTTTTATCGTCAGCGTGGCAAAAGTACCATGTTTTGGTACACGGAATTAACTGATAAAAAGAAATTTAGATTTTAGATTTTCTATCAGCACCATGTTGATGTAAATTAAATTCTAAGAAACTTTGCTTTTGAACCAAGTCATTCCGACTTACGGTTTGTGATTTATGGATTTTCTAAGTTTATGTTCGGTACGATAAACTATGAAATTAAATCACATGTCACGAATTTAAATGATGGTGTGGCACCATGACATTTAATGTGTGATATTGAGATCAGGTTTTATTGATATAATTTAATTATTTGGATTTAATTATTAATATCTTATTAATAATTAATTAATAATTAATAGATTTATATTAATAAATAAAAATATATATTTATATATATTAAATGTGTAAAATTCGAAATAGGGCTTGGGTAAATGAAACCCTAGCTAATTCGAATGATGAGATTTGAAGAATCCATATTTGCGACATAAATACCTAAAGTTTGGCACTTTAGTAAAACCCTAAAATCAATCTTATCCTTTAGATCGGAAATGATTTAATATCAACCGTAGGATTAAGATGATTGATTTTTGACCTAACCCTAATTCGAAAAGAGTAGCTTGGTGACCAAGCTTAGGGTTTTCGAATTTGACCTAATTAATTGTATCCGTTGGATCGGTTCAAGATTTAATCTTTACCGTCGGATTGGAAATTAATTAATATATAATAATTAATAATTTTTTGAAATTATTATTATTATTATTATTATTATTATTATTATTATATATTTCGAAATTTAAATAAGTAGATAAGATTGGTTTTTGATTTTACCAAGTCTTTCTTATTTAATTAAATCCCTAATTATATCCATTGGATTTAGATGAGAATGAATCTAAGCCTTTGGATTAAGATAGTTAATTATATTTAATATATATAATTTTGAAATTTGGGAGTGAATTTCTCAAATTCGGTTACGGGCTAAGGCTATAAATAGGGAGCTCATTCTACACATTTTTCACACCTTTCCCCAGAGCAAAAACTCGAGCTCTCCCTCTCTCTTTAGGGTCTGCGAGTTTTCTGCTTCTGATCTCTCTTCTGGTTCGGCTTAGGAGATATTTTTCTCCGGTAGCTTAAAAAGAACCGCCAGTTAAATTTTGCGACGGAGTCCTGCCGGCGAAGCCCACGCTTCGGTACGAGGAATCCAGGAGAATATCCCGGAAGATCACGGGAGTTTCCCTCAGCATCGGCGGAGCTCTGCCAAAGTCAGAACGCGCAGCCGGAAGTCGTCAATGAGGTACGGCCTTATGCATTGGGTCAATAAATGCAAAATTCCTTTTATTGTATTTATTTATTTTCCATAGACATTAGATTTAATAATGTTGTTATGAAATTAATTGTGATAATTAAATTGCCAATTATTTATCCGGTCGCTTTATCCAAATTACTCGATGTCAGTACGTTGTTACGGAGTAACTTTTCTGTCTTAAAATTATTTTTGAAGTTACCCGGACGGACTGATGAGAGCGGAATATTCGAGGTAATTTGGACGGGACGTTAAAAGTAATTTTTATGAATTTGCAATCGAAGCTATTTCGTTATTTTTCAAGGTAAATTGGCATATTAGTATATCCGATTTCCAATAAATGGCGTCGGAGCTATATCCAATTTCTAACATTAACTACACTAAAATATCACAAAAAGTTGTTTGGTCTAAGGCCCATGCCTTGTGCGCCTAGGCCCAGGGTCGCGCCTACTTATAAAGCCTAATATTTGGTTCTGTGAAGAAAGGGAGAATAAGGTATGAGAACATCTTCTTGAGAGAAAACACTTAGAGGAAAAATCATAGAGATAAAAGAGGAAGCTTTGAGTGCTTGTAATCTTTGTAATCTCAGATTGATTTAATTAGTGAAACCACTCTCCAAGCAAGAAGTAGGACATGGAGGGTTCCGTTGTTCATGAGAAAGTTTACACTGACAATAATCTAGGGGATATGGCTAAGAAGGTTGTGACTGGGATCAAGTTTCGACATTGTCGCGACTTGATCAACGTCACAAAATTGAGCAACTTAAGGAGAAGGTGAAAGTGGTTTGACGAAGTTTCTCAGTGTGGTTCTCGATTATTCTTCAAGCGAAGGTGGAAATTTGTGATGATGTGGCTTTAATAATAAGTGGGTGGAAATTTGTGGGTGCTTATAAAGCATAGTCTTTGGTTCTATGAAGAGATAGAGAGAAGAAGGTGTGAGAACATTTTCTTGAGAGAAAAGAGGACGTCTTGCGTGCTTGTAATCTTTGTATCTCGGATTGATTTGAATAGTGAAACCATTCTCTAAGTCGGAAGTATGACATTTGATTTGGTCGGAACCAAGGTAGATTCTCTTGTCTCCATCTTTTATTCTTAATCGATTGATTGTCTGGGATTTGAGCAATAGAGGCTATATATACATATATGCGAGTATACTATCTGTAGTCCGCAGGTATCCGACCCCGAAATATCGCAATATCGTCATTAGAGTCGGCCTTCAAATGAGGGGGCCTAGGCAAAAATAAATTTTAAAGCCTTTTATCAATACAATTTTGATTTATCGCACATGTTAAACACGTATTACATTATTCTAAATAAATACGAACAATAAAAATAAATTGTAAGGTCTTTTAACTATAACTTCACATAAATTTGCTGTAAAGTATGCAAGTCTTAGAAATTAATAAACAAGTATAAGAATTTAAAAAAATATGTTGTAAAACTGAATTATTTTAAATCAAAATTGTTGAATACTTTTAAGTTTAACCTTATAAAAAAAGTTAGATATGTATAAGTCACATACGCATACGCAGTGAGTGAGCTGGCTACAAGACAAACAATAACAACTTTTCATCTTTAACAAATTCAAGAGTTAAAAAATAATAAAATACCAAAACCCAAACTAAATTAAGATAAAATAAAGTTGAAAATGATAAATTTCTTCATTTGTCGTTTGTTTGGAAATTCGGCATAGCTTATTCTCAAAGAAAGACACTGGACATGCAAAGATACTCTAAATCGAAAAAAATAGACACAAAGTGTTAAAATATACGGAAAAAAAAAATCTCGGCCTAAATCATAAGAGAACGAATTCGATCTTCCGGACACGAACTTGGACCGGCAAATGGGGGCGATGTCCCCACCACCCAACGTGTGGTTTCGCCACTGGCAGCGAGAGGTCCTTTTTGTTGCGGGCGCCCGAGCGTGATGTTTTACGTGGCAGTGCAACCGTGGTACATGACCCCCTTAACTTGGGCCACATCCACAAGTTGGCAATATATTTTTTTATACCACATATTGGTTGCCAGAACTAGAAAAAACAAGAAACTAAGGAACAATTTTATTTGAATTAAAAAATGGAACAAGCAAAAAAACAAAAGCACAACACAAGAAATAAAATAATATAAAATGAATAGATATAGATTTACTTATTAATTAATATAAAAACAAGCAATAAAATCCAACAACCCCACACGAAAATTCCACACGGTATTACTTTGCGTAAATTAACTCATCCTCTCAATTTGTCTGCGAAGATCAAGCCCTACAGAGCATTACTTCCTCCAGTATTTATATTTTTATGTATATATATATATATATAAAAACACACTTTCAGTATGCTAACTTTGTGGAAATAGATAGTGTAGTAGTATATATATACTATATATATATATATTAATATTATATAATATATAAATAATAAAGATTATTGCTTATGTGAGCTCCTTAGTAATAGATAAAATTATAATTTTGCATATTCATTCTATGTCAATAAAATATAATGATTTTGATTTTTATCAACTTCTATACCGTGCTTAACGATTTTCATCTATCTTGCATAAAATATTAAGAATATTTTTAAGGATAAAATACAAAACAATGAACAAGACTCGGAATATATATAGCATGGCATTTACTTACAATTTTATATATTGAGAATGATTTTCATAGCATGTGGCGGAAGTGATTAATATATTAGCAACCTCGGCGATGTCCATGTTATGTGACAGTCAACTGGATCAATTTCAGAGTATTAAATCTTTTCCCAATTAAAAAAAAAAGAATGAGAACTTATCAAAGTCATTTGAAAGACTACCAGTACTTATGCCGTAAGTAATTCTAGTGAGGCTATATGGGTGAAACTTGGCTCTCACTAACGTTTGTGAACGAAAAAAAGATTGAAAGGAGATTGGGGAGACAGGAAGAGTTTGGGAACATTTGTGGTAAAAATGAGAGCTTAAAAAAGAAAATGCAAAACTTTAAATACTTATGCCATAATTTCCCTTAAATCAAATTCAAGTAAGATATTTACCTAGCCGTTGGTTACCTTTTAGGCATTTACAAATTTTTCTGAATTGAAATGTTAATAACTTTTTTTTACTAGACAAGAAGGTCATATTGGACAAATATAAAGAAGATTCTAAAGCGAGAATAAGGGAAATAAATATTTATTATTGGCTTCTATGCCCTTGAATTTTACAAATTGGTGCATTTGGCCTCTCTGCTATAGTCTTTTCAGCAACGAATCTTATACTCTTAAAAAGTAGCACAATACCCCTATAAGCATTAAAAATGACTATTGTTGTGAATATGGTACAACGTTAATATTTCATTGTAGTTTAAAAAAAAAAATTGGGTTGTTGAATCATCACATCCAACGGTCATAATTTTATAGCTATCGGATATGGGAACCAAATCCAAGTAAACATTAATCAAAACTTTTGAATCCGGTTTTATCAGGATTCAGACAGTTTTGAATTGTTTTTACTCGAATATATCTGGATTTTCAATTGTTTGACTACTGTAAATATAGGATTAGTTGTCGATGGCATATGACTTATTCAAATATATTTTTATTTATTTTATTATTTCTTCAATTGTATCAACTTTATCTTTTTTGAATTGTTATATGCATTGATTTGCTACATTACAACATCACAATCTAATATATTATTACTTTAGTAATTTATTTCCAAAAATATATATACATGTGAGTAAGTCATGTGGTTGGTGTTGAGGTACGATTTCGTCTATGACAATTTATATTGTTACGACGAAATCTATCTATGTCGTTTAATGATTTGAGTTTCATCCACCAAAGGCCCAACACTCTTAAGATCCTCAGCGATTGGGAAGCATGCCGTGATGATTTTTGTCGATGGAGCCTCAGCGACGAGGATCATCGCCAATCAACAATAAGAGCGACGACCGAGTCGGCGAGGAGGCGCATCATTGCCGACGAGGTTAACAGTTCAAATGACGAAGACCGAAGAAGCGTAAATGAAGCAATCAGCGTGGCGCAAGGGACGCTCCAGCCAATCGACGACGACAGTTACGCCCACAAATAAAGCCATGAAATTATGACCAATATTTGAGAATCAAATGCAATTGTAACAACCCAATTATGAGAAGTGATTTGAATATCTTAGCTGATTATAAATAGAGGACTAAGGCCCAAGTATAAAGGATCGCACATTCTTGCACCATCAATACACACGCAAAAAGGGTTTCTCATCGAGGCTCAATCACTCAAACAAACAACCCGAGTCATTTTCCCGAAACACTCATCTCTTTCAACGTGATCTAATTTTAATGGAAAGACCCGAGCTTTAAGGTAATCTAAACTCGGAATTACACCACCCGTAACTCCATGACTGCGGAGGACAATTTTCGACCTCAACAATCAGAAAAAAAAAATCAAAACATCTGACGGTAATGTTAATCTTTTCAAAGTACATGGGTGAATTTCGCTAAAGAAAAAAATTTAGTAGATAAATTAAATCAACATATAGAGAAGGGTTAATTTTGCCAATCATTGAAATGAACCAAAAAGTCAGATGTCTTAATGATTTGGTATTAATTTTGGATGGAAAAGAGTTTGCACACACACCATTCATGTCACATGGACAGCGTCAGAATTACATCAATGATTTAATACGCAAATAATAAATATTATCTAGTTTATAAATAAACTACCTTTTTTCGTTTACTTTACTTTTCTTCCTTTTTTTTCTTCGTGTGAGTTAGAAAAGTTGGAAAAAATTAAAGTGCAATTAAAAAAAAGAAGTTAAGGAGACCGATCTTGAAGAACTTAATTAAGAGATTTAAATTCAAGAAAAAAGTATTTAAAGTTTTTGTCCCTTTAGGTTCAAATTTTGAACATAATTTTATAGGTGTCTTTGATCTTTTTTATTTTGTGTCCTTTAAGGTACACAATTTCATTTTGTTGTTTCTACATAAAAGGGGTTTATTTGTAACTTTTTCATGAAAAGAGGGAGGAGGAGTACTATGCAAATGCAATAATCAAATTCAACACATTTAAGCTAAGCCGTTATATATATATAATTATAATTAAATTATAATGCCTTGACTTATTAATTCACGCACGAATACCTAATAAAAAATCTTCCTTCGTCTACTGATTCGTACACGAATGCTAGACTCACGGGGCATTAGAATTGCATTCTCATAGAACTCAAATTTGGTGAAACACAAAGAGGTTCTAATCATTTCATTCTCAACTAAAGAATTACAAAACAAAGCAAGACAACATAAAGAGTCTTTTGTTTCCCGAAATAAAAAATGATAATCAAAGCATGAATGAAAACAAATCTAAAACAAATAATATTAATGGCGAAAAGTAAATAAATGAGAAAATGAAAGCGAATAAATCGAAGATTGAAATTTTGTAAATGACTGGATCTTTGTCTTTAATTCTTGATCTTCCAGTCCACAATTTACACATCAACATACAATTAATAATGAGATAAAACTGGTTTAAAAAATGAGATAAAACTTTAGTAACGGTTGAATATAATTACTGGTTGCGAAACCGATAACGACGAACGAGCCATTATTACTATTTATTACAGACTTCCGCTATTGTGTTCTACAGGGTTAAACTCAAGTTTATTTTAGATCGACTAAAACTTATTCACACCGTATTTTTAGCGTTGTCATGTCCGGCCTTAAGGCAGCTCTAGATTTTATGTCAAACTCTAAATTTTACTTCAAAGTCTATGCAAATTAAAAATGGGGGATGATTATATATGATCATGTGATTAACTCAAATGGCACAAGTTATAAATATTGTGTCATCCATATCCTTGCCATAACATATTGCTGCCACGTCTAAGCTGGAGGGCTTTATTGTTAATATTATTGATTGGTTAACTAATTAATTAAATAAATAAAGACTTTAGACTCGTATATACATGTATAAAGTGTTCTTCCATTTAGCGATTGGGTGTTACATTGTTGTTTTTTTAGAATTTGAAAATTGCTTACGATTATTAAAGGCGACGAAAGAGACGTTGAAATTCTAAAGCAAACTCTCTTGTATGACTATACATAAGGTTCAACTAAAGGTGGTGATAAAGATCTTGAATTTCTAGGGTTTGTTCACTTTAATATTTAAGGTTCAAATTTCTTGAGTGCAATTCGTTATACTTATTGACGTACAACTTGTACTTTAGTCCCAAAAAAAGGTGACATAATTAAGTAGATTCATGATTAAAATATCCAAACGGTCCTTTGAGGTTGCATGCTATATGATATATATAGACACTAAATAAAATTAGTGTAAGACTACAAACATAACAATCATAGATAATGAGTTTAATTTAACTTAGTGTCATGTGCGATAATAAATCACTGTCAGAAAAATAACAATAATGACTCCTCTATTATAAATTTGGTGCAAAAATTACAATTTCGTTATAAAAAAAGATGGAACTTACACCTACATAAAATTTTCTGTTTATATTTTTATATGGTAGTTTGAGAATTTCTAGATATTTTTAAGGGTTAATTGCGACAATAATACACAACTTTTGGTCAAGAGGGGTTTTAGGTCCCTAACTTTTCAAAGTGTGGGAAAAAATACACAACATTTATTAAATGTAAAATCCGTTGGTCCTTCCGTTAGGGATGTTAAATTCTGCTGATGTGGCATCGTTAAACTTTCAAATGGACTGCCAACTTGTAATATTAATTGTATAATTTAATTAATAAGAATAAATTAAATCATATTTTAATTATGATTCAAAAATAATTAATACTTTAAATTAAATAAATAATTTTTACCCCCCCCCCCCCCCCTAAAAACCTAACAGACTCTTCGTCAAACATGAAATTTTTTTTTTTAAAACGACGGATTATTAAACACGAATTTTTTTTGTAAAGATTACATAACGACAGTTTATTAAAAACATGACTAAAATTTTGAGAAAATGACCGATTATTAAAAACAACTGTAATTTAAAAAACGACATAGTAAAGATGTGAATAATATTGAAGCACGAGTTCAAAAATAAGAATTACGCATTCAGAAGTATTGCTCGTTAATTAAAGTTTTAATTTATTTTTTGAATCATAATTAAAATATTTTAATTTATTCTTATTAATTAGGTTATGTAATTAATATTACAAATTGGCAATCCATTTGGTAGTTAAACGGTGCCACATCAGCAGAAGTTAATATCCCTAACGGAAGGACCAACGGATTTTACATTCAACAAACGTTGTGTATTTTTGCCCACACTTTGAAAGGTTGGGGACCTAAAACCCCTCTTGACCAAAGATTGTGCATTATTGCTGCAATTAACCCTAAGTAACACTATTTTAACAGATTTCGGCAACATCCACACCACACCAAGTTAATCCTGTAAATGTGCAGGGTCGGATTACCCGGACCCTCCATTTTTTATTTTTTTTTACGGAGTCGGAGCTCCGACTCCGACTTAATACGGAGCCGGATAAATCCGGCTCCGACATTTTAAAAAAAAATTAAAAAAAAATAAAAATGCAACGGCTCTATTTTTTGAGCCGTTGGATGAGCCACGTGTACGGCTCGATGGAAGGAGCCGTTGGGCAACGGCTCTATTTGGTGGTCCCGAGGTGATTTCTGCAAATTGCAAAAAGGGGCCTGAATCTATCCGTTGGGTATTAATTATACCATCTGTTAATGCCGAAAAATGGATTAACACTTAAAGCGGCCCAAGTCTTGATTTTGGGCCGGGCCCAATGACCTCTTGACAGTCAAAGGGGGTCTTGAAGCTTGATTGGTATTTCTTGATAAGCCGGAAATATCTTCCAGAACTCCGTCTCCGTATATCTTGCTGAAATAATGAAACAAACGTGAACTTTAAGGGGGTACGGAGGGGGTGCCTCCGTATCCACCTCCGACGCTCAACATTAATCGGGTATTTAAGTCGGGATATTTAAGAGAATGGAAAACGGAGGTTTTATCGCTTTAGAGCGTTTTTTTTGAGTTGATCTGAGTTGTTCAAGTTACCGTTTTGATTGAAATGAGCTTCTATTTATAGAAGGATGCAGGGACCTCTTAGTAATTAATAATTACTTTGATGGGCCCCTGAGCAATTATGATATTGCTTGCGCGGTGCGCGGTGCGCGGTGCTTTTAATTAATTTAAAGCCCTTTGTGGTAAAAGTAACAAAACTTTTACTGTCTTTATTCGGGCCGAGTCCCGTTGACTTTTTAGGTTGACTTTTTGAGCCGAGCTCCTTTGACTTTTGGTGGCGGGCCCGGGTTGTCAATGTGGACTTTTTTAGTCTTTTAAGCCTTTTGGGCAGGTTTTTTGGGCTGGGCCATAATTTTTCTAGGCTTCGAAAAATACCCATAACATTAACCCCCCAGTTTTTTGGATGGCTTCGCCTTGCGAAAAACTATTTCCCTTAAGTTGCGGGATTTTTCAATCTGCACTTTTTGTATATAGAGGCGTCTCTAGGGATAACATTCTGTTTTACGTTTATGGGGTATTCCGCGAGATACCTTTCCCTATTTTTAAGTGAGAGCTTTTCCGAAATTGGCCTGGATGGGGCGTCTTTTGTGTTTTGAGCTTCTGCTAGTGTTTGCGCCTGGGCGTCTTGAAGACAAGTTATTTTGGTCTTTTGTCGGAGTTTGCGACTAAATGTATAAACCTCCCAGCCTTTGCGCCTTGGCGTCTTATCTTTATCATTTTTTCGGTCGCGCTTTTAGCGTCTTACTTCTTGGTATTTTGCGAGATTTTGCACCTTAGCGTCTTACTTCGTGGTCCTTCGCGCCGTAGCATATTACGAGTTTTGCGCCTTAGCGTCTTATTTCTCGGTTTGTATTCGCCAGATTTTGCGCCTTAGCGTCTTACTTTCTGGTCTTTCGCGCCGTAGCGTCTTACCGAGTTTTGCGCCTTAGCGTCTTATTTCTCGGTTTGTACTCGCCAGATTTTGCGCCTTAGCGTCTTACTTTCTGGTCTTTCGCGCCGTAGCGTCATACCGAGTTTCGCGCCTTAGCGTCTTATTTCTCGGTTTGTACTCGCCAGATTTTGCGCCTCAGCGTCTTACTTTCTGGTCTTTCGCACCGTAGCGTCTTACCGAGTTTTGCGCCTTAGCGTCTTATTTCTCGGTTTGTACTCGCCAGATTTTGCGCCTTAGCGTCTTACTTTCTGGTCTTTTGCGCCGTAGCGTCAACCGAGTTTCGCGACTTAGCGTCTTATTTCTCGGTTTGTTTTTGTTTCCCGAGTAGGTGGGATAAAGAACCGACCATTATCAGACTTTGTTGTATGAGTCGGCGGGATTGAGATCCGACCTTTCACGGCTTTGCTTCCTGAGCCGACAGGATTGAGATCCGGCCTTTCTCGGACTTTGTATCTGGAAAGTTTTCTTTCAGTTCAGACTTTGATTTCATTTTCACTTGTTTGCTTCGTCTTCGTGGTTCTAATGTTGACCATGCAACTGAGATGAAACTCGAGGTCTTTGAGGTGATCGAGGCGAATCTTGAGGTTGTTGAACTTTGATCGCCGTAGTAAACGGATCAGGCCCTGGGCATCATCTTTGAGCTTCCAACTTTGGTCATTGTCTTGTCTTGATGAGCCTTCTGCGCCATTGTCGGATTTTAGACTCTGTCTTTGATTTTCCTGGTTAGCCTTTGGAGTCGTACTCAGGTTTTGGACTTCACTCGTCGTTTTACCCTGTTGAGCTTTTGGCGTCATCTTCAGGCTTCAGACTTCGTCTTTCCCTGATGAGTCTTTGGCGCTGTCTTCGGGATTCGGACTTTGACCATCATCTTTCCCTTATGAGCCTCTGGCGTCATTTTCGAGATTCAGACTTTGATCATCAATTTTCCCTGATGAGCTTTTGGTGTCATCTTCGGGCTTTAGACTTTGTTCGTCGTTTACCCTGTTGAGCTTTTGGCGTCATCTTCGGGATTCGAAATTTTTCTTTCCTTTGTGAGCCTTTGGCGTCGTCTTTGGGCTTTAGACTTTGTTCGTCAAATTTCCCTGATGAGCTTTTGGTGTCATCTTCGGGCTTTAGACTTTGTTCGTCGTTTACCCTGTTGAGCTTTTGGCGTCATCTTCGGTATTCAAAATTTTTCTTTCCTTTGTGAGCCTTTGGCGTCGTCTTTGGGCTTTAGACTTTGTTCGTCGTTTACTCTGTTGAGCTTTTGGCGTCATCTTCGGGATTCGAACTTTGTCTTTCCCTGATGAGCCTTTGGCGTCGTCTTTGAGATTAAGACTTTGATCATCAATGTTCCCTGATGAGCTTTTGGTGTCGTCTTCAGGCTTTAGACTTTGTTCGTCGTTTACCCTGTTGAGCTTTTGGCGTCATCTTCGGGATTTTGACTTTGATCGTCGTCTCTCCCTGACGAGCGTTTGACATTCTCTTCGGGTTTTAGACATTGATCGGCGTAGAGCTTCGTCTTGGTAAAAGCGAGCTCTTTGTAAACTTATATAAATATATAAGCTTAATAGAATATGTACTCACTCTTATTTATTCATATATGTATATATAAATAGTGTATATATATACTTTATTTATAAAGCGACATCAATTGTCGTTTGAATATATATATGCTTATATATATATATTTATTTTATTTTTCTTTTCCTTCCTATCACCCGTGTACATCGCACGTGGGTCTTTTTTTTCTTTTTGGTTTTCTCTCTCCTGAAGCACGCACATGAGGCCTCCTTTTTCCTCTTCAGATCTGTCGCCGGATCTCTTTGTCGCTGCAGCTCCAACAACGATCTCTCTTGGTGCGAAGACGCCGGTGTTCCTGGGCGAGCACGAGACTCACGAGCTTCTATTCTCAGGCGGAGCGATGACGGCGAACGAGGAATTGATTCTGGCGACGACGTTCGGCGCTCGCTGGCGTGCGCGGAGATGGCGGGTGACGTCCAGGCGTGCGATGCGGGCCGACGACATCGATGGTTCCGTGCGGCTGTGCTTTGGTGCCGATCTGGGGTGGCATGAACCTCGTGACACCAGGGGGTTTTCTTCGCCAGGATCTCACGCGGAGAGGCATGTGAGTTCGTGGTGGGTCCGGCGACGCTTCTCGGCGATGGCTGGGGTGACAGCCAGCGGCGATGGGGGCAGGTCGCTTCACTCGTGCAGGGCTTTGGTCTGGCTATTCGAGCATCCTTTGGTGGTGGTGATCTGAATCGACCGTTCCGGCGATGAGTTAATAGTGACGGAGGTCACGCTGAACCCGGTTGTAGCAGATCTTCCGATTTTGAGCAGCGGCGTGAGACTATGTGACGATCAATGACTTTGAGACACGTGATGATTTGCACTTGATTGTGGCCGGCGATCTTACGGACGGGTCATGTCCGAGAGCCGGTTGAGACTGAGTATGAGACTCTTGAATGTGCTGGTAGGGACTCGAGGCTTAAACGTGTCGGGAGCCCCTCCTTCTAGCGCCAAAATGTTAATGCCGAAAAATGGATCAACACTTAAAGCGGCCCAAGTCTTGATTTTGGGCCGGGCCCAATGACCTCTTGACAGTCAAAGGGGGTCTTGAAGCTTGATTGGTATTTCTTGATAAGCCGAAAATATCTTCCAGAACTCCGTCTCCGTATATCTTGCTGAAATAATGAAACAAACGTGAACTTTAAGGGGGTACGGAGGGGGTGCCTCCGTATCCACCTCCGACGCTCAACATTAATCGGGTATTTAAGTCGGGATATTTAAGAGAATGGAAAACGGAGGTTTTATCGCTTTAGAGCGTTTTTTGTGAGTTGATCTGAGTTGTTCAAGTTACCGTTTTGATTGAAATGAGCTTCTATTTATAGAAGGATGCAGGGACCTCTTAGTAATTAATAATTACTTTGATGGGCCCCTGAACAATTATGATATTGCTTGCGCGGTGCGCGGTGCGCGGTGCGCGGTGCTTTTAATTAATTTAAAGCCCTTTTGTGGTAAAAGTAACAAAACTTTTACTGTCTTTATTCGGGCCGAGTCCCGTTGACTTTTTAGGTTGACTTTTTGAGCCGAGCTCCTTTGACTTTTGGTGGCGGGCCCGGGTTGTCTATGTGGACTTTTTTAGTCTTTTAAGCCTTTTGGGCAGGTTTTTTGGGCTGGGCCATAATTTTTCTAGGCTTCGAAAAATACCCATAACATTAACCCCCCAGTTTTTTGGATGGCTTCGCCTTGCGAAAAACTATTTCCCTTAAGTTGCGGGATTTTTCAATCTGCACTTTTTGTATATAGAGGCGTCTCTAGGGATAACATTCTGTTTTACGTTTATGGGGTATTCCGCGAGATACCTTTCCCTATTTTTAAGTGAGAGCTTTTCGGAAATTGGCCTGGATGGGGCGTCTTTTGTGTTTTGAGCTTCTGCTAGTGTTTGCGCCTGGGCGTCTTGAAGACAAGTTATTTTGGTCTTTTGTCGGAGTTTGCGACTAAATGTATAAACCTCCCAGCCTTTGCGCCTTGGCGTCTTATCTTTATCATTTTTTCGGTCGCGCTTTTAGCGTCTTACTTCTTGGTATTTTGCGAGATTTTGCACCTTAGCGTCTTACTTCGTGGTCCTTCGCGCCGTAGCATATTACGAGTTTTGCGCCTTAGCGTCTTATTTCTCGGTTTGTATTCGCCAGATTTTGCGCCTTAGCGTCTTACTTTCTGGTCTTTCGCGCCGTAGCGTCTTACCGAGTTTTGCGCCTTAGCGTCTTATTTCTCGGTTTGTACTCGCCAGATTTTGCGCCTTAGCGTCTTACTTTCTGGTCTTTCGCGCCGTAGCGTCATACCGAGTTTCGCGCCTTAGCGTCTTATTTCTCGGTTTGTACTCGCCAGATTTTGCGCCTCAGCGTCTTACTTTCTGGTCTTTCGCACCGTAGCGTCTTACCGAGTTTTGCGCCTTAGCGTCTTATTTCTCGGTTTGTACTCGCCAGATTTTGCGCCTTAGCGTCTTACTTTCTGGTCTTTTGCGCCGTAGCGTCAACCGAGTTTCGCGACTTAGCGTCTTATTTCTCGGTTTGTTTTTGTTTCCCGAGTAGGTGGGATAAAGAACCGACCATTATCAGACTTTGTTGTATGAGTCGGCGGGATTGAGATCCGACCTTTCACGGCTTTGCTTCCTGAGCCGACAGGATTGAGATCCGGCCTTTCTCGGACTTTGTATCTGGAAAGTTTTCTTTCAGTTCAGACTTTGATTTCATTTTCACTTGTTTGCTTCGTCTTCGTGGTTCTAATGTTGACCATGCAACTGAGATGAAACTCGAGGTCTTTGAGGTGATCGAGGCGAATCTTGAGGTTGTTGAACTTTGATCGCCGTAGTAAACGGATCAGGCCCTGGGCATCATCTTTGAGCTTCCAACTTTGGTCATTGTCTTGTCTTGATGAGCCTTCTGCGCCATTGTCGGATTTTAGACTCTGTCTTTGATTTTCCTGGTTAGCCTTTGGAGTCCTACTCAGGTTTTGGACTTCACTCGTCGTTTTACCCTGTTGAGCTTTTGGCGTCATCTTCAGGCTTCAGACTTCGTCTTTCCCTGATGAGTCTTTGGCGCTGTCTTCGGGATTCGGACTTTGACCATCATCTTTCCCTTATGAGCCTCTGGCGTCATTTTCGAGATTCAGACTTTGATCATCAATTTTCCCTGATGAGCTTTTGGTGTCATCTTCGGGCTTTAGACTTTGTTCGTCGTTTACCCTGTTGAGCTTTTGGCGTAAACCCGCCACCGGTAAAACCGAGGAAGAGGAAGAACCTAACATCTCCGGTATGGCGAAATGACTTTTTCCCACTTTATATTCTTAATCCTACTACAGGAAAGGAGGAAACATTCGGGAAATGTCGAACTTGCGGAGAAATAAAGCCTGCCGATCCAAAAACTCAAGGCACATCGTACCTCCGAGATCACGCCTTGCAATGCCGAAAGCGTAAGAAAGTGGAGGAGGTAAGTCGCTTATCCGATCTCATTTATAGGAAAGCTCTCGCTAGATTTATCATACGCGATGGTTTACCGATATCGTTTTCCGAGGGTGATGGTTTGAACGAGTTTTTAGCATTCATCGCCCCGATAAACTACCGGTACGTCTCGCGTCATGTAACTAGAGAGACAATAATTCAATATTATGATGAACAAAGAGTTGAGCTAGACAAATTATTTCAACAAGCGTCGTACAAGTTTGCTTTAACATCGGATTGTTGGAAAGGTCACGCTAACGATGATTACATTTCCGTTGTAGCTCATTTTATTAACGATGATTGGAAATTAGAAAAGCGTATTTTAGGATTTAAACCCATGCGTGTTAGGCATACCGGGGTTAATATTGCCGAGGCTATATTGAATGTGTTGACATTTTGGAACCTTAGCAATAGGGTAGTTTCAATCACATTAGATAATTCTAGCCCCCACAACATTACCGTTGATGTGTTAAAGGATAGTCTTGACAATTTTAGGGCCGATTATTTCCATCAAAGATGTGCATGCCATATTATCAATTTGATAGTTCAAGCGGGGTTAAATATTATTTCGCCGAGCATAGATAGAATTAGGAGTGCCATTATGTACATACGATCATCTACTATGCGCACGGAATCTTGGTTAGCATATTGCAGGGAATACCACAAAGAGGAGCGAGTGTTCTCCCCGGATATGCCTATCCGGTGGAACTCTACCTACTTGATGTTGGAGGCGGTCATACCGTACAAGGAGCTAGTGACGAACTGGATCAACGGACAAGAGTTCAGACACGTGGACGACTACCTCGACGAATCCGATTGGATGATGGCTATCCAATTCCAGGCTTTTCTATCCCTTTTTTACACTATTACCGTTACTTTATCTCATGTTTACAAACCCACATCTCATTTAGCTTTAGCTTGCATTTTTTATATTATTGTTCATTTTGATAAAGCAAAACAAAACCCTTTATTTGCAAATGTTTTGACACCGATGATTGAAAAATTTAGGGTTTATTGGAAACATATTCCATTTTTGTTTTGCGCGGCTATAATCATAGATCCTACACTAAAGCTCGGTAATTTGTAGGCGATCTTGGCTTTGATGCAACAATTGATGGGAGATCCATACCTTGACGAAGACTATCCCGATGCGGAATTGAAGATGAGGCTTCTTTACAAGGAGTACGAGACGAAGTATTACGACGACATGGAGCAAGAAGGAGACACGGAACACGTCCCGACGCCGCCCCCGAGCAACGCACCCGGAGCGCCCTATGTTTCGACGCATCGGGTGTTTTACAACCTAACTCATACCGGCGGGCACGGAGGATCATCAACGGTGTCAAGTCCGGCGTCAACGTCACAACATAGCGGGAGTTCCGGAGGTCGTCATCCCCGAAGAGCAAACCGCCAAAGAATCAACGAGTACGACGTCTTTTGTAACCTTCCACCAGCACCGTGTCCCGACGAAGGCCTCGACATACTTGAATGGTGGCGCGTAAATCGTCTTGAGTACCCGGTTTTATCATTGGTGGCTCGCGACATCCTCACCGTTCCGGTCTCCACGGTGTCATCGGAAGCGGCTTTCTCATTGGCGGGACGCCTATTGGAGGCTCGACGCAAGTCAACGAAGGCGTTTTTGGTCGAAATCCTTATGCTTTCCAAGGATTGGATTTTGGCCGAAAAGCGAACGCAAGATAGTCAAATGGTAGACAACGAGTTGTTAGACTATTTCAACGAGCTTAATGTGGCAAACCCGGAGTAATCGGGTTGTACTTTGTAATTGTATGACATTTGTATTTGCTTTATAATATAAATAAAATCCTTAGGGCGCTCTTTCCTCGCCCGAGTCGCACCCTTTTGGGGGGCTTGGAGAGGTTTTAACGAGGCCTGTTATTTATATATCTCTATGTTTATATCCTACTTGAAATTTGAAATTTGAATCTCAAAACCGTAAAAACCGTAAACTATAATTTGAATTTCGAACTCTAAACCCGTGTACAAGAACTATAAAAGGCGTATGTACAACATTTTTTTTAAATAAAAGGACTAAAACACAATTTTTAAAAAAAAATACGGAGTCGGATTAATCTGGGTCCGAGAAAATCCGGACTCGGATTAATCCGACTCCGACAAAAAAAAAAAAGAAAAAAAAAAGAGGGCACGGATATCCGTGCCCTCCCACATTTACAGGATTACACCAAGTATTCATATTCTATATCTTCGAAGATCATTGCTGTTATATTTCTTATAATTAAGACTACTCTTATGGGCAATACTTGCCAGTTAATTCTATTTTTATGCTATTTATTATTTTGACCAAATAATATATTTGCACTAATTCAAACACTTGGAAGAGAATGTGCGATACATAACACGCCTTACTTATTAATTAGCGACACATAGGTAAAGTAGAGCATGACTAACAAAAGGTACTTATGTTAATGAATAAATTCCATAAATAAACTCGTAAAAGCGAACTCCGCGAAAGAAGACAAAAAGGAAAAATTCAAAAGAGGTATGTTCGACAAAAGTATATATATGAGCTACTCAAATTATGATCCATATTCTCATATTTTGTATCGTGGTAAAAATATACAACCTATCATGGTCCATAATTTTTTCTATATGTACTGATTTTGTTCCATTAAGTGCCACGTGATGCGTCTTAAGCGGTTCATGTGTTCTTTGAATTAAAACGGGCTACGTAATACTAAACAGAAGATATTTAACGAAACAAAACTAAATACTTATATATTTTGTGAATAATATTTTAATCGCGACAAAAAATTATTCGTATTGTATATAATATACGAATAGCCGCATAAAAAAAATAAAAAAAGGGGACATATTACCGTACTTTATTGGAGTATCTCTGGGAAAGCTCGCCAAAGAGCCCAAATTGCAGAACATCTCTTTTTCCATTTCCAATTTGACATGACCAATTCTTATGAACCTAATTTTCACAAAATATTATACAATTATAACATATGGAATGGCAGTTATTTAACAATTCATAAAGCAAGATCTGACCCCACATCACTCACATTGACTCTACAAATTGTGGACCAACACATACATATACATTAGATTATACAATAGCCTTTTCTTTTTCTTCTAATTATTTTATTCATTATTTGGCCTAATTAATTTCCACCCTCAGAGACACTCTTTCATTTAATTCCCTTCCTTCTCTTAAAGCCCTATTTCTTTCGGACCATTTAATGTCACAACTATGCTATATATTACTTCTCCGCTTGTGCAACTGTAATAAGGTATACTTTTTTTTTCTTTTTTTTTTGGAGTTATAAATAATTTTTTGAAAGACTAAATAAATTTTCTAGTAGGCAGACATTAGATTCCTGTATATAATTTTGTGACAATAAATGACCCACGTCCTCTAAATATTTGTCCACACTGCGTTGTTTCCCGTTACTTTTTTTTTTTCTAGTAAACTTTGTTGTTACGAACAAGTAGCGAAAAATATTACTGCTTTTTGAACTTTTTGGAAAACTAGTTTTGCAATTTGATTTGGAAACCAGTCTCAGAGTATAGTCTACCAAACTAGTTTAAAACACTGTTTGGTTAGTCTTTTATTAATTTATGTTTAAATTTAAATAAAAAAAAATGTAATAAATACAATTTATGTTACCAAAAAGAAAGTATCTTTTATTTGAAAGTAATATATATTAATATTATGTCTAAAAATATTTGCCAATTGCCATAATACAAAACTTATTCATATTTCATGACTTTAATTACATGTTTAAATAATGTAATATATAAAGTTGTAAATATTTCGTTTCAAAAGTTTATATTATTATAATTAAATTAGTATTTAATAATATACACAATTTAAGTAAATTTGTTAATATGATAGTAATATCATTAGAATATATAATCATATATAAACAAAAATGTTCAAGTCTACAAACGAGAGTATTCACAATAATATAAGTGTTTGAACAAAAATGCAAGACGCAGTATAATATGATAATGTAAACAAGAACCTTGTTTAAAACAAAATTCATTAGGGACATAGAGACAAAGTTTCAAAAAATAATTTATTACTGAAAAATTAAAAATAAATATGAATAAATTTGAATGGCTTATTTAGCATAATTGTTATTTAAAGATGTGACTCCCTAAAAAATACAATTATTGTATAATGACACCTCTCTTTGCGAGCGACAACGACCGTTTGAAATGACATGTCACTTCAGAAGCAACAATTAACGTTACTAAATGTCGACTCAGCTTGAGGTGAGAATCACAAGGAACCAGGGATCCGAGCCAGCGCCGCTTGTTGATGTGGTTTCTCACTGCAAACAGTCAAGTGTGACTTGTAAGTGTATGATATTCTTGAGATTGATGATTTGGTGGAATTCTATCTCTCAAGTTGCAAGCTCTCGATTCACTTTCGATATATGTATATATATAAGAAATATAAATGAGACGATGGGTTTTTTTTATAGAGGTTCGTCCCAAGGCGGTAGTTGACTACGTCCTCTGTTAGTTTATTGCGACAAGTAACATAGACGGACAGCTACAGACAGCAAATCACGTCTAGAACAAGAGAAAGAAAGAAGAAGAGTGAACAGAATACAACGAAATCTCAAAGTAAGCAGAAATGACGGGTAGCGAGCTCTCGATGTATTCTCTCAGAGATGTGTGTGTTGATATGAGCTTGAGCTTGGTATTTATAGACTTGGATTCTTCCCGTTGGACTTCCAGGAATCGTGGAGTCTTCTCTCCTAGCTGACCGGGTTGAATGGCTCGTCTTGCTACACGTGTCCCACGACTGCATTCTCTTCGTCGTGTTTGAATTATGCTCGTTGAAGACTTGACTCCGTGCTCCTAGTCTTCTGCTTGGATTTAAATTGAGATGCCGGGTAGAGTATATGACGATTCTACCCTCTTTCTTCTGGGTTGATGACGGATAGACGTTGGGCCTTTGGCTTTCTTGGCCGAGTGGCTTGGTATTCGTCCGGCTTCGTCTGATTGATAATTCTAGTGGGCTTCTCAATTGGGCTTCTTCGAATATTGTTTTATTCTTTTCAAGCCTTTTATTATCATTTGTAAATTTAATTAATTCACAACTTTAGCACTTTATTATCTTTTTTATTGTTTACGATGTCGTTTGTTAGTTGTTACTTTTTGTCATCTAACGAATAGTACAAGAAGGGGCGGATTTATGAAGGCTCAAACGGGGACGGCCGCCCCCACTTGATTGAAACACGTTATGTTTAATAAAAATAATAATAATATTTTGTTAATATATATAAAATGTATCAAAATAGACAAAACTAAACTGTGGTGTAGCGGATATTAAAGTTGAATTATAACTCTCTTTTCTTTGAAGACCAAAGTTCATTTCCCATCAACATATTTATATATATATATATATTATGATCTCTACATTAGTATTAATCTCTTTATATAAAGATTATTTTATTATATATTATATAATAATCTTCATACAATTGTATCATTAAATATTTTATCGATTTAAAAAATTAATTATAAAAAATACTTTTAATGTCATATTATATTGTATTCTAAAGTTCCGACTTAATTTTTTCGCCCCCTCTTGTAAAAATGCTGGCTCTACAAGAAATCAAGATATTAAAAGTTTATGAAGACTTGGTCTTAACTCTTAAGATAAGAGATAATGGATTAGCAGTTAGCATTATTGAGTATTCTTAAGTAGCAGTGTTGAATTAGTAAAGGTCTACAGGATAATGTCACATTATTTTTTGAAGGATAATGTCACATTATTGCTAACAAGTTAAAAAAGAAATACTGCTTACCTGTAAAATAAATTACACTATTGTATATAATGACATGTATTCAAATTCAATAAGAAAACATTTTTTACTGATTGAAAAATAAGTTTATCTATCGGATTAGTTGTTAGTTATCATCGTCCCCTATTGATCAAGGAGTTGAGTTCGAAAGCAGTAAAAATAACTATATTTATCTTCTCTTTTTTGCTACCTATATTTTCATATAGCAAAAAATGCTAACAGGTACGAAATTCGTATATATTTTTTTAGCGCCACAAGTACAACTTTAGACATATATACCACTAAAAAATAATGAAATACACCTTTATTTTTCTTTTCAAATATTTAAAAAAAAAAAACCCTTACAGAAGGAGTATCCATATATTAATTATGAATTAGTAAAGGACAATTTCACATTATTGCTCATCAAGACCAATTACTGATTACCTGTAATACAAGTGAAACGTGATGATATAATGCTAAAAGAATCCATATATTAATTTTATTAATAAAAATAAATTTAATTTGTCTTTATTATTAATTGTCATCCACAATTGACAATTTGACATAGAGGTCTGAATTGTTTTGATAATAAAAGGAAAAGTTAATTACCATATAACTATGCACCACTATTCACACGCACACCCACCAATCACCACTCATTTCATTTGTCAACTAAACGGACGGTCATGATGCAGCCCAGCTCGTGGGCCCATCGCCACCGTGCGATCAAAGGCACAGCGACCCGACCCGGAGCGTTGAAAACCCGGAGTCAATAGTCAAAGACCCAGTCACCGAACTGTCTGAGTATTGAATGCGTAATAAATAGGCGATGAATAATAGATATTGGCGAACACGAGGGCGATCGCGTAATTTCAAAGGCAGCTCGCTGTATTAAATTATGGAATTCCAAAAACTATACAATAAAATAAATAAATTCGTTTCTATTTGCGCTGTCAAGTAAATGGTCTACAGTGACGAGACAACAACGACAACAAAGCGTTTGGTTTGGTATTTCGAAATAGATCATCCACTATTTAAAAAAAAAAAAACAATATATTTAATTTATAAGAAAAAGGGCAAAACCGTAATCACGCAGAGTCGTCGGACTCACCGGTTCACGTTGGCCCGACCGAAATCCGCGAGCTTTCTCGAGCGGTTCTTGCAAAACGACGCCGCGTTCGAGAGGTGAGGCTTCGCCGGAACCCTAGCGGCCTCGCCGGCCTTCCCTCCGATCTCCGGCGGGAGTCCCTTCTGGCTCATCCAGTGCCGGTTAGGGCTCGCGCGCACCAGCGGGCTGAGGCAGAAGGTGAGCCCCGACGGGCCGTTCCGGTTCTGCCCCGGCTTCGACCTCCTCGCCTGCGCCGGCGCCGTCGACGGCGTCCTCTTCCACCGCGGCGAGGACTCCGACGAGTGTCCGCTTCCTGAGGGGGACCGATCTCCGTCGCAGTCGAAGTCCGGTCCTCTCTCCGGCGACATTCCGCGATCCGACGTTCGGGTGCGGCTCCGGCGCGCTCCGGCGACGGAGGACGAATCGTCGCAGGAGAATTGCGACCTCCGGTGACTGGCGGAGCTCGTGAAGATCGCCGAGAACCAATTGGGAGACGAGGTCGACGCCGTGGCGTAGGGATCGCGATACGAAACCTTGGCCGGGTCGATCTTCTCGGATCTGGAGCGGAAGAGGTTGGAGAAGAGAGAGAAACGGCCCTTCTTCTTCTTGACCGGAATCCGATCGCCGATCGAGGAAGGGTCGTAGGTGGGCCCCACCTGAGGCGTACTGTAGAACCGGAGGTGGTGGGGGAGGTGGTTCCGCCTCCGGCTCCGGTCCTCGGGCGGGTTATGGCTCCACGCATCGGCCGCAGCGGCGGCGGCCGAGCCGTCGGACTTGCGGCGCGAGACGTAGGGCGAGACGGAGCGCGGGAAGGCCAGGTGCGGGGGCGCGGGTGTGTGCTGGTGCTGGGCGTGGGCGAGGGCCTGCTGGGCCTGGGCCTGGGCGGCGATGAGGGCGAAGAGGCGCTCGCGGAGGCAGGTGGCGCAGACGCCGACGCCCGCGCTCGGGTCAGAGGGGTGCTTTTTGCACCTCATTGCGCGGGGAGATTACCGTTGGGCGGTCAGTTTTGCGATCGCATTTTGGGTAGATTTTGTGTTTGGGAAATCTGAATGAAGCTGCGGAGGGAGAGAGAGAAGTGGGTGGGGGATTTTATGTGAGTGTTTGAGCATGCGTGAGCTAATGCCTAATGCCTTGTGCTTCTTCTAATGCCCAATTTTATATCATTACTTTATAAATAAATGGAGAGAGGTAAGTGTGGTGAGGTGGTGTTAGCTTGCGTTGGGTCCTTAACTTAACTTGGCTTCACGAAAATGGTTTCTCAGTTGTGACATTTTATAGCTTACCAATTCGGATTTCCAATTCCTTTTTTTTTTTCTCTTTAATTTCATTGATATGGTGTTTAGTATGAGTGAATTAGCTCAAACCACTGGGTAAAAATATGGGATATTTCAATTTTACGTGAAAAATCGAATTCCGAATTTAATTTTTATTTCGTCATTAAAATTCGGATTCTTTATTAATTACTGTATTATTATTAATAACTTTTTTATGATTTTTCCAAATATTGATTTTGTAGAAAGAACCTTAGAAAATGCTTTTTGGGGGGTTTTATTTCATTAAATATTCAATTATTTTGTTGGTGACTTGGTAGCTTTAGCTTTTAATATTAGTGGGTTTTCTCTTATTTTTCTTTGTTTGGGATAATTAGTATTGGAAAGAGAGAAAACTTTTGATGATTTGGAGTGTTTACTTTGGAATGTCGAGTTTAAGTTTAATCATTTGGTTGACACGGAGCTTTGTTTTCAGATGTAATCCTATTATCGCGCTAATCTTGCTATTATTTTTTGGGAATTGTTTTTAATTAGTTCCCTAAAATGATGTTTTCTTATTCGGTTACGTTCCTAAATTAATGTCAATATTTTTTTAGTATATCCAAATGGATAGTAATGTTAAAGTTGAACGGGATTTATTAATTTGCCAGTACGTTACTCGCTTTGACAATTTAAAACAGTGCTCGAATGACAAATATATCATCATCCTTCACACAAGGGGTTTTTCAATATATTCAAAGAACTTTTCTCCCAATATTAAAGCCAAAAAATTATTATTAAAAATTGGGTTGACTTTTTTTTTTTTTAAGCTTGGATAATATCGTGGTTATATGGTAAGAGTTTCAGTGCATACATTGCTTTAAATAACTAGCCCTTTAGTCAATATTTTGGTGTTTTAGTTAATAATCCATTAGATTATATTATATTAAGATCATAAATAGTTTTGGCCATGAAACTATTCGTTCTCTTTTGGGCCTATGAATGGGCTTTTCGTACCATGTGAGTCCACCGACTTTGACCTTGTCTTAATCATAAGAAATTGTGTTTAAAATAACTAGATTCTGTAATTTATTTAGAGATATTTAATGGCTTGAATATATATAAATTAATATCTAACATAAACATCGTGAAGTTGTATTGTTGATTTATTTAAATGTTTAACGGATTAAAATATATATAACTACCATAGACATCCTGAAGTTATATTATTAATTTATTTAAAGATATTTAAAGGCTTAATATAAAAATTTATAAATAGCATAAACATTGTGAAGTTGCATTATTGTAAGCGAATATGAGTATTATGTTCACTACAAGTTAAGTTAAATATTAATTATATGCAATATGATATACTTTTTTATCCAAAAAATAAGATTGTTTAGTTTTGACAATTGCTAATATATTTATAGGGATATTTGCACTACAAGTACTCAATCTTGTACTAAAAATACCTGCATATTTTCAATATTTTTTAAGTGGCAATAATACTCAAACGCCAAAAAAAAAAAATATCCAAGCACTCAATGTACGATTAACGTCCGTTACATGAGAGATATGTATACGTCTACGATTATATTTATAAAACATCAATTATTCAACACTTTGATTAAACTAGAGACAAATGTTTTGTTTTCTTGAGCTTTAACACATGTTTACACGACATGAATGGAATTGGACATCAATTTAATACCAACTTTGATGTTTAAATACTATTACCGCTAAGAAAGAGACTGATAATATATATGATAAAACACGTGGTATTAAATAAAATACTTATACCATAATTATTCTATTTTATAATTATTTGGAGAAATATTGAGAGCTTCGTCGGCAAGATTTTTGGGGAGTTAATCGGATGGCCCTCGAAAACGACTTGATGAACAATTTTTTTTTGTTATAAATGGCTCCCTAAATATTCAGTTGGACTTGCAATTCTTAGAAGTTAGAGCAATTAATTCGAAGACTTGTTGGGTTTTGAATTGTAGTCTACAATGGCGTGAATATTATTGCATTAATATTTCTAAATAACTTAAAAAAATAAGGATGAATTATTCTTAATTAGATTAACGCTCCTCGTGAATATTTCTACATTAGTATTCAATATAGATAAACATCATATAAAATTGAGAATATAAAATTTTCATTTATCGGGTTTACTTCGGTTATTATAGTCGGTCCCACTTAGAGGCTAAACTCCTTACGGTCCATCCTTGTTCTAGCACTGTTCAAGGCCCACAAACAGGTAACATTGGTGCCCAGGCCTATATGCCTCTCGACTTAAGGCAATAATTTCCTACCAACCTCGGTCTGAGGAGGACCTCAGTTTCTCTTTTCCTTCAAATGTCCGGCCCCGATGAGACAAATACTCAAACTAGTGCACGATACCCATACTTAGCGAAGGTCCCGGCACAAGATAACCAAGATGCTGATGCAGATATAAGGGGATATTATCAAGATTTATTGTATTTTAATTATTAGTTATTTGTTTCCATTTTAGTTAGAATAATTAGATGAATTTGTTTCCTATTTTCTTGTGATTGAAAACATCAAACATTAGCTTTATATAAGAGAGTGGGATGTATTGTATTTCTGAGATTTTGATGAATAGAAATTTTGAAACTTTGCTTTGAAAAACCGAATATATTCTTGTTCAGACGTTTTCTTGTATTTTCTTCATAGTCTGCTCTACATCAGATGCAGAGCTGGCCTAGTAAGCTATGCATGTCGCATCACAAGTTACGAAAATTAAATGTTGTTGATGTTCATAAGGAACTCTAGAGCTCTGAACGGAGCTCCTCAGACGAGAAAATGAGAGAGAGGTCGACTCAGCCCAATTTCCCCAAGAAAATCATACTTGAGCCATCCCAGCTATTTGTGCTTGGACTCGGGAAAATCATACTTGAGCCACAAGTAACTGACCCTTTTCGTTAATGTAAAAAAACATGTATATTATAGAGGTGGACGTGAACACACATAAGACATTAAAAAGAGAACACGAGTCCATTATTACTCCGTATAAACTATTTCTTGCAAGGGAGTTTTCTTAAGCTAGCGATCTAGAAATTTTCTCCATCTACCAAAAATACTCACTTGATTTCATTTTCACTCTTATATATTAGAGAAATATCATTAGGTATTTCTTTTCACATGAATAGATAACTCGCATATAAATAAAATAAAAAATAACATCCTATAGTTTTCCACATAAATAGATAATTATATTATATTGGGTTATTAAAAAAGAGATGCAATATTTTATGCATTTTTTCCTACCTAATTTCTCGCTTTAACACATGGTATGCCAATTTGAAACCTCAATCTTGTTTTTTCAAATCCAAATTCCTTCATGCGAACAACACCTTATCATTGACACTGGACAAAATGATGATTAGCATATTATTTTCTTTGGTTCTATATATTAAGAATACGTATAATTAATTATGGCGATTCGCACTTCCTTCTAGTCATACAAACTATAAGGTTGACATTTGATAATGTTGTGAACAACGACTTACTAGATTTCTCATTACAAGTGTGGACGGGCTCGGCCGTTTTAATTGGATTTGGGCCAATACTACGCTGTGCTTTTCCACAACGAATTATATTAGCACTTTCATTTTCTGATGTTATATTAATTTTTTTTTTTAATAATGGCAAAATGCTAATACACGTCTTCTTTGCTCTTTATTTTTATTTTCGCCGTGTTACAGAGACTAAAATCACCACTTCAAAGGTGGAGACTGGAGATTAAAGCTCAACTAACAAAGTGATTGGTGAAACGGCTTGGCAAAATGATTGAAGACCATCTTAAGCTTGACCTTTAGTTCCGAGTTTGTGAAATAACTCGAGAAGTGTCGTATAAGCGGGAGTTGTTTAGACGAAAATAAAATAACGTTGCTTTCAACTTTTTCTTTTTAAATTGAAATTCCAATACTTTTCCCCTTACCAAGCTGTTAGCAATGCTCCGGCGACGACAAATGACCAATATGATCCAACAAAGTTTTTTTTTTAATTGAAAAAACAAATAATTTAAATATTACTTAAAGGTCGGTTTTATCATAAAAATCGTAAACATAAAAAAAATCCTTTAAAATTTCGAACCTTAGACGGCTCTATTGAACAAAATCGATTTTGAGTGAAGAACCGAACTAACTTGTTAAATTAAGATGTATACTAATACAACAACACAGTGCCGAATTAGTAAAATATATGCATGTGGAATATGAACAATCCTTATAAAATTTCAATTATATAATGTAGTTATTTAATCACAAGAAATAAACCAGATACGAGTGGTCTGATGGTCAGCGTTTTATTTTCATTTAAAAAAAATCATAAGAAATCAAATAAAAATCTAGATAAGATATGGTAATTCTTTTAAGCTATTTATTGAACTCGAGAAGTATTTAGCGTATAGCGTAAATCTAACGAGGTTGCCAAAAAGACGTATTTTAAAATATCCCTAAAAAAATATTATAAAATATAGGGGTATTTGTGTCATTCTTTTGAGCGCAGAGTGGTCATATTCCATTCGCTGGCAGTAAAATATTCCACGAAAACTGGGAATCGGAAAATCCAATAAAGTCAGACGAAGTGGTTCGTTGACTCAGCCAAACCAGAGCAGAGCTTCTCCTTACTCTCACTTCACTTTCCCTTTCGGGAAAACTACCTATATTTAGTAATTTCATCATCTTCTTCTTCCTCTGAGAATCGATCTCAGAGAGAATGGTGAACTTCCATGGGCAGATCAGAGCTTCGTCGTCCCTCGTCAGGCAGATGAGGCAGAGGATGAGGAGCTTCGCCGATCCTCTGGTTACGCAGACGAGATCCTTCACCACTCTCGAAGGTCACCGCCCCACCATCGTCCACAAGCGCAGCCTCGACATTCTCCACGATCCCTGGTTCAACAAGGTCAAGCTCCCATCTCGATCTCTTGATTTTTGTGCTCTGAATTTCCGATTGGTATTTGATTTTCGTTCGTCAGATTAGGGAACGGCTTTCACGATGACGGAGCGCGACCGTCTCGATCTCCGTGGGCTTCTTCCTCCGAATGTCATGTCCACGGAGCAGCAAATTGAGCGATTCAGTGAGTCAATCTTGTTTATGCAGTTATAGAGGATCTGAATTGACAATATGGTGGATTGAAGATGCTTATGCACTAGTTTCGGGAATTTCGAATCTTAATTTACGTCTTTCGGTTCACTGATATGTCGTTTCGAATCCGTGAATTCACAGTGGTTGACTTGAAGAGGCTTCAGGAGCAAGCTAGAGATGGACCTTCTGATCCCCATGCTCTTGCAAAGTGGCGGATTCTCAACAGATTGCATGACCGTAATGAGACAATGTACTACAAAGTAAGCCAAAAGAACACTCTACAACTTGCCCACATATTTCGAATGAACTATGATTGATGCTTCTTTTGTTGGTTTCAGTTTATTCTGGTATGTTATTTTGCTTAGGGACTGATATTATCTCCATATTTTGGCAGGTTTTGATCGCTAACATTGAAGAATATGCACCTATAGTTTATACTCCGACTGTTGGTCTCGTTTGTCAGAACTACAGTGGCTTGTTTCGAAGGCCTAGAGGCATGTACTTTAGTGCCGAAGACCGTGGAGAAATGATGTCTATGGTTTATAACTGGCCAGCTGAGCAGGTAGAGTAGGGATTACGTATGGCACTCTAGATTAATAGATACGATCGAAAAAATGCGTGCATTTTGACTGTCTGCTTCTCACTGCAGGTAGATATGATTGTTGTGACAGATGGCAGCAGAATATTGGGTCTAGGAGATCTTGGCGTTCAGGGGATCGGAATTACGATCGGGAAACTTGATTTGTACGTAGCCGCTGCAGGGATAAATCCTCAAAGGGTACTTTTCACTTGGCAAAAACTCATATATTAATGGTGATTTAATGTGATATTTCTGCACGATTCTTATATGCCTCAAAATCCTATCTGAATCTGCATGCTGTATAAAGATATACTTCCACAGTTTTTTTTGCAGTATTTATTTTTAATATGAAAAACTCTATTTGGTTTGAGCTTGGATTCTAATTAGATAGTTTAGGTAGGATTTAGTGTTTCTCATTGGTGGCATGTTGTCGTTGGAACTATAGGTACTTCCAGTGATGATTGATGTCGGAACCAACAATGAGAAGCTGCTCAAAGATCCTTTGTGTACGTAAATCTTATTGTAGTCACGGTCAAGATCATTATTAATGTACGAATAACTTTATTAATAAAAACGGGCGTTGTTACTAGATCTGGGATTACAGAAACACCGTCTTGATGGTGACGAATATCTTGCTGTGATTGATGAGTTTATGGAGGCAGTTTTTACCCGGTGGCCCCATGTGATTGTGCAGGTATATTAACATCATATATAATACCTTAATTAATCAACCGTCTCTTCTGAACTTGTCACGTTGTCTCCTGAACATATTTTTGTATCAATTTGAAGCCTAGAGTTTCGTCGATTTTTAAGAATAAAATTGTAATTTTGTAATCGTGTTGTCAAGAGACATAACTCTTTAAGTTTGTTAATTATTATGTGAATTTTGAGAACTTAAGGAACTGTCAAATATTTAATGAAGAAGGGTATAATGTTGAAAGGCAAACTGATAGAGAAGAGTTTAAGAACAAAACCGAGACAATGCTACAAGTTCAGCGACTGACAACTGATAATTAGTCTTCTTTATTAATACTAATATATAGTGTTTGTGAAGTTTGAAGATTTCCAAAGCAAGTGGGCCTTTAAGCTGTTACAGCGTTACAGAACTACCTACAGAATGTTCAACGATGACGTCCAGGTTAGCTATCTGTTCATCATTTCTGTAGTGCTAGAATTTTGTGTCATTTAACTTGTTTTTCTGTCACATATTATTATAAAAAAAAATTATGATATAATCAGAACAAACCTTTGTAGATTTTAGCTATGGATTTACCTTATTCTGTTATGATCAATTTTGTGGTATCGTTTGCTTGACAGGGAACAGCAGGAGTTGCACTTGCTGGACTTTTGGGAGCGGTGAGAGCGCAAGGAAGACCGATGATTGATTTCCCAAAGCAAAAGATTGTCGTTGCAGGTGCAGGAAGGTAAAATTTAATGTTCAACAAAGGCCCCACACTTTTTAAATTATGTCGTCTGTTCTTCTACTTTGTTTATGTTTTTGCTTATGCAGCATAAGTAGTGACTAGTGAGAGTCAACCGATGTTGTTCCGAGTTTTCAAATAACATTACGTAATGCCGTAAGAGCTCTTTTGTATTTACTGTTACAGTGCAGGAATAGGGGTTGTTAATGCCGCGAGAAAAACAATGGCAAGGATGCTGGGAAACAATGAGGTTGCTTTCGAGAGCGCATCCAGTCAATTCTGGGTTGTTGATGCCAATGTGAGTATAATTTATCATAAACTGTTACTCTACAAGACACTTGAACTTACTACAAACCAAGACAATTTTGAATTGCAAGAGTTATGAACAATTAGCAGATTTGAGGAATTATATATGCACATATCATATATTGAGAGGGGTTATTTATAACAAAAAATATTAAAGAAGCAATTTATTAACTTGGAAGCAATTTACAATGCAGGGTTTGATCACAGAGGAGCGTGAAAGTATTGATCCTGATGCTCGCCCTTTTGCCAAGAAGACTAAAGAAATTCATCGCCAGGGATTGAGGGAAGGTTCCAGCCTTGTCGATGTGGTACATTTTTTCAACATACCATAATGATGTGTCTATCTAAATTGTGCTATGTCTGCACATAAATAAAAATTTATTGATATTCTGGCAATAGGAGATCAGTCAAGATCAATTACGCTCTAATGCAACTCTTTCTTGCTTAAACAATGTTCATGCAGATGCAGTATGTTAATAGCACCCTTAAGAACGAGATAATGAAGTGGATTATGCTTATGCCATCATACATTTGTTTGATTTAATGTATAGCACCCTTTAGATGAACAAGTTTGTGAGCAAAAAGCTTAGCAAATGGCCTGAAACAAAATCCATAGCTTATGCGGGAATCTGTTTTTCTTCTTTTTTGAAGAAAACCAGTTATTCTTATACATAATTGACTATTGTTATATCATTAAATTGTATTTTCCTAGAGGTATTTTAGGTACTTTAGGTCTAGGGTTGGAAAGAGTGTCGAAGTCTACACGGTATTTCCGTTCTGTTTGATTAGTGAAAAATTCTATTTGACCATCATTGGGAGAGTTTTCGTCTTTCTCTCGAAGGAAAGACTGATTAGTTGTAGTTTGTTCGTTGATAAAAAAAAAAAAAAAAGAGCGGGGAATTTACTAGCTTAATGAATTCTCGTCGATAGGATTAGTTACCATTATGTACAGCAAGGTTTTTCATCAGATTACAGTGTATCAATTTTATTCATACTGATTTCATTAATCAGGTCAAGCAAGTAAAGCCCGATGTGCTTCTTGGATTATCTGCTGTTGGAGGGCTGTTTTCCAAAGAGGTACGTGGAATAAGTTCCTGAGATTTACAAAATAAATTCCATGTAAAGAATTCTAGAAAGTGATGTAAATTAATAAACTATATACTGGTTTAGGTATTAGAAGCCCTTAAAGGTTCCACTTCAACCAGGCCTGCCATCTTTGCTATGTCTAATCCTACCAAAAATGGTAACTTACTGTGACTTTTTATAAAAAAAATTCTTTCTTAAGACTCAAAGATAAATCAGTACTTTTTTATTATTATTTATTTATTCCCTTATTGTGTTCTTGATATAATTTAGCTGAATGCACTCCTGATGATGCCTTCTCTATCGTGGGGGACAACTTAATATTTGCAAGTGGAAGTCCTTTCAAAGATGTCGATCTTGGTAAGTATTAATTTAGACAAGTTTAATTATATGATTGTCATTTAAGTGTTAAGAGAGAAACTACATTAGGATAGGACTCAAACTAATAATTAAAGAAAAACGAACACACTTTATTGATAATCGTAACCCTTGTTTCAAATTCGAGAGCTAAACCGAAGAAACTCTCCCAATGGTGTTCAATAAGAAAGCCTAACTGATCAAACATAACAGAGAAATCTAATGGAGGCACATATTTATAAGATTAAAAACCCTAATCAGATATTTATTGTAAAATACCTGTATGATAGAAAGACAATTAAGGTTTTAATCTAAAAGCTTCACATCATAAATGGCATTCTTAGCTTCTTCTTTTTCCCTTTTTATTTCTTCGTATTTCGTTTTCTTGTTCCATCTAAAATCATGTAAGCATCATAGGAATACATAAAACTCATCAAATCATTGTAGTGTATCTTATAATACTAGAAATTCAATCAAATTAATAGTGTGATGCATTACTTACTATTTACTGTGAATCGTTTTTACTAAATTTGTATTACAGGAAACGGGCAGATTGGGCATTGCAATCAAGGAAACAACATGTACCTTTTTCCAGGGTAAATCTTGTACCCTTGAACATTCCTTAAAATATTTGAACAAAGAGAGAAAATAACCGTTTTAGTGAGTAATGTCTTTTTTGCCCCTTGCAGGATTGGGCTCGGAACTCTTCTGTCTGGCTCGAGGATAATCTCTGACGGCATGCTTCAAGCTGCAGCCGAGTGGTAAATTCTCACTTAAATTCCGATGCCGTTGGCTTTTGATCATAGTTTCACAATATTAATGATAAAACTTATCCAAACCGTTCAACAGAAATTTTGGATATAGTATTGCAGCTAGATAATTTGATTGAAGTAAGTGTCGCGGTCTGCTTTCACAATCACCCCTAAAAGAGAAATTTAATAACAAACATATTAGACATGTTCATACAAACAATATTGACTTTTCGGTCCTCAGATGCAATGCTTTAAGAAAAGAAAAAAATGTACGAAATGTGCACAAGTATTACTGTAGATTTTTTATTCCTGAGTCTCAATCTTGCACCAGCTAGCTTTTGAATTTTTCTTTTGCTAGTTGATACAATATGCTTTCAGATCTTTGGTAACATTTGTAATTTGTTCTGAATCTGCAGCCTTGCGGCATATATGACCGAAGAAGACGTGGCAAAAGGGGTCATCTTCCCGTCCATATCAAGGTACATTTATGACCTAGTTTTCTATTCATTCTCGGTGTTGTTTTGACATGTAATAATCCCGTTGACGGTTGAAATATGGCAGCATAAGAGACATTACAAAGGAAGTGGCTGCGGCTGTTATAAAAGAAGCCATAGAAGAGGACCTAGCCGAAGGATACCGCGAAATGGACGCACGAGAGCTTTACAAACTTAATCAGGTTCGAACAATCTCATATTTTCCTTTCAAGCAATTCATACGCGTCACAATACTCCATGTCTCTTGATGTACAATTCTCACATTTAGAAGTTTGACTTCATAAGCTACATTTCTAGTTATGTATTAACTTAGCGTGATAGAGTATAAGTTAAGGTTTCCCGTTTTCTGTGAACATTTTTACTGAGTAACTCTTCAGTAACATAATCTATGCCATATATCCCATGATGTAATCTTATGTATTTAACAATTACGCGTCCTGAACTTATTATGCTGTCAAATTCCTCCCTCGCGAACTTTTATGGCAGCTTTCTGCTTTGACTTGTATGTTGTAGCAATTTTCCCTCCAACGGTTTACCAGTCGAGCCAACGGTTAAAAAGTCGAGCCACTCAATCTCTGTGCAGCTCAGGTGGCATAGCTGATAGTTACTCTGGAATCTATGATAATTATTTCGAAAAATTCAGCATTTGCAAGTTTCGAGCAATGCATTATCTGAGATTTCTTGTATCGATTCAATTGGTCTGAGTTGTTGCAGGAGGAGATTGTGGAATACGTGAAGAACAACATGTGGAGTCCAGATTATCCGTGTCTCGTCTACAAGCAGGATTGATCTCGCAGTAACAATGGTGGTTATGCGCGTTTTCTTAGGAGCGGTTATGCGCGTTTTCAAATATTGTAAGATATTTACGTATCGTAATAACATCTGTAAAACTACTTAATTCTTTAGCTCTTCAATTCCGAGCATGTACATTATTACAACTTTCATTTGCATGTATTAAGGTAATATTTCCCGTCTTTTTCTTTTTCTTTTTCTTTTTGTCTAGTGAAATACTTGTAACGGAGGTTAATAAATTGGCTTAGTAGAGAAATTATGTCTTTGCAGACTTAGACAAAGATTACTATGCCCATTTAATTATGGGCACGTACTAACTAGGAGTGAAACTAAAATCAAGAACTGGAATTTGATGATTGTTCCTACCAGTATTGGTATCGGTATCTCCTCCCAGTCCCATAATGATCTCCCAGAACCCACTAACACTCTTTCTACTAGAATTGGTAGTTTAGAAATATTATAAAATCGAGAAATCCCAATGTAAATTGGAAATTTGGGTTTCAAATACTATGAAATCGGGAAATCCAATTTAAACTTGGAATTTGCGTTTCAAATCAGGAAATATCGGTGTATATGTATAGGGAAATTTTAATTTGTATGCTCGGTAAAGCATGTGTTTTTGAAAAAGTACTGAGTTTGTTAAATTACAAAACTATTCCCCAATACACTTTTTGTCTTTACATAAAAACTTTTGAACACTTTTTAAACACTTTAAACTATGCTCCAAAAACTGTTTATGTTACATAAACACTTTTTGTCTTTACATAAATACTTTTGGGACATAGTTTTGTAATTTAACAAACTCGGGTATTTTTTCAAAAACACATGCTCTACCGGACATACTTATTGAAGTTTCCATATATATATGTATATATGTAGTAAAATTAAACTAAATTAAAACTAAGCAGTTCACAAAATACTCTCGGTTTTTAAACTGCTACTAGGAAATTGGTAATAAAATTACACCCGTACTTGTAAGGATGATGAGGAAGTTCAGCCTATATAGTTTTAAATAAGTCTGTAACAAAAACCCAGAAATGTGAGTTTTAAACTGCATTTGGACAAGATCTGGTTTTTTTAAAAACCACTTTTAATTTATAATCAAGTCAAATCAGATCCGTTTTTTTTTTTTTTTTTATTATTATTATTATTCAAACGCGTTCGGATTATAACCGGATTCGGGTTATGAGTTTAGAGGTTAAAAACTCGAAACTCATAAGTTACTTAATACCAGAGTTTCAAAATATTTTCATTTTTTTATTTTAAAACTTGAATTTGTCTAAAAAATTATGGATGATCTAGAATTCATATATATATAAGGGAACTTCAATAAGTATGCCCGGTGAAGTAAGTGTGAACGGAAAAATATCCGTTTTTAATAACTTACAAAAATATGCCTAAAATCATATTCTAACCAAGCATATGGTTCAGTTAACCAGACCTCATTCCTCTTTCTCTCTCTTCTCTCGACCTCACTCCTCACCTCAATCCTCCCTCTATTTCTCTTTTTCCCCCTCTATCTCTCTGGCTTCTCCGTCGTCGCATCGACCGAGACCAAGGCGACCCAAGCTCGCAAAGCTCTCTCTCGACCGAGAGCCCGACGACCCAAGCTGGTGACCTCGACATTCGATTTAAGGTTCGTTGAAAATCGAAGCTCAACCATCGTCGAAAAATTTCGAAGCTCCTCACGCGCCGACCTCTTCTCCGTCGCCGACCTCCGCGCTGCCATATTCGCACTGTCAGGTTTCAGTCTTCACCGATTTCACTTGCTCGTTAGTTACTAGGGTTGTGGGATGTGGATAAAATTCCCTTTCTTTGTTTTCCTTTCCGGGTCGATAATGGCGGTTAAGAATTAGTGAGCTATCTTAGACTAATGAAACTGTGTGTTTAAAATGCACACTATATGTTATGATGATATGCAACACGAATGCTTGTTAAAATCTCTCTTTTGTACATTGTGGTCACTCAAGTATGTAATATCACACATATGTAGCGTACGCAATGCCATTCTCCGGCAGTGTTTTTTGTGAAAGACAAAACCGGTCCTTTCAATGAACTTGTTCCGATGACCATGGAGGATGCTTAATTAGTATTAGCTTACTCTTTCTTTGTTTGTGGAATTTAGAATTGAATACTGTAGATCTTCCCTCGAACGCAAGTGTGTTTTCTCTTAAATTTACATTTGTGGTTCATTTTTTCCACTGTATTTTCATGATGCTGCAAAATACTCTCATAAAGAGAAGATATTATTTACAAAAATAATAATGCAATACTTAATGAATATTCGCTGAGATCGTGTGCGCCTCGAGGGCTTCAGAGCATTGTACCGAGGGGTTTCTGACTTCAAGTCCCATTTCAGCCCTCTCCACAAAACGACATCAATTGCTTTTGTCTCATCAGTGGCGGGTCCCACGCATAAAGGGGGAATCAGGTAATTTTTTGGGTTCATTTCTGTGTGTTCCAACACCAAATTTAGTGTTCCAACACCAGATTTTGTGTTCCATTTCGGTGTGTTCCAACACCAGATTTAGTATTCCAACACATAGAAGTTTCACAATTTCTCTTGGGTGTCCCTGCGTCAAAAGGGTGTGCCCACAACCAGAAATTTATTTTTTCTGTGTTGATTCCTCCCGATAAGTGTGCGATAAAATATAACGTCTTCTACTGAAAGAGTTGCTTCCGTGCACGATTTCCTAGTTTAGTCCTTGTGGTACTTTTACCACAATTTCCTTTTATGTAATTAGGGATGTATATACCCATTTTCATTCAATGAGAAAGTAACTTTCCCAATCAAACTTTCACACTTATTTATTCACTAAAAAACACGAAATAAATTTAATCTTTCAAACTTAAAAAAAAATGTACAGTTTTAAAGTCCACTTCAACAGTTTTCTCCTTCAGGGTGTACGGTTTTTCCTATACAATTTTACGGGATATAATTTAGGCACACAGTTTGGAAATCCATTTACACAGTTTTGGTCTTGAGGGACAACAGTTTATTAACCCTATTTATTCACCAAAAAACACGAAATAAATTTAATCTTTCAAACTTTTCAAAAAAATGTACAGTTTTAAAATCCACTTCAACAATTTTCTCCTTCAGGGTGTACAGTTTTTCCTATACAATTTTACTAGATATAGTTAAGGCACACAATTTGGAAATCCATTTACACAGTTTTGGTCTTGGAGGACAACAGTTTATTAACCTTATTTATTCACCAAAAAACACGAAATAAATTTAATCTTTCAAACTTAAAAAAAAATGTACAGTTTTAAAATCAACTTCAACAGTTTTCTCCTTCAGGGTGTACGGTTTTTCCTATACAATTTTACGGGATATAATTTAGGCACACAGTTTGGAAATCCATTTACACAATTTTGGTCTTGATGGACAATAGTTTATTAACCCTATTTATTCACCAAAAAACACGAAATAAATTTAATCTGTCAAACTTTTTTTTTAAAAATGTACAGTTTTAAAATCCACTTGAACAGTTTTCTCCTTCAGCGTGTACAGTTTTTCCTATACAATTTTACTGGATATAGTTAAGGCACACGGTTTGGAAGTCCACTTACACAGTTTTGGTCATGGAGGACAACAGTTTATTAACCTTATTTATTCACCAAAAAACACAAAATAAATTTAATCTTTCAAACTTAAAAAAAAATGTACAGTTTTAAAGTCCACTTCAACAGTTTTCTCCTTCAGGGTGTACGGTTTTTCCTATACAATTTTACGGGAGATAATTTAGGCACACAGTTTGGAAATCCATTTACACAGTTTTGGTCTTGAGGGACAACAGTTTATTAACCCTATTTATTCACCAAAAAACACGAAATAAATTTAATCTTTCAAACTTTTTAAAAAAATGTACAGTTTTAAAATCCACTTCAACAATTTTCTCCTTCAGGGTGTACAGTTTTTCCTATACAATTTTACTAGATATAGTTAAGGCACACAATTTGGAAATCCATTTACACAGTTTTGGTCTTGGAGGACAACAGTTTATTAACCTTATTTATTCACCAAAAAACACGAAATAAATTTAATCTTTCAAACTTAAAAAAAAATGTACAGTTTTAAAATCAACTTCAACAGTTTTCTCCTTCAGGGTGTACGGTTTTTCCTATACAATTTTACGGGATATAATTTAGGCACACAGTTTGGAAATCCATTTACACAATTTTGGTCTTGATGGACAACAGTTTATTAACCCTATTTATTCACCAAAAAACACGAAATAAATTTAATCTGTCAAACTTTTTTTTTTTAAAATGTACAGTTTTAAAATCCACTTGAACAGTTTTCTCCTTCAGCGTGTACAGTTTTTCCTATACAATTTTACTGGATATAGTTAAGGCACACGGTTTGGAAGTCCATTTACACAGTTTTGGTCATGGAGGACAACAGTTTATTAACCTTATTTATTCACCAAAAAACACAAAATAAATTTAATCTTTCAAACTTAAAAAAAAATGTAAAGTTTTAAAATCCACTTCAACAGTTTTCTCATTTAGGGTACAATTTTTCCTATACAATTTTACGGGAGATAATTTAGGCACACAGTTTGGAAATCCATTTACACAGTTTTGGTCTTGAGGGACAACAGTTTATTAACCCTATTTATTCACCAAAAAACACGAAATAAATTTAATCTTTCAAACTTTTCAAAAAAATGTATAGTTTTAAAATCCACTTCAACAGTTTTCTCCTTCAAGGTGTACAGTTTTTCCTATACAATTTTACTGGATATAGTTAAGGCACACAGTTTGGAAATCCATTAACACAGTTTTGGTCTTGGAGGACAACAATTTATTAACCTTATTTATTCAACAAAAAACACGAAATAAATTTAATCTTTCAAACTTTAAAAAAAATGTACATTTTTAAAATCCACTTCAACAGTTTTCTTCTTTAGGGTGTACAGTTTTTCCTATACAATTTTACGGGATATAATTTAGGCACACAGTTTGGAAATCCATTTACACAGTTTTGGTCTTGAGGGACAACAATTTATTAACCCTATTTATTCACCTCAAAACACGAAATAAATTTAATCTTTCAAACTTTTTTAAAAAATGGATTGTTTTAAAATCCACTGTGTAAATGGGTTTTAAAACGGTGTAATTTATTTTTTAAAAATTCTCAGAGTTTACACAGTTTCAAAATACAATGTTTTTCCAAATTTTTTGTGTTTCTTGTATTTTCTAATCCTACACAAAAATTGTCCATTAAAAGTTTTGCCATTAAAATAAGGGTTAATTGCGGCAATAATGCACAACCTTTGGTCAAGAGGGGTTTTAGGACCCCAACCTTTCAAAGTGCGGGCAATAATACACAACCTTTGTTAAATGTAAAATCCGTTGGTCCTTCCGTTGAGGATGTTAAATTATGCTGATGTGGCATCGTTAAACTGACAAATGGACTGCCAATTAATATTAATTATGTAATTTAATTAATAAGAATAAATTAAATCATATATTAATTATGATTAAAAAAATTAATACTTTAAATTAAATAAAAAAAATTTACTCCCCCTAAAAATCTAACAAGCTCTTCGTCAAACATGAGTAAATTTTTTGAAAAACGACGGGTTATTAAACACGACAAAATTTGCAAAGATTACATAACGACTAGAATTTTGAAAAAAATGGCTGATTATTAAAAACAACTGTAATTTAAAAATTGACATCGTAACAAATGTGAATAATATTGAAGCACGAGTTCAAAAATAAGAACTACGCGTAAATAAGTATTGCTCGTTAATTTAAAGTTTTCATTTATTTTTTGAATCATAATTAAAATATTTAAATTTATTCTTATTAATTAGGTTATGTAATTAATATTACAAATTGGCAATTTATTTGCCAGTTTAACGATGCCACATCAGCAGAAGTTAACATCCCTAACGGAAGGATCAACGAATTTTACATTCAACAAAGGCTGTGTATTTTTGCCCACACTTTGAAAGGCTGGGGACCTAAAACCCCTCTTGACCAAAGGTTGGGCATTATTGCCGCAAATAACCCTTAAAATAATCAACAATTTTGCTATCAAAAGATTAAATAATTCTCGGGATTAAATTAAATAAAAATGGGTTAAAAAACTGTTGCTCTGTAGACTAAAACCGTGTATACGGGCACAAAAATATGCACTAGTACTCGTTCAATGTTCAAAACCGAAGTTAGAGCAAAAGTAATATGCACTAGTAGTACCCGAAGTTAATAAGAGAACAAAATAAATTGCTTCATAAATAAAGATATACATTGTTCAAAACCCAAGTTACAACAAAAGTAATATACCTTCACGACCATACAATACAATGTAAAGTACAACAAAAATAAATTCTCTCTGGGCATTGGCTAGTTCGAGCCTGCAAACAACTAAAAAAATCAAGACACCGAAATTTGAACCGTGAGGTCCTCACGGTGAGGATAACCTCCAACAAAAACCTTTGGAAACACTATGAGCTGAGACCCAATCCTTGCCGCCTCGGCCAACAGTCTCTCCGCTCTATCTACACACAAAAAACGGCCAAAATGTCACACCTCAAAGCAATATTTCTTCGCCACATATTCAGAGTCGCCGTGGACCGTGGGTGCAGTCGATGTCAGCTTCATCTGCGCGGGCGTGGGTTTCGTCCGTCAGAAGTTGGGTATAGCCGCCAAAAATTTCAGTAACTCGATTTAAACACGTACACAACTGTTAAAATCAGCCCATAAATCAACCAAATAAAGAGAAAGTAGCAATGAAATTTCATAACACGCAGACCGTAATGCTAAATTTAATCCCAAAACCCTCAACCATGAATAATTCCAGACGCGTGCCTTGTCGAGGCGTGTGGGGCGCTTGACACGAATGATGGAGGGGTTCTAACGGTACTCCCAGCAGCGAGGCTTCTGCACGAACCTAATAAGATCCGACTGCTTCTTCCTCGAGGAAAAAATGGAGTTCCAGAACGACATAAACAAGCTAATCTCAAATCAAACCTACATAAACCTAAAATCAAACAGAAATAAACCATAAGCTAATCTAAAATCAAACCTTAATCTCAAACCTCAGGTCCGGCTTTCCCTTCTAGACGGTGGCCGACACAAGCGGAAGGCAACCTGTTAAGACGACCCTTTATCGATCGTTCAACACTCGTAAGACAACAACGCACAATAATTTAATTGAGGCATGTCGACAAACACGTTGTGTGCATTCAAAAACCAATAGTCTTAATGAAACCTAAACCATATATTGAGCTATCTAAATCTGAAATAAAACCTTAAATCAACCTGAAATATCATGCCGAACTAACCTATAAAATCAAACCATAATTTCTAACCTAAAATCAAACCCTAGAAACTAAAAATCTGAACCAAATCTGAGCGAAAATCAACAAATTAGAACCCAAAAAAGAACATACCTTGGTCTTTCATTGCGGCGAGTAAGAGAGAGTTTCACGCTCGTCTTGGTTCACACCTGCTCAACGAGGTATCTCGTGGGTTTCGTCGGCGAGAGGGAGCGAGAGAGAGTGGTCGGCACGAGGGACATCGCCGTGGTCGGCGAGAGGGACAGCGAGAGCAAGAGAGAGAGCGAGCATGGGTGAGGCAGAGAGGCTCGTGGGTGAAGCAGAGAGAGAGGGTCGGGAGCCGAGAGCCGGGAGCCAGGAGAGAGAAAGAGGGAATGAGAGTAAGAGAGAGGTTGGGTTAATTAACTATATGGTTGAGTTAAAATATAATTTCGGTAATAGTTTTGTAACTTATTAAAAACGGGTATTTTTCCGTTCACACTTACTTCACTGGGCATATTTATTGAAGTTCCCCTATATATATATATATATATATATATATATATATATATATATATATTTAGGGAAACTTCAATAAGTATGCCCGGTAGAGCCTGTGTTTTTGGAAAAAAGTACCCGAGTTTGTTAAATTACAAAACTATGCCCCAAAAGTGTTTATGTAAAGACAAAAAGTGTTAATGTAACATACATTTTTTGGAGCATACTTTAAAGTGTTTAAGAGTGTTTAAAAAGTGTTTAAAAGTCTTTATGTAAAGACAAAAAGTTGGTTGGGGCATAGTTTTGTAATTTAACAAATTCGGGTACTTTTTTCAAAAACACATGCTCTACCGAGCATACAAACCGAAGTTTTCCCATATATATATAGTTAAGTCATCTAAACATTAACACATTAACATTTATGATAACACTTGAGTATTTATGAAAATAAAAAAATCCAAATTGAATTTGTGGAGAAAAATGCAATCAAGAATAATCTAACAAAAATGAAGAAGAAGAAAATTCCCACATTGACTTTATAAAGAAATTGTTACGCAGAGTCTTATTTTAAATAAAGACCAATGAGCCTCGTATTGGAATAGGATTCCCTACCAAAACTATATATTGGGTTTGTTTTAATTTTGGAAAATATTTGGTATCCAAATATTAGGGAGCCTTTTGACGGCAGATGATTCTCGGGATGTATCTACGGCAGATGATTCTCGGGATGTATCTTCGGATTTCGGATCAACTTCAAACATGGGATGCAAATTGAGGATTCAAATTTTGAATCAACTTCTATGGTCAAAATATTAGATAAAAGTTCCATATTATAAAAGTTAAAAATTAGACCATAAAAGTATCTCACGTGTATTTGTTCTCTATAATAAATACAATGTATTTGTTTTGCCACACACGTTTCTTTTGATGTTTAATTTGGAGTTCGAGCTAATAGAAAGAATGAGAAAAAAGATCAAAATTCGCTGACGTCATCAATATTTTTGTTTGACAAAATTGGAAAACAGGGAGCGTTATTTTTCATTTATCTCTCGGAAAGCACGTCAATGTAGTCCCCAAAATGTAGGGGTTTTTCCCTACCGACCGGATTTTTTTTTTTTTTTTAGTAAAACCCGGAACCGGATATATCCGGGTCCGGGGAAAAAAATCCCGGATATATCCGGTTCCAGGTTTTGTATCTTTTTTTTTTAATTTTTAATTGTGTTATTTATTGTTATTTATTGTTTAGTCCCTCGTTTCGTTTACTTGGTTAAATCTAAACATTTGGTACTTAAGTTCGGTTTTGAAAAAAATAAAATTTTAAAATTATTTTAAGTGTTTGAAATATTTAAAAAATAATTATGAGATAAATAAAAATACAACAACAAAACAAAAGAAAGTAAATATGTGTTTTTATTCAACAAACTCGAAGGTAGGATACGGGAAAGTACAACTACAACGGCAAACGAAGTTACAAATTCAAAGTACAATAAGGAAACGAACAATTGAAAACGAATTACATTTGAATCTGTGAAAAGTAATTCGCCAATTCTCGGTCGTACATATCGTTTTCTTGTTGTCGTTTCTTGGCCATAATCCAATCTCTCGAAAGCATAAGGATCTCGACCATCAATGATTTTGTAGACTTGCGGCGAGGCTCTAACATCCTTCCGGCCATTGAGAATGCCGCCTCCGATGCTACCGTTGAGACCGGGATGGTGAGAATGTCACGAGCCAACAAGGATAAGACCGGATACTCCGATCGATTTGTGTGCCACCATTGAAGAATGTCGAGTCCTTCGTTTGGGCACGGTGTCGGAGGAAGGTTGCAGAATTGGGCGTACTCGTCGATGCTGTGTCGTCGTTGACGTCGACCAAGAACTCGAGATCCCGAAGCACCACTTCCTTGTGAAGTCGGTGAAGAAGTCGATGCATTGCCGCGCCCAATAGCCGTAAGGTTGTAGAATAAACGGTGATTGTACACGTATGGTGATTGTGAACCACCGCCCCCGCGTCCGCCCTATATTGAACCAAAAATATTAAAGTTTAGAGTAATGTTAGGAAATAAAAATAATTAATCTTAAGAAATAAAGTTAAAAAATTACTTGAGTTTGTTGTTGTTGTTGATTCGTTTCCTCACGCTGATCTTCGATGTCGTTATATTTTTGCTCGTACTCTTGGTAAAGAGCCTTCATCTTTTGATCCGCATCGAAGTAATTGTGCGTCATGTAGGGCTCCCCCGTGATTTCTTGCATGCAATTTAAGACCTCCTGCAGCCTGGAAAGCTTAAGTGTTGGATCCACGATCACAGCGGTACAGTATAGAAATGGGAGGTTTTCAGGACTCCAATAAATCTGAAACTTTGCAATCATCGGGGTTAGTACATCGGTAAATAAAGCATTACGTTTAGCGGTTTCAAAATGACAAAGTATATCGAAAATAGCGGGCAAAGCTCTCTGCGACGTGGGTGAGTTAACATGAGATAAATCAATAGTAATTTGATTAAAAAGTTGTAGAAAAGCCTGGAATTGGATGGCGATTAGCCAATCGTACGGAGTGATGTCTTCGCGGTCTTCTTGTTCCGGGCTGTTGATCCAGTTTGTAAGAAGCTCCTTGTAGGGTAGGACAGCATCCAACATCATGTAGGTCGAGTTCCAACGGATCGGCATATCCGGTTGAAACGTTCTTACCGGGTAACCGTGAGCCCTGCAATAATTTTCCCAAGAAACTGTACGCATAGTAGATGATCGTATATACAAAATCGTGTTCCTAATTTTGGCGATACTATCGGAAATAACTTTTAAGTCGGATTGAACTATCAAGTTTATAATATGACACGCACACCTTTGATGAAAACAATCGTCCCTAAAATTGGTCAAAATTTCCTTCATTATTTCTACGGCATTGGCGTGGGCACTTGCGTTATCTAACGTAATGGAAACTACCCTATCCTTAAGGTTCCAATCCGACAAAACTTCTAGTATCGCCTCGGCTAGGTTTACTGATGTGTGCCTAACCCTTAAAGGCCTAAAACCTATGATACGCTTTTTCATTTTCCAATTATCGTTGATAAAATGAGCTACGACCGTAATATAATCATCATTAGCATGGCCTTTCCAACAATCCGACGTTAAAGACACTTTGTAAGAAGATTGTTGGAACATTTCTTGTAAAGTGGCCCTTTGCTCGTTATAAAATTTGATAATTGTCTCGTGGTTTATATAATACGAGATTTCCCTATAGTTTATCGGCGCCACCTTCATCATCAATTCGTTAAAACCGTCTCCCTCGGGCGCCGAAATAGGCAAACCATCGCGTATAACCCACTGAGCAACATACATTCTATAAAGATCATCGGGTAAGCGACTTACCTCCTCCGCCCGCTTATTCTTCAAGCAATTCTTGACGTGGTTTTCTAGGCGGCTGTTGCCGTCGTGCTTCGGGTGAGCACTAAACTCCGCATTGCAGTGTCGGCAAATCCCCCACCTATCTTCCAAGCCGGTTTCGTAGTTGTATCTATAGTCGGGTATGAAGTCGTTCTGCCAAACCGCTCCCGTTAATTTCTTTCGCTTCCTCGCCGGCGGATGGGGGGGCCGACCGCCCTCACCCGGAACCAAAGGTTGTTGTTGGGCCAGTCCACGTCCACGACCACGTCTAGCTGGCGGTGGCGGCGTTGGTAGAACTTCGTCAACTTCCTCCTCCTCGCCTTGAACGTAGTTCGAGTCCTCTGCATCATCATCATCATCATCGTACTGGGCATCGGGGTCGTTGGATAGGTTCCTCGACCTCGTTTCCTAAAAAAACATATTAAGAAATATTTCAATTACATTTATTAAATTTTCAAGAAAATGAAGAAATATTACAATTACATTTATTAAATTTTAATATTAATATTAAGGGTTAATTGCGGCAAAAATACCCAACCTTTGGTCAAATTCTCTGCTGTGTATACAACCTCCGTAAATGGCGGCAAAAGTACCCAAACTTTGCATTTGGGAGTTGACCGAAAAAATTCACCTATGTGGCAATCACCCTTTGCCACGTGGCATGCCACATGGCACTTGGCCGCCACGTGGCATGCCATGTAATTATTTTTTTAAATAATTTTTTTAAAAAAATATTTTTTTAAAAAAACTTTTTAATTTTTTTTTAAAAATAAAATTATTTTTCCATAATAACCAATTATGAGTATTTAAATTTAAATATTCATTATTAGTTTTTTTATTAAATATAATTATTCATTTTAGAAAAGTGGATCAAACAAAATAAATAAAGAAAAAAATCACCGTTCACGGTTCACTCAAGCTCCGCCTTCGATCCAGTTCACGGGTGAAATAAAATCGCTTAATATGTTTAGTAAAAATAATCAATAATAATCATATGATTATTTAACGACAATTTTCAAAACAAGAATAATATATAAATAAAAAAACATATTAAACAATTATTATTTATATAAAATACAAACACACAAAAAGTATCATGCAAACAAATAAACATAATTTTTTGTTAAATATAAATATGACTACTATTTTTTGTTTTTCAATAAGTGGTGTGTATTTAATTATGTCTTGACTTTTTAAACAATTTTGATGTGTTTATTAGTTATTATTATTATTATTAAACAATTTTATTCGACGCGTGAACCGGATCGAAAACGGAGTTCAAGTGAACCGTGAGCGGTGGTTTTTATTTCGTTCTACCCACTTTTTTAAAAATAAATAATTATAACCAATAATGAATATTTATATTTAAATATTCATTATTTGTTATTATCTGAAAAATATTTTTATTAAAAAAAAATGTTAAAATTTTTCTTTTTAAAAAAAAATATTTTTTTAGAAAAATTATTTTAAAAAAATAATTACGTGGCATGCCACGTGGCGGCCAAGTGCCATGTGGCATGCCACATGGCATAGGGTGATTGCCACATAGGTGAATTTTTTCGGTCAACTCCCAAATGCAAAGTTTGGGTACTTTTGCCGCCATTTACGGAGGTTGTATACACAGCAGAGAATTTGACCAAAGGTTGGGTATTTTTGCCGCAATTAACCCTAATATTAATCATATTAATTTAATTAAATTTGATATAGTTAAATAAAAAAATTAACAAAATTAAAAATGGTATTTCTTATGTGTGGAAATAATTATCAAGCTCTTTTAGACGAAACTCCCCGAGGTTCCACGGCCAGATCGAATGGAAAGGATACTATGATCTCGCTTTAGGCCCAAGCTTTTCTCCCAGGCTAGCTTGGTGGAGATTGCAAAGCAAACCTTATTTAAAAACCAATCTTTCTAAGACACCATAATCCAATAAGAACTTTATAACTATTACTACACATACAAATTACCTTTTTTAATTTTTTTAACTTATTAAGTAACCATATACATATTAATTAAATTAATATGATTAAATTATTATTAAATCTCAAGAAATTCGTTTATGATGTGGAAGATCAGTCGGAACCGCAACCACAGAGCATACTAAGACTTTCAAGAGATGTGACAAATTAATTAATTAAACTAAAATAATTAAATTAAATTTGAAGGTTTTTAACTTATTAAGTAACCATATAAAGTTTAATTATATTAATAAGATTAAATGATTATTAAATCTCAAGAAATTCGTTTCTGATGTGGAAGATCAGTCGGAACCGCAACCACAGAGCATACTAAGACTTTCAAGAGACGTGACAAATTAATTAATTAAACTAAAATAATTAAATTAATTAAACTAAATTAATTAATTAATTAAACTAAAATAATTAAATTAATTAAAGTAAATTAATTAATTAAACTAAAATAATTAAAATAATTAAACTAAATTAATTAATTAAACTAAAATAATGAAAATAATTAAAATAATTAAAATTGAAATAACGTACCTCGGCGTCGTCGTGGGAAACATATTGTTGTTGCTCGTTGCTAAGGCTATTCCATTCCGGGATATTTGGACCTTGAAAATTGAGTAAGTTAGTAAACATACCGCCTTGACCTTGAGAAATTAGTAATTGTTGGTTCGGCCCGACGCCACCGGTACCATATTGACCATGAACCGGTAACGGTTGGCTAGAAGAACCGGGAACATTGTGTTGATTCATAACTCCGACATTATAATTATGTTGACTAAAACCCGTCCCGCTATTAATCGATCGCGGCGACGGAATAGTGGACCGTCCTTTTCCTCGGACATCGGGACGTCCTCGAGAACGGTTGATGCCACTCGACATATTAACGACAATATATTAAACTAACAATAGAGAGTATTTATATAATTATAAAGTAGCTAAACTATAGAGTAAATTCGGAAATATGAGAGCTTGAGAGAGTTTGGGAGAATTGGAGATGAAGAGAAAGAGAAAGAGTTGTGTGAAAAAAATGAGGTTGAAGTGGGATATTTATAGGGAAAAATGTGAAGGAATTCGAGTAAAGTGGTGTTTTTCGAGGTCCAACCGCTATTTCAGGGACCAGTCTGCAATTTTGACCGTTGCACCTCCAACGGCTCTTTTTTCGCCACGTGGCCTGCGACTTTTGCCGCCCCCCAACGGCTCTTTATTTTTTTTTTTAAAAACCCGGATATTTGTCTATCCGGGTTTTAATTTTCCCGGATACCGAAATATTCGGTTCCGGAAAAACTCGGACCCGGATATTTCGGTATCCGGGTTTTTTATTTCTTTTTGTCGAATCCGGGTTTAACCCGGATTCACATTTTGTCCATTACGTCAATGCCATGCAACAAGCCAATAACTCAGCTTCACAATCAATTTAATTAATATATTACATGATTCATATAATATAACTTCCTTTCATGAATATATATATATATATATATATATATATATATTTAAAAAAATTTAAGTACGCAAAATTTAACGTGTTTCCTATCGACCACATTTTCTATTTCATCGTCTTTTTATCAGTTTTTAATCAATATTGAATGGTGCATAGCTTACAACTCTTCATCGATAAATCGATCTTACATTTACTAGCGGAAAAGTACTTCATATGTTCGGACATATATTAAACATTTTAACTCCAAGTAAATATTACTTCATGTACAATATTGTTGAGATCATGATCCAACAAACTTAAGTTTCAAGGAATTGTTTGTTTGGTAAATCATTCATCAAAGTATGGGATTGAACTCTTAGATAACATGGTGTATATGCTCATCATTAACAATAACACATTATGTGTTTAATGATAAAATAAACTTTTTTTGTTCATATAAGATCCCAATTAAACTAGATGTTTTACCATTTGCCCTTCTAAAGAAAAGCTAGAACGTAGTCTGTGTGTTATCCATACGACCATATTGTAAGGGAACAATGTTAACTACAATTTTAGAGAAGGAATTTCGTGTATGTATTCAAATCCTTAGACAAGCATATTTTGAACCCTAAGATATTGACATTTAGAAACACAAACTTATTGGTCTTTAGTCAATAACTCTGATAGATCAAATTAACTTTTTGAGCATATGTTAGTTACTTATTTCACGAACATCACCACTTGATAATTTGTAATGACTTAGTTTTTAGTTCGTCTCTATTTTATGATGATTGTCGAGGGAAAAAATCACCCACAACAGTCACGAGGATCTTCCCTCGAGTTTAAAGAAAGGAGTTAGGATCTTATCTCTTTTAGGAGTGAGAAATCGGAATAAGAGAATGACAATAATCACTTCGAATACTTTGGTGCGTTTCTCTTGTTCTATTGAATATCGGATTATCCTCTTCAAGTTACAAGTATATTCTTTCTCATGTGTACCCCCCCCCCCCCCCCTTTACAATTGTACATCGCTTTCTATTTATGGGCCGCCTTGCCCCAGCTAGGGCTCGAGTCCCTTGGTTGATCTCTTGTGGTCCCTGTCTTGGGATATTCGATGGTCCCCTTTTGATATTCTCTGCCATTGTAAGAAGGCATACTAATGTTGTCGCCTGCCACTCCCTGCGCAAATGGTGCGCATACTGATGCTTTTTACTGATGCACCGACCAGACCTCGGTCGCATTTATTGCGGACAGAACGTACAACTCGAGTACGTCCTCGTGAGATCCTCCTCGGGCCTTCTCCTCGGGCATCCTCCTCGGGCGCTTAGTACTCCATCGGGCTATCCCGTCAGATATCCTCCTTGAGGATACCTCCTCGCGAAGCGGCTGAATGCGTTTATGTTGACTGTCGGTCAATGAATCTTTTGCCTACATTGTGTGTCATTTTTAGGATAAACGACACAATTAGTGTGAAGGAAGGATTTGACAAAATCCGACCTTAACAATGATGTAATAAGAATTGGTTATTAACGTGGTTTTCCACCTCAAACAGTTAGTGTGACTTGTGAGTGTATGATATTCGTTGAACTGATGATTCGGTATAATTCGATCTCTCACGTTGCAAGCTCTCGATTCACTCTTGATATATATTTGTTATATACATAAGCAATATAAATGAGACGAGGGTTTTTTTTTATAGAGGTTCGTCCCAAGGCGGTAGTTGACTACATCCTCTGTTAGTTTATTGCGACAAATAACATGGACGGATAGATACAAGCAGCAGATCACGTCTAGAAAAAGAGAAAAAAGGGAAAGTGCGAACAGAATACAACAAGATCGCCAAGTAGACAATAATGCCGGATAGAAAGCTCTCGATGTATTTTTCCAGGATTGTATATGTCGATCTGAGGTTGAGCTTGGTATTTATAAGCTTTAATTCTTCCCGTTGGACTCCCAGGAATCTTGGATTCTTCCTTCCAAGCTGACCGGGTTGAATGGCTCGGCTTGCGACACGTGTGCCTTCGTTGAGTTTGAATTAAGCCCGTTGAAGACTTGACTTCGTGCTCCTGGTCTTCAGCTTGGACTTGAATTGGGATGACGGGTAGGAGATGCGACGACTTTGTCCTTCTTCTCCTGGGCTGGTGACGAGTAGCCTTTGGGCTTGTAGGCCGAGTCGCTTCTTGTTCGTTGGGCTTCATGTGCTTGAGAGCTTTAATGGGCATTGCAATTAGGCATTTACGAATATTGATTAATTCTTTTAAAGCCTTTTATCATTGATTGTAAATTTAATTAATTTACAATTCAATACTTTATGTCGTATTAAAGAACGACGAATTTGTACATCACCACTAGTTAGGTCAAGTCGAGTATAATTTCTTTTATACTTAATGAATTCATCAGTGTTGAACGAACATGTAAGAACATGTAAGTATTCGGATTTTGGATAAGATCATTACATGATCTTCATGCTAAGGCTGAAACCAGAACCGGGAACCGGGAATTTGACTATTTTTTGTCCCTGTCCCGGAAAAACCGGGACACAGTTTTATGTCCCGGTTTTGGTTTTGGTTTTGATAAAGTCCTTGTTTTTTATTTAAATCAGAACCGGGACCGGGACCAGGACACTGATTAAAATCCCGATTTTTTTATGACCAAATTCGGGACAAAAAATCCGGGACAAAATCCAAGATAGAAACATGAAAATTACCAAATCCGAGAAAATCCAAAATGTAAAATACCAAATCTGAGTAAATCCAAGTTCACGTCGTACACTTCACAATACGAAATTCAAATCTCAGTGCAAAAAACCGAGTCTAAAATGCTAAATAGTAAATACCGAGTACAAACAAATTATTTTTTATAACAAAATGACATTTAAGAAATGACGTGTTAAATAAAATACCGTGTAAATGCTGAAAAATAAATGACATGTTAAAATAAGGGGCTGAAAAAATAAAATAATAGATTAAGAACATAATACTAAACGACTTAAAATAAATGACATGCTAAAAAACGACAAACTTATAACAAAACGACATAAAACCGTAACCGGGACAAGAAAACCGAGAATTTCATATTTTGAATTGGTTTTGGTTTTGGTTTCAAACCGGAACCAGGACGTCCCTTTTTAGGTTATACTAAAAAGAAAAAACTGATTTTTTGCCAAAAAAGGTTCGGTACTGGGACCAGAACCGGGACAAAACCGAGAACCGAGTACAAAATTTTTACCCCTACTTCATGCGATAGAGTTACAATAATGATTTGTCGATTAAAATGTTCCTACTTTTAATTAAAAGTTCTATAGCAAAACTAACTAAATTGAAATGTGACATTTGTAAAATAGCCAGGTTAATATTTTTGAGTAACTAATTATTAATAATATATGACTACACTACCTTTAATTATTTATAATACAAATTAGTAAATATTTTGTAATTAATATACATAATAAACTTTCTACAAAATATTAATTGAATATTTTCTTAATTAAATATGAAAATAATAAATAATGCTATAAATTAGGTACTCATAATTTCTACATAAATAGCCAAATCTATTATTGTTTTAAATGTGAATTATTAATTTATCGAGTATTGATTTAATAATATTTTTTAAAATTGAGCGAAAAGAATATAATTTAATCGAAATCGTTTATTTGAAAAATTATGTTTTATTATCATTATAAACGATTAAAGAACACTTTATATTACATAAAATTAAAAGACAAAAAGACAAAATGATGTAAAAACGACATAAAACCCCAAAACAAATAAAAAGCCTAAACCCAGAAAACAAAAAAACAAAAGAAGCAAACAGAGGGAGAGAGATAAGGAAGCAGACAACAATGGCGAGTCTGAGGACGGCGATGGACTCCGCCTTCTGGGACTGCGAAGTGGCCTCTTCGGAGCCCCTCGACGGCGTCGCCAAATTCGTCCCCGGCGAGGCGTTTGCGATGGACGGCGCGCGCGCGAGCCGAGTGCCGAGGGTGGAGCAGCTCACTATCCTGTCGAACGGCTTTCCTCTCGGACTCGTCCCCTCCGCTCCCAAGGGATTGGGCTCCTTCTCTCTCCAGTCCCTCCTACTCAGCCCCTCCACCTCCCGCTGGTACTCTCTCTGCTTTTCTACTTCTGTTTGGCTACTGGGAAAATGCGAGGCTGGAATTTTCCTGCCGAGAAAGGCAAATGCCGGTCTGGGAAAATGTTGATGGAACTGGAAGAAAATATTTTCTTACTTTGCTTTGCTTTTGCTTTTGGCTGAAAATCCATCTGATAATAGCTGCTTTCTGGGATTTTTCCTTTTGTTTGGTTACTGAGAAAATGCGGGACTGGAATTTTCCCGACGAGAAAGGGAAATGCGGGTTAGGAAGATGTCGATGAGACCGCGAGAAAATGTTTTGTGACTCTGCTTTGCTTTTGTTTTGGCTGGACATCCAACTGGTGATAGCTGCTTTGTGGGATTTTTTTTCTCCTGTTTGGTTGCTGGGAAAATGTGGGTTTGGGGAGAAATATTGAGATTATTTCTTAGCAAATCGACGAGAGAATTCCCGTTAGACAAAACTAGTTGAACTAGAAAGCAAAATGTGGGTTCGAATATGGTGTTCTTCTCTCATCATGAACTAGTTATTCGGTAATGCCTATTCTTTTGAATGATTTTCTGGGGACATTTTTCGTCTCTTAATCAGTTCAGCAAAAGTATAAGTTGTTCTAATGAAATTTAAAGTATGGATCTCTGAGAAGGTTTGGATTATTGTGATATTAGGTCGCTTGGATTAATCGGGCAGTTCCAACCAAAGAAGTTGATATCTTCCATTAAAGCTGAATTTACCGGCGATGACGAAGAGATCCCTTCTTTCAAAAACGTGGCAAAGCATTTTTTCGATAAATCCATTTATGCCCTTGGACTAGCTGCGCAGTTTGCGCTCACTCCCTCAACTACTCTAAAGTTGATGGCGGAAGAGCACGGGGAGAAAGAAAAGGGCCGTCGCCAGAAGTGGATGCTATATCATAAGGTACGAGTTTGCGTTTTCAATGAAATCTATAAATCTTATGTTTGAAATTATAACAATAAATTTCTGGCTAAACTTATCTCGCATATATCTATGCTCGGTACGGTATATTGTGCATCTGATGATTAAGTCCAAATATTTAATCCTGTTTCATTGTTTTTTTTTTTTTTTTTGATTTTTTGTTGTTTTTGTTTTTTATCCTTCATTAATATCTACAAACATTTTGTTGGAAAACTATATTTCCCCGTCTTCGTTGGTTTAAGTAGTTGTATATTTGATTTTTCGTCTATTTTTTAAGCTAAAAGACTAACCCGTGAAACTAAATTGGTCTGCGCTGATTTTGAATCCGCTTTCAGCTACCTCAGCACGATATAACCCTGGAAGCAGCATGGCCTCAGCTGTTCATCAACCACAAAGGACAATATTGGGACGTTCCGGAATCGGTTTCCTTGGATCTGGCATCCCTTGTGACTGAATCCGGCCTCCGTTATCGCCTCGGTTTGCATAAAAACAGAGGTCAACCTCTTGCACTCAGCTCCACTAACCCTGATTCACCCGATTCTCTGTTGCCTGGACTTTGTGCAAAGGCCGCGTTTTCGTTTGAGAGAAGCAAGGATTTTTGGAGGAAAGAGCAAAAACCAGAAGATGTAGTTAGGAAGACGAAGAGGGGAACGTTTATGTGGCCTTCGTACGACTGTCATCTCAATGAACCCCACTCTGCAATATCGGGAATCATCGGTAAGATTGCTCTTGCTTTGCTTCTCCATGTTATTTTTGGAATTTCTTAATTAAAGATTAGGGTAATCGGTAGAAATTACTCCGCAACTTTACCGTATTTTGACCTCGGAATTTTTGGTTTGGTGCAAAAAAACTCCAGCTATGTAAAAGATAGAAAAATAGTTTATTAATTTATAGTGTATCAGTTTAAACGAGATTGCAGCTGTGCATAAATATGCCTTATTTGTCAATTATAATTAGGTACTTGCTTTGTATGTATCTCTAAACAACTTGTATTGTGAAGAAAAAAATAATAATAATCTAAATATTTTTCCATGATTAATCAATATCATTGACAGGCGGCACAATTGCTGCGTGGCTCGGTGGTAACGAGAACTCGGTAATTCCTATGACTGGTAAGAGCAGAAACCCAGTCAGCGCTGACTTATTTGGCTCACTCTGCTACACCTATCAGCTCGGGAATTTTCAGAAGCTCTATGGCGACTTGACGAGGCTCGACGCTCGCTTTGATATTTGCTCAGCTTCAACGCTCGCCTCAAACATTATTAATTGCTTCAAAACATCCTCTACTGATACAAAAAATTGTGATTCAAGGTCTCATCCAAGGCTGAACTTGATCTTCCAGCAGCAGGTAATCCTCTTTTACTATTATTACTGCTACCGGTTTTATTAGTCAAGCGTAAATAAAAATTATTATTGAATGGCACGTCTAGGATATATAGAAATAATTCATTGAAATACATATTATTATTTTGGGTTAATGACGGCAAAAATACCCAAAGTTTGGTCAAAGAACCCCTCATGTACCCAAAGTTTAAACGTGGTGGCAAAAATACCCAAAGTCAAATTTGAGGAGTTGACCACTCCATTCTCATAGCGCCGTTAACTTACCCGTTAACTCTGGCCACGTGGATAAATCTATTTTGTTAACTGTAATAATTAGGGGTTCAATCAGTTGTATTAAATAGTAGTAATCAGGGGTTTAATTATTTGTTTTGTCATAAACGAGGGATACGTGGGCTCGTCCACGTGGCAAAAATTGTTATTTCAGCAACTTACATTTTTCCGCGTGGCCAGAGTTAACGGGTAAGTAAACGGCATTACAAGAATGGAGTGGTCAACTCCTCAAATTTGACTTTAGGTATTTTTACCACCACTTTTAAACTTTGGGTACCCGAGGGGTTCTTTGTCCAAACTTTGGGTATTTTTGCCGTCATTATCCCTATTATTTTTTTAAATAGAAAACTTTATTATATATATTTATTGGAAAATGAAATCTAGATTTCCTTTTTTATGTTATCTTTCAAACTTATTTTTTTCTTTTTATCAAACAGAAAAAAAGTGCATATTTATTTTCCTTTCTCACTTTTTCTTATTGTTAAACAAGGTCTTAATATATTAATCAGTTTAGAGTATTTTGTTTGTGCAGGTTGCGGGGCCTATTGTTTTCCGAGTAGACTCGAGGATCTCGGCCTCGGAGAGTAGAAGGCCACATCTGGAAGACGCCATTCTCAGCTTGACTTACTCTTTCCGACTTCTCGAATCTGGAAAAGCCGTTTTCTGGTATTCTCCTAAACGCAAAGAGGGCATGGTGGAGCTGCGCATGTATGAATTTTGACCCTTCCGGTTCCGACGAAGACATTCGAGGAAATAGCGAGTAGAGAGTTGAGAAAAGCGTTCATCTTTTGCCAATGTTAAGTGTTAACGTTGTACGTTTGAAGATGATTTTAAGTTATAATTTTTATGCCTCCTTTTTTCTGCAAAAATTGAAGGAAATAGAATAAAACAGAATAGTTTTTTTTTTATTATTATTCAAAAAGTGGATAACTTATGATATAAAATATAAATCACAAACTTTAATTCATTTCGTCATCTAAAATATAAAATTTTGAATTAATTCATATGAATTACACCGTAAAGTACTTCACATTATTATTTTTCTAAATTTCTTTTGTTGCCCGACCCAAACCACGGTCCACGTGTCATTAATCTAACTGAACAAAAGAAAGCTGAACAATGACGTATTTTTGTATTTACGCTTATACCCCTGAGACCCACCGGAAAATCTCGGTGATCTCCTCGCCGACGCGGCCAGCTTCCATGTCATACTCTCCGCCGTCCGAAATGACGTTGCTCCGGCGACTCGAGCCAGTGAAGAATCTCCCCGAGCTTCGAAACGACGCCGCTCGCGACGAAAACGACGTCGAAAGCCTGTCCACGTACTCCCTTAGCCAGCTGGTCCTACCGGACGACGCCTCGATCCTGAAGCTCCCTCCGTCGCCGCCGAGCTTCTCGAGGATCTCGGCCTCGGAGGCGAAGACCGGCGAGCGGCAGACCGGACAGGTCTGGTTCGACCGGAGCCACGTGTCGACGCAGAGAGCGTGGAAGGCGTGGCAGCAGAGAGGGAGACGACGGAGCTGATCCTCCGGTCCGAGACTCGACAGGCACACCGTGCATTCTGCTGCGGCCGATGAGGAACCGTCGCGGCTGCGCGTGACGGACGAGGACGCAGGCAAGACTTGGCGACTGAAGATCCGGCGAGAGTCTCCGACGCCGGAGGAGGAGGCGGTATCCGAGAGGTGGGGGAAGCAGCGACGGAGGAGGAAGTAGAAGGAGACGGTGACGACGATGGTGACGGCGAGGATGAGGACCATGGAGAGGATGCTCGACGCCATGTCCATGGTCGTGGTGGCTTGAGCTCCGACGACTTTCAGTGGCGGTGGAGAAACTGACTGTGTTTGAAATTCGCGGGAGTTGATTTATACGACAATAAGTCGAGTTAAAACTACAAGAGCACAACATCTTTGCGGAAACGACAATATTAAAAACCAAATTATACAGAGATGAGAAAACGACACTGCAGCTTTCAAATAAACAACGTGCGTTTATTTATGTGTTAGTCGAGTAATTAGCCACTCCATTGTGACACGGAGAACACGTCTTTGCGAGATTCAATTCGAGTTCACAAACAAAAGTTTGATTTTTAATTCATCATTAAATTAAAAATTACAACTCATGCATCCATTATATAGAAGGTTAAAAAACGATAAAAAGAAACTAAATGAATCAAGGCAATACTCACCTAGAATCTTGAAAGCAATTAGCAATAAAAGGAAGCTAAATAATTGAAATAAAATGGCTCAAATCGCCGTATTGAACGAGCGCAATCTCGATTATTTCCTTTCTAATAGGAACATGTGGAGAAAAGTATTATATTTTATTATTTTAAAAAATATATTATAATTATACATATGAAATTAATCATTTTGGATTATCTAACTAGTTTTATTACTCCTTAAAAATTCATCCAAAGTAGGAGCAGTACATACACCAAATATTCATACTTGAGAAAAGGACTTCTTTTTATAATTTTCAGAAGGAAATAGTTGAATATAGGGGTGAAAATAAAACCCGAAAAACCAGTTAAAAACCCAAACCCAAATCCGGATCCGGATACCCGTACCCGGTTTTGAAACCGGGTTCGGGTATTAAAATCATAGAAACCGGGTACCCGGTACATCTATACCTCCTTTGATAACCGAGGGGCCTAACGATAATTAAGCCTGATTGTTAATCTGAAATAAATATTGACTAATACGAAGCAAATCATTTAAAGCAAGGTTCCCGTGCTATAAGAAACTTCAAAATTCAAAAGTACAATATTTTGTAATTCTTTTTATTTATAGATACTTTCACGTGAGAATCGAGATGACTAAAATATTGAAACAATTTGGAGTTCTACACAGCACAATAAACAGTTAAACGCTGTCAAAGCTGGCGAAACCGCTGATTTGGCTCGGTGAAGACGGTGAAAACAAGTTATGAAAAGCTTAACTTCTCAATATCACAAATGAGATAAATATAAAATAGTTAATATTTATTACAAAATTGCAACGATTTCATTAGTTCTAATCTCTTTTAAACCCAAATGAGAATAAAATGTAGGACTCAAATCTCTCTATTGAACCACGGCCAATAAATCACTTTCTTTGCAGAAACAGTGCTTTGCGTCCACACCAAGATCGACCTGATATTCAGACTCAAGCTTCTCATTAGTAGTTAAATAAAACAAGAAAGGATTTCTCTCATACAAATTACGTGTAATTTAACTTCTATACTATCTAATATTTACCGCGTAAGCGTTGACGTCTGAGAAAATGACCTGCAAAGCAAAGAAGAAGAAGGAAGATATTGAAACCATTGATAATCGAGATTGTAAATTTGCAATGGCATGTAAAATCAAAACGAAACGCTAACGCCTTGCATCTACGGTATTTATGTGTGTATATATAAATTACACACCTTTGTCCCAGCCTTCACTTCTCCTACCTCAGCACCAACAGCCATAATCTGAGCAAATGCAAAAGAGACTGTAAACATATAATGTATATAACAGTAATACAGTGACGAAAATGTTCGATAAGGACTATGGGAAAATATGAAGGGCGCGACACGTACACAAAGAAGTTGAGCTACAATTAATGATCAACATCAACCAAAGATAAATGTTCTCTATATACAAAATGTTTGTTAAGGATTACATGAAGATAGAAAAGGCGGCCCAAAATCGTTCTTGCTTCACCAAACCCAATCTCCCCTCTTTCGAGAGAGCTTAACTATACGTGAATGATTACGGGATACCTTTTTCATTAATCAATGTAAATGACATAACTAAATAATCTAAATCATCCTAAATCGTTACATACGTTATGCCATTATAACAGGTACACAGATACACTTGAGCTGAACTTACAGCCAAGACAATATTTGTTCTGGACAAAAGGAATGAACATCAGGAAGCTAAGCTGAAACTAACCCTCAAACAGGAAATCCATGTCCATGATTGATATACATATATATACAAATATGCCAAAACCATAATGAAAAGCATGTGTTGAAGAAGATTGCTTACTTCTCCCATAAGGTAGCGCTCGAATTTGACCGCCGATTTGGGGAGAAGAACTCCACCTGCAGATTTCTGCACAACAAAGTATATGCAATCAAAGACCTCGGACAGAAATCAATCCATCAAATCTTCTTGCTGTTATACCTCAGGAAGCTCTTCGAGACGAACAAGGACCCTGTCAGCTTGCGGAACAACCTTCAACCACACAAAAAAGATCAGAAGAAAAGAAATGAAAAGATGAGAATCGATTAAAGAGGTCTCAAGTAAAGAAACCTTGGACGGCTCCCATTTCTTGGAAACTGCAGACACTCTCAACGAGCTCTTCCGGAAGCCTGTGGAGAAACCAGGACGATGGATTAGGAATTCGCAAGAGTCGGAGAAAGGAAGTGATTGCGAAGAGCGGCTCACCAGGGACGAGCCTCGGGGCGGAGAGGGAAGGAGAGGCGGGTCTGCAGAGGAAGGGCTTGGGCAGAGTGACGAAAGTGGACGCCATGGATTTCGAAGCAAAAGCTTAGAGAGAGAGAAGAAGTTGTGGGTTGCGTTTTGGGGTTTGGACAAGGAAGAACGAAGAGAGAGACTTTGTAGGCACGTGTGGGATAAGGCAGCACCTGTGGGATAACTTGTCGTTTTTGTTTGGGCCGATCTGATGGCCCAAAGATGAGCCCATAGCAGGCAGGGGGTGAAAGATTGTTAACAACTTTCAGAGCCGGAACCGGATTCGGTATTTTCAGTTAAAAAACCGGCATTTACCAGTTTATAATCTGGATTTTTTCCAATCTTATTGAATCTAGGAAAAAAAGAAACATTAGCAAGAGCAGTAAGAGGTCCGGACTCGGGAGGAATAATAACGGCATAAATATAGTAATATATTCAATTATTTTTATCAAATAATAGTGGGAAAATAATAATTCTTTTATCAAATGTAGTAATATATTCAATTATTTTTATCAAATAATAGTGGGAAAATAATAATTCTTTTATCAAATGTAGTAATATATTCAATTATTTTTATCAAATAATAGTGGGAAAAATAACAATTCTTTTATCAAATGTAGTAATATATTCAAAAAAATTTACCCGCCAAAGTATTTTTGCGAGGAATAATAGTGGCAAAAGTACTGATAAATATTTTAAATCTTTATAATAGTGAACAATCAGTACTGATTACTTAAACAAACAATAGAAGAGTAATAAAAGAAATCACAATTTCACAACCATATAAAACTAAACTTAAACACTAGTGATTTATACACACTCTTAATTATCAAGAGTTGTATGAAGTATGAACTATATGAAGCAATGGCAGAAATCTAGGGTTTCAAAATCTGAAACCAACAAAAAAACATAAAAAATCGAACACGTGATGCATTCGCGTGCAGCGTTCAGAGAGCCAAAACTACGAAGCAGGGCTCGTCACCGCGACGGAAGGCGTAGACGCCAACGAGGTCGTTCTGGTGGAGCTTGTTGCTCTCAACCAAGTCGTTCCAGCCGCGGTAGCGAGGTTGTAGACTGCGGTTTTCCCCATCAGCCACCGCTTCAGAGCGATAATGTACCATATGCCGTTCTCGCCCATCACCGACACCTCTAGCCCCTCCCTTTTCATCACTCTCCGTCGCTCGTCCGCCCCCAGAAAACTATTCAGAACCGCCTGCGGGGCCTTTCCGGGCAACGACAGCCGGTTGTTGTTCAGTGTCACGTCCGTCTTCGAAAGCCTCTTCTCCACTACTACCACCGCCACCGCTTCCCCTCCGATCAATTCTCTGACACTCGCCGGAATCTCCATCCCTGCCGGCCAAGGTTCCGCTCCCGCCGCGGGAATCTCCATCGCCGTCGGCCGAGGTTCCACTCCCGCAGGAACGTCCATTGATGCCGACTGGTCGAGATTAGACTGCTGCAATATGGACTTCCCACGGCAGCGTATCACGAGTCTGTGACGCCGCTGCTCCACCGGCCGGCGGGCATGGAACCTCATTGCTTCATGCAGAGCTTTCTCTGTCAGTGGAATCTCCATCTCCTTCGGAAGCTTCAATACGTTGCACGAAGTGTCCACAAGCAAGTTGAAATTGAAGTTCGGGTCGTCGTCGAGATCCATGGGTGAGTGTCAATTACATCGCTAATTAATGTATATTTGTTGATTTAGTAGAGTTTATGCAACTATATAATATATAGATAATAATTCGACTTTGGTCTTGAACTAGGTTTTCTCACTTTATCTTATGTGATTTTATTTTCTGATTATTTAATTAAAGATAATATGTATAATGTATATATTATTTTCCGTTAGCGATACTTTAGTCCTAAGATAATGCCAATAAAAAAAATCAAAGTCTTAATAATAAGTATCTACGATCTCTTCTTTTCATATTATCTTCAATAAAATAATCTGATAATTTAATTAATAAATACAGAAAATAATTATTCGAGAAGTATAGTATTTGATTTTATTTGTTAAATAGGGTTAACTATTTAAGGTTTATTTTGAAATTATATTTAGATAAAGGTGTTACACTACTTATGACCACTATTATATCAGTCGTACTCGTGAACATGTCAATAATTTTGTGCATGCATGCATTTTATACGTACGAAAAATAATAATAATCCATTAATTAATGAGAAATGAAAAACAAAGTGTACAGAACTTAATTTCCTGATTGCTATATAGCTCTTATGATAATCTATCTCGTGTACAATGTTGAGTAATTTGAGCTTGACTTATTATGGCTGTGTTTGATTAATAAAATTAGTTGATTAAATCGGGACGGGTTAGGCTTGAACTTGAATAAACTTGGGTTAAATAATGAGTGAACACAATGTAAAGACAAGAATACTACATATGGGATGGTACAGGAAGCAATTATATCAGAAAATATCCATTTATGCCCTTTATGTTAAATTTATGATTTTTCATTTATTTCACGAATTACATCATTTAGTTGATGAAGATGTAATATTGGTAATTAATTAGTGCGCTATGTTTGAGTCTCGTCTTCAAAACTATTGTTGATGCCGTTTTTTAGATCAAACACTGTTGAGGCTCAAGTTGTGTATTTTGGGCCTGGCCCAATGTCGTTGATGACGTGGCGGGCTTCTGCTGATTTCTGGATGGACCTTGGACGGCCTTGTTGCGAGGATGACAGATTTTGTTGTCAGTGATTGTTCCTCTTGATCCCCGTTGACTTCGGGGTGGTCGCCGTTGACTTCAGGGTGAGGTTTTAATTGACCGATCCGGGGACCCTCGGTCGTTGTCTCTGGCACTTTTCGGATCGAAAGTCTCGTAGCCGCTCGGGGTCCACGCGATCGGGGTGACTCGTTACCTGTTACCGCAGAGCCTGGAGTGGACCAGGCCGGGTTTTTTACAGGTCTGGAGGCCACGCGGATCGGGGTACCAGCGAGCGGGGGAGTGCGTTCGTCCCAGAAATGGATCCTAGCGGATTAGACTCTCCACCTGACTAGGCTTGCTTTAAGTCTGGGCTGACATGACTGTCCGCGGAGTCGTGGCATCTGTTGCAGATACGAGGACTAAGGGACAGAGTCTGTGCCGTACAGAGCTTTTAAGACAAGGGAGGTGGGGCCTTGGACCCCTCTAGGATCTTTTCCAGAAGTTCCTCTCAGAGTGATCCCTCAGTCGTCCGGATCTTAGAGGAATTTCCTCAGGCCTTACCCTGCAACCTAAATAGTGGGTCCCGTCACTTGTCCCCAGATTATCCCGACAACCGCATAATGGACTGGAGATAGGCTGGACATAGCGTGGAACGGAACCTATCAGGCGGATCGTGACCTTATAGAAATTCCTCCAGGGATTTCGCTTTTATGAAATTCCTCACTTTCTGGGCCTGAAAAAAGGTAACACCCGAGGTCAAGGGAAACAGGGGGGGGTTACCCCCTGATTCACCTCCTACGCTCAACATTAGTATAATATTTGAGGGGAGGCGAGTATATCTGGGGTAGAGAGAGAGAGGGAGAACTCGAGTCGAGAGAGTTCGAATGAGTTACCGTTTAAACTGAATTCAGCCTCTATTTATAGTAGGGCCCAGGGGCCGTGCACGTGTCCCTACGAGGGGTTCCTCATGCGCAAGTGGCCGCGACCCGTGATGGGACGCGGGCGGCTGGGATCGCGCCAGCTGGCGCGATCGGGAGAGGACGGTCCCCCAATTGGGGGGCTGAGGTGACCCGGGGAGGGTCCCGCGGGGGAGAGGCGGCGCAGGGAGCCGCCACGTGGCGTGAACCTGACGGATGCCGCCCCTGTGGGTCCCACGGGTGTCCCTCGGCCATTTTTGCTCCCAGGCGTGTCCCGAGTCCGTTTTTCACAAATTTTATGTCGTTTTTGGGGTTTTTCATATTTTTGTGAACACCGGGGCACTTTGTTTTTCAAAAACGGGCCTCCGGAGGGAATTTTGGGTTTGATATTGATTAATTTCATTAATAATCTTAATTAAAATATTAATCAAATCGTATAATTAATTAAAGGAAATTAGTTCAATAATTTCCGTTTAATTAATTTGTTTTGTAAAATCAATTCCTAGAATTACCCATAACATTAACCCCCCAGTTTTACGGGAATTCGTGATTTCCGTGAAACTTCTATAAATTCGAGGTGGGCCCTTTCATTTTTTCATTTCCGAGGCGAGACGAGATCTGCGGTTTTATTCGAAGTAAGTCTTTCAGACCCGAGTAACTTTTTATTCTGTTACCCTTTTCACGCGCCGTTTTTTCTGGTGTGTTTCGTTTTTAGTGGTCTTCACCGCAGCTTGGTTTTTGTAATACGCCTTTCGGATCGATTTTTGTGAAAATCGCGTGGACGTCGGGTTGGTTCGTGAAGAACCAGCTACGAACTTCTCTCTGACCCTCATAGAGAGCCAGACCGAAGCCACTACCGCCCAGCCAGCGTCCACCATCGCCGGAGAGGACCCTCGTCGGGGTCACCCAGGTCGGGCGAGGTCGGTGGAGGAGGAGGGCAACGCCGGTGGCTGCGAGGTGAGGCGGGGAGGCGCGCGCTCACCCGCACGGGTTCGTGGCAAGGTCGCTCAAGCCCTAGGTGGCGCCGCACGGCTCGCCGTCGACGGACGAGGGCCCCACGAGGTCCGGGGGGCCACCGCGAGTCCGTCGCTGGAGGTGGCACTTGGTGGCGAGGCCGAAGGAGAGCAGGCGGAGCCGTGCCCTCCGTGGGTTTCAGGCAAGGTCGGGCTCGCTCTCGACGATGCGGGGAGGCTCGCCGCTGCCGGAGGCGGGCCGCACGAGGTCCAGGGAGAGCTGGTCGATCTCGTCTGTGGGACCGTCGGGCGGCGAGGTGGCCAGGCTGAGCTGAGCCCCTCGTGAAGATTGCGCGAGGTCGGGCTCGCCCTCGCCGGAGAGGAACGTCTCGCCGTGGTCGGAGACGGGCTCCTTGAGGACCGGGGGGCCCGGCGATCCCGTCTGTGGGGTCGCCACACTCTGGCGTGGCTGGGGGAGCTCAGTCGGTGTCGGTCCCCTCGTGGGGGTCCGACGAGGCCCGCGCGGCAAGGTATCCTGTCGCCGGTGATGGGCCCGGTGCGGCTCGGGAGGCCCCGGCGGTCCCGTCGGGGGCGACGATGGGCCGCTTTGAGGTCGGAGGAGGCGCGGGGTTGCCCGTGGTGGGGGCCTCGCGGCCTGTTTCCGCCGGCGCGCGCCTCCCCGAGGTCCGGGGAGGTGGAGCGACTCTGTCCGTGGTAGGGCCGCCCTCTAGGAGGGTGGCCGAAGGTTGGGGCTCCGCGGTTCCCTCTTCGGGAGCCATCGGTCCTGTCGGGTTCTCTGTGGGCCCAAACTTTTTCAGCCTGGGTTCCGGGCGAATCTCTGTTAGTGGTGGCGCGCTGATACTCTTCCCTCCTTTTTCAGGTGGGGTCTGCGCATTAATTCTTGGACCGGGCACAGGATTTGAATTTCCTGCCCCGGATATTCCCCGGGCCTTTTCCGCTTCCAGGTTAAGGTTGGGTAGGCTCTCGACGCCAGCCTCTTCGGCTGATGTTGACAGGCCGTCTTCTTTACCTCTCGGCGGGGTTCCGAGAGGGTATTTTGCTTTGTCGCCCCTGATGGTGGGTCCAACGTCGACTGGCGAAACCCCTATTCGGGGTTCGCCTCCTGCTTCTGGGCCAGGTCGGAGATTCCTTGGGGTAGGTCTAGATACTCGTCTGGTTGTTGCAGGTACCCGCCCTATGGCCATTGACGCGAGTGGATCGCGTCATAGAGCCGTCATAGCAGGCGGGTCATGTACGATTTTTCATCGGAATATGAGGAGGCGGGTTGATCCTGACCATGAGGCTCCTACCAGGTTCTGGTTCGATCTGCCTTTGGATTGCTCTGACATTGATGTCCCGAGCGTCGTTTCTCCCGTTGACCTGGAGGAATTCATCCGGGAAGAGGGGTTGGTCCCTTCTCGAGGGTGTCTGTGTGCTGACGGAGGGGTCGCTGCCCAGCTGTCCTCCCGAAGGGATGGTGGCAGTACCTCTGGAGAGTATCCGTCTCGGATTTACTCTCTCGATTCCTCCATGGCTGGAGGCGATTTTGGTACGTATCGGCCTGCACCCCATTCAGCTCAGTCCGGATGCTTGTCGGTTCATTGCCGGGTGCTATTCGATGTGGCGGGAAGAGCGTGGCCGCGCTTTGTCGGCCGATCAGCTCTTTCAGTTCTTCATGCTCTGGCTCTATTGGGGCACGCGGGGTCTCGAAAACTGGTGTGTCCTTGACTCTGATCAGGGCGTCAGTGTTGCTGATCTTCATCAGTATTCGGATCCTGACTGGCATAGTCGCTGGGTGTGGGTCCCATGTGATTATTTGGGATCCGCTCCCCGGCGCCTTGTTCCGCCTCCACCCCGCTCTCGCCCAAATTTCGGGAGTTTTGACTTTGGCAGCCTTTTTATGGCAAGCTCGGTAACTCCAGAGTTTTTCGCCCCTTTTTTGGAGCGGTCGGTGTGGGTTTCGTCGGGGTGGATTCCAGCCGATCGTCTGCTGGTACCGCGTTGGGCTTCTTTGGAAGGGCCCCAGTCTTTTCACGGTTTCTTTTTTCACTTGGCTGGCTGTTTCGTAGCTTGATTTGTTTCGTCATCTGACTCTGCTTTTTTGCTTTTTGCAAGTATGGCTGGGGAGGACAATGCTGCTACAGATGATTCAGGAAGGACCACTTTGGGGGTCCTGGTGAGCCGGCCCCGCAGGCCGGTGCAGGCTTCGGGGGACGCCGGGGAGCGCCGCCCGTCGAGGGGGTCCCTCTCGCGGGGGAGGGCCCCCTATACTACTGCGGGAACGTCATCGTCGCATGTGGCGGCGCCGGCAGGCAGGACATCTCGGACGGTCCATGAGCCGTCTGTCTTTGATTATGCCCCTCTGATGGAGGAGCTAGGCGCGTCTGGGCAGGCTCTGCCCCAGGTATCGTTTTCTGCCTTTGGTACAGCTTGTTCGGCTGATTTTTGCCTGTTTACTTTGTGGTTCATTTTTTGCTTGCTTTTGCAGATTCCTTCGGTGTTCCCTCCCAGCGGCTCCGACTTCCCTGTCCCACCTAGAGATCTCTGGGTGGACGCGGTGTACATGCAAGACATCGCTTCGCTTCGTGCTCGCAACGTCTTGTTGGAGCGCAGAAATCAAGAATATCGCTCCCGAGCCGAGATCTCTCAGGGAGGGATGTCGACCGCCCTTCGCTTACTGCATGAGGCTTAGGAAACCCGTGAGCGGTTGGCGGCTCAGATGGCCCGCGGACCTGTCGAGTATCATAGGACGGCATCTCCACTGGTCTCAACGCGGAACCGAATCGCGGCGTTACAGACCGATCTTTGCAACATGCGCAGCAACATGTCGGAGATCGAGGACACCTGTCCGTCGCGTTCTTGACAGAGCAGTATCTTCTCCCGGCCCATGTTCGGGCGACTCTGGAGCCTTACGTGACGGCGATTCCGGCCCCGCCTCCGGCGGTGCACCCTTAACCGTTGGCGGCGCTGGCAGGTTTAGGCGACCCAGCGGACTACATGGGCACCTACGACGCTGCTGGTAGCAGTACGGGTGATATCTCGCGATTCTGGGGCGGTTATGCGGCGGAGTAGTGTAGCGTCTTTTCTTCTCTTTGTACTCTTTTTGTTTTTTCAGAGTTCACGATACCCACCGCCTGTGGTGGGATTTTGACTGATCCCTTTCGGGCTTAGCTTGTACATATTTGACTTTCTCGCTGCTTTGTATGTTACTTTCTACGTGCCTCGATTGGGGTTGCGTCGGCTTTTGTTTCAACGCCTTTGTAGGTTTCCGTTTTTCTCGGTTTTACCCCTTCTTTCTCTTGTTGCAGGTACTCACTATCCCAGGCGATTCGGCTTGGTTTCCGACCGGCGGCCATTCTGTTGTCGCCTGATGTACTTTGCGCCTTTCGGGATGGGTTTCTACCCCCCGAGCTTTTGTCGAGCTCTCTTTTTGGAGTGGTCTCTTCCTGCTTTTTACCAAAGTTCTGTCTCTGGTTTTGTATTTCGGTGCCTGAGCAGGCGGGATCGAGGTCCGGGCCTTGCTAGGACTTTGTGCCAGGAGGACGCTTGTGAGGCATTTGGCTTCCCGAAGTTGGCCCTTATGAGGCGGCTTTGTTAGACATGTGTCCTTAAACAAGCTGTTTTAACCCATTTGTAAAAGATTATGACTAGTCGTTGAATAAAGATAATACTTATTATGTTAATCTTATTATAGTTTCTGTAGAGTAAAATAGAATGTTTGATCAATAGTTCATAATGGAATGCAATTATGTTATTATCATCACACCCGAGTCAATGTGAGGAAGAATTGATAATCATAATAAATGAACTTAAAATGTCCGTGACCTGATTAACTGGGTGGGAGCCCATTAATCGAAAAGGTCATTAATGTGACTAAGTGATATAATCTTATTCTGGATTAAGTGTGTGTGTCACATTCACTAGAAGTGCATTAAGTATGAAGCGTCTTCATACTGGACTAGACCTGACTTAAACTCAAGAAGTTATCATATAAGACTGTCACTGATAACTTGAAGTTGAGTCACTAGTAGATGATCAAATGGATATTCGATCTACGTGTTGAGTGATCTTGAGTCTGATCTGTTGACTTGATTGTTCTTTAATTTAACCGTTTAATAACACAATATATTACCGCTGTTCCCAACACTATTATTTTGGGAACATGATAGTCAACAGTGAAGGTAGCTTGATCATAGATATGGGCATCACATAGCTCTCTTCAGAGTCATGATGATTCCGTTAATTGCCAATGGTGAGAAGTGAGATCTACCAATGGCCAGCTTATGACTCGTAATCATAAGTGGGTTGCTCATAATATTATCGACTGAGTTAAGGATGAAAATGCAGTGAGAGGCAATACGGTAAAAACCGCCTGCTCATGTGTGGATCATCAAGTGGAAGATCAATAACCAGAATTTGATTGTATCAATGGACACCCTGCTGTTATAAGGGAATAATATATACCGTATCACTAAAGAGTGCAGCCTCGGGTCTATAGTGGAATCAATTCGAGGTTTGACGAACATCTAGCGGTTCGTTGGAGCTTAAGTGATACGGGTCCATGGTCCCCAGGATAACTCCGTAACGGATGATACGTACGTGATTAAAATACATTCTGGATAATGTTTAATCATTTGCCTCGACTTATAAAACTGACAAGTCTTTGGCGAACGTCAGATAGTTTTATCGTCAGCGTGGCAAAAGTACCATATTTTGGTACACGAAATTAACTGATAAAAAGAAAGTTAGAATTTAGATTTTTTATCAGCACCATGTTTATGTAAATTAAATTCTAAGCAACTTTGCTTTTTGAACCAAGTCATTCCGACTTACGGTTTGTGATTTATGAATTTTCTAAGTTTGTGTTCGGTACGACAAGCTATGAAATTAAATCACATATCACGAATTTAAATGATGGTGTGGCACCATGACATTTTAATGTGTGATATTGAGATCAGGAATTATTAATATAATTTAATTATTTGGATTTAATTATTAATATCTTATTAATAATTAATTAATAGATTTATATTAATAATAATAATATATATTTAATTATATATTATATGTGTATATCGATTATTGAGCAGCAAGAAAAAGTGCAACCACTTCACACGCATTTGACTTGGTTTGAACTTTTAAATATTTGCGGCATAAGTACCTAATATTTGGTACTTTAGCAAAAACCCTAAAATCAGTTTAATCCATTGGATCGGAAATGATTTAATATCAACCGTTGGATTAAGATTATTGATTTTTGACCTAACCCTAATTCGAAAAATAGTAGCTTGGCGACCAAGCTTAGGGTTTTCGAATTTGACCTAATCAATTATATCCGTTGGATCGGTTTAAGATTTAATCTTTACCGTCGGATTGGAAATTAATTAATATATAATAATTAATAATTTTTCAAAATTATTATTATTATTATATATATATTTCGAAATTTAAATAAGTAGATAAGATTGGTTTTTTGATTTTACCAAGTCTTTCTTATTTAATTAAATCCCTAATTAATTATATCCATTGGATTTAGATGAGATTGAATCTAAACATTTGGATTAAGATAATTAATTATATTTAATATATATAATTTCGAAATTTGGGAGTGAATTTCTCAAATTCGGTTACGGGCTAAGGCTATAAATAGGGAGCTCATTCTATACATTTTTCACACCTTTCCCCAGAGCAAAAACTCGAGCTCTCCCTCTCTCTTTAGGGTCTGCGAGTTTTCTGCTTCTGATCTCTCTTCTGGTTCGGCTTAGGAGATATTTTTCTCTGGTAGCTTAAAAAGAACCGCCGGTTAAATTTTGCGACGGAGCCCTGCCGGGAAAGCCCACGCTTCGGTACGAGGAATCCAGGAGAATATCCCGGAAGATCACGGGAGTTTCCCTCAACATTGGCGGAGCCCTGCCAAAGTCAGAACGCGCATCCGGAAGTCGTCAATGAGGTACGGCCTTATGCATTGGGTCAATAAATGCAAAATTCCTTTTATTGTATATATTTATTTTTCATAGACATTAGATTTAATAACGTTGTTATGAAATTAATTGTGATAATTAAATTGCCAATTATTTATCCGGTCGCTTTATCCAAATTACTCGATGTTAGTACGTTGTTACGGTGTAACTTTTCCGACCTAAAATTATTTTTAAAGTTACCCGGACGGACCGATGAGAGCGGAATATTCGAGGTAATTTGGACGGGACGTTAAAAGTATTTTTAATGAATTCTCAAAAGAAGTTATTTCGTTATTTTTCAAGGTAAATTGGCATATTAGTATATCCGATTTCCAATAAATGGCGTCGGAGCTATATCCAATTTCCAATAGGCTTACCGTCTCGAGTGCCGAGGTCGGCGCCTGGGAGGGTGGCTTACAGTTTCGGACTTGTTGCATGAGCAGGCGGGATCGAGGTCCGGGCCTTGCTAGGACTTTGTGCCGGGAGGACGCTTGTGAGGTGTTTGGATTCCCGAAGTTGGCGCTTATGACGCGGCTTACTGTCTCGGGTGCCGAGGTCGGCGCCTGGGAAGGCGGCTTACAATTTCGGACTTATTGCCTGGATCAGCAGGATCGAGGTCCGGGCCTTCCAGGTCTTTTCCGTGCCAAAGGGTGTTTTCCCGATCTTTTTGCCGAGTTTTGCGTCTGGAGCGACTCACTTCCTCGGTTTTTTTTTTTTTTTATATGTCTCTATGCCTATTCCCGTAACCCCCCAGTTTTTGAGTAATCTGTTAGGGTTAGGAAAAACTATACAAGTAGAGACATATATGATAGTAGAAAAAAGGGCTTTCTATTGACTTGGCACTCCTTGTGGTGCCTTTTTACATAGGTCGGCCTGTCGGGGCTATTCCCGAACTGATTAGAGTACTTCGTGGTGGGGACGATGGTTTCAGGCGTTTTCCCTACGAGCTTTTCTGCCAATCTTGGAGCCTTTTTTTTTTCTTAGCTTCAACCTGGATTGGAACATTCCAGGAAAGATTTTCCCTAGACTGGTCGAGCTCCAAGTCGTTGCTTAGCTTGTTCGGCTCCGTGTTTTCTTTGCAGGTTTTTAGCTCTGGGTGTGCGGCCTGTCCTTCGTGGTGTGCCACTTACTGGTAGTACTGCTTCAAATGTTCGACATTCCAGGGACGGGGAATCTCCTTACCCCCCATCTCTTCCAGTCGATAAGTCCCATCACGTATGACCTTGGTGACGCGGTAGGGGCCTTCCCAGGTGGGTCCCAGGATGCCTGCTCCCTGGACCTGCGTGTTCTGCCCCACTTTTCTTAGGACTAGGCTGCCGTCGAGGAAGCGTCTCGCTTTGACTTTGGAATTGTAGTATTGTTCCACAATTCGCTTCTGAGCTGCCAGGCGGGTATAGGCGTTGCTCCTCCTTTCTTCAAGGAGGTCGAGCTCAGCCCTCAGCGCTTCGGAGTTTCGTCCTGGTTCGTAGAGTTCGACCCAGGGTGACGGCACTGTGATTTCCGCGGGGATGACCGCCTCGACGCCATATGTTAAAGCGAACGGAGTTTCGCCCGTCGCGTTTTTGGCGGTGGTGCAGTATGCCCAGAGCACTGCGGGTAACTCTTCGGCCCATCTTCCCTTCTTTTCGTCGAGTTTATTTTTCAGAATCACCTTGATATCTTTATTGACGGATTCGACTTGGCCGTTGGCTTGTGGTTAGATCGGGGAGGAATAGGTGTTGTTTATTCCAAGGTTTTGGCAGAATGACCGGAGGTCCAGGTTGTTGAGCTGCTTGGCGTTGTCGGTGATGATTGACTCGGGGATCCCGTGCCAACAGACTATGTTGCGCCAAATAATGTTCGTCGTGTTCGTCTGTGTGATTTTTTCCATAGGTTCTGCTTCGACCCATTTGGTGAAATAGTCGATGGCGACAATGGCGTATTCCACTCCTCATGGCGCCTTTGGAAGCTTTCCGATCAGATCGATCCCCCACTTTGCGAAGGGGTGAGGGACCATCACAGGACAGAGCGGGACCGGTGGGTGTCGTGGGATCTGCGCGAATCGTTGGCACTTGTCGCATCTTCGTGCCATTTCTGCGGAGTCTTTTCTGAGAGTCGGCCAGAAGTACCCTTGTTTCAGGGTTTTCAGTGCCAGGGATCATCCCGCATAGTGGTTCCCACAAATTCCTTCGTGGATCTCGCGAAGTACCAAGCTGGCATCTTCTTCGTTGAGGAATTTCAGGAGAGGTTGCATGAAACCTCGCTTGTAGAGTTCTCCGTCGTGCAACACATATCTGGTCGCACGGAACTTGAGCTGTCTAGCTTCTTTGCGGTCGGTCGGAAGAGTACCGTGTTTCAGGTATTCTATCATCGGGGCAATCCAGCTTTCGCCGAGTTTGCCTGTCAAGGAGAGGATTCCCCTCTCGCGGGCTGGGATTGCGCCTTTTCCGATTTCCATCGTCGTCCCGTCGAGAGTTTTGAGCTTTCTTATCGAAGGCTCTTCGAGGGCTTCGATCGGGAATTTTTCCAGTCCTTCATTGCCTGCTCCAGAAGCTGCCCTGGCCAGGGCGTCGGCTTCCGAATTATCGTCTCGTGGAATCTGTGTGATTTGGTACTCGCCTTCCACTTGCTTCACGATTAGCTGGGAGTCACAGTGGATTCGTAGGTTTTCCACCGAAAGGTTGCGTGCGATTTGCAGCCCGGCCAGCAGCGCTTCGTACCCAGCTTTGTTATTTGAAGTCTTAAATCCGAAACGTAGGGCGTAGCGGAGCTTTTTCGCCATCGGGATTTGCGAGTACTATTCCGGCCCCTGAACCGTGCATGTTCGAGGCGTCGTCGACGTGCAGAAACCAACCTGGCCCGTCGGGATGACTTTTTCTTTTCGGGGTCTTGGGTGACTCGTCAATTTCTTCCTTGGTTTCAACCTCGGTGTCGCAGGTGAACTCAGCAATGAAGTCGGCCACAGCTTGGCCTTTGATGGCGACCTTAGGCTGGTACTCGACGCCGTATTCTCCTAGCTCTTGTGACCAGATAGCCATGCGTGAGGAAGTGCCTTTGAGTAGCAGCTTCCGGACTAGGTGTTCGGTCCTCACGACTATTTGGTGAGCCTGGAAATAGGGGCGGAGTTTCTTCGCAGCGGTGACCAGGGCTAGTGCCAACTTCTCGATCTGCGTGTAATGCGTCTCAGCGTCTAGAAGGGCTTTGCTGATGTAGTAGATCGGCAGCTGTTTCTTGTCCTCTTCTCGGACTAGTACGAGGCTCATCGCTCGAGTCGAGACCGAGAGGTAGAGGTAGAGTGGTTCTTCCTCCCTTGGCTTTGACAGCAAGGGTGGTGACCCGAGGTAGGTTTTCAGCTCTTGGAAGGCGGCCTCGCACTTTTTGTCCCAGGCAAAGTTCTTTCCGCCTTTGAGGGCTTGGAAGAACGGCTGGCAGTAGGGGTGAGCATGGGTTGGGTTGGGCCGCCCCGATGCTTTTTATGGACCCGACCCGATCACTTCGGGTTCCTAAAAAAAAGCCCGATCCGGCCCAAAATTTTTTAATGCCCAAACCAAACCGACCCGATAAAAATCGGGTTGGGTTGGTTTGGGTCGCCATGGCCCGATTAATTAAAATTTAATATTATATAACAAAAAATAATATGAAAAAAATACATCAATGTAACTCAAAATTCAAGTAAAAATACCCCAAACAAATTTAATCAAACAAACATACACTAAACAATGTAAAACATGAAAATGAGAGATTGAATGGTCTTTAATTGTAAATAAAATTGAGAATGAAAAATTTTAAAAGACTAAAGATTACACTATTTGAATAAAAATTAATATGAAATATATATTTATTATATTGGTCGGGTCGGAGACCCCGACCCGACCCAAGGTTTTGGACCCGACCCCGACCCGAATAATAGTCGGGTCCGGCCCGATCCGACCCAATTTTGAGCGGGTTAGATTGGGCGGGTTAGATTGGGGTCGGGTCTCGAACGGATTGGGTTGGGTCATCGGGTTGGGTCTAAAATGCTCACCCCTAGCTGGCAGCGGTCTATGGCTTTCGAGACGAACCTTCCTAGGGCGTTGATCTTACCATTTAGGCTCTGCACTTCCTTGATCCGTTGGGGGCTTCTCATTTCGAGAAGGGCTTTGATTTTTTTGCGGTTAGCTTCGATACATCGTCTGTTGACGATGTATCCCAAGAATTTTCCTGATTCGACTCCGAAAGTGCACTTGGCTGGGTTTAGCTTCATCTGATACTTTCTTAGTAACATGAACGTTTTTCGCAGATCGTCAACGTGATCGTCTTCTTGCAGTATTTTCACGATCATGTCGTCTACGTACACTTCCATAGTCTTTCCGATCAGTGGAGCGAACATCTTATTGACCAGGCGCTGGTACGTGGCTCCGGCGTTTTTGAGTCTGAATGGCATGACCTTGTAGCAATAGAGACCTCGGTTGGTCACGAATGTCGTGTGTATCTGATCGGACTCGTTTATCCGGATTTGGTTGTACCCCGAGTAGGCGTCCATCATGCTCATGAGTTGGTGGCCGGCGGTGGCATCCACCAGTTGATTGATCCTTGGGAGCGGGAAACAATCTTTGGGGCATGCGGCATTGAGATCGGAATAATCTATGCAGATTCTCCATTTCCCGTTAGGTTTTTTCACCATTACCACGTTCGACACCCAGTGGGGGTATTTTACTTCTTTGATGAAGTTGGCGGCAATGAGCTTGTCGACTTCCTCGCTGATTGCCTGGTATCGCTCGGGGTTGAAGGCGCGTCGGCGCTGAACCTTCTGTGTTTTTCCCGCTTCGATGTTCAGTCGGTGAACAACGATTTCAGGGTCGATGCCGGGCATGTCGACGAGTGACTAGGCAAATACATCCTTAAATTCCTTCAAGAATGCGATCAGCTTGGTTTTGATTATGACCGGGAGCTGGGCTCCGATCGTGACCGTCCTTTCGGGCCGGTCTTCCTCGATTGGGATCTGTGCTGCTTCCGATGATGGCTCCATGGTGAGTTTGCGCCTGTCATCTTGAGGATTTAGCTCGCCAAACATCCTTGCGTGACCGGGGTAGTTGGGAAGTTCTTCCTCGAGTTGGTATATCGAGTTGATAACCGACTCGTTCTTCTTGGGTTCCGTACCCTGGCCGTAGCAATTTCTGGATTCCTGCTGACTATCTTTCATGACTCCTATCCCGTTTTCAGTCGGGAATTTGACGAGTAGATGAAAGGTAGATGCAATGGCTTGCAACTTGTTGAGGCTAGGACGCCCCAAGATGACGTTATAGGCTGAAGGTTGGTCCACCACGAGGTACCTGATCATTTTGGTAGTCAGGGTTCCAACCTCGGATCCGAACGTCGTGGGTAGGGTGATGGCGCCCTCGGTGTAGACAGGCTTTCCATTGAAGTCGTAGAGGGGTGTCCTTACCGGTGTGGGGACCAGTCCTCCGAGGTTCATTTGGACCAAGGCGGATTTGAAGATGACGTCGGCTGAGTTTTCGTTATCGATCAGAACTCGCCGAATTCGGCTATTGACGACTAGGATATTTGTTACGACAGCGTCGTTGTGGGGGTGAGAGATTCTCCGAGCCTCCTGCTCGGTGAAGGTGATTTCTTGGCTGGGGAGCACGTGGGATGCTCCTCCGAGGTGAGTGACGTTGATTTGATGGATGTCATGGTCTTCCCCGAGAGAGCTGGCGTATCGCTTTCGCTGATTGTTCGAATCTCCGATCTCGGGTCCGCTCATGATGGTTGATATGACATGGAATTGGGAGGGCCTGTCCCTTTCCGTGTCCCTTACCCTGTGGTCCGTCGCTACCACCTTTTTCAGTCGTCGCGGTATCGATCGTCAGAGCTGAGCTGGTTTCTGCCGCCGAAGTATTCGTCGACAGCAATGTCCTTCGCTGCCCTTGCCATTAGTTCGGCCATGGAGGCCGGCCTATCTTCTACAAGGGAGCGAGAGAAATCGCATAGTGGCAGACCGTCAACTACGGCGGTGATGGCGTCGTCATCTGTGTAGCTGGCGACTTTGTTTGATTCTTCGACGAAACTTTTCAGGTACGTCTGTAGGGTTTTGCCTCTGCGCTGCTTAAGAGTCCACAGGTAGGACTTCGGCTTGCGTTGAGTGATTGAGCTGGCAAAACGAGAGGTGAACCGTTGTGCGAGTTCGTCGATTGATCCCTTCGGAAGGCGTTGGTACCATTCGAAGGCGGGTCCCGCAAGTGTGAGGCAGAAAGCCTGATACATTGTGGCGGGTGAACATTTCTTCACTCGCATGTTGAACTGATACTGCACCAGGTGGTACGTCGGGTCGGTGGTGCCGTCGTAGGTGAGGTTTACTGGGAACCTCATGTCTCCGTCGAGATCTTCGGCGAGCAGGTGATCCGCCAGAGGGGAAAGGTTTCCTTCAGCCAAACTTCGTGCGACTGGATCAGCACTCTGGGCCGCGGTGAGTTTCTGCATTTCCCGTTTGAGGGTTTGGAGCTCGCCTTTGAGGCCCTCGTAAGGTGGGGCTATCACCCGAGTACTTGTTGCGGGGATGACATATTCTCCCTCCTGGTGTCGGGAGCGTCGGGAGTTGTCGGACCTTCTAGTGCTGCCGTCGTCGCTGGATTCATCCGGTTGGTGAGGTCTTTCCCTCTTTCGGTCTTTGTGTTACCGCTGATCTCTTTGATTATCGGCACGATCCAGATTGTGCCGGAGGTCCTCTTCACTGCCCGGGCGAGTTTGGATGTGCCTTTGTCGCCGACGTTCCCTTCGCCGGTTTCTTGCATTGTTGGCGGCACCTTCGTACCCCCCGAGCCGATCAAAGGCTAATCGTCGGGTAGTTTGTGATTGTGCCGGTTCCTGAGAGTTTTCAGGAACGGGGCGTTCTTTGTTTGCCTCTTTCTGGGTGAGTTCGAGGGCTTCTTCAGGGCTTTCTTCTTCTTCTTCTTCATTGGCGCTTCTGCTCTCGAAGTGTTTAGAGATGAGTCCCGTTAGTCGGAAAAGACTTTCTTCGACTCGGGCCAATCTCTCTTCGCTGTGAGCTGGATCACGACGAACGCTTGTCTCTGGCAGGATGCGGACCTGCTTTCGACGAGCTTGGGTTTTGGCTCGAGTGTTTAGGGCGATGCTCTCTGTGGGGTCAGAGGGTGTGCCTTCTATCGATTTGGATGACATTTCTCTTATTTGTGGGACCAGAATGTCGTATGCTAGTGGGGTTATTCAGAGGACTGAATTCGTGGCCCCCTCATCCTAGCGGCAAAATGTTGATGCTGTTTTTTGGATCAAACGCAGTTGAGGCCCAAGATGTGTATTTTGGGCCTTGTCCAATGTCGTTGATGACGTGGCGGGCTTCTGCTGATTTCTGGATGGACCTTGGATGGCCTTGTTGCGAGGATGACAGATTTTGTTGTCAGTGGTTGTTCCTCTTGATCCCCGTTGACTTCGGGGTGGTCGCCGTTGAATTCAGGGTTAGGTTTTGATTGACCGATCCGGGGACCCTGGATCGGTGTCTCTGGCACTTTTCGGATCGGGGTCCAGGCGATTGGGGTAGCTCGCTACCTGTTACCCAGAGCCTGGATTGAACCAGGCTAGGTTTTTTACAGGTCTAGAGGCCACTCGGATCGGGGGTACCAGCGAGCGGGGGAGTGCATTCGTCAAAGAAATGGATCCTAAGGGATTAGACTCTCCACCTGACTAGGCTTGCTTCAAGTCTGAGGTGACATGACTGTCCGCGGAGTCGTGGCATCTGTTACAGATACGAGGACTAAGGGACAGAGTCTGTGTCGTACAGAGCTTTTAAGACAAGGGAGGTGGGGCCTTGGACCCCTCTAGGATCTTTTCCGGAGGTTCCTCTCAGAGTGATCCCTCAGTCGTCCGGATCTTAGAGGAATTTCCTCAGGCCTGACCCTGCAACCTAAATAGTGGGTCCCGTCACTTGTCCCCAGACTATCTTGACAGCCGCATAATAGACTGGAGATAGGCTGGACACAGTGTGGAACGGAACCTATCAGGCGGGTCGTGGCCTTATAGAAATTCCTCCAAGGCTTCCGCTTCCATGAAATTCCTCACTTTCTGGGCCTGAAAAAAGGTAACACCAGAGGTCAAGGGAAACAGGGGGGGTTACCCCCTGATTCACCACCGACGCTCAACATTAGTATAATATTTGAGGGGATGCGAGTATATCGGGGTAGAGAGAGAGAGAACTCGAGTCGAGAGAGTTCGAATGAGTTACCGTTTTAACTGAATTCAGCCTCTATTTATAGTAGGGCCCATGGGCCTGAACGCAGTAAAATATTGTTTCGGGGGGGTCCTGGACAATATTTTAATTGTATTTCAGTCCCTGGGAACAGATGGTTCGATCCCGGCCGTCCGCGCGGGATCAGACTGCCATCAAGCCCCCGAGGGGGGGCCCGCTTATGTGTTGATCGAAGGGCAGGGGTGATCCCTGCCCTACACGTGGCCTGCCTGAGGCAGGCCCCCTCGCAAGTGGCGAAGGCGTGGATCCCCTCGCGGGAAGCAGGCCCATCAGGGCCGTGCACGTGTCCCTGCGCGGGGTTCCTCGCGCGCAAGTGGCCGTGTCTCGTGATGGGACGCGGGCGGCTGGGATCGCGCCAGCTAGCGCGATCGGGAGAGGGCGGTCCCCCACTTGGGGGGGCTGAGGTGACCCGGGGTTGGTCCCGCGGGGGAGAGGCGGCGCAGGGAGCCGCCACGTGGCGTGGACCTGACGGATGCCGCCCCTCTGGGTCCACGGCTGTTCCCTCGGCCATTTTTGCTCCCAGGCGTGTCCCGAGTCTGTTTTTCACAAATTTTATGTCGTTTTTTGGGTTTTTCATATTGTTTCTGAACACCGGGACACTTTGTTTTTCTAAAACGGGCCTCCGGAGGGAATTTTGGGTTTGAAATTGATTAATTTGATTAATAATCTTAATTAAAAGATTAATCAAATCGTATAATTAATTAAAGGAAATTAGTTCAATAATTTCCGTTTAATTAATTTGTTTTGTAAAATCAATTCCGAGAATTACCCATAACAACTATTAAGCAGTTTTTCTTCTATATAACTTAATAAAACATATTAAGAAACTATGCAAATATTTCACGAGATAAAAAGTAAAATTGGGTTTGGAAAAACGGAGAGAAAATTGAACGAAGAAAAAGAGGAGATTGTAATGCGTAAAAATGGCTTTAGGTAAGAGTCAGATCTAAGGTTTGGGCCTCGAGATGGACCCGGCAAACACGTGGATGATTGAATGCATAGTCAACGTGGGTTGACTGGCGATCGTCAAAGCTAGAGGCGAATCCTTCGTCTGGGGCGAGCCTTCGGACTGTTCTTTGCGTTCCTTGGTGAAATTTCTTCCTAGGCGAAGCTCCTCGTCTAGGAGAACTCCTTGTCTTGGCGAGACTCCCCCCCTTGGCGAACTCCAATCTTGGCAAATCTCCGAGATGTTCTTGATGATTCTTCGTGATTTCCCGTCCTTCGTGAGCTCCTATGATGAGGGAAGACATGCAAAAAAGAGTAGATCGGGCCCGAACCCCGTCGCTTATTGTTGAGCGAGGCTACGCTACGTATCTCAGTTTAAGAGAATTAGGTCTCACATAGTTCGTATTTAGTAGGAAATGGATGATTGACTATGTGGTTTGACTCGTCATAAGTGCCAATGTTGGCGGTGCGGGGATGACCTGCCAGTGGTGAGGGTGTCGCAGTAGACAGCGCAGCTGTTGGCGAGCTCGTATGATGAGGGATTTGAACGGCGATGGTAGCCTTGGCCGACGCCTGATGATATCAATCGAAGCATATGACCATGTCGAACAACTTTCCTGGCGAGGCTAGACTCTTGTCTACTTCTGAGCTCTATTCATACCTTTCCTGGCTAGCTCCCGAAGAACGCAAAATTTTAGACAAAGAAACCAGAGAAAAGCTCTGAAGTAAGCTGTGAGAGAATGTGTTGAAATGAGGATGAGAATGGTCCTATTTATAGGTAAATAAATGAGGTAACCATTTTTTCCTGAATTAGAGGAAATCAATTCCCACTAATTTCCCCAAGGCACCTTCGAATATTTCCTTGTCAAGGGAGCTTGCCGCAGCTCCTTGTCGTGGAGAGGCAGCTCGTCGGTGCCCGTAGCTCGCATATAGTGTCCGCGAGCTTGTATGTTAAGTCCGGGGGAATCTAGAGGACTTCCCAAGGATTGTCGTTGTTGGACATATGTGACCTTAAACAAGATAATTTATCCATTTGTAAAAGATTATGACATGTCATTGAATAATGATGATACTTATTATGTTAATCTTATTATAGTTTCTGGTAGAGTAAAATAGAATGTTTGTTCCTTAGTTCATAAAGGATGCAATTATGTTATTATTATCACAACAGAGTCAATTTGAGGAAGAATTAACATCGTAATAAATGAACTTAAAACGTCTGTGAATTGATTAACTGGGTGGGAGCTCATTAATCGTGTAAGGTCATTAATGCGACTAAGTGACAATTCTATTCTGGATTATGTGTGTGTGTCACACTCACTAGAAGTGTATTAAGTGTGAAGTGTCTTCATACTGGACTGGACCTGACTTAAACTCAAGAAGTTATCATATAAGACCGTCACTGATAACTTGAAGCTGAGTCACAAAATAGATGATCAAATGGATATTAGTTCTAAGTCTTGAGTGATCTTGAGTCCGAGCTACTAGCTTGATTGTTCTTTGATTTAACCGTTTAAGAACACAAGATATTACTGCTTTTCCCAACACTATTATTTTGGGAACATGATAGTCAGTAGCAAGGGTAGTTTGATCATACACATTGGCATCACACAGCTCTCTTCAGAGTCATGATGGTTCCCTTGATTGTCGGTGGTGAGAAGTGAGAGGTACCCATGCGCAGCTTATGAATCGAAACCATAAGTGGGTTGCTCATAATATTACTAACTGAGTCAAGGAGGAAAATGCAATGAGAGACATTACAGTAAAAACCGCCTGCTCATGTGTGAATCATCAAGTGAAAGAACAATAACCCGAATTTGATTGCATCAATGGACACCCTGCTGATGTAAAGGGAATAATATATACCGTATCACTAAAGAGTGCAGCCTCGGGTCAATAGTGGAATCACTTCGAGGTTTGACGAACAACTAGCAGTTCGTTGGAGCTTAAGTGATACATGGTCCCCAGGATAGCTGCGTAACGGATGATACGTACGTGATTAAAATACATTCTGGATAATGTTTAATAATTTGGCTAGACTTATAAAACTGAAAGGTTTGTGGCAGACGTCAGCGTGGCAAAAGTACCATATTTTGGTACACGAAATTAACTGATAAAAATAAAGTTATAATTTAGATTTTTTATCATCACCATGTTTTTTTAAATTAAATTCTAAGTAACTTTTCTTTTTGAACCAAGTTATTTCGACTTACGGTTTGTGATTTATGGATTTTCTAAGTTTATGACTCTGTTCGATAAACTATGAAATTAAATCACATGTCATGAATTTAAATGATGGTGTGGAACCATGAAATTTTAATGTGTGATATTGAGATCATGAATTATTACTATAATTTAATTATTTGGATTTAATTATTAATATCTTATTAATAATTAATTAATAATTAATAGATTTATATTAATAATAATATATATTTAATTATATATATTAGATGTGTAATTCGATGTGGGCCTGTATGACCTAGCCCACACGAGCTTGACCTAGCTAGGGTTTTATATTTGCGGCATAAGTACCTAGAGTTTGGTACTTTAGCAAAAACCCTAAAACCAATCTTATCATTTAGATCGGTAATGATTTAATATCATTCGTAGGATTAAGATGATTGATTTTTGACCTAACCCTAATTCTAAAAATAGTAGCTTGGTGACCAAGCTTAGGGTTTTCGATTTTGACCTAATTAATTGAATATGTTAGATCGGTTTAAGATCTAATCTTTACCGTCAGAATGGAAATTAATTAATTAAATATATAATATATAATTTTCGAAATAATGATAATGATAAAATCGAATTAGAGCTTTTACCAAGTCTTAAAGTGTTTGATTTTATCCTAAGTTAATTTTATCCATTAGATCGGTCCAAGATTAATCTAAGCCGTTGGATCTAGATAATTAATTTCGAAATAATCAATAATATATATATATATAATTCGAAATTAAAAAGAAGATAAGATTGGTTAATTTAATATACCGAGTTTTTCTTATTTAATTAAATCCCTAATTAATTATATCCATTGGATTTAGATGAGATTGAATCTAAGCCTTTGGATTAAAATAATTAATTATATATAATTATTATTTTTGAAATTAAATATATATATACATATATATTCGAATTATATGTAAATAAGAAGATAAGATTTGTTTTTGTATTTATCAAGTCTTTCTTATTAATTAAATACAAGTTTAATTATAACCATTGGATCTTGGTGAGATTAAATCTCAACCATTGGATTAAAATAATTAAAGTATTTAATTATATATAAAATTCAAATTTTGGAGTGAAAATCTCTAATTTGGTTACGGTCTTAAGCCTATAAATAGAGGAGTCATTCTACACATTTTTCACATATCTCCCCAGAGCAAAAACTCGAGTTCTCCCTCTCTCTTTGGGGTCTGCGAGTTTTTTTCCTCTGATCTCCTTTTCGGTTCGGCTTAGTGAGAACGTTGTTTCTCCGGTAGCTTAAAAAGAACCTCAGTTAAAGTTTTGCGACGGAGTCCTGCCGGCGAAGCCCACGCTTCGGTTCGAGGAATCCATGAGAATATCCTTGAAGATCACGTGTGTTTCCCTCAGCCCCGGCGGAGCCCTGCCGAACTTCAGAGTCCGCAGCCGAAAACGTCAACCGAGGTACAGCCTTATGCATTGGGTTAATAAATGCAACCATTTACCGCTTTCTATTTATTTCCTATTCAACTAGCTTATTAATAATGATTATGAAATATTAAATTCGTAATATTTATCGGGTCTTATTAAAATTGTTATTACCCGATATCTGTGTCGTTGGTCCGATAACAAGTTTTCCGCTTTAAAATAATTTTTTAAATGTTACCGGGACGGCTCGGAGGGATATTTCGGTGTAATGAATTCGGGAATCAAACCTCGATTTCCAACAGTCGTAAGCTCGGATCTCGTTGTCGTGTGGAATTATTGTGAGTTATCCCTTCGTCATGCCATGGCGAGGTGGCTCGTCAGGGCGAGGTGGCTCATCAGAGCGAGGTACCTCGCTGGGGGACTTCGCCCGGACGAGGTACCTCGCCTGGGTACCTCGTCGGGATTTGATCAAGGGCTTTTTCTTCTTGGTCGTAAGGGTTTCGGGCCTCGCCTAATGCGTCGGGATAAATCTATCGAAAACAAAAAATAATTTATCGATAAAAACGACATTCTAGACCTTGACTTGAACCACGAATATCCCTAAAATATATTATACACATTAGTATTATTACATACCGCTAATTGATGTTTGTTTACAGTAATATTTTTGACGTAAACATGTAACGTTGGCTCCATATTTTATTGAAAAGAATGTTGAGAAAGACATCATAGCTAAAAACCTAAAACGTTTTGAATTCGGATTTGTGGGCTCTTAAATTCCCCTCCTTGACATGTAACTCATTTCATATCCAAAGGGATTTTCCTCTGTTTGATTAATGGCATGAATCTTTCCCTAAAAAAAAAGAGACATTAGAAACACATAACGGCTAGTAGGGTCCACCACTACCAGAGTCACCCATCTCTTGTCCTTAAAAGCTGCACTTCATCAACTCTCTTTTGGAACTCTCTTACTTTTTCTCTCCTTTGCTGTAAATCAAAAACCCCATCATATCTTCTTGCTCTCTCTAATATATGCCGAAGCAGAAGCTATGTCGTTTCTTCCTTGTTTGGATACTGTTTCTATCACCTCCGGTCTGCTCCAAGCAACACGGTATTCTTTCATCAATCCCCTTTTCATTTTGCTTCTCCCACGGTTCGTCTTATTTTTTAGTATTTATGCTTACAATTATAGATGAAAGATTAATATTCACTATTATCGTTTGAGTCATGGGGTTTAATGACATGGAAAACTTCAATTCTGCTGTACAAGTAAAATGATGGCCACCCGGTGGGCACGAGTTGCCCGTCTGCAGCATGCGCCGGTGCCCACAAAAAGGGCGGGCGGGCGGGCAAACGAAACCATCCAATTTTTTCAAATGCTTTTAAAAGGGGCAGCGGGTCTAGCGAGCACGGGTTGCCCGTGGGGCGTGGGCACACAGAAAAATGTAATCTGTGATTTATCTTCAATAAGAGTAACTAACTGTGAGCATTTTGAACATGAAAGAACACAATTTACTTGCCATGTGAATTGAATTGTGATTTGAGAAATAACGATGAACGGTCTTTCTTTTGGAAGCGAGACTAAAGAATTTCCAGAAATCAAACATATGAATTGACTATATACTTTTCAAAACAGTTGATAAACTCTCATGAGATTATAATGTTATGTTGCTTGTTCATCAGGAAACCCGGCAAATGATCTCGTAAACATGATTAACGACAACCGAACAGCACATAAGCTTCCAAAACTGAAGGACAACCCTGGACTTGGCTGCATAGCCTTGCAATACGTCGAACTATGTAAGAGAAATTGCACCGGAAACGGCACAGTTCATTGCAACCCGTCGGAATACAACTTCACCGAAGTTTTTGCCCCAAACTGCGGCGTAGAGCTTCCAACATTTGATATTATAACTGCTCGCATCGTTGGGTGTCGTTCTAAGTATCTCGAGCCGTCGCTCGCCTTTTCAGATGTTCTTAGCCGGGATAAGAGTGCCCTCTCCGTGATAAGTAACAAGTCTTATTCCGAGGTGGGGATAGGGATGGTCGGATTCCGCGGAAAATCTTTCTTCTGGTGTGCTCTGTTCAGCAGCGGAATGACAAACTCCACTTTTGTTCTGGAAAACCGAGGCCTCGGGATCGAGCAAAAGAGAGGCTGTTTCAGCGGAAGTCGTCTTCCTTGCAGCGACGGATATAGATCTCCCGTGTCTGCAGGTAAATCCGTGACTGCCATCGGGTTTCTGGTTTATTTATTGTGTCAGCGTTGCTCGAGTTTGTTCATGGCATTGTAGGAATTTTGTCACTTTTCTTCCACTTTTGTTTTGAGTTGTTCGGATTTTCCCTCACCAAATCGAGAAAAGAAAATCTCAGCCGCAATTGTCATAGAAATTTGCTAACGAAACCAAGCCAAAAGCTCGATCTAGATTCCGGATTAGTGTTTCAAAAGCTCGATATGGATTCTAGAGCAGTGTTTCTTGAACAATTTTTTTTTAATAAAAATGGTACGAAATATACATTTTATGTCAAACTTTTTCGAACACTGCCTCATTGTGAGAGTACAATAAAATACACAGAAATAAGTAATTTTAAAAAAGATTTGACACAAAACAGGCGTTTCGTTCATTAACCCTTTTTTTAACTAGTAAATCAGAGATTAGACGTTAAATAATATATGATTTTATCCAAAATTAGAACGCTAAATGCTATATCAATAATAATAAACTAATTTCAAATAAATAAAACATTCGAAAGCTGATTCAAAGACCTACGAACGGGTCAGCCCATTTTTTTGAAAGCTTCGGCCCCTCTCGATTCACAATTTGGGTCACAAAACGACACTAATTTCAATATACTACAAGAGCCTATGACACTGCACGACAGCACGAGTACGAGATTTATCATCATGTCGTTTACATACTAGTTATAAGCATTTTAATAGTATATTGCGAATACTGAACAGATTTGTCAGTGACGGAATCAGAAAATACAACTCGGGGGTATTTATTTTATTTTACAAAAAATTACATATTGAGGTTGTATTTTAAATTATATATAAATTAGAAGGGATTGAGTTGAATTTAATAAAAATCTACACAAAGAAAAATGACATTATAAGGTAATAACGCGCAGACAAAAAAATGGGGGGTTTGAATCCCGCGCCACCTCAAAGTGCTTCCGCCTATGAGATTGGCGTTCTTGAATTGTTTATATGATATCAAACATCTTTTTTGAAATGTAGAAATATCATTTTTTTTAAAACGTGCATTCGTTTAAAATGAAAAACGAATGGTACAACTTTGTGGATTAGTTAAAGTGTTACGGATTAACGGACGAAAATGCAGGCTTTTAAGAGTTGATTATTACTTATGTTGATCATATTTTACGAAGTAATAATTGATTTATAAGTATGTCAAAAAATATTATTTAATATAAAATAATAATAATATCTGAAATTATTAATAATTTTAAATGAAAAATATGCTTGAGAATTTATTTATGAAAATTTTAAAAGTTAACAAAAAAAATTCATTAAAATACTTTTTTTTTGGGTAAGGCACTACTACATAAATGAAGAGAATAAGAGGCAAGTACGATGGTCGCAGAGCACTGTTACTTTTCCTTCTAATAAAAGATTAGATTACAATCTTGATAAATGATAAATTAATAACTTTGATTAAATAATAATTTTATCCGGTCTTGATTCGGGGTTAACTAGTTAAATTTACAATTCGCGAAATTTATAAGATGATAATAATTTTTCAAGTATATATGTCCCAAGTGATATTTAAATTAATAATTTAATATAAAAATAATAATATTACATATAGAATTTTGAGATCCACATAAATAAAATATAACAATGGAAAATTAGTTATGAAATCATCTTAATAAATTACAAATTACGCTAATTAACTAACATGAAATGCATTTAAAATATGATTATGAAGTTATTTTCTTATTCTTGATATTTGTGTCTCTTTTAACTTCAACTCTAAGTTTCCGCGTGACATTAAGAAGATCCAATATTGTATATTCGTGAAGTAAAAAAAAATAGTCAAAAAACATTGTCGCTACAGTTGCATAATTGCATAGCTACAGTTGCATAACCAAATTCCATTTTAGTAATATCATCTTTGTTGACGTGGTTTCCCACCTCAATCAGTCAAGTGTGACTTGTGAATGTATGATATTTTTGGATGAAGCAATTTGGTGGAATTCGATCTCTCACGTTGCAAGCTCACGATTCACTCACGATATATGTATAAGTATATAAGCGATATAAATGAGACGAGGAGTTTTTTATAGAGGTTCGTCCCAAGGCGGTAGTTGACTACTTCCTCTGTTAGTTTATTGCGACAATGAACATATACGGATAGCTACAGGCAGCCAAATCACGTCTGAGAGCAAGAAGAAATGGAGGAAGAAAGAAAGAACACAACAAGATCTCAAAATGACAAGAATGCCGGGTAGCAATTCTTCAGTGTATCCTCTCGAGGTTGTAAATGTGCGTGTGTGTTGATCTGAGCTTGAGCTTGGAATTTATAGACTTCAATTCTTCCCGTTGAACTTCCAGGAATCGAGGGGTCTTCGCTCCGTGCTGACCGGGTTGAATGGACGATCTGGCTACACGTGTCCCACGACTTCGTTCTGGTCGTCGCGTTTGAATTATGCCCGTTGAAGACTTGACTCCGTGCTCCTGGTCTTCCGTCTGAATTTGAAATGGGATGCCGGGTAGAGAATATGACGACTCTACCCTCGTCTTTCTGGGCTGCTACCGAGTGGATTTGGGCTTTAGAACTCATTGGGCCGAGTTGCCTATGTCCATTGGTTCTTGGTCTGACTGAGAGTCTCTTTGGGCTTCTTCAAATGGGCTTTTACGAATACCAGTTTATTTCTTTAAAGCCTTTTATCATAGTTTGTAAATTTAATTAATTCACAACCTTAGCACTTTATGTCACATTAAATAATGACGAATTTGTACATCAACAGTTAGCCCCCTACTATAAAAAATACGAAGTAAATTTTATAGTATTTACTCGATGAAATCATGTAAAATTCGTGCCGGATAGGATTAATTAAATTTGTGACTTTTGCCGCAAATCTGCATAATCCGGGCAGGATTTTGGATAATTTCGAGATCAGATGGACGGATAGGGTCTTGAAGCTGTAACCGTCGCTTCGAATTTTGGGCGGGAACAGTTACAACACGTATCCCATCTTGCGGAGTTCGAAGGGAATAAACTCTTCACATTCTCTTGACACAGCTGTCGTGCTGACGTGTCGCCGGATAGCTCGCTGATCTCAACCGTAGGATGAGGTTTGTTGCGTTTTTTGAGGAAACCCTAACCGTAGGATCAGCGACAATTTTCGAGTATAAATATTCGAGTGATTCACATTAAATGGGCACGTCTCTTCAGCTTCAGCCCGTCGTTGAAGATCCCGTGGCCGGAGAGGCCGTCATTGGTGAGTCCACCTTGCCCGCCGTTTCCGATACCGAGGAGGTGATCCTCGAAGAGCCGACCCTGAACGAGCCCGCCGCTGCCAAGGAGATTGTCGCCCTTGAAGAGCCGATCCTGGATGAGCCCGCCGTTGCCGAGGAGACTGCCGAGCATGGAGCCCAAGCCGGCGAAGGAGAAGAGAAGGAGGAGGAGGAGGACCGAGAGGTCGCGGGGGTACCCGGGGTTGAAACATAGAGTGTCCCCCATTTTTTTTGTTTTTTTAGTTAATAAGGCCTAAGGCCAAAACAATTTCTTACGAGCAAGTCTACGGCGGCTTGAACCCCCTTTTTTTTTTGTAATGTTTGGATATGCCCGTGGTTAGGGCCTTTTGCTTATTTCTATTTTATGCTAAGCTCGTCATTTTTGCCATACTCTATTCGTCTATATTTTTGAGTTAATTTTCTAATCGTTCTTCTCTATATATACTTTTCTATTTGAGGTTCCGAATGTCCTATCGTATGCTAAGATAAATAACGAAAGATTGAAAGTTCGGAATTCGCTAAGTATAAAAAATGCACGGGTACCTTTTGTCGTTGAGCTCCTTTGACACTTCTCGTCTAATCTGTTCTGTCCGTCCATCATAATTTTCCGCAGGTCGTATTTTCTGAAAAACACATTTGTAAGAAACCACATGTATGTTGTCACATATTTTTTCAGGGGGGTCAGACTTGTTGCCTTAAGGGACGGGTTGGAAGCCCGGTTAGGTTTGTTACCCGGATAGGCTTGTTGCCCTATATGACGGGTTAGTTACCCGGGTAGGCTTGTTGCCTTATGCAATGGGTTTGTTACCCGGGTAGGTTTGTTACCTTATGTGGGGGTTTGTTACCCGAATAGGTTTGTTACCTTATGCGATGGGTCTGTTACCCGGGTAGGTTTGTTACCCTAGGTGATGGGTCTGTTACCTGGGTAGGCCTGTCGCCTTGACGGGAGTTTCGGGACATTTTTCCTTTTAGGCCGGTTCTATTGAGTCTTGCGATTCATGGTTTTCGGGCCTATTTGGTTTTGGGTTTGGATTGAGACTGCGCCCATCGTTTAGGATAGGCTGCCTACGTACCCCAAATTTGGGGATCAAGTCATTACGTAGTTCAGGGGAGACCGGGTAGGTCGGGTTAGGCGTAGTATTTCCTTAAGTGCATGGCATTCCAGCTGCGGAGGACTCTTGTTCCGTCCGGAGTGGCTAGGCGGTATACTCCAGGTTTTACTACTTCGGTGACGATGTAAGGTCCTTCCCAGTTAGCCCCGAGCTTGCCCGCATTCAGCTCGGCGGTGTTCTGGAAAACTTTTCTGAGGACCAACTCTCCCACTATGAATTTTCGACGTTTGACCTTTGAATTATAGTACCTTGCTATCGAGTTTTGATAGTTGGCAATTCTTATCGAAGCTTGTTCTCGTCTTTCGTCGATGTAGTCGAGCTGGTCTTCCCTCATTTCGTCGTTGAGTTCTGCGTCCAAAGGGGCGAATTCCCTTCGGAGGCTGGGTGTCTCTATCTCTGCTGGTATTACGGCCTCAGTGCCGTGTACCATTGAGAAGGGGGTTTCCCCGGTGGCCCTACGCGGGGTAGTTCTGTAGGACCAGAGGACTCCTATGAGCTCGTCTGCCCATCGTCCTTTTTTGGTGTCTAGGCGTCTCTTGATTCCGTCCACTATTACCCGGTTAGCTACTTCGGCTTGACCATTGCCTTGAGGATATCTCGGAGTGGACGTGTTCAAGGATATTTTCCAATTTATGCAGAAGTTTTGGAATCTCGTTGAAATGAATTGTGGTCCATTGTCAACTATTATCTCTTTTGGGAGGCCGAATCTGCTGATGATGTTTTTCCATAGGAAATTTTCTACATCAACATCTTTAATGTTTGCGTACGATTCTGCCTCCACCCATTTTGAGAAGTAATCGGTCACGACGAGTAGGAACCTCTTCCCGGCCGGGGCCAGGGGGAACGGTCCTACTATGTCCATGGACCATTTCATGAACGGGTACGGGACTGAGACTGATGAGAGTTCTTCTGCTGGTCTGTGTATGGACGGGGAGTGTCTTTGGCATTTGTCGCACCTTTTGGCGTAGTTTTCACTGTCCGCCAACATAGTGGCCCAGAAAAAACCTTGCCTTTTTGCTTTGTTTGCTAAAGATCTTCCTCCCGAATGGTTGCCGCATTCTCCGGAATGGATTTCGTGAAGTACTATTTGAGCTTCGGTCTTTCCTAGGCACCTTAGGTAGGGTCCGGTATAGCTACGTTTGTACAATTTTTCCCTGATTATGCAAAATCTGGCGCTCTGGATTCTTAGTTTCCTAGCTTTTTGCTTGTCTCGAGGTTTGGCTCCGGTTAGGATGTAGTTAATGATTGGGGTCCTCCAATCATCCTCTTCCATTTGGATATTGCAAACTTCGCGGGTTACGCTGGGTTCGTCTATCGTTTCGACCGGGATTATCCTTCTGACCTCGGGGTCCGAAGTCGAAGCTAACCCGGCCAGTGCGTCTGCTGACGCGTTTTCACTCCTCGGTATTTGGACTATTTTGACGTGTTTGAATTGTTGAATTAAGCCTTTTACTACCGAGAGGTATTTTTCCATCCTGTCATCTCGGGTGGCATACTCGCCACTGATCTGACTGGTAACTAGTTTTGAGTCGGAGTGGGCCCTTACTTTCCGGGCTCCCACGGCTTTTGCTAGTTTGAGGCCGGCGATGAGGGCCTCGTACTCGGTCTCGTTGTTTGTCGCGTGGAATTTCAATCGAAATGATTGTTCCAACACTTCTCCCGTGGGAGATATCAAACGAATTCCGATCCCGGATCCGCCTTGGTTTGACGCGCCGTCGACTTCGAGTTTCCATTCTCCGTCCTCGTGGCCCTCTTTTGAACCGTCGGCTGGTAATTCGACGAGAAAGTCAGCCAATACTTGTGATTTCGCACAGGTTCGGATCTTGTATTCTATGTCGAATTCGCTCAATTCGACGGCCCATTTCGTGAGCCTTCCCGATTTATTCGGGCGGTGGAGGATGATTCTCAAAGGTTGGGTCGTCATTACCATGATGGTATGGGACTGAAAGTAAGGCCGAAGCTTCCTCGCTGCGGTTATCATTGCCAGCGCGAGTTTTTCTATTGCCGGGTATCTGGTTTCAGCGTCTTCCAATGATTTGCTGATGTAGAAGATCGGCTTCTGCTCTCCGCGGTCCTCTCTCACGATTACTCCACTCACCGCCGATGGTGAGACAGCCAGGTATAAAAACAGTGGCTCTCCCAAGATTGGTCTGGTGAGTATTGGTGGGGTGGAGAGGTACCTTTTCAGCTTTTGGAAGGCCTCTTCGCACTCTTCGGTCCATTCGAACTTTTTATTACCTTTCAAAAGTTTGTAGAAGGGTAAACATTTGTCCGTGGCTCTTGATATGAACCGGTTAAGAGCGGCGATTCTCCCAGTCAGCCTTTGCGTCTCTCGAACGGTCCTTGGGGAGGGCATGTTCTGGAGGGCATTTATCTGGTCGGGATTGGCTTCTATACCTCGCTGTGTGACCAGATAACCTAGGAATTTTCCTGAAGTTACCCCGAAGGTGCATTTCGTCGGGTTGAGTTTCATTTGATACTTTCGTAGTATGTTGAAGCAGTCTTCTAGGTGGGTCACGTGATCCGTTGCTTGGGAGGACTTTACCAACATATCATCGATGTAGACTTCCATAGTTTTACCGAGATGTTCGGCGAACATTTGGTTGACTAATCTTTGATATGTGGCTCCGGCGTTTTTCAATCCGAAGGGCATAACTTTGTAACAGTATATTCCTCTATCGGTTATGAATGCCGTTTTTTCTTGGTCCTCGGGGTGCATTAGGATCTGGTTGTATCCCGAGAATGCGTCCATGAATGACAGTAGTTCGTGCCCACATGTTGCTTCGACCAGACGGTCGATATGGGGCATCGGGAAACTGTCTTTTGGACAAGCTTTGTTCAGGTCGGTAAAGTCGATGCAAACTCTAGCCTTCCCGTTTTTCTTTTTCACGACCACCGTATTTGCTAACCAGTCCGGGTATTTGACTTCCTTGATGGATCCGGTTTGCAGCAGTTTTGTGACTTCTTCGTTTACGGCTTGGGCCCTGTCCGGGCCTAGCTTTCGCCTTTTTTGTTTCACCGGCTTGTAGCTCGGATCTACATTTAGGCGATGGGTTGTGATGCTTGGGTCTATGCCGGGCATGTCCTTGTGAGACCAAGCAAAACAATCCCGATTTTTGGTCAGGAATTTGAGGAGATCTTTTCTGACGTTATTGTCTAGTCCTTTCCCGATTCCTACCCGGTGGTCCGGGTTGTCGGGATCGATCTGGACCTGGACTGTCATTTCCAGGTTAGGTCCATCCGTATCGGTGGTCCTTTCCTGTCCGTCGTCCTCTTTTTCGTCTACTGCCATTAATTGCTACGCGGTAGATCGCTCCTGTCCGGCTTTGACGGCCTGGATGTTCCGGAACGCGCTCATGTAGCAAATTCTGGATTGCTTTTGATTTCCCTTGATTTCAACGATTTTTCCCGCCCTATTCGGGAAGCGTATTAGTTGATGGTAGGTTGACGGTACGGCCTTCATCATGTGCAGCCAAGGTCTTCCTAAGATCATGTTGTAAACTGACGGGCAGTCCAACACTAGGAAATTTTTGGTCTTCCCGACCCCTGCTGCTGCGAGGGACAGCCGCACCGTGCCAATGGCATTGATGGTTCCTCCATCGAAGCCGGTTAGCGGGATGGCTTCTCTGTTGATCTCTGTTTCTTCTACTCCCAGTTTTAGCAATGGCTCCAGGAAGATCACGTCGACTGAGCTCCCGTTATCGATTAGGATCCTGTCCATCGTATACGAGGAAACTAGGAGTGTGACGACCAACGCATCGTCGTGCGGACCAATCAGTGTGGCCGCTTCACTATCTTTGAATGAGATCTCGAAGTCTGGCTCTTGCCTCGGTACGATTACCGGTCCGGCCTTGAGCCTCCTCTGATGGGCCTTGATGGAGTTTACCGAGTTACCATGTAGTTGGGAACCTCCCACGATAGTGTAGATTCTACCGATGGGCTCGGGGATGTCGCTGAGCTGCTCTCCGGAATTCTCCGTTTCTTCGTACGTTTGCTCGTCTGATTCCTCGAGCATGTGTACTCGTCCTCTTTTGCTAGGCTGTATGCTTTCGCGCGGCGTTCTGTGTTGCTCTTCTCTTTTCTGGCCGGTCTGGTGTTGATTTTGGGGAGGGCTTTGCTCGATCGATTGCCCACCTTTCAGCTCATTGCCGAAGTTTATTTCCCCCAATTCTCCGTTGATGTAATTTTCCGCTAGGCGAGCACGGAGTACCATACAATTCTTCGTATGATGTCCGAATACCTTGTGGAAGTTACACCACGCTTTCGGGTCGTGCTTCGGGAAACCTTCGTGGCTGTATGGTGGGAAGTCTCTCGAGCTGACCAAGACTTCTCCAGGAGTTTCTTCTGCCTCGATCTGTTCTTCGGACTCCGCAGTTTCCGAATTTACGTTGAAAACGTACGGGCTTCGCGGGTTGGGCCCGTTGTTGGCCCTCGGATTCTGGGTTTGGAATGGGTGCTTATGGACTGGAGGGGGATTCCTTTGTCCCCTGAACGGGATGCTGTGATTTCCGGCCCTAGGCGGCGGCTGCTGCCCGGGTGGCCCGGTATTCCGCTGGTGGACGGGTAGGGACCCATGTCTCCTTCGCATGGCTTCGAGTTCTTCGTCATGCCTGATCCAGTTGGATGATCTGTGGATTACGTCTTCGATGGAGTCGTAACGATTCACGACGATGTCCGTTTTGAACTTCGAGTCGTACCATAATCCGGCCGTGAGGACGGCTATGGCGGTTTCGTCACTGATCCCGTTTATTTTGACCATGGTCTTTTTGAACCTGGTCATGAAAGCTCTGAGGGGCTCTCCTCTCTCTTGCTGCAATGCATAGAGGTTTGCCGCCGTGATCTCAGTTTCCATAAACATGGAAAAATGTTTGAGAAAAAGGGTCGTTAGCTGTCCGAAGTTGTCTATGGAACGTGGTTCAAGTTTCGAGAACCATTCCATCGCTGGGCCGACCAGATTTTCAGAGAAATATTGGCAGCGCCCAGCGTCCAATTCGTGCGCTTCCAGATGGGCTCGCCCCATCGCAATCCTGAAGGACCTCAAGTGTACTTTGGGATCGGTCGTCCCGTCGTACTTTGGCACATATACTCGTCCGCCTTCCCTGAGTATAACGTTAGTTATGACGGGCTTAAAGGGTGTCCTTTCTGCCTCCTCCACTAGACGTTCTATCTCGGGGGCAGCGGTAGTGGCGCTGTGCACGCGAGAGCGCACGTGAATGAGCTTCTCATTCATTTCGGCCATTGAGCGTTTGAGCTCCTCCAATTCTGTGCGTTGGGGAGCTTGTTCGGGACGCACAGCATGGAGGGGTTCCTGTCCGTACACCGGGCTGGGATACCTCGGGTACGTGACCGGGTGGCCGTTGAGGGCCTGGCTGATGTTACGGCTTTGCTCGTACCCCGATTGTCGGTTTTGGGGTCCCGGGCGTTGGTGACTGCTCGAAGCAACATTCCCCGCATTAGACGGGTAGAAGCCCGTCAAGGGGGTAAAAAGAGGTGTTCCTGTTTCAGGAGGCGGGGGAGGCGTCGCGGGTCTAGGGCCGCAGGGTAGTCGGGGCTGGTTTTGCCTTGGCGCTTGCGGATTGTCCACGTCGGCAAAGTCGAAGTGGACAGCGTCGAGCCCGGTCCGGCCTTGACTCCCAGAGCTTTGTCCCGGATTAGTCCGGTTAGCGTTTTGGCGACGCTCATTTTGGGCTTGGTTGGCTTCCAGAGATTCGAGTCGCTGGCGCAACTCTCGATTCTCTGCAGCGCTAGCCTCTAGCTGAGACTGTAGGTTGCTTGATTCCGTGTTTGGATCTGGGTTGTTCACCTCAGACCCGTTCACGATTGCGACTTCGTTGTTGCTCATGTTCGCGGAGTGCTTTGAGCTTTTAGGAGTTAGCGAGATCAATTTCCCACAGACGGCGCCAAACTGTTGACGTGGTTTCCCACCTCAATCAGTCAAGTGTGACTTGTGAATGTATGATATTTTTGGATGAAGCAATTTGGTGGAATTCGATCTCTCACGTTGCAAGCTCACGATTCACTCACGATATATGTATAAGTATATAAGCGATATAAATGAGACGAGGAGTTTTTTATAGAGGTTCGTCCCAAGGCGGTAGTTGACTACTTCCTCTGTTAGTTTATTGCGACAATGAACATAGACGGATAGCTACAGGCAGCCAAATCACGTCTGAGAGCAAGAAGAAATGGAGGAAGAAAGAAAGAACACAACAAGATCTCAAAATGACAAGAATGCCGGGTAGAAATTCTTCAGTGTATCCTCTCGAGGTTGTAAATGTGCGTGTGTGTTGATCTGAGCTTGAGCTTGGAATTTATAGACTTCAATTCTTCCCGTTGAACTTCCAGGAATCGAGGGGTCTTCGCTCCGTGCTGACCGGGTTGAATGGACGATCTGGCTACACGTGTCCCACGACTTCGTTCTGGTCGTCGCGTTTGAATTATGCCCGTTGAAGACTTGACTCCGTGCTCCTGGTCTTCCGTCTGAATTTGAAATGGGATGCCGGGTAGAGAATATGACGACTCTACCCTCGTCTTTCTGGGCTGCTACCGAGTGGATTTGGGCTTTAGAACTCATTGGGCCGAGTTGCCTATGTCCATTGGTTCTTGGTCTGACTGAGAGTCTCTTTGGGCTTCTTCAAATGGGCTTTTACGAATACCAGTTTATTTCTTTAAAGCCTTTTATCATGTAAATTTAATTAATTCACAACCTTAGCACTTTATGTCACATTAAATAATGACGAATTTGTACATCAACAATCTTCAAACTATGTTTTGTAATTACTATATTATTGACGTGTTGTATAGATTTTTTTCAATTATAATGAAAATTATAATTGTATTTAAGTTATAGATTACTTATTAAAATTTATCAATTTACTTATTAAAATTTATCAATTTATAGAAGTTTTATTGTATTTAAGTTATAGATTACTTATTAAAATTTAAAAAAGTAACATTTCAATAAAAAATGGTAAAGACATAATTCCATTATCATAAAATATAAAACCATCATTCTATTGTCGGTTCAGATTCCAAGGATAACATCATGGTGATTAGAAAAAAAAAAAAAAAAAACGACAACATAACCGATAAATCAGCAAAGAAATAACGTCGTTTAAGTCAATTCCATGTGTGTTGTCATGTTGTGCATTAATGATAATAGTCGTGTACTACCAAAATTCTATATAAACAGAAATATATTATTATTATTAAACATTTTTTCTCGTGTTCATAAATATGAAAACTAAATTTTTTATTTTAATTATATATATTATATATATGAAAACTATATCAATTTGCCATACATAGTATTTACTAATATATATAATTTATTATATATGAAAACTAAATCAATTTGCCATACATAGTATTTACTATTGATCATATTATATATCTATGATTGTTCTCTTCATACTATATATGACATGTTAGTGACTCAATCTAAAAAAACATGCGATGAAGATTAAAAAAAAAAAAACGTATGCGTCTCTGACAACCTCATTTCATTCATTCTACATTTATCTTAAAATAATTAAAAATATAATTGACCCAAGAAAGGTGGTAATATCGTGAAGAGATAGTTAAATAATATTATTGACATAACGTGCCTTGCAAAAATGTGTATCATCGGTTTGTTTCCTAAAAGACAACAATAAGAAGCTGTATAGTTTTTTTCACAATTGTCTTGTTCTCTTTGGAACTCACTTCTAAATATCTTCTTCTTCTAATTGAAACCTATATATCAAAACACTTAATATTTCATTAAGAATAATCGTAGTAGAATAGACAATATTGCTATTAGAAGGATAAAAATATTGAAACAGTAAAATCAAGTAAAATTTAAAAGGATAGTAGAATGGACATTATTCACATGATCTAAATATACGATTTGTTTAATCGTTTGATACAATCCTCATATATCCAATTCGATCAATGTTTTCCAACCAAATGATAAAAATAAATTAGTCATAACTTTATTTTTTCTTTCTTCCAAGTTCCACCAAACTCAATCTTATTAAGCATAAACATTATCTGAAAAAGACACCTGTTATATATACGTGGCAGATTTATACCATAATAATATATCTGGTTTCTCAATGTCATGTAGGAAAGTCGTTAAATGGTAAATTACACGCTAATTTCCATTTCTCAACGGCTCAAGAAAATATGCAAGTTGGAAATAAAATAATATTCGATTGTAAAAAATAAAAAAATAAAAAACAAAATGGCTTGGTAGACTTGAAGTCAACGTCGTCCCTTGCCTTGTTTTATATGCTTGACTTTTGGTAAGAAGTCAAGCGAAAGAAAGAAAAAAAAAACAGAATGGTAAAAAATCATTGCTTACTATATTTGTTACTACTTTATCTAATATAATAAATAGGGTAAACTGCGGCTAATGTACCCAATGTTAGATCTTTTGCGAATATGTACCCAATATTTATTTTTGGTGGCTAATGTACCCATGATCTGTTAGATGTTTTCGTGTTTTCCGTTAGTTGACCGTTAGAGAGTTATCATCCTCTACATGTACACTTTTCGTATTTTTGACATAATTCACTCATTTTGTGTCCAAATTTTATGCACGACCTATGGTTAGAAAGATAAGAGATAGATCTACAACTTTGTTGTTTTAAGATTTGTAAAATAAGTTTTAGAAAAAATACGAAATTTCAAATACAACGTAAAATTAGACGTTAGTTTAATACAAATTATTTGTTTCGAGCAAATTAATATATTTAATGACTTTATATCGTGAAACGTAAAACTAAAAATTAGTAGATAAATATTTTATCTTTCTAACGGGTGTTTATTTATAAATTTTGGATAAAAAACGAGTGAGTTATGCCAAAAATATGAAATATGTGATGTGAAATAATCTTTCATATTTTTTGCATAACTTACTCATCTTTTGTCCAAAATTTATAAATAAACATCCGCTGGAAAGATAAAATATTTATCTACAACTTATTAGTTTTACGTTTCATCATAAAAGTCATTAAGTATGGTAAAATTTTCTCGAAACAAATATTTTGCATTAAACTTACGTCTAATTTTACGTTGTATTTGAAATTTCGTATTTTTCTAAAACTTATTTTACAAAACTTAAAGCATAAAAGTTGTAGATCTATCTCTTTTATTTCCAACCATAGATCATGCATAAAATTTGGACAAAAAATGTGTGAGTTATGTCAAAAAAAAGAAGAAAAAGTGTGCATATAGAGGAGGATAACACTCTAACGGTCAACTAACGGAAAACACGAAAATATCTAACAGATCAAACATTGGGTACATTAGCCACCAAAAATAAACATTAGGTACATAATTCGCAAAAGATCAAACATTAAGTACATTAGCCGCAGTTTATAACTAACTTAGAGAGTCCATAATTTTGACTGCTTTTCTTATATTTAATTTCTACTTATCTATTCAAAGATTTATTATTCATAGTGAAGAGTTCATTAATTTATAATTAGCCGACCAAATCTAAGTTGGTGGCTTTCTTCTTATGAGCTTGCTCTAAGAAATTTCATAGTAATAGCCACGGAAGTGACTACATATACACGAAATAGTAAATAATACTATATCATATAGTTGCAAGGGAAAAAAATGTGAATATGCAATATTATATATGTATATATATATCAAGATTGGTAATTGGTTTACGTAATTAACTTACGTGCTTCGGCATTGCATTACGTATGTTATGAAACAATAACTATATCATTATAGATTTATTTTTTCCATTCTTTTTGTAGAAGATTTGGTGATGACAAAGATTACTACTTGGCCGTCAAGTAAAATAATAGAATATATGTGTTTATGTTAATTTTCACATATTCAAAGATTACGTTTATGTTTGGAATGTTGTCTTATCTATGTTATATTATATATTAACAATTAAACTATGTGTTATAACATATTAACATGTGATATCACGGCTATCATTTAAGATTGAGCTGTCCAAGAATCTCTCTCAAAACTATTTTCCTCTTTTATGCGCACATAATAAATTTTGATTAAAAAATCTATTGAAAATTATATTTTTTACAATCTTCGGAAATAAGTAACCTTATTTATTGTTAGATTCCGTGTCATCGAGCATTGAAAGATTATTTATACTCGTTTGTTGGTATATCGGAGGGTCTACAGACTACAATCGTTATTGAGGATTAATGAATGAATGTTGGAAACTTATAAGATTGAAGGCTGATAAATACATGAACATCACTATTCGACTAGTGTTCGACGATCGACAAGATATAACCAATTTTCATGAATAGTTTTATTGTATATGTTGTGAATTTTTATTACCTTATCATTTTCTATTTTTCTCGTAAAATAAAGTACCTGATGATGAGTTCGTAGATGTAGATATCATCGAGGATTTCACATTACGTTACCAAATACCATGTGTATATATATATATATATATATGTATATATATACTCTTGTCTAATTATTGGTACTTTGATTTGCATATTTGATAATATGCTTGTTGTTATATTAGGATAACCAATTTCAAATTAAGGAAGAGAAAGAGCTAAAAATAAAGTAAATTTAATATCTAAAACTCTCATTGATATTCCAAAGTTATGATATAACTCTCTCGAGTCACTTTCATTGGAACCTTTTCCAATGAAACAAAATCTACATGTATATGATATGATAGAGAGAAAAAGGCATACCGTTCCATACATAAAACGACAACAAAGAACCATAATGATATACACTAACTTTCCCAACCTAAAACGACCTAACATGCATACAATCTCTCGTACGAGTAGTTTCACTCCCTTATTGTAGTTAGAGCACTAATTATAACCTAATACACCTAACAACAATCTTACTTACATCTTCAAATTTGTATGCTCATCTCTTGTGGATAAGGAACAAAGATTATCTATTTTCATATATATATATGGAATGGATATTTTACTTCAAATAAATAAGTTGGTGCTTAGGTTGGCTTAACCCTATCACATGGAAAATACTAGAATATGGACCGTATAAATTAATTAGTCACAATGCATCTTAAATTCATAATTAATAATATGAAGAAGAAGAAAAAAAAGGTTTGAAAAAAGTTTATATATGTACGTAATTGATTACTTGAGCGGCTGCCTTAATTACACTCTTGGAATCAAGTCGTCCATCTAACTTTATTAAAGAAGTTGATACAAATATCTATATATATATATCATATATGTATCTATAGTGATGACTCATTACATATAGGGAAAAAAGAGAAACCAAGAGAACATGGTAAAGGCAAAAAATCAGTCCAACTATGGCATCTTTGAGAATTGATTGAAAGCTCTATATCGTTATTACTCACCCAATTATATATATTTATTTCTTTATTGGGTGCTAATATATCATTTTTTCACATTGACTGTGTAAACAAGCAAAGTGAGGATTCCAAAGGAGCTGATCAACAGTTGCAATGTCAACATTAATTTGAGCAAGCAAAGTCGTACCAAAGCAGAGAGGTATTAAATCAAAGAAAAGAAAAGAAATAATTAATTACGATAATTGAATGTTTTATACTTTATAATATGATAAATGTTGGTGGTGACTAGGTGATCCATACCATAAATGTTGACGCACCATTCATTACCGTGCGTTCTCACACACAAGAACACGGGACTCCTCTTATATACTTTTGTCCACTCACGTGTCACAATGTTCGATTGAAGCAGTAAAAATAACAAACCACATTAACGGATTCGAAAATGGTAATGTACAAAATCTCCGGCCTTCAATCTCGGCCGTAGATCATACCGAAAATGCCAAATCAATCCCGACCGTCCGATCTCTCCAAAGATTCACCGCCACGTCAGCGTTTCTCATGCTTTTGTTGCCCCACCCGAACTTCGGTCCACGTGTCACCAATCTAACTGATTTGGCATCATCCAAGTCGAGTCCGAAGCGAAACGGAAGAGTTGGAGGTTGGACAAAGAACCAACAAAAGAAAGCTAAAAAGAATTTTTTTTTGTTTTATATATTCTTGACCCAGTGACTTATTTACCATTATACCCCTGAGACCCACCGGAAAAGCTCGCTGATCTCCTCGCCGACGCGACTCGCCTCCATATCCCACTCTCCGCCGCCCAAAACGACGTCGCTCCGGCGACTCGAGCCGGTGAAGAATCTCCCCGAGCTTCGAAACGACGCCGCTCGAGAGGAAAACGACATTGAGAGCCTGTCCACGTAGTCCCTTAGCCAGCTGGTCCTACCGGATGATGCCACGTCAGAGGCCAGGCTCGACTCCATAACTGTCGTCTCCGGGAAGAAATCTCGCCGGTTTTCTTCCTTATATTCCGACGACGCATTTCTCCGGTGATCTGCGACGGTGCTGAGTACGATCTCCGAGTCCTCCGCCACGAGGTAATCGAAGGATCCGATGGAGAAGGACCTTGAGTTCGCGGCGGGAACGGCGTCGTTCGCGGCGTCGCGAGGCGTCGTTTCGCGGCGGCTGACGTTTCCGATCTCGATCCTGAAGCTCTCTCCGTCGCACCGGCTCTCGCAGTCGCCGCCGAGTTTCTTGAGTATCTCGGCCTCGCAAGTGAAGATCGGCGAGCGGCAGAGCGGACAGGTCTGGTTCGACCGGAGCCACGTGTCGACGCAGAGAGCGTGGAAGGCGTGGCAGCAGAGAGGAAGCAGACGGAGCTGATCCTCCGGCTCGAACTTCGACAGGCACACCGCGCAGTCCGCCGCGGCCGAGGAGGAGTCGTCCTGGCGCCGCGTGACGGACGAGAACGGGAAGAGCGGAAGCGCGTCGACCGCCGCGTCCTTGGGATTCTCAGGCGAGACTCGGCGGCTGAAGCCCCGGCGAGAGTCTCCGACGCCGGAGGAGGAGGAGGACGAAAAAGAAGAGGAAGAAGAGGACGACGCGGTCGCCGAGAGGTGGCGGAGGCAGCGGCGGTTGAGGTGGCGGAGGAGGAAGCAGAGCGAGACGGAGGCGACGACGGTGACGGCGAGGATGAGGACGATGATGAGGATGCTGGGGCTGAGGTTGGCGAGCGACGGCGCGTGGCGCGGCGCGGCGGGAGGGTCGAAGCCAGCGGTGGTTGGCGGCGTGTCCATGGTGGCGGTGGGTTGAGGTCCGAAGAGGGTGAATGGCGGTGGAGAAAGTGAAGAAGAAGACATTGAGAGAGTTTGGTTTGGGGTTGATCGGGTAATGTTTATGCGAGTGTGTCTGAGAATAGAAAGAAGGAATTAATGTCAGGATTAGAATTTGCGAGTCACGCGCAAGGCACGTGAGAAGAATAGGAAGATCGTAGATAGATAGGGACTTGTATTTTTAGTGGATTGGTCGTTTTTATTTATTTTATTTTTATTTTATAAAAGTAGTGGCTTGGTGGTGGAGTTGTGATTTTGGTTTTGTTTGGGTTATAAATAAATAAATTCAGAATTGGAGAGTAAATAAATGAGAGTAAATGCATGTGCAGGAGGAGGTGGAGGTGGAGGTGGGTGTGAATGTGGTCTGATCGGAGTCTGAATTAAAGACTCGTGAAATGATCAAACCTTCCCACCTGGCCCATGCCTCACCTCACCCTCAGGGTTTCATAGTATATATAAAAATGGAGCAAACAATTAATGAATTAATTTTTATAATATTGTATACTTCAATTTTAAGGTTAATAGCTCAATATGTACTTAATATTTTTATTTTAGTGATATGTACTTACTAGCTCATTATTTTGCTTATCTTCGAAATTTTGTTGTATAATTTGACAAAGTGATCATAATTTTAATAAGAAATAAAATAATAAACATTGAGAATTTTCTACCAAAAAGTAAAAAGAAAGAGTTTATATTACTAAAAAAAATAATAAACATTGGATTCATTCTATTTACCTTGTTATTATTTCAACATTAATGTAGGGATCTCACAAAAATTTTATTTATTTATATTAAATTGCTGAAATATGAAATTGGTAAATGCTGATTGTTGAGCAGCAATGTTGTGGTGTGGCCTGTGGGACTTCTGGCTCACAAAATCTAGTAAAATACAAAAAAAAAACTATATCGTCTCATTTGATTGAGGGGTCCATAGGATCGTATGTGTATGTATTCGCATGAATTGATATATTTTTTTAATAATTGGAAATTCATTAGTGTAGTACAGTAGTAGATAAGCTATAACTAGATCACTATACGTGTATATTTCTTGTATTTCTAACCCTTTCCATTTTGATGGAGTCATGCAAATTGCGAACTATACCACTTCCTCGTTTGGAATCATTTATCAACTTAAGTATTTAATTGTTGCCCTCCCAAGTCACGAGCTATAAATTTAAATGATTGCATGCTTTTCAAAGTTTGGGTATTAGTGGTAAAGTACCATATATTTTCTAAGTCTAATGATGTATATGTTCTAATATTAATTATCCAAAAAAATGTCAAACAAAATTTAATTCCGTCCAATTTCATCACTGAATGACAAAGAATGGACACTTATATGTCAAACAAACTTAATTGTCCATTATAGAAAATGTTGTTTTTGTTATTGTAATAGTGAGATATATAGAAAGAGATAGGACCATTCATTATGTAAAATGAGTAATAAAGAAGTTATTTAAAAATTAAAAACCAAAAATTATGTGAGATTGACACGTGTCAGTCACTTGTTACTTTTTTAAATGGACTAATTACTTCAATTGACGGAAGTTGGAGAGAGTTAAATTTTATTGACAAATTTACCGGCCGTTAAAACAAAAAAATTGAATCACCCCTATATTGTGAAAAATATATGGAATTTTTGCCGTCGATATATATATATATAACTATCTATGAGTAATGTTTACGCAAAATGTTAACAGTATATAATATATGCTGTCGGGATATGATTATTAGTAGCTTAAGTGTCATACATCGTGAAATGTAATTTATGGAGAAATGGCAAATACCGGATATTATATTGTTGATGAATTCTTAAGTATTTTTGTTATGTATACTTAATTTTTTGTATAATTCAGTATTTGATCAGAGACTAAATATTATTTTAAAATTAAATTGAATGAAAAGTTTCTTAATAATACTTTAATATCTAGTGAATAACTTATACTCAATAGGTAGCTATATATAAATGTTAGCACATACGGGAAAATTGCAATAATATCAGGGCATTTTTAAATCTAAACTTCGAAAAATGGGACTGTCCATTAGCCAATCGCCATTAATTATTCCTCACAAAATATTATTATTATTATTATTATTATTATTATTATTATATAATGTGTTGCCATAGATTATGAGCTGGAGGATCCAAACTCTACTCAAGATTCAGATAATATACGATGGTCCATGGCAAGTAAACCTAAGGACCTATAAAGCAATAAATGAAATACATAATGAAAATATAGGTTCAACTTACCGAACTTGCCGATAAATCGTTTGCCGTTATCGACGGATTAATCGATAACTTACCGGATTATCGACGGAAAACTAATAATACTGTAGCTTACCGATTACCGATCTTTTCGATGATTATCGACGGATTATCGACACTTATCGAGGATTATCGATGAAAAATCACTAAAATATTTTTAAGAATATGTTTATTAAGTTTATAATGTTGATAAAACATTAAAAATGCCAAAAATAAAATCTTTTTATACTTAAACATAAGTAAATAAAATATAGTCGCACTCTCACATATGTAAATAAAATCATCGAAAAGTGCAAATTTTTTTGAAAATACATATTTTTAATATTTTTCAAGATGTTTGCCGATTTTCGGCAAAAATCATGGAAAAGTACTGGCATGGCCGTCTTACCGATAACTACCGGCAAGACGGATAATCGAAGATTATCGAAGATAATCGTAGAAAAATCGAACATATACAATGAGGAGCTTTAATATATCTATCAAAATCAAAATATAAACAGATCGTAGACTTATTTTAATTTTCATGTTAAAATAAATACCCCATCTCTCACAATAATGAAGAGAATGGCGTAAGGTCAAAGAAATTCCATCAAGACCAAACGTGCATGGAGTGGAAGTCAACTGCTTTTTAAATAATCCTTATGCTAATGAGGAATCTTCCACTTTTTCTTTTTCTTCTTCTTTGTATTCAGTAAACAAAGCCATTAGTGAAGCTGTATATGTTATTCTTGTGCTCTTGTAAGTGACGTTCTTTTTGGTATTTGACAAATCAGTGAACTATAAAGTGACATCTGATATAGAAATAATACGACGTGTATTACTACTTATATTCAAAATTATTGACATTGTTTGCCTCTCTTTGTGATTTAGTGTGAACATGGCCCTTACACGCTTCATTTAACAAAAAATAATGATATTTTTAACTTCGAACCATATAAAAATAATATAAAATTATTATCATTTGAAAATATACATATATAATATATATATAGGGGAACTTCAATAAGTATGTCCGGTGGAGTAAGTTTGAACGAAAAAATACACGAATTTAATAAATTGTAAAAATATGCCCGAAATCATATTCTAACCCAAGCCTACGATTAAGTTAACCCGACCTCACTCCTCCCTCTCTCTTTCTCTCTCTCACCTCCCGACTCTCTCTCTCATTTCCTCACTCTGCTTCTCCGTCATCGCATTGACCGAGACCAAGGCGACCTAAACTCGCAAAGCCTCTCCCTCGACCAAGAGCCCGACGATGAAGCTCCCCACGCTCTCTCCTCCTCTCTATCACCTCTAGGGTTTTCCTCTGCGAATCGTTCCTCACCCACTCCACGACTCAGCCAATCATCATCGGCGCAGCCTCGAGACCTCTCCTCCGTCGCCGAACTCCGTACCTTCTACGGTGCCGACCTCCGTGCTGCCATCTTCGCACTGTCAGGTTTCAATCTCCACCGAATTTGCTTGCTTACTAGTTATTAGGGTTGTGGATAAAATTCCTTTTCTTTGTTTTCCTTCTCGAGTTGATAATTCTTACATGCTTAGGAATTGTTGTATTTCAAGTTTTGGGATTTAGGTTCAGATTTAGGTTTTAAAATACACACAATATGTTTGATGATATGCAACTATGAAACTGTGTGTTTAATAATTAAATGTTGCTTAACGTCCCTGAGGTTCGTTTCCTTTTCATTTTTCGGGTTTGGCAGAAAAATTAGGGTTTTATGAGTTAGGGCTGTTTGCTTTTGGTGAATGTTTAATAAATTTAGTGCATTATTTTGAGTGCTAATGCACGGGTTTATCTTATTCTAGGTCCCGACTTTAGTTCAACTCTAATAACCGTCTCAGACTTTAGTTTTGATCCACTCGGAATCAATTTATTTAAATAAGAAAACTCAATTTACATCTCTTGTAAACTAAATTAGGAAAACGGTTTGAGAGACTTTACAATGTTTAGTTGGAAAACGGTTTTTACAGTGTTTACTTTTTGGAGACTTTTGGAATATTTTGTGACTTTTTGGAGCTAGCGGAGACTTTGTAACTATTTACGTTTAATAAAAATTGCTGCCCATGTTCAATAACTGTCCAATTTTTTGAAGTGGCGGTTGCGGGATCTTTGCGCTAAAATATGTCGAACATCTCATGCGTGGTGACATCATGGACCGTATAGTCTCCTCGGATATGCTCAAATTTCAGCAAGAGCTAGCGGCTGCACTCTTTCAAAGCGCGGGAAAGGATTAGCGTACGGTTGTATATCATAGTGCGTCCCTTTTACACATGGATTAATATGTAGTGGTGTTTTGATGCTTTTTTCATCATAATCCTACTGAATTGCTTTTCCTTATTTATTTTTTTTTGTCATTTTGCAGGCTGTTGTGCTTGACCTGAGTCTTGAGTCTGAGCTTTTAAATGACGTGCAAAAATACTTGGAAGATCTCATCCATTCCGGGCTTAGAGCTCACCAATACTTGGACGATCAATCTGGATAGGACATCAACCTGGTTCGATATTTAGTTGATTTAGGGGTTGATTTAGTTTCTGTTTTGGTAATTTGGTTGATTTTGCTGATTTGGTGGTTGATTTTGTGGACAACCTGTTCTCTTATGAACTCTTTCTAAAGGAAAGTTTACTAATTGTAGTGAGTATGATATTTATGTTTTCCAATATGATAAAGAAGTTTATGTACGTAGAGTTATGAATATCTCAGTCGAGCTTTTCCACTTACATTTCGGTGAGTCCTTGATCACGAATAGCAAAACTGTTGATTACTTTTCGTATTGGTTCATTTTGATCGTTACCCTTCTCTTTTGTTAAGTTTACTTTTAACGGAGCTAGTCGCAAACTGTTGAATCTCGGGAAAGGCTTAGCGTTCCGTTGTAATGTATAGCGCATGATAATTTAAAGACTTTTGGATATTTTGCGACTCTTTTGTGTCTTTTGTGACACTTTTGTGACTTTTGTGAACTTTTCGTTAGCGCGCGAAAGCATATTTTGTGACTTTTGTAAGCGCGGGAAAGGACTACCGTACCTTTGTGGAATTTACGGTTAATTTTCGAAAAATTTAATTGAAAAACTGTTGCCCCCGGAGACCAAAACTGTATTAATAGGTTTCAAAACTGTGTATTTTTTTTGTCTCGAAAAATAAATAAAGTTTTAGAAAAAAATTAAACACAAATAACCATTCACCCTCGTGCACAAAACTGTGTTAATGGGTTTCAAAACTGTGATTTTTTTTTTTTTTCAAAAAATAAATAAAGTTTTAGAAAAAAAAATGTACAGTTTTAAAATCCACTTCAACAGTTTTCTCCTTCAGGGTGTACATTTTTTCCTATACAATTTTACGGGATATAATTTAGGCACACAGTTTGGAAATCCATTTACACAGTTTTGGTCTTGGGGGACAACAGTTTATTAACCCTATTTATTCACCAAAAAACATGAAATAAATTTAATCTTTCAAACTTTTTAAAAAAAATGTACAGTTTTAAAATCCACTTCAACAGATTTCTCTTTCAGGGTGTAGAGTATTTCCTATACAATTTTACGGGATATAATTTAGGCACACAGTTTGGAAATCCATTTACACAGTTTTGATCTTGGGGGACAACATATTGTTAACCCTATTTATTAACCAAAAAACATGAAATAAATTTAATCTTTCAAACTTTTTAAAAAATGTACAGTTTTAAAATCCACTTCAACAGTTTTCTCCTTCTGGGTGTACAATTTTTCCTATACAATTTTATGGAATAAAATTTAGGCACACAATTTGGAAATCCATTTACACAATTTTGGTCTTGGGGGACAACAGTTTATTAACCCTATTTATTCACCAAAAAACATGAAATAAATTTAATCTTTCAAACTTTTAAAAAATATATACAGTTTTAAAATCCACTTCAACAGTTTTCTCCTTCAGGGTGTACATTTTTTCCTATACAATTTTACGGGATATAATTTAGGCACACAGTTTGGAAATCCATTTACACAGTTTTGGTCTTGGGGGACAACATTTTATTAACCCTATTTATTCACCAAAAAACATGAAATAAATTTAATCTTTCAAACTTTTAAAAAAATGTACAGTTTTAAAATCCACTTCAACAGTTTTCTCCTTCTGGGTGTACAATTTTTCCTATACAATTTTACGGGATAAAATTTAGGCACACAATTTGGAAATCCTGCACAGTTTTGTTCTTGGGGGACAACAGTTTATTAACTCTATTTATTCACCAAAAAACATGAAATAAATTTAATCTATCAAACTTTTTAAAAAATTTACAGATTTAAAATCCACTTCCACAGTTTTCGCCTTCAGGGTGTACATTTTTTTCTATACAATTTTACGGGATAAAATTTAGGCACACAGTTTGGAAATCCATTTACACAGTTTTGGTCTTAGGGGACAACAATTTATTAACCCTATTTATTCACCAAAAAACATGAAATAAATTTAATCTTTCAAACGTTTAAAAAAAATGTACAGATTTAAAATCCACTTCCACAGTTTTCGCCTTCAGGGTGTACATTTTTTTCTATACAATTTTACGGGATAAAATTTAGGCACACAATTTAGGCTAATTTAGTAAATTCATTCTGATTTTGCCCGTATAGAAATGGGTTAGTAAATAAGATATGTGAGGTTGGATATAATATACTTAATATGGATTGTCATGTCATGTGTTGATGATATGAGTACAAGTATATCTAGCTCTATGGGAGCATACTACAATGATGTAAAGACTAATATATCATTATTGTTTATACAATCAATCTCTTTTTTTCTTCTTCTGAATCTTGCTACACAATTGCTCTGAGAATAATTGCTAGCATTAAGAAAAAATTCATGGATCAAATTAATTCTCATTAATAAGTTCATGAGTAACTGATACAAAACAAAGTTTGGAGGGAAAACTGATAACACTGTTAAAAATGGGTTAGTAAATAAGCTATTTGAGGTTGGATATAATATACTTAATAGTGACATTTCTCAAGTTACACAAACATTTCTCAAATCGGAGCACGGTTTCTAGATGCTCTTGTCACTCTAATTTTTCAAGTTCACCAATCCTCTATATAATCGCCTGCGATTACAACAATTCATGCATCATAACCCTCTCTAATGATCCAAAAGTCTCATGAAAATCACCAGAATATTTAATCAAAGTAGTCGTGAAATTAGTTTAACGAGCGTACGGGAGTTAACGATAGTTAATGATCTCAAGACATTCTTACCTTCTTGCTTGTTTCCTGGAGCTCGCCAGCGAGAATGAACTCGTCGAGTATGAGGTAGACCTTCAACGAAAAAGAAGCAATAATATAAAGGTGAATATAAAAGAAGCAATAATATCCACGCAGAGCGAGAAGAACAGTCCCGCGTAACGCCTGTAGATTACCTTGTGCGTCCGGAACTGCAACATGGTGAATCATATAAGACACTTCACAAACAACCCACATAAACTCATGTCAAATAAAATCCATCTAAACTCCATGAGCTCAATTAGAAGACTCATCACTAAACATGTTCATTTCTAGCACAAACAAACCATAAACCACAAATCGAAACACAAACCGTAAACCATAAACCACAAATCTATGTCTAACCTGAGCTTCGGAGTGATGCGGGTCAAAGATTGCCTCTGTCGTGGTCTGAGTTCCGTCGACCAGGGAGCAGACAGAAAAAGGACTCAAATCGTGCGCGTGCTGGGTTCGTCGACGGGAAGGTGCCGGAGAAGGCTGGGTTCATCGAGCTGGGTTTCAAAATCGTCGAGCTGGGTTCTTCGAGCCCTAGGCTGGGTATCGAGCTGGGTTTCGAAATCGTCGAGCTGGGTTCTTCAAGGACTGAAATCTTCGAGCTGGGTTCTTCGAGCCCTAGATGGATTTTTTTTTTCTTTTGCTGAAATGAGGGGGAACGAAGGAGAGAGAAAGGGGGAGGGTTTGGGCTGGTTAGTTTAACCATGGGTTGGGTTAAAAATGAAATTGGGGAATACATTTGTAACTTATTAAAAACGGGTACTTTTTCATTCTAACTTACTCAACCGAGCATATTTATTGACTAAAAATTCCCTTGATACTTTTAAAACGCTTTAATTTTCTCAATTAGAAAAATAATTAAACATTATGTAAATAGACGGTTAATGAGCTAAATCTACACTAAAATTACAAAAAATAAAAAAATTGTCGTTTCGCCTAGTTGTAGAACGGAGGGTAGGGCTAAAACCGAGTAAAAAACCCCGAGTTTTTTCATTACCCAAAACCCGAACCCGGGTTTTTGGGTTTTGACTTTTCAAACCCGAACCCTGATTTTTTAAAGACAGAACCCGGAAATCCAGGTTCGGGGTAATTACCCGGTTTTAATTCAAAACCCCGGATTTAAACCCGAACCCGGTTTTAACCTACTTTTTTATTATTATTTGAAGTAAATAATTATAAAGCCATTAGAACATAATATTACCTAATCTTAAATACACAAATCCAAACTTTTTACACATAAGTGCAATATTGGTGTTAGTTTATAGATATAATACTTAGTAAAAACAAGTTTATAAATATTATAAAAATAAATTAAATATTTATATATATTTATTTAAAAATCCGGATTTTAGTAACTTACTAACCGAGTTTCGGGTATTCTAACTCAAAACCCGAAACCCGGAACCGGTTTAATTCGGTTACGGGTTTTTCAAAATTCGGTTTCACCCGATTTTAATTCGGTTTTGGTTTTTTTAAACTCGATTCGGTACTGTGTCGGTTAAAACCCGCATTTGCAGGTTTTATGTGCAGGCCTAACGGAGGGTAAACAAAAATCAACACTTTTTCTGCTATTTATGAAATGGATGTGTTACATTTACAATTAAACACACCATTAAATGGGCCGAACGGAATCCAATTAGAAGCCCAGCCCATTAAGACCCAAAGAAATCATCTCTCTCCCTTCTCCGACCATCTCACACCTCTTTCCTCCGATCACTTTCTCGCCGTGCCGGCGACTTCGTCTGAGGATGGATCTCTGACATCAATCCTTCCATTCATTCATCTTTCGAGCTTTCCGCTCAGGAGGTAATCCGATACCCTCCTCTCTGTTTCCTTTTCTCGATTTTCTAATGTCAAATCATGCTAATCCTTACTTTAAGAGATGATTTGAATCGCTGCAATGTTTGTGTTTCTGGGTTTTTCCGAGTGTTCTCTGTTGACGATGACATTTGGTTTTGATTCGATTCGATCCGTATATTTGTTGGCTTTGACTTTAGATATGAAGCTTTTGGAGACGTGTAAATGTTTTGTATGTGATTACTCTGGAAAATATTATATCATCGTGATGAATATAGTTGAAGAAAGCTTGAGATGTTCATTTGTCTGAACATGAAGAAGAAGAAGTTTTAGTTGATTTCTTAAGTGATAAAGTGAGATAAAACAAAGAAAAGGGGGAACGATTAGAGGCTTTTGTTGAAAGTTCGGACGGAAGATCTATCTTTCATCCGTCATCTTTATGAAAGAGTGAAATTCATACTTGTTCGCTGAGAATCTGAGCGCTTTTGCTAAGTATAAGATGTCTAATTCAAGTTTTTAGGAAGGATTTTAGAGTTAGGCTGTAAGTTTACAATGATGAAAGTTAATAGTATTGATTTTGGGTTTTTGTAATTTCCAGGAAATAAACTACATGGATGAACCGGAAAAACAAGATCGTAATGTTGGTTCAAGATCCCAGAACTCTATTTTGCCGATTCTCTGGTTCTTTGCTGTAGCAGTATGCGTAAAATTCCTCCTAACCCCATCCTATCACAGCACGGATTTTGAGGTCCACCGCCATTGGCTGGCTCTTACCCATTCTCTCCCTCTCTCTCGATGGTACTTTGACGAAACTAGCCCTTGGACTCTTGACTATCCTCCATTCTTCGCCTACTTTGAACGGTTCCTATCCATTTTTGCAAAGCTCATCGATCCCCAAATCGTTCACCTTCAGAAGGGCTTGAACTACAACTCCAATACTGTAATTTACTTTCAAAGAACCACTGTGATACTCTCTGATTTATGCCTTTTGTACGGAGTTTATAGGATGTCGAGGAATTTAGATTCTAGAAGGAGAAAGTTGAGTTGGGTTTTGGTGATCTGGTCCCCGATGCTTGTGATCTTAGATCATTTGCATTTTCAATACAATGGATTTCTCCTCGGGATCCTTCTGATTTCGCTTTCGTTTCTTGAGGAAGGGAGGGATTTGATGGGCGGGTTTGTTTTTGCTATTTTGTTGTGTTTTAAGCATCTTTTTGCAGTGGCTGCGCCAGTATATTTTGTGTATTTGTTTCGACATTATTGCTGGCGAGGAATTTTGAAGGGTCTTGGGCGACTTGCAATGATGGGATCGGTGGTTGTTGCTGTTTTCGCCGCAGCCTATGGACCGTTTCTTTATTATGGGCAGGTGAGATTATTAGCTCATATATATATATATATATATTGTCAAAAAGCTGATATATTTTAGTCACATTTCTTTTGGTTATTTTAATGACCTAGGAGTTTTTGAAGAAAAAAACAATGGAGAAACATATAATAGCAAATTGAAGAACAGAAGAAGAAAAAACTATATATTTCTAGTATTTTGGAAGCTATATTATGGGCAGGTGAGATTATTAGCTCATATACAAAAAGCTCATATATTTTAGTCACATTTCTTTTGGTTATTTTAATGACCTAGGAGTTTTTGAAGAAAAAAATAATGGAGAAACATATAATAGCAAATTGAAGAACAGAAGAAGAAAAAACTATATATTTCTAGTATTTTGGAAGCTAAAGATAATATTAAACTTGAAAGAATATTCTCCCTCTGTTGTATTGGATGCCGAATTGGACCGACACGGAATCGATGCTGAGTGAAGTATCTGCAGATACGTGATACTGTATCATACTATAATTGATTTCATGAAATATATGTATAAAAAGTTCCATTATTCTGAACTTTACTTGTTAGAAATTTAGAATCTCGATTTCTTTATTAAAAATTCAGTTAAATTTCCTTCTATTACTGTTTTTGTCTAGTTACCTTGAGGTACCAACGATTTTCGCGAATTGTGTCTATGCTCAGTTCATTTGAAAACTACATAAGATTGAAGTGGTAGTGGTTGAAGAAGAGGATCTATTCCCAGGAAAATACGATAATTAATCTCATTACCTTGCTAATAAAGTGTCTCTGAAATTCAACATGGGATTTGTGTTATAACTGTCTTATCCAGAGGATTACTATGGAAATATTCAAGTGTCTTTTTTTTATCTGGCATTATAAAGAATATTTACTCTTAAATAATGCAGTCTTAAAGCGGATTGTATATGCATTTTTTTTATTATTCCTCCTGTTTGTTTATTAATTAATTTTACTACCGAATTTATAGATACAACAAGTGATCAGTAGAATGTTTCCCTTTGGGAGGGGACTTTGTCATGCTTATTGGGCACCCAATTCTTGGGTTTTTTATATTATGCTCGATAAAGCTCTCGCCTTCACCCTTAGTAGACTAGGATTCAAGATCAAGATGCCCGAAGCTTCGTTTACCAGTGGGCTAGTTGGAGATTCCTCACCTTTTGCTGTATTGCCACAGGTAATTCTTAAAGCCATGAACTTTTAGTTAGGTATAATGCGTTTGATGCTAATCATTTTTTTTAGTGTTGCACCAAATTCGTGGGTTTCTGTATCTATGATGGATAAAGAAGAAGCCTATTACCACACTGCTAAGTCTATTTCGAGTAGAGGAAATGGGTAAAACCGGTGTTCCAACAAAAATTTTTTGCTTAAAAAAAGAAGAAGAAGAAGCTGGAAATGGATTTTTTGGAAACCGGAAATGGAAATCAGAACCTTTTTTTTTCTTAATGGGTACCTGTTTGTGTGGATACCGGGTTTAAACCGGTTCTAGTGTTAAATTAGTTTATGGTTGAAAAAATTGTCTAAAAAAATCTGTTGGTTTGTGCTAATTATATAATCACATCACTCTCAAGTTTTAAGATGCTCGGTGGCCAAGATTAGTTATACTTAAAGTCTTACAATTAGCATCAATAAATCTATGAATGCCATTTTAGAGCTAGTATAATGCCCCATTAGATATATAATCTATATTGACAGTGCATGAGTTTTATCCTTTGTTATGTAATGTACAAAAATGGCAGATCACGCCGTTGAGGACTTTGGCAATGGTACTCCTTGCTCTTTTGCCGTGTCTGATCAAAGTGTGGTTAAATCCGCGGCCAAAGATGATAACAAGATGTGTAGCCTATGCTTACACGTGCGGGTTCCTGTTTGGGTGGCATGTGCATGAGAAAGCATCGCTTCACTTTGTCATCCCTTTTGCTTTAGTTGCAGTGCACAGTGTGGATGATGCCAGGCATTTCTTCATCCTCTCAATAGGTATTTTATTTTGCTTAAATTAGATCTAATATGATTCAAAATTCGGAAATAAAGCTAACAATATCCCAAGTGAATCTGCAACTCTGCAATGAGGTTTAGCTGGAGATTGCCTAGAGAAATCTGGTTAACAATTCTGAGTCATTTATCAACATGAAATTGACACTCGTGTCATTTTCCACGCTTATCATTTCCCGCCCCATAAATAGCGTAGGAAACAAAATACTTATAATTCAAAAAATGTGATCTTAGTTCTTACATTAATACTATTTACTTCCATGCAGTATCGTGCTACTCGCAGTTCCCGCTTCTATTCGAAGCCCAAGAATACCCGATAAAAGTTGTAGTGCTACTTCTGTACTCCCTGTTAACGTGGTTAGGGTTTTCTGCACTCTTTTCAACTGGAGCAGTAAATCAAATAAAAGCAAAGGTAAATTCAAGAGGAGGGTTTAGTATAAGTTGGGTAGGGAAAGTTTATTTGGTTGGAATTGTAATTGTAGAGATTTGGGGTGAGTTTTTGCACCCTTTGGTTCTTGGTGACGAGCTTCCATTTGTTCCTCTGATGCTGATCTCAGTCTATTGTGCAATTGGGATCTTCTACTCTTGGATTTGGCAGTTGCTGCGCATACTTAGATTATAGTGTTCACTTTCTTGACATACTTCTATAATACGGGAATAGGCCATTGAGTTTGTCTCTTAGTTAGACTGTCACTATGTAAAATGACCATGTGACCTTTGATTTTGTATTTCTGATTTTATTTGATCTTTTAAATTACTATGTGACACCTTTCAATTTGTACTTCTGATCTTATTTAAACTTTTTAATGGAGGGTAATTTTTTTACCGACATTTGAGGGGAAATTTGGACAAGAATAAAAGATTAGGAGCTAATAGAAACTAACTGAATTAAAAATTTAGTTTCTCTAACTATTGCCTTGTACGTTTTTCATTATTTGAGATCTTTACTTTGTAGTTAATAACTATTTGGCCCTTGATTTTTATATTTGGTTTCCTACATATAGTTTGTTGATGTTCTACTCTTGGTTGAGTTTCAAAGACAAAAGTTTCACGAAGTTTAAAGATTCAAATATTTTCGGGTTGATTAAAGTGAATTATGAAAAGTGAAGCATTGTGGGATGTATTAAAAAATAAAAATTCATGTAAAAAAAATAGAGGGGATAGTATAAATCAGGGTTCTAACGAAGCAACCTGAAGAGTTAAAAATGAATTGTAGAATGTGTTAAAAATGGAGCATTATGAAAGAAATAATGACATAAATACTTAATATTTTGATTTTTGTACTAATATAAAGTCAAATATTTTTCACTGTCAGTATTTTCAATTCCACTGCTTTGCTTATCTCTAACAAAGATAATTACATCGGGTTACAAAATTCAAATTTTTGAGATTGATATATGAAGAATTTGAGATATTTTAGGTAAGAAAATGAATTTGAAAATTTGGATTTTGAGATGCCTGTATGAAGATTTCGATGAATTTGAAAAGAAGAAAAAAAAAATAGAGAATGAAAATTTGGATTTTGAAGATTTATATGTGAAGAATTTTGAGAGTTTTGGGAATTCATTTGGTAAGAAAAAAAAAATTATTGTAAAAAGAAGGAAGAAGTGGAAAGCCCAATTAAAAATGGGCCAATAAAAACCCAGAAAGCCCAATAGAAAGAGTGATGCTTCTGAATCTAAGACCAAATCACACTACATACGAACCAAACCAAAGCCGTCTCTCTCTCTCCGAGTCCCAAACTCCGACGATGTTTCGCCGCGCCAGCACGTCACTCCTCGGCCGCGCCGCCAGGGCTCGATCGATCTCCGGCGAGGTATCGGCGGAGGCCAGCGACCCGGGCTTCGCCGCGGCATGGAAGAAGGTGGTCCCCAACATCGAGCCTCCGAAGACCCCTCTCTCCTTCATGAAGCCCCGTCCTCCCACTCCGTCGACGACCCCTGCCAAGCTCACCGTCAACTTCGTCCTCCCCTACGCCTCCGAGCTCTCCGCCAAGGAGGTCATTTCAATCTCCCTTCCTCGCTCTCTCTGCTTTGATTCCGTTCGTCAAATCGCCTGGGTTTTTTTCGGATTCAGTTTGGATCAGTGGATTGATCCGTGATTCGATACTGTGAAATTTCAATGTTGCTCCCTCTTTTTCTAGTTTGATCTTGGTTATACCTCGAATTGGGTGGGATATTTCTAGGGCTGGTTTGGTTTTGGTACCGGCATTGGATTTAGCTCCTTAATTAGGGTCGTTTGCTTGATCGGTGATCGGGGAAATTCGATGTTATTTTGGAAATGAAACTGGTTGTTTCCGTTTGATGTGAAGTATTTGGTTTTATCTTAGTGTCGATATGTTCGGCATTTTAATTCTTGTTTATTTGTTGAATCATTTGGATTTTTGGGTTTGGGCAGATTTCCTTTTTGGATTTGGTGGTGGCATTGAATTTATTTACTTCAATTAGGATTATTCGCAGGACCCGGGATTTGGGTGTTTCATGCTCCTTCGGAAATGAAACGGGTAGGCTAGTTTCTGGTTTTTAGATTCGATATCCAGATGTTTTTTATGTTTCATGAGAAGTTTTGGGTTTCATCCGAGTGTATATGGGCTCCGCATTTTGTCTACATCGACATGTTCGATATCAATTTCTCGTCTGAGATGAAATCCATTGTAGCTAAAAAATTTCTGGTTAAAATTATCTATCTGCAATCCTTGGGAAGTGTGATGGTCCGAAAAAATTCGCAGACGAACGTTTTAGAAGTTCATTTTTATTATTACAAAGAAGAATATTGGGAGAGAATCTGGAGAAGAAACAAGGAGGAGTTAGCTTTTTGATCACACAAGAGTGAAGTAGTTCAAATGCAAAATCTGAACGGTTTAGCAGACGGGCTCTATTAAAAAAAAAAAAAAGGTTATTTTCCAAGATTAAGCTAAAATGCACCATACTTTCAAATAAAATAGTTTACCGTGCATTGTTTGCTGTAATTAGATTCCTCCAATTATCTCAAACACGCTCCCAGTTATTTTTTTTTTAGAACCGCAAAACATATTTATTAACTACAAAGATACCTTTAGCATTTTGTTTATCAAAGAACAAAGAACGTTTCGGATAAGATTTCGGTGAGTAAGGGTAGTTTAGTCTTTTGGTAGAGTAAAAGCCTACTTAAGCTAGAGGAGTGACTCATTGATGCTAAGTTGTAGTTGTCTCTCTTTTTAATGATCATTCAAACCCAACTTGCGCTTATCAATTTGAGCTTTATCAAGAGTTTATGTTATTTTTAATTACAGATTTATGCTTGCCGTGTAAGCATTATATAAATTTATGGATATTGGTTAATACATAACTAATCAAAAGCATTGTGGCGAGGAAATTGTTTCTAGACCTTTTTAAGTATATTGTTAAGAGAACTAGGGGTTTTGATAATTAGTTTTGGCTTAGTAACAGCAGTTTAGTGACTTTACTTAGAGTAATTCTTGTAGTTTAAATGGACGGATTTACCCCTGACCCATGCCCAATAACACAACAGGTCGACATGGTCATTATTCCGGCTACAACCGGGCAGATGGGAGTTCTCCCGGGCCACGTATCAACCATCGCCGAGCTCAAACCCGGACTTATGTCCGTCCACGAAGGAAGTGACGTGAAGAAGTACTTTGTGAGCAGCGGGTTCGCGTTCATTCACGCGAATTCCTACGCTGACATCATCGCAGTGGAGGCAGTCCCGCTCGACCAGATTGATGCCGCCCAAGTGCAGAAGGGGCTGGCAGAGTCCACCCAGAAGCTGAGCTCGGCCTCAACGGACCTCGAAAAGGCTGAGGCCCAGATCGGAGTCGATGTCCACAGCGCACTCAACGCTGCCCTCACGGGCTAGTTCTGGCATTATTTTATTGTAAGGGCTTTTTCGTCATTCTTCAAAATATCTTCTGTTTGTGCTGAATGTAGAATTCAATACCAATAATGTTGGCTCAGCATCATTATGCCTTTTAAAGGGATAGGAAAAACTCATGAAGAGACTGATTTTTCCCTCTGCTTTTTTTGTAATTCGGAATTTGCTTCAGCGGGTGAATAAATTTGTTTTCATCTTTGAGTAATTGGTTTGTAATGCCCCTGAACTTAACATGTTTGTGTACTTTGCTCTTGGAATTTCAGTTTTTTGCAGCAATGTCCCCAGAACTTTCAAACTGTAATATTTCCAGACAATACCAATATAGTAGATTATGAGTCTTGATGATACAATCCACTATTGTCTACAAAAATGTTGCGAAATTTGATAAAATTGAATTATTTAAAATAAATAAATAAACAAAATTTGGCAGGAAATTGCAGCAACGAACAAACTTGAGGCATTATTGCCATTCCTCTTATGTTTTTGTTGAAAGAAACAAAAAGATTATGACCGAGGAATCTAGTGAATTGACTTGATTATGCAAGTGGGAATCTATTAGCCATACAGAGAAGTATCTTGTTTGTCATTTTATCCTTCGTTGGAATAAGCCACATCCGTTTTGTGCCACGTTTATCCTCATATGTTGATGATGCTGGACAAGTAATCACACTGAGCAATTTTGGCCACAATTTCTCGTTGATCTTTTTTTATGCACAAACTTGTGTAGAAAATTGAAACTTAGTATCCAAACAAACATGCGTAGAGGGAGAAACGTGATCGGAATCACGGGTGTTCTTTCATGGTTTCCGTCTCCATTTTCATCGTGAAGGCGTTGGGCCTAGTGGTGCCCGGCATGCCAGTCAGGCCCGGTTTATTATGGTCAACGTCCGTAGTAAATTATAACGTAAAACATTGTATAAAATTTTACGTATGCGCCCGTGTAACTTTGAAACTGTCAGTGAACTGAACTGCAAAGTCCGTCTCCAGCGCCTGATCACGGGAATAATAAGAAATTCGATGAGGTCTCAATTCAACATGTGGTGTACGAAAAAGAAATAAAGAACTAATTACTTGTGTACAAATCTAACTAAAAAGTACTTTCGTCATATATTAAAGTTGGTCATCTTTTTTCAATTTCAGTGGAGAAGATGATAACTGGATCAACATCAATCTTTTACGGCGCCTTATTCACTAACCACCAATTAAGTTTAATTCTCTTTTTTTTTTTTCTTTTTGAAATAAAGTTTAATTCTCTTTCTAGTGGAGAAAATGTTATGTATATATATATATATATATAGTATTCTAAGAATCAAGATGCAGGGTATTCAATCCAAAAGAGAGGTCAAAATAGCATAGGGTCCGTTCGGTACAGTTTATTTGTTTTAAAATTATTTTTAAGTTCAGCTAAAATAAAACAGAGAAGTGTTTGGTGTGATTATAAAACACTTGTTATTGGTAACAAAAGTTAATTTAGCATTTGGTAAAATAATATATTTAGGATAAAAAGAGAAATAAACTAAAACTTGTATTTTTGTTTTAAAAAAAAAAAAACTACGAATCCTAGCTTTTAAGGCTCATGTCCAAAATTTTAAAATCGCTTTTGGATTTTTTGTAACACAATTTTACCAAACATCTAAAAAGTAGTTTAGTTTACTTTAAAAACAAAAACGTGTATTTTTAAAGTGAACTAAACGCACCCATTGTGTACATTATTTAAACACTTGTTCTTATAGGAAATCTCCTTCACGTAATTTTGCTCTCTTTCAATATTTTTTTCAATCTTTGGGCAGACTTGATTCGTTGGTTATCCGACTCTCCTGGTTAAGTTTAATTTCGAAATGAGGTTATTAAGTGTCTTTATATAAGTATAATTTATGAAGTTTGATTAAGCTTAAATATAAACATAATTCACAGTTGTTAACAATAATTTTTAACCTTGCAAAAAATTGTTGGATTAAAATTTTCTGGTTCGAGAAAAGTGATTGAATTTCTTAAAAAATGTTTCTATTGTTAATGTTGAAAAACGGATCAACACTAAAGCGGCTCAAGTCTTGATTTTGGGCCGGGTCCAATGTCCGTTTGGCGGTCAAGTCGGTGTTGAAGCTTGATTCTTCCTTCTAGATAGGCCAAAAATATCTTCCGGAATTGACGTCTCCGTTTCCGTCTTCGTGTCTGAGAAAACTTGAACTTAAAGTATTACGGAGGGGTTGACTTTGTATCCACCTCTGACGCTCAATATTTGTTGGTATTTAAGTCAAGATATTTAAGAGAAGATAAAACAAATGTTTCATCGCTTTATTAGAGGGCGTTTTTGTGAGTTGTGATGACTTGATCGGAGTTGATCCCAATTCTTTTGAGTTGTTCTGAGTTTCCGTTTTGATTTAAATGAGTATCTATTTATAGAAAGGTCCAAGGACCTCTTATTAATTAATAATTGTTTTATTAAGCCCTGAACAATTAAGATATTATTTGTGCGATGCTCGATGCGCAATGTTTTTAATAAGTTATTTAAAGGCTTTTTCGGTACAAGTATCATCACTTTTTTATTGATTTTTTTTCCGGGCCGAGTCTCGTTGACTTTTAGCCACTATGGCCTCTTGGACACCTTTTCTAGATTGGGCCTTAATTTTTTTGGACTCCGAAAAATACCCATAACGTCTATTAACTTCTAGTTTATATATATCAAAATTTTTATTATTGAACCTTCCGGTGATGGAGTCGGAGACTACTAATAGAGGAAGTCAAACCTACAGGCATCCCTCTATAAGTGCAAGGCTTTCTTAGCTGTGGTAACCCTGCATAAATTTTGACAGTTATCTCATATCTAATCTTGGAACGAGGAACAGGGAACAAGCTTCCTTCCTTCGCTTACTTGCTTAACCGCTAATTGTACGTATTGGCCCTGAATACGCGAGACCGTTAGGAGTTCTTCAAACTTTAGACGATGGGTCAAAACTTGTTTTCAAGAAAAATCTCTTTCCATTTAGAGGTGATACTTAGTTATTTAGGATCGGATCATCATTTTTGTGTTATTGTTGTACAAATTTTATTTTTATATTTTACGTAAAAAGAATTATAATTTTTAAATTTTTTTCTAAATTTATATTTAATTCTTTAAATGTCATTTTTACGGAAAAAACAAAATTAACTCTAATAATTCGAAGTAATTTGAGGTTCTGTCAACGGAAATTCTCGTAAATTTTGTATATTTCATAATATTCATATATTATTTTGTCAATACTCTTCTTAACAATACAAAGTTGAACACGTGTTCTTTTTCAGTAAATTGTTAACAATAGTTCCAACCAAAGTTCGTGAGACATTAGTTTCGTTGAACACGTTTCAATAAGCCATAACTACATATATAATATTCGATAACGAAATTAAAATAAAATTACACAATGAAGAACAATACATTGACTTTTCTGGTGTGGATGTTCAGCAGAAATATCGGCAATAAAAGCATTATTACACGTGTGTAATTGCCATTACTATAATTTTAAATACATTACCAACAAAATAATAAAGATCCGCCTAAATAGTGAATCGATTATTTAAATCCAGTTTTGATCATCGAGTAACATGGTTGAAGCCAATTAAGTAACTAAACAGCTGTTACTCTTTTATTTGAGGAATCTTTATTGCTATTGTCAAATACTATTATTATTGTATAGGGATATTCACATTTCACGGAACAAATACTATAAGTATTTTATTAATAAGGAAATTGTACGAAATATTTTAAAAAAATTAATATCTATTTTTTTGTTTTATTCAAGCGAAATATCAATGTTCTTTTCTCATGTTATAGAAATGTACATTTTTCGGGATTGTTCGGTACATTATCTCTATAATGTAAGAGAAAAATATTAATATCTTATAAGACTAAAACAATGAATAATTATTTAATATAGGTTTTTTTAACACTTTTGATATTTATGCCGTTAATATCTCTTATTTAATATCAGCATATGTATTAATGTGATTTTGAAGCTAGCTTAGACAAAAATAAAATAAAAAAAAAGCATCATTAATCACCTGCTGCAGTGAACAGTCACACTCGTGCATTTACAATACCAATTAGCTAAAACAAATCAATAAATATTCTTTAGTTTCATTGGGCTAATACCCCTCGAGTTTATACCCTTGTGAATTTTGCCCCGTTTGTTTTTTATTATTGACAATAAAACCCCTTTACTTTCAAAAACTAAGAAAATTATAGCTTATACAATACACATACAAATCATGCGGTTTTCAATTTCTGGACTCTAAACTTGTTATAATCTAACATAATTAATAAAAACATTTCGAGTAATTCATGTATTGCATTCAACTTTCCGTTTTCTAATAAATTGTTTTTTTCAAAACTATATTAAGAGATTGTTACTATATGGAATTGCATAGAGAATTTCTGTTGAAATTTAAAATTAATTAGATAAACTGCACAAACATGCAAATTATAAGGGCCTTACTAGTTACTACAATACACTAATCATAATCAATGAAGTTTTAAACGGAATAATAAATCCTAATTAACGAAAGGAAATCTAAAACCACCCCAAGTTTACCAAAAAGCTCGTGCCATGACGTGGCGCAAGATGAGAATGGTCCCACCTAATAATTTGAAGACCCTTCAAGTGAAAATAAAATATAATTAAAGACTACCCAGCAGTAGCTTAATCTGTACCGTCCGTTTCACGGGCTTTATCACACGTGGCGAGATCGGATCGGCCGTGTCAAAAAAGTCCTTTTCGAGGCTGTGGTGGTGGTGCTCATCGAGTGGCACACGTGTGACGTAGCTCCGCGGTCAGTCTGCCCGTGGCTTTTGGGGCAGGGTCCGCGGGGCCCGCAGACAGGGACCTAGGAGCATAGCCAGCACGGTTCTGACTCACGCGGGTCCCACAGGCTTGATGTCTTTTGTTGTTTTGGGATCCTACGTGGGACCCAGTCCGAGTCAGCTCCAACGTTGTGGTGTCTTTTTTTATGTTCTTGTCTTCATTTAAAATTTATTTTAATTAAATTAAATACTTTTTTTCACGATAAATTAATCAAAATGTTATTCCCTCACTTATTGGGGTATGGGGCCCACTTGCATTGCTCATGTCCCAGTTTGTGAAAGCAACGGCTGACGATGAACGTAGCGCGAAATAAAGGCTTCAGAGGGATCGACCATTTACGTAATTGTCCCCTAAGTTATTACTTATTTACGAGACTACCATTCTATCTCGTGGTCGTTGAAAAAGCGTACGTTCTAGACGTAGGTTTTTTAGTAGATACGCGAGGCGTGAAGGGTAGATTAGGAATTCGGATATGACATCACATTTTCTCCACTAATTTTTCTGATGTTACGCCTTTTCCCCGCTAACTTTTGCTATTTTGCACTTTTGGGTAACTATTAGGTGTTCTTTCACAAATTTACCCCAACACTATGTCACTTTTTATTTGTCTATTTTTTTATTATTATTTTAGAATTTTCAGTAATTTCGTAAACTACTATTCTCTTGAAAATTGAGGCACAAGAGAGTCCCGTGAGTGTGATAGGTCAATTTTGTGGAAAAGTTGTTCATGGTTTAGGTTTGGACACAAGAAATTCGTGACCTACAAAATGTAAAGAAAGTCAATTAGCTTGGTTATATTCTAGACCAATAATATATATATATTTTTGAAAGAATTCTAGAATAAAATATTAAATAGTGTCACATATTAAATACTACTCTACGATATAAAATGAGGTATATTGTAGTCATATATAGTGACCATAGATACGGAGTCGATGTACTTACCAAATCGTAAAATATATTAAGAAGATTAATTTTAATTTAATTTACTCTCTCTCTTTAACTTAAACTCCCACCAACAAACCTTACACTAAAGCTAGACTAAAAAGTATAGGCTCACATGCAATCCCAATCTTATATTCCTTTAGTGCTCACAATAATTTTATAATTTATAATTATTAAATTATTATAAGATGACTCTTCCTATAATTGTAGGTGAACTGAACCCAAATAGAATTAGATGACAAGCACGCAAAAGAAAAGGGAAAAGATATGAGAAATCATGGTTGCTCAAGAAATACCCTACATTTAAGGGACCAAAATGATAGAAAATAATTTCATAGGTGCTTAAAGAAATAAAAATAAAGCAGAGAGGCCAAAATTGGAGAAACATAGGCATGTTCTACGGCCAACAGAATTAAAGCCACATGGAAATGGAATACTGAAAACCGCTTCTGGACTTTACAAGTGGATTATTGCTCATCACAATCACATACTGCCGAGCTCACGAACCTCCCACCAATCAAATCCACATTGTTTTATTCCAAATTACCAATATAACCTTCTCGATAAAGACTTTATCGATCAATTCGTTCGTCGTGTCGTGATCGTGTTTTAAATTTCTCATATTTTCTAAATTTTAAGGATTTTTTTTAAAAATGTGATACTCAATAATATAAAAATTAACAGAAATAAAAAAACAAAGAATTAAAGTTTTTGAAGGTTGATTACTAATTTATATATTTAAAATACACATTTGAGTATATTCAATGATAATATGGTAATATACAATAATGCACTAAATTATATCTATATATTCAATAATAATGTACTAAGTTTTGAAGGTTGATTACATATTTTTCTAACTTTTAAGATTTAATTTTTTAAAAATGTGATATTTAATATCGCGCTTAATTCATAAAATGCATATTTGAGTTAATTCACAACAGAAAACGGTCCTTTAAAATAGTAAAATTCATAAAATGCATATCTGAGTTAATCCACGATAAACATTGTGTTATATTTGTGTTAAAAATTGCGTTAAATTCGTATTATATTTAGCTTTAACCGTGTATTAGATCTCATTTAAATTTTTATTTTGTTTATGTTTTTGGTATTATATAATAGATCCCATTGTGTTAAGAACTTAAGATGATCTTTGTGAGGATCAAATGTAGAAATAATACTCATATTTAATCGTGTTTACGGTATTTTTCAATTTGATTAGTTTGATTAGACTTGTTTAGACCAAGGTGTTAAATTTCGCGATTTTCCATGGAAATATCGACCGATTTTTGTTTTTCGAGGATATGCGAAAGGAAAACCTTTTCGTTTCGCTGGTTTTTTTACCATTTTTCGCGAAATTCGCATGGGCAGGTGGATGCAATATCGTTTTTCGTTTTTGTGAGTAAAAATTGCAAAAAATGGTTGGAATTTTGCAAAAAAATCATTTTTTGATAAATTTCGGCAAAAATACCAATTAAACTTTCGGCAAAAACAATTAACTTAATATTATACACTTCAAATAATATTATACACTTAACGTACGTATTAAATTCATCTAACATACATATACACTTAATATACATATTCATTTAATATTATACACTTCCACTAATATTAAATTTGTTAACATACATATATACAATTAACATGCATATTCACTTAATATTACACACTTAATTAACATACATATATTTACTTTACATAATAATTGACTTAATATTATACACTTCAAGTAATAAAGTGAATATTATACATTTCACCTACATATTTAAGTTACAAATGTGTTTTGTTGTATATAATTATGTCTTGTATTTATTAAATATGTAGTTTTGAACCTATATAAATATCTTGTTTAAATACTCAAATATTTTTTACAAAATATCCGTCGAAAACCCCATCGGCATGCGGTATGCCCATGCGAAAAATGCGGTATATGCGGCATGCGGCATGCCTTTTTTTTACAATTTGCCCATCGACATACCCATCGGCAAGCGATATATCCATAAAACAGAAAATGCGAAACGACATCGGCAAATGACATTTTAAACCTTGGTTTAGACTTTAAATTGCCACCTCATAGTTGAAGATATACGGTAATACAATGCTCCTTCGCGCAGTGGATCGCACCGAGTCTTCTCGGCCAACCAGTCTTTCTTTATATACGACCATAAGCTTACGCTGATCTCTCCCCTCTCTCTCTCTCTCTCTCTCTCATTCTCTAAGCTCACAAACCACCATTTTCTCAGCTCACATCCTGACAAACCTTTTTCTTCGATCCCTCGTAATCCGCCATGACGACAAGCCTGTTCCAATTCGCCGGCAGCGAAGACCACGAAGACGCCGAGCCTCACTTCCTAGAAGCCTGCTTCCTCTGCCGAAATCCGCTAGGGTTCAACTCCGACATCTTCATGTACAGGTTCGTTTCTCCAAATTCTCTCGCCGGTTTCAGTGAACGAGAGAGATAGTTCGATCGATCCAAGAATCTGATTCGTGCATCGAAATCGCTGTTGTTTTCAGGGGAAACACGCCGTTCTGTAGCAAAGAGTGCAGGCAAGACCAGATGGAGTTCGACGAGGCGAAGGAGAAGACCTGGAAAATGACGAACCGGTCCCTGAGAACGTCGGAGACCAATAAGGACGCGACACCTGGCAAGGCCTCGCTCACTGGGACCGTCGCTGTAGCCTAAGCTAACACTCACAGTCACAGCGGAAGAGGGAAATAAATAAGAAATAATTAATTGGAAAATAAGAAAAAGAAAGGAAGAGGTTTTGGTTGGTTAAATCTGTAAAGTGGGGGGGTTTGGTTGAAGCAGAGATAAATTTTGGGGTTTTTTTTCTTCTTTTTTAAAATTTGGTGGGTTTATGGATCTATGTTTATATGAGCGATCCTCGAAGGATTGGGTTGATGATGTATAATTTTGTGATGATGTTTTGATATGTCAATATATCAAGAAAAATTTTGAGGCCTTCTCAAGTTTCTAAAAGAAGCTTGATCAATTCCATCTTCACATTTTTTTTCTTTCTATTTACGGTTTTGGTAGCTCAGCAGCATAACCAGAAATTTGACCCCTTTTTTTTTTGTAATTCTGGAACCGGAACAGGAAACTCTCAATCCGAATAAAGAAATAATAGACTCACGGGATTCATAGTTTTACATGATCCGAAGTGACGGGTCCGGAATACTGTATTTAGCCCGATTGAATGTCAAAACCCACGCTATATCATGTGGGTCGCTAGTGATGAACAGTTGAATGCCATATATGGGCGTTATTTTTTAGACCCCGGAAACTGGAAACCGGATTTCAATCCGGATCCGGTTATTAGAAACTTAAATTTAGGTATTTTTCAGTCTTGGTGTACCTTCAAATTCCCAGTAAAAAAAAGTTCGGTCTCTTTTATTTTTTGCCGGCCTGCTGATCCCTTTCTTTCTGCTAATGTCTCTTCATTTTCGGTTTTCCTTTATATTAAAAATAATAATTATTATTATATTATTATTATTATCATCATCAGTGTCCTTGAACTTTCCGATGTTACCGATAAATCGATTACCGTTTTCGACGGATTATTCGATAACTTACCGATTAACCGACGGAAAACCTATAATACTGTATCTTACCGATTACCGATACTTTTCGATGATTATCGACGGATTATCGATACTTTTCGACAGAAAACTTATAAAATATTTTGATAATATCATACCACAAAACATATGTTAAATTATTAAGTGTATATGTATAATATTAATATTAGTTGAAGTGTATAATATTAAATGAATATACATATTAAGTGTATATGTATGTTAGGTGAAGTTAATATGTATGTTAAGTGTATAATATTATTTGAAGTGTGTAATATTAAGTTAAATTATTAAGTGAAGTGTATGTGTATGTTAAGTGTGAATGTGTAATATTAGTTGAATAACAAAAAGTCCCACATTGATAGATGACAAGAGTTTGGTGAAGTTTATATACCAAATATTAGGGACAATGGCTTAGGCCCTTTGGGTCATAAGATTTTGTGGATGGGGGAGGACTCACACAAATGTTACACCACCATAAGCTTGCCGTAAGTATACCCAATGTTTTTTATTTTTTGAAAGAGGGTATACCCAATGTTACTATTTGAGAGTTGAGGGGCACATAGGCTAATTAGCAAATAAAAAAGAAGGATTTTTTTTTTTTTTTTTTTTATAAAACGTGGAATATCACTCACCTATAAACAAAAGAAAATATAGCATTATCCGATGGTTGATACTTGATAAAGCATGTGCAAAGGTCCTATATTTGAGAATTTACGAACCTCAAAGAGTGAGTAATAAAATGGTCTAAACTTGCAAGCGAACGAACACATGACGAAGCTGATAAGGTTACATGGGATAGGAATGAATTATTCTGAAGTCTCAATTTTCTCTATGTTTATTGCATTGCCATTATGTAGTTTGGCCTTTTTCTTTTGGTATGCTTTGTTTTTTTGCGTAGACTTCCTTTTATCTGGTTGGTTGTCAATTGTCATCATTGTTGCATTTGTACTGTACTCTCTAGTCTCTACTCTCTACATGAGATGAAACTCTAGTGTTCAAATGTTATCTCTAACGACGAACCTTGAGGCTTTAACCAAGTCCAACCATTGAGGACACCTGAGGATAAATACAGGACTTGGTTGAATTAAAAACTCTAATTTAGACTCAAATGTTTTAATTTAAACCATGGTGTGTTCTTGATGTAAGCTCGTAAACCGCGCGCTTCGGCCCCCAAATTGTTATGCTCTCAATTATTTCGATATTTTATCTTGTAATGAATAGAAAAATCCCATTTAAACTGAAAATTGTTTTTTCAGTAATCAATTATGAAAAAACCGGTGATAAAATTAGGGGTGCAACCGGGTAAGGTACCCTGTTTTTTCGAAGTACTCAGTACCCGAAACAGATTCGGAATTTTCAAACCCGTGTTTGCCGGACTCCCTCTCAGTTTTATTTTTTAGATAAAGAAAACATATAACGATTCATACGAAGTGTTGTCGAATTTCAGGTAACAATCTCTATGCTCTCGTCATTGTTGTTTTTTAATTATTATTTTGCACTCGAACAAATTATAGAATATAATATTATTATATACTATATGAGTGTCGACATCTTTTGGTTTCAGACTTTAAATTAGTATGCGCGTTGATATTGATATTACATCGAAAATAGCCCGTTTGTAATAGTCAGCCTAAATAAAAAAGGTGCAATTTCCAATAATTGTTTGATATGAATTTATTTTTTTATTAAAAATAAAACAATATTGCATTATCGGTTCACTTTATTTTTCATGGGTGTGCTTTTTCAAAAAGCAATGGCCACATTATGTGATGGATGTAAACCGACAAGTTGTTGTCATGATGCGATCAATTGTAATTGGAACTTTGTTTGCTTTTTCAATGTGTCTCTTTAGCTTCTTCCTGTTAATCATTTAAATTTAAATTTAAATTTAAATTTAAATTAAAAGTGTTTAATTAGAGCTGCGAGTCACGACGTTTAAGGGGCCATCGCGACTCGTCGCGGCGAATTCGGGGCCATCGCGACTCGTCGCGATTACGGGGTGAAAATCGCGACTGGTCGCGACGTGGGCAGTTCGTCGCGACGTGGGAGATGGTGATCTGCGTGAGACGATCGACGGCCCACAACGCGCCACGTCAGCGATCCGCGTGGTGTGTTATTTTGTGGCATTAATTCCCACTCTTCAACCGAATTTTACCCGAAATTAATTACCCAACCACAATTTTTATCTACTTTACTCGAATTCCAACCCAAAAATTTCAATATTTCAATATTTTTCCCCCAACTTTATTCACCCACCTCAATAATTATTCACCCACCCAACTCTCTCCTTAAATCCTATAAATACCACCTCTCCCACCCTCATTTCCTCACCAACAATCTTCCAACTCTCTCTCAAATTCTCTCAACTCTCTAAGTTTTTTCCCTCTAAAGCTCTCAAGTTCTCAAATTTCCCATTATGTCTCGAAGAAGCGGTGGTAGTTCCGGGGGTCGTAGGGCGGCTAGGGATTTGGTTCCTGATTTTAATGCCGGGGAGCAATCGCAACCTACGCCCGAGGGCTACATTCCCGTTGTAGAAACACTTCCCTCCCCACCAAATCCAAATTATCCGACGCACGTTCCGGCATCAATGGTCAACAGCAGCACGCTACGTCGATGTAGGGAGGCAGGAACCTCCAATCCATTTTTTGAACTCTTGTTTCAAGGAGGACCCGCCGACGACCGTATGGAGGGCCCATCTCAACCGCCGGAGGAACCGCCTCAAAGACGCAATCTTACCGAAGAGGAGGGCCCACACCATTCCTCCGTTGTTGGCTCGTACCACGATGGTTCTCCACTCTCGATCAACGAAACCGGCGAAGGCTCCGTCCAACGTCCTCGACGTGCTCGACGTCCGCGACCGGAAACGGGGTAATTATTTTTATTATTATTATTTTAATTATTTTAGAATAAATAATTAATTTGCCACGTCTCTTGAAAGTCTTAGTATGCTCTGTGGTTGCGGTTCCGACTGATCTTCCACATCAGAAACGAATTTCTTGAGATTTAATAATCATTTAATCATATTAATTTAATAAAACTTTAAATGGTTACTTAAATAAGTTAAAAAAATTTAAAAAGGTAATTTGTGATAAGGTGGTGGAAGATTCAACGGGACAGATTTCCGATATTGGCGAGAATGGCGAGGGATATACTGTCCATCCCCATTTCCAGCGTTGCTTCGGAGAGCGTTTTTAGCACGGCTCAATATCTCATCAACGACCGGCGGGCGTCAACCACCAACACACACGTCGAGCAGATTGTGGTGTTGAATGATTTGTTGTTCAACCCCCCCGTGATTGCCGAACGCTCCGAGCCAAGCCATCTGGAGCTAATGACGGAAAGATTCAACGCAATGTTCCCCGAGTAATGATGTGCTCTTTCCTCTCTTGGTTTTATGTCCCTAAGGAGGGTTTTACAAGAGAGGTTTTAGTGAGGCATCTTGTAATATTTACACTGAATATTTACAGCTCTCTTCCACCTTATTGTAATATGCACAATGAATAATACAACTTCTTTTTTTTAATATCTCGTCTTATCGTATTTAATTATATATTTGTTGATTAAATTTGTTCAAATTATTAATATGTTACAAATTAATATTTATTAACATATGTTACAAATTAAAAACGAACATATAAATCAAACTTATTAATATGTTACAAAATAATAATTATAACATATTTAAATACTAATTTTGAAATAAATTAATTACAAATAATTATTATAAATAATAAAAATATGTAAATATAAATTTGAAATTATTGATAAAGTTTGATAATAAAATTCGGGTAAAAACTAACTAAGTTTAACACTGGAAAAAACTAGATACATATGCCACAAGATAGAATAATTGAAGGAACACGAATTTCTCGCCTCGGTCGCGATTTCTCGCGACGCCGCCAGTCGCGACGTCGCCAATCGCACCTCTAGTGCTTATTCATATTATTTTTCATGATTTTAAGTTTTATAGTAATAAGTAGAGCTGCGAAAAACGTTGCCAAAACCACTCGCGATGCGTCACGACGTATTCTTGGAGGTCGCGACGTTCGCGACATTTTGTTGGAAATCGCGACTGATCGCGATTTGCGTGTGTGGTCGCGACGTGGGGAGGGGTGATCCGCGCACTTGATCCGACGGCCACGATCTCGCCACGTCAGCGATCCGATGGGTGTGAGATTTTGTGTTTTTTTTGGACGTAAATTCCTATACTTTTACCCGAATTTCAATAAAATTTCACCCACCACAATAATTATTCACCCACCCAACTATCTCCTCAAACCCTATAAATACCACCCCTTCCTCCATCATTTCCTCACCAACAATCTTCCATCTCTCTCTCAAATTCTCAAAGTTCTCTCAATTCTCAAAGTTCCCTAAAGTTCTCAAGTTCTCTATTATGTCTCGAAGAAGCGGTAATTCCGGGGGTCGAAGGACGGCTAGGAGATTGGAACCCCAATTTCAACCCATGGCTCCCGGCCAAACTACGCCCGACGGCTACATTCTTGTTATGCTACCGGCATAAATTTTTCCTTCCCCACCAAATCCCGATTACCCCGATGATACGGTACGGTCTCTACGACCTAGTCTAGTCCGGGCGATGGGCGCGCACGACGCCAATCCAGAGCGTGTGCCCCAAGTTTTGGTCGACGCAGTACATCAATTAAGGGCGGGAAACATCGATCCGTTTTTCGCCCTCATGCTTCAACAACAAGCCGGTCAAGAAGTCCAACACCCCGACGAAGACGAAACTCAACGCGCCAACGATGCCAACTTTCAAGAAACTCAACACGCCGATGATGCCGATCTTCCGACGCCGCCCTCTATCCATGGATCCGTTGTCGGCTCGTACCACGACGGTTCCCCCGAAATTTCCCATCAAGAAGCCGCTGAAGCCTCCGTCGGCCGTCCTCGACGTTCTCGGTCCGGGTAATAATTAATAAAACTTAGTCATTTTTTTTGTTTATTAATAAGTAATAAAAATATTATTAGTTTAATCATTTTAGTTTAATTAATTAATTTTCCACGTCTCTTGAAAGTCTTAGTATGCTATGTGGTTGCGGTTCCGACTGATCTTCCACATCAGAAACGACGTTCTTGAGATTTAATAATCAATTAAACATTAAATGGTTATTTAAATAAGCTAATAAAATTAAAAAGGTAATTTGTAGGGGTGAAACCGGTACCGATAATCGGTAAATTAGTATTTTTTGGTATTGGTATTGAAAAATCGATATATTTTTTTTTGGTATTGGTATTGGTATCGGTTCTAAAATTTATTGGTTTTTTATCAAACCGATACTGAGACCGAGACCGAGAAAAAATAAATGAAAACCGATAAATAAACCGAGACATAAACCGAGAATAACCCGGGGCAAAATCCAAAAATAATACAAAATACCATGTCCGAAATATAAAAATACATGTCTAATACATAAAAACATCAAACTTAATTTAAACATGTCATTTTTTTTTCTTTGATTTTGATTTCGCCTTCTCTTTTTTCTTTGATTTCGCCTCGTCTTTTTTCTTGGCCATGTTACTACTACCACCGGTAAGAGCGGAGGGAACGGAAGTTGAAACGGGAGCTTCGGAGTTTTCTTCTACAATAAACAATTAAAAGAAACTTTCATTTAAGAAATATAAAAGCATAATTACCCCTAATATATTATATTCAACGTTACAAACCTATTTGCATTGTAATATAAAAAAAAAACACATTCTGTTATATTATAAAATAACACATTCAACAAACTTATTTGCACAACTATTTGTGCTGAAATAAACAGAGTTACAGAGCAAATAAATGAGTCATGAGATCAAGTAAATACCTGGTTCTTCGCCTTCAACGGAATCCTTGTACGTGTTCACTTCGTCCATGAACATGCTTAATACGGAATACTCATTGCTCTCGTGTAACCAATTCCTCAATAAGATTAAGGCTTCGACCGTATTAGGCGTTAAAGAACTCCTATAAGGGTCGAGAATGCGACCTCCACCCGAAAACGCTGACTCCGACGCCACCGTAGAAACCGGTATAGCGAGCACATCTTTTGCGATTTTGGCAAGAATTTTATAATTCTGAGAATTAGCATTCCACCATACAAGCACGTCGAAGTTTTGATTCTTCACATCCAACCCTTTTTGTTTATCCTTCAAATACCTATCAACTTCATGCATTTCGCTTTCTTCAGTTTCGACAACACTTTGCAAAAATGAGGAATCAAGTTCGTCTACACTTGTCATGTGCATCGCGTCATCGATTTCGGCTTCTCGAGGTAAACTAGGAGCAGGTGCAGCGTCATCGTATTCTTTAAAAAGATCGCAAAGCTTCTCTTTAATTATTGGAACAACCTTATTTTTCACTGTCTCGCCAAAAACAGCTTTGAGACAATGTTCGATGTATACCAATTTGTATCTTGGATCAAGCACTGTGGCGAAAAACACGGTCATATTCACTTGCTCGGGATCACCCCAATACTTTATAAATTTGGCATTCATAGCTGTCCCCATCTCTCTCAACAAACTGTTTTCCGGTTTCTCTAGAAGGACATTTAACTCTTTCTTTACGGCACAAATATCTCTAAAACATAAGTTTGTGGTAGAGTAAGACGTACCGCTGAGCCTAATGGTTAGGTCGTAGAAAGTCTTCAAGAATACGATGAAGATTTGAGCGTATTCCCATGCCTCATCGTCGGGACGATCCGCACCTTCAAAGTGGTTCACGTAGTTGAGATCTTCATTCATCCGATCGAAAGCTTTTCGAAATTTTATTGCTGATTGTAACATGATTATATATGTCTGTTCTATACAAATTGAACATGGCAGATCAAGATCCAAACCCCTAAACCAAACAATGACAATCTTCAAGATTGATTTTCCCAAATCAAAAAAATCGAAAGCTTCAAGTTTCAATGACAAAAGCTTTCAAACACTGATTTTCCCTAAAAAAAAAACGAAAAAAACGAAAGCGAGTTTCAGAGACCGATCAGAAGATCAAGGTCACCGCATTGGCCTCGTGCATGCACAGATTGAGCTAAGACAGTGAAGAACGAATCAGAATCGAAAGGGAAATGCAGAGGATTACTCACAGTTGGTGGTTTGATCGGCGAAGAATTTGAAACTCGGCGAGGGAGAAGGAAAAGACCGAGAGGAGGAGAATAGGGCTGGGCGGCTGGCGGCGAAATGAGGGAAAGCGAAAGTGAGGAGGAGAAGGAAGATACCCTAATTTTTTAATAGAAACGACATGTAGTATAATAAAAAACGACATGTAGTTCAAAACCGAAACCGATACCAAAATTCGAGAAATTTGGTATCAGTATCGTTTCTCGGTATCGGTATCGAAAACCGATAACCGATAAGTATCGATTCTCGGTTTTAAACTAAATTTATCGGTTTTTTTTTAAAACCGATCCGAGATCGATACCGATACCGAGACGATACCGATAAACGGTGACAAAATTTTCACCCCTAGTAATTTGTATGTGTGGTGATAATTATAAAGTTCTTAATGGATTTCGGTGTCTTAGAAATATTGGTTCTTAAATAAGGTTTGTTTTGCAATCTCCTCCAAGCTAGCCTGGGAACCTCGGGGAGTTCTGTCTAGAAAAGCTTGGGCCTAAAGCGAGATCATAGCATCCTTTCCAATCGATCTGGCCCTGGAACCTCGGGGAGTTCCGTCCAAAAGAGTTTGATAATTATTTCCACACATAAGAAATACCAATTTAATTTTGTTAACTTTTTTATTTAACCTTAAGACATTTAATTAAATCAATATGATTAATAATAAACTTTATGACATTTAAATTTGTGATTTTCCTTTTGTTTTAATAGATCAAATCTTCATGGCTTGGCGTGGGGACAACCAAACACGGCCGCGGTGTGGAACATCTTTCATGAAGATCGGCACATTAACGAGCACGGCGTGCGCGTTAAACTGGCCACGTGCAAAAAGTGCGGGCACGTCCTAGACGGGATGGGTGAACGGGGAACCGGCTACTTGAACCGCCACGCAAAAGAGTGCTTCCCAACCGGCACGCTCGACAAGGTAAACACAGCACAGGTAAGTAGACTCGCGACCCCAAATTTACGGAAATGGACACTCGAATGGTTATTGTCTACGGGCGCACCGTTGAGTTTGGTGGAAAATCCTGCGCATACACAATACATGCAAAGGATTAATCCGTCTTACCAGTAGTTTTCCCGTACGACGTATACTAGGGACATGGAAAAAGCTTATTCTATGCAAAAAAAACTATTTGGTCGATTTTTTTAAAATGTCTAGCATAAATGTTGCTTTTACGACCGACTTGTGGAGCGGTCCGATGCTAAACGATTATATGAGTCTGACCGCTCATTATGTAGACGAAGATTGGGAACCGTATCAAAAACTTTTAAACCTATCACCGTTCGAGTGTCGCCATACAGGCCAAAACATTTCCGAAAAAATAATAGAACTATTAAATGATTGGGGTTTACAAAATCGTGTTATTTCTATTACATTAGATAATGCCTCAAACAATAATGCCGCTATTACTATTTTGGAGGCTACTTTGCCCGTTAATCAATTTCGTAATATTTTACATCAACGGTGCGCTTGTCACATTATAAACTTAATTGCACGAACGGGCGAGCGAGTAATTGTCGATCAAGTAGAAAAAATACGCGGCATTGTTGATTGGATCCGGCATTCTCAAATTACTAATAGGTGGAGGCAATTTTGTAAAGAACACAATCATAAAGCTAACAGGTTCGGATTAGATAATAATACACGGTGGAACTCTACTTATCTAATGGTTTCAGTCGTGTGTAAGCAGAGGCTACCGTTTGACCACTTCCTCCACAGGGAACTCGAGCCGTCAGCGCGAATCTCGGAGTCGGAATGGGCAACCGCAGAAAAATTCACCAAATTCCTTAAACCCTTTGTAAAACCCTTAAAAAAAAAAGAAAAAAAAAAGAAAGATGAGTCAGGAAAAAAAAGGGTTTGAATAAACCCATTTTCTCTCTCTCTCTTCCCGTACACCTCTCTCCCTCTCATCTCTTTTATTTTCTTTCTCTTCCAATCTTCAAGACAACATATCTCCCTCCTCAGAACTCCAATCGGCGAATGGTTGATACCGTCGGAAAGCTCGAGAAGAGGCGAGTCCGGTGATGGGCAGATGTCAACCGGAAGCGGTGGCTCTTGACTGGAATAGTCGCCGGAAGGTTCGGTTTAATTTTTTTTAGATCTATTTAGAATGGGTTGAAATTCGGGTAAACTAACACTGGCATTGGGCTTAGGAGGCTTATTAGCCTTTAGTGTAAGTACTCCGGCGCCGTCATCTCCACCGGCTGCCGCCGCCGGTCGCCGTCGTTCTACTCCGATCCCGAAATTGGTTTAGGGGTTTCGAATCCCTCACTGAGGAGATCAAAAGCCCCCAATCAGAATCGTCATTCGACTCCCGGTGAGCTTCAATTCCATTGCCCTAGTTTCGGAAGTTAAAAGGATTAAATTGAGTGTGTTTCGGGCTTTGATTGATGAAATTGACCTCGCCATTGTGTTTAGAATAGTCGAATTAGACTAGGAGAGGAATTACATTGTCGAATCGATGCCCGTTTTGCTGCTTCGTTTTGGCGTGCCCAACGGGAATTTGGCCCGGGTTAATTTTCAGCGTATCGGGTTTTCAATTGACAATTTGAATTCCAATCTTAGTGATATTTCGACTTATGAATGATATCGGTATTATATTAAAGTTTATTGTCATTCTGTGTTAGCCTTGGAGACCGTGCGAATCGTATTGCCCGTTTCAGACACGGTATCAGAACCTCAAGTTGCGATCATCGGGCTCAAGGCCAAGGCAAACCCGCATCTTCAACTAGCTAGTCAATCGATCAAGTTTCCACAAATCGAGGTAGGGGCTATTACCTTTTCTCGCTATTTAAAATGAATGTAGAAACCAACGATTTAATGAAGATTGAACCGGATAGGTTAAAATTGGATTTAACGAAATGATTTGATAATTAATAAAATCAATGTTATAATAGTCATCGCTTGATAGCGAGGCTGGATACCAGGTATGGTTGCATCGGTTCGATGCTTGTTATTATATATTTATATGGTGACGTCTGTATGACGTGTGTTGATATGGTACCCGCTTTGGGCGGATGATGATTACTATGATATGGTTCCCGCTTTGGGCGGATGATGATTATTATGATATGGTTCCCGCTTCGGGCGGATGATGATTATTATGATATGGCACCCGCTTCGGGCGGATGAGCTGCTGACGAGCAGCTGGCTACTGCGCAGTAGGCCGGACATGGATATGGATATGGATATGATTGGACCCAAAAGTCAACATTTCGACCCATGGCGAACTGGCCGTCTTTGGTGGTGATTAGGATCCCGAGTCGAGGGCGAGTTACGGTTAGGGACTTCTAGTCCACCTGTGCTCGTGCCTTGAGGACTTGATGGGATATAGTGGAGTAAAGGTGCGAGCTGACTCGGCATGGACCACCGAAATGATTTGACTTTTGTGTGGTATATTTATTTATTTATTTATCTATATTATTGTTGATAAAATGCTGAAAATGATGATTAAATGGTTTATGTTGGCGTTTATTTTAATCAATTGAAATTTGACTAATAATGGTTCGGTAAAGAGAATTAGTAATAGATTCCCTACTGAGCGTGTGGTGCTCACCCCTTCCAAATATATCTTTTTCTTTCCAACTTCAGGTGGTGTTCAATATCAGACTCCGGAAGAGGAGTAGTTTGATTCAAGAAGTCTACGTGTCGTTCAATATCAGACTTAGTCGCGACGCGTCGCGAAGCCGTGAGGAGCAGCTCTAGTAATAAGTTATTTGCGATTTTGCTCTACTTTCTCAATCGATTATTTTTTCAAAAAAAAAAAAGAAGTATTTTCGCGGTGAAATATATCTAGTTGTTAAAAAATAATTTGTTTATTTTAAAAATAGAATCCAAAATTTCAGTTTTATATTTTTTTTATATACAAAATTAACAATTACATATATACTCAAATTGCACTCAATTAAAGTGATATAGACCTGAATTTTATTTTCAATGATAAATATACCTAAGTTCAACTATACTTTGACTTCAATGTACTCAACTTTACTCTTGGGGTGTCGTTGTTGCCGCCACCGATGATTGCTCGTCCGCCATGAATGAATCAGAGGATGAAGTCGATATTTATAGGCATCTGGATTTTAGAGAGAGAAATAAGATGATTTGAAGAAAAAGAAAAGAAGTGTTAAGCGACAAACATACTTAATATTAGAGTTGAAACTCGCGACTGAACGGTGCCCGTCGCGACGTCTCGCGACGTCTACCGGAGCATCGCGACGTTTCGCGATTCGGCGGTGAAAATCGTGGTCAGTCGCGATGAGCTTCATCGTCGCGATTCTTTCACTCTCTCTCTCCCTCTCTCGTTGTCTTACGTTCTCTCTCTCTCTCTGCCATCGTGAGCCATCGCAACATGAAAGGTCGCGACGCATCGCGAAGGCTGGACTGACGACTTCCGGCGACTAAGTCGCGACGGCTCGCGAAGACGCGAGCTTCAGCTCTACTTAATATCCTGGTATTGTCCGCTCAACTCTAACGTTTGTAAGTGTCTTGCCACGTCCCGATATTGTCATGTGTGCAAAACGCCAAGCATTAGGGTTTGACTTGTGGAAAAGATGTTGCAAGATACTAACGGACGTTAGAGCTGAATGCATGGAATCAGTATTGGACACACATTTGTCGCGTTTGGCTACTATTGCCGCTATTAATTCAATTTAAACCTTTATTGACAAGAGTGATGAAAGATTGACTACTTTAACCGCTATTATCCTTAACATGTATTGAAACCGCAATAAAATTGAACTTGGGTTTGGAACCACAATAAAATTAGATATATATACCACTGAAAATATAATTTGAATCTATGCCGCCTGAGTCAAATACAACTTAAATACATATGTCATCGAACACAAAATAAATTCTCTAAATACCGAAACATGACGCTACATATAAGTACTCAAAATCTAGTTGCTTTGGGCTTTGAATGACACTTACTTTGGACTCTCAATTGGAGACTTGGAGTAGACTGATAATTAGACTGGAACACAGACACTTCCATATATTTTTTCTTCACTTACTACTCATTCGAATTCCCTCTTTCTAAATATAGTCAAACATCAATATATGCTTTTTAAGTCTTTTTGTCGTTAACCAATTATCGCAGATTGATAGTTTGGTAACAATTTTATCGATGGATAAGGTATAACCATTTAGTAATCGTTATCGATACTTATATTATCAACAGATAAATCGGTTATCGAGGGTATTATCGACGTCTTAAGTATAAAATAATTTTAAAAATACATAATTTATATAGGAACTTGCTAGTTACCATACTAACACACTAATTAACATACGATACTAACACACTAATTAACATACTAACAAATAATTAGTACGTTAACACACTAATTTAACATACTAATAAATTACTGATTAGCATGTTAACATACTACTGTACTAGCTAACAAACTAACAAGCAATCGGGCAAATTAAATTTTGTAGCTTGTAATCCAAGTAAAACGAAAGTCAATAAATTCTTTTAACACACAAATTTATATCTCTTAAAGATTTTCTTATTACATAATAGATATATAGGAAATTGTACGAAATACTTATTTTGTGTCAAACCTTTTAAAAAATATTCATTGTCTGTAAAAAAAAAAAAATTTACCCGTAATGGATAGTTTTTAAAAAAGTTTGTACAAAATAGGTATTTCGTTGATTAACTCATTGATCACATTTATGGAAGAGAGGATTCCCCCAACGTCACCTTCACCATACTACCACATGATGCGCCGATGTTTGTCCGTCCGGTCGGGGCAGACGGGGTGTGGCTTGATAAGCACCTCACACACTCGTCGTTTTTTTTCGTATATATATATATATATATATATTAAACTTTTGAAATTAGAGTACTGTGATGGAGTATGGACTATCAGGGCAATTTCTGTTGGATCTGTTAGAATATTCTTCAAAACTCAAGAGTACTCTGGCAAATGGCAACTCTTATTCTAAAAATGAATTTGTAATTTAAAAAAAAAAAATTCTCACTATATATATATATATATACTATCTGTAAACTTACAATTTATTTTACTCAAAATAAACAATTACATCATATATTTTCTCGGCAACTACCACTGATTCAACGTAGCTACTTTAAAGATTCATCTTTATTTCCCTCTAGAATCGACAGTGTTCTGGAAAACAACACATATTGGAAAAACAACTGAAACCCATAAACGACAATAAAATAAAAGCAAGAAAAAAATGACATATGTAAACAGAAACGACATAATAAGACCTACTGAGAAAACATGGGCGATAGAGAAGTAGAAACGAGCTATGGCGTATGAGAGAGAGAAAGTGCTTCGAAATATGACTGGAATTCACTAGGCTGAAACTGGGTTTTTTTTTCTTCTTCCTTTTAATACTCGAAACATTTTTGGTTTTTGATTTTTCAAACCAAACTCGGTTTTTGAAAGGCAAAACCCACAAATCTGGGTTAGGGATTTTACCATTTTTTGAACTTGAGTTTTAAACCCAAACCGAATTTGATCGGGGTTTGAGTTTTTAATCCAGATCGGGGTTTTACCCGGATTGTAACCGGGATTGTAACAAAAAAGTTATATAAAAATCATATTTTAAAACATAATCCGCGTCGCGCGCTCTCTCTTCACTCTCACTCATCACACTTCTCTCCCACCCACAGTCCATGGTGCCTTCGCGATTGGCTCTTCTGATCTCACGCTGGATCTGCCGGCTTCCGATTTTGCAGAACAACACGGAAATTGGAGGAATCTAGGCTTGGATATATGTCCTTCAATCAATCCAGGACCGATAAGAGCGACACCCAGCACCGAAGAGCCGGCCGATCCTGGAGCTTCAATCATACCGAATTGACACTCGTGTCATTTTCCACGCTTATCATTTCCCGCCCCATAAATAGCGTAGGAAACAAAATACTTATAATTCAAAAAATGTGATCTTAGTTCTTACATTAATACTATTTACTTCCATGCAGTATCGTGCTACTCGCAGTTCCCGCTTCTATTCGAAGCCCAAGAATACCCGATAAAAGTTGTAGTGCTACTTCTGTACTCCCTGTTAACGTGGTTAGGGTTTTCTGCACTCTTTTCAACTGAAGCAGTAAATCAAATAAAAGCAAAGGTAAATTCAAAAGAAGGGTTTAGTATAAGTTGGGCAGTGAAAGTTTATTTGGTTGGAATTGTAATTGTAGAGATTTGGGGTGAGTTCTTGCACCCTTTGTGTTGTAATTGGTGAAGCCCATTTGAAGGCCCAAGCCCAAAACGACAAAAGAGATGCCAAAGAACGACATGTCATTTACTACTTGTGTTAGGACGACTTTGAGCCACACGATGAAGCCTAATCCAACGGCTGTGGAGCAGCCTTCTTCAACCTCTTATCTGGGTTGTTCTCAGATTGGAATTCAACAAAGTGAGAAGGAAGAGAAAAAGGGGTTTTAGGGTTCTTTCTCTCTAGGGTTTCTAGCTTCATCTACTCTCTGGTTTGTTTCTCTTGGGTTTGAATTCACTATGTAAAGCTTATCTAGGGATTGTACGGGTTTGATCGGATCGATCGATGTACGGTGAGAGATAGGCATAGATGAGTGTGTAATCGGAACTCGAAGATCCTATAGTGCATGGCGTCCGGTTATATTCGCCGTAGCAAAAGAGGGACGTACGTCGGAGATCGGATTTCGATCTCCGGCCGAACCTCTCTCTAAAACTGTGTCTTGATTCATTTTTCGTTTTCAGTTTATGTTTATTTGATATGTCTCGATGATCGTTTAAGAATCGGAAGAAATCGCTAGGTCAATCGATTAGAATTAGGGTGAGAATCCCAACACTTTGGTTCTTGGTGACAAGCTTCCATTTGTTCCTCTTATGCTGATCTCAGTCTATTGTGCAATTGGGATCTTCTACTCTTGGATTTGGCAGTTACTGCGCGTACTTAGATTATAGTGTTCTCATATTAAATTTTGCCCTTTGACATACTTCTATAATACGGGAATAGGCCATTGAGTTTGTCTCTTAGTTAGACTGTCACTATGTAAAATGACCATGTGACCTTTGATTTTGTATTTCTGATTTTATTTGATCTTTTAAATTACTATGTGACACCTTTCAATTTGTACTTCTGATCTTATTTAAACTTTTTAATGGAGGGTAATTTTTTTACCGACATTTGAGGGGAAATTTGGACAAGAATAAAAAATTAGGAGCTAATAAAAACTAAACTAGGGCTTATTAGAAAAATACTCAATTAAAACCAAATTATTTTAAAAACTACTCAAGGTTTAATTAATCCAAATCATACTCAATTTAAAGGTTATTTTCCAAAAACACCCCTCTCCTTCTCTGCTTCTTCTCGTCTGTCTCTCCCGACATTTTCCCCCTCTCTCACTCTTTCTCTCTCCTCGCTCCTCTCCGCTGTCCGATCGCCGATCGCTGCCGCTCCGATCGTCGTCGTCGTTGATGGCTCTCCTCGGCGAGGATGGGCGCGGCTACGAGCTGGCTCGCAAGCTGGAGGTGGGCGGAGTATGGCGGTCGTGGCTGGGCGAGTCCTGCTACGGCACCTTCGCTCCCTACCTGAATTCGCCGACGACTTGGGAGGCTTTCATGAGAGTCGACGACTCCAAATCTAGGGCTCAGATTCACCTCCATCTTCGGGTCCGAGCTCTGCTCTTCGACAAGGCCACACTTTCCCCCTCTCTCCCCTCCTCTCTCGACAAGCCAGAGCTCTGTCATGTCTCCCCTGCCATTAATGGAGGACCAGAGCTCCGAGCCTTTGCTATCTCGAAGCCATGGCCATGCCAAGAGATCCCACCGAGCCCTCTGGCTTTTCCTCGCAGTCACCGCTCTTCTGTGTTAGTCCACTTTCCCTCTCAATTTCTTCGTCTCAGTCTGGGTTTCTTCATTAGAGCTCATCTCGTCCATACATAAAAGCAACTGGAATTGATCAGAGGTATTACATAGAACTTCTGTTTTTCGATCACAGATTTGAAGATATGTTCGTTGTGGAGACGGCTTCTGAACTTAATTATTGCAGATTTCTAATGGCTGAACCGAGCAAAGAACGGGACGGGGAGTATGATTCTTCGGATGATGATGAAGATGATGTCGACGATGATGAAGATTCCGACGATGAAGATGACATTGAAGACAGTGACGAAGAAGATTCCGATGATTCCAACGACGACATGGATGATATGTAGAGTATCAGTAGAAAACAATAAATCTTATTCATCATATGATGATTATAAATTTATTCTTTAAACACTTATGTAATAAGAGGTAATGCACAGGAAAGTGATTTGAGCATGCTAAATGGTGTAGTTATGTATATTTAGGTGGTGTTTCTATTGATTTTTCAGGTTCGTTTAGCTTGTCAAAGTGGTTGGGAGAATCAGAGCGTGTAAAACCCAAAAAGTGTAATTTCAGTTACATAAATGTAACTTCAGATACAAACGTGTAACTTCAGTTACATAAATGTAACTTTAGTTACACGTTTGTAACTGAAATTACACTTATGTAACTTTAGTTACATAAGTGCAACTAAAGTTACATTATTGTAACTTTAGATACACAATTGTAATTGCAACATAAGTGTAATTGCAGTTACATAAATGTAACTTCAGATACAAACGGGTAACTTCAGATACCAGATACAAACGGGTAACTTCAGTTACATGTTTGTAACTGAAGTTACACTTATGTAACTTCAGTTACATAAGTGAATCTAATGTGTTTAGGGCATAATTGTCCATATAAGATCAAATGAGTATTTCTTTAATTATGTTAAACTTTTGAATACTTTTTAAAAAAAATTCACCCAACTTGAGTACTTTGCTAAAAAGCCCAACTAGGGCTTATTAGAAATTTAGTTTCTCTATACGTTTTTCATTATTTGAGATCTTTACTTTGTAGTTAATAACTATTTGGCCCTTGATTTTTATATTTGGTTTCCTACATATAGTTTGTTGATGTTCTACTCTTGGTTGAGTTTCAAAGACAAAAGTTTCACAAAGTTTAAAGATTCAAATATTTACGGGTTGATTTAAGTGAATTGTGAAAAGGGAAGCATTGTGGGATGTGTTAAAAAATTAAAATTCATGTAAAAAATAGAGGGGATAGTATAAATCAGGGTTCTAACGAAGCAACCTGAAGAGTTAAAAATGAATTGTGGAATGTGTTAAAAATGGAGCATTATGAAAGAAATAATGACATAATTACTTAATATTTTGATTTTTGTACTAATATAAAGTCAAATATTTTTCACTGTCAATATTTTCAATTCCACTGCTTTGCTTATCTCTAACAAAGATAATTACATCGGGTTACAAAATTTGAGATATTTTTGGTAAATAGTGAATTTGAAAATTTGGATTTTGAGATGCCTGTATGAAGATTTCGATGAATTTGAAAAGAAGAAAAAAAAAATAGAGAATGAAAATTTGGATTTTGAAGACTTATATGTGAAGAATTTTGAGAGTTTTGGGAATTCATTTGGTAAGAAAAAAAAAATTATTGTAAAAAGAAGGAAGAAGTGGAAAGCCCAATTAAAAATGGGCCAATAAAAACCCAGAAAGCCCAATAGAAAGAGTGATGCTTCTGAATCTAAGACCAAATCACACTACATACGAACCAAACCAAAGCCGTCTCTCTCTCTCCGAGTCCCAAACTCCGACGATGTTTCGCCGCGCCAGCACGTCACTCCTCGGCCGCGCCGCCAGGGCTCGATCGATCTCCGGCGAGGTATCGGCGGAGGCCAGCGACCCGGGCTTCGCCGCGGCATGGAAGAAGGTGGTCCCCAACATCGAGCCTCCGAAGACCCCTCTCTCCTTCATGAAGCCCCGTCCTCCCACTCCGTCGACGACCCCTGCCAAGCTCACCGTCAACTTCGTCCTCCCCTACGCCTCCGAGCTCTCCGCCAAGGAGGTCATTTCAATCTCCCTTCCTCGCTCTCTCTGCTTTGATTCCGTTCGTCAAATCGCCTGGGTTTTTTTCGGATTCAGTTTGGATCAGTGGATTGATCCGTGATTCGATACTGTGAAATTTCAATGTTGCTCCCTCTTTTTCTAGTTTGATCTTGGTTATACCTCGAATTGGGTGGGATATTTCTAGGGCTGGTTTGGTTTTGGTACCGGCATTGGATTTAGCTCCTTAATTAGGGTCGTTTGCTTGATCGGTGATCGGGGAAATTCGATGTTATTTTGGAAATGAACCTGGTTGTTTCCGTTTGATGTGAAGTTTTTGGTTTTATCTTAGTGTCGATATGTTCGGCATTTTAATTCTGGTTTATGTGTTGAATCATTTGGATTTTTGGGTTTGGGCAGATTTCCTGTGTTGGATTTGGTGTTGGCATTGAAATTATTTACTTCAATTAGGATTATTCGCAGGACCAGGGATTTGGGTGTTTCATGTCCCTTCGGAAATGAAACGGGTAGGCTAGTTTCTGGTTTTTAGATTCGATATCCAGATATTTTTTATGTTTGATGAGAAGTTTTGGGTTTCATCCGAGTGTATATGGGTTCTGCATTTTGACTGTTGTTTATTTATACAGTGACATGACTAAGTGTTGATTCGGAGTAAATCCTTTATATAGACATTGTGGGAACTGAGTGAGTCCCTTATATGTACTGAAATCATTTTTGCGATACCTTTATAAACGTCCCAGTCATTTTAATTCTCATGTGTAAGTTTGGACGGAAGATCTATCTTTCATCTGTCATCTTTATTAAAGAGTGAAATTCATACTTGTTCGCTGAGAATCTGAGCGCTTTTGCGAAGTATAAGATGTGTAATTCAAGTTTTTAGGAAGGATTTTAGAGTTAGGCTGTAAGTTTACAATGATGAAAGTTAATAGTATTGATTTGGGTTTTTGGAATTTCCAGGTAATAAACTACATGGAAGAACCGGAAAAACAAGATCGTAATGTTGGTTCAAGATCCCAGAACTCCATTTTGCAGATTCTCTGGTTCTTTGCTGTAGCAGTATGTGTAAAATTCCTCCTAATCCCATCCTATCACAGCACGGATTTTGAGGTCCACCGCCATTGGCTGGCGCTTACCCATTCTCTCCCTCTGTCTCGATGGTACTTTGACGAAACTAGCCCTTGGACTCTTGACTATCCTCCATTCTTCGCCTACTTTGAACGGTTCCTATCAATTTTTGCAAAGCTCATCGATCCCCAAATCGTTCACCTTCAGAAGGGCTTGAACTACAACTCCAATACTGTAATTTACTTTCAAAGAACCACTGTGATACTCTCTGATTTATGCCTTTTGTACGGAGTTTATAGGATGTCGAGGAATTTAGATTCTAGAAGGAGAAAGTTGAGTTGGGTTTTGGTGATCTGGTCCCCGATGCTTGTGATCTTAGATCATTTGCATTTTCAATACAATGGATTTCTCCTCGGGATCCTTCTGATTTCGCTTTCGTTTCTTGAGGAAGGGAGGGATTTGATGGGCGGGTTTGTTTTTGCTATTTTGTTGTGTTTTAAGCATCTTTTTGCAGTGGCTGCGCCAGTATATTTTGTGTATTTGTTGCGACATTATTGCTGGCGAGGAATTTTGAAGGGTCTTGGGCGACTTGCAATGATGGGATCGCTGGTGTTGCTGTTTTCGCCGCAGCCTATGGACCGTTTCTTTATTATGGGCAGGTGAGATTATTAGCTCATATATTTTAGTCACATTTCTTTTGGTTATGTTAATGACCTAGGAATTTTTGAAGAAAAAAACAATGGAGAAACATATAATAGCAAATTGAAGAACAGAAGAAGAAAAAACTATATATTTCTACTATTTTGGAAGCTAAAGATAATTTTAAACTTGAAAGAATATTCTCTCTATGTTGTATTGGATGCCGAATTGGACCGACACGGAATCTATGCTGAGTGAAGTATCTGCAGATACGTGATACTGCATCATACTATAATTGATCTCATGAAATATATGTATAAAAGGTTTCATTATTCTGAACTTTACTTGTTAGAAAATTAGAATCTCGATTTCTTTATTAAAAATTCAGTTAAATTTCCTTCTATTACTGTTTTTGTCTAGTTACCTTGAGGTACCAACGATTTCCGCGAATTGTGTCTATGCTCAGTTCATTTGAAAACTACATAAGATTGAAGTGGTAGTGGTTGAAGAAGAGGATCTATTCCCAGGAAAATACGATAATTAATCTCCTTACCTTGCTAATAAAGTGTCTCTGAAATTCAACATCGGATTTGTGTTATAATTGTCTTATCCAGAGAATTACTATGGAAATATTCAAGTGTCTTTTTTTATCTGGCATTATAAAGAATATTTACCCTTAAATAATGCAGTCTTAAAGCGGATTGTATATGCATTTTTTTTAATATTCCTCCTGTTTGTTTATTAATTAATTTTACTACCAACTTTACAGATACAACAAGTGATCCGTAGAATGTTTCCCTTTGGGAGGGGACTTTGTCATGCTTATTGGGCACCCAATTCTTGGGTCTTTTATATTATGCTCGATAAAGCTCTCGCCTTCACCCTTAGTAGACTAGGATTCAAGATCAAGATGCCCGAAGCTTCGTTTACCAGTGGGCTAGTTGGAGATTCCTCACCTTTTGCTGTATTGCCACAGGTAATTCTTTAAGCCGTGAACTTTATTTAGGTATAATGCGTCTGATGCTAATCATTTTTTTTAGTGTTGCACCAAATTCGTGGGTTTCTGTATCTATGATGGATTAAGAAGAAGCCTATTACCACACTGCTAAGTCTATTTCGAGTAGAGGAAATGGGTAAAACCGGTGTTCCAACAAAATTTTTTTGCTTAAAAAAAGAAGATGAAGAAGCTGGAAATGGATTTTTGAAAACCGGAAATGGAAATCAGAACCTTTTTTTTTCTTAATGGGTACCTGTTTGTGTGGATACCGGGTTTAAACCGGTTCTAGTGTTAAATTAGTTTATGGTTGAAAAAATTGTCTAAAAAAATCTGTTGGTTTGTGCTAATCATATAATCACATCACTCTCAAGTTTTAAGATGGTCGGTGTCCAAGATTAGTTATAGTTAAAGTCTTACAATTAGCATCAATGAATCTATGAATGCCATTTTAGAGCTTGTATAATGCCCCATTAGATATATAATCTATATTGACAGTGCATGAGTTTTATCCTTTGTTTTATCAATGTAATGTACAAAAATGGCAGATCACGCCGTTGACAACTTTGGCAATGGTACTCCTTGCTCTTTTGCCGTGTTTGATCAAAGTGTGGTTAAATCCGCGGCCAAAGATGATAACAAGATGTGTAGCCTATGCTTACACATGCGGGTTCCTGTTTGGGTGGCACGTGCATGAGAAAGCATCGCTTCACTTTGTCATCCCTCTTGCTTTACTTGCAGTGCACAGTGTGGATGATGCCAGGCATTTCTTCATACTCTCAATAGGTATGTTATTTTGCTTAAATTAGATCTAATATGATTTAAAATTCGGAAATAAAGCTAACAATATCCCAAGTGAATCTGCAACTCTGCAATGAGGTTTAGCTGGAGATTGCCTAGAGAAGTCTGGTTAACAATTCTGAGTCATTTATCAACATGAAATTGACACTCGTGTCATTTTCCACGCTTATCATTTCCCGCCCCATAAATAGCGTAGGAAACAAAATACTTATAATTCAAAAAATGTGATCTTAGTTCTTACATTAATACTATTTACTTCCATGCAGTATCGTGCTACTCGCAGTTCCCGCTTCTATTCGAAGCCCAAGAATACCCGATAAAAGTTGTACTGCTACTTCTGTACTCCCTGTTAACGTGGTTAGGGTTTTCTGCACTCTTTTCAACTGAAGCAGTAAATCAAATCAAAGCAAAGGTAAATTCAAAAGGAGGGTTTAGTATAAGTTGGGCAGTGAAAGTTTATTTGGTTGGAATTGTAATTGTAGAGATTTGGGGTGAGTTCTTGCACCCTTTGGTTCTTGGTGACAAGCTTCCATTTGTTCCTCTTATGCTGATCTCAGTCTATTGTGCAATTGGGATCTTCTACTCTTGGATTTGGCAGTTACTGCGCGTACTTAGATTATAGTGTTCTCATATTAAATTTTGCCCTTTGACATACTTCTATAATACGGGAATAGGCCATTGAGTTTGTCTTATTGTCTTTCAATTAGACTTATGTAAAATGATCATGTGGCCTTTTGAAGATGCCAAAAGAAAAAGAAAAAACGGATTGATTTAAGTGAATTATGAAAAATGAATCGTTATTGGATGTCAAATACTATAAATATCACCTCTCCCACCCTTATTTCCTCACCAACAATCTTCCAACTCTCTCTCAAATTCTCTCAACTCTTTAAGTTTTTTCTCTCTAAAGCTCTCAAGTTCTCAAATTTCCCATTATGTCTCGAAGAAACGGTAGCTCCGGGGGTCGAAGGGCTAGGGATATGCAACCCCAATTTATTCGTGCGGGGCCAGATCAAGCTACGCCCGAGGGCTATATTCCCGTTATGCTACCGGAAGAAATATTTCTCTCCCAACCAAATCCAAATTATTCCGATGATACCTAACGGTCTCTAAGACCTAGTCTAGTCCGGGCGATGGGCGCGCACGACGCCAATCCGGAGCGTGTGCCCGCATCAATGGTGGAGGCGGTACGTCGATGTCGGGAGACGAGAACCACCGATCCATTTTTCGAGCTCATGTTTCAAAGCCCAATTCAAAATGGGCCAATAAAAACCCAGAAAGCCCAATACAAAGAGTGACTCTTTCATGCTTTTGAATCTAAGACCAAATCACACTACATACGAACCGAACCAGAGCCGACCAAACCGTCTCTCTCTCTCCGAGTGCCAAACTCCGACGATGTTTCGCCGCGCCAGCACATCACTCCTCGGTCGCGCCGCCAGGGCTCGATCGCTATCCGGCGAGGTATCGGCGGAGGCCAGCGACCCGGGCTTCGCCGCGGCATGGAAGAAGGTGGTCCAAGTTTAAACGATTACATGAGTTTGACCGCCCATTACGTCGACGATGAGTGGAATCCATGTCAACGACTTTTAAACTTATCGTCTTTCGAGTGTCGCCATACCGGAAAAAACATAGCTGAGAAATTATTTGAATTATTTGGTGATTGGGGTTTACAAAATCGTGTTATTTCCATTACCTTAGATAATGCCTCAAGCAACAACGCCGCGATTATGATCTTGGAAACAATGTTGCCCGCTTCTCCGTTTCGAAATATTTTACATCAACGGTGTGCTTGTCACATAATTAATTTAATTGGACGAACGGGCGAGGCACACATTGCACACCATATTGAAAAAATACGCGCATTGTTGATTGGATCCGGAATCGTCAAACCACCTATAGGTGGAGATGATTTTGTAAAGACCACAATCATAAAGCTAATAGGTTTGGTTTACATAATAATACGCGATGGAACTCTACGTATTTAATGATTTCAGTTGTGTGTAGACAGAGACTTCCTTTGGACCACTTCCTTGGACAGGAACTCGCTCCCGAGGCGCGGATCACGGAGGCGGAATGGGCAACCGCGAAGAAATTCCTCGCTTTCCTAAAACCTTTTTATGCTGTTGCTTTACTTTTTTCTAACCAAAATAAACCCTCTTTGAATCATGGTCTTTCGGGTCTTTATCAAATTTCGTGTGCTTTCAAAGAATTCAAAAATGACCTTATTATTTCTCCACTTATTGAGTCTATGGTTTTGAAATTCAAGTCTTATTGGGATCCACCCCCGTTTTCGTTTTGCTTCGGTGTTATTCTAGACCCTCGTCTTTCGGATACGTATGGGCCAATGATGATAGCGATCGGAGAAAACATAGGGGCGGATTATCGTAATTATGTTAACGTGGTTAACGAAGCTTTTTATGCATTATAGAGTGAATACGACAAACGGTTCCCACAATTCAACGGCACAGGAGGAGCAAAGGGCAGTGATGGCAAGCCCAACCAAGACGGGATTAGACTTCAGCCGGAGACTCAAGCAACGACTAAGTCGCGGGGAATCCACCAAGCCATTGGCGGGCGACACGGAAGGCCAACCGACAGAATTGAAGCGGTACTACGGCCTGCTATTCGACGAAGAATCCGACGAGTTCGACGTCATTAAGTGGTGGAAGAATCAAAGGGACAGATTTCCGATATTGGCGAGAATGGCGAGGGATATACTGTGCATCCCCATTTCCAGCGTTGCTTCGGAGAGCGTTTTCAGTACGGCTCAATATCTCATCAACGATCGGCGGGCGTTAACCACCAGTACACACGTCGAGCAAATAGTGGTGCTGAATGATTTGTTGTTCCAGCCCCCCCGTGATTGCCGAACGCTCCGAACCAAGCGAACTGGAGCTAATGACGGAAAGGTTCAACGCAATGTTCCCCGAGTAATGATGTGCTTTTTCCTCTCTTGGTTTTATGTCCCTAAGGAGGGTTTTACAAGAGAGGTTTTAGTGAGGCATCTTGTAATATTTACACTGAATATTTATATTATTGTAATATTCACAATGAATAATACAACTTTTTTTTTTAATATTTGTTGATCAATATTTATTAACATATGTTACAAATTTAAAACTAACATACAAATCAAAATTAATATCATTTTAAGATAATTGGCAAAGTTTGAAAATTAAATTCGGGTAAAATTTGATAAAATTAAACATTTCAAACAAACAAGTATTTATGCCGCAAAAATTACTCCAAAATCTCGCGTGGTCGCGATTTCTCGCGACGCATCACGACGGGCCTTCTCGCGATTCTCGCCGGCCGCCGCGACCCGTCGCGATATCGCGAGAATCAACTCTATTGGATGTTATAGAAAGCATTGTGGGATGTGTTAAAAATGCTTGGGTTATAAACTTCTAACGAGCATTGTGGGATGTGTTAAAAATGAAGCATTTTATAATTCAACAGGAATATCCACGGGAAAGTGTGTAATAAAGCCATGCCAAAAATATCGTATAAATTTCATGAGCATGATGCATGCCGACGTAAATATCGACATAAAAAGTTGATTATTTTGTAGTATTTTTAATTTTTTTTATACAAGTTCAAAATAATTATTTATCAGCATAAGATATAAGTAACTAAAAAATTCACACTAATAACAAAATATAATATTAATAAGCTATAGTTGTATTTAAAGAAAAAAATATAAATTTACAATTAAAATAAAACATCATAATTATAGTTTTCACGAACATGCCGCATGCTGAAGTCATAGCAACTATATAATAATGGACATTTCGAAGGGGGAGTTAAAACTTAAAGAGAAAATAGTGGCATAAATACCTAAAGTCTTTGAAAAAAATTAACATTGAGTTTATTTATTTTTGGGTGATGAAAGTTGTCAAATTCTTAATTTTTGTCTTTCGTCATATTTCCGCCATAAACCGTATCACATGTCACGTTTAAACATATCATTTGTAATTATAAAAAATTTAAACTGATTTATCAATGTAAACTATAGTATATATAATGGGTTTAAAAACGTGACATGGGGCGCTGTTCGGGACGAAAATATGATGGAATACTGAAAATAAGAGTTTGACAATTTTCGTCATTAAAAAACAATAACTTAGTGTGAACTTATCAAAAACTTTAAGTACTTATACCGATATTTTCCCAAACTTAAAAGCCATGTCATAGACTAGACATATGCCTTTTTTAATTTATGTTAAAAATATATATATATATATATATATATATATATATATATATATATATATATATATATATAAGTTAGAAGGCCCTCGTACGAGGCTTAAAATATGCTTGATAGTTTGTGTTTATCCACGTGTCTGACTCACTGTAAGTGCCTTCAATTCATGATAATTTTACACTCAATCTCGACCTTTGGATTGTGACTTGTGAGTCATCTCGGAGCTCGTTATTTTAATATTTTGTAAAACGGTAGAAGAAACGTCTCTGTTTCTTCTATGTTCAAGTTATACTCTCAGACTCAGTGTCTCTTACAAATTACAATAGCCATTAATTATTTCTTAAAAAATAACTTTTAATTACATATATCCGACCGCTTATATTACAAGATCCAGATGTACAAAATTATAAGTGCTGCCTGAAGATTGATAAATTCAAAACTAACAAAGAAAACCAATCGTGTTAAATTAATATTTTAGGTATCAATAGTCAAATACGGTTAAAAATTAAAAGAAAACAAGGCTAATTAAAAAGGTGCAATAAGATTAGTTCTCTCATTATCAAGATTATTGTCACATAGCATTTTATAAGTTTAATTAATATAGTCAAAATATCAATCATTATTTGATAGAATCTCCTGCGTTGACCATATTTGGATTAAGAGCTTAATATAAAGTATTCGTTGTTTATCTTCTTCTTAAAAAAAAAAGGATTGTTTGTAAATTTAGTGTAGACTATTGAATATTTATTAATATCATTAATAATTAAATTATCACTTTGCATCAATTTCTTTATTATTCAATTACTAGACGAATTTTATCACTATTTATGAATTTAATCCTCTTGAATTTATGCTTCCTAAACATACCACTCTGTATGAGTTTTTCTTTAATATTTTTGAATTTATATAAAATGTTTAAAAATATGGATGCGTGCTTAACTCTTCCGTCTAAACTTAAGCAAAATCTAACCAAGCTTGCTTGGCCGAGTAGTAGCTCCACTAGTCCTCTATCCAAGAGGTCATGAGTTCAAACCCTCATGAGACTCAAATAAGTGCCCTCTTTACATATTGTACACTTGGCCATTAGTGCCACATGTTCTTACACTGAGTATATCTAAGTCATCCGAGAGTGCATTTTAACATTGGCTGATAGTGTCACCCCAGTAAAAAAAAAACTTATGCCAAACCTATATTTTCCTAGTCTTATTTTTAAAAATGTGTGTAGTTCTACTTAGATATTTTAAATTAGATTTCATAAAATTCCTCTTAATTTGTTGGCACTCCCGAATTCTCCTATTATATATTGCATTAAAGTTATAAAGATCGTCTTTTCATCACATTACTAGTGGATTGACCGCGCGTTGCGCGGTGGTAGAAACGTAGTTATAATATAGATAATAAAATTGTAACATTCACAATATAAGAATATAAGATGATAAAAAATTTAATAATGTTTCTAATATAATAAAGCAACATTGAATACTGATAATATATTTTTAATATCATTTTTGCTTGATCTTATTATAGCTACTTTGATTGCATATTCAAATCGTGAATTATAATTTTATTCCAATATATTCGTGTTATAAACAAATAAACAACCTTAGATTAAATCAAGAAATAATTAAATAATATATAGATTAAGGATACATAATAAATAATTTAATTTTTCAAATAATATATAATTTAGAGTTTTTTTTTACTAATTTTTTCAAAAATACTTTTAACATCTTAAGAATATATATATTTTCAGCAACTTTTTTATATTGCGACAAATTTTTTATACTTATTATTTATTTATTTCATGTTATTTGATGCCACTTAATTTCATATTTAAATTATTTAACTGATAAGTATATTTTGTATAAAGCATTTATTACTCTTCCAATATAATTACTATTTTCTTTCTAAATGCTTGTAAATTTATTCGTATTCCAATAATTTATGATTATTTACTTCTATTTCTCTTATCATTTATTCTCACATCTTAAAAATAAAATTAGTCTACAAATACAATACAAATAAAATAAAAATGAATTTAATCATGACTTGTACGTTATAAAAGCTATAAGAAAACAACATTATAAAGCTTATATAAAGATTAAGAATAGCATTAGTAAAATTTGGAAATTCAAACGTGGCAACTAATTGTGAATTGATCAAATTGCAATGATAGCTCTAAGCTGCTATGTAGTTTTGGAATTTAAGACGTGACAAATTCATCCAACAAATTATTCACCTCTCAGTTGATTATTTAACTTAGGGTGAACAAAAGAAACCGTTAATTGATTTTTTTTATCGAATACCAATTAGACCGCAAATCGAATTAAAGCGGTTAAAATCGAATATACCGAAAGAAAACTGAATACCTGGGTTATAATTAAGGGTTTTCGGTTTTAATATGAAAACTGCAACCGCATACCTGTTTATACCGCTTTATCACTTAATCTTATATTTTATTTTATACGGTTATACCTATGCATATCATAATGTCAAAAATATACTTTATGTCATTCCTTTGTCCAACGATTATTTTCTAGCAATACGTGTCGTATTGTGTAGTTATGGATGGTAAGAATTTAGACTTATTCTTAATTAGTATTTTTTGGGCTATTAATTCTTGCTTCAATGTTGTAGGGACTTGTAAGAACTAAATAATTGTTATTTATGTATTTTGAGACAATTTTTATTTTATTTTTTATAATAGTTATGTGTAATGGATCTTAAAAGCGGTAAATATGGTATTAATTAAAAACCGATATAACGAAAACCGAATACCGATTATAAAGTAGATGCAGTTTTATTCTTAAAAAAACAGGGCATTTGGTTTTCATTATAAAAATACTGAAATGCGATATTTGGTCTATTATAATTTGTCAAATACCCGCTTGTTAACCGTTAAATTTTAACTTTATCATGCTATTTTAGTGGTACCAGTAATGTAACAAACGAATGTATCTTTAAGATTCATACATAAATTATTTGTAACAGTCACAATTTCACTAAAAACTAAATGTGAGAGAACTGGCTTTACATGCTCAACAAAATAATTTTTCGGAGTTATAACTCATTATTCGTGTGATTTATATATAAAAAAAATATCATAGTTAATGTATAAAATATTATAAATGGCTTGATGCTTTGCACGGCGTTGAAATATGTCGTTGGCAATATTCCTTATGAAATGATAAATTAAGTCGATTAATAATAAAATAAGAAATAAAAGATCTTATGAAATGAATATATTTTATTAAACTATAATAATACATTTTTTATACTATTATCTATTTCACTATAAATCTTGTTCTTTACCAAACTAACATAACCCAAGTACTGCTTTCCAAAAGAAGAAAAAAAAAAGTAAATCGTAAAAGAGCAGTAGCAAAGAATATCATGTCAACAAAACAATAATTGTTTTTACAAACTTAAAAGCTTTCATCATTTTTTAGTATTTAAATTGCTTCCGTAATCGGTGCACCGTGATCTTTAGCGCGCAACGTTATTATTAGTTTTTTGCACGTAAGGGTTTTATGATATACATTTCATTGATGAACACTAAAAAACAAATGAACAACACCACCCTTAGGATGACCATTTTAGGGTATAATTTCACGATAATTATTTCAATTGTCTCTAAATCGTTTAATCTTATGCCGTCATGATCATTTATATGCCTTCATATGAACCTAACGATTTATGTAACACTACAAAAATAGAATGCTCATTATGTAAATAAATGAATTTTGAAGATGCGATGGTACCAAATACCTTCTTTTATCTATGACCTCAAAAATATACATCTAACACCCACTAAAATAATTAAAGGACGAAATTTTTTAATTCTTAATTGCAATAGTACTAAGTCATCCATACCTAAAATCTTTCTTTCTATAATATAATATATATATATATATATATATTCCAAAAAAAAGATATAAATAAATAGGGTTTAGGGATAAAGAAAAAAAAAAGATAATTACTAAATGTAGTATGTTTATACAAATAAATGTGAGTGAAAACTCTCTAATCTCTCACAAAAAACTCTCCAAACATAGTCAGCAAAGACAAAGGTTCATAGTCTCAGAACTAACCTCACTGCAAAAACCTACATTGCAATACATACATTAGATGATTAGAATATCATGTAATTTCAAAACCAATAACATAACGTACTGTCATAAAATGTTACTTTTGGTTTATTAAAAAAGAGAGAATAAAATATATTTGAGAGAAAAAGATCACATATGTAAATGATAATCCACTTCTTACAAAACATCTATTTATAGTAGAGAAAATGTCCATTTGAAAGGGTATGTATATATAAATATGATTTATTACATATTATTATTAATTATTATTATTAATATGATTAATGCAATAAGAAGGGTAAACCAAAAGCTTGAGTGAACACCAATAGCTTAGAAAACTAAAAGTCTTCAATAAGTGTAATCTAATTTAATTTTATAAAGAGAGAATGAATTTAAGTTTTAGACCTGGAATAAACTTTTTTTAGGGAACAAAAAGCAATCTCAAACTTGCTCACAATGTACTATGTTCTTTTAGAATTTAACAAAATATTAAAAAAAAAAATCTAACGAAAATTCATTTCACATTGTTGTGTCAACAATTTTTCATGTCTCCAAAAATAGTTTATAAAAAATACTTATAGTTTGGATAATACATATGTATATTTAGATTAAAAAAAAAACTATGGAGAAGTCATATATCCAAAAGTAATCGAATGAATTATTGTTTTTGTTATGTAAAATTGTGAAAAATAAGATTTCATTTACTTCTTTTATTATTAAGCACTAAAAATTAATTAAGGTAGAGTTAAGTAGAGAGAAAGCTATTTCATGTGTCATCAATGAGAAATATTTGTTGTCTAATTTTTTTTCGAAAGTCTTAGAAAATAGAGAATGTGAATCCTTTGATTCTACTTCACTATATCACTTTGAAACTCTTAGAAAAAAGATAATGTGAATGCCTCAATATTATCTTGCCACATCACTTGTGAGTTCTTCCTTTTATAATATATAAATTTAATATAATGACTTTTATTGAGCATATAATACATAGGGTTAATTGCGGCAAAAAGACCCAACTTTTTGTCAAATTATCTTGTACCCAACTTTCATAAATGACGGCAATATTACCCAAACTCAGTGTTTGAGAGTTGATCTAGAAAATCTGTTCATGTGGCATGCCACATATCACTTGTTTGCCACCTTGCATGCCACGTAATTATTATTTTTAAATAATTCATAAAATATTATTTCTTTAAAAACTTTTTAAAAAAAAATTAAATTACTTTTCAATAAATTTAAATATTCATTATTGGTTATTATTATTATTTAATATAATTATTCATTTTGGAAAATTTGGTCAAAATAAATAAATAAAGAAAAAAATCACTGTTCACGGTTCACACAAGCTCCGCCTCCGATCCGGTTCACGGTGGAACAAAATCGCTTAGTATTTTAATAATAATAATCATATGATTATTTAAGGAATTTTTTTTTAAAAAAAGAATAATATATAAAAAATATTTAAAAAAATATTATTATTATTATTAAAATGCAGATACAAAAAAAAAAAAAATACCATCCAAACAAATAAAAACCATTTTTCCTTAAATATAAATATGATTTTTTTAATAAGTGGTGTGTATTTAATTATGTCTTTAACTTTTTAAACAATATGTATGTGTTTATTGGTTATTATTATTAAACATATTAAACAATTTTATTTGACGCCTGAACCGGATTGGAAACATAGTTCAAGTGAACCGTGAACGGTGATTTTTATTTTGTTCTACTCACTTTTTAAAAATAAATAATTATAACCAATAATGAATATTTAATTTAAATATTCATTATTTGTTATTATTGAATTTTTTTATTAAAAATAAAGATTTTTTTTTATTATAATAATGATTTAAAAAGTAAAAAGTAATAATTACGTGGCATGCCACGTGGCGTCCAAGTGCCATGGGGCATGCCGCTTGGCAAATCCTAATAGCCACATGGATAGATTTCCTCACTCAACTCTCAAATGTCAAGTTTGGATACTTTTACCGCTATTTATAGAGATTGTATACACAACAGAACATTTGATCAAAGATTAGGTCTTTTTGCCGCAATTAATTAAACGTTAATGCCGCAAATTAATTAAAAAAAGAAGAATAATAAGGAATAATCTTATTCAACTTGATATTTGAAAGACTTTTTGTGATGTTAAGTCCGAGAGATAGTTTATTTGTGAAATATAATTAATAATGATGACATATTGATACTTCACAACTGTATTTACTCTTGAAGATAGTTTGTGATACTTATGAAATACAATGGTAAAATATACTTTATAATAGTGGTAATGTTGATTTTACAATTATATTTACTCTTAAAGATAACTTAATAAATGTCTATTTTGATATTTATTCTTAAAAATAATTGTGAAACATAATTGATAATCGTGATATGTTGATATTGCGATTATATGTATTCTTAAAAAAAAAAGAAAAAAAAAAGAGTGAAGGGCTCCTTGTGATGTTTATTTATTGTTAAAGATAAATTGATATTTCCCCATTATATTTACTCTTAAATATAACTCCTCTACCTCTTATAGATAATTGGGAAATATACAAATAAAGATTATAGAAATAGATTATTGAAATTAATTGTGGTAAATAAACTTGGAATTCCCTACCCAAATAAAAGAAAGACCCATTCGATTGGCGATCTCCTAAAAACCCTACCTTTTGACCCTCTCATTCTCTCTCTCCTCAATTTGTTACCACACTCTCTTTCTCTCTCTACAAAACCCAATTTCGCTTCTTTCCCTGTTCTTTTTGTTTCCATTCTCTCTCTCTCTCCTCTCATCTCTCTCTGCTCTGTGTCATGGCTCGGCAATAAAACCCTAATCCGCGTCGCTCTCTCTCTCTTCACTCTCACTCATCTCCAGGTAGGTACGCACTTCTCTCCAACTCACACTCGATGTTGCCTTCGCGATTGTCTCTTCTGATTTCACGCTGGATCTGCCGCCTTCCGATTTTGCAGAACAACACGGAAATTGGAGGAATCTAGGCTTGGATATATGTCCTTCAATCAATCCAGGACCGATAAGAGCGACACCCAGCACCGAAGAGCCGGCCGATCCGGGAGCTTCAATCAGCAGCGGGGCCCCCCAGGCGCTTACGGGAGGGGAAGCGGCGTGACCGCCCCTTCGCCGTCCGTTTCCTCCAATCGCAGGTAACGTTGACTTAGGGTTTCTTTAGCTATCGAGCTTGGTTGATTAGCTGTTGAATTCTTTTTGGGCATTCATTATATTCGTTTGGGATTTATGTATGTACGTACGTATCTATGTGTGATTGATTTTCAGTTTTAAGAAGTCCAATAGCAATGCACAAGGAGGGCAATCGAGGGCTCCGAGTGTTCCCTCTGTAAATTCTTCTTCGGACGGTAATGCTGCCGCACTTCGTGGTTTGCAAAACGGCGCCCATGTACAGCAGCCTCATTTGCATGGTATGCATAATTTGCTGATTTTGATTTTATGAATATGATCGGCTGTGAATAAAGAAGGCTAATTGGCAGTCAAGTACTAAGCTTTCGCATACATGGTCTTGGATTTGATTTATCTTTCCGACTTTTGTGGCGGATAAGCACTGAACTCGTGCTTTTGAAAGATTTGGGGCTTTGCTCGGTTAAATTTTATTTTTATTGGGCTGTTATCTTAACGTGTAAAACATTTGGATCAATTTTTTACTTTTGTTATGTTGTTTGGTTATGCTTTTCTGATTCGTAATTTGATACTATTTACTTACTTTAGGAGCAACTGATGCACCGGCTTCCGTCCCCCCAGCAGTCAAGCAAGCTGAATCATCGTCATCAACTCCAAGAAGCAGTCGTGGTGTTCCAAAGGCTCCAACTTCGCAGCATGCCCCCGTGAGTTCCACTGCTACTGCAACCGCTGCTAACCCACCCAAGAGTAAGTCCGATGGTTCGTACATATTATATCTTTATTTATCTTATGATATCATGATATATTAATATTATACATATAATGTCTTTATTTATCTTATAATATCGGACACGATTTAATGTTGAGAGCACCTATTGATTTTCTACATATTTTTTGTGAGATGCAGCCCCTGGAGATGGATCAAAGCCATTACTTCAGTTTGGATCAATAAGCCCTGGTTTCGTGAATGGAATGCAGGTACTGATACATGATTCATCTTTTAATAAATTCCAACATAAATTCTCTAAACTTCTGATGCATTCTGTGTTTTATCTCATCTTATGAGTAAGAGGATAATATATCTGTTGTATTTCCAGATTCCAGCTCGTACGAGCTCCGCTCCTCCCAATTTGGACGAGCAGAAAAGAGACCAGGTTCGTCTATGCAAATTTTCTCTAAGTTAAATATTTAAATGACATTTTTTTTTTCGAGAAAAGTGTTACATCGGTCTAGATTTTCATCATTTTTTTAATCTTCCGTGAGTTATTTCATCTCATAATTCTCACTACTTTTTTACTTGCAGGCACGTCAAGAGGCTTTTAGAGCAGCGCCCACGCTTCCAACTCCTGCCCAGAAGCAGCATCCCCACGTTCCCGAGGCACATTCAATGTCTAAGCCTAAAAGGGACAGTCAAGGGCCACCTGTCCCTCCTCCGGCTATTCAAGCACAAAAATCTGCAGCTCTTCCAATGGCTGGTATTTCTATGCCTATGTCATATCACCATTCTCCGGTTTCCTTGTCATTTGGTGTGCCCAACCAACAGATGCCATCGCAGCAAATGCCTATGTCTATGCAGTTACCAATGGGAAGTGGACCCCAAGTTCCACAGCAGCCTGTGTTTGTTCCAGGCCTTCAGGCCCACGCTCTGCAGCATCAGGGCCTCATGCATCAGGGACAGAACCTGAATTTCCAGAATCCGATGGCCCAATTGCCTCCCCAGATGGGAAACTTGGGAATCAACATTGGACCACAATACACCCAACAGCAAGGAGGAAAATTCCCTGCCCCTCCGCGTAAAACTCCGGTCAAGATCACTAACCCCAAGACCCACGAGGAATTGAAGTTTGAAAAAAGGTCTGACGGGTATGCTGAGAGTGGATCATCAGGCCTTAGGGGTGTTCCTCAGTCTCAGCCTATTCCGTCGTCGTTTACAGCTTCGCCTCATCCGATGAATTACTATAGCCCTCAATACAATCCTAATAATATTTACTTTTCTAACCCTAGCGCTCTTCCTCTAACGGGTGCCCATATGCCGCCGAATTCTCAGGCAGGGCGGTACAATTATCCAGGCAACCAGGGTGCCGGGAATGTTAAGATTGTGAATCCGTTGACTCTTAATAAGTCGGGTACTCACGTGCATGGTATTTTGGAATCGCCTAACCCAGAACATTCCCGTGATGCCCATAGTGCTGTGACGGTTAAGTCTGCTACTGTATCCATCGGAGAGAAGGTTGATTCGTCGTCGAAGAAGTCGACAGTAGTTGAAAAAGGGCCATCTGGGCATACGAGCCAATCCAATTTACCAAGAGAGAATGAAAATTCTATTGATAGATCCTTATCAATAGCTCCTACAGTTTCTCTTGAGGGACACGTATCCACTTCTGGAATATCTTCTTCTGTCTTGCCAGACTCTGCTCCAGTTAAACCAGTAGCGGAATCAAGCAAGAAAGATTCTCTTAGTAGCTCTGACTCGATTAAAGACCAACAGAAGAAACCTGTAAAACAAGTAGTTTCGCAGTCACAACATCAGGTATGGTTTTCGACTAATCTTTTCGTCAATTTCTTGTATTTTTTTGTTTTGTTGTTGTGCATTCAATTCACAGTAGTAAATAACAGGTTGCAGGGCAGTTTAATCTAGTCTCAAGCATGCCGTCTCAGGCTTCAGAAAGTGTGGCTTCTGAATCTGTGAAATCTACTTCAATTATTCCTCATTCGGTGACTAGTGACGATGTCCCAGAAGCAAAAGAGACTGAGAAGAATACAGGAAGCAGTGTATCTATGTCAGCTGAATGTTCCAATGATTCTTCAGGCTCTATCCCGAGTAGTACCCTTGATGATGATTTTCTGCCAGACAATCAAGTAAAACACACTTCTGCAGAACCCGAACAACAAGTAGCAGAACGGTTATCTAAAGAACCCAATGAAGACGTTATTAGGTCTGAGGTTTCTTCTGAATTTGACTCCTTTAAACAGTCTGCAGATTCTAATAAACAAGCCGAGAAAGAATCTTCATCAGAAGAAACAGCTACATGTAATATAATTCCACCACCAGATTCAATAAAAGATGTAACAGATAAACTGGAAAGCTGCCACATAGAACATGAAAATCCTTCTGAAAAGTCATCATCTACAGACAGCGGAAATGGAAGCATCACCGAGGAAGTTTCGGCTTCAAAACCGGGAAAATCCAATCAGCAGTCATCTGAAAGTGGAAGTACAGAGAATGTTGGCTGTAAAGATAAACCCATTACAGAGTTGACCAGGTCAAAGAGCGCCATTTCAAGGGGGAAAAAGAAAAGGAAAGAAGTGCTTCAGAAGGCAGACGCTGCTGGAACGACGTCTGATCTTTATATGGCATATAAGAGCCCTGAAGAAAAGAAGGAATCACTTCTCGCTTCAGACGTTGCTGAAACCATTTCAGTTAGTGTAAATTCCAAGCAGTCATCAAATGATCCAGCTGTTGAGGAAGAAGCAACGATCGAGAAAGACACCGCTGCTGACAATTGGGAAGATGCCGTGGACATTGCTAAACCCAAGCTTGAAACCAACGACCATGACAAAGATGCAGGCAATATGGACAAAAAGTATTCCCGAGACTTCCTTCTTAAATTTGCCAGTCAATTCACCGATGTTCCTGAGAATTTTGAGGTCACAGCTGATGTGGCAGAGATCCTGATTAGTCCCCATGCCCATGCCTCGTATGTTGGAGATCGCAGCCCGTACCCGAGCCCAGGTCGAGCGGGCGATCGTCAGGGTGGCGCGAGCCGGATGGATCGCCGGAATAGTGGAGTGTCAGAGGAATATGATCGAGATCGATGGGGCAAAGTGCCGAATTCGTCTGGCCCAGGGCGTGAAAATCGTCAGGATCATGGCGGACAGAACCCTAATTACCGATCAGGGCAGGGAGGTAATCACGGCGTCTTGAGGAATCCACGAGTACTATCACCTGGTCAGGGCATCGGAGGAATCCTCTCTGGTCCGTCACATTCTGGCACTTCCCAGGGAGGAATGCAAAGGAACAGCCTCGAAGCCGAAAGGTGGCATCGTGCTGTTAACATTCAGCACAAGGGTTTGATTCCTTCCCCACAAACTCCTTTGGTGACTATGCACAAAACAGAGAACAGGTACGAAGTGGGGAAGGTGACCGACGAGGAGCAAGTTAAGCAAAGACAGCTCAAGGCCATACTCAACAAATTAACCCCACAGAACTTTGAAAAACTTTTCGAACAAGTCAAAGCAGTCAATATCGACAATGCCGGGACGCTCCGTGGTGTCATTGCGCAGATTTTCGATAAGGCTCTGACTGAGCCAACTTTTTGTGAGATGTATGCCAATTTCTGCTTCCATCTCTCTGGAGATTTGCCAGATTTTACTGAAGACAACGATAAGGTCACTTTCAAGAGATTGCTTCTCAACAAGTGCCAGGAGGAGTTTGAGAGGGGAGAGAAAGAACAAGAGGAAGCGGACAAAGCCGACGAAGACGGCGAAGTCAAGCATTCCCAAGAGGAACGAGAGGAGAAGAGAGTCAATGCCAGAAGAAGAATGTTGGGTAACATCAGGTTGATCGGCGAGCTGTACAAGAAAAGGATGTTGACAGAGAGGATCATGCATGAGTGCATTAAAAAGCTTTTGGGTCAACATCAAACGCCCGACGAGGAAGACATCGAAGCCTTGTGCAAGCTCATGAGCACCATTGGAGAGAGCATCGACCATTCGAAGGCCAAGGAGCATATGGACGCCTATTTCGACGGGATGAAAGCTCTGTCGAACAACATGAAACTGTCCTCTAGGGTTAGGTTTATGTTGAAGGATTCGATCGATCTCAGAAAGAACAATTGGCAACAAAGGAGGAAGGTGGAAGGACCAAAGAAGATAGACGAAGTGCACCGTGATGCCGCCCAAGAGCGTCAGGCCCAGACAAGCAGGCTCAGCCGTGGGCCTGGTAGCAACTCTTCAGGAAGGAGAGGGCCTGCCGATTTCGGATCCAGAGGATCGAGTATACTTTCGTCTCCTAGTTCTCAGATGGGCGGGTTCCGGACGTTGCCGACGCAGCAGCGCAGTTTTGGGAGTCAAAGTCAAGATGTTCGATACGATGAGAGACAGACATTTGTGCCGCTGACTCAGCGAGCGGGTGATGACATGACTCTGGGACCGCAGGGAGGCCTGGCTCGGGGGATGTCCATCAGAGGCCCGCCTTCGATGTCGCCCATGCCACTCACTGAGGCGGCGCCGAGTGCTGGAGACTCCAGGAGAGCTGCTATGAATGGCTTCGGCTCTTCGAGGGAGGATGCTATTCCAAGATTTGTGGCAGAGAGGTCTCATGATGGTGGCAGAGAAGTCAGAAGTTCGGATCCGGCCATTGATAGATCTCATTTATCTTCTCCACCTTCACGTGGGCCGGGCTCAACTTCCACGCAGAGTATCCCTGTTGAAAAGCCAATGTCCGAGGAGCGTTTGAGAGAGAAATCTAGGACAGCAATTAAAGAATACTACAGGTTTGTTCATCCACCCTCTCTCTCTCTCTCCCCCTCTCTCTCCCTCTCTCTGTGTGTTTCTTTTCATTATAAGTTATTGCAGTGTGCATTTGAAATGGCTGCAAAAAATATTTTCTGATCCCGTGTTAGGGTTGGTTATTATTATTTTGGTATATATCACGGACATAGGCGAAACAATTCAAATGATGTAATTTTGCTTTGATTCCTTAATTGTGAAGCTTTCAACTTGAAAGGTTATTAAGAACCCGTCTTTCAATTACAAAAAAACCGTACCCTGCACCCAAAAACTAGGATTAACGGCAGGAACTTATCAAACTGTTTTGAAACCCTATTGCAGTTGGATGCTATAAATCTCTGGTAATTGTTTCTCACTTTTTCCTGTTCATTTTTTTAATGTGATGGTTGCAGCGCTAGGGATATGGCAGAACTAGCTCTATGCATAAAGGAGTTGAGTTCACCGAGCTTCCACCCAAGGATGGTATCGATATGGGTCACGGATTCCTTTGAGGCCAAGGACAAGGAAAGAGAGCTTCTTGCCAAACTCCTCGTCGATCTCACAACGTCCGACGCTTCTACTCTTAGCCGAGCACAGCTCATCGAAGGGTAATGATTGATTATTATAGTTTCTTATATATACATATTGATTATAAAACATCTATTAATAGTATTCATTGTTATTTCTTGAATATTTATATAATTTATGTCACATATGGTGTATGTAGTTATTTACAACTAAAAAGTAAATGCTTCTACAAAATATTCTATTGATATGGAATTATCAACTGTTAACAGACTAATCGATTTAAGGATTCTTATCCTCACATCATTTTTGTCCGTGCAGGTTCGTTTCGGTTCTGGAGATTCTGGAGGACACAGTGACCGATGCCCCGAAGGCGCCACAATATTTGGGTCGGATATTCGGCAATGCCATAACCGGGAACGTGGTCTCTTTGGGAGAGATCGGGAAACTGATTGAGCAAGGCGGGGAGGAGCCGGGGAGTCTGGTGGGGTCGGGGCTCGCAGGAGATGTTCTCGGCAACGTTTTAGACTCAATTTTGTCGGAGAAAGGAGACGAAGCTCTCGAGGACCTGATTTCGGGGTCGGGTTTGCAGCTCGCGAGTTTCCAGGCTCCAGGTTCAGGTTCGGGGAAAGCGAGAATACTAGAGAAATTCATTTAGGGGGTTAGGTGATGAAGAAGAGGATGATGATGCTCATTGTAATCTCTATTAGAAGATAAGATGATGCTTTGGGCTGTTAGGGTACTTAATATTTATTAATTTGCATAAATATTTTTGGTTATGGGCGAGAGGGAATTTATATTATAATGGGGTTATGATCCTTGTCCATGTTTATTCTTCAAATTGCGACTCCATAAATGAGCATCATTCGTTTTCAGTATACAATTTCATTTTAAATTTATTAAATATAAATTCATTCATCTTCTTTAGTGCGTGCCATTTTAATGACATATTCTAAAAGTATCGAGATAAATGAAAGTGAAATAGTTATAATGACTTGATTCCTTCTATAATTGATCTTAGGGTTTTTCAAGAATGTCTGCGTCCAATTCAGAGATTACTCACGTTTTACGGTGTTAGATTCTCGAACCACCTTATGGCCTAGTTTAACCGGTATTTTGAAGAGTTATTTATTCGTAATATCGACAAGATTGTTGTAAGATTTGAAAAAGCAATTTTATGAGTACTCGTTATCGAAACGTATATTATCATATTATAAAATAATGGTACTTAGATGTAATAATAATAATAATGCATATTCATCATCTATAAATGAAAATATTAAATTTTTCTATGAAAAGGATTGTCTATAAATATAAATAATCTATTATTATTATTATTCATCATATTAGTCACATAAATCATGCTCTAATAAGGCGCGCGTGACGATTGTGTTAGCTAAGACCTCACGGTTTCTCCGTAAAACGTACACATTACGACAGTAGACTCGGAAAACTCAGGCTCGATGACAAATTAGACAATCGTAGTTGGCTTATTCTGGCTATAATACCCTCTTTTTTTATTTTTTTTATTTATCCAAATTGTATGATTCAGCTCTCGTAGCAAAATAGACGAAATAGTAATTTATTTCATAAAAAAATCATCAATAAAAAATGGCCCAAAAATTTCATTAAAAAGACTATTAAACACTGTATTTCTCTTCAGATTTCATACCCACCACCACAATACATTTCTCCTCCAAACTCTCCAACTAGTATAGCATTCATTGTTCTTAGAAATAATTTAACATGATTCTAGTTTGTAATAAGAATATTGAGAGAAGTAAACAATGAAAAATATTAATTTTAGAATTTATCAACATTAAAGACAAGACTTTCACCCACTACAATATGCTCTAAATCAGATTTTCCGTTCTTTTAGAGTTGACTTGGATTCATTAACATATTTATTTAGTAATCATATATTGGTATAATATATCAATATATAATATATATTATATAATATTCCATAGCAATTTAATAAAAAAATATATATATTCCATAGCAAGCAAGTCAAAGAGCAATATGGTAGGAATTTTCAAAGCCTAAAGAAGCTTGAATGATGGACACTAACATAGCGAGAGCAACTTTGTTTGATGACACTCAAAAGTCAAAAATATCCCTCAAGCAAGACACTGTTACCTGATAATTTACTCTGCAATTTCTTCATTTCTACTTTTTCACTCAAATTCTTCAAAATCACACTTTCATCCTCGACCCAAACCGGCAATACTTCCACCAAGACCTTCCGTATTAATCTTCTCTCGAAACCCTCTCGGAGTAGCTCGTTAACATCATTACCCCTCAAGTCTATCAGAACGCTGCAAAATCCTTGCCGTTTGCAGTGCTCGAGAATGGCATCTAAACTCATATGATCTAAAACTACGGTTTCGATACTTTTGTCGGCGAGTTTTGGCTCCACTTTAAACTCTTTATCGCCGAAAATAATCAGCTTGTCTGTATTTTCTGAGAGGAAGTCAGAAAACTGGACCGGAGAATTATGGTTACTGGCTGCTACAATGCGAAGAGGTTGATTGGCTCCACGTTCTTGGGACTCGGGAATCGAAGAGGTTTTTGCTATCGAAGCTGCAGAAACTATAACAGCATCGTATTCTTGTAACAATCTCGAGTAATACCCGCCAGGATTTTCGGCTCCTTCACCGAGCTGATCAACAATCTGACCGTTCACCGAAAGGGAGTATCTGCGATTATAAAGATATCTCCACTTAAAACTAATCAAATTAATCCGTGAACTTAGTTTCTACACTGGAGTTACATTCAAAAGCGCAAGTACGTATTAAGGTGGCGTAAAGGTACTAAATTCTATAGCGTTTCCAAAATCTTCATGCTTTTTGTGACTTGTTAACTGCAATTCGTATGTCATATTGGGCTTTCAAGATCTGATCCTATGAATTTAAATATTTCGTTTTCGAAACGGGTTTAAAAGTAAGACAAAACACGAGAAAAAGACAAAATTGAAACAGGTTTCAACCTCTTACCTGAGCGTGACAAGAGGCTTCCCGGTCAACATTTGATGGATGTAAGGCTCATTCAAGCTCTCACACAGCTCTGTTTCAACCCCAACAGTGACTTCAATTCCCGCATTTCTTAGCCTATCAACACCTTTCGAAGCCACAATCGGATTCGGATCCACCATTCCGACCACAACCCGCTTAACTCTGGCTTTAATAAGGGCTTCGGTACAAGGCGGAGTCCTCCCATGGTGATTGCACGGTTCCAAGCTCACGTATGCCGTAGCATTCTCAGCCAATTCCCCAGCATCTCTCAGACCAAACACCTATACAAACTATTCCAAACCATCGATAACAGTTTCTTAAGGATTAGCCAAAGCATTGATTAAGATTATTATAACAACACCGATATGAATGTCAGTTTTTGCATCAGCGAAAACGAAGAAAGAAGCTGACCTCAGCATGAGGCTGACCAGCTTTGGGATGAAAGCCTTCTCCGACGATCTCGCCATTGTTGACGATGACACATCCCACCATCGGGTTCGGACTCGTACACCCCACGGCCTTCCTCGCAATCTCCACGCACCTTCTCATGTACGACCTGTCCTCCTCGTCGGCCATTTCCGACCTCACTACAATCCCGATCGAGCCCTTTCTGGAGATAGTCAGCGATTTGGAGACCCTTTTGGTGGAATTGCAGAACCCAGAAGCGAAGAAGGGTTTAGGCAAAGAGGAACCCCGAAGCGAAAGGCTTGGAACTTGCATTTTCTTCGAAAGTACGAAGCTTTCGCTTTTGATGTCGATGATATGAATTGGGTATTTCTGTATTAATCGGATCGAGAAGCCTGGCTCAATGTATGTGTGAAGTTAGTTAGTTCATTTCATTTAATTGTATATAATAACGTCATATAAATAATCAAATAAATCAAATCGCATTCAGGAGTTTTACGATGCACATTTGAAGATTAATCTGGAATAAAAATTGCTTTATGAATGAATCTGGAATAAAGTTTATTTATACATATGTACATTACCAAAATTTCTCAAGGCAATACTTGGGATCTTGCACATTCCCGGTTCAATTTCTCGGGGATGCAACAATTGGTACGTAATCTCTCGACCGATAATGCTAAGACCCTGTGATTACTAATCCGGTCGGATACCACTGCTAAAAAAAGTGAATTATAGAAGTATATTTTTTTAATCCAAAAGGGAGCTAAAACATTTAGACTACTTCTTTGTCACAAATATTACTGAAGATATTTTCTACTATAAACTTGGCCGTACATATACATATACATATACACACAAAAAAACCAATGACTAGCAATGAATTAATGCAGATGATTACACCTTTAATTTTAATCACTGGCTAATATTGAGCAGCAACACAGATTCATTCCATCACCGCAGCTTTTTGAGCAAGTTAAAATGCAGAAATGTCGACAAAACCAACAAAATTTACAAAAAAAAAACGGTTTGAATTCGTTTTTTTGTGTATATATACATATACACACAAAAATGAGGGAAATGCCCATTTGTGGCCCAAGGTTTAAAAAAAATGCCCATTTCTAATTATGGTAACTCTAACCATCAACAAATTGAAATGTGGACTAATATGCCCTTCCAATTAACTCACAATATTTTAATTTCATTTTTTTAATTAAAATTAAAAAACAAATTTTTTCCTTAAAAATAGCAGACTAAATAACTTAAAATAAATCTTTCTTATTTTAATGTTAAATTTACCGTAAACAGTTTATAAAAATTATAAACCGCGCCGACGGTCGCCAAAGCCACGCTCGAAGTCGCCGAGCGCGCCCGAATCCGGCGATGGTGGTCAATCCGACGAGAGAGAGAGAGAGGCACGAACGTCTGAGATGGGGAAGGGATGAGAGAGAGATCTATTAATTTTTAGGTCAAAATAAGAAAATTAAATGATAACCTAATTAATAGGGGAAGTTTTCAACCAAAATTTTAGGATAATTAATTTGATTTCGAAATTAAAATATATAATAAATAATAAATACGAAAATAAATAAATATAATTAAAATCAGGTTAATATGGTCCAAAATATTTTTAAAATGGGCATAAATGAATTGTTTGAAAGTATGTGCAATTCCCTTAAACCTTAGGTGGTTTTTGGGCATTTCATGGGTTTTTCTTAAAAAAAAAAACAATGGCTAGCAATGGATTAATGCAGAGGATTACACCTTCAATTTCAATCACTGTCTAATATTGAGCAGCAATACATATTCATTCCATTACCGCAGCTTTTCGAGCAAGTTAAAACGCAGAATTGTCGCAAAACCAACAAAATTTACAGAAAAACGGCTTAAATTCCTGAATGAGACATCTGAGCCAAGAACAAAAAATTCAGAATAATAGCTATCACATTATCCTTGATTTTTTTTTGCATCCCTTAGCACCATCCGAGTCTGCTGGAGAAGATATGTTATCCCGCACGGCCTAAGTTTTGGCATGCAGCATGGCCATATCATATTCCCATATCCGGATTTAATCACAACAGTGATAGCAGAACACATGTAATTGATCATGTACTTACATTGCTGTCTTGTTTATCCGGCATGGTGTGCTTACGAGTCCAGGATTGAGCCGTGGTGTTGTACGCATCCCTGTCTCTTCTAGATTCGGTTCCGACAGCAGCGAGCAAATGGAAAGCAAGAGCTGCACCCAAAATTGAAGATCAGAATGTGCTGTGAACGAAACTGAAGAAAAGAGTAACATACCAAGGGTACGGTAAGTGTCGGACTCCACATTCCGTCAAGGATGTCGAGGCTGATAACTCCCTTGTCACTGATGTTCGGATTGTAAATCTTTGTCTTGAACTGGACTTGAATCCACAAATCCACGGAGCCGGACATTATATTTACGTAAAAATTCCAAACCCGTTGTTCCCAAACCCTTTTCAAGTTGAGATTATTGTGTGTACATTTGCGCGTCGAAGGGGTAATTTGTTGCGAAGCGAATGGCAAGCCGAAAGATGTGGCCGGACCTCTGACCGTTTCTTCCCAGTTGAACATGTTGTCGTCGCTCACAGGCAAGGCCGGCCCAACCTACAGGCGAGTTGGGCGGTCGCCCAAGGCCTCTTTTAGAGTAGTCTATTAGCCTCTTTTAGAGTAGTCTATTAATGCGTTGTATAAGTTTTGCTATATCGTATAGCTCCTGCAATATCGTAATTGCTCCTGCAATATTGTATTGCAGTCTCTAAAAAAAGGTCTCATATTATTGATTCACCCAAGGCCCCGAAAAGGGTTGGGCCGGCCCTGCCCACAGGATCTGCAAATGCAGCGGTACCACTAAATCGCATTGGAGAGAGAGATAGTGTGTGTGAGGGAGACGTATGAGTAGTCCAAACACTAGAGTAGTCCATCAGCTTCAACTCCTTGTGGAGCCTTTTCAAAGCCAGGTCCGACATTCCGTGGAAATCTTGACTATAATAACACACAAGTTAGAATTTTGAATCAGATAAACTAATTGACATCGTTTCTTTTTCTCAAGAACACCAATCTTGGTATGATTTAGCGTTATTATATGTTGTACGTAATTGATAAACGAAGCACATAGAGAGAATCATCGAGGAGCATGATAGATAAAACGCAAAAACGACTCTGATAATCATAGATATGGGTGAAACCGGGTCGGGTACCCGGTTTTTTTGAAGTACCCGTTACCCGGACCCGGTTTCCGGGTAGTTGAAATTTACTACCCGGTACCCGAAATCCGGGTACCCGAATTTCCGGGTAGTTGAAAATTGGTACCCGGTTTTAGTACCCGGTACCCGGTTTGAAAACCAAGTTTGGATTTTCAACCGGATCCGGGTTTTTACCCGGATCCGTTTTGTTTTTTTTAATATAAAAACTAAATTATCTCAAAATAAACATTACACATGTCTCATACATAAAAAAATCATACATTCATTGTCTAAAATTTAAAATGCATTAAAAACACATATGATAAAGCACTTCGAGTTCTTCCGGCTTTCCATCATCCTTTCACCGTCCGCGCATCAAAAAATTAAAGAAATGTTTTAATGAAACCTTAAAATGAGAAATGAAAATGAGAGATGGGAGATGAGTGTCGAGCCCTAACCCTAAATTATTTAAAAAAAATTAAAAATTAAACAAACTGGGTATTAAACCAGGTACCGGGTACCCGGATCCGAATTTCGAATTCGGATTTTAAATTTGGATACGGATTTGGATTCGGGTTTTTACCCAGTTTTTTGGTTTTATTTGCATCCCTAATCATATAGGAACACGAAGTGCAAATAGATAAACTTTCTGTTAAGATTCGAGTAGTAATGTATTGATGAAAGAAGAAGAAGAAGAAGAAGAAGAAGAAGAAGAAGAAGAAGAAGAAGAAGAAGAAGAAGAAGAAGAAGAAGAAGAAGAAGAAGAAGATGTAGATCGTGTTGGCAGTCGGTGGAATCAGTCCGACTTCCTTACCACGATAATAGCCTCCGAGGCGTCCCAGTAACATTTAAAAAATTATTTTAAAGCGGAAATCTTGTTATCGGACCGACGACACGAATATCGGGTAATAATCATTTTGTTAAGATCTGATAAATATTTCGAATTTAATATTTTCATAATCATTATTAATAATCTAGTCGAATAGGAAATAAAAAGAAAGCAGTAAATGGTTGCATTTATTGACCCAATGCATAAGGCCGTACCTCAGTTGACGATTCCGGCTGCGCGTTTTGACTTGGGCAGGGCTCCGCCGGTGCTGAAGGAAACTCCCGTGATCTTCCGGGATATTCTCCTGGACTCCTCGTACCGAAGCGTGGGCTTCGCCGGCAGGACTCCGTCGCAAAATTTAACTGACGGTTCTTTTAAAACTACCGGAGAAAGTATCTCCTAAGCCGAACCAGAAGAGAAATAAGAAGCAGAACTCTCGCAGACCCTAGAGAGAGAGGGAGAGCTCGAGTTTTTGCTCTGGGGAAGGTGTGTGTAAAATGTGCAGAATGAGCCTCCTATTTATAGGCTCAAGCTGTAACCGATTTGGAGATTTTTCCTCCCTTTATTCGAATTTATTAAATTAAATATGATTAATTATTTCAATCAAATGGTCCAGATTCACTCTCATCTAAATCCAATGGATATAATTAATCAGTGATTTAATTAAATAATAATACATGATAAGATCAAAATATTTAATCTTATCATCATATTAATAAAATTCTAATTATATATATATATATATATATATATATACATATTAAAATTTGAATTTGTTTATGATTATCTAGATCCAATGGTTAAAAATAAATCTTTAACCAATCCAACAGATCAAATCAGTTAGGGATAAAGTCAAATACCTTAGGGTTTCATGAAACCCTAATTTGAACTCATATCCACATTTATATTCGAATTATATTATCATATATATATAATATTAATTAATTTCTAATCTGACAATAAAGATTAAATCTCAAAACCGATCCAACGGACACAATTAATTAAGCAAATTCGAAATACTTAAACTTGGTCACCAGGCTTCAATTTCGAATTACATTTAGGGTTCAAATCAATCATCTCAACCCAACGGTTGATATTAAATCATAACCGATCCAATGGATTAAATTGATTTTAGGGTTTTGCCAAAATACCAAAACATTAGGTACTTATGCCGCAAATATAAAATATCCAATTCTCATATTCGAATTTAGCTAGGGTTTGTATTCTCCAAACCGTAATTCGAATTTACACATGTAACAATATATAAATATATATTTTTATTTATTAATATAAATCTTTTAATTATTAATTAATTATTAATTAGATATTGATAATTAAATCCAAATAATTAAATTATATTAATATAACATGGTCTCAATATCACACATTAAATGTCATGGTGCAACACCATCATTTAGATTCGTAACATGTGATTTAATTTCATAGTTTATCGAACCGAGTCATAAACTTAGAAAAGCCATAAATCACAAACCGTAAGTCTGAATGACTTGGTTCATAAAGAAAAGTTGCTTAGAATTTAATTTACAACAACATGGTGCTGTTAGAAAATCTAAATTCTAACTTTCTTTTTATCAGTTAATTCCGTGTACCAAAATATGATACTCCTGCCACGCTGACGATAAAACTATCTGACGTCTGACACAGACTTGTCATTTTTATAAGTCGAGCCAAATGATTAAACATTATCCATAATGTATTTTAACCACGTACGTATCATCCGTTACGGAGCTATCCTGGGGACCATGGACCCGTATCACTTAAGCTCCAACGAACTGCTAGTTGTTCGTCAAACCTCGAAGTGATTCCACTATAGACCCGAGGCTGCACTCTTTAGTGATACGGTATATATTATTCCCTTATAACAGCAGGGTGTCCATTAGATTCAATCAAATTCCGATTATTGTCCTTTCACTTGATGACTCACACATGAGCATGCGGTTTTTACCGTAATGCCCCTCAATGCATTTTCATCCTTGACTCAGCCAGTAATTTTATGAGCAACCCACATATGGTTTCGATTCATAAGTTGCGCACGGGTACCTCTCACTTATTACCACTGACAACCAAAGGAATCATCATGACTCTAAAGAGAGTTGTGTGATGCCCATGTCTATGATCAAGCTATCCTTACTACTGACTATCATGTTCCAAAAATAATAGTGTTGGGAACAGCGGTAATATCTTGTGTTCTTACGGTTAAATCAAAGAACAATCAAGCCAGTAGCTCGGACTCATGATCACTCAGGACTTAGAAATAATATCCATTTGATCATCATTTTGTGACTCAACTACAAGTTATCAGTGACAATCTTATATGATAACTTCTTGAGTTTAAGTCAGGTCTAGTCCAGTATGAAGACGCTTCATACTTAATGCACTTCTAGTGAGTGTGACACACACATAATCCAGAATAGGATTGTCACTTAGTCACATTAATGACCTTACACGATTAATGGGCTCCGACCCAATTAATCAGGTTACGGACGTTTTAAGATCATTTATTATGATTATTAATTCTTCCTCACATCGACTCTGTTGTTATAATAATAACATAATTGCATCCTTTATGAACTAAGGAATCAAACATTCTATTTTACTCTACTAGAAACTATAATAAGATTAACATAATAAGCATCATCTTTATTAAACGACTTGTCATAATCTTTTACAAATGGATAAATATCTTGTTTAACGATACCTATGTCCAACAGATCGATCAGAAGCTTCTACAATGATGGCAAAGAAGGCCCAGAAACGTATAGAATGATAAATCAATCTTCAACGATATATACAAGTTTATAACGACCGAACTGTTTTGACGATCTCTCTCTGATATTCAAAAAAGAAAATTAATAATTCCGTTTACTCTCCAACCCGTAGCCGGAATTTGGGTTTTTAATCAAAGTCGGAACTACTTTTTGAAATCCGGTACGAGTTTCAACCTAATTTTAATACCTTAATCCGGTTTTTGGAAATAAAAATGGAAATTTAAATCCGGATCCGGATTTTCGTTTATTGAAATCCGAGTTATAGTTTATAAAACCCAATTTTTTTTTAATTTTAATAAAAATAGCTAAAAATTAAATATCTAGAGTAAAAATTGTAAAATATACTATTAAGAAACCTAGAGAGAAACCAAAGCTTAAACTTAAAAGAGAATTTAAATAAATAACTTTAAAGAAACTTTACAAACTTAAAAAAAAACAATAAATAAAATTATTATGATGTAACCCGGCTTTTCAAAACCTAAACCTAGAATTGGCATCCAGAGTTCAATTTTACAAGGGTTAGAAAAAATAAAAATTAAGTACTTTAAACCGGATATTTATCGGTTCCGGATTTAAAAACCAATATTCCGAGTACTGTTCTCACCCCTTAAAGTGTTTTTTCTCTAACCTTTTGCTGCTTCTTTTTCATATTTCCTTTTCTTTGTCTGAGAAATGCATGCCCAACTTGAGGTTCACATGCTCGATAATCGATAATAATGAGTTATTGTTAAATCTACGGGGTGTCTTTAGTAATTTCAGTCTTCGTCTTTGAAAATGTCTAAGAAAATTATTTTTGTATTGTTTCATCTTCACTGAAATTTTTCTACAAATTACGAAGGAAATACAAGTGTGTAATTTTCTTCGACTTATAGAGCTTATTAATATCAGAGTTACTCATATTTACGTAATAAAGTTGTGGATACCGAGGCTAGATTTGACGCTGAGAATTCAAGTTATCATTGGTGGCCTTCACATATGAATTTCACTTCATTGCTCGTTAATGATAATATTTGTGTGAGATAGAATTTTAATTTTACTAATTCTACTTGTGTTTACCAATTATATGATTGAGAGAGAAATTATTTTTTGTTAATTATCGTCTCTTTTGGTCAGATATGTAAATTCAAATATCTTTATTTATATTATCCCGAGCTATATGTTTTCCTTTGTGCTTCGTGGGTGCCGACGTAGTTGTGATGGGCGTCCATATTTTATTTTAAAAAATAGGCAACTATACATTCTAATTCAAATAGGGTCATTTTCTCTAAAAATTGTACAAAAAAAAAGCAACTACCACTAGCAAACAGTCTCTTTCGCTCATCCCGTCTCGGAGAAGATTCTGGTTTCGATTTCGAATTTGACAATAACAAACGAATCATCTGTCAGAAACTTTGCGGTATAACTGTATAAGTACCCAAAAATATGGGATTGGACCTTTTGCAGGCCCACATAAGTTAATGCCAAGGATTTGAATGTCGTTTTTGCCGACAAATCGTTTGCCGTTGTCGACGGACTAATCGTTTGTTGATGGATTTATCGATCAAAAACTTATAAAAGTTATTGTTTGCCGTTATCAAATCTTATCAAACTTATCGACATATTAATAATTTATCGATGGGAAACCTATAAAATATTTTCATATATAATATATTTTCATAACATAAAATACGAGATGTACTTTTTCCACAATAATTGGACAACGTCAAATTACAAAACAAATTATATCAAAATTACAGTTTCAAAATTATATAAAATGTTATAAAATGAAATTACATAAAAAATCAAAGAGATAGTTCAATTAAACCAATTTCCAAAAAAGCATATACTTTTGCCGCAATAAGGTCACAATTCGGGAAAACGTTAGATTACAAAAAAAATTATGTTATCCTTACATTTTTATAGATTATATACAATTTTATAAAATGATTTTACATCAAAAAAGTCGATTATAGCTCAACTTAACAAATTTCTAAAAAATATGTACTTTTAGTGCAATAAGGTCACAATTTGGGAAAACATCAAATTACAAAAATAATATGTCAAACTTACAGTTTCCTAATTATGTCAAATGTTACAAAATTAAATTACATCAATTTTTTTAAAATATATCTCAAATTCACCACTTTCCTTTCTCCAAAATGGGTACTTTTGTTGCAATTAGAAACGATTTGCACAAACCCTAAAAATATAATCTAAATCGACCAAAAAAAAATAATAATCACACAAACCATCTTAATTCATCTATATTCCATCAAAAACCTAAAAAAAAAAAATCAATTTCAACGACAATTTGATTTAAAACCTAAAACGTTCAATTAAACTAATATAAAACTAAAAGTTTAACTTTTATTCAACCTAATAACTTTCTAAGTAGCTACTACAAAATACAAATATATAATAAAATTGTAAAAAATTGACATATATAACATTTAAACTTCAAAACACTTAAGATCCACTAAAAAAACCCTAAAAATACTTTTAAAATCATAAACTAAAAGTAGTTGGAACTTATGCCGGGAAAAAAGAAAAATTTATACTAGAATTGACTTATCATTTTTGACTGAAAACTCTGTAGCTTTTCGAGAAAACACACTTGATAAGATTGGATAAGTAGCATTCTTTTCGAATAAAAAAATTGCGATAAGTAACAAGGACAACTATTAAAGGAGCTAAGTTAACGAGAAGTGGTTTTTAGCGATAATCGTGAAAATTGATTCCTTGGTTAATGAGTTGATTCACGGTGTAGATTTATAGATTCATGTGTAATTAATATAGTCGTCTTATCGATATATTAATTACATATATCCATTCCATTAATAAATGAGATCTTTCATAAAGGGAAACTTACCGATTATAAAAGATACACATTAATGGTGATTATTCTCCTTAATGGTGTTTATTCTCATTAATGGACATGATTCTCCTCTCCCTATAAATAAGATAATTCGACCACCACCCCCCAACACATAAAAAGAGAGTGATCGAATTCTACTATTCATGTGACAATCTTTGTCCGTTTCCAATCGTTGATTAGGAACTAGTATTCTGATTCGGTGATTTTCGTTCTCATAGAGAAGTTCCATTAGCGACGTGGTGAGCTACGTAGAGGCCAAACACTTGAACGACTTGTGATCTCCTTGAAGACATGGTGGTGAAGGCGACAACGTGAGACCATTCTCCAACGAGCACTCGGAGATGCGGTTCTTGAAGACTTAAACTAAACGCTAGAGAAATCATTCTATCTCAAAGTAAGTCCAATTTATTTATTTTATCGAGATCCATGTTTTCTAGGATTCTCCGAAATTTTTGCTTCCGGAGATGTGAATATCTTAGAAAATCCCAACATTGGTATCATAGCCTTCTTGATAAACCGGATTATTGGATTTTTAATTTATAGATAAAAATAAAAAATCGTACTATATAATTAAGAGAAGTAAGATAAATATATATATTAATATTAATAATTGAGGGTAGTATAATCATTTATATTGATTAATACGGCTGATTGATTACTCAAAAATATTAATCAAATCTTGACTAAGTAAAATGTCACATTTTAATTTGGCTATTATGGAACCCTTTTATATTTATCAAATATTAAAACTAAAGAAAACATTACAATTAAAAATAGAATCAAATTTGTGGGAAGTAATAAGTAATAACACGATGATTAATGAAAGAAATCTACCAAAAAATAGTGAAATTTGTTCATTTTAAAAATCTATATATCAATTAATAATTGTTCATTAATAATAGCTTTCACCCTTCAGATTTTATATTTATAAAAAATCGTAATCAGACGAAAAAAGAGGAATATTCGTTCATTTTTAAAAAGTATAATATCTGTTCATTAATATAAGCATTCAAAAATATTGGGTTAATATATATACACTCGCGCATTTTTACCACATATTAGTAACTTATCTCTTCTTCTTTTTTTAAGTCACTTAAAAGGTAAAATGAATATTAAAAATTAAAAAAAAAATCGTATATATATCACTAAACGAATAATAATGGTTATCATATTTGATTATATCCAGATATGTCTCGGCCATATGACTTAATGTCTCTGTTAATTCTTTCATATAGAAGTTTTAACATTTTTTTTTTTATAAATAAATACATTAGAGGTTTAAGAAAAAACATACACGTACTTTCCTTTTTCATAACGTGTACGATTTTTTGTTGTCGCTGTTTACATTTACATGCATATTCAGTGGCGGATTACAAAGCCGACCCATCTCGGGCAAGGTTCGACTTTTCCACAATTATCTTCGATAATCTTCGATTATCCGTCTTACCGGTATCTATCGGTAAGAAGACCATGCCAGAACTTTTCTATGATTTTTGTCAAAAATCAGCAAACATCTTGAAAAATAACAAAAATATGATACTTTTCAATAATTTTGTATTTTTCGATGATTTTGTTTTGAGTATATACATAAGTGAGAGTGAGATTATATTTTATTTATCAGTGTTTGAGTATGAAATTATTTTATTTTTGGCATTTTAATGTTTTATTAATATTACAAACTTAGTAAATATAAGCTCAAAATATATTTTATAAGTTTTTCGTCGAAAAGTATCAAAAAATGTCGATAATGCGTCGATAATCATCGAAAAATGTCGGTAATCGGCAAGCTACAATATTATAAGTTTTCCGTCGGTTAATCGGTAAGCTATCAAAAAATCCATCGAAAACGGCAAGCGATTTATCGGCAAATTCGGTAAGTTGAACCTTGATCTCGAGTAGAAACCTCGGCAGTCATGGAGAAGTTTCAAAAAAATGATGAATAGTAATGATCAAGATTAGACTTTTCCACGATTATCTTCGATAATCCTCGATTATCCGTCTTACCGGTAGCTATCGGTAAGAAGACCATGCCAGAACTTTTCCATGATTTTTGATGAAAATCGGCAAATATCTTGAAAAATAACAAAAATATGGTACTTTTCAATAAATTTTGTATTTTTTTTATGATTTTATTTTGAATATATACATATGTGAGAGTGAGACTATATTTTGTTTATCTGTGTTTGAGTATGAAATTATTTTATTTTTGGCATTTTAATGTTTTATCAATATTATAAACTTAGTAAATATAAGCTAAAAATATATTTTATAAGTTTTTTGTCGAAAAGTATCGAAAAGTGTCGATAATCCGTCAATAATCATCGAAAAGTGTCGCTAATCGGCAAGCTACAGTATTATAAGTTTTCCGTCGGTTAATCGATAAGCTATCGAAAAATCCGTCGAAAACGGCAAGCGATTTATTGGTAAATTCGGTAAGTTGAACCCTGGTAATGATAGTGGGCTCGACATGACTCTTATCTCATTTTATATATAAATATATTTTTATCTGACTTGTGACTTTTTTTATAAAAAAAAAACCTGACTTGTGAGTTGTGAGTTGTGACCAGGGTTCCGAAAATCGCGAAAATCGAGCGATTATCGTTCGATTAATCGAAGAAATGGTGTTCTCGGTAACTTATCTCTAGTAATCGCTGCCGTTTTATACTTTTCGAAATTTTTCGAACCGAAAACTTTGGTACTTATCGCTGCAACTTTTCAAGAGCAAAATAACGATAATCGGAGGACTTTTCGTCCAAATTTGGGTAAGTTCGAAAATTTTGATATCATTGTGGCAAAAGTACATATGTTTCGGAAATTGTTGATTTGAGTTAGTTACTCGAATATTTTGGTGTAATTTCGTTTTATAAAATTGTATATAATTTTAAAACTAATCGGTTTGCATAATTTTTTTTTTTAATTTGAAGTTTTTCTGAATTGTGATATCATTGTGGCAAAAGTACATATGTTTCGGAAATTGTTGATTTGAGCTAGTTACTCGAATATTTTGGTGTAATTTCGTTTTATAAAATTGTATATAATTTTAAAACTAATCGGTTTGCATAATTTTTTTTTAATTTGAAGTTTTTCTGAATTGTGATATCATTGTGGCAAAAGTACATATGTTTCGGAAATTGTTGATTTGAGCTAGTTACATTAGTATGAGACTTGGTTTGTGGCTTATATATTATTATTTGTATGAGACTTTTATGTTTATATTTTGTGACATTAGTATTTTATGTTATGTTTTTAGTGTAAAATATGTGTGAATTTTTTTTATAGGTTTTCCATCGATAAATCCATCGACAAACGATTAATCCATCGATAAGTTCGATAAGTTTCGATAACGGCAAACGATAATTTTTATAGGTTTTCCGTCGATAAATCCATCGGCAAACGATTAATCCATCGATAACGGCAAACGATTTATCGGCCAAAACGGCATTTTGATCCTTGCTTAATACTATTAGCCCACATAAAGTTAAGTTTTTTCTTGAATTTTTTTTTTTTCTGTTTTGTTTTTTGCATTGAAAGTACTTTTGCTGAACATTGTTGAAAAGTGCAGAATTTCTCCAAAAGTACTCAAATATTCATTATTTTTTACTTTTTTATTTTATTTTTATGGATAATCGTTTGGCAAGAAGCTTGCCGATTTTTGAATGAAATCATGGAACCGATCACTACCGGCAAGATCGATAATCGACAATTATCGAGGATAACTGGCAAAAATTTGAACCTTGGTTTGGATGATTAACCTTCGTCTCGAACTTGACCTGAGTCCAAAATGCATTATTTTATGCAAGAATTACAAAGCCTTTTTGAGTTGAGATTACGATGGGTACGTACTAATGGCGGCTTAATGGGATAGTTGAATGAGAACTTAAAGGAAAGCCAAAAGAGGCGTCCGGCGAAAGGAGTGTTGGCAGGGCCCGGGAACGTTGTTATGCAATGGATGAATAGGAAGCCAATAAACAAGACCAAGAATCCAGCCTTAACAATATATATAACTGTTTTAACTGTTGTAAATGAATCTCTATCTCTTCAATATTTTATAAATAAACATACAATTTCCTTATCTCGAACCCATTGTCGGAATTTGGATTTTTAACCAAAGTTAGAGCGGCTTTTTGAAATCCGAATTCGAGATTTTAAAAACCTAGTTTTACCAGGGGCCGGAATCCGGGTTTGGAAATCTGAGTTTTTCTTTTTGAAACTCGATTTTAATTTTTATATTTGTTTGTTTTAATAAAAAGAAACTAAAAATAAAATTTAAAGAGTAAAAAATTGTTATATACACGATTATGAAACCTAGAGAGAAGCCATAAAAGCTGAAACTTAAAAAGAATTTAAAAATATTATATAAACCGGATTCCACAAACCCGGTTTTTTTTTTCTTTCAAAACCTAAACCATAGATCGCATTCAAAGACCGGTTTTACACATGCTAGAAGAAAAAAAAACCTTAATACTTAAACCGGAGTTCTGAGTATAAAAATCAATATTCCGGGTATTGTTATATCGTTAAGCAGCCAACACCGGCGTGTTTGCTCATCGCACATATCTTATTTTCCTCTAACCCTTCATTTTCTTATTGCCTTTTCTTTGTATAAAAATGCATGCCCTACCCAAGGTTTAACTTTAATCACGCGATAACCAATAACGCGGAGTTGATGTTAAAATCCACGGGGTGCTCATAAAGTTCATTCTTCGTCTCTGAAAATGTTCTAAATTATTTTGCATCGTTTCAAATTCGTAGACTTTTTAAAAAAAAAAATCAAGAAGGGAATTCAAATCTGTTTATTTCAAGAAGCAAGCACTGTGATACAATGGATAACGTGCTCATATTTCAATCACTCTCCATTATCATATGATGCCTAACCTAATCATCATAAGCAACTATACATCCTAATTCAAATAAGGTCTATTTCTCTCAAAATTGTACAAAACAACCAACTATTACTAGCACAGTCTTCCGCCCGTCCCGTCTCGGAGAGGATTCCGGTTTCGGTTTCGATTTCGATACAAACAAACAATCAGAGATTTGGATGCTGAGACGGATCACCATTGTGAAGAAGAGATCAGTCAATGCCCAATGTGGAATATGGTTCATAACCTCCCTGTGAATCACAAAATTCAACCCCAAACAATCTCTCTTAAATTAAGAAAATATTATTCCTCGACTCCCCCAAAACCATAACGAAATAACTAATACGAGGCGGTAACGAACTTGATTTAATTTTGACATTATTAAGTTTACAGAGTTTGACAAATGGATGAATAATGAATTAGGCAATATTAAACAGAATTAATTTGTGCGATTGTATTTTACTGAAATATGCTACTCACAGAACAGTCATCATGAACACGCCATATGGTTTCGCCTAGCAAATTGGCCACAGAGAGAACAGTAAGCTGCGGGAAATAGTTATGCTCCGACACCGGGATAGAGTTCGTTATGATCACTTCTTGAAACAAACCGCTCGATAATCTCTCTATTGCAGGAGGACTGAAATAAAGAAAGCATGTTATTACTATAATATAAGGAATTACCAAATTAGAAAAATACGATTTAAAATAAAAAGAAAGATTCATGTGTTTTGGTAATTTTAAAATCATAAACTCAACAGCTAATCCATAACTGCCCCTGAACTTTTTGAGATGGAAGTAATTTGTCTTCTGATTTTGTAACTTGTGGAAGTAATAAACATGGTACTTTGAAAATGTAGCAGATTGCCCCTTAACTATTAAAAGAAGACAGGAGAATGTTATCAAGCGTGAATGTGTGAATTTCTTGAGGGTATTTACCTCGATTTTTGTAATACTTCAATCTCAATTTTTGAGGAAGAATAGAAGATTGAAAGTAAAAATAAAAAAGGGAAATCTGCTACAGTTTCAAAGTACATCGCTTATTATTTCCACAAATAAAAGATCAGGGGGCAAACTGCTCAATCTTTATAATGGTCAGGGGATATAACTGTCAATTACTCGAAGAAAAACGTATGCTTTTGCTTACCTAAAAACAGCATGCGTACTGCATGCATAGACCTCCCGAGCGCCTTCTTGATGTAACAAAGCTGCACCTTTGGAAATAGTGCCTGCAGGTTAATACACAAAAATGAGCAATTATTCAAGTGCAAGAATAAGCAATGGATACAGTTTAATACACAATGATAAAATATGTCGCCGAGAGAAAAGTAAGTGCGGGAAATAATATGTGTTTATATGCAACAATGCTATGTATTATATAATATGTCCTCTAGCTAATAAACATAAATTAAGAACTTGACTACATAAAATTACTGTCATCTTATAACTTCTATCTGAGTTTCAATGCATAGAGGATGTATGAAATATACAAGTAACAGTGACTTTTCTTTTCTTTTCTTTTTTTGTGTGGCAATTTTTTTACCATTTATATACCTATTATGCACATGACAATAAAGCGTCATACATTATTAGCTCTTTTATTATTTACCAAATTAAAAAAAAAAAACGAGCGGATTAATTGTAAATAAGTGAACATCTAGTGAAGTAATGTTAACCAACCAGCTGTATCGATCATATCATCCACCATCACTGCTACTTTTCCCTTTACGTCACCGATCAAATTCACCACCTGCAAGCAAGACAGTATTAATAATGCCCTTCAAAACAGGGAGATAATTTTAAATGCACAATCCAACATAATAAACTTAAGCTAAAAGATAATGATATATCACAAATATAGATTAAAAAAGTACAGTCTCTTGCTGCTCCGCGAGAGTAAATCCATTTTAATGAAATGCCAACCTTCATCGTAAAAATACTTGTGAACGGTGAAGTAGATAAACATAAATAAATGATCTCACCCAGTTCTTTGAAAATTACGAGAATATGTTTTCCATGTATGATCACATATCCCAATACTTGCTGATTTCAGATTGTATCTGGAATCCCTTTGTTATTTACTGTTACTAAGATTCAATTATTTTTTATTCATGTGATTAATAAAATAAGTAAAAATTGGAATCAAGAACAGAACTATGTCAGATCAGGAAATGCTAATACACTAACCGACAAAATAATGTAATTGAACAAACAGTACCTCGGCAACATTATGGCCGTGGCGCCTTTTATCAACAATAGCTAGAGGAGCGTCAGATAACTTTTTGGCAAATGCACGTGCTCTGGCAACACCCCCAACATCCGGTGAGACCACAACCAGATCATCGGAGCATATTGTCTTGCTTGCAAGGTAGTCAAGTATCACGGGCTGATACGCATGAAGAACCAAAATTCATTACGAGTCAAGGAAGAAAGTGATAGAGCTCTCTAGTTGAGTAGTTAATAGTACAGTAATTATAACTTATGCATTGTCTCGGTTTGCTCCTAAACTAATTTTGTACCAGTTTCCTCCCTGAACTTCTCTTAGTGTTCTATTGCTGTGCACTTTTATCGGTATCAATTTGTCTCTTAGACTCGTAATATTGTCATAGTTACCCTGGAACTTGTAAACTATTCAGTCAAGATTAACCCTCTCTCTGTTAAACGTCTAACTGAAGTAAAAAATTAAAGATGAGCGCTGAGCCTTATTCAAAATGTCTACTTAAAATCATTTGCGCCCTGAAGCGTATGCAGTTAAATTAACAAAAACACTAGATATTGAGCGGAGAGAGGGTAACTGATAATTACTAGTAAGTCTTAATAATAATATAGCATTTAAGCGCAAAACATACATCATCTACAAAGAGTTCTGGATAAAGACACCAATACAGCTTCCTCAAATACAACTAATACTGCCATGTTTTTATACAGCTAATACCCTAAGCCGACTATTCTAAGCCGGGAGAGATATCCAAGTATTGAACGTCTATTACCTGGCCATACACATGGTCCACGGGAATGTCAAAATAGCCCATGGATTGTCCAGAGTGAAGATCGCATGCAAGAACTCGATTTGCACCTGCTTCGGTAATCAAATTTGCAACAAGCTTGGCTGCAATAGATTCTCGTCCTTGAGTCTGAACAAACGCATTTGACACAATAATAACCAACTCAAACCAATGATTCCCTGAAGAAAAAAAAAACAAGTCCAATGTTGTAATCTAGAAAACGCTCACCTTTCTGTCAGCCCTGGCATATCCGAAATACGGAATAACAGCCGTAATGTTTTTGGCCGATGCCCTGCGACAAGCATCGATCATTATCAGAAGCTCCATAAGGTTTTCATTCGCAGGAGGGCACGTGGGTTGCACGAGAAACACATCACATCCTCGCACACTCTCTTGCAACTGAACATATATCTCTCCGTCAGCAAAGCGTTTTATCTTGATCTTCCCAAGCTCAAGTCCCATGTAGCACGCGATTTCCTGAGCACGATCACAAGTTCAGATGCATCAAAATCACACCCAAACGCCTTAAGAGCACAATGAATTGAAAAAGATTAAACAAATCGTGGATTTGTGAAACCCCCTTATCAATAATGAAACTAGTAACCGAGTGTTGACAAGCAAATTCTACAATGCAATCAAAGCTTTTCACCTGAGAGAGGGCGGGATTCGCGGTGCCGGAGAAAATCCGAAGCCGTGTATCGGGCTTGCCAACAACGTTCATCATATTCAACCTCTGCGAATACACATTCGGATACCTCATTTCCCCGGCACCACCGAGGACCGAAGCGCTTGGCGGTTTTCCGTTCTCGAACCTCAGCGATTCCATAGCATCACACCTCTGGAAAACGCAATCGAAAGATAAAGAACGAACGCCATGAACAATCAAAATCGAAACAAATTAAACTAAAAAATTGGACGCAGGAAACGTCGAAGCAGACAGCGAGAGCTTACGATGGTGGTTGGTAGACGAAAGGTGGGCGCGTGGAGCGGCGAGCGGTGGGGAAGGAGAGTGGCGGGAGGGGAAGGAGAGTGAAGCAAAGAAGCCATTTCCGAGAGCAGTGGCTAGGGTTTCGACACACAGTGAAGAGCTGTGATTCGATTTCCAAGTGAGGAAGGAGATTCTACTAGCTCTGTCTCTGCTAATTAATTATTAATTAATTAATTAGTTAGTTAATTAAATTAGTGGCGGGTAATTAAAATTGGCGGCGTTTGTAGTGAAGAGAGAGAGAGACAGGTCGGTCGTTAGCCACTCACTGTAGGAGGGAGAGACCATCAGTTAACGGCTCTCAATCTCCATCTTCTTTAGATTTTATCGCTTTTTTTTTTTTAATCTTTAAATTGCCTTAAAAATTAAAATAATGCCACTGAAATTTCACGGAAATGTTTATTTTTAGAGCCTTTTAATAGGACCATACATTCTCATGATATCCTAAAAATACGGGTTTGAAACCGTTTACCAGTTTTTAACTTTTAAATTCGGATCCGATATGTAAGAGCCTGCCCAACCCGTAGTAAGAGACGACCGTTGGCACGTGGAGCAATTATCGAATTTTTTTTAGCAATTGGTATTATTGTCGCTAGGAGAATATGCCGCAAAGGTCTCAATTTCCGAGGTATATTTAGAATTAGAAGCGTTTTTTTCCTCTCCGGTGTCTGTTTTCAAAAATAAACTCATGTTTTTTTATATACAAAAAAAAAGTCATACAATTCTCACAAAAAAAAAAAAGAGTCATCTCAATGAAGTACCAAATGAAATTAGCATAAACACTTCCTAAATCACTTCTTCACTTGATTATGCTGTTTTCCTTTCACTTTTGCTAACTTTCTTTTTCCAAAAACGAAATGAGATGTTCTAACAAAAAAAAAAAAAAAAGCAATTTCGATCAATCCCAAAATCATAAGAAAAAATATGAAGCGAATCAATTTTAGCAAAGAAGTTGGATTTTCATTTCATCACTTCTTCACTTGATCTGAAAAACTTGATAGCTCATGATGATGCCCTAATTTATTGTTAAACCCAGACTTGGGGAGTATAAACAAACTCAAAACTCAAAAAACCCAGCTTTCATACACAAAACCGTGCGTTGCACTTTTCGTTGGTCTCGACATTAGAAGCTCATGAAGAAACTCCATAAGGCAGAAGCGCAGCAGCCACGATTCTACCTTCCTCGTTTAGTATATTGTATGTTGAAACCGCATTTCGCTGTAACAAAAAGGAAGACACAATCTTCCACATATTACTTTTGTGTGTTATATATATATATATATATATGGCAGAATTCTTGCTCAACTAAGAGGTTTTACCGAGTCGAGTGCTTCTAATTTCATTCCAGTGGATCGGATAAAGCGCTTCACTTCGGGATCCACTAACTGAATGCTACTCCCACATCCAAGAAGTAAAATCTCTGTATTAAACAGCCGGAAAAACAAAACGTCACTGCAAATATCCGGATGAATCAAAGAAAGACGTAGGAGGGCAAATAATACAATCTTCGAGTCACTTCTTAATGCATACTCATAAAAAGAGGGTCTTTTTCCCGTAGCACCGTGAGGCGCAGCAATATAGTTTTAGAAACTAAGCAAAACACGGTCAAAATCGTGTGTAACACAGCCGCACAGGGGGTCGAGGCGTGGCCTTAGAGGCGTTGTTTCAGCGCCTGACCTCGGGACGAAAATCCTAGAGGGGTTTTGAGAACCATGATTGTACACACCATAATGGTTCTCTCAGAAGTTAAACTAAACTTGTAATAGAGCCTAGGGAAAACCACCATTGTAGTACCTGGTACAGGACGCACGAGCTTGAAGATGGACAAACTGCAGACGCATCAAGATCAAAGGTGTTAACCCACCATAATTCGAAATTAGAGAGAGAGAGAGAGAGAGTGACCTATCGGGCGTGATTTCTGAGAATTTCATCGGAGACCAAGACATGAGCAGATTTCCGATGCAAAGCAAGCTTCCTTCGTAATCCACACCATTCACCGCGAATCCCGTCTCGGAATACCTGCAACAAGAGAACCTCATTGAAATCCTCCGTTGTTCGTCTTGGGAGATAGTGGAAATGGGAGAGGAGATGGAGACCGTTGGAAGCGAAGCTGGTCTTGGGGGACATTGTCGATGAGGTTGATCTGGTCGTAGAGGGAGAAGGCGCGCCTGAGAGAGGGGAGGGACTGGGTTTGCTGAAGCGACGGCGTTCTGGGACTCCGCAGGCTTCTGATCAGCTTCGGCAGCGTCGCCATAGCCCTCTCTCTCCCCGCCACCATTGCTGCTCTCTCTCTCTGCTTCCCGCACCGTCGCTTGCTGTCCGTCTATTTTACGATTTTACCCTTGTACGCAGAAATGGCCTAAACGCTCGTTTCCATATTATTTTATCAATTAATTTAAAACTATTATTTATTATTAAAAACAGGTATACACACTTTTTTTGTGAAGGAAATAAATTCGTTAAGATTAGGGCCTTAAATCACCCTGCACATACACATCGAGCCACTCCGGGCAATTAGAAAACCAAAATTCCGAAGTCCCCGCAGGGATACGAGATTTTGCTAACGCTTTTGCAACCTCGTTACATAGTCTAGGGATCCACCGAATCTTTCCCGTGAGCGCCACTTTCTTAAGCAAGCCTCCAATACTCCGTAGAATCGGTCCTTGTAAACTATTAAATAGCTTCCAATTGACAATTTGGATTGCCCGAAGACAATCCGATTCTACCACCAAGATTGTCCAACCCCGGTCATGGGCGAATTGGAGCCCATGAAGAATAGCCGTGCACTCCGCCGTCAGAGCCGTCCACCACGATTAGCCTTGCAGCTGTGACCCCTAGCACCATGCCTCGGTCGTTCCTCACGACTCCACCGACCGCCGCTTGTCGTGTTCTTCCAACCACGCCGCATCCACATTAAGAGTAAGCCCCCCGTCCTCCGCTCCGGTCCAAGAGGCTTGTCGAACCGGTTTGTCGAAATTCGGCCGCAAAGAAGTGCTTGTTGCCTCTTTGAAGCTTGCGAGCCATCCCGCCATCTCTTCGACCCACATTTCCGGTCTTTTTGAGACGTTTTCAAATAGTTTGAGGTTCCGATCCTTCCAAACCGCCCACACAAGCCCACAAAAAGCTCTAAATTTACCATGGGTAGGTTATCCATTGCTCGAAGACAATGATCCTTCATGGGAACTACCCCCGTCTTCTCGACCCACCAGTGCAAATTCGAGCTCTTCCATATTGCTTGTTCTCGTTCACAACCCTAAATTGCATGGAGGCCATCCTCAGGTAAAGCCCCGCAAAACATGCAAAACGGTAAACAATTCACCCATCTACCTCGAAGTGCTCCAAAGGTCGGTAAAGCGTCAAACCACGTCCACCAAATTAGATGTTTTACCTTAGGGGGGACTCGAAGACTCCACATCGTCTTCCACCACCGCGGTTCTTGAGATTCCGAGCACGATGGTCCATCACGGCTAGTTGATCGTGCAAGCCGGTAACCCGACCAAACCGTATATATCCCGTCCTCTTCAAAATGTCATACTAACCGATCTGTGGGGTCCTCACGTCCCAACGAGATTCTCAAAATTGCGTCGGCGTCATATGGATTCATCAAATTCCGTACCAAGTCGTGATCCCATTTTCCATCATCGATGAAGTCGGCTACTCTCCAAGGGTACCCATCGTTAGGCTCTCCGCTAACCACGCCAAAGCCCCGGATCTCGGTAGCCAAGGTTGAGAAAAAGCACTAAGGTTCCCACTCCCCACTTTCCACCTATTCCCCCGTCGAACCAAGTCTCTTCCCCAACAAAGGCTTTTGCAAAGAAATGAGGAGTTAGCCTTACACTCAAATTCAAGCACCGAGGAAGCCGGAAAATACTTTGCTTTGAGCACTCTAGCCATAAAGCACTCGGGGTGTCGGATAATGCGCCACGTAAGCCGTCCCACGAGTGCTCGGTTGAAATCACCAAGGTCTTTGAAACCTAGGCCGCCCTCCACTAAATTATACTAAGAGTGATAATTTAGAGCCGGACACGAAACACGGTATAAATAATTTTTTGTCGATTATAAATAGATTTGTGTCTAAGCGTATCGAATACGATTGACGCAATTAATTAACAGGTGAACACGGCATAAATACCGACAATTAATGAGCATAATTTTTTATTTTTTGCATTTGAATATATTGTAACGTGTTCTAATATTTTTATATATGAGAATTATGTCGCTACTCAATTAATTACGTTTTTCAATGGATGAATATACAAAATTATTAAATAATTTTTTAGTGTTAAATAATAAATTCATATACATTAAGTTAACATGCTTATACTTTATAGTGAAAAAAAAATATCAAATACATTAATTACTGTTATGCGTAAAAATGGCTTTAACTTAAAGTCATATCCAAGGTTCGGGTCCCGAGATTGACCCGCTGAACATAAGGATGATTGAATGCGGAGTCAACGCGGGCTGACTGATGATAGTCAAAGTTGGAGGCTATCCCGTCGTCTTGGATAAGTCTCCTAGCTGTCGTTGACAATCATTGGCGAACTTCCCTGGTGATGGCGAAGTCCGGTTCACAGCGAAGCTCCTCGTCCGGGGTAGAGTCTTTGTCTTGGCGATGTCCTCGTCTGGGCAAACTCCGGTCTTGATGAAACTCCGAGCTAGTCTTGATGACTCTTCATGCTTTTCCTTCCTTGGTGAGCTCCTATGGCGAGGGAGGACCTGGAAAAAAGGTACAATGGGCCTGTGCCCTGTCGCTTATGGTTGGGCGAGACTGCCTACGTATCTCAGTTTAAGAGAATCAGGTCCCACGTAGTTCGGAATTAGTGATAAACGGTGGGTGAATGACGATGTGGTTTGAATCGTCGGAAGTGTCGTTGTTGGCACCGCAGGGGTGACCCTTGGCCTGATGGCTGTGTATTACGGGCGTGATGTGTTCTTTGTTGACCTCGTTGGTGTTGGCGAGCTCACTATCGAACTTCCCTCGTGTTGGCAAAGTACAACGAGATCCTTGACCTGACGAGGTATGCTCCTCTGTCGACCTTGCCGGGGTAGGTGGCCTCGTATGACAAGGGGCCTTATCTTGACGAAGGGACGCTCCTTCCTCTGTCGACCTCGCAGGTGGTGGCGTGGTTACCCACCTAGCGAGGGACGCCTTAGCTGACCCGTCGAACAACATTTCTTCTCAGGCCTAAGACTCTGCTTCTAGATCGATCTCAGCTCTTAACTCAAGTCATTTCCTCCTTTAGAGTAGACGAGTTTTCTAGAGAGAGAAATCTAGAGAGAAGCTTTGGAGAAAGTTGTGAGTGAGTGTGAAAATGAGGGGGGGGGGGGGGGGGGGGGGGGGAGTCTCCTATTTATAGGAAAACAACTTCTGGATATTGCACCCTAGGGGCCTGCGAATTCCCTGGGAATTGCACCCCTGGGGGCCTCCCATTTCCCTAAATATTGCACCTTCAAGGGTCCTGTGAATTCCTCCCTGCAACAGGGGGGTTGTCGGGGCCCATTGTCTGCAAAAAGGGTCTCCGATGCTTCTTGATTCGTCTTCGATGTCTTCGGGTTGTCCGCGAGTCCGTAGGTTGTGTTCGGGAAAATCCGGAGGATTTTCCGGAGATCTTCGTGGTCTCGAATCTTCTCGTCGTGTAGAATAATTGCAAATTATGCCCTTGCCAGGCTCCGACGAGGGGCTTCGTCGCCTCGTCGGCTTGCCGGCTCGTCGCTTCATCGGCTTGTCGCCTCGTCGCCTTCGTCGCCTCGTTGCTTTTTGGACCCTGGGCCTCGCCAAGGTCTTAGTTCTTTGGTCCCTGGCCTCAGGCGTTGGTGATGGGCCTTGACTTACCATGACATGCTTTGACTTTCTCAATGGGCTTTGACTTTTGCCAAAATGGGCCCAATTTTTATATGTTACGAAAAATGCACATAATATTAACCCCCCAGTTTCTAGGGTAATTGTATTGCGTGAGAAACTTTTTATTTTAAAACTTAAGGCAACTTGTGTTATTTGGCGAGGGTTCGGGTTGTCAGAGATTTTTGTCTCCTCTCCGTCCTCCCAAGGAACTGCAAATTTCCTTTAACTGGGTGTTTGTAAAAATATTTTCGAAAACCTTCGCATATAAGCGGAAAATAATTTCGCAAAGATAAAGGAAAGTTTGGCTATTTTGCTAATCATATGTTTTAATTTGGATACTTGGAACAATTTCTCTATTTTTTACTCTCATAAATGGACATTTTTTAAAAAGTTTGACACAAAAGGGGCATTACGTACAAGTTTCAATTTTTTAATACACTCATAAAATCAAATCATTACAATTGAGTACCCGTTTTTATATTTTTGTGTAAAATATAAACTGGTGCACCCGAACACCTCTCGACCTCGGTATACTCACAAAATAAACTTGCTTGCAATTTTAGTAAATTGACTCTGGTTTTACCCCGGTCGATTGAACGACGCCTCTAGATTTTTAAACCGGGACCGGACAGGACCGAAATCACAAGGCTTTGCTATGATGCTTGTGGTCCTGAAGCTTGATGAGGTTGAAATTGCTGTCGTTTTCCTTACAAAAAGCTATAAAACGAAATGAAAGAATACTCTTCACAATCATAAGGAAAGAGCGTAAGAGCTCACATAAAAAAATAAAAACGACACCCCATAACAGTCCGCAAAGGGTAAAACGCAACAGCCAAGAAACGAGAAAACAAAAGAAATAATTCCTTAATCATTCCAAGAGAAAACGACAGTAAATAGGAAAAACGACATTAATCTTGTGAAGCGACTGCCAAATCAAGTGACTCGATCCACCTATTGGGCTCGTGACTCAGTGAGCCGGCGCGTGGGGAATTCTCGACGCACGCGCACCGACCACCGCTGGATATCGTAATCGGTGATTCCTTCCTCACTCTGAATCGTTCTCGGAACTGGGTAATCGCTTTTCCCCTTATGTAAAACCCCAATTTGATTCTGTTGATCGAGGTGTTAGCTGTTTTTGATTGTTTGTAGTGTTTGTACTGTTGGAATCGGTACTCTGTTCAAAAATTAGGTCAGTAAGTTAATCGGTAGGGTTGATTTATTTTTGAGAAATTGAGTTATTCAATTTTGTTTGAATTTCCATGGCCAACCAAGTAGTGACGTTGAAGATATTGAAGAAAAAAAATAAAAATATTGATGATCTTCAGGGAAAATTATGTATATTTGTCTTTATAATTGTTGTTTCAATGTAAATGATTTTTTCGTAATTTACATACTTGAAATAAATCGGTCGGAACTTTTCTTCGTGCTTAACCTAAACTGAAATCATGGATACGCCACTCAATTTATTATGTTCAATAATACAAAAAAACTCTCTTGTCAAGGAGCATATGATAGGGACTGGGAGGAAGGAAAATGGCCCGACGGAAGTGTATGCAACTGGGGCCTGCTTGTTCTTCTTTCGAACAATGTTTTCGACTTGTAGTTTCGATTCCAACTCGGCGTTGCTACAAAGCTCGTCATCGACGGTGAGGCGGTGAAAGAGAATTCCTGACAGGAAAACGGGGAGGTAGAGAAGGCTGGCATGGAACATCTTGCGAGCGTTGTGCATCGTGCGGTTGCGATAGAACGAAAACGCCGTGGCGCTTATCGCCAATGTGAGGAGGGTAGATTCGTAACAGAACCACTTTGACGTCACGCCCCCTGCAAATTTCGAGAAATTTAATGGTTGAGATGTACCTCTAAAATGAAGAGGTGATCTCCAAATTTATGAAAAATGATTCGAATACGTTATTATCAATAACGATAAATACTTTAGTTTCGAATACGTAATTCCTATTTATGAAAAATTTATGAAAAATTTATGGAATAATTCCAATTCATTTATGCAATGGATTCGGATTATTTGGTGGTAGTTGTTAGCTTGTAATTTTTGGGTTCAACAAGTAATAAGAATGAGAATATTCTTTCCGTTATCGGTAAGGTTAATTTACTATTATTAATTTGATTATGTATTTAGGTATTTTCATTTATTAGGGGTATTTATAATAGATACAGGATTAGGGTAATTAGTCCTATATTAGGTTCCTAATCGAGGTTTAGTTGCCATGTTGATTGGAATTTCCTATTGAACATTATTAGGAGATTTCTCTTGCTCTTAATCTCCCATTAGAGACTAGGGTTTTGTTTATAAGTGTTCTTGTTTCTATCGGATTATTCGAGTCCTATCAAACTTCATCAATTCCTCATCAAATTTTAAATAAATAAATAAAAACTCGTAGAAGCGTACCCTAGAAGCAGCGGAATAGCACCAACAACAGCACCAACCCATGTATTTTAGAATTTTTACACGGGTTATTTGCCCTAGGTTTAATTTTCGCATATAAGGCTTGTAGCCGTCATTAGTGCGTTTTGTAGCACAAACTGAGAGATGCGAGATTGATGGTGTAACCAGAAACTCCGATTGAGAGATTGATAGTGGATCGAGATTTACAAGCGGCGAGTGGACGTACCTCCTACACTGGGAGCGAACCACTATAATTCTGGTGTCTATTTCAATTTCGTTTTATCACTTTATTCGTTTTCAGATTCGGGAATTAGGGCAAAATTCCTAACAACTGGTATCAAAGCGCAAGGCTGTGTTTTGCGATTGTGAAAATTGATGGCTGGCGATGATGGATCTGTGCACGGGATTGGAAAGTTTGATGGTTCTGATTTTGCGTTCTGGAGAATGCAGATTGAAGATTATATGGCAGGAAGCTTCATCTCCCTCTGGGCGCAAAGCCAGAGTAGATGGACGATGCAGAATGGGCGCTCCTTGACAGACAGGTCTTGTGGGTTGTGTGTTTGACGTTATCGAAGAATGTAGCACACAACGTGGCGAAGGAGAAGACCACCGCTGGCATGATAAAGGTTCTTTTCGACATGTACGAGAAGCCATATGCAAACAACAAGGTATTCCTCATGAAGAAACTCTTTTATTTGAGAATGGAGGAAAACAGATTTGTAGCTACGCGCTTAAACGAATTTAACACGATTATTAATCAATTGTCTTATGTTGATATCGATTTTGATGATGAAATCCCTGCCCTAATTTTGTTGGCGTCTTTACCGCCGAGTTGGGAACCGATGAGAGCTGCTGCCAGTAACTCCGTCGGCTCCGATAAACTGAAGTTCAACGATGTTAGAGATCGGGTTCTAGCAGAGGAAGTGCGAAGGATCGATTTAGGGGAAACATCGTCAAGTTCTACGTTGAACATGGAACACAAAGGCAGATGAACATAGAAAAGCTTCAACCGGAACAGAGGCAGGTCAAAGTCAAGAAACGGAAGAGGTAAGTCCAGATTTGAGCGAACGATGGAGTGCTGGAATTGCGGAAGGCCACATGAAGAAAAACTGCAGAGCTCCTAAAAGAGAGAACAAGGGTGACGCCGTTAATGCTGCCACTGAAGAAATTGGCGACGCCTTGTTCTTGTCAACGGACTATGAAGAATTCAGTGATGCAGGTTTTGAAGAAATCATCGATGAAGGCTTTGAAGAAACCAGTGACGAATCCGCTAAAGAAGCCAGTAATGCACTGCTATTATCCATCGACACAAGTCTGATTGAAAATTGGGTACTTGACTCAGGAGCTTCCTTCCACACTGCTCCGAACAAACATGAGATGGAGAATTACGTCGCTGGAAACTTTGGGAGGGCTCACTTAGCTGATGGTGTACCACTGCCCATTGTTGGTCACGGCGACATTACCTTGAAGATGCCAAACAGACATAAGTGGAAGATCAAGAAGGTCAGACATGTGCCGAAGCTGAAACGGAATCTGATCTCTGTGGGTCAGCTCGACGGAGAGGGACACACAATCACCTTTGGCGAGGGACAGTGGAAAGTTGCGAAGGGTGCAATGGTGGTTGCTCGTGGCCATAAAACCGGCACTCTTTATAGGACAACAAGCTGCCCCGACACAGCGGCAATTGTCGACGACACCCAGAAGTCAGAGTTGTGGCACCAACGACTGGGGCAACGACTGTGGCACCAACGTAAGATTCTCGTCAAAGATGGAAAAATCTCTGACTTGAAATCATTGGATCATCACTTATGCGAGAGCTGCGTACTTGGGAAACAAAAGAAAGTCAATTTCTCAAATGGAGGTCGAGATGTGAAAACCGAGAAGCTGGAATTGGTTCACACCATTGTATGGGGACCAACCCCAGTTGCTTCCATAGTAGGGTCACGCTACTACGTGATGTTCATAGACAACTCAACTAGAAAGATTTGGGTATACTCCATGAAACACAAGTCTGACGTGTTCACAGTCTTCAAGAACTGGAAAGCGCTATTTGAGAATGAGACAAACTTGAAGTTGAAAAGTCTGAGATCAAACAACGGTGGAGAATACGTCGACAACAACTTCAAGCAATTTTGTGCCGAGAACGGGATCAAGATGGTGAAAACTATTCCGCGAACTCCTCATCAAAACGGAGTAGCAGAGCGGATGAATCGGACGCTGAATGAGCGTGCAAGAAGCATGAGACTTCACTCTAGGCTACCAAAGACGTTTTGGGCTGATGAGGTTAACACTCCGTCGTATATGACCAACCGAGGACCGTCCGTTCCTTTAAATTTTAGAATCCCGGAAGAAGTTTGGAGAGGGAAAGATGTAAACCTTTATTTCTTAAAAGTATTTGGTTACTTGTCTTTTTTTCATATTGATTCTGCTTCTAGAAGTAAACTTGATGCAAAATTTAAGAAGTGTTATTTTATTAGCTATGGTGACTCCGAGTTTGGTTATCGTTTCTGGGATGACCAAAATCGAAAGATCATTCGAAGCAGGGATGTCATCTTTAATGAACAAGTGCTATACAAAGACAAGCTGCGAGGGATCCCAGAAAAGCGTCAGTGAGCTTCCGGCAGACAAGAAAGCGTTGCACAATAAATGGACGTGGGAGCTAAGTGAGCTTCCGGCAGACAAGACAAGCTGAGATGGACTCGTTGTTGTCAAATCAGACGTGGGAGCTAAATGAGCTTCCGGCAGACAAGAAAGCGTTGCACAATAAATGGGTCTACATGATAAAAGGAAGATAATGACGGAAGCAAGCGTTATAAATCGCGGATGGTTGTTCAAGGCTTTCAATAGAAGGAAGGCATAGACTACACAGAGATTTTCTCTCTAGTGGTTAAGAACGTGACTATCCAAACAGTTCTTGGGCTGGTTGCAAAGGAAGATCTACACCTTCAACAAATGGACATGAAAACCGCGTTTCTTCACGGAGAGTTAGAAGAAGAGATCTACATGAGGCAACTAGAGGGCTTTGAGGTCAGAGGCAAAGAGAGGTTGGTGTGCAAGCCCCAAAAGAGTTTGTACGGCTTGAAGCAAGCTCCGAGACAGTGGTACAAGAAGTTTGACAGCTTTATGCTGAAAGCCGAGTTCGCGAGGAGCGAGAGGGATCACTGCTGCTACTTCAAGAGACTTCGAGACTCGTATTTGATTCTTCTACTCTACATCGACGGCATGCTCATTGTGGGAGCAGATCTTCAGGAGATTTAGAAGCTGGAGATGAGATTGTCAAAAGAGTTTGTGACGAAGGACCTCGGCGACGCGAAGAAAATTCTCAGGATGAGGATTACGCGAAGCAAAGAGGGGTTGAAACTGTCCCAGGAAGATTACGTGAAGAAGGTCATCAAAAGGTTCAACATGGAAGATGCCAAGCCCGTCGGAACTCCTTTGGGCAGCCACTTTCGGTTGTCCAAAAGCGATTCACCAACGACTGAGGAGGAAAGGGAACACATGGACAAGGTCCCTTACTCTTCGGCTATCGGGAGTCTGATGTACGCGATGGTGTGCACGAGACATGACATTGCACATGCAGTGGGAGTTGTGAGCAGGTTTATGAGCGATCCGGGAAAGCAACATTCGGAAGCTGTGAAGTGGATACTAAGGTATCTCAAAGGAAGCTCAAGTACAACGTTGTTCTTCCGGAAGTCAGATTCAAGGCTTCAAGGGTTCGTTGACGCAGACAACGGTGGTGACATCGATAGTAGAAAGAGCACGTCCGGGTATGTCTACACATTCGGGGGCACTGCAGTCAGTTGGATCTCAATGATGCAGAAGGTTGTTGCTCTTTCCAGTTGCGAGGCTGAATACGTGGCCGTGACCGAGGCTACACAGGATATGATTTGGCTTCATTCATTTCTACGAGAGCTGGACCTGAATCATAAAGACAGTGTGCTTTACTGCGACAGCCAGAGCGCCATTCACCTGGCAAAGAACCCGGCCTACCATGCTAGGACGAAGAATATAGATATGCGGTACCACTTCATCAGAAATAACTTAGAGAAAAAGAAGCTGGTGCTTGAGAAGATCGCGGGAAGTCAGAATCCTGCGGACATGTTTACGAAGGCCGTGCCGTATGAGAAACTGAAGTTGTGTGCAACTTCAGTTGGGCTCCTTGAGTGAGAAGTTGAGCCGCCGCTTGTAAAGCTTGAAGACATGTGATAGAGATTAGTCTTCAAGTGGGAGATTGTTGAGTGTGAAGCCTAATCTACACGGAAGCGCCACCGAGACCCGACGCAGAGCATTTAAGATGATCGAGTGTATTTTAGACTTTTTACACGGGTTATTTTTCCTAGGTTTAATTTTCGCATATAAGGCTTGTAGCCGTCATTAGTGCGTTTTGTAGCACAAACTGAGAGAGGCGAGATTGAGGGTGTAACCAGAAACTCCGATTGAGAGATTGATAGTGGATCAAGATTTACAAGCGGCAAGTGGACGTACCTTCTACAATGGGAGCGAACCACTATAATTCTGGTGTCGATTTCAATTTTGTTTCATCGCTTTATTCGTTTTCATATTCGGGAATTAGGGCAAAATTCCTAACATAACATGCCTAAGTAGCTACATGAGGTATCGTTATGCGCCCTGAAGGTAGCGGCCTTAGCATAGTTCTCTTCATTAATGCATCATTCTTCTTGTCAAAAACCTTAGGATATATAAAAAAAAAAACAAAAAAAAATCATAATTTATTGAAGATGTCAAGTAGCTACCCTAGGATTGTTGGGTTTTCGATGAATCTTTCTCAATCCCAAGGCGGAAATTACGGGATATCATCAAACAATAAATATCTAGAATAAATACGAGAATTAAGATATCGATTTAGAGATCGTTACCGAACTTTGGTACTTATTCCAACAGTACCAAAAAGCCGATGATTTGCCGATTTCTGAGCATGGCCGATTCCTGTGAGTATCTAGGGGATTAGCACTTCAAGTGTAGTGCCTATACGTTGTCCACCACGTCACTCGGGAACGTCTTGATGACCGAAAAACACCTCGGAGGATAGGTTAGATCCTATTCGGTGTTTGGATGACGAACCGATGAAGAACCGGGGAGCTAGCTAGAAGTCGACTTCTTTCTAAGGAGGGGAGGTCGATTTCTCTGTGATAGCTAGCGTTTCTATATATGTTTTATGAGTCATGATTATGTATTTATAATACCTAATATCATAAAACCTAATGGGCTTTCATTAAAGCCCAATAAGCTTTAATTAATTAATTCTTAAATAATTAAGTCTACTACCACCAGACTTTCTAGAGAGAAAATCTTCTTCTGAGAATACATCTGTTTTAGCAACGATGATTTTGCCGGTGTTTTTCTGATAGAAGTAGTACCCAGCAGTCTCTTTTGTGTATCCCAAAAAATTACATTTCATCGATTTGGGACTGAGTTTGTCAGACATTAATGTCTAGACATAAGCCTCACATCCCAGATCTTCATGAAGTGTAAATTAGGTTTTCTTCTTTTCCACATTTCATATGGCATCAAAGGAACCGTCTTAGATGGTACACAATTTAGTTTGGTAGCAGCTGTCATAAGTGCATATCCCCATAGGGATTCAGGTAAGTCCATTTTGTTCATCATTGATCGAACCATGTCCATCAAGGTACGATTTCTTCTCTCAGACACACCATTTAATTGAGGTGTTCCCGGAGGAGTCAATAATGACACTATTCCCATGGCACTAAGGTAAGCTTTGAATTCATCACTCAATTATTCGCCTCCTCGATCAGATCCAATTGCTTTTAATTTCTCGTTCAATTGATTCTCGGCTTCATTCTTGAATTGCTTGAACTCTTCAAGCGATTCAGATTTGTGTTTCATTAGATATACATAACCATATATATCTACTGAAGTCATCAGTAAATGTGATGAAATATCTAAAACCTCCTTTAGCTTGAATTGGCACTGGACCACATACATCTGAATGTATGAGCTCCAAAAGTCCATTCTTTTTCTCATAAGTCCCCTTAAAGGATGACTTTGTCATTTTCCCGGCCAGACAGGATTCGCATGTTTGATATGATTCATAATCAAAATCATCCAGCATTTCAATTTTATGGAGCTGTGTAATGCGTTTCTCACCTATGTGACCAAATCGACAATGCCAGAGATAAGCTAAATTGACTTGGTTCGGTTTTGCTCTTTTACTAGTAATGTTATAGACAGGATGATTAGAGGAAATAAAAGAATATAAACCATTCGATAAATACGCAATACCGTAACAAATACCATCCTTAAAAATCGCACAACGCTTGTCTCCAATTTTAAAATTAAAACCTAAAACATCAAATTCAGGAATAGAAATTATGTTCTTGGTAATAGAAGGTACGAAATGACGGTCATTAAGTTCCAAAATCATCCCAGCTGGGGTATTGAGATCTACATGTCCACACCTTTTGCAGCAACAGGTGCTCCATTCGCCATGCGCATGTTAGTCTCATGCTCCATCAGCATCCTACTTCTCTTCAACGTCTGCATGTCAGTACAAATATGAGTACCAAATGTTGTATCTAATACCCAATCTTTAGAGGTTGTAAGATTGATTTCTATAACATTTATACATGTGATGGAGTCTCCACTCATGTTTATCTTTCTCATCTCCGCGAGATATATGGGACAATTTCTCTTCCAGTGTCCCCTTTTGTCGCAGTGAAATACTTATGATCGAGGGTGGGTTCAACCTTAGGTTTCATGGCTTTTTCCTTGACCTTTAGATTATTCGGAGCATTGCCTTTCTTTTTCTGAAAAAACTAATTCTTTCCCTTGAATTTATTATTTATTGCCATGACATTCTTGGCATGTCCTCTGGGTACATTTACCTCAGCTGTTTGCGACATATTATGAAGCTGATGCAGACTTTTCTTTTCAGAGGACATGTTATAATTCAGTATGAACTGATTATACTAATCAGGGAGAGAAATCAACACTATGTCAATGTACACATCTTCAGGGATCTTAATCCTTTGTCTAGTCAGACTTTCTGACCAGACGATCATTTTCAGAACATGATCATGTGCATTGTTTCCTTCAGGTAATTTTGCTCTCAGCAAATTTCTCATTATCATGAATCTAGTGTGCCGTGCTTCACTTTCATACATCTTCTTAAGATGTTCAATCATTTCCCAAGCAGACATGCTATCATGCTGTTCCATGAGGTTTGTAGTCATGGCGGCCAGCATGAGACAAGCTACTTCAGCAGCGTCGTCATTGTACGTCTTATAAGCATCCTTGTCTGCCCGGGTAGCATTAGCAGCTGGTTCAGCATGAGGCGCATCAATGATGATGGTCTCCTTCTTTTCATGCCTGAGCACTACTTTGAGGCGTCTTTGCCATTCCATAAAATTCTTTTCGTTTAAGATATTTTCCTTCTCAAGGATCGATCGTAGTGAGCTGGTAGAGTAAAAAATGTTTAAGCACATAATTAGTTCTAGAGTTTAACATGTAAATTATAAAGAATACAATATAATAAAGATGTTAAAAATATATCATAAGGACTTATATAATATTTTGTGATTTATTAATGAAAGAGTTACCCTCATCAATCTCATGAATGCTTCACTTAGAAAAAGTCAACTCTTGCACTAATATCATATATTATCTCTGACAATTTAGAACAGAAAAATTATTTTCATATATGCTAATCGATTTCATAGTTAGTCTACGATATATAATCTTATTAGAGTACTCGTAGACCCACGGGGCGAACCGGCGGACAGTATAGGTCGCCCTACGCGTCTAAATGCAATGAATAAAAGCACTCTTTTGGGTTAAAGATGCACTTAAACCATATACACTTAGATCGAGGATTCCATAGGGGGTACCTAATATTGAATTGAGAGGATTAATAAGTGATCTTTATTTAGTCTTAAAAGAAAAAATCAACTAATTAAGATGTTTATTTGTAAGACTATGAATATGTAATTAAAAATCCTATTTACAAGACATATTCATTTAACTATATAAATAATCTATTATGATCTTAAAGATAAACCTTTTATCTTAAGTTAAAAAAAATTATAAGATAAGTAAACTATCTAATAGAATGAATATCTTATATATCATAATAATTATTTACTTTTTATTATTCTCACATTTCTTATTTTATATAAATAATTAAAATGTATTTTCATAGTCTTAATCAAATTAAGAATCATACAATATGAATTATTAATTAACAAATATTAATGAAATAAACTATGAGTAATAATAAAATTAAACCATATAAGGCATTTAATAAAAAACTAAATAAATCATATTTATAAACTTTTACCTTTTACATATTAGATTTTCAAACTTATAATTAATTTAATTATATTTAATTACAATTAAAAAAATATAAACAATTCAAATCATATTTAAAATAATTAAATATAAATAAAATTAAATATCGGACCGGGATACGAGCACGGGAAAATCCCGTGCTCGTTCGGGCTGCTTTCGGGCAGCCCGAGCAGTTCGGGCAGGGCAGGCAGTCCCTGTTAGAAGTAGGACCAGACCCGGGTCTTAAATGATCCGGGTCAAAGGTTTGATCCGGATCCGGGTCAGGTTTCGGGTTGGAGCCGGGTCGGGTTGGACCCATGTTGGTAGACCTGGATCCACCAGGATCTGGGTGGGCTTAAGGGTCGGACTGGGTCAACCCTAGCCGAAACCTAATACCTAGCCTCTGACTCAGCGCCGCTGGGACCACGACGGCGACGATGAAGTCACCGCCGCTCACGGTGGTGGTGCTGCCGGTTGTGTCTCCCTTTTACTTATTTTATTTTATTGCTCAGAATAAGAATAAAAGTGAAATCCCGATTCTCAAAACGGATCCCGAACATTAAAATTAACACAATTAATTTTCTACTGCTCCCACTGAAAATCTAATCACACCAAATTTTTTTAAAATTTATTCCGGATAATATATCTAATTTTTGAAAAATTATTCAGACCGGCTCTGATACCACTGTTGGGTTTTTTCGATGACTATTTCTCAATCCTGAGGCGGAAAACACGGGATATCCTCGAACAATAAAGGTCTAGAATAAATACGAGAATTGTGATATCGATTTAGAGATCGTTACCAAACTTTGGTACTTATGCTAACAATACCAAAAAGCCGACGGTTTGCCGATTTCTAAGTCTGGCTGATTCCTGTGAGTATCTCGGGGATTAACACTTCAAGTGTAGTGCCTCTACGTTGTCCACCACGTCACTCGGGAATGTCTTGAGACCGGAAACACCTCGGAGGGTAGGTTAGATCCTATTCGGTGTTTGGATGACGAACCGATAAAGAACCGGGGTACTAGCTAGAAGTCGTCTTCCTTCTAGGGAGGGGAGGTCGATTTCTCTTTGATAGCTAGGGTTTCTATATTTGTTTTATGAGTGATGATTAGGTATTTATAATACCTAATTCATAAAACCTAATGGGCTTTCATTAAAGCCCAATAAGCTTTAATTAATTAAATTTTAATTAATTAAGTCTACTCATAATTATTACTTGGGCCTGAGTGGGCCCGTTATGTCAGTTATAGATTCGGGTCAGTATCCGATAACCCGGAAAATACAATAACGGGATCGGGCATAACCTACAATGATGTACATATAAACCTATGCAAAGGTTTAGTGGAATTGAATAATTTTATTTGTTTTATTTCACTATATTCCAAGTCTCAATACATAGAGAGTACAAAAATATCTAGAATTAACGAGTATATTATAAAATATGTAGAAAAAATGAAAAAAATAGAATAATTTAAATCAATTCCTATAAACCTAATAATATAGATATTTAAATTTAATCTTAATAGAATATTCTAGAATGTCTAGAATTAATGGGAATCTTTATACATTAAGTCAAATCCTACTAAATCCTAATAGGTTCTAAAATTACTATTAATCATATATAACCTTGGGATTCGTCACAACTTACTTGATCGCACCAGAAGTTTAACGAAAATAAATAAACAATTCAGCACAGTGGTGTAGCTATATGTGCATCAGTGAGTGCATGTGCATACACTCACTTCACAAAATAAGTATTATTCAGGACTTGATTCGACTCTTCTCATTCCTTATCCTTTCTTGACTTGATAAATCTATTCTACTATGTTTCGAAAAGAAAAATTATATATTTGTATGTCTAATAGTCACTTTAATATAATTGTTAAAGATTTTTTGAAATTTGCTATGTCCTATGTACTTGGCCTGAAATGAAATATGCTACGTGCTTCGCCTTAAATGAAAGTCTAGCTACGCGACTCATTAAACATAAAAAACAAACTATAATTGATACATCGTCAGCTACAGTCGTAACTACAACTTCATCTTGTAGTTGAAATCGTCTCAGTTTGTTGCGAATTTCATGGAAAGTTTACATGTTTTTCTTCAGCAGATTTGAGTAAATTTCATGGGCTATATTCTCTCTGGATTGACTCTAATCAATTAGTGATTTATTTCGAAGATTAATGATTTATATTTATATTTATTATTCCTTAAATCTTGGGAATTAGTTGCTATGTTGAGGGAAAAAGGGAACTACAAATTTGACTTATTAAATACGTATTATTGGCCTCCTTCTTCCTCAATTCTCCAAGCCTAAATGCCAGAGAAAATACACAGAGAGCTCACGAAGGTTGTTCTCCATATACAACCCAAAATCAAGCTTGCGGTTTTTACGTCATCCACAAGAACAAGCTTGTTGTTCGTCAAGAACATTCGAAGGAATGCTACAGAAGGTCTGCACGCTGCACAGATAAGTTTCATGTTGTCCCTTCATAGTTTAGCCTAGCCGTGTTCATCTAGGTTATCAGTTTTGCACAGAGCGGTATTTTAGCATCGTACATCCTACCTCGGGAGAGGCGTAGACAGTGTTGTGATGAACCGGGTTAAATGATTCAGTCTTAGGTTGACAATAGCAAGTGGATCTTGCTGAGTCCGATTCCAGAAGGGAAGTGACCACCGTCACAGCTCAGAGCTCAAACTTAAATCCTCGGGATGATGTGTCGACCGTTTTTAGCAGAACGAGTCTGAGAGATTCAGACATAGTCGATTATAGCAAGGGGATCTTGCTGAGTCTGATTCCTAAGGGAAAGTGACAACCGTCACAAGTCGGAACTCGATCACCGTTTCAAGACCAAGCTGTGTTACCGGCTGTAGCTTCAAGGGGAACCCTTTTTCTTTAGCTATTTTACTTACCTATTGGTGCTTGTAAACTTTTTTGGTGATTAATATGGTGAGTGCCCCGCAGAGGTAGATACTAGATATGTATCGAAGTGCCTTACCAAAAAATCATGTCTCTTTATTGCTTATCACGTTGTGTTTGGTGACTATCTCGTTAATCCGCATAAATCACGTAAACTGTAAAGCTTTACAGTAATGTAAAATAAAATTAAATAATCTATCGAAATATTGACGTCAAACCATCAATGGTCCAGTACGTTTCCTTTTGCATCCACATTTCCATCAAAATAAACTAGTAGCGAATAATCTTGAGGGAGTATTGCTTCTAATTTTATTTCAAATGGACTATTGGGTACACCGCTAAGGATTATTGAGAGAAAGAAGAAAACTCATTAGTTAAATATAAAATTAGACAACACAATGATTAGGACTTCTCTTAGTCTACTCTTTGAGTTTTGTCGACTTTATTAATACAAATCTAAGTTAAACATGTTCGGCTATATTTCTTATGAATTAATGAACATGTTTAGCATTCTTATTTTTTGTTTAATCGTCCAGCTCTCTAACAACGTGTGTTTCAATTCATCATAGTAGTATTAGGTTGGTGTTGTTGACTTTATGCTCTCATAAATTATATGTTAACAAGATACATATGTGCTTTTTTAATCTTTTTTAATCGTCCTGGAAGTTAACCTTAGGTAGGTGTGTGCATATATATAAGTGTGTGTAACGTGTATATATATATAGTATATTAAATCGTCCAGCTCATAAGTTTGAATAACGTGTGTTTAAAATACATCATATTATTAGGCGAGTGTTTTTTTTTTTTTTTTTTTTAATTATGCGTTAATTGATTATCAGAATCTACATCAAACCGGTTCTGGGTACCCAGAGCAGCAGAGCCGGAATCCGGCAAATTTCCAGTTACGGGTAAAAATTCGGTTTTGGTTATTTTGCATACCCCGAATTTTAGTATGGAATGACAGGATGGTCTATAGAGTATAGAGGATGAAGCAATGTAACAATAAATCAAAATTTAAAATTATCGAATGAAATCTGCATCACCAATTTTTCTAGAACGATCGAGATCCCAAGAAACGGTGAATTAAGAAGGGCATGAAGAAGTTTGGACAAACGTGTTAGAGTTGGTGCCCAAGAAAATCGTTGCACACGGTCTACTTCTTATTTCCGGGCTAATGGTCTTACGGTCCCGATCATTTCATTCGCAATAAATGTGCGAAGCAGCTAAGCGATTTGTACTAGGAGTTGTCTGATCATCTAGAGCGCTGGATTATCTATGCCCGAGGGTGCAACTGATGAGAGGGCACCTGTATTTACAGACTTCTTCCACTCCTTTTTGCTGTAACTCACTGTTTCTTTGAAGTCATGCTTCTCGAGCGCATCGATCATTTCCATGTTAAAAATAATTGCAGTTAAATAAAATTGAGATAGCATCGAGTGGGTCGAAATGTCGAACACTCAAGACGAATGGTCTATCCAATTACCTGGATTTATTCCGACGTTAAAACGTTACTTAAAACGGCTATATTGAATATGACCGTTATGAATATTGAATTCAATTTATTACGTTACAGATTAATTGCAATTTATTATTAGCCGTTATAGAATTAATTGAGTATTAATTCTTTGTCTCCCTCCCACATCTATAAATTGAGGTGACCTCGACCCATTCGACCACCGATTGCAAAACCGTCTTCTGAAAACTATCTAAATACTTTGCATCCGCTTATCATTTTTTCATTCCGCGGATTCGATATTTTATGCTTCCCAATGGTTTCATGTCGTGAGTCTTTCGGTAACGGAGTTCAAGATGGTTCAGTTCGCCAGTGAACTTCAAAGTGCTACGGAGTTCTCGGTCACCCGTTATATCCTGGGAAACTATCGCCTAACGAACCTCAAGCACGTAGAGGAGGTGAATCAAGCTTTAAGGAGAGCGTCCAACGCGTCTCGGGAACCACTAACGGTTTTCTCTTTTACAGGATCAAGAACACATGATCGGATCAAAGCTACAAGCCGATACTCGTCAAATTCAAGAATCTACACGATACGTATTATGGAATTTATTTGCCACTGTTTTTGTTCATATTTGTTTCTCATAAGTATCATCATTCATAGAATATACCCAACAATCCATTTTCTCAAACTCGAGCAAGGGATATTAGACTTCGTGGATACTCTTGTAAAAGTATATATATGTAATTTTCTCTATATAGAGGTATTGAATGCAATATAAGTCTTTATTTTATATATATAGTCAATCTGAGCCTAGTCCAAAAAATTCACCACGTACCTGATCCAAAAAGTCAACCCGAGACCAGTACGGAAAAATCAAACCAAAAATGGCCCAAAAAAGTCAACCTCAGTCCGGTACAAAAAATTCAACCCCAGCCCGTTTCAAAAAAGTGCAGTTAGGCCTAAAAAGTCATACCGAGCCCGACCCGAAAAAGTCACGCATGATATATTTCACTTGTATATATATTATATATATTTTCTATTTAAATTCTTATTTTTATCAAATAATAACGCGGAGTAAAGTTGGTCTAGTTGGGAGGCATAAAGAGAGGCCGTGGGTTTGACTCCCCACAACACAAATTAGATTTTTTTTCCTCTTATGAGGATGACTCAAGCATGACGCAGAGAGATAGATGTGGCGGTGACGTGGAAATGCCACGTGTAAATATGATGACATGAAAACGCCACATGGATAGTTTGACTAACAGAAGTTGGTTGAAATTAGACGAAAAAAAGGTTAACCCACTTTAGCTAATGTTACATAGTATATGGCGCTATCAAATAGGTTTGGACTCGTACCCTCTCAGGTAGCCTATAAGTTTACAGAATTATGATGCGATAATTATCCCTATAATTATAACAAATACACAAGACGTGGATGTGATTGTTTTTTTTTTTTTTTTGAATGGGAAAGTGGATGTGATTGTTGGTAAGTATATAATTAAATTATAATTAATTAAATAAATAAATAAACAAACATGACGTGGAAGCCATAAAGAAGAGATGTGTTATATATTGATTATCAAGCTGCTATGCAAGAAAAATAAGATGTGACCTACAAGGGGATGTATTATAAGAATAATATAGTGTACGACTTGGTACAGTTTTTTTGTTTTGTTAAATAGAAGTCTGAAATCTTACATGGAAACCCAAATATCTCAATAGATTGTCATTCGGAGAACCCTGATATAGCCCCGGAGTTAATGTCGTTTATTTTGTTAAGTAATTTAGGTCTTAAAGATGTTTTAAGTTAGAGTTGTCGTTTTTATTAAGTCGTTTAATTATATTATTAGGTTATTTCATTTTTTGTTAAAGGGTCTAATTAGTTCGGGCCCGGTCCGGCCCATTAGGTTGTAATCTTGCTCTATTTAAGAGAGCTTTGATCAATGAAAAAGGTAGCCAAAGAATTCAGAAACTTGATCCTAAGAGATCGGGTTTTGAGTGTTGGCCGAAATTCTCAATTATTCCAATTCGAGTTATCGATCTTTCGGGCACATATCAAACCCAAGCAAAGATATCAAGCTCGTACTAATCTCTCTCTCTCAATTAAAATTAAAACTCCCCCCTCGTACAAATATCGATGTTACCAAAAGAAGCGGTGAAATCAAATGAAAGTCACCTTATACCAAGGTTTTAAATACCGCTTGCCGATGTCGTTTTGCACTTTTCATTTTACTGATATATCGCTTGTCGATTGGTATCTCATAGGTCAATCGATGGATATGCCGATGGATATATCGTTTCGCATATCCTCGAAAAAAGATTTTCGATGAGCATGCCGATGGATATTTCGAGAAATTTAATACCTTTGTTTATACTATTTGACCCCACATTAGTTGATATACAACTTCTCAGCGAAAGAACAAAAAGAGCCAAAAATGTCCCGATTAAAGAGAAAATAATCAAGTATATTTATATTATATATATAGTAGCAATTAGTTCATCTTAAAAGGCCCTAATACAATATAGTTGAACTGAAAGAAAAAAATAATAATTATATTATACAGATCGAATAATTAGTCTCTATATAAAGAGATAGATTAAATGTAACTAATCACTTCACAAATCCTTCTATTCCCTGCTGAATACAATCCGGAAATTAAAAAAAAAAAGAATAAAGAAAATGGAGGATTTATATTTCCATTTTTATTTCAAGCTCTTTGTAATATCCCTCGTCCTCATTTTGCTGTCGCTAAAGATAGCTGCGAAGAAGGTTTCAAAGCCTAATCTTCCTCCGGGGCCATGGAAACTTCCGGTGATCGGAAATCTCCACCAGTTTTCAAGCTCTCTACCGCATCACAGCCTGCGAGATTTGGCCCGAAAATACGGCGATCTCATGCACATGCAGCTTGGTGAGCTGTCCTACGTCGTTGTCTCTTCAGCCGAAGTTGTGCGTGAGATGATGAGAACTCATGACGCCAACTTCTCGCATAGGCCGAGCCTTTACGACTTCAAAGGCCTCGTTTTCGCGCCTTACGGGGATTACTGGAGGAAGGTGCGGAAGCTCTGTGTGCAAGAGCTGTTGACCCCTGCACGTGTTCTGTCCTTCAAATCGATCAGGGAAGAAGAGGTCTCGACTCTGATCGAATACTTCCGCTCTGCTTCAGGGACGCCGATCAACCTCAGCGAGAAAATCTTGGCGATGAATTATGGCATCACGGCAAAAGCAGCTTTCGGTAAGAAATGCAAAGACCAAGAAGCTTTTATTCATGCCGTCAAGAATGTCACACTGATTATCGGAGGTCAGAGTATCTTTGAGCAATTCCCTTCCCACAATTGGCTTCAATTAATCACAGGATTCTGGCTTAGAGTTAAGAAGCATTCGAACATAATTAACAGAATACTTCAAGACATCATCGACGATGGCAAAGTTGATAAATCAAGTCAAAATAAGAGCTTACTGGATGTTCTTCTTGATATTCAGGAGAATGGTAATCTCGCAGTTCAAATGGAAACTCAAAATGTCAAATCCGTTATCCTGGTAATTGATTCAACTTCTCCATTTATCTTTACTCTTCAATAAGAAACCAAATACAGAATAATTGACTTTTGATTTTTTATTCAGGACATGTTTGTAGCTGGGAGCGATACCTCGTCGATAACCGTGGAGTGGGCATTATATGAGCTCTCGAGGAACCCGAAAGCGATGGAAAAGGCCCAAGCTGAGTTAAGAAGAGTGTTTGATGAAGAGGGAAAGGTCGGCGAAACTCGCCTACATGAACTGAAGTACATGGACTGTGTTATCAAGGAGACGCTCAGACTGCACCCTCCACTGCCCCTTCTTGTCCCAAGAGAAGCCATCGAAAGCTGCGTGATAAGCGGATACGACATTCCTGCCAAGACCAAAGTTTTGGTCAATGCTTGGGCGATCGGGAGAGACTCCAGATACTGGAGCGATCCAGAGAAGTTTGATCCCGAGAGATTCATGGATTGCGAAGTTGACCTTAAAGGGACCAACTTTGAGCTCATTCCCTTTGGCGCAGGAAGAAGGATGTGTCCCGGAGTGTCGTTCGCGATGCACAACGTTAAGCTTCCCCTTGCCCATTTGCTGTTTCACTTTGATTGGAAACTTCCCATGGGGAATGGTGGCTACAAAAATGAGGATGTGGTTGAGCGTTTCGGTCCAGCGGTGCGACTTAAGGATGGGCTTTGCTTGATTCCGGTTCACCGTAATTCGTAACAATGCTTCTATCAACATGTAGCTAAGGATAAAGCAGGCGAACAAACAGCCACCCCAAATATTTCCAAACTGCTCAAAATGCTTATTCCGTAATACTTTGCCACCCGAATTTTGTATCTCTGAATCCGGGACCAATCAGGGAAACTTTATCCCTTCCCTTTCCCCTTAAATGTGTACTATCTTTTTTTTTACACCGATAAGAATGTTTGTGAAACTTATATGTACTCCATCATAACTACCAATAAATTTGTGACTTAAAGTTTTAAAAAATGCCTATTTCTAATTAATATAATCATAACTACCAATAAATTTAAATATGGTCTTATTATATGCCCTTTCAATTAACTCATATTAATCTTTAATTTTTTTTAATTAAAACTAAAAACATTTTTTTTCCTTAAATATAGCAAACTAAATAAATTAAAATAAATCTTTCCTATTTTTAGGATTAAACAATATTAATTGAATTATTCTCCCCTATTTTAACGTTTGTAACAAATCTTTTTTTTTATCCCTATTAATCAGTATTAATTTTGAATTTTTCTACCTTATTAATCAGTATTTTAAAAACAAAATTTCAAATTTACGAACTTGTAATTATATATACGGAACTATATTTACAATTCTATACTTACGATTCTATATTTACGGTAAATAAATTTACAAAATTTTAATAAAGCTGGTTATAAAACTGTAAATATAGTTACGAAATTTTGCTTTAAGAATGAAACTATAGTTATACATACGAAGATTGTAAAATATTTACGAAGTTAATTTTGTAATATAGATACAAATCCTTGACTATAAATACAAAAATGTAACTAAAAATATGAAATTATAATGGTAAATGTAATTACAAATATAAAACCATAAATATATTTACTAAACTGTAAATATATATACCAATACCAAAACAGTAAAAATATACACTAATATTAATACCAAATTACATTTATAACAATACAAATACCAAATTCTAAAATGTAAATATATATAAAATACCAAATATATATTCCTTTAAACTGTAAATATCTATGGACCTGTTAAACATGTTAGAACTGTAAATATATTTACAACGCGCGACACAATGAGTTTGACGACGGACGGACGCTCCGACAACGTCGTTCACGAGCTTCAGCGGCGCCAATGCGCGGTCCTTGTCGTGCCCAGATCTGTATAATCCTTCTTGAAAGCGCCTCCTCCGCAGCCGCCGACGATGAACGCTCCGGTGACATCGTTCTTTTCAGCGCCAACTGTGTAGCCTATCCGCCCCGCCCTAAGATGGCATGTCGACATCACCGCTGCTCATCCGCCGACGATGAACGCTTTGGAATTCGACGACGATCTTGAGGGTGGAGCGACAGAGGAATTCGACAGCGACAGTGGCACCGGAGCGATGGAGGAATGCAACGGCACGACAAAGGAATGTGGCGATGATGGTAGAAGAGGCGAGGAGAGAGGTGATTTTTGGAAACGTACTCCGACGAAGGAGAGAGAAGACAAGCGAGAGAAATATAGATTATTCGATAGCAAGAGATAAAAAGGAGATAAAGAAGATTTTAAATTTTCAGGTCAAAGTAACAAATTAAATGAAAATCTGATAAGTATGGGAATAATTCAACCATAATTTTAGGAAAATATAAATTCGAAATTAAAATATATAATAAATAATTAATAAATAAAAAAAATATAATTAAGATCTGGGTTATTATTTTAGACGTGGTTTCCCACCTCAATCAGTCAAGTGTGACTTGTGAGTGTATGATATTTTTGAATGAAACGATTTGGTGGAATTCGATCTCTCACGTTGCAAGTTCACGGTTCACTCACGATATATGTATATACGTATATAAGCAATATAAATGAGACGAGGAGTTTTTTATAGAGGTTCGTCCCAAAGCGGTAGTTGACTACTTCCTCTGTTAGTTTATTGCGACAATGAACATGGACGGATAGCTAAAGGCAGCTAGATCACGTCTAAGAAATGAAAGGAATAGGGAAGGAGGGAAAGAATACAGTAAGATCTCAAATGGACAAGAATGCCGGGTAGAATCTCTTTAGTGTATTCTCTCGAGGTTGCAAGTATGCGTCTGTGTTGATCTGAGCTTGAGTTTGAGCTTGATATTTATAGGCTTCAATTCTTCCCGTTGAACTTCCAGGAATCGAGGGGTCTTCACTCCGTGCTGACCGGGTTGAATCGACGACCTTGCTACACGTGTCCCATGACTTCGTTTTCGTCGTCGTGTTTGAATTATGCCCGTTGGAGGCTTGACTCCGTGCTCCTGGTCTTTCGTCTGAGTTTGAAATGGGATGTCGGGTAGAGAATATGACGACTCTACCCTCGTCTTTTTGGGCTGCTGTCGAATGGATATTGGGCCTTAGAACTCATTGGGCCGAGTAGCCTGTATCCGTTGGTTTTGGTTTGATCGAGAATCTCATTGGGCTTCTCAAATGGGCTTTTACGAATACCAGTTTATTTCTTTAAAGCCTTTTATCATGGTTTGTAAATTTAATTAATTCACAACCTTAGCACTTTATGTTATATTAAATAATGACGAATTTGTACATCAGCAATTATGGTCTAAAATTTATTTAAAATGAACATAAATAAATTAATTGAAAATATATTTTCTTTAAACTTTAGGCGGGCGTTTCATGAGTTTATTAATTAAGTTATCTTATTAAGAAAAAGCAAAAGAGGAAGTCTTATATCGCAAAAGAGATAAATCTCATAATAATTATTATCATTATATTAGACAGTGAATACCAATGCCAAAAAACTGCGGCAAAAATGTCTACCGGTTATTAATCACCACATTTTTAAAATTCCATCCAATTTTATGGATGTCCGTTAGTCAATAAATGATGTGGCACTATTTGACTGCCACACGGACACGCCATGTGGCATGCCACATCAGTTAATATACAAATATATATAATTTTTCTATCTCTCTCCGTAGAAACGACCAAGAACTAAAACATAGCTCTTCAAAGCCAAATTAGTGAAACCCAAAAAAATTCTCAGAAAAAAATAAAGTCCTAAAATCATAGAAAAAGAACAACAATGGAACGAACTTTTTCTTCCTCTTTTTGTTCCTTTCCTCATCAGACATTACTGCCAGCCCTCTCTTCGTATTTGTCTGGTTCTATGAAGCCATCGTCTCATATTCATCATGTCCCTCTTCCAAAAAAAAAAAAAAAAGAGGCTACCTCCTCAGCCCAAGCTCCAATTCTTGCGATGATCGGTCCCGGTGCACTATTTGCATAGCTAGTCACGTGCTGATGATGAAAAAACAACGTGAGAGGATAGCCCACTAGCATTGATGAAACCCAAGGAGGGGAGGCTAGGGGCATAACAGTCATTGCCCTCAAGAGCTCCACTACTGAGCCACATGGAGGGCCCAGATGAGCCAACGACATTGTCTTAGGAGGAGGCTCCCTCTTGCAGCCCACTGACATGGGCCCATCTGCATTAGGAGGCCCATATTGAGCAATAGGGTTGCCAGACCCATATGAAGCCAGAGACGAGCTGGTCTCCATCTCTAGAGACCCCGAAGAGGAAAGCGCATAGGGGTTCAGAGGAGTGTCAACGTGGGTGTGGCCGGTAGGGGAAAGGCTAGCATGCTTTACTGCCGCACCTCTCTTTGCCTCAAGGGCAGCTTTCGCAGGTGACACAGGTTCTGATCTCGTCGTATTTCCACGCTCGCATCCCGAGGCATTGACGACATGGCTTGCATCGAGAACCGTAGCTTCCTCCGGTGACCGTCCGTCCCCAACTTCTCCGGACTTCAGAGGCGGCCCAGATTTCTGCTTCCGCCCACCGTTAGAGAAACACGTCTCCTTCTTCGATTCAGCCTTTGGTGCAGTAAGAGATCCACGATCTCTTATTAATTATTTGGCTTATTATTTGATATTTTCTTATTCTGTTTAGATTTGGTTACTAGTTATTTATTATTTGTTTCTAAATATGATTTAATCAACCAATAGTTAGGTCGTTGGCTGATTATTAGGAAATTAGTTTGATTTTAAATTACATTGTATTTGCTATATATTATCATCAAGATGTACGGTGCAAGGAGATTAATATATGAATGAAAATTGAAGCTTTTGCTTTGAATTCCCGAGTTTCATACTCGTTGAGACGCGTTCTTGTGTTAATCCATAGTCCGCTCTACATCAGCTGGTATCAGAGCTACTCGTTTCTGTGCAGAGGCACCGTAGAAGCGAGCCGTTCACGAAGCTTTCGTAGAGGATATGGTGAGACGAGAAGAGGTCGACGGATTGCGCGATCAGGTGGACTTGCTGACCCGACAGATGGCTGCACTGCTGCAGAATCAATCGGAGCGACGACGCCGAGGTAAGTCCGACACCAAGGACGACCTAGCCAACCTGGTCGGGCAGAATTTTGGATGTGCGGCGGTCCTGGAAGATGCGCGAAGGTTAGCAGCGTTCGAGGTGGCTATCCCAAAGTACGACGAGTTAGTCGATGGTGAGGCGGAATACGCCGAGATCTCATACAATAAACCCGTGTACGATGAGTATGAAGAAGCCGTGTACGGCGAGACGGAGTTTGACGAGCCCGTGTTTGACGAGGCAGAATATGACGAGCTTGTCTTTGATGAGGCGGAGTACGACGAGCCCGTGTACAGTGAAGTTGCGTACAACGAGATTTTTTTGGCGCAAAGAAAGGTCTCCAAAGTGGTTGCACCGAGCGAGTCGATTGACATGAAGCTTGCGATGACCGTAGCATCGATCCATTCCGGAATCTATAAAGCGGCTTCAGGAAAGACGCACAAGCGCGAAAGCTATATGCGGCGACACCATGAGAAACGACATGAGGGCGGCGAACAAAATATAAATTTTGGAGACGTCACGCGGTGGTTACGAGATTACCAATCAAAGCACGTATTTTTACGGCGGCGGCTTTGGCGTCGACATGAGCGCGATCATGGCGACAGGAAGGCGGCACAGGCCGACGGTCAAAATTTGAGGACGAATTTTCTCGACCCCCGAGAGAATGGTGCAGTAAGAGATCCACGATCTCTTATTAATTATTTGGCTTATTATTTGATATTTTCTTATTCTGTTTAGATTTGGTTACTAGTTATTTATTATTTGTTTCTAAATATGATTTAATCAACCCATAGTTAGGTCGTTGGCTGATTATTAGGAAATTAGTTTGATTTCAAATTACATTGTATTTGCTATATATTATCATCAAGATGTACGGTGGAAGGAGATTAATATATGAATGAAAATTGAAGCTTTTGCTTTGAATTCCCGAGTTTCATACTCGTTGAGACGCGTTCTTGTGTTAATCCATAGTCCGCTCTACATCAGCTTTGATCCAGTCACCATACATAGCCACTTCTTCATAATCATAGCCTTCCTTGGAGACGAGCAAGTCCCTGACCCGTTGGCAATCTTCCACGCTGTGACCAATAAGCCCGCATCTGAACCATAACCATCCCAGGCTCTCATTCTTCGCCTGAATCCAAGCGGAGGAGTGATTCGGCTTATTGAAGAAGAAGCCACCTTGAAGCAGCTTGGAGATGTTCACCTCAACCCGGCAGCGAACATAGGCTCCATATGTGGCTTCTCTGCCGACTCTGCTTTCCAGAGGCTCTCCGAACTGTCCGGCAACAGCTTGCTCAAAAGTCAGCACCGGTGGGAGGCCCACCAGACGTATCCAGAAGGGACTGCTGTCAAAGGGCACTTCGTCAAGAAAGAGATTCTTTGGCCAGCGGACCAGAACGTTTGTGCTGGAGAAAGAAACATAGAGTGTGAAGAAAATAAAAATAAAAACAAAAATTACGTGGTGTGTGCATGTGGCGGTCAACAATGCCACTTCATTGTTTGACTAACAGGCATCTAATTAAGTGCATGAAATTTAAGAAATATAGTGATTAGTCAACATTAGATATTTTTGCCGCGGTTTTTTGGCATTGGCATTATGTCGGAGGAAAACTGAAAACCTTGGCCAGTTTTGCAGCAAATTACCCAAAAAGCAAAAGAGGAAGTCTTATATCGCAAAAGAGATAAATCTCATAATAATTATTATCATTATATTAGACAGTGAATATAGTTTTGTAATGAATTATATAATTTATTAATAGCTACTATAACATGATTGTATTTTATTGCAATGTTAACCCGAGCCCGGAAAAGTTAACCCGAGACCGGCCTTAAAAGTTCAAGCCGAGCCTGATCCAAAAATATCAAACCGAGAGCATTCCGAAAAAATAACCTAAGATTGTCCGAGAATTCAAATGTAGCCCGATGAAAAAAATTAACCCGAGCCCAAAAAGGCACGCATGATAGTAAAATTGTGTGTAGATACTAGATTGGTAGATATGTATTTTTAATATGTTTAGTAATAATAATGAATAATCATAAATAACCATGATAAATAAAAAATATATTATGCCACTTATTTTAATAATGTTTTTTCGAGTGACGAGAAATTCATGTTTTAGAAACAATAAATTATGTCCCTATTTATCATGAAATCGTTTCTAATGATTAGACAGAGGAAAATTTGTCCCTAATGAGGTGCCTCTAATGATGCGTGTGAGAAAGTATTTTTTTAATATAGAATAAGCGATATATTAAGAAGAAACAGGGGTAAAATCCCCTATGATATCGTTTACAAGCCGCCCGGGGCATTCGCATGACCACATGTCAGGAATAGACTCCAAAAGACGGGATCTAGCTATCCGATTAGCCGCCCTAGTACAAGACCTTGGTGCCCAACGACACCCATTAGCCGGCCCTACTTCCGCACCTAGGCTACAAATTCCCGCAAGAATCGGGCCTTGAACACTATTGATCTTTTCCCCCTTCAGGAGGTTGATCGCTTTTTGACAATCGGATTCTACCTCCGTCACTCGCCAACCACGGTCCCGGACAAAATGAAGCCCAAGAAGAATAGCATGGCACTCTGCCGAAAGCGCCGAGTCCACATCCAAAAGGAGCCGAGTGACAAACCCGAGGAGCTTGCCTCGATGATCCCTCACGATTCCGCCAATTGCCGCTTTTCCCTAGCTCTTATCCCAAGCCGCTTCCACATTAAGCTTTAAACCCCCAACTTCCGGGGCCTTCCAAACGGTGTTACTCAACCGAGGCTCCATCGAACTAATCTCCAAGCCGCGATTACTAGTTTTGAAACTAGATAGCCAACAAGCCACTTTGTCCACCCACGCCTCCGGCTTGTGAATCGGGTTCTCAAAGAGCCGGTAGTTCCGGTCGGACCAAGCCGCCCAAATGAGATTACAAAATAACTCCAAGTCCGCCATCGAAAGACCTTCGAGCGCCTTCAAACAAACTTCACGAAAAGGAACCGGTCCTAAACTTTTTAACCCATCGCTGCAAGTACGAGGAACCCCAAATCGCTCGGGCTCTCTCACAACTCCAAACTACGTGAAAGGCGTATTCTGGTAAGGCTCCACAAAACTTATAGAAGGGGAGACAAGGCACCCCACGCCCCCTAGGAGCACCGAAGGTCAGTAGAATGTCGAACCAAGCTCGCCAGACTATATGTTTGACCTTTAGTAGGATTTGGAGACCCCACAAAGTTTTCGACCAACGTGGTTCAATGCTACAAGACCTCGACGGTCCCCCTATTTTTGCTGAACGAGCAAGGCGATATCCCGACGGAACCGAATAGGAACCATCTTCTTCGAAATGCCACACCAAACTCTCATGATGAGCATTAGGTTTTAGGGGGATTCTTAGAATTGCTTGGGCATCATAAGGGGACATCATATCCAATACTAGCGCGCGATTCCAATCCCCCTCGTCGATGAAGTCGGCAACACGCCAAGGATACCCATCGTCGGGTTCTTCCGTAAGAATGGCAAAACTCCCGGCTCTATGAAGCCACGGTTGTTTGAATGCTCTAATGTTTCCCTCTCCGACTTGCCATCTAACACCTTGACGCACCAAATCTCGCTCCAACAAAGACTTTTACAAAGAAAAGAGGAATCCGCCTTACATTCGAAATCGAGCACCGTTGAATCCGGGAAGTATTGCGCCTTGAGAACGCGGGCCACCAAACTCTCCGGATGTTGGATTAATCTCCAAGAAAGCCTTCCAAGAAGATCCCGATTAAAATCCCCGAGTTTCTTGAACCCGAGGCCTCCCTGGTCTTTGGGTTTCGCAATAGAATCCCACTTCTTCTTATTAATCTTACGCTTTTCCTCTGACCCTCCCTACCAAAATTGACTCATGTATCGATGGAGCTCATTAATGGTGTTGGCGGGGATGCGGAAGAGGCTCATCATATAGGTTGGAATCGCTTGGGCTACCGCTTTGATTAGAACTTCCCGGCCGCCCGCCGAGAACATCCGCGCCTTCCAATCTTGTGTGCGTTTAAGAACTCTCCTCGATAGGATACTAAAGATCGAAATCTTATTCCTCCCAATGCGGGTGGGAAGTCCAAGATAGGACTCGAGCTCATCCACAAGCGGGATGTGAAGAAGGGAGGAGAATGAGGCCGTCTCTTGCTCGGACAAGTTGTGGGAACAACACATCACCGACTAATCCATATTCACCACTTGGCCCGAGCCCTTTTCATAGACCTCCAAGATAGAACGGATTGCTTGGCAACAATCACTACTAGCCTCACAAAAGATGAGACTATCGTCCGCAAAAATGAGGTGCGTAACCGGTGGGGCCGTGGGTCACCAAGCAAAGCCCCGGAGAAGACCCATTCTCTCGTGACCCCTAATAAGGGCGCAAAAACCTTCCGCACAAGCTAGAAAAAGATAGGGCGATAAAAGGGCATCCTTGTCGAAGCCCCCACCTTGGCCGCATCGAGCTCCCCGTCCGCCTATTGATAACCACAGAGAGGGTCGTGATAGAAATACAATCTCGGACCACCTCAATGACCCTCGATCCAAAACCCATTCTCCTCATTATAACGACGAAAAAACCCCACTCCACCCGGTCATAAACCTTGCTCATGTCGAGTTTAAGAGCCAAGACCACTTTCTTCCATTTCTTCTTCCTCCTGAGCAAATGGAGAAGCTCGAAGGCGATCGCGGCGTTATCCGTAATTAACCTGCCGGGAACAAAAGCGCTTTGGGCCTCGGAGATGACGCCCGAGAGAGCCCCTTTGATCCGGTTTGCTACCACCTTTGTGACGATCTCGAGAAGAACGTTGCAAATGCTAATAGGGCGAAAGTCCTTGACCGTAGTCGAGTTCTTGATCTTTGGGATAAGGACAATATAAGTGTCATTCAACGGTTTGACGCTATCATTTCAATTCAACACATCCAAGCAGTCCCTTCGCACATCCGGACCCACCAAATCCCACGACTTTTGAAAGAAGAGGGCGTGAAAACCATCGGGGCCCGGAGCTTTCTTAGGGTCCATAGCAAAAAGGGCGGTATCCACTTCCACCCCTGTGAACTCCTCATTCGTCAAGGATTGATGTAGATCCGAAATCGTGCGCACGTCTGAGCCCATTATTGCGCGGAACTCGTGCTCGGAAACGTCATTCGAAGTAAAAATGTTTGCAAAGTACCTATCGAAAACCCCACGAACCTCCACTTCCGTCGAAACCCAATCCCCTTTCTCGTTAAAGATACCCCGGATAGAGTTATGGGCTTTCCGTCGCCCGGCTCGGGAATGGAAATAGGCCAAGTTCTTGTCCCCTCTTTTAAGCCAATCCGTCCGGGCTCTTTGTTCCCAATAATGTTCTTCGATCAAAAGAAGGGATTCAAGCTCACCTCCAACACGCTTCGCTTCCTTTCGGTTTACTGTGGACGAAACCGCCGAATTAATACAAGCGAGATGTGAAGATAACTCTTTGATCCGCTTCTCGCGAGAGCCTAGTGACGAACGGGCCCACGCTTGGAGAACACTTTTGCAATCGCCTAGACTCTCCGAACAAGACCTCAAACTTCCCCCGGTACGACCCTTTGACCATGCTTCTCAAATAATCACTGGGCAATGCTCTTGAGTAAGCCATCCCTGTTCGAATGCCCAACGCCGCCTAGAGATTTCGAGCCTCAGACCCACTGCTTTGATTCCCCTAGTATGAATTTGGAGGACACAATGGTCTGACCCCCCAAAATTCAACGTCTCGACTACGGTGTCCGGATAAAGGATCTTCCAAGCCGAGTTAGCACAAGCCCGGTCTAAACGACATTGGATATTATTCACTACACCTTGCATATTACTCCAGGTGTAGCGCTCTTCTTGGGAACCAAGATCAAGAAGCCCACAAGTCTCAAGAGCTTCTGCAAAGTCGGCCATCGTCGCTGGGCGTCGCCTCGTACGACTAGTGTGCTCATAATCGAAAAGAACTTTATTAAAATCTCTCGCACATATCCAAGGACTAACATCCCCATTATGAATGAGTCTCAAAAGCTCCCATGAAAACTTTCGGTGTGCTTTGATCGGAGCCCCATAAAAATCCGTAAAGCGAAAATTCGAGCCGAACTCGTCAACCACAACAACATCAATATGACTTTGATTGAAGCTACGAACCGTGACGTTGAAGGCCTCTTTCCACAGCATTTAAAAACCTCCACTTCTACCCTCGGCATGGACACCGAGCCCGTTCACAAACCCCAAATTCAGTTTTAAAACCTCTGCTCGACGCCCCTTCATCTTAGTTTCTGCAAGAAAAAGGATATCCGGCTTCTGTCATGGATCAATCTCCGCAAGCAAGCCATCGCCCGAGAATTACACAATCCCCGGGCGTTCCAGCATACAAGTTTCATGAGGAGCGGTCGGCCCGCGTCAGGCGAGCCGCGGAAGAAGACGTACCTGATTTTATGATTGACAGGATTTCCCTTACGAGTACGAAGGTTCATCCTCCATCCCCAACAGACTCTCGATCCCCTAGGTCTTGTCCAAAGTCCGCCACACAAGGGGATGTAGTCATTGCCATAGACAAGCTCCACGTGAGCACAACGAGCTGGAAAGGACCAGCAATCTACAACCTGATAGAGTCCGGTGTAGCACAGGGAACCAGTCCCCAACAAGCACAACGCGGAAGACACCCGGAAGTCTCAAATCACGTGTTCATGCCTCGACCTAAGACAGTTTTCCATGGGCATTCGGTAATGAAAAAATCATTGTATCGAATGGTGAGCACAACCTATTACCAAGAGGAAAGCCCTCCCAGCACTTTCTATCTCTGGATGATCGGTATCCACCAGGCCTGCACGCTTCTTCGAAGCTCGTCTTCGGTCTGATTCCTCACACCGACACTGACTTCATCACTAACACGCGCCAAGACCAGAACACAGAGCATACTCCCCTAATATGCCACTTTTGACTTGCAAAGCCAACGAACCCTAAATCCCCAATTCGGTGGAGTTTCAACCGATTGAGAGATGGCAGAGAGAGAGGACACTGAAGAAGGGCAGCGTGGAGTGGCTGGAGCTCCAAAAGAAAGCGAAGAACCTCCGCGAAGCTCCGGCGAAACCCTGCCTAAGCGTACAGAGTGTCCAGTCCTCCTTCGAAGCTACTCTCAATCTCTTCTTCTTCTTCTTCTTCTTCTTCTTCTTCTTCTTCTTGGTATAAATTCCAGAGACTCTGCGATTCTCCGAAGCGAAGCGAAACGATCGAGCTATGGCGAGCGAATATCTGGAGCGAGGAGGCGCGACGAAGCCCAGGGCGGCGAACGGCGGGAACTCCACTCTAAAACAAACATATGTTGTTTCTAAAAATTTAATCTACAGAGACAAAAAATTGTCTCTAAAAGTGTTTTTTTTTTATTTGTCATAGTTTCTTTAGCAACGAATACGTTCGTCGAATTTAATTTTTTAAAGCTTATAGGGACTAGATTGTTGTCCCTGAAGGTAATATTATTTTAAAAAATAAAAATAATTACGATGTTAACATAGACAATTTTTTTGTGACTAAAAGTTGTTTATACTTTATATCATTATGAAAACGTTATTTATTTATTTTTATTTCGTGAATAATCTAAAATATTGCTCTTTTTTTATACTGAAGCAAATAAAATATAAATGCAATAATAAATTTATATTGTTCATAAAAGATGTCATTCCAATCCGTCAAAATTATAAATATGTCAAAATAGTAATAAGAAGCTTCAAACGTCTAATAATAATTCTAACCATCGTCATTACCACTATTATCGTCACTATCATCATTAGCGTCATCTCTTCGTGTTGCGTCGTTTGCACATCTATTGTTCTTCCTTGCTGCCTCATAAGAAACCTTTGAATAATACTGTCATCAAGGTCAAAAGCTGGTTTAGCAAAGTTTACAATATGTGTATTGGAGAGTGAACTTGTTTGCTGATTCTGAGAAAGTTGTTCAATGCGCTCGTTATGCCGTTGCAAGGTGTTATTGACCGTCTCGAGTAATGACATAACGACACTAGTTGGAATAAACTCCGGTGATGAAAACGATGAAGGTGTCGCTGCAGAAAAAGCCCCAAGCGTATATGCTCCTTTCAGTTTGCGTCTCGGCCACAAATATGTCCTTCGCTATCACCTAACACTTTCGTCATGACTTGAATTTCATCAACTGAAGAACTCCCGTCCGATACAGAAGAGTTGGTGCTCTGTTTTTTCTCTCTCTGAAGCCGACTTTCCCTTCAATTTAAAAAAAAAAGTGTTATTATCTTAGATTTTAAATATTTAAATAAATATTAATATAAATTACTTACATAGTCATCTCGAGCTGTGTCGTTGACAAATCCAGCCCGGCCTATAATGTAAATTATGCCAAGTATCGATCATACTTGACAATTTGCCGGTTTCAAGGTTCATCTGCATTAATATATGAAGCATGTAATAATGGTAAATGTATTAAATAAAAATAACATGTAAAAAGTTAATACTTACATTTTCATATCTAGTAGCAGCAATCGTTTTCGTTCCTTGAAGACTTGGATATTTTTGTTTTTTCCGGTTTTGGGTATTTTTCTCTGCATTCTTTTTATTTTTTGGAGTTATCCAAAAATCAACGCTCTGGCTCCAAATTTTAGGGTCCATGTTCTTTGGTGCGTGTCTCCTTGCATTTTTTGGATTTCCATATGCACCTTTATTTATGAAGTGTTTTTTTCTTCCATGTTCTCTTCCTCTATAGCGAGCTGCACAGTGTAAATCAAGACCTTCCAAAATATTATTCCACTCTATAAGAGATCGATCTAGAATAAATTTTTCCTGTCAATTAAATAAACAAGATTAATATTTATATACAGCGTATTAAGTATTTGCTAAACCAAAATACAGTAACAAAAAAAATGACATGCTTGTGAATAGATAAAAAATTGTATATGTAAAAAGCTATCAACCAAATATATACGTATATTTTATCCAATTCGAATGTTTTTTTCTCCTGTTTCTCTTTTAACATTCAATGTAACAAGCATGAAAAGAAAATTTATTATACGATATTTAAAACGTTGTTTGTATATTTACAAATAAATCAAATAAAAGATAGAATTACCTCAATTAATTTGAGGCAATATAGTACTCTTATATTCATTTGGAACACGCCTCCAACTTGGATAGAACAGAGGAATATTAAAACCAATAATATTGGCTAGCAGTCGAGTAAACATCTCGCATTTGGGCCAACTGGGTAATATGTTGAGTCAATTTCGTCAAATATAATGGGAAGTTTGCCTTAAGCGTCCACAAATTGATGAAGTTTTAAGGATCTATTATTAGATCTGGTCTCTTTTTTTTCCCCTAACATTTAAAAAAATAAACATGCAGTACAACGATTTTATTGAGAATAAATTGATAAAAGAGTGAGCCACTTGGTTTTACCAGACTTTGACTAATAATGTGTTACATATAAAATATATCAAAAAAGATGCCATTAGAACATAGTGAGCTAATAGGAAAAATCTCTCCGCTGCTAGAAACGTACATAGAAACAACTTTGTAAGTACAAAATTATGATGCTTCACCATTCATGAGAAATCTAGTGAAGCATAATTATTATTCGGGAAATTTAGAGAAGATCATAGCGACACATTTTTTAAGATTCATCACAGAAATCATAAACACATTTAAGATTATGAATACAAATTTGCAATTTCATACCTATCTTGCATGAAGCCGGAACTCTAAAGGGTCCTCTCGGTGGAGGATCAGAGCCGCCATCTCCCCCATGAGGTCGTGCAACATCAGCAGACATAATTGCATTAATTGGTCATGCAATTTGATTAATAATTTATTAATATGATTGTTGAAGAAGTAAAATACAAACAATTTCTAGAGGCAAAAGTCAAACCCAAACAACTTCCTTGAACTGGCAACGAAGCGGTTGTTTTGCACAATCTTATTTTTCATTATAAGAAATAATTCTCTAGTATGTAATCTATATATATATATATATATGATGCTAATAATTATATATTTACAGTAAATACGCAAGCATAGATCAAACTCTCTTTCAATCACTATATGTTTATGTTTGAAATTTAATTCATTACAGTTTTTTATAGTAGAAGAGAAACTTCATAAAACATTCATCAAAACATTATAAATTATTTTATTACACCTCAAAACATCATAATTGTAAAAACATCATTTTCAAATTTATGATACAAAAATACCTTTAACTTAACACAACATCTTAAATATAGTTACCCAAACATCTTATTTGTCTCTCTCCCACTCTATCTTCTACCTTCTCTTCCATGTTTTCCCACTCAATATGCCATTCCTTTCTTCATCTTTTTTCTTCTCAAGATTATAACACTATTGAAAAAAGATAACAGTGGGGTTGGGTTGATTCCCACGTATTTCCATTTTCATGGCATGATTCTCACTTCTTTCTTTCTTCCTTTTCAAGATCAAATATTTTTTTAGGGTTAAGATTGTGAGGTAAATAATGAATTATGTTAGAGGGCTAATTAATCGGGCCCGGTTCCGGCCCGTTAGGGTTGTTAGAGCGGAAAAATAAATTCATTTGGTTAATAAATCATTATTTACCTCACAATCTTAATCCTAAAAAAACTGTGATCTTGGGAAGAAAAAAAGAAGTGGGAATCATGCCATGAAATGAAAATGTGTGGGAATCAACCCAACTCCACTGTTATCTTTTTTTCAATAGTGTTATAATCTTGAGAAGAAAAAGATGAAGAAATGAATGAGATATTGAGGGGGAAAACATGAGAGAGAAGGAAGAAGATAGAGAGTGAGAGAGAGATAAATGAGATGTTTGGATAACTATAGTTAAGATGTTGAGTTAACTTAAGGGTATTGTACCATGAGTTTGAAAAGGATGGTTTTACAATTATGATGTTTTAAGGTGTAATAAAATAATTTATGGTGTTTTGAGAGATGTTGAAGTTTCCCTCATAGAATTAGTTCGGGCAAGGAACAATTGGGAATGCCGGAAACAGAAATAGACTAACCAGATTTTTTAAGCTAAATGTTCGGAATCCCCATAATAGATACCTCGAGAAACGCCTCTATTTTGGGGTTAACAAGGGATTGTGCCTCTGCGATGGAGGAGAAAACATAACAAACATGCAATGTAAAAGGTCCTATTAATACAAATCAATAGCAAAAAAATCAAACATAATGATCAGCGAAAAAATCAGGAAAAAAGCAATGATGGTATTAATGCAGCCACACTTACGTTCGGTTTGATGAGGGTCTGTTTGAGAACGGCGATAGAATAGGATGAACCTGAGTCAAGGCGAGAAAGAATCGATGAATATTTAGGTGAAAAATGTTCAGATGAAAGTCGGCGAATACGCACTCCGAGCTTCAAAAGCTTTGCAAAATAAATAAGCCCAATAATTAGAAACCAGAGCAAACAAAATCAGAGTCAATTACGGGTTGAAGATCGTCTGAGAACGGCGGTGGGAGAGGATGGGCGTGAAGACGGAGAGGAAGACTGATAAAGAGGGATAAAATTTTAAGTTTACTTTTTATATTAAACTATTAATAATAACTAAAATGTTTTATTATTTTTTGGCAAAATAACCACTCTCGCTTAATATTTGGCGCATTATCTTTCATGGTAAAATAACTCTCGCTTAAAATTTTGTCTCTAAAGTCTAAACACTAAAAAGAAAAAGAAAATTACTAAATTGATTTTCATGTGATTTCATAGAGTATTAGGGACGATTTTTTGTTGCTCCTCAAAATGTTGTCTCTAATATCATTATTTCTTGTAGGAGTTGAAATATTTATCCGTCATCCGCTGATCACAATCGTATCCTATTCGATCCGCTATGAAATATCCGTTTTTTTATCCATTTTTAATCAACCGCTTAATATGTTATATTTATCCGCCATTAGATTGGTTAATGATTATATTTAATTTTATAAATTTAAATTGGATATCCGCTTTAACCGCAACCAGATTTAAAAAATAAAATATAATTAATTAAAATATATATTATATATAAATATTTTTTATTTTATTTTATTAGTGCTATCGGTGGATTGGATGGTCCCTTAAGTTAACCTATGTAAGTTATATTCCTACTCAGTTCATTGTTGTCTTTGTGCATTGATTACTTTGAATATAGTATTTATTATAATTCAGATTTGATCTTGGCTTTTTAATGATCTAGTGTTATACCATATGTTTTTGTGGTCTTTTATGTCATACGAGTATGGTTTGGTACTTTGGTTATTTATGAAATATTATTTATGATATTTTTAAATGTTTTATGTTTCACTATTCTTACTATATTTTTATGTATGATGTATTTGTTTTTCACTAACAAAATTAATTGGATAATATTCGCTATCTGCTTTAAATTAACCAATTCGACCCGCTAACCGCAAACCGCATTTAAATTGGATAATCGAAAATAAAAATGGTTAATGGATACAATTATTTTATATCCACATATGTGGATACGGTTAGTCAACATGCCCATATCCTATCCTATCATATCCACTTTCACCCCTAATTTCTTGTAGTACCGTGAACGGTGATTATCAATCATGCCACCCGAGCACGCATGACAATAACCATTATTATTATTATTATTAATATTATTATTATTATTATTATTATTATTATTATTTCACTTATTGTTAGACATGTTATATGTATAAATTATTATATTATATATATAATAATATAAATTGTATGTAGTGCAAATATGCTTTGGGAGTGCTAAGCTAAGCTAAGGTGTGAGTTCGAACGCGATTAACCCTATTTTTATACTAAATTATTATACAACTTTCAAATTTAGAAATATTAGGTATTTATGAATATTTTAACGTTATTGCTAACAATGTGATGAAATTTAAGAGGAAAACAAGAATGACACATGGAACTTGGCCACAGAAGAAAAGAAGTAAATAAAAAAAAGATCGGGCACTTTTGTAGATATTGTGTAAAACATTGAATACTTTTAAGACTATCATCTTTAATTTTATTCAAGCCGCTCTAATTAAAAAATTTGAGAAAAAAAAATATGACCTATTCAGTACCGGCTTTGAGGGTATACATGGTAGGCCCAAGACTATTATAGATTTGTAAATTAGGGGCTAAGATGGAAGAAAAAAATATTAAGGTATTGTGCTCACGTTTTAATGTTGTGAGGGTATATGATAGACACAATTCATACTAAGAAAAATCATATTAAAAGTGAGCTTGATATAAAAGTGGGCCATGATGTGCAGTGTAGTATTAGTAGGCTTGATATTTATTTTTATAATTACGATAGGAGCTCCAAAATCAGTCTTCGTCTAGGGCCCCAACAAACTCAGGGCCGATCCTGGACGTATTTACACCGCTATTATGCAAAACATTTTATACTTTTCCTGCTAGTATGCAAAATATTTTATACTTTTAGTTTTACCACCTATTATACATGTTTGTTGTGGCATGATAAGGACTTTTACTACCAAAAATCATATATTATTTGTTGGTTCCATTAAACTCACATTATTGACTTAATTGCAACGGGTTTAATGACTTTCGTTGTAACTCAGCTATTTTCTCTTCTTATTAGATTAAAAGTATTAAATTATATATACAGTATATAAAGATAATGGAAAAACAAAATAAAAAAGTAGTATAGCTGAATAGAACAAAAAAAAAAAAAACAGTGTTTTAGTGAGCCCCACGACAATAAACAGCACAAGGCAAGTTTAAATATGTGATTATTCCCACTCAAAAAATAAGTTAGCAACGTTTCGATGGGAACAGACTTAACACAACCGCAAGCATAAATAAAAAAGCAAGTGTTCACAAGTTTTCTCCTAGTATTTCGCGAATCGCGATATATTTAATTAAACCCGCATTTCATTTCACTTGTGTTGTAGGTAGAAAAATATCAAAAAATTATAGATCGGAATGTCATCGTGCGTACAAAGTCGTATTTAAAAATCATTTATTTATATCGTGTCATCCTTAAAGTCTTTCAACAATTACTCCACAAGAAACGGGCTCTCCATGATTTCTAGCTAGTAGTAGTACTGTATAATTTATGCAATATAAGTATATATATATATATATATATATATATATATATATATATATATATATATATATATATATATATATATATGGACATGCAGGAGAAGCAAATGCAAAAATTATCCTTACAAAGTTGGAAATCATATTCATCAGTTTGAACAGAAAATGGAAGTAACCATAGTTTCAACTGAGACTATTAAACCATCATCTCCTTCCATCAACAACAAAAAACCTCATAAGCTCTGCCTTTTCGACCAACTATTTCCCTTGACTTACACAATGGGTCTCACATTCTACCCCATCATCATCAGTTCTGATCCTCAATTCAGCACTCTCTCCAAAACCCTAGTTCATCTAAAGAGATCCTTGTCGGAGACTCTCAACTTGTACTACCCGTTTTCCGGGAGGATCAAGAACAATATGTACGTCGATGACTTCGAAATGGGCGTTCCTTTCCTGGAGGCCAGCATCAATTGTCGCATGGCAGAATATTTCAAACTCAATGACGGCGATTCGATCAATAAGCTCGTCCCTTTTCCTCCCTACCGGAAGGAACGCAACTCCACGATCCCGATTCCGATGTTGGGTGTCCAAGCAAATGTCTTCACTTGTGGCGGAGTAGCGATAGGAGTTTCTGTGTGCCACAAGCTCGCTGACGGTGTGTCTATGCTCTATCTTTTTAGCTCTTGGGCTGCATTGTCCCGAGGAAAACCCAACGAAGTCATAAAACCTAATTTCCTAGATGCAGCCGTTCTCTTCCCGGCGGTAAAGGACCTTCCAGTGAAGTACATAGACTATTTCGAACGGGCGATGTTCCGGGAAGGAAACTATGTCATGAAGACATTTATGCTTGGCAGTAAAGCTGTGGAAACCCTGAGAGAGAAAGCAAAGAGTGAGTCTATCCCGATGCCCACACGCAACGAAGCCGTGATGTCCTTCATATGGAAGCACACGACGGAGTCTTCCTGGGCCGCCTCGGGATATCGGAAAACACTTTCCTTAGCGCATCAAGCAGTTAACCTTCGTGGCCGCTTGAAGTCCCAAAATGGCATTGGGAACCTCTTCTGGACGGTAGTGGCGGCGACAAGCACCGACGAGAGAGTGCCGGAAAGCATGGAGCTTCCGGAACTGGTGAAGGCGATGAAGAGATCTATGGAAGATTATCACCGTACGGTTGATGGTATAGTTAAACAGGGTTACAATGAGGGGTCAGGCTCAGATGCTCTCTTGAGGAGGTTTGAGCGGTCGCTTTTTACTCTGGAGAAACTTGATGTAAGGCCACAGGAGATAACGTTCAGCAACTTGAAAGGTTTCTTCAACGACATTGATTTGGGTTTCGGAAAACCCATCAAGGTCGGTACTGTTGGAAACCCTGGGCCTGAATACGATAATATGGTGCTTTTTCTGGACTCCCCGTCGGGCAAGGGAATCGAAGCTACTATGATCTTGGAAGAGAAGCTCATGGCTGTGTTGGAACGTGATGTCAACTTCTTGGCTTTTGTTTCCCCAAAGCCAGGGATTTCAAGGCTTTGATTCCACTCTTGATCTCTTGTGCTTTTCTACGTTTGATTCCATCCGCAAGTTTGAATTCTTGAGTGACATTATATGTTTGTACGTGAGTTTTATTATATTTAATTGGTCAAGAAAAAAATGAAAAGATAACAAGGCAAATGGTTATCTCCATTTTTATATTTGATAAGGCAAATGCTTATCTCCATTTATATTATATATAATGCAAGGTTACAGGGAAAATAATCCGTAGAACAATAATTGGAGATGTTGGTCATCGGTCGGTGACGAGCAGGTGTCAGTCACAGTCACTTAACTGCTTCGACAACCAATCAGAGCTTGACATTCAGTCAACGCTCGAGGACCATATCAAAGTGGCTTTACTGGAATCTCTATAAATACTCTCGTCGAGTACGAGAGAGAGATGATTCAAAACGAAAACGCAAACACAAGAAATCTCAGAGAGAACCAGAGAGAAAGAAGAAAGCTTTATTGAGAGACAAGAAGCTCCAGCGATTCCGACGGTGGAGACGGCGGCAAACGGCGACAGGCGGTGAAAAGGATAACTCGGTAACGACGGAGAGAAGCGGGGCCTTCTTGTGCATCTGTCAGAGTCCCTACACAGCGTGGCTTGGGATTGTCTCACCGGGGTTTGGGTAGTCTGCGGTGTCTAGTTGATCAGAGTGGCTCAGACATATCGGTGTGAAAGCCTACACAGCAGAGGGTTCTTCTGCGGGAGACGTGTAGCTCATCGGAGGAGTGCGATCGAGCGGGGTGTTTGGTTAGATAGTCGGGAAGGTTGTATTTTGGATTAAGTAACAATCTTTGTAACCGATTATATATTTGTGTGATCAATAAAGTTGCGTTGGTCGAGTCTATTTTATCACGTCGTGTTCCGTAATTGTGTTTGTTTATCATTCTTAGAGCAGATAGACGTGAAGACAGTTTTCCTACATGGATAGCTCGAGGAAAAGATCCTCATGCAGTAGCCGCAGGGCTTTTTGCAGAAAGGGAAGGAGGATTGGGTTTGCTTGTTGAAGAAGTCCCTCTACGAACTTAAGCAATCCCCTCAACAATGGTATAAGAGGTTTGACACGTTCATGCAAGAAAACCATTACCGGAGGAGCAGACACGTCAACTGCGTTTATTTCCGAACCACCGAGAGTGGGGCAAGAGTCTACCTGCTCTTGTATGTGGATGACATGCTAATTGTCTCGAGGAGCCGGACGGAAATCAAGAAGCTCAAAGACTCGTTGAAGTCTGAGTTTGAGATGAAGGATCTGGGGGAAGCGAGGAGGATTCTAGGAATGGACATTCGACGAGATAGAGAAAAGGTCACGTTGAACATCTCTCAGACAAACTACTTCAAGAAAATCATCGAGAAGTTCCAGATGGACAAGGCCAAGCCTTGTAAACAGCCCCTCGCGCAGCAGTTCAAACTCAGCGACGAGCTTTGCCTGAAGACCGAGGAAGAGACAAAGAGAATGGAGCATGTGCCATACACGAGCGCCATCGGGATCCTCATGTATGGGATGATTTTAATTGGTGGGCTGTCAAATGGATTCTAATATATCCGACAGGGAGCTCGAGCATAGGGTTGAACTAATCGAGCGAGGAAGCCAAGCAAGTGGACATCCAAGGATTCGTAGACTTAGATTATACGAGTGACTAGGACAAGAGTAGATACCTGGCAGGATACACCTTTAAGGTATTCGGGAACCTGGTCAGCTGGAAAGCATCTTTTCAGAACACCATCGCTCTGTCAACGACGGAGGCTGAATATGTGGCGATCAGTGAAGCGGCTAAGGAAGGACTCTGGTTGAAGAGCCTTCTCACGGAGCTTGGATTGGAGCAAAATTCGTTCGAGCTCCATTGCAATAACCAATCCGCGATACACTTGTGTAAAAACCAGATGTATCACGAGCGGACCAAGCACATTGACATAAGGTTGCACTTTGTACATGATATCGTGGAGCTGAACACGATGAAAGTCCTCAATACCAGGACCGAGGAGAACCCAGCGGATATGATCACGAAGGTGATTCTAGTCTACAAGTTTGAGGAGAGCTTGACGCTGCTCGGGGTGGGGAAGAAAAACCCCGAGCGGGATGACAAAGGAGACCTAAGCCAATGAGCTCGGGGAGAAGGGATGCAAGGAGGAGAGTAAAGCAACAATGACTCAAGGAGATTGTTGGTCACCGATCGGTGACGAGCAAGTGTGAGTCACAGTCACTTAACTGCCTCGACAACCAATCAGAGCTTGACATTCAGTCAGTGTTCGAGGACCATATCAAAGCAGCTATACTGGAATCTCTATAAATACTCTCGTCGAGTATGAGAGAGAGATGATTCACAACAAAAACGCAAACATAAGAAATATCTGAGAGAAACCAGAAAGAAAGAAGAAAGCTTTCTTGAGAGACAGAAAGCTCCGACGATTCCGACGGTGGAGACGGCGGCCGACGGCGATGGGCGGTGAAGAGGATAACTCGGTAACGATGGAGAGAAGCGAGCCTTCTTGTGCATCTGTCGAAGTCTCTACACAGAGTGCCTTGGGATTTTCTCACCGGGGTTAGGGTAGTCAGCGGTGTCTGGTTGATCGGAGTGGCTCAGACATATCGGTGTGGAACCCTACACGGCGGAGGGTTCGTCTGCGGGAAACGTGTAGCTCATCGGAGGAGTGCGATCGAGCGGGGTGTTTTGTTAGATAGTCGGGAAGGTTGTATTTTGGATTAAGTACCAATCTTTGTAATCGATTATATTTGGGTGATCAATAAAGTCGCGTTGGTCAGGTCTATTTTATCGTGTCATGTTCCGCAATTGTGTTCGTTTATCATTCTTAGTGCTCGTGTGTTGGGTGAAATTCCTAAAAGGATATAACCATTGTCACTCATCAAACCATTTTTTCCAACAATAAATTTTTTTTCCAACAATAAAAAAAACAACAAAAACAACGAACTCTGCCTTTTAAATTTGGCGTTTCTGGGAGGATAAAGAATGACTACATTGATGACTTTGACACCGGCGTTTCTCTCTCTGAGTTGATCAGTGTCATTTTCTGCATGAAGGATTATTTCAAGCTCATAAACCACCTCATTTCCCGCTATAGAACCCTCCATTATTGCGACCCTTTTAACCCTAATTGTTCACTTGATTGAGCTAGAACTTCCATGCATTGTTGCGATCTTGAAACCTAAAAAAGCGCACTTAAATTACTTGAATATTGTGATCCTCAAACCCTAAGCTCCCCACTAACATCGGAGTCGGCATCGGCAACTATTCCCTCGAAATTTGTGTACTTGTACCACTTTTCACACAAGAAGTAGACGCCAAGATCGGCGTCCGTCAGTGCCGCCAAGAGGAAGAAGAACCGGTCGAGGTGTCCCTCGTTGAGGTTGCCCGGGATCCATCGTGGCATTACATCCCTGGCCGAGATCTTCATCACCACCGTCATATTGAAATTGTTCATGTAGTTCCCGAGCGAGATCCACATCATGCTACAACGCACTCCCGAAGCTCTTCAGCCCGTCCGGCGCCTGCCTGTTGAAGAACTCGAGCTGCCCGACGTAAATGAACACCTACGACGCGCCAGAAGTGTTGGGAAGTAATATGGTGAAGGTGGAACTTTGTTGGTTTGTATTGATCACTTCTTGGCTTGGTTTCAAAATGGTGAGGTGAACTCTCTATTTATAGAGTTCAATGGAAGACTCTAGATACTACATTAATTACATTATTACTTTAGGACTTAGTAGAGAATTCTAGAACATTTAACTAATACAAGAATTATCTAGAACTTCTAGATATACAAGATAATCCTAGACTCCTTACATATTACAAGAGTATTCTAGAATCATAGTAATTAGAAGACTCTTCTAGAAACATAACCATTACAAGAATTATAGAAACTACCCAATACTAAGACACTCTAAATATTACTAGAAAATTATAGAGATTTATCAAATCAAGTTTATAATTTCAACACCCTCCCTTAAACTAGATTGGTTACTCCGAGAATCCTCTGCAGCTTGACAAAACGTTGTTTCTTGAGTGGCTTTGTAAAAATGTCGGCTATATGGTCTTCTGAATTCACGTACCTCAGCTCCACTTCTTTATTTGCCACGCATTCCCGTATGTAGTGAAAGCGGGTGTCAAGGTGCTTGCTCCTATCACGGAAGACTTGATTTTTTGCTAATGCTAACGCTGATTTGTTATCAACCCGAATCTCGGTGGCCTGTTTTTCTGGCAGTCGTAACTCCTTCAACAAATTTCTTAGCCAAATCGCATGACAAACACATGTAGTTGCAGCGATGTATTCGGCTTCGCAAGTGGACAATGTGACGATCGGTTGCTTCTTCGACATTCATGTGAAAGCCGTATCTCCCACAAAAGAATACGAATACACTTGTATTTTTTTGATCGTCTATGTGTCCTCCCAGTCGCTATCACTATATCGAACCATCTCTGGACTGCAAGAATTTGAATAAAGTAGGCCATAGTTGGTCATACCTTTGATGTACCGAAGTATTCTCTTCGCATATTTAAAATGAGTTATTATTGGAGCTTCCATGTAGCAAGAGATTACTCCAACAACATAGAGAATGTCTGTTCTTGTACAAGTTAAGTACCGCAAACTTCCAACGAGGCTTTTGAAGAGAGTTGGATCCACGTTTTCTCCGTTATCCAGCTTCGACAACTTTGCTCCGCATTCCATTGGGGTGCTCACCGGATTTGAATCGTCCATCTTAAAATTCTTGCTTGATAAATATTCTGGTGTCTTGTTGCTTCACTTCAATCCCAAAGTAGTAGGACATGAGTCCTATGTCTGTCATATCGAGCTCTTTCGTCATTTCTACCTTTAACTCTTTAAACATATTTAGATTGTTACCCGTGAAGATCATATCATCTACGTACAAGCACACGACCAACATATCTCCATCTTGAACTTTGATGTAGAGAGTGTGCTCATATGGACACTTCTTGAAATTCCTCTCTTGGAAGTACTTGTCGATTCGAGCATTCCAAGCTCTAGATGCGTGCTTCAGACCATATAAATCCTTCTTCAATTTCAAGACTTTATCTTATTGGCCCTTCACTTCATCGGTTACTCGATATAGACCTTTTCTTCAAGATTCCCGTTTAAGAAAGAAAACTTCACATCCATTTGATAAATCTTCCACTTTTTTTGGGCCGCCAGGGAAATTATCAATCTAATTGTTTCAAGTCGAGCAACAGGAGCGCATACCTCTTCATAGTAGATGCCTTGTCTTTGGCTATACCCTTTTGCTACCAATCTCGCTTTGTATCTCTCCACGTCTTCTCTGACATTCTACTTCGCCTTGTTTACCCATTTGAATCCAATCGCCTTATAACCTTGTGGAAGTGTAGCGAGCTCCCACGTATCGTTCTTTGTGATGGATTTGATTTCTTCATCCATCGCATCTCTCCATTTCTTACTTTTCACCTCGTATTGGTAGCTCAATGGTTCATAGTCGCCAAATAAGCACAAGAGGTTGACATCATCTTGGACTTCGGTTACCTGGTAAAGGTCTTGTAAACTTCTCGTTCATGGCATATTTGATCTTTCGCCGGATGACTCTCCATATTCTTTGATTGATGAACTTGGTGGAGTGACTGGTTCTTCAGGATCTTCTCCTATCTCTTGGATTATTAGTTGCACCATCTCTTCTTCTTCTTTTTCCTCAAAATAAGGAACAAAATCGTACTCGTCTTCTTGAATGTCCCAATCCCATGAATCTTCTTCATCTAACTCCACGTCGCGACTAATGATAGTCTTTCTATTGATGGGATTGTAGAACTTGTAGCCTTTGATAATCTTGTCATCGAATTTTGATCTCTTTTCATCAGACACATGAGCATATGCTATGCTTCCGAATACTTTGAGATGAGAAACTCCTGGCTTCTTGTGATACCCCAAAGGTGACAAGATAATTAATGGTGATATGTTTGTAAATTTTTATTTATTTTCGGGAGGTATTAGATAATTTTAATTTCTTTTCTCTGAATCTTACTACGTGTTCCATGTTTGTGCAGATGAGTCATGGGTTAGGTGTCATTTTCCCCTCTTTTCTTCACTGTCTCACTCTCATTCTTCCCCTCTTCTCTCTATATCGACAATGCCCTGTTTCTCTCTCTTTACTTGGCCGAAATCACTCCCAAACGGGCAGGCTTGGTGCCCCGTTGCAGATCGTCGAAGCTAGATGCAGAGGAAGCGTTTTGGATTGCTCTAAATCTCTTCACTCTAGTTCATAGTCTTGTTCCTTAGGTAATTTTAAGATTTGTTTCTAATGTATTTCTCCTGATGTGAATTGTTTTAGGGCTTTCTTACTTGTTCTTGCCTTGAGTTTCAATTAGGTGTTATTCTTGGGTGAATTTATTGAAATATTATTCTTCATTAGTTAGAATAGCTAGCCTTGGTTTAAATCCGAGTTTTAATTGTTTTGGGCATATGATGATCCACATTATTATCTTTATCTTAGAAACAAATATTTGCCATGAAGGTGTTTGATGAATTGCTTAATAGAGTATATTTGCATATTTTATGAAGTTCTTGAAAGTTCTTGATATAGTCTAATATTTGGAAAGACATGATTTTAACCATCTTTCTTATGATCTTGAGATCAATTCGATCCTATGCTATATATCGAAATATATATATATATATATATATATATATGTGTGTGCGCGCGCGCGCGCATAAGTGAATTTTTTGATTAAGTATAAAAACTTAGCAAATATATGCATATGAATACAATATAGACATAATATATATAACATATATTAGTTATCCATGCATACAGGCTTAGCATAGATTCATATAATTATATATATACATATACATATACATATACATGCTTGATAAATATGTCTGTATGAATTAGATTATAGCAAATATTGGTATGCTTGCTTATGACACTTTGTGGGTAGGAAGAGATTTGTCGCTCAATAGGAAATAGCTATCGCGCAGAATAGATGTGAAAGTAGAATTTCATTAGCACCCTATAAATTGATATTTGAAATAAAATATCAGGTGACTTGTTCTCGAGGGACGCACCGTGCCGTATAGTAGAGAATCGTAAAGCGTAAGGTATGTAAAAGTATTCCCTACAACACAACACTAATAAAGTGTGATTTTGTGTTTCTGTGTGGTGTGATATATGTGTTTGCATAACTTATTCGTTGTTTGCAGACTTTAAATGTGTAGTTCTAGACTCTTCATTCATATATAGTTTATATAAAACTAAGGTTATGTATTAACATTTTATTAAAAATCAAATAGCGCCGTACCAAGACGGTTAGTCTCATCGTGTTGTTGTGCCAGGACGGTTAGTCTCTTGAGGTACATTGTACGCGAAGCCGCCGACTGTACCGAGTACGGGTAGTCTCATGATGGTATGTCGGAAGCGATTCGCTTCGGGCTGACTTGGTTAGGTCCGCGCCCACGGTCCCCCATAGGCTTTATAGGCTGAAAAGCGCTGGTACGGTAGCTGGGCCCAAAGATTATACTATATTTTTAAAATATTTTCAGAATTATCTTAAAACGACATTGCACAATATGCATTTTGGTGTGAACTGTGTAATTTTTTTTAGGAGTAATAAAAACCTATTACGTACTGAACGTTAGCTCACATATATAGTTGTGTTGTAGACTCAGGGAAGAGGTGCATAGATGCTTAACTTCGGATGGAGCAGGATCAACATTGCAGTGTATACGGTGCATACAGCGAATGACTCAGTCCGATACAAACCTCTATGGGATTTTGTTGTATTATATTTTTGAAAACCCAGGAGCTCCGTTTTGTTTTGTCTTTTAATGACACGTTGTAAATGTCGTTCCGGTCATGGTTATCTTGATGTTTTTTATTCTTTCTCTATTAAAACTCTTCACAATGTTGAAATTAAAATAAGCGCGCTATATTTAAATGGTTTGTTATATTTTCTTTTACGGATTATCAAGTATTTTAAAAATTACCGGAACTTATGATGAAGGAAATAGAGGTTAATGGTCCCTCGGGAAAGAGGGCGTTACAGAGTGGTATCAGAGCAAGGTTCGCCTATTTTCACCGTATACACGCGCTAGCTGATCTTTAACTACCCGCAAGTAAGTAATTTTATTCCCTTCTTCCTTTAACTAACCAGTATTAAGTATATGTATATGCAGATTTTGGATCCATCTTCATCCCGTCCTCCTCCGACGGGAGATGCAGGCGCACGGGCAAATGGTTTCCAAGTACCGCTTCCACATGTCGAGGTTAATACTGGGAATTAGATGCCGATGCGTCCTGTTCAGGATTCCATAATCGCTTACTGACAGTGCAACCCTATGTATTCCGAAGGGCCAGGTACACGGGTGGCTACATTTTTTCATTATTCTGAGAGTACACTGAGATCGTTGAGGATCCCAGAATCTCAGTATGTGGATATTGTGACTTCACATCTTTGTGGTGTTGCTCTGAGGTGGTGGATTTCTTTGGTTGTAAATCCCGTGGAAATGTCATGGAACCTTTTCAAGGAAATGATCTCTAAAAGGTTCAATTTGAATGCAATGAGGCTGCAGTTTGCTCGTCGGCTTCGTAACTGGAATCCAATTCCAGGAGAAACTATGTTGCAATACACCGATCAATTCACTCTCGAGTTGATGAATGAGTGTCCGTACTCTTTTCTAGAGAATTACGTGGTTTCACTTTATTGGCGGGGCTTACCTGCTCATATCAGGTGTCTCTTGAGGTCACGTATGACCTACTAGAATATAAATGTTATGATGTATGAGGCCGTATCGGCGGAACTTCGGTATCAGAGAGAGCTAAACCTAGCAGTGGCTAATCCGGAAGCGAATTCTGAAGAAGAAGACTTAGAAGAAGATTTTGAAGCAGAACAGGAAGAAGCCCATAAAGCGGAACAAAAAGGATCGGAAGAAGAGCAAAAAGCGGAACAAGCAGAACCGGAAGAAGCCCACGAAGCAGAACAACCAGGATCGGAAGAAGAGCAAAAAGCGGAAGAAGCAGAACCGGAAAAAGCCCACAAAGCGGAACAAGTAGGACCGGAAGAGGAGCACGAAGCGGAACAAGTAGAATCGGAAAAAGCCCAGGAAGCGGAACAAGCAGAATCGGAAGAAGAGCACGAAGTGGAACAAGCAGAACCGGAAGAAGAGCACGAAGCAGAACAATTAGGACAAGAAGAAGTCCATGAACTGGAAATAGAAGAACAAGAAGAAGGGCCTGAAGGAGAACCGGGACAAGAACCAGAAGCAGAAGAAGAAGAAGAAGAAGAAGAAGAAGAAGAAGAAGAAGAAGAAGAAGAAGAAGAAGAAGAAGAAGAAGAAGGAAGAAGAAGAAGAAGAAGAAGAAGAAGAAGAAGAACCAACAGAGCAAGGAAATCAGGAAGTGGAACCGGAAGAAGAAATGGGAGAAGAATTTGAAGAAGACCAGGAGGATTTCGATCCAGGATTGGTTGGTCTGGGACACGAACCGATGGAAGTGGATCCAGAAGCTGATCCAAAATCTGAAGTTTATAACCCCGACAAGAGTCCAAACGCTAACAACGAAGTGTCTGATGTGGTGTTATAGAGAGCGTCTAGGAATTTTTTGAAAAGATATTAGGATATCTCTGTTATATGACTATGTGAATAGCTTTTTTGATGAAATAGGATGACTCGTGAGATATGTTTTGACGTGTTCTTGGCTGTACATAGTAACAATGTAATTATAAGTTAAGTAATATCAATTATGATATTGTCTATCTTAGTCATCTAATGTGATCAGAAGACGGCTCGGTTTTGAGATATAAATAATATCATGGCAAACACGAGGAGCCAACGAAGTCGTACTCGTAGTCTTGACCGTGATCGATAGCAGGCGAGTAATAATATCCTAGACAACGTTGTAGCGGGCCTTCAACGCCAAGTAGATGAGCATGCCGCCCAAATTCGGGAGCTTATGGAGCAGTTGAATGCCCGAAACGAAGGGCAGCAGAACGGAAATGAAAAGGCAGGTGAGTCAACGGAAGAACAAGTAGTACGCGAAGAAGAACAAGAAGGAGAGCAAGTTGATCTTCGTCAACATGCTAGAGCCCATAACGAACCTTTGTACTAAAGGTTCCGTCGAATGCGGGCTCCTGAATTTGGGGGAACCGGTGATCCTCTTATGGAAGAAGAGTGGTTGTCGGATATCCAAGTCATTTATGACTTCATGGAACTTTCGGATCGGGAAAGGATCCTTTGTACCTCCTTTGTACTTAAATTTGAAGCCAGATATTGGTGGGATACCGTTAAGCGGAGAAGGAATGTGGAACTCATGACGTGGCAGGAATTCGTGCAAGAGTTTAATGCGAAGTTCTATAATCCCGCAGCTATGAAAGCGCAAGTCGATGAGTTTAACAACATAAAGCAAGGGAACTTAAGTGTTTCAGAGGCAGTACGCAAGTTTGATAAACTCGCACGATTGTGCTTGGATTTGGTGCCTACAAAGCGTGAAAGAGTGCGACGAATGATGAACATGTTTCGTGGCGAGATAGCACCTCAGGTGGATAACGGGGGATCTCCACCAACTACTGTTGGAGATTGCGTTGATCGAGCCCTTCGTGCTTAATACCAGCTGGCTCAGACCAAACAGGAACGCGTGAAAGCCTTTGAGGCTCATAAGGCAAAGGTGCAAGGAAAGCCTGGGGAGCCCAACCAAGGAAGAAACCCTAATTACAACAGGGACAAAAACATCTCGATCGGTGGCCAAAGCTGGAAAAGGAAGATGGAGTCAAGAAATGATGCCTCGTTCAAAAAGCACCAAGGAAACCGTCAAAAATTCAACAAGAATGTGGAGTTTTCCACATGTTTTAAGTGCGGAAAAAAGCACTCAGGGCCATGCAAGCCAAGGGGTGTCACATGCTTATCTTGTGGAGGACAAGGCCATTTTGCAAATTTGTGTCCTAATAAGTCAAAGAAAAACAATCAGGAGCGGATCGATGGACCTCGCAACAATTAAGGCCGACTTGAAGCTCCACTGCTCAAGACCAATGCTCGAGTTTTTACACTAACACAGGGGGGTGTTAATGCTGGAACTTCCAATGTGGTGACAAGTCAGCTTCTCGTTACCAAAGTTCTTGCTTCGGTATTGTTTGACTCTGGTGCCGCCCATTTATTTGTCTCTCGAAAGTTTTCAGAAAAACTTAATAGGCCTAAAAACGTGTTAGGAAATACTTTCTCTGTAGCTTTTCCCTCAGGGGAAGTAATGATGTCTTCACGCTGGTATCGAGCGGTACCTGTTAATATCGCTGATAGAGAACTGTCGGCTGATTTGGTTGTTCTCGAGATGCATGACTATGATGTCATTCTCGGGATGGATTTCCTAGAAAAATATGATGCTGCAATCTACTGTAAAAAGCATAAAGTCGTTTTTCGTCCCGTAGGGGAAACGAAATTCGAATTTATAGGGAAACCCACGAAGAGGAGACCAAAGATGTTGATATCGGCTATGAGAGCCCAACTAATGTTGAGTAACGGGTGTTCTAGCTATTTGGCTCACGTTGTAGATACGACAAAAGAGGAAAAGGTACGTACTCAATTACAAGATGTTCCGGTTGTTTGCGAATACCTAGAAGTATTTCCCAAAGACCTAGCGGGATTACCTCCAGATCGGGCGGTGGAGTTTGAGATTGAAGTTCTTCCCGGGATAGCTCCTATTTCCAAAGCGCCCTATAGGATGGCTCCGGTGGAGTTGAAGGAATTACAGATTCAGCTTCAAGATCTTCTTGATAAGGGAATTATCCGTCCAAGTCACTCGCCTTGGGGAGCTCCAGTTCTTTTTGTGAAAAAGAAGGACGGGTCGCTTCGTATGTGCATCGACTATCGAGGACTTAATGAAGTAACCGTGAAAAATAAGTATCCACTCCAAGGATAGATGATCTATTTGATCAATTACGTAGGGCAACAACATTTTCAAAGATTGATTTACGATCTGGGTATCATCAACTAAAGGTCAAAGGAAGTGATGTGCCGAAAACTGCATTCCGAACTCGATACGGCCATTATGAATTTTTGGTCATGTCGTTCGGCTTAACCAACGCTCCTGCAGCTTTCATGGAACTCATGAATCGTGTCTTTAGTCACTATTTAGATAAGTTTTTCATTGTTTTTATCGTGACATCCTTATTTATTCAAAAACTAAAGAGGAACACGAAGAGCATTTACGAATGGCCTTAAAGGTTTTAAAGGACCACGAGCTTTATGCAAAATTCTCTAAATGTGAGTTTTGGCTAGATCGTGTAGCTTTTATTGGTCATGTGATTTTAGCTGAAGGTATTTCGGTCGATCCAGCGAAGATTCAAGCCGTTAATGAGTGGGCTCAACCAACCAATGCCACCGAAGTAAGAAGCCTTTTGGGATTGGCAGGTTATTATCGACGGTTCGTGGAAGGATTTTCGAAGTTATTCGGCCCACTCACAGTGCTTACACGGAAAAATAAGAAACTTGAATGGTCAAGCCAGTGTGAAGAAAGTTTTCAAGAGCTCAAGAAACATCTTACAGCGGATTCTATACTTATAGTGCCTTCTGGTAAGGACGGATTCGACATCTATTGTGACGCGTCAAGAATGGGCTTAGGCGCGGTTCTTATGCAGAACAAAAAGGTCATTGCTTATGCGTCAAGGCAATTAAAGGACTATGAACGAAATTATCCTACTCATGACTTGGAGTTAGCAGTTTTGGTGTTTTCTTTAAAGATTTGGCGACACTACCTCTTTGGAGTTCATTGCAACATATTTACGGATCATAAGAGCTTAAAGTACTTCTTCACTCAAAAGGTGTTGAATATGAGACAAAGAAGATGGCTAGAACTCGTGAAAGATTACGATTGCGAAATTCAATTCCACCCGGGGAAGGCCAATAAGGTGGCCGATGCGTTGAGTAGAAAGTCAGCAGCTACACTTGCGTCATTGGATGCATTGCCCCCATAACTCCAAAAAGATATTTGCGCATTGGAGATAGAAATTTGTATTGGTAAGCTAGCAACGCTAACCTTGTCCCCATATATCTTTAATGATATCAATGTGTCTCAGGATTCAGACGAGACATTGTCCGAAATTAGAGAGACGACCTTATTGGGGAACCGTCCTGACTTCAGTATATCGACCAATGGGACTCTCCTGTTCAAGGGGAGGCTTTGTATTCCAAAAAATACCGAACTGAGGAACCAGATTCTTTCCGAAGCACACAAGACACCATACTCGATTCACCCAGGAACCACGAAGATGTATAAAGACTTGAAAGAGAAGTTTTGGTAGGTCGGAATGAAGAAAGATGTTGCTAGTTTCGTACAGAGGTGTTTGACTTGTCAGAAGGTCAAAGAAGAACATCAAAGGCCGGCTGGAGAGCTTCAACCCCTAGAAATACCAGAATGGAAGTGGGAGCACATATCGATGGATTTCATTGTAGGATTGCCTAAAACGACAAGTGGGCATGACGCAATTTGGGTAATTGTGTACATGTTAACAAAGTCCACTCATTTCTTTCATATAAAGATAAAAATTACGTTAGATCAGTCGGCTGAATTATATGTCAAGGAGATCATACGTCTGCATGGGATCCCAACTTCCATAGTCTCTGATCGAGACACTCGTTTTACGTCACGATTCTGGAAGAATGTGCAAAAAGAGTTGGGTACAAAGTTAAAGTTTAGTACAGCATTCCACCCACAGACTGACGGTCAAACCGAGCGAATTAACCTGATTTTAGAAGATATCCCCCGAGCCTGCGTTTTGGATTTCAAGCGTTCATGGAGTAAATATTTACCCTTAATTGAGTTCACCTATAGTAATAGCTATCAGTCTACAATCAAAATGGCTCCTTATGAGGTTTTATACAGAAGAAAATGTCAATCTCCAATACATTGGTACAAAGCCGATGAAAGTCAATTATTTAGCTATGACTTTGTCGAACAGGCCACCAAAGCGATTATGTTAATCCGTCAACGTATGGAAGCGGCGCAAGCCCGACAAAAGAGCTACGCCGTGTTGGAAATTAAAGGTATATGGTCGACTTCCTTACCACGATAATAGCCTCCGCGCCGTCCCGGTAACATTTAAAAAATTCATTTTAAAGCGGAAATCTTGTTATCGGACCGACGACATGGATATCGGGTAACAGAAAAAAAGATCTGATAAATATTTCGAATCTAATATTTTTCATATTCTTTATTAATAATCTAGTCGAACAGGAAACAAAGAGAAAGTAGTAAATGGTTGCATTTATTTACCCAATGCATAAGGCCGTACCTCAACTGGTGATTCCGGCTGCGCGTTCTGACTTGGGCAGGGCTCCGCCGGTGCTGAGGGAAACTCCCGTGATCTTCCGGGATATTCTCCTAGATTCCTCGCTACCGAAGCGTGGGCTTCGCTGGCAGGACTCCTTCGCAAAATTTAACTGACGGTTCTTTTAAAGCTACCGGAGAAAAATATCTTCTAAGCCAAACCAGAAGAGAGATCAGAAGCAGAAAACTCGCAGACCCTAGAGAGAGAGGGAGAGCTCGAGTTTTTGCTCTGGGGAGAGGTGTGTGAAATGTGTAGAATGAGCTTCCTATTTATAGGCTCAAGCTGTAACCGATTTGGAGATTTTCCCTCCCAATTTTTCGAATTCTTTTAATTAAATATAAATAATTATTTCAATCCAATGATCCAGATTCAATCATCTAGATCCAATGGATATAATTAATCGGGGATTTAATTAATTAAATAATACAAGATAAGATTAAAATATTTAATCTTATCATCATATTATATATTTTCGAATTATATTATATATATATATATTTAAATTCGAATTTGATAATGATTATCTAGATCCAATGGTTAAAAATAAATCTTAAACCAATCCAATGGATCAAATCAATTAGGGATAAAGTCAAATACCCTAGGGTTTTACAAAACCCTAATTCGACCTCTTATCACAAATTTATTCGAATTTAATATCATATATATAATATTAATTAATTTCTAATCCGACGGTTTAAAGATTAAATCTCAAAACCGATCCAGCGGACATAATTACTCAAGCAAATTCGAAATACCTAAACTTGGTCACCAAGTTTCAATTTCGAATTACATTAGGGTTCAAATCAATTATCTTAATCCAACGGTTGATAATAAATCATAACCGATCCAATGGATTAAATTGATTTTAGGGTTTTTGCCGAAATACCAAACTTCAGGTACTTATGCCGCAAAAAATAAAATCTTCAATTCAGTGATTCGGATTTAGCTAGGGTTTGTTATCTCCAAACCCTAATTCGAATATACACATAAAACAATATATATAAATATATTATTTATTTATTAATATAAATCCTTTAATTATTAATTAATTATTAATAAGATATTAATAATTAAATCCAAATAATTAAATTATATTAATAAATCCTGATATCTTTATCACACATTAAATGTCATGGTGCAACACCATCATTTAAATTCGTGACATGTGATTTAATTTCATAGTTTATCGAACCGAGTCATAAACTTAGAAAATCCATAAATCACAAACCGTAAGTCAGAATGACTTGGTTCAAAAAGCAAAGGTTCTTAGAATTTAATTTAGAACAACATGATGCTGTTCGAAAATCGAAATTCTAACTTTCTTTTTATCAGTTAATTCCGTGTACCAAAATATGATACTTTTGACACGCCGTCGATAAAACTATCTGACGTCTGACACAGACTTGTCAGTTTTATAAGTCGAGCCAAATAATTAAACATTATCCAGAATGTATTTTAATCACGTACGTATCATCCGTTACGGAGCTATCCTAGGGACCATGGACCCGTATCACTTAAGCTCCAACGAACTGTTAGTTGTTCGTCAAACCTCGAAGTGATTCCACTATAGACCCGAGGCTGCACTCTTTAGTGATACGGTATATATTATTCCCTTATAACAGCAGGGTGTCCATTAGATTCAATCAAATACCGATTATTGTTCTTTCACTTGATGACCCACACATGAGCAGGCGGTTTTTACCGTAATGCCCCTCAATGCATTTTCATCCTTGACTCAGCCAGTAATATTATGAGTAACCCACTTATGGTTTCGATTCATAAGTTGCGCACGGGTACCTCTCACTTCTCACCACTGATAACCAAGGGAATCATCATGACTCTGAAGAGAGATGTGTGATGCCCATGTCTATGATCAAGCAATCCTTACTACTGACTATCATGTTCCCAAAATAATAGTGTTGGGAACAGCGGTAATAGCTTGTGTTCTTTAACGGTTAAATCAAAGAACAATCAAGTCAGCAGCTCGAACTCATGATCACTCAGGACTTAGAACTAATATCCATTTGATCATCATTTTGCGACTCAACTACAAGTTATCAGTGACGGTCTTAAATGACAACTTCTCGAGTTTATGTCAGGTCCAGTCCAGTATGAAGACGCTTCATACTTAATGCACTTCTAGTTAGTGTGACACACACATAATCCAGAATAGGATTGTCACTTTAGTCACATTAATGACCTTACCGATTAATTGGCTCCCACCCAGTTAATCAGGTCACGGACATTTTAAGTTCATTTATTATGCTTATTAATTCTTCCTCACATGACTCTGTTGTGATAATAATAACATAATTGCATCCTTTATGAACTAAGGAATCAAACATTCTATTTTACTCTACAGAAACTATACTAAGATTATCATAATAAGTACCATCTTTATTCAACGACTTGTCATAATCTTTTACAAATGGATAAATATCTTGTTTAATGGCACATATGTCCAACACGCCGATCTACGGAGGAGACCACTAGAATGTGAAGTTGGCGATGCCGTTTTCATTAAAGTGACGCCCATAAAAGGGCTTAAGCGCTTTGGCAGAAAAGGAATTGAGTCCAAGATACATCGGCCCGTATGAGATTTTGGAGCCCGTTGTCAATGTCTCCTATAAGCTTGCGCTCTCGCCAAACTTAGCAGCCGTTGATAATGTCTTTCATGTATCGATGTTGCGGAAATATATATCAGATCCATCCCACATTCTCGAATAAGAACCAATAAAGGTCAGAGAAGATTTGTCATATGAAGAAATACCGATCCGAATACTTGATCGGAAGGATAAAGTCTTGCGCAATAAGGAAATACCGCTCGTTAAAGTCCTTTAGAGTAATCATTCGAAGCCAGAAGCGACATGGGAAAAAGAAGACGAGATGAGATCCTAATGCCCTAGTCTCTTTTAAAATTTTTGAGGACGAAAATTTTGTAAGGAGGAGAAATTTGTGATACCCCAAAGGTGACAAGGTAATTAGTGGTGATATGTTTGTAATTTTTATTCATTTTGGGGAGGTATTAGATAATTTTAATTTATTTTCTCTGAATCTTGCTACGTGTTCCATGTCTGTGCAGATGAGTCATGGGTTAGGTGTCATTTCCCCCACTTTTCTTCACTGTCTCACTCTCATTATTCCCCCCTTCTCTCTATATAGACAATGCCCTGTTTCTCTCTCTTTCCTTGGCCGAAATCACTCCCGAACTTGCAGGCTTGGTACCCCGTTGCTGATCGTCAAAGCTAGATGCAGAGGAAGCGTTTTGGATTGCTCTAAATATCTACACTCTAGTTCGTAGTCTTGTTCCTTAGGTAATTTTCAGATTTATTTCTACTTGATTTCTCCTGATGTGAATTGTTTTAGGGCTTTCTTACTTGTTCTTGCCTTGAGTTTCAATTAGGTATTATTCTTGGGTGATTTTATTGAAATATTATTCTTCATTAGTTAGAATAGCTAGCCTTGGTTTAAATCTGAGTTTTAATTTTTTTGGGTATATGATGATCCACGGTATTATCTTTATCTTAGAAACAAATATTTGCCATGAAGGTGTTTGATGAATTGCTTAATAGAGTTTATTTGCATATTTTATGAAGTTCTTGAAAGTTCTGAGCTTTGATATACGTCTAATATTTGGAAAGACATGATTTTAACCATTTTTCTTATGATCTTGAGATCAATTCGATCCTATGTTATATATCAAACTATATATATATATATATATATATATATATATATATATATATTTGTGTGTGTGTGTGTTTGTGCATAAGTGCATAAAAATTTAGCAAATATATGCATATGAATACAATCTAGACATGATATATATAACACATATTAGTTATCCATGCATACAGGCTTAGTATAGATTCATATAATTATATATATATACATATTCATATACATGCTTGATAAATATGTTTGTATGAATTAGATTATCGCAACTATTGGTATGCTTGCTTATGACACTTTGTGGGTAGGAACAGATTTGTCGCTCAATAGGAAATAGCTATCGTGCAGAATAGATGTGAAAGTAGAATTTCATTAGCACCTTATAAACTGATATTTGAAATGAAATATCAGGTGACTTGTTCTCGAGGGACGCACCGTGCCGTATTGTAGAGAATCGTAAATCGTAAGGTACGTAAAAGTACTCCCTACAACACAACACTAGTAAAGTGTGATTCTGTGTTTCTGTGTGGTGTGATATATGTGTTTGCATAACTTGTTCGTTGTTTCTGTGTGGTGTCATATATGTGTTTGCATAACATACAACGGGTAGAAGTCAAACGCCTATAAAAGCAAGAAGACAACCCATTTACACGCACGTAAGCATCCACCTTCGAGAGAAAAGAGTCTTTGAGATTTCGTGTCTTCAGAGTGTTCATCTTTCTGTTGGACATGTGTGTCCTTAAACAAGATATTTATCCATTTGTAAAAGATTATGACAAGTCGTTGAATAAAGATGGTACTTATTTGCTAATCTTATTATAGTTTCTGGTAGAGTAAAATAGAATGTTTGATTCCTTAGTTTATAAAGGATACAATTACGTTATTATTATCACAACAGAGTCATGTGAGGAAGAATTAATAAACATAATAAATGAGCTTAAAACGTCCGTGACCCGATTAACTGGGTGGGAGCCCATTAATCGGTAAGGTCATTAATAGGAGCCCATTTATCAGTAGCTTGGATTATGTGTGTCAAACTCACTAGAAGTGCATTAAGTATGAAGCGTCTTCATACTGGACCGGACCCGACTTAAACTCGAGAAGTTGTCATATAAGACCGTCACTGATAACTTGTAGTTGAGTCACAAAATGATGATCAAATGGATATTAGTTCTAAGTCCTGAGTGATCATGAGTCCAAGCTAGTGGCTTGATTGTTCTTTGATTTAACCGTTAAAGAACACAAGATATTACCGATGTTTCCAAACACTATTATTTTGGGAAAATGATAGTCAGTAGTAAGGATAGCTTGATCATAGACATGGGCATCACACAGCTCTCTTCAGAGTCATGATGATTCCCTTGGTTTTCAGTGGTGAGAAGTGAGAGGTACCCGTGCGCAACTTATGAATCGAAACCATAAGTGGGTTGCTCATAAAATTACTGGCTGAGTCAAGGATGAAAATGCATTGAGGGGCATTACGGTAAAAACCGCCTGCTCATGTGTGAGTCATCAAGTGAAAGGACAATAACCCGAATTTGATTGAAGCTAATGGACACCCTGCTGTTATAAGGGAATAATATATACCGTATCACTAAAGAGTGCAGCCTAGGGTCTATAGTGGAATCACTTCGAGGTTTGACGAACAACTAGCAGTTCGTTGGAGCTTAAGTTATACAGGTCCATGGTCCCCAGGATAGCTCCGTAACGGATGATACGTACGTGATTAAAATACATTATGGAGACATCAGATAGTTTTATCGTTAGCGTGGCAAAAGTATCATATTTTGGTACACGGAATTAACTGATAAAAATAAATTTAGAATTTATATTTTATAACAGCACCATGTTTTTGTAAATTAAATTCTAAGCAACTTTGCTTTTTGAACCAAGTCATTCTGACTTACGGTTTATGATTTATGGATTTTCTATGTTTATGACTCGGTTCGATAAACTATGAAATTAAATCACATGTCACGAATTTAAATGATGGTGTTGCACCATGACATTTAATGTGTGATATTGAGATCAGGTTTTATTAATATAATTTAATTATTAATATCTAATTAATAATTAATTAATAATTAAAAGATTTATATTAATAAATAAAAATATATATTTATATATTGTTACATGTGTAAATTCGAATTAGGGTTTGGAGATTACAAACCTTAGCTATATTCGAATCTGTGAATTGGAGAATTTATATTTGCGGCATAAGTACCTATTGTTTGGTATTTTGGCAAAAACCCTGAAATCAATTTTATATATTGGATCGGCTGTGATTTAATATAAACCGTTGGATTGAGATAATTGATTTGAACCCTAATGTAATTCGAAATTGAAACTTGGTGACCAAGTTTAGGTATTTCGAATTTGCCTAATTAATTATGTCCGTTGGATCGGTTTTGAGATTTAATCTTTAACCGTCGGATTAGACATTAATTAATATTATATATATATAATATAATTCGAATAATGTTAAGGATAAAAGTTCAAATTAGGGTTTTAATAAAACCCTAGGGTATTTGACTTTATCCCTAATTGATTTGATCTATTTGATTGGTTTAAGATTTATTTTTAACCATTGGATCTAGATAATCATTATCAAATTTGAATTTTAAATATATATATATATATATATATATATAATATAATTGGAATCTTATTAATATGATGATAAGATTAAATATTTTGATATTATCATGTATTTTTATTTAATTAAATCCCTGATTAATTATATCCATTGATGAGATTGAATCTGGAGTATTGGATTGAATTAATTAATTATATTTAATTAATAGAATTCGAATAATGGGAGGGAAAATCTCCAAATCGGTTACAGCTTGAGCCTATAAATAGGAGGCTTATTCTACACATTTTTAACACCTTCCCCAGAGCAAAAACTCAAGCTCTCCCTCTCTCTCTAGGGTCTGCGAGTATTCTGCTTCTGATCTCTCTTCTGGTTCGGCTTAGGAGATATTTTCTCTGGTAGCTTTAAAAGAACCGTCTATTAAATTTTCCGACAGAGTCCTGCCAGCGAAGCCCACGCTTCGGTACGAGGAATCCAGGATAATATCCCAGAAGATCACGGGAGTTTCCCTCAGCACCGGCGGAGCCCTGCCCAAGTCAGAACGCGCAACCGGAATTGTCAGTTGAGGTACGGCCTTATGGATTGGGTAAATAAATGGAACCATTTACTGCTTTCTATTTATTTCCTATTCGACTAGATTATTAATAATGATTATGAAAATATTAAATTCGAAATATTTATCATATCTTAACGAAATGATTGTTACTCGATATCCGTGCCGTTGGTCAGGTAACAAGATTTCCGCTTTAAAATGAATTTTTAAATGTTAACGGGACGCCTCGGAGGCTATTATTGTGGTAAGGAAGTCGTCTTGATACCACCGATTTCCATCAATTTCATTTTCGATCTATACGGAATTGGCTTGTGGTTCCGGTTGATCATCTTTTTCAAAGCAATAAACGTACAGAGGACGTAGTCAACTACCGTATTATGACGAACCTCTCTAAAAAAATCTGGTGTTATTTATTTTATTCGCTCTCTTATATTTGTGTGTCATCTTCCAAAGTATTGACGACGCGGAGGTCAAGATCCACAAAAATCTTAGCATCTTAAAATCGAAATCTCATTCACTAATCACGTGACTGTTGGTGTGCGAAACCACGTGAAAAGTTTGGCGCCGTGTGTGGGAAATTTTGGTCTCCCTAACTCTGTCATATTTGAGACACAATCATGAGTTTAGAGGAGGATCCTACCTCTGACGCTCTGGTCGGGGTAACTCCCGGACAGAAATCCAAAGAACAGGCTCTAAGAGCTCAACTCCAAAAACAGGCTGCTGAAAACACTGAACTCAAAAGACAAATTGAGTTCCTCATGAGCAACCAGACCCGATTCATAAAAAAAATATACTCTGTGAACAAAACCGAGCAGACCTCTGGGAAAAGGAATCACGAAAGGGTAAATGTGGTTCATTTTGACTTCCAGGACCCCAATGATCCCCGAGCCCAGAGAACCAATCAAGCACCCCTCCCAAGGGATCCGCGCCCGATGACCCCGCCCCAGCCGATGGATCGGCCGGAGGGCGCGCTCCCCTCGCTGCCTAATCACGACACCCCCCGATCCAAAGCCCCTGCGTTCGGAACCGACCAGCCCAACCCCGGGCAGAATACTCCTTATCAACAATCACGCAATCGCCCAACGGGAGTTCGGATCTCGAGTCCATCTCGGATAGAGAACCCGAACTACCTCACCCCCATGGGCCGAGCAATTACCCTCAACACACAGGGGGTGTGTTGAACATGTGTCCTTAAACAAGCTGTTTCAACCAATTTGTAAAAGATTATGACTTGTCGTTGAATAATGATGATACTTATTATTTTAATCTTATCATAGTTTCAGGTAGAGTAAAATAGAATGTTTGATCCATAGTTCATAATAGAATGCAATTATGTTATTATCATCACACCCGAGTCAATGTGAGGAAGACTTGATAATCATAATAAATGAACTTAAAGTGTCCAAGACCTGATTAACTGGGTGGGAGCCCATTAATCGAATAAGGTCATAAATGTGACTAAGTGATATAATCCTATTCTAGATTAAGTGTGTGTCACACTCACTAGAAGTCCATTAAGTATGAAGCTCTTCATACTGGACTGGACCTGACTTAAACTGCGGAAGTTATCATATAAGACCGTCACTGATAACTTGGAGTTGAGTCACTAGTAGATGATCAAATGGATATTCGATCTAAGTCCTTAGTGATCTTGAGTCTGATCTGTTGACTTGATTGTTCTTTGATTTAACCGTTAAAGAACACAATATATTGTTGTTCCCAACACTATTATTTTGGGAACATGATAGTTAACAATGAAGGTAGCTTGATCATAGATATGGGCATCACACAGCTCTCTTGAGAGTCAAGATGATTCCCTTGATTGTCGATGGTGAGAAGTGAGATATACCCATGGTCCGCTTATGACTCGTAATCATAAGTGGGTTGCTCACAATATTATCGACTGAGTTAAGGATGAAAATGCAGTGAGAGGCAATACGGTAAAAACCGCCTACTCATGTGTGAATCATCGAGTGAAAGATCAATAACCCGAATTTGATTGTATCAATGGACACCTTGCTATAAAAGGGAATCATATATGTTGTATCACTAAAGAGTGCAGCCTCGGGTTTATAGTGGAATTACACCGAGGTTAACGAACTTGTAGTAGTTCGTTAGAGCTTAAGTGATATGGGTCCATGGTCCCTAGGATATCTCCGGAACGGATGATACGTACGTGATTAAATAAACGTCTGTTTAATCATTTGACTTGATTTATAAAGCTGAAGTCTGTGTCAGATTCGGAGAGTTTTACCATGGCAAAAGTACCAAAGTTTGGTACCGGAAATTTAACTGTCAAAAGATGACTGAATTGAATTTCGTCATCAACTAGAAAGTTGTAGAAAATTTAATTTTGTGCAATTTATCTTTCGGAACTGAGTCAATCCGAGTGACGGTTTGTAATTTATAGATTTAATGAGTTTAACCTAAAATTTCGGGTTGCATTAGTTAATTCACATGTCAGAAATAAAGTGGTGGGTTTGTCCCACGATATTTTAATGTGTAATAAGAGAGAGCCAAAATTATAATATAATAATTATTTATATTTAATTATTAATAGGATTTTTTCTGGATTATTAATAATGAATTAATAATTAATAAATTTATATTATATATTTATATATATGAAAGGTTGCACGCAACGTTTGTACGTGACCAAAAATATGTGAGATTGTATAAATCAGATTCGCATATTTTTATATATTAATAATATATATATATAAAAATAAAAAGAAGTCACAGACTGCCTGGAAGTGCGTGCCAAGGTTGTATGCGTGAATCTGTTATGCAATTATTGCATAATTGCGGCAGAAGTACCTATTATTTACGTACTTGAGATAAAATCCTAAAATTAATTTAATCTATTGGATCGGTCTAGATTTAATCTTCACCGTTGGATTATTTAATTTCTTTCGTTGTATTTATTTATTTATTTTTCATAGACATTAGATTTAATAATGTTGCTATGAAATTATTTGTGATAATTAAATTGCTAATTATTTATCTGATCGCTTTATCCAAATTACTAGATGTCAGTACGTCGTTAAGGAGTAACTATTCCGACTTAAAATTATTTGTAAAAATTTACCCGGACAGACTGATGAGATCGGAATATTCGAGGTAATTTGGAAGACGTTATTTTTTATGAATTTGCAATCAATGCTATTTCGTTATTTTCTAAGGAAAATTGGCATAGTAGCAGATCCGACGTCATAATAAATGGTATCGGAGCTAGATGGATTTCCAACAAGGTGATCATTCAGGCCCATACTCCCAACGCGCTCAAACTGAGCCATCGTCACAGGGTAATTCCGAGCTGGAAAAGCTCAAACGAACCATGAAGAGAATGGGAGAGAAACTCTCCAAAGTTGACTCCCGAGTACACTGGGCAGTATCTCCTGCTCCTGAGATTGAGCACTTGGCCGAAGAATCGACGATAACTCCATTCTCAGCGCCCATCACCGACACTCAATTGAGGCATGGCGAGCAGATTCACCTCCCCAAGTATGACGGGACCACTGACCCGAAGGTACATCTGAGGGAATTCCGAATAGCCATGGGACGGGCTAACCTGGATGCCAACGAGCTGGACGCTGGGAGATGCCACTATTTTGCTGAAAACCTCACCGGGGCAGCAATGGAGCGGTTCTCCAAGTTAGAACCAAAATCGATCGATAGTTTCGGTCAACTAACCATGGTTTTTCTCAAACATTTCTCTATGTTTATGGAGACTGAGATCACTGTGGAAAACTTGTATGCCCTGCAGCCAATGGGGAATGAGCCTGTCAGAGACTTCATGACGAGGTTCAAAGCCAAAATGGTCCATATTAACGGACTAGCGGATGAAACGGCCATAGCCGCCCTAAGCACTGGACTATGGTACGACTCCCGATTCAAGATTGACATACTGGTCAATAGTTATACCTCGATAGAGGACGTAATCCACCGTGCATCCAACTGGATCAAGCACTACGAGGAGCAAGAAGCCCTAAAGAAGAAGTTCGGTTCATCTCCGAACGTACCAAGACCTAGGGTGTACCCGTCCCAATCAAGGAATGGTAAACCACCCCCCTTTAAGGGTCCTAGGAATTATGTTTCTACTAGGGGATCAAATCCTCAGCACGGGAATTTCCAGCATGGAGTGCCCCATTCCGGGGGAAGAACACACCTCCAAAACCATGTCTATAACCTGAACTCGGAGGCCGAGGTAGAAACCGAGGCCGATGAGCAGGATGAGCTATACATGAGCGTTGGTGACATGGCGCCCAATAACAGGGACATGGGCGCCTGGTGCAAATTCCATCAGAGGTACGACCACCATACAAAAAACTTCATGGTCTTATGGGCCCGGCTCGCTGATAAATATCTTAAGGTCAAGCTCGGAGATCTCCCGCTGGACTTCTTCAGGTCGGAGGGCAAACGTACGGAGCAATCCCAGCAGCCTAATGTCGGGCAAGGCACTGGTGCAAAGCCCGAGCAAAAGCATCCGACCAGATTAAAAAACGTTCCTCCTCCCAAACGAGGCTAAGTCCTCAAGTTGGAAGAGCAGGCTGACCAGGAGTCGGAAGATGTAGAGGAACCAATGGCCGAAGAAGCCATCGGGAGAATCTATACTATAGTTGGAAGATCCCAATTCTACGGGAATTCAATCAACTCCATCAAGGCCCATCAAAGGAGATTAAAAGCCGGACCCGTGGTTCTCCCACGGGAAGAACCCGACTACAAAATCTCCTTTAAAGACAGTGAGGCCTCCACCCTGGTTGGGCCTCACGATGACGCTCTAGTCCTCACCCTTCTAGTTTCCGGCTACAGGACTGAAAGAATTTTGGTCGATAATGGTAGCTTGGTAGACGTCGTCATCCTGTCGTGCTTACGTAAGAAGGTAATAGATGACATGGAAATTAATAGGGGAAATATCCCTCTCTGGTTTCAACAGTGAAACGGTCGACACCATAGGGACAGTTAGACTGTTCATCGTAGAATGCAGAGTAGGCAAGATAAAAAAACTACATGTTGCTAGATTGCCCCACAACTTACAACATGATCCTGGGAAGACCGTGGATTCATTTAATGAAAGTCATGCCATCAACCTACCACCAAACCATCCGCTTTCCGCGAGAGGATGGAAAAATAGTAGAAGTGCAGGGTAACCAGAAACAAACCCGGATCTGCTACATGACATCTTTCCGGATGTCGCACACGCCTCAGACGCGGGCAAAGGCACCAAAAACCGACCAATAACAATTAATGTCGGTAGAGGAAAAATATCCAGGCCAAGAAAAAGACGACAACAACAAAGGCCCGGACATGGAAATGAAGCACCAGGTTGAGATCGACCATCAAAACCCGGACCATAAAATCAGAATCGTGGTCAATTTGGACAATGACGTCAGATAAAAGCTGATCAAATTCCTCACAAGGAAGCATGATTGTTTTACATGGTCCCACAAAGACATGCCAGGAATAGATCCGAGCATAACCTCCCATCGCCTCAACGTAGATCCCAGTCATAAGCCGGTAAAACAGAAAAGGAGAAAATTGGGACCTAACCGGGCCCAGGCGGTAAATGATGAGGTCAAAAAACTACTAAAAATTGGCTCCATACGGGAAGTAAAATACCCGAACTGGCTAGCAAACACAGTAGTAGTTAAGAAAAAGAATGGGAAAGCACGAGTCTGTATTGACTTCACCAACCTAAACAAGGCATGCCCCAAGGATCAAGAAAAAACAGCGTTCATAACAGACCGGGGAATTTACTGTTATAAGGTAATGTCATTCGGAGTCAAGAATGCAGGAGCAACATATCAACGCTTGGTCAACCAAATGTTCGCCGAACAACTCGGTAAAACAATAAAAGTCTACATCGACGATATGCTTGTAAAATCCGCTAAGGCCGTGGACCACGTGTCCCACTTAGAGGAATGCTTCGCAATACTCAGAAAGTATCAGATGAAGCTCAACCTCGCTAAATGCACTTTCGGATAACTTCCGGAAAATTCCTCGGTTACTTAGTGACTCAACAAGGAATAGAGGCTAACCCGGATAAGATCAAAGCCCTCCTAAATATGCGCTCTCCAAGGAATTTTTGGGAGACGCAAAGGCTGACTGGGAGAATAGCATCACTCAACCGGTTTATCTCGAGGTCTACGGACAAATGCTTGCCCTTGAAGGGCAACAAAAAAATCGAATGGACCAAAGAATGCGAAGAAGCATTCCAAGACCTCAAAAGGTACATGTCCACACCACCGGTACTATCCCGTCCGATTATGGGAGAACCGTTACCGCTATATTTGGCAGTATCGCTCTCGGCCGTTAGTGGAGTAATCGTTCGGGAAGATAGAGTCGAATAAAAACCTATCTTCTACGTCATCAAATCGTTGGAGGACGCATAAAGTAGGTATCGCGCTATGAAAAAACTAGCTTTGACTGTGATAACCTCAGCGCGGAAACTCCGGCCATACTTCCAGTCTCATACCATCTTTGTAATGACGACTCAACCCTTAAGGGTAATTCTCCATAGCCCGAATCAGTCAGGTCGACTGACAAAATGGGCTGTCGAATTAAGCAAATTTAACATCAAATACAGAATTTGAACATGTGCTAAGTCCCAACTGTTAGCCGACTTCCTAATCAAACTCTCGATGTTAGACTCAACAAGGAGAAAAGGGAACGAGGAGTGGCGCCTCAAAGTGGACGGGGCATCAAACATGGGCGGATCCGTAATAGTAATACGCTTGATTTCCCCAACCGGCGAGGTCTTGGAATAGTCTTTCAGACTGACGTTCCACGCTACAAACAATAAAACGGAATACGAGGCAATGATAGATGGTCTAAAACTGGCTAAGGCAGTCGGGGCCAGAAAGGTTAGAGCACACTCAGAATCTAAACTGCTCACCAGCCAAATCAGTGGTGAGTATACCACCAGGGATGACCGCATGGAGATATACCTTGTTGTAGTCAAGGATCTGATCAAATCACCCAGTTGGACAAGGTCAAAGTGATCAAGATACCACGAGGCAAGATCTCTTCGGCCGACGCACTGGCCAGACTGGCCTCCATTTCGAACCCCGAGGCAAAGAGGATTATCCCAGTGGAAGTGATAGACGAACCAAGCGTGAGTCAACACGTCCATAATATCCTAACAGGCTTGGAGGATAGGAGAACCCTCATCCTGAAATATATCCAAACAAGAGAAAATCCCCAGGATAAGCAGAAGGCTTGAAAGCTCCGCATTCAAAGTGCTCGTTTCTGTCTAATAGATGGAAAACTTTATAAACTAATTTACACTAGACCATACCTAAAGTGCTTAGGTAGGGACGAAGCCAACATCGTGCTACAAGAAATCCATAGCGGAGAATGCGGAAATCATTCTGGCGGGAGACCACTCTCCAAAAAAGCAAAGCGAAAGGGCTTCTTCTGGCCAACTATGTTGGCCGACGCGGAAGCTCACTCCAGACGGTGCGACAAATGTCAGCGGCATTCGCTGGCCATACACGCCCAGCGGAAAAGTTGTCTTCAGTATCGGTCCCATACCCGTTTATGAAATTGTCCATGGATATCGTAGGACCTTTTACCTTGGCGCCAGCCGAGAAAAGATTCCTGCTAGTCGTAACGAACTATTTCTCAAAATGGGTGGAGGTCGAGTCCTATGCCAACTTCAAAGACTCATCTGTAGAACACTACGTGTGGAAAAACATCATAAGCCGCTTCGGGTTGCCCAAGGAGATCATTGCCGATAACGGACCCCAGTTCTTATCGAACAGATTCCACAACTTCTACTATAACTAGAAAATCTCCTTGAACATATCCACCCGAAGATATCCAGAATGAAACGGTCAGGCAAAAGTCTCAAACCGAACTATCGTGGACGGTATCAAAAAGAGACTTGATACCAAAAAAGGACGATGGGCCGACGAGCTCATCGGCGTTCTATGGTCGTATAGAACCACCCTGCGGAGAGCAACTGGGGAGACCCCTTTTCAATAGTATACGACACTGAAGGAGTCATTACCAGCTGAAATCGAGGCCCCCTAGTATCAAGAGGGAGTAGGCTCCCGACAACACAGATATTAACGATGAAATGAGATTAGACCAGCTTGACCACCTGGACGAACGACGCGAGCAGGCTTTAAACGAATTGCTAACTACAAAAATTCGGTAGCTAAATACTACAATTCCAAAGTTAAGCACCGCAGGTTTGTCCCCGGAGAGCTGGTCCTCAGATGGATCTTCCACAACACGGTCGAGCTCAACGCAGGTAAGTTGGGGGATAACTGGGAGGGACCCTATATCGTTACCGAAGGAGTAAAGCCCGGTGTATATAAACTAGCTACCCCGGACGGATCAAGAGTCCTCTGAAGCTGGAACGCCATGCACCTCAGAAAGTACTACGCATAAAAGGTCAGAGACTAACTTCCCATGAAGTATGTAATGGCTTGATCCCCAGAAAATTGGGTACGTAGGCAGCTCAACCAAAAACGATCGAGCGTAGACCCAATAAACACAACAACTATATACGCCACTACCTCAACGAAGATTTCAGATCAAAAGTCAACTCTCGAGTTCAACAAAATACAAGAAAACTACCCAAGTAGTTGTCTGACTACAAGTAAGTAATCCCACCTTTTATTAAAAGAATTCTATGCGACGAAGCCAGCACAAACGGCACAATTGTTACACAACTATTTTCGAAATATTCAACCTTTTTGTAAGAAATTAGTTTTCTTTTAAATTCTAGCATACTTGCTCAGGTACCATACTCTTTCATCGCAAGTAACATACTTTCTCGGGTACCATACCCTCTCTTCGCAAGTAACATACTTGCTCGGGTACTATACCCCCTCCTCGCATATAACATACCTGCTCGGGGATCATGTTTTTTCTTCGCAGGTAGCATACTAGCCCGGGTAGCAAGCCATACCTCTAGGGACTTGCTCAGCTGCGTGATCCGCAGAAGAAGGTGCCCAGAGTACTATATCAGACGACCAGGCCTAAAAAAATCCATCAAGGTACCAAATTAACTAAGTTTCTTTACTACCATTTAGATAGCAACCATCAGAGCAAAACAAAAAAAACCTGGCCAAAACATTTAGCTAGTTTAGCCAAAAATTCCCTGGACATATTTACTTTAATATTTTTGCAAAATATCATCAAGTATTTAAATGTATTCCAAAAGATATAACAAAAAACCTTGCCAGAATATTTAGCACGATAAGCCAAAAACTTTACGGCCGGGCATATCAATGAAAATATTCGTAGACAACCAAAATATTTCAAAAGCATAAAAAAAAAAGATTAGTAAAATAAGGAAAGCATCTTATAAAAGGAAACAAAAGCCCTAATTACGGGCAGAGTATTTGCGGAGAAAACAAAAGAAATTACAAAAAAAAGGGTTCAGGTCCCATGACCTGCCCGAAACAAAAAAAGACCTAAAAACGGGCAAGCAAATTGTTCAAAAATGATGAGCATAAAAGGAAAAAAAAAAAGCAAACAGCTCGGAAATGCAGCGCCTTCTCTAGGCAGCAGTTTCGGAGAGCTCCTCCTGCGGGATCGGGTCGGACGGGGATTGCTCGCTCGACATCGGCTCGGTCGGGGGAGGAACGGCTGGCTCGTTCAGATTGAGCTCAACTAGGGTCAATACCCATCTCTGAAGAAGTCGCCCCAGGCGCAGCAAGGGCCGGATCGGTAAGGCTTGAAGGGTTTACCTGGTTTCCCTGATCTACATCATCAGCATTTTCATTCAGCTCAGGATCCGGGGAGAGGACTAGGGATTCCACCACGGGCACCGGCTTCCCGGCCAGAAGATCCTCGTACTCGGACCTGTCCTCCGTAGCCGCGCGCTAAGCCCTAACTTCCCGATACTTTGGCTCGATAGTATCTGCTAACAAATGAAAACTTGTAGTAATCTCCCGACCAAAAAACCAAAAGAAAAACCCAGCTTTGAAATACTTACCGTCCTCGTCACTGCTTGATAAAAGCAGGCGTACGTAGTAAGGAACAAAGGTGCTATGTGGACCAGGTTTCCACAACTCAGTAGCTAGAAACCTCTCCTCGAAAAGTTCTTTCCGCACTACCCCTCCACTCGGAAAGAGTGTCTCGTTCTTGGCTCTCCAAGCGGTTCCTAGAGGAATCAATTTCACCTTCGTACTCTTACGATCTTGAAGCATACCAAAAATTCCGATCAGAAAAATATATCCGAGCAAAGTAGAAATCCGAGCAAAACAAACCAAGAAAATTACCAATCTCGTGAGCCCATTTTTTAACATAAGCGGTACATGTATCAAAAGATCCTATACATGGCTGGAAAAAGAAATATATATCCTGCCAATTATCATCCTTGTTCGGAATCCCTTGAATAAAATCACCCTTGTGACCCTTAACCAAAATGTAAAATCTACCCGCATCGCTAGAATTTTTCTTGCTCGTAGATACCTGAAGCTTATCGAGCAGAGAAAGCTCAATATTCTCCTCCCAGCACCTAACTAGATAGGCGAGCAAGATCCTATATGAATTCGGGCTCAACTGAGCCAGATTAATATCCATCTTGTTAACATAACTTAAGATAGCCCTAGGAATTGGAAACCTCAGCCCGCAATCCTGAAAATACCTCTCATAGATCCAGATCCAGTCATCCCTGATCGAGTCTGTGAACTCATCGGAATCCGGTACCCGAAGAGTGACAGACTTTGGAATATTGTAATTCGACCTGAGCCTAGGATTATAACCCTAATCACGACACGTCATCATGACCCCGTGCTAACAGGATCAGCAGAAGTTGAAGGGTTTGATTCCTTTTTCGAAATCCGGGCAGAGCGACACGGGTCGCAACTGTTCCCTCCAAAGGATTCGAAATCTTTCTTATTTCAAAAAAATTTTGAGATCGGTCCCCAAAGAATGCGATATTATTATGAAAAAAGTTTTGATGTCCCCTAATTAATTCATTTTTTTGGAAAAAGTCATGAAAGTTTTTGATCTCGCAAATTTAATTAATTTTCTTCACGAATTTTTACATGATTATATACTATAAATAATACTTCGTATTTTTTATAGTAGGGGCTATCTGTTGATGTGCAAATTCGTTCTTTATTCGGAATTATGAGGTCATTAATTAAATTTATAGTTTAAATTGGTTAAGGCCTAAAGTTATGGATATAATCGAATATTCATGTAATTGGGCTTATGAGATACAAAGCGCAGAAGCCCACTATGTTCTTAATCGTGTTTGGGCCCGAACAGAGCTAAAAGCCTAGAAGGCAAAAGCCCACCCGGGCATAATATGTTCAAAAGAAGTCTAGAAAGAATTTCTCAAAGGAAAATTACGAGCAGAACTCAAAGTCCCACTTCCAAGAGAAACTAACACTTGGTTAAAATCCAACACCCAAAGCTCATCCCGAACAAAAATTGTCTCAAAGGGACCCGAGCATAAGTAGAACAAAGCGTCCGGGTAGAAGGGAATAAAGTATCCGAGCACGAGTATACCAAGTCAACCACCTCAATTCAAACCTCCTAAGCCCGACCAAAAAAATCGCAACGATTCAAATTCAAACCCCACGACGACAAGTCAAAGTCCACCATTACACATATCTCGCAGAACGTGGCCCCCGTGTCAGCTCGGCAGTCGGTCAAAGCCCGAACTCGGATCCATCACCAATGTACATTTCCAACGGGAAGAAGCCAGACGCCTATAAAAGCAAGAAGACATCCCATTTACACGCACGCAAGCATCCACCTTCGAGAGAAACGAGTCTGTGAGATTTCGTGTCTTCAGAGTGTTTATCTTTCATATTCGATCTACCAAGAAATCGGCTTCTAGTTTCGATTGATCATCTTTTTCAAAGCAATAAACGTATAGAGGACGTAGTCAACTACCACATTGGGACGAACCTCTCTAAAAAACTCTGGTGTTATTTATTTTCTTCGCTCTCTTATATTTGTGTGTCATCGTCCAAAGTATTGACGGCGTGGAGGTCAAGATCCACAAAAATCTTCGCATCTTCAAATCGAAATCTCATTCGCTAATCATGTGACTGTTGGTGTGCGAAACCACGTCAACACAAACCATATATGACTTTTTTAAATAAACCTCCATATATGATCATATTTAATGTTAATATTTTTAAAAGAGATAAAATTAATTATCTCTATACATCTATATGTGATTTTTATGTATACCGCTATATTTAATTTACACTGAATATCGATAACTGATTATTACCGCTATATGTAATTATTTCTGGTGATTACAATTTTAAAATAGGTATTTTAACCTAAACAAATTATTTATGTTATAACTAATAGTAGTTAATCGTCGAGTGGGCAACGCAAAATACATAGAGAAGAAAAAAATGACTTTAGTTACTGATCGATGTGAGAATGTGAGAAGGGAAATCCCAGAAGAAGGCGAAGAAAAAGTAAAGAGAACGAGAGAAAATAGCGCGGGAGAATTAATAATAAAAAAAGAGAAATAAGAAAAGCGTAGGTCCATTAAAAAAAGTGTAGCTAAAGTAATAATAATAAAATAAGAGGAGAGAGAATTTGTAGTTTGCTTTAACACCCTCCACTTTAATGAAAGGAATCGATGCAAGAAACAAACAATTATAATGATACACGCTATTTGAAACGCCCACTTAAGGTCATTTTGACTTTTTTCCCAACGCACGAGCTTGAAGATGGAAAAACTCATCAAGATCAAAGGTGTTAAATAAAACCCACCATAATTCAAAATTAGAGAGAGAGTGTGACCTATTGGGAGTGATTTCCGAGAATTTCATCGGAGACGAAGACATGAGCAGATTTTTGATGCAAAGCAAGCTTCCTTCGTAATCCACACCATTCACCGTAAATCCCGTCTCAGAATATCTGCAAGAAAACCTCATTGAAAATCCTTCGTTTTTCTTCTTAGGAAATTGTGGAAATGGGAGAGGAAATGGAGACCGTTGGAAGCGAAGCTGGTATTTGGGGACATTGTCGATGAGGTTGATCTGGTCCTAGAGGGAGAATGCGCGCTTGAGAGAGGGGAGGGACTGGGTTTGCTGAAACGACGGCATTTTGGAACTTTGGAGGCTTCTGATCAGCTTCTGCAGCGTTGCCATAGCCCTCTATCCCGCCACCATTGCTCCTCTCTCTGCTTCCCGCACCGTCGCTTGCTGTCTATTTTTTACATTTTTACCCTTGTACGGAGAAATGGCCTAGACACTCATTTCCATATTATTTTATCGGGTAAATGAACGAAATGCACATTTGTGTCAAAACCTTTAAAAAACTATCCATTGTGTGTATTTTTTACTCTTACAAATAGTCATTTCTTAAAAATTTTGACACAAAATTGGGCTTTTCGTACAATTTCCTTATTTTTATTTTATGAATTAAAACTATTATTTATTTATAAAAATAAGTATACACACTTAATTATATCAATGATGATAATTTAGAGCCGGACAAGAAACACGGTAGAAATGATTTTTTCTCGATTATAAATAGATCTGTGTCTAAGCGTATCAAACACGATTAACGCAATTAATTAACATGTGAACACGGCATATATACCGACAATTAATGAGCATATTTTTTTATTTTTTGCATTTGAATATATTATAACGTGTTCTAATACTTTTTTCATATGAGATTTATGTAGCTATTCGATTAATTACGTTTTTCAGTTGATGAATATACAAAATTGTTCATTAATTTTAAAATATTAAATAATAAAGTCATATAAATTAAGTTAAACATGTTTATACTTTATAGTGAGAAAAAAAATCAAATACTTTAATTAGTTAAATAGGTTATATGTGTAGACACGATAAAAATATATATTAAATGGGGCGAGTACTGGTGTACAAAAAATTAACCAAAAATAATGATGACCAGATACGAAACAATAATTGTCACCTCTACTTTATATATACAAATAAACAATAATTTAACCGTTTCTTTAATAACAAAGACTCAAAATTATTAAAAAAAATAATTGCAGAGAAAAAGATATTAGAAATACAGTTCTAACATTATGCAAACATGAAATCTTTATCCCCCAAGCATCTATCTCTTTGAAGAAAAATCATATCAAATCCCCAAAGAGTCCTGATGTAGATCAACGGATATGAAAAACGGAACAATCTCTTTTTGCAAGCAAATCTCGACTTTTTCTATCATTCATCAATTGAAAATTACATGTAATTCATCCTCATAATATAGAGGTTCCAAAAACAGTAAAAGGAAACAAACAGAAAAAGGCAACAAATGCCTCACAAACAGGAAACAAATCAAACCAAAATAAATACAAATAATAAAAATAAAGAAACCAAATATTCGATACTAAATGATGCAGAAATGAAAATATTCAAAATTGATGGCTAGGAATCATGTGGAATATCATCTAGGTCGGAAAAGTTGCCAAAATAAAAAAACTGCCGATTTGAAGCTTTAAATGATCGAATTTGGCTAAAATCACGAGAGCTCAAGGCATAACCATGAGTCCTTTTTGTTTGGCCATTTCCACCCAAAAAATGATAAGATTTTTTCATTTTCGGAGATGTTGGTCCATTGATCAAAAACTGTTATAACTGTATTTGCACTGCATCATTCTCCACCGGTTGGAAAAAATTCGTCCATGAAATTGCAGGGTAGTTCTGTGGGGGCTGAGCTTTTCGATCGTCAAGTGGTGTAGCTTATCGAGAAGCTTCTTTTTAGGAATCAACTTGGAATCCACCTTGGTGTTCTTCGTGTCCTCGTCCATCGGAGCTAGGTCACTCGATCTCGGCATAGGGTGGTTCGGCATGCACAATGAGAACATCTCTCTAACCTTTCTCGGAACCAAAATAATATCGACCCTCTTTGTTGGATCCAAACACGACTTATAAATAAAAAGAGACATAGTCATGTGTTGGATCGATATTAAACATTTTAATATAAATAATGAACGTAACAAGTTACGGCGGAATTTCAAAATTTCTTTTTAATATAGAAACAGATTTTCGACATATTAAAATACCCATAACGTTAAAAACGATTATCATACATGCAAAATAATTTATTACGTAAACAACGATTGGATAAAATTCTGGAAAATCATATAACAATTATAGGATTAGGAACACTTACAAATCCGGAATTTATTCACGGTTTTCGTCGTCGATCTTCGCGATTTGTCCCTCCGTCTTCGATCAAACCACCACGATGGATTCGATGTTATGGCTTTCGGATATTTTTGAGATGAATAGAGTGGGCTCTTTATGAACAAGAGATTATAAAATAAAGGAACTTTTTCCTCTGAATTTTCTCTCAAGGAATCGACACACCCTGTGCGATTTTAGGAGAGAATTATTTTTCTTCTCTGTACCAAGTGATGTCGCGTGGAATATGGAGGAGGTGAGATTTTTCTTCTCTGATACCTTTCTAATAAAGCATGCGAATAAGGTTAGGGTTTTAATGTGATTAATATCACATATTTATAGCTACAGATTATATCTTTAATTAAATCAATTATTTAATTCACAAACCCTATATTTTCTCCACCATTTAATCGTTGGTTTGTTAAACACAAGACCAAGACTAAATCAAATTAATACCATGCGCATAAGGTTTGAAAAATACCAAAAAAAAAAAAAAAAAAAAAATTCTTCTTTATTTTTCTCTTCCAATTCTCAAGTGAGGAAAATATGACACATCACTAAACCTCATGTTTTTAGATTAACCAATGAGAATTAACATTAAGGTATTAATTTTCTCTACCTTTCATTCATTAAATTTGCATAATACATAATTATCAATATAATTATATAATTTATTGTATTTAGTAAAAGTAATTAAAATAAATAACAATTTATTTATTTAATCATGAGAAACTAATAACCATAGTATAAATCGCAATTTATACATAAGAGAAAATTTTCAAACCAATTTCGTCTTTAAAAATATTTCAATTCAATAATTGAACTTAAAGTAAGATTTCAATAAATCAACTTTACATATTGTTAATACTTATTTTGTTCATCAAAATCCCGTCCGAAAGTATAACATTGAAACCTCATGGACCCACATGAACGAAGCTTTAGAATAAAGCACGGACACAAAAGCTCACAAACTTTTCCCGCCTTTTAATTCTTAACATTAGTCGATTCCACTAAAGGACCAATGCTGACAATCTCTAAGTTCATATGCGTTCTTATTTCCGTTTGATGTGATACAACTATTCTTCACACGGTCCACGGTGTATATTACGATATTACCCTTTGTGTGTATCACCAACTAAGAGGAATGTAAAATTACCGTTTTACCCCTTAGTTATTATTTCACCAACTCCTTTGTTGTTTGTGAATGAGAAAAACATAGACATGTCACAACATGTCACATGTTTTATTCAAAGAATATATTATTCAATGAGTACCAGGCCCGGTTTGTTCATTCACACTTCAAAGAACAAAGCATGATGTGATACTAATGCCGTAGCATTCTTATAACACAAATTCCATATCTATGAATCACATAATTCAACGAGAATGTATTAAGAAACCAACTGTCGGGTCTTTGATCCATCATTTGGATCTTGCCCATTGACTAGTCAAGTGTCACAAGAAATTATGTACCCACTTCAGGATTTAGGTAATTACGAAAATACCCCTCGTTTGTGATTTTGAAGCTTCGAGTAATGAAACGGTTTTACCTCAAACTTCAAAGTGTCACAGGTCTAGTTTAGTGTCTTCATTAAGACATCAAGAATAAACTTCAGAGTCATAACTCTTAATATCTCAAGATCCGATATAAATAGTTTATTCGAACAATCATTAATCGGATACGATTGCCCCATCGATCCTAAGATTGCGAACTGTTTATTTTAAACTTATCAAGAAGAGGTATCTTGTTAAGTCTGTACTTAACTCTTCTTTCGTTGATGATAGTTTCAGAGCGTAGACATACATGCATAAACACAAACTTAAATAAATAAGATTGAATATTTAATCTTTATTTAATTCTCAGCAAAAGAACATAATCGTATTATTACATCGAGTACTTTATTAATAAAATTAATTATTTGCTAAAAGGTCCTTCATGTCTCCTTTGTGGGCATAAATCCCAACATCATGTTACCGTCAATTCGCCATTGTTTATCATCTTATAAACGCATAGCTCATCTACTGACTGCTTAAAGCCAATGCCTTTTACAATTTCGTCGAATCTTATATTCCACAATCTAGATGCTTTCTTGAGTCCATAAATGGACTTTAGCAACTCACAAACCTTGCCATCTTGGCCTTTCTCCACGAACCCGTCTGGTTGAGCCATATAAATACGCTTGTCAAGATTTCCATTAAGGGAAGGCAGCCTTGACATCCATCTGCCAGATTTCATAATCAAGGGCGGCAGCAATGGATAAAAGAATACGGATGGACTTTAGCATTGCGACCGGCGAGAAAGTATCCTTATAGTCTATACCTTCTCTTTGGGTGAAACACTTTGCCACAAGTCGCGCTTTGAATGTCTCTACATTCCCATCCGGGCCTCTTTTCTTCTTATAAATCCATTTACATCCCACAGGTTTAATGCCTTGGGGTGGATCCACAAGTTTCCAGACTTCGTTGGTGTGCATCGATTCCATTTCAATGTTCATGGCTTCTTGCCATAGGTTTGCTTCGGAACTTGACATCGCATGGGAGAATGATGCTGGATCATCTACCTCTTTGTTTAGGACGGCTATGTGAGCTTCTCCGAATAACATGTATCGGCCAGGCGGTCGTACTGCCCTATTACTGCGACGACTCATAGTGCGCTCAATTTCCAATTGTGGTTCTTCCAGTGTTGGTGTAGGACTTATCCTAACATGTGGAGTACTGGCTACTTCACCCAACATTTCCTTAAGCACAAGTCTGATTCTGGGTACTGCATTCTTTATAAATTCTTCCTCGAGAAACCTAGCGTTCGTGCTAACAAACGTTTTCTTGTCGGTAGGATTGTAGAATGTATACCCTTTTGTTCCTTAAGGATATCCAACGAAAAGGCATAATTCTGACCGACTAGCCAACTTGCTCTCCTTTTTCCTTAGCACATGTGCTGGGCAACCCTAGATTCGGATGTGGTTTAAAACAGATTTTCTACCACACATCTCTCATAAGGCGTACCAGGAACTGTCTTTGATGGTACTTGGTTCAAAATGTAAGCTGCCGTTTCTAAGGCATATCCCGAAAAAAAATCAGGAAGTGATGAATAACTCATCATTGATCTCACCATATCTAACAGAGTTCGGTTTCTTCTCTATGACACTCCATTTTGTTGTGGGGGGCCAGGTGTTGTAAGCTGAGAATGAATACCTTCTTCTTTAAGTAAGTCCTCTAACTTTCCAAACAAGTATTCTCCACCACGATCATATCGTAGTGTTTTGATATGTTTCTCTCTTTGCTTTTCAACTAATGCCCGATATTGCTTGAACATTTCAAAAGTGTCGGATTTGTTTCGCATAAGAAAGACATGACCAAAACGTGAGAAGTCATCAGTAAAGGCCACGAAATATTCGTAACCTCCTCTTGCCTGGATTTGATCGGTCCGCATAAATCAGTATGTACGAGTTCCAATACTTGAGTGGCTCTTTCACCTTTCGACGAGAAAGGTCTCTTGGTCATTTTGCCTTTGAGACAGGATTCGCACGTGGGTAAAGATCCCACGTTTAGAGATTGCAAAGGACCATCTTTTGCTAATCTCTTAATCCTTTCAAGACCAATGTGCCCAAAACGTAAGTGCTATAGATATGTTTCGTCGGCCTCATCAGTATAAGATTTTACGCTTCCTGTGTGAATCGTTATTCACTTTGGTGTCTAAGATAGTCGGCTCATCCGGATAAAGATAATATATAGAATCAATACGATGAGCTTTAGTAATAAACGAATCATCAAGATAAATTTCAATGCCATTATTGACATTAAACTTCAAAAATTGTTCTTCTAAACGACCAAAAGAAACAAGGTTCTTGCTAAAATCAAATACATAATAAACGTTATTCAATAATAAAGTTTTATTCCCAAACTTAAGCTTCAAGGTCCCGACTGATCTTGCTCCGACATTCGTTCCATTACCCCAGTTGAACGAGAACTCCCCATCACTCAAGCGTCTTGTTTGCTTGAAACCATTCGAATTACACACAATATGATCATAAGCCCCACAATCTAATATCTAGGGTGATTCTTTATTTTTAATGTAACATGCTTGAGTAACGATGCTCATACCTTTCCCTTTGACAGTCTTGAGATAGGCAGGAAAATTCCTTCGCCAATGGCCGACTTCTCCGCAATGGTGACATTTGTGGTTAGACTTGTCCACCTTTGCAACGCTCTTGCCCTTAGCATCCTTAGCCTTGTTCTGAGACGCTTTGGATCCTGTTCGGTTGGCGTTTTTAGGACCATTTCTTTGCTTCTTGAAACGAGAGGTGGAAGCCTTATGTTCAGCAACAATGGCTTCTCCATTCTTCCTCTTGTTATTCGGAAGGAGTCCCTCGGCAGTCTGCAACTCCTTCATGAGCTCGTTTAGAGTATAATCCAACTTGTTCATGGAGTAGTTCAGACGGATGCTATCGAAGGAGTCCGACAGAGTCTCCAAGATCATGTTGGTCTTAGTGAGTCCATCGATCTCGGATCCAAGAATTTCCATCTCGTTCAGACGGATGTTCCATGATCGTTAGAATGTGGTCTCGAACAGGAGTTCCCGGCTTCATCTGGCAATTCATGAAATTCCGGATAGCTTGCTGCCTTGCCTGACGCCCGTAACACCTAAACATCTCCTGAAGATTAAAGAGCATCTCTTCTGCCGTGGGTATGTCCCGGTGTGATTTCTACAACACATTTCTCATAGATACTAGAATGTAGCACCTAGCAATCTCATCGGATATAATCCAAGCATTATATGCATCATTGTCCTCTTTGCTCAAGTCAGCACTCGGAGCTTCGGGACACGGGGTGGTGAGAACATACTTGTGCTTTTCCACCGTCAATACGATGTCGAGGTTACGTTTCCAATCTACGTAATTCTCACCCTCGAGTTTGTTATGCTCAAAATAGTTGCAAGCGGGTTCAAAGACATTTTGCTGAAAATTATAATAAAGAAAAATAAATTTAGACATATGCTACATTTGGAATAATCATGATGCATGAACAATCCTAATTATTGTATGTGATAAAATGATATTTTGATTCCATGGTATTATGAACAAAATGATTATTTACTTCTCCTAGGGGAGACTGTAAATAAACGCCTTCCATAGTCGTGACACATAACTATTTAATTCGAACTTTCCAAGAAGTCACAACTCCTAGTTTTTATTAATTACCATAAAAATTTGGTCACTTATTTCTAATGCAGTGCCTGTAGGGAGGATTATATTAGGAATAAGTCTAAGTGTGTAACCGACATATGGGCCTTTATCCAAGTTACTTTGAGAACGGTCCACCTAGGGGAGGCCCCACCTCATCTCTCCTCTTTAAGGCTTAGTTCGTTAACGATTTAATCAACAGAGTGATTCCGGAGTACTCCCATTGAAGAGAGGGCCACTATAGTGACTCTTAGTCCATCACACACACCGTCATTAAAGCTATGTCGGGGACCGTGGGTTATTTCAACGTTAAACAACCCTCCCACTTAGTTTTCACAAAAATCAAATTTTGTTCATTGAGTTTAAATTTTATAACTATGATTATAAACCAGACTACAATGATGCATGAACATGACATAGTTTACATGAGGTGTTGGCGTCCTATCCTATGTGACGTGTGACGTGAAATTTGAGAAGCTTAAATGAATCAAAGCATAAATTTAACTTCTCTAATAGCCCAATTCTAAATTACAACCCATAGACAAAATACATAGAAAATAAACTAAACTTTATCTCATCTTTGATTCTGTCATGATCTCGAGTTTTCGTTTTTAAAACTAAGAGATCAATATCTCTCCCACTCAAATAATTAAACGCGCTTTTAATGTTTCAAAAATATTGTGACTATATATTATATATTCTTAATTTTATTTTTCTATAAAAATAATGATTTTTCATAAAAATAATTAAGTCATATATATAATATCATATTTTATTTCAAAATAAATAAATAAGCGCAATTTAGTTATTTAGATTTAAAAAAATATCCGGAACAATTTCCGAATCGTTGTGGGCCACGGAAGCGCCTCGGGTTAGCTCAGGGCGTAGACATATATGCATAAACACAAACTTAAATAAATAAGAATGAATATTTAATCTTTATTTAATTCTCAGCAAAAGAACATAATCGTATTATTACATCGAGTTCTTTATTAATAAACTTAATTATTTGCTAAAAGGTCCTTCATGTCTCCTTTGTGGGCATAAATCCCAACATCATGTTACTGTCAAATCGCCCATTCTTTTGGTCGCTCTGTTCTCGCTTTGTTTTGTCGTACACAACGATGTTGTGCACATGCTCATCACCCACAACATCTCCATTCACTCCCTCATCGTATATAGCCACTCAGTAATCTGTGTTGCCATACGCCGCCTCACCGTAGTCTGACTCGTCGTCCTCCACCCCATCATATATTTTCTCGTCATATTCCGCCTCATCGCACACCAACTCGTCGTACACAGCCTCGTCGTACGCCCTTTCGTCGCACTCCATGTCGACGCACTCCTGTTGGACATATGTGTGCTTAAACAAGATATTTTATCCATTTGCAAAAATTATGACAAGTCGTTGAATAAAGATGGTGCTTATTATGTTAAATATTATTATAGTTTCTGGTAGAGTAAAATAGAATGTTTGTTTCATTTGTTCATAAAGGATGCAATTATTATATTATTATCAAAACAGAGTTAATGTGAAGAATAATTAATAATCATAATAAATGAACTTAAAATGTCCGTGACCTGATTAACTGGGTGGGAGGTCATTAATCGCATAAGGTCATTAATGTGACTAAGTGATAATCTTATTCTAGATTTTGTGTGTGTCACACTCACTAAAAGTGCATTAAGTATGAAGTGTCTTCATAATGGACTGGACCTGACTTAAACTCCGAAAGTTATCATATAATACTGTCACTGATAACTTGGAGTTGAGTCACTAATAGATGATCAAATGGATGTTCGTTCTAAGCCCTAAGTGATCTTGAGTCCAAGTTGCTGGCTTGATTGTTCTTTGATTTAACCGTTAAAGAGCACAATATATTAACGTTCTTCCCAACACTATTATTTTGGGAGCATGATAGTCAGCAGTAAGGGTAGCTTGGTCATAGACATGGGCATCACACAACTCTCTTAAGAGTCATAATGATACCATTGGTTGTCGGTGGTGAGAAGTGACAGGTACCCGTGCGCAACTTATGAATAGAACCCATAACTGGATTACTCATGATATTACTGACCGAGTCAAGGAGGAATATGCAATGAGGGTCAAAACGATAAAAACCGCCTGCTCATGTGTGAGTCATCAAGTGAAAGGACAATAACCCGAATTTGATTGTATCAATGGACACCCTACATTTATAAAGGGAATAATATATAATGTGTCACTAAAAGTGCAGCCTCGGGTCTATAGTGGAGTCACTTTGAGGTTTGACGAACAACTAGCAGTTCATTGGAGCTTAAGTGATACATGTCCATGGTCACGAGGCTAGCTTAGTAACGGATAATACGTACGTGATAAGAAAAATTCAAGATAATATTTAATAATTTGGCTAGACATATAAAACTGAAAGTCTGTGGCAGACATCAGATAGTTTTATCGATAGCGTGGCAAAAGTACCATAGCTTGGTAACCAAAATTAACGGATAAAATAAAGTTATAATTTGGATTTTCTATCAGCACCATGTTGTTGGAAATTAAATTCCAAGCAACTTTGCTTTTTAACCGGGTCATTTCGACTTACGGTTTGTGATTTAGAGAATTTCTATGAAATTAAATCACGAATTTAAATGATGGTGTGGCACCATGACATTTTTTTACGGCACGTTTTCTATACTGGGGATCGAACCCACAACCTCCACTTTGGAGGTGTTGTGGAATTACCACTAGGTTATCCTAGCAACCACGGCACCATGACATTTTAATGTGTGATATTGAGATCGGAAAATATAAATATAATCTAATTATTTGAATTTCATTATTAATATCTTATTAATAATTAATAAAATTTGAATATATATATATATATATATATATTTGAATATGTGTAAATCGATTATAGGCAAGAATGAGTCCACACGTTTTGACTTGGAATAGGGTTTCATATTTACGACATAAGTACCTAATGTTTGGTATTTTAGCAAAAAACCCTAAAATCAATTTAATCCTTTAAATCGGAAACGATTTAATATCAACCGTAGGATTAAGATGATAAATTTTTGACCTAACCCTAAATCGAAAATAGAAACTTGGTGACCAAGATTAGGGTTTTCGAATTTGACCTAATTAATTGTATCTGTTGGATCGGTTTAAGATTTAATCTTTACCATCGGATTGGAAATTAATTAAATAGTATTTATAATATATAATTTTTGAAATTAAAGATAAGGATAATGTCGATTTAGGATTTTACCAAGTCTTAGATAATTTGACTTTATCCCAAAATAATTTGATCCATTGGATCGGTTTATGATTTATTTAATCTGTTGGATCTAGATAATTGTTTCCGAAAATCATTATATCTACATATATTTTTTGAAATTTAAAGCTAAGGTGATAAGATTGTTTTTTTATTTTACCAAGTCTTTCTTTTTTATTTAATTAAATCCCTAATTAATTATATCCATTGGATTTAGATAAGATTAAATCTAAGCCTTTGGATTAGGATGCTTAATTATATTTTATAATTAGTTTCTAAATTAATAAATATGTATATATATACCGATTTTAAATATAATGATAAGATAAGATTGGTTTTTGTATTTACCAATTCTTTCCTATTTAATTAATTACCTATTTAATTATAACCATTGAATTTAGATGAGATTGAATTTTAACCATTTGAATGAAATAATTAATTGGTTTTAATTAATAGAAATCAAAAATTTGTGAGTGAATTTCTCAAATTCGGTTACGGTCTAAAGCATATAAATAGAGGAGTCATTCTACACATTTTGCACACCTTCCCCAGAGCTAAAATTCGATCTCTCTACATCTCTAGAGTCTGTGAATTTTCTTAGCTTCTGATCTCCTTTTTCTGTTTTGGCTTAGTGAGACGTTGTTCTCTGGAAGCTTGAAAAGAACCACAGTTAAAGTTTTGCGGCGGATTCCTGCCGGCAAAGCCCGCGCTTCGGTACGAGGAGTCCAGGAAAATATCCCGAAAGATCACGGGTGTTTCCCTCCTCTATTCAAGAGGTCATCAGTCCTTTTTGTTTGGCCATTTCCACCAGAAAAATGATAAGATTTTGTCATTTTTCGAGATGTTGGTCCATTGATCCAAAACTGCCATAATTGTATTTGCACTGTATCACTAATTGTCTATCTGAAGGGTTTTAAAAGACTATACGCGAACTTCTAACAATTGACTATTAACACTCTCAAAATCTTGTAAATTTTTTACAAACTTTAATATTTGTCTTTCAAAATCAAATTTATTTTTCAATAATTAATATTTTAAATACTATTATTTTACAAAATATCAATCGTTTACCCATCAATTTTTGGGTTAATGAACGAAATTCCTATTTTGTGTTAAATTTTTTTACAAATTACCTATTGTGTGATTTTTTTACTCTCACAAATGGACATTTCTTAAAAGGTTTGACACAAAATGGACAGTACGTACAATTTTCAAATTTTTAATATACTCATAAAATCGAATCATTACAATCGAGAACCCGTTTTTATATTTTTGTGTAAAATATAAATTGGTGTACCCAAACACCTCTCGACCTCGGTGTACTCACAAAATAAAGTTGCTTGCAATTTTAGTAAATTGACTCTGGTTTTACCCCGGTCGATTGAACGACGCCTCTAGATTTTTAAACCGGGACCGGACAGGACCGAAATCACAAGGCTTTGCTATGATGCTTGTGGTCCTGAAGCTTGATGAGGTTGAAATTGCTGTCGTTTTCCTTACAAAAAGCTATAAAACGAAATGAAAGAATACTCTTCACAATCATAAGGAAAGAGCGTAAGAGCTCACATAAAAAAATAAAAACGACACCCCATAACAGTCCGCAAAGGGTAAAACGCAACAGCCAAGAAACGAGAAAACAAAAGAAATAATTCCTTAATCATTCCAAGAGAAAACGACAGTAAATAGGAAAAACGACATTAATCTTGTGAAGCGACTGCCAAATCAAGTGACTCGATCCACCTATTGGGCTCGTGACTCAGTGAGCCGGCGCGTGGGGAATTCTCGACGCACGCGCACCGACCGCTGCTGGATATCGTAATCGGTGATTCCTTCCTCACTCTGAATCGTTCTCGGAACTGGGTAATCGCTTTTCCCTCTTATGTAAAACCCTAATTTGATTCTGTTGATCGAGGTGTTAGCTGTTTTTGATTTTTTGTAGTGTTTGTACCATTGATTCAATTTTTGCGATAATCGAACGATTAATCGCTGAAAACCACTTTTCGATAACTTATCTCCTCTAATCGTTATCTTTTTATACTTGTCGCGATTTTTCGATTCGAAAAGCAAGTAACTTATCTCTCAAACTTATCAAGTGTATTTTCTCAAAAAGTAAGCTACTTTTCTGTCAAAAACGATAAGTCAACTCTTGTATAATTATTTTTTACTGTGGCAGAAGTTCCAACTTCTTTTAATTTCAGAATTTAAAGGTATTTTTAGGGTTATTTTTAGTAAATCTTGAGTGCTTTGAAATTTAAATGTTTTATATGTATGAATCATGTCAAATTCTCACACTCTTATTATATATTGTAGTAGTTACTTAGAAAGTTATTAGGTTGAATGAAAGTTAAACTTTGAGTTTCATATTAGTTTAATTGTACGTTTTACGTTTTTAGTCAAATGTTGTAGTTGAAATTGATTTTTTATAAGTATATGATGGAATAAAGATGAATTAAGATGGTTTGTGTAATTTTTTTTGCAAATTTGGTTTATATACAAGGGTTTATTCAAATTATTTATAATTGCAACAAAAGTAGCATTTTTCCTAACAATAATGAATTTGAGATATATTTAAATTTTTTATGTAATTTCATTTTGTAAAATTGTATATAATTAGGAAACTGTTAGTTTGACATAATTATTTTTATAATTTGATGTTTTTCTGAATTATTATCTTATTGCGTCAAAAGCACATATTTTTGGAAATTGGTAAAGTTAAGCTAGTTAGTCTTTTTTTTTTATATGTAAAATAATTTTATAATATTTTATATAACTTATAAAATGTGAGGTTGAAATAATTATTTTTTAATTTGGCGTTTTCCCGAATTGCAACCTTATTGCGGCAAAAGTAAATATTTTTTGGAATTTGGTTAAATTGAGCTATTTCTTCATTTTTTATATGTAACTTCATTTCGTATCATTTTATATAATTCTGATAATGTGATTCTGAAATTATTTGTTTTGTAATTTGACGTTTTTCAATTATTGCGGAAAAAGTACATTTAGTTTTATGTTATGAAAATATATATGAAAATATTTTATAAGTTTTCCGTTGATAAATCTATCGATAACCGATTAATCCATCGATAAGTTCGATAAGTTTCGGTAACGACAAACGATAAATTTTATAGGTTTTCCATCGATAAATCCATCAGCAAGCGATTAATCCGTCGATAACGGCAAACGATTTATCGGCAAAAACGGCATTCAAATCCTTGGTTTGTACTGTTGGAATCGGTACTCTGTTCAAAAATTAGGCCAGTAAGTTAATCGGTAGGGTTGATTTGTTGTTGAGAAATTGAGTTATTCAATTTTGTTTGAATTGTCATGGCCAACCAAGTAGTGACGTTGAAGATATTGAAGAAAAAAAATAAAAATATTGATGATCTTCAGGGAAAATTATGTATATTTGTCTCTATAATTGTTGTTTCAATGTAAATGATTTTTCGTAATTTACATACTTGAAATAAATCGGTCGGAACTTTTCTTCGTGCTTAACCTAAACTGAAATCATGGGTACGCCACTGTCAAACGCATTACCATACAGTGATTCAATCATTTTTTCTGTATGTATGTATGGACCAATATGGTTTCTTTCTACATTTGCATATGTGACCCTCTTTTTCGCCTAACTATGTGTATATTCGTGTGCCCGTGCTGGTAAATTATGTATGCTGTTTTTTTTAATTGCTAAAAAACGTTGAAGAAACAGCGATTGGCATAAAGCTAAACCTTTTTTCTGGCGGTTGACATTCTTAGGTACTCTCCTTGCCGTTACCAACGAATAAGTCGAAAATGAGAAGGAAAATAGAAGATGTTGAGGAAGGGAAGTAGAAAGTCGATGAAGCATAGGAGGAAAGAAAGATGAAGAAGAAGAAGACGATGGTAACAGAGAGTGAAGACGTGTCTGATGACATAGGAACCGAGAACGAAGCTGAAGCGCCTGATAGCGCAGAAGGCATGACAAAGGGCGACGAAGAAGGGAACAAAAGTAGTAAGAAGAAAAAGAAGAAGAGGAAAATGGAGAGTGAAGATGCGTCTGAATTTGATGTCATTGAAGCCAAGATGGAAGCTGACAGAAACAGAGACATAAATAAGAAAAGAAAAAAAAACGAAGCAGGAAGAGGCACCTTATAGCATAGAAAAGAATATAAGGATAAAAAAGGTGTCCGGTGTTGTGAAAGACAAGCAAGAAGTTGATGAAGAGGCGGGCAAAAGTACGAAGTCACAGAAGAAGAGCAAGAAGAGGAAGGGCGAAGGTGTTTCTGGTGATGGCACCGAGGAAAAAAGTAGGAAGAAGAAGAACACAAAGAGGAAAAAAGCACCTGATAGCATAGAAGATTTGACAAAGACAGATGAAGAAGAGGGTAAATCCAAGAAGAAAAAGACAAAGAAGGGGATGGCAATAAGCGAAGAAGATGGTGGGATTCGGCCTTTTGGTAATCCAACTTCAAAAGGAAAATCTAAGATAGTGAGTTTTGCCGATCAAGGGAAAGCATACAAGGATTATCCAAGTGGGAAAAATGGTCACAGCCAGACTGTTGAAAGTGAGTTAACACGAGGCAACGGTTCAGCCAGGAAGAGAACGAGTTAGTCGAAGATTCTGTTCAAAGATACATAGAGAGGCACGGTTTGGGCGACGAAGGTTTACACATGGTTCTCCATTGCAAAAAATTTCCGGAAGTTCGAGGTTGTTGGAGGGAAATAGCTGAAGCCCTACCTAGGAGGTCCCTCCTAAGTATTTACCGTCGGGCCCACATTTTATTTGAAAGAAGCGGGGAGAGAGTATGGAGCGAAGAAGAGAAAGTGTACGTTTTAAATTTCTACAAAGAAAACATAGCCCAATGGAAAAAACTCTCCATTCAACTCGGCAAACACCCAAAGCATTGCAGAAATCTTTGGCGTAGAATTAAATTAGAGAATCCGAGAAGAGGGCGCTGGATTCAACCGGAACTACAAACTCTTTTCGATTTAGTGAACTTGGATCTTCGCTTGAGGGCTCGGAAGGAGCGGACTGACACAAACGGGATGATTCGAGACAATATTTGCTGGGAAGCAATCAGTTGCAAGTTGGCCACGAGATATGACATTCATTGCTGCTCTAAATGGTATCAGCAGTTGACTTAGCCGATGGTTAAACAAGGTTTGTGGTCCGACATCGACGACTATCGCTTGCTTGAGGCTCTTTGTGCCATGGATGCGGTGTCCATGGACGACGTTGAATGGGATTGTTTGCTCGATCATAGGGATGGGGATATTTGTAGAAAACGATGGTTGGAAATGGTGAAGCACATCGGTGATATGACAAAGTTGCCGTTCACGGAACAAGTTGAAGTTATGGCGAAGAGGTACGATCCTGATTACCTCGAAGATAGGGAGCGATTCAATGCGCAACCCATTCGACCCTGAGATATCGACATGTGTCACGGGAATATTAGTAAATTCGTGAACCGAAATCGTCTCATATTATGCTAGCTTTAATTACAGAAAATTTTATATCCTGTTTCTGTGTTGTTGCTTGAACATTGTTTTTTCGAATGTTGGGTCATTTAGCCTCAATGAGTTGGTTTTCAGTTTTGTATTGGTATTTTAGCTATATTGACCGTATTGATTAGTGGGTATGTTCTTTCTTACGTTTCTGTGCTCTCTGCTTAATTAAATAACACAATTACTTAGGGTTGGGTCTGGGTTTTGGGCACTGGCTTCTTTTCCGCAAACGAAAAAAACCCCCTCCAGCGCTCCTCTGCTCTCCAGCTCGGACTCAGTGCGGAAAACTCGACACCAACGTGATGTCGAGCACGGCAGCAATGACGATGGGCACTCGACACCATTTTATTTTTCTTCAAATAATTAATTAATTGTATATCCTGCTATCGCATAACACATCAACATCTCTTTCTTCCGAATAATTGATTTTACCCGTTTAATTTTGGAAATCCGTGGACTCGGTAGTCGGTACCTTTAAATTCGGTAGTCGGAACCTTTACTCCTAGAATGCCTAACGTTATATCATGTCTCAAGTTAAAAATTACAACGCTCTTCCCAAATTTCCCAGCTCAACACCCGAGAATCAAACGAAAAAAATAAATGAATTTAAGCACAAAATTACTCATCAAAAAAAGCCGAGGAGCTATTGACAAAGACAATATTCTGAGTATGTTCATTACAGGCAAAGTTTGGGGAGTTTGTTGTAAAAAAAAACATAAAAATTGGAGTATGTTCATTGCGAGAACATGCTTGTTTCATTCAAGCAAAAACTTTTACGCACATAAGAAAGACAAATTTATTTTTTTGATAATTTAAAAATTATCTCCCCACTCGATTTATTAACAAAGACAAAATTTTGATCATTTTTATGTTCAATAATACAAAAAAACTCTCTTGTCAAGGAGCATATGATGGGACTGGGAGGAAGGGAAATGGCGCAACGGAAGCGTATGCAACTGGGGCCTGCTTGTTCTTCTTTCGAACAATGTTTTCGACTTGTAGTTTCGATTCCAACTCGGCGTTGCTACGAAGCTCGTCATCGGCGGTGAGGCGGTGAAAGAGAATTCCTGACATGAAAACGGGGAGGTAGAGAAGGCTGGCGTGGAACATCTTGCGAGCGTTGTGCATCGTGCGGTTGCGATAGAACGAAAACACCGTGGCGCTTATCGCCAATGTGAGGAGGGTAGATTCGTAACAGAACCACTTTGACGTCACGCCCCCTGCAAATTTCGAGAAATTTAATGGTTGAGATGTACCTCTAAAATGAAGAGGTGATCTCCAAATTTATGAAAAATGATTCGAATACGTTATTGATATAATAACGATGAATACTTTAGTTTGGAATTCTATCAGTTATGGCCCTGAACTCGTCGTACAGTAGCATTTTCTCCCCGAACTTGAAAATAGTAACAATTTCTGTCCTAATTTATAAAAATGACAGTTTCCGTCTACTTTAAGGCATGTCCAGTTTACAAACATGTATGTATGGATAAATGATCATGTGTAAATAGTATAAGTACTGCACAAGCTTAAATTTGACTAACATCATCAACTTTTAAACACCTGGGAGATAAATTGCCACAACGATTTCAAACAGGGATTGTGGTTTCCCGATAAATTTATTATAAGCAATCGGCACAACCTATGGAACGTGTTGAACGCAACATGATGTCCTAAGAAGCTAGATCATGGAAAAACACATAATGCATGAAAGGATACTAGAGAAGAAAAAGAAAGAGAGGCAGAGAGCCTCCGTAAATAGTTTTGACTTACAATGATAGGCCAAGAATCCGAGAGGGATTAGATATACACAGTTCCGTAAAGCTACTGAGGCTGTTCGCAGGCCAGAAGAGTCAGCAAGAGACATCATCTTATACCTGAAACAAAATATACTTCATGAATGAACCATATTTGACATATATAGTTTAACTGACATATATGATATATAGATATTAGATATTAGGAAATTAGACTAAGCTCCTAATTCCAAAGTACTTGCATCAAATAGTGTCTTCGGTCATTCCTAATCCAGGGCACATTAACGCATGCTTCAATTGCTTTAAATAGAGGATTATAAAAAAGTTAAAGCATATAGTTTAACGAGTAATTATAACTGAAACTATGACCATAAACTTCTTAAGTAGCAAATAGATAAGTCCAACTGACTAAATAAATACTTTTAAGGCTTAAACAAGTTAGTTAACAGCAAAAAGCCTAATTTCTTATTAAGCGAATTTCTCAACTAGGTTCTACTTTATATATAAAATTATGATGTTGTATTATATACAAGTCGAACTACTGAAATCCTCTATACTTCTACACATACCCTCCCGCGGCATAATCACTACGGCACAAATATGCGAGGGCCATAAAGTGGGGAATTTGCCAAAAGTAGAGAGCAGCTGGCAAAATCATCGCATTAAGCGAAATGTCACCCGAAGCTGCAGCCCATCTGAAAAAATAAGACTGATAAGTCATATCATAAAAATATAGATATTTGATAACAAACAATCAAGTTTAATTCAATTTAAATGAAAGAAGAAAAAGATTTCCAATACACACTGAGCCGTCTTTTGAAAACACAAGCTTGGTTTTATCTTAGAAATCGTAGGTGCGAAATGATAAAATGCTATTACTTTCTTTGTTAGTAAGTGTTATTTCCATTTTTTTTTTCTTTCTGTTACCTACTTTATTCGTTAAATTCAAAACTAGGCATTACTGGTAATTCCTAATGGTTGGAATAATTCCAATTCATTTATGCAATCGATTCGGTTATTTGGTGATAGTTGTTAGCTTGTAATTTTTGGGTTCAATGAGCAATAAGAAAGAAAATATTCTTTCCGTCAGCCGTAAGGTTAATTTACTATTATTAATTTGATTATGTATTTAGGTATTTTCATTTATTAGGGGTATTTTATAATAGATACGGGATTAGGGTGATTAGTCTTATATATAGGTTCCTAATCGAGGTTTAGTTGCCATGCTGATTGGAATTTCCTATTGAACATTATTAGGAGATTTCTCTTGCTCTTAATCTCGCATTAGAGACTAGGGTTTCGTTTATCAATAAAGTGTTCTTGTTTCTATCGGATTTCTCGAGTCCTATCAAACTTCATCACTTCCTCATCAAATTCTAAATAAATAAAAAAACTCGTAGAAGCGTACCCCAGAAGCGGCGGAATAGCACCAACAACAGCACCAACCCATGTATTTACGGGGTGAATCTGCTTCAATGGAGTGTACACAAATGCATACAGAATGAGATTAGAAGCAGCAAGACCAGCTGCCAATGCATTAGCCTGCAATAACCTTGTCATAAGAGCTAATTAGTCCCAAATTATTTACATTATTGATATAATTTGCATTAAATGATATTTGAAAGAAGTGCAATATTTTGCCACCTGACTCGCCAAAATAGCAGTGCCAGCTAATCCCATCGAACATGCCCAAGTAGCTGCATGAGGTATCGTTATGCGCCCTGAAGGTAGCGGCCTTAGCATTGTTCTCTTCATTAATGCATCATTCTTCTTCTCAAAAACCTTAGGATACAAAAAAAAAAACAAAAAACAAAAAAAACAACAAGAAAAGAAAATAAAATAAAATCATAATTTATTGAAGATGTCAAGTAAAGCTACCCTATGATGTACATATAAACCTATGTAAATGTTTAGGGGAATTGAATAATTCTATTTGTTTTATTTCACTATATCCCAAGTCTCAATACATAGAGAGTACAACCTGCTTGAGAGGGTATTTAGCATTAATGAGAATATTCTAAAATATCTAGAATTAACGAGTATATTATAAAATATGTAGAAAAAATTGAAAAATAGAATAAATTAAATCAAACTATAAACCTAAAAAGATAGATATTTAAAATTAATCCTAATAGAATATTCTAGAATGTCTAGAATTCATGGGAATCTTTATACACTAAGTCAAATCCTACTAAATCCTAATAGGTTCTAAAATTACTAATAGTCATATAAAACCCTAGGATTCGTCCACAACTTACATGATCGCACCAGAAGTTTAACGAAAATAAATAAACAATTCAGCATCAAAAGCAAACCTGATTCAAGGAATTAGCAGACGCTGCAACCATCATCGTTCCAGTGCATGTCCATACAAGCCCCGCTAAGTCAATCGCACTACCACTCCCAAGAACAAATCCAGTTCCCGAGGTTGCCACGACTAGCAAGCTGGATCGGAAGTCGACAATAAATGGAATGAAACCGATTAAAGAGATATAGTGGCACAAATAGGCAACAACAATATTTGAAAGCAAGCAATGACCACATGCATGAGTGTATGCTTATAAATACATCCTATGAAACCTCATGAGAAACTATGTTTATAAGAGATTCAAATCTCAGCATCGGACTGCTATAAAACTTCAAGGGTACAAAATTACAAGTCTCTACAAATTGCAAAGCATTGATATTACATCGAGTTCTCCATAAACAAAGCAAATTGAAGAATCTGATCTAATACTCAGACCAGCTGAAACCGGGATTCTTTTGTATTCCTTTATGCTTCATCATTTCCCTAACTTCTTCTGATCCTTCCCAATCTCCATATGAGGCTAATATGCTAGAAAGCTGTACATAAGCACCCGAGTTCTTTCCATCCAGTTCAACAATTTTATCTACAACCTTCTTTCCAAGAATTTTGTTTCCGTTATCCATACAACCTCTCAAGATTGATGATAACATGCTAGAATCTGCCTTAAAGGGCATAAGTTCTAATGTGCTCATCGCTTCCTCAAGGAAACCGGCACGGGATAAAAGATCAATCACACAAGCATAGTGTTCAACCTTTGGATCAATATGATAGTCGGATTTCATTGAACACAGCCATCTTCTTCCTTCTTCTATCAATCCACAATGATCACAAGCAGACAAAACCGCAACAAACGTTATTTCATTCGGTGTGACGTTAGCCTTCTGCATTTCATGGAAGAGTTCTAGTGCTTCATGTCCATGACCATTTGTAGCATAGCCCATCAGCATCGAGTTCCATGGGACCTCATCATCCTTCACCATTGTTTCAAAAACCTTCCGTCCTATAGTAGAGAACCCGCATTTGCAATAGAAATCAAGAAGAGAACTGGAAACAATCTCGTCACATTCTAGTCCAATCACGATTGCCCTGGCGAAAATCTGCTCACCAAATTCGAGAGATGAAATACCAGCACAAGCACTAAGCGCACTAGCTATGTTAAACCGGTCAAATTTCAAACCAAGCTCGTTCATCTCTTTGAAGAGACATAAAGCTTCAAGTGAACAACCATTTTGGCAAAGACCTGATATCATCGAATTCCATGATATCAAGCTTCTCCTAGGCATTTTCCTAAATATTTCTTTGGCTTCTTCAATCCTTCCACAGTTTGAATAAACTGTGATCATGCAATTGAGCAATATTGTGTCGAAAGATTTCAGCTCACGGAACAGTTTGCATGCGTCAACGAGACTTCCACACTTGGAGTAGGCATCAAGAAGAGCACTAGCAACAATGATATCTTCAATCATACCAACCTTGCAAACATGTGTATGGAATTGTGAAGAATGTATGTGAACACCTAATATACCACAGGCACTTAGAACACTAACGAGAGTCAACGAATCCCCTTTAACACCATTATCCTTCATATCTTTGAACAAAGTCAGCGCTGTAAAGCCGTCATTATTGTATACGTGTCCTGTGATCATTGAGCTCCACAATTCAACACTTGGATCACTCCTCGCACTAAAAACTCTTTTTGCATCAATCATTCTACCAACACTTGCGTAGCTGACAATCAAAGACGAGATAGAATAGTCATCTGGTTCCTTCATCGTATTGAACATGCGGCTTGCGCTATCTAAATCCCCACACTTCCCATAAAAATTAACCAGTGAACTAGCTAAAACCGAGTCGACTTCCACTTCATCAATCAGAATGCGTGCGTGCATTTGCTTCCCACAACCAAGAGCGAATAGATCGGTACAAACTCCAATAGCTGTTGCCAAAACAAATTTATCACGGCTTGACTTTTCTAATGAGCTCAAACTCAAATGCTTATAAAGCCTTAAAGCGTCGTTATGCTGCCCTTTTCTCGCATAACCACGGATCATTGAAGTGCACGCAACAATAGATTTGCTAGGCATCTCATCAAACAAATTTCTAGCAATATCGAGCAACCCCAACTTTACGAAGCCAGAAATGACAACATTAAAAGAAAATTCATTCCTTTCGGGCATTTTCTTAAACAACTCCAACGACTTTGCATGATCCTCTGATTTCATATAGCCATCGATCACAGTGTTCCAAGAGAAAATGTTCCTTTGAGGCATTTCCTCGAACACAGTGTACACGTCACTCATGCTGCCACATCTGACGTACATCCGCAAAAGGCGGTTTCCGATTACACAACACTGAAGAAGCCCTGTTTTCAGAAAAAGAACATGGATCTGCTTTCCTTGATTTATCGAATGGTGGCTGTCGCAGAACTGAAGCGTTTGAGCCAACGAATGCACGTCGGGATGCGTAGAGAACTCGTTATTTGTTCTCGTCTCGCTAGAATTCGCAAAAAAGGGGAAAATAAACATATTTCAATGACAAAATTCCCGGTTCGGTTCAAAAGATTTAATTTCCGGTTGCACAAAATCCTCAAACAAACGAAAGCTAGTACTCATTACTCAACCCTAAACTCAGTAGGTCAGTTCAACGCCATGAATTCCTTCCAAAAATTGATGAAAATCAAGTACATGTTTTTTGGGGAAAGCTAGCATCAAATTTATAATCTCGAACGATAGGCATAGCCTTAATTTTCTAATACAACTACAAAAGCTGAAGAAGAAAGAAACCAGAGAAATTGAAGTACCTGAGGCGAGCCTTGGAGAGCTCCCAGTAGCAGCGACCGTAGTGGCGGGCCAAGTCCGCGGTTTCCAAGGCTTTGGAGGCCGCCATGGACGAGAAACCAATGGACGCCGCGGGAATTCCATCGGATCTCAGAAACCCTAGCTTCACCGGCTCCGGGAGCGATGGAGAAGGCGAGGGAGAGGAGTTGTAGGGGACGGAGAGAGAGCGAGAGAGGAAGAGGGAGCGAGAGACGCCATTAGAGAGGAGATTGGAAGAGAAACTGGGAAAGCTTCTCCTCCACATGGTCGCCGGCGATGAAATCTGAGTCTCGCCGATCACCACCACAACGCAGACTTTCAATTCAACAAACTCTGTTCTGTTTTATCACTCTATTTTATCATTTTCTATTACTTATTTATATTTTATTTTTAATGACGAAAATGTCTTGCGAACTTTATCAAAAGGAACTTCAAAATCCGGATTATCTTTTTTAATTTGTATCTGAGTTTCGGGTTTTAAAAATTAAAAGCTGAATTTAGCATTTAAGATTAATAATCCGGATATTTGGATTTGGGTTTAAACCCAAACCCGACAAATTTAGGTTTTATATATGGAAACTTCATAAAATAATTCTCAATACACCACAAATCTATTATTGACTCCCCAAGTTTTCATAATTCTCAAAACAACATTTTCAAACTTCATTTGCCAAAATACTCTTAACTTCTCCATTTTTCAGGTAGCGATATTATTGACGTGCAAATTCGTTGTTTTAGTAATACGACATGTCGCATAAGGTTATGAATTAATTAAATTTATAATTAAATAGATAAAGGTTTTTAAAGAATATTTAATATTTGCATAAGCCCGTTTGCGAGGGCCGAAGCCCACTAGGACACATGCCCATCGTAAAGCTCAAGAACATGAAACTACCCGGGTAAAAGCCCAAAAGCTATATGTCGTCACTCAAGAGAATGGAAGGGCAAAACTGTCTTATCTTCTGTCCGGCCCCGTCAATTCAAAATGGATGAAAGACCAGGTACACGAAGTCAAATCCTCAACAGATCTATTTGGTCAAGAATCTAGCTCGGCATAGAACGAGCGGCCGTGGAGCACGTGTCAGCAAGGCAAGCTAGTCAGCCCGGAAAAACGACTCCAAAATTCTAGGAAGTCCAAGGGAAGATTGAAGGCTATAAATATCAACCTCAAACGAAGACCAACACACACAATTCCTGAGATAATACATCGAGAGCTATCATGTCCGGCATAATTGTCTTTTCGAGAATTTCCCTTGTATTTTTCTCTACTTCTTCTATTCATTCTCTTCTTAGCCATGATCTGTTGCATGTATTTGTCCTTCCATGTTCATTGTCGCAATAAATTAACAAGACGTAGTCAACTACTGACTTGGGACGAACCTCTATTTAAAACCCCTCATCTCATTTACTTGCTTATATACTTATACACAGAGTGCTAGAGAGATTGTAACGCGAAGGATCAAATTCCACCAAAAAATCAACATATTAATCATTATACACCAACAAGTTGTATTGATTGTTTGAGGTGGGAAACCACGTCAACTGGTATGTCCATTTTTTAAGACGCGATGTGTCCATTTTCAGGACGCGACCTGTCAATTTCATAGCGAAAATTTGGTATATGAAATTTGAAAAGGTTGTTTTGAAAATTAAAAAAACTTGGGAGTTAATAATATAATTTGTGGTGTATTGAGGGTTATTTTATTACGTTTCCCTTTACATATGATCTTCGATGAGAAACTTCGTTTTCGTATTAAAAAATATTTTTTAAATGAAAAAAAAAATATTTTTATAAAACTATTTTAAATATAATTTTTTTTTATAAAATTAATGCATCAAATCATTATAATCTCGTAAACAGAATAAGAAATAAAATAAAAATTCTTTAAAAAGTAAAGAAATACTCTAAAAAAAACATTTTAAACAATCAGTTTGAGTGACTGTGATCCGCGTTTCAATTTTTTAACATCGAAACTCGTAATTTTGATCTAGTTTAACCTCATATTAATAAAAAGATGTCTTTTTGAAAAGCGGGTGTGTTTCTCAACATGTATTTCAATTTTCAATTACGCCCATATTTCCCTTATTGGATTACATGAAGGCACGATCGCAAAGCAAAGTCACGGTTAGGGTCTTTAAATTCTCTTATGCTCAATTTCTATAATCCAGAATCTTTCTTAATGAATAAATTTAGGGTTAGTGAGGCAAATACCTATTTTGTTCAAATATTTTAAAAAATTACTCAAATATATTAATTGTAATTAAAACTACCAAATTGATTTGTGGACAATACCCCTCCTCATTTATTTACGTTAATATTTTTCATAATTTGTAAATGCAATTTTTTTTAATCCTTCTTAATAGAGAAAATCAAATTCAATTTATGTGTCAATACCAATAAATGTAAAAAAAAAATCCCTTTAACATGGCTTAATGAGTCATCCTAACAAATAGAATTATTTAAAAAATATTTAATTAAACACGGATTATGTAGTAATTAAGTTTTAAGGTGTAGCTTTTCGTAGTGGTAAATGTAATTATGAAACTGTAATAATAGTTTAAGAACTGTATAATTAATTACAGTTAAGAAATTGTAATTACGAAATTGAAGACACGAATATGTATTTACTAAATTGTAACTGTAAATATAAACTCGAATTTGATAATTGTATTTACCGAACTGTAACTTAAAATACAAAATGATATAACTGTAAATTCGAAACTATAACTTTAATTACCAATATACTTAGATACAAATATATTTTTTTGTTACACTTATACAATACTGTAGTTAACTAACTCTGTTATTCGAGAGAGTCTTGAGTTATTCGAGACAGTCACCAAATGAAGAGAGATACTTACAGAGGTGTAATTGTTATTACCAATATACTTGAATAGAAATGTATTCTTTTGTTACACTCACATGTAGTTACATAACTGCGTTATTCGAGAGAGTCACTAAATCGAGAGAGAGAGAAAAATAAATGAGATAGTTTTTATATTAAGCTGTAAACGGGTAAAAATCCTAACTGGAAAGTTTTATAAATTAGTTTTTTTACGAGAAAAAATACGATGTGTTCTTAATGAAATTTGAGTTGCTAGACCTCATTAGGGTGATATTCTTATAAATTGAGTTAGTTTTTGCAACTCTCTTAAAACCTAGTTTCAACAATTAATGCGTGTTAATTTTTTTTTGATTATTTTTCTTTTTCTACGCTAAAGAAATAAATTTAAATCTCAAAATGAAAATTAATTAGAAAAAGAATCATTAAATGATACGGGAAAATGGTTAGCAATTAATAATAGGAAATAAATATTAATAATTATATGTCAATGTTAGTCTTGGAAAGAAATTTTTTTTTATCATGAATGAGTAAAACTTTATTTTATCAACTATTTGCAATTTTTTAAATAGTTTATACATTTATGGGTATTTTTTGTACTATAATTTCCTATAATTCTAAGCATTTCTAAAGTATTTCCCCATATTCAAAATCTTCATATATTATAAACAGCTTGTTAAAATCTTAAATATATGAATATATATATATAAGTAAATAAATTAGTATAGACTATTAATTATAACAATTTCCATTCCACTCCAATATTGATAATCATATATGATTCAGATTCACAACGCAGAACTATATTTATCCACAAATTGAAACACAAGAACTAATTCTCTTATTTGCCAATAAATGAAAAAATAACTTACAATCATATTGCTTACACCAAATCACCAATCAAGATGGATATAGTATAGTCAGCATTTATATCCGTGCGTATATATAATATATAGATATTCCTCCACTTAGAAAGGGAAATAATTATCACCCAATTCTCTAGCTTCATAGCTATATCTATATATCTTCTGCATTTATTCTCCAACCCAAACCCTAACCTCAGGTAGTTGCCTCCATTGCTGTGCTGTGATCACCAAGCTCAAACTATATTCATCGTTACTTGCCATATATATCCAGCTTGAACCTCCATTGTTGCGACCTACAACCCTAATAAGCTCATCATAAAACCACCTCATTGCCCAGCTATAGAACCCTCCATTATTGCCCAGCTAGAACTTCCATTGTTGCGATCTTGAAACCCGAATAAGCTCACTAAATTTACTTGAATACTGTGATCCTCAAACCCTAAGCTCCCCACTAACGTCGGCGTCGGCATCGGCAACTCTTCCCTCGAACTTGGTGTACTTATACCACTTTGCACACAAGAAGTAGACGCCAAGATCGGCGGCCGTCAGTGCCGCCAAGAGGAAGAAGAACCGGTCGAGGTGTCCCTTGTTGAGGTTGCCCGGGATCCATCCTGGCATTTCGTCCCTGGCCGAGATCTTCATCACCACCGTCACGATCAGGCTGCTCACGTAGTTCCCGAGCGAGATCGACGTCATGCACAGCGCGCTCCCGAAGCTCTTCAGCCCGTCCGGCGCCTGCCCGTTGAAGAACTCGAGCTGCCCGACGTACATGAACACCTCCGACGCGCCAATGAGCACGTACTGCGGGATCTGCCAGAAGATGCTCAGCGTGCTAGGGCTTTGCCCGTCGGCCGAGGCATGTCTGAGCCGGGCAATCTCCACGACCCCGGCCGAGACCATGGCGAGGATGGCGATGACGAGGCCGATCCCCATGCGTTGGAGCTCGGTGAGGCCGCGAGGGCTCGAGGTGAGGCGGGCGGCGAGAGGGCCGATGACGCGGCGGTAGAGGAAGATGAAGGCGGCGACGCTGAGGATGTCGAAGCTGGACATGCTGGCGGGGGGGACGTGGAAGCCGGAGACGGTGGTGTGCATGGCGGCGCCCTGCTCGACGAAGAGCGAGGCCATCTGCGTGAAGACGACGGAGTAGAGGATGGTGCAGAGCCAGATGGGGAGGAGTCTGAGGATGCACTTCACTTCCTCCACTTGCGTCACGGTGCACAGACTCCATGGATTGTTCTTCTCCGAGCTTTCCTCATCAGCAATGGTGATAAGGTCTTTCTCGGTCATCACCGCTGCCCTATCCAAAAACCTGAAGATTCGGACAAAACGACAATTAGATCTCTGCGTTTAACCTCCTCATATAAAGAGAAACAAATAAAAACTTTAGAATATAGCATGTTCATACCATAAAACTAATAATTAGTTTTTAAATATTATGAAGTATCACTACGTTGTGTATGATATTTTCTGCTAGTATATAGTCTCATCACACTTATATACATATCCTCTATAAAGTTAATAATAAGTTAAAAATCTGTGAATTTCGTTCTAATATTATCGAAATTCTTGATTTATTAACATATTAATATAAATTAATTAGAATTGAGATCATGAAAAATATACCATATAATTGTACTTATTAGTTTAACGAGTCTCTTATTAGTTAATAGTGGCAAATCACACGTTAAAAGTACATTTTGAGCTATATTTTAGTAATCATATTGTATAATGTAGAAATGACATCTTTGATTGCGCATATGTTTTATAATATATAGTATGGTCGGTCAAACAAAGACAAAAACTTACTTGAATCCCTCAGTGTGGAGTATATTCCTGGAGCTGCCCTGACCGGCCGACTGGCCTTTCCCGCCGCCGACGAACAGCTCGTTCTCGCTGCCCACCGAGGGCTCGACCTTCCACTTCCGTGCAGCCGCGACGACCACCTGGCAGAACCTCGCGAGAGGGTTCCCCATAGGCCTGAAGTGCCTGTACCGCGTCATACCACAGAGGAACAAAGCGAGAGCCAGCGCCGCCGAGCCTGTTGAGGCCCAAAACCCTAGAGCCCACATGCCGCTGTCCTCGTAGTATCCGAGGATGGTGTTGGAGAAGAGGGAGCCGAGGTTCAGAGCGAGGTAAAAGTAGCTGAAGAAGGCGATCTTGGAACGGCCCTCGGTGGCGTTGTCCTCGTCGAACTGGTCAGCGCCAAAGGTGGCAATGTTGGGCTGGTACCCGCCGTTGCCAAGCGCAATCATGTATATTGAAATGTAGAAGAACGCCTTAGCCAGCGTCGGGTGCTCACCGCAGGGTGATTGCTCGCCTCCGCAACCGCGGGGCTTGAGGAGGAAGATGTAGGTCGAGAGTGACAGCAAGCCCAAGCCCTGTAAAGAAAATTGTTAATAAGACTAGTTAAGTTGATTGAACATTTACATAACATAATATTTTAAAATACATTTTTCAAGTTAATAATTTTCTTTTACTTGCTACATAGCTCAATATTATTTTCATGGAACTTGTTTTTTTTTTTTTTAATTTATAGTTATATAGTGCATGAACATAATGCACCAAAACGTAAATAAAAGTTATAATATATATGCTTAGTATTTCTTGAATTTTTTAATTTATTTTGGTGAAGAAACACCTTTTAATTTTAAATAAAATTTCAAAGATTAAATTACAAACAAAATGCATCAAAACATAATCAAGAAAACAAAGTGTAGAGATATGTCATTATTCATTGTCGTGTCAAAAGAAGCTTTTGTGCATAATATTTTATTAATTGGCTTGAAGTGGAAAATTTGACTAGGACCACATTTGGGGTGGTCTCTCTCATTCGCCAACAACTTTAAATACAAGGAGCGAATTGGAAATCTACTGTTTTTATTATCATTATTTGAAAGAGAGATATCAATATAATGAAAAAAATTACTTTGTGATACAGTTCCATCGACTGATTTCATATGTCACCTAGGGTTTGTCCATTCCCATGTCTAGACACATTTCATACAATTGGTAAGAAATCACAATCAATTAAAGTTTAATTATATTGTTAAATTATAGAAATATATATTATAAAGTGATATATAACCAACTAGTGCCATGTCTAAATACATTTCTTAAAATGCGTAGTAAATCACTATCAACTATCGTTATATAACTATATAACCACCATAATATATTATAGCTAGGTTCACTTCATATATATATATATATATATATATATATATATATATATGTCACCTTTTCCATTCTCATGTGCATGTCTAAAGACAGTCATGGAGTGCGTAAGGAATCAAAATCAACCAAAGTGGAAATTACCATTTTCAAAGCGACATGAATGTATATAAATTACTCGTTATATCCCCATCATCCAATAGTTTGACTTCATATGTCACCTTATGAATTGCCCATTCACGTACGTCTCTATATTAGACATCTGACTCATAACGTTCGTATACTCAATTATTATAACCATAAAATGCCAATAATTCTTATTGTTGTACTAAACATGATTTTTTTCTTCTTCTAATTATATGTGATTGTGAGTCAATTAATGAATATGATTCGCAATTGCATGTGAGGAGAGAGTACTTACGAGGACAAAGATGGCCTGGAAAATGGCACAGGTCTTGAATCTTCCCCAGTACGAGTCGCTGAGAAACGCCCCGACGAGGGAGAAGAGGTACACCGTTCCGGTCCATTTGCTCACGTTGTTTGCAGCCTCGGCGTTGTCTTGGCCTAGAACCCGAGTCAAGAACAGCACCAAGTTCACGCCGACGCCGAAGAAAGCCAATGTTGCCAATCCTTGGTTCACTACACAAATTCATAACCATAGTTATTAAGTTTCCATATAAATATGTATAAAGTTATTAATATAAAAAGAATGTATATAGTATCGATTGTATAAGATATATATGTAGAAATTGAATACGAAAAGTTGATATCGTGTTGAATGCATATATTTGAAATATATATACTTTATGTAATTACGTAAGAAATTTCATTTCTACATATAATATATTAACTTAATGGCTTAAGTAGTGCTTTTAAGTGTGTGTCACAGCTCTTTTGGTGTGCCGTAATTAAATAAATATTATTTTATAAAGTATGATTAATTTAAGAATAGTGCAACAAAAAGTATAAATATAGTGGAGTACTAATAAGTAATAAGTAATAATTACTTATATAAAGCTTTCTAAGAATAATAAATCATATCATTTATATCTGCATTTGTACGTCATTATATATATATATATATATATATATATATGAAACACATTTTTTTATTTATTAATTGTAAATTATTTTTTGCCTGTGATCATAGTAAGACAAGAAAACAATTATGAGGGTGGCTCATCACGCATATATATGATTCCGAATCGACCATCTAACTACCAAACAGAAATTTGTCTCTTCACGAATATTTATCTTACCAACTTTAGTGTACGTGAATTATATATATATATATATAATATAAATGTAATGATTTTGATACCTAAAATTAAGATTCCGGCGACCCAAGATCCCGTTTGTGACCGGATGGCTGGGTTGCCATGCCTATCAACGGTTCCATCGCGGGTGAATTCCTCCTCCCTTTTTTGCTTCTTTTGATCACTATCAACCTTGACGATCTGCCAAAACAAATGCATGCACGTATTGTTCGATTAAATTTAATTTATAAATAAACTATTTATCAAGCTGTTTATATATTCTATCGTCTTTATAACTTATAAGCTCGTAATCCCTATATATGTATATGTATGTAGCGTTTATATGTATGTACGTTAACATATCTATACGTGTTATATACTTTTACGTAAATTTCACCGATTGATGTATACTATATGTTACGCTTGGCTAAGACATGCAAAATCTACAGACTACAATACCTATATATATATAGTAATTAGTACGCCATATATATAAAGCCATCAGTAAGAAATTACAGAAGGCACGTAGTATAATAAGTTTTTTATTTATGGCAAAGAGAAAAGTATATAGAATATAATAAATATAGTAATTACCTTGTTCATGCAAATATTGAGGCAAGCCATTTGCGAGTGAGCTTGCTGTTAGCTTGAGCTGGTGTTCGAAGCTTTCCCAGGAATAAAGACTTGAGAGAGCTTCGCAAGAAAGAATTCAAAGAAAATGATGAGTCTCAACTCTCAAGTCTCAAGTGGTAGTGAAGTAGAGAGAGATATGTGATGGTATATTTATAGAGAGATATAGATTCATCGACGGCTATGATCGCTTGAGTCAAAGTCTCCGAACAAGGGTGGACCCCACAAAGTCAGTATAAGAATGAGAAATAAGAAGGAAACTACATGCAACACCAAGTAACCAACAACAGCTTGGTTTGAACAAAAGTGTATTATATTAATATCAAGATATAAGATAACTGGATGAGCATTTATATGGGTATTTTAAGTTTGGTTTGATAGCACTTTACAATAAGCCAAAATCTAGAAAATAAAATTAGACAAAATAATATGTTGCTACATATTTGTTGTCTTTGAATACTTTAGCCGTTATTTTTTCACGTTACCCCTCAATTGATGAAAGTTTAGATACTTTTACTACAATTATCTATTCTATCCATATAATATAATATTAGAATGAATTAATGTCATATGATAGTGATACAATATTATGATAAAAAAAAGAAGTGAAGCGGTGAGATTGGAATGGAATACAGTCAGTAGAATAGACTGAATAATATGGTGCAGCTGTGTGTGCATTGGAAGTGGTAACTTGTTTACTTGACTGGGCTGTCTGATTTTGACATTTTTCACACATCTTACTTATTCTATAGTCTTCTCTTGTATTTATTTCCTTGTCGTTTACTAGTTTATTGATTCCTCAACTTCTTATCTATTTCAAACTTGGGCCTTCCAATTTTCTTTCCTCTTCATACAAATAGAGCTCAATTTCACGTTACATTACAAGCTCTGATTTATTTAATTGTTTTTTTAAAATTTATATTATTATAGATTTCTTATCGAAAATCAATAACTTTAACAGTCACGGCGGACTACCCTGTCCTCTCCCGAATTTTTTGTATGGAACATAAACGGGTCGATTTACCCGTAACACTCGCATCTAATTTGTACGTATCATTCAACAAAAATACTTCTATTTTTTATTTTCTTCTCAATCTTATCTCGTGATTATATATATATATATATATATATATATATATATATTTTAAAATTATTATAGTGAGAAGTGGATGGTGATATGGTCACAAAAATCACCCGACACAATGATCCACAATTATCTGTCAAATTTCAGTAATTATAAGTTTGGTATAGTGTGGTCTCCTCTTTTTGGTGTCGTATTTTGACTCATAAATCATGCTCTCCCACAGCACCCGCTTTTGGCTGAATTACGGGACACGATTAATTAACCACTCCTAATCTCATTCATAAACCTAGCTAATTATTTATATGGAAAAATCATTGCCATTTAGTGCTTTCCACGTAAGATAATCAATGATTAAGGAGACACAGCAGAGCATTACCAAGTGCTAATCACATGACTAATTGCCTATTATTATTCACAATTCATAGGATCATTGATTAAACATCAGAAAAATATATGTATCTAGTCATTTATTTATAATTATATAATGATAATTGATGAAAAAAGAAGCCACCTTTTTCATGTGGTAGCACTTAGCAGTTAGCCCATCTTTTTTGCCAAAATTTAAAAGAAAGAAAAAAGTATTTGAGTCTGACAAAATATATGCATGCATATAACGAATTGTACATGTATATAAATAATTATTAGCAGGCCAAGAAAATATATATTAAATATATATTGAGAGGTTAAGGGGCATGATGTGATGGATAAAGAAAATATATAGTGTTTAGTGTTTTATTTATTTATAGGTTAAGATACCAAATTGAATTACTCCAGGTTGCTCGCGTATGAGACTTGTTTAAGGACCCCACGTAATTATACTCTCTTACAACTTGACTTAAGTTATATATTATATTAATCTTAGAAAATTAACCCTTCGTACTATTTTATATACTGCATTTAAAAGCCAATTTGGAAGAAAATAAAAGTTGGGTATGATTGCAAGAAACCGTAGCTTTCTGACGCCGCAAGTAATGAAAGTTGTAAACGACTCCTTATCATTTCTTCACTAACATTGTCATCTAATTTTAATCCAAAGCTCGAACCTATGATATCGTGTTTAACTATGAGTCATAATCACGTATCTATATTATATTATGTATATACATATAATATATATATATATATGTGTGTGTGTAGTTTAATCTGAATATCGAACCTATAACATACCGTTAGACAATGAGTCACTGTAGCCGCCACCAGACAATAGTATATAATTATATTGTGTGTGAATATAAATATATAATCCTTCTTTCTATTTTCTTAAGAGTAAATATTACATATAGCTTATCAATTATATTAAATGTTCTTATCAACTTAAAATTCCCTCTAAAACCATTGTTTTGTGTTAATTTACTCCCTTAACTTATAATTTATACTAGTTTGCCCCCTTGATCTTTTAGTATGTATCAATTATCACTTTTGTGTTAAATATTAAGATTTCCCGTTCAATTTTTAAGAGAAACAAAATATCATTTTCGATAACACGACTAAAATGACGAGTTGTAAGACTTGATGGATAGTGAAGATCGGAAAGCCGAACGAAGCAAGATGCAAATAAAGAAAGAAAGAAATTTTGAGAAAGATTTTACAAAGTTTATTTATAATATTTTGTGTAAAAATCTAAGACAATTTTAACGAAAAGGAAAAGAGAATTTCATCTTTGCATTTTGACAGATGTGATATTAGACACTATAAAAGTCAAGATATGGGTATTTTGAAACAAATTCAAAGTTAAGAGGAGAATTCATACACAACGATACGTTTAGGAGCAAATTGATATATAAAACGATAAGCTTAGGAAGATGACCAAATATAAAATTATTCAAAAAAAAAAAAATAGAAAGAGCAAATTGATAAGTTCAAGAGGTAGTAACTACATATACTTCTTTTATTTAATCTCAATTCAACAAATGCATTTTTTTAGCATACGTACTTCCAAAACATTACCTAACCTCATGATAAAACCAACACATAAGTTACGAATATTAAAAATAAATCACTTATGATAATAACGTTGTAAAAAATAATAAATACCAGACATATATAAGTACATTACTATAATATATTGTGTGTACATATCTCTAAAAATAAATTTTTTTAGAAAAATTCCAGAAAGTCCATAGAAAAGTCTTACATCATTACCTAACCTCATGATGAACAATATTAATTTAATTATAGCCTCATGATAAAACCAACACATAAGTTGCAAAAGATTAAACAAAAATCCCGGGTGATAGTAACGTTGTAAATAAATAATAACTAGTAGACACTACTATAATACACTAAACCCGATTAAAATAGAAGATTAGGTAATATATTGCCTTTATCTTTTTACTTTTACGTGTTAGACTTCGAGATAATGACAATCTGCTGTATACCATTGCCAACTAGTTCGAATAATATTTTAGTTTTAGCCAAAATAATAAAAACTTGCTAAACTTAAACCGCCATGAATCACACGTATTGATTATTTTATTACATGCAAGTGGGAATTTTTCAACATGAAGGAATTCAAGTTGATGAAAACGACATTGAATTCAACATGAAGGAGACAATGTTGATCCAAGTCAAAAGTCTTATAAAAAGAATTATATATATATAGTATATATGATATAAATATAAAGAAGACAGATGGTTCCAAACGATTAGGTGTGAAAAATGGAAGGGATAGTGATGGAATGAATGAAAAGCAAGTGCTCCTATTTGGATACAGCTTGAGTCTTATCACTTATCACTCCTTTGAATTGAATTGAAATTAAAATGCAGTGCATTTGTAGAGCACTCAATCACACGTGTGTTTGCATAAGCACCTTCCAATATCTTATTTCTATATAAATATTCTTCTTTTGTTTATTGTTTTTGGGCAAGTTGTGCTATTTTTATTCGGGATAATAGCGGCAAAAGTGGCTAAAGTTAAGCCAAGTGTGTAAATAAGTGGCCAAACTGATTTAATATCGGCATAAGTAGCCAAAGTTTACCAAACCGTGGACAGTACAAATTCCATCCATTTCAAGTCAACGCCGTTTGCCACGTCATTTCCACAAGTGTTGAGTTTTGGCCACTTATTTGCACACTCGGCCTAACTTTAGCCACTTTTGCCGCTATTATCCCTTATTTTTTTACGTTCCAAAGTATTTTTTAGGATTTATCTAGATTTTTTTCGTAATTTTTTTCCTTTTCTTAAGATTTGACTAAAGCTTGATTTTCGAAATAGCTGATTCCAATTTTTATATTTAGAACGCTGAATATCACTCTCAATTTTGAAATCATTAATATGTGTTATCGGTTTCACATGATTTTTACATAAAACCTCTATATATTTAATTGTTAGGGACCATTGAGTTTTTTAAAGGAATTGATACGAAATACCCATTTAGCCACAAGTTTTTTTATTCAAATTACTCATTGTGTGTTTTAAAATGTACTAAAATAGGTATGTTTTAAAAAGTTTGTACAAAATAAAAATTTTATTAATAATATTGGCCTAACATTGTTAGTTAGAGCCGAGACTAAAATCGAGACTTTTTTACATTATTTTATTAAGATTATTAATTTTATGAAATTTTATTGTACCATGTTAGGAAATTTTATTGTATTTAACGAAATTTCATAAAATTAATAATCTTAATAAAATAATGTAAAAAGGTCTCGATTTTAGTCTCAGCTCTAACTAAAAATGTTAGGCCAACATTATTAACGAAATTTTTATTTTGTACAAACTTATTAAGACATACATATTTTAGTACATTTTAATACACACAATGAGTAATTAAAAAAAAAAAAACTTGTGGCTAAATGGGTATTTCGTACCAATTCCTTTAAAATAATCTAATGGTCCCTAACAATTAAGTATATGAGGTTTTATATCAAATCCTATGATCGTAAATTACATGTGAAATCGATAACACATTTTAATGTTTTCAAAATTGAGAGTGATATTCAGCGTTCTAAATTTAAGAAACGGAATCAGTTCTTTCGGAAATCAAGTTTTAGTCAAATCTTAAGAAAAAGAAAAAACAAAAAAAAATCTAAATAAACGCTAAAAAATACTTTGGAACGTAAAAAAATAAGGGATAATAGCGGCAAAAGTGGCTAAAGTTAGGCCGTATGTGCAAATAAGTGGCCAAAGCTCAACACTTGTGGAATGACGTGGCAAACGGCGTTGACTTAAAATGGATGGAATTTGTACTGTCCACGGTTTGATAAACTTTGGCTACTTATGCCGATATTAAATCAGTTTGGCTACTTATTTGCACACTTGGCCTAACTTTGGCCACTTTTGCCGCTATTATCCCTTTTTATTCAACATGTGGAGTCATTAGGTGACTTTGGCTTCATCAATTAAACAAACAAACAAAAAATACAAAGAGAAAAAAATAAAATAAAAAATTACAACAATATCCTCAGTATTTTCATCGATTTTAATATATTTCGCAAATTTTACGAGAATTATTATTATAATAATATTTTAAGAACTTGATTCCTCGAATGCAATGTAATAACTTTAAAGTGATTTCGTTGGCAAATAAATCATGTGTTGCGTACAAGTTAATATTCTTTTCACGGAATTAAAGTTGGAGAGACAAACTGTGAATCGACTTTCGGACTTTCTCTAAGATATGAAAAGGGTTGAGAACAAACCCATTTGATTGGTAAATATATCTTAAGCAAATGAGATTGCCATGAACGTACCTTGGAGACACGAAGCGAATACGAGTAGTGACAAGAAGATCTGTGGGAGAATCCCGAAGAGGATTGAAGTTGACCAAACTCAAGTAATGCAAAGTTGCGATCTTTCGAGTCCTTGTCATCTGCATGTGGGATTTCTCAGAATTGCCCGGATATTTTCTCTTTGACTTTTCTCTCCTTCCTTTCAAGATTGTTATAGTTTTTTATGCCAAATTTAGAAGGGACTCACAATCTTGTATGCCAGACCAAAAGCCTCTAAATATAGAGTGTGACACCAAATTTAGAAGTACGATCTCAGAGGAAATAGTATTCACAGACCACCCTGATTCATCCATGTCATTCGCCAACTGATTCCCATGAAGAATCTGAAATCAGGGCTAAAAATAGATATTTGATATTCCAAAGGAGATTTCTCCAAAGATGTCGGAAAATGCTCGACACTCTTTCGCTAGCTTCGCCAGCTGATGGATGGATGGCTTGCTCGAAAATCATTTTAGATGCACGAATATATTATGAATACAAACCTCTTTCGTCAACCTCTCACGGTTGCCTCATCTGGTGTATAAGAAGAATAAGCGTTTTTCGGGTATGGAATTTGGGACCCTTTGAAACGAGAAAGAACGTTTGAGCAAAACAAGAGCTTGATTTGGCTCTCAATCGTTTGTCACGATCATCGTACGGTTAGGTACAATCCCGCTTCTCGCCTGAAGCGTCAGACAAGAAAGAGCCGAGAAGATCGCATCCGAGTCGGGATGAACTCGGTCTCTCGCGACAAAGCTGTGGATCTCGTCGTTCAGTTCGATCCAACTCTGTCCGGTTTCTTTCACCACCCCGTGAAAGTTCATCTTCTGTCTGACCCTCTTCGCATCGATCCACATGCCTTTCGAAGCAAACACGTTGGAGAGGAGAACGTACGATCCGCTATCGACGGGGTCGCTTGAAAGTGCCATGTCAGCTGCGAACTTTCCCAACTCCACGTCACCTTCGGCTCTGCAAGCGCTGAGCAAGCTCCTCCATACAGAAGCCTCTGGTTTTAGTGGCATCTTGGTGATGAACTCCTTCGCTTCGTGTAATTTACCGGCTCGGGATAATAGAGAGACCATACAAGCGTAATGATCGTTCCCGGGTTCGATTCCGAAACTGGCCATCGATTCGAAATGAAGAAATCCCTCTTTCACGAGCCCTCCGTGGCTGCACGCTGATAGAATGCCGACGAACGTGACGTAATTAGGATTTATACCTTCTCTTCTCATTCTCTCAAATGTTTCAAGAGCTCTTTGGGCTTCTCCGTGCTGCGCGTAAGACGAGATTAATGAGTTCCAACACACGGTATCTCTCTGAATGTTGGAAGTGAATGCATTACAAGCTTCATCGATGCTTCCACACTTGGCATACATATCCACAAGACAGCTCGAGATGAACGGGTCGGAATCGAGACCCGACTTGATAATCTGGTTATGGAGCTTTTGGCCATTTCCAAGAGAAGCTAAGTTACTCGATGCCGTGAGTAGCACGGAAAATGTAAAGTCGTCGGGTTTTCCCCCTGACAGTTTAAGATCCGGGTAGAGCTTCAAAGCTTCCGCGTTTTCAAACGACTGGACGTGCCCACAAAGCATTGCGTTCCAAACGACGATGTCTCTCTCTTTCATCTCGTCAAAGACGATTTTTGCTTCCTTTGTACACGCACACTTGGAATAAGAATCTACTAAAGCACTTAATACATAATTATCTGTATAGAATCCGCATCTAACGACAAGACCGTGAATTTGCTTGCCAATTTCCAAGGAGAAAATCGCAGCCGAAATTCCGAGAAGGCTGACAAAAGTCAAGAGACTTGGTTGGAGAAACTTAAGCCTCATATGGCGAAACAGATCCACAGCTTCAAGCAAACTTTCCCGTCTCGAATACCCTTCGATCATTGCATTGTAAGAGATCACACCGGGATCGGTCAAACCGTCGAAAACTCTTCTTGCGTCGGTCAGGTAATCACATTTCGCATACATATCAATCAAACCGTTCCGAACATAGTCATTATGCTCGAGATTGACCTTGATAGTGTAAGAATGGACTTCTCTCCCATGATTTAGCGCCCTGACTGATCCGCAAGAAGTAAGAACGCTCGTGCACGCAAATTCGTCCGGCTTCAAATTACCAGATCTCGCCATTTCCGAGAAAAGCTCCAAAGCTTCCCAATCACATGAGTTCTTCATATACCCGGATATCATTACAGTCCAACAGATCAACTTTTTCGCCAATATACGATTGAAAAGCCTTCGTCCCACTTTCAATTTACCACATTTCATATAAAAATCGATCAGTACACTAATCACCAACGTATCGATTTCCACTTCCATTCGCAGTAAATAAGCATGAATTTGCCTCCCAACTTCAAGGCTCTCCGACATTGCACACGCACTTAACGCACTGGACAGCACATACTTGTCGGGAACCACATTTGTTTCCATCATTCGGAAAAACAATTTCAAAGAAACATCGCTTATTCCCGCTTTCACGTACGCAGTTATGATCGACGTCCAAGCAACGGAAGTTCTCACAATCAAACCATCAAAAACCGATCTAGCTTCTTCCACCGAGCCACATTTAGCATAGAGATCAATCAAAGATGTCCCCACGTAAACTTCCTGATCGAAACCAGACTTGACTACGAAACCGTGGACTTGGCGACCTTGGTCAACCCTGAACGATTGAGTACAAGCGCGAACAACGCTAGATAAGGCATGCTCGCTCGCAATCCAATCAGAGCTTCTTCGAAACTCCGAAAACGCCATCAATGCTTGCTCATTAAAACCCTTCTGGGCATACATAGAAACGACCGTGGACCACGTAATGACGTTCCTCTCCGGCATTTCATCGAACAGCCTCTGGGCATAGCGATAGCAGTCGGATTTCGAGTAGTTTTGGAGGAGAAAGTTGGCGAGGAAGACATCGTGCTGAAATCCGGACACCACGATTCTCGCATGGATTCTGTAGAGCCGCAACGAACAGGCTCTGCCGGAAGGGATTTGGTGCAAGAGATTTGCCAATTGGCGCCTTGCTCGGGTGGCCGAGGCGGAGAAGCTGAGAGCTCGTCGGCTTGTGGAAGCGAGAAGGGGTTTCAGAGAAGACGTGAGGCTTAGCATTGATCCATCGTTGGAGCAATTTGAATTGATAGTCGCTCAGACTCACTTCACTTCACTTCCCCGTCGCAAAAAGAGCGCCAAAGAAGATAGTGAGATTGTTTTATCATTAATTTTTTCTTTCTTTCTTTTATTTCCTTTTTGTATTGGTCTCCACTCCACCATACCAAATGTTTGAGAGTTAGAGAATATGCATCGACGGTAAAAGTAAAACTAAGCGACCACACGTTAATTTTTTCAATTCAATCCGGTGCTTACTCCCCGTGAAAAGTTCACTACAGACTTTTGCTAAGAGACAAGGGTGATTCAATCGATTTTTTAAGAACAAGTTTGCGTTGTTTGAGAATAATTTGATTATCTTTTTCGAGGAGACAAGAGCATGCATAAACAATCGTAGTGAAAAATATCGATTATGTTAGTTAAAAGATTGAGGTGATACGATGCTTTCCTTTGAATGTTGTGTGTCGTATTAGATATCATTTTTACATGTTTGAAGCCTAGTAGGACTCCGATTGGAACCAAGCTGTTGGGGTGCGGCTTTTTATAGAAACAAAAAATAAAATTATGAGAATGATATTAAAACATATTCTTATTATGTTTATTTATATTAAACTGATGTCCTGTTGTAATAAATCCATTTTTAAGTGAATTTCCAATTCATTAAAATGCCCTTAAAAAAACAGCAAGTTATATTGATTATATTATTATTTTAATTAAATAAATCAATTTATATTCTGCCTCCCACTTTATATTTCATCTCTGTCTAAAATAATTGGCTAAATAGAGAAAAAATAACGAAAAAAAAAAGTGGCTGAATAGGACAAAAGAAAAAAATCAAGGGGTAAAAACTTTCAGGAAGTTAGAGAATTATTCTTATTAATTACATCACTATATATATTAAGAAGATAGAGACTAATGTGTCGTTTATTGACTAGCTTGCTTTGTCGTTTGTAAACTCTGCTATATATATAGCAAGAAGCCACCATTGTAATCATGAATTCATTGTCTCAAAAAGAGGATTATTCAGAGAATGCTAAGCTCCTTCTTCTTTGCTTCATTCTTCTTCTTCGTTTCTGATTCAAAAACTTAATAATATAAGCTTAGTCGGAAACGAAGAAGAAAGAAAAAAGAAGAACGAATTTGGTCAGAAACAAGCTCAGAGACCAACCTAATCCCGGTAAGACCTCTCTCTCTCCATTTCCATGGCTTCTCGATTCTACGCTTCGCAATCCATTTCTTGGTGATACTTCTATCTCTGCTCTCTACTGTTGTTGCGATTCTAGGCTCTTCTTTCACCTTGCTTTTGCTGTTTCTTGAATCGAATTGATGCATCTGTGTAGTGATGGCTTCGTTTTTCACTTCTTGATGCGAACCGAGATCTGTTTTCTTTGGAATCGTTTATCTCTGTGTAACTTGTATGTTTCTTGAATCAAAACTAGACTCGAACCATTGAAAATGCTAGGTGATGATCCTCTAGCTTGATCTGGTACCATTTCGAAGTCATTCCTTGATCTGGTTGCGTGTAAATGCTCAAACTATAACGCGTAGGATCTTGTCCTGTTCATCTGAAGAAAGTTTCGGTGGTTGATTCCTGTTTTATCTGTTTTCGATTTCTCTGATTCTGATAATATTCATCTGTATTTGCAGAATTATAAGCACTATTCATCCTTAAAATGCATATAATCACATTTTTGTTTTCTTTTCTTTCTAAGAACCCAGAGTCAGAGATGTTGGTTCTTATCTTACATATGGGAGATTGAGAACAGTGAGCATTCATTTGAACTGGTATAGATTTGGTGAATTTGAAATTTTAGAGAGAGAGAAGAGTGTTTGTCTATTTGAATCTGAGCATACTTTTAGCTTTAGTTGATATAGATATTTATTTCAAGCTTTAGTCATTGCTTGTGCACTTACTATTTGTGTAATTTTCGCAATGCCTTCTGAATGGAATACTTATTGGGAAATTAGTTGAGAATTACTTTGTTATATACCAAGCTATGAAGCGTATGTGAGCTTTTGATGAAGATGTTAAGTTTGAACTTGTAACCACTCAATAAGAACACTTGCATTAGGCTGTAACCACTCAATTAGAATGTTAAATTGTCAAAGATCTGATTTAGGTCTTCTAATTATTCTCCTTAAGTAGGGGTATTTTGGCTAGTTTAACTTCAAGGCTGATTAGGGCTCCGAGCCTATGTAGGCCACGCAGCGTTAGGGTTTTCAATATGTGTTTTGTATAGTTGAGAATTTTCTACAGAACATCTAGGGAGAGTTTTGGTCTTGCTCTCGAGGAAAAGACTAGTTTTCGGTTGTTAGTTAACAGCATTTATCAATTTGGGGATTCATCACCTTGGTGAGTTTCCAGATTTGATTATTGGCTCGAGTCCGATAAAAAATTTCACAATTTCTGCGTTTTATTGCCCTTTTTAGTTTATCCACATGCCGTCAATTTAGGTCAGCTCGCATGCTGTGTTATATTTTCTTCACTTTGTATGCCAAGCTTCTTTGATTACCAAAGTATTTTCCTGTTGGCTTCCCTGCTTTTGTCTGGAAACGATTGAAAATCGATTGAAGTTTCTATATTCTCATTGAATTGACGTTCTTTTGGAATTTGTTATTGTTGAGTATAGGCTACTTGCTGTTTGGACAAGAAGAAGAGCACCCTTTTATGGATAAGACAGCACGTGAAATCGAGGTCTCCGATGAAGCAACTAGAGAGTCACTGATTGCCATTTCAAACACTCTACCGGAGAAGGAAGCTGATCCGAAACCCTTCCCAGGCAAGGCCGACGAAGAGGCTCCTGTCAAAGATCCGAAAGCAGCTCCAATCAGAAAAGTGGACTCTGAGGCGGATGAGAAGTTCAGGTCGGAGCTGATTTCTATCTCTGATTCGCAACCGGAGGCAGAACCCAAAGATCAGCCCGAAAGCAAGCCGTGAACGAGGTAATGGATACAAATGAATATGATAATGCTGTGAAATACAAACTGTGATTGCTTAAACCTTAAATCCATGGTACTTGGGCTTTGTAAAGTCGCAAACATTATTACGTTTACGGGCGAGAAGGCGTTTTTCAAGCCTATCAATGGTTGAAGAATTGTATGTCATCTTCTTCTGGTAAATTTGTTGGTGGATTTTTTACCATTGAGAATAACATTTTACATTTTGTGGGGTATGTGTGACAACATTTTATATGCATGTCGTAAAACTATCAGTTTGTCTACATTCTGTTGATTTGTTTTCGCGATAAATTATTAGATAATTTCTGTCATTTTTTTTCCTCGTATCAGCTAACCCCGTTGCGCACGGTTCATGTCGCCAGCGTTTCGACACAAGCAGTTAGATGTTTAACGGAATTAGGGCAAACTTTTTGAATTTACGAGTTCAACGCTGAATCGATAATAGAAAATCACTAGGCAAATTACTAAAAAAATGTTCATAGAAGCTTTATATTACTCTCTTCTTCTTTTTTTAATTACATTTTGGAAAAATTGTCGCGATTATGCATATTGGTCACAAAGACGGCAATTTTTAAGTTGATTTTAAAAATAAATAAAAAAATTATGAATTGAGATACTTTTTGAATCTATTTTCTACATTTTCTACTTTGAAACTTTAAATTTAGCAAACTTTAAAATATGAAAATGTAGATTTTTGCTCTCTGTAAAATCAACTATTTAAAAACCTACTGTATTTTGGATTTAAAAAATGATTTTGGTCAAAATACAAAAAACATGAAATGTACACAACGAATTCCGTCACGTGATAAATGTGGTCCATCACGTAATGAAATTTGTTATTTTCTTAACGATTTTCTTCAGTAATTGACGTCATGTGAAACGAACAACATATTTGTTCTCCCCATTTTCATTTTTTATGTTTTGCAAAAGCGTGCTTGGAGGACGAAAAATAACTCTAAAAGTGAACTACCTTAATTTTATTTAAAATCCCATAAGAGCCATAATTATTGTTTAGAAAATGATTAGTAAAATACAAAGGCGCATGTAGTTATAGTATTATTGTATTACAATGGTAGAAATTAAGAAAAATTAACATTGATTTTTGTAGTTATAACTAATTTCAAGCCTAAATGAATTAAAAGCTCCAGTGATAATTGTTCTTGATATAGTTTTATTTAGAAGTAAGATTATGTACTCTAAAAATGTAAAGACGATCAAAACTCAAAATAGAGTCACTTTACCTTTCTTAAACGGCACTTGAAATCGTTTTTGTATTAAAATCTTATGTTATTAACATCTTCGTTTGATTTAACTTATTAAACATTAATAAGTCAGCGATGTAAATAAGCTAGTAACTAGTAAGTACAAATTATATATATATATGTGTGTGTGTGTAAGTAAATACATATTTTATTTATAATGACTAGTTCTAAAGCACCGTTAAGATTTTTATTTCAATCTGATTACACATTTCTTCAGTTTGAAAACTATTAAAAGAAGGTATGATTCGAGTTTATAAAGATTTTTTAGGTGGGGGTTGATGACTAAGCACCTTGTTTAAACGATAACCTCCTTCAATTTTTGTACAAACTGATCGCTTGATTGATTAATTTTTGGGAACACCAAGATACACATAGCATGAGTGCATTTATTCTTCAATAGAAAATGGAGTGAAGTCATTTTGAAAGACGTGAAATTTTGAAGAGTGGATAAATTAGATGGTGAGGAAATGAGTAGTAGATATGTGATCATTGAAATAGTGGTCGTCTTGATGTAAGGACGTACGATAAGATCATTTTACAGTAAGATTTGGTCAAAGAAATTCCGTGGTCTCTACAGTTTTTGTCATTTCGTATCATGTAAATGATGAAGAGACGTGAAAAAACTGAATGCAACAATTGGATCTTGATAAAAGAAATTTAATGGCTTAGATTGTTTTGTCATTTAGGTATCATGTAAATGATGTAGACATAAAAAGTACAATGAATGCAATAGTCAGGTCTTGGTCAACGAAATTTCATGGCATAGATAATTTTGTCGTACATGATAAGACTAATGAATGGAGCGAGTAGATCGATTTGTTATTTCCTTATCTCGTAAGTATTATAAATAATACACTATAAATGCTATGCCAATTTCTTCTTTCTCACTTTCATAAATCTTTGAATTATGTAAATATTTCAATTAGATTTTTTTAGTCAATTATATAAATTGCATTTTTTTTAAGAAATAGCACGATCCCATGCCAGAAAGGGCAAAAAATTTCATTCTCTATCCCGATCCCCATTCGCTCTTAAACCGAAGTACCCATAAGAAAATTTCATAATTTATAGCTCATTATTCGAAGGATTATTAATAAGCATACAAGGATAATTAGCAACCTGAAATTTCTGAATTCTTTGCAATGTATGAATACTATATAAAGTCATAAAGCTCTCCAAATCTTATGTACTTTGTGACATGATTTTTTTTTTTTTTTGTGTGATACAGTTTTCTAATCTCTTAACACTACAATCATTTGGTGTTAATCAATAAAATACTTAATGCTTAGTGGGTAAAATCATTAAGAGTCTTAAAAATTTGACACACCATTCAAAATACATCAAAATTGACGTACTTGAACACAGAAAATAGCTTGATCTACTTTTCTCAATAGGTCATCCGTGGAGCATTTGTAGACCATGCTTTCGCGAACGTGACAATACTCATTACAAAAAAAAAAAAAAAAAACGAATAAAAACGAGAAAACCCTCACTCGTTCAAGACTTAAATAACAATACTAGTGTACTCAAAGTATTCCGTTGTATTTGAAACTGCCCGAACAATATGTCGGGAAATAGATGATCAAGCTCCGGCGTTCCTACGACCAACACGAGCAACAAAACCAGCTTTAATCTGAGCAACGGACCGTCCAGAACCACACTGCATGATTGAATACCCCATACGATTAAAAAATAAGCAATAACAAACGAATGGCTTCGTTGAAGCGGATATATTAAAGCGGAATAATGAAGCAATGAAAAGAAATAAAAAATTCCAGAGGCCTCAGGATCTGTTTAGTCATCAGAATTAGAAAAACTATGACAATGTAGGCAAATACTAGAATCATCATTGGCCTGCTAATTAGATTAGATAGAATATATTCGTGCTTCGAAAAAAATAAAACAAGTTTAATAAAGATTTTACCTTCTCGCATCTTAGAAAGAAGAGACGATTCTCCTTCGAAAGAATTGTGTCTGGACTTTTACAGCCAAGGCAAATCACATATTCGGCTGAAACAGATAATAAAAGTTAAGACAGATCTACGAATATATAAGTTGCGTTTTAATAAGAAAAATTACATTTTTTTCGTACCGGTTTAACGGGAACCAATTTTAAAGCCGAATTTAGGTACCGGTTTAAAGGGAACCATTATATTTTTTTTATACAAGTTAATTTTAATTAATCTTTGTGGCAAGCTCACTTATTTAAAAGTGATATTATAATGAAAAAGCCTGGTTCCCTTTTCCATTTCTCAAACACCGGATAATCGATGCTTTTACATATGCAGAAGACGGGAGCACCAGTTTCAACCGTAAGGAAAGGTACTCACTGATATATCGCCGCAATATCCCTTCAAAATTCTTGGGTGCAAATCGCCCCTTGACGACCAATCTCTGCTGCCCATCAAGCGATCCACTCGTTCCCAATTCAGCAAGCAAGAAAGCCATCACATGATCGGGCTGTCGATGCATCCTGATCAATACATAAAAGAACAAGGATATAAACCATACTATTAATAATTTGTATCAGCACCTACCTATAAAACGACAGTATTGTGAATGTACAGAAGAGCAGTTATACATGCAGAAACTGCAGCATTGCGATCTAGGGTCATTCAGAAACAAAAGGCGAAAAAATTCGGAAGAAATATTCTAAAATACTATTTTTCCGAATCTTAGATGCTTATGTGATGAATTGGTATATAACATATCAATAAACGGAAAATTTCTGAGGATGTCAAGAATAAGCTAAAATAGAATAACCAAATTTATATGCTAGCATGTGCACATGGCATAAACTAGGGGTTGGCTGATTAAACTAAAAGGCATCGGATTTCTCGCATTTTTAAACTAAAAAACCAATACTAGTTATTTTCTATCTTAAAAACCAGATTGCCAGTATCGGCTAAACGCGAAATCAATTTTATAAAAGTTTTCAAACAAAAATAACACATAGATCGTCCATTTTTCACACTCCAACTCAAATTATTGGAAGTACTATGTCCTAACCATAATATGACCTAAGCTAAGTATATAATATAGTGAAAAAAAAAGACTTGAAAATAAAAATATTAAAAACCAGTTTTTTTCTTTATATCCCAAAAACTAGATTATTTCACTTTCCAGACAAGTTAATTGCTGAAGATTCATTGAGAACAGAAAGAATTCATATGAAATGCAAGGAAAAAGGAAGAAGATTATTACGATTTGCAAAGATCCATGAAGTTGACAAACACCGTTTTCTTAGTTCCTTCACGAAGAACTTGTGGAGGCCTCATGACTGTCCTACGACGGTCTCCGGCAAGCTCGGGATTGTTCTCCCGGAGAATATTGAACACTCTACCGAGAAGCTGCACACATTAAATAAGAAGTAAATAATAAATCAGATCAGACACCGAGTAATTTACAAATAAATATCACGAACGCTTATTGAACAACTGAATATAGTGTGCACTGACAATCATCAAACTAATCCTATTAACAGGTATGTATCTAAGACACAACAAAAATACGAATGTATGCAATCGCACATTTCATAGCACATCGGCTCACGAGCAATATGTCATGATAGATTATAAATCCATGAACTTAAGTAAAATAAAAAGGAACAGGATACCTCATCATATTCATAATCACCATCCCTACCATCCCAGGAATAGCGGGTTTGTAGAACAATTCCTTCGCCTTCTTCATCCTCTCCCACGGGTTCTGAAAATCCCAACATTTAGTATCAGATGTGTTACGTTGTATTCCCTCGATCCTTACTTCACAATTTCAAATTACCTTCCGTTTCTTCCACTGGCTCGGTGCCCTCCTCATTCAAACTGCCGCTTTCAACCTAAATATAAAACAAACATAAGTTCAACGAAACAACGAGAAGAAACTAGTGCCATGAAAGAAGCTATCTTAATCCAATACAGCTTACAGGCTTCTTCTTCTTTTTCTTCAAACCGGAAAAGCTACTCTCGAGCCCCTCCGAAACTGCAGAGAAAGATACGTAGCTTGAATATAAATTAAGCAAATGCATGAAGTTACACAAGAAATCAACGAGGAGTGTTGCAACAGCACTGTACTCGTGAGGGTTTCGGTTTTCTCGGCCAAGTTCTCCCCGGCATCATCCGCAGGGTCCTGAATTGTTACTTTCTTCTTCTTCTTCTTCTTGGTAGGATCAAACGGCACGATCTGAACACGCAAGAACGGAAATCAGATTTCACAAAGACTGCTATTTCCGCTTCCCTCTTCGAATGAAAAAACCTTCAGTTCATCGGTTTTTCTAGATTTAAAATGAATACTTGAAGAAGTTAAAAGCACCACAAAGCATGAAAATCAAGCAAAAATGAGAGCAAGATTAAACAAATTATCAAAATGGCCAGAATCTCCATTCAACAAATCAATATAATCTCCTAAAATTAGCTTCAGAAGCAAAAAATAAATAATAAAAAAGAGAGTATAATTTCAATCAAAACATACCTCCGCAACCTCCTCCTTCATTTCGTTCTCGTCCGCCATGATTGCTCTAAACCAAGAAACCCAGAGACTGAGAGTTAGGGCTGAAACTGGAACCGGGAACCGGGAATTTGAGTGTTTTTTGACCCTGTCCCTTTTAAACCGGGATGCAGATTTTGATAACTGATTTTGGTTTTTGTAGTGAAAAATCATGGTTTTTTTTTTTTACCGGAACCGGGACCAGAACCAGGACACATATTAAAAAACTGGTTTTTTTAGGAACAAAATCCGGGACATAAAAGGGACAGAAACTAGGGGGAAAAAAAAGAGTACGAATTCATAATGCAATTAAAAAATCCAAACACAAATCAAAATGCTAAATACCAAACATGAAACATGAACAAACATGAAAGTAATTCTCTCTGTACAAACATGAACATGATTCTCTCTGTTCAAACTGTTAATCTAATATTGCAAACATACACATATCAAAGAATAAAAAATGAACAAATTAAAATTTCCTCCACACTATAATACATATTCATATAGTTTTTCTCTCTGTAATTAAACATTATATATGGTTGGCATTCAAACTCAAATATGAAAATTAATAAACCCTAACTCAGAGAACCAAAAATTAACCGATAAACAACAGAAAATCAATCAAAGAATCAACTGATAAACAACTAAAAATCAAACAGAGAATCAGAAAACCCTAACTTGAATTCGCCGAGGTCGAGGGAAGCGAAGCGACAGCGAGAAAGAGAGAGAGAGTGGAACGGCGACCGTCGACCGGCGAGAGGCAAGCGAGAGAACTGTGAGAAGAGAGAAAGAGGAATAGGCATACGAGAGAGATAGTGTAAATATATTTATGGGCTGAAAACCTAATTATAAAAGGAAACGACATATTAAAAACGACAAAGTAATGATAAAACGACATAAAATTGGAACCAGGATCAAATAATCGGGAATTTCAGATTTTAAACTGGTTTTGGTTTTTCAAACCGGAACCGGGACGTCCCTTTTTAGGGTAATTTAAAAATAAAAAACTGATTTTTTTATCAAAACGGTTCAATACCGGGACCGGAACCGGGACGAAACCGGGAACCGAGTCCAAAATTTTCACCCCTACTGAGAGTACCAATCAGAGAAAAATCACAGAGACAGAAAACGGCGAAGGCGAAAACTTCAACTAGAATCGAAAATCAGAACCGAACTGGGCTGGGCTTGAGCTGGGCTGGGCTTGGCACTCGAAGCTCAATATTTGGCTGTTTCATTTTATCGATTAATAGCGGCATAAGTACTTAATTTGTTTTGCAGAGGGAATAAGTACTTAATGCTTTATTATTTTAGTAGCATAAGCCCACTCTTTTTTTAGCGCCCGAAGCTTGTAGTGTCTAAATCTTTTTTTCCAGTCAATTTAATAGATTTTTGGATGTGCCGTCGTAGGCATGTATCACTTCAAAAAAAAAAAAAACTTATTTTTGTGATACTGAAGGGAATTAAAAAAATGGAGCATTTTGATCGAGAAAAATAAAAATAGAATTTACTACAAAATCACGATGTTAAGTACTTATGCAGTCATTAACTATAAAATAAAGAGCATGGCTGAGTGGATTGTCATACACTTGATTGGATTGTCATACTCATGAACATCACAAGGGTGTATTGGGTGTGGGGAGGTATTTTTGAAAAGTATATTAATAAAGAAAAATTATTTAATTAATATATTTTTTTTATTAATTAAATCATTCTTAACACCAAAGTGCCCTCCGGAGGTCCGTTTTCGCAAAACAAAGTGTCCAGGTGTTCCTAAAAATATGAAAACACCCAAAAGGACATAAAATTTGTGAAAAACGAACACGGGACGTGCTCGGGAGCAAAAAAAAAACGCCCCAGAGCACCTTTTGTGGGGCTCGCATATAGGGCAGCCCACCAGATGGCGCCACGTGGCAGGCCGAATGACCATCCTGCCCTCGTCATCTTATCATCTCGGGAAAAAGACGATCTTGCCCCTGCCATCATCATCTCGGGCAAAAGACGATCTTGCCCCTGCCATCATCATCTTGGGTAAAAGACCATCCTGCCCCTGGTTCCTATTATAAATAGGAGCTCAGTTCAGTTAAAACGGTAACTCATTCGAACTCACTCGACTCCTCTCGAGTTCTGTCAATCTACCCCCGATATACTCGCCTCCCCTCAAATATCGTTCTAATGTTGAGCGTCGGAGGTGAATCAGGGGGAACCCCCCGTGTTTCCCTTGACCTCGGGTGTTCCATTTTTTCAAGTCCTAAAAAGTGAGAGATTTACGAAAAGCGGAAGCCTTGGTGAAATTCTTACTTGGTCCTTGGCCCGCCTGATAGGCCCAGCTCTACGCGGTGCCCAGTCTATCTCCAGTCCATTGCGCGGCTGAGGGTATAGCATGGGGACACGAGCCTGGGCCCACAATTTAGGACGAGGGGCCCGACCGAGGGGAATTTCCACTAAGATCCGGACGGCTGAGGGATCGTTCTGAGGAGAATCTCCTGGAGAAAATCCTGAGGAAGGTCCATGACCCACCTGCCCTTGTTCAAACCTCAGCGCGGCCTAAGTTCTGTCTCTTAGTTCCCGGATCTGAATAAGATACCGTGACTCCGAGGACAGTTCCTACCCAGACTAGAACAAGCCATATCAGGTCGAGAGTCTAACCTCCCAGGATTCACTCCCTGGTCAAAAGCACTCCCCCGTTTGCTGGTACCTACGATCTGAGTGGTTCCCGAACCTGTAACCCTGGCTTCCGGCCCTGTGGTAACATGTAATGCGTAGCCCGGATCGCCTAGGACCCCGAACGGCAAAGAGACCTTTGACCAGGCTAGTGCCAGGAACGCCTACTCAGGGCCCTATATCGGTCAGTTAAAACCTCACCCTGAAGTCAGCGGCAATCGTCCCGTAGTCAACGGGGGTCAGAAAGAACTATCATTGACAGCAAAATCTATCATCCCCGTAACAAAGCCATCCAAGGGCCATCCGAGTAGTCAACAAAAGCCCACCACGTCATCAACGACATTGGGCCAGGCCCAAAATCCACAACTCGGGCCTCAACAGTGTTTGATCCAAAAAACGACATCAACAGGGTGTACGTTAACTTTTAATAAAATCGAAATCCACACTCATTTGATTAGATTTATTGAATCAAATTTGTAGAAAAATAATAATATATATAACGTCACAAATTATCCCATAAAAAATCCGGTGGAAGAAAAAGGAGTGGCAAAAGTAGCAATATGATATATTATGTTAAGTATATTGGGAGAAAAATCCGGTGGAAGAAAAAGGAGTGGCAAAAGTAGCAAATTGATATATTATGTTGGGTATATTGGGAGCCTTCTAGGGAGAATGTTGATATAAATAGAAAGGCCGCCGAACCATGAGTGTAGAAACAAACCGCTTCTAAATTGGGCCTATAAGTTCTAAAGTTAAATTCTTCTTTTTATTTGAAAAACGGATTCAGGTATATAAAGTAGTTTTTGTTTTAAAAGGGAAACTTGTAAAAATGGGTCAAAAAAACACCATAATTCAACTTTTGAACACAAATTCAGAAAATATATAATTTTAAACTTTGTCCAATTTTAGACATTTTTACCCCTAAACTAACCTAACAGTGTAGTTTCTTTAACCTAACTTTTTAACTCACCCTCTCCCCCTTCTCCCTTTACTCTCACGACCTTAATCTCTTACTCTCTCTCTCTCTTTCATTTTTTTTCTCCCTCTGCAAGCTCCGACTTCGCCGTGCCTCAGTCCCGACCCAACATACACGCCGACCACCGAACGCCGCGACCCTTCTGCATCTCTCTCTCTCGACTATTTGGTGGTAAGCTTTTGTATCTTCTAGAAATCTCTATCTCTCATTGTTTCCCACATTCTCTTGCTCTGAAATCACCCACTTTTTTTTTTTTTTTTTAGATCTGGGTATGCGACGAGCTATGTTCCCATTATCTTTGGAAAACCAGGTTTCTGCATTAACCTTTTGTATTATGAATGTGTGCACTATTTGTTCACTGGTTTTGGTTATTGGGTTTGATTTGTTGCTCATTTATAGCTTGATTGGATGCTTTCTTCTTCTTCTTCTTCTTCTTCTTCTTCGTCTTCTTCTTCTTTATTTCTGGGTTTCGATATGTTCTTCTTTGTTTTATTAAGTTTGACAAATAGGACTTGCAGGTTTGATTTTCAGTTTGGTATCACGGTTTGAAGAAAAATTAGGGCTTGCTTGCATATTTGATTTTAGGATTTGGCATAAAAAATAGGGCTTTTTACATGTTTTAGTTTGAAAGTTTGATTTTTCAATTTTGATTCAGGGTTTGATAGAAAATTAGGGCCTTTTACATGTTTTAGTTTGAAGTTTTGATTTTCGGTTGATTTAGGGTCGATTTTGCGAGAAACGTGTATGCTTTTTTCCAAGTGCAGGGAGTATTAGTGAGCTATTAGCATGATTTTGGTTAAACCTGATTGAGAATTTATTTGTAACAGTTTCCTCGATGATGAGGCTTAGCATCCTCGACGAAGCTCGCATACAAACGGACCAGACCCGGGTCTTCTCGGAGTCCTCTCGACCAAAAAATATGCTCAGACCTGATTTTATCTCGTTCCATAACAACAGCCACGATTCTGATTCCGTTTTGGTTAGACTATGGGCTATCGAGAAACTTGAACTACATTAAATCAATGATGCTGCTCAACTACATCCCCGTCGCATCATTCATTGATATTATGTATTTTTACAAATTTTATATAGTACATAGGTCTTGTTTCGTAGAGATGTTTTAAGAATAATTTAGTTGTATCTGAACATATATTGTGGATTATTACTTGGTTTATTGTAAGAATTATATTAGGTAAATTTTACTTATTTGTAAGGACTTTTATGTTAGTATGAACCAACATAGATTATCTTTGAAAATTGTCCTGAAATATTAAAAAAAATTGTCTTCAACAAACGGAAAAATTATCATTCACACACAAAAACTGTCTTGGTAACATCCAAAATTGTCCTTTAACACACAAAAATTGTCTTTGGACCACCCAAAAATTGTACTTCAAAAACACAAAAATAATCCTGGTAACACACAAAAATTATCTTTGGACCACCCAAAAATTGTCCTAGTAACACCCAAAAATTGTCCATAAAATATCCGGAAATTGTCCTCAAACACACAAACCTGTCCTTGTAAACACCCAAATTGTCCATGAAACATCCAAAAATTGTCCTTCAAACACCCAAAAACTTTCCTACAAAAATTAAAAAATTGCCCTTGAAGAATGCAAAAAAATGTACTTCAAATACACAAAAGTTGTCCTCGTAACACCCAAATTTTGTCCATGAAATACCAAAAAAACTGTTCTTTAACAAAACCAAAAATTTTCCTTGAGCAGCCAAAATTTGTCCAGTAAATACACAAAAATTGTCCTTGCGCACCCAAAATTTGTCCTGTAAAAATTTGTGTTTTACGGACAGTTTATATAGGTTATCCGGGACAATTTTAAGTGTTTCCTGGACAGTTTTTATGTGTCATCCGGGACAGTTTATTTTATGTTTCACCTGGACAGTTTGTTAGTTTTTTTCTTTTTTTCATGGACAGATTTTTCGGTTAGTTTCGACCAAAAACTGCCCGGGGTAACACAAAAAATGTTATTGGAATATATCAAAACCGTTCATTTAACACACAAAAATCAAGAAATTTTTAACATTACCTTTTCTATTATTTTTTATAGATTCATATATCAACATTAGTTCATGAAAACTAATTAGTGTAAATTAACTAAAACTTATACTTTATGATTACTAAATATTTAGAAAGATAAAAATACAGATATAACTAGTTGTATTTATAATCAGACAAAGGGTAATAATTCATATAGTTACATCAAATATAAATTTACATGTATGTTTCTTTTATTTATGATTATTTCGTTATCATTCCAAACCCGACGCTGACTTCTTTATTATCCCATGTCCCAGACATTACCAAATTGCTTCTTCAGAAGTCGATCCATTCAATTAACTGTAAAACAAGAAATGAAAAATGATTAATCTTTGCAATTCTAAAATTTCTGAATTCAATCTTTCACTCTTTACATAGCAGTGCTATAATATCATTCATTAGTTTGATATCTAATTGAAATAAAATAACATAAAATGACCTAAAACGAATAGTTTACTAAGAGAAAATATATTCCACAACTAAACACCAATTAACTTCTCTTGACTTAAGGTTGCGCCGCTGCCGGAATTGTTTAAGGATGAAGGTATCGGCGTGGAGATGGTAGATTTTCCTGATCATACCCTTGATGCATTTCCAATAGGAAAAGTCAACCATATTCCCGTCCTTTTGAACGATGAAGATACACCGTGATCTTTCGTATTGGAAATGAAAGGAAAGAAACAAAAATCTAACACAAAAACCTACGCACGAAACTCGCTCCTCCACCCATTTAAAATCTCAATAAAACATAATTGAATATAAAATTATTAATATAAAAAATGTGTAAAAAAGATTAACAAAATTATTGTTTTGAACAAATGTTACGACTACGAGAAGTACCAATTTATTATTTATAAAAACTAAGTATAACATGTAGATTGGAACACACTAGAATATGAGACCAGGAACTCAAAACAAAGTAGCACAAGTCAAATAGTAGAGGATTTAAACTCAGAAGCGGAAGGGAACATGGGGTTCCAGGACTTAAGCGAAATAATCTTCCCTAAAAAGCCCAGATTAATCTGCCAAATCCTAAAATCAAAACTTAATAATCAAACATGCAAGCCCTAATTTTTCAAATCAAAACTAACATAAAATCCTAAAACTTTGGGGATCAAAACTAACATAAAATCCTAAAACGAACCTCTGAAAGAGAGCAATGATAGAGCAGAGGCGATCCAGTGAAGTTGGAAACCGCTCTGGCATGAACCAGCTGAACGCGAACCAGTGAAGAGAGAGAGGGAGGAGTGAGAAGAGTGGAAAAATCGTAACTGACGAGAGAGAGAGAGCAACCTGAGCGTGAACCAGTGAGGAGAGAAGTCGTTCGTCCGGGAGGGTCAGGGATGATTTGGGTCAGAGCAACCTGAGCGCGAAACTGACCTCGAACTACTACGGTGCTCTTTCTTCCGTGGGGTTTCGTGATTTGGGAGAGATTGTCAGAGTGAAGGCAAGGGTTTCGTCGAGGGAGCGAGTGCCAGAAAAGAAAGGAGAGAAACTGATTTCAAAGGAACCAAAAAAGAAAAATACTGTATAAAAAAAAAGAACCAAAACAACTAAAACGTGAAGAGAAAGAGAGGGGAGAGAGAGTGGAGGGAGAAATGGGTGAGTTAGTAAACCAAGGGTAGGATAGTCTTAAAATTGGGCAAAGTTTAGAAACACTTATTTTCTCAATATGGTTCAAAACTTGAATTATAGTGTTATTTTAGGCTATTTTTACAAGTTTCCCTTTTAAAATTTGGATTCTATCCTGAAAATCTTAATTCCAGTTTTTAGGGCCTGATTTTATTATTGAAAAATTAAAGTAAAAATTGTGCTATGTTATTGTTGTTGATGACGATTTCTATTGTTGTGCTGAACTAAAACCTTTCTTTGTTAGTGCTCCGCAAAGTTATATCTTCTAATTCGTAGGCACTTGGATTTTTTTTTATTATATTACTTAATCGGGATTTAGTGAACGGTATACAGGGTCCGAATTTCAGCCCAAATTATTAACGTACGCTTGTCTCCGTCCAATATACCTTAGGCATCAATTTGTTTTAACAAAGAATAATCTACGACAACATATATTTAATGTAATTTTGGACAAAAAAAGTGTTTATATAAAAAGGAAAATTACGGTAAAAATATTTAACTTTTGGTCAACCTACTTTCCGTGTACCTAACCTTTAAAATTGACAGCGAAAATACCCAACCTGCGTTGATCGTGACTTTGGCATGAAAACGTTAATTTCTCTATTAGCATCCGCCATGTGGCCGTTTATAATGCCCAATAATTTCATGAGCAAGTTTAAGTATAAAACACAGAATCATTTAACTTGATTTGCTTGTATGTGCATTAAGTTGTGTTTATCTATTTATGTGTTTAAACTTTAAATAGCCATTAAAAATAATAATTTGTATTCTTTATTTTGAAGAAAGTTGACGATAAAGTTTTAAAGGTTATTTTTTTTAGTCTTGATGAAGCGTAGATAAGCAGGGCCTCGTGACAAGATCGGTGTATTATTATTGCTACAAAATACAAACTAATTTAAATAAAATAATTTTTTTTCTTTTAATACCGTCATATTTTACCATTTCTTGAGGTTGTATTCTTTGGGAAAATAGCGGCGAAAGTCCCTGACTCTGCACATTTGTTGCAGTTAAGTCCATGTATTCAAATTTTGGTGGTAAAAGTCCTTACCGTTAGAATCTTGTTGCACAACCATCCTCAAGCTGTTATCACCTTGTTAAGTGCCACATAGATGCCCACTTGTCATTCATGTCACCAAAAAAATAAAGGCAAAAGTACCAAAAGTCAAAAAAATGCTAAAAAAAAATCTAAAACTATAACTTCCACTTGTCGCGGTGATATTAAGCCACATTTTTAGTGGATCCACCATTTTGAAAATTCTTGTTATTTTCTTATTCCTTGTGATTTAAATAGGTCGTTTACATATATTTTCTTTCTTGAAATTTTGCAATTAACACTGAAATTGGAACCAGTGCTTCCAAATAATTAGCAATATATAAACTTAGTTTTGTTTGGTTATTTGGAAATACAAGTTTATATGTTGCTAATTATTTGGAAGCACTAGTTCTAATATCAACGTTAATTACAAAATTTCAAGAAAGAAAATGAAAATATATGTAAACGACTTATATAAATCGCAAAGAATAAGTAAACAACAAGAATTTTCAAAATGGTGGATCCACTAAAAATGTGGCTTAATATCACCGCGACAAGTGGATTTTATAATTATAGAGTTATTTTTAGTATTTTTACTTTGGTACTTTTGTCTTAATTTTTTGGTGACACGGATGACAAGTGTGCAGCTATGTGGCACTTAACAAGGTGTTAACGGCACGAGGACGGATATGCAACAAAATTCTAACGGTAAGGATTTTTACCACCAAATTTTAAGTATAAGGATTTAACTGCAATAAATATCCAAAATCAAAAACTTTCGCCGCTATTTTCCCTATTTTTATTGTCATGCTATTGAAGATTTTAATGGCTGCATTGCATACGATGACAGTAAGTTGCACATATACATGCGTACGTACGTGCGATATTGGAAAAGCCTTGGTTTCCTATAACTTGTGGAGATTAAACATACAAGGACCCAAGATAAATAATTAACAAGTAAATGACTAATTTTATAAAACTTGTTTATTTCACTTGATTTCCTTCACTAAAATGTTTCTCTAGAAACTTCCCCACCGATTAATATTTCCCCACCGACCTTCACTCACTTCCTTTCTCCTTAAATATGCAACTGCTTCTAATAAAAATCAAAATAAAAAGAAGGGTGGGTTTTGTTATTGTCTCTCACCATCAGAGGACGATCTGGTCGATTTCAAAGAGAAGAAAAAAAGGTTTGTCACAATTTATGAATGATTCTTTTTATGATTATATGACTTTGTGTCTATTTGGTCTTGGCTTTGTACTGTTGCACTCTAAGATTAGGAGTATTTAATATTGAAGAAAATTAGAACCTCTTTTTGATCTAATTAGATCATATGCTCTTAAAATTGTAGGATTTTTATTCATATTTGGGTACTATGCATCATAGTTACTTAATGTTTGGTGTCTTCGTGCTTATCAATATAGTTGAACTTTGACTATATTTAGAGCCAATTTGATATTGCTTCTAAAGAAGTGTTTTTTATTCTTCCTTAAATTTAGTGAGAAAATTTTGTTTGGTAAGTTAAAATAAAATTACTTCCTAAATAATTTTTATTTTTTAATAGGCAAAAATGAAAAGCATCTCATTGATGCTTTTGGAGAAAGCTACTTTGAAGGTTTTACGCGTCTTTCTCTTCCTTTTTATTTTTATTTTTATTTAAATATTTTATTTTCTTATTATATTAAATTTTAAAACTCCGTAACTTTAATTTTATAACACCGAATGACTCATAAAAATAAACACTGGAAAGCTTGCGACGAGACGAATCCAATGATAGGTTGGAAGATATAGTTTTAATGTATTTTTAAATAATGTATTTTTTTCATTAATTTTAAGAAGTGATTGTTAGTAAATCATCTAACCAAACACTAAATTACTTGACCAAGTAGCACTTTCTGTTAAATTACTTTTACAAAGTAATTTTTACAACAACACAACAATACTAAACTGGGCATTACTTGGACTTAATAATATGATGATATGGATAAGAGTTGTTTTAATACTCCCTGTCTATAGTATTCTACAACAAACGTGTTCAATTTATTAAAAATATTGGTGATGATAAAATGTGACACTAGTATGTTTAAAGCCATGTAATTGATAGTGTACACATATTTAGTCAATAAATATATTCAAGGATATGATTACGTATTAAACTAATCGATCTTGATTGAGTTGATCATAACGTTGAATAATTATTATATGGGATAATTATTTTACCATCAAAGATTGATTTTATCGTGAAAATGAATTTGTAAATCAGAAATTTACACACACATCGAGTCTTGAGCGAGAGCAAAGTAGACACTTTTCACACGATCAGACTCACGGAAGTATCAAGAGGTAAGTAAAGACTTTCTTTAGTTGCATTATAAGAATGAAATTGAATGGTGATTTACATGTTAATATATGCATATAAGTGCATCTTTCTTCTTATTATTTGGTCATTATAATAGTGTACATGTTAAAAGATTATCTGAAAGTGTATCCCAGTTGCTAAGTTTGGGTAAGCGGCGTGCTTGTTGCAATGTCTCGAGAAAGAGACTATGATATGTTTATGGCGCGGTGTGGGAAGCCCGACTGATCACCAGGAATGTAATTGAGAATTTTTCCCACAGTCTGCGTGTAATGTTACGACCGGTCACATGTTAAAAGAATTGAAACGTTACGACCGACCGATCGAAGTTAAAAGAAATGACCAGAGGGTCATATGTTAAAAGAAGTTAAAAGAAATTATCAGAGGATCACATGTTAAAAGAAGATAAAGAATTATGGGGAATTGTGCAACAGGAGCGTCAATAACGTCTACAAGCCTTAGCATTTGAGTTACATATTATGAAAAAGAATTGGATAATACATATTGAATGTGTTATATTATTATGATATGAAAGTTAGCATTCATGTGTGGGTAAGGGGCATATGATATGAAGTATCAACGACGCTATATGATCTTTTAATTGTCTTTATTTACTGAGCTTTTGCTCGTTAGAATTCTTGTAATGCAGACATTGCAGGTAATTCAAATGAAGTCTAATGTTGTGGTTCAAGACTCTAAGCCAGAGATCTGATGCATATGAGATATTAACGACCGTGGGATAGTTCGATTTGTACTTATGGTATTTTGAGCGTCTTTATGCTAGGTAGAAAAATAAAAGAAAGGAGAGAGTAGTTTACTCCTCCTCGTTTTGAATAAATAGTGACAATGGTTAGACATTAGGAGTCTAACTTAAATACATGTAAAATAATAATATATCATTTTTATATGTAGATATATAAAATAGGTATATATATATCTGTAAAGAAAGAAAAAAAATGAAGCATTTTTCATTGGCTCACTAATATGAGTTTAAAGGAAAGCTAGTTTTATAAGCCGTACAGGGTGTTACACCGTTAGCGGCAAAAATATCCAAACTTTTTTATTTTTTTTCTTTACTTGATTAGTTATAATTACTTGAATTGTAAATACATGGAATAACACAAAAGCTAGTCAAAACATCAATTGATTTCTAATGTGCTTGCATAAGCTACATTTGCTAAAATCTTATTATTATGATAATTTTTAAACAAAGCATTACATAAAAGTCAATCATGTATCAATTATCAATTGTATATTAATTTTTTTGGAGAAGCTAATTTGCCGACTAAACCTAATCATGAATAAAACAATTATATAATTAATTTAAGGTTGTAAGTCAAACTTTAAACAAAAATCTAATTGTATTGTTTTTGTTACATTTGACTATCTAAATATATAGCATGACCTCTCAAAGAAATATTATATGATATGTATATATATATATATATATATATATATATATATATATATATATGAAACTCTTAGCACATACATTATCAAGTTATGACTATTACTTATGTTTTATGTCTTTTTTGGTCGGAACATATTTTGAAGTCTTATTTTGTTACCGATGATACTTTTAGAGACGTTAATTAGCCGAGTTAATGTCTTCACATTGCTTCATAATCTAAGTATGATCTGAATTAACATCTTCACCATTACCTTTTTCATTGGTAATCGACCGTTTTGGATCGAATTAATACAGTCAATTAATGTCTCCGTATAAAAAAATGGCTTAAGAATATATGCCAGTAAAAAAATATATTATTAATAACTAATAGGGCTTGATTAGTGATAATTGGCTAAAATACCTCACTTGGGATCCCATTAAAATCCATATCTTTAAATACCACTGCCAAGAAACGTGAATAGTGTCAAAGGAAGCTATGAAACAGAATGAAAACTCACTTAAGGTCATTCTCCATAAAGGCCTCATCGGAGGCCGATCCAACGCAAACCACGTCCTCATCGGAGGCCGGACGTGCCCTCAAGCACGGTGTTTGTGCTGGACACGCTACTTCACGCCCGCGCACCTCTACTGACGTCATTAAGCTGACGTAAGCCATTCCGAGGGCGCGTGAGGAGGGTAGACGATGCGTGGCTGCTCGTGGGGCCACGTGGCAGCGCGTGGTGGCTCGTGTGGGGCCGTCCGAGGTGCTCTCAATCCACTTTAAGGGTTCCGGGAGCGTTCCGATGTCATTTCTTGCAAACTTTATGACTTTCTGAGTATTATCATATTTTTGGAAACATCTGGACACTTTATTTCGTGAAAACGGACTTCCGGTGAATATCTCGGGCTAAAATTGACTTTATTTAATAAAAGAAAAGTTAATTATATAACTTTCTTTTTATTAATTTATTAAAAATTAATTACTTAAAATATGGTAACATTATATTTAAAATTCTTCAAAATAATAAGATTTTTATCAACAAATGTAGCTTTTACAAGCACATTAAGAAATGAATTGATGTTTTGAGTAAGTTTTGTGTTATTCCATGTATTTGGAATTCAAGTAATTATCTAATCAAATAAAGAAAAAAAATATGAATTTAAAAAAATTAAAAATGATTTTTTTCAAAAAAAAAAAAAAGTTTGGGTATATTTTTTCCGCTAACGGCCACATGGCGTATGTTAACGGAGAAATTAATGCTCTTATACCAAAGTCATGGTCAATGCACGTTGGGTATTTTTGCCGTTCAGTTTTAAAGATTAGGTACACGGGAGTCAGGTTGACCAAAGATTGAGTACTTTTAACGTATTTTTCCCTTACATAAAATGATACGAGTTTCGCTATGTGTCAGAAATTTATCACGAGGATTCGTTTGAAGATGTGTGAAAGTCAAGCCATGTCAAATCCAATTTCATGAGCCATCTCACTCGCTGTCAAATGAATGAGAATATTTTCGGTTAAAGTTTTTGTATTTTTTTCTAACAATTATCATAAAAAAGTATCTCAATTTGCAAAAAATAAAATAAAAAAATGTCTACATGAAATGATAGATACATCGAAAGGAATCGGACATGGAATAGATATATTTCTCTAAAATCATTATTCTTACACTTCCTTCAAACAGAATGGTAATTTTGATGTTCAACAAAATTGGTTAGGGTAATTTGCGGCAAAAGTAGTCAACGTCTTGCCATTTGGCCAATTATATGGCCAATGCCCAAAAACTGCGGCAATAGTACCCAATGTACACTAATCACGCGCGATTATAAAAATCGTCTAATCAGCGACTGACGGAGACACGTGGACTTAACGGAGTGGCGTCGTGGCATGGTTAATGGGACCCACGCTCCACATGTCAAACCAATTAAATGTTATTTCAAAAACACTCGATTAAATGTTATTCCCCAAAAACACTCGATGATTTTCTTTTTCGAAATCAAACCCATCAACTCCTCCACACTCTTCCTCTCTGTCACTCTATCAGTCATTACACTCTCCCTCTCACTCTAACTCGCCCTCTCTCTGGAAGCTGAAGAAACCCTCCGACGAAGCCTTGCCACGGGAGCCACGATATGGCCGACGGCGAGGCGCCTGACCCTAATCAACTCTGGCGAGACCCACTCTTGAAGCCTCCCCCCGATTACAGTAAGGAAATATTTTACTGTTTTCAGGGTTTTGTTTCAAGTGTTCATCTTGCATGAACAAAAATCGGGAAAAAAACGTTGCCTTTCTGTTCTTTGAGTGTTGAGCTTAGTTTTAATATGAATGTTTGTCTCAAAAAATGTTGTTTTTAGAATAAAGTTTATATTTTTTTGTTAGATCTGCACAAAAAGTCTTTCATTTTAGGGTTTTGTCTTTGCTGTGGGTTTCACGTTTCAGTTTTCTCGGATGAAGAGTTGGGTTTCTGTATTTATACTTGTTGGTGGTGAATAATACTTTATTAGATTGCATTTGTTTCTAGATCTGGTTGGTGAGTTTCAGGGTTTTGTCTTAGAACCTCATAAAGAAGCGTAACTGGGACCACAAAAGAAAGGGTTTTTTGTCACTTAGTGCTTTATGTGTTTTGGATCTGATGGTGGGCTCATATTCAATACGGATTGCATGTTTACAAGTGCACGTGAAACTAAGATTCTTTTTGCTTCTTTTTCTTTTTTCAGTGGTTGGGTCAAGCCTATTCACCGTGAGTATTCACCACGGTGGAAGCTGGATCATCACTGAAAGCGGGAGAAGAGATTACAGAGATGGAATTGTCTCTTGCTTCGATTACTGCGATTGGGATTATTTTAGCACGCTTGATCTGGATCGTCTGGTGGTCCTCATTGATCGGCAGAACCACGCTGGATACTGGTGGACTCCTCATCTGTGCACTATTAATGAGGGTTCTGAGCTGAGGACGGACGCTGAGTGCTTGCTCATGTTTGATGATATGATGTCATTCGGTTATCGTGATTGCCATGTTTACCTGGTGACAGCTATACGGCAATTGGGCCCTGAGGAGATGCCATTTTCTGCATTGCAGTGGAACAATGAAGACCTTGACAGTGAGAGTGAAGATGATCCTGATTATGAGGAATCTGAAGTCAACGAGTCCTTTGAGAGCAAGACCGAAGAAGATGAAGACAGCATGTTCGGAGACCTGTTCGGAGATGATGAGGGCTCAGAGTCCGACCCGGAATACCTTGCCCCACCTGACAGTGAGGGTGAGTCTGATGAATGGTATGGGTGGGCTGAAGAGCATGCAGAGGCCCATGACTTACTTCGTGCAGAAGAAAGTGAGGCACGGATGCGGGCCCATGAGGTAATAAGCATATTTTTATTATGAATTGATTATTAGAAATTATGTATTTTTAATTAATTGGTTTTGACGTATTACTATATGGTTTTGCAAGGCCCGTGCGCAGGCAACCATGGAAATCCAGGCCCATATTGAGGAGCCTGAATACGCGCTTGACGAAGAGGAGGCCCAAGGGTTTAGGATCAACCCCAAACCACCCATCTGGTGGAATGACAATGGTGCACAAGAGGGACCAGCAGTTGGAAACGAGTCTGATGCAGAGATTCCATTAGACGACTCAGACCTGGAGAGTGTGCATGAATATTCTGACGGCGAGCCCCGAGTCAACATGAGTACACGTACTTTTACTCCAGGACGCCCCTGGAGTGAATTCAAGTTCACCCTGGGATTGGAGTTTGCTTCCGTGGATCAGTTGAGGGAGGCGTTAAAGGAGCACTTTATTCACATCAACCGGTCTTTCCGAATGCTAGAGAATAATCGGCAGAAGCTACGTGCTCAGTGCAAATCACCTGGATGCTCGTGGGTAATGTATGCCCGTGTTCAGAAGCGTGACAACTCAACTTTCCGTGTTAACACATTGCAACCAAAGCACAATTGTGGAATTGTGTTCAACTCAAAGCTTGTCAATGCGGAGTGGCTTGCCAAGAACTTCCTGGACCAGTTAAGAATGAACGTGAATATGAAGTTTCAACACTTCCATCAACTCGTGGCCAATACCAAGTTCTCTCACTGTTCACGTGCCATGTTCTACCCGGTCAAGAAGAGAGCCTTAGAGCTTTTGGAGGGGAGTTCAGCTGAGCAATATGCAAAGCTTGAGGATTACTGTCTACAGCTACGCCAAGTTATGCCAGGCTCAACAGCCATTGTGAAGAGTGATATGGTGGAGGGCCAACGCGTTTTTGAACGGGTCTACATATGCCTGCAAGCCTGCAAAACTGGTTTCAGACATTGCCGCAAAGTGATTTACCTGGACGGGTGTTTCTTGAAGGGCAAGAGCTCTGGTATATTGTTGGCTGCCATTGGAATTGATGCGGATAACTCTATGTTCCCCATAGCATATGCTGTGTGCGAGAAGGAGTGGACGGGGTCATGGACATGGTTTTTGCGGCTGCTGAAAGATGATATCGCCGTAGACAACCCGAGGAATCTGACCTTCATAAGCGACAGACAGAAGGGTCTGGGAAACGCAGAGGGTGAAGTATTGGAGGGAGCTGAGATACGTTTCTGTGTTAGACATCTCCACAGTAACTTTGCACTCATTTTCCCGGGGCTAATACTTAAGCAGAAGCTATGGGGTGCAGCAAGGGCCACTACTCCAGAAGATTTCAAGAAGAGGATGGCCGACGTGAAAAACGTAAGTGAACCGGCATTCAATTGGTTAATGAGCAAGAGACCTACAGAATGGAGTAAGTCCCATTTTCAAACTCATAACAAGTGTGATATGCTTGTCAATAACTTGTGTGAATCGTTCAATGCTGCCATACTTGAGGGTAGGGATAAGCCCATTATCACCATGTTAGAGATTATTAGAGTGTGGCTTATGAGGAGATTCTTCAAGAAAATAGAGAGTGTGCCTACGTGGATAGCACCAGTCGGCGCAGGGTTTTGAGCATAATCGAGAAAAACAAAAGCGAGGCTAGGAACTGTTTAGCGGTTCAGGCCGACCAGCTGTTGTTTCAAGTGAACAAGGGTCACTGAGAATCTTTTGTGGTCAATTTGGTGGAACACACATGCACGTGCAGAGGGCTGCAGTTAACCGGGATTCCATGTGGACACGTCATTTCTGCTATTTGGGTAAGTCCGTCAGGTTTTATATACTTATGAAAAATAATATATCATTACGTAAACTCATTCTAATACATGCAATATATTACCAGGCAGCGAACCTAAACATATATGATTATGTGGTGGACGCGTACAAGATCGGTTCATTTGTGAACCAGTACTCGGGTGTTATTGCACCAATGCCAAGCCCTGACAAATGGCCAAATGCCGGCCTTAGTGTCATCCGTCCACCGGTTTTCACTGCAATGCCCGGCCGTCCCAAGAAGAAGAGAAGAAGGTCAGCCGGTGAACCAGCTCCTGGAGCCACCAGACACTCCCGGGTTGGTCAGGTCCAATGCTGCAGGAAATGTGGAATGCGAGGCCATACTCGTAAAACTTGTACGAACCCCCCACAACAGGTACTATTAAACCTCGCTTGAGAATTACATCACTTATATTGGTCCACCAAAAGCATCATTATCAAGACTTTTGTTTGTGTAATTGTTATTTTCAGCCCAGACAACCCAAGAAAATGGGAAGACCATTGAAAATTAATGCCACTCCGGCGACACTCAAGAGGCGTGCAAGGCGGGCACTGCAACTGGCAAGGGCAGCATCCGGGGCATCATCCAGTCAGGCAACACCGAGTCAGGCAGCACCAAGTCAGCCAACACCACCACCACCGAGTCAGGCAACACCACCACCACCACCACCACCCCCCCAAGTATCCGAATGGGCTATGAATTAAAACTCTTTACTATGTACTTATTAAGGTCAAGGTAGATCATTTTGGAACAATTATATTTATCTATTCATGGTTAAGGCATTGTTATTTGCTAAGGCCTTAGTGTTTGGTCGGTGTTTTGGTCCTATTTTGGAACAATGACCCTACTAATTACGTATGTGTTTGGTCGGTCGTAGAAGAACAATATTATACTATGTTAATCCGCTCAGGCGTTGTTTCCAGTTATTATTATTATCCCGTAGTTATTCCCGGTGTTTCCAATATTATGCTATATTATTATTATTAGCCAGAACTAGGTTTTTAAACATAAAACATGTCGTATTTACATTTTAAAAACATGTCGTTTTTTTAACATAAGATATGCTGTTTTTAGAGTTTCAAACATTTCGTTTTTTAACATAAATAATGTCGTTTTTACTCACTGAACACATGTCGTTTACAATCTCAAGAGCAGAAAATACAAGTACAAGATAAGAAACACTACAGCAAGTACAAGACAATATTAAAGTGCAAACACAAGACAAGATTAAACTGCAAATAACATGATCCGTTACAAGACAAGATTCAACTGCAAACACAAGACAAGATTCAACATGATCCATTACAAGACAAGATTCAAGATTCATCTGCGTTCAAACAACAAGTACAATACTAAACCTAATCATCTAAGAAGCCAAAGCAGGATCATGACAAACACAATGAAAATGACTTGAAACCAACTAATAAAAACAACAATTCCAGATGAATGGTGGCAGCGGCACAACACGGGAACTCGGGAATATCCTTCGCCTGGAAGCTCGCCTCTAACTCCAATCGCCGGAACCCCCCTCCCCCCTGGGCCATCTCCTAGCACCGGTGGATCAATCCAACGGAAAAAGGTACAACCTCCATCTTCCTAATTAGGGTTTCATAATAAATTTTCAAAATCAATTTCAAGAACTCACACCCAAATCGTCTCCCCAGAATGGAAATTAGGGTTTGGAGTACGATTTCTCACCAGCTGTCTGTAGCATCTCCGAAAACGTCTCCCCGGATTAGAGGGAGTGCCAGATGTGAGGAGGTTGGAAGGAACCCCGCAGTCACAATTAACGCCGTCGTGCGGGTGAGACAGATTCCTTGGCCGGTCAGCGCGCCTTGAACCATGACCCGAACTTGCCCCGTCGCTCGCCATAACCACGACCCGAGTATGAAGATCGTCGAGGATGAAGAAGGAAGCACAAGGGGAAGAAAAACCCTAAGAAAAGCTCGAAGAAGAGAAAGCTCGAAAAAAGCTCGAAGAAGGAAGCACAACATTTAAAAAAGTATTTAACCCAAATCCTAACTTTTAAATGCAATACATTTAAAATAATAAGTCGTGATATTTTATTCCAATGCCACATGGATGACACGTGGGAAGCAATATACAGTCAGCATAAGCCACTTGGCACCTCAGTTAACGGGGCAGTCGCTGATTAGACGATTTTTATAATCGCGCGTGATTAGTGTACATTGGGTACTATTGCCGCAGTTTTTGGGCATTGGCCATATAATTGGCCAAATGGCAAGACGTTGACTACTTTTGCCGCAATTTACCCAATTGGTTATGATATATATGATACAGGGCGGACTAGCTTGTTTAAGCGACGCCAATATTTGAGAAACTAGTTCGCAAAGTTGTAATATAATAATAATAATAAAAAATCAAATTTATCAAATGATATTGCTATTACGAAAAAGCGATGCTTGTACCTTTTTTTTTAAAGAAATTCTGTCTTGAATCAAGTTTCCTCAAAAAACTTTTAATGAAATCATGTAAATATAATTTGCATATTAAGATGACATTGGTATCAAAAGAAAAGTGTTTTAAATTAAAGATTTTGTAGATATTAATCATATGGAAGATCATAATAGAGCAATATTGGTTAATAATATATCCTTTATTTATTAATAATATTCTCAGTGATAGCTAGTAAATGATATTTCATATTCAACATTCAAAGTTAAGATCAACATAATCTTATGATTCATGAATTTATAAATTTATTATTAACAGAATTCATAATCGAAGATTCCATCTTCTTATTTTCCGTTGTTTTTTTTTATCTGTGGGTTAATGCATGCTTTCACATTCCTTTGTTGGAATTTGGAAGAGAATATCACTTTTTGAAGAATGTTAACATTTGTTAAAAGCGAAGTAATTATTCGAGCATAATTACCACCCTACAAAATCGATACCACATTCCTCGATGCATGCACGAAGAGAATAAGGTTTATTTCTATGATTCTATCTTGATACAATTTAAATGTTTTTTTTTTTTATAAAGAAACTGGAATTTTATAAATGCTCAATACGGGCTGCGACGGAATCCGCTATAATAATTTAAATGTATATATTATTTTTTTGTTAATGCAAACATCTTATAGTTAGTACAATTGTTCTCTACTGAATCCATGATCAGTTAATACTCCTTGATCCAAGGACACTTGGAAAGGAAGACATCTATTTGTTCTGTACTGCAATATTACTGAATATATCTTCGAAATCGAAAATCTACTCAGCTTTCTATTTATATGACCACAAAATTAATGACCCTGATGTGATTTTAATTAATGTATTTTCTTGAATTGATAGATTTTGTTTTCATCGCAACGATATCGCAATAAAGATTGTTATCAACATAGTTTCTTTTCTTACTTTTGATTTTTTTTCCCCATTTTGTATCATCTTATTTTATTTATATATGAATGTTTAGTATATTGTAGTACTTGATTAGTACATGTATATTGTTATTTGTACATTGTTGCAACGTTAAACTTTTTAAAACGATAAACTATACTAGTTTCACGAAGAAAAAAAGAAATCCTTCAAATACTCTAAATTTTGTGATTATTATTATTTATGTGTTTGAAAGAAAAAAAAATTAGTTAAATTTTTTCTGTTTGAAAATTTATTTTTGGCTTCATATAAACTAAAATATGGGCTTCGCCATTCATATTGAGTATGGACCATAATAGTTTTATTTTTTTTAAATGAATGTGAGTACATTGTGTATCAATGGAGATTAAAAAAATCCTTAAAAAGTACAACCATAAATAAGATGGTTGAAATAAAAATATCATAAAAAAAAGAGTAAGCATTTAAAGTGCCATGGAAAATGGGTGTCTGAATGGTTAAATAAGATGGAACTACAACTAGGGGAGTTTAAGAGTCATATGCAAATAAAAACTAGAATCAAAATTCCGAACCCTCTTCTTCCAATTTTTTTTAATGGGAGTGACAATATAGATCAAGGTTACAATGCACTTTTTCATTACTAAATATATTTAGTGTAAGAACATGTGGTATTATTGCCAAGTTTACAAATATGTAAATGAGTCAATCATTTGAGTCTCATGGGGTTTGAACATGTAACCTCTTGAATAGGTATGTAATGAAGTTACCACTAGACCAAACAAACTTGGTTCCTCTTCTTCCAAATTTTAGAGAGAAAAATAAAAGGAAAACCAAAATTTTCCGAGAAACAAAATTAAAACCACGGAGACGTTGGGATATCGGTTTCTCTTTAACTAGATTCAGAGAAAACAATTTTATGTTACTAACAGGAGTATAACAAAACAAATTAAATAATAAACAGGAGTACTATAATAATAAGTGAATAATTTAAACAAACAAAACAATATAATAAACATTAAAATATAGACCGTAAAAAGTACTTACTATTATGCATAATATCAGAGGCTGCACAGCAAAAAAAATCAGTGCCCTTTTCTTTTCTTCTCTTTAATTGTTTTTTCCTCTTGGTTCACTTTTTATCGTATAATAACAATTTCATATAATTTATGTCTTGTTTGAGGAAGTACGCCTAAATGATCATTTTGCGATCATGGCTTGGATAAAATTGGCACTAAATCAAGATCACAACTTTTTGCCAACATGATCAACAAAGAAATCTGTTGTTACAATTTAGGGAACATGTACTACGTGCCTCTCTTCTCTCCTCTATTTTATTCTCATGCTTCAATTTCAATCACTCGAGTCTAATTCCATTACTTTTATGCGAAGAAGAAAAATAAAATAAAATAAAATTGGTATCATATATTCAACAATATCTTCTTGCTGGGTCCTCAATTCTTTTGGTAATCCTCTAAAAGTTCTTACACTTTATCTAATTTGATGATGTACTCACTTGTAGATATTATGTTAAATTTCAGTTTAGGGTTAATCCCGGCAAAAGTACCAATACTTTCAAAAAGTGGATCAATAAATACCAATTCTTTTTATTGCCCGGACAAAGTTCCAATTCTTTAGTTTTGTGTCCCTATAGGTACCTCCGTAAAAAAAATTGTCCTCCAACGTTACTCACGCCACGTAAAAGTTTTGGTTTTGTATTCCAATGCTTTTTTTACCCGAATAAAGTTCCAATTCTCTTGTTTTGTCTCCTCATATCACTTTCGTGAAAATTCCAAACCATTGATTATGCCGTTTTCGGCGTTCAATTAAAAAGTAATTAATTTTCTCCCTTTTAAGTACATATCCACGATTATCTTTGATCGTCCAACTTTCCGATGGCTAATTTACTCCGGAAATGTGGATAAAATTTTGTACCGGTGGCATGATTAACAATGGAGGACGATTTTTTTTTCGGAGGTACCTATAGGGACACAAAACTAAAGAATTGGAACTTTGTCCGGGCAATAAAAAAATTGGTATTTATTGGTCCACTTTTTGAAAGTATTGGTACTTTTGCCGGGATTAACCCTTTCAGTTTACAATTAAACTAAGAAAAAACACTTTTTGCAGAGAGTATTTTCACATTAATATCATGAGTAAAAATATTTCAGTCTCATGTTTTTTTTAATATTTAATGGTTTAAATTTAAATCTAAAGACTCAAATTTTAAAGTCAAATTCTTATATCCACATCAATTTTTTTTTTTTTTGAATTGAAGTCAAATTCTTACATCCACGTCATATAATTAATTTCCATAATAGTGGAATAGATTTTTTGGGGACATAAAATTATTTAGTGGTATTATATAGAATCTTCTTTTCTCATTAATTAAAGTCAATCTAAATATTTAACTCAAATAATTTCAACATAAAATAAATAACATTCTACAATATTAAGAAAATATTGGGCAATGGTGCATGTCAGCATGTGCAAAGATATAATTATAACAAAATGCAGGATTATAAAGTAAAATTCCTTGACCGTACTTTGACATTCGCAAATGAAGCGTGATGTTATCAATACTTCTTCTACAAAATAATATAAATAATAATGGCGAATGTATTTAAACTTAATTAAAGTTAATAATTATGCATTTAAATTTTATTTGTAAAGATCAAAGTAATCAAGTCGAATATCTTTCAATACTATTTTGAGACCACGTACGTAGTAACTAAGGATACGAGTGCCAATTTTGTTTAAACCTCAATAAATTCGCCACTATTTCATTCATGCACCGAATATAAAAATAAATGAAAATTTGCTGTCGAAAATCAAAATGTTGCCTTTATTTAGTAAATAGTAAATAATAGGATTAGTTTTGGAAAACGACAAAAATGGATTGAAGCCGGCTCAGCCTTCTCACGCCACGACGACGCATTACAAATATAAATATAAATATAAATATAAATACTCTCTCTCTGCTTTCCTTTGCAAACCAAAATCACTCTCACTCGCTTCCCTTCGAGAGCGATTCAATTCATACAGCCAGGTGAAGTGAGATCTATATATGTGCATACACGCGTATAGATATAGGGGTGTGTAAGTATGACAATGATTGTTGATGATGGTGAGGTCTGTGTGACTGTGCAGTACCAGTGGGTGGATCTGGCGATGGCGATGGCGGTGGTGTGCGGCGTGGTGGGGGCGGTGGTGGTCCTGGGGTGGGTCCTGAAGAGCGCCAACGAGTGGATTTACGAGCGCCGACTGGGGGAGAAGCGACGGAGGTTGCCGCCGGGTGATCTGGGATGGCCCTTCATCGGCAACATGTGGTCCTTCCTCCGAGCCTTCAAGTCCTCCGATCCCGACTCCTTCCTAGCTTCCTTCGTCTCCAGGTATATCTATATGTATATCATCACTCTGCACTCAGCTCTTACGGAGAATATTAGAATTCCTGATGAAACGGCGCATGTGTCCTTGTCTGTCAGAATTTAATTGTTTCAGGGGTATTTTTGTCATTAAGAGCTGCACGTAAAAACGCCATTGTTTTTGCCTCTAACTTTCTTGCTGGGTTTGGATTTCAACTTTCAAGGCTCTCTTCACTTCTCTAAAGTGGATATTTGTGCATAAGATGATGAGATGCGCAAAAATAGAAAAAAATAATAAAAAAAAAGAGAGTGAGAAGAAAGGAAAGCCTCCATTTTCTCACCGTTCCTATCTTTGCTTTTTTGTGCGGTTTTTATTTTACGTTTTTTATTCTATACCTTTTATGTGTTGTTAAAATATATTCCATGGTTTGCACTATTCAAGTTTATTTTGTCTCTTTTGCCCTTTGATTAATTTGTAATTGATGATATATTATCGAGAGCTTTTACGTCATATTAATGGTAGTACTAATATCTCATCTTTTCCTAAGCTAAAGAATTATGATACGACTAATAGATATTATTGAGAGCTTTTACGTAATATATCCTCAAGGTTAGTAATATTAATTTCATTTTAGATTTTTGCTTTTTTTTTTCCTACCTTCTAATTTTATTTTTGATAACAGTATTATGTTTCTATCTTTCTAAAAAGTTAAGACTAACATATTGGCACGGTTTAATATAGTTTTGTTTTTGGAAAAAATATTGTTTTTGATTTCAGTTTTTGAAAAAAAACGGACATATGTTTGGTAAATTGTTTATAAAATAATTGTTGTTAATAACAAAAATTATTTAGTACTTGGTAAAATAAATTATTTAATGTAAAATTATTTAGTAGTCGATAATTTTAGGGATTTTTAAAAATGAACTTAATCGAAACTAGAAAAATAGAGTACACTGAGATAAAAATAAAAACAAAGTGTAAAAAGTAAAGTAGTCAGTTTTGGGTGTCCTCTCAAAATTCCAATCGTAGACTTATTTGATTCTTGTATTGATGTGACGTCAGCAGATGGGTCCCTGTCTTGACAGTGATTAGTGATAGTATTAGTGGGAAGTTTTAGAAGGTCTCGTGTGGAACATGGTTGGTTATGATATGTCACGTGGCGTAGGCCACAAGAAACAAATTCGATTGAATTTTTGATTTATTGAATAATTAAAATAAAAATGTTAAGTGTAATAGTACGTGGTTTGGCAATAAAAATGGAATAATATAAGTAGAAGGTGGATTGGTGAGTCACTCTTAGCAAACTGAAATGTAGTGATTAGTTGTAATTGTAGTTGTTACTATTCAAGTATAAATTTGATTTGTTTGTTAATATTTCCCTTTTTGTTTTAATCGACTTTGGATATTTCAAGTTTAAGATCCTTATCGTGTTTATCCCAACTTACTCAACCACTCATGGAAGTTTTCAGCACGGCCCCTCTCGGTCTCGATCTGAAAATCGGACCTATATGTAAAAAAAAAAACCAAGAACCAAGACGTGGCCAAGACTTTTCAAAGACCGACCCGGCTTGGTTTTTGGCAAGTGGTTCCCGGTTTCCAGCCCATTTGTAGTAATATTTTTTTAGATTAATTATTGTAGTTTTTGCTTTTAAGGTGAACAAATCTCAATTTTTTGTATGAAGAAGAAAAATATACACATATTTTGATAAAAATAATTAAATTTAAATACATTTCTTCAACTTTAAACTCTGACTTTGCTCCTGCTTGAACCTTATATCTTAACGATATAAGATGAAATACTCTACATGAAAGAAAAAAAAAACGTGCTCTTTTCAGGTACGGGCACACGGGAATGTACAAGGCCTTCATGTTCGGGAACCCGAGCATCATCGTCACGGCGCCAGAGACGTGCAAGAGAGTGCTGACAGACGACGAAGCGTTTCAGCCAGGCTGGCCTCGTTCCACCGTGGAACTCATCGGGAGGAAGTCGTTCATAGGGATTTCGTACGAAGAGCACAAGCGGCTGAGGAAGCTAACGGCGGCGCCGGTGAACGGCCACGAAGCGCTGTCGTGCTACATCCAATACATCGAAGAGAACGTGCGAATCTCGTTGGAGAAGTGGACTAAAATGGGAGAGATCGAGTTCTTGTCTCATGTTCGGAAGCTTACTTTCAGGATCATCATGCACATTTTTCTCAGCTCGGAGAGCGAACCGGTGCTTGAGGCGTTGGAGAGGGAATACACGACACTTAATTATGGAGTTCGAGCCATGGCGATTAATATCCCGGGTTTCGCTTACCACAAAGCACTCAAGGTGAAGCGTGGTGCTATTCTTGTTTTAGTATATATTTTTTTTATAAAATTATTAGAATTCCCTTTTAAGCGTATCACATTGTTTAGTTTGTCCCATCTCTGTTAAATTTACTACTATTATCGTTAAAAGTTTTATACATGTTCGTAAAAACTCAACGGAAACTGTCAAGTATTTCAGAGAGAGAGAGGGAAACCGAGATGACGGGGTGCAAATTGATACAAACAAAGTTCACAAGGAAAGCTAAAACAATGCGACTAGTTCATGGGAAAGACTAATAGATAATACGGATATGGATATGATTGTTAATTGGACCGTGTCTCAAAGAGACTAATAGATAATACGGATATGATTGTTAATTGGATCGTGTATGGTATTATGTACTAAGAAAAGTAACCATAACAGATCTTTGGCTTAATGGTAATATCTAACGAGCGCAGGCGCGGAAGAAACTTGTCGCGTTGTTTCAATCCATCGTGAACGAGCGAAGGAGTCAGCGAAATCAGGGAATCGTGAGGGCGACGAAGAAGAAGGACATGATGGATGCTTTGCTCGACGTGGAAGACGCGAATGGCAGAAAGCTGAGCGACGAGGAGATCATCGATGTTCTGTTGATGTATTTGAACGCAGGCCATGAGTCTTCTGGTCACATCATGATGTGGTCTGTCATCTTCCTTCAACAAAACCCTCAAGTCATGAGCAAGGCTAAGGTACTTGTTTTGAGACCCCCTGAACGTTAGTTTGTTGCAGAAATGCGCCTTGTTATTTTAAAAAGTTGCATATTGTCCTTTAAAGTGTTAAAAAGATGATATCTTATATATTTGAGGAAAAAATAAAGAAACATGGAATTTTTGGGAAAAAATAAAGAAACATGGAATTTTTGGGAAAAAAATAAAATTATAAGATTGGAGAGTAAAATCAAAATTAACAAAAATACCCCTCGATTATATTTTGTTAATCCAAAGTTCAAAGTATCTTTTTCTGATTAACAGAGATAGTTTGTTTAAATTTATCCCAATCAATTATCCTCTCTTTGAATTTGGTGATTATGCAGGCAGAACAAGAAGAGATCATAAAGAGAAGGCCGTCTTCGCAGAAAGACTTGACCCTCAAGGAAGTTCGAGAAATGGAATATCTTTCCAAGGTATAATATACTTTCTTTGCCAATATCAACTTCCTTCAATTCAACTATATACTTCTTTGGTATTTTAATTTTTAATTACTGATTATTAGGTAATTGATGAAGCACTTCGGGTGACAACGTTCTCGCTCACCGTGTTCCGAGAGGCAAACTGCGACGTCAATATGAACGGTTAGCTTTATTAGGCTAGTATATTAATTATGTATATTTACTATTATATCCTTGTGAGGTATTATAAATACCCAACTATCATTTATTATTATCATTAAATAAATCATATTCACGTTATAAGCTTATGCATAGTATATTATCTGCAATGTTTCTCTAAAAAAGAAACCACTGATTAAAATAAAAAGGTTAATTAACGGCTATCCGTGTGGTGGATCCATGATACAAAAGTTTTGAGGGGCTAAATAATGAGGACGAGGTTAAGCTGAGTACGTATAATATATATATATATATATATATATATATATATTCATGGTAACAAATTATGAAAAATGAAGAAAGTTATGGCAAAAATTGAAAGAAAAAAAAAGTCAAGGTGCTAAATACCTCTCAACTTATTTTTATAAAAGCCCCTCCAACTTTACTTTTTTCGCACCTTACCTTCAACTTTGATCTTGGTTACGAAATCCATAAATGGCTATTGTTTTCAGGGTACATTATTCCCAAAGGATGGAAGGTCCTTGTCTGGTTCAGGAGTGTTCATTTAGATCCAAAGATATATCCGAACCCGATGGCATTCGATCCTTCGAGATGGGATGTAAGTTTAAGATGCAAATTTCCTTGTTCCCAAACTCAATATCGCTTGTAAATTCGTGACCACAGTTTTAAATTTTTACCTGCCGTTTTGTCTTAAACGATACAGGACTTCACGCCGAAAGCAGGTTCGTTCCTTCCCTTTGGAGCAGGAAGCAGGTTATGCCCAGGAAACGACCTCGCGAAGATGGAAATCTCGATCTTCCTTCACCATTTTCTCCTTAATTATCAGTGAGTCTTGCTTCAACCTCTTACTTTTTCCAGCTCGTTAATAAAATAAAATAAAAACCTAAGAGCTAAATAAAATTTACAGTTAAGCATCAATATTTGTTCATTATAATAACACGGATCTCTTTTTGAGCATCAATATAGGTAATTGTATTGATGGATTTGAATGTGTCTTCATTCAACCCTTAGAACATATAATTTATCTATTTACGTAATTTTTTCTCATGATAAAAAATACCTGAATTTTTAATTTGAACTCGATATCAATAGTATATTCTTTTTTTATTTATTTAATTACATATATGATCTAATTATTTGATAAACAATATTACAAGCAATGCAGCTTCTTGTTTGCACCAACTTTTCATTCTCTGATTTACTAGTAAAACTTTACCCAGAGAAGTCATGAGCAATTTCAACATATTACTAGCGTCTGGCTTCCTCAGAATTTATTCTCTAAAAAACCATATGTAATTTTATCAAAAGGAACTTCGTATCCGTTTTCTCCTCCGTTTTTTAAATGTATTCTGGTTTCGTTAATGATGGCAGGCTGATAATGACGAACCCCGAGTGTCCTCGGATGTATTTGCCACACTGTCGCCCTAAAGACAACTGCTTGGCCAGGCTCCAGAAATGCCCATGAAATTAAGAGAAAAGAAAGAAGTATGATTATAATTAAGAGCAAAATAAATAAATTTTGTATTGGTTTGGTCTTTTGGTTGTTAGGTTGAAGAACAATGGGTATTTTGCTCATCCTATGTTTAATGCAATTGCTATTTTGGAAGCTTTTTTTTAGTATAAAGTGGTCCATGCAAATTCATCATATGGATGTCATGTTATAATAATGGAATTTTTGAATATATGTTATAATTTTGGTGAATAATGCTGTTGAAAAACGGATGAATAAAGATGAAGAGATCCTTCTTTCTTTCTTTCAAAAAGATAAGATAAAAAATGAAGAGATCCTTGTGGCAAAAATGGTTTATTCGAGAAAATCAAAATATAATTATTAATATAGACATTGTTGATTTTTTGGATTTTTGTCTTTATGCGGCCTTTTCCTTTGTAAAATAGCTATATCATGTTTCTGATTTTTGTATTTTTTTATTGGAACGTAGCATTTGTCTCAATATATTTCTTGTATTAAAGTTACCATGATACTCTTGAAGAGTCAAATAAAGAAATAAAGAAATAAAAATAAAATCAAGGTTGTATAGATATAATGATAAAATTGAAAGCATAAGAGCTATATAAAGATAAAATGCAAAAACGCTAAAAAAAAACTCTGTAACAAGCTGTGTGTCCTAAAGCTCTACTAAATTAATGTTTTTAATAAGTTAAGACATAAATTTGTGCCTATCATATAAGAGTTATAAAGTTGAAAAATTCAAAATTAAGATCCATTTTTTATTTATTTTTTTTAAGACAGAGGTGTATATAGAAAAAAATATAAAATAGACTGATATAGCTATTTTACAAAGTAAAAGGTTAAATGTGAACAAAATACAAAGTTAGGGACTTAATAGATCAAAACCCTAAATCGAAACACTGTTGATCCCCCAAAATCCCCAAATCTCATTCCCATACGAAGAGAAAACCACCGCTCCTTTGATCGTCAGCGACGATGGACGAGGGCAACAATGGCGATGAAGCAGCACCTGCATCTCCAGGTAAGACAGTGAGTGAGTTCAGAGTGAAGCTAATCTGTTCTTGATGCTTGTTTGACCATTTCCATCCAGGGTTGGACACACCCGCCATTGATGAGCTGAAGAAAGACGAAGCAGTGCCTGTCGAAGAAGACGGTGACCATGTCGAGAAGGCCACTGTCGAGAAGGACTCTGTCGGAAAGGCCACTGTCGAAGTCAGCGACGACGACGAGGACATGGAGTTGCTTCGCGAAGAAGAGCAACGCGCCCGCGAGGAGGAATTCCAGAGGGCCAGAGAAGCTACCAGATGGTGGGATCAGCTCCCCAGGCCGACGGAGGGAGATGATTCCGACGGAGAGTATCGATCCGAAGAGGACCTCCACAGTCTGGACAGCGACGACGAGATGCCGAACCGAAGCAGGAAGGAGTTCACTCCGAGGAGCGACTGGTCCGATTTCCGATTCAGCGTCGGGCTGGAGTTCCCCACCGTCGACCTGCTCAGGCAGGCGTTGAAGGAATACTTCACCGTTAGCGACCGGGAGTTCCGCTACTCGTTCAACAACAGAGAGAAGCTGAAGGCGGTCTGCAAATCTCCGGGCTGCGGTTGGTGTCTTTACGCAAAACTGCAAAGGCGAGACAATATGACTTTTACGGTAACCCGTCTGGTGGACGAACACGCCTGCAGTAGACTCTTCAGTTCTAGGCTCGGGGACGCGGGCCAGATGGATCAGCGTTTCCTCGGCTGTTAGGCGGCTCAACTTTATATGTCTTTATATTAGCATTAGATGTTAATAACTATAATCTTCTATGATTTTGTGATTTTAAGACTAATGATTACTGATCTTATGAGCTTTATGTAGAATTATGTGTCTGTCGCTATTAGTTCGAGGCTTACTGCTTGTGAGGTAGCAGGAGATCGCCTGGGTTCCAGTTTAAGACTTTTTAACCTTGGTTTTGTCGCGTTTTCGTTGGTCCTTGCCAATTCCCTTGAGTTCACTGCCAGTTTCTCTCTGAGTTCCTTATGCTCTGAGCTTCAGGTGGGTATTTTCAGACTCTACATTGCAAACTCTTTTCATAGTCTTTGCACATACGTGTGTGTGTGTATATATATATATATATATATATATCTTGGTTGTTTATTTAATTTTCTAGAGAGATTGGGTTACTTAGCTCACTGAGTGATGTGCTCAGGCTTATTTTGAAGACGTGAAAATGAGACTTTGGTTAGTGTATCTTGAGAGGGGCTGTTTGGTTTGGAAATTTCATATCCAATCTTTCCAAAATGACCAAGAAAACTGAAGTTCATTCAATGGCATTGCTTGCTTTTCGCCTTAATAGTGCGGTTTCCGGAATAAGTCTCCTTTCCTCCTTTGTTACTTGGTGGACCACCTGTTCGGAAAACCACGAGCTCTTCAAACTTTTTGAAGCAAGAACTTGCGAAAATTAGTTTGACGTCGACCTAGAAATCTGAAAATGTTACAACTTCAAACTGTTTCACACACCTTCCGACAGTAGCACGTTCTCAACTTTCTTCCCTGATTCCGCGATGTTGGATTGTCTTTACCAAGGTTTAGAATTGCTAATTTAAGCCTCGATGCGTATATCCTTGAAGCGTAGCCTTGATAGATACCATATAATTTTTTTAAAAATAATATAAATAAGATAGATAAAATATTTTATAAAAAAAATAACATAATCTTTAAACACTAAGACTTAACAAGGGTTTGGTTCCTTAAGATAATGATACGATTTGCAGTACAATAGGTAACTAGACACATAAAAATAGATATCATAATAAAGAATTATATTATGTATCTCCAACAATAGGTTAGTAAATAAAAAAAGATGTGACCGAGGCGTACGCCGTGATAACTCACTGCAAGGCGACACGCCTCATTTCGAAACTACCTTGGTCTTTATGCCCTTGAATAAATGGGGAATATAAAAGAAGAAAAATATATATTTTAAGTTGAGAGATTTATAGATTCGTTTTATTCCAGAAATTATGGATGTGTCAGTTTTCAAAGAGAGGTTTAATCTCAGCTCTAACAGAGATGAAACCGATGGAAGCACAAATTTTTTTTAAAAAAAAACAAAAAACAAATATTGAGCACTTAACACGCGATAACAAATGTTTACCGGAATGTGCCACCCCAAATTACTACTATAGGAGTACTCATGACACAGTATGTATGAAGTCCTTGTCAAGACACAGAATTGCTTCACGCACTCGAATACACACAAACACGCTCTCGAGCTCGGATAAAAAAACCACGGATCCGATTTTATATCAAATATGTCGTTGTAAGTTCTTTTAACGGTAATAGTACTCCAAAGCCACAAAACAATGTCGATGTCCAATTTCATTTGTGTTGAGTTAATGTTTAAGTTAGATACACACAAAAAGATACACACAAAAACACGCTCTCGAGCTCTAATAACAAAACCAAGGATCCGATTTTATATCAAATATGCCGTTGTCATTTCTTTTAACGGTAATAGTAATCCAAGGCCACAAAACAATGTCGATGTCCAATTTCATTTATGTTGAGTTAATGTTTAAGTTAGAGACGCACACAAACACGCTCTCGAGCTCGGATAACAAAACCAAGGATCCGAGTTTATATCAAATATGCCATTGTAACTTATTTTAACAGTAATAGTACTTCAAGGCCACAAAACAATGTCGATGTCCAATTTCATTTATGTTGAGATAGAGACACACACAAACACGCTCTCGAGCTCGGATAACAAAACCAAGGATCCGATTTTATATCAAATATACCGTTGTAATTTCTTTTAGGGTTCTTAAGGGTAATAGCCAATCTTGAAAGTGGGTTTAGCAAAATAGCCAAACTTTGGTTAATTTTGTAAACTCGCCAATTAACCATTTAAGTAAAATTTCTAATTACATTCTTACCCTTAATAATTCAAAACATAATAAAAAATAAATAAAATTAATAACGTAATTTATGGGTTATTAATCTGAAAAAAAATAATTACATTAATTACAAATCGACCAATTGATTGAAATTGGTATTTATTTGGTAACAATAAATTTCAACCACCTCACCTTTTTTTAGCTGATTTAAATTTTAAACTTATTTACATTGACCTCATTCATATTCTCTCTCATCGAAGACACACTCTCACCGAGCTATCTCCATATTCTTCGAGCTTCCATGGTCTTCGACACAATCACCGGCCATTAACGACGAAATCATCACCGGCGAGGCTTCACCGTCTATCAACGAGTATGGCATTCAAATATTTTGCTAGTATATTAAGGTTGGGTTAATACATGGGTTAGGGTTGATTTTTTTCTGTTAATTTGGGTATTTTGGGTTGAAAATCGATTGCATGTGTTTTTATTGGCCATCGGCGAGATTATCTCCGACGAGGCATCACATGCGTTATGCTTTGTTTGCTTTAATACACGATATTTGGTTTGGGTTTTTTATGTTAATTCGGTTTGGGTTACTAACGTGTTTGGGTTTTTAATACCCGATATTCGGTTTGGGTTATTGAATGGAGCTCTTTGTTTGTGTTAATTTATGTTTTTCTGTTCATATGTTCATTCGGTTATTTTGTTGATGAAATCCCTCATTATTTAATGTTGATTGTCATAGGAAACAATATCAAGCGCACACGATCAAGTGTCAGAAAACAGAAATCATCAAACAAGGGGAAAGTCACTGCTGTACCGATTGAACTTGTTGAGGTACGTTAAGTTCTGTTAATATGTTTCCGAATCGTAATAATTTATTTCACTAATATAATCTATAATTTTGGTTTGCAGCCCAGTAGTTATGTTGTGCCTAAATCGAATTAGAAGCCAAAACAAAGGATTCATTCCCACTCAAAACTGTCCATTCTGAATAATATTGCTGGCCATTAAAAAACGGAGAACTTGTGTAATCTATTTGCGGCAGGACCGTTTGGCTATTTTTTAAAAATAAATGGCACAACTTTTCTGAAACAATTAGTGCACCAAATGGTCATGTGTCAAGTTAATGGAGATGACAAACAGTAGTGTTTGTGCTTCCGAGTTGGACCCGAGCTTGTGGAGTTTACAATCAAAGAGTTTGAAGACATTTCTTGTAATATTTGTTAATTTCTGTTCATATATTGATTGCTGGTAATATTTGTTGATTTCTGGCCATTTTGGTTGATTTCAGGATTCATTATCTTCATTATCATTATGTTTTGTACAGCTCTCAAATGTGGCCCGCTTCCAAACATGTTCATGCAACTTCCAATTGCGAACAAGCTTCAAGAAAAATTCTTCAAAACTCCAGACAATCGAAAAATCGGTGATTTGTTGAACCATATATATGTAGATGAAATACCGGGAAATGACAAAGAAAAGGTTGCATTGATGAACTTAGCAATATTGGAGTGTATTGTGCTACCAAAGCAACATTCAAACGGTATCATTGCACATCACCTGCAATTATCCAACAGTCCTGAAGCATTTCGTTCGTATCCTTGAGGTAGAAAGAGCTTCGAAGCTTTAAAAGACAGTTTGAAGAAGTCAAAAAAATTCGGTTCAAGAGTGAGGGGTTACGATATTAATGGGTTTATATTCCCATCAATAGCGTTGGCTTTTGAGACAGTTCCGTGCTTTGAAAAAGACGGGTTCACCTCACGGAATGGTTCATACGACGAACCGCCATTGGTTAAGTGGGTTTATGACTCATCACCGGACTGAGATGAATTGACGCAGAATATATTTGCATGCGAAACCGTAAGCGTAGTAACCAAAATTTAAGATTATTTTATTTATCATTTTATATACTAACGACATTATATTTTTTGAAGGTCCAAGTAGTCGACTACAATGTACGGACTGTTTCGCGGGAGCATGTTGTTAGGGAGACTTCGAGGTCCTCTTCGCAGAATAATCCGGTTATGACAGTGGACGAGAGTAGGAAGTGGTTCGATGAAATAGCCCTGCTGAGAAAAGACAAGAGCTGCTTAAAGAAAGAGTGTCCGTTCTTGAGAAAATCAGGTGCTTGGATTGTGCAAAAACTGCTCAGGTAGTGGAAACGTACTCGTTAATTTCTGTTTTTGTTTCGGGTTTAGATATTAATTATGATTAATTTACGTTACTAAATGTTTATATATTGAAATTTAGGATGACACAACTCCCTTACCTGTGCCTCGCAATGAGCGAGCAAATTCAAACACCAGTTCAACGCTACCCAACATTAACTTGTTGACTGAAGCCGCTTCTGCAAAAAAGAATTCAGGTGTTGTAAATAATGTGACTGAACATTTCTGTTTATTGTTGTTGATTGGAGTTAATTAGTGTTTGAATTCATTTAGTAGAAACGTACTCATTAATTTCAGTCTTTGTTTCGAGTTTGACTATTAATTATGATTAATTTAGGTTACTAAATGTTTATATATTGAAATTTAGGATGACAAAACTCCCTTACCCGTGCCTCGCAATGAGCGAGCAAATTCCAACATCAGTGCACCGGTACCAAACCTTAACTTGATGACTAAAGCCGCTTCTGCAAAACAAACTTAGGTCTTGTAAATAATATGATTGGAAACGATTTGTTTATTATTGTTGATTGGAGTTAATAAATGCTTGATTTATTTAATATAGGTTGACACAACACCATTACCAGTGCCGAGCAAGAATCTTTCAAGTTTGATCATCAGTCCACATGTAACATATTGTACATTTCTGTTTTTTTTATTAGTCTGCGTTGATTGGAGTTAATAAATGTTTGAATTCATTAAATTAGGTTGAAACAACACCATTACTAGTGCCGAGCAAGAATCTTTCCAGTTTGATCATCAATCCACAGGTAAGAATTAACTATAAATCTTTTACATCGTTAATATGTTACCAAATTAGTGTCATGGAGTTATATATTAACAAGCTATAAATCTGTTTTTGTAGGCCAACAGAGAATCAATAAAACGTGACTTACATTTTATTCATAACAACATTTATTTGATTGATGATGCGGGAATTGATTCACAGGAAGAAAATGAAACCGTACAGAGAGAAGTGGTGCCAAAATCGAAGGTGTTACCATTGGATTATACACGAAAGAAAGTGAAGAATAGAAAGCACAGACACAACCGGAAGTCGTTAGCTTCCGAGAAAAGAGGACTGTCAAACCAGGACCATCCATGAGGACGCCATACACTCAAGGGAAAAAGCCAAAAAAAGATGGAATCAATGACGAGGGAGTTGTGGGTGCAAGTCAACCATCTTTCGATCTGGGGATTTGAATTTCGTTTCGTAATTTTAATATGTAGTCGAGTTTATTTAATAATTTGCAGTATGTAGTTTTTATGGAAAAACAATTTGGCCATGTTTTTTCATTACGAACCGTATACATTACGAACTGTATATTCGACTTTGTTATTTTGGGACGAAATCAAGTAGTTATTAATCAATATAACTAATATCGATTGTTAAATTGGTGTTTATTGTTCATTCTTAAGAAGTATTTTGGTTAATTTCACACGGTAATTGATGAATATATATGAAATACACTATTAGTTTACGTTAAAACTCGTTTATAAAATTATTTAATGACTACAAAATGAAAAATGAATACTCACTTTTTAAGTTATATATAATTTTACCATTTTCTTTTTATAATACATAAACGGTTAATTTCTGATTTACAAAAACACATAAGCTTCTTTTAGATCATTTTTTTACGTGATTCGGGTTATAATTTTGTTTTGTAGATTGAGAAATATATTAGCCAAAACGAAATAAATTAAGTTGAATAATAATTATTTTTCGACTAACATTCATTATGTGTTGACATATAAGCATTTTGAACCAAATCTATGTCAAAGTTAACGAAGATAAACAATGGTACTATGAATAAAAACCAAGAAGCTATCATCGCAATTTAGGAACAAATAAAATAGACAAAATAATTAAATGATTCGATACACAATTTTGTGGAAACTGTTATCATCGAGTTCACGAAATTGGCTACGCCAAACAACTCCTCTTGTTTTGCCCCGATTTTCCACACCTCCCGCAACGATTGTGGTACAGATGATGCAACTCAGATTTTGAACGGAATATTTTCATCTTGGGTCTTCCTGGTTGACGCTTCTTGACAGGAGGATTTATTACATCCGCATCGGTAGACAGATCCCAAGCACCGTCATGTGTTACCCGATTAACATCATGTGAATACATCGCTATACACGCATCTTTTGTGAAATATTCGGGAATGAAATCGATGGGCCTTTAATTCATCCTATATAGAGCTGCTGCAGAATGCGAACACGAGAAGTCATTAAGTTTCCAAACGCAACAAGAACATGTCTTTAATGCAATATTAACGATGTTGTGCACCGTGCCCTCAATAACCTCAATCTGGTTGTCATTAATAGCCTCAACCTGATATAACATAAAATTAACAGTTTTTAATAAATATCAACACTACTAAAAACACTAAAATAAAGCATTAAGAACTACCTATCAATGTGAAATAATAAGTATCTAAACTATTAAACTATAAATAAGAAAAAATATTGTGATATAATAAACAAAATTACGTTCATTCTGCGTGCTTTACTCTCAGCTTCCACGAGTACGTTTTGAGCATGGGCAGTGAATCCATTGACCATCTTGAGGATCAAAGCACGTTGTTTGTTAAGCCATCTTTGTAGCAAACATCGCCAACTCAAGACAAGTGCGCTTACTGGCCACCCATGTAATACATTTGTTGCATGCACACACCGTACTTTGCTTCCGGGAAGACACGCTTAACAGCCTTCGATATCGCTGGAGCCCGGTCAGAAATAATAACCAAATCTTCTCTAACCCCGTAGAGTTTTCTTATGTTTTTCATAAACCACGACCAAGATTTATATTTTTCGAAACCAACTATTCCAAAAGTCAACGGGAAGATATGATTATCCCATCAAGTCCAGCAGCCAACAGCAATGTACCATGGTACTTGCCTTTCAAATGCGTACCATCTACTGAGAAAACCGGCCGACAATATTTCCATCCATGAATGGAAGCAGCAATCGCCAAAAATAAGTACTTGAAAGTTCCCTTTGTCATCAAGCTTCGATTCTGTATAGCTTCTTGGAAATATGAACAACAAATATGAAAATTATGTTAACATTAACAGATTGCACGTCTAGGAGTTTACAATCAAAGAGTTTGAAGACATTTCTTGTAATTATTAGTTTTATTATTAAATATAATTATTCATTTTAGAAAAGTGGATCAAACAAAATAAATAAAGAAAAAGAAATCACCGTTCACGATTCACTCAAGCTCCGCTCCGATCCGGTTCACGGGTGAAACGAAATCGCTTAATATGTTTAATAATAATAACCAATAAGAATCATATGATTATTTAACGACAATTTTCAAAAAAAAGAATAATATATAAATAAAAAAATATATTAAACAATTATTATTATTGTAAAATGCAAGCACAAATAAAATATCATGCAAATAAATAAAAATATTTTTTTGTTAAATATAAATATGACTACTATTTTTTGTTTTAGAATAGGGTTAATGACGGCAAAATACCCAAAGTTTGGTCAAAGAACCCCTCGGGTACCCAAAGTTTAAAAGTTGTGGCAAAAATACCCAAAGTCACATTTGGGGAGTTGACCACTTCATTCTTATAACGCCATTAACTTACCCAATAACTCTGGCCACGTGGAAAAATCTGTTTCGTTAAGTGTAATCATTAGAGGTTCAATTAGTTGTATTATATAGTATTACTTAGGGGTTTAATTAGCTGTTTTCTCGTAAACGAGGCTGATATGGGCTTGTCAACGTGGAAAAAATTGTTCTGTCAGCAATCCACGTTTGTCAGCGTGGTCAGAGTTAACATGTAAATTAACGGTGTTACGAGATTGGAGTGATCAACTCCCCAAATATGACTTTGGGTATTTTTACCACCATTTTTAAACTTTGGGTACCCGAGGGGTTCTTTGACCAAACTTTGGGTATTTTTGTCATCATTAACCCTTTAGAATAAGTGGTGTGTATTTTGTTATGTCTTGACTTTATAAACAATTTGTATGTGTTTATTAGTTATTATTATTAAACATATTAAACAATTTTATTCGACGCGTGAAGCGGATCGGAAACGGAGTTCAAGTGAACCGTGAGCGGTGATTTTTATTTCGTTCTAACCACTTTTAAAAAATAAATAATTATAACCATTAATGAATATTTAAATATTCATTATTTGTTATTATTGGAAAAAAATATTTTTTATTAAAAATAAAAATAAAAGTAAAAAATAAGTTTGTTTAAAAAATAAAAATATTATTAAAAAATATATTTAAAAAATATTAATTACGTGGCATGCCACGTGGCGGCCAAGTGCCATGTGGCAAATACTGATTGCCACGTAGGTGGATTTTCTCGGTCAACTCCCAAATGTCAAGTTTGGGTACTTTTGCCGCCATTTACGAAGGTTGTATACACAACAAAGAATTTGACCAAAGGTTGGGTATTTTCGCCGCAATTAACCCTTTTTATTTTGGAAGCTATTTCTATTCACTTTTTTTCCCTCTTATTGGTCAATAGTAAATAGTAATTAACATACTGGCTTAGTTTTCTCTCTTATTTTTCCTGACCATTTATTTCTTTTTGAAATTTACAAACTATAATAACTTCCTTTGTATAGTAAAAAATCACGATTTTCACATTTTAAACAAATATTTAAGTCATGAAATAAAATTTGATAAAACTAGCTCTTAAAAAGCATGAGAAAATTCGAAATCGGAAACGTGCAACACACGTTTCTATTTCGAATTAGATAATGCTGTCAAATTCCGTAGATAGTAGTGTACTTTACAAAACTATAATTTCCGTAACATTAACATCCTGCATTATTGGGTGAGGGTTGCCTGCGCCCATCACATGTTTGGACCCGGTGTTTCAAAAATCGAGACATGCTAGTCCGCAAGAAAATCGCAAATCGGCATACTCAAGAAAATGGCCACTCGAGCTAGGAGAAGACGGGCAAGAGAACCGCGAATGAAATGACAATTAAGAGAGAGATCGATAAGAAACTTTAAAATGAACCTATCGGAGAGATCAAAATATAAAGTTATAATTTTTTTATCGGGATATTTTACGTTATATTACTTGCATGCATGTTAAAAAAATTATAACTTATATCGTTTTTTTTATTGTGACACAAATTTTTATTGATGTAAAAAATTTAAGCGTAAATAATTAAGATTTTTTTGTTGACTTTTAGTATAAAGTTTTACGTGGCGACATATGATTTGACCGTGCTTTTGGCACCTCTAGACAACATTTTGGGTTATTTTTCTTTACCGTATGGCAATAAAATTGACCAATAATTTCTTAGAAAATTGTATTTAGAATGGAATAGTTCAATAATTTATATAATGCCTGTTTGAAACCATTTTCCGGTTTTTGATCCGGATTCCAATTTAAACTCCATATATTTTAGGGTAAATGAAGGAAATGCCCATTTGTAACACAACGTTTCAAAAAAATACCCATTTCTATTTTTGGTAAAAAAAACCACCAACAAAATAAAATGTAGACCAATATACCCTTATAATTTTTGGCATATTTTTTAATGAAGTGTAAAATAAAGACGTGTTGTATATTTAATTAATTAAAATTAAATAAAATATTGAGTAAACACTCGTTAGATTTGAAAAAAAAAACTGTTTTCATCCTAATAAGTAGCAAAAAAATAACTGAATCTATTTATCCATCTATAATTAATATTCAAATAAAAATCCCTATTATTCAGCATTTTTAACGATTAGTAATTGAGTCTAATTCAAAATTTATTCGAATATAATTAGGGGTAGTATAAGTAGTATTAATTCGTAAATTAAGTTACCAATTCTAAATAGTATTATTTTAAGTTAAGTTACGAATTGTAATTGTAATTTAACTTACAAAATTATACTAGCAAATCAATATATCTGTAAATGTAATTTAAGTTACAAATTTATAATACTAAATGACTATGCCTGTATTCGTAATTATATTTACTTAACTATGTTTACGATTCTGTATTATTTTGTAACTATATTTACGATAAATTATTTTTATGTAACTATAACTATGATTCTATATTTACGATTCTGTATTTTTACGTAGCTATATTTACTAATCATCGTCCCATGTACAGGAATTAAAGACTTAAATAATTTGCAAAAATCATTTACAAAAGATTGACAAAACTGTAAATAAAATTTATGAAAAAATGACGATTAAAACAGTAAAGATATTTACAAAAATCATCTCAAACCATTTACATACCATTTACAACTCCAAAGTCGTGTAAAAGAACAAAAATAATTTACAAACGAAATGAAATTACATAAGTTGTAAACAATGTCAAACTGTAAATGACCCAAGTGACTGATGAGCGCACATTGGAACTTGTTGACGCCATTGAAGGATTTGTTGATTTCATTACCTAAAGTCATACACAATAATAATTACGAATTAACATTGAGAATTCAAACTCAAGATGAACTGTAAACACAAAGTAACTGTTGCAAATTAACTTAAAGCATAAGCACAACATTCATTACCTAAAATTTGTAAGTTAAATTACCAAAATTTTGGTGATATAAATTACCAAACACACACTCAATAATGAAAACACATGAAAACACATATAGATTTGAAAAAGTTTTTTTTCCCTCTAACATTAAAAACTGAAGTTGTATGTGCAATGATATGAAAAAGGAACAATTATAAACAGCACATGTCTCCATATTAAATAAATAAATGTTTGAGCCAATATTTTTTAGCAGATCTCGTAATATAAATGACCACGATTTTGGTAATTATAATTTCGAAATTATAATAAGAATTAAACTTACCATTGGTGTAACTTAAATTTCGGTAATTATAAATACGGATAATGTAAGATCAATGTCAAATTTAAGGAAAAATCGAATCAGAGATTTGCCCCTCAACATGAATCAAAATTAGAAACAAAATACCTTAAGATTGGTAATTATAAATACGGGTTCAAAATATATCAATCAAATTTTGCCCTAAACATGATCGATATCAGACATATTCAAAAATAAGAAACAAATTCAAAAAAGAAATCACTTAATCCTATACTTCCACAACGGTTAAAGATTAATTAAACCCACATGCATAGGAAATACCCCACTTAACAAAGGAATTTGAACTTACAAGAGGGATTGGAGAAAGCGACTGCGAGCGATGGAGGCGAGCGACCAACAAATAAGGCAACTGTGAGCGACGGAACAACGGGCGACGAAAGCTCTGTAACGGCGCGAGTCGAGACTCTCGAGGCTGTGGAGGCCGACGTCGACATTGATGGCGAACGACATAGAAGCCAAGGCGCGCAAGGGAGAGGCCCATGTTGGCCGTAGTAGTGGCTGGCGACGAGACGTGGTGGGCAAATTTAATGGTTTGGGGAAGGAGAATAGAGAGGGGAGGGATCGGGAGGATAATAATGGGGAGGATAAAAATGGATAGAACTGATTTCAAATTTTAATTTCTAAAAAAAATAATTAAGAAAATTTTAATTCCCGTAATTATAGGAAACAAATTCGAAAAAAAAAATCAATAAATAAAGAAACGAAAATTAAAATTAATAAATGATAATAAGGGTAATTTAGTCAAAACTAATTAATTAATGGGTACAAATCAGTTTTATGAAACTATGAGCATTTCTTTTAAACATTCAGTGTTATTTGGGCATTTTGTGGGTTTTCTATATATTTTAATCTTTTTGTATATAGTGTCGTTTTACTGATTTATAGGTTAATATTGTCGTTTCTGATATACAACATTTGTTTGAAGCTTGTATCGTACCTCTCAAAAACCCTAAACCCCCAATTTCAATCTCAATCAACAATGGCGGTGGCGAGATCCGTGTTCCGATCAGTCTCTTCCCGCGCCGCCAGCTTCCTCGGCGCCGAAGCCTAAGCCTCTCGCTCTTCTTCTTCCTCCCCCTTTCGCATGGCCTCCCAGAAGCCCCTCTCTCAGCGCTCGCTCAGGTACATCTCTGAAAGCTCCTCCTAAACATTCTTACGTACGCGATAATTGAATCCTGAGTTTGTGGTGGAAGGTCGCTGAGCTCTTGCGTGAAATCGGATTTTGATTTTCTCGGCATTATAACCCAGAATGCTCTGTGATTCAATCAGTGTCATTGTTTGTTTCAACCTGTTTCAGTTTGCATTTTTGAGATTTTGGGTGCACGTTTGTTTCAAGAAATGCTATATATGAAAACATTGCGAAATTGGGTGTCAAATTAGTAGGTTGGACTTTAGGAAGAAGGTATACATACCAAGTTGATGACGAAAGTCCTCCATATATCTATATAAATCCTAGTTTCTCATGAATGGGTGTACAGAAATGTATTTGACTACTTAATCTTTCGAATGACGAGTACGTTCTTCATACGGAGCATAAAGGTGTACGTTCATACGGAGAATAAACTAGCTATAAAAATTCTTTATGTGTACGTTCGTTCGGAGGATATAAACATGCTTACTTAAAACTGCCGGTACACAAAATGTTACTTATTGTAATCACGGGTTTATTCATTGGGTCTTGCAGTTTATAGTGTCTTGGAGCTAAATGTCCAGTTTCTTTTAGGGCTTCCTCAGACTGTTCCACAATGGTAAGCTTGTTGTCATTTATTTATTCTCGTGGGTTTTATCGTTTACTGCTATTTTATGTTTCTTTTGTAATACCAAGAGATATTATTTTTGTATTTCTTTGAAAGGCTTGTGGTTCTTGAATTGTGGGAGGATGGTTCTGTTTTCGTTTTACATACTTTATATTTTTAGCTTTGTTTTGCATTTGAGTTTTAATTGATATTATCTGTTATGCACAAAGTCACAGTCAGATATTCGGAAGTGGTTTATGAAGTCTCATGAAAAGGGCTCAAAGCCTGCAAAATCTACCGAACCTCAGTCGAGTGCTTCTAAACCTCAGCCCGAAATACTAGTGAGTTTGGTTTTTTTTTTTTTTTTTCTCCCTGTATATTAGGAAGCTCCCGCAGTCTGCTTCTCCGTAACTCTTTCACTTTGTTTAAGTCATAAGCATCGCAAAATTTATTGTGTTTCTGTTGACCTCTATATAAAGGCATGCACGTGAATTGGTTTACTATTCTTGTTTCTGCTAAACAGGTGAAAGAAAGTGAAGACATGTCAGGCAGAAGAAAAACAAGCAAGTATTTTGCTAAGGATAAACCGAAAGATGAAGAAGAGACAGTCGCAGTACCGGCCAAAAGAAAGACTCGAGGTGATACTGATAGCTTCGTGAAACCATCACCTGCCAAGAAGATTCACAAGGTTGAGGACGATGAAAACGACGACGACGATGACTATGTTCTGTCAAATGTCAAGAAGAATGCCACACCGAAAAAGAAACTTAAGAGTGGATCCGAAAGAAGTGTTGTGAAGAAACCTGTGGATGATGATGAAGGAAACGATGACGAGGATATCAAAGATGTTGACTTGCCTGCTAAATCTGGTGGAAGGGGCGGTGGTGGAAGAGGAGGAAGGGGAAGAGGCGGTGGACGGGGTGGATTTATGAATTTTGGAGAAAGGAAAGATCCTCCTAATAAAGGGCAAAAGGTTTGTTTGGGTTTCCCTTTCTTGATTTTCTACTTGGATTATTGCAGTTAAGAAAATTGTTAATGTATATATTACTATCTGCATTCTGGTGGCTTTATTATGTTGCGGGCCTAGGATCTACGATAAAAACCCAAAGATCCTTAACCTTTTGAGCCTTCCCCTATGATTCCTAACCCTTGAAATCGCCATTGCAGTATTCTATTAATATTCAATCTCATAAATTCTTTGAAAAGTTTATCTATTCTTTGAATCTTTTGGCCAATTTCAGGAAGTTCCTGAAGGTGCTTCAGATTGTTTAGCTGGTTTAACGTTTGTGATTAGTGGAACACTTGACAGGTATTTTTCTCTCTCTTTCCTTTTGGCCTTACGGGAGTTTGTTTAATGAGCATAATTATACATTTTGTTCTAATATTAATATGTCGAACACATGACTTGGGCACAACTTATTAGAATAGATTAGAAGAGATTGCTATTATGTTTAATCGTGTACGGTTCTTGTCTTTATATCTTCTAAGTCATTACTGCGTCTCTCTACAGTTGTCTGATAAAAAGGATTTAACATAATGACACTCTCTTCCTATCTATTCTAATGTCATGATTAAACAATTAAATATGTACACTTCACATGTTAATGTGCCCCAAATGTTGATTCTAATGTCATAATTGATGATTAACTGTTTGGTATATAATATGATTGTTGTTTATAGGAAGTCAGATATGGATAATTTATTGCAGTCAATTTTATAGCTAATGGTATGGTATTGTATTATATACTATATAGTTAATTTTATGTTTCAACAATGGTTACAGTTTGGAAAGAGAAGAAGCAGAGGACTTGATTAAACGACATTGTGGCCGAGTTACTGGATCTGTCAGCAAGAAAACGGTCGGTTTATACTTTTTTTCTTCTCTTTTTCTTCCAGCTGCAAAGCAACACATAAACTTTGTTTAATGATTAAAATAATTGTATGCAGAGTTATCTTCTATGCGATGACGATATCGGGGGAAGGAAGTCTGAAAAAGCGAAAGAGCTTGGGTATCTCACACTAGATATATTGATAATCAGATCCGTTACAAAATCTACGGTAGATGCCACATGTATTTTACTTTTGCTTCAACTTTTGCAGGACACCTTTTCTTACCGAAGATGGGTTGTTTGATAAGATCCGTGCCTCGAACAAAGCCAAAAAAAAGGAACCAAATAAATCTGCCTATGATGCTGTTCCGCCTGTAGCAAAGAAGAGCACGAAGAATACGGAAAACAAAAGTATGAACCATTGATATATTTCTCTTTTGATATATTTCTCTTAATTATTAAATTTGATATCCTTATATTTCTTATACGTTTTGCACTTGTTATTCAGAAGATTCCACTGGCAGCACCGTACAGAAAGACCTAGCCAGTAAAAGTTCGATTGCTGCTTCCCCTGACAAGAAAAGAGTTCAAAAAAGTCAGCATTCGGGCATGACATGGACCGAGAAATATAAGCCAAAGGTGCCAAATGATATTATTGGAAACCAATCATTGGTATGTCTCACATTTTCCACTATTTTCTGTCTCCCAGTTTCATCTAGACTACTACATCTATAGAATTCTGAAAGTTTTCGGTAAACTGGTTATTTAGTAACTAATTTATACTATATTTAGTGCCTTTTTTATATTTAATTTCTTCAGTTTCTATCTATATAGCGGGACAAAAATATAATAAATGGTTATATTGCGTGCAGGTCAAGCAACTTCATGATTGGTTGGCTCATTGGCATGAACAGTTTCTTGCTAGTGGAAGCAAGATAAAGGGTAAAAAAGGAAATGATTCAGGTGCAAAGAAGGCGGTACTATTAAGTGGAACGCCTGGTATAGGGAAAACGACTTCAGCAAAATTGGTCAGCCAAATGCTCGGTTTCCAGACAGTGGAGGTGGGACCTATTTTCTTTCATTACTTATTCTATTTAAAATCATAATAAAAAAATTAATCAACGAAATGCAAATAAAACATGCTAATGGGCCGTGCCTATATTTCGATGTCACTTGCCATACACAAAGATAGGCCCGACCCATCTTGCATTATACATGTATCTTATTATTTAATATTAGATTAAACTGATTTGAAGAGATTAAGTAATGACATTACAACATGTATCTTTATTATTTAATATGAGACTACGGATTATGCATTTGTTTAGGTAAATGCTAGCGACAGTCGAGGCAAGGCTGATAGTAAGATTGAGAAAGGCGTGGGAGGAAGCAACACAAATTCTATTAAAGAGCTCGTCAGCAACGAGTCATTGAGTGTTACGATGGATTGGTTGGTTGTAATTTGCATATTTTTTCTCAAGTTATTTATCTTTTATCTATTTATAGCACTTTTATTTATTTAAATGTAGGTCAACCCATCCAAAAACAGTGCTCATCATGGACGAAGTTGATGGAATGTCTGCTGGAGATCGAGGAGGAATCGCTGACCTCATCGCGAGCATTAAGATATCGAAGATTCCGATAATCTGCATCTGCAATGATCGCTACAGTCAGAAATTGAAAAGTCTTATTAACCATTGTTTACTTCTCAGCTTTCGAAAGCCCACTAAACAACAGGTTGTGTTAAAAAAAAATCTTTTATATTTTTTTGTGGGAACTCAAGGAATTTTCGTTCTTAAACGAGAAATGATACTTGGGTGGCGGACTTTATCTGTTTTATCTACTTGCACGTTTCTGCATCTTTCCGACAAATAAGAGGCGTTTTCGGCTTTCTTGACTCTTATCATTTACTTATTTATGAATATTTTACAAACTCGAGATTATTGTCGTTAATCACCTGTTGCTCTGTGGCAGATGGCGAAGAGACTGATGCAAGTTGCAAATGCCGAAGGCCTTCAAGTCAACGAGGTATGAGTTACTAATATATACTAATATGTTTTATACTCTTTGGAGATACCTGAATTCAGTATTGAGTGTCCTTTTCAATTCACCCAATTCTCAAACTACATTATGTATTTGGATTTTAGGTGGTGAAATATTTTTTTTAACTTCGTTAATGATATCGGTTTTGTAACTTAATGATAGTTGACTCTCTGTTTTTATTTTCTCAGATTGCTTTAGAGGAACTTGCGGAAAGAGTTCACGGGGATATGCGGATGGCATTAAACCAGCTTCATTATATGAGCCTCTCAAGATCGGTCATTAAATACGATGATATGAGGCAACGCTTGCTTACCAGTGGGAAGGACGAAGATATTTCGCCATTTACTGCTGTCGACAAGTATGATTTGTTATCCTGTTCTCACCTTTTGGCTTTTGCATGAAGTATACTCTATATATTCGAGATTTTTTTTTCTTCATTTTCTATTTGTTGTTTATTCTGTTATTAGCGGTGTGATAAGCTTTCGGTACTTACGTACGAACAGAGGTATTCGTACAAGGAAAATCAGTCAGTTTATTATTTATTTAAGTTTTGTGTCTTTTGTTACCTTTTAGCAATAAGTGAGAGATTAGGAAACCCTGATCTCTCTTTAGTAGGTGTACGATATCTCTTAATTAGCAATACAAAGTGCTGCTTGTTTATCGTTGATCATTGCACTAAAGTATCCGGGAATTCATCGGCTTGATGAATTCCCATTGGCTTGAGATATGCGAATATTTCTTATCTTCTTTGTCAAGTTTTCAATACTGGGTCTTACCATAGTCCCTAATTTTCTATATATTATATGTGCATGATACCTGACGCTGACTAGTCATGTATTCTCGTAGGCTTTTTGGCTTTAATGCAGGCAAATTGAGGATGGATGAGAGACTTGACCTGAGTATGAGTGATATGGATCTTGTTCCTCTTCTTATTCAGGTTCTTTTTTACTTACAACCATTTTGAATGACTTCTTTACATAGGCTGCTAGGACCCGTGAGTTATATTCACACGTCCATTTATTTACTAGCTATTTTGTTTTTATTTTCTACGAACCTTCAGTATGTTTTTAAATCCTATTTTTGTTGCTCTCTATCTCTTTCTCTTTCTCCTACCTAAGCGATTTCCAACATATTCTTGTTCGCTGAAACTATCCTCTGCCTCTTTGAAGATATTGATGTATTTTAATACATTTGTATCTAGATATTTTTGGGAAGTTAATTAACAATGGCCATTTCTTAATTCAGCTTCCTAGGGTTATACAAGAATTATTCATTTAAACCTAAATTAGGTTAATGCTCAGCGTATATATATATTTATATGATTTTATTTTCCTTGTAAATTATGTGGCAGGAAAATTACATTAACTATAGGCCGAGTTCAGGAGGAAAAGACGAGAATGGGATAAAGCGAATGAATCTGATTGCGCGGGCTGCTGAGTCTATTGGCGATGGAGACATTTTCAATGTACAAATTAGAAAGTATCGCCAATGGCAGCTCTCTCAGAGCAGTGTTCTATCATCCTGTATAATTCCGTATGTTTTTCTGATTCTGTCTACGAACTGTTGCCATTGATTCTTTGACATTTATTATGTTTTTGTTTTGTTATTTATAATATTTTCTTCCGTTTACATCCAGTTCCGCGTTATTGCATGGGCAAAGGGAGACACTCGAGCAGGTAATATGTTTTTTCATTCATGTAAATGTTGGTTACAGTTTGTGCTGTGTGCATGGGAAAATAATTCAAAATTCACCTCTTTAGAAACTAATTTTTTTATTTATTGCTGAATACATGTTTTTCACGTACAGGGAGAAAGGAATTTCAATAGATTCGGCGGCTGGCTTGGAAAGAACTCAACGCAAGGCAAAAATCTGAGACTTTTGGAGGACTTGCATGTTCATCTTCTAGCTTCTCGCGAGTCAAATTTAGGAAGGTGAGTCTATATACTCAGATTTTGATTTTGGTGAATTTTTTCCTGGACTTTAGGTTAGTGTATTTCGTTTTGTAATTTATCGGCCATGATGCAGGGGTACCTTGCGAATCGATTTCCTTACCCTTTTCCTGAACCGGTTGACTGAGCCATTGAGGTCACAGCCTAAGGTTAGAACTCATTGGCTTCGGATATATTCCACTTTGTTGAAATGTAGCTTAAAATAGAAAATTAATTATTATTTATGATTTTTTTTAGTAGTATTATTTTTCTACATGTATTGCCGGTTTTAAACCTGTATTTTGGATACAAAATATCCGGAAACTGGTATTTAATGGGATCGGAACTAGTAGCAATATATCTTAGAAAGTCCAATTAACGCTCTCGGTTTTACCCCTAGTTCAAGCATAATTTACACTCTGAATCGACTACCAGGATGAAGCTACCAAGGAAGTAGTAGAGTTCATGAATACTTACTCTATCAGCCAAGAAGACTTTGAAACTGTTGTGGAATTATCCAAGTTCAAGGTAATAATAGCCTTGTCTTATTTGAATTTATCTAATTAACTTTAATATATTTTTGAGAATATGCGGAATCATCACAAAATATTGAAACAGGGTTGGCCAGATCCGATGAGGAATATACTACCGGCGGTCAAAGCAGCTTTGACCAGAGCATACAAGGAAGGAAGCAAGTCGCGGATGGTCAAAGTTGCCGATCTAGTCAACCTTCCGGGAATCAAGAAGGCTCCTAAAAAGCGCATCGCCGCAATTCTAGAACCTTCTACCGATGAAATAGGTGGAAACACTGAAGCAGCGGCAGGAGAAGGAGAAAGCGATGAAGAAAACACTTCGGATTCAGAGGAATTGGGTAAGTTTCCTCTTTTTTATTATTATTTTATCAAGTTTTTAAACCGTGATTTATATGAAATTTGCAATTAATCTCTCGCAACGTTTCAGATGGCTCTGCTATCGGCGAGAAATTGCAAAAAGAACTTCAAAGCTTAAACAAGAAAGGTAAGTCAAATTATTCAGAATTATTGTTCCCGTACAGTTTTGGGGTATGAAGTATCGTGTCCTTTTTCTCTGAAGGTGTCAAAGCACAACTAGAACTAAAGGGCTCGGGAAAGACTAGTGTGAAGAAAGCGCCAGCTGGCAGAGGCGGTGGTGCGCGGAGTTCAGGTTCAGCGGGGAAGAGAAAGAGATGAGGTGGCACAGAGGCTTCTTTCTGTAGATCAGGTTTTTGTTTTCATGGTAAATTCATGTCCAAGGGCTTTTTCGTCAATTCCAATCCATTGGCTTGCATTTTGGTGAATATATGTACATGTCGTTGTATTGTATATCCAATTGTTCTAAAAAAACGGATAGGATTTTGTGAAACCGAACGTGTTGCCGCTGAATTTTGGTCAAGAACTATATATATAACAAACATTTCAATTTTCGATCATCATATGTTATACAATGTTTTCCGTCTTATTTCATTAATCCGATATTCATACATATTCACCTTTATCTGTCGTTTATCTTTATCTGTTTTTCTTGAAAACTATATCGTAAAAGTAAAAAAAGACACTTTGATTTGATATATAGTTTATGTTCACTAATTATTTACAAACGGCTAAATCCTTCAGACCGGACTTTTAAAACTTTTAATAATATTAATTAATAATATCAATTCATTTTTACTTATATGGTTACAAGGTTACTTAATTGACAAGAACAATTTATTTACCGATTTTAATATATGCATTATTAGCATCATTCAAACTGAAACAGGTTGAAATAAAAAATGACACTGATTGAATCAAAGAGCATTTTGGGTTATAATGTCGAGAAAATCAAAATCCGATTTCAATGTAAAAAACTATTACGAAGCAAGTTTCGAATTCAATTCGTACTGATTCAATCCGAGAGGAAATCGAAAACTAGGGTTTTGAGGGGATTTGAGACGAACCTGAAAAAGCGCGCGAAGATGAACTGAGCAGAGTGATAGAAGAAATGTCAAGAAGACAGCGAATTCGGGGAAGAAGAGCCAATTTCGCAATGTTTTCATATAATGCCGAGAGCATTTTGGGTTATAATGCCGAGAAAATCAAAATCCGATTTCACTGTAAAAAACAATTTCGAAGCAAGTTTCGAATTCAATCCGTACTAATTCAATCTGAGAGGAAATCGAAAACTAGGGTTTTGAGGGGATTCGAGACCGGTGGGCGTTTTTGTAAATCTGCCACACGAAGTGCTTGAACTCTTCTTTGCACTTGTACTCCATCTTCCGAACCTTCTCCTTGATGGTCAACATGTCCATGGAGCGGTCAACGTAGTCGAGGTAATCAGGGGCTTCCTTTCTCAAAACCGGTTTCAACAACAGGTATGACAGGTTGTATCGATCTTTCAAAGCCTCCACGATGCTCTCTTAAATGTTTGCCAAACCAACCTAAAGGGTAAATGTGGCGACTATTAAAATCCATAAATTTTTCAGCAGCAAGAAAAAAAATCGGCAATATAGAACAATTTAGACCCTTGGACTAATTAAAATAAATAAATTTTAGAGCTAAAGTACAAAAAGATAACATAAAAATAGGAACTTTTGAGAAAGAATGAAAAAAATATTTATGAATGTTGGATTAAGCACGACATGAAACAATGGCTCAATCGACATACGGACGTAGAAACGTCAAGTTATTGTTAACAAAGAAAATATTTACTCTATTAACAAAATCTTGATTTCTTTATACAATTTTGTGTTAGGGTTTTCTTCGATTTGCCTAACAAAGAAAACCGATTTTCCTTCATAATTATTTCTAAATTTCAAATAGTTCTGCAATCCTTAAATTATTGATATTTTGAGGTAAACTAGATAGAGTGATTAAAAAGGCGTACCTCTCCTCCTCCTCTTGGTCGTTTCGTCGACAAAGCATAGTCGGAACTGAACCTTGCTTGCTCGGTGACAGTTTGCCGCTTCGAAGGACGCTCCCTTTCCGGATCCTCTTAACGGTTCTTCCATCTCCCATCTCCAACGACCGTTTCTTCTTCATCTCATCTGTAGAGGGCGATTCGCACCGCCTTACAGTCACAAAAATACACGGTTCAAACACACGAATAATATGAATGATGGGGTATCTTTGATTGATTATGATTACAAGGGGGATCGGTCTCTTCCGTTTATAGCTTGGAACCTCGAAGAAGAACGCGATTTAACTAAGATTAACAATCTCGAATGGGTTACACGAAGGTTCTCTCAAGGCTACGCGATAACACTGTTTTCTCTCTTTTCTCTCGATATCGACTGCCCCTTCAAACGAGAGCTCCCCCTCTATTTATAGCAACGCTCGGGCCTGCTCGACTCGAGTCCCCTGGATGATCTTCTAGTGGTCCCCTCCTTCAAATATTCTGTGGTCCTTCCCCCTGACATCCTCGACGGCTGCCAAAGGGGCTCGTTTCCACTAACGTTGTCCCCCTGCCATATCCTGAGCGCGCTGCCCAGCAGTGGTCCCCCTCAGGCCGTACTTCCTTGTCGCATTATGGGGAGAAACCCTAGACTTTAATGGGCCTGAGGCTCCTCCTCGGTCATCGCTTCTTCCGATGGGCCGGGGGCCCAACGCATTCTGACCAGCTTCGAGGAACACGGGCCCTTCCTCTTGGTCTCTATTCGCTATCGATGGGCCGAGGGCCCATCGCCATTTTGCCCATCTCGACCTTCGTCGTTTTGTTGGAAAACGACAAGTGTAACGCGGGGAGGGGATTTGACCAAATCCGACCTTAACAGCCAGTCCCCCATTTTGCCGAGTGTGAGCACTTTGGAAAATGTAAGAAGAAGAAATCCCGCGCGACGATCCCCATCGGACGACAAGATCGCTCTCTCGAGGGTCATCGATCGCCGACAATCTCCTCGCGATGAGAAAATGCCCAGGAGACTCGTCGCGCGACGGCTGCCATCGGGCGGCAAGGCTAGGCCTCTGGGGGACCTCCGCTCGACGACAGTACCCTCGCGACGAGGAGATGCATAAGAGTCCCGCCGCGCGACGGCTGTCATCGGGCGACGGGGCCAGGCTCCTGCAGACCTTCGCTCGACGACAGTACCCTCGCGATGAGGAACCAACTCCTCGAGTCGACGTATCGACGTCCTGTCATCACGCACGCAGCGACGCCTCGAATCCCACCCGCATTTAATGCGGGGTTTCCCAGGCACTCGAGTGCCTACTTTATGGGATTCCCAACGGCTCCTTCATCTCGACCGTCGATAGCCTGCGCACGCTTCCATCCCGAGCCGTTCGATCGAATCGCGCCCCTTCGGCTTCTTCCGTCCCCTTTCTTATATTCGCAATACTCCCCCTTCTTCCATTTACTCTCAAGCTTCTCATTCGCACTCCCTTACTCTCTTGACGCTCCCGTCTCCTCCCTGTTTCTCTCTCTCTCTCTCAGCCTTCATCCAGACATGGCAATGGCCGGCAAAATCTTCCAGACCAGGTCCCCCCTGTCCATCTTGACGGAGGCGCACTGGGACCACTTCATCAAGCAATACATCGACAGTGAGAAATACCTTCTCCGGCTACCGTACCCAGGCGAGCGCGCCGACGAGCCTCAAGACGACTGCATAGCTATCTACGAGCACTTCTTCACCGACGTCGGCCTTCATCTCCCTGTGCCTAACCTGATCGTGGCCTTCCTGGTGGCCTTCAAAGTGCCGATAACTCAGGTGAGCCCCAACTCCATCCGGCTCCTCTTGTGCACCCTCGTGCTGGGCCTGGAGCAAGGGGTCGAGGTCACTCTGGAGGACCTCATGACCCTGTATTACTTCTCGAGGAACCCCAAAAACATTGGGCGCCTCTCGCTGTCGCACCGCCACAACCCTCACATCCTTCTGAACCCCCCCAATAAGGAGGCGATGTGGGAGAACCGCTACTACTTCACGCGCGTGAGCGCGTCGACGTTCGGACCCAACCACGCGGAGCTGCCTCGCGCCTGGATCGGTGACAATGACCTTCCCAAGTTCTCGCCGTCGACCGACAAGGGCGTCGTGGCCCGCTTCACGAGCATGCGCAACGCGCTTCTCGCTAGCGATCGCCGCGACTGGCTCCTCGACTTCAATGCTGCCTGGATCGTGAACTCGGGTATTTACCGCCTCTGTAACATCATGGGACCGCCTCCTCGCTCGCTGTTCCCGCCCGGATTTCGGGCCGAGGAAGGCGAGAAAGGCTCGTCGGCTCCTCAGCGGAAGAAGACGCCCAAGGCTCCTGCGAAGAGCCGCAAAAGGAAATCTCGCTTCGACGAGACCGGCGAGGAGTCTTCTCGCCAGAAGAGCAAGCCCTCCCCGACGCCGGTGCCGCCCCCGCGCGACCGGTCCAAGGATGGCTATCTGGGGTTAGTCCCCCGAGAGGGGAGGGACCGTGTGATCTCGCACGACGACCCTTCGCTCCATGACGCCTCCTCAGAGCGTCGCTCCAAGCACGCGGCCGACGTCGACGCGCCCCGCCGGGCTGTCGACACGCCGCCTCCTGCCTAGAGCCGTCGTTCATCGGAGGCTCCTCTCACCCGAGAATCCCCTCGACGCGACGACTCCCAGGCCGACCTCTCGCCCCGTCAAACTCCGCTTGATACCCGCACCGATGAGACGGTCGCTCCAACTCCCGGCTCTGAAGCCGCGCGCGAGGACCTCTCGCTGGAGGAGTCCGAGGCTGCGACGGAGGTCACCCCGGGTAAGGGGACCGCCTCCGAGCCGATCGTCGTCACCCCTTCCGTCAGCCCCGCGACCGGATACTCCCGACGCCCCCGTCGGGAGGTGAATTTCGACGACGACTTCAGCAACGTGGACTTCTCCGATGTCGTCCTGCTCGTTGCCGACACTCAGTCGACGACGCCTCTCGTCGATCCTCTTCCTTCTGCCGCGGAGGTCGCCGCGCAGGCCCTTCCGGATCCGGTCCCAGGGGTCGTGAGTGGCGAGGATGCTGGAGATGCTTCTGCCCTTGGGGCCGACAAGATCTCAACCCAGTCGCCATCGCCCCGCGAGGCGGCCGTCGCAACGGTTGAGGGTACCCCCGCGGCCACTCTCCTGCCGACTCCTCAGCCTGATCCGGCTGAGGGTACCCAGCCAGGCGCCTCGCAGCCCGCCGCCGGGCCCCAAGACGAGGTGCCTCGGGAGGCCGTCGGCGTTCCTCCCGCAAGCACTTCGCCGCTCGGGCCGAACGTCTCCTGCGAATCGTCTTCGATTGAGGTCTCGCCCAGTGAGGAGGCCTCGGCAGCGCATGAGGCGACAAGCAGCGAGCGCTCACTCCTCGCAATACCTCCTCACCCTTGGAAGAAAGCTCCTGGAGAGTCTTCCAAAGTGGTCGCCTCTGCGCCGGACGACCTTCTGCCGATGTTCCCGCAGGGCATGGCGAAGGCTTCGGCCGTCATTTGCTTCCCGAGCTTCCCGGATCCGCCTTCTCTGGCTTCATCCTCGAAGGAATGGGAGACATACGCGGCCGATGCGCTCCATGGGCTGTCGATGTCTCCTCAACAGTTCCGTCCTTCCGCTAGCTCGTTGGCCGACTCTTCTCGCTATCGCAAGGCGGCAGCTCTCACGCTCCAAGGTATCGCGCTCTTGAACGACTTGATCCACGACGAGCGCGACACTTCCCTTGACCACGCGGCCGAAAAGAGCGAGATGACCGCCAAGGTCGGAGAGCTCGAGCATCACCTTCAAATCTCCATCGCTAGGGAGCGAAGGTACCGGGAAGAAGCCGCTCGAGGCCGCCAGGCCCTCGAAGAAGCCAAGGCCGCCCTTGAGGAGGAGGCCTCCCTTCGTCGGCGGGCCGAGCAGCAGGTCGAGGAGCAGAAGTGTGCCCTCGTCGACGAGGCGGAGCGCCATCGACGCGCGACTCACGAGCTCACCGCGGCGCTTGAGAAGAAAACGAGGAGGCTGGCTCGCCTGAGCGAGGCCATCGGCGCGTCCCCCGAGGAAGAGAGTCGCTTGGTTTCGCGGGTGACCAACGCTCTGAAGAAGCTTGCCGACGAGCTGGAGGGCGCGCAAGCGGAGGTCGTCGAGGAACGCAGTGCACAGCTGCGTCTCTTCGAGAAAGCTAAGGCCAAAATCCAGCGTCGCGATGAGAGGTTCGCAGCTCTCGACGAGTCTGTCGATCATCACCGCATGGTCGCCGGCTACAAGGCCAACCTCGACATGGTCGAGAAGCTTCCTCCTGTCGCAACGGTGGGAAACTGCCCCTCTTGCCGAAGTGGTGAGGGATCATCGAGGAGCATTCCACGAAGGTGGAGGAGCTGGAGGTGAGGTCCGCTCTTCCTCTGGATTCGCCGCCTCTCTCGCCTTGCGATCCTCCCTCCATCGAGTCCGAGAGGCTGTCCGCTTTCGCCGCGGGGACGACTGCCTCGGCTTCGGACTCCGTCGACGAGTACGGGACCAACGACGAGACCCTCTCGATCCAAGAGCCGACGGTACAGGATGATCTTCCATAGGGAAACTGCCTATGTAAATTTTGATTTTTCTCTTGCGACCTTTGCTGTTATATATTATTATTTTATTTTTTTTTGCTTTGGCCTCGGGCCCTTTCTTTGTACTCCCTGAACACTTAATGAATGAAAAAGATTTTTACTTCTTCTACTGAACTTTAGTTATTGAATCGCGACCGTCGTTTTCCTAACTTTCTCGTTTTATTGGGGTCGACTATTCTTACCCCTCTTCTCGCAGGTCGGCGAACTACCTCTCGTTTCTTGGCCTTTGAGGACTGACGAGGGCGTGATCGCATCGTTCCTTGCTGAGGATCCCGAGCATTATACCCTAGTGCGCGACCTGATCAACGACCTAACTCTTTGGGTCGCGATACCTTCCTCGGCGGGTCTCGAAGAGAGCTTGTTGCGGCCAATTGCTTTGACGAAGTTCCTATCTCAAGACCCGCGTCATCTGGCCGCCTTCTCGGACTTTGCCGGGGACATTCTCGACCGAGCGATGTCGGATTGCATCGATGACCTCGCCGACTCCATTCTTAAATCAGACGAGTGCTGACGCTGAACTGTTTTTATTTTTCTAGATTACGTAATTTGTAATAGTTTGCCTACGAGGCTCTGATGTGAATGTGAATGTTATAAGCCTTTTGGCGCATGAATAAACAAAGACCTTCTGTAATTATGTCATTGTTGTATATGTATGTGGCTTTCTTTGTACGGGGTCTTAGTGTGAAGGATGTTGGCTTGAGCATCCTCTCCTCCCACCCCCCCCCCCCCCCCCCCCCCCCCCCTTTTTTTTTTTGAAAATGACACGAACACAGTAAATGAAGGTGGAGGGGAAACTTGATGCAATGCTGCTTCTTATCGTTAGCTCTTTGTAGCGCCCTCGATACCTATGCCGAGGTTTTGTTTCTGTTTCATGGTGCCATCGAGACTTTTGTCGAGGCCCTTTTTCTTTTTCATGGTGCCATTGAATCTTTTGTCGAGGCCCTTTTTTCTTTTACATGGTGCCATCGAAGATTTTGTCGAGGCCCTTTTTCTTTTTCATGGTGCCATCGAATCTTTTGTCGAGGCCCTTTTTCTTTTTCATGGTGCCATCGAATCTTTTGTCGAGGCCCTTTTTTCTTTTTCATGGTGCCATCGAATCTTTTGTCGAGGCCCTTTTTTCTTTTACATGGTGCCATCGAAGCTTTTGTCGAGGCCCTTTTTCTTTTTCATGGTGCCATCGAATCTTTTGTCGAGGCCCTTTTTTCTTTTTCATGGTGCCATCGAATCTTTTGTCGAGGCCCTTTTTTCTTTTACATGGTGCCATCGAAGCTTTTGTCGAGGCCCTTTTTCTTTTTCATGGTGCCATTGAATCTTTTGTCGAGGCCCTTTTTCTTCTCCTTCCTCTAAGTCGCAGGCGGTGTAGAGTCCGATGATAATGTCGTTCTCGCCACGGCGGCGTACTTAGAGGATCGATGACGATGGCACTTTTTGCCTTTCGATTTTGCTTGCGTGCCATTTTTAGGCTTCGTTATTTTCGCTTTCGTTTATTTTGCCATCGACGCTCGGGTTGTGGCTGATCGTGCGCTGCTCTTATTTTGAGGTTGTTCGTAAATTTAAACTTGTAAGATTGTTAGAGAGATAGTTTGCCATAAAGGCGAGCCTCATTAAACCCTTTGAGTCCCCCATACGGGTGCGGCTCGCGAGGGAAGAGTACTCCCTGTTTTTATTAGAAACAAGCCGGGGCTGCGCGCGGTCCCGAACAAGTGGGTCGGGACATCCCATCAAGACAATGAAGACAGTTAAGCTAGCTGAAGTAGTATGTAAACATAAGGAATTGGGGCGACAAGACCTACTGATAAAACTTTTTGAGGTGCTTGACATTCCAACTCCGAACTACCTCGAGGCCAGCTAAGCGTCCTCCACGGCCGCCGCCGGAACCTCCTCTTCCTCCGGAAAACCCACCGCGTCCCCCGGAGTATCCCTGCTGGCCCCCGTCGGGGTCTCCTCGGGAGTATCCTCCCTGATGGCCCTGGGGCCTGCCGTCGTGAAAATCCGCCCGCGGTTGGCTCTCGCGGGCGGTGTTGTCGCCTCTCTTCTCGTCTACATGGTAGACTTTGTGCCTCGGCGCCTCTGGGGCGCGTCGCTCATTCTGAGCTCCACGGTCTTCTCTCCTCGCTCTAGATGACGAGCCGTCTCGTCCGTCCCTGTTCTTCTCGGGCTTGGCCTTGGCCTCGCCCTTGTCGTCGCCCCTCTTCTTGCCGAGGATACTCTCCTCGATGTTCATGTCAATTGTCGCCCGGTGGAGGGCGTCCTCGATCGTTAGCGGCACAGTCCTCGTGATCTCTTTGCATAAATCGGAAGTGCAATGCAGGCCGTGCCTCAGGGCTTGGACGGCGATGGCATCTTCGAGATTCGGCACCCGAATCATTACTCCTTTGAACCGCTCCACGTACTGGCGCAGCGTCTCGTCCTTCCCCTGCTTAAGATCAAACAGAGATGCCAGCGTCGCCTCGCTCTGGGCGTGGATGGAATAATGCTTCAGGAACATGGCGACGAGCTGGTCGGAATTGTCGATAACCCCTGGCGCGAGCCGCGCGAACCAGTCGCTGGCGGGGCCCTGCATATGATAAATAAATAGACGGCATAGGATAGCCTCCCTTCTGGTCTCCTCGCCGCCGATGTGGTCCGTCGCTATCCTGTAGGACTTCACATGAGTCGTAGGATCGGTACCCCCTTTGTACGGCGCGAGCTTGATCTTTGGCAGCTCTACTTCGACTCCTCGGATCCTGGGAGTAAAGGGGGTCACTCTGGCGTCTCTTACCAGCTTGTCGATCTCCGGACCGGCGCTCGTCGCCTGGTGCACTCGCGATGCCACCTGTCCTGTTTTTGCCTCCAGGGCCGCTGCCATGGCCGCCATGGCCTTCATGATTTCTCCGGTAGCTGCTGGGTCGCCCGCCGGGGCCAGCGCCGACACGCTCAAGGGCGTGCTCGCCGTCGTCGTCGGCTGCGAAGTCGTTGCCGGCGTCTGGAACAGGTTCCGGACCAAGAGGTCCCGCGAGGCGTCGAACGCCTCGTTATTCGCCGCGTCTCGGGTCAGGGCTCCTCCACTCGCTGCGACGGGGGAGTCAGCAGACCTGTTCGTCGCGTTCCGGCCCTCCGCCTGAGCGAGCAGGTCGGCGAGCTTCCGATTCTCCTCTGCTCTTCTCGTGGCCTCTTCCGCCCTCCGGTCGGCCGCTTCCATCCTCTGCATGATCTGAGTCATCTGTCGCCGCATCTCGTCTAGCACCTCGCTCTGGTCGCTCCGCTCTTCGTCTTGAGCCATCCTTCGCTTTCCCTCTTCTCGTTCCTGGCTGTGCGATAGGAAGAAACTATGGCCCCTCGGTGGGCGCCAAACTGTAGAGGGCGATTCGCACCGCCTTACAGTCACAAAAATACACGGTTCAAACACACGAATAATATGAATGATGGGGTATCTTTGATTGATTATGATTACAAGGGGGATCGGTCTCTTCCGTTTATAGCTTGGAACCTCGAAGAAGAACGCGATTTAACTAAGATTAAAAATCTCGAATGGGTTACACGAAGGTTCTCTCAAGGCTACGCGATAACACTGTTTTCTCTCTTTTCTCTCGATATCGACTGCCCCTTCAAACGAGAGCTCCCCCTCTATTTATAGCAACGCGCGGGCCTGCTCGACTCGAGTCCCCTGGATGATCTTCTAGTGGTCCCCCCCTTCAAATATTCTGTGGTCCTTCCCCCTGACATCCTCGACGGCTGCCAAAGGGGCTCGTTTCCACTAACGTTGTCCCCCTGCCATATCCTGAGCGCGCTGCCCAACAGTGGTCCCCCTCAGGCCGTACTTCCTTGTCGCATTATGGGGAGAAACCCTAGACTTTAATGGGCCTGAGGCTCCTCCTCGGTCATCGCTTCTTCCGATGGGCCGGGGGCCCAACGCATTCTGACCAGCTTCGAGGAACACGGGCCCTTCCTCTCGGTCTCTATTCGCTATCGATGGGCCGAGGGCCCATCGCCATTTTGCCCATCTCGACCTTTGTCGTTTTGTGGGAAAACGACAAGTGTAACGCGGGGAGGGGATTTGACCAAATCCGACCTTAACATCATCTTCGCCTTCTCTCGCTCCTCCTCCTCCTTCTCTCTCCTGCTCGCCACTTCGTATTTCCTGATCTCAGACATCCTCTCTTGCTCCTCCCGAATCATCCTTTCTCTCTCCTCGGAAAATCTTTGCTTCTCTTGCTCTTCCCACAATTTCTGGTTCTCTTTGGGTTTCTTCTTCGACCCATCGGGAAACGTCATCTCTTGCTTTCGGTGGGTTTCGAAGCTCGAAATCTCGATCATCCTCTTTGTCTTCCTGTGCTCAATTCCCGGGCTTCCTCCATGGTGGCTGAACCGATCACCTCTTTCGGCCTTTTGATTATGATTTTCTTCTGAGGCTGGTCTCGCTCTGTTTCTTTATTCCGTTTTACAAACTTGAGGGATTCAAATCGGTCCTTCTCCGTATTTTCCGGTGGTCTGATAACGATGGTCGGTTTCTATTGATCAACCTGGCTCTTGTCTTTCTCAGCCGGAGGCCGGAGAATAATTGGTGTCACTTTTATTCATTTTATCTATGAATATTTCGGGGCATCCTTATCGAATAATTGATGTAACACTAACACAATGATACTTCATTCCAAATAATATTCAGCTTAATTTGCCACGCCAATAATGAAATGCATGTTCTGTTAGGCATGGGGGGTTCATCATGTAGGGTTTTTAGGGTTTTGGTAAGCTTATGAGTAATTATTGAAAACATGATGGACAAAATATTGACCTAAACCCCGTAAAGAACACAAGAATCGACGTTATTTTATACAAGCTCGGAAACGTATAAACTAGGATCGAGGAGCGTAATGTTCTTGAAGACGAGTTATGTCTTCTACGTCTTAGATAACCAATGGGGAGTAACCGAGCACGAGTGCCCCTCCCGTTATTTTAAAAACATTCATAATTTACGTAGGATTTTTATTTTTCAATTATTACTGTGGTATAATATTTAATATGCTTTTATTTTATTCTAATTATGAATTAGTATTTTGACTCTGCCTCTGATCAAGTGTAGCTAGCTTGATATAATAACAATATATTTCATGTGGGATGTACAAAAAATAAAAAGCCTAAGAACTACTTAGGGCCAAAGGGAAGTGTATATGTATGTATATGTATATTGTTTACCACCCATAGTATATGAATTGTGTTTTTATTTTTTTGTAATTGATTATGTTCTTGACCACCCATAGAAGGTTGACCATGCATGTACGTAACTGTCAAAACTACGTGAATGAATGCTAATTCAGTACATATATAACTATAGTGCAAGTATATATAAATATTCTAAGAAACACTTTTTAGAAAAGTAGGTTTTGATATATACACTCGTAAAAATTCTGAAAAATAATTGAATGGCCTTGTACAAGTGGTAAGCTAATTTACTGTTTTGTAATGTATATTATGTCATAATTACATTTATTTACATGTAGACTTTATAGTAACTTTTGAAGAGCAAAAATATATATGAAGTGTTGGTACAGCAAAAAGGAATTCATTTATTTATGAAAGTTGGAGCTAGGTCAGATATGACTTGTGCTTGTTCAGATGATTGAGGGTTGGACCAGTAAAATGGTCACATTATATAGTTTACATATTAATTATTATAAATATACCCCAATTATTAATCATGCAAATTCTTTCCACGAATAAAGTCTGGTCCATCATCGGTCCCTCGATGCTAATGACTCCGAACTTTGTAATAACTTATCTCATCAGAGCCTCACAATCATATATTTATATATAAACCGTATTTGTGGTATAAGTAGTATTCATTTTTTTATAGTAAATGTACTTATATATTCTCAATCGTTTTTTTAGCGGTAACGGTAGCAAATTAGGCCACAAACAATATAAACGTTTCAATTCCGTTCATGTACCGTTAAAATATGTTATACGAGAGAACTGTGCACATATCTCTAGCTTTATAGACGCTAAGTCGATATAGACAGAACCGGATCTTTTACTTGTGGTGTGGCCTTCAAGTCGTATTGCTATTGAAAAAATGAAAAAGGAGATCGATCAATAGAAAATCAGATATACTTATATATATATATATATATATATATATATATATATATATATATATAGGGAAACTTCATAAAACATCTCTCAAAACACCATAAATTATTTTATTACACCTCAAAATATCATAATTGTAAAAACATCCTTTTCAAATTCATGGTACAAAAAAACCTCTAAGTTAACCCAACATCTTAACTATATAGTTACCCAAAGATCTCATTTCTCTCTCTCCCACTCTCTATCTTCTTCCTTCTCTCCCATGTTTTCCCCCTCAATATTTCATTCATTTCTTCATCTTTTCTCTTCTCAAGATTATAACACTATTGAAAAAAAGATAATTGTGGAGTTGGGTTGATTCCCACAAATTTCCATTTTCATGGCATGAGTCTCACTTCTTTTTTTCTTTTCAAGATCACATATTTTTTTAGGGTTAAGATTGTGAGGTAAATAATGATTTATTAACCAAGTCAATTTATTTTTCCGCTCTAACAAGTTTTAAGGTTCATTTCTATGGTTTTTTAGGTAGGATTTTGAAGGAAAAAAAACGCAGAAAGTCAACTTTTTTTTATCCTTGGATGAACAGTAAAAATGCTTGCGAAGACGGAGTCCAAAATATTGGACATTTTATGTCTTTAATATTGGACAACTTGTGTCTTGAATTTTTGGTCAAATGTATCTTGAATATTGGACACAAATTGTCTTGAAATTTGGACACCCAATGTCTCGAATATTGGACTATATTTTTCGGGAAATTTAGAAAATTAACAAACAAACTTTTTCCATTTTTTTTGTGTGCAGATCTTTATAGGAAATTCATTATAATAGTTTTCTTGATAATATATGAGATCGTTGATGACATCCAGTTTCTCACCACGCAGACGGTGCTCATAGTACTTCAAAGCATAGATGCCACAATCGCCGCTAAGAAAATAAAACATGAAAACTATTATCATGAAATTTCTATAAAGTGAAATTTCTATTATCAAGAAAACTACTATCATGAATTTTCTATGAAGATCTGCAAAAAAAAAAAAAAAAAAAAAAAAAAACTGGAAAAAGTATGTTTATTAATTGTCCAAATATCCCGAAAAATATAGTCCAATATTCGAGACATTGGGTGTCCAAATTTTAAGACAATTTGTGTCCAATATTCAAGATACATTTGATCAAAAATTCAAGACACAAGTTGTCCAATATTAAAGACATAAAATGTCAAATATTTTGGACTCCGTCTTCGCAAGCATTTTTACTGTTCATTCGAGGATAAAATAAAAAGTCGACTTTTTGTGTTTTTTTTTCTTCTTTAAAATCCTGCCATAAAAAACCATAGAAATGAACCTTACAACTTGTTAAAGCGAAAAAGTAATTTATTTGGTTAATTAATCAATTTTTACCTCACAATCTTAACCCTAAAAAATATGTGATCTTGAGAAGAAAGAAAGAAGTGAGAATCATGCCATGAAAATAGAAATGTGTGGGAATCAACCCAATTCCACTGTTATCTTTTTTTCAATAGTTTTATAATCTTGAGAAGAAAAAGATGAAGAAAAAAAATGAGATATTGGGGGGAAAAACATGGGAGAGAAGGTAGAAGATAGAGAGTGGGAGAGAGACAAATGAGACGTTTGAGTAACTATAGTTAAGATGTTGTTGGGTTAAGTTAAGGGTATTTTTGTACCATGAATTTGAAAAAGATGTTTTTACAATTATGATGTTTTGAGATGTAATAAAATAATTTATAGTGTTTTGAGGGATGTTTTAAAAAGTTTCCCTATATATCCATACGAAGATCCCATCGCATCACCGTGTACCTTTATCACCTCAAATTGTACACAGTACATACAACACTTCCTGTTATAATTTTGAGTTAAGAAGTTGTGAGAATTGCAAGTATTTATTGTCAAAACTCAAAATTACTTAATTCAAAGGAAAAAGAAAATCCACTTGATAAACTACATATAAATTTACCATGTAAACATATTCGTATATCGAATCTTTATATTTGTCAAACATGTATATATGAGAGGTGTACACGGGGTTTAGTTTGTCTCGGGCGTTGGGTAAATTGGCATTTAGGGAAATGGTAGGGACATAACTCTTACACCTAATAAGTAAAAAGAGATGTAAAAGGAGTAAAGATAAGGAATGGTGGACCAGTTTACATCATACCCTACTCATCAATCCATATACATGTTATATATGTTGTTTATACATGTATATATATATATATATAAGTTTTTTTTTAGGTACCATGCATTTATAAATAATTAGATCAATGTTAATTTCTTCATAATTAGTGTATATAGCTACATATTTGATTTTTCTTTCTACTTAGATAGAAGGAGTTGATAGGACTAATAACTAGAGTGGCATAAAAACTTTCAGCGTGCAAAAACCGTCTAGAAATCGATTGAATATGCCATATTTCGCCATATATATATTTATTCACGACGGTTTAATAAAACCGCTGTGCAATCTCTAAATTTGCCATATGATAGACGCTAAAATGTCAACTTTGGACAGTAAGCATAATTTAAACATATTATAATAATAATTATTAATAGCCATATCTAGATTTTTGTTTATCTTTGAAACATTCCGGAATAATATGGTGATGGTATCCCAAATATATTGAAACAGATAGTAAAATGCATGATAACAAAATGACACATATAACTAAGAAATTCCGTATATATATATATATATATATATATATATATATATATATATATATATATTTGAAGAGGTTTATATATATTATTTGTATGGTTATGTTTTAATCTAAGGAATAAACAAAAAACATTAATTTTACATATATAACGTTGGGGTATTTTTGTAAAGTATATTAATAGAGAAAAAATATTTAATTAATACATTTCTTTATTAATTAAATCATTTTTAACACCAAAGTGCCTTCCAGGTGCCCGTTTTCGCAAAATAAAGTGTCCAAGTGTTTAATTGCATCTAGACCGCAGAAGAATATTTTATTGCATCTAGACCCCTGAATCCTATTATAAATAGGAGCTCAGTTCAGTTATAACGGTAACTCACTTCCTCTCAAGGAACTCGTCCGAAACTCTCTCTACTCCCAATAAACTCGCCTACCCTCAAATACCGTTCTAATGTTGACCGTCGGAGGTGAATCAGGGGGTTAACCCCCCTGTTTCCCTTGACCTCGGGTACTGTTCCCTTTTTTCAGGTCCGAAAAGTGAGAGATTTACGAAAAGCGGAAGCCCTGGAGAAATTCCTGCACGGTTTACGACCCGCCCTATAGGTCCAGTTCTATGCGGTGTCCATCTTATCTTCATTCCATTGCGTGGCTGTGTGTATAGTCTGGGGACACGTATCTGGACCCACTATTCTGGAACTAGGGTCCCACCTAGGGGAATTTCTCTAAGATCCGGACGACTGAGGGATTGCTCTGAGAAGAATCCCCTAGAGAAGATCCTTGGAAGGTCCAAGACCCCACCTGCCCTTGTTTTAAGATCACCGCATCCTAGGTTCTGTCTCCCAGTCCCCGTATCTGAATAAGATACCGCGACTCTGCGGACAGTTCCAGTGCGGACTAGAACAAGCCGCATCAGGTGGAGAGTCTAACCTCCCGGGGCTCACTTCCTGGCCAAAATCACTCCCCCGTTCGATGGTACCTACGATCCGAGCGGTTCCCAAACCTGTAACCCCGGCCCCTGGCCTTGCGGTAACAGGTAATGTGCAACCCGGGTTGCCTAAGACCCCGAACGCCAACGAGACTTTTGACCTTGCAGGTGCCAGGAACGCCTACTTAGGGCCCCTGTATCGGTCAATTAAAAACTCACTCTGAAGTCAGCGGTGACCACCCCAAGGTCAACGGGACCCATGAGAAGTCAACAGAGGAGACAAGATATGTCATCCCCGCAACAAGGCCAACCAAGGCCCATCAAAAAGTCAATAGAAGCCCGCCACGTCAGCAAAAAGATCTTGGGCCAGGCCCAACACAAACAAACGGGCCTCTTCAGTGTTTCATCTAAAAAACGACATCAACATATAATTTAATGTATTTGAAAATTTGTAGGCCAATAACATTACCTAGATATGGCATCCTTACATTTTCTACATTATATATACTTTAACTGTAAGATTCTGTAAAAAAAAAAAAAAACTGATCTGTAAGATTATGTAGCTAAAAATATAATTTTTCTTTTCTATTCATGAGAAGATAATGTAGAGATATATGTTCGAGTCACATTATTTGGATCAGAACTCATATGTTCTCACCCAAGTTCATAAAATAAATATTCCCATATTGACGGCCATAAAAACCCTTAAAATTTGTCAAAACTCAATTTTAGGCCCGTATATACGGATATATACATTTGATGCTACATAATCTCCCTAAACCTCAAGTATCAATTGTACATATATGTCCACGTATTAAAAAGTATCTTAAAAACGGTACTTAAATTATAGGGTTAATGACGACAAAAATACTCAAAGGCCACAAAACAATGTTGATGTCCAATTTCATTTATGTTGAGTTAATGTTTAAGTTAGAGACATGCATCTGTTTCTAATTCATTAGAAATGTTGAACAATTGATGTTTTAAGAGTTTAATCATAATGGGACATGAACGGAATTAAACCTCGACATTGATTTATGGCCTTTGAATACTTTGCCGCGAAACAAATGTGATTGAGAGTATGCCGGCACATTTAGTAAAAAATTGGATACTTACGTTGCAAATATCCCATCTTATTATAAAGAAAACATATCAATTTGACGACAAAACTTTTGTTAATTTGCTCGAAGAAAAAAATACAATACACTGAATTCAACAAATATAGCACGTTTATATGCCATAGATACAACAATTTATTACATCCCTTAGGGTAAGAAAACTTCAATCAACGGCAACAATGAATCCAAATTACAAGTCAAGATCATGAACAAATGAAAGCCAAAGCAAATCAACTTGATGTAATTTGTCAATCAGAATTAGTTGATAAAGCCGCATCGCTTCCTGATCTCTCCGGTCTTGCCCGTGAGGACTCCGATCTTTCCCATCTTAACCATCGACGCCGCAAAATCCTTCTTGAAAGTGGCACCTCCGGTGCTAGACTGTTGCAGCACGTAGTCTCTGGTCTCGGGGTCGTTGAGAAGCGCCGCGTCGGATTGGAAAAGACCCCTCCTCTTTGACACTACGTTGTAGTACTTCTCGTCGAACGACTTGAAGCTGCCTGGGTCCATCTCAACAGTCGTCACGATGTCGTTTGGCTTGCACTTCTTCCTCAGGTTGTCTGCGTAAAATCGGTCCAATGTGGGGTCCGCGTCTCCCTTGCCGGTGAAGTTGTAAAGGCGGCTAGCGAAGGCGGCGCAGTGAGATATCCCAATAGTGTGTCCTCCTAAAACACCGGAGAACACAATTAAGGTTAAATCCCTTGTAAATATCTTTCATTAATTATATAAAGTTAACAGTGATATATTAGTATCAAATAGTCACTCTTAACTTTTTTTTTTTTTTGCAGTAGAAGTTCTCAATGTAACTTATTTTGTTTCTTTCCAAATTATCTGAATTTCGGACGTGCTGTTATATGTTATAGATTAATATCATTAGTCTCTAACAAGATTACCATTTTCAATTGTTTATTTAAAATATCTCAAACTTACATCTCTCTTCGTTTAATCTACTAAAAATAAGAGTTCAAAGAAGAAAAGGAAAAAAATAAGCTTGAGAGATTATTACCTGATAGAACCACTAGGTCTTTAGCGTTTAAGCCCTTGGCGGCGAACATTGATTTGAGCTGAGTTATGTTGGCGAAAGGAGGTGGCAAGTTCGTCAAGGCCTCGACGGCTATCGATACTTTTCCGTCTCTTCTCCCGGTGGGAACGTCCCAGTAGGGTCCATAGTTCTAATAAATAAATAAAAAATCAAAATATACCTCATCATCAAGGTTTGAACATTATATATCAAAAATAAAAATTCAAATATTCAAACAAGTATTTTAGGGTTTGCGTCGCGAACCAATGTTGATACGGCGTCTCTAGCGACAAGGGTAAGGATATCCGCACAAGAAACGACGCCAGGACATATTTTTTCGACGGCAGCTTTGGCAGCGTCGACAACGTTGAACCCTCTTAGGCTCTGGTTGGGAATTGCCGTTTTCTCATTTTGGCTGTTCGCTGCGGGTTCCAACAATACGGAACCATCGCATCCCTACAATTCGAACATTAAATTAGTTATATGCTAGAAAGAAGGTAACTTACTACTACTTGATCACATAAGTGTTTTTTTTTTTTTTTTTATCCTAATGATGTGTAATTATTAACACTTCTAGGTGGTTTTTTTAGTTTTATAGGCTCTGATACCATATTTGTTAGTAATACTACATAAACTAGAGCGTACCCTGACGAAACAGTCGTGGAAGTGCATCCTCAAAAGCCCAGCAGCGAGAGTCGGAGAGCGAGAAACATACTGAGCTGTGGTCTTCTTGATGACGGTCTCGGCATTCGGACAGGAATACTTGTAGAAACCGAGTTTCAAGCCCTGCGCGTCACTGCTCTTCAAGAGAGAAAGAGCGAGGACAAGAAGAAGCACCGCATGTGCGACAAGCTTGTGAGAAGCCATTTGTGAGCTATTTCAAGCTTGTTGCTTTGAACTTGAGGTAATTAAGGAGGTTGTGATGATATCAGAACGAGGGTGCCTTCTTTTTATAGCTAAGCACAATGGTTTGAAAAGTCAATCAAATGAATCTGTCTTGTGTTTGACTATTGTATATAGCTTATAGTATCTCAAATTGTCACTTCTTTATGTGAAGTTATTAGAAGGTTGGTGGCTTTGTTCGTGAGAAAGGAATAGTTGACATCTTTTGTAAACGGTTTGTTTATTGGCTTCATATATGCATGATTAGTTTTATTAATTGACCTTCACCTCAAGGTGGTTATAGTTCTTCCGGTTGCGGTTGGCTAGGTTATATAGCCAACGATTGACGGCTAGGTTATACGTAAGAGGAAAAACACAGTAGTTGAGAAGCTACCGGGTTTCGAATTTCTTACTGTATAAACAATGTAACTACCTTCAAAAGAAAATGTACACGATACATATAAATTAAACCTAGATACCCGAAAGTGTTAACTTAAAACGGGAACAAATAAACACAATAGTAATCTAAATAAAGGCAATATAATGCGGAAAGTAAATAAAAAGTCCGAAATAAGTCAGATGCGACAAAATTTCCAAGTGCCAAACTGAAAGTACGAGTACTGGAAAGATATTGATAATCAATTTCATGGCAACTCCTTTTAATTTTCGCGCGTTGGGCCGTTTCTATTTAATATCCACATCACATGGTTTGCATTATTTTTCGATACCTTGGTCCTATGCCTCCATAAACTCAACTCTTATCATGAACGCAACAATGATTTAGCTTTTGGGATTGAGTTTGTATAAATTTGAAGATAAAAATGCATTCAAAATAATAGTATAATCTATATTAATTTATGCATGAAATATAGAACCTAACTTTATTGCATTGTGTACAGTTACCGTATAACATGATTACATGACAACCCTTCATTCATATAATAATAAACCTAAGAACAGCACGGACTTTCAACGTTTGGATAAACCGTAAACTTTTATTTGGAGGATATGATCATAATCAAGAGTTGAAGAAAATATTTTTTTGAAAAAAGTGTGGCCAACACGTTCACAATCATTTACATATTTACATGTGTACACTAGGGATAAAAAAATAAATATATTAATAAAGTAGTATATGTATGTATAGATGATTGGAAAAAGTCCTATATTTATGGACCTTAAGTTAATCATCTATATAATAAAAAAATGATTGAGCTAGCAGCCTATGACATCAATAATAAGAAATATTCATAGTAATTATTGGCGGTGATCAAGCAGCCTCAGAGTTTGTAACATTGTGCATCATATTAGGACCAATAATTACGTGCTAACTAACGACAGAGTATAACTAACCTATAAAAGCTTAAAGAATTTCAAATTGCATTATTTTTGTATGTATATATGCTTGACTTCATTAGGATATTAACGTGCTGAAATATATACAAGTGAATAAAATAAATAAAGAACTCGCTCGCGCCGACAATATGGATTGCTAGCTAGCCTTGCTGTTTTTTTCGGTTGTAGTTTACGAAAATGGAATGTGAAAATGCATGAATCAAGGCTTTTGATATTGCTTTTAAGGTCTCAATTAATTGGCATTATCTCCATCAACAATGTCGTAAGTTTGTTTCGTGTGTGTTAATGATCGATTTCTCAAATATGGCAAAATTCTGTCATGGAAAGTAAATTATACTTTTTAGAGATGCATGCTTTGGCTTTTGGCAGTTCATATATATAAATATATATATACGTAGTAAAATGTATCAATTGTTTATTTAAATTTATTTTATTCACTTGTATATATTTCTGCACGTTAATATTTAATGAGGTCAAGCATATATATATACAAAAATAATGCAATTTGAAATTTTTGTAGTTTTTATAGCTTAATTATACTCTGTCATTAGTTAGCACGTAATTATTGGTCCTAATATGATGCACAATGTTTGAAACTCTGAGACTGCTTGATCACCGCCAATAATTACTATGAATATTTCTTATTATTGATGTCATAGGCTGCTAGCTCAATCATTTTTTTATTATTATATACATGATTAACTTAAGATCAATAAATATAGGACTTTTTCCAATCATCTATACATACATATGTTACTTTATTAATATTTTTTTTATCCCTAGTGTACACATGTAAATATGTAAATGATTGTGAACGTGTTGGCCACACTTTTTTTTTTTATAAATATTTTCTTGAACTATTGATTATGATTAAGTTCCCCAAAGAAAAGTTTACGGTGTTATCCGAACTTTCCAAGTCCATGTTGTTCTTAGGTTTTTTATTATATGAAGGGTTGTCATGTTAAACGGTACACAATGCATGCAATAAGTTAGGCTTTATTTTTCATGCATAAATTTATATAGATTATACATTGTTGCGTTCCAAAAAAAAAAAAGAGTTTGAGTTTGTGGAGGCATGCGAACGAGGTATCGAAAAATAATGCAAAGCATGTGGATATTAATTAAACGCCATTCCGAGAGGATTCTCAATATCTTTCCAATATTCACACTTTCAAATTGCACTTGGATCATCATACTTATTTTCGGACTTTTATTTACTTACTTTCCACATTATATTGCTTTTATGTATTTAGGTTACTTTCCAAATGTGTTTATTTGTTCCCATTTTAAGTTGACACTTTTGGGTATCTAGGTTTAATTCATATAGACCATCTACCTTTGTAATTAAATTGTTTATAAAACTAGAAATTCAAAACCCGAGTAACTTCTCAAATACTGTTTTTCCTCTTCCTTATAACCTAGCCAACCGCCACTAGTAACGGAAGAACTACAACCACCTTTGGGTTAATTAATAACACTAAACATGCATGTAGCCAATTAAAAAACTGTCTACAAAAGATGTCAACTATTCCTTTTCCACGAACAAAGCTACCAACTTTTTAATAACTTCACATAAAGAAGTGACAATTTGAGATACTATTATAAGCTACATACAATAGTCAAACACAAGACAGATTCATTTGATTGACTTTTCAAACCATTGTGCTTAGCTATAAAAAGAAGGCATTCTCGTACTGATCTCATCACAACCATCTTAATTACCTCAAGCTCAACGCAACAAGCTTGAATAGCTCACAAATGGCTTCTCATCACAAGCTTGTCGCACATGCGGTGGTGCTCCTTCTTGTTCTCGCTCTTTCTCTCTTGAAGAGCAGTGACGCGCAGGGCTTGAAACTCGGTTTCTACAAGTATTCTTGCCCGAATGCCGAGAGCGTCATTAAGAAGACCACTGCTCAGTATGTTTCTCGCTCACCGACTCTCGCTGCTGGGCTTTTGAGGATGCACTTCCATGACTATTTCGTCAGGGTACGCTCTTGAGTTTACGTATTATTACTAATAAATATGGTATCAGAGCCTATAAAGCTCAAAAGACAACCTAGAAGTGTTAATAATCACACATCATTAGGAAAAAAAAAACTTATGTCATCAATTCGTAGTAAGTACCTTTTTTCTAGCATATAACTAATTTGATGATCGAATTGTAGGGATGCGATGGTTCCGTATTGTTGGAACCCGCAGCGAACAGCCAAAATGAGAAAACGGCAATTCCCAACCAGAGCCTAAGAGGGTTCAACGTCGTCGACGCTGCCAAAGCTGCCGTCGAAAAAATATGTCCTGGCGTCGTTTCTTGTGCGGATATCCTTACCCTTGTCGCTAGAGACGCCGTATCAACATTAGTTCGCGACGCAAACCCTGAACTACTTGTTTGAATATTTGAATTTGTATTTTCGATATACAAGATTTAAACCTCGATGATGATGTATATTTTGATTTTTTATTTATTTATTAGAACTATGGACCCTACTGGGACGTTCCCACCGGAAGAAGAGACGGAAAAGTATCGATAGCCGTCGAGGCCTTGACAAACTTGCCTCCTCCTTTCGCCAACATAACTCAACTCAAATCAATGTTCGCTGCCAAGGGCTTAAACGCTAAAGACCTAGTGGTTCTATCCGGTAACAATTACTCAAGCTTATTATTATTATTATTATTATTATTATTATTATTATTATTATTATTATTATTATTATTATTATCTTTCTTCTTTAAACTCTTATTTTAAAGATTAAACAACAAAAACAGATGTAGGTTTGAGCATATTTTAAATACACAATTGAAAAAATAATAATCTGGTTAGAGACTAATGATATTGATCTATAACATATACTTGCACGTCCGGAATTCGAATAATTTAGAAAGAAACAAAATAGGTTACATTGAACTTTGAATGCGAAAAAAAAAATCGAGTAAATATTTCGTACTTATATATCACTGTGAGCTTTAAATAATCAATGAAAGACAATATTTGACTAATAAAATAATTTTTTAAAAATTTACTAAGGATTAAAACTTAATTGTGTTCTCCGGTGTTTTAGGAGGACACACTATTGGGATATCTCACTGTGCCGCCTTTGCTAGCCGCCTTTACAACTTCACCGGCAAGGGAGACGCGGACCCCACATTAGACCGATTCTACGCAGACAACCTGAGGAAGAAGTGCAAGCCGAACGACATCGTGACAACAGTGGAGATGGACCCAGGTAGCTTCAAGTCGTTCGACGAGAAGTACTACAATGTCGTGTCAAAGAGGAGGGGTCTCTTCCAATCCGACGCGGCGCTTCTCAACGACCCCGAGACCAGAGCCTACGTGCTGCAACAGTCCAGCACCGGAGGTGCCACTTTCAAACAGGATTTCGCGGCGTCGATGGTTAAGATGGGAAAGATTGGAGTCCTCACGGGCAAAGCCGGAGAGATCAGGAAACGATGCGGCTTTGTCAACTAGTGCTGGTTGACAAATTACGTCAAGTTGATTTTCTTTGGCTTTCATTTGTTCTTGATCTTCACTTGCAACTTGGATTCATTGTTACCGTTGATTAAAGATTTCTTACTCCAAAGGATGTAATAGATTGTTGTGTCAATAGCATATAAACGTCCCATATTTGTTGAATTCAGTTTTTTGTATTTTTATTTTTCTTCGAGCAATTCACAAAAGTTTTGTTGTCGATTGATCTGTTTTTTATATAATAAGATGGGATATTTGTAACGTAAGTATCCAATATTGTACTAAATGCGCCGGCATATTATCAATCATATTTTTTCGTGGCAAAGTATAAAAAGTCCACAAATCAATGTTGAGGTTCAATCCGTTCATGTCTCATCAAGGTCTATTACATGATGGACGTGGATACATTTAATTAAACTCTAAAAACATCAATTGTTCAACACTTCCAATGAATTAGAAATTGATGCATGTCTCTAACTTAAATATTAGCTCAACATGAATGAAATTGGACATGAATAAAATTTGACACCGACAATGGTTTGTGGCCTTGGAATACTATTACCGTTAAAAAAATTACAACAACGTATTTGATATTAAATTGTTGGATATTCTTGGAGATCGAAGACATGCGGGGTTGAATTACGCATTAAGAACGCTTTCTTTATAGTATTTCGAGCAATTTTTGATAGTGTCTAGAGGTCTACGACGCAAGAATACCCCAGGATATATTATAATAAGCCTTTAATACTGCACAAGATGTTTGTGAAGCACGAAATTGGCAAGGACAAATTTCTGGGAAGTGTAACGAATTCCTAATCAGATTAGTTGTGTTTTTGGAAAACAAATATGGATTGTTTAAATAAGAAAAAGTAACTTTCGTTTCTAAAGGTAGCAACCCTTTATGAAACGACACAACCCAAACGTCAAAAATTGAGACCTAAAACGACTAATAACGGCCATATAACAACCTTAACAGCCCAACGGTTAGTAACCGACGTTAATAGGCGAGAATCACCATGAGGACCCGAGCCTACACCGCTCGCCCCCATGCCATGCCGTGTGGATCTTGCTCGTCACATCGTAAAATACTCTCTAACACTTATATATATATATATATATATATATATATAAAGTTTGAGACATAGGATTTTTAGAGAGGTTCATTCTAAAAAGAAATTCGGATATATATAAAGTTTGAGACATAGGATTTTTAGAGAGGTTCATTCTAAAAAGAAATTCGGTTTTGATATGTTTATTGAATATAAATGATATGAATAGCAGAAAAAGAAATTTGTGTGGATCTTGCGTTTTTTATATGTTTATTGAATGTAAATGATATGAATAGAAGAAAAGGAAATTCGTACCAAAGCTTCTTATCGAGAAACAAAGAAATGCTACCCGGGAACAAGAATACACAGTACTAGGATGGCAAGAGAATGAAATAAAAAGGCTTTGATGTGTGTCTTGATGCATGAATATGCTATTTATAGCGTCTTCTTCCTTTCTAGGTCGTCCTTGAAGTCAGTGAAATAAGAAGGCTGTCACGTATGGGCTTAACCAACGCTTGTTGTTCCTTCCAAGCATGAATACTGACTGAAGACTTCCGTTGGAGACGGACTTCGCGTGTTCCACCGATTTAGTTAGGGGATATTTGACATATGTTGGTTTTTGGACCAACATAAACTTGGATATTCTAAAATATGCATCAAGCAATACTTTCTAATCATACTATAATTAATTTCCATGTGTCAAAACAATCTTAATAAATGTATCACGTTTTAAATTTTAATAGATAATATAAAATACAGATCAACCTATCAACAATAATAATAAACAATTAATTATAATATAAATAATTTCTACACGCAAACTTTTCACAAAAAATTATCAAATATTAAACTTTATAGGACATTTAAAATAAATCTTAAACAGTTAATAAATATTAAGAAATTCTAAAGAAAATAAAAATATTTTTCATACGACCAGCACTCTTAGGTTTATTAAAAAATCAATTTAAATATAAGATACTTTTAACCATCAATGAGGTCGATAAATCTAAACATAAAATATATTTAATGTTCACATTTAATAAATTATCAAAATTCACATGTAATAAACCATATAACATATATGTAGGAAATACCCATTGGGCTTCCAGGTCCGACCTTACTACATTAAGAGTAACGGGCTCACTCGGACCCTTGAATTAATTATGAGTGGTTTAATTAATTATCTGAATAAATTAATTATGACCTAATGGGCTTAGCCTATTTTAATGCGCCAAAGCCCATTAAGTCATTTATCTTTGTGGTCTATAAGTACCACACTTAAGTTCATAATTAACCAGTCCAGTCCAAAATCCCTAGAGCAATACTCGAATTCTCTCTAGCATCCAATAGTCGACGGTAATGCCTCGGAGTGCGCTATCAAACCGTGGCACACAACCACGACTAGGGTTTCTAAAATCCTAGACAAACCCTAATCTTATTACGGTTAGGCAGACCTGACCCAAGTCTGATATGGGTCCGGCCCAAGTGTGACCTGAGTCAATGGACTGGTCCTCAACCTGGGCCCACAACTAGTCTGGGCGAACGAGTGAGGTCCACGGGCTGAGATTTGTTCCCATCCCTTCCCAAACTTGGTGGGCTGTCCGCGGGCTCGTGCGAGCAGAGCTTCCACCCATGCTCGCATCTTGAACCCACCTCGATTTTTTACTATTATATATATTAATAGTTTTAAGAGTTAGGGTTAGAGAATATAGAATACATTTGTAAATCCGATTTATAATTATTTTCCCAAGGTGACGTTTACGGTTAAATACTCTTATTTTATTAATAATCCTAAATATTAATACAATTTTGATATTTCATATTAATTTTTAAAATGTTTAGGATTATGCAAAGTTTAATAAACTTAAAATGCTAAATCTAATTTTTACGTGTATAAATTAGAATGTATAAAACATTAAATGTTGAATGTGATAAATAGTTATTTATTTTTAAATAAATATGTTAATAAAATTTTATTAGAAAAACAGAGGAATATGAGCAATCCTCTAAGATCACATTTTTAAAATGTAAATTGAATTTTAGTCAATATCAGATTTTGATTATATTTAAAGTGTTCTACTATATAAGTTAAATTAGTTAATTTATGTTAGTACTAGACATATGAAACAAATCACCAATTAAAACCCCTTAATAAAAATGAGGTCCAAAATCTTCCATGTATTGAGTCCTCGTAATGTGTGTACCCGGTCTAGGTAGGTTTTCCGTGATAGAACATTACGACATAAGTATCCAAAGATTTGGGATTGGACCTAGACGGGCCCACGTAAATTAATGTGTTGATGCATGATATTGATTAGAGAATCAAATGTGATTAATATGGTTGACTTATTTGATGTATCTAGCCCATTAATCACATATATCATATACTCTCATATAGATGAAATCTTTCATAGAGGGAAACTTACCAAACATATGAGATACACAATGATGAATGTATAATCGCCCATCTCTATATATGAGATAATTCGACCTCTATTCTAGACACAAGAGACAGATATAATATGTATAAGATAATTCGACCTCTATTCTAGACACAAGAGAAAGATCTAATTTCCCACACAGCCGAGTGTCTTTGTCTCTTTCCACTCACCGATAAGGAGCTAGTATTATGATTCTGTGATTTTTCTTCTAGAAGGAAGTTCCGTTATCGACGAGGTGACAAAGTAGAGGCCGAGCACTTGAGCGGCACATGATCTCCTTGTTAACATGGTGGTAAGTCGACAACGTGAAGGCAATCATCCTACGAACATTCCAAGATCCGGTTTCTTGAAGAATCAAAGTAAAACCTAGAGAAATAATTCAGGACCCTGCGGATCAGGGCCGACCCAACCCTTTTCGGGGCCTTGGGCGAATCATTAATATGAGACTTTTTTTGAGAGTCTGCAATACAATATTGCAGGAGCTATTGGATTACAGTATTGCAGGAGGTATACGATATAACAAAACTTATACAACACATTAATAGACTATATAAAGTATAAATATTATCAATGTGACAAATTTATCAAATATTACATGTACAAAGAAAAAACTCAATATATTTGTCCATTAATTACAATTATTTGAATTCTAATCATAATATGATATTTTTTCAAAACGGTCCAAACAACTGAACCCTTCGCCTTCGACGTAACTTGTGAAAAGACTAATTCTAAATATAGCGTCATTTCCATAAAATTTGGAAAGGAAGAGCCCATACGAGACAATCTTGTCCACTTTTTTAAATATTTTATTATTATGATGATAAACATCTATAATATCGATACGAAGTAGCCTAAAATATTGCATACTGACGGCCTTGCATTGGCACGCAATAGGCTTTCACCAACGTCCTAAAAAGAGAGAGTTGATTCAGAATAACTCCGTCAAAATAGGGAATAACAAGGATTAGGGCCGGCCCAACCCTTTTCGGGGCCTTGGGCGAATCATTAATATGAGACTTTTTTTGAGAGTCTGCAGTACAATATTGCAGGAGCTATTGGATTACAGTATTGCAGGAGGTATACGATATAACAAAACTTATACAACACATTAATAGACTACTCTTTGCATTTCATATACTTTTCTTTGCTTATCTCGACTATTTTCTTCACCTCTCACACATTCTAATTACTATATTGTATTATTTTTTAATTTTGGAATTGATGAACCTATACTGTTTGATAAAATCACTCAATGAAATATAAACATTTTAGTTATCAATTTCCTCTTACTATTCTATTAACTGATAATCTCAGCGATATAAACAACGATATGAAATATATTTGTTTCATATATTGTTTGACAATCTCACTTGAATATATAAAGTAGTAGAAAATAAATAAAACAACATAAACAATGATTATTATTCATAGTCGTTACTTATTAAATAGGCGCAAAATAACGGATGTGCATAGCACATTTTCTAGTATACTGTTTGACAATCTCATTTGACAATCTTTTGTTTTAAGTATACTATTACCTACAATACTGCATTAAATTGTTTACAAACATATATAATTTGATCAATCAGTGATACTTATAAGAGCTATATGAATTTGATTTTGCAGCAACAAAAGTCAACCAAACAAAGTATAACACTTTTCAAATATATGCCCAAGTCTTATTAATAGAATAATGCATGTGTATGTATATATTTGTATATATATTTATGAGAAATATTTTTTTTTAAATCGATAATGTAAAAATCTTTTATTTGATCTAAATCATACAGACTTCTTTTTCGAAAGGAATATTGTAATAATTTTTTACCATATGTAAATAATGCATTTCTTTAAGAAATGATACTTTTATTACGTATACTACTCTTTGTGTCTAATTACATATAAATACCATGTAGTTAAACTTAAAAAAGATTGAATAACAACATAAAATAAAAATTAAATGGCTTTAATACCATACGCGTAAAAAAACATTAAACAATCAAAATTTCTCTTTGCTAAGAAAAAAATACCCGCAACGCGCGGGTTATATACCTCGTGTACACTATAAGAGAATAATTTTAATTGTTTATATATATATATATATATATATATATACATAACAAAGAGAATATTTACTATAGAAAAATGAAAATAAATTTTCTATGAATAAGTAAATTATCTAATGTAAAACCGAAAAGATAGTGTTTATGTTTTAAGTTTTTTTTTTTTTAACTCTTCACTAATAATTTAGGGAATAAGAGAATTAAGGTGTGGAACTGAATAAGGAATATTAAATTAAAAAATTGTATAATATAGCAGAACAAGAGAAGTTAACCAATAAAATATGAGAGATGGCCCACTTTCCAGAACTTGTATCACAACTTGTAGATATTCTTTAGTGAGTTCTTTTTTTTATATGTGCCTAAAATACGAATTGTTCAATTATTTCTCACTAAGAGGCCTTGGGCCAACCCAGTGCTTGGGCCGGGCCTAGCTTATCGTATCTTAACAATCCATTGAAACAGATTAAGGTTGTGTTTGTTTTTTTTTTTAGATTAAGACGTCTGAATCTTAATGCAGATCTGAATGTTAAGATGTTAACTCTTAATCTGAATGCCTAAAAATAAGTCTGTTTGTTTTCTGAACATCTGAATGCACTTTTTATTTTAAAAAACATTATCTTACACATATATTATAATAATAATAAAAAAAAACTATACATTACAATCATATTAAATTGTCAATCCAAACATAAAATCAAAATATATGCAAATTTGATAATCCAAACATAAAAATAATTTTTTTTCATAATTGAATATACATATTCATAACAAATTACATAAATCATGACACATGACACCATTTGATGGTAAACTTGAAATTCCCAAAACACTCTTTGAATATACAGACCGTAACATTTACCAACTCAATCATAACACCATGTTCATGTATCGCCCCAAACTCAATCACTGAAATCAAACCAGGATGATTCAATATGTGTTACAATTTCTGGGTTGTAATTGATTCAATAGTCGGAAGAGTTATGAATACACGTTTCTAAACAGCTTCAATGGCGACGAAGACCTACTTCTTTGACGGCCACCGAAGGCCGTGCATAATCTCCTTACCGACGCCGTCACAGAGCTGCCCTACCGATGGTCGTCGCAGAACCGCCCCATTGTCACAAATCGCCCCACCGCTGCAAAATCGGTCCACTGTCGCAGAATCGCCAAACCCTAAAACTCCCCAAATCCTTGAACGATCAAACCCAGTCATGCGATTAATGTCACACAGAGAGAGAGAGAGAGAGAGCACCCGGGAGAAGCTCGACGCCGCTGGGTCGATGGCCTTGCGCAGCGCCGCTGTGGTCAGCTCCACCACGCGTCCATCCTCGAGGGCCGAACCAGAGGGATTCTATTCGGCGATTGGCAGCGAGTCTTGCAATGGATCTTCACTGTAAAAATTGGTTGTGTGTTGCGAGCTTTCCGAAGACATTATTATTATAGAAGAAAAACAAGAGAGAGAAGAAAATAAATGAATAAGTGGTATTAAGCGAGAGACTCGAGTCTGAATCGGTCAGAGGCATTTTAAGAGGCTTTTGAAAAAATAAAACAAACGCTCTTATTCCTCCAGATCTGACCGAATCAGACATTAAGAGGTTCATTAATACCAAACAAACAGAGCTCGACCAGCGAGGAGATGGGGAAGAAGGCCAATATCAGCACCCAAGACATCGACGACGACGCTCTCTCCGGCGGCTCTCTCTCTGCCGTCCCGACCGAAGAAGTCTTCTTCGTCGACAAGTCCAAAGGTCTGAGATTTTGCTCTCTTGTTTGGATTGGAACTGCTCCAGTTTAAGTTTCAAGCGTGTTAGGATATCTTAGTGATGCATTCACATTGTGTGCTCTGCTTCTATGATGTATGTCGTTACATTCGTTCGGTTTTATAGTTTTCTTGAGTTGTAGAATGGAACTCACTTGCTTTATTTCTCACTAGGGCGTTGGCCCAAGCTGCCCAGTGCTTGGGCCGGGCCTGACAAGGATGAACACGAATTGGCCATGCTCAAGGATGAAACGGCGTCGTATCCGTCCCAATCATCCGATGTCCGCATGGCCGGCTTTGACGGGATCTCCGATGCAGCTGAGCTCCAGTATGCCCCGACCACGCTCGTGGGACCCAATGAGGTAGAAGACCGGGATCTCAACTATTGTGATAACGGGGATTACCCTCCGATTAACGGGTTGGACGATTTGAAGAGTGTTGTTTGTTCGGAGTCTTGGAAGCTGTGGGAGATCGCTGCCCCCATCGCGTTTAATATTTGGTGTAATTATGGTATTAATTCTTTCACAAATATTTTCGTGGGACATATTGGGGACGTTGAGCTATCCGCTGTCGCAATTTCTCTCTCCGTCATTGCCAATCTCTCCTTCGGCTTCTTGGTACGTAATGAATCACTTCTCTCTACTCGGTCTTACAAAGGATAATCTTATGGAATTTTCGTAATCAAATACCAAGATATGACGTGTCTAGCGTTTCTGCAAGCATGATCAGATTTTTCCCGATAGAATAAGGCAGCTAAATAGGACCATTCTACTTGATCAAATGTCCAATTTCAACTTTGATTAACTTCTAATTATTTCTGGGTTTTTATGTGTACATGCAAATGTCTTTCTTTCTAATATGTAATAAAGTAATTAGTCAATTAAACGTTTGAAAATCAAATTTCTAACTCATCTTGAGCGGAACTTAAGACACTGGCTCTCGTTTGAACTTTGTTAGCTCTAATATCACGTTAAGTATCATGGTCAAAATAAATTGACGATAATCGAAGTAGCCGATGAGTTAATTAACTTTCGTAAAGATAATATATATTATTATTTATTTGCGACCGGAAAAGGGGAAATAAAACAAATAAAAACAGATTTATTTTGCAGTTGGGAATGGCTAGCGCATTGGAGACCTTGTGCGGGCAGGCGTACGGCGCGGGGCAGGTGGAGATGCTTGGCGTCTACCTGCAGCGGTCGTGGATAATCCTCAGTGCCACCTGTATGGCGCTCTTGCCACTCTACATCTACTCGGCGTCGATCCTGAAGCTGCTCGGGCAGGAGGAAGAAATTGCCGACTTGGCCGGTGAGTTCTCCATGCAGATCATCCCGCAGATGTTCTCGCTGGCTCTCAACTTCTCGACGCAGAAGTTCCTGCAGGCGCAGAGCCTCGTGGGCGTATTGGCCTGGGCGGGCTTCGTGGCCTTGGTGGCGCACGTGGGGCTGCTGTTCCTATTCGTGCACGTGCTCGGATGGGGCACGCTCGGGGCCGCTGCCGCCTACGACGTGTCGGGGTGGGGTGTGGCGCTGGTGCAGCTGGTGTACGTGGTGGGCTGGTGCCACGAGGGCTGGCGCGGGCTGTCTTGGTTGGCGATTAAGGACTTGTGGCCGTTCGTAAAGCTCTTGCTGGCCTCCGCCGTGATGATCTGCCTAGAGATATGGTAAAGTCCGAAAATTATTTAGAGAAAATTGAAAATTTTGGGAGAGAGAATTTTGTTTATATTTTTGTTTATTTTATTTATTTATAGAGTTCATAGAAAATTTCGACACAATCTAATATGTGTAAGAATATTTTAGAAATTGATAATTAATCAAGTTCATAATTCTAACAGGTACTTCATGACCATCATCGTTCTCACCGGCCACCTTGAGAATCCGATAATTGCGGTCGGGTCGCTCTCCATCTGGTGAGATTGTTGTTGCTACGCTTGTTTTGATCCTCCGTCTCTTCGTTTCAACGTATATTTTTCTTATAGACTTCTTAAAAGACTGAATTAAGTAACTTAAAACATGTTTAATTGTTAAGAAATAAAATTCGAAAAAAAAAAATATTTTAAGTGAGAACGTCTATGCTTTTATCACCTTGACTCATCTTATTTAATCACAACTCAGCCTCTTCTTTGACACGATATAACAATATGAACAATATATACTCTCAATTAATCGAATGTTTGATCCCGAATGTACGATTAATTATAATCTATTCAAGATTTGTTTTTAACGAGTTAGAAAAGAAAGAAAAAACTTGATTTAGCTATCCCTTTTGAGCTCCATCTATACTATATATATATATATATATATATATATATATATATTCTGCACAAATATATTAGCTCAATATAGTAGTTAACTTTCTCCAGTCTGTATATACCATTTTCAGCATGAATATAAATGGATGGGAAGGAATGTTGTTCATCGGGATCAATGCAGCCATAAGGTAAATTTTTTTTTAATAGCATAGCGGTTTTATTTTTATGTTATGTAATCTGAACACTAAGTCAAGGGATATAGGTTTAAAAAACGAGATTTGAACAACGTATCTTAAAGATACAAGTTTTAAAAAGAGACTCGAAACCAGTAAATCTCTAAGAATATAAGTTCAATTTTTCTTTTTTATCAATACGAGTATTCTTTTATACGTCATGGAACTTGAATCTTGTAGAGGAATATAAGTTCAAATACGAGGCTTGAACGCGACACCTCAATAATATAAGTTCAAATATTCCACCGACTGAGATATAAAATACGAACCAAATACGTTCAAATACGAGGCTTAAACTTTGTGTGTCAATAATATACGAAGCTTCTAAACATGCGTGTCAATAAGATACAAGTTCAAATACGAGGCTTGAATGATGTATCCCAAGAATGTACGTTCAAATTTGTGCCTTAAAACATGTTCTCAAGGTTCAAATACGTGGCGGAGACCTTGTCTCTCGTCGTCATGGATATAAGTTCAAATACTAAACTGAGCGAGATATAAAATATGAACCCGTTATTTTTTCTTGTTTTGTTGCAGTGTTAGAGTGTCCAATGAGCTTGGATTAGGGCACCCGAGAGCTGCGAAATTCTCAGTGATAGTGACTTGCATCGAGTCATTTTGCATCGGGATTCTCTGCGCATCGCTCATCTTACTAACGAAAGACCATTTTGCCATCATCTTCACTGATAGCAAACAGATGCAAGAAGCAGTTTCTCGCTTAGCATTTCTTCTTGGCGTAACCATGGTGCTCAACAGTGTTCAACCAGTTATATCCGGTAAACAAATATCTCTCAAACTTCAAAAGTCCAATAAGAGATTTTTATATTCTTATATGTTGATTTTAGATTTAATGTTAATTCATATTCTATACATTGCTTTTTATATAATAACCAAGTTATTACTTCTCTCTAATTTTTTTTTATCTAATTGTTAATAAATCCCATCAAAGCATTTGTGAACCTCGTAGATTAGTATTTGTATTGAAAAAAAAGAGGTTTAATCTTAATCTCTTTCCATTTTTGTCAGGTGTTGCTGTAGGAGGAGGTTGGCAAGCTTTGGTGGCTTGCATAAACTTAATTTGCTATTATCTTATTGGCCTTCCTCTTGGGTTTCTATTAGGCTACAAAACTAGTTTGAAAGTTGAGGTTAGATTACCTACCTAGTACTAATTACTCCTAAAATTATTTAATTAAAATTCACCATTGAAATTTAGGGGCCTTGTTCAACCTGTCCCGGTTTTTCAAAGCCTCTCAAAATTGTGTCTCGTCTCGGCCGTAATTTCAAATTTTTGATTCTATATTAAGCTGGGTTAAAAATTGGGCTAGATCTAACACGTGCCCGCTTATTTTTTCGTAAAATATTTTTAAAAAAATTGGTTACTTATAAGTGAAAAGAAAAAACTTCCGAATCGAATAAGATGCCTAGTCTATAAATCAAATAATACATCATATAAGCTTAAAACATATGCATAAAAGCTAAAATTATAATAAATTAATTAAAAAAAACTAAGGCCGGTACCCCTTGGTTTATGAAAGCCTCGTTCCATCCACATGGTCTGACCAAACCCGGGTTTCCGTGCCAAAAACAATTCACCCGTAAATGTGACTTTAGTAGGCTTACCATCATATTAAATATGTGCTTCCATTTCCTTACTAAACATGGTGCAAAAATGTGTCTGGTCATCTTAAGAAACTAGCTTGATGATATGACAATGAACATATTAATTGCAGGGTATCTGGATTGGCATGATATTTGGGACGTTCTTGCAGACTCTAGTTCTTGTATATATCATTTACAAAACCAACTGGAATAAAGAGGTATGTTCATATTTACATATGTGCATTTATGTATGTATATGTGCTATTATCAATTATACAAATTAACAAAAAAACGAATTGTTATTTCTTATATTTGTGTTACAGGTAGAACAAGCTTCTGAAAGACTTAAGAATTGGACCGGACAAGAAAGTGGCTCCGAATCTGATTTAGTCAAAATATGATCTTGAGATTTATTTTGTAGATTAAAGTAGTTAATTTAACATTATATGTAGTAAAATAAAACTAGATGTATTACATATATATATAAGGAAAATCTAGCCTAGGGGTTGAGATTATTTTTAACAGTTAAATATTAAGAGTTTCCATCTGAAAATCGATTATTGATAATACAGGAAGTAGCCCGCAATATAAACCTTGTAAAAAAACTCATTGTATTTTTCATATTGGGTCTTTAACAATATCCCCTCAAGATGTAGATTCTTTTGGCTCATTTGTCTACGACCGTGAGTGACATTGTTTCTTTGGCCTGAAGCAAGGATTCCTTTAGATATAATGCAAAATGGAATTCGGTATATCGTTATCGATCAGATATTTATCTACAAACAATTCATATTTTAATACATAATCACTTAATAATCAATATTATAAAAATAAAATTAAATATTAATAATTTAAAAAAAAATCCGGGTTTTGGTAGTTTTAGTAACCTACTAACTCGGTTTTGGGTTTTAAAACTTTAAACCTGAAACCAGTTTAATCCGGTTGCGGGTTTTCCAACATTCGGGTTCGGTTTTGCCTGGTTTTAATTCGGCTTTTGTTTTTTAAATCCATATTCGGTCCGGTTTTGGTTAAAAACTCACATTTTTTAGTTTTTATTACATGCCTAACACGTGCATACCAACACGTGCTGACGCGTTGCCTTAGCTAGTGACACGTGGATGCCAAGACAAGAGAGTTGCGACGTCTGGTGAACGATACGCTTGGCAGGGCTGGTCATTTCGCGGCATTTCTAACAAATTTATTTTTATTGTTATAATTATTTAATAAAAAAATGGTAAAAATATTAATTTTTTATTAATTATTTTATTTATTTATTATTAAAATGGTTTGTTTTACAAAGAATAATAATAATAATAATAATAATAATAATAATAATAATAATAATAATAATAATAATAAATCGTGTGTTCTCGTCACACGCGTCCAAGGTGTCCTGGTTGAACTTGATCGTGAATCTCTCATTTGTGGCGGGATGAGAACGGTGTTGAGGTACGATTTCGTCTACGTCATTTCGTATGGATACGACAAAATTTATCTCTGTCGTTTATCATTTTGGGCTACGATCATAAAAGCCCAAATATAAAGAAGGGCCCAATTGGTCAAGCCAAAAGGGGTCCAGTGGAATAAAAGTCAACATCCGAAGAGAAGACACGAGACGAAGAAAGACGATAAGGATTCCCATCGATGGATAATTACACGTTGACGCAACCTTCTCGATAAGACTCCATCGATGATACCAATTGCCAGCAAGAGAAGAAGCATGCCAAGTCGGTGACGAAGTATAATCATGCGACATGGCCCAGGAGAAGACGACGAAGGCATACATGAATTAGCGCACCGCGAGCGACGCTTCAGGGGTGACTACGATGATTACGCCCACAATCTCAACCTTGCAATTAAGGCAATTATGAGGGAATCAAACACATTTGATTTAACCGACCATTTATGAGGTCCAATTTCGGTTATCAAGCCATATAAATTGTGGGCTCAACCATGTAAAAAAGGGACTGAAATTTTCCTGATCAAAGACCACAAGACTTTGATATCGAGACTCAAAAATATCATCTGATTTATCTCAAAAAGCCCATCTTATTCAACGTGATCTAATTAACGGAAAGACCCAAGTTCTAAGGTAATCTAAAAATGGGATTACACCAATCGTAACTCCATTACTGTGGAGGTGATTTTTCACCGAGTGCAAAAAAAAAAAAAAAACCGTGGGACAGCTGTACATGTGAATATAGAGTTTGTCCATCTCCAATAACTTCGATTTCTTCTTCCAAAGTGTATGGAGCTGCATTTATATTAATTATTAAGTTAATATATATATACACACACTATATATATAATAGTCCTGTAAATACAATATCCATAAAATCAAAATTTCGATATAAATCTGAAGAAGAAAAAAATCTGAACCAGAACCTTCAGGTTCCGGATCTTTCGGATTCATAAGTTCTGGTTCCGATTAAATTCAAAACGAGGAATTTCTGGTTCCGAATTTAAAAAAAAATTAGATTCCGATTTTTCTTTTGTTCAATATGAACCGTTAGATATTTTTTATCCGATATTTTTTACCACAGTTATGGTTCCAAAAACATCCAAAAAAAGAAAAAAAATTCTTAATATTACCGAAATTTCGTAAAACAAAACCAGAGAAGAAACTATATTCTATACCATATTTACAAACATTACTATGTATATATTTATATATAACTGAAAGACAAAATGAAGTAGTAATCCGTGAAGTGAATTACTCTTGGAACCGAAATGACAACCACCAGTCTGGGTCTGGCCAGACGAATTGGCGGGAAAACGGCGGAATGTGGGAGCTGGTTCAGCCCTCACATGGCCGCAGCTTCTCGCGCCATCGCCCACCGAATACCTCTCGTCGATCTTCTTCTCGAAGTCAGAGATGCCAGGGTACCCTCACTGTTCGATGAAATGCCTAGCTCAGATTTCGTCTAAAACTTGCGTAGGAAGTTATCTTCTACGAAAGCGTTCGTGCTCACCTCCTCTCTTTAATTCAGATTCCGCTGTCTTCGGAGGTGGAGCAATTGAGGGATCACGGGTCTTCCTCGAGGCGGATCGTAGTTCTGAACAAGATGGATCTCGCCGATAGTTCCCGGACAAAGGTGGGTGTGCGAATTCAGTCTCTGAGCTGCTTATGCCAGTGTGAAGTTTGTGTTTACTTATTTGTTTTGTTCATAGGAGTGGATGAGGTACTTTGAGCAAAACAATTGCGTCTCGTTCGGGGTTAACGCGCACAATACGAAGAATATCCAGCAGGTAAGCCTCGATGTCATAGGTAATGATGCATTTATATTTATATTTTTATAAGATAAAAAAAAATACAGTATTATCATCACTTTTGCCGGCGATTCACTGCTTGCAGTTCTTGAACTTCTTACAAGCCCGGATTAGAGAATTGGGAAAAAACAGCCATTCTTCAACGACAACGGTTTTGCTGGTCGGGTTTCCGAATGTTGGTAAATCAGCTCTTGCCAATTCCTTGCACAAAATCGGCAGGGTTAGTGCAGCAGGTAAAAATATTAAAGAAATATATATATATATATATATATATATAATTCTGCTCTTGATAGTGTGTTTGACTATAACGAATCTTAATTGAGTTCTTTCCATCGGTATTATTAGACTGTTGGAACTTTTTAATGGACATTAGAATACCGTTTGAATTTTCAGAGAAGGGAAAGTTGAAGAATGCTACGGTGAGTCCACACCCTGGCGAGACGAAAGACATAAGTAGTTTGAAGGTACGCACACCTACTTCCGTATTTTCTGAGTGACACTCGCCAATTAAAATGAATTGCATACTTCTTTTACTTATCTAAATGCTGTTTATTCCTGATATATCCGGTATCTATTTAAAATGAAATATAATTTCTATGGTGGCAGATTGGAAGCCACCCCAACGTTTATGTGCTGGATTCTCCAGGCATTTTGCTGCCTCGGATTTCTGATGCTGAGATCTGCTCAAAGCTTGCTTTGACAGGTATGACCAAATATAGTTCTGCTCAAAGCCTCTATTTTTTTTTTATTTTTTAATAGAGTAATTATCTGTTGTTCCTTGTCATCTAGGTTGTTCCTTGATATACATATATATTATCAATTTAACCCCCGAAATTTTTTGCGTTTGTCTCAGTTTGCCATGAATGGCTATAGTTAATAAGTCCAGGCGAGCAGATTGATATAATTACTCGTTTATTACGAAGAGGTCACTCTATTTAGAAGTTCTTGAAGACTGTTAAAAATTAACAGTCTATCAGTTCTTCAATTCTTCAAATGCAGGAGCGATTAGTGATGGATTAATCGGAGAAGAATTGCTTGCTCGGTATTTTCTCAGTATATTAAACTTGGGCGATGAATACAAGAAATGGTCAAAGTTGTATCATAAAGACGATGAGAGACCAATGACAGAAGTAGACTTGAAACAAAGACGACAATATTCCTCAGATCATACACAGGTATTGAAATTTTAGTTATGCATGGAATATGTGTTCTTATATAATAGTACCCATATCTATCAAATAACCCGAATCAATAAGATTTACCAAATAAATCTGCATAAAATTCGAGTGAAGCTAACAAATAACCTGAATCAATAAGATTTACCAAAATACCCCTTTCTAAGCATGTCCCCTTTGCCATCTTCACCCGTGCGTCGTTTCATATTTCAATGTGCAAACGGGTTCTTTCGAATTTTTGGCATTGAGCTTTTAAAATTGAACAATGGGACCTGGTCTCCATTTCAGGATTTGATGGTGAATTCCGTTCGTCAAACACTGTGTCGGATGATTTCCTCTTTCGACGGCGACGTAGAAAACGAGAGGGATTTGTTAGAACTGGCCGAGGCAGAGATCGTGGCCCTCGGGAAAGCTTTTAGAGTTAATATAGAGGAGAAGGAAGGTGTTTATACGGTTTGTAGGAAGTTGTTAAATCTCTATCGCACAGGAAGACTCGGACAGTACACCTTAGATTCTATAAAATAATATCACTATTTATAATTTTATATCACAATTAGATTAAGAATAATCAAAATTTCATGGTTTTCAATTGTTTCCATACAATTCTTTTTTATTTTTTCAATATATTTTTGTATCAAGACAGATTGAACCAAGAATCTCAAAGTACTAGGTCAAATTGCTTGAAATTTACTTACAAATTATGTTGCATGTCTATATATTAAGATAAGTAATTTAGTATGCAAGAATCTAACATTAAAATTTATAGTCTCGAAGGCATGATCTTAAATTGATACCACTTTTGGTATGTATCCCTTTTTTTGTTATAATTTAAAAATATTTTATATATTTAATATATGGTATATGGCTTCTTTTGTTTTTGCCCCTCCTTGAGAAAATTAATTATGTTGCCATTTATCATATTTTAGAGTTTAAACCGTTCTTTGTGTTTGATCAGCTGTGACAAAACCGCAGAAATCAAGCACGGCCATCTTCTCTTCTCGACGTTGCCAAGACATCGAGAAAACCAATAGAAATCGACTTCTGAATTACAATCGTATCATAGAGACGCGACCCTACAAAATAAAAACCATAACACAAGACACCATTCTCAACCCGTTTCTTATTGACCCACCAAGTTCCAACCTTCTTTACCACGGATTGACAAGAGGGGTTTCGAACGCTAAACGTGATTCTGCTTGTCGGTTTTGGCTTCGGGAATCGGAACTGAGTGGTTCCCGGGGAAGCTCGGGCCCAGTCTCGGGTGGTGATTGTGAACGCTGGGCGTTATTCCGGGAACGTTTTGGTGGAAGAGATGGTTGGTGTTTGTGGCCGGAAGAACGCCGGAGCTCGAGAGATTGGACACCGCAAGAAGCAGAGGATTGATTCCCGTCACTCTCTTCACAGTCTCCTCGCTCATTTTCACCTGCAAAATTTGAGGAAAAACGATAAAATGGATGAATATGAGGATGACATGTCGAGATTGAGGCGAAATTGAGATTCATATATATATATATATATATATATATATATATATATATATATATTTAAGATTGAGAACATCAAAGAATTAGGCAATTAGCAGCAACAAAAGAGCCTATAATCTAATAAGCATGATTATGAGGCTTAATGTAAAAGTTTCAAGCTAAATTTGTTTTGGTGGATATCTCTGTTCTTGTATCAAAAAGTATCTCGGCCAAGTTATAGCTTTGTGTGTGTATATATATATATATATATATATATATATATATATATTTATATATATATATATATATATATATATATATATATATATATATATATATATATATATACACGTATGTGTGTGAGTGAGTGCGCGCGCGCTCATGTGCATTTATTTATCTAAGAATCCCACACTAGAAAAGGAACTTGATAAGGTTTAATCGAAAAAGTACCCGGCAACTCAATCATAACGGTCATCTACGAATTAATTCAACAATATTCAAGATAATGTATTGTTAAATTAGAATATTCTAGATTTATTTAGTATATTATAGATTAAAGATTATCTAGAACAATCTAAGTTATATTTAATTAGAATCACCTAGAATAAGAATTATCTAGAAAGTATTTATTACTCTTAGAATAATGTAGAAGTAGAATAATCTAGAACTCTTGTACATGTATAAATAGCCTTTCAACCTCAATGAAATCTACAACATTTTCCTCTCCATTTTCTTTGTTAACATGGTATCAGAGCCACCCTCCGAAATTAGCCACTCCACTCCAAATTAGCCACCCTCCGAAATTAGTCATCCTACTCCAAATTATCCTACCTCCGAAATTAGCCATCCCATTTTTTTGGGTTCGAAATTTGTCTCTTTCTACACCATAATCTTTTCATCATTCAATCTATTCGAATTCCCTTTCTTACCCATTTGTTTTAGCCTCATCCATACACCTTCACGCGCCACCCTCGACAACCGCTTTTCGATTCCATCACCGCCTACTACTTGATATACTTATATTGCTTACTTTTCTCCGAATCACTTTCGCCGCCTTCGTTATCTTGCTACCTACTTCTCTATTTGAAATGGCTGAACAAAAACCCATCGGTGTTTCAGAGATGGTGCCCGTACTCTCGAAAATTACGGACCACAAGTTGAATGGTTCAAACTATCTCGATTGGAGCAAGACCATTCGTTTGTTTCTCCGAAGTATTGACAAAGACAACCATTTGACCGACATTGCTCCAAGTGACGAATCACGACAAGCATGGCTTCGCGAGGATGCTCGCCTTTTTCTACAAATCCGAAACTCCATTGATAGTGAGGTAATTGGTCTGATCAATCATTGCGAGTACGTCAAGGAATTAATGGATTATTTGGATTTCCTTTACTCTGGAAAAGGAAATCTATCTCGCATGTTTGATGTGTGCAAAGCTTTCTATAAAGCTGAAAAGCAAGACCAATCACTCACCACTTATTTCATGGAGTTCAAGAAAACATATGAGGAACTCAACATGTTGCTGCCTTTTAGCCCCGATGTGAAGGTTCAGCAACAACAACGGGAGCAAATGGCCATTATGAGCTTTCTTGCAGGACTCCCTTCGACCTTTGAAACCGCAAGGTCCCAGATTATCTCTGGCACCGATATTTCCTCTCTCCAAGAAGTATTCAGCCGTGTTCTTCGTACAGAGGGATCCCCACCTACTCATGACAGTGGAGCTTTGGTATCTCGAAACATGTATGACTCAAGCCGATCTGCTAACTACAAACATGGACGTCCACGAACTCTTGACTCTCGCCCTAAAGAGTTTAGCACAATCACTTGTAACTACTGCAAGAAACCAGGTCATGCTAAGCACGAGTGCCGGAAGCTCATGTACAAGAATCAACATAACCACTCGGCCCACGTTGCGTCCGCCTCTGATGACTTAATTCGTGTTCCTGCCGATGAGTATGCCAAATTTTCCGAGTACCAGGAATCACTAAAGAATTCAAAACCCTCTGTCACTGCCATTGCTGAATCAGGTAATTCGAATGCGTGTCTTCTTTCCTCATCCTCCAAATGGGTCATTGATTCTGGTGCCACAGATCATATGACAGGTAATTCCAAATTCTTTTCGACTCTTACACCTCATGCTTCCACATCCACGGTCACTTTAGCCGATGGATCTCCCTCTAATGTTAGTGGATCAGGCACTATCACACTCACTCCTTCTCTACCACTGTCTAATGTTTTGCATTTGCCCAACTTATCATTCAACCTTTTGTCTGTTAGCCAACTCACAAGAAAATTGAAATGCTCAATCTCATTTTTTCCCGACTCTTGTATTTTCCAGGATCTTGTGACGAAACGGATTATTGGTAAAGGACATGAATCTGGAGGTCTCTACATTCTTAACACATCTAAACCTATAGCGTGTTCCACCGTCACATCAGCTTTTGAAGAACATTGTCGGTTAGGTCATCCTTCTCTTCCTCTTCTCAAGCAACTTTGTCCGCAGTTTAGTTCAGTGTCCTCTTTAGATTGTGAGTCATGTCAGTTAGCTAAACATCATCGCCTTAGCTCTAGTCCTAGAGTCAATAAGCGTTCCAACGCTCCCTTTGAATTAGTTCATACAGATGTTTGGGGTCCTTGTCCTATTGTGTCAAAACCAGGATTCAGATACTTCGTAACTTTTGTGGATGATTTTACTCGTGTAACCTGGTTGTTTTTAATGAAAAGTCGTTCAGAGTTATTCTCATTGTTCTGTTCGTTTTGTGCGGAGGTCCGTACTCAATTTAACGTCTCAATTCACACGCTCCGTAGTGATAATGCCAAAGAATACACGTCAAGTCAATTTGATACTTACATGGCCCAAAATGGCATTCTCCACGAAACATCTTGCGTTGACACTCCGTCCCAAAATGGAGTTGCCGAACGTAAAAATCGACACCTTCTCGAAACTGCACGTGCCTTACTTTTTCAAACAGGTGTTCCAAAATGTTTTTGGGCCGACGCTGTCTCTACTGCCTGTTTCCTCATTAATCGAATGCCATCATCTGTTCTTCAAGGTGCAATTCCCTATAAGACATTGTTTCCCCATAAATCTCTATTCCCAGTTAGCCCCAAAATCTTTGGTACCCTAAACCCTAAACACCACCGAACCTGCTCCTAGTGTTGCACCACCTTCCATTCCTCGACCACCTATCGTCTACACTCGACGCGTCCGCCCAACACCACACACTCTCATCAATCCTCCAGAGACACGTCCTGCACCAGGTTCCTCGTCATCAGATCCATCTCTGACCGATGATCTTCCCATCGCATTACGTAAAGGTAAACGTCAGTGTACCTATCCTATTTCCTCGTCTGTCTCATATAATCTTTTGTCATCTTCTTCACGTAATTTTGTTTCATCCCTTGACTCCATCACCATTCCTAAAACTGTTCGCGAAGCCTTAGATCATCCTGGTTGGCAGAAAGCAATGATAGAGGAAATGAATGCCTTAGATGACAATGGTACTTGGGAACTTGTTACTCTTCCTTCAGGAAAACGAGCAATTGGATGTAAATGGGTCTTCACGGTCAAGATGAATCCGGATGGAACGCTTGCTCGATTGAAAGCTCGCTTAGTCGCCAAAGGTTTTGCCCAAACCTATGGTGTTGACTATTCCGATACCTTCTCTCCAGTTGCCAAGTTGACGTCCGTTCGACTTTTCATCTCTTTAGCGGCAACTTATAATTGGCACCTACACCAACTCGACATTAAGAATGCGTTTCTACATGGGGACTTACATGAAGAGGTATACATGGAGCAACCACCTGGTTTTGTTGCTCAGGGGGAGTACGGAAAAGTGTGTCGTCTTCGAAAAGCATTATATGGGCTAAAACAAAGTCCCCGTGCTTGGTTCGGAAGGTTCAGTCAGGCCCTTGAACAATTTGGACTGTTTAAAAGCAAATCTGACAACTCTGTGTTTTTCAGGAATACGAAAGACGGTATCATTCTCCTTGTCGTTTACGTTGATGACATCGTAATTACAGGAAATGATACTGTTGGTATTTCGTCTCTCAAAACCTTCCTCCACACTCAATTCCACACAAAAGACTTGGGGACATTAAAATACTTTCTGGGCGTTGAAGTAATGAGAAGCAAAAAAGGTATATACTTGTCTCAAAGGAAGTATGTACTTGATTTGCTTTCCGAAACAGGAAAACTAGGGGCCAAGCCGTGTAGTGCCCCAATGACTCCCAATATGCAGCTTACGAAAGAGGGGAAACCAATGGATGATCCTGAACGGTACAGAAGATTGGTCGGCAAATTGAACTACCTCACTGTAACACGCCCAGACATTGCATACTCCGTCAGCATAGTAAGCCAATTCTTGGCATCTCCGACAGATGAACATTGGGCAGCATTAGAGCAGATCTTGTGCTATTTGAAGGGAGCACCAGGGCGTGGAATCTTATACTCAAATCATGGTCATACTTCCATTGAATGTTTTACAGATGCAGATTGGGCAGGATCCAAGATTGACAGGAGATCAACCACTGGCTATTGCGTCTTTGTAGGAGGGAACTTGATCTCATGGAAAAGCAAGAAGCAACATGTTGTGTCAAGATCCAGTGCTGAGTCAGAGTACAGAGCAATGGCACAAGCAACATGCGAAATAATGTGGATACATCAACTACTGACAGAGATAGGTCTCAAAGTCTCTTTGCCGGCAAAGTTATGGTGCGACAACCAAGCGGCTATTCATATCGCATCTAATCCAGTATTTCATGAGAGGACAAAACACATTGAGATCGACTGTCACTTTGTTCGCGAGAAGATTCAACAAGGCTTGGTTTCCACATCATATGTGAAGACGGACAACCAAATAGGAGATATTTTCACAAAGGCTCTTAACGGGGTACGGGTCGAATATCTTTGTAACAAGCTGGGCATGATTAACATATATGCTCCAGCTTGAGGGGGAGTGTTAAATTAGAATATTCTAGATTTATTTAGTATATTATAGATTAAAGATTATCTAGAACAATCTAAGTTATATTTAATTAGAATCACCTAGAATAAGAATTATCTAGAAAGTATTTATTACTCTTAGAATAATGTAGAAGTAGAATAATCTAGAACTCTTGTACATGTATAAATAGCCTTTCAACCTCAATGAAATCTACAACATTTTCCTCTCCATTTTCTTTGTTAACATGTATTAATAAGAAACGGAATCTGACCTTTGCTCTCAATGTCTCAATATCCGCTTTTAAGATTCTGTTATCAACGGCAGCATTATCATATTTGTGGTTCATATCGTTGAGGCGCTTCAGCAATGTAGAGTGTTCGACCCTTAGCTGACCGACCTGTCACATTAGCATAAACAAAAACCAGATATGTTCCTTATGATAAAAACCGATCAAGAAATTCAGCAACAATTTGTTGCATGTTAAAAAGTTACGTTAGGAGTAATTAGGAGTATTTGATTTAATCATGTATTAGTTCAGTCATTTTAAATTTTAATTACTTACTTATGTTTTACGGTTTGGTTAATTATGTTTAAAGAGTCTAGTTGGTCAAGCCGGTCCGGACTGTTAGGTTGTAATCTATTAGTCTATTTAAGAGACCTTAAGCTAATGAAAATGGTAGCCAAAAAATTTTCTCTAAGTTTTTCTCTTAAAAGAGGGGAAGACTGGGCTTGGTGAATATTAAGTTACTTTTCCCGGTAAGAGAATGACTTTCGGTCGTAACATGATTGTAACCGCAAAATTTGAAGCATCACCTGAGTTTCGAGATCACTCATCTGGGCTTGCTTTCTTCTTCTTGATCGTCTTGCTGATTCTCGATTAGATAACATCCTGACCAACATAAGCGTATTAACTGATATGAAGAGTTAAAACTATTTCATACGCCACGGGTTTAGGCCTAGTATGGGATGGGTGCAAAACTTCATTAAACCTGACTAGTGCCGACAAATAAGCAGACATGAGTGACAATTACACATATTTTTACCTCCTAGCACGCTTCGCATCAGATAGATTGTCCATGTCTCCATCAAGATCATCATCATCGGAATCCTCTTTTGACGATCCACTTGTCGTTTGCCTGCTTAGTGCCGGTTTCTTGATAACAGGAGGTAATGGTATCGTGGTTATGGATCCATCATCGGCGTCTTCTTGTGCCCTTGAGACACTCTGACAAGTACCTACACGATCAACATATCGAACTTGTCATCTTCATATACTGCATCCTAGTGGAAAATCCGATTGATATATCTGCAATTATGTTTAGATTGTGTAGTTGTAGATTTACTAGTTAATTTTCAATCTAGAAATGTAACGATTACATAACTTGATTTGTACTCTTGTATAGAATTAGTCTTATCAGTGCCATTATTGCTACCCACCTTAATTCATTATTGTTTAGCATAGTATACTATTTTGTATGAATCAACAATTAATGAGAAGAACTTTTTGATATCAATTACCAATGAGAACACTTCAAACTATCCTATCTGCAAAAGACCCACCGTTTCTGGACACTGCGAGAGGCAACAGAAAGTTTGACCATCGAAACGGATTCTCAGAACGAATATGCAATTTGCTAAACCTAGTGTTAATCTTATCAAAATATTTTGTTTACCCGTATCAAACTTCCTTAAAGCTATGGATTCCCAAACCAATTGTAACTCATTCTTCAGAACACTTCTTAACATCAAACAAACACTAAGGTTATGATAGGCATAATAATTTCACTACATCGTCCTTGAGAGCAACTGATTTTCTGAACTACTGCGTAATATCATAAGCTCGTTGATCAATATGACTATTATTATCCCAAATGAAAATGAAAAAAGCTTGAGTATATAGAAAAAAGAGGACTTTGGAACGACCTAATTCCTGAGCTCCAGGCAACGAAGTCTGCAATTGACTTTGAGCTGAATCCCCAGGCTTCACCGACGAAGAATCCTGCCATAATCAAACTAAGAAAATCAAGCAAGGTCAAGCAAAAACGAAGCGAAGATTACCGAGAGAGATTGGTTACGCGGGAGAGCGCAGCCGCAGCGCAAGCCAAATCAAGCTGGTTCTTCAGAAACTGGCGGTACTGGTTCGAATCGCTCGCGGAAAGGCACCGGCGAGAGCCGTCGGGGCTCTTGATCTCCACGACCTCGTCGTCGGCGCGCTTCGTCGACGAGGACTCGTCGATCTTGGGGAGCGCGGAGGTGGCCGTGGCTTCCGGCGAGAATTCCTCGAGGAAGCGCTCCAACGCCCACTCCGACGCGCTCCGGTTGATCGCCGACGACCAAAAGCTGTCGGACATGTCGTCGCCGGGGAACACCGAGTTCATCTCGATCCGGCGATCGATCGATCGATCGATTGATTGATTGATTGATTGGAATTCTAGCGAATCGCGAAGGAAGACTGTAATCAATGGCGATCGAATCCTTTTGCAGCTAAAGTTAAGAATTAATTTAATTAAATAATAAATTAAAAAAGCCAGTTTATTGCATACCTCTTTTGGACATTCATTGCATCCGTGTCGTGACGTTGCCAGGCTCAAAAACGACGTGCGTTTTGAGGAAACAGCGACCAAAGCGACAGCGTTTCGAGTAGACGGCGAAAATGGCGAGCTAAGCTCATCTAGCTGACTACTGGGGCTCTTACGGCGACGCAAACGACACTGTTTCAATGAAACGACAATTTCTTCGAGAAAACGGGATCACCTTTAGTTGAAACGACATGGTTGTCAACTTTCGTGCAGTTTTGCATGATGGTTATGAACTCTAGTGTAATTCTAAATTTGTTTTAGTGAAGATAGTAAAAAAAAAAAACAGCATATATTGAGACTCTTAAATATTCATAAGCAATTGGAGAAAATAATTATACGTACGTACTCGTATTCGTATGTACAATGGGAAAAATATTGAACCTTTCTATTATTCTATATAATTTCTTTTTTTGCTTCAGGCGCACGTCTAGTACATCAGTGGTGAATGGACCCATGTGTATAACTTATAAACTATATGCATGTTATAAAGTTATAATCTATATATATATAAAAGGAGAATCTCAAGTAGATTACATGGCTTCATGAGATTCAAGAGATTGTGTAATCCTATTTTGTAGAATTTTATCATTTTTTTCTTGAAAAATATACATGTTTGTTAGTGGGAGTTAAATGCAATTTATTAGTGAGAGTTAAAGCTTAATGGGAATATTTAATCACTTATTGAATATTTTTTTTTATCTTTAGTTTCTCTACTCTTAAAAAAAACATAAATAGTTATATTATATATTTTTGTTAATGTGATATGCAAAAGATGAAAGTATTGAAATATAAAAAGATGAAAGTATTGAAATATATTTAAGGGCTTTTTAGCAAAATACTCAATTTGAGTGGAACTTTTTTAAAAAACCCTCAAAAGTTTACTATAATAAAAGAAACCCTCATTTGATGTTATTTGGACAATTATACCCTTAATATATCGAAACCATCTTCGTTCTCCTGCCTTCGTCGTCGAACAGAGCTTCGAAACCATCTTCGTCGGCGAACAGAGCTCGAAACCATTCTTCCTTCTTCGACAGAGCTCGAAACCATCCTTCCTTCTTCGACAGAGCTCGAAACCATCTTCTCCTTCGCCAAGCCTTCGTCGACTGTGATCTCCATTCTTCTTCACCATTCTTCTTCGGCGAAGCTCGAAACGACCTCGAAAGACCCTTTTCCCTTCTGTCAGCGATTCGGGGAGATTCGCTTGAACCCTAATTCTGGAGCTCAATTTCGCCCCCAAATCCGGTTTTGACATCGCTTTGACCGTCTGCTGATCCGTCTGGCCATGGCTTCCGCGAAGAGGGCTCGGTCGCGAGGCACGCTGGTCAAAGAGAACGGCACCAAGCTCAAGGAAGGCCTCAGCGTCTTCAAGTCTAACAAGTTCGATGCCCAAGTCTTCCGTGCAGTCTCGTTGCGCCCTCAACGAAAAGGTCAGTTTTGGTTCACGATGAAAGCTTCATTGAAATCGGTGGAGAAGATTGATGTTGCTCGAGTGATGATGACTAGAACTTGGCCGATTTAGCTATAGAGCAGTGTAGGTGTTGGTCAAACACAAGCAATCGATATCAGCATTGCATTGTTATGGACAAGCTTATTCTAATCTGATTTTCCCAATTTAAGATTTTTGTTAAAGATGATGGTCTTCCATTGGAGAGAGATTGAATTATAGGAAGAGAGGATCGACAATAAGCAAGCAACGTGCATTTTTATTTGATTTGTTTTGTTTTACAATAATTTACTGTTATTTTATTTACAGAATCACATGGAAATCATTTTTATAACTTGGATTCTAAATAACTTGGTTTCGGTTCCGCTAGAGCAAGTCGTGGTCAGGTTTCAGCACATCGCCAAATCAAACCTCCAGCGGGTCACCGTACGATCTGTATACATCATTTCCGCGATCCCAATGGGACTCCTCGTCGGAATACCGGCAGATCTCGAACGACGATAAATGGTGTATCCCCTTATTAATCTTCCGATTTGCGAGTACCAACTGCTTGATTTTTTTGCCTAGAGAGTAAAAGCTTTGAACCTTATTTATCATTTGTATTGTGTAGGCTAATGATATACGAAGCATTAAGGGTTGTGCTATCAATAATCTTGTGAAAATAGCTTGATTTGGTTAACGGTTTTTTTTTCTCCGATTTATAGATCACTCGTTACAAAAGTGTAAGTCCAGGCTTAGTCATATACTTCTTCTTTTGTTGGTCTTGGTCCTATACTCCTTTTGTTTTTTTTCGGGACCTTTGTTGTCACATTTGTAAATGTGATTATAAAAGTGTATATGTCGTTACAAAAGTATATCTGCCGTTACAAAAGTATAACTTCGGTTACTAAAGTGTAAGTTCAGTTACAAATATTATTTTCATACTTCCAAATTAATTCCAATAAAGAAAAATACTAAATTATTATTTTAAGAAATATATTGAATTATTAAATTTTTGTAACCGAAGTTACACTTTTCAAACCGAAGTTACACTTATGTAACTGGAGTTAAACTTTTGTAACTCGAGTTACAATTGTGTAAGTGAAGTTACCCTTATGTAACTGGAGTTACACTTTTGTAACTGGAGCTACAATATCGTAATTCTAGTCGTATATAACTACATTTATGTTACATATTAAGAGATTCTACATAAGAAATGATGCAAGTTTGTAAGTCAGAGAAACAATGTGTTTTTGCTCTTTTAGCGATAAAACAAAACGATATTAAAAGTGTATTTATTATGGAATCAAATTTCAATATATTTCTTAAAAAAATAATTTAGTGGTTTTTCTTTATTGGAATTATTTTGGAAGTATTAAAACAATTTTTGTAACCGAAGTTACACTTATGTAACTGGAGTTACACTTGTGTAACTGGAGTTACACTTTTGTAACTGGGGTTACACTTTTGTAATTGGAGTTACAATTTCGTAATTCTAGTCATATATAATTACACTTATGTTACATAGTAAGAGATTCTACATAAGAGATTCCAAAGTTACATTATCGTAACTGAAGTTACACTAATTTAATTGGAATTAATTTTTTGTAACCGCAGTTACATTATCGTAACCAAAGTTACATTATGGTAACTAAAGTTACATTATCGTAACTGAAGTTACACTAATTTAATTGGAATTAAATTTTTGTAACCGAAGTTACATTATCGTAACCAAAGTTACATTATGGTAACCAAAGTTACATTATCGTAACTGAAGTTACACTAATTTAATTGGAATTAAATTTTTGTAACCGAAGTTACATTATCGTAACCAAAGTTACATTATGGTAACCAAAGTTACATTATCGTAACTGAAGTTACACTAATTTAATTGGAATTAAATTTTTGTAACCGAAGTTACATTATCGTAACCGAAGTTACATTATCGTAACCAAAGTTACATTATCGTAACTGAAGTTACACTAATTTAATTGGAATTAAATTTTTGTAACCGAAGTTACATTATCGTAACCAAAGTTACATTATGGTAACTAAAGTTACATTATCGTAACTGAAGTTACACTAATTTAATTGGAATTAAATTTTTGTAACCGAAGTTACATTATCGTAACCAAAGTTACATTATGGTAACCAAAGTTACATTATCGTAACTGAAGTTACACTAATTTAATTGGAATTAAATTCTTGTAACCAAAGTTACATTATCGTAACTGGAGTTACATTATCGTAACTGGAGTTACACTTTTGTAACTGGAGTTACAATTTCAATATATTTGTTCAACTAATAATTTAGTGCTTTGGGAGTTAATTTGGAAGTATTAAAATAATTTTTGTAACTGAAGTTACACTTTTGTAACTCAAGTTACATAAGCGTAACTGGTGCTACACTTTTGTAATAGGAGTTACACTTTCATAATTCTAGTCATATATGGTTATGTAATAGTATGACCACAATTATAATGACCACAATCATTAGAGTTACACTAATGTAAATATGGTTACACTAATTTAATTGGAATTAAAGTTTTGTAACCGAAGTTACATTATCGTAACCGAAGTTACATTATCGTAACTAAAGTTACACTTATGTAACTGGAGTTACAATTTCAATATATTTGTTCAAATAATAATTTAGTGCTTTGGGAGTTAATTTGGAAGTATTAAAATAATTTTTGTAACTGAAGTTACACTTTTGTAACTCAAGTTACATAAGTGTAACCGGTGTTACACTTTTGTAACACCGGTTATTAATCCAGTCTAAATCTAAAGGTATGTAGCAATAATTTCACATAAATTGAGTTACAAAATAAAATTTAAATTGAAATATTGTCAAAAAATAGTGACGTACAATTATGTAATAGTATGACCACAATTATGTAATACTATGACAACAATCATTAGACTTACACTAATGTAAATGTGCTTACACTAATTTAATTGGAATATAATTTTTGTAACCGAAGTTACACTTTTGTAACCGAAGTTACATTATCGTAACAGAAGTTACATTATCGTAACTGAAGTTACACTTATGTAACTGTAGTTACACTTTTGTAACCAAAGTTACAATTTCAATATATTTGTTCAAATAATAATTTAGTGCTTCGGGAGTTAATTTGGAAGTATTAAAATAATTTTTGTAATTGAAGATACACTTTTGTAACTCAAGTTACATAAGTGTAACCGGTGTTACACTTTTGTAACAGGAGTTACACTTTCGTAATTCTAGTCATATATGGTTACACTTATGTTACATAATTATATTAATCCACTCTCCATCTAAAGGTATGTAGCAATAATTTGAGTTACAAAAAAGAATTTAAATTGAAATATTGTCAAAAAATAGTGACATACAATTATGTAATAGTATGACCACAATTATGTAATACTATGACAACAATAATTAGACTTACATTAATGTAAATGTGGTTACACTAATTTAATTGGAATTAAATTTTTGTTACCGAAGTTACATTATCGTAACTGAAGTTACACTTATGTAACTGTAGTTACACTTTTGTAACCAAAGTTACAATTTCAATATATTTGTTCAAATAATAATTTAGTGCTTTGGGAGTTAATTTGGAAGTATTAAAATAATTTTTGTAACTGAAGTTACACTTTTGTAACTCAAGTTACATAAGTGTAACCGGTGTTACACTTTTGTAATAGGAGTTACACTTTCGTAATTCTAGTCATATATGGTTATGTAATAGTATGACCACAATTACGTAATACTATGACTACAATCATTAGAGTTACACTAATGTAAATGTGGATACACTAATTTAATTGGAATTAAAGTGTTGTAACCGAAGTTACATTATCGTAACCGAAGTTATATTATTGTAACTGAAGTTACAGCTTCCATGATTCTCTCGTTGTCCCTATCCCTCGGACCCGTGCTATTAATACACATTGTATGATAAATTTACATTGTATCGTCAAGCAATTAATACACAAGGAGGTTGTAACATCATAAATAGACCATTTTGAGCATTAGGCATGAATCAATTATTCCTTGTCAAACATACATTCCAATCATACCATGACCACCACATAACTCATACAGCAGTACAAATTCATATAAATTAGTAACTCTCTCTATATATGTAAATATATATATATACACACACGTATATAAATACATTGGCGGAGGCGGGGCCGGCCTCCGAGCGTTCGCCCGGCACGTGCTTCTCGGCCGGTGGCTCACGTTCTTCGTGTCGATGCTTATCATGTCGGTGTCGGGAGCGACGTACATGTTCGGACTCTACTCCTCCGACCTGAAGTCCTCGTTCGGGTATGACCAGACAACCCTTAACCTGCTCAGTTTTTTTCAAGGACCTTGGGGGCATCGTTGGGATCACAGCTGGCCATGAACATCTCTGGCTACTTCATGATTTGGCTCGCCGTTGTGTGCAAGATCCGACGGCCCGGGATCTGGCAGATGTGCCTCTACATGAAATTACTAAAGATGATAAAACCTTCCAAACCATGAGACAATTTAAAGTCTATACATCAAAAAATTAATGGAATAAGCACAATAACTAGTAATCAAACATAAAGATTAAAAGTTAGAGCTTAGAATCATACATCACATAACAAAATTATTATAAACTGTCAAAGATTAAATATTATCGGATTCTCTAACATCATCATTTATAACAAATCTCATCCTCTGCACATTGGAATCAAATTTTCCAGTATTGAGATCTAGAGCAAGAAAGATGACCAATAATGACACCAAAATTCATAGCAAAAATCTATTTCAAAAGCACATAATTCCATTCTAAAATAATGTTCTTGACTAAGCACAGCCAACAAATTATTATAAAATATAAAAAAGAAATTAACCATACAAGATTTGATGGAGATTTATTTCATCCCTTTCGAACTCGAACAAGCAAAACCCACACGAATCAAAAAGAGAAAGAAACCTGAAAAACCAAAGAGGATGATTACCTCTGAGATTGCGCCGGAAATGAGCTCGTCGAGCAATGGCGGAACCAAGCATGGATGAGAGAGAGCTCGATAGAGATGAGCAGCGAGAGCTCGTCAATGGCGATAGAGGAATTAGGGTTCGAGATAAGGTCGTCGGTGATAGAAGAATCTCGCCGGCGATTGCAGAGATGAGAGGGAAGCGATTGCAGAGCGAGCGAAGAACCGTCTGCAGAGCGAGGTACCAATTGCAGAGTGAGAGTGAAATCGATAGAGGAGAGAGTGAGTGAGGGTAGTTTAGGAAAAATATGTTTAAAATGAGCATGATATGAATTATTTCAAACCTTGAGTATTCTTTTAAATAGTTTGAACTGGACCGAGTATTTTGCTAATAATCCCTATATTTAATATATATATATATATATATATATATATATATATATATTTGTTAATGTGAAAGTATTGCAAATTATGCAAATTATGACTTTATAAATATATTTACCTAAAACTTAAAATTATAGTAATAATAATAATCTATATATATGAGCAAAATATTTAGGATATAGACATGTCTCAATTACACATTTTTATTACTTTTGATATATTTCCTTCTCTTTTGTTTTTATGCTATTTTTTTTCTTTGTTTATTCACATATATATTTTTTTTATCTTTAGTTTCTCTACTCTTAAAAAAAACATAAATAGTGTGACATGCAAATTACTTCCACATAAATCACATTTGGAATCACATAAGACGGTGTTTCCTCTTTCTAATTAACTCTACCATAAAAATAAATCTGTCAAACATAAAACACACAACGTCTTTACTTAATAATTTGTATCATGCATTAACAAGTCATAAGTGAAATAATAATTACAATGAATTTATAAAGTCATATGAGCATAACCGGTGGCTTTTCAATCCATCGCACACACATATGTGGCTTCTCAATGCCTCCTCATTAAAATTTCTTCCTCTTTATATATGGATATATATATCATATATTTCATGTCCTACACTTTGTTTCTGCCTCATTATCTTCCCACGAGAGTTTCATCTCTTCCAATTGCTTCGAAACACGCATTTTCCAGCGAGAAAGTCAGGTGAATTATTTTGAGTTTTGATAATTTTACATTTTTAACAAATAAAATTTAAAATTGTTTATAGTTCAAGTTGTTTGCTGAGATCATCTAACCTTACTTTATTGGGTGTTTGAAGTAAAAATTACATGAGCCGTAATTGACGTGAATGCAGCCCAACAATTGAATCCAAGTGAGCAAATGGAAGAAGTATTCCAATAGATCACATTCAGAGTTTTACTAAGCTCCTTATGCATTTTTATTTTAATTTATTTGTATAGTTTCTATTATATATTTTTAGTTTTTTACAACTTACGAAAGTCTAAAATAAATTATTTTCTTTGCTACTTCTTCATCTTGGTTCTATTCGTTTACAGATAATTTTGCAAATTTGTTCTCTTCCAACATCTTCGGCCGCAATCTACCATTTACAACGACAGCATAATATCAAGTGAGTTATGAGTTTGGATATTTTAAGTTTTTTTTTTCTCAATATACTACGTGGATATGCAAGTCTTCTTATAAATTAAGTGTAGCATAAAGCTTTTTTGTGTTGTTCGTAACTTCGTATCAACAAAATTTATATGAGATTAAGCTAAAAGATAAATATATGCGTTATTCAAGCTCACCTTAGCAAAAGAACATTTTGTTTTACACTCTATAAAAATGCTTCAAGCAGGTGTTATAATACCAACTTAATGCATGCTATATATAACAATTCGAGATTAATGTTTCCTTTGCAGATAAAGGAATATTTTATGTTCTTTATTTTGGACTTTAATAAGTTGTAAATATATAATCTTGGCCTTTTCAGGGAGTGGTTTTATTTGACCTTCTTTTGCATTTATTTTTTAAAGTGAACGTTCTGTGATGTACAATGTTTGCACAAGGGAGGAAAATCTCATTATGTGATGTTTACTAAATTTTAGGGATAATGTCCTTGAAATTTTTTGGTTGAAAAGTATTCCGAAATAATATTTCTATAAAATTGTCAGAAAATGATTATGATTATTTACATGTTCATTTTCTAATTCTTATTGTAGATACAATCTCATTTATTAATATTTAAAATTCATTTAAGTTGAGTAACATTTGCAATAGTTTTGTTATGTCGCATGGGCATTAAGTATTCTAGCAATAAAAAATAATATTTTGATGTATTATTTTTGTGTCTACCACGAGAATTACAAGATGGAAATAAAACGATTCAAATGGAAATTCTTAATGGAATAGTAACATAAGAGCTACTAACTATAAATAAAATAGGAAAAAAAGACAACAATTTCGTTTACATGTAATTCTTTCGATTATAACTCGGAATTTAAACAATAAGCCGCAAAAGAAAATTCTATCAATGTGCTACATAACCTATAACATATGTACGATCGCTGCAAATAACCTTTTTTAAAATAATATTCTCTCTTATAATTTGAGTGTTACAATAATAAATTTTCTGCAAAAACTGCTTGGATTTATTTAGACTTTTAAAAGGAAATAATCCTTAATTTAAGTTTTTCGGGATTTATAATAAACATTTGATAGAGTTAAAGGAAAATTTTCTTCTTCTTTCAAAAAACATTTTAAGTGATAGATAATGATTTTCTAGAGATGTAAATCCTAAAAACGTTTATTTTATTTATATGTTACATTTGTACACCAAGAGTACAAATTGTCGCTTATCTATCATTTATAGATATCAAATTGATGTAATTTATTTGTCATATGTTAATATCTCATTTATTGATTATTTTATTTATATTTCACATTTGTAAACCAAGAGTCCAATATGACAACTGATGTTATGTTTATAGACTGAACAGTTCATCAAAGAAGTTAAGCACAAAAGTCGCAAAAATTTATCTTTCAAAATTTGTTCTATAGAAGTCACAACGATAAACAAACGATTATCGGTGTTTTTATTTTCTCTTCTTTTAATTCTCTGGTATAAGAAATGGAGAACTCTAGCTAACTATTTATATTGAAAACTTTTTTCTTTTTCCAGTTAATATCTCTAGATTTTTTTGGACTTGGTATATTTACGCGGGTTGTTTTGTTAATGAAATATTTGCTCTTCCATGTTGAACATTGTGAAGTACATTTTCACAATATTCAATTAATCTCGGAGTCTTCTTCTCCATTTTCTTTTTTGTTTAGTGATTGTTAAGGGTTGGTGTCTATCATCGATGCCCGTTATATATTGGGGAGGATCTTGAGAGAATGATTTAGCAAAATAGAAATCAAAGATTTTATGCTCATATTCTTCGGATTTTATTTTAATTTATACATGTCACATTATCAAATGAGATTTATTTATGTGGTAATTCCTGAGACTTATAGATTGATTTTTGAATTTGGATGTTGTCTGAATTTATTCTTGATTTTTTTGTAATTTTATTTGGTCTTTTATTTAGGGTCCTAATCGGTTTTTGTTTTGGGCAAGATCAGACGATAAGTGAGACCGTAGAGATACTTAAAACTTTCAAGAAGAAGCTTGAAGTTATATATTCTTCTTTTTTCAATTTAAGACATACTCATCCATTCTTACAAGGGTGCAATAACTTCTAAGAATGACACAATGGTACTAACTACAAAGAGGCTATGAACCGTGAATCCGGACTGTGACTTTTAATAATTATAATTTCACAAAACTCGGCCATAGACATGGGTTTCTTAGTTACTATTTTCAACTTCTATAATTTATATATTTTTCTTCATCAACTAAAAAACAATATTTACCAAACACCTGTCAGTTTTTTTTAAAGAGTTTGTTTTTTAAACTAAAACTAAAATACAATCGTAAAAATTAAGTCATGCCAAACATGCACAATTTCTATCCAAACATGCACAATTTATTTACTGTAAATACAAAATCGTAAATATAGTGACGTAAATATAGAAACGTAAATATAGTTTGCGGTGCCGTCCACTAGTATCATAATTATACACCAAGTTTAGACGCTTTAATGCGAGATGTTCTTGATCGCTTCTGAAACAGTAGTAGTAGTAGTAGATAATTAAAGAGACCGTTGACGTGTAGCCTATACATATATATATACATACATATATATTATATAAAGATAATTAGTGCATGAATTATACTAATTAATTACTATGCCGCTACGCTAAAGACATTCTCATCGAAAATAATACACAATAAGATTATTTTAATACACAATAAGATTATTGTAAAGAATTGAATATAAACACTAACTTAACTTCAGATTCATTTTAAATTAAATATATAGAATTACCACTCATTAGGCAGTTTATGATGAATATAACTTCAAATTGAGCTAGTTACAGTGTTTTTATTTACTGTACAACTTTATACAGTAGAACCTCTATAAATTAATATTGTTGGGACCGGCAAAAAATATTATTTTATCGGATTATTAATTAACATATAAATTAATAATTTATTAATTTATACATTAATGAAGAAAAAATTTATTAATCGGCTATAATTATATAAACATCTTTACGAACAAAAAGTTAGTTCAATTTATTATATCAAAAATATTAAAATATCAAATTAAGAATATCAATAGAGACTATAATGGTTTGAAAAGATTTTATTAGAGCACCAATGATATAAATATTAAAGAGCCCAATGATATTAAAGATGAATAACAATAGCTTCTTAGAGTAGTGATAATTAAAGCTATAATAATTATTATAGAATCATTTTTTTAAGAAGACTTCATGATTAGTGATGGAGTGATGTAATATTATCTTTTTATTTAATGTGATTTCATAGTTATTTATATTATATTTTTATTTATAGTGATTTTATAATTATTTATGTAATTTTTTATATTAATTATTAATTTATATATCACTTGGGACCTATATACTTTTTTTAAAAAATTATTATCTTATAAATTTAGCGAATTATTAATTTAGCTCGTTAGGCCCGAATCAGGACCGGACAAAAATATTATTTAATCGCGACTATTAATTTATCGAGTATTAATTTATAGAGGTTCTACGGTATATCTTTACTTCAAAACATGATCAGTAATTTGTGTTTACTTTAATATATAACTCTCTACTTTTTCTTTGTGAACTTAAACAAAATTTCCTCGTTAATTCCAGTGTATTAATTAAAACAGGAGGTGCATAATTTAGGGTATATAATATTGGTAATTTGATATGAGTAGTACTAAATACTAATCTACACATTACTCTAAGCTGCAACATTTATTGTATATCGAACAATTTATGATATATATATATACATATATATATATATATATATATACACGCATATTGACTCCATCTTTCTAAAGTTTGTAATTAGTTTATAATAAAAATTAGATAGGAAGGAGATAAGTAATTAGTCAAAGATATACACTAATTATAAGGGGACTGTTTATTTTCGTGATTTCCTTCTTTATATATATGCGTTGAAATTTGCATGCATTGCCACCATGCTAGATTTTATTAGGAAAAAAAAAGCTAAAAAAATAAAGGAAACATCACTCATCGAGTAAATTAAAAAAAAAAATATACAATAATTAGCACATGCATGTATAATTAACAATCCCATTATTTTTGCTCTCATCACTCATCCTTGAAGAGCTTACTTAGTTACTTATTGCAGCATTTCCACCTCACACTCTTAACATTCAAAGAAAAAAATGCTGTCAATACACCATTTATCAAGATACCAATGAGGTTAAACTAATAGTATAATATATTCATCTAAATACCAATCAAATTGAACAAAGAATATTGATGTATATTTATCAAGATACCAATGAGGTTAAACCAATAGTATAATATGTTCATCTAATACCAATCAAATTGAACAAAGAATATTGATGTATACATTAATATATACATGTATAGTATCTTACAATATGAAAGGTTATATGACGTATTTAAAAAGATGTAGTTTACATTAAACAAGAATAAATAACTTTAAATTAATAATTTTAGAAAGTTTTCATAAATAATTATATTTTTTTTATAATGATATATTGCTAGTTATGGATTTTTTTTCAATTATTTATTGAATTATTAGTTTATATATAAGCGAGACTTATATTTATTACGTTATTAATTTAGTTTAACATGTTGGTCTCAAATTAGAGACAATCATAATAATTAAAATTATAAATTATTAAATTGTAATAATTCAATGAGTTATCCTATATAGTCTTGTAAAAAATAATGTTTAGTCTTATATTAACTTGACTAAACGTTAAGGTGCCATCCTTACATACAAAAAGTAATTATTGTTACTTATTTCACCGTCAACGGTTTAATAAATTAGCAGTCAATATACGTGCGCTATTTTGTTATCCAAAAATGAATAATGACACAATATTATATAGTATCTTTATTTGTATCCTTAAAGGGGGAATGATATGCTTCATTGGTCTCCAAAGCCAGCGGGGCTTTTTGGCCTTTTCTCTGCCTCGAAATTGAAGGTTTCCTTTTTTCTATTATTAATATACGATTAATGGGGTGCAAATATGGTACTTGATTTTTCAAATTTTTGTAATAATTAAAATTTATATTTTTTTTTTTTTGCTACCAAAGTTCTTATTGTCTATTATTTTATCTCTTTCTAAAATTTCATTTGTTAGTTAGTTAAACTCCCGCCAGACTAAAAAAGAGGAAAAATTATATATTCAAATTTTTAAAAAAATAACACGTGTCAAGACTTGACGGGGCGTGTAAATTTATTGAGAAAAAAGACGTAATTTGAAGACAGGCTAGACTAGTGAACATTGAAAAAAAAATCGAGTTTATGCTAACAAAAAAAAAAAATCAAAATATTATGTATTTATGCCTATATTAGTGTATTAAATAATATATAAGTTTATAAAAAAAAAGTGGGAAGTAATAATATATAATAATTAATTACGTGGTTGGTTTGGTTTCCATTTTAGTGAGGAATTAAATTCTCTAAATTAGGATTAGTTGACTTAGAATTTACTGTTTTTGGTTTGGTGTTACGTACATTGCATGCAATGCTGTCCATTCCTTATATAAAGCCTCTCTCTCACTCTCTCACTCATCTCTCTCACTGGTTTCCTCTAATCTCTCTCTCGCTGCTACTTCCAGTAATTCAGACAAGTCATTCCAGTGTAATCTCTCTCTCTCTCTCAGCATGAGAAACCATCGGCAACTTTCGATGATCATTTCATGCGATCTTCATCTCCTCAAAATTTAAGCTTTTTCTATAATTACGTTTTATTTGTAACATTTCAGTGTGTTTTTTTTATGATTACGGTATTTTCTTCTTTATAATCGAGGATTAATTTAAATTTTTTTTGGGAGAAGTTAACCGCTTCACGCGTATTTGTCACTTTTGTATTCCAATCTTCATCACCTCAATTTTCATATAATGATTGTAAATTTTGAGATAGAGTGAAATTTTATTAATTAATTCGGGGTATTCTTCCGGCATATGACGATTTTCTTGATAAATTTGAGGCAGGGTCGCGGTGCAAAATGACGTCTTGAAGAATCTTTTAAACAAAATTAATTTCGTTCTTACTTTTGACTGGCTGTTTAACTTGTTTATCATTAGTGATAATCCCGATGTATCTCTATTAATGTGAGGTCTTCGATTCAATCCACATGTAGAATGTAAAAAGGCATGTACCAAGCGAATATATCATGTGACCTTCGCTTTTAAAGTTCCAAACTTCCGAGACATTTCTTGTTAACTATAAACTTTTTGATAGTTTATTATATTTATCGTTTGTCATCCTCGATTTGAATTTTCGTTCATAATAATCGCTGCTCACTTTAGAACTTTCAGAGCTCGGTCAATAACAAGTCAAATCATCCATAAATGTCAATGCAGGATCAAACGTTTAGCTTTACGGCGATATTATCATGCCAGGGAAAACCTACGACGGCAATGAAGCCTACAGCTCATCAGCCCGAGTGAGTCGGCTTCTGCGAGAGAGGGAGATAAGGAAGAACAATGCTGAAGCGGGGACCGAGGATCAGCTTGGGGTCCCCTCCACCGAGAATTACTCCGATGGAAATGGTGTCAAAAAGCAAGACACTAAACGGACGAAGCAGAGGCTTTTGGTGGTGGCGAACCGACTTCCAATGTCTGCGGTGAGGAAAGGCGAAGATGTTTGGTCGCTCGATCAGCAAAGTTCTGGTGGTTTGGTCAGCGCTCTTCTCGGTAACCAAAGCTTTGACTCACTTTTTAAGACCGTTTCTTCAATTTTGAATCATATGTGATTCATGGTTTTCAGCCTAGGGTGAAACCGGATTCATGGTTCTCACTTCTCAGTGTAGGGTGAAACCGGGACCGCGAATTTATATTTTGAGGTCTAGTGATCAGTTTCTTAGTTTTTCAAACTAGTTATGCCGGGATGAACATGTAACGAGTATCGGTAAATTAATGGATACATACAAGGTCTGAAATTAAAAAAACGGGTTGACTCTTAGTACTTATAATACGGGTTCGCAATTTTCTATTTACCGGTCCCCAGTTTTTGAAGATAAAAAAACCAAATTTAAACCAGTGTCTGGGAAATGAAACCGGGGACTAGAATAAAAGTTTCACTTTACACCGTTTTTATTGTTTATTTGCTTGATATTGACTGTAATGAATGGTCATGTCAAAGGTGTGAAGGATTATGAGGCACTGTGGATCGGCTGGGCCGGCGTGAACGTGCCGGACGAAGTCGGACAGAGAGCGCTTACCAAAGCCTACGCTGAAAAGGTTCCATTTCTCATTCCTATGTCACGTCGTGTCGTTTCTTTTGTTCCTTTCAGTTCCTAAGCATGTCGTTTTGTTCGTGCCAGAAATGTATCCCCGTGTTTCTCGACGAGGATACCGCAAATCAGTACTACAACGGTTACTGCAACAACATTCTGTGGCCAGTTTTGCACTACATTGCACTCCCACAAGAAGACAGGCTCTCTACGACGAGAAGCTTCGAGTCTCAATACAATGCCTATAAGAAGGCGAATCAACTGTTCGCCGACGTGATAAACGAGCTTTACCAAGAGGGCGATGTGGTTTGGTGCCACGATTTCCATCTCATGTATCTTCCCAAGCTCCTGAAAGAGCAGAATAGCGCGATGAAAGTCGGTTGGTTTCTCCACTCGCCGTTTCCTTCTTCGGAGGTTCACAGGACATTGCCGTCTCGCTCGGAGCTCCTAAAATCCGCTCTTGCAGCGGATTTGGTCGGGTAGGTTCACTTTTGACTTCCACATTGTAAAATTTTTTTAAAAAAATTATATCGTTTAGTTCAGTACGAGTTTTTTTTTCTTCAGTTTTCATACGTACGATTATGCCCGGCATTTCGTTAGTGCTTGTACCCGCGTTCTTGGGCTAGAAGGAACACCCGAAGGAGTCGAAGATCAAGGGAGACTTATTAGAATTGCTACAGTATGTTACTTTTTAATCCTTCTTAATTTTTTTAAGTTTTTTTCATTAGGTATGAAGAGATTGCGCCTTATAAACTAATTAACAACGAGAGAAATAACTCTTAATTACATTTTATACACTTTTAAAATCTTTACGTCAGATCCTATTATTTTTGGACCGGACTCAATTGATCTTAATATGCTCCGATACCACATAAGAGCAACCCAATAATTTACAAACAATCCATTTATCTTAAAATTAAAAATAGGGTATTATTATATCAATTTCTTTTCCATGGAGAATCTTTTAACACCTTTCAACGATTATAATAGTTGTAGTGTCTTGTGATGTATAAGATGACTTCAAAGTTAACGGTGAAACCTGAACGTTTACATTGCATGATATTACAGTTTCCGATAGGTATAGATGCCGATCGGTTCACAAGCGCTCTTGATCTTCCTCAAGTCCAAGGACGTATCAGAGAATTTAAGGAAAGATTTGCGGGACGAAAGGTAAGGTTGCTTTATCTTTTGCACGGAAAATTTCGAAGCAACTTTATTTATTGGCGTTGCTAGAATTTGTTATTCTAATGTTAGCTTTTGTATCTTCGTTATTTTTGCTACAACAGATCATCCTAGGCGTTGATCGTCTTGATATGATCAAAGGAATTCCTCAAAAGCTTTTGGCATTTGAAAAGTTCCTCGAAGAAAATCCGGCATGGCGGGAAAAGGTTGTCTTGGTGCAAATCGCCGTGCCGACGAGAAAAGACGTCCCTGAGTGTACGCTTCTACCTTAAATTGATTCCTTAATTAATACTTCTCTTTTCGTGTCTGTTGCTCTTTATAAAGCCATTTATATTCATATATATATATATATAAATATATCATTATCTTAGTAACTCGTCTTAGATTTATTGAACTAACTCGAATTCTAATGACTTCGTCTCAAATAATTAATTTATTATATATATATATATATATTTTTCAGACCAAAAACTGAAGAGTCATGTTCATGAAATGGTTGGGAGAATCAACGGAAGGTTCGGGACATTGGATGCAGTACCAATTCATCACTTGGTTAGTCATGCTTTTTTTCTTCATCGCTAATTATTCTTAATTATGAGCTCATAGTTGTTCACTACATAATTAAACTCGGAATTCATTTTATTTAGCCTTTGGACGTCGGGTTTAATTCAACATATTATTACTTTGAAAAAAGTAATAAGATTAGGACCAAAGAATTTTTTAACCAATTCATCGATTATTAAATTCAATTATGTTAGATCAAATTAGGATCAAAGAAAAATACTATTTGATAAAAATTATTAACTTATCTACTATTAATTTGTCGATGTTCTACAGTATATGCTTTTGATAATCTTTTTTAGAAGATAAATATTGTATCCATCAACTAGGCTATTTAATTGCAGAATTATTTCTTTACAGGACCAATCACTTGACTTTAATGGATTATGTGCTCTCTATAATGTTACTGGTATGAATTGTGAAGCTCCTTTCACTTATTTTCTCTCTACTCTTAGGTTTTCTTGGGCTACATTATTTTTTAAGATGAAACTGTTTTGCTTGATTATTCAATCGTTTTTTATGTTTTGATTTTTACCTTGACATTCTTCTCTTGTTCAGATGTTGCGCTCATAACGTCTTTGAGGGACGGTATGAATCTTGTTAGTTACGAGTTCATCGCGTGCCAAGACGCAAAAAAGGGAGTCCTCATTCTGAGCGAGGTAATTTACATGTCTATGTTAGATTTTTTTACCATAGAAATTTACATTTCATGTCCATCAAATGGTAATTTTTGCAGACCTTAATAAGGAATAAAATATAACCAATGTTATAATAATAAATATAAAAAAATAGTTACTCACGTAGAGCTCTAGCTTAGTGGTATATGCTCCATGCAATTTGCAGTTTGCCGGCGCTGCACAGTCTCTCGGTGCTGGAGCGATTCTGGTGAACCCGTGGAACATCATAGAAGTCGCCAACGCAATTGGCCAAGCTTTGGACATGGAACCCGACGAAATAGAGAAACGACATAAGCTCAACTTTGCGCATGTGTCAACCCACACAGCTCAAGCATGGGCCGAGAATTTCATGAGGTAACTTTTCTTATAACTTTTATTTGTTCATTAAAATGGCTTCGGATTATTCTTCTCCTAACAAATTTGATTTATCTTTTGTATTAGTGAGCTGAACGATACCGTCGTAGAAGCGGAAATACGGACAAGAGAAAACAAACCTCCCCTCCCGAAAAAACAAGCGATCGAGCGTTATGTGGAGTCCAAAAATCGCCTAGTCATATTGGTATGTTTCAGTTTGAATCTTACTTTTGTGAGGTGATAAGTCTCAAAGCAAATCCAGCAAAATACATAAGGCCAGCGGGAATCTACCAAAACGGGTATTTATGAACAATCTTTAGTTCTTTACAGTAAACTGGGCGAATAACCAAAACGTCTTTGCTTCGACAGAAAGGCGAACACTCTCCAAAATTAAGTACTTTCACTTTAAAGAAAACATAAATAACTTACCCTAATGGAAGTTAACTACTTATATAGGATCTCAGAATATAAGGACCTATGAGGACATAAACAAAGGGTTTAATTCCCGAAGTACCCTTGCTTAAGTGTTTACGTAAGGATTTAATCACGTTCAATAAATCATGTTTTTGTGTATCTTTATGACTTTCCACAAAAGTATTATCTAATGGGGAATGAAATAATTTTGTTGCAAAATTGAAACTGGAATCTTATCAGCATTTAAAGAAAATATAACAATTATAATTGTGGTTTCATCGCAGGGATTCAACGCAACGTTGACCGAACAAATTGACACCCCGGGTTGGAGAGGCGACCAGATCAAAGAAATGTACCTCAAATTGCACCCCGAATCGCACAAATTTTTGCAACAACTCTGCAACGATCCAACGACAACCGTCGTCATTTTGAGCGGAAGCGGCCGAGCTCTCTTAGACGATGTACTTATCACTCTAATCGCCCTCTTGCCTTGTGAAGTCCGCCTTTACTGATTTTGTTTTGTTTATTGTTATTTTATTTTAGAATTTTGGGGAGTTCAACATGTGGCTCGCGGCGGAGAATGGGATGTTCTTGAGGCACACGAAGGGGGAGTGGATGACGACGATGCCGGAGCATCTCAACATGGATTGGGTCGATAGTGTCAAGGTTTTGTTTTACTCTTTTATAGTTCATTCGATGCTCTTATCGGTTTAGACGAAGACTCACTCTCGCTCCCACCTTTGCAGCATGTTTTTGAGTACTTCACGGAGAGGACACCGAGGTCGCACTTCGAGATCCATGAAACTTCCCTTGTTTGGAGCTACAAATACTCCGGTACATTATTGTGTTTCTTTTGACATATTACTCATGATTTTGATTGAAAATTTTGTTTTATATATTTTTTGTTTCAACTTTTGCAAAAATATGCCCTTTATATTTAAATACAGATACAGTTAAAATATACTCTCAAACTATACTTTAGTTTCATTTTTGTACCATCCCACCATTTTTAAATCATAAAATTGCCCTCTTTTTTTTTCTTTACATCATTTTTGTACTATACACTGTAATTTCATTTTTCACAAAATATATCATATGTTTTCCAAACAAAAAAAGTTATCAATTACAACTCTAAGGGTTTAAATTTTTTTATGAAATATTAGAAACATAAAGAGTAGTACTGTTAAATTAAACTTAGATGATTTTGGTTGTTTTTAAAAATAAAGGTATATTAAGAAAAGGAAATAGAAGCTATAAGAAATTAAATATAAATAACCATCTAATTTAAACTTTTGCTTAAATTCTCATTACTCACATCATTTTAGTGCACATTATATCGAAATCTACATCATGCTACATACATATTTAACTGTATTTCAAGCGTATGTATAATTTCAAGCGTTTTTTTTTTATTATTATTTTTTGCATTTTGTCCTCTTTACTTGACTAGCAAGTTTCTTTCAATTCTTTCGAAATCTACGTCATGTTACATACATATTTCAAAATTCGTTTTACATTTTCCCCCCAAAGAAACGTAACGCCAATAACCGAAACGAAACGCCAATAAAACGCTCATGTCTCAAGTACACGTGAAATGCAGATGTCGAATTCGGAAGACTCCAAGCACGGGACATGTTGCATTACCTATGGACCGGACCGGTATCAAACGCCTCTGTCGATGTCATTCAAGGGAGTCGCTCCGTCGAGGTCCGATCCGCCGGTGTCACAAAGGTACCCGCCATGAATTTCCAATTCCATCACATTCCATCTGAAAATTTTCAATATATTAATCAATAACTCTGACCGTCTGACGTGTTTTTTTTTTTTTTCCATTAGGGAGCAACAATTGATCGAATCCTCGGCGAAATCGTCCACAGCAAATCCATGACGACACCGATCGACTATGTTCTTTGCATAGGCCATTTCCTCGGAAAGGTAAGCTCTTTAGCCGTAATATTCTTTTGGAAATTATTTTAAGAAGTTCTCAACTTTATTTTTTGTTCGTACTTAGACTTCTTGTAGTTTTTAGAAGATAATTTTTTTGCTTGGTACACCTTGCTCACATATAGACAAAAACACAAAATTAAGGGCAACATAAGTACAAAATACAAAATCAAGGCCGAATAAGAAAGAAGTAGAATTTGGCCATATAGGACTAATTTGCAAGTATTTTAAAATAAACATAACTGATTTAATATTTGATAAATGTGATTAGGGACAAAATTATACAACTGATTTAATATTTGGAAGTGCCTCAGTCGGTGATTCGGAGCAATGGCTCGGTCGATAGCGCGTGCTCTTCGAACTCTTCGTCGAGCGGCTCCATTTAAATATATTAAAATATGAATCATATATCCATTAAAATATAGGGTTTTATTTTTTATAATAAAATACTAATAAAAAAAATTAAAAACTGAAAGTTGAGGGTGGGCCCATGTCCACCCTGGATTCCCTATACCTTCGCCACTATATATATATATATATATATATATATATATATATATATATATATAACGTCGATAAATACAGATGGAGTTACAAATAAGCTATGTGATTATTTTATAAAGTGAAGAATTAATAGAGTATTATAAAAAAAAAAAAAGACAAAAGACCTTAAACAATTTCCCTTTTTGTATATTTATATATATAGAGAGAAATATTTTAAAAATATATATATATTTTTTGTGTCTCGAAGTAAATGTTCTACCAATTAAATTAGTTTTATGGACCCTTTTAATTGATGCTCCTAACTAACCCGAACTCTAAACCCTGAAATTAACCCGTTTGTGTTTGTCAGGACGAAGACGTGTACGCATTTTTCGAGCCGGTGCCTCCTGTCGACGCATTCACCACGAGAGGCAAGGCATTCGATGGTCTGAAGCTTCCGGCAAACGGGAGCGGTGCGAGATCGTCGAATGGTCGATCTCAAGAGCTGCTTCCAGAGAAGAAAACTGTGAGCACCAGCCCCATCCAGCATGCGCCAACATTGGTGGAGAGGAGCTCGTGGAACGTCCTCGATCTCAAGGTGGAGAGTTACTACTCTTGCGCTGTCGGGAGGGCTCGCACCAACGCCCGGTTTCAGCTCGCCTCCCCGCATGATACCGTGTCGTTTCTCAAGGAACTCGCGGAGTCGTCTTCGTAGAGCTCTCGGTTTTGTTGTCATTAATTAGTCTGATTTCAGCCGTTTAGAATAAAAATAGTTGTGATTTGAACCTTAGAATCGTGGATTATTTTTATATACAATAATTGAGCTTGGGATATTCAGAAGGAAAGCTTTTTGACACACCTATTAATCGTCTACTACTTCTCGTGAATTTTTCTGTTTGCAATATGCTTCAATGGACCTGGCGGCCACATAGTAGAAAGAGGCAGGCTCGGCCAACGCTTGTCTGATATTCGAGAGGCGATTCAACCAATGCCCGGCCCTGCTCGTCAAAGATTCCTTGTGTCTTTCCATAGGCTAAATGAAAGTGAACTTCCAGGCATCAACTTGGCCGAGATCCTCATTCAGCAAGCTCAGAAACCGATTCTACCTTTTCGAATTCTCCTTCGTATTCACAACATAAATTATAAGAAACATAGAGTTATCACGTCTATTTACCCTTCAGCAAACACCCCTCTAACCTTATCACTTGACGGCAATGCTCGACCAAAGCATATTGCCGGGCTATATTGCCTAGCGATATTTCCAGGCCTTTCTTCTTCACGTAGGTAGCAGAAAGACATACCAACTGCATGCGTGAGTACTCTTACATATATCTAATGGTCAATGGCGAGACAATTTTCTAAAGGTCTGTTAATGAGTAATTAGCGTTGTTTTCTTTACGCTTGAGATTGATGTGCCTTTTATGTTTTCTTGTTGCGTTTTTTTTCCTGTATGTGTGATTTGTTGATAGAAAGAAGAAAAAAAAAACTTTGCTTAAAATATTTCAAAATTTTATTCGTTGCTATGATGGAAATTGTTTATATAATTTCATAATTAATTATTGAAAAAAACGCATTTTCTCTTTCTATTATTGACAATTTTCTATCGAATAACTTATAAGATTTTAATAATTGATTAAAAGAGAGTTCCCTGCAAAATATCAAAAAGGGAAAGGAAAAAAAAGTTACGAGATGAACGTAGGGGGGCAAAATACAACCGGTGCCCAGCTTAGAAGAAGAGCACTACAACTGTTTCTTCTTAATTAGTACACACAGTGGCGAGGCCACTTGAGCCCAAGAGAGGGCCATTGATGCGGACCAGTCCACCATTCACAAGCATTAATGACGCCTTGAAGACCACACAACCAGGGGCGGACCCAGAAAATGCCATCGGGGGTGACGAACAATAAAATAAAAACCAATACGATAGACTTTAATTAATAATAAAGACCATTAAATTAGACGTTGATTAATAATGTCTCAAAATACATCATTACATCAAAATAGAGAGCGTCTTGATTTCATATTACGAAAATCTTCTATAATTGAATCGATACTAAACTTCTCAGTAATCTCCCTCTCAACGTTCACGACCATATAGTCCGACAAGAAATCATCCTCCATCTTGTTCCGAAGTGCCGTCTTGACTAGCTTCATTCTTGAAAAAGAACGCTCGGCTGATGCAGTGGAAACCGGAAGAGTAAGAATTAGAGTTATCACTTTGTACAACACCGGGAAGTAATCTGATCGTCTAGTACTCTTCAACCATTCACAAAGATCAGAAATCGTTGTCAAAGCTACAAACTCTGGCAAATTTCTGAGTGTATCAAACTGATAAAGCTCGGGGCCTAATGCATCAAAATCATGTTGACCAAAATCTTTTGGGTAAATATTATGAACCAATTTAATGATATCATCCTTTTTGAACGATCGTCGCAACTTCTTAGGATCTAAAGCTGAACCAAATACAAGCATATCTACGGTGCTCTCATTGAATCGATTGTCTAGTTCTCCTATTTGAGAATCTATCACGGTATAGAAAACATTTATTCTGTAATATGCCTCCACCGTCATATCACGATGAGCAGATCCTCTTTTTTTATCATGAGTAGCACTAAAATATGGTGCTACTATATTGACTCTTCCACAAAAAGATATGACAATTTCCAGTAAGTCGCTAAATCCTTCATCTCTAAGCTTCTGTAAGAGTGTCTTCGTGGATCTTACAAGAAACATTGCATTCAAAATATCTTGAGATCGGAATTGCAAGGCATTACAAAGTGAGCTAGTGATATCCAACACCTCTTTCATCAAATGCATAACGAAGACAAAATAAAAACTAGTCATTGTCTTATGAACTGACTTAGCTTCAACACGTTGAGTATCAGTTTGTCCCTCAGATTTGAGCTTCAATAAAACTTCACATGTTGCACTAAACATCTTGATCAAACTGTTAATTGATTTAGAGTGTGAAGTCCAACGAGTATCACATGGTCTTTGCAATGAACTTGACTGATTAAGGCCGCTTCCACTTTCAAGCTCCTCGATTTCAAGTAAATACGCAATATTTGAAGCATGAGCATCTTTCAACTGGTCATTACGCTTACAAGATCCACTGACAATATTAACGATGAGTAAAAGCTTATAAAAAAAACTTTTTAACATGATAAACTTCCTTAGATGCAGCAACCAATGATAATTGCAACCGATGAGCAAAACAATGAATATAATAAGCACTTGGACATCCTTTTGATACCAAAGCTTGCAAACCTTTCCATTCGCCGCGCATGTTGCTAGCTCCGTCATAACCTTGTACCCGAATAGACTGAATATCAAGAGTAAATTGAGAGAGCATCGAGAAAATACCATTTTTCAAGGTCAATGATGTAGTGTCTTTGACATGAAGCAACCCAAAAAAACGCTCTTGTATGCATCCATCTTTGTCAACAAATCTCAAAATAAGCGACATCTGCTCCCTTTTAGAAACATCACGGGCTTCATCTACTAGTATAGAGTATCTTGCTTCACCGATTTCTTCCCGAATATGATTCTTCACTTTCATTGCCAAGACATGTAATATTTGCTTTTGTATTTTCGGTGAAGTATACGATGCATTCCCCGGAGCATTCTCCAAAACATATTTTATATCAGGATTTAAAGTGCCAGAGTATTCCAACAATTCTAAGAAATTTCCCCGATTTATTGAGGTAACTGACTCATCATAGCCCCGAAAAGCACAAGACTGAAATGCAAGCCATCTAGTTACTCCAATAGCAGTTTCTAACCGAAGTCTACTATCACGCTTTTCTTTTTCTTCGAAATTCCCAATCTGATTTGTAATATGAGCTGACTGATTCATGAGATCTGACAAAAGGCTCAATGCATTACGATGATGTGAATTGTGATCTTTTCCGATATGTGCCACGAGAGAACATTTTTTTCCACCTATCTTATTCCAAGTCTTGAACCCTTTTTCAGTAAAAGCATCGGATTCAGAATGTCCACCTTGTTTATGAAATAAAAAACACGGAAGAAAAAATATAGCATCTTCTTCGATAGAATATTCCAACCAAGATGAAAACTTTGTTTGTGTGAACCAAGATGGCTGGAAGGTTCGACCGTTTGTTTTCCGATAGTCTTCACATATAGGTTGAAACGGACCAAAATTGATGTAAGCTCTTCGAACCTCGTCACGCTTATCAATTGGGTACTTCCAAATTAGTGGTCGTAAACCCGGGCCACGTTCTATTTTGTCGATATCAAAATCTTCACCAACTTCAAGTCTTCGTTTCTTTGGAGGTGGAACATGGTCATCTTCACTAGTTACACGAGTATCGGAAACTTGCTCACTACTTTTTCTTTTAAATAACGAATCAATAGTTGGCGTTTTCATCTGTAATAGTTAACAAAAAAAAAACATATCATTTGATTAATTCATATTTCTAATATATAAAAAAAAAAGTCGTAGCAAATGTTCCAATACTAAATATTGTGTCAATGGCATATGTTCCAAGAATTACCTTAAAAATATAAATTCAAGTGTGCCGAATCCAATGATGAAATACCAGATTAAAAAGCTGAGTCTTGATACAAACTTGAATCTGTCAAATGAAAACAAGTATATGACTGACCAACGTCGACATAATTTTTTTACCCTTAACTATCAAAAATAAATTGAGAAACAGTAAGAAGTAAATATCTAATTAAACTACTTACCAGTTAAGTGATGAGGGGAAAATCAAAGAATTCCCGAGAGAAGCGAATCAGAGAATTTTCGGAGTGAATAATCAGAGAGCAAAATTGAAGAATTTCCTGCGGCAAATTAGAAGGATTTCGGCACGAACCTGAAGGTTTCCGCCGAGATACGATGCGAGACGAGAGGGTATCCGATGAGTAGTGGGTAACGGCGAAGGAGGATCTCTGATTCCGATGAAGACAAAAACGAGTGAGAAATAAAAAAAGGCCAGTAATAGAAAAATAATTACGAACTTACGATGCAAAAAATACTGAATAAAAAATTTGAGATGGAGTTATTCGCCTGCGCCGATCATGGAGATTGGAGAGAGGAAGAGAAACCAAAAGGCAAATAAAATGACGTAAAGAGAGAGAAAAAAATCCTCTATAACTTTTTATTATTTTAATTAAAATTAGGTCAGTTTTTATTACTTTTGATTAAAGTATTAATATAAAAGTTTTAAACTGATAAGTTGAAAAGTCATGGCTGGCGTGGGGAGTGAATGAGTGGATTTGGGGGGGGGGGGGTGACATTTAAGTGAGAGAGGAATTTTTTTAGTCGTTCTTTTCATTATTTTAAATAGAAATACTATTAATTTTTTTTTTCTTGAAATCATGGGGGTGACATCTGCTACCCCATAGTCCAACATAGGTCCGCCCTTGCACACAACCATCCAAGCCTCATTTCAAAGACCGCATCAACTTTAATATTTATAATATCTAGTTCATGTATTTATATTTCCTATGTTCATGTATTTCATTTTTTGTCCTTGTTCATGTATTGCTTGCACTATTTAAGCAGCGCATGGTTGTCATGTAAGAGGAAGATTTTTTATAAATGAAAATTGAGACTTGAGAGTTTCTCCCAAATCCGAGCGTCGTGAGTGAGCTCCAAGTTTGAAGCCCCTGACCCGGTATTCGTGCGCGAATCAACGGAAATTGGATGCCCCGAGTCTAGCAATTCGTGCGCAAATCAATAGGCAAAAGAAGGTTCTTCGATAGGGTATTCGTGCGTCGAATCAACGATCAAGATCATCTATCCGGTAACTTTATCTTTTTATTTCAGTTCTTAGATTGACTATCGATCTTTGTATTTTTCCGTTGCATCAGCCACCAACCCTATATGGATGGCCCATAATAGCTAATAAGCCTAAATTTAGCCCCCACTTAATTTTTTAATTTTTAATTTTTTAGCACTCACTGCCAGTTCTTCGACATTCACCCTTTCTCCCTTTCTCTTCGACAATTTCTCTACGGCTTCTTACAATCGGCGATTCTGAACTCCGCCACGAATCTGAATCTCAATTGTAACTTGGAACCGTTGGCGCCATTGTTCTTGGTCGTCCAAGTGAAGTGGGGCTTTGCATCTGATTTTTTGTGAGGTGATTTTCTTATAAACCCGAATTTTCAATGTTAAATTCTTTAGACCGGATAGTAAACTATATCAATACTTCATTTGTGTTGTCGATTTTGTCTGTAATGGCCATTACTCATAGCCAAATGATGGTGATATTCTGAATCTTCAAAGATGTCTAGATATTGAGTTTATTTTTGTCCAAGCTCACGTTGATTGAGGAACTTTGAGTATTTTTATTTTATTTGTTTTGAATGGAAACTTTGAGTATTTAATAGCTAAAATCTTAGAATTCAATAACTTTGAGTATTTAATACCTGAAATATTATGAATTTGAATTCAAAAAATTGAACCATGTTCTTGGACTCTTGGTCTTGGGGTAGTGTGAAGCCGTGAACCACTTTCAAGTTTTAATTATATTGCAAAGTCTTGGGTTGCAGATTGTAAACATCTCATATTCTCTTTGATTGATTAGTGTGCATTAGTTACTAAAATAGTAAGCACTAATTGTGAATTCTAAAAAAAATATGAATATTGATCATTCATTGTGAATTTTAAAAACATCAGTTTATAATTAAATATCTCTGGTATTGATTGAATGTGTATATACTTTCTATAAATGCAGGCCAATTTCACAGTTCCAGAATCAAAGGAGGATTAGGCTTTTAACAACAAACGAATCAATCTTTGAGTTTATCAATCAAGGTGTGAGTCTTGTAAAGTGAGTGAAGTTTACCACTACGAAGTATCGATCTCCATATCAAAATTCAATCTTGTAAAATGGGATTTATTAGTTTTTGTAAGCAGTTATAAACTATGGATTAAAAGTTACATATTTTATGAGAAATTGTGATTCTACTGGGTATTTGTGTTGATTTCTTGTATTGATTTCATTGATATGTTATGTTGATTTTTTTTTTATGTTTTATTAATTATAGGATATCAAAGATAATCATGCATAAATTTTTTAAGAGAAAAGGGGAAGAGGGGGAAACTAGTGCCGGTAAATTAATGAAAGTGGATTTCGATCCAGAAGCTTTACCGAGTGATCCGGGATTGCGAACTCCAATTGAAAAGTTCGATCATAATATAGTTGATCTAGTTCGTCGAACGTACGTTCAAAGGGGGCCTTGTCAACCTAAAGAGCGTAGATTTGAATTAGTTAAAGGACGACGATTCAAAATTTCTTGGTACGATAAATTTGGTAGTTGGCTAGAGTATAGCATTGATAAGAAAAAAGCCTATTGCTTATGTTGTTACTTGTTCAAACCAAGTAGTGACAAAGGTGGTGGTGACGCTTTTATTGGAGAGGGATTTGAGACTTTTAGGGAAAAAGAAAGACTTCGTCAACATGTTGGAGGTCCTTCAAGTTCTCATAATCGAGATTATGCAAAGTATGAATCTCTGAAAAACCATAAGCAACATTTCGAAGGAATTTTTGCAAGGCAAGCAGAGAACGTTCGCAATGAATACCGAATCAGATTGGGTGGTACGTTGAAGGTGGTTCGTCTTCTTTTGCGACAAGGAATGGCTTTTCGAGGCCACGATGAATCTCAAAGCTCAAACAATCGAGGAAACTTTATCGAGATTTTGAAAGTTCTAGCTAAACACGATCCCGAGATCAAGACAATTGCTTTAGAAAATGCTCCTGGAAATCGCAAGTTAACATCATCAGATATTCACAAAGATTGTGTGAGTGCTTGTGCAGCGGTAACAATGAAAGCGATATTGAATGATCTCGGTGATTCGTTGTTCTCTAATTTGGTTGACGAGTCGCGCGATGTTTCGATAAAGGAACAAATGGCTATCATATTGTGGTATGTAAACAAGCATGGAGAAATTGTTGAGCGGTTTATGGGAGTGGAGCATGTCACTAGCACCACTTCTTTGTCACTAAAGGCCGCCGTCGGAAAAAAGTTTGCTCGGCATGGATTAAGTTTGTCGAGATTACGAGGACAAGGCTATGACGGAGCAAGTAATATGCAAGGAGAGTTAAATGACCTTAAAGCTCTCATCTTAAAGGAAAACCAAAGCGCTTTTTATATCCATTGTTTTGCTCGTCAACTTCAACTAGTTTTGGTGGGACTCGCAAAAAACAATGACGATGTGGAAAATTTATTTCTTATTGTGAATGGAATAATAAATGTGGTTGGATCTTCAACAATATGTTGTGACATTCTCCGAGAAAAGCACAAGGGTTTGGTTCTTGAAGCGGTCGATGATGGCGTGATTGAAAGTGGGCGAGGCCTTAATCAAGAAACAACTTTTAAACGTGCAGGAGATACTCGTTAAGGTTCACTGTACACAGATAATAAACCTAAATGGGTATCCGAGTTATAAGAAGCGGAACTAGTTAGGAAACCGATTATTTTATCTCATATTTATCGGCTTCAATCTAGATTTCGGGTCGTAAAAATGGATTTTTTAAATACCCGTTTTCAAAAGTGATGCCGATGAAGTAGGATTTGCCTTCCTCCAAGCCAGATACCTGATGAAGGCGTCCTCAAGATGAAGTCCCAGAAGCAGAGTCGTGACGAAACCTCCTCGAGGATGAGTTGCGACAAGACCTCATCGCGATAAAGCTTATTTATTGTGAGTTATGTTCAATTATTTAGTTTCCTATTTATTTGTGGGATTTTGTTATTTGTTTCCTTTTATTTGGATTATGTTTAGACCTAAACCCTAGCCTATTTAAAGGCTCATTTCGACGTTTTGATAATATATTTCATATGCACATTGCTTTGAATTCCGAGTTTTATCTCGTTGAGACGAGTTCTTGTTTTCATTCATAGTCAACCGCTCCCTTGGAGACTTACTTTGTTGTCTTGTAGGTAGCTCAATCAAAGTGTGGGACCTCAAGCTCGGCTAGGCAGAGTTCGCCCACAACCACACCGTCAACTAGAGCACCGGGTACAGTCCTTTTCGCATCGTCTACGGCGTCAGCCCGTGCTGCCCGCTTGACCTCACCGCTGTTCCACACAACGAGCCAGTCCACGCAGATGCTTCGTCCTTCATCGATCAACTTCAGGAAACCCATCGTCAAACAACGACTAATCTCGACGCGACGAACGCTCGCTACAATCTTGTCGCTGACAGACGTCGTCGCCATGTCGTATTTGAATTAGGAGACTTTGTTTGGGTAGTCTTGACAAAAGTCACGGTTCCGGCACACGAGTACAACAAGCTCAAACCCAAAACGGTGGGCCACATGGAGATCATCGAGAGGATCAACCCAAACGCTTACCGTCTCCGCCTCCGGAGTTATCTTCGTACACACGATGTGTTCAACGTCAAACATCTTTGCGCGTACACAGGTGACAACTCTGACGAGGAACCCAGTACAAATTCGGGGACGAATTCTTTCAACCCCGAGGAGAATGATGCCGATGAAGTAGGACTTTCCTTCCTCGAAGTCAGAGACCGGATGAAGTCGTCCTCGAGATGAAGTCCCAGAAGTAGAGTCGTGACGAAACCTCCTCGAGGATGAGTTGCGACAAGAGCTCATCACGATAAAGCTTATTTATTGCGAATTATGTTCAGTTATTTAGGGGGCGTTTGGTTATGGTCTCCGAGACCAGTTTCTGGTTTTGGTTTCAAACAGTGTCACATTGGTTTCACAGACCACGTTTGGTTGCCAGTTGTCTCTGTTTTTCGAGACCGGTCTCGCAAACCACTGAAATTTTAATGAAGGAAAACAGAAAACGACATGAATATGTTTTCTGTCTTTGGTTTTCAACTCAATAGTACAAAATAAAACAATAATAATATATTATCATTCTATAAAATTATTGTACTACTTATAATAAGATATTAACTATGAAATTAACTTATATAATAAATTATTAAAATCATTTTTATATATAATAATAAATTTTAATGATATTACTATCATATTAACAAATATACTTAAATTATGTATATTATTAAATACTAACTTAATTACAATGATATAAACTCTTGAACGGAATATTTACTACTTTATATTACATTATTTAAACATGTAATTAGAGTCACGATATATGAATAATTTGTGTATAATATGACAAATATTTTTTAGACATAATATTAATATATATTACTTTCAAATAAAATATACTTTCTTTTTAGTAACATAAATTGTATTTTATTGCATTTTTTTCATTTATATTCAACCAAAGATATACAAAAAACTAACCAAACAGTGTTTCAAAAATCAAACTCCCAAACTGGTTTGGTAGACTAAACTCTCAGACTAGTTTCCCAAACCAATTTGCAAAACTGGTTTCCCAAACCAATTAACCAAACGCCACCTTAGTTTCCTGTTTATTTTCTTTATTTGTGGAATTTTGTTATTTGTTTCCTTTTATTTTGGATTATGTTTAGACCTAAACTCTAGCCTATTTAAAGGCTCATTTTGACGTTTGTAATCAGTTTTGATAATATATTTCATAAGGACATTGCTTTGAATTCCGAGTTTTATCTCGTTGAAACGAGTTCTTGCTTTCATTCATACTCTGCTCTACATCAAAAAGACTACGTAGCAAATTTGTTTATGAACCCTCTAAAACCTCATATTTATAATTTCAAAAGGAAGTTTTACTATGGAGCCCTTTAATTGAAATGGGTTAAAATTAGGAGGCATAAAAGTGCATGATACTCCGTTTTCTAGAGTCAAAAGTCGGCCATGAGTCCATGACTAGAAACTATGAACACTCCTCAAAATAAAATAATAAAAATAATAAAGAAAGATAAATTTAAAGTAGAAATTAGAAAGTGCCAAAAGAGCTTAGAAAATTCAAGATCCAAAAAGAACTTCTTGATAACTGAGCCAGCAATATTTTTGTGAGGTTATCTACGTAGATTTTGTGTAGCCAATTGATTATTAAATAATGTTTCAACTCATTCTTTCTTTGACCTTTTAATAAACTAAACTAAACTAAACATTGATCGAGTTGACCAGAGTTGGATGTACTCTATCGAAATTTGACCGACCATTGATACACTAGAAATATAGCAATTCGGCTATATTTAATTAAGTTTTACTAGTCTTGTGTTCTCTTTTTGAATAATTTATTATTCAAGACGTTTAATAATCTAATAACTACGTGATGATCTCAGGAACTTAGAGACTTTGCTTTTTCCTTATTTATTTAGAGTTATTTAGCCAATTTAGTCACCTTATTCTTTTTGCCGTTTTGTCCTAATCACGCATCAGTTAAGATAGTTGGCGTGTAAGTAAATTATATATATAGTTATATACATACATATGATAAACTTAGCTGCTAACAATTTCTTATATTGTTGTATTTTAGTCAAACACTATTTTTCTCAGCAGAATAAATGAATAAATCAGTATATGATATAAAACGACCTCGCTTAACTAGGTAGCTACATGTATACACATACATTATATATATGTGAGGTAATTAAAATTAAAAGAAAAAAAAATACCTAACTTAAAAAATAAAATTTTAAAAGTAAATCAGCACATAATCATAACAGAATAATTCATCTGGTGGTTAAATTTTTTAAACTTATATTGATATAGAGCTAATAATAACATAAATATTACTTTTGTTTTTGTGGTGGTTTAAATTTCAACTTTTTTCACCCTCTAAGTTCTATACATTATTTTACGGAAAAAGTTCTCACTGTCCTTAATTTTTTTTCTTTCTTTTTTCTTTCAAAATCCCGTTTTCTTAAATTAATTTAGCATATTCTGATGTGCCGTTAAGTCTTGAACAAGTGTCACTTTCGAGAGAGAATGAATATATTTGTTAACGGCATATAAAAAATTTAACTAAATTAATTAAAAAAAGTTGATAGAAATTTATAAGAAAAACAAAATAATAAACATTTAAAATTTTACTGTAAACATATTAAATTGGCAAAAAAAAAAAAAAAACATTAAGCCTATATTCCTCTCTCTCTCTCTCCCAAGTCTCAAATGTGCATGAGCATGAGCATCGATTTATGCGATTACTTCTCCAATGAGGAAAGAAAAATGAGAGTCAAGTTTTACAGCTTACAAGATTTATTAGTAGGCGTCACCTAATACCTATATTATTATTACTGGTTGTATCATGTGTTTATTTATTAACGTGTGTATTTGTACATTCATTTCGTACATATAATACATATAGTTTACATTTCTTCCTCGAACGAATTAGATATGAGGGTTCGATTGTCAACGCTTATTATTTGTTATCTTTTAATTTAATATATATATATATATATATATATATATATATATTCACACTGATTGAGTGTCAAACTTTGTTCGAACAAAGACTGTCGTTATCGATGATTATTTGATCTAATTTGTATATACACTTGGAGTGAGTCAGAAAAAGGGCAGTTCAACAGCTAGCAGAATCTTAACAATAAAAATAAATAAATAAATAAATAAATAAATAAATAGGTAATTATTGTTATTATTAGTAGGGTAAATTGCGGTTAATGTACCTAATGTTTGATTTTCTGCTACCCAATGTTTATTTTCGGCGACTAATGTACCCAATGTTTGATCCGTTAGATATTTTTGGGTTTTCCGTCAGTTGACTGTTAGAGATTTATCCTCCTCTATATGTACACTTTTTGAATTTTTAACATAACTCACTCATTTTTTGTCCAAATTTTATGCACAACCTATGGTTGGAAAGATAAGAGATAGATCTACAACTTTTATGTTTTAAGTTTTGTAAAATCAGTTTAAAAATACTAAATTTCAAATACAACGTAAAACTGGACATTAGTTTAATGCAAAATATTTGTTTCGATCAAATTTTAATATACTTAATGACATTTTATGATGAAACATAAAAGCAAAAATATGTAGATAAATGTTTATTTTTCCAATAGGTGTTTATTTATAAAAATTTTTGACAAAAAATGAGTGAGTTATGCCAAAAATATGAAAGATGTGATGTGAAATAACATTTCACATTTTTGGCATAACTCACTCGTTTTTTATCCAAAATTTATAAATAAACACCCGTTGAAAAGATAAAAAATTTATCTACAACTTTTTCCTTTTACCTTTCATCATAAAAAGTCATTAAGTATATTAAAATTTGCTCAAAAAAAATATTTTGCATTAAATTACTGTCCAGTTTTACGTTGTACTTGAGATTTCGTATTTTTTTAAAACTTATTTTACAAAACTTAAAACACCAAAGTTGTAGATCTATCTCTTATATTTCCAACCATAAGTCGTGCATAAAATTTGGACAAAAAATGAGTGAGTTATGTCAAAAATACGAAAAGTGTACATATAGAGGAGGATAACTCTCTAACGGTCAACTGACGGAAAACCCAAAAATATCTAACGGATTAAACATTGAGTACATTAGTCACCGAAAATAAATATTGGGTACATAATCCACAGAAAATCAAACATTAGGTACATTAGCCGCAGTTTAATCTTATTATTATTAGATATTGGCATTAACAAATTATCTTTCGTATGAGAAGATGTTAATGTGGAGAGCATGATGAACATGTATAGTTGTGTCCCAATCGAAGTCTTATCCTCGTGATATGTAGTTTGAATAGTTCTTAAATTATTCGGGAAAATTATTTTCTTAGTCTTATAATCGACATTTATCATTTTTTTGTTTTGTTTTGTTTTTGGACCAAAATACTAATCAAAGTTTGTTAAAAAATACTTTTTTTTTTTTTTCATTTTTCATCTTCCCCTCGATCACTATCATCCTCTTCACCCGCGACTGTTCTAGTGATCCCCTCTCAATTTCTCGGTGCCGATTTCAAAGGCTCTTCTTCGTTAGTGTAGAACTCCATCCCTCTTAACAAGCGACGCGTCGTTTATAATTATCGAAAAGGGATTATTGTTCGAGTCAACAAATCAAAATTCCGTTATATTGTCGGATCAATCCATAAAAAAAATAATAGGGAAAAAACCTTATTTAGTTTGAATATCTCAAGGTGATTAATACATTAAAATATATGGTATTGTCTTTGAATTCTGAGCATAACATAATTTGAATTAATAAAAATTTATCGGCATACCCATTGCTTGTGGAGTACACCAATAAAATTAGGCAAACGTAATCGATAATGATTAATGATATTTTAATATCTAACAAAAACTCCATCAGCATACCTCTAAATTAGACTTGCAGGCGCTTTCTAGTGAGCTGTCTCTAAATCATTAGTTATCGTAGTGCCTATTATGCATATTACAACAGACGCATTATATGATGTGGCATTTAACGGATAATTTAAAATAAAAATATCACAAAAACGTAAGACGATGATTTTTACCAATAAATTTAATGCTTAGGGAGTAAAATGGTGTAGACGCGCATGTTAATTTGTGATTATGATTATCTATTTACATTAATAAATTAATATTTGAGATCAGAAGATAGTAATGTGGAGAACATGAACATGTACAACCCTGTCTCGATCGAAGTCTTCTCCGTGTGTTTCGTGTGATTGTTTCTTTGAATAGTTCTCAAATCAATTATATATTTCACAATTATTTGTTCAAATTTTAAGAAATATATTGTGCAAATTGTAAGATCTCACATATATATATATTGTATTTTTCAACAGTCCTGCAATCAACCTTTCTCAAAAGTCAACTCTTTAAAGGTCCCTTAGACAGTTATATATATATATATATATATATATATATACACGTTAATATAGTATACAAAAATTATCTAGAATTTAGGAGGTATTTTGACATGGCCCCTCAAAAATGAAATTCTTACATTTCAGTAAGATGATTTATCTTTTTTGTTTCGTGATTTTTCAGCAACCTAAATTGTACTCTCTTATTTATGTAATTTATGCTTCTTTTCTTCTACTCTATAAGTTCTCCTTTTGTGTTTGGACATTAATAAGGTTAAATATTTGCGTCACCAATAATACATATAATATATTCATATTTTGTTATGCGCTGCTGAGTCTAATATGTAAATATATGTGTACGTGGGTGTATGTGCATTTTATAATTTATTTTTAAATTTGAATGCTTGCTTACACACACATATTATATATATTTTATAATTTATTTTTAAATTTGAATGCTTGCTTACACACACATATTTTTTATATATATATATATATCACTTATTGAGTTGCATAAAAGATTTGAATGTATAAATTGTGATGTATTATAGACTATATAGTTGGTTGAAAGTGTAAATGGGTTGTCAATGAATTGGCTCTATGTGCGTGCATATATATATATATATATATATATATATTAGATACAGCCAAGGTTTTTATAATCGGGGCATGAAGTGGAAAATTGGAGATATGCGATTTAAAACCGATTCACTCACTTATCATTTTACTAAACCTCTAGTAAACCGCAAATGTATAAAAACCGTATAATAACCTTAAAAATCGCATAAAATCGGATAATAATAATTACATATCTCACTAATATTTTAAGTACTATTATTGTTATAAAAATATTTGCAGTTTACCCATCGATTTGCAGTACTACCCATCGGTTGCGGTTTTTAAAATGTCTTATGAAAACTCCATATCGGTATACCCGTTGTACCCACAATATACCTATATTGAGAACTTGGGATTAGTTTGAAGTTTGCAGGCGTTGATTAATCATTAAGTTGATTATGTGTTTATACATATTATGATACCCGGATTTTTGGTACCGGATCCGGTTATCAATTTTTGGATACCCGATTTTCGGATCTGAGTACCGTGTACCTTTCCAAGCTCCATCCCTAATACATAGTATGATAGTAACATTCATCCTAGGTTTTAAATACCGCTTGCCGATGTCGTTTCGCACTTTTCATTTTACGGATATATGGCTTGTCGATGTGTATCTCGTAGGTAAGTCGATGGATATATCGTTTCGCATATCCTTGAAAAAAAAAATTCGATGGGCATGCCGATGGATATTCATATCCGAGAAATTTAATACCTTGCATACATCTAAGTCTAACATTTTGGGCTATAGTAGACGGTTTTAAAATTTCCGTTCCCAAATTTGAATTTTCAAATAAATAGTATTAGATAAAATAAAAGCATCAAAAATATATTTTGGAGGAGCTTTCTTACAAACTCGATGATTCAATTCAACACAACCCATCCAAACATTTGACTTTCGATCTTATTTTAATCATTAATTAATCTCGTTTTTATAATAAGAACCCTTCGATGCGTTACGTTCAACTTCCCTGATCTTCCTCTGCTTCTCTCTGCAAATCCGCCATGGATTCAGCTCCTCCGAAACCAGAGCACTTCCTGTGCCCCATCTCCGGCGAGCTGATGAGCGACCCGGTCACCATCTTCACCGGAGTCACGTACGAGCGCAAGAACATCGAGAAATGGCTCTTCACGTACGACAAGAAAACGTGCCCGGCGACCATGCAAACCCTAACCGGCGACCTCCACATAACCCCGAACCACACCCTAAAGCGCCTCATCCACTCGTGGCAAGCCGGCAAACAGACCGTTGACGAAGTCGTCTCGTCCGACGTCGCCGAGCTTCTAGCCGCCGTGGAAGCCTCCCCGTTCAAGGTCACCGCGCTGAAGAAGCTCCGGTCGCTCGTAACGGCAGACGAGGCAGCTAGGGCTGAGCTGGTGCGGAGGAAAGACGGGGTCGCTGAGTTGGTCGGGATTGTTCTGGCGGCTGACGGGGCCGACTTCACAGCGTTTAGGGCGTGCGAGGAGGCGGTGGCAGTACTGCATGGCCTCGGGGACGGGGCGGTGGAGATGGGGCCGGACGCGATTGGGGCGATGGCGGCAGTGCTGCAGCGGGCGGGCTCGGAGGCGCGGCTCCACGCGCTTGGTATCCTCAGGAGCGCGGCACGCAGTGGCTGGTGCGACTGGGGCTTCATGACGAGGGACCGCCGGGCCGGGGCCGAGCTATTCAAGTCATTGTTGGAGATTGTTTCCGACGAAGTCGGATCCAAAGCTAGTGCGGCGGCCATGGAGGTACTAGCTATTTCCATTTTCGAAAATGACGAAAATACGAAAACTCTTTTTCCGTTATTTTCGTCTCCAGTTTTTAAAAATTTCTCTTACAAGTTACAATTGTCCTTTGACGTACGCAACGAAAATTTCAAAAACAAAAACGAGAACTCCGTTTACATATTTTTCGCAAATAAAATCGTAAACGGAAACCGAAATTAATTTAATACGGAATCACAATTTTGTAATTAAAACCCCATCCATTTGCAGAACCAGGATTTCTACTAACATATATATAGTTTTCAACCCCGGATTTCTACTAAAAAATATTGAAGAAACTTTCTAAGTATAAATCTTGGTTCCGCAAATATGCGAATGAACACAATATATTTTAGTAATTACAATTTACTATACAATATAACAACTTTCTCATATCAATTATCCTTGTTTGATAATTTTTCTTAATAACATCTAAGATCTAAACTTATTTAAAAAATAGCCCAATTATTTTATTAATTTGAAAAATAATCAATCCTGACAGGTCCTGATCGAGATCCTCCGGCGGTCAAAGAAGAGCCACCTGCGCGCCATCGAGTCCGCGGGCGCGGTGTGCGTGCTCGTCGAGCTCCTCCCGGAGGCAGGCCGGTCGCGGTGCGAGAAGCTCCTGTACCTGATCAAGCTCCTGTGCGAGTGCGCGGAGGGGCGGCTGGCGCTGACGGAGCACGCGATGGGCTTGGCGGCCGTGTCGGGGAGGGCGGTGGGCGTGTCAGTGGTGGCCACGAAGGCGGCGGTGAAGATCCTGTGGCTGGTGTCGCAGTTCCACGCGACGGAGAGGGCGTTGGAGGAGATGCTGGCGTGCGGGGCGGTGAAGAAGCTGGTGGCGCTGCTGCACATGGACGGAGGGTCCTCCGTGAAAGACCGGGCTCTCAAGATCTTCAAGCTCCACAGCAACACGTGGAAGCGACACCCTTGTTTCCCCGATGGCTTCAAGGATTATCTCTCTCGTCTCAATCATTCCAATTCATAATGTATTTATGAGATTGTTAGATACTATTGTACAAGTATACAGGAATGGAAATTTTAAGGGCCTGTCATGTGTGTGTTAGATTTGAATTAGAGTTAATAGCGATTTAAGTACCCGAAGTTTGGCCAAATGTAACTAGGTATTTTTAATGCTATTTTCATCGGTAAAAATACTAAATATTTGATCAAATGTAACGGCGAAAATACAGATATGCCGCTACACTTGCTCAAACATTCGGTATGTGTGCTGTTATTAATCCTTTACTTTTTGGATTTAAATGTACAGTAATGATCGATACACTTGAAAAATATGATCCGCGTTTAATTTTTTTAAATTCTTACGAAAGCGTATTGGTATTCGGCATACTTGTAAAATCAATTAACATGATTCGGAATTCATTATGAGGCAAAATAATGGTTTTTCAACGCTAAATAAGTAGTGATTTTGTGTGTGATTATTTTCTATTCAGAACGATTAAATAGTCAACATACAATTTGAATAAGAAATAAGACAAATAATAATAGCTAAGTCAGTGTTTGTTTGTGGTTTGCCAAACCATTTCTCATTTTTCTGGTTGACCAAAATCAAAATCCATCTTTGCTTAAGTTTTTGGAAAATTACACAAAATATGGATGGGGTTTGGAAACCTATTTTGGTATTTTGTTTCAGAGACAGTCCAATGCTCGTTACTGTGAAGTTTCGCATGATCATAAAAACTTGTTATTCTAGTGATGTTTCTCACCAAAATTTCTCAAACAAATTTAAGATACTATTATAATTTAAAACAATTTTTTGCAATCATAAGTTTCTTATCAACATAAATTCAGGAAACTTTAGAATGATTACTTGATTAAATCTTGTTTATTTAATCGCCAGGCATTACTTAATTTGAAAGCTGAACACGTGAATTCATTTTATAGATGTTTTCTTAATTTTTTTAGATGTTAATCATGTTTCTTAAATAAGTGTTTTTTTAAACTAAATTAAGAGAAAAAAACTGAATAGGAATAGTTTTTTTTTTTTTTTTTTTTTTGAATGTACTGAATAGGAATAGTAGTTTATAGATGTTTTATTAATTTTTTTAGATGTTAATCATGTTTCTTAAATAAGTATTTTAACTAAAATAAGAGAAAGAAACTGAATAGGAATAGTTTTTTTTTTTTTTTTGAATGTACTGAATAGGAATAGTAGTTGGTGTTGTTTTCTTGCTTTTCCTTACGTAATACCAAAGCTCTATAAGAGTTGAATTTCGACAATGATGTAGGTGTAAAACAATTTAAATTCTTGTCTTCTAATTTAGTCTACATTCGGTGCCTTTTTTTTTATCACCTGTTCTGTAATTTGCACTACTTCTAATCAATTAATTAATTACGTGTCGACATCTTCACTAGTGGATTGGTTTAGAATGTATAATTTAATTGTTTTTTTTTCTCAAAAAGAAAAACAATTAAATTATAAATTATAATTTAATTGTTTAGCTACAAGCTATTGATGATATCACATATCATCCTGAATTTTATTTTTTTCCAATGTTGTAGAAAACACTTTAATAATTTTATTTATTTAATAGCTTAAAAATGTGATTGAGAATTGTATAAGGCTTATGCGAGCCAATACAAGTTTGGTCACCAATAGTGAGCTTATAATACAAAAAAAATGTAAAGAGTGAAATCTGGCACTTGCCATTGGCTGCAAAAGTCAAAGTCAAATATTTCTGTCTCAACTCTCAAGCTTGTGGGAAGTGAGTCTGACTATTTGTCTTGGAAAAAACTTGTTCAGCATTTATTGCAAGCAACACGGGGCGGATCCCGGGTATAAACATTGAGCGGACGGATAAATTTTGAAGAGGCCAATTAAAACAAGGGTTAATTGCGGCAAAAATACCTAACTTTTGGTCAAATTCTCTGCTATGTATACAACCTCCGTAAATGGCGGCAAAAGTACCCAAATTTTGTATTTGGGAGTTGACCGAAAAAATTCACCTATGTGGCAATCACCCTTTGCCACGTGGCATGCCACATGGCACTTGGCCGCCAAGTGGCATGCCACCTAATTATTATTTTTAAATAATTTTTAAAAAAAAAATTATTTTTAAACAAAATTATTTTTTATTTTTATTTTTAATAGAAATATTTTTCCAATAATAACAAATAATGAATATTTAAATATAAATATCCATTATTGGTTATAATTATTTATTTTTAAAAAAGTGGGTAGAACGAAATAAAAACCACCGCTCACGGTTCACTTGAACTCCGTTTCCGATCCGGTTCACGCGTCGAATAAAATAGTTTAATAATAATAATAACTAATAAACACATCAAAATTGTTTAAAAAGTCAAGGCATAATTAAATACACACCACTTGTTGAAAAACAAAAAATAGTAGTCATATTTATATTTAACAAAAAATTATTTTTATTTGTTTGTTTGTATGATATTTTTTGTGTGTTTGTATTTTATATAAATAATAATTGTTTAATATGTTTTTTTATTTATATATTATTCTTGTTTTGAAAATTGTCGTTAAATAATCATAGGATTATTATTGGCTATTTTTACTAAACATATTAAGCGATTTTATTCACCCGTGAACTGGATCGAAGGCGGAGCTTGAGTGAACCGTGAACGGTGATTTTTTTCTTTATTTATTTTGTTTGATCCACTTTTCTAAAATGAATAATTATATTTAATAACAAAACTAATAATGAATATTTAAATTTAAATATTCATAATTGGTTATTATGGAAAAATAATTTTATTTAAAAAAAAAATAAAAAGTTTTAAAAAAAATATTTTTTTAAAAAAATTATTTAAAAAATAATAATTACGTGGCATGCCACGTGGCGGCCAATTGCCATGTAGCATGCCACGTGGCAAAGGGTGATTGCCACATAGGTGAATTTTTTCGGTCAACTCCCAAATACAAAGTTTGGGTACTTTTGCCGCCATTTACGGAGGTTGTATACACAGCAGAGAATTTGACCAAAGGTTGGGTATTTTTGCCGCAATTAACCCTTAAAACAAATAGTAGTTATAATTTTGTGTTTTGTTCAATTTTTCTTTTAATTTTTTTATTATTTTACTAATCTCTCTCTCTCTCTATATATATATATATAAATAAAGGGTTAATCCCGGCAAAAGTACCAATACTTTCAAAAAGTGGACCAATAAATACGAATTTTTTTTATTGCCCGGACAAAGTTCCAATTCTTTAGTTTTGTGTCCCTATTGGTAATTTGGTACCTCCGGAAAAAAAAACCGTCCTCCAATGTTACTCACGCCACGTCAAAGTTTTGGTTTTGTATTCCAATGCTTTTTTTACCCGAATAAAGTTCCAATTCTCTTGTTTTGTCTCCTCGTATCACTTTCGTGAAAATTTCAAACCATGGATTATGCCGTTTTCGGTGTTGAATTAAAAAGTAATTTTTCTCCCTTTTAAGTACATATCCACGATTATTTTTTATCGTCCAACTTTCCTATGGCTAATTTACTCCGGAAATGTGGATAAAATTTTGTAACGGTGGCGTGAGTAACATTGGAGGACAATTTATTTTTTCGGAGGTACCAATAGGGACACAAAACTAAAGAATTGGAAATTTGTCCGGGCAATAAAAAGAATTGGTATTTATTAGTCCACTTTTTAAAAGTATTGGTACTTTTACCGAGATTAACCCATAAATAAATAGCCTATTGTCCTAACTTCAAAAATAACATAATTTTTTTATCAACTAAATAACTTCCTCAAAACTGAACGAAACAATTGATGAATCCAATTATTCAAAATATCAGTCCCATAATTGGGTGTGTAAGCTTATTAAGCCTTGTTTTTGTTTATAAAATAAACTTAACTGCTTTTCAAGTGTTTGACAAAATTGTTTTTCCAAAAAACACAAAATCGATTTTGATTTTTGTACATAAATTGTAAAAGCTAGGATTCGTAGTGTTTGGTTTTTTCTAAAAACAAAAATACGGCTTTAGTCTATTTTAGTCATTTTAGCCCAAATATATTTTTTTACCAAACGCTAAATCAGTTTTTGTACCAGCAACAACTGTTTCATAAACAATTTACCAAACACTTGTCGGTATTTTCAAAAACAGTTTTTTTTTTAAACAAAAACTAAAAACAATTTTTGTAAATATTAAGTTGTGCCAAACGGACCCATTATTAGAAAAATGATTGATAAAAATACCCAAAGTGTTACACAGTACAGACAATGTAATTTTTTCGTTATTTCGAAAAGTGCAATGGTAGAAGTATAACGAACATTTCTGATAAAATCTGAAATCCGGAGACTAGTCTGCATCATCATATAAAGTTCAAGGGCCAATTAAACATATATAAAAGCAGTGGAAAGCAAATAACACTGTGTTGCAGATACTCTCATAGTCAAAAATTGGTTTTGTTAAAGCTAAAGCCTAAAAGGTTCTGGAAGTTGAAGGAAAGCGAGTGTACTTTGTCGTTTGAACAAATTACATATAGATATACTATAATCAATAAACTCTTACATTATAACAAACCATAATACATCTATTCCATGCAGTATATTGTTAATATTATTAGAATCATACGCCACATGATAAATTGGAATAATGTATAATTTACACAACATTATTTGGTTACCTTGAGTTGAAGTGAACCCTTTCATCTTCATAAACATTATTTCAACCAGAGAAGAGACATAATGACACTATGTATTTGTTCTATCAATCTGATATTTGAGCTTGCCTTGAATGATTAAAGTAGGTTCGGTTCGGTTCAGTTCGGTCCGGTCCGGTCCGAGACGATACCATGACGATGTTTAAAGTTTGGAGATGGCATATGCGGGCAAGTCGGGTCTTGCAGGGAGTGTTAGGTCGTCCCAGTCTTCGTCGTCGACCTTAGAGAAGTATTGGTCGACCATGTCGTCGCTGATGAGCTCCAGTTTCGAAGGCTGCCACTGAGAAAGAACACCACCAAGAAGGGTCAAATATAAGGCAGATGTGGTAAAGTTGGACTTACATAAGTTATTACATATATCTTAGTTATTAATTTATTAGGACTTCTCCAGATAAGTAATTATTATATACAAACTGAACTTACCTTGATGTCTCAAATTAACCCTTTATGCTTTTTAAGCTGTAGCCGGTAAATTTTTAAATCGTAGCGGTCTCTCTTATGATCATTAAGAAGTCGCGATTTCTGACGAGCTATGAGGCACGTGTTTTGAGGACAAAATCATCATAAATGTACTTGCTTGTGGATTGCATGTCTTAAAATTTCATGTAAATTATCGATTATATAACGGCAGCATGTCTAGTTAATGCTATATATAAATCAAGGGGAAGCTACTACGAAAGAAAAAAGATACTGGGGGAAATTGCGGCAACACAACAAGTTAAGGGGCATAACTGCAAATACTTTTCCGATAATAACCATCATATCTATATCGTTGTACGATCTATCATCATGGTTTCACACTGTCAAAAAAGTCAGTCGATATAATTTTTCAAAATAAAAAATTCCGAACTATCATATTTGATAGTCGTTGTAATATGTGATCGAATATATTAATGTTACGTTAGCATGTTAAATCAAAGTGAAAATGCTAAAAAACATAATTGAAGTATTATTGTACCTTCGGATTCTTATCTTTGTCCAGCAATATAGCTCTACAACCCTGCATTAAAGAATGTTATAATGACAAAAACGAGAAAAAACTAAGACAAGGACGGTTTAACATGAATTACCTCTGCGAAGTCCTTGCTGACCTGTCCACGAAGAACGTGAGAAACCATTCTGTACTCACGAACGAGACACTCACCGATACCCTGAAACCTTCCTTCTCCAATCTGAAATAACCCAATTACCCAAAGAAAAAGAAGAAAAAAACAAAACAAAAAAATGAGTGAATCAAAGTAAGAAAGAAAAAACTGCCCAAAAAAGTTACATATGACATATTGCAAGATGAAAAGTTGAGGTGTGCCGTTCAACATCATTACCGATCTCAAAGAAATTTTTAAGCTCATCGGTGATGCCTTTTTCAGTGTTTGGATTGTTGTAGCGACCCAATCATCAGCTTTCTTCTCGGCCTCCCTCTCCTTCATCGATACCGGAAATCATTTAGAGAAACCCTACAAGTAATTCAGTACAAGCAAAGCAATAGAATACTTACAAGAGCATATATTATTTCTTCTACTGTTCTTCTAGAGAAACACTTATCTATTACATCAAGCCTGTCACAACAAACCACAAAAAAGTGAAGATCTAGATAATATCCAAGTTTTCTCAGTATGATAATTTGTTGGAAAACTCTGCTACAGAAAGTAAATAATTGGCCTAAACGATTAAGAATTCATTTTATATATTTAATATAGAAATTTTTCTAAAAATAAAAAATAAAAATTATTTTGGTCCTCCATACATTTATGGGCAATATAAGTTTAAAAATTATCTGTCTCAATGTGGTCATAAAACAGATGAGTAAGCTATAGCAAGAGCCAAGAGGTACTACACAAACAGCTATATGCTGAATTGGTAAAAACTGCTAAAAATACAGTAAGATAAAAACTAACCGGAAATAGGCGCTATTTTCTTTCAGACGAGGTTTCTGTGAGAAACTATCTATGATTTCTGAAATAATGGCCGAGTCGCTCAAATCCACCTTGCGTAGGGCTTCTTCTAATGAGGCTAATCTCTGTTGAGTAATTAAAGCCACAAAAAAAAAAGGTATTTAACATAAGCTCTCTGACAGGCAACTGCATATTTATCTTCTATTACTATAGACGTTCAAAAAAACGAGCTAGAGACGAGCAGATGTAAGCCTTTATAATCAGCAAAATCGTGCCATCATAAATCACACATATTGAATATACACATATAATCAGCAAAACCGTTGCATGGACTCAGACATATAACATACTGTGGAGGGCACAAAGTGAGTAGCAAGATCACAGACAAGCATCTCAGCACCATCCAGTCTTGAACCGGTAAGACCAACGTACTCTCCTGCAAAATTTTGGAATTAATAGAAGTGCTAAGAAAATATAAGTGATACAAGGAAAATAATCATTGGACCAGATTTAACAAAAAAATAAAAGAACATAAATAAAACTAAGGTCACTGTATCCGCTACCGAAGAATCCCGGAAGTCTTGACAGGAAATAGGAAGCACCCACATCTGGGAAGAGTCCCAAAGCCGTTTCAGGCATAGCAAACACCTGATAGGAATAACACTAATAAGTTTATGAGATTGTCAAACAAAAGAAAGTACAATTTCTTCAATTTTGAGATGTACTCATAAATACTAAAGATCTGATCAACGTTATAGGTTTTCCTAGGATTAAAGAAAATAAAACTAAATAAAACCATAAAGCCTAGTGTAATGATTATAACTGACAATTTTTTCCTTCTATTTCTTGAACCTAAAGAACGGATAAGAACCCCAAAAATCACAAAATTAAAAGGAAAATACCGAATTTTCCGTTACAACTCTGAATCTACCATGAATTGAAGCTCCAGCTCCACCTCCCATAACAATTCCATTGAGAATTGACACCTTAGAAACACCCAACTGTCAAGCCAAAATGAAGATTCTGACTAACTCATCCTACTTAGATCAGCTAAAATTCTTACCTGGGGCTTACTGTAAGTCGCTATCAAGTAATTTAAGGTGAACTCTTTCCGGAAAAAGTACGCTCCCGATTTCCATTTTCCTAAAAATACAAATCAAAAGAAAGCAACATCAGTTTATCAGGCTCATCAACAACATTATTTCCCGTAATCAAAATCCGGAATCAAAGAAATTCGATAAATAACATGAGTATATACCTTCGTTTATATCACGAACAACGGCAGCCACGTCGCCACCGGCGCAAAACGCTCTCCCTTGACCCTAACAGCACACGAAAAAAGTGCAAAATGAGCTCAATTGATCATATTCGTGATCAATTTGATATGTATTACCTTGACGATCACCAATTTGATGGTCGGATCCTTTTCATAGGCATGGAGAAGCTCCAGCATTCGAGATATCTAAACGAAAACACAAATAAGGCAAAGAAAAACGAGAAAGAGAGTGAAAAAGTTGAGAGAACGAAGACAGTGAGTACTATACCATTTCGAAAGAAAGAGCATTCAATTGGCGAGGTCTGTTGAGGATCAAAGTCCTCGCAAACGGGCTCTTCTCCACCAGAACCTGCGAGCCATCAAGAGCAGACAATTGCTCATTGCTTTCCTTGGTTTTCACGGGAAGCGAGCAAGAAGAACTGAGCGAATTGACAGAATACCTGATCTTCGCCGGAAAGAACAGAAGCCATTTCTATGAAGAAGAAGAGAAAGTGTGTTTGTTTACAAGATATTTATAGTTCGACTGACGTATACGGATTTAATAGCATTTATAGAAATCGTAAGAAATGCTCATTTTGTGTAAAAAGTTTAAGAAAAATGTTCATGTGTGAGAATAAAAAATACACAGGTTGACATTTTTTAGACATTTGACACAAAATGAATATTTTTTAAAAGAATAGAAAGTCTTGTTTTATTTAGAATAAATTAAATTGCTTATTCGATTTTTAGTAAAATTATTTTTATAAAAAATATTAAAAACGATTTAGATTTTATACATGAGCCAAAAAAGTTAAGATAGTTTTTAGTTTATTCTAAAAATAAAAATATGATTTTTAGTCTTTTTACTATAATATATTTATTTCTTAAAACGCTAAATTAACTTTGTTATGAATTACAACTATTGTATAAATAATTTACCAGAAATCTATCAATTTTTTTTTCTTTTAAAAATTAAATATAAAAACATTTTCATTTTTTTTAATAAAGCAATGCCAAAGGAAAAATTAAACATAGATGAAAGAAAAGTAATGTTAAGTAGTTTTATCGTAAGAAAAATATTATAAGGATTAAAGTGAAAAACGATAAAGTGAGTATTTTCACTGTAAATAATATATTTTATAGTAAAAGTCCAGAAAAATAGGCTAAAAGACCTCATTTAAGTTTTTTGTACAATTCATACTTTTATTGGGCCAACTACTAAGAAACATGAATAGTGTTGAAAGAAGGTATGTATTACAATGAGATCTCACTTAAGGCTATTCTTGTAAATAAAAAATAAAAAAAATGAAAGTTTAACCGTGTACCTGCCTTGGTCGTAGAGCCGTTTCTCGCGACGTCGCGACGGGTCGCGGCGAGAATCGCGAGAAGGCCTGTCGCGATCTCGCGAGAATATTGGTCGCGAGAAATCGCGACCACGCGAGATTTTGGAGTATTTTTTGCGGCATAAATACTTGTTTGTTTGAAATGTTTAACTGTATCAAATTTTACCCGAATTTAATTTTCAAACTTTGCCAATTATCTTAAAATGATATTAATTTTGATTTATATGTTAGTTTTTAATTTGTAACATATGTTAATAAATATTAATTTGTAACATATTAATAATTTGAACAAATTTAATCAACAAATAAATAAATACGATAAGACGAGATATTTAAAAAAATTGTATTATTCATTGTGAATATTACAATAAGGTGGAAGAGAGCTGTAAATATTCAGTGTAAATATTGCAAGATGCCTCACTAAAACCTCTCTTGTAAAACGCTCCTTAGGGACATAAAACCAAGAGAGGAAATAGCACATCATTACTCGGGGAACATTGTGTTGAACCTTTCTGTCATTAGCTCCAGTTCGCTTGGTTCGGAGCGTTCGGCAATCACGGGGGGCTGGAACAACAAATCATTCAACACCACTATTTGCTCAACGTGTGTGTTGGTGGTTGACGCCCGCCGGTAGTTGCTGAGATATTGAGCCGTACTGAAAACGTTCTCCGAAGCAATGCTGGAAATGGGGATGGACAGTATATCCCTAGCCATTCTCGCGCAATATCGGAAATCTGTCCATTTGATTCTTCCACCACTTAATGACGTCGAACTCGTCAGAGTCTTTGTCAAATAGCAGGCCGTAGTAGCGCTTCACTTCTGCCGGTTGGCCTTCCGTGTCGCCCGCCAACGGCGTAGTGGATTCCTCGCGACTTAGTCGTTGCTTGAGTCTCCGGCTGAAGTCTAATCTCGTCTTGGTTAGGCTTGCCATCACTGCCTTTTGCTCTTCCTTTGCGTTGAACTGTGGGAACTGTTTGTCGTATTCACTGTACAATTCATAAAAAGCTTCATTAACAACATTAAAATAATTACGATAATCCGCCCCTATGTTTTCTCTGATCGCTATCATCATTGGCCCATACGCATCCGAAAGACGAGGGTCTAGAATAGCACCGAAGCAAAACAAAAACAGGGGTGGATCCCAATAAGACTTGAATTTCAAAACCATAGACTGAATTAACGGAGAAATAATAGGGTCATTTTCGAATTCTTTGAAAGCACACGAAATTTGATAAAGACCCGAAAGACAATGATTCAAAGAGGGTTTATTTTGGTTAGAAAAAGGTAAAGTAACAACATAAAAAGGTTTGAGGAAAGCGAGGAATTTCTTCGCTGTTGCCCATTTCGCCTCCGTGATCCACGCCTCCGGAGCGAGTTCCTGTCCGAGGAAGTGGTCCAAAGGAAGCCTCTGTCTACATAAAACTGAAATCATTGAATACGTAGAGCTCCATCGCTTATTATTATTATATAAACCAAACCTATTAGCTTTATGATTGTGGTCTTTACAAAATCGTCTCCACCTATTGGTGGTTTGAGGATTCCAGATCCAATCAACAATGCCGCGTATTTTTTCAACATGGTGTGCAATGTGTGCCTCGCCCGTTCGTGCAATTAAATTAATTATGTGACAAGCACACCGTTGATGTAAAATATTTCGAAACGGAGAAGCGGGCAACATTGTTTCCAAGATCATAATCGCGGCGTTGTTGCTTGAGGCATTATCTAAGGTAATGGAAATAACACGATTTTGTAAACCCCAATCACCAAATAATTCAAATAATTTCTCAGCTATGTTTTTTCCGGTATGGCGACACTCGAAAGGCGATAAGTTTAAAAGTCGTTGACATGGATTCCACTCATCGTCGACGTAATGGGCGGTCAAACTCATGTAATCGTTTAAACTTGGACCGCTCCACAAGTCGGTGGTAAAAGCAACGTTTATGCTAGACATTTTGAAAACATCGACTAAAAGGTTTTTTTGCAAATGATAAGCGGTTTCCATGTCCCCTGTATAAGTGGTACGAGAAAACTATTGGTACGTTGGATTAATCCTTTGCATATATCGTGTATGGTTGGGATTTTTGACAAAACTCAGCGGAACGCCCGTAGAAAGAATCTATTCGAGTGTCCATTTCCGTAAATTCACAGCAGAAAGAGCACTTACCTGTGCTGTGTTTACCTCATCGAGCTCCCCGGTTGGGAAGTACACATTTGCGTGTCGGTTCAAGTAGCCGGTTCCCCGCTCCCCCATTCCGTCTAAGACTTACCCGCACTTTTTGCACGTGGCCAGTTTAACACGCTCGCCTTGCTCGTTGATATGTCGATCTTCATGAAAAAAGTTCCACACCGCAGCCGTGTTTGGTCGTCCCCACGCCAAGCCATGAGAATTTAGTCTATTAAAACAAAAGGAAAATCACAAGTTTAAATGTCATAAAGTTTATTATTAATCATATTGATTTAATTAAATGTCTTAAGGTAAAATAAAAAAGTTAACAAAATTAAAATGGTATTTCTTATGTGTGGAAATAATTATCAAACTCTTTTGGACGGAACTCCCCGAGGTTCCACGGCCAGATCGACTGGAAAGGATACTATGATCTCGCTTTAAGCCCAAGCTTTTCTAGACAGAACTCCCTGAGGTTCCCAGGCTAGCTTGGAGAAGATTGCAAAGCAAACCTTATTTAAAAACCAATCTTTCTAGACACCGAAATCCAATAAGAACTTTATAATTATCACCACACATACAAATTACCTTTTTAATTTTATTAACTTATTTAAGTAACCATTTAATGTTTAAATGATTATTGAATCTCAAGAAATTCGTTTCTGATGTGAAAGATCAGCCGGAACCGCAACCACAGAGCACACTAAGACTTTCAAGAGACGTAGCAAATTAATTAATTAAACTAAAATAATTAAACTAAAATAATTAAAATAATAATGATTACCCCGTTGCCGGACGCGGACGTCGAGGACGTTGGACGGAGCCTTCGCCGGTTTCGTGATGGGAAGAGATTGGGGAACCATCGTGGTACGAGCCGACAACGGAGGAATGGTGCGGAGTCGGAAGGTCCTCCTCGGCAAGATCGTGTTGTTGAGTCGGTTCCTCCGGTGGTTGAGTTTCGTCGTCCTCGCGGTCGTCGACGGGTCCGCCTTGAAACATGAGTTCGAAAATTGGATCAGTGGTTCTCGTCTCCCGACATCGACGTACCGCCTCCACCATTGATGCGGGAACACGCTCCGGATTGGCGTCGTGCGCGCCCATCGCCCGAACTAAACTAGGTCTTAGAGACCGTTGGCTATCATCGGGATAATTTGGATTTGGTTGGGAGGGAAATATTTCTTCCGGTAGCATAAAGGGAATATAGCCCTCGGGTGTAGCTTGATCTGGCCCCGCGCGAATAAATTGGGGTTGCAAATCCCTAGCCGCCCTTCGACCCCCGGAACTACCGCTTCTTCGAGACATAATGGGAAATTTGAGAACTTGAGAGCTTTAGAGAGAAAAAACTTAGAGAGTTGAGAGAATTTGAGAAAGAGTTGGAAGATTGTTGGTGAGGAAATGATGGTGGGAGAGGTGGTATTTATAGGATTTGAGGAGAGAGTTGGTGGGTGAATAATTATTGAGGTTGGTGAAGTGGGTGAATAAAATTGGGGGAAGAATTTTGAAATTTGAAATTTTTGGGTTGGAATTCGAGTAAAGTGGGTAAAAATTGTGGTTGAGTAATAAATTTCGGGTAAAAAGTGTGTTATTTATGCCACAAAGAGACAAAATCACGCGGATCACGATCTCAGCCGTTGGATGGCTTCACGCGGATCACCATCCAACGGGTCGCGACGCCTGGCCAAATGCGACGAATCGCGACTTTTGCCACAAAATCGCGACTCGTCGCAATTCCCCGAGAAGCGTCGCGACGAGCTGCAATCCGTCGCGAAATGCAGCTCTACTTGGTCGTACACTCTAGTCAAACGACATCTTATACTCTTAAGTTTAACAAACGACTAATTTATTTAGTTTAGAAAATTTATTCATTTATTTATTTTAATATAATTTAATATAAACGATTAATTTAATGGCAAGGCCAAGAACACCTCCGAGAGAGCAGAGTTGTATATGTATGAATAAACTTAAAGGAGACAAGTGAAGAATGATTATCCAATCTTCAATTCAAGCCTCATCGAATTAGGTCACTCGCACACACCAAGCTCGGAGGTCTCGAATCGGTGAGCTCCATCTTTGCTCGCATGCATTTTCGCCAGGCCTTTTGCTTCCCTCTTGAGATTTCCGAAGCTCTTGCTTTTCTGGAAATGTGATCACAGTTCGTTGACCAACAATGACGGGTTTTTTTCTTCATTCTGCGATGGTGATTTGATGAATGTCATCTTGTAAGAAAGCGTTTCTGGTTTCTGCAATCACTGCATGGTAATCCTCTGATTCTGATCCTTCTTTCCTGAATCACCTTCTGCTTCCTCATTCCGTTGTTCTCTTGTTCTTGATTTTCTCTTCACTGGTTTCCTCCGAAGCTAGCAGTTGTGAGCTTGTTGTAGTTTCTAGTATACTTTTTTGGAATGTGATTATAGTTCTCTTGAAGCTCAAAGAAAATGGTGAATTAGGTATTCGACAATGACTATTTGATGAATGCCATGTCATTCTTCTCCCTCTTTCTTGTGTTTGTACTTGCCGGAATTAATTGACTCTGGATTATGTGTTCTGATTGTTTTTTTTTCTTCCTCTAGGAAATCGTATCGGTGAAATAGGATAACGTTTCGGTTTTTCTCCAATCACTCCAATGGTAATTCTCTCTCTGGTTCCGGCCTGTCTCTGTTTATGTCAAATGTATCGGTACTCGTAGGTTTGGGTCGGGGATTAGGGGAGGTATTTGTTTTATTTCCGTTTTTGAGAATGTCGACCGAAATCTCCGCATGAATATAACCAGAGACGGTGCGTTTGTTTTTACAGGCTCAAGATGCAGATGAAGGAGAAAGGCCAGACTACATTCACATACACCAAAACGATTTTTCATATCGAAAGTAACACGTCTTTGATATAATCTGCTTTTTTACTCAAAGTCCAATCTTGCGCTGTTCCATTTTTCATTCTTGTTGGTTTGAATCTTTTTTTTTTTCAGACACAAGAAGCAGAAGGGGGAAGATATTGCTATATGTGAATGCAAATACGATATCGATCAAGTCGAGAGTGCTTGCGGTGATTGCTGCTTGAACTTTCTTACGAACACTGAATGCACTCCTGGATTTTGCCCCTGTGGCGTTCATTGCAAGAATCAGGTACCTTGTGTCTTCTCTTTCACATTATTATATGCTTTTCTTTATCCTGTGCTCTTGTAATCATTTTTTCTGGGCTACTGGTTAAAATTTTATTTCAACTTTCTATAAATGTATATGATACCTGGCACTTATACTGTCGTGCTCTTGCATATTAAGCATGGACTCAACTTTGTGCTCGCTGAAAAAAAAATAGAAAGAAAAAGAAGAAGATTATTTCATGAACTTTTAGGTTTAGAGGTTTTGAAAGAGTACTGCTTAGGTTTATAGTTGGATGTAGAATAGTGAGATATTCCATAGGAAAAGAATTGTGTCTTTCCAAGTCCCTTGATAATGTCTGTGAAGAGTAAAGATGCGAGCAAGATAGTTTTAGCCTTCAAGGTTTTCTTTTTTTTTTTTATTTTTTTTATTTTTTTTTATTTTATGAAATCTTATCTCCTTTCACTCTCTGTGATTTTTTTTTTACATGCTATACAGAGATTTCAGAAATGTGAATACGCCAAGACAAAATTGTTCAAAACTGAAAGCCGTGGATGGGGTCTTCTAGCTGATCAGGATATTAAGGTAATAAGAAGCTTTTAAAATTGCGAGTGACTATTTGCACGAGTCTCTTATGTGTAAATACTCATATGATGAGTTCTCTTATGGTTTATGGGAGCGACAAACGTTTGTGCTCGTATAAGAAATAATAAATAAGTTCAGTTGCTTTAATGTTTCCTGGTTTACATCATTCCTCTTTCTTAATTTTTATGAATATAAACTAAAATTCCTAAGTCATGTACCGGTAAAATCTGTTTTCATAATTACTGTTGTATTTCCAGCATTTTCCTTTTATTAATTTTTAGTTTTCAAATTGTTTTCCCCTTAACCCATTTGCAGGCAGGACACTTTGTGATGGAATACTGTGGAGAAGTCATATCATGGAAAGAAGCAAAAAGAAGATCACAAGCTTATGAGCTTCGAGGTTCTAGTGCAGTGATGATATCTATACATATATCTATCTATAACCACATCCATGGTCATTATTATATGTAATTTGCAGGTGTTAGGGATGCGTTTATGATTTCTCTTAATGCATCCGAATCGATTGACGCCACTAAAAAGGGAAGCCTGGCTAGGTTCATAAATCATTCATGGTGAGATAAGGACGGTTTTCGAATTGAATTATTTTTTATTGGCACAACGTCACTGGATGATTTCTGTGCTATATATTAATATCAATGCCAATTTTCAGCCAACCGAACTGTGAAACGAGGAAGTGGCATGTCTTGGGGGAAGTAAGAGTTGGAATATTTGCTAAGCAAGATATACCTGTTGGAACCGAATTGGCTTATAATTACAACTTTGAATGGTATGGAGGTGCTAAGGTTCGCTGCCGTTGTGGTGCGCCGACCTGCTCTGGATTCCTTGGGGCAAAATCTCGTGGTTTTCAGGTAAAATACTGATTAATTATGACATTTTTTATCCTCTTTTTTTTTTTTGAAAGTTCAACTTGCATGTAAAGTTGTGAAAGCACAACTTGCAGAAATATGGTGTGTTCAATTTTGAAGAAATAATGGAAAGAAAAGCAAACTCAAACTGTATTTTTTTTTTGCGCACATATGGCCATTTAGATACATTATACTGAAATAAGAAAATTGAACACGCATACTCTCAGTAATTTAAATGAGTTATGTTCAAAAAATCATTTCCCTATTTGTTTAGATTTTGAAATAACTTGGAATTGTTTTTTGTTTTTTGTTTTTTATAATTACTATATTTGATTAAATAACTAAGAATAGTGAATTATCAAAACTCATCTTTTACGCTAGACTCACTCTCGTTTTTTCACCGTGTGGCACAACTTGGGCAGGAGGATACTTATCTGTGGGAAGATGACGACGAAAGGTAATTTTTGGGTTCTTTTTAAATAACTTTAGCTTAACTTAATTATCTTGAGCTTCTTTTAGTTAACTTTAACTTTTTTTAATTTAATTTTTACTTTTGAATAATAAGCAAAACACTTATACTATCAAGCCATATATACTAATTTATTTTTTAGCAATGATACTGTTATAACCAGCGGTCAGGAACAAGTATTAACTGGCACCATCGTGCATAGTTTTCCCCAAAACCCTCGTTTCTACTATTTATTAGATTATAATTTGCAGCACCATTGCATTTTTTTTCTTTCTTTCTGGTCCTTTTCCTTGATGTATTCAGTTTGTACTGTCACAGATACTCGGTGGAGAAGATACCACTCTATGATTCTGCTGAAGACGAGCCGTCGAAGATCTTCAACACGAATAGTAACTCGTTGAGTGCCGAATACGACAGCGATGAGAAGATTATGGACGTAAAAGTGGAGTCCGATTATCCAATGCTGTCTACCAACTTAGTTGTTGGATCTCTCGACTTGGTTGCAGTGGAGGTGACGGGTGCCGGTGACACAAAAGATGAAGCGAAGCTTTCTCAATATACAGAACAGTCATTTGCGCAAAATAATTCAATCATTTCTCGAAGCCGGAAGTATCAGGTCAGACCGAAATCCGTACCAAAGAAAAGATTGAAGAAAGGTAGGTTGAGAAAATTGGTGGAGAAGGAGGTAGACGTGAAGGCTGCTACTCTTCTGTTGGCATCAAAGGAAGCACGAGAGGAAGTTCTCAAATTTGAGGTACGGAAACGGATTTCCGGAATCCAAAAACACAAGAAGGATAATTTTACCATATTTCTCCGCACAATGTGTTCATCTATTACTCCTAACATCCATCATTCGCATTGCTACACAGGAAATGAAAAACGATGCCGCTTCGCAATTGGAGTCGCTGTACGACGAGATACGGCCCACCATTGAAGAGTACGAACGGGACAACCAAGACAGCGTGGCGACGAGCGTGGCCGAGAAGTGGATAGAAGTGTCAACCACCAAACTCAAGGCGGATTTTGACCTCTATTATTCCCTTATAACGAACATCTCAATCTCGAAGCATGAAAACATAAAGTAAATCGTATGCTAATACCATCAACTTCAACAAATGAGAGGACCTTTTGACAATTATATATTATGCAGAGTCATAGATCTTTCTTCTAACACCAAATAGATCAACCGATTTTGTATTCAAGGGTTGCATTGTAACGTTTTTTCTTCCAAAATAATATGTACTTATACAGTAATAAAATAATAAGTAGATATGTAAAAAAAAATAAAAAAAAAATAGTAAGAACTGTCATTGATTTCATTTCTTGATTTATTTTTCTGTTTAATCTAACTTTACTATATTTTTCTTTAATATTTTTTAAGAGTGACATCAAAGTAGTCTATCACTTACCAACGTATTTTTTGTTTTTTCTATTTCATTTTTTTAAGACTATTTTTAATTAAATATTTAACAATATATGTCAAATAAAAATTATTTTTTTGTTCAAGTTTATAATTTTTATAAGAAAAGCTTAGAAGTCAATTTATAATATGTATTATGTCAGTTAATAATTATTAAGAAATTATCATAAAAATGTAAAAATGATCTTGGCACGTGAAAATTAATGGAGATATTCAACGAAAAAGAAAACTCAATATCGATGATACACAAAATAGTTTATTTATAACTATTTTTTAAACATTTATATCGTAAATACCTCGTTTGATTCATTAATCTTTATACAAAAATAGTGATTTGATTCAAGGTTTTAAATATCGCCTGCCGATGTCGTTTCGCATTTTTTGTTTTACGGATATATCGCTTGTCGATTTGTATCTCATAGGTGAATCGATGAGTATGCAGATGGATATATCGTTTCGCATATCTTCGAAGAAAGATTTTCGATGGACATGTCGATGGATATTTGAGAAATTTAATACCTTTGGTTTGATTTGATACTTTGATTTACAAAGCATAACAAATTAACAATTAAGTTATATAAAAGATATGATTGCCTGTGTGCGGGAACATTGTAAGTAAAATGGGACTGAATTCCGAGTGATAGCTCAGCTCAAACTCAAAGCTCCACTCTCGCCACCATAATTGCCTCTCTCTCTCTCTCTCTCTGCGTAGACGAAGATCGAAGAGGATGGAGTTCTCGGAGGAGCAATTCATGGCGTGCTGCGGAAGCACAAGATTCGGTCAAGAGATGGCAAAGGCGTGCCCTTTCAATTCCCTCAGCGACTCCATCGAGGTCGCCCGAGACATCTGGTTCAACAAGCTCGACGTCAATGGCGTCCTCCGAGCTTTCTCTGCTCATCCTCAGATCGGACGCGCTCCTTCTTCTTCCTCCCACCCCACCAGTGCCCAGTAAGTTCGGTTTCCGACTCCTTCTTTTTCAATTCAGTTACCCAATTGGTTATTGCTTTTCTCATACGCACCTGAGATCGCCCATCTTGGCAGAAACCAGTTCCAAATACGAATCAAAATCCAGTAAAAGATAAGAGAGCAGTAATAACATCAAGATTATCTTTAACGTTATAGTATATAAAACTTTTGGTATTTATGCCTTTCAACTAACCGGATTATCTTTAAAAATCACATCAAGATCATATCAAAAGGAAGCAGGAGAGTCCAAATACGAATCAAAATCCAGTAAAAGATAAGATAACACTATAACATCTATATATAGAGACATGGGTAAACCAAGAAACCATATCATAACTACTAGTACTCGCCATGGCTTCCGGGAAGAGATCAGTCGAATCAGAGTGCTCGTACGCCATCTCCGCGGATGACCGATCAGAGTTGAGCAGATTAAGGGAGCAGTATGAAAAAGATTCGGATGCTCAAATCCGCAAATTCAAGTTCCCAGTATTGTTTCTTCTACTGATACTCCTTATAATGTGGCCACTCAAGCTTCTCCTCACCATCATCGCCCTTCTCGTCATGGCTCCCTTTATACTCATAATCGCTTTCTGTTGGAGTATGCGCTACGAAATCATCCGGTATCTATTCACGAAAGCAACGGCCTGAAGCAGTGAACGACATCTCCAGATGAATGCCGGTTTTCTCATTGGATAATCAATATAGGTTTTTAGGGTTAATTTTTTTATTTTATTTTATCTTACTGCCCTAATTTATTATTTTATATTGATATAAATTCAAGTTGTCAACGTCTTAAGTAAGTACGCCTTCTTAATTTACAGGCCTCGTCGAGTTCTATATTGAATCATTACATTGTATGATGCCAACTTTTTAGTATAATAATAAAATCGAATCAAATTCAAGTTACGTGAAATATAAATCGTTGAGAAGCGCTTGCTCTAGTAGAATTGTTGATGGCAATAATATTCAAGTTACGCGAAATATGATACCGACTTTTAATTTCTAAACAAAATCAAGATTACAAAGTTTCTAGTTTTGAAAAAATCCCGATTCAAAATTCCTACATCTGAATTTATATAGTATTGTATTGCTTGGGTTTTGTATTGGATAAAAAAACTCAATTAATAATTCTACACTTAATTTTTTATATTTCATTTATACGGGTTAATCACGACATAAATATAAAAATTCTAATAAACTGTAACGTTTCAATACCACGTTGTTTTAGGCATGAATATATACCAAAACTCTCATTTTATCACTTTCAACTCCTTTTTATGGTCGACATTTGTCAATGGCAGGTTGCATCTAGTTGACCACCGTATGGCATTGCCATGTCATTTTTTACAGCCATGTGGCATGCTCGGAGTCCGTAAATACGGGATACGGGGTTCTAGTTATGGCTCTAAAAATTTTAATACCCGGACTCCCAGTCTAGTTTGCCGGTATTGAAATTATCATCATATTGTACATGCCATGTCATCTTTTACTGTCATTTGGCATGCTCGGAGTTCATGAATACGGGATACGCGGTTCTAGTTATGGCTCTACAAATTTTGTTACCCGGATCCCCATTCTAGTTCCCCGGTATTGAAATTATCATCATAATATTGTAGATGTATCCTGGTGATAAGATTTTGAGAGCCAGAATCGAATCCCTAGATACCCTCTGAATCCCCATTCTAGTTATGTATCCTGTTTTTGTTTGTGTTTGTGTTTGTGTTTGTGTTTGTGTTTGTGTTTGTGTTTGTGTTTGTGTTTGTGTTTGTGTTTGTGTTTGTGTTTGTGTTTGTGTTTGTGTTTGTGTTTGTGTTTGTGTTTGTGTTTGTGTTTGTGTTTGTGTTTGTGTTTGTGTTTGTGTTTGTGTTTGTGTTTGTGTTTGTGTTTGTGTTTGTGTTTGTGTTTGTGTTTGTGTTTGTGTTTGTTTTTGTGTTTGTGTTTGTGATCGTGATCGTGTTCGTGCCCGTCTTCGTGATCTGTTCGTGTTTGTGAAGTTGATAAAGGAGTGGTGAATCTTGCAGGTGGAGCAAGGGAGAGCAATCTACTGCCATCGCAACAGCTACTAGTTCTAGCTTGCAGGTTTCTATCTATTCTTGCTCGGAATTCGAATCAAAAGTGAAATTCTTCGGTTAATAAGTGGTAGAAAACCGATTCTCATTTCATGTTTGTTTTTTGGGTTAAGTTTGACCGATATGGCCTCTGTAGGAGCTCTCTGAATGGAACGCTCGGTACCACGAGAAGTTCGGGTTTGTGTTTCTCATATGCGCATCTGGCAGGAGCACTGACGAGATTCTTGCTGAGCTGAAGGTGATAATTTCTATCTTCTAAATCATGAGAATAAATCTTAGTGTCCATGAGCCCTTGCGTTCTGTTTGATGGTTTACTAAGAAGGGTCGATCCATTTTTTTTATACCGCGAAATCAAAGCTATTCAAGATCGAGTTAGTCAATTGATAAATGAATCAAGAAATGACTAAGCTTTTGACACTAATATAAACAGACATTAGATGGTAGTGTGAAACAAATTCACACATGATCACCATGATTTGGAAGTGTGAATCTCCCCCTGCCCTTTTCTCAGAAGAACCGGAATTCGTAGTTATAAGCTACAGATCAAAAGATATTTAAGTGACGATTAATGGATTTTTGCAGAGACGATACACGAACAGACCTATAGCCGAGCTTCAGATTGCAGCTGAGGAGCAAATGAAGATTACAGAGCTACGATTAGCAAAGCTTTTCTCAACAATATCATCTTCAACGGGCCATGACTATGCCCTTAATGTTTCAAAGAAGGCAGGAGGTAAAAACTATCTTTCTCAAACAGCGTTGTTCGTTTCAGATACGATAACTTACAAAACAAATCACTTACTCTAATTGATCATATTTTGTTTCACACTCGTGCTGAAGTACTTTGGAATAATAACTTCAATGTTTTTCTTTAAGGTTGCTTCCACTTTATGATCTTATTTATTAATTCGCGCCGCTGTTTGAAATCTAGAAGAGCGTGTGAGCATCATTGGAGGCCACGTAACCCCCGCGCCGGCAGGAAAAAAGAAACAAACCCTAACTCGATCCCGTCCACCAATCACGACTCATGTCTTGGACGTTTCCCGAGGATCTCCGGGTGCCGGCGTCGATGTACGCTTGGAGATGTGGCAGGCTCACCAACATCATCCCGTGTTCGGTGAGAAAGACAATGATGGTTGGGTGCTTCAGGGGTCGTCAACGACTGATAAGGACGGGCGAAGCGGTCAGCTGATGAGCATTGTCGACGATGTGGAGCCGGGGATTTACAGGTTGAGCTTCAATGTAGGTAAGTACTACCGACAGTTAGGGGCAGGGATAGGGTTCTTTCCGCACGTTTCAATCGTCTTTGAGATCGGAGAGTCGCAGAGATCGGAGCATTTTCATGTTCCATTGCTGCTGTCCCCGTTCTCGTTCACCACTTACCGCGGGAGCTGACAATCTCAGGCAATCATATGATCTTTGAATAATATATCGTTGATATTAGGGGGATCGAGTCAATATTTTCGATCGGGTTGATCTTTGTAGCTTTTGAAAAACGCAGAATTGGTGTTTAGTACTCAGCAATTCACCCAAATGTTCATGTTTGTAATGCTAAGCTCGAATAAGCGGAAATAATCAAATGAATGACTGGATTCAGAGTCTTTGCAATGCAATTGTATTTTGTAGTACAAAAGTCACCAAATACTTAAGATGGCCTATATCTAAATTTAGTTTTCAATTCTAAAATATCTTAAATATACATGTTATTTTCAAGAATTAGTCATTTATAATATTAATTAATAAGGCTGTCTATCTATTTATATAGATTTTTTTTTAACATATATCATCTTATCAAATTGGATGATTTTTTTACAGCTACTCAAATTTGAAAAGGTTATTTATTTATTGAAGTTTTATTATAATTATTTTTCAATCGAACCCCATGGCCATGGGTGGTGCAGGGCATAATCAGTATACGGTTGAATAATATTAAATCGAATTATAAAGTTTCGTCAATTATTTGCTAGTTTAATAATTCCAAGTCGAACCTCATCGGATACGCGTATCATGTTTTTGGTGTTAATTGGATTAATCAAACACAAAACAAATAGCATATTTTTCAGCAGTTCAGCTGCACATTTTTTATTTTTGTCCGAAAAAAAAAGTTCCAATGGATCAGATGGTGTTTGAGTCGGAAATCCAACGGCCAAGAATCTACGACAACTTTCACCGGCTCATAAACACACAACTCAAAGATTTTGGCCTTTTTGAACGGCGCAAAATGATACCTTTAGCTGCAATTCAAAAGTGGATCGCTAATTAAGGTTATGTTTGTTTTTTTAAGATTACGACGTCTGAATATAAATGCACGTTTGAATATTAAGATGTTACATCTGAATCTAAATGGTGAAAAATTAAGTGTGTTTGTTTTTTAAGATCTTAATGGAATTTATTTATTTTTTTTTACAATTTTTATTTACTTTGAATCAGATCATTAACAAAAATGAATTCGTTAGTAAATTAATTATTCAAAATATTTAAATAAAAATAATACTTCATAAAATGATGTTCATATATTTAGTTTTAGAATTCTTCAAACATAAATATAAAATAAACGACAATTAATATCCTAACTACAAGAGTTTTTTAAAATACTGGCTATCTTCTTCATGGCACAAAATACATATTCGCAACAAAAACTATCTTCTTCATGACAAAAATACAACATGTTGACGACAAAAACTATATATCTTTTTCATGACACAAAATATATGTTCATGACAAAAAAAAAAAAAAAATCAAAATATTAAATTTAAAAATTCCAAAACTTCTTCCCCACAACTTTAACCCAATTTTCCATAGCCTTCGTCTCTTTCATGTTCATCCAAGCTTTTCTATAAGTATCTCCTTCACAAAGTACACCAACGGCCGTAGAAAATATAAAGGCCTCCCATCCAAATTCATCCAATCTTGCCATGCATGCCTCTATGGTAGGGCCAATTGTGGGTTGATTTCGAACCAAAGACTCGAGCATGTTAAATATCCGGTCTCTTGTAATTTTACCTTCTTTCATTTTGGTCCCTCTAAATGAGCATGACATTCTCTTTTTGGTTCCTCCAAAAGAGTAGGGCGTTGAGAAAGGAAAACATCAAGATTTTCATCATCTTCCTCAACGGAGGCATCAAGCTCAATAACTGGAGATGGAATCGTCATATGAGGTCTAGGAGTTGTACAACTAGGGCTCCAACCATAAACTCCAGTTGCCATGGTACCATCAAACAATGTTGTACAAAGTTCTGGATATGGTAAAGGAGAACTTTTCAATGGTTTAGCTTTAAGATGCGCCTAATATTCAAAATCGAAACATATACCATTTCAATATATAATTTAAACATCTAAAATTATAATTAATTTCAAGATAGATAGAAGTACATTTATGTATTTATCCCACACGACATTTGATATGAAAATAGTATTAGTTTTAGGATCATAGACATTTCCGGTTTCCTTACTTGTCGGCAACCAAGCTTGATATTTTTCCTTAAAATAATCGTAGTGATTCTTCATTTGTTTCTGTGAAGCTATAAAATTATAGCTACTCTCTAAATTATTTTTAACTTTGATCCATGAAGTTAGCTTCAAACTACTTCCAAGTCTCCCATTCATAGATACTTCTTGTTAATGCGTAAAAATGGCTTCAACTTAGACTCGGATCCAAGGTTTGGGTCCCAAGATTGACCTGTTGAACACAAGGATGATTGAATGCCGAGTCAACGCGGGTTAATTAATGACCGTCAAAGGTGGAGGCGATTCCGTCGTCTTGGTTGAGTCTCCAGGCTGACGTTGGCGATCCTCGGCGAACTTCCTTGGTGGTGGCGAAGTCCGGTTCACGGCGAAGCTTCTTGTCCGGGCGGAGTCCTTGTCTTGGCGACGTCCTCTTTTGGGCAAACTCCGGTCTTGATGAAGCTCCATGCTAATCTTGATGATTCTTCGCGTTTTTCCTTCCTTGACGAGCTCCTATGGCGAGGAAGGACCTGCAGAAAAGGGTAGAATGGGCCCGTGCCCCGTCGCTTATGGTTGGGCGAGCCTGCCTACGTATCTCAGTTTAAGAGAATAGGTCCCACGTAGTTTGGGGTTAGTGATAAACAGCGGGTAAATGACGATGTGGTTTGACTTGTCGGAGGTGCCGTTGTTGGCGACGCGGGGTTGACCCGTGGCCCGATGGTTGGGTGTTACCGGCGTGATGTGCTCTTCGTCGATCTCGTTGGTGTTGGCGAGCTCACTATCGAACTTCCCTCGTGTTGGAGAAGTACAGCGAGAGCCTTGACATGACGAGGTATGCTCCTTCGTCGACCTGGCCGGGGTAGGTGGCCTCGTATGACGAGGGGCCTTATCCTGACGAAGGGACGCTCCTTCCTCTGTCCGGGGTAGGTGGCCTCGTATGATGAAGGGACGCTTTAGCTGACCCGTCGAACAACTTTTCTTCTCAAGCCCGAGACTCTGCTTCTAGATCGATCTCAGCTCTTAACTCAAGTCCTTTCTTCCTTAAGAGTAGACGAGTTTTTTTAGAGAGAAAAAGCTAGAGAGAGAAGCTCTTCAGAAAGCTGTGAGTGTGTGTCAAAATGAGGGGGGGGGGGGGGGGGGGGGTGTTGCAGGGGGATTGTCGGGGCCCCTTGCCTGCAAAAAGGGTCTCCGATGCTTCTCGATTCGTCTTCGAAGTCTTCGGGTTGTCCGCGAATCCATAGGTTGTATCCGGCGAAACCCAGAGGATTTCCCAGAGATCATCGTAGTCTCGGATCTTCTCGTCGTGTAGAATAATTGCAAGTCATGCCCTTGCCAAGCTCCGGCGAGGTGCCTTGTCGGCTCGTCGCCTTGTCGGCTTTGTCGCTGTAGAGGGCGATTCGCACCGCCTTGCAGTCACAAAAATACACAACACAAACACACAAATAACACGAATGAAGGGGTATCTTTGATTGATTATAATTGCGAGAGGGATCGGTTTCTTCCGTTTATAGCTTGGAACCTCAAAGAGGAAAACGATTATACAAAGACTGGTAGACTCGGAGATGTTATCGATGAACAAACCCAAGTGGATCAAAGGCTAGAACTCTCTAAGTGCTACACGACGACACTTCTCTTCTCTTCTCTCTTGATTTCTGCCAACCCCCACAAATGGGAGTCCTCTCCTCTATTTATAGTGGAGCTCGGACCACCTCTTGGCTCGAATCCCCTGGATGATCTTTAGATGGTCCCCCTTCAAATATTCAGTGGTCCCCCTCTCTGACATTCTCTGCTGATACCAGAGGAGCTCGTTTCCACTAACGTTGTCCCCCTGCCACATCCTGAGTGCACTACACAGCAGTGGTCCCCCCGGGTCGTACTCTCTTGTCGCATCCTCGAGAGAAACCCTAGACATCGATGGGCTTGGGCTTCCTCCTTGACCACCACCTCTCCTGATGGGCCAAGGGCCCATCGCTGCCTCGCCATCTCAACCATCGTCGTTTCATTGGAAAACGACAAGTGTAAAGTTGAGGGTGGATTTGACCAAATCCGACCTTAACAGTCAGTCCCCCATTTTGCCAAGTGTAAGACCTTGGGAAAATGTAGAAGGAAGAAACACTACGCGACAATCCTCATCGAGCGACAAGATGATCCCCTCGAGGGTCATCGATCATTGACAATCTCCCCGCGATGAGGAACCAACCTCAGGCTGACGCACCAAGTACGTACGCTTGAGGAAAAACTACAGAAGACTCTCCGCGCGACGACTCTCAGCGACGACTCTCATCGGGCGATAGGGCTATACCTTCGAGGGTCACCGTCCGACGACAGTATCCTCGCGATGAGGAACCGACCCCCACGCTGACGCGTCGAGGCCTGATCACCCTGCAGACTGTGACGCCTCGAATCCCATCCGCATTTAATGCGGGGCTCCCCATGCACTCGAGTACATGCTTTATGGGATTTCCAACGGATCTTTTGTCCTGACTGTCGACACGCTCCCCACGTCTCCACTCTGAACCGTCCGATTGATTCGTGCCTCTTCGCCTTCTCCCTACCTTTCTCTTATACCTGAAACTTCCCTTTTTTTTATTATCTCCCAAACACGTATTCACACTCTCTCTTTTTCTCTCAACACTCCTTTCCTCACACCGTCCGTCACTCACTCTCAGCCCTCTTCCGACCATGTCTATGTCTGGCAAGATCTTCCAGACTAGGTCCCCTCTGTCCATTGTGACGGAGGCAAACCGTGAACACTTCGTCAAGAACTATATCGACAGCGAGAAGTACCTCTTCCGGCTTCCGTATCCCGGTGAGCGCGCCGACGAGCCTCAAGACGACTGTATAGCGATCTACGAGCACTTCTTCACCGACGTCGGCCTCCATCTCCCGGTGCCGAACCTGATCGTGGCCTTCTTAGTGGCCTTCAAGGTGCCGATAACCCAGGTGAGTCCCAACTCCCTCAGGCTCCTCTTGTGCACTCTCGTGCTGGGCCTCGAACATGGGGTTGAGATCACCCTGGAGGACCTCATGAGCCTATACTTCTTCTCGAAGAATCCCAAGAACATTGGGCGCCTCTCCCTGTCCCATCGCAGCAAGCCCCATATCTTCCTGAATCCGCCTAATAAGGAGGCGATGTGGGAAAATCACTATTTCTTCACGCGCGTAGACGCGTCGTCCTTCGGGCCCAACCACGCGGAGCTGCCTCGCGACTGGATCGTCGACCAGGAACTTCCCAAGTTCTCCCCGTCGACCGACAAGGAAATCGAGGCTCGCTTCGCGAGAGTGAGCAGTGCTCTCCTTGCCAGCACTCGTCGCGACTGGCTCCTAGATTTCAACGCGGACCGAGTCGTGAATTCTGGCATTTACCGGCTCTGTATCATCATGGGTCCACCTCCTCGCTCCCTGTTCCCGCCCGGATTCCGGGCCGACGAAGATGGGAAGAGCTCGTCGACTCCTCAGCGGAAGAAGACGCCCAAGGCTCCTGCGAAGAGCCGGAAAAGAAAGTCTCGTTTCGACGAGACCGGCGAGGGCTCTCCTCGCCAAAAAAGCAAGACCGCCCCGACGCCGGTGCTGCCTCCGAGAGACCGGTCCAAGGACGGCATCCTGGGACTAGTCCTACGTGAAAAGAAAGACCGCGTGCTCTCTTGCGATGAGCCGTCGCCCCGCGACGCCTCCTCAGAGCGCCGTTCTAAGCACGCGGCAGACGTTGACGCGCCTCATCAGGCTGCCGACGCGTCACAACCTACCGCGAGCCGTCGCTCGCCAGACGCTCCTCGTCACCGAGAATCCCCTCGACGCGACGACTCTCACCTTGACCTCTCGCTCCGTCGGTCCCCGCACGAACCCTCTGTCGATGAGGTGGTCGCTCCGACGCCCATCTTCGAAGAAGCACGCGAGGACTTCTCTTCAAAAGAGTCCGAGGCTCCGACGGAGGTCACCCCGGGCAAAGGGACTGCCTCCGAGCCCAAAGAGTCCGAGGCTCCGACGGAGGTCACCCCGGGCAAAGGGACTGCCTCCGAGCCCAAAGAGTCCGAGGCTCCGACGGAGGTCACCCCGGGCAAAGGGACTGCCTCCGAGCCCATCGTCGTCACTCCCTCCGACAGCTCCATGGCTGGATACTCTCGCCGCCCCCGAAGGGAGGTGATTTTCGACGATGATTTCAGCAACGTGGATTTCACCGACGCGGGCCAAGTCGCCGACGATACTCAGTCGACTCCGCCTCTCGTTGACCCTCTTCCTTCTACCGCGGAGGTCCCCGCGCAGACTCTTCCAGACCCGACTTCTGGGGTTTCTGGCGGTGGGGATGCGGAAGACACCCTCGCCCTTGGGGCTGACGAGATCTTGGTCCCGTCGCCCTCCTCCCGCGGGACGGCCTCCCCGACGACCGAGGGTGCCCCGGCGGTCATCCCTGCGCCAACTTCGGAGCCAGACCAACCCGGGGGAGCTCGGCCAGATGCCTCGCCATCGACCGTTGGGCCTCGAGGCGAGGAGCCCCGAGAGGACGACGATGCCCCTCTCGCCAGCACCTCTCCGCTCGGGCTAAACGCTACCTCCGATTCGTCTTCAATCGAGGCTTCGGCCGGGCCGGAGGCATCGGCGGCGCCCGAGAGACCAAGCGACTCTCTTCCTCGGGAGGGGCGCCGACAGCCTTGCTCATGCGAGCAAGCCTCTTCACTTTCTTCTCAAGCGCCTCGGAGAGGTTTTGAGACGCACGACGATGTCGCTCCGCCTCTTCGGCGAGAGCGCGTTTCTGCTCCTCAAGTTGCTGCTCTGCTTTCCGACGAAGGGAAGCCTCCTTCTCCAAGGCGGCCTTGGCGTCGTCGAGTGCTTGGCGGTCCCGAGTGGCTTCCTCCCGATACCTTCGTTCCCCGGCTATGGAGATCTGAAGATGCCGCTCGATCTCCCCGGCCTGGTCCCTCATTTTGCTCGTCTTGGCCTCGGCGGCGAGGGAGTTTTTGCGCTCGTCGAGGATCAAGTCGTTCAGGAGCGCTATACCTTGGAAAGCGAGAGCCGCCACCCTACGATAGCGAGAGGAGTCGCCCAAGGAGCTCATGGACTCGCGGTACTGCGAGAGGAGTCGTCTCGTCGGCTTGTCGCCTTGTCGCCTCATCGCCTTGTCGCCTCGTCGCCTTGTCGCCTCGTCGCCTCGTCGCCTCGTCAGCTTGTCGCCTCGTTGCCTTGTCGGCTTCGTTGCCTTGTCGGCTTGTCGCCTCGTCGGCTTCGTCGCCTTGTCGGCTTGTCGCCTTGTCGGCTTGTCGCCTTGTCGGCTTCGTTGCCTCGTTGCCTCGTCGGCTTATCGCCTCATCGCCTTTTGGACCTCGGGCCTCGCCAATGTCTTAGTTCTTTGGTCCCGGACCCCTGGCTTTGGTGATGGCCCTTGACTTACCATGACAGGCTTTGACCTTTCTCAGTGGGCTTTGACTTTTGCCAAAATGGGCCCGATTTGTATATGTTACGAAAAATGCACATAACACTTCTTTAGTACACGTCGACGTGAGATGAAACAGAGAGAAGAAAATGAACAAAATAGAGAAAGAGAAAATAAAAGGTCGCAGGATAAGTGGCATTAACTGAGGATTATCTAACTTATTCGGTCAGACATATTAATTTATGTTAAGAGCTTTTTAAAAAAATAAAACAAACACACTTATTGTTGATAAATCTGTTTCAATAAGATTAAGTGGCTCAATATGTCCAAACAAACATAATCTAATTAAAATTTGTTTATTATATTGGTAGATAAATGAATATATGGAGAATCAATAAAATATATTAAAATAAGACCTAGATATTTATAAAATGTACATATAGACGTAATTATATATATTAATTATGATGAACGTATACATAATCAGGTTAATTTTAATTATTTTATTTGGATATATTACTTAATAGTTAATACCATATCCATACCACATGTTTAATAGTTAATACTTAATACCATATCCATACCACATGTTAGACGATCCACTTCAAATCAAATGACACGACAATTGAATCTTACAAGGTATTAAATTTTTCGAATATCTATCGCCATGCCATCGAAAATCTTTTTTCGAGGATATGCGAAACGATATATACATCGGATGGATGTCATATCCATTGATTTACCTATGAGATACCAATCGACAAGCGATATATCGGTAAAATGAAAAGTGCGAAACGACATCGGCAAGCGGTATTTAAAACCTTGATTACAATATCATTCGTCAATGCAAAATCAGGCTGATTATTTAATTGCTAAAAAATAATTTAGAAATCTACAAAATTTGGTGAAATTATTATTTGATAAAATAATAACTTCGATCAAATAATAATTTTGTGAGATCTCGCTTCTAATTAATATTACTAAATTTTAATTTTAATTCAATAAATTAGTAAATTCATAAAATAATAAAATTCTCTGGTCCCAACCGTATTAATTTATCGAAGTTTTATTATGAGTATTTATTCTCTATATTGATTCTCTCCCTTATACCCTACAAATAATATATATACATTTATATATATATATATATATATATATATATATATATATATATATATAGATCAACAGAATGAAATCAACGGAGAATTCACGTAGAAGTTTTAGATTTTGCTATTATTTTCATATCAAGAATACAAAAAAGAATTACATAAATATTCTTACATATATGAAAACAGTTATAATCGGGTATGGTTTTACTTGAGCATATGAACCATATTTGGTATTGTTTCTTGATTTAAAAAACTTTGAAAGATATTTTTTTTTCTTCTGATTAGTTGTCCTTGAATTTATTTTTAATTAAGTGAATAATAGTCTGCATCATTATATATTAATATTGCCCGAGAGATTTCATTACAGTTCTCTACGCGAAGGCGCGATTCGGGGTTGAAGAGAATGGAGTTCTTGGAAGAGCAATTCATGGCGTGCTGTGGGAGCACAACATTCGGGCAGGAGATGCGGAAGGCGTGTCCTTTTAACACTCTCGATGAGTCAATCGAGGCCGCCCGGGACATCTGGTTTAGCAAGGTCGACGTCAATGGTGTCCTCGAAGCTTTGTCCGCCAATCCCGAGATCGGACACTCTCCTTCTTCTTCTTCCAACCCTATCAGTGCCCGGTAATTGGTTTTCAACTCTTGGTTCTCGATTTATCACACTAATGTGACTTGTTACTCGGGCTTCTCTCGTGTTCGTGTTCGCGCACGTTCGTGTTCATGTCGTGCCCGTGTTCGTGATAAGGAATGGTGAATTTTGCAGTTGGAGCAAGGGAGAGCAATCTACTGCAATGGCAACTGCAACTAGTTCTAGCTTGCAGGTTTCTGTCTTGTTGTGAATTTGAATTAAATTATTATGAAATTCTTGGGTTAATTAGGGTTACAGAACCGATTATGATTTTGAATTTGTAGGAGCTGTATGAATGGAACGCGTTATAAGGAGAAGTTCGGGTTTATGTTTCTCATACGCGCATCCGGGAGGACCACTGACGAGATTCTTCTTGTGCTCAAGGTGATTTTTTTTTCTTTCTAAATTCACGAGAATACATCTTAATGATGTCCGCGCTGTAGGAATTTTCTCGATTTTTGGGTTAATTATTTGTGAAAAAATAATAATTAATTATTCGAAATTCAATGAATCACAAAGCGAGATATAAGTTTACTTGTTGTTGCGTGCGTGCGGTCTTTTCTACGTACTGATAAACTTCATCGAGCAAGTGACTTTCGATTATCGGATAGTAGTTACTATATCGGCATACACCACACGATTATTCAAAATTCAATGAATCACGAAGAGGGACATTAATTTTACGTCTTGTTGTGTACTTGACGTGAGGGTGTTATCCGTGAACTTCTTCGAGTATGTGAGCTTCGATTATCTGATTGAAGTCACTATCATTTCGATTGTTGAACGTTAGAGACTTGCATACTGTACAAGCTTAATGCTAGTTGAGCACGGGGATAAGACAAAGATAACTTCCAACTTTTTATTCTAACTTAAAGCATTGATTTCACGTATTTACATGTCAATAATGCATATGGCAAAATTTATTATTGCGAACTAGCTCTTTACTTCAAAATATATAACGGGCTTTTATGTATATTGCACCTAAAATTTATAAAATGAGCTACCCTCAGTCATTAATTTTAAAATAATATTTTCAGGATCATTCATTAATTATTCATTCTTGTTCGCGAAGGCAACCATAAATAATAAAATAAAAAAACAATTGCTTTATACAGATGTTATTAAATTATTTCTGTGATGATAATAATAAACATTTATTCTTAACAAAGCATGATACTAGCAAATAAATAAATACTCTGAAGAATAAAGTGAACCAGTAATATATATTCAATTATTTTTTAAGGATTATTAATTAAATATATAATCATATTAATTATTGAATCATAATTACTCAAATAATTAAGTAAGATGTTTAATTGCGTTCTGTGTTGTGTAGTGTTCATCATGAACCTCAGGCCCGGTCTTGGGCCCAAGCAGAGTAGGCTTAGATAAAGGGCCTCGTAATTGAGTTAATAAGGCTCAAAATTTAAGTCCATTGAGATAGTTTCAGTTAAAAACATTTATCTATGTATATTTTAAAAGATGTATCAGACTTCGTGGGTGATATTTTATTTTAAATGCTAAGCCTAAAAAAAAATGTTCGATTATTATAACCACATTAATGTTGGCGTTGCTGCTACTTAATTATGTTTTTTTTTCTTATCAAAATAACCAATTTACATATGCTTTTGTTACATAATTTCTATTATTTTATAATATATTATTAGAGTCCTTAAATTATGCTTCGTCAAGGGTCTCAATAAACTCAGGGCGGGCCCTAGTGATATCAAAAGATTTTGGAGTAAACGATGAGTGTATTTTCGCAGAAACGGTGCGCTAACACGCCTATACCGGAGCTTCAGATTGCAGCTGAGGAGCATATGAAGATTACAGAGCTACGCTTAAGCCAAGCTTTTTTCATCTCCATGAACATATACTCCATGTTTCCAAACAAGGCACGAGGTAAAAACTTTGTTCCTCAGACAACGTTGTCCGTTCCAGATATGATAATTACAAGCCTAATCACTAAATCTAATTGACTATTTAACACATGAAGAAGATAGGAATATTAATTTGCGGTAAAATCCGAAGGTCTAGCGCAAAAATTTACGTACACAATGGTGTGGTCACATAAGAAAAAAATAGTCATAGTTTCCATAATGTAAAATGAAACATATTTTTTTTTTTTTTTTTTTTTTTATTTTTTATTTTATAGAAACTAGTTGTATCTTATTATACTTTTAGCTTGCTCACATGGAGATATTTTTGTTCGCATTGTAGGTAATACATCAATGATATGATTTTATGATGGATTGGACATTGATGTTAGAGGTTTGCGAGGATGGGTAATAAACGGGACACTAATAGGACTAGAAATGTTTTCCGGAGTTAAAAGAATAAGAAGTTTTCCGTTATTTTCTTTGCGTCAATGAATCGAAAATCGCTGAAAACAAGCTTCTTGGTAAGTTATCTCCCTTAATCGTTTTCGTTTTATACTTTTCGCGATTTTTCGAGTGGAAAACTAAGCTACTTTTCGCTCAATGTTTTCAAGAATAATTTCTGGAAAAGTCAGCACCTTCTCGTTAAATAATAATAAATCAAGTGTCAGACCCTATCCCTGGCTTTTCGTGAGAACTAAAACAAAGCAATACAGTGAATAAATACACTATTTGGCCTCCTCTTTTTTTTTCCTGATGTGATTTTTCAATTATTTTATATTAATAAAATATGACTATCAATCATTAAGTTGTAAAATTTATCAAATAAGTACACATTATTTAACAGTAATTAAGTAATGAGTACATTTTGACTTACAAGTTCAAGTTATAATTCGTAAAAAATAATTATTAATTTGTTATTATAATTTATATGTATAGATAAGTGTTGTTTGTAAAAAATAATTTGTAACTTGTATTTATTATAAGTAAATATTTATTGGTATTAATATATTATAATAATTTTTAATTTGTTCTTATAATATAATTGTATAGAATAAATGAATATATTTTATAGGTTTTCCATCGATTAATCCATCGATAAGTTCGATAAGTTTCGATAACGGCAAACGATAACTTTTATAGATTTTTCAACGATGAATCAATCGGTAAACGATTAATTCGTCGATAACGGCAAACGATTTATCGACAGAAACGACATTTTGAACCTTGCTTTGCGTTGATGTTTTTCGGTACTTCATTGTTAAATAATTGAAGTCGAGAAATTTCATGGGATTTCAAGTGTTTTGTTTTTAAAGGGAATTTCCAAAAATGATATTTACTTCTTCATATGTTAAAACATGTTAGTAATGTGACGCAAATTGAATCAGTTGGGTAATTACATATTTACAATCTATAGAAACAGATTTCCGCTAACTATTTACATGCTACACCCAAGGTATTAAATTTCTCGAATATCCATCGGCATGCCCATCGAAAATCTTTTTTTCGAGGATATGAGAAACGATATATCCATCGACTTACCTATGAGATTCACATCGACAAGCTGTATATCCGTAAAATGAAAAAACAACATCGGCAAGCGGTATTTAAAACCTTTGGCTACACCTACATATCTAACAATACAAATATACGAATCGTTATGCAATTTAGGGTATTTATTAATTAAGTATCAGGGGGTCAGGGTGTTTTACAGAAAGGGGGTTAAGTGCATCAACATCCCACGTTCAGGGGGTATTTTGCATTTGCACATGGTTCAAAAAGTTTGGGTGACATGTACCGCAATATAATATCCGATAAGAAAACAAAAACTTGATTAATAAACACTTAATTTGTCACTAATTGACAAAATAACACTCAAATTTTTATATTTAATAAAATAGCGTTTTAAAAAAATAAAATTGAAACGAAATACCCTTAATATCACATAAGACTCAAAGATCACTGTACTTTTCGATTATCGTGGACTAAGATAGCCGAAGAATTAGTCATCTTCGTACATAAGTTTAGGCAATTTATTTCTCTCAAAGTTTACCTAAACTTTTGCATGAAGATGACCAAAACTTTCGGCAGTGTAAAGTTGTAAACCCCTTATACTAAGATTACCAATTTTATTTTTTCCGGTCATCTTGGTGGCAAAGATGATCAAAATTTTCAGTTGTCTTAGTCCAAGATGACTTTGGACTAAGATGTCTGATTTTTTTATCATCTTGGAAAAAGATGACCGAATTTTTCGGCATCCAATATGACCTTGGACTAAAATGTCTGAATTTTGCTCATCTTAGTTCAAGATAATAAAAAAATTGCCCTATTTTCAGACCATATTATTATTATTATTATATTTTTGTCCCAAAAAAATTAAAGGTGGTATTTTATTAAATACAAAATGTGAGTGTTATTTTATCCATATATATATATATATATATATAAATTGGATGAGATTTTATGAAGTTTGTCTAATAAAATGGCAAGCAGAGAAACTGACTTGAATCAGTAAATAACCCTAACCCAGGCTTTTCAAACATTAAAACACACAAATGAAACCATAATTAATCCTTTTTCGTGAGCTAATATTGTAAGTGTCAAAAGGAGGTAACCTAATCCCCAGAAATTCCCACCAACAAACTTGATTTGTCTTTTGTATATATTTATACATATAACTATATATATATACTGTCTCTATAGTACAGGATAGTAATGTGTTGAATAAAATGGGAGGAAAAGAAGAGAAGGATGCAGGGGTAGGGGTGATCACTGCCGTATACAAAGCCAACTTGCATTGCCCGCAGTGTGCTCGTGATATCAAAACACCTCTTTTGTGCACTCAAGGTCATCCTCTCTTTTTTTCTTTCTTTTTTATTTTTAAATTTTCATTTTTAAGGACTTAAGCATTCTTCGTGACAACGCGTCTTTGCTATAATTGTCGCCGCTATAGACTCGTTTTATTGTAGTGTGACAAGTACCATTTCATGAGAGTTGTCGCGTTATAGACTCGTTTTCTTGTGCTGTATATATATATATATATATATATATATATATATATATATTCGTAGCTAATAATGTCATATTATGACAAACTGTCAAAGACTTAGCAACCAACAAAGTGAGTATAACATGTAGCTCGATAGTGAAAAAATACTCACGTTTTGTAGTTAAAAATAATAATAGTTTCGTCAAATGTCTTTATAAACATTGATAATGAGTAGATCCAAATAATTAAAATAAATTATATATATATAAAAACAATTTACTGTGACTTAAGTATTTTCGCCGCTATAATCCCTTTACTCTTTTGCTATTTCTTCTTTTATATATATCATGTGGTAACAAAGAAAAAATTGGGATCCTCTGGTCAATTAGGTGTTCATTATGTGGAGATCAATATGGAGAAAGGAGAGATTAAGGCAAAGGGCAATTTTGATCCAATCAAAGTTCAGAAACAAGTTGAGAAAGTGAGCAAAAGGAAGATTCAGTTGATATCACCCACAAAGGAAAACATCCAATCTGATCACAAGAAATTAATTGTCAAGGAAATTTCCAAACCAGTAAGTACTCCATCGTAGTACACACACATATACATAATATATATATATATATATATATATATTATTTCTTAGTGTTAAAACAAACATAAATACAAATTTCCTGGGGCATTCCCTAGAAGAAGAAGAAGAAAACATAGTAAGAGAATACGTTTATATCAATATAGACAAAATAGCATTATACTGAGCATGAAAAAAGAATAATGGTGCAAAAATAGGCACCTGTCGTAAATAGATTAGATCTTAAAGGGTTTCCCGATAATTAATTAATCACTTATTTTGTCAAAATAAATCGACATAAAGACAATTTAATCTATGATGCCATGCTATACAAACATCTGTTTTTTATTTTTATTCTTCTTTTGTGTGATTGAATCGAATTAATATTAAAGTTTCGTCGATAAGTTGCAGTGTAATTAGTATTGATAAAAAATATTAAATCGAATTAATATTAAAGTTTTGTTGATACGTTGTAGTATAATTAGTATTTGATAAAAAATATTAAATCGAATTAATATTAAAGTTTCGTCGATAAGTTGCTAATTATTTATTCGCAGTCAAACCTCATGGAATACGCACATAATATTTTAACATTATCTATTGGTGTTAAGCTAATTTATTCAAAGAGATTACTTTTGGGTTATTCATTCTGACATTTTATTTACTCAAATTGTTCAAACATGTGCGATAAAACAGCATCATTTTGAAATAAATATTTATTTAATTTGAAAAACCAAAATAATAATTGAGTTATTTGCGCTGAAGGCCCCTTATTTTGGTAGAGGTGTGTGGTTTTGCCTTTCTATTTATGAAATAGTGAAAATAACTTCGTTAGGATTTTGGTGTTTATTTAGCTTCTCTTAAAATAAAAAGGACATTCTTTATGCTTGACTATATATCAATAATTTTTATTTTCTAAGTTAAAAATACAATTAATATTATTATTATAATCAGTATATAATCATAATAAAAATTCTTGATTAAATAAACTAAATTTGTTTAAAAAAAATCCATCTCTCTTTAAATTTCAAACTAGTTTACAGTATTAACACGATTAAAAGGTCAAATTATACTAGAATAATAAATAATGAGTTATTTCTTATAATTGTGAAAACGTAGCCAAATTTAAATATTAATAATAATAAAATGTCATTTTCACAATTTATAAAACAGAGAGAATACTAAAAGAGAGACCCATATGGCTTTCGCTCGAACGCTAAATCCGACAACGATAGTTTGGTTATAGAGGGTCTTGCTCCGTTCAAGAGAAAATTGACTAACGAGCTCGAGTGAACATAGTACTCTACAATATATACAAGGAAGAAACCGTTTTTGTTTTTGTTATTTGGTTAATGCGATCAATTCTACTCGATCCAAAAATTATAATTTTAATTTAAAAGTTATCAAAAAATAATTGCTTTAAAGCCTTATGAAACATACGCAGACTATTAAAATGAATCACATGACTCTCAACTATTTATAACAAACGATAACAAAAATAAGTACCACTTTAATATGCGGTCTATTTTTATAATATTTTATATCGCTAATAAGCTTGTGTTCTGCATATTTACCCTCTTCACCGACATAATTAAGATTAATATATTGATGTTATCTTCTTGATTATGTAGCCCAATTGCCAATTGCACATTTAAATATTATTTTACAGGCTTTTTTAACATCTAGTTAACTACTTGACACTAGTAAATATACATATATATATTATGTTCATACCACTAACTTTGAAATTCGTTCTTTTATGACCTCTTAATTATTTTAATTAAAAAGAAAAAGACTAATTAATTATACTATATGGTTAGGAGACAGGTTGGAAAACAATGATTTCGAGACTAAATGATCGATCTCCATATGTTTTTGAAATGACATACATAGTAATTCACAATATATATTTCTTTTGTATAAATTAGCAAATAAAGTGAACACACGTGTTCCTCTCATTCATGTTAATTTCGTTATATATATATATATTATTGTTTAGAAATTGTTTATCATAATTTATAAATGATACATTAATCAAAACGTATCAATATTCAACTTAGGCAATTTCGCGGACCACATCAGTCAAGGTACACATGCATTGCGACCAATGTGAGAGAGATCTCAAGCAGAAGCTGCTAAAGGAAAGAGGTAAGCAATACACACACCCTGCACAAACACACATACACACACACATATATATATGTCTAAACTTGTACAATATATGGAAAATAACGTTTTGTTGAATGCTTTTATCCATAAGAAATGGCATTTTAGCTTAGAAGCATAGTGAGCATACCTAAACATAAGATTTGTGACCTGAATCCGTCTTTTTGCCTCAATCTACTTTATAGCTTGATCGTGCCGACTTTTTAAATTGTCATTTTTTATTTATTTGTGTTCTACAGCTACGGTTAGTTAAACTAAACCATCTTATTTCTTCGATCATAGTGTGTTATATCTCACGGTCGTGGTTTTCTTCTCAAATTGAGTTGCCGTAAAGTCCTATTTTTTCGTCTCTTACATGTCTATTTTATAAAAAATTATATATATGTTTGTTGTTTTTAATATATATTAGGTATACATGGTGTTAAGACTGACATGGAGACGCAAATTCTGACTGTGGATGGAACAATAGAGCATGGAAAACTAATAGCCTTGTTAGGGAAAAAGGGCCACAAACATGCAGAGATTGTAGCTGAGAAAAAAGAAGAAAAGATGAAAGAGATCAAAACTGTGACAGAATTAGCAGTGAAGACTGTGGAGAGTTACAAGGAAGATCAAGTAAAAGTGGTTGAAGCTAATAAAGTACCAAAAGATGGAGATAGTAATACTCCTTATTTCATCCACTATGTGTATGCTCCACAACTATTCAGCGATGAAAACCCTAATGCATGTACTGTAAAACCCATTTATAATATATGTATATATTATGCAAAAAAAAAAAAATCAGATTGAAATGAAAAAGAAAAGTCCCGAAATACCCCCCCTTTCCTTTTCTTCTCCTTCTCGACAGCATCTCTCTCTCTCTCTCTCTCTTAGCAATAAAACTTCAGAGCTTAGTTTCTCCTTCCCCGGAGCTCTGATCGGAGCGTGGTTGGTGGCGCCGGAAAGCTCTCGAGAAGGCGAGTCTACTGCTAGGCGGAAGTCGACCCGAAATGGTGGCTCTTGGCCGGAATACTCACCAGAAGGTTCGGTTTCTTAACTCGAGATCTATACCGTTTGGGTTCGATTTTGATAAATCTAACACTAGAACTGGGTTCACGAAGGTTAGTAGAGTTTGATGGAGCTGCCACCTCGCCGTTGCCGTCGCCGGTCACCGCCGTCGACCGCCGCGTCATTTTCCGAACCCAAAATTTATTGAGGGGTTTTGAAGCCCTCATCGAGGAGATCGAAAGCCCTCAATCGGAATTGTCATCGGACTCTCGGTGAGCTCGAATTTCCGTGCCCTAGTTTCTGATTTTGAGATGATCAAATTAGGTATATTATGGGCCTTGATTGATGAAATTGACCTCGCCATTGTGTTTAGAATAGTCGAATTAGACTTGGTGAGGTATTACATTGTCGAATCGATGCCCGTTTTGCTGCCTCGTTTTGCGTGCCTGACGGGAATTTGGCTCGGGTTAATTTTCAGTATATCGGGTTTTCAATTGACAATTTGAATTCCAATCTTAGTGATGATTCGACTTATGAATGATATCGGTATTATATTAAAGTTTATTGTCATTCCGTGCTAGCCTTGGAGACCGTGCGAATCGTATTGCCCGTTTCGGACACGGTAGCGGAACCTCAAGTTGCGATCGCTCAATGCCAAGACAAACCCGTATCTTCAACTAGCTAATCAATCGATCAAGTTTCCACAAATCGAAGTAGGGGCTATTACCTTTTCTCGCTTTTAAAATGAATATAGAAACCAACGATTTAATGAAGATTGAACCGGATAGGTTAAAAATTGGAATTAATGAAATGTTATTTTAATTGATGAATAAAAGTTAATATTGTGATTGTCGTCGCTTGATAGCGAGGCTGGATATCAGGTATGATTGCATCGGATTGATGCTCGTTATTGTATTGATGTTTATGGTTACGTCGGTATGACGTGTGATGATATGGTTCCCGCTTCGGGCGGATGATGATTATATGATATGGTACCCGCTTCGGGCGGATGATGTGTGTGTTGATATGTTACCCGCTTCGGGCGGATGAGCTGCTGACGAGCAGCTGGCTACTGCGTAGTAGGCCGGATATGGTTATGGTTATGGATACTATTGGTGGCCCAAAAGTCAACATTTCGACCCATGGCGAACTGGCCGTCTTTGGTGGTGATTAGGATCCCGAGTCGAGGGCGAGTTACGGTTAGGGACTTCTAGTCCACCTGTGCTCGTGCCTTGAGGACTCGATGAGATATAGTGGAGAAAAGGCGCGAGCTGACTCGGCATGGACCACCGAAATGATTTGACTTTTGTGGGGTATATTTATTTATTTTATTGTTGAAAATGATTGAAAATTCATGATTAAATGGTTTATGATGGCGTTTAATTTATTTAATTGAAATTTGACTAATAAAGGTTCGGTAAAGAGAATTGGTAATAGATTCCCTACTGAGCGTGTGGTGCTCACCCCTTCCATATACATCTTTTTCTTTCCAGCTTCAGGCGGTGTTCAGTATCAGACTCCGGAAGAGGAGTGGTTTGATTCAGGAAGTCTACGTGTCGTTTTGCTTACCCAAACCCTTAATGTTCGTCGTGGTGAATTTCGTATTTTTAGTTGATCTTTAAATTTCAAAAATGTAAAGGATTAAATTAAGGATATTTGTGATGGTGGTACTTTGTAATTGTCGTTTTATGGTGTTGTATAAACTGTGGCCGTTTATGTTGTATTGTCGTTTTAAGTCCCATGGGCAAAAGTTATATGTTTGTTGACGTGGACATTGAATATTCAACGATATCGGTTGAATGATGATGTGTCATTGACCGGTCCAAGTTTGAAAAGTCGTTGCTTTTGTCTTATTCTACTAACCCCCGTATAGGGGCGTTACAGTTTGGTATCAGAGCCTAGGTTACGGCACCTAGGGTACAACACCATAATAATTTTTTATTTTATTTTTTTTTAATTGTTTTGGGTCGTGTTTTATTTTGTATCACCATCCATAATCCTGATTTTTAATCTTTTTACAGTTGATCAACATGGTTCAGAATTCCCAAAGTACTCTAAATTTTCGTTCCCCGTTAGATCTTGAAGAATCTGCATTTTATTCTATGTTCCATAATACATAATACAATCTCTAAGTTCTGCAGTTAAAATAATGAAATCTTTTAAGAAGATCCTGTTCCAAAATCCTCTATAGTTTGTTGAATTTTCTGATGCTGCTACAATTGTAATGCGATTGGCATTAATGAAGAAAGAATTTGAGGTGCTTGATAATTCTGATGTCGTAGTTAGCCCTGAAGCTAGAATGGTAAATTTTGGGTAATGATTTCATGCGTAATGGATTTGCGACAACTTTACGCCAAGACGTTACTCTAATTTCTCAGAACTGATTGTTTCAGCCAAAAACCTCGAGACATGTATTATTCCTTCATCATTGTGTGCTCATATAGGAAATTGCCAAAAGCTTTAATAATTTGCAAGTCTTGTAAGCTTGTCATTGAGGGAAGTAAATTCTCACTTGACGTAATCATCCTTCGTATGATCGAGTTTGACGTAATTGGAAGTGAATTTATTGGATAAGTACTGTGCTACAGTAGATTGTTACAAAATACATGGTAGCCTTTGAAAGAAAAATGAGCATGTTAGTATGGCCTTATAATTTTATCTTGAAGTCTCTTCTTGGAAAGAAAAAAAAAAGATGAATTTTGAAGGGTCGGAAGTTAATTGAGCCATCAAAGGTGTGAGGAAAAGTGCAATCGACCCGCACATCCCCATAGTTCAAGATCTTGAAGATGTGTTTTCCTCGGAGATTTTAGGATTTCCTCCAGATTGTGGATTGGGTTTGACATTGACCTAGTTCTTGGGAGTTTTCCAATTTCTATTGCTCATTACCGTATGGCTCCAACAGAATTGGCAGAATTGAAGAAGCAATTAGACGACTTGTTGAGTAAAAGGTTTATCTGGCGGAGTACATCACCACGGGGAGAGCCGGTGTTATTCGCTATGAAAATTGATGGTAGTTTACGCTTTTGTGTGGACTACCAACAGCTCAAAAAGATAACGATTAAGAATAAATATCCTTTATCGCGCATTGATGACTTATTCGATTAATTGGGAGGATACAAATATTTCTCTAAAATAGATTTGCGGTCGGGTTACCACCAGTTGAGGATTCGAGATGCCAATATTCTGAAGACAACATTATGTACGCGATATGGTCACTTTGAGTTCACGGTTATGCATTTTGGTTTAACGAACGCTCCAGTGGCGTTTATGGACTTGATGAAAAAAAAAAAAAAAAAAAACTGGCAATTCTTGGATCGATTTATTGTTATCTTCATTGACGACATACTTATCTATTCAAGAACCCTAGAAGAACACGCAAAACATTTGCGAATAGTTTTGGAGACTTTGCGTGACCATTATTTCTATGCAAAGAAAGAAAAATGTTAATTCTTGATGACAAAAGTAAAATTTTAGGCCACGTGATCTCGCAAGAAGGTATTGTCGTGTACCCATCAAAATATTGAAGTTATCTCAAACTAAAGGTAGCCGAGAAATGTGACAGAAGTTTGAAGCTTCCTACGGCTTACGAGTTAGTAAAAAAAAAAAAAATCGTGGAGAATTTTTTTCAAAAGATTGGTGCGCCGCTAAGCAAGCTTACCATAAAAGATATCCAGTTCAGTTGGGATGACAGATGTAAAGAGTATTTTCAGAATTGAAATGATGATTGACGAGTGCTCTTGTCCTTGTTTTTCCCAATGTAGATGAAGTGTTTACAGTGTATATAGATGCATCTCGAAATGGACTTGGTTGTGTGCTCATGCAACCTGGGAGAATGGTGACATATGGTTCTAGGCAGTTGTAGTTGCACGAAGTAAATTATCCTACCCATGACCTGGAGCTAGCAACTGTGATATTTTCTTTTAAAATTTGGCGTTGTTATCTTAATGGCTTAAGATTCGAGATATTCGCTGATCATTAAAATCTCAAGTATTTGTTCGAACAAAGGGATTTGAATCTACGACTAGGAAGAGTATATGGAAGATTATGAATTTAGTCTACAGTATTACCCAGAAAAAGCAAGTGTGGTGACTGATGTATTGAGTCAGAAGAACCATAGTTTGGTTGCTTCTCTGAACTTAGAGCCACAGAAGAGATCAGTTACCATTGGATATTACAATTTAGAATTCCATAGCGATGAGAATAAAGCATGTGCGTATAACGTCATAGACGTTCCATCAATGGTACTCCAAGTTAGACAAAGTCAGTGGAGCGATGAAACATTACAAGAGGTATGGAATCGATTACAAGCTGGAGAACAACTTGAAGGATGGAATGTGAGAGTCGATGGATTTTTATTGTACAAAGGAAGGCTTGCAGTAGCTGATGATGCTACATTACGACGCGCCATCTTACATGAAGCTCATCGTTCCAAGTTTGCTATCCACCCAGGGAGTACGAAGATGTACCAAGACCTGAAGAGGCAATATTATTGGTACGGAATGAAGTCGGATGTGGCGATGTTCGTAAAGAGATGTCCAGTTTGCCAAATGATCAAAGCAGAGCATCAAAGACCCGGCGGAGAGCTTAGGCCGCTGGAAATACCTGAGTGGAAATGGGACTGTATCACTATGGACTTCGTTTTAGGGCTTCTTAGGACTCGGGGGTGGACATGATGCGGTGTGGGTGATCGTTGATAGACTGACAAAATCAGCTCACTTTATCCCCATTCGGACAGATTACAAAGTTCCAAAACTTTGTAAACTATAGGTGGGAAAGATAGAAGAGCTTCATAGGGATTCCTGTTAATAGTTTCCGACCGAGACGCTTATTTCACCTCAAAGTTTTGGAATGTATTACATAAAGAGATGAAACTTTATTGAGTTTGAGCACAGATTTTCATTCTCAGACTGATGGTCAATCCGAGTGAGTGATTCAGATCTTAGAAGACATGATTCGGGCGTGCACGTTGGATTTATGAAGAAAGTGAAAGAAGCAAGTACCATTCGTGGAGTTTTCTTACAACAATAGCTTTCAGGCTAGTATCGGTATGGCACCGTATGAGGCCTTGTATGGTCGACCTTGTCGTTCACCTCTTTGTTGGGCGGAGTATGAAGATCGTATTACTCCTAGTCCTTCCTACCTCAGAGAGACAACAGAAGCGATTAAGCTTATTGGGAAAGACTCAAGACTGCTGAAAATCGCTAGAAGAGTTATGCGGATCGAAGACGAAAGCCAATAGAATTCATGGCTGGTGACAATGATTTCCTGAAAGTGACGCCCATGCGTGGTGTTTCCTGTTTCGGAATAAAATGAAAATTGGCTCCCCGATACACCGGTCCATTCGAGATAGTAGAAAGACTTGGACCACTTGCATACAAGCTTGATTTACCTCCGCAATTATCTCATGTTCACAATGTGTTTTATGTGTCGATGTTGAGAAAATATGAACTCGATCCTCGCCAAATCATTGAGTAGATAGAGGTACCCATTCAAGAACATGTCAAGTATGAGGAATACTCGATTCAGATTATCGACTGCGAAGTTAAAGTTCTTCGTCAGTGAGAAATTCTTCTAGTCAAAGTGGTGTGGATCCATCACACCATAAGAAAGGCAACATGGAAGTTAAAGTCGGAGATGATGGAGAAGTACCCGTCTTTGTTCGGGGGGTGGTTTCATTTAAATTTCGAGGACGAAATTTTTAAAGGGGTGGAGTATTGTAAAACCCATTTATAATATATGTATATATTATGCAAAAAAAAAAATCAGATTGAAATGAAAAAGAAAAGTCCCGAAATACCCCCCCTTTCCTTTTCTTCTCCTTCTCGACAGCATCTCTCTCTCTCTCTCTCTCTCTTAGCAATAAAACTTCAGAGCTTAGTTTCTCCTTCCCCGGAGCTCCGATCGGAGCGTGGTTGGTGGCGCCGGAAAGCTCTCGAGAAGGCGAGTCTACTGCTAGGCGGAAGTCGACCCGAAATGGTGGCTCTTGGCCGGAATACTCACCAGAAGGCTCGGTTTCTTAACTCGAGATCTATACCGTTTGGGTTCGATTTTGATAAATCTAACACTAGAACTGGGTTCACGAAGGTTAGTAGAGTTTGATGGAGCTGCCACCTCGCCGTTGCCGTCGCCGGTCACCGCCGTCGACCGCCGCGTCATTTTCTGAACCCAAAATTTATTGAGGGGTTTTGAAGCCCTCGTCGAGGAGATCGAAAGCCCTCAATCGGAATTGTCATCGGACTCTCGGTGAGCTCGAATTTCCGTGCCCTAGTTTCTGATTTTGAGATGATCAAATTAGGTATATTATGGGCCTTGATTGATGAAATTGACCTCGCCATTGTGTTTAGAATAGTCGAATTAGACTTGGTGAGGTATTACATTGTCGAATCGATGCCCGTTTTGCTGCCTCGTTTTGCGTGCCTGACGGGAATTTGGCCCGGGTTAATTTTCAGTATATCGGGTTTTCAATTGACAATTTGAATTCCAATCTTAGTGATGATTCGACTTATGAATGATATCGGTATTATATTAAAGTTTATTGTCATTCCGTGCTAGCCTTGGAGACCGTGCGAATCGTATTGCCCGTTTCGGACACGGTAGCAGAACCTCAAGTTGCGATCGCTCAATGCCAAGACAAACCCGTATCTTCAACTAGCTAATCAATCGATCAAGTTTCCACAAATCGAAGTAGGGGCTATTACCTTTTCTCGCTTTTAAAATGAATATAGAAACCAACGATTTAATGAAGATTGAACCGGATAGGTTAAAAATTGGAATTAATGAAATGTTATTTTAATTGATGAATAAAAGTTAATATTGTGATTGTCGTCGCTTGATAGCGAGGCTGGATATCAGGTATGATTGCATCGGATTGATGCTCGTTATTGTATTGATGTTTATGGTTACGTCGGTATGACGTGTGATGATATGGTTCCCGCTTCGGGCGGATGATGATTATATGATATGGTACCCGCTTCGGGCGGATGATGTGTGTGTTGATATGTTACCCGCTTCGGGCGGATGAGCTGCTGACGAGCAGCTGGCTACTGCGTAGTAGGCCAGATATGGTTATGGTTATGGATACTATTGGTGGCCCAAAAGTCAACATTTCGACCCATGGCGAACTGGCCGTCTTTGGTGGTGATTAGGATCCCGAGTCGAGGGCGAGTTACGGTTAGGGACTTCTAGTCCACCTGTGCTCGTGCCTTGAGGACTCGATGGGATATAGTGGAGAAAAGGCGCGAGCTGACTCGGCATGGACCACCGAAATGATTTGACTTTTGTGGGGTATATTTATTTATTTTATTGTTGAAAATGATTGAAAATTCATGATTAAATGGTTTATTATGGCGTTTAATTTATTTAATTGAAATTTGACTAATAAAGGTTCGGTAAAGAGAATTGGTAATAGATTCCCTACTGAGCGTGTGGTGCTCACCCCTTCCAATTACATCTTTTTCTTTCCAGCTTCAGGCGGTGTTCAGTATCAGACTCCGGAAGAGGAGTGGTTTGATTCAGGAAGTCTACGTGTCGTTTTGCTTACCCAAACCCTTAATGTTCGTCGTGGTGAATTTCGTATTTTTAGTTGATCTTTAAATTTCAAAAATGTAAAGGATTAAATTAAGGATATTTGTGATGGTGGTACTTTGTAATTGTCGTTTTATGGTGTTGTATAAACTGTGGCCGTTTATGTTGTATTGTCGTTTTAAGTCCCATGGGCAAAAGTTATATGTTTGTTGACGTGGACATTGAATATTCAACGATATCGGTTGAATGATGATGTGTCATTGACCGGTCCAAGTTTGAAAAGTCGTTGCTTTTGTCTTATTCTACTAACCCCGTATAGGGGCGTTACATGTACTGTCTCATAGCTACCTAGGTCAAGGAATATTACACTACTTATTAACACTACACCATGTTAATATATAGATGTGTATACATGAAGTCTTGCTTTAATGTTGTTATAGTGTATTAATTATGTATTTTCTGATTATATTAAGGACTTAGTCCAAAAATTAATGCAATGCACACCTTGAATTCTCTTCTTATGTTTTATTTAACTCGAAGTCGAATATAGTACAATATTATATATTGTTCATTATTAATTTGAATTGAGAACAGAAAGAATGTGCCACTATATATATATATATACATACTTGGTCATCACAAGAAGCAGATATTACCTTTGCCAGTACCCCTAATGAGAGATTAATATTAAGAATTCATAAGACAAGGAAAAGAAAACTGTTTAATTGATTAAGAAAAATAATGAAATATATAACATTAAGTTATTTATTAATTTGATGATCACGTGAGTAATTAGCTTGATTTAACATAAATAAAGTCATTACAATTAACAACATTATGCGGAGATAATAGTGTATTTGTTCTAACACATAACAGACAGCAAATAACAAATACAATATATGGCATACTGATTTGTTTAGGTTATTTTTTGTCATGATCAATTAAAAAGACACTCATTTTAGATCAGATAAATATCATTGAATGATGTACTCAAATTCATAAATCTCATAGTGCTATATCTTATTTATGCATAGATAAATTTCAGTCACACATTATAATGCGCACAGAGAAGATATTAGATTGATAAAATAATATATGGAGAATCATGAAAATCTATAAAAATAAATTAAAAAATTAATGAGCAGACCTAGATACATATATATGAAGCCCTAGAAAGAACATAGTAGTAATCGTAATTAATTGTATTTCTCATCAAATTTGATACACATGTATATGGGGTACTCCAAAACCGAGTGGAGGATTCCCGGTGAGTTTAGCAGCCGCTAAATGTTTCAATCAGCAGCATAACAAGAAACAAGCCGCTGAAGGGCTTCGACTTTCAGCGGCGCACAATAAATGATACGCTAATTAGTGTCAGCGTTTTCGCCGCTGATCAAGTCTTAACGCAAGTCAATACTGACAAGGTCATCATATATAGAACTTTCAGCGGCATACTTTAACGTTGCAAGAAAAAGGGTTTCAGTGGCTCAAATGTGGTATTTGAATCGGAAGAAGTGTTTTTAACGGCTAAGAATCAACGACTACTTTGACCGTTAATGACCGTCTCATAAACGTGCTGCTGAAAGATTTCTACTTATAACAGCACAAATTTGGTAGATTTAGTGGTAAGAAAATGCGACGTTGATCAAGTAGATCGGAGAATCAAGAAAATGTGTAAGCATAAATAAATTAATCTAAAGCAATGAGAAGACCTAGATATAAAGCCTCGAAGATGTACATATAGTCGATATAATTATGCATCTCATCAAGTTCGATACACACACAAATACATAAAGATATATATATATATATAATATACTATAATATGATCGACATATATACACAATTAGATTTTTTGTTGGATATATTGTACTTAATACTAAACCAGAAGTTAACCATGTTAGACGACCCACTTCAAATCAAATTACACGAAAGGATTGACAAACTCAACAAATAAGCATCTATATACTAGAGTATTAAACCGAATATTTTTTTCTCTATTATCTCTCCGGATTTACATATCCAGAATACATTTAGGAATTAAATTAATGTAACATATTATGCTTCGGATTAGGGGGAAAAGATACAATATTTCTTTATTATACTGTTTCACGTATTTATATATGGTTTTACTAGAGCATGAGCCATATTTTATGTTGTTTGTTAGATTTTAAAACTTTGGAGAATATAATTTCTTAAAGCTAAGTCAGAGCTTAGTTGTCTTTGATTTGAATTTATTTATACTCCGCTGAAGAGGGAAGTAAATAATAATTAAGTAATAGCCTGCACTGCAACTTTTTATTAAATTATGAACCCCAGATGGATGAGCAATTATAATAATATAGTGCTTACTTTAAGTAAGCTATACCCGAGAGATTTAATTACAGCCCTCAAATTTATGCTAAATTATTTGAAATTATAAAGCTTTTTTATATTTAATTTTAATGGACACACCAATTTATCCATGATTGGCGACCAAAACATATATGAAAAGAAAACTTGGATAATTTTATATTTTATTCGTTTAATTAATCTTATTCTTATGTAATAAAAGAATTCCATGATAATCATGGATATTCTTAAGCAAGTCCAACCAACCACCAGTTGATGAAATTATGATTAGATTTTCCACAGCGAATATGGAGAGGAGAGATGATTATATTTATGATTCAACAAAGAAAAGAAATTAAAAAGGATTCAGAAAAATTATGATTCAACAGTTTTGTAAACAACAGAGCTAATAATAATAATAAATAATTGTACAAAGATTGGGATAATAAACACTCCTATTTCGATGGATTGATTAGTCTACGAGACCATAATTCTCTGACCTGATTACACCCCAAAACGCCGCCGTATCAGCTCCTCAGTAAGGTTGCCGCCCGCCGGATGCCGCGCCCGAATTCCCAGCCCAGCCGTCCAGCGGCATCTGCGGCGCCATGTTGTTCATGGGAAGGTTGAAGAACGGCAGCCCCGACGACGGATCCGGGAACGCCCCGTTGCCTGTGCCGCCCCCGGACGTCGGCGAGATCTGCTGCTGCATCTGCGGAGGCGGCTCTTCGTCTTCCAACGGGAGTCGCTCGTACGCGACGTTGGTGAACGACGAAGCGATGACGATCACCGGCCCGGACGCGATGAGCGCGCCGACCACGTTCCCCCCCACGACCTGCCCCTGCCCGCCAGCTAGGAAAACCGTCAGGCTAGTGGCCCCGGGAGGGGCCGGGGGCGGGAGGAACGAGCCGGCGAGGGAGAGGATCTCGAAGCGGCCGTGCAGCGTGACGACCGCGCCGGCCGCGGCCGGCTGGCGGAGCGTGACGTTGGTGACGGTGCCGCTCCCGCTGAGGACGCAGATCCCGCGCTGCCGCCTCCGCGCGTAGGCCGCGACCGAGTCGAAGACGTCGCAGCCGCCGCCCACCTCGAGGATGTGCGCCCGCAGCGTGTTGGCGGACTCGCGGGTGATGATCACCGGGGGCTTGGCCTTGTTCTTCGAGCCCGGGGGCCGGCCGCGCGGCCTCCGCGCCACGAGGTCGCCCGAGCCGCCGCCGCTGTGTTGCCCCGGGTTGTCGTCGTCGTCGTCTCCGCCGGAGAAGTGGCCGTTGTGGCGGTGGTCATCGGAGGTGGGCGGGATTTGGAGCTGGAGGTGCTGAGCGAAGCGAGAAGCTGAGCCTAAGTCTAAGCCAGCCATAAACCCAAGTTGTTAATTTAGGGTACGAACACAAAAACAAGCAAAAATTATATATTATAGTTTAAAAAAGAAAAGAAAAAGAAATGGAATTGTATTGTATATAGTACTGAACAGAGATTAGAACTTTTTAATTATATAGTGAGACTCGAGAGAGAGATTATTAAATGAAAATCTTGTGAAAATTCAAAACCCTAGAGCGAGCGAATAGAAAACAAAGGGAATCGAGTGCGTAGAAAGAGAGGTTAGGGATGAGACAGGAGGAGAGAGAGAGAGAGATTGATTGTTAGAGAGAGAGAGAGAGAGAGATGAGAGAAGCTATTGTAATATTGCACTCACCAAATTAATTGTATAAATAAATAAAGAATAATACTTTAGGCTAAACAGCATGATTAAGAAATGTTGAAGCTTTTTCAGCAGTTGGTAATGTATACATCTTCTTTCTTTCTCTCTCTTTCCTTTCCCTTTTACTTTTATTTTCTTAAGGTTAAAAAGTTGATTTTTTTGTGCTCCAATTTTATTACATCTTACGACAAGAATATTATAAAATTGAATATATAGCAAACACAACTGTATATATATATATATATCTGGTAAATATATATAGAAATGATAAGGCAATGCCAAGTACATATAAGCTAATTGATTAATTAGCGAACATGTTAACCTTATCCTAATTTTTTTACTTCGTCCGTGGAGACAAGAAAGGATCAAATGGATGGCCCATTTTCACTATTACATGAAGTAATAAATCGTGCCACTCACTAGTAAGTACAGGCATATATACGTGTATATATATATATATATATATATATATATATATATATATATATTATACACTCCACGTAAAAAAAAAAGAAAAAAAAAAGTGTTCTCCTGAGTGTTAAGCCTGCTCAATAAAATAAATTACATGTCATAAAACTTTGATCAGTTATGAAGTTCATTAGTCAACCTATATATATATATCAATATCTACAAATTGATATATATATATATGTGAGTTAGCGGATATATATATATATAAATATAGATATTAACATCCATTATTACGCATTATACATAATATCAATTAGACTCACCGATAGTTCTCTATCGCTTCAGTCCTTACAAAGACTACTGTACCGGTGCAACACGCCGAGATTGGAGTCTTACATTGATTTAGCTTGGAGTGAATTTTATGCCCCTCATTTTGTGATGTATAACTCGAAATCTAATTGCAGTAATTAGACATTAAAATCGACAAGAACTATTTATTAAAGATCTAAAACCAAAAAGCAAAACTAAATCTCGATCATCAAATTGTTAACCTAACTAATAGGTGGGAAGAGATAGAAGCACGAAGAGATAGAAGCACAACAGCTAAAATTATTTCTCCTCAAATTGCGGTTTAAGGGTGCATAATTAGTATTTTTTTTTCTTTTTCATATATATATATATATTATATATATAATATATAAAAAAAAACATAATTAGTATGATAGTTAGGTTTTCTGGTATTTTATTTTGAATTTTTAACGAACTTACAAATTTCGCCACAAACAAATGTCTGGATAGAAAATATTTTTAAATAATGTGATATTTGAGAACCAAATGCCATCATATATATTAGTCCCAAAAATGTGGATCCGGATTAAAACCCGGATCCACTTTTTTATTATTTTAAAGTCGGACCCGGAACTATCCGGGTCCGGAAAAAGTCGGAACCGGAACTATCCGGGTCCGGAAAAAGTCGGACCCGGATAGGTCTGGTTCCGGCCTTTTAAAAAAAAATAAAAAAAAATAAAAAGCTATAATCTGGGCCGTCGATCTCGCGATCCGACGGCCCAGATTAAAAGACTACACATTAAATAAACTAAATAAATAAATAAATAAATATTTTTAAAAACACGGAACCGGATTTATCCGGGTCCGACCTTTTCCGGAGCCGGATAAATCCGGTACCGGGTTTTGGGCGGCAAATTTTTTTTGGTCCGGTCGGTAGCCATTTTGACTCACATTTTGGGGACTAATATATATATATATATATATATATATATATATATATATATATATATATATATATATGATTTAGTATTAGAACTTAGATAGATTTATGAAATATTTGTTATTTAAAAAAAATATTGATTTTACTGACCTTTAAAACGCGTAATATTTACTTATTAGCTATCATCTATATATATATATATATATATATATATATATATTTGAAACGTACATCACGTTGATATATATGTACCAAGCGTTGCATATTTCTAATATAGGTGTACATGATGTAGTTAGGAATTGAGCCCTAATTTTTAAATAAAAAAACGATAAAGGAATTGAGCACTAATGGCGGTTGTAAGCCTTATAAGCGAAATAAACCCTAGGGCAAATAACCTGTGTGAATAACTATCAGGTCCATCAGTTTGAATGCTCTGCGGCGGGTCTAAGTAGCGCTTCTGTGTAGATTCAGCTTCACAGTTAACAATGTAATGACTTATCCGATTATCAAGCATGAAATTAATTTTCTACATATACTCATCTTTTTTTTTTTATGGAGGTTGCCCAAACTCAATGCATGTGGAAAATTTACATGCACTCATCGAAACAAATAAAAATAAACATCGACAATATAGGTTGTGTTTGGTACATAACTTGAAAACAGTTTTTTAGTTTTCTAACTTGTACAGTTACACTGAGAAAAATAAATGACTGTTTGGTATGTAACTCATCAAACTGAACTCCAAAACATTTCAAGTTTTATTCTGTTTTTCTTAAGGATTTTCAAATACAGATTTTTGTTGTTTTCTGTTTTTTTCACTCAGTTTTTTCTTTCATCACTCCTTATTTCTATCGACTTCATTAGGAGTAAAATTAGAACCAGGAACCGGAAAATAACTCTTTTTTTTTTCGTTCATGTTAATTCCGAAGAAAAATTCGGGAATTTTATTTTTGTACCGATTTCGGTTTTAAAAGTGCCTGTCTTAAAAACCACATGTATTTTTCAAAATTAAAAATTAAAAATTACAAAAGTATAAAAACGACAATAAAAGTTTAAAATTCACTAAAATGACATACTAAAAACTAAAAAAATGACATGTAGTTTAAAATCAAAACCGGTACAAAAAACCGGGGAATATTTGTTTAGGGCATCGTTTATGGTTCTCAGTTCTAAAAACGGGAACCGAGAATAACCAGTTCTTGGGTTTAAATTAAATTTCTTGGATTTTTTTTAAATCGATCTGGGATTGGTACCGGAACAGAGACAAAACCGGAAAACGGATACCAAATTTTCACCTTTAAACTTCACCATTGAACCTTCAAAATCTCGATGTCAACTGAGTCACCAACGCTAACTGCGACACCGGTGCCAGTTCCGATGCCGAATCTGACTTGACCTATGTGATGTTGGGACATAAATTACTTGTGTGATGACTCTAGAAAAATGAATGCGGACGACCTATTGTGGTGAATATACAATTCACGCGAATACTATGTTTAATATAATGTTGGTGAAAAATAATAGAATAAAATGCATGAGATATTTTACTTTTGATGCATATTAAACCTGAATATTTAGACTATATAGTATATAACTTTGATATGTTAAACATGATATTTATGTTATTATATTATTAATGTAATAATATTTTTATATTTTATTAATGTATTAAATATTTAATTTTTCAAGAAAAAATCAAATCGAATTCCAAACAATTATTCTGTTGTTTTGTTTTTAAAAAATAAAAAACAGAAATGTGTACCAAACAGTTATTCCAAAACAACTGCAAAAGTCTTTTACAGTACAACTATAAAATTCTGAATAAAGAAAAAAAAAAACAGTTTAAGTTGTCTACCAAACAACATCATAGTGTTTGCTAAAATTCCGTTATCATAACGGTGCGTTAACAAATACTTGTAAAGCAATGTAAAGAGCTTTGACACTCGCTATTTTGTTAATGTTTTTTGCGGTACTCAATTTGATATCCAACTTCAAAAGCCTCTTACCCAAACTTTATTTCAAAAATAAAATTATAGACAAGTTACAGGACATATGAATTTCACAAGAAAATGACAAGAACAGTAGACACTCTCTAAACACCGATTCCGACTCGTTGTCCAACTTGTTGTGAAACGATGCAAGCTCATTCAAAGGCACAATTTTTTATCTTTCGATCGGGCTATCAATCGCTAATCACTGACTATGATAAAGAAAACCCGACAACGCTTGAGCTTATTCGATTAGTTTTTCAGATTGAATTTTTAATGGTTGCTCTTCACCCTACAAAAGATACTTATAGTTCCGAAGAGTGACATATACTTCTCGTGATTGCAATACTTAAAAACTGATTGGAAGAACTCGCACAAGTAAAAAAAGTCTCGACATATAGTACACTACTACACTTGTTGTAAGAACAGTTCTAGCAATTAAGAAGTGATATAAGTCGAATTAAGGAACTAGAATAATAGTAAAGTTAACTCATAGATAACATTATCTTGTCGTACATAAACATATAGATAAAAAAGTTTTATTTTATTTACAAAGAAATGAAAAGGTTGGAGAGATAGTATGTAATGAATTGTTTTCTTAACAATAATTTTTTGAGAATCCAGATGAAAACACTTCAATCTCTTTCTCTTCTCTCACTCAAATATTAATAATGATTGATTAATGTAGAAATTGAAGATGCTTAAAGTATTTACCATATAACTTATCACAGCGATTAGTGCGCAACAAGCACAGGCCCTTTCATTAATGTTGCCACTGGTGGGTCCCAATCCCTACTTGTATCTATCTAGTCATATAATTTTATTTATTTCTTAAATCTTGATCAAAGAAAGTATCAAATATAATTAATCTCAATATAGTAATATATTATATAGTATACCATATAATTTTCGCACATTCATCTTACAGTATTGTATGATATTATAATATATATGTATATATGTATAGTATACAATACTATTATAATCGTGATTACTATTATAAGAAAGTAATATTATATCATATTCATATATGTCACCTATTTTATGTCAATAATTATGGTTTTTTCCTACATCATCATGATAAAATGGAGAAGTGTCTACGATTTCTTAGACTGATGCTATCAGTGAGAAGTGTTCTCTTTTTCCTATATAGTTATAATATGTGTTGGATCCCAATACACGGATCTACGAAAAATCACGAATAGCACAAAAATAATAACAAACTTAAGATCACGAATGGGAGAAAAGGTTTCTCTGATTAATAACGAAGGCAAAATACAAAGAGATAAACTCAAAATTCTAATGGACTCGATTCTACACAACTCGACTACTCACAACACTTTACAATGTACACAATGCTAGGTTTATATAGGTCTCACATAGGCAAAACCCTATCTAACAGAATCGCATAATATCAGGAAACTACCCTAAATAAATTCGCCAAATCTTTGACTTGATTTGCTTGCTCCTCAAGTTACGCGCTTTCCTTTTCTGGGTAAAGTTTTCCTTTTTCTCCTCGGACAACTTCTCTGCCCGCGAGCCGACTTGCTCGCTCTTCCTCGAGCACACTTGCTCGCGCCTTCTCGAGCACTCTTGCTCGTTTCTCCCTGAGTACACTTGCTCACATCTTCCTGACGGACTTGCTCACATCGGCGAGCATACTTGCTCGCATCTCTCGAGCAGGGCTGACTTCCTCTTTATGACGAGTTAAGTCAAGCTTAAGCTCACACTTTCCCTGTAAGCTTGGCTTGCTAGACTCTTCACTCCGAGCAACTCTCTCATCACTGCGAACTTCACTCTCGCCAAAGCCTTGGTATGAATGTCCGCTCGCTGCTACCTTGTGCTGATGAACTCTACGACGATATGTCGCTTCTCCACACACTCATGAATATAATGATACTTCGTGTCAACGTGTTTGCTCTGTCCGTGGAATAATAGATTCTTCATCGACGCGATTGCACACTTTTTTTCCACGTAGAAAGTTGGTGGTTTCTGCTCGGAACCCGTCATCTCACTGAGTAGCCCCTTCAACCACATAGCCTGACATGCTGCTGCGGTTGCCGCCATGAACTCTTCTTCACACGAGGATAGCGCTACTGTCTGCTGCTTCTAGGGCTGCCAAGTGATTAGGTTCCCGTTGAGGTAAAAGGTCATCCCTCCGGTACTCTTCCTATCATAAATATCACCGGCCAAATCACACTCCGTAAAACCGACTAGTACTTCTGCTCCACTTCCTCAGTTGTACCGGATCCCGTAGTCTGTCGTGCCCTTCACGTAACGCAAGATGTGCTTCAACGTATGCTGGTGTGCACTTGTGGGCTTCTCCATGTAGCGACTGACTATCCCGACGGCGTGTGCAATATCTGGTCGAGTGTGAGTGAGATACCTCAAACACCCGATCACGCGTTTGTACTTCGTTGGATCTACTTTCTTCCCTTCAGCATCCTTCCCAAGCTGCAGCTTCGCCTCCATAGGGTACTTGCTCGAGTTAAATTCCTCCATCTCGAACTGCTTAAGGATCTTCCTCGCATAGGCCGACTGTTTCAGCGTTATACAGTCTTTCTTCTGTTCTACCTCAATCCCGAGTTAGTACGAAAGTAATCCGATATCACTCATCTCGAATTCGGCCATCATCTGCTGCTTGAATCCATCTACGCCTCATGCGCTGGATCCTGTGACGATCAAGTCGTCCACGTACACTCCCACGATCAGAGTTTCCTATCCGGTACCCCTTGGTTTAGATTGCATGCTCTCTCAGGCACTTCGTAAATCAAATATTCTTCAAGCTCTTGTAGAGACGCATGTTCCACGCTCTCGGTGCTTGTCTCAACCCGTATAGGGCTTTGGATAGCATGTACACCTTCTTCTCCTCGCCTGTGAAGCCGAACCCTTCTGGTTGCCTGACATACATTTCTTCCTCGAGGTCACCGTTTAGGAATGCCGATTTGACATCCAAATGATGAACATCCCATCCTTGATGCGCTGCTAGGGCTAGGATCAGTCTGATCGTGTCCATTCTCGCTATTGGAGTAAAGAATTTGTCTAATTCTATACCTTTATTCTGCACGTAGCCTTTAGCTACCAGTCTTGCCTTGTGCTTAAGGACATTCCCCTCGGTGTCCTTCTTCAGCTTAAACACCTACTTGAAGCTGATGGGCTTGTGACCTTTGGGTAGGTCGGTAAGCTCCCATGTCCTGTTTTTCTCGATGGACTCCATCTCCTTCTTCATCGCTTCTTGTGTGACAGTCAATAAGAATCACGAATAACACAAGAATAATAACAAACCTAAGAACACGAATGGGAGAAAAGGTTTCTCTAATTAATATAGAAGGCAAAATACAAAGAGATAAACTCAAAATTCTAATGGACTCGATTCTACACGACTCGACTACTCACGGAACTTTAGAATGTACACAATGCTAGGTTAATATAGGCCTCACACAGGCAAAACCCTAGCTAACATAATCACATAATATCAGAAAACTACCCTAAATAAATTCGCCAAATCTTTGACTTGATTTGCTTTCTCCTCAAGTTACGGGCTTTCCTTTCTGGGTAAAGTTTCCCTTTTTCTCCTGGGACAGCTTCTCCGCCTGCGAGCCGTCTTGCTCGCCCTTCCTCGAGCACACTTGCTTGCGCCTTCTCGAGCACACTTCTCCCTGAGCACACTTGCTCGCATCTTCCTGACGGAATTGCTCGCATCGCCGAGCATACTTGCTCGCATCTCCCGAGCAGGGCTGACTTCCTCTGTGTGATGAGCTAAGTCAAGTTTAAGCTCACAATATGTATCAAGATTGACTAAGAAGTTAAAATGGAGATTTTTCTTTGATAAGAGCTCATTCATAAATAAGAAAAAAAAATTCAAGTTATTTGATGATTCTAAGAAGTCTATAAGAACTATATCTCCGTGGTTGAGACTTGAGTATATTTGGACTCAGATTATATGGTATATGATTCGGGCTTCACATGATAAAAAAAATCTAAATGATCTCTCCGGTAGAGAAGATTGAATCTGATATATTTAACTATTTATATTTTTGGTCTTCATAGATTTTCTTAGTTAAGAAAGCTGTTTATTCATCTTTGTGAGAGAAAATAAAGCGGGTCACTTAAGGCCTTTAATGCTCTTTAAAATTTTATTTAAGATCAATATTTGATACCAGTCATTAGCTTCTTTTGGTATTTGTAAACCTCATGTTTTTCTTTTTTCTTTTTCTATCATGCTCTTCTTTTGATCTTACTAATTAATTAGAGATATATGTAATTCTATAAGCTAGACTTAGTTTGCCTAGTTGCATAGCAAGTTGTCAACTTGTCTAGTATTTTATTATTCCTTAGTCTTGCTTAGCAAGTATTTTAAGGGTAAGTTGGTATTTTTATAGGGTGATTCCTAGCTATATAAACGCCATCACTTGTTGTAATTTTCACCACTCTCATTTGCATTCTAAGCTATCAATAAAAGCCAAGTATCTCTCTTCATTGTTCCTCCTAGGCTTTGTCGCTGCACTATACATAAAAATATATTTATATACAATATAGAGAGGGTGGTGTGTGGTGATTATTGCGGCAAATATCCCTTAATTTTGGGACCAACATTTGGTATCAGAGCGGGATTGTGGGTGTTGTTGTCAGGTCTCTTGAAATTCTGAGTATGCTCTGTGGTGCGGTTCCGACTGATCTTCCACATCAGAAACGAATTTCTTGAGATTTTAGAAAGTCTTAGTATGCTCTGTGGTTGCGGTTCGGACTGATCTTCCTCATCAGAAACGATTTCCTGATATTTTTTTTGTTGTGAGAGTTTTCTTTGTGTCGAGGTACCGCCAACACGATGAGTGATCTCTACGTTGACGGAGGAATGAAGAAACTCAACAGAAACAACTAAAACACCTGGGCAACATGCATGATGTCCGATTTGCAAGGGCACGACCTATGGGAGGTCGTCGGTGGAGGCGAAACTACGCCGCCGGAAGAAGATGCTAACGACATCTTGCGCAAATGAAAAATCAAAGCAGGAAAGCGATGTTCGCTCCGTTGAATAATAGATATTGGAGCACATTCAGGAGAACAAGACGCCTAAAGAACCATGGGAGACGTTCGTGACGTTTCTCAAAGAAGAATGATGCAAGGCTACAACTCTTGGAGAACGAGCTGCTATCAATCTCACAACGCGACGTGACGATTGCTTAGTATTTTAACAAGCTCAAGTCGATATGTCATGATATTAAGGATCTTGATTCGAAGTCCGTAATCGGAGAGGCTCGTATGAAGAGGATCATCATTCACGGCTTGAGATTGGAGTAGCGAAGCTTCGTAATTTTTGTACAAGGATGGCCCGTCCAACCATCACTTGTAGAGTTTGAGAATTTGCTAGCAAGCCAAGAAGCGATGGCTAAGAAAATGGGAGGCGTCACAGTGAAGAATGAATATGAGAAGCACTTCCTACTAACGCATGAAGAATGGGTGGCCAAGCAGAAGAAGAACTATGGAGCTGAGTCTTCTTTCAAGCTCGTCGAGTCGTGACGGGTAAGGCGGAGATAGCCGAGAACTTGGTAGAGGCCGAGGACGAGGGAGAGGTCGTGACATGCGAGGTCGCGGCAGTAGCTCACCCCGCTAGGAAGGCACCACGGCCCGAAGAGACAAGAGCACGGTAAAGTTCTACAATTGTTAGAAGATCAGGCACTATGCATCGGAATGTCGCGGTAGGAAGCACGCCGACGAAGCGAATCTGACAAGATTCCACGAAGATGAGAAAATGATGATGTTCGCCTAGCAGGAGAGGAACGTTGAAGTGAGGAGAGACGAGGAGACGAGCGTCGAAGGCGATAACGACGCTGAGCCCGGGAAAAAATCGGTCAAAGAGAAGACCGACCTGGATGATCCAGTCGACGTGAAGTCGATGCCGCTGCCCGAGCTGATGATGGCCGAAAAGAGGCCCGGCCCGGAGAAGATGACCACCGAGACAGTCATGCTTATCGAGGATAAGGTTATTGCGAACCTCCTTGTAGACGGAGAGAAGAATGTCTATACCGACGTATGGTATTTAGACAATGGTGCGAGCAACCACATTACGTGAGATCGAGCTAAGTTTGAAGAGCTCGATGAGAAAATCACAGGGAGCATGAAGTTCGGGGATGAATCGATCGTCAAAATCAGAGGTAGAGGCTCCATTCTTTTCTAGTGTAAGAACGGGGACCAACGCCTGCTGACTCGGGTGTTATACATCCCGAAGCTGAAGAGTAACATTATCTGCTTGGTCAGATGACAGAAGTTGGCAACAAGGCGGTGATGGCCGGCTCATACCTGAAGATGTGGAACCAAAGCTGCGCCTTGTTGATGAACTGCCGAACAGGATTTACAAGATACTCTTAGAGACGGGCCAACCCGTCTGCTTAATAGCGTCCTTAGCAGACCCAACTTGGTTATGGCACACACGACTTGGGTACGTAAATTTCAACGCTCTCAAGATGATGGGAGAAAAGAAGATGGCCTTTGGGGTACCGAAGATCGAACACCCCAACCAGTTGTTTTAATGTTGCATGGTCGCGAAACAGGCAAGAGTGTTGTTTCCGGTCAAGGCCAATTTCTGAGCAGAGCGACCCCTCCAACTGGTGCACGCTGACCTGTGTGGTACAATCACCCCGGCCACCCTAGCCGGAAACAAGTACTTATTTTTACTTGTTGATGATTACAGTTGTTGGATGTGGGTCTATACGCTCTAGGAGAAGAGTCAAGCCTTTGAAGTCTTTAAGAAGTTCAAGAGGCTCGTGGAGAACCAGTCAGGACATAGACTGATGACCCTGCGAACAGATCGAGGAGGCAAATTCACGTCTCAGAATTTCACAAAATACTGCGGAGAAGAAGGTGTTGAGCGACACCTCACCTCATCATACACGCCCCAACAGAACAGCGTGGTGGAGAGAAGAAACCGGACTGTGATGGACACATCAAGGAGTTTGTTGAAGAGTATTCAAGTCCCGGCGAGGTTCTGGGGAGAAGCAGTACGACACGCGGTCTACTTGCTGAACCGTCTACCGACGAAGGCGCTAGGCGTGCGTACCCCTTACCAAGCGTGGAAAGGGAGGAAACCTCATCTGGAACATTTGAAGATGTTTGGGTGTACCACACATGTGAAGATTGTGGGACCAAACCTCAAAAAGCTCGATGATCGGAGTCAGCCGATGGTGTACCTTGGCGCCAAAGAAGGGAGCAAGGCACACAGACTCTACGACCACCGACGCGGCAAAGTTCATGTGAGCAGAGACGCCGTGTTCGAAGAGGAAAAGAAGTGGGATTGGCGAGACGAGAACGGAGAGCCGGGACATAACTCTTTGGAGTTCATACTCGAAGAAGAAGAAGCGATCGAACAAGATGAGGGAGGGAGTCCTTTCCAGGGACTAGCAACGCCCAATTCAACACAAATTAGTTCGCCCGGAACCAGTATGATTGGAAACAGCTCACCGCCAGGCTCGCCCAACCCAAGATCAGGAATGAGCACCCCGATCCCAATGACAACTAGTTCAGGAGGAACCATCTCAGGAGACCCGTCGATCAAGGACGGACTAAGAGGGTTCCGTACCCTGTCCGACGTCTATGAAGAAGCGCGGGAGCTTGATTTGAGCCCGGAGGATCTCCTGCTAGTTAGTGAAGAGGAACCAACCAACTACCGCGAGGTAGTCACCGACAAAGAATGGAAAGAAGCGATGAAGCTAGAGTTGGAGTCCATTGAGAAGAATCAGACATGGGAACTAGTCGACCTTCCAAAAGGTCACAATTTCATTGGTCTGAAGTGAGTCTACAAGCTTAAGAAGGACTCAAAAGGAAAATTCCTCAAGCACAAATCCAGACTGGTCTCTAAGGGCTACGTGCAGAAGCAGGGAGTAGACTTCGACGAAGTTTTTGCTCCAGTAGCAAGACTCGACACGGTTAGGCTCATCCTAGCCCTCGCAGCTCATCGAGGCTGGAAAATCCATCACCCAGATGTCAAATAAGCGTTCTTGAATGGTGAACTGGAAGAAGAAGTCGCTGAACTAGAAGGCTTCATCGACAAGACCGCAGAGCAAAAGGTGTACAAGTTGTCAAAAGCTCTTTATGGCTTGCGACAAGCACCACGTGCATGGAACACTCGACTCGAAAGGAGTATGAAGAGTCTTGGTTTCAAGAAGTGTTCCTAGGAGCAAGCGGTCTACACGAGGAACTCAAGAGAGGAGGCCCTCATCGTCGGTGTGTACGTCAACGACCTGATTGTGACTAGATACAGTGCAGAAGGCATTGATGGATTCAAAAATCAGATGATGAAGGAGTTTGAGATGAGCAATCTCGGACTACTCACATACTACCTCGGCATCGAGGTCGATAAGAAGATGGAATGCATCACGCTAAGGCAGACGGCCTACGCGAAGAATATCCTAAAGCAATTCTAGATGGCAGATTGCAATCCGAGCAAGTATCCGATGGAGGCAAAGTTGAAGCTCGAGAAAGATGCAGAAGGAACCCCGGTGGATCCCACCGAGTATAGGCGTGTCGTCGGGTGTCTCAGGTACTTAACCCACACCCGACCTGACATTTCATATGCATTTGGCATGGTGATTCGTCGCATGGAGAAGCCTACCAGTTTACACCAACAGGGTGTGAAACACATCCTTCGTTACGTGAAGGGAACGGCGAGCTATGAGATTCATCCTGTGTGGCAGAGTTCATGGCAGCGACCGCAGCGTCGTGTCAAGCGTTATGGCTTAGAAATTTGTTGAGTGAGGTCACCGGAAGCGAGCAGAAGCCGGTGACTCTCTACGTCGACAACAGGTCCGCGATTGCACTGATGAAAAACCCAGTGTTACATGGACGCAGTAAACACATCGACACTCGCTTTCACTTTATTCGCGAGTGTGTGGAAGAGCGAGAGATCATCGTGGAATTTGTTACCACCACAGAGCAAAGAGCTGATATTTTAACCAAGGCTCTTGCAAGAGTCAAGTTCACGGAGATGCGAGAGTTGCTTGGCGTGAAGAACCTCGAACCAAGTCAAGCTTACGAGGGAGAATGTAATCCTATAAGCTAGACTTAGTTTGCCTAGTTGCATAGCAGGTTGTCAACTTGTCTAGTATTTTATTATTTCTTAGTCTTGCTTAGCAAGTATTTTAAGGGTAGTTTGGTATTTTTATAGGGTGATTCCTAGCTATATAAACCCCATCACTTGTTGTAATTTTTCACCACTCTCAATTTGCATTCTAAGCTATCAATATAAGCCAAGTATCTCTCTTCATTATTCCTCCTAGGCTTTGTCGCTGCACTATACATAACAATATATTTATATACAGTATAGAGAGAGGGTGGTGTGTGGTGCTTATTGAGGCAAATATCCCTCAATTTTGAGACCAACAATATAGTTAACAACCTCAATCGGATTGTTTTGTTTTTGAGAATAAACCTTTGAAGAGGTCACTAAACGCGTATAACTTTGAAGTTCTTTAAATGAGTTACCATATATATATATATTATATCATTGACGTAAGTAGTACTATTTAATTCTCTTCTTCATTAAAATCTTTTTTGTTCATACTGTTCTTTTATTACTTGTACGATATCAAACAATAGTTAAGTCTCATCGTTGCAAAGTCTTGGGAACGCTTTCGCCAAGTGATGCAGGAATGCATAACTTAGTTTTTCTTCTCATTTCGACTCAAGGGATTGATAATTGACTGGTTAGGGAAGCACGCGTGACACTAGAAACGATAACAAGAAAATAAGTTCGAGATATGTGCTCCTAAAAAAAAAATTATAATCTTATAAAATACATTAATAATATCTATTTAGTGATGGCATTACTACATCTAGTAATTAAGAAGCTATGATCAGGTCATTTTAGCCCAATATATGCTCTTAATACAATATGTCGGTACTTAGATTTTCTTCCTTTTTTGAACGAAAATTTAAACACATTAATTGAATATTTTTATTGGAGTCTCATCATTATTATAGCATGGGTATTAATTAATAAATAAATACTACACCTTCTGATCTATAATATGATATATCTGGCATCGAATATGACCCTTCAATGCCTGAGGGAATAGGATAACGAAGCTCTTTCTTTGTAATCCAAAGCATAATATATAGTATATATTATTTAGGTATATATAAAAGTTAATAAGATTATAATATAGAGCCAAAAAGAGATTCTCCTCAAGAAGGACCAAAACCCAAATTAGATTTTGCTAATCCAATGATGTCCATCTTTGGTGGACACTATCGACCCTTTTCTTGTGCCCTATATTAATAGGTTTTTCTAATTCGATTACCTTTTTGAAATATTAATGGCATTAGTGTGGCTGTAGAACGGCTATTTGATATAGTTTATTACTTGAAATTTTATGTCAAAACGAATTTCAGCCAATTAATAATTATAATATAATAGTTGATTATAATAAATAAAACTCAAACAGTATTTGAGCATGTGATATAGGGTGTATCACACAGTGATTCAAATACACGTTTATCAATTTAGCTCGTGGTAACAATTAGATAAATGTCTTGATGTTTTTACAATCCTACTCAATATGATTTTGTTAGGTTTTAGCACAGTCCACGTGGTTTTTGTTTCGAGTAAAGACGCATATATCGACGAAAAATTGGTACACCGCCTATAAAGAAACGTAACTAAGTAATATAGAACCACAACTTTACCTTATTTTGACATTAAGACTTAACCCAAGGAGTTGGATCATTACAATCACACACCCTCGTCGGCCAAGTTTTTGGTTGATTCAACTTGAAGGCTATGTAATGGCCCTACGTGATATGATATTAGTCAGTATTGGGCTTAGTGCATGGTCTTGTTTTATTTTATTTTTTTTTTTCTTGAAAGAAGACAGATAAGTGCATCACATTATAACTCATCATACTAATTCAGAGAACCTATGCGATATGAAACTACATAATTTATTTTATCTTACCCTTACGAGTCACTAAGTTTGGGTACAAGCACTTCACCTATCAAGGACAAGGCTTCGTCGTCGGCTACATTTTTGGTTAGATCATGGTTTGTATATCATTTTTAATATCTTTCACTCAAGTAAATATGGTATTATCCGCTTCGGGCATAGCAATTTTGCTCTTAGGACCTACCCAAAAAACCTCATACTATGAACTCGTCAATATACAATAACCTCCATAAATTTTTGCATAGGGATTAGGAAATTTTATAATATTATAGATGTTATTAATTTTTTGAGTATTAATATAAAGCTTGTTAAAACTAAGAAAACAAAAAAAATATATATTTTCATTCAATTTACCATAATTAAAATGATTAATTAATAATTAACTCAGTGGGCTTAAGAAAGTATAAAAACTTTGATAATGTAACTTGAACTTTAAAGAGATTATAACCGAAGACCGGGATTGGGCCCACGATAATTAATATGATCAATTAATAATTTATTTTATTAATTAATACTTTACGGCTTTAATTAGTAAAGCTCAATTAAGAGAAACCCTAGGTCTATGAATATGAGGTTTAGGGTTAAACCTCATTAATAGTTTTAGCAACCAAAATCAAGCCTCCCCGTTTTCTCTCTAGCCGCGCGCCCTAGTCCCTTCCTCGGGATTCGCGCGCCACCTAAGGCTCTGCTGTTGAGTCATCGTTCTCCGTCATATCTCCGGCGTCCGACTGGCATCGATCCAACAATAATCCGGCCTCCGGCGTAGATACATGCATAGGCGTTCCGTTCGTAAGGTGGACACCGATAGAGGCTTCACTCGGTGATTGAAGCTCCGTGCCTGAAAATTGATAATGAAGAACCCCGGGAATAAGATCAAGCACACAACAAGAGGTATATTTAATTCTACGCTACGTGATTAATCGATTATAGTTTTTGGAATTCAATTAATGTTTCGTCCATTAATTTACCCGTGAAATTCGGAGACTACAGTAATAATAATAATAATAATAATAATAATAATAATAATAATAATAATAATAATAATAATAATAATAATAATAATAATAATAATAATAATAATAATAATAATAATTATAGTAGTAATAATAATAATAATGATAATAATAATAATAATTATTATTATAATTATAATTTAGTAATTTTATATTTTTTAAGGTGAATTAAGATATTGTATCTCGAGTAAATAACAGTATAACTGTATATTTAGCAAGATAATATTTAAGGTCCTAAGTAATACATTCTTATGCAAATGAAAGTTAATCTGTATTTTTAAAACGGAAGTTAGACAACTCATTTCTCTATTGTTTGTTCTTTTAGCACAATATTTTTATGGGATCTATAAGACACAATTAATTTAATAAGTAGGTTCATTTCAAAGACAAAACAAAGATGAGAAATAAAAACGAAATCGCATATGTTAGGGCATAAATTAATCATGACCCGAAAATGACATTATAAACTTCAGCGTTTCAATGCGATTAAGGATTGAGATTAAGTGATGACAAATTGTTGTTCACCAACTCCGAAAATGCAAGTTCTAACCGTTTTATTCCTCGATTTCATGTTTCTAAAATTTTATTCCCGAGCTTGTATTTTGCCATGTTGTTGTCCAAAATACCCTTTTTTACCACTTTTTTTTTCACTCACCCTCACTCACTCACGCTCACTCTGTCCTTTCCATCTAGCTCGACGAAACCCAAAACAACCCGACTTCCTCTCTCTCATTTCCCTTTCGCTCGACGAAACCCAGAAGAGCCTGACTTGCTCTCTTTCATTTCCCTCACACTCGACAATATCCATCGCTCGCGCCGACTTCCTTTCTCTCCCCTTTCTCACTTGACGAAACCCAGAAAAACCACAGAGGCTCTCTTCGAAATCCATCGCTTGTTCGCTCCCTTCGCTGGCGGAAGCTTCAAACCCATCGCTCCTCTCTCCCTCCGCAAACGACTGCTTCTCACACCAGGGCGTCTTCCCCGTGGTCACTCTTCTTCGAAACCCAGGTTAATGAAAGCTAAGATTTTCTGATTTGGCTTAAGGTTTCTCCACATTTTCGATAATGCATTTTTCTGGGTTTGTTGGATTGGGGTTTATAATTTTTTATTATTCATTTCCTTTGGCTTATGTTAGGGTTTGTTTGCTTATGGTTTGATTACATTTTTTATTATGCATATTTGTGTTTTTTTTTGGCTTAGGGTTTACGATTGTGGCATTTTGTTGGCTTATTTTATGCAGGTATGAGTTATGTTGCTGGTGAAGATAGTTGGGGTCTAACCCAAGGGTGGTACCCTTCACGGTTGGCGAGACTAATTGATAGGTTCCAGGATTTGGGTGTGTTGCAACAGATAAAGCAATCTCAGTTCTGTTGCATTGTGGAAAAGCATTATCCCCCATCAACGAAGGGATCAGTCCATCAAGTCTTACTCTGCCAAATTCCGAGCGTAGGAACCTCGGATGATATTCGTGTCTAATTTTGGTGATGTCGTCTTTAAGTTCGGTCCGTGTGAGTCTGAAGTTATAACGGGCCTTAAATTCGATCCAGAATTCAAAAACTACCCCGAGGCGTCGATTTAGACAATCCCAAAGGAGGAAATCATGAGTTACGGTCAAATTGAAGACGCGTTCTACGATGAGGATGTAAATCTGGATTAAAAATTACGGCAAGGCCTTTTTCTTCTAGCCGAGGGTGTATTACGCACCGAAATCACATCTCATTCGTGAGGAAGAATATTTGGCGTTACCGTGGGACAACAACGCGTGGAAGCAAACATCCGAATTCATTCAGAAGTTTAATTGGCCAAAAATTGTCAAAAAAACACCGAGAGAACTTCCTTAGTTCAAAAAAATTCCCCACTATACTTTCGAAGGGTATGACAAGCCATTATTCACGTGGGCTTTAAGTTTTTAACCGGGCATCACCGATTTCGCAACTGCCAAAACATTTTTCAAAAGGAAAAAGATTCTTTCAGATTTACGAACACTTTATAGTTTTAGTTCGGATAGTTAATTTGTTCTAGTAAGAAAGTTTTTATTTTTTCGCTACTAATGTTTGAAATGTTTATCATTGTGTAGACCATTGTTGTCCGTCCATTTTTTCCAGAAGTTGATAATGATAAAAATCATCCTTCCACTCCAAGAGCGAAGGATGAGTTAGAGCAACAACAAGTTGAATTGAGCGTCAAGGAAAGAAGATCGAGCAACAACATGTTGAAATCGAGCGACAAGGAAAAAATATCGACAATTTGGTACCTAATATATAATATGGAAAGTTTATGTAATTAACATATATGGTTTTGTCGAATTAGTTAGACAATTTTCTCACAATTTTATTTATTTTGGTGGTTTTATAATTAGTTAGATAGTTTTCTGTCTATTTATTTATTATTTTGTAGATTAAGTTACATAGTGTCTTGACTATTTTATTTATTTTGTATCAGGAAACCCTTATCCAAGAGCTTGCTCAGACAGTGAGATCGTTGGTAGAGAAGTAGGCCAGACCCCCTCCCAAAGTGAGCATCAATTTGGATAGACCAATACTAAACAAGCCTTCTTGAACCCGTAATATGGAGTTCCCGACCCAAGAGCATATCGAATTCAAAAAACAGGTTCGTCTATAGCCAAAAACTTGGCACCACTGTTTGCGGCCATCGATAGTGAAAAGGGAAACACCTCCCTGGCAATCGTTCCTTCCCAAGGGCTTGCTTTTACGCAAGCCGATCAAATATCGGTATTTGATGCTGGAAGCAATTCCCCTATACCGTTGAAGAGGCTTAGAAAGAGGAAAAACTTTGAGGATTTCACTGACCCCGACACAACTTCATTGAAGGATCAGGGCGAGGCTTCTCCAAAAAATTGCCAAGGGGAGGCCAAGAAACAAAGAGCCGATGCCGCAAATGGCCAAGAAGGATCCGCTTTGGATTGCATTAGATAAATGGTTGAAGCTAAAGTTTAAGAATTCACCTCGCTACCCCAGATTTGGATTGCATTAGTTTTTTTATTAATTACAATTTTCGGGTCAAAGTTTAACCGTTTTATATTGGGATTTTATTTTTTTCAGCATATCGAAGCAGCTCTAGCGAAATTATGTCACGACCGGTTTTTGGAAAGCCTTACTATAAGCTAAATGTTTCCAATGTTCCTGCACATTGTAGTACAAGTGTGATGTATGCTATGAGGCGACATCTAGAAACGTGTAAGGAGCTATCGTTGGAAAGCTACAGATATGGTATAATGGGCGATGTTGTTAGAAAAGTGATGTCTTGGGTTAATCTTGACCGAGTGGCAATGATCATGAACATCAACAATGTACATTGGATCATTGTATGTGTTAACCTGAATAACTGGATGTTTCACGTTTACGACTGCAATCACAGTGTCGTCAACCGGGACAGGATCACCAAATAATTAGTCTACCTCAGCGACAGCATTTGGTCGCTCTTCAAAGAGATCGGGCTATCTTTTCAGCATGATTCCTTCCAGAAAAACCCATTGTTCCATTGCGAGTACGCCACTGTACCTAAATCACGAGAGGGCTGGTTTTATAACGTTGCCCTAAGCTTCACGCCACGACACTAATAACTCTCCTCGTGACATTTCAGCTGAACCGCGTTCTAAGAAGCAAAAAAATCCTACTTTATTTCGTACGACTATATATAGTGGACTTATCTTATTCTATGGAAATATCGTTAAGAAGATTCTCTGTATTTTAATGTAGGGTTTATCCTTAAAACCCCAGAATCATCAATATTTCAGGTTTTAGTTCTTCGTCTGTGTGAACCCTTCTCCATGGACCATGCTTTACAGTGATTGAATTTGTGCGCATATATATATATATATATATATATATATATATATATATATATATATATAGTAACGATCGAAGTTTATTTTTTCCCCTGGTGATTTATAATATTCACGTCTAACACTCTAAAGATCTTTGCTTTCTTTACTGTTCTTTGTTTCTTGATTTATTCGAGAGGGAGATCATGATGTGTTGTTAACAAAATTCTTTAAATACTGGAGCTGAATTTCGAGAACTTCAGCTGCTCGCTATGGAATCTCGTCAATGGAGTAAGTGGGCTTCCCCGAACAAAATCCCGGAATATGTCCCAACATAACTGCGTGGTAAACGGGATGTACTCAAACATATATGTATCAAGATATGTCATTGTTGTCGTTATTACATTGTTCAAACTTTCAGAATAGTTGCTCGTCATGTAATCGTACCTGCCATAAATCATAAACAAATGTTTTAAGCAAAAAGAAATTGCAGTTTAAATATGTCCGAACACAGAACAGTCTATATCTAGGTGAGAAAGTATCTAAACGTAAATGCAAAACTGTCTAAGCAAAAAAACAAACGGTCTATGCTTACCTTGTACCACCAAAATGAACACGGCTCCATTTTTCACGTCCCATCTCCTCCATGTACTTCGCTACATATGGAAACGAAATCCAAAGGATACTCATGTGATCGTTATATTCTCGAAGAGTATAAGCGTAAGCAGCACAATACACCAAATTGTAACTATCGTCGCTCTTGAATTGGAATTTTATGTTTCTCTTGATGTGTGCGTAGCAATGTCCATGGAATGTCTCACAAAACACTCTGCATAACCATTCTATCAGGGTATAATGCTAATCACTGATAAATACAAGATCTGCAATCTTCCCAATAGCTTGTTTCATGTGGGTAAAGAAATATATGTTGGACATATATATCCTCTATCTATTCAGATGCTAATCTCACTCACATAAGATTATGGTCGTTTGCCTAGAGTAAATGGTGCTTATTAAAGTTATCTTATATAGTTATCTTCGGATTATAAATAGATGATATGAATTGAATGTTTGATCCATAGTTCTTTAACACTGCTATCGTGCACATGTCATCATAAGCAGTCTTTTGTGAGGAGGTTTGACTTTCACAAATAAAGAACTTAAAATTTCCTGGTGTAGATTTGAAATTGGAATTTCTAAGGCATGAACGACCTTTAAAAACTTAATCACAATTAGGTGATGATCATTTACCAGATCATAGTATAGTCTGTGCAATGTTAAGTTTATCAAGTATGAAGTGTCTTCATATTGGACGGACAAGAAACCACATGTAAAAATCACCAATTACGCCTGTCACTGTTGAAAGTACGATAGAGTCACTAAGATGATCAGATGGAATTAGGTTGACGTCGTGAGCATTGCGGACTTATATGGTTCAACGTATATAATCTTTGATTTAATCGTTACAGAGTACAACTTAGTACTCCTAACACTTTTATTTTGGGATTAGACGATTGACCGAGATTAGTTGCACAATAGCAGATAGGGAAAATATCTTTTTTTTCTTCTTACTGTGATTCAAGGAAAAAAAAAAGTAATCATGATCATCTCATTAAGATTCATCATTTAATGAGTGATTAGTTTGTAGAATCATAAGAATAAGATAGTATCATCATCAAATATGTCAGAAATGTAAATATCACCATTTTGATGAATATCATAATAAAAGGAAAACCTAGCAAACCAGATATCTAATTAAATCGATGGACACCTGTGTTTAGGAAGATAATTATAATACACACTTGAGGGTTCAGCCAAGAGCTATAGTGGAGTGTAATCGAGATTGGTAAAAGTATACGCTTATATGGAAGCTCGAGTATGTACGTCCATCAGTCCCTATTTGTAGCTCAATAAAGGATGACACCGCAAGCATATTCAAATTTTTTTCATTTGAATAGGATACTCTAATCAGATTTGGTTCCTGATTTATCACGAATTACTGGTTAACCTAAATAGTGGCAAAAGTATCAAAGTTTGATATGCCGTTGAAAATATAAAAAGATGATTGAATTTAATCCTCACACATCGCTAGGGTTGTGGGAAATTAAATTCAGGTACAATTATCTTTTTGAATCGTGTCATTGTGACATACGGTTTGAGATTTATGATAATAACAATTTTTAGTCTTAGACTAAATATAACACTGTTATATAAATAAAAAATTAGAGAAATTAAATATTAGAATTTATACCTGGAATATTTAATAATAGAGATCAAATAATAAATTCGAATTATATTAATTAATTCGAAATTAAATCTTTAAAAATATAAAGATTTTATTTTTTAAATCTTTAGGGTATTTTCTGAAAAAGATTTGATTTGGGTTTATTCTTTAATTGATTTCATTAAATTAAATCTTAGAGTGAAAATCTCCAAGTAGATTTATCAAAGCGATTGGGTCATTCCCTATAAATAGGGAACACCTGAAAACAAAAAACGCACTCTCTCAGATACTCAGATTTCGATCTCTCTCTCTCTCTCTCTCTCTCTCTCTCTCTCAAGTTGGTTTCTACGAATTTCTCTGAGCTCCTCTCAGGGTTTTCGAGTTCTAGGGCTTAGGGTTTTATCTAGTAGGAGCCCACAAGTCTAGGCAACGTAGTCTTGGAGACTACATCGGAAGACTTCTGGAAGCATCTTCTCACATAAATTCGCCAAAGGATTGAAGATCGAAGTCAAAAAGCTCTTCAAAGAATCAAGATTCGTGTCAGAGACTACAGGATATAGGTACACGAATTTAAAATTATTGATTAATAATTATTGATTAATACTCATGGCTCAGAATTAAAATCAAGAACGAGTTAATTAAATTAAAATAATCAGTTTGTCACGATCGCTTGTATATTGATTTCGAATCAGACGGTTTGACAGGGTTATTGGTATGAGACTCTAACTCAGTAAAAAAATAAATTTAAAGGTCAAACCGTGTGGCTTAATTATAGATTACAATTTCTTATAGGTTGACGATGACTATTCTAGTCAAGATCCACAGATACGACTAGGAATCAGCATCGTAACGATATTGATTCCAGCAGTATACCCATGATTTCGTGTCTTCTTGATCCACTAGACCAAAAGCGAGCAGAAACAATTGCTCTTTAGCATCCAATCCTACCTCTGCAATCAATTATCCCTCGTACTTGCTCTTTACGTGTGTCGCATCCATGCAAATTACATGCCGCAATGATTTGAACCCACATAGATAAGATCCAATGGGGAAGAAGGCATATCTGAAACGGCTTTCGCTGTCTGTTTGAAAAGCTGTCACTGTTCCTGGATTCCTCTGCTTTAACATGTACAAGTATTTGGGTAACTTCGAGTAATAATCCTCGGGGATGCCCATTGCGAAACCAACAGCCTTTTCGACATCGTAACGCCGTATACCTTCCTAATGTCATCTTGCAAGTTCCAGGAAGTCATAAAGAAATAAACAAAATTACAAAACCACAAAACATATAAAATTGTATGACCTTAAACTTAAATTAAAAACTGTCTAACTTCATACAAACAATTATCAAAGGGTATACCTAACACTTTCTAACTTGGAGCATAACAAAAATAAAAGAACAATTACAATACTACACAAAAAATATAAAATTTTCTAACCTTAAACTTAAATATAAAACTCTCTATTTTTATAATAAAAAATATCAAACAATATTTCTAAAATTGTCTAACCTTATACTTAAATTAATAGAATATTATACCTCGGAGCACAACTTGCACTACTCTGGGGGCTAAACCAGTCCATTAAAAGTTTCAAAACCACTCTATGTGCTGCTTGCCTATGGTTAAGTGTACGTTTAGCTAGAGAACATGTGTGTTCTTTATGAGATGAAACAACCTTGAGCAATGGGGCGGATTATGGTATTAACTTTCCTCTCAATTTCCACTCATAATTATCACCAAAGCACTTCACGTACCACACATATGGTGAAAACTTTCTTACACGAAAGTCGAAGGTATTTTCCATCGCATATTTCAAAACGGGCAACTTCGATTCTTGAAAATTAGGGAAAATTATACCAACGACAAAAGCATAAGTTGCACTCGTGTTAGGAATATCACATACCAAATCTTCTCTAATAAATCTTGGATCCCTCCAACTTGAAGAATCTATAAGTGTACGGATCTCACTCGGTCGACCCATTGGCAGCTTTGACTCGGTAGGCACAATCTCAGCAACATCATCCTTGGCTAAATCCATAGTCGGGTCTTCTTCAACTAATTTCTCTAAGCGATCTACAAAATTTTAGAATCTTTTGATTAGGACATCCACGAGAACTAACAATAAGTGGACTGTCTAATGAAGAGGGCCTTATGACTCGATTAACATGCAATAGTTCAGTCCATAGGTGGACCATCTCCATTATAGTGCGCTCTTATGTCAACGTTACAGGTGGACCATCTCCATCTTTAGATCATAGATCGTTGGATCACACCCAATTTCTTCGTGCAATCTCTGTAAGAATTTCGTCTAGTTTATGTTCTTATTAACAAAAAAAATATGTCGTTCCCACCGCAATAAAGCCATCCGACTTGCTCTAAAACCCATTTACCGTCGTATTCAATATAAATCTTCAAATCTGCGGGAAATAAAAAATGACTAAATCTTTAAATATGCCAAAAAAATATGGATAACGTAGACTAAATTGACATAAAAACTATGCACAAAATCCGAAATTTGTCAAAGTATCTACGGGGTTCATATTTTCAATACCAGGCGAATTGGAAAGCGGCGGCGGTACATCTTCACATTGCATGATGCAAAACTTTAATCGCTTGATCTGTTCAACATAAAAAACCATTAAACAAACTATACTATGGAACCAAATAATTAGCGGGAAACAAAACCAAAATAACAGAACCAACTTTAACCCATACATGTTTAACCCTAAACTAAAAACCGCCAAAATCCATCTCTGCCAAGCCCTAGTTCTTGACTGGAAAGAATTTAAATGCTACCAACACAAAATTGAACCACGCAACACCCAAATAATTACCTGAAGCTTAGAGGTTGGTCGTCAACGACTTGACAACGGAGGGTATTCTGTGTTTGGTTAGTGGGTTTCGAAGAGAGCTGGGTTCATGGTGGGTTTCGAACGTGTTACAGAGGGAGAGCGATGAGCGATGGGTTTGAAGTTTCCACGGGCGAAGGCAGTGAGAGAAATTCCACGGCATGGGTGGCGAAGGTGCGATGGCCTGGATTTCGAAGAAATGAGTAATGGGTTTTGGAGCTTCGATTTCGTTGAACTGAAAGATAGGGAGAGGCTGAAAGAGTGGTTGCTCGCTGAGAGAGGGTAAGGAGAGAGTGAGTGAGTGAAAAAATGTGGTAAAAAATGGTACTTACAGGAATAAAAAAAGAAGAGAGAATTTGGGGAATAATTTTTCAAATACATGAAACGAGGAACAAAACGGGTAGAACTTGCATTTTCGGGTTTATTTTTTCAAGGTTACATATATATATATTTATATTGTCATAAAAATTTAGTTTCAATCATCTCTTTATATTCGTATGATTTTGTTAAATAAATAATAACATTAGTGTTGACGGTATAGATAATTTGTTACTAACTCTTTTTTTTTTCATCATGTTAGATTGGATCAAAAGGGTATTGTTTATGCTATGTTTATGCTTTAAAAAAAAAAGTACTTAAAATGTTATTCTGTGTTTATTTAGTTTGAATCGCTTTGATAAACTGTTTATATTACTATTTGAGATCATTTGCATTGATAAAAAATGCAAATAGTTTCTCAACTATGAAAAAATATATTCTTTGTTGATAGATAACAAAATTCATTCATTCATTAATACGAATATATATATATATATATATATATATATATATATATAACCCACGTGTGGAGCTTTGACAGGGTTTTTTAAGAGTTATATATATGGTCAATATTTATGCTTTGCAATGAGTTCTTCTAGTTCAATCATTATGCATAGTCCATTAATTGTGAAGCACAATATTTATATATTTAATATTCGGCAAAGGACAAGCACGAATAATTATTGGCCATAAACTCAATTATTGTTCATGATCCTAATTAAACTAATAATTTGAAAGCCAAAAATGCCCATGATAAAAAACCCTCCATTATATAGTTTTTTTTACTCTCTTGGTCATGGTACATATTTTTGTCATAAAATAAGGTATAACTCTTTTCACATATAGATTTTCAAAATAAATAGAGCCGACAAAATCTAGCCTCAATTTGACAAGTTAACCAAGAAATATATTTATAGGTCACAAAGCAATGAAACGTGACCAAATCAAATAATAATTATGTACAATACATACATACATACATATACATATATATTATGATATATAAGAATGTTGACTTGCATCATATAATTAACATGTAATGAGAGCCACATAGTGACGAAGAGAACCTTATTGAGCCAATAAAATTTAAATATGTCCCTATAGGATAGAGTTAAATAATCGTGCTCTAGTTTTGACCAAGGAATTTATTATAATTGGCAATAAAAATTGGCATCTTTTTGGTAATATTTTAATGCACAAGTATTGCTCGAACGTCGAAAAAAACCTAATAAGCTGTGCAAAGTTGTCGCCTTTGGGATTACTTTATCAACAACTCTCATTATTTATTTGGAAATCGATAAGATCAACGACTAATTGAGAGCATCTACGGGCATAACAAAAGTAATTAACAGGACCCTAAGTTTTGCTCAAATCCGAGGTACCCACCACCATTAATATTATATGATTAATTAATGTTTAGAACAAAAGATAGAATAGTTTAATAGCTAGATGGGAAATTAGAGCTCATGATCCACCCACCTTTTATGCGCATGTTGAGCAAGTCCAAGGTTTTCTTTAATTATAAATTAGTATTACTTAATTAGCGCTCAATTATTATAGCAACCTTGGGCTCTAACTTTATATTTATATTTATATATATGAGAGTAAGTAGCGTCTCTACTATTACTCAATATGATATCGTTCAAAGGTTTATCCTCAAACGGTCTGATGTAATTGAGAAATAGGTGTATTGCCCAATAATAATCATGCGTAGCTAAATCGTTGTGGGACTGTACAACTTATTAATCAAGTCATCTTTGTATAAATGAGGAGCAATGTGACCCTTTGTTTGATACAGTATTGTCCGATGTGTGTTAAACTTCCACGGGTTTATTCTTGGGTGTAAACCCCTGAAGGGCTCATATAATTGAGAAGTGGGTGCGTATCAACTTATTATTAATTATATTCAATTATATCAAGACAACGTTATATTGCACCATTCATTATATTTTCTCTCGTGGCTGATCAAGGAGTTTGGAGTATCACAATCACCGGCCATACCTATTGAATAATTATTCTGATCATAAAATTCTCACCCTTATTACTCGATATGATATTTTTCTATTATATATGGACCAAACTCATGTGGGTTTGTTCTTTGGTATATATGGAAAAAATTAGCATTTCGAACAATTTCCATATAATTAATCTATAAGATGTTAAATTGAAAAATTGGTACATTATTTATAAATATTTAACTTACCAAACGATATGAAACTACACAACTTTACCGACTAACTATGGGACTTTGAGAGTCCTCCATGAATAGAGATTAAATCTTCAATAAGTGACGAGTTCTAATGAATAATTATGATCACCACATGTGACTGTTAATTTTTCTATCTCTCTTGCAGGAATCATCTGTATTCTGTTTGTTATTATAATTATCGGAGCAATATTATAGAAATAAATGTAGCTCGTGAGCAAAAAGTAACCATGCATGTAGTTATTCTATTTAATTGTATACTAATAAAAAATGCATTCTAGCACTGAACTAACTATAGTCTATAAAAAATAAACACATCAACAAGACTTGATATGATGGATTACAACATTAATCACATTAATCTAAAGACTCATCAACCTCGGGAAGATCTTATATGCAATCATTTATTGATAAGACTATCTGAAAGACTGAAACCATGTAAATATATAATAAATTCGAATATATTGAAAAACCTTCAAAATTGGATCATTTCAACATGTAACAAACTACTATTATAATATTTTTTTTCTATCTTTATTACACGTTTTTTAACATTATAAAACAATAAATTTGTATAAAGCAATAGAAGTAACATAATATATTACAAAGAACAGTTAAATAACAAAGTCAATGGTTTATATTAGTAAAATGCTGTATGGATTCTGAAAAATTAATTTTATTTCCCTATCTCTTTGGGCTTTATCATGTTAAAGTCAATTGCAAGTTAAGATATAATTAAGATTTATAGTGCGTATAAATTACTATTAGAAGATGAACTAATTTCCCAATGAACAAAGTATCTCAAAAAGTTAGGTAAACAAAATATATATATATATATATATATTATATGTTGTGTCATACATTAACTACATTAATACTAGTTGCCTCTTCTTTTGGCTAGTGATCATGGAAGAATATCTCAGAAATAAAAATACAGTCAAAAAAATTATATAAAATGCTACGCATCTGATTCATGAAAAATTATAGTCAGCTGATAACTTATATAAAGATTAGGAAATGGTTATGCGAGTTGGTTGATATGTTATATGATTATTGAGTGACCTGTGTAATTAAATTCTAATAAATTAAAATATGTAAGGATATATACGTATAGGTTACGTTGGTTAATCTGATTATCATTATCTAAAACTCATCATGAGCACTAAGCTAAAGAGAAAATTCGAAAAACCGAATGGCTGGACCGAAACCACTGAATACTTTGTTATCGAATACTTTAGAAGAACATGTCCATAAAACAAGGGTCTTCATGTTTAATAAGATTGCATTGAGTTTTAGTATTTGGTTTAAACTTTGAGAATCTCGGTCCCTCAAAAAAAAACTTTGAGAATCTCGGTACTAAAAATTAAATTATTTACAAAAAATTAGGGGTGAATTTCCCGGTTCCGTACCGGTTTAAGAAAAAAATAGGGAAATTGTGTTTAAAACCGGGAACCGGAACTTCTCGGTTCCCGATTTTCGGAACCGTGAATCGGAATCGGGAACTAGAATCATTTTTCCCGATTTTTAGTACCGAGTTCCGGTTTATGTATTTTTACGTCGTTTTTTAAATATTTTTCTGTCGTTTTGTTTTAATAGGGTTTATGCCTCCTTCATCATTCTTCTCTATCACTTGTGACTCTTTCTCCTCACCTTCTCTCTGCTTTTGGCTTTTCCTCGTGCAGGTTTCATTTCCTTTAGTGAAATATTCTTTATGGTTTATTCTATGCCAATTGCAGCCCTTCGAAAAGTTTTATTTCCTCGCTTTCTTCTTTAATTTCGGTTTCTTTTACTTCTCTCAAGTTTTTCTTTCTTGCTTCGAATGATTCCAACGCTATTATATGATTTTGGCGCTGCTTTCCTTCCGACTCCAGAGAAGTTGAATGCTTTACTCCCGATTTTAGTCACGAATTATATCACGATTTTTTTCACGATTCTCTCACGAATTTTTCCCAGTTCCGTTTCCAGTTTTAAAAAAGGGGGGAAATATACAATCGGTACCAGGAACCGGTATTAAGAAAAAAATCCCAAATTTTCGAATAGGTACCAAAAAATCAAAATATACCGGTTCCCGGTTCTGCTTATTTATTAATAAATTAAATTTTAACATTTAATTATATGCATTTCCGGACATTGTTTTCTTCACTTTTTTTTTTCTATGGTTGCTCTTTTTATACATGGTTTGTCAAGGTCCAAAAATGAATTGGACATCGAATTTCAGTCCCAAACAAAGTATTTGGTATAATCGACTTTGGGTCCTAACAAAAAGAAGATCTTCGATTCTAAAATTAAATAATAAGGTTTACGTCTTTTTTTAGAGTAAAATCGATGGTGAAGATTTTGTTATACCTATGTCTAATAACGAGCACATTGCATTTTAATTACTCTCTAATTACGTGTAAGGTTAAGAGGTGTATATAAACAATACCCGAAAAATCAAATATAATATATATTTCCTTGTGCCCGTATTTTTTTTTCTTTTCATATATCTGTTTAATTATTATTATTATTACAAAGTGGACTTGGGAATAAATACCACATACTTGGTGCAATATAACAATATTAAAGAACATTAATTTAATTTTTAATTAACCCCAAACCAAATCATTCATATAAGTATATCTAACGGAGGGTTTATCAACTTTTCCACGTCATGTATCTTCTATTTATTATTTCTATTATAAGTTTATGATTTTCAATGAGGTGATGAAAAGTTCTGAATATTAAAATTTTATTAGAGATTAATATAACAAGTCCATGTCAATTTCAAGGGCCTATATATGACAGGCTTACCCAGCAAAATAAAAACCTTTAGAAGGCTATCACTCTACTTAGCTTATATATACTTATAATTTCAAAGTTCAAAAGCCCGCAGTAAAACCTGATGGTAGCCCGAATTTTTTAGGTTTCCGGGATTAAAACACTCATCACACCGCCCGTTTTATATTACAGAAGCTTGCCAAAAGCCCGTGGTAGTCCAAGAACCGCCCGATCGCATGAGAACGCTATTAAAGCTGGCTTACCCTCTTATTAAACGCTATAACGAAACTCACACCAGATGCCATATATTAAACTAATCTTCAAGATGTATTGATAGATACACAACTTTCAAGCATTTATAGTATTACTGGTTGCAGAGTAAAACACATGCATACAAGATGTCGTTTCCATGCGACGACAATAGCTGACAACGAAGCAAACGGCCCATAAATGAATATCGTTTTAGATGGAAACGACAATACTACCCACAGAAGTGATACCCTTGTTAATCGTATATATACACTATACAGACCGAGAAGTAAAATAGATGAACGAAGAAGAGAGAGGAAAGAAAGTGGGGATGATAAATCTAACTTATATACAGATTGGTGTTTGGAGACTTTTTGACCGATCTGTTCGAATCGGAATAATTCCTTGGGAATTTATATTTAAATAGTGTTACCTCAATATATACGAGCTGGCCAATGTTGAACACCATTAAAAAAATATTTCTCAACTCAAACAAAGCAAGGCATATGCCTTTCATTGGCCATCATAACTCGATAATAACGAGATATATGTATATATATATATATATATATATATATATAACCATGCAAAAACAAGCGCACGAACACATGCACGTCACCATGCATCGTAAACGACGCCCTAGATTGTATCTCAATACGTAACAGCCTTCAGCCTTGTCATAAATAGCAGACCCTATCAACCATAAGCTTTCAATCAATGCCAGGCCCTTCGATCTCGCCATCCTCAATATCATCGACAACTCCCAAAATCTCCAATATCGGCGTGACAAGCCGGGCCATAGTGCTGTCTCCATCCAGGCCATCTATCCATCTATTATCCCGACCCGAAACTAGAAACCGAGGTTTACCCAACTTCTGGGTTCAGGCTTTGTTAGGAAGAAAAACCGAAGAGAGTAACCCTCAAGCCGAGCTCGCTCCGGTAAGCCCCTCGTCTTTGGTGGAGGAGAGAGCCCTGAGGAGTTTTCTGGACAGGAAAACCGCCGGTGAAACCATTCAGAGGATAGGCGATAGCCCTTATTATCGAGGACTCCTCCCGAGCTCGCCGCCACATAGCAGCTTCGAAGATGGTGCAAGTAGTGCCTTCGCCAAGTCCTCGCACAAGTCAAACATCGTCACCAAGCTCCAAGGCTACGGGAGCTCCTTCTTTCGATTTGGAGCGAGGAAGGAGTCAGAAATTACTGGCATCTATCAGGATTCTTCTGAGAAAGAGACTTCGTCCTCCGGATTGAGAGACCGAGCAGCGGAAGATGTTGCTCCGTCGCGGAACATGAAGTCTGAGTCTCCTTTGGTGAGTGAGGCAAAAAGACACGCAGACGGTAGCGAAAAGAAGCCTTTGAGTGAGAGTTTCCCGAATAATGATTCAGGTATCCGACTATATGGACGTTAATTAAAAGTCTCATGAAAATTTGAAAAAACTTAGCAATGATTAATAAGGTCATGATGAGAAAAGATATGTTGCAGTGTTTAAAAAAGGTTGGGTTACTCTCTTTATTCCAACTGGATTTAGATTTAGAGTGGAACCTCAAGATACTTATATACTTTCATAGCCAAATACGCGGTCCAAAATCAATTGTCAATGAAGAGAGTTATCCGTGACTTAAAAGAAAAACAATAGGATCCAATTGTCAATGAAGAGAGTTACCCGTGACTTTTTCAAGAAGATCTCACATAAATAAATAAATAAAAAACAAACAAACAAAAACAAACAAACGCAAAGACTTAATAAGGTCATGAGTAACTCTCTTTGTTGTCAATTAATTAGATATAAACTAGATCTCATGATACTTAACATGGTATCAGATGTCAAATAAGCACCAGTTCAAAAATAAAGAAATCAAACTCAAGATTTGTTAACCATTATGACTTTTCCATTTTAAGAGAGCAGCCCATGACCTTTATTATGTGCAATTCTTAAAAGAGAAATTATAATTCTTTAAAAAAATAAGAGAATTATAATGAATAGTCACATTCATATGTTTATATTGTATTTTAGCAAATTTAATGTTTTTATTTGCAAAATAGCAAACATTAGCTATTTTGTTATTATGTACAATTCTTATAAGAGAAATTATAATTCTTTAAAAAAAAATAAAAAAAATAAGAGAATTATAATAAATAGCCACATTCATATGTTTTTATTGTAGTTTAGCAAATTTAATGTTTTTATTTGCAAAATAGCAAACATTAGCTATTTTGTCGTTATAATGGTTAATATGACTATTTTTATAATAGTGAATTGACTATTTTACAAATATTAACCAAAATTAACTATTTTTTATTTTTTAACTATCAAGTTGTTTATTTAGCTTAAGTTCCTTTTTTATAATGCCCTCTTAATTAAGATAGTGATGATTGACTTACTCATCTTGAGTCAGATCTCATTACTTTAAAACTAGTGTTTGTTTCAGATTAATGGACCTCTAATAGTATGTCAAAGTATCATGAAGTTACCTTAAAACCAATTTAAAATAAGGACAGTACGTGTGACCTTATAACCTTATAAAGTCGAAATATCTTTCCCATTGATTGCTTTTTTTTTTTTATCAAGACTTGGTTATACGAAGAAGTAAAATGCTGCATTTGTGAAGCCACTAGGGTTTTGTTTTTATTTCTCAAATCCCGAGATTTCAACCCTTTTACAAACAAGGAATAATAGACCATCAATCTCACTGCTCTAGTGTTAATAGCATTTGAACCTTGTGCCACAGCCCACAAGCGAGTTTAAATATTTAATAATCATGACTAAAGTTGACCTAATTATCTACTTTATTACCAGGACCAGCTGATTTCATTGTTGACAATAACGACCACGCTGTGCCAGAACGTGTACGATTACAACATGATCCAATTGTTACGGTATTGTCGTCTGAAGAAGAGGTTCCGGAGAACAGTTTGGTTGGCGGTGTCGGAGATGGAAATCCGACATCGGATGACGAAAAGGTGAGAGAATTTCACTGGGCGGAGAAGTATCGCCCTGAATCGTTAGATGAGTTCATCTGTAACAGAAACAAAGCGGATCAGCTTCAAGCTATGGTAATTCCTTATAATATATAATGGCTATTAGATGCGTTGATAAACGGTATTAATTTATTCCGTCCATCTGAAGACGGAATTTATGTTTCCTTTCCAAAACGGAAATGAAAATTCCATTTCTGATTAAAAAAAGGAAACAGAATTTTTGTTCCTGTAATTTGGATTGTTTTATTTCTTGAATTTTTCTAATATACGACGGGAAAAAATATATATACATTTTGCAACGAAATGAAATTTTTGTATTTGACTGAAAATAAAGAAAATACATTCCGTAGTAGTTTTCATTTTTAACTGAAAAAGAAGAGAATCAACGTACATGAAATTTTGATCCCCTATATTAATTAGCAGCTAGGTTAATATAATTGAGCGTAAAATCAATAAAATTTACCTAAGTTTTTGCGGGGGTGGATGTACGTACAGTCTCAAATCCCTCTCAAACATATTAAATATTTTTGAAAAATTTATCCGAAAATCGATTTGTTCAATTTTTTTTTATCTTTAATTATATGCATTGGCTCCCTCAAAATTTGTATTTTGGATCCGCTATATGCAGGCGAGAAATAAAGCGGGTGGACATTTCATATTCCAAGGACCACCGGGTGTCGGGAAGAGGACGATGATGCTGGCTATGCTTCGAGAGGATTTTAATTCTAGTTCTCTAGAGGTATGACTATGAACTATTCTTGTTTTGTAATTTTTATTAACAACTTGTGAAAAGCATTTTAAAAGCTTTATGTTCAACTAATGAGTAAGGAAAATTAAAGTTTATGCAAGAGCCAAATAAACTTTGCAAATTGGTACTTATATTTCAACTTCTTACACAATGTCCTCTATACTTTCAAATAAAAAAACATATCTAATGGTTATTTACCAGTTAAATATGTTTAAAAAAAAAATGTTGGACAGAAAATTATTAGTTGCACAAAAGTATTTTCGTCAATTAATTGCCAACCCAGAACAGTATACTAGATTATATATGAGACTAGCTATGAATTGTTAAGGCGAAAGTTAGGCAAAAAAATGTGAAATTAATAAAATACCTTCAAACAAGTCACGTGTTAAAGGGCAATATAATAATGTGTAACAATTTGAAAATATAAGAGGCATTGATGTTGCTGAAAACTAATGTTCAGTGAGCAAACCGCACAAACATGAAAAGTTCCGTTCAAGCTTCAAAAGACGTTATTGTCAATAACACTCTTTGTTTGGCCTAGTTACTTTTAGAAACTAGGGTTAAAAGATTATTCAAGTGACATGCCTAGCTTATATACAGATTTGATTCTCACCACAAGTAAGTTTGTTTTGATTTATAATTTATATGTATATATATAGGGTGAAGACGTAGGAAGCGTTGAAGTACTAGTGAAGGAATCTCAGGTTGTGGAGGTGAATCTTTGTGAGTATCAAGGTTGTGAAAAGGATGTCATATTTGAACACATCAGGGAAAGATCTTCCACCACGTTGACCGAATCGAAACCCACCGAAAACTGCCAAGGTACGTGTATGAAATCCCGTTATCGTAGACATATAATCTCGTCTAATCTGAATTCAAGAACCAGATAAAAAATATAATTTAAACGAGATTATTAATTTATTGAGTATTAATGTAACGAGGTTCTACGTTATAAAATTTGGGCTTGCAGCTATAATATTTTATGGAGTAGACACGTTGTCGGAAGACGCGATCCTTTATATAAAGTGGCTATTAGAAAGGTATAAAGTATGCGATAGGATATTCTTCTGTTGCAACGACATCTCCAAACTTCAAGCAATCACCCCTCTCTGCACTGTCGTTCAGCTTTTGCCACCTTCAAGACAAGAGGTTGCTCTTTTCTTCTTTTAATTTCCTTTCGAATTCACAGATATATTATACTCGCAATATATTTTAGAGTAAGTTGAAAAGAAATCATATTAGCATAGATAGTCTGACATAATAACTAACACAGTTGGTAAGTACTTTCTTTATTAAAAAAAAAAACATTGGTCTTGGATAACATTAATTTAATAAAAAATCAGAGTGAAATGTACTGTAATTATAATTATTTTTTTTTGGGTCTTCATCGTATATATACAAACACGTAAAGAAGTGGCGGAATTAGGATTTGAAATCAGAGTCTAATTTTATTTCTATCCCATGCAATATCTCTTCAAGTTATTTATATTGTCAAGTTAGCAAATCATGTATTTTACTCAGAAAAGTTCATATTGTACTGCACACGAGAGAGCAAAAGAAACGTAAACTGAATTTTTTTACCGAAAATTGATCAAAGAGATACTGATTAAACCACAACCGCTATTAAAGCGGTTAAAACCGAATATACCGAGAAAAAATTGAATACCCGAATTAGGTTAAAACTAAGTTTTCAGTTTCAATGTGAAAACAACAACTGCATGCTTACCCGGTTTTACAGCTTAAGCTAAATCTAATATTATATTTCATTATTTTCTATTGATCCATATTTATCAATACATCACGAATATTTTTCTAATCGCTTTATGTAAGGTATTTTTCTTATCAACTCTCTCGGTATAATATTGTGTAATATTAGTAGTTTGTTTATGTGTAATATTATGTATTTTCAATCTATGTAGATATGAATATTAAAAGCGGTAAATGCGGGCAAAAAGCTTATATTACCGCAACCGAACACCGAATATCGATTATACGTAAAATGTGGTTTTCATCTTTAAAACTAGGGTATTCAGTCTGTTATTTGTCAAAAAAAAACACAACAAATATACCAATTTGTTCTCCCGTAGTGCACACGATCACAAAATAGAACACATGGAGAGAACATAAAGATATAAAACGCCTTCATGTCATGTATCACAAAAATCGTTCATAATATAATCGTCACTAATTGCATAGCTATTATATTTCTCTCTCTATGATAAAATTATTAGACAAGATGTCATCATGATCAAAGGTGTGACATGCATGCATATATCATAGGTCTTTTGAAGTGTTTATTCCATTTTTGTTGGGTATTATGTTGAAATATGTTAGAAATGAATGGCAATTTATAAATAAGTGGTCAGATAATCAGTGTGTTGAAGTACATAGCTGGTAAAGAAGGAATAGAACTACCTCTTCAATTGGCAGAGAAGATAACCGACACCTCCAAAAACAATTTCCGACAAGCCATTCGTTCCTTTGAAGCTACCTGGCGAAAACAGTAAGCAAAAATACAATACTATTCTTATTAATATATTAATAATTTATAAATAAGTATAATGTAATGCTCTGTTTTGTAGCTATCCCTTTAAAGAAGATCAAGAAGTACTCACTGGCTGGGAAGATGATATTGCAAATATTGCTAAGAAAATGGTTCGTGAGCAAAGCCCTAAACAGTAAGCTCCTTCCTAACATATAGAGATATTCTTTTCTAATGAATTCGCATAGTCAATAAATAATATATAGTAGCTAGCTTCATATATTTTTTTTATGAAATAAGAAGCAATAATATTACCACAAACTAATAAATCCCTCATTAAAAAGTTCCCCTCGAATTAACAAGACAAGGGTGGATTCTTTCCTTAAGATATAAAATATTTTATTATTAAAAAAATTGCATTTTTGTGGCTTATATACCTCTATTGATTATATAATACATTTTGATTTATACATATCAGGCTATATGTGATCCGAGGAAAGCTTCAAGATCTGGGAGAACACGATGTTTCTCCTGAGTTTATTTTTGAGGTAATTAATTTAGGATTAATAGTGCCGGAAATACCTAATCTTTTATGGAGCGGCAAAACTTTCTAAACTTTTTTCACGGAAATTTTTTTTCTTTCAATATCTCATATATATAATATAGCAGCAAAATTATTCAACCCCTTATCGTGGTTACAGTTCTCAATATCATTATATTATTTTTCGAAGTAAAGTTTTTCCGACAAATATAGTTATGTAGAGTAAATTTATAGTTAGAACAAAAAATCGTGCACAAATGTAAGTTTGAACGGAATTGTTCCCTGTTTTAGTACTCTCAATAATTTTAGTGTGCTTAACTTTTAAAATTATAATCGTTTTTCTATTCTATATGATATAAATTGTACATGCAGTCATTGGTAGATGAACTGAAGAAGCATTTGGGTGATCTGTTGAAACGCCGAGTTCAAAATCTCTATATTGAATACAATGTAAGAGAGATAATATTATTTGGAAAAAGTTATGATATATATATATATATATATATATATCTTGTACGTGAATATAACTATATATATGTATATTGTTATCGTTTATATAGTTTTCATATTGTGCATTACTGTACGCAGAAAAAAGATGAAAGCATGCTTGAAAATGATAAATCGATAATGATGCCTCAAAGAAGAAAGCTCGGTATTCAGCAGTTCTTGAGGATTGAAGGTAATTATATATCTATGTAGAGTTATATATATATATAAAATTCATGTTAAGTTCTGCATGGAAAAAAGACTATTAAACACAACACTCTTTTGTGGAAAACACAAGCATTATTATTAAGATCACTCAAGAAAATTTTCAGTGTTTACACGTACAGCACAACACTTTTCATGGACACTTTTTAAGATACTACTAGACTTTTGATTTTTTGGATTTATTAACTTGGTGGAAGTGGATGGGTAGACAATGTGGACCACACATTTCTCCTCTTCTAGAGAATTCCTAAGATGTCTAGATATCTAAAACATTATATGACATTCTTTACATGTATAGATATTCTACATTATTCCAACACTTCTACAGTTAACTAAGAAGCTTCTAAATTATGGGCTTATTAATCCAAGTGAGCAAAACTCCAAAAATTAGGCTTAATTGATTATTGGGCCTCTACTCTTTTTATGCTTAAGGAACATCATTGGGCTAGTGATGGTATTTAATACTCCCCATCAACACTAGCCCCCGTTCATTGTACCATGTTGAGCTGACGGCAAATGAAAGTCCTCGCATTTTCAGACAATTAAGCCTTTTGTGAATAAGTTTGTCTCTAACTAAATGAAAGTGCATCCCCACATGCTTTGTTCTAGCATGAACATCGATTTTTTTTCAAGGCAAATCGCAAATTGGGTGTCGCAGTGAAATGGAACTGCGTAGTCAACTTTCTGGTGCAAATCTTTCATTAAGAGTATCAACCACGTACTCTCTTGAGCTGCTTCAGCCTCTGCTCTATACTCTTCTTCTATTGTGGACAATTACAAACTAGGTTGTCATTTGTTGCACCAAGAAATTGTTCCCGATCCAAGTTTGAACACATATCTAGTGGTTAATCTTTGGGTATCATGGTCTCCTGCTTAGTCGAAAGACCATGCTCAATTGTACCCTTTACATATCTTAGGATTCGTCGAGTCGCATCCAAGCGAAGCTTCTTCGGACTTTGCATGTACCGTCTCACTACCCTTACTGTATATATAAGAAATGTCAGGCCGAGTTAGAGTTAGGTAGATCGACTACCTACTAGTTGTCGATACATCATTCTGTCGTCCAACTACATGCCTTCATGTGCACAAATTTTAGAATCTAGCTCTATCGGTGATGAGACTGGCTTGAACTCCAACATCCCAAACTTTTGAAGTATATATTTTTTGTACTTTTGTTGGCAGAGAAACAACTCTTCTTTTGTGCAATCAACTTCCAGTCCCAAGAAGTGTTTAAAAGTGTTTAAGCTCCTAGATTTTCTCGTGTTTGTTGAATTTATCTTTTGTCGTCCTCCGTGATGATCAAGTCGTCCAGATAAACCAACCTAATTACTAACTTATCTTATCTTTCTTTGGTGATCAAGCTCGAGTCTACGTGTGCAACTGAATAATTACTTCAAGTTAGAAATTTAGTAATCTTACCATAACAGGCTCTTGGTGCTTGCTTCAACCTATAGAGGGCTTTTTTCAGCTTGCACATATGGTTGGGAATAGTTGCATCTTCAAACCCCTTTCGTTGGTTCATGTAGATCTCCCAGTCCAACTGTCCGTGCAAGAAAGCATCTTCACATCCCTTTGCCATAATTTTCAATCTTTACTTGTCGCGACTGCTAGTAGGACCCGTATAGTAGAGATCTTCGCCACTATACTAAACATTCCATCATAGTTTAGTCTATATTGTTGAGAGAATCCTCGTGCTACTAGCGCGAGCCTTGTATCTCTCAATTGACTAATCTGGGCGACGCTTAATTTTGTAAACCCACTTGCAGGAAATGGGTTTAATATCTCTTGTTCTTGAAACTAGCTCCCAAGTCTGACTTTGATCAAAGGCTGCGATTTCCTCTTCTATCGTATTTCGTCAAGCCGAATTCAGTGAAGCTTCTTCGTATGTCTCTGGCTCTTGAACACCGTCTTCTAGAATGGCTGCATTGGCGTACTTTCGTTTGTATGAGTTAGGGAGGCGGTGTTTCTGTTTCATCATCTTCGCTTTGAAGCACTTGTTGCTTTTCAACATCAGAGTCGCTTGGGATCTCAGGTGCGTTCAACACTTAACCATATTGTGTGGTTTGCTCCCTCATCTTCTCTTGTAGGATTATTTTCAATGTTATTCGAGTCTAGCAAGACTTTCTTCTCTGAGGACCACCACAAAGATGCTTCATAAAACACTACATCTCGTGAGGTGTAGCATCTTATACTTGTTGGATCACAACACTTCCATCATTTTTTTATTTTCTTATCCAACAAATATGCATCTGACTGCGTTCTTGTCAAACTTGTTAAATAGGTAATTGACTAGGCAGAAATACATAACAAACGCAGTCAAATACTCGGAAGTAGCGAACTGTTGGTTTAATTTCCCATGAGATCTCTAAAGGTGAGATGAAACCTAACCTTGGCTGGGAAAGTTTGTTGATCACATGGGCAGCAGTTCGCATGGTCTCTACCCAAAATCTTCCTTGGACATTCTTCGCGCGTAGCATGCTTCGATATACCTCTCCAAGATATCGATTATTTCTCTCTTCTACAACGTTTTGTGTGGCGTGTTGGCACATGTAAACGGATAACGAATCTTACACTCGTGTACATATTGATCGAATTCATTGGATGTGTATTCTTTTTCATTTTCTCGTTGACAACAAATCTTCATTCCCAGTTCTGCTTCGACAATAGTCTAGAATTCTTGAAACTTAGAGAATGTTTCAGAATTTTCTTTCATGAAGAAAATCCATACATATCTCGAGTAATCGACGATGAACGTCACCATATACCGCATCCCGTTGATTGTTGTTTGCTTGACTGGACCAAACACGTCAGAGTGAATTAAATCTAATGCTTTCTTTTCTCTTGACTTTGACTCCATGTACGGTAAATGGTGAGCTTTACCGTACTAACATTCAGCGCGAACGATTTGTGCTTTAACTTCAAGTTGAGGTAGACCTTTGAGCATGGATTTCTCCATAATCACCTTCAACTTGTGGTAGCTAACATGTCTCAGCCTTGCATGCCACAAATCAGTTGTCTCATTCTTCCGAGTATTGTCCACAAAATCCGACTCACTTGACAGCACATAGACATACTCCACCCTCTTTCCTTCCATCACTGGATTTCCCGGGATCTTAACGTCTTGACCTTCACATCTTATGACCTAAACTAAATGTATTTTTCCTGATGTTGTGATATGTGATACAGACAACAAGTTCTTTATGCCCGATACATGATAGACATTGTGTAGTACACCATATCAGATTGATTACCAGGCATAATTGTCGGTTTGCAAATCTGAACAATTGGCAATGGTGAACTATTGGTTGTTTGTACCACGCGACTCATTTGTACTTTCTTGTCTCGCAGTTTCTGCTTATCTCCAGTCATGTGATTTGATCATCCGGAATCAACTATTCAGTCATTCTCATATTCGATATTCTCTCCCATCATCGCCATGGGTGCTAGTTCATTTTCTTCTACAGCACATAGTACCTCAACATCCCATTTATCTTCTGCCCCCATTTTTTATGTTGTTGCATTGCTGCGATGGAATTTTTCTTGGACCAACAATTTTTGGACATGTAGCCCTTCGTTCCGTAGTTGTAGCAATTTTCTTCAATCCTCTTCCCTTGAGAACTCTTATTATCGTTATTTTGAGCTCTCTAAGGCTGCTTAGTTCCTTTATGACTTCTCTTTTAGAAGGCGGCTTACGGTTGCTGCGATTTAGACCCTTGAATAGCGTATCCTATTCATTCTGCACTGCGATGTATCCCATTTTCTTAGTCAATGCTTCTTGGCTTGCTATAAAATTCTCAAACTTTACAAGTGATGGTTGGACGCGCCATCAGCAATCACGAAGCTTCGATACTCCGATTTCAACCTTTGAATGATGATCCTCTAAATATGAGCTTCTCCGATAACTGAGTTCGGATCTAGTTCACTAATTTCACGACATATTGACTTGACATTATGGAAATACTGAGCAATCTTCATGTCCCATTATGAGATTGATAGTAGTTCATTTTCCAAGAGTTGTAGCCTCGTATCATTTTTCTTTGAGAAAAGTGTCACGAATGTGTCCCTTGCTTCTTTCGGCGTCTTGTCATCCCTAATTTGCTCCGACATATCTTTTTCGATGGTGATCTTCAAGGAAAACATCGCTTTTCATGTTTAGTTCTCCATTTGCGCAAGATGTCGTTAGGATCTTCCTCCGACAACGTAGTTTCACTTCCTCCGACGACCTCTAAAAGGTCTTGTCTTGTAAATATCACGTCATGCATGTTTCCCACTTTTGGTTGTTGTTGTTGTTGTTGTTGTTGAGTTTCTTAATTCCTCCGATGACTTGGAGATCACTCATCGTGTTGGAAATACCTCAGTAATACCAAACAAGCTTTCTGACACAAAGCTTGCAGAGTCGCGGACTACTTATAACACAAAGAAAACTCACGCGCTGACAATCTCAAGAAATCATTTCTGATGTGGAAGATCAGTCAGAGGTGCAATCACAGATCATACTAAGACTTTCAAGAGACCTGACAACCAAGAGACCCCACTTTTGATACTATATTGTTGAACAAATTCTTTTAAGAGAAACACAAACACTTTCATTAAGATCACTCAAGAATAATTTACAAGACCAAGTGTCACCACACAAAGACACTTTTTTTTTTACACTCTTTAAGAAACTACTACACTTTAGAATTTTGGATTTCTTAACTTGGTGGGGGTGGAGGGGTATTTATAGGTGAGGCTAGACAATATGGACCACACATTTCTCCTTTTCTAAAGAATTTCTAAAACTTTTAGACATTTAAAACATTCTAGGACATTTTTTACATGTCTAGATATTTTACACAATTCTAACACTCTTACACTTAACTAAGAAGTTTCTAGATTATGGGCTTATTAATCCAAGTGGGCTTATACGCCAAATTAGACTTCTTGATTATTTGGCTTATGAACTTTTTGGGCTTAATGAACTTCATTGGCTAGTGATCATGATATATAATAAAGACATGGCGACTTAACACGTTTAAATGGTCATGGGTTATTCTCCGCATTGCATATTGGTTTTATGGTGGAACCCCATAACACATGGTATCAGATCCCATTAAGCTCAAATGAGCCGCGCTCCAAAATTAAATAAATAAAGGATTCGGCCCGAGTTGAGTGAGCCAAAAGCCACTTTGTAATCTATTTGGTGTATGATAGAGTAATTGTTCGAATTTTATTAAATGAATTGATGTTTCAAATATGAGATAGAATAATTAATTTAATTTAATTCAATTTTGAAATTGTACTAACTTGAAGAATTTGATAAATCATACTATGATCCTTCTTAGTAATTTAATCAGACAAAATAAAATCGATGTGTACTTTTATTAGACGGTTTTTGATATTTAGAGTGGCAATTGCTGTCGGACACAAGAGACTTAATAAATAGATTTGAGTCGATGTTGATATGAATTTGATCAAGGTTCATGAAAACGATACCAATAAAAAAAATGAATAGGACTCAACTAGACACAATTATAGAATGCGGTATTCTAGTATTTTACGATTAACACATGCTAAAATTACTTTGATGTATTGTATGATGACCAAGTAAAATATGTTATATTTGAAACTAAAAAGTTAATAAACTGTTCCAATTTCTTGTTCATGGGTATTCATTTTTTATTTCAATCTCTTGCATGCAGAGTTTATTGCCAAATTTATGAGCTGTTATAAAGCCGAAAGTACCAGAAGTTCGCAACATGATAGCCATCATCACTACGTTGTTAGTGAAGCATGAACTTTATATACATCTGTGTGTGTTTTCTTAAGTGCTTAATAAAGGGACTTCGTGTTGATAAGATCCCATAAAAATGTTTTATATAATACCATTAAAAGTGTTGGTGTGTCTAGTAGTTCTTGCAGTGTGAAAGTATGGTGAATAAATATATCAGAACATATGGATTTGTTTAATTAATCTTTTTTATCTCGACATGTTTTACTCGTTTGATGACTATTGTTTGACTCGGACGTGATATAGAAACCTGTTAATTACATACATACCAAAGTAGAACAAACAACATATAAATAAAATAAAAACTCTTAACAAACTAGCCAAAATTCAAAATTGGCTTTAGCAAAATAGCCAAAAATAGCCAATATGATTAATATTAAGGACTAGCCAATTAACTATATTAACAATTACAAAAAGACTTTATTACCCTTATATGTTAAAAAAATTAATTAAGAAACAAAATAAGAAATAAATAATTCGCACCTAAATACCTTATTTATTGAGTGGAAAATATTTGAAGATGTTATTAAGTTGACTGACAATTATTTACCCACAAATCACGCCTAAATACTACCAAAATAATAAATTTTAGTTTTTTTTTTTTAAGCTTGAGCTGTGAAAATCCCAAACGAAAAAATAATTTTTATTCCGTTAATATACGTGGTTAATATTTGTTAATAGGATTAATATCTGTTAGTACATGTAATGAACACGAGTTTTTTTACAAAACAAAAAATATTACTTGCTAAGAAAAATTTATTAGATAAAATCATATTAACAAACATTAATATGAATTCCTTAATCCAATTAAGCATAGTAACCATTCAAAATAATTCAAAACCCTATACATTATATTAAGAGGAAGTTCAAATTACGAGATTGGGAATCAAATGCTGACAATTAACATAAATGTGCAGCAATTAAAATTATTATAAAAATAAAGTAACGATGGCAATATCGATACAAAATAGTGATTCAGTAACCACGTTATTAAATTGGCTATTTCTAAAAAATAAATAAATAAAAATTGACTAAAATACAATTTTAATATTTGCAAATAGCTATTACATGCGATTTCTCTATTAAAAAAAACATGTTTAGTTGTATGCCCAAGCAAATAAAGCAAATAAACCCATTATATCATAGACATGGCTAAAATTATGTTCGGAGCTTATGAGTTGAAAAAAATATATTAAAAAATGAAAGGAATTTTAACAAAAGAAAATATAATTTGTTTCTATATTTGTAAATGTGGTTCAAAATCATTATACAGCTAAAAACTACCCCAATGCAGTTTCTTTTACTAAAAAGAAATAAGGATTAATTTTATTCCTTATTCCTGAATATACCAAAATGCAAAAATTAATCGGGCAAGTTATCCTTAACAAGGAATCATTCTCATTGTAGAACATTCAATTTCATGTCATCGGCTCAAGATTCTCACTATTGAAGTCTTAAAAGTAGCTTGATCATGCTCTCATAAACAAGCCTTCCTTTAAATAGTTTCCACATCAGAAGGAGAAAGTTTGGAAAAAAAAAAACATAATAATCTATATCGATGCAAAAAGCGGAAATCAGCAATTCAATTAATTCCTATACCTTCTTTAGATCAAAACAACATTCGGTAAATAATTTAAAAAGAAAATAAAAGAGCATAATCAAGCATTTTCGCGACTAATCGGTCCAAAAATACTGCCGTGAAAAACACTATCGAAGCGCCGTACTATACATGTATGTAATTGGGGAAAAAATGGCAAGTATGAATCAAAAAGGATAAAAAATTGTACAAAACTGCAGAGCCTCTCACTGCATAATATTACTGAACCGTCAGTCTCTGGAGATGATCTAAGAAGACCTCGAAGCTAACATCGTCGGTGAAGATGACGTCTCCTCCGGGAAGAGGAGCGTCGTTGTTGTACGTTGCTGAAGGGTTCAGCTTTGCCAGAAGAAACCGAGCCTGCAATAATAACGCACAAAATTAGACATTACGTATGATCTCCTTAAATTAGTAACATGGGACCAGAACCAGGAAATATTATTATCTTATTGAGGTTATTGATTTATCGAGTACAAATTTTATAGCATTCTTTATAGTCGTGTCTATAGTCGTGACCGGACAAAAGTATAGTTTAATTGAAATTACTAAATTTTTTGGTACAGCAAATTACTCCAGAGTCCGGACTGAGATACTTACAGCAAATTAAGATGCGATTTTTATTTTTTTTATTTGTGTTTTTATTTTGATTCTAATTTTGGAACTATAAAGATCTGGTTATAAAGAACTGTAATAAACTATAAAAGAAAACAAGTAAAATGGATAAGATGAAATAATTCAGGCTTACATAAAAATAAAGAAATGGGGGAATACCTGAGAGCTATACTGATCGCAAACCACTAAGCGAGGAACCGGAAATTTTCCCTTTACGATGGCATCCGAATCATCAATGGCAGCTTGCAACAACAGCGCAAATGCCTGCAAAAAATACAACCATTTATATTTCATATTCAAAAACAAATTCCCGAAAACAATTATTAACCATTTGTTTTAAGGAGTAATAAATCTGGGTGATTTTGGTATCATCATCGGCTTACAAGGCAAGATGTGAAAAATAACAAAAAAAAAAAAAAAAAAACTTGCTACTGCAAAGTGTTTGATGACAAAATAAAAAAGGCAAAGGCCCGATTATTGAGTAAAGAGAAAATTACTGAAAAATATAAACCGATATCAAAATTTAAGTCAGAAAAGAATACCTGGTGTTCAGGCATAGTATGATAGCCATATTTTCGCCACTGAGCAATTTTAAAACCATGGAAAACAACAACAGTGAAATATGAATCCAAAAGCAAAATCCTATCAGCTGCAATAGAAGCAACATCGAGAAGTGACGGTTCGGGGGCTGAATTCAACGAATATGAGATCAAAGAAGGCTGGATCATAACTACTGAGTTCGCAACGTTTTCCCGGTTTAAGATCATTCTGAAGTACGCAGTCTCATCTGGGCTGTTGTTGAAAACCTACGATCCAAGATAATTTTTTTAATCAGAATATATTTAACAGAAAATTATAATCTAATATACAGTAATTATCAACCATGCCCTCTGAACTTGTCGTGTTGTCAGAGTTTGCCATTATTTATTGTAGCAATTTTCCTCTAAATCGACAGTTTGAATGAAATTTTAAGCCACGTGCTAGTACATTTATGATCATTTTGACGAAACATTGAGCATTATATTATTCAAGAGGAAAATCGCTTTAATTTGCAAGCTCGGGGGGAACAAGTACAAAAATAAAGCTAGGGGGAAGCAGTGAAAACACGAAAACTTTAGCGGGGCTGGTTCATAATTACTCTAAAAAATATCACGTCGAAGGTTTTTTGGTATGGAAGAAGAAACGTACCTGGACGAATTGCGACCTTCTTAAATGAAAAATAAATTGAGGAAATATTGAGAATCGTGGAGATAAGCTGAAAGAAGATGGACTGTCTTTCTGATATTCTCCGAATTTGGAACAAATATTTATTAACGACTTATCGAGCCATCTAATTGGATCAAACTCTGCCTGAAATAAAAAATAATAATTGATGAAACCGCAAAATAGCCATAAAAACAAGCACAGTCGGACAAACAACTACAGCATAAAAGTCAAGTGGAGAGACGAATAAGAAATCAATTGGCTGAAAGATCCAATCATTTACGCCTATACGGTCTCTTGGATTCTTCTTATCTCAAAATCATTTTAACAAGCCTATTTTGAATGAAAAAAAAAATGTCTTAATCAAATAAACAAACAAAAAAAGTCTTTTTGGCTGCATTGAGAAATAAAATAAAAAATAAAAACCATAATAATAATTAGTTAATTGTCTAAGAGGACAAACATATCTATAGATATATGTAACATATTAAATGTCTTTCCTGCAAAGAGAGATAGGGATTACCTCGGTTTCCATTTTGAAAGAAACGAGGCGTGCCATGACTGCAGCAGCAGCTTCTTGATCAAATCCAGCAATCAAGTCCTGCAGAGCATAGTAAAGAGAGAATAAGATAATAATTCTCATATATTGAAAAAATTGAATAACAATTAAATAATTATATTGTTAGGAAATATAACAAAATAAAATAACAAGCTAATTCTATAAGGAAAATTTGATAAAAAACTACCCTCCATAGTCCATAATAATGTGTTTGGTATTTTGACCTCCTAGTTTACCAAATTGTAAGAATAACCTCCCTAGAAAGTTTATGACTAAAATAGCCTCATAAATTCGAACTAAATCGAATATTGTGTAGTTAGAGCATTTTGTCCATAGCTCGTTCATTTTAAGTTTAATAGGTCCATTCAAAGACAAGGATATATAACTTTCATCTTTGAAACTTTGTGAAACTCAGCCTAAAATAGTCATAAATGTTTGTCAAAGTTCCAGCACTTTTCAACAACGATCGTCAATCGTCATGAAGAAAAAAATTGTGACATAACTTTGAAGGTATTAGCCAAATCTCACAAAGCTTCAACATGATAGTCCTAGTTGTCTATCTTTAAAATGATATCTGAATTTACCTGTTTGGACTTGAAATGAATGATTAGGATAAACATCAAAATAATAAACTGCGCAATGTCCAATTGTGTCACTAAAATTTTAGGAAATATTCCCCAATAAGAAATTTAGTAACTATTAAATAAATGTAATACATGTACTAATCAGCTAAAAACTTTTTTAAATAAAAGATAGAAGTGATATTTCTCCATTTACAGAAAAATTACAAAAGCAGAGTTTTAAACTTTTAATGATGAAATTGAAAATAAAATAAGGGCTCTTAAGGGTAATAGCCACATTGAAACATAGCTTTAGCAAAATAGCCAAATTTTGGTTAATTTTATAAACTAGCCAATTAACCATTTACAAAATTTTGGTTAATTTTGTAAACTAGCCAAATTAGAAATTCACTTAAATGGTTAATTGGCTAGTTTACAAAATTAACCAAAGTTTGACTATTTTGCTAAACCTATGTTTTAATTTGGCTATTTGGTGCAATTTCTCATAAAATAATACTTGCCTGTACACTTCCCTGCCCAGTAACCCATCTTCTTGAAAGGGTTGTAACGCGAATTCTCATTTGGCCACTGCTATGCTGATAACTGCGGAAAAACATAAACTACCAAGTTTGAATTTTTTTCACCGTTGTTTTTTTTAACCTATTGTTAACTAAAAGATATTTTACTGTAAAGTATAAAATATGTAGTTGAGGAGCTCATACTAAGTTATAGATTGTAAGTAAAACTGATTATTAGTTGATTGAACTGTTGCATCTGGAATTTCTTTCTTGACAATTTCGAACATCAGGCACAACGATGTAGCTTTGTCCAGTCCACACAACTTCCACGCAGTTGTGCCTCCTTGGCCTATTACCGTGTCAGAACATAATGGACCTTTCTGCAAAGAATTATCAATGTAAGGATAAAACATGAAATACAAAATGGGAGAAAAAGTTAGAATTTTCACTGTATCACTCAGGGAATATTCTTACAATATATGTACAGAATAATTCGCTATTAGTCCCGAAAAAATAATGCAAATAACATATTTTTCAGGGAAACAGAGAATACTATGAAATATTTTTTATTCAGGTCTAGCTAATAGAAAATTAGTCAGGAAACTAATTGTATGTATGTACTGTATGCATAATTAGAAAAGATATTAATTGAGACACTATCTTTTACCTTTTCAAGAGATGCACAAGGACCAATTACGCCCTGAACTTTAATGTCTTTTGAGCAATTAATCTCAAAAATACCACTGCATGAGAAGAAAATCGAAAAATCAGTCAGCACTTGTTTAGAAGTCCAAATAGAAGCTAATCTGTAGCCAAAAAAAAAAAAGATTGCAAGTAAACAGGAAACTTAATGGAAAATCAAGAATTTCGAGAAGAACGAAGAACTCCGATAAAAATAATGAGATTTTGAGGCTTTCTTTTGAACTACTATATGAAGCGGATTCAAGGCCACAGCTTTTTTGAAACTACAGATTTCATAACCACCAAAAGCACATGTTTTCTACAAATTAAATCTATTTCGGTAATTTAATGAAACTTGAGAAGGACTGGTATGATAAAGATGGGCAGGGTTTTTGGAAAATAGCCTTTCAATGCACCATAAAGGAAACAAATATTCCAGGGAAACAAAAAAATCTTTAGCAGAAAGTTAAAATTAAAAATTTTACAGTTAGCAAAAATATTACAAAGTTAAAAGAGTTTAGCGTTGAATTCAACCAAAAGGATTCAGTGATGAATTTAGTATCTTACTTTGATGCCAATCCAAGATCATTATCGTCCGACTGGAAAAAACGTTTTAGCGTGTCTTTGAACACTGAATGCCCAAAACTTTCAGCAAGCACAACGAACCCACCGGTTTTTTCAATGGCAACTTTCATTTCTGCAATTCCCACCTGAAAGAGAATCGAGTCTATTAAGAATGACATCAAGCCTTAACATAACTGAATCTGATTATATGTCCTTATAAATAACAAAGATATAAGCAGACATTGTAGACACAACAGTAAAACAAAATTTACCTGGTCTAGGGCACAAGCAAAAAGATCAAGAACATGGCCTTGATGTATGAGCTGCTTGGAGAGCCCCTCATAGAACTTCACAGCTTTATGAAAATGTGGAGCAGAATCTTTATCCAAATCTTTGTGGGATCGAATTGGTTCCGACAAATTTTTGGACACGATCTACAGAAGAACACAGACCAACCCATCAAAAATTTAGACAAGTCAAATCCCCGCATATAATTCTCATGTCAAATAATTAAAGAGAAATTAAAAATTGCGCATAAAAAACCTCAAACAGACTTTGCTTAAATAATCAAGGACTTGCTATGGATTACAGACATCAATTCTTATGATCTAGAGATCTCTATAGTATGGCGAACATAAGCTTAGGTAACATACTAGCTACTTCTTCCATGTCGACTCGGTTTTTTCTTTTCAAAAGAACAACAGTTCCCACAGGGCTCATCGCATAACAAAGGCCAGAAATGAAGAAGAACCCTAATATCAAGAGGACCCCCTTCAGTAATTTCCCAATCATTATAGTCACTATTATAAGAAACATAGGGCTCATCGCATAACAACGATCATAAATAAAAGTTTTAACACTTTCTACATCAATTATAAGCATAGCACTGTATTTGACACTGAAATAGGACCCGCGGTTTAAATCAAACACGAAACGGGAACACTTTATTGATACATGTAATACTAGTCTCGAAAAAACTACTAATGATGCTTGATAGGAAAATCTACTAATCAAATATACCCTACAACTTAGATTAGATGCGTAGGTTTAGAAACCCTAAGCTGAAACTTTTCCAAGAAAGGAACCTTAAGAAACAAGCAAGGTCAGCATAACTTACCGCACCAGGACCTTCAGTAGACGGACCGCCCACAAACGCCATGATCCTTGCTCCGGAGCCAGGGAAACAAGCTCCAAGCAAGCTCGCGGCAATGCTCAGTGCTGTGCCAGTGCACCTCGGCGCACGCTGATCCACCGGAACTGGCCATGGATCCTTCTGCAGCTCCTCCAAAACCTAATCCATTTCATAACGATAAACATCAGAATTCAGCGAAACCGCACAGAATTGTGCAGCACAGCTGTTCATAATCGCACCGAATTGAGCACGAACTCGCACTCCGACGCCGGCAGCAGAAACCGCGCGATCGCCTCAGCGGAGAGCCCGTCCCGCGCACCGGCAATGACGCCGGTCGCAGGCCTTGGCTTCTTGAGGAAGAAACCCATGCTCTCGAGGAGCTGCTCCTTGGAGACGTCTTTGGCCCCTCTGAACACGTAATTTTTCGGAATCTGCCCGAATCCGAGCTCGTGCACGTGGACGAAGCTCCCGAACGTGATGAGCCCGACGAGGGCCTGATCGGGGAGGAGATCGATCGCCTGCGAGATCGCCGAGCGGAGGAAGCCGATCTCCTCCTCGATCACGCACGTGTCCAGCACGAACATGTAGACCTGCGACAGAGCGGGGTTCGAAGCCGAAGAGGCCATCTGATCCTCGTACTCGACGGTGGTGTACTGAGGGAAGAGCTCCGCGGGGAGAACCTCCTCGGAAATGGAGGAGTAGTGGGGAGGGAAGTGATTGCGCGAGAAGCAGAAGGGGCAGATCCAGAGCTTGGCGGCGAAGTCGACGATGGAGAAGGGGTTGAGGACGGCGCGGCAGCTCCGGCAGCGGAGAGGCCCGTAGGGGAGGAGCTGCGGGGCGGAGATTGGCTTGATCGGAGTGTAGATCGCCGCCGTGGGGACGACGCACTGGGCGGCGTCCTGCTTGGTGCCCGGGAGGACGTTCCAGGGCATTCGGACGCCGTCCTGCGTCTCCAAATCCATGAATTCCGCCATTGGAGAAGCTCGAGGAAGATTGGGAGATCAGTGAGTGTGTGCGCGGTCACTGCGAGGCGGCCATTAAAATGGCAATACAGAGAAACTCTGATAAAACTATAATTATGACATCATAATTAATTAATTAGTAGTAGACTAATTAAAAATTAGTTCAAGCTGCAAAGAAATGCGAGATCGGAGTCGCACATATTTGGGCTTGAAATTGAGCCCAATATATTTTGTAATTAGTTATGTTAGTTAGTCGTATAATATGATTACCTTAAAAAAATTAGAATAATATGATTAAATTAAAAAAATATATATTAACAGTTACAGCACTGCATAATTTAAGGATATATATATATATATATTATAAAGTATATACATCTCTAGAATATGAAAATATTTCGATTTTTTTACTAAAATTATTTATAAAAAGATTAATATTTTTTAACAAAATGGCTTTATGTAATAATTATTGATCATTTTAATAAACATATTTAATTCGATCGGCGTAATTATTTTATCCATAATTTAATATACTCATTTATGGAGTTAATAAAAAAAAATCACGCTGGCATGCAATGCCTTGCTCCATCTTTCATGATATATAAATCAAAATAACTCAGAAAGAAAACATAGAGGAAATTCATGAGATAAGCTTTTTGATGCAAAAAAGAGAGGCTGACATCTTCATGCATGCATAACAAATCAATGAATCGCATTTATGTATTAGGCTTATGCTCATTTACTTGCCATATTATATATTAATAATCTCTATGTAGTGTAGAGGGCGATTTTTACCGCCGTGCAGTCACAAAGATAATCGAAATAATTAGATAATTATGGATAATACGAATATCTCTGATTTATTATGATTCCGAGAGGACCCGGTTTCTTCCGTTTGATAGCTTGGACAATCGAAGATTACACACTCTAACCCTTGGGAGACCAGGAATGCTATGAATAAGCAAACTCGAAGACTCAAGGATTTATTCTCACAAACTCACGATAATAACGAATACTGAATACTAGAATATCGAATGAATATCATTATGCTAGGTTTACATTCGTATTTATAGGTTTGAAAGTCTTCTAGAATATTCCTCAAATCTTGCTAGGGTTTCCTGCTGAATTGCTATGATCGTAGTTGACCTTCCTTATTTTGCGTTGGATATCCCACGAAATCTTCAACCGAATAAGCCAATCATCCCTTCTTTCTCGCGATCTCGAATGAGTTCCTCTTTTAACGCGATTAGGCTTTCCCGAAGAGCTTTTCCTCGATGAACTTCCCTTTTCGCGACGAGGCGTTGGGCCGGCTTTATCGGATGCTGACTTCTCATGGGCTTCGCTTGCTGGGCCTTAATTTCTTTATTCTTTCATGGGCTTGGGTTCTTCAAGCAATCCTCCTCTTGCTTTATGTCGTTTATTCCACAAACGACAAAGGGTAGTGTTAAGAAGAGATTTGACCAAATCTGACCTTAACAGTTAGTCCCCTATTTTATCGAGTGTGAAACAGTTGATAAAATAAACCAAAATTACTCCCCGATAAGGTTTATATCCGACGAGGTTTCTTTCCGATGAAGTTATGCCTTCGAAGAGGATAATCCTCGAAGAGGTTTTTCCCTCGATGAGGGTTGTGTCCTTCGAAGACTCTTCCACTTCTTGCATGCTCACTGATGGCCTCGAATTCCCACGTAGTGCTGACTGGGCGCGATTCTCCAGGCTGTCAGATCTTGGAAATCGCCGTCAATCATTTCGCATTAAATGCGGGGTTTTTCCGCACTCGAGTGCCTTCGGTCTTTGCAACGACTCTTTTGATCTTCACCGTTGGATGATTTCTCCCGCTTCGATCCTGGACCATTGGATCCAAATGTGCCTCTTCAAATTCGCAAGATTTCCTCTATAAATTCAAACCTTGCCTTCAACTCAATCACTTTGTTCCAGATTTTCTCTCTAAACTCTCTCTGCAATTTTCTTTTCCGACTCTCTTCTTCTCAAGAACAAATCTTCAAACTTTCTTTCCGTTCACCCTCTTCTTTTCTGATCAAGAAAATGTCGAACCCGGGAAAGATTTTCAAGACTTGATCGCCGAAGTCTATAATGACCGAGAGGCATCTCGAGGATTTGAAGAAACACTACGTGGACTCCAGTCCCTGTTACCTGCGTCTCCCTCAGTCCGGCGAGCTTGGCGACGAGCCCCCGGAAGGGTACATCACTCTGTACAAACACTTCTTCCGGTCGGTGGAACTGCACCTTTCACTGCCTCATCTCATCGTGTGCTTCCTCCATGCGTACAAGATGCCAATCGGTCAGGTCAGCCCTAATTCGCTTCGCCTCCTTGTCTGCACCATGGCCATCGCTCTTGAGCAGAAAGTGGCCCTGACCTTGGAGGATTTGATGCGGCTTTTCAAATGGTCGAAGAACCCGAAGAATCTGGGCCGGTTCTTCCTCTCCTCCGCCGCGGGTGTCCACGTTATCACCCACACGCCGAACAACGAGTCCGGGTGGGAGAATAGGTATTTCTTCGCGCATCTCGATCGTCACACCCTCGGGCCGCATTGGGAGGCGCTTCCCACCAAGTGGGTCGACGAGAAAGAAGTGCCGAGGTTCAGGCCCATCGCGAATAAAGAGGACGACGAGCGCTTCGCTGGGGTCGTTCGGGCTTTGCTGGAAAATCCTCGTCGGAATTGGACGACGGACTTCGTCGGGACCCGCGTTCAAGCGTCGGGACTCTATCAACTCTGCCACATCGTGGGTAAACCACCGGCATCTTTGTGGCCGGTTGGGTTCCGCCTCGAGGAGGTCAAAGATGTGGTCCCTTCGTCCCCCGCTGTTCGGCAATCTCCTAAGCCGAAGAAGAAAACTCAAAAATCCACCCGTGGGTCATCGGAGCCACGGCAACGTCAAGGCCAAGATCCAGGACAAGGCCAAGATCCAGGACAAGGAGGTGGATCCTCCGATTCTCGTCGGGATCTACCGAAAACTGGCTTCTTGGGCATCGGCCCTCGGACCGGTGCTGACCGGTTTGTTTCAAGCGATAAAACTCTTCCTCCGAAGAGCAGTTCGGAGAAACGAACAAAACACAAGCACGACGCTGGTGCTTCTTGCTCTTCGGGGGTATCGACTTCCTCGGGGACGACTCGCTCTCGGGACGCGCCTCGTCCCTTGGAAAGCCGTCGCAAACCCGAGACTCATACTTCTTCGCGGACACCTCCTCGCGAGAAAGTAATCTTGAAGAGGAAAACCGCCGAAGAGGTACGCGACGCTACTCCTCCGAATAAGAACAAGGCTTCCGAGTCATCTAAGGAGATCGATGCGACTCCTCCGGCTTCGGAGACTGTCACCGTCGCTTCTCGCGAAGTGACCGTCCTCGCCGGGACGACCGCGTCGACCGTTCTTGCCTCGACTCCTCCGACCAAAGCCGGCGGAACCGTCGATGGGGCTCATGGGACCCCCGGTCCTTCTCCCACTTCTCGGGAGCGTTTCCGCTTTGACGACGACTTCATCGATTTGGTGTCGTCGCTGGATCTCTCGGCCTCCGAGGTAACATCTAGTTTTCCCTCTGCATTTTTCGCAATGTTCCCAAATTCCGTGTGTCTAATGGGTATGTATATGTATATTTTCTTCGTGATTTCAGACTCCGGCTTTTGCCGACGCGCCTCCTTGCTTGGAGGTTTCTTCCTTAGCTCCTCCCACACCTGCCGCGGAGAGACTTTCAGTCGCCGTCCCTACGGGTGACGAGGAGGGTTTGTTACCCGATGAGGCACTTGATGCTGCCGACGCGCTCCTTGTCTTGGAGCCCGTCGGACGGCATGGTGCTTCGGAGGGGGCTCCCCTTTCTTCTGAAAAGGTTTTGATCGAGGGCCACCCCGAGGGAGAGGATGGCCTTCTTGCGGACGTCATTCCTTCCGGTGTTTCTTCTCTTCCCGAAGTGCCTCGTCCGGAGGGCTCTTCGGAACCGAACGACGACGCCGGCGCTTCTGGGGTTAACGCCTCTTCGTCCGACGATGTCGGGATTTCTCTTTCTCCGCTGCCGAAGTTTCTTCCCAACTCCGGACCAGGAGGTTTTTCTCTTCCTCCTTGGGAGCGATTTCCGGCAGTTCCTACTTCGGAGTCTCCGCCGGAAGAGTGGAAAGCATACTCGCTTCGGGTCCTTCGGGACCTTTTCTGGCCCGAACCTTCTCGGACTCACGGCTTATCTCTGAGCGATGTCAGGGGTTATGGCCGGGCCGCCGCTACGCTTTTCCAGGCCCTCGCCCGTTTCAACACCGTTATTCTCGAAGAGAACATGAGCAGGGGCTAGAGCGTTCAGGAGATAAGCGACCTCCGAGCTAAGCTTGCCGACACCGAATCGCACCTCGGGTTTCCATCCTTGGGGAGCAAAAATATCGGGAAGCAGCCGAGCGGGCTTCCAATGAACTGGAGGCCGCGAGGGCCAAATTGGCGGAAGAGGCTTCGCTTCGCCAAAATCAGGAGAGGGAGCTTGCCGAGTGCAAGGCTAAGGCCGAGGCGAAGGTTGCGGCGCTGAAGGCCGAGTTGGATGGGGAGCGTAGGCGTCACTCCATGATAGTGAAAAGCTACGAGAAGCATCTCGAGGCGAAGAAGTGGCGGATGGCCCAAATCAGCGAGGCGGTGGGCGTACCTGCCGAGCAGGAGAGCCGGCTCGCTTCTCGAGTGGCCTCGTGCCTGAAACGCCTCGGAAAGGAACTCGAGGTATCGCAGTCAGAGGCGAAGTCTGAGCGCGAGGCGCGCCTACAACTCTTCGACCGGGCTCAAGACAAAGCGCAGCGCGCCTTGACGAGGTATAAGGCTCTTGAGGAGTCTATCAATTTTCATCGCCGCTCCGCCGCGTATGGGGCCAACGCTCGCCTTCTTGAGAAAGTTCCTCCTACGGCGACCATTGGGAGTCTTCTGCCTCGTCTTCCGAAGTATAAGACTTTGTCTGAGGAGAACGAGGCTAAGGCCCGCGAGCTGGATGACAGATCTCTCCTCGATCCTAAATCTCCTCCGCTTACCCCTGGTGCTCCCTCTTCTGCTGGTATCGATTGGGCGACCCGCTTCGTAGGTGGGGATGCCTCTTCGGCCTCCGATGGCCTTGATGAGTATGGTACCAACGACGGGGTCGTCACTTCCACCAACGGAGCGGTTGCCACCGAAGCGGACGCCTCTACCGTCGAAGCGGTTACCAACGAAGCGGTAGGGGGGGAGGAAGGCTCTTAGGCCTTTTCTTATAGCTTTTCCTATATACATTTATTTACATTGTCCTTCCTTTGTAACTCCTTTGATGGATTTTATCAATGAAAAGAACTTTCTTTATCTTTAAATTGTTTCTACGCTTGTTGCTTCTCTTGTGTTCCTGTCATTACTTCTGGCTAAACTTCTTTTCTCAGGGTGACGAATTTTTCCATACTTCGGAACCGTTATTTTACTACGAGGATGTGCTAGCTTCTTTTCTTGCGATCGACGAAGACCATCCCGCTATACTCGAGGAGTTTGTCCAAGATATGATAAGGCGTGCGGCTGCCTCTCTCTCCGGAGTCATGGGCGACGAGACTCCCTTTAGTCCTTCTTCGGCCTACGTGATCGAGTTTATGATGCTGAGGCCTGTAAATTATGCCGCCGTAGAAGATCTTCTTCAGGACGTGCTCTCCGAGAATGGGGAGTTCGTCATAGAACAAATAGCCGATAGGGTTGTTCGGGAGGATTGACCTTTCCCTGCTGTATCTGGATAGATTTGTATAAAGTATTGTATTGTATTTGTAACGAAGTTTTATCAATAAAATCTATGACTTTCGTACGCTATCGATAAAGTATGGGAGTATGTGTACTCCGCTTTTTTTTTTTTTTTTTTTGGCGATGAGCTTGTCGGTGTGCACCGGGCTCTGTCGCAATGAAGTGCTTGGCACTGATTTGTCGGCGATGAGCTTGTCGGTATGCACCGGGCTCTATCGCGATGAAGTGCTTGGCACTGATTTGTTTTCGTTGGCCTAATATGCCGTAGTAGTGTCTTTTGTATGCTCGGCCCATTTGCCGTAATAGTTTGTGATATTCGGCGATGAGCTTGTCGGTATGCACCGGGCTCTGTCGCGATGTATCGATCAGAATTTGCGCCGGAGCGGCTTTGTATTTTCTTTGATTTGTCGGCGATGAGCTTGTCGGTATGCACCGGGCTCTGTCGCGATGAAGTGCTTGGCACTGATTTCTCGGCGATGAGCTTGTCGGTATGCACCGGGCTCTGTCGCGATGTATCGATCGGAATTTGCGCCGGAGCGGCTTTGTATTTTCTTTGATTTGTCGGCGATGAGCTTGTCGGTATGCACCGGGCTCTGTCGCGATGTATCGATCGGAATTTGCGCCGGAGCGGCTTTGTATTTTCTTTGATTTGTCGGCGATGAGCTTGTCGGTATGCACCGGGCTCTGTCGCGATGAAGTGCTTGGCACTGATTTCTCGGCGATGAGCTTGTCGGTATGCACCGGGCTCTGTCGCGATGTAGTGCTTGGCACTGATTTCTTTTGTGATACGTGTTTATTTGAATCAGCGATAGAATATTGTCTTCAGAGACGAGCCTCGTTAAACCCTTCGAGTCCCCCAATGGGTGCGGCTCGCGAGGGAAGAGTACTCCATATTTTATTGAATAAAGCCGGAGCCAATCGTGCGGATCCCGAACAAGTAGGGTCGGGAGTCCCCTGTTAAATAAACTTAAAATAAAATAGAAAGACTTAAGAAAAACGGAAAGAAATCTTAACTAAAAACCGAAATTGTAAGGCGCCGATGACGTTCTTTATTGGTAGAATTTCTTCAAGTTCTTGACATTCCACCTTCTTATGACCTTGACTCCATCGGTGTTCTTGAGTTCGTATACCCCTGGCTTGACGATGTGGGTCACTGTATAAGGGCCTTCCCAACTTTCACCTAGCTTTCCCGCGTTAAGCTCGGCTGTGTTCTGGAACACCCGTCTGAGGACCAGTTCTCCGACTCGGAACCTTCTCGGTCGCACCTTTTTATTGTAGAAACGTGCGATGGTGTTCTGGTAATTCGCTATATGAACTCTGGCTCGCTCCCGTCTTTCGTCTATATGGTCGAGCTGGTGAAGCAGGTCCTGGTTATTGTCTTCTTCGTGGTTTGGTGCCCAGGATCGCCGGAGACTGGGGGCTCCTACTTCCGCCGGGATCACCGCTTCCACCCCAAATGCTAGAGCAAAAGGAGTTTCTCCGGTGGCTGAATGTGGCGTTGTCCGATAAGCCCAAAGTACCCCCGGGAGTTCGTCCGCCCACAGCCCTTTCTTCTTGTCGAGCCGCTTCTTGAGGCTGTCGGTGATCGTTCGGTTGATTGCTTCGGTGTTCCCGTTCCCCTGGGGATATCTTGGCGTAGAAGTGTTCAGCTTTATCTTCCATCGTGCGCAGAAACCTCTGAACTTCTTCGAGATGAATTGTGACCCGTTATCTGCGATTATCTCCCTGGGGAGTCCGAAGCGAGTGATTACGTTCTTCCAAACGTAACTCTCGACATCGGAATCCTTGATATTGGCGTATGCTTCGGCTTCGGTCCATTTGGTGAAGAAGTCCGTGACCACCAGCATGAACCTCTTCTGTCTTGCTCCGATTGGCATAGGACCGACGATGTCCATGGACCACTTCATGAAGGGATAGGGCACCGATACTACCGATAGCTCTTCGGCCGGGCAGTTGATTGCTGGGGCGTGTCGCTGGCATTTCTCGCACTTCCTGGCGTGGTTGGTGCAATCCGCTCGCATTGTTTCCCAGAAGAAACCTTGTAACTTGGCTTTCCTCAATAGGTTGCGTCCGCCTGAATGGTTACCGCACTCTCCGCTGTGGATTTCATCCATGACGTAGTTCGCCTCTTCTTTGCCTAGACAGCGTAAGTAGGGGCCTACGAGGCTTTTGAAGTAAAGCCTACGGTCTATGATCGTGTACCGGGAGCTTTTAGTCTTTATTTTCCGCGCCTCTTGTCGATCTTCGGGTAACTTTCCTTCGACCAGGTATGCTCGGATGGGGGTCCGCCAATCTTCGTCTTCGGTCTCTTCTACTATTCCTGGCTCTTCGTCCTCGCTCTCTTCTTCTTCTATGAGCTGAGTTTCTTCGTTGGTTTTCTTCTGGACGCCGTCGCTGTCACGAGTGCTGCCCTCCTCGTCGTTTTGTCCTTCCTCGCTCACTTTTAGCTTCTTCTTATTGGGCCCTTCGCTTCTCTTGATGCTAGGCGTCTGAAGCGTTTCTACCGTAATCGATCGGAGCTCTCCTATCTGGGTAGTCGACCCCAGGCTCGCCAAGGCGTCCGCGTGGTTGTTGTCTCCTCTGGATACTTGTGTTAAAGTGAAGAAATCGAACTTCTTCTCGAGAGACTTGACAACCCCAGCGTAGGCCTCCATCCTTTCATCGTTCGTTTCGTACTCTCCGCTGACTTGCTTTACGACTAGCTGAGAATCCGAAAAGGCGTTCAAACTCTTTACTCCGATGGCCGTGGCTGATTGCATCCCGACGATGAGCGCCTCATATTCCGCTTCGTTGTTGGTAGAGCAATAGGCGAGGCGGCACGCTTTCTCGATCACTTCTCCCATCGGGGAGATGAGCCGGATTCCGATTCCTGATCCCATCGAAGTCGCCGATCCGTCGACGCAAAGTTTCCAAGTGCCGGCTTCATCGCTCAGCTCCACGGGCTCCCTAGGTAGCTCGATGAGGAAATCGGCTAATACTTGCGACTTCAGACTTGTCCGCAGCTGGTATTCGATGTCGTACGCTCCTAGCTTTATGTTCCACTTCGTGATCCTGCCGGATTGGTTCGGGCTTTGAATGATGGAGCGAATCGGCCTGTCTTTCATGACGATGATCGTATGGGCTTGGAAATGGAAACGTAGTCTCTCCGATGCGTCGTATACGGCTAATGCTAGCTTCTCGATGGTGGGATACCTCGTTTCGGCGTCGAGGAGCTTTCTGCTGATATACGAGACTGGCTTTTGCTCCCCTTTCTCCTCTCGAACTAGCACTTGGCTTATTGCTTGATCGGACACAGCGATGTACAGGTAGAGCGGCTCTCCAGGTTCCGGCTTTGTCATAACGGGCGGCGACGATAGGTAAACCTTCAGCGCTTGGAAAGCCTCTTCGCACTTGTCGGTCCATTCGAACTTCTTGTTTTTCCTCAACAGCTCGTAGAATAGAAGAGTTCGATCCGCTTGTCGTGAAATGAACCGCCTTAGCGCGTTGATCCTTCCTGTCAGCTTCTGAACCTCTCGCCGGTTTCTTGGCGATGGCATGCTCTGAATGGCTTTGACCTGTTCGGGGTTTGCTTCGATTCCTCGTCGGGTGACCATCTGACCTAAGAATTTCCCGGATGAGACGCCGAAGGTGCACTTAGTGGGGTTCAGCTTCATCTGGTGTTTGTTGAGGACGCCGAAGCATTCCTCTAAGTGCTCCACGTGCATTGCCGCTTTTAGAGATTTGACGACCATGTCGTCGATATATACCTCCATGCTCTTCCCGATCTGTTCGTGGAACATCTTCGTCATTAGCCTCTGGTAGGTTGCCCCGGCATTTTTCAGACCGAAGGGCATAACCTTATAGCAGTAGGTTCCTCTTTCACTGACGAAGGCTGTCTTTTCTTCATCGTCTGGATGCATTCGGATCTGGTGGTAGCCTGAATAGGCATCCATGAAGCTTAAGAGCTCGTACCCGTAAGTGGCTTCGACAAGGCGATCGATGTTTGGCATCGGGAAGCTGTCCTTCGGGCACGCTTTGTTGAGATCCGTGAAGTCGACGCATACTCTCCACTTGCCATTCTTCTTTTTAACCACGACGGTGTTGGCTAACCACTGGGGATATTTTACCTCCCTGATGGTCCCCATAGCAAGCAGCTTGTCTACTTCGTCGTTGATGATCTTGTTCCGGTCGGAGGCCATCTTTCTTCGCTTCTGTATGACGGGCTTGTGCCCGGGGTCCGTGTTAAGCCGGTGGGTGACCATCGTCGGATCGATTCCCGGCATGTCTTCGTGAGACCACGCGAAACTTCTCCGGTTCTTCTTCAGGAATTCGACCAGCTGAGCTTTGATCTCTGGCTCGAGTCCTGCGCCTATACCGACGGTTCTGGTTGGATCGGAATCATCAATGCAGACCTGCTCTATCTCTTCGAGCTGCGGGCCTCCTAGTCTTTCTTCGGCAATTTGGTCGTCCACATCTTCCGCGTTGAGGATCTTGGGGATGCCCGGGGGTCCTTCTTTTCCCTTTTTCCTGCGTCGCTTCCTCCTGATCGTCGATGGTGGAGGCGGAGCAGACGCGGCTAATTGCTATTGAGCGGCTGGCTTGCTGCCGCTGCATTCATCCTTCTCGACGTCCTTGGGCGCGCTCATCGCTCGGTAGTGCATCATGTAGCAGATGCGATAGGCTTCGCTGCTTCCTCGGACTTCATCGATGGTTCCTTCTACCCGTCCGGGGAATTTGATGCATCGGTGATACGTGGACGGGACGGCCTTCATCGAATGAATCCATGGTCTCCCGAGGATTACGTTGAAGTGCGATCGCACGTCCAACACTATGAATTCGGTCATCCGATGGACGGTTCCGGCGTAGACGGGGAGGCTCACCGTTCCCAGCGAGATAGCTACGTCTCCGTTGAAGCCAGACACCTTGCGCGGACGGCCTCCGATGGCCAAATCTTCTATCTCCATTCGTGTCAGACAGTCGTAAGTAATGACGTCGACCGAGCTTCCATTGTCGACGAGGACGCGAGCAACGTCGCATCCTCCTATGTTAAGCTCTAAAACTAGGGCATTGTCATGCTCGTCTGCGCATACTTCTTCGTCGACGAACTCTATCGTCGTCTTCGGACCGGTCATCCGCGCATCTTCCTGAGCGGACTCCATCCCTCTGCGTTGGTAGGCCTTGATGCTGTTGATGGAATCTTCGTAGAGGCGGGATCCCCCCATGATCAGATCGATCCTTGGTCTTGCGGCTGGCCTCCCATCGTTCGGGCGTTTCCCCGATGCTTCCTCGATTGTGAGGCTTCTTTTTGGGGCCTCTTGGTTTCCTCCCGCGCGCTGTGCTGGCGCCTCCCGCTTGTTCGGCCACGATCGGTTGTTGTTGTTCCATGGTTGAGTGGGCTTTTGGGAGACGTCTTGGAATTCCCCCTGCTCGATCCTCCTTTGGATCACCTTCTTCAGAGTGGCGCACTCGTCGGTAGCATGACCGTGGTATTCGTGGAAGGAGCAGTACTTGCTCATGTCTCTCGGCCAAGGCTTTCTCTCGTAGCTGCCTCGGCCACCGGAATGACCTCCTCGGCCGCCCGAAAATCCTCCTCGGCCTCCGGAATAGCCTCCACGGTTGCCAGAGTAACCTCCTCGATTCTCTGGAAAGCTTCCCTGGTTGCTCGGGAAGTACTCTGGTTGTGAGTTTCCTTGCGGGAGTTCCTCCTGCCGATTGCCTTCGCGGTTGCCGAGTGCTTCTTTCTTTCCGTCCACCTGGTAGACTCCGTGTCCAGGGTTTTCCCTGATCCTTCGCTCGTCGGCCCCGTCTCTGTTTCTCCGATCTCGTCGTTCCCCTTCTCTCCTTGTTCTGGACGACGATCCCTCTCGTCCGTCTCTAGCTTCCTTCCTTTCTGGCCTGGTTCGGCCTTCAGCTTCCTCTTCTAGCCTTTTCTTGATCGCCTTATTTTCCTCCATGTCCAAGTAGATTGTTGCTTTGTGGAGCGCGTCTTCTATCGAGTTTGGCAGCGAGACGCACAGTTCGTCGTTGAACGGAGATTGGTAGTACAAGCCATGCTTCAGAGCTTGGACCGAGACGACGTCCTCGATCTTCGGGATTCGGAACATGACGTTCTTGAATTTCTCTATGTATTGCCAAAGAGGTTCATTCTTCCCTTGCTTGACATCGAAGAGGTTGGACACCGTCAACTCCGTCTGTACGTAGATGGAGAAGTGTTTTAGGAAGAGGGCGACCAACTCGTCGGAGGTGTTGATGGAGCCCGGCGTCAATCTCGCGAACCAGTCGCTGGCGCGGCCCTGCAAACTTGCGATGAAAAGTCTGCATAAGACGGCTTCCTTCCGGACCTCCTCGCCCCCGATGTGGTCTGTCGCGATTCGGAATGACTTCACGTGTGTATGGGGATCCGTATCCCCTTTGTATGGCGTGAGTCTGATCTTTGATAATTCCTCCAACTCTATCCCCCGAATCCTTGTCGTGAACGGGGTGATTCTGGCTTCCCTCACCATCCTGTCGATTTCCGGTGCCGAACTCGTCGCCTAGTGCACCTGCGATGCGACTTGTCCGAGCTTGACCTCCATCTTTGCTGACATTAAGGCCATCACCTTGGCCACCTCTTCGGCTACTCTCGCCGCCACGTCCGTCGTCGCATTGCCCGGTGTGTTCCCCGGCGTGTCTTCCACTCGATTCGCCGTGGTTGGCTGGACTGCGTCCGTGTCGAAGAGGTTCCTGATGAGCGATGGGGTTGACATGTTTACCGGTGCGTCCGTCGTCACCGTGTCTCTGCTGGCGCTTCCCCCGGTCCCTCGTGCGGCCGATTCTGCTATCTGATTCGTCGGGCGCGGTCTCTCCGCGCGCTCTAGGAGGCTTGCGAGGCGTCTGTTCTCCGCGGCCTGCTCCTCTATCCGTCGGGCGGACTCCTCGGCTTTGCTGGTGACCTCCGTCATCTTTGCGATGGCCTCGGCCAGCTGTTGTTGCATTCGCTGCATGGTTTGCTCCTGGGCGGAGCTGGCTTCCTCGGTTGACATCCTCCTTCCTTCCTTCGATTTCCTGGCTGTGCGATAGAAAGAAACAAAGCCCCTCGGTGGGCGCCAAACTGTAGAGGGCGATTTTTACCGCCGTGCAGTCACAAAGATAATCGAAATAATTAGATAATTATGGATAATATGAATATCTCTGATTTATTATGATTCCGAGAGGACCCGGTTTCTTCCGTTTGATAGCTTGGACAATCGAAGATTACACACTCTAACCCTTGGGAGACCGGGAATGCTATGAATAAGCAATTTCGAAGACTCAAGGATTTATTCTCACAAACTCACGATAATAACGAATACTGAATACTAGAATATCGAATGAATATCATTATGCTAGGTTTACATTCGTATTTATAGGTTTGAAAGTCTTCTAGAATATTCCTCAAATCTTGCTAGGGTTTCCTGCTGAATTGCTATGATCGTAGTTGACCTTCCTTATTTTGCGTTGGATATCCCACGAAATCTTCAACCGAATAAGCCAATCTTCCCTTCTTTCTCGCGATCTCGAATGAGTTCCTCTTTTAACGCGATTAGGCTTTCCCGAAGAGCTTTTCCTCGATGAACTTCCCTTTTCGCGACGAGGCGTTGGGCCGGCTTTATCGGATGCTGACTTCTCATGGGCTTCGCTTGCTGGGCCTTAATTTCTTTATTCTTTCATGGGCTTGGGTTCTTCAAGCAATCCTCCTCTTGCTTTATGTCGTTTATTCCACAAACGACAAAGGGTAGTGTTAAGAAGAGATTTGACCAAATCTGACCTTAACATGTAGTTTATTTTGATTTAATATCTTTTGATTTATTTTGTGAGAGATCTTAGGAAACTTAATTAGGCTGGCTTTATCACTTCTTATAAATCGTTGTGGGGATTAGTGCTGATTTGATTATGAAAATTCGAACTTCGAAGCTTGTTCAAAAAATTCATCAATTTTGTAATGTTTCGAGCTACATCACTATCATGTTGAATGATACTTTGTTTTCCAGAGATTTTAGATTTAACGTATGATTTTTTTATTACAATGTTTCTCGAGTTGGTCGGGGTGGGCCGGTCCGGGCCTCAACCCGTTAGAATCACACATTGAATAGGTTGGGCTTCACCCGCGCCGTTTAATGTACGGGACGGGAGCCATCAACGCCCACTCCGGCCTATGTACCATTACCCATAATGTCAGGGAGTAGGACAGGTTAAGCTTTTATCAGTAGAGTTTATTTGGCTTTTAAGAAGATAAAACAGATTAGGTCTTTACGGAAAGTTATAGATTTTTACAGAAGCATTGTATTATATTATTATATTGGCTAATGCGGGCCCTTAGTTTATAATTTGAGTTCACTCGATTTTTGAATACTTATTTCTAGGGGTGAAAATTTTGTACTTAGTTCCCAGTTTTGTCCCGGTACCGGACCGTTTTGGGCAAAATATCAGTTTTTTCTTACTAGTATAACCTTAAAAGGGAAGTCCCGGTTCCGGTTTAAAAAACCAAAACCAAAACCAATTCAAAATATGAAATTCCCGGTTTTCTTGTCCCGGTTCCGGTTTTATGCCGTTTTGTTATAAGTTTGTCGTTTTTTAACATGTCATTTCTTATAAGCAATGAGATTTGAATTTGGTATTGTGAAGTTCACAACGTGAACTCGGATCTTGCATTTTTTTATTTTGTATTTTACTTTTGTACTCGGATTTGGTATTTTACATTTTGGATTTACTCGGATATGGTATTTTACATTGTGGATTTACTCAGATTTGGTAATTTTCATGTTTCTATCTTGGATTTTGTCCCGGATTTGTCTCGGTTTTCGTCCCGAAATTTGGTCCTAAAAAATTGAGATTTTAATCGGTGTCCCGGTCCTGGTCCCGGTTCTGATTTAAATAAAAAACAAGGACTTTTCATAACCAGAACCAGAACCGGGACAGAAAACTGTGTCCCAGTTTTTCCGGGACAGGGACAAAAAATAGTCAAATTCCCGGTTCCTGGTTCTGGTTTCAGCCCTACTTATTTCAAAACTTGAGTAATATAATTGCAAATGAAATTCATAAATGCATATACATAGAAATTCAAACACATACTTCATAGAGATCAAACACATTCATATAGTTCAAATTTTTAGAAAATAAATTGATTAGTGAATAATGAAATTTAATGAGTGAATGTGAAAATTAGTCAATGAATTATGATATTGATTAGAAAATTATGAGATTAGTTAATTATAGAAGAGATTAATGAATTATGAAATATTAGAGTGGGCTTTGCTGACCAAGCCCATTTGACACACAAGCTAAAGTATGTAGAAAATTTAATTTATAACTGCATGGTAATTAAATTAGCCGAATTAAAACATACTTAAGTCATTTATTAACGGGAAAAACGAATTATTCTTTGCGGCCATTAATCGTAAGTTAAAGTAAATCAGGCGATTTTTTGTTTGCAATATTAGAGTGAGTTTTCTTCGCTTATAGTTTAGCTAGCAGATATATTTTGTTTAGGAGCAATATAATCGTTGCCTATTCCTTAGGGTTTGTTAGTATCTCATGGTAAATAAAGGCGTATATATATATATATATATATATTTTAAACATATATATATTCGGCTCTAGAAATATTTTTACGCTTTCATGACTGGTGCTTTTTATTTCTTGCACAAAAATGTTGAGAATGATGTGTACACTGCTTGTGTTTTCTAGTGGATGAGATGAGACCCTATTTCAAATTTCAAAGTGCAATGGATCCTTTGGCATGGCTTTGATTCCATGCCTTTGCATTTTGACTTAGGGTTTGATCCACCAGAAATTACGAGTCACCGAATCCAACATCTCGTCCTTGTTCTACGTCGCGCTTGAAGCAGATCTTGGTTTTATCTGTTTTATTTTGTCAACTAGTTGTCGATTTTTGCAAACATGAGCTAAGGCCCTGTTTGGTATTGCTTATTTATAGGTTTTTTGCTTTCTTTAGAATTTTTAAGCTAATATTTGTGTTTGTTAAGTTACCGTAGAAGCACTTCAATACAAAGTTTAATTTTTTCATAGACAAATTTCAAAAGCAGGTAATACATACTTTTGCTAAAATTTACTTTTGTTTTTCTTCTTCTTTATCTTCATAAATATTTATTTTGGAGTGGTACGAGTACCAAAAACATACATTATTATTGCGGTTAAGATTCGAATTCTTTTTAAGTGATAAAAGTATCAATTTTTATGTTCATATTTTAAAATTATTGTAATTAAAGTACCTTTTTTTATGGTAAGAAATACCAATTTATTACGTCCGTTTTTAATGATTTCGGTTGAATGACCAATTCTTATTGGGTGGTAAAAGTACTAAAAATATTTTACTATTGCGGTTGAAGTATCAATTCTTTTAGGTGGTAAAAGTACTATTTTTACGTTCACATTCTTAAATTATTATAGTTAAAGTACCAATTCGTTTTGGAAGGTAAAGTATATATCTATAAAAAAATACATATTATTATTGCAATTAAGTATTAATACTTTTTAGTTGGTAAAATTACTTTTTTTTACCGTGGACGAAAGAAACGTGGATTTAAAAAAATTAATACTTTCACCATAATTATTATCAAATAGAAGCACAAAGGCACAACAAACTAACAACAGTTTTTTATTTTATTTATTGAATAATTATATTATTTAAATTATATATATTTATATTTTTATATTAATATTGAAATTTAATTTATATTATTTATGTGTGCTTCCGTATTTTTTTACATTTAAAAGCTAGTTAAGTAAAAGTGTTTACAAAACACTACACTGAAACTTTTAAAAAAACTAATTATTTTTCATTTTGATTAACCAAATTACTTTCTCTGATAGCACTTCATCTAACATTACTTTTTAAAAGCAATTCTGAAAACAGCACAACAATGCCAAATTGGGCCTTGTTACGCTGCACGGCTCAATGACGAGCTGACGCTCTGCTCGGATAAATGTGGTGAGGTTAGTGAGTTTTGTGATTGTTTTTCGTTTTTATTTGCAGTGAGTCAAGTTTGCTGTTAAATATTTTGGATCTTATTGAGTTGAGTTGTTATTTGTGTAGTTGAAACTTGAAACTAGATATTTATAATCTTGGAGAATAGCTAGACAAACTGGTACCAATATTTACGGGTTTTGATTAAAAAAATCTTAATATACTTTTGTAAAGGTCTGGGAATCTTGAATAAATATTTCATAAAACACCAATAATTGGCTTTTTATTCTACCACAATTATATCCCTAATTTATAACATTTTTATACAGTTTTTTAAGTCTCTAAAAAGTAAAAACTATCTAAAAAACTCAAAGGTGAAGGTGTCTAAAAAAATTGAAGAATAGTTATAGAATAAAAAATCCAATAAATTGGTGTTTTGATGAATACTTATCCAAGTTTCTGTATTAAAGTAACTAAAATGCTTAGAAGACATAATTTAAAATACTACTGAAATGAAATCCAAGCAATATCCCAGAGTCAAAACAAGAAAAGTCAACCAAGTAGCAGAAAAGCAAAAAGCAAAGCCATGCATGATCAGCTAGGTTGCCCAAACCATATCACATGACCTTTACACAGAAAATACTCATATCATAGCAAACGAAAACGAAAAAACAAGATGAGTTATATCAAGCTACCTCGTCGCCAGTCTCTTCTCTACGTCTTCGTTGAAGAGGTCTTCGATATGCTTACACTGTGTCCTAGTGGCGCCTGCCCCGGGCCGGAGGAGGTGCGCCATCTTCCTTGAAGATATCCTCGATACGATTGCACTGTGTCCTAACGGCGCGGTCCCTGCCCCTGCCCCTGCCCCTGCCCGGAGGCGCGTGAACTCCAGAAGCTTCTTCTTTTATATGCTTGCGCTGTGTCCTAATGGCGCTTTGGAAGAGCTTCTTAGCGTTAATGTAAATGGGTCCTGATTCTACAGCCGGCTTCTTGAGAACCTGCACACCTCTCATAGATGTACCAGCCATGAAAGTCTCTACATAGGCCTGCAAAAAAGGAGCCATTCGAACAGCGTCCCGTCTAGCAAGGTTAGCTTCGTCTTTTTCCGCAGCAGGGAGTGTCGGTTTGCCATAGACATGACTCAAGGTATGGTATCTCCAAGGATCTCTCTTAATAATAGCCGTGACTTCATCGATCCTTTTGGCGTCATATTTGCCCGCCTCCCGGATCTCGTCCCACCAGTTAGATGCACGCATGTGCTCGATAACGGCCGCGCTGGCAGTGATTATGGTAGAACCTGCAGGTGCATTTGAAGCCCGGATGCGGAAGCAGTTAGCTATAGAAGCGTCATCCCGGTTTGCAACAAGAACGTCCATCGGCCGTTTCATCTCGATCCAACGCAGGGCTTTTCCGTACAACATATCCTCTGGCAGGTATCTAGTGAAGACAGACTTAAGGGAAGAAGAACCTACCATTCGCTCAAGTCGTGGAACGTATTCAGTAGTGTTAGCAAGGAGGCTACCGTAGCTAACACCGAAGGTTCTAAAGTGGTACTCAGCGAAGAAAGGAAGGAAGCCGCATATAGCTTTGGCTTCGAGTAGGTGTTTCTCGTGAAGTTTAACGTCGTCGAGGAGTGTCTTCATCGATCCATCCGGTGTAGCTACGCGTTTACAATACTTCTGGTTAGCGAACCATCCCATCTCGAAAGCCACCATTCGAAGAAAAGCCCATTTCACCTTATTGACCTCTTCACCTTCCTTGATCTGTTCCTTGGCCAATGCATAGACTGCGGCGGCGACTGGCCTAGGGACATCGAAGTAACCCGTGCCCTTGTTGACGTCTTTCGGGTCAGCAATCTCGATGTGCTTGTCGATAGGGACTAGCATGTAAAAGCCCCGATCTAGAGAGGGATTCGTTTCGTCATCATAAGCGGGAGCGAATAGCTCCCAAAAGTCAGCCCAAGTTTCTCCGAAATCAGCCGTAGCACGTTCATGGTCGAAAGCTCCATCTTCTCGGATATACTTATTCAAGTCAGTAGGAATCGGGTATACTCCACCGGGGTTGCGTCTGTTGTACTCGTCTTCCTGGTGAACGGAATTCCCGGCATGAACCTCTTGATGTTCCGGGGCAGTAGGATTGGCAAGTGGATCTACACCGGTACCTCTGTGTGTTGGGTCACCCCCGAGATCCAACGGTCCCGTTGGTGGTTGTCTAGTAGTTGCCATTTTGCACTAAGGAGCTCGTTGATGGTGCAGGGATTAAGGACCTTATAATGGTGCAGTGCTTGACCTCAAACTGAAGTTGGTGTCGCTTTAGTTGCCGTAGAGTATAGATGTTGAAAGAAGTTAGACCGGTTGGAATTCTTTGGGAAGACCCTACTCTTAAATGTCATTGGGCTAAATTAACGAGCCATACTACGTATATTAATATGCCATAAATGTATGTACATATGCTTCTTTAGTTCTTTATGGTCATTCTTAACAAATAACAAGTACGGAAATTTGTGATTAAAGTCCTCGAACTCATTTGTTTCTTACAAATATGTTTTTGATCTTAATTTTTGGCGGTTAAAGTCTTCAAACTCGTAATATTTTAACAAATAGGTCCCTCACCATTAATGTTGACTATTAAGTGTCACGTGGCATCTATAGGATTACTACGTGGCAATGCCATGTCAATTAACTGCTACATGGAAATTTTTTGTATTCTTTCAAATAATTTTTCAATAAAAAAACTTTATTTTTATTTTTATTTTTATTAAATAATTAATAATTTTTTTAAATATAAACGATATTATCAAGACAAACATATGATTATTATCAATATTCTTGTAATTAACAAACAAATTATTGATTATTTAATAAAAATAAAAAATAAAACTAAATATTGATTATTTAAATAAAAATGTGCTATATATTATCTATGTATAAAACAATAACAATTGGAATAATAATATCTATTTGTTATTTTGTTGTTTTTTTCTTTGTGATATATAAATATTTATTCTATCAAAATTTAAATATTTTATCAATTAAATAAAACAAAAAAAAATTAAAAATATATTTTTTAATGCCACGTGGCAATTGAGCGATGTGGTATTGTTATGTCGTAGCTAGTCAATTGAATGACACATGGCTCTTAATAGTTAAGATTAAAAGCCACGGATCTTTTTGTAAGAAGTTGACGAGTTTGAAGACTTGAGCCACCATCAATTAAGTTTAGAATTTTATCTCTAAAAAATAGATGAGTTCAATTATTTTAGCCGCAAATTCCTCTAGCAATCAATTAAATGTCATAAATATTAAATGGTCTTTGACCACCATCGTGTATTGGGTTCTTAGTTGTTTTTTATGTTTTCAACCCCTGTGAGAGCAGTACGATATGTCTTTTATTTATTGCTTACAATTATCTCTTCAAGTTGCAGGTTTTTATTTATTTATTCATTATTATTACTATCATTTTTGCAATATATTTTAAGGCTTAATAGGCAGAAAAAATCGTGAATTTTCTTTGCAATAATTCAAATTTCGAAAGTTGTGAGTGAACTTTCATCATATACACATAGTATTTAAAATAAAAGCTAAAGAGAAGGAAAAAAAGTGTTAATTTATGTGTAATAAATTCAAAATTTACGGAAATCGTGAGACGAAATAAATCAAAACAACAAATTTTTATTGACCTTGGGTCTTTGATGGACTCATTACTACAGAGAAACTTGAAAGAAAAAAAAATACCTTTAATTCTTAAAAAAATCCATCAAGTTTCGTAACTCTAATACAAGTCGGGTTTAATATCCCCCAAAAAAAGCTGAAAACTGCATTCGGCATTCGGGTTTAATACAGAATCCAATCTTGAATTCGGATAAGGTCCGGTTCCAGTTTAAAAACGATTAACCGGTATTATGTTCTCTCCCCTAATAAAAAATGAATTGAATATAAAATAAAGTTGTATAAGAATCTGATTAGTAATATAAAAGTAGAGGACATTTATGTCATTTTTTAGCATAACTATTGATAAATTAGAGTTCACCAATTATCCAATATTGCAGCCTCCATCAAGTCTTTCTGTGATGGAAAACTCAGAGCTTGGCTTCCATGGCGGGGACGAGTTCGGAGAACTACTCAGAAGCCTTACAAAAGAGACAAACCTGATATCCGGTTGGACCTTTTTCCGATACCAAGGATTTTGGTATCCCGAATTCGTACTCAAGAATGTCGTTTCCTTTCAGAAGCATTTCGTAGCGCTCGACGGTGATCTCCTGCTCGCTTCGTGTCCGAAAGCCGGCACGACTTGGCTGAAAGCGCTTTCGTTCTCCATCGTCAACCGCAGCCGTTACACTCTCTCCGATACGCCTTTGCTCACCGCCAATCCGCACGCTTTGGTGCCTTTTCTGGAGTTCATGGAAGAATCCGAGTCCGTTGCTTCTCTAGACGACATCCAGAACCCGAGGCTACTTTGCACCCATGTCCCGTATTCATCATTACCGCCTTCTATCAGAAACTCCGGCTGCAAAATCGTCTACATTTGCCGGAACGCCATGGACCAGTTCGTCTCCAATTGGCACTTCTTTTCCAATTTTCTAGACAAAAAGCCGGCTTCCGTAAGCGAAGAGTCTTTTGACCAGTTCTGCCGAGGAGTTCACTCGAGCGGGCCGTTCTGGGATCACGTCCTGGAGTTTTGGAACGCCAGTCTTGAGAGACCTGGCAAGATCTTGTTCTTAAGGTACGAGGATCTACAGAAAGATACTGCGGTTCACGTAAAGCGATTGGCGGAGTTTCTCGGGTTTCCGTTTTCCAAGGACGAAAATAAGCAAGGGGTCGTTGACGAGATAATAAAGTTCTGTAGCATCGCCAACATGAAGACCCTCGAGGGAAACGTCCGTGGACAACGTCCGGCGTCGGGCGCTCCAAACAGTTCTTTTTTCAGAAAAGGCGAGGTCGGAGATTGGGTGAACCACCTAACGCCTTCAATGGCCGAGCGTCTGAAGAGGCTCGTCCAAGAAAAGTATGAACTTTCTTCTCTGCAAATGTTTTGATTCCGGTGAAGTGAATCGAAATGAATGGTCTTTGTTAAGCGTTTTTCTTTTCAGTTTAAAGAAGCCTTTGATGTTAACATGCAATGATGCAATTCCACAAATCATGTCTTAATAATAATACTTGGGTTTTTGCAATGATATTCATCATAGACCCTTTTGGGCAAGGTTTTTTTTTACTTGATAGAAATCATCGTGATCATTTTATATTGGTAGTGGTTGGGTTTGGCCGTTTGGGTATATATGCTAGTCAAGGACTAATTCAACTCATGTAATAGACTAGCTCAATGATTGAATTTTTAAATCCCTATGTTACGAAAACTTGAAAAATACATTAAGAAGTAATCAAACATAGAATAAATAAAAATACGACATCCTCTTTTTATTTTTAATATTTCACGGCATGCTTGGGTAGACTTGGATTTTAGAACACTGGTTTTACTTTTAACTTCTATTGGAATATTTTTATAGCTCAACATATAGTTTCACGTAGGGGTGAAAGCGGGTCGGGTACCCGTTTTTTTGCCATACCCGGTACCTAGATCCGGAATCCGGATTTCTTGATATTGAAACCTGGATCCGGATTTTTTTTTTCCAAAAAAACCCTGAAATCCAATTTTTATATTCAAAAACCGATTTTAAACCCGGATCCGGATTTCATGCAATTTTAATTTTAAAATAAAATTTTATGTAATAACTCGAATTTGAACTTCAATATATATCTAAAAAAACTTGAAATAATTATAATCAAAGTTCATACATCATGTTATATTTAAACATCCACATCGCTAAACATAGTTAATCGATAAGCGTTACCTGGGTTGATTTTATTGGTCTATCTATGAATATTCTAGAAAAATCTGATATTACAAATACGGAGTAGTTGTTAATTAACACAATTTTATTATTATATAAAAATTCATTGGTAAACCTAAAATAGAGCCATCGATTTTTTCAGTAACATCATAAAATAGTTGGCATGCCCCTATTGAAGAGGGCATTAATCGTTCCAATATCTATAATCTATATACCTAGGACAATTATTGCGAGAATCGTGCAGTAGATTACAACTTGGGTCAAGAATTGTGCAGGCCAATGTAGAGTAACGTGGATCAATGAAATCATTATCCACATCACAATTCCTTCTTTCATAAGAAAACAAGTGAATGAAATTCTTGTCAACACTTGCATGAATCCAAATAAAACTATATTTAAGGTATATACCTATGTATGCTCTTCTAAATTCTCGTCATTAATTATAATAAATACAAGCTGGCCTAGAGTTCATATATTAAATTAAACCATTTATTATCATATTTTTCCTGACATTCTTTCCATCAATATCATCATCAACAATATACAGAATTCATGAAGATAGAGCAATCCCCCGGACACCCACAGCACTGAACACAGCCCAGAAAACGGCAATCACCGCAACAAGAACCGGAAAGAAGATCAAACCTCTTTTCACCGATGAAGTCTTGAGAGTTTCAGAATCAATATTAGCAGAAATGCTTGTGTTCATAGCGCCAATTCTCAACCTGCTGAAACTGGACATTCTTTCAAAAGCCCGATTGACCAAAGCATTTTCAGCAGCCGAAGCAGGGGTCGTCGGTATCGACTCCACGAAAGACCACACGGCAGAAGATAGCCAACTTGTGGGCCCACTATTTTCTCCCAGACCCTGGTTTTGATTTCCTTCACGAGACTCGTTCACTAAACCTAACAAGATATTAAAGAAGACAAGTAAAAATTTGCGCAAAAATACAGATGCAACTTATATATATTACAACGGAATAAAGAGAAGAAAGGTCAAAATCATCCCTGCAAATATGATAGAACAAAGAGAGATATTATTTTCGACAAGAAGTTTCAAGGAAATCAAGAGGGCTCATTCGATACAACTAAGCATGACCAGATACAAAAGAAGGAAAGTACGAATTAGCGCTGCAAATATGAAAAAGAACAACATAATTCCACAAGAACAAATATCAGTGGCATGCTTCCACCTAAGAATGCTCGTGTTCAAAAGAGCTCTTGAAGCTGGCTCAAAAGGGATAAGTAACAGCGTGCAGCTATGAAAAGTAACAGTGTGCAGCTATGAAAAGAAGAATGGTGAAGCCCCTATACCTGAAGTCGGATTAGAATAATCGTCAAAGCCGTGATAAAGATCGGCTGAAGTAAGCACACTTTCTCCTTGAGATTGTGACTGAGACTCGTCATAAGGATAAAACTGATTTGCATTATTTCGATAAATCTCATCGCCGATTGAATCTGAAACTTGTAGAAACGACTGATTGAAATCCCCAGCAGGGACTTGTACATGCAGCTGATGAACAACCTCGCCAGGGCCCAGTTGATTGGGCTCAGTGGGCCCTGGCCCTAGGTCGTTCAAGAACATCGCCGCATCGTGATACAGATCAAACTCGGAGAATCCATCTCTCTCGTCAATCAGAAACCCGTTTCTGTTCTCTTTTACGGGGTCCGGGCCAAGAAGGTCATCCATCTCAAGGAAATCCTCTTCGGGCAGCACATAAACCTCCGGTTCACCCATTTTAATAGCACCTGATTCAACCTTGCGCTCATTTTGGGATAATGTTTGAGTACTGTCAAAGGTGGCCTGCAAATTACGCTGCACCCCACCGGCATAGAACATATCGACACGCTCCTCAACAGCAATATCCCTACACAGAAGCTCCACCGCCGTATTTCCCTGCAAGGTGAAATTATGAAACTTGTTAATAACACTGGCAGTACTAATCTTGGAAGAAAAAGTGAAATACGAAGAAAAAAAATCTTTGATTGAAGGGAAATGCCGTTTCGTAGACTTTTTTTTATACTAAAATCACAATTTGCAATATAATATTATGACTATTTAACAGATAAAAAGAGCTAATGATGTAAAAGAACATGGATATGTAGAAACCTGAGATGGGGTGAACATGCAATCACTGGTTGATGGAAGATCGAACAATGGATCTTCAGTTAAATTTTTCATGAACACCTCAATATCATCTGGGAATAGGGGGACCTGAGAGTCAACATTGACACGAGCAATGGGCAAGCCCTCGTCAACTTTCTCTGGCGAAATATTATCAAAATCGGGACAGTCATCATTCCAATCCTCCTCCCTGAAAGGAGCTCCATATTGCTCGCCATTCTTCGGACCAGGTCCGCTTTTTTTATAAACTTTGTAAAGTGCATAGTATCCCTGCAAGTAAAAAATAAATGGTAATTTAGTTGAGGACGACAGCTAGTAATGTTTACATTGTAAATGAAAGAGATAATGGTGGTAAAGTACCCAAACTCTTTGAAATTATTGCGGCGTTACCCAACCTTCTATGGATTTAAGCCCCAAAGACACAAAAATTAGCTTTATCCAACTTTTCTTTTACAACAACGTCGGTTAATGTTATCTTTAATACGTGTAGGGCTGGGTATTTTTTAGCATAATGTTACAGATGTTAGATTTCTAACTAATTTTTTACTACTTTTTCTTCTTTTCAACAATTAAACCCTATATAAATGACATGAAGCAAATTCCGCGTCTTTGAGAGCTAATCCGCGCAAGAGGTTCCGCGCACTAATTTCAAAGAATTTGGGCACTCTGCAACTGGTATCCCTAAATGAAATGAAATGATACCTGTACATTCTGGCATCTCTTGAACTCCTCCTCGTCCAAGGTATACTCGTGCATCACCCAGTCGGTGCGTTCGCCGTTAGGCGCACGGCCCCTGTAGAACACCAGTGTCTTCTTCAACCCAACGGTTCGAGGACCACATGATATGGTACGGTCCTTCCCCGTTGCTTTCCAATACCCTTGCTTCGTTCCCCGATTCGACCGAGCCCCGTTCGGGTACTTCCTGTCTCTCGGGCTGAAAAAGAACCAGAGCCTGTCCCCAGTTTTCAGCAAAGACATACCTGCGCATCACGATGACGATCTTCACATGTTAGAAAACGCCATAACAGGTCGGAACAACAAAAAGTAGAACCTCAAAATCAATTCACTATACGAAACAATTGATCAAACTACACGCTCGTAATTGCGTGAATTCGAAGAAGATCGAAAGAAAGAAAGAGCAAGTACCGGGAAGCTCCTCGGGGTCCCACTTGTAGACATCTGTCTCGGCGATGATGTTGAGCTTGAGCTTCTTCCGGCAGATCTTCCTCTTCAGGTAGTAGAGGACCAGCTCCTCGTCCGTCGGGTGGAACCGGAAGCCCGGCGGCCACTCCTGCTCGTCCACCACGGCGCCACGGGAACCTTCCGACGAGACCATTCCGGCGATCGAAGCAGCTGTCACTGGTCGGAGCTTGGAATTGGGTCCGACAGAGACCTCCTCTACATAATCAATGGGAAAACCCTAGAGAGAGAGAGAGAGAGACGATTTGGTGTTGAATGGTCAAACCCGAAGCAGATTGAGAAGCTTCGTAGCAATGTGGGTGGGTTTCTTTATATGGTCCACGAAATGGGAGTAGTTTGGTTGTGTGAATAAGCCAATTCTGTTCCGGTTTTAGTTAACTGTGGTTTGGAATTTGGATGGATCTGGTCATCCAAAAAAGTCAACGCTTTGACTTAGCAATGCACTTTGTGTCGGATTTTGTCGGAAGGGAAACTTCGTAGAATGACCCTCAACCCAAGCTTGGCTCGATCCTCGATTTGTGACAACGGAAACTCGAAATGCCCAATTTGCAAGAGACTTGAGAAGTTCCAAGTCAAGTCGAACTTGGAGCTCTCTAAAGCCTTAAATCGCTAATGTGGTTGAATTCAGATATCTTTGAGATTTTAAATATTATTTATCAAAAAGAAATTAAGGTGACGTTTGGTTAAATGGTTTGGGAAATCAGTTTTGCAATTTGGTTTGACAAATCAGTCTGAAAGTTTAGTCTGCGAGACCAGTATGAGAGTTTTGCTTTTTGAAACACTGTTTGGTTAGTCTTTTGTTAATCTGTGGTGAATTTAAATGAAAAAAATACAATAAAACGCACTAATAACATGTTTAAATAATGTAATATAAAGTAGTAAATATTATGTTTCAAGAGTTTATATCTTGTAATTAAGTTAGTATTTAATAATATACATAATTTAAGTATATTTGTTAATTGATAGTAATGTCATTAAAATATATAATTATATATAGAAATAATTTTAATATATTATTATATGAGTTAATTTCATAGTTAATATCAAGGTTCGACTTTTCCATGATTATCTTTGATTATCCATCTTGCCGGTAGTTATCGGCAAGACAACCATGCTAGTATTTTTCCATGATTTTTGCCGAAAATCGGCAAACATTTTGAAAAATAGCAAAAATATGGTACTTTTCAAGAAATTTTGCACTTTTTGATGATTTTATTCGAGTATTTACATATGTGAGAGTGAGACTATAGTTTATTTACCTACGTTTGAGTATGAAATGATTTTATTTTTGACATTTTTAATGTTTTATCAACATTATAAACTTAGTAAATATATTCTTAAAAATATTTTAGTAAATACATCTATTAGTTTTCCGTCAATTAATCGGCAAACAAACTATAAATCCGTTGAAAATGGCAATCGATTTATCGGCAAATTTGGCAAGTTGAACCTTGGTTAATATCTTTTTATAAATAATATAATACTATTATAGAATGATAACATATTATTATGGTTTTATTTTGTACGATTGAGTTGAAGACCGAAGACTAGAAAACAACTTCAAGTTATTTTCTGTTTTCCTTCCTCAAAATCTCATTGGTTTGCGAGACCGATCTAAGAAAACATAGACAATTGATAACTAAACGTGGTCTGCGAAACTAATATGACATTGTTTGAAACCAAAACTAATTGATCTCAGAGACCATAACCAAACGCCACCTTAGAGTTTGATTTTATGAGTTACAAATTAGTAACGAGTTTATCGATGGATCTTTCGTAAGGCTTGCCAAATAATTTTATGTAATAAGAATATTTATATCATTTTGAATCCATTCAACTTGTATTGACATTTTCCCCATCATAATTATTGCGAAAAAAAAATACACAATAATTACCCCATATAAATATAGATTAGAAATGTAAATTTGAAAAAAAAATATAGGTGTAACTATATATATATATATAAAATTAAAGCTATAATTGCAATTCTGATACAAATATAAGATTACAGTAGTAATTTAAAAAATATATATATATAATACACAAACTTGTGATATATTATAAATTTATTCAAATTTTTTAGTTTTATAAGCTAAATAAAATAATAAAAATAAAAAATAAATAAAAAACTTGTGAAACTACATGCAAAATTTCAACCTTGAGTTGAAAAACAAAAATGACGCCCAATGAAAAACTACTGATATCTTAATTTTGCTAGTATTTTCAAGGTGAAACAAATGAAATCCCATCTTTATGCACAATTTTCACTAACCGTGATCTTACATCTTGGCTCATTTGTTACAAGCCCGGGAAACAGATCTCGTTAAAGGACGATTCCTTCCATCTACCTCACTCGCCTCTGTTGATTGCTGCCTTCCCTACCCACGCGTCTCTTTCCTCAAGCCGTCTTGCTAACTGCCTTGTTTTGATGGCCCAAGAATGTGCGCACAAACAGAAAGAGGAAAGGCTTTCGAACCCTAATCCCGATGTGGAACTTAGGTTCTCTTGAAAGCTGAATTTTTATTAATAAAAATCGCCTATTAACAGGCTCAACAAAACGGGAAAGTCCCAATTCGGGAAACCACGTTAAGCGGAAATAACCAAAAATAGCCAAACGACACGACAATAAAAATTAAATGAGGCCTAAAGGACCTAAAAAATTGCAGAATTAAAAATAAAAACGCAGAATAAAAAATAAATCGCTAGGGTTAGGTCCTACCCACTTGTTCCCGCACCATTCATTCGGTGATACGTGGGGCAATATCTCGGGTCCGTATCATTACTCCCCTCCTCGATTATGAACTTGTCCTCAAGCTCAAGATCTTGGAATTTCTCTCCATACTCGCACGTTGCGTTCTCCGGTGAAGAAGAACCCTATTGGACCAAAAGCTCTCGTTCTCCAAGGCGGGGTCGGGCTCGGATCAGCTTTGCCGGACAAGCAGGAATGACTTGGCCGTCGAAAAGTTTCGGAAGTAGAGTCATTGAAGTCTGTGGGTCTCCACGTTGAGGCGTAAGCAACGATACGTGAAACACATTGTGGATTCGGGTGCCTTCGGGTAAGGCTAGGCGGTGCGAGACCGAACCCACACGTGCTAATATCTCGAACGGCCCATAAAACCTTGTGGAGAGTTTGTGATGTTGGAAATCACGTCTCGGATTCCGTATAATTATCTCGATTTGTACCTCCGAACCGTCCGGGTAACATTTAAAAAATTATTTTAAAGCGGAAAAACTTGTTATCCGTATAACGGTCCGAATATCGGATAATAACCATATCCCAAGATCTGATAAATATTATGCAATTTAATATTCATAACTCATTATTAATAAACTAGTCATAATAGGAAATAAATAGAAAGCAGTAAATGTTTGCATTTATTAACCCAATGCATAAGGCCGTACCTCGTTTGACGATTTCCGGCTGCGCGCTCTGAATCGGGCAGGGCTCCGCCGGTGCTGAGGGAATCTCCCGTGATCTTCCGGGATATTCTCATGGAATCCTCGTACCGAAGCGTGGGCTTCGCCGGCAGGACTCCGTCGCAAAACTTTAACTGATGGTGCTTTTTAAGCTTCCGGAGAAATAGTCTCCTAAGCCGAACCAGAAGAAAGAGATCAGAGAGAAAATTCGCAGACCCTGAGGAAGAGGGAGAGTTCGAATTTTTCGCTGGGGAAAGGTGTGAAAAATGTTAGAATGAGCCTCCTATTTATAGGCTCAAAACTGTATGTTCATGGGACCACATACATCAGAATGGACGAGTTCTAATGGTTTAGTGGCTCTTTGACCTTTCATCGAAAAAGGTCTTTTGGTCATTTTAGCCTCTATACAGGATTCACAAACAGGCAAAGAACCGATTGTTAGTTCTTTAAGGGGTCCATCCTTTACCAGCATGTTTATCCTGTCTAGATTAATATGACCCAATCTTAAATGCCACAGGTACGTTTGAACATCATTGTCAATTTTGGGTTTCTTAATTGACTTTGGCATTGCCAATTTAAACATCTCAGTATTCATACAGCTACCATAATCTGGTCTTAGGATGTATAATCCGTTTTCTGCTTTAGCAGTACAAATATATACTCCATCTTTTCTGATGACCCAATGGGATCCACGAAAGTTTAGAGTATATCCTTGTTTGTACAACAGATAAGCAGAAAGTATATTTCTGCAGACATTTGGATAATAGTACACATTATCAACAAATAAATACTTATTTCCAAATGTCAGTCGCAAATTTCCTACCGCCTTTGCTTGTAGAAATTCCCCATTTCCTACTTTTAAAGTTGGTCCTTCATTTATCTCTTCCAATTTGTCAAGAGACTGAAGAGAATTGCACGCATGATCGTTTGCTCCTGAATCTAAGATCCAGTTGAAGGATGAGCTGTCCACTAAACATGATTCTAATGTTGAACGATCAACATTACTTGTACTCCCAATCTGGAAGAATTCTTCCTGGTTTCCAATGATTCTCTTCCTCTTGTTCAAAGAGTTTATAGCATTCTGATCTGCCATTCCAAGTTTTTCCAAAGATCCACTCATGGCCAGCTTGCTAAGGGATTTTGTGACTTTTACCAGATTGCTTTGATTTTGAGACATCAGCGTCAGAGTAGACTTTTCCATTTCTTGTTTGTCGAAAGACATCTTAACTGGCATTGAAAAAGAAACTTATTAAACTTTATTATAGGTAGAATGTTTTAGAAAATATTTTATTTGAAATAGTTACATGATGCAAACATGTTCTGGGTAAAACGTTAAATAAACCCTTTAACTATTTCGTGATAATTTAACCGACTGTACACGTCGTTGCCGTCCTTAGTGGCATGGTCACTCTAGGGTGACTCGCGGTATCAACCGTGTAGTTTGGTTAAACTAAGTTTTAGTCATAAACTTAATTAATATTCATAACAAGAACCACCAAGTTCTCTATGATTATTAACTATCACCATAGACGGTCAGGAAGCACCAACTTCCGTGCAAGCTTAACCCATTATTTTCGGTTCTCGGGATCCTCTTGGAAACGTTGTCCTTAGGGAATGGTCACACTAGGGTGACTCGCGGTCCATTTCCAAGATTCCTCCGTCCCCATATTCTTTTGGAACTATCACGTTGTCAAACCTTCCACAAGCACACCTTCCTTAGGGAATGGACACACTAGGGTGACTCGAGGCGGTGTGGTCAGCAGACCTTGTGTTAGTAATAATGGAGACCTTTGATGTATTTTATACTTGCCATTGTTTTTAGGAGATAACGTTTTTTCTTTCTTTTACTAAGTTATAAAAACTTAATATATAAACTATTAATGACACATTAAAGGTTTATATTTTGGATTTATTTATTACGACACGTAATTAAATAAGCCCCTTTATTGTGTTCATTATTTTGTCGGTAGTGATAGATCAATTCGTACGCTCTCCAGGTCGATGGGAGGGGTCCTAACCGGTCACCCAGAAGTGGATGGTGAACCGGCCCCACTTTTGATTCCCTCTTCCTTAGGCAAGATTGTACGATTGAAATTTTTCCGACTCATAATAAACACATTTACATTTATTCTTTATTATTTATATCTATCCTAAATATGACATATTAATAATGATCCAAACATAGACACTATGTTTAAGGGTTATGAAAATAGGTCATAATAAATTATATCTATGATGAATATAATTAATTATTTCTAGGGATCCGGGTCGGAATAAATTCCGACCCATAATTAAAAATTATGTACATGGGCCCTCCGGGCCTAAGCCCGGGCCCACGTCCCTAGGAGAAGCCACGCCCAACCAGCCGAAGAGGCCAGGGCAGCGCCCACCTCGCGCTGGGCCCGCAGGCCCATTCCGCTGCCAGGCAGCGTGGGCCGCAGGCCAGAGCGCGAGGCCCAGGCGCTGCGCGCCAGGGCAACCCGCAAGGGTCTCGCCCTGGGCCTCGCCCTGGCGTGGGCTTCGCTACGGGCCTGGTCCGTGGCGACTAGGGTTTTGACCCTGGGGCTGCAGCGGTAGCCCCTGGTTAACCCTTGCCACGGGCTGGGCTGCGCCTAGCAACCCGGCCATTTTTCCGGTCCGATTCTTTCGGGTCGGGAATTAATTAAATTAATATTAAAATATCTAGAAATAAATTTCAATTTTAATTATTAATTTATTCATCAAATAATTCATTCTTTAAACCCATTAATTAAATTACATATTTATTTATCCTTGAACTATGGCTCTGATACCAATTGTTGGAAATCACGTCTCGGATTCCGTATAATTATCTCGATTTGTACCTTCGAACTGTCCGGGTAACATTTAAAAAATTATTTTAAAGCGGAAAAACTTGTTATCCGTATAACGGTCCGAATATCGGATAATAACCATATCCCAAGATCTGATAAATATTATGCAATTTAATATTCATAACTCATTATTAATAAACTAGTCATAATAGGAAATAAATAGAAAGCAGTAAATGTTTGCATTTATTAACCCAATGCATAAGGCCGTACCTCGTTTGACGATTTCCGGCTGCGCGCTCTGAATCGGGCAGGGCTCCGCCGGTGCTGAGGGAATCTCCCGTGATCTTCCGGGATATTCTCATGGAATCCTCGTACCGAAGCGTGGGCTTCGCCGGCAGGACTCCGTCGCAAAACTTTAACTGATGGTGCTTTTTAAGCTTCCGGAGAAATAGTCTCCTAAGCCGAACCAGAAGAAAGAGATCAGAGAGAAAATTCGCAGACCCTGAGGAAGAGGGAGAGTTCGAATTTTTCGCTGGGGAAAGGTGTGAAAAATGTGTAGAATGAGCCTCCTATTTATAGGCTCAAAACTGTAACCGAATTGGAGATATTCCCTCCCTAAATTCGAATTCCATTAATTAAATATAATTAATTATCTCAATCCAATGGTCCAGATTTAATCTCATCTAAATCCAATGGATACAATTAATTAGGGATTTAATTAAATAAGAAAGATTTAGATAAATCAAAAATCCAATCTTATCTTCTTATCATTATAAAATTCGAATTACAATATATATATATATATATATAAAATTCGAATTATTATTATCTAGATCCAACGGTTGAGATGATTCTTAAAACCGATCTAATGGATCAAATTAGTTTAGGATAAAAATATTTATTAAAAACATTTTTCGAATTTATCCTTAAACCATAATTCGAATATATATAGATATATATATATATATATAATTAATCAATTTTCAATCCGACAGTAAAGATTAAATCTTAGACCGATCCAACGGATACAATTAATTAATCAAATTCGAAAAATAGAACTTGGTCACCAAGTTATTAATTTTGAATTTATCAATATCCTAATCCAACGGTTGATACTAAATCATAACCGATCCAATGGATAATATTGATTTTAGGGATTTGCCAAAATACCAAAACATTTGGTACTTATGCCGCAAATATAGAAATACCAAATCATGCCATTCGAATTTAACTAGGGTTTCATATAACAAACCCTAATTCGAATTTACACATATTAATACATATAAATATATATTTTCATTTATTAATATAAATCTATTAATTATTAATTAATTATTAATAAGATATTAATAATTAAATCCAAATAATTAAATTATATTAATAAATCCTGATCTCAATATCACACATAAAAATGTCATGGTGCCACACCATCATTTAAATTCGTGACACGTGATTTAATTTCAAAGTTTATCGAACCGATCACAAACTTAGAAAATCCATAAATCACTAACCGTAAGTCGAAATGACTTGGTTCAAAAAGCAAAGCTGCTTAGAATTTAATTTCAAACAACATGGTGCTGATAGAAAATCTAAAATCTAACTTTCTTTTTGTCAGTTAATTTCGTGTACCAAAATATGCTACTTTTGCCACGCCAACGATAAAACTATCTGATGTCTGACACAGACCTTTCAGTTTTATAAGTCAAGCCAAATGATTAAATATTATCCAGAATGTATTTTAATCACGTACGTATCATCCGTTACGGAGCTATCCTGGGGACCATGGACCCGTATCACTTAAGCTCCAACGAACTGCTAGTTGTTCGTCAAACCTCGAAGTGATTCCACTATAGACCCGAGGCTGCACTCTTTAGTGATACGGTATATATTATTCCCTTTTATAATAGCAGGGTGTCCATTGATACAATCAAATTCGGGTTATTGATCTTTCACTTGATGATTCATAAATGAGCAGGCGGTTTTTACCGTTATGCCCCTCATTGTATTTTCATCCTTGACTCAGTCAGTAATATCATGAGTAACCCACTTATGGTTTCGATTCATAAGTTGCGCATGGGTATCTCTCACTTCTCACCACCGACAATCAAGGGAATCATCATCACTCTAAAGAGAGCTGTGTGATGCCCATGTCTATGACCAAGCTACCCTTACTGCTGACTTTCATGTTCCCAAAATAATAGTGTTGGGAACAGCGGTAATATTTCGTATTCTTTAACGGTTAAATCAAATAACAATCAAGTCAACAGCTTGGACTCAAGATCACTCAGGACTTAGATCGAATATCCATTTGATCATCTACTAGTGACTCAACTCCAAGTTATCAGTGACGGTCTTATATGATAACTTCCGGAGTTTAAGTCAGGTCCAGTCCAGTATGAAGACACTTCATACTTAATGCACTTCTAGTGAGTGTGACACACACAAAATCCAGAATAGGATTACCACTTAGTCACATTAATGACCTTATACGATTAATGGGCTCCCACCCAGTTGATCAGGTCACGGACATTTTAAGTTCATTTATTATGATTATTAATTCTTCCTCACATTGACTCTGTTGTGATAATAATAACATAATTGCATCCTTCATGAACTAAGGAATCAAACATTCTATTTTACTCTACCAGAAACTATAATAAGATTATCATAATAAGCATCATCTTTATTCAACGACTTGTCATAATCTTTTACAAATGGATAAAATATCTTGTTTAAGGACACACATGTCCAACATGTGAAACACCCCCCCCCCCCCACTTGTGAAACACCCCCCCTCGCTAGGGTTAGGTCCTACCCACTTGTTCCTGCACCATTCATTCGGTGATACGTGGGCCAATATCTCGGGTCCGTATCATTACTCCCCTCCTCGATTATGAACTTGTCCTCAAGCTCAAGATCTTGGAATTTCTCTCCAAACTCGCACGTTGCGTTCTCCGGTGAAGAAAAACCCTATTGGACCAAAAGCTCTCGTTCACCAAGGCGGGGTCGGGCTCGGATCAGCTTTGCCAGACAAGCAGGAATGACTTGGCCGTCGAAAAGTTTCGGAAGTAGAGTCATTGAAGTCTGTGGGTCTCCACGTTGAGGCTTAAGCAACGATACGTGAAACACATTGTGGATTCGGGTGCCTTCGGGTAAGGCTAGGCGGTGCGAGACCGAACCCACACGTGCTAATATCTCGAACGGCCCATAAAACCTTGTGGAGAGTTTGTGAAACACCCCCCCCCCCCCCCGTGACGTCGTTAGTTGTCGATACGATTGTAGACGGAGCCACACCCGATCTCCCACGCCGAATTCCACCTTTCGGTGGTGCCCGTCATATTCCGACTTCATTCTCTCTTGAGCCTCCAATATTCGTGCCCTCGTTGCTTTTACAAAAGTTGTTCGACAGGCTAAAGCACACGCGATGAGGAACGGGAAGGGCTGCAGTAACCCAGCCGGTTGTACCGCCTCCCATATATTACGTTGGCAAGTTTGACACATGCAGACAAACGCTCGAACCTCCTTCGTCCATCCTCTCCAATAAAAATTGCTTCGTAAGGTTCCATCGTCTTTTTAACCCCCCGTGCCCAAGATTGTGATAGCCCGCAATAATGTCCATAATGAGAGTAGATTATTCGCTTTAAATAGTCCTTTTTTTTTTTAAGAATAACCCTCCTTCATTGGTGGTCCAATTTTTTGGCGTTCCCCCCCTGGTATCACGGCCTCCCGTCGCTCCCTTAATTCCTTGAGCAACGATATTTCGACGAGGATCTTCTTCCGGAAGCTAGTGCTGCCTATTCCAAGTGCATGGAGGATGCAAACTTCGCGGTCCTCGTCGTCCTCGTGTCACCTCGAGAGAGCATCGACGATCTTATTTAAAGCCTCAACTCGGTATTGGATCGTAAAATCATCACCAAGAAGTTTTCTCACCCAATGTTATTGCGATGGTGTAGTGAGTCGTTGTTCGAGGAGATGTTTGAAGCTAAAGTGATCGGGTGCGAGTCAAGAATTTACGCTCCCAAAGATACAACCTCTAATGGATAATGGCTTTAGCTAACCCAATGAATTCGCGCTCGTAAGCCGCTAGTTTGGCGTGCCGATCACCTAACTTGTGATTAAAGAAAGCCACCGGGTGACTGTTTTGTTTGAGAACTACGCCGATATTGTTGCCCGATGCATCACACTTCACCACGAAGTCTGCTAAAAAATCTGGGAGAGCGAGAACCGGGAATTCCTATAGAGACTTCTTCAAAGTCTAAAAAGCGTCCATTGCCGAGTCGTTTCAATGAAACCCCGACCTCCTAAGCAGCCCAGTGAGTGGCGTGGAAATCACGCCGTAGTCTTGGATAAACTTTCGGTAATAACCCAAAAGGCCAAAGAACCCATGAATACCTCAAGTCGTGCTCGGTGTGGGCCACTTGGTGACTGCTCGACCTTCTTTTCATCAAACTTAACTCCCTCGTGCGAGATCACGTGATCGAGGTAGACGACCTCGTTTCGTCCAAAAGCACTCTTTGCCTTTTTTAGAAAGAGTCGATGCTCCCGTAAGCGCTCAAATACTTAACGTATGTGTATAAGATGTTCCTCTCATGTCTTGCTATATATAAAGGATGTCGTCGAAGAAAACCAAAACATTTTTACGAAGCATGTGATCGTAGACAGAGTTCATTAGGCCTTGAAAGGTCGATGGCACATTGCATGTCCAAAGGGCATCACAAGAATCTCGAAATGTCCATGATGTGCCCGAAACAACGTCTTCTCGGTGTCGTCCTCATGCATGCGGATTTGGTGATAATCCGCGATAAGATCGAGCTTGGTGAAGTATCGTGCACCGTGAAGCTCGTCAACGAGTTCGTCTACGACCGGAATGGGAAACTTATCCTTGACGGTAACTTTGTTTAATTCAAGAGATTCATGCACATACGCCACGAGTCGTCATCCTTTCTCACAAGTAAAACTGGAGACAAGAAAGGCAAAGTGCTTCGTCGAATGATTCCCGCCCGTAACATCTCCGGGCATTGGCGCTCAATCTCATCTTTTTGTAGGTGGGGGTATCGGTATGACCGAACGGCCACAGGATCGGTCCCGGCCAAGAGCCGGATTTGGGGTTTACATGGCCTCGTCGGTGGCAGCCATGTGGGGGTAATAAAGATGTCGGCGAACTCCTCCATAAGCTTCGAAAGACCCGGCTCGCCTCTTTGGTTGGCGATGGACCAAAGGGCATATTTATTTTGACAACGGAGGAAGGCCCCAGGGTCGGGAACCGGTGGTGAGATCGAAAAAATCTCCCCGTCGTCCAACAAAGCTTCTAAATATTCGTCGGCTTCCAAGGCGGGATAATTAAGGCTTGGGTTCTTGGCCTTGTCCTCAGCCTCGCTTCACCATATAATCGGCTTGCCTTCACACAAAAATTTGACGGTTCCAGGTTGCCATTAAAAATCACATCTCCAATTGGATTTAGCCGTGTAATTCTGAGAATCACGTCAAATCCCTCAAGAGAAATCACGAAGCAATTAACCAAGAATTTAACACCTTGAATAATTAAGGGTATGTTTTTACAATACCCGTCAATGGAGAGTCAGCCACCGTCCAGAAGTCCCACGGTGAGCCTCGGTTTGTGCAAGATCGGTAGTCCGAGCTCCTCGACCTTGCTTCGATGAATAAAATTGTTTAAACTCCCCGTGTCAAGAAGAGTCCACACTTTTTTGTGAGCTATCTCCGTACGCACTTAGAAGGTTTTGGTCGTCTTGTTACCGAGCATTGCACATGAGGATATGAAAACCTTGTCGAAATCCTCGTCCATAAATTCTTCTTTGCCCGGTAATTCTCCTTCCATTATCGATCGAATATAGAAAGGGATTGGCTTGCAATCGGGGCCGGGTGTTAATTGGTCGTCACAATAGAAGCAAAGCCATTTTCATTGTCTCTCGGCAATCTCCGCCTATGATAAACGCTTCTACACCTTTTTCGTGGGAGCCTCTGTCTTCGAGATATTTGGCTTAGCGGTAAGGATCTATTGTATAGCGGCAAATATTTCTTCATATAGCGGTAAATTTGTATTTACAAAGTGGTAAGCATGTACTTACATAACTGTAAGCATGTATTTACACAGCGGTAAGTGTCTAGTGAGAAGTATCTATTTACAACGCGAATTATAGTTACTAATTTTGTATTCTTTAATAAGCAAAAAAAAATACAAATTGTCTGCGTAGCGGTCATTGTTCGAATAACATAGCGGTCATTTTTTAATAAATTATTTGCGTAAATTTTTGCTGGATATCTCATTCTGCCACTATCTACAAATTTGTCGGTGAATAAGTTAACCGGGTGGTTTACCATATTGAGCTCTATGAACTTCATGCAGAAGATCCCACAATCTCCGGTTCCTCCCGTTGGTGATCCATTTTGAGGGCAATTCACCCGCCTCCACGTCCACTCTCTCCCTTAGAGTCTAGAGATGATCAAAGTGATAAACGAAAGTAAAAATCCAAGGTAGAAAGGTCTTCGGAACACGCATGACTTCATCTAATTTCTTATCATTGGCGTATGTAATGGTGGAATCATACAGGACAATCTCCGCCTTCAGTGAATCTTCCTTGCATGAAATTCAGTGCTGTGGGTCAAGGTTTATCGGAAGTAGAGCCGCTCTTTCTGCATCAATTCGCGTTCTTAATCCATTCTATGAGTACCGTTGACCCATTGCGTAGCGTGTACTACGCTATTATCATTGTTCATCTAATCTTTTGGTTCACCCTCGAGAGCCCAACAATTACTGGTATTGATGAACAACGTAAGGAGAACGACGATTTTATCTGAATTCGGAATAGTCTCTGGAAGCTCAATCAGTCTTTTTGAGAGGCCTTTAATGATTTCGTCTAGGAACTACAATTAATGCAATCCTTGAAGACTGATTACCTCATCTTCAAGCCATTTGGATTAGGTCAAGAGGGTGTGCCACCTCTTGTAGTCTCTTATTTGCACCAACCCTCCCTTACCACCGGTTACGTCTTGTTGGAACTTATTCCAAGCACTCATGAACTGATTGTAGATATCAGTAGAACATATAGCAACCGGGTCGAAGGCGGGAGCCGCATTACGATTTCCCCGTGTGATCTGGAACTAAACCGATATTGTAACTTATGCATACCGCTAGTCATAGTAATATAATCATACCGCCATTCGTATTAAATAAATAATACTGCTATTGTTTACTACGATAACCGCTATGTAAGATTTATCTCTAAATATTTGTACCGCCCTAGAACCGCCAAGTTTGACCATCGCGTTGGCCACTTCATTCTCCTCTATACAATTCTTCTCCTCCTCCTCAATATTTTGCGCCTCCTCCTCCAACTTCATCCGCTTCCTCTCCTCCCCAATCTTCCGCACCTCCTCCTCCAGCTTCTCATTCTCCTCCTTCATCTGCTTCCTCTCCTCCCTAGTTTTCTGCACCACCTCCTCCTCCTCCTTTCGCTTCTTTCTCAAGCTTCTCATTCTTGTCCTTCATCCGCTTCGTCTCCTCCCTAATCTTCCGCTCGTCATCCTCCTCCTCCTCCTCCTCCTCCTTTGCCTCCTCCTTCCGTCTCCTCTCCTCCTCAATCTTCCGCGCCTCTTCCTCCAGCTTCTCATTCTCTTCCTTCATCTGCTTCATCTCCTCCCTAATTTTACGCGCCTCCTCCTCATCCTTCTTCCGATTCCTCTCCTCCTCAATCTTCTGCGCCTCCTTCTCCAACTTCTCCTTCATCCGCTTCCTCTCCTCCCTAATCTTCAGCTCGTCATCCTCCTCCTTTTTCTTCCGTCTCGTCTCATCCTCAATCTTCTGCACCTCCTCCTCCAGCTTCTCATTCTCCTCCTTTATATGCTTTCTCTCCTCCCTAATTTTCCGCGCCTCCTCCTCCTTCTCCTCCTCCTCTTCCTCCTCCTCCTCCTCCTCCTCCTCCTCCTCCTCCTTCCTCCTCAATCTTCGGCGCCTCCTTCTCCAGCTTCTCCTTCATCCACTTCCTCTCCTCCCTAATCTCCCGCTCGTCATCCTCCTCCTCCTCCTCCTTCCGTTTCATATCCTCCACAATCTTCCGCGCTGCCTCCTCCTCCTCCTCCTCCTCCTCCTCCTCCTCGATAACAAAATTTTGCGCCTCTTCCTCCTCGACATTGTTTCCTTCATCCACCTCGCACGACTTCCCTACTTCACGTGCATAGTCAAATGGATCGGTATGATTCAACCTTTGTTCTGTTTCATTCTTCTCTTTCGCAACTTCGGCATTATACAAATCGTCGTATAACTTCAAATATTGATCGACGTTGCATGTTGGCATTGTTTCATCACTCGCAGACACCAATGGAAATTGAGCAACATCACCGTTGTTTCTTGAACTTGACGCAATCCTTCCGATGATACTCAGTCAAACTTCTCAGTGTAAGACTGCTCTCAATCCGAGGTCTCCCTCGATGATACTCAGTCTAAAGGTACCCCCGGTCGCAAATACCTTGCAGCTTCTGTTACTACATCCTCCTCGTGGTTGAGAGGGGAATGTTTTCACTGACCAAGCAACAAACTTGTGGCGTTGTGGTATAACCGACCTATCAAATCTACATTGTGTTTTCCATTTTGATGATTCGATGCCGAAGGAGGAGTGGTCGCCGTCTAATTTTCCTCTCGTTCAACCCTCCGCCGCTTGTTCGGGGTTTTGAACGCCGAGACGGGAGTTGATGAATGGGTAATCTATCTCTTTCTTGAGACTTGTGGTGGTGACGATCCACGATCAGACGTGCTCTGGCTCTCATAGTACCGTCGGTTGCGACGTGGGCGTTCAGACGGCGATACAGGGCTTGGTCTCTCACCTCCACGTCGTTGGGACTTGGAAACCAACTTATTCTTTCTTGGAGGGGGTGAAGGTGATTTATGTTGCCTCTATTACTGTTTTCTCCATGCCGTTCTACGAGGAAAAGAATTCTCTTAATCTCCCGTCCATTTTTCTTGCGGAGGTGGCGGCGTCTGAATGATCCGCTCACCTCTGTCAAAGAAATCTATGAGCATTTCAAAATTCAAGTTTGTAGACTTTACACGCGATGAGAGAGATTGAATGGACGACATCGCTTCTTTCTCTGGTGTGGGAAATAGCATACACTTTCGCATGTAATATAATATTGGATATCATTACTTAGTTATTGCCAGAGATGAATATAACCACTATGTTACCGCTATCACATCTGCTATACCGCTACAAATGACTATAATCGTTATGTTACCACTATGATATAATGGCATGCAACGTGTAGAGAAACTGACCTCTTGAGAACTTATTTTTATAACGAGGGTGATATCTTCGAAATCCTTATGCTTTGTCCCGATTGGCCTAGTGGTCCATCTGCACATGCGAGGTTCGCCGGCGGGCGCTTCGCGAGGGTCAGCTAAGTACGCTGCCACCTCCGGCAAACACTCATACGCCAAAAACTGCATGAAGTTTGAATTTTAATTTGAATTATGTGTAACAACCATTTATGCGGTGAAAATAAATAGATTCAAACACTTCATATACATGTATCGGATGAACGAACCCCAGAAGGGTCATCTCTACATAATTTTGTTTTTTCTCTATGACGACAAAGTACTTATCCACCAATTCCTTCGATACCTTATAATGAAGCTGCTTCATTGAATATTCGAAGGACACTGTCTCCCAAGGATAGCCTACGAAGAAAGCAATGAATTCTACCATTGCAAGCAGATCATTATCCGGCATTTGTGTCAGTTTGTCCTCGAAACAGATCACTCCAAAGATGATGCACATGCTGGCCAAACACTTTTATATCATCACTCCCCAATGGTTTTTTGTGAATATCTTTAAATCGATCATGAATATTCTTGACAATCATCCGCTTCTTCTCCGAAGGACATACGCGTTTTTTGAAATCATTGTACCACGCTCGTGACTTATCCTCGTTTTGAGGTAACCTAGGCACCGGTTGGCAAATCAGCCCGGTGATGATGGAAAGTTCCCGGATGCCGCATCGCAGTGGGACATTGTTTACCAACAACCACAACTCTGTTGGACGTACCTGATAAGTATGCCCTTAAATTCAAATGTCAGTGCCACTTGTATAAGATCGTGACGTTTTTCTTTATTCAACGATTAAGTTTTCAATTTATCAATGACAATTTTCTTCAAGTTTTTCTTAAATGAATGTGATGAATGTTTTGATTCCATAGTTATTATATAACCTTGCGAATCGTGTACTCGTTATCACTGTGGTTTATGTGAGGAGGTTTAACATACACGATATGAATGATAACTAAAAGCGGTCTATATGAATAATAATCGTGAAATACTATTGATTAACTCAATCACTGTATAGTGATGATCTATTACCGGGTTATGGTGCTGGTCCGCACCTTTGAGATTAAAGCAAGTTTGAAGTGTCTTCATATTGGACGGACATTACTTTATTTTGAAAGCTCCAAGCCGTCAATGATAGCAAATAGATAAGTCAACAAAAATGCTCATATAGAATCAGTTGATGTTCTGAGGTAATATAAGTCTATACAGTTTAGTTTATATGATCTTTGATTTAAAAGTTACGGTTTACAAATATGTTTTCCTGATACTTCTATTTTGGGATCGAAAAGATTAAACTGTACTAGAGTTAAGATTACATATATGGATAATAATTTTATGATTTCCTATGTTGTGATTTAGAAGGTAAACATGTACTCATCCGGAGCCTAACGACTTCATAAACCGTTAGGTGATTGACTTTACAATAATCATAGAAACATTGGTAGCATCGTTTGAACGGGTATACGGAGATCAATCCTAGTAGATACAAGAGTCATAATAATACGAAAACTTGGATTCTGATAGTCTGAATGTATCGATAGACACCTGAGTCAGGAAGATATATCCAACACATACTAAAGAGTTCATCTTTGAGCTATAGTGAAATGTATCCGAAGTTGATGAAAGCTCTTCACTTTCATCATAGCTTAAGTATGTGTGTCCATTTGTCCCCTTTATAGCTCCATAAGTTCGAAACTGCAAATCTAAATATGTTATTTCAAATAACATAGAAAAAACTATTCAGGTAAGATTTTATGACTTGGTCATTTGATAAATCTTGATTAAACCAAAAATGGCAAAAGTACTTAAACTTCGTGTCAATACAGAAACTATGAAAAGATGTATGAATTTGATCCTAAGACATTCCTAGGAATGTGGGAAATAAAATTATGATACATATGTCTTTTTGAATCGTATCATTCTGACTTACGGTTAGAGATTTATGATAATATCAGTTTTCAACTTGGTTGAATATGATACTGATATATAAATCAAATATTAGAGAAACTAAATATTGGTATTTATACCAGAAATATTTAAAGAGAAAAAAAGAATGGTGAAATCGATTTTGAATATATATATATATATATATATATTCGATTTCAAATCTTTGAAAATATAAGGATTTAATTAATTAAATATTTTAGGGTATTTAGAAAAGATTTAAATCTTGGATTTATTCTTTATTTGAATTAAAAATCAAATCTAGAGTGAATATCTCCAAGTAGTTGAGTAAATCTCTCACAGGTGGTCAGAGATTTTCTCTAAGTAGTTAGACTTTTTCCTATAAATAGGAAATACCAAAACCTAAATCATTCACTCACTTTCAACTTAGAAATCGTTTTCTCTCCCTAGCTTAGGGTTTCTGCGATTTTCTCTGAGCCGTTATTTAGGGAAAATCGATTTAGTCTTTCAGGGTTTATTTAGTGGGAGCACGCACATCCCCGCGGTCAAGATCCGAAGAATACATCGGAAGACACGTGGGAGCTTTCTTCAGACTCTGCAAACTTGTAGAAAAATCAAGAAGCAAACATAAAGGAATTCAAAGATCACGCATCATAAGCAAAATCGAAAAAGGTATGTATTTTGTGCTTCGTGAATAAAAATTATTTATTAATACTCATAGCCGCTCGAATCTAACCATGGGATTGTTATTTTTAATTGGAAAATTTAATATCAACGATCGGCTGATTAATATTCTTGAGTCCGTTGAGTCGGATAGAGTATTGAGATTATCGGCATGGAACTTTAATCTCAGAATATTTTTTGAGAATACTCTACACACTCTTTGGATGTTCGTTTATTAGTCAGAGGCGATTCAGGCGAATCAGACACCTAACAAGCTCAATTGCGTTCCTTTGTTTTGTCGTCATTTTCACCATCAAACTCCACAACAATTGAGCATCATGCTCGTAGTGTGTCGGGACATCTAATAGATGCCCAAATTGTGTGTCCCAGAACCACTAAAGCTCATCCTCATCTAGTGCTCCTTTAATGATAGTCGTCACTGTGTCGAATTGAGTTTTCCTGGTGGTAAGCTTAATTTTGTATTGTTCATTGTCCTGCAACTCCGTATGTAGAACTAATGCCTGCTGCTGTAAATCGAATAAAAAATAATATATTAAATCGAATCATATCAAGAATAAACCGGTATAATTAGCGGTATTTTCCCATAACTAGCGGTATAAATAACTAGCGGTAGTAACCCAACACTTAGCGGTATGGCTAGCGGTAGTTTACCGAACCATACCGGGAGTCGTCAAATCTTACCACATTCATCATCTCAGTATTCCTTTAAACCTTAAACTAGACCAAACCTTAAAATCCATGTACACTATGTAAACCCTAACATAGATACAAGTTCAAAGTTCAAACAGTGCCAGAAACATCAAAAAGTTTAAAAATAGACATTTACCTCCATTGAAGATGCTCAGTATATGCCGGAGAACAACAAAAGACGATGATCGGTTCTGAAGTATTCTTCCTATTTCCTGGTTGCGCGTCTCGAACGGAAGAAGAAGATGGTCGTTTATGCAACTGTCGACAGGAAGACAAGAAAGACACGGAAGTATGCCGCCGGTTGTTGGAAGGAGGTCGGAGGATGAATCGTCGATGGCGGTGGAAGGATCAAAGATGGTCGGTTTTGGAGGAAAAAAAGAGGGGAAGTGAAATAGGTAGGTGTGAGAGAAAATAAGAAATAATATTATAAAATTTTATTGTATCAACTAAAGGGTAAATTCGAGATTTTGTAAAATACAGTGTAAACCAAAATGGCAAAATCACAATTCCAAGTTCTTCACATTTAAAAATAATGCGAAAAAGAATTAACAGATTTAAAAATAAATGTTAAATATATATATATAGGGAAACTTTAAAAAATGACCCCCAAAAAACCACTTATTTCGGTTTTGTTCCCCGATTTTTTGTTTCCGAAAAAATATTCCCCAAACTGTCTCTGATTTTTTTTATTCCTAAAGTACCCTTTTTTACCACATTTTTTTACTCACCTTTATTCCACCCTCTTGCCCATCACTCCCTCTACTTCACTCTCTCTCTCTCGTCTTCTTCGTTTGGTAACATCTCCTCCGTCTCTGCAAACCCAAGCTTCATACCTCCTTCACGCTAGAAGCTCTATTCACGTCGGAAACCCAGAGCAAAGGCTTGCAGAACACCAGCAACCCAGAGCATCGAAGGTTGGCCTCTCCCTTACCTTCCCAAATCCTGCGCAATTTGAAGCCCTAATTTTTGGGTACTGTCGCGAATCGGTTTTCTCTTTTGCGTGCAGACGGGCGAGGCAAATGGCGGAAGCGGAAGCGAGAGCCGCAAATCCGGAGGCCGAAGCAGGAAGAGGACGACGACGACGAGGAAGACGGGGAGGGCGACCACGACGAGGACTACTCCGACGGGGCACACCACGCGAATCAGCCCGATCCGGGGCCTATGGAGAGCGAGGTCCTCTCAGACGGCGGGGTTCGCTGCTCCGACTTCCCTCCGGCGGTTCGACGCGCCGTGGACCGGCCTCACCAGTCCATGCTCGCTGTGCTTAGAGAACATCTCGCACGGGCAGCTGCAGGCAACAGCTCGCAATTGCATTTCCAATTCTGTTCCTTAACATGGAAGTTTAACAATTTCATCTCTTCATATATTATTAAGCAAATAATAGTTTCCTTTTATATAATTATATCCACAGCAAAAACTAGCAAAGAGGGACAGTGGAGTTATTGATAGAAGCCAAGACATTGCTCGTTTGCTTGAGTTTTACAAACTATACAGAGAAAAGAATGACGTGGACACTTTACGAGAAGAAGAGATGAAGTTAAGAGAGTCGGGCACTTTCAGTGGAAACTTAGGAGAGTATGTACCTTGATCTGATATGAGAACATAGACTATATATTTTGTGTTCATATTTCGGAAAAAGGAAATGGAAAAAAGAAATGTATAGAACGTAGAAAGGGATAATCTGTACTTCATTATCATTAAGGGATTAAACGTTAATTCTCCTACATCTTTTTATTATTTTAAGTTGCATAATTGTAATCACGTGTTTTATGAACCTATATTTTGTGTTCCTAGGTTGGAAAGAAAAACAGTTAAGAGGAAAAAAGTCTTTGCAACTCTTAGTTTTGGGAACTGTTCTTGAGCAATTGAGCCAGGAAATCCCCGAAGAGGTTGGTTCGTTTTGTTATGACCGGTCTTTACCAAATGGCCGATTGTTTTAGGCTGATAATAAAAATTTAATATTTAATTGTTTTTGCAGATGAAAAGAGTGATGGAATCTGATGCAGCTATGACCGATGAAGCTGGGCGGCAGCGGAAAGCCGTGTGGCGAGCTTCTCGAGCTGATCGAAAGAGATTTCGGCTTGAAGCTGCTAAGGTGTATGCTGCCGAGAAAGAGAAGGAGGAAGAGAGGAAAAAAGCAGAGGCGGCCGCGAAAGCAGAAGACTAGTTCGGATCAAGTTTCGTTTTGCTTTGTTTACGGTAACAATAAACTAAGGGATATAATATCAACTCTATGAGCTATATAATATAGATTAATGTTGGAAATACTTTGCATTGGTAGAATTAGTTGTAAAAGATGTGGTAAATGGGATGTACCAAAAATAATTATTGAAATAAGCTTAGTAACTGAAAAACCAATGCATTAAAAAGAACTTCTGGTCAATATATATTGTATTGAATCAAGAAATATTTATTTGTATACTATTTTGGTGTAATGTAATTTTTTGCTAAATATAAATTCGTTGATTATTCCATATAACTATATCGAGTAACCCCACGGTTGCTTTTACAGTTTAGTGTCTACTAATCATGTTAAAATAAAAGCAATAGGAAAATTATCATCTTTACAAAAAAGAGAACCAATGCTAATTGTGTGTATTTTTTACTCTCACATATGGATTTTTCTTATGCCAATATAAAACTGTCTAACTTGATGCGTCAAACTGTCCGACTTAACCGGAAAAACTATCCAACTAAACAAACTGTCTAACCCGAAAGATAAAACCGTCTAATTCCATGGGCTAAACTAAATAACTTAATAAATTATATTTTATTTACGGGGGACAAAACTATCCTTCTTGACCCTAACTTATCAAAGTGTCTAACTTCACCACAAAAACTATCAAACTCGGTGAAGAAAACTGCCCATTTTTTTTTAATATTTAGTGAAACATAAAACTGTCTAACTTCAAGCGTCAAACTGTCCAACTTAACGGGAAAAACTATCCAACTAAACAAACTGTCTAACCCGGAAAATAAAACCGTCGAACTCCATGGGTTAAACTGTCTAACTTAATATATTATGTTTTATTGACGGGGGATAAAACTATCATTCTTGACCCTAACTTATAAAAGTGTCTAACTTCACCACAAAAACGATCAAACTCGGTGAAGAAAACTGTCCAATTTTTTTTTTAAATATTTAGTGAAACATAAAACTGTCTAACTTAATGCGTCAAACTGTCTGACTTAACGGGAAAAACTATCCAACTAAACAAACGGTCTAACCCGGAAGATAAAACCGTCGAACTCCATGGGTCAAACTGTCTAACTTAATAAATTATGTTTTATTGATGGGGGATAAAACTATCCTTCTTGACCCTAACTTATCAAAGTGTCTAACTTCACCAAAAAAACTATCAAACTCGGTGAAGAAAACTGTCCAAAAAACTTGCAATATTTAGTAAAACATAAAACTGTATAACTTGAAGCGTCAAACTGTCCGACTTAACTGGAAAAACTATCCAACTAAACAAACTCTCTAACCCGGAAGATAAAACCGTCGAACTCCATGGGTTAAACTGTCTAACTTAATAAATTATGTTTTATTCACGGGGGATAAAACTATCCTTCTTGACTCTAACTTATCAAAGTGTCTAACTTCACCACAAAAACAATCAAACTCGGTGAAGAAAACTGTTCAAAAAAACTTGCAATATTTAGTAAAACATAAAACTGTATAACTTAAAGCGTCAAACTGTCCGACTTAACGGGAAAAACTATCCAACTAAACAAACTATCTAACCCGGAAGATAAAACCGTCGAACTTCATGGGTTAAACTGTCTAACTTAATAAATTATGTTTTATTCACGGGGGATAAAACTATCCTTCTTGACTCTAACTTATCAAAGTGTCTAACTTCACCACAAAAACAATCAAACTCGGTGAAGAAAACTGTCCAATTTTTTTAAAAATATTTAGTGAAACATAAAACTGTCTAACTTGATGCGTCAAACTGTCCGACTTAACGGTAAAAACTATCCAACTAAACAAACGGCCTAACCCGGAAGATAAAACCGTCGAACTCCATGGGTCAAACTGTCTAACTTAATAAATTATGTTTTATTGACGGGGGATAAAACTATCCTTCTTGGCCTTAACTTATCAAAGTGTCTAACTTCACCAAATAAACTATCAAACTCGGTGAAGAAAACTGTCCAAAAAAACTTGCAATATTTAGTAAAACATAAAACTGTATAACTTAAAGCGTCAAACTGTCCGACTTAACGGGAAAAACTATCCAACTAAACAAACTCTCTAACCCGGAAGATAAAACCGTCGAACTCCATGGGTTAAACTGTCTAACTTAATAAATTATGTTTTATTCACGGGTGATAAAACTATCCTTCTTGACTCTAACTTATCAAAGTGTCTAATTTCACCACAAAAACAATCAAACTCGGTGAAGAAAACTGTCCAGAAAAACTTGCAATATTTAGTGAAATATAAAACTGTATAACTTAAAGCGTCAAACTGTCCAACTTAACGGGAAAAACTATCCAACTAAACAAACTCTCTAACCCGGAAGATAAAACCGTCGAACTCCATGGGTTAAACTGTCTAACTTAATAAATTATGTTTTATTCACGGGGGGATAAAACTATCCTTCTTGACTCTAACTTATCAAAGTGTCTAACTTCATCACAAAAACAATCAAACTCGGTGAAGAAAACTGTCCAATTTTTTTTTTTTTAAATATTTAGTGAAACATAAAACTGTCTAACTTGATGCGTCAAACTGTCCGACTTAACGGTAAAAACTATCCAACTAAACAAACTGCCTAACCCGGAAGATAAAACCGTCAAACTCCATGGGTCAAACTGTCTAACTTAATAAATTATGTTTTATTGACGGGGGATAAAACTATCCTTCTTGGCCTTAACTTATCAAAGTGTCTAACTTCACCAAATAAACTATCAAACTCGGTGAAGAAAACTGTCCAAAAAAACTTGCAATATTTAGTAAAACATAAAACTGTATAACTTGAAGCGTCAAACTGTCCAACTTAACGGGAAAAACTATCCAACTAAACTAACTCTTTAACCCGGGAGATAAAACCGACTTCGGAGGCGGAATCGCCATCGATTGCGGCGAAGAGCTCCGAGCCGAGTCCGAGTACGGTTCCACGCGGCAGGATCGGCGCACGAGGCGGAGCAGCCGTGAGCTCGGAGAGAGGCGCTGGTCGGCTCTGGATTAGGTTTCGAGTGAAGAGTAAACGCATCAATGGAAGCTCAGGAGAGAGAGAGACTGCGGTGGCTCTGGATAGAGAGAGAGAGGGGAGGGTGGAAAAGAGAGTGAAAATTGAGGGTAGAAAAGGGTAATATTGTCCAAAACATGGTTAAATATAAAATGGGGAATAATTTTTCAGAAACAAAAAATCGGGGAACAATACCGAAATAAGTGGTTTTTTGGGGGTATTTTTTAAAGTTTCCATATATATATATATATATATATATATATATATTGTTGGGGGTATTTTTGTAAAATAAATTAATAAAGAAAAATGATTTAATTAATCATTTCTTTATTAATTAAATCATATTAAACACCAATGTGCTCTCCCGAGGTCCGTTTTCGTAAAACAAAGTGTCCCGGTGTTCCTAAAAATATGAAAACACCCAAAAACGACATAAAATTTATGAAAAACGGACACGAGAAGAGTCCGGGAGTAAAAAACACTTCAAAAGCCTTTTTGTGGGCCCCACGCACACCCAGGAGCCACCAGGAGCCGCCACGTGGCACTTCAGCTCCCCACTCGCCCCTCAGCTTCCTCCTCGCGCGCCCATGAGATGATGACGTCATCCCTGACGTCATCTGCGCGTGCCAGCGAGTGGGCAGCGCGTGGGCGGAACAGCGCGCACAAACCGTGCGCGTGTGGGCGCGTGGCTGATCGGATTGGCGATCCGACGGTTGCGTTGGCTTCCTCTCGTCCGGGGCTTCAATTTGCATATAAAATTTGTTCTCGGGGACCTCCCAAAGCAATATTTATTTGCACCGAAGTCCCTGGATCCAGTTATAAATACATGCTCAGTTCATTCAAACGGTAACTCACTCAAACTCGACGGAATTCACTCGAATTCTCTCGAGCTCTTCCCTACTCCCTATAAACTTGCATCCCTCTCATATACTCCACTAATGTTGAGCGTCGGAGGTGAATCAGGGGGTAGCCCCCCCCCCCCCCCCCCCCCCGTTTCCCTTGACCTCGGGTATTCTTTTGCCAGGTCCGGAAACTGAGTGATATCGGAGGTCTCGGAGAGATTCCTACACGGTCAAGGTCCTACTTGATAGGTCCTGTTCTACGCGGTGTCCGGTCTATCTCACAGTCCATTGCGCGTCTGTGCGGATAGCTCGGGGACACGTATCAGGACCCACAATTTAGGTCGAGGGACTGGGCCTGGGGATTCTCTCTAAATAGACCAACCAGAGGGGAACCCCTGGAAAAGATCCTGGGACGATTCGACGACCCCGCCAGACCATTCTTCTAGATCTGTGTGGAACCCGTTCTGTCTCCCAGCCCCATATCTTACATTGATATCGTGGCTTTGCGGACAGTCTGTAGGGCCCAGACTAGAATCGACGTCACAGGCCGAGGGGCCAATCTCCCAGGATCCACTGGATCAAACTCACTCTCCCGTTCGTGTGGACCCCGATTCCTGCGAGATACCCAAACCTGTATCCCTGGCCTTGTCCATTCCAGGCTTTGAGGTAACAGGGGGAGAGTAATCCCCGGATCGCTGGACCTCGAACGGCTACGATAGGTTTCGATCCCAGTGCCAGGAACTCCGCTCGGAATCCGTATCACTCATACCCCGAGAGAGAGCAAGAGGGAGGGAAAATCTGTCATCCTCGCAACAAGGCCAGCCAGAGGCCCGTCCAAAGTCATCAGAAGCCCGCCACGTCATCAAGCGACATTGGGCCAGGCCCTAAATCAATTACTTGGGCCACAACAGTGTTTGATCCAAAAAACGGCATCAACATTTTGGCGCTAGAAGGAGGGGCTCACGAGTTTAAAGCTTCGAGTCCCTACCAGCACACTTGACCACCACGGTCGCCATACATTACACTCGTTGCGACCGAGCCACCACGAGCCCGGATTCGTACCAACAAACACCGCCGCATCATTGCCGGTCATCAAGCTCCATATATATATATATATACTTCTCGAATATATATATGTATATCCCTTTATCATATATATATATATATATATATATATATATATATATATATAAAAGAAAAAGAGGAGAAAGCCTCCTGATCGAAAAAGAAAGCAAAAGAAAGGGGGAAAAAAGAAAACCTCCTGATCGTTGAAAAAAAACAAAAGAGGAAAGAGAAAATAGAAAATAGAAAAGAAAAAGCAGGTCTTCACAATACCGCTTTATTATCTCTACACTGCGAAATTTATCGCGGCGCGAACCTCTTGTACTGCGCCCGGCACACCACTGAAAACACCTCAAAAGAATTTCAGTCACGCCTGCAGCCTCACATTTCCTCTCAGCCGTCTCACGGACCACGCCTCCTACTCTTTCAAAAGATGTCAGTCAACCTCTCGGACGACGCCACACGTGGCCCCACTTGGGACGCTAACCAGGGCACCAGTGCACGGAGACCTGCTCAAAATCAGCCGGGAATGAACAATCCCGGGGATGTCGCAAACGACGCACGATTATTGCGGAATAGTTTCTTTCGACTGGCGGGGTTGATCTCCAGGCACCTCGGAATCAACCACGTCATCGATGACACCCTTGGCGAAGACGGATCCTCAGATACGGAACCGACGCAAAGAGATAATCTCGAGGCACGAAGGCAACACGCCTTGGAAGACGCCCAGTCACAAGGGCCAACAGAGTCTCAATCAACCTCGAGGTCTCACAGCTCTCATCTCTCTCCAAACACCCTGGCACCCCAAAACGAGGCGGCGGCCGTCGCGCTACACCCTACGGCAACCACCTTGGTCGTTCCAGAATGGAAGAACGAACTCGAAGCACTCAAAAAGGAGATACGAGAACTCGCCGCCGCCAACGGCTCAAGTCCAATCATGCGAAGCATGCTCGAAGGAATCATATCCCCCCTCGCCGACCATGTGTTGGCGGAAGCAATTGTGGGAGATCTCAGCTCCCTACCAAGCTTCGTCTATGACGGAAACAATGATCCGACATACCATTTGATCCGATATCAAACCACGATGCAACTGAAGAAGTGCTCCGATTCCACGATGTGTCAAGCATTCTGCCTCACCCTCGTAGGCCCGGCCTTCGAATGGTATCAGCGACTCCCGAAGCGCTCTATCAATTCATTCGAAGAGCTAAAGAAGAGTTTCCTCTCCGATTCTCATGCTCGCTGACACGAAGAAGGGAGAAGTCCTATCTGTGGACGCTCAAGCAACGGGAAAACGAATCCCTCCAGACATACCTGAAAAGGTTCGTTGAAGAAGCAAATAAGGTCGCCAGCTACACCGATGATGATGCCGTCACCGCTGTGATTGACGGTCTCCCCGTGAGCGACTTCGCGCGGTCTCTTGTCAAAGAGATACCAACCTCCATGGCGGAGCTGATGGCACGAGCCGCACAAGACATTTCGGTCGAAGAATACTTCGACAGCCGAAGACAAGTGGATCGAGAAACTCGACGTCTAAACGACGACGAATCTCGGAGGAACAAACGCCAATCAGGCACGTCGCTTGACCTCGACGAACAGTCTGGGAAACGATCTCGGGGTGACCTCACGCCACTGAACACCTCTCCCGCGTCAATCCTGAAACTTCATGAGGAAAAGTTCGTCCGTCCCCCACCAATACCGGAGAACGCCAGGCGGAACCCGAACAAATATTGCGAGTTCCACCAAGAAGTCGGACACTCCACCTCTGAATGTTGGCAGTTGAAGCGACAGATTGAGAACCTAATCAAAGAAGGTCAACTCGAGAAGTATGTGTCGGGAAAGGCTGTCGACAGCGACACATCATCCGGCTAGCCTCCTAAGGCCGCCAGGAAATCACCGGCCACATCTCTCTGAGTAAACCCGTACCTTGCCTTTTTATTTACTTAATACCAAGAAGTACCCTTGAAAGTACACTGATCTTGTAAAAAGTGCTCCCTGAAGCACAAGTTTTTGCTTTTTCAGCATTATATAAAAAGAGCTCTCACGCTCACCCTTTTGCGAAAAAGAAGATATGGCAGGTTATCTCTTGGAACAAACACTACGCAGACATGAATGGGAGGTCGTTTCAAAGGGACACATACTCCGCGCACACGAAAACTTGGCTGGCAGGTCATCTCCGGGACACCCCCGTGCACACACGGCAGGTCATCCTCGGGTAAACCCCCACAATCGTTAGAGCGTGTGACGAGGAGGGACCTGATGAGACACCCTCATAAACGGAGGCACAGGTTTTTCTCGGGACGCCCCCATACCTCTTCATATAAAAAAAAAAAAAGAGCTCTCATGCTCACCCTTTTGTTACGAAAAAAGAAAATACGAAAGGCCATCTCTCAGGAGAACTCCTAAAAACGTGAATGGGGGGTTATTTTGAAAGAACACCAACTCCGCACACGCAAAAACATCGCTGGCAGGTTATCCCTGAGACACCCCTGTGCACACACGGCAGGTGATCTACAGGGAAACCCCCACGCGACCGTGAAAGCGTACGACGGTAAGGTAACTAACGGAACACCCTCATGAACGTAAACAGAGTGTTCATCCTAGAGACGCCACCGTACATCTTTCCGAAAAGTGAATGCCAAAAATCCCACTACGAGCAAAGATAGTTTTCCACAAGGCAAAGCCTTCCGCAAAACTGGGGGGTTAATGTTGGGGGGTATTTTTGTAAAATAAATTAATAAAGAAAAATGATTTAATTAATCATTTCTTTATTAATTAAATCATATTAAACACCAATGTGCTCTCCCGAGGCCCGTTTTCGTAAAACAAAGTGTCCCGGTGTTCCTAAAAATATGAAAACACCCAAAAACGACATAAAATTTGTGAAAAACGGACCCGAGAAGAGTCCGGGAGTAAAAAACACTTCAAGAGCCTTTTTGTGGGACCCACGCACACCCAGGAGCCACCAGGAGCCGCCACGTGGCACTTCAGCTCCCCACTCGCCCCTCAGCTTCCTCCACGCGCGCCCATGAGATGATGACGTCATCCCTGACGTCATCTGCGCGTGCCAGCGAGTGGGCAGCGCGTGGGCGGAACAGCGCGCACAAACCGTGCGCGTGTGGGCGCGTGGCTGATCGGATCGGCGATCCGACGATTGCGTTGGCTTCCTCTAGTCCGGGGCTTCAATTTGCATATAAAATTTGTTCTCGGGGACCTCCCAAAGCAATATTTATTTGCACCGGAGTCCCTGGATCCAGTTATAAATACAGGCTCAGTTCATTCAAACGGTAACTCACTCAAACTCGACGGAATTCACTCGAAGTCTCTCGAGCTCTTCCCTACTCCCTATAAACTTGCCTCCCTCTCATATACTCCACTAATGTTGAGCGTCGGAGGTGAATCAGGGGGTAGCCCCCCCCCCCCCGTTTCCCTTGACCTCGGGTATTCTTTTGCCAGGTCCGGAAACTGAGCGATATCGGAGGTCTCGGAGAGATTCCTACACGGTCAAGGTCCTACTTGATAGGTCCTGTTCTACGCGGTGTCCGGTCTATCTCACAGTCCATTGCGCGTCTGTGCGGATAGCTCGGGGACACGTATCAGGACCCACAATTCAGGTCGAGGGACTGGGCTTGGGGAATTTCTCTAAATAGACCAACCAGAGGGGAACCCCTGGAAAAGATCCTGGGACGATTCGACGACCCCGCCAGACCATTCTTCTAGATCTGCGTGGAACCCGTTCTGTCTCCCAGCCCCATATCTTCCATTGATATCGTGGCTTTGCGGACAGTCTGTAGGGCCCAGACTAGAATCGACGTCACAGGCCGAGGGGCTAATCTCCCAGGATCCACTGGATCAAACTCACTCTCCCGTTCGTGTGGACCCCGATTCCTGCGAGATACCCGAACCTGTATCCCTGGCCTTGTCCATTCCAGGCTTTGAGGTAACAGGGGGAGAGTAATCCCCGGATTGCTGGACCTCGAACGGCTACGATAGGTTTCGATCCCAGTGCCAGGAACTCCGCTCGGAATCCGTATCACTCATACGCCGAGAGAGAGCAAGAGGGAGGGAAAATCTGTCATCCTCGCAACAAGGCCAGCCAGAGGCCCGTCCAAAGTCATCAGAAGCCCGCACGTCATCAAGCGACATTGGGCCAGGCCCTAAATCAATAACTTGGGCCACAACAGTGTTTGATCCAAAAAACGGCATCAACATATATATATATATATATATAAATAAGGAAAATCTCAAAGTATGACATGGCACTATAAAAATCAAAGATTTCTTGCTATCTATTTTCTCAGATTTTATATTTATATTTATTTTTAAAAAAAGATATATACAAGCAATGCATAACATTGATTACAAACTATTTATATTTTTGTGACCATTTAAAAAACTATGAATCTTTAAGTGACTAAACATAAAAGCAATAGTGAGGTCTAATTAATTTTTTAAAAATGAAGAGTACTTCACCTATAGGATTACAGAGCTCCTTCAATTAAAATAAAGACTTACAAATTCTCACTTTCATCACAAATTAGACTTTTGGTCTTAGCTCTCCCGAACGGAATGGACTTGATTTTTTAAAAGTTCATAAATATAGATTTTGTAAAGATGGGATACGTTTGCATGCGCAATAGAAGAATTCATTAATCACAGAGCCATCTGAAGCTCATTCATATTTGTAGGCGCGTAAGGTAATTTCTGTTCTCTTTTTCAATCTTCTTTTTCTCTCAACAGTCACCGCGTATACCAGACCTCACCGGAGTCCAAAGCCATTTCCAAGCGATTCCTTTACCGCCGCGCTCTCGAAGTTATGGAGTTCATGTCATTGCCGATCGAAGAGAAAATCCGCAAAACGCTCTGCGGCAGCGACATTCGTCGGACCATCCCTGCCTCGCTTGCATGATTCCTTCTCCGGCGATAGAAGACTCTCTGTTCGGACTATTGGTGAAGGGCGGAGTTTGCGATGACGCTTGATCAATCCGGAAACGTCGTTTTCCTTCGTACTGTGCAACCCCATATTGTGAGTCTGTTGTATATAAGATTCACCATTCACATATTGCAAGTTTTGTTGGATTTCTCATTTCTATCAAAAGGACTAAATTTTATTGTCCTATTTAAAAATAATATGTGTTTAGTAATTGACAAACATTAATATATTAATATATGCTCTGACAATCTTTATCTGCAAACTTCTTATGAGCGCGCAGCCTAACGCCCCGTTTGGTTGTCCACTTGAAAACACTTTTTTTGTTTTTAAATGGAAACAGTAAAAAAATAATGACGAATGCAGTGTTTGGTAATTTATTAAGGTGACATTTGTAAAATTTTATTTGAAAAAAGAGGTAGGTAGATGAAGATAATAAAGAATGCCTTTTGAGGTGTATTAAAAAATTCTTCTCTTTTATTTTCTCTGACTCACTCAATTAATATCAATTTTTTTTTCTCTCTCTTCTATTATGTTTGTAACTATCTCTTTTATCACCACCACACTACCCAACGTCTCTCTCCATTCTTCTCTTCAAGTTCACAACAAGCACCAAAAAATAAAAATAAAATGGTGGTGCTCTGCAAATCGCCGTGCAAGTAGAAGCTCCGCCTCCGCAACAGCTCCGTCTCCATCGCACCCTTTTCTTCTCGCACCTCCCGGTTCTTCCTCCGCTGCACCTCCGTCTCACACCTTCTCCGGCAGCAGTCCGCTCTGTAGCTCACGGTTCTTCTACCTCAGTCAAGGTATGTTCTTAGATATATAAATCAAACATTATAAGTATATTAAGATGCAGATCTTTGTCGATATATATATATATATATATATATATATATATATTGTATATTTGTATATTTATAAGTATATTGAGATGCAGATCTTTGTCGATATATGTAGTGATTAGTTATTATACATAAATTAGACCATGGACAAGGAAAGCGCTGCTCATTGGCCCGAACGTGCCGAGTTATATTTCATCGATTTGTGTCTCGAAGAGGTGAAACGACGTATGGGGCCGTCTCAGTTCGAGAAAAAAAATTTGAGCAGAATTGAGTTAGCGATGGTAGAAAAATTTGGCTCCGCGTATAAGGAAGATCGTCTTAAGAAAAAGTGGCACCGACTTAAAAGTGCTACTAAGACATTCCAAGGGCTTATCGAAGCCACTGGGTTCGGATGGAATTCAGACGCAAATACGGTGACCGCTGATGAAGAAGTTTGGGATGCATATATTCAGGTATTAATGTTATTTTATTTTTGTCATATTTTCTGATTGTTATTGAATTAGATATGCGATGTTGTTTTTAACACTATCATTTACTTGCAGAAATATCCCGATGCAAAACGGTTTAAGAAAAAAGGTTTGGCAAACTATGATAAGCTTCGGGAGATTTTTGTTGGGAAATCGGCTACCGGTGTAATGGCGATGGGCTCGCTTGAGATTGTTGCCGCAGGCAAAGCTTCGGCAAGTGCTCGGATGAAGGAAAAAGTCATGAATGTATCGGGTTCTGCAAGTGCACTAAATGTAGAGGAAATTGGCGATTCATCCGATGAAGTGCTAGAGGTTGAGAAAAAAAAAACGATTGAAAAATCCAGTGCTAAGAAGCGAAAGTCTCCGATGAGTAGAAAAGGCGGGTGGCAAGAAGCCATGGAATCGCAAACTGACAATGAGCGTTACACAAGTGATCGGTTGATTTCATATTTGGAAGAGAAAGAAGCGCGGAAAATATCTACAAATGCGGATTCGATGTGTAAGGATGAAGTTCTGTTAAAACAATGCGTGGAGAAACTTCAAAAGCATGAGGAGTATCTAACAAACGAACAATTTAGTGGATTCATGATGGAGCTTGTCAGATCGAAGGACTTGCGAATTGCGTTCATGATGCTTGCGGATAACTTGACTCTACGTTTCCTCCTCGGCGTTCGCATTGATTAGAGATATTTGTTGATGTTTAGAATATTTAATTTGTGTGTTGTATGAAACTATTTGAGTATTATGTTCTTACTGTTGTGTGGTTTTGTTGGTGTTGGACACTTTATGTGTTTGAATTTAATATAATTGTGTGTTATGATATTGATGTATAGTTTATGATTTCAATGTAGATAATGGATTCAAGTGACGATGAAGTACTTATCATAGATCACCTCATTCGTCATGCAAATAGGCGTAGTCGAAGAAGGATAATAGAACAAATGCACGAAGAATCGCAATCGATAGAGCGGCTACCGCGACGAATGACATTGGAAAGTGGAAGTGAATATGTGTATGGTATGTTAAATAATCCCAACAGAGAGCCGTTGTTCGAGATGTGTCGCATATACAAAGAGCCCTTTATCGCAATAGTTGACATTATTCGACATTTGCTCCCACCCGGTCACATATCACCCGAAGAGTCTTTCATGATGTTTATGAAAGTTCTTGCACATTCTGACAGAAATAGAGTCGTTCAAGATCGATTCAATCACTCCGGCGAGACAGTTAGTCGACATTTTGGACAAGTTCTCGACGCAATAAGTCAATTAGCACCAAATGTCATAAAGCATCCCGGTTATGCAACGGCACCTCCGGAGATTGAATACAACCCAAAATATTGGCCATGGTTTAAAGTAAGTTTTACGAATATCTCAAATAACACATAATATTTTATCATTTAAACTTGTGATAAGTTTTAACATTTTTTATAGGATTGCATCGGTGCTATTGACGGGACCCATATTAATGTAATTGTGCCCACTGAACAACAAGGCACTTATCGAGGTCGGAAAGGAACTTGTACAATCAACGTGATGGCCGCTTGTACGTTTGACATGCAATTCACGTACGTTCATACAGGGTGGGAAGGCTCAGCGGCAGATTCTCGAATACTCCGTGAGTTATTATTGGATGAGAATAAAAATTTCCTAATTCCCAAAGTGCCAAAATACTATGTAGTGGATGGTGGATATGCTAACGAGCCAGGGTTTTTAGCACCGTATCGCTCTCAACGCTATTACCTATCCGATTTCAGACAAAGTAGGCAAATGACTGGACCCAAAGAGCTTTTTAACTATAGGCACTCATCATTACGCAATGTGATAGAGAGATGTTTCGGCGTAGTTAAAGCCCGATTCCCCATTCTGAAGCACATGTCATGCTATCCTTTACATAAACAAGTTCGTATAGTTATGGCATGCTTTATACTACATAATTTAATTAAAATGTTCGCAAATGAAGACCCTTTGTTTACAAGGTGGAATCAAGATGCTCCGGTCGAGGATATTGGAGGTGAAGGTTCCGAAGGAAATGGAGGTCAAGGTGCGACAGAAGATGAGTTGCCTTACACGACCGCAACTCCACAAGCTCGACGATTACATGATGAGTTTAGAGATTTTATTGCTAACGATATGTGGAGTCATTACCCATGACTATTATTATGTACAATTTCAAGTGATTGTGCACTATGTCTTATATATGTTCTTATATGTATGTTATTAAAAAATTGAAAGAACAAAAAAAAGAAAAAAATTTACCAAACAAATTTTCAATTTTTTCAGTTTTTCAAATAAAAAAATAAGAATCTATACCAAACAGTTATTTGAAAATAACTGCAATAATTTATTACACTATAATTATAAGTTTTTGAAAAATAAAAAATAGAAGTTTTTGAGTTAATAACCAAACAGGGCCTAAGGTATTTAGTAATTTTCTATTCTTCGTTTCGCTTAATTTCTTCTTAAACATATTACTTTGTATAACTTATAGTTCTGCATGTTTACAGTGTCGGGTAACGCGAAGGTTCAATGCACAGTTTTACTTTGTGGGTAATAATGTAGACATTTTTCTTGGGTGGGACGACCCAACTGCCATCAAAATAAGGATTCATATTCTTACTTTTTTTTTTTTTGGTTTCATGTGTTGTTGTGGAGTATTAATTTGAAGCTGTTTTGAGTCGACGAATGTGTTTTACTTTATTTGAATATGCAATCGAGCTGAAACGGCTTCAAAAATCATGGCCTTTCTTTATACTACGGGTAGCATGGTGACAAATTTTGTGGTTGCTAGGATAGCCTAGTAATAATTCCACATCACCTTCAAAGTGGAGGTTGTGGATGGGGCACTCATTTGAGACCCATGGGGTTTCGAACCCGTGACCTCTTGAATAGAGGTGTAGTGGCGATACCATGGTATAAAATTTTGCGAATTTTTTCGCATGGAAATTCGATGGAAATTCGTTTTTCGAAGATATGCGGTTGGAAATTCGAGTCTTTTCTCTGTCGTTTTACAATTTTTCGCGAAATTCGCATGGGCACGGGGGTGGAAAATCTCTTGTCGTTTTTGTGTGTAAAAATAGGCAAATATGGTTGGAATTTCGCAAAAAATACCAATTAAACGTTCGGCAAAAATACAAATTATACAAATACACTTCACTTAATAAATTGATTTATCTTCCAATTGTTCGTGATTTATATTTTTTTTCCTTTTAAACTCATCAGAAAAATAGTGGATATTATGATGCATTTATATCATTCACCTCTGAATTTTATGAACTGATTTGATTGCTTGCTTGGTAATTTATGATTTATAACAAGTCAAACTAATGTTGATTAAGCGTTCTATTAATTAATGCAAGCATCTTATATCTATATGACCATGAAATCCGATGCTAATTTATGATCAAGAAAAAACAAGAAGCCTAAAAGGTTTATATGCATTTTTTAATATCTTTTATAAATACTCTATTATATATCTCTCTTATATCTACTCTTCTCATCTTTTTTATTTTTTATCATAGAAGAAAAAGACCCATTGCCCCTCTTGATCGGCTAACTACCATCTCCGCTATTAAACATCAGGCGCTTTGGATGTGTCGTTTTTTCTGATTATTTTTCTAAAGAATGTTTTCTTTGCACTCGCTTTTAATTAGCTTTAGAGTAGTATCTTATGCCTTTTTCAACTATATTTATATGTTTTTTTTTTAATGATTTGCGGTTCAATTATTTATCAATTTTAGATAATTTCGTATTTAAAAATATAAGTGTTCTTACAAAAACAAAACAAAACAAAAATAAAAAATGACATTAAACAAATAATTCATCATTTGTTGAGTTTATAAGGTAGGTGTTTCAATTACTACACATTTTAATGTAAAAATATTAGTTAAAAAAACTAAGTCAGCAAATTTAAGACAATGATTTTTTTTAATTCTGAAGTTAAATGTAAATCTTTCAATTAGAACAAATAATTAAATTAACCAATTTAATTTTTTTTTAAATTTATCGCCACTAGTTAGAGCCGCAAGTGGCGATGTCGCGATGCATTGCGACTCGGTTCGCCAAAATCGCGAAAATGACCGTCGCGATCGCGATTGTGCCAAATCGCGATAGCATCGCGATGCGACAGATTGATGACGTGGTGCGGTAGGATTGAGCGAGAGAGTTTGGAGCGAATTTCGCACCACAAATCACGATCCATCGCGATTTTGACCCACTCGTCGTGAATATCGCAATTTTGCTAAACTGATCGCGATGCATCGCGAACGTTGATTGAGCATCTTGAGTTGCAACTTTTTTGTTTTTTAGGGAGCGTGAGTTGCAACTCTACCGCTAGTAAATGTAAAAGGAAATAATGCCAATTCTTTCCCCTCCTTCGAAATTTGAACAACCCACTCGCTGACAGCGTACCATCACATCTCTTCTTTTTGACCGACCCATCTCATCTTTCTGACACTTATAACAACTCGCTGACACTTATCAATGACTCCATAACTTTTTTTTTCTTTCAATAAAGCCTTAAGACCTGACCGACCAAACACACATGTCTCTCTTCTGATAGAGCGGCAGCGGAAGGGCTTTGATGGCCTGAGGAAGTTCCGGGCTTTGAAGAACTCGTTCCCTTGCTCCTTCAGCGAAGGCTCCGCCGCGACCGCCGTACCGGCTTCCGCCATTGCCGTCGTCGTCTTCGTTCGTCAAGAAGAACGCAAGCCAAAGCGACCCTCGAAGCTCTCCGCCGTTTTGAATCTCTCTGTATCATCTCCGAGATCGCTCCATCTTTTCTCCGAGTAACGCAGGTCAGTACTTGGATTTCTAGACTAGCTACTGTTCATCCGAGAACTTAGAATCGAATCTGATTTTTTTTTTTGTTTATATGTTTCTTTGCATGGAACTCGGAATATCGGTTTGAATCCGCATCTTTTTCCACAGATTCTTCGAACAAGTGACTGTCCGTTGAGCCTGTGCTTCGCTGGAGCCGATCGAAAGGGAATTCGGGTTGTCAAGAAACCTTAAGCTACAATTTCAGGTAGTTTTGGTATTTCTGTGTTGATATAGAGTTTCGGAACTTGTTACCGCTTATGATTTCGGGTTTGTCTCGTAACATTGAGTAAGATTATTGAAGGAAACTTGTTCACCTTTCTTGAACTGATTAGTGAAAATATGGACTTCGTTGATCCTTCGTTAGGATCATAGTTCTAAAACAACAATATATAACATTTTCTATAGAGTTTTATTGATGATTCGAGAAAATAAAGAAAGAAAAATTATAATGTTGATATGCTGATCGTAAACTCGACTTTCTAGTAATCGGCAAACCTATTTCCAGTACTTTGACCAACGTAGAATGTATGGAGATTAACTTTTTGTTGCTCGAAGTCTCGGTTAACATGTTTTTTATTTTTCGAAAACTGCTAGAAAAAGTTTTTAACTTTCTGTTTTTTCACGATGCCTAGCTATCATCTGCGCTGCAACATGAGAAAGAAGAAGAAAAAGAAGAAGTAAAGTTCTAGGGTTTCTAAAATAGACTTGAGAAAGTACTAATATTTTATGGCGATCGCGATCCGGGGGCTAATATCGAGGTATTTATTCTCTTTTTTATTATTTACTTTTTTGTTTAATTGCGTAAATAGTCGAAGTTTTTTGCAAACGTCTCGAAATAAAAAATGATAATCAGTGTTGTTGATTCGAAAAAATGTATCACACACTGTAGCGGCCCGATAGCTCGTGTTGGACCGGGCCCAATGTCGTTTGTAGACTTTTCGTGGTTTTGGGCTCGGGCTTCTGGCACCTTAAAATCAGTAGGGTCCCTTTTCCGACACGGGACCTGATTCAGGCCCGCACACTACCTGATCACAGGTTTAGGCACCACACTAATTAGGTCTCCACGTGGAATAGATCGCAAAGTTGACTTTAAGATAACCCTGGTGGACAACACCTCCGGCCTGCATCATTAATTCGGATCCGGGTGTTACGCTCGTAAAATCTACGTATCTGCGAGGGATATGAAGGCCGAAGGATAGAACGAGCAATACGCCGGTCTTGAATCTAGACAAGGAAAGTTGTATATTGTGCCAGAATTTTCTCCAGAGCTTCCGCTCTAGTTGGATTCCTCTCTTACGAAACCTGACAAAACAACACCGCGGTCAATTACAGGTAGAGCTGCGGCACGTGACTCATCTGCAGGGATCGCGACGCGTCGCGACGATTTGCGGGGAATCGCGACGAGTGGCGATATTGTGGCATAAGTCGCGATTCGTCGTCGATTTGGGTGCGCGTCGTGACCTGTTGGATGACGATCTGCGTAAAGCCATCCAACGGCCCAGATTTGTGATTCGCGTGATTTTGTCCTTTTGTGACATAAATAACCACTTTTTACCCGAAATTAATTACCAAACCACAATTTTTACCCACTTTACTCGAATTCTAACAAAAAAATTTCAAATTTCATTATTTTCCCCCCAACTTTATTCACCCACTTCACCCACTTCACCCACCTCAATAATTATTCACCCACTCAACACTCTTCCAAATCCTAAAAATACCACCTGTTGATGCAGAAAAATGCTTCAATCCATTAGCGGCCCAATTGCTCGTGTTGGACCGGGCCCAATGTCGTCTTGTTGACTTTTGTGGATTATGGGCTTGGGTTCATGGACTTTAGAATCAAAACGGACCCTCCACTGACTCGATGATCAGAAACCCGTGGCAAACTCTACTACCTGTCGCTAATAGGGCCAGGACTTGGCCTGGCCCGGATTACAGGTTCGGGATACCAAAAACGGATTCATGACCACCGTGTAGGGGGGATCACGGTGTTGACTCTCCTGTGGACCTTGACAGATTAGACCCTCTACCGGCGTCACGGGGACAGATTCGAGTCCTCGGGCTATCCTCGTAATCTATGTATCTGTTGAAGATACAAGAATACTGGATAGAACGAACACCTCGCGGACCTAGAACCTTGGCAGGGAGGGTCTTAGATCGTGTCAAAATCTTCTCCAGAACCTTCGCTCAAAAGTGTTTGTTTTCTTTCTCAGAACCTGAACAAAACAAAAACCCGAGGTCAGGGAGAACCGGAGGTGGGGGCCCCGAATTCACCTCCGACGCCCAACATTAGTGTAATATTCGAGGGAGGGATGTTTAGAGGATACTCGAGAGTGTTTTGGTCGAGTTCTGTTGAGAGAGAATGAGTTCCCGTTAAGTGAAACCGGAGCTTCTATTTATAGGAGGGTCCGGTGGTTAAAACGTGAATAACTATTACTCCAGGAGGCCCCCGGGATAATATTATATGTGTTTCTGGGTCCCCCGGACGTGGCCGATCCAACGCCGCAATTTTCAGCTCCATCGGAGCAGCGACGCGCCCGGACGCGCGGCAAATAGCGGCGATGCGCGCGTGAGGGCTTGGTCAACGCTGGGGTCAACGGTCAAAGCCCAGTCATCAGTCCGCGCCACATGGCGCCCTCCCATTGGTCCGCGGCTATCCTCGCACCCAATGGGCTGCTGACACGTGGCGCGACCCTTGGGGAACCGACAGGGGCTCTATCGCGTGTCAGGCGACCCTTGGCGCGTGTGGGGCCCACTTGGGCGTGTGGCAGCAGCCTTTGGGGGCCGTGGGGCCCGCCCGGTGGTCCGGGAGGCTCTCGGAGGCCTCGGGTGTTTCCCGAGGCCATTTTTCGCAAACTTTATGTCGTTTTTGGGTGTTTTCATATTTTTTTGATCATCTGGACACTTTGTTTTTCAAAATCGGACATCTGGTGAATATTTTGAACGAAATTGATTTCAATTAATAAAAGAAAATTAATTTGAGTAAATAATTTTCTTATGTTAATTAATAAAAATCAATTGCGTAAAATTACCCGTAACATTAACCCCCCAATTTCGCGGGAATTTGTAATTCCCGGGAAACTTCTATAAATAGGAGGCATGGCAGGCAGACGGCTCATTCACGCTTTGAGAAGTCTTGTCTCGCCCGGTGAATAGTGAAAAGGTTCGTTTCCTCTCCGTAACTTTTGCACCGGGTCGTGTTTTTTAATTCCGATTTTTGCACCGCGTTCATCCTTCCGTTATCTAGGCTCAGTATTTCACGGGTCACGCCATAATTTTTGAGAAAACGAGGCTTCGAAATCGAAACAGAAATCGAGCCATTTTCTCTCTTCGAAACCCGCGAGCCCAAATGACGAAATCCGCTGTTTCTTCCTCGCCGGAGTCTGCCGTCTCCGTAGAAGACCACCACCGTGACCAGCTCGGCGAGGCGAGCATGGTGAGGTCGGTGGTGACCGTCGGCGAGGCGTCGGAGTGCGTGGACTCGCGCTCGACTTCAGGCGGGTTGGGCGAGCTCGAGCTCGTCCCTGGCGGTGCTGTGGGCTTCGTCGTCGGCGAGGGAGGGCCGCAGAGGGATCCGGGTTCTCGTGTGACCGGATCTGGGCCGTCGAGACGCGTCGGCCAGGGAAGAGGAGGCCCGGCGAGTTCGCTCGCCTGTGGGCTTGGCCTGCGGGCTTCTGGCGAGGGCAGGCCCTCCTTGGCCGGAGCTGAGGGGGTCGACGCCCCTGGCCGGGGCTGGCAGAGCGACGGCGGGGCTCGGGTGAGTCGGTCTCCGCCGGAGGTGCGCGTCATGGAGGAGGGAGGAGCCCGACCCCTCATGAGCGAGCGTGGGTCGGGCTCGCGTGTCTCCGATGGGGGTGGGCCCTCAGTGGCTCGCTTTGTGGGCTCAGTTTCTGACAGCGACGGGAGGCGGCGCGCCGGTGGAGCTCCGGCGACCGGATCTGTGGCGGGATCGGCCTTCGTCGGCGAAGGGGGAGGTCTGTCGGGCTCGCGCCGTCATGTCCGCGAGGCTCCCGTGGTGGCAATGGGACCTCCAGCGAGTTAGAGGTTGCTTCGGATTCGCGGGGGCAGCTCCGATCGGGATTGCCCGCGATTTGGTGCCCGGGGCCGCTCAGTGACCTTTTCGGTGACACTGACGGCCAATGCCGACGGCTGGCGGTTTCCGACGAGATTTCCAGGTGTCTCGGGATTTCGACGGGTCTTTCGTACAATATCTCGATCTGGGTTCGGGTCGCCGAGGTCTATGCCGGCCGAGGTGAGTGCTCCTATGGCGGGCCTTGATCATAACTTGTCTGTTGGTTTGGGAGCGGGCCAGAGACCCCCTGGTGTAGGCATAGATAGTGTAGGAATTGTTGCAGGTACTGCTTACAAGGCCTATGACGTGGGAGGACCACGTCATGGTGCCGACATAGTAGGCGGGTCATGCCCGAATTTTGATGGGGTAGTTAGGAGGAGGACCGGATTTGCCTCGGGTGTGCGTGGCTTTCGTCTGCCGCGTCCCGTTACACTTTTCCCGGATGTTAATATTCCGAGTGATGTTACTACGGCGGAGCTCGAGGCCTTTTTCAGGACCGAATGTCTTGCCTTGTCGGGGGTGTGTGCTCATCTGCGGCGGGATCGGCCTTCGTCGGCGAAGGGGGAGGTTGGTCGGGATCGCGCCGTCGTGTCCGCGAGGCTCCCGTGGTGGCAATGGGACCTCCAGCGAGTTCGAGGTTGCTTCGGATTCGCGGGGGCAGCTCCGATCGGGATCGCCCGCGATTTGGTGCCCGGGGCCGCTCAGTGACCTTTTCGGTGACACTGACGGCCGATGCCGACGGCTGGCGGTTTCCGACGAGATTTCTGGGTGTCTCGGGATTTCGACGGGTCTTTCGTACAATGTCTCGATCTGGGTTCGGGTCGCCGAGGTCTATGCCGGCCGAGGTGAGTGCTCCTATGGCGGGCCTTGATCATAACTTGTCTGTTGGTTTGGGAGCGGGCCGGAGACTCCTTGGTGTAGGCATAGATAGTGTAGGAATTGGTGCAGGTACTGCTTACAAGGCCTATGACGTGGGAGGACCACGTCATGGTGCCGGCATAGTAGGCGGGTTATGCCCGAATTTTGATGGGGTAGTTAGGAGGAGGACCGGATTTGCCTCGGGTGTGCGTGGGTTTCGTCTGCCGCGTCCCCTTACACTTTTCCCGGATGTTAATATTCGGAGTGATGTTACTACGGCGGAGCTCGAGGCCTTTTTCAGGACCGAACGTCTTGCCTTGTCGAGGGTGTGTGCTCCAGTGGAAGGGGAGCTCCCCGGATATCCCCGCCATGGGATGGTCGCAGTTCCTCTAGAGAGTCTTCGGTTAGGTTTTTCCCTACCGGTTCCTCCTCTGGTGGAGGGGCTTCTGGTGTCGCTGGACTTGCACCCGCTCCAAGTTCGCCCAGATGCATGGTGGTTTGCTGCCGGAATTTTGTCTATGTGGCGCGAAGGGCGAGGCCAAGACGTTACCCCCTCCCAGCTTCGGGGAATCAACAACTGGGTCTTTCCCCGGCCCGTTTGGGGTTTCCGGGTCGGGGATTTGGGTCCGGAACTGGACCCCAATTGGCAACGTCGGTGGGTTTGGGTCCCAAGTGTGTATCTGAGATCTGTTCCTCAGAGTTTCGGGATCCATCGGCTGTATATGGACTTAGGCGCCGAGGATCGGGAGTTTGTAGGTTTCTTTCTGAGGGGATCTGCCATTCCCGGACGTTTTGCTTCTTTCTTAACAAGGGAGGCATGGGTCTGTTCCGGATGGATGTCCCCACAGGCGTTGGCTGAGTTGCCGTCAGGCCTTGGAGAGAGGTCCGACTTTGTGCGCGGTCCTTTCCTGTTTCTTGACTTGTGATTGTCGTCTTTGCTTAATCTTTTTCTCCTTATGATATAACTGACTTTCCCTTTTTTTGTTGCAGGTATGGATCACGGTGACGGATGGTCGTGGGGCGCTCCTTTCTTTCCAGCTGGCGCAGCGCAGCCGGACGTGCCGGATACTAGCTATGGTGGTGCCGGGTCGACTCTACCGTTTGGGATTTCTTCGGCGACGGGAACGACGTTCGGACACAGCGCACCTTTTCAGACTCAGGACCCTTCTTACGGCCAAGTCCCGGCGGTCGAGCCGACGATTGCGGGGTATGCGGCCCCCGTTCCACATGGTCAGGTCCCGGTGCCTGACCCGGCTCATGATGGATATGCCCCTGGTGGTTCCTTCAGCCAGCTTCTGATGTCCGGTCCAGCCTATCCTAGCTATGACTCTATGGGTGGGGTCCCTCTGGCGGTACCTTAATTTAATTATTAATACATTGGCGCTCTTGGCTGTCACGTGTGTCCTCACGATTTTTCTTTTTGTTGCAGGCGTCGCTTCCGTATAGCTATCAGATGCCCGGGGAGTCCAACCGGGCTGGAGGGTCTTTTGGTGCGGCTTTTTCATCTGGTGGGATAGGCCGTACCGAGCTTGGGTTTCAGGGCGCTGGTCGCTGGGCGAACCCCACTCCTTCTGAGGGCACTGTTGCCTTGGAGATGCTCCGACGATCTCATGAGGGGCATCTGGCGACGGCTAGAGAGGCTGCTCAGTATCAGGCTGAGATCCATAACCTTTCGGCCCAGCTTGGGGCTGCCCATGAGCTTGTGATGAGGCAGGATGCGGCGTTTCTGCATTCTCAGGGGTCGCACGCGGCTGAGGTCGAATCGTCGAGGTGGGAAGGTTTTATGAGCGGCGTAGTGGACATGCTTCGGAACAATCCGGGGGTATATCTGCATATGCCCTTTCTGCTGGATGCTCATATACCGCCCACGTTATTGGCTGCATTGCAGCCCCATATTGCTCTCTTGCCTGATCCTGGACCTGTCGTGAACCTCTCAGTGAACGGGGTAGCATTTTCTGCGGGTGTTCATCCTCCGGGTGTGGGGAGTGCTGGCAGCGTGGCCGGCGGAATGGGAGATCATTTTCCTCCGGCCATGCCTTTTGGCCCGGGTGATTACTACGTTCCTGAGCTTCCGCATCTTGCCGTCGCGGGGCCAGGAGACGCAGTTGCTGACGCGAGTGAGGATGAAGGGGCGTCCACCGACGAGGAGGACGAGGAGGCCGTTGACGATGGCGATCACCATTCGTCATGACTTGCTGTCCCTTATGCATATTTTGTTATTTATAGTGTGTAGCTCCTTGACCCTGCCGTATCTGGCGTTGGTCTTTTCAGCGCCTTTTGGTGCCCTTTCTTATGTATGCGGTCATGCTTCTGTTTGTAGCGAGCCCTCGTGGTCTACTAGGAGTGGCTACTTATGTGAGTATGTATGTTGATTTTTCTTGCTTGCTCCTTTTCTGATCGTACTTTGGCGGGATCCGTATTTGGGCGGTGTGACGAGTGTCTTTGTTTTTCACCGCGATCCTCGAGATTCCGTTTTTTTTTTGGCCGGGTCGCGCTGTGTAGAGCGCTATGGGTCCCAGATATATCGCAAGTTGCGCACCGTTAATTTTCAGGTCTTTGCCAAGAAATTCTTCCGGGGCGACTTATTGTACTTGGGGCCGGGTCGTGCTTTGTAGAGCGCTACAAGTCCCGGACTTATCGCAAGTTGCGCATCGTCAAGCGTTCGGTTTTTGTCAAGAAACGCTTCCGGGGCGACTTATTGTACTTGGGGCTGGGTCGCGCTTTGTAGAGCGCTACAGGTCCCGGACTTATCGCAAGTTGCACATCGTCAAGCGTTTGGTTTTTGCCGAGAAACGCTTCCGGGGCGACTTATTGTACTTGGGGCCGGGTCGCGCTTAGAGCGCTACAAGTCCCGGACTTATCGCAAGTTGCGCATCGTCAAGCGTTCGGTTTTTGCCGAGAAACGCTTCCGGGGCGACTTATTGTACTTGGGGCCGGGTCGCGCTTTGTAGAGCGCTACAGGTCCCGGACTTATCGCAAGTTGCGCATCGTCAAGCGTTCGGTTTTTGCCGAGAAACGCTTTCGGGGCGACTTATTGTACTTGGGGCCGGGTCGCGCTTTGTAGAGCGCTACAAGTCCCGGACTTATCGCAAGTTGCGCATCGTCAAGCGTTCGGTTTTTGCCGAGAAACGCTTCCGGGGCGACTTATTGTGCTTGAGTTTGGCGAGTTTTGATATTCGGGCCATTTTCCTTTCTCTTTTTTGTTATTCCTATGTCAACCCCCCAGTTTCTGAGTAATCTTGAAAAGGTTAGGAGGAAACTTTTTAGGAGGTATCAATTCGCGGAATAAGAGAAATTTTTGTATATATCTGGCGCTTCTTGTGGCGCTCTTCTTTTACATATACTGGCTATCGGGGCTATTCTCGTGCCTGATGTTACACTTAGACTTAGATGTTGGTGGAATTGCTTTTCAGGTTGTATCTTAGCTTCAACTTTCTTCAGCTTTATTTTTATCCCTAGCCCTGTCGGGCTTACTGATAGTACTGCTTCAGGTGCTCGACGTTCCAGGGTCGGGGAATCTCGCCACCCCCATTTCCTGTAGCCGGTACGTCCCGTCTCGGATCACCTTTGATATGCGGTAGGGGCCTTCCCAAGTCGGGCCGAGGACTCCGGCGCCGAGAACTTGGGTCTTTTGGCCTACCTTCCTCAGGACCAGGCTTCCTTCCGAGAAGCGCCTTGCTTTGACTTTGGAGTTGTAGTAGCGTTCCACAATCCGCTTCTGCGCAACCAGTCTGGTGTACGCCTCATTTCGCCTTTCCTCGAGGAGGTCGAGCTCCTGCCGTAGCGCTTCATTGTTTCGTTCTTCGTCGAAGAACTCGATTCGTGGTGAAGGAACTCTTATCTCGGCGGGGATGACTGCCTCGACTCCGTAGGTTAGAGCGAATGGGGTTTCACCAGTGGCATTGCGCGTGGTGGTTCGATAAGCCCAGAGTACTGAGGGTAGCTCTTCTGCCCACTTGCCTTTCTTTTCGTCAAGTTTTCTTTTCAAGATCGTCTTGATGTCTTTGTTGACTGACTCGACTTGACCATTTGCCTGGGGGTAGACAGGCGAGGAGTAGGTGTTGTTGATTCCGAGACTTTGGCAGAAGGTTCGGAGGTCGACGTTGTCGAACTGCTTCCCATTGTCGGTTATTAGCGAGGCGGGGATCCCATGTCGGCAGATGATGTTGCGCCAGATGAAGTTTGTTGTATTCTTCTGGGTGATTTTCGCGATTGGTTCCGCTTCGACCCATTTAGTAAAGTAGTCAATGGCCACTATCGCGTACTCGACGCCTCCTGGGGATTTTGGAAGTTTCCCAATCAGGTCGATCCCCCATTTGGCAAATGGTCGTGGGACCATCACGGGGCATAGTGGGACTGCTGGCTGATGGGGTACCTTGGCGAATCGCTGGAACTTGTCGCACTTACGTGAAATCTCATTGGCGTCCTTCCTGAGGGTCGGCCAAAAGTAGCCTTGCTAAAGGGCTTTGAGGGCCAGAGATCGTCCTGCGTAGTGGTTGCCGCAGATCCCTTCGTGAATTTCCCGGAGGACAAGATCGGCTTCGTCTTCGGGGAGGCACTTGATTAGGGGTTGCATGAACCCGCGTTTGTAGAGATTGCCGCTGTGGATTACATATCTCGTGGCTCGGAGTTTGAGTTGTCCTGCTTCGTTCCGGTCGGCCGGGAGCACCCCACGTTCTAAGTATTTAATGATGGGCGACATCCAGTCTCCGTCTTCTTCGCCTGATATGGCGAGGATTTGGCTTTTGCGAATGGATGGGTGTTCGAGGGCTTCGACTGGAACTTTGCCTAGTTCTTCGTCGTCAGCTCCTGACGCCATCCTTGCTAATGTGTCGGCCTCGGACATTTGAATTTCGTTTATTATGATTATTAATTCTTCCTCACATTGACTCTATTGTGATAATAATAACATAATTGCATCCTTTATGAACTAAGGAATCAAACATTCTATTTTACTCTACCAGAAACTATAGTAAGATTAACATAATAAGTATCATCTTTATTCAACGACTTGTCATAATCTTTTACAAATGGATAAATATCTTGTTTAAGGACACATATAACCAACACGAAGACATTGTCTTCCAACCGGGCCAGCTATTCTATCCCGTCATCGGCATTTTGCTCGTGGTGAGTGCTAGTTCCAGGCAGGTATTTTGCGCGGGCTTTGACCTGCGAGCGTGTGTTGAGGACGACGCTTCCCGCGGGACGGGAAAGTGTACCTTCCGGTTATCTTGACATCGTGACTTTTTAGAAAAAAATGGGTAGAAGGGTACTTAGAGGCTTATGATTTTTGTGGCACCCCCTCTTTCTAGCACCAAAATATTGATGCGAAAAAATGTATCACACAATGTAGCGGCCTGATAGCTCGTGTAGGACCGGGGCCAATGTCGTTTGTAGACTTTTCATGGGGTTTGGGCTTGGGCTTCTGGCACCTTAAAATCAGTAGGGTCCCTTTTCCGACACGGGACCTGATTCAGGCCCGCACACTACCCGATCACAGGTTCGGGCACCACACTAATCACGTCTCCACGTGGAATAGATCGCGAAGTTGACTTTAAGATGAACCATGGTCGAGAAGACCTCCGGCCTGCGTCATTAATTCTGATCTGGGTCCTGCGCTCGATACGTAAAGTCAACGTATCTACGAGAGATATGAAGGCCAAAGGATAGAACAAGAACCACGCTGATCCCGAATCTAGACAGGGGAAGTTGTATATCAGGCCAGAATTTTCTCGAGAGCTTCCGCTCTAGTTGGATTTCTCTCTTCCGGAACCTGACAAAACAACACTGCGGTCAGGGAGAAATGAGGTTTTACCACCCGATTCACCTCTGACGCTCAACATTAGCGAGATATTTGAGTAAGAACCGGTTTTAAGGGGTTTAAAGGAGTTTGGAGCGGTTTTTGGGCGTTTAAAAAGTGTTGGAGTCGAATGAACCCAAGGCCCTTATTTATAGGAAAATCCCGAGGAGTAATTTGCAATTATCTCCTCATCTAAGAAGCCCCTGAGGTGAATTTATATAGTTTTCCGCATCCTCTGGGCGTGGTCGATCCAATGACACAAAAATCACGGGCATAAGGGGTCAGACGCGCCCTCACGCGCGGCCGGAAGGAGGCTGGGTTGCCTGAAGCTTGGAGCCCAAGCTGCTGACGTTATCCCTCCCTTGCCCCACACGAGTGGGACGCGTGTTGCCTTCGCTGGTGGAGCGACGCGGCTCCAGCGAATGGGCGACACGTGTCCCTTTTTCGATGGGCTTCTAGTGGGCCCCATGGTTCCCTGCCACGTGACGCGACCCACCCGGGTTGTCTCAGAGGGTCCCGGACTCGTCTCGAGTCCGTTTTTCACAAATTTTATATCAATTTTGGATATTTAGATTTTTTGGGATCATCGAGACACTTTGATATGCGAAAACAGAACTCTAGCGAGGACTTTGACTTTGGAATTGATTTATTTAATTAAAGATAAGTCATTTAATTAAATCAAATGATTTTCTCTCAATTAAACCGTAAAATCATTAATCTCGTAATGACCCGTAACAAGTGTGATTTTCGACGTACATGAAAGAGCTGCAAATAGAAAGAAGATCTAAGAACTCTAGATAATGGTGATATTTTACTGAACGAATTAGGTCTTAATAATATGTATACTCGTATAATGAAATGAGCAATAAAATGTCACCGAATCTTTATATAATGTACAACAATAGTGGGTGATAAATTTAGTTTAAAACGAAAACAATTAGATCCTCAAAGCACTATTCTTATTTCTATGTAGGTGTGAAAGCATGGATATGCAATCTCTTTTTTCTTTTTCTTTTTAAGGGGGAAAACCGATTTGATTAAATTAGCTCGAGGGGTTGGAATTCCTCCGAGTAACGTTTACAAACAACTCTAGGCATTAAAAACACCAGTCGATCATACCTCACCGGATATGAAGGTGTACCCCACGAAACAACAGCCTCGTGTTTACAAATCAGCGAGACGGAGGGAAGAAGTTTATTTAAGCCTAAAACATGGAATATTGATGCCATTAAACTGCGAAACCGATTTCACAGAGTAGACGATGAAGAAAACTTAGAGCCATACGTTATGGCCGATCTTCTGTTCTTTCAGATAACGGTACTCTTCAGCAATTCGGATTGCGCGCTCCCGGTGATTTATTTTCCTTTGTTGAAACCGAGCGTTGTAGACTCGTTTGCGTGGAGCGTTGCGAGAGTTTCACTGATTAAAGACTCTCTACGTTTTTTCAAAATAAATAAAAAGACTCGTACTTTGTGCGGGTTCTCTTATATTTTAATGGTAGGTTTTCTACATTTCCTCGGATTCGAATTTCATTTTAATTGTTTTGGGCTTTAAGTTTAAGGTAATTGGTGGCAAAGGTTCGAAAACTTTACCAAATAGTGAGGATATTGAAACTTGTCAAGCTCTATGGATTGCACCGGATAAGTTCTCCGTGTAGTTCCATATCTCGAACGCAATTCTTGAGTTTGGCAAAGTTGTGGAACTTTTGCCGCCATTTACCCTAAGATTTATGCTATTAAAATTTCATTAGAAGCACCTCACGTACTTTGTTTTGTTTTGTCTTGTAGATGTTTGCTTTTGAGAGGTTTCCTTGCATACGGAAAACATCTCTCGACCAACTGAATTTCCGTTGGTTATGGGTGTTGGAAATTGGTGGTATCAAGTCGACTTTCTTACCACAGTAATAGCCTCCGAGGCGTCCCGGTAACATTTAAAAAATCATTTTAAAGCGGAAACCTTGTTACCGGACCGACGACACGAATATCGGGTAACAATCATTTTGTTAAGATCTGATAAATATTTCGAATTTAATACTTTCATAATCATTATTAATAATCTAGTCGAATATGAAATAAATAGAAAGCAGTAAATGGTTGCATTAATTTACCCAATGCATAAGGCCGTACCTCAACTGACGATTCCGGCTGCGCGTTCTGACTTGGGCAGGGCTCCGCCGGTGCTGAGGGAAACTCCCGTGATCTTCCGGGATATTCTCCTGGATTCCTCGAACCGAAGTGTGGGCTTCGCCGGCAGGACTCCGTCGCAAAATTTAACTGACGGTTCTTTTAAAGCTACCGGAGAAAATATCTCCTAAGCCGAACCAGAAGAGATATCAGAAGCAGAAAACTCGCAGACCCTAGAGAGAGAGGGAGAGCTCGAGTTTTTGCTCTGGGGAAGGTATGAAAAATGTGTAGAATGAGCTCCCTATTTATAGCCTTAGCCCGTAACCGAATTTGAGAAATTCACTCCCAAATTTCGAATATATATATATATTAAATATAATTAATTATCTTAATCCAAAGGTTTAGATTCAATATTATCTAAATCCAATGGATATAATTAATCAGGGATTTAATTAAATAAGAAAGACTTGGTAACATCAAAAACCAATCTTATCCTCTTATTTAAATATAATTCGAATATATATATATATATATATAATTAATTTCGAAATAATTATTAAATATAATTAATTATCCTAATTCAAAGGTTTAGATTCAATCTCATATAAATCCAATGGATATAATTAATTAGGGATTTAACTAAATAAGAAAGACTTGGTAAAATCAAAAACCAATCTTATCTACTTATTTAAATATAATTTCGAAATATATATATATATATATATAATAATAATAATAATTTTGAAAATTATTAATTATTATATATTAATTAATTTCCAATCCGACGGTAAAGATTAAATCTTAAACCGATCCAACGGATACAATTAATTAGGTCAAATTCGAAAAACCCTAAGCTTGGCCACCAAGCTACTATTTTCGAATTAGGGTTAGGTCAAAAATCAATTATCTTAATCCAACGGTTGATATTAAATCATTTCCGATCCAATGGATTAAATTGATTTTAAGGTTTTGCTAAAATACCAAACATTAGATACTTATGCCGCAAATATTAAAATTTTAAACCAAGTCAAATGCGTGTGAAGTGGTTGCACTTTCCTTGCTGCTCAATGAACGATTTGCACATATATATAAATATAAATTTTATTTATTAATATAAATCTATTAATTATGATTTAATTATTAATAAGATATTAATAATTAAATCCAAATAATTAAATTATATCAATAAAACCTGATCTCAATATTACAGATTAAATGTCGTGGTGCAACACCATCATTTAAATTCGTGACATGTGATTTAGTTTCATAGTTTATCGAATCGAGTCATAAACTTAGAAAATCCATAAATCACAAACCGTAAGTCAGAATGACTTGGTTCAAAAAGCAAAGTTGCTTAGAATTTAATTTACAACAATTTAGTACTGTTCGAAAATCTAAATTCTAAATTTCTTTTTATCAGCTAATTTCGTGTACCAAAATATGATACTTTTGTCACGCTGACGATAAAACTATCTGACGTCTGACACAGACTTGTCAGTTTTATAAGTCGAGCCAAATGATTAAACATTATCCAGAATGTATTTTAATCACGTACGTATCATCCTCTACGGACTTATCCTGGGGACCATGGACCCGTATCACTTTAAGCTCCAACGAACTGCTAGTTGTTCGTCAAGCCTCGAAGTGATTCCACTATAAACCCGAGGCTGCACTCTTTAGTGATACGGTATATATTATTCCCTTATAACAGCAGGGTGTCCATTAGATTCAATCAAATTCGGGTTATTGTCTTTTCACTTGATGACTCACACATGAGCAGGCGGTTTTTACCGTAATGCCCCTCAATGCATTTTCATCCTTGACTCAGCCAGTAGTTTTATGAGCAACCCACTTATGGTTTCGATTCATAAGTTGCGCAAGGGTACCTCTCACTTCAAACCACGAACAACCAAGGGAATAATCATGACTCTGAAGAGAGCTGTGTGATGCTCATGTCTATGATCAAGCTATCCTTACTACTGACTATCATGTTCCCAAAATAATAGTGTTGGGAACACCGGTAATATCTTGTGTTCTTTAACGATTAAATCAAAGAACAATCAAGCCAGTAGTTCGAACTCATGATCACTCAGGACTTAGAACTAATATCCATTTGATCATCATTTTGTGACTCAACTACAAGTTATCAGTGACGGTCTTATATGACAACTTCTCGAGTTTAAGTCAGGTCCGGTCTAGTATGAAGACGTTTCATACTTAATGCACTTCTAGTGAGTGTGACACACACATAATCCAGAATAGGATTGTCACTTAGTCACATTAATGACCTTACCGATTAATAGGCTCCCACCCAGTTAATCAGGTCACAGACTTTTTAAGTTCATTTATTATGTTTATTAATTCTTCCTCACTTGACTCCGTTGTGATAATAATAACATAATTGCATCCTTTATGAACTAAGGAATCAAACATTCTATTTTACTCTACCAGAAACTATAATAAGATTAACATAATAATCACCATCTTTATTCAACGACTTGTCATAATCTTTTACAAATGGATAAATATCTTGTTTAAGGACACACATGTCCAACAGTAAGGTGGTTGAAGCTTTTGGAAGAAAAACTTGTTTCTTTCAAATTGATCTTTTCCACCACTATAATGGTAAAATATAAAGAAATACTTGAAAATATGAAAAAAGTAAGTTTTTGTTAGACTTAAACCTATTATCGCTCTCATTTTATTTTCTGCTAATTTCGCCTATCCTCTTCTCTCAAAAAAATTTCATTTGGGATAAAGGTCGATTGGATGCCGTATAATGACTTGAGGCGCAACATTCCATTTCCTTGGGAGCTTCAGAGGATGCGATGGATGATATATGCCCAAGTTTCGTGCATATGTTTTAACAAAACAGTTACTTGTCGCCCGAAGATTTGCTTCAAGCGACTAGGGCTATGCTCCCGCACTTTGAAAATTTTAACGAAAATAAACAATGAGATACAGATTGCCGTAAGAAAATTTAAAGATATTAATTGGAGGGTCGTATGGAGCGAGATGAATTTGTGATGGGCCAATCGATAAGAATATCTCTGAAAGGATGTGCGTTTTGGTTTTGTTTTTTCTCAATTTCAAAATAATGGCAAAAGTACTCAAATGTTACAATATTTTTTACTTGTATGTCTAAAATAGTATCCGGAAGAAGAGGCACCTCAAATGGAGGTTACACAACCGCTTGAGGTATTTTATTTTTTCTCAATTTCAAAATAGTGCCAAAAGTACCATATTTTTCCGTTTGAATTTCGTCTAACTTCTGGCCATTTTAATATGCCTAAAAATAGGATCCGTATGTGGAGGCACCTCAAATGCGGGCTACGCAACCGCTTGAGGTACCTCGTTTTTTCATTTGTTTATGTTTGTATGCATCCGGTATTGGATGCTTGTGTTTCCCTTAAAACCACTTTGCCTTTATTTATAGGATCAATCCGAGACCAAGTCGATGACCGTGAGGAACCAATGGTTACAGTAATTTGATTTTTTTTACTAAAACTGTCTTTTTAAATATATTCTTTTAAATTCAAATATAATAAACTTTGCTTTTTTTTTAGGATCTAGGATAGAACCAAGGTCATAACGTTGAGGACGTAGCAATGGTTACGATAATTTGATTTTTACTAAAACCGTCTTTTCAAATATGTTTTAATTTCAAACATATTAAACTTTGTCGTTTTTTAAGATCAACAAGAGAACCAAGGTCATGGATCATTCCCTCTTGTCATATGCTTCAAGATGGTGTTCTGACATTTGACCATGAGGAACCAATGTATCTGGACGAAGAGGCACCTCTAATGGAGGCTACGCAACCGCTAGAGGTATTCTTTTTTTTCTCAATTTAAAAAATAGTTGCAAAAGTACCATATTTTATTGTTTGAATTCCGTCTAACTCCTGTCAATTTTAATATGCCTAAAAATAGGACCCGGACGTGGAGGCACCTCGTTTTTTTATTTGTTTATTTTTATGCATCCGGTATCTGATGCTTGTGCTTTACTTAAAACCACTTTGATTTTTTTTAGGATCAATCCGAGAACCAAGTCGATGATCGTGAGGATTGTATGGAGCAAGATGAATTTTTGATAAGCCAATTGAAAAGAATATCTCCTAAAGGTGGTGCGTTTTGATTTTGTTTTTTCTCAATTTCAAAATTGTGGCAAAAGTACCTAAATGTTACAATATTTTTTACTTGTATGCCTAAAATAGTATCCGGACGAGGAGGCACCTCAAATGGAGGCTACGCAGCCGCTTGAGGTATTTTGTTTTTTTCTCAATTTCAAAATAGTAGCAAAAGTAACATATTTTGCCATTTGAATTCCGTCTAACTTCTCTCCATTTTAAAATGCCTAAAAATAGGATCAGGACGTGGAGACACCTCAAATGCGGGCTACGCAACCGCTTGAGGTACCTTGTTTTTTCATTTGTTTACTTTTGTACGCATCCGGTATCGGATGCTTGTGTTTCCCTTAAAATCACTTTGCCGTTTTTTTAGGATCAATCCGAGAACCAAGTCGATGACCGTGAGGAATCAATGGTTGCAGTAATTTGATTTTTACTAAAACCATCATTTTAAATGTATTTTTAACTTCAAACATAAAAATTTGTTGTTTTTTTAGGATCTAGGATAGAACCAAGGTCATGACATTGAGGACGTAACAATGGTTACGATAATTTGATTTTTACTAAAACTGTCTTTTTAAATATATTTGACATAATAAACTTTTGGGTTATTACCGGCATATGTTCCTGTTGTTTTGCAAACATCCGACTTATGTTCCTATTCTTTTTTTTTCGCGGCATATATTCCATAAGTCTTAAAACGTACTCAAATTCAACCTCCGTTAACACTTCCGTCTATATCCGTTTAGTTTTTGCCATGGGTCACGCCCTTAAGATTGGCATATGTTCCCGTTCTTTTGGAAATATCCGACTTATGTTCCTGTTCTTTTTTTGTTTAGCGGCATATATTCCATTAGTCTTAAAACACACTCAAATTCAACCTCTATTAATACTTATGTCTATATCCGTTTATTTTGGCCACGTGTCATATACACCTCAAAAAACGTCATCATCTTCATCGAATGGTTCGAGCAGAGCCCGAGTTTCACAGCCTTGCAACGCTAGGTATATTTTCTAGAGATGATAATATATGAGAAATAAATTATAAAAAAATATTAGCGAGTAAATTCAAAATACATATCGATGTGTTATTGATTTTAACGAGCACCGACTTATCTCTTTTGTCCAAATTTTTTTCTTGATATCCTATAAATAGAAAACGTTAGTATCATATAGAATGGTACTTATCGTCTAAAAAAATATTATTAAGAAAATAAAAAATGTAAAAAATTGTATTTTTTTAGATGATAAAAAAATCATAAATAGAAAGAAAGGGAACATAAGTAGGATATTTGCAAAAGAACGGGAATATATGCCGGTAATAAAGGCGTGACAAACTAACGGACATAGAAGAAAATTTTAACGGAGGTTAAATTTGAGTACGTTTTAAAACTTATGGAATATATGCCGCGAAAAAAAAAAACAGAAACATAAGTCGGATGTTTGCAAAACAACATGAAAATATGCCGGTAATAACCCTAAACTTTTTTGTTTTTTTAGGATCAAAAAGAGAACTAAGGTGATGACTTTGATGAGCGACATAAACTTGACAACGAAGATGATGGACCGTCTTCTACTTCTCGAAGGGTTTTTGACCGAGTTCTGGTAAAAATAGAATTTTGTCGTGTTTTGTTTTTTGGTTGCACATAAAAATAGCGGGTTTAAAATATTTAATTAATAAAATATTTTCTAATTGTAGGCTAGCCGTTTCGATAAAACTCCTTATGGATTTAGAGTTAATTTGTATGATACAAAGTAGAGGTGTCAAGTGGGCCGGGGTGGGCCGATTCAGGTTCGCTGACTCATGCCAGATTCAGGTTCTGGTTTTTCGCCGATGTTCGCGCCGGAGCGTCTTACAGTTTCGGACTTATGCCGAAGATATGTTATTCGCTCTTTAATGCCTGAGTCAGCGGGACAAAGATACAACCTTTCTCGGTCTTTGTACCTGAGTCAGCGGGATTGATATCCGGCCTTTCTCGGTCTTTGTGCCTGAGTCAGCGGGACGGAGATCCTACCTTTATCGGTCTTTGTGCCTAAGTCAGCAGGATTGATATCTAGCTTTTCTGGTCTTTGTGCCTGAGTCAGCGGGATTGATATCCGGCCTTTCTCGGACTGTGTGCCTCGACCGTCTTCTTGTAGTCAAGACTTTGATCGTCACTTTTGTTTGCTTGCTCCGCTTTTTAATATATCCTTTGACTTCTTCTTCATCGTCCCAATTTAAACCATCAATTATGACGGAGATGAAACTCTAAGTCTTTGAGGTGATTGAGGTGAATCTTGAGGCCGTTGAGGTGAACGATTTAAAGCTTGAGGTCGTTGAGATGAGCAATGCGAAGCTTGAGGTCGCTGAGACAACCAATGAAAATCTTGAGGTTTTTCATATCACCGATGCGAAGCTTGAAGTCGTTGAGACGTTCGATACAAATCTGGACATTGGAAAGTCGACAGACGCAAATCTTGAGGTCGTCAAAATGACCGATACGAAGATGGAGGTCCCTGAAATAACCGAAGCAAAGCATGGGGTCGTTAAGTCAAGCGGTGCACATTTGGAGGTCGTTCAGACAACTGATGCGAATTTGGATGTCAGTGAGGCAATCGATGCGAATCTCACGTCGTTGAGAGTATTGATGCAAAGCTCAAGATCGTTGAGGCAACCGATGTGAATCTTGAGGTCGTTGAGTCGACCGATGAAAAGCTTAGGGTCGTTGAGAGGAGTGATGCAAAGACGAAGGTCGCTGAGGCGGTTGACGCAAATCTCGAGGTCATTTAGATGTCCCCAGCGAATCTTGAGTTAACTGAATCGACCGATGTGAAGCGTGAGGTCGTTCAAATGAACATTGTGAAGCTCGGGGTCGTTGAGCCGTCCAATTCAAATTTTGAGGTTGTTTGAGACAACCGATGCAAATCTTGAGGTCGCTGAGGCGGGTCTTCAAACTTTGGTGGTTGTTTTACCCGGATCGGACCTTCGAGATTTGAACTTTGGTCATCTTTTCTCCCCGATGGGTCTCTGGTTCTGTTGTCAGGATTCGGGCTTCGAGACGTCTTTCCCTGATGAGCTTCCAGTGCCGTCTTCAGGTGTTGGACTTTGATTATTGGACGGGATTTCAGCATCATCATCGGGCTTATGACTTTGACTGTCGTCGTATCCGTACCCAGAGGGGGCCTTTAGTGTCGTGACGGAGTTCCGCCTTTTTTTTGTACGCTGATGAAGTCATTGGTCTTCAGTAGGTGACTTTGATGAAGACGTTATTTAATTAGCGACGATGACGTGTTGTTGTTTGTTGACGTCGCGTTGCGTCGAGAGCACTGTAGCAGTGGGTTGATACGACCGAGGCGTGGCTCGAGGTCGTTGACGCAATTTGATGAAGATCTCAATGTCGCAAACGTGGCCTTGATGAAACTTGTGGTCGTCACCAGGACCGACATTAAGTTCGAGGTCGTTGCAGCGACCGTGATGAATGGTGACGTCGCTGGTATGACCGAGATGAATTTCAAGGTCCTTGAGCTGAATGACACAAATCTTGAGGTCCATTAGGGGACCAAGACAACTTTTGGGTCATTTAGGCGACCGAGATGAATCTTAGGGTCGTTTAAGGCAATTGGTGAGAATATTAAGGTTACAACGAATGCGAGTTTGATCATCATGGTAACCGGATTGGGCTTTCTGCATCGTCTTCGGGCTTCCGACTTTGGTCATCGCCTTTCCATGATAAGCCTATAGCGCCGTCTTCGGGTATCGGACTTTGATTGTCGTCTTCCCCGATCAGCCCATTGGTAGCGGAGTTCCAATTCTTCTTTGTGCTGATGAATTTCCTCGCTTGGTCTTCAGCGCGTTCCCTTGACAAAGAAACTTTTTTATGAGTGTCAATAGTGCGGCTATGCTCGCCGGCATTGTGTTTAGATGATCGAGGTTGATCTTGATCGGACCGAGACGAGGCTTGAGGTTATTGACGCGATTGATGCAGATCTTGATGTCGGTGACGTGTCCAAGATGAAACTTGATGTTTTCGCAGGGACCGACATTAAATCTGAGGTCGTTGCGGAGACCATGATGCATGTTTACATTGTTGACGTCACCCAGATAAAGCTCGAGCTCGCAGGTGGTGAGGTCATTGAGGCAACCGAGATGAAGTTCGATGTGACCGAGCAAGTCTCGAGGTCGTACATGGTGAGATTGTCGAGGCGACCAAGATAAAGTTTGATGTGACCGAGCGAGGCTCGAGGTTGTCGAGGCAACCGTGACGGGTCTTGAGGTCAGCGATATGACCGAGAAAGATCTTGTGGCCGTTGACGTCGCCGAGAAGAATCCTGAAGTCGTTGCAGGGACCATGAAGGAATCTTGGCATCATCTTGTCCGGTTCAGGCCTTTGTCTCTTGGCTCTAGATTTTTTCCATCGATCTTCTCCTAGTGAGCCCCTGGCGTTGTCGTCAGACTTAGGACTTGATTGTTGTTTTTCCATGATGATGCTCTGGCGTCGCTTTCGGAATTTTGACTTTGGCCGGCGTCTTGCCTCATGAGCCTTCAGCGCCATCTTCGGGTAGTGGATTTTGACAGTTGTCTCTCCCTGGTGAGCCTTTGGCGTCGTCGTCGGGGTTTAAACTTTCACCGTCGTCTCTTCCTGATCAGCCTCTGGCGTCGTTTTTGGGGTTCATACTTTGTCTATTGATTTTCCATGATGAGCCTCCGGCGTCGCGTTGGGTTTTAGACATTGACCGTCGTCCTTCCTGATGAGCCTCCGGCTTCGTCGTCGGGTTTTGAACTTTGACCGTCGTCCTTCCCTGATGAGCCTCCGGCGTCGGCGTCAGGTTTTAGACTTTGACCGTCGTTCTTTCCTGATGAGCTTCCGGCGTCATCGTCGGGTTTTATACTTTGGTCGTCGTTTTTCCCTGATGAGCCTCTGGCGTCGTCTTCGGGTATTGGACTTTGACCATCGTCTCTCCCTGATCAGCCTCTGGCGTCGTTTTTGGGGTTCAGACTTTGTCTATTGATTTTCCATGATGAGCCTCCGGCGTCATCGTCGGGTTTTATACTTTGACTGTCGTCCTTCCCTGATGAGCCTCCGGCGTCGTCGTCGGGTTTTGAACTTTGACCGTCGTCCTTCCCTGATGAGCCTCTGGCGTCGTCGTTAGGTTTTAGACTTTGACAGTCGTTCTTTTCTGATGGGCCTCCGGCGTCGTCGTCGGGTTTTAGACTTTGGTCGATGTTTTCCCCTGATGAGCCTCCGGCGTCGTCTTCGGGTATTGGACTTTGACCGTCGTCTCTCCCTGATGGGCCTCTGGCCGTCGTCTTCAGGGTTTGGACTTTGATTGGCGTCTTTCCATGATGAGTCTATGACGTCGTCATCGGGCTTCGGACTTTAACGGTTGTCTTTCCCTGATGAGCCTTCGACGTCGTCGTCGGGTATCGGACTTTGTCCGTTGATTCTCCCTGATGAGCCTTCGACATCGTCGTCGGGTATCGGACTTTGTCCGTTGATTCTCCCTGATGAGCCTTCGACGTCGTCGTCGGGTATCGGACTTTGTCCGTTGATTCTCACTGACGAGCCTCCGGTATCGTCATCGGGTATCGGACTTTGTCCGTTGATTTTCCCCGGTTAGTCTTCGACGTCGTCGTCGAGTTCAGACTTGGTCCGTTGATTTTCTCATGATGAACCTCCGGTGTCGTCGTCGGGCTTCGAACTTTGACCCCGTTTTTCCCGTAGCGAAAGAAGTGGCCACTACATAATTTATATTTATCCACATAATTTTTTTTTAATAAATATATACATAGATCTTTATTTTGTTTGCCTTTATCCACGGTTTTGGCAGCTTCATTTATATTTATATATATATATATATATATATATATATTTCTTTGATCTTTTTATATCAGATTGCTATAATATATAATAATGGGCCCGTTTGGCATAGTTTAATTTTACAAAAAATATTTTTAGTTTTAGTTTAAAAAACTAACTGTTTTTGAAAAAAAATTGACAGGTGTTTGGTAAATTGTTTATAAAACAGTTGTTGTTGGTAACAAAAACTAATTTAACGTCTGGTAAAAAAATTTATTTAGGCTTAAAAGACTAAAATAGACTAAAACCGTATTTTTGTTTTTAGAAAAAACCAAAAGCTACGAATTCTAGCTTTTACGATTCGTGTACAAAAATTTAAAATCGATTTTTGGAAAAATAATTTTGCCAAACACCTAAAAAGTGGTTAAGTTTATTTTAAAAACAAAAACGGAGCTTAATAAGCTTTTTATATACCCATATACTTTTTACTTGTTTTTCTTTCACCCGTGTACATCGCACGTGGGTTTTTTTTTTTTTTAATCGAACACCAGAGACCCCCTTATCGGCTTAACCTCCCACCGACCGGACTCCTCCTCTTTTGGTCGCCGGGGCTTTGCCGTCAATCGGCCTTGTTGTGATGAACACGGCGTTTCTGGGATAGCACGCGGGCGTTGGTGCTTGCTCGTGTACGATTGTGGGAGTTGGAGATTCACGAGCTCCTGTCCTCCGGCGAAGGCGAAGGCGATTTGAGCGACGTCGTGCGGAGTTTCGCCGGCGTGAGAAGAGGCGGTGGATTCCGACCTAACACCAGATCTGAGTTGCAGAGGTTCGAGGTTCGAGGTGGTTGAGCGTGAAATTAGAGGCGGACGCGAAGGGACGCTGTCGGACTCCGGTCGCGGGGAGTGGCGCCGATGGGAGCAGCCTGAGGTTTCTCCGTCGCAGATCTGGATGCGGCGGACTTCATGGCGTCAAGGAGCCTTCTTTGTCGGGGTTTCGCGCGAGGCAGAGAGCGCGTACGTGGAGGAGCCTGTGGGCTGTGGCGTTCGTCAGTTACCCAGGGGATGTGGCGGCGACTGGAGGTGACACTGTAGCTCGGCGTTGCAGATCTGCGTCAGCGGCGATGGAGGTCCCTCTGGAAGATCGTCTGGGCTGTGCGGGAGCTTTGGTCACTGTTACTCGATGGTGGAGATTGAAGCCTGTCGGTCCTGCGACGGTGGCCGCTCTAGATCCGGTCGTTATGGGCCTTTCGATTTTGAGAAGCGGCGTTCCACCGTTTGACAATGACGGTGACTCTGAGCTGAGTGCAGGTTTTGCAGGTACTGGGATACGGTCGGCGATCAGACGGACTGGTCATGTCCGAGAGCCGATTGAGGCTGAATACGAGACTGTTGAATGTGCTGGTAGGGACTCGACGCTTGAACGTGTCGGGAGCCCCTTCCTCTAGCGTCAAAATGTTAATACCGAAAAATGGATCAACAAAGCCAACCAAGTACTGAATTTGGGCCGGGCCCAATGCCGTTGGTTGAACTTTCTTGGGCTTGGAGCTTGGACTCTGGAATCCTGTAGGTCGGACCTCCGCTTATCGTCGGACCAGAACCGGGTCCTCCGACTTGTTACCGCAAAGTCCTAAGACTCGGGATATAGGTCGACAACCGCAGAGAACCGGAACCTCCGTAGGGCAGGTCAACAACCAGGCAACGCTTCCGCTCTAGCCAACTTATCCCTCTTCACCTCCGACGCTCAGCATTAGTCGGGTAATTAAGTCGGGATATTTAAAAGAACGGAAAATAGAGGTTTTATCACTTAACAGAGCATTTGAGTGAATTGTTTCGTGATTGAACGACTTACCGTTTGATTGAAATGAAACTCCCATTTATAAGAGGGTGTAAGGACTTTTGAGTAATTAATAATTACATTGCTGGGCTCTTGAGCAATTAATATATTGTATGCGCGGCCTGGCAGCCGGCGCGACTGCATGAGTCATTGTACGTCATTTTTCACACAACGAGCGTGTTCCAGACGTTGAATCAAATTATGTAATATATTATTTGATAAATTAATCTTCTCTTATATTTTTTTATACTAAAAATACCAGTCACACGTACTAAAACGATTGCACAAAAGAAAAATATTTATTATTATTTAACGAAAATAACAAATACTTTCTGATATTTGTAATTTTATTTTAAAATTATAAAAAATTACCCGATCTTAAAAACCGGGTAAAACGAATTGGGATTGACCTAAGTGAACCGCAATTCGCAAATTGGGTTTATCAGCGATGTTGGGCAGGTTTATCAAAGACTCAATTGGTATTTGGGCTCAAAAGTCCTTACACCCTCCTATTTATAAGAGGGTGTAAGGACTTTTGAGTAATTAATAATTACATTGCTGGGCTCTTGAGCAATTAATATATTGTATGCGCGGCCTGCGCAGCCGGCGCGACTGCATGAGTCATTGTACGTCACTTTTCACACAACGAGCGTGTTCCAGACGTTGAATCAAATTATGTAATATATTATTTGATAAATTAATCTTCTCTTATATTTTTTTATACTAAAATACCAGTCACACGTACTAAAACGATTGCACAAAAGAAAAATATTTATTATTATTTAACGAAAATAACAAATACTTTCTGATATTTGTAATTTTATTTTAAAATTATAAAAAATTACCCGATCTTAAAAACCGGGTAAAACGAATTGGGATTGACCTAAGTCAACCGCAATTCGCGAATTGGGTTTATCAGCGATGTCGGGCAGGTTTATCAAAGACTCAATTGGTATTTGGGCCTCCCTTATTTTGTCGCCTGCTGGGCAATTAAGCCCAGCGTAAATGATCCATAAAGACCAGCTGGCTTTGAACGACAAGCTGGGCCAAAGGCCCAACGAATAAGACGAAAGGGTCTGGTCCATGGTCGGACCATCATGAACTGCACGTGGTCCAGCTAAGCTGGACCACCACACGCTCGTCGGGTGCGTGCTTAGCACCCTAACCGAAAAGATATATTTTTTTATTTTTAAGTTATGTTTTTTATTTCGGATTTTTACCCGAACCCTGGGTAAAAAATATTTTATTTTAAGCCGAAGCGCGTTGGAATTAATAAATTGAAATAATTTTTTATTTTATTTTAAAGCCATAATTAGAAAAATAAAACCGAGAGAGAGGAAGATGATTATGAGGGGATAACCTCAGTGAATCGGGATACACTTGCGTAGCAGTTTTTTTTTTTTACATATTTTCAATTTAATTTGTCATGTAATTTCAACTTTAAAAAAAATTTGGAAAATAATGTGGCCCATCTGCCATATACAAGTACCCAAATTAAGAACGACCACATGAAACGAAAGTGTTCATTTAGGCAAAATGATGACAGGAAATTATACTAACAAGTAGGGGTGAGCATGAGTTGGGTTGGGCCGCCCCGATGTTTTTTATAGACCTGACCCGATCACTTCGGGTTCTTAAAAAAAAAAAACCGATCCGATCCAAAGATTTTAAATGCTCGAACCAAACCGACCCGATAAAAGATTGGGTTGAGTTGGTTTGGGTCACCATGGCCCGATTAATTAAAAATTAATCTTATATAACAAAAATAATATGAAAAAAATGCATCAATGTAACTCAATATTCAAGTAAAAATGCCCCAAACAAATTTAAAGCAACTTTGCTGCAGTGGAGATCGAATCCACAACCTCCAAAGTAGAAGTGGTGTGGAATTACCACCAGGCTATCCTAGCAACTAGCACAACAAAGAAAAGTCTCCCATCTTCTTAAACTTTGGTCAACACAATGTAATTTAGGGATATATATTTTGGGACGCCTAAAAAAACTCAGGTCTGGCGGCAGGTACAAACTAAACAATCCTTCCATTGAGAAAATGAAATTCAACAGAATTGATTTAAGATAATGAATAGAAGCGATGCAGAAAGACATGACCACCATGAAAATTTATGCCAATCACCATGAAAATAGCTTAAGTGTGGCGTAGCATCTCTCACAAAACAAAAGCTTGACAGTCTCATCATCCTGTTTCTACGTGCAAACCTCAGGTTTCCGGTAGTCTCATCACGACCTCTGACGGTGGTCGCAAAGTGCAGACCATTTCTCTCGTCTTCCCAAAGTAAACCTGCAGCATGTAAAATGATTAGTATAATATTGAAGGCGAAGCTTATGCGAGATAATAGCCACAAATGTACCCAAGTTTAGGCATAGATAGCAGTCATGCACTCAAGTTCTATTTGTAATGGCTGAAGTATTCAAGTAGCGTATAAGTCGTGTTTTCCATCTCCATTATGTATTTGTTGTTACTTTTTTGTAGTGACATGTCATCGTAAATTCGTAGTTATCATTTACCACGTGGTAAATGATAATTGCGATGACAAGTCATTAATATATAACGGCAAAGACAAAATGGAGATGAGAAACACACATAATTTTTTATGCAAATTAGGAACTTCGGCCGTTACAAATAAAACGCGGTACATGATTGTTATTTTTTGTCTAAAGTATATTTGCCGCTATTATCTCTATCGAAGCATTTTAAGATAACAACTTGGAGAGTATATTACCTGATCAAGTGAATTTCTAAGTTTACTCTCCATTTCTTCAATCATTCTACCCATGTTACAAAGATGGCCTTCCTGAATAGAGAGCTCCATATTCATCTATATGTAGACCCCAGTTAGTACACATTAATAAGGGTGAACCCCAAAAAAAAAAATGTAAACCGGAAACCGAATAATACCAATACAATAAGCATATATTCATATAGGCCCTATATTATAGGGAATTCGGTTTCTTAATAAAAAATATCAAAATTCAGTGTTCGTTCTATTATTTGTAAAATAACGTATCGAAAATGCAGTTGTTCACCCCTTATTTAGAGATTAAATGGTACAAACAAGAGATTAAGAGTGAGCTACCTCTCGCCTTATCGACCCAGACAGACTGAAACTCCCAGATGCATCATTATTTGTAGTCAAACTCAGCATCACAGTACTGGTTAATCGGTAACGAGCTGCTCTTTCCTCCACTGGGCCCACCTATATAAAAGATCAAAGTTTCACAACCAAACTGTTAGCCGGAAATTGGAAATAACAAAAACTCCGTTTTCAAGACAAAAAGATTTTTAGTTCTTATCGTGTTTTATATATTTTTAGCTTTAGGATTATGATCCGGCCCGCGATCGCGACCTCTTAAACTTATGGGAGCCAACTGGTCCAACAATGACTGAGAAACGCATGCATGCACGCACACACACCAGAAAAGGGCCATTATATTAATTCTGAAAAATACGTAGATAAAGCTAGGCTGAATAATTGTAGGAAAATTAATTAAGCTTAATGACAGGAATTATTAAAATGACTGAATTAAACATAATGGGAAATAAAAGGACATTAATCTATTAAGTATTAAAGCTTAATTAAAACTCCATGTTATTCGCCCAATGTGCTGGCTGAACTTGTCCCTCCCGCAAACAAAATCAGCCCCGCTGCGCTGGCTGAACGTGTCCCTTCCACGCTCGAGCTCGGCCCTGCTGCGCGGTTCCATCTGTGATACGTGATCAGGTAGCGTGGATCCGGTTTTATACCGTTTCTGGTTAAACAATAACTGAGAAACCAATTTCAAGATATAAAGACCCGTAGCAGTTTTAAGTTTTAAAAACCGGATCTCTGGTTCCCGAACTAGACCATTGGAGGTCTCACCCTCATATGAAATGGAATAAGCTTTTGATGTCTTTCAACCTCATGAATCTTTTTTCAAGAAATGAAACTAAAGTTTACCTCGATAACATGGATGGCATCCCAAGCTCCCTCTTCTAAATTACCCCTTCGACCATGCCCCGTCTTCGATCCATCTTCACCATATGTACGACGAAATTAGTAAAAGTTACCGAGTTCCCAACAGCTATGGACGTGACCATACCTTTCTTGATCAAAAAGCATGCAACAAAACCTTCATTGCCATCTTCCCACATATAAACGGACGAGATACCGCCTTCATAATACCTACCAAATTATAATTAATCAGCTGCTACACATGGTTTTTGTTAACAAGAAACCAGCTGCAACAAACGAGGTAGGTTAAGGACCTCACTGGTCACGATATATAGAAAAGATGTCGTTTGCTTCAATTTCAAGTTTTCTCAAATCTACAGATGGGACGGTGCCATCCTCTAATGACGGATGGTATTTGTTCGACCACGGTGATCTGCATCACAACATACAACAGAGAGAATTTGAAACCAGATTAAACGAGAAAATAGAAAGTTCCCATTTAAATGCTAAATGAAATATGGTATCTTAATGATGGATGGTAGTTGAACATAAGAAGTATACAACTAAGCACCTAAATGTAGGTGGTGTCTCTTTTCCTTTTCCCTGAATCTTTACTTTTAACACTTTGGTTTTCGATCCAAGGTTCTAAATACCGTAACCGAAGAAAAACCGATGATTCGTTTTACGGGTTTACCAATAGTTATTTTAGTAAGGTTTACCGATAGTGTTTATATAATAATATTTGTATTTTATACTATATAAGTATTTGTTACTAAAAAAGCAATTTTGTATAAAAATAAGGGTTTAAATACAATTTTGAAACATAGGTGTAGTTTTATATATATATAAAAAAATAAAAAAGGGCATAACTGCAGTTTGATACAAAATAAGGTTATAATTGGAATTAAAAAAATAAAATAAAAAAATGAAAACCAAAATGAAAAAAATTGTCAAAATTTCCTAGCAAAACGACATGCGAGTTTTCCACGAAAACTTGGAAGACGATAACCAATGGAAAAGCTGCCAACATCCTCATTTTTCCTAGTATTCCACGGCATAACCTCGGTAAAGATCGGTTTTTAAAATACTAGTTTGATCCAATTAAGTTTGTTAATCACCTATGAAAATAAATAAATAAAACTAAGAGGGTTTGGCGTTGACCTGTAAGAATCTGCATCTCTGTTGTATTCACATAAAATGAATTCCTTTCCACTGTCCGTGTCACATAAAACCTGGTTTTTTTTCACAGAAGAAGAAAAATCAGAGAATTGTGGATGAAATCCACCCACATTACGCCCAAACCTGGAAACACAAAACCAAAATCTAATACAAATGTAAGAGATCGAAATCCAAAGAGAAACCAGAACGAAATCCAAAGTCGTTTTACGGAACTGGATCTATTTGGACTCAGCAGAACGATCCTTGTAGTTTACAATTTTGCATTTGGATGGAAAGAGAACCTGGAGAGGCTGATCGACTTGAGAGAGAAGCTCGGAGGAGTGTTGAGGCAAGAGAGTGAGAAGAGCGGAGAGAGCTGTGTCTGTGAGTTTCGGGGGAACTCTTCGCATCAGTCCCATGGCTGCCTCCATTGCAGAGAGAGAGAGAGGTTTGTTTAGAATAGATCCGAGCTCCCCTCGCGGGAACCACAATTTATATATCTATATATACCAAGAAACGTCTTTTTAATTTTAAATTTATTTCTAAGTCCCCGACATGATCGAAGGGGTGAACAAATATGTTTTTGGATTAGTTTATAAAACTAATAGTATCGAAAATTGTATTTGAGTTTTCACTTTTAAAATCCAAAGCCGTACTATCGAGGTGTAAAAATGTTATCAATTATCCGAGGTTTTTTATTTTATTTTAAATTGGATCTTTTAAACTCAATATGATAAAACCAAAACTTTATCTCCATAATTCTTAAAAATTTGATTGTTTAAAAAAATTAATTAATACAATTACTAGAATTTCAAAACTATTTGTTTGCTAAATAAAGAAAGTAATTGTACGTGCCAAGTAAAATCAAACCGCCGATATCTATTAAGAAGTAAAATATATTTATTTGACTATCAAAATGTCCTCTGATGGCAAAATCGGCTATCTTGCTTTTAGATGAAAACTTTTTTTAAAAAGAAACAACGATTGTATTAAAAGAGATAAATTACAATGCGAGGCTAGAGAATGATTTACGATCAGCCATTCCAACAATCGGTTGACTACATAGACCATAACTCTACCATAAGAAAGAAACAACGAGGGCTACTCCTTAAAGAGTACCGGCCCAATCTCTCGAAAGGTCCGCGAGAGAATACATCGAGAAATCGTCACACAAGGAAAAAAGCCAAAGGGCCATACAATAGTTGATATCATCTATCAACCCATTCAAATTCCAAGATACATCGTTATATAGGAATTTGTTGCGAGTATTCCAGATGCACCAAAGAGTAGTAAAGACTCCAATCTTCGTCGCAACGTGCCATTTTTTATTTTGCCTTGGAACTTTGTGAATTTGCAGCAAATCTGTGATAGATGTGAAGCCCGCTAGATCCACCTTTAGATTAGAAAAAAGCCAAGCCCAGGCGGCCTTAGCTGTGTGACAATGAAAGAATAAATGGTCTATCTCTTCCTCATATGAAAAACACATCAAACACACACTAGGAAGCAACGTAATATGGGGATTATGCCTTTGAACAATTTCAGCTGTGTTGACTCTTTGTCGAGCAACCAACCAGGCAAAAAATTGAACTTTTTTTGGGACCAAGGATTTTCAAATTACGTCAAAAAAATGGCACGTCTAGAAGAGAAAAACCGGGTAATAACTCTTTCGTCATTGACTTTGCAGAAAACTCCTCAACATCGTGGAGCCAAGCACGCCAATCTTCTACTCCTTCCCATAAGCTCACAGTGCTCAACACTTCCAATAGTTCGATAGCTTCGTCCATCTCCCGAGAAGTCAAGTCACGAGGGAATTTGAAGTCCCACTCAACCTGGCCGGGGACTTGAGAAGGCGAGATAACCGAATTGATAGGAACATTTTGGAGTGGACATAAGCGCGCCAAGCACGGAAAACGATCTTTGAAACAACAATCACCCCTCCATGTATCCTCCCAAAATCGCACTATTGAACCATCTCTCACTTTCCACGAACAACGCTTGAAAAATTCTTCTTGAACAGAACACACCGAGCGCCAAGGGCTACGATATGTGAGAGAAGTCACTACCACTGGGTCCCAGTTGTTAACTTGAGTGCCGTAAATGGCTCTGATCACTTTGTGCCATAAAGCTCCTTCTTCTTTCGGAAACCTCCACAACCATTTCGCCAAAAGGGCTTTGTTCTTCACAATAAGACTCCCGAAACCTAAACCTCCCTTGCTCTTTGGAAAGCAGCATACTTCCCACGCCACATTCGCGCAAGTTCGACCCCCTTCAAACCTATCCCAAAAAAAGTTCCTCATAATTTTTTCTACATCGTCCGCTACTCCAACAGGCATCTTAAACACTGACATAAGGTAAATGGGAATCGTAGATAAAACACTGTTGATGAGGGTCATCTTCCCTCCTTTAGAGATGAAAACAATAACCGAAAATCAATAGTGGTTTTAACCGCTTTTATGAAGTTTTATTTAAAAAGGCTAGATTGAAATATACGCATATGAGTAAAGAGATATTGGTCCTTTAGTGGAGTAGACTGATATTTTTAATCTAAATTTAATATTAAGAAATAAGCCAACAAATTTATAAAAATTAGGAATTTATGCGACAAATTATCTTTGGTATATTGGCATTGTATCTATCTACAAAATATATGTTGTTAAGTTATGATAGAGGAATTTGAAAGGCAAGTTGGGCATCACCCTAGCACCACTCTTGTTATGATGTAACAAGACACGTTTCCACTACATGTGGAAATTTATCCTTAACACACTCATAGGCCATACCTATTGTTATGGGTAATTCTCGGAATTGATTTACGAAATAAATTAATTAAACGGAAATTATTAAAATGATTTTCGTTAATTAATTATATAATTTGATTAATTTTTTAATTAAGGTTATTAATCAAATTAATCAATTTCAAACCCAAATTTCCCTCCGGAGGCCCGTTTTCGAAAAACAAAGTGTCCCGGTGTTCGCAAAAATATGAAGAACCCCGAAAACGACATAAAATTTACGAAAAACGGACCCGAGACGCGCCCGGGAGCAAAAATTGGCCGAGGAGACACCCGTGGGGCCCACAGGGGCGGCGGCTGTCAGGGCCACGCCACGTGGCGGCTTCCTGCCCCGCCACTCCCCCGCGGGCCCCACCCGGGGTCGCCTCAGCCCCCCACTTGGGGGCTGCCTTCACCCGATCGCGCCAGCTGGCGCGATCCCAGCCGCCCGCGTCCCATCACGGGACGCGGCCACTTGCTCGCGAGAAGCCTCGCGCAGGGACACGCGGGCGGCCCTGATAGGCCTGCTCCCGCGCGGGGATCCATGCCCTCGCCACTTGCGAGGGGGCCTGCTTCGAGCAGGCCACGTGTAGGGCAGGGATCATCCCTGCCCTTCGATCCGCGCCATGTGGGCCCCCCTCGGGGGCTTGGTGGCCGTCCGATCCCGCACGGACGGCCGGGATCGGACCATCTTTTCCCAGGGACTAAAATACAATTAAATTATTGTCCCCCCCCCCCCCCCCCCCCCCCCCCGAAACAATATTTTACCGCATTTAGGCCCCTGGGCCCTACTATAAATAGAAGCTCAGTTCAGTTGAAACGGTAACTCATTCAAACTCAATCGACTCGAGTTCTCTCTCTCTCTCTACCCCCGATATACTCGCCTCCCCTCAAATATTATAATAATGTTGAGCGTCGGAGGTGAATCAGGGGGTACCCCCCCCCCCCCCCCCCCCCTGTTTCCCTTGACCTCGGGTGTTACATTTTTTCATGCTCGGAAAGTGAGATAATTCATAAAAGCGGAAGCCCTGGAGGAATTTTCATAAGGCCACGACCCGCCTAATAGGCTCTGTTTCACGTTGTGTCCAGCCTATCTCCAGTCCATTACGCGATTGTTGGGATAGTCTAGGGACAAGTGACAGGGCCCACTATTTGGGTCGCAGGGTCAGGCCTGAAGAAATTCCTCTAAGATCCGGACGACCGAGGGATCACCCTGAGGAAGGCCTCTGGATTAATTTATCGGACGAATGCACTCCCCCGCTCACTGGTACCCCCGATCCGCGTGGACTCCGAACCTGTACAAAACCCGGCCTGGTCATCTCCAGGCTCTGCGGTAACAGGTAGTGAGCCATCCCGATCGCCCGGACCCTGAGCGGCCACGAGACCTTCGATCCAAGAAATCCCAGAGACACCAACTCAGAGTCCCCGAATCGGTCAACCAAAACCTCACCTCGAAGTCAACGTTGACCACCCCGAAGTCAACATAATCAGGGAGAACGATCATTGACAATAAAAGCCATCCAAAGCCCATACAAGCATCAATAGAAGCCCGCCACGTCATCAACGACTGTTGGGCCGGGCCCAAAATCTACAACTTGGGCCTCGACAGTGTTTGATCCAAAAAACGGCATCAACACCTATTATTATTCTAGCATTTCCAATCATGTTCAAAATTGAGGTGGACAATAACAAAAGGCGGTTCCATGGTTCAACTTACCGATGTTACCGATAAACCGATTACCGTTTTCGACGGATTAATCGATAGCTTACCGATTAACCGACGGAAAACCTATAACACTATAGCTTACCGATTACCGATACTTTTCGATGATTATCGACAGATTATCGATACTTTTCGATACTTTTCGACAGAAAACTTATAAATATTTTGATAATATCATACCACAAAGCATATGTTAAATTATTAAGTGTATGTATAATATTAATATTAGTTGAAGTGTATAATATTAAATGAATATACATATTAAGTGTATATGTATGTTAGGTGAAGTTAATATGTATGTTAAGTGTATAATATTATTTGAAGTGTGTAATATGAAGTTAAATTATTAAGTGAAGTGTATGTGTATGTTAAGTGTGAATGTGTGATATTAGTTGAATAACAAAAAGTCCCACATTGATAGATGACAAGAGTTTGGTGATGTTTATATACCAAATATTAGGGACAAGGGCTTGGGCCTTTTGGGTCATAGGATTTTGTGGATGGGGGATGACTCACACAAATGTTACACCACCACACGCGCGTGCCGCCGCCGTCCGGACGGACGGACGTGGCGAGGTGGGGTGGGGTGCTCTTGTGCAAGTATAATTATTTTTGCCGAAAGTTTAATTCAATTTTTTTTATTTAACCGAAAAGTCCTTATATAAAAACGATAAGTATTACAGCCGGTAACTATCAAAAAGACCGATTTTCGTCGATTATCGTAAAAAATGCGATCCTTGGGCGGTTCAACATTTCAAATGTATAAATATATACAGTATCATTTGACCACATAATAATAATATAGTAGTAGAACAAGAAGAAGGCCACAAACGCAAGGCGAAGCCCAGAGATGGGAAGTTGCTTGCTTGGCTTGTTGTGTCTTGTCGAGAATGATTAGACTTTATTGGCCTCGCTCTCGTGTTTGATCTTTAAAGCTTGTTATGCTATGTCGTGTGTTAGGTTGTGTCATTTCAATGTTACTAGAATCATACACAGAGAAAATAAAGAATCCTACTAGTATCAGATGTTAATATTTGTTTGTACATTAACGGTTTACCGTTTACCAAATTAAATTGGGTCAATTACTTCCCGAGGTAAAACATGGGCAACTTGCGGTATTTAGCTTCCAATATCGCCCGCAATTACCGTTTTCAGTTATATATAAATTAATTATTACCAATAATCTCCGCAAGAACATGAACCGTCGCTGAAATGGTGGAACCGATTCACGTCCCTCACGATAATCTCCCGCCCAAAGATCTTTGACATGAACTTGGTCCATGTGTGACAGTCCACGCAGATGCGGAGGTTCTTTGTCACGCGAAGAACAGCGCTCGGACCGGTCTTCAAAAGCCCGAAGGCTACGGCAAGCCTCTCGCTGTGAACACTCAGGCTCTGCTCCTTCTCCTCTTCACTAACGTCGTGAAAAACTGGACCGGTGTCAGGAACATAACCTGCCGCCTTGAGCTTCTCCGGTATAGCTTCCAAGAGCTTGTAGATCTCCGCTGCCTCGGGGTGACTCGTGTCACCGCCTAGGAACAAGTGGGCCTTGCCCGCAACCTCGATCCAGCTGCACCCCGGCGTCTTCCTCACGCCCCGGCTCGCGACCGTGTCTCGCAGCTGCGCGACTTCCTTCCATGCGCCTGCCTCAGCGTACGCGTTTGAGAGATGGACGTAGTTAGCACCACTACGCGGCTCCAGGACGAAGAGCTCTGCTGCAGCGGTTTCGGCGATTCCAAGATTCCGATGCTTTCTGGCGGCGGCCAACAGCGCTCCCCATGCGCTCGCCTCGGATCGCCCCGACGTCACGTCGATTAATTCCTTCGCCTCTGCAAGCCGCCCTGCTCGACCGAGGAGGTCAACGACGCTCGCAAAGTGCTGAGGTTTGGGTCTTACGCTGTAGCTTTTCTCCATCTGGTTAAAGTACTTTAGGCCGAGATCGACAAGGCCAGAGTGGCTACACCCCGAGAGCAAAGCCGTGAAGGTGACGTCGTCAGGTTGAACTCCGGCTCTGGTCATCTCCTCGAACCTAGCCAAGCACTCCGATCCCCGGCCGTGGAACGAGTAAGCGCTGATCATCGTGTTCCATATAATCAAGTCCTTCCGCTGCTGAGGTATTTCATCGAACAATCGACGGGCCTCGGCGAGGCTGCCGCATTTCGCATACATTGATATGAGCGCGCCGAGCACCGAGATGTTAGATCCAAAGCCGAGCCCGCAAGTTAATTCATGAATCCCCCGGCCGCGCTCCAGCGCCGCCGACTGCGCGCAAGCGGGCAGGACACTCATTATCGTCACCCACGTAGGCCTCACCGCGAAATCTCCCTGCAACATCTCATCGAAAGCCGCTAGCGCCTGCCCAGCGAGCCCGTTCTGTGAGTATCCCGAGATCATCGCGGTCCAAGAAACAACGTTCTTCTCCGACAATGGCATCCTCTGGAAGAGATCCTCCGCGAGACAAACGTCGCCCCCTCTCATGTACCCCGCGATCAGCGCGTTCCACGACGAAACATCTCGAACACGCAATTCGTCGAACATTGCACGGGCATCGCCGATTTTGCCGCACTTCACGTACATGTTGATCAGAGAAGTCCCCACGTAGCTATCGCTCACAAGCCCAATCCTCAAACCAATCCCATGAACATAAGTTCCGAATTCAACGCTCGATAAGTCAACGCAGGAAGTCAACACGAAGGGGAGCGTGAAGTGATCGCCGCAGAGGCCGAGGCTACGCATGCTGAGGTAAGCTTCGACCGCTCTCTCGGGAAGTCCGCACGACGCGTAAGCCCTGATGATGGAGTTGAAGAGCAGCAGAGAAGGGTTTCGGATCCCGCGGAAGATCTCGACGGCCGAGCGGAGATCGCCGGAGCTGGCGTACATGGCGACCATCTTGGCGCCGAGGAAGGCGGTGGGTCGGAGCGCACGCGCGGCCATGTGGGCGTGGAGCTGACGGCCCAGGTGGAGCGAGCTCCGGCCCGTCAAGGCCTGGAAGGCGCGTGCGTAAGAGGCGACGGTGTCAGGCGCGTGGGCGAGGTTGAGCAGCGAGGCGGCGAGAGAGGGAGGGTGGGCATGGTGACTGTGAATGCAGCGGCGAGAGAGGGGATTGGGAGTGGGATGCTTGAAATGGTGGCGTGTTGAGAGCATCGGGAGCGGAAGAGACCTCCACACTCGACTCAACTTCTACGTTTGAATCACCAATATTTACTGTGTCTGCTTTTGTTAGTCACCAATGATCTAGAGTCTAGACAATATCAGCGTCTACTTACGGTGTGGCAACTGGCAACACACTCGGCGTATATTCTCGATGGTTTCCATGATCTACTCGACCCTAGTCCTGTGCATTCGGGCGGGCCCCACGGGCCTCAGCCCGAGCCCGGAGTCTACGCGGGCTGCCCGCCCGAGCACGCCCCCCATTTATTCTTTTTTTTTTTTTTAAATCTAACTGCACTTCTGCCCTCCGGCATTTAATGCAAGTTGCTCGCCCCCAGCATCAATATCTGCTCGCCCCAGCAGCTAGGCACGGGTTGAAGGCTGAAATTATTGGAACATTTTGCAAGTTCATATTCATGTAAAATAAGATATATATACTTTATTTCTCTTATTTGTCTTATTGTTTGCATTTTAAGTTTACAAAGTTTACTTCATTTAATTTATTAAAAATGTTACAACTTACAAAGTTTGCATTATTCTAAAGCGTATGGTTTGTAAAATAGTTATACGGTTTATGTAAGATAGAAACATAGATGATGAAAACTAATAATTATATTGCTTGATAAAGTCTTAACAAAAATACAAAGAAGAACAATAAAAATTACAACGGTATTATTCTTCATTGTCTTGGTAGAATTGGTCGAATTGAGCGACGTCACTATGCTCGGCCTCGACTTCTTCGACTCCCTTGTGCTTCCGGCGATCGGCTCTAATCCAATCCCTCAAAATCATAAGCTCCTCACTGTGGTCCTCCGTAAGCGAATGTCGTCGATCGCCAATATAGATTTTTTCTTAGACTAAAGGCGGGTTTTTGCTTAGATTTTTGAATGTTGAGGTATTTATAGATAGAGTTGAGTAAATTAATTTATTTTATTTCATTTTTTGGTAAATAATTTTGGTGAATGTAGCCGTTTTAAATCATTAATTACATTCTGAAAATTTTATTTTATTTATTTTGGGGCTAAAATAGCCGTTTTTAGCATTAAAATGGCAAAATAGCCGTTATTAATATTAATCAGGTACTTTTACCTAACCATTTTTATTAATTCATGTCAGCCCTTTAATACTATTGGTACTTTTCCAACCAATTGATAGGACATTCAGACAGCATTGGATGATAAAGATCCAACGGTTACTTTTTTATATAAAAAAAGGACAGTATTGGTTGGCCCGCCACCACCTCGGGCTGCGGGCGGGGCAGGCTCCGTCGGGCCACGGGCCGGGCTTACCCGGGCCACCTCGGGCTTCAGAGCCCGCAGGCCCTCTCGACGGTCGACGCGTGGCGAGCTGCCCGTGGGCCCGACCTTTTGCTGCATAGGACTACTCGACGCTCACCGACTCGGGGTTTTCGATATTATCGGTAACGTACTCTGCGTTGTTAGCGATAAACTCAGCGTTTTCGACGATGTATACTCGCAACTGAGTGCGTCATCGATAATGTTGAGATCATCAAATGCGTTATCGACATTGCAGAAACTTAACATTAACTTTCATTCAAATTTCTTGTGTTTTTTTATTATTATTTTTATGAATGATATTTTATTGTTTTGCTAAAAAATTTAACAGTGATATTTTTTTTTATAAAATTTATTGTTGGTTATTATACGGTAGTTCACCTTAAACAAAAAGTTGACTATGCCAGTGTCTTATGAGGCGAGAGTCTCTTCTACTAGTGGTTCAACGTCTTTCTATGTGTTTTTCATTTCATTAGGCTCATATTAAAGATGGTTTGATCGAGACAATATTGGGAAATGCAAAATCAGGCACACGATAAGTTTCTTTCGGGCCTCATGTGCACGTTGGCAAAACACTTGCAACTCGTATAGATTGATCTCAAATTTGAGTGTAAAGTGAGGTGTGGTCCAACCCGGCCCTAATTATAAACGAGCAAGATCATATCTTCGGATTTTAAAATTTAAAGACTCCATCTCTTTATATATTTAAAGAAAAACGATTTTTAGATACTTTGCCAGTTCAAAAAATTTACGTAACTTAGAGTCCGACAAAACACGATAAATTCAGGACCGGCCAATTGGTCAAGTGAGGGAGATACTTATGTGAGTTCTTTCATTTTCATCCCACAAAGTCAAACATACATAGGCATAGCCGCATAGCATCGAACACAGTCGTATTGGTTGAAAAAGCAAGACCCCAAAACGCCATGTCATCGTCAGAATACACCGCCATCGCCGGCGAAATCGAAGAATCCCCGGCGACGGAGGCGGATTCCTCTTCCACGGCGAGCGGCGTTCGGAAGAAGGTGAGGACGAAGGTCCCGGAGGTGGAGATTCACCTCTACCGCCAAGGCAAAGGCCCGATCGCAGTCTTCAAGTCGAGCCTGGGCGGGTGGGAGCAGGACCAGCTCGAGGTCCGCACCATCCTCGACACCTACGGCTTCAAGTCCATCTTCGCCTTCTCGCCGGCCTCCGCCACTCGCGGCGTTCCGATCAGGTTCCACAGGAACGGCAGGTCCATTGTGCCGTACAGAGATGGCTCTGTCATCTACGTCGACGGAGAGCCCAAGGTCAGTGCTTTCCCATTTCTGTCTCTTTATACTGAATTGAAGACGATGATGCGAGGTTTGGATTTGATTCGATTTTCTGCTTAGAAAATTTGAGATAATTGGTTGAGGTTCATTACCTGGGAATTTGAGATTCGTTTACTTCAAATTGAAGCTATTTTGTATTGGATTCAATTGTCTTATAGTTTGGGGTTTAGGGTTTAGGTTCATGATTGAGACTTTGAGATTCGTTTCTTCAGATCGAAGCGGATGTCTTTGACTCGATTTTCCGACGGATTAAGGTTTATGATCTAGGATTTTGAGATTCGTTTCTTCTAATTGAATCTGATTGATTGTGCTGGGTTTGTATTAGATTCAGTGTTCTTACTGGTTAAGGTTTCGAAAAACAATGTCAATTATGCGAGATTGCTTTGACTTGTTTGAAGATTCGGAAGTCTGGAGAAATTTACTTGAAGAAATGTTTTCTTATTGAGTTAATTTTGTTGCTTGCTAATTAGGAAGAAGATTTAGGATCATCGGGAAAGTAATCCAGGATTCGGTGTGATCTCTCTGGTGAGATAATTTTTTAAGGAATGTTAAGGAATTGTTGATCATTGAAGTTCGATTTGTTAAAGAATGTTAGAAACTATAGTAATCCGTTTTCGGAGATTCGTGATTCTTGATGAGAAGGTGATTTAGCATCGTTGTTAACTATTTGCGCTGCACAATGCGCACCAGTTTGTTTCGTTTAAGTCGAAGCAGAAGAAAGCGTCTATGAGATCGGACTCAACTCTTAACGTTATTATGTATCTTCTTAAGCTATTTTACATCCTTATCAACTTTCTTATTGAATGATTTACTCTCTGATTAGCGTCGTCGCAAATGATTTGATGGTAAACTGAACTCATTCCGTGTGTTGCAGGATTCATTGATCAAACCAGTGACGAAGATCATTCTCGGGGTAGCATTTATAACACTTCTGATAGCTTTTGCCTCGAAGGAGACTCCGCAATGGATGCAGAAGCTCAACGTTTTCGGCGGGAATTTCCCTCCGTGGATCCTGGCTTGTGTGGTCATTGTCTTCACTCGAATGCGGAAGAGAACCAGAGACCTGCTCAAAAACCGGGGATGGTGAAGAACAGATAATCAAACACGTCTTGTCTTGTGTTGTTTTGGTCTGGCTTGGGAAGTTTGGTAATAATTTTTTCTACTCTTGTGATGTACATGCAAGTTGTGAGATAAACCTATAAGATAGATTGCAGTGAATTTGTTTTTTTTTTTTAACCCTTATCTCATGTCTTATGCGAGACTTCGTAGTAGTTGTTAATTTTTAAGCCTTAAAGAAATAATATGCTACTTTTTGAAAGACCAACAACCAAAATCGAGGGGGCATTCGTGTTTGTATAAATTTCACCCGAGCGCAGGATTTTGTTTTTCGTTTTTCCGTCAAAAAAAAAAAGCTGAAGTTTTAACTGGGTTGATGGTGTTTCGCTTTAGGAAAGAGAGCTAATCTCAGAGATTCGTTCTAATTTCAATTAGGGTCGTCCATAATCAACAAGAGATATGCTCATAATGTTCAATTTAAAGCGACTGAACTTAAGAAACTCGGAAGACTTGCAAGCGTATCACTAAAATCCATTTTTTCTCATTAATTTAGCATTTCCATGGCCAATAGTAGTGGAAGCAACTGCCTAAAAACAGCTTCACTACATCAGTTCAACCAAATTAAAACAATGGCTAAGGCCAATTGAATGCGACCAAATACGAATATGAATACGTAGAAGGGTACGACAAAATGCAGGCAAGTCCGAGCCATAAGAATGGGAAGAAAAATCGAATGAAATCACCGGAGCTGAATCAACTCAGCAGGCACAACCGCCACTCTGCTCCGATTCTGATACAGCCTCAGGGATGCCTTGGAAATATCTGTGTTACACACAAAAATCAAACGGATTATCCATAATATCGCTTTCTGAAACCCCATTAAAAAAATGGATTTTTTTTTTACAAAAAGGCCGGCCTGATATTCGATAATTCCATATCTCACTTTAATGACAAGCCTCTCTAACTAAGCATATAAATCCGAGTCTGATCACAATGCTGCATTCTCCAGTATTTTCTCTGAAAACTCGCAATACGCCATCACTCCGTCTATAACTTTCTCTTACAATCAATTCCACAATGAACTTCGACATCGTCAACTATAAATTTATGATTTTCTTTTTTCATTCGTAGCATCGTACTTAATCACCATTTATGAACCGTATGCTATCTATTTCTCTAATAACTTTGTCTCGCTGCAGTTAGAATATTCTGTCATAGTCCCACGTTAAGGCTCTCACAGGTTCAAAACCGGTGAATCGCTTTCTCCATATTGTGTCTACGCTATATTCTAAACAGAATCTACACTAATTTTACTACATAACACTTGGCTTTCTCTTCTCCTTATATAGCTAAGCAGGCAAATCCTATAACCTTATTAGATAACATGACATAATTAAACACGCGGTCCCGGACAACGAATTTGAGCTTATAAATGTGACTTACATGTCTTGCTCGGTCTCGTTGGCTAAAGCAGTCTTGGCAATACATAAGAACGCAGCATCAACGTTGTGATCTTCTTTTGCTGATGTCTCAAAATAAGGAACATTTCCCTTTGAAGCACACCAGTCCTTAGCTTTCTTCTCAGAAACCTGGGATTTAATTTTGAAATAAATAATTTAGAATTAAGACGGTATATATCAACGCAAGAAACTCATGGATGTCTCCTTACCACTCGACTATTACCACCGTCTATATCAATCTTGTTTCCAAGCAATATGAATGGAAATGCTTCAGGGGATTGAGGATTCGCCTGAGAGATGTTGGAAGTCAAAAAACAATGTTAGCTTCAAATACAACTGCATGGGTATTTGTTAGGGGTGAAACTGGGACCCGGATCCGGGAATCGGGCGATATTTCCTAACGGTCCTAGTTTTCCGGGAATTGAAAAACTCCTCCAGGCCCTGTTGCCGGTTTTGTAAAAACTGTTTTTCCTTTGCCAGTACTGGGACCAGTAAAAATGTCTGTCTTTACCGGGAAATGCAGGTTTCTAAACCGGAGTTTTACCATTTTTTATGAACTATATATTAGTAAAGTAAAAGATATATACATTGGGAAAAAAAAAACTGGGACCGGGATTTTTTCATTTCTGATTTGTGAAAATCGGGTATGGGAATTCCTTATTCCTGCTAAAAAATCCAGGATTTTAAACCAGTATCGGGAACCAGTACAATAAATGCGAACCGGGTAATAGAATTTCACCCCAGTATTCATGGCTACCCCGACAGATGAGGAGACCTTGGGTAGAAAATAAAGGCTTTTAGATGAAAAAAAATTGCTAGATCATATAAAATCACTCGTTAATTGCTAACCAAAAATACGGAAATCAAACTTTTTACCATGTCTCTTTCAGATAAGACCTTTAACGAGGTCATTTTATATACCCCGAGTCCCCAACGAATCAAATTTCTAAGATTTCCTACGTAACCACCTTGAAATAGACTAAACCCGCATAATACGATTACTATTGATTTTAAGTCAGTGGTGAGACAAGCTGTAATTGCTGGAACTGAAACTGTTGATCACCCATCGGTGACCCAAGATCATGTGTGTCACAGTCACTTAAAGATAAGGAGCCTATCGGGCGATGACATTCAGTCACCATCCGGGGACGATAACGATGAGCTAACGGCTATATAAGTAAAGCTCATAGAGCGGTTAGAAGTAACCAGACCATACAGCAAAGAGAGAGAGAAAATCAAGAAGAGAGAGTTCTTGAGAGACAGAGCTTCTCAGGCGAGTCAGACGGTGGTTACGACGACGAAGGTGACGACGGAGTACGGAGAGGGAAGGCTCGGGAACGACAGACAGAGGAGCACACTCTGGGGATCTGTCGGAGCTTCTTCGCGGCGTCAAAGGGGTTCGTTCGCACCGGGGTTCTGATCGCCGGCGTTCTCTGGGTCTGGTTCATCTCCGATCACCGTGAAGAGCGCTGGAAGACGAAGGTCATCTCGACATCGTATAGCGTACAGTGGAGTCATCGGAGGGAGCTGTAAAGGAGCTGTAAGTTTGAATTCAACGGGAAGATCATCTTCGTGAAATATCGAGTCTTTTGTAACCGGTTGTGTAATTCAAACATCATCGTGATCAATAAAGCGTTAGTCTTTGTCGTCCAATTCAATCGTGTTATTCCGCATTTGTTCGTGGTCATCGATATTCGTATCGGGTTGCTGGGTGAAATCCCCAACAAGTGGTATCAGAGCTCCTTTTCTCGGTGAATCAAGGAAGGGTTCATCGGAGAATCAAGATCCGAGTTCAAGAACCGAACAAGAAAGTAAAGGAGTTCAAGATTCTGAATCTTGACGAAGATCGTCAGAGTCACTCCTGCCAGACGCGATAAGGAATAATGGGACCAGACAAGACAGATATCGCGAAGTTCACCGGCGATGGTGACTTCAACATCTGGAAGATCAAGATGCACGCACAGCTGTGCCAGATGCGCCTCGACAAGGCGCTCAAGGGCGATGAGGCATTCTCGGAGAAGCTGAGTGAGGAGGACAAGGAAGACATCATGACGAGGGCGAGAAGCACCATTATTCTCGCTCTCAGCGATGATGTCATCAGAGACATCCAAGACGAGACGACAGCTGCAGGAATCTGGAAGCGTCTCGATGAGACGTACAACAGGAAGTCCTGGGCGAACGAGTTGTTTCTCAAACAACGGATGTATACCCTCAAGATGGCTCCGGGATCATCGCTGAAGCAACACTTTATCGAATTCATGAAGATCATCACAGATCTGAAGACGATAAATGTGGAAGTCCCGTCAAAGGATCAAGCACTCCTCCTACTGAATTCGGTATCGGGGATGTACGACAGGATCCAGGACATTCTGCTATTTAGTGGCAGGGAGACCCTCACCGTCGACGATGTCAAGACGGCCGTGCTAGCCAAGGAGGTTCAGCGCAAGCAGGAGGGCAAGTTCGATGGAAGATCAGGTGGAGCGGAGAGCCTCGTCGTTAACCGTGAAAGACCGGCTAAGCGAGAGAAGTTCAGGAAAGGCTCACCGAGGCGATCTTCATCGAGGCCGAGGAGCGGCAAGTGTTACAACTGTAACAAGGAAGGACATTTCAAGAGAGATTGTCCCGAGAAGAGAACGGGTAAGCCGTTCAGAAGGAATAGCGACGACGGTCCAGCGAACGCTTCCCAGGTATCGGGAGGGTACGACAGCGCTGAGGTCCTCGCGATGATGCCGACCAGCATGCGAACAGCGTGGATACTGGATTCGGGATGCTCGTACCACATGAGTCACGAGCAGAGTTGGTTCGAGGGGATGAAGGCCGACGAGGAGGTCATGCCAGTATCGACGGGCACCGAGATGTGCGCTGTCGAGGGGATTGGGTCGATATCATTAAGACTCAAGGATGGCACACGGAGAACCCTGAACCAAGTAAGGTATGTCCCTGGACTCAAACGAAATCTTATTTCTTTGGGTGTCCTCGAAGAGCAGGGATACTCATGGAAGTCATGCAAGGGTGGCTTAAAAGTCACAAATGGTGCGATGACATTCATGAGGGCTTATCGGTACAATGGCATATACATCCTGGAGGGTGAGACTGCCATCGGGGAAGCAGCAAATATCTCAGCGACAGTGTCGAAAACCACTCTATGGCATGATAGACTGGGACATGTCAGCGAGAAGGGGCTTGATATACTCAAGCGAGGAGGCTGCTTCGGGAACGATAAGGTGGAGAAGCTCGACTTCTGCGAACACTGTGTGTTTGGGAAGCAGCATCGGGTGAAATTCGGCAAGGGGTCTCACACGAGCAAGTCAGTTCTTGACTATGTTCACTCTGACTTGTGGGGACCGGCACGAGTAGATTCGCATGGAGGAAATAGATATTTTATCTCTTTCATCGACGACTACTCAAGGAAGCTCTGGGTTTATATGATCAGATCAAAGGACAAGGCCTTCGAAGCCTTTGTCAACTGGCGCGCACTTGTTGAGAATCAGTGCAGGAAGAGGCTCTTACATCTCCGCACGGACAATGGATTGGAGTATCTGTCCGAGGAGTTCAATGATCACTGCCGAAAGGCAGGCATCCGACGATCCAAGACTGTGAGGCACACGCCTCAACAGAACGGTCTCGCTGAAAGGATGAACCGAACCATCATGGAACGAGTAAGGTGTATGCTCTCGAGGGCAAATTTGTCATCGCAGTTCTGGGGAGAAGCTGTCCATACAGCGGCCTATCTGATCAATAGGTTGCCATCGTCTGCGATAGACTTTGAAGTTCCTCAGAAGCGATGGACAAATCGACCAGAGCACACCGACTACTCCAAACTCAAAGTCTTTGGCTGTGCAGCTTACTATCATGTAAACGATGGTAAACTTGTACCGAGGGCCAAGAAATGACTGTTCATGGGGTACCCCGACAGAGTTAAAGGGTACCGGATTTGGTGTTCGGAGTCACGAAAGTGCATCATCAGTCGAGACGTCACTTTCAATGAAGAAAGTTTCTTGGAAGGCAAGGCAACCCCGACAAGCCCTGAAGATCTCTATGAATGAGACGGATTTCAGCTTGAGGTGGAGCTTTGCGATGAGCCAGTACGAAAAGAGGCTCATCGGGAGTATTTCACCCGAGGAGCTCTTATCGGAAACCCAGAGGAAAATGGCCGAAGAGGTGATCGCGAAGAGAATTTGCGACAAGGAATCCCCGATGAGCATACCCGACAAGGTATGCAAGAAGAGCTATCGCGACGAGAATCCCGCGATGAAGAGCTATCGCGACGAGAATCCCGCGATGAGGAACTTTCGAAGTTCCGACAAGGTACCTGCGATGAAGCTTCGTCGAGCGGTAGTAAAGGAAGCCCGATAAGAAGAGATCGAGGAGAATCCAGCCGACAAGATCATCGGGAGCAGGTCTCATCGAACAACGATGAGGTGTCCAGCGAAGAGGACAGCGAGGAAGAGGCTCTCGGAGCCGAAGAGGAAACTCCCGACGAGGGATACCTACTTTCTCGGGATAGACCCCGACGGGCTATCAGGAAGCCGATAAGATACGCCCACGCTGAGATGGTGGCTTATGCTTTCAACACTGCAGGTGTCGAAATCGACAACGAGCCTCGCTCGTTCAATGAAGCCATCAGGTCCAGCGACGAGAAGAAGTGGCGAGCGGCAATGGACGAAGAGATGAACTCTCTTCACCAGAACAATACTTGGGTCCTTGTTCCGAAGCCGAAGAACTGCGAAATTGTCGGTTGTCGGTGGTTATACAAGGTGAAGCCAAGTGCACCAGGAGGCGAGCCGGCAAGGTTCAAAGCCAGGTTGGTGGCGAAGGGATTCACACAGCGAGAAGGTATAGACTTCAATGAAGTCTTCTCGCCAGTGGTAAAGCATACATCGATAAGGGTGCTACTTTCGATGGTTGCGAAGTTCAACTGGGAGCTTGAACAGATGGATGTGAAGACAGCCTTCCTACATGGAGAACTCGAGGAGAAAATCCTCATGCAACAACCCGAGGGGTTCGTGCAGAAGGGAAAAGAGGATTGGGTTTGCTCTCTTAAGAAGTCCTTGTACGGACTTAAGCAATCTCCCCGACAATGGTATAAGAGGTTTGACACATTCATGCAGAAGAATTCCTATCGGAGGAGCAGACACGACAACTGCGTCTACTTCAGAACGACGAGCAGCGGTGTGAGTATTTACTTACTCCTATATGTTGACGATATGCTCATCATTTCCAGCAGTACTGGAGAAATCAGGAAGCTTAAGGACTCATTGAAGTCAGAGTTCGAGATGAAGGACTTGGGGCCAGCGAGAAGGATTCTCGGGATGGACATACGAAGAGACCGCGCGAGAGGCTACCTCAGCGTCTCGCAAACGGACTACTTCAGGAAGGTCGTCGAGAAGTTCCAAATGGAGAAGGTCAAGCCTTCGAAACAGCCCCTCGCACCTCACTTCAAACTCTGTAATGAGTTAAGCCCGACGACAGAGGCTGAGAAGAAGAGGATGGGACTTGTACCATACACAAGTGCCGTCGGAAGCCTCATGTACGGGATGATCTGCACAAGACCAGATTTGGCCTATGCAGTAAGCTTGGTAAGCCGGTACATGGCTAACCCGGGGCAAGAGCACTGGAATGCCGTCAAATGGATCCTTCGATACTTGGCGGGCAGTTCCGACAAGGGCCTGATTTACTCCAGCGAGGAGACAAAGGAATCAGTGATTCAAGGCTTCGTTGACTCAGATTATGCAGGAGACCTCGACAAGCGAAGGTCTCTCACCGGATACAACTTCAAGGTGTTCGGGAATCTAGTCAGCTGGAAGGCATCGCTTCAGCACATCGTGGCCTTATCGACCACCGAGGCGGAATACGTGGCGATCACTGAGGCTGCTAAGGAAGGGCTCTGGCTGAAAGGGCTTCTCACAGAGCTAGGATTCGAGCAAAGGTCCTTCGACCTTTACTGCGACAGCCAGTCCGCGATACACTTGTGTAAGAATCAGATGTATCACGAGAGGACCAAGCATATCGACATTAGGCTGCACTTCGTCAAGGACATCGTAGAGTTGAATACGATGAAGGTTCTCAAGATCGGAACCGATGAGAACCCGGCGGACATGATCACTAAGGTGATTCCGGTCGGCAAGTTCGAACAGAGCTTGGTTCAGCTCGGGGTTGGTGATACCCAACCAGAGCCGAAGGATAAGGGTGGATCGAGCGCCTAAGCTCGAGGACAGGGGCGAATTATCAATAAGCAACGATGACACAAGGTGGAGATTGTTGATCACCCATCGGTGACCCAAGATCATGTGTGTCACAGTCACTTAAAGATAAGGAGCCTATCGGGCGATGACATTCAGTCACCATCCGGGGACGATAACGATGAGCTAACGGCTATATAAGTAAAGCTCATAGAGCGGTTAGAAGTAACCAGACCATACAGCAAAGAGAGAGAGAAAATCAAGAAGAGAGAGTTCTTGAGAGACAGAGCTTCTCAGGCGAGTCAGACGGTGGTTACGACGACGAAGGTGACGACGGAGTACGGAGAGGGAAGGCTCGGGAACGACAGACAGAGGAGCACACTCTGGGGATCTGTCGGAGCTTCTTCGCGGCGTCAAAGGGGTTCGTTCGCACCGGGGTTCTGATCGCCGGCGTTCTCTGGGTCTGGTTCATCTCCGATCACCGTGAAGAGCGCTGGAAGACGAAGGTCATCTCGACATCGTATAGCGTACAGTGGAGTCATCGGAGGGAGCTGTAAAGGAGCTGTAAGTTTGAATTCAACGAGAAGATCATCTTCGTGAAAGATCGAGTCTTTTGTAACCGGTTGTGTAATTCAAACATCATCGTGATAAATAAAGCGTTAGTCTTTGTCGTCCAATTCAATCGTGTTATTCCGCATTTGTTCGTGGTCATCGATATTCGTATCGGGTTGCTGGGTGAAATCCCCAACAGAAACATATGAACAGCTCTATGGATTTACAACGAGGAAAGACTCAGATACCTGCTTGAGAAACTCCTCGTGCCAATTGTCGAGCGTGTCGAACGACCTCATGACGTTAACGTCGTAAACGAGCACGCAACAATCCGCCCCTCGGTAGAACGCAACTCCGAGACTCTGGAATCGTTCCTGCCCGGCCGTGTCCCATATCTACCAACCCGAAACATACCACGACCGTTGAAGCCAGAAAAAAGTCTACCCCTTCAGAGTCGAGTTCAAAAACTAAAAGGAATGAAATACCATTGAAGTACAAAACCCACTTGCAGAGTGACGAGCCTGTCATCAATCTGGAGCTCCTTGGTCACGAAATCGGCGCCTATGGTGGCCTTGTACTGCTGACTGAACCTCTTGTGAACATATCTACACTCTTAGCTCAAGACCCACAAAAGCTAATCCAAACAAAGCAACTAACTTGAAGCTCACTCGATTCCTAAACCAGATCAGTGATCGGGGCAGTTAAAGGATACTGATTCATGAGCGAGGTCTTGCCAACCCTGAAATGGAGGAGAAGAGAATCGAAGTTATCCACCACAGTGCATCAGAATGGAATTTGGAGAAAGAGAGAGCGTACCCGCTGTCCCCGAGGACGATGACCTTGAGCAAGGTTCTTCGGCGAAGGGACATGGCTGATGGCTGACGGCGACGGCGACGGCGACGGAGGAAGAGTTGCGACAAAATGGGCGATCGCTGATTGGTCAGTCACTTCTTCTTTTCTTTCGCCTTTATTGGTCCTTTTCGGATGACTCTTTTTGCCTCTCATATATCAATTGACCCTAGAATATATAAATAAAAACTTCTCTAAAAATTGACTAACTAATAGTCTAATACTATCTTATAACTGAAAAATAAATCGTGTCAAAAAAATTGGTGAACTCTAAAAATATACACTTTTTGCTCTTTATAATACCCTACCTTCCACTTTTTTTTTTCTCTAGCTCGATAAGTTATCAACGGTTTTCTTTGTTCTTTTTCATTCCCAATTTGTAGTCGTCGTCATTTACTTCGCCGGAACGCCTAATCAGGGTGCTTATCATTGATGTCGACGGTAAAAACTCGCATAATAATGATAGGAAAATTGATATCGAGGATAAGAACTCCGATAACAAAGATAAAAGCTTTGATATGGATGATAACAACCTCAATTTTAGCTTCAATAATATTTTTTGTCAAAATGTGTTTTTTTTGTCGTAATATACGGTGATAAATTCGGATCACAATAATTATTTATGTTTTTTTATCTTAACATCCGAAATTGGGATCACAACAATGATTTGTTGTGATGTTACTAATTTATTCAAATGATTGTAAGATGATTTTTTAAGATCACATTTCAAACAATGTTTTAGTTCAAGGGAGAGACTAATGGGCTTTATTCTGTAGGACTAAAATATTAAAATGTGGGCTTTACTAGATTACTATATTTTTTCATAATTTAAAGTTATTATTTATGTTAAATAAATTAAACAATTTTAATCTATTAGTACTTCTGCTTTAATCTTGTGAACATTAAGCTGAGTGTTGTAATTGTAACTTAATTGAGTCTATACCGCTCTAATTAAATACAACATTATATATGTGTGTATATATATATATAATTTTTTTTTTTTGTAAAAAGCAAAAATCCGTCCATTTTCTGATGGCAATGAAGTCCACGTGGCGCTCTGGCGTCCGAGTGTTTCCTTTCTCTTCTGCTTCTTCTTCTTCTTACGCTTCTTCCTTCCTTGCAATCAAATCAACTCTCAATGGCGAATTCTCTCTCGATCGGCTTGAAAGCTCTGTTCGTGGCGTTGGGGCTCGCCATGGTCGCCACCCTGGTCTGCACGATCGCCATCGACGGCCTTCCTTTCCGCAAGGAGCTTCTCACACCGTGCGTGCTCCATTTCTTCCAGCTTTTCTTCGCTGTTTCTGTTCGTGATTCACTACTCTGAATGTCGTCGTTGTTTCAGGTGGATGGCTGCGACTCTGATTGACTTCTATATCAATATTGGGGTTTTGGCTGTACGGATTATCATTATCTTTCTTCTTCTGCAATCAATTAAGCGTTTTTCAGAATCAGCCATTGAATTTGAATTCAGAGCTCTTCTTCTTTCATTGAATTCAGGTTTGGGTTGTCTACAAGGAAACCAGCTGGGTTACTGCCATCATTTGGATTTCTCTGCTTGGCTGTTTTGGCAGGTACCCCTCAACTTTACATGTTGGTCTATTTGCCCCCTTAACATTAGTTTTTAGCAGCAATGCCCCCTAAACTTTCATAGAGTAGCATATTATAAAAGTGATGGAAAATGTTACCTTTTGCGCAATCCGTCGCTTATGTTAAGAGTATTTTCGTCAATTTTATTGCATTTTCCTATTTTGCTGGATTATCGTCCGGTAAGTAAGTCGTGCGGTGTGTACAAGTTAACATTTTCATCGTTTTTTAGCATAGGGGGCAATGTGCAACTTTTAAAAAGTTTAGGGGCAGTGATGCTGAAAATTCAAATTTTAGTTGTAAAACAAAATTGAGAATTTGTGTTACAGTCCAAAATCGTTCTCCAAATGGGAGCTTCGCCAATCTTCATTAAACCCAATCCATCCTCTTTCGAGAAGATTAAGTTTTATGAATAGTTTTTTGCTACTCTTTTCATTTTCTTATGCTTTCCTAAATAGAGTAAGGGAATTAAAAACTAATAGGCCGGATTCGGCCCGCCACGCCACTAATAACTCATAACACACAAGTCAAAAATGACATCATAATTAAACTAAACGGCTTCGTACTTGATTTAGATGACGATAATTAAATGAAAAATCAACCAAATAATGTTATTCTTGTGACATTCTATAAGTTGTCATTTGATTTTCCTTTTTATTATTCTTTACGCCTGTTTTTCCTCGTATTTTCAGCATTACAACTTGTGCCTACATTGTCATTCAACTCTTCAAGCTATCGCCTCAAGAGTCCGCACAAGATCCAATTTATCACACCTTGTTGCACCATTCAAACAAGTACGTAGATGAACTTCAGATATATATATATATATATATATATATATATATATATATATTACTGTGTTGAAATAGATCATGAAAATATTACTGTGTTGACGTCTGATCAAACCTGCCAATAAATTTCAGGACTTATATTATGCTAATGACTAATTATATGTTTTTTTTTTCAATTGATAATGATAATTTCGTGCAGGAACAACGCTGATCAAACGACATGTGTTATCACTTCGAGAATTATCTTCAGTGCTTTAGGCTCTGTGATGTTGGTAACTTTGCTTTACACTCTTATCACCGATGGTAGTCCGTTTCGCAAAGAGCTTTTGACTCCGTAAGTATCCTGCTCATCCTTCTCTTATTTATTTTTATTCCATTCACATCTCATTCACGAGTAAAGTAAGGCAAACATGATGCGTGTTTACAGTAATATTAGAATGCTTTATAGAGATTGGAAATGATAGATATGATATTTCCCATGGTTATTAGATGTGGAAAATGCCTTGAATCAACTAACTCAACTAATTATCATTACCTAAGCCTAAATAATTCCTATCAAATGAAGGTTTTTTTTTTGGGTAACAGATGTCTTTTTTAAAGGTAAAGTTCCATCGTATAAACCGTTGTTCAACTGGAAGAACGGTAAAAGAACATACGCAGAAAACACCCGTTTACTATAAATCTAATCGTAAAAAGTCCTATACGTATAATTAAATGATATTATTCCCTGAAAGTGTAAAGCTTTTTCTACGACTTTTCCCTTCATTCTTACCGCTATCTATTGGGGTGAGTGTGCAGGTGGATGGTGGCAACTCTGATTGACTTCTATATCAACGTCATTGCTCTATCGGTATTTTTGCTTGTCTCATTATCTTCTCTATGGTAATGACGTTTAAAACAAGATGTATAATATTTTTTATGTTTTTATGAAATTCAGGTATGGGTTGCTTACAAAGAGTCAACATTAATTGGTGCAGTGTTGTGGATAATACTAATGATCTGTTTTGGCAGGTAATTGAAAATAAAGCATCTAGAGTTATTATATGTTATTAGATATTTAGATTTATAGGTGCGGTTTTTTTTTAATAAATAATCCTCCTTTCGTGTCTTTCATAGTTTCACATGCTTAGCCTACATCTCTTTTTGGATTTTATTTATTGTTATATTGCACCAAATTATTCATGTGATAATGCAGTGGATAATATCTTTGGAATAAGTACATTTCAATAGGATTTTTAATTTGTTTAGATTTTATTATGGTAGTTACTTATGTGATTCATAATTATGTGTTTATTGTTTAGAGCAACTTTTATTGTCCTAGGCTTATTGTTTTTTGTTTTTTTTTTAAGACTTGATTAATGAAGAAAGAAAATTATTGTAAAACCTCTATAAATTAATACTGTAAGGACCAAAGATTTTATTTTATCGAGTTTATAAATTTATCGAGGGAAAATTTAGTCATGTTAGTTAGAGTCAGGACCATACAAAAGTATTATTTTATCGAGGTTATACTGTATTGAATTTTCTTCTTAGTTTTTCTCATCTAATTTTACTTCTTTGTTTGACAGCTTGACCACGTGTGTCTACGTTGTATACCAACTGTTTCAGCTAACACCGCAAGATCCGATCAACCTCGTTTTATTCAGATTTGGTGACAGGCAAGTGTAGAAACTTTTCCTCTCTAACGTAGACTTACTCTCAAATTTTTATACGTGGGCTTAATTTTACCAAGGCTGTTAGACAAAATGATTGACTGAATGATCACTTGATGTAATATTGTTTTTGTGATCACCAAATGAAAAGTTTTAGAAGATAAGATGCACAGATAATTAGGAAGGAATAAATTGACTAATAATTATGATCATTGAGGAAAAAATATGAATTCTATATCCAAATCTGATATGAATCTTTATCCTATGAATGTTTGCCCTAGACTCCTTAGAATATGTTAGTCGTTAGATATAGAGTTTATATATAAAGGTGGATGATACTTTGGGAATTTTTTATTGACAATATAAAAAATCTCAATACTAATAAGTAAAAGTTTTGATTTGTGTTTGTTTTAGGGCAGAAAGAAGGTATGAACGGACCATGTGTTGAGCAACACTAAACAAGGAGGAAAGGCAACGCAATTGTTCATATATAATCTTACCTTTATTACTAGATTAATATTGATTCTTCCTTTCATAGGAAACAAGTAATTTTGTTTGCAAAAAGCCGTGAATGGAGATATAGAGTAACTATTGCATTAATAATGCATGTAGTAAAAGTATTTAAATTATAGGAGATTCATATTGTAGTAACTTTTATGACGTTTTTGGAATAAAAACTAAGATTTTAAGAGCATTACCGATGCCGGCCACAACATCTCCGTTTTAGCCAAAAAAAAAAAAAAAAAACTAGAAAAGTATTTTATCTAGTCCCTTTTATATGTTTCTTTATTCTAATCATTAAAGTCTCTATTTTAGCAAACATATTGTATTATAGTTTATGGAAAAAAAAAGCAGGAAATGGAATCAATTCAGAAAGCCCTTCAACTTATTTATTTGTCTTTATTAGTCTCCCACTTTGTATAATGAATATGATACCTCCAATCTTATAATTTTGTTAATATTTTCCCTTATATTAGATTTTTGCTATTTTTTTAGAGAATGAATATGTTTTTGTGTTGGTATCCTTGGGACCAAATAAAGAACGAAATGTGAAATATGAAATTTGAGGATTTATTAAGTCCCATGGGTACCATTACCAAAATAAAAAATATTATTCCTTAAAAAATTGGTAGAAATCTAACATAAAAGCTAAAAATAGACAAAATTATAAAGTTAAGGAAGTCATATGGTCATTTTATAATATTATGAGGGATAAAATATTAATCAAAAGGTAAGGTAAGTTGGAAGGCTTTTCCAAAATTGATTGCCCAAACATGAATTAAACGATGACTTCTAATTATAATCTCTTAGGGGCATCTCCAATTCAATTATGCTCTCTACATTGACTTCTTAGATATAATAGCTAATGATATAATATTTCTTTATTATTTTCTTACCACTAAAGATGCTACCTATCGTTTAGTAGCCATTATTGGCAAATGAGTAGCTAAATTTAGGGACTTTCGTAACTAGCTATAATGTTTTGATCTAACTTTCTATGATTTAAAGTGAAAAAAAAAACTCTACCAATAAATTGAAAGATTAATGCACGCATTTTGACATAATAAAAGATGAAAATAATCAATGTTACCTATATAGTTAGTGATAATAGTACGATTAAAGTGAATAACTTAAAAATGACTAGCTATCACAAGCCACAACCTTCTAGCAATTATGGCTAAAATATTATTAATATTAATTAGTGCTAAAATAGATTAAAAAACTAGCTCCTTTAAGTGCTAAAAAGCTAAATAAACATTATATCATTAACTATTAAGACTAAATAGTGAGTATAGAGAATATGATTGAGAATCTTCAAAAAACATACATACATATATATATATAGTAGTAGAACTAGAAGTACCTAAGAATTAAATTAATCATTTAAGAAGGAATAGAAAAAAAAACATATGTCTTAGTCAAGTCAGAATAATTAAAAAAGAAGAAGCTAATTTGTCTTAAGAAGGCCCCACCCCAACCAACCAAATATGAATTGATTGGTTGGGAAGTGAAGTGGGCCTAGTTTGTGTTCCCTAAGAAGTAGACCAAACAGAATATGTCCAGGTGTCAGCACCACACAAACGAGAGCATCACTCTCGAAACGCACACCGAATCGCCAAAACGCAGTCGTCTGCTGCGTAAATAAACGAAGCCAAAACTCACTCTCATTCTCTGTTCTCATCTCCGACTCCGAGAGAGACCTAAAACCAAAATAAAAACCCAAAAAAATAAGAATCGCCGATGCTGCTGATTGCGACGAACAAACCCTAGCCGTCTCTCGCACTCCTTCCTCCTCTCTCCCTCTCCTTTCCGATATGGCGGCGCCGGAGTCGGTGACGGTGACGGTGATGGAGAAGGCGTCGCTGTACGTGGGCGATCTCGACGGGAGAGTGACGGAGGAGCAGCTGACGGAGGTCTTCCGTGCGGTCGGCGCTCTCTCGTCCGTCAGGGTTTGCCGTGATCTGGTCCGGGGACAGTCCCTCGGCTACGGCTACGTCAACTTCACCAACCCCCAGGATGGTCAGTCTGTCAGTCTCTTTGCTTTTAACGTCGTCATTCTTGTTTGATGGATTCGAATCAATGCTGAATATTTGTTAGGGTTATTCACAGCTTGAGAATGAGATCGAATTCTCTTCTGAAAAAAAAAACGATAATTCTATATTAATTTTAGCCTGATAAAATACTACTACGTTGATATATTAGATTAAGCACAATTTTTTGGGTTTTTTGGTACTCTAATAATATATAGGTCAAGTACCAACAGTCTTAGCAAAAGCATAGATGAGTTCTCCAACTCTTATTTTTACCCATATTTGCATCTTCATCGGGTTTTTGGTACATGTCTTATATATAAAGATCAGAGTATTGGTAATTTATTCGGGTTTTTTTTTTTTTTTTTGAGAAGAATTGGTACTTGTGCCGGGAATAACCCTATTGTATTCAATATTAAAACTGTTTTAGTGCTTTTCTTGGCTTTGTTATTTTTTTTAACAAGAATTGGTACTTATCCCATGAAGGCCTGAATATCCCTATTTATTATGATCTTTGATTGCGTTAAGTGTCTTTTTGCTGTTAATTTTGTATGTTTCTGGTTTTGTCGTGGTGGAATATTCTATGCATGCCTGCTTTGTTAATAGTTATTAACCAAGTGAATTTTGTATATTATTATCATATTTTACATTGTATTTGATTTGTAGTACAGCACAGATTATTTCTGTCGCAATTTCCGAGAATCGTGTTATAATTCAAGGCCGGCAGGAGCCTTCCCCGGCGTCCTGCCGGCTGCAGCCCCAAAGGCTTGATCAGCTGTTAGCGGCAGCATTCGCCGATATTTTATAATATGTTATGTTTTTTCTCCTCAAATAATTTAAGAGAGAGGATCTACGCGAGCTGAGGAGGTTTCCCCGGGCCTATGAAGGGTGGCTGCTGCGCCTTCAGACACTTTGAATTCTATAACTTAAAAAAAAATGTTCAACAACATTAAATTTTTATGGCAGATATTGTAATGGCTGGCTCAATATTTGTTATCTAAACGGGTCTATTGAATTTGAATCTGCTTATGCATGTAATGTAGTGAATGATCAATTCATTATCAATTGTGAGCCTAATCAGTATTTAATTAACCAAATTGCTCATTGATTATTACTCTCTTTTATAGACAGAAGATGTATAGTGAATCTGATAATGATATCTGATTAGTAATAATACATCTATGAACTTCCAAATTAGGAATGAAATTGTTCAATGACTGCTATTTTTTTTTTTTTAATTGCAGCTGCTAATGCCCTTGAACGTTTGAACTTCACGGCAATCAATGGGAGACCCATGAGGATCATGTACTCAAACCGAGACCCGAGCCTTCGCAAGAGCGGTTACGCTAACGTGTTCATCAAGAACCTAGACTCCTCTATTGACAACAAGGCGTTGTTGGACACTTTCGCCCCTCTCGGCACTATCCTCTCCTGCAAAGTCGCCACTGACCTCAATGGTCAATCCAAGGGCTACGGATTCGTGCAGTTTGAGACGGAGGAAATGGCGCAGAACGCCATAAGACAGCTGAATGGAATGTGTCTGAACGACAAGCAGGTTTATGTTGGTTTGTTCGTTCGGAGGCAGGAGAGGCTAGGGGCAAACGGTTCACCAAAATTCACCAACATTTACATCAAGAATTTACCCGAGAATGTCGGTGATGAGGAGCTCAAACAGATGTTTGGCTCCTTTGGTGAGATCACCAGTGCGGTGGTCATGAAGGCGGGTGAGAAATCTAAGGGTTTTGGTTTTGTCAATTTCAAGAACCCGGATTCAGCAGTGGATGCGGTCGAGAAGATGCACGAAACCACTTATGAAGAGAATGTTTTGTACGTTGGAAGGGCTCAAAGGAAAGCTGAGAGAGACGCTGAGCTGAGAGCCAAGTATGAGCAGGAGAAACTTAGTCGGTATGAGAAGCTGCAAGGAGCTAACCTCTATGTGAAGAATATCGACGAGAGTATCGACGATGAGAAGCTCAAAGAGGTGTTCTCCGAGTTTGGGACGATTACATCCGCCAAGGTGTGCTTCGTTTTTTCGAGTGACTTTCTCTTTGATCACATTCATTTCTCTGTGTGGTAACGTTTACTCTCTTTTCAAAAGGTCAATGCAGACTCGCGGGGCCTGAGCAGGGGCTCCGGCTTTGTTGCCTTTTCCTCCCCGGAGGAAGCTTCAAAAGCTGTAAGTACAAGATCAAAGCTTTCGGATTCTACTTTCTAGAGTTGACAAGTTCTTCTTTATTGTTTTCTTCACGTGTCTTACTTTGGTCTTCAGATCAAGGGATTGAATGGAAAGATGGTCGTTCGGAAGCCTCTGTACGTCGCCGTCGCCCAGAGAAAAGAAGAGAGAAGAGCTCAATTGGAGGTTTTAAATCCTTCTTTTTCTACATGAATTGAAAATTTTAAATTCCACATTGTTATACTGTTATACAAGTTGTATTTTTATATTTCTAATACTATCAATTTGGCAGGCCCAATTTTCCCAAATGCGAGCACCTGGGCCGATGGGGATCCCCGGATTCGACCCCGGAGCTCCCAGACTCGCCCATCATCATCACCTCTACTTCGGTCAGGGCAGTCCTGGTATTTTGCCCCCTCAGGCCCCCGGTTTCGGCTACCGGCCGCCAATGTTGCCGGGAGTACGGGCGCCAAATTTCATGATTCCGTACAACCTCCAGAGGCCAGGCCCGCCTGGGCAGCGCATGCCCATGCGCCGTGGCGCAAATTTCCAACAACCTCCTGTAAGTCAACTTTCTTGATAGAGTTGCCCTGCGCTAAAGAGTAAATGGCTGAAATGTCTTCTTACTTTTTTTTTTTTGGAGCATTTTGCCTCGTGATTCGTGAATGCCCTTTGTGATAATCGCACAAAAACAAAGACGGAGAAGTTTTAACTAAATAAAATTTAGAGGGCAAAATGGATCATAAATTTTACTTTCTCACCCTCAATGGAAACACAGCTGCTTCAGCGCAACGCAAACCAAGGCATGAGGTACATGGCCAATGGCATGGATGCCTCGATGCTCCGCCAGGGACCGCCCGATAGCCCTGTACAGCATCCCGCACTGGTGCCGATGGCCAAACTCACCTCTGCTCTGGCCTCCGCGAGCACCGACAACCAACGCCAGGTATGCTGCCCTCCCTTGTTTGATTGGAAACACCATCGACATTTAATTAATTTGTGTTGTTGTGAAACTCTAGATGCTGGGAGGGCAGCTGTTTCCTTTGGTGGAGCGGCTCCAGCCGGGACACACGGCTAAGGTGACGGGAATGCTGCTGGAGATGGACCAAACCGAGGTTCTGCACCTCATAGAGTCCCCGGAGGCGCTCAAGGACAAGGTGGCAGAGGCTATGGAGGTGCTCCGCAACACCACCAAGACCGAAACGGCGTCTTAAGCAATTGTTATATTTATTTATTTCCATTCTTTAGTGGTCTGGCTAAGACATTGGCTTGGGAATTTGTCATGCTTAGTTATTTCTTTAGGTTTCTAAGAGTCAAACTGAGTTTTAGGGTTTGCTCTTTCCTTTTTACGAATTTCATGAATGTTCAACTCCTAGCTCGGAAACAGAGACAATAATTTAAATAATTATTTAAAAAGACAACTCATTTTCCGTAATAACCCGAAGGAGCCGGCGACGGACTCCTCACTTGACTGCTTTTATGCATGGAATGGAACTATCTTGCAGAACACTTTCATGTGTGATTTTAAGTATTGAAAATATAATCGGAAAGTGAAAACCCGCAATCCTGTCCGATTTCTCGAAACAAAAATACCGAAACGAATATCCATATGAACACCATTGCTCTCACTAGGGGCAAACTTACCCAAGTTATTTTGCTTCTTGAAAAGCCATCATAGAAAGTCTGGGTGGATTTCTTCATCTTCGATCTTTTCCTCCTTCACGGGCTCGATGTACTGATGGTCTCCGTTGCCGGAAAAATCCTCGTCATCGTCGTCTCGTGTCACATAGCTGCTCCACTTGGAAGCCGCTCTGCCTGCGACCAACTCGTGAATCTCATTCGGCTCTTTTTCTGCGTTCGATCACTCAGTGAGGATAGCTGTGCAGTTCTTTATGGGAATATATAATTTTTTTTGAGAAGGTGATGCTTACTCTTGGATCGGACGGCTTTGCAATGCTCTCGGTCGCCATTTCCGATCTTTGGATTCAACTTAGCTCTCTTGAACAATCTGTCAGGCATCTCCGTGATGATCTCTGGACCTAAATCACCTGATCCTGCCATATATTCCTCAGTTTTCCCCCAATTTTCTAAGCTCGAAATCGGAACAGCCAGTCAGCAAGCTTACCAGGAGCGGTTGCTTCAGATCTCTCCTCGTCGGGATCGAGGAATTCGGTCCAGTCCGATCGCGGGCGCTTGGAGTCTTCGTCCTCCACCGTGGGTGGAGACAACTCTGGAGGAGAAGAGTGGGAGTGGGAGTCGCGAGACATGTTGAAGGACTGGACGAAGGATCGGAGGTGGTTGGCCATGGGAGCTTGAGCAAAGACCTTGCGAATTGACTGCTTCTGGTTGCAGACGACGCATGTCCATTTGTTGCTGTGGGTCTTCTTGTTCCTCTGCTTCACCTGATCAACACACAGAATGAATACATATATATATATATATATATATATACATATATATATATATATATACATATATATATATATATATATATATATATAGAGAGAGAGAGAGAGAGAACCTGCATGGTTGAGCAGTGGCAGCACTGGACGGCCATGAAGAAGATGGTCGACATCTTTCAGCGGTAATCCTTTCCAAGAAAATGTGGACCGAAATTGCTTGGCCTTCTTCTTCTTCAACCTGGTCTGGTCGAGTCGAGAGAAGTAGCAATTTTGGATTTCAAGCTTTTGGCGCCAAAATTAGGGGAAATTGAATTTCTTACCTCCGGGTTTTGGGGGGTTAATATGAAAATGGAAGAAAATATGCCTGCCTTGGAATACTCTAAAAAAAACCCCGAGGATATCATATCAGTAGTTTTTTCATTAGATGTCATTTTTGTTTTCTCAAGTTAACGTGGAATACTCGCACGTCGTTTTGCAATTTTTTTTTTCTTTCTTTCTGGATGACAAATTTTCCACTGAATTTTTCGTTTTTATTTTTGTTTTTCAATTATTAATTAAAAAGTATATAAATTATAATCCTATATTAGTATTTTATTCCAGTTATTACTTCTATTATTGTTTCAAAATGTATTTAGAATTTAGAATTAGAACCACTATTTTTGTTTAAAATTGCATTTCTAATCTAATACAGTATAATTATAAGGGATTATTAAGAAAATACTCAGTAATCAACAAACTTTTAAAAAAATTACTCATAGTATCATTAATCTAAATTATACTCATTCTTTAATTTTTATTCCTACACTACCCTTATTCCCAAATCGAAGCACTCGCACCACAACCAGCACAACGGTCTCCGATCTCCACCTTCTCCTTCTTCGCCATGGTCTCCGAGCTTCCGTCTTACGAATCCTCCACCACGGTCTCCTTCTCCGCCGTCGGATCTGCTGTCGGACTCTGCTCTTATCAAATACAAACCTCGTTTCAATCGAATGTCTTCTTCACTCTCACTCTCGCTTCGACCCTCTCTGAAGAACACCAATTGCTCTCTCTGAAGACCAGCAATGGAAGCCCACTGCTTATTCTCCGCCGATAGACCAGTCGCCACTTCCCTCTGATCAAACTCCCACCATTTCTTCAACCCAGCAACCATTCTCAGCCCAAAACCCTCCGTTTTCTCGCCGACCCACCATGCCAAAAACGACGCCAAGCCTCCCTTACGGCGTCGTTGCGCGGGAAACGCGAGCTCAGTGGCGAAACTGGCGGATATGGATTTTGGCCACCAGGTGTTCGACGAAATGCCTCTCTTAGACACGTTCGCTTGGAACAGCCTAATCCAAACGCACTTGCTCAACGGTGAGCTCCGTCACATCGTGTTCACCTACCAGCAGATGCTGCTATGTGGGGTCCGGCCCGATCGCTGGATTATCCCGCGGATTCTCTCGGCCGTGTCGCGCCTCGCTGGGGACTTGTCCTTCGGGGAACAGGTCCACGGGCAGGCGATCAGGCTCGGCTTCGCGCCGGACCAGTACGTCGTCACCGCACTGCTCGAGATGTATGGGAGCTTGGATGCGTCGATAAGGCGAAGTGGATGATCCTCGACCGGTTACCGGTGAAGAACTCGGTCTCGTGGACTCTCATCTCGCGGATGTAAGTCAAGGAGGGGAAGCCGGGGTCGGCGATCGCTTTGTTCCACGAGATGGCGGATTCTGACGCGGATATTGATAATGTAGCGATGGTTGGAGTTCGACGTTTTGGTGAGCAACTCCTTGCTGAAGATGTACATCGATTGCGGCGCCGTAGAGGAGGCTTGTGTGGTTTTCTAATGTAATATTCAGATTCTTTTGTTCTGAGGGTGTCGTTTTTCAGAATCCAGTGTCGTTTTCCAAAAAACTGATGTATACTCTTGAACTGTTTTACTTATTTATTTGACAGTCTGAGTTTATTTTTCACTATAGTTCTTGCAACACTTCTTATCATATTATATCAAGAATGGTTACATTTCCACTACAAAGATATTATTATTATATGATTTGCCATCCGGAAATCGAACGCTTGAGAGTTATAAGTGGAACGGTTCTTGCTGTATTTGGAAAAAGTTGGGGAACGAGACTCACAAACTAAATTCACTTTTTTTTAAGATATTGTTTATTTTTTGAATTTGGGAATTTGTGGCATTTAAGGGAAAGTAATTATAGTTTTTGCAGTTTTGATTTTTAGATATTGAAGTAACATTAAAATGATAGAGTTGCAATGAATAAAAAAACGTTAATGTAACTAAATTTACATAAGTTACATAAGTGTAACTGTACTTACCCAAATGTAACTTTAGTTACATAAGTGTAACTCTTGTTACCGTGTAACTGTAGTTACCAAAATGTAATTTTAGTAACTTTAGTTACATAAGTGTAACTGCAGTTACCAAAGTGTAACTGCAGTTACCAAAGTGTAACTGTAGTTACTCAAATGTAACTTTAGTTACATAAGTGTAACTCCAGTTACTCAAGTGTAACTGTAGTTACCCAAATGTAATTTTAGTAACTTTAGTTACATAAGTGTAACTGCAGTTACCCAAGTGTAATTGTAGTTACCCAAATGTAACTTTAGTTACATAAGTGTAACTCCAGTTACCCAAGTGTAATTGTAGTTACCCAAATGTAATTTTAATAACTTTAGTTACATAAGTGTAACTGCAGTTACTCAAATGTAACTATACTTACTCAAATGTACCTTTAGTTACATAAGTGTAACTCTTGTTACCCAAGTGTAACTGTAGTTACCCAAATGTAACTTTAGTTACATAAGTGTAACTCCAGTTACCCAAGTGTAACTGTAGTTACCCAAATATAACTTTAGTTACATAAGTGTAACTGTAGTTACCCAAATGTAATTTTAGTAACTTTAGTTACATAAGTGTAACTGCAGTTACCCAAGTGTAACTATACTTACCCAAATGTAACTTTAGTTACATAAGTGTAACTGCAGTTACCCAAGTGTAACTGTAGTTACCCAAATGTAACTTTAGTTACATAAGTGTAACTTCAGTTACCCAAGTGTAACTATACTTACCCAAATGTAACTTTAGTTTAATAAGTGTAACTCCAGTTACTCAAGTGTAACTGTAGTTACCCAAATGTAATTTTAGTAACTTTAGTTACATAAGTGTAACTGCAGTTACCCAAGTGTAATTGTAGTTACCCAAATGTAACTTTAGTTACATAAGTGTAACTCCAGTTACCCAAGTGTAATTGTAGTTACCCAAATGTAATTTTAATAACTTTAGTTACATAAGTGTAACTGCAGTTACTCAAATGTAACTATACTTACTCAAATGTACCTTTAGTTACATAAGTGTAACTCTTGTTACACAAGTGTAACTGTAGTTACCCAAATGTAACTTTAGTTACATAAGTGTAACTCTAGTTACCCAAGTGTAACTGTAGTTACCCAAATGTAACTTTAGTTACATAAGTGTAACTGTAGTTACACAAATGTAATTTTAGTAACTTTAGTTACATAAGTGTAACTGCAGTTACCCAAGTGTAACTATACTTACCCAAATGTAACTTTAGTTACATAAGTGTAACTGCAGTTACCCAAATGTAACTTTAGTTACATAAGTGTAACTTCAGTTACCCAAGTGTAACTGTAGTTACCCAAATGTAATTTTAGTAACTTTAGTTACATAAGTGTAACTGCAGTTACCCAAGTGTAACTATACTTACCTAAATGTAACTTTAGTTACATAAGTGTAACTCTTGTTACCCAAGTATAACTGTAGTTACTCAAGTGTAACTATAGTTACCCAAATGTAACTTTAGTTACATAAGTGTAACTGAATTTACCCAAGTGTAATTGTACTTACCCAAATGTAACTTTAGTTACATAAGTGTAACTCTTGTTACCCAAGTATAACTGTAATTACCCAAATTTAACTTTAGTTACATAAGTGTAACTGCAGTTACCCAAGTGTAACTGTAGTTACCCAAATGTAATTTTAGTAACTTTAGTTACATAAGTGTAACTGCAGTTACCCAAGTGTAACTGTAGTTATCCAAATGTAACTTTAGTTACATAAGTGTAACTCCAGTTACATAAGTCTAACTGTAATGGCATAAATTTAACTTCAGTTACGTTGTGTAAAGCTAATAATGTTTTTTTTTTTTGCAGGACCTTTGTAATCACATTTGTAGCTCTCCTTACAAAAGTATAACTTTAGTTACGAAAGTGTAACGGTCGTTACAAAAAACAATAAAACATAAGTGTAATAAATATATTGGAAATTGATTCCATAATAAATACATAAGTGTAATAAATATATTGGAAATTGATTCCATAATAACTTCGGTTACACTGTTTCTCTGACTTACAAACTTGCACAATTTCTTATGTAGAATCTCTTAATATGTAACATAAGTGTAATTATATATGACTAGAATTACGAAATTGTAACTCCAGTTACAAAAGTGTAACTCCAGTTACATAAGTGTAACTTCGGTTACAAAAATTATTTTAATACTTCCAAATTAATTCCAATAAAGAAAAAGCACTAAATTATTATTTTAAGAAATATATTGAAATTTGATTCCATAATAAATACACTTTTAATATCGTTTTGTTTTATCGCTAAAAGAGCGAAAACACACCGTTTCTCTGACTTACAAACTTGCACCATTTCTTATGTAGAATCTCTTAATATGTAACGTAAGTGTAATTATATATGACTAGAATTACGAAATTGTAACTCCAGTTACAAAAGTGTAACTCTAGTTACAAAAGTGTAACTCCAGTTACATAAGTGTAACTTCGGTTACAAAAATTGTTTTAATACTTCCAAATTAATTCCAATAAAGAAAAAGCACTTAATTATTATTTTAAGAAATATATTGAAATTTGATTCCATAATAAATACACTTTTAATATCGACTTGTAAAGTTGGAGAGCATTAAGGCCAATTACTCAACATAATAATATTTAATGAAGTTAATTAATATTATTTGGACCTACGTGAGGTGAAATTTTGCTCCTTTTCATATCATTGCCTCTCTCTCTCTACAGTTTTCTTTCTCTCCTTTTGCTTATCTCACTTGCTCAACAAATCTCTCTCTCTCTCCCTCCGACTAAGAAGAGCCATGTCTTCGCCAAGCAAACGCAGGGAGATGGACCTGATGAAGCTGTAATTTGATTCTCTCTTCGCTTTCTTCACGATTTCCAGCTCTTGACTCTTTTTTTTTTTTTTTGGATTTTTGATTGTGATTAGAAGAGAAGAGAGAGAGAGACAGAGCTTGGAGAAAGCCATTGAAGCTTGCTCGGGACTCTCTTCCCAGCACTGAGACATCCCCGTAAGACCAGGGCTCAAATTGCAATGGACTCGTCCTCTTCGTCGTCCTCTCCGGCGGCGGCGGCGTCGCTGCACATAGCTATGGCGGCTTTGGTCGGAGCCTCCATCATGGCGGTCTCGGCCTTCTACATCCACAAGCAGAGCGTCGACCAGGTCCTCAACCGCCTCACAGAGCTGAGGCGGAACGGCGGGAAGAGGTCTGTGATTGAATACTCCGACGAAGGGGAGGAGGAAGAGATAGAGGACGAGTCGGAGTTCGGCTCCGACGGAGACGCGGTCAGCGTTCGGGAAATCGACGGCGCGAAAGGCTCGAGTCGATCCAGAGTAAGCTCAGCAAGAAGAAGGATGCGAAGCCGAGGAGTCCAGAGAGACGCGGAGCAAGGGTTCGTCGGAGTCGGAGTCGGAGCAGAGATAGGGAGGAGGAGAGAGAAAGAGAGCGTCGCTCGAGGCGCCGGAGTCGGAGCCGGAGCAGAGAGAGGCGAAGGGATGGCGACGGGAGGAATGAATATCATCGTTGAAGGAATCAGAGTGAAGATGTGATCGAATATATTGAGGGTATAATTGTCCATATAAGACCAAATGAGTGTTTCATTAATTATGGTAAACTTTTGAGTGTTTTTTAAAAAAGTTTCACTTAAATTGGGTATTTTGCTAAAAAGCCCTAATTATAATAGTGAACGTACGAAAAGTCAATCGTCAAGCCTTGAAATCAAACCATCAATTTTTTATTAGTAACGACATTTAGAACCGAAATAATATAGACATTGTAGTGGGTCCGTTTGGCACAGTTTGATTTTTACAAAATAATTTTTAATTTTAGTTTAAAAAATAAATTGTTTTCGAAAAAAACTTACAGGTGTTTGATAAATTGTTTATAAAACAATTGTTGCTGGAAGTGGCGAAGCCAACTTTTTTAACAGGGAGGGGCACTATTACTTATATATAATTTTTTTTTCATAAATAATGCAGAAATAATAATATTATTGTTCTTCATCTCATATAGATAATAGATTGATATCTTTTGAAATATTACTAGGCCGAAATTGATAGAACATAATCTTATGTCTTTCAACGAAACATTCAAAATCCAGCATCGCACTTCAAAATTTAGGAAATTGAATAAAAAAAAATATGAGCAATCTCTCTGTTTTCAATCTTTATATCACCATGATTTTCTTGAATTTCAATCTCATCAATTTGGAATCAATCTGAGTGTGATGAGATTCAAGTTGGAATCGACCATTCGAGTGGGAAACAACTAATCAATTTTTAACTTTGCAAAAATAAAAATAAAAACTATTTTCTTTGAGTCACCGGAGCTTCTTCTCGCCGCAGGCCCGCAACGCAGTATGTAGTAGTCCCAATCTAATTTCAACGCTCTAGAAAATTCTCGTGCAAATCATACCGTGAAAATCGAAAGACAAGCGATGGATTTTGGGAGAGAATGGTGAGAGAGATCGATGGATTTTGGCAATGCGACAACGAAGCTTCGCTCTCCGCGAGCGATTCTCGGGCCCAGCGGGAACCGAGTTAGGGTTTCCGACGAGCCTCCGAAGCAGAGGAAGACCGAGCCTTCGCCGAAGAATCCAACGACGACGAGGAAGACGATCTCAAAAGTGCCTCAGTCGGTGATTCGAGCAATGGCTCGGTCGATAGCGCGTGCTCTTCGAACTCTTCATCGAGCAACTCCATTAAAATATATTAAAATATCTCCATTGAAATATAGGGTTTTATTTTCTTATAATAAAATACTAATAAAAAAAATTAAAAACTGAAAATTGAGGATGGCCCATGTCCACCCTGGATCCCCTATACCTTCGCCTCTGGTTGCTGGTAGCAAAATCTAATTTAGCGTTTACTAAAAAAATTATTTAGACTAAAAATACTAAAATAGAATAAAATCGTATTTTTTTTATACAGAAAAAACCAAAAGTTACGAACTCTAACTTTTACGATTCATGTACAAAAATTTAAAACCGATTTTTTTTTAAAAAAATAATTTTGCCACACCTGAAAAACGGTTTAGTTTATTTTAAAAACAAAAACATGGCTAAATAAGTTGTGTCAAACTTACCAGTATAAGAGAGCAGAAAAGAAACGGAACATCTTCATTTCGTTTGGGAAGAAAATCAAAGTTGACCAAGCAAGACAAAAAAATATATATACACAAAAAGGGCGATATATAAATATATTATATACAACAACGCGTCTCTCACTTTCCCCTTTTTGTTTTGCAATTCTTGCAACAATCATCACATCGTCAATCTTAAACCCCTCTTCGCTCACTAAATAATTGGGCACGAAAAAAAAAAGAGGCTTCCTGATTATAAGTCATGAATCTTGACAATAAAATCATTACTCCTACACCAAACAATTGGAACAGAACATGAATAACCGTCTTAATATTGGGCTCATGATTCTGGATTTTCCACACCCTCACGTTGATAGAACCCGAACTACCCGGAAGCACTGCCTGCGGCGCCACATGGGAAGTAGTTTCCAAGAGCAAAGACTAAAATATGATCTTTTGTTTAGGTAGATGACGTGCGCGGTCCGGAAACATAAGGAGACAGTGAGCCGGAGGTTGTTGGTAGAAGGCGGTTGACAAAAGGGTGTTCTAAGAGCTGTCCGGCACTGGGACGGAGGTTGGGATCCACTTTTAGGCAACTCATGATGAAATCAATGGCGTCGGTGGGGAGAGACTCCGGGACTGTCGGTAGCGTGCCCTTCCCGATCTTGTATAATGCCGTCATCTGTTACGATCATCATCATCAAGAGTTTGTCAGATATTGCTCGTTGATTAGCTGATGCTTTGGTGTACTATTTTTGAGCTTATAACTGAGAATATTATTAGTCAAACCCAGATACATTAAAGAAAAAGAAAACATCGACATACCCACTCGAGCTCAGAGTAGGGTATTTTTCGAGTCAACATCTCCAAGACCGTACAGCCGAGACTCCAGATATCTGCTGGAAGGCCGTATCCTTGGTTCTTTCGGTTTACAACCTGCAAGGCGAGGGCTTATGAGAAATTTTGAAAAGTTTAATAATAGAATCTTTCGTAACGAATTTTTCATATGAAGGAAATAAATCAACTTGGTCGATTTAATTATGGGTAAATGAACGAAATGCCCATTTTGTGTCAAATCTTTTAAAAAACTGCTCATTGTGTGTATTTTTTACTCTCACAAATGGGCATTTCGTAAAAGGTTTGACACAAAAGTGGGCATTTCGTACAATTTCCTTTTAATTAATAAAACAGAGAATTGGAAGCACTATGTTTTGTGCCCGAAGATCGGTAAACTCGAAAAGACATTTGGGAATTTTGGCCAACACTCACAAACGCAATCTCTGAGAGATTACGTTTTTGAATGTTTATTGATTGTCTTTCTCATTGACTGAAGCTCTCTTAAATAGAGCAAGGTTACAACCTAATGGGCTGGACCGGGCCCGAATAATAAAAACCTCCAAACATAATTTTTCCTAGTTACATAAAATAAAAGTGACATAATTAAATAATTAAAAGACAAAATTAAAACGAAAAACTCAATTAATATCCTAAGACCATAATTAAATATGACGACATAAAATAAATAACGCTAATTAAATAAATTATATTACTCCTAAACTCTCCGGGCCGCATCACACTATTAAGTTGATCTATATATTGTAAGTTGAAACGATATTGTTACACAACCCTAAACTTTGAAAAGGAAACTGATATCAAAGCAATCAATCAATTTAACAGAATTTTGAAAACAAACCTCGGGGGCCATCCAGCATGCAGTTCCTTTGCAAGATCTAACGTCATTTAATTTGGTCGCCTGTAAATTGGTAAAGAAAACATTTCGGTTCGTATATGACCAATAGAAAGGAGAAATAAGATTATATTAAGTGACAATCAAGCATAAAACCTTCGCCAATCCAAAATCCGAAAGCTTCACCGATCCATCAGCGCTCACCAATATGTTTGCACATTTAATGTCCCTTTACAAAGAGCAAAATAGAGTAATTCTTGAAAGCGCCACCGAGTAGAGATTATATGGTTTTAATGAAGATTAATTCAAGATTTCACGATTGGAATGAAACGCACTCAATGGAGACATGGATTAATACCTGAAACGACATTTTTTCCACCTAGTAATTATGATTACCTGTGAACAACATTTTGGTCATGAAGATACTTGAGGCCATGCAGAATCTGCCTTGTGTAGGAAGAAACTTGCGAGTCGAGATGATAGCTGTGATAAAGTTTCTGCAGGGAGCCCTGAGTTACTAACTCAAGGAAAATATAGAGGTGCGAGTCATCCTGTAAACGCCAATTTGATTAATATTCGTCAGGTTTGAATTCTTTGAAGCCATAAACAAGAGAAGCACTGGGGCGGAGCGTCGTACCTTATCCGTTCCTAGATACTGGACTATGTTCTCGTGTTCAAATTGACTGAGAAGAAAAATCTCCTGAAAAACAAAAGCAGTTAATATCTGATAGTCCAATCACAGAGAAGAAGTTGAGAGTCTCATCACCTGTTCAAGTTGAATAATACTTTGTCTTCCTTGATCTCCTTGATCAAGCAACGAAACTTCCTTCACAGCAAAGAAGAACCCGTCGCTGGAGGAAAAACAGATCACATATGAACTTCCAATATCACAAAAAACAAATTAAGATGTTAATATAATCTGTGCATGACGCTGACACTCCTGTGTATTGACTCCTATTAAACTTTGTTTGTATTTGATCATAAATCACCCATATCAATTCTAAAGAGTTTTATCCAACCCTTGGTTTGGATATAAAAACAAAGATCTATGATTCTATTTCTATAGTTATAAGTTTTTGCAGAAAGTAGTTATAAATAAATGAAAAACAGCTTGCAAGCTCATTACGACAACAAGAGTAACACAGGTTGTGATTGACACCATTGATTAGCATTTATGACGGTATAATTGGTTGTTATTGGTCATTATTGTAATCTGTAATTATTGTAGAATGATTATTTCTTTCCCAAAATACTCTCTAGCCCCGTATTGTATAAGTTGGATGTTCTCTTCCATGGAAAAAGACAACAAGGAACAAGTTTGCTCATTTTTATTTATCTATCACAAAAGATCTTTACCAAACTGTTTAGAACACCAAGAGACCAAATAACATCACTCGTGTTGTTTCGATTGGATTCTCGACAAGGATTACGATTATAGCTTTCCGGAATGAAATGAATGGAATGGCGGAAAATAAAGATAGAAATAGACTAGCAACTCACTCGGCGATGCCTTCATAAACGGATCCAAATGATCCGCGTCCCAGCAGCGCACCCTTTTGCCAGGAGGAAATGTTACGCCGGAACCTAACATTAGGCGAGATATTTGATGGCTCCGTGGTGCTGCTCGAGGAGTCATCGTCGTTTGAAGTGGTGAACGAACCGGTTTCAGACATGGCCACTTTATTATCCTCTTGTTCTTCAACAACGGGCACTTCGACCTCTTCTTCTTCCTCAGAAGCAGATTCTTCAATGGGGTTTCCGAAAGCCCCTTCCGGCGCGAAATCCCTGAAAATATCCCAAGTTGAGCTGGTGTGATCAATCTCCGGCAGTCTCATCGACGGAGGCGGCTTCAGCAAAGGAGGCCTTAAGCCCCTTATGCCTCCTCCACCAGCAAAACTGCCACTACTTTTAGCCACAATGATTGATTCGGACCGGGCGGGGACTGCCATTACAGTGCTGTCATCGACTCTCGTACACAAATCAGCGGACCGGGCGGTGACCGCAATTACAGCGCTGTCGTCCACTCTCGTACACAACTCAGCAGACCGGGCGGTGACCGCAATTACAGCGCTGTCATCGACTCTCTTACACAAGTCAGTGACCGCAATTACAGCGCTGTCTTCGACTCTTTTACACAAATCAGCCGCCGCGGCTTCCAGAACCTCCCTATCCCAGCTGTCGGGGCTATCTAACGGGTAAAGCCTTGATCTTGGGTGGAGATCCGAAGAGGATCGGACCTTCCGCTTCTCCCATGCGTCCACGGGGATACCGAAGTCCTCCGGGCCGGAGAGTCCCAAGATCCCGTATATCTGGTCCAACTCGCCGTCCGTTCCCTCGATGCGGAAGCTCGTCTTGTCGGACAAATCCAGCGATCGAGTCACCAGGAACGACGACGATGAAGAAGAGGACGACGGGGATGGCGAATCAAGCGAGGACGACGAAGAAGAAGCCGCAGCGTTGTAGTCAATGTACTTGACCGCATTCCGGCGCTCCAGCCGCGGTTTTCTAGGGTTCTTCTTGGGATCCATGGACTTGCCCCGCTTGCTACTGGCGAATAAGCGAGGTATGTGCTGCATTTAGAGCTCTATCCATCCAAATCGCAGCCTCAACTTTAGCTACATCCGCCGCCACCAAATCGAGCAACAAATCGCCCAGTGACTTTACCTTAACGAACTCCCTTGCAACTCCGCCGAGAGATTCATACGAGAAATTCCAGAGAAACACTCCACGATGATAGTTTTCTCCAACTTTCCCGAGGAAATTGAGCAACAAAGACGAGATATTCGGGAACGCGCAATCAATAGACGAGAAATGAAGTAGAAACTCCGACAAACCTGACCTTCTACTACTCAAGCAATTGAAGCTCTGACCTTCGTCTACTGAAGCAGATTTTCCCGAGAAAATCGAGCGAGAAAGCAGCTAGGGATGGTCGATTTTTCGATTTATTTTTTATTTATTTATTTGGAGAAAAAAAAAGTACAAAAGTGAGAGACTTTGGGAGACTGGTAAACGCCGTCGAAGGGAGCAACGCGGTACCACGTGGCAGCTCTGGGGAGATCACGCGCGGGTCCCACTTTCTTTGCCACCTCATATTCGGTATTCCACACACACCCCAACTGCTTAATGATTTTGAAATATGTTTTCGGAAAGTTTTTTCTATTTTCGAAAATAATAAAACTAGTTGGTTCGAATTTTCTATTAAATTGAATTTTAAAAAGAAAAAATATGTGTAAATGCGTATGATTAAATGTTTTTATTTCTAGTTTTGTTGATTCGGTTTACTGTTGAAGTTAGGGTTATGAGTTACGAGAATATGCATTTGAGCGGAACAGTCAAGGACTTAAGGTAAATAGAAAGAAATTTAAAAAAAAAATCGTTTGAATAAAGAAATTAATACTAAAGTAAGATAATTGAGTATATGAGATTTTTTTTATTATTATTATTTTAATAGAAGAACAGTGTTATGTTCACTTCAAAGTTTTATGATAGAAAGCTATAAATTCTAGTAGTTTATTCCACATCTTTTGTTTTTGTTAATAACTTAATATACATGTTTATTTTAATGAAGATAATTATTGCATAAAATGATAATATATTGGAGAGAGATATTGTAGGATATCAGTTTTGACGGCTAGTTTACGTGGACCGTGGATTGTGATCAAAAGGTCTATACTTTAGAAAAAATTAAAAATGAATTAATCTGGGTTTATAAACATGAAACAATATTTAAGGTATTTTTTTGTTTGTTATAAAGTATAATATTTCAAAAATAAAGTGAGTTTGACATAATTAAATAAGACGTCGTTTAGAATATTGTTGAAAAAATGCTTCTTGTATTAAATTATAAAAAAACATGGAAAAGCTTTATTAAAAAAATACATCTGTAAAATCTATTACAAAATATCATCAACGTATTTTAGTTCTTTGACCATTATCCGATCTTTACTTAGCATGACAATCGGCTGCGACGGTTTACCGCAGTCCAACAATATGCATCCAACTTTGTTAAATGTCACCTAAGACGAACTCGTAGAAGTTGAGACCGTTTGAATATTGGATTATCGGCGCTAACACCGAAAATTCCCTACCCTTCGCCTGCCACCATCAGAAAACGTCTAACATATCCGAAGCAAAACGCCATGCCTTAAAGTGTCGTGGTACATGTCGAACTTGGTTTGGTTATTTGCATCGGCGGAGCTATTGCATCACGAACATACGCACATGCATACGCTCAATTGTCAAAATAAAACTCTTGCTTTACATGTTGTGCAGTTGTATAATTAATTTGTCATTAATTTGATATAGAGAAGAGACAAAAGTAAAAAGTGAATAATAATGACATGAATCTTGTAAATACAGTAGAACTTGTTAGAAATATTCTCTTATAAATGAAATTTAATGGCGTCAATCAGTATTAAAGACGTTTAACAGCTATAAACGTCACATATGGAAAATCAAAGATTAGAAAGAAAATGTTTTATCCCGGTGTTTCGGATTCCGGGTTTAAAAATTGATATTCCAATCCGGGTATTTCACTCCGGTTCATTAGTCAGATAATGTGGCATGCCATGTGATAATCAACACGATGACACGCATAGGCAGAAGCAGGATTAATGTATAGGGGGCTGAAAAAATTTATCTATTGTACTTTTCACTTTTATACTTATGTTTATAGTATTTTATATTGAGATTTTGGTATTTCATTTTTTGGTATTTAAAAGTGCATCAGAGAAAGAAAAAAAAGTCAAAATTTATACATCTACTGTAATAACGACAAAATTTAAGGGCAGCTTAAATTGAAATATACTATAAGGCTATTAATGAAAAGTTGTCTTGTGTCAGTGTAGTAAACTCATATATTTGACGGAAAAATAGTAAAACGCTATTAACTTATTCATCTTCTCCCTTTTGCAGAGAAACAAGAAAGCTCCCATGAGCTTCAATGGCAGAGGCAAAATAAGTAGGGGGCTGCTAGGCATGGTTGGAAAATAAAATAGTCACCAAGGGATTGATCTCTACTAGCTCGGAAAATCAAGGGGGGGGGGGGGGGTTGTTGTCCCTGTACCATAAGGCGTAGTTCCGCCTATGATGACACGTGACATTTAAAAATTGATATTCCAATCCGGGTATTTCACTCCGGTTTATTTTATAATTTCAGAGAATGAAAACCTTACCATACACACAGGGGCGGAGCGGGGCGACCGGCCCTACTTGGTCCGAGCTTATTAGTTTTATTTTAATTCATTCATATTACAATAAGTTTATATATAAATAATAAACATAACATTTATAAACTAAATGACATTGAAGTGTAATGGAATCTTGTTACTCTTAAATTGTTCCCTCGAGTTGTAGCATTGAGGTCATTCTCAATCCTAGCATATTTTTTTATTTTATTTTTAACTTGTATATTATAATCATATACAGATCCTAATGAATTATTTTCATGAACCGAAAGTTCATAAAAATAATTGTAATGCAATGTATAATATAGTTTCAATGTATCGTTTTAATTTGAAAATTTTAATCTATTAATTTCCGCCCCTCTTAGTCAAAATTCTAACTTCGCCCCTGCATGCAAAAAAAAAAAAGTGAACTTATCGATAACGGTAGAAAGGCTATTGGAACTTTAACCGGCATTATTACTGTGGTAAATAATAAGAATAATAAATTGTTATTAATTTAAACTTCTACTCCCAGTTCTCTTTATGATGCCATTTGTCAAGTTCGTCACCTCTACGATCTACACGTTGATTAATATTGCACGTATAACAATGACAATTTAATTCAGAGCACTAATACTAACAAATAAGTGATTCTTATAAAATGATGCATGATATTATAATATGGTGACATGGTTTCGCACGCCAACGGTCAAGTATGTTGTGAATGGGATTTCGATATTGAAGATGCTAAGATTTTTGTGGATCCTGACCTCCGCGTCGCCAATACTTTCGACGATGACACGCGAATATAAAGAGTGAAGATAATAAATAAGAATACCAGAGTTTTTTAGAGAGGTTCGTCCCAATGCGACAGTTGACTACGTCCTCTGTACGTTTATTGCTTTAGAAGAGTTGATCGATCGGAACCACAAGCCAATTCCTGATAGATCGAAAACGAAAGAAAAACACTCTAAAGACACGAAATTCTCACAGACTTTTTTCTCTCGATAGTGGCTGCTTGCGTGCGTGTTAATGGGCTGCCTTAATGCTTTTATAGGCGTCTAAATTCTGCCCGTTGTAAGTATACGTTGGTGGTGGCTCCGAGTTCGGGGCTTGACTTGCTGCCGAGCTGACACGTGGGCCACGTCTTGCGAGATTGACGCCTATAAAAGCCCAGAAGGCAATTTGTGTTGGACATGTGTGTCCTTAAATAAGATATTTATCCATTTGTAAAAGATTATGACAAGTCGTTGAATAAAGATGGTACTTATTATGTTAATCTTATTATAGTTTCTGTAGAGTAAAATAGAATGTTTGATTCCTTAGTTAATAAATGATGCAATTATGTTATTATTATCACAACAGAGTCATGTGAGGAATAATTAATAAGCATAATAAATGAACTTAAAACGTCTGTGACCTGATTAACTCGGTGTGAGCTCATTAATCGGTAAGGTCATTAATGTGACTAAGTGACAATCCTATTTTGGATTATGTGTGTCACACTCACTAGAAGTGCATTAAGTATGAAGCGTCTTCATACTGGAACGGACCTGACTTAAACTCAAGAAGTTGTAATATAAGACCGTCACTGATAACTTGTAGTTGAGTCACAAAATGATGATCAAATGGATATTAGTTCTAAGTCCTGAGTGATCATGAGTCCGAGCTACTGGCTTGATTGTTCTTTGATTTAACCGTTAAATAACACAAGATATTACCGCTATTCCCAACACTATTATTTTGGGAACATGATAGTCAGTAGTAAGGATAGCTTGATCATAGACATGGTCATCACACAACTTTCTTCAGAGTCATGATGATTCCCTTGGTTGTCAGTGGTGAGAAGTGAGAGGTACCCGTGCACAGCTTATGAATCGAAACCATAAGTGAGTTGCTCATAATATTACTGGCTGATTCAAGGATGAAAATGCATTGAGGGGCATTACGGTAAAAACCGCCTGCTCATGTGTGAGTCCTCAAGTGAAAGAACAATAATCGGTATTTGATTGAATCTAATGGACACCCTGCTGTTATAAGGGAATAATATATACCGTATCACTAAAGAGTGCAGCCTCAGGTCTATAGTGGAATCACTTCGAGGTTTGACGAACAACTAGCAGTTCGTTAGAGCTTAAGTGATACGGGTCCATGGTCCCCAAGATAGCTCCGTAACGGATGATACGTACGTGATTAAAATACATTCTGGATAATGTTTAATCATTTGGCTCGACTTATAAAACTGACAAGTCTGTGTCAGACGTCAGATAGTTTTATCGTCAGCGTGGCAAAAGTATCATATTTTGGTACACGGAATTAACTGATAAAAAGAAAGTTAGAATTTAGATTTTCGAACAGCACTATGTTGTTGTAAATTAAATTCTAAGCAACTTTTCTTTTTGAACCAAGTCATTCTGACTTACGGTTTGTGATTTATGGATTTTCTAAGTTTGTGACTCGGTTCGATAAACTATGAAATTAAGTCACATGTCACGAATTTAAATGATGGTGGTGCACCATAACATTTAATGTGTGATATTGAGATCAGGTTTTTTTAATATAATATAATTATTTGGATTTAATTATTAATATCATATTAATAATTAATTAATAATTAAAATATTTATATTAATAAATAAAAATATATTTATATATATTATTATATGTGTAAATTCGAATTAGAGTTTGGAGATAAAAAACCCTAGCTAAATTCGAATCTATGAATTGAAGATTTTATCTTTGCGGCATAAGTACCTATTGTTTGGTATTTTGGCAAAAACCCTAAAATCAATTTAATCCATTGGATCGGTTGTGATTTATTATCAACCGTTGGATTGAGATAATTGATTTGAACCCTAATGTAATTCAAAATTGAAACTTGGTGACCAAGTTTAGGTATTCCGAATTTGCTTAATTAATTATGTCCGTTGGATCGGTTTTGAGATTTTATCTTTAACCGTCGGATTAGAAATTAATTAATATTATATATATGATATAAAATTCGAATAAATTTGAGGATAAGAGTTCGAATTAGGGTTTTGTAAAACCCTAGGGTATTTGACTTTATCCCTAATTGATTTGATCCATTGGATTGGTTTAAGATTTATTTTTAACCAATGGATCTAGATAATCATCATCAAATTCGAATTTAATTATGTATGTATAATATAATTCGAAAATTTATAATATGATTGTTGATGTACAAATTCGTCATTATTTAATGTGACATAAAGTGCTAAGGTTGTGAATTAATTAAATTTACAAACTATGATAAAAGGCTTTAAAGAAATAAACTGGTATTCGTAAAAGCCCATTTGAAGAAGCCCAAAGAGATTCTCAGTCAGACCAAGAACCAATGGACATAGGCTACTCGGCCCAATGAGTTCTAAAGCCCAAATCCACTCGGTAACAGCCTAGAAAGACGAGGGTAGAGTCGTCATATTCTCTACCCGGCATCCCATTTCAAAATCAGACGGAAGACCAGGAGCACGGAGTCAAGCCTCCAACGGGCATAATTCAAACGCGACGACTAGAACGAAGTCGTGGGACACGTGTAGCCAGATCATCCATTCAACCCGGTCAGCACGGAGCGAAGACCCCTCGATTCCTGGAAGTTCAACGGGAAGAATTGAAGTCTATAAATACCAAGCTCAAGCTCAGATCAACACACACGCACACTTACAACCTCGAGAGAATACATTGAAGAATTTCTACCCGGCATTCTTGTCATTTTGAGATCTTGTTGTGTTCTTTCTTTCTTCCTCCATTTCTTCTTGCTCTCAGACGTGATTTGGCTGCCTGTAGCTATCCGTCTATGTTCATTGTCGCAATAAACTAACAGAGGAAGTAGTCAACTACCGCCTTGGGACGAACCTCTATAAAAAACCCCTCGTCTCATTTATACTGCTTATATACTTATACATATATCGTGAGTGAACCGTGAGCTTGCAACGTGAGAGATCGAATTCCACCAAATTGCTTCATCCAAAAATATCATACACTCACAAGTCACACTTGACTGATTGAGGTGGGAAAACACGTCAACAGTTTGGCGTCGTCTGTGGGAAATTGATCTCGCTAACTCCTAAAAGCTCAAAGCACTCCGCGAACATGAGCAACAACGAAATCGCAATCGTGAACGAGTCTGAGGTGAACAACCCAGATCCAAACACGGAATCAAGTAACCTACAGTCTCAGCTAGAGGCTAGCGCTGCTGAGAATCGAGAATTGCGCCAGCGACTCGAATCTCTGGAAGCCAACCAAGCCCGAAATGAGCGTCGCCAGAACGCTACCCGGACGAATCCGGGACAAAGCTCTGGGAGTCAAGGCCGGACCGGGCTCGACGATGTCCACTTCGACTTTGCTGACGTGGACAATCCGCAAGCGCCAAGGCAAAACCAGCCCCGACTACCCAGCGGCCCTAGACCCGCGACACCTCCCCCGCCTCCTGAAACAGGAACACCCCTTTTTACCCCCTTGACGGGTCTCTACCCGTCTAATGCGGGGAATGTTGCTTCGAGCAGTCACCAACGCCCGGGACCCCAAAACCGACAATCGGGGTACGAGCAAAGACGTAACATCAGCCAGGCCCTCAACGGCCACCCGGTCACGTACCCGAGGTATCCCAGCCCGGTGTACGGACAGGAACCCCTCCAGGCTGTGCGTCCCGAACATGCTCCCCAACGCACAGAATTGGAGGAGCTCAAACGCTCAATGGCCGAAATGAATGAGAAGCTCATTCACGTGCGCTCTCGCGTGCACAGCGCCACTACCGCTGCCCCCGAGATAGAACGTCTAGTGGAGGAGGCAGAAAGGACACCCTTTAAGCCCGTCATAACTAACGTTATACTCAGGGAAGGCGGACGAGTATATGTGCCAAAGTACGACGGGACGACCGATCCCAAAGTACACTTGAGGTCCTTCAGGATTGCGATGGGACGAGCCCATCTGGAAGCGCACAAATTGGACGCTGGGCGCTGCCAATATTTCTCTGAAAATCTGGTCGGCCCGGCGATGGAATGGTTCTCGAAACTTGAACCACGTTCCATAGACAACTTCGGACAGCTAACGACCCTTTTTCTCAAACATTTCTCCATGTTTATGGAAACTGAGATCACGGCGGCAAACCTCTATGCATTGCAGCAAGAGAGAGGAGAGCCCCTCAGAGCTTTCATGACCAGGTTCAAAAAGACCATGGTCAAAATAAACGGGATCAGTGACGAAACCGCCATAGCCGCCCTCACGGCCGGATTATGGTACGACTCGAAGTTCAAAATGGACATCGTCGTGAATCGTTACGACTCCATCGAAGACGTAATCCACAGATCATCCAACTGGATCAGGCATGACGAAGAACTCGAAACCATGCGAAGGAGACATGGGTCCCTACCCGTCCACCAGCGGAATACCGGGCCACCCGGGCAGCATCCGCCGCCTAGGGCTGGGAATCACAGCATCCCGTTCAGGGGACAAAGGAATCCCCCTCCAGTCCAGAAGCACCCATTCCAAACCCAGAATCCGAGGGCCAACAACGGGCCCAACCCGCGAAGCCCGTACATTTTCAACGTAAATTCGGAAACTGCGGAGTCCGAAGAACAGATCGAGGCGGAAGAAACTCCTGGAGAAGTCCTGGTCAGCTCGAGAGACTTCCCACCATACAGCCACGAAGGTTTCCCGAAGCACGACCCGAAAGCGTGGTGTAACTTCCACAAGGTATTCGGGCATCATACGAAGAATTGTATGGTACTCCGTGCTCGCCTAGCGGAAAAGTACATCAACGGAGAATTGGGGGAAATAAACTTCAGCAATGAGCTGAAAGGTGGGCAATCGATCGAGCAAAGCCCTCCCCAAAATCAACACCAGGCCGGCCAGAAAAGAGAAGAGCAACACAGAACGCCGCGCGAAAGCATACAGCCTAACAAAAGAGGACGAGTACACATGCTCGAGGAATCAGACGAGCAAACGTACGAAGAAACGGAGAATTCCGGAGAGCAGCTCAGCGACATCCCCGAGCCCATCGGTAGAATATATACTATCGTGGGAGGTTCCCAGCTACATGGTAATTCGGTAAACTCCATCAAGGCCCATCAGAGGAGGCTCAAGGCCGGACCGGTAGTCGTACCGAGGCAAGAGCCAGACTTCGAGATCTCATTCAAAGATAGTGAGGCGGCCACACTGATTGGTCCGCACGACGATGCGTTGGTCGTCACACTCCTAGTTTCCTCGTATACGATGGACAGGATCCTAATCGATAACGGGAGCTCAGTCGACGTGATCTTCCTGGAGCCACTGCTAAAACTGGGGGTAGAAGAGACAGAGATCAACAGAGAAGCCATCCCGCTAACCGGCTTCGATGGAGGAACCATCAATGCCATTGGCACGGTGCGACTGTCCATCGCAGCAGCAGGGGTCGGGAAGACCAAAAATTTCCTAGTGTTGGACTGCCCGTCAATTTACAACATGATATTAGGAAGACCTTGGCTGCACATGATGAAGGCCGTACCGTCAACCTACCATCAACTAATACGCTTCCCGAATAGGGCGGGAAAAATCGTTGAAATCAAGGGAAATCAAAAGCAATCCAGAATTTGCTACATGAGCGCGTTCCGGAACATCCAGGCCGTCAAAGCCGGACAAGAACGATCTACCGCGTAGCAATTAATGGCGGTAGACGAGAAAGAGGACGACGGACAGGAAAGGACCACCGATACGGATGGACCTAACCTGGAAATGACAGTCCAGGTCCAGATCGATCCCGACAACCCAGACCACCGGGTAGGAATCGGGAAAGGATTAGACAATAACGTCAGAAAAGATCTCCTCAAATTCCTGACCAAAAACCGGGATTGTTTTGCTTGGTCTCACGAGGACATGCCCGGCATAGATCCAAGCATCACAACCCATCGCCTAAATGTAGATCCGAGCTACAAGCCGGTGAAACAAAAAAGGCGAAAGCTAGGCCCGGACAGGGCCCAAGCCGTAAACGAAGAAGTCACAAAACTGCTGCAAACCGGATCCATAAGGGAAGTCAAATACCCGGACTGGTTAGCAAATACAGTGGTCGTGAAGAAGAAAAACGGGAAGGCTAGAGTTTGCATCGACTTTACCGACCTGAACAAAGCTTGTCCAAAAGACAGTTTCCCAATGCCCCATATCGACCGTCTGGTCGAAGCAACATGTGGGCACGAACTACTGTCATTCATGGACGCATTCTCGGGATACAACCAGATCCTAATGCACCCCGAGGACCAAGAAAAAACGGCATTCATAACCGATAGAGGAATATACTGTTACAAAGTTATGCCCTTCGGATTGAAAAACGCCGGAGCCACATATCAAAGATTAGTCAACCAAATGTTCGCCGAACATCTCGGTAAAACTATGGAAGTCTACATCGATGATATGTTGGTAAAATCCTCCCAAGCAACAGATCACGTGACCCACCTAGAAGACTGCTTCAACATACTACGAAAGTATCAAATGAAGCTCAACCCGACGAAATGCACCTTCAGGGTAACTTCAGGAAAATTCCTAGGTTATCTGGTCACACAGCGAGGTATAGAAGCCAATCCCGACCAGATAAATGCCCTCCAGAACATGCCCTCCCCAAGGACTGTTCGAGAGACGCAAAGGCTGACTGGGAGAATCGCCGCTCTTAACCGGTTCATATCAAGAGCCACGGACAAATGTTTACCCTTCTACAAACTTTTGAAAGGTAATAAAAAGTTCGAATGGACCGAAGAGTGCGAAGAGGCCTTCCAAAAGCTGAAAAGGTACCTCTCCACCCCACCAATACTCACCAGACCAATCTTGGGAGAGCCATTGTTTTTATACCTGGCTGTCTCACCATCGACGGTGAGTGGAGTAATCGTGAGAGAGGACCGCGGAGAGCAGAAGCCGATCTTCTACATCAGCAAATCATTGGAAGACGCTGAAACCAGATACCCGGCAATAGAAAAACTCGCGCTAGCAATGATAACCGCAGCGAGGAAGCTTCGGCCTTACTTTCAGTCCCATACCATCATGGTAATGACGACCCAACCTTTGAGAATCATCCTCCACAGCCCGAATCAATCGGGAAGGCTCACGAAATGGGCCGTCGAATTGAGCGAATTCGACATAGAATACAAGATCCGAACCTGTGCGAAATCACAGGTATTGGCTGACTTTCTCATCGAATTACCAGCCGACGGTTCAAAAGAGGGCCACGAGGACGGAGAATGGAAGCTCAAAGTCGACGGCGCGTCAAACCAAGGCGGATCCGGGATCGGAATTCGTTTGATATCCCCCACGGGAGAAGTGTTGGAACAATCATTTCGATTGAAATTCCACGCGACAAACAACGAGACCGAGTACGAGGCCCTCATCGCCGGCCTCAAACTAGCAAAATCCGTGGGAGCCCGGAAAGTAAGGGCCCACTCCGACTCAAAACTAGTTACCAGTCAGATCAGTGGCGAGTATGCCACCCGAGATGACAGGATGGAAAAATATCTCTCGGTAGTAAAAGGCTTAATTCAACAATTCGAACACGTCAAAATAGTCCAAATACCGAGGAGTGAAAACGCATCAGCAGACGCACTGGCCGGGTTAGCTTCGACTTCGGACCCCGAGGTCAGAAGGATAATCCCGGTCGAAACGATAGACGAACCCAGCGTAACCCGCGAAGTTTGCAATATCCAAATGGAAGAGGATGATTGGAGGACCCCAATCATTAACTACATCCTAACCGGAGCCAAACCTCGAGACAAGCAAAAAGCTAGGAAACTAAGGATCCAGAGCGCTAGATTTTGCATGATCGGGGAAAAATTGTACAAGCGTAGCTATACTGGACCCTACCTAAGGTGCCTAGGAAATACCGAAGCTCAAATAGTACTTCACGAAATCCATTCGGGAGAATGCGGCAACCATTCGGGAGGAAGATCTTTAGCAAACAAAGCAAAAAGGCAAGGTTTTTTCTGGGCCACTATGTTGGCGGACAGTGAAAACTACGCCAAAAGGTGCGACAAATGCCAAAGACACTCCCCGTCCATACATAGACCAGCAGAAGAACTCTCATCAGTCTCAGTCCCGTACCCGTTCATGAAATGGTCCATGGACATAGTAGGACCGTTCCCCCTGGCCCCGGCTGGGAAGAGGTTTCTACTCGTCGTGACCGACTACTTCTCAAAATGGGTGGAGGCAGAATCATACGCAAACATTAAAGATGTTGATGTAGAAAATTTCCTATGGAAAAACATCATCAGTAGATTCGGCCTCCCAAAAGAGATAATAGCTGACAATGGACCACAATTCATTTCAACGAGATTCCAAAACTTCTGCATAAACTGGAAAATATCCTTGAACACGTCCACTCCGAGATATCCTCAGGGCAATGGTCAAGCCGAAGTAGCTAACCGGGTAATAGTGGACGGAATCAAGAGACGCCTAGACACCAAAAAAGGACGATGGGCAGACGAGCTCATAGGAGTCCTCTGGTCCTACAGAACTACCCCGCGTAGGGCCACCGGGGAAACCTCTTTCTCAATGGTACACGGCACTGAGGCCGTAATACCAGCAGAGATAGAGACACCCAGCCTTCGAAGGGAATTCGCCCCTTTGGACGCAGAACTCAACGACGAAATGAGGGAATACCAGCTCGACTACATCGACGAAAGACGAGAACAGGCTTTGATAAGAATTGCCAACTATCAAAACTCGATAGCTAGGTACTATAATTCAAAGGTCAAACGTCGAAAATTCATAGTGGGAGAGTTGGTCCTCAGAAAAGTTTTCCAGAACACCGCCGAGCTGAATGCGGGCAAGCTCGGGGCTAACTGGGAAGGGCCTTACATAGTCACCGAAGTAGTAAAACCTGGAGTGTACCGGCTAGCCACCCCGGATGGAACTAGAGTCCTCCGCAGCTGGAATGCCATGCACTTAAGGAAATACTACGCCTAACCCGACCTACCCGGTCCTCCTGAACTACGTAATGACTTGATCCCCAAATTTGGGGTACGTAGGCAGCCCATCCTAAACGATGGGCGCAGTCTCAATCCAAACCCAAAACCAAATAGGCCCGAGAACCATGAATCGCAAGACTCAATAGAACCGGCCTAAAAGGAAAAATGTCCCAAAACCCCCGTCAAGGCGACAGGCCTACCCGGGTAACAGACCCATCACCTAAGGTAACAAACCTACCCGGGTAACAGACCTATCACAGGAGGTAACAAACCTATCCGGGTAACAAACCCCCACATAAGGTAACAAACCTACCCGGGTAACAAACCCATTGCATAAGGCAACAAGCCTACCCGGGTAACTAACCCGTCATATAGGGCAACAAGCCTATCCGGGTAACAAACCTAAACGGGCATCCAACCCGTCCCTTAAGGCAACAAGCCTAACCCCCCTGAAAAAATATGTAACAACATACATCTGGTTTTTTACAAATGTGTTTTTCAGAAAACGCGACCTGCGGAATATTGTGATGGACGAACAGAACAGACTAGACGAGAAGTGTCGAAGGAGCACAACAACGAAAGGTACCCGTGCATTTTTTATACTTAGCAGGTTTCAAACTTTCAATCTTTTGTTATTTATCCCAGCATACAATAGGACATTCGGAACCTCGGATAGGAAAGTATATATAGAAAAGTACGATTAGAAAATTAACTTAGAAACACAGGCAAACAAAGCATAGCAAGGAAATAACGAGCATGATATAGAATAGAAAATAAGCAAAGGCCCTAACCGCGGGCATATCCAAAAAATATTACAAAAAAGGGTTCAAGTCGCCGTAGACTTGCCCATAGAAATTGTTCTGGCCTGTGGCCTTATTAATCGAAAGACAAAAAAAAATGGGGGACACTCTATGTGTCGACCCCGGGTACCCCCACGACCTCTCGGTCCTCCTCCTCCTCCTTATCTTCTCCCTCTCCTTCGCCGGCTTGGGCTCCATGCTCGGCAGTCTCCTCTGCGACAGCGGGCTCGTCTAAGATGGGCTCTTCGAGGGCGACGGCCTCCCCGGCAGCAACGGGCTCGTTCAGGGTCGGCTCCTCGAGGATCACCTCCTCGGTATCAGCAACGGCGGGCAAGGTGGGCTCATCGACGACGGTCACTCCGGCCACAGGATCTTCAACGACGGGCTCAATGGCGGGATCTTCGGAGGCAGACTCCTTGGCGGACGATTGCTCGGACCGAAGGCTCAAATCTACAAGAGGAACATCGGTCAGCTCGGCATCTGGAGACAAAGCCGGAGACCCTATCAGCGGTGCCGGAACCGCGTCCAAGAGAGCTTGGTAGCGAGCAGCGTTGCCTTCTAGGACCTCCTTCTCAGCCTCGAAATCTTGAACGTTGCCGTCAATGATGTCTTGGATCATCTCGAGGCAACCTTCGGCTTGATCCAAGCAACTGTTATCAGCAGCCGTACCTTTGTACCACGCGATTAGCGCGTCCCTTTCCTCCACCTTTCGGCGATACCGGGCGCGGACAGCTTTCTTCTCGGCCTCGCGGTCGGCAGATCGTTGCCGGGCCTCAGCCAGCTCGGCAGCAAGGCGCTGCACGTCCTTTTTCAGGGCCAAGGCCTCTTCTTCCTTCTCCTTGGCCAACTCTTCAGCCCGTCCTCTGGCCGCATCAGAGGCCAGCATCTGCCTGGCGGCCACCTCGCTCGCACCTTGAGCCTCCTCAATCGTCCGGGTAGCGTTTGACAGCTTCTCCCGGAGATCGACGACCGTATTCCCGAGCCCCTTGATCCGAGCATCACAGGCGGCGACCTTCCTGCCCATCACGACGATTTGATCCGCCTTCTCCCGTATGCCCTTCACGGCATCAGCCAACTCCCTCTCCTTCAGCGCAAGCTGCTCGGAGGCTTGCGCGCCCTCTCTAGCCTCATACAATTGGTCCTCATAATCGAGGACCATGTCGTTAATGGAAGCGACGAGCTGCACGTCCAAAAACCAAAGTTAGAAAAAATTAAGAGATAAGTAGCAACCCGAACCTAAAGCCGGCAATGCTTACCAGAGTTGTAGCCGCGGCCATATCCTTGTACGGCCTCTTCTCCGCAATACTCCTGGGGACCCTGCCGACCCCACCGTTTGTTATCTGCCGGAGAAGACCGGCCGCCACCTTAGGTGCCTTATGGAGACCCTTGTCCCCCATCCAACTGCACCCCGCCTTCCGGGAGACCATCTTCTCCCTAGCTTGCCCTTCAACCACCGGGGGAGCCAACCCCGTCTTCCCCGTCTCACCTCGGGAGGCCTCCTTCGGGCGTTCGCTCTCCCGAGCAACCCCCTTACCCTTCTCCAAGGCCCTCGCGCCTCCTTTCGGGACTAAGTCCCTCCTCACCTCCTCCTTCGGGGCCGGATCCCCCTTCGCCTTCTTCCGGACCCCAGAGTCCCCTCCTTCGTGCGGCCTCTTCGCGGCCACCTCTAAGCCCGTCTTCGGAGCAGTTCCGTCCTGAGAAGGACGGATCGCGCCCTTGGAAGGACGAGCAGGAGCAGAAGAAGGGGCAACCTCTCTCTCCGAAGGCTTCGCCAAAGGCGTGACCTCCGGGGTGCTCTCCCCGTCGTCGGAAAGTTCGACGACATCCTTCTTCTTGGTCGCCCCAGAGGCGACCTCAGCAAGAGACTCCCGAGCAGGAGTCTCCTCATTCCTCCTACTCGTCTCCTGACGAGCAGCCTTGGCCGGCGCAGATGCGCCAGGCCCCCTCTCCTCAACCCGTCTGTTCGTCTCCTGACGAGCAGCTCCAGCAGAGGCCGAACCTCCGGTTTGACCCTCCTGCCTCCGCTTCTGACGAAGACTCTGACCCTTCGGGCGAAGAGCGTCCATATCCTCTACACGTTAAAAATCCATACTTAAAAAAAAAATAAGATAGACAAATACGAAACAAAGCCAAAAAGACAGATTTAAGAGTCATACCCGGAAACTCCTCCTCGTCAGGCTCAACCCAAAGTCCGGTAGCTTCGAACCTCTCTTTTGTGAAGTTCGACCACAACTCCGGACCGTTAGGGAACAACTTCCTCTTCAAAGCCTTCCACTCCTCCGTAATCGGACGAGACTTAGGCTTCTCAGGGTCCTCGACTGCACAAGATGAAGACAAAAAAATTAGCAAACACATAAAAACAGCCGAACAGAAAAAAATAGAAAACCCAACCCAGAACCTTACCTATCTCGTGGACCCATTCATTCCTATAGCCCGGCCAAGAACCGAGCGTTTCCTGACCGGCCATGAAGAAGAAATACTTGTGGGTCCAAGCATTCTCCTTCTTGGGAAGACCGGTTATGATCTCCCCTTCCTTGACGGATAGGAAAAACCTACCCTTGGCCTGACCGTTGGCCTTGATGACCAAGCCCGTCAACAAGTCCCAGATTGTAAGTGAATACAAACATTCGTGGGACCGGACAAGCAGGGCCATCAAAATCCGGATAGAATTCAGGCTAAGTTGCCCGATAGAAACCCCTAGATAACTAAGGTACTTTAGGATGAGCTCGGGAATAGGAAATCTAAGCCCCCCGGACTCAAAAAACCTCTGGTAAACACAGACCCAGCCGTCCGAGTTCTGCTCGTCGGCATGTTCATCTGGACCCGGTAACCTAAGCTCTATCGACAAAGGAATGTTGTACTCTACCCGGATCCTAACCAGATCTTTAGGTTTCAAAACGGACTTAGGAGAATCTATAGTCAGAAACTCCGTTTGCCATTTCGAGACCGTCTTCTTAGGACCCATCTTATGAGAATAGTTCAGAAAACCGAAAGAAATCTAGACGAGCACAAAAACCCAGAAACCGGAAGGCACGAAGATTCAAGAAAACAGGAAAACTAATATCCAGAAACCTAGAACAATTCCCAAAACGAACTCACAGAAAAGAACGTAGAAGAAACTAGAACCTGATTCCCCTACGAGAGTGATGAAGAAGACGACGAAGACCTCCAATGGCGATTCGCAGAGTTTATCTCACTAGAACTCGAAGTATTTCTCTCTCTAAAAATTCGAAAATGGTATTCGAATACCACATAGAGTATATATAGAGGAAAGAGAAAGAGGTTACCTTCGAACGACGTGCGACGGGCTGAAGCTGAAGAGACGTGCCCATTTAATGCGAATCACTCGAGTATTTATACTCGAAAATTGTCGCTGATCCTACGGTTAGGGTTTCCTCAAAAAACGCAACAAACCTCATCCTACGGTTGAGATTAGCGAGCTATCCGGCGACACGTCAGCACGACAGCTGTGCCAGGAGAATGTGAAGAGTTTATTCCCTTCGAACTCCGCAAAATGGGACACGTGTTGTAACTGTTCCCGCCCAAAATTCGAAGAGACGGTTACAGCTTCAAGACCCTATCCGTCCATCTGATCTCGAAATTATCCAAAATCCTGCCTGGATTATGCAGATTTGCGGCAAAAGTCACAAATTTAATTAATCCTATCCGGCACGAATTTTACATGATTTCATCGAGTAAATACTATAAAATTTACTTCGTATTTTTATAGTAGGGGGCTAACTGTTGATGTACAAATTCGTCATTATTTAATGTGACATAAAGTGCTAAGGTTGTGAATTAATTAAATTTACAAACTATGATAAAAGGCTTTAAAGAAATAAACTGGTATTCGTAAAAGCCCATTTGAAGAAGCCCAAAGAGATTCTCAGTCAGACCAAGAACCAATGGACATAGGCTACTCGGCCCAATGAGTTCTAAAGCCCAAATCCACTCGGTAACAGCCTAGAAAGACGAGGGTAGAGTCGTCATATTCTCTACCCGGCATCCCATTTCAAAATCAGACGGAAGACCAGGAGCACGGAGTCAAGCCTCCAACGGGCATAATTCAAACGCGACGACTAGAACGAAGTCGTGGGACACGTGTAGCCAGATCATCCATTCAACCCGGTCAGCACGGAGCGAAGACCCCTCGATTCCTGGAAGTTCAACGGGAAGAATTGAAGTCTATAAATACCAAGCTCAAGCTCAGATCAACACACACGCACACTTACAACCTCGAGAGAATACATTGAAGAATTTCTACCCGACATTCTTGTCATTTTGAGATCTTGTTGTGTTCTTTCTTTCTTCCTCCATTTCTTCTTGCTCTCAGACGTGATTTGGCTGCCTGTAGCTATCCGTCTATGTTCATTGTCGCAATAAACTAACAGAGGAAGTAGTCAACTACCGCCTTGGGACGAACCTCTATAAAAAAACCCCTCGTCTCATTTATACCGCTTATATACTTATACATATATCGTGAGTGAATCGTGAGCTTGCAACGTGAGAGATCGAATTCCACCAAATTGCTTCATCCAAAAATATCATACACTCACAAGTCACACTTGACTGATTGAGGTGGGAAACCACGTCAACAATGATGATAAGATTAAATACTTTTATCTTATCTTGTATTATTATTTAATTAAATCCCTGATTAATTATATCCATTGGATTTAGATGAGATTATATCTGGACCATTGGACTGAAATAATTAATTATATTTTATTAATAAAATTCGAATATTGGGAGGGAAAATCTCCAAATCGGTTACAGTTTGAGCCTATAAATAGGAGGCTCATTCTACACATTTTTCACACCTTCCCCAGAGCAAAAACTCGAGCTCTCCCTCTTTCTTTAGGGTCTGTGTGAGTTTTCTGCTTCTGATCTCTCTTCTGGTTCGGCTTAGGAGATATTTTTCTCCGGTAGCTTTAAAAGAACCGTCAGTTAAATTTTGCGACGGAGTCCTGCCAGCGAAGCCCACGCTTCGGTAGCGAGGAATCCACAAGAATATCCCGAAAGATCACGGGAGTTTCCCTCAGCACCGGCGGAGCCCTGCCCAAGTCAGATTGCGCAGCCGTAATCGTCAGTTGAGGTACAGCCTTATGCATTGGGTAAATAAATGCAACCATTAACTGCTTTCTATTTATTTCCTATTCGACTAGATTATTAATAATGAATATGAAAATATTAGATTCGAAATATTTATCAGATCTTGGTTAAATAATTGTTACCCGATATCCATGTCGTCGGTTCGATAACAAGATTTCCGCTTTAAAATGAAATTTTAAATGTTACCGGGACGGCCCGGAGGCTATTATCGTGGCAAGGAAGTCGTCTTGATACCTCTGATTTCCAACAACTAGTCCATCTCATCTTTCATGGCCAGGTCCCACTTGCTCGATTCATCGAAATTCTTTACTTCATCATATCACCCGGGCTCTCCTTTGTCGGTGAACAAAATGTAGTTGAGTGTCGGCGAAAACTTTGGATTTGGCTTTCTGACGTGGGAAGATCGGCGAAACTCGGTGACCACTGCCTGTTGACTAGAGGAAGTCAACGTTTTCATCAACTTATTCATCACTATCTTGCCTAACTTCTTATTGAGCCTTTGGTTTATCTTATCTGAAAGAAGTCTGCTCAGACTCGTGTGTCGGAATCTCTCTCAAGTCAACCATTGTTGATTGTTCATTCTCAAACTGACATTTTTCTGGGATCTCTCGCAGCTTGTCTTTGTACAACACATGTTCAATGAAGATGACATCCTTGCTTCGGATGATCTTCCGATTTTGGTCGTCCCAGAAACGGTAATTAAACTTGGAATCACCATAGATTAGGCTTGACAACTCTGCGTCCATCCTTGCTTCGGATGATCTTCCAATTTTGGTCGTCCCAGAAACGGTAATTAAACTCGGAATCACCATAGATTAGGCTTGACAACTCTGGCGTCGGGTCTCGGTAGCGCTTCCGTGTAGATCAGGCTTTACACTCAACACTCATATATCCATACTACGAGAATATATATATATATATATATATTATAGCGTATTTTTGGGTTCATTAAAAATGCCGGCCCCAAGACAAAGGCAAGGCCCATTGATCAAAGTCATCGATCCTTCCACCCGAGTTAAGGCAACCCAACTTTAAGCTCATTTGACGAAGTCTGGAGGACCGGGCCGAAAGACGAAGCCCAAAGGCCAAAGAGCCATCCCTAGAAACTAGTTATGACGATCAATTAGGCGATGACAACCCGTAAGTCCACCGACGACAATGTAGCAGGATCTCGGCAACCCAAGGAAGCTACGGCAAACCTAGATGCAAACGACAACATTTCCCTCGTCATCTGGCTAAGGAAATGCTTATGCGGCAATCTACCTAGGCGATGGACAACGCCGCAGGAACGACGACCACTACGCCTAGCAAGGGAGCATGACAACCCCCTCTATGGACGAGGCTAGGCGCCATCACCAAGGGGCATTAAGGAATATTCTCTTTCTGTCCCCCTAAATCAAGGAAAATGATTCCTCCCCTTTTCTATAAATAGGAAGGCTTTCACCATCATTTTGGACCTTCTTCCAATCATGAAAGTCTATCTTTAAAATGGGAGCTTATCTCTCTATAATTCTTTTTATTCATGCGAGTCGGGATTCCAACATTCTTCTTATTAGGGTCTCGCCTATCTTCACTCGTCAGGAAAAAAAGGATAACATTCAACCCCTATCGATACTCGGCCCTTGTCGACATTCGACCCATGTCAATATTCGACCATTGACGTCAAAGGACCTTTGGTATCGATTCTCGACCTTTGAAGTCGCCATTGTGGCGTCTTGCTCCGTTAAAAAGACGTGTCGCCTCAGACATGTTGTCGGTGCCTTGACTCCTCCTAGCCATAACGCCTAGTTGTTTCACCTAGCCATGTCATCTAGCTACGTCGGTAGAGACCCCATCCTCCGAAATCAGCTTTTGGTTTGCCCCAGAAAGTTCAGGTACATATCTCCAAACTTGAAGTGCGTGATGAAGTGATCCCTCTAATGGGTACATAGACAACCTTTCGCGAGGTTCGGCATCAAATAATATTTGCCCTTATCATTTCCATATATTCAAGCACATTACAAGCGTCATAGAGTTGTTATAGGGTTCCACCCTCCGTTTCCTCGAGACGTGTTCTACATGTGCATGATACAAGGGCATATTGCCGCCTAAACGTCACCGAGTGACGCCACCAAGGCCAATCTGGTGCCTCGCTGGATCATCAAGACATAGCTCCGAGTCACCTCGTCAGAAGGGTTTCACCGACTTGGAGCACCTCGATACCAAGGACATCGCCGCCAAGACCGCCGACCTCAAGTTTAGGGCTTTCCATAGACCTCATTCTATGTTAATTTATTTACTGAGAGGCTCGTCAGAGACGACGACTTTGCTGTTTCCAAGCAATCAGCCGTCAGGACAGCTCATGTCTCGCTGGCAACGACTATTCACCTTCAACTTAGTCGAGACACTAGTCAACCCTCGTTGACTCCACCTTTGACCGCCCATGCGACCATCGGGTCTGGCCAATGGCTCTAACCGTGGATCAGGTTCAATGTTAATCCATTTTTTGCATTAACAACATTTATATATATATGTATATATATATATAACATTTCTAACTTAAATGTTACAACACCCCTCATAAATGGCACTGTTTGGTATAACTTTGACACTATTTCGTATAATTTTGTTTTTAAAAATATTGCTTTTAGTTTCCGTTTGTGAAAAAAAACTATTTAAAAAAAAAACTAAGAGGTGTTTGGTAAACCGTTTACAAAATAATTAGTTTTTGTAACAAAAGTTGATTAAGCGTTTGGTAAAATAAATGTATTTACTATTTAGGGTAAAAAGACTAAAATAAACTAAAAAACCATGTTTTTGTTTTTAGAAAAAAAAAAAAAACCCTCAGAATTATAGCTTTTTAGTACGATGTACAAAAATCTAAAATTATTTTTGTGTTTTTTGTAAAACAGTTTTGCCAAACACATAAAAATAATTTAGTTTATTCTAAAAACAAAAAACAGGGCTAAATAATCTTTACCAAACGCGTTTTAAAAAAAAATGGTTTTAGTTCTAGTTTTTTAAAGAAAAAAAAGTTATTTAAAAAAAACTAACAGGTGTTTGGTAAACTGTTTATAAAACAGATGTTGTTGGTAAACAAATGTAATTTAGCGTTCAGTAAAAAAATAAAATTAGGGTAGAAAGACGAAGATAAGCTAAAAATCATATTTTTGTTTAAGAAAAAAACGAAAGCTATGAATCCTAACTTTAAATATGATGTACAAAATTTTAAAATCGTTTTTGTATTCTTTTATAAAAACAATTTTGCCAAATATTTTAAAAAAAAACAGGTTAGTTTATTCTAGCAACAAAATTGGACCAAATATCTGAACCGGACGCAATTATCTATTCAAGTGTTTTTCCTTCCATTGTTATCGTAAACTAATATGATAATTTTAATTATTTTGGTTTTTGAAAATGAATGTTTTAATTCAATGTATATTAACTTAATTTTAATTAATATTTTTGAATAAAAATTAAAATATTTTTTGCTATTTAAAATTAGTTCGGCGCTAAAAATCCGATAGGCACTAGTGTAAAAAATAAAATAAAAAGTATAGAAATTGTAAAAAATGTTCATTTTGTGTAAAATATTTAAGAAAAATGTTCATGTGTGAGAGTAAAAAGTACACACAGTGGGCATTTTTTTAAAACTTTTGACACAAAATAGATATTTTTTAAAATAATCCTAAAAATTATTACTTGGTCAGTGGCCAAAAACCATGACTCGCAACTTATCATGTCAATGAAAGATGCTCAAATTTAAATTAGATAATGTCAAACAATAGAATTAATGACGCAAACATTACAATCCTGAAGACACAAATTCATGTATCTATACAGGTTCTATTCACACATAAACTAAGAACAAAAAAAAACAAAAAATATCAAGTAATTTGATGGTTATTGTAAACCATGAATAATATAACCTTAGAGAAATTAGTGAAATGACAATGAGTAGGAAGTATATCTATAAAAAAAAATATCGTGAAGTAAATATTCTCAGACTTTAAAATCAATCTTCACCGTAAGTACCTAAAATTTTCCGCCTCATTTTATAATCCGATTTTTACCCACATGAGTTCGTCCATTTCCATGTTTTGAGGACATTCATATACATATTTGAATTAATTTAATGTTTAAACTTTAAACCGAATCTCTAAAATAAAAAAAATCCTAAAACAGAAAAATAAATAAATCCATCTCCCCCCCTAACTCCATTAAGTAAAGAAGAAAAAAAATCCTCAAACCCCCGACCACTAGTAAAAAATATTAGAGCTAACGAAGCTACTCATGAAATTCGACGACGACAGAAACAGAGGCGTTGAAGGCAGCGAAAGAAGTAATCTATTTAGATTAATGAACGATATTACTTCAAATAGAAGTAATAATATATTAGAGAAAAATGAATATAATTAATCATATTTTAGAGTAAACGAGGCATATAACCCGCGCGTTGCTGCGGGTTAATTCTTTTATTTTATTTGTCCGCTTAGCAAGAGAAATTTGATAGTTTGTGTTTTTATTTTATTTTTAATAATTTTCAAGTAATATGTTATATATTTATTAACTAACAATCAACAACAATCGCAAACTATTACAGTATTGATTCGCAATCATTACAGTCGAAGAAAAAATATCTTAAAAACTCAAAACAAACCATTATACGAAGTTATGACACGTACAAAACTACATATACGCGCACACATCGAAATATATAGAGCTCAAAATGCCTGGTTAGTATAGAAAGCAGCCTACGAAAAATCTTTACAATAACTTACCTGAAATATGAGCAAAGCACATGAGAGAAAAAGAAGAAATGGAGATAGGGACTTTGTGCGAAAAATTGTCACCAATCTTACTCAGAGCCAAAATAAATAATCAGCGTCTAAAAAATTTGATCGTAAAATAAATAATAAATATATATATATATACCACAAAAATATATATAAAACAGATTTAAACTTAAACAACCTTATTAATTATGTGAGTTATAAACAACATAAGTACTTAAACTTTGACTTACTGAGGCGCCATCAAATCAAACTGGAAAATAGTGACAAAAGTACCTAAGGCCGACAAACTGAGTATAGATATTTTTATAAACATTTTGTGACGGATGTAGGTCAAATGTCATGTTGTATGAAGGACGTTGGAAAATTGGAGGCGTGCGATTCTAACAATTTAATACCATGTGACATTTGACCAACGTCCGTAAAAAAAAAAGTAAACGAAAATATATGTCACTTGTTGATTTTGAATATTTTGCCATTATATTCTTCACTTAAAACTCATGTCGCTTTTATTGATCATAATTTGAATATTTATGTCGTCAATATCGCTAACCTTTTTTTAAATGCAGTAAGCGCATTGATATGAGGAATTTATAAGGGCAATTGCCCCTGTTTTTTTTTGTTTTTTTTGTTTTATGAATTAAACTAATCAGAATATAATTTTCAGTAAATGTCAAATATATGTTAGTGAGGCTTTTAAATTTATAAAAATATATAATAGCATTGAAAAATCAAATTATAGTGAATCGTGCAACATTTAACCTTTCTTTTTAGTTGAAACGTAGCAACGTAAAAAAAGTAATTCTGTTTATTTTTATCTAAAATACTAATGGAGAGACATGTAATGATATCATCTCCATACAATTGTTCTTAAGTTTATTATTGTTATTTTTATTTTACTATCTACTTCTTGACTACAATTTTGGTACTTCTGCTTTATTTTGTTAAATTATTTTACTATTATTTTGGTATTTCTGTCATATTTTGTTAAATTATTAGACTACAATTTTAGTACTTATGCCATAACTTGTACTTGTGCCATATTTTGTGAAGCTTGTACGACATTACTATTGTTTCCCACTTCCTACTGTAAAAAAAAAAATTGGTTACATAGTTGTTAGAGAGAGAGAGAAAGCAACATTTGCAACTTTTTAATTGGTTATAAAATTACTGTAGAAACTAGCGTGTTTTTGCGCTTCAAATTAGTTATATAGAATAATATAATATCAATGTTGTAATTGGTGTATTTGGATATATATGGATGGTGTGAATAAAATAAGAGATATGGTAACCAATTTTACCCACATTATCCCAAAAAATGGTGTTAATTTTAGGGCAGTCCAAATGTTGTTGACCAACGCAGATAGATATAACGAAATAGTGATGGTCACAAAAAAAACATGAATGACATATTCTATATTCCACACCATATAATCAAGCCAAGCCAAGGTGACCGTCTCTATACAATACAAGACAAAATCATTTATAATTATTATATTATTTCTTTCAAATAAACAACAACAAATTGTAGAGGAAAATACAAGAGCTGGGCTTTCAAAGATAAGAGTCCAACTAGGGATATTTTGGGCAGCACTACAAACAATATTTATATTCAAAAATTAAATTTGATTTTCCTTCCTAGGCTAGGCTGTTTGTTCTTCATACGTTTCGTGTTCATTATATAAAAAAAATAAAGGGATATTAATGGTATAAGTACTTAACTTTTACCAATTAAAGTGGTATGAGTCTAAAATAAAATGTAACAGCAAAAATATTGAAAGTTAATTTTTCTGTTTTTTTTTGGATGCTGATCAAATTTCACATTGACCAAAATGTGCGCCTCTTTAGGTCTAACATTCGTTCAACACGAGACATTAGACAAACTTCTGTCGGAAAAAATGACAAAAATATTAATTCTTTCAGTTTCGTCGACTTTGAATAGTTTTTAGCTATTTTTCGCTTCAAAACGTATCGTATCAATTGGCTAAAATTTAAATACTTATGCCGCTAATAACCTAAAAAAAATAGAGAAAGAAACCCTTTCTCTTCCTTTATTATTATCCCCAAAATCTCTCCCATTTTTATTATTTTTGTTATTATTATTATTTTTTACCATTCTCTCAAACAATCACACAAAATCAAAAACCCTAACCGCTCTTTGATCTCTCTCTCTCTCTCTCTGACCTCCATTGTTCTTGGCTCTCAATTCTTCAATCCAGGTTTCGCTTCTCTCTCTCTCTGTGGCCTCTGGTTCATCATCGCTCTCTCTCTCTCTCTCTCTCTCTCTCGCTCGCTCGTTGTGGTTCCGCGAGGGGGAAAACGCGCGCATTGTTTTCGATTCCAGAAGATTCCGAGGTCGGTCTGTGAGACGCTTCTGGTTTTGAGGCACAATCGGTCGTTAGGGTTAGTTTTCCCCAATCGCTGTCTCCACTGGAAGCCAGTTTCGCCTCGCTTGAATTCTTTGTCCTGTTTTTTGTTATTTATTTTTGCACGCCTTGACGATAAACATCCACATTTTTCGGCTGCTCAAACCCTAGGTTGGTCTGGGCTCTCTAGGGTTTCTATTTCCGTGGGGTTCTTCAAGAGGAATTGGGATTGTCGCCTAGGGTTTTGATTGGGATTGGACTGGTTAATGGTCTTGGATTGACGAAACTCTTCTCTGTGGCGGAGAGTCGTTTCATCTTGGTGTTTGTCTTCCTGCGAAACCATCTTTGTTTCTGAAGATGGAGGTGTAGGTCGGTTTTTTTGTTGCTGACCGGGGTCCGATCGCGGTTTCGAGACTCATGCCTATTGTTCTTGCTGCTGCCTTTCTTCTTGTCCTCTGGGTTCGCGCCTGTGTCAAAATCAGTTTAGCTTTATGAGCTGCTGTGGGCTGATTAGGTAGAACGAAAGCGTTTGGTTTCGAGAACCGGGGCAGCTTCCTCTCGAGGTATTACTTGATTGAGACATAGTTTTTTATTTCTTAATAAGGTGATAAAAACCTTAGTTTTCGTATACAGTGCCCAATTTTGATTGAAGAAATACCTGTTTGCGTGTAGAGGGTCGATAGCATAAAGCTGTAACTAAGTGCAGCAATTTGGGAAAGGGGTGGAGATTGTGAGAAAGGCAAGTGTTTCCGTAGTCGAAACTGATCATGTTCAGTGCTCCTTATGGAAAGAAGTGAACCCACGCTAGTTCCGCAATGGTTGAGAAGTACTGGAAGTGTTACTGGGGGTGGCAATTCAGCCCACCATTCTGTGTCGTCTTCTTCTCACTCGGGTAATTTTCTTACGGAATAACTTATTAAAGCTGTGTTGTGTTATGGTATATTCTTTTAAGCATTGTTTGGTACTTCTTTGCGTGTGTGTGGTAGTGAGTAGGTATCTTGTTGCTTTGAATACTTATTTCGGGGAACTGCTAATGGTAACTGTGTTACTATACTTTTTATGCAGATGTTTCTTTGGCTCCTCATGCAAGAAGTAGACCTCTAAAGGGCATTGGGGAATTAGATTCACCTCGTTCTGCTTTTCTTGACCGATCGTCTTCTTCCAATTCGCGAAGGGGTTCTAGTAACGGTTCTGCTAAGCATGCCTATAGTAGTTTTAACAGAAGTCACCGTGAAAAAGACAGAGATAGATTTGGGGACCCTTGGGATCATGATAGCTCTGATCCATTGGGAAATATGTTTAGTAGGGTTGAGAAGGACACTCTACGACGTTCTCAGTCTATGGTGTCGAGAAAGCAGGGTGAGATTCTGCCTCGAAGAGGCAGCGTTGACTTGAAAAATGCTAGTAACAGTAACCACTCCAATGGTAATGGCTTGATTTCTGGGGTTGTCGGTTCTAGTATCATCCAAAAGGCTGTCTTTGAGAAGGACTTTCCCTCGCTCGGAACGGATGAAAGGCAAGTTGCAGCTGAAATAGGAAGAGTTCCATCTCCCAGTTTCCCAACGGCTGTTCAGAGTCTGCCTGTTGTTAATTCGGCTTTGGTTGGAGGAGAAGGGTGGACTTCAGCTCTAGTAGAAGTGCCTTCGATGATGAGTGGCAATAGCTCTGTACAACAACCGGTAGCTGCTACTTCCACGGTTCCAACTGCTATGACTGGTCTTAATATGGCTGAAGCATTGGCACAGGCGCCGTCACGTTCTCGTGCTGCTCCTCAGGTAATTTAAACCATTGGTTATTTGGACAATTAGCCCCTTTTTGAGGTTCCGTGAGCAACTAATACTTGAGAATTAAGCACCCGGGTTCTTGACTGATCTATTAAGGATTTTTTTTAGGTATCTGTGAAGACTCAAAGGCTTGAAGAATTGGCAATTAAGCAATCAAGGCAGCTGATACCAGTGACACCTTCAATGCCTAAAGCCTCAGTAAGTGCACTTGCCTCCGATGCATTTATGTGCTTGTTTTTATGGTATGACTCATCAGCTGTGAAGTAGTCATTAGGGTTTTGTATAAAATGAATACTGTTTGTACAATGATGTAAGTATTCTTTAGTTGTTAACCTGTTAATTGTAGCATTAAGAGTACGGCGGTTGTTGCTAGTATATCTGTTGTCGACATTCTGGTCTTTTACCTGTGGCTTCTTCGGCTAATCTCTAAGTACTGAATTGGTGCTTGGAGTTGGACTTTTGAATTGATTTCTTAACTAATACTATGCATCTCATTTTGAACTTCTCAGGTGAGTTCAGAGAAATCAAAATCCAAAACGGGTTCCAGAACAGGTGATGTGAATACAGCGATTAAGACAGGTCAGCAGCAGCCTTCTCCGTTCCAAAACGCCAATAATCAATACTTGCGTGGTGGAAGTGTGAAGCCTGATGCCCCAAAGACATCTCATGGGAAGTTCCTTGTTCTTAAACCTGTGTGGGAGAACGGTGTAACCCCTTCGAAAGATGTAACTAGCCCCAAACACAGCGCGCAGCTTCCTGCACCTCCTCTCGTTGCGGCCGCTCCGTCTAGAAGCCCCAATGGCCAGAAAGTTTCCTCTCTGGAGCGCAAGGTTTCTGCATTGGATCTGAAATCAGGACCCACTTTAGAAAAGAGACCTTCCTTGTCTCAGGTTCAGAGTCGGCATGATTTCTTTAATCTCTTAAAGAAGAAAACTTCAGGGACCCACCCTTCAACTGCTCTGCCAGATTCCACCGCTAAGTCTCCAGCCAGTGAGAAATCTGGCGATTTGACTGGTGAAAGTTTCAGTCCTCGTGCGATTGAAAACGGCGTTAACATGAACGGAAATGGTGAGAACTGCAAGGATGCTCAGAGTTTTGCCGAGGATGAACTCCATTCAAACGGATCTCATTGCCTGGATGAGGAAGAGGCTAAATTTCTTAGGTCTCTTGGATGGGATGAGAATGCTGGCGAGGATGAAGGCCTCACTGAAGAGGAGATCAACGCGTTTTATGAGGAGGTGAATTAACATTTTATTTAATCTGTTCTCTATAATTAAAGCATGAGATTAACTGAGAATGAAAATTAGTATTATAGACCTGCTGAAAATTATATATTTAGTTAGTAGGTGGAACTTAGGAAAATCCGATTGTGATGTGCCGATAATGAAAAATCTAATATAATTACCCTCTTATCATTTTTTAAACTCAAAAGCCGGAAATTGATATTATGGTGAAATTGTTTGTATTGCAGTGCTTGAAGAAGAAACCCCTTTTGAAACTTTGTCGGGGCATGCAACCGAAGCTTTCTGAATCCGATGCCGCTAACACCGGTGGTGCGTCCTCTCAAATGAGTTCGTCTGACTCTGGATCCGATGCATGATTACCTTTCTCCCTCACACAATTAGATCCAAGAAGTTACAAATTTTTTTGAAAGCAGATAATTAGTTTCTTTGTTTTTTTTTTCCTCCTTTTTATTTTTTGAAAAGGTAAAGCTGATGAGTCGGGAACGAAAGATGAAAGATGAGGGTCGGGTTTCTGTATTCTGCAAATAGTGCAATAAGTTACAGGTGCCTCGGGTTTTTTAGGTTTCGAAGCTGTAGGGAAAGGGTTGCTGCGGATGTTTTTGGCTTGCAGTGAAAAGTTTGGTGTACTCTGCTCCTTTTTCCTTCTTTCTAAAATGAAAAAAGAAAAGAAATCAAAGGTTTTATTTTTAGCTTTTTCATGTCTCTTTTTCTGATACAAATAAATAGCAACAAAATACATCTATTATGTATCAACTTATAATAATGAGCTTAATATCTGCTCGATAATTATTCTTTGGTCGGTATTCTGGGAAATTTATGATAATTTTGGCTGCTTATGCCATGAATAGCACTGTAAACCTCGTCGGAAAATGCTGAGTTTTTTTATTAGTATTTTGCAACAACTTTAGTATATTGCTGCGATGACGAAAAAGCATCGTGTAAAACCTTGCTGAGAATCTTTTTATTTATTTCCTGACAATCTTTTAATATATTGCGAGGAGAAAATGGAGATCTACAACTTGACAGAAAAATGGGCTTGTTGATCTTTAAATAGCTTTAATTTTTATTTAGAAAATAGCTCAATGTTACTTTTGTAGCTATTTTCCAAGTAGATTTTAACACAGATTACAACTCTTTTTTATTATTATTTTCTAGAAAGTTTGCTCAGGCAGTGAGTTGCCAGAGTATTAGACGAAATTTTTCAATATATCATTCGACATTCTAACGCGTTGCGTAAGAGTTAACGTAGATAGGGATTAATTGTTAAGGAGCTACAAATTTTACAACTCCCGACTTGCGGTACTTTTCATCCACGGCCGATGAAGGCGTCGCTTAGAAATGCGTTTCTTCGTGTTTACTACTCTCTTTGATCGCTCGAACGAGTGTGTTTTTTTTTTTAATAACCCTTTTTTTTATTAAATTTTTTCTAGTTTTTTACAGTTTAGACCCATTGAATGATCGATGTCATCAGACAATTTTTATTTTTTCCTGGAATTGAAATTTAATTTTCGACAGGGCGTGTATGCCACAAAATATTTAGTGATTAGTTGCTTAGAGAGAGAGCCGAACCAATATAAGAGGAACAATAGTTTTTTTTTTTTTTGAAGTATAAGAGGAACAATTATTATTTTCACTATTAGGATTAAAGAGGGGAGGAATAAATGAGTTCTTTAACAAAAGATTAGCTATTTTGCAAAATAATTTTTATTGTTTGGCTATTTAGCTTTAGGGTAAACTGCGGTTAATGAACTCAATGTTTAATTCGCTGCGGATTATATACTCAATGTTTATTTTCGTTAGATTTTTTCTTCCATTTCGTTAGTCAACCGTCAACTAGTGCCACGTGACCATATTCTCCCCCTCTCTTCACGCTGCCACGTGGCTCTAATTCCACGCATCGTAACTTGCCACGTGTCATGTGGCATTGCAAAAATCTTTGGGCTGGGTGGGAATCGAACCAAAGCACTCCAACTTGTAGAGCATTCTGCTATTTGATTACATTTATATTTGAGTACATTTTGCTATTTGTTTTAACATTTATATAAATTCCGAGGTCGAACGAAGGATGGCTTGATACCACATCTTCGTTGTTGTTGTCATCCCACTACAATTGGAGCATTATTCGTTCCCGATGACGTTTCCGAATCCGATTTAGCTGACGTTTCTGAATCCATCGATGTCATTTCCGCAGCTGGTTCCACAGCCATTTGCTTCATCCAGTTACTCTCGTTCTCCTCATTTTATCTAACAAAAATGTGGATTAACCACATTAATATAATCTAATATATAACATTAATACAACATAATATCTTACGTAAACTGGCAATTAACCACATTTATACAACCTAAATATCGTCCAAGTTCATGATTAACTCGTCCATGGTCATGATTAACAACCCTATACCATTTTTATATCGACCCTAATCATCCAAATCCAAAATTGATTAGTCACGAGCAATGAAATCAATTAGTCACAAACATGTGAATAAAATCGATTTTATAAAAACACTAATATGCATGTGAAATTTATTCATAACAAAAGGGTTTATTTTCGAAATAAAAAATCAACATCAACAAGGTTTATATTCGAAATCTAAAATCCATATTTATGTAGATGAAGTAACAAATATTAATCAATTATTAACAAAATTAATGGATAAATCCAAAATTCCCTTTTATCAACCTATTTTTACGAAAATCAGTACTTATGTTCATCGAAAATCGTGTGGTAAGGATTTTCCGAGAAAAAGACTCGAGTTTTGTTCGTCGAGTGATGGTTTGCTGAAGAAGCGAATCGCACATCCGTCGTGGTCTGTTCGTCGACTGAAGGAGCTCGCGCACGTCGTGATGAAAAAGGAGTTTGTCGGGGTTTTGTGGTGAGGAAAGAGGCTCGTTGGGGTTTTGTGGTGAGAAAGGAGGTCATCGGGGTTTTGTGAGAAAGGAGCTCACAACTGAGTTCTATGAGAGAGAAAAAAATAAAATTCAAATGGTTTATTTCAAAAACCCTTATTTTCACCTATTAATTGATTCAAATTTCCAAAACAAAATGCTGAAAACGATTTCATTTTATATTTCAATTAATATCACGATTTTATTGGATTTATTTAATAATAAAAGTAATAAGGTCATTTGTAATTTATTATCGTAGTTAGTTGGTTATTTAGTAATTTTAACAAAAGATAGACTATTTTGCAAAATAATTTTTATTGTTTGGCTATTTAGCTTTATAACCCATATATATAAATAAAGACAATGATTCGGTCGTGCAAGCCAAAATCCACCAAATTTTGCTTTTTTGTTTTCTTCTCATTTTTTGAATTATATTTTATATTTTTTTTAAAAGTGCCTTTTCAACCGATATAATACCACGGATTACAGAATATCATGCTAACATACGAATCTGATAAACGAGTCAAACAGTGCAACACTTTACTCCTCTCACTTCACCTTGAACAACGCAACAGTAAAATCCTTAAACCGCTTCTTCCATTTAAATCCTCTGTTTTCTCTAATCATTTTTAGGCGCCAGATTCATCACCGACGGACAACGGTCTCTCCCTCTCTATACCAGGAGACGTAACATGATGTTTTGTCACGGGAAAATAACATTTGAGATCTCTTCTCTTTTCATTTGTAGGAATTTCATTTATTGCATTCGGTTTTTAGGAAACGGCTGAAGAGAATTACGGTTCGCCGGTTACACTTCATTCGTTGAATATCAACAAACGCGAGATTACAGTCTGCTCCGTCAACTGCTCGAGTATCAACCCGACTAAGCTAGTTTTTTTATTTTAACACAAGGATCTATCTTTTTCCTTTTCTCTTCATATTGAGTTAAGTTTAAACGGTCGGACGGTTTTTGCAACGGCAGCTCATAGTCCTTGCACTGAAACTCATTTTTAAATAAATTCTTGGGTTTTATTTAGCTATCATATTGAGTAGATATTCTCAAAATTGCCAATTTCACCCTTTGACTGGTGAAAGGGAAAATTTGTATTACAACATCGACTTGAGGGCAATTAATTCATGGTCTCATTTCTTCAGTCCTAGAGAAGCACAAATAAAAAATAATTGCAAGACATTTCTATGAATGTTGCTTCATTCTAATGAGGAACTTCCCTAAAACATTGCTTTATTACTTACTTGGGTCGTGAATTGAATTCGTAATTCAGCAATCACAGGACAGTTTAAAAGCACACATCTACATAGCCATGGACAGAAAAATAAATATGGCGTACTTTTTACAGAGTAAACAAGTGAAACTCTTGAAATGAAGAACTGGTTGAGATTTACAAGCACAGGCGAGATGAGCAAATTCACGAGCCGTTGACCAGGCTACTCCGAGTGCACTGTCCAATAAACCAGTCCGCTGCACAAGTTCACCACAAATATATTCAGCATGTTTGGCCCCAAACAAGAATACTTTATTTATCACAAAACCCCGTCTCAAATTCCGGGAAAAAACTCTCTCTTGGATGTTCAGTAGATTATAATCATTATAGGATTAGAAACCTTAATCTCATATTTATATTTAAGTACCCCAAATATCCCTACTTAACGAAAATACCTTAAAGCATAACGGAAGTGTTGATACGGGTGAAGTGAAAGTTTTAGACCGAAAACCAAAGATAAAGAAAAACAGTTTATTACCGATACAAACCGTGTGACGGCTGTTTCAAACTTAACTATTTTTTATTAACCGGTTTTGGTTTCTTAAAAACAAAACCAAAACATCAAACACCGGTTTGGAGCCCTAATACACAACTGTTTACGGTTTTATTTGATTTGGACATGTCAATGAGTAATTTTTAAAAATCACTCCTTTAACTTTGGTTTTACGATAAAAAGAAAAAGGCTTCGAGAATCGGTCAATGCAGGTACATGGTTGATCACGAAGCTCTTACTCAGACATGTAACAGAGGAAAAGAACGCAATGGCGTTTATTTACGAGATACATACACACTGCAAAAGAACATACCTGATCAACACAAACACACACTGCAAAACCCCCGCAGTTCCCGTCCACACCGAGGGTCCCGTCGTCAGGATGGAATCTTGTATCAAAAGACCCACCGACGCCGCCAGAGAAACGAATGATACCACGTAAGCAAAGAAAAGCCACAGCTTCAATCTGTTGCAATACAAAGAAGCAAACACGTTGTTTAACTTTAAACCCACGGGCTTTGAAGCAGACATTGTTGAGAAGTTTCAAGTTTGTAAAAGTACGGCGCTAGATATAGTGATATACTATATAACTGACTGCAAAACACCCATCATACGATCGCTTCCTTCACTGACGAACTATGAGAACAGGGAAAAAGCCCTTTCCTTTTTCCAATTCCGCGTCGAAATAATCTCCGACTTCAATACTCATTATAAATAGCGATTTCAACGCATGTTTCATTGCCAATCACGAAATCGAATACGAAGAACAAAGAAACTCTGACCTCCACTCGCCTTCTTCGTACGGAGAGTAATCGATATCCTCCTTCCTAACGCAATTGAACATCAAAGCCGCCAAAGAAGCGAATATCCCTGCGATCGAGAGAGAGAGAAACCAGTGAGAAGCAACCAGATCGAGAACCTTATCGAAGGGGGAGAATCGGAGCGAACCAGGGAGGTAGTGGAGGAAGGAGATCTTGACGGAGCTGCAAACGACGGCGTCGATCCAGAACCACCAGCCGGCGCCGAAGACAGCGCCGGCGACACCTGGCCCGAAGATCGCCCACAGTTCCGATAAATCCATGGAAAGCTACCTCGGAAAATCCAAACCCTCCTCGCGAACTCTCCACAACTCTTTCTTCTCCGGCTAATTTCTTGCGCACAATTTTGGGAATTTTGTGCTTTAATACTACCTATTTCATTTGTCGTCAAAATATGCCTCTACTCACAAAAACACTTCAAATTTACGCTTTAGTTTTCTTTAAAACCCAATTTTTGTAAAAATAATATTTTCCAAATAGTATGTGTATATAATATATATATTGATGTTAGAAATTTATAATTGGTTGATTTTTTTTAATGGGGTGACACTATCGGCCAGTGTTAGGATGTACTCTCGCATAACTTAAATATACTCAGTGTAAGAACAGGTGACACTAATGGCCAAGTTTACAATATGTAAAGGGGACACTAGGGTTTGAATTGAACCTATGACCTCTTGGATAGAGCAGTAGTGGAGTTACCACTAAGGGTGTGTTTGTTTGCACTTAATAGACCTATTAATCTTAATAGGTCAGATTTAAGCCTATTAAGTGCATTTGTTTTTTTTTGTTTTTTTCAAACATCTTAATGCCTTTTTTGCCTCTTAATGAATGAGATTTGCAAAAGTAACTTAATGGTATTTAGATTCTCTCTCCTAATTACTTTCTTAACAAAAAACTTCAAAACTCCATAACTTTATTTCCATATCTCCAATGGAGTCATAAAAAATACTATTGGAAAGGTTGAGACAAGACGAATCCAATGATAGGTGGAAAGATATATTTTTGACGTTTTAAAAAAAAATATTAATTTCGATTTTTTAATAAAAATATATAAAAATTTAAAATTATCTTAAATTTATAACTAAAAGTCAGAAAAATATATTAACTGTTGACGGGGTTTCGCATGCCAACGGTCAAGTGTGTTGTGAATGGGATTTCGATTTGAAGATGCTAAGATTTTTGTGGATCCTGACCTCCGCGTCGTCAATACTTTCGACGATGACACACGAATATAAAGAGCGAAAAAAATAAATAAAAACGCCAGAGTTTCTTAGAGAGATTCGTCCCAATGCGGTAGCTGACTACGTCCTCTGCACGTTTATTGCTTTATAAGAGTTGATCAATCGGAACCACAAGCCAATTCCTGGTAGATCAAAAATGAAAGAAAAACACTCTGAAGACACGAATTCTCATAGACTCTTTTCTCTCGATGGTGGATGCTTGCGTGCGTGTTAATGGGCTGCCTTCTTGCTTTTATAGGCGTCTAAATTTTGCCCGTTGGAAGTGTACGTTGGTGGTAGCTCCGAGTTCGGGGCTTGACTTGCTACCGAGCTGACACCTGGGCCACGTCTTGCGAGATTGACGTAGTAGTGGACCTTGAGTGGTCGTTGTGGGGTTTGAATCTGAATCGTGGCGACTTTTCTTGTCGAATCTTGGGAGTTTGAATTGAGGTGGTTGACTTGGTCTGCTCGTGCTCGGATGTTGGGCTTTCTTCTGCTAAGGGGTTTTATTCAGCTTCTGCTCGGGTCCCTTTGAGATAATTAGTCTGGGAGGAGCCTTGGGTGTTGGTTTTAACCAAGTGTTTTTTCGAAGTGGGATTTTGAGTTCTGTTCGGATTTATCCTTTGAAAGACTCTGTCCGGACTTCTTTTGAGTGTACTCTGCTCGGGCAAACATCTTGTCTTCTGGGCTTTTAGCTTTGCTCGGGCCCAAACATGATTAAGTGCCTAGTGGGCCTCTGGACTTTGTATTTCATAAGCCCAATTTCATATGAATATTCAATTATACGTCATAAACAATTTAAACTATAAATTTAATTAATGACCTCATAATTCCGATTAAGGAACGAATTTGCACATCAACAGTAACTAGTTTATATATTTATAATTTTATATATAATTTTTACGTTTTATAAATATAAATTTACAAATTTATTGATATAAATAAGTCAATAAATTTATTGATATCGAATCTCTTGGTGGGAACGGTTGTGACACGTGTCGCTCTGCCCGGGTTTTGAAGGAGGTTAAAACCTCTTCAACTTCTGCTGACTTAGTCAGTTTGTCCTTTGCTGACGTGTCCCGACCAGGAGCTTACTCTCAATCGTTGGATGAGATTAGGCGCGAGACTCGAGGAAACCCTAGCCATGCGATGCGGGTCGATTCTCGAGTCTAAATGCACTCGATTGCTGTCACTAGAGGTCCAATCAATCAAGTGTGCTCGGACGTGTCTTCGCATTCCAGGTAACTGCTCATTCTCTTCTTTATTTAAACCATGTTTTTTCTTTCTTTTTCATTTCCGCATTCGAGAAGAAAGAATACAGAGTTTCTCTCGCTCTCGCCATTGTTGAACTGTGGTTAGTCCTTCCAAGCTCTGGTCTAGGTTTTCAGGTTCTCCTCTTGCATTTGATTTCCGCTTTATAGGTTCTGCTCTTGTTTTTGAGTTGGTTAAGCGAGGCTAGTTTTGTTTGTGTAGCTTTTTAGGGTTTGAGTTTCTGGGTTTTCTGGTTAAAGATCTAGGTTCGAGGGCTTGAATATTTTGTTTTTTGGTGCTTAGAGGGTGTCTTAGAAATTAATGAGAGTAGCAAAGCCAAGAAGGGTAAGTCTAAGGCCCCGATTCTAGTCTCAGAGTTCCTCCAGACTGAATCTCCTAGCTCTCGGTTGAGAGAGAGTGATATTCCTAGGCTCAGGTCAGAGTCAGACTATGGTATCTCGGAGGCTATTCCTTTTCGGGTACCACTAGCGATTTTGCAGATTCGATCAGGGATGATTGGGTTTGCATTTATGAGAAGTATTTTCTGGACCGCGGGCTGAGGTTTCCAATCCCTTGGGCCATTCTTAGGTATGTTAACCAGATGGACATTACTCTGGCTCAATTGAGCCCGAATTCGTATAGGAATCTGATAGCCTATTTAATTAGGTGTAAGGAGGAGAATATCGAGATTTCTCTGCTCGATATGCTTCAGGTCTTTACGACCAAGAGAAATTCTAAGGTTGCGGGTAGGTTTTATATCTCTGTCAAGGATCATAAGGGTGATTTTATTCGGGGAATTCCGAACAAAGATGATAATTGGCAGGATAGGTATTTCCTTTTTAAACCGTGTATAAGGTCCTTTGATAATTGGATCGCGTATGTTAATAAATGGGCGCACGAGATTGGTAATTTTTCTAGTTTCATTTTGCTTGGGTTTTCTTTTTTGTTTGGGTATATTTATCTTATCGTATTTTTTGGTGTGTTTTCAGATCGTAAGGGTAAAAAGGTGAGGTCGATTCCTCTTGGAGCCGGGTGGAAAGCTAAGAACAAAAGTTCTTTTTCCGGGTGGAGGGATAGAGTGGAAAGAGCTTTCGGAAGAGAGGTTTTTTGACGCTGGGTTGTGGAAGCCTGGTCCGGACAGTACCTACGTTCCCTACTACGCCCGTCTCTAACTTTCGAGCAGCGAGGAAGAAGGTATGTATTTGAGAGATTTTGTCTTTTGATTCTTGGTCGGGAATTGGCTAAAAGTTTTTTTGTGGACAGATTCAATGGAGCTAAACTACCGAGAAGTTAGGGCTCAACGAGCAGCTGCCAAAGCTGTTGAGAAGGAAAAGGCTAAAGATAAAGGCAAGGGAGTTCAGGTCTCTGAAGAGACCTCTGGTCGGGTTGAACCGACCAAGGGAAAGAAGAGGGCCTCTGATCCGGCCAAGAACGTTTCCGAAGAGGGAGAGACCCGGAGGTCAGCTCTTATTCTGCTTGCGGAGGCGCAAGAAGCAGCTCCTAGCTCGGAGGTTGCTGCGAAGGTTTCGGGGACCACTGTCTCTGCGGCCGAAAAGGAGGCTGCTCGGGCCGTTGCTGAACGGTAGTTCATCGAGATTTCCGACGAGGAGCCTACTTTGCCAGCGTGGGGACTCCGGAGCCTCTAGTCTCGTCCGGTCTTGCCCCAATGGTTTCGAGTTCTCAGGTTATGCGGGCTCGATCCTCCGAAGAAGAAGCGGCGCGCAAGAAGCCGAAGGGGGACAAGCCTCCCCAGAAATCGGGAGGGAGTCACTGTCGAGGGGTGCTCGGCCATCTTCTGAGGCACCACGACTTGTCGGTGCCAATCCGCCGACCAAGGGCCAAGGTTCTTCGAAGCGCAAGACTGTCTAGAAGAAACCGGTTGGTCGCGATAGACCTGTTGTCGGAGGCTCGTCTGAGCAGCGAGAGGAGGATCCTTTTCGCGAAGTTGCTCCTGCTGCTGGAGGACCAAAACCTCAGCCCGAGTCGTCAAGGGCGGCCAAGGTGTCTTGGTACGGGGACAATGGGCTTTACGATGCTCCCCGGATTGCTGGGAACTTGCTGAATAAGCTAACCAGCAGGGGAGTTACTCCTGTGAAGGACGCTGGGTTACCCAGCCCGGGGCGTACAACGCTTTTGCCGCGACGTATACCAAGGTAAGCGAGGTGCAAGGCGTCATGTCTTTTCTTTCTTGCTTTGTAAGTTTCCTTGAAAATTTTCTAAAGGTGTTTGTTTTTTCTTTGCTGACAGCTCGGGGCGTCTGCCAATGATCTGGTACTGAGGTATAAGGCCTCTATCAAAGAGCTGAAGGCGAGGTTGCTGGTCGCTGAAGGGGATGAGACCAAGGCTGAATTGACCGAGAAGAAGGACGAGCTTGCCCGGGTTAATTCCGAGCTCGAAGAGAGCTCCGGGCAGTTGGCTTCGAGGAACAAAGAGATCGTCGAGCTAAAGCGCTTGATCGCTGCTCGAGAGAGCAAGATCAAGGCTCTGGAGATCACCGAGTTGGATCTCTGGGAGAAGCTATCCAACGCCTTTGCCTTGGTCTCTGAGTCCCAGGCGAACGAGAACAAGGTCATCGGGATGCTTACTGCTTCCAATGCCAAGTTGGGCCGGGCAGAGAGAGACCTCAGGTCGCTGAGCGACGAGCTCATCCTGGTGAAGGTGGAGCACAGCTACACGCTGGAGGCGCTGGAGAAAGCTCAGCAAGATGTGTCCGCCGACAAGGAAGCTGCCAAGGCTGTCTGACGCAAGTACAGGAAGCGGGTCCAACAAAGGGATGCGGTGATTGCCCGCCACAAGGAAGTGGCCTATCAGACCAAGCTCCTGCACCAGGTTCAAGGTAACGTGGCCCTTGTTGGTGAACTTCTTGAGGGCAAGATCACCAACTTAGAGAGCGAGTTAGAGGTCCTCAAGGAGGATAAGTCCTAATATGAGGACTTTCTGGCCGAGAAGCCGGTGCCCGTGGTGGATTCGCCAGCCCTCTCTCCGGATCTATACCTTATTGAGAATGCTGATGATGCAGGTCGGGGAACTCAGGTGGACCCTTCTGACCTTGCGGAGCCGACCCTTCTGGCGCCCGAGATGGCCTCTTCCGAACCAGCCCCAAACCCAGCTGAGCCCAGCCTCCTTCCCCCGACTGAGCCGACGCCGACTGAGCAGGACCTGATCAAGCCGACCCCGCATGAGACTTCCGAGGCTGATGTCTAAAGGAAGTTATGACACCCAGCCCTTTTTTTTTGTTTTTAATAAGTTTTGAACAATTTTCTTGCCCGCGGTTAGGGCTTTTGTTTTGGGCAAGTCGTGGCACCTGAACCCTTTTTTCTGTAGTTAATTTTTTTTTATACTCTGCCCGTGGTTAGGGCCTCTTTTCCTTTCTATGAATTGCTAATTATTTTACAGGTTGCTATTTTCTCCTTTCCAAAAACATATATATATATTTTTTTATATTATCTTTTATATATATATATATATATATATATATATAAAGCTACTTGGTGATATTTTTGCAAAGGGTACTGGAATATACTCGACCAGAGGATTTTAGGTTCTATTTTATAAATGATATGGCCGAGACTCTAATTTTTTTTGTTTCTATGGTTGATTGATAATGCAATAAAGAGACTTAGTTAATTTGATACCTTGGCGGATTCCCGGGCACGACAGCCGGATGCAGTTCTCCGAGCAGCTTTGTTAGTGGACCGACCGATCGAGCAGGAATTCCTGAATACAAGGCTCGCTGTTCGAGTTGGTATGCTATCTGTGAAGAAAAAGCGTGTTACCCGGACAAAAGTTATCAGTGAGGAGGGGGTATGTTACCCGAGCAAGTATGTTACTTGCGATGGGAGGGTATGGTACCTGAGCAAGTATGTTACTTGCAGAGAGGGGGTATGGTACCCGAGCAAGTATGTTACTTGCGGTGAATGGGTATGGTACCCAAGCAAGTGTGTTACTTGCGGTGAAAGGGTATGGTACCCGGGCAAGTATGTTACTTGCAAGGAAAGGGTATGGTACCCGAACAGGTAAACTAAAATTTCTACGAGTAAATTAAATCTTACGAACAGGATGAACAATTTAAAGATAGTCACATAATTGTGTTGCTTATGTTTGCTTTGCTGCTTGAAACATTTAATATAAGGAGGGATTACTTACTTGTAATCGGTCAGCTACTTGGGTAGTTTCCTCGTATTTTGTTGAATTCGAGAGCTGACTTTCAGTTTTGAATCTTTGTTGAGGTCGAGGTGTATGTAGTTTTTTGGTTTATTGGGGTTGTGTTCGACCTTTTTTTTTTTTTGGTTGAACTGCCTACTTACCCCATTCTTTGGGGATCAAGCCATTACGTAGTTCATGGGAAGTCAGTCTCTGACTTTTATGCGTAGTATTTTCTGAGATGCATAGCGTTCCAGCTACGGAGGATCCTTGATCCGTCCGGGGTAGCTAGTTTGTATACACCGGGCTTTACTACTTTGGTAACGATATAGGGTCCTTCCCATTTAGCCCCCAACTTACCGGCGTTGAGCTCGGCTGTGTTTTGGAAGACCTTTCTGAGGACTAGTTCCCCGGGGACGAACCTGCGGTGCTTAACTTTGGAATTGTAGTATTTGGAAACCGAATTTTGGTAGTTAGCAATTCGTATTAGAGCTTGATCGCGTTGTTCATCTGCGTGGTCAAGCTGGTCTAGCCTCATTTCGTCGTTAATTTCTGCGTTGTCGGGAGCGTACTCCTTTCTGAGACCGGGGGCCTCGATTTCAGCTGGTATGACTGCTTCAGTGCCGTATACCATCGAAAAAGGGGTCTCCCTGGTTGCTCTCCGCGGAGTGGTTCTATATGACCATAGAACGCCGATGAGCTCATCGGCCCATCGTCCTTTCTTGGTATCAAGCCTCTTTTTTATACCATCCACGATAGTCCGGTTCGAGACTTCCACCTGACCGTTCCCTTGGGGATATCTCGGGGTGGCTGTGTTCAAGGAAATCTTCCAGTTATAACAGAAGTTCTGGAATCTGTTCGATACAAATTGGGGTCCGTTATAGGCAATGATTTCCTTGGGCAATCCAAAGCGACTTTTGATGTTTTTCCGTACATAGTGCTCTACATCCGAGTCTTTGATGTTGGCATAAGATTCGGCCTCTGCCCATTTTGAGAAATAGTCTGTTACGACTAGCAGGAATCTTTTCCTAGCTGGTGCTAAGAGAAAGGGTCCCAATATATCCAAAGACCATTTCATAAATGGGTACGGGACTGAAACCGAAGACAACTTCTCTGCCGGGCAGTGTATGGCCGACGAGTGGCGGTGACATTTGTCGCACCGTCTGGAGTGGGCTTCTGTGTCGGCCAGCATATTTGGCCAGAAGAAGCCCTGCCGCTTTGCTTTGTTGGAGAGTGGTCTCCCGCCAGAATGATTTCCGCATTCTCCGCTATGTATTTCTTGTAGCACAATGTTAGCCTCGTCTCTACCCAGACATCTTAGGTAGGGTTCAGTGTAACTTCGTTTATACAGTTTTCTGTCTATTAAACAGAAACGAGCTCTTTGAATGCGGAGTTTTCAGGCTTTCTACTTATCCTGGGGTTTTTCTCCTGTCAAGATATACTTCAGGATGGGGTTCTCCAATCCTCCAAGCCATTCTGGATATTATGGACGCGTAGACTCACACTTGGTTCGTCTATTACTTCCACTGAAATTATCCTTTTTGCCTCGGGGTCCGAAGTGGAAACTAGTCCGGCCAGTGCGTCGGCCGAAGAGTTTTCGCTTCGTGGTATCTGGATCACCTCAACCCTGTCGAATTGGGTGATCAGATCCTTGACCACTGCAAGGTATTTCTCCATGCGATCGTCCCTGGTGGTGTACTCACCACTGATTTGGCTGGTGATCAGCTTAGAGTCCGAGTGTGCTCCAACCTTTCTGGCCCTGACTGCCTTAGCTAGTTTTAAGCCAGCTACCAGTGCCTCGTACTCCGTTTCGTTGCTTGTAGCGTGGAGTTTTATTCTAAAAGACTATTCCAAAACCTCGCCGGTTGGGGAAATCAAGCGTATCCCTATCCCAGATCCGCCCATGTTTGATACCCCGTCCACTTCGAGGCGCCACTCGTCGTTCCCTTTTTCCCCCGTTGGGTCTTCCATCAGGAGTTCAATTAGGAAATCGGCTAACACTTGGGACTTAGCGCACATTCGAATTTTGTATTCGATGTCGAATTCACTTAATTTGACAACCCATTTTGTCAGTCGGCCTGACTGATTTGGACTATGAAGGATTACCCTTAGGGGTTGAGTCGTCATCACCACGATGGTTGTTGATGTACAAATTCTTCATCATTTAATATGACATAAAGTGTTAAAGTTGTGAATTAATTAAATTTACAAACCATGATAAAAGCTTTAAAGAAATAAACTGGTATTCGTAAAAGCCCAATGAGATTCTCAATCAGACCAAAACCGACGGATACAAGGCTACTCCGCCTAAAGGGCTCGAAGGCCCAATATCCATTCGACAACAATCCAGAAAGACGAGGGTAGAGTTGTCATATTCTCTACCCGGCATCCCACTTCAAATCTAAGCGGAAGACCAGGAGCACGGTGTCAAGCCTCCAACGAGCATAATTCAAATACGACGACGATAACGAAGTTATGGGACACGTGTAGCAAGGTCGTCCATTCAGCCCGGTTAGCACGGAGAGAAGACCCCATGATTCCTGGAAGACCAACGGGAAGAATTGAAGCCTATAAATACCAAGCTCAAGCTCAGATTAACACACACGCATACTTGCAACCTTGAGAGAATACACCAAAAGCTTCTACCCGGCATTCTTGCTCACTTGAGATTTTGTTGTATTCCTTCCCCTCTTTTCTATTCGTTTCCATTCCTAGGCGTGATCTAGTTGTCTGTAGCTATCCGTCTATGTCAATTGTCGCAATAAACTAACAGAGGAAGTAGTCAACTACTGCCTTGGGACGAACCTCTATAAAAAAAAACCCTCGTCTCATTTATATTGCTTTTATATATATACATATATCGTGAGTGAATCGAGCGCTTGTAACGTGAGAGATCGAATTCCACCAAATTGTTTTATTCAAAAATATCATACGCTCACAAGTCACACTTGACTTATTGAGGTGGGAAACCACGTCAACAGTTTGGCGCCGTATGTGGAAAATTGATCTCGCTAACTTCTAAAAGCTCAAAGCACTCTGCAAACATGAGCAACGACGAAATCGCAATCGTGAACGAGTCTGAGGTGAACAACCCAGACCGAAACACAGAGTCGAAGAACCTGCAATCTCAACAAGAGGCTAGTGCCGCTGAGAATCGAGAGTTGCGCTAGCGACTCGAGTCTCTTGAAGCAAATCGAGCCCGTAATGAGCATCGTCAGACTAGTAACCGGACTGATCTGGGACAGAGTTCTGGGTATCAAGGCCGGATAGGCCTCAACGCTGTCCATCTCGACTTTGCTGACCTGGATAATCCGCAAACGTCGAGAAAAAATCAACCCCGACAACCCAGCGGCCCTAGACCCTCGACACCTCCACCGCTTCCTGAAACAGGAACGCCCCTCTTCACCCCCTTGACGGGTCTCTACCCGTCTAGTGCAGGAAATGTTGCTTCGAGCAGTCGCCAACGCTTGGGACCCCAGAACCGACCATCAGGGTACGAGCAAAGCCGTGACATCAGCCAGGCCCTCAACGGCCAGCCGGTCATGTACCCGAGGTATCTCAGCCCGGTGTACGGACAGGAGCCCCTCCAAGCTGTGCGTCCCGAACCAGCTCCCCAACGCACAGAACTAGAGGAGCTTAAACGCTCAATGGCCGAAATGAATGAGAAACTCATTCACGTGCGCTCTCGCGTGCACAGTGCCACTACCGCTGCCCCCGAGATAGAACATTTATTGTAGGAGGCAGAAAGGACGCCCTTCAAGCCCGTCATAACTAACGTTATACTCAGGGAAGGCGGGCGCGTATACGTGCCGAAGTACGACGGGACGACCGATCCCAAAGTACACCTGAGATCCTTTAGGATCGCGATGGGAAGAGCCCATCTGGAACCGCACGAATTAGACGCTGGGCGCTGCCAGTATTTCTCAGAGAATCTGGTCGGCCCAGCGATGGAGTGGTTCTCAAAACTGGAACCACGGTCCATAGACAACTTCGGACAGCTGACGACCCTGTTTCTCAAGCACTTTTCCATGTTTATGGAAACTGAGATCACGGCGGCAAACCTATATGCCCTACAGCAGGAGAGAGGAGAGCCCCTTAGAGCTTTCATGACCAGATTCAAGAAGACCATTGTACAAATAAACGGGATCAGTGACGAAACTGCCATAGCCGCTCTCACGACCGGACTATGGTACGACTCGAAGTTCAAGACGGACATCGTTGTAAATCGTTACGACTCCATCGAAGACGTGATCCACAGATCATCCAACTGGATCAGACATGACGAAGAGCTCGAAGCCATGCGAAGGAGACATGGACCTCAACCCGTCCATCAACGGAATCCCGGGCCACCCGGACAACAACCGCCACCCAGAGCCGGAAATCACAACAATCCTTTCAGGGGACAGAGGAGTTCCCCCCCAATCCAAAAGCACCCATTTCAAGCCCAGAATCCAAGGGCAAATAACGGACCGAACCCGCGAAATCCATACGTTTTCAATGTAAATTCAGAAACCGCGGACTTCAAAGAACAGATCGAAGCGGAAGAAGCCCCTGGAGAAGTGTTGGTCAGCTCAAGGGACTTCCCACCATACAGCAACGAAATCTTCCCGAAGCACGACCCAAAAGCGTGGTGCAATTTCCACAAGGTGTTCGGGAACCATACGAAAAATTGTATTGTACTCCGTGCCCGCCTAGCGGAAAAATACATCAACGGCGAATTGGGAGAAGTTAACTTCGGCAACGAGCTGAAAAATGGACAATCAACCGAGCAAAGCCTCCCTCAAGACCAACCTCGGAATGGCCAGAAAAGAGACGAACAACAGAGAACACCGCGCGAAAGTATACAGCCAAGCAAGAGAGGACGAGTACACATGCTCGAAGAACCAGACGAGCAGACGTACGAAGAAGCGGAAGATTTCGGAGAGCAGCTCAACGACATTCCCGAGCCCATTGGCAGAATCTACACGATTGTAGGAGGGTTCCAACTGCACGGCAACTCAGTAAACTCCATCAAGGCCCACCAAAGGACGCTCAAAGCCAGACCGGTAGTCGTACCGAGGCAAGAGCCGGACTTCGAGATCTCGTTCAAAGATAGCGAAACGGCCATGTTGATTGGTCCGCACGTCAGTTTACAACATGATACTAGGAAGACCCTAGCTGCACATGATGAAGGCCGTACCGTCAACCTACCATCAACTAATACGCTTCCTGAATAGGGCGGGAAAAATCATTGAAATAAAGGGAAACCAAAAACAATCGAGAATCTGCTACATGAGCGCATTCCGGAATATCCAGGCTGCTAAGGCCGGAAAAGAACAATCTACCGCATAGCAGCTAATGGCGGTAGAAGAAAAAGAGGACGAAGGACACGAAAGGACCACCAATACGGATGGACCTAACCTGGAAATGACAGTCTAGGTCCAAATCGATCCCGACAACCCGGACCACCGGGTAGAAATCGGAAAAGGACTAGACAACAATGTCAGAAAAGATCTCCTCAAATTCCTCACTAGAAATCGGGACTGTTTTTCTTGGTCTCACGAGGACATGCCCGTGATAGACCCAAGTGTTACAACCCACCGCCTAAACATGGATCCCAGCTATAAGCCGGTGAAGCAAAAAAGGCGAAAGCTAGGCCCGGATAGAGCCCAAGCTGTGAACGAAGAAGTCACAAAACTGTTGCAGACCGGATCCATCAGGGAAGTCAGGTACCCGGACTGGTTAGCAAATACAGTCGTCGTGAAGAAGCAAAACGGGAAGGCTAGAGTCTGCATCAACTTTACCGACCTAAACAAAGCTTGTCCCAAAGACAGTTTCCCGATGCCCCACATCGACCGATTAGTCGAAGCAACGTGTGGGCACGAACTACTGTCGTTCATGGACGCATTCTCGGGATACAATCAGATCCTAATGCACCCCGAGGACCAAGAAAAAACGACATTCATAACCGATAGAGGAATATACTGCTATAAAGTTATGCCTTTCGAATTGAAAAATGCCGGGGCCACATATCAGAGATTAGTCAACCAGATGTTCGCCGAGCAACTCGGCAAAACTATGGAAGTCTACATCGACGAAATGCTGGTAAAGTCCTCCCAAGCAACGGATCACGTGTCCCACCTAGAAGACTGCTTCGCCATACTACGAAAGTATCAAATGAAGCTCAACCCGACAAAATGCACCTTCGGGGTAACTTCAGGAAAATTCCTAGGTTATTTGATCACACAGCGAGGAATAGAAGCTAATCCCGACCAGATAAATGCCCTCCATAACATGCCCTCCCCGAGGACTGTTCCGGAGACACAAAGGCTGACTGGGAGAATCGCCGCTCTTAACCGATTCATATCAAGAGCCACAGATAGATGTTTGCCCTTTTACAAGTTATTGAAGGGAAACAAAAAGTTCGAATGGACCGAAGAGTGCGAAGAGGCCTTCCAAAAGCTGAAGAGGTACCTCTCCACCCCACCAATACTCACCAGACCAATCTTGGGAGAGCCATTGTTTTTATACCTGGCTGTCTCACCATCGGCGGTGAGCGGAGTAATCGTGAGAGAGGACCGCGGAGAGCAAAAGCCGATCTTCTATATCAGCAAATCCTTGGAAGATGCTGAAACCAGATACCCGGCTATCGAAAAACTCGCACTGGCAATGATAACCGCAGCGAGAAAGCTTCGGCCTTACTTCCAGTCTCATACCATCATGGTAATGACCACAGAACCTTTGAGGATCATCCTTCATAGCCCGAATCAATCGGGAAGGCTCACAAAATGGGCAGTCGAGCTAAGCGAATTCGATATAGAATACAAGATCCGAACCTGTGTAAATCACAAGTATTGGCTAACTTTCTCATCGAACTACCAGCCGACGGTTCAAAAGAGGGCCACGAAGATGGAGAATGGAAACTCGAAGTTGACGGTGCCTCAAACCAAGGCGGATCCGGGATCGGAATTCGTTTGATATCCCCAACGGGAGAAGTGTTGGAACAATCATTTCGATTGAAATTCCACGCAACAAACAACGAGACTGAATACGAGGCCCTCATCGCCGGCCCCAAACTAGCAAAAGCCGTAGGAGCCCGGAAAGTAAGGGCCCATTCCGACTCAAAATTAGTTACTAGTCAGATCAGTGGCGAGTATGCCACCCGAGATGACAGAATGGAAAGATACCTCTCGGTAGTAAAGGGCTTAATTCAACAATTCAAACACGTCGATATAGTCCAAATACCGAGAAGTGAGAACGCGTCAGCAAACACATTGGCCGGTTTAGCCTCAACTTCGGACCCCGAAGTTAAAAGGATAATCCCGGTCGAAACAATAGAAGAACCCAGCGTAACACGCGAAGTTTGCAATATCCAAATGGAAGAAGATGATTGGAGGACCCCAATCATTAACTACATCCTAACCGGAGCCAAACCCCAAGATAAGCAAAAAGCCAGGAAACTAAGAATCCAAAGTGCTAGATTTTGCTTGATCGGGGAAAAATTGTACAAACGCAAGTATACCGGACCCTACCTAAGGTGCCTAAGAAAGACCAAGGCTCAAATAGTACTTCACGAAATCCATGACGGAGAATGCGGCAACCACTCGGGAGGAAGATCTTTAGCAAGCAAAGCAAAAAGGCAAGGGGCCACCATGTTGGCGGACAGCGAAGCTTATGCCAGAAAGTGCGAAAAATGCCAAAGACACTCCCTGTCCATACACCGGCCAGCAGAAGAACTCTCATCAGTCTCAGTCCCGTACTTATTCATGAAATGGTCTATGGACATAGTAAGACCTTTTCCCCTGGCCCGGGCCGGAAAGAGGTTTCTACTCGTCGTGACCGACTACTTCTCAAAATGGGTGGAGGCAGAAGCGTACGCAAACATTAAATATGTTGATGTAGAAAATTTCCTATGGAAAAACATCATCAGTCGATTCGGCCTCCCAAAAGAGATAATAGCTGATAATGGGCCACAGTTCATTTCAACAAGATTCCAAAACTTCTGCATAAACTGGAAAATATCCTTGAACACGTCCACTCCGAGATATCCTCAAGGCAACGGCCAGGCCGAGGTAGCTAACCGGGTAATAATGGACGGAATCAAGAGACGCTTAGACACCAAAAAAGGACGATGGGCAGACGAGCTCATAGGAGTCCTTTGGTCCTACAGAACCACTCCGCGAAGGGCCACCGGGGAAACCCCACTCTCAATGGTACACGGCACCGAGGCCGTAATACCAGTGGAGATAGAGACACCCAGCCTTCGGAGGGAACTCGCCCCTTTGAACGCAGAAATCAATGACGAAATGAGGGAAGACCAGCTCGATTACATCGAGGAAAGACGAGAACAAGCTTTGATAAGAATTGTCAACTATCAAAATTCAATAGCAAGGTATTATAGTTCAAAGGTCAAACGTCAAAAATTCATAGTAGGAGAACTGGTCCTCAGAAAAGTTTTCCAAAATACCGCCGAGCTGAATGCGGGCAAGCTCAGGGCCAATTGGGAAGGACCTTACATCGTCACCGAAGTAGTAAAACCTGGAGTATACTGGTTAGCCACTCCGGATGGAACAAGAGTCCTCTGCAGTTGGAATGCCATGCACTTAAGGAAATACTACGCCTAACCCGACCTACCCGGTCTCCCCTGAACTACGTAGTGACTTGATCCCCAAATTTGGGGTACGTAGGCAGCCCATCCTAAACAATGGGCACAGTCTCAATCCAAACCCGAAACCAAATAGGCCCGAAAACTAAGAATTGTAAAACTCAATAGAGTCAACCTAAAAGATAACATGTACCAAACTCTCACTAAGGCAACAAGCCTATCCGGGTAAAAGACCCATCACATAAGACAACAAGCCTACACGGGTAACAGACCCATCGCACAAGGCAACAAGCCTACACGGGTAACAGACCCATCGCACAAGGCAACAAGCCTACCCGGGTAACAAACCCGTCACATAAGGCAACAAGCCTATCCGGGTAACAAACCCACTATACATCGGTCGATGAACCTAACCGGGTAGCTAACCCGTCCCTTAAGGCGACAAGCCTAATCCTTTTCGAAACATGTAATTATATAAATCTGGCATCTACAAATATGTTATGTTTTTCAGAAACAAAAAACCTACGGGTTATTATGGCAGACGTGCAAAAAATATTCAACGGAAAGCATCGAAGGAGCAATCACATCACAAGGTACCCGTACATTTTTTATACTTAGCAAATTTTGAAGTTTCGGCATTTTCTATTCTCCATCCGAGTATACGATAGGTTACCCGGAACCTCGAATAGGAAAATTAACATAGAAAAATACGAGGAGAAAATTAACTTAGAAACAAGGAATCATAAACACAACATAGAGAGGATTTAGCAAGAAATCACGAACATAATATAAAAGCGAAATAGCAAGGGCCCTAACCACGGGCATATCCGAACCGTACAGAAAAAGGGTTCAAGTCGCCGTAGACTTGCCCATAGAAATTGTTTTGGCATTGGGCCTTATTAACTAAAAAACAAAAAAAATGGGGGACACTCTATGCGTCAACCCAAGGTACCTCCATGACCTCTCGATCCTCCTTGTCATTCTCCTCCTCCTCTTCTTCACCGGCCCGGCCTCCATGCTCGGTCGGCGCCTCAGCAGCGGTCTCCTCGGTGGCGTCAGGCTTGGGCAGGGTCGGCTCTTCGAGGACAATCTCCTCGGTATCGACAAGCACGGGCAAGATGGGCTCCTCGATAGTGGGCTCTTCGGTCACAGGATCTTCAACGACGGGCTCGACAGCAGGATCTTCAGAGGCGGGCTCCTCGGCAACCGACCGCTCAGATCGGAGACTCAAATCTGCAAGAGGAACATCGGTCAACTCGGCGTCAGGAGACATAGCTGGAGACCCTATCAGCGGTGCCGAGACCGCATCCAAGAGAGCTTGGTAGCGAGCAGAGTTGCCTTCTAGGACCTCCTTCTCGGCCTCGAAATCTTGAACGTTGCCGTCAATGATGTCTTGGATTAGCTCGAGGCAACCTTCGGCTTGATCCAAGCAACTATTGTCGGCGGGCGTACCTTTGTACCACGCGAGGAGCGCGTCCCTCTCTTCCACCTTTCGGCGGTAACGAGAACGGATGGCTTTCTTCTCGGCCTCACGGTTAGAAGATTGCTGCCGGGCCTCAGCCAGCTCTGCAGCAAGGCGCTGCACGTCCTTCTTCAAGTCCAAAGCCTCCTCCTCCTTCTTCTTGGCCAATTCCTCAGCCCGACCTTTAGCCACATCAGAAGCCAGCATCTGCCTGGCAGCCGCCTCGCTCGCGCTCTGGGCCTCCCCGATCGACCGGGTAGCATTTGTTAGCTTCTCCCAGAGATCAGCAACCGTGTTCCCAAGCCCCTTGACCTTGGCGTCATAGGTGGAAGCCCGCTTACTCATGACCATGATCTGGTCCGCCTTCGCCCGGATAGCCGCCACGGCGTCGGCCAGTTCCCTCTCCTTCAGCGCGCTCTCCTTAGCCTCGTATAATTGGTCCTCATAACCGAGGACCATATCGTTGATAGAGGCGACGAGCTACACGTCCAAAAACCAAAGTTAGAAAAACTAAAAGGATATATTAGAAAACCAAACCTAAAGCCAGCGATGCTTACCAGAGTTGTGGCCGCAGCCACGTCCTTGTACGGCCTCTTCTCGGCAATGCTTCTGGGGACCCTGCCAACCTCGCCATTCGTTATCTGCCGGATAAGACCGGCTGCCACCTTAGGTGCCTTGTGGAGACCTTTGTCCCCCATCCAAGTACACCCCGCCTTCCACGAGATCGTCTTCTCCCTGGCCTGCTCCGCGGCCACTGGGGGAACCAACCCCGTCTCCCTCGCCTCGCCTTGGGAGGCCTCCTTAGGGCGCTCAATCTCCCGAGCAACCCTTCCCCTTCTCCAACGCCCTCGCGCCACCCTTTGGGACCACGTCCCTCCTCACCGCCTCCTTCGGGGCCGAATCCCCCTTCACCCTCTTCCGGGCCCCGGAATCCTCTCCTTCACGCGGCCTCTTCAAGACCACCTCCGAGCCCGTCCTCGGGAGGACCTCGTCCTGAGAAGGACGAGTCACGTCCCTTGAAGGACGAGCATGAGCAGAAGGAGGAGCAACCTCCTTCTCGGAAGGCTTTGACAATGGCATAGCCTCCGGGGTGTTGTCCCCGTCGTCGGAGAGCTCGACGACATCCTTCTTCTTGATCGCCCCAGGGGCGACCTCAGCAAGAGACGCCCAAACAGGATTCTCCTCATTCCTCCTACTCGTCTCCTGACGAGCAGCCCTGGCAGGTGCCGACGCACCAGACCCCCTCTATTCCGCCCTCCTGCTCGTCTCTTGACGAGCAGCTCCAGCCGAGGCCGATCCCCCGGCCTACCCTTCTTGTCTCCGCCTCTGGCAAAGACTCTGGCCCTTCGGACGTAGAGCGTCCATATCCTTTGCACGTCAAAAATCAACACTTAAAGAAAAGAAAGAAAAATTTAAAACAAAACCAAAAAGATAGGTTCAGAAATCATACCCGGAAATTCCTCCTCGTCTGGCTCGCACCAAAGTCCGGCAGCTTCGAACCTCTCCCTCGTGAAGTTCGACCACAGCTCCGGACCGGAAGGAAAGAGCCTCTTCTTCAAAGCCTTCCAGTCCTCTGTAATTGGAAGAGACTTAGGCTTCTCAGGGTCCTCAACTACATAAGAAAGGAAAAGGAAATTAGTAACCATACGAGAATAGCCGAATAGGAAAATTAGAAAACCCAACCCGGAGGAAGAACCAACCTATCTCGTGGACCCATTCATTCCTATAGCTCGACCAAGAACCAAGCGTTTCCTGGCCAGCCAGGAAGAAGAAGTACTTGTGGGTCCAAGCACTCTCCTTCTTTGGAATACCGGTGATGATCTCCCCTTCCTTAACGGATAGGAAGAACCTACCCTTAGCCTGACCGTTGGCCTTGATGACCAAGCCCGTCAACAGCTCCCAGATTGTAAGTGAATACAAACACTCGTGGGACCGCACAAGCAAGGCCATCAAAATCCCAATAGAATTCGGACTAAGTTGCCCAATAGAAACCCTAAGGTGAGTAAGATACCTTAAGATGAGCTAGGGAATAGGAAACCTAAGCCCGCCGGACTCAAAAAACCTCTGGTATACATAGACCCAGCCGTCCGAGTTCTGCTCGTCGGCATGTTCGTCTGGCCCCGGCAATCTAAGCTCTATCGACTGGGGAATTTTGTATTATACCCAGATCATAACTAGATCCTTAGGTTTCAGAATCGACTTAGGAGAATCTGTAGTCAGAAACTCCGTCTGCCATTTCGAGACCGCCTTCTTAGGACCCATTTTTTCTAAACAATCCTAGAAAAACTGAAGATTATCTAGACGAGCATAAAAACCCAGAAAAACCACCCAGAAATCGACAGAAAAACAAACTTGGAAGGATCTCCTAACAAATCCTAAGAAAATAAAAGACAATAGGAAACTAGAACCTGAACTCCCTACGAGTTTGACGAAGAAGACGACGAAGACGGACCTCAGAGCACCTTCAATGACGATTCTCAGAGTTTATCTCTCTAAAACTCGAAGCTTTTCTGTCTCTAAAAACTCGAAAATGGTATTCGAATGCAAAACAGAATATATATAGAAGAGAGAAGAAGAGCTTACCTTCGATAAACGTGTGACAGGCTGAAGCTGAAGAGACGTGCCCATTTAATGCAAAACACTCGAGTATTTATACTCGAAAATTGTCGTTGATCAGCGAGCTATCCGGTGTCACGTCAGCATGACAGCTGTGTCAGGAGAATATGAAGAGTTTATTCTCTTCGAACTCCGCAAATTGGGACGCATGTTGTAACCGTTCCCGCCCAAAATTCGAAGCGACAGTTACAGCTTCAAGACCCTATCCGTCTGTCATATCTTGAAATTATCCAAAATCCTGCTCGGATTATGCAGATTTGCGGCAAAAGTCACAAATTTAATTAATCCTATTCGGCACGAATTTTACATGATTTCATCGAATAAATACTATAAAATTTACTTCGTATTTTTTATAGTAGGGGGCTAACTGTTGATGTACAAATTTGTCATTATTTAATATGACATAAAGTGCTAAAGTTGTGAATTAATTAAATTTACAAACCATGATAAAAGGCTTTAAAGAAATAAACTGGTATTCGTAAAAGCCAAATTGAGAAGCCCTGAGATTCTCAATCACACCAAAACCGACGGATACAAGGCTACTCGGGCCAAAGGGCTCTAAGGCCCAATATCCATTCGACAACAATCCAGAAAGACGAGGGTAGAGTTGTCATATTCTCTACCCGGCATCCCACTTCAAATCTAAGCGGAAGACCAGGAGCACGGTGTCAAGCCTCCAACGAGCATAATTCAAATACGACGACGATAACGAAGTTATGGGACACGTGTAGCAATGTCGTCCATTCAGCCCGGTTAGCACGGAGAGAAGACCCCATGATTCCTGGAAGACCAACAGGAAGAATTGAAGCCTATAAATACCAAGCTCAAGCTCAGATTAACACACACGCATACTTGCAACCTTGAGAGAATACACCAAAAGCTTCTACCCGGCATTCTTGCTCACTTGAGATTTTGTTGTATTCCTTCCCCTCTTTTCTATTCGTTTCCATTCCTAGGCATGATCTAGTTGTCTGTAGCTATCCGTCTATGTCAATTGTCGCAATAAACTAACAGAGGAAGCAGTCAACTACTGCCTTGGGACGAACCTCTATAAAAAAAACCCCTCGTCTCATTTATATTGCTTTTATATATATACATATATCGTGAGTGAATCGAGCGCTTGTAACGTGAGAGATCGAATTCCACCAAATTGTTTTATTCAAAAATATCATACGCTCACAAGTCACACTTGACTTATTGAGGTGGGAAACCACGTCAACAATGGTGTGAGACTGGAAATATGGCCGGAGCTTTCTCGCTGAGGTTATCATAGCCAGAGCTAGTTTTTCCATAGCGGGATACCTGGTTTCTGTGTCTTCCAGCGACTAGCTGACGTAGAAAATCGATTTTTCTTCGCCTCTGTCTTCTCGAACGATTACGCCGCTAACGGCTAAGAGGGATACGGCCAGGTAAAGCAGTAGCGGTTCTCCCATGATCCGACGAGATAATACCGGTGGGGTAGACATGTATCTTTTCAGGTCTTGAAATGTTTCTTCGCATTCTTTGGTCCATTCGAATTTTTTGTTGCCCCTCAAAATTTTGTAGAAGGGCAGGCATTTGTCCGTAGACCTCGAGATGAACCGGTTGAGTGCCTCTATTCTTTCGGTCAGCCTCTGCGTCTCCTGAACAGTCCTCGGAGAGGGCATGTTCAGGAGGGCTTTGATTTGATCCGGGTTGGCCTCTATTCCTCGTTGAGTTACTAAGTAACCGAGGAACTTTCCAGAAGTTATTCCGAAGGTGCATTTAGCAGGGTTGAGCTTCATTTGATACTTTCTAAGTATCGCGAAGCAGTCCTCTAAGTGAGACACATGATCTACGGCCTTAACGGATTTTACGAGCATATCGTCGATGTAGACTTCCATTGTTTTGCCGAGTTGTTCAGTGAACATTTGGTTGACCAATCGTTGATATGTCGCCCCCGCGTTCTTGAGTCCCAAGGGAATTACCTTATAACAGTAATTTCCTCGGTCCGTCAGGAATGCGTTTTTTTCTTGGTCCTCAGGGTGCATCAAGATTTGATTATATCCCGAGAATGCATCCGTGAAGGACAATAGTTTGTGCCCGCAGGTTGCCTCCACTGGCCGGTCGTCGTGAGGCCCGACCAAGGTGGAAACCTCACTATCTTTGAAGGAGATTTCGAAGTCGGGTTCATTTCGTGGGAGAACCATAGGCCAAGCCTTTAATCTCCTCTGATGGGCCTTGATGGAGTTGATCGAGTTCCCGTAGAACTGAGATCCTCCATCGATGGTGTAGATTCGCCCAATGGCTTCTTCAGCCATTGTCTCATCTACATCTTCCGACTCTTGGTTGGCCTGCTCCTCTGCCATGAGGATTTTTCCTCGTTTGGGGGAACGAGCGTTGTTGGGTTTGGTCGGTTGCTTCTGCTCGGGCCATACTTTAGTGCTTGGTCCGGCGTTGGGCTGTCGGGTTTGCTCTATACGCTCGCCCTCCAATCTGAAAAAGTCCAGCGGGAGATTTTCGAGCTCGTCTTTAAGGTATTTATCGGCTAGTTGGGCCCGTAGGACCATGCAGTTCTTGGTATGGTGACCATACCTTTCGTGGAAATCGGACCAGGCGCTCATGTCCCTGTTGTTGGACGCCATGTCACCGGCGCTCGTATACAGCTGTCCTTCCTCGTCGGCCTCGGTTTCTTCCTTGGCGTCCGAGCTCAGGTTATAGACATGATTATGGGGGGTGCGATCTTCCCTCGGGGTGGGGTACTCCGTGTTGGAAGTTCCTGTGCTGAGGGTTTGACCTTCTTGTAGGAACTAGGTTCCTAGGACCCTTAAAGGGAGGTGGTTGCCCACTCCTCGATTGGGATGGGTGCACCCCGGACCTTGGTACGTTCGGGGACGACCCGAACTTCCTCTTTAGGGCCTGCTGCTCTTAATCATGCTTAATCCAATTGGATGCACGATGGATCAACATCCTCTATTTAGGTGTACCTATTGACCAAAATATCGGTCTTGAATTGAGAATCGTACCATAATCCGCTGGTTAGGGCGGCTATAGCCGTTTCGTCTGCTAGTCCGATGATTCGGACCATTTTGGCTTTGAACCTCGTCACGAAGTCTCTGAGAGGCTTGTTTGCCCTTTGCTGCAGGGCTTACAGATTCGCCACGGTAGTTTCAGTCTCCATAAACATGGAGAAATGTTTGAGAAATACCATGGTCAGCTGACCGAAGCTATCAATCGAGTTTGGTTCTAATTTGGAGAACCATTCCATTGCTGCCCCCGTGAGGTTTTTAGCAAAATACTGGCATCTCCCAGCATCCAGCTCGTGGATATCTAGGTTATCCCGTCCTTGGCGATGCGGAATGCCCTCAGGTGTACCTTCGAGTCAGTGACCCCATCGTACTTGGGTATGTGAATTTGCCCTCCGTGCCTAAATCGAACGTCCGAGATTGCCGTTGAGAATGGAGTTATTGTCGATTCCTTGGCCAGACGCTCGATCTCGGGAGCGGCAGATACAGCCCGATGTACTTGGGAGTCCACTTTGGAAAGTTTTTCTCCCATTCTTCTCATGGTCCGTTTGAGCTCTTCCAGCTCGGTATTTTTTCGAGGCGCCTGCTCTGTTTGAGTGCGCTGGGAGTATGGGCCCGCTTGATTACTCCCCGAAGGCCGGGAGTAACTGCTTGGCCCAGGAGGGGTGAATTAATTCGGGCTCTCTGCCTGGGATGGACTCGAGAACTGAACTCCGGTCGGACGATTGCGGGATTGTTGGTAGGGAGTATTCTGCCCGGAATCGGGCTGGTTGGTTCTGAACGCCTGGGTTCGGAAGCGGGGGATGCAATGATTAGGAGGCAGGGGGAGCGCGCCCTCTGACGGATCCACAGGCGGGGGCGGAGTGCTCGGGCGCAGATCTCTTGGGAGGGGCACTTGATTGGTTCTCTGGTCTCGGGGATCGTTGAGGTACTGGAAGTCAAAGTGGACCGCAATTATCCTCTCATGATTCCTTTGCCCGGAGGTCTGCCCGGTTTCATTCACAGAATAGGGTCTCTGTTTGAGCCGGGTCTGGCCGCTCATGAGAAACTCATTTTTTCTTCTGAGCTCAGCATTTTCAGCAGCCTGTTCTTGGAGCTGAGTTTTTAGGTTCTACTCTTCGGCATTCTGGACGGGGGTTACCTCGACCAGAGCGTCAGAGGTAGGATTTTCCTCGGAACTCATGGTTGTGTCTTAAGTACGATAGAGTTAGCGAGATCAAAGAATTCCCACAGACGGTGCCAAACTGTTGACGTGGTTTCGCACGCCAACGGTCAAGTGTGTTGTGAATGGGATTTTGATTTGAAGATGCTAAGATTTTTGTGGATCATGACCTCCGCATCGTCAATACTTTCGACGATGACACACGAATATAAAGAGCGAAGAAAATAAATAAAAATGCCAGAGTTTATAGAGAGGTTCGTCCCAATGCGGTAGCTGACTACGTCCTCTGCACGTTTGTTGCTTTAGAAGAGTTGATCAATCGGAACCACAAGCCAATTCCTGATAGTTCGAAAATGAAAGAAAAACACTCTAAAGACACGAATTCTCACAGACTCTTTTCTCTCGATGGTGGATGCTTGCATGCGTGTTAATAAGCTGCATTCTTGCTTTTATAGGCGTCTAAATTCTGCCCATTGGATGTGTACGTTGGTGGTGGCTCCGAGTTCGGGGCTTGACTTGCTACCGAGCTAACACGTGGGCCACGTCTTGCGAGATTGACGTAGTAGTGGACCTTGAGTGGTCGTCGTGGGGCCCAAACCCTTGTCCCTAATATTTGGTATATAAACATCACCAAACTCTTATCATCTATCAATGTAGGACTTTTGTTATTCAACTAATATCACACATTCACACTTAACATACACTTCACGTAATAAATTAACTTAATATTATACACTTAACATACATATTAACTTCACCCAACATACATATACACTTAATATATATATATATATTCATTTAATATTATACCCTTCAACTAATAATAAATTTGTTAACATACATACACAATTTACATGCATATTCACGTATTATAACACACTTAACATATTCACTTCACATAATAATTTGACTTAATATTATACACTTAAACTAATAATGTGATTTTACATTATACATTTCACCTACATATTTAAGTTACAAATGTGTTTTGTTATATACAATTATGTCTTGTATTTATTAAATATGTAGTTTTGAACCTATATAAATATCATGCTTAAATACTCAAATATTTTTTACAAAATATCCGTCGAAAACCCCATCGGCATGCGGTATGCCCATGCGCTATATGCGGCATGCCCTTTTTTTACCATTTGCCCATCGACATACCCATCGGCAAGCGATATATCCGTAAAACGGAAAATGCAAAACGACATCGGCAAGCGGCATTTCAAACCTTGGTTTTAACCAAGTGTTGTTTCGAAGTGGGATTTTTAGTTCAGTTCGGATTTATCCTTTGAAAGACTCTGTACGGACTTCTTTTGAGCATACTCTGCTCGGGCGAACATCTTGCCTTCTGGGCTTTTAGCTTTGCTCGGGCCCAAACACGATTAAGTGCCTAGTGGGCCTCTAGACTTTGTATTTCATAAGCCCAATTTCGTATGAATATTCAATTATACTCACAACTTAGGTCATAAACAATTTAAACTATAAGTTTAATTAATGACCTCATAATTCCGATTAAGGAATGAATTTGCACATCAACAGTAACTAGTTCATATATTTATAATTTTATATATAATTTTACGTTTTATAAATATAAATTTACAAATTTATTGATATAAATAAGTCAAATAATCATTAAAATAAAATATATAAAAAATTGATTTTTAAAAAATGCTATTATACGATAGAATTTGCCTAAAATGTATCATTTTAAAGTTGAAGTATTTAAGAAAATGTATTATATTAAAATTTATTATTAATTATTATTATTATTTTTATTATTAGTGTTATTATAATAAAAAAAATATCAATTAGTGTTTAAAAAAATTATTTACATTTCATCAGATAATTAAATTAATTTTATGTTTGTATTTTTGTTTTAAAGAATAAGTATTTATTAGAGCTAATAAAAAAATTAGTTCGAAAAAATAAAGATGCATTCATATCTGTATTCAGATCTAAAAAAACAAACAGACTTAATTTGTATTCATTCATATTTGCATTCAGATTCAGACGTCTTAATCTTAATGTAAACAAATACATCCTAAGCCAAGAAGTAGATTTTTATTAGGGGTTAATTTGTTTACATAATTATATATTAGGGGTTAATTTGTTTACATAATTATATATCTGTTAAGGTCGGATTTGGTCAAATCCATTCTCAACTTTACACTTGTAGTTTTCCCATAAAACGACGAAGGCCGGGGCGGGCGAGATGGTGACAGGCCCACGGCCCATCAGGAGAAGCGATGATCGAGGAGGAGCCTCAAGCCCATTAAGGTCTAGGGTTTCTCTCCATAATGCGACAAGGGAGTACGGCCTGAGGGGGACCACTGCTGGGCAGTGCGCTCAGGATATGGCAGGGGGACAACGTTAGTGGAAACGAGCTCTTTTGGCAGCCGTCGGGAATGTCAGAGAGAAGGACCACAGAATATTTGAAGGGGGGACCACCAGAAGATCATCCAAGGGATTCGAGCCGAGGAGGTCCGAGCGTCGCTATAAATAGAGAGGGAGCTCCCATTTGGAGGGGTTGGTCGATATCGAGAGAAAGAGGAGAGTACAATGTCATCGCATAGTATTTAGAGAGTCTTTGCGTAACGTATTTGATACTGCTAGTTTTGGCATTAATCGTATTCTTCTTCGAGGTTCCAAGCTATAAACGGAAGAAACCGATCCCCTTTGTAATCATAATCAATCAAAGATACCCCTTCATTCGTTTAATTTGTGTGTTTGCATTGTGTATTTTTGTGACTGTAAGGCGGTGTGAATCGCCCTCTACAGTTTGGCGCCCACCGAGGGGCTATAGTTTCTTCCTATCGCACAGCCAGGAACGAGAAGAGAGAAAGCGAAAGATGCCTCAAGACGAGGAGCGTAACGACCAGAGCGAAGTGCTGGACGAGATGCGGCGACAGATGACCCAGGTCATGCAGAGGTTGGAGGCGGCCGACCGGAGAGCGAAGGAGGCCACGAGGAGCAAGCCGCGGAGAGTCGGAAGCTCGCCGACCTGCTAGCTCAAGCGGAGGGCAGGAGAGCGGCGAACAGGGCTGCTGACTCCCCCATCGCCGCGAGTGGAGGAGCCCTAACCCGAGACGCGACGAACAACGAGGCGTTCGACGCCTCGCGGGACCTCTTGGTCCGAAACCTGTTCCAGACGCCGGCAACGACCTCGCAGCCGGCGACGACGGCAAGCACGCCCTTGAGCGTGTCGGCGCTGGCCCCGGCAGGCGACCCAACGGCGACCGGAGAGATCATGAAGGCCATGGCGGCCATGGCAGCGGCCCTGGAGGCAAAGATAGGACAGGTGGCGTCGCGAGTGCACCAGGCGACGAGTGCCGGTCCGGAGATCGACAAGCTGGTGAGAGACGCCAGAGTGACCCCCTTCACCCCCAGGATCCGAGGAGTCGAGGTGGACGAGTTGCCAAAGATCAAACTCGCGCCGTACAAGGGAGGTACCGATCCTACGACTCATGTCAAATCCTACAGGATAGCGACGGACCACATCGGCGGCGAGGAGGCCAGGAGGGAGGCTTTCCTATGCCGTCTTTTTATCTACCATTTGCAGGGCCCAGCCAGCGACTGGTTCGCGCGGCTCGCGCCAGGGATTATCGACAATTCCGACCAGCTCGTCGCCATGTTCCTGAAGCATTATTCCATCCATGCCCAGAGCGAGGCGACGTTGGCGTCTCTGTTTGATCTCAAGCAGGGGAAGGACGAGACGCTACGCCAGTACGTAGAACGGTTCAAAGGAGTGATGATTCGGGTGCCGAATCTCGAGGACGCCATCGCCGTCCAGGCCCTGAGGCACGGCCTGCACTGCACTTCCGATTTCTGCAAAGAGATCACAAGGACGGTGCCGCTCACGATCGAGGACGCCCTCCACAGGGCGACAATCGACATGAACATCGAGGAGAGTATCCTCGCCAAGAAGAGGAGCAACGACAGGGGCGAGGCCAAGGCCAATCCCGAGAAGAACAGAGACGGACGAGACGGCTCGTCGTCAAAAGCAAGGAGAGAAGACCGGGGAGCTCAGAATGAGCGACGCGCCCCAGAGGCTCCGAGGCACAAAGTCTACCAGGTAGACGAGAAGAGGAGCGACGACACCGCCCGCGAGAGCCAACTGCGGGCGGATTATCACGACAGCAGGCCCCAGGGCCATCAGGGAGGATACTCCCGAAGAGACCCCGACGGGGGCCAGCAGGGATACTCCGGAGGACGTGGTGGATTCTCCGGAGGGAGAGGAGGTTCCGGCGGCGGCCGAGGAGGCTACGAGAGGACTCCGTGGCCGAGGGACATGAACAAGTTTTGTTCGTTCCACGGTTACTGGGGCCATTCGACCGAGGATTGTGCCGCGTACAAGAGGTTCATCCAGAAGGGGATTGAACGCGGAGACTACGGGGAAGCCACGCGAGAGCGTGCGCAACCCTGGAACAGCGAGAATAGGGCCTTCCCCAATCAGCACGCGGCTCCCCCTCAGAGCTCCGGAGGGGGACAGGGCGCCCAGAAGCAAAGCTTCGCGATCGAGGCAGAGCCATCGACCCGCGCCGAGGCAGCCCGTCCAGCCAACAGACCGAGAATCGACGTGATCATGGGAGGATCACGGTTCTGTGACGACACGGTCAACACCATCAAAGCCTACCAGAGACGTGGGCGAGAGCATAACCAAGGAGACTCGACGCACAAGACATCGGGAGCGACGATCGAGTTCGTCGAAGACGATAATTACGCGGATTCGCACGACGACGCCCTGGTGCTCGAGCTCAATATCGGGGGGTACGACATAGCGCGCGTTCTCGTCGACAACGGCAGCTCTGTGGACATGATCACCCACGAGTGCCTGCTTCGCATGAAGCTCGACGACCTCACCATCGGAGGCCGTCCCCGAAAGGTGTCGGGATTCAACGGTGACGTTACCACCTCGCTGGAACGGTTCAGCTAGCCGTGTACGCCGGGAGCGTGAGGAGGATGACTGAGTTCATGGTCCTCGATGTGGAATCGCACTTCAATGTGATCCTCGGAAGGCCATGGATTCATGCGATGAGAGTCGTGCCCTCCACCTATCATCAGTGCATCAAGTTCCCTGGGAAGGACGAGGGAGTTATCGAGGAGCTCCAAGGCTGTCGCGATGCCTACCGCATCTGTTATATGATGCATCATCGAGCGGCAAGCAGCGGGAAGAGACCCGAGAAGGCTCTCGAAAGCGGCAAAGTCGGCTTATAGCAATTAGCCGTCGCCGCCCCGCCTCCACCGACGACGAAGCGAAGGAAGAGGCGCAAGAAGAAAGGGAAAAAAGGAGATCCCGGAATTCCAGGGATCCTTAGCGCCGAGGACGTGGAGGACCAGGCGACAGAAGAGCGGAGCGGTGGGCCACAGGTCGAGGAGGTCGAGCAGGTCTGCATCGACGAGACTGATCCGACAAGAACCGTCGGAGTAGGTGCGAGACTTGATCCAGAGGTGAAAGCCCAACTGGTGGAGTTCCTGAAGAGAAACAAGGGAAGCTTCGCATGGACCAACGACGACATGCCAGGGATTGATCCTGCGGTGATCACTCACCGGCTCAACACCGACCCTAATCATCGGCCGGTCATACAGAAGAGGAGGAAAATGGCGGCCGACAGGAACAAGGTCATCAACGACGAGGTGGACAGGTTGTTAGCGATTGGAACTGTCCGGGAGCTCAAGTACCCCGAATGGCTGGCCAACACCGTCGTCATACAGAAGAAGAACGGCAAGTGGAGGGTCTGCGTGGACTATGTCGATCTCAACAAGGCGTGTCCGAATGATAGCTTTCCGATGCCCCACATCGACCGCCTAGTCGAGGCGACCATCGGGTACAAGCTTATGAGCTTCATGGACGCCTATTCCGGGTATCACCAGATCAGGATGCACCCCGATGACGAGGAGAAAACCGCCTTCATCAGCGAGCGGGGGACGTACTGCTACAAAGTCATGCCGTTCGGACTGAAGAACGCCGGCCCCACTTATCAGCGGCTCATGACGAAGATGTTCCACGATCAGATAGGGGAATCGCTAGAGGTGTACATCGACGACCTGGTCGTCAAGTCTTTAAAGGTTGCCATGCACATCGAGCATCTGGAGAAATGTTTTCGGGTCCTCAACGAGCATAAGATGAAGCTGAACCCGACGAAGTGCACCTTCGGCATCTCGTCCGGAAAGTTCTTGGGCTTCAGGGTGACCCGTCGCGGAATCGAGGCTAGCCCCGACCAAGTCGAAGCCTTCCGGAGCATGCCCTCGCCTCGCAATCGAAGGGAGGTCCAGAAGCTGACGGGACGGATCAACGCGCTCGGACGATTTATCTCGCGGCAGACGGACCGAACCCTTCTCTTCTATGAGCTGCTGAAGAAGAATAAGAAGTTCGAGTGGACGCAGGAGTGCGATGAGGCGTTCCAAGCATTGAAGGCTTACCTCTCGTCGCCGCCGGTCATGACGAAGCCGGAGCCAGGAGAGCCTCTGTTCCTATACCTCGCGGTTTCCGACCACGCGATAAGCCAGGTGTTAGTGCGAGAGGAGAAGGGGGAGCAGAAGCCCGTTTCGTATATTAGCCGGAAGCTCCTTGACGCCGAGACGCGGTACCCCCAGGTTGAAAAGCTGGCTCTCGCATTATTCGACGCATAGGAAAAATTGAGATTCCATTTTCAGATGCACACCATCGTCGTCATGACGGACAGGCCCGTCAGGTCCATTCTTCACAGCCCGAACCAGTCAGGGAGGATCACGAAGTGGTCGATCAAGTTAGGAGCGTACGACATCGAGTATCGCCTCAGAACCAGCTTGAAATCACAGGTCCTTGCTGACTTCCTCATCGAGTTGCCGAAGGAGCTCGTGGATTCGCGCGACGAGACGGGGATGTGGAGGCTCCTCGTTGATGGGTCGTCAACGTCGCTCGGATCGGGTATCGGGATCAGGCTCGTCTCCCCGATCGGAGAGGTCGTGGAAAAAGCTTGTCGCCTCGCTTTCCGGGCCACGAACAACGAGGCCGAGTACGAGGCTCTCATCGTCGGGATGCAATCGGCTCTGGCTTTGGGCGTGAAGAAGGTAAACGCTTTCTCGGACTCTCAGTTAGTGGTCAAGCAGGTTAACGGGGAGTACGAGAAGAACGACGAAAGGATAGAGGCATACGCCGGGGTTGTCGAATCCCTGTCGAAGAAATTCAACTTTTGGACTTTAACGCAGGTTTTGAGGGGCGATAACAACCACGCCGACGCGCTGGCTGGCTTGGGCTCCACGACCGAAATCGACGAGCTCCGGTCGATCACCGTCGAGACGGTCGAGAGGCCCAGTATCAAGCGAGAAGAAGGTCCGCCAAAGAAGAAGCGTAGGGCCAGCGACAACACCTCCGGGAAGATGGACGATGAGGTTGACGCTCAGGAGATCCTCGACATCGAGTGCGAGAACCTGAGTCCCGACGAGCAGGGAATCATAGACGATGACGAAGAAGAGGATTGGCGCACCCCTCTTCGAAGGTACATCCTCGACGGAACGTTACCCGATGACAGGCAAGAGGCCAGGAAGTTGCGAACCAAGAGCGCAAAGTATTCTGTTCTGAATGGCAGGCTATACAGGGCGAGCTTCGAGGGAATACTACTGCGATGCTTAGGCAAGAAGGAGGCAGAGTACGTTATGGGAGAAATCCACGGCGGGGAGTGCGGAAATCACTCCGGCGGCCGATCCCTCCTTCGAAAGGCCAAGCGGCAAGGCTTCTTTTGGGAAACCATGGTCGCGGATTGCGCCGACCACACCAAGAAGTGCGATAAGTGCCAGCCCCATGCTCCAGCGATAAATTGCCCAGCCGAGAAGCTGTCGGTAGTCTCCGTCCCGTACCCCTTCATGAAGTGGTCGATGGATATCGTCGGTCCTATGCCTACCGGCTCCCGACAGCGGAGGTTTATGCTGGTAGTAACGGACTTCTTCACTAAGTGGTCCGAAGCAGAGGCATACGCCAACATCAAGGATTCGGACGACGAGAGCTATGTCTGGAAGAACGTAATTACACGTTTTGGTCTGCCTCGTGAGATCATCGCCGATAACGGGTCCCAGTTCATCTCGAAGAGATTCCAGGACTTCTGCGCTCGATGGAGAATAAAGCTGAACACGTCAACGCCGAGATACCCGCAGGGAAACGGAAACGCGGAAGCGATCAATCGCACCATCGTCGACAGCATCAAGAAAAGGCTCGACGAGAAGAAGGGCTTGTGGGCCGATGAGCTCCCCGGAGTTCTTTGGGCCTACCGCACGACTCCCCACTCGGCCACCGGCGAGACCCCTTTCGCACTCGCCTTCGGGGTCGAAGCGGTGATACCGGCGGAGGTGGGAGTACCCAGTCTGCGACGAACGTGGGCTCCAAGCCATTCGGGCGACAACAGCCAAGGACTGCTCCATCAACTGGACCACATCGACGAAAGGCGAGAGCGAGCTAAAGCGCACATCGTCAACTACCAAATTACCATCGCTCGATTCTACAATAAAAGCGTGCGCCCTCGACAGTTTAGGGTCGGAGAGCTGGTGCTCCGCAAGGTTTTCCAGAACACGGCGGAGCTGAACGCGGGGAAGCTCGGACAGAATTGGGAAGGCCCATACAAGGTCGTGGAGGTAGTCAAACCGGGAGTCTACAGGCTCGAGAACTTGGCCGGCCTCGAGGTGGTTCGGAGTTGGAATGTCAAGCACCTCAAAAAGTTTTATCAGTAGGTCTTGTATCCCCAATTCCTCATATTTACATGCTATATTAACTGTCTTAACTGTCTTAATGGGAAGTCCCGACCCACTTGTTCGGGACCGCTCACAGCCCCGGCTTGTTTCTAATAAAGACAGGGAGTACTCTTCCCTCGCGAGCCGCACCCGTATGGGGGACTCGAAGGGTTTAATGAGGCTCGCCTTTATGGCAAACTATCTCTCTAACAATCTTACAGGCTCAAATTTACGAACAACCTCAAAATAAGAGCAGTGCACGATCAGCCGCAACCCGAGCATCGATGGCAAAATCAAACACATTAAAATAAAGCGCGAAACAAAGCGAAAATAACAGAGCCTAAATACGGCACGCGAGCAAAATCGAAAGGCAAAAAGTGCCATCGTCATCGAACCTCTAAGTACGCCGCCGTGGCGAGAACGACATTATCATCGGACTCGTCACCGCTTGCGACTTAGATGAAAAAGAAAAAAGGGCCTCGACAAAAGTCTCGATGGCACCATGAAAAAGAAAAAAGGGCCTCGACGAAAGTCTCGATGGCACCATGAAAAAGAAAAAAGGGCCTCGACAAAAGTCTCGATGGCACCATGAAAAAGAAAAAAGGGCCTCGACGAAAGTCTCGATGGCACCATGAAAAAGAAAAAAAGGGCCTCGACAAAAGTCTCGATGGCACCATGAAAAAGAAAAAAAAGGGCCTCGACAAAAATCTCGATGGCACCGGGGAAAAGAAAAAGAACCTCGACATAGGTATCGAGGGCACTACAAAGAGCTAGCGATGAGAAGCAGTATCGCGACCAGTTCCCCCCTCCACCTTCATTTACTACGTTCGTTTCGTTTTCAAAAAAAAAGGGGGGGGGGGAAGGAGAGGATGTACATGCCAACATCCTCCACACCAAGATCCCGTATAGAGAAAGCCACATATTTATACAACAACGACATAATTACAGAAGGCCTTTGCTTACTCATACGTCAAAAAGCTTATAACATTCACATTTTACATCTGAGCCTTGTAAGCAAAAACACTACAAATTTCGTAGGTGGGAAAAACAAAAAACAGCCTAAGCTTATAACAGTTCAGCGTCAGCCCTCGTCGGATTCAAGAACGGAGTCGGCGAGGTCCTCGATGTAGTCTGATGCCGCTCGGTCGAGAATGTCCTCGGCGAAGTCCAAGAAGGCGGCCAAATGACGCGGGTCTTGAGCAAGGAACTTCGTCAAAGCAGTCAGCGGCAACAGGTCCAAGCGGTGAGCCGCAGAGGAGCTTTCTTCGATGTCCGTCGAAGGAGGTACCGCGATCCAAAGAGCTAGGATGTTGATCAGGTCGCGCACCAGGGCGTAATGCTCTGGATCCTCGGCGAGGAACGATGCGATCACGCCCTCGTCAGGCCTCAGAGGCCAAGAAACGAGAGGTAGCTCGTCGACCTGCGAGAAGAAGGGTGAGAATAGGTGACCCCAATAAAACGAGAAACCTGAGGAAAACGACAGTCGCGATTCAATAACTAAACTTCAGTAGAGGAAATAAAAATCTTTTTCATTCATTAAGTGTTCGGGGAGTACAAAGAAAGGGCCCAAGGCCAAAGCAAAAAAAATAATAACAGCAAAGGTCGCAAAGGAAAAATCAAAATATACATAGGCAATTTCCCTATGGAAGATCGTCCTGTACCGTCGGCTCTTGGATCGAGAGGGTCTCGTCGTTGGTCCCGTACTCGTCGACGGAGTCCGAAGCCGAGGCAGTCGTCCCCGCGGCGAAGGCGGCCAGCCTCTCGGACTCGATGGAGGGAGGATCGCAAGGTGAGAGAGGCAGCGAATCCAGAGGAAGAGCAGACCTCACCTCTAGCTCCTCCACCTTCGCGGAATGCTCCTCGATGATCCCGCGCCACTTCGGCAAGAGGGGCAGTAGTTTCCCCACCGTCGCGACAGGGGGAAGCTTCTCGACCATATCGAGGTTGGCCTTATAGCCGGCAACCATGCGGTGATGATCGACAGACTCGTCGAGAGCTGTGAACCTCTCATCGCGACGGTGGATTTTGGCCTTAGCCTTCTCGAAGAGACGCAGCCGGGCACTGCGTTCCTCGACGACCTCCGCTTGCGCGCCCTCCAGCTCGTCGGCAAGCTTCTTCAGTGCGTTGGTCACCCGGGAGACCAAGCGACTCTCTTCCTCGGGGGACGCGCCGATGGCCTCGCTCAGGCGAGCCAGCCTCCTCGTCTTCTTCTCGAGCGCCGCGGTGAGGTCGTGAGTCGCACGTCGATGGCGCTCCGCCTCGTCGACGAGGGCACGTTTCTGCTCCTCGATCTTCTGCTCGGCCTGCCGACGAAGGGAGGCTTCCTTCTCCAGGGCGGCCTTGGCTTCTTCGAGGGCCTGGCGGCCTCGAGTGGCTTCTTCCCGGTACCTTCGCTCCCCAGCGATGGAGATTTGAAGGTGATTCTCGAGCTCGGCCTTGGCGCTCATCTCGCTCTTTTCGGCCGCATAGGCATGGGAAGCATCACGCTCGTCGTGGATCAAGTCGTTCAAGAGCGCGATACCTTAGATCGTGAGAGCTGCCGCCTTGCGATAGCGAGAAGAGTCGGCCAACGAGCTAGCGGAAGGACGGAACTGTTGAGGAGACATCGACAGTCCATGGAGTGCATCGGCCGCGTATGTCTCCCATTCCTTCGAGGAGGAAGCCAGAGAAGGTGGATCAGGGAAGCTCGGGAAGCAAATGACGGCCGAGGCCTTCGCCATGCCTTGCGGGAACATCGGCAGAAGGGCGTCCGACGAGGAGGCGACCACCTTAGAAGGCTCTCCAGGAGCTTTCTTCCAAGGGTGAGGAGGTATGGCAAGGAGCGAGCGCTCGCTGCTTGTCGCCTCATGCGTTGCCGAGGCCTCCTCACTGGGCGAGACCTCAATCGAAGACGACTCGCAGGAGACGTTCGGCCCGAGCGGCGAAGTGCTTGCGGGAGGAACGCCGACGGCCTCCCGAGGCACCTCGTCTTGGGGCCCAGCAGCGGGCTGCGAGGCGCCCGGCTGGGCACCCTCAATCTGATCAGGCTGGGGAGTCGGCAGGAGAGTTGCCGCCGGGGTACCCTCGGCCGTTGCGACGGCCGCCTCGCGGGAAGAGGGCGACGGGGTGGAGATCTTGTCGGCCCCGAGGGCAGAGGCATCTCCGGTATCCTCGCCGCTCACGACCCCTGGGGCCGGATCCGGAAGGGCCTGCGCGGCGATCTCCGCGGTAGAAGGAGGAGGATCGACGAGAGGCTTCGTCGACTGAGAATCGACGACAGGCAGGACGACATCAGAGAAGTCCATGTTGCAGAAGTCGTCGTCGAAATTCACCTCCCGACGAGGGTGTCGAGAGTATCCGGTCGCGGGGCTGACGGAAGGAGTGACGATGATCGGCTCGGAGGCGGTCCCCGCGCCCGGTAGGACCTCTGTCGCAGCCTCGGACCCCTTCGGCGAGAGGTCCTCGCGCACGGCTTCGGAGCCAGGAGTGGGAGCGACCATCTCGTCGGTACGGGTCTCGAGCGGGGACCGACGGGGCGAGAGGTCGGTTTGGGAGTCGTCGCGTCGAGGGGATTCTCGGGGGGGAGGAGCCTCCGACGCACGACGGCTCGCAGCAGGTGGCGGCGTGTCGACAGCCCGACGGGGCGTGTCGGCGTCGGCCGCGTGCTTGGAGCGACGCTCAGAGGAGGCGTCATGGGGCGGGGGGTCGTTGTGCGAGATCACGCGGTCTCTTCTTTCTCGGGGGACCAACCCCAGATAGCCATCCTTGGACCGGTCTCGCGGGGGCGGCACCGGCGTCGGGGTGGTTTTGCTCTTCTGGCGAGAAGACTCCTCGCCGGTCTCGTCGAAATGAGATTTTCTCTTGCGGCTCTTCGCGGGAGCCTTGGGCGTCTTTTTCCGCTGAGGAGCCGACGAGCCCTTCCCGTCCTCATCGGCCCGAAATCCGGGCGGGAACAGCGAGCGAGGAGGCGGCCCCATGATGTTGCAGAGGCGGTAAATGCCCGAGTTCACGATCCGGGCAGCATTGAAGTCGAGGAACCAGTCGCGGCGATCGCTAGCGAGGAGCGCGTTGCGCACGCTCGTGAAGCGAGCCACGACATCCTTGTCGGTCGATGGCGAGAACTTGGGGAGATCCTTGTCGCCGATCCAGGCGCGGGGCAGCTCCGCGTGGTTGGGCCCGAACGTCGACGCGCTCACGCGCGTGAAGAAGTAGCGGTTCTCCCACATCGCCTCCTTATTGGGAGGGTTCAGGAGGATATGCGGCTGGTTTCGGTGAGACAGCGAGAGGCGCCCAATGTTCTTGGGGTTCCTCGAGAAGAAGTACAGGGTCATGAGGTCCTCCAGAGTGACCTCGACCCCCTGTTCCAGGCCCAGCACGAGGGTGCACAAGAGGAGCCGGAGAGAGTTAGGGCTCACCTGAGTTATCGGCACCTTGAAGGCCACCAAGAAGGCCACGATTAGGTTCGGCACTGGAAGGTGGAGGCCGACGTCAGAGAAGAAGTGCTCGTAGATGGCTATGCAGTCGTCTTGAGGCTCGTCGGCGCGCTCACCAGGATACGGGAGCCTGAGGAGGTATTTCTCGCTGTCAATGTAATTCGCGATGAAGTGGTCCCGGTGCGCCTCCGTCAAGATGGACAGAGGGGACCTGGTCTGGAAGATTTTGCCGGCCATGGCCATGTTCGGGGGAGGGCTGAGAGAGAGAGAGACAAACAGGGAGAAGACAGGAGCGTCGAGAGAGTAAGGAGGTGCGAATGCGAGTTTGAAAGTGAATAGAAGAAGGAAAAAAGAATTTTGAGTATAAGAAAGGGGACGGAGGAAGGCGGAGGGGCGCGATTCGATCGGACGGCTCAGGATGGAAGCGTGTGCAGGCTGTCGACGGTCGAGATGAAGGAGCCGTTGGGAATCCCATAAAGTAGGCACTCGAGTGCCTGGGAAACCCCGCATTAAATGCGGGTGGGATTCGAGGCGTCGCTGCATGCGTGGTGATAGGACGTCGACACGTCGACTCGGGAAGTTGATTCCTCATCGCGAGGGTACTGTCGTCGAGCGGAGGTCCTCGGAAGCTTGGCCCCGTCGCCCGATGATAGCCGTCGCGCGGCGGGTCTCCTATGCATTTTCTCATCGCGGGGAGTTCGTCGGCGATCGATGACCCTCGGGAGGGTGATCTTGTCGCTCGATGAGGATCATCGCGCGGAGTTTCTTCCTCTTACATTTTCCCAAGTGCTCACACTTGGCAAAATGGGGGACTGACTGTTAAGGTCGGATTTGGTCAAATCCATTCTCAACTTTACACTTGTAGTTTTCCCATAAAACGACGAAGGCCGGGGCGGGCGAGATGGTGACAGGCCCACGGCCCATCAGGAGAAGCGATGATCGAGGAGGAGCCTCAAGCCCATTAAGGTCTAGGGTTTCTCTCCATAATGCGACAAGGGAGTACGGCCTGAGGGGGACCACTGCTGGGCAGTGCGCTCAGGATATGGCAGGGGGACAACGTTAGTGGAAACGAGCTCTTTTGGCAGCCGTCGGGAATGTCAGAGAGAAGGACCACAGAATATTTGAAGGGGGGACCACCAGAAAATCATCCAAGGGATTCGAGCCGAGGAGGTCCGAGCGTCGCTATAAATAGAGAGGGAGCTCCCATTTGGAGGGGTTGGTCGATATCGAGAGAAAGAGGAGAGTACAGTGTCATCGCATAGTATTTAGAGAGTCTTTGCGTAACGTATTTGATACTGCTAGTTTTGGCATTAATCGTATTCTTCGTCGAGGTTCCAAGCTATAAACGGAAGAAACCGATCCCCTTTGTAATCATAATCAATCAAAGATACCCCTTCATTCGTTTAATTTGTGTGTTTGCATTGTGTATTTTTGTGACTGTAAGGCGGTGTGAATCGCCCTCTACAATATCTTTGTTGGAGTCAAATCGATAATATATAAATTATTGAGAAAATAATACAATAACAATGTAAAATTCGTTTTTTTTTTTTTTACTTACAAATGATACTTTATACACACACCTTATCCTGGACGAATTTTAATAAGTAGAAATAAATTATAATTGTACTTACTGAGTTGAGTTGTGTAAGAAAATAAAAAAAAACGAGCCACCCAACGGCCAACACAATACAAACGGGTCAAATATAACCGACTCAGAGCCCAGAAGCAAAGGACAGGGTAGGGTTATCGATTATTCGGGTCGGGTCATCCAGAACATCCGGATCCATAGTACTTCTCTTCCCTCTGTCTCAGACTCTTCATCGCCCAGCCCACTATAAAAGCCACACACACTCTCACACCCCCGATTTTCCGTTTCATTTTCCCACAATATTTTTGAAACAGAAAAACAAAATTCTCTGCGTTCTTCGATTCCAACCCCTAAAATCCATATACATATATATCTATACCAATTTGTGCGCCGTATACCAACAGTGTATGTATTGCGAGCTTTGTTGATTCGGAATTGCGATTTCCCTTTCTTCCTGTTGAGGCCGCCATGGACAACGACGAGCAAGCTCGGACCGACGAGCCGCTCGACCGTGCTCCTCCTCCGCCGCCGCCGCTTCTGACGGCGTCGGTTCCGTCGCAGGGAGACGAGGAAGAGGACGACGACGACGAGGACTACGAGGAGGAGGAGGAGGAGGCGAAGAACGAGGATGACGAGTTGATTGCCAAGGCTCTCAAGCTCATAGAGAAGATCACTTCCTCCCCTGAAAACCCTAACCCTGCCGTCCTTCACGCGCTCGCTACGCTCTTCGAAACGCAGGAGTCACAGTAAGCTTTCTTCCTTCTTACTTACTTGTGGGCAAATAACGGTTTCTTGCTTTGCTTTGAAAAGTGCGTTTCCTTGATATACACTGTAGTATTTGGTATTGAATTTGATGCTGAGGCTGTCAAATGGCTATGTTTGCGTTCAAATTGCATTTGTTTCTTAGAAGAGCTTGGAAATTAAGTGTAGTGAGAGATTAGATTATAAGGAGGCTTGAAACCAAAGCTGGTTATCTTGGTATAGGGGTTCATGAGTTAGGTGTCATAAGCTCAGAGTTAGGAACGTTAGAGCAGGCAAGCCCGGGATAAGCGCTCACCTTGTTAATGAAATGGATGAAAATAAGTTTGCCTCGGAAAATATGTTGATTTGCAATCTTTATTCTGGATTGAGTTATTTAAAGGGTTTTTTTTCTGAGTTCTTTTGGATTGAGTTACTTTCTTGTGGTACTTGTATTATCATTTTGTTAATTGCAACTTTCGTGTAACATATGTTAATGCAGATTTTTGGAAGAGAATGGTCATGTAGCCAGCAATAGCCGTTCTTCTCATAACATTGGACGTCTCGGTAACGTAGTCAGGGTAATTTGCTTTAGCTTGCAATACTGTCATTCTTGCCGATTACGAGGAGTGTGGTTCATTACTTTATAGATGAAGTATTTACTTCGAAAGCTTTGCCTCATTTGCAGGAGAATGATGATTTCTTCGAGTTAATTTCTTCAACATACCTATCAGGAACGAGTTACCCTGTGTCTGTCCAGGCAGCCGCTACACGACTTCTTCTTAGCTGTTCAGTGACATGGATTGTAAGATTTTATTTTTTCTTCTGGGTTGATAGACTTCCTTTAGGTAGTAATCACTAATTAGTTCTTCTGAATGTGGTACAGATACAGTATCCTCATGTCTTAGACGAAGATGTAATGAACAACGTAAAAAATAGGGTGATGGAAAAGAGTCCTGGATCTTCTTGCGAAGACCATGGTTCAAAACATGAGAGCAGGGAGACCTTGGATTCTCAAATGCTGAAGACATATTCGACAGGACTCCTTGCTTATTTACTGACTGGGTATGCGGATTTTATGTGTACTTCACTTTCTCATTCCGTCTTGGTGTTTTTTAGCCAATTAACTTTACTGGTTTTATATTATTTTTACTAATGCAGTGGTGGGTCCATTGTTGAAGACGTTTTGACATCTAGATTGTCTGCTGAGCTTATGCGTTATCTTCGCATACGAGTCTTGGGGGAGACGAGTTCTAGTCAGAAAGAATCTGGTCACCTACCTGATGGAAAAAATGTGTCTGGTGCTAATACACGAGTTAGAGAAGAAGGTCGGAATAAGGCGAGGCAGGTTCTTGAAGTTGCAGATGAAAGGCCTCTAGATGAGCTTACGGCGGAGAGGAATCACGAAAGAATAGCAAATGATCAAGCATACGGAGAAGATTTGGGTGATGATGGACGACCAGATAGTGGTAACGATGAGGACAGGTGGCGCGCACATGATTTACGTGAGGGGAAGGCAAAGCTTGACGATATTGATGAAAATGGGAGAGATGATACTGCAAGGCGCAAACTTGGCCGTGGATGGATGAAGTCTAGAGGAAAGATAAGATCTAATGAAGGGTTCCTTGAGAATGAACAGCCACTGACCTCGCCAGTATCAGGACGGAGTAATAGAGACAAAAGTTCCTCAAGAGCCTTGGATGTGAAAAAAGTGTCAGATGCTAAAAAGTATCTGAGTAGAAATATCTCTGATCTATACCCTTTGGAAAGAGGAGAAAATGACGATTGTTTCCAGGATTGCAGAGTTGGAAATAAAGATTTTTCTGATCTGGTGAAGAAAGCTGTTATGGCTGCTGAAGCTGAAGCTAGAGCAGCCAATGCGCCTGAAGAAGCTGTTAAAGCAGCCGGTGATGCAGCTGCGGAAGCAGTCAAAAGTGCTGCCATTGAGGTTTATAAAATTAATCTCTCTCTCTCTCTCATGCTCGCACTGTCGCACACACACGCTTACACTTACACTTTCACTTATACACATGAAGTCTTGAACCGTAAAGGTTTTTACATTATGGTGTAACTCATCTTATGCAGGAATTTAAAACCACTAATAGCGACGAAGCTGCCGTTTCGGCTGCATCCAGAGTGGCCTCTACTGTGATTGATGCTGCCAATGCGGTTGAAATTTCAAGGTAGGCGACTTTTATTTGTTATCCAAGAACTCTGCTCAGTAGACAGTTATAACAACCTATTGCTATTGCTTGGTTGTAGGAAATCCCTAACTGCTGAAATCGAGACAGTGAAACCAAATCCTACAGAAACAGAACCCAGTGTGGATGTTGAAGAATATTCCGCTCCTGATGCTGATGCCCTTGCAAAGCTAAGAGAAAAGTACTGCATACAGTGCCTTGAAAGACTTGGGGAGTATGTTGAAGTTCTTGGTCCTGTACTGCATGAAAAAGGAGTTGACGTTTGTCTCGGAATGTTGCAACAGAACTCGAAGCACACTCTAGTTTCAGAGGTTGCAAAACTCTTGCCAGACATAATGAAGCTAATATGTGCTCTTGCTGCTCACCGGAAATTTGCTGCACTATTTGTAGATAGAGGTGGCATGCAAAAATTACTTGCTCTCCCTAGAGTTGCACTAACCTTCTTTGGTCTTTCTTCCTGCTTGTTTACAATTGGTTCTCTACAGGTATTTGCCATTTTATATATTTTTGTTTTCCGCAGACTGTATATACATTTTTTACCTATATTATTGTACTTGTGCATTGACTGTGTCGATTCTTACTGCCGTTGATGATCTGTTCAGGGAATTATGGAGCGTGTATGTGCTCTGCCCTCAGGCGTTATAAACCAGCTGGTTGAGCTAGCGCTTCAGCTTCTTGAGTGTCCGCAGGATCAAGCCAGAAAAAATGCGGCCTTGTTTTTCAGTGCTGCATTTGTTTTTAGAGCTGTCATTGACGCCTTTGATTCACAAGATGGCTTACAAAAAGTACTTGGGCACTTAAAAGAGGCTGCATCCGTAAGATCTGGAGTGAACTCTAGTGCATTGGGACTGTCTGCTTCAGGATCAGTCCGTAATGAGCGCTCACCTGCAGAAGTTCTGACATCATCTGAGAAGCAGATTGCTTATCATACTTGTGTAGCTCTGCGGCAATATTTCAGAGCTCATCTTCTCTTACTCATAGAGTCTATTCGTCCAAATAAAAGCAATCGAAGTGCAGCTCGGAATGTTTCAAGTGTAAGGGCAGCCTACAAACCCCTTGACATTAGCAATGAGGCTCTTGATGCTGTGTTTCTCCAGCTCCAGAAAGACCGTAAATTGGGTCTCGCTTTTGTCAGGAGTCGTTGGCCTGCAGTTGAGAAGTTTCTAGGCTTCAGTGGTCATATAATCATGTTGGAATTATGTCAGGTGCATTTTATTTGGCTTTATTTCTGCTTCCATGACGCACTTTCTTGACAAAATCTGTTTTTCCTTAAATCAAGCAAGCTTAAGCCATGTTGACTTTTCCCCTTGTGCAGGCCCCACCCGTTGAACGTTATTTGCATGATTTACTTCAGTTTGCATTGGGTGTGCTTCATATTATTACGCTCGTACCTAACAGCCGCAAACTGATTGTGAGTGCCACGCTGAGCAATAACCGTGTGGGAATAGCAGTTATTTTGGATGCAGCAAGTGTTGCCGGTAGTTATATGGACCCGGAGGTAAGATCTTCTTTGCATAATACGTAGCTAGATTTGAGCTTTGTAAGTGCATGTGGAAAAATGCAACTATATCTACTTGACAAAACAAAAATATAAAAAAACTACACATAAATGACTAATTTATTTATTATTTATTATGTTGCAAAAGCCAAACGTTCAGTATGACATTCCTCGTCTCTCCTAGCTTTGGCCGTTCCCCCATTTTTCAACCTTCTCTTCCTCTCGCTTTCTTTAGCCAATTAGTCTTAAATCTTGTATTGTTGTTTTGTAATTTGACAGATCATTCACCCAGCACTGAATGTGTTGGTCAATCTTGTGTGTCCTCCACCTTCAATCAGCAATAGACCTCCTTTGCCTTCTCAAGGCCAGCAGTCTGCTGCTGCACAAACCACAAACGGTCTTTCTCTGGAGACTAGAGAGAGAAACGTGGAACGCAACGTGCAGGTGAATGAGAGAGGAGGAGAGTCTGCTATTACTGAACGAGGCAGTGCGTCTATACTTGCGATGCAAGGCAATTTACAAGCCGCTCCTCCAACGCCAGTTTCAGGACTGGTTGGCGATCGTAGGATATCATTGGGTGCCGGGGCAGGCTGTGCTGGTCTGGCTACACAGTTAGAACAGGGATATCGTCAGGCCCGAGAGGCCGTCCGGGCCAATAATGGTATAAAGGTTCTGCTTGGTCTTATAAACCAACGTGTTAACTCACCGCCTCTTGACTGTCTCCGTGCACTTGCTTGCCGAGTTCTACTTGGGCTAGCTAGAGATGATGTCATTGCGCACATATTGACAAAGCTTCAGGTAATAAATGGTTTGTTAGGCCCTTAAATGTCTGTGCAAAAATATGTGAGAAGCAGCAAAGGCAAAGTAATCTTTTTGTGAACTAAGGGTAGTTTGTTCTATTCTATCATCTTTGTTAGGGTTTATTATCTGGAAGCAAAGTTGTACTAGGCTCTTTTTGGTTGTGTTCGATAAATCAAGTAATTTGTTGCTTATAGTGGAGAACTATGGAGAAATTGACCTTCCTATTGAATTGAAGGCTGTTTTGGACATAGTCGAATTATACTGAATTTGGTTTGACTCTGCGGACTACCTCCGTTTAATAATATCAAGATACAGTTGTTAATATTAAGGAGGAATTATAAGTACTTTGAATGTGCACTTTGTTCGTGTACTTTTAGTACCGATTAAGAAACTAGAGTTGAAAGTGTTAGATTTTTTTTATACATGAGCCGGTTGCTTCATTTAATTATTTAAATTCTATAATAATTGTTGCAATCTGATGTTATAGGTAGGGAAAAAGCTATCTGATTTGATACGAGAAACAGGTAGCCAAGCCAATGGAACACAAGGGAGATGGCAAACCGAGCTTTCTCAGGCAGCAATCGAGTTAATTGGGGTAAGCATATATTTCTTGTTTTAAAATTAATAGTATTTAAACTCCAGCTGGATGAATTGTACAGTAAGTAACGCAGTATCATACTGTTTTTGTAGATTGTGACGAATTCAGGTCGTGCGAGTACATTTGCAGCTTCAGATGCGGCTACTCCGACATTGAGGCGCATAGAAAGAGCAGCAATAGCTGCTGCCACTCCGATCACTTATCATTCCAGGTACTTGGTGCCCTTCCTCTTTCAATTATCTTAATTCTTATGTTACTCGGTTTGGCTGACGTTGTTTTCTCAGGGAACTTCTACTCTTGATTCACGAGCACCTTCAGGCCTCTGGTTTGGGAGAAGCAGCCTCAACGCTGCTGAGAGAGGCGCAATTGACACCTTTGCCCTCCTTGGCCGCACCTTCTTCCTTAGCGCACCAGACTTCCGCACAAGAGAGCTCTTCTTTGCAGTTTCACTGGCCATTTGGCCGGGCAGCTTGTGGATTTCTCACCAATAAATCTAAGCTTACTGCAGTGGAGGAGGACTCGGTTCCGAAGCTCAATCCCAACTACTCATATTTAAAGAAGAAACAACTTCTCTTCTCACCTAGTTTTGGTTCGCACTCAAGAAGTCAGGACTCTCACCATTCTTCATCACTTCGGAAGCTCTCCAGTGCGATGAGACAACCCTCAGTACTGGCAAGTGCTTCAGAGCCTCCAACGGATCAGCCCTCGTCAAAGCCCAACGCTGATGCAGAAGCTCAGTGCAAGACTCCGATCACATTGCCTCTGAAGCGTAAATTGACAGAGATGAAGGAAGTTGGGCTTCCGTCTTCATCCGCAAAGCGCCTCCACAATGCCGAGCAAGGGCTTAAATCACCTGTGGGTCAAACGCCAAATACTTTACGCAAACATGATGCTGCTGGTTTCTCTACTCCGAGCGCCAGTAGCTGGCGCTCAACGGTGAGTGGCTTTCCGTCGGATTATCCGGACGATAATCAATTCATGGCGACGCCATCCTCGCTGATTGGGTTTCAAACTGATGCTCAGAACACGGCAAACTCTGAGCGGGTGACTTTGGATTCGCTGGTGGTTCAGTACTTGAAGCACCAGCACCGGCAGTGCCCTGCCCCGATCACAACGCTTCCGCCGCTCTCTCTCCTCCAGCCGCACGTCTGCCCCGAGCCAAAGCGCAGCCTCGAAGCCCCGTCAAACGTGACGTCCCGACTTGGAATCCGTGAGTTCAAGAGCACCTACAGCGGGGTCCATGGAAACCGCCGTGATCGCCAGTTCGTGTACAGCCGTTTCCGGCCGTGGAGGACATGCCGGGATGACAGCGGTGCGCCGCTGACATGTGTCGCTTTCCTCGGCGACACCTCTCACATAGCTGTGGGAGTCCACTCTGGAGAGGTCAAAATTTTCGACGCCAACAGCAACACCGTGCTGGAAAGTTGCCATAGTCACCAATCTCCAGTGACAATTGTGCAGTCTTATGTTGGAAGAGAGGCACAGCTCTTGCTTTCTTCGAGTGCCTCAGAAGTGCGGTTGTGGGATGCGGCGGCTCTTTCTGGTGGACCGACGCACCCGTTTGAAGGCTGCAAGGCAGCGAAGTTTAGCAACTCCGGCGACATTTTCGCCGCCCTTTCAGCGGAGCAGGGCCGGCGGGAGATTCTTCTCTTTGACATCGCGACGTGCCAGGAGGAGCTTAAATTGGTTGACGCAACCACGAGCTCGACGGGTCGGGGAAGTTTCTATTCCCTTCCGCACTTCAATCCTCTGGACATGATGATCCTGTGGAACGGAGTCTTGTGGGACAGGCGGCTTCAGAATCCGGTTTATCGTTTCGATCAGTTCACTGATTACGGCGGCGGAGGCTTCCATCCCGCCGGAAACGAGGTAAGTGAAATGACATACTGCTTTTGAATAGTTCTTTATTTTCTTTTTCTGAATAGTTAATTTTGTCTCTACTATTTAAATATATACTGATCGTTGTATTGTGGAAAAGGTGATTATAAACTCGGAGGTTTGGGATCTTCGGAAGTTCCGGCTCCTCCGCAGCGTGCCATCTCTTGACCAGACGACGATAACGTTCAACGCCCGTGGTGACGTCATATACGCATATCTCCGGCGGAACTTTGAAGATGTAATGTCGGCATTCAACACGCGACGATCGAAGCACCCACTCTTTTCGGCATTCCGTACTTTGGATGCCATCAACTACTCCGACATTGCCACCATCCCCGTTGACCGCTGCGTCCTTGACTTCGCCGCTGAGCCCACCGACTCCTCCGTCGGCCTCATAACCATGGACGACCAAGAAGAGATGTATGCATCAGCTAGGGTCTACGAGATTGGCCGCCGGCGCCCCACCGATGATGATTCCGACCCCGACGACGCCGAGAGCGAGGACGAGGATGATGAGGATGACGACGATGATGATGTGGACATCGATCCATTGCTTGGCCCGGATATCAATCTTGACGGCGATAGTGACGGTGGCGATATGAGCAACGATGATGATAGCTTGTCGGATTTGGACGATGATGACGATGACGGCGATTTTATGGACGAGTTGGGCTTTGGCGGTGGTGGTGGGATTTTTGGTCTCATGACGGACGGTGAAGATGACGGGGATGACAGTCAACTGCTTGACTCCGGTAGTAGCGACGAAGATGATTTTGTTGGCAACAGTTTTGGTTATTGAGCAAAAATCGTTACATATTGTAATTATTTTACCCGTTTCCGTGGTTTACTTGGCAAGAACATAATCAAATTTCATTCAATTATTATACACATTAAAAAGTGAAACTAAACTGCAAAACTGGCAAACTTGGTTATGAAAATTGATTTCTTCACAAAAATATTGTATTACCAAATGTTTAATAACTACAAATTGATCCACGAATTAGAAAATTACGTTTTAATCCTCAACATCTCTTGATGTTTGATTTGATCACTTTTCAGTTTTCATAATTGTCAATTATTTATTTATTTATTTATTTATTTTGATAGTGGTGTTGAAATACGTCCAACATACATAAAAATTACCATTAATTATTAGTATTTAAATTTAAATAACTAAGAATTTTATTAAATATTGCTCTTATTCACTACAATAAAATTTAAAGTTAAGTGCGTATAATTAAGGGTTATTTTAAAAAATACCAATTTTGTGTCAAAGATTTAAGAAAATTGCCCACTGTGTATATTTTTTACTCTCACACATGAGCATTTTTTTTTTGAATTTTTGACACAAAATAGGTATTTCTTACAATTTCTATATAATTAATTAATAAATTATCGTAGGTTGAAATTTAACCTAAACTAAAATGAAAATGAACCATTTTGGCGGGAAAATAGTATATTATATTCCCTAAAAAACCATCCCTTCGTCTACTCTCTCTCTCTCTCTTTCGTTTCTCCATAGCTGCTTCACCATGCTCACCGGACCTCTAACCACCGATCATTCCCCGGACAGAGACTCCGGCGAAGGAGAGAAGCAGGTATTCTCGTCGGAGACAAATGCCAACTCCGATGCTGGAGAAGAAGAACTCGCGGAGTTGCGGCGTCGATGGGAGCTTGCCTCAGTCCTCAACTTTCTCACCGTAAATTCCCCTCTTTCATGGCTTTGGTTCATCTTTTTTTTTTTGTGCTTCTCGTTTCTCCATTGTTCGAGTTTGAATGTGACGATTTTATTCTCAGGTATTTGAGCCGTTGATCGAGAAAGGTTTGAAGATTTCAGCGGATGCTATTGAGAAGGGTTTGATTCTTCCGAACGCTCCGCTTGCTCAGCTTCACATCACGCTTCTCAAGGTTACGTTACGTTCCTTAGTTTCTCAATCGAAGAAAAGTCTGTGTGTTTCTTTCTTTCTTTCTTTTCCGAAACCAACGATTTACATGTTCTCCAGGGAATACCACCTTTTCGTAAAATGACATTGGATGGTTCGGACGAATGGGTGACCGTCCTTTGCAGGAAACTTGCTCCTTGGTGGCCTTGGGTAAGCCATTGTTTCGTTTCTCGAGAGACTTTGCAGATTCCGATATTCATAACCACTTTCTCACCTTACGCAACCTTGTGCGTCTAATTTTTTAGATAGCTGAAGGGAGAATTCCGCTCGTGGCGGACAAAGGGTATGCAGTACCAAACCGTCTCTGTTTTCGGATACCGAGCATTCATGATTTTTGTATAAATCGTCTTTTGCAGAAAGGAGATACCTGGGTACAAAAAACTTGATCCCACGACGCGTTTGCTCCTCTTGAAAGCACTTTGTGAACTTCGGCTTGAGGTATCATTTTTCGACCTCTCGGTTCTTCTTAAATGTCTACGGGTTTTTGCAACATTAGTTGGTATGCATTTTGCAGCAAGATGATGCATTGGCTTACATCAATGATGCCATCAAAGAAGGAACCGAAGCTACCTATTTTTCCAAAGCAGAGTTAGCCGGAGATGGAAACGGAGCTACCTTTTGGTAAGGCTAGGACGCCCACAATGCTTTAGTAGTGATGCCGTATTTCAGTTCTAAATTCTTTTCTTTCTTGCCATGCTTATGATAGGTATGAAGGAAATAAAACTGTCGGACATAGATTGTACAAAGGAGTAACGGCTTCTGAGAATAACAGAAGTTCTCGTGGGAGTAAATGCTTAAACCCGCCAAGTTTCCGGTGGGAAACATTGGCTACGGACCTCGAGGAATTTCGCCAAGTTGCGGTAAAGATCAAATTTAACGTTTCTGGCTTGCGCTGTCTTGTTAATCTAGAGTTCGAAGTCACCTTTTTCTTTCTCTGATTAACTGGCAGGATGAGTTTTCATCAAGCACAGTTTTTGCTGAAACTGTTGTTTCTACGACTATTAAAGATGAAGTTATTCCATATTTAGAAATGATGCAGAAGGTAAAAACTTATAACTTCCGATTAATTTATTAGAACCTGATCTTTTGAACAAAATGACAATCCAAAAGCTACAATAAATCAATAAACATGATATACTGTTATTGATTTGCTGCTGTGACCTAAAGATGTGATATTACTCCACAGCGAAAGGAATATGCAATGAACAAGAAGCTACGGAGAGAGATGGTTCTAAATCAACCTAGAAGTTCGGGCGGCGTGAGACCTACTCGGATGTGTCGCAGCCGCAACCCAATCAACTATGCATACGGCAAGCCTCTAATTCTTTTCGCAATTCGATAGTCTTCCCTTGTTTTAATTCTATAAACAAAAAAGCGGCAGGCAAATCCGCCAGCGAATTGAGCTCAATGGGGACAGTCCGTGGGCGCTTGCTGCTCAAGCTTTCTCTAATTACACGTCACGATGTTAAATCATTTTCAGTCATGTAGCAGTCAATTATATGAGAAAAGAGTTGTTGCTACTTAATGAGTAATTAATAAACTCTGATGTACTATTTCTTAATAGTTAACCACTAAATGGGTTTAAACTCATGCAAATAGTTGCTACTAAATTATCTTGAGTTCTTGTTGCCTGCTTTATTTCTTGGAATATAGATATCAGTGCGTGCATTATACACATGTCAACTTGTATCCATTTGATACATCCCAAGTGTTGAGTTTAAGTGTCGTTTAGAGAGTTAGTCGAGTCAATGTCATTAATTGTCTTATAGGTTAATTATGTCCACTAGGTTGTAATCTTCTTGCCTTATATAAGGGGGTTCATAGTAACGAGAATATTAGCCAAGAACCAATTACAAGACTTAGTCTCTCAAGAGGAGAGATTAGGTTTTGTGAAGGTTGGCATTTGTAACCAATTCTGTCATGTGTTCGTGATTCCGAGACTCGATCTTGGCTCATAACACCATTGTGTCTTGTATTGTATGTGTTGGAAATGAATGTGGTCAAATATCTTCTTTCCCTTTCGTTGGTGAATGTGCAGATGACTATGATCATACCATTGCCGAGGCTACAGGACTAAGGAGGTAAGTTTCTATACGTCTCTGTTATCTCTTCATGGCATGTAACTCCTATAACTTCTGTGAATTTCGGAGCTATATCATGAATATTTTAAATCTTATTGAGGATTCGCTCGTGATCGACATTGTGTATCAGAAAGAGGACAAGGAACAAAGAGGAAGGCAAAAGCGAAGGCGAAGAGAGCAATGACAGCAAGTCTCAGGGACTAATTTCTGGCGGAGGCGACGACGAAGACTGCGCTTATGTAGTTGACGACAGTGATTTCAGCGACTCAGGAGACTCCAAGCCGGACAGGAAGGGCCAGCAGACGGGCCGTGTCGTGGCTCCCAGACGTTTCGGCGAGCGCTGGAGCACAAGGCTTGCCGGAGGCTCTGGCCAGCCACAAGTGGAAATCGAAAGCTTGGGGAGTAAGAGAGTTTTGAAAGAACGACCGACCGTAGACGGTAATTTGGACTCGGGTGTTGTGGCGGATTCAGAAGACGGTGAATAGCTGAGCCGAGAGGCCATGGTTAGTTATTAGTTACTAATCTAAATCAGGAAATCACTTCTCCTAGTATAGCTTTTGGGTTTTGTAGAGGGAAGGAGATGTTTTGGAACTTTGGAAGTAAAGTAAAATGCAGCCTTTTAACTGATTCTAGTCCCTCAAATTCAATATATGGTTTGATCTTTTCACCATCTTTAAACTCTCGCCAAGTAGAGAGTAAATAACATTTTTATCTTGTTGTTATCCTTTTCATTACAACAGCAAGGGCTGACAATTTGGGGCCGGAAACGAGATACGATACATTGTAAATGAGTTCACGTTGATTTTAAACGGGTTTCGTTAGAAAGCATGGTACAGAGACGCGATAATAAGATTTGATCCTGAATAAAAGAATAATTATTCATTTTTATATAGGTTAAACAAGTAGAGACAGTTACCACCATTATTAAATAGAGCGTGTCTTTAAATTCATCTTCATACACGATTAATAAATAAGACGGCTCTGAGTCTATAAATCAATCAAAACCGATTCAAACACGACACTAACACAACGAAAACTACCAATTACCGCTCCTAATTCACAACATTTCTCAAGTGTTTCGTTCATAAAGCAAGTCTCTTGTAATACCAAAATCTGGGTTCCTTCTACATGAACATTTCGTCTTTAAACTCTTCCTAGCAATGCAACTAAGAGAAAAGCTAACCGGTGATCATGGTCCCGGCGCCCTCATCGGTCATGATCTCGAGCAGCAGCGAGTGTGGGACGCGGCCGTCGACAATGCTGGCGGTGCGCACGCCCTGCGCCAGGGAGCGCACGCAGCAGGCCACCTTCGGGATCATTCCGCCGGCTATAACGCCCTCGCTCACCATCTTCTTCACCCCCTTGATGTCGATTTCCTTCACCAGCGACGCCGGATCCTCCCGGTCCCACAGAATCCCCGCCACGTCGGTCAGCAGGATCAGCTTCTCCGCACCTAGCGCCGCCGCCAGCTCGCCCGCCACCGTGTCCGCATTGATGTTGTACTGCTGCCCGGCCTCGTCCGCCGCCACCGACGCTACCACGGGGATGTGCCCCCCGTCCACGATCGAGTTCAGCACCGTGGGGTCCACACGTGCCACCTCCCCAACGTACCCCAGCCTCTCCGCGTTGGCCGCTGGCCGCGCCGTCACCAGCCGCCCGTCGGCTCCGCAGAGCCCGACGGCGCGGGCGCCAGCGCGGTCGATCAGCGAGACCAGGTCCTTGTTGACCTTGCCGGCGAGAACCATTGAGACGACCTCCATGGTGGGGGCGTCGGTGACGCGCAGGCCGTCGAGGAAGCTGGCCTCGATGCCCAGGCGGCGCAGCCAGAGGTTGATCTCGGGGCCGCCGCCGTGGACGAGCACGGGGCGGAGGCCGACGCAGGAGAGGAGCACGAGGTCGTTGACGACGGAGGCCTGGAGCTCCGGCGACTTCATGGCGGCGCCGCCGTACTTGACGACGATGGTCTTGCCGCGGAACTTCTGGATGAAGGGGAGGGACTCGGAGAGGATGTCGACTCGGAGCTGACCCGGCGTGGGAGGGGGCGAGGCGGAGCTGGCGATGACCGAGAAATGGGTTCGTCGGCGGCGAGGGTTTGAGGGGAGCGATGGGGTCGGACAGAATTTGGATGTCAACATGGTTGTCAGAACAATGTCCGATTCTCACTCTCACAACAAAACAAAAAACTGCCCGATTACCTTCGAAGACCAACAAATTTGGCAGGGAATGAATAAGCGAGATCGCGCATTAATATTTCCACTTTTTTTATATTATTTTCTCTTTTTATGTCTTTCTGTTGGGCTGAATTTGTCTTAACTATTAAGGCCCGATAAAATCAAAAGCCCACTGAGGACAGTCAAGAGTCAAGGCTTACCGGCTCGAGTCCAAGCCTGTTAGACGAAGCTTGGAAGAAAAAAACTCAAGAAAATACCTCCATACGACCTTTAGGTGCCCCCGTCGACGAGCTCGAAAGGTTCCCGACAACCCCATGACGGCCTTAGAGGGTCCCCAGGGAAGTGACAACCACCTTAAAGGCTCCCACGACGATATCCCTGCCAAGACATGACAAGTTCTCCAGGCGACGTCCTCACAACTCACAAGTCACAGAGACAAGCTTTCTAGGCGACATCCCCTTAATGACAAACTTTTCTGGTGACGACAAGCTCCCATGGACTTAGTCTTCGGCAACATATTTGCCAAGGCAAGCTATTAGGTCGACGTGCAACACCTCGCCAACAAATCCGACAATAGGAATTACTCAACAACCATCACGCAACAAGACAACCCGAGTTCCCGCAGATGCTAAAAACGCTCCAAAGACGCCTTAGGACGCAACATACGGGCTCGTAAAACACTCGGAAATGGCATTTTCAAGGAATTTTCAAGGAATATTCCTTTTAGATACCCTAAAATAAGAAAAAGTGGTTACATTTTTTCCATATAAATTGAAGCCACATTCTCCACATTTTACAACATTCTCTCCTTAGAGCGTCTCTCTCTACTTTCTCTCTCTAAATATCGCCCCCTCCTCTGCGATTGTGTTCTTTGGCTCGCGTTCGATTGCCACCGAAGCTTGCCGGATGGCCCGAATTCGAGCTTAGACTTGTCGAGAAGGACCGGGCTCGCCAGGAATATTGTCCTCGCCACGGAGCTTGTCAAACGGGCCGACATCGCCTTGAAAGTTGCCAGGAATAATGGTTTTATAACGGAGCTCGTCGCAAGTTTAGTCCTTGACGACTGCCTGCATCAGATTTCTCCAGATCCTTAAAATTGCGCTCGCCTTAAGACATTGTCAGGCAACGCCATCCACTGAAGATCTCATCCACGAAGATTTATACCCTCGTCATGGAGCCTAGTCCTTGGACTTCAATAACCTTAAACTGCGTGATGACCTGATCCTTATTGATTACAAGTAAGTATGTAGGCAGCCTTGTTATAGTAACAGGGTGCGTCATCAATCTTTTCTTTTTGTGCATGCCCTCCTATTTTGCTGACAAATCGTCGTGGGCGGGAAAACCTCAGGAGAAGCTCGACGCCGAGAAGACGGTGCCATCTTCAGCAGAGTCGAAGCATCAGTCAACTGCCGTTGACTACCCACACAACTACATGGTTCGACCCTGGGCTCGAGCCATGAACCAAGTTCTAAGTTAATTGAAATTCGTGCATTAAGCATTTCTTTTTCAACTTTTATTTTCTTCGACGTTTTCGTGACTTTTTTTTATGAGAGGTATGTTTTTTTAACCCTTAATTTATGATGAAATGAAACATGGAGTCTTTTGTATTTCTCTAAATTCAAGTTTTTGAGAATGGTGATTTTGATGCACTGGGTCTAGCATTAGCATTCATCCGCGAATCAATAGGCAAAGGAAGGTACTTCGATCGGATATTTGTGCAACGAATCAACGATCGAGTTCGACTATCTCAGTAACTTTATTTATCTAGTTCGATTATTTATTTCTTATTTTTGTTGCTACATCACCAATTTTTTATTTATTTATTTGTCATAAATCCGATATGTTCTACAAAAACCCGCTCAAGAGCCCGCTAACTGCTTGACGAAATCGATTCTAAACCATAAACCCGACACTTCAATCTAAACTTCATTACTGATAATTTCTAGGACGCGAGTGAGAAAAGTCCGCTTGTAGGTCCTAAAGCAATTTCACTCCATTACACAACATTGATAAAAAATAAAAATAGGCGTGTAACTCGAGCAATTTCATACAGACTAAAAATTACACTCACTTATTTGCAGCTTCATTATGATATTTATTACATTTCCGAAACCGAGCCCAAAATAAATTACAAGAAAAGAAAAACAGCTAAAATAAAAACTAAATGTTCTTCAAAGGTTTACTAAATTACAATAGATTGAGTTTCCTGAGATAGCATAATCTTAATTTCTCATATAACTAATAAATTACCAGGACACCGAGGTCTAAGCATGGACGTGCCGAGTTATCTAGCGCCTCCAGTGCGACAAAGGAAATCCCAGTAGTAATTTAGCATGTGGTCGCTAGGCTTCACACGATCCCACTTCCCGGTACAAAATATCGCATATGCATCCGCTGCATACCTTGAGCAACAAGGCAAGCAAAACAACAAACACAAATAAAGTATAATGAGTACCGGAGAATTAAACAGCACCAATGTAAATAAAAGAAAATAGCCGAAGATTAGTTGTTCTTACTTGCCAATGCCATGCAACTGAGTGACGTGGGTCCAACTGTCTTCCAGATACTCGCGAGAGAAGCGCTGTATCATCACCGACCTCTTCCGTTGCAAGCCAAGAGGTTGAATGATCTTCTCGATCTCCTCCGTGGCAACCTGTGACTTCGAGGGGAAGATTCATACTTCTCAATGGGATAACAAATTCAAATTGAGGAAATAAAACTAAGTGTGCTTTATAGCTAACGATTGACCGATTCTATCGATGCTAACACAACCTGTCGCAGCTTTCGCGTTCGGACACAGTGTGAAAAGATCTTCTAAGATCTGTTTCGCCTGCAAATACAAATATTTCTTCAGTATAACATTCATTGACATGTTAATATTGATCACTTTTCATTGCATAATTACATGAAAAGAGGATTAAAGTATGAAAAAAGAAAAATACTAAGATACTCTTTGTTCCTAGAAAACAAGGACAGAGCTTTCCAAGTTCTGAAAATAGCTTCGAATCGCTCCGCAAAACTCCCACGATTTCTTCTAAGATCATGTTTTCTTCAAATGATGATAGAAAAATCTCCTGATTATGCTTGATTTTTTGTTTCTTCATAGATAAGCGCCTGTATTCTATGAGTGATATAAAAAAAAAGGTTGCATTTTGCCAGAAACTAGCTCTTCCTCGTCCAGGTTTCGGATCGAAACCGAAATAGCCAAGCACAATAACAAGAGGAAGGGTCGATCTCTACCATTGAACTTGCCATTCAACTCAACGCATACCTGCTTGCCAGTAGTCCTGTTGAGAAGCATACAGATGAGCAGGACCTTCCATGGATCATCGGCGTGGGGGTGTTGGAGCAGTCCCCTCTCCGACGGCGGTGGCTTCCACGTGTTGTCGGGAGTTCTCCTCCGATAAGCCTCGTCTCGCTTCTCGGCGGCACTCAGAGTCTTCTTCGGCGATCCGCCTGTGTTGTTGTTGATGTCAGATTCAAGGCTGAAATATGGCGACACGACCCTTTTCTTCTTCATCTTCATCTTCATCTTCATCTTCTTGGAAGCATCTTCTACGCCGAGATATGGCGACATAACCCTTTCCTTCTCCTTCTTCGTCTTCTTGTCGATGAAGTATGGCGACACAACAACTTTCTTCATACGGGCTTCTTGTTGAAGCAGGCATGGCTTCTCCTTCTTAGCGATCGCTGCCATGGAGATTTGGCCCTGGCATTATACTACGCTAAACTTCTCTCCCTTCCACCGTTTATTGCTTCCAAGCAAACCCAACCCACTCCAAGAAAAGGAATTGAAAACGAAAAACTTCTAGAAGGGTTACGTGCGGCAAAAGTAATTAAAGTTTTGAGTTTGTTGTACTTTATTCCAACGGTAAATTAATGGTAACAGTTTAGGGTTAATGATGGTAAAAATATTCAAAGTTTGGTCAAAGAACCCCTCGTGTATCTAAAGTCCAAAAATAGTGGTAAAAATACTCAAAGTTATATATAGGTTGTTGACCACTCTATTCTCGTAACGCAATTAATTTACCCGTTAACTCTGCCACGTGGACAACGTGGGTTGCTGACATTACATCTTTTTTCGCGTGGACAACCCCATATCAGGCTCGTTTACGACAAAACAACAAATTAAACCCTTAGTTGAACTCAAGGTTTAAAATGTCGCTTGCCGATGTCGTTTCGCATTTTCCGTTTTACGGATATATCGCTTGCCGATGGCGATGGGTATGTCAATTGGCAAATCGTAAAAAAAGGGCATGCCGCATATACTGCATTTTTCGCATGGTCATACCGCATGCCGATGGGGTTTTCGACGGATATTTAGTAAAAATATTTTGAGTATTTAAGCAAGTTATTTATATAGGTTCAAAACTACATATTTAATAAATACAAGACATAATTGTATATAATAAAACACATTTGTAACTTAAGTATGTAGGTGAAATGTATAAATTAAGTCACTTTATTAGTTGAAGTGTATAATATTAAGTCAAATTATTATGTGAAGCGAGTTTGTATGTTAATTAAGTGTGCAATATTAAGTGAATATGCATGTAAATTGTATATGTATGTTAACAAATTTAATATTAGTTGAAGTGTATAATATAAATGAATATGCATATTAAGTGTATATGTATGTTAGGTGAAGTTAATATGTATATTAAGTGTATAATATTATTTGAAGTGTATAATATATATTTAGTTAAATTAGTTTTTGCCGAAAGTTTAATTGGTGTTTTTGCCGAAATCTACCAAAAATATGATTTTGTGTGAAATTCCAACCTTTTTTTCGCAATTTTTACTCACAAAAACGAAAAACGATATTCCACCCACGTGCCGATGCGAAATTTGCGAAAAATGGTAAAAATCCAGCGAAACGAAAGGGTTTTCCTTTCGCATATCCTCGAAAGACGAAAATCGGTCAATATTTCCATGGAAAATCGAGAGATTTAACACCTTGGTTGAACTCATCCACATGGCAAAAAATTATTATGTCAACAACCCATTTTTGTCCCCGTAGCAAGAATTAACGGGCAAATTAATTGCGTTACGAGAATGAAGTGGTCAATGTCTTAAATGTAACTTTACGTACTTTATTACTACTTTTAAAATTTGAGTACGAAAGATTCTTTGACCCAACAATTTATGGAGTTACATTTTTATATTATTTTAGTACTTTAATGGTGAAAATTACTAACGATTTGGTAAAAGTAGTTTGGTGGACTGGTGTATAGATTTAGCTGTTTTTTATAAATGTTTCATGATTATAAAATTCAATCAATGTTTTCAAAAAATAAGTATAAATAGAAAATAATAGAAGGTTTTATTGTGAATTCGAAATATAGTCTAACTTAATACTTATTAAATATTTTAAAAACTAATCTATATATATATAAAAGCAAAATTAATCAAATATGACATGGCACAACAAAGATCAAGCTATATGTGTTTTGGATTTTTATAGAATTTTGAATTTTTTTTAAGTTCTATATTATGCAATGATGTAGTGTCTATTTAGTGTCTATGTTCTCATTAATGGTAATGATACATGACAGATAATAACGTTAACGTATACCAATCTGACTCTTAATATAACATAGTCTTAGACTTGTAGCGATTGTGGCTTTGAGTATTAATATTTAATTAATATTGACATTATTAATAAAGAATATGAAATGATACATTTTATCTCACTGTTTCTTTAAAATCTCTTTCATACTCGCTGAGTCGCTCCATCTCCCTTTCGTTATTCTTCACACCGCCGACTCTCTCTCCGCCAAATCTTCTTCATCAACTCCAATGTCACAGAACCACCTTCCGTTTTCATGACGCGACGACAAATGAGCTAGCTACGTTGTCTGAAGTCCTCCCAGCCGGTTCTGTTTCGTTGAAACTCACCAAGAAGGCTCTACTTTAGATCTAGAGATAATGATTACGTAGGTTTAGTTTTGGCTTAACAATTTTTGTTAAGGTTATTCATTCTAATGGCTTTCGGATCGCCATCACTTAACGCAAGATTAAATCAAGTGTAAGTTTGTCGCTTTCTCGGTGAGTTTCTTATTTCTAGGATGTTTCATTCAATTTCAGCCATGCATTTGGAGTTTACGTACATTTATTTTGACTTAACAATTTTTGTTAAGGTTTTCCATTCTAATGGTTTCGGATCGGATCGCCATCATTTCTCGCAAGATTAAATCAAGTGTAAGTTCATAGCTTTTCCGGTGAGTTTCTTATTTTCCGGATTTTTCATTCAATTTTAGCTTTGTAATATAAAAATTATTGTGTGTACATGGAGTTTAGATTTTGCCAAATATATTTTATTACTGGCCAAAAATATATTTATTTTTATTTGGATTTTTATTTAATTTTTAGTCCAAATATATTAAATAGAATTTAAAAGTTGTTTCTTCTCTGTATGTATGTTAATGTTGATTTTTTGGTTGACTTTAAATACTTAAAATAATAGTTATCGACATGGTTTTAAATATCGGGGAAAGTCGACGACATATCGACGACACGCCGCAGATTGAAGATATGCGATACGATATTCTATATAAATCGCTGTCGTTTTCGGAAATGTCGCGAAATGTCGTTCGACATTGTGCGTGTATGTCATTTGTCGTCCAAGGCAAAAAACGACGAAATTCGCACCGAATTTCGCAAAAAACCATAACATCCTCTCGTAAAAAAAAAAAAAAAAAAGATGAACTCCATTTTTGTAAGCTTTGTTGCTCACTGTAATATCTTTTCAAGGAAGAGGAAGAAGATAAGGTTTAATATTGAATAATGAAAAAGTAAAAATTGATGGGCCCCATGACATTATCATAGTTTATTTTTATAATTTATATTCTTCCTTACATTTGACATTTGAAAAGTGATAAGTTTTTATTGGAAAGACAAGACTACTTGTGGGACCCATAAATTTTATTTGTTTTTATTTTGAAAGTACGTTATTTATTAAGATATAAAAAAGATATTCGAAATTTTACATTACTTTTTGCCATACCAATTCACCGAAATCAATTGACCTGGAAAATGGAAATAATGTATTTGTAGTTGTTGTTACTAGCTTTTACCAATTAGTTTTATATTAAAAATAAAAAAACACGTTTTTATTTTAAATAACTAGGATGAAGCACCATATTACTGGTAACGATCCTGGTATTTGTAGTTCGTACTCTATATTTGTAGTCATGTTCGTATTTTATGACTTTATTACTCTATGTTATGTTGACACTTGACATTATGTTATTAGTTATGACTTATGTTATATGTTTGTGTAATATTATGTATTTTCATAATATTATTATTTATGAATGTGATTTATGAATGTCTAATATTTATTAAATTGGTAATTTAGAAACTATATAAAAATATGATTGAAATACTAAAAATATTTTCGTGATTATCCGTCGATATTTCGATCGGCAAGCGATATATCCGTGAAATTATGCGATATTCTCGGCAAAATCTTTTTCTTCGGATTTATCCATCGGCATGCCCGTCGGCAAGCGATATATCCGTAAAATGGAGAGTGCGAAACGATATCGATATCGATATTTAAAACCATGGTTATCGAAGTTCAATCTTTGTTACAATTTATATTTGATGACTTTATATGCTTGCATAACATTGTTAAGACGTTGACTATTTTGGTGGAACAAAGGGTGACTGCATCTTGCTGCCGGAGATTCCCTGCTTTTGGCACAATGAGATGAATTTATTCTCACATTCGCTTAGTTCATTCATTTATTTCATATGTGTTTTTATAGTGTAAATATTAATATAAATGGATGCACAATATTGCTTATTTAAATTAGCGATCAAGCGTTATTCGCTTGAATGCTCACATGGATCACCTTTCATACTTTCTAACATGAAAAAAAAAATTACATTTGCAATAACAGAGGAGTTAATTTTTATTTTTATTTTTGTCATAATATGTATATAGCTGCATCCATCAATAGAATTGAAAAAAAATTGGTATATCTAAGAAATAAAAAATGATATTTAATATACTATAGTTAATGTGTGTAGTTCCTTGGCTTTTTGAATTCTATAACGTATTACAACTATGTGCTATATATCATTATTTTTCTTTATCTCTCATATGTTCTCCATCATTATTCATCTGTGATGTCTATCGAGTCGGTTTTAGTTTCAAATCTCCTACTCTTTGAATGAGGTTCGATTATTGAGTGGGTTGATTTAATTATGCTCTTCATTTGAAATACGTTTTTTTTTTTTTTTTCTGTTTTATTGTTAGAGTTTTTTTTTTAGTATTTTAAACTTTTGGTAGTTTTGCCTTAATTTTTTTTGGTGACATGGATGACAAGTGTGCAGCCTATGTGGCACTTAATAAGGTGATAACGGCAGGAGGACGGATGTGAAACAAGATTCTAACGGTAGGGACGTTTACCACCAAAATTTGAGTATAGGGATTTAACTGCAACAAATATGTAGTGTCAGGGACTTTCGCCGCTATTTTCCCTTATATGAAACATGTTTTTTTTATGTATGTCCGAAATCTAAATATATATAATCTATAGAGGGTGTAATTAATATCATATCTTAATAGCGCTCTAAATTAAATGGCATTGATTAGTTGATTTCATATGTTAATGTCGAGACTCTTGGTATTACAAGTCTTTGACTAGAATACCTACATGCTATTCGATATAATAAAAAATTATTGTTGCATGATAAACTCATAAGTCATAACTGTCATTTGCTTGAATTAATTTATGTATATATCTTGATGTGGTGAAAATGTGGTTATGGCTCTTTACCTTTGAAAAATAATACTAATAAAAAAATGTATTTTTATTTTGTATATGTGCATGATGACCTTTTTATTCCAAATTTTGTAATTAAATACATGATTTGTATAATCTTCATTACAGTTATGGATTTTTTTATACATTTTTTAGCATATAGATAGAATTTTTGTATTAGAAGATAATATTGTGTCAATATAACTTTATGCATTTTTATATGTTTTTTTAGCTTATAAATAGAAATTTTGTATTAGTAAAATAATATTGTGTCAATATAACTTCAATTACTCTTTGTATTATACTAACCTTTATTTGATGTCGCCTTTGATGATTAGTTTAAGATGAAGTGCTAAGGTTTATGTACGGTTTATGGTGATCGCCGATCGAGGCAACCTCTTATTCGTAATTTTTAGGTTGTCTGATTTTATTATAGAGCTCTTACTCTGCATGAGTATGTCGGTTTTTAAATATGAACAAGATGGTCCTTTGGAACGATTTAACGGAGAAGTCAAGTATAAAAAGAAAACACCTCAAAATTATAATATACAAATGAAGAATTATTTTTTTTCTTTTTCTTTTTTCTTTTTGCTTGAATATGTTTAAGCTGTAGATTTGTTATTTTCTCGATTGGAAATTTCGAGGATTTCGATATAACTAATTAAAGGATTTCGGTTATACTGAGGAGTTTTTTCAACACTAATTCAAAAAAGTACCAACTTTTCCTATTTCAAAAGGAAAAATCAAATGCGATTCTTATTATCCCATTCACTTCATGAAGCGCATGAATCAAAATAAAAGGCATTTATAGTAAATGTTTGTTTTAAATATAGATGATGAACCATTGCATTATAATAATAGACTCTTTATTTCTTACAAAGAGAACACACTGATTGTAGTCTTTTTCTCTACCGCTCTATCACATAAAAATAAATAAATATCATGTCTAAAAAATTTACGAGTTAAGTCAATGATACATTGAGCAGTTGATGCTTTGGGGATAATTATTTCGGTTTGCTGGGAGTAATTTTATTTCTTCATCTAAGGATCGTGTTATTAAAAGGAACGAGTCAATGAAAAATAAACAAAATAATTATTTTAGTTGGCATATTTTTTTATGCAAGAGATTTTAATAATATGGGGAAAAAAATCATCAAAATGTCTCTATAGTGATAAAAAAAAAACTAATTTCAAATAAGAAACTAAATATTTTAAAAACACAAAATTTAAATAATTATTTTGGTTATGTCTCTATAGTAAAAATGTGAGTTAACGTGAAATAAGAGTTCTTTATTTGAAATATCGACTCATCGTTTAATTTATCTTTGTTTTTTTTTTTTTAGATTAGCTTAATAATATTTATTTAAAAAAAAATCTTATAGACAGTAAAGTTTTCCTTTTTGTAGTTTTGACTTTATTTTATTTGTAATGTAGAGTTTTACATGTTGAACGAAGTTTTTTATTTAAATGGAGGGAACTCTTTTATTTTTTAGTATCTCATTTAGTTTGAACACTTTCTAATATATATATATATATATATATATATATATATATGTGTGTAAAATTAATGATAATGATAACATTATTTGAAATTGAACAATTTAAATATTAAAATTAATAAATATATTTATGTACAATTACCACTTATCTAAGTATTTTATCGCCACCGCGCGAAGTGCGGTGCCGTCCACTAGTTCTAATTATTACAGAAACGTATTAGTAAATTTAGCGATAGTAGTAATTTTGTTCAACATTTATTCAATGCTTCCCGCAGATGTCCTCAATCGCTTCACACAAGCTCGAAAATAGGCCCAACAATTAATAAATAACTTACGTAAAGAAAATTTACCCTTTAGAAATAATAATAAAAAAATCTTCCTACAAAACCGTATGGGGAGATTTTCATTTTTATTTTCAAAATATAGCGCAACATAATTAACCAATCACATTTTCAAAACGTAACTAAAAAATAATTTAATAAAAATAAAAATACAACACAAAACGAAACAAAAATGAGAAAACGCTTCCAAACCTTTCTTTTTTCATTTTTCAAGTGCAATTTGGTAAGTTGATACTATGCTTCACATAAGCCAGAAACTTAATACTTCCAAAGACATAGAATGAAAGTTCTAAATGCCTCTCTCAATGTACCAAAATTGCCTGCAACACTTTGAATCAAAATAGTAAAAGCTGCACCAAAATGGACAAGCTTAATAACAGTTCGAGGCGAAATACTAACTGTCTCTCTCACATGTTCCAAACTGCAACGACGCTCCGTCATTCTCCGGGCTCTAACGCAAATACCTGAGCAAGTCAACGAACTTTGACCAGTTCAACTTCAAAAACCAGCCATGACTCTGGAGGTACATTTTTACCATTTCCTTCACTGCCATACCTGCAAACAAAGTCATTGACACATAGAGTCAGATCTCAACTCTAAGAGAATACAATTGGAAGAGATAAACTAGCACACATACGCCATCGTTGGAGGGATAGTGATGCGTCTTTTCTCACAAACTCGCATTCCTGATGATCAAAGATCAAGGGTGTTACAACTTTTTTCAATGGTTTATAATAATATTAACAGTAAGCTCGGAAGTTTAAATAATAAACCATCTTGGTAGTTTGAAATACCTTCAAGACCGACTTCCATACCCTCTATAATTTTTCCCGAGCCTGCAATAAGCAAGAATGAAAAATTAAATACCAAGCCAAAAAACAAATGAAAAAATAAATAAATTCTGGGAGTGAGTTTGTGTAATATTAATCCAGAATACCTAGGCGGAACTTGAGAGGATCTTGGCCGATGTTAGAGTCGGTCACTTCTCCTGTCTTCTTCAGCTTGCCAACATATCGAATGCTGACCTGAAACCAAATTGAAGGCAATTGTAAAAAGCTGTGCATTTAGTGGTGATGATTTATTTAGAAACAAGCCAAGACTTCTACCTTTTTCCCCAAAACAGCAACCTCGGCATCTGGTTTACCTGATTCTAACACTTCAATGACTAACCCATTTTTCAAATTCTGAACCCGAGAGGTACTGTTCGACACAGCATCTGTAAAAGAAGAAGTAGGGTTTTCTTTGATCACGGCCTCCCCTTTATCCACAACTTTGTTACCACTTTTCTTCTTTTTGCCGACTTTTTTCTCTTCAGATGCTCTCTTTTCAGTTAAATCTTCTTGCATTCCTTGATTCTCTGCGACATCTTTCGCTGGTTGAGAAATTTGGAAATCAGAAGTCTTTTCTTCATTCAATTTTTCTTTCCTGTTCTTCTTCTTCCTCTTCTTCGGTCTTTCACCAGATGCATCCACCAAATCACTGGAAGCGATGACCGAAATATCAGACCCGTTACCAACGGGTTCAACCAAGAAAACAAGGACAAGCAAAAGGGAACTGTTGATAACTCTCAGAAAGAGAACACATGAATAAGAAGAAAAATAACTTACACATCTTTAAGAATTTTCCCATTTTCAGCATTAATGTCACTATCGACATTCACTTCATTTTTGTCCTTCCCATCTCTTTTTACCCTACCAGCTCCATCTCTCTTTTTGCGCTTCTTTGGGATTTCCACATTTTCACGGTCCACTGCAGAAGCTGGCTCCACATCAGAGTGCCTGCATCATAAATTATGTTACGGGCTGCCCATAACCTGGCGCTATTTGTTGATTCAATTACTAGTGATAATAATTATTATGTTTTTGAGTTTGCATTAGCATGCTGATTTTGTGTGTCTATTTTACTTAAAGCAGAAAATCAGCTCGTGTGAATCACAAATACAGTGCCATTAGTTCAGCTCTTTTAGTGGGATTTTATTAGGGTTGCGATCTGACTGACTTCCTTGAGATTTTGCGAGGGTATTTGAACGAGCGTAGTAGCCCTCTAGCTTATAAAGGCGCTTAATAGGTTTGCTGCCCTAAATGCAAATCATTCGAGTGAAAGAGAACAAGGATAGTAACACATTAAAACCAAACTAATCAAGTAAGATACAAGATATTTATTAACTCAAAATGGTTAAAAAAAGGCCTAGGACAACATAAGGAGATAAAGACCTAGATATGTGCGACAAGGACAAAGCAAGATAGGGCCTCACAAATGTCTAAGTAAAGTAATTGAGCTCTATTTCGGGAAGTAGTTACGACGCATGTTCTTGAGACGGGAAGAAGTAGCTTGCCTGAATCTTATTTTCCACCACACAAGAGGCTAGATATAAATAGGGGATTTAACATGTACAAAATTATAGAAATCAGGTTTTCCTTGAGAATAAAATCTGCATAAGTGGTATTTTTATGCTGTAAAACAACAATACCATGTGTCATATTATGCTTACCTTTTGGGGGTAAGATCAATTCCCTTATCCTGATTTTCTCCTCGTCCGTTCTTTAGACTCATTAAAGCGGATATAGGGCAGTTGTCTTCATCCTCTCTTACCAATTCTGTGTTACCATTTGAGTCCTGTTTTGGCAGGGAACAACCCTCGTCATCATCAGACTCACTTAGTCGGTGAGCCTTCACGAGTCGTCTTCTCCTACCATTTCCCTTTCCAGGGTTGCGTATCTTATCCCGGTGCTCTGCTACCACAGTGAGATTTTAGCATCAAATTCCAAAAGAGACAGAGGTCACAACTAATTTTTTTTTTAAATGTATTGTAATGATGAGCATATCTATAGAATCCATCATACAGGACATCATAATTTTTTTCAATTTTTTTTTTACAATAATCAATAATCTCTGTTCAGCTAGAAAAGGAAAACCTAAATCGTAAAACTGCCGTAGATCAATGGAAGTGGAAATCAGCACACCAATTTGGATACGATTTCGGCATACCTCTCGAACTGGACGATGGAGAAGGTGGTAAAAGTTCTGGAGTACCATCTTGAATGAAGCTATCTTCGTACTCCTCTTCATCAAAACTTTTGGGATCTGAGTTAGCTATATCTTCGCCGTATGATTCTCTGCCACTGACGTTAAGAAAACACGAGAAGATGTTCAATGAATTACATCAGGTCATAACTTTTGTTGCATATACATAACCAATATCAACCGTAATAAAGACCACTATATTCATCAAAATCGAACTGATAATTCAAATATAAAACAGACACCTAATTCATGATCGTGAATATAAAACCAACGGAAGGATACGATTCGTCGTTCAGATGGTGGTTCCGACTGCCGGGCAGAAAGTAGCCGGAGAGGTGAATGCTCCGAGGGCCGATGACCGAGAAGACTACGTTGTCAGCTTCTTCAAACTCCAAATTCAACTGCAACGACTCGGACTTTGAAGGAGTCAAAGAGCACAGAAAAACAGGGCTTTTGTCCCCAACATTACACTGAAGCGCGCTATTCCCGTCCGCATCACCGAAGCCCAACGATGCCTGAGATGAGATTGTGAGACAAATAAGAAGACGCTGCGAGTATTTAAGTTGGAAAATCACCATGGAAAGGTGAAGGCGGCCTCTGGAAGCATCGAAGGTGTGGGTGAAAGGACTTCCCGCTCGAACTTCGACTCCTGACAGAGAGAGAAGCTTCGTATTGGGTAGTTGATGAAAGCAATCGTAGATAACGATGGTGATTAAATCAAATGCTAACGAGAGAGCTCTGAACTTGGAAAAGAGGGAGAAACAACGGAGAGGGCTTACCCCAGAAAGCCATTCTTGTTCGTCGCCAATGAGAGAGTGTGTCTGTTTCCTACAACCATCAAGAGGTTGAAGAAGGAGAAGAAGAAGAAGAAGAAGAAGAAGAAGGTTGAAACCCTAGACAGCTCCGCACAGAGAAGATCAACAGTTCGCGCCTTTATCGGGAATCATCAATTCAACATTTAATACGGAAAATATTTATACTATAAATATGCCTAGGATTGCCGTGCGCCCGTGCCTAATTTCAAGTGCTCCACTTTTGAAAAATGAAAATGAGGTTTTTTTTTTCAAGAATAATTTTATTTGAATTTTCGTTTAGGTTCGTGTCCTTTTCGAATAATCTAAAATATTTAAACTTAACTTGGATGCTACAGGAAGGGTTCAGAGTGAAACAATAGCGATAACAAGTCAATAAATGTGAACTGATGGATTTTTTGTTCAATTACTTTTTTGCAAACATTGATCATTTTAGCACAGTGTTATTTATGTGCTATTAAGCTATCTAAAGTCAACAATCTTTATGCATGTCTTGCCATCTAAAAACTCTATTTTCTGCTTAATTTTACAATATATGTCATATTAAACATTATTTTATCTCTATCCAAATTCCATTTTTCTTTCACCAAATTGATTATTAATCTTATATTCAATGTTTTTCTTACTTTTTTTTGTACCCTTATATTTTTTTAGTACATGTTGATGTACAAATTCGTCATTATTTAATATGACATAAAGTGTTAAAGTTGTGAATTAATTAAATGTACAAATGATAAGGCTTAGAAAGAATAAAACAGTATTCGAAAAGGCCTAATTGAGAAGCTCACTATAATTCTCAATCAGACGAAGCCCGACGGATACAAAGCCACTCGGCCCAAAAAACCCAAAGGCCCAACGTCTATCCTTCATCAGCCCATAAAGAAGAGGGTAGAATCGTCATATTCTCTACCCGGCATCTCAATTCAAATCCAAGCGGAAGACCAGGAGCACGGAGTCAAGTCTTCAAGGGGCATAATTCAAACACGACAAAGAGAACACAGCCGTGTGACACGTGTAGCAAGACGAGTCATTCAACCCGGTCAGCTCTGAGAGAAGACCCCACGATTCCTGGAAGTCCAACGGGAAGAATCCAAGTCTATAAATGCCAAGCTCTAGCTCAGATCAACACACACATCCCTGAGAGAATACATCAAGAGCTCGCTACCCGGCATTTTTGTCTAGTTTGAGATTTCTTTGTATTCTGTTCATTCTTCTTCTTCTTCCATAACCTTAGACGTGATCCGCTGCCTGTAGATGTCCGTCCATGCTTTCTGTCGCAATAAACTAACAGAGGACGTAGTCAACTACCGCCTTGGGACAAACCTTTATAAAAAAAAATCCTCGTCTCATTTATAGTGCTTATATATATATATATATATATACATATATCGAGAGTGAGTCGAGAGCTTGCAACGTGAAAGATCGAATTCCACCAAATCCATAGTCTGATACATATCATACACTCACAAGTCAGACTTATTTGTTTGAGGTGGGAAACCACGTCAACAATATCTTTCAATTATATCACTTATTTTTTTTTTAATTTGTTTCTTATTACATTAATGTCATTTTTCTTTTCTTTATTTCCATTTTCGGTATTATTGTAATTTTTTTATTTCGGTATTAATATCACTGTTATTTTCTTTCCGTATTAATATTCCAAAAGTATTGTGGCCTTTTAAATATTTATTATAACAATTTTATAATCTAAAATAAGAATATACATAGTTTTAGGGATAAATATGATATAATTTTACAAATTTATAAAAATATGTAAATTGTTTATTTTAGAAGGACAAAAAAACAATACGATAGTGAACAATGTCATGCCATATTTGACGTGGCAGTGTAACATAACATCATCCCTGCCAAAAGGGTGTGGAATTTGGCGTCAAATGGAGCGTTCACTCCACTGCGAACATGTAATTTGTAGTACGAATGGGGATGCTCTTAGTTTAGAGTCTCATTATCGACAATGAACCAAAGCACAAGATAAACTAAGAGTTTGTACTAGCTGAGAGTCTCCCTAATCAACAATGAACCAAAGCACGAGATAAATTAAGAGTTTGTATCATCTAAGATACTTTGTCGATGTTGGCAACTCCGATATAAAAATTTTATGATTTGATATTGAAACCAACCTGGATTACAGAGTTGCAACCTTGATATCAATGATACTAAATCACTCATATCGAGGTTGCAATCTTCGATTCTTGTCCAACAAATGCATTTATTTATTTATTTATTATTTTCAAATCCTTTTTATAACTAGAGTCGACGATTTTATACAATGTTAATTTTTTTTTATATAAAAAGTGACTATATATAAAATAATTTAAAGTTTCAAACATTTATAATGACGATCGAGTAACACACCGAGTGTTTGACAACAACGAGTCGAAAAACACGAACATCAAACACAACAAAACCCAATTATGATCCCACTAATAGCGAGCAAGTGAAGTGCTCTTAAGTATTAACAATAAGTGGTCTTTCTTTAGAGATTTTTCTAAGGTGATGATTATATTTTAATGGATTAATTTTGACAAAAGTTACAAAACTTTTTAAAAAATAGACTTGTAAGCTCTTTTTTTTTTTGCCCGGAAAAAAGTTTGAATTCTCTGGTTTTGTATTCCTATTGGTACATTCGTCAAAATTTTCGTCTTCAACCGTTACCCATGCCACGTGTTAAGGCTTAATCCCAAAAGTCCCAATACTTTCAAAAAATAGATATGTAATTTCCACTGTTTTTTACCCCCAACAAAATTCAAGTTCTATATTTTTGTCTCCTTATTTCACTTCTGTGAAAATCTATAAACTATGGATTGTGCCATTTTTCGCACTTCGGCGAGCCATAAGCGTTTTCCCAAGTCGTAGCTCTTGCTTCGATACTGAAAAAAATAGAAGTACATGTACGCCAAGTAGAACATCTCTTATCTGTAACCCTGTCGAGTCCAATAAATGAATTTGTCCTCATCGGAGCCACAATAAGAGGTTGTGGAGCTTCTGAAAAACCATCTTCCTCATCCTTTGATGATTCTCACCCCCGAGGAAGATGTTCATAATCCTCATGGCCTCGTCCCAAACTATACATTCACTTATTGAATATTTTTAAAATAAATGAATATGTTGAAAACGTGTTAATTAAATACTGAAAAGTCTTCATCTGAGTAACACGTGACACAAGGTCGCAACAGAGGAAGAAATTTTTGACAGAAGTGAATGACGCGACAAAACCTTAAAATTGAAATTTACAGGTTCATTTTGAAACTTAGAACTGATAAAGTCACATATGAATGACACGTGGCATAAATAACGGTGAATGGCGAAAATTTTGACAGAAGTATATGTGGGGATACAAAACCAAAAAATCAAAATTTTGTCCGGATTTTTTTTTTGAGTTAAAACGTTTATACAGATTATTCCTATTAGGAATCTTCACAAAATATCCCCCAATACACCATATATTCTAAAATTATCCACCAAGTTTTCATAATTCTCATAACATCCTCTTCAAATTTCATGTTACCAAAATCTTCATAACTTATCTATTTTTTAGGACCCGATATGTCTATTTTTCAAGTCTCCGTTTTTAGGATGCGCTATGTCCATTTTGCAAGAGTATTTTTGTACATGAAATTTAAAAAGAATATTTTAAAAATTATTTTAATCGGTTTATAACTTTAGATTAAAAAAAAGAGGTGTCGATTTTAATGCAAATTCAAGTCGAGTTAGTAAATTTACAGTTTTATCAATCGTTATTGTCGTTTCTCGGCGGTGAGCAACAGACGTCGCTAACAACATCGCATTTTCTTTCCCGAGAAACAAACACATTTCGTCGGGAAATCGAGAACCATTGTTTCAATCTCCGAGATTCAGCAGCTCTCGATTCATCAGGTCTCCATGTCCTCACCAGATCGCGCTCAGAGATCCTAGTGGAGACAACCAAATGGACAAGGACTCCGAGATTCTCTCGCGCCTCGCCGCCAACCACCTCTTCCTCGCCCAGTTCGAGCCTCTCCGGGCAACCCTCCTCGTCCTCCGGGAGCGGAGCCCCGACCTCGCTCTCTCCGTGCTCCAGACCATCGTCGCTCGCGCCGGCCGCTTCGACGGCGTCCTCTGGTCTCGCTCCTGCCCCTCGCCGTCGCAGCTTGCTTACCTTGCCGCTCTCGAGCTCTCGCAGTTCGAAAACGCTGCGTCGGCCTGGAGCTTCGACGCCGAGGCGCTCCTGCTGCGCGCCGAGTTCTTACTGCTGGCTCAGCACTTGATCGACCGAGTTTCGGAGAGCAACGGCGATGAAGGAGAGAGTGAATTGGATGGCGCGATCCGAGTTTTGGACAGAGTTCTGGATTTGGGAGTCAATAGGCTGAAGGCTAACGCTGCCATGGATGATCAAATTCAAAACCTGTCAGTTCTGGTTGAGGAAGGCGAGCTCAAGTGTCTGAGGAAGGTAATCTTGGCTCACTCAGGGGTTTTTGGTGCTTTGTGTTTGAATATAGAGAGGCAATTGAGAGGCTGGGAGGGTTATGATTCCTCGGGTTTAGCACTCACTGCGAGGAAGGACGAAAATGTCACGGGTTCATCGGAGCTAGTTGATAGTGATGTTAAGGTTCTGGGTTTGGTACAAAGGACTGTCCAGTTAGCTCATTTGGAAGCTATCACCGAGCGCGTGAAGGAGGGCAATGTGGATGAAGCTGCTTCGCGCATTCAGTTTCTTCATCTCGACTACGGCGTCGACGAATCCGAGTATCGGTATGTTCTGCTGAATTTGTATACAACATTGCGGTTTGGGCCGTACATTGTGTCATGTTTGGAGCTCATACTTTTGACAGCGTTGTATTGCGGGATCTCCTGAAGGTGGTATCTCTAGGAACGGAAGAGTATGGAGAATCCTGGATTGCCAAGAGAGAGAAAATTATGATGATTAATGAGGCAGCTCTTGCATCAAACTGTCGGCGTCTCATTCAAATTTTACAGGTAATGTCTGTTTTCAGATGCCAGAATTGATACATGAAACTATATTGTAATCTACGTTATTGCACGTTTTCGATTAAGGATCGCACAAGGCTTCTCTTATATGTGTTTCTTGGAAAATCTGGTTGGACTCGCTAACCTGCTTATTGATTTTTGGGTAAAAAGGTTTATTTTCACGTGTATAGGCGATAAAAGTATGTGTAGTAGCTTCTGTTTGATAACATCAGAATTTTCAGATTTTATACCTTGATGGACTAATTGATTATTGTGAAAAATGATATAATTTACCTTAGGTACGGGTGCCATACAATCGTGTATTTTTATATAATGAGAGCTTTATTCAACAGAGTTGATTGGTGCAGGTTCTTCAGGATGATTTGCTTTTGGAGGAGATTAATTCACACAGGGCCCTTGATAAAAATCAGATTCCACCCCCTCTTGAGCGCTTGCAAAAATATGTTCAAGAATTGAATCTTGATCCAAATTTACGAGATAATACTTCAACACTCAACACTGCGGTCAAGTTTTGTATGAGGGACATGTACCATTATGCTCGTGTCTCCGGGCAGCATGTTCTTGAATGCGTCATGGATACTGCCTTGTCTGCCGTCAAGAGGGAGCAACTTCAAGAAGCTAGCTATGTATGTGTCATTTTTATTAATTGACTATGTGAGTTTGTGAATTTTGGTGAGAAATAAGTAATTTTCATTATTGCTTGATAAAAATCGCATATGAAATTTACTTATAGCTTTAGGCTAATCCAACCTTTTAACTTATAAGTTGGAACAAACCCCTGGAGTCTAGGAATTTCAAATTCGGAATTAACTGATATATTAAACTATAGAATAAATCTGAACTATTGAAGCATATAGAGTATGATGGTAATAGTTCAGATCTCTTGAGTTCCTTATCGGATCGCTGATAGTTCTTAATCTAATTTCTTGTTTTATGTGGCAGATTCTTTCTGTGTTTCCACGCCTTCAGCCGCTTGTGGCGGCCATGGGCTGGGATTTATTGTGTGGGAAGACCACAGAAAGAAGGAAGCTAATGCAACTTCTTTGGACTAGTAAGTCACAAGTACTTCGGTTAGAAGAGTCTTCTCTTTACGGTAAACATTCAGATGAGGTAATTTCTCATTTTTACCGGCTTGATCCTGCTGAGTATCTAACTATGATGAGTAATAAACCTATCCTTTCAGTAGAAAAAAATGTGTTAATGTAAATTTGGAATATAGGATTAGTGTCCTATACTACATGGCTAATTTTTAAAACGTCTAATGTCCATATTGTTGTATTTGTTAGAGATATTAATTTCTAGAATATTATTTGCATGTTTTTCGGAACAAATTCGGTAGCTTTATTTTGTATAAACCAATGTCATTTGCCTTACTTAATATCAGAAACTATCCCAAAATCCCATACTTTCTTTGTTTACTTTTGACAGATATCATGCGTGGAACATCTCTGTGATACGTTGTGTTATCGGCTTGATCTTGCCTCATTTGTTGCCTGTGTTAATTCTGGTCAATCTTGGAACTTGAATTTCTCATTAGTCTTATCTGGAAAAGAGCCAATATCATCTGCAAATGAGAGTACCCAGTTGGACCCGTTTGTCGAAAATTTTGTGTTAGAAAGACTTTCAGTGCAAAGTCCTCTTCGGGTAAGGGTGTAGCTATTTAGGTATTTTTTTTTAGCAGAAAGAACTGAATCCTCTGCCTTTACAAATTTTTTTCTTTGTTTTTCAGTGATTACTTTCTCTGACTCTTATTTAATTCTAAATCAACAAAATCATCAAATTAGAGTAGAAATAGATATATAGTTGCAATACACGTATAAACCCTAAAGCCGATTGTTGGAATGGTTGATCTTAAACCATTCTCGAGCCTTGCACTGTAACTTATTTCTATTAATAAAATCGATGTTTCTTAAAAAAAAAAATATTTATGGAAGCAATGTCTATTTACTATTTATATCACTGAAGGAAAGAAGTTCAGTTGACTAAGAGATTACGAGGTTAGTTGAATAAGAGATTACTTTTGATTCCTATGTTGATCATGGGAGGCATAAATTGGTAACTGCGGGAGATCCTTTAGTTCTACTATTGAATTAAATTTATTAAACTTTTGTGTTACTTTTGAAGTATTGTACTATTAATTCGAATATCACTAGAAATTTTCATGCGTCTCTGTCGTATGTGGAACTTTTGTTTTTGTTCTTAGAGAATGCTGATACTTTTCTTTTATAGGTGTTGTTTGATGTTGTGCCAGGCATAGAATTTCAGGATGCCATTAAGCTAATCAGCATGCAGCCAATTGGTTCAAGTGTAGCAGCCTGGAAAAGGTGACTACTTCTGTATGCTATACTTATTTTAGCCTCTTCTCTATTCATAATATGCAAAATGCTTGGACTCTCGTGTTCAGATTACACGTTGATGACTTGGTACTCTATGTTTGCTGATTTTATTATTTGGACTCTCTTGTTGTCAGAAATGATCATGCATTCTTTCTTTTTGTTTTCCTCATAGCAAGCAGGATATTGAGCTTATGCATATGCGCTATGCACTTGAATCAGCACTTCTTGCGCTTAAAGCTATGGAGAGGAGCATAGATGGTGAAAGACAGAGTCATGTTCAAGAGCCCTTTTGTTACTTGAAGGATCTACAGACCCACTTGGAGGCTGTCACCAACATTCCACGCAAGGTCATACGACTTTGACTTGCAATTTATTCAAACTTAAGAATTCCAGTTTTAGAAGTGGTTTGTTAAAGTTGTGGCTTTTGCATGTTTGTCACTTGTATGATAGTAGAATGCATACTTTGATGTTTTCTTCTCGAGAAGTTTGCATTAGATTATAAACCTAGGAAGTATGATTTTTTTCTTTGCACCTTGCTATGCCTCGTGTAATAAAATCTAAAATCAAGTCATCTACGCCTATCATTGTCGACATTCTTAACTTTTCAGTTTAAATTGCATTTTTTTTTATATATACATGCATTCTATAAGCATCCAGGAAATTCTAAACACATAAATAAATGTATTATCAACTCTTAATTAATGTGGCCACCACAATGTAAATTCTTAACTAATTTGGTCAATTAACTTTATTTTACTCTATTTCTGTCTTCTAGTTTTTAGGTTCCCTTGTTCGACTTATGTGTCCCCCTTTTCCTGATCTGGTTCCTTTAATGATTCAGATAATGATGGTGAATGTTATAATCTCACTTCTGCACATGGACGATCTCTCTCTTAGCTTAGCGCAAAATGGGTCATCTCACAGCGATGCAGAACCACACCATACTTGTGCTTGGGAACATATTGACCTTGCCACATTTGAAGGAGGAAACAAATTGGTGATTTCTTTCACTGAATTGTTGCTAGATATACTGCATAAAAGTGTTCCTTCAACCGTGGCTGAACTAAAAAATGCCCGTGATGGTTTAAATTCAAGTGGAAAACAAGCATTAGAGTGGAGAGTTTCAATTGCGAACCGCTTCATTGAAGAGTGGGAATGGAGATTGTCAATCTTACAGCAACTTCTTCCATTGACCGAACGCCAGTGGAGATGGAAGGAGGCATTGACAGTGCTACGTGCAGCCCCTTCTAAATTACTTAACCTGTGAGTTTTATTTACTGGATGCACATTTCAGAATTAGCAGTGCAATGTTTTTGTGTCTGCTCCAATCATAGATTCTTCACGGTGTCCTTTTATTTCTGCAGGTGTATGCAAAGAGCAAAGTACGACATTGGAGAAGAGGCAGTAAATAGATTTTCATTATCCGCCGAGGACAAGGCTACCTTGGAATTAGCCGAGTGGGTGGATGATGCTGTAAAAAGAGCATCCGTATGATTCAAACCAGATAATCTCTAACTCCGGACTTAATGTTACTGTTTTGCCCTTTTTGCAGCAAGACCAGCCAATAAGTCTTTCTTTATTCTTCTTGTATATTTGTTTTTATCATTTTCCTTGTTAATTAGTCTAGTATTTTAGTGATTATGCAGGTAAAACCCACATTTTATAGATGCACTCATTTTCTAAGTACAGAAAATACATCTGTCACTTTCAAATCTAATTTGTAGTTCGTGATCTGTGAAATCTTAATGTAACTATTTTCATAATAATTAACTTAACAATGGCTCCAGTCAGTAACTAACTCGGTCGCAGGCTTGTATTTCTACCATTAATTTAGTCCTCGATAAAACTTTTGAAGCATGAATAATTCAAATGCGTATATGTAAGCTTGTATATTCTGTTCTATGACTCAATGAACACTGTAATCTATTTAATAATTTAATCTTTCTCAAACACTCAAATTTTGAGTCTGATTGGCTTCTTCAGGTAGAAGATGTGGTGTCCCGTGCTGCTGACGAGACTTCTGCAGTACAGGATCTTGATTTTTCCTCTTTACGCTCCCAGTTGGGACCTTTGGCAGCTGTAAGTTCATATATTGTTCCATTATATATCCCTTCTATATTGGTTTCTGATCAGTTGCCGTTGCGGGTTTTGATGAAATGAATCAAGAGAAATTAGGATCTGGGAACAAAAGAATCAATTAAAGAGAAGAGAGCATTCGGGAACAAAGCAAAGAAGTTAGTGTTTGTATTCAGAAAGATTTGATGCACAATAACATTAGAGAAAGTTTATAAAAGGAATCATAGAAGGGTATTAATGACTGGATCACCCTTATTAGAAAACAATAATAGCAAATATATCTACTCTTTGGTGCATCTGGAATACTCGCAACAAATTCCTATATAATGATATATCTTGGAATTTGAATGGGTTGATAGATGATATCAATTATTGTATGGCCCTTTGGGTTTTTTCCTTGTGTGACGATTCCTCGATGTATTCTCTCGCGGACCTTTCGAGAGATTGGGCTGGTACTCTTTAAGAAGTAGTCCTCGTTGTTTCTTTCTTATGGTAGAGTTATGGTCTACGTAGTCAACCGATTGTTGGAATGGCTGATCGTAAATCATTCTCTAGCCTCGCATTCTAATTTATTTCTTTTAATACAATCGTTACCTACTCTGACATCGGGCCACTCAGAGTAGGTTCTATAGAGGATGCTTTCGATTACTTCTCAGCGCCAGATCCTTCCTCAAAACGAGAAGCGGGTTCAGAGGCAGTTTTAGGACGCTTACGTAGATGGAGACCGAAACAGAAGGCTTCGTTCGTTAAAGCTTTAATCGTTAGATGGTCTGATTTTCAGAGCGATTCCAAACACTACCCCGATTATAGACGGTCCCGGGGCAGTTTCGACAGTGACTCGGAGTATCTTCGAGATAAGAAAATCGGGACTTTCTATTCAAGGAGAGTTCGTCAGGATGATGAAGCTTCTTCTAAGTTCGATCCCAGGGCTCTTTTGGAAGTGGCTGACGATGAGGATAATTTCCCGGCGGATGACACCTGCGGATTGCTCAAGGGTAACGGGGATTCGGATTTGGAAGTTGGTTCTTCTGAAGAATCTTTTAAATCTTCGGACAACGAAGTCGTAGTGGCTCTAGAAGCTTGTTCTTACGGGTGTGGCTTGATCTTTGGGCATCAAGTCAAGACCTATATAGAAGGTGAAACCCAAGATATCGAGTTGGAACTTGGAGCCGACGATACGACGTCACTTCTTGATCGGGAGCCGAGTACCAATATGGAGAAATTGCCTCGAGTCAAGGGGCAAACGAGAGAGCTGCGAAATCTAAGTATTGAAATGTCTTTTGGAAATTCCAAGGACAAGGGTCTATCAAAAGATAATCAATGTTGATTTTGTCGTGGAATGTTCGGGGGACGGGTCGCCCCGAAAAAAGAAGGGGAATAAAGGAGTTGGTATGCAAAGTGAATCCTGACATTGTAGTTTTTCAGGAAGTCAGAAGAGCATCGGTAGACAGAAAATTCGTGGGCAGTGTTTGGAGTTCGAGACACAAGGAATGGATTTATCTTCCAGCTATTGGCACGGCAGGAGGTGTGCTTCTAGTTTGGGACTCGAGGCGGGTGAAAACGTTGAGCAATTTAGTGGGAGATTTCTCGGTATCTATTGAAATCGATAATGGGCCTTTTTCGTGGTGGTTCTCTGGTGTGTACGGGCCATGTCGATACCGAGAGCGAGAAGTATTTTGGGATGAAATGGTGGGCCTAGGGGAAATTTGCGGACCTAACTGGTGTATTGGAGGTGATTTTAACGTGATTCGGTTCGCTCATGAGAGGAATTCCCCTGTTCGCGCTCGACGCTCAATGAGGTTGTTTAATGAAGTTATCACCGACCTCAGTTTGGTAGATCCCCCTCTGGCGAATAGCCGATTCACATGGTCGGCAATGCGGGGAGTAGCTATGTGTTCGAGGATCGATCGTTTTCTTTTTTCTGAAGGGTGGAGGGATTTGTTCCCGTTCTGTGTCCAAGAGACTAGGTTTCGAGGTGTGTCTGATCATTTTCCGTTGACCATTAATACTTCTCCGGTAAAGTGGGGTCCGAGCCCTTTTCGACTTGACAACTCATGCTTATCTGACAAAGATTTCAAGGAGAAAGTTAGTTCTTGGTGGACGGAAACGAGTCAGCAGGATTGGCAAGGTTACTCATTTATGTGGAAGTTGAAAACAAGTAAAGGAAAAATCAAAGAGTGGGTAGCGATTGAAAGAGAAAAGAACCTTGGTCAGAAATTGCGGACTCAAGCGGAGATAGAACGCCTGGATAAGATTGAAGAAGGGGAATCTTGGTCAGAAGAGACTCGAAATGAAAGAGCCGAGCTTAAAATGCGTCTTGCGGTAATGAATGCAGTGGAAGATAGGGCGGCGCGGTTAAAAGGAAAAGTGGTGTGGGCTAAAGAAGGGGACAACAATTCAAAGTTTTTCCATGCTCTAATGTCTTCCCGAAAAGCAAAGAATGCGATATGGAAATTAGAGAAGAACGATGGGAGCTTAGTAGTTCGAGAAGACGAAATCGTTGAGGAAATAAACAGTTTTTACTCGGAGCTTTACACTTCTTCTCCGACCACGGATGTGGAATGGGACAACATCTTTTGGCAGCCTATCCCCGACTTTTGCTCTCGTGATCTCTCGCGGCCTTTTGGGGAAACGGAAATTAAAGAGGCAGTGTTCGGATGTGCAAGAGATAAATCCCCGGGTCCAGACGGTTTTTCCATAGCCTTTTATCAAGATTTTTGGGATATAATCAAACCCGACTTGTTGAAAGTTTTTGGAGAATTCTGGGAGACCGGCATCGTCAATAACATCACCAACGAGACTCATTTGTGTCTAATTCCAAAGAAACTCAACTCGATCAAAGTGAAAGATTACAGACCAATAAGTCTCGTGACAAGCCTTTATAAAATCATCGCGAAGGTTTTGGCCGAGAGGTTGAAAGGGGTGATGGAAGATACAATCAGTGAGGTGCAAGGAGCTTTTGTCTCCGGGAGACAAATTACAGATTTGATTCTTATAGCGAACGAGGTGGTGGAGTCTTATAGCCGGTCAGGAAAGAAAGGAGCGGTTTTAAAACTAGATTTTGAAAAAGCCTATGACCGGATTGATTGGAAATTTATCGACTTCGTATTGGAGAGAAAAGGATTTGACGGGCGATGGAGGAAATGGATTGGAGGATGCTTGTCAACGGTCTCTTTTTCGGTTATGATAAACGGCAGGCCGCGAGAACGTTTCTCCGGATCGAGGGGTATCCGTCAAGGAGACCCGCTCTCTCCTTTTCTTTTCGTGCTTGTCGCCGACGCACTCTCGAGACGAATTCAGAGAGGGACCGAATTGAATCTATTTCGGCCTTTGGCGGTTGGAGCTCAAGCCATTCGGATTTCACACCTTCAATTCGCGGATGACACCCTTTTCTTTGCCGAGACCGATAAACAAGGGTGGGAAAATTTAATTGACATAGTGAGACAATTTTGTGCAGGGTCAGGATTAAAAATTAATTTCGAGAAGAGCAACTTGATGGGAATTAATTGTACAAGTGAGGAGACTGAAGAGCTCGCATCTTTTCTCGGGTGCACAGAAGAGTCTTGGCCTGTTTGCTATTTGGGAATGCCTCTCGGGGGTAATCCTAGGAGCAAAACTTTCTGGGACCCAGTGGTTTCGAAAGTTATAAAGCGGCTCGAGGGATGGAAAAAAGGTTTTCTCTCTAAAGGAGGGAAGATGACTCTCATCAATAGTGTTTTATCTACCATCCCCGTATACCTTATGTCAGTGTTTAAGATGCCCGTTGGAGTTGCAGACGATATAGAAAAAGTTATGAAGAATTTCTTTTGGGATGGGTTTGAAGGAGGTCGAACACGCGCGAATGTAGCGTGGGAAGTATGCCAGTTTCCTAAGAGCAAAGGAGGTTTGGGTTTCGAGAGCCTTATTGTAAAAAATAAAGCCCTTTTGGCAAAATGGTTGTGGAGATTTCCGAAAGAACAGGGAGCCCTATGGCACAAAGTGATCAGAGCCATTTACGGTACTCAAGCTAACAACCGGGATCCAGAAGTTACGACTTCTCATACATACCGTAGCCCTTGGCGCTCAGTGTGTTCCGTTCAAGAAGAATTCTTTAAGCGTTGTTCGTGGATTGTGAGAGACGGTTCAATAGTGAGATTTTGGGAGGATATATGGAAGGGTGATCGTTGTTCCAAAGACCGTTTTCCGTGCCTAGCTCGCTTGTGCCCACTCCAAAATGTATCTATTTACTTGGTTGGCTCGCCTTCTCCAATCCCCGGTCAGGTCGAGTGGGACTTCCAATTCCCTCGAGATTTGACTACTCGGGAGATGGACGAAGCTACCGAGTTATTGCAAATATTGAGCTCTGTGAGTTTATGGGAAGGAATAGAAGACCGGCGTTCTTGGCTCCATGATGCGGAGGAGTTTTCTGTAAAGTCGATGACGAAAGAGTTGTCACCAGGCTTTGCTCTCCCGGATGTGCCTTTTTTTGAAGTAATTTGGAAATCCGCGGTTCCAAAAAAGGTTCAGTTTTTTGCTTGGTTGGTTGCCCGTCGAAGAGTCAATACGGCTGATATTGTTCAAAGGCATAATCCCCAAATTACGTTGCTCCCTAGTGTGTGTTCGATGTGTTTCTCGTCCGAAGAAGAGCTCGATCATTTATTCTTTCATTGTCATACAGCTAAAGCCGTTTGGGCTTGGCTTTTTTCCAATCTAAAGGTGGATCTAGTGGGCTTCACTTCCATCGCTGATTTGCTGCAAATTCACAAAGTTCCAAGGCGAAATAACAAATGGCACGTTGCGGCGAAGATTGGAATTGTAACTACTTTATGGTGCATCTGGAATACTCGCAACAAGTTCCTCTACAATGATATATTTTGGAATCTTAATGGGTTGATAGATAGTATCAACCATTGTATTGCTCTTTGGCTTTTTTCCTCATGCAATGAGTTTTCGATGTATTCTCTCGCGGACCTTTCGAGAGATTGGGCTAGTACTTTGTAACGACTAGTCCTCGTTTTTTCTTTCTTTCTTATGGTAGAGTTTTGGTTTATATAGCCGGTCTGATTTTGACCGACCAATTTTAAACCACTCTCTAGCCTTGTATTGTAATTTACTTTTTATCAATATAAGCGATGTTTCTTTAAAAAAAAAAATACAATCGTTGTTTCTTTAGAAAAAAAAAATATAACTTATCACTTTTGTTGTTCTCTATGTAGATCCTTCTTTGCATCGACATTGCTGCTACTTCTGCACGGTCACCAAAGATTTCGCAGCAGCTTTTGGACCAGGCAAGCCTATATAAGATCTCTTGGTTGATTTTCTTACTTAAATATACTGGAGCCCAAATTTACTTTACTATATTTATGTCATGACTTCAACGTGATTCTATGAGCCTTTTAGCTACGGAATCCTTTCTGTATGTTTAGTTAATCTAATTTTTTTAAAGGAAAAATGGAACTGCTTTTACATACTAATTACTATATTAAAGAAACTATTTCTAGTGCCCTTGGGCTACTTCAAGTGCCAAAAGTTTTGTATTAAATTATATATCTAATATTTTGAAGTACAATTTTTTTTAACTCTGTTGGATAATGTTTAAAAAATAGGCTTATTGGTGGTTGGTTTCTGCAGGCTCAAGTTATGTTATCAGAGATCTACCCAGGTGTCACTCCAAAGAGAGGTTCTACATACTGGGACCAGATACTTGAAGTCGGAGTTATTTCCGTTTCAAGAAGAGTCCTGAAGCGTCTTAATGAGTTGTTAGATAAGGTAACACAATTTAGATTTCATTTTGTTAATTCTAGCAAATTATGAAAAGCTACTCTTACTTTGATCCGTAGTCCTTAAGTAAATTGATGTGAGAAAATATGTTCATGTTCTATGTTTCACTCTTTGAATTACATCTTACCTCAATGTTGCAACTTTTTTTTTGTTAGAATTCAAATGGATTATCTGTTCTGAATTTTTTCTTCTTCCTTACTTTCCTAACTATAGGAGACTACTACTACTAGTACTACTACTACACTACTTAAAGCTCTGTTCATGTAAAATAGGGGAAGTGCATTTCATGTATTTTTACCTTGTCTTCTAAAACTTTTGCATTTCCGTACCTTGAAAAAAAAAAAAAAAAAACCCAAATAGCTAATCTTTCTTTTAATTATGATTACAATTGTGTGATTGTTGCACTTACATACTCCTGTATCTACCTTTGTAGGATAATCCCACTGCCCTACAGGCCATTTTGTCTGGGGAACTAGTCCCTTCTTCCCTTAAAGAATCCCAAAAACAGGGGCAAAGGGAACGCGCTCTTGCTATGCTGCACCAGATGATTGAAGATGCTCACAAGGAAAAACGACAATTCCTTAGTGGTAATTATTTCCCCTGTTTGTCTCCTCCGTAGTTAATATTTTGTAAGGAGCTCATTGTAAGTATTAAGGATCATGCTTGATTAGTGGGAAATTCATATTGAACATCGTTAAGAGAGTTTCCCTGTAACTCTCGAGTTAGAGACCGAAGTATCGTGTATCAATAAAAGGCTCTGGTTTCAGTTTGATTATTGGCTCGGATCCTATCTTGGAACTTCTGAAAATATAAAATTAAACTACAAAAGACTAATCTACCCTTAGCAGTCCTAGTTTGTTCTTCCCTTTATTCTTGCAGTAGACCATTAAGAGTCGAACATATGTTTCGCACTGTTTTGTAGGTAAGCTTCATAATCTTGCCAGAGCTATAGCAGATGAAGAAACAGAACCAAACTATCTTAAAGGGGAAGCTCCATCTGCTGATCACAAGGCAGCTTCTGAGTCTGACAAGGATGGTGTTCTTGGGCTTGGGCTTAGAGTTGTAAAACAGAAATCTTCTTTGTCAGCTTTAGGAGAAAACAATGAGCAGCCTGTGGATTATGATGTAAAGGATGCCGGGAAGAGATTGTTTGGTTCAATAAGTAACAAGCCCACTACCTATCTTTCACAGTTCATTCTCCACGTTGCTGCAATTGGAGACATTGTTGATGGGACCGATACAACTCACGACTTCAACTTTTTCTCACTTATATATGAATGGCCTAAAGATGTAAGTTTATCGTTTCTCCATTGCTATTATCACAATGAATTGCTTGTTCACATTTTTTTTTTCTCCTGGTGTTGAAAATTGAAGTGCTTTTGGAACATTTATTTGTGGAACCAGGGAAAATAATTTGACAAGAGCTCTTAGAAAGTTATAGTCTAATACGCCTTTAAGTTCTGACGAGAAGTTGGTGATTTTGTCTTTGTTGCAGCTTTTGACTCGTCTCGTATTTGACCGAGGCAGTACGGATGCTGCAAGCAAGGTCGCTGATATTATGTGTGCCGATTTTGTTCATGAAGTTATTTCGGCATGTGTACCATCTGTTTACCCCCCACGGTCTGGTGATGGTTGGGCATGCATTCCTATTGTACCCCCCTGCATGAAAAATGGTTCAGAAGATAAACTGCTCTCCCCCTCTTCTAACGGTGTAAAGCCCAATTCATACGACCAATCGTCCATACTGCCCGGAATACCCCTATACCCGCTACAATTAGATGTTGTGAAACACTTGGTGAAAATATCCCCTGTCAGGGCAGTTTTGGCTTGTGTTTTTGGGAGTAGCATCTTATACAATGGGAATATGTCTTCTTCATCAAGTTCTTTACATGGTGAATTGGTGCAAGCACCTGATACAAAGCGCTTGTTTTATGAGTTCGCTCTAGATCAATCAGAGAGGTTTTTACCTTTTAAGATCCATGGAAATTAATTTCTATCCAATATCTATTACTCTGATTACATTGTTTCAACGTACTTCCTCTATAGGTTCCCAACTCTGAACCGATGGATACAAATGCAAAACAATCTTCATCGAGTTACGGAGTTTGCTGTAAGAGCCAATCAAACTGCTGATGGTGGTAATTTTGATTCTGAAGCACGAAGTGCGATCAAGAGGCCTCACGGGCATGACAGTGATACCGAGTCGGATGTTGATGAAAATGAGAGTGGAGGCAATACTTCGACAAACTTACCAGCTTTCAACGGCCAAAGTGATGAAGCTCCTGATGCATTATGGCATAATTCCACAAATCCTGATGTTGCCGAACCAGATAATTTAGCTTTCCTCTCTTTCAACTGGGAGAATGAAGAACCCTATGAGAAAGCATTAGAGCGGTACTACAATTTGTTCTATCTCTAGCTTTTGGTTTCTCAAAGATAGCTAACTAACAGGTACCAGATAGCTTTTGGTTTCTCAAAGATAGCTAACCAGCCCGTGGGTAGAACTCACCCATGAACTACATCCACCTATATTAGTTCTTGCTAATCTTTGGATCACTTATATGGTTGAATCATAAACTGCTCCTGATCGATCTATGCTTTTTCTTCCAATCAGATTGACTGATGAAGGAAAGCTAGTTGATGCTCTTGCACTTTCTGACCGCTTTCTTCGTAATGGGCCTTCGGATCGGTTGCTGCAGCTACTTATTGAACATGGAGAAGAGAACAAATCAAACTCTGGACAATCTCAAAGCTCTGAGAGCGACAGCTGGCAGTACTGTCTGCGGTTGAAGGATAAACAGCTCGCTGCTAGACTTGCCCTCAAGTAAGCCATTATGTGTTTCTGAATCTCATAGTAATACTTCAAGAGAAAGTTACATTTGTTTATTTTTTTTTTGTTGCTGAAATTACATAGTTCTCTTGCATATTTATTTACTTTTTGCTTAGATCTGAAGGACCTCTCATGATCTCTAATAGATTGATACTTTAAATGACTATTTTTTCCTTTAAATTTGTGTCGAATTTTTAGTGTCAGCTTATAACTTTGTTTAGACAAGGTTTGTACCTCTAAGCATTAATATTGTCATCCAAACTCTCGTCACAGGTATATGCATAGATGGGACCTTGATTCTGCAATGGATGTTCTAACTATGTGCAGCTGTCACCTCGCTCAGAGTGACCCAATTAGGAATGAGGTTCTCTTTCATTTTACAGAATGCTCACTCCTCATTAATTTGACTACTACTGTTTGAAGGCCTAAGTTTGATTATGCTTCTAACAGGAACCGGTACCTAAGAAAACTTAAAACGCTTGCACCACAAACACGTAAAGGCAATCGATAATCACCATGACGATGGTTACTGGAAACTTTATTGCGATCACCGAAATAACCATATAGATCCTTCCTTCGAGAACACGGTCTTCCGTCAATGGACTAAGCAAAACATGCAAAGCCTCTAACCGTATGCACCTATGTGTAGGATTAATCTTCTAATCTGTCACTTACAGTTAATTGCTAAATCACCCCTTGAAATAAAACCATATAAAATATCATAGAACATAGCATAACAACATGATCAAAATAACAACCTATATAAAAAATAATCACATTCCTTGCCCTTTCTTCTCCGATGCGTAGTTAGTGACGACATATCAGCCTCTTTACATAATAAATCTGAATTTTTTGTTGACACTCTGATCCTTCTCGATGGTCAGGTGTTGCACATGAGAAAAGCACTGCAGAGATACAGCCGCATATTAAGTGCTGACAATAATTATAATAGCTGGCATGAGGTAATATCTTTGTCCTCTTTGTTTAGTCAAATAAAATTTACTTCTGCATCTTTAAAGAGAGAAACAAAAGGATTGCATTTCTTTTTTCTTCTCCCATTTTCTTTGATTATTTCCCTAAATCCAGTTCAGACAGTTTGAATACCAATCTGTTTTGTAAATTAACATAAAAACATTTTAAGATTCACACTTTAACAACTATGTCATGTAAAAATCGGATATAGCTGTTAACAATTTATCCGGTTTGATAAGCGGTTTTGATAAATTGTAACTGGATTTTGTTTAACTGAATTTAGAAAAATATTGGGTTATTTTATTCAAAATTCGGTATTTTTTTGTTCTTAACACCAGTCATCTTTTTTTCTTCGACTACCTTACATGAAATTTATGGTCAAGAACTATGTATACTCAGTTATCATCCTCGAACGTAATTTCAATCTCAGGTTGAAGCTGAGTGCAAGGAAGATCCCGAGGGCCTGGCTCTTAGATTAGCTGAAAAAGGAGCTGTGTCAGCAGCCTTAGATGTAGCTGAAAGTGCGGGCTTATCAATAGAGCTGCGGAGAGAATTGCAGGGACGCCAACTGGTTAAGCTTCTTACTGCAGATCCTCTCAGTGGCGGCGGTCCTGCAGAAGCTTCGCGCTTTCTTTCTTCATTGCGTGACTCCGATGATGCTCTGCCTGTTGCCATGGGTGCAATGCAGCTTTTACCTAATCTGCGCTCAAAACAACTTCTTGTAAGCAAATTTCTACTTGTCTGCGTAAAACAGAAGAATTGAATCGTTCTACTTGTTTATCTCCCTATTTGTTAAGTCCAATTATAGAGAGTACAACTACAACCTAGTTGAGAGGTTGTCTAGCATTAAAGAAAATGTTCTAGAATATCTATAATAATGAGAATATTCTGGAATTAGTAAGAACCTTCTAAGAATATGTAGAAAAAAGGAATGCAAATAATTAACTGTCAAATTCTAATAAATAATTGCGGCAATAATCTACAACCTTTGGTCAACAGGGGTTTTAGGTCCTCAACCTTTCAAAGTGTGGGCAAAAATACACAACGTTTGTTGACTGTAAAATTTATTGGTCCTTCCGTTAGGAATTGTAAATTCTACAGATGTGGCATCGTTAAATTGTCAAATGGACTGTCAGTTTGTAATTATTTATTTATTTAATTTAAAACGGACTCCAATAAAAATTATTTATTTAATTTAAGTGTTAATTTATTTTTGAATCATGATTAAAATCTGATTTAATTTATTCTTATTAATTAGGTTATGTAATTAATATTACAAATTGGCAGTACATTTGGCAGTTTAACAATCCCACATCAGCAGAATTTAACATTCCTAACGGAAGGACCAACGAATTTTACAGTCAACAAACGTTGTGTATTTTTGCCCACACTTTAAAAGGTTGGGGACCTAAAACCACTGTTGACCATAGGTTGTGCATTATTGCCGCAATTAACCCAAATATATATATATACAATTCTTCTACAGTTAGTTTTTCTGGTCGTCTTAAATGAAGCTTATTTTATTTTTGGCATTTCTTATTCATTATGTTTTTCGTTGTTCTTTCAAGGTTCACTTCTTCCTGAAGAGAAGAGAAGGAAATCTTTCTAATACAGAGGTTTCCCGGCTAAACGCCTGGGCATTGGGTCTCCGTGTTCTGGCCGCCTTGCCAATTCCATGGCAACAAAGATGTTCATCCTTGCATGAGTACCCTCATTTGATTTTGGAGGTTTTGCTGATGAGAAAACAGTTGCAGTCTGCTGCTTTGGTTAGCAACCTCTTCGATGATCTTATTTTTATATTTATTCATGACTTATATTAGATATGCGTTGGTATTATGGGACCTTTTTTACTCAACCATTTTTTAGTTTCGTTTTATGTCTGTCTTGTTTCATAGATTATACTACTTACATTTTAAATATGTTAGTGTTTAGCTATATAAGGTCCTGGCCGACTATGCTGTAATGTTAGGTCGTATTTGAAAGACTCCAAGCAATGAAAAGAGTAGAGATTTTTTTTTCTTTTTTTCCCCGTAAATTAGCTTGGTTTCTCTCTAGAGTAAGATAGGTTGGGAAAAAAGGTTTCACCGGTTCTAGACCCGTGATAAGATCCATAATGTGGGACCATAAAGCATTGACATACTTGGAATGTTACAGATCCTTAAAGAATTCCCGTCGTTGAGAGATAATCATCTGATAGTTTCATATGCGGCCAAAGCAATCATGGTCAGTATCAGCTCTCCCCAAAGAGAACACCGAATATCTGTTTCGGGAGCAAGACAGAAGCAGAAAACCAAAGCAGGCGCAACTGTCAGATCTTCCTTTTCAAGTAGCTTAAGTAACTTGCAAAAGGAAGCCCGTAGAGCATTCTCGTGGGGCCCAAGGAATACAGGAGAAAAGCCGCCACCAAAAGATGCCCGGAAAAGAAAGAATTCCGGATTATCCCCTTCTGAGAGAGTTGCTTGGGAAGCAATGACTGGAATCCAAGAGGATCATGTTTCAACGAGTTCTATTGAAGGACAAGAACGAATTCCTTCTATGTTGATTGCTGAAGAGTGGATGCTGACTGGTGATGCCACCAAAGATGATGCAGTTCGTATCTCTCACCGATATGAAACAGCCCCTGACATCACTCTCTTTAAGGTATGCTTATAAAGCAAGAATAATAAATTATGTAAGTCACGGGGAAAAATTGGATGCAAACATTTTTATAAGTTCTATATCACGAATGTGCCTTAAGTCGTTATATTATGAGTTTCTCTCTAGAGGTCAGGGTAGACATCTTACAGAAATAGGATTTCTCTGTCCTAGTCCCGTGACAGACCAACTCTTGGGACCATTACATTCTACCAACTTTACTTCAAGATTGTGCTTAGAGACCAATTTATGCTGTAATTGACACATAACATGTCGTTACTGTTGTGAACACAACAATATAATTCCTAAACCTCTTTCTCGACAACTCAATATTTTTTTCAAGCGATAGCTGATTAAATATTCTCTTAATTCTAGAATAGAGGGAAAAAAAATGTTTGCAGGCATTCTTCTTGGGGTAAATGTTTAATATTATGTATGTTACTGTCTCTTTCTTAAAGTTTCGTTGTTTTACTAGGCCCTGCTTTCTCTGTGCTCTGAAGAGATTGTGTCTGCCAAGAATGCAATGGACTTGTGTGTTAATCAAATGAAAAGTGTTTTAAGCTCCACTAAATTGCCTGAGAATGCATCAATGGAAGTGATTGGTCGTGCTTGCCATGCTACTGAGACATATGTACAGGTATTCATAATATCGTATCATATCTGATGAAAGATAGTAAGTTTATAAGCTGACTGTATTAGTTACTCTACATTTTACCTTTTTGTTCTGAATGTCATCATCATGAATGGTCAAGTTTCACTAGTGCTCACAGTAGTCGTCTTGTCTGTACAAGGATAGTTTATTTCAATCATCGCATCCCAGTTATCTATAGCACCAAAAGCAGTATTTGAAAACTTTTTTTTTTAGGTTATTGCTTAGGGAAAAAATTCAGTAACCCTTAATTGTCATCTTGCAGGGTCTTCTCTACGCTAAATCTTTGCTTAGAAAGATTGTGGGTGTTAGTGACATGCTTGGCAATTCAGAAAGAAGCCGGGATATTGATGATGCATCTTCAGACGCCGGCAGTTCTAGCGTGGGTAGTCAGTCAACTGATGAGCTTTCAGAAATTTTATCACAAGCTGATAAGTGGCTAGCACGTGCAGAACTACTTCAGAGTCTTCTGGGCTCTGGGATCGCTGTTTCTCTAGACGATATTGCTGATAAAGAGTCATCAGCTCATCTCCGTGATAGGCTGATCTTGGAAGAACGGTACAGCATGGCTGTTTATACCTGCAGAAAGTGCAAGGTGAATATCATACTTGAAAATTACCGTCATAGTAGAAAGAAGAAGTATTCGGTAGTAATTATAATTTATTGAATTATTCGGTGCAGTATAGTCTACTGACCCTAGAATCGATAACTTATTATTACTATATACTAAATAGTAATACAAGTATAACAACCCTCTCTAATTATAACAAACTATTCTATGGTCAATGAATATTGAAGCAGAAATAGAATCGAATTTCCAGCAGTAATTGCTGCTGCTAAATCATTTTGACTCATGAATATTTGCGCTTCCAGATTGACGTTTTCCCTGTATGGAATGCATGGGGCCATGCTTTGATTCAGATGGAACACTATACGCAAGCCCGTGTAAAGTTCAAGTACGCTATTTATTTCATTATAATCTTAAAGAAGAGCTCTTTATTTTATTTTTTATATTTCTCCCAGTGATCATGCTTAAGAGACAATGTTTCAAATTGAATGATATTCAGGCAAGCGCTTCAATTGTATAAAGGGGATCCTGGATCTGTTATTCTTGAGATCATAAATACAATTGAAGGGGGTCCCCCGGTGGATGTTTCAGCTGTTCGTTCTATGTAAGAACTTCTGCAGATTTTTTTATAAAAATTATGCTTACAATTTGCAGTAGTTTTCTTATCTTGCTGAGAAGTTAAAGCTTAACTGAATGTGGACCGAGCTCAGGCCCAGTTTGATAAGCTTTTCAGTGTTTAAGAATTGCTAAAGAATTGAATTGCTGGGATTTTCATTAATCTGAAGCTTTATCTTTCTTCAGGTACGAGCATTTGGCTAAAAGTGCTCCAACAATCTTAGATGATTCTCTCTCTGCCGATTCCTATCTCAATGTTTTGTATATGCCATCAACTTTTCCTCGCTCCGAGAGATCAAGGCTGTCTCGAGAGTTCGCCAATATAAATTCCACTAATAGTTCTGAATTCGAAGATGGTCCTCGTAGCAACTTGGACAGCATTCGATATGTAGAGTGTGTAAACTATTTGCAAGAAGTAAGCTATAAATCACGGTCACATGTTCGTCTCACTTCATATTTTTAAGTTAAAATAAAAAAAACAGATTTCCTTTCTTGATAATTAGGTATATAATATTTTTAAGTTATGGCCTTTATTTATGCTCTTACTATTAGTCAAGAGGTTTTTTTTTCCTGTTATGCTTGATTTTTCAGTTAGGATAGAAATTTTATCAGGTTTAGTTTGTCATTCTAATTAGCCTTAGCCTATTAATAGGTTGTCTCAATTATTCATTATTTAAATTTTAAAAAGAAGAATATATCTTTCTCTCCGAAATTGACATAAGGGTATTTTGGACTTTTGATTCTTTGCAGTATGCACGGCAACATTTGCTGAGTTTCATGTTTAGGCATGGTCAATACAGTGATGCTTGCAAGCTGTTCTTCCCTGAAAATTCTGTTCCTCTGCCTTCTCAACCTTCAATTGTCGGTGTAGCAACTTCATCTTCATCTCCTCAACGATCAGATCCTTTGGCATTTGATTACGGGACGATAGATGATTTGTGTGATTTGTGTGTCGGATATGGTGCAATGCCTGTTTTGGAGGAACTGCTTTCAGAAAGGATGTCATCAATGGAGTCACAAGAAGAATCAGTAAACCAGTATACTGTTGCAGCGCTTGCTCGTATTTGTCTTTATTGCGAAACGCACAAGCATTTCAACTTCCTCTATAAGTTTCAGGTAGAAAAATTCGCAGGAATATCACTTCAACCTTTTATTGATCTCTTTAAGTTGGTTTTTTAGTTTATTTGAATAAAGTACTTCATTTATTCAGTTTGTTAAGATTTACGTACGTTTTTCTGATTTTGTTTAATTATGTATTGTTTAGGTTATTAAGAAGGACCATGTTGCTGCCGGACTTTGTTGCATTCAATTGTTCATTAACTCGATATCGCAAGATGAAGCTATCAAACATTTGGAACATGCTAAGGTAACAGACCTTAAATTTTGTGTTCCATGCTAATTATTTAATACATCAGGAATTTATATCTTCGGTGAATTCCCGTTGTATTATTGGTTCGAGCAATGGCCTTGTTTTGTAAGCTTGAATGCTGTAACTTTAATATCTGGAGTACGAGTTTTGGTAAATTGAATTCGATTTGATAATATGAGACTTGATTTTGTTTGATTTGTGATACTATAGAATTAAATAAGATGCCCATTTTCTTCTATCTCAGTTTTTTCTTAAAGAAATCGTATAACTAGTTAATTGTTGGTTGCAGATGCATTTTGACGAAGGGTTGTCAGCTCGATTTAAAGGCGATTCTACTAAGCTGGTAACTAAGGGGGTGAGAGGAAAAAGTGCCTCTGAGAAGCTAACTGAAGAAGGACTGGTGAAGTTTTCTGCTCGGATTGCGATTCAGGTGATGAGAATCTTTCTGTTTTGCACTAAAAGAATATGCACTTGAATTAACTGATCCTTGTCATATAGTCTGCAACAGAATAAAATAATAAAACATCCAGAATTTAATATTTGAATTGTGGTGTTGAAAACTTTGACTTGTTAGTGAACTTATTCTCCATACAGTTGAGGGAAAACTTTAGTTCTACTAAGCAGGTCACTGCTGTCGTGATTTTTCTGATTTATAATCCAACGTTGCGTATAATAATCTACATAGGCAAAATCAGAGGCTCGGTTATGCATCTGTTTTACTTGTTTCAGATCGCTCAATTCTTAACAAATTTGATTGATTGTGTATATCGCTCTCATGGGTATGCTTTAGGTGGAAGTAGTGAGATCATATAATGATTCTGAGGGACCACAGTGGCAATACTCGCTTTTCGGAAATCCAAATGATCCAGAAACTTTCAGGTATAGCTTTTTTCATTTAAAAAAAGTATAATTTTATCTGTGAGTTTATACCTCTTTTTTTTGTTTTGTTTTGAAAATCCACTTATAATAGTCGAAAGAAAAGGAGATTCCGCAGATCTGACTTATAATTCGGCAGATCGTCCAAACTATAATCGAAAGAAAAGGAGTCTCCTATTTTCAGTTTTTTGTAGTCTGTATACTTGTGTTTCTCCTAGAAATTCTTCTAATGATTCTTTATTGTGTTTGTTCCATTGCAGGAGAAGGTGTAAAATTGCAGAGACTCTTGTGGAGAAGAACTTTGATTTGGCTTTCCAAATTATTTATGAATTCAACCTACCTGGTAGCCATACATGCAATTAGTTTTATTTTTATTTAAGCACGATAATCATATTTGCTTGTTGTTCTAATAATGGTGAGTCTCTTGTATTGAAGCTGTGGATATATACGCTGGCGTAGCTGCGTCGTTCGCTGAAAGAAAAAGAGGCAGCCAATTGACGGAATTCTTTAGAAATATAAAGGGCACAATTGACGACGAAGATTGGGATCAGGTAATCTGATAACTTACTCAAATACTGAATCTGGTAATTATCTCATGGGACATTCAATATTACCTTTTGGCTTCTGCAGGTTTTGGGTGCGGCCATAAACGTATATGCTAACAAACACAAAGAGCGCCCTGATCGTCTCATAGACATGTTGACCAGCAGCCACAGGTATCGTGTTAACGACACACTTTCTCGGTTTAACTTAGACCTTCAGGTCATCTTAACTATATTGTAATGCACGAGTGTATTGTCTTCTCTACTAGTTTTTTCTTACTAGATGTTTACGCTGCTTTTTAGAGAGTTTAGCGAGGGAGAACGGCCAAAGGAAATAGTTTTGTAGTGCTTGAATATTTTGTTTCGAGTGTGATATTAACAAATGATTTTAATGAAAAACTAGAAGTCAATACATGTCTTTTTTGGTGATTTACGAAGCAGTGAAGTTTTTCTGTTGCTTGCGTGCAGGAAAGTTCTGGCGTGCGTGGTGTGCGGGCGCCTAAAAAGCGCTTTCCAAATTGCTTCGCGGAGTGGAAGTGTGGCCGATGTTCAGTATGTAGCTCATCAGGTATTGCTTTCTTTTTGTCTTCTTTAGTTATAATCACATAGTTATCCTCTTATGCTGAAAAATAAAAGTAAAAATTAAATAAAATTGGACTGCGAGGAAAACTTGGGAAACACGTTTTTGTTGTTTGCTTTCTGGTATATCTGCAGCAGAAGTACTACAAAGTATCACTTGTGAATTTCATTTTGTCGTGAAAAATTTCAAAAAATGATTCTTGCGTAAGAAATTTAGAACTTATGGTGGGACCATTTTTTCTTGGAACTTTTGCCTTGATAAAATTTCGAGCTCATGGCAAGGCTTTTTTGTTTTTGTTTTTTAGAATTTTGACCATGACAAACGAAATTTTAAATATGCCTTGTAAGGTATTAAATTTCTCGAATATCCATCGGCATGCCCATCGAAAATCTTTTTTCGAGGATATGCGAAACGATATATCCATCGGCATATCCATCGATTTACCTATGAGATACCAATCGACAAGCGATATATCCGTAAAATGAAAAGTGCGAAACGATATCGGCAAGCGGTATTTAAAACCTTGCTGTGTACAATGAAGTTCATGGTACTTCTGCCAAAAATATTATTTTTAGTAGAAGTTTGTGTATGTACTCAAACATTTTGAACGCGCAGGCTTTGCACGCGAATGCGCTCCCTGTGCTGGACATGTGTAAACAATGGTTGGCTCGGTACATGTGATCCTCTTCATTTTACAGTGCATGTAAAGATGTGTATTAAATTGGTAAATTCTTGCATGTAAATAAAGCACACTATGACTATCCTTTCTTTGATTTTGCTACTAAAAGGAGGATTGAAATTCTCTTACCTTAATCATTAATCAACAACATTGCCTGGATAATAGGTAGACAAACTGTTAACCTGCATTGCTAAGTGCGAAAACCGCTACAAACGTTGTTAACAGATTCTCGACTTTGCCGAATTTCACATCTCAATTAAACTCGAATGTTTCAAATGTGGGTATTTTTTTTTTAATGAGGTGACAGTTACCAGTCTACTTTGTTTAATTGTACAAAAATGTAACTACAATGACTTTTGTCGTCGTAAAATTGGATTTAGCGACTTGTTTGTTTGAAACTAACGAGTTTGATGACTTTGGTCGAAAACCTCTCAAAGTAAAGTCTACGTGGAGCAATTTTCATATGCACAGTTTAGAAAAGTTTTTCAAAATTAACCAAATAGACTTTTATCCATTTTTTGGTAGAAACATGCTGAATGAGGTAAGCGTAGTGGGTCTGAATATTTTATTCTAATTATTTAGAGAAAGTCTTGCTCTCTGATAATAGTTGACTTTAATAGTAATAATGATCAAGAGAATTTTCTTTCTAATTTTCAGTTGCCAAATTTTTTATTTTTTATTTTGAGAAAATAATTTTTTTTTTTGTATGCAAGCATTTAAGGAACACTGTAAAATCTCCACAAATCACGCAATCCGATTCTTCAAACCAAATTTCATTAAAGCCATATGTGGATGTTTTTACATTTTAATTTTCCTTTTAAACTTAGGTAGCTGCCTGCACTGGCATGTCAACCGATTATTATAACTATTAGTCATATATGTGGATGTTTTTACGAAGGTTTAAAATTTCGCGAATTTCCATGCGAAATTCGTTTTTCGGAGAAATGCGGTTCGAAAACCCTTTCGTTTCTCTTTCATTTTATCAAATTTTGCGAAATTCGCATGGGCACGGGTGTGGAAAATCTTTTTTCGTTTTGTAGTGTAAAAATTGCGAAATTTTGATGGAATTTTGCTAAAAAATATATTTTTGTTAGATTTTGGCAAAAATACCAATTAAACTTTTGACACAAGAGCACCCCACCCCACCCCTGCCCGGCAGGGCGGCGGCGTGCGCGTGTGGTGAAGTAACATTTGTGTGAGTCCTCCCCCATCAACAAAATCCTATGACCCAAAGGGCCCAAGCCTTTGTCCCTAATATTTGGTATATAAACATCACTAAACTCTTGTCATCTATCAATGTGGGACTTTTTGTTATTCATTCAACTAATATCACACATTCACACTTAACATACACATACACTTCACCTAATAATTTAACTTAATATTATACACTTCAAATAATATTATACACTTAGAATACATATTAACTTCACCTAACATACATATACGCTTAATATACATATTCATTTAATATTATACACTTCAACTAATATTAAATTTGTTAACATACATATACAATTAACATGCATATTCACTTAATATTACACACTTAATTAACATACATATTCACTTCACATAATAATTTGACTTAATATTATACACTTCAACTAATAAAGTGACTTAATATTATACATGTCACCTACATATTAAATTTACGAATATCTTGTATATATTAAATATGTAGTTTTGAACTTATATAAATATCTTGCTTAAATACTCAAATATTTTTTTACAGAATATCCGTCGAAAACCCCATCGGCATGCGGTATGCCCATGCGAAAAGTGCGGTATATGCGGCATGCGGTATTTCTTTTTTTTACAATTTTTCCATCGGCAAGCGATATATCCGTAAAACGAAAAATGCGAAACGAAATCGGCAAGCGGCATTTAAAACCTTGGTTTTTACATATTTAATATTCCTTTTAATACATGAAATTCTATTTAAACTCGCTTTTATCATCAAATAATTTACATGACATGCACTACCTTGATTTAAAAAAAAAAAAAAGAACGCATGAAATACGTGAAGAGAGATTGCTAAGGTGATTAAAAAAATGAAAGGTGAAATGAGGTATTTAAAGAGTGAAAAATGAAGATAAATATTACGCTTTTGAGTTTAAGGAATTGTCATATTACCGTTGTTTGCAATTTCTTATGATTAAAAACTAACAGCCCTTTAATCGGGCCAGTATAATTGAAGAAGAAAAAAACATGAAAATGCTAAAACAATGCAATGGACAGATTGCAAAGGAGACAGACACATGGTGCGATGTTATGGAAAAAGAAACGTCGATATTGCTCAACTTCTCAAAACATTTGAGTACTATTGTCGTCACTTTTCGAGGTTGGATACATGCCACCAACTTTGACCATAAGTTGGGAATTTATGCCGCGATTAACCCTTATAAATATAATAAGCAGCGCAAATAATTGTAGAAAGAAAAAAAGTAACTTGTAAGATGGCAAACATTGTATCTAGTTCCCTTAAACTATTGATTAACTAGTCCAATGAGAGAGATATACTTACATATACAAATGGCGTTAAAATTGACTTTACACATGGGTTTATTTATGTCTTAATCATTGGGTCAACGCTGTATAATTAATTGCTTTGTGGATCAACACTACGTATATAAATATAATAGCTTTTTTCATGTATTATAAATTCATTGGTTTCGTGGATCAACACTATGTATAGCTTATTATTTAAGTTATCTTCACATCTAATTGTAAAAATTCAATGAAGGCTTCATTTTTTATTATATTGAAGCTCACAAATTAGACAAAAGACAATCTCTCCTAAAGATTTATATATTATACATTGGTACATCTCTCTGTCTGGCGGATAGATGCAGTCACCGTTGTCTGAAACACGGTCACCTCTGCCGCTGCTCTTCCGGAGGCATTCGAGCGGCGAAATCCGGAACTTGGCGTCGGTGTCCAGCAGCCTGTTGCCTGCCTTCGGCACTGTGGTTGATGGGGGACACCAAAGCCTCGGCAGATTCGTCATTGCTCCTTATGACAGGAGATACAGGTACATATACACACATACACATCTACATATATTTATATATATATATATATATGTATACATAGCTTATGTATATGTGTATGTGTAGGTTATGGCAAACGTTTCTGGTGGTGTTGGTGGTCTACTCTGCATGGGCATCGCCGTTTGAGCTGGCTTTCAAAAAGGTGGCGACAGGCTCACTCATGGCCGTCGATCTGACCGTTGATGCGTTCTTCGCCGTCGATATCGTCCTCACTTTCTTCGTCTCCTATTTGGACAAAACCACTTATCTTCTAGTAACTGATCACAAGAAAATTGCTGCAAGGTAATGTTGTCTAAATTGAATTAAAAATAGATGATGACGACTACGACCCTTTTATGTTGTGTATGGGAAATACAGGTACTTGACGAAGCTGTGGTTTCCGTTGGATGTGGTGTCGACACTGCCATTTCAGTTAATAGACAGAATCGTGACCGGAAAATCGGACCGTGGAGAGGTCTTTGGCTTCCTCAATTTGCTAAGGCTTTGGAGACTTAGGCGTGTCAGTCAATTCTTTTCAAGGTATTTCTCATTCTTAACCCTTATAAATCTACACCTAATAGAGCCAGCGGGGAGGTCTGTCCGTCCTGCGTTTTGGTCTCTTGCGGGCAGCCCATGCCCCGGTTGCCCAACCCGCGATGGTTCTTGGGCGGGCAAAACCTACCGGCCATTGGTGGATCCAAAGATGAGTGGAGTAGGGTTCAAACCACTCCCTTAAAATAATAATAATAATAATAATAATAATAATAATAATAATAATAAAACTTAGATCTAACTCTCCGTACATAATTTTTTTTCCGCCACTGTTACCGGCCCATTTTTTTTTATCATAAATTCTATCATATGTATAATGAAAAAAATAAAAATAAAAAACAAAGTGGACGGGCAAAACCCGCCGATTTCCTTGGCGGAGTTTACGCGTCTATTGATGATTTTTGTTTGTTTGTTTGTTGTTAGACTAGAGAAAGACACGCGGTTTAGCTACTTTTGGACAAGAGTTTGCAAGCTGATCAGTGTAAGCCTCAACTTTCCCTTGCCTAATTATAAAAGTGTGCGGTTAACTCATCATCATTGAAATAGGTAGGATGTACCGTTAAGTTTTGGACATGTGTCACTTATTAGCGAAAGATTTTTCTTAAACAACACTTCCAAAATTTTGTTAAATAATTCAAAAAAAAATGAACGAAATTTTAGAGATAACCAAAATAGTGAACATTGAAAATTTTAGTTGTGAAAAAATAAATTGAGTTTTTATTTTTACGAAAATCAAAGCCCATATATTTATTCATGAGCCCATTCCCATTTTTTGCGAAACAGGTCTAAAGACTTTGACTCGATTTGATTTACCTGCTATATTTTCTTTCAATCAACTTAACGAGAGTTAACTCAAATGATACTGAGGTCGACATAAGTTTTGATCAAATAGGAGAGAAATCAACATGTTAGTGCCTAATCACTTGCAAGATTGCACCAAACAGGTGACACTATTCGCGGTGCACTCAGCCGGGTGCTTCTACTTCTGGCTGGCGGCACATCACAGTAACCCGACGAACACTTGGATCGGGAGCTTGGTGGCGGACTTTGAGCGCAGGAGCGTGTGGTTGGGATACACCTACTCCATGTACTGGTCGATCGTGACCCTCACCACGGTCGGATATGGTGACCTGCACGCAGTCAACACGGGGGAGAAGGTGTTCAACATGACCTACATGCTCTTCAACATTGGCCTCACTGCCTATCTCATTGGCAACATGACCAACTTGATTGTCCATGGTGCTGTTAGAACCTTCTTCATGGTAAGAACCAATTTCACTTCACTTCACACGCACACAAAACAGACCCAATGTGTTTTGTTAAGTAGAGTATTTAGGGATGAACAAACAAAAAACGAACATTAAACCGAAATTCGAATGTACCAAATATGAAATTTAAACGGTTAAAACTACATGCACTGGATATATCATTTTGTAGAGGTGATCAATTATTATTAAATAAACCCGATTGAAACCCGAATTTACTGCATATGACTAGGGTAACGTATAATTATCTTTTATAACATATTATATTAACCTCTACTTATATAATACTTATCGAGTTATTTAGTTTTATTGGTCATCATTTTCTTACTTAATAATTATGTTATTGAGAATTACGAATATATATTGATTAATGATTTTACTCAATTTTAGTCATGTCCTTCGAAGTAATAAATGCGGTTAAAATACCGATAATACCGCAACCGAATATCGAATATGTTGTAAATGCAATTTCATATCATTTCAAATATGATATTTTGTTTTCTTTATAAAAATAGCAAAATACAATATTCAATTTATTATTTGTAAAATGCCGCACCAAAAACCCGGTTATTGACTTATAAGTGTGTTAAAATGATGGGCAGAGAGATTCTATAAATGAGATATTGAGGTACGCAAGCAAGAACAGACTGCCAGAGGGACTGAAAGATCAAATGTTGGCGCATTTGCAACTGAAATTCAAGACAGTGGAGCTCCAACAAGAGGAAGTTCTCGGTGACTTGCCGAAAGCCATCCGATCAAGCATTGCGCAACACCTCTTCCATCGCACCGTCGAGAAGACATACCTCTTTAAGGGCGTCTCTGAAGACTTCATTGTTCAACTGGTGCGTGTCACGACCCAAAATCGTTCTCGGAACGAGCAATGTCAAATTTTCAACGAGCCGATATTTTCTCTTTTGCGAGAGATTAAACTTAATGATGGATTAGTCTCTTGAATAGACAACCTCCTACAATCTAACGGGCAAGACTAGGTCCGAACTCATAAAACCCCTAAGATAATTTAATATTTGGATTGACATAATTAATTAGCCTAATAGTAACATTAAAGAACATTAGTTCTCCCGAATGTTACGTATATGCCTAGAATTACAAATTTGTCTAGAATTATTCTAATTTATACATTTTAGAGAGGTTCTATATATATATAATATATTATTTAATTAGTGGGTCATGGTGTTCGCAGGTTTCGGACATGAAAGCAGAGTATTTTCCACCCAAGGTTGATATCATCCTGCAAAACGAAATTCCAACTGATTTCTACATTTTGGTCTCCGGAGCTGTGGTACAACATTTTGTTACCTTTTGTGTTTAATTTATATATATATATATATATATATATAGTGACACAATTACATGAAAATTGCAGGATGTATTTGTCTACAAGAACGGTACAGAACAGGTAGATCATTAAACTCGTTCTTTGCATTTTTTTTTCTTAAACGTGACGAGGCGCGTGTGTTTACCTACTAAAAAAGCGATACGAGCATTGAATAAAGTTATACTGCCAGTGGATCTTGAGCGAGATCTACTGGCATTAAACACGAAAAGCCTTAAAGAGGCTTAAATTCTCTCGTCAATGAAACATAAACTTTAATATTGATCAACTTGCAATAATGTGTGTTACCTACTATAATTTTAAACGAAAAGGCCGATAATTTATATATTCTAACTATTTCTCATTTCTTAATCACTTGAATTACACTCCTTGTATATTGAATGTTGATGGGAATCTACTTGGTCAGATTTATATTCCGAGTAAAATGTGTTACGTGTGTGCGTATAGCATTGTGCAAACCAACATTATTTGTTGTTTAGCTTTTGTCGAAGCTAGGAGCTTCGGAGATGGCAGGAGAAATTGCAGTATTTCTGAATCTCCCGCAACCGTTTACCATGAGAACAAAGCGGCTTTCTCAGGTCATCCGAATGAGTCACCTTCATTTCAAGCAAATACTACAACCGGACAGCAGCGATGGAAAGACGCTACTTTCTAACTTCAAGGAGGTTTGAAATCTTATTATCTTAATAGGGTTCAAAGAGATTAATCTTTTCCAGTTTTTGGTTCATACAGGTATGACACTATATTAATAACCTGGATATTTTCCACCTCAGTATTTGAAGGGCTTAAAATCGGAGTTACAGGAAGAGATACCGTTTCTATCAGACTTATTGAGGGACCTGAACATAGGGGTACAACAGACTTTACTCACCTCCATGGACTAGTCTTTCTATCAATCTAGATTTTCCTGAATCCTTGTGGATGTGACCTGTTAGTCCTGCAGAGTTATGACAATGATGATCGTCAACTTTTTTTTTTTTTTTTGCAGCAAACGGAACCAAACAACGATCCACATAATCAAGAAGCACTGAGTTATAACCGAGATGCGAGCACAGAAGGCAAACTCTTAACTTAATAACTGTAAATGTTTGAGTTAATAGAAATATGGACCTAATTATATTGAACAAGCCACATGTGCGTCGCTCGAATGCAATCTTGGCTGCTATTATTTCTAGTTACAAATTGAAATCCACGGGACTTCTCGATGATCAAATATCCATGATTCTAATGCATCTAAACTATTATTTCCAGGAATGCCTGAAAACTTTAGCCCGTGGTCAAGCAAGAGGTCGGTCAGAGTCATAATCCATGGATGTGATCCAAACGAAAATAAATCCGAAGAAGTAGCAAGAAAACTTGTATACTTGCCGGATTCGATCGAAGAACTCTTTGAGCTCTCAGGTAAATGAAAATGCACACCCTCCTTTTACAAGTCTTCGAGTTTTGGTACTTATTTTGAAGTCTTAAATGAGTAAAAATAAAATGAAATAACGATTTACGCCTTCCATTTGTGCATGCAGAGAAAAAGTTCGGGAAAAGAGGAAGCAAAATCGCGATGGCTGACGGGTCAGAGGTGGAAGAATTGGATGCTTTAAGAGAGAATGACCATCTATATATCTATTAAAGGATAGCTAGTTCTAGGATGCACTAACATCTTACCATGCTATACTACGTGACATGAATAAGCATAAAATGTAAGAGAGAGAGAGCTCACAGAATCTATACTCCATTGTTGAGCATGTCTAACACGGCGTAAGAAACTTTCTGAAACTGCTCCTTCTCTTCCGCTGACTCGTTCTTCGTCTCCCAAAAAGCGTCTTTGCATTTCTCTATATCCTCGGTTATTCAAGCGCAGTTTTGATTGATTTCGCTATATTGAATCACAACATACAGCCTGTCACTAACATTACAAAGAATATGATCATCTACTCTGCTATACAGTGTTGGTGCAACAACGAGCGAGAAATAAGTATTGAACACACACACCGACTCACACTCACACTAGGAGATAAACACGAGATATATTTTCGAGAGAGAGAGCCGAGAGCCTTGATTTGGTGCTGCGCTAAAATCCAGTTTTTCTGATGTTGCATTATTTTTAATGAAAATACAAAGAAATAATCATGGTGTGATCGGGCCTATTTACTCGGCCATACACCCACTTCAACTTAGACTAAGCTAACCTCCCAAAGACTAGGAATTATACGTGTGCTTTATTTAATAAATAAACAAATAAAAATATAAAAGCCATGCAACGTGATTATAGAACCAACAAATCACCCTTTTAATCACGTTACACCGCATCGGTTTGCTTGACGCCTACTATTGGCCGGTGTCGAGGTTCCGCACTCCGTCCGCCACTTCCACGGGCACTGCCTTCTCAATGTTCGGGCTCCCATCCTGTGGTGCGTCGTCGGATGCCTCGGCCATTGTGCATATTTGTGCCATGAGCAGCGCCGGCTCGTCGTCTTCTTCCGTCTCGACATGCACGAGATTGGCCTGCTCGTGTATTTCCCGGTCGCGCTTAGCCTTGCGACACTCCTTGGCCCAATGGCCAGGGTGTTGGAAATAATTTATATATGCCCTCTATTCAGATGCTAATCCCGCTCACATAAGATTATGGTCGTTTTCCTAGAATGAATATAGTTATCTTCGGATTATAAATAGATAATATTAATTGAATCTTTGATCCATAGTTCTTTAACGTTGCTATCATGCACATGTCATCACAAGTAGTATTTTGTGAGGAGGTTTGACTGTCACGAATAAAGAACTTAAAATGGTCCATGGTCTAGATTAGAAATGGGAATTTCTAAGGCGTGAACGACCATTGATGAACTTAATCACAATTGGGTGATGATCTTTTACCGAATCATAGTGTAGTCCGTGCACTGTTAAGTTTATCAAGTATGAAGTGTCTTCATATTAGACGGACTAGACTAGCATCCAAAATATCAAATAAGTCTGTCACTGATGATAGTACGATAGGGTCACTTAGATGATCAGATGGAATAAGGTTGACGTCCTGAACATTGTGTACTTTGTACGGTTCAACTTATATAATCTTTGATTTAACCGTTACAGAGTACAGCTTGGCACTCCTAACACTTTTATTTTGGGATTAGACGGTTGACCGGGATGAGTTGCACAATAGCAGATAGGGACAATATCTTTATGATATTCTTATTGTGATTCATGGAACAAATAAGTACTCATGATCAACTCATTAGATTCATCATCTTATGAGTTAGTAGTTTGTAAGAATCATAACAATAAAATAGTGTCATCAAAAAGGGCAGAACGGTAAATATCACCCTTTTGATGAATGTCATAATAAAATGAAAACCTAGCATGCCAGATATCTGATTGAATAAATGGACACATGTGCTCAGGAATATAATTATCATACGCACTTTAGAGTTCAACCGAGAGCTATAGTGGAATGTAATCGAGGTTGGTAAAAGTCTATGGTTTTACCGTAGCTAGAGTGTGTATGTCCATTAGCCCCATTTGTAGCTCCATAAACGATGACACCACAAACATATTCAAAAGTTTCATTTGAATAGGATACTCCAATCAGACTCGGTTCGTGATTATTATCACGAATTAGTGATTAACCTATATAGTGGCAAAAGTAACAAAGTTTGGTATGCCAGTGAAAATGCAAAAATATGATCGAATTTAATCCTAATACATCCCTAGAGTTGTGGGAAATTAAATTATGGTACAATTATCTTTTGAATCTTGTCATTCTGACAGACGATTTGAGATTTATGATAATACCAGTTTTTAGTTCTAGACTAAAAATGACACTGTTATTTAAATAAAAAATTAGAGAAATTATATATTGGTATTTGTACCAGAAATATTTAATGAGAGAGATCGAATAATAATTTTGAATTATAAATATATATTCAAAATTAAATATTTGAAAATATAAAGATTTGATTTATTAAATCTTTTAGGGTATTTTCTCAAAAAGATTTGATTTGGATTTATTCTTAATTTGATTTAATTAAATTAAATTTTAGAGTGAATATCTCCAAGTAGTTGAGTATATCTCTCACAGTTGGTTGAGATATTTTCTCAAAGCGGTTGGGTCATTCCCTATAAATAAGGAAGACCTGAAATCGAAAAAACACACACTCTTACATTCTCAAATTTCGATCTCTCTCTCTTTCTCAAGATAGTTTCTGCAAATTTATCTGAGCTCCTATTAGGATTTTTTGGGTTTAGGGTTTAGGGTTTTATTCAGTGGGATGTAGTCCACACGTCCTGGGGATGTAGTCCTAAGGAATAAATTGGAAGACTTCTGGAAGCATCTTCTTCACAGAAATCGCGAAAAGGGATTGAAGATCGGAGTCAGAATGCTCTTTAGAAAATCAAGATTCGTATCACAGACTACATGAAAAAGGTACACAAATTCAAGGTTATTGATTAAGAATGATTTATTAATACCCATGACTCAAAATTAAAATCAAGAACAAGTTAAATAAATTAAAAATAATTAATTCATCACGATCGAGAAAATTAATTGTAAATTGATTTTGATACAGACGGTTTGACAGAGTTATTTGTATGGGACTCTAACTCAGTAAAAAAATTCAAAGGTTAAACCGTGTGACTTAATCATAGATTATAATTTCTTATAGGTCGGCGGTGACTATTTTAGTCTAGATCCGCATATACGACTAGGAATCGGCATCGTAGTGATATCGATTCCAGCACCGGGATACCGCAATGCCGACAATTTCCCTTCTTGCGTTCGTCGTAGCCATCGCCTTTTCACGACAACTTTGATTTGTTCTTCTTCTCGCTGCCGCCGAAAGACCGGTTACCATGTCCGCGCTGTCGTTGACGATCCCCATGAGTCGTTGACGATCCCCATGAGTCGAATGCCGAATGACTACACCTTCTCGCCGTCTTTGAACATGAGGTTCTCGAATTATGTTTACCATGTTTGCGCCTTTGCTTCTCGTACGCGCTCGACACCGACACGCATGATTTTTAGCGTGTCCCATGCTTGTTTGGCTATCTCCTTGACGCCAATGGTTCGGATAAGTTCCGCCAGCACTTTCCGTAGCAGTATCGACATTTCCCATAGATCTTTGCGGTGATTTTCGAGGCCGTCCTCAATGATATTTCACAAGCCTTCCACTTGCAATTGGACCTTCATCAGGATCACCCAATTTGCGTAATTTGTACGTGTGAGGAGAAGAAAGTGTGTTGCACCGTCGCTCTCCCTAACGACCCGCTCAACGATGCACAACTCGTCATTGCTACCGCCGCTAAGTCATGCCTTTGGCGGATACGAAGTCACCTCCTCGAATAATCCTTCTCCTTGTCCTGACATTGCCGAAGCGGATCAAAAACTGATTGGCTATAGAGGCTGGATCGAAAACCACGCTCTGATACCACTTGAAGGTACAAGATCTGAAAAATGACGTTCCACAGTGTGCAAGAATCAGGTTCACAATATGATCATTACACCTAATGTGCAAGAACTTCCCTTCCATAAGAACAATACCGGGAGTTGCAGCGAGCTTTATCTTTAGAAAATTCAGGGCATCATCATTAGAGGAAGCATTATCCACCGTTATTTCCATAACCTTCGTGATTCCCCATTCATATAAGCAAGTCTCGAGCTCTCGACTAATGGTATCTCCTCTAAAGAGGTTGATAATCCGCTTGTGCAAAACCCAATTGTCATCGATGAAATGAGCAGTGATACACATATAGTTGATATTCTGAATGGACTTCTATGTGTCGGTGGTCAATGAAACTCTGTATTTTTGCATCATAGCTTTCAACTCCTTCTTCTCATCAAGATATAACTGATATATGTCCCGAGCGATGGTAAAGCGCGAGACAAGAGAAAGCTTCGGTAGTATGGCACGACAAAACTTGATAAAAGCCGGGTCTTCCATGTGCTTGAAAGGTAATTCTGCACCGATTGTGTACTCCGCACAAGCTCTCCTAGCCTTTTCCTTCGTCAAGCTCCAAGTTGTTAAGTTTCTTCCCGATCCTTGAGCAAAAGTCAGCACTTGTTGTTGCTGTTTCTCAGTGTTGTTTGCCGGGTACTTCTTACACCTCTTCAAATGCTTCTTCAAAGTACTCGTGCCATAGTCTTTTGAATCGAACGTAAAATCAGTATCACAGTAATTGCACTTCGACCTTTTCTTGTTATCCATCCTAGTAAAATGATCCCATGCTTCATACTTCCTTCTCGACTTTCTTTTAAGTGAAACTGTATTTCCACTCGCACTTCCACTCTCGGTTGTAGCATTTTTCGTATCATTGGGTTTCGGCACTTGAAAAGAATTATCCATTTTCAACCTACAGTATAATACAATGAATATATGTACTAAATAAACATTCAACAACCCAGATTCTATAATATAAAGTATATATCAAGGAATAATAGAAATTATATCAGATTTAGACACCCATCTTCTATATACCCAAAAATATCATAGAAGCATTCGTAAGCATTTCGTAGATAAAGTATTTGTCCCAAAAAAATCCTTACAAATATACCCAAAAACCGATTTCTGTACATGAAAGTTGCGAAACTCTAAAGAGAAAATAATCCGAGTCATATATATACTTCTTTCCTCTCTCAAATACTTCTTTCACTCTACTCTTTACGCAGATTTATCAGTTTTCTATAAAAATATCAGATAAATAAAATATGATTAAGTGAAGAATCCTAACTGGAATCGCTGTCGGGAACGCCGAACTGAAATCGCCGGCTGGAATCACCGGTTGGAATCGCCGAAGGCCACGGGACTGAGAGAAGGGAGAGAGTCAGAGAGTCGAGGAGTGGAGTGGAGGCGCTGAGTAAAACGATGTTGAATTAAGGGGTTAATGGTAAATTCACATTATAAAAAAAAATTAAAAAAAGAAATTGGTCGGGTTGGTCGAGTTGACCCGAACCCGAGGTATTGAACCCGGCCCCAGTCCCATAAAATGATCGGGTTTGCCCATTTTGAACGGGTTAGTTTAGGGCGGGTCAGTTTGGGTTGGGTTTTCGGGTTGGGCAATTTTTGCTCACCCATATTCCACACTCACGAACTCATTGTTAGTCGAGATAGTTTTGAGAGAGAGAGACGATATTTTTGGTGTTGCGTTCAACGTACAACTTTTCTTGATTTTCATTAATATAAATTGAATTACAAAAAAGAGCAGAGCAAAAAAAAAAAACGTGCCTGTTTTCTAGCCCACGATCACAGACGATCATTATCCACTAACTCAATCCCAAAAAAGCTAATTCATCCTAAAGACTAAGATATACACAAACAACCACAACCAGTACACGTGTCTTATTTATATTAAAGAAACAAAATTTATACCATGCACATGGTGTGTACTTGATTAATTGAACATAACAAATCACCCCCTTAAGCACGTCACACTGAGCTTATGATGCATCTTGACAAACTTGTTCCGCGTTAATGCCTTTGTCAAAATGTCAGCTAGCTGACAATAGTCCCGATGTGGTCGACGTCCACCTTGCCTCGATCAATGCATTTTCAGATGTAATGAAATTTGGTGTCAATGTGTTTGCTCTTATCATGATACACAAGGTTCTTGCAAAGAGAAATGGTGGTGGATTTGTTATCAACCAGTAATTTGAACTTCAGTTCTTTGCGCCCAACTAGCTCGACGATGAGACGACTAAGCCAAACACCTTGGTATGCTGTGGTCGCCATCACGACGTACTCCGCATCGCACGATGATAAAGCCACAATCTTCTGCTTCTGCGAGGTCCATGTTACGATGTTGTTCCTGACAAAGAAAGCTATCCCAATAGTGCTCTTACGATCGTCCACATCGCCAGCATGCAACCATGCAACTGTTGGAAATCGGTGCTATCAGTCCGACTTCCTTACCACGATAATAGCCTCTGAGGCGTCCCGGTAACATATAAAAATTCATTTTAAAGCGGAAATCTTGTTACCGGACCGACGACACGGATATCAGGTAATAATCATTTCGTTAAGATCTGATTTCGTAATCATTATTAATAATCTAGTAGAATAGAAAATAAATAGAAAGCAGTAAATGGTTGCATTTATTGACCCAATGCATAAGGCCGTACCTCAGTTGACGATTCCGGCTGCGCGTTCTGACTTGGGCAGGGCTCCGCCGGTGCTGAGGGAAACTCCCGTGATCTTCCAGGATATTCTTCTGGACTCCTCGTACCGAAGCGTGGGCTTCGCCGGCAGGACCCCGTCGCAAAATTTAACTGACGGTTCTTTTAAAGCTACCGGAGAAAATATCTCCTAAGCCGAACCAGAAGAGAGATCAGAAGCAGGAAACTCGCACACCCTAGAGAGAGAGGGAGAGCTCAATTTTTTGCTCTGGGGAAGGTGTGAAAAATGTGTAGAATGAGCCTCCTATTTATAGGCTCAAGCTGTAACCGATTTAGAGATTTTTCCTCCCTTTATTCGAATTTATTAAATTAAATATGATTAATTATTTCACTCCAATGGTCCAGATTTAGTCTCATCTAAATCCAATGGATATAATTAATCAGGGATTTAATTAAATAATAATACATGATAATATCAAAATATTTAATCTTATCATCATATTAATAAAATTCAAATTATATTTATATATATACATATTAAAATTCGAATTTGTTTATGATTATCTAGATCCAATGGTTAAAAATAAATCTTAAATCAATCCAATGGATCAAATCAATTAGGGATAAAGTCAAATGCCCTAGGGTAATTAATTTCTAATATAATATATATATCATCAATTCGAATTATATCATCATATATATATAATATTAATTAATTTCTAATCCGACGGTAAAGATTAAATCTCAATCCGATCCAACGAACACAATTAATTAAGCAAATTCGAAATACCTAAACTTGGTCACCAAGCTTCAATTTAGAATTACATTTAGGGTTCAAATCAATTATCTCAATCCAACGGTTGATATTAAATCATAACCGATCCAATGGATTAAATTGATTTTAGTGTTTTGCCAAAATACCAAAACAATAGGTACTTATGCTGCAAATATAAATTCTCCAATACTCAAATTCTAATTTAGCTAGGGTTTGTATTCTCCAAACCCTAATTCGAATTTACACATGTAACAATATATAAATATATATTTTTATTTATTAATATAAATCTTTTAATTATTAATTAATTATTAATTAGATATTAGTAATTAAATCCAAAAAATTTAACTATCAATATCACACATTAAATGTCATGGTGCCACACCATCATTTAAATTCGTGACACGTGATTTAATTTCATAGTTTATCGAACCGAGTCATAAACTTAGAAAATCCATAAATCACAAACCGTAAGTCTGAATGACTTGGTTCAAAAAGAAAAGTTGCTTAGAATTTAATTTAAAACAACATGGTGCTGTTATAAAATCTAAATTCTAACTTTCTTTTTATCAGTTAATTTTGTGTACCAAAATATGATACTTTTGCCACGCTGACGATAAAACTATCTGACGTCTGACACAGACTTGTCAGTTTTATAAGTCGAGCCAAATGATTAAACATTATCCAGAATGTATTTTAATCACGTACGTATCATCCGTTACGGAGTTATCCTGGTGACCATGGACCCGTATCACTTAAGCTCCAACGAACTTCTAGTTGTTCGTCAAACCTCGAAGTGATTCCACTATAGACCCGAGGATGCACTCTTTAGTGATACGGTATATATTATTCCCTTATAACAGCAGGTTGTTCATTGATTCAATCAAATTCGGGTTATTGTCCTTTCACTTGATGACTCACACATGAGCAGGCGGTTTTTACCGTAATGCCCCTCATTGCATTTTCATCCTTGACTCATTCAGTAATATTATGAGCAACCCACTTATGGTTTCGATTCATAAGTTGCGCACGGGTACCTCTCACTTCTCACCACTGACAACCAAGGGAATCATCATGACTCTGAAGAGAGTTGTGTGATGCCCATGTCTATGACCAAGCCATCCTTACTACTGACTATCATGTTCCCAAAATAATTGTGTTGGGAACAGCGGTAATATCTTGTGTTCTTTAACGGTTAAATCAAAGAACAATCAAGTCAGTAGCTCGGACTCATGATCACTCAGGACTTAGAACTAATATCCATTTGATCATCATTTTGTGACTCAACTACAAGTTATCAGTGACGGTCTTATATGATAACTTCTTGAGTTTAAGTCAGGTCCTGTCCAGTATGAAGATGCTTCATACTTAATGCACTTTTAGTGAGTGTGACACACACATAATCCAGAATAGGATTGTTACTTAGTCACATTAATGACCTTACACGATTAATGGGCTCCCACCCAGTTAATCAGGTCACGGACATTTTAAGTTCATTTATTATGTTTATTAATTCTTCCTCACATCGACTCTGTTGTGATAATAATAACATAATTGCATCCTTTATGAACTAAGGAATCAAACATTCTATTTTACTCTACCAGAAACTATAAGCATCATCTTTATTCAACGACTTGTCATAATCTTTTACAAATGGATAAATATCTTGTTTAAGGACACATATGTCCAACATCAACGTGATTATAGAACCAACATACAACCTATTAAAAACACAAACAAAATACTAAAAGAGCTCAGAATGAGCATTGAGAACTCACTTGATCATCTTAAGCATGTTTTCCATGACTCTATTAGACTTGTTGAGACAAATCTGAAACGAGGCAGAAGATTAGAGACACACACATAGACTCAAAATTCAAGGCTGATTGTAGATTATATAGTTTCATTATCGTCGAAAACTTGGATTACTGCGTAGAAATGAACGGAATCACAATCTAGTGGAGTTCGAATCAGAACAAATAAGAAATAATAGAAGCGCAGCAACGATATATATATATATATATGTTTGGATGGACAAATGACCATAGACGAGAGAGGAGAGATTCGATTCAACTTCCGACAGGGCGAGGAGTTGAGCTTCGGATTGAAATGGTGTTGACGCAAAAAGCGTCTCAAACAATCACGATATTACACGTGGCAACAACGTTTTTATATTTTTCAAGGAAGAAGAAGGCCGTTTGCTTCCTTTGATATCGTTGTGAGATTTAGTGTAGGAGATGCTAAGAATTTCAAGAAAAGACAAATAGTACAAAAATGGTGGTCAGCCCTTCAAGAACTTCCACTGCATAGTATGGTCACCATCCATGTCATTTTCTGATACAAAAATGGTGGTTAGCCTCTTAAGTACAAGATTTTCTTCAAGAGTACAAAAATGGAGAGAAAAGGAATGTTCAGAGGTTGATGATGATGGAAAATCTCTAGGGTTCAGCCCTAACAAGGTCTTCTCTATTTATAGATGCCTTAATGGGCCTCTAAGTGGGCTTTGATTACACAATGTAACCTTTATTATGTGGTCCCGGTGGTCCTTGGTCGTTGCTCAATTAGCTGAGGTGGAATCAAGGCTGGCAAGGTTTGTCTGATCCTCAGGAGACATGCCCATGCAAAGGAATATGTTTTATCCGTAATGTCTAGCTCGTCACATTTGGTACCAGCTGGTCGAGCACTCGCTTTTGTGCCAGCTGGTTGGTCACTCTAGCGCCGACGGGTCGGTCACTTTGGTGCCGACTGGTCGGTCAGATTCGTGCCGACGGGTCGATCACTTTTGTGCCGACGGGTCGGTCACTTTGGCGCCGAAGGGTCGGTCAGTTTTGTGTCGATGGGTCGGTCACTTTTGTGCCGACGGTTCGGTCACTTTGGCGCTGACGGTACGGTCACTTTGGTGCCGACGGGTCGGTATATAGGAGAATTTTTTTTTATTAAAATGCTTTCTCTTAGAACTTGTGACCTGGGGTCGGCTTATAGGAGAAAAAGTTTGATTAAAATGATTCCTCTTAGAACTTCCGACCTGGGATTGGCTTATAGGAGAACAAGTTTGATTAAAGTGCTTCCTTTTAGAACTTGCGACATGGGATCGGCTTATAGAAGAGAAAGTTTTATTGAAATGATTCCCTACGCGTACACATCTTTGATAAAATTTCACTTACTTAAACAAGGAGTGACATAATGAGAAGTAAACAACATAAAGAAAGCCATGAAAACTAAAAAAAAAATCTTTTGGAAATGAACTAGGAAGAGTAAATGACAGTCATTAGTTTGAAGAGCATAAGGATTAAACTTTAGGTGCTTCGCGCACTCGCACAAAGCCCATTTGCGAAAACCCACCATGCGATGGCCCTCACTCTCTTCGACTTTCCTTGCTTCATTGGTAGGTCCACGGTTTACATGACTCGATGTCTTTCAAGTCTCCCCTTATGTATCTATCCACTAAAGTTTTGTTCAATGTTTTGCATTCTTTGGTGGAATGCCCTTGTATACAATGGTACTCACAATACTCATATAAGTCGGTGGTTGGTTCATCTATGTCTATGATTTCTAACCTTGCAGGTTAGTTGCATTGACATTGTAGGACAAAGTTCTTCTCGCGTCGTTCCTCTGCCATAGTTCATTTGGTTCCCCGATCCTTCAAATTGGTTAGGAACATTGCAAGATGATTCGCGTATCCAATTAGAGTGATGCAGTGATCTGCTTGGTGAGTTTCTCCCCTTCTTTCGCCGAGTTGGTACTTCTTGGCCAACTTTGCTTTGTCCTCTTCTAGAATCATGTAGACTGTATCGCGGTGGAGGGCGCTCTCTATACTGGTTGGTTCATTTTTGGTGAGCTCTTCGCGAAATGGGGCATCGAACCAAAAACCTTTCTTAAGGGCTTGAACCTCCACAGAGTCGTCTAAACCGCTTATCTTTAACATCACATCCTTGAACAAGCCTACAAAATTTTAAAGTGGCTCGTCAGATTCTTGATAGAGTGTCCACAGCTCAGTGATGGTGAACATGTATCGAGTAGTGTCGCAAAAACATAGAAGCCAAGTCGTCAAACTTCGTGATGAATCTATCAGGCAGCCTTGCGAACCAATCTAGTGCGGGTCCTTGCAAGCTTTCAATAAACAGAAGGCACAAGGCAGTCTCGTGCTCGTACCTAGGCACGTTGAGACGTCCCATGGCGATTCGAAATGTTTTCACGTGTGCATTTTGGTCCGAACCGTTTTTGTAGGCATTGAACTTGATTTTTGGCATACTGGTCACCTTGATGTCAATAAGGGTTTGTGCCAAAGGGTTCCTCATTGACTCTTCTACCAGGCGGTCGATCTCTGGGGCCGCGCTGGTTTCCTTGTGGACTTCGGAAGAGACTTTTCCAATGTGAGCATAGATTTTGTTTACAACTTGATTGAATCTTCCCTCCAAGTTGATATTTGCCATGTTTTCACCGTCACGTATGTCATGAGGGCGTGGCTCACCCCACTCGGTTCTGGGAGTTCCTTGGTGCTGGGATGGTTGAACCAGTTGGTCTCTTTCATTCGTTGGGGTGTTGTTCACCTCGACCCTTAGGCTTGGTTGGTTGAACCAGTTGGTCTCTTTTATTCGTTGGGGTGTTGTTCACCTCAACCCTTAGGCTTGGTTGATGCACTGTCGTTTTTTGTTTTTAATGGAACCCCAAAAAAGGTGTTTGGAAGTTCAAGCACGTTGGTGTGATGGGTAGCATCATCCGAGCTCCATCACGGCCCTGGTGCAAAGGTCCTCCTTGGAAGCTTGATTGTGCCTGCAAAGTTTCCACCCTTGTGTTTAGCTCAAGCTCTAATCAAAGATGACAATTCTCCTCTGATTGCTCGCTCAACCTTTGCTTCATTTGTCATAACACCACTTCGAAGTCAGCGGGGGTTTGGACCAAACTCGAGCCCCGCCTCCTGTTCCGCCCGTGGTGTGTTGGTCGAGCTGGTTCGCCGTTGGTGAAACGCCAATCTGATCCTCCGCCCTCGATGCCAGAGTTGGTGATTTCGTCATTTCTCAGACAGAAAAACCCGTAACAATGTGCGATGAAAGCGTAATTATGGCCCCTTCGGTGGGCGCCAAATTGTTAAAGGAAAAAGCGTCTCAAACAATCACGACATTACACGTGGTAAACCGTTGTTATGTTTTTTGAGGAAGAAGAAGGCTGTTAGCTTCCGTTGATATCGTTGTGAGATTTCATGTAGGAGATTATAAGAATTTCAAGAAGAGACAAAGAGAATACTCAAGAACTTCTACTAGATTGCATAGTATGGTCACCATCTATGTCATTTTCTGGTACAAAAATGGTGTTCAACCCTTAAGTACAAGCTTTTCTTCAAGAGTACAACAATGGAGAAAAAAGGAATGTTCAGAGGTTGATGATGATGGAATATATCTAGGGTTCAACCTTAATGAGGTCTTCTCTATTTATAGATGCCTTAATGGGCCTCTAAGTGGCGTTGACTACAAAATGTAACCCTAATTATGTGGTCCCGGTAGTCCTTGGTCGTTGCTCAATTAGCTGAGGTGGCATCTAGGCTGGCAAGGTTTGTGTGATCCTTAGGGGACATGCCAACCCATGTGTAGGAATATGCTTTATCCGTACTTGAAATGTCTAGCTCGTCACATTTGGTACCAGCTGGTCGGTCACGTTGGTGCCGACTGGTCGAGCACTTTGATTAATGTCATTCATTCCATTTTATCCCTCTTCAAATAAATAGGGTGAAATAATACCATGTGCAGCCGCCATTGATGAAATGAGAGAGAGAGATGATCTCGCGCTTCAGATTATACTGGGCCCGTTTGGCATAGCTTAATTTTTAAAAAAATAGTTTTTAGTTTTACTTTAAGAAACAAATTGTTTTTTAAAAAAACCGGTAGGTGTTTGGTAAATTGTTTATAAAACAGTTGTTGTTGGTAACAAAAATTGTTTGGCGTTTGGTAAAAAAATTATTTAGACTAAAAAGACTAAAATAAACTAAAATCGTATTTTTGTTTTTAGAAAAAACCAAAAACTACGAATCCTAGCTTTTACAATTCATGTACAAAAATTAAAAATCGATTTTGTGTTTTTTAAAAAAACAATTCTGCCAAACACCTGAATAGCGGTTAAGTTTATTTTATAAACAAAAACAAAGCTAAATAAGCTGTGCCAAACGCACCCACTATCTGAAACACTCTAGCTAAAATGTTTGATTTAAGCATTTAAAGAGCCTCAACGTCCACTTTAGTTGTTTAGGAGGTAAAAATACCAAATGTTATGAGTTTAGAACCAGTGTGAACTAATTGAGTCTCCATTACGGAGAAGCAGGCTGCAGGCCACGTCAGCTTCATCATCGCCCACCGACCAGTTTCACACGAGGCCACGTCAGCCAAACAGACACAGAATTCTGTTACACGTGCCAGCTTCAACGAACTGAAATTCAGTCAGCTCTCGTTCATTACTCTGTGTGAGAGAATCATCTCTTCTTCCAGTTTTTACTCTGCTCATCAATGGCGTCGAGTGTGTTGCCAAGCTCTCTCAGCAATGCAGTCTCCGTCGAGCTTGACGAGACGAATGACGTCATATGTCCTTCACAGATCCTCCGAGGCCACGACTTGGAAGATTCGCATGTGGAGTTATTTATGGGTAGAATTATTGTCATGATCCGCGCTATTAATTTCCTTTATTTACTTCCCCTTTTAAGATATTTGTTTCCTGTTTTGGACTCTTTTCTTCGTCCTTTCTCTTTCTGTTGGAACTCGAGATTGAGTTTTGATGATAAGAAGTCAAGACATTTTGTGTGTTGCAATTTTGCGGTTTCATCTTTCCCATATAAACCTCTATCTACATCACATTGTTACTCTCTCTCTCCAAATGGCCTCATTCTTGTCGGAAACGCGCTTGCCGCTGCCGCTGCTTTTCCGGAGGCACTCGAGCGGCGAAATCCGGAACCTCGCGTCGGTGTCCAGCAGCCTGTTGCCTGCCTTCGGCACTGTGGTTGATGGGGGACACCAAAGTCTCCGCAGATTCTTCATTGTTCCTTACGACAGAAGATACATGTACATATAATACATATACAACACATACATATATATATACATAGCTTATGTACATACGAGTGTATGTGCAGGTTGTGGCAAGCGTTTTTGGTGGTGTTGGTGGTCTACTCTGCATGGGCGTCACCGTTTGAGCTGGCTTTCAAGAAGGTGGCGACGGGCTCACTCATGGCCGTCGATCTGACCGTTGATGCGTTCTTCGCCGTCGATATCGTCCTCACTTTCTTCGTCTCCTATTTGGACAAAACTACCCATCTTTTAGTCACTGATCACAAGAGAATTGCTTTAAGGTATTGTTCTCTAAATTAAATTAAAAAAAATTCATGATGACCCTTTTCAGTTGTGAATGAATTTGTATTGGAAATACAGGTACTTGAAGAAACTGTGGCTTCCATTGGATGTGGTGTCGACGGTTCCATTCCACGTGATAAACAGAATCGTGACCGGAAAATCGGACCGTGGAGAGGTTCTCGGCTTCCTCAATTTGCTAAGGCTTTGGAGACTTAGGCGCGTTAGTAGATTCTTTTCAAGGTATTTCTTATTCGAATCCCTTGTAATTATACACCTGATAGAGTGGGACGGGCACCTTACGGGAGGGACTGCCCGTCCCGTGTTTTGGCCTCCCGCAGGCAACCCAAAAACCCCAATGCTTCTTGGGCGCATCGTCGGGCTTGAGGGGAGGCCGAGTAGACCCATGTTTTTAGCGGAAAAAATAAATCCAAAATTTTAGACCCTAAAATCAATTTTTGAAGAGAATATTAGAAAAAAATTGCAACTCTAAATTAAAACATTTTGAAAAAGTCGCAAAACTATTATCTATGTAAGGCCTATATAAGTCAGGACCGGTCGTGCTTGGGCAAGCCAAACTACCAACCTTTTTTTTCCGATAAAGTATATCGCTTTTCAAACGAAAAAAAATAAGTGGTTCCGCCATACCCGCCAATTACCTTGCTATAGTTTTTGCGTATTGATGATTTTTGTTTGTTTGTTTGTTGTTAGACTAGAGAAAGACACGCGGTTTAGCTACTTTTGGACAAGAGTTTGCAAGCTGATCAGTGTAAGCCTCAACTTTCCCTTGCCTAAGTAACTCATCATCATTGAACAAGGTTTAATTACTTTTTACCAATTTGGCATAATTTACTAACATCAACTTAACTTTTTGCTTAAATAGTTGTGCCATATTGATTAGTACTGAGTAGATGATTCATTCTATATGCATTCTTCTTAAAGTTTGTATCATCATAACTAGTTAATATACTGATAAGGTTTTTTTTTTTTTTTTTTTTTTTTTTTTTGGCATAAACCCTTCTTTTTCAGTCAAAATTCTCATTCATTATTTTGCTTCACTCTTAAATATTAAACCACATTTGCCGTTGCATGAATAGAATTTGGGACGTGACGTTAAGTATTGGACATGTGTCGCTTCTAAAATAGAGAAATTTCGTTGATGGCACTTTCAAAATTTATTGAATCAATTAAAAAATTAGTTAATTTTTTTTGTGAGAAGCTAAATAGTAAACAATAAGAACTTTAGTTGTGAAAAATTGAGTTGAGTTTTTATCTTACGAAAATCAAATTATTATGTATTAATGTTGCTAAAAACTCTTGAAAAAGACCTGACTTGATTTGATTAATTAACTTGCTATATCGTTTTTAATCAACTTAAATAGAGGTTAATTTTACTAAGAGGTACTGAGGTCAACATAATTCTTTATCAAAGCGGAGTGTGATCAACATGTTTATGCCCAATCACTTGCAAGATTTCCCCAACAGGTTACACTGTTCTCGGTGCACTCAGCCGGGTGCTTCTACTTCTGGCTGGCGGCGCATCATAGTAACCCGACGAACACTTGGATCGGGAGCCTGGTGGCGGATTTCGAGCGCAGGAGCCTGTGGTTGGGATACACCTACTCCATGTACTGGTCGATTGTGACCGTCACCACGGTCGGATACGGTGATCTGCACGCAGTCAACACGGGGGAGAAGGTTTTCGCCTTGACCTACATGCTCTTCACTATTGGCCTCTCTGCTTATCACTTTGGCAACATGACAATCTTGATTGCCCATGAGGCTGTAAGAACTTTCTTCACGGTAAGAACCAACTTCACTTCACACACAGAACAGATACTATGTGCTTTTTTTAAGTAGCGTGTTTAGGGACAAACAAAAAAATTATAAATTTAATATTTTACCGAAAACCGGATATACAATATATCGAATTTAAACCAGTTAAAACTGGTGGCACCTAGTAAAATTTATTTTAACAGAAATCGATATGAAAACCGAATTTACAGCATATAATTTATATTTTCTACTACATATTGTATTAAGCTCTACGTATATAATACTTACCTAGTTTATCACATTCAATCTACATTTGTCATCACTTTCTTACTTAATAACTATTTTTTATGGGACTTTATAATACCGCTAGTACCGCAACTCAATTTCTAATATGCAGTTTCATATCTTTTCAAATAATATTCGGTTTATTATTTGTAAAATACCGGGCGGAAGACCCGGCTGTTGACTTATAAGTGTGCTAAAATGATGGGCAGAGAGATGGTATAAATGAGCTATTGAGGTATGCAAGCCAGAACAGACTGCCAGAAGGACTCAAAGAGCAAATGTTGGCACATTTTGATCTGAAATTCAAGACAGTGGAGATGCAACAAGAAGAAGTCCTCGGCGGCTTGCCGAAAGCCATCCGATCAAGCATTGCCCAACACCTCTTCCATCGCACCGTCGACAAAACATACCTCTTCAAGGGTCTGTCTGAATGCTTCACTGTTCAATTGGTACGCGCGACAAACTATAATCATTCTCGGAACTGGCGATGCCAATCTCCTCTCTTTTGAGAGATTAAATTAATGATTAATTATCGGCTAACTCTTCCATTAATTTGAAGTCCCTTAAATAGACGAACTCTTACAATCTAACGGGCCAGACTAGGTCCGAACTCATAAAATCCGTAAGATAATTTACTATCTTAGACTAATATTTAAATTGACATAAATCTCAAAGATGATTTCATTATTAAATATTGAATTTTAATATTTGAATTGACATAATTAATTAGTCTAATAACAACATTAAAAACTTTCCCTAATGTTACGTATTTAACGGTGTCTCTGTCGTTTGGGCGCACAATACAAATATGCCAAGAATTATATATAAATTATAAAACTTTGTAGAGAGGTTCTATATATATATATATATATATATATATTTCATCATTGGGTCATGGTCTTTGCAGGTTTCGGACATGAAAGCAGAGTATTTTCCACCGAAGGTTGATATCATCTTGCAAAACGAAATTCCAACTGATTTCTACATTTTGGTCTCCGGAGCTATGGTACAACATTCGGTTCCCTTTGATATTTAATTTCATTTAATTTAAATTAATATATATATACATATATAGTGACACAAATACATTAAAATTTCAGGATGTGTTTGTCAACAAGAACGGTACAGAACAGGTAATTCATGTGTGTAAAATGTGTTACATGTGTGTGTATATCATTATGCAACCTAACGTTGTGCGTTATTTAGCTTTTGTCGAAACTAGGAGCTTCGGACATGGCAGGAGAAATTGCAGTATTTCTGAATCTCCCGCAACCCTTTACCGTGAGAACAAGGCGGCTATCTCAGGTCATACGAATGAGTCACCATCAAATCAAGCAAATACTTCAACCGAATAGTAGCGATGGAAAGTCGCTACTTTCTAACTTCAAAGAGGTTTGGAATCTTATTATCTTAATAGGGTTCAAAGATTTACGTTTTCAAGTTTTTGGTTTATAGAGGTAAGACACTATATTAAACCTGGATATTTCATCTTAGTATTTGAAGGGCTTAAAACCGGAGTTACAGGAAGAGATACCGTTTCTGTCAGACATATTAAGGGACCTGAACATAGGGGTACAGCAGACTTTACTCGCCTCCATGGACTAGTCTTTCTACCAACCTAGATTTTCCTGAATCCTTGTGAATGTAACCTGTTAGTCCTGCAGAGACAATGATGATCGTCATATTTTTTTGCAGCAAACGGAACCAAACAACGATCCACATAATCAAGAAGCACTGAGTTATAACCAAGATGCGAGCACAGAAGGCAAACTCTTAACTTAATAACTGTAAATGTTTGTTAATAGCAATATAGAGCAAATTATATTGAATGAGCTACATGTGCGTCGCTCGGATGCAATCTTGGCTGTTATTATTTCTATTTACAAACTGAAATTCCACGGATATTTATGGTTATGATGAATCTAAACTACTATTTCCAGGAATTCCTGAAAACTTCAGCCCATGGTCAAGCAAGAGGTCGGTCAGAGTCATAATCCACGGATGTGATCCAAACGAAAATAAATCCGAAGAAGTAGCAGGAAAACTTGTATACTTGCCGGATTCGATTGAAGAACTCTTCCAGCTCTCAGGTAAACGAAAATGCAAACCTCTTTTTACAAGTCTCCGAGTTTTGGTACTTATTTTGAAGTCTTAAATGAATAAAAATCAAATGAATCATGATTAACGCCTTCCATTTGTGCTTGCAGAGAAAAAAATCGGGCAAAGAGGCAGCAAAATCGCGATGGCTGACGGGTCAGAGGTGGATGAATTGGATGCTTTAAGAGAGAATGACCATCTATATATCTATTAAAGGATAGCTAGTTCTAGGATGCACTAACATTGGACCCTGTTAACAACTATGTGACATGAATAAGCATAAATTGTGTGTGAGAGAGAGAGCTCACAGAATCTATACTCCATTGTTGAGCAGGTCTAGCACGGCATAAGCAGCTTTCTGAAACTGTTCCTTCTCTTCCGCTAACTCGTTCTTCCTCTCCGAAACAGCGTCTTTGCATTTCTCTATATCCTCGGTTATTCCAGCGCAGTTTTGATCGATTTCACTATATTCAATCACAAGATACATACTGTCATTATATTACAAAGAACATGATAAATCTACTATATTCACCATATTCAATCACAAGATACATACTGTCATGACATTACAAAGCACATGATAATCTACTGTATTCACTATACTCAATCACAAGATACATCCTGTCACTAACATTACAAAGATCAAGGACACAACATACATACCGTCACTAACATCACAAAGAATATGATCATCTACTGTGTTATACAGCCTCTTACAAACACAAACACAAACAAAATACTAAAAGAGCTCAGAATGAGCATTGAGAACTCACTTGATCATCTTAAGCATGTTTTCCATGGCTCCGTTGACTTGTTGAGACAAATCTGACACCGAATACAGAACAAACGATTAGACGCACAGAGAGACTCGAAATTCAAGCCTGATTGTAGATTATATATTTCGATTAACGTCGAATACTCGGACTAGTACGTAGAAATGAGCGGAATCGCAATCTTGGCAAACAAAACTAGTGGAGTTCGAATTAGAACAGATCAGAAACAATCGGACAGCGACAACGAGAGAGAGAGAGAGAGAGAAGTGACCATAGACGAGAGAGGAGAGGTTCGATTCAACTTCCGACAGAGCGAGGAGCTGAGCTTCGGATTGAGATGGTGAAGCCGCCATTGATGAAATCAGAGAGAGAGAGAGAGATGGTCTCGCGCTTTCAGAGGATACTGCGCACTGTTTGATTTAAATTTTAAGCTAGTTTTATTTATATCCTTAATTACTTTTTTTTTATAAGCGGTAAAAATACCAAATGTTATGAGACCAGTTTAAACCCATTCAGACTCTCGCATCGGTCTCCTGATTCTCTCTCTGCGAAATACAGAAGAAGACTTTGCTCGTTCATACACAGGTAAAGCATAAAAACAATGCATTATCCTTTAAAACAATCGTAAGAACAAGTTGAAGATCGAACACCAAGTGTTTGATCCATGTCCTCTTTCTGGTTTTAAAGATTGAACATTTTTGTATACCAATATAATTCTAGTGTCTTCATGCCTGCTGATTCTAGTGTCTCCATGGAAACTGCGCTTCACAATTTCCTGAAAGCACTCCCCTCAGTAGACTTCTGCTGCGTCTACGGATCGGCTCTCCATCCTAACAACGACGACAAGGTCGTTCTTCGTTCGATTCTACTATCTTCTCTCTGTGTTGTCTGTGGAATGAGCTCTCCTTTCACTTCAAGTTTATGATTGGTGTGTCGCAGACGAAGCTTGTAGACTTCATTCTCGGTGTCTCGGATCCCGTGGAATGGCATTCCGAGGTAAAAGCTTCAAATGGAAACGATAATCTCTGATCCGTGCCTGTTGTTTTTTAACCTTTTGTTGGGGAAATACCCAGAATCTCAAATTGAACAGAGATCACTATGCTTCGTGGATGGTGCACCTTGGTGGCGCAACACTGGTACATATACCTCTTGCGTATATATCTTTTTTAATCGAGTAATTGGCAGTAACGCCCCGAAAATACTTTGATTAGATCACTGGAATCGCCGATAGAATCGGTGTAGGAGTGCACTTCAACCCCTATGTGAATTGGAATGATAAGGTACCGACCGGTAACCGTGATTTGGCACCGGTTTCTTACCGTCTATCTATGATCTTTTTCAATTCTTGCAAAAACCGTGTCTCAATTTTCAAGTTAATTCTGGTAGATGTTCAAGTATGGAGTGGTTCGAATGCATGATCTGGTTGAGGACGTGACTTCCTGGGAAAGATTCTACTTGAGTGGCCGATTACAGAAACCTGTACGTTTTCAGTTTCACTTACCCCTTATTAGTTTAAAACGTAGTTAAAAGTTAAGTGCTGGCTGTAATCTTCGTCGCTAGTTTCCGTTACGATTTTATATTAATTGCGAGATAACTAGATTTGAACAAAATCTAAAACAAAAGGAAACTTCTCAGACCGGTCAATGTGTCTGGTTATGATAGGGAATTTTTGAGTCATGACGGGTAACCCTACAAGTTACATTTAGCTTTGAAGTCGTTTTGCTAGGTTTACTCTATTTTTACGCAGGTTCATATGCTCGTGGATAATTGCGATCTTGAGCATCTAAATTCAGTTAATTTGAGGGCTGCGATATCTGCGGCTCTTTTACTTCTACCAATGAAGTTCTCAGAGGTTTGTTTGCAAGCGAAGCAACATTATTATAAAAAATATGTGACTTTACAGGTTAACTTGTCCATTATACGCAGGAAGATCTTTACGCCAAAATTTGCAGCCTTTCGTATTACGGCGATGTGCGTATGCTTTTTGCTGAAGACAAAGGCAAGGTAAGCTTTGCGATTCTGTAAAAGGCCAAGTCATTCTTGTTGAGTTGTAGCTGTATTTAAATTTTTTTAAGTGCTGTTCTTTGTAGAGAATATTGTTTTATGTTTCTACCGAGTATAAGTATAACTATTGTTATTGAATCTGGTTCGGATTTAATGGTACGTCATATCGTTTCTTTCCAAAATCTTCTACTGAAAATAAAAATGGCCAGGTGAAGAAAATTGTTGGTGGGCAATTTGGCTTATTCCAGTCAATGTATAGGCCGTTTCTTCACGAGTACGAAGCTAAAGACTTGCTCAGATCGTCGCCATCTTCGAACCAAGCAAATATATCGCAGGTCTGTTTTAAATTGATAAATCGCTCATTCTGTTGTTATTATAAATGTTTATCCCACTTCAGAATTGGATTGCAAGACTCTGTCATAAATACCGCACCAGTACCGGTTTTAATTTCAGGACTGTAGTTTATCAGCTAGCCACATTCTCTTATCTTCTCTCGCTCCGGCAATCAGAAACCAAATGGCCATTAAACTAGGAGAGACCAAACATGTCGGTGTATCCGGTAAGAGAAGTGAAACCTTCGAAATTCCGATAATCCGGATTCTTGTCACTGTCAGACATACGAGTTATCGTCGAAAAGATGATAAACTTGAATTGGTATTGTATCCTTTCTGATAGGTCAACATGAACTCTTGATCAGCTCAAGAGAAGAAGCTGCGAAATACATGCAGAAGATTCTTCGACGAAAGGTTATGGCTTCAAGTGCAAGGCAGGCTATCTCCGGGCTGCTCGCCGTAGGAGGTGTTAACGGAATGAGATATCTGGCTCGTAAAATGCGGAAGGCTTGGAATTCCAACAGATGATTTTAGGGTTTTGTGCGTTGTTGAAGATAACCAGAACATTTCGTTTCGTTTTGGTATTCTGTTTTCTGTTTTCAATCTCAGTTGAATTAGAAAGCTAACGGTTGGAAAGAAAAGGCAAAATGAGAAGCAAAATAGTGCATATTACTAGTTTTAGAGTTTAGCAACTTTTGAGGGTACGTTTCGATTTTCAATTAAATTGGATACTAGTTAATGAATTTTCTTTATAAAACTATGTAAAACACAAGGGTAAACTGCGGCTAAAATACCTAATATTTCATTTTTTTAATTATATACCCAAAGATTATTTTTGGTGGCTATAATACCCAAAGTTCATTCCGTTAACGCCAAACGTACCCATCGTTAAATCTCCGTTATTTCGTCCGCGTGGCATCTATTGTAAGGGTAAACTGCGGCTAAAATACCCAATGTTTCATTTTTAATTATGTACTCAAAAATTTTTTTGTGTGGCTATAATACCCAAAGTTTATTCCGTTGACGCCAAACGTACCCACCATTAAATTTTTGTTATTTCGCCTGCGTGGCATATATATATATATTATATATATATTTTACAGGGCCCACACTCTCTCTCTCACCGTGACACAAAATTAAAAGCGTACATGGGTTTTGATCACACGCCCTCTTTGAACCCGCAGACACACTGAGCCACCCATCCACCTTCATTTAGCAGGAAATCGACATTTAATTTTTTTTATCAAACAAGTGCACATATATTGTAACATGCAAAAATATTACATTTAACATATAGTTAGACTAAAATTGTGACATGTTAAAGTGTCATAAAAATTAATTAAATATAAATTATCTATATTAAAGTGAATGAAGTAATAGTAATATTATATTTTTAAATAATATAATAAGTAGATAATTTATATGTAACATTTATAAAATGTAACATGTAAATTCAATTACAATTATATAATAAAATATGTAAAAAAATATAATAAAAAAACATTATATGTAAATATTCATAATTAATAGATTGAAATAAAATTATAAGATATAAAATAACATTATGTTGAATATATTATATATTAAATTTATAAATTACACAATCTATAAAATGTGTATATAAATATTATTTTTATAAATATTTATAAACGATATTATAAATTGTCTATTAAACCCTAAATCCTTTTAAAAAAAATATATATGCCACGCGGGCGAAATAACGAAAATTTAACGGTAGGTACGTTTGGCGTTAACAGAATAAACTTTGGGTATTATAGTCACCAAAAAAAAACTTTTGGGTACATAATTAAAAAAAATGAAACATTGGATAATTTAGCCGCGGGAAAAATAACGGAGATTTAACGGTGGGTATGTTTGGCTTTAACAGAATAAATTTTGGATATTATAGCCACCAAAAAAAATATTTCGGTAGATAATTAAACAAAATGAAATATTGAGTATTTTAGCCGCAGTTTACCCAAAACATAAATATGAATAGAACTCCGACGTAGGTAAGAAAGAATGAATTATAAAAAGTGATGAAAATCAAAGACAACATTGTTTTACATGCCAACTAAACTAAATAAACTATTACTCCGCTATCTACTAAGATAGAAATATAAATCACGTTAATGATACAATTTTTTTATTATCACATAAAGTCAATAATACTATTATAGCGATCAGGGACGGAACCATTTGGTGGTGGGGTGACAACCCCAACTTTTTTAAAATTAAATTTTTTATTTTACTTGATAATTTTTTAATTTAAAATTATAAAACAAATAGTTAATGTAAACGTGTATTAGTGCGTAGAAGCCAGTCGAATAGTTCTTGTCTTCTTCCATATTTTCTTCTCACTACCCTGAATCTCTTCCGTGCTGCTATCCTCCACTCGGCGAATCGGTTCAAGGTAGAGCATTCCCGCGAGGAGGCCTTCTTGTCTAGGGCAGCGCATCAAGTCCAGGGAGATAGCTTATTCTTTGTTTATTCCTTGCACCGACACTGTCACAGCATACTCGAAGTCGCCTCCCTCTTATAATCCTCACATCAACGTTCTCTTCAATTCAAGTAATGAATTTAGGATTCATTTTTTCACGGTATATACCACGGTTTATTTTCTTCAATTCAACTAATGTATTTAGGGTTTATTCTTAGTCCTCAGATTTATATTTTGGATTCTTTTGTTTAATTTAAAGTAATGAATTTAAGATTTTTTAATTTCATTCTCGTTCCGCCCGCTATCTTATTCTGGCCTTGTGGTCTCTTCCTTAGCAGTTAGCATTATCTTATCGTTATCAAGGTAAACCGGCACTGTAGTACATTTACCTTACTCGATTAAAAAATAAATTTTTGATTGGTTTGATTTAGCTTTGATAAATTAATTATAAGACTTAAAATTTAAGGAGGGTTTTGGTCTTGTTCACTATTATAAAAACACTTGATATAGGTTCATTCTTTAAAGAAAAAGTGTTGATTCGCCAATTGAACTGCGGGTTCACGACTATGGAAGTATTCTGTCGATAATGCTCCGGGAAATGTAATTCACAAAAATGCATCGTCACCCCCTAGTATAATTCCTTGTTCCGTCCGTGATAGCGATCTTACTTTTTATAAAGTCAAGTACACAACGCGTTTGAATTTTGATGATCGTTCTTTTTTTATTTATTTATTATTATATTTAAATATAAAGACATGAGATTATTCTTGAAACTTGAAAGAAACTTAAAAGTATATCAATAAGTAACATTGAAGAACATTTATGATAACCACTCTTAATATAAAAGAAGAAAGAGTTATAGGTCTAAGAAATCCCAAAATTTTGCCTCTTTATTCTTAACGAAAAAAGAGTTGGATAATGACATTTAATTAATGGAGTAAGTGCGTATACTGTGGTCCAAGTCCTACCGTGGGACTCCAACGAAGAATATGGACGGTGCTCAGACTCAATTAAAGGGCAAAATGTGAGGGAATAATGGCGGCAAAAATATTTTAACTTTGATCAACGGAAGCGGTAGAGGTTTAAAGTGAAAATTAAAGTAAAAGTACTTAAATTAAACAGATGTGAAATTGTATATTTTGGTATTCAATTTTTTTAATCGAATTCAAATGAAAAAAATATGCTACATAGCGAAATGGGCATATAATATGTATGTTAATTATGATTTAATAGCGCTATATTAAATACTTGACAAATGTATGTAAAAAAAAAAATAGACAGAAAAATGTGTCGCTTTATGTTTGTTGAGTTAGATTACTTTTGCCGTTATTTTTTACTTTAATTTCTTACGACCTCAATCATTCAAGTTTGAGTACTTTTACCCATATTATCCCTTAATAATACTATTGGGTAGAAAGAAAAAAAAATCTAACTATTACCTTTATTTTAGTGTTGAAACTCTACCATTTTAGTAGAGTTGTAATATTCACTACTGTAAGCAAAACATAAAAAATTACACTAACAATATTCACTTTTTAATATCTTATTGATTATATATGATTATTTAGAATATTATTTCATGTATTTAACTTTTCTATTTATGAATATTCCGTAGGCTATTCTCTAATAAAGTCTGATTAGTGTTTCTGTTTTATTCGACATTTCTTCTCAATTTTGTTTTAGAAACTCATGAAGCATCTGAATATTGTATCAGAGTTTTTTTTTTTTTCTTTTTTATTGTACTGAATTATAATATACACTCTAATACGCTACTTTATTTCTCTGATGGTATATACTCTACATCCATACACACGTTTCCTATTATTATTTCTGATCATATTATTATTTCAGTATTTTATTTTTCTGACATTTCAAATATTATGTTATGCTTAACGTATAAGTTATAACCATCTTCTAGGTTCCGCTCTCAACTTTACGATTTTAATGTTAAAATCTTATATAATATCTCAAATCTCAATTAATTACTTTCTCGGACTGAAAATCTTTATTCAGATTTAACGTATATGAGTTTTTAATTTATTATGGGGAATTGTGCACACATTTTACTTTTTTTTTTTTTTGAAATTTTGTTTGGCTCATTTTGAATTTCGCTGATATACAATATATATTTATTGTTTACGTTAGGAATGGGATGAATAATTATTACTTTTAATAAATAATATATTACAAAAAAAAAAAAAAAAAAGAAAGTGAAGCTAAGTGAAAAAAAAAAGGAAAAAGTGAAGCAAAGTGAAAACACGTAGTTGCCTTGCTGCTACCTAGCAGACGAGCGTTTCTAATCCATGGGCAAACCCGTCATTTCGCACGCCATTAGAGAGAGAGAGAAGAGTATTTCAGAAGCTCTCTGCTTCGCTGATTTTGAGACATCAAAGAGAGAGAGAGAGAGATGTACTGAACTAAGTTTCGCTCCCACACTCACTCTCTTCTTCTTCTTCAGAGCGTCCATTGGCGAACCAGAGAATAGATAGATACACTTACTTACAAATTTACACATATTATGCATTTGGCTCGCTGCATTCTGACATCGTCATCTCGGTGAAGTTTCCGTAGCTGAAAGCAGAGACAAAGGAACAACCCAGGTAGGTGTATGTGATCTATATATATATATATATATATATATATATATATATATTCATCCCGTTTCTGATCGTACTTGATTTTTATCATGTATCTCGTTTGTATCGGAATGGGAGTTACATTGTGGGTGTTCTTTCTCCATTTTTGATTTAGGATTTCTTCTGGGTTTTTTTTGTAGCTTCTAAGCTAAAACTTGAACAATAAAGTTGTTGGCTTTTGCTTCGGAGTGTTGATTGACCATTCTCTATCAATGCCTTTTATATTAATTTGCTTTAAATGTTCTTCTTCGATTCAACCCTTCTCATCCCTACTCTTTTTTTTTTTTTTTTTTTTTAATTAAATGGAATTACCCATAAATGCTTGCGTTTTGTTGAGTAGTTCCATTCCGCAAGCTACTTGCTTCATTGCATTTGATTAGACATTTCCCAGTCTTTTCAGGCATCCATTAATGCCCTCAGCTCAGCTATGAAAATGAAATGAAATCTCACATTTAATTTCCTTGATCGCTGTAAGAGTATAGACCAGCCACGTCATGTGGCGGTTTGGGTCGCTTATGCTGATGTCAGTAATCTGTTACAATATGGACCAATCAGAGAGCTACATGCTCACGTATATATTGTATCTGTAAAGTTCTAGAATAATCAATCAAGAAAATATTCAGATCTCTCTCTTCTTCTTGATTCTCTCGCTCGCTTCATAACTTTCATGGTATCAGAGCTTCAATCGATCAACCATGGCTGCCACAGACGGTTTCCTCTCACGATCTGCTCTCTCTGCAATTCCTTCAACTCTGAGTCCATTGACGATCAGACTAGATCGCTCAAACTACGCATATTGGAGATCTCAGGCTCTCCATTCAGTTGAAGCTCATGGTTTGGAGGGAATCTTGCTCGGATCCGAGGTCTGTCCGCCATCGACGATCGTGATTGACAGGAATCCTGATATTTTGTCTCCAAATCCAGCGTATGAAGCATGGCGCCGACTGGATAAGTTTCTTATAACCTGGCTCGTTGCATCTGTAACCGATCCGATGATCGGAAACGTGGTGAGGTGCAAAAGCTCGAACGAGGCGTGGCGAACTTTGGAGCATCTTTTCTTTTCCAGTTCAAAAGCGAGGATTCTCCAGCTCAAAGCACAGTTTCAGTCGACCAAGAAAGGTTCGATGACTGTTGATGAATACATCCTCAAAATGAGGTGTATTGCCGATAGCCTGATCGCTGCAGGCCACTCGATAACTGATGATGATATCATCTTGCAATTGCTTGGGGGTTTCGGACCTGATTACGAGTCCGTGGTTGTAAACCTCGCCGGCAGAGAAACACTAACCCTACCAGAGCTGCAGTTTGCTCTGCAATCGCACGAGATGCGGATCGAATCGTATCACTCCGGTCTTGAGTCCACTATGGAGTTTCAACATCCATCTGCAAACTTTGTCTCGAAGAAAAGCTTTAGCCCAAACTATGGAGGAAGTTCCAATCAGATGCACAACAGGAGTTTCCAAGCCCCGCGTGGTCAAGCAAACCGTGGCGGCAGAGCCCCTACCTTCCGAGGTGGAGGAAGGACGAGCCATGGAAATCGAATCATATGTCAACTGTGTGGAAAAACAGGGCATACAGTGATCAAGTGCTATCACAGGTTCGACCAGAATTTCGTCGTTCCCACAAGCTTTAGGAACAACGAGCAACACGCTGACAATCAGCGCCACCAGCCACATGCCTACTTTGCGCAATCCGGAGACTCGAATGCAGCAGCTGCTGCGTGGTTCCTCGACAGTGGCGCAACGGACCATGTCACTCCGGAAGAGGAAAACCTCACACACCGCCAAGCCTACAGCGGAAACAGCAAGCTTGTTGTAGGTAATGGCTCTGCTCTACCTATTGCTTCTGTAGGAAATTCATACTTTCCAACTGAGAGTGATGGCCAATTAAAACTTCTTGATGTTCTACATGTTCCAGAAGTAACTAAAAATCTCATGAGTGTTTCAAAAATAACAACAGATAATAATGTAACTGTTGAATTGTGTTCTGAACAATGTTTGATCAAGGACAAAATGTCGAAGGCGACTCTTGTACGAGGAACGCATGAGGATGGTCTCTACAAGCTGAAGATCCCAACTCGGCTCAGTTACAGGCATCGCAGGGACAAGAACAACAGAGACAACTACAATTCCAAGTCAGTTAGCTATAATAAAGGGAATGTAGCTTTAAATCCCAATTTGTTCAGTGTAGAAACTGTAGATCAGACAAGAATTTGGCATAATAGACTAGGTCATGCATCTAGCTTGGTCTTAAACAATGTACTTCGTATTATTGGCAAGAAATCTGTTAATAAAGAAGTACCTCTTTGTCATGCGTGCCAACTTGGTAAACTTCATCGAACATATCTCGGACCGTCTTCTCCCAAGACGTGCAAGCCATTTCAACTTGTCCACACCGATTTGTGGGGCCCTGCACCCGTGCTGTCCCAAGAGGGGTATAGATATTATATTATCTTTGTGGATGACTTTACTAAGTTTACTTGGATTTTTCCTCTCATAGCAAAGTCTGAAACTCAGAGTGTATTCAAACACTTCCAAGTCTTCATTGAAAGACAGTTTGACACAAAAATAAAGGCCATTCAGTCGGATTGGGGAGGAGAATTTCGTCCGCTCAAGGTCATTCTACGACAGCTAGGAATCATCTTCAGGCACCCATGTCCCCACGTCCACCAGCAAAACGGTCGAGTGGAGAGAAAACATCGCCATGTGACGGAGTTGGGGCTCACACAGTTAGCGCAAGCTGGTATGCCTTTTCACTTTTGGTGGGACTCGTTTGTCTCTGCAACCTATGTCATCAATTTACTGCCTACTCCTACATGTAAAGGGAAATCACCATTTGAGCTCCTTTTCCATCGAACACCAGATTACTCATTCCTAAAAAGCTTTGGTTGTGTTTGCTTCCCTTTACTCCGACCCTATAACAAACACAAGTTCGATTTCAAGAGTTCAAAATGTCTTTTTATCGGCTATAGTCCGTCCCATAAAGGACATAGATGTCTTCATCCTTCGGGTCGTCTTTATATTGCTCGGACAGTTGTGTTTGATGAATCCATTTTTCCATACTCTGACTTGTTTCCCAAAATACCCCCTCCATCAACCAATCTGCCTTCTGATGCAAATTTGGCCCATCAACAAACAATATGCCCTCTCATCGATGTTAGAACCCTAGAAAACCCCCTCCAAACTGATCATACACATGGTCCAAGCCAAACCATACACACTTGCCCAAATTCTCCATCTCCCGATTCACATGCAACACCTACTCTTTCCCTATCACCCTCTCCAAATGACCAACTCACTAACATAGACCAGCCACGTCATGATTCTGTTGATAGTTCAATGAATATCCATCCCATGCAAACACGTTCCAAATCTGGTGTCTACAAACCAAAAATATTCAACATTGTTCGTACAAAGCTGTCTGGATTTCCTGAACCTCAATCAGTAAAAGATGCTTTACTTGATCCCAAATGGAGGCAAGCAATGCAGACCGAAATTGATGCTCTCAGTCGGAACAATACCTGGACGTTGGTGCCTTCGTCTGCGGATATGAAAGTTGTCTCCAACAAATGGGTCTTCAAAAGCAAGTTCAAAGCCGATGGTTCCCTCGACAAACTTAAAGCTCGCCTCGTCGCCAAGGGGTTTCAGCAAACTGCGGGAATTGACTTTACTGAAACTTTCAGCCCAGTCATTAAGGCTTCAACGATCCGTGTGATGTTCTCGCTTGCTGTCACCAATGGTTGGGAGATTCGCCAAGTTGATGTGAATAACGCTTTCTTAAATGGGGACTTACAGGAAACAGTTTTTATGAAGCAGCCCGAGGGCTTCGTTGACACTACTCGGCCTACACATGTTTGTCAACTTAAGAAGGCTTTATACGGATTGAAGCAGGCTCCGAGGGCCTGGTACGAAAAGTTAAAAAGTGTTTTCATCACTTGGGGATTCCAGAATAGTGTTTCCGACACTTCTTTATTTTTCGCCAAGATCGATGGCCATGCTCTCCTCGTTTTGGTGTACGTCGATGACATCTTGATCACTGGCCCTAACACTGCCACAATTACATCGCTCATTGCGAATCTGCATTCCAAATTTGCCTTAAAGGACCTTGGTCCTGTGAACTATTTCTTGGGATTTGAAGCTGATCGCACACCTTCAGGGCTTACCCTCACACAGAGCAAATATGCTCAAGATTTGCTCTGTAAAACCAAGCTTTCAAATTCCAAACCGGCGGTCACACCAATGTGCACAGGCAACACCCTTACTGTTGGCGACAGTCCTCTCTTTCCTCAGCCTCTTCTCTACCGGAGCACTGTGGGCGCTCTGCAATACTTGACTATGACGCGTCCTGACATAGCATTTGCTGTCAATAAGCTAAGTCAGTTCCTTCAAGCTCCAACGGTAAACCAATGGATTGCTTGTAAGCGTGTTCTTCGCTACATTCAGGGAACCATCACCACCGGTCTATCCTTCAAACCGTCGTCGTGCCTCTCTCTCGAAGCGTACTCTGATGCGGACTGGGCAACAAGTCTCGACGACCGGAAGTCTACAACCGGCTTCTGTGTGTTTTTAGGACAAAACTTGATTACTTGGGGTTCACGAAAGCAACAGGCTGTCTCGCGGTCGAGCACCGAGTCCGAATACCGTGCCTTAGCGTCGACAGCTACTGAGCTTATTTGGCTCAAGTCATTACTCAGTGAGATTGGTGTTCCCTTGCGTGACGACGTTCCCGTTTTATGGTGCGATAATAAGGGTGCTCAAGCACTTGCCCAAAATCCCGTGTTTCACTCACGTACGAAACACATCGAGTTGGATGTTCACTTTGTTCGCGACCACGTCGCTAAAAACCGACTCGATGTGCGCTATGTGCCTACTGCCGAGCAGCCTGCTGACGTGTTCACCAAGTCCTTGCCGGGTCCAAGATTTGATTACTTGTTGCGGAAGCTACGTCTCCATCAACCACCTCTTGCACCCTGCCGTCCTTGAGGGGGGCTGTAAGAGTATAGACCAGCCACGTCATGTGGCGGTTTGGGTCGCTTATGCTGATGTCAGTAATCTGTTACAATATGGACCAATCAGAGAGCTACATGCTCACGTATATATTGTATCTGTAAAGTTCTAGAATAATCAATCAAGAAAATATTCAGATCTCTCTCTTCTTCTTGATTCTCTCGCTCGCTTCATAACTTTCAATCGCCAATGGTTTTCCTGATTCTGATGCATGCATGTGACTTTTAAATTTAATCCTTGCTTTCTTCACAGATAAAGCTTTGAGAGGACAATGCTGAGGAAGAGGAGCAGATCAGTTCACAGGGATCAGCACCAGATGGGTCACCGCGGCGCAGCTTCGGATTCCGGTTCGGAGTCTTCCTTCAGCACCAAGAACCCCAAGAACAGCTCCTTCTACACCATACCTGGTATTCTTGTGGGTTTGACCCCAAAGGGGTTTGCTTTGACCGACTGTGACTCGGTTAGGAGCCCGACTTCTCCTCTCGATTTTAGGGTCTTGTCGGGTCTGGGAAACCCCTTTAGGTCATCATCTTCATCGTCATCAACAAGTGGGCAACATGTCAGAGGCTTTAATGGTGGTGGAGCGAGCAAACTAGGGCTCATGAGCATCATAGACTCTAAAGACGATGAGATGAGAGTTGTGAGGTCATCTTCTTCTTCAACATCATCTGAGAGAAGCAAGAACATTCTATTCGGACCCCGTCTTAGGGCTATTAAACAAGCCCCGTATGGATCCCCCAAATCTCTCCCCGCGAACTATGCGGTTTTCCCTCGCTCGCCAAAACCCAGATCTCCTCTGCAGAATGACACTTCTGTCCTCTTTGAGATTGCCGATTCCCCTTTACTGCCTGACCCTTTTGGGAAGATCAGGTCTTGTTCGTTGGACTCGTGCTTCGCAGCCCCTCTAGGCGAGAAGCTAGTTAGCACAGGCGAAGATTTGAGTGTTGGGTCTCTCTCGGCCAGCGAGATTGAGCTCTCGGAGGACTACACGTGCGTGATCTCGCACGGTCCCAATCCGAAAACGACCCACATCTTTGGTGACTGCATTCTGGAGGAGACCGACTCCAGTGATTTGATGACCAAGCTTGGCAATGGGGGCTCGTTGTCACACCCCGGTGTCAGCCCTTGCTCCGAGATCGTTTCTGTCCCGTACTTTCTGAGCTTCTGCCACTCCTGCAACAAGAAGCTTGAAGATGACGAGGACATCTACATATATAGGTCTGTTTGCTGCACAATCGATACCCACCATTCTTGGCTTTTATGTTAAGTTTTTCCTGAAGAAATTGCCTTTTTTGTTCATTGCAGGGGCGAGAAGGCATTTTGCAGTCTAAATTGCCGGTCTCTGGAGATTCTGATCGACGAAGAGCTGGAAAGATCCAGCGATAGAGATGACGATGATGGGAACGATGAACTCTTTTTTTGACAGGTCTCGTCGGTTCCCACAGACGTCAAGAAGAAACAAACACCAGCGTTTGATCATCCGTTCGTAGAAGAGCTGTTTATGTGCATCTTTTGGCAGCCATGGATCGTTTTGTACATTGTTTGTTGCTTGCTACTATGGTCTTTTGATGAACTTACTTACTAGCCTACTTGTTTAACCATGATAAATCGGACATTGATGTCAGATAAGCAGTACGATTCCTCATATTATAATGTGTCATGTAAAAGGGTGAAAAAAAAAGCCTGTTTTTTTGGCTTCCCCACTTTAGTATTGTCATGATTAGAGCAACTATGAAGTATGAACCACTTCTTTTGTGGCTATTATTGTATTCTCTCACTCTCTTTCTATAAGACAAAAACTTTCTATTTACCATTGCTCTTCACAGGAGCGAGTTCCTGAGGGCCGGTTCTGAGTTTAGAGCGGTTATTAATTTTTAAGGCCGTTATTGATTTGATCTTAAAATTTCCTTTCGAAGTCCAAAAGCTTAGATTAGTTTCATTAAATCTCCCTCTAAACTCCTATATAAAGCTGTAGATTTCTGCAGATCTGGGGTTCGAGAAATCCGATGCCATGAATCCGTACACAGTGCTGTCGTCCCCTTATCCGACGACACCCTGGTTTCTTCTTTCACGTCTGAATCAAGACCGTCTACTCTCAAGTGTAGTGTAGGAGAGAAGAACGAAAGCCGAGTGGCATAACGGGTGCCAAGTCAACGAGGCGTTGGAATGCGAGCTCGACGTTACCATGGCTTCTAGAGGCTGAGGGCAAACGGAGATGTCTGGTTGATCGGCATTACCATAGCCTTGTCTGTTTACTCAGCTCGGCTCGGCCGTTAAAGCACCCAATTGAGTTATTAGTTGTTTCGATCTTCAAATACTGAATTGGTTGAATTAGGATACGAGTCTGCATAACAAACTGACTTGTATTTCAAGTGTGACTCAACTACTAAAGTTGTGTAATATGCTTACACAAACCTAAATAAGTTATAACAAATGCCTTAAAATTTGCATTTAAATTGTTTTGATCACAAATAACTAGATTTCCTAAATTTATTCCCATTTAGTGGTCATTACCCAAAATACCCCTCGAAAGCCGCACTGAAAGTGAAACCCTAGCTAGCCGTGTGCGAAGATGCCGGCCGGCCATGGACTCCGGTCTCGAACTCTCGCGGCCGTTCAGGAAGAAGGGCTACATCGCGCTCTCCACGTACCTGAAGACGTACAAGGTCGGCGGTGCACAAGGGCATGCCCCACAAGGACGCACAGGCCGTGTCTGGAACGTCACCAAGCGCGCCATCGGAGTCGAGATGAACAAGCAGGTCTCCATCTCCATTTCCATTTTCCTTCTATCTGATGCTCATATTCTTACATTGTCATTGGTTTGCCAATTTAGGGTTTTGGAATCGGAGTTTCGGGCTCCGTGAATGTGAATCTGAATAATTGCTTTGATTCTAATGTTTTCGATTCTGTATTTTTTCATGGAGCTCGAAATCGCTTCCTTTGGCTTTCATGATTGTTTATTAGGCCTTATGCTATGTAAATTTCCAAACTTTACGATTAATAATGTGAACTCATTGACTGTAATCGAAAGCCCAATACAACCCATCAGCTATCTGTGTTGTTAATGTGTGTAATCCGATGGATGGTTTGTGCTCGTCTCCTCTCATAGGATCATCAAGAAGAGGATCCACGTCCGCATCGAGCACGTGCAGCCGTCGCGGTGCATGGAGGAGTTCAAGCTCCGGAAGGTGAGGAACGACCAGCTCAAGGCCGAGGGACAGGTCATCCCGGCTTCGTGGTCGAGGGCGCCAGGCTGGAGACGGTCACCCCCATCCCGGACGATGTTGTCAACGATCTTAAGAGTGATCGGATATTAGTTATCTCATACTCGTCTGAATTGCTCAATTTTGTTTGGAATACCTATTCAAGTTTCAATCCTTAAACTCAGTTGTGAACTGTGATGACTATTAATCACTATATCCTTCCATTGCTGACCAAGAGTTTCTCATTCCAATTTTATTAAGGGTCATTTTTCTACTTATATTTTATTTTATTAAACATATAGCCTCGCTTAATACTATTGAAAATATGTTTGCCTTCGTTACGAAATGACCACTCTTTTATTATTTAGCTTTTCCTTCTTTATGACTTTGGTGTGTATTTTTGTACTGTGACCTTCATTCAACAAATATTCTCACGATTTTTCTAGATTATGAATCTATAAAAAGAGGTAATATTTAGTGAAATAACACAAATAATTTAGGATTAATATTTGGTGAAATAAAAATAAATAAAAAAACATTATTGACTCATGAATATCTAAAATATTTTAATTATTTTTTCAATTAGAAAACTCATTAAGCTTTCTGTTAATTTAAGAACAACGAAAATCATTTCTCGTACTAGCTGCAGATCGTGATTCGTGACCCTTTTGCATAATCAAATATTGGCCAATAATGTCATTTTCATTTATAAACAATCTTTATTTAATTCTGAAGTCACTTTAAATTATATTTAATTAGTATTTTTGTCTTTAAGAACAATATAAGTCCACTTGGACGAGATTTGAGGTTACCACATGATATTATAAAACACAAAATCAGAATACGACGCATCATTATATTAAAGGGTTTAATGAACCAAATGTCCATTTTGATCAAAATATGTCAAAAAAAATATCCAAATCTATGAATAGTAATTAAAAGTTAAAACCAAGGTTCAACTTACCGAATTTGTCGATAAATCGCTTGCCGTTTTTTATGGATTTTTCGATAACTTACCGATTAACCGACGGAAAACTTATAATACTGTAGCTTGCTGATTACTGACATTTTTCGATGATTATCGACGGATTATCGACACTTTTCGATACTTTTTCGACGAAAAACTTATAAAATATATTTTTAGCTTATATTTACTAAGTTTGTAATATTGATAAAACATTAAGATGCCAAAAATAAAATAATTTCATACTCAAATACAGATAAATAAAATATAATCTCACTCTCACATATGTTCCCCTATATATATATATATATATATATATATATATATATATATATATATATATATATATATATATATATATCCAAACAATAAAATATAATCTCACTCTCACATACTCAAAATAAAATCATCGAAAAATACAAAATTTATTGAAAAGTATCATATTTTTGTTATTTTTCAAGATGTTTGCCGATTTTCGACAAAAATCATGGAAAAGTTCTGGCATGGTCTTCTTACCGATAGCTACCGGTAGGACGGATAATCAAAGATTATCGAAGATAATAGTGGAAACGTCGAACCTTTGTTAAAACTACCAATTAATTGATTTGTAGACAATTATACCCATCCTAAATAATTTGCTTCCTTAATTGTAGCTCAAAAAAGAACTATTTCGTGTAAAAAAATTCCTTTAAACGTGGCTTAATGAGTCAACTAAACTAATGGGTTTATTCAAAATATTTTCTTAATTCAACATGGATTAAATCTTTAATTGAGTTTTTATGTTTAGCTTTTCGTAGTAGTAAATGTAATTACGAAATAGTAATAATAGTTTAAAAATTATATAATTGTAATTATGATATTGTGATTTACAAAACTGAAGTCACTAATTTGTAATTACCAAACTGTAATTGTAAATACAAAACGCAAATCTATAATTGCATTTGTTGAACTGTAACTTTTAATACGAAGTTATAGTTGATTAAGTTCTCTGTAAGTTTATTGAATGAGAAAACAAACAGAAAGCTACAAGCTCAACTTCTGCTTCGAAACAAGTAAATACTCTGAAATACAATCCTCACAACACTCTGAAATTGAAAGATTGCGTGCCTTAGCCGTTTTCTTTTTGGGACTTGATTCCATTTCTAAGCCCAATTGTGTATTTGAAGATAAATATCTATTTATTTATCCAACTTTAGTCCGTAAATTTAATTTAAGTGACACGTAGTTTTTCGATTGAGACGAATTTTCACATCTAACATATAGTAGTTCTAGATATAATATGCATATTATATAGAAGCAAATATATCATTGTGTGTTAAGCTCATCCTTCTATATATATCTATAATGTATTACATTGTACTTGGCTGGCATGTATTTTTGGATATATATATATATATATATATATATATATATATATATATATATATATATATATATATATATATATGGGAACTTCAATAAATATGGCCGGTTGACTAAGTTGGAACGAAAAAATACCCGTTTTTAATAAATTACAAATATATTCCCCAATTTTATTTTTAACCCAACCCATGGTTAAACTAACCAGCCGAAACCCTCCCCCTTTCTCTCTCCTTCGTTCCCCCTCATTTCAACGAAAGAAAAAAAACTCAAGCTCGACTTTGGTGAAACCCAGCCACGCTCCTCAGCCCTTCACGACGGATCTCAGCCAGCCACGCTCCTCAGCCCTTCACGACGGAACTCAGTCCACGACGCCTCAGCACTGTTCGACGGAACTCAGTCCACGACGCATCAGCCCTTCACGCCGACGAAATCCCAGCCACGCTTCCTCTCTCTCTCTACTGCCTCACGGTCGCCGTGCTCGACGGAGGCTAGCCAAACCTTCGACCTAGCCAAACCCACGGATCTCAGCCTTCGACCCACAGAATTGCCCCAACGTAAGTATTCTCGGTTTAGGGTTTGAATTATTTTTTCGGTTTCTGCAGATTTTAATTGCCTTGGTTATAGTTTGCACATAAATTGCTTATGGGAACAAGTTTTAAAGGATGATACTAGACGGAATTGGTTTGGTTTGAATGCACACAAAGTGTTTGTTTATATGCTTCAATCAGAAACTTTATTTGTTTGTAGGGAATTGATATGATTTTGGCTGTATTTTTTTATGCTAGGATGAATGTTTATTTCCAGTACGGAGGTGAGTGGGCTCTAGACGGTTCCTCGTGGGTGTACCGTGGTGGTAAAGGGCACTGTTTTCTAGCCAACAAGAACGTAACTTACGAAGAGTTTTGCGAGTTGTTGTTCAAGGAGCTTGGGATTGATCCAACGATGTACGATATCAAGTTTGAATTAGCACCCAAAATTATCGGGGCTCCACCGGTCACAATGACTTCGAAGTGCACGATAATGCACGATAATGAAGATGGTTATCGAAGTGTATGGTTCTTGGCCTTCAATCGCCGCGAACAACGGGGCAAGGTTTTTGGCAAGAGAAAAGCCTTCGTCGGGGACTCCCTTTTCCGGGGTCTTCCTCTGCCGAGTGACGCGGGGGCTGTCTACAGTCAGGCTCCCCAAATTGATGCAATCGCTCAAAGGTTTTTTCTTCGTCTCCAAACCTTTGGCCGTGGTGGCTTCAACCGAAGCGGGAACCAATGCTCGAACAGTATCACTAAGCTCTTTTAAAATACATTCCTGAAAAAAATGGTATTTAAACATGGTCAAAATTGTAGTGGAAAAAAATGTACTTGATTGTTAGTTGATTCAATCAGTCAACAATACGAACAAATCGAAAAATGTACCATCGCCGCAATTTTTTTTGCCTGCCCGTCAATCTTCCTTGATTGTTCCTCAATCTTGATGGCTTGTTCCTCAATTTTGGTGGCTTGTTCCTCGAACTTCTCCTTCCAATCGAGAGTGGGTTCTTCGCGGTTTCGATGGTGTCCTTGCGCTTCTCCTTCCCCATTGCGATTCTCAACTTCGTTTACGATAAACGGAATGACAAGAATCTACAAATAGTTTTAGTAATTACAAAAAAAGTGTTAACAATTACAAACAAATACATGGTTTTCTAAAAATAGTTTTGGCAATTAAAAAAAAGTGTTAACAATATACGGCATGACATGGAAACGAAGATACTTACATGACGTTTTCTAAAAAACATTTTCGCCGTCTTGAAAAGGTGAATATCGGGAAAGATACTCGAAGCCCACGTAATGAATGGCTTGTGATATCCATTGAAATCATAGCGTGGATAAGTTTCCCGTCGCCTTTTAAATGATCGGAAATCATTTATTTTAGCAACCCAATCAAACTTCCCAACAAATTTGACTAGTCGGCTCCATCCGATGTTGGCCCACGCTTTATCCAAATATTCCTGAACGGAAAAACAATGGGCTTCGGGCGGGAAATTTTTCGAACCCTGACAACCGAGTAACACTCCCTCGAACAAAAGAAATACGCCGCGCCGGAATCTATAAGGGGGGCTGAGATCCTTCGTAAGAAAACTGTCGAATAGTTGGTCGTAGCTCATAATTTCTTCCTCAGGGATACGTTTCAAGGGAACACGCGGTGCCGGTACGAATTCGGGATCATATCTTAGACCGGTAATGGCGGCGAACTCGCGAGGACCAAACTTACTCACTACTCCACCAAACTTAAACCAAAGCTCGCCTGACGATCCTAAGCTCGGAATTCGGTGCAATAGGATTTGATGAACCAAACCTTTCGGGGCCGGTGGGTCGAACTCACCGAAAAGGTAGGGAAATCTTTTTTCCACTTCTTCGTCGCTAGCTTGATGCGCCTCCAAAGTTTTCAATATGTCGACAACTCGTTCTCTCGCAGGGTACCAAACTTGGGCCGAAGAGTGCGTTTTTTTCGGAGCAAGGTAAGCCATAACTGTATAAAAAGAGCAACCTGAGATTCAAATCGAAACAGGCCCTAAACTCAATCATAACCAACCTAAATCTCAATCATAACCAGCCCTAATCTCAACTAGAGGCGAACCAGAGGCGAACCAAACCTAATCTCAAAAGATTATACAAAATGCAAACCAGAGGCGAACCCTAACCTGAGATTTGGAGAAATGCGAGCCAAATGGACGTCGCCGGAAGCAGCGAAACCTTCGGTGGCTAGGGTTCGCCGAAAACTGTAAAATGCGAGCCAAATGAGGCCGGGAACTTCGTCGGAAGCTGCGTGAGGCGTGCCCTGGGTTTCGTCGTGCAGAGACAGCCGAGGGGGGAGAAGCGCGAGAACGGAGGAAGCGCGAGGCGTGCCCTGGGTTTCGTCTTGCAGAGAGAGCCGAGGGGGGAGCTGAGGAAGCGAAGAGGAAGTGAGCAGAGGCAGCGAGCTGAGGAAGCGAGAGCAGAGGAAGCGCGAGAACGGAGGAAGCGAGAGCAGAGGCGTGCTCTGCGATTTGGAGCGAGGCTTTTTTTTTCCGAACACAGTGAGGTCGTGGGAGGGAAGGAGAAAGAGAGAGGGAGAGTGTAAGGGTGTGGTTAGATTAACTCAATGGTGTGGTTAAATGAGGGCTTGGGGAATAAATTAGTAACTTATTAAAAACGGGTATTTTTTCGTTCCAACTTAGTCAACCGGGCATATTTATTGAAGTTCCCTTATATATATATATATTAGCAATGTTACGTGCTAACCTCTCACAAATATACCCTTTGACTTCATTGAGATCAAGGTTGAATATAGCAATCAGTTTCCCATGAGCTTATCATTTACTTGTCGGTCTGATTTTACATACGTTGACGTGTACTGTACAAAATGATAATATTTATAAAAATGTAACAAAATTTTACAAAATAAAAGATCTCTGAAGAAGAAAAAAAAAGAGCAAAGAATAAAGTATCCACAACTAGTCAAACCCTGGTCTTTAAGTACTCCACTAAAGTTATAGCTTGATCAATTTCTATTTTACCGGCTACAGCGTGCCGATAAGCGGTTTTCCAGCGAATATTCGCCGGAAACTTCAACGACTATCTTTTAAGGTGACTTAGTATTGGAGGGTGCTAGAAGCGTTGACATATTACTAGACAAAAATCAAATAAAATATTCTAATAATGTTTATATGTATGTTTGCGTGTTCATCAGTATGTATGAGTGTTCATGACCTGTTTATTAAACCATCATCCATTTTTCAAGCAATCGGTTTTCCTTCTTCACACAAATGGCGTTTCAGCTCTCTTCCAATATTAAGGGTAAGCATCTTTATTAATTAGCATCACTAATCTCGCGACTTTTACAAAGTTTGTTGATATATATTACTCGAAAATGTTTATTTTTTGTGCGTACGAATTGATCTTTTGATTTGATTTGACCGGCTTTATGTAAGCATGTCTATACGTGAAGGAAATGTGCGAGTAAGTAGGGCAGTTCGAAGTATAGCGAAGACGAAAATAAGGAGTGAGATGGCACGAGTTGTGGTGCCGTGCGTCCGATGAATGCCGGAAATGGCCTTCATAGCTATACCCAAAATTCTACTTTTCAGGTAACAATACAATATCTTATAATACTTCAGTTATTTGTTCTTACTTTTATTTTATTCATCATCTAAATTTTAAATTTTCTGCAAAATACTTCATCCCTTCTAGCAGAAATTATTATCAGATGATCATATCTTTGAAAATACTACTACTAACATTATACTTGTACTGAATGGTATTACGAATAACGATTTATATTAATTTTTAGGGTTAATGATGGCAAAAATATCTAAAGTTTGGTCAAAGAACCTCTCGGATACTCAAAGTTTAAAAATGGTGGTAAAAATACCCAAAGTCATATTTAGGGAGTTGACCACTCCAATCTCGTAGCACCGTTAATTTACATGTTAACTCTGACCACGCGGACAAACGTGGGTTGCCGACAGAACGATTTTTTCCACGTTGACAAGCCCACATCAGCCTCGTTTAGGAGAAAACAGCGAATTAAACCCCTAAGTAATACTATTTAATACAACTAATTGAACCTCTAATGATTACACTTAACGAAACAGATTTTTCCACGTGGCCAGAGTTATTGGGTAAGTTAATGACGTTACAAGAATGAAGTGGTCAACTCCCCAAATTTGACTTTGGGTATTTTTGCCACCACTTTTAAACTTTGGGTACCCGAGGGGTTCTTTGACCAAACCTTGGGTATTTTTACCGTCATTAACCCTAATTTTTAATATAGAGTTTTATTGACGAAGTAAAATTCTCAATAGGAACATTTTTCATTGAGATACCAAAGAAATATATATATAATATATAGGGAAACTTTAAAAAATGATCCCCAAAAAGACACTTATTTCGGTTTTGTTCCCCAATTTTTTGTTTCTGAAAAATTATTCCCCAAACTGTCTCTGAATTTTTTTATTCCTAAAATACCCTTTTTACCAAACTATCTAACTTCAAGAGTAAAACTATCCAACTTAATAGGAAAAATTGTCCAACATAAACAAACTGTCTACCCCGAAAGTGAAAACTGTCTAACTCCAAGTAATAAACTGTCTAACTTAATATATGTTTTATTGACGGGGGATAAAACTATCCTTCTTGACCCTAACTTATCAAAGTGTCTAACTTCGCGAAAGAAACTATCCAACTCGGTGAAGAAAATTGTCCAAAAGGACTTGCAATATTTAGTGAAACATCAAACTGTCTAACTTGAAGGGTCAAATTGTCCGACTTAATGGGGAAACTATCCAACTAAACAAATTGTCTAACCTAGAAGAGAAAACTGTCTAACTCCAAGTATTAAACTGTCTAACTTAATAAATTATGTTTTATTGACGGGGGATAAAACTTAATAAATTTAATGCAATCGCCATTAATTTTGCATTAAATTTGATGACGCGAGGATGACATGTATGGTGACATGTCGGATTACGTGGCGTCCACGTTGACGAGAAGCTGACCACACAAACGTTGACTACTTCCGTTAGTCAAATATGGACGGAAATCATCTTTTGGTACTTATACCGCTATTAAATGAGGTTAAGGCTATGCCGCCCCAGTTGAGTAAAGATTGAGGACTTATGCCGCTATTATCCCATATATATATATATATATATATATATATATATAAGGTTTAAAAGGCAAAACGCACGCATATAATATTAATTACTAAAAAATAATTAGATCACAATAACATACTTTTTATAGTGAATTCTTTTATGTTATGAATAATTAAACTCTACCTCAGCGAAGAAAAATTAAGCGCTCTTATTGACATAAAATTGGTCAGAGAAAAGCTATTGAAGCTACAAAAGAGTTAATCAAGAAGGCCATAACTGAGGAGCTTGACACCACGTCTCTTCTGAAAACGTTCACTGTCGCCGATCTGGGCTGCTCGGTGGGCCCCAATACGCTCATTGCCGTGGAGAACATATTAGACGCCGTGGAAGAGAGGTTCTCCGGTGGGGAACAGATGAAGCTCCCCGATTTCCAAGTATTCTTCAGCGATCAATCCTCGAATGACTTCAACGAGCTATTCGCATCTCTCCCTCGTGATGGCCGATACATGGCAGCTGGTGTCCCGGGGTCCTTCCATGGTCGGCTATTCCCCGAGAACTCGCTTCACTTTGTCCACTCGTCTTTTGCAGCGCATTGGCTTTCTAGAGTGCCTGAGGAGGTGTCGGAGAAGAGCTCTCCATTTTGGAACGAGGGTAGGGTCCATTACTCGAGCTCCACGCCTCGCGTCATGAAGGCTTTCGAGGATCAGCACACGAGAGACATGGACAACTTTTTGACGCTACGAGCGGGTGAGATCGTCTGCGGAGGCTTGATGGCTCTCGTTCTTCCCGGACGGCGAAACGGAGCTCCGCATTCCACTGCTTACATGAACAAAGCATTTGAGCAGGTCGAATCTGCCCTCATGGACATGGCCAAGAAGGTAATGTCTATATGCATGTGTATCTCGCACAGCACAAGGAACCATAATGTAACATAATCTAATATATGTCAAAAAATACTTTGACTAGAATATGCAGATGATCATTTCAGTTTCCTTAATTATATTCTATATCTCTAATTTCTAATATTGTTTAATCCCCGGTTGTGTTTTCTCGATCTCTCTCTCTATCTCTATAACATAATAGGGTAAGACGAGCAAGGAAAAGATAGATTCGTTCAAGATTCCAATATACTTTACGTCTCCGAGAGAAGTAGAGTCGGTGGTGCGTAGAAATGGACGTTTCAGCATGGAAGCGATGGAGATGATAGCTCACGAGAAGGTAGAACCAGCAGAGATGGCAAATGTGCTTCGGGCTTGCATGGAAGGAACCATCCAAGAGCACTTCGGACAAGACATTTTGACCCAACTCTTCGATATAATGTTCCAAAAGTTCCAAGCCTCGTCTTCAATCCTCGACTCCAGCGAATCGCTTGCCCTCTTTGTGTTACTCCGATGCATGGAATAAGGTCAACGTTGACTGAAGAAAAAGGAAACATGTTTTGGATTATTAATACACATATATATTCCCTTGATACAATGTTGTTTAACTATATGTGCATGAGAAATGGTTACCTAAATCTCATTATTTTTTCTACCAATATAATGATTTCATACACATTTATGAAACCTCTAAGTTCTAACGGTTGCAACTCCCTATACGAAATCGCCAAGACGTTGCACGTGGTGGCCCGAGTATCCTCGCGTCGCATCTTTGCTAAACGAGAAAGAGGAAACGACAAACAAATCGGATCCCGGGGAAAAGCGTATTCGAAGGGAGAGGGGGCGATGGCATTCCACGTTAGAATATACGAGGACGAATAGTGTTTTCAGCCACGTGAGAGCCGGGTCTCAGGAAGGAGAGATTGGAGCAAACCACGATCGGACAACTCTTCCAAGCCTCTGATGTCCCGATGCAAGCGGGTAGCGTGAGCTATGGCGTGCTCGAGAACCAGAGGATCCTCTGGAGGATTCTGCAGAAGGGAAAGGAGCGTTTCTCGATACACTTGAGCTGCCATCAGCGGCCTTGCCACCTGGCGCATCTTGCACAACATCGCCACCTTCACGACGTGCTTGCACATATTACCCGTCCTTGACCAAGGGCAATCGCAGAACGAAAATTCTGACCCTGGGTTCCATATCGTGTATGCCAGGCTTAGGTCCGTCTGAGAATTGACTTTCGCTAGGTGAAGATTGACCTCGTCGAGTACGACATCACCATCGAGGATGTGAATCGCCTCAGACCAAGCATTAGTTGCGAAAGACTTGTCTCTGAGGTTGTCGAAGCACCCAGTTTCTATGCTATATTGGTCAAGCCAGTACAAAGAGTGGAATTCTTCTGTGAGTGTATGTATTAACCAATCGACGCTCTGCCAAGAATCGACATTTTGCCCGTCGAAAAGCTTCGTTTTTAACTTCAAATGGTACGACTCGATTGCAGCGTTGGGTTCAGGGCTGGAGACGGGGAGATATTTCATGCCATTAATCCACAAATCTGCAAAATGAAACGCAAAAGTTTCAGTTCAAGAAACGATGGGCAATGACAAAAAGAAATTCCATTTATTGAAAAAATAACCTATTTTTGGCAACCATCGCCTTTTAAAGTAATCCATAAAATCACACTGGTCCACAAAAACTTGCATGAATTCCTCCAGTGAATCCACGGTTCCGGTTCCGTACAAAACCCATCCTAAATACTTAAAAATCTCTCGCTGCACATCAATGCTGCAGCAGTGTTTCAAAATGCTTCTTATCCAAGCCCGACGAACGCGCCACACACACAGTACGACCCGACATCGAAAGGCCTCTCTGGAAGCACGATATCGTCACTTGCGTTGCACTCCATGTAAACAGAAAGAACATGACACAGAAAATTACAACGAGACAAGGATTATTATGTACCTGATCACAGAGATGTCAAAAGAAGGATCATCCACAAGAAATGAAGTCAATCTCCATCTCGAATCTTTGGTTCGCACCCGCTCAGCAAGTATGGTGATCCATTTTTGGATATCTTGATAGACAAAAGAAGAGCATATCACCCAAGCAACCGGGATGGCATTCCGTGATACATCGAAGACAAGCAGCGTCCATAAAGGATACTGTAGTACAGTTGTATGCATAAGAAAAACATATATTGCATTTTCGACATCTAAATCACGGACAAAACACTCAAGCGAAAGATGGTACCTTCAATTTCTTCACACCGAACATCGAATGGAAAGCCATGCAACCATTATGCCCATAACGTAGCATCTGCTGCAACTGCCAGTCTGTCTGAACGCCCAAAATAAACGGTTCTGTGCCAGATATACTCTGAAAACAGAAAACATGCCTGTGGTGGCGCTGGACCCACATCTTCACGCTGCACTCGTCATCCTCATGCAACTTGTGTGAAGAGTTACGTACAAGCCTTTCCATGTTACGGACGTCATTGCGGGTCAAGAGATCGTCACGGTTGTGTGGTCCACCATGCCCCTCAACCACCTCAGCGTGATGCTGGATTATACTATCGAGAGGTATTCCAACGTAAAGCATGGCCATAACTTTTTGACGCAAATCCTCAGAAATCCGCTGGGCGTACATAGCTCTTGTCCCCAACGCATCACGGTCAAGGATACCATGACAAGGGGCACCTGATTTATCCACGTGTTTTCTCTGATTGTAGATTATAAGGGAAAGCTGCGGTCGAGTGTATAAGCGCTTCACTGTGAAATGGCAAAGGCATCCTCGCATCATGTGACGTCTGCCCGGCCTGCTTCCTTTTCCCGACACAGGCTTCATGTGGCACCTGTCTTCCAAACCAGAGTGGCTGTCTCTGTAATCTTCCGGACCGTAAGAGCACCAGTATCTGACAAGTCAACCTACTTCGTTTATAACACCTCAATACAAGTTCTTCGTAAGATTTAGATCACGGATCCTTCTTATATTTAACTACATTCCTAAATAAGAAAAGATTGCTCTGAATCTAGAGAGTTTCAAATTGAGGAATGAACGTACAACGTGTACTCGAGGTAGCCGTCAACTCTTGGCTTGCTGATGCTCCCCTCGGCTCTCTTCCTTCTCGATTCAACGCGGAAGCTAGCAGGGCATTCTGCGTTTGCGGATTCTCCTTTCACAAAATCGTCAACTCTGGCAAACGGGATGAGAGCAATGTCATCGCCGCCGTGGCGACCGCCCTCTACTTTCACCCAGTTGATATGATGGGCACAAAACTCCGCAAACGCGGGATCTTGGACAGGGAGGCTGAGAATGTCTTCCATTCTCGCCATCTATTTCAAGGAAGAGAGTAAGTATGTGTTTGCTAGATGACTCACTTCATTTTGTTAGGATTTTCTACTTCAATCTCAAATTCAAAAAATGGCAAAACAGAAAAAAACAAAATCGACACCACGAACCACTGTAACCTCGATTAGAGTTTTTAATTACACCCTCAATCTCACCCGCTCTTTTTCGCGCTTACAACTCGCACATTATGACGGCTCAAAGCCAAATACGCAAAAAAATCTAGCACAACCACAAAGCTAAGTGAAAAGTCTAAAATACCCGTAGTGTTTCCGTGTAGATTATGCATCACATTCTAACACTCTAACATCATAATATCTCAGTAGAATGGTCCTTGATCCTCGAACTCAACTGTTAAGGAAGCTAGCTTTTCAGAGCAATCTCAGAACCACAATTTTCTCGCGAACCAAACACCGATTTTTTCAAAGGAAAGTTTTACAAACTAATCAGCAACTACTAATTCTGATTTCAGTCAACATAATGATTACCTTATGGTCATGTCCTTTCATGTTGGTATCGCAAAAAGAGAGCTCCTTTTGGCGACCCAGATGATCAAACATGAAGATTCCCCATTCTATAACACGATCAGCGATTTTGAGTGAGAGAGTGGAGACCACGCGCTCCGCGAGATTGGAGGAAGCATTATCTGATCTGATCAGGACGCTTCAATTTTGACTCTCGAGAACAGTGGAGAGAGAGCATGTCGACGTGGCGTATTCTCAACAAAACGACACGTAACATCTCAGATTTTGGATAAACGACGTTAAGGGTGTGTTTTTGGTTTTATGTCGTTGTGGAAACGGAAAAGCCATCTTCATAAGGACAAAATCCACCCAAAAGGCCATGGGTGAATAATTTTTAATTACTTGGGGGCGTTTGCAAAGTTTATTTAGCTTAGTTTTTATTTTAAATATAAATTAAGTTAGTATTTGGTAAAATTATTTTTAGAAAAAACACAAAAATAATTTTAAATTTTTGTACATGAGGATTCATGGTTTTTTTTTTAATAAAAATATTTTTTAGTCTATGTTAGTCTTTTTCCCCTAAATATATTTATTTTACCAAATGTTAAATCAACTTCTGTTACTAGCAACAATTTTTTTAAAAATAATTAATCAAACACCTGTTAATTTTTTTTAAAAAAAAAGTTTTTTCCTAAAAACGGAAACTAAAAGTATTTTTTTTTAAACGAAAGTTGTACCAAACAGTGCATATCTATTTAAAAAAAATGATTAATAATGTTTTATAGCCAACTTCCCGTTTTATATCTCACATATTTTTAAAGTTTGGTTTCCATGCAAAAATTTCCAAACCGACACAAATAACCTTATTCATAATGCGCAAATAAGCGGAATAGCATGTCAAGCACGCTTCAAGAAGTAAATTGATGGTTACGAGTGTTTGCAACGTAAAAGTAAAACTATGGTTTTAAATTCCCCGGCATATCCTCGGCGTGCCTTCGGTGTACCCGTTTTTTTAGAGTTGCGGCATGTCTTCAGCAGGCGCCATGCCCATGAACAATTATTAACCTATCAATATGATGTCTTACTTTAATTGTAACCATATATTTATGTTGGGTATATTCTATAGATGTTGATACTCATGAGAAACAAATATCAATTATTAACCTATCAATATGATGTCTTACTTTAATTGTAACCATATATTTATGTTGGGTATATTCTATAGAAGATGATACTCATGAGAAACAAATATGAACAAAAACAGTGGCAAATAACTTTCATAATACTTATCGTGTAGATTCTTGGATTTGACGACTATCGGCTTGTAGCTTTGATCCGATCATGTGTTCTTGATCCTGTAAAACAGAAAAAACAGTAAGCGGTTCCCGAGACGCGTTGGACGCTCTCCTTAAAGCTTGATTCGCCTCCTCTACGTGCTTGAGGTTTGTTAGGCGATTGCTTCCCAGGATATAACGGGATGACCGAGAACTCCGTAGCGCTTCGAAGTTCACCGGCGAACTAAACCTTCTTGAACTCTGTTACCGAAAGACTCACGACATAAAACGATGGGAAGCATGAAAATTTGAGTTTGCGAAGTGAAAAACCGGAAAGCAAACTCATAGTTTCTAGAGAGATTTTCGAAGGACATTTTGCAATGGTGTGTCGAAAGGGTCGAGTTCACCTTCAATTTATAGATGCGAGATTGAGACATTTAATTGATTAACAATCAATTCTATAACGGCTACTAATAGATTGCAATTAATCCGAAACGTAATAAATTGAATTCAATATTCATAATGATCATAACCGTTTTACGTAACGTTCGAACGTTGGAACAAATCTCGATAATTGGATAGAGCATTTGTCTCGAGTGTTCGACATTTCGACCGACTCGACGACGCTATCTAAATTTTATCGACCTGCAATATTTTTCCAACAATTTATATTTTCTATAAGCTATAAGTATAATTTTTTTTTATATATATATAGACAAATAGTTAAATACAACTATTACCTATCACTTTGATATCTTATTATAAGTGTGAAGTTTTAAATTATTTATGTGTTATAGTGATAAATAAGTAATATTGGAACATATGTAAAAAAAAAAATATCGAATACTCAAATTATTTTCTGACTTTTTTGTCGGCATGCGGCAGAATGCCCATGAATTCATGTAGCATGCGCTTTTTTCTATCGGCATGCGACATACTCGTAAAATTGAGGAGAGCAAAATGCGTTAGCTTCGGTGTATAGAACCTTGCATAAAACGATGTAGGAATATTCCTCACAAGATAGAATCCATTGGCGTGGAAGAAGAGTTTGATGGTAAGTGTGTGGTAACCTTTGATCAATTATAATAATTATTATTATTATTATGAAAATAAAATATTGTGAAAATGTTTGATAGCTTTCATCATCCATGATGGGGAGAATATATTATATACCGCAAACAAATTATATTCTCACTATCTTCATATTTTTAGTTAGCTATACTTTTTATAGGCGATCCTCTACTAATTAAGCTTAAAGTCATGACGTTTGGTAATCGTCAAATTAATGCATTTGATTCCCAAAATCGTGTTCTGTGGAAAAGCTAAGTAGTAATTTATAAAAAAAAATTAAGAAAGTGACGTATATGAATCCTTATTTTACTCAGATATTTCTTTGCTACTTTCAACTATGATTTTTTTTTTTTACTTAAATATTATACTTAACCAGTACTTCATGATATATTAAGTTTGATAAAGTAATTACGTGTTTAAATTAAATTAAAAATAATATAAATAACTGTTTAAATATATTTTTTAAAATAATATATATATATATATATATAAATAACACATGGTAGTTGTTGACGCCCAAAAATGGATCAAACATTGTAGCGGCCTAAAACCGGATATTGGGTCGGGCTCATCGACGTTCGTTGACTTTTCTGGGCTCGAGACTTGATTCACTGTTCTTGTGGAATCTGGCGGCTCAGACCCTCTGCTAACCGTCGGACCGGAACTGGGTTCTCCGATCTATTGTCGTAGAGTCTTGTAACTGACAAGACTAGTGATATAGGTTGGTGACCGCTGAGAACAAGAACCTCCATAGGACAGGTCGTCGATCGGGCTTTGGCGAATCCGGTAGATCGGACCCCTCTGCCAGCCGTCGGTCCGGGACCGGGTCTTCCGGCCTGTCACCTCCAAGTCTTAGAGCAAACAAGACTCGGGATATAGATCGGTGACCGCTGAGAACCGGAACCGCCGTAGGGAAGGTCGTCGATCGTTCGGGGTTTGGATCTCAAACCGCATGGATCGGATTCTCCACTAACAGTCGGACCGGAACCGGGTCCTCCGGCGCCTTCTTTCGAGGTAGCTCTGTCGTTCTGCCGTAGTAAGGTATTTAAATCAGAATATATATATATATATATATATATATAACTGAAGATAGAAAACAAAGTTATATAACTGTAGAGAGCGTTCGAATGAATTACTGTTAGATTGAAATGAGACTCCTTTTTATAAGAGGGTCTACCGCAATAAAAAATATTATCATTATGCGTTTTATTATAAAAATTGATTTTGCATATTTTGAGCTTCGTTTTTTAAATGTGAGTCTCCGGAGAGCATTTTTTTTTTTTTGGCCTAAATTGATTTGAGCAAAAATAATTGTAGTCACAAATCGTCCGAAAACAACACCAAAGATAAGATGAAGACAAAAAACATAAATTTAATAGGAAGGGATGGTATAGCTTCATCTTACTTTATTGAGTGCAAAAGCAACAAATTATGCATTTTTACATGATTGAACTAGCTTGTCTGTTTTATATATTCTCACCGCATAACCACAAGTACTGTTTTATTCTCTCTTTTGTATTGAAAGTCAAAGCTTCACGTTCAATGGCACACACAACAAAGCACTCCACACGATACCAAGTTGAACAACACGAGCTTCGATACCGTTGCCATGACAGTGACAGACTCCTACTTTTGTTTTTCTTCTACGTTGTATCAAATGTTTTGGTTGTTTATTTCAATGCATCTTCTTTCTGATCATCAAGGACATAGATTCACATCGTTGCAGTTGGAGTTGGAGCTGATTAGTTCCCTTATTCTCAGCAGACCGTACACTGCCATGCCGCACAAGAACCCAAACGCGGCGCTGGAGCCGATGAGTGACACGGCGGTGCACACGAGTACGATAAAGGCGTCCTCCTTCGAGTTCATGTCCCTCGCCGTCATGGCCAGCTCGATGCCCGCAAAGAGGAGGAGCACCCCGAGGATGCCCACTGGGAACTGCGTTAAGATCGCCACCAGCGACGACCCGACGGCGAGCCCCAGCATGGTCTTCATGGCCCCCAGGAAGGCCACGCACGCGCCACTCCGACCTCCGAACTTGTACTGCCCGGCTAGGCCGCCTGCGCCGTGGCAGCATGGCATGGCGCCGAACCAGCATCCGACCACGTTCATCACCCCCACTGTCACCGAGACGGAGGTCGCCGAGAATTCGCCTCGGCCAGGGAACAGGTCTGCCGAGAGCTTGCACACTGCCACGACCGAGTTCAGAATCGACAGCGGCAGTTGCGGGATTGTCCCCTTCACGAACCCGTCCCTCCATGCCTGCTTCGGAATCTTCACCACCGACATTGCCGATGGCCCGAATCTAATCTCGTGGACGAGCTCCGGCCTCCGGATAAATGAGAAAATTAAACCGAGCATGAAGACCATGAAGGCCGAGGGGAGAGAAAAGAGAACCCTCCTCCACTTGTTCACCGGCCTCGACGCTTGCTCTTGCTCCTTGTCTCGGCGTTGATCTTCGCCGGCCCCGGTGACGAGGATAATGAAGCAGGCACAGGCGAGGGCGAGGATGAGGCCGTCAAGGCCGAGCCAAGGCCTGTTCCCGGTCGTCTTAGAGTGGGGGAGGTCTTGGAGCTTGCGGACGTACTTGACGGCGGTGAGGGCGAAGGAGAGGCCCTGCGCGAGCTGGATGCCGCGCACGACGGAGAGCGGGATGAGGCGGTAGGCGAGCTTCATGAGGCCGGTGGCGCCGAGGAGGAGGAGGACGGCGCCGGTGAGGATGCCGGCGGCCATGATCTCGGGGACGCCGAAGTCGGGGTTGGCGAGGGCGGCGGCAGCGATGGACTTCATGGGCTGGACGGGCATGGGGACGCCGTAGAAGACGCCGGTGACGGCGTTGTAGAGGCCGGTGAAGACGAGGGTGGTGCCGAGGTTGAGGTGGCGGGCGAGGGTGAGGGCGAGGACGATGGGGATGTAGGTTCCGAGGTCGCCCATGGCGCCGTTGAGCTCGCCCCATTTGGATCGGAGCCTGAGGTTGGACTGGATCCGACCCACCACTCTGGCCGAGAAGTGGACGCTCTTCTCGCCTTCACTCGGGTTTTGCTCTTCAGACTCCATTGCTTGAATTCTTCTAGCCTTTCTAGTTCTAGGTCTTTAAGCAATGGAATGGTGAGGTACTGAGGTATATATATATGGAGAGAGAGAGGTGCATGTCATCAAGATATAATTCAACGTTTAACTTTATAGATAATAACGGCAAATATACCTTAAGTTAGATTAAAAACAGTGACCATATATCTAAATTCATTTATAATAACGGCAAATATAACTAAATTAAAACTTGAGAATAAATGTGGGATAGGGAATATACTATTAAGAATTAGTCAAACAAACTTTTTTGGACAAGAGATAATTTACTACGTACCTCTTCAAAAGGTTCTGAGTATAAACAATGATCAAAATCACAATGATAACACATTAGTAAATTGCATTTTTTTTATGGTAAAAATCAAAATAAATAACTATCGATGACGGCGATAACTAGCAGATAAATAAGATAGAAGAATTTCATAATGAAGAGAAATAGAAACTTGCGCAGTCAAATTGTCGGTGTGACGCGCAAAATAGTAATCCGGCGAATTTAATGAAAATTTGATCCACTCCGACGAATTTGAGGAAAATTTGATCCAGTCACAAAACAGAAATCCAACAAGTTTGACCATTCCAAAGGTCCAAGCGGAGAGATAGAGAACCACGATGGCTGCGTTCCTAAACGACGAGCGAGAAAACAATATAAAATCGACTATCGACGAGACAAATAACCAAGAGTCCGATACGGAGAAATTAAAACCACACATGCGTTCCGAGACAGCGAGGCAAACCGAATAACAGAAGGGAAAAAAAAACACAAGATGAAGGAGGGCAGGGGCCCATGGTGGGTCCTTCCTCCCCCGTCATTGAGTATAAACTAGGGGTGCAACCGGGTAGGGTACCCGGTTTTTTTTTTTTTGGTACTCGGTACCTGGAACCGGATTTCGACAACCGGTATCCGAAATTCGGGTACCTATAAATTCGGGTACCCGAAATCCGGGTGTCTGTATTTTGATACCCGGTACCCGGTTTTGGAATCTGGATCCGGGTATCCAGATTTTTACCCGGATCCGGTTTTTTTTAATATATGTATATATTATCTATAAACAAAAACATACATTCATCTTTAAAAAATGCATTAAAAAATAATCCCGTGCATCAAGCAGAAAAGAAAAAAAAATAGTCTCGTACATCAAGCATAAATAAAACATAGTCCCGCGCAAAAAAGAAAAGAAAAAAAAAACAGTCTCCGGAAAATGGAAAGGCCTAAACAAGTTAGAAAATGGAAATGGAAAGGCCTAAACAAATCCTAAAAAATTATCATAAAAAACAAAAAATAAAAAATAAACCGGGTACCCGGTCTTTTATCTTTAATACCCGATACCCGTATCTGGTTTTGGTTCTAAATATGGGTACCCGGATCCGGTATCAGGATTCCGATACGGATTTTAAATCCGAATACGAATTCGGATAATTATCCAATTTCCGGATATTATTTACACCCCTACTATAAACATCATGTGACGAAAATGTGTGCCATTTTTATACATGTAAACTTGACTTGACTACTAATAGTGTCATCTGTTGTTCCACTAAATAGATTTAAAACAGATATTAGTCAGACTCGACATATACACTGTGATTTTCCACAATGCCAACTATATTCTAGAGTAGACATGGAAATTTCATCAATCAATTTTAGAACCTTTTTTCGGCTTTATATAATGAATAACATGTAGTCTTGGGAGAACTCTATAAAATAACTGGTTCAAAAAAAAAAAAAAAAAAAACTCTATAAAATAACTAGAAAAGAGTTGACATCTATTAGTATGCTTTTTCAGATTTTATGGTAGGAATAAAAATTCATCACTTAATCTAAGAGCTGAGGATATGCATAATTTGAAGACCAAAAAGAAACACTACGTAGGAAACGTGACTGGCTAAAATATCTTCAACTCTTCTCCAGTCGATTATTATGAAGCTTATATAAGGGTTTATTAGTAAAACCCTCAATTAAAATCAAACTATTTAAAAGGGTACTCAAATGTTTGTTATAATTAAAGAAAACCTCAATTAGGCTTTTTAGGACAAATATACCCCCTATTTTCTTTTACTCACGTTCGAAGACGAAGCCAAGCCTTGTTCGACGCTTCTTCCGCCATTGTTGCTCCCTCCCCTTCAACGACACCGTGCTGGTCGGCGGCGAGCCACGGTTCTCCTTCTCGAACTACCTCGCCGATCATCTTCTCCAGGTTCGTTTTCATTGATTTTGAGGATTCGCCGAGAAAATTCATTGGCGATGTTTGGCTGCCGAGAAAATTCGTTTTCATTGATTTTGAATCTTCTTTGTGATCTTCCTGTGGATTCATATTCGATTTTGTCGTGGCACCGGAGCCCAGGAGAAGCCGGTGGTCGCGGATCCGGTCGGAGCGGAAGGAGAAGGTGGAGGACGCCGTGGCCGTCGCGATCCTCTTCTGGCAGCAGAACGGCCCCTTCGACCGGTCGGCGTCCTTTCGGTACCCCGGCAAGAAGGGCTCCTCCAACCCCAACTCCATGCCGCGCATCTCCAGCTCCCGCGCGCGCTCCCTCTCCGACCCCCTCCTCCACCCCCATCAGCTCCTCCACCAGGTAATCTCCCATGCTTCTTCTTCAAAGCTCCTTACTTTGACCGTCTGGTTTTTGATTTCGATCAACGGAGAGCGAGTGGCTTAGTTAGGCGACATGGGCACTGGGTGAGGGTGCTTTCTATGTCGATCCATTTGGTGGGTTCCCACAATTCATGGGATTTGGGTGTGCTTTACTGGGTTAGCTCCACTGTGAAGGCATCCACTTAAGGATTTTTTAAAATGTCTACTCCTGGTATTGCGAAAACGTGAATTCTCGGTTCGTTGTAGATTCCGGTCAAACGCGAGTAGCAGCGGGTTGTTTGAGTTTAGTATTCAGCTCAATTGTAGCTGAGAGTGAGCGATTAAGCTGCGGGTTTCGTCTCTTTGAGATGCTCAAACTCAAAAAAAAAAAAAAAAAAAACTTATTAGCAAAAGTTTCTATGGTGTAGATTTGCTGGACTTGGCATAATCTTCTTCGTGATCTTCCGCCACAGAGCTTCGAAGCTACGTTCGTCGTTTGATTTGCAAGAGGTTTGATGATCTTCGATTCCTCCTTTTGTTTTTGCAAATTTGGGATAATTCTCCAAGTGATTCCGTATTTCATGTAAATGAATGTAACCCGAAATGAAGAGGATTCTGATCGAGTTCTTCGTTTCGAAATTGAAGATGAGCTTTTGGAGAATTATATATGTTAGTTGTATGAATGATCATATATTTTGAGAATTATACAAACTGTAGCAACGTATTCCATTTTTATTTTTCCGATAAAATTTCTTTGTGTCGAAATAGACGTGTCTCTGCTCATTTCCGTCCATGAGATGATCATTCGTGTCCAAAAAGGGTTGAAAAGCCCCCGACTTTTAAATTATAATCAAATTTCACCTTAGACAACAAAAATATTATTACACGAGTTTAATGGAAAATCTTATTTTGTGTAGGTTCATTAATGTCGGCCTCCGATGGATCATCGAGATCGTCGCACACTCAAAATTTGGCCAACCATGGTATTCCAACCTTTAAGCTCCAAAGATAATTCATTACCAACGTCGAGAAGCCGAAGAGCGTCGCCGAAAAGAATTCGAGACGAGATTCGAATAAGCCGAGAAGCCGTATTCGATCCAAGAGACGAAGCCGCAGAAGAGTGTCGTCGAAGAAGCCGGATAGCTTGGCCGAAGAGAATTCAATACGAGCGCCGAAGCAGTCGATAAGCATGTAACTGTAGTTACACTTATGTAACTGGAGTTACAATTTCAATATATTTGTTCAAATAATAATTTAGTGCTTTGGGAATTAATTTGGAAGTATTAGAATAATTTTTGTAACTGAAGTTACACTTTTGTAACTCAAGTTACATAAGTGTAACCGGTGTTACACTTTTGTAACAGGAGTTACACATTCGTAATTCTAGTCATATATGGTTACACTTATGTTACATAAATATATTAATCCAGTCTCCATCTAAAGGTATGTAGCAATAATTTCACATAATTTGATGAGTTACAAAAAAGATTTTAAATTGAAATATTGTCAAAAAATAGTGACATACAATTATGTAATAGTATGACCACAATTATGTAATACTATGACAACAATAATTAGACTTACACTTATGTAAATGTGGTTACACTAATTTAATTGGAATTAAATTTTTGTAACCGAAGTTACACTAATTTAATTGGAATTAAATTTTTGTAACCGAAGTTACACTTTTGTAACCGAAGTTACATTATCGTAACTGAAGTTACACTTATGTAACTGTAGTTACACTTTTGTAACCGGAGTGACAATTTCAATATATTTGTTCAAATAATAATTTAGTGCTTTGGGAGTTTATTTGGAAGTATTAAAATAATTTTTGTAACTGAAGTTACACGTTTGTAACTCAAGTTACATAAGCGTAACCGGTGTTACACTTTTGTAATAGGAGTTACACTTTCGTAATTCTAGTCATATATGGTTATGTAATAGTATGACCACAATTATGTAATAATATGACCACAATCATTAGAGTTACACTAATGTAAATTTGGTTACACTAATTTAATTAAAATTAAAGTTTTGTAACCGAAGTTACATTATCGTAACCGAAGTTACATTATCGTAACTGAAGTTACACTTATGTAACTGGAGTTACAATTTCAATATATTTGTTCAAATAATAATTTAGTGCTTTGGGAGTTAATTTGGAAGTATTAAAATAATTTTTGTAACTGAAGTTACACTTTTGTAACTCAAGTTACATAAGAGTAACCGGTGTTACCCTTTTGTAACAGGAGTTACACTTTCGTAATTCTAGTCATATATGGTTACACTTATGTTACATAATTATATTAATCCAGTCTCCATCTAAAGGTATGTAGCAATAATTTCACATAATTTGAGTACAAAAAAAAAATTACATTTGGGTAACTACAGTTACACTTATGTAACTAAAGTTACAAAAATTACATTTGGGTAACTACAGTTACACTTGGGTAACTGCAGTTACACTTGGGTAACTGCAGTTACACTCGGGTAACTGCAGTTACATTATCGTAACTAAAGTTACACTAATTTAATTGGAATTAAATTTTTTGTAACTGAAGTTACATTATCGTAACCTAAGTTACATTATGGTAACCAAAGTTACATTATCGTAACCAAACTTACATTCTCGTAACTGAAGTTACACTAATTTAATTGGAATTAAATTTTTGTAACCGAAGTTACATTATCATAACCAAAGTTACATTATGGTAACCAAAGTTACATTATCGTAACTGAAGTTACATTAATTTAATTGGAATTAAATTTTTGTAACCGAAGTTACATTATCGTAACCAAAGTTACATTATCGTAACTGAAGTTACACTTACTTTTGTAACCGGAGTTACAATTTCAATATATTTGTTCAAATAATAATTTAGTGCTTTTGGAGTTAATTTGGAAGTATTAAAATAATTTTTGTAACCGGTGTTACGCTTTTGTAACAGGTGTTACACTTTCGTAATTCTAGTAATATATGGTTACACTTATGTTACATAATTATATTAATCCAGTTTCCATCTAAAGGTACGTAGCAATAAGTTCACATAATATGAGTTACAAAAAAGAATTTAAATTGAAATATTGTGAAAAAATAGTGACATACAATTATGTAATAGTATGACCACAATTAGGTAATACTATGACCACAATCATTATAGTTACACTAATGTACATGTGGTTAAACTAATTTAATTGGAATTAAATTTTTGTAACCGAAGTTACATTATCGTAAACAAAGTTACATTATCGTAACTGAAGTTACACTAATTTTATTGGAATTAAATTTTTGTAACCGAAGTTACATTATCGTAACCAAAGTTACATTATGGTAACTAAAGTTACATTATCGTAACCAAAGTTACATTATCGTAACGAGAGTTACATTATGGTAACAAAAGTTACATTATCGTAACTGAAGTTACACTAATTTAATTGGAATTAAATTTTTGTAACCAAAGTTACATTATGGTAACCAAAGTTACATTATCGTAACCAAAGTTACATTATCGTAACTGAAGTTACACTAATTTAATTTATTTTAAATTTTCGTAACCGAAGTTACATTATCGTAACGAAAGTTACATTATGGTAACCAAAGTTACATTATCGTAACTGAAGTTACACTAATTTAATTGGAATTAAATTTTTGTAACCGAAGTTACATTATCGTAACCAAAGTTACATTATTGTAACCAAAGTTACATTATCGTAACTGAAAGTAGTTAATATTCTTAATCACTAACAATTACAATACTATTAAATAAATAAAAAAATCTCTTATATTCATTAGACTTTGTCCTATTGAGATTGATAGTCCGCTTTTGGCTCCTTAAACCATCGCGATCGTAGTTCATCCTCTTCGTCCTTGTACACGACTCGACGGTCTCCATAATCGCACGGTACGTGAAATTCTTTGACGCGATGAGCTCGAGGCTTCGGAACTGCCTCTTATTCTCCTTGTCCACGATCGGCCGAACCTCGGGATTGGCCTCGCCAAGCCCGTGGTCCACAAAAATCAATCCATAACAACACCGTATATACACATTATAAGATTATACAATACAAAAGTTGTTTGTTTTGAGATGAATTCTTAGCACAAATTGAAGCTGTAATGGTGCAGAGGGCTCACCAACAACATTGGGATGGTTGCAACAAGGCTGACAAACGTGATAGATGTCCGCGAAACCCATATCTGATCAAAACCATACGTTGAACACGATCATGAAATTACGAAAGCAAGGAAAGCGATCGATACAGTGCAGGCAATGAAGGCGATGAGGAAGGAAGCCTTGTCGGTCAAGCTCAGCGGCTTGACTGGAGGGCTCTGAAGGCTAGGGCTTCCAACCTCCACTCAAAATCAACGAGCTTCTTGGATCGAGAGAAGAGACCAGAAGACGAAGAGTTTGTCCCCCTGCACCTGCCGCCACAAGTTCCACGACCTCCGCTGCCGCCTTCCTTGACGAGCTCCGTCGCCTCCGCGTCGCTGAGCTCCGCCGCGAGGTCTAACGCCACGATCTAGGGCGACACCAGACATGGAGGAGAGATGAACATAGAGAGCTCGTCAATGGAGAGAGAGTCGCAATTGCAGAGACGATAACCAGATCTGAAATTCCGACCAGCCAAGCTCCGGCGTTCCTCCGCCCGCGCTTCTCTTTCGTGGCCGACCCAGATCCCGTCGCAACCTCAGCTCCATCGCAGCGAGCTTCTTCTCCGGTGAACCACTCACTTATCAGATCTCTACGTGAATCTCTCTCTTCGAAGCTTCTCAGAACCGAGCTTCGTCTTCTCCGGTGGCTTCTCTCCGTCGTCTGAGGTCTTCCTCCTCTCCTCGCGAGCTTCTCTCCAGCGAACCTGCTCCGGTGAACCACTCACTTATCAGATCTCTACGTGAATCTCTCTCTTCGAAGCTTCTCAGAACCGAGCTTCGTCTTCTCCGGTGGCTTCTCTCCGTCGTCTGAGGTCTTCCTCCTCTCCTCGCGAGCTTCTCTCCAGCGAACCTGCACAGCCCTCAACTCATCTTCTCCGGGTCCGAGATCTGCGCACGCTCCTCTGCTCGTCTTCTCCGGCGAAGCCCTTTCGAAGCACATAAGGATTCGACGTGAAGGATAGCTCCCGTTTCAGAGGCTCGAAGACTGCAGGGGTATTTTTGAGAAATAACTTTTAAATTGAGCATGTTTTGGATTAATCAAACTTTGAGTATTTTTTAAAACAGTTTGACTCTAGTTGAGTATTTTGCTAATAACCCGCTTATATAATTATATATATATATATATATTCCATTTTGATGCATTTTTAACCAGATCACATATGCTTCACTTCAATCTACCTACTTAGCCAAATATATTTATATATAAATACCCTGTATAATTGAGAAACACCATGTCTACCAGATATTTCGCAGTAACGTTTGCAAAATCAAAATAATAATGGAATTAAGAAGCTGTAAATAAGTTATTAAAAAAAAAAAAGTTACGTCATAAGAAAAAAAGAAAAGAAAAGAAAAGAAAAAAAGCGTATGCATGGAATATATACTCGGAGAATCAACTGTGGTGTCAATTTGGTGTCATTGGGAGTATTAGTGTGCAAATTTCGTTTACCATAAACTGTATGATTTTCCCGAGCCTTTCGAGTTTAATTAGCTGCGGAAAAAATTAATTAATTCTGCACCGTTTTTACAAAGAATTATGCATCCGTTTTTATATATGTGGAGCGTGCTTTGGAAATTTCTTAGATTTCGTGCATTCTGAATCCTTGTCTACTCTCCACGAAAAGATATCTTGGCTCAAATCTCCGGGATTTCTAAGAGCGGTCAGAGTTGGAACCTGAGATCTCTTCAATCATAATTATTTTCAATCACTTCCCCGTGTCGGATCTCTAATTTTCTTTGAAATCCGCATAATATTCATATTTACAAAACCAGATTATACCACCATAATATTCTTGACATTGGTACTTTAGAGTATCTCAATAAGAACCAGGTTATACTACTTTCCAAAAATGGGAATATGATGACAAGAAATGTGATTTAATGACTCCACTTTTGTTGTGAAGAATAAATTAGTAAAAGTACATGTATACTAGCACAAGCTTGCCGTAGGGTTTGCATTAATTAGACTAGCCTGACGGGAAGCCGAAGAATGACAAACCTAGAGTGGCTGACTGAGGAGGGTATGTGCTTTTGCACGAGACCCGTCATTCGTCTCCTCCAGCAGTTGCTGCCGTGGTGATTTCTGTGGGACCTGCCTTTCTGCCGGGCCCTGAAGAAACCTTCACCATCGCCGGTCTCAGGAGGTGCCCCTTAAGCATAAAGCCGCGGCAGAATTCTTGGATAATGATCCCTTCTTTGAACTCGTCCGACGCCTCACGAGCAATGGCTTCATGTATCTGAGATAAGTACACAATATAGCCTCAGAAGATAGCTATAGCTACAGTTATAGCTTGAGAGAGCAGTTAGCACCACCACTACACACCTTCAACTTCAACTTTGCTTGTTAAACTAAGATACCAAAACCGATGCTGGAAAAGAGACTTACCAACGGATTAAATTGCTTTCCCACTGTCGGCACAGCAGCGACGCTCAAGCTCCTCATTATCTCCACAAATTGCTTGTAGATTCCCTGATAACTTGCGTCAATCTTTTTTTCCATCTCCGTTTCAGGTTTGAGCTGTTGTTTGGCTCTCTCGAAATTGTCCACCATTGGCAAAAGGGACGCAATCACTTCCCCTTGAGTATTGCTTCTTACGGAGTCTCTCTCCTTTTCTGCGCGTCTCCTAAAATTGTCAAAATCTGCTTGCAAGCGGATGTACTTATCCTTCCCGGACTTTACCTCTGCTGTCAAAGTGGAGACCTTCTCAACTATGTCATGCGTATTGTTTCCTATTACATTTATCCTAGCTTCGATCTCAGCCACAATTTCTCGATTTCCAACAAGAATGGCTTGCTTGTAAACTGTAATTAAGGCTTTCAAACTGAGAAGATCACGAAGGACAGCTTCGTCTTCCGACGTTTCTTCATCTACTCCGCTTTCTCTATCATTGCCTACCTGAATCATAAATGATGGTATGGAGAAATGAAGAAACAGCTTTAATATCAAGTAAGATGAACCCAATGTTCTAAGTTAACAAACTACAAAATCTCGAAGTTCGAAATGTTCGGTGTCAAAATGTCGCGACTACAAAGGTAAGAAATTCAACAAATACACTGTCAATCTGAACCCAAATTCATATTTATTGATTCATTTTTGGAGAACTGATACATAGCATTGACCACTACAACCGATTATCAGAAAAATGATAACCTTATCAGCAATTTCATCTTGCTTTTTCTTCTTTGTTCGTCTCAGGAATCGAACTTCCACATCGAACACGAACAAAATGCAATTCTCTTATCAGTTGAGTATATCAGATTGCAATCTCAAACTCGATTAGCAACAAGAAACTCAAATCAATTCAATCAAGAAGAAGAAGGAAGACTCACGGAGAAAGCAGCGAAGGGCGAAGCGAGGCGAGACCTGGCTTCACAGCCACCGAAAGTGCAGGCTCGAGGAAACCCTAGAAGCGCGGCTTGTGGAGACACGGCCTGCTGGGTTGGGCGAGGAGGGGTCTTCAAGCTGACAGTGGTGGTGGTGGTGAAGGCCTTAGAGGTGGAGGAAGGACGGAGAGGAGCGAGAATGGCGGGGTTGGAGAGAGAAACCGCCATTGAAGCCAACGAGAAAGTTTACAGTTAAGCGTCTTTGGTTAAAGTTGTTAGCTTTGTTTGAGGAATTTCTGGTTTTGTTGAGAGGGGATGTTTCTAGAGGCTTCTTCATATCTTATTTCTTATCCCAAAGCATCAAATCAAAATAACTTAGAACTGAAAATAAACACATAAACCAAATTGTTGTGCATTTCATATCCAATTTGTTGTGCATTTTTTGAGATGCCGCGCCCCCGTGTGGCTTATGCTGCTCGGAAAAACCTTCACCCGTTTCAAGTGTCCGGACATTCCAAGTGTAAGTTTCCGACCCGTCGTTTCAAGTATCCAACCCGTTTTGGTTCAAATGAGGCGTGAAAATGCAAGTTTAAACTTTTCGAGGCCGTTTTCGTGCTAGCTTGTCGATGGGTAGTTTGGTCATCCCGAGTTTGTCTCAGTCGTGCAAACAATGGCAAGGATTTTAAGCCTCGTGTGTTATTCGTCTCTCTACTTCTGAGAAGGCTCGAGAGTCTTCAAAATATTGATATAATGTTACCAAGAAATATTCAAATGGTTAGTAAAAAATAAAACCAATACTTAGTAGTCCGTCTTTGGAGTACCCCTACGATCACGAAATAGATAATTGAAAAAGGAAACTCAAATCAAATTAAAATATGGAATTATTGTCGCACAGAGAGCACAAAAGAAGAGACAAACAAACAGGAAAAGAAAAGCTCCAAGCAGCACCACACGCCGGTTCTTTTGCCCAGTACAAGGCACCAAAACACAAACAAGACTCTGACAAATTCATAGAAACTAACATATATATAAAGAACATAGCCATTCCGAGGAACTCACTCCTCCTCGGACTCAGACTCCGCACTCTGAAGCCACTCGACGAAGGGCTTCACATTCTTCCAAACCGGTGAGCCTTTGCCGGCGCCAGAAACACCCTTCTGGTACCACTCCAGCACGAACTCCTCCTCCAACACCTCATCATCGTAAAGGGCTTTCAGGACCAAAGCAACCTCTTTTGCGGCGTCGGGACTTGCTTTCCCACAAAAGGACTCGAGGGCGTTTAGCAGCAATGTCTGAGATCCACCGTCATCGGCGACCTCTGCCAAGTAATTTTTATTTTTCGCCGCCTCTTTGGCAAATCCCTTTCCAACTCCTTCAAAGAGAACTCCAATGAAAGCATCCATTATCTCCTGGGGTGTCCCGGAGAGCGAGCCGAGAAAAGATCGAAGCTCGCTGAGAGCAGAACCTGTTTTCAAATAACCCTTTATCTTGTTGGCCAGGTCCCCGTCTGAGGTAAGGACAACGGTGTCATGTCCATGTCCATTGGTCTCTGGAGACTTCTTCCCGGATTTTTGCTTCTCCTCGGCAGTGGAGAGCATGACCATGTCGGCGGTGACGGCACTCAGCTGCTCCTGAATTCGCTTCTGAGCAGCCTCCAGTGATGTGTCCGTCTGCCATTGGACATCGTCGTCGTCATCGACGTCCTCTCGGTCATTATCATCAGCCTGGCTGTTAGTCGGGGAGTGATCCTCGTCTGACCCGCTGGATTTCTTCTTCGCTGGCGCTTTGGATATACCTGATGTGCCCTTCTTCTTTGCTGCCTCTTTCTTAACTTTCTTCAGCTCCTCGTCGGCAGCCTCGCCCTCCTTGAGCCGCTCCTTTTCGGCTCTCCTCATCGCTTTCTTGTCCTTCGATGACTTCTTCTGCTCTGGAGGATTCTTGAGAATGAAGGACGTAAGCTTATCCCTCATGTCGACGTCAGAAATGAAGCCACATGCTGCACATTTGAGATTAAGCATCTGCGACTTCGTGATAATTATCTCAGTCTCGGGATTCCCACAACCGTAGCACTGGACATATTTCTTGATGAAGTTCTCGAGTAGTCCGGCAAGTTTTGGAGTGTCGTGTGACCCATTCACAAGAGAAGTTCCGGTCTTCTCGTCAAATTTGGATTGAGCGCCGAGCTCACAACCGAAATATTTAGTGGTGTACGAAGCAGGCCTGGCCAGTGCTTTGGCAATCTCCACCATGTTCACGATATTGGTCTTGATGCCGTTTCCTCTACCTTCTATCTTGGTTATCATTTTCGGCATCTTGTACCGGTAGAAGGCGTCATCCCGGTTCGAGGCACCGATGTTCTGCAGAGCCATGTTTGTCTCGAGTTTAAGACAATCGGAAGAGGCTCAAGTGACTGAGAGATCGTCTTTCGTCAGGGTCTCACGGCGGAGGTGAGAACACAGCTCTCCAATGACCCAAGATTATCGGCAGCGTGTCTGGTCTTTTTCCGCGACTTAGGACAATACTCTCCGAGCAATCCGATCGATGACAAAAATAGACAAGCTCGCTCAGACATAAAAGAAGCTTCAAACATAACACCCTCCACTTTTGCTAAGTGCTATTGAAGCAGACTCCAATGCAATATTCCTGTAAACAATCAGAGCTCAGAATCCCCCATAGATGTCTAAAACGCATCCAAATATCTTGGTACGAAAGACAAGCCGACGATTTCCAGATTCTTTTACAAAAACCATTCCATTCAGAAAAGAATCACCCAACACTTAATTTTGTCAAAGAATTAAAGCAAATCAATCACAGATTCGCAATAATCGCTGTTTCAGAAGGACAATGAGCAGTAAATTAAGATCTACTCGTTCTATTGACAAACCCTAACTTCGAAATATCAAAAAAAGAGAAACGATTATGGATTGAAGCTAGGCTCAGAGAGTGAAGAAGTTGAGAATGGATCGACTAGAAAGCAAGGGCTTACCGGAGACAGAGAGGAGGAAGGAGAGATCTGAGAGCTCCGATGGCGAATGCGATAGAGTGAAGAAGTTGAGAATGGTGACAGGTAATAAGCGGTCGAGATTGGCGGCGAATGATATATTTACGTTTATTTTTGTTATATCGCTAAGTAGTGGTTATACTTATACTTCTTTAGTTGAAGTAAATCTTGTATTAATAAATTCCCTCAAAAAAAAAAATCTTGTATTAATAAAGATTAAAAATAAAATCTTATCTTTTATGTATTTTCAAATATCAGAAAATACAAAAATATTATTTTCATAAAAATAATTAATAAATATTTTCTCTAAAATTTAATTCCAAAACAATCTCAATTATCATTCCAAAATTATTTTTATCAAGAACCTTAAGCATTGATACAAATTGTTGGGAATAGAGGGTAGAGTTCCTCGGAATTAAAATAGTATTCTCATCTCATGGGAGAATTGGTTTGAGAGAAATATCCTCACATAAGTAATTTATGTCTGCCATGTCACACGCGTGGGATAACCCTTTAAAAAATATTTTAACAAGAATTAGAGTCGTATACCAATGATCCTCGTTATCCAATCCGGTGCACAGAAAAAAATAAAAAATATTAGCCCAATCGTGATAAAATAATTTTCTACATTTGAAAACTTGATTCATAATAACATGATATTATCAATCTCGTAGAGATTGATAGAGAGAGAGGCGGGCGATTTTCTCTAGAGAGAGGGAGTATTGTCTTTTGTGCATTATGGCTATCCTATTTATAGGAAAATAACCCAACCACTTTAGAGAAAATAACCCAACCACTCAAGAGATTTGCACAATCACTTTGAGATATTCACTCAAAAATTTGGATCCTTAAAAAAGATTTGATTTTATGAACTAAATTAAATATGAACAAATACAAGATTAAATCTTTTCAAAAAATATCACAAAAAATTTAAAACTAAATCTCATATTATTTTCAAGATTTAAAAATTGCCACTTTTACATTGAATCAAAAATTATTTTCAATAAATAATATTAATATAAATCGATCACATTATCAATTATTTATTATTTATTAGCAACCCAATCCAATAACTAAAATTATACTAATGGTCAAATATTTAATATTTCAGTAATTAATTCCAATATTTAATATTCTCTCATTTTCGATTTACATAACAGTGACTATTTCGACCTAAGTCGGAAAAAAAAATCGACCATAAATCTCAAATCGTGTATCGGAATGACATGATTCAAAAAGAAAAATTCATCAGAATTTAATTTCCCACAACCGTAGAGGTGTCCAATAAATAAATTCAATCGTCTTTTTCAGTCTCTCTTTTTCACCAAAACTTTGGTACTTTTGCCACATTAGGGCAATCATTGATTTCGTGATAACAGTCACGAATCACTTCTTATTGGATATATTCTATGTTTAAGTAAACATAATGAGTGTGATGTCGTTCTTGTGGAGCTACAAAGGAAACAGATGAACATACGTGCTTAAGCTACGTTGAGAGTGGAGAACTTTCACCAACTTCGATTACATTCCACTATAACTCAAAGCTGAACTCTTTAGTACATAATTATTATGGCTTCCCGAACACAAGTGTCCATTGATCAATCCGATTATCAGAATTCAGGTTTTCATATTATTATGATTCTCGTCAACAATAGGGAAAAAAATTGTTATGCCATTTTCACGACACTAACTTAATATATGATTATTACAAAGTAATCTTTCAACGAGTTATGAATCTGTTGAGCTGATCATGAGTACTTATTTGTTTCTCAAAAATCATAATAAGGAATTCATAAACTTGTTATCCATATCTGAAGTTATGCAACTTGTCTCAGTCAACGGTCTGATCCCAAAATAATGGCATTGGGAATAAGCTCATAGACTTTAACCGTTAAATCAACGACCATGTAAGTTGAACCGTACAAGTTCATGATGCTCAGGACATCAACCGATTCCATCTGATCATCGTTACGATTTTATCATACTTTCATCAGTGACGGACTTATGTGATGGTTTCTGATATAAGTCTAGTCCATCCAGTACGAAGACACTTCATACCTAATGAACTAAAAAAATGCAGGACAATACTATAATCCGGTAATAGATCACCACATAAATATGTGATTGACTTCATCAATAGTCGTTCTCGATTAGAAGTTCCCACAATCAAATCTAGATTATGGATAATTTAAAGTTCTTTATTTGTCCTTGTTAAACCTCCTTACATAGACGGTGATACCAGAACACAAATGCAAAGGTAAAGAACTGAAAATTAAACATTCAATTTATTGATATAAACGAGTAGATAATTATATAAGATTGTCATTAATAAAGACTATTCATTTAAAGGCAAATGACCAAGATCTTATACAAGCATGATTAACATTTGAATAGAGGGCATATATCAAATACGCCAACACTCTCAACTAACATCAACTAGAATATTGCCTAATTGTAGAAATGAAACTTAAAGGAATATATGAGGGCCCCGCACAAGCTGCGGAGCATGTGTTTTAATTCGATGTTAAACGAAGAATCTTACCGTGGCTTGACATGCCGTGAATCCTCTTGAAAGAGAAACCATTCTTTCATATACCTCTGCTCCGAGAATAGAAGGGGTTTGTTTAGTTTCTATACGCAGTTCAAGATTTCATTTGTGTTCATGCATGTTGACAATTTCCTAAGTGAATTTGGTGGGTCATATCCTATCCCCTTTCTCTGATCATAAAGCCAAAATTTTGTATACAGTTTCTATGTAAATAAATGATCTTTGCATAGATCCATTGAGATAACAACACAAGTTGTTGTCTTTATATTCGGTTAACTTGTAAGTTTTACTAAGTAAGCCTATCTCAACACAAGTTGTTATCTTTATATTCGGTTAACTTGTAAGTTTTACTAAGTAAGCCTTATATACTGCTTTTGGACAACCTTATTAACAACTACGAGATCCATTCGAGGAACACAGAAACTAATTAAAGTAATGAGCCTTCCAATACTGGAAGGCTCCCACTTTAAATTTAGACTGAAAAATTATTTCGCCTTTTAATTGAAACTTTAAGCGGTTCTCTCAATTCTATTTTTCATATAATCTCCTCTTCGTACTCCTATAGAAGATAAAACCAAGGTTTAAAATGCCGCTTGCCGTTTTCGTTTCGCATTTTTCGTTTTACGGATATATCGCTTGCCGATGGGTATGTCGATGGGCAAATGGTAAAAAAAGGGCATGTCGTTTACCGCATTTACCGCATTTTTCGCATGGGCATACCGCTTGCCGATGGATATGCCGACGGATATTTTGTAAAAAATATTTGATTATTTAAGCATGATATTTATATAGGTTCAAAACTACATATTTAATAAATACAAGACATAATTGTATACAACAAAACACATTTGTAACTTAAATATGTAGGTGAAATGTATAATGTAAAATCACATTATTAGTTGAAGTGTATAATATTAAGTCAAATTTCGCGGCATTTGGTAAAACGACAGCGAAACGAAAGGGTTGTCGTTCCGCATATCACTAAAAAACGAAAATCGGACCGAAAATCGCGACATTTTACACCTTGGATAAAACTAATTATTTGTATTTTTTATTTATTCTAGTATTTTCTTATTATATATTTTTATAAATACTACTAAAATAGAGTAAAAAATAATATTTATTCATATATAATTATAATGTATTTTTTTCAATTGAAAATTTATAATTAAGAATGATACTTATTAAAATTAGGTAATTTGTCCTAGGCGTATGTTGAAAGCTTCTATAGTAGAACTCATTCGAGAGGGCTCGATGGTCGGACGAGAAACGGTGTTTCCAGTGGCGAACGGGTGAGTAACGCGTACGAACCTGCCTTTGGGAGAGGGACAACAGCTGGAAAAGGCTGGTAATACCATGTAGGTTGAGGAGCAAAAGGAAGAATCCGCCTGGGGAAGGGCTCGCATCTGATTAACTAGTTGCTGAAATAACAACTTACCAAGGCGATGAGCAGTAGCAGGTCGGAACGGTCTAGAATCATATAGAATCTTGGTTCATAATTTTAGAATTTTTTTAAATCAATTTCAGTTTTTAATATAAAGTAATAAGTTGTTTAATCTAAATTGTAAATCACGAGGCTGTATTAATTTCTTCTAATAAAATAATAATATCATATTTAATGTATATGTCTTTTAGTTTCATGTCTTAACAGTTGTTGAACACAACTTTTTTTTTTTCTTTCAAAAACACGAACAATTTTATTACGACCACTCAAGAAGAATTTACAAGATCAAGTGTTTGAACACTTACACCACAAGACTTCTTTAGGACTCTTTTGGAGACACTATGTAAGGAATGTTTATTTTTTGGATTCTTTGATAATAAACTTGGTGGGGGTAGAATAGCATTATAATAGAGGCTAGACTACGTAGACCACACATTATCCTATATAACTAATTGGAGTGCAATTTTACTGTAGAGTCTACAGTATTATTTTAGCCAATTAAGACATGAAAAGTAGTGCTCATAATGTGTGACATGTGTGTTCTCTTTTATCTATTTTGTTTTATTTGTGAGTATTTTAAGCAACGGATAAGGAATAGCCATTTGTTATTATATATTACTTCATTGTTCACATTTTTTTTTTTCCGAGGAAACTGTTCACGTGTTACTACATCATGTCTACAAAAGAGTCGATGAGTAGAAAGAAGAAAATATTTGGTTCATATTACATTCTCTATATGAAGTTATTTATTCTCTACTTTTAGACATCATATAAAGCATTACATTATATTTATTTAAAAACAATTTAACATTGTACATATTTATTAATTTTATCTTGATTATTCTATGACTATATCCACCAACTAAATATCGATATATATTTTCTTACCTCTATATAATAATGTCTTCAAAAATCTATTTTGATAGTCATATTGCCGCCTTGAGTAAAGATGTATTTTTAACAGCTTGATTAAACCTTACTGAAAACAAGTTTTTTTATAAAATATGGTTGATTCTTGATTTCATTTTATATATATATATATATATATATATATATATATCTTTTATGAGGTAATGTGGATCACGTTATGTGAGTCCTGAGATGGATTTTCATTATCAGCATGCAAATTCATGTATGCATTTCATAATTAAAAAAATAACTAAAGAAAAAAAGATTACTCAACGTACGAAGAAGAGAAACACCCCAATTAAAAATAAAAAGAGAACTAAGAGACCATCTAAATGAAATCGATGTTCAGTTTATGAAACTAATTTATTTATTTTTCTTTTTCAATTTGGGCCCTTAAGTTATGCATTACTAAATTGCATTTGAATATGGCGGCTCAAACAAGAAAAATACAATTAATCTCACGAAGGCAATATTGATAAAAGTTTAAGCTAAATAGGCAACTTAATTGTTTAAAATTGACAAAATAAGCAACGTTTGGTTAATATTTATAAAATTACCAATTAATCAAATGACCATTGACACAATAGTCAATATTTGGCTATTTACAAATAAAAACATTAATTTGCTAAAATGCAATGTAAACAATAAACATATGAATGTGATTATTCATTATAATTTTTCTAAAATTTATTAAGTATAATATTAGTTAAATTTGTAAAGCTCATAAATTTGTACTACTCATTACCTTATCTAATTATATTGAACTAAATGATTCCATTGATTAATGATCATTATGAGGAATTGTTAACATTAACGATGCCAATTAAAGTTTACAATAAGATAGTGGGTAAAATTCAATAACTCTTCAATATTAATAATTGAAGAATCCTAATTTAAACATGCAAATGTCATTGTTATTATGAATAAAGGGACTTGCAAACGTGCTAAAAATATATTCCAATACAATTTAAGATTTTACAAGTATACTTTTTTTGTCCTCATAATTTTGGTCATCAAAATTGTATGTACGTTTATTTTCTCCTCTAAAATTAATAAGAATATATTAAAAATTTAAAAATACACATATTTGTGCGCCTCGGATTTACAATCTCACTCTAAATTATTTACAGATATAATTTAATTAATCTATGATACTTATAAGAATTGAGTACTTATCTAAATTTAATTTTATAGTGGCAAAAGTTAGCCCAACAAACTGTAGCTTTTTTCAAATGTGTGTCAAACTCTTCTTAATGGAATAATGCATGTGTACATATGTGTGTATATATATATGTGTGTATACATATCTATAAATTTATGTATAAAAAATACTTTATTAGGAAATCGATATTGTAGAAAATCTTTCGGTGAATGTAAATATTGCGTTTCTTTAAGAAGTTACTTCTTTATGTAGACTGCTTTGACTGCTCTTTCATTCCAATTACATATAAATATATTGTAACTAATCCTAAAATAGATTGACGAAAAAAAAATCAAATTGCTAAAAAGCCATATACACACTAAAAAAAACTATAAAATTCCTCTAGCTAAGAGAATAAAAAAATGATAACCCGCAACCGCAGCAACGCGCGGATTATATACCTCGTTCTTCCTCAAGTAAAGAATTCATAAAAGGTCTCTAAAGCATTCAAGAACATTCTTTACATGTCTAGAGATTCTAACACTTCTACGCTTCTAGATGGTGAGTTTATTCTCCGAGTGAGCTTATTAGTCTTCTTGATAAGTGAGCTTTAAAAACTCCATTGGTGAGTGTTGATCCCTTAACAAAACTGGCATCGACTGGATCTAGAAAATATATCAAAATCTAATTAAACTCATTACTCTAATTTGATCAGATCATAGATCCACCCAAAAACACTTTCTCATTATTATAAAAAAAATTATGGATTCTATAACATCAGCGCAAAAATACTTTAAACTTGATTACCTGGCCTAGAAATTTGTCTAGTCTGTCTATATTCTGTTATACATTTCATTCAAATCAGCAATTTTTTTTTTTTTTTTTTTTTGGAGTCCATGAAAGCCAAATTTTGTTCGTAATGGTGATGGAATTTTCAAAGGAAGTAAAACCAAAATATACCAAACTTTTATAGAAAATTCAATCCCATGATAAGAGTTTAGTAGCGCATGATTTAAGGAGTGAGAAGTGTGAGTGCACATAGTCTATATTTTGTTAGGTAGTAGTGAATTAGATATGTCAAACTTGGCCTAACTCACTCCACAATCCACATAATGGTCCCTACTTAACTTAGCTATAACTATATTTATTTTTTCATTAATTTCCACGGCTTCGGCGTCGCTGTGACTTTCTTTAAATTTTCATCCCAAACATTACATTTTTTTTTTCACTCAAACACAATTCTCTGTTTAATATCAAAGCATCGTATACAAATTTTCACCGGATTGTCAAGAGGCCAAACAAAATTATAAGTGTTAAAAATTGTAACAGAAAAGTACTATATGTTCAAAAATAAGAATAAACGATAAATTTGGATAATCTTTTTCATTCTCAATAAATATGTTTGCAAATTACAAAGGAAGCCGCTAAAACCATACACAGAAGTTTGGCTTCAACCGTTGATTGAGGTGTGACTTTGTTAAGAATATGTAGTTTACGAAGTCTGGCTAAGAATATGTAGTTTGAAACTGAAACCGAGACAGAAAAACTAGCAAATTTAAAGTCGTCCTGGTGCTAATTCCTGGTTTGAGAACCAGCTACCCGTACGTCCCAATTCTTGATCTTAAACTGAATATCTCAGACCTTTTAAAAACTCAGTATAAAAATTGTGAAACAAATACAAAACTTCTAGCGCTATATATAAGTTTCAGTTATAAAATATATCTGAAGCTGGTTGAATAGTAAAAAGAAATGAGTATTAAAATGTTATAACTCTAAATAACTAAGTTATTTAACATGGTTCTAAATGCCGATATCGATGTCGTTTCGCACTCTTCATTTTACAGATATATCACCTGCCGACAGATAAATGGGAAGAAATGGATATATCACTTGCCGATAATACCGCATAAAGTTTACGAATATATCGCTTGCCGATCGAAATATCGATTAATATTCCGGAAAATATTTTTCAGTATTTCAATCATATTTTTATATAATTTCTAAATTACATATTCAATAATATGACACATAGTTATAGCCTAAAAACACACTCATAAATCATAAAATAACACAAACATATAACATAAAAGTCATAACTCATAACATAAAATAAGCTAGGCATCATAAAAAAATCATAGAGTACGAACATAAATACGAACATAGAGTACGAAGTACAAACATAAATACGAAGTATGATTCTAAATGCCGATCTCAGTGTCGTTTCGCACTCTCCATTTTACGGATATATCGTTTGCCAACAGATAAATGAGAAGAAATGGATATATCAATTTTGTCCGAATGTCCTTTCATATTTCTCATTTTCTGGGCATGTCTGTCGATATATCGATGACATATCCGAATATTTAAAACATAATTTAACTTAATGCATTAGCAGATTACGATAGCATAAATAGGTGAGACTTAATTCTATTGGTGATTCGTGATAAATACTAAATTATAATGTCCAAGCATTTTGCTGTATATATATTTAATAAATAGTACGCGTTTTATAAAGGCAAAAGCATATTTGTCGCGATATTCAATTGCAAAAATAAAATAAAAAGAGTTAATTGAATTTTATAGTTGTTTTTTCAGTTAGAATGTAACTTTTTGCTCTAATTCCTTCCATTAGTCCAGTTTAAAGGCTGTTTATTGGCAATAAAAATCACATTTAAAATAATAATAATTATTGTACCATATTTTATGAAATGAAATAGTGTGGACCTTCGTACAGAGACGTTTGACCATATAAATAAAGGGAAGAGCAGAAATTAAAAATCTTAATTATGAGTTTAAGTTAGAGGAATTGAATGTATGAAGAAATTGATTTGAAGCGTGTTATTTCCACAAGAAAATGAATTTTCAATTCTACATTGAATGAAAGTTGCACATTTCATTTCTCTATGAAATTCCTAAAACAACGACATTTTGGCCCACACCAACTGTTTTTATTGTCCAAACGGAATAAAATATTCGTTTTTCTGCATTTGCATTGATTCTAAATTTTAGCTTCACATAATAATTTGTTACAATTAATAATTTAGAATGCAAACAGCAAGTTTAACTTATATATACTGAGAATGGAACGACAATGTTGATAGAATTATTATGAAAATTAAATAATTCGAATCGATTATGTTGATAAGATTTTATGGATATGAGGTAAAATTAATGAGTGTATCGATGGATTTTTCGTATAAAAAAAATGCTATTCAAAATTAAATTGTAAGAATACTTTTATTTTTTGTCCGACTGAATATTTGGAAGGGTTTTGAGAGATTAAATAAGAATTTATTAAAAAAAATTAAGAAAATGTGATTATTATTGTTATAAAAAATAAAAATAAAAAATCTTGATGCCAAAAGAGAGTTATCCAAAACCGAAAGATTCACGTTAAGAGAGAGTATATAAACTTTTAGGTACTATTTCCTTGAGAACAAAACATGTGTTGGGTTGAGCTTACAATGGCTAATGAATTTTAACTTTTAACTTTAAATTGAATGTTTATATTATTTATTGTCTTATCGGTATTTTTCACTCTTTAGTATAGTATGTCTTCGTGCATTGAATGTTCAAATGCAACACAAGATTCGTTATGTAAATCTACACATAAGGTACTTCCTTGTTAAAATGCAACACAAGATTAGGTTGAATACTTATATTCTAATGAAATTCAAATAATATTTATTTGAAAATAAACATATATTATACATAAAAAGAAAATTCACAAAATTTGTGCTACATTTGTCCTAAAATACCATTTATTTAAAATCGGCAACGGTTTTCACTAACATATAACTGATTATCTTCGAGAATATAAATTATCCCCGACATCATGGTTACAATTTTACGTCGAGATTGTAACGCCCCGGCTGCTCAATCGAATCGACGACTGTCCCCACAGGCCAACACGAGTCTTTTCAGCGTGCTTTGTCCTCACTCGCACGTTTCTCGAGAAACTTCCCAAGAGGTGCTTAACTTTGGAGTTCCTATGAACGAGCTCCCGAGCAGAAGATGCATCTTGTTGACATAGGTAGTACCAATCAATTCTTTTAAGCCTCTTCGACCATACAGCCTCATACCTGTATGATCTCTGATAACCGTGCAGTCTGATACCTGCACAGTCTCGGGAACGTCCCATCGGCACATCCCTTTGCCCAAGCGATGTGGGACTGCACAGCTTACCCATTCTTGCCCTCGTGGCTCACGGGATTAGTGACTGTCACAGAGATGATCGATTTGATTTTACGAATTTATCGATAATTAACGGGTTTGGTGGCGTTTTAACCGACGACGGGAGTGGGCCGCGAAAGTCTAGAGTGAGGACCAGAGCACACGGCACGGAACCCGGGTTCCTCTGTCCCATTCATTCTCATTTCAACTTTCTGCAAATATTCTCCATTTCGTCTTCTTCGCTGTCATTTATGAATATTCAATATTCTATAAATCCCTCCACTTCCCAACCCGATCTCAATTCCCTCTGAATCCTCCGGCGACATGAAGAGCCGGAGCTCCGGCAGGGTCTCCGCCAAATGGATTCCCGTCGTCTGCATGGCCTCCTTCTTCTTCGGAGTTCTCATCACTATCAGGTTCGTTTCCCTGCCCTTTCTCGATTCCAATTATGGCTTCCTCGTTGATTTGAGAATGTTCCTGGCTTTCTCAAGGATGTGGGCTCCGCCGGAGTCGAACAGCCAGCTCATCTCCACTCGCCGCCAGGAGCAGGAGCTTCAGATCGTCGCCGAGGATTGCGCCACCAAGAAGGTGAGCGATTCATCTCAGAATCTGTCTGGCTCTGTTCGAAGTTTGAATGCTTGAGTTGATCTTTTTTTTGTTGTTCTTCGAATCAGAAGCCCGTGCAGGAGAAGGATGTAATGAACGAGATTTACAGGACTCATGAATCCATTCAGTGAGTAACAGTAGTTCGATCTTTGTTATCGTTTTTGGGAAGAGGATTGTTTGTTACTAAACAATTTGGTTATTCGATTGGGGAGCCATGGCAGATCTCTGGACAAGCAAATGGCGATGATTCAGATGGAACTGGCTGCGTCTCGGAGCTCGCGGGAGATGGGCAAGGCTTCCGAGGACAAACCGGCGACCGTTTTGACTCACAAAAGCTCTGATAAGACGAAGAAGAAGAAGAAGATGTTCATCGTCATCGGGATCAACACGGCTTTTAGCAGTAGGAAGCGGCGTGACTCGGTTAGAGAGACGTGGATGCCTCAAGGTACTCCGCATTGTGGCTAAGTGAAGCATGTTTTGCTGCGTCGTTTTGAGGGTATTGTGCTTTGGCTAAAAACCATTTTGCGCTTGCTTGTTCAGGTGATAAACTTTTGCAGCTGGAACGAGAGAAGGGGATCGTTATTCGATTCACCATCGGCCATAGGTTTGTCTCCCTTTGTTTCTGATTACTGTCTATCTTGATTAGTTAGGATTGAAAATGGATTACAATTTCATTTTCGTGGTATTTCTATAGTCTGAGAGCGATACAATTCTCGAAAAAGGAGTGATATTACTTGAGATGATATTGGTATTGGAAATTATAATTTTTCGTATTGGATTACGACTCAAGCTTTTCAGTTTTGTCATGCGCAAGTTAATGAGAATTCGTGAAGACACATTCTAGTAAATGCAACCGCTCAACCTTCTTGAATCGTACGATCTAACATTTGATATTCTTTTCAATGATACAGCGCGACATCCAATAGCATTTTAGATAGAGCCATCGATTCAGAAGATGCTCAACACAAGGATTTCCTCAGACTGGTAGGAAAGAACAGATCTTTCATGAAACTCGGGCTATAATAAATATGATCGCTTATAATTCAATCTCGGGCTCTAATGTGCAGGAACATGTCGAAGGGTATCATGAATTGTCTGCAAAAACAAAAACTTTCTTTTCAACCGCAGTTGCAAAATGGGACGCCGATTTTTATGTTAAGGTTGATGATGATGTTCACGTCAATTTGGGTAAGCTTGGCTTTTTAATGCATTTATCTTTGTTCTTAACCTTTTTTTTAATCTATCATTACTGATATCGTCTCTTGTCCCATTAAGGTATGCTTGCTACGACCCTTGCCCGTCACCGTACAAAGCCCAGAATATATATTGGTTGTATGAAATCCGGACCCGTTCTATCTCAAAAGTAGTGATCTTGAACTCCTATTTTTTTTGGAAAACTGAATTTATATTGTTTTTCCCACAGACTAAAAATCCCTATATTATAGGACTGTCAAATACCATGAACCAGAATACTGGAAATTTGGAGAAGAGGGTAACAAATACTTTCGGCACGCAACTGGGCAGATTTATGCGATCTCAAAGGATCTTGCTACATATATTTCAATCAACCAGTAAGATATGTTCATATATATATATATATATATATATATATATCTGATTTGGAAGTTTATGGTTTAGTAATCTTTGAGTTCTGATCGCTATAGGATTCGGGTTTAGTTCACCCGCGTCGAGAGAGAAAAAAGCTGAATCTTTTCCATCTTGAGTGAAAATATTAACGATAAAGAAAACTAAAGACAAAGAAGCCCAATATTAAAGGATTGAGAACTTTAAAATTCATAAAAGTTGGAATTTTTGGTACGGATCCATATTGTATGAAGTCTTGGCTTGTCATGAATGCATGGTTTGAAATATAAAAGGCGATGGTTGTGAGTTCAGGCCCATATTGCACAAGTATGCGAATGAAGACGTGTCGCTTGGTGCATGGTTTATTGGTCTTGAAGTTGAACATATTGATGACAGAAATATGTGCTGTGGGACTCCACCAGGTACCATTTTACCCCTGTCAACTACCATATTTTCCCTATCTTTATCAAAAGAAAAGATCTCCAGCCTGTTTTGGCTGTTGTGTTTGAGATGTTTATGCCATCAAGCGGTGAACTACCGCAGTGAACTCCCGTAGATTCGGTGTTTTTTTTTCTTTCTTTCAGTATCAGTACTGAGTACTGCTTTGGTTTTCCCTAATCAGTCAGTCAACTATTACCGTATCTTTGGGGTAAAATCGAGTTTGCAAAAAATACGTTAGTATGAGTATCTAAATTCGGTAGGTATAACCAAATTTTCGGTACCCTAAAATACCCACTTGCATTCAAATACGGTAGTATCTAAACTCGCATTTTTGGCAGACTGTGAGTGGAAGTCACAGGCAGGCAATGTGTGCGTTGCCTCATTTGACTGGAGTTGCAGTGGCATCTGCAAATCGGTGGAGAAGATCAAATTCGTTCACGAGAAGTGCGGTGAAGGCGATGGAGCGGTTTGGAGTTCGTTGTTTTGAAACCGTAACGCTTTCTTTCACTCAGACGGAGAAAGGTCTGCATATAGCTTTGAAATTTTGGTGGTTGAGGGTGGCATTTGGGGGACGGGGTGTAAATTTATTCAGATTGTTGTAACGGCTATTTGGCTGCATAGGAATTCTTTCGAGATGTAGATTGTTTTGTATCATGGACTATATTATATATTATGGGCATTGCAATTTCTTCATCATTCAATCACTCAATTTTAGCTACAACAACCTCGAGATCAAATTATATTTCTCCATTCGATACATTAATAACCTCGATAATATTATAAAATGAATTAAAAAAATTATTTAATTGAGAAAATACAGACCAAGATAATCTAGACCGAACAAAAAAAAAGAACCATGATTATCCATCTTAGTTTTTATTACTTTTAAATTATTTGCTCAACAAAATTGTGTTTTAATGAATTATAAAAGGTTTTTAATATGTGTATCTGGTTTAATTGAAAGTTCGGTACCCGTTATGCTTACAATATCCAATTAGTTCTACTCATGGTAGAAGAGTTAAAATAAGTAATAAAATTCCTTTTATTCGCAAATAATATGAAAATTAACTAAATAGTTATAATGCTTATAATAATATATGAAAATTATATAGCAACATAACTAAAGAGTGAGAGATTGAGAGAGTTGGGAATTTGAGAGTAGTAGGAGAACGAGAAAGATAGGTGTAAAAAAATTAGTGAAATTAAGTATTTGTAGGGAAAAAATATCAAAGTAATCAGTTTTTAAAAATTATCTAATTTTTAACGGTGAAATGGTTATAATTTTAAAATAAAATTCATTTATAATGGCTAAACTAAAATCACATATTTATCTAAGTCGTTTAATCGAAACTCCAACCACATATATCAAAAGAGTCGTTTAAAATAAAATATACAGATGATCCCAATAGTTTAGGTCTATGAAAGACCAGACCCGAATAATCCGGGTCTGATTTTTCAGAGACCCCGATAATTCATAGTAAAAAGAATTAAAGTAGGAGGTTCGTATTTTGGACCTCCTATATTTATATGACTGATTACAGATGAATTAATTTATTACCCGTTTTAAAAAATCATATAATAAAACTGGAGCCTGTATATGTAAGTTTGTTGAATTTGGTCTCTTTTTTTGTTAATTACGGTAAAAATACCTAATTTTAGTCAAAGAACTCCGTGTATTCAAAGTTTAAAAGTGGTGGCAAAAGTACTCAAAGTCGTATTTAGAGAGTCGACCACTCTATTCTCGTAACGTTGTTTACTTACCCGTTAACTCTGGCCACGTGGACAAATCTGTAATGTTAAGTGTAATCATTAGGGGCTTAATTAGTTGTATTGAATAATATTAATTAGGGATTTACTTCGTTGTCTTGTCGTAAACGAGGCCCGTGAGGGCTCGTCCACGTGGCAAAAATCATGGTTTCGATTTTGGCGATAATCAAGCGATTTATCGCTGAAAACCACTTTTCGGTAACTTATCTCCTCTAATCGTTATCTTTTTATACTTATCGCGATTTTTCGATTCGAAAAGCAAGTCACTTATCTCTCAAACTTATCAAGTGTATTTTCTCGAAAAGCAAGCTACTTTTTGGTCAAAAACAATAAGTCAACCCTGTATATCTTTTTTTGCGGCAGAAGTTCCAACTTCTTTTAATTTCAAAATTTAAATGTATTTTTAGGTTTTTTTTTAGTAGATTTTTAGTGTTTTGATGTTTAAATGTTGTATATGTATGAATCATGTCAATTTTTCACATTTTTATTCTATATTTGTAGTAGTTACTTAGAAAGCTATTAGGTTGAATGAAAGTTAAACTTTGAGTTTCATATTAGTTTAATTGTACATTTTACGTTTTGAATCAAATGTTGTTGTTGAAATTGATTTATTTTTTTAAGTATATGATGGAATATAGATGAATCAAGATGGTTTGTGTGATTTTTATTGAATTTTTGCAGATTTGGGTTAAATTTAAGGGTTTATGCAAATTATTTCTAATTGCGACAAAAGTACCAATTTTCCTAAAAATAGTGAATTTGAGATATATTTTAATTTTTTTCTGTAATTTCATTTTGTAAAATTGTATATAATTAGGAAACTGTTAGTTTGACATAATTATTTTTGTAATTGATATCTTTATGAATTATGACCTTATTGCGGCAAAAGTACATATTTTTGGAAATTAGGTAAGTTAAGCTAGTTAGTCTATTTTTTTTATGTAAAATCATTTTATAACATTGTATATAACTTATAAAATGTGAGGTTGACGTAATTATTTCTAATTCAACGTTTTCCCGAATTGCAACCTTATTGTGGGAAAGTAAATATTTTTTTTTGAAATTGGTTAAATTGAGCTATTTCTTCGTTTTTTTTATGTAACTTCATTTTGTAACATTGTATATAATTCTGATACTGTGATTCTGACATAATTTGTTTTGTAATTTGACGTTTTTCAATTATTAAGGAAAATATACATTTAGTATTTTATGTTATAAAAATATTTTATGTATGAAAATAGTTTATAAGTTTTCCATCGATAAATCTATCGATAACCGATTAATCCATCGATAAGTTCGATAAGTTTCGGTAACGACAAACGATAAATTTTATAGGTTTTCCATCGATAAATCCATCGAAAAACGATTACTCCGTCAGTAAAGGCAAACGATTTATCGGCAAAAACGGCATTCAAATCCTTGAAAATTGTTACGTCAGCAACCCACGTTCACGCGGCCAAAGTTAACGGGTAAGTTAGCAGCGTTACGAGAATGGAGTGGTCAACTCCCCAAATATGACTTTGGATATTTGCCATCACTTTTAAATTTTAGGTACACGAGGGGTTCTTTGACTAAACTTTAGAAATTTTCGCCATAATTAACCCATTTTTTACCTGTTTATGGATTTGATTTACTAATAAACCTAATTTGAGGACCAAATTATCAACTAACAAAAAGTTTAAGGTCAACTAATGAAAATAAAACCACCTTGTTTTTTTCTTGGGACACTTTGTTTTCTTCTTGTTGTTCGAGCTAAACAAGTTTCTTCTCTCTCGAGCTCCGACGAGGAACGAAAATGGAGAACGCCGATGTGTTCTTGGGTCTCCAGGACTTCCTCGACCGCATGCGACAGCCCACCGCCACCGACTTCGTCAAATCCATCAAGAGGTTTCTTTCTTTTCGATTCTGGAATTTCCATGTCGTCCGATCTGCGTTTGATTCTGGAATTCGGCCATGGCAGCTTCATCGTGTCGTTCTCGAACAACGCGCCTGATCCGGAGAGGGACAGCGGGGCCGTGCAGGGCTTTCTGGCGAAGATGGAGGCCGATTTCAGGGCTCACCCCCTCTGGGCTAACTGCTCCCAAGACGAGCTCGAGAGTGCCGGTGAAGTGAGTTTTCTGTTGATCCATTTCGATATCTTAGCGTTTCTTGCGATCCAAGTGTTCCGATCAGGCTAATTGAGAGAAGGAAAACAAAACTAGATAGAGTAAACCAAGCAACGCATTGGGTAGCATTGTGACATAGCTAGAGCCCGGAGGCGAACTCGAAACACACGGCATTTTACGTGGCCACTGGTCAGATCTAGAAGACATAGCTGGACAGTATATGTATTGGGCATTGAGAATTTCCGTGATCCGTTAGGTTGCGTGGCTTGGAAACGTTGAGAACAAATCAAGTGATAGAGAATTAGAATGAGAGTAAATGATTGGAATTCCCAGAAAGTAGTTTGACGTAGTCGGAGCTATTAGTTCAGCTGAAGATTTGTCGTGTATTTATATTATTTTGTTACTTGTGAGATGTGGATTCGGAATCGAGTTCTAGACCTGTTGCCTGTTCTGGTCAATATATTCAATGATATTGATGATTTTCCAATCCAAATTTGAGATTCACGAGTGGTAATGAAACACTTCCAAAGGAAACGATAAGAATAATGATAGATCTCTTTAGTATTTACTGTTTACAATATGTTGTTTAAATTACGCCGTTTCATTTATGTTCTCACAAGTTTTCTTCAGTATGAGGATGTGTAATGTTTAGTCTTGAGTTACCTATAAATAAGTCTCTTTCATTAACGAAAAGTTTTTGTTAGCCCAATATTTCCTTAGCATTAGGTAGCTTAGGATAGAGGGACTCGGCATTGGGAAGAGTATGATTGATAGAGGAACAACGGCTCCCATAATGAGATCCAATCCCGAGCAGCACCTCTGTTTCTTTCTTGTATCATTTATTGCTTAGATAGTTTCAATTGAGCATGAACCAAATTTAGAAATAAAAAGAATGAAAATGTTTCTAAAAAAAAAAACCCTCATTTTTTAGCTCTTTTTTTCTGTATCATTGTAGTGATTATGCTGAATCGAATATATCCCTTCTATTGATTTTCACAGGGTCTGGAGAAGTATGTCATGACAAAGTTATTTACTCGTGTATTTGCTTCACTTCCAGATGACGTCAAGCACGATGAACAACTATCAGAGAAGATGGCTTTGATTCAACAATTCATCAGACCAGAAAATTTGGATATTAAGCCAAATTTTCAAAATGAAACGTCGTGGCTGGTGAGTGAGTCTTTTGGTCTTAAAAATATAGATTAATGAAGTCATAAAGCTGCCGACCCTTGATTTTCTTTACTCGCGTCCTGTTCGAAATGAGGAAATCTGTATTATACTTTGAAATCATGCAGCTTGCACAGAAAGAATTGCAGAAGATGAATATGTACAAGGCACCGAGAGACAAGCTTGTGTGTATCCTTAATTGCTGCCGGGTCATCAGCAACTTGCTCCTCAATGCTTCCATTGCTTCTAATGGGAGTACTCCCGGAGCTGACGAATTCCTTCCCGTCCTGATTTACGTGACTATAAAGGTAAAATCAACAAATATCTTATAGGATCCACACATAGTTCCAAGATAGATTTGGGCCAACGGGAATATTCCATGGAGAGAAAGGTTGAATGCTCTTCAGATGATGCAAAAGAAGAAATAATTCAAAATAGGCATAAAGCCTTATCAGCCCCTAAGCCTGTGACATTAACCAGAAATACCAATATACCCTTCATGACGTAAATAAAAAAAAAGGACATAAGAGGACTAAACGGGCTAGACTAAACAATCGTCTCGCCCTTCCTACGACGATGGTATTAACTGTGGGTCCATCAGTATCATTGTCTTCATTTGTTCATTTAGAGTTTACGACGCATCTTAATGCTATCATGCTCTTTTGCTGGACATTTTTATATTAATTTACCAAGTCGGCTTTTGATACACAGGCTAATCCTCCTCAGCTATATTCAAATTTGTTATACATACAACGGTATAGAAGCCAGTCACGGCTAGTTTCTGAAGCGGCCTACTATTTCACAAACATGCAATCCGTGGAATCCTTTATCTCAAACATCGACGCAAAAGCCCTCTCGATGGACGAAGCTGAGTTCGAAAAGAACATGGAGACTGCTCGCTCACTTCTCTCTGGGCTTGCGGATGAAGTAAACAGCCGACCTAATCAAATGGATCAATTCGGAGGTCAGATGCAAAGACCAGGTTCTAGAGAATCAAAGCAGCAAGTTCTAAATTCCATTAAGGATTTTGGGCCACGACCTAAATCATCTGAAAAGAAAGCCCGCGAAGAAAAAGATCAGCCGTCCTTTGCAAAAATACCTTCCCTTTCTGATTTGGAAAATAAAGGCGCGGAACTGCTCTTAAAGGACGATCGTATTAACCAAGTGTTTCAGGAGTATCCATACTTCTTTGCAAGTTCCGGTGATCTAACCGTGAGTGATGTAGAGGACTTGCTCAGTAACTACAAACAGCTTGTTTTCAAGTTCATAAGCCTTTCAAAGGGATTGGGAATAGCCGCTCCAAGCCTGCATTCTCGGTCTCAGCTCCATCAAGAGGTTGAGACCGTAACCAAACCAGAAGACGGAAAAACGATAGATCCTACTCATGAATCAGAAGCTGAAACCGAAAACAACGTTCAACTTCTCGAGGTGGAAAGTTTAGAAGCGAAATTGTTGGATCAAGATGAGAAAGGAGATGACAGTGGTAAATCCGAGGAAACTTCGGAAAAGTAGTCAGTTTCGTAGCATTCCCCGATAATCACTCTTTTTCTCGTGACAGCCTTTTCTTTTCATGCTCTTCCTCCGGAGAGAATGACGAATCATTGCTGTCTGACATTGTGTATATATCTGAAAAACTATTGCCGAAACCGGGAGATATCGGCAAATAGCTCGTATTTGAATCAGAAGAATTTCTACAGAATGGTGCTGAATCAATTGCAGTTTTGTTCCCAATTGCAGGGAGATATGTATTTTTCCGAACTGTTTTTTTCTTTTTAAATTTATTCATCATTTCCGGCCACGTAGAGCCCAATTATGAAAAGTATATTTTCTTTGATTTGGTTTTAGACTTTTAGTTGTTGTCAGTCACCATGTATAGGTGAAGCTTGTCTTCGATTTATGCTCCTGCTTACAAAAGAAGCAAAAGAAAGAAAAAATAAAATAATAAGTCACATAGCATTCTCCTTTATTAACAAGAAATTAAGTAGTTATTTTATTAGGTACCATTGCTCATTCAACAAAAATAAATATTGTATTTTTTTTAAGATTCTTATATTTTATAATTATTTTAACGAAGCTGTAAATTTTTTAATAATAAATCAAAGGGTTAATGACGGCGAAAATACTCAAATTTTGGTCAAAGAATCCCTCGTGTACCTAAAGTCTAAGAGTGGTAACAAAAGTACCCGAAGTCACATTTGGGGCGTTGACCATTCCATTCTCGTAACACAGTTATCTTTAGAGCTGAATCTCGCGACAGGACTGTTCATCTCGCGACAAGTCGCGACGTGCGACTCCCGGTCGCAACGAATCGCGGATGGCGTGGCGAGAATTGCGATGAATCGCGAACACGTGGCTGAATCGCGATGGGAGAGATGGCAATCCGCTTTTCACGATCGACGGCTCACATTCCGCCACGTCATCGATCCGACGTTATGCGAATTTTGTGTTTGTTGGTGGCAATAATAACACACTTTTTACCCGAAAATTATTACCCAACCACATTTTCTACCCGCCACAATAATTATTCACCCACCCCACTCTTTCCTCAAACCCTATAAGTACTACCCATTCCTCCCTCATTTCCTCACCAACAATCTTCCATCTCTCTCTCAAATTCTCTCAATTCTCTAAGTTTTTTTTCCCTCTAAAGCTCTCAAGTTCTCAAGTTCCATTATGTCTCGAAGAAGCTGCGGTAGCTCCGGGGGTCGACGTCCGGCTAGGAATTTGCGACCCCAATTTCAAGTCGGGGATCAATCGCAACCTACGCCCGACGGCTACATTCCCGTTATGCTACCGGAAGAAATATTTCCCTCCCCACCAAATCCAAATTATCCCGACGATACCCAACGGTCTCTAAGACCTAGTCTAGTCAGGGCAATGGGCGCGCACGACGCCAATCCGACGCGTGTGCCCGCATCAATGGTCGACGTGGTACGTCAAGTTAGGGAGACAAGAACCAACGATCCATTTTCAACCTCATGTTTCAAGACCAACCCGCCGACGACCGCGACGACGACGAAACTCAACCACCGGAGGAACCGACTCAACGACGCGATCTTGCCGAGGAGGACCTTCCGACTCCGCGCCATTCCTCTGTTGTTGGCAAGTACCACGATGGTTCTCCTCAAACTTCCCATCAAGAAATCGGCGAAGCCTCTGTCGGTCGTCCTCGACGTGCTCGACGTCCGTCAACCCGGTAATTTTACTCATTTTTTTTATTTATTAATCATTTGATCATATTAGTTTAATGGCACTTAATTAATTAATCACACGTCTCTTGAAAGTCTTAGCATGCTCTGTGGTTGCGGTTCCAACTGATCTTCCACATCAGAAACGAATTTCTAAGCTTTAAATAATCAATTAATCATATTAGCTTAATTAAACTTTAAATAGTTACTTAAATAAGTTTAAAAAATTAAAAAAGGTAATTTGCATTGTACAGTGAATACGACAAACGGTTCCCACAGCTCAACACACAGGAGGAGCAAAGGGCAGTGATGGAAAGCCCAACCAAGACGGCACTAGAGTTTAGCCGGAGACTCAAGCAACGGCTACATAGCGGGGAATCCACTATGCCGTTGGCGGGCGACACGGAAGGTTAACCGACAGAAGTCAAGCGCTACGACGGCCTACGATTCGACGACGAGACCGACGAGTTCAAAGTCATTAAGTGGTGGAAGAATCAAAAGGACAGATTCCCGATATTAGAGAGAATGACGAGGGATATATTGTCCATCGCCATTCCCAGCGTTGCTTCAGAGAGCGTTTTCAGTACGGCTCAACATCTCATCAACGACTGGCGGGCATCAACCACCAACACACACGTCGAGCAAATAGTGGTGTTGAATGATTTGATGTTCCATTCCCCCGTGATTGCCGAACGCTCTGATCGAAGCGAACTGGAGCTAATGACTGAATGGTCAACGCAATGTTCCTCGAGTAATGCAAAGTTAGCGCCAATAATGATGTGCTCTTTCCTCTCTTGGTTTTAAGTCCCTAAGGAGGGTTTTACAAGAGAGGTTTTAGTGAGGCATCTTGTAATATTTACACTGAATATTTACAACTTTCTTCCACCTATTGTAATATTCACAATGAATAATACAACTTTTTTTTTAAAATATCTCGTCTTATCATATTTATTTATTTGTTGATTAAATTTGTTAAAATTATTAATATGTTACAAATTAATATTTATTAACATATTTTACAAATTAAAAACTAACATATAATCAAACTTACTAATATGTTACAAAATAATAATTATAACATTTTTAAATATTTATTTTGAAATAAATTAATTACAAATAATAATTATAAATATTAAACATGTTTAAATATAATTTTGAAATAATTGATAATGTTTGATAATTAAATTCGGCTGAAAATTAACAAAGTTAAACATTGGAAACAAATAGGTACACATGCCGCAAACAAGACAACATCTTTTTTGCGACTTCGCGATTTCTCGCGATTCCGATGGTCGCGACCCGTCGCGACGAGGCAGCTCGCGATTTTGGCGATTTAGCCTGCGACGAGTCATGACGTCGCCAGTCACACGTCTAGTTATCTTACCCGTTAACTCTGGTTACGTGGACAAACGCGGGTTGGTGCAGTAGCAATTTTTTGCCACGTGGATGAGCCCACATCAGCCTCATTTACGGAAAAAAAAAATAACGAATTAAACCCCTAATTGGGCTCGTCTACGTGGCAAAAAATTGTTATTGCACCAACCTGCGTTTGTCCACATCATTAGAGTTAATGGGTAAGTTAAATGCGTTACGAGAATGAAGTGATCAACGCCCCAAACGCGACTTTGAGTACTTTTACCATCACTTTTAAACTTTAGGTACACGAGATATTCTTTGACCAAACTTTGAGTATTTTTGTCGTCATTAACCCTAAATTAAACAGGTCAAACGGGTCTAAGTATTAATAAATAAGACCGATTTCAATCAAACTTCATTAACAGTTTAGACTGCTATAAATTATATGTGATTTCCTACAGTACTTGATACGAGAAAATGATACCATTTGTATTGTTTTAATTATTATTTTTTGATTGGAAATTTGTTTTTTTATACTTTTAATTTTTATTTTTGCAAAAATATATCCTCATGTTTTAAGAACACTTAAAATATACCCTTCATGTATGATTTGATAATTTTACTTTCACCTTTTTATTTTTTAATTATTAATTTAAAAAATTAAATTTTAAACAGAAAAATATTTTTTAGTAAAAAATGAAAGTTAACGAAATTCAAAAAATTTAAAAATTATTAATAAAGAATAATTGTGAGTTTTTAAAAATTATATTTATTAGACGGTATATAAAAGAAAATAAAATAGACTTTGAGATATATTTTAGGTGTTTTTGATATAAATAAAAGTGAAAGGTTTAAAAAAACAATTTTTTTTCTCAATGAGATGGGAATTGACAAAAATAAAAATTAAAAGTATAATCTATTTCATCAACGTATTACAAAAGTTTATGCTAAAATTGCCACTCCTAAATCGTAAAATATAGATTATAAAGAAAAATTCCAATTATTGATGTGGGACCCACTCCCGTAGACCAAACACACTGATGTCGTATTAGGCCAACCAAAGGCGAGTAGTGTGTTGGAGAAAAGAGGGACTTATCGACTTTACTATTTAATTAACTAATTTAGATGTAATGTACATAACTTTTTACCACGTGCCTCCCACGTGCACTCGCTCATGGCTTGTCGGCTAACTTGTCTACTCCAAAAACATTTGCACTTTTGCCATCGCACGTGATTGGTGTGTATTTTCTCAACTTTACTCGTCTTTGATCCTACGGCTGAGGATCGACCGACTCCCATCCAACGGCCACTATCGCGTATATCTTTATTACGGAAATAACCAACAGGTAATGACCTACTTTTAAACGTGTTTTAATTTTCCTAATTGACTGCCAAGGAGCTTATTAATGACCAATGATAAGTATAACACTTAGTCAACGCTACTCACACGAAAAAGTCAAAGACAGGTAAAAAGTGGAAATTTGCCTTTTAGGTCAGACGATTGGCATGAATGGGATTTTCTTATCTTGAATTCTTCATCACTTTTATTTTTGTTAATTCGTGGTAAGATTTTATATTGAATTAAATTATAGAGACAAAGTTGAAAAGTAAATGATGATCATACTAGTGCAAAATTACAAAGTGTAGGCCGAATTTAGACAAAAATATAAAATGTATATCACAAGGATTTTCCAATGTATATGTCCTGGTATGATCGTTCCGAGGCTGAATAAGGGTTGTCGGAGAGCGTGACATGACCAGAGCCGTGCTTGAGGGGAGACGGACTAGGCGCGCGCCTGCAGTAAAAAAAATTCTTATATTTAGGTAATCCCAAAATGTATGGTAAAAACCATACCGACCGATTTTTATTTTTATTTTTTACCAAAACCGGGATACGGATATATCCGGGTCCGGGAAAAAAAATCCCGGATATATCCGGATCCGATTTTGTTTTTTTTTTTGTTTTTTTTCTTTTAATTGTGTTATTTATTGTTATTTATTGTTTAGTCCGGCGTTTCGTTTAGTTGTTCAAATCTAACATTTTGGTACTTAAGTTTCGGTTTTGAAAAAAATAATTTTTTAAAATTTCCTTCATTATTTCTACGGCATTGGCGTGAGCACTTGCGTTATCTAACGTAATGGAAACTACTATATCCTTAAGGTTCCAATCCCACAAAACTTCTAGTATCGCCTCGGCTAGGTTTACTGATGTGTGCCTAACCCTCATCGGCCTAAAACCTATGATACGCTTTTCCATTTTCGAATTATCGTTGATAAAATGAGCTACGACCGTAATATAATCATCATTAGCATGGCCTTTCCAACAATCCGACGTTAAAGACACTTTGTAAGAAGATTGTTGGAACATTTCTTGTAAATCGGCCTTTTGCTCGTTATAAAATTTGATAATTGTCTCGTGAGTTATATAATACGAGATTTCCCTATAGTTTATCGGCGCCACCTTCATCATCATTTCGTTAAAACCTTCTCCCTCGGGCGCCGATATAAGCAAACCATCGTGTACAACCCACTGAGCAATATACATTCTATATAGATCATCGGGTAAGCGACTTACCTCCTCCGCCCGCTTTTTCTTCAAGCGATTCTTGACGTGGTTTTCTAGGCGGCTGTTGCCGTCGTGCTTCGGATGGGCCCTAAATTCCGCATTGCAGTGTCGGCAAATCCCCTACCTATCTTCCAAGCCAGTTTCGTATTGTATCTGTAGTCGGGTATGAAGTCGTTCTGCCAAACCGCTCCCGTTAATTTCTTTCGCTTCCTCGCCGGCGGATGGGGGGGCCGACCGCGCTCACCCGGAACCAAGGGTTGTTGGGCACGTCCACGTCTAGCTGGCGGCGGCGTTGGTAGAACTTTGTCAAGTTCCTCCTCCTCTCCTTGGTCTTGAACATAGTTCGGGTCCTCCGTATCATCATCATCATCATCATCATCGTACTCGGCATCGGGGTCGTTGGATTGGTTCATCGACATCGTTTCCTAAACCAAATATAGGAATATTACAAGAGTTAAATATTATTTTAAATATTACAAGGAATATTACAATTACATTTATTAAATTTTAATATTAATCATATTATTTTAATTAAATTTAATATAGTTAAATAAAAAAGTTAACAAATTAAAATGGTATTTCTTATGTATGAAAATAATTATCAAACTCTTTTGGACGGAACTCCCCGAGGTTCCACGATCAGATCGACTGGAAAGGATGCTATGATCTCGCTTTAGGCCCAAGCTTTTCTAGACAGAACTCCCCGAGGTTCCCAGGCTAGCTTGGAGGAGATTTCAAAGAAAACCTTATTTAAAAACCAATCTTTCTAAGACACCATAATCCAATAAGAACTTTATAATTATTACCACACATACAAATTACCTCTTTTTTAATTTTTTTTTTAACTTATTTAAGTAACCATTTAAAGTTTAATTAAATTAATATGATTAAATGATTATCAAATCTCAAGAAATTCGTTTATGATGTTGAAGATCGGTCGGAACCGCAACCACAGAGCATACTAAGACTTTCAAGAGATGTGGCAAATTAATTAATTAAACTAAAATAATTAAACTAAATTATTAGTTTTTTTAACTTATTTAAGTAACCATTTAAAGTTTAATTAAACTAATATGATGAAATGATTATTAAATCTCAAGAAATTCGTTTCCGATGTGGAAGATCAGTCAGAACCGCAACCACGGAGCATACTAAGACTTTCAATAGACGTGACAAATTAATTAATTAACTAAAATGATTAAACTAAAATAATTAAAATAAATTAAACGTACCTCGGCGTCGTGGGAAACATATTGTTGTTGCTCGTGATGGCGGACTTGTTGTGCTTGGTATTGTTCCTCATTGCTAAGGCTATTCCATTCCGGAATATTTTGACCTTGAAAATTGAGTAAGTTAGTAAACATACCGCCGTGACCTTGAGAAATTAGTAATTGTTGGATCGGCCCGACGCCACCGGTACCATATTGACCATGAACCGGTAACGGTTGGCTAGAAGAAACGGGAACATTGTGTAGATTCATAACTTCGACATTATAATTATGTTGACTAAAAGCCGTCCCGCTATTAATCGACCGCGGCGACGTAATAGTGGACCGTCCTTTTCCTCGGACATCGGGACGTCCTCGAGAACGGTTTTTTCCACTCGACATATTAACGACAAATTAAACTAATAATAACGATTAAATAAAAAAATTACTAATAATAATTAATAACAAGTAATAATTAACTAAAATACTAATAATAGAAACTAAATAAACTAAATTAATAACAACTAAAATACCTAAACAATATATTAAACTAACAATATAGAGTATTTATATAATTCTAAAGTAGCTAAACTATAGAGTAAAATCGGATCTTTGAGAGCTTTAGAGAGTTTGGGAGAGTTGGGGATGAAGAGAAAAGGATGTGTGAAAAAAATGAGAGTGGAATGGTGTATTTATAGGGAAAAATGTGTAGGAATTCGAGTAAGAGGTGTAAATAAGACTCCAACGGCTATTTGTGAGGGCCCCAATGCAATAATCTTGTTGCCTCAAACGGTAACAAAATTCTGACGCGTGTCAGGTACTTTGGCCGCAGACCCTCGAAAAAGCCAACAGCTCTTTAATTGTTTTATTTAAAAAAAAAACGGATAATACTATATCCGGGTTGTTTGTTTTCCGGATACTGAAATTTCCGGTTCCCGACAAACCCGGACCCGGATATTTCGGTATCCGGGTTTTTTATTTTTATTTTACGAATGCGGGTTTAACCCAGATTCATATATAGAGGACTATATTTAGGGGGCCCCAAAAATCAAATTTAAGAGCCCCAAAATCGCTTAAATTAATTTTTTATTTATTAAAATTATTTACATTAAATTTTGGGGCCCTAGAAAATATTATCAAAACCACTCAACTTTAATATGTGGGCTCATAATTCTCAAAATATATAGGGCCCCTAATTTTATTTAATTAAAATAATCTAACTTTAATATTTGGGCTCAAATTCCCAAATTAATTAGGGCCTCTTATTCCCACTTTACCATATAATTTTCTCACTGACATTTATTCCCCTAATCTCAAAAATATTCGTCTTCTATTGTGAACCCAAAATTATTTTACATAATTCCTAACCCAAATTCCCATATTCCCAATTTCATTTGACTATTCCACACACTCAAGTTTTATGTTTCCATAATTCGAACTTTTACTTAATTTGAAGAAACTAAAAGATGCAAATAGAGACAGTTTGAAGAGTTTATGCACCAACCTGACAAAAGTAATGGAGCACAATAAAGTTTTTGACGCAAATGATTTCCTGAAGGAATTAGAAATCCTAAATGTGAATGTGCCAACCAACAGGAAGAGAGTGGTCGATGTTTTGAATTACATACAAGAATTGAATTGTAGTTATCCAAATGGTTGGATTATGCTAACCATGCTAAACATAGTTGCACTTATAGAAAGAAGCCTCTCGAAGTTAAAAATGATCAAGTCTTATCTTTGATCAACCATGTCCCAAGATATGTTAAGTGATTTAGCTACATTGTCTATAAAAAAAGACATGGACGAGAAACTTGATTATGCAGAGTTGATTAGTGCTTTTGCTTTTAAAATTGTTAGACGCGTTTTATTTGAATGAGAATTTAGTTAATATATTAAGTTATATATACTTTTGGATCAAAATCAAATTTTGCAATTATGGTAGGGGGCTAAAAAATTCTCCCTAGGGCCCCGAAAATCTCAGGCACGGCCCTGGACATGACACATATATGATGTCATTGTTAGAAATAACGATATAATTTTGAACTTTTGTGGCCAATTCCCAAAGTGATTTACTTTTTAAAATATTTTTCCGCAGAAACGTCTCACATTGTTTTCGAAGTCAACGTATAAAGGAATTGATCGATTCCAAAAATTGATCAGTTTGAATCTAACCCTATTAAACACTTTTTGTATTTATTGACCCGACACATAAAGTTGTACCTCCTGAAAAACTTTCAACTGAGAAATTTTGACCAGAGGGGAGCCGGTGTAGAGCTTCGCGAAAGTGGAGGAAAAACACTCTTAGTGTCTTCTGAAATATTCTCCAGAGATGATCACACCGAGTTGTGTTCATCCACAGATAAAACTTGAAAATTAAAAAAATAAGTTTGGTTCTTTGAAATGTCTCTTGAGATGAGAATCGCAACTAGACACAACAGAGTCTATCTACAAATTTTGAGTAAAGAATTAAGAGAGTGGAGACGTCTTATTTATATGGTCCAATTCCAACTGTTCTCGAAAAGAAAAAATCATCTCATCTTAATGATCTATTGATTAGCTCCATTTGAATGATTTGAGAAGTATTTTTGTTAAGATATAAACAACATTGTTGAGGGCGATTTGCACCACTCTTTTCAGTCACAAGAATAATTAAAAATATTCAATAATACTATGAATACGAATATTCATGATTTATTATGTTCCCGAAAGGACTCGGTTTTTTCCGTTTGATAGCTTGGACAATTGAAGGAAAAGGATAAAAATAGGATATGATTTGATGCCGCGCCTCGCCTCGCCGGGTTTAGCAAGGCTGCCTACGTACCCGGCGTACCGGGATAAGGTCATCACGTAGTTCAATGTGGTTGGTGTTCTCTTTCTTCTTTCTCTCTTTCTTTCTGGTTTCTCTTGCTGGTTTCTCCTGGTGGTTTCTCTTGGTCGAATTTCCTGGCCTCTCTCTCTTGGCCAAATCCTCTTCTGGGATCATTTCTCCATCCTTTTCTAATGAGGTTTACGGGCGTATTTATACGCTTAGGGTTTCTAGAATTCGTTTCCCTTCTTGTTCCTTGAATCTCGCTAAGGTTTCCTTTCTTCTTGCTTGATTTGTTGTTGACCTTCCTTGAATGCGCTGATTTTCCAACGATTTCCTCAACTGATTGACCAGTCTTCCTTTATTCGTGCGATTTTGACTTCTTCCTCCATTTAATTCGATGGGGTTTTGCGATGGACTTTCCCTCGATAAGCTTCTATGCGATGAGCCGCTTCTTTATGGACTCCTCCTCGAGGATTCTTCATCGAGGTGCGATGAAGTATTTCATCGCGGATTACTTTTATGGTGATTGAACTTCGTCGTGGGTTGAACTTCGTCACGGTTCACTTCCTCGAGCAACCTCGTCAGAAGAACCATATTTTCTCAGGCCCTTCATTAGAGCCTCTATTGCCTCTATTCGACGTCGTTTTACGCCATAATGACACGTGTTGTGTTGTGGATGGATTTGACGAAATCCGACATCAACAAACATATTCTTTAAAACAAATTAACCAATTTTTTTTTTTTTATCAAAAGAATTACATAATTACCGATTCGACGCGCATAGAAAAGTAATTTTTCCTTATAATCTTCTTTAATTGTATTTGACAAGATGTGTTTGGTCTAGTGGTAACAAGTACATCACTTAAGACATTAGAGATCTTGAGTTCGAGTCAACATTGGGTAGGAGTGAAATCCAAAAATCCTGATATATATAATATATATTCTTTAATGCTATTAAGTTACAAATTAACGATAGAACCCCACTCACATGACTCTTAAAATCGAAGTCTTGAAGATTTATTGTGAGATGAATTGATAGGAGACAAGAAGAGAGGTCAAACTAAAATTGAAGGAGAAGAAACGTAAGGTCAGGAGAATGGGCATCGGTCATAAATTAATTATTTCACAAAAAATAAAAGAAGAGCCTTTGTGAGTGAATTATCAAAATGGACAAAGTGTGCCCTTTCATTTCATTCACGCATGCCTCAATTTAGTGGTTTATTTACTCATGCCTTGTTTCTTTACATTACTACCATTTGACCCCCCAATTATTCTTTTAAACAAAATGCCTGCGTTATTTATTGCATTAATATCCGACTTTTGTTATTGAATATTTTTCACATGTAAAACTGATTACTTTTGCTTGAATCAATTGTTTTAAGTTTTAACGTTGTTAAGTTAATTATTCGACTATTTTATTTATTTATCTGTCTATTTAGAAAGAAGAAGAAAAAAAAGGAATGGCAAGGCGTCATCTCACTGAAAATAAACCCCTTTTATTTACATTAAATTTTATTTTATTTTTTAAAATTGACCCTTTTTATTTACACTAAAAATGTAGATCGGCTACTCTAAAATCTAAACCCTAGTTCCGCCTGCCGTCAGAGGGGGTATTTTGAGACGGCTCCCAAGGTCTTCCCTTGCTACGTAACTAGAAATAGCGGGTCAAAATTATCGACCAACATTCATAATTTAGTAGTTAGTACACTTGACATTAATCGAAAATGAATTAGCAAATACATATATTGTACCTTCGGATAAGTCATGTGCTACTCTTTAAGAGTTTAGGGACTTTATGAAGAAAGAAAAAATTAAGTTAAGGACAAAATGCACAAGAGACAAAAGCTTGGGGGGCATTTACTCGTTATAAAAATGTTACTAATTCATACTTTCATCTCTCTCGTTGTATCATATTTGACAATCTCAGCTCACAAAGACCACCATAAAAGACTCTCTCTCTCTCTCTCTCTCTCCATGAGCATGAAGGGCAACGAGTATTGCAGTCGATTCCGGAGCCAAAACCTTCACCATCATCAGCAGCATCAGCAAAGACCCAACGCCATATTCCTGCCAATGCTGTGTTCCAGGCCTTCCATCGTCAGGGACGTCCATGGCTTCCACCACAAACCCGCCTCCAAGCCCGACCACGCCCCCGCATCCCCCAAGATCAGCTGCATCGGCCACGTCAAGCGCAAGCCCAAACCCCCGGCCACGACCGCGACCGCGAGCACGAGCACGACCGGTAACGGGGTCGTCAAGTACGCGAAGCTCAAGAAGCTGTTCTCGGGAAAGAACCTCGGGAGAGGCGGGGGGCACGTGGCGTGCGAGGTGAGCGTGGTGGACTTGGACCCGCCGTTGCCGGTGGTGAGGCGGAGGCCCACGGAGGCGGAGAGCCTCTGGAAGAGGAGATCCGGGGGGACCCACCTGCAGGGTCTGCAGCTCCGGCATCCCCATCTTCAAGCTCAGCCCACCACCGTCTGATCTGTAATTACTTTCTTTATATATCTCTAGAAAGATTAAACAAGTATATCGTTAATGCTCTCTCTCTCTCTCTTGTAAATTTCATTATTTATTTATTACATTTTTCATTCTTGTCTTGAAGATGAACCATATTGCTTAAATTTAAATGAGCATGGATTATTAAATTTTACTGTTGCCTGCGGCCCGAACCAATGGGTAGGCGGATTTTGTCCGCCCACCAAAAAACCATTAATTTCTATTAAAATTATAGATAATAAAAAAGTCGGGTTGTTCATTTGTAATATATTGAGCGGGATGGGCAACCCACGTCCGAGTCTAACCTGAGCACCGGCCCATGCTTACTCACCCGCGGGCTGCCGGTCCCACATTTACAACACTAAACTTAAGTGCACTGAAAGCAGTGAGATGTTCAGAGGCTTAAATACATAAACATGCATGCGCTATTAATTGTCTTAAAAGTATCATTCAAAGTGACTGCTTTGTAGTAAATTTGAGTTGAATTCTATAGAAAAGTGAACATCGTTGTCTTAATTCTTGATAAGTAAGAATGAGAGTAAAGCTTTTGAGATGGAAATAATATAAAAGAAACAGGCTAGAAAAAGGCACATGCGACGTAGTTGAAGCAAGTCTGTCTTGTCTTTTGTCCGATACCAAACATAATAATAATTTATTAAAATGAATCATATCAGACAAACCGAGATTGAATTTGAATGCGTGGTTTGAGAGGATTGACACTTTTATATATAATTGTTCACTTTTTCTAAAACACTAAGAAGATTGCTTTGGTTTAAGTCTTGGGGGAAGAAAAGTTGAGCAGCGCAGTCACTTTGATTATCTCAAACTGCACAACCCAAGAGAAGGATTATGGGCAGGCAATTCTACCAATAAATGTGCAATTAATAATAATACTCTTAAGACGCTACATACCAGTCAGTCAAGTCTTCGGTCAAGCAAGTCAAAATTAAATGAAGGGTCAAGATATCTCACAAAGAAAAGTTCAGCACAAAACAAAAACAAATGTGTCGTTTTTCAGGATTTTGATGCAAAAATATATATATTTTACTGAACTTACAATAAGATAGAAAAAGATCAAACACACTTTTCTATTAATAGATTGCTATCACGTCGAACGAGTTACCAACTTGCACAAATTTCACGCGACACTACTTTCAGTCGATACAGTTTTCTTGATTTTTGAAGCTCTATGCTTACTTTTGCTAAAAACTTATGACAGGAATCGATAACAAAAACAAATAGGCAACGACCAAAAGACCGCTTCAACACTGCCGAAACTCTCCAAAGGATTCAACTGGACAACATAAAACGCGCCCGTATTTAAGAGCTGATGGTTTTCCTAATCTCTCATTTACGACATAATAAAAGACGTTCGTAAATGGACATAAACAAATAACTAAATACCTTTGTTGCCCTTCCTTTGTTCGTAAGCAATTACCGAAGGCGTACACTACAGTTCATTCATTAGTGTTACCCCCGAGGGAAAAACACAAATATATTTAATCATGTCATGATATTATAAGAACTGCACTGCATCATCTGGGTGTTGGTGATTCTAAATTCTAATGAATACATACACAGCTATAACAAACATGTTGTGACCTAAAACAGCCATTGTGTTGTGCTTCAAACTTTGCCAAAAGAAAACCTACGCTATATTTACACAAGTAGTACCAAGTTACCATGATGTCACCCTTGCTCTTTGTAAGGAGTCCAAATCAATTTGCTGACGTCAACGTCGAGACCTCCTCGCCCAGCGGCTTTCAGGTGGCGGTCGAGGACCTTCGGGTCCGCGCAAATGACGTGTTGCCCTTTGCGGTATTGGATCAGTTCAAGACTCTGCAAGGTCGTGAGGATATCGTCGGCTTTGATGGCTGTCATGTCGCTTAGCTCCTTCAAATCAAAATTAAAGTAAAAAATTTAATGGATTCGAAACTAGCCCTTAAAGTAAAAATTGAACGCCGACGCACTAATATCAGATGGAAAGTCATTTAGACTTAATTTTCTATGACAATAAATACAAGTTTCAAAGTAAAAGAAGGAAAAAGAGCTTTTAAAACAAAGAAGCTCCAAGAATGTGATACTATCCGGGTTCTCGATCTTTTAAAACATAACTAGAACAAGACTAATGTGGAATAATAATTATCGTAAGACATAAATTGCCAAAATTAAAATAGCCTAACTTGTTCCACCCCATCACTTACCCAGCCCAGTTACCAAGCCCATGTTCGGGTTCTACAAAAGAAGCACTGTAACAGATTGACATAGAAAATCATAGTACTACCCAAATTTCAACATCTGAACTATTTCTTTTAAAAGTTTCAAAGTTATGTGTATGAATTATAAATGATGCTGTGCATATAATCGGTGGCAGTACCGCTTACTGAGGCTACGTTAAGATAAGCTTAAGGATTCAGAAATAACAAACCTTGATAGAAATATTGCCCTTGTGCTTTTTCAATATGTCTAGAAGGACCCTTGTCCAGTACCCTCTGTAGCTCAGTAGCCCTAAATCAGAGAGGGGCCTTTCAGGTGTGCCAACTTTGCCTTCTTTCTTGGAAAGTTCATAAGCTGCTCCAAAGTGGAAAAAGTATTTAGCATCAGATTTAAGTATATATATGTATGTGTATATATATTATTAAAATAGTCATATATATAGAACAAAAAAAAACATGTTCTTAGCAAGGCTTTTTAATATTCCACCGGGAACCGAACACTTAGTTCTTATTATAAGCTACAAGATTACAAACATTCCTACGATCTCTATCAGGCTCATGATTCAATCAAATGGTTAAAACTAGTAATTAAATTTTCTAACTATGCAAGTAAACATTCAACATTTAAAAGGATCTTACAGAAGGCAATCAAAAATTTTCCATAGCCCTTCCTTTGATATGGAGGGAGGGTAAGAATGCACGCTAAATTATAAGATTCCTCGGAATGCTTTTCCTGCAACATAAAGAAAAACACTGTTAACTATCAAAAATCAGCCTCCAATATGCTTTTTCATAGTCGATGGCTTATGAATAAAAAGTACAGAGAAGATTTGTTGCCTTTCTGCCACATACAGGATTCTTAAGAGTCACTAGACTGTTTGTGGAACAAGGAAAAAAAATAAAATGCTATAGCACTAAGCTTCGGGCTAGTACCTTGGAAAAATATCCCACCATGTGGCAGCCCCGATCATCACATTCACACAAGACGTAGAAAAGGAAGAGGTCAACGTCATAGTAAAGGGTTTTATGATCAAGAAATAGTTTAGCCAAGTAACAAAGATTCTGCCCATAGACCTTGTTCTTCTTGCCATCAACCTATTTCAGGTACACAACGATTAAAAGGTATGTGACATACCGTATGTCAACGAAAAAGTAAAGGCGGAAGAGAACAATGTTCATGTGAACATGTCTCAATTCTCAAATCCTGATACTTAAACACCAGCTAAACTACAAGCAGAATAACCAACCTCAAACATTGAGAGTGTGCCACTTCGATAAATCTCATCACCGGGAGGATGCTTGAGATCGCACTTTCTCTATTTAGTGGGAAAAAAAAATGGTCGCAACAAAAACCAAAATTACAAATCAGTGAAATGGCCGACATCAAAAGAAAATAAACTATTAGGATGAAATATTTGCTGGCTCAATATCTGTTTACGCACCATATGCCTTTGAAGTTGCTGTTTGCGCTTCATGAAATTGAGACAAAACTCACAAAAATACAGCTTCAAACAATCACTGTATTCTGATGGAAAGGGGGAAAAGTACCACGTCTCAATCTCATATCTACCAAGTTCAATAGTTGCTATATTTTTCACTTTGGTAAATTCTTCATGTTCACGCAAGCTTGCAGCATCGAGCTCTTCATGACCCTACATAATTGTGAAGTGAACTATTCAAATATGTCCTCAACTTTGATCAATTAGCATCTTTCTCACACAAAATCAATCTATTTAATAGTGTTCCAAGCTCTAAAGTCCACAATTGAGGATCTCATATAAGCATGCATTTGCCAAGAGGTGTTTAAAATGGGGTGAAACCTATACATCGTCATAAGACTATATCTCTATATTCTCAGTCTCACTTTTTTATTCTAGACAAAGAAAAGTAGAAGAATGTGATTTATAAATGTACTAACAAAACAATAGTCACTTACATACCTCTACATGTGTCTCGTCAATCTTCCGCTTCTGATGACGTGTCATTTTCAAGCTTGTAACCTAAAAAGCCACATTGCAAATTTAATCCATTCAATTACAATAGGCAAAACTTGAGTACGGTAAATGGGTTGCTGTTTAAGAACAATTATTACCTTGTCCTCAACTTTCTCATCAACTACACCCTCTACCGAATCAAGATCAAGTTGTTCAAGCTTCACCCATTCATCAAGCCTCCTATTAACTATCATAAATAGAAGCCATAACATAAGAAAGGCGGTAAATTGTACATTTCAGCATACCAAAAAAAAAAGATCAAATAGGGTAACAACTAACAATAAGCAAATACAATAAGAAAATAATCGGCCTATACCTTACAGAATTACCGCTCCCTCAATCAAAACTAAGCATAATATTCTTAGATGGTCAACCAATCCGCTCATAGAAATACCAATCCTTTCTCCAAATTTAAAGTCAATCAGTTATTTGATTTGAACTACTAGGATTTAACTAAATCAAACAAATAAGCACCATTCACAACTAATTTGGTCTCTCAAGCAAGGTGAGAGATAAATAAAACTACTAGCATTTACAGTTTATCAAACAAAATGGGCGAAAAAGATATTTGGTTCTAATTGAACGCGTGAATTCATGCCTGTTCAATATTTTTTTTTGCTATGCTCTCAACCACAATCTCTAAGCATTTCGCTCTATACATATCTAGTTTAATCCTACAATTTCAATAAGCAAAACTATGAAAAAATGATTAGCACTCATCAGACTGGAAAACCCAAATCATCTCCTAAGATATCCTTTACATCATCAAATCCATAATTCTCTAAGGAAATTTCAAACAAAATCTTCACCCTCAAATCCAAATTCAAGAAATTAATAACTAAAACCACTTCAAGTTTCCCATACACGGCTCAAGATCATCAAATCAAGGCCACTAAACATGCAATTCCAAAATCCCCAACACCCAAACCATAAGAGATCACTATAAATTATGATAATTTGAACCCTAACCCTATCCATGAACGAAGAGAAATTTGAAATGCGCAAAGGAAAGCGCAGAAATCCTTACACTCGGTGTAATGCACGTAATACTCGTAGTCGCTGTGAACGGCGTCGGAGACTTTCCGGCGCTCGATGACTTTGACGGGATGGTACTTGGCGTCCCTCCATCGGCACATGACGCGCGTGCCGACTTCCAGGGAGAGAAAGCTCGATCTCCGCCTCTTGGCCGGCTCCATCTCCGGCGACAGAGACTCCGTCGGAGAGGCTTCTCCGGCGGCGGAGCCCGCCATGACGGCATCGTGGGCGGCGGAGCCGTTGTCGGCGGTTGGAGATTCGATGGAACCCATGTGTGATCGTTATGGTGAGATTATGGGCAAGGCACGACACAAAGAGCTTTGCAAAAGGATCGTGGGCTTTTTTGGGCCTCAATATGCATTTCGGCCCACAAATACGATACTTTGTACTATTTTGGAAATTTTGCTTTTTCATAATTTCAACCTCTTTTTTTTTTTTTTTTTTGTGTGCAGAAAGCGGGTTCGAAACTCGAATGATTTTTTCTTAAAACCCGGAATCTGGATCCGTGAAATACAACCCAAATTTCTAATTTCGAGTTTAAACCCGATTTAAATGAAAACCCGGATTGAAGACTTGGATCCGAATTTATTAATTAAGAAAATAGAGAACATCAATAGTACTTTTTAAATTGGTCTAGTTGTAATCCCGCATTATTTTCATTGCGAGGGTTTGGATTCAAAACTTGTACGTATCTCATGCAAGCTTAACATTAACGAATACTCCATTAGTGCCACCTCGTCAATGAGAACTCATCGGCATCCATCGTTTACAACTAAACGACGATTTTAATCGTAAATATACGAACCATCATTTTCTTACATTTGATTACCTATTATCGTAAAATAGACCGGAACACGAGAGAAATCACAGAATTTCGCGGATAATTTTTCACTTACGCACAAAATAACTTTTACCTTGGCTTATTTCACACTTTTAGGAAGAAAAAAAGAAGGCGAATTTCATGGAAACTCACCTTGCCCTTGAGTCTTACCATTAAGATATGACCCATCTGACGCAAAATTTTTGGTTCTTACGACAAGATCACGGGAATAGATATTAAAAAGAAAAAATTGATTGGAAGCTTATATATGCTAAAATAATTATTTTAAATCTTGATTATATATAAAAAAAAATGAAGTGGAGAGATCAAGTGTTACAAAGAATTGTCAACGAGGATATCTATAGGTCGGGATATATACACATTAGCTTTTGTTAATTTCTTTCTTGTACACGCAGTGAGCTACTTTTACCAATTGACAGAAAAGATGCGACATATTTTGCCCGATGCAAAATGGAATATTCCTCCTCACTGTACACTTACTACAAAAAGAATATACAACGACGCTGCAAAACTTCACCCCACTCCAAAATGCCCACCGACCGCAGCGGCCAAGGCTTCCGGGAGCGCCACTCTATCATGGCTGATGGGCTTCATCCATTTTCCGTTTTCGGTATTCAGTAGGCCCGTGCTAGCCACCACGCTCTGAGGGCTCGGTGGATCCTGGCTCCTGGTCGGGTTGCTTATCGTTGGAGAGGACGTCGGCGGGGACGTAGGCGTAGCCTTTGGGCAACCGCATGTTCTTCACCGATGCCTGATCCGAAGTCATCACCAACTCCTTTTCAAACGTCTCTTGCTGCCATTTCAACACTGGAGGAGATGAGCAAGTTTCGAGTTCAACGCAGTATTATCGAGAGAAACACTTATAATAATAATAATAAAAAACAAGATAAGATAGATAGTAAGAATCAGTCATCCCTCTAAACTAGTTGTCTCAGTTCTCCCCTAATCATAAACAAAAAAAACAGTTTCCTACAAGCAATTAGGACAAATTTGTCCTAAATCTACTAAATGTGCAATCACGTGGCTTAAAAATTAGGGGTCAAACCTCGACAACAGGATAAGTTAAGGGTGTAGCTGCAAATTACTAAAAAGAAATATATAAATATGACCATCAGGCATAACCTAGGGGTACCTTTTTGTCTTTTGACTTCCACGCTTCTTCCATGAGATTACGGGTGGCAATCGAAGAGGATCTGTTGGGGATCTGTTTCCCTGCGAAACGAGGCCTCTCAACTTTCCGAGGGAACTGGTTTTGGGATGTGGAGCAGTCGTCTTCCGTTCTTTGATCGTCCGATGCTCTACCTCTGCGTTTGACTGAAACCGTGCTGTCAACAGTTACATCGTCCGACCTTTGTATGGCTTCGCTATAACCCTCTGTGTGGCCCTTCAAGGATGTCGTGACCGATTCCGAGCTAACATCAGGGTGCAGATAAGGACTACGCATAAGCATGTATCGAGCAGCATGGTCTTTTTTCACCGCAAGTATATCGTGTGAGCAGAGAACCAATTCCCGCTGAATGAATTAGAAATTCAATATGTTATAAAGGTCATAATATTTATTTTCTAAAGTACATCCCAAATGGTAAATGAGTATAGTCAGGTATGCAGATGGATGTGTTCTAATTTTTAATTTTTTTTACGATTAATTTACCAATGAAGCTAAGATTAAAGTTGCAATATCCAGAAGACTTACTACTGCATAAAAGAGGGTCATAAACGAGAAATATACCTTTAATTTTTCTCGCCTGATGAGCCGCTCGCAAAGTAGTCGTAACCTCTCTAGTTCAACCTACAGACAGCAACCAATGACTTCATTTCAATATGCAATTTAAGTTGATAAAACTGAAAAGATACAAGAGATTCATAGTCTTAACCTAATGAGTCAAATATTCACAGTTAGGAAAATAAAATTCGATTCGCTAAGCATGTTCATAAACATGACATTACTCACTTGATAGTCGAAACAAATACATTCTTGATAAAGGTTTTAGTTTAGTCAACAACGGAAAGAAATTTTTTTAGCAGATATTGCTGCCATCAAACATCTTTACACAAGTTCATTTCACACAGATAAGACTTAAGAGATGCAAATCTTACCCTAACTTGTTTTAAACTCTTTAACTCCTCGACTCCGTGTTTTTGTGCTTCCGCCTATATAGAACGGAAACTAAATTAAGTTAGCCACAACAAACCAAAGCCCACAGTTTTGTGGCAGATGTATTAATACGACCTTTGTCCTTTGATCCGCACTATGCTTTTCACAGTAGGCCTTATGCTGCTGCTTCCCACCAGCCATCTTTACATTTAAGTAAAAGCCGGCATTTCTAGCACACCACGGATGAAATGTCGCTTGACAATGCCCGAAATTGCACTGCAGAGCACAATCAAGTGGCTTGCTCAATAACTACAGCAGTAAGATAAACTTCAATTTTGAAACACTCGACATGAACACAAATTGGTACCTTCACACAGATACCGCTTTTTCTCTGACATAAGTGGCACGAATCAGTTCCCTTCGAAATCGTCTCCTGACAATCAAAAGCAACCGAAAAATGGATCTTGTCAAAGACTCAGTTGCTACAAACTTGCTAATAAAATACATAATAAAGTTTAGCAGCAAGAAATTAATTCCAACATGCAAAGAAGACGTACCATTCCTTCAACAGGATCTACCTGTCCTCTTCTAAACCTTGATTCAAAAACCCACTGGATATGCCAGAAACACAAGTTGGAAAATTCAGTTCATAGAAAAGTAAACAAAACGAATGTGATTACAAAGAAGGAAAAAGTTTTAACCTCTGCACAGAAGGCATGAACCCATTGTCCATCAGAACATTTTCTAAGAGCACCAGAGGTACCACCACAAAGCCCACATTCAGAAGCCAAATACGGCTTATCCTGAACGCTGACTGCTGAAGCTCCGGAACTAATGGAAGACGATAATTCCTCACACAACTCGCAGTACCATGGACCTGGAGACTCCTTAACACTACGATAGCAATCCAGATGAACTGCAACCTGTAAGAAAAGCTCAGTTAATACAAAATGTTAATCATCAAATATAAAACCTTAAGAGACAGTGCTGACCTTGCAACTACAGCAGATCAATACAGGATTCAATAGTGTTTCAAATCGGCTACAGATATCGCATGATCTAAGCTGCCCTCTAGAGAAATCTACAACTGATTCTTTCAAATCAGACTGCTTATCTAAAGGAGACCTTTGAAGTGTCTCTTTGGCCCGTGGTATTGGCTGAGAGTTACTGCCCAACCTCCCAGATGTAGTATTCTGCAAATTAATCTGTCAGCGGGTAACCATTGTTGCATATACAAAAAATAAATACTTAAGTTTTTTTACATCTCCAATAACCGTTTTAATATGAAAATCAGTTTTTTACTTCAGAAAAATATAAGCGCTTAATAACATTTAGAAAGTAATAAACTGGTACAAAAAAGCACCCTTCACACAATTTCTGTCATTTATAAAAAATGGGCTTTTCGGTTTCCGATGTAAAATTTTGCCTCCAAGAAACTAGAGTGGGATGAGATGAGGAAACCTCTTGATGAGTTGAATCTTCGCCATCTTTTCTTAAAGAAGACATCCTCGATGAAGCCGCAGCTGCAGCGGCTGCGGCTGCAAGGACGGCCTGTGCCTCCCTATGACGTTTCTCTTTTCGCCCTTGCTTCTTTGCCTCCCTATGCTCAGAAAGATACCGATTTACAAGCACATCGTCCCATCTCTTTGCATGTGTCATATGAATCTCCAAAGGCAGACTCTTCGCAACGCTGCAGATCAATTTATCTGACAATTGATTTGAAAGAAATAAAATGTGAGTTCATATAGATGAGAAGTCAAAAAAAGAAAATGTAAACAAGAAGCTACGAGAAGAGACCTGTAAAACCCTTTCTTAAAGCTGCATTACTCAGCAGCCTGTTCTGGAAATAAACGATTTCGCCTTCCACTTCGTCTTCAGGGGCAAGTTCCAAGATTCCCGTCTCTCTGGCTTGCATCAACTGCTCTGAATGCCGTAAATCAGCTCTACAACCAATATCATCGGTACATGATGAAGCTTTTCCATCTCCGGAACCTGCAAAGATCCCACGAGTGCATATGCTCAGAAATTAAAGTTTGACTAAACCATGATTGCAACAAAACAAGTTTATTAAAAAAAAAAGGAAGCACCTTTATTTAACTCGATTATTGGGCAATTCAAACCCACCCCATTCTGAATCGGTAGTAATCTGCTCTTAATTTCTGGGTGTATATAGTAACTAGTAATTGCTTCACAATTCCTGCATTATAATAACCAATATTTAGAAAACCTGTATGCCGCTAAAATATATCTTTCTTTCAAAAAGAATTCAAATAAGAAACAATATATATATATAAGGTCAAAAACTTACTGGAGACCAGGTATAGCTGAACAGGCTGGATTTCCATCTGCAAGTACCGACTCATCCTCTGCTTGATCACTTTTTTGAGGGATAGAAAGCACGGGTTCAGCTCCGCTGCCTGCTGAACATACACTAGTTTTGTATAAAAACACAATAGAACAGGGTCATGAAGATCATTATACAACGTAGAAAAGTCAAATTTTATTGTAAAGCTTTGCTAGGAAAAAAACTTCAAACAGCTTAATAGCGAATTTGCTTGAACAGAAAAAGTAAAGTAGAAGACACTGCTAGTTAAGGTTATTATTTTTGGACCAGCAAGGAACGCACTACAGGGACATTTTAAAAACAACAAATTCGAGTAATCACGAAGTATTATTTACAATTATAATTAATAAATCCAGTTCATAATCAAAATATAATAACTAGTAGGGCTCTCTTGTTTCTTCCCCTCTTGACAAGGAATTCCAGAAAGGTTCATAATAAACTAGAACAGAGTAATTAACGTAGTTGTACAAAGAGATCTATCAGATAAACATACCTTCACTGAAGCTCAGTGTCTTATCCTGTTGAATTCCTCGAGGCTCGGAGCACTGCTGCGCTGGCACATTCTATTTAACATTAAAAAAAAAACTAAAAAACATTAGTGAAAAGATTGGAAAAAAAAATTATATTACAAGCGTGTGAGCCCTTAAAACCCAAACCATAGTCCCTCCCTTGATTTATTTATTATTTTGTTCAAGAAACAAAAGACTTAAGTGTTGGTAATATATATATATACATTTTCAACTAGCAAAGAAGACCTTACATTTTCAGCAGCATGGAGGACGGATGCTTTGCTTTTGGTCTCTGGTTCTTTGTCAACAATTCGATCTACCTGGATATCATCGACAACTGTTCCACTGCCACTGAAAATATCCTCAGATGAGCATAACTTTTTGGGATCATTCAAAACCCTAATACTACTTTTAGTTCTTCGCCTTGGAGGTACCGACTTGACAGCTACACGATCTGCCATCTCAGATTCTGAAACTGATACAGCATTAGAATCGTCGACAGCTCCAAACTCATCCTTCAAAGAAGCCATAGAGCGTGTTTGAACTTTAACATTTTTCTGTACAGCACTCAAGTGCACATTATTTTTGAGCCAGTTGACTACTTTGCCTTGTATATCAGGGACCATGTTAAGATCCTGCAGAGAGGAGACTGCCATTTAGTAAAGAACAAGAGATTAAGCAATAAACTACACTAAAAATAAGGTAAGAAAAAATAGAACCGTAAAGTAATTTTTATTAGCACTACCGCAAGTGAAGTAGATAAAGAATCCACGGAGACGCCAATCTGGGATGCAACATCTTCCAATTTAATTTTTCCACGGTCAATCAACTGCATAATTGGAAAGCGTTAAGACCGGCAACAAATTCAAACAGGGTAAGATTAATATGCTGTCTGTATAAGCGGCAGATACTGTACCTTCTTAAAAATCAGTGAAAAATTAGAGTCGATCACATTAATATTGTCCTTGAGTTGTGAGTCATTACACAAGGACACAAGTCTAGCATCTAATCCCGTGTCTTGTGATTCATTGTCGAAAGACCCGCCTGAATTGGTATCAGGCGCTTCTGTACAGTCTCCATTTCTGCAGCTAACATTTGACTTCTCAGGAAGACAGTTGACGGAATTGGAGTTACTTCCAGCAACGATAGGGTCACCTGACTTAGAAGTACTGCCGTCATCTACTATATCTGAATGCTTTGAGCAAAACGCCCGAAGCTCAACCTACCAAAGCGTTTGCATTGTAATTCATATGCAGTTCAACTACTAATTTCATTAAATGTAACGCCTTAGACCCTAAAAGGTACAAGATATCGTGCTTACATTTTCACAGCCATATCTTCCCCAAACTTCCATTCTTTGTCTAGCATCCCTCGCGCATAAAGGGTGAAAGGAAGACTTGCAAGTTCCTGAACCAAAAGAGATCTATGAGAAGGCAAAAAGACAACCAGAAACTGAAATCCAACTTAGCTTCCGAACCATAAAAGTTACAATGAATAATTGCAAGAATCATCAATTCCCGCTATCAAACACAATACTTCTTAATTTCTTTCCTAAGAGCTTAGTATAAAAGAAAATGGGAGGACAGAATATTAAAAGATCATTACAGTTTGACCAACAAGCTATTTGTCCATTAAATATGGACCAAAATCAAACCATATCCAATGGAAAATGCAAGTTCGGATTGTTAAATGACTCCTCGAGTATCAGCAGCAGTTTACATATTTTACGTGCATTCACGGTTTAAGAAGAATGGCGCGGCAAAACTAATTTCAGGAAAGCGAAGGTGCAAGTTATGTAGTAATGATATCAACGCCGGTACGATTAATGGAGCTTATCACATAATTCAAACCAGCTTCAAACTCATTGTACAATAAACTAATTCATTGAATTTCATTACTCCATTCGAAATATAATAATAACATATACTCCAGTAAAAGAGAATAACGAACATGAAACTCTTAATATTAGTAATATAATAAGACCCTCGGTGAAATGCAATACATTAATTCGTACACTATGGAGGTAGTGAAAAAATAGAGAGATAAATATATATCCAAAACCATCAACATTATCCAAGATATCCCAGACAAAATTAGGCATTGAAAGACAGTTACAGAAGAATTCCAATTTCTAGTTTCTCTAATAAAGCAACTGAACATACCATGACAGCATCGAACACAAGCGCCCCATTTCACCTTGCATATGTTACAAACAAGCTTGTTACGAGTTCCCTTCCCGGCTTCTACTTTCATGATGGGTTCCATCTTCTCCAAATCCTCGATATAAACGCCGGGCATCCAGAGAGAGCAGAACAGATGAGCAAACTGTCCAGGCCCGGAACATTCAACAGAGCGATAAAGAGGTTTCAAAGCGCCACCCCGCTTTGGGCAGAGGACACACGGGTTCTCCGTATCGCTTCTACTGTCGGTCTTGTGCATACACCACGAACATGACCAAGACGGTTCTGTGCCCGATTCCCCAACTCCGTAACACTTTCGGTGTACAGAAACCTGGCATGAGCTACAAGTAACCAAGCGATTGAGCTCGTTTCCCGGGGTGCCACTTGAGCAAAAGTGGCACAATGTCGATTTTCCTTCACAAGGACAAGGAACTAAAACCTTATCCAATGCTGCATCACCGCCCGCAAGCTTCTGTTTCTTCGATTGACGGTCGGAAGTCACTGAAACCTTATTTCTAGAGCCTAAGAGCCACTCCACTCCTTTCGGTAATTCAGAAACAAAACGAATCTTTCGAAAGCCGTCGTCCTCCACGAGATTAATTTCCTCTTCGATCTTCTTCGAATGTTCTTTAACAACCAACCCATTTCCTTTGTCGCAACCATCCTTTTCCTCTGGCTTCTCAACCTGCTCAAAAACAGTCCCATTTTCCTGTAGACTGATCTTGCTCAAGTTCACATTTCCACTTGCACTAGTATCGACGAAAGCCGGAATCAAGAAACAAGCCGGAGGAGCAACTGAACTGGTACCGAATTTAGACAAGTCGGACAAGTTTCCAATGTCCGCCATCTTCAACTCCCTGAAGTACTCCTCTGTTTGCGACCATATGCTCGGGGCTTTGGACTTCTCGCCCAGCCGAGAGGACGACTTCTTCTTCTTCAGGTTATCCGCGCCAGGATGAGACTTCTTGTGCCGCTTCCGGCTGTCCGAATGCCGCAACAAGAACCCCGTCAAATTCCTCGGCAGAGTCCCGGGCACAGCCGCCTCATCGGAGCCGTCAAACGGAGAGCGCAAGCACAGAGCCTTCTCCGCCTGCGCGTAAAAGTTCACCTCCGGCAAATTCGCCGGAGCACTCGCCGAAACCCTAGAATCCGAGGGAGTCCCCTCGCTGGTGAGGCTGCCGGCCTCCGCGCCCCTATCCACCGTCATCTTCCTCTGCCGGTGACATATCTCTCCGGTCATCACCGGCCACGACAATCCATGACCGCAAAACCGAGTGAATCAAAATCCCCCAAAATCTGGTCGGAACCCTAATCCCTGAGAGGCGAAAGGCAAGGCCAATCGGGAGCGAGGAGATCGAGAGAACTCACCCGCGGCTATGGCGGTTGCTAGGGGGCTAGGGTTAGGGTTTTCCGTTGTCTGGTATTTTCGATCCGTTTTTCAGAGCGCTTTATTTTGGTTTATTCCGCGCTTCGATTTTCGCTTCCTTTGGAGGAGAGAGAACTAAAAATAAAAAATAAAATATATTAGAAAATAAAGAGGAGAGAGAGAAAGAGACACTTAAAATTAATATATTAAATTAAAATATAATATAATAAATTGAATGCACCTCTACTCTACGCGATAAGACAGGTGAGAATAAAAAATACAAGCGATAACTCATCCATCAGATTCCAGTATTTTCTTCTGACATTTTAATTATTTTGTTTATATATAGTTCGTTTCGTTGATTTATAAATAACCATATCGGTTAGTTTTTAATATTTTATTCTAAGTATTTATTTTAAAAACATAATTTAGATTCTACTTTCATAGTTATAAATACAATAAAACTAAAACTTGTGTTAAAATACTAAAATTGAAATACAAATTTTTGCTGAAACTTTTTAAGAACAGCGTATTGATAAGTTTTCAATAGTATTTTTTATAATTTAATTCCGTGAATTTTGTGTTTTTTATTTTTTTTTCCTCCTTTGTGTTTTATTGTTAATGTTGAGTAATATACAGGGTGTGTAAAAATAAAATAGCCGGTAACTGAATTTTTAAACCGTAACCAAATTATTTTAAAAACAGGATAAGGTTAACCGTTTTCGGTTATAAACAAGTTAAGGTTACAGGTTATTTATTTTTCAAAACAAGTTATATTTGTAACCAGTTTTAATATTTATATATTTAAAATTAAATTAAGTAGGGTTTTCTCTCTTTCAGTCAAAGACTATTCAAGTTGTTGAACTGAATATTTTTTTTATTTATAATTGTTGTACTTTTTGGATTTATATTTTGGATCCGTATATTTCTTTTTGGACTCGGTTGTTTTATTGTGATTTATTTTGGACCGATATGTTTTATCGTTGCGATAAACTCTATGCTATGTTAAAAATAAATAAAAAACAGGTTAAGGTTATTAAACAAGGTTAATCATATTTTGATAACTGAAAATTAGGTTAACCGATTTTCAGTTAACCGGTTTTAAAAGAGGTTACGATTATTAAAACATGACTAACCGAAATTAGGTTAAGGATACCAAATGGTGAAAAATAAGCAGGTTAACCGACCAGTTGCAGCCAACTCATATACGCAGCCCCCCTAGCACAAGCCCTAGCCGCGACTTTCTACTCTGCGTGCCTCTGTCGGTTCGCCGTTCAAATACAGAGAAAGACCTAGTAGCCTAACGAGGTATTCTGTTGTCTTCTTACAACGAGGTGGTGGATAATATAAAGACTCAACAATTGACAAGTTTTGATCCGCGTCACGAGACTATCGGTTGCACGCAAATTAAGGGGAATTTAGCCAAAAATAATATAATTGGCAAAAGTACCAAAAGTTTGATAATGTATCAAAACTGATTCTCTTAATTATCGAAGTTAATCTAGATCCTATAATTCGATAATATCCCGTGTTTTCCCCATCGGGCCATCGGGATCGAAGAAAACATCGAAAAACCCAACAGGTGCCACAATCGATAAGAGAAGAAGGTCTTCTCGTGTGTTCATTGTCTTTCCGGCAGGTTTGTTGTAAGCTAGTTTCAGCCGAACGTTCTATTGGAGGAAGCTTTTATGAGCAACATTAATTAACTTAATAATAATTCAAAAAATTTCCTAATGATAGTAAGAAATTTCAATGTCTATTTATCCATAGCAACTTGCAGTTTTGTCAAAATCATGAATCGTTTCACGACACACACACAAAAAAAAATTAAAATGATAACTTTCACGAATTTGTGCGAATTTTCATAACTTTTTTTTTCTATGATAAGAAAAATATTTAATAATAGGTAATATTATCGCATATAGCCGCTGTTTTTTTTTTATATATTTTCATTTGTGATTTTTGTTATTTACTATTGGGTTTATGAGGAGTTATCTCAATACCGAGGCGGAAATCTCGGTATATCCTTGAATAAATAATCTAAATTAATAACGTAAATCAAGAAATATCGTTTCTAACTTCTTCAAAACTTGATGACTTCTCTCGTGTGGGCTTTTTGAGCCGATCTTCTTGGTTTGTGTACGCCCTCGTGCTTCAGATCACAACTCAAAAAATATTGAACCTCTGTTTCGTCAGAATGCTAGTTCATTCTCAGTGTTTGGATGACGACTTTATTTCTCACACATGGAAGACAAACTCGAATAAACCCTAGGGAAGGAGTTAGCCTGCGATTTATCTCTGGAGGATTTAGATTGGATTAGGTTTTATGGGCCGAATCTTGTATATTTATAACCGTGGGTCACTAATGACCTAGCGAGATATAATCAGTAAATTAGTCAAGCTCATTAAGTCACTTGATTAATTAATTAATTAATATATTCATTAAAACTCACCAGACCCACATGGATTGTTACCTTTAGGGGTGAGCATTTTAGACTTAACCAGATGGCCCAACCCAATCCGTTAAGGACCCGACCCCGATCTAACCCGCTCAAAATTGGGTCGGATCGGGCCGGACCCGATTATTATTCGGGTCGGGGTCGGGTCGGGGTTTCCGACCCGACCAATATAATTAAGGGTAAATGAAGAAAATGCCCATTTGTAACACAACGTTTCAAAAAAATGCCCATTTCTATTTTTGATAAAAATAACCACCAACAAAATGAATTGAAGACCAATATACCCTCTTAATTTTCTGGCGTTATTTTTTAATGAGCTGTAAATAAATGATATGTTTTATTTAATTAATTAAATTTAAGAAAATATTTTGTATAAACTCGTTGAATTTGAATGAAAACAGTTTTTATCCTAAAAAGTAGCAAATATAACTAACTATAACCTCTCATCCAATTCCACGTTTTATTTTCTAAAAAATAATAGATAGATTTGATATTTTTTTTTTAATTTAAAAAGGATTATAATCAAAATATATTATTCCTTAATTGTAGCAACAAATGTGATCGAATATTGACCCCTATTTTTCATGAAATTAATTCGATATTAACAATTCAAATAAATAACCAAAATAATTAACACCTAAAATAAATAAAAAACGATTAATGCATTAAAATTTAATTTAACATCGTTGGTTTTTTAATAACCAATATTCTTAGAAGTAGTTTTTGTAAATACAAAACTGCTAGAATATTTACTCATGTAATTTCGTAACTATAAATACAACAAACTGTAACTAAATAATTCGTAATAATTAATTATTTATGAATCAGTAACTATATTTACGATTCTATATTTACAATTCTCTATTTTTAACGTAACTAAATTTACGATTTTGTATTTTTATGTAATTATATTTACGACTATATTTACGTAAATATATTTACGATTTTTACGTAAAAAATTGTATGTATATTTTCCAAAATTTTATTAACCTGTAAAAACTGTAAATATATTTACGATATTTTATAAATCTGTTGATAACAAAATACATAAAATCGTTTCGTTTCCTTATAAATAGCTAAATATCGTAGAGAGAGAGAGAGAAACGTGTGTGTGATAGAGAGAGAAAGTGGTTTTAAATTTGAATTAATTATAAAATATTTTTAAAATTAAATATGATAATTAATGGCTGAGTCAACCGTCATAATTGTTATTTTAAAATTTTCGAATTAAAAATATTAATAAATAAATAAAACGAATTAAAAACTGTAATTAAGGATAAAATGGTCCAAAATAATTTATTAATGGGTATAAAATAGTTTTTTGAAACTATGGGCATTTTTCATAAACCTTACGTGTTTTTTGGGCATTTTGTGGGTTTTCTATATAATTAATATATATTTCATATTAATATTTATTTCAAGTAGTGCAATCTTTAGTGTTTTAAAACTTCTAATTCTCAAATTTATTTACATTCAAAGACCGTTCAATCCCTCAAAAAAAAAAAAAAAAAGACCGTTCAATCTCTCATTTTCATGTTTTCTATTGTTTGGTGTACGTTTGTTTGATTAAATTTGTTTGAGATATTTTTACTTGAATTTTGAGTTACATTGATGCATTTTTTCATAATATTTTTTGTTATATAATAGTAAATTTTGAATAATCGGGCCATAGCGACCCAAACCAACCCAACCCGATTTTATCGGGTCAGTTTGGTTCGGGCATTAGAAAAGTTTGGATCAGATCGGGCTTTTTGTTGGGAACCCAAAGTGATCGGGTCGGGTACATAAAAAGCATCGGGGCGGCCCAACCCAACCCATGCCCACCCCTAGTTACCTTATAATAGCGATTCATTTGGACCCTTTAGGCTCATTGGTCCTATGAGCCAATTTGAGCCCAATCACAATGCTCTATCCTTCAATTTGGGCAACCTTAATGAAAATGTGCAGCTCAGTAAATGCAATTTTGCGTATTTAGCACTAAAAGAAATTACAAAAAAATTGCGTATTCAAGCAATCGAATTGCATAGATTGGTGTAGAAAGAAAAAGAAAAAGAAAAATTAAATTGAAGTGTGATAATTTTGACAAAATCTTATGTTCGAACTTACTGTTATGCTTTTGAGCTATATATCATCAACTACAAGCTAAATATCATATTAAAAATAAAAATGAAAAACTATCGTATAGGTTGTGTTATGGGTAATTCTCGGAATTAATTTTACAAATCAATTAATTAAACGGAAATTATTACGTTAATTTTCTTTAATTAATTTTACAATTTGATTAATCTTTTAATTAAGGTTACAAATTAATCAATTTTAAATCCAAAACTCCCTTCGGAGGCCCGTTTTCGAAAAACAAAGTGTCTCGGTGTTCGTAAAAATATGAAAACCCCCAAAAACGACATAAAATTTGCGAAAAAAACGGACACGGGACGCGTCCGGGAGCAAAATATCTCCCAGACACCTATTTGGCGGGCCCCACAACCGAGGCAACGCGAAGGATCACGCCACGTGGCGGATCACCGCGCTGCCACAGCCCGCGGGACCCACCGGGTCAAATCAGCCCCCAAGTGGGGCTGTAGCCACACCAGATCGCGCCACTTGGCGCGATCTGCCGCGCCCACGCGGGCGTGCGGCCCACGTCGGCCCCAAGTGGGCTGAGGCCCTCTAGGATCGCGCCATTTGGCGCGATCTCCTTTGCCCGTCCCATCGGCGGGCCACCAGGCCCACTTGCACTCCCATCCCCACGCAGACACACGGAGGGCTGCGATGGGCCCCCGATCCGCGCGCCGGCCACTTGGAGCGCGCGTGCGGGCGCGTGAGCCGTTTGATCGGCGATCCGACGGCGCCGATGGACTCCTCTTTTTTTGGGGACCAATCTGCATATATAATATTGTCTGGGGACCCCCAGAAAAATACTTATTTTCATGTAGACCCCCGGATCCTATTATAAATAGGAGCTCAGTTCAGTTAAACGGTAACTCATTGAAACTCACTCGAATCCTCTCGAGATCTCTCTCTCTCTCTCTATCTATCCCCGATATACTCGCCTCCCCTCAAATATTATACTAATGTTGAGCGTCGGAGGTGAATCAGGGGGTAACCCCCCCTGTTTCCCTTGACCTCGGGTGTTACTTTTTCAGGTCCAGAAAAGTGAGAAATTTATAAAAAGCGGAAGCCCTGGAGGAATTTCTATAAGGTCAACGACTCGCCTGATAGGTCATGTTCCACGTTGTATCCAACCTATCTCCAGTCCATTACGCGGATGTTGGGATAGTCTGGGGACAAGTGACGGAACCCACTATTCAGGTCGTAGGGTCAGGCCTGAGGAAATTCCTCTAAGATCCGGACGACTGATGGATTACTCTAAAAGGAACCCCTGGAGAAGATCTTGGGAGGGTCCAAGACCCCACCAACCCTTGTCCTAAGCTCTGTACGGCATGGGTTCTGTCTCTTAGTCCTCGTATCTAATATAGATACCACGACTCCGCGGACAGTCCCATTAGCCCAGACTTAAAACAAGCCTTATCAGATGGAGAGTCTAACCCCCCGAGATTCACTTCCTAGACGAACGCACTCCCCCGTTCGTTGGTACCCCCGATTCGTGTGAGCTCTGAACCTGTAAAAAACCCGGCCTGGTCCAACCCAGACCCTGCGGTAACAGGTAGCGAGTCACCCCAATCGCCTGGACCCCGAACGGAAGCGAGACTTTCGATCCTAGAAGTGCCAGGGACACCTGCTCAGGGTCCCCACATCGATCAACTAAAAACCCACGTCGGAGCAAACCACCCCAAAAGTCAACATGATTCTATCAGGCCTACACCCAAAGAGACACAAAGTCAGCCATTCTCGGAATACTGGCCCATACCTCATATCTATGACAATTGACGGAACGATAATCGACAACAAAATCTGTCATCCCCGCAACAAGGCCGACCAAGGCCCATCCAAGAGCCCGCCACGTCATCAAAACGACATTGGGCCAGGCCCAACATCTACAAATGTGCCTCTTTAATGTTTGATCCAAAAAACGGCATCAACAGGTTGTTTTAATCAGATATTTTAATAATTAAAGTGAGTTTAAAATAAATTTATATGGACTTCTAAGGTCAAATTTGAGTACTCCATGCCCGTGAGAGGGTCTCATTACGAGCCTCTCGCGATGCACTAGACGAACTTGTGATGCAATGACTTACCCGAGATGATCACATGTCGAATGACAAATTAAATTAAAAAAAAATATGAAATTCTTACAAAGAAGATAAGAAAAAAAAAAGATAAATTTTACGTAATTGTCAAATGCAAATGTTGATATTGCATTTTAGACGTCTTTTTTTTTTTGAAAAATAGTCATTTTTTGACGTGGCGTTTCAACACCAAATTATATTATGAAATTGCTCTCTTTATTTATTTTTTAAAAAAGATTTGCTTTTTTAATTACGCATAATTTAGGGATTACTTCTGCAAAATCTCTTTATTTTATTTTTCTTTGTCTATCGATTTTGATTCTTTGATTGATGTGAATCGTAGCGGGGATACGACGACGACGTCGAGGGTGATGGTGGTGACGGTGTGGCCAGAGTCGTTCGCTTGGGAGGTGCCGGCGTTTTTCCGAACGAAGTTTGCGACCCCGAACGCCATCATCTTTTTGCTCTGCAGCCACCTGACTGAGGTGCACGACGATGTCGGGGAGTACACGGCGGCGTTCCACGAGATTCACTCCGGTGGATGAACTAGATTTCGGTGCTCTACACGCAGAAGTAAGACGTTGTTGGCGAGATTGTGATCGAGCTCTACCGCGTCAAGTGAAGAAGAAGGCGTGTTTGGATGGCGAGAAAGTGCTGACAAAGACAGAGCAATGTGGAATCTATGAACGTTACGAAGCGCGAATCTCGACGAAAAAATGACGTCACATATTTCGACGCAATAGTGCATTTGGTGCCCTTCGAACGTCTGTGGGTGCCATTTTTTGATGTACTTCAAGTATGGTTTGGGCATATTTCAGTTATTTTTACTGGTGGAGTCCACCCATGCCCATATGTAGGCTTTTTGCGCGTATTCTGTTGGGTTCCCGCTGCGCGTACGTGAATGCGTTTGGTGCCCTTAGAACGTCCTTGGAGGCCTTTTTTTGACGTGCACTCAAGGGTTTGCTTTGGACACTATTCCGATTACTTTTTACCGGTGGGACCCACCCGTGCCCACATGTAGGCTTTTTGCACTCCCTTACTGCCCGCCGCGTGCACGAGTGCGTTTTGTGCCGTTAGAGCGTCCTTGGTGCATTTTTTTGATGTGCACCCAAGGATATGTTCTGGGCACTATTCCGGCTAGTTTATTGGTGGCGGGGTCCACCCGTGCCCATCAGTAGGCCTTTTGCGCATTTTGTTGGTGTCCGTTGCACGTACACGAGTGCGTTTGGTGCCCTTTGAGTGCTCTTGTTGCCATTTTTTGATACGCACCCTAGGGTATGCTTTGGGGCACCAACCCGAGTCTTTTTGCCGATGGGGTGACCCTGGCCCATATATAAGGCTTTTTTAGTCTTCGAAAAAACCCAGAAGAATACCCTCAAGTTTTAAAACTATTACAAAAAGGCAGTTTTTTCATTACATGGCATGCTATTGCTATAATGCCCAAAAATAAGACAAATATTTATTTATACATAAGTAACATTTATAATTAAAACTCTTTGACGATATTATTGTGACAAAAACAATTACGTTTTAGCCATTAATATTGTGATCTACTCATCGCTTGCGAATTTTAAAAATCTTACAAAAACTACATCGTATACCCGTTATGTCTGTGGTATACCTCGTAAATTAAACTTGTGGACCGTTTACGGTTTGCGGGCATTAAACCTTAATTCTAACCAAACCAATTTCATAAATAAAGAGCATGTAAAAGACACTTATTATGCAATATATGTTAGTAGTTTTAACTTTAAATATATTTCTTGAATTTATCACTTTCGTCCTCTCTTATTCGAAGTCATGGCTCTGATATTAAAAAAAATAGAAAATTTTCAGTATATTAATTTGCCCCTGATGTAGATTGGACTACGAATGTTAACAAAGAACTCGTCTCAACAAGAATCAACTCGGTTTTCCAAAGAAAAAGCTTCAAATTTCTATTCATCCAAATCTGCCGAACTACAATACATCCCACTCTCTTATATAGAGGTAGGGTTTAAAACGAAAAGCAAGAAAAGAGGAAACAAATTCCTTAAATCACTCTAACAAAAATGGAAAATAATATAATAAATAATTAAATAAATGATATCTTGAAGATATCCGCATCATTCTCCCGATGTTGAGAAAATTTGTCCTCGAATTTATGGGGGTAGGTCGGGAGTGTTGGACATGTGTGTCCTTAAACAAGATATTTATCCATTTGTAAAAGATTATGACAAGTCGTTGAATAAAGATGATACTTATTATGTTAGTCTTATTATAGTTTCTGGTAGAGTAAAATAGAATGTTTGATTCCTTAGTTCATAAATGATGCAATTATGTTATTATTATCACAACAGAGTCATGTGGGGAAGAATTAATAAACATAATAAATGAACTTAAAACGTCCGTGACCTGATTAACTGGGTGGGAGCCCATTAATCGGTAAGGTCATTAATGTGACTAAGTGACAATCCTATTCTGAATTATGTGCGTGTCACACTCACTATAAGTGCATTAAGTATGAAGCGTCTTCATACTGGACCGGACCTGACTTAAACTCGAGAAGTTGTCATATAAGACCGTCACTGATAACTTGTAGTTGAGTCACAAAATGATGATCAAATGGATATTAGTTCTAAGTCCTGAGTGATCATGAGTCTGAGCTACTGGCTTGATTGTTCTTTGATTTAACCGTTAAAGAACACAAGATATTACCGATGTTCCCAACACTATTATTTTGGGAACATTATAGTCAGTAGTAAGGATAACTTGATCATAGACATGGGCATCACACAGCTCTCTTTAGAGTCATGATGATTCCTTTGGTTGTCAGTGGTAATAAGTGAGAGGTACCCGTGCGCAACTTATGAATCGAAACCATAAGTGGGTTGCTCATAAAATTACTGGCTGAGTCAAGGATGAAAATGCATTGAGGGGCATTACGGTAAAAACTGCATGCTCATGTGTGAGTCATCAAGTGAAAGGACAATAATCGGAATTTGATTGAATCTAATGGACACCCTGCTGTTATAAGGGAATAATATATACCGTATCACTAAAGAGTGCAGCCTCGGGACTATAGTGGAATCACTTCGAGGTTTGACGAACAACTAGCAGTTCGTTGGAGCTTAAGTGATACGGGTACATGGTCCCCAGGATAGCTCCGTAACGGATGATACGTACGTGGTTAAAATACATTATGGATAATGTTTAATCATTTGGCTCGACTTATAAAAATGACAAGTCTGTGTAGAACGTCAGATAGTTTTATCGTCAGCGTGGCAGGAGTATCATATTTTGGTACACGGAATTAACTGATAAAAAGAAAGTTAGAGTTTAGATTTTCTAACAGCACCATGTTGTTGTAAATTAAATTCTAAGCAACTTTTCTTTATGAACCAAGTCATTCAGACTTACGGTTTGTGATTTATGGATTTTCTAAGTTTATGACTCGGTTCGATAAACTATGAAATTAAATCACATGTTACGAATCTAAATGATGGTGTTGCACCATGACATTTAATGTGTGATATTGAGACCATGTTTTATTAATATAATTTAATTATTTGGATTTAATTATCAATATCTAATTAATAATTAAAAGATTTATATTAATAAATAAAAATATATATTTATATATTGTTACATGTGTAAATTCGAATTAGGGTTTGGAGATTACAAACCCTAGCTAAATTCAAATCTGTGAATTGGAGAATTTATATTTGCGGCATAAGTACCTATTGTTTGGTATTTTGGCAAAAACCCTAAAATAAATTTAATCCATTGGATCGGTTGTGATTTAATATCAACCGTTGGATTGAGATAATTGATTTGAACCCTAATGTAATTCGAAATTGAAACTTGGTGACCAAGTTTAGGTATTTCGAATCTACTTAATTAATTATGTCCGTTGGATCGGTTTTGAGATTTAATCTATAACCATCGGATTAGAAATTAATTAATATTATATATATTATATATAATTCGAATAAGATTATGGATAAGAGTTCGATGGGTTTTGTAAAACCCTAGGGTATTTGACTTTATCCCTAATTGATTTGATCCATTGGATTGGTTTAAGATTTATTTTTAACCATTGGATCTAGATAATCATCATCAAATTCGAATTTTAAATATGTATATATAATATAATTCGAATATTATTAATAGGATGATAAGATTAAATATTTTGATCTTATCATATATTATTATTTAATTAAATCCCTGATTAATTATATTCATTGGATTTAGATGAGATTGAATCTGGACCATTGGATTGAAATAATTAATTATATTTAATTAATAGAATTCGAATAATGGGAGGGAAAATCTCCAAATCGGTTACAGCTTGAGCCTATAAATAGGAAGCTCATTCTACACGTTTTACACACCTTTCCCTAGAGCAAAAACTCGAGCTGTCCCTCTCTCTTTAGGGTCTGCGAGTTTTATGCTTCTGATCTCTCTTCTGGTTCGGCTTAGGAGATATTTTCTCCGGTAGCTTTAAAAGAACCGTCAGTTAAATTTGGCGACGAAGTCCTGCCGGCGAAGCCCACGCTTCGGTACGAGGAATCCAGGAGAATATCTCAGAATATCACGGGAGTTTCCCTCAGTACCGGCGGAGCCCTGCCCAAGTAAGAACGCGCAGCCGGAATCGTCAGTTACCTTATGCATTGGGTAAATAAATGCAACCATTTACTGCTTTCTATCTATTTCCTATTCGACTAGATTATTAATAATGATTATTAAAATATTAAATTCGAAATATTTATCAGATCTTAACGAAATGATTGTTACCCGATATCCGTGTCGTCGGTCCGGTAACAAGATTTCCGCTTTAAAATGAATTTTTAAATGTTACCGGAACGCCTCGGGGGTTATTATCGTGGTAAGGAAGTTGTCTTGATACCACCAATTTTCAATAGGAAGGAAGTCAAGTGGGTCGTTGAGGCTTGTCAGAAGGTTCCTTCGTGCGCCCAATAAATGGCTTCACGTGGGCCTCGTCAAGCATGGAATCGATGTGCTCCGTCGTAGTGGGAACGGGCTCGTCGCACCAAAATTCTTCATGGCGGCTCCATGGACAAAGAGGCTGGTGCAAGGTGGCTTATGCGATGAGGGTTGACGTGTTGACGTCGGGAGATACATTGATGTCGGTTCCACGAGGAAGAGTCCGCGAAGAAGTGATCGCGAGGAAGTGGCCACGAGGAAGAGTCTGCGAGGAAGTGATCGCGAGGAAGTGGCCACGATGGTGTATCCGCGAGTTAGTGATCGCGAGGAAGTGGCCACGACGAAGTATGCGCGAGCCAACGGTCGCGACAAAGTGACCGCGATGAAGTGGCCACGAGGAGGTAACCACGATGAAGTGGCCGAAGGGGTGTTCGCGAGGAGGTAATCGCGAGGAAGGGCACTGATGTAGATCTCGTCGAAGAGTGACCTCTAACAAGTCTCGGCGTGGAAAACTCACCGAGGAAGTATCGTGGAGGCAGAATCGCCGAGGAGGGTTCGTCGAGGAACACTCGTTGAGAAAGTCTCGTCGAAGAAGTCTCATCGGGGAGGGCTCGTCGAGGGAAGTTCGATGCGGAAGGCACGTCAAAAATGGGTGCGCCGAAGATGTGTTCGTCGACTCTGTCGAGGAAAAATCCAGCGCGAGGCTGGGTGGGGCAGTCTTGGGAAACCCCGTCGGTGAAAGCCCCGTCGACCATGGCATGGGGGTTCGTCGACTAAAGTGGCAACGCCTTCGCATTTGACTTTGTCAATGTCGTCAGGATGGTCGGCGAGGGTGGAGGGGGGGGGGGGGGGTCCTGGAGAAAGAGGCCGCGAGGGGGGAACCGCGAGGAAGGGATCCTCGAGGAAGATTCCACGAGGCGGTGGTTCCGAGGAGGGCTCCTCGAGACGAGAGTATGTTCGGCAGAGAAAAACTCGTCTGCCATGGTATGGGGTTTGTCGAGGAAGATTCCTCGAGGCGGGTTTGTCGAAGGGGTTTCCTCGAGGGTGTTGCCCTCTGCAGTTGCCTCTTTGGTGAAAGAGTTCGTGCGAACAACATTCCCACGCACAGTTTCGGCGTTCTCCGCCTCGTCGTCAGTGGAATCGTTGTACTCATCGTACACGGGTTCGGCATACGCCGTCTCGTCGTAGATCGACTCGTCATACACGGTTGCATCGTGTTCCGCCTCATCGTACGTTAGTTCGTCGTATTCCGGGATAGCCACCTTGAACGCCGCTACCATTCGCGCATCTATCTGGACCGCCACATCTGAGATTCTGCCCGACCAAGTTGGCTTGGTCGTCCTTGGTGTCGGATCTGCCTCGACGTCGTCGCTCCGGTTGATGACGCAGCAACGCAGCCATCTGTTGGGTCAGCAAGTCCATCTGAGCGCGCAATCCGTCGACCTATTCTTGTCTCACCATATCCTCTGCACAACGTCGTGAACGACTCGCTTCTACGGTGCCTCTACACAGAAACGAATGGCTCTGATACCAACTAATGTAGATCGGACTGATGTAACAAAGAACGTGTCTCAACAAGAATCAACTCGGTTTTTCAAAGCAAAAGCTTCAAATTTCTATTCATCCAAATCTGCTGAAATACAATACATCCCACTCTCTTATACAGAGGTAAGGTCTAAACCAAAAAGATAGAAAAAATGAAACAAATTCCTTAAATCACTTTAACTAAAATGAAAATAATATAATAATAATTAAATAAAGGATATCTTGAAGATATCCGCATCACCCCCTTTAAGTAATTCCTACCTATGTGGCAATCAGCCTTTGCCACGTGGCATGCCACGTAATTATTATATATTTTTAATATTTTTTATAGAAATGTTTTTTTTAAATATTTTTATTTTAAACAAAATTATTTTTTATTTTTATTCTTAATAATTTTTTTTCAATAATTACAAATAATGAATATTTAAATTTAAATATTCATTATTGGTTATAATTATTTTTTTATAGAACGAAGTAATTTTCATCGCTCACGGTTCACTTGAACTCCATTTCCGATTTGGTTCACGCGTAGAATAAAATTGTTTAATTTGTTTAATAATAATAACTAATAAACACATACATAATGTTTAAAAAGTCAAGACATAATTAAATATACACCACCTATTCAAAAACAAAAAATAGTAGTCATATTTATATTTAATAAAAAATTATTTTTATTTGTTTGCATTTTAGAATAATAATAATTGTTTAATACGTTTATTTATTTATATATTAAAATAATATTTTTAATAAAAATATTTAAAAAAGTATTTAAAAATATAATAATTACGTGGCATGCCCACGTGGCGGCCAAGTGCCATGTGGCATGCCACGTGGCAAAGGCTGATTGACACATAGGTAGATTTTCTCGGTCAACTCCCAAATACTAAGTTTAGGTACTTTTGCCGTTATTTACAGAGGTTGTATACGCAGCAGAGAATTTGACCAAATGTTAGGTATTTTTGCCGCAATTAACGCTTTTTTTAAAATATAAAAATTTTTGAAAGCATTTTTTTGATTTTAAGATATATTAATTAAGATGTTTTAAGATACAAATGATTTATGTAACGGACTTGGTGAATTTTTAGCAGAAAACAGGATTTGGGAGTGCAGTAGAGAGAGTCATTAATTTGGCAATTCATAATCGTACAGCCATTTTATTTTATTTTATTTTATTTATTTATTTAAAAGGAAAAAAGATTGCAACCCAAATCTGCGATTGAATTCAACTCTCTGAGTCTGAAGAAGCACCCACACTTCCATTGGAGAAGAAGAAGAGCTCAGCTGGTGAGGAAGAAGATGAAGCCGCGCTTCACCTTCTTCTTCCTCCTCTTAGCCTCCTCTTGATTCCCATGGCTACTTCTCAGCACCGCTGCGTTTTCGGTAATCTTTGCAAACTCCGCATTCCTATACGGGATTAGGTCAGAAAAAAGGTCGAGCTTTAGGGGATTTCGGCTCTGTAATTCGCTATGAATTTTGTGATTCAACAGTTGGGAATATTCCTTATGACGCTACCGAGGAGCAGCTTGTGGAGATTTGCCAGGAGGTTGGCCCTGTCGTGTCTTTCAGGTCTCTTTCGATACCTTCGAAGCTCCTTTGTTGTAGTTTTTGAATGAAGAGCCCTTATGCAAGTGTATTCCCTTCTTCGTGTGGCAGATTAGTTATTGATAGAGAGACCGGGAAGCCGAAAGGTTACGGGTTTTGCGAGTACAAAGACGAGGAGACCGCTCTAAGTGCTCGGCGTAATCTTCAGGGTTACGATATCAACGGGCGCCAGCTTCGGGTTGATTTTGCTGAGAATGACAAAGGTCTTGACAGAGGCCGAGAACAGGTGATTCGTAGCGACGACCGCTATTCTCTGCGTGAATTCTGCATATGTTGTCGATTAATATAGCTTGTTCGAAGTGTCTTTCTGTAAAATACTGAAGCGATGCCATTCTCTTGCAGGGTCGTGGCGGACCTGGGCTTCCCCCAACCTCAAGTGTTGGTTAGATTTCTATTTCTCTTAGCATTTAATTTTCTTTTAAGAATAATTTACAACTGATGATTTATCTTTTTTCATTTGATCATCAAGTTATTGTATCCCAAAGAAACTCACTTCTTTTTTTCCGTTGCACATTGAAGACCCTTCAAAAAAAGCTGGTGCTTCGACGATCCGTGGAGACTCTGCACTTTATCAACCGATCGGTCCCCAAATCGCTCTCAATGCTCAAGCTGTGATGGCTGGAGCTCTAGGCTCTGCCCAGGGTCAGTTGGCATCAACTAATGATCCTTTAACTCTACACCTTGCCAAATTCTCTAGGAATCAGCTGAACGAAATTATATCCGAGATGAAGGTCTGCAGATCGGGTGAAATATCTATCTTCGTTTTTATAAGTTACTGTACATTTATCATTCTTGTTCTTAATGACAGTTAATGGCCACACAAAACAAGGAATCTGCTCGCCAGCTACTACTTGCAAGGCCACAGCTATCAAAAGCTATATTCCAGGTAATTTTGGCTTTTGGTATTTATTTAAACGATAATAATGTACATACTTGGCTCAATTTTCGTCGCACACCCTTAAGCAATGTCTTACCATTTTCTGGGGTCATAATGTAATGTCCTTTAAGCAAACATGGTTATGATCCTTTTTGTTCCCACTTGCCTATATATTCTTCTCACTATAATCAGATTCTTCGCACTTTAATCGGTTATCGATTCTTAATTCCAATAGGATGACGAACGTAATTCCTAATTCCTTTATATGTACTCTTATTTGAAACAAGGAATGCTTGTATGGATCCTATATTATCCTAAAGCTCATTAATCTCAAAATTAACGAACTAAACCGCTTACATTATATGTAGGTATTTATACTAAATTTGTTAACTTGTACTTATAGCTCTCCTGGGGATACCAGATTAGTTTGTATCTCACTTTAAAAATTTCTGGTCTTTGATATTATAAGCCACGGGCCCATGGTTTCCACAAAAAAGATACATTTCCAGAGAATCTTATGATTTATCGCAAAGTTATAGATGAACACATATAAGCTGACTTTGGACCGCATAATAGATTATTTCTTGACTTATTCCGAATTACGGAACTTTTCTCTCTTTGCAGGCACAGATCATGCTAGGGATGGTGACACCACAAGTGGTTTGTTCCAACGCCTATTCACTCACTTCCTTATCAGTAACTTGTATTTCTTCTTAATTTGTAATACGTAAATATGATGCCTCTTCTTTTATTTTGCAGTTACAGATGCCGAATCTAGCACAGAGTAGTTTGCAGTCTGGTTTGTTACCCAAAGCTCAAGAAGGTCAACTTTCTAACGTACCGCAAAATGAGCGCACCCAATTTCCCATCCCTTTACAACTCCCTAGTCAGCCTTTCAGTCAAATTCAACAGCAACAGCTTGCAATACCAGGGAGTTATTCGACTTTTCCTCCGCCTCAACCCCATTCTTCAAGTGTACCACATATTCAGGCACTGAACCAGCAATTGCAACTCCCTGCATTTCAAAACTTGCCAGCTGGCGTTGTAACTTCGGGGCATAGTACTCAAATGCTTCATTCAAATGCAACTCTTTTACCTCGCCAGTCATTACCCGATACACGATATCAGGTGTGTAGTTTCTCTTTCATTCCCATAATAGTTCCAACCAAGTTTCAAAAACTGCAAGTTTTGCCTGTTAATCACTTGTCGCTTGTCATCGATATAAACTCGAAGATAACCGTTTTTCGTTTTATGAGTTCTCGAGCTGAGGATTTCATTCTGGTCATTTTTGTTTTATTTTTTATTTTCCTACGCGGGGGGTTTATATAATGAGTTTATTATTTATATAATGAATCTGTTTCAATGGAAAATGTCTAAATAACGTGTAGATTTTGTTATATCACTTATCAATTAGCGAGAGTGCACATCTTATACCTAATCAGAGGCGATAACTATGATTTTATTAATTAAATACAATGACCACATATGAATGATTTACAAAATTTATTCCAACTTTCTATATATCTGCTCAATGATGTAGCAACGAGTAAGTCGCAGACCTACTCTCTATTAATGGAATGCAACACAGATAGCTTTTCTATACATATTTTTACGTTTTCTTATATTTTTAGTTTCTATGGGTATTTATATAAGTGTTGTCTGACGAACTTTATTTTAACAGCCTGGTCCTTCAATACCGTCAGGCACTTCACAGCCAATGAGTAATAATACAAAAACAAATTTGCCTCTCAGGTTAGCTGAGAGAGCAAGTTCCGTGGAAATAAATGCCCCCCCTTCGAAAATGTTGAAAATGGCCGACGGAACTAAATTGAAACCAACTCTGAATTCGAATAACGCTAACGGATCTATACCGCTCCATATCTCGGGAGTGGCCTCATCATCTGCAAATGCTGTTCCGAAGTTAGAGACGCTGCAATCTAGGAAGCAAATATCTCAGGTAATAAACATTTCCTTGTCCTTAAATTATCTTTAGCATCTGGCTAAGTTATAAGTCTTGCCCACTCCAAGCGAGACAAGTAGAAAGCTGCAATCTTTAACAGAACCCGCAATCTCACATTAATCATTTTCTTTTTATCTTCTCAAACTATGAAAACCCAATTTCTTCTTCCTCAATTATGATTCAAGTACGAGGGTCTTGTCTCTTCGTGCTCATCGCCGAGATCGGACTCTCTATTCGTTGCCGACAAGGCCATTCCCTTGCTCCACCTCTTTTTCATTTCGAATAAACCCTTTTAGAACAAGAAGAAGAAACTCTTTAGCTTTATAAATTTCTGTTGTGAAGCAGGCACAGCTTCCTTCTGGGGTTGAGCCGGGCCTTTTGCAACAAGTTCTGAGCCTGACGCCGGAGCAGCTGAGTTTATTGTCACCGGAGCAGCAGCAGCAAGTGATGCAGCTTCAACGGATGCTACGGCAAGAACAGTCATAGCGAATATTTATTGGTCATTTTATTTAAAAAAAAAAGGGAAAGCTGATGCATTTGCCTGAGCAATAAAAGCTTTTTCCATCAATCCATTGAAGAAATAGTAATGTATTTAGGTGATGTCATATAGAAAAGCAAATTTTGTGTAAACTCTAGTTGAGACATAAAATTAATTACACGTTTGGGTTACTTCTCAGATTCACTTTTTATTTCCTTTCTATTTTTATGTTTTATTTTTTATTTTGCTATCGAAGTTTGTCATAGTTTATTGAATCCTAGTGGATAAATGGATGGAATGAAATGAAATATGATTATATGCAACTCATAATGTCTTGTATGATTTATTTTCTCTTTTTTTTTTTTCTTTTTCAACAAGGTGTCACATCACAAGGGCCCAAACCAAATTACTCCCAGTTCCTATAATAGTTTTTTTTTCTCATTCCTTCATCAATTGTTAGAACTTAACCAAAATGAATACTTAACCAAAATGAATCCCAAAATGCAAAATGTAAACATCTTTGGCGTTCTCTACATTTAGTTTTACACATCTCACTTTTTGTTCACTTTCTCCCTTGAAGTTTTTGTAAATTAATATTATCGAGACATGAGATTCAATTTAGAGAGAGATTAATTTATTTATAAGATTTTATTAATTTATAGAGTATTTATCGAAATTCTAAGAAATGAATTTGATTAGATGTATGCAGTTTATTTTTAATTATTAAGGAAAAATAGCATTATTGTTGATAAAGCACGTTTAGAAACAATTTATTGTATTTTACTATTGTTTTTTTTTCTCTTAAAAATTTAAAACAATTTATTGTACTGTAACTAATATAATGTTCATCAGATGACAAACATATTATATATATATATATATATATATATATATAGAGACAAGATAAAAGGAAATCTAACCAAGCTTGCTTCACCTAGTGGTAACTTCACTACATACGTTTCGAAGAGGTCACGGGTTCAAACTCTATTAAACGCAAATACGTGCTCCATTTACATATTGTAAACTTGGCTTATAGAGCCACTTGTTCTGACATTGAATATATCTAGTAATGCGAGAGTGCATTGTACCATTCGTATCACCTTTTTTTTTTTTAAAAAAAACATATTTAATCGTACTCGCGGCCTCTTATTATCCAAAAGGTGTCATAAAAGTAACAATGTCATTAATTGTCAAAACTTTTGGATGCGATAAGAAAAATTATAGATGAGCTAAAACAATCATAGATGTCCTTAAATATATTCTTATATTGTTTCAGTATATATGTAGTTTTTTTTATTTTTTTTATTTTTTATGAATGGGACTACATGTTCTCCATCACGCTAAGATGATATATTCTTAGTTAAGTGTTAGATTACGTGTACATAAATATTTATTAGTCAAATCTGTTGTAACTAAGTTAGTTCCACTTACTTAGGATTCGTTGTGTATTTATTTATTTCAGATTTGAATATTTCATTGTTTAGTTAGAAACAATCCTATTAGTTAGGAAGTCAATTCAGTTTTGTATTCCTATATATTTTTGAATCATTAATGGAATAATCACTACGCTTAAATATATTTGCTCTCATGGTATCAGAGCTATAAACACCTATATAGGTTCTTCCAATCATAAATGGCTGAACCAAGTACTAATAGCACCAGGTCTACTGGTGACACTAATCAATCTAGTGGATCGAATTCAATCTCCACTACTGAATCCCTTCAAAATTATTCCATTACCTCTCTTAAACTAAATGGAGGTAATTTCATGGAATGGTCTCAGTCGGTGAAACTCTTTGTGCAAGGGAAATGCAAGTTTGGCTACTTGTCAGGAGCGACCAAGCAACCAGATCCAACCGAGAACGAAGCTGGCTACGAGAAGTGGGAGGCCGAGAACTCAATGATCATGTCATGGCTCGTCAACTCTATGGAGGCGAGCCTTGGACGGACCTACCTATTTCTTCTTTCTGCTCATGCGATCTGGACAACAGTGAAGGAGACGTACTCAGACCTTGGAAACGCAGGACAACTCTTCGAGATCAAGACCCGGTTAAGGAAGGCGAAACACGGAGAAAAGACGGTCACTCAGTACTACACCAACCTCAAACTGTTGTGGCAAGAGCTTGATCTCTACTGCAATTACGAGTGGAGTTGTTCTAAGGATAGCGCCTTCTACCAAAAGACCATCCAAAAGGAACGAGGGTTCGATTTCCTTGTTGGACTCAACAAAGAGCTCGATGAAGTCCGAGGAAGAGTTCTTGGCCGTGAACCACTACCGAGCACAAGAGAAGTCTTCGCCGAGGTTCACCGAGAGGAGACCCAACGTCAAGTCATGTTGGGCAATGTCGACGACATAACACCAGCTCTGATCGAAACCACTGCCATGTTCTCTCAACGCTCCGCCAAATCCAACCAACGTTTCTCCAAGAAACCTGATCGCCCGATCGGCGACTACTGCAACAAGCTCGGACATATCAAGGCCAAATCCTGAAAACTTCATGGAAAACCAGCCGACTTCCAGCCATCCCAATGATCATCCCGTGACAACAAAGGAGCTTATCTAGCGGTTTCCAACGACCAATCAGCGAACCAGTCTTTCTTCAACAAAGAAGACTTAGAGCAAATGTATAAGTTGTGGACCTCACATAAGTCATCATATTCCTCATCTCCACTTGCCCGAAAAGGTATCTATATAGCCCTAAGCGTAGCCACAAAAACCCCGAGCAATTGGATCATAGATTCTGGTGCTACTGACCACATGACCGGATCTTCTTATTTGTTCAACTCATATTTTCCATGTTTTGGCTTTGAGAAAGTAAGGGTTGCCAATGGTTCTCTATCACCAGTTGCTGGGAAAGGTTCCATAATCATCTTTCCATCCATTACCCTAAACAATGTCTTGCATGTTCCTAATCTCACATATAATCTGCTGTCCGTGTACAAATTAGTCACTGATTCTCAATGCCGACTCACCTTTTTACCTTCTGGTTGTTTACTTCAGGTGCTGCGCTCGGGGAAGATGATTGGCAATGTTGAAGCGCACGGGGGACTCTACCGTCTCGACTCGCAATTCAACTCGAGTAAACAAATTCAGAAAACTCAATGTTCTAGTTTCCTTTCCTTAACCGATGAAATAATGTTATGGCATTTTTCGTTTAGGCCATCCTAGTTTTGGGTATTTAAGACATTTGTTCCCTACTTTGTTTTGTAATAAAAACGCCGATTCTCTACAATGTGAGATATGCGAGTTAGCAAAGCATAAAAGAACCTCTTTTCATCAATTAAATATTCTCCATCAAAACCCTTTTCATTAATACACAGTGACATATGGGGACCATCCCGTGTTAAAAATATTTCAGGAACAAGATGGTTTATCACTTTTATAGATGACCACACAAGAAATACGTGGATATATTTGCTAAAAGAAAAATCTGAAGCAACAAATACTTTCAAAATATTTTACAACATGATTGAAACACAATTTCAAACTCAAATTCAAATATTCAGAACAGATAATGGTAGGGAATATTTCAATGGCATCTTAGGCCAATTCTTAACTGAAAAAGGCATTCTCCATCATAGTTCTTGTGTTGATACACCTCAACAAAATGGTATTGCCGAAAGAAAAAATAGACACCTTCTCGAAGTTACCCGGGCTTTAATGTTTTCTATGAATGTTCCTAAACGTTTTTGGGGAGATGCTATATTAACTGCTTCATATCTAATTAATAGAATGCCAAGCAAAGTACTTAGCTATCAATCCCCTGTAAAAACTCTTCAAAATTGTTTTCCGGAAAATAAATGCTTTACTAATTTATCTCCAAAAATATTTGGATGTACAGTTTTTGTTCATATTCACGATCACAAAAGAGGTAAATTAGATCCAAGAGCTACTAAATGCATTTTTCTAGGATTTTCTCCAACTCAAAAAGGATTCAAATGTTTTGACCCTAGCTCGGGTAAAATCTTTATAAGTATGGATGTTACATTTTTTGAAACAAAACCTTTTTTTTGAGAAAACTTCTCTTCAGGGGGAGAAGAATCATAATGAAGATCAGTTTTGGGAAGCTGAAGTCCTACCCTTGGTCGAAATTTCTGAAAATGCCCAAACTATCGATGTTCCTCAAATAGAGAGTGAAAATAATGATATATCCTCAGTTAGAATCTGAAACTAGTCCTATTGAGGAACAATCTACTGAATTCAGTGTTCAATCGAGGGGGAACGCGAGGACAGCGAGTGATTCTCCAATGCTACCATCATCGGAACCGAGGACAAATCAAGGTAACACTTCTTCACAATCCGTTTTTTATCAAACTAATGAATCATTAGAAGATTCAGCCAACCCAAAGTCAGTAGATTCATCCCATAACAACCTAAATGAACCCATTGCCCTACGAAAATGAACCCGAACCTGTACCAAATTTCCTGTGTACCCACTGTCAAATTACGTGTCATATCAAAACTTATCTCCTAGTTACAGGGCTTTCACTGCCAACATGACTAATGATGAGGTTCCTAACTCTATACAAGAAGCTCTAAGTATTCCTAGGTGGAAGGAGGCAGTCTTGGAAGAAATGAGGGCCCTTAAGAAAAATGAGACATGGGAGATCACTGAATTACCAAAGGGCAAACGAACGGTGGATTGCAAGTGGATATTTACAATCAAATATAATGCAGATGGTAATGTGGAAAGATACAAAGCAAGATTGTTTGCTCGAGGGTTCACGCAAACCTATGGTCTCGACTAAGAAGAAACGTTTGCCCCGGCTTAACACGGTTCGAGTTTTGCTTTCTTTAGCTGTGAATCTGGATTGGCCCTTGCTACAATTCGATGTCAAAAATGCGTTCTTAAACGGTGAGCTAAAGGAAGAAGTATTCATGCAAGTTCCACCCGGCTTCGACAATAACTCAAGTGCAAAGGTTTGCAGGTTGAAGAAAGCCTTATATGGCCTAAAACAATCACCCAGAGCTTGGTTCGGACGATTTTCCAAAGCAGTGAAGGATCAGAATTACAAGCAAGCTCATTCAGACCATACTATGTTCTACAAGCACACTCCGGGAGGAAAAACAGCCATATTAATTGTTTACGTGGATGATATGGTCATGACAGGAGATGATGAGGCAGAACTCAAAAAGCTTAAGCATTTTTTGGCTCAACAGTTCGAGATAAAAGATTTGGGAAACCTCAAGTATTTTTTGGGTATGGAAGTAGCAAGATCGGCTAAAGGAATTGCTATCTCACAACAGAAGTATGTACTCGATCTCCTAACGGAAACAGGTCTTCTTGGGTGTAAGCCATCCGCAACACCAATCGATCCCAACCACCGACTCAAAAATAAGGAAGGAGATGCACCGACCAACAAGTCTAGATACCAAAAGCTCGTCGAAAAATTGATTTATTTGGCTCATACTCGCCCCGATATTGCGTATGCAGTGAGCCTCGTAAGTCAATACATGCATTGTCCATCAGAAAGTCACATTGCTGCTGTGTATATAATACTACACTACCTCAAGGGTAGTCCAGGCAAGGGCATAATCTTCCAGAAGAATGACACCAGGCAGATCGAAGTCTTTACTGACGCTGATTGGGCCGGATGCTTAGATGATCGGAGATCAACTTCGGCATATTGTACGTTCGTTTGGGGAAATCTAGTGACATGGAGAAGTAAAAAGCAACAGGTAGTGGCTCGAAGTAGTGCAGAAGCTGAGTTCCGAGCTATGGCACAAGGGGTCTGCGAAGTTTTGTGGATCAGGAGTATTCTGGAGGAGCTGCAGATCATGTCAAGCTCACCAACGAAGCTATTTTGTGACAATAAATCTGCGATTAGCATTGCTCATAACTCGGTTCAACACGACCGGACTAAGCACGTGGAGATCGATCGCCATTTCATAAAGGAGAAACTCGATAGAGGATAAATCTGCATGCCATTCGTTCCCACGATTGAACAGCTCGCAGATGTATTCACGAAGGGTCTATACCGATAGCAGTTTGATGTATTCACGAAGGGTCTATACCGACAACAGTTTGAAGATTGTCTAAGCAAGTTGGGCATGAATGATATATTTGCACCAACTTGAGGGGGGTGTTAGATTACGGGTACATAAATATTTATTAGTCAAATTCTGTTGTAACTAAGTTAGTTCCACCTACGTAGGATTAGTTGTGTATTTATTTATTTCAGATTTGAATATTTTATTGTTTAGTTAGAAACAAACCAATTAGTTAAGAAGTCAATTCAGTTTTGAATTCCTATATATTTCTGAATCATTAATGGAATAATCACTACGCTCAAACAAATTTGCTCTCATTAAGTTTTCACTAATTTGTTGTTGGAATTCAACTTTGAAGAGGTTTCTAACATTTGTTTTCTTCTAGTTGTCCGTTGAAATGTCTTCTTTATTTGAAGATCCAAACAATATAAATAATTTATTCTAATGGTTAAAATATCAAGCAAAAAAAAAAAGTTAGCGAAAATCTGCAGATTACAAAGCTGCGTTATCTAAACCGATGCTCAAAGTTGAATGGACTGAAATCAATTACATCCTCTTATTGAATTAAAGTTCTATTTTTCTTGTAAATAAATATGTATTATGTTAGTGCATTAAGATTCAAGTATTAGAGTTTATCCGGCCCATTAAGTTATAAAGTTTAGCCTATTCAGCAGTTCCGAAATCAATAAGATACGAGTAAACGAATATCTTTGAGGCGAACACTTCCAAAATGTTATTCGCTCAAACCCGATATTTTCCCGTATAAATATCCATGTTTCGCTCCGATAGATATCGATATTGTCCAAGAGTTTATATTTCTAAGTCCGCAACTTCACGACCACTATTATATAGACGGATGCCAGAAGCATAGATCTGCAAAAACAATCAAGTGTCAACTATTTCAACTACAAAATTCAAGGCTAAAATAAACACACATCTATTAAAAAATAATTAAGAAAGTTGAAATATCTAAAATGATACCTGATGCAGTGAGCTATAATGATCATATCTGCCTTGGAGGAGCCATCATTTGTGTGTCATGACATAATTACATGAATATTTGACACAAAGCAATGAGCAGTGCCACGGAACTCGGCATTCACAGAGCTATTCTGCGGAGCGTTCTTGCAGCGACGCGAGAGATTAACCGACCAGATAGATCTGCTGGCAGCCTCAGCAGCTGCTGTTGTGTTTCTGGCGAGAGCTGCCATTTCATGAAATTATCGTCAAAATTAATGCGACGTCAAAGATGATAGCGATTTTTATTTTTTTTTGGCTCGGATATGGCGAAGTTAATTTACGCAAAGTACTCGACTTTTGTGGTAAAAGCTAAAAGTTTGTGTCAGCTTTCTATATCCGAGAGTACTACAAAGCAACATGTTACGTGCCCGGGATTGAGACCGAGTGACAGGTCGACTTCTTCCTTCTTCCCTTGCTGTAGACGATTGCTGCCTGCCTCCCTGTGTCGCTGTTTTCCTTCCTCGTGCCGTGGCTACTGTCGACCGTAATCCTAGGGTTTATCTAGGAGATTGCGTCAAAAGTAAAAAAAAGCAAGAGAGAGAGAATAATTCTTCCACAAATCCTAATCTCTACGGGAGATTAAAATCTGATTTTGGAAGCTATCTTTTATTAATAAAATCAGCCCTTATATAGGCAATTTACAGCTCGCAAAAATCCCCTCCAAAATAGGAACTAACTCAATAGTAAATAAAATAGAATAATCCTAATTCGACCAACTAATTAAATCGACTAACATCCCTAAATTAAATTAAATAAAACTTAATGAAAGCCTAAATAAAATAATGACTATTTAGCCCTTATTCCTAGCCACTTATTGTCGCTTCCGTTCTTTTGCGTCTATGATACGTGTACCTAAATCTCGGGTCCGTATCATTACTCCCCTCCTCGACTATGAACTTGTCCTCAAGCTCAAGCTCCGGGAATGCCTCCACCAATGTCGCCGCGTGCTCCCACGTAGCACTTTCCGGCGCATTGCTGTCCCATTGGACCAAAACTTCTCTTTCCCCCAATCGGCTTCGTGCTCGGAGTAGTATGGCCGGTTTCTCCGGAATCGTGTGGCCGTCGAAGAGCTTTGGTAAGGTTCCCGCATCCGTTGGTTGTTCGCCTTTATGCGCCTTGAGCAAGGAAACATGAAACACGTCGTGGATTCGGGTACCCGTTGGCATCTTTAATCGATAAGCCACTGAACCGACTCTCTCCACCACTGAGAATGGTCCATAAAAGCGTGGAGAAAGCTTGTGATACGCCGCTTTAGAGGCTGTAATTTGTCGATACGGGTGTAGTTTTAACCACACCCAATCCCCCGCCTTGAATTCCACTAGTCGATGGTTTCCATCGTACACCTCCTTCATTCGTCGTTGTGCCTCGACTAATCGTGTCCGTGCCTCGGAAAGAATTACCGCACGACGTGTAAGTGCCACATCTAAGTCTTCCACAATCGTACTTCCCGCTGTATAGTCCAAAAGTCGAGGCGGCTCTCGTCCGTAAACCAAGTGAAATGGCGTTGTCTTTGTTGCCGAGTGAAACGATGTATTATAAACGAACTCGAGCCACGGTAGCCACTCGAGCCACCGTTTCGGGTTGTCACCCGTTGTACACCGAAGATACATCTCCAAAGTACGGTTCACCACCTCGGTTTGCCCGTCCGATTGAGGATGGTAGGCCGTAGAAAAATTCAGCGTTGTACCCGCGAGTCGAAAAAGTTCTCGCCAAAATTTGCTACGAAAAACCTTGTCCCGATCGGACACGATGGACTCCGGAAACCCGTGTAACCGAACAATATCGCCAAAGAAAGCCTTTGCCACGGTTGTGGCGGTAAATGGGTGACTCAAGGGAATAAAGTGTGCATATTTCGAGAACCGATCCACCACCACCATGATGACGTTTTTCCCGTGCGATGACGGAAGCGCCTCCACAAAGTCCATCGATATATCGGCCCACACTCTATGAGGAATTGGTAGGGGCTGTAGTAAACCCCCCGGTTGGAGCGCTTCCCATTTATTTTTTTGGCATGTTTGACATTTTGCCACGAACTCTTGAACCCTCTTCTTCCATCCTCGCCAATAGAAATCTCGCCTAATTCTCTCCATTGTCTTTTGTACCCCTTCGTGTCCAAGGTTGTGAAACCCCGCAATAACATCATCAATTAAAGGCGACGTCTCTCCTAACACCGCTCGTTTCTTGTACCAAATCAGCCCTTCGCGGATCTCCCAATGATCGGCCATCTCTCCCGCCAAAACCCGGTCTCGGAGCTCTTGGAGAGCCTTGACCGAACTGACCTCGTCCCGAAGCTTGGCCGTGAAGCTCGTGCTACCAACACCGAACGCGTGTAAGCTACACTTCGCCCCTCCCTCCTCCGGTTCGTCCCTTCGTGAGAGTGCATCCGCTACTTTGTTCAATGATCCCGCACGGTATTCGACTGTAAAGTCGTAACCGAGAAGCTTGCTCACCCAATGAATTTGCGGGGGGGTCGTCAGACGCTGCTCCAATAAGTGCTTTAGGCTAGAATGGTCGGTCCGGATCGTGAACTCGCGTCCCCAAAGATACGGTCGCCAATGTATAACCGCCTTAGCGAGTCCGATGAGCTCACGCTCGTACGCCGCGAGTTTGGAGTGTCTATCCGCTAGTTTGCGGCTGAAAAACGCAACCGGGTGTCCCCGTTGTTGTAGCACTGCTCCTATGCCACTTCCGGAAGCGTCGCATTCCACTATAAATGGCTCCGTGAAATCCGGTAAAGCGAGAACCGGAGATTCGGAAAGTGCCTTCTTTAGACCGTCGAATGCCTCGGACGCTAAACCATCCCAATGAAATCCGTTTCGCCGGAGAAGACTCGTCAACGGGGCTGCGATGACCCCATAATCCCGAATGAATTTCCGATAGTATCCGGAGAGACCGAGGAAGCCCCTTACCCCACGAGTTGTCGTCGGAGGTGGCCAAGCGGTGACCGCCTCTACCTTTGTCTTGTCGACCCGAACTCCGGCATGAGAGATAACATGGCCGAGGTACCCGACCTCCGTTCGTCCGAATGCACATTTTGTCTTCTTAAGAAACAGCCCGTGCGTACGAAGACGCGCAAAAACAGCGCGCACGTGAGTAATATGTTCGTCCCACGTTCGACTAAACACGAGGATGTCGTCAAAAAAAACTAGAACGCTTTTCCGGAGCATATCGTCGAATACCGAGTTCATGAGTCCTTGAAATGTCGATGGAGCGTTCGAGAGGCCAAATGGCATAACGAGGAACTCAAAGTGGCCATGGTGTGTTCGGAAAGCCGTCTTCTCGATGTCGTCTTCGTGCATTCGAATTTGGTGGTAACCGGCTGTGAGATCGAGTTTGGTGAAATAACGAGCTCCGTGGAGTTCGTCGAGCAGCTCGTCGACCACCGGAATTGGGAATTTGTCCTTAACGGTGACTTTGTTTAATTCCCGCGAATCCATACACATCCTCCACGAGCCGTCCGACTTCTTGACGAGGAGAACCGGTGATGAGAATGGGGATGTACTTCGCCTAATAATGCCCGCCTTGAGCATCTCCGCGCATTGACGTTCAATCTCATCTTTTTGGAGATGTGGGTACCGGTACGGGCGTACGGCGACGGGGTCGGTGCCGGTTATGAGCCGAATACGGTGGTCACAATCCCGCCGCGGTGGCAGTCCCTTTGGCAGCGCAAAAATATCACCAAATTCCTCAATGAGTCGGCCAATATCCGAGTCTTTTCCCCCGTTAGCGAGAGTCCATAACTCCATCTTCGCTGCCCGGTGTTCTTGTAATTCAGCCGAGGGTGGAATGGGTGGTTTGGTGATGAAAACTTCCGCATCGTCGAACCATGCTTCCAAATCTTCGTCCGGCGCAAGGTCTAAATGATTTAGGCTTGCATCTAAAGCCTTCTTGTCGGCCTCACTTGTCCACCGAACCGAACGTCCTTCGAGATTGAAAGCTACGGTGGAATCGTTGCCGTTCCATAATACCTCCCCAAGTGCGTTTAACCATGACATGCCTAGTATAATGTCAAAACCCTCGAGTGAGATAACAAAACAATTAACATAGAATGTTACCCCTTGTACCGTCATAGGTACGTTCTTGCAATAGCCCTCGATGTTGAGTCGTCCACCGTTAGGCAATCCCACCGAGAGTCCGGGCTTTTTGAGGATTGGAAGGCCGAGCTCTTCGACAAAACTCTTCTTGATAAAATTGTGGGAACTTCCGGTGTCTAAGAGTGTCCAGCCGCTGCCGTCCTCCACCTTGGTCCGAACTTGGAAGGTCTGAGCCGTCTTTCTCCCCACGAAAGCGCATTCCGAGATGAATGCCGACTCAATTTCTTCGTCAAAGAAGTCTTCCGGATCGACGTTGGTGTCTCCCGCGGGCATAAGAACTGTGTGAAATAGGACCTTCTTGCACACGTGTCCAAACGTAAATTGGTCGTCGCAATTGAAGCAAAGCCCCTGTTTACGTCTCTCCTCCATCTCGGCGTGTGTGAGCTTCTTCTTCCATGGCTTTTTCGGTTCGCTGCCTTTATTCTCGGTTGTACGGTTGTCCGTATTGCTCGCTCCTCGTGTACCTGTGAGCCGAGTAGGAGCTGCTCCTCGAATACCGCTTGATTCTCGGATGGAATTTGGCGCATAGAACCCGTTGAAGGTGCGGGTTTTGTCGTAGGGAATACGGAAATCCGTGTTACGAGCAAACTTCATGGCTTCGAATATAGAGGTTGGCCGTTGGTGCTCGACCTCGCGTCGAAGTTCGTCGGTTAATCCTACACAAAACAGCCACATAAGTAGTTGATTGGACAGTTCATGATGCTTATTATTGAGCTTCGTGAAAGCCTTGCAATAATCGTCCACCGTCCCCGTTTGTCGGAGATTGGAGATCTCTCCGAGGGGGTTCGCCGTATCGGTAACGCCGAATCTGTCCATGCACACTGCTTTGAATTCCCTCCAAGTGAGATGACTATCGACCAGATTTCGGAGGCTATCGTACCACTCGTGAGCAGTTTCAGTGAGAGCGCCTCGAGCTTGTCGGACTTTGGCGTCGTCGTCAATGGTACATTGGTCGTCGAAATAGTCCTCGCACTTTTTAAGCCATGTGGCCGGGTTGGACCCGGGCTCTCCGTCGAAGGTGGGGAAATCCCCCCTCGGAATTGGGTTCTGTCCGGCTGTTTTTTCTGGTGGTTTTCCTCCTCCTTCACGTGTGCTTGCGCCATATGGTTTAACAGGCCAGTTTCTTCCAGTTTCTTCACTGGATTTTGCCTTCCGAGTGTAATCATCTTCTCTTGTTTTCATGGCATCGTCGTACCTCACATCGCTAGGAGTGTACGGGTTCCTTGGGTAGACCGAGCTTTTTGCGTCTCCGTCTAAAGGTATTCTGGCTTGACGAGGCGTCTCCTTTGGACGTGGTCCCTGAAAAATCTGTTCCGGTGGTTCGTGTGGACGTCGTTCCATCCATTCTCGATTGCGCCCTTCTGAGTTTTCTAACCTCTCCATGAGTCTAGCTATGCTCTCACTCAATCCTCCTGTGGCTTTCCCAACCTCGCTGGAAATCAGTGAGCTGACTTTTCCCATAATTCTTTCCTCTGCTGCGTTGATGCCGTCTGTCGTTACGGCCTTCTGATGAGCCAAAGCCCGCTGAACCTCTTCCTGCGTTGCCCCCCTTCCAGGCGATTCGCTTTTGTCCGGGGATTTCTCCCGAAGCGAAGCTCCATCTGAAGACATCGATCCGTCCTTCCCGGTTGGCTCTGATACCAAATTGTTACGTGCCCGGGATTGAGACCGAGTGACAGGTCGACTTCTTCCTTCTTCCCTTGCTGTAGACGATTGCTGCCTGCCTCCCTGTGTCGCTGTTTTCCTTCCTCGTGCCGTGGCTACTGTCGACCGTAATCCTAGGGTTTATCTAGGAGATTGCGTCAAAAGTAAAAAAAGCAAGAGAGAGAGAATAATTCTTCCACAAATCCTAATCTCTACGGGAGATTAAAATCTGATTTTGGAAGCTATCTTTTATTAATAAAATCAGCCCTTATATAGGCAATTTACAGCTCGCAAAAATCCCCTCCAAAATAGGAACTAACTCAATAGTAAATAAAATAGAATAATCCTAATTCGACCAACTAATTAAATCGACTAACATCCCTAAATTAAATTAAATAAAACTTAATGAAAGCCTAAATAAAATAATGACTATTTAGCCCTTATTCCTAGCCACTTATTGTCGCTTCCGTTCTTTTGCGTCTATGATACGTGTACCTAAATCTCGGGTCCGTATCACAACACTTCTCTGGTACTTTGATTCACATGAACTTGTTTGCATATTTAGGGTATTTTAGAAATAAGTGGCGCAAATTGATTACATATTTTTAGGGTATTTTATTTGGTTTTGTCATTTAAATTATGTAATTCTGCTTAGTTTGGTTAATTATGATTCACGGGTTTCTTTCGGTCCTGCCCATTAGATTGTAATCACTTATTCTATTTAATAAACCTTTTTTTAGATAATAGCCGGGCTCACTGGTCTCGTGATCTATTTAATACACCTTAAGCTAATGAAAAATGGAATAATCTTTTACTAAGTTAAATCTCTCTCAAAATACGGGAGTTGGGCTCGGTGAAGATTAGGCAACATTCCGGTTACGACTTACGGGAACGATTTTGGGTCGTAAAGAAAAAAAAAAAAACTACCTCACGAATAACTGAGAGAATAGGTAGAACATCTTGAACCGAAGTGAGTCGAGATATCACCAATGACAGGTCCTCCAAGTTTGTTTCCCGACTCGTGTTTTGCTCATTTTTTGCAACTGCCTGCATCAAATATGGCAGATGATGATTTAAGAGAATATTGCTCATCAAATCTGAAAGCAAATACCAAATGAGCGTGGATTTTTAGTGCATAGTATAATAGAATGCAACATAAAGCTTGTCTTTCTCCATATTCATTATCATGACTCATGAGTCATGACAGTCTAAAATGATAGTTTCACCAACAAATTGTTGGGTGATGAATTAGTCTTGCTCCATTAGATGAGATTTATCTTGCCTTGGTGGAGCTCTCTTTTTCATTGAGCCGAGACAGCAACAGAAAAAGGCCACGCAGATTTCTTAGATTGACTTTGTCTTCATCCGTCATTTTCGTTACCGGAAAAATTCCAGCCAGAGGCAGTCTCTCCGTCGCTGAAGATGATATGGCTACCCCAACTGCATCCAATCCCTGACAATTCCAAAAAAAAAAAAAAAATCGAGTTTTAGGTTCCAGAACATGTATTATGTCACGGACTGTGACTTTATATACATTGTTTAACTATAATGCCTTGTGATATAATTATGTTTCATTAATTAATGAATTAAGTTCCTTAAAATTTTTAGCGTTTAGGAAATCATGTTTTATGGTTTGTGCCTGGCCTATTAAGTTGTAGTGTTTGACTTGTTTAAAGAGCTCTAAGCAACAAGAATATATGACAACATAAACAAAATAACTAATAAATGGCATAAATAAATACTAATTCCGCTGCCTTGCCCTTCCTTCTTCGATGTGTAATTAATATCAATCGATGAATTAAACGCACTAAGGTGCAAAAGGGTTTCATCGGTTATAGACCTAGGACGAGATCCACAATCCGGATCATAACATATGTGCATGAATTATTCTCATCATATCTAGTATCTACCTTCGCAAGTTCTTGAAGCAGTAAATCTCTCATAAAGGAAGCCTGAAATTATTGGTAAAAATATCAGTGTTGTTCATTGAAAGGTTGATATGATAGCTGCGTTGCAGAAAAGGAATAGGAATAGGAATTATGAAATTCAGACCTTTTCAGTTAACATAAAAGAAAGTATTTGCTTTAAATCTTCTCTGGAAGAAGCACTATCTTCCTGATCGGACTTGTCGGTTCTTGCACGAAGGGACTGCAGAAACACTATTGTCATTAATCAATAATGAAGTAAGCATAATTAATAATTAAACATTAATCCCTCACTTTCTATTGCTTGCAATATATACAATCCTCAAGTTACGGAGAGAGACAAAATAAACTCACCTCTGTTAGCAGCGATTCCAAACGATCAATTCTGAAAACACCTTCCTGCCAAGACACGAGATTTTACGAGAAGACGAAATAGAAGCATGCTCAAACAGATAAGTATAAAGTTGACCAAGATAAAAGGTTAGTAAAAGTCGTTGCGGTTTTACCTTATAGAGAAGCGATTGCAAGGAGGCCTTCAGCTTCGGCGAGCCATCAGTTAGTACCTTTTTAGCAATCCACGGGTATGTACTGCCTAATACTTTATAGTTTGGATTGGAACTTACAGCAATTCCTTCCAATACAGCCAGGCTGAGACCCAAAAGAAAACCGAGTACTAAAAAAAAGAGAACAGTTTGTATCGCTTAGCTGCATATAGAAACCGTGTTATTATATCATTGACAGATTCGTACCTTCGAATGACAAGAGAAAAGTACGAAGGAATTCTAAATTTGAACTGATACCTGCGAAGGGAGACAGTTAACAAAAACAAAAAACTAAACCGAATTTCTTACAGAAAACAAAATCAAAATTTTAAAAACTTCAGAAAACGAATATACATGAGGATATGATCACAATGACTACGTTTACGGGTTAAGGAAATCTAGAGAAGAGCTTACATGGTGAATCCTAAGTCTCCCAACAGGTTCCCAAAGCTGATATTACGCACTCCTTTTTCAACAGCGTTTTGAAAAACACCTGCATTTGCTTACTTTATATTACTCCCTAAACATGTCAATAAGGCCAAAGACCATTAAATTTGGGTTATTTGCATAAGTATCCCCCAATCATGTTGATAGTTTGCAAATACCCCATTGACACTCAATTTTTCGTGCACATATCCCATGACAGGAAATTTTAGCGGAATCAACATAATATCTATATTTCAACAGTGTATTTGTCATTTTAGCCGTTACTTGCCACAATGTCTCCGTGTCATAAAATTTTGATATCTGTTGAGAATAGTAATGTATACATGCACAATAATTTGTAATTATATAGAAATTGTACATAGCATAAAGAGGCTGGATATGAAAATGATACCCCCCAAAATATGCATGCTAAACATGAGATCAAAGGGGATGTAAGCAAAGAAAAAAAAACGATTAAGGGGTATTTGTGTAATATATGACTTGAATTAAGGTTATGTGTGGAAAAATACTTAAATTTTAAAGACATAATTGTATAAGAAACTTGTAAGTTCATGTAAGACGAGAAGATAAACCTGTTAATGCTTTTGTCACCTCCTCTCTATCAGCTGTTGCTGGAAGAAGCCTGAAAGTTTGTTGAAAAATTAAGCTTAGTAAGAGTGTACATCGATGATATCGACTTTTTGGTACCCAAGTTAGGTGGCACAGTACCCTAGTGTTACGAAATCCTTAGCTAGAGCATCGAAATCTCGGTTTACCAGATGGAGACAAGCTTCTATGAATCCTTCACGGAGTTCTTGTTTAAATTCACCCATCATTCCAAAGTCTGGCGAAGAAAGGGTTCATGTTAATCTGAAGAATATGTAATATATATCTTGAAATTTCCATCAAGTATGAGTACTTAAAAGTGATGGGATTAAAGAGAATAAATGGTTAATCCAAGAAAGTCAACATTCAATTTTTCGACATGTCATTTCATATATTTAACACCCAAATAAAGGTAATATATGGTACAAGGTAATCACTTACTAAACAAAACAAATCAGAACAGAAAATCAAAAGATATCTTCAATGATAAGGTAGAGCAAGACATCGAAGTCAATGGAAATGAACATCATGCAAACAGAAGCTTGAGCAAAAGAATACCGATATATGCAAGCTTGCCGTCAGGGGTACGAAGGAGATTTCCAGGGTGCGGATCAGCATGGTAGAACCCGTATTCCAGAAGTTGATTAAATGAGCAGTAAACTCCAACCTGTTCAGAAAGTGGAAGGAAATACCTCATTTACATATAAAAGTAAAAATACATCAGATCGATTTTCAATAATTCACAAATTCTATCGGGCGGTGAAGTACCTCAATTAAGTAGAGATCCTTCACTTCTGATAGCTTTTGACCCTGAAACAGGAAATAAATTTAAAGAAGATAAAATACTAATAAGAAGAGATCGACGAGAGCATGTTTTAAGCAGAAACAAGTCCATTAAAAAGTAGGGCTCTTAAGGGTAATGGCCAAATTGAAACATAGGTTTAGCAAAATAGCCAAATTTTTTGGTTAATTTTGTAAACTAGCCAAATTAGAAATTCACTTAAATGGTTTATTGGCTAGTTTACAAAATTAACCAAAGTTTGGCTATTTTGCTAAACCTATGTTTCAATTTGGCTATTTGGTGCAATTTCTCTAAAAAGTATTCAGAGCACATTATAAGTAGAAAAAACCTCAATCCATTCCATGACAAGGACGCGTCGAGTTGTTTGTTCAATGAACATTTCTGGAACCAAAACATCCGGTAGGCTTCCATAAAGCTTTCTGTTCAAGGGAAAGCGTTGAACAAACTGCTTAAATTTGATCACGTATGAATTGGAAGTTGATCGACCTAATTATCCACGATCATGAACTCGTACCTGAACCTTAGACCGTTCTTTGCTTCTAGCCTGTAATCCATCTCCTGCATTCAATTTGATACCTGTATTCAATTTAAAGCTCTAAGAAGATATCTCAAGCGATAATCTACAGAGGATTCAGCAGTGACATGTGGGCAATGATTACAATGTATAGACCGATATTTGGTCACGTAACCCTTGATAAAGATGTTTTGTGGATGGAAAATGGTATAGCCGTTGATTCTTAAAGAGCATTTGATTTGAAACCTTATAATATCCACTCTGTGATCTGCCATTATACTTGAACAAAGATAGCATATAACGCCTCCTAACAGTATTTATCGTTCATGAAAATGAAGGAAAATCTGAGATCCAAGTATACCCGGAAAAGACTCGATGCCCATTCGTCCACAACTGCCTGTACAAAAATGTGAAGTTTCCAATTCAGAAAAATATATGTAATTGTGAGAGGAATGTTATACTGATAAATTTTTCCACTGGCACATTTCATATGAAGTTATCTGTAGTCGAACAAATACGATCCCAAAATAAAGTACCTGAAGATCAGTGTTCAATTTCCTCACTTTCTTGAGCACCCCGGCTAGGAAACGCAATATTAATATATCTAGTGAATTAGCAGCTTGTACCCCAGGCCTCTGCACTTTGACAGCAGCAAGTTTCCCATTCCTCCGAAGTCTAGCTTTATAAACCTGAGCACGAGCGGTTCTTGTTGATATTGTTCATGAATGAGAAACATAACTTTCCCAATCCACTTTCTTCAGTTCTATATAAATATATGCATATGTGAAGTGAAGTGAAGCAGAATGCATAACAGAACAGGATTTTGTGAAATAATCGGAACCTGGCCAAGAGATGCTGCAGCTACAGGCTGCGGTGAAATCTCTGAAAAGATGTCGTCAAGTGGCAAACCGAGTTCTTGCTCTATTGTATTGATAGCAACTTCAGTAGAAAATGGAGATATTTGATCTTGCAACAATGAAAGCTCATCCAGATACGATGGTGGAATCAAATCCTACACACAATGTATGATCCCGTAAATTGTGTTTGCGAATAAATTCCAACTAAAAAAAATAAAAAATTTATGTAAAATCGGATGAAGGATTTACACCAGAAACACGATAACCAGAAAATTAAAAAGATCGTTCGACAAACCGGTTCTCGGTCGAACCGGGACCCGGTTACCGATACCTTCTGAAGTTTTATGTTCTTTAAAATATTAATTTCTGGTACCGGTTTAACACCCAACCAATTTAAAAAGCTGTTCTAATGTAAAAACAGTTCTGTAAAATCGATAAAAATTCAATTCCAGTTACAAGCTAGCTTTCAAATGATTTCTTGGTTATCATTTGATCGATAACCGGGAATTTAGGTTCTTTTTTTGTCCTGGTACCGGAAAAACGGGACAGAGAAAACTTTTCTTGGTCTTGGTTTTGAAAAATCCCAGTTTCTACCCAGACGGGAACCGGTACAAGTACTAAATTTACGGTTTTAAGCTAAAATCGGGCTGGGACAGGGACAGGGACAGGGACAGGGACCGGGACCGGAATCGGATGAAACCGGAAACCGATTACAAAATTGTCAGCCTTAGAAAAGCTGGTAAGTATAACAGATAAAAGTAGAGAGGTTGAGTGAAACTTACAGCACGAGACGAAATTGCCTGCGCGATTTTGATATATGCCTGCAATTACAATATTAGCTCGTAATATAACACCAAAAATACATGTATAGATACATTCTTATGTGAACAACAATGAAACTATACCGGGCCCAGTTCTACCAATATCTTCCGAAGCTCTGCTGCTCTGACCTGCAACGAAGAACGCATCAGTCTTCACTCTCTAGCAAGTAAGCAATCTCTGAATCGGAAAACGGAACCTGGAACATCTGGTCGGAGCGGTCGGCGACGGCGTCCGCGTAGCGCAGCGCGAGCCACTTGCCGAAGGTGGCGCCGATCTGGAGGAGCCGCCGAGCCAAGAGAAGCGGCCTCCGCCGGAAGATGGCGCCGATCTTGGTCGCGTCGTATTCGGCGAGCGATTCGGCCTCCGTGACGCTGAGCTGGAAGAGGTATCCGGACTTCTCCGTGAAGCCATCGGTCTCCGAGGAGGAAGCGGAAGCGGAAGGTCGCCGGAGAAGATGGGTTCGCCGGAGATGACGTGGGTTGAGAGACGTGGCGGGAAAGGGGAGTGGTGGAGGGAAGAGGAGGGTTGCCATTTTTGTGAAGCTAACTGTCAGCCAGTCGTTAACTGATTTATTCTATTCTATTATTATTATTATTATTATTATATATACAATCCTTTGTGTTTTATTGAATTGAAACAACAAATTATATATATATATATATATTGATATGTGCATTTTTTGTAACATATAAAAATTGGAACTATTTTGGCAAAAGTCAAAGTCCGTTGAGAAAGTCAAAGCCTGTTATGGTAAGTCAAGGCCCATCACCAACGCCAGAGGCCCGGGACCGAAGAACTAAGTTTTTGGCGAGGCCCGGGGTCCGAAAGGCGACAAGCCGACGAGGTGACGAGGCAACAAAGCCGACAACGCGACGAGGCGACGAAGCTGACAAGGCGACAAGGCGACGAAGCCCACAAGGCGACGAAGCTAACAAGGCGATGAGGCGACAAGGCGACGAGGTGCCAGGCGACGAGGCGACAAAGCCCTTCGCCGGAGCTTGGCAAGGGCATAACTTGCAATCATTCCACACGACGAGAAGATCCGAGACTACGAAGATCTCCGGGCACAACCTACGGACTCGCGGACAACCTAAAGACATCGAAGGCGAATCAAGAAGCACCGAAGACCCCTTTTGCAGGCAAGGGGCCCCGACAACCCCCCTGTTGCAGAGAGAAATTCGCAGGGCCCTCCGGAGGTGCAATATTCAGGGAATTCAAAAGCCCCTGAGGTGCAATTCCAGGAAATTTTTTCCTATAAATAGGAGCCCCCCCCCCCCATTTTGACACTCACTCACAACGTTCTCCAGAGCTTCCCTCTCTAGCTTTCTCTCTCTAGAAAAATTGTCTACTCTTAAGGAGGAAAATACTTGAATTAAGAGCTGACATCGATCTAGAAGCAGAGTCTTAGGCCTGAGAAGAAAGGTTGTTAGACGGGTCAGCTAAGGCGTCCCTTGCTAGGTGGGAAACCACGCCACCACCTTTGAGGTCGATAGAGACTGAGCTTCCCTTCGTCGGGACAAGGCCCCTCGTCATACGAGGCCACCTACCCCGACAAGGTTGACAAAGGAGCACACCTCGTCAGGTCAAGGCTCTCACTGTACTTCGCCAACACGAGGGAAGTTTGACAGTGAGCTTGCTAGCACCAACGAGGTCGACGAAGAGCACATCACGCCGGTACCCAGCCATCGAGCCACGGGTCACCCCCGCACCGCCAATAACGGCACCTCCGACGAGTCAAACCACATCGTCATTCACCCGCCATTGATCACTAACCCCGAACTACGTGGGACCTGATTCTCTTAAACTAAGATACGTAGGCAGCCTCGCCCAACCATAAGCGTCGGGGCACGGGCCCATTCTACCCTTTTTTGCAGGTCCTCCCTCGCCATAGGAGCTCTCCAAGGAAGGGAAAGCACGAAGAATCATCAAGACTAGCTCGGACCTTCATCAAGACCGGAGTTCGCCCTAACGAGGACATTGCCAAGACAAGGACTCCGCCCAGACGAGGAGTTTCGCCGTGAACCGGACTTCGTCACCACCAAGGTGTTGGACATATGTGTCCTTAAACAAGATATTTTATCCATTTGTAAAAGATTATGACAAGTCGTTGAATAAAGATGATGCTTATTATGATAATCTTATTATAGTTTCTGGTAGAGTAAAATAGAATGTTTGATTCCTTAGTTCATGAAGGATGCAGTTATGTTATTATTATCACAACAAAGTCAATATGGGGAAGAATTAATAATCATAATAAATGAACTTAAAATGTCTGTGACCTGATCAACTGGGTGGGAGCCCATTAATCGTATAAGGTCATTAATGTGACTAAGTGATAATCCTATTATGGATATTGTGTGTGTCACACTCACTAGAAGTGCATTAAGTATGAAGTGTCTTCATACTGGACTGGACCTGACTTAAACACCGGAAGTTATCATATAAGACCGTCACTGATAACTTGGAGTTGAGTCACTAGTAGATGATCAAATGGATATTCGATCTAAGTCCTGAGTGATCTTGAGTCCAAGCTGCTGGCTTGATTGTTCTTTGATTTAACCGTTAAAGAATACAAAATATTACCGTTGTTCCCAACACTATTATTTTGGGAACATGATAGTCAGCAGTAAGGGTAGCTTGGTCATAGACATGGGCATCACACAGCTCTCTTCAGAGTGATGATGATTCCCTTGATTGTCGGCGGTGAGAAGTGAGAGGTACCCGTGCGCAACTTATGAATCGAAAACCATAAGTGGGTTACTCATAATATTACTGACTGAGTCAAGGATGAAAATGCAATGAGGGGCATAACGGTAAAACCGCTTGCTCGTGTGTGGATCATCAAGTGAAAGATCAATAACCCGAATTTGATTGTATCAATGGACACCCTGCTGTTATAAAGGGAATAATATATACCGTATCACTAAAGAGTGCAGCCTCGGGTCTATAGTGGAATCACTTCGAGGTTTGACGAACAACTAGCAGTTCGTTGGAGCTTAAGTGATACGGGTCCATGGTCCTCAGGATAGCTCCGTAACGGATGATACGTACGTGATTAAAATACATTCTGGATAATGTTTAATCATTTGGTTTGACTTATAAAACTGAAAGGTCTGTGGCAGACATCAGATAGTTTTATCGTTAGCGTGGCAAAAGTACCATATTTTGGTACACAAAATTAACTGATAAAATAAAGTTATAATTTAGATTTTCTATCAGCACCATGTTGTTGGAAATTAAATTCTAAGCAACTTTTCTTTTTGAACCAAGTCATTTCGACTTATGGTTAGTGTTTTATGGATTTTCTAAGTTTATGATCGGTTGGATAAACTTTGAAATTAAATCACGTCTCACGAATTTAAATGATGGTGTGGCACCATGACATTTTAATGTGTGATATTAATATCAAGAATTATTAATATAATTTAATTATTTGGATTTAATTATTAATATATTATTAATAATTAATTAATAATTAATAGATTTATATTAATAAATAAAAAAATATATATATTCACATGTGTAAATTCGAATTAGGCTTTGATATATGAAACCCTAGCTAAATTCGAATGGCATGATTTGGTATTTCCATATTTGCGGCATAAGTACCAAATGTTTTGATATTTTAGCAAATCCCTAAAATCAATATTATCCATTGGATCGGTTATGATTTAATATCCACCGTTGGATTAGGATATTGATAAATTCGAAATTAATGACTTGGTGACCAAGTTTCATTTTTCGAATTTGGTTAATTAATTGTATCCGTTAGATCGGTCTAAGATTTAATCTATACCGTCGGATTGAAAATTAATTAATTATATATATCTATATATATATTCGAATTATAGTTTAAGGATAAATTCGAAATTGTTTTTAATAAATATTTTTATTTGATTTTTATCCTAAACTAATTTGATCCATTAGATTTTAAAGATTTATCTCAACCGTTGGATCTAGATAATGATAATTCAAATTTTATTATATATATATATATATATATATATGATAATTCAAATTTTATAGTGATAAGAAGATAAGATTGGATTTTTGATTTATCCAAATCTTTCTTATTTAATTAAATCCCTAATTAATTATATCCATTGGATTTAGATGAGATTAAATCTGGACCATTGGATTAAGATAATTAATTATATTTAATTAATAGAATTCGAAATTAGGGAGGAAAATTCTCCAATTCGGTTACGGTTTTGAGCATATAAATAGGAAGCTCATTCTACACATTTTTCACACCTTTCCCCAGAGAAAAATTCGAACTCTCCCTCTTCCTTAGGGTCTGCGAATTTTCTCTCTGATCTCTTTCTTCTGGTTCGGCTTAGGAGACTATTTCTCCGAAATCTTAAAAAGAACCATCAGTTAAGATTTTGCGACGCAGTCCTGCCGGTGAAGCCCACGCTTCGGTACGAGGATTCCAGGAGAATATCCCGGAAGATCACGGGAGTTTCCCTCAGTACCGGCGGAGCCCTGCCCGATTCAGAACGCGCAGCCGGAAATCGTCATACGAGGTAGGGGTGAGCAATTTAGACCCAACCCGATGGCCCAACCCAATCCGTTAAGGACCCGACCCAAATCTAACCCGCCCAATCTAACCCGAATAATAATCGGGCCGGACCCGATTATTATTCGGGTCGGGGTCGGGTCCAAAACCTTGGGTCGGGTCGGGGTCTCCGACCCGACCAATATAATTAATATATATTTTATATTAATATTTATTTCAAGTAGTGCAATCTTTAGTGTTTAAAACTTCTCATTCTCAACTTTATTTACATTCAAAGACCGTTCAATCTTTTATTTTCATGTGTTTATATTGTTTGGTGTATGTTTATTTGATTAAATTTGTTTGAGATATTTTTACTTGAATTTTGAGTTACATTGATGCATTTTTTTCATAATATATTTTGTTATATAATAGTAAATTTTGAATAATCGGGCCATAGCGACCCAAACCTACCCAACCCGATTTTTATTGGGTCGGTTTGGTTCGGGCATTAAAAAAGTTTGGGTCGGATCGGGCTTTTTTTTTGGAACCCGAAGTGATCGGGTCGGGTATATAAAAAGCATCGGGGCGGCCCAACCCAACCCATGCTCACCCCTAATACGAGGTACGGCCTTATGCATTGGGTTAATAAATGCAAACATTTACTGCTTTCTATTTATTTCCTATTATGACTAGTTTATTAATAATGATTTATGAATATTAAATTACATAATATTTATCAGATCTTGGGATATGGTAATTATCCGATATTCGGACCGTTGTACAGATAACAAGTTTTTTCCGCTTTAAAATAATTATTAAATGTTACCCGGACGGTTTGGAGGTATAACTCGTGATAATTAATACGGAATCCGAGACGAGATTCCCAACAATTGGTATCAGAGCCATGGTTCAAGGATAAATAATTACGTAATTTAATTAATGGGTTTAAAGAACGAATTATTTGATGAATAAATTAATAATTAAAATTGAAATTTATTTCTAGATATTTTAATATTGATTTAAAATTAGATTATTTCCTGACCCAAAAAATCGGACCGGAAAAGTGGCCGGGCTGCTGGGCGCAGCCCAGCCCGTGGCAAGGGTTGACCAGGGGCTGCCGCTGCAGCCCTAGGGTCAAAACCCTAGGTGCCACAGGCCAGGCCCGTGGCAAAGCCCATGCCAGGGCGAGTTCCAGGGCGAAACCCTTGGGGGTTTCCCTGGCGTGCAGCGCCTGGGCCTCGCGCACTGGCCTGCGGCCCACGCTGCTTGGCAGCGGAATGGGCCTGCGGGCCCAGCGCGAAGCGGGCGCTGCCCTGGCCTTCCCGAAGGGCTGGGCGAGGCTTCTCCTAGGGACGTGGGGCCGGGCTTAGGCCCGGAGGGCCCACATACATAATTTTAATTATGGGTCGGAATTTATTCCTACCCGGTTCCCTAGGAATAATTAAATATTAATTATTATTAAATTAAACAATGATGCATTAAATTAATTATGATTAATTAATTGAAAAATAAAATATGGATGTTATTTATTGATAAATAACATTGACTTATTTTATATAATTCATAAAATTAAATATGGATATTATTTAGTGAATAAATAATATTGTCTTATTTAATGAAAAAATATGGATGATAATTCTTAGGAATGATATCATTGACTTATTTTTTAAAAATTTCATGAATAATTATGTGGAAGCCATGGAATGAATTAATGATTATTCTTGAATGAATGGGAATCATTAAAATCTAATTATATATTCATCATAGATATAATTTGTTATAACCTATTTTCATAACCCGTAAACATAGTGTCTATGTTTGGATCATTATTAATATGTCATTTTAGGATAGATATAAATAATAAAGAGTAAATGTAAAAGTGTTTATCATGAGTCGGAAAAATTTGAACCGTACAATCTTGCCTAAGGAAGAGGGAATCAAAAGTGGGGCCGGTTCACCATCCACTTCTGGGTGACCGGTTAGGACCCCTCCCATCGACCTGGAGAGCGTACGGATTGATCTATCACTACCGACAAAATAATAAACACAATATTGGGGCTTATTTAAATTACGTGTCGTGATAAATAAAGCCAAAATATAAACTTTTAATGTGTCATTAATAGTTTATATATTAAGTTTTTTTTTTTATAACTTATTAAATAAAAAACGTTATTTCCTAAAAAAAATGGCAAGTATAGAATAACTCAAAGGTCTCCATTATTACTGACACAAGGTCTGCTGACCACACCGCCTCGAGTCACCCTAGTGTGTCCATTCCCTAAGGAAGGTGTGCTTGTGGAAGGTTTGACACCGTGATAGTTCCAAAAGAATATGGGGACGGAGGAATCTTGGAAATTGACCGCGAGTCACCCTAGTGTGACCATTCCCTAAGGACGACGTTTCCAAGAGGATCCCGATAACCGAAAATAATGGGTTAAGCTTGCACAGAAGTTGGTACTTCCCGACCGTCTATGGTGATAGTTAATAATCATAGAGAACTTAATGGTTCTTGTTATGAATATTAATTAAGTTTATGACTAAAACCTAGTTTAACCAAACTACACGGTTGATACCGCGAGTCACCCTAGAGTGACCATGCCACTAAGGACGGCAACGACGTGTACAGTCGGTTAAATTATCACGAAATAGTTAAAGGGATTATTTAACGTTTTTCCCAGAACATGTTTGCATCATGTAACTATTTCAAATAAAATATTTTTTCTAAACATTCTACCTATAATAAAGTTTAATAAGTTTCTTTTTCAATGCGAGTTAAAATGTCTAAAGCTATTAATGTCTCGGATGATGAAAAAGATTCGGTCAACTCTGGTCCTCCATCTGAGTTTGAGCTACCGATTTTTGAAGAAGGCAGTGCTTGGTTCAAGTATGATAATGAATATGAGTTACTCAGTTTCTAATTAGACCAGTATCCAAACAAAAGTCAATCCTTCAAAGATTCGGTACTCAAAGCCTCGATGGGTGAAATTGAGAGACTAATGACAAAGGTGAACAAAGTAACGACTCTTGTCACTCAAGCAATGGCAAACGATAACAAACGAAAGACTGAATCGAAAGCTGAACCAGGAAGAAAAGAAAGAAAAGTTGGTTTATCTGCAATGTGCTTCCAATGTGGAACAAGGAAAAGAGTGCGAGGTCAGCTGCGATGCAGACTGAACATGAGTTCACAAAAGGGTAAAACCTATTCTGAATTCGAAATTATTTAAATCCCTATAATCGAGTTGAAATATTCGCTAATCGTTCACTGGGTAACACGGAAGATGAATAGAAGGAATCTGGAGAATCGGCAAGAAACAATGGGAGCTTAGGGTTTCTCGGCGATTGGGGAGTCGAAGAAGACGAATAACAGAAGAGAGAGAAACATGGCGGGAAATAAATAATATTAAACATATGGAGGAGAGAGAAAAAATAATAAAATAAGAGGAGAGAGAAAATCGAGCCCAACGAACTGCAAAGGGCCCCACATCGTTTAATGAAGGGTATGAACCAAACATGTGAACAGTACCGAGGGTATGAACCTCTACCAAATCCCAAATAAGGTCATTCTTGCAATTCACCCCAAAGGAGAGGAAGAAAGACAAATTTACCCTAAAAGTACCCAAAGTTCTACGAGGTAAAAGTTAAACCCTAAACTCACATTTCCTCTTTAATTTTACTCAAATTCTATGATTCGTTCAAGCTCAAATTCGAACAAACTAGGCTACTAAAGTTGAAGTTTGATTTTTAAATCGTAAAAAACGATCAAAAATGGGCTTTTATACGTGTTTTAAGTGAAAAAGGCTATTTTCAACGGTTATTCATAAAGCCTTGGAAATTAAACTTTGGAACTTCATAAAGTTTCATTTTTAATTTTCAAACATGAACACCAAATTAAAACTATTTTCCCGGGTTTTCATGAATTATTTAATTATTTACGGTATTTATTACAAGTAAAAAATTGCGCAATAATTAAGGAATTTGTTAAAGTTCCGAACTTAATGTGCAATTTTTATTCAAAGTATTTATTTACTCTCTCATTTATTATGTCACTTGGTTTTATTTATTTATTTTTGAATTTATTTACGGAGTTCAAAATTAATTTAAAGGGCCTTTATTCTACAAAGTATGCCTATGAACCTCCAAAAATCGAATGAAATTTTAAAAAAGGGACTTATGATTTATTTAATCGCCTATGTCATTGGCTATGCTCGAAATTATTTTCCCGCTTATTATGCGAATATTTACAAAAATATTTCACAAACACCCAGTTAAAGGAAATTTGCAGTTCCTTAGGAGGACGGAGAGGAGACGAAAATCTCTGACAACCCGGATCCTCGCCAAATAACACAAGTTTCCTTAAGATTTAAAAGAAAAAGTTTCTCGCGCAATACAATTACCCAAGAAACTGGGGGGTTAATGTTATGTGCATTTTTCGTAACATATAAAAATTTGGCCCATTTTGACAAAAGCCAAAGCCCATTGAGAAAGTCAAAGCCTGTCATGGTAATAAGTCAAGGCCCGTCACCAACGCCAGAGGCCCGGGACCGAAGAACTAAGACATTGGCGAGACCCGGGGTCCGAAAGGCGACAAGCCGACGAGGCGACGAGCTGACAAGACGACGAGGCGACAAAGCCGACAAGGCGATGAGGCGACGAGGCGACGAAGCTAACAAGGCGACGAGGCGACAAAGCCGTCGAGGCAACGAAGTTGACAAGGCGACAAGGGGACGAGGCGACAAGGCGACAAGGCGACGAGGCGACAAAGCCCTTCGCCAGAGCTTGGCAAGGGCATAACTTGCAATCATTCCACATGACGAGACGATCCGAGACTACGAAGATCTCTGGAAAATCCTCCGTATTTCCCCGGACACAGCCTACGGCTCGCGGACAACCTAAAGACATCGAAGGCGAATCAAGAAGCACCGAAGACCCCTTTTGCAGGCAAGGGGCCCCAAAAACTCCCCTGTTGCAGAGAGAAATTCGCAGGGCCCCCTGGAGGTGCAATATTCAGGGAATTCAAAAGCCCCTGAGGTGCAATTCCAGGAAGTTGTTTTCCTATAAATAGGAGCCTCCCCCCCCCCCCCCATTTTGACACCCACTCACAGCTTTCTCCAGAGCTTCTCTCTCTAGCTTTCTCTCTCTAGAAAACTCATCTACTCTTAAGGAGGAAAGGACTTGAATTAAAAGCTGAGATCAATCTAGAAGCAGAGGTCTTAGGCCTGAGAAGAAAGGTTGTTCGACGGGTCAGCTAAGGCGTCCCTTGCTAGGTGGGAAACCACGCCACCACCTGTGAGGTCGACAGAGACGGAGCTTCCCTTCGTCGGGACAAGGCCCCTAGTCATACGAGGCCACCTACCCCGACAAGGTCGAAAAATACGGAGCTTCCTTTTGTCGATACAAGACCCCTCGTCATACGAGGCCACCTACCCCGACAAGGTCGATAGAGACGGAGCTTCCCTTCGTCGGGACAAGGCCCCTCGTCATACGAGGCCACATACCCCGACAAGGTCGACAAAGGAGCACACCTCGTCAGGTCAAGGCTCTCACTGTACTTCGCCAACACGAGGGAAGTTCAACAGTGAGCTTGCCAGCACCAACGAGGTCGATGAAGAGCACATCACACCGGTAATACCCAGCCATCGGGCCACGGTTCACCCCCGCACCGCCAATAACGGCACCTTCGACGAGTCAAACCACATCGTCATTCACCTGCCGTTTATCACTAACCCCGAACTACGTGGTGCCTGATTCTCTTAAACTAAGATACGCAGGCAGCCTCGCCTAACCATAAGCTAGGGGGCACGGGCCTATTCTACCCTTTTTTGCAAGTCCTCCCTTGCCATAGGAGCTCTCTAAGGAAGGAAAAGCACGAAGAATCATCAAGATTAGCTCGGAGCTTCATCAAGACCGGAGTTCGCCCTGACGAGGACATCGCCAAGACAAGGACTCCGCCCAGATGAGGAGCTTCGCCGAGAACCGGACTTCGTCACCACCAAGGAAGTTTGCTGAGGATGGTCAACGACAGCCCGGAGACTCGCCCAAGACGACGGATCGCTTCCAGCTTTGACGATCATCAATCAACCCGCGTTGACTCATCATTCAATCATCCTTGTGTTCAGCGGGTCAATCTCGGGACCTGAACCTTGGATCCGACTCTAAGTTAAAGCCATTTTTACGCATTAACATAGATATGTATATATTATAATTGAGTGGAATTTTTTGTTACATCCGAGAATACAACACCAGACCATTCTTAATGCGACGCGGAAGCTAAGATATGAAATTATAGGAGATGCCAATTTTAAAAATATATAAATAATTTTATAATTATATTTTAAAAACACTACAGGATTAATTGTTCAATGTAACTTTTTATTATAATAATTTCATAACTAGTTATTAATATTATATTTTAATTATAATGATTTCATAGTCAGTATTATTACGTTTATATCGAAATTATCACTTTATATATTAGTTGGGACCTATATACTTCTAAAATATTATTATCTTATAAGTTTAGCTAATTAGGCTTGAGATGAGACCAGACAAAATTATTAAAAATTAAAATTGATAGTTTATCGAGTATTAATCTGTCGAGATTTTACTATATATGTAATCTATCACTTTTTTTAAATAAATGTATGGAATATAAAATAATTTACTATAATTATTATTAATACATTTGGACCACCAAACTTATTATAATTAATATATATAAGTTAATAATTTACTAATTTATACATAAACTAATAAAATATTAGCTAATCACATGACTGGCTAAGGGTTGATGCAAATTACTTAAATTATTAAAGCTTATCTGCTTTCACATTAGTATCGATTTTGATTACAAGCGTCATTTTGTTACAACTTATTATATTTTTGAATGATAAAATGTGGATATTCAACATAGAGGTAATCACAAACTCCAGAAACTTATGTTCATGCTCAGCAAAATACAAACTACTTTTCGGGTCAGCTAAAACAGATTACAGACTGCAAAACCACAACTCGATTTACTCATCCTTAAATCGAACAAACCCGAGCCCAATCACGCGGAGTGAAGCCCTACCACAACTCCCAATGAGGACATACATATATATATATATATAGGGTTAAAAATACTTGCAGTGTCCTAGCGAGACTAAGCAAGCACGCGTGATGCGTGGAATGTATCAGCGGTTCTCCTTCGGCTTGGTATTCACTGGGACTCCCCTGAGCATCTCCACCCTCTCCTTCAGAGCGTCTCTCCTCGGGCGAGCGACCCGGTTGTTGGGGTCAAAGAGAAGCACTTCTTCGAACGCCTTTAGAGCTTCATTGTACTGTTTCTTCTTCTCGTAGGCGTCTCCCAGGTTGTTCCAAGCCGTGACGTAGCCTGGTTGAAGCTTCACTGCAGTTTCGAATTTCGTGATTCCCTTCTCGAGCTTTCCGTCGAGCGTGTAACTCACGCCCAGGGCGTTGTAGACCTGCTCAAGAATTTCATGCTTTCAGCAAGATTGATGTATATACATGAACCTCCATAAATATATATAGTTGAGACCAAGGAATTTTATTAAATCACCAAGGTTATTATTTATCGAGTAATAATTTAGCAATGTTTCATGAGCTCAACAGGTTGTCGAAGCTAAAAAACGGTCGCCCTCGGGTTACTACTGGCCTGTGATAATTATTAGAATAAAGGGCCGTTCTCGGGTATAGTGTGAGTAATACCTGGGCAAGATCTTGATCATCTCCATCCCATTTCTCAACAGCCTGAATCAAGTACTTGATAGCTGCAGGGTAAAATTTCCTCCTCAACATAACCGCACCGAGTTCGAAATACTCGATCGCACTACCGTCACCACTTCTTACTTGTTCCTGAATTTTAAAAAAAATAAATACAGAGCATTAAAACAAAAGGACATAAATAACAGTAGAAGCAGAAACTGGTGTCTGCATTCCGAGCTGTTTACGTGTCTTTTTCTTCTTGTTGGCTGGTTTTGATACACGAAATAATTTATTTCATGCAATTCGTAAATCCAAACTGTCTTTTTACTGTCACGGTATTCCTCCACCATAAGCGACAACCATATTCATATATTTGAGACGGAGTAATCAAATTAAATTATGACCATGATGTCACCTGCAGTTCTTTGGCAGACAGATCAAGTTCTCTTCGCACGAGGACTTGGCGGATCACAAAGAAGGATCCAACCCCGAGAAGCCCTAGCAACAGCAGCACATATGACAGCTGGATTCCCAACTCGAAAAGCTCACCAACCTCGTATATGGCGTTTGCCTTGACGCTCAAGTCATCGCTTGCGGTCGCCACCGGGGAAGAAATCAGCCACAGAGATTGTCCCATCGAGAATGTTGAGAGACAAAGTAATGGCGTTTTCGCATCTTTAATATCCTTTGAGAAGATGGACCTGAAAAATTCTGAAGTCAAAGATGGCATTAAGAGAATATCTTTATTATTTACCAGTAATTGCTCTCTACTTTTAGGATGTTCTGTTGTATTTACCAATAATCTCAACATTTTTATAAAAATAAGGAGAGGTCGCAACGAGCTACAAAGAACGCGTCCATCATCTTGTCGTCGAAACTAAACTATCTACAGAATTCAATTGTATTTTCTATATGTCTCACTAAATATATCATTTCTTTAGGACTTCTCTGCATCACATTCGAAAATATTTAGCGTAAAATAATTAAAAGCAGCGAATTTTAGAAGGGTATAAAACTGGATGAAATTAGATTTTTATTTTGTAACTAGACCGACAACGATCAGCTCATAATTTCGGAAGTTTATACTTAAGAATATATGAACTTTCGTAATTCCCGCGAAAAGTTACAAGAACAATCAAATCTTTTGCATTTTACCATCTAAAAATGCCGCACCAAAATCGCAACAGCGGGACGGTTCCCGGACATAACACTTAGCAGACGGATCGTCGAATCAGGTATTAAACTGAAATTCTTAGAATGCCCAAAAGAAGTTAGTGAAATGAGAAAATTACTCGGAGAGGAGGTGGGTTCCATGGCCGATTTCCTTTGAACGACCTGCCTTCACCACCATGAAATGGAGATAGCATCAGAAAATGACATGTTCTGTTCAATGGAAGCCAAGTTATCCGTAGCTTACCTGAAACTTGAGAGTTTGAGCAGAGGGTGACGCGAGTGGTGCTTTGAAGCGCCCAACAATGGCCTGCGATGGAGGAAAATCACTAAAAAAGAAGAGAGAAATTGAAGGAGGATCAGTGGATTACCTGAAGATAAGCCTTGTGGTGGTTCTGCTGAAGAAGAAGAAGCGACGGAGAGGAGACGTTCTGAAGAAGCATATCTCTTCTCTTCTGTGGGATGATTCAGTGGTGAGCGTTGGAGAAGAAGCAAGGCGAAGTGCGAATGGAGATGTCAGACTCAGACTGACTGTTATCTATCCGCACGGAAATAGATAAGAAAGAAAACTCTATATCTACTTATTCACTATTAACTAATAATCTACTATAATTAATACGCCATAATTTATATTAATTATATTTTTATCCAATTCTCATGTGTTTATCTTTTCATAATAAACACGAACACATATACCGCATTTTTTGTTTTACGGATAAATCGCTTGCCGATGGGTATGTTGATGGGCAAATCGTAAAAAGAAGGCATGCCGCATATACCGCATTTTTCGCATGGATATTCGAGATCTAAAACTAAATAAGAAATACGGATTACAAAAATTTGCTTCTCCAAGTTGTTTGGTATAGCTTTGTTTTTTTTATAAAAAAAATTGCTTCTAGTTTCAGTTAAAAAAAAATGAAAAATTAACAAGTGTTTGGTAAATAATTTATAAAACAGTTGTTGTTGGTAACAAAAATCGATTTAACGTTTGGTAAAATAAATATATTTAGAGTAAAAACACTAAAATAGACTAAGAAAAAGTTTTAGTTTATAGAAAAATCAAAAGCTACGAATCCTAACTTATACGACCCATGTACAAAATTTAAAACTGTTTTTGGTCTAAAAAAACAGTTTTTCCGAATACATACAATGTAGTTTAGTACTTTAGTTTATTCTAAAAACAAAGACATGACTACATAAACTATGTCAAACACAACCCTTAATTGAGAAAATATAGTTCGAAATTAAATTTATATTTGCTAATTTACCAAAAAATATATATACATATATATATATATTATATATTCTTGATAAAAGTAGCTCGAAACAGTGGCGGAGCCATGAATTTTGTTGAGGTGGTGCTGAGAGAATTTTTTAGTAATTTTTTTTACTATTTTTGTTTTAAATAAATATCAACAATCACATAATAATATTGCAACATCTATAAAAAATCAAATAGATAAAGTTAACTTAAATAAAATATAAAGTCAAATTTTCAATTTTTTATAAATATTGTATAGTAAATTCTTTACGATAGAAATAGAACGATATGTCTCAATGATCACGTTTTGACGCATTTTTAAGAATAAATATATACTAATTTTGAATGAGCTAAAGACAATTAATGAGAATGAACCAAAAGCGGAAAAATCAGAAAAATAAAATAGTTATAATATGTTGAAACTATGTAGAAATGCGATCAAAATGAGTGAAAACGTGAACAAAAATACTTCGCTATGTGAAACATGATAGAGACTGAACAATTTTTTAAAACTATTTTCACAAAAAAATTACATCATTAAAAATTGGGAGCTTACGCTAACTAGCCTTCTTAAACGTTTTAAATTGTCAAAATAGCTATAGTTTGGTTAATATTGTGTCATAGCCAATAAACTACATTGACTAGTATAAAATGATTTATCTACCCTTATTATTAATAATAATGAATATTAAATTTGAATTAACAAATTTATTTAAAATTTATTTTGAATAATTAATAATTAATACGAATTTATTTTAAATTTTTTTAAAAATTATTGAATTCCAAAATTAAAAAAATTAAATTTCAAATTTAAATATAAAAAATGTTTTTCAGTTTTTAAAATAAAAATTCAAATTTCTTAACAAACATTAATTCTAATTAACCATATTAAGAATTTAAAACAATTTAAATTAAAGAACATTAACCAAAGTAACAATTCGATTAAACATACATTTATACGAATAAATACGAATAAACCAATTAACATACATTTACACAAATAAACCAATAAACTTACATTTACAATTCTAATAAACACGAATAAACAGAATTCACACGACAAAACAAGAAAAAAAAACTCGCCATCGAACCAACGGTGCCGCCCACGCCTTCCGACCCATCGTCGCCGCCCTCTGACCCAATTTCTTGTTCCGAGAGTCCGATCTTTTTAAGGTGACTGACTTTGGTGAAAGCAAACAAATCTCAACAAGCTGGATTACGAAATTAATTGAGGTGGTTTTAATCTCCTTGGTAAGGGCTTCAAAACCCCCAATCCAATTTCACAATCGAATACAAACTTCGGCGACCGGCGGCGGTGGCTGACGGCAGCGACGGCGCGGAACACCTCGTCAAGCACTAGAAGGCCTCCCGATCATGAATCCGATGTTAGTTTTTCCGAAATCGAATCATTTCGGGATAAATCTTAAATCGTGCAACCAGAACTTACCGCAACTATTCTAACAAGAACCTGCAACAGTACCAAATTTGCGTCAATAAGAGTTTCAGAGAGGGAGTTGTGATTGGTTGAATTTCTTGATGAGAGAGAAAACGAGAGAAACAGTGTGTGCGGAAATGGATGAGAGAGAGCAGAGATAATATTTTGGGTACACCATTTCAAAATTATCCCTTAAATCATGCACAATTAATAAAAAATAAAAAAATAATTAATTTAAAAATAAAAACAAATTTTAATAGGTTGAGCGACAATTTCGGTATGGAGAAATAAGTTTTCAATGCCACATCATCATGATTGGCTATTTTATCAACTAAAACCACATGTTTGATAAATTTAAATTTAAATTTAAACGTTGAAGGATGGTTATCTACTATAATTACAACTGAAAATATAAGGATTATAACTCATTATATCTGAGTATTATAATCATTAGGAGCTTTCCAAAAGAAATTTCTTGAAATCAAGGCAACAACCAACACTGCTGCATATTTATTCTTAGAGTTGTGGGTGGCGGCGTCGCGACCTGTCGCGACTTGGTCGCCGGAAATCGTGAAACCTGCCGTCGCGATGCGTCGCGGTGTTTCCGGTCGCGATCGGTCGCGATGTGGTCGAGAGAGAGAGAGAGATTGTGAGACGGAGAGACAGAGAGAGAGAAAGCTCTCCATCGCGATTTTGGTGCCGAAATCGCGAACCGTCGCGACCCCTTCCTTCCCGTCGTGAGATGCACCTCTACTCATTCTACTGCTTGATTGACGGTTAAAATTTTATACATAGTATTTATGTTTTTTATTTTCATTTTTACGTGCCGTTTTTTGAGGTGGTGCTCGAGTATACACTCGTCTCTATGTATCTCTGCCCTGTATGAAATATCAATTTCCGACGAAGCTTTGTATAAAAACTCGACTGTTGACATTGGAGAAATTTACCGATCTTCCGTCGGAAATTAAACCCCGTTGGTTAAACTTTTCTTAATGGGATTAGCATTTTATCTTCATTTCAAGTCTAAGTTTAATACAATAAAAAATTCATTTTAAAGATATATTAAATTAAGCTTTTCTTTAGATGAAAAATAGGTCTAAATTCTCGTATGAGAATAAAATACAGTAGTGTGCACTGTTCCCCAAAGTTAATAAAATGAAGGGTTAATTGCGGCAAAAAGACCCAATCTCTGGCCAAATTCTCTCATGTGTATTCAATTTTCATAAATGGCGGCAATAATACTCAAACTCAATGTTTCGGAGTTAACCAAGGAAATCTGTCCATGTGGCTGTTAGACTTTGCCACGTGGCATGTCAAGTAATTATTATTTTTTAAATAATTCAAAAAATATATTTTTTAGCTTTTAATTTTTTTTAAAAATTAAACTCTTTTTCAATAATACCCAGCATTTAATAATTAAAAATATTCATTGCTGGTTATTATTATTAAATATAATTATTGATTTTAAAAAAGTGGGTCAAACGAAATAAATAAAGAAAAAAATCACCGTTCACGGTCCACTCAAGCTCCGCCTCCGATCCGGTTCACGGGTGGAACAAAATTGCTTAATAGGTTTAATAATAATAACAGACAATAATCATGTGATTATTTAATGACAATTTTTATTGAACCGTGAACGATGATTTTAATCGAACGGATCGAAAATGGATGTCAAGTGAACCGTGAACAGTGATTTTTATTTCGTTCTACCCACTTTTTAAAAAATAAATCATTATAACCAATAATGAATATTTAAATTTATTTATATTCATTATTGGAAAATATAATTTTTTATCAAAAATAAAAAAAAATATATTTTTAAAAAAATTAATAACAATAATTTTTTTTATAAAAATAATTTAAAGAGTAATAATTACGTGGCATGCCACGTGGCAAATGCTAATAGCTACGTGGACAGTTTTTTTCGGTCAACTCCCAAACACTGAGATAGGGTATTATTGCCGCCATTTTTAGAAGTTGGGTACACGGGAGAGAATTTGACCAAAAATTAGGTCTTTTGCCACAACTAACCCTAAAATGAATTTGGAGAAGATAATGATCCGATTTTGAACATAATTTCTCCGTTGAGCATAAGAGATAAATGTTACCCCTAAATCTAATACATTCTCTCTGAAGACATTTATTTTTTTTACTCAGCCTTTTCACTCAAATTAACTGTTTCTTCTCGCGGAGTAAAATTAATCAATTCCCGGCAAATCGAGAGTCAACACCCGGTAACTTGATTGCAAACAACTAACGATTCTCCATTTTGATCCTTCGAGAGCACGGACATCGCTCTCCCGTGAGTATTGACATCACAAACCGATACAAATAAAAATTTGCCAACCGTAGCTTAGGTGGTGGTGGTGCTTTTTTAGTATGACCTATAAGACTTTAACGGATTTTGTTAAAATATTAAACGAGCCTTACCTTATTATGATAATAGCAAATAAAAAGCAATTTAAAATTGCAAATTTGTTGCCCGCCCCGGAATTTCAGGCAAGCACGAGAACACCGATAAATTATGAAAAAAAATGGAGGAGAAATTTAGAGCTGTAAAGTTCTCATTGGACAACAAATGAAGTGAAACAACAAAAAAACTCTTCAAAAAATTCCAGCTACTGTACTTTTCATCAGACACCGATCGGCCCGGCCCTCGCTTTTCTTCATATTTCCGAACTAAACGTTTATAACTATAAAAGAAAACTGACATGACAAAATGGCAACAAGCTCTCATTTGGCAACTAGAAAGTAAGATCTTTCGGATCTTCGATGACGCTGGCGAGTGTTTTCAAGAACGAAGCAAGATCAGAGCCATAAATCACACGATGATCCGCTGTGACATTTACCTGTGAAAAAAATGTCCACATAAATTAACAAAAATCTTGATGAAGTTTCAATTTAGAAGAACGGGTTTATATTTCCAATCAAAATTACTCACCTGCATTTGGTTCTTCATTCCAATTCTTCCATCTTTGGTAGCCACAACAGCGGGTTGAGATGATCCAACAGCCATGATCGCACCCTGAAAGCAAGAAAGATGTTGTGCTTAAGATATTTTCTAAATTAACGAGTGCGCATTTAAAGAGACACTTAAGAATCCAGACTAGCAACTTACAGTGCCAGGTGGCAGAATGGCATCGAATCGGTCAACCCCGAACATTCCGAGGTTTGAAAGGGTGAAGGTACCTAGAGACAAGGCAAAAGAACGTTCATGGTAAGAATAGGGTATATATTTTTTTTGATTCTTTTAAATGGCTCAGAGACATTACTTCTTTTCATGTGGACTCATATATTCTATAAATTGATGTGAAGATGCGAGTATGGATTTCGTCACCGGTTTAGAATCCATGCAACCATTTTTCTCTATTGCGTCTAACCAAAACCTAGAGAGAAACTAAGCTAATTCACGAAACTAATTTACACATTTTTTTTTCTTTCATCTGGGCTCTTCAGATAAAACATTACATAATATAACCCTAAAACATAATTAAGCATAGATATAAATCAAAACCAAAATCTAAATTAAAGAACACAAGCAAAACCATATGTATAAATAATTAAAATATAGCTGGGGTTATGGACTGAACAACACTAACTGGCATTCTTTTAATGCACTCTAAAGTTTGTTTCTCATCGTCTTCTTTTGACCAAAAAAGTGAGGAACTATGGTCGAATATATATATATATATATATATATATATATTTACCAGTCCTAAACATGTTTACCTGAATTGTATTCTTGAGGTTGCAGCTGCTTGGCCCGTGCTTTATCAACTAATTCTTTCCACTTTCTTGATAGCGAGTAGATATCAACCTAGTACACAAACATAAGAGGTTGCAAATTTATCATCAAAAGACTTCAATTGAATGTGATTCATTAAATCAACACAAACCTTGTCAGCATCCTGAAGCACCGGAGTGATCAACCCACCGTCCAAAGCAACGGCGACTGCAATGTTGATGCTGCTGTTGTACGTAAAGCTATTACCGTCTCTGCAGCTAGAGTTTACCACAGGATGTTTGACCAGCGCCAGTGCTGTTGCCTTGGCAAGCAAAGCTGTCATTGTAACTCCCTTTGACTTCACCTGGTAAATAAAAGAGGAGAAGAAACTTGAACAAGTATGCCGCTTTTTCATAGGGAAACCGAAATGATATGTAAGTCAGCGGTATCTTTATTCATGCAATTATAATAATAATAATAATAAAAAGACCATTCCTTAAAGAACACAGTCAAAGCTCTCTGAACAGCTTATCACTCTTTGCATCAAGCCAAAAAACGCAAAATCATAGGGTGAGAATCATTAATTCTCATCATTCATTCGATTGTCGACAGTACACGAATCTCTCTGCTTCGTGTTCCTTTACATGGTATCGGAGCCAGCTTCGCTCAACCTCGTCTCTCACTCAAAATCGCCAGTCACGGAAGACTTCATTCCGATACCTTCTTTCGTTCATTGTCAGTGAAGCTCACGTAATGAACCCCCACATTTCTCTAGGACAACACAAAGTTAAGAGAAGAACCTACACTAACTCAGATTTTCTAAGAGATTTTGTGCTCACCACCAGATCCATTTGTCACATTCAAACAACCTACAACTGTCTCAGATTTCTAAGGAGCTGTAATGTGCAGAGTAAACAATACCTTCTTGTACAGGGCATCAAGCGCATCGGTGGTGATGGTGTACCCAACTCTGAAGGTCGGCACTCTCAGACTCTCCACCATGTTCTTGCTCACCGCGCCCTGCATCGTGCTGAAAGGCACCACCGTCCCCAATTCGATCCCAGGAGCCGACGGCGGAGCACCAGTGGCTGCGCTCACCGCCTCGGACACCACCGAGGCTGCAGCAGCGGAAGAAGCGGCGGCCTCCACGTCTTTGGCAACGACTCTCCCTGACGGCCCGCTCCCGACGATCCCCGCCAAATCCACCTTCAACTCCTTCGCAAGCTTCTTCGCGTACGGCGAAGCCACCACCCGCTTCCCTCCGTCCGAAGCAGGGTGCGTCGAGGCGACCCGTGCAGCTGGCGCCGGCTTGGCGGTGATTTCTGATGCGACATTGGCTGAGGATGGTGCCGGAGAAGGCGTCGGAGGCGGAGGCGGCGACGGGGATGAGGAAGAGGAAGGGGAAGAAGCGGCCTTGGCCTTGGCCTCGGCGATCTCGGCCTCGGTCTCGGCCAAGAGGGCGATGGCGGAGCCGACGGTGGCGACGCCGCCTTCGTCGACTATGATGGCGGCGAGGTAGCCGTCGTAGAAGGTCTCGACGTCCATGTCGGCCTTGTCGGACTCGACGACGACGACGCTCTCGCCCTTGGCCAGCTTGTCGCCCTCCGACTTGACCCAAGACACGATCTTTCCCTCCGTCATGGTGGAGCTCAGCGCCGGCATGAAGATCTCGCGGATCTTGGCCACGACCGGGAAGCTCCGGCGAGCGGAGATGCCGACGCCCGGCGCCGAATTGGGTCTGCGGCGGAGAAGGGTGTGCGAGGAGGGCAGGAAGGGGGTGTGGAGAAGCTGGGCCATGGATGAATGGGCACTCTGCGAAGGAGAAGAAGGAAGAAATGTTGAATGGAAGGAGAGTGGGTTAATTTGGGGGCTTCGAAAGCATCGAAGCTGGGCGGAGCTTCCAAGTTCCAACCAAATTACCGGTGAATATGTTTATGACGTCTTTGCGTTTCAAAATTGGTTTTTCGGGTATGCATCTTTATCATATCGCCGGCGAAAGTACTTTTTTTTAATAGTAAATAGCTGGAGAACACTCGCATAGTCTCTCCGTCTCGATTTTATTAATAGAACTCTCACGTAGGGCGCAGGAAAACCGTGGTTACATCTTTATATTGAGACCTACGGAAGATAAATATTAAAACGAGCCAACACGTCCGTCACTTTCCCTTCTCTATATAGATGATGTAACGAATAATCAGAACCCTGTCCAAAGTATTTGTATTATTGATTTTGGAGATTATTAAGTATTTATATTATTATTGACGTACTCATGTTACATTTTTTTTGGTGGTGTAAGTAAAATTATACTTAACAATATTTTCTTATTTGTTTAAATCAATCCACATTAACGATAAAAATATTTGAATTTAACTGAAATTTAACCAAGTTCTACTGCTTCCTTCCATAATATTACAAAGGCATTAAATAAATAAAACAATGGCTTTAGTGGATTTAATAGATTGAAAGGCATTATATAATCGCAATAAAACAACGGTGTTTGACTTTTAGTGTTATACTTATTTAGTTATGAAGGGTAAGTGATCCCACCGTGGTGATTTTTGATCGGCGAGATCGTGATGACAATTACGGTGTGTTCGAGCAAAGTAGTGGACTAAGAAAGTAGTGGTTATCCGGTTTTCGGAACGGTAATGCAATGTTAGCAAAAGAAATGTTTGATGGCACGGGAAACGACAAGGAAACAAGATAAATTCCAAAGAACATTTAGGATTCTCAGAAAATAAATACAGAAAATAAATAGGAGTTTATATTGCTCGAAAATAAAAACACAAGAGATACACTACTGTATTCCGAGTTTGCAGAGCTCCGAGCTTCAACAATGGCGAATCTACCTCCGACCGAATCTGAAAATTAAGAGAGAGCAAAGATGAGAAAGCCAAGGTGCGTTCGACGCTTTCCTTTAAGCAGATTCGGTCCCTCTCCCGGTGTTGGAATCAGCGGGACCGTCTTCTTCCCAAGATACAAAGGTTATTCGTCGGCTTCTATACACCGTTGAAGTCGACGACGAACTCCGATCAGTGAGTCTCCACTACCCAACGAATATAAAACCAATTGACGAACACAGGATTTTGTTTTGAAAACTCTTCGAATATTTTTTGATCTGTATTTTTCAGGTTTTGCTAACATCTATATAAGTAGCTAGGCCTGTGATATAACGAATATAATTTTCATTAATGCCAAAAAATATAAAGAAATAATTTCTCATTAATGGCAAAAAACTGTTCGTCCGTTGGTTTGTTTCAGGTCATGGAGTTTAAGCATATTAAATGTCTTTAATATGTCAATAAACTCTCTTAAATTATATTTAATTAAGAGATTATTTCCAACGGAACAAGATCCGATTGCTCGCTACAAGGGTAACAGTTTTCTTCGATTAAATTATTTATTTCTCGTTATTCTAGGTCTTTATGTATATGCGGATTCCCAAAATTTTCTTATTCGGGGATGAGATTATTTCAGATAACAAAAAAATTTCCATTCAGATAATTACAGAGAGTTACCTGAGTGTTTGATATTTCATCTCACTCGATAATTTAAGTGCCATTTTATCCAACAATATTGTCTAAACCCTAAAACACATTGATAAACTTGAGCTTCTATCATTTATTACGAACTCTTTATTCAACCCTATACATTAAAAAGAGCCTTTTTCACCTCCTTATAATCGTCATAGTTCACGAAAACATGCATATATATATACATATATACTTACACAAAGATCTATAGAAAATCTTCACGAAAGCTACGCATGATAATCTATACGAATTGGCCGCAGAGTCTTAGTTCCAGATCATCTGGCGTTGAGAAGCATGCGAAGCACGCTCTTCATCTTCGGCCTCGACTCCGGGGACGCGCCGACGCAGGCGACAGCGATTTTCATGACCGAAAGCATCTGACTCGCTGTCGCCGGGGAAGCTCTTCTGATGCTGGGATCCAGTAGCGTGTCCCACCTATCCCGTGTTGGCGGACACCCACTTGGCCAGCTCCGTCCCGTTGCTCACCGCCGGCTTTCCAGTCAGCAGTTCCAGAAGAATCACCCCAAAGCTGTAAACATTCCCGGCCGCCGTCACTCGCATCGTGTAAGCGTACTCTGCGACATTAGAAATTACAAGTTTCAGCAGTCATTGCAGCAGCGTCGGCGGGCAGAGTCGGTCACTATAACGCGGTTGGATCACGTACGGTGATTTCAAAGCATAAGAGAGTTGCTAATGCTATCGACTTAGATAAGTAAGTCACCCGCATCCCGATCAAAATCGGATTAAAACCCATCCCGTTGACCTTGCGGATTAGATTAGTTGCAACTTGCAAGTAGGAGTGTAAATGGGTAATGAGATTACTGATGAGTTTTAAAAAATAAAAAATTTATCGATAAATAAATTTATCAATCAGTAAATCTGAATAGAATTACCGATCAAGATTTATAAAATAATAAGAGAAAGAAAAAATCTAAAAAACGGTGTTGAATAACATAATTTGGGTCTGGATTTTTGAACCCAAACTCGGAATTCGGATCTGGTTTTAATTCGGATATGATTTTCGAAAAATCAAATTTGGTATTAATTAATCCGGATACAATTTATTTATAAACTTGTTTGGTTGGTATATGAAACCTTGTTGTTATCCCTTTTAAACATTTTTGTAACTTAGTTTATTAACTTTTGTAGAAATTGAAAAATTAAGTATTAAATTCTCTTTCAAAATTTTAGATTTTTTTTTTAATTAGATATGTTGCGGGTTTACATCCAGATTTGGGTTCTAAGTCAGGTACGAACCGGGATCGAAAATTCGAGTTTTAAGCGTTTGAGCATCAGATTCGGATTTTGATTTTCAAAACCCGGAATTCGGATTCGGATTTGGAAAAAAAAAAAACGAGTTTTGGAGCCCAAAGTTCGGAAGTGGAGAAGTAGGATTGGCTACCTGGCGGAATGTAGCCGACGGAGCCGGCGACGGTGGAGATACTTCCGGTGGTCTTCGCCGGATCTATGAGCTTGTACAGCTCCACCTCCCCTATCTGCGCCTCCTTCGCCGACTTCAGGAACACGCTCGAGCTCGACAGATCCACCAGCACCATCCCGCTCCCGTGTAGGAACGCCACCCCCACCGCCACCCCCACCGCGATGCTGTGCCGGCTCGCCCAGTCCACGCTCGCGCCGCCGTGGAGCGCCTCCGACAGACTCCCCTTCGCCGGGTACTCGTAGAACACGAACGCGCTCTCCGCGGAGACGGCGAAGGCCAGAGGGGTCATCACGTTCGAGTTGCTCAGCCGCGCGAGCCGCTCCAGCTCGGCGCCGAACCTCGCGTGGCTTCCGTGCTGGAAGATCCGGTCGCTCCAGCTCAGCTTCTTCACGAGGTAGGTCGACCCCGAGGGCATGGTCGCTTGGTAGTAGGTTGAGAATCTTGTTTTCAGAACGGCGTTCGAAGGATTGGACACTGATTCCATGGCCTTTGCGAAATCGATGCTCGATCTGTGGAGCGCGTTCGAGGTCAGGAGGGTTCCGCGAGGGAGGTCTTCTGTCGGCGACGACTGCTCGTCGTTAACCTTGCCGTAGCGTCGGGAGAGTAGAGCGACGAGGAGTGCGACGGCTATGATCACCACGGCGGAGAATGCGACCATGAGAGCGATTATCACTGTCGAATTTCGCTTGCTCAGGCCTGTGGAATGGTCGGGTTCTGAATCTGGCGGGGGGCTCACTAAACCCGTGTTTCCTTGTGTGTCGATCACTGCCCAGGAATGGAACTTTGGAATGACTCCTGAGAGGGTGTTGTTCGACAGCAAGAGCCAGTGCAGAGCTCGCAAGTCAACGAGGAACTCGGGTATCTTGCCCGAGAAGTTATTGTTGGAGAGATCCAGAACTTCCAACGAATGAAGTTCGGAAAGAGCTTTCGGGATCGGACCTTCGAATCGATTGTGGCTGAGATTCAAACCGATCTGCAGGTTTGGCGGCATTGTCGGAATGTTGCTGCTCAGGCGGTTCTCTCCGAGCTGGAGCTCCAATAGATTCTTCAAGCTGTATATAGTGTCGGGTATGGAGCCACTGAGGCGGTTGCCTCCTAAGTTGAGGTTGACGAGGTCTTTTAACCTCGAAATCAAAGGCGGGATTTGACCGGTGAGAGAATTCCAGCTGATATTGAGGACTGAGAGCTTCGTGAGCTGAGTGATTTGCAATGGGATTTCGCCGGAGAGACCGTTGATCTGAAGCTTCAAAACTTGGAGATGGGTGAGATTGCTGAGTTCAGGCGGGACCGGCCCTGTGAGGCGGTTTTGACCTAAGTTCAACAACGCAAGATTCCTACACAGCCCCAATTCCGATGGAACCAATCCAGTCAAGTTATTGCTGTCCAATTCCAAGTACGTCAGTCTCTCAAGAGCTGACCATTCTGCAGAAGGAATCGGACCGTCAAGCGAGTTGCTTCCCAGTCGCAGCCGGATTAAGCTGCGAGAAACATTACCCGGAATTCGCCCTTCCAGAGAATTGAAAGACAAATCAAGAGTCTGCAGATTCGGGCCGGACAAGAGGTCCGAAGGAATCGAACCGGTCAAGTTGCAGTAACTCAAGTCGAGATTCCTGAGAAACCTGGTGATTCCACTGGGAACATTGCCCGGAAAGCGGTTCTGATTGGCCGCGAATCGCGAGAGAGTTGTGATGCCGGATAGCCATCGGGGATTTCTCCATCTAGATGATTGAGAGAGAGGATCAAGATCTCCAGCTTGGAGAGCCCTGCGATTCTGGTGGGGATCGACCCCGTGAGATTGTTTCCGCTGAGATCAATGTGTGTTAGATTTTTGTAGCCCATAAGCTCCTCAGGAATTGTTCCTGTGAATCTGTTTGTGGAGAGCACAAACTCCTTCAAAGCCATGGACTTGCCAAGTTTAGCAGGAACACGCCCAGTGAATTTGTTAAAACTTAGATTCAAGCTTTTCAGATTATCCAAACCCTCGAATTCCGAGCCGACACTCCCGCCGAATGAATTGAAAGAAAAATCCAAAAACTCCAACCCAACAAAACCAACGAAGTTTGGCAAGTTTCCGACCAACCTGTTCCCGCTGAAATTCAGAAGCCTAAGACCGTCAAGTCTTCCACAGCCGCTCATGAACTCATCCGGGATCTCACTCAACAAGTTGTTGGAGGCATCAAAAGCCTGCAAAGAGTCGATCTCGCAGACGACGGGCAAGAAAAGCGACGAAGAAATAGAATGACCGGAGAGAGAAATCTCGAGCACCAAAGCGGATCTCGAGCTACACTTGACTCCCTGCCATGAACAAGGCTCTGTGCTGGGGCTCTACTGGAGAGCGGTGACGTTAAGCTTCTCGGAGAGGGCGTTCATGGAGGTTCTCTGGGTGGAAGACAGTTGACACAAAACAAAACGGCAACAAAACAGAAAGTGCAGCAGAGAGCAGAGGAAATTCCTGCCCTTAAACGTTACCATCTTTTTGGTAGCTTATGGCTAAACAAATAAATAATAATAATAATAAAAGAGATCGTGTGTTTATGTAATATATATGTTTGTTTCTCAGATTTTAAAGAGGATATGGTAAGAGTTTTCAGATTAAATAGAAAATAAGATAGTCAACGACGCATTGAAGAAGCTAATGGAAATGCAAGAAATTTCAGGAGAGAGAGAGTGTTGGGTCAATGGCGTTGACTGTGTGACTGATGAGATGGGCAAGAAGACCAAAAGACAACAAAATTTTGATTGGTGGGGGTTGAATATTTGTGGCAGAAATATCGACAAGTTACAGAACGAGGATTTATATTTTTAGTCGATTTTAGTTCAAATTCTCAATGATATAAGAAATTCAACATAATTAGTTAAATATTTTAAGTAAACTGCGGACAATGTACCCATCGTTTAATTTTCTGCGGATTATATACCTAATGTTTATTTTTAGCTGCTAATGTACCCAATGTTTGATCCGTTAGATATTTTCGTGTTTTCCGTCAGTTGACCGTTAGAGAGTTATCCTTCTCTATATGTATACTTTTTGTATTTTTGACATAACTCACTCATTTTTTATCCAACTTTTATGCACGACCTATGGTTGGAAAGATAAGAGATATATCTACAACTTTGGTGCTTTAAGTTTTGTAAAAAAATTTTTTGAAAAATATGAAATTTTAATTACAACGTAAAACTGGACATTAGTGCAATGCAAAATATTTGTTTCGAGCAAATTTTAATATACGTAATGATTTTTTATGATGAAACGTAAAAGTAAAAGGTTGTAGATAAATTTTCTATCTTTCTAAAGGGTGTTTATTTATAAATTTTAGACCAAAAATGAGTGAGTTATGCCAAAAATATGAAAGATGTGATGTGAAATAATCTTTCATATTTTTGGCATAACTCACTCATTTTTTGTCCAAAATTTATAAATAAACACCCGTTAGAAAGCTAAAATATTTATCTATAACTTTTTACTTTTACGTTTCATCTCAAAATATCACTAAGTATGTTAAAATTTGCTCGAAACAAATATTTTGCATTAAACTAATGTCCAGTTGTACGCTGTATTTGAAATTTCGTATTTTTCGAGAACTTATTTTACAAAACTTAAACATCTATCTCTTATCTTTCCAACCATAAGTCGTGCATAAAATATGGACAAAAATTGAGTGAGTTATGTCAAAAATAGGAAAAAGTGTACATATAGAGGAGGATAACTCTCTAACGGTCAACTGACGGAAAACACGAAAATATTTAACAAATCAAACATTGAGTACATTAGCCAAAAATAAACATTAGGTACATAATCCGCAAAATATCAAACATTGGGTACATTAGCCACAGTTTACCCAAATATTTTTGTTAACTTCCTAACGTGAAGCTCTACATCGGGACATATGATTTTATATTAGACGTTTTTGTCTCTTTTTGACCACCTATGAGTTATAATAACTATAAATAGTTAACAACAAACACTAAGTTCTCGCACCGTTTCACAACTACAATGAAAAAATTAAAACACTATAAGTCAATCTTGTTGCCAAAAAAGAAGAAGACGAAAATGTGGTAAAGAAAAGGAGGGAGAAATTGAACACACCATAAATTCCCACATTAAACTTTTTGGTAAGAAGTTAACGGAAAAACTTCATACATTTTTAGAAATTTTTGCCATAAAAAATTAGGAATATTTATCATATTTATTAGGGTAAACTGCGGCTAATGTACCTAATGTTTGATCCTCTTCGGATTATGTATCCAATGTTTATTTTCGGTGGCTAATGTACCCAATGTTTGATCCGTTATATATTTTCGTGTTTTCCGTTAGTTGACCGTTAGAGAGTTATCCTCATCTATATGTACATTTTTCGTATTTTTTACATAACTCACTCATTTGTTGTCCAAATTTTATGTATGACCTATGGTTGGAAAGATAAGATATAGATATACAACTTTAGTGTTTTAAGTTTTGTAAAATAATTTTTTTAAAAAATACTAAATTTCAAATACAACGTAAAACTGGACATTAGTTTAATGCAAACTATTTGTTTCAAGCAAATTTTAATATACTTAATGACTTTTTATACTGAAACTTAAAAGTAAAAAGTTATAGATAAATATTTTATATTTCTAACGGTTGTTTATTTATAAATTTTGGACAAAACATGAGTGAGTTATGCCAAAAATATAAAAGATGTGATGTGAAATAATCTTTTGTATTTTTTGTATAACTCACTCATTTTTTGTCCAAATTTTATAAATAAACACCCGTTGGAAAGATAAAACAATTATCTACAACTTTTTAGTTTTATGTTTCATCATAAAAGTAATTAAGTATGTTAAAATTTGCTCGAAACAAATATTTTGCATTAAACTAATGTTTAATTTTACGTTGTAATTAAAATTTCATATTTTTCAATAACTGTTTTTACAAAACTTAAAACACCAAAGTTGTAGATCTATATCTTATGTTTCCAACCATATGTTGTGCATAAAATTTGGACAAAAAATGACTGAGTTATCTCAAAAATGCAAAAATTGAACATATAGAGGCGGATAACTCTCTAACGGTCAACTGACAGAAAACATGAAAATATCTAACGTATCAAACATTGGGTACATTAGCCACCAAAAATAAACATTGGGTACATAATCTGAAGAGGATCAAACATTGGGTACATTAGCCGCAGTTTACCCTATTTATTAAGATGTAGATATTTATGCCGCAAATATCCTTTTATTATTATATATGTTAGGGTCTCTTATACTTAGACTGTGGAGCCCAGACCCGAGTTGAAGCAGCAGAGGCAATTTCTTCAAACACGCGGAGTTGAAAGAGAATAAATGCCAAATGGAAATTGACTGACTTTTGGGAGCATCACTAATTATTATTTTTCATTTTAATCCAATTAATTAGTAAATTAGTGCGATGAATTGTTGATTACTTAATTTACAATAAAGGTGTCTTTATCGTTTTCTTGTTCAATTTGTAAGTGCTTGAAGTTCACAATTTTAAAAAGAGTAGGGAACAACTCTACATGGCTTTTTAATCTCAGCCAAACGCAGCCGGGTGTCCCAGCCCGTAGCAGCGAAGCTTTTCGTCATCCGCAGCCAGGCGGCGCCGCAAGTGAGGAATTAAGCAGTCCCATTTCCTTCACTTCCTTCGGACACAGTAAAATTTCTTTAAGTTTTCACTATTTAACCCTTGAGAATGGCAGTAAAAATTTCTTACTCAATTACCAGTGTACATCTTTTTTATTGAGCATTCTACATACATTAACTACCATACTGCAAGTTTGAAACATTCAACGATATTTCGATAACGTTTCATTGACAAAGTGGAAATTGACATCAAAGAAAACAAATATATATATATATATATATATATTATGTCGTAAATCAATTGAAAAAAGCAGTTCAACTAACACCAAACCTCTTCACGAAATACCAATGGTTTAGCTTTTATCTCTACAAAACAATCTTTTTCGTTATCATCGTTGCCATGGCAACTAGCAGAGAAGATTTCAGCTTTCAGATTTTAACGGCGTCAAGCAGCACCCTCGACTCTCCGCCACTCTGGCACTCTTCTCCGGCATCAAAAGTACAAACCGATGAGCGAGAGCGACACATTGGGAGCAGCGGAAAGCATCTCAGCCAAAGGAGCTTCTCGTGCATACAAGAGACGATGGACTCGCTGTGGGAGATCAGTTTCGACGAGTACGACGACGGTTTGAGAAGCCGGAGTGATGTGTCCGACAAGTTTTCCGGGCTAGATGGGCAGATCGTAAAGTTTGGTTGCGTCGGATCAATAAAGAAGTCGAAGCGGAGGAATGGTGGCAACAATAAGCAAGCCATGGCTATGGTGTTGAAGCTCTTGAAGAGGTTTTTCTTAGCTCGCACCAATTCTCATCATCTTCATCACCATAACCGTGCTTGGTGATCCTGTTTTCTTTTCACGTAATTTGTATATTACTAGAATTTCACCCTTTTTCTTTCTTTGTTGTATTGAGTTATAATATGTATGGATAACAGCGGCAAAAGTACCAATTCTTTTTCCTATTATAGTTGTACCAATTCTTTACCTTCAATGAACAGCGGCAAATGAACATTAATGTATCCACGAAAGAAGAAGAATATTTTAAACAAAAATCAATTCTTTGGTAAAATCTAATATTTCCATTGAAGATTAAAGCTTAAGATCCAAAATACTGATCGAATTCTGATTTCTTTCTGTGATGACACGATTCAGAAAGATGGTCTCAAGGAATCAATCCAAACTAAACAGAGTTTATATCCTTTTCTTACCGCAGAAGCATCAAAACGTTCCATTTTATTACGCATTGAATCGGGTCGCAACTCTTTCAATATCCAATCTCCACAGGCTCGAAGTTATTCTCAACCGATTTCTTCACCGCATCGAGAACGAGCTGCGTCTTCCTGCTGATCACTGGCCATTTCTTCTCAGGTTTCCCGCCCTTTTTAACGCTGGCCACCAGATTGCAAAACTCTCTCACCATGCAAACCTCTTGAGGAAGGTCAACTTTCACGATGTGCTTGCTTGGTTTCCTTTCCCAGCAAGTCACGAGATCGTCAAACCCGGTATTCGTGGCTGCAGAAAACGATGCCTCGTGCTCTTTGAAAGGGATAATGAAATCGTTGACATGTAAAGTCCCTTTCGTCCCTATCGCGGTGATGTCCATTGTTAAGTTCGACAAGAAAGAGCTGTGGAAGGTCGCCACTTTTCCATCGTCCCAATGTAAAGACGCCCAGCATGACAGAATCACTCCCGCTTCGTTGAGGACGGCCCCAGGCAAGGCTCGAGCTGTTTTTGGGAGTTCAAAGTCGGCGGCCCACAGGATCGACCGGATACAGTACCACCCTGTATCTCCGAGAGCGCCGAACGCGTCGAGGTCGGGTTTTACGCGGATATTGTTCTTCAGATAATCATCGTCGGCGGCGAAACTAAAGCATGCGTGCATCTGCGAGAAAGCAACATCACAAGTCCAATCAGCAAGCCGTGCTGACATGGAACGTCAGCAACCGGGTCAACATTCTAGCTCAAAGGGAGGTGAAAAATGGTAATTGGTTAATGCAAGTGAGATTCCCAAATATGTACCATTACCAATATAGCAAATGATAATAGTCGTAAATGTATCCAAGTTCTATTTGTAAGGGTTGAACTACCCAAGTCGCGTAAAATTGCGTTTTCTATCTTCATTTTGTCTTTCATGTTAGTTTATAACTCTATATGAGGATATGGGATAAATGATACGATGACACGTCACTATAAACTAACGGAAGCGACACAACGGAGAGGGGAAATACATGCCCTACACTTTTATACGAGCCGAGCCGAGTAATTCGGTTTTTACAAATAAAGAGTAGCTAGTTTTGCCAAAACTTGAATTGAACATAAAGCAAAGCAAACATCTCATGAATCCACAGAGAACTTGCGAATAATTGCCTTTGATTTTCCTATCCAAATCCAGAATGGGCAAAGAAGAAATGAGCTAGTACCGTCTTGAGGCGACCGAAGCGATCGGCGTCTGAGAGGAACTCCTTCATGGCGAGAGTCCTGGGGTTGTGAACCCACATCGTCCCGTCCATGATCTGAACTCCGCTCGCGTCGCAGGCCTCCACGATGCTCTCGAACTCCGCGGCGCTCAGCGCAACGGGCTTCTCGAGCAGGAGGTGCTTGCCCTGCTGCGCCGCGAGGACGGCCCACCGCAGGTGCAGGCTGGTCGGCAGAGGCATGTACACGGCCTCCACGTCCGGGTCGCCGAGGAGGGCCTCGTACGACCCGTAGAGCTTCGCGGCGGCGCCGACGGTGGCGCTGTTGGCGGCGGCGAACGCGCGCGCCTTCTCGGCGGAGCGGCTCGCGACGGCGAGGAGCTCGGCGATGGGGGCGAGGGCGATCGCGCGCGCGAGCTTGCGCGCGATGTCGGCGCAGCCCAGGATGCCGAACCGGATGGGTGAGTCCGACGCCATTGAATCTTGATTCTTGAGGACGATTCTGCTCAAACAATCTCACTTGAACACTTATGAGTACAAAACTACAAATGTATTTCCAATCAATCCACAGCGATCAAATCACATGAACTCTCTAATCTAAGGAGTTGGTCCCATTTTACGAGTAAGTCAACGGGTTACGAGCTAATTAAAGAGTTTTTTTTTTTTTTTGAACGGACGAGTATTTGAGTTACGGTTGAAGAAAAAGAAATCCTAAATCAATTTTTTTACCCAAATCCGATCTAACTGATACTGATTAAAGTACGATCGCTAGCGGTTAAAATCGAATATACCGAGACAAAACCGAATACCCAAATTAAGTTGAAACAAGATTTTCGGTTTCAATTTGAAAACTGCACCGCTTACCCGTTATTACGCTTTAACTACATATTATATTATATTATATTATATTATATTTACTATACTTCTCAATACGTCATATTTTTTTTTCCTTTTTTACTATCTCATTGTAATATTAGTAGTTTGTTTATTCGCAATATTGTATAATATTAGTATTTAATAATTTGGTTATGTGTAACATTATGTTATATTAGTTGTCCGTTTTAATAAACATCGATATTAAAAACAGTAAATGCGGGTAAAAAACTAATTTTACCGCAGCCGAACACCGAATACTGATTATACTGTAATGCGGTTTTCATCTTAAAAAAAGTGTAATCGGTTATCATTTTTAAAATACCAAAATGCAGTATTTGGTTTATTATTTGTCAAAAACCACATCGAATACTCGTTTGTTCGCCCTTAGTTTGAGTACATAAAAATCGATTATTGTTAAGTGTAGTCAAATTAAATGAAGTTATTGCTCTTGTTGCGTATTCTCTCATAATTTGAGTGAAACGTCTATTTTGTTCATCATGTGGCGTAAAATCTCTACAATCGTCAAACAAATGTGGGTATAAATTTGATCTTCTACGGTAATTGCACGGTGGTATCTTTCTGCTCCAATGAAGCCAAAATTTGATCACACATGATAAGGTGTTGTTGATTTTTTTTCTTGCTTCGATGAAGGCACCCTGTTTTAGATCGGCGAGAGGAGATGGCACCCTGTTTTAGATCGGCGAGAGGAGATGAGACGGTGGTTGGCATGCTCTCACTTCGTACAGGTACACCCTGTCCAGTCGCCCTCCTGGGGCGAATAACTTTATGACCGTAAAAAAAAATCCACAAGAAGTCAATGTCTAGGCGACGTCAAGCAAGGAGAACACAAGGCCTTATATTTTGGTGAGAACGGAAACAGTAAACAGTGTAATGTTGGGGTAAAAACCGCTTTACAAAAGTCACGGCATTGCACGTGGCAACGCCGGGTTTAGAGTGTTTTCCGGGGAGTAAAAATGGTTCGTGCTCTTCCGTTAATGTCGTATGCAAAACTAAATGAGATGAGAGACAAATAGGTAGAGAAAACTAGTGTATAAATCCCCATTTATCCCTTTCATTACATTGTCTTTCTTGTACAAGAAATGTGAAGAAAACAAGTACAAGCTTAGATTTTGTTAGTACAACAATGGGTGAGGAAAGAGAATGTTCTTTAGGAATTGATGATAGTACTTTTCTAGTAGTGAATACCTTTTTTCAGTTGACTATCCTTAGTCCTCTTGAAGGATACATTATACAATTTATACACATGGATTTGAGCCTCTTAATGGGCCCTGGTTACAAGAAATAACAAAACCTAATATAGTGGTCCCAATTCGTTAGTACAACCTGAATCGTATGGAATCGTGTCAGCTCTGTGTGAGCATCTTTGTGCGAGTGAGTCTCCGATTGTCGTCTTGTGAGCTTCGGATGAACCCGTTCCCACTTCTTCACCATCGCCCAAACCATTGGACTGTCGAGCTGGATTTCTGCAGTTACGTTTTATCGGACGAGGTTTTGGGTTTCTGACTTGATCCGATTCTGTTCAACTCTGACTAGCCCGATCTGAAACTCGGCCATCGAGGCATCTTGTGGTACACGTGCGATGCTTCTTCTTGTTAGTCCCTGTTGATGTACAAATTCGTCGTTATTTTAATATGACATATAGTACAAAGTTGTGAATTAATTAAATTTACCACAATGATAAAAGGCCTTAAAGAATGAAACAAGTATCCATAAAGGCCCACTCGAGAAGCCCATCGGGATGTTCAGGCAAGGTGAGGCCCAATAAACAAGAAGCTATCCGGCCCAAATGTGGGGGTTAGAAGAATAAAACAAAAACGACGACTTTTCAAACTTTGACTTGTCAACGACACATCATCATTCAAACTATAGCATTGAGTATTCAACTTCCACGTCAACAGACACATAGTTTCTGCCCATGGGACTTAAAAATGACAAAACAAACACAAACTATCACAGTTTATACAACACCATAAAACGACAAATATAAAGTATCACCATCACAAATATCTTTCATTTAATCCAATTGCATATCCTAAATAAAAGATCAACATAAAATAGGGAATTCACCTCGACGATCACTATAGGTACGGATAAGCAAAATCAACATATGGGACCTCCTGAATCAAACTACTCCTCATCCGGAGTCTGACACTGAACACCACCTGAAGCTGGAAAGAAAAATGTGTATATGGAAGGGGTGAGCACCACATGCTTAGTAGGGAATCTATTACCAATTCTCTTTACCGAACCTTTATTAGTCCAATTTCGATCAATTAAATTAAAAGACATCATAAACCGTTTATTCATCATTTTAACCATTTCCAACAATAATATAACAAATAAATACACCCCACCCCACAAAAGTCAAATCATTTCGGTGGTCTATGCCGAGTCAGCTCGCGCATTTTCTCCACTATATCCCAACGAGTCCTCAAGGCACGAGCACAGGTGGACTAGAAGTCCCTAACCGTAACTTGACCTCGACTCGGGATCCTAATCACCCCCAAAGACGGCCAGTTCGCATGGGTCGAAATGTTGACTTTTGGGTCACCAATCATAACAATATCCATCATCATATCCGGCCTACTGTGCAGTAGCTAGCTGCTCGTCAGCAGCTCATCCGCCCGAAGCGGGTACCATATGAATATACTCATCATCCGCCCGAAGCGGGTACCATATCAAAATAGTCATCATCCGCCCGAAGCGGGTACCATATCAACACACGTAATACTGACGTCACCATAAACATAAAATATATAATAATAAGCATCAATCTGATGCAACCATACCTGGTATCCAGCCTCGCTATCAAGCGACGACAAATCACAAGATTAACTTTATTAATTATCCAATCATTACATACAATCCAAAATTAACCTATCCGGTTCAATCTTCATTAAAAGCGTTGGTTTCTATATTCATTTTAATTTGCGAGAAAATGTAATAGCCCCTACCTCAATCCGTGGAAACTTTGACCAATTGACTAGCTAGTCGAAGATGTGGGTTCGTCTTGGCCTTGGGTTCTATGATCAAGAATTTAAGCTTCCAATATATTGTCTGAGACGGGCGGTACGATTTGCACAATCTCCGAGGCTAGCATAGAATGACAATATGCTTTAATGAAATATCGATACAATTTATAATTCAAAATGTCACTAGGATTGGATTTCAAATTGTCAATTGAAAACCCGATACGCTGTGATTTAACCTGGGCTGAATTCCTGTCGGGTACGCAAAACAAGGCAGCAAAACGGGCATCAATTCGGCAATGTAATACCTTTCCTTGCCTAATCTGATTATTCTAAACACAACGGCGAAATCAATTTCATCAATCAAGGCCCAGAACACACTCAATTTGATCCTCTAAACTCTGAAACTAGGGCAAGGAAATTCGAGCTTACCGGAAGTCCGATGACAATTCCAATTGAGGGCTTTCGATCTCCTCGACGAGGGCTTCAAAATCCCTCAATAAAATTTGGGATCGGAAAATAACGCGGCGGTCGGCGGCGTCGACCGGCGACGTCGAGGTGGCACCTCAAGCAGATTCTAATAAGCTTCGCGAATCTGGTTCAGGAGTTAGTTTTCTCAAAATTGAACCCAAACGGAATAGATCTCGAGCTAAGAAACCAAACCTTCCGGCGACTATTCCGGCTAGAAGCCACCACCTCCGGTCGACTTCCGCCAACCAGCATGTTCGCCTTCTCGAGAGCTTTCCGGCGGTACCAAAATCTCGTTGATCGGAGCTCCGGTGACCGATTTATGGAGCTTTTAATCTTTGGTGGGAAAATAAAACAAACAAAGAAGAAAGAGAGGGAGAGGCTGCGAGTGATGGAGAGGAGAGAGGTAGAGGGGACTTGATTACCCCTCTGCCAGAAGCTGATTTTTTTTTTAAAATATTTTAATATTTTAATATTTTAAGGGTTTTACACCAAATTCCACAAGCTATTCGTCGTCAACCTAGAAGAAGAGGGGAAGAATCGTCATATTTCTTAGCTGTCTTCCTCAATTCAAATCAAGTTGAAGACCATGAGCATGACGTCATGCCTTCAACGGGTGTATTTCAAACTCGACGAAGAGTACGCAGTCGTGGGACATGCGTCATCAAGATGAGACATTCAACCCGGTCAGCTCGGAAGAACAACTCAAAGATTCATGGAAGTCCAACGGGAAAAATTGAAGACTATAAATACCAAGATCGACTTCAAATCAACACACACAAGCCTGAGAGAGAATACATCGAAAGATTGCTATCCGACATTTCTGCTTACTTTGAGATTTCCTTGTATTTCTTTCATACTTTCCCTTTCTTCTCTCTTCTCAGACGTGATTTGATGTCTGTAGTTGTCCGTCTATGTTCATTGTCGCAATAAACGAATAGAGGACGTAGTCAACTACTGCCTTGGGAAGAACGTCTATAAAAAAAAAACCTCGTCTCATTTTTACTGCTTTTATACATATACATATAGAGTGAATCGAGAGCTTGCAACGTGAGAGATCGAATTCCACCAAATCTTAGTCCGACAAATATCACACGCTCACAAATCTCATTGCCTGTTTGCGGTGGGAAACCATATTAACAATCTCTTTGTGACTCACGTGATTTTGGTCAAAGTCCGTGTATTGATCTTTTGAGCCTTAAACCGAAATCGACCCAACATGTAATAGAGTAGGACCTCAATAATTAATATGCGATAAATTAATAACCTCGATTAAATAATAGATTTGTCCATATCCGACTCGATCCTAGCAAATTAATAATTCAATAGATTTATAAGATAATAACTTTTCTAGAAGTATGTAGGTTCCAGCTGATATATAAATTAATAATTTAATAATAAAAATAATAATACTTATATAATTCTAAAATTACTATAAATAAAATATAACATTGTAAAACTAGTTAATAAATCAATTTAAATAGAAACAAATTACACTAATTAGCTAGAAATAATTGATTAAAAGAAAAGAAGAAAAAAAAAATAGTCATGTATGTTTTAAAAATATGATTATGAAGCGATATGCTTATTCTTGAACTGACTTTAATATTAATAAAGTCCGGTCTTGTATTTTCGCGATGTAACAAAAAAAATGTTCAAAGTGATTATCGCTACAATTACACAATTGCATGAAACAAGCTCTATTTCGGTAACATTATTTTAAACTACGTATTATCTAATTACAATATTCTTGACATATTATATAAGGATTTTATTTCCTAATTATAATAAAATTATAAATAATAATTTATAAATTAATAATTCTATTGGCGACCCACTATTTATTTATTAACGTTTTACCGTACATATTTTGATTTTTGACTGTACAAAAAAGATTAAATTTATACGACTAAAAAAAATTAAAAAAATGAGGTAGTTATACCGCTATTCTAAACAGTTGGTTTTAGTCAGCATTGGCTTGTTGGACCGGCAGGTGAAGTGAGTAGTCCAATGGCGACAGTCTCGTCGTTCGTTAGATTCCAACAACGAAGAACAATCTCGCCATTCTTCACTCGCTAATCCCGCCGACCCAGGCCTCGATTTCCTCTCAATTCGACCAAGATTGCGCAGCTTACATGTGATTCCTGAGATGAGAAATGGGCCGCTCCTTGCTCACTGAAGAAGCCTCCATCTCCGACAACCTCAAGGGATTCATCCTCGCCGCCGCCTCCGGCGCTTTCATCGGCTCCAGCTTCATCATCAAGAAGCTAGGTCTCAAGAGAGCAGGCGCCTCGGGCGCCAGAGCTGGTCTGTTCAATTTTCCTTCGTCTCCTCTTTCGATTTTCGTTGAATTCGATGGGCTGAAGTCAAGAACAAGCTGAATTTCATCAATGGTGACTGGGTTTCGAACTTGTGGTGGTGGGTCTGAATGAGTTCGCGAGAATTCCAATTTAAGCCCTTTGAATCGAGTTCTTTTGCCATGGATTGTTGTTGATTCATTGATTTTCAAAGTTTCTTGATTTCAATCTGATTCTTGAGAATGTACTAAACACTACTTCTCTTAGAAGTATTTGGCATTTTTTTTGTGAGAATTTAAGGGCCTATTCGATTTTATCGACTTTTCTTTTGTTTGTTCGTTTTATTGTTCGAAGAAATCTCTTTGGTTCTTAGTGATTTCTATCATTTAGATCTAATTTGTTATTGAATTTTAGGCTCTGGCGGATACGGGTATCTATTGGAGCCGCTCTGGTGGATTGGCATGATCACTAGTAAGCCTTGCATTGTTGAATTAGTTTTTCAATTTGTAATGAAAGCCGTTTTGCAAAATTATGAAGCACGATTTAGAAAAGTCGCCTTTGATTTTTATGTAGTGATTGTTGGGGAACTTGCCAATTTCACTGCATACATGTTTGCTCCGGCTGCGCTCGTGACGCCTCTTGGTGCTCTGAGCATAATTGTCAGGTAAATTTCTAGGTCTTCTAATTATGATTTTCTTTACTAGGACATATTATTCATCACCACGACGGTTCTTATGAGAAAAATGGCAAGCTATTAAGTCTGAAATTCTGTGCTCTGATAATTTCTGTATTTTTGTTATCAGCGCTGTTCTTGCACATTTCTTGTTGAAGGAAAAACTGGGGAAAATGGGCATACTAGGTTGCGTCTTGTGCGTTGTGGGGTCCACGGTCATTGTGCTACACGCACCTCAGGAACATAGTTTGACTTCAGTGGATGAAATATGGGAACTTGCAATTCAGCCTGGTAAACTACAATACCAGATTTGATAAATCTTTTTTTCTTCTTTAATGCATGGTCTATATATATATTCTAAAGTTCTTCTAAGTTTGTGTATTTTTCTGCAGCTTTTCTTATGTATACAGCCTCGGCAATAGCTGTGGTCTTGTTGCTAATGTTGTACTGTGAGCCACGCTACGGACAGACCAACATAATGGTTTATATTGGCATATGTTCGGTTGTTGGTTCTTTGACGGTTAGTTTCTTCTAACTGCAACTTGTAAAAATTCTTGGTTTAGTTGGGGTTCCGAAACCAAGCTTAATGATTTGTTACAAACAGTTTGAAACCAAAACTAGAAACGTTGTTTGGTTATGATCTCGAAGAAACAAATTACGAGACCAAATTTTTTTTATAATAAATTGTGAAGCAACTTAAAGTGTTTTCGGTTTTTCGTTATTTCAGAGAAATATTTAATAATACACACTTGTAATTACAATTGTTAATTATATAATTACAAATATACAGACATAAACAACTACCAAAGACAGTTTTTATTTTATTTTTTATTTTTTATTTTTTTATTTTAAAGACAAACTAAACAAAACCCAGACTGTTCTGCAACAATTTACAAACCCGTATTGTACACCAGAAAACCTAAAATAGTAAACTGGAATTTAAAGCCCCTTAGTTTCTACCTCATTTTTCTATTTCATGTTCAATTAATTAAGAATTCAAGTATTGAATCTCTTCAGATGTGCGACTTAATATCAAAGTTTCTGTTGCTGATGTAGGTTATGAGCATCAAAGCTGTGGGTATTGCAATTAAGCTTTCGTTGGAGGGTTCAGGTCAGGCGGGAAACTTTGAAACCTGGGTTTTTGTAATGGTTTCGGTTTCATGCATAATCATTCAGTTGAATTATCTGAACAAAGTAAGTGTTTATTACCTTCCACTATTTTCTTGAACTACGTCTACTTGTCGATTGACCTTTGACTAAACTAAAAAATCGTTGTATTCAGGCATTGGACACATTCAACACCGCGATTGTATCCCCAATCTACTATGCTCTGTTCACAACACTAACGATCCTGGCAAGTGCAATTATGTTTAAGGTATCTTTGACTCGTCCATGTTAAAAAATTTATTGTTTTTAACAGTTGGATATGAGGCGGTCCCGTTTGATATGGTGTCTTGCTTCCTCTTAGGATTGGTCTGGTCAAAGTGCGAGCAGTATCGTGTCAGTGCTTTGTGGATTCATAACCGTGCTTTCGGGAACTATGGTATTGCACAGCACAAGAGACCCAGATCCGACACTTTCTTTAGGTATGCATATCAAACAGTATGAAGAGATCTCCATAAGTCAACTCTAGATTAGTACTAAATTACTTCTTGAAGTTTATAAACAAATCCTAGGTTAATATTTACTAGGATTTAACAGCATTTGACTTGATGTAATTTACTATTTCGTTTTCCGACATCTTAGGATATTCTCATAACATCTTCTAGAATGTTCTCATCGATTCTCTCCGATTATTGTTGTCTTTATATACAGACTTTATGTAGACATATGCATGCAAATTACTCAATTCCTCCCCATGTTTACAGTTAGAATAATTCTATGTTATAGTTGAATAAGTTTAGACATTTATAGTCCAGAAAGCGACAACGAAAAGCTTCTTATAACGTCGAAAAATATTTCTCATTTTATCTTTAGACAGAAAATCAGGTCTATGGTCGCACAAAAGTTTAATATATGTCTTTACTTAACAAATATGCGTATTAATAAAAACCAACACTATTCCTCATACTGTCGTTTGCTTGTGTGCAGACGTGTTTGGCCAGATGTCCCCTCAAGTGTCGTGGTTCTTCAATGGAAACGGCGATATCTGGAAACAGAAAGACGATCACGAGATTTTCCCTAATTTTGACGACATCCTGAAGCAAGACCATTTCCGGTAGAACGCTATGTGTCGGGAGCTTCTTCAAGCGCAAACGAGCTGGCCAAAATTCGTCAGTGTTTCTAATTTTGCATTTTCTAGGCTGCAAAGTTGGAGAAATTCTCGGGTTTTATTTTTTACTTTAGTTGTTTGATTTGTCAGGTAAATGCGGTAGTCGGGTCTGTATTCTTATGGGCGTAAATGTCAATTCTTTTTCGGGTTCATATTTTTAGTTCGCTTGGGGCAGAAGGCAGGAGAATGGTTGTAAATTAGTATTTATTTTTCTATTTTTAGGTGAAAAGAAAATCTGAAAGTGAATTGTAGATTGTAAAACGAGTGTAGATGTGACAACAAAAAAGTTTCACTCATTTGTTAGTACACTCAATGAATTGCTCCACTTGCTTGGAGTTTTTGGCATCATTATTTACTATTATTATTGATTAATTGTTTTTAATGGATGACACTATTAATAATAGATTAAATGTACTTGTATTACAAGACATATTAGCACATTAAGAACAATCGTCACTATTGGTCACATATATTATAGGCCAAGATTACATATGTACGCAATTTTTACGTCTCGAGGGATTGAACCAGAACCTATAATTATACATTCACGACATCTCTCTTTCAAGGAGGCAGCGGGAATTCAACTTTCCCTAGGGTTAGGGTACTACGAAAGGAAGTGGATCATGGATGATCATCCACTATGCTGAGCTAGTTTGGTTTTTACTATTACTAGTAGATAGCCACCGCGCTTCACGCGGTGGTGTTGAACGACAACTCTTATAAATTCGTAACATCAGTGCAAAAGAGTATATCTTTGCGTTGTGCTCGATATTAAAAATAACTATTATAAAATTTGAATTATTAATTTTTTTAGTATTCTTTTATGTAACGTGTTATAAAAATCACCTAATATACACATATATATATTAATCTTACAATTTTTTTTATATTTTTTATTTTATTTTCGTTGTCATTTTTCTGTCGATTGTCACCGGAAAAAAAAAAGTTGCAATCAACAGTTGCCAAAGCAAATAACCGGGGAAAATGAAACCTATAATAGCAGTTTATGTATTGCATCTAAACTTCAAAATAATTAGCTTTAAAAATGCTTTTATTCAATACATCATCAAGCCAAAAAAACTTGAAACCATTGATGCCAAAAAGAGAAAAGGTAGAAAATATCAATAAACACATTCGATTTACTTTAATAGTGTAAAAAAAAAAAATAGTCAACAGAACTAAAAAAAGAAAGAAAAAAAAAGTTAATTGTTCTCACAATGTATAGCAATTTAAAGAAATCAACCAAAATTCCTTGGCCAAGTGGTGACTCCACCACTCCTCTATTCATGAGGTCATGAGTTCAAACCCTCATGGGACTCAAAATGAGTGCCCCCTTTACATTATTGTAAACTTGGCCAATAGTGTCACTTGTTCTTACACTGAATATATCTAAGTCATGCGATAGTGCATTGTAACCTTGGCCGATAGTGCCACTCCATTTAAAAAAAAAAAAAAAGAAATTTGGAACACAAATATTAAACTGGAACGCAACGATAACTGCATAGAAAAACTCAGCATAAAAGTTTTTAGCAAAACTTTATCTAATCAAATACAAAAATAAGATCTAGAATGGTCCATTTTTTGAAAGAAAAAAAAATCTAGAATTTGAAAAATAATTAGTCTTTTTTGTATCACTAATGATAATATTATATAAGAAATCATTGTTTTTTTAACTGTAATTATAAAGTTACTATGATATATTTTCTTTGACAACTTCAAAGGTATTACAACATATCTTAAAACTCTAACCTCACTAAACATTGATAACAAATGGCTTTATGTGGTGAAACCGGTAGCATGAGACTAAGAGTTCCCATAGGGGCGGGGCGCAATTCCGAGGCCATTTTTAATTATATCAAAAACTTAAAAAATAATGATAATAAATTTGCACGATATTTTATAAACTTTACTAAAGGACAAATTTGTGCAAAGAGAGGCTAATGAATCTTAAAAATTTTGGAAAATTATTAAAGCATAAATAATATCCTTGAAAGATCCACGTATATAAAAATTCTTCCCCAATATTATCACGTTAACTATTTTTAACGAAAAATGTATGATCAAATAAGCATAACTATTTGAAATACTATTTTCACTTAGCCCTGCAAAGAGTGATTGATCGATGATAATGTACTAAATTAAAACCCCAGCATTAACACAGTATGTAACCTTATAATAAAATCAATACCACAAAACACGATTCTCTCTTTCCTCGGGTCTATTTGGTGAAGCTAGAAAAAGAAGCAAACGATCACAAATGGTCAAACTTTTAAACAAAATAGAGAGCATATTTTTTTTTATTACCTTTTGACCTCAAAAGGCCCTGCTATGGGGTGAGGCTTACTGCATTTTTAACCCATTAACCTAAAAAACATTTTTTTTTCCTTCATAAAGCAAAAACTAATACATTTCAAGAAATTTTTATATGCTAAAAATCCCATGAGTAAATTATTTGAAGAAGTGAATCTAACAAACAATCGAAGAAGTTATTCAAATCTTTAACCGTAGAATCTAATGTTCGGGATAAGACTTAATATGTTATCATTAGAGATGTCAGAATCATAACTGTATCAACCAGAAGAGCCCGCTTATTGCAAAACACGCATACTTTGCCAACCTATACATATGAACAATGGATAAACATTAACAATAACCAATGAAGTATAAAGACCGAGAACAGGATGGATGGAAGCTAGTCAGAGAATAAACAATGAACAAACATTAACCAAACCAATAAACTATTTTACAGTTTGGAACAGAAATTGTTATCAAAATTCGGGAAAAGACCGATTGTTTAACACTTTGTAGCGGTAACTTAAACCAAACTCCAAGGAATAAGCTCACATGAGAAGAGAGGAAAGGCTATCAAATCCCTGAAATGTTCAAGATGTTGATTTGTTAAAGTCAAACATATTACTGAACTTTATGAAAAACCATGAGTAAATAGTTGAAGAGGTGGATCTAAGAAGTATGTGATCGTACAAATAATCAAAGATGTTATTTGAATCTTTGATCATATAGAATCTTAATATTCGGGATAAGACTTAATGTGTTACCTTTAGAAATGCCAGAATCGTATCTCGATAAACAAAAACCAATGAAGAATAAAGACCAAGAACATGATGGAAGCTATTCAAAATTAACAATGAATAAACATTAACTAAACCAATTTACTATTTAACAATTTGTAACAGAAATAAACTATTTAACGGTTGGAAACATAAATTGCTACCAAAATCCAGAGAAACAATTGACTCTTTAACAATTTGTAACTAAAATCCAGTAGAAAAAACAAACTATTTAACAATTTGTAATGATAATTGAAACCAAACTCTAGGGAAAGAGAAATAAGCCGGAGAAATAAAAATCTCACCAGAGAAACCAAGAATGGCGGGAAAGAAAATCTCACATGAGAAGCGATGAACGACTATCAAATCTCGGAAATCCCTGAAAAATCAAAAAAGTAATCTAATGAAAATTGACATCAAGTCACGAAAATTTAAACCATAAGCCGGAGAAATAAAAATCTCACAAGAGAAACCAAGAAGGGCAGGAAAGAGAATCTCACATAAGAAGGGATGGAAGCCTATCAAATCTCGAAAATCCATGAAAAAAAGTAATCTAATAAAAAACTGACATCAAAATCGGGAAAAAAAATCTACTCTTCAACGATCAATAACGAAAATTGAAACCATAAGCAGGAGAAATAAAAATCTCACAAGAGAAATCAAGATTGGCGGGAAAGAGAACCTCACATGAGAAGCGATGAAAGACCATCAAATCCCGAAAATTCCTGAAAAAAAAATGTAATCTAATGAAAAGTGATATAAAAAAAAGTCGGGAAAAAAATCTACTCGTAATGAAATTGAAACGATTAACCGGAGAATAAAAATCTTACCAGAGAAACCAAGAATAGCTAATAAATCTCGTAAACTCCTAAAACCGACGAATACATTTTGTAAGCGGAGCAGCAATAGACTCTGAACAACTTGGCCGCGTCATTTTGGGGTCGAGGGAGTGGCCAGATCTGCTGAGAGCCCTTCGTGTGGATTGGCTCGCATGATGGATTCACGGGAAAGTCGCGCGAAGAGAGCGAGAAAGGAAGCCAGGGTGTAACTCGCGTGAGAAGTGAAATGGGTGGAAGAAAATGAAGAGGGAGAAGCTAAAACGTAAATAATGAGTCGCTTTTATGCGTTAGTTGTTTTTATTTACTGATATAACTCCAAAAGGCAAACCTTTTTAAGAAGTGTGTGGAAACTGGAAATATAATTGGTGTTCATTTGAATCGTTTACTTTTTCATGACCTCCAAGCATTTACCTTTATTTTTTCTTCTTCTAGGATTAAAAACGTAAGTTAATTGCTATCAATAAGTGCGTGAGAATGCCCACTAACGCCATAATTATTATTATCAGCATAATAATAAATAAATGCTATAAAAAAAATTAATTGAAAATTGTAGAAAATTAGGATCTGAGGATGTGTTTATAGAAGATTGTATTGAGAAATATAGATATATATAGATTATTGTTTAATTACCATTGACGATGGTGTTTTACTGAGCAAAATACTAATACATAGAATTAATATTCAATATTTTATAGACTTTTATATAGTTTTGACTTTAATTAAAATTATTAAATTATTTCTTGATAAATTAATAATTTTAATAATATAATAAAATTTTAAGAAATTTTATAAAATACTCAATATTCTTTAGGAAAGAAATACTCATTTAGCTATTTAAAAAAAAAAAAAAAAACTACTCATGGTTTCACTAAATTATTTTTTGTTCGTTTTTAATTTTTATCCTAAGCTAATCTTAATACTTAAATATTAACTATAAATATTTAACTTAGTTTTAGGAATTAGTTTCTAGTTTAAATTTTTAACATAATTTTATGAATTAGTTTCACCCTTAATTTTCCTCTTTCTCATTCTCTCTTCTCCATACACTCTCTCTCTTCTCTCGTTTCGTTTCATCAGGGACACCAACGAATGCAATTATGATGCCATTTGGCTGTCTTTTGCTTTCGTCAGAGTTTTCTCTTCTTTCTGAAACTGAATCGGTTCTCGATCGCCTCTTTCATCGAATCTCCTTCTTTGGAGCCAACCACCTCTACAATTCTCTGTGAGTTTTTGTAAGGGCGCTAGCGCTAATGGCATCGTTCAAGATGGAGTTCACATTCATTGAAGGGGCGATGAGTATTGTAGTTACACTTAAGTGACTATATACAAATGTAATTTTTGGTACGGTAACGTAAATATAGTTATGAATCGGGTATCATAGTTACATTTACTTAATTAGATTATGTAGTTACGAAATATGTAGCTACGATTACGTATTTCCACAGTTTGAGGACAAAATTGAAAACTAGTTTTATAATTTACATTTTATAACTGTAGCTACAAAATAGGAAAAATTGACGTGATAAGTTGTTATTCATGGGAGAGAATCGTGGGGAAGGAGAGAATAAGGAGAAAAATAGTTTAAGGCCTAGAAATTAGGAAAAAATTGACGTACTCTTGGATTAATGGGAGAGAACCGTGGGGATTTTAAATATAATAGGTATAATTACATTTACCTTTTTAGGTAGTTTTTTTAAAAAAGTTTGTACTAAAATGGGTATTTCCCAAATAAACCTTAATTTTTTTTTGTTTAAATAACATTAATTTATAAAGGATTTATTGTATGAAATAAAGACATCTTGAGTGGTTTGACTAATACTTTATATGTTTATGCATATTCAAATTTCAATAGGACCTCGATAAATTAATGACTTTGAATAATTAATAATTTTGTCTTGTATCTCGACTCGTGCTAAACTAACTAAATTTATAAGATAATAGATTTTTAGAAATATATAGGTTTAAACTGACATATAAATTAATAATTCATTATCAGTATAAGAATATACATATATTAATAAAATTGCATTACGAGTTAAATAATCATATTAAATATAAATTAATTATAATAGTTAACCGATCATATACTGTTTTTAAAATATTATTATGAAGTTATTGTGCCTTGTTAGAACACTGAATCTATATGAGGAGGTTTAAAAGCACGATACAAAGAACTTAAACTTATATATATATATATATATATATATATATATATTTAGTTTAGATTAGAAAGTGGGAACTTCTAATCGTGAATTACTATCAATGGAGTCAATCACAATCATGTGATGATCTTTTACCGGATCACATCACTAGTACTGCGCTGATGATTTCATTGGGTATGGAGTGTTCATATTGGATGGACTAGACTTAATTGGAAATCAACACATAAGTATGTCACTAATAAGAGTAAGATAAAGTCATAATGATGATACGAGTGTAATCCCAATGTCATCATTTTGGGATCAGACGGTTGGTTGATCGGGATAAGTTGCATGGATGCATATATGGACGATAAATTTATGATTTCCTTATTATGATTTATGGAAAGAAAAATAAGTACTCATGATCAGCTCAACTCAATAATAACATGTTAAGTGAGTAATTTATAAAAGTCATATATCAAGGTAGTGTCCTAAAAAGGGCAATACGGTTAGTCCCTTTGTACGTATGTCGATTAGTCCGCTTGTAGTTCCACAAGAATGACATCGCATTTATTATGTTTATTAAACATAGAATATAACCGTTTAGACTTAATTTATGTTTGTTATCATAAAATGTCTAAATATTCTAATAGTGACAACTTGTTATCATAAAAAGATGATGGAATTAATTTCTTGAATACCTCCAGGGTTGTAGGAAATTATATTCTAATGAATTTATCTTTTTTAATCGTGTCATTCTGATGCACAACTTTAAATTTATGATAATAACGGTTTTGGGCCCTTGAGTCGAAATGTCATTGTTATTTAAATAGAAAATGGGAGGTTACTAAATATTAGAATTTGTTTATAGAATATTTATTATAAGTATTTTATTTAAAATTACTAGAAAATTATTTATCACGATCGGAGCTAAATTAATTTTTGTTTTGTGTACACCGGATGGAGTAACGGGGATTACTAGTATTGAACTTTATCCCTCGTTAATTTTTTTTTAAAAGTTATCTCACGCGTGGAGCTCAATGAACAATTATTAATTAGGGAAAACGCGATTCCTAAAAGTTATTTACTTATTCTTGAAATTTATTTCTCTTTCAGCTTCAGCTGTAAGCTTCTGTATAACATTAAGAAGGTCTGGTCGTGTATTTTTGTGACGTAGCAAAAGAATTTTAAAGTGATTCTCGCTAATATTTCCTTATTATATTAAATCAAATTTTATTTCAGCAATATCATCTTCAAACTAGGTAAAATTACATTACCATAGACATGTTATATAAACAATAGTTTTCTTCTACTTTTAATAATTATATAACTAATACTTTATATATTAATAATTTAATAAGACAATAAAAATTTTAATTGATAGAGATTTTACTCTATAAAGTGATTCTTGAAAAGTGACCATGCTTATTGCGGGGGTTGGACCAACTTAAGAGAAAATCAAAATAGCATAATCGTAGATTTACGCATGTGTTTTTGTGTAGTATGCCAGAGTATAAGATTAGATACTTATGCCAAAATTATTCCAAATTGAAATATTTATAGGCAAATGTACCAAAAAGTATATCCCAGATGAACATGAAACTCGCGTCCCTCAAAGGCATCTCGAGCAAGAGTTTCTTCAAGCCCAACGCTACGCAGAGCTTCGTTAACCGTCTGTGCCATGAGAACCGATACACTGAAGCCATTGACGCTCTCTGCCACCAACAGCGCCTCAAAGAGGCCGTACAATTGCTCTATCGCATACCAAAGCCTTCCTCTCTGGTGTACTCCACTCTGCTTCGCTTTTGCCTCCATGAACGAGCTCTCCAAGAGGGTAGACTCGTCCACGCCCACACCAGATCCTCCGGGTTCGTGCCTGGTTTGGTGATCCGGAACCGGTTCATCGACATGTATGTGAAATGCGGGAGTCTCGGAGAAGCGCGAGAGTTGTTCGATGAAATGGGTGACAGAGATTTGTGCTCTTGGAATACTATGATTTCCGGGTATGCCAAAACTGGGCAACTTAGCGAAGCCAGAAAGCTGTTTGACGAAATGCCCACGAGAGATAACTTCTCGTGGTCGACAATGGTGGCGGGTTATCTCCGTTCGGACCGGCCCAAGGAGGCTTTGGGGCTTTTTGGCACGATGCAAAGATGCACAAAGTCAACTTCGAAGCTCAACAAGTTCACAGCTTCGAGCGCTCTTGCCTGTGCGGCAGCGGTTCCGAGCTTGAAGACCGGGAAAGAGATTCATGGTCATATTGTGCGGACGGGTTTGAATTCCGACGAGGTTGTGTGGAGCGCCTTACTCGATATGTACGGGAAATGTGGGATTGTGGATAAGGCTAGGCATGTTTTTGATCAGATGGTAGATCGCGATGTGGTTACGTGGACGGCCATGATCGGTCGATACTTTGAGGGTGGAAGGAAAGACGAGGGTTTTTCTTTGTTCTCGGAATTGATAGGGTCGGGTATCAGGCCCAATGAGTTTACTTTAGCAGGCGTTTTAAACGCGTGCGCTGATATTGCAGCAGAGGATTTAGGCAAGCAAGTTCATGCGTACATGATTAGGATAGGGATTGATCCGTCTTCTTTTGCGGCGAGCGCGCTTGTGCATTTGTATGTGAAGTGTGGGAACATCGAGAGAGCTAAATGGGTGTTTGATGAAATACCGCGACCGGATTTAGTGTCGTGGACTTCTTTGATCGTTGGATATGCTCAACATGGTCAACCTAAGGAGGCGCTTAACGTCTTTAAAGTGATGCTAAAGTCTGGCACAAAGCCTGATCATGTCAGTTTTGTCGGGATTCTCTCAGCTTGTACTCATGCCGGTTTAGTTGAAGAAGGGCTCGAGTTTTTCCACTCGATAAACTCAAAACATGGATTAAGACACACATCAGATCATTATTCGTGTATTATTGATTTATTGGCCCGAGCTGGTCGGTTTGATGAAGCAAAGAAGATCATTGATGATATGCCAATAAAACCAGATAAATTCTTGTGGGCCTCGCTTCTTGGTGGTTGCAGAATCCATGGAAACATCGACCTTGCAAAACAAGCAGCCGAGGAGTTGTTTGAGATAGAGCCTGAAAATCCTGCAACGTACGTTACTCTAGCTAATATTTACGCAAGTGCAGGCATGTGGAGCGAAGTGGCTAAAATCCGAAAGGGTATGGATGAGAAAAGAGTTGTGAAGAAACCCGGTTTGAGTTGGATTGAGATTAAGAGAGAAGTGCACGTCTTCACGGTTGGGGATGTGTCACACCCGAAATGTCATGAAATAAACGAGTTTTTGAGAGAGGTTTGGAAGAAAATGAGGGAAGAAGGTTACGTTCCCGACACAAATTTTGTGTTGCACGACGTGGAAGAAGAGCAGAAAGAGCAGAACCTGTCTTACCATAGCGAGAAGCTTGCAGTTGCGTTTGGGGTTGTTTCTACTCCGCCGGGAACACCAATTAGGGTTTTCAAGAATATACGAACGTGCGGAGATTGCCACACGGCGATTAAATTTATCTCGAAAATCGTTGGGAGAAAGATAACAGTGAGGGATTCGAATCGATTTCACTGTTTCGAGAACGGGATTTGTTCCTGTCAAGACTATTGGTGATTCTACAATTAAATCTACCTCAAGGATTGTTTTCTTCAAGATGAAGGCGAGGAATTCGAGTCGGTTTCATCGTTTCGGGAATGTGATACGTTCTTGCCATGACCATTGCTGATCCACAGAACACTCGATTCCGAAACATAAAGATGGTCACGTGAGAGCATAGGAGAAGCTTTGTGCACTCCGGGAAGGGCTAAATGTTGTACGAGGAATTGAATAAGTATGATTAAAGATAAAAAATAAATTGAATTACATACAAAATTAAGGGTAAAAATGGCAATTTTTTATTTGTATATAAAGTTTTGGGTTGTACTATTACATGCGTACTAACTACGTACATTTACCTTGTCCCATACCAAGGTTTTATTTTTCTTAAATTTTAATCTCAAACTGTTTTTTTGCGCGATTGAACTTTGAACTTTTTACTTATATTTGTTTATCAAAAGATTAAAAATAAAATTGCTGAGTCTCCCTAGATTTGTCCACTATAACAGTGGTAGTTATGTAATTGTGATTAACCCAATCTCTAAGTAAACTTGACTTGACTATAAGTTTAAGAAATAATAATCAATCAAGACTTCATAAGTTGTTGAACATGTGAATATGAGGTAAAAATGGTGAAAGTTGAATCATATTCACCGTGCTCTCTTTTTCAGTTGACAAACGCCGACCCCACAAGGGTGAGTCATGCATTTTGAAAATTGGAAAATGCCTGCTAACTTATGCTTCACGAGTGTGGAAGAAAATCCAAGATATTTCAGATTTTGTGGTTGCTCACCACAATGGACCATATCTTAAACCAACCAATAATCAAAATGCAATACTAACTGTGAATGTGCAAAGACTTGACCAAATCAGTGATAGGAACCCGCCCCGATCTCTACCGTGGCAATGTTGCTCTGATACTAATTTGATAAAGATCCGGTTTTTAATTCGAGAACCGGATTGGAAAAATACCTCGACAAGGTTTAATAATACGGTTCCACTAATTAAACGTGATTGTGAACTGTGAACATCTGATATAAAATTAGTATGAGATCGCACGTGTTATTAGGTTATGAAATTTATGGCGTATTCATCATTATCATTTTCCTACACTTCTGGCTTATTAAGCTTGATCGTGTAAGTAGTAGGTACCATCATAATTAAAGTTTTGATTAGGCTAAAGTCCCATATTTCTTGGTAACTCGGATTCCTCATTTTTCCATCCTCCCGGTTCTTGAATGGTCCGAAACCAAATTTCGGTTTTTGGTTTTTCCTGTATTATATAAGGTAAATTTATCTGAATCGTGAGATCTAAAAGTAATAAGAAAGTCCGAAACCCGAATTTCGGTTTTGGTTTTTCCCAAATTATATAAGGTAAATTTATCTGGATCATGAGATCTAAAAGTTACTAAGAAAATCCGAAACCCGAATTTCTTAGAATGCAATCAAGAGCAATGTCCTCCTCTCTTTTGAGAATTATTTACCATAACATCCTGTATTGTAATATATTATACACTATACAAATATATTAGCCATATGATGAAACAATTTCCTTTTTTTTTTACAAAATTGATCCTGGTAAGATAAAGTGTATCTTAAGGATACACATTGAGCTTCTTTCACCGAAGATCCGAATACAGAAGCGACGAAGACGCCTTGTCCGAACTCTTCACCAATTGTGCTGCCGGCAGTGGCCCCACCGTCTGGAATGATGACGTGGATGATGGTGCTGGGCAGGAGGCTGTGGCCAGCGATAGCACGCTCACATTGCTGCTCGTCCCACCTCCTGACACCTCCGAAACCGTTGACGCCTTGGGCGGCGGAGGCCTCTCGATCTCGACGATCCCCTCCAGCATCTGCACCACTCTCCCCATAGTCGGCCGCCGGGACGGCTGCTCCTGAATGCACCAGAAGCTCACCTGCACAGCCCTCGAGATCTGCTCCAGGTCAACGTCCTGATCGCCGAGCCTCTTGTCCACCACGTTCTTCACATTCCCTCCCTCGAACTCCTCGTACGCCCACGCCGAGAATCTCTTCCCATTCGTCTCCTCGGACATGTCGAAGTTCCTCCGCCCGCTCACGATCTCGAGCAGAACCATGCCGTACGAGTACACGTCGGATTTGGTCGTTACTGGAAGGTTCGCGAGCCACTCTGGTGCGAGGTAGCCCCTGGTGCCCCGGACGCTCTTCAGCGTCCGGTACCTGTGGTCCTTCGGGTTGACGAGCTTTGCAAGGCCGAAATCTGAGACCTTCGCAGAGAAAGCCTCGTCCAGGAGGATGTTCTCTGGCTTGATGTCGCAATGCACGATGCAGTCCCGGCACTCCTCGTGTAGATACGTGATGCCCCTTGCGGTACCCAGCGCCACACTGAAGCGGCGCTCCCAGCTCAGCAACTGACCCGAGCCCTCGCCCGGTGCCGGTGCAAAGAGGAATGCATCAAGCGAGCCGTTTTTCATGAATTCGTAGACGAGCAGCCTGTGGCGGCCCTCGGAGCAGAACCCAACGAGCCTCACCAGATTCAGGTGGTGCGTGCTGCTGATGGTCATCACCTCCATGCGAAACTGCTTCTCGCCCTGTTCGATCCCTTCAAGCTGCTTCACGGCAGCGACGGTTTTGTTAGCGAGGACGGCCCGGTAAACAGCTCCAAACCCTCCGGCGCCGAGCTTCTCCTTAAACCCTTTCGTCGCTCGGTGAAGCTCCTTGATCGAGAATTGGACAGGCGCTCCGGAGGCGTACTCGAGCAGGGCGTAATGCGCCGACAAACCACCAAAATTCGGCCGGTTTCTGCATAACCAATACCAGAGACCGCCCTCGACAGCGAACAACCCGCAGAGGGTGCCTAAAACAGCAACGGCGATAATCCACGGCCGTATCTTCCACACCGTTCCTGTTCCGACACCGTCCGAATCAGCCGGAGCATTCAGGGCCACAGGTCCACAGACCTTTATATACGAACTGCTTGACATGGCGGGGTTACGGTAGCCGCTGAGGAACCCAGGTGTCTTGTAGAGGCAAAGGCCGGTGCCGTCCGACAGCGACGTCGAAGCATCGCATGACCCGCTCACTAGGCAATTAAGCCGGCATGCCGAGATCCCGACAAAGAACACCTGCGACTCGTACTCGGGGCTGAACGTTAAGAACCGCGTCCCAGCCAAATCCAGCATCGTCTCACTCCCGGGACAATCAGCAATCTCCCTTTTCCGGCGACACCCTCTCCGACTGTCCCGCGCATCCACCGGAGCAAAATTCTGCGACGGGCACTCGCAAACCGGCCCTGTCTCGTTGTAGCTGCAAATCCCCATGTTCCCGCAGTACCCGTAAACCTCGCATTGGTCGGTCAACGCCGTCCACCGCTCGGTCTTCGTCCCGCTGTCCCTCGCCGAGCTGTAGATCCTGAGGTTTCCGTCACTGTCGAGCTTCAGGAACCTCAGGATGTCGCTCCCTTCAGCGTAATCGTTGCTGTAAGCCACAATCGCCGGCGTCCCCAAACTCCGGTCGGAGATCGACAAAATCCCAATCGGTTGCAACAACAAGGTAGGAAGACTCAGACTACCGTTGAACGAAGAGTTTAAACCCTGGTTCCAGTAAACAATGGTGTTGTTCCATTTCAGCGTCAGATTTCCGTTCGCCTGGAGAGAGAAAGAGTAGAGCCCGGACCGGAGAGTCTTCCCGGCGGTCAAGTTCTGCGTCGGGACGAGCGAATCGGTGGGGTGGTCGAACGAGGACCAGACGGGACTCTCCGACGAGTTTCGCAGCACGAGCTCGCCGGAGTCGGTGACGTGGAGGGAAGACGCGCCGCGATTGGCTGTTCCGGAGGCCCAGACGGAGCTGCCGGAGCTGTTGACGGCGGCGAGGTTCCCGGTGGAATCGAAGCGGAGGGACCCGCCGGAGTCGACGGGGGCGGCGACGGACCAGATGGGGACTCCGCCGGCGTAGAAGACGGCGACGGTGAAGGCGTCTGGGTGGTCGTCGGAGGGGAGAAAGCCGAGGGAGAAGGTGCTGTTGGGAGAGGACCAGGTCTCGTTGCGGGTTGAGGCGGAGAGAGAGGAGCCTGTTGGGACTGAAAGCGCGACGGAGGAGAGAGAGAGCAGGAGGAGGAGGAAGAGAGAGAAGGCCATTGATGATGGGGTTCGAGCTCGAGGTTGTGAAAGGGGTTCGGTTTTGTATGGAAGGAAGGAGACTTTGACTCTGCAACAATGGCGACCGAAGCCAGTCTTCGTCTGGACTGACTTGACTGCTTCAGCGTTCGAGTATGCTTTTCTTTATTTATTTTTTCGTCCTTGTTCTTCTGATACGCGACAAATATTTCCCATGCCTTCGGCATTAGTATCAAATATGCCCCTTAGTGACTATGTTTTGTTTGGCTGGCTCTTTCAAGGCAGATTTAGCGAGGAAAAATTTGGTCGTTTTTTAAGGGTGACAGTATTCTCTAAGGCGGAACCTCTGAGTGAGATTGGTGATGGAAAAATCGTAGAAAAAAAATTGACACAACTGGCCAATCGTCGAAACAAACGATCGGCAGGTGTCTATTAGCGTTGGTTGGAGCAAGAGAGAGAAACAAGTGGAACGAGAGGAGTCCAGTGAGAGAGAAATGAAATGAGAGGTAGTTGTCTTCATAATTTTAAAAAAATAAAATGGAGGTTAAAATGAATCCCATGTGTATAATTTGACTAGCCAAGTAGGGACGATTGCTCCCTTTTGAGTCTCGCCTTTGCTCGTTATAGCTTAACCTTTTGTATTGTATAAGAGCAAGCATTTGATCTAAAGAAGTTTGGACACGTGACTTTTTAGTTGAGGCAACAGTAAAATTAACATTACGCTAAACTAGTTTGGTTAGGAAAGATCGATCATCATTCTTGTAATAATCGATAATATGTCTATACTGATCTTTTTGTTTTTATTTTTAACCGATGTTATAAGTTACATTCAAGGTGATACTATCGGCGGTATAATCAAAATTTAATCTTGTAATATCGATAAGAGCCTTAACTAGCTCTCGCTTCGGACCCCAAAATACTATGACACTACTTAAAAATATTTATCTTATAATTTAGAATTTATCTAGTCCCTTAACTACTTTAAGAAAAATCATCTCGACCCATGTGTGGACTATTTCATGATTCCATATATGTATCTAGTGTCTTTGGCAATTCAGGACCAATATTACATCATTATTAAAATTAAGCGAAACTATTGCAATTATTTATTTTTCTTTTCTCACTTTTTCGCTCCTATAAATAGAAAAGGACTTCCCATTATAAAAAGGTTAATGACGGTAAAAATACTCAAAATTTGATCAAAAAAATTCCCCATATACTTAAAATTAAAAATAGTGACAAAAATACTCAAAGTTGCATTTGAAGCGTTGACCACTCCGTTCTCGTAACGCAGTTAACTTACTCGTTAACTCTGGCCACGTGGACAAATCTGTTACTGACATAACAATTTTTTGCCACGTGGGCGAGCCGAATTTAATTTGTTGTTTTGTCGTTAAACGAGACTGATGTGGGCTCGTCCACGTGGCAAAAAAATGTTATGTCAGAAACCCACGTTTGACCACGTGTCCAGAGTTAACTGCGTTATGAGAATCGAGTGGTCAACGCTCCAAATATAATTTTAAATACTTTTGTCATTACTTTAAAACTTTAGGTACACAAAGGTTCTTTGACCGAACTTTAGATATTTTTGCCATCATTAACTAAAAAATAGAAAGGGACTTCACTCGAATTAAATAAAAATAAAATAAAAATCAGTCATCGACTCTTGAAGACTAAAAGATTAGGCAGAGGCTACAACATATGTCTGACAACATATATTTGTGAAGATATTTTATATTCACCACTTCTAATATGGAGTCTACTACAAAGACTTGTTGCGATGCGATATATTCTGATGCATAGAAAACCTAGGGTCTAGCATTTATGTCATATTTCGGAGCAGTCTATATTTATTGGGACTACAGTTTATTATTAATGAGTTTTTAATGTATTTTTTGTTGTTGATAATTTTAATGTATTTGAATGAAAACCACTATTAAAGGATGTGTTTAAGACTCAAATTTAAATCGTTTGCAAAAATAAATTGTTTGCCGTTGTCGACGTAGTAATTGTTTACTGGTAGATTTATCGATGAAAAATTTATAAAAAGTTATCGAAACTTATCAAATTTATCGATGAATGGAAAACCTATAAAATATTTTTTATACATATTTTACACTAAAAACATAACATAAAATACTAATGTCACAAAATATAAGCATAAAACTCTCATACAAAATATAACATAAGTCACAAACCAAGTCTCATACTAATGTAATTCCAAACATAAACTAAGTCTCATATAAAATATAAATAAACCAAGTCTCATAAATAGAAACATAAACCTCGATACTCGATACTACCTCAGTTGAGCGTGTAATGGCGGACCGCTTCCCAACTACCTTGGCTTACGAGATATGCACTTCACTCTAGTCCTTGGTTCCTAAAGTAGCGGAGTTCTACAAGTGGTAGTCATATATGGCCTGATCGTTAAACGCTCCGCAAGAAAGATAGAGAGGATGGGTCCAAAAGTTGCCTTCCTAACACGGCGAACACCCTTGCTCAGCACAAACTCCGCGAGAAAGGTGCAGTTGGAGCGGGGAAGCTGGGCTAAAAACAACTGCCAAATGATATTGTCTCAAACTGTGACGACAAGTCATCAATATTGTTGTCACATGAATATCCATATTCATGTGAATTGGATCTATTGTAGTAGTTGTTTGAAGCTCATCCCTTGTTGTCTACATTGCCGCCGGGAGCTGGGTATCCCCATAGCGAGTATGTACTTTTGCCGCAATAAGGTCACAATTCAGTATAACTTCAAATTAAAAAAAAATTTATGTCAACCTAAATGTTAATAAATTATATACAATGTTATGAAACAAAATTACACCAAAATATTCTATTAACTAGCTCATATTAACCGATTTCCGAAACATATGTACTTTTGCAACAATAATTGGACAATTCGAGAAAACGTCAAATTACAAATATATATATATATGACAAAATCACAGTTTCGTAATTATATACGATGTTAAAAAAATGAAATTACATCATAAAAATAGAAAATATAGCTCAAGTTCAACAATTTCTGAAAAATAAGTAGAATTGGCGCAATTATATAACAATTCAAACAAACCCTAAAATCACCCCAAAATCTGCAAAAATATTAACAAAATTCACCCCCCCATAATAATTCATCCATATTCCTTAATAAACCTAAAAAAATCAATATCAAGAACAATATTTGATTCAAAACCGAAAATGTACAACCAAAGTAATCTGAAACTCAAACTTAAACTTTCATTTAACCTAATAGCTTCCTAAGTAACTATATGAAATATAGAATAAAATTGTTAAAATTTGACATGATTCATACATATAAAACACCTGAACTTCAAAACACTCAAGATCCACTTAAAAAAAAAATCATAAAACACCTTTAAATTACAGTTGAGCCTCTATAAATTAATAAGGTTGGGACTAGAGAAATTTATTATATTATCGAGTTTATTAATTTATCGAGGTAAAATTTGAACTGCGTTAGTATAGTCGGGACTGGAAAAAATTATTAATTGATCGATATATTGATTTACCGAATAGTAATTTATAGAGGTTGTATTGTATGAGATTACAAGAACTTGGAACTTTTGCCGTGGTTTAATTAGGGCTTCGAAAAGATGCAACGCCGAGGGGAAGCGAGCTTCTTCTCCAGACGAAAATCGTGGCAGGGTACAAGATCTGTTAAAGGATAGGCAAGAAAGGAGTTGTGGAGGCCAAAAGTGAGTGCTTCTCGTGATAAGAGATAAGAGTAGTGGCTAGAGCTGCACATTCCACACGCCGCGGCACGTCGCGACTCGGTCGCCAAAACCGCGAGATTTGGCGTCGCGACGCGTCGCGGTGTGTGGCGTCGCGGCGAGTCGCGAGAGAGAGAGAGAGAGTGTTGTGTGAGACGGAGAGAGAGAGAGCGGGAGGGAGAGAGAGAACGGGGGAGTCGCGACTCGTCGCGACCGGAAGCTCGGAATCGCGACGCGTCGCGACGCGCCGGAATCCACCGCGACGAGTCGCGATCGTGGTTGGCGACGGAAATGTGCAGCACTACTAGTGGCTCGGGTTCGACAACTTTGACTATATCTCATTTATCATTATTTAGCGAGAAGCCCTTCAATTTCTGAGAGTTAACACTTGAAAATCTTAAACGAAGTCGCGAAAACTATAAAACAAGAACGATTAACGGAGATAACTTAAAGAGATGCTTGTTTTGAGCGATAATCAAACAAAAATTGAACGAAAATCACGAAATTTGAACCTTTGTTCAGAGGATTAGAATTTTTTTTTATAAAAAAACACAATAAATAAACACCTCATTGACTTATTAAATTTCGATGAATTCAACGAAACGACACAAACAAACAAAAAACACCTCGAGACTCTAAGAATCCACACGGGAGAAGTTTTCGCAAGAATTCAATTAAATTCTCAGAAGCTAAATAATAATAAATATAATATATAGGGTTAATTGCGGCGAAAAGACCCAACCTTTGGTCAAATGCTCTGTTATGTATACAACTTCCGTAAATGGCGGTAAAAATACACAAACTTGGCATTTGGGAATTGACCGAGAAAATATATCTATGTGGCATTAAGCCTTTTCCATGTGGCTTTTGGCCGCCACGTGGCATGCCACACAATTATTACTTTTTAAATATTTTTTTATAAAAAAAAATTTGATTTTTTTTTTATTTTTTAAACAAAACTTTTTTTATTTTTATTTTTCATAAATTTTTTTCCCAATAATAACAAATAATGAATATTTAAATTTAAATATTCATTATTGGTTATAATTATTTATGTTTAAAAGTGGGTAGAACGAAAAAAATTCACCGTTCACGTTTGACTTGAACTCTGTTTCCGATGCGGTTCACGCGTCGAATAAAATTGTTTAATATGTTTAATAATAATAACTATTAAACACATACATGTATTTTAAAAAGTCAAGACATAATTAAATACACACCACTTATTCAAAAACAAAAAACGGTTAGCGATTCCCGAGACGCGTTGGGACGCTCTCCTTAAAGCTTGATTCGCCTTCTCTACGTGCTTGAGGTGTTGGACATATGTGTCCTTAAACAATAAAATTAACCATTTGTAAAAGATTATGACAAGTCATTGACTAAAGATAGTACTTATTATGATAATCTTATTATAGTTTCTGGTAGAGTAAAATTGAATGTTTGATTCCTTAGTTCATAAAGGATGCAATTATGTTATTATTATCACAACAGAGTCAATGTGAGGAAGAATTAATAATCATAATAAATGAACTTAAAACGTTCGTGACCTAATTAACTGGGTGGGAGCCTATTAATCGTGTAAGGTCATTAATGTGACTAAGTGACAATCCTATTCTAGATTATGTGTGTGTCACACTCACTATAAGTGTCTTCATACTTGACTGGACCTGATTTAAACTCAAGAAGTTAGCATATAAGACCGTCACTGATAACTTGAAGTTGAGTCACAAATAGATGATCAAATGGATATTAGTTCTAAGTCCTGAGTGATCTTGAGTCCGAGCTAATGGCTTGATTGTTCTTTGATTTAACCGTTAAAGAACACAAGATATTACCACTATTCCCAACACTATTATTTTGGGAACATGATAGTCAGTAGTAAGGGTAGCTTGATCATAGACATGGGCATCACACAACTCTCTTCAGAGTCATGATGATTCCCTTGATTGTCAGTGGTGAGAAGTGAGAGGTACCCGTGCACAACTTATGAATCGAAACCATAAGTGGGTTGCTCATAATATTACTGAGTGATTCACTGAGGAAAATACATTGAGAGGCATTACGGTAAAAACCGCCTGCTCATGTGTGAATTATCAAGTGAAAGAACAATAACCCGAATATGATTGTATCCACCCTGCTTTATAAAGGGAATAATATATACCGTATCACTAAAGAGTGCAGCCTCGGGTCTATAGGGGAATCACTTCGAGGTTTGACGAACAACTAGCAGTTCGTTGGAGCTTAAGTGATACGGGTCCATGGTCCCCAGGATAGCTCCGTAACGGATGATGCGTACGTGATTAAAATACTTTCTAGATAATGTTTAATCATTTGGCTAGACTTATAAAGTTGACAAGTCTGTGGCAGACGTCATATAGTTTTATCGTCAGCGTGGCAAAAGTACCATATTTTGGTACAAAGAATTAACTGATAAAAAGAAAGTTAGAATTTAGATTTTTCATCAGCACTTTGTTGTTGTAAATTAAATTCTAAGCAACTTTGCTTTTTGAACCAAGTCATTATGACTTACGGTTTGTGATTTATGGATTTTCTAAGTTTATGACTCGGTTCGATAAACTATGAAATTAAATCATATGTCAAGAATTTAAATAATAGTGTGGCACCATGACATTTAATGTGTGATATTGAGATCAGGATTTATTGATATAATTTAATTATTAATATCTTATTAATAATTAATTAATAATTAATAGATTTATATTAATAAATAATATATATATATATATATTTATATATATAAAAGTGTAAAACTCGAATTAGGGTTTGCTCATGTTAAACCCTAGCTAATTCAAATGATAAGATTTAGATATTCCATATTTGCAGCATAAGTACCTAATAAAAAGTTATTGTATTTTAACAAAAACCCTAAAATAAATTTAATCCATTGGATCGGTTATGATTTGATATCAACTGTTGGATTGAGATAATTGATTTAAACCCTAAATGTAATTTGAAATTTAAAGCTTGGTGACCAAGCTTAGGTATTTCGCATTCGCTTAATTAATTGTGTCCGTTGGATTAGTTTTGAGATTTAATCTTTACCGTTGGATTACAAATTAATTAATATAATCTATATATATATAATATTCGAATATATAAAAGGATAAGAATTTGAATTAGGGTTTTGTTAAAACCCTAGTGTATTTGATTTTATCCCTTGATTTGATCAATTGGATTGGTTTAAGATTCATTTTGAACCATTGGATCTAGATAATCATATACAAATTCGAATTTTATAATTATATATATAATTCGAGTTTAATAAATATAATGATAATATTAAATATTTTGATCTTATCATGTATTTATTATTTAATTAAATCCTTGATTAATTATATCCATTGGATTTAGATGAGATTAAATTTGGACCATTGGATTGAAATAATTAATTAAATTTAATTAGAAGAATTCAAAAAATGGGAAGGAAAATCTCCAAATCGGTTACAGCTTGAGCCTATAAATAGGAGGCTCATTCTACACATTTTTTACACCTTCCCCAGAGCAAAAAGTCGAGCTCTCCCTCTCTCTCTAGGGTCTGTGAGTTTTTTGCTTCTAATCTCTCTTCTAGTTCGGCTTAGGAGATATTTTTCTCTGGTAGCTTTAAAAGAACCGTCAGTTAAATTTTGCAACGGAGTCTTGCCGGCGAAGCCCACGCTTCCGTACGAGGAGTCCAGGATAATTTTCCGGAAGATCACGGGAGTTTCCCTCAGCATCGGTGGAGCCCTGCCCAGGTTCAGAATGCGCAGCCGGAATCGTCAACTGAGGTACGGCCTTATGCATTGGGTCAATAAATGCAACCAATTACTTCTTTCTATTTATTTCCTATTCGACTAGAATATTAATGATGTTTATGAAATATTAAATTCGTAATATTTATCGGATCTTGATGAAATGGTAATTACCCGATAATCGTATCGTCGGACCGGTAACAAGTTTTCCGCTTTAAAATAGTTTTTTAAATGTTACTGGGACGACTCGAAGGCTAATTTCGTGGTAAAGAAGTCGGGAATCAAACCCTAATTGCCAACATGAGGTTCGTTAGGCGATAGCTTCCCAGGATATAACGGGATGACCGCGGACTTCGTAGCACTTCGAAGTCCGCCGGCGAACTGAACCTTCTTGAACTCCGTTACCGAAAGACTCACGACATAAAACGATAGGAATTATGAAAAATGAGTTTGCGGAGTGAAAAATCGGAAAGCAAACTCGTACCTAGAGAGGTTTTCGGAAATAGATTTTGCAATCGGTGTGACTTAAGGGTTGAGTTCACTGTCAAATTTATAGACGCCGTGGAGAGACAAAGAATTTAATCATAATCAATTATGAAACGTTTATCATAAATTGCAATTAAATCAAAACGTAATAAATTGAATTCAATATTTTTAACTGTCATAATCAATATGACCGTTTTACGGAACGTTCAAACGTGGGAACAAATCCTGGTAATTGGATAGAACGTTTGTCTCGAGTGTTCGACATTTCGACCGACTCGACGCTATCTCAATTTTATTTAACTACAATTATTTCCAACAGATGCAAAGTAAAAGAATATTTGGTGGTGTTTTCTAACAATCGCCTTTTTAATTGTTACATAAAACAAGTCAGGGAAACAAAACAATTATATCTTAGAGGGGTTAATAACTTAGTACCAAGGTTTAAAACGCCGCTTGCCGATGTTGTTTCGCATTTTCAGTTTTACAGATATATCGCTTGCCGATGGGTATGTGGGGTGAGCATGGGTTGGGTTGGGCCGCCCCGACGCTTTTTATGGACCCGACCCGATCACTTTGGGTTCCTAAAAAAAAGCCCGATCCGACCCAAAAATTTTTAATGCCCGAACCAAACCGACCCGATAAAAATCGGGTTGGGTTGGTTTGGGTCGCCATGGCCTGATTAATTAAAAATTACTCTTATATAAATAAAAATAATATGAAAAAAATACATCAATGTAACTCAAAATTCAAGTAAAAATACCCCAAACAAATTTAATCAAACAAACATACTCTAAACAATGTAAAACATGAAAATGAGAGATTGAACAGTCTTCGAATGTAAATAAAATTTAGAATTAGAAATTTTTAAAGACTAAAGATTGCACTACTTGAATAAAAATTAATATGAAATATATATTAATTATATTGGTCGGGTCGGAGACCCCGACCCGACCCAAGGTTTTGGACCCGACCCCGACCCGAATAATAGTCGGGTCCGGCCCGATCCGACCCAATTTTGAGCGGGTTAGATTGGGCGGGTTAGATTGGGGTCGGGTCTCCAACGGATTGGGTTGGGCCATCGGGTTGGGTCTAAAATGCTCACCCCTAGGTATGTCGATGGGCAAATGGTAAAAACAGGGCATGCCGCATGCCGCATATACCGCATATACCGCATGGGCATACCGCATGCCGATGGGGTTTTCGACGGATATTTTGTAAAAAATATTTGAGTATTTAAGCATGATATATATATAAGTTCAAAACTACATATTTAATAAATACAAGACATAATTGTATACAACAAAACACATTTGTAACTTAAATATGTAGGTGAAATGTATAATGTAAAATCACATTATTAGTTGAAGTGTATAATATTAAATCAAATTATTATGTGAAGTGAATATGTTAAGTGTGTTATAATAAGTGAATATGCATGTAAATTGTGTATGTATATTAACAAATTTATTATTAGTTGAAGAATATAATATTATATATTAAGTGTATATGAATGTTAGGTGAAGTTAATATGTATGTTAAGTGTATAATATTATTTGAAGTAGGGGTGCAACCGGGTAGGGTACCCGGTTTTTTCGAGGTACCCGGTACCCGGAACCGGAATCCGGGTATCCGAAAATTGATACCCGGAACCGGTATCCGAAATCCGGGTACCCGGTTTCCGGGTATCTATATTTCGATACCCGGTACCGGTACCCGGTATCCGGTTTTGGGAACCGGATCTGGGTACCCGGTTTTTACCCGGTACCCGTTTTAAAAAATATATATATTATTTAAAAAACAAAACATACATTCATCTTAAAAAAAATTGCATAAAAAAATAATCAAACGCATCGAGCATAAAAAAAAAGAGTCCAAAATGCATAAAAAATAGTCTCGCGCATCAAGCATAAATAAAACATAGTCCCGCGCATCAAGCATAACATATTACCGCGCAAAAAAGAAAAGAAAAAAAAACATAGTCTCGAGAACCCCGAGAGGCAGAGATGGAGGGGGAGACTAAGTCACAAAAGGTTAATTACACGGAGTAAAAAGGGCCAAGCACAAACCCTAAAAATTTAAAATATCATAAAAATAAAAAAAATCGGGTAGTAAAACCGGGTACCGGGTACCCGGTTTTTTTTATTTTTAATACCCGGTACCCGTATCCGGTTTTGAATCCGGATACGGGTACCCGGAACCGAAATCCGGATCCGGTTCCGGTTCCGGTTTTTAAATCCGGATACCGATTTGGTTCCGGATAATTACCCGGTTTCCGGGTATTATTTGCACCCCTAATTTGAAGTGTATAATATTAAGTTAATTTATTAGGTGAAGTGTATGTTAAGTGTGAATGTGTGATATTAGTTGAATAACAAAAGTCCCACATTGATAGATCATAAGAGTTTGGTGATGTTTATACACCAAATATTAGGGACAAGGGTTTGGGCCCTTAGGGTCATAGGATTTTGTGGATGGGGGAGGACTCACACTAATGTTCTACAACGCGCGCACCACCGCCGTCCGGCCGGTCCGGGGTGGGGTCTTGGGCAAGTATAATTATTTTTGGCGAAAGTTTAATTGGTATTTTTGCCGAAACCTACCAAGAGTTTAATTTTTTGCGAAATTCCAATCATTTTTCGCAACTTTTGTGAGTAAAAACGAAAAACGACATTCCATCCACGTGCCCATGTGAATTTCGCGAAATTTGGTAAAATGACAACGAAACGAAAGGAATGTGATTTCGGTGTTCCTCGGAAAATGAAAATCGCCACGATTTTCGCGCGAATTTCGCGACATTTGATACCTTGCTTAGTACGATAGGAATCGTAATAATAGGCCAACGCTTAGTAAATACTTAATTTAAAAAATAAAATAATTCAATTCATAGTCGATAATAATTTTTTGTCTTACATTTCTTTAAATATATATATATATATGTATATATATATATATATATATATATATTAGTCTTCGATTACTGTTTGGGATCGAAATACTCCTCCTCTTCTTCTTCTTATTCTTCTTCTTCAGTAAAGAAGAAATCTTTTAGTCGCCGTCGTTGTTTGCCTTTAATATTTTCTCGTCGTTAATTTTTTTTATTTTTTTTACGATTGCAACTCGCTTTTAGGATTAGTATGTATGGTGCTTTGATTCTAGGATTTATATTTTGAAATAAGAGGAGCAATGAAGAAAAAAGGCAAATTGTTTTCCAATCTTCACTGGGATTCTATTTTCTAGGTATCAAGATTATTTTGTCGATAACAAGAATGTTAGAGCAACTCCACGAGAAGTGTTTAAATGAGTGCCAATATGACGTGGCATTTATACGACAACCACTCTAGCTCCTTTCTACCGCGGAGGCATAGAGACTGCCATCCAAAGTTTGCCAAAAATTGGCAACTTAGAGAGAGGTCAAAGTTAAAAGAAAAAAAAAATACAATTTTCTTTACCTGAGTTAGAAATTGTCAGAATCGACTCATAAAAATGTCGAACTTTGTACCAAAAATTATCAACGCATACACAAAAAAAAGTCAGAGTTAAGACAATATTGCCCAACTAATTTTTAATATTGCCTAGTTATTAGATATTATTTTATTTTTCCCTTTGATTAATTTTATAAATACCAGAAACTGTCTTTACTCAAAAAATTGTCCAGCTTAGTGCCAAAAACTATTTAAAATGACGTTTTCTCAACTCAGCTAAAGAAAAGGGTATTTTTGTCCAAAATGAAGTAAAATATAGTTTGGTGAATAATTATTCAGATATAGTGAAACGGGAATAGAAAACATTGAGCTTGTGTTTTGCGAAATATTTCTCTATGTTTTCCTAATCTACTATATAATAAATAATAGCGTGTGGGACCCTTGTGGCTAAATTTTAGAAGATGCCAAATGGTGGAGTAGTTTTAGTAAAACTGCTGCTAAAAGTGAAGCTTAAGGGAGAAAATACAAATAATAATATTTTTGGTGTCTTGGGTTGGAAGTAGAGATGGGCTTAGAGACGTAGTAAGGACCCCTTGACGTTGTGTTGGTTATGAGCAGTTGATCTCGAATCCAAATTAATAGACCTCTTTAAAACATAAGTAGCAATGTAGCCTAGTTAAAATATACGCAATATCGTTTAAGCGTGCACCATTTTCCTTTACAAGGCTGCACCTTCCTGATGGAGATTGCGACAGAACATTTGGTAACCCAAAGCAACTCAACATGTATAGAGATTGACAAATTCAACCCCTTAATCGTTAAACACACTAATGAGAAACTACACTTACAATTAAAAACGACATTAAAGTAAACAATGATAATTATTATAACACGACAACTAGGAGTGCAAATAATAACCGGAAACCGAGTAATAATCCAAATCCAAATCCGAATCCGTATTCGGATTTAAAATATGTATTCGAATTCGAATCCGAATCCGGATTCCAGATTCGAATTATAACCGGATACGGGTACCGGGTATTAAAATTCTAACAACCGGGTACCCGGTACCCGGTTTAATACCCGCTTTATTTTAATTATTTATTTTTCCTTTATTTTTTAAGGGTTGCTTTCTTAGGATTTGTGTGATGTACTTATGCTTGATGCCCGAGACTAAGTTTTTTTTATGCATTTTAATTTTAAGAAAATGAATGTATATTTTTATTTGATTATGATATATTAAATAAAAAAAGGTAGTTTCCAAAACCGGGTACCAGGTAGTAAATCTGGGTATCAAAAACTAGATACCCGGATTTCGGGTACTGGATCCGGGTATCAATTTTCGGATACTCGGTTTCCGGATCCGAGTACCGGGTACCTCAAAAAAACCGAGTATCCTACCAAGTTTCACCCCTAACGACAACAGCCTAAAAATGACAACAAATTTTTATATTCATATAGCAACAAGAATTTCAAACGATAAAAAAAAAGAAAAATTACATTAGCCATTAAACAAAAAACATTAATACCATGCCAATTGGAACACCTATTACCAAAAAACAGTAATACATGTATCGTCTCCGTTGCTCTAAGTAACCAAGAGTTCGTTACGGGGAACAACATAGCACAACGCAAATAATGAAGGGACCTATCTGGTTATGAAGTCACCGTAGACTTTCAGATCTCATTGCACAAGAAGACATGTCGACTGAATAAAGATTGAAATGAGAGGCTAATTGAATCTGAATTTGTCGATAAGTTCTAAGTAGGATCCGATAATAAAAGAATCCAAGCTAGTAAGGTTAGAATAGATTTCAATAACAAGTGTTGTGCGTATATTTTGACTTATTAAAAATATGGTCCCCAAAAACAAAAGTCAAAACCCGTTAAGAAAAGTAATTAAGGCCCACCGGCCCAAGTCTGAGCCTATTGCACGAGGCCGCGAAGATAAAAGCCCTAGAAGACAGAGTTTGGAGGCCGAAGACAACCTTAAAGTACACCCGAGGAGATCCAAAAATGAACCCAATCAAGAGACACGGAGCGTACGACCTTACGAGCCCTAGACGAGACGACCCCTTGGTCACCGACGACCCCCTGGTCACCTACGACCCCCTTGGTTGTCGACGACCGTCTTGATGAGGCAAGCTGACCAGCCCCCTGATCACCGATGACCCGGTGAGCGCCCTCGCTCCAGGCCTCGCCAAAGTCGCCCCAGTCCTCGCTAAAGACGACCAGGAGAGTGCCCTCGCCAAACTCGCCAAAGACGACCCGGAGAGCACCCTCGCCTCCACGGACACCTCGCCGTTCGCGATGGTCACCCCTGTGCAGCCTCTAAGGGCTTCAAAAACGATAAAACCACCTCGTAGTTCCTCCATTTACTATGAACCCTAAACTACATGGACATGATTCTCATCGAGATACGTAGACAACCTCACGCAGCCATAAGTGACGAGGTCTGAGACCAATCTACCCTTTTTTGCAGGTCTTTCGTCCCCGCCCAGACGCCGGTGAGGAAGGAAATTTACCTCGAGGATCGCCAGAGACGGCACGGAGATGCATTCAAGACGAATAATTCACCTACAGTTAGGACGACCTCTAATCAATGCGCGTTGACTCCACCCCCACTACCCACACGATCATAGGGTCCGACCCGTGGGTCGGGTTCTAAGTTAATCCATTTCCATGCATTAACAACAACACCTTATAAGGTATTATTAGAAAAATCTAAAACTTCCAACCGTGTTAAATTGAAAAGATTAGAAAATAACTTTCCAATCTTTTGAGATACTATAGAATAGTTTCATTTATTATTTAATTTAAATACCCAAAAGCGTCAACTCTGACGATCTCCTAGCGATTCTTGAATCACGCCTTGTAGTGGATTCTCCATAAAGACGGTAAAACCACAACGACAAAAAATTACCTACGGATATGGGGATGGTCCCTTAAACAAATGCAAATTTAAAAGGACGAAATGTTACGTGCTTGAATGTGCCAATGAATCAGAAAATTCGGCTTCTTTAAAAGTTGTTTCCTTTCAGCGGATTCACCTATAAATGTATTTTCTTGGACATCTGGCATTGTTCATTTTTTTAATCCCGGACCCGGATTGGTCCGGGTTATTTTTTCCGGACCCGTATTTTTTTTTTTGGGTTTAAACACGTCTAAAACAAATAAAAAATGGTTTTTTTTATATATAAAAATTGTGGGTCCATTTAAGGGTTTGACTAGATATTTACAGGCGTAAGCGTGAATATACGTACTCAATTGAGTCAACTCCATATCAAAGAGAGGGAACCTCCGTAGCCGACGGATCGCTCACTCTAAACCCAAGCGACAACAAATGTGAATAATCTTTAGAGATTGAGAGAGATCACGGGGACATGGTCATTTTTTTTAAATCTCTCGTACTTTTGTGTTATTTGAGTTTTCCTTCGCCATAGTAGAAGTGTTAATTGAATAACTTTAAAACGGGGTCACGAGACGAACGAGCCCAACTATTATCTAAAGAGGTCATGCTTAGCAACAATTAATGGGGAGGCCATATTATCTAAAGAGGTCATGCTTAGCAACAATTAATGGGGAGGCCAACATGTTTGAAGGTTGTTTACTATCATAACCAACGTGCTTAGGTACAGTTATATGATAGTAAAGCGTGCTTTTGTAAGCACTCGATTGGGTGTTCGCTATGTTTTCAAACGGGTTGTAAGCGTGTACTATTGTTACCAACGCGCAGTTAAGTGAGTGCTTACAAAAAGACGCTGTACTATCATAGTATCATTGTATATTTTTCTAAAAAAGAAAAAGAAAAAATGAGTATATAACGCATAAAATTAGATAAGTTGCTGGTACTGGTAGTACTAAATATCGCCGCTATCATAATATATAAATGCTTGCACGAAAAAGTAGTCAATATATATAGGATATTTTTAGTTATTGTAACTTGTAATTCCACACGTAGTGATTTCATCCTAAGTCTAGAGCTAATGTGCCACGAACAGTTAGTTAATACATGGAAAATAAACCATATATGAAATTAAAATTTCTATGAAGCAGAGAGAGCTTTATTGATGTAGATCGTTAGAGCAGAGAGAGTTGTTGAACATTAATGGGATAAGCATACTTGGAATTATGGGAATCGAAGGCTTGCTGTGCTATTTGGAGATTTAGAGCTTCTGTTGGATGCAATGCGTCATAGTAAATGTATTCATCTCTCTCTCTGCATGTCGCGCCTCCTCTCTCGCACATTATTCCGTTCCCACCTGCATGCATGGCCGGTTCTGAGATTTAATAGCATCTAGTCGAGAAATAATTTGAGATTTGGAATCCTAACAAAATTAATCAATTTTAATTAATGCTGTAAATATCTAGTCAAAGTCAAACCCGGACTAGATATTTAAAATAAAAAACCGGGATTGGTCTGGCTCCGATAAAAAAAAAAAAAAACGGAATCAAACTGATTCGGGTTTGGGATTTTTTTAAATAATACCTTGTTTATTCCAAAAAAAAAAATTGGTCCGGGAAAAAACGGAGGGTTAAAAAAATATCCATGAACGGATATGGTCTTTTGTCCACATTTACCGGCTTAATTCTAATGCACAAATATTTTTCACTTATTAGTACCACGCAATAACGAAGTTCAAAGTTTGAAGCTGGTGATACAAAAAAGAATTAAGATTTTCTCAACTCTAATAATTTTTTTAATTTGTACAGGAAAGAGTTAGTTATCTCAAGTTGTGGAATCTAGTCGTTAGATGTTTAGGATGTACAAAATACGATTAACACACTTTTTATTATTATTATAAAGGATAGTTAATTAAATTATTGCAAAAATGTCGTGCATGTAAATGCATGTTTACCATATAATAGCGATATCTGTACCAAATAAATATGTAATCCATGTATATGTTTCATGTGTATACTCGTATGTATTTGGAAAAATATAGCTTACGAACCTCGAGTACGCGATGATACTTGGCAACAGCTTTTGCTTGTCACTGTGAAGCCTGCCATGAACGAGAAGCTTTAAAGATTTTTTTTGCTCGCAGGAAAGAATTATTATAAGAATTTTCGGCTCCAAATTAAAGCGGTACTAATCATTTACTGTCGAATTAGACGGGAAACATGAACAAAACAACTTAAGAGACCGATTTATGCAACTTTTGAGGATAATCGTGAGGTTGAGTATTCTTAATTAGTCTATCATAGTAATGGAAAGTATATAAAATTCTAATATACGTTCAAAAGTTACGAAAAAATCGTTATTTCTATTTACATCCGATTTAACGGTGAATGGGCAGTGCTGCACGTCCAAAATCATAGTTATGTACCTTTAGAAGCGGGATCGGAGAGAATGTCAGAGATGATGTTGTAAGTTTGAATGATCATAAACTGAAAACCAGGCAAACGTTGTTCCATGGCGCGGAGGAGCAGATTGAGACGGTTATTGTAGAGCTCGGCAGCGCGGTTCAGAGCGAAACGACACATGCCCCCGCAGCCAGGCATGTTGAGCTCCACCATCGGACAGCTTCCGAGTGGATAGATCTCCGTCACAACGAATTTCCGTGCTCCCAAACCATACAGCCTCTGTTATGAATACGAGGAAGATAACCAATTAACCATGCACGATCTTAATTTTGGTTATAATCAATTAACCATATTTTGGTTATGATCATGGTGTTCAGCTATTTACTACGTATATATATATATGTGTATACATTAGGAGATCAGATTTTAATATTTTTTAACAAGAAATTAAAAGTGACGTGGAAAATATTTTATTTTGTTGAAATGAAAATTTAAATCTTTATTTCACGTGACCGTAATATTATTAGAAGATTTTTTATTGTGATAAAATCATGTAGGAAGGTAACATTTAAAAAATAAAAAAATAAATAACAATTGAAAAAATCTACAAAATAAGTTTAAAATATAAAATGCATTCACTTACATAATTTAAGGATTTTCTTGATTATTGAATCAAACACAGTGGTTCATTACTTTACCTTATATATGTGATATCGACACGTGAATAATATATAGGTTCGGCACAAAACTCATGCTTTTATTACAGAGAAAAAGAAAACTTAATTCTGAAATCCCATGATCATGATTATAGTCTTCCGTGAAAGATCTTTCGTCCATGAATTTAACAATCGTCTCGCTATGATCTTAATTTAATTATGTTAGTTTATATTAACGTTAGTATTTTTCTTTTGTGCATTTACTCTAAAATAATTACTGTAAGTACCTGGAGATGCTCAGATAAAACTGCGATCAGGTTGGCCGCGAAGGCTTGAAGATCAATTCTCAGAAATGCCCCACCGAGAAAGTATCTGAAAACGACATCGTTCCCGCCGATCCCGACAACAAAGAGGTAGTTTGGAAGTGCTTCGGCTCGATTACAACCTAGCTGTGCTTCTAAAGCAGGCAATGTCACACTCTCGAAGTCCCGGATTTGCTGCCTTAAGCTTGTCACATTGCCCTATATAAGTTTATGGACTTAGTATATGTAACGTTAAATGTTTTCCATTGTATGTCAATTTATGGACTAAACACGGCTTTACCACTCATTTACGACGGAGGAATACCGTAACGAACAAGAACACATTGTTTTTACAAATAACTTCAATTAAACATTATCCACATAACGTAAAAATAGGATAGAGTACATGAATAATCTTAAATACAAGAGTAAAAAATCATCTAATATGTTTAAAACAACACTCATTTTTATCTAATCTAAAATAATAAATATTATGGTGGCGTTTGGTTAACTGGTTTCGTAAACCAGTTTTGCAATTTGATTTTGAAACACTGTTTGGTTAGTCTTTTGTTAATCTATGGTTGAATTTAAATGAAAAAATACAATTTATGTTACTAAAAAGAAAGTATGTTTTATTTGAAAGTAATATATATTAATATTATGTCTAAAAAATATTTGTCATAATACACAAATTATGGATATTTAATGACTCTAATTACATATTTAAATAATGTAATATAAAGTAGTAAATATTCCGTTTCATGAGTTTATATCATTGTAATTAAGTTAGTATTTAATAATGTACATAATTTAAGTATATTTTGTTAATATAATAGTAATTAATATCATTAAATATATAATTATATATAAAAATAACTTTAATAATTTATTATATGAGTTAATTTCATAGTTAATATCTTATTATAAATGATATAATACTATTATAAAATGATAATATATTATTATGGTTTTATTTTGTACGATTGAGTTGAAGACCGAAGACAGAAAAGTACAACTTGAAGTTGTTTTATGTTTTTCTTCATTAAAATTTCAGTGGTCTGCGAGATTTGTTTCAGAAAACAAGGACAAGTGGTAGTCAAACGTGATTTGCGAAACCAATATGACACTGTTTGAAACCAAAATAAAAAATTGATATCGAACACCATAACCAAATCAGATGACTAGTTTTTTAGGAGATAAAAAGATAAAGATAGAAAATATATAAACTCATCACGTGAGTTATATAGTAGTGTATATCTTCACCGCTTTGTGTGATGCTTTGCCTTTTGATTTGGATGGCAGGAATTCTTGCATTTTTAGTAAAAAATAAAATGATAAGATTTTTGCTACATGAAAAATATTTTTCTTGGTAGAACATAACTATTGCAGGCTTCTTGTGAAACACATAATTATTTGTTCTACATTTCTTCATGCCATGTGATCACTTTCCTTTTTGGTTGTTTATGTAGTTTATATAACCTTATAATAGAATTAAAATGAATTAAAAGCATAAGCCTAGAGAAATAATATAAATTGATTAATTAGTTATATCATCATTATGTACATATGCGCAATCATTTTTTCTAATTAATATTATGAAAATTATATGAAACTCATTTTGTGTCAAAACTTAATATACAAAATCAAAGTATTTTTTCTAGTAATTTCTGCTAAAAAAATTATATCTCGAAGATAATTATAATCTGAGTAATAATTGGCATTATTGTCTTCCTAAGTATAGTGATCCACTTTTAGAAATGATGAAAGTAGTACATCACAAAATAAAATTATAGAAATGACGAAATATTAATATGCACGCAGAAATTACTCAAATAAGTAGTCACACATTATGAGCATATTTTTTTTTTTTTTTTCATTTTTAATGTCAAAATCAACGAGTAGCGTTCGAGAGCTTACCGCAAAGAAGCCAGTGTCGTCCAATATGCCGGAGGAACCAGAAGCGTGATTTACGCCATTGATGATCCTGCTTCCCTTAGTGGACGGATCTCTAAAGGAAGGAATGGTGAAGTTGGGAAGGTCGAGGCGTTGACCGAGAAAGTCAACTAAGTTCTTCCCGTTAGTGAACCTCCCCGTGGGGCCCTCCGGGAAGTCAATCCCGTAAGGTATGTAATCCGCTTTGGCCTCGGTCTCGAAGAAGTTGTTGTTGCCATTGTCGACCAGCGAGCTTCCGAACACAAACATGCCTTTTACACCTAGTTGGTCTTGGAATGAACACGTTGGCGTCGAGAGCGATATGTAAGAGAGGAAAGACAGTGACAAAATCACCAGCTTCATAGTGACGTTTATATTACAGAGATGTGGACTGATATGTCGAGAAATGATATTGTATATATATATATATATATATGTATATCATATTTTATATAAATTGGTTTGTTGGTATGAAATGACTACACGGGTCGCGGACGTCGCACAACTACCTTAGTTCCTAGTTTTACTTTGCATATCATTTGTCACACCTTCACACACACACACACATACATATACATATATATACATATATATATATATGATTCGATGACTACTAGAAACCGGAGTACGAAAATAATTTTGATTTGATGTGTTAATCAGTTAAGAAAGGGTAATTATATACATCATACAACATTCGACGTTACATTGCAAGGTTACAAAATAGCCAATAATATCAATTGTCGTTTAACTAATGAAACAAATTAAACAAATAATACAAATTGTTATTTATTTTTATGTATATAATTAAAAATCAAATCCCGATCACAGTCGTCGAAATCGGAATATCAAATGCAAATCCTTTCGATTTGAATTTTTTTTTAAGAGTAATGAATGACATATAATGATACAATATTCGATGTAACATTACGACACCACAAAATAGTCAATAAATATGAAGTGTCGTTTACCGGATAAAACTAAAATTTGTTATATATATATATATATATAATTTTTTTTAGCATTTTTGCAAGTTTCCGTTATATATTCAATCTGCTTATCATATTAATATTTTAATTAGGGGTGAAACCAGTCTGCATATCCAGATATTTTGTGATAGGGGTGTGAGGAATAACCAATAACCGAATTTCAAAACCGTAGCCGAAAATTATCCGGTTTAAAATAACCGTAACCGAATTCTTTTGCAAACGGGTTAAGGTTAACCGTATCCGGTTTTAAACATGATGAGGTTACATGTTATATATTTTTAAAAACAGGTTATTTTTGTGACCGGTTTTTATAAGCAGTTTTAATATTATTATTTTTATTTTAGTATTTTTTAATTAAATTAAGTAGGGTTGCCTCTCTCTTCACTCAACTCTCTCTTCACTCAACGCCTTCTCCACCTCTTAATCTCTTTCTGTATCTCGCTGACTCTTTCATCTTTCCTCTGCAATTTCTTGCTCGAGGATTCTTTTTTTTTTTGGACTGGATTTTTCTATTTGCGATTTATTTTGGACTAATGTATTTTATTGTTCCGATAAAATGTGTTGAATGTTATATTTAAAAAAAAAGGTTAAGGTTATTAAACAGGTCAATAAGATTTTGATAACCAGTTTCCAGTTAACCAATTTTTATAAACATGCTAAGATTATTAAAACATGACTAACCGGAATCAGGTTAAGGATACCAAATAGTGAAAAAAATAACAGGTTAACCGACTGGTTGCACCCTTATTTTGGATATCCGAAACTTGGATCAAGCACCCGGATTATGCGAAATTAAAATCCGGATCCAGGTTTTGAAATTCGATTTCCCCAAACATCTGGGTATTCGAGTTTTGATTTTCAGAATTCAATACTACTTGGATTAAAACTTTTAAACCAGGTTTGGATTTTAAAATTGGATTCAAGTTGTAAGGGGTTACTTATCCGGATCCGGTTTGTGAAAATTTTAATTTGAAATTTAAAGAATACAAATGCTTGAAAAAGTTTCCAGCCCTAACATATCGGTAGAAAAATTGTAAAAAATGAATAAAAACTTGAATGTTTTTTAAAGTTTATTTGGGAAGATAATACGAAAAAAAAACACTGAAATTAACTTTTTTTTACCAGGTTTAAAACCGATTTCAAGAACCCGTCGTCACCCTAAGCGACAATTTTTGTATAGTCGAATGTTGATGTAGAGATCATCACTCGAGTTTTGAGACCGTTGATCGCACATTGCATATTACTAGCTCCATCGTAACCTTGTCCCCTTAATCTTGATATGCTCAATCCAAGTCTTGAAAGTAATTCATCAATTACCTTTTTAAGCGATAGAGCAGTCGTTCTAGCAACATGTACAATACCGACAAACCGTTCAAGTACTTGACCTCTTCGATCCACGTAACGCAACACAACTGCCATTTGCTCCTTCGTAGAAATGTCACGTGATTCGTCAACTAGAATAGAAAACAATATATCCCCGAGATCATTAGTTATATCTTTGAGGGTTAAACTAGCCACGGCATGCACAATGTATTTCTGTATATCAGGCGATGTTAGCTTGAGATTTTTACTAGCATTTTCCAGTGCAACAACTTTCACTGCAGGATTCTGTTCAGTTGTATACCACAAGAGCTTTAGAAAGTAATTACCATGGTTGTTTGATTCTTCAGATTCATCGTGACCACGTAATGCAAGACCTTGTTGTAGAAGCCAACGAACACAACCCACTGAAGCCTTCAAACGAGTACGATAATCCATATTATCACCGCTGCTTTTCTTAGCGACGATATGCTCAATGTTTTGTTTAACATTATTCATAGCTTGAAAATCTCTCCAAGCCTTGTTTTGCGCACTATTAAAGCCTCCAACATGTTCTTGCAATTTCTTGCTACAACTCTAATTTTGAAATCCCGTACCAACAAAAGAATCTTTACCCGATTGATTACAATGACACGGTCTAAATAGATAGCAACACAAACAAAACGCAGCATCATCCTTTTCACTATACTCTAACCAATTGGAGTATTTTGTGAACCACTTTTTATTAAATCTCCTCCTTTTCTCTCCAAAATCTGATAACGCGAATGGAAATTTACGAGGTTGACAAGGACTTTGTTGCATATATATCCTTCGAATTCTGTCTAGATCGTTGGGATGGTAGCTTAATATTGAAGGCCTTTTTCCAGGATCTATCGGAGTACTCTACGGATTGCTAAATAAATAATAATAATAAAAAAACAATATTCATATCAGCTGAATAAGTGAGAGAAAGTGTGTACCGCGAAAGCCGAGAACACCGAGACTGAAGAGCGCCGAGAATTCCGAGAATACCGAAGACACCGAGGATGTCGAGAACCACCGAAACCGAAGGTCGCTGAGAATGCCGAGAACAACGAAAGCGAAAGACGCCGAGAACGCCGATATCAAAGGACGCTGAGAACACCAAAGCGGAACGACGCCGATAATGCCGAGACCACTGAGACCGAAGGATGTCGAGAGCAAAGCACGCCGAGAATGATGAGAACATCGAGACCGAAAGACGCCGAGAACGCCAAAATCGACTGATGCCGAGAATGCCGAAACCAAAAGATGAAGGAAAGTGCCTGTCGGATTCTTGGAAAGCAGTGTGGAAAAATGCCCTAGTTACACAGAGAAGAGGAGGAAGAAGGGGGGAAACAGAGAAGAGGAGTAAGAAGGGGAAAAGGAGACGAACGATAACTTTGTTTTTTTTTTTTTAAATCTCAGCGTACGCACGTGCGCATGGTGAGACGTATATGGGTCGTTTCTTTTAGTGACATTACAAATTGGTTGGTCATATAGTTACTGAAAAACTAAGCATATAATCTCTCACATTATAATAAAATAAACATATGATTACATATATATATATGAGTCAATACAAGAGGATATCAGTACGTAGTACCGAGACATTAGCATTATTTTCAAACTTAAACTTGCATCAACTTTTTCTTCCTCTCTCACATGCATGTATATATCTCATTGATATAGTTTATTTCGTATACAAAAACCTAAGGCATAAATACACTCTGAAGTGGACAAGAAAAATAGTGGAAAAATAACTCATCCATCCACTTTATGATACCATTCAGTGCTTATTTGAGTGTAGAAGTTAGAGAAAACAGGCAGATCATGACTTTGGGAATGTAAGAGAGAAAACCCTAATAAACCCTAAATTTGAGAAAGTTGTTGAACATTAATTGGATAAACCTTGAACATGTTTCGGGAAAAGTAACCATAGTTTGCTATTATAATGTTCGCATCTTCTGTTGGATGTAAAGCATCGAAGTACACGTACTTGCTTCTGTCTCGGCATATTTGTCCACCTCTCACACACAGAACCCCATTTCCACCTGCATTATGTATACATGTTAATGTACTTGCACAGAATCAAGAACAAAAGAAAGCAAATCCGTATTATGGAATCAAGATTTAAATATGTTCAAAATTATATGAGACAGTCATGTCATGGGGAGATTATTTATTGTTATCTATTATATACATATGGTTACTTATTTAAGAAATTAAAATTTCAATTTTTACGCGATCTACACTATACACAAAGATCATATGAAATAAAATTTGTAATTGCAGCAAAAAATCTAGAAATAAATTTTATATACATTATGACATATTAATATAGATGCAGGTAAATAATATATATCTATATTATATATATATATATATAACTATATCGAACCTTGAGATCGAGCTAGCACTTCGCAGCAGCCGTTGGTTGTGTTGGTAAAACCTGCCATGAATTAATAGCCACACTCCTCAAGATGAAATTTTATGAATACAAGGACAAATATGTATGTCAAGTTCTCAACTATATTTTGGTATACTAATTTTTTTTTTTACCCATAGTATACCAAAATATAGTTAACCAGTCCAATTATAACGTTTTTTTTTTTTGGGTTATATTTTGGGACATTATTAGTAAAAAGTTGCTATATTTTATGACACTAATTAGTGAAGTTTATTTTTTTTTCTTCTCATTCTATGTTAGTTATACAATTAAGGGGCAAAATTATGAAATATTTCAGCCAACTCAAACTGCTAAAAAAATAAAATTAAACCTACAATTTTTTACCAGGGTTTCATTATGTCGTCGTAGGAAAGAAAAATAAATTATATAATGCCGGTAGACATTTTTTTTAGGCATGTTTGCATTTGACGATCTTTTTGTTGGATGTTAAGCGGAGTTGCAAGATATGTGATTTCCGGCTATTTCTTAAAAATATTACCTCTTAAAGATGGAAGCAAGAGGATCTCCTTGAGAATGTTATAAGTATCTATGACAGAGAAGTAAGAATCAGGCATTTGGAGCCGAAACTGTTTGACCATCGACTTCAAGTTTGCGTTGTAAATTTCGCAGACTGTGTTTATGGCTAATTCGCACGGCGGAGTGCAATTAGGGTTGTTCAATACCACCGTCGGACTGTCTCCCAGAGGATACACTGCTGTCAGCGCAAATTTCCGAGCTCCCAAACTATACAGTTTCTGCAATAGTAATTTGGCACTGGATCAAATTATTATTAAATATTTACTGACTTCAATTTTGTTATCAAATATTTGAGCTGCAAATTAATCGAAGCCATTAATAAATAATTTGTCGAAAAGATTATGCGAAAATTGTGTAAGCGGTGATATATGAGAATGAAAGTTAATTTCTGATAGAGCCTCATTAAATAAAAACCCGATAAATTAACAATTTTAATTAGATTATACTTTTGTTCGTCGTGGCTCTCAAGAACTTTATTTAATTACTATTCGATAAATTAATAATCTCGATAATATAATAAGTTCTATAGTCCTCATGTTATTTAATTTATGGAGGTTCTACGATAATATTACTGTCTAAGTTCTAACTATTAAGCATGTTTTTTTTTTTCTTAATTTTTTACATTATCCTCCATAATATTTTTAAAAGTAAATATCAGTATTCACTTTCAATTTACTTTTGTTCGTTTATCTGTTCAACTTAGCACTTCAAATCAATATACCCCATCAATTTATTTATATATTTTAAATCAATTTTCTTTTAAAATTCTCTGTGTATCGTTTTATCTCATGAACTAAACACTCTGTGTATCGTACTCTCTATGTTATATGTTTATTATATCTATCATAACTAAAAAAAAAATTGATTATTCTCTTAAAAATTAATATATTTATTTTCTCTTTTACATATAAATATATCAGAATTAATTTATTTATTTTTGTTTTTGAGTTAATATGAATGATATATATACTTGACAGAAACATGACAAATAATACGTAAGTTGCTTAAATAAAATATTCATGACGCTTTATAAAAAAAAATACTGTAATTAATTAGTTATAATTAAAAATAATGGGCCCATTTGACACGGCTTAATTTTTACAAAAAATGTTTTTAATTTTAGTTAAAAAACAAACTGTTTAAAAAAAAAAATTGACGGGTGTTTGTTAAATTGTTAATAAAACAGTTGTTGCTGTTAACAAAAACTAATTTAGCGTTTGGTAAAAAAATTATCTAGGCTAAAAAGACTAAAATAGACTAAACCCGTATTTTTGTTTTTAGAAAAAAAAAAAAAAAAAAAAGCTACGAATTCTATGTTTTACGATTCATATACAAAATTTAAAATCGATTTTGTGTTTTTTGGAAAAATAATTTTGCCAAACACTTGAAAAGCGGTTTAGTTGATTTTAAAAACAAAAACATGACTAAATAAGTTGTGCCAAACGCACCATAGTTTTATCAGTACAATTTTTTATTTTTATTTTGTAACTTTTAATAGTGAGATTGGAAATTGGAATAGAAGGAAAATAGTAAGTTAAAACTTCACAAACAGTCTATACTATTTGCACCTTGAGACGTTCCGACACAGTGGCGGTGAGGTTCGCTGTGAACGTTTGGGGATCAATGGTGAGAAATCGTTGGCGGAGAAAGTAGTTGAAGAGGATGTCATTCCCTCCAACACCGACGACGAAGATATAGTTCGGAAGTGATTCGGAACTTTCACAGCCGAGCTGAGCTCTTAATTCAGGTAATGTCCCTTCCTCAAAATCCCGTACTTGCTGACTCAAGCTCGTCACGTTGCCCTGAAATCATTTCCCATACGTTGTTATTCAATGCAAATATCAAAAGGAAATGAACAAAATAAAGAAGTTAAGGGGCCTTATAAATTAGTTATTGGCGGCAATAGTCACTATATTACGTCAATTTTTTTAAAAAATTACTCATTTGTGAGAGTAAAAAAGACACACAATTGGTAGTTTTATAAAAGTTTGACATAAAATTCATATTTTGTTCATTAACCAAAAAACAATCCGATAAACAGCAATATCCACTTTTTCATCCAATTCAAAAAAAAAATCGAGTATATATGTTTTCGGAATTTCAAAATCAACATTCTTACAGCATTAATGAGTAGGGACGCCTTCTTAATTATGTGACAAATAATCGCCATAATAATAACTATCTGCAGACAAAAATGGGATCGTATACCAAATAATGTGACAAATAATCAATTATAATATATAGTTTGTTAAATATATATATATGCATGGCCTATAACTATATAGTATTTAAAGATAATTACCGATATCAAGCCGGTCTCGTCCAAAATCCCAGACGAACCTGAAGCGTGATTGACGCCATTAACGACCTTGCTTCCTCTGGTGGAAGGGTCTTTGAAAGAAGGAATCGCGGGAAGTCGCAGGCGTTGACCCAGAAGGTCAACCAAGTTCTTCCCGTTCGTGAAGCGCCCCGTGGGCCCGCCCGGGAAGTCAACGCCATACGGCAGATAGTCAACTCTGGCCCTGTTGTCGAAGAAGTTGTTGTTGCCATTGTCGACAAGGGAGCTCCCAAAGACGAAAAAGCCCTTCGTCCTCGACGATTTCGTCGGAAAAGCGCAACGAGCAGAGGTTAGATAGAGAATCCACGGGGAGGAGAGAGAGAGTATGGCGATTAATATTATGGTGTGTAGCTTTGATGCCATACTTCGAGCGGAATGTAATACAATACAATACAATGTATATGTGCATGTATGTATGTATATATATATATATGTATACGGAAGAGAGAGAGTTCTATGCAATTATTAGAGGATTGACAGCTAACTTTCAGTTACGTTTACTAATACGCAGCAATGATATTGAATTGAAAATGTATTTTTATTTTATTTTATTTTTTAAAACCAAAAATCGAGTTTTCAGGGTCCGAAATTGACTTTCTTATGTAGCGGAATGAAACCAGGTTTGAATCACGATTATTGTTGAGGTACGATTTTGTCTACGTCAATTTATGATCGTATGACGAAATCTATGCCGTTCAGCACTATATTAGGTTATAATTACAAAAGTCCTATACCTTAGTAGTCCCAATATGCCAAGTCAGAGAGTTTGGTCAAATAGGCTCTAAAGGAGGACAACGACGAGGAGACGCGACGAAGAGCTTCATCTGCAAAGAAGGCAAAACACGGTTGAGTTAGTGATGAGACATAATCTCGTCGACGAGGCCAAAATACGGACGACGAAGAGAGAAAAGTTAGCATGCAACAATCAATACAGCTCAAGCCGACGCTCTACGAGATTAATGATGACGATTACGCCCACGATTACATGCCTCGCCACTATGACTATTATGAGGGAATCAAACGCAACTGTAACAACCCATTTATGAGGCATGATTCGAATTATTTTGCTATAAATTAGAGGGCAAAAGCCCATGTACAAGGAATCACAATTTTTATCAAACAAGAGACACAAGGCTTTGACGCAAAAGCGCACCAAAAACACCCGACTCATTTTCACGATATCATCTCTTTCAACGTGATCTGATATCAACAGAAAAATCCGAGCTCTGAGGTAATCTAAAATCAAAATTACGACGTTCGTAACTCTGTGAGCGAGGGTGATTTTTCCACCTCAACAATTGCGATTGTTGATTTGCGCATGAATGCATTGTTCTAAAACATGTTAATTAAATAAACCCAAATATTTTAGGTGTTCAAGTTGCAATTTCGTTGAAAGTGAAACCGAGTGTAGGGCTGACCCTGAGGGTATACATGGTAGGCCCCCGTCTACAATAGATTAGTAAACTGGGGCCCTAAATTTGTAAATTGGGGGCCCCACGTGGAAGAAAAAAATAGTATTGTGTCCACTTTTTAAAATTGAGGCCTCCAAAATCAGTCTTCGCCTAGGGTCCTGACACACTCAGGGCCGGCCCTGACCGAGCGGATATGGTAAAATAGTTCATATGATTCAACCCTAATAGTTTTAAAAATGTTATTTAACTAGTGTACATTAACCCCAAAAACATAAAACGTCAACAAAATAAGAAAAAAATTACTAAATTTATACGTCATTAAAAATAGTGTCAAACAATTACAAGAGCGATCAAGTTAAAATTCTCATAATAATGCATTAGTATTTAGAAATTTAAATTAAATAATTAGTGTATAAAATATCATAAATTGATAAGGTGAGATATTTAAAAGAATTATATATTGATGCATTGTGTCTTGGGTTTTTTTTTTTATATATATAAGTTGGTGTAGAAATGGCCGCTCCGTTTCAGAAATAATGAAAATGATCAAATTTTTTAATGATTAAAATAAAATATTTAAAATGATCTAATATATTTTTTCATTAAATATTAGTAAATTTAATTTTCTTTAATTAACGATTAAAGAACTATCTACATCAAAATTATAAAAGAAGATTATTTTGGTTCATTTGGGAGCAAAGCTGCAGAATGGTCAAATCTAAAATATATTATAAAAATCTGCTAATAATTTTGCTATTAATAGATCCCCAATATGACGTTGAAATTATAAATAAAATATGAAGGCGGCTTCCAAGCTCCAATTTCAATTTTTAACTATAGTTTGAAGAATATATTAAAATAAGGAATTGAAATTCAAATCATATTAGAGCCACCAGTTTTTCAGGAAATTCAACAACTGGGAATTACAATGTTTATGGGTTGCGTTGAAAATCACTTATGTATAATATATCGATGACAAATCTATAGGAAATGTCGACTACACGATTTGGTTAAGGGCTCACTGGGACTCTTATATTAATTATGAAGGTATTAATTAATTAATATAATTAATTAATAATATAATGACTTGATGAGCTTAATATTTTTTATTAGGCTAAAATGACTATTAAGTCATTAAATCATGTGGGCCATTTATACCAATACAAGCATCATAATTTCATTATTTATTTAACTCAAAAGCTAGAGAAAAATCGCAGGCATCTTTAGCAAACTCTAGGTGTGATTTTCTCCTCACCATGCATCCGTCGGTTCACGGTCCATCACTGAGGAAGACCTAACAGTAGGATAAGGAGATTTTAGTCATTCAGATGTTCACACAACGATGTGGTGAACGAGCTAGAGGTTTTACACTGATCACGATCACAAACCCCAGTAGCTCAAAAAGACTTTCGAAGCAATGTATGGCCTCGTTAAGCAAAGTAAGTAAAGATATATTAGGTCGACATAAAGATCATCAAATCATTAGCAAAAGAAAAGTAAAAATGTGTTGTTATTTACTCTTCTAATGAAATAAAAAAAAAAAAAAAGAATCATCTCCAATCATGCGAGTTATTAAATTTTGAAAACACGTGATACAAGAAGCATAAAGTCCTTAAAAACCGAATCATAAGCCTTCAGAAAATCAACTTTCAGAATTAGACATTGACTAAGGGTGGTTCTGTTAGATGATCAGTAGATCAACTTAGTCAATTGAATCCCAGAAATTTGCTTGAGTGATTAGAAACTTGTTGAGTTGCTACTAAACCATATCTTCAAACTTAATTCTTAGCGCGAGTTCTAGTAACTGACTTGATTGGAAGTTGAACTAGTAAGGTAAAAAACACGTATACATCGTACGCAAAGGAATTGTGTTTAATTCAATTACTTGACTAATCAAATCTTCAACCACACCAGGAGGTAACAATATTCTCAATCATGGACTAGAGCGTGACGAGTGGCGTTTTAATGAATTGATATGAACGGAAATGAGCTGGAACTTATGGTATAAATAGAATTATTACTATTAGTGCATTTGTCTCTAAAAAATAAGATTTAGAATACGTCATAAAATTTCAAATACTTTAAGTTACTTTTGCATGTATTTTTTTTAAAATAGGCTAAACGACCTCTCTTGGGATGTTTTCGCAATTCATACATTTATTGGGCCCACTACTAAGAAACGTGAATAGTGCCGGAAGGTATGAATTTCAATGATATTCCACTTAAGGCTACTCTTGCAAAAAAAAATAAATGTATTTTCCCTATTCAGTGATAATTGCATCATGCTTATTCAAATTTGTACAGTAATTCTATTTTTTTACTATGCGAAATAAATACTGAAGCTCATGAAAGTGTTTTAAATGATTGTCATATTAAACCTGAAGTGTTATTTACATAAGACGTACAACTCGAATTGATTATATTTCTCATTTTATATACTTTTATAAAAAGCACGTACACACCTAACATTAACGGAAATACATTAGAAAACAAATTTTTTTAAAAAAATACAAAACAAAGCTAATTTAGAAAATTTCAAATTTTTAGATATTAATTCCGTGCAATTGAAAATTTTGCGATTATGTTTTACAAATTATAATAAACTTAGGTACTTTTGTCGCAGTTATTTTTATATAATATTGCAAGCATGGGCCTAAGTAGATGCTCCACAAAGTGCCGCGCATGAGACATATTGTTTCAAACATGGTTTAAACTTTAAAATTTAAAATATTGGAGATTTCCAATAAACAAGCATAAAATTGCATCACCATGATATCGATTTTGTTGACCACTAGAATATCGACTTTGATAATATCTTAGGACTTAGACTCTAATATGCTAAAGTTAGTTATCCTATTGGGAAAAAAATAAGTTATCCTAAACTCTTATCTAATAGGCCAAATTTGGTAATCCTATGGGAAATTAGGCAGGGTTGCAAATAGGTATGTAGGTAGAGTCAGTGAGTCACCGTCGCTCCTTTGGTGTGTGCTGGATATTTGTTTCTAAAAAATTTATTTATAATAAAAATATAACTAAGTTAAAAGTGTTGCGTGTATTCAGTGTCTAATTTCAACTGTAAGACTTTACAAAGTTTGGAAATCATACTGATACACGTTGCTCAACGGCTTTTAACTTTTATGGGATCCTGCCTCTGCGTGTCGATACCGTTTTAAGTTCATGGTGATTTTGCACCGCGGCTGTAAAATCGTTCGGCGAACTCTCGCGACGAGATATTGGGTTGGATTTACACGATGGCTTTTAACCATTTCGCGACGAGATATTGGGTTGGATTTACACGATGGCTTTTAACCATTTTGCGCAATCCCTGTTAAGTTCTAGTGTTGCCACAAAAATATTGACCCGTTTGAATGCTAAATGGATCCTCTAAATATACCAATGAATTAGTTTGATTATTAATAAATGTTAAGGTCGGATTTCGTCAAATCCATCCTTAACACAACTTATGTCGTTTTATCCCAAAACGACGAGGAATGAGGGCAAGAAAGCTCGTTGACTTTCAGTCAACAGAGGACCAAGCTCGAAAAAGGACAACCCGCGACGAAAGGTTCAGTCAGCACGAAGGTAAAACTGCGACGAAGATATTCCATCAAACCTCGATGAAGAAGCTTCGATGAAGATCCTCGACAAAGAAGCTCCGATGAGGATCTTCGACGAGGAAACCTCGAGGAAGAATCCGCAAAGGAGAAGTTCAACGCAAATGAACTTCATCGCATAAAAACTCACGGAGGAATAAAGCTCATCGTAAAACAAATCGGATTAAACGAAGTAGTCAGAATCACGAAAGTAGAGGAGAATCAGTCAATCAGTTGAGGAAATCGTGGGATTATCAGCGTAATCAAGTAAAGTCGGCAATAATCACAGCAAGAAAGAAGGAAAACCTAACGAGATTTGAGGAACCAAAAGGGAAACGAACCAGAGAAACCCTAAAACTTAGCGAGATTTGAGGAATCAAAAGGGAAACGAACCAGAGAGACCCTGAGGCTATAAATACACATGTAAACCTTCTTAGAGAGGACCCAGAATCATCCTGTGAGCTATCTTAGAGAGACAGATTGCATTCTTGTTGTTTTTCGATCTCTAAACTCATAGTGATTTCGAGAATAACATGATCAGAAAGAAAATCATTGTATTCCATCCTTCAATTGTCCAGCTACAAAACGGAAGAAAACGAGTCCTCATCGGAAATATAATAAATCAGAGATATTCACGTGTTCATATTTTATTTGTGTTCTTTGTGTTTATCTTTGTGACTGAAAGAGGGTAGTGCAAATCGCCCTCAACAGTTTGGCGCCCACCGAGGGGGCTTTGTTTCTTTCTAACTCACAGCCAAGAATTTGAAGGATAAGGAGATGTCATCAAACAACTCCGTCAACGCCAACAACGAAGGGGACGGAATCCCACTCATGGAGAGGCTTCGGCAGCAGCGGGCCGGAGCAATAGTGAAGAAGGAATAGGCGAACGTGAGCGCCATCGAATGATTTTGGGGATTATTGGGAGGGACCACGGCTTGAGTGCAAGGAGGAGGTGAGCGAGCGATGAAGAGCCTGACGCTACCAACAATCACAGCAAGAAAGAAGGAAAACCTAGCGAGATTTGAGGAACCAAAAGGGAAACGAACCATAGAAACCCTGAAGGGAAACGAACCAGAGAGTAAAACCTGGCGAGATTTGAGGAACCAAAAGGGAAACGAACCAGAGAGACCCTGAGGCTATAAATACACATGTAAACCTCCTTGGACAGGACCCAGAATCATCCCGTGAGCTATCTTAGAGAGAAAGATTGCATTCTTGTTGTTTTTCGATCTCTAAACTCATAGTGATTTCGAAAATAGCAAGATCAGAAAGAAAATCATTGTATACCATCCTTCAGTCGTGCAGCTACAAAACGGAAGAAACCGAGTCCTCATCGGAAATATAATAAATCAGAGATATTCACGTGTTCATATTTTCTTTGTGCTCTTTGTGTTTATCTTTGTGACTGAAAAGGGTGGTCCAAATTGCCCTCAACAGTTTGGCGCCTACCGTGGGGGCTTTTTTTCTTTCTAACTCAACAGCCAAGAATTTGAAGGACAAGGAGATGTCATCAAACAACGCCGTCAACGCCAGCAACGACGGGGACGGAATCCCACTCATGGATAGGCTTCGGCAGCAGCGGGCCGGAGCAATAGTGAAGAAGGAAGAGGCGAACGTGAGCGCCATCGAAGGAGTTTGAGGATCACCGGGAGGGACCACGTCGGTAGTGCAAGGAGGAGGTGAGCGCGCGGTGAGAGCCTGACGCTACCAAATATCACAGCAAGAAAGAAGGAAAACCTAGCGAGATTTGAGGAACCAAAAGGGAAACGAACCATAGAAACCCTAAAATCTAGCGAGATTTGAGGAACCAAAAGGGAAACAAACTAGAGAGACCCTGAGGCTATAAATACACATGTAAACCTCCTTGGAGAGGACCCAGAATCATCCCGTGAGCTATCTTAAAGAGAAAAAGATTGCATTCTTGTTGTTTTTCGATCTCTAAACTCATAGTGATTTCGAGAATATCAAGATCAGAAAGAGAATCATTGTATTCTATCCTTCAATTGTCCAGCTACAAAACGGAAGAAACCGAGTCCTCGTCGGAAATATAATAAATCAGAGATATTCACGTGTTCATATTTTATTTGTGTTCTTTGTGTTTATCTTTGTGAATGAAAGAGGGTGGTGCAAATTGCCCTCAACAATAAATACAATTCTGATCAACATATAACTTATTTCTCATTTTTTACGTCATTTAAAATAAACCAATACTATGAAGAGACTAAGAGCAATTATAGAATACATATCATTGGAATTATGGGTCATGTACCATAACACACATACAGTTACTTGCTAGAGCCCCATAATTGAAGCAACAAATCATGTATCTGAAAATTTGTCAAATACATAACATATTGAAGAGTTCTACAGTATTTTATGCTCTAAAACATTCGTACATAATTACCTTAAACTGGCCCGGTTTAATTATTCCGGGCTTTCCAAAAAAAATAATTATTAGCTGGCTTGTTTATATTATTTTTGAAGCCTTTTCTTTTACTAGGATATCATATACTTTATTGCTTTTTATTGAAATATTTATTATATAAATTTTTATCTATTTTGAGGATCTTGTGCGATCGTCCAAAATATTTGTGAACGGTGTCGGTCTGATTTCACCGGAAATAAGAAGAAATGAGCAATACTATATTAATTATATAACAAAAAATATAAGAGAAAAAATAAATTACATAAAGAAAGTAACATTTAAAACCAGTTAAGAAACACATGATAACATATATATAAGTATATAACTACATTACCCTAACTAGCTTATACATATTGGAGAAGCTTAGTACACAAGAAACGGGCATATATCTTGGTGATGATGATGAGAGAAAATTGATGGTAGAATACTCATGATCAAGCCAGTTGTTGAATATTAATTGGATAGATCTCAGTTTTGAGGTTGGAACTAAACGCCTTGTTTGCGATATGAACATTCACAGCTTCTGTTGGGTGTAACCCATCGAAGAACACATGACCCTTCCTCTCTTCACATACCTGTCCTTCTCTTTTGCACAAGATTCCGCTCCCTCCCTCGCTAATCGACGATATTTCACAGCATGGTTTGCTCTCTTCCGAGAACCCTACACAATTAAATGAGAGGCAAAAATAATGAACTACCGATGATCGAGCGGTCAAAATATACTGTTCGATTATGTACAACGAAAGAAAAATAAAATTAGAGGCACGTTACGTAAGAACTTAGTTTCGAAGTATTGTTGACAAATCACAAAAAGGAGTTCATATATACATATTTCGATATATATGTTTGTATATATGTACCTTTATGGGAAGGATTTCTGATAATGTCTCTAATGATCTTGTAAGAGTTGACGAACACAAGAGTGGAACCGGGCATTTTGGGCCGGAGATGATCCACCAAAGACCTCAACTTGGCATTGAAGAGACGAGCCGCCACATTCATCTCCTGAACACATCGGTTATTCTGTGCACCCCTCCCCATTGTTCTTACCATGGGGCTGCACCCAATTGGGTTTATGGACATTAGCACAAACTTCCGACCTCCCAACTTGTACAGTTTCTGCAGTCAATCGATTACTCCTCATACATTTAATACAATATTGCTAAGAAAATAATATCATCATTACGCGAGTCTTTGTCAAAATTACATGATATTTTTACTGTTTTCGCTCCACCACTCTATTCACTAGCCGCTTTTGAAAGAAGAACAAAAATTCTATCTGGCACGATAATCAGAGCCTTTTGCCGATCGTCGTACAAGATCAAGATATCGTTGCAAAGGAATCTATGCTCGCCAAAACGGCGTTATTTTTAACGGTTGCACGACGGATAATCTTAATCAATGCATGTGTAAGTACTTTGCAGGTTTGGCCTTTTAGGCGAGTCCTTGCATGTCGGTAAAAGACCATAATGCAAAATTTAATATCACTAAATATTATATATATTATATATACGAAAAAATTATAAGAACAAGCATAAGCACACGCAAGGTTCAACTTACCGAACTTGGCTATAAATTGTTTGCCGTTATCGACGGATTAATCGATAACTTACCGGATTATCGACGGAAAACTAATAATACTGTAGCTTACCGATTACCGATACTTTTCGATGATTATCGACGGATTATCGGCACTTATCGAGGATTATCGATAAAAATCACTAAAATATTTTAAGAATATATTTACTAAATTTATAATGTTGATAAAACATTAAAAATGCCAAATAATAAAATCATTTCATACTCAAACATAGGTAAATAAAATATAGTCTCACTCTCACATATGTAAATAATCGAATAAAATAATCGAAAAGTGCAAAATTTCTTAAAAAATACCATATTTTTGTTATTTTTCAAGATGTTTGCCGATTTTCGACAAATATCATAGAAAAGTACTGGCATATCCGCCTTGCCGATAACTACCGACAAGACAGATAATCGTGAAAAAATCAAACCTTGAGCATACGTATAAATTTTAAGAGCAGCAACATTTATATTTGTACTCGATTTTATCTATCGAAATCAAACTGTTAAGCAAATAATAAAAAGAGCCACAAAATTTGACAAGCACAAATACAAAAATTGAAGAGCGTTTTCCAACAAAAAGGGAAAGGTTTGTTCAATTAATGAATACCCATAAAACTTAGCAATAACTGCACGCCAGGTGTCAAGTCATATCAATCAACTCAGTTCATTTTTCACCGACTATTTATTTCACCTTTATTATAACTCCATTTCCATCGATATAAAATTTCTTTTTTACGTGAACACTCAATTAATCTACTTCAAGCTAGTTACTTTCACCGTACAACTATTTCCTCGATAATAAATATGTCTGTCTCACACTCTCACTAGTAAAAAAGATAAATTGCATGGTAGCCAGAATTCATCGTGTAAGTCTTGTTAAAAATGAAATAATATGATGTTGGAGTGGTAATAAAATACGTTGTGATCGACGTGACAATGCAAAGCATATGTTGCTGGTAAAAAAAAAAAAGAGTTTCGGGAAAACACTTAAAATTTTGAGACAAGCCATCATGTACACACATAAGAAAATATTTTTGACTTCTAATAAACATCTTTAAAAAAAAAAAGTGAATTAAAGACACATTTATATATTTGTGTATAAATGTTAGATTAGATGTACCAATCTGGTTTTAATTACACGTGTATTTTTTTCATTTTTAACTTATTTTCCTCTTCTTTTTTTCCTATTGTAAATCGTACTAGTGTACGCGTTTTAGGGGCATTATTAATTTTGTAGCTATATATATATATATATATATATATATATATTATATTTATAACTCTTGGTACGTACTACGTACGTGTTCAATTCTCACTACGAAAGTCAGCAAATATGAAGAAATTTAATTCTAATAAAAGAGTACGTTGAACAAAAACATATGCACTAAATGAGTTTATATTTCTTTCCTCTTTTTTCTCATTTATGTTACTCTTATATTATGTATTTAGCTTTGTACTTTCTGTTTCATCAATTGCCTGCGACTGATCAAACAATTCTCAATAATCAATAACACACCAAACCAGAAGTGATCATTCAGGACGGATCTACCCCTCTCGCGATTTTCTTAGGCCGCGCCAAGGTTTCCACGAGCATGAACAACAGCCGTTCCTTTCCTTTATTTTTTTCTTCGGAAACATTGTTTATTTATTTAAAATTATATATAAAAAAAGGACGGGTCAGTCAACCCACGCCCCTCGGTCAAAGTCACAAGCAGCAAACTCCGCATGCTCTACCCCGCCCGTTTATCATGTCTCCACCAAAAATATAGGAAATCCGGGCCCTATTTGCATAAGCAGCTATATATATGAAGTTAATGCAAAGAGAAAAAGGCGTAAGTACCATGATTTTGTTGGAAAAAGAGGCAGTCAAATGAGCAGTGAAAGCTTGGAGAGTGAGGTTGCGAGCTTTGAGGAAGTAGTTGAAGGAGTAATCGTTGGAGCCACTTCCCATCACGAACAAGTATCGCTTGCCTATCCATGAAGATGAAGACAAAGACGACGACGACGATGCATTCTTCAAACTCTTTAGCTCTCGCAAAGTCTTGTGCTCAAAGTTCTCGATTTGCTCGTTCAAACTTATAACTTTCCCCTGCGGATTTCGTCGTTAATCATCGTAATTGATAATAATCATGTATTAATTAGTGGAAAAAATTAATTAAAAAAAAACATATTCATAAAGTATAAAAACAATTATTATGTGAAGGGTCGACATGTATTTATAAAATATTTCTTGTTGCTTAAAAGCAATTCAATTGCACATAATTCCCGCGTTACTAATTTCTTTCGATAATAAACATCGATGATAATGTGCACAGTGCATTGCAAGTTGCACTTAATTAACTTTAAAAATAAAATCATTTTTTTCATGACCAGATTTTTAATTGCAGAGAACCACATATTTCGTTGCAAATTAGTGTGCATTTATACGACTATAATGAACCTTTTTATAAGTCCCTGCCTTATTATAATACATCATACTATTCTGCCTATCAATAATAAATATTGCAAATATAGTTTAATAGCCAATAATTAATTTGCGTGATACACATATTCAGATATATGCAGTGGCGAAGCTAGCTGTTTCTTTCAGGAGGGGCACTATTTTTTTTTCTTTCAGAGTCTTGATAATATTCATACATAAAAACTCTTATTAACATTGACAGTAAGATCAATGGTAGAGTAGTCAAACTATAAGTTAATGGTTGGATACACACTATTTTTTTGTCTCTATCAATTCCCGAGCAAGAGCACTAGTACCTTCCAAACTATCAAAATATGAGGATGAACGCATATCAATAATGTAAGTGCAAAGTTTGGTCTTAATAACGGCAAGGTCTACTATAGAAATATATATATATATTTAAGCATTAACAAATAACTCATACGGACACAAACATGCTATGCTTAGAAAAATCGAGTATGTGCCGATAGAACACGAGGTCTCCGAGAAAATAAACGTTGAGCGAGTTAGAATACGAAGTCTCCAAAGAAAGTGATGTCGTGCAGATCAGAACATGATATCTGATGCCGAGAGGTAGCAAAACGATTATTGGCCAAGTTGAGATGTGAAGGAAAGATGCGCCATAAAAATATGATAAAGATCGATGTATATTTTAAATTTGTAACAGAATTTTGAGTTTAAGAGTCACTAATTGCTACTTATTAGCAACAAATTCCAAAATAAAAGGTCATCAGTCCTATCTTTATGGAAGAGTATACTACCAAACGTGAGTAATAATAGCTTTTTTATGCCACTAAGCTTTATCCTAGTGCTTGAACGAGTCAATGCTTATGACTCGCAACAAGGAGTGGTGGCTTGGCTCTACAGTTTTATTTTTTATATTGAATTACTATTTAAGTAATAATAATAAAAACAAATTAGGGTGGGCATGTGTCCACCCTTAGTCCTTAATCCCTTCGCCTCTGGATATATGTTAACTGTAACCATTGTTATTTTTATTTATTTAAAATGTAACTACGTAGCTACATTCATAAACACGCAGCAACAACGGAAGAAAAAAAATTGTCTGTATAAATATATAAATAAATAAACGATATCTAAATCTTTAATCTTATATACATATATATATATATGTGTGTGTGTGTGTGTGTGTTAGATACTTAGATTATAGAACTCATTTTGAAATGAAGATTGTATTACTTATATAATTTTGACGTTTATTTTCTTTATTTTTATATTATTTATGATGAGAGACTTGGTCTTTTTCGTATTTTATTTTAAAATATTATTATAAATTTATAATTTATATATGTTTTTTCTCTTAATTAAATAGACTCACTTTGACCAAATTACGAAAAAATCAAAGTAGGGAAAAACTACTAAAAATTCTGTGTCTACTACACTCACCCAATAATAAAATGCAAGAATGAAGAAACTATTAACAGATTATATATACATATATGTATATATATATATATATATACACACGAATCTTTCACGTTCACGAACAACAAAACTTTACGACAGAAAATATATTTCTTACAGCGATGGCGCCAGTGTCGTCGAGAATACCCGAAGCCCCGGAGGCGAAATTAACGCCATGAAGTAGTCTGCTTCCCTTGGTAGCAGGGTCCGCAAACACCGGCACATACGCCGTCAAGCCGAGCTTGTCGCCAATGAGATCAATGACGTTCTTTCCGTTAGTGAACCGCCCGGACGGCCCGTACGGGAAGTCAACACCGTAAGGCAAGTAGTTGGCTTTGGCCAGAGACTCCCCTATAAAGTTGTTGTTGCCATTATCGACCAGAGAACTTCCGAACACGAACATGCCTCGGATCGCATTGTCGTTTCTCTCGCCTTCCCCGGCGACGACCGCCGCTCCACCGCGACAGATTCTTTGAGAGGATAAACACACCGTGAGGAACAGACAAAATGCTATAGTTCGAAGTGTTGCCATTTTAGCGTTTTGGTCTTTTGGTTATTTGGATAGTAAATATTGTGGAGACATAAGTGGTATATATACAAGGACATTTCAAGGAAAGGCTTTACCTAACTTCTGTCATGGTGTATTTATTGGTCATCTGATTTTTGGCATTTATTTTATGATGATATAATACCCCATTTTTGCTTCATGTTTTTGCAATATGTGTGTACTATTTTTATGATCAAATTTTGGTGCTTCTGTTAATTAGTTTTAGTTTGTTTTCAAGCTTAAAATATTATTATACTAATTAGTTGAACTAAGTAGCATATATATATAAATATATATATATATATACATATATTTAAGTTAATCAAATGCTTGAATAATATTTAAGACTAACTTAACTAGTTGTATTGTCATATTTTGATTGGGATTGGGGTAGTGAAATATAAGGTCGATGGCGGCATATATTAAATATTTTGATTAGTTCTCAATCTATTCTATTTTGCTTATTTTGAACTTCTTGTTAAAATCCCCTCAGTAACAATTTTTTTTTTTTTTTTTTTTGAGAAAATTTATAAATGTGATATGAGTATATGACCAAAGAGCACATCTTAAACTCCGTTAAATTGATTAAAAAAGTTGACGGAATATTGAATATATATATATATATATATAAGCAAAACAGTAAAGGTTATTTCGGCCATGAAAAAAAAGTGCTTACGCCATCACAAAAAGACAAAATATTACATATTTATGCCGTTATTAATTGATGTGGCGAGATGTTATTGGAAAGAAACAAAACCGCAAAATTGCAATAAGCTAATGTCACTTTTCTTATTCAATATCAAAACTGATCAAATTTAAATCATCCTCCACAATACATAAGGCAATCGGCCAAAGAGAGAGAGAGGAAGAAACGCAGTCTAAAATAGGAAACGAATCAAGACAAAGTGGGAAGTAAATAACCGATATAACGAGGGAAATAAAAATAATAAAAGCTGAAATAAAAGTCTCCAACCCAAAATAGCGCCAATCGAAGCCGCAAGAATCCCGGAACTCCCATGCACGCCATGCATACACCACTTCCCGGCATGTCGGTCCCACACTTCCATAAATGCAAGCTCTAGACTGAACATGCCACCATTCTCCCACGGATCAAAAACATTTGTCCCCGGTCCCTGGATTTTCAATGTCGTCATCGTCCGAGTTATCTTCCGTGTAAAGGCTGAGATATTTCAAGTTGAAGATGTCTGCCCTGCAAATATGACTTTGGAGCTTCAAACGGTAGGTGTTGTGATTGATCTTCTCGACGACTTTGACTGGTCCAATTGTCTTAGATGTAACTTATTTATAGTCTTGGGTTGGGCCAGAAAGTGCTCCATAGTAAGAATGACCTAAAAAAGTCTCCCGGCCTCGAACTCTACCTCGACTTGTTGTTGTACCTCATCATGCTCGGTCGAACGCAAAGGAAGCTCGGTAGGGAGTTCAAGCGAAACTACATCACGAAACTTGTCGATGAATGGTCGTACAGTCTCCGCAACAAAGGAGGTTTCGACGTCGGGTTTGACGAGCGAAAGGACGACACTTGCTTCGATAAGTTCTTTCTCAATTGTAGCCCGAGAGGGGAGTGTAGTGGCAGGTCTGTGAGTTGGAGCTTTCGTTCGGTTGGACGTAATAAGCACAAGCTTTTTTATCACCAAAGAAAAAAGTTTATGTATTGGCGAGCCCGTCGTGGAGTGTATTAGTAAAATTGCCACGGTCTACTCAATAAAAAAATGACAAGAAAATTTCTCATAACAATAAGATTTTTATCAGCAAAAATGTAGCTTATACAAGCACATTAAGAAATCAATTGATGTTTTGACTAACTTTTGTGTTATTCCATGTATTTGGATTTCACATAATTATTACTAATCAAGTAAAGAAAAAAATATAAATTAAAAAAATTAAAAATTAATTTTTTTCAAAAAAAAGTTTAGGTATTTTTGCCGCTAACGACGACATGGCGGATGTTAACAGAAAAATTAACGTTTTCATGCCAAAGTCACAGTCAACGCCCGCTGGGTATTTTTGCCGCCAATTTAAAAAATTTAGTACACAAGAGGCACGTTGACCAAAAATTGAATAGTTTTACCATAATTTTCTTTTAAATAAATAGGCGACCTTTGTGATTTCCGCTCAATTTAGTACTTGTTTAGTGAGTAGGATAAGAAACATGGAAAATTGTAATAAATTATTAGTTGCTAAATAGATGATGTTGGGTGGCACGTGAGTACACCTGCCACGTGTGCCACGTGTTGTTCCATATCTAGGACCGTGTTTTAGATTTTGGAGCCCGACACAAACAGTAGTTTTGGGTCTATTAAAATTGTAAATTTAAATTTTGATAATTTAAATTTTAATGAAAGATTAAATAAGATATTTGTATAATAAATGATTTTTCATTCAAATATGAAGCGTGTAGCATTTTAATAGATAAAAATACTAGTCAAATATAAATGAAAATAGTTTCGGGATCTAACAATGAAATTTTTGTAACACCTAAATGTAGAACTATTTCGGGATTCCATGACATTAATAAATCTATTTTTATCATTTAGGTATGCAATATCAATTGAAAAATCAAGTATTGTTATCATTGATTTACAAGTTGATTCAATTTAATTAATGAAATTAACTTCAAATGATATAATATTGATATCTTCAAACCCCTTCCAAAGGAGGAATAGTCTATACATATAATTTTATTTAACCAACATTTCAAAAAATTGAATATCAATTATGATACACCTATATATACTTTTATTTTGAAATTGTATGAGTATGATCAATAATGAAACACGTATGCATATGTACCTAAGCTTCTTGCAAAGAGCGAAACTGTATTAAATGCATGCATGGAAACTTTTTCTACGAGCACTTATTCAGCTTGCAGTGCAGGATATAATATAGTATTAATTGTTACGTGATTGCACCCATATTAAAAAAGGAAATTTTAGTAAGTATGTCCGATGAAGTAAGTTTAAATGAAAAAATACCTGAGTTTGATAAATTGTAAAAATATGCACGAGTACACTTTTGTAATCCACTTTAACAGTTTTTGCCTTCAGCTGCAATAGTTTTTCAATTATTTCTTTCTAGTTTAATATTTCTTTACACACTTTTGTACTCCATATAAACAGTTTTTGCCTACGTTGTTGACAGTTTTTTACTCCATATAAACAGTTTTATGCACTAACTGCAACAGTTTTTTAGCCCATCGGGCATATTTTTGCAATTTATCTAACTCAAGTATTTTTCCATTCACATTTACTTTATCGGACATATTTATTGAAGTTTCCATTGTAAAATGTTTCCTAAAATAAATAAGCTACCATAATATAGCTAGATATTTGTCAACAATTTAAACTCTAATATGTCTTCACGCATAAGCCTAACGTCCATAGATGCTGATTGTGACAATTCTGATTGATTTTGAGAGGAATAGTCTATTACACGAAATTAAATACAGAAGCTGATTATATAGAATTGTGAATAAGACGAATAAATTACTAAATAAATATTATAAATATTCTTTATTTGACATAAGTTTTTTTTTTTTAAAAAAATTACGGTGTAAAGATCTAATTTTATTTACTTTTTCAATTAATTTACTAAAATTTTAAATGTGTATGCCACTTTAAAAAAACAATTAATATCCTCGCTAATTATCGATTACCGTCTGTTAAACATTATAAAGATTACTTGGAAAAGAAGAAAAGTGATGAATGGATGAATAAATGTTAGTTGGTCCACGTAGATTTGAGGCAGATGGTAGTTTGGGGAATTGAATAGAATGAAGAGTTTGTCTGTTGTAGCAACGACATTGCTTGTTGTGTATGTAAGTGTGAATTATTATGGCATCAATCAGTTATTTCTTCTTCTGATTTATCTATCTCCTCTTTTGACTCTTGAGTCACTGACAACTGGGAAGAAAGTCGTTGAAAATAATGATAACTATCAATCTATGAATTGAATATTTATAGGTTAGTTTTACCGATCAGCCGATTGTGTACGGGTTTGTCCACGGATAAATATCACTTGTTGAGGACAATTCCGACCGCAACATTAAAAAATATACTATTTTAGCGAAATTTTTGTTGATGTGCAAATTCATTCCTTAATCATAATTATAAGGTCATTAATAAAATTTATGGTTCGAATTAATTAAGGCCTAAGTCATGAATATAATTGAGTATCCATGCAAATGAGCTTGTGAGATACGAAGCCCAGAGGCCCTATGAACACTTAACTTTGTTCGGGCCCGAACAGAACCAAAAGCCCAAGAAACAAAAAGCTCATCTCGAGCTGAAATTGCTCAAAAGAGATCCGGGCAGAACTTTCAAAAGGAGAGAACACCGAGCAGAGCTCAAAGAATCTCCCCAGCTAAAGAAGAGACTCGACACTCGGTTAAAATCCAAGTGTCCATCAGGCCAAACTACCCGAAGCACCCAAACCTCGTCCCGGGAAGAGATTGTCACAAAGGGATGCGAGCAGAAGCGAATGAAGTATTCGAGCACGAGCAGACCAAGTCAACCACCTCAAATTCAAACCTCCGAAGCCCGACCAGGAAGATCGCCACAATCTAAATTAAATCCTCACGACGACAAGCCAGAGTCCACCACTACGCAAATCTCTCAGAACGTGGCCCACGTGTCAGCCCGACAACAAGTCAAGCTCCGAACTTGAAGCTACCACCAACGTACACCTCTAACGGGCAGAAATCAGAAGATTATAAAAGTAAGAAGACAGTCCTACATGCACGCAAGCATTCACCCTGAGAGAAAACAGTCTGTGAGATTTTGTATTATTTTCAAAGTGTTTTCATCTTTCATTTTCGATCTTCTTGGACTCAGCTTGTGGTTTCGATTGATCTTATTTTCAAAGAAATAAACGAACAGATGACGTAGTCAACTAACGCATTAGGACGAACGTCTCTAAAAAACCTTGGTGTTATGTTCTTCACTTTTTATTTTTACTTGTCATCGTCTAAAGTATTGACGATGCGGAGGTCAAGATCCACGAAATCTTAGCACTTTCAAATCGAAATCTCATTCACAACTCACGTGATTGTTGGTGTGCGAAACCACGTCAACAGTTTTAACACTAAAAATATTTTCTATTCCAACCACAACACCAAATATTACACTAAAAACTATTCGTTTAATCTTTTTTTTATCTATTTAATTAATATTTATTTACTTTATCAATTTACTAATAAAATAAGTAAATAGTATTTTGTGTCGTGAATATTATCACACTAAATATAGTGCAACACCATTCCATTTCACTAAAATTGTGAGATTTTTTAAGTCCCATTATAGAAATTTGGTGTAAAAATCATACCAAAATAGTGTAATGTTGTCTCATTGGAGATGCTCTTAGAGTAGAAAAAAAAAACTAACTGTTGATTTATTTCCTCAAAAACTTATTTGAAAATGTATAAAAGACGTAAATGTTTGTTTTCCCTTTTTCCAAACTATAATGTAAAACCGAACAAACATGAGAAAGTAAACGAGAATTAACTAAGAATTTAAAACTATTCTAAGAATTAACAAAGATGACAAAGTAAAAGTAAAAGAAATTCTTTAAATAACGAATAAGTGTTCTATTATTTGCTTTTGTAACGATGGGTAAACAGAGAAAGCAACCTATGTTTGAAAAATCACCCATGAAAATCTTTAAAAAAAAACATGCTTCAAACTAAGGTTCAACTTACTGAACTTGTCGATAAATCGTTTGCTATTATCGACGGATTAATCGATAACTTACCGGATTATCGACGGAAAACTAATAATATTGTAGCTTACCGATTACCGATCTTTTCGATCATTATCGAGGGATTATCGACACTTATCGATGAAAAATCACTAAAATATTTTTAAGAATATATTTACTAAGTTTATAATATTGATAAAACATTAAAAATAAAATCCTTTTATACTTAAACATAGGTAAATAAAATATAGTCTCACTCTTACATATGTAAATAAAATCATCGGAAAATGCAAAATTTCTTGAAAAATACATATTTTTGTTATTTTTCAAGATGTTTGCCGCTTTTCGGCAAAAATCATGAAAAAGTACTGGCATGACCGTCTTACCGATAACTACCGGCAAGACGGATAATCGAAGATTATCGGAGATAATCGTCGAAAAGTCGAACCTTGCTTCAAACAACTTCGACACAATCTTAAGACCATCAAAGTTTTCCTTTCCCTCCAAGAGAATTTCTATTCACTCAAAAATTTACATTGGCAATCTCACCCTCTATTCAAAAACCGTATTGTTAATACACCAAAATGGATTTAAGATGAACCCGATCCATTGTTTGAGCCCCGGGCCAGACCCGGTAGTCGCAAGGGAAGTCAAAGGTGGAGTCAATGAGGAATAACTAATCATAGTTGGAGGCGAATCCTTCGTCTTCGGCGAGCCTCCGCGTTGTTCCTAGTGATCCTCGATGATTTTCCTTCCTCAGCGAGGTATTCGGCGGCGAGGGAGAACTTGCAAAAAAAGAAAAGATTGATGTCGCACCTCCGTCTAGTACGTACATTTCCTTCGGGATAAGGTCATCACGTAGTTCAGGGTTAGTAGTAAATGGAGGAATGACTAGGTGGTTTGTATCGTCGTTGGAGTCGATAATAGTGGCGCGGGGTGATTCGTCGCCGACAAAGGGATTCGTCGCTTGGTGATGATATTTCTCGGGAGGTTCATCGGCCAGGTGAGGGATTCATAGGCCCAACGAGGGGGGGTTAGTCGGGAACTTTGTCGTTCGTCGAGGGAAACTTGTCGGCCCAACGAAGGGCTCGCCGGCTCGACAAGGGTGATTCATCGTCTTCGTCTTGGTTCGTCGGGGACCTCGGGGGTCGTCACCTTCGCCTGGGACTCCCTGGGGTCGCCTTTGCATTGTCGAGTTCCACTCCGAGTCGTCGGGAGTCTTCTATGGTCTTCATCGGCTTGCTCCTTGGCCCGGGACTTTCCGGGGTTGTGATAATTTTCTTCTGGTTGTCCGAACCGTCTTCATGGATGTAGACTTCGGTCTTGAGCTCCATCTTCTGGGCCTTTGGGGTTTCAGGCCTCGCCAAATGAGTTGGGTCTTGGGCTCTCGGTCTTTGAATTTACTAGTGGGCTTCAACTTTTGCCAATGAACTGCAATTTTCATATACTCCAAAAAATACACATAACACTTATACAAAGTGTTATTTCCTCATTCATTTGAAACGAGCGCTGAGATCCAACCAACTAATTCTCATCGTTCATCTATTTAGATTTTTCTTTCCCTCCTATTATCGGTTTTACTTTCAATCTCCATCGACGCTCTACGCATTTTATTAACAACGTGAAACTACTATAAATCATATGTTTCCACATTATATATCTTTCACATATTGTGAAGCCTCTTAAAAACACATACAAACACCTCATGTAAATATATAGACCCTCTCATAAAGCGGACTATAATTTTTTTATAAATATATATATGGGCCCGGATTAGTCCGAAAAAAAAAAAAAACAAACGTACGCGGACTGATCCGGGTCTGGATTTTTTTAAAATATATTTTTAAATTCGTTATTCATATATTTAAACCCAAAAATATAAAATAAAATAAATACGGACCCGCACTGCTCCCTCCGGGTCCTGAAAAAAAATAGACCCGGACAGTTCGGGTCCTAAAAAAAATCTAGTCCCGAATGTCTGAGAACGTAGACATTTACAGGACTATTCTAACATGTAGGTACTACGTACCTCTGTACAACGGTAAATTATAAATTATTATCCAATACTATCAGGGAACGAACTGTGTGCAACTGGGGTTGTTGTCACCCCTACTCTCATGATCTCATCCCAATATTTAGTGTTAGATAAAAGTATAATTTAGTGGGTTATATTCATTGTGAGTGTAACTAAGTTGTTCCTTATGAAAACTAAGCTACATGTAGCACAATAACTATAATAACAATGCTTTGGAATGAATATTCAGCACAATCGCTGCATAAATATTTAGCAAAATAACTGATAACTAAATTGTTTTATGAAAATTTTAAGTGAATATTGTTAATGCTCAGTATCTGATGAAGATTGTATATAAACTATAAACAACAAATATTTGGTTAATAAATACTGGATTTCTATAACAATATGCTATGATAATATTATGCCATGTAAATATTTTTTTTTCTAAACAAGATTAAATTAACATAAGTAAATATCAAGAGAACCTTCTAAATAGGTAAAAAAAAAAACACAAAAACTGCTATATAATTTTATTAGACCATTCATAATTTATTTTTTTATTCATTATTTAATAAAACTATTAAAATATATATATTTTTATTTATATACATCCGCCCCGATCTTAATCTCTAGTTCCGTCGAATACTATGCAGTGCACAACATCATGTTAGTTCTTCCAAGATCGAATATCATCTCCATTTGGGTATTTCTTTGGACCAAGTTTCAGGTCATGTTGTATAAATTTCTTCTTTTGTGATGTGATTGTGTTATTAACATTAATATTAAGTAGAAAAATGTGCGTTTTTTGTGAACATAATTGTTGCTTTAATAAATAAGGCATAAGCCCATTAAAAAAAAAAAAAAGGCGAAACCCAACATTTTAATTTAACCGTTTTTATATCAAATAAAAATAAATAAAAAGTAAGTAAGGAAGAAAGAGTAGACCCAAGTCCACTCTCCTTCGCTTCGATCCTCCTCCTCTTCAGCTTCACAGTAAGATCTCTCTTCCTCTCCCATCAGATCTCCTCCTTGCCACTCTTGTGTGTATTCAATCAATCTCTTTCCTGATTAGGCTTCGCCACAATCCTAATCTCTCTTTTTATTGTTAATCGATGAAGATCTGCATGCACTTTTATCAACTCTCTGCGCCAGGCTTAGTGGTTTCATTGAGGATTTAGAGTTGGGATTAATGGAAAAATGAAAATAGTTATCTGTAGATTAAGTTTTCCGTTGCTCGGGTTCCGCTTTTACTTTCCGCCACGGAGTTTTCTGAAATTTGTGATTGTTGTCTTGTGCTGCTTAATTTGGATTTTCATGAATTAGTTGTGATTTTTCTACAGATTCCGATGGTAAACCGGAGTTTAGGATTAATTCTCAGCGTGTTTTGTTGCGTCTAAAGACTTCTTTTTTACCTTTTAAAATGCCACGGCTGAGGAGAGTTGAGTCGCTCGCTCCGTCGGTGGTGGCTATAAAACGGCATAAGAATGCTTTTGATTGTCCTGAAAGAACATGCGAAAGTTGTTTTTAATTAGGAAAACAGATTGGTAATTCTAGATTTCTACCCTTTGAACCTATGGCTCAGTGAAACAAAATGAAAAGAGTATTATAGTTCAGAGGTGAAAATTATATTTTCTGGGGCATTTATGTGTTTTAGGTCTCGGGTTGATAAAGATTGTCCGGGCCTATATAAGGCGTTCACCGTCAGGGTTAGATGTTATGTTTGATTAGTGGAGAATCCCTTTTGAATGTCATAGGGAGAGTTTTGGTCTTGCTCTTGCTCTCGAAGGAAAGACCGCTTCTATTGTAATTCGTTCGTTGATTATTTACAAAAGGGGCTCATTAGCTTAGTGAATTCCGGTCGGTAGGATTTTTGCAGGAAATCGTGTGTGGGTCCTATCAGCATGCTATCTTTCCACGATATCCTCCGTTCTTTTAAGTGATTAAAATCTAAAGAAGTATCTTCATGCGAAGCTAACTGCAAAGACTCTTTCACAGCTTAGGAGTTCCTTTGTTGACAAAATTTGCACTATTTTTTCAGTATACTTATTACATAGCAACTAATTTTTATTCGTAACAGGCTTCACCGATGTTATTTATTTTTGCTTCATTTTATAGTGAGTAGGTGGTGGTAATGCCCCCCTGAACTTTTCATGTTAGTGCATTTTTACCTTTGAACTTTAGATTTTGGCAATAATGCCTCTGTACCTTGATACTTAATGAAAATATGACTGAAAACTTTAACTTGTGCTCGACACACGACTCACTCGATTTTTTTATTATTTTTCTTTCAGTTAGTTACCAAGCCAGATCAACATATTAGAATATTAGATTACGAGACTACTGTGAAGCATTCAATGAAGTCCGTTGATCTTAAAATTTATCAAAATACCTTCAAACAATTCATGTATTGCGCACGCATAGAGGGAAATGTGCTACTTTTCTTTAAGTATATAGGGCATTGACCTGCCAAAACCTAAACTTCAGGGGGGCATTTGTGTCAATAATTGTTTTATAATTATCAGTAATGATGTCATTTTACTCTCACACTAATTTAACCAGTTTAGCTTAGATAGAGGTTTTGGGCCTTTTTGAATGATTCCTGCCTTCATCGTGAAATTTGCATCATTCCATAAAAAAGAAAAGCAAGTCTTGTTGAGTCTTTGAGAAGTTTATATTTACAACTATGGCATGACTAGAGATTGTTTATCTTCATTTTCTTCATCTATATATACATTCATAAGTATTTATATACTTTTCTTACCTCGTTAGATTAAAATTGTTCTTCTTTATTGCCTTTCTCATGCCTCGGTAGTTCTTCTATTCATGTACTTTCTCGGGCATAAAATTCCACATTTTATCTCTCAACATTGATTTTTCTTTTTTTCTTTCTTCTTCTTGTGAAGGTCTAAATATGAGTCTAGCATGTCTCGCATGCCATAGTGTAGAAAGTCCGTCACGCTCGTTCAGAAGCTACTCGGTTTCGAGCTCAGAAAATGAAAGCAGGTGCTCCGCCATCGCCAACTGCTTAACCCGGAGATTGTCTCTTCCCCATCCGCCGAGTACTTCCCTGGGATCGACGTCGAAAGTGACTCCTCAGCCATTGATTCCGAGCAGTAACGGGGGACCGCCTCGGTTAGTCCGGAGCTGCGCCGTCAGGAGAGACATCGCCAGAGACTGGAACTTCGACGAAGCCGCAATCGGACGTTAGGCTTCGGTTTGGATCCCGGTCATGCGCTTAGGGCTGTAGGAAATAGTCTAGTGATTTGAATTTTTGTTCGGTAACAACTCGCTACTGGAGGGAATCTCGATTCTGTGTCGTTTTTCGTTGCGAGATTGTGTGGCAGATTGAGCTTTTCCACTGCTTGTATGCTAAGTGTAAGATTTTTTCTCAGCGCAATTTGCATAATAAGAGGCTAAATTTTCTTAAATTGAGCTGATGACCTAACTTCTTGAAACTGATTCAACAATTTAGGCAATAATTCTATATTTATTTACCAAGTGTGTGATTACAAAATCTTATGATGCTCACACTCCTAATCTTAAGAAAATAGTCCCCAATGAATTTAAACCTTATAACTTCAGTTAAAAATAACGAATGAGACAATCAAGGGCAAACGGCCGGGTTAAGGTTCGCCGTGTCCATGGGAAAGAGCTTGCCCATAATCTGCCGCTCGACCCATTTTTCAAAGTTAAAACCGCTCATTTTGTTTAACTGGTCTGGTAAAAGAAAAAAGGGATAGTAGCGGCATAAGTCCTCAACTTTTAGTTAACTGGGCGGCATAGCCTTAACCCCATTTAATAGCGGTATAAGTACCAAAAAATGATTTTCGTCCATATTTGACTAAAACCGTAATCCAACATGTCACTACTACACGTCATTCTCGTATGTGGCGAGGGAGGGATTCGAACCATTGTCCTCGTATGTGGGGATTTCTAGCCTCACCACCAGACTGCAGCATTTTACTGGTTGTTTAGGGTAAAAGTAAGTATATATATATATATATATATATATATATATATATATATATATATATAAACAGAATGTATTATATATAGAAGAAATATTAAATAATAAGTAGTCTATTTATTCGATTTATATGCATGGATTTCTCAACCCCGGCTTGGGTTGACTTTCTTGCACCGGGTTTTGATCTAACTTTTTTAGGTCGGTTTTGGTTGACTTTTTTGGGGCCCGGTGCAGTTGACTTTTTACTTTCTTTGTGTTTTTTATTCAGTTGTAGCATATTATTACTGCCATACAACACCGTATATAGCTAGTACCTACTTATTAAAAATTTGTCAAACCAATGAATATCAAACTTATTTAGATAATATCCGCTAAGAATATGTCAAAAATAATAAATATTAAACTTATATTACGTATATATAAAAAATTTACCAAAATAATACCTATTAAAGATATTAATTGCCAATATACAAGATATATTTGTTGACATGAAAATAATGTAATCCATTAATAATTCTTGTGTATTTTTTTAACGGACTATCATTATCTCTTGAAATTCTATTTATAATTTACCAAAATAACTGTAGTAAAAGGTAGTAGGTGTTGATGTGCAAATTCGTCATTATTTAATATGACATAAAGTGCTAAAGTTGTGAATTAATTAAATTTACAAACCATGATAAAAGGCTTTAAAGAAATAAGCTGGTATTCGTAAAAGCCCAATTGAGAAGCCCAATGAGACTCTCAATCAGACCAAAGCCAACGGATACAAGGCTACTCGGCCCAAAGGGCTCTAAGGCCCAATATCCATTCGACAACAATCCAGAAAGACGAGGGTAGAGTTGTCATATTCTCTAACCGGCATCCCACTTCAAATCCAAGCGGAAGACCAGGAGCACGGAGTCAAGCCTCCAACGGACATAATTCAAATACGACGACGAGAACGAAGTCATGGGACACGTGTAGCAAGGTCGTCTATTCAGCCCGATGATTCCTGGAAGACTAACGGGAAGAATTGAAGCCTATAAATACCAAGCTCAAGCTCAGATCAACCCACACGCATACTTGCAGCCTTGAGAGAATACACCGAAAGCTTCTACCAGTCATTCTTGTCAACTTGAGATTTTGTTGTATTCTTTCCCTTCTTTTCTATTCATTTCCATTCCTAGGCGTGATCTAGCTGTCTGTAGCTATCCGTCTATGTCTATTGTCGCAATAAAATAACAGAGGAAGTAGTCAACTACCGCCTTGGGACGAACCTCTATAAAAAACCCCTCGTCTCATTTATATCGCGTTTATATCTATACGTATATCGTGAGTGAATCGAGAGCTTGCAACATGAGAGATCGAATTCCACCAAATTGTTCTATTCAAAAACATCATACACTCACAAGTCACACTTGACTGATTGAGGTGGGAAACCACGTCAACAGTAGGTACTAGCTATATATGTGTTGTGTAACAGTAATAATATGTTAAAACTGAAAAAAAAAAATACAAAAGAAAAGAAAAAGTCAACTGCACCCGGCTCCAAAAAAGTCAACACGAGCACGACTTAAAAAAAGTCAACCGAACCCGACCTAAAATGTCAAACCAAACTTGGTGCGAGAAATTCAACCCAAGCCGGGGTTGAGAAATACATGCATATAAATCGAATAAATAGGCTACTTTAATTAATATTTCTTCTATTAAATTAATACATTATGTTTATATATATTAAATTACTTTTACCACGACAAGTAAAAAGGCTATGGTTTGGTGGTGTGGCTAGAAATCCTCACATGCGAGGGCAGTGGTTCGAATCCCTCTAGCCCTAATAATTTTGCATGACCACGCCAACGTTGACTACTTCCGTTAGTTAAATATGGACGGAAATTAACTTTTGGTACATATACCGCTATTAAATGGGGTTGGGGCTATGCCGCCCCAGTTGAATAAAGGTTGGGGACTTATACCACTATTATCCCACAGAAAAAATATATATTTTCTTCATATTAACTGAATATTTTATTAAAAAATAATTAACTCTTTCTTGAAAGCGGGCGCGGGCCGTGAAAACATTGGGCATGGATTGCTTGTGTCCTAGGAAAAGTCGAACGCAAGTTGCCCATGCGTAAAACAAATTAGAGGGCACCCATTGGAAGGCAATTATGCACTATAAAGTGAAATTATACTAAGTTTTGCTTGCCTATTAAATTTAAGGGTTAATTGCGGCAATAACGCACAACCTTTGGTCAAGAGGGGTTTTAAGTCCCCAACCTTTCAAAGTGTGGGCAAAAATACACAACGTTTGTTGAATATAAAATCCGTTGGTCCTTCCGTTAGGGATGTTAACTTTTGCTGATGTGGCATCGTTAAACTGTCAAATGGATTGCAAATTTCTAATATTAATTACATAACCTAATTAATAAGAATAAATTAAAATATTTTAATTATGATTCAAAAAATAAATTAAAACTTTAAATTAACGAGCAATACTTATTTAACGCGTAATTCTTATTTTTGAACTCGTGCTTCAATATTATTCACATCTTTACTATGTCATTTTTTAAATTACAGTTGTTTTTAATAATCGGTTGTTTTTTCAAAATTTTAGTCGCGTTTCTAATAAACTGTCGTTATGTAATCTTTGCAAATTTTGTCGTATTTAATAATCCGTTGTTTTTCAAAAAAATTATTCATGTTTGACGAAGAATCTGTTAGATTTTTAGAGGGGGTAAAAATTATTTATTTAATTTAAAGTATTAATTATTTTTGAATCATAATTAAAATATGATTTAATTTATTCTTATTAATTAAATTATTACAAGTTAGCAGTCCATTTGGCAGTTTAACGATGCCACATCACCAGAATTTAACATCCCTAACGGAAGGACCAACGGATTTTACATTTAACAAAGGTTGTGTATTTTTGCCCACACTTTGAAAGTTGGGGACCTAAAACCCCTCTTGACCAAAGGTTGTGCATTATTGCCACAATTAACCCTAAATTTAATCATATAGAGTAAATGCCGCCAAATCTAGTCGGTGTGCTGCTGGCTTGCTCATTGTTGTTGGACATGTGTTCTTAAAAAAGCTTTCTTTTCTTTAATTGTAAAAGATTTTTTGACCAAAATTGTTGAATAAAAGATGTTAATCTTATTATAGTTTCAGTAAAATAGAATGTTTGTTCCATAGTTCATACAGGGATGCAATTATGTTATTATTATCACAACCGAGTCAATGTGAGGAAGAATTAATAATCATCTGGATTAATTGTGCGTGTCACACTTACTATAAGTGCATTAAGTGTGAACCGCCTTCATACTGGACTAGACTTGACTTAAAACTCCGAAAGTTGTCATATACGACCGTCACTGACAACTTTGAGTTGAGTCACAAGTAGATGATCAAATGGATATTCGATCTAAGTCCTAAGTGACCTCAAGCCTGGACTGTTGACTTGATTTTTCTTTGATTTAACTGTTAAAGAACACATTTACTGTCATTTTCAATGATGCTATTTTGGGAACATGATAGTCAACAGATAAGAGTAGCTTGGTCATAGAAACAGACATTGCATCGCTCTCTTTAGAGTCGAGATGATTCCCTTGATTGTTAGTGGTGGGAAGTGAGAGGTAACCGTGCTCAAATCGAAACCATAAGTGGGTTACTCACAATATTACTAACTGAGTTGATGATGAAAATGCAATGACAGGCCAAACAGTAAAAACCACTTGCTCGTGTGTGAATCATCAAGTGAAAAATCAATAACCCGAATTTGATTGTATCAATGGACACCTTGATATAAAGGGAATAATATATATGTATCACTGGAGAGTGCAGCCTCAGGTTTATAGTGGAATAACACCGAGTTTTGACGAACCACTAGCACTTCGTTGAAGCTTCAGTGATACGGGTCCATGGTCCACAGGATAACTCTGGAACGGATGATATGTACGTGATTTAAAAACTTGATATGTTTTATCAATTTTCAAGATTCCTAAAACTAAAGTCTGTGTCAGATTATGGAAGTTTTATTTTTGACATGGCAAAAGTACCAAAGTTTGGTGCTAGAAATTTAACTGATAAAAGAAATTTGGATATAGATTTTTCATCAACTGGAAAGTTGTTGGAAATTAAATTCTAAGAGACTTTTCTTTTAGAATCGAATCATTTCAACGTACGGTTTATGATTTATAGAATTCCTAAGTTTGCGATCGGTTTCGTAAAGGTGTGAAATTTAATCACATGTCACAAACTTAAATGGTGGTGTTGCACCACGAAATTTAATGTGCGATATTTAGATCAGAGGTTAATAATATAATGTAATTTTTTGGATTTAATTTTAATATTCTTATTGATAATTAATTAATAATTAATAGATTTATATTATTTAAATAAAATATACATCTCTTTATATTTATATATATATATATATATAGGGTATATATGAATGTGTAGAAATAATGTGGTCCAAGTAAATGTGCGATTTGGGCTTACATAAATTTGCTTGGATTTAGACTTTCCAAATATGCGGCATAAATACCTAAGTTAAGGTATTAGTGAAAAACCTTGAAATTAATTTGGTTCATTAAATCGATCAAGTTTAATCTTAACCGTTGGATCATGATAATTAATTTGGAAACCCTAGTTCGAAAATGACTTGGTGGCCAAGCATGGATTTCAAAATTGCTTAATTAATTGTATCAATTGGATCAGTTTAAGATTTAATCTTAGATTAGAAATTAACTAACATGTATATTGTTGGAAATTGGATCTAGTTTTTATGCCAATTTTCCTTAAAAAAATAACGAAATAGCTTTGATTGCAAATTCATTAAAAATCACGTTTAACGTCTCGTCCGAATTACCTCGAATATTCCGCTCTCATCAGCCCGTCTGGGTAATTTTAAGTCGGAAAAGATACTCCGTAACAACGTACCGACATCGAGTAATTTGGATAAAGCGATCGGATAAATAATTGGCAATTTAATTATCACAATTAATTTCATAACAACATTATTAAATCTAATGTCTATTGGAAAATAAATAAATACAATAAAAGAAATTTTGCATTTATTGACCCAATGCATAAGGTTGTACCTCATTGACGACTCCCGGTTGCGCAATCTGACTTTGGCAAGGCTGCGCCGGTGCTAGGGAAATTCCCATGATCTTCCGGGATATTCTCCTGGAATCCTCGTACCGAAGCGTGGGCTTCGATGACAGGACTCTGACAAATATTTAACTGATGGTTCTTTTGAAGCTACCGTAGAAAATATTTCACAAAGTCGAACCGAGGGGAGAGAGAAGAGTCAATTTTCGCATCTCCTAATAAGGGGTCATGAAATTTTGAGCTCTGAAGGTGTAAAGAAAAGTGTGAAATGAGCTCTCTATTTATAAAGTTCATTTCCAACCACCTGAGAGAAATTCCCTCCATTCATATGATTGGTGGAAAACCAATGGCTCAAATTAATCCTGGGAATTATTTCGAATTTAAATAATAAATTAAATCTAATCCGACAGTCCAGATTAAATCTATATTGATCCAATGGATTAGATTGAATGAGAAATTTTCTCAACTACCAAACTTGGCCACCAAGTTTATTATTATTTATTAATTTAGAAATCCCCTTTTAAATAAATAAAATATTAATTTCCAATCCAACGGTTAAGATTAAATCTTAAACCGATCCAATGAATTAAATTAATAGGGAAAAATTCAAATACCAAGACTTGGTAAACAGGTCTAAATTCGAAATCCCCTTTTTTATTTATATAATATATTAATTCCTAATTCAACGGTGAAGATAAAATCTAGACCGATCCAATAGATTAAACTAATTTCAGAGTTTTATCTTAAATATTTAAACAGTAGGTACTTCTGCCGCAAATATGCAATAATTGCATAAAGGATTCGGAATCACGCGTCGAATTGGTTATACATTCGCACGCACTCCTAGGCAGCAACTTTGAGTTTTCCTCTTTATATTATATATATATATTATACAAATCTGATTGTGCATGGAATCTTGTATAATTTTGAGCATGGTAAAAAGTTGTGTGCAACCTTTCATATATATAATATGATTGTGCATGGAATCTTGTATAATTTTGAGCATGGTAAAAAGTTGTGTGCAACCTTTCATATATATAATAGGGATAATAGCAGCATAAGTCCTCAACCTTTACTCAACCGGGGCGGCATGGCCCCAACCTCATTTAATAGCGGTATAAGTACCAAAAGATGATTTCCGTCCATATTTGACTAACGGAAGTAGTCAACGTTTGCGTGGTCAGCTTCTCGTCAACGTGGACGCCACGTAATCCAACATGTCACTATACACGTCATCCTCGCGTCATCAAATTTAATGCAAATTTAATGGCGATGGAGGGATTCGAACCATTGCCCTCGCATGTGGGGATTTCGAGCCTCATCACCAGACCAAAGCCTTTTACTGGTTGTCTAGGGAAAAAATACGTATATATATAAACAAAATGTATTAATTCATATAGAAGAAATATTAGTTAATAAATAGCCTATTTATTCGATTTATATGCATGGAATTCTCAACCGCGGCTTGGGTTGACTTTCTTGCACCGATCTAAAAAAGTCGAACCAAACCTGGTGCAAGAATGTCAGCCCAAGCCGCGGTTGAAAAATCCATGCATATAAATCGAATAAATAGGCTACTTATTAATTAATATTTCTTCTATATGAATTAATACATTCTGTTTATATATATATACATATTTTTACCCTAGACAACCAGTAAAAGGCTTTGATCTGGTGGTGAGGCTTGAAATTCCCACATGCGAGGGCAATGGTTTGAATCCCTCCATCGCCATTAATTTTGCATTGAATTTGATGACACGAGGATGACGTGTATGGTGACATGTCGGATTACGTGGCGTCTACGTTGACGAAAAACTGACCACGCAAGCGTCGACTATTTTCGTTAGTCAAATATGGACGTAAATCATCTTTTGGTACTTATACCGCTATTAAATGAGGTTGGGGATATGCCGCCCCAGTTGAATAAAGGTTGAGGACTTATGCCGCTATTATCCCTATATAATATATAATTTATAATATAAATCTTTTAATTATTAATTAAATTAATAATCAGGAATAAATCTTATCATCCAAATAATTAAATTTTATTATAGTTTCTGCTCTCTCATATCACACGTTAAACTGTCGTGGGACAAACTCACTATTTTATTTGTGACACGTGATTTAATTAATGCAACCCGAAATTTTAGGTTAAACTCATTAAATATATAAATCATAAACCGTTAGTCGGATCGACTCGGTTCCAAAAGATAAATTGCACAGAATTAAATTTTCTACAACTTTCCATTTGATGACAAAATTCAATTCATTAATCTTTTGACATTTAAATTTCTGGTACCAAACTTTGGTAATTTTTTGCCGCGGTAAAACTATCCGAAATCTGACACAGACTTCAGTTTTATAAATCCTGTCAAATGATTAAACAAACTTATATTTAATCTCGTTCGTATCATCCGTTCCGGAGCTATCCTGGGGACCATGGACCCATATCACTTAAGCTTCAACGAACTGCTCGAAGTTCGTTAACCTCGGTGTAATTCCACTATATACCCGAGGATGCACTCTTTAGTGATACAATATATATTATTCCCTCTTATATAGGAAGGTGTCCATTGATAGAATCAAATTCGGGTTATTGATCTTTCACTTGATGATACACACATGAGCATGTGGTTTTTACCGTTTTGCCCTTCACTGTACTTTCATCCTTAATTCAACCGGTAATATTGTGAGTGACCCACTTATGATTACGAGTCATAAGCTGGCCATGGGTCTATCTCACTTCTCACCATCGACAATCAAGGGAATCATCTTGACTCTGAAGAGAGCTGTGTGATGCCCATATATATGATCAAGCTACCTTCAATGTTGACTATCATGTTCCCAAAATAATAGTGTTGGGAACGACAATATATTGTGTTCTTTAACGGTTAAATCAAAGAACAATCAAGTCAACAGATCATACTCAAGATCACTCAACTCAAGACTTAGATCGAATATCCATTTGATCATCTACTAGTGACTCAACTCCAAGTTATCAGTGACGGTCTTATATGATAATTTCCGGAGTTTAAGTCAGGTTCAGTCCATTATGAAGGCATTTCATACTTAATGCACTTCTAGTGAGTGTGACACACACTTAATCCAAAATAGGATTATATCACTTAGTCACAATAATGACCTTATCCGATTAATGGGCTCCCACCTAGTTAATCAAGTCACAGACAATTTAAGTTCATTTGTTATGATTATCAATTCTTCCCCACATTGACTCGGGTGTGATGATAATAACATAATTGCATTCCTTTTTATGAACAATGGATCAAACATTATATTTTACTCTACAAGAAACTATAATAAGATTAACATAATAAGTATCATCATTATTCAACGACAAGTCATAATCTTTTACAAACGGGTTAAAATAGCTTAGTTTAAGGACACATGTCCAACGTATATATGGAATGCAAAATTCGAATTTATTATAAAGGGAGGTCGAATTCTAATGCTTGGTAATCAAGTTTGGAGAGTTGACATTGTCTTAAATCAATATGGTCCATTACATTGGTTATGAAATTAATTCCAACCATTGGATCAATCTTATTAATCTTGAATTTTCCATATGTATGTAGGGAGTTCGAATTCTATATATACGGAAGTGATTGGATAACTGATTTATTCATGGTTTCCCTATTTGGTTGAATCCCTAATTAATTAGAACCATTGGATCTTTGGTGATTCAATCTTGGCCATTAATTTGGAGTAATTAATTATATTTGCCCATTATAGAATTCGAAATCAAGGAAGGGAACTTCTCTAATTGGTTTGTCTTTAAGCCTATAAATAGAGGGCTCATTCTACATATTTCACAGACCTCCCCCCAGAGAAAGAATTCGATCTCTCTCTCTAGAGCCTGCGAATTTTCTTAGTTTCTGATCTTTTTTTTTTCTGGTTCGGCTTAGTGACACGTTGTTCTCTGAAAGCTTTAAAAGAATCTTCAGTTAAAGTTTGGCGACGAAGTCTTGTCGGCGAAGCCCACCCTTCGTTACGAGGAGTCCCATTGAATATCCTGGAAGATCACGGGAGTTTCCCTCAGCATCGGCGAAGCCCTGCCCAGTTCAAAACGCGCAGCCCGAATCGTCATCACCTGAAGTACAGCCTTATGCATTGGGTCAATAAATGCAAACCTTTATTTATAGTTTATTTATTTATTATAAACTAGATGATTGATAATGAATTTATGAAAAGTTAAATTAGTAATAATTTATCAGATCTTGATTTTGGTTATTAACCGATAGTCGGACCGTTGCACTGATACCAAATTTTTCGCTTTAAATAATTTTTTAAATGTTACCCAGACGGTTTGACGGCATAAATCGTGATAATATTATTAGGAAACGTAATGAACTTCCCAACAATTGTCGCTGGAGTGCAAAACGACATCATTTCATCGTTGTCGTTTTCCCGAGTGTCGCGGACATGTCGGTGGAATGCCCATTTTCGTAACTATTTCTTGGAAATTCGACCCTATATAGCAACTTTTCCTATTTGCGCGGAAAAAGTGATGGGAATCCCATCGTGCTAGGCTAAATTTTTTAGAATTTCAATTTAGGGTTCTTTTGTCGGTTCGGTTCGGGTTTTTTTTGTTAATCTCGTGTTTTAGGGTTAATTTTAAGGGATAATTCTTGTGTATTAGTGTTAATATAATTTTTTATCTTTTAGACCTCGCGAAATCCAGTCTTTGTGTTGTAAATCTTCAATATCTTATGAAATAGTTAGGGTTTGGTTTTTGGTTCGGATTTTCGGTAGATTTGTGTCCTATTGTTAAAATGCGCTCGCTGCATAATGTGTAATATAAAAATCAGCTTGGTTGCTTCGCGTGGGTCTCAGTAGCGGTTTCGATAGATTAACTTTCACACTCACTGATAAATGAATTGTGGATCCTAGTGTTTAATGTTGAATTATTGATCTTGATTATGAATTGTAACAAATGTAGATGATCTTGTTGTTGAATTACAAAAACGGTTGATTACCTTGAATCTTGTTGTTGAAATGCTGATTAATTAGTCACTACGTTAGTTAATTATGCATTACTTACTTAGTTTTGTGTTAAACCTTCATTAATTACTACTTACTTAGTTGACTTTGATTAACTAGTTCCTTATTGATTAGTTAGTTAATTATTATTGTGACAAATGTAATTTTAAACTTACATAAGAATCTTGGTTAAATACTCAAAAATATTTTTAAAAAAATTTGTCGATGTTCTCATCGGCATGCAGCATGCAACATGTTTTTTTTCACATTTACCTATCAACATTCTTATTGGCGTGCGTAATATCCTTAAAATAGAAAATACAAAACAACATCGACATTTAAAATCTTAATCAAATATCTCAAGGTTTAAAGTATTGGCCAGACATCAAGGTTTGAAATATCGAATTTACGTGACAATATGTCGTGTACAAGGCGAAGTTTTGAGTTGAGGTCACAAAATTTTATCTTTTTCATTTTACTTTTACCATTTATGGTCGAAAAGTTTAAGTCGTTGGCTTACCAAATATGGACGAGATTTGATTCCCCGGACTACTACTTTAGAGCAGTTTTTTCAACTTTTCGTGGGTTCCACACTCGTACTTTATACTAAATAGACTCAATGGGCCTACACTCGATGGACATATGATAGCTGTCATGGACTTCTTATATTCTTTTTAACCCTTTTAATTTTTAATATTACAGTTACAGACTTATATTTATAACAAATGGCACTTATAATCTTTATTTTATTTAAGATTACAATAATAACCTAGACACATATACTCACATACTAGTATAAATATATATTTTATTAATAGTTATACAATATAAATATCACTATCTTTAAAATAATTATCGTAAACTTTTGAAAAAAATTATCGATATACATGTTACCCTTCCACATATATGTAAAATAAAGACTATATAAAACATTGATAAATAACTTACTATTTTCTCAATCATCTTAAACAAATAAATATGAGTAGCTAGAAAGCCATCATAAAACCGTGTCGAAACACGAAGGATATATACATTTATTAATAAACTAAAAACATATTTATTATTTGAACACTTTTATAAATTTTATTAAATTGAAATAGTAAGTGTGCCTCGAAACCCAATATGAGAATACATATCTTCGATACACTAAGAATAAGATTCAGTATTTATGCCACAATACCAATAAAGTTTCGGAAAGGTGATTACGAAGAGACAATCTCTGAGCGAAGATCTGAATTTCAGAGTTCAGACTTCAATGGCTCTGAAGCTCTACACTTCATCGCCATCACCATCATCATCATCGTCCTCTTCGCTGTGCTCGGTCCCAACTCTCTTCCTCTCCTTCACCGTCGTCTGCGCCATCTTCTTCTTCCTCGTCAACCCCCCTCACTCGCCGCAGCCTCTTCTCTCCCAATCCACCCTCGCCTCCAACCCTAGCCCCGTCGTCAACGTCTTCGTCGCCGATCTCCCCAGATCGCTCAACTACGGCCTCCTCCAATCCTACTGGGCCCACTCCGCCGCCGACACGCGCATCGGCGCCGACGCCGACGCCGCCGCCATCGTAGCCGATGCGGGGCCCCTAGCCGCCTCCGAGTTCCCTCCCTATCCGGAGAATCCGATCATCAAGCAGTACAGCGCGGAGTACTGGCTGCTCGGCGACCTCATGACGCCGCCGGAGCGGCGCGGCGCGTCGGCGGCGCGGAGGGTGGGATCCGCGGCCGAGGCGGACGTGGTGTTCGTGCCGTTCTTCGCGACGATGAGCGCGGAGATTCAGCTGGGGGTGGGGAAGGGGGTGTTCACGAAGAAGGTGGAGGCGAACGAGGACTACCGGAGGCAGAGGGAGGTGGTGGATTTCGTGAAGAGGAGTGAAGCTTGGAAGCGCTCTGATGGCAGAGATCACGTCTTTGTTCTCACTGGTACGCCTTCTTCTTAGTGTTGTTGATTTTCATGACCCAAAAATCTCAACTTTGTTAAGAGATATCGATCAAGGTATTGCCTTTTATAGCATCAAAACTTTGACATTATCATGGGTTCATGTTCATCTATGCTCGTTTGGGATTTCAAATCGAAGAGTAATACATGATCTTATAATTTTGTTAAATTGTTTCTCTAAACGGAATACTTAATACTAAATTTTAATGGAAGGAAACAGAGTGGGAAAAGAGTAGAATCCTTGGCGTCTTGCTGCGTTCGTTGAGCAGCTTATGATTAAATTCCTCGGTAATTGTCAGGTTAAGCTAAATCTTGAAGCGTTCTTTGGCAGACCCGGTGGCGATGTGGCACGTCAGAGAGGAGATAGCGCCGGCGATCCTTCTTGTGGTGGACTTTGGTGGGTGGTGGAGATTCGAGAAATCATCCAACGACACGGATATGATTCAGCATTCCCAGGTCTCACTGCTGAAAGATGTGATCGTGCCGTACACGCATCTTCTCCCCCGATTGCAATTGTCAGAGAACAAGGAACGCAAAACCCTTCTGTACTTCAAAGGTGCCAAACATAGACACCGGGTTAGTGTCTTTTCTAATCACTTATGGTTGAAGGAAGGGCAAGATGTTCATTAAAACTTGCAAATCTAGTCCATTAACATATTTTTCTTTATTAAGTTATTACGGGTGTTTCGGTCAATAAAACCATGAAGGTTATCTTGGTCTTTCACTTGTTTGGGTCATTAGGGTTTAGTCCTCTCCTATAGGCGTTTATCATGTGGCAGCCGGGGAGTTTATGCTTTGTGTTGTATTGTTTTTCTTAGCATAATTTGGAGAGCCTTTAACCTTGCTCTCGAAAGGAAAGGTCGAGATTGTTCCACTAGGGTCCGTTTCTTACATGTTTCTATGTTTCGGTTTTCTTTTTAGGATTTTTGGTTCTGCAGAATTGCTTTATAAATATTTACATAAGTTTGGTACAACTTTTGTTATAGTAGTTTTCAAACCCGAAAAAAAAAAAACTGAAATATTTTGTCTGACTTGTAATATTACGCCGTAGAGTACACAGATGAAAGTCAATCTCAGACAATAAAGAAATTCATTTCGTTGAATTTGTTATTCTCAGGGAGGCCGGGTCCGTGAACAATTATGGGACTTGCTGGTCGACGAGCCAGGTGTCATCATAGAAGAAGGCTTCCCTAATGCCACCGGGAGAGATCAGTCAATAAAGGGAATGAGATCGTCCGAGTTTTGCCTTCACCCAGCTGGGGACACTCCCACATCGTGCAGGCTATTCGACGCCATCCAAAGCCTCTGTATCCCAGTAATCGTGAGCGACAACATCGAGCTTCCATTCGAGGGGACGATAGATTATTCAGAGTTCTCAGTGTTTGTCGCTGTTAATGATGCGCTCACACCAAAGTTTCTTGTGAATCATCTCAAGAGTTTCTCAAACGCACAGAAAGATAGTTTTCGCCAGAAAATGGCTGAGGCCCAGCCCGTTTTCCAGTACGATAACGGTTTCCCGGGCGGCATTGGTCCAATTCCATGGGACGGAGCGGTCAATCAGATATGGAGAAAAGTCTACCAGAAACTGCCAATGATCAAGGAGGCTATTGCCCGGAAGAAAAGAAAACCGCCAGGTGTGTTGGTTCCACTTCGCTGCCATTGCACTTAATCTGATTTCTTCGCGCTCGCCGGTGAAATCTCATAGATTATGGTGTGATGATTTTTTATTCTTTTGTTTTACATGAAAAAGTAATTATTTTCCTTCTTTACTTGTATACTTCAATTCAAGGTAAATTCGAACTTTACAAAAGCAAAGATGATAGGTTTTTTTTTTTTTTTTTTGTTTGTTAAAGAAATAACCGTTATTTTGATAAAGAGAAGTTTACAATGCTATGTAAGGACAAAGAATGGAATAAATTATACAATTCAAGTTATGCTTAGACATTCATATATGACGTATTAATTTGCGAGAATATTACACTATGGTTTGATAATTGAATTTATACATTTTCATAGTTTATTAATTAGATTATTAGAGTAATTATCAGGTTTGCTCTCTGATTTTGTAGGGACGTGTAGCAGTTCACCTCCTCAGTCTGTAAATTGTAGCAATATTTTGATAAATGACAAATTTTCCGTCGAATTCTATCATCTTGCAATACATGTGCTTTTAGTTTTATGAAATCGTCGATTATTTACCGATACCTTAATTGTTATAATTTAAAATTCAATGGGAAAAACTGCCCGAGGAAAGTTGGTCGGAAAATTGGGACAAGATGGCGAACTTAAGAACTTATGTAAAACGTGAGTTTGTTTTGCTCCTTAGATTTTATGGTGAAACTGGGATAGGGTATTGGGCTTTTTGACCTTTTAAAGCCTGATCTGGTTTTCGGGTTGTGAAAATCCGAACATACAAAGGAGAAACGAGTCAACATCTCGAGTACAAAGCCTCCTTCTGAAGCAAAAAAGGATAGCCAATCCCTCTCCTCTTGGAGGGAAACACCACAAACAGAACGCTCGTCACAAACCCCACCACAAGCGGAAGAGTGTTCGTAACTCTCCGAGGCAATGCCGGGTAATAGCAGCCGACCACGTCTGCATGACACCCCGCGAAGCCTAGAAATGCGACCAGAGAGAACGACGCGTGGCATAAATCGGACCATCTCAGCCTATAATCTGCTGCCATGCGAGGCTTCTTTCTTGCAGCGTTGAACGCCCAAATCCCGCCCAGCGTGGCAACACCATAGTGGAGCCTCCCAGATGCTGTCTTGAAGCTGTCAGTGACAGCAAAGAAGACACACGACGCGGCGCAGAGCGCGACAAAGAATCCCATCAGCCAGCGGTTCAGAGTGGCGCAAACGCCGTCGTTGCTGAGCAGAGGTGCAAAGATGGTGAATGCGAGGATTGTTGCAGTGGGCAAGAGCACGTTGAGGCGCGCGGTGCCACTGAGGATTGCGTTGACGTAGATGAGCTGAGACTCGTCGTCACCGGCGCTATCGCTGTCACTGCTTCTATCGCAAGCGTCGATGAGGTCCTGATCGACGTGATCGTCCATAGCTTTGAGCAGACGGGTTCGAGCTAGAATTAGCCGAGATGGTTTCTGTTGGGGTGTCCTTTAAGCAGAAAAAATAGGAGTGAGATTCTTTGATGAAGTTGAGAGAGGCAAGTAATTCTTTTCTTTAGCATTTCTGTTTGAAGAAAGGATGGCTCTTACTGGGAAATACCAATTCCTTTGTATGCAATTAAAGGTCCTAATTTGTGCAAACTTTAAATCAAGTGAATGATGATGGGCTTACAGGAACTAAGATGAAACTATTTTTACCGAAAACCGATTGAAATCTGAATTCCGTTGGTAAACGATTCCGATTTTACCCCTCAAAAGGTAAACAATAAAAATAACAATACTTGACCAAAACTCTATTATTTTGATATGAAAATATTAATTTGTTGATGATGAGCTTTTTTCTTCTTCATATAAGCCAGTTTTTTAAAGTGCAAAAACCAGTTCATGAAACAGATAAAAGAAAATCCATAAGAAACCAATAACAGGGATCGATTTCACCCCGAAAGTCAAGTCGTTTAGAATCCTGACCGTTCGTTTGGCTTGATCTGACGGTCACACATTGAAATCCTCTTTTTGGTCATCTTATTACTTAATTTTACAGATCATCAAATAGTTCATGGTGGTTGAGGGCTCTTCATGGTGTTCTGCTAGAGTTCTTGGTTTTATCTTTTAGTTTTTCTTTTTCTTCCTCTCTTCTTCTCGGAGTAAACTACGAGTGTAATCCCGACAGTGTCCTAATGCACGACTTTGGGGCTTTTCACCAAAGAGCAGACATACGATTGAAATTCGGTCTCAAGCCGAACGGACTCGACTCGCTAAAATAATTGCGTTAGTTTCTCTTTTTTTATTTATTATTTCATTTCTATTTTTGTGTTCCAAAATGTGATTGAATGGTGAACTTTAACACCTTCATTCATACATACCCTTCATCTCTTAAAACATACTACTTTGCAATTGCAGCCAAACAAAACAAAGGACAATATGGTAAAATGACTGGAGGAAAAAAAAAACATTTAATAAGTTAAGAAATATCTGGGCTGAAAATTTTCCAACGTTTCCAATAATATATCAAATCCACGTTTATCAAATAGCTTTACAAAAAAATTATACTTGCCTGCACATTTTGTACCTATATGAATCCTACTGAACCCGGAAATTCGCTAAAACTTCAGAATAACGGGTCAGAATAGCTAAGACGAAAACATAAAACTATTTACACCACTTGCGAACTAAAGGTAAACTCAATCGCTAGAGATTCTTACTGTAGAAAAAGACCAGTAAAGAACAAGCCCGCCATTTTTACGGAAAAGGAAAATCAATCCCGAGAACGACAAAGCTCACAGTGGTTGGAGGATTTCTCGGGGCACCAGTGATCTGGGACGCTCAAGAAACGAGTGGACATGAATTTACGGAATCGCCCCTTGTATTCGATGGGCGAGATTACTGTTGGAAGCACATTCCGGGGTACGAGTGAGGATTTCACCCATGTCTCTAATTGCTTGTCCCACGTGTATTGCCTCAGATAATCAATGATCCCGCAAACGAGCTCTCTGCCGTGAGAATCGACTACTACGAGCAGCGAATAATCCATCACATTTATGGACTGCAAACACAAAAGCACAAAAACATCACATAAAGATATTTTGGGTTTTGAGCTCTCTGCTCTTTGAGCAGTACAAGGAAAAATCAGCCCTAAAGCGCAGATAGCTCGTAATGAATAAGATGATAACCACAGGACTATAGAGGAAAAAGACGACGTTCCCATCTAGCCAACAGGTTGACAATGAAAATAGTTGACTCACATTGAGGAAAGTTGTGTCATTCCAGACAGCCCGTTCCAGGTGGCGCTTTGCTTTGTTACTGACATATAGCGGAGACGTATTCATGTCATTCACGAAATTCTGATCCAAAAGAACGTTGCCCGGGTCATTTGTCATTGTAGTGTAACGAGCATGAAGAGCCCCTTTTAGGTCGTACTGCCGAGTGATAGTCCGACCGAAGGTGAGATTCTCCATAACCATGAGATCGTGCCTCGTCTCTTTTCCACTCTTTGGATTTCTCACAATCACCTGTCATAATAAGTTCAATACATATTAACAACAGTAAGGGTATGTTTGGAACCTAGATATTTTCGCGTAAATGCATAGACAATACTTTATGGAAAAGAAAGGAAAATATAATATATAAATATAGTCCTTAGTATTTGTATTCTTAAAATGACAATTCCTATAATATGAAATTTCTTTTCCTAAATTTCCCACATAAGAGTTCCAAACACAAATAAAATAGAAACAAACCCTAAACCTTAAACATTCTCTAAGAGAAATAAAGAAACATAACAAGAGACAATCGAAAGTAAAATTAATACAAACCTGATAGATCCCGAATACTTTGGCGAGGCATGTTTGGTTGCCCAATTCGTATGATTGTTTCATGTACTTGAAGTACTCATCGGCAAACTTCATGAACGATTCGAACTCCGTCCTCTTGATTTCTTTTATGATCAACCGATCGTCAAGAGTTTTTGCAAAGAAAGACTTGCTTTTCCCGCCTTTTGCATCCCAGTTCCTACACCGGCTTAGGGAAGCAATATAATCAAGCTCCGAAGGACAGCACAATCTCCTCAGATCACGAAACTGATTGGCATAGGGACATATCACAGTGTATCTACTTTTTCCAAGCGATTTCTCAAACCCTAACGGGACGACCGGATTGACCGTTCCGGGAGAAACAAGCGATTCTAGCAAGTTCAACCCGTCAAAGCTCGAAAAACGTGACTCCTCGTACGACAGACTCGATGAAGAATGCAGTGATTCCAAATCCGACGAGCCGTTTGAAGCCCAATTTGACGAGATCATGGTGGGAATACGGGTCAGACTATAGAAACTCTCTAAGGGTTTTGAGACATTATCTCCTTCTTTCAACAAGGCCAAGGCACAGGCAATTATGCTTGAGAGCTCGCCTTCATGATCTGAGACGATATAATTGTCAGTTCCTACGGGAATGTGCAGTCTTTGTCCTTCTTCGGTGATGAGCTGGTAAGCCGAGGGTAGATTTTCCCGAGTGTATCCACTAAGGGATTCGAACTTTTGGAAGTACAATCGCTGGAGATCCCTCATGTCTAGACCTCTGATTTCTGAAAATGGTGCCCAGAACCATAAGCTTGATGTTTCCGAGTTATGCAAAAGCGAGCTAGACATATTTTTCTTCAGTGAGAATACCGAATCATTTGTCTTCCGGGCATCAGAATTATTAGGCGTGTCTGAATCATCACTGGATAACTCTTCAGGGTTTGAATCATCCTCAATCGGGATTTCAAATCCTTCAGACTCTTCAGGAGGTACTTCAAATTCATTGCTTTCGTCAGAACCTTCAACTGGGATTTCTTTGTCTGGTAATTCATTGCCCCCTTTCGTATCATCAATTATCGGGTCCGTTAGTTCTTGAACCACTTTCTCGGGGATATTAGAGACAATTTTTGACGATTTTGGAGAGAGAAGTGAATGGATGCGCCGATCCCATACGCACGATTCAAGCAGAAGCTCCCACAGTAATCCATTCAAGCTGAGAAGTTGGTAAACAGCCTGGCCGGAGTTCACATTTGGAGAAACAACATTCTGAACGCTCTCCTGTAATACATTAAGTAAATATATAACAATTACGTGGTATCCATATATGAAATTGATAAGCGTATAGAAAATAGCTCAGCCGATCAACATATGGCACAAAGAAGCATGGAACAAGAGATAAAGTGTGAAAATATAGAAAGTTGGAAAGTATTTGTCTTAGCAATTAATAGATTGATCTTGTATATGAGTCTTTAGTAAGGCTTAATTATTATTCTTCATGTTTATTAGAGTTAATTATATAAAAATGAAAGCAATCGACTTAGCTAAAATTATAGAAATTAATTACATATCGTTGCTACAAAATACGAAACATTCTATATTTTTACGAGAAAGAAAAGGGCAGATCCCATCAAGCATCATAAACTGGTTTAGAGAGCGATAAAACTTTGAATTTCTGGTGTCATAAGGAGACCATACTGCAAATAAATTAACACGTGAAAACCAGAACTTGCTAGCAATTTCGTAAGCGCTCACCTCAAACTCCAATTTTTCCTCCATTAACATCGCCTCAATATCTGAGAATTTTTTCAAGTCGTCTCCAAGATTCAATGCTAATCCTTCAAATTGCGGTTTAACTTTTTTCAAAGAATTCTCAATCTCAGTAAATAGCAGCATCCCTTTCATGTACACCTACAACATAAAGATAATGATTAGCTAAAAACACAACTCAATAATTAAGAACTTTACAAAGGCGTATTCACGGACAAAATAAGCAAAACTTGATCAAGAAAATATATTTACAGTATGAGTTTCTTTAATAAGCCAGTCTTGTCTTAGTGAATTACTGAGCTTCAACTTCCAAGGAGGCAGAGAAATAGCATAGGTCGCAACCGGGGAGTATCGGAACATCGCAACCATGTTGCCTAATCTGTGCATATCAAGATAAACCCGGAGAACATTAAAACTGAACATTATCAACTTTTTGAACCATTATTACCACTGAGCACAGAACGTTTAACTTTTATAGAATGTATTTAGAATGCTAAAAATTATTTCATTATTGATGAATATACTCTGCTATAGTTAACATGCAGTATGACATATATGCTATAGTTTAACATATAGTTAACACCCTTACAAAAGATATAAGTTTAAGTTATAATTACATTTACACTAACTAACTTAACATAGTTATAATTTACAAACTAGTTCCTAATGTTTGATACTCGTACATTTATAGACAATCCATACCCGAAATAGTAGAGGAAATCCCGATGCAAGGAGTGACCACAGGATGATAATTTACGGATTGAGGAGTGATGCGAGAAGCCAAGCTCCAAGAATTTTCCAAATGACAGATCACGTGCCGGGGTAGAGATAAACACTCTCTTTGTGGATTTTGCATGGGCATTTTCGTATTTACACTTGCCACAGCGACCCCACATCCAAATTTTTCCTTCTGCTTCCCCAGATAGACTATTTCCAGTCAGCCGTTTGACTTTTATGGTCAACTGCTTCTTATTGTGCGCATAGTAATATAAATGAGCTTCCGGAAGTTCCCCGCAGACACCACACTGAGTTTTCTGGAATAAGTATGTAAATAGAAATAAATGCATGGCGGAAAAAATAAGTTAAAAGCTGTTTAGGCGTAAACAAATTCCAACGTCTCCTATCAGGTGCATCTTATATGCTACGCATGCATATACTACTAACAACTGATTATAAAAAAGTGTTACAAACCTCATTGAGTAAATTTTCCCGCAGGAATTTGCCAAGTGGGATGTCAAAATTCTTGTAGAACATGATATGAGAAAAATGACTTTGCTCGCACACAGTTCCTTTTGAGGCATTCCGCTTTGACATCAAAACCAAAATACTCTGAGAATTCAGCACCATGTTGACACCATTTTCACTTTTTCCTTGATCATTATCAGCAAGTTTCTTCAACTCTTGGGTATCTTCCGAGCCTTCAATTAAAGAGTCAGTCTCTTCAACAATTACGGGTTTTTCTACTTCATTGCCACTCTTATCTTCCACCAAATATTCGTCAAAGTCCTTCGGAGATGTTGGGTTAGAATCAGCATTTGTAAATTGACCATTGGTCTCTTTTTCAGAGAGCGGCAAGTAAGAGGTAAGTAACTGATAAGAAGAGGCTAAAGGGAAATTTTCCTTGAGAGACTTCTTCAGAACAGCTGAAATCGAAGAAAATCTTGACAAAATAACGGGATTATAGGGCTCATGAAAAAGCGATTCTCCGCCATATTCGTGACAATTTGCATCGTGAAACCCATTGGAGATGGGAACATCAACTTTAGGTGACTCGGTTTCGGAAAATGTTTCCTCAAGGGAAGGAGAATGTGGTTCAACGGAATCAAGATTACTGAGTTGATGATCTGTAACACCATTTTCCACTTCTTTTGAAAGAGAATCTGCTACTCCAAAAGTCGGTAATGTAGAAAGCATCGCCTTCTGATCAACAAGGAAAGAAGTCTCGAGTATCAAATGATATGCCATGATAACCACACACTGCACTACACATTTGACTTTCTTTAACTCTTCACTGTGCGCTCCTTTCAGCAAAATCTGTAATGAAACCATTTGGAAAAATGAAAATATTCAGACATTTATTAAAATAAGTATGCTCTTTGCCAATCAATCATCTAATGCATTTTTTAATCAATATAAAAGAAAATGGCCCATACATTTACAAAAAAAGGAAAGGCATACTAACCGTACAGCCCAGACGTGAAGGACAACCCTCAAGGAACATCAATGTTTTACTCGGTTTCTTTCCTCCCTCGATAGACCCCACCAGTTCCTCTACGAATCTTTCAACATAAAAGGCATCACACTGTTTAAGCTTTTGAGTCGTCAAAGAATCTGATGATAATATAGGCGAACTAGTGCATCGAGCGACTCGCTCTAGCCGGTGCAATTTCATGTCAAAGACCAGCGTCATTCCCTTCTTGAGAATAGATTCTTGAATATCCCGACTGACACTCTTCTCCACCAAAACCACATTTGGATGGCACACATCTAACATCTCGACGACAGATTTCAGATAATCTTTTTCCTGTTCGAAAAAAAAATGTGATAAGGACAGGTTGTATAACATATACGGTGAATCTAAATTTCAGTTCATATGTTCTGAACAATTTTTATAACCAAATTGTTCAGCAATACAAAATGAAAGTCCATTATCAAGTTTTCAAATTCATTAAACGGTTAATTCGGCTACCGGTTTAGATTAGTCCGGTTATATCTTGGTTTTCGGTTCCTTTTTTGCTGCAAAGCACTGGAATTTTTTCCCCAAATTTGGTCAAGCTAGGTAATCACATTCACATGTATGATTATTTGAAAATACCAATAAACATTAAGCAAACACAATATTTCTATATTAAAAACAAAATTGTTTCTGTTAACCGAAATTGATATTAAAGCATTTGATACTCATATCAGTAAACCAAAACAAATATTTTAGGTTAGCCAAATTCAGCGATACATTTTGGTTAATTTTATCAAAATTCAGTCTCTCTTTTTCCATTATCGGGTGTTCCACAGCCCTCCCTACTTCTAGTCTATGGGTCATATTACCTGCTCCATGGAATCGAACGATGACAATCCCGTGGAGGACTGACCAAGCACACCTCGGATTAACAACAACTTTGGATTCTTGTACTTGGTTGGCATATGCTTGTGCGCTGCAGATTTCTTGAAGACCGACCCTTTAACTACTTCACTGCAGCATCAAACATTAACTTATGATTTAAAAAAGGAAAAACGAAGCAGTGATAAGTATGAAATCTATTCACAATTTTGATCCAGGCTCACAACGGTACCTTTGGCTGCGAATTCCAGTGGCAATGCATTTAACTTTGACATATCCATCTGGATCCATTGATTTACAAATGACAGCATCGGGTTTAAGAAACGAAGCCGCTTCCCACGATAACATTGTAACGATATCAGCCCAATTTTCTCCATCATCTCCATAAGGAGCGACACCTACCGATTTCAGGAGTTGGCAAACAAGTGCCTTGAACTTTCCATTGATAACTTCTTCCATGGCTTTTTGTTTTTCCTCTTTGAATTTATAACTCCTACTTCCTTCATCTCTACCGGGGCTTAAAGAACTCGACTTTCCCCATTCTGTGCCATCACCAAACTCATCGTCATCATCATTGAAAGCCACGCTGCACTCAATATCATCCACTGGATCTTCCGGTTCAGGTGGGTCCCACATTTGGGCATCTGTCTCATCTTCAAAAGGATAAGAATTTTCAATCTCTTCATCTAATGATTCACTTGAGCTCTCTGAATCAGTATCTTTTTCTTCTCGACCATTGATTGAAGGTACAGATACAACCTCAACATCTCTTCCCGCGCCTCTTCCATTACCGATGTGTCCATTCGTTAAAGATTCAAAGCTTAAATTTTGCAAATGCCCATTAGCTCGATAGTTTTGATTCCCTTGATTAGTTCTGTATGAAGGAGTGACGGATTAAAAAAAAATCATTAAATGTATTTATCAGTAAAAAAAAAAAAAAAAGTGGACGAATGAAACATACCTCTCATATATGCTTGTTTCAATAGAAACGTCACCTAAATTAGATCATAAACTTAACTTTAGGCCTTGGTGGCATATATTAATAGCGATTCAGTTGTGAAAAGATAAAAAAACCAAAAACAAAAACAAAGGAAACTTACTGCAACTTGATGTAGAACGATCGCTGCTTGACAGAGAAGAGGTTGGACTTATCATCGGAGTTGCATAAGGACTTATCATTCGCTCCGACGAAAGAGATTCGAGCTCGTGCTTATCCACACAGCACTAGCAAGAAAAAATGGAGGCTTGCTTACCGAGCTTCAATGAAGTAACACGCTCTTCTATTTTGCTATCGTGTTGCAGCTTCGCCTTTTCTTGCCCACAACAGTGACACATACTACACATCTGCCTCTCCAAGGAAACCCTACAAAGCAGACAAATGAAAACGGCGTCAAAAATCAGCTAAAACTCATCACAGAAATAACTGTATTTATATGAAACATAAAAAAAGAAAAACAATATTCTCGAAAAAAACGGCCACTATTTTTTCTAGTTATTTTCAAGATCAAACCCCAGCAGATCCTCATGCTAACAAAATTATATATTTCTATATATAACACAACCATTATTTGTGAATGCATATATAGAAATAAGAAAGTGACAGATACATTGTTAAAGAGATATTTCTATACATAACACAATCATATTACATATACATAAGTAACATTTGCATACTAAATTTCAGTCAGATATACTCCAAGGCAGAACAAAAAATTTGACCAACAGATATACAATCCAATTAGAACCATTCAAATCTACTTTTCTTTTCAGAACAAAAGGAAACAATAAGTATACTTATATATTAAATCATATAGATATATATAGTTATATGATATATATATATACACACGCATCCAAAGCCATAAACATTCTAAATTCGGCTACAGTGTAATTCAAAAAAAAAAAAAAAATCAGACCAATGAGCAGAGAAATGGAACCAAAGCTACCACATTAATCAGATCAGAGCCTCAAAATGACTTACCAAATTACAAAATATCAAAACCTTACACATTCATATAAACATATATATATATAAAAATATATATTTCATTGAAAAACTCAACGAGTAGATCAAAAATCTCGATTATAACGAATTAAAAAACCGAAATCGGGCATGATACTTGCAGCCAAAGCATCCGATCCGCTAAATCAAAAGCAGAATCAAATGAAATCTCAAAAACGAAACAAAATCTCACCATTGGAGTCCTATAACAAGTCAATTCCACTTCAAAGAACCAAATCCAAATCGAAAAAAGAAAAAGAAAAAGAGAGAGGTGGGTGACTTACTGTCAAAGCAAGTGAGCGAACAAAGATACGGCCTTAACCTCCGGAACAATCCCAAGCATAACTTCACCGTAAGAGAAACCTTTCTTCTCCGAGCTCCTTGCTGTTGAGAGAGAGAGTAGAGTCCACAGAGTTCTTCGACAGAGTCACGAGAGAGGAGAGAGAGAGATTCGGAGAGGAGAGAGACAGAGAGAGGTTGGAGAAGAAGATGAGAGCGGAAATGGGAAAGAAAATTTAAGGAGAACAAGAAAGAAGGAAGGAAGATAGTTGATTTCAGTGGGACCCACACTCTCTCTCTTTTTATTTATTTATTTATTTATTTTATTTTGTTAACATGTCGTTTTGGGATTAATTTTTTATTTTATTATTACTTTTGTGCAAGTAGATAAATAAAATAAAATAAAAATCTTGCGTCTAATGTGATTTTGGGACATACCATATATTAGCAATAAATACGAGGATTTGGGAAAACGGCTGAAATTGCACTTAAGTCCCTATAATAAACGGTATTTGTGTTTTTTCTCACTTAGTAGTACCACGACAACTTTTTAGTTTTTACCGTCTTGCAAGTAATGCTCCAAGATTTTAGCACATTTGCCAACTCATGTCTTTAAGAGGATTTAATTAATTGTAAATATGTGAACTTTTTATTTCGTTTATTTTCTAATATAATACTTAAGATGTATTTATTTAATTAACATTTTTCGTGGAGAAAGCCTCTACATATTAAAAAACAAATAAATGAGGATCTTCCTCAATAAACAAAGAAAATATGGGATTAAAAAGGAACATAAATCTTGAGTAAAATTTTCACTAGAAAAAGAAAAAAGAAAAAAAAAGATAAAATCGTATATAGGGAATATGATATAATTTTCAGAATATTAAATACGGATGTAAAAATATATATATTTCTACTATTTTAAGAATATTGGAAATGTTATTTCTTAAATTTTGAAAATGGATAATTACTTGAGAATACATATATATATATATATATATATAAATAAAAACAATGAGTCCTTATGATCACGGTGAAAAATCACAATTATTGTAATCAAGACAATCAATAAAATAAAAATAAAAAATAAAAAAGGAGGAAACCAAGTGAAAATTAATAATAAATGAAATTAAAGTTTCATCAATCCTCTTGATAATATCTGATTTGTCCTCTTGAATAACCATTAATTTTGCTTAAATGCTTGATTACAAAAAATAATCGATTGGAGGTCAAAGTATGAGAAAAATAAACTTTTGCTTTACATCCAACTTGGATTAAACTACTTACTATTTTGGTCGTATCTCATAAATTGCACACATCAATTTGCAAATATATTGTGCTGACTTGTAAATCGTAGATGATTAGTTCAATATTCAAACTTTAAATAGTCATTTGAAGTTTAGTCCAATTCTTTAATGAAACATTGGATCAATTTTGCCCAATCAACATGTAGTTTAACAAGAAAAAAAAAATGGTATTTAAAAGTGAAATGTTCTTTCATAAGGTCTTGTTTTTTTCTCCTTGCTCGTTGAAATATGAAGTTATATAAATTGCACATAATCATTGATCATACGAAACTAAAAATTACTCTTAGTAATCTCTCATGTCGTTTTCAATTGTAAATCTTGATGTAAGACTTCGAGTAATGACCCCTTTGTTTATATTATATTTAACATACATTTTTCTTTTGTAATTTGTTAAAATATTTTCGACTAATGGGATGATTTAATTTGTTTAATATGATCCCAATATTTTTACGTCAATCTCATTTTGTTACCAACACTAAGATAGAAATGACGCTTTCTTTTTATACGACGCGCTCTTTGCAAACTCGGGTTTTTACGTCACAAAAACTTTATAAAAGGGAGGAAGCATCTTGGTGGCAGGGACATGTAATTCTCTCTACTTCTATAAATTATTATTTACAGCAACGTACAAATTTATTCGTATTTTCGACCTTCGTTCACTCTTCATCTTTCCTTCCGTATTCACACAGAATCAATCCAGAAGAGATAGCATAATCATTTACTGCTACGGGGTGAGCTTCTTTAAAATTCCATTACATCATTTGTTTTATCCGTTCGTACTATATACTTGTTGACGTGGTTTCCCACCTCAAAGAGTCAAGTGTGACTTGTGAGCGTATCATATTTGTTGGACTAGTAGTTTGGTGAAATTCGATCTCTCACGTTGCAAGCTCTCGATTCACTCTCGATATATGTATATAGAATATGAGTGATATAAATGAGACGAGGGTTTTTTTTATAGAGGTTCGTCCCAAGGCGGTAGTTGACTACGTCCTCTGTCAGTTTATTGCGACAAATAGCATAGACGGATAGCTACAGGCAGCAGATCACGTCTTGAATAAGAGGAGAAAGGGAAAGTGTGAACAAAATACAAAGAAACCTTGAAGTAAACAATTATGCTGGGCAGAAAGCTCTCGATGTATTCTCTCAGGGTTGCGTGTGTTGATCTGAGGTTGAGCTTGATATTTATAGGCTTCAATTCTTCCCGTTGAGCTTTCAAGAATCGTGGGGTCTTTCTTCCGGGCTGACCGGGTTGAATGGCTCGTCTGGTGGCACGTATCCCACGACTGCGTTCTCTTCGTCGAGTTTGAATTGTGCCCGTTGAAGACTTGACTTCGTGCTCCTAGTCTTCAGCTTGGATTTGAATTGAGATGACGGGTAGAAAATATGACGATTCTACCCTTCTTCTCCTGGGCTAGTGACGGGTAGCTTTTGGGCTTTTGGGCCGAATAGCTTCTTGTTCGTTGGGCTTCATTTGTCTGAGAGCTCTGATGGGCTTCGCGAGTGGGCTTTATGAATTAGTGATTTAATTCTTTAAGGCCTTTTATCTAGGCATGTGCATAAAACCCGAAAATGCGGGTTTTTAACCGAAACCGAACCGAATCCGGTTTAAAAAAACCGAAACCGAATTAAAACCGGGTTAAACCGAAACCGAATTTTAAAAAACCCGCAACCGGATTAAACCGGTTCCGGGTTTCGGGTTTTGAGTTATAAAACCCGAAACCCGGTTAGTAGGTTACTAAAACCCGGATTTTTAATTAAATATTTCATTTTAATTATAATATTTTAAGGTGATAGTCTGATAAAAAAAAAAAACATTGCGTACTCACTCAATGAATTAAACGACATCATCTCTGTGATCAAGATTCAAGGCCATTACTGACCCCCGAAGATCGGAAATTGTTGCTGTGTTTGTTGCTATGTTTTTGTTTTGGTTAATGTATGTTCCAATATTTTGATCTTTTGCTATATTTGAAGTTGTCTGGTTGTATTTTTATAAGTGTGGATTGATTCTTTTGTTTTTGTTTTTGTTTTTTTTTTGTTTTATAAAAAGAACGGGTCAAAATCCGGGTTGAAACCCGGAACCGGATTTAAAACCCCAACCCAATTAAAATTCGGGTTCGGGTTTTAAATCCGGGTTTTGAAATAAAATTCGGGTAATTACCCGAACCCGGATTTTCGGGTTTTCCATTTAAAAAACCGGGTTCGGGTTTGAAAAGTGAAAACCCGGAAAACCGGGTTCGGGTTTCGGGTTCTAAAAAAACCGGGTTTTGGACCCGGTTTCAGCCCTACTTTTATCATCATTGTAAATTTAATTAATTCACAACTTAGTACTTTATGTCATATTAAATAACGACGAATTTGTACATCAATAATACTCATATTCGCTAATATTAAAGATATCTACGAGAGAGATAGTAAGACTAAGTTATAATGAGAGTTTGAGATTCATATAGAAAAAACTTGAGACAAAAAAATAATCGAATTAAACAATTTATTTGTGATTGGATATCAATCAACAATATTTTGATAATTTAGAACAAGGTGAAGATTCAAGCAATTTTATGAGTTTTTTTTTTTTTTTTTTGGTTGATAACTTTGTCGTTATATGTAAAAATGATTACGTCATAAGTAATCTACTATTGTATCTCTTATCAAACAAGTAAAGATTAAATTGGTTTACTAAATATAGTATAATTTGGGCAGTTCCAATAATCTCGAGAGGTTAATTTTCTTACAATTACAAAATGTCAAAGGTTATAAACATATATATATTATACTATATACATGCCTAAACCTTATATTCTTAGGTTCAAAAGTCGAAGAATTATAAAGACACAAATATAAAAATGACATATGAATATACTAGTCAAGTTATAATTCTTCTTTTTTCTCTTTTTGATCCTATGTAATCACCAAGATTAATGTGGATTATCGTGCATTTTATTTGTTACATTCTTTTGGTTTTGGGTGTTGATTGGCTGATTGCTCAATCTTCAAATTAATTACGAGTTAAAGACATTATAACGCCCAAGTGAGAAAGAAAGAAAAAAAAAATCAAAGTTGAATCTTGAAATTATAGGCCATAGCTACTGAATAATAAAAGTCTCTTTAAATAAAGGAATGTAATTGTCAACTGAAATTAATTTACTTGTCAACCTAGCTACTTCTCAATGGGAAACTCCATAAAACATCCTTCAAAACATCATAAATTATTTTACTACACCTCAAAACATCATAATTGGAAATACATCCTTTTTAAATTTTATGTACCAAAATACCCTTATTTGTGTCCATTTTTTCGGACGCGACTTGTCCATTTTTCAAGAGGCAATATGTCCATTTTTCAGGACATAATATGTAATTTTGAAAGGGTATTTTTGTATTACAAATTTGAAAAGGATCTATTTCCAATTATGATGTTTTGAGGTGTAGTAAAATAATTTATGTGTTTTGAGGGATGTTTTATGAAGTTTCCCTTCTCAATCTCTCGACTTGTACATAAATATATTATTATTATTATTATTATTATTATTATTATTATTATTATTCGTATATAGTTATATTATATATATATATATATATACACACGACAGGTATACTTGAGCTTCTAACCTCATTTTCACAATTTTAATGTTTAATTGTGACACACAACTATATACATAAAAATGTCTAATAAAGTTTCGGACTTTGGTCTTAATTACAAATTACAATTATATACCTTCGAATCATTTTTATTTGAACTTCATATTGGAAAATTAACCTCTCTTAGTCTTACACTTACAACAACAACAACAATAATAATAATAATAATAACTCTTTTAATAAAATATATATCAAAATTAAATTAGAATAAAAATTGTAGCATGATGAAACATGCACTAATAAAGGTTGGTGTGGTAAATATTATGCGCGAACGCTCTTTTTCATTCCGTATATACATTCAGTTATAATAATAAAAGTCAATTATCCTTCATATTAATTAAAAAGTAATCCAGTCAAAATAAAATATTTATAATTAAAAAGTAAATCATATTCATAAATTTCATATCAAGATTTTAATAAATAAGAATCGTAAATAGCCATCTAATCTATATATATATAAAATGAGAGTTTTTGAAGTTTGAGGTGGCAAAATAGATAAGCAAGGATTTGAAGATACTAATTTTTAAGAATTTTCTATTATTTTATTCACTACATCTCATTTCCATTACGTTCACATAAATTTTAAGTGCATGAATTTATTAGATAGTAATGCTATTTACACTACACTCATAATCTTATTTATACCTAATAATTGCATATGCAACTTAATAGTTCTCTCGGTAGTCTTTTCCAATTCCACACAAGAACATGTACTATTAATTAATATTTATTATTTACTTCCAAGTTCCAACTTATTGTAAAACCTCTCAATATTTATTTACTTTAACTACTAATTAATATGAAAAAATAACACCATCCGTTACCTTTCAATGTCTCTTCCTCTCCTTTTAACCTCTCTCTAAAGAAGCTATTATTAGATCATAAATTCATTTCTTTAAGTCTCTACTATCACATACTTCACATAGCAAAATAATTGTACCTATAAATACCACGTCCAAAACACTCCAAGATGCAACAAAAGGGCAGATTACAGCCCTCTTAGCTTCCATGTCGGAACGCCGTCGGCGTTATACCGTAAATTCGTGTGGTAGCTTCAATCACTTTGAGTAGAGATGAAACAGGGTGAAGAGGAAACGGAATCTTGATCGGCTCCGGAATCTTGACGATGAAGAATCATTTGCCGCCGCTAGAAGACTCCGTCGAAGGGTTTTTTCCGACATTGTTTGCACTTTATTTTTTGTTTTGTGTTGTTTTTGTTTTGTTTCATTGTCTATATCCTTCAATGAGCTATATTTACGTGTGTAATCATTCATTCACGGTTATGTATTACAAAGTATATTCACGGTTATGTATTACAAAGTATTTAGCGATGTCGCTTGGTTTCACGAACATTAAATCATTGATGTAAAATCGTCGAGATATATGTGTGTGTATGTATGTGTATCAATTACTGACTTAGCATCGTAAAATTTTGCACCATACATTTACTATATATATGGACGGAGGCTCACATTCATCGGGTTGGACGGAGGCTCACATTCATGTATACTTTCTTTCCCGCATGACTGAGAGATAGATGATGAATATAATGATATGATACATATATAATTTTATTAATCAAGAGTTAGAATTCAATTTATAAAATATTTCCACTACTTTATATGAGAAAAGAAGCTTCATGGATAAATAAATAACCTATTATAATGCTTTTTTTTTTTCATTATTAGTACCTATATGTTGTACATATATGTTATTCGAGTAAATGTAAGAGTGAATGCATGAGATATAAACTATTTTTTGTGATTTTATTAATTATCTATTATTATGTTTCCTATTTACATTAAGTCTGATATTTGTAGTCGTCTATTTCTTTAATGCAATTACAAATGTTAAGAATAAATATTAATTTAGTGAAACCAAATATTTTTTCGCTAAATGTTTAAAGATTCATGGTACTTATTATTTTATGAGTTTGATTTTTATTTTGTGTAAACAATGATTTAACATACATAGACAGAGGATAAACAATGATTTCAATTGTGGTGTAAATAAGTCATTTGGGGTAAGTTTATATTTTGTTAAAGTTTTTTCACCTGGACGTAGGCGCCTACTTAATATCCTTTAAAAAACAGGTTAATCTCCTAGATGGGATGAATTTTCATATACAAAGAGCATAAATTATTAAATGACATATATTCGATATATAAATAGATTAAGGATTTTAATGACTCGCTTTCAACTTAACAAGCTCTTCAATTGGATTAATTTTGACTTATGAGCATGAATTGTATTTTTATGTTCATTTAAGTTATGTTTTATAATGTGCTTTTTTGTGTTATATATATATATATATATATATATAAAGGACAATTTTTGAGTGATGATGTGGTACGATGATAGCAACGTTTTTGCATTTTTATTTTTCGTGTGTATTTTACAACAAAAGGCAATTTATTTATTACATTAAATCAAATCATAAAACGATGACCAATAACGAAAGTGAATTCCATAACGTTCAAAACTGCTTTTAATATATATATTTTATCTTTAATGTATCCTTCAAAACTGGTGGTTATTTTATCTTTAAATAATATTTAAACTACATAATTAAGAAAAATAATAAATCTTTGAGATTCCAACATTTTAGACTATTCGCGAATGAAAACTACATATTCAATTGTGAATTTTAACCAAATTATGCCGGCCATAAATAAAATATTTAAGTTTCAATCTTTTTATTATTATTATAGAATTTTAAATTATTTTTAAATGATATAAATCTTATATGACGTCAAACAATGCAATTGGTAAAGAAAACTAATTTAGCCAATTTAATTGATTAGGAAGTTTATTGTCTCTTTCTTTAGATCATCCGATGCAAAGTTATTTGAGCTTTTTTTTTTTATTATTGACATTGTTTTTAAACGCGTCAATTAACAAGGAAGTAAGAACTGATATATAGTTTTTTTTTTCAAGGAGGAGTGATATATAGTTGAAAATTGGTGGAAGAGAATAGTAAGAATAAGCCTTATAATATTCAAAAGAAATTACACAATTTCTATAAATATTTGGATAAACTCCAAATTTCAAAAGATTTTTATTTTGAGACATTATTTAATTTATATATATATAAACGTGTAAATATATATTTGATCATACGTAACAAAAAAAAAGTAAACTTATGTTTAAATAAAGTAATCCGTAGAGTTTGATAACATTTTCCATTATTGTTTAAATAATATTTTTCGCCACCGCGCGAAGCGCGGTGCCGTCCACTAGTATTACTAAATGCTAACTTAGCTCAATTTCCATTCAGCTATTTCGGTTTGAGGCATGCTGATTGCTCTTCAAGACTAATAATTAATTAGGGATAAAAAAAATTAATTGCGGTAGGGTTATTAGAGGAAATAAATCATTTTAATAATCTTATCACTTTTTAATTGCTAAAAAATTTCCATGCACGAGGCACCTTGTCCGTTTCCGATTTTAACTTTCTCATCATCTAGTGAACAACTGGGTCTTATACTAATTCCCTGCATGTTTTTTTTTTTCACTTTAAAACCAAAAGCCTCATTTTTTATATAAATAAATGGAAGTTAAATCAAATTCTATAAATTGATATAAGCATATCACAAAATGAACTAAAAAGTAGATATTCGTAACAGGGATCAAGCATACATTACAAATACTAATAGAGTAAATCAAACTTATATATTTGATAAAGAAACTAATAATATAGAGTATGATAGGATGACACGTTTAGACCAGCTCCACTAGAGCTGTAAATGATACGCTTTTACAGTGTACATACTCCTGTGGAGCTTCATCTCCTGCACGTTATTTGTAGCGTTGCACTGTTTATGCGTTATATGTATACATATATAATATATATATATATATTAATCTTTTAAATTTTTAAAACTTATACAAATCCCAAGATTTTTAAAAATTATTTAATATTTACCTTTAAAATTATTTAAATAATATAAATTTATTGCATAACAATTTAAAAGAATAGTATTTTAATACATGTAAGTGATTTTCAGTCATTTAAATAAATGATTATATTAGGAATCAATAAATAAATATAGGGGTATGAGTGTAAATACTATATATAGAGACAGAAAATAGAGTGAGAAATGGAGTAGAAAATAAAATTCAGTTGAAGATAATTTATTTTTTACTAAGAAATAGAGTGATCGGCCTCATAATTAATAATTAAGTGCATTGAGTTGACCAACAAAACAACACAGATTCTCGAGATGGTTGACAATGGATAATATAAGTTGTATAATCACACATCACTCTAGTACGGTAATGATATCTAAATTCTAAAGAATCTGCTTATCTCTGATCAATTGTATGAATCATTTTAAGTATTAATATTTGGAAAACATTTTTCTGTGGCCTTAAATCCAAACAGATAATATCGTATACATAAGATACAAGATGAAACTTATGTTCGGGAAATGTCTTTTTTTGTTGGCAAGCAAGACTAGAGTTTCGAACCCACTAAAATTGTAATACTTTATTTGTTTATAGAATAAGATAATATATTCATTTCAATTACAATGCTATAGATGCAAGTAATAACAAATAGCACAACACAAGTGAAGTATCTTTTATTGATGATCATGTGAAATATCTCAATACTTTCTATATTGTTTAGAAAGTCCTATCATAATAATAAAATTTGACTATAAAAGTTTTCTTTTAATTAGTACTAAAGAATGATCTCGGACTAGGGTCTCGATAAACTCAAGGGCCGAATTATATGGATAATTATTATACATTAGAAATCACCCATATATCATTATCATATAAATCATTTAACATACTTTACGTCTCAACATAACCCCACATATATAGTTATTATATATATATTTTTCAAATGATCAACAAAGCAAATGCATACGCGTTCATCTATTTTAAACTTACATATTTAGTTATGTTCATTAACAATAACATCTTCCAGAAGTAACTATTTTGGAAGGTTGTGTAGAGATTAAATCAAGTTCAATTCTTTCAATAAATTCATGAATTATAAAGAATGTTATAATATAACTTTATATGTTTGGAGTTAGCTTATTCTTTCTCTAGATTTATATACTACTCTATATACACAAATATACATCTACGTACTTAACATATGACTTATTCACACAAACATTTATATAGTCATGTAAATGTATAAGTATGTATGTGTGTGAAAAATTATTGACTATTATATATATGTATAAAATTCTCTTGTTGGAAGGTAAAATGTTTCAAGGCTAATATATTGGTGGCATGGACTAGATTCTATACGTCTCTTGACTTATAATATACTTAAATAATCATATATAAGAGTTAATACTATGGACAGATGACCTAAACTTTCCACCGCTGAAATCCTTAAACTATCAAGTATATATAGGTATTTAACGTTCCTACAGAAGTTGATCCTATTTCTATTTAATTATGATATGTTTAAGGCTAATATTTCACGTTGTACACACCACAGAAACTCGTAAATAAACAAATCATATAAATAAATATACTCCATGCAATCATTTGCATTAATAATATTTACGTGAACATTCATACTTGAGATGTGTCCTATGTTTTAATATTGATTTGTTGTGTGGATTATACTTGTCCTTATAAGCAAAGCAATCAACGATATGTGCATGTTTATCTAATTTTGAAAGCTATACATGCAGAACTGTAATGCTGTGATTCGTGGGAAACTATATATCACCATTGTATACGCAAGAGCTAACCAATCTGGAGAGTGAGAGCTTGCATGATTATGGAATTATTGCATATATTATATATTTATATTCTTGGACACATATGCCTTTTCTCTAGGAGAATGTTTCAATGGAGCCACATATATAGCGAGCCCAATTATTGAAGTGATATTAATGTTTAGAATATCATATCCTTTCGTGGAATACCTATAAGAATTCAACATTAGTGTCTATGTATACATGTATTTTATAGTATCATTTGATTTGACCAATTGGGAAATACAAACTTGTAGATCATTTCTGTAATAATATAATTGAGACGGGCATATATTGTGATACAAGAAGAATAAATAAAAAGTGCAAAGAGAATATGTAGACTAGCTGAATCTGATGGATCATTTATGAAGCACACAACAAACAATATCATACTCATACATATATACTATGTATATATACATATATGTATATTTGCAGTTGGATGCACATAATAAATTATTTTATAAAAAACTTCTGAGGAAGTTGTGAACAAATATTTATTGAATTATATATATATATATATATATATCGATCGTCTGCATCATCACGAAGTTAATTGTGCTACTCCACATATATAATTATATAACGTGATGAAAAAAATATATTATTATTAATGAAATACCTATTTTCTACAAAATCTTTTAGTAAAAACAACTCATTTTAATATACACAATGAGTAGTTTTTAAAAAGATCTGTAGCTAAATGATTATTTCGTATAATGTTTTTTAAAAAAGTTGAAGCACCTAAAGTGTTATGCATGGGCAAATGAATGAACGGCCTCAAATTTCTTTCCGATGTTGCAAAGTGAGATATAGACCTTCTCTTTATGCACGGAACGTTGTTTTGTCTATGTTCCGTAAAAGAATTAACAACTTCCATCCACACGACCAACTCTACGCAAAAGTAGGATTCTAATTAGGAGCGAACCATCAATACTCTTTAATACTAATACGGGAGTTCATCATAATCAGAATTCCATAATTATAATAAAATAAAATAAAATAAAATCTGAACCAATTCAATTATTTTTTTCACATGAACATGATTTATTTTTTTTATCATAAATTTGTCATATAGTAAAAGTCTAGATTACATATTCATTTATATTCGACGAAAAATGAGATAAAATTGATATAATGATACGCTTTTTATAAATACTAAATCGATTATAGCTTTTTTCTTTTTTTATATATCTACCTAATTTATATCCTTCAATGATAATAGCCAATAATTTATGATGAGCTCAAACATTGACATTTTTTTTAAAGCAAAAAAAAAATAAAAAAATAAGGACGTGTAGGAAAATACCTGAAAGTAGGAGGACCTCAGATCAATATACATGTTTGCCGTAAAAGACAGTAACTAAAGAGAGACGGCTTTGTCTCTCGTTGACAGAGATTTTCATTCTCAGTCTCGCGATGAATATTTCAAAATTCCATTTTTGACCCCTTTATTCCCGCGCTTTCATTTTGACGCAGACAAGCTAACTCCTTTTCAAATCCACGCGCTGACCCCGCGCGTGCGCCTCGTTTCTCTTCACGATCTTCCGAGTCCCGCATCTTCTCTGGCGTTGAGCGATCGGACGCGACGGAGACCACTGTAGCGGACATGGACGTGCTTACACGTGGCACTCTGACGCTCGAGGATCCAGATTCAGTGCCGTTCTGGCGCTGTCAGTAGAGCTGCCACGTGGCGCATGCGGTCGTGGGATCACCGTGATAACCCCTGTGCGTTTCAGCGGGGAGCCTACGGGGGGTGTCGTGGCGGGTTCTTATTGGTCGATGCGTGACGGGGCTTGGGGATCGTGTACCGAACGGAAGGGTATAGCCAATAATTGCTTTTAATAATACAGCGACTATTAACAGGATTTTGCCACCTAATTAATATTTGAATTTCAAAAATATTCTGGCTAAAAAAATGTTGGAATTTGAATGACAATTAAATTGGACTTTTGTGCACGCCATATATATAATTAGATTAGGCTAAACTGCGGCCAATGTACCTAATATTTGATTTTCTGCGGATTATGTACTCAATGTTTATTTTCGACAGCTAATATACCCGATGTTTGATTCGTTAGATATTGTTAGGTTTTCCGTCAGTTGACCGTTAGAGAGTTATCCTCCTCTATATGTACACTTTTAGTATTTTTGACATAACTCACTCATTTTATGTCCAAATTTTATGAACGACCTATAGTTGGAAAGATAAGAGATAGATCTACAACTTTGGTGTTTTAAGTTTTGTAAAATCAGTTTTAAAAAATTACGAAATTTCAAGTACAACGTAATACTGGACATTAGTTTAATGCAAAATATTTGTTTCGAGCAAATTTTAATAAACTTAATGACTTTTTATGATGAAACGTAAAAGGAAAAAGTTGTAGATAAATATTTTATCTTTCCAAAAAGTTTTTATTTATAAATTTTGGATAAAAAACGAGTGAGTTATGCCAAAAATATAATATTATTTCACATCACATCTTTCATATTATTGGCATAACTCACTCATTTTTTGTCACAAATTTATAAATAAACACCAATTGGAAAGATAAAACATTTATCTACAACTTTTTTCTTTTAAGTTTCATTATAAAAAGTCATTAAGTATATTAAAATTTGCTCGAAACAAATATTTTGCATTAAACTAATGTCCAGTTTTACGTTGTAGTTGAAATTTTGTATTTTTTTAAAACTTATTTTACAAAACTTAAAACATAAAAGTTGTATATCTATCTCTTATCTTTCCAACCATAAGTTGTGCATAAAATTTGGAAAAAAAAAAGAGTGAGTTATGTCAAATTACAAAAATGGTACATATAGAGGAGGATAACTCTCTAACGGTCAACTGACGGAAAACCCAAAAATATCTAACGGATCAAACATTTGGTACATTAGCCGCCAAAAATAAACATTAGGTATATAATCCGCAGAAAATCAAACATTGGGTACATTAGCCACAGTTTACCCATTAGATTATGTGAGTTTTAATTTTAATTAAAAAAAACATATAATGACATTGTTTAGTACAGATTATTAAGTATTTTTTATTTTTAAAATAAATTAAATTGTTTTTCATGCGTTTGGTAAAACTGTTTTTCCAAAAATACAAAAAGAAAAAAACAATTTTAAATGTTTGTACATTATGTTTAAATGTTAGGATTTGCAACTTTTAGTTTATTCTATAAAGAAAGACATAATTTTTAGTTTATTTTAGTCTTTTTATCCTAAATATATTTATTTTACCAATAGCGATATCAGTTTTTGTTATTAACAACAACTGTTTTACAAACAATTTACTAAAAATCTGTCAATTGTTTTAGACGATTGATTGCTTGGTGGAATGGAATATCATAGATGTAAGAAAAGATATCCGTGAATTTTTTTTACTTGAAAAGCATCTCATTAATGACTTAGACGTTATATATCGCCTATGCATCTTTCATTAGTACTTCACATTTTATGTCACAAAATTGTGCTATTATATGTTCTATAATAATTCTTTCACGGTGATTGTATTTTATGTCAATATTCTGTAAATGTTGTGTTGTACTTGCATCATGGAGTATAAAAATGTAAAATCGACGGTATCTTGCAAAAATTATGTAGAAATTAATATGATCTTCATTCATGCATTCAACAATATACACATATCAGAGAATTTGCTGACTTCGTGGTGCATAATGCATAAGTGATTTGAAAGATAATTTCTTCATCAATTGCATGATTTTTTAAGTCTTGTGACCAAGAATCATGTGAACATCTAGTATTGCTGGTTATTTAGGAGCCAAATTTAGTACTAAGTCTGTAATACTTTTGCTTATTAAGGTTTATCATTTAACACTTAAAAAAAATACACCACACTAAAAAATTAGCCGGAGAGTAGAAGGATGTCGCTTGTGGACCAAAGGCCAGCAGTTAAACGATTGATGAATCCGAGACTCCTTTCAATGAAAGAGTTGACACCTCTATTCCACTTAAATTGGACTATGAATTGCACTTAGTCTTGGTCTTGAATGAGAGTTCATTGTTTTTATTACTTTCTTGTGAAACTTACATGAAACCATGTAGCTTGTATCATGTTTAATTGTTTATGATTTAGATTTGAAATGAAATGTCTTGTTCAGTGCCCCGCAGAGTGAGTTACTCCTAATGGATTTTGCAAACACGTTAACAAACATTGCATGTCGAATATCCTTTTTTTTTTTGTGTGCATACTTATTAACTCCTTTCTACATTGTGTTTTTGTTATGGTTTATGTTAGAGCAAGTATATAAATGTGACACATGACCAGATTTTCGTAAAGCCATCAAGCTTTCAAAGTAGAGAAAACTTAAACAAATTAAAAATAAGTTATTACCGGGATATATTCCTGTTATTTTGCAAACATCCGACTTATGTTCCCGTTCTTTTTTTTTCCGCGGCATATATTCCATAAGTCTTAAAACATACTCAAAGTCAACCTCCGTTAACACTTCTGTCTATGTCCGTTAGTTTGTCACGCCCTTAATACCGGCATATGTTCCCGTTCTTTTGCAAATATCCCACTTATGTTCTCGTTCTTTCTATTTATGATCTTTTTTATCATTTAAAAAAAAGTACTATTTTTTCATTTTTTATTTTCTTAATAATTATTTTTTAGACGATATAAGTACCATTTTTAGATGATACTAATTATTTGTAAGCGGTAAAATTACTCTTTTTTTTTTAAATCTTCATTCTCTCATCGATGTAGAATTGATCTTCCTTTTTAATCTAGAAATCTTCTTTCGTCGTGGAAGCGTTTGATCCCCGCTTCTAACAAGCTCTCAAATCCTTAATTACCAACCCTAACCAAAGCACCAACCAATCGAATTGCCACAAAACCACGGTTCTCACCGGCACCCGCAAGCTTCTGTCGTGGGAGGGTTCGGTGCCGAGGAGAATTGGCATTGGGCAGAAGCAGCAAAGACACAAATGAGGTTCTAGTGGACCGAGGTTGGGATCACCATGACCGATGACCATAAGAAAGCCATTAATGATCTGTCTCCGAAGTGTTGGAAAATATTGTAATGAAAATAAATTGAGATAGCGTCAATCGAAAGTCAAAACGTTGAACACCCGAGTTGAACGCTTTCTTCAAAACTAAGTATTGAAAGCTATTTAGATATTATGATTTTGCTTCCCATTAATTTTTCACTCTGTGATTTTAATTTTTTATAGCTTCCCATTGTTTTATGTTGTGAGTCTTTGGGTAACGGAGTTCAAGGAGACTTAGTTCGCTAGCGAACTTTGAAATGTTACAAAGTTTGGGGTTGACCAATTATATCTTGGGAAGCTAATTGCCTAACAAAACCTCAAGCACGTAGATAGGGCGAATCAAACTTTAAGGAGAGATTCCAACGCGTATTGGGAATCTCTAATGTTTTATATTTACAAGATATCAAGAACAATTTTTGGACAAAAGAGATACGCCGATGCTTGTCAAATTCAATAACACATCGATAGGTATTTTGAATTTACTCGCTACTATTTTTTTTATAATTTATTTCTCATATATTATCATCTCTAGAAAATATACCTAACGTTGCAAGGCTGTGAAACTCAGGCTCTGCTCGAACCAATCGGTGAAGATGATGAAGTTTGTCGAGGTGTACATGACACGTGGCGAAAACAAACGGATATAGACGGAAGTATTAACAGAGGTTGAATTTGAGTATGTTTTAAGACTTATGGAATATATGCCGCTAAACAAAAAAAAAAAGAACAGGAACATAAGTCGGATATTTGTAAAAGAACGGGAACATATGCCAGTCTTAAGGGCGTGACCCATGGCAAAAACTAACGGACATAGACGGAAGTGTTAACGGAGTTTGACTTTGAGTACGTTTTAAGACTTATGGAATATATGCCGCGAAAAAAAAAAAGAACGGAAACATAAGTCGGATGTTTACAAAAGAACGGGAACATATGCCGGTAATAACCGTTAAAAATATAATAGAGAATATTTTTAGGTTAAAATAATAATAATAATTGTACAATAGTGTAAACATTGTAGTTAGAATAGAATATAATGTAGATATCGTGTTATATACAAAATAATTTTATGAAATAAACTAATAAGTAACTTAATCCAATTATTCAAGGTCAAGTTATATGTATGTTGGTCACATAAATAAATGAGTCTTCGGTTACGTTTTCATAACTATTTATATAGACTACCATTTTTTTTTCAATTTTAAAACCAAAAGCCGTGCTATTGAAGTTTAAAATCAATTTGACCAATTACCGATATATTGGTTTTGAATTCGGTTTAAATTGCATTTTGACAAAATGAAATTATTGCTACATAATCTAAAGTAAAAACAAAAAAAAAAATTGAACAATGAACAATTAAAAATGAAATAATTCAAACGAAACATTTTTCGTATTGCCTTCATTCATTCATAGTCAAACGGAAAGAAATGAATGCAATAATAATAGAAATGTTCAAAATAAAATAAGTTTGAATGAAGGACTCAAAATCCCCGCTAAAACATTGTTATGCAAATATATTAAGCGCTAAAAGCCTAATATTTATCCATGTTTAAATATATATAAAAAAGTACAAACTTATTACATGGTTAATCGATAGCGGTTTTTACCGTGAAAACCGTAACTGTTACCATTTTGCAAAAACTGGTAACCATTTAAACCACATATTTTGATATTTTAAAAAAAAAACTTAAATTTTCATTAAAAAAAAGTAAATTAATGTTATCAGTTTTAGATTCAATTTTTTTTAATACCCATAGGCTTTTACATAGGAAAACATATATAATATGAGTAGAATTAAAGACCCGAGTATTTAATTTAATATCCGTATTCCACGGGTTATGGACTTATATCTTATTGTTTCGTGTTTTTGTGGTTGTTGCATGCATGGGATAAAAGAGCTTGATGAGTTTGATTGCTTTGAATTGTTAATTATTTTTAGCCTTATCTATTGATATGATATATTGTGGCATTGGAGATGAATAAAAGTCTTAGTAGAGCCACATATTAAATAAATAAAAATTATGATATAATTTTTTCGGGAAAAAAATTGAATTATTAAAATTCATCTCAAAGTATTGAGTTTTGACAATTAGAATCCATCTTAAAATTCACATAATATTCGCAATGAATTTATTATGCACACTTGATATTGAAGGTGTGATATTTGTTCCTTCTTTAGTTTGAAAAAGAATTAATTTGATCTAATAGTCAATATGTGGGTAGGAAATAGAGAGGGTATAGAAAAAGTATCGACTAAAGACTTCTTGGTGATTTGAGTTGTTGAAATTTTTGGTTAATTGCGATAAAAATATCCAATGTTTGACAATATTCTTTGATAGGTACCTAACCTCAATAAATATAAGCAAAAGTACATAACGCTGCAATTTTTTCGCCAACCAACTAACACAGTTACACACCTGCCTACGTGGCCAGGGTGTCTCGTGAGGCGTGCCACGTGGCACAAGTTGCCACATGGCATAATTTTGGGTATTTTTGCAGCCAAGTTTAAATATTTTCTTTTGGGTAATTAGCGGCATAAGTGGCCAATGTTTTCGAATTTCCTTAGGCATGATGCCAATGCCCAAAAACGACGGCAAAAGTCCTCAATGTGCACTAATCACTCTAATCACAAAATTCCATCCAACTAATTGGATGATTGTTAGTCAAATGATGATGTGGCAGTATTGACTGACACGCGAACATCTACGTGGCACGCCATGTCGTCTTTTAAAAAAAAATTGCCACGTCTTTTTATTTTATTTTATTTTTAATTTTTTTACGGGGACTACTTATTTTCTCGCCCTCTCACACGTTGCCACGTGTACACTCTCTCTATCTCTCTCTCTTTCTCTCTCTCTCTCTCTTTCCTAAGCTGTCCCACGTGTCATCCAAATAAGTAATGAAAATATTTTGTATTTGTGTTTTGGAACCATGACCAAACCCAGATAAACAAAGCACTAAATTACTACATCAAAGGTATTTGGTGTCAAAATGTAATGGATATAACAATTTAGATGGCAAACATATCCATTAATATGTGAGATATCTTTTCAATTATTATCCGTCATTTTTCGGGTAGTGGTTGAAAATACTACTAAAGTTGTAAATATAATCCTACTTATAAGTTTATTTTCGGGTAGTATTTGAAAATACTACTAAAGTTGTAAATATTATCCTACTTATAAGTTTATTTTCGGGTAGTTGCTGAAAATACTACTAAAATTGTAAATATTATCCTACTTAAGAGTTTTAAATACTTATATCTTATGATAATTTAATAAAGTAAAATAAATATGAAATAAATTTATCTATTTATTAACAATATCACAACTAATTAAATAAATAAAATGAGTTTAGCATAGCTATTGTAACTAGCTTATTATGATTAGTTAATAAACATGATGATCATAAATCTATAGAAATTTAAAAAAATGAATAATGTGACTCGAATAACGTAAACCCTTTTGAATGTTCAGAATTTTTATACTTATCTTGATAAAGTCCAACTATATAAAACCAAACTTTAGATAATGTGGATTACTTGTTATGCTAATTATACAATATTATTTCCTATTGATTTAGTTAATTATACTTATCTTGATAATCTCTTAATATGTTTTATATTTAAATTGTTATATTCATTACAATTTGTCACCAAATAACTTCGGTGGTTTAGTGTTTTTTTTCTTTGGGCTTTGGGTTTCAACCTTATAATTGCAAAAAAAAAAAAAAACTAGTTACTTGGATGACACATGTCATAGTGTGGGAAATAGAGAATGGACAAGTGGCAACGTGAGAGAAAGCGAGAAGGAAAGTGGGTCAGGTTAAAGAATTGCAAAAAAAAAAAAAAAGATGTGGAAACAAATTAAAAATTAAAAATGACGTGGCATGCCATGTGGTTGTCCGCGTGGCGGTCAACGCTGCCACATCATGAGTTGACTAACATCCATCCAATTAGTTGGATGGAATTTTGTGATTAGAGTGATTAGTGCACATTGGGGACTTTTGCCGTCGTTTTTAGGCATTGGCATCATGCCTAAGGAAATTCGAAAACCTTGGCCACTTATGTCGCTAATTACCCTTTTCTTTTTAAAATTTCAGAATTTGTTTTTATGTCCCGTTGGCTAGTATGGTTTAGTTTTTTTTTTTTTTTTTTACACATATCAAACATCATCAGACATCAAATAATTTTATAAAATATACTTATAAAAAGAAATGTTTTATTTCTTATATAATCAAATAATAAATTATTCCTTTAAAATTATTAGTTTTAATTTATTTTAAAAGTTATTTTTTCTTTCCCGTAGTACATTGTTTAATTTTTTTTTACATATGTCAAATATAATTAAATAATTTTATAAGAGTATTTATATTTTTTTTCTTATATATAGGAGTAATTTAAAATTTTTAAATACATGATATTATTTAATATACACACATGTATTGTAAACCTTGTTTGATATTATAAAAAATTATTTAATATACACACATGTATCGTAAACCTTGTTTTATATTGTAAAAATTAGAAAAAAAATATTACAAGAACAAAAAGATAACATATATTGATTTTACATATATATACGTTTGTGTGTGTATTAACTAACAATTGGGTTTGTGGTTTTTAATTTTGATTAGTACCTATGATGAAGGTAGAACAATTAAGCTACTTGAGAATGATAAAAATATTTATTTAAGTCAGACAAAATGACCTTTGTGTATATTAGATATATATTTTTATATATTATAAGTTGGTTTGTGTTTTTTGTTTTTGGAATAATTTTTATATTTAGGATTGTTTTAATATTTGATAACTGTAAATTTTAAACGTAATCATGTAACTATGGTTTTCCTCCACTATACTTGGGAGTTCTATTAATAATATTGAGATTGAGTCACTATGTGTATGTGAGTAATCTCCGATTATTTATATAAAAAAAAAGAGTGATAAAATAGCGATAAAAAAACTCAAGAGTTAATTAATTTACAAGACTATAAAATTTGCAATTTTTATTGGTTTTGTCTCATGTCTCAATGAATATTGTGTTTTCGCACATGTGAGCAATTCAAATTAATAATTAATTTTTTCTGAAATTTTCATGTAATAAATATCTCAATACATGATATACACGTAGTGACAAAATCAATCAAAAACACAAATTTTATGATCTTAAGTATATAATCAATGCAAATGAAATTTTAAGAATAACCCGTACTATTTTAATAACTTTAAGTACTTTTATCGTAATTATTCCTAATAAAAACCCCACGCATTATCTCAATTCTGAGTCTTGAAAATAAGCAGTATACCTTTGTCATTGGATATTCTTTTCTACCGGTGAAAAATACTGGTCTTCGTTAAAGATAAGAAATATTTATGACACGAAGAAGAAACACGCAAAGTGGACATTTAGTGGTTTTTGTACACACTACGAATCACGATATAAATTCCACTATTGCCATTGAAAGCTTTTGCTGGTACTTTGCTTTGCACATGTTACAAAAAAAAAAAAAATGATTTATCTTCTAAATAGTTTTTCTTTTCTTCACAAATTCTCAATGATGTGAAATTTGTTAAAAATTAATTAAAATTTCTCATATGTCATGGCGGGAAACTTCACGATTAAAAGATACAAAAAAAATTAATTACTATTGAGTATTATTGAGAACCGTTAGTAAAAAAAAAAAATCATATAAAAAGTGTCGATGCGGTTAAATGGTTATAGCTAGACTTTTACTTAGAATAAGACCGGAATTACTTTAAATTTGCATTAAATTACAATAAAAAAATTAATGTAAATTTAGTAACATTTGAGCTGATTCCGCACACCAAAAATCAAAATGTATTATAAAAACATCTTGATGTATCAAATTTGCTATTTTTTCTCATAAGTAAATGATTTCCTTCATTGTGTTTGGAGTTATCAGTATATTTGATGAGTAATAGAGTAATGACAATAATTTTGAAATATTATAGGACACCGAGCCGTTGTTGTATCTCAAATATAAATTGGGCAACTTATTGAGTTGATTCCGCAAACCAAAACTCAAAATGTTTTATAAAAACATCCTAATATTGATTTATTTTTCCTCAAAATATTTGAGATTTTCTTCATTGTTTTTGTGGTTTCTAAGTCTTTTGATTTCTCGATTAATAGAGTGATGGGCGATTCCGTTGACAATAATTTTTAAATACTATAGAACACCAAGCCGTTGTTGTTGTTGGTTATGCCCGAACCCGATATTGTATCTCTCGGGTTATCGGATATCGACCCGATAACCATAACCGACATTATGGGCCCACTCGGGCCCAAGTATTAATTATGATTCATATTAATTAATAATAGATTAATTAATCCATGATTGGGCTTTTAGAAAGCCCATTAGGTGGGCTTTTAGAAAGCCCACTAGGTCATGACCACAGGGTATTATAAATACCCTAATATGACTCATAATTAGATATACAACACACACCAAAGAAACCCTAGCCTCCTAGAATTCGAGCTCCCTCCCTAGTGAGTCGAATTTCGTGGCTTCTTCCCCGGTTCAATCAACGGTTGATCATCTAAACACCGACAAGGATCTAACCTATCCTCCGAGGTGTTTTCCGGTCATCTAAGACGTTCCCGAGTGACGTGGTGGACGAAATAGAGGCGCAACACTTGAGGCGTTAAATCCTAAATTCGGCAAGCTCCAGAATCAAAGGAATCAGCAGTTATTCGGTACAGTTGGCAAAAGTACCGAAGTTTGGTAACGATCTCTAAACGATATCTTAATTCTCGTAATTATTCTAGATCTTTATTGTTCGATGATATCCCGTGATTTCCGCCTCGGGATTGAGAAAAGTCATCGAAAAACCCAACAGTGGTATCAGAGCCGGTCTGAGTAATTTTCAAAAATTAGATATGTTGACCGAAATAATTTTAGAAAATTTTTGGTGTGATTAGATTTTCAGTGGGAGCGTTAGAAAATTAATTATGATTAATTTTATGTGTTGTTCGGAATCCGATTTAGAATCGGGATTGGTTTTTATTTAATTTTAATGTGTATTATTAAATAAGAAAAGGGAAAAACAAACGGCAGCACCATCACCGGAACCGGCGGCGATTTCACCGTCGCCGCCATGGTTCCGGGTGGCGCCGGCGTTTGTGGCTCCCATTCGATGGGAGCCAATGGGCGACGGCTAGGGTTTCAAAAACCCTAGCCGAAACAATTTTTTTTTTTTAAATCGCGTGGGCCTGATTGGATCAGGCCCACGGGCTGGGTTTAACCCAGCCCACTCTTAATTCGGGTGGGCCTGATTGGATCAGGCCCACGGGCTGGGTTCTAACCCAGCCCAAAACTGCCCAGCCCGGATCGCAATGATCCGGGCACACCCAACCCGGGTCTGACCCGGGTACCCGACCCGGGGATTCGGCCCGGGTCTATCCTGACCCGGGGATTCGGCCCGGGTCTATCCTGACCCGGGGCCACACCGAACTGACCCGGATCTGGGTCCTTCTTGACCCAGATCCGGGTCAATTTTTTTTTTTTTTTTAATATTTCCAGGCAGGGGCTTTCGGCCCTGCCCGGTCTCCCCCTTCGTGACCGGGGTTGCCCGAGGGCAACCCGTACAAGCTCGGGTCTATCCCGAGCTTATATCTCGGTATTTGATATTTAATTATATTTATGTTTAATTATTTTAAAATATGATTTAAAGTGTTTAATTTTATTTTATTTATAATTATTATAAATATCTTTAAATATGAGAATTGAAAATCTAATATATGATATTAAATATTAATAAATATGATTTATTTAATATTATTATCAATCTTATGAAGTTTGTTTCCATTATTGTTTACGTTGTTCATTTATTGATTCATAAATTGTTTGTTCATAAATTTTATTTATAATCCATAATTTTAATTAGATTAAGATAATAAATAATCTTTTACTTATTATAGTAATAGAAAAGATCTAAACTTTAATAGAAATAAAAGATATATATATTGTGATTAAAGATAGTTTATCTATAAGATAGTTATTTATCTTTTATTTTGTATTATGACAAAGCTTGATTAAAGATATCTTATCTATAAAGATAGTTATTTATCTTTTATTCATTTATAGAAAAAGATAAATCATGAATCAAGATATTTTATCTTTAAGTGATTTATTTATCTTTTATTTAAAGATAAAAGGGTTTGTCTTTAAAATTTCATAATATATATATATGTATATATGTATACTTTCAGAAGTATATTTAATTCGAAATAGAATATGTTTTTTAAAATAAGATTATGTATTACATATTCATTGTCTTAATTCTTAGAACATTTTAATTAGTTAACTATGTTTAGTTTAAGACAAAAGTTAGGATCACCTAAAACCCTTCAATAAATATTAGGTATAATGTCTTCCAACGGCTGGGTCCTCGATCTAATTGAGAAAAGTTTTGAGTGTGTCTCTAACCCAAGGGAGTGCTCTTATACCCTCTTTTAGACGCGTAGGGCGACCTATACTGTCCGCCGATTCACCCCTTGGGTCTACCTAAACGAGTACTCTAATTAGATTAGATATCGTAGACAATTCTTTTGAAATCGGTTAGAATGCTAAATGAAAAATTGTTTTTCTTTTCTAAACGTCAGAGATAATATAGGATATTAGAGCAATTGTTGACTTTCTCTGAGTGACTAATTAATGGAATTGATGAGGGTTACTTTTCCATTAACAAATCACGAAATATTATATAAAGTCCTTATAATATATATTTTTATGTAACATCTTTATTATAATAAGTAATTTATAATTTACATGTAAATACTAGAATTAATATTGTGCTTAAATATTTTACTTTTAAATTTGTAGAATATAATTATCTCTAACTCTATCTGTCTATATATATATATTAGATATGGACCCGTTGAATCTCATGGCTTCAGAAGCAGTGAAAGAATTCAAAGCTGCAGTGGAAAACAATCGTCTTGACGATTCCAACTACGTGACCTGGTCAGAGGCATTCAAAAGAATGCTAAGGAACGACGATCTTGGTTTCATAGCCAAGGATTTGCCGCCTTCTATGCCTGACAGAGATACAGGCTCAAAAGAAGACTGGATTAGCTATCATCATTATACAATGAAGTCCATTCATGTTCATCGACTCATTATGTCATCTGTGATGCCGATCATAAGACGTGAGATCGAGAACTTGAATGCACATGATACTATCTTATACCTTGAGAAAACTTCTGGGGATCGGAACCCCACAAGAAGGTACCAGCTGTTGTGGAAACTGTTTAATGTGAAGATGTCTATTAACAGTACCGTTAGAGAACATTACAACAGGCTGATGAGCTATGCAGACAGACTTCAACAATCTGGGTTCTATGTCGATATAGGCATGAGAAGATTTTGCATACTCCAGTCTCTCATTCCAGAACTGCGAAAGACAGTTAACATCCTTATAGAAGGAAACTGCAACTTTGACCACCTCGTCGATTTACTTGAAATTGGCGAAGAAAATATGAAGGCAGAAAGAAAAAGGAAATTGGAAGACATTGAAACTATGAGAAAATCCAAGATGAGTAAAGACTCACCAGACAAAGTCTCTGAGACTATCAATGTCGAACCCTCAAGCTCAGGTATAAACGTTATAACCAAAATCTTAAAGATTCATTGAAAATGTAGTAATCTAGTTACTAACATGTGTTATTGAAATATTGTTTCTCACACAGAAGAATCTGATAAAGAGGAAGAGGAAGAGGAAGAAGAAGAAGAAGAGGAGTAAAGACTCTGAAAACTTACAATGTCTTGTTCGTGTGACAAGACATCCATGTTATCCGTCTTCTTTTTCATCTTAAGTTTTAGTTTCAAGTGAATAATGATTGATTTATTTATGTTTAGACTTTTCATTAAGTTTGTTTTTGGAATAATATTTTATATTTTATTATCTAAGATATTAAGTTTGTTAATATTAATGTGTTGATTTATGATAAGTCATAAAATATTTAATTCTAAAGTGCATAATAAAATAATTTTTTAGTTCCAATAGTTCTGAAATTATAGACATTCTTAAACGTCTATAAATTTTGATTTGTCAAAAGTGCATCACCTACATAAAGGAGGTTTCAGGTATTTCATCACCTTCACTGATGACTTCAGTCGATACGGTTATGTATACCTAATGAAACACAAATCTGAATCGCTTGAAAAGTTCAAGCAGTTCAAGAATGAAGCTGAAAATCAGTTAGCAAGAAAAGTTAAAGCCATACGATCTGATCGAGGTGGCGAATACTTGAGCGATGATTTCAAAGCTTACCTCCGTGACATGGGAATCATTTCATCACTGACCCCTCCAGGTACACCTCAACTAAATGGTGTATCTGAGAGGAGAAATCGAACCTTGTTGGACATGGTTCGATCAATGATGAATAAAACTGACTTACCTGAGTCCCTATGGGGACACGCACTTATGACAGCAGCTACCACACTGTACAGTGTGCCATCTAAGACGGTTCCTTCAACCCCATATGAGATATGGAAAGGAAGAATACCGGATTTGCATTTCATGAGAATCTGGGGATGTGAGGCATATGTCAAGACTCTAATGTCTGACAAGCTCAGTCCCAAATCGGTTAAATGTAACTTTGTGGGATACCCAACGGAAACTCCTGGGTATTACTTCTATCAAAAACACACAGGCAAAATAATAGTTGCCAAAACCGGTGTTTTCTTAGAAGAAGATTTTCTCTCTAGAAAGTCTAGTGGGAGAAACATTGTTCTTAATGAAGAGCAAGAACCACAAGATACTCAAGAACAAGAAATGGACACAGAAGGTACTCACACATCGAGTTATGAACATCATGATCAGATCATAGTTGATAACCAAATAGAAAACGTTGTTCTAAACGAAGAAGTTGAAAATGAGATTGTCAATGAAGAACCTCAAGAAATTATAGTTCTATACGATGTGCCCATACAAGATGGGATTAATGAGCAACCAGATAACACACTGACATCACGAAGATCAATTAGAGAGAGTCAACCTCCTCTTAAATTGAACCTTCTTGTTTCAATAGAAGATGAAACTGTTCATGAAGACGATGGTGAAGAACCTGAATCTTATAACGAAGCAATGTCGGGAGATGACTCAGACAAATGGCTGGAAGCCATGAACTCTGAAATGGACTCCATGTATAGCAACGAAGTATGGGACCTCGTTGATGCTCCCAAAGGGTCAAAACCCATTGGTTGCAAATGGATCTTCAAAAGGAAGATCGACATGGATGGCAAAATACAAACTTACAAAGGAAGATTAGTCGCTAAAGGTTATCGACAGATTCATGGTATTGACTATGATGAAACTTTCTCTCCTCTTGCCATGTTCAAGTCCATAAGAATCTTGCTAGCCATTGCAGCATTTCATGATTATGAAATCTGGCAAATGGACGTGAAGACCGCGTTCTTGAATGGTGTTCTCGAAGAGGATGTGTACATGACACAACCTGAAGGTTTCATAGACCGCAAACATCCAAATAAGGTTTGCAAATTGAAAAGATCAATTTATGGTCTTAAGCAAGCATCTCGAAGCTGGAATCGTCGTTTTGATGAATCAATTACTGATTTTGGTTTTGTTAAGAACAAAGACGATCCTTGTGTATATATCAAATCGAGTGAGAGCAAAATAATTTTCCTGATTCTTTATGTAGATGACATACTGATAATAGGAAACGATACATCTGAACTCCAGACCGTGAAGGAGTGGTTGAGAAAATGTTTCTCAATGAAAGACTTAGGAGAAGCCGCCTATATACTAGGCGTAAAGATTCAAAGAAATAGAAATCAAAGAATCTTATCTCTAAGCCAAGGTACATATATTGACAAAATTGTTAAAAGGTTTAAAATGGACAAATCGGAAAAAGGTTTTACACCGATGACCCATAAGACATACTTGACCAAGAAGCAATGTCCGGTTTCTTCAGAAGAAATCAAAAGTATGGAGAAAATTCCATACGCTTCAGCTATTGGTTCAATAATGTATGCAATGATATGTACAAGACCAGATGTAGCTTTTGCCTTAAGCATGACAAGGAGATTTCAATCAAACCCTGGTTTTAATCATTGGACAGCCGTTAAGAATATCTTGCGTTATTTAAACAGAACAAAAGATAGATGTTTGACATACGGTGGTGCAAAAGAATTAACTTTTGAAGGATATTCTGATGCAAGCTTCCAAACAGACAGGGATGATTTCAAATCTCAAACAAGATATGTATTCTGTGCAAATGGTGGTGCTGTTACGTGGAACAGCAGTAAACAAGCTACGGTAGCGGATTCAACCACAGAATCTGAGTACATCGCTGCATCTGATGCTGCAAAAGAGGCTGTATGGATCAAGAAATTTGTTTCTGATCTTGGTGTAGTTCCTAGCATTGGTGATCCTGTGAAGCTTTTTTGTGACAACAACGGAGCTATAGCACAAGCCAAGGAACCAAGATCACACAAGACAGCAAAGCATGTACTCAGAAAGTACCATCTGATCAGAGACATTGTTGATCGGAAGGACATAGAGATGAGGAGAGTAGACACTGAAGAAAATGTAGCAGATCCGATGACAAAATCTTTATCGAAAGAAAAGCATTTTCGTCATGCGGAAAGTATTGGGATAAAGAACCCATAAATGTCTGTTACGATTTTATTATCTGAACCTGATTTTGGATCGGGGACAAATTTTATGTAATCATTATATTTGATTAAATTTGAAGGACATTATTATTTTCTTTAAAAGGCAAGTTTCATCATTTAAAAGTTAATATCAATATTTTATTCAAAACATTGATATCAAGCTATACAAATGTAGTTCCTAAGATGTCTTCGAGACATTCTTGAATTTCCCCAGTCAAAGAAATCATTATGAAGAAACAAAGAGGGACTATCAATGATATTCATAATTGACTGGTACATGTTGTTAAGATAAAAGGAAGGGGTCCTTGATATCTAAGAGATATTCTTATACATGTAGGCACTAGTCGGAATGACTAGCAGTGCTGGAAGACTCGCACTCTAAATATTCTCACATGGAAACAAAACCTTGAAACAAGGGGACACTGAGAAACTTAGAGATATGAAGAGACTCCAAAGTTTGAGAGCATCATGAGTCCATCACTGGGTAAGTTGCATGCTTAGATTACAGCTCAACGCTTACCGTAACTGGAAAGTCATAACAGTTGTAGTTGGGCATGTGATAAACCTTGTAGGATGGAATGATGTTTCAAGAAAACATGCATCCCCCCATTCCTTTTGGGGCTATACACTCGGGGCCTTCTTAATAGGATAAGTAAAATGAAATATGTGGCCACAGGCAAAACAAAAGAGTTTCTGTTTTGATGTTTCAATACTTATACCTGAATCAGAAAATTAGATCAGGCTTAACAGGTGTTCCAAACCATGACCTGTGCCGCATCTAGAGATGTAAAAGGATGTCGAAGGAATCAGTCATATACCTTATTTTAATCGTAAAGAACCACATGGTTCACCTCGATTAATCTATAAAAGAGGATTTAAAGTTTTGTAAATTGGGGGAAGTTAAGTCTAGGTGGAGGCCACTTACTTCTTGCATACTCATATGAGTATGTGGCCAACACTACAGAATCCTACAGAGTCACACCGAACTCGCAACGGAAACGGAGTATGATGATTAAATTACAATGAAACAAACTTCACATGTAACTTTGATGAACCAGGCATGAGTAGCTGAGAGAATGTACATCTAACCCAAGACGGCATTCTCGAGTAATACTTTATGTGCAGTGCGTGCACGGAGATAGCCAATCCGGTGCGTTCGTGCAAGTGGGAGATTGTTGGTTATGCCCGAACCCGATATTGTATCATTCGGGTTATCGGATATCGACCCGATAACCATAACCGACATTATGGGCCCACTCGGGCCCAAGTATTAATTATGATTCATATTAATTAATAATAGATTAATTAATCCATGATTGGGCTTTTAGAAAGCCCATTAGGTGGGCTTTTAGAAAGCCCACTAGGTCATGACCACAGGGTATTATAAATACCCTAATATGACTCATAATTAGATATACAACACACACCAAAGAAATCCTAGCCTCCTAGAATTCGAGCTCCCTCCCTAGTGAGTCGATTTTCGTGGCTTCCTCCCCGGTTCAATCAACGGTTGATCATCTAAACACCGACAAGGATCTAACCTATCCTCCGAGGTGTTTTCCGGTCATCTAAGACGTTCCCGAGTGACGTGGTGGACGAAATTGAGGCGCAACACTTGAGGCGTTAAATCCTAAATTCGGCAAGCTCCAGAATCAAAGGAATCGGCAGTTATTCGGTACAGTTGGCAAAAGTACCGAAGTTTGGTAACGATCTCTAAACGATATCTTAATTCTCTTAATTATTCTAGATCTTTATTGTTCGATGATATCCCGTGATTTCCGCCTCGGGATTGAGAAAAGTCATCGAAAAACCCAACAGTTGTATCTCAGTTATATTAATTTGCAGGTATCAACAAGAATAGAAAAAGTCGTAGAATGACGTGAATTTCATTTGAGCGCAACTTTGACTCCCTTGTCGAGTATGAATTGCAATGTGAAGAGTGTAAAGAGAAATAAATCATAATCTAGTTTTTTTTTAATTTTTATTTATTATTTTTGTGTGAAACGATTAGATCTATTTCTTTCAAAATCTTTAATACTATTATTTTGTCTCAAAATTATACTACTTGGATGACTTAAGCTATACTTATTTTGCATTATGAATTTCTTAAATATATATTATTTCCATTGTCTAAAACTAAATACTATTATCTCAAAACCTTTTTCTTAACTGTACTACATATCTCAAATTTTTTCCCCCATTAATTATTATTTTTTATAATTAAAAAAAACTAATATACTGGATCTCATCAAAATTTTAAATTATCTCTGCTTTTTGCCACAGTAGTACTAGGACAAGTGACTTCTTCCGAAGTCCTCATGGTGCACGGAAAACTATCACCACATTAAATAAAAAAATGATTTTTAAAATAATTTATTATAGTCAAGTGAATCTTATATAAAAGATAAGGGAGGTGAATAAAAATGAGTAGGTTTACACATTTTTTCACGAGCCATTAACTTACCAAACAAACCCATCATGTTCAATATTCTTGGTTGTCGTTTTCAGAGCATTTACGAATTGCTTTCAAAACGGTCAGTGCAAAATGCCATATGTGTATGGTGCGTGTGAGAGGAACAAAGAAGAAGAAAGTGATCACTTTGACCCAACAACTTTCTTGAAAATGTCTAATATGACCCACATTTTTGGCAACTTGAAGTAAACAATATAGAATCAAATGGCTTGAAGATTCAATGTGTATTTAAAAAAAAATTATTTGGTTAATTGAAGTTATAATTTAAGACGATATCTAATGTCTTTATCTTGAGGGCAAGGCTAGATAACGTATTATCTCTTCATACAACAAAATAATTTAATATTAGAGAATTAATATTATTTAAATGGGTGTTTATATCCAATAAGACATTTTAAAATACAAAATATAGCTTAGCACACTAACACTAATACCTTCTCAGAGAGGATTAAGGTCTTTGGAAATTGCAAATACAAATAAGAAAGTGATCGCTTTGACAAAAAAAAAAAAAAATCCACAAGTTTACACTATCCAATTAGTTTTTCTTACGATGGTTAATTTCCTGCCGGATCAATATATAAGTTTGTCCGAGTATTTGAATAAAACACCCCAAGCTCAATGAATGGTGAATTTTTTTTTTTTATGGTCTTTTTTTAGTCACATTTATTGTCATTTTAAGGTCTTCAACATACCTAACTTTAAATTTTAACTTTCCAAAGATATATATATATATATATATATATATATATAAATATTCTACCTTTGTAATAGGAAAATCTTATTTTTTAATTTATAAATAATTAGTATTTATAAAGTTTGTAATACTAATTGGTCTACCCATAAGCTATCAGTAAAATTTGATTGCAGAAATGTTGATCAATTTCTGACACCTACAATTTACTCATCGACTAACCTGTTACCGTCAACTGACATGTGAAATTAGACCATCGGTCGGATATTATACCTCAAACCGATAATCAAAGGGTATGTCAAAATTAAGGAGCTTGTAATGACAATAAAAACAACTAAAAAGAGATTATTAAAGTGACCAAAAAGTTTTCATCTGAGTCAGAGAGTTTTGTGTGATATTTAGATACATGTAGGGAGTTTCATCATGGGTCTCGACATGCCAACGTGGCACTTAACGCCACTTCCCGTCACAATGTCACAAATATGTAGCTTTAGAGCTTTCGCGTGGTTGCTAGGATAGCCTAGTGGTAATTCCACAGTACCTCCAAAGTAGAGGTTGTGGGTTCAATCCCCACATGCACCAAAACTGCATTGAAAAAAAAAAAAGCTTTCGCCGTTAAAACAATACGTTGGGGTTCGTGCAATATGTTTAGACAAACTTAGGGAGTTTTAAATGTCAAAATCCTTAGAATCAATGAGAAGCAAATAAATTTATGGGGTCCACCGTCATGCATAAGTCGTTGGCCATATATTAATGTTTACTTATATAGTTTAAGAAATGTCTCTATACTAATATAATAATAAATTTGATCTATTAATGTGTATTGTATCTATCGCCATTTGTGAGCCGTGCGTTATGCCGAGCTTTTGGTATAAACTACGTGTGTAGCTATATATTGAAGATTATAGCCGGCTCACATAAAATGCTGAACCTAAACAATAAAATTAGTCAATTAAATAAATAAATGTAACAAAAGAATAACGAGTCCAATTGGAAATTCCAATGACAACTTTTTCAAAATAGACGCGTATTCAAATTGAAAAAAAGTTATTTCAATCTAGTGTTCTCTTTTTTCTTTTTTATAATTACTATTTTTAGCAAACACCTTAATTTCAAACTAAAAAAATAACAAGAATAAAAATGAGTTGTTTCGTCAATACCTATATGCAAAAACATCTTGAAATTATGTCATTAAGTGTCTTCTTAAATTACGAGTTTAAAGTTTGACGTGCGCGGAATTCACGTAGTTTGATCATATGTGAATAGTAATCTTTGGTTCTTCTGCCGAAATAGAGTCGATGTTAGTCTAAATTTTTTTTAGCCTTTGACTTCCATAAAAATCGTTTGATATGATTGATTATGAGCTTGGATCGACCTTTATCTTTTTGAGATAAACATTACGTTAGTATTATCATTTTTACGTTAATTTTATTGTTAATTTGTTTATGCTGAGACTGAGAATAGTGTTCTCTTGACATGGAGAAGGCCTCTCTAAAATTGCAAATAGAGTTTTTTTTTTTTTTGGTGTATTCACATTAACAAACAACAAAGGTTTTAAGAAAATAATAATAAAGCCAAGATAAGGGCCAATTCAAATGGGCTTTGAAGAGAGCCATTTTTTCAGCTGTACAATGGCCCAATTAGAAACTCGCTTCACATTTTATGTTCATGTATGAAACTAATTTATCTCATTTTTTACCGCATATTTTTTATATGAAAAAAATTGCCATTAGATGGAAAGTACTTAAAATGTAAATAATTAATAGTAAAATGAAATAATATGAATATTCATGGCCCTTTATTTGAGTTTCAAAGTCTAGAGACTAAAAATATTAATACTTAAAACACACTACTTGGTACTTAATTAAGCAAAAAAAAAAAAAAGTACAACATCTTCCTACGCTGCCAATATCACGAAGAAAAAAAAAGCTCAAATAAACAAAACCCTACGCCAACTAGCCAAAAACACTTGAATATCCCTTGAAAAATTTACATTCTTCAACCTAACAAGAATAGTGAACGTTTACGTCGATGCAGTATTTGAACTTGTATCGTTGATACACAAAGTTCAAACGCCCTCGTAGACATCCAAAAATGCGACGAAGAAAAAAAACACTTAAAATATACTTAAGAACATTTCACACCCGGAAAAATTACCGACTAGAAGCACTGTTGTAGAGGATCAATTGGAAGGTACATGGTAGTATTTGCCTCCGCACGTGCACCTGTAGACGACGGGGCAGGACTCGACCGAGCACTTGAAGCTTACCATCACTCTCTTGCACGGAAAGCACGGCCCGCAAGCTCGCGAACAGTCTGGCAAGCTCGACCCCGTTGGGTACATCTCCATTCCTAGTTCTTCGCGATGCCCTTTGTCTCTCTTCTTCGTTGAGCCTTCAGTTTTCTGCAGCAAAATTTTACCCTTAAAAATCTTGCAATTCCTTAATTTAAGTCACTCTTCCGACCACACTATCCATACAACACCACTTCACGCACATATATATATTAGCGGAACCAGGAACTGTAGTTAGGGGTTCAGTAATGAAACTCAAAGCTTGTTTGCATATATATATATATATGTATGTATGTATATATATACACACACACGGGTAGTACAATGCTCGATTTCACTTTGTATACAACTCTCTAGATTTTTCTTCTATAGCTACAAAAATTCCGATCTTTCTATACCTTTGAGCATAATGATATGTGACATTAGAAAATAATATAGTCTATAAATATACTAGCAAACTTATTCTATAATTTGTAGAAATGTGTATTGATTTCAACAAATGAAATCATCAGGGTTCGGAAGTTTGACCTCGTTAGGGTTCGTGTGAGAGGCGTGGTCGTTGGTGCCACGATCTTCGTGTCGATAGCTAACTGATGACACATATGTAAAATAAAATCACGAAATAGGAAGTGTCTAAAGATATCATGCAAATATAATATAAAGCCTATTTGAGTACATAAAAAAATGTCTCTTATGGTTGAAGTGTAGATGGAACTCGGTACCGATATATATAGGTTTTGGAAGAGTCTATTGTTTCCCGGTAACTAGTAAAATGGACTGCGACCGGTAAAACAACCGAGACATACCGTTTGATAACTGAATTTGTCGGTCTTGAATCGGCAAACAGTACTGATGAGAAAACCGAGATATATTTGCAAGTCAAAAATTTGATCAGTTTCTAGTACCGATAATACCGGTTCCTAAGTTATACAAAAGTACGGGGGTTTTAAACCGGTCCCAGAAGCCGAATGTGTATATATATGTATATAACAAGTTGAGATGACATGAGTATATATGAATGAACTTACATTGATGAGGTCTCAAGGCAAAGGTGGAATATTCAGCCATGAAACCTAGCATAAGTACCAGAATCAGTAGCAAATGACCATTTTGGGCTCCAAGAGAGAAGCTCTTCATACTAATATATTCTCACGGATTTCACTCTATTATTTCCTCCGTAAGTGGCAGACTTAATAAAGAGCTTGTAATGATGAGCTAACACTTGATCAAAAGAGCTAGCTCCATTACATATATGTAGTGTACCAAGGATAGAAATCGTGTCAAAGAGGGCAGCTATACGTACATATATATATATATATATGAATGTGATGAAAAATCTATATATACTATATAGAAGCTTTAAATGTGGAAAGAGGGTACAGCACTATCTCATTCACATGATCCACGGCTATCTTTTTAAGGCTTTGATGTGCTCTCGGATGTCATATACCTCCACCATATATCCATTCATTTATTTTGATTTTTTTTAAATCTCTCAAGTTTAAAAAAAAAATAAGAAAATTGATATTTATTGATCCCCAAAAATGTGCGCGCTCACATATATATACATATAGTAAAACTTTGATAAATTAATACTCGATAAATTAATAATCTCGATTAAATAATTATTTTGGTTCCCCGACTCGGGCCTAACTAGCTAAATTAATAATTCGCTAAATTTACAAGATAATAATCTTTTTAAAAATATATAAGTCCCAACTAATGTATAAATTAATAGCTCAATATAAAAATAATAATATTACATGTATAATTACGTATTCAATAGAGAAATAAAATATAATATTGCATAACTAGTTATGTAATCATCTTATATAAAGTCAAATTACACTAATTAACCAATCATGTAGTGTTTTTATAATATGACGACGGAGTTATTTACCTATTTTTAAATTTATGTCTCCTTCAACTTCAACTCTAACCTTCCACATAACATTAAGAAGTTGGTCTGGTGGTGTATTTTCGTGATGTTTTTTTTTTTTATTATTCTAAGTGATTGTTGCTTGCTTAAGTGCCAATTAACTTTAGAAGAGTGAACGTTAAATTCAAACGAGTCAAGATGTGAGCGAATATAAAGTCATCATCTTAAAGCTGATCTTTTTTTTTATAGATTTTGTATTATTATTACAAGATAGTTATTGACTAGCTCATGAACATGGAAGCTTCATATAAATTTAATATTCATAAAATAAAAAGATCGATAATTTAATAATCATACATGTTTTGGAATTTTGAGTGCCTAATCTGACTATGGAGATAATTAATGAGGAGTTCACGTGCAAAAGCATTTACTATAATATATATATATATATATATATACAGTAGTTTTAAATAGTGAAAATATAAAAATAATGACAGAGATGAAAGATTTGGCGGGTAACTGAAGAAGGGCTCTGCCATAAACGTGAAGTTCAGAGCTTGGAATTGAATGAACTTGCTTCGATTCAAATCCTTACATTTATAAGTCATTATGAACATTGACTGTTCTTATATCTATATCTATATATATATTAGTCATTTTTTTTAATGATTTTATATATACTCCCTCCCTCAGAGCTTGTATCCCGTTGTGCCGAATTCATTTGTATTGGGATAACGACGGGGCATCTATGAATGCCATTTATTGCTTCTTCTCCTTCTTTATCCAATGCTTTGAACAACTATGGTTTCCCACATTAGTTTTCGCTATAAATAATGATTAACTTAAATACATAGATTTAATGTTCATGCAAATAAAAAGTTTCTCTTAATGTTAGAACATTAAATTTATCATCAGACTCTCGAAAATTTGATTCTTGCAAGATTCGCCGCGTCTATCGGCTATGAACGTCCCATTATACTACAACATAGTTCTGCGAGAAAGAAGACAAGTTGGATGGTCTAGTTTCAACTAAGGTGTTAAATTTTGCAATTTTCCATGAGATATCGACCGATTTTCGTTTTTTGAGGATTTGCGAAAGGAAAACCCTTTCGTTTCGATGGATTTTTATCATTTTTCGCGAAATTCGCATGGGCAAGTGGGTGGAATATCGTGTTTCGTTTTTGTGAGTAAAAATTGCGAAAAATGGTTGGAATTTCGCACAAAATCATATTTTTGGTAGATTTCGGCAAAAATACCAATTAAATTTTCGGCAAAAGTAATTTAACTGAATAATATACACTTCAAATAATATTATACACTTAATATACATATTAACTTCACCGAACATACATATACACTTAATATACATATTCATTTAATATTATACACTTCAACTAATATTAAATTTGTTAACATACATATACAATTAACATGCATATTTACTTAATATTGCACACTTAATTAACATACATATTCGCTTCGCATAATAAATTTACTTAATATTATACACTTCACTAATAAAATGACTTAATATGATACATTTCACCTACATCCTTAAGTTACAAATATGTTTTGCTGTATACAATTATGTCTCGTATTTATTAAATATGTCATTTGAACCTATATAAATATCTTGCTTAAATACTCAATTTTTTTTACCAAATATCCGTCGAAAACCCCATCGGCATGCGATATGCCCATGCGAAAAATGCGGTATATTCGGCATGCCCTTTTTTTACGATTTGCCCATCGACATACCCATCGGCAAACGATATATCCGTAAAACAAAAAATACGAAATGACATAGACAAACGACATTTTAAACCTTGATTTCAACACACAAATCTTAACTTGAACTTTGATTTTTGCAAGATTCCATTGTTCCAATCCAATCAGTTATGAAAACTCCATATACCACAACTGAGTTCTCGAAGAAAGCATACAAGTTGGAAAAGGCCTACTTTCTATATTGACAAAACTTAACTTGAAACTTCGATACGTGGAGGATTATGCTGCGTCAGCCATGAACGTCCTATTAGGCTATAATAGAGTTCTGGGAGAAAAAAGGTGCATTGGAAGGCCTAGTTTCTAGGGGGTGAAAATTCGATTTTTTACTTATTTTATGTATACCCTGACCCGCCCCATGTATAATCGTGTTAGAAGATGAGACCAAGACCCGTCTTATTTAAATATCATGTTTATCGTGTCTACCCGTTCGACCCATTTAACAAATTTACATATTTTAAAATGATAAATTAATTCAATTTATACTTGTTTAACTTAATTTATTTCATTATATTTATCTAAAATTTTAAATTTTACGAACAATTTTTTTGGTTCATCAATTAAACAACATAATTAATAAAATAAAAAAGCATGGATGTCATATATAATATGTTTAAAACACTCAATAAAACATATAATTAAAATGAAAAAAATGCAACTTTGTGCTCCTTAATCATGTCTAATTGTGTCTCATCGTGTTACCGTGTTTTGTCGTGTTTACTGTTGATGTGGTTTCGCACACCAACAGTCACAAAAGCTTGTGTATGGGATTTCGATTTGAATTTGTTAAAGAAATTCGTGGATCTTGAGTTCCGCGTCGTCAATAGTTTGGACGATGACAAAATATAATAAAGTAGTAAAAGCACCAAGGTTTTTTTTAGAGTGGTTTGTCCCAATGCTGTAGTTGAATACGTCCTCTTTAAGTTTATTGATTGGAAAAAAGATCAAACATTACCACAGTCCACAAGCCGATTCCCAATTGATCGAAAAAAGATAAAAGAAAACACTCCGAAAAATACAAACTCCCAAAGACTCTTCTCTCAGGTGATGCTTGCGTGGCGTGTGATGGGGCTGTCTTCTTGTTTTTATAGGCCTTTGATTTCTTTCATTGGAGCTTCCCATTTGAACGTTGGTAGTGGCTCTGAGTTTGACGTTTGACTTAATGCCGAGCTGACACGTGGGCCACTTCTTGAGAGAATTGCGTTGTAGTGGACTTGACTTGGTGTCGTGGGAGTTTGAATCTTGGTCGCGACGCTTTTTCTGGTCGGGCTTCATAGCGTTTGAATAAGGCTGTGATTGGTTCTGCTCGGGCTTCTTGCTGGTCGTAGACTTCTGCTCACGTCCCTTTTTGGCAATTTTCGCCCCGGACGAGCTTGGTTGTTGGGCCGAAGAGTCTGCTCGGACCTGGGCCTTGTTTTCTCTGTGATGGGCCTCAATTCGTATCTTTTAGAGGCCCTTTTGCATAAATAATTGTATATATTCATGTACTCTGGTCTTAATTATTTGGATCGTAAATTTAATTGATGTGACTTTATCGTCTCTAATACGCAACGAATTTACACATCAACGTTTACGTTTATTTAATCGTGTCTGACACGGTTGGACCCAAATCCATTTATGGTTGACAAAAATCCGTTTAAATCGTGTCGTAATCGTTTCGTGCTTCGTGTCCATTCCAATATTGCAAACCCTAGTTTCTAACCACAAATCTTAGCTTAAAACTTCGAATCTTGCCTGATTTTGTTGTGTCAATCACCTATGAGCGCCCCAATATGCTACAGAGAATTCTTGGAGAAAGAAGACAAGTTGGAAAGCCGATTTTCCATCTACAAATCTTAACTTGAAACTTCGATTATGATAAGATTTTGTTGCGTCAATCAGTCATATTACATTATGTGACAAGAGAGTTCGAGAGAAAGAAGACAAATTGGAATGCCAAGTTTCTACCCACAAATCTTAGTTTGGCACATTATCATCACAACTTCAAAACTGCATTTTCAGCTATGGACCAACTGTTTTTATTAATTGTTTTCATGAGTTCTATACAATGATTTATGCTCTAGTTTTGTTGTATGTTGGGATTGTTTAATGAACTTATATTCATGATAGATTAACGTAAAAAAAAAAATGGTCTGTGAAGGTGAGCTGTGTTGAAAGAAAAGAAATTGATTTGTCCTTTGCCTAGCTGGAAAGGAAAAGTGATTTTTTCCCATTGATTCTTTACTTTTGGTGCTGAAATTAACTCTAATTTGCACAAAGAAGTTCACACTTTGTATGTTTTAATCTTCTTTTTCTTACTCGTCTAGAAAGTACGAGAGACTGGCAAAGTGGTAGTGAGACATTGTCGTACCAAAATGACACAATTATATACAAGCTATTAGTAACTTTTACTCGTTTATTTCCAACAAAATTAGCAAAAGTGGCTTGAGGACTTGATAACTGATGCGGGCATAACCCACGCATGTTCCGAGAGGCGCTTAGAAGGACGATCCTGGAAGATTATAAGGCGAGTTAAGAAGAGGCGTTCATGAAGAAGTGGCGCTCCGAGAGGCGAACCCGGAAGAAAGTTCGGAGAAGGGCTTCTGCGAGAGTCCCAACTTTGATAAGCCAAAACTGGATAAAAAAGGACCAAAAACACTGACTTCGTCTTTTGAACGGAAATTTTATTATCTTTAATTTTGTCGTTTTACTTTATTTTGTTGTCATTTTTATTTTAAAGAAACTACGTGTCATTTGTGGTTTAGGGATTTGTTGATGCACTATATAAGCATCATTTGTTGTCTTGTAATGGTTAGAGATTGAATGAATGAAAATTGGAACTTTGAGTTCCGTGTTGGGTGTCGGTGTCCTCAGACACCGATTCCCTGGTCGTATCTGCGGATCCATACCCTAAAAGGATCTCCGCTGACCAACAAGAAATTGTAATCGTTGATTTGTCACACGGTTTGACCTTTTAAATTCTGGGTTAGAGTCCCATACCAAAAACCTTGTCAAACCGTCTGTTTCAAAAACAACTTACAATTAATTGTCTCAAATCGTGATGAGTTATCCATTATTTTAATATATTAATGTGTTATCTTGTTTTATTTCGAGCCTTGAGTATTAATAAATAAGATTATCATAATCAATAAATATCAAGAACGCGTACCTTATCAAATTTGAAGTCTCTGAATCCGTTCTTGAGGTTGTCTGCACTTACTGTGAAGAAAATTCACCCAGAAGCCTTCCGATGTATGCTCCGGGACTACGTCGTGGGGATGCATGGGCTCCCACTGGATAAAACTCGAATATCTGAAACCCAAAAATCCCTTATAGGGGCTCAGAGAAAATCGCAGAAACTAAGAGAGAGAAAGAGAGAGAGATTTCGAATTCTCTAAATTATGAGGTGTGTGTTTCAGGGTTACCGGGTCATTATATTTATAGTGAATAGCCCAACTACTTTGGAGAAAATCTCTCAACTGATTTTGAAAATTTTATTCCAACTAATTGGAGATATTCACTCAAAGATTTGATTTAAATAAATTAATTAAATAAAGAATAAATCTAATTTAAATCTTTTCAGAAAAACCCTAAAATTTAATAAATTAAATCTTTATATTTTCTAAGATTTATTTAATTTAAAACCACATATTATATATGTATTAATAGATTTTAAATACCTCTCTCATTTAAATATTTCAGGTATAAATACCAATATTTAATTTCTCTAATTTAAAATTATTATATTAGAAAAATGAATACAATTAGAATTTAGAGTAATTCGCAGCACAAATACTAATGTCCTGTTTGGTTTGGTAGAGTTTTTAAAAATCATTTTCTTGTTTTCTCCTTGTTATACTTGAAAATTGAATATGAAACTTAATTTGGTGAAAAGTAACTATTTATTTGATCTTATAAAATGATTTGTCTTTTAGTGTAAAAGTGGGGTGATTTGGAAATGAAAAAAAAAGAGAGTTGTTTTCTCTTTTTTCAAAAGTGAGTTGGATTTGGTTTATATGATTACATATTTATAGATTACCATAATATGTTATGAATTCAATATTTTCTTTTTTAAAAATATTAATCACCAAACATAATTTATATTTTTTTTCTTTTAAGAAAACACTGCTTACCAAAGGTAATTTCGAAAATTAAAAAAAAAACCAGATTTGAAAATTAATACTCATAAATCAATTTTCGAAAAACGAAAACAAAACGAGAACACTGCCAAACAGGTGCTTGAAAAGCATATATTAGATATTTATTTTTTTGTTTTAATTAGTCAAAATATCAATATTTCTAAGATTGTTTAAGACAATGTATTATAATTTTTATTAGGGATAATAGCGGCATAAGTCCTCAACCTTTACTCAACTGGGGCGGCATAGCCCCAATCACATTTAATAGCGGTATAAGTACCAAAAGATGATTTCCGTCCATATTTGACTAACGGAAGTAGTCAACGTTTGCGTGGTCAGCTTCTCGTCAACGTGGACGCCACATAGTCCGACATGTCACCATATATGTCATCCTCGCGTCATCAAATTTAATGCAAAATTAATTGAATCCCTCCATCACCCTTAATTTTGCATTAAATTTGATGACACGAGGATGACGTGTATGGTGATATGTCGGATTACGTGGCGTCCACGTTGACGAGAAGCTGACCGCGCAAACGTTGACTACTTCCGTTAGTCAAATATGGACGGAAATCATCTTTTGGTACTTATACCGCTATTAAATGTGGTTGGGGCTATGCCGCCCCAGTTGAGTAAAGGTTGAGGACTTATGCCGCTATTATCCCTTTTTATTAAAATAAAATATACTGTGAGTGAAGAACAGAAGCAATTTTGTATGAATTGGAGTATATTGCAGCCCATCAAAGCCCAGGAGCCCATCTCTCACCGTCGTTCTGGTTCTCCGCGTCGCCGTCTTCTTCCTCTCGCAGCTCGCAGACTCAGACTCAGGTAATGACCGAACTCCTCTCTTTCTCATTCAAGCGAATCCCATCTCAGAGCCAGTCATGAGCTCGCTTCTCCGAGCACGAAGACCCATCTCCATAACCCTCGCCAAAACCCCACCGCTTCAGCTGCTCCACCCCAAACCCGACCCCACCCAGAACCCGCCCCGGCCCCACAACCCGTCGAGGGCTTCGCAGACCCGCCTCTTCGCCGCCGCCGCCGGCCAGTTCCCCGAGTACGAGATGCCCTCCGTCACGTGGGGCGTGGTGCAGGGCCGCAAGGAGAAGCTCGTCGCGCGCGTCATCATCTGCGACTACCTCAAGGGCTTGGGGATCGTCACCGAGGAGCTCGAGGGCTTGGAGATGCCGTCCACGGTCGAGATCATGAGGGCGAGAGTCGAGTTCCTCCAGAGGCTAGGGCTCACCGTCGACGACATCAACCAGTACCCTCTCATGCTCGGCTGCAGCGTCAGGAAGAACCTCATCCCCGTGCTCGGCTACCTCGAGAAGATCGGGGTTCAGAGGTCGAAGCTCGGCGAGTTCGTCAAGCTCTACCCGCAGGTCCTGCACGCCAGCGTCGTCGTCGAGCTCGCGCCCGTCGTCAAGTTCCTCCGCGGGCTCGACGTGGAGAGGGATGACATGGGGTTCGTTCTGATGAAGTACCCCGAGCTTCTCGGGTTCAAGCTCGAAGGGACGATGAGCACTTCCGTTGCTTACCTCATCAGTATCGGCGTTTGCCCGAGAGATATCGGCCCGATGGTGACGCAGTACCCTTATCTCCTGGGAATGAGAGTTGGGACGATGATCAAGCCTCTTGTTGAGTACTTGGAATCTTTAGGCTTGCCTAAGAAGATTCTGGCTAGGATGTTTGAGAAGCGGCCGTATATACTCGGATACGATCTCGACGAGACTGTAAAGCCGAACGTAGATTGTCTGACAAGCTTTGGGGTAAGAAAGGAAGTGCTTCCATCAGTAATCGCTCAGTTTCCGCAGATCCTCGGGCTGCCGTTGAAAGCGAAGCTATCGTCGCAGCTCTACTTTTTCAACTTGAAGCTCAAGATCGAGCCCGAAGCTTTCGCCCGAGTGATCGAGAAGATGCCGCAGATCGTCGGCCTCAAACAGAACGTGATTCTAAAGCCCGTCGAGTTTCTCTTGGCGAGGGGATTGCCCTTTGACGACGTGGCGAAGATGGTGCTGAAATGCCCGCAGCTGATGGCTTTACGCCTGGATCGGATGAAGAACAGCTTCTACTTCTTCAAATCCGAGATGGGACGGCCGTCGCAGGAGCTGGTGGAGTTTCCCGAGTTCTTCACGTACAGCCTGGAGTCGAGGATCAAACCGAGGTACCAGAGAATGCAGAGCAAAGGCGTTCGGAGCTCGCTCGATTGGTTCCTGAACTGCAGCGACCAGAGATTCGAGGAGAGGCTGGAAGGGCGTTATATCGAGGCCAAGAAGGCAGGCCCGTCGTTTTGCATGGGCGGGAAGTTGGAGCTCCCTGGCAGCGAAATCGTGTCCGACGAGGAGGAAGAAGAAGAGATTGGAAAGGAAGTGCTTTACACAAGAACTGTATCTGTTTAGTTGAGTTTGTATTGTAACGATGGTGATTCCGGTTCATTGGGAGTTATACGCATAGTGATAGTAAATCCAATCCTTATAAGGTTATTTTGGTCTTTTGTTTTGTTCAAACCCTTTTTTCTTTTTTTTAACTAAAACCGGAAATCCATGTGTATCGTGATTCTGTCTCAAATTTATTATTATTGGCGGAGGAATACCGTGGTAACAGACTATCAATGGGGCTCACAATGATTGAACCAAAATACCTCAAAAATAAAAACAATCCAGAAGACTCAAAACTAACCAAAACAAAAACATCATTTTAAACAAGTCTAAAATGAGCGAGGGATTCGAACCTTCGATAGTTCTTTGTTTCGAACTATACCGGTTTCATTGGAAAAGCCTAATTATTGGAGAATAACGAGTGGCTTTTAGTCTGATTTCTTTTCCCTTAACTCTTGACTCCTGCTGGAACGGACTAAGACAAGACTGGCCCGTTCTGCCATAAGTACCTCCGTCCCAGGATCTGGATCTGGTCCAACCGGACAGAACATTAACGCATTCGGAAATAAACGGTTCATCTTTATCAACACTCATTTCGTTCAAAGTTCAAACCCTTGCTTTATGGATCCGTACTGAAAATGGAAATACAACCACAGAGTTCGGCCTTTTCTGTGAATCGGAAGAAGTTGCACAAAATAATTCTTCTTTTTCGGAAAAATGAAGAAGACAATTGAGAAATATGCTCAAAACTAGGGGTGAGCATGGGTTGGGTTGGGCCGCCCCGATGCTTTTTATGGACCTGACCCGATCACTTCGGGTTCCAAAAAAAAAGCCCGATCCGACCCAAACTTTTTTAATGCCCGAACCAAACCGACCCAATAAAAATCGGGTTGGGTTGGTTTGGGTCGCTATGGCCCGATTATTCAAAATTTACTATTATATAACAAAATATATTATGAAAAAAATACATCAATGTAACTCAAAATTCAAGTAAAAATATCTCAAACAAATTTAATCAAATAAACATACACCAAACAATATAAACACATGAAAATGAGAGATTGAACGGTCTTTGAATGTAAATAAAGTTGAGAATGAGAAGTTTTAAACACTAAAGATTGCACTACTTGAAATAAATATTAATATAAAATATATATTAATTATATTGGTCGGGTCGGGGTCTCCGACCCGACCCAAGGTTTTGGACCCGACCCCGACCCGAATAATAATCGGGTCCGGCCCGATCCGACCAAATTTTGAACGGGTTAGATTGGGCGAGTTAGATTGGGGTCGGGTCTTTAACGGATTGGGTTGGGCCATCGGGTTGGGTCTAAATTGCTCACCCCTGCTCAAAACTACGAGAATGTTGCTCAATTTTATAAATCACAATGCGAATGGTCTTAATAATCTCGTTCTCGAATGACTCAACAACAAGAAGCTCAATCTCACTGAATCAAGTACTATAGAAATGATATGAAACAGTACAAGACTGATGAAGTTCTGTCAGAGTTATGGTTCTTACCCGATGACTTTGGGATATTTAATAAAAAACTATAGGATCTTAGTATGGTTCTTGCCTATGACTACTTTGGGAAAAGAAGGAATAGAGGATTATAATTATTAGGGTAAACTGCGGCTAATGTACCCAATGTTTGATCTTCTGCGGATTATGTACCCAATGTTTAATCTTCTGTCGGATTATATACCCATGTAACCATGTTGTTCTATAGAATCTGATGATACATCGAGGGAATATCAAATACCAGGTTGACAATATCATCAGAAAATACATCCTTTCCACTTTTTAATAATTGAATATCCGTGACTTTATAGCATCCAAAAATTACTCATAACACCAATTAATCATTGTAACAATTAATCCGAAAAGTGAATCGACCAAACGAATAAGACCCTTTACTATGAAGTTTTTCTTTTCTTTTCTCTCTCTCTTTTTTTAGGCAAAACTCCATTGTTTATGTTTAGGTCCTCAATACGATATTTTTCTATTTACTAATCGATATTATTATACGTTTAATTTATTAAACATATTTATAAATTTGTATCTTTTTTTTTTATATATTTTATACAAATCTGTGGCGCATAATGTAGATACCCATCAGTATATATATCAATAGAATTTTATCATTGTATCGGTATTTAAATACGGAACTCCGCATTAGTACCTAAGTTTGCAACGGGATTTGATAATCCGAGCATTTTGAAGGCAGTAATATTAATAATGAATCAGAAATTTGTGATCGTTACATTTATTTGAAATACCATCTCATTTGTAAACAAAAGCCGAGCAATATTATCAAGCATGAGATTAACACGAGCGAAAGCACGCACAATAGGGCGGCTTCAAGCACCTGGCCGCCAGAATAAGTTGCGGATATTTTTTACCACACAGCTCGTAGCACGAGTTCCGGGTGCACCCTTCTATCTCAAACAAATTCCGGCACACTTTCAGCCCTTTCCCTTCTGCGCAGGCGGAGAAGGCAAGCGTCACGAGCACAAATGCCAAAGCAAGAGTGGCGATTTTCTTCATATCCGTGCCCATGATAACGTTTCACTAGCAAAATTCAAAATCTATTAGTGAACATCGTGAAATTTACAAGATATTCTTCGTGGATTTACTCATTGATCCGTAAGAAAATCATAATTATACTATTCTGCACACAATTAAAAATTCGGACAAAATTATGAGAACGAAAACTTAAATACTCATTGATTGATAGCTGTATTTTCATCATTGATGAAACAATTGACTAATAAATATCAGAAAGAAAATTCAAAAAAAAAGAAAAAAGAGAATAAATCTTCAGAAGATGACTCGTATTTTTATGAGCGTGAGAATAAAACTTACCACCAAGACACAACGAAGCACTCTCTCAGTGAATGGAATAAAGTTTTGGACAGGACTGAGAAAGACGAGGCGATATGTTCTATATATTTATACACATTTTGTGACCGAAATAACCCTAGGATTAACTCCAAAACATTAACAGAAACGTATGCATTAATGTCATTTATTTCATTTATGCGTAAATCTTTTACTTCCTTTATTTGCATGTCTTATTTCCTTTAATCGTTTGATGATCACAAGCTTCTATTTTTCACCAAGATTTAGGTGTGGTTTTACTATAACCAGTAATAGTGTACACGTGAACAAAGGATATCATATTATGAATGAAAATTTGAGTATTTACTCAAGAAAAATTTGTTTCTTTATCAAGTAGTAGGCTTGATCGAAGATACGACTTTGTCGAGATCGGAGGTGGTAGGCTCACGATTGAGCGTTAGAAGAAAGTTAAACATGGTGGATGTTAAGGTTTATTTATTTACTTCGGTTATATTTAGATGATGAATGACGTTGCCAAAAAAATTCCTTTGCATTAAATTCGTGTGTAGGTTGGTTTTTTCGGAATACGTAGTTTGTCATAATATTTTTTAAATCCGGCATATGTTTGTGTTATCACAGTTTTGTTTTCGCAATAAGTGAACGTGTCTATTATTAAATATGACACGGGGTCATGAAACCAATGCGAGCCCGGTTATTATTATGAAGAAGAAAAAAAGCCAAATTCCCTGAGCCCAAGTCATATATATGTTATTTTTTACATATCAATCAAGATAAATATAGTTTAATTTAGATCTTTTTTTTCTTTTCAAAGTCTCTTATATATATATATATATATAATTATTTATTTATACTCTTCTAATGCCTCCTTATCATTGGCAGATATTATCAATACATGTGTTTCCGGTTTTTTAATTTTTTGGGGGATTTTCTTAACAAATTATCTTTGATTTTATAGAGTTGAAGTTTGACGTATCTTTAGTTCTCTACTATAGAAGCCTCTTTCCCTTCATAAATCCAATATGGCTAAATATTTATGTTCCTATTTTTAATAGGGATAATAGCGGCAGAAGTGGCCAAAGTTAAGCTAAGTGTGCAAATAAGTGGCCAAACCGATTTAATATCGGCATAAGTAGCCAAAGTTTACCAAACCGTGAACAATACAAATTCCATCTATTTCAAGTCAACGCCGTTTGCCACGTCATTTTCACAAGTGTTGAGTTTTGGCCACTTATTTGCACACTCGGCCTAACTTTAGCCACTTTTGCCGTTATTATCCCTTATGTTTTTACGTTCCAAAGTATTTTTTAGGGTTTATCTAGATTTTTTTCGTTATTTTTATTTTATTTTTCTTAAGATTTGACTAAAACTTGATTTCCGAAATAACTGATTCCGTTTTTTATATTTAGAACGCTAAATATTACTCTCAATTTTGAAAACATTAATATGTGTTATCGGTTTCACATGTAATTTACGATCATAGGATTTGACATAAAACCTCTATATATTTAATTATTAGGGACCATTAGATTTTTTTAAAGGAATTTGTACGAAATACTCATTTAGCCACAAGTTTTGTTTATTCAAATTACTCATTGTGTGTTTTAAAATGTACTAAAATAGGTATGTTTTAAAAAGTTTGTACAAAATAAAAATTTCGTTAATAATGTTGGCCTATGTAACGCCCCGGCTGCTCAATCGAATCGACAACTGTCCCCACAGGCCAACACGAGTCTTTCGTGCGTGCTTTGTCCTCACTCGCACGCTTCCCGAGAAACTTCCCAGGAGGTCACCCATCCTAGTACTACTCCAAGTCAAGCACGCTTAACTTTGGAGTTCCTATGAACGAGCAACCGAAAAGAAGATGCATCTTGTTGACATAGGTAGTACCAATCAATTCATTTAAGCCTCTTCGATCACACAGTCCCATACCTGTATGATCTCCGATAACCGTGCAGTCCCATACCTGCACAGTCTCGGGAACGTCCCATCAGCACATCCCCTTGCCCAGGCGACGTGGGATTGCACAGCTTACCCGGTCTTGCCCTCGTGGCTCACGGGATTAGTGACTGTCACAGCCTAACATTGTTAGCTAGAGCCGAGACTAAAATCGAGACTTTTTTACATTATTTTATTAAGATTATTAATTTTATGGTACCATGTTAGGAAATTTTATTGTATTTAATTAACGAAATTTCATAAAATTAATAATCTTAATAAAATAATGTAAAAAGGTCTCGGTTTTAGTCTCAGCACTAACTAACAATGTTAGGCCAACATTATTAACGAAATTTTTATTTGGTACAAATTTATTAAAACATACATATTTTAGTACATTTTAATACACACAATGTGTAATTGAAAAAAAAAAAAACACTTGTGGCTAAATGAGTATTTCGTACCAATTCCTTTAAAATAATCTAATGGTCCCTAACAATTAAGTATATAGAGGTTTTATGTCAAATCCTATGATCGTAAATTACATGTGAAATCGATAACACATTTTAATGTTTTCAAAATTGAGAGTGATATTCAGCGTTCTAAATTTAAGAAACGGAATCAGTTCTTTCGAAAATCAAGCTTTAGTCAAATCTTAAGAAAAACAAAAACAAAAAAATCTAGATAAACGCTAAAAAATACTTTGGAACGTTTTAAAAATAAGGAATAATAGCGGCAAAAGTGGCTAAAGTTAGGCCGAGTGTGCAAATAAGTGGCCAAAGCTCAACACTTGTGGAAATGACGTGGCAAACAACGTTGACTTGAAATGGATGGAATTTGTACTGTCCACGGTTTGGTAAACTTTGGCTACTTATGCCGATATTAAATCAATTTAGCTACTTATTTACACACTTGACCTAATTTTGGCCACTTTTGCCGCTATTATCCCTTTTTAATAAGGCAGGAATAGTCGGTGATTAACATTTTGTGGGTTTGTCGCGATTAATATTTTATAAAATATTCATAGGCGGACACATCTATATAAAAGCAAAATATTATCGGTTCAAAACCGCATCAGTATCTAAATGCTTATACATCTGGAAACTTCACATTTTATTTTCCGAAAAATTTGCATTGCAATCGATAACCAGAAGTTTGAGCATATCTATATGAATAACTTATTAATAAGATATCATAAAAACTTATTTAAGAATATCATCTCATGTATAATCATGATGATAATCGAAGCAATGTGATCAGACATGAGAGTTATAACAAGGGTGAAAGCACAAACACCTGTGCGAACTCTCGCACCTGGTCACAATAATAATCGGGTACAAGCCGTAACACAGGTCGCGGCACGAGCGCGGGCTGCAGTCTGTTTTCTCGAAAGTGTGATGGCATATCGCTAGATTCGGCTGCGTTCTCCCTTCGACGTCTGCCGAGAAGGCGAGCGCAACGAACGCAAGCACCAAAGCGAGAGCGGCGATTTTCCTCATCTCATTGGCCATGGTCACTTGTACTAGCAAAATTCACAATAAAAAAATAAGTGAAATTACAAGCTTGTTGTGTGAAATTACCTTTTTTTTTTTTGTGTAAAATGATATAATTTTTTTTTAAAGATTATTATGCACAAAGCTAGAAATTCAGACAAAATTATGAGAATACAATTACAAATAAAATACACCAATTTTTTTTTTCTTCAATATATATAATTTTGGATCACATATTTTACATGCTTGCATTCTAATTTCATTATTGATGCAAAATTAAATTGACAGAAATGACTATGCAAATACAATATTCAGAGAAGAACTATCAACATTAAACAAACCATACAAAAATTAAAACACAAATGTACCCATAACATGAAATAAAAAAATAAACACTAATTACTATGCATTTAGAATATTCAGAAAGTCTTGAATAATATATGAGCGTGACGATGAGATTATTTTAAAAAAGAAAAAAGAAAAAGAGGAGACACAAAAATTGGAGCTCACCACCACTCGACACGACAAAGCAGTCTCTGACACGCGCTCAGTGTTTGGATGTGGAGTTCGGACAGTGAAGAAGATGAGGCGATCTAGTCATAACATTTGGTATTTATATGTAACATAATTGAAAACTAACCCTAGGATTTACACTAAAACGTCATCGAAAAACCCAAAAGCCCACTAAACCCAATTTATATTAAATTATTGGAAAATATGTGTATAAGTCAAAGGATGTTTGTGGCAAAAATATCTATATGTTACAAAAATTATGAGTTATATTCTCAATCTTATTTTTTCAAAAAATTTAATGATGTCAATTTTTTTCGGTATAAGTAATTAAGTTTTTCCGTGAACTCTGTAGTGTGAAATTTTATGTGACCATATATGCTTTGACCATGTTTTCGTTCCAATTGACCATGTTTTTGTCATTTTGATTTTTTTTTCCATATATATATATGATGATCTTTGGATTTCAGTCTTATCCTTATGGTGACTCGAACTCAAGAGCTCTAATGAGGATCTTTGGATTTCAGTCTTACCCTCATTGACATGTCTTACCTTAATTTTTAGATAGTAGAACATGTTTTGGACGCTACGCGAGAGTTTAGTATCCGTTGTTTATATAGTTGAACATGTTTTTCCGTTGTTTACATAGTAGAACATGTTTTAGCCATTGTGTGAGAACTTAGTGTCAGTTGTCAATCTTTTGAAATTCTTTTATCTCATATGTGGTCAAAGAGACAAAAACGTGACCAAATCATATGTTTCCCTGAGAAACGTCGCGATAGAGAGTAAAAAAAATTATTTAAAACTTTTTATATCATTGAAAGTTTTTGCCACCAAAAAATTAGATTGAAAATATACGCCATACTTTATAACATATGAACATTTTTGCGGACAATATCCCATATATAAGTTCGTTGATGGCACGTGACTTTCTTTGCATCTGCATTTCCACCGTCTCATCGAAATCCGTCTTCATTTCTTTCATCGGTGATCGACGACATTCCCTATTGGACCACCATGCACACAAGAGAGCTTCTAATTTTTAAAAATTGGATTATCGTGGATCAAAGATCGCACAAGGGAGCCGAGACCGACCAATTCTATATTGACGACGACACCGGCACCGACACTGATGGGAAATGACATTTTTTGTACTCTTTTATCCTTTCGTATTTGTAACAATACCACTTGTTTAACAAGTTTATCCATTAATATAATTATGTTTTCATATTCTACGCTCATCTTTATATCCTTTGAATAATTTTACACAATGTGTTTTAAAACTGAATTGTATAAAATTACTATAAAGTCTAAAGGTTTGACAACGCAATTTCCCCAATATTCGCCACTCCTCTTTCTAAATGTAAGTCCTATTATTTCATGAAAGACGGGAATGACATCGGTATATCGCGGTTTACCTACATCGTGTCGGTTTATAGAATACTGATGATACCTCAATAGAAAATGAAACGCCGATACTAAACCAACAATATCAATGGGAACGGGACCGCCATTGCGGAAAATACCGTGCGCCTAGTGTATTTTATATAGTTATACTTGTAAGTTGTAACATTACAGATCACGAAACTATCATAACGGTGATTGATTCCAAAGTTTCAACAACATGATGTCATGATTAACGGTATGTTTGTTGAAAGTTGAAACTATAGGAACATTCCTTAGCCAAAAAGTATATAGTAGCCAATATATTTTGAGACTTCGGAAACTGAGAACCGCCTGAACCTCCAATTTAGCGGTAGATAGAGGGTTCTCGTAAGATTTTAAAACTCATAACGGATTTTACGGGTTTACCGTAAATAACAAGCATTCAGTGTACATGTCATACACCATTCTGCTTCTCTAACAAAAATATCTTTTTATAAGACATGCATAAATGACTATCAAAAGGTCTGCGAGTTGACAAAATCACAACATTCGAAAATTGGATTGCCATACATGCGTAAAGATGTATCTACTTAAACTCTGCAATCTCAAAAACCCGAGCAGCTTTGTCAAGAGATCCAGAAACAAGGAAATCACCTTGTGCTGAAACCGAGAGTTTCTGAATGCCTTTAGAGTGACCGCTGAAAGTTTTTACACAATCGCCGGAGAGTGAATCCCATATTCTCACTTTTCGATCCATCGAACCAGTTGCTACGAATCTGGATTCCCCGAGCCACGCCAAGCAAGTAACACCGCCCTGTCCACAATATTCGACGCGTTACACTTCAAATCAAAGTGTTCCCGCCAAAATTTTCAATATTCCCTCGTTTTTTCTATGTTTAGAAATCAGCCGAAAAGGAACTCTGCCAAAGAAAACAGCTAAGAATATGGAAGTATCGAACCTCGTGTTCACATGTAGCTCGAGGTATTGAATGGTGCAGATCCCAGATGATGAGCTTACCATCCATGCTTCCCGTAGCAGCCCAAGGTGAACTGTCAGAGTTATTAGCGACGAAGATTGATCATTCTTTTTACTTTTAATAAATGTTTTGCTCATAAATATAAATAGAAGCACTTGCACCAAACTGCACTAAATTCCTTTTTGACTTTATGTACGAATTTCTTGATAAGATAGACAGAGAGAAAGAGAGAGAGAGAGATCTGACTATTAATAGGTACCTCCTTGAAAGCCCAATGCATTCGATTGAATCTGAATGAGAAGCCAGCGTACTAACAACCTGTCATCGTAACACGAACGGCCTTTTCAGATTTATTAAGTCTAAAATTAAAATCATAGCAATCATTTGGAGAACATTTATAATACATTAACATGCGTTAATCATTATAACTTTCTTCATCGTTATCTTCGTCCTATATCACTTAATCATGAGTAACAAATCTTTCATTTGAATTTGGTGCACTGTGTTAGAGCTGCATATCTTGGGTCTCGCTTAGTTATTTTAATTATTTTTGCAGACAAGTTGTTTGTAGCCGAGAATGTATAATTTTATTCCCGCAATATATATAATGCAAAATAAATTGTTTTTAGTAAAAGATGGAGGTCCGGATTCTCATTGTGCGAACAAGAAGCCCAAATAGATAAACAGATATAATGCAAAAGAGATGAAAGTACCTTTCCGGTTGTAATATTTACAATGTGGGCGAAGCTATCGGTTGATCCGGTAAGGGCAAGAGTGGAGTCAGAGGTTATTGCTAAGCATGTCAGTTCCGCGGTATGATATGGATGACCTAAAGACGACCATTTGAATGAATACTAGTAAAGTCATACACATGCCGAAAATATTGAAGAATAAAAACTAATATAATTTCAAGAATATAGTATATACCTCGAACGACATGAATGTTTTCACCACTTTTGGGATTCCATATCCGTAAACTCGCATCATTAGAACCCGTACATATTGTATATCCTATAAGAAGCAGCATATAAAAGATAAATAGTGTGAGAATGGGGGGAATTAACATAAATACAAAACAAGAAGAAGAAAAAAAAAACATAATAAAAAAGTTAATCGTGATCAAGAGCTATTTGTACCATCCGGAGTAAAATCGCCACATGTCACGCTATCCCCGTGACCTGAAAAGACATTAAGGTAGGCTCCTTTGTCGGCATTCCACATCCAAACACTACCATCTTCTGAACCGGCCAACACGACGTGCCCTCTCGGATGCCATTTGACCCACTGAAAAGTCAATATTGCTCAAACTTATATTTCAACACTCAAAACGGTTACATTAATAGTCATTAACATTTAACAGTAATGACTTCTGGTAGCAATATCCTCGGTGTTTTGAAAATGCTGAAGATCGCCTCCTGATCTTCATTTTGTGGCAAAAATACCATCGGTATCATGAAAATGTAGCAGATTGCCTTTTCAACGTTACAAGATTATAGAAGACGAAGAGTATGATTTACTTAAGTGAAAGAAAAAAAAAAAAAAAACTTTTCCATATACTATACTGTTAAGAAATACAAGAGAGAAAATATAACAAATTGATAAAAATACCTAAAAAAAATTACAATTTCGACAGATATTAGGTACTTCCGCTATATTTTTTTAACTGAGCAGTGGAAATCTGCTATATTATCATAGAATAGACAGTAAGGTTGCCCCAAATAAAATATAAATTACGGGGGTCAATCTTCATCTTTTCAAACTATAGTGCGTCTTTGTACCACAAATCAAAGTTCAGAGGGCATTACTGCCAATTATTATACAAAATATTATTTAAATAAGCCTCATAAACTGTCACCTCAATTCCTTTTCCGGGTCCATCGAGTTTGCATTTCAGGTCACCGGAGGAAGCGTCCCATATTTGGATTTGCCCATCAAAGCTTCCAGAAGCAAGGAGTTGTCCATCCATACTGTAAGTCAAATCCGATATAGAATCTGTATGACCTGCATATATATACTCACTGCTATAATTAGAATTATTCTCTTCTCTATGTCATGTGTTTTATTTAAGCCTCCATGCTCATAAATATGTGTATATATATAAATATATACCTTGAAGCTCATTAGCCCAATCTCCTGTACCAATCCTCCAAAGAAAGCCTTTGTCATCTTTACCCCCAGTTGCCACTAACGTGGGATCGGTTGGGCTGCAAGCGACACTGTAAAGCTCATCTGCGCAACAACAATACTTATATAAGAAGACGAATTAAGACCTATTAGATTCGCGATAAAATATGTTGAATCACTTCCATCAGCCAACTGTATACATGCCTATTCCATAATGCTCAAATGGAAAAAAGAACACAAATAAAGGTACAATAGCTGACGGGAGTTTGCGGTGTCTTTATTATTATCATTTTTATTTTCGGTCGTCTTCAAGTGACGAATACTTGCAACAAAATCAATCAAACTGATTGCCTTATTATTCTAACTACTGTGAAATCTTATATTACAATCGCTGGACTGCCATTTTCACAATAACCTCGAAAATTCCCGTCTTTGCTACCGTGAACAGTAACATAAAACAGAACCCGAATTTCTAATTCCGCAAACTATCGAAAATTTAGTTGATGACAGTCCAAGAGAGCTTAGCTCAAGACCAATACATATATATAATATGTGAAAAATGCATTACCAGTATGACCAGTGAAGGTGTGCATAGAATCATCATCCTCATCTGAAAAATTCCAACAAAAAAATCAAGCTAAAATAGATGAAAGGGACAAGCTTCAAATCGACCAAGATTTTTACTTTGGGGAGAAAGAGAAGAAATACCATAATATTCAGCATCTGAAGCTTCTCCATCGTCGGCATCAGGAAGGTCTGTATCACCCAAATTAATATCAAGAACCATAATAATCAAAAGAGAATTGTTGAATAAAAGAAACCTTCATCGTCGACGGGGACCTCGTGGAGGATATCGGATTCGTCGAGGATGACCTCGCCATGATCGTCGTCCTCTTCGTCGCTCGAGAAATGGTTCGGATTGTCACTCATTTTTTCACTGAAAGAGGAGTTGAATGAAAAGAGAACTGAGCTAATTTGCGACGGAGGGGAAAAATTCTTTGAATTCGTTTGATGTATCAAGAAACTAAAGATGTCATTTTTCACACAAATCAGAAACTCATACTATATAATAGAATCCAAAGCAGAAATGAAACATAATTCAACAAACCAATTAGTCAATGTCTTACGCTTCGAAAGACAACAAAATGAAGATTTAGATTGTAAAATCAAAGCTCAGTTAACCACGAACCAGCAAATGAATAGAGAAGAGTAGATTATTGGATTCAACATACCTGAAGAAGAGAGAGTTGGCTCAAGAAGAGGGGAAAAATAGAGATAGAGGTAAGTCATTTGTCGGCGACGAGAATAAAAGATAAAGAGGGAGAAGCAAGGGAGTGTCGTTTGATGAAAGCACGCGAGAAGAATCGAAGAAATCAAGAAACTCTAACTGAGATTGTTTAATGTCGTTTGATGTATCAAGAGACTAAAGATGTCGTTATTCTCACAAATAAGAAAATCACAATATACACTACAATCCAAAGCAGAAATAAAACACAATTCAACAAACCAAGGAAGTTATGTCTTACGCTTTGAAAGCCAACAAAATTAAGATTTAGATTGAAAAATTAAAGCTCAGTTAAGCACGAACCAACAAATGAATAAAGAAGAGTAAATTATTGGATTCAACATACCTGAAGAAGAGAGAGCTGGCTCGAGAAGAGGGAAGAGAGAAAGAGAGAGGCGAGTCCTCTGTCGGCGACGAGAATAAAAGAGAGAAAGAGCGAGAAAGCGAAGGAGTGTCGTTTGATGAAAGTACGCGAGAAGAACCGAAGAAGTCAAGAAACTCTAACTGAGATTGTTTGATGTATCAAGAGACAAAAAATGTCATTTTTCACACAAATAAGAAACTCATATTATACAATATAGTCCAAAGAAGAAATAAAATACAAGTCAACATACCAACAAAGTTATGTCTTACGCTTTGAAAGCCAACAAAATGAAGATTTAGATTGAAAATTCAAAGCTCAGTTAAGCAGGAACCAGCAAATCAATAGAGAATAGTACATTATTGGATTCAACAAACCTGAAGATGAGAGAACTGGCTCGAGAAGAGGGGAGAGACAGAGGTGAGTCCTCTGTCGGCGACGAGAATAAAAGAGAGAGAACGAGAAGCGAAGGACTTGGATGAAAGCACGTGACAAGAACCGAAGAAGTCAAGAAACTCTAACTGAGAATGTTTGATGTCGTTTGATTTATCAAGAGACAAAAAGATGTTGTTTTTCACACAAATAAGAAACTCATACTATACAATACAATCCAAAGAATAAATAAAAGACAATTCAACAAACCAAGGAAGTTATGTCTTACGCTTTGAAAGCCAAGAAAATGAATATTTAGGTTGAAAAATGAAAGCTCTGTTAAGCAGGAACCAACAAATAAATAGAGAAAAGTAGATTATTCGATTGAACATACTTGAAGAAGAGAGAGCTAGCTCGAGCAGAGGAAGGGGAGAGAGAGAGAGAGGGAGAGAGAGAGAGTACGAGAGAGAGAGAGAGATGGGAGAGTCCTCTGTCGGCGACAAGAATAAAATAGGGAGAGCAAGAAGCGAGGGAATGTCGTTTGATGAAAAAACGTGAAATGAACCGAAGAAGTCAAGAAACTCTAACTCAGATTGTTTGATGTCGTTCGATGTATCAATACGAAACAGATGTCGTTTTTCACACAAATAAGAAACTCATACTATACAATACAAAACAAAAATAAAACACAATTCACCAAACCAAGCAAGCTATGTCTTATGCTTCGAAAGCCTAATGAATATTTAGATTGAACTATCAAAGCTTAGTTAAGCACGAACCAGCAAATGAATAGAGAAGATTAAATTATTGGATTCAACATATCTGAAGAATAGAGAGCTGGCTTGAGAAGAGGGGGGGAGGGAGAGAAGCGAGTCCTCTTCCGATGAGGAGAATAAAAGATATAGAGCGAGAAGCGAGGGAGTGTCGTTTGTTGAAAGCACGCGAGAAGAACCGAAGAAGTCAGGAAACTCTAATTGGAGATTGTTTGATGTCGTTTGATGTGAAGAGACAAAAGATGTCATTTTTACACAAATAAGAAACTCATACTATACATTACATTACAATACAATACAATACAAAGGAGAAATAAAACACAATTCAACAAACCAAGGAAGTTATGTCTTACGCTTTGAAAGCCAACAAAATGAAGATTTATATTGAAAAATCAAAGCTCAGTTAAGCAGGAACCAGCAAATGAATACGAAAGAGGGGGGAGAGAGAGACTTGAGTTCTCTTACGGCGACGAGAAGAAAAGAGAGAGAGAGAGAGCGAGAAGTGAGGTATTGTCGTTTGGTGAAAGCACGCGCGAGAAGAACCGAAGAAGTCAAGAAACTCTAACTGAGATTGTTTGATGTCGTTCATGTATCAAGAGACAAAAGATGTCGTTTTTCCACCCAAATAAGAAACTCACACTATACAATACAATCCAAAGCGGAAATAAAACACAATTCATCAAACCAAGGAAGCTATGTATTACGCTTTGAAAGCCAACAAAATGAAGATTTAGATTGAAAAATCAAAGCTCAGTTAAGCAGGAACCAGCAAATGAATAGAGAAGAGTAGATTATTTGATTCAACATACCTGAAGAAGAGAGAGCTGGCTCTAGAAGAGGAGGATAGAGGGAGAGAGAGAGAGGCGAGTCCTCTTTCGGCGATGAGAATAAAAGAGAGATAGAGCAAGAAGCAAAAGACTTCAATGAAAAGACGCGAGAAAAATCGAATGAGTCTAGAAACTCTAACTGAGATTGTTTGATGGATCAAGAGACATAAGATATCGTTTTTTCACAAAAATAAGTAACTCATACTATATAATACAATCCAAAGCAGAAATAAAACACAATTCAAAAAACAAGCAAGCTATGTCTTACACTTCGAAAGCCAACAAAATGAAGATTTAGATTGAAAAATCAAAGCTTAGTTAAGCACGAACCAACAAATGAATAGAGAATAGTAGATATTGGATTCAACATACCTGAAGAAGAGAAAAATAGCTCCAGAAGAGGGGGGATAGAGAGAATGGTGAGTTATCTTTCGGCGACGAGAATAAAAGAAAGAGAAAGCGAGAAGTGAGGGAGTGTCGTTTGATGAAAGTACGCGAGAAGAACCGAAGAAGTCAAGAAACTCTAACTGAGATTGATTGATGTCGTTGATGTAGCAAGAGACAAAAGAAGTCGTTTTCACACAAATAAGAAACTCATACTATATAATACAATCCAAAGCAGAAATAAAACACAATTCAACAAACCAAGGAAGCTATGTCTTACGCTTTGAAAGCAAACAAAATGAAGATTTAGATTGAAAAATCAATGCTTAGTTAAGGACGAACCAGCAAATGAATAAAGAAGAGTAGATATTGGATTCAACTGTTGGTCATGTGTTCTTAAACAAGCTGATTTTTATCCATTTGTAAAAGATTATGACAAGTCGTTGAATAAGAGATGGTGCTTATAATGTTAATCTTGTTATAGCATCTGGTAGAGTAAAATAGAATGTTTGTTCCTTAGTTCATAAAGGATGCAATTATGTTATTATTATCACAACAGAGTCAATGTGAGGAAGAATTAATAATCATAATAAATTAACTTAAAATGTCTGTGACCTGATTAAGTGGGTGGGAGCCCATTAATCGTATAAGGTCATTAATGTGACTAAGTGATAATCCTATTCTGGATTTTGTGTGTTACACTCACTAGAAGTGCATTAAGTATGAAGTGTCTTTATACTGGATTGTACCTGACTTAAACTCCGGAAGTTATCATATAAGACCGTCACTGATAACTTGGAGTTGAGTCATTAGTATGATGATCAAATTGATATTCGATCTAAGTCCTGAGTGATCTTGAGTCTAAACTATTAGTCTGATTGTTCTTTGATTTAACCGTTAAAGAGCACAATATATTACCGCTCTTCCCAACACTATTATTTTGGGAACATGATGGTCAGCAGTAAGGGTAGCTTGGTCATAGACATGGGCATCACACAACTCTCTTTAGAGTCATGATGATTCTCTTGGTTGTCGGTGGTGAGAAGTGAGAAGTGAGAGGTACCCGTGCGCAACTTATGAATCGAAACCATAAGTGGGTTACTCATGATATTACTGACTGAGTCAAGGATGAAAATGCAATGAGGGGCAAAATGGTAAAAACCGTCGGCTCGTGTGTGGATCATCAAGTGAATGATCAATAACTCGAATATGATTGATCAATGGACACCCTGCTCTAATTAAGAGAATAATATATATTGTATCACTAAGGAGTGCAGCCTCAAGTGGAATTACACAGAGGTTTGACGAACACCCTAGCAGTTCGTTAGAGCTTAAGTGATACACTCATTTTGGAGTTACTTTCTCAAATCTCCATTAGGACCGAAAAGTCGATTCCATTCCCTTTTGGGACCAAGAGCCCATCCTTGATCCAAGCCGAGTAGGACCCCGATCTGCAACCTGGAGGTGCTTCAACCGGGCTATGTCGGTCAAGTCAATTGGTCTGGACCTGCTATGCTCACAGGTCTTCCTTATTTGAAATACCTTAGCTGTTCATAGAAGAAAGTAGAGGTAAGGCTCTCTTAAGAGTAGAGTCCTTCTAGTAGTACTTTGAAGTAATAACCTTACTTAATTGGTAGATAGAACAGAAAAAACTTAAGAGAAAACTAAACGCGATAGACGGAAGTGGGCATATCTTAGCTCCGGTCCATGGTCCCCAGGATAGCTTCGTAACGGATGATACGCACGTGATATAAACATCTTGATATGTTTTAATCATTTGGCAAGATTTATAAAACTGAAGTCAGGTTTGACATGAGATAGTTTTATTAGTAGCGTGGCAAAAGTATCATATTTTGGTAACCAAAATTAACTAACGAAATAAAGTAGAATTAGGATTTTACGTCAGCATTAAAGTTGTTGGAAATTAAATTCTAAGAAACTTTTCTTTTGGATCTGAGTCGTTTCGACGTATGGTTTGTGATTAAGAGCATTTCTAAGTTTATGATCGTTTAAGTAAACTAGGAAATTTAATCACATGTCACGAATTTAAATGATAGTGTGTCACCATGACATTTGAATGTGTGATATTGAGATAAGAGGATATTAATATAATATAATTATTTTGATTTAATTATTAATATCATATTAATAATTAATTAATAATAAATGGATTTGTATTAACAAATAAAAATATATATTTAGATATGTTTAATAAATGTAAATTTGAATTCGGCCTCATGGGTATGAAACCCTAGTGAATTCGAATGATAAGATTTGATCTTTCCATATTCGCGGCATAAGTACCAAATGTTTTGGTATTTGAGCAAAACCTTAAAAAGAATTTAATTCGTTGGATCGATTAGGATTTAATATCAACCGTTGGATTAACATAATTGATTTTAACCCTAAATTTAACTCAAAATTAATAGCTTGGTGACCAAGCTTAGGTATTTCGAATTTGGTTAATTAATTGTATCCGTTGGATCGGTTTTAAGATTTAATCTTTACCGTCGGATTAGAAATTAATTAATTATATATATTATATATGTAAATTTTGAATTAAGGATAATGGTGAATTCGAATTAGGGTTTTGATAAAACCCTAGGGCTTTTGATTTTATCCTGAATTAATTTGATCCATTAGATCGGTTTAAGATTTATCTCAACTGTTGGATCTAGATAATTAAAAATTTGAATTTAATAATACATATATAAATATTTTGAATAAATTAAGATAAGAAGATAAGATTAAATATTTTTATCTTCTCATGTATTTCTTATTTAATTAAATCACTGATTAATTATATCCATTGGATTTAAATAAGATTAAATCTGGACCATTGGATTGAGATAATTAATTATATTTAATTTATAGAATTCAAAATTAGGGAGGAAAAATCTCCAATTCGGTTACATTCTGAGCCTATAAATAGGGAGGCTCATTCAACACATTTTTTACACCTCACCCTATAGAAGAATTCAAACTCTCCCTCTCCTTAAGTGTTTGCCAGTTTTTCCTCTAACATGTCTGTCTGATTCGGCTTAACAGACAAAGTCTCCAGAAGCTTAAAAATAAAAATCAGTTAAAAGTTTGCGACAGAGTCCTGTCGGCGAAGCCCACGTTTCAGTACGAGGAAATCCAGGAAAATGTCCCGGAAGATCACGAGTGTTTCCCTCAGCACCGGCGGAGCCATGCCAAGTTCAGAACGCGTAGCCGGAAGTCGTCAACTGAGGTACGACCTTACGCATTGGGTTAATAAATGCGACCATTTACTGCTTTTTATTTATTTCCTATAGACTAGATTATTAATAATGATTTATGAATATTAAATTGCATAATATTTATGAGATCTTGTGATATGGTTATTACCCGATATCCGGACCGTTTTCCGGATAACAAGTTTTTCCCCTTTAAAATAATTTTGTAAATGTTACCCAGACGGTTCGGAGGTACATTTCGCGATAATTGACACGGGATCCGAGATGTGATTCCCATCATCAGCATACCTGATGAATACAGAGTTGGCTCGAGAAGAGGGGAGAGAGAGACTGGAGTCCTCTATCGGCGACAAGAATAAAAGAAAGAGAGAGCGATAAGCGAGGGAGTGTCGTTTGATGAAAGCACGCGATTTTTTTTTGAAGAAGTCAAGAAACTCTAACTAAGATTGTTTGATGTCGTTTGATGTATTAAGAGACAAAAAAAGTCATTTTTTACACAAATAAGAAACTCATAATATACAATACGAAGCGGAAATAGAACACTATTCAACAAACCAAGAAAGCTACGTCTTACGCTTTGAAATCCAAGAAAAATGAAGATTTAGATTGAAAAATCAAAGCTTAGTTAAGCAGGATCCAACAAATGAATATAGAAGAGTAGATTATTGGATTCAACATACCCGAAGAAGAAAGAGTTGGCTCGAGAAGAGGGGAGGATAGACAGAGAGGCGAGTCCTTTGTTGGCGACGAGAATAAAAGAGAGAGAGCAAGAAATGAGGGAGTATCTTTTAATGAAATCTCGCGAGAATAACTGAAGAAGTCAAGAAATTCTAATTGAGATTGTTTGATGTCGTTTGATGTATCAAGAGACAAAAGTGTTAGTCGCACAATGTTGCGGATCTTGATCTCAAAGATCACCGCCCCAAACTAATTAAATGAGTTAAAGTCTCATACCAGTAACCCTATCAAAATCGTCTTATACGATTCGGTCGAATTAATTAACCCGGATCGATTATGAATAATTAATTTCAATTTTATTTACGATACTGATTTCTATTCTGAGCGATGAGTATAAATAAATAATTCTTGATCAATAAACTAATAAAAAATTTGTGTACCTTATGATCTTGAAGTTTCTTGATCCGAATCTTGATTCTTGAATTCTTCTGACTTCGAACTCCAGGGATTTGCGATTTGGTGTGAGGAAGAAAATCCAGAAGCCTTCCGATGTATTCTCCGGGACTACGTAGCGGGGATGTGTGGGCTCCCACTGGATAAAATAACATCCAATCAAAAATCACTTAGAGAAAAACCCTGGGAGAAAATGGCTTAAAACCGAGAGAGAGAGAGAGAGAGAGAGAGAGAGAGAGAGAGAGAGAGAGAGAGAGAGAGAGAGAGAGAGAGAAAAGAGAGAAATCGAAATTTCCTTGTGAAGGAGTGTGTTTGATTCAGGTTTCTGACTTCCTATATATAGGAACATCCATAACCAACTTAGAGAAAATATCTCAACCAATTTGGAGATATTCACTCTAAGATTTGATTTTAATTAAAAATAAATCAAATAAAGAATAAATCCAAATAAATCTTTTCTGAAAAAAACCCTAAAGGATTTGATAAGATTCAAACTTTTTTTCTTTCTTTCAAGATTTAGTTACCAAAATCGAAAATCTATTCATATATATTTCGATTTAAATTTCATTTCTTTCTAAATATTCATGGCATAAATACCAATATTTAATATCTCTATTTTCGATTTAAATAACAGTGTTCAGGAAAAACCCGTTATTATCATAAATCGTAAACCGTAAGTCTGATTGACACGATTTAAAAAGATATCTTTATCATAATTTGATTTCCCACATTCATAAGAATTTCTTAGGATCAAATTCATACATATTTCTTGGTTTTTACTGGCATTACCAAACTCTGGTACTTATGCCATATTTTTAGGTAATTAGTAATTTGTAACTATGCCATTACAAATTAAACTCTATTTTGATTTTATCCTATTAAAATGACACATTTGAATATTTGTTTGCGGTGTCATCCTGATGGAGCTACAAGGGGAACTAATGGACGTACACACCTGAGCTACGGTGAAAGTGTTAAGCTTTCACCAACTTTGGATACATTCCACTGTAGCTCGAAGCTGAACTCTCAAGTGTGTATGATATTATATCTTTATGATCAAAGGTATCCATCGATAAAATCAGATATCTGGTATAATAGGTTTCTTGTTATTATGACACTCATCGAGATGGTACAAAAGTTTCCGTACTGCCCTTTTGATGACACTATCTTAATCTTATGATTCATACAAACCACTCATTCATTTAGATGATTAATCCAATGAGCTGATCATGAGTGCTTATTTGTTTTTCTAGAAACATAAATAAGAATATCATAAAGATGGCCATTATGCAACTTATCCCGGTGAATATGTGTAATCCCAAAATAATAGTTATCAGACTATTATAAGTACTCTGTAACCATTATATTAAAGACTATACAAATTGAACGACATAAGATCATAATGCTTAGGATTTCAACCTACTCCTTATCCGATCATCTAGTGACTCATCGTACTATCATCAGTGACGATCTTAATTTGATGATTTCTGATTCAAGTCGTGTCCGTCCAATACGAAGACACTTCATACTTGATAAACTTCAACAGTGCACGCACCGCACTATGATACGATAATAGATCACCACATTAAGTGATTAAGTTTATCAAGGATCTGTCATGCCTTGAAAATTCTCATTTTCAATATAGATCATGGATAGTTTAAGTTCTTCAATCGTGATAGTCAAACCTCCTCACAATAGACTACTTTGTGATGAATGATACATGATAGCAATATAAAAGAACTATGGATAAACATTCGTTTAGTATTTGCTACATATTATCTAAAGATAACTATATAGGATAACCTTAACATTTGTTCATTCTTAGGTTCGATCATAATCTTATACAAGTGAGATTATCATCTAAATAGAGGGCATAATACAATATGTCTAACAAAAAGATGTTGTTTTCACACAAATAAGAAAATCATACTATGCAATACAATCCAAAGCAGATATAAAACACAATTCAACAAACCAAGGAAGTTATGTCTTAGGCTTTGAAAGCCAACAAAATGAAGATTTAGATTGAAAATTCAAAGCTCAGTTAAGCACGAACTAGCAAATGAATAAAGAAGAGTAGATTATTGGATTCAACATACTTGAAGAAGAAAGAGCTGGCTCGAGAAGAGGGGATAGATAAAGAGAGGCGAGTCCTCTGTCGGTGACGAGAATAAAATATAGAAAGCAAGAAGCGAGGGAGAATCGTTTGATGAAAGCACACGAGAAGAACCGAAGCAGTCAAGAAACTCTAACTGAGATTGTTTCATGTCGTTTGATGTATCAAGAGACCGAATATGTCGTTTCTCACAGAAATAAGAAATAAATAAAATTGCAAAAAAAAAAAAAAAAAAACTTAATATATATAGATAGTGTTATGTGCATTTTTCAGAACATATAAAAATTGGACCCCCTTTGGCAAAAGTCAAAGCCCATTAGGAAAAGTTAAGGCTCATTAGTGGAAGTCAAAGGCCATTAGGGAAAGTCAATGCCCCATAGTGGAACTTAAAGCCCATTAGTGGAAATCAAAGCCCGTTAGTGGAAGTCAAAGGTACCTCGCCCTGGCGAGCCCCTTACCCTGACGAGCCCCTGACGAAGTACTTCGCCATGGCAAGGAGTCATGGCGAAGTCCCTCTGGCAAGGACGAAATTCGCAGGCCCCCTTATGTGCAATTATAGGGAGTTTATTTTCCTATAAATAAGAGCTTTCTCCTTCTCATTTTCAAACTCACTCACAACTGCCTCCCAAGCTTCTCTCTCTACTACTTTATCGCTCTAAAGTTCGTCTTCTCTTTTAGTAGGAAATGTCTGAATAAGAGTTGGGATTGTTCAAGAGATTGAGGTTTTCTTGAGAGGGGTTGTTCGACGAGTTGACGAAGGCGTCCCTCGCTAGGTCAAGGCCCTCGCCGCCGACACCTGCGAGGACGACAAGAAGCGTCCCTCGCCAGGTCAAGGCACTCGCCGCCGATACCCACAAGGTCGACAAGGGTGTCCCTCGCCAGGTCAAGGCCCTCACTGCCGACACTTACGAGGTCGACAAGGAGCATCCCTCACCAGGTTAAGGCCCTCCCCACAACGAGCTCGCCATCACCTACGAGGTCGACAAAGAGTATCATTCGTTGGTAATACCCTCGCCATTCGGCCAAGGGTAACACCCGTGCTGCGAATATCGGCACTTCCAAACGAGTTAAACCACATCGTTATTCACCCGCCATTTATCACCTACCCCGAACTAAGTGGGCCTGATTCTCTTAAACTGAGATACGTAGGCAACCTCGCCCAACTATAAACGGCGAGGCACGGGCCCGATGTACCCTTTGTTGCAGGTCTTCCCTCGTCGTAGGAGCTCGCCAAGGAAGAAAAATCACGAAGAATCATCAAGAACATCTCAAAGCTTCATCAAGACATGAGTTCGCCTAGATGAGGACTTCACCCCGACGAGGAGCTCGCTAAGGATCGCCAAGAACAGCCCGGAGACTCATCCAAGACGAATGATTCATCTCCAGCTTTGACGATCATTAGTCAACCCGGGTTGACTCAGCATTCAATTATCCACGTGTTCAACGGGTCCAGCTCAGGGCTCGAACCTTGGATCATACTCTAAGTTAAAGTCATTTTTACGCATTAACAAATATAATTTTAAAAAATTAGGTTTTAGTAACCTAGACCGCATTCTGGGTTTTGTTACTTCTAAATTGGAAATTCGGAACCGTTTTAATTCAATTTTTTGAACCAACAGTTTCTATTAACTCTGTATTAATTCGGTTACGGTTTTTAAAGCCAAATCCGATGCGATTTCGATTAAAAACCTGTATTTTTTTTGTTTTTATTACAAGCCTGGGTGACCGAGGCTAAGTTTAACTGACACTCTTTGGAGGGGCTGGGACCTAGGAGTTTGATGATTGCATGTCGTTTATCTATCTGCAAAAACTAAAGTACCCCTTCAATTATTAGTTTTTATTTGAATTAATTTTTTCTTAATAAATAATTAATCAACAAAATTGCCGCTTTAGTACTTTTGAATCAAAAAACATACACAAAGTATAGATAACCGGACTTCACTCAATTTTCGATACCCCGTGTCAAATTTTAAGTAATAAACTCACATATTCTATCTTTAATAAATTTATAGTATAAATTCTCTTAAATCAACAAAAATTAAGAACAATATTTGTATATATATATATATATTAATTTAAGAAAAAATTTAATAATATATATATAAAGGGAATTGGATAAGAAACGACTAGGGGTGCAACCGGGTAGGGTACCTTTTTTTTTATGAGGTACTCGGTACCCGGAACCGGAATCCGGGTATCTGAAAACTTGTACCCGGAACCGGTACCCTGAAATCCGGGTACCCTGTTTCCGGGTATCTGTATTTTGATACCCGGTACCGGTACCTGGTACCCAATTTTACCCTGTACCCTGTTTTTTTTTTAAATATATATTATTTAAAAATAAAAACATACATTCATCTTAAAAAAAAAACTGCATAAAAAAATAATCCCGCACATCAAGCATAAAAGAAAAAACAGTCCAAAATGCATAAAAAAAATAGTCCGCATCAAGTATAACATAGTCCCGCAAAAAAAAAAAAAAAAAAAAACATAGTCTCCGGCATCGGAGGGAAGCGGGATTTTGATGAAGTCGGTGAGATGAGAGGGAGGCCTAGTGCAGAGAAGTGACCCTAAAAATTAAACAAAATTAAAACAAGGTAATAAACTGGGTACCCCAATTATCCGGTTCCGGATTTCGGCTATCGAAACGACACCTTTTACTGTGTATATCATGATCGAAAAATGGTGAGATGAGACGATGACAAGTGACGTAACAACCATTCTCGTGTTCCCATTCCTAACTCAAATCCTTCTCTGCTAAGCAAAGCAAAGCAACAATCTTAAACGACGCGTTGTAGTGCGAGCCTAAGAGAGTCTTCTGATCTCTCCATCCTCCTCACTCAGCCTCTCAATTTCATCAGCTCGCGGGGTCCTTGAAGCTCTTGATCTCATCCAACCATGTCGATGCTCGATTCTTTCTTCAGCAAGGGCTTCAGGGCTGCCAAATGGTATTGCCGATTTCTATTCTTTTTTCGATTTCAGAGAGATCGGAGAGTTTGGTTTAGCTCTGATGACTATTTCCTTATGCTTAGAATCTAAGATTCCTTTATTTATTTTGTATTCGTTGCTTGATCTGATACGATCTTCTCAACTAGAATCCGCATTATCAAAATTGGGAGTTGTTCTGCTTAGTGTGTTCCGGGTTTCGGTGATCTGATGTGTTTTTGGCTGTGTTTCACAGCAAAACGCTCCTGAAACTGACGATTCCGCGCATTAAGTTGCTGAGGAACAGGAGGGAGATCCAGATTAAGCAGATGCGGCGGGATATCGCCAAGCTTCTCGAGACGGGTCAAGAAGCTACTGCTCGTATTAGGGTTTGTAAACACGTTCACGATTTGATGTTGCGTCTGATACTGGTTGTTTTCTTCTTACTGAGAGGGTGCCTTGCAGGTTGAGCATATAATTCGGGAAGAGAATATGATGGCGGCTCAGGAGATCCTAGAGCTCTTTAGCGAGCTTATTGCTGTCCGACTTCCCATTATCGAAGCTCAAAGGTTTTACCTACCGTTGAAACTCTGCGCTGTTTATGTCTCTTCAATCGTGTTCATATTTTTTTCTTAAAATCGGTAGATTCTAGTGTCTGACTTTCAGAATACTATAACAATACTTTCCTTAAGTACAGTAAAACCTCGCTAAATTAATATCCTCGATTAAATTATAATTTTTCCCGACTCTAGGTAACCAATCTAAATTAATACTCGATAAATTAATAATCTCAATGATATAATATAATTTATAGAGGCAATACTGTAGGCTTATTTTTTCTCTCTTTTCACTTATACTAATCTTTCTTTCATTTAGGGAATGTCCTTTGGATTTAAAGGAAGCCGTCTCGAGCCTGTGTTTCGCAGCACCAAGATGCGCAGATCTTCCGGAGTTGCTGCAGGTTCAACTATCGTTTGTATCCAAATACGGGAAGGAATTTGTGGCGGCAGCCACCGAGCTTATGCCTGATTGTGGTGTTAATCGCCAGGTATTGGAAACATATATTTCATGTGACTGATAAAACAAAAAGTCTCATTTATTCTTTCTTTTTTTGTCTGACTAATTTGACTGTAATTGCCGCAGTTGATAGAACTGTTGTCGATTCGTGCTCCTTCAGCCGAGAAAAAATTGAAGCTTTTAAAACAAATTGCCGAAGAGCATGATTTGGATTGGGACCCTGCTGCATCTGAAACCGAGCTTTTCAAATCACACGAAGATTTATTGGTATATATTTCAATTTCTGGACTTGATTCGTACGTTAGACCCTTAAAAATATATGTTACGGGTCCCCTCTATGATAAGACTTACCGAATGAGCATGGGCTCAGGAATTGGGCCGCGTAAATGTGGGCTCAGGGAGGATTTAGCATAACTTAGAGTAGCTCTTGTAGCTTTTATTATTTATTATTATTGTCAATTCAAGATTTTTTGTATCATCAGTTCTATCAGATTCTTTTTTTTCCTCGTGTTGAACCGCTTACGTGTTTGACAGAATGGCCCCACGCAATTCTCCAGCGGGACGAAAGTGCCTCTTCCAGATGAAAAACACGAAGAGTTATCGCAAGCGAGCTTTAATCAAACTCATCACGAGCAGCATGACTCCGATGAGGATTTGGATCTAGACTTTCCGGAAGTTCCCAGAGTAGTAGTACTCCGTCCGGGTGAAAATACTGCTTCAGCGCCAACTATTCTCCCATATTCGCCACCTGTCCTACATCCAGAAACTGATCCTGAACCCTTGGACCATTCAGCTAAATTGATGGAGGAAAGATTTGTACCCGAAAAAGACGAAAAACCCCAGGTGGAAGAGAAGCAGTTTCTGCCGTTCATCGCTCCCCCATTGGAAACACTCTGTTCATCACCACCACAGCAGATGACGAGGGCTAAAAGTGATGTTAGCGTGGATTTGCAGGACGTTTTAGCGGCAGCTCAAGCCGCCGCCGAAACAGCGGAACGTGCCGCGATGGCCGCTCGATCCGCTGCTAGTCTCGCCCAGCTCAGAATAAGCGAGCTTGTTAGGAGAAACTCTGACCAAACCCCTGGAAAAAGTACCGAGAACCCTTTCCACATCACCACAGAGAAGGCTCGTTTGGATAGGAATGACACTATTACCGATTCTGACGGGATTGTGAGTCCTCCAGAACCGCACCGAGTTCACGAAAGCCTTCTTCCTTCTCCGTCACCCTCTCCTACGAAACAAGATTTTGATCCCACTCTTCCTCAACCAGACCCGACCCATCACCGGCCTCAGAGATTGCCTTCCATGGAGGACGAGCCCTACTTCTCGTATCCGAACTTGTTCAGGTCTCAAAGCTCTAAGCTCGGATCCCCGTCTCAGTCTTTCAAAGACGACTCTCTCTCTCCAAACGGGCGTTGAGGTACATTCGTCCTCATGAACTTTACTCATTGGTGCACCTCACCCTCGTAACTTTTTTATTTGGTGCACTTTGTCCGGTGAAGTTCCAATGTAGTGCAGAAACCTCTCTACTATAAAACCGATAACAATGGCAATCTTGCAACGTCAACGAGGCATTAGTATTCTGCACCAAAGTAAATGTTTAAGGGTGTGAATTTGCAGTAATGGGTAAAGTCGAGGGGGATTACTGCCGATTACTCGAAAGATTAGATTCCGTTCGGGTCCTCGTGGTGAAACTTGGCTGTTGGATAATATTATTTAGTCGTTGTGTAAAGTAAATTACAATTTGAAGCGTGTAATTAGCTGCCAATTTTCTGTTCTTTCTTTTGCTGTGTTTCTTGCCTAGTTTTTGCTGTACATTACGAGTTGTGATCGTGAAAGAAAAAAATGCAGTTTACCCATTTCGAATGTTATTGCAACTTATAAACCAACTTTATGGCTTTACCATGTGATTTGATTATGTCAATATGCTATTTATTCAAGTCACAAGCAATGAGAAATTTGTATATGATTATCTTCATCATTTTCATCCCCTTTTTTTTTTTAAGTAGAGAGAAAAATACCATCTCCCTCAGAGAACCCGAAGAACCCTAAGACGACGGCGGCTTACTCTTAACTAAATAAATAAAAATCGAGAAAAGAATTAAAGACGAACTAAAAATAAAAGAAGAAAGAAACGCTTAAAATAGAAAAAGCTCTATTTATCACGGATCGAAAACTCGGTAAGGCCCCTCCGGAATGACAGTAATTTTTTCTATTTTTTTTTAAATTTAAATTAAATGTGCCACTAAACAATTCATATTTATAATAAGTATTTTTAGATACAATTTCTCATCGGTAAATACCGGAAAAATCCGATCGACACAATTGATTACCGTTTTTTCTTACCATCGTTGTACTCGCTAGTTATCGGTATAATCGTAAAATTAGATCGGTAAACCCTAAAAGCAAAAACCTCGGCTTTTTTTTGAAAAAAAAAGAAGGGCCTCATTAAAACCTCTCCGAGCCCCCCGAACGGGTGCGACTCGGGCGAGGAAAAAGCGCCCAAAGACTATCATTCAAATTCATTAGACAAAGCTTCCCGGACAGAGGCCGGAGAATCCTCAAAAGAGCAAAACCCAAAACGAACACTATTACATATGTATAATATGTATAATATGGCATCTGTACATGTAGATTTGGTTGATTATGTATAATATGGCATCAATACATGTAGATTTGGTTGATTATAGCAGGACCAGAAATAATATTATATATGTGTATATATATATGTATATATATATATCTGTTTATCCTTTGAAACTCCATTGGAGAAACAAGTGGATACCATTCTCCCATTGGATATCCCTAACTCTCACCCTCTAAACCATCCATTCCCAATCACAACTCCAACACTCTTACAGTTAGAGAGAAGAAGAAGAAGAAGAAGAAGAAGAAGAAGAAGAAGAGAGAGAAAGCTTCACTCTCCAACAATGACCGCTTCTCTTCAGCAATCCCCAATCTCCTTCCGCCCCAAGCTCCTCTCCCCCTCCTCCGCCGCCGCAGCCACCCCCCGCGCCCTCTCCTTCGCCGGCTCCGCCTCCTTCCCCACCCTCCGCCACTCCCTCCCCGCCTCGCGGCGCCGAGGCGGCGGCGGCTCAGCCGGCGCGCGCATGGTGGCCTCGGCGGCGGCGAGCTACGCGCAGGCGCTTGCGGACTTGGCGAACGCCAACGGCACGCTGGACGCGACGTGCGGGGACGTGGAGAAGCTGGAGAAGATCTTCTCGGACGAGGCGGTGCAGCGCTTCTTCCTGAACCCGACGATCGGCGACGAGAAGAAGCTGAGCGTGGCGGGGGAGCTGGCGGCGTCGGAGGAGCTGCAGCCGCACACGGCGAACTTCTTGAGCATCTTGGTGGAGTCGCGGCGGATGGAGCTGATGAAGGAGATCGTGAAGGAGTTCGAGATCGTGTACAACACGCTGACGGAGACGGAGCTGGCGGTGGTGGCGTCGGTGGTGCCGCTGGAGTCGCAGCACCTGACGCAGATCGCGAAGCAGGTGCAGAAGCTGACGGGGGCGAAGAACGTGAGGATCAAGACGGTGATAGAGCCGAGCCTGGTGGCGGGTTTCACGGTGAGGTACGGCCACACCAGCTCCAACCTCATCGACATGAGCGTCAAGACGCAGCTCGAGGAGATCGCCGCGCAGCTCGACTTGGGCGACATTCAGCTCGCCGTCTGATCATTCAAACTATATATATTCTTCTCATCATTTTGTTTCATTCCTGTTGTCTCTCTCAACAACTACGATTTCAACTCATATTCTCTTTTTCTTAACCCATTTTACTTGGAAAAAAAATATGCCAAATTACCGTTATTTTTCAATACACGAGTCTCGTCATTTCTTAACATTGAACGAAAGGTATTTTATATGGGATTTTTTATTTTTATTTTTAAAGAAAGATCTGTCTCATTGAACCCCCCGAGTCCTTAACGGTTGCATCTCGAGTGAGAAGAGCACTCCACATCATATTATCATTGACAACAACTAAGGTAACATCCTTAACAAGGGTCACGAATTCAACTAGACTCACTTAAAGAAACATTTCAACACTTAACGGAACAGAATCCAATCAAAAACTAGGACTGCTAAAAGACTCCCTTAGTTTTCTGAAAGCTCTTAAGGTTAGTTGCTTCTTCTATTGATGTGATTCTAAAGAAATTTTCTCTCGCCTTAATGGGGAGTTTGGCACGACCATGTGCAATTACATTATAATCTCTCAGGTTGAAGCAGAAGGAAAAAAAAAAACCCTTGATTTGAGATGCTAAACGATGAATACCGCTGATAATAAAACTCAGATTTGAAAGAAGAGTGAACTTACTGTTTAGAGCTTTGATTACCCCAAACAATCAGATTGAATGCGAATCTTCAATGAGGTATTTTATAAATAATAGACCCAGCAGTAATACAAGTGTAAATAATAATATTGGATGGTAAACAATTTTACGAGTCACTTTATTAAGATGGATGTGACAATGCCAAATTCACCATTACAAGAGGTGCAAATTAACATTATTCCACACGAAATTACGAGCATATTTAAAGTCAACAGTTAACTGCGAGAATCACAAAAATAGAATTCCAAGCCAAGGTCTTCAAATTTCTCAAAATTAACAATTAGTTAACCCCCAAATGCATTTAAAGTCAACCAGCCACAAGTTGTTCCATTTACTCCTCCACGACGCGACAGACAAAGAATACGCCACTCGAAATCTCAAAGCAAAACCGAAAGGAGCGATGGACCCTAATGGTGAAATTGTCAATGAAACACCAAGAACATTTTTGCATTTCCTATGGAAACCAGAAGACAATTGTCATTTTCCCTTACAATATCGTTAAAAAAATATTAAGAAAAAAAAAAAAACTACCACAGCTTCATATTATATAAAAATTTAGGGCTTTCTCAAACTGCAGCAGCCAAATACCATTTTTTTCTGGGGGGGCACATTACCAACGCGACTCATATGCACAAATGAAACGAATACACGACTTACACGACGACGACCTTAATCAGACTAGTCACTGGATACGACAAAAAAATAAGTTGTGAGCAGCGATTTTCCGAGGCGAGGTCACCTTGGACCTGAGAGCTCGACTGCGTGCAAGTTCTCGGTGGAGTCGACGATCCAGTCGGAGTTGGGGTGCGGCGCTAGTTCCACTTCTTGTCGGAGCACTTCCACCTTCTGCCACTCGTCCCATCGCTCGGCCAGGCCGTCGCCTTCGAGCATTCTGACGACCTCCGACATCTTCGGGCGCTCCATGGGGGAGCCCTGCGTGCAGAGCAGCGCCACCTGGATCAGCTGCTCCACCTCCGACTCTATGTAGTTCTTTTGAAGATCCGGGTCCACGAGCATCTCCAGCTTCTTCTCTTTAAGAAGCCCTTTGACCTAGCACAAGTCAATGTTGTAGCGTGTAAAAATTCAGAAATTAAAAGAAAATCGAATAGATTTAAAGGGTAATGGACACAACGAAGAACAAACATACCCAGTCGAGCAACATGACGTCGTCGTCGTTTGCCAGCCTGGCAAGATCGAAGGCCCTCTGGCCTGTGATGAGCTCCAAGAGCATGATGCCGTACCCGAAGACGTCGGTTTTCTCCGACGACTTCCCAGTGGAGAGGTACTCAGGCGCGATGTGGCCGATGGTACCGCGCACGGCAGTGGTGACATGTGTGTCCTTGTAATCCATGAGTTTCGCCAGCCCAAAATCACCAACAACCGCCTCGAACTCCTCATCCAGCAAAATATTCGCGGCCTTCACATCGCGGTGAATGATCTTCGGATCACAGTGATCGTGCAAATACGAAAGACCCCTCGCAGAGCCCAACGCTATCCTCTTGCGAGTGGGCCAATCGAGAGGCGGTTGGTTTGCCGGCCTTTCTGTTGAAATCCACAAATAAAAATCAGAGATTTGGATTCCTTTTGAAATGTTAAGCTTTCCCAACATCGATATTATGGTATAAGAGTAATTAGTAACTTTTCATATTCTCGGAATTTCGCCTTAAAACATTTATTAGCGATTCCTCCATAGTATGTAAATTGTAGGATTTCCTCTCCTAATGGTTAAATCCACAAGTTTCGTTAAATTTTAAGCCACGTGATATGCAAACGCATGCTATGACATTTAAGATGGTTTGTCTCTGAACACTATCAATGTGCATTGTTGTGGCTTAAATTTGACAGAAACCGTCAATTTTCTATCGATTAGGGGGAATTACTACAATTTATAACTTCAAGGGGGAAATTGCCAAAAGAAAGTAAGAGGACATTGCGACAAGTTTAGGGACGCATAATCCATAATTACTCGATCAAAAAAATAAACATCAATGCAGCTACAAAAGCGCTTACTGGAAAAATGGGAGTATATCTCAAGAATAGGAACTATAAGCCTAGAAAAGGGAGACTGAAGGAACACATCGCAGAGAAGAAAAGTGTAGGTCTTTTATAATATAAATAAATTATCTACTTAAATAACGGGAATGGAAGAGCCCAACAATTGAAAGCGCTGAAAACTGGTTGAATCGCTGAACAGTGAATAATAATCGGTTGCAGTTAAGAAATCCAAAAATAGCTAAAGAAAAAAAAAAGTAAATTGACGACTTCAACCAATTAAGCAAGTCGATATTTTACCTCGTAAGCACGATGCAACACTCCCGTTAGCCATGTATGGATAAACGAGCAATCGTTCGGTCGGTGTCATGCAAAATCCACGCAACCGAAGAAGGTTACGGTGCACGGCCATGCTGATCATCTCAACCTCCGTCTGAAACTGGAGCTCTCCGCCAGGGGTTCGCTCTTCTTTCAGTCTTTTCACCGCAACCAACGTACCGTCCGCAAGCCGACCCTTGTAGACTTTGCCGAACCCGCCGCGGCCCAGAATGTTTTTGTTGCTGAACGTGTCAGTGGCGACTTGCAATTCCCGTAGCGAGAACCTCTTGAGCTGGCCCAGATGGACTTCAGGATCCTCCTCGGCTGTATATGAGGGTATATATGTAAATTGACAAGTTGGACTTACAAGAATCTTTTTATTTCAGCCAGCCACTATAGAAATCTAATCTACAAGCCATATCTACATTTTCTAGACCACTTACCGGGTACATCGAAGAAAAATTCTTGTGGCTTTCTCCGCCGCCACCATGCGAAGGCGATCGCAGGTGCCGCGAATAGTAAAGCTGCACCTGCGGCGACTCCACCAGCAATAGCCCCAGTTGCACTACTACCACCTAAAACCGCAAGTCAACCATTAGACCTGATTTAACTGAATTTCAATTTTTTTAAAATTCACGACTGTTGACCAATCACCAATCTCAATGTTCCTGAGTTGACTGAACTAACAGATAAACAACAGAGGAGCAATTCCCAACTATATTTGAAAAATCTCCATTATCATCATTTCTTACCACTTCCCCACCAAATTAAAGTGATAACATTTGTATAATTAAAGACCCTTTGATGACAATCACTCTTGTATTAGATGTTTTTATAATAGTTATAGTATTTATTATTTAACACTACAAAGAATAAGTAGATTGAGAAGTAAAACATTAGTATCACCTGGCATTGATATTGGGGGCGGTGGGACAAACGGTGGCGGGGGAGAGAACGGTGGTGATCCTGGGCATGGTCGCCCAGTCACCAGTCCACAGAGATCCAAGTTGTTAGCAAAACTGGAAGAAAAAAAAAATGTTCAGAATAACTCTATATGAAATACACGGTAAAAGAATTATGAAACTTGACCACATATGTGAACCTTATGGGAGTAAATAGAGAAAAGGAGCCGTTGTCTGGAACCTCTCCGGAGAGGCGGTTATTCGAGAGATCCCTGAAGTTCGAATTGTGTCAGAAATGTTTTGATTGTGCTGCCAGAACAAGACATGGAAAAGGAACGCGTGTGTTTTAAACAAACAGGTCACTTACAATACTTGTAGCGAGGTGATATTGGTTAATGACATAGGAATCGGACCCGCCAAGCTGTTATTATTAAGACGCCTATCCTTACACAAAACATTTAAAACAAGAAAATGTTAATATACATTAAAGTTAATGAGTAATCTAAAGTCTAAAGATACCAATATATATTCAAGATTTTTTTTCCATGTAGAATTCTGAAGAGAAAAATAACACTCACAGAAATCTCAGTTTCGAGAGTTTGCCCAAAGTGTCGGGGATCGGACCGCTAAAGCTATTCAAGTAAAGATCCAAGCTCACCAAGCTGGTCAGATTACCCAAGTCACTCGGAATCGTTCCACTGATGTTATTACTGTAAAGCTCCCTGTATTTAAACAAGTACAAGAAATAGTTTTAGATGTATGCTCGAGAAGAAAAAAAATGGGCGAGAGGTTAATCCAAGAAATTCTGATGGTGCCACTTCATCTGTATCTCTACAAGACGGCAACATTCATCTAGTAACAAAGCTAAAATGCAAGGCAAATGCCAGGGTTTTCACCGGTCAAAAAAACCAAAGACCCGATAGTGAGAAAAAGAATAAGCAGACATTTTTTTTAAGAGACAAGATTTTACTGGTAGAAGAAAGATTACAAGATTTTAATGTCTGCTTATTATTTTAATGAATAAGCAGACATTAAAATAATAAAGAAAAGGGATTAATCTTATATAAGACCTTATTTGTTGTGCCCAAGGTGCAAACAAAGAAAACTACCGCAATGAATGCTATGCAACAGCTCAGAATCATATAGGAAAAGGAACACCGTACGAGCTTCAGAATTCGAGATTGTCTTACAGATATTGCAAATTCTTGAGAAGGCCAAGCTGTGGCACGAGCGAACCAGACAAAGCAGCATTTCCTAGATCACTAAACAGATACAAAATTCAGCAAAAGGATCAACCGAAAGCCCTCTTAAACCACGCGATCAACAGGTTTCAAGCCCATTACAGCATCAAACACTCACACTCTAATGACACTATTGTCGTTGTTGCACGTGACATGGAACCACGTGCACGGGTTCACCAGGGTCGGATCCCAGCTCTGCAGAACGTTGTTGGGATCCAACAAGTTGGTCCTCAGGCTATGCAACGCGTCACCTGTTTCAAAGTTCATATCCAACAAAGTCAGGCCTGTAATGCAAGCAATGTATCAATCGACATTACATCTTGTTGCCTAGCAATGTACCAATCGACACTTTGAAGCCAAGTGGGCATTAAAGGAAACACCTAAACATGAACCCAATAACTTCATCAAGCTAAAACACAATTCATGCCATTAATATCCGCGCAATAAATTCCATAACTCCCACTAAATGAAATCCAATCATGAACAAACCCCATTTCAGGAAAAGCTAAGAAGCGATCGAATTCCTCAGAAATGCTTGCACAGAGCCATACACACCTTCCATATTCGCAGACGCCATGAGAATCACGCACAAGGAGCGAGCCACGAGAAGCGAAAACCACAGCTTCCTCTTCTCCATCTTCTTCGGCGTCTCTGGGTTTCTCGCGTCCCTAGGTGACCAAGGACCTTAGATCCAAATGGCGCGTCGCACCCAAACACCACATCCCAGCGAGCGAGCGAATCCCTAACCCCTCCACCAAATGCACGAACTCATGCTCCTTCGATTCCTCCTCCTCCTCCTATCAACGAATCCCTAAAACCCCAAACAAAGAAAGAGGACCACTTTTCACCTACCCAACTGAATGCGATCTCAACGAACCCAAAAGAGAAGCCGCAACGGAACAACTGAACTAAGCGAGTACAACCCATCGAAAATCAAGCCCCATTCTCGTCGCTTATCTTCTCTCTCTACAGCGAGCCCTTTTGATGGCCAAACTTTCCCTTTTACGCTCTCTCTCTCTCTTCTGGAACTGTGGCGTGGGAGAGTGTTTGTGGGATTGTTATCTTTTCTTTTTTTCTTTTCTTTTCTTTTTCTCGAGTGAGGCGTGCGCAGAGAGAGAGAGGAGTGGCTGCCCGGACGGTGCTGCCCGCTGCCCGACCGCAGTCAAAACGCATTGGCGCTCTTTATGAATCGCGGAAAGCGACGTGACCGGAGGCGAACCCCGTTTCGGTCAAATTCTGGGGTTGGGTACGTGGGGCCCACCTTCGGCCACCTCAGATTCGGCCCCCTCTTAAATGTTATTTTGAGTTGGCAGTAATGCCCCCTCAACTTCTGATATAGGAAAGATTGATCTTTTAAAATTTACTTTCAGCAAATATACCCCCTAAGCCTTAGAAAAAAAAAAAAAGTAAATTACAACTGATTTTTTTACAACTATACCCCTTAGCTTAAATTGATGGCAAAATAATTGTGATGTCCTTGCCACCGAGGAGATCCGTCAATGCTTGAGAAGCCAAGGTAATTGGTTCTCTTCTTCTTCGATCATAATTTGTTGGTAATGTTTGTTAATTCGGTTTATTTATGTTAAATTTTTGAACTTCAGAAATAGTTATTGTTTAATTCATTGTCGATTCATCTTAATGTTTGTTAATTCGTGTTAATTTGGTTTTTTATATTTATAGAAATTGTAAGAAATGTCCATTATGTGTCAAAGGTTTAAGAAAAATGCCCATGCGCGAGAGTAAAAAATACACACAGTGGGCATTTTTCTTAAATCTTTGACACAAAATGGGCATTTTTTTTAAAATAACCCTTATATTTATTCCTTGAATTTCATAAATAATTATTGTTTAACTTGGTATTTGTTCATTCGTGTTAATTTCTTTTATAGAATTTTTTATTCCTGTTAATGTTTATTTGGATTTTGGTTTATTGGTGTTTATTTAGGTTTATAACAGGTAAAGTGGAGGCTTGAAAGTATGTGAAGTTTCGCTTCTCCGGTTAAAAAATCAGCCGTGAAGATTTGGTAAATTTTATTCTATATATATAAAAGTTATTTATTATAATCTTTTTCATTTACTAAGTTTACTTTTGAACTTATTTATATTTTTAATCCTTCATTTTAATGAATGGTTTTTTTGTCTATCAAATTGGTCATTATGGTTTATTGGCTAATCATACAATATAAACAAAAGATTGGTTGTGTTTACAAATTTATGTTTCATTTTGGCTAATTTATTCATGTTCCCATTTTTAACGTGTAAAGTATAGGTGGTAATTCGAGTTTCGTGTCGTGTTCGTGCCGGATCTTAATCGTGTTTTACTTATTGTATGAAAAATCGTGTTAGAAGATGAGACACAGACCCGCCTAATTTAAATATTGTGTTTATCATGTCTACATGTTTAACTCATTTAACATATTCATATATTTTAAATTGTTAAAATTAATTCAATTTATACTCATTCAACTTAATTTCTTATCTAATATTTACAATTTACTAACACTTTTTTTTATGCTCATCAATTGTACGATGTAATGAATAAGTAAAAAGCATAAATGCTATATATATATTAGTTTTAAAATACTTAAGATATATAAAATGTAACTTTTTGCTCCTTAATCGTGTCTAATTGGGACCCATCGTGTTATCGTGTTCGTGTCGTGGTTACCCGTTATTTAATCGTGTTCGACATGGTTGGACTCAGGTCAATTTACGGTAGACCTAGACCCGTCTAAACCGTGTCGTAATCGTTTTGTATTTCGAGTCCGGGCCCAAATTGCCACCCGTAGCGTGAAGATAATATGCTTCTGATTTTTTAGTGTATTGGAACATTATTGCTAAAATAAGTCCCAGAAAAAATGTCTTTATCCTGGGTGAAATTACACCAACATACAAAATTTAGTGTCATTAATGCCAATCACTCTATTTTATTCCTTATTATTTTTTAACTATTATATTTATCATCACTCTCCTTTCGCATCTACTTGAGTTTAATTCATTTAATAAAGATAAAGATTACGTGTTTTGACTCGATCTTTTTCTTCCTTTTGGACCGAAAAAACAATGATGGAAATAAAAGTAAAACTTAATCCAAATAGTCATTTAATCACCAATAAATATGATTATATGTATAGGTGAGAGAGGCTTCGAATAATTTGAGTAAAAAAACAATGCATAATTAGAACATTTACAAAGTTAGAATTAATAAATTATTATAAGCATATATATACATTATATGTATAAGCATAACAACGACTTTTGCAACTTAAAAAACTCGGTCAATGAATCGATGTGTGACATCAGCACATAAAAATATAGGGATCACCTTATTATAAGTTTTAATTATATCCACAATTGTATTCCTTTATGCTCATCATAATGTTTTAGAATATTATTGAACGGATTATCAAAGTGATGGTCAACATGGTATTACTGAGAAATATATTTGTGATATTATATGTCAAAATTACATATGTACTAAGATACACATTTTTATCTCATTGAGATTAAGTTCACAACCTTTTGGTAAGATATGTACTGATATTATCAGTAGGCCAAAACTAACTTGTTTAATTAACAAACACTTTGTCACTTTATAGTTTATAACCTTTTTTTTAAAAATGTTTTAGCTCTTAAATTTTTACTTTAATATTACCATGAGGGATACTCTATTATCATTTGTAATGGATTTTGTTTTTAATTTATTATGTTAAGGATGTAATTTATGTTGCAATTAAGAGATAACTTCAACATAAGTACTCATTCTCGTACTAAGTGCGCTACCTACACTCTCACTCTACATAATAGTATTGAGGTTCAATTCCGTCTATGTCATATTTTTTAGGTATATTTTTGGATGAAGATGATATTACAGAAGAAACAATTAAAAATGAAACAGTAGTGAATTGATTCGTTGGTGAAAGTGGCGTACTTTTTTAGTATTTTTTTTTGTACGGGTTAATTTTATTTTATTTTTTTGTTGAGTGAAATTGAGTTAGGCCCGAATTTTCATTTTTTGAACAAAACTCTTTGAAACTGTTTCGAAGTTGTCATTAAAACTCTTTGAAACTACTTGACCATTTATTTAAAAAAAATAAAATTAAAAATAAATAAGTAAATTAAATAGTAAAAATATTTACATGAAATTCCTTTTTAAAAATAAAAACATGTACAAAATAAAATATCGGAAAACTTCGTCACAGTGATTACTCATTCATCCAATCCCTCGCATATCAGCCACCGTCATCGTCCAATCCACCACAAAATCATATCATAGGTTTTTTACCTATAGCACGAACGAAAGAAATTTTGAAGTTCGGTGAGATACAACTATTTTCTAACAAAAATAATATAGTAATAGAAAATATAAGCAAAATTATGCTTCATTTTATGTTTTAGAACCTATAATTAATCTTGTCCTACGTGATCACCGTATTGTGTACATATCAAATTACGCGACAAGCTGTTAGATCGACGAGGTGTACATGTCCCGAAGTCTAAGGCCAATAACTGTGGTGGTTCATTAATACGCAAGATTAATTTTGTCATCAATACGCTCATCTCGGGAAGAAATCAACATAAATTTGGCAGTTTAGCTAAACTGCAAGATTTATCTCATCATCAATACGCTCACCTTCGGAAAATAAAAAAAATTAAGAACCTCCTCGTGAGGTGTGGTGCGACACTTCATTACTTCATGTGTTTCATTTTTATTGTCAAAGCTTATAATATGGGTGATTAATAACATAACCACCAATTTTAAAATCTCAATAATGTTTCATATCTAATTCATTTAGCTAAAGGAACTCAACATATCTCAATAATCATTATTGATCGTCACATAATCGACATTAATCTTGCACATTCATTTATCATTAAATCATCATAACATATACAAACAATCATTTGAAACAACAAGTGCGTATTCAATACTTTTATTTTTAAACTAAATCATACTAGAGTGAGGTTTGACTCACCTTAATCACTACATCTTCTTTCCCGCGACTCCAACGAAGACGCGTCTACAAACGACGTTCCTAGATAATAATAAGCTAACAATAAATTAGACTAGATCACTAGAAAAACAAATCCTAAAGCTTGACTTAAGGATATAAATGGGATTTTGGTTTCAAGGCTTTTTAGGTATTTTAATTAAATCATAAAATCAGCCCGAAACTAAAGAGAAAAAAAAAACGTTATTAAAAAGTTTACATTATTTTTTGAAAACAAACAACTTATGTGTTTTGACAATTTTAATAAAAATGTTGCAGCTATGAGATATACTGGTTTTTCAATTCGGCCGAGACCTTGTAACTCGTTTTCGGACTAGATCCAGGCATCTTTTTGAATTTCGTAAAACATGGAACATATTAGAAATTGGTTTCTGTACAAAATATACAAAACCCTAATTCGGACACTATGAATTTTTAAAACTTAAAATCAAAATTACTACAAAAATTAACTATATGTAAATTTGGTACTATAGCCACTTAACAATGAAAATATGCCAGCACACTTGGTATGAATTGAGTACTTATGTCACAAATATCTTAATATTAACCTTACAAATCTGTATAAAATATTGAATTAGTATCAGACATGAAAATTTTAATTAAAACATTCAACTTAAACATAAATTACAAAGTTAAAACAAAAACACCAACCAATTAAAATATAAAAATTATAAACTAAACATACTTCTCTTACAAAGAAAATGATTAATCTTATCAATAAAATGAAATAAATAATAATGTTTGTGTAAGTTTTAGTAATAAATATGGTTGGAGTAGATTTTTTGTTTTGTTTGTTACAATTGGCTTAATTGTTACTCAGAGTGTTAATTTACATTTACAGAATATTAACTTTTATTCAATAATTCGTTGAGCCTTTTGTCAAATATATAATCTATATATATATAAAAGGAAGATCACAAAGTTTTCTAAGACAACTCTTTCTACAAAGACATCCTCAACTCGTCTACTATTTATTTATGATGAACACTATCACTTACACACTTATTTCCTAATCAATTAGAGACACGAGGAGTCCATGCATGCACATAAATTAGTAACATCTAATTGCTAAAACTTTAGGTTTGCTAAAAAAATTAATAATTTGTATTTAATTGAACTATTACTCAATGAAGTTACCATGGATTATTTCATTGATTATATATGTGTAGTCTTGAAATCTCTCACATTATCACACTCTTTTCTCCTCTAATATCGAAGGCCTCTCCTTACCATTGTAAGTTCTTTTCCTAATTTTCTTTTCTTAAATGAATCATAGAAAACGTTTTTTTAATGACAATTGCCTTCATCTAAAAGCTTGGTTTCTAATAATCTTATAATGATCATGGAAAGACATACAACTGCATTGGAATTGAAGTTTGCTCTTCGCATGGCTTGATTTTAGTTTCAATCGGTATGTATTGTTATTTTCATTTGTTTAGATTTATATTTGATTTTTTATTTTTTATGTTTGATAATTTTGTTCTAATTTGCTTCAAAGTTTTTGTTTGTTTGATGCTTTAACAGTTTTTATGTTTATTTTTGTTTGTACGAAACCATGACTCAGCTTAGCTCTTTCCCGGGTTTCTCCGAGATTTGATATATTCAACAAAGTAAGTAACCTCTATAACTAAACAATATAATAAAATTATTTTAAAAATAAAAATACAATTAACTATACTTTTAAGATTTACCAATGTACTATTTTTTTTACAACGCACACATATTAGACAGTTAATTGGAGAATTATTTTGGATGACCTTTTGTCTTTTTAACTCAGTAGAAATCTTTTTAGATTTTAGACTTTCTTTTTTTAATTTCTAAATTCATTTAATATTATTTATAGGTTTTAAATCACGGCTTTTCATTTTATGTGTGTCATCCTATAAATAGATTTTTGTTTGATGAAAACACAACAAACAATAATAAGAGTCGCTATCATTGTAATATTCTATTCTATTCATTTAACCAATCCTTTGAATTACATAGCAAAAAAATATAATTAATTAATTAAAGATATATTATCTTATTATTATTGAAATCAATAATTTTAAGTTAGGACTGGAAAAAATATTATTTTTCGAGGTTTAATTTACTACATAACAAAAATAATTAATGATTATTGCACAATTTATGTAGCATTCATGATAATTTATGTTTTCCACTATGCAATAGAGATTAGAATCTCAAGAAGCCATATTTAATTTTTCAATAAATGACATGCTTTGCTTCATATTTTTTGCTCCATGAATCTCGATACACTTAATACTACATGTTCGAATTTACTACGATAACTCATTAACCAATAGTAATAATTAGAGGAATTTTGTGAGTCCTCTTTTGCATGCGATCCCTCTAAACCAAATATCGAATATTTTTTGTTTTATAGAGTTGTCTTTTGTTGATCTTTTAAATTCATGAAATCATAACATCTATATTTTCACAATCAAACATGATATATATATATATATATAATTTGATTGAGATCTTAAAATTATAATTTTATATTATAATAATAAAATTAGAAAGAAAAAATGCATTATATATTTGATGTAGGTCTTTCATAACAATTTTTCTATTCATTTGTCTTTACAACTGTTAATTTTATTCCCATTACTTGAATATCAAAATTTTGAATATCAAAATGTATAACCTTTTTTTGCTTGCACGTCATTTTGTTTGTGCATGTATATGATTATATATATAATATAGATATTACTCTATAAAAAAATATGTGGTATATATATATATATATATATATATATATATATAAACACTTAGCTTATAAGCCTTATAATCTAAAAAAGAAATCAATAATATTGATTGAGGGCCGTTTTTCTAACTATTACACATTAACAATTTTTTAATATGTATTTGATTATAGTTAAACAATGATAAATGTTTTTTTTTTTGGTAAAGTTCAATGATATAGTTTTTCGTTTATAATTTACAATTAAACTTATAAATAATATTTTATCACCACTGCGCGAAGCGCAGTGCCTTTATACTAGTTGGTGATAAAATCTTAATTTATAGGGATCTCAATTGATATAATGAATCTCACATTCTCATTTTTTAAGAGGGAATATTCATTACATGGTGATGAAAGTAGGTAAAAATCGATACTTAATCATAAATGTTTCAAAATCCAAAAACTAGTGTTGTTCAATGTTTTCTTCCCAATTTGCTTCTGAGCCTTGTAGTATCACTCGTTCTTTAAACTCGGACAAGCCTACTGAGGTCTGATATTATCACTTAGGTCGGTGATAATTATTGAACGGTCCCTGAAATATTTCCATTTGTTATCCCGTAATTCGGTGTATGTGCCCGAACTAGGGGACGTCATTTGCGATTGTTATATGTCTGATCTAGGGGACGACTTTGCGATTATATTTGAGTGTAATCATTGACCTATTAGCTATGTCCAACCTCTATGATTATCCTAAAAGTCAGTGACATCACACACTCTATACACGGTAACTCCAAATTCAGGAATATTTATATCCGAATTTGAAGATCTAAACATCCCAAATTTTTATTTTACCTCAGATTAATTTTACATTCGAATTCTGGTGAACGATATATTCGGCCTTAGATATATTCATTACCGAAAAAAAGTCTTGATCATTTAAAAGGAACGACAACGGTGGTGCAATATATATACATTCGAAGGAATGCACGAAACATGAAAACAATGTTCCGTAACCAAGAGAAAGAAAGAGAAAAAGCATCAAAACACAGAAGTGATGCTCTCGGTGTAATCATGGGCATGATTTAAGCGAATCTCCTATCGCTCCTTCTATACTTGTCTCCACCACAACACAATCGTCTGCTTTCCTACCCTTGGTTAATCCATCTGCTCATGGTCGATGCGAAGCCCCTTGTCCCGCAAATCGAAGAAAACAAATGATAGTTTTGGCTGGCCACTGATCTCAAAGCACCAATAAAAACATCTCAATGCACGGTCTCCATATATCTCTCTCTGGAAGCCTCAAAGACCATACATTTAACCTGGCGATTTTGCTTTTCTCGAACATATTCACGCATACGAATGACACCTCCGCTTTATTCGGTGCACAAGAGGACGACCTTGTAATCGTTGCGCGTATCGTTGAAGCCGAAACCTAACTTTGCATGGACGTCATGAAAGTTAGGTGAATAGGCTAGTGGAACCAGAAGCTGTCTCGCATGCTGAGTCGCCGAATTCCAAAGCACGATTCGCGTCTCGAGCTGCCCGAGCGACAGACAGAGGAAGCTGTTTGAGGAGGCTAAGATTGCGAGGGGAGGTTTTTGGGGTTGAGATGCACCATGTCGGTTATCCCTACCCTTGGGTGGTGAACAACAACAGAATAAACGAATCTCGGGGGCCCCGTTCACCAATGACAATCAGGATTGGCTTGTTTTTGGCATGCCGACAGATTTAGTAATTGTTGATAAAAGACTCGTCGCCAGATATGCGAGCCCGCCATGTTTTTTAGACGCTTTTGAATACCATAAGGGATTTCGCCGGCGGTTCCGAGATGATTTTTTCAAAGACAAGGTCTTCGGGAGCTTCGAAGTTTTCTCCATTTTAATTTGGATTTTCAAAGGCTAATAATTAAGGTGACGTTTGATAATTCCCATGGATGATCATGGGAATTATCAATAACCATGCATGAAATGACTGAAGTTAGTGATATGAATGACCAAATTCGAAATTATGGGTTTTCATTTTCGAGAACTGCATTTAGATCCTCGAAGTCAGTGAATGATATTTTCGATGTTGACAATATGAATCACCAAATTAGGAAATACTTAATTCAGAGATAATAAATCTTCGACTTTGAATATCTAACTATCAAAATCAGTTACGTAAATCTCCAAATTCGGAGATCATAATGTCCGAATTAGATTTTCAAATATATGATCATGAACATTATCAATAATTGTGCATGGAAAGACTTGCATTTAAAACCTTCATTATTTTTCTGAGTTTGCTCGTAGCAGTGATCGAAGTAAGTGATATGAATCACCAAATTAAGGCAAAATTATGGATTTTAATTTTCGATGACTACATATATATCCTCAAAGTCGGTGAATGATATTCCCGAAGTCGAACATATGTATCACCAACTTCGGAAATATGTAAGGATTATGTCTGACTTGTGTGCTCAATTATATCCGAACATGTGTCTCAGTTTGTAATTTAATTGTTGATTAATCGAGATATTATCTAAATGACAAAAATAAATAAGACATAAATTTACTATGAAACGATGAAAAATTTACAACATAGATATACGTTTCATACATCGGAAAACTTATACATTTGTGATCATGTACCCCTATACCTAAACCTATACCAAAATGTTACAATTGAATATCCATTGGCAGTGCGCGTCGTTTGAAGCAATACTTGACATATGTGGCGACACTTGGAACGTCTGGTCTAAAAAATAACACCCTTAAATCTCAATATAGGGAAATGAGATATCCTAGCTTCCGGTATTGCTTCTATATGCATCATCAAAACAAATTGTTTGACGTGTCTCTCATCAGTTTCACTGATAACCGACAAATGATACTTGGCACGTCTAGTATTATTTCAATATCCATTGTTCGTGTGCGAAAATTGTTCATTGGTGTTGAGAAGACTAGTTAGTGGATGAAATAAGAATATCGCGAAATCGCTCAGAGAATTCTCAAACCTTTCAGAAATTTCCATTCAACAGCCACGGAAGAACTGACAGGAATCATCAGGCCCTACTTTCATCCTTAGTAGGAAGGTTGGGAGAGATTTTAGACTTCGGTCCTATCGTGATCTATCCAACAAGCGAGGTTGAACTTATAAACTTCATCGTCTATGGTGAACCTCGCAGCAAGTTCGAGCGAGTACGAAAAAAATACGTCTCCACCTCGTCGTCCTCCATTGGACTCCAAAGCAATGCCCGCCAGACGGGACAAGATTCAACACCAGATCTGTAGGGTGATGATGCTGGGGAAAAGTAAGAAATTTTTCTCATGCTTATTATTTACCTTGATTGACGTTAAAGTTTGTCCCGATGGATTGATGCCTTGTGCACCTACAAGACTCCGCACATAAAATCATCACTAAAACTGTGTGACGAGACATTTGTGACCTACTATGTCGCGCGACTAAACGCAACATAGAGGTGTATGAGGAGAAATCATTGACCTATGTCGTCGATGCCCGTCCTAGTACTTCGCATGATCTGGAATAAATATAGTCGAATAAGGCGTTAGCGATGAAAAAATATGCGGGGTTCCAAACAAATCGCTATGAAACAGAAGTTAGAGACATTTATCTCCAAATTCGAATTTAACAACTTTGGAATTCGATGATGTTATCTCCGCGGTCAGGAAAAGCATTTCTGAATTCGGAGTTGTTACACTCGAATTTGGAAATAGCTCTCTCAGGCGTCGGGGTTAGCATCACCGAGGTCGAGGTTATGATCCTTGACTTCGGTTCGAGTTTACCATCCCTGATATTGGTATATAAAATCATTGATCTCGACCTCGGATATTGTAATGTTCCCCCGCAGATCGATGATTTATACAAAAAATAAAACACCAACTTCTGAGAGCTTGTCACTGAATGCGGGGTTACAAACCCCGACTTCGCGAGTAACATCACTGATTTCGATGTTGATCATTCTGACTACGGTGGTGCAACCCGATGTGGCAAACCATACAATGCGATGGTTTTACGCATAGAAATATAGTTTTCATGTTCTAAAAGCATATAATAGACCACAAAATAAGAAGTTAGGTTTCGAACTCTTACAGTGGCGGCGGAGGAATGGCATTTTTGTGATTTTTTTTTGGACGGCGACAACGACAAGTTGACGAACACGAGCGTCTGGGCCAACTCTGAACTTTCATGGTTCCACCGTTGAGAGATCCTCAGATCCAAAGATGGAAATAATGAGGAGAAATGGTCCCTCCCATGAAGACGAAGAGAGAATGTTGGCGTATAAAGAAAGGTCGAAATAGAAAGTGTGGTCCGAAAAATAGTGTTTTTTCTTGTTGTACGAAGTTTTCGAGGAAAAATGGAAAGAAATTAGTGAATATCACTAGTTTTCGAATTTTGAAACATTCATGACCAAGTACCGATTTTTCTTTATTTTCATCACAAGACTTATCCTGAGTTGTTTTTTTTTTTTGTTTGTGATAGTTTTTACACTTTGTTTTGTATAAATTTATACGTCAAGCTAATTGTATGCATCAAATTATTATGTTGATCTCTTGTCTTTGTCTTTTTTATTTTATCGGTATCATACAGAAATTTTGTAGACGAAGTGAAATAAAAAAAAATCGTTAATCAAAATTTTGATTGAATACCGATTAGACCATAAATCAAATTAAAGTGGTTAAAACCGAATACACCAAAAGAAAACCGAATACCAGGATTAGAATGAAATAGGGTTTTCGATTTTGATATGAATGATAGAACTTTGCAGTATAAGTACCCAAAGATTTAGGATTGGACCTAGACGGGCCCACACAAATTAATATGTTGATTCATGACATCGAATTAGAGAATCAAATTTGATTAATAGGGTTGATTTATTTGATGTATGAAGCCTAGAAATTTCATGTATCCTATATCCTTATATAGATGAGATCTTTCGTAAAGGAAAACTTAGCAATCATATGAGATACACATTGAAGAGTGTATATTCTCCCCTCTGTATATAAGAGAGAATGATCTATCCTCCATACCCAAGAGAGAGACCGAATTTCCACACACCCCGAGAGTCTTTGTCCATTTCCAATCACCGATAAGGAGCTAGTATTCCGATTCGGTGATTTTCGGTCTAAACTGGTGTTCTGTAAGCGACGCGATGAACTACGTAGAGGCTGAACATTATGGAGCGGTTTGTGATCGACGGAGTGACGAGGAGCATAACGACGGCGTGGAGCTAAACGATGGAGGCGGCTAAATCTCCGATATTGACTCGGAGATCCGACTAAAGGAAAAGCAAAATGATTTGTCTAGAGAATTTTATTCTCACCAGTTAGTTTTAATTATTTGTGTTGTTATCTAGATTTATTAATTCGAGGATTCCGAGAATTTTCACTTCCATTGATGAGAATATCCTTGGATTCCAAACAATGAAAACCGCAACCGCATACCCGTTTATACCACTTTATCGCAAAATCTTATTTTTTGTATTGGTAATAGTCATGCTTATCACAATGTAAAAAATAGTATTTATTTCATTCCTTTTGTCCAACGATAATATGGCAATACTTGTTTTATTGTATATTTTTGAATGGTAAGAACTTAAACTTACTTTTATTATAACTTTTTGGGTTATTACTTATTGCTTCAATGTTGTAGGGACTTCTAAGAACTATATCAATACTATTTATGTATTTGAGGACTTCATTTTTTTTAATAATAATGACGTGTAATGGACCTTAGAAGCGGAAAATGTGGTATAAAAAATTGATATTACCGCAACCGAAACTGAATACCGATTATATGGAAGATGCGAGTTTGTTCTTAGAAAATAAGGCATTCGATTTTCATTATAAAAATAGTGAAATGCGATATTCGGTCTATTATTTGTTAAATAATGTACCGAATACCCGCTTGTTTATGCAATGACGCAATATATCATCATTGAATATAACAGAACAACACTTGTTGCATGTTTATTTATTTCTTGTAATAAAAAAATAACCAATCGTGATGACTTCTTCTAGCTAAGACTATCATATCACTCTTAACTTTATATTCAATTATAGAAACTCGTTATATAATTTTTAGTGGAAAAAAAGTATAAAACAACAAAAAGATTTATCACAAAAATAATTAATTTGGTTGACAAGCCTTCCCACTTGTTAAAAGTTGAAACGACATATATGATTGAGATTTGAGAATTAAAATTTTAGAATTACATCAAATACTATTTGACACGGTATCTACCACAGATTATGTTAGTTCATCTATATATATAGAGTTTTTCTCCGTAAGGTTATGCCTGCCAAGTTTGAATTCAATGGAATAATAAACCAGATCGATATCTGCAAAAAAATAAAATATATCCATTAAAAAATTATTACATATAAGTTTTTATGGTATGAATTTTTAATGATATAATTTTTTGTGTGTAAGTAATTATATTTTTTTTATTTATCTCTATAGTGTTAACCTATGCATTTTTTTTTTTATAAAAATAATACTATTTAAGTTTTTATTTATGTATGATCACCAACTTTTAAACAATTATAAAAATTATAAACAAAACTCAATAATGACAATTTGTTAAAAACGTAAAAAAATGAGAATAAAAAGAATAGAAAACTCACCAAATGCCAAAAAAAAACTAAAAGTTTAAAAGAAATGCCCATAGTTTCTGAAACTCATTTATACCCATTTATAACTTTATTTGGACCATATTAACCCTAATCTTAATTTATAATTATTAATTTTCGTATTATAATTAATAATTATATATTTTAGTTTCAAATTTAGTTTTTCCTATAATTATGGTTATGATTGACAATTTCCCCTATTAATTATCATTTATTTAATTAAATCATCCTCTTTCATCTCTTCCCCGACCTTCTATCCCTCGCGAAGTTCTGCCTCTTTCTGGCGATTCTGGGAGGAAAACTGTACCATCCATCGACCACAGTAAGACCCAAATCGAATTAACTTCGTTCGGATTTAGGGTTTTAGAACATTAACCCATTGTTCTTCGCTATTTTTTTTTTCTTCTCTTTTTGCTAATTTTTGGTGTTGACTCCATGCGTTCAATAAGATCAGAGAACTCTTCGTCTATTCACTAACGTCGGCCACGAAGAAAGAGCGCTTCGTCCTTCGTCTCTTTGTAAAGTGATTTATTACTAAGAATTCGTAACTTAAATTACAATTACATGTATAGTGATTTAATTTTATAAATTTGTAACTTAAAGTACAATTACTATACAATTACACGTATAGTTATTTACTACTATGAATTCGTAACTTAAATTACAATTACATGTATAGTGATTTAATTTTATAAATTCGTAACTTAAATTACAATCACTATACAATTATAAAGAATGAAACACTTGTACAAATTATCGCCATTTTGTGGACCTTTCACTCTAGAGATTTAGCGACGAAAAACTAAATTATTACACTAACAAATATGGTTGTAACTAATATGAGATTAAACTCGACCTGGTTCAACTCGTTGAGTGAAGGAGCTGGGCAGGCCACGACGATTTGATTCCAACGACGACTTGGTTCCAAGCGACCTAGTGGCCGCTATGTGCTGGTCGCGATGACATGGTTATAAGCTGACTAGAAATTAGGTCGACTTGATAGAGAAGAGCACCAAGTCGAAGTGGTTTAGCTGACTAACACACGTAAGGGTCAACTAACGTTACCAACGTGATTTAAGGACGAGATTGATGGAAAATATCGATGCCTCTTAGTTGTTGTAATTCCTTAATTTTAAGAATGCGGTTGATCAACTAGTTAAGTTTAAATAGTTGAGTATGTATTTCATTTAGTTGTAACGTGTGCATATAGAGACTTTATTTTGTAATATCTTCTTCCATCTTCTTTAAAACAAGAAAACTTATTCTGTAAAGCTCATTCTCTTTTTCTTGTGTGTTCTTGTGTGTTTTGACACAAAGGTTTAGTTTAGAAACAACAACTAACGCATAACAAAATCTTATTTATGGAGAATAGCGTACACATATATCCCCTCAATTTTGAATCTATATATTTTTTTTTTTCAATCCTAAGCTTGAGATTAAAATTTTCCTAGAATTAATATTTGTTATTTGTATTCCTCTCCTTCCATAATTAATTATGAATCATTGATCTGTTTTTTAGATAAAATTTTTATAGGATTACTCCGCTATATGCGTGTCTTTCTCTTTTTTGATCGCTACTTATACGAGTCATGTAATATTTTTGTGAAGATAAGGTTTCTCGGAGTCTATTGCTATACATCTGTCATTATATTCGTTCACTATCTATAAGAATAAGGGTTATTATTGGTAAAAATACCCACACTGTTTAAAAATAAGGCAGCATAGAGCCAACTTATGTTGCATTGTTGACGTCATCATTGACGAAAATATATAATAAAAATAGTAACAAAAAAGTGGATGAGGTCTACTGATTTCACCAATAAAAGATGAACTTGAATACTTTTGTCACCCTTTTTTCAAAGTTAATGGTATATTGCCCTATTTTTGAATAATTTGGATACTTCTGCCAGTAATAACCTAATAATAATTTGATCTTTTTGTGGAGATTAGATTTACAAGAGAGTCGTCTAGGTATATGTGGATTACTATTTATATGAATAATTTGACGATCTTTAATTGAGATTAAATTAAATTTCTCAAAGGAGTATTCTATTATATGTGTGCTCTCTTTATCCTTTTCGATCACTGTCATGAATAATTTGATTTGTTGTTAAAATAAAAAAATTCCATAAAATCATTCTGCTACATGTTTGCCCTTTTCTCACCAAAAAGATAATTACTATCCAACCTCTTATATTTATAAAATGACCCATCAACATTTTGAAAATAATTAGGTTGCATCAACACAAACATTGTCGTTTTCATAAAATTAGATGCATGTCTATATCTTCACAATTCTCCCATGCATTACACTGTTTATTGACTGCAGAGACGAAAGAATACTCAGATGTAATTATTGTCTAGATCCGTGTTTTCTACGATTCTCCAGAATTTTCGCTTCCGGAGATGAAAATATCCTAGAAAATCTCTTAAATTAAAACAATGTAGCAAAAAAAAACGAATTCCGAACACAAAATCTAACATATATAAATTAGAATATAGCCCTTGTTTTTTTGTTGATAAAAATTGGGACCCTTGAGAAAGTTGAAGAATAACCCTGAAAAGTGTTGTGAATGACCCATCAGATCCCATCAAACATGACCTGTGTGTTACTCTCGAAATAATGCTTTTTTGGGTGCAAATGGGAATAAAAATCTAAACATCGGTGGAGTTGGGTCCCAATCCCTAAAAGGTGGGTTCCTTTTTGCAAATTGCCATAGTGGACTTACATCTCAAAATTTCTAAAGTCTAAAGCCATACCTTGTTTACTAGAAAATTTATTGTATATCATTTTATGAAATCTGGCTAATATATAGTTTTTTTTTTTGAAGAAAATATATAGTTGATTAGTTTCTCAGAATTAGAACTCACCTAACTTTTTAAGGTCTTCGAGGGATTTTTTTTAATTTTTTATTTCGTTCTTATGAGTCTACACGATAGGTTAGGTTATATGAGACGACATGACACGTCAACATACTATACGACATTTACTAAAGACAGCGCTACGTAACTAGAAAATTGTAATGGTAGCCGGTAGGTATTAATGCCGTCAAGATTTAAGCCTAGATGTACAAATGCAAATCCAGTCGAACTTAGGTAGTTTTAGAGCTATTATCTTAATTTATTATACTAATTATTCTAAAACGCGTCCATAGTCAACAATTTCATACAACATATCAAGACACACTTTACGTTAATATTAATTTATCTAACATATACCTACATGGATTTATCATATTCATTTAACAGTTATAAGAAGTAGTGAACAAACCAAGGATAAAAATAATACCCAAAAAAAAAAAGTGGTTGTTGGAAGAAAGATCGGTAAATAGAACCTATTTAACGTTTTAGATGATTATACATACATGTATTATTTTAAAGAAATAAAAAGAACATCTTGTGGTTTGGTGGTTATGCACGCCCAAATCAAAGTAGCAAATGTAAGAGTTTTCGCAAACTCAAATTAGTTTTTTTTTTGTTTTTTTTTTTTAATCATGGTTACAAATTGCACTTATAAATTATGATCTATTACATACATTAATTAATAATGTATAATAATTGCTTATAAAAAATTAATTGAAAATTGTACGAAATGCTCAGTACTAAACTTTTTAAGAAATGTCCATTTATGAGAGTAAAAGATACACACAATAAGTGATTTTTATAAATATTTGACAATAGGCAAATATTTTTTTTTTTTTAAGGTAAGTTTTCACGTTTTGTTTGCCATTTTCACGTTGGCAAGACTTATTTAAAGTATGGACTTGTGTTCTACATTTTTGAACCATCCTAGCCCAAGAGTTCTTCGGAATCTATGGCCCATATGGGTAAGATTGTTCGCCCAATAGTACAAAGGCAGAAAAATAATAATAATGCATCTATTCAATGCATAAAATAATGAGGTATCTGATAAGAGTTTTGGATGACAATGTCAATCATTTATACAGAATCATACTTTTATATACGTATATATATTATTTGGCGAAGATTGCACGAGAACGTTACAGATTTAAGAGTTAACAAATACATTAATGGTTGGGATACACACGACAATAGATAATACAATAAAAACGTTTTATCATCATGAAATAATAAAGCAATAAGTAAATAGTGTAATAAATATTGTTATTATTATTTGTGTGACTTTTTGTGTGCATAGTTATTAACAATACAAACGTTTTTTTAAGTTAATTAAATGATAACTATTACTTTTTGTGTGTATAGTCATTAAAAACGTTGTTAGTTGTTATGATTTTTATCAAAAAATAATTGTAAATTCGAAGAAAAAAAGGTTTTCCAATTGCTTGATTTCATTGTATCACACCAGCTTTGTAGTTCTTCTAAGAAAATTATTTCCAATTGCTTGATTTTGTTGTGAAACATATCTTGTGTTTCTTTCTTTTATTACGTATAGATTTAAAATAATTAGGAAGATGACTCGGTGCATTACTTGGGATGAGTAAATAAGCATAGGGCATCAGTTAAACGTGGAAACCTTAATAATTAGTATAATTATTATGCTTGAGAGTCGGGCAGGCTCACGTTCCTGCCGATCCCGCCTGACCCCGAGATATGCTAGCCGTTCTTTTTACATCCCCGAACGAGAAGATAATTGTTGTTTTCGAAAGGACCACAACTTTATGATACAACATTAGCTTTCAATAAATTTGTGGCAGTTCAAACATATCATTTTTATTTTTATCTTTATTTATTTTTCTTAAGAATCACGGTTCTTATCAATAATTTTTTTTCACTTCGTCATGTTCATTTTTATGCACAATTTTCTTAAATGCGAGAATCATAGACTCTATGATTTTTTTTAGTGCTTGAGATACTATTAAAAAAAATCTAATTAGCCCTAGCCTCGACAGTCTAAAATTTTAAATTTTTTTTTATGATAATATAAATTTGAAATTCTAATGTATATCATGATCGTCCACTGACTGAAGAAATCATCCGCGATCGATCACAAATTAATATAAATCGATGTGTATTTTGTATTTATCGACTTCAGTCAGACAAGGCCCCAAATTAATTAGTAAATTATACTTGGGAGATCTTATAATTGAAATTTCTTGACCGTGAAAATAGGCAAAACAATAGAATAAGTCCCAACATGATAATTACTTAGTTGGCGTTTGGTTACGGTCTCTGAGACCAGTTTCTGGTTTTGGTTTCAAACAGTGTCATATTGGTTTTGCAGACCACGTTTAGTTGCCAGTTATCTCTGTTTTCTGAGACCGGTCTCGCTGGCCACTGAAATTTTAATGAAGGAAAACAGAAAATGACTTGAAGTTGTTTTTTTGTCTTTGGTCTTCAACTCAATCGTACAAAATAAAACAATAATAATATACTATCATTCTATATTATTATTATATTATTTATAATAAGATATTAATTATGAAATTAACTTTATGAGAAATTTTTAAAATCATTTTTATGTATAATTATAAATTTTAATGAAATTACTATCATATGAACAAATATACTTAAACTATGTATATCATTAAATACTAATTTAATTACAATGATCCATATAAACTGGTATAGATCCGCTCTATAGGAAAAACGATAAAACGCTAAAATGCAAGCAAGAGCTTGTCTTTCTTTTCATCATTCATAATCTACCTCCACTTACAAGTTCTCTTCTAATATATAAGAAAACTAACGCTACCTTTAGGGTTGATTAAGAAGCTAACTAAAATGCCTAATTGTAGGGGTTGATTAAATCAACATATAATAGGAAATAAATAATAAATCTATGATCGATCAAATAATTAACATTAACTATATATATATTTGATATGAAAAATGATCGTGTGATAAATATAGCGTTGCACCATTCTCCTCGTGTTGGAGAAAATTTGTCCTTTTGATCGTTGAATGTGTCGGGACTCCGCCACCATCACCGCGCTTGTATCGGCGCCAAAGCCGTCGCTGTAAAAATACCTCTTCACATATGCACCGTCTCGCATGATGTCTTTGCGTCACGCCTCCGCGCTTTTGCATCGTTTCTGAACCTGCTCTGTAAAGACCTGAATGGATCGACATTTGTACCTCGATAATCAAACCGACTCCGCAATTAATTTTCTTTGGCATGCATGTTGTTGTGGGCGCTGCTGTAGCAAGAGCCATTGTTATGGGGATTGCTACAGCAACGTCTGTGGATATTATTGTAGTAACCCCGATCGGTCGATGACGCTTGCAAACAATGAGAGTTACGCTCGCGTTGCTATCGCTGCTTTCATCATTGCTCTCACCATACACGGCCTTGCCGCACAAGTTGTTGTCATACACGGCCTCGCCGTACGCCAACTCTTCGGACACGGTATCACCGTACTCTGTCTCGCCTTACTCATCATACACGAGCTCATCATAGACAGTTTCGGCGTAATCCACCTCCTCGTTGGCGTACTCACCGTACTCATCGTACACGGGCTCACCGTCGACGGTGTCGGCGTACTCCGCTTCCTCATCGGCAAACTTGTCGTACTTCGGGGTATCAACCTTAAACGTCAACTCTCATCGGTTTTCCGAGGCTGTTTCACGTGGATTTTTCACGTGGCCATAGCCGCCGAAATTTCTACCAAACGGAGTGTAACAGTCGTGTTTGGTGTCGGATCCCCGTTTCTGGAGTTGTCGAGTCACCGGATTCTGCAACAGCGCAGCAACCTGGCGGGTAAATAATTCCACTTGAGCGCGTAATCATGCGTTGTCATCACGTCTATGCACGTCTTCTACGGAAGCATCTCGAACAACCCGTTTCTTTGGCGCCATGTGCGCAAAAATAGTTGGCTCTGATACTAACTGGTGTAAATCCGCTTTATAAGAAAAACGATAAGTGCTAAAATGCAAGCAAGAGCTCGTCTTTCTTTTTATCATTCATAATATGCCTCCACTTACAAGTTCTCTTCTAATATATAAGAAATCCAACGCTGCCATTTAGGGTTGATTTAGAAGCTAACTAAAATGCCTAATGGGGTTGATTAAATCAACATATAATAGGAAATAAATAATAAACCTATGATCGATCAAATAATTAACATTAACTATATATATATTTGATATGAAAAATGATCGTGTGCTAAATATAGCGCTGCACCATAAACTCTTGAAACGGAATAGTTACTATTTTATATTACATTAATTAAACATATGTAATTAGAGTCATGAAATATGAATAATTTTTATATTATGAAAAATATTTTTTAGATATAATATTAATATATATTACTTTAAAATAAAACATACTTTTTTTAGTAACATAAATTGTGTTTTATTGCATTTTCTCTATTTAAATTCAACCATAGATTAACAAAAGACTCACCAAACAGTATTTCAAAAATCAAACTCCCAAACTAGTTTGGTAGACTGAACTCTCAGACTGGTTTCCCAAGCCAAATTGCAAAACTGGTTTCTCAAACTATTTAACGAAACGCCACCTGAAGTTTTTATATTTGATGAGCCTATTTAACTATCAAATTTTAAACTTAGTTAAAACAAAAGAAGCATGGATTCTAGGGGTGCAAATAACACCCGGAAATACGGGCTTTAAACCGCATCCGGACCGGAACCGTATTTTAAATAAACCGGAACCGTATTAATCCGGGTTAAACCGGAACCGGTTTATTAAAAAAACTGCATCCGGATTAAACCGGTTCCGGGTCCCGGATTTAGAGAATAAAAAATCCGGAACCCGCATAGTAGCTTACTAAAACCCGGTTATTATATATATACATAAAAATATTTAGAATTTTTATACCAAAAAAATACATATTGAATTTCTATCAAGAGAAATATTCATTTATTTGTTTCTCATCCAACTCCAAATTAATGTTGTAGGTTAATCATTTGTTTCTTCTAGTCCAAATTGATATAATTTTTTTTCTCTCACAATACTAATAATATAAAATATTACATGTATTTATTGTGTTAATTACTTATCAGTTTTTGTAAGTATATATATGTTATGTTTATGATATAGTTTGATTTTTTAAATTTGGCTATAACTACTTCTGGTTTTTTAAAAAATAAAATTTAGGTTCAAATCCGTATTATGACCCGGAACCGAATTTTATAACCGAAAATGGATAAAATCCGGATTCAGGTTTAAAAACCGGTTTTTTTATTTTAAAACAGGGTTTTAACCCGGATCCGCATTTACGGATTTTTATGTAAAAATATCCGGATCCGGGTTTCCATTTCAAAAAACCCGGATTACGGATCCGGGTAGCGGGTATGGCAAAACATCCGGGTACCCGGTCCACTTGCATCACTAATGGATTCAAACATGTCACACTCCTCGAGAAAATAAATGAGGGGGGTCAAAATGCATCAAATTTGCCTTTTAAATATTTAAGAAGAATTTTAATTACGTAGATATAATTTTTTTTTTTATAGGATATAAAAATTCTATTATAGATAATGATGCAATTACGCGTAAAGTAAAAAAACTTGACACAAAATATTTTAACTCCGCCATATTTATAATTGTATTATATATCTGGAGCTACTATTTAAATATTTTATTACACAATATAAGCACAACTGTATTATGTTTTTGTCAATTTCACGAGACAATTTATTGACAGTGTATTATATTTTAGTGTAACAGGGCCAGCCCAACTCTTTTGTTGGGTTTTCCGATGGTTTTTCTCAATGATGTGGCGAAAATCACGGGATATCATCGAATAATATAGATCTAGATTAATCGTTGTTATGGGTAATTCTCTGGATTGATTTTACAAAACGAATTAATTAAACGGAAATTATTACACTAATTTCCTTTAATTAATTGCACAATTTGATTAATCTTTTAATTAAGATTATAAATCAAATTAATAAATTTCAAACCCAAAATTCCCTCCGGAGGCCCGATTTTGAAAAACAAAGTGTCCCGGTGTTCACAAAAATATGAAAAACCCCGAAAACGACATAAAATTTGTGAAAAATGGACACGAGACGCGCCCGGGAGAAAAAACCCCTGGGCACCTTTTGGGCGGGCCCCACAGCCCAGACAGTGGGACCTACCAGGTCATACCAGCCCCCAAGTGGGGCTGGAACACCGCACCAGATCGCGCTACGTGGCGTGATCTCCCGCGCCCGCGCAATGGCGCGGGCCTCCCTCGCTCCAGATCGCGCCACTTGGCGCGATCTCCCTCGCCTGTCCCATCGGAGGGACAGGCCGCCCACTTGCGCGCCCATCCACACGCGGACACGTGGAGGGCCGCAATGGGGCCCCGATCCGCGCCAGCCATTGGCGCGCGCGTGCGGGCGCGTGGGCCGTCCGATCGGTGATCCGACGGCGGCGATCGACTTCACGTTTTCCGGGGACCAACCTGCATATATAAAATTTTCCGGGGACCCCTCGGAAAATATTTATTTATATGTAGGCCCCCGGACCCTGCTATAAATAGAAGCTCAATTCAGTTAAAACGGTAACTCATTCGAACGCTCTCGACTCGAGTTCTCTCTCTCTCTCTACCCCCGATATACTCGCCTCCCCTCAAATATTATACTAATGTTGAGCGTCGGAGGTGAATTAGGGGGTAACCCCCCTGTTTCCCTTGACCTCGGGTGTTACCTTTTTCAGGTCTAGAAAGTGAGGAATTTCATAAAAGCGGAAGCCCTGGAGGAATTTTTGTAAGGCCGCAACTCGCCTGATAAGTTCCGTTCCACGCTGTGTCCAACCTATATCCAGTCCATTATGCGGCTGTCGGGAAGTCTGGGGACAAGTGACGGGACCCACTATTCAGGTTGCAGGGTCAGGCCTGAGAAAATTCCTCTAAGATTCGGACGACTAAGGGATCACTCTGAGAGGAACCCTTGGAAAAGATCCTAGAGGGGTCCAAGGCCCCATTTCCCTTGTCTTAAAAGCTCTGTACGGCACCGACTCTGTCCCTTAGTCCTCGTATCTGGAACAGATGCCACGTCTCCGCGGACAGTCCTGTCAGCCGAGATTTAAAGCAAGCCTAGTCAGGTGGAGAGTCTAATCCCCTAGGATCCATTTTTTGGGCGAACGCACTCTCGCGCTCGCTGGTACCCCCGATCCGCGTGGCCTCTAGACCTGTAAAAAACCCGGCCTGGTCCACTCCAGGTTCTGTGGTAACAGGTAGCGAGTCATTCCGATCGCCTGGACCCCGAGCGGCCACGAGACTTTCGATCCAAAACGTGCCAGAGAAACCGACCCAGGGTCCCCGGGTCGGTCAATCAAAACCTTGCCCTAAAGTCAACGTCGACCACCCCAAAGTCAATAGGGATCAAGAGGAACAGTCATTGACAACAAAATCTGTCATCCTCGCAACAAGGCCATCCAAAGCCCATCCAGAAGTCAACATAAGCCCGCCACGTCATCAACGACATTGGGCCAGGCCCAAAACACACAACTTGGGCCTCAACAGGGTTTGATCCAAAAAAACGGCATCAGCAATCGTGAATATTAAGAAATCATTTAAAAACTGTTATCGAAGATTTGGTACTTTTGCCAACTGTACTAAAAACACTGCGGATTATGTCGTTCTCCTCTTGGCCGAATTCTTTCTTCTCCGGGATCGAGCACGTCAAATGACGTGTCTCTACTTTGTCCACCATGTCGCTGCGGGAACGTCTTTGATGACCAGAAAACACCTCGTTGGACAGGTTAGGTCATTCTCGGTATTTGGATAAGAAACCCATGAAGAGCCGGGGAGAGGAGAAAATCGCGAGCTCTGAGCTATGGGGTAGGCGAGTTTTCTCTGTGTTTAGGGTTTTTGATGCATATATAATTATGAACTTTAAGTGTGTATTTATAATACACAACATGAATTGACCTAACGGGCTAAGCCCATTAAATGATCATGCAACTTTCATTTATTTCATATCCTCAGATATTACATTTATTTCACTTCCTCCTTATAATTATGCAAAAACACAACCATAGTCACACTATATTACAGTGTTAGATGCAAGGATATGACTTGTATCTTTCAAAAATCAATTGCTCATCATTTTTATTTATTTACGTTTTTCTTCCTTCATCCAAGGCTCGTGGCATTATTTCCCATTATAATTATCTATTGAATTGGTCATTGAACGCGACAAATATTATTTTCTTTCAACACATTGCTTGGACATGATAACCACCAATAATATTATATTGGTCCAAAGTTCTTAGGGTTGGTAGGGCAAAAACACGTTAATATATACTTGTTATATATAAGTTTGAGCCGATCTTAAATGGATTTAGGTCTAATCGCATCATATATAATAAAATAAAAGGTGAACGAGATACGAAAACGACGACACGTTGAGACTCAATTAGATACGATTAGTATTGCCTATATAGAGTTTTCTATTTTCATATTTAAAACTGTGTCTAATTTTTTATATTTATTTTCTATTTATATTATTCAATTGACGAGAATAAAACATTGATAATATTAAGTTTTAAAACATGACCTTATCTTATTATGTTAATTATCTCAAATAATTCTAAAGTGAATTAATTTGCCATGTAGTTATACATATCAAGATCAATTATATTAGTTAAAACGGGTAGACATGAAACACGGTTTTTAAAAAAGACATGTGGATTTTATCCTTCGACATAATTACTAAGTAAAACGGGTTTAGGTATACATAAAATTAGCTAAAACTGTTTAAGGCACGACATGAACACGACACGAAACACGAAGTGACACCCCTAATGTTAAAAAAATACTATAGTATTAGTCATACAGATACTCATACCAGTCTACCACATCACTTTATTTAAGACGATGAAGCTTTAGGTGATGTGCTCATATAGTAAATGAATATTTGTTCTTTCTAAGAATCATGTGGTTTACTACTTTGAGTCCATGCAATTTCATCAATAAAGCTCTTGAAGCTTTCTTGAAATGTTTGGGTTATGATGATTATGGTGCTAGAAAAGAATATCCTGTTCCGCGGGCCAAAGAAGAATACTCGCTGGAAATATCTGCTCCTACTTACGATCCATCTCCGACCGCCACAAACTTTGTAAGTATCATGAATCTCTCTCTCTCTCTCACACATCGAGGTTAGTAAGGTTAAAGAATATGGCGATTTAATGTGATGCACACAACATTACAGGCTGTTAGAAAGATCTAAGAACAAACCCGTGCAAGCTAAGTCAAAAGCGGACAGTATCATATCGATTATCGAGTCCTATTTGTGTGTGTTTATGTTAATAAATCTTGTAATGATCGATTGCACGACTCACAAAAGAGTTGTCATCTTAGAAACTTTTCAAACACATATTGGTCTAACTTATTATCCCTTTTGAATTCATAGGATTTATATCCATATGTAAAAATATGATATTTATTAGTAAATGCTTATATTTTAAGATATTATTTTTGAACCACTCTGTAATTTTAATTGCTTTGTTCTTCAGGATGCTCCAGTGATTCGGACAAGGGCTGCTCCAAGGCCAGCCCTCAGCACAGGAAGTGGTGGTCAAATTAATTGACTATATATACACGCATAGACACAAACACACATATATATAAACACACACACACACACACACACACACACACACACACACACACACACACACACACACACACACACATTATCGTTGGTTTAATTACGTGGAGCTTTCTTTGCCATGCATTAGTTCCTGCTATAGGTTAATGTACTTACTGCAGGTGCTGTAATTTAGTCTTGCATATATTAATAATATGGTTTATTTATCTTCCTATTATTAAGTTGGTCATAGAACTATAGATCTAAGTGATTTAAATTCAGAAGTCAGAACTATAGTTTACTATAATAATCCAGTTCTTGTGATGTCATTGATAATCCGTATTTATTTTAGTTTTCTGAGTCGCGGGGATATCTTTCTATTCGCCTCGTCACAAATAGTGTATGAGAAAATGAACTATATTCGGTTGATTGATATGATCTAATGAAGAATTAGATATGAATGCTTTTTTTACTTTTATAATCAAACTCATGAAAAAAAGTCTAGCTTAATTAATTGTACTATTTCTGGAGATTAGAAATATGAGAAATGTATGATTATGATCAAATTAACTATTCATCACGAAAGAAATAAATAGTAATTTGTTGATGATAATCTATGCAAAAACAACGTAATTATAGTCCAACGAGAGTTGACTTATGACAGTCGTTGTGCCCCAAATAGTATGTACTACACTTAGACTTAAAAAGGGTAGAAATACTTGATGAAATATTGCAACAATGTCCTCGAATTTCGGCAAACTTTCATTGTGGCCCTAGTAATCCAGAACTTTGCAAACCAGTACTTAAAAACGGCTTGATTGACAATTTAAAATCGCTTGAAAATAGATAAAAATAATAATAATAAAAAAACTCCCACAAAATTGGACTAATATAGCCTCACAAATATCTGATGGGCCTAAAACTAGTCCTGTTCTTTGCCGCATCCATATTCTGAGCACTGCTGGAATTACATAAGAGGTGGGTGGGTTTTACAATTTATAATCCAAATTTATTTTTTAGTTTAAATCTAAGTTTCAATATAACTCTCAAACATAATTTTTGCAAAAATTTAACTGTATTATTATTTTCTGAGATGTAATTCCTAATTCCACCGGTGATCACAAGTACGCGACCCAATCCACGTTGTATTTGTAGAGAAGATTCTACTGCTCACTAAAGTCTGCACTAGGCAGCTGGCAATAGCACTTTGCGCATGGAACATCTGCTTAGAGAGTGTCAAAGTTAACGAGTACATATATACATACATATATATATATATATATTATATATAATAAATATACGGTAAACTGCGGCTAATGTATCCAATGTTTGTTCAGCTGCGGATTATGTACCCAATGTTTATTTTCGACGGTTAATGTACCCAATGTTTGATCCATTAGATTTTTTCGTGTTTTCCGTCATTTGACCGTCAGCGAGTGATTCTTCATCTATATGTAAATTTTTTGTATTTTTGACATAACTCACTCATTTTTGTCCAAATTTTACGCACAACCTATTGTTGAAAATATAAGAGATAGATCTACAACTTTGGTGCTTTAAGTTTTGTAAAAGAAGTTTCAAAAAAATACAAAATTTCAATTACAACTTAAAACTGGACATTGTTTTAATGCAAAATATTTGTTTCGAACAAATTTTAATATACTTAATGACTTTTTATGATGAAACATAAAACTAAAAAGTTGTAGATAAATATTTTATCTTTCCAAGGGGTGTTTATTTACAAATTTTGGACAAAAAATGAGTGAGTTATGCCAAAAATATGAAAGATTATTTCACATCACATCTTTCTTATTTTTGGCATAACTCAGTCATTTTTTGTCTAAAATTTATTAATAAACTATCATTGAACAGATAAAGATTTATCTACAACTTTTTAGTTTTATATTTTAGCATAAAAAGTAATTAAGTATATATTAAAATTTTGCTCGAAATAAATATTTTGCAGTAAACTTATGTCCAGTTTTATAGAGTAATTGAAATTTCGTATTTTTCTAAAATGTTCTTTACAAAACTTAAAACACCAAAATTATAGATCTATCTCTTATCTTTCTAATCATATGTCGTGCATAAAATTTGGACAAAAAAATGAGTGACGGTCAAGTGACGGAAAAAACGCAAAAATGTAACAGATCAAACATTGGGTATATTAGCCGTCGAAAATAAACATTGAGTACATAATCCGCAGCCGATAAAATATTAGGTACATTAGCCGCAGTTTACCACTATATATATATGTACATGTGTTAATGTAAAGTTATATGTGAATTTATTTAACACACGATTTACACTGTTTGAAAGTAGACCAAGTTTGACCAATAGCTATCTGTTGGTCAAAGTCAACGAGTGTATAGATATATATAGCGTTTACAGTGTGAAGAGTTTTGACCAACAGCGAGATCAGTGACTAGTTATAAAGCGCATAGAGTCTGACCAGTCGAAGCGTGAAGCAGTGATATATAATATTCCGAAGTAGAACAATGGAGGGTATAATAAGAGGACCATGCAACTTCTTACAGGAAGCCGTGAAGGGTCTTTTGAGATATTGCAATGGCGGAAGAGAGATCGCTCATGATCAGCAAGCGCCACACACATCTGATAACGACGACGACACTCCAGATACTCTCAACAACTCACCACCCAACAATGTAAACTCTTTATAAATTTTCTTTTACGAAATCAAAACGAAAATCCTATTCGTTTAATTGTAAAAGAACTCTTACCAAAAAAAAAAAAAAAAGTTTTGTCGTATTATAATTGTTAATATGATATAAAATATAGTAAGTTACATTTATTCTTATATTTTTTTATTTATCATACATTATTACATAGTTGTTCACTTGTTTAATGTAGATGATGTAGGTCTGAAATTTCGTAAATATATATATTATGTTTGTTGCTTTTTTGTTTGCAGAAGGTACCGGTGATCACATCTAGGGCCGCAGCGAGATCGGATTTAAGCAGAGGCGGTGGAGGCCAAACTTTCTAGCTCCATATTTAACGGGAATATTAAAGTTATATATGTTCTTTTCTATCGATTTATCTTTGTCTACTGTTGTTCATTTTAATTTCAAAAACAAAGAGGCTTTTCTTGAATTTAGTTCATGGAGAATGATAATTAGTTGGAGTTAGTGTATCTTTAACAATAATGTATATCTGACTTAATAATCCCATAAATAATAACACATTATTAGTAATTTATCCTTAGTGTAATTTATATGGTGCTGTACGTGGTTAGAATAAAAATAAAAATTTCTTAAATCGGTTGAGTTTCAACACCAACATTGAATATAAGATAATCAGGTCCAGCACCTCATTCTTTTCAAAATCGGAAACCCGAGTACTCAAAAATCAAGATCAAATTTTAACTTGTATCTGGGTCCAAAACCCAGATTTTTACTTGTACAACTTTAAAGTTCAAAGAAAATTAAATCAAGAGATTGAAAAAGAAAAATTCCAATCTTACTAAATTGTAAATTTTAAGCATATAAAATTAGATAATATGTAATCTCAACCACGTTGTTACACAATACAATTATAATTTTATTAAATAATTATATATAAATTGTGAAAAGGAAACGGTTAAAAAAAACCCGTCTAAAAAAATAAGAACAAGAACCGGTTTTAATCTAGATCTTCAATCACTGATTTCACACTTAAGAGTTTTTTCAAATCCTATAATTTTATAGCATAAGTGTTTTGCCTGTTAGGGCTTAAGCCAATTTAGGCATACAAGCCCACGCAATAATACTAATAAGCTTAACAAAAATATGTTATTACTGTCATGTCGTTTATAATGAACGAACAATTTTAAATTATTCGGAATTTAAATAATGTTTGCTAACGACCAGCTTCTTGGCCTTATATTTTTGGCTCATTAGCAACACTGACACGTCTGTAATATATTTGTGCTAAAAACTCTTTATTTACTAATTTATTTCTATGAGTTTTTACTCAATCTTTTATACCAAATTTGCATAGTTGTTTTTAAAAAATAAAATAAAAAGTTAACAGTGATAGTACTCAAAGACATCAAAATAATATTGAGATCCAGTTTTGTTGAGTTCACATGTGTTATGCTGAAGACACAAATATTTCTACATTGATAAACGTTGAATATTTAGCATGTTCGAGTTTAATTGTAGACATACGTATTTCGACTAACAAGACTATATTATGAGCAAAACAGGACCTTCGTACTTGTTGACGTGGTTTCCCACCTCAATCAGTCAAGTGTGACTTGTGAGCGTATGATAATTTTGGATGAAACAATTTGGTGGAATTCGATCTCTCGTGTTGCAAGCTCACGATTCACTCACGATATATATATATATATATATATATATATATGTATGTATGTATATAAGCGATATAAATGAGACGAGGGATTTTTTTATAGAGGTTCGTCCAAAAGCGGTAGTTGACTACTTCCTCTGTTAGTTTATTGCGACAGTGAACATAGACGGATAGCTACAGGCAGCTAGATCTCGTCTGAGAATAGAAAAGAAAAGAAGAGAGAAAAAAGAACACAATGAGATCTTTAAGTGAACAAGAATGCTGGGTAGGATTTCTTCGGAGTATTCTCTCAAGGTTGTAAGTATGCGTGTGTTGATCTGAGCTTGAGCTTGGCATTTATAGGCTTCAATTCTTCCCGTTGGACTTCCAGGAATCGAGGGGTCTTCACTCCGTGCTGACCGGGTTGAATGGACGATCTGGCTACACGTGTCCCATGACTTCGTTCTCGTCGTCGTGTTTGAATTTATGTCCGTTGGAGGCTTGATTCCGTGCTCCTGGTCTTCCGTCTGAGTTTGAAATGGGATGCCGGGTAGAGTATATGACGTCTCTACCCTCGTCTTTCTGGACTGATGTCGAATGGATTTGGGCTTTAGAACTCATTGGGCCGAGTAGCCTGTATCCGTAGGTTCTTGGTCTGATTGAGAATCTCATTGGGCTTCTCAAATGGGCTTTTACGAATACCAATTTATTTCTTTAAAGCCTTTTATCATGGTTTGTAAATTTAATTAATTCACAGCCTTAGCACTTTATGTCATATTAAATAATGACGAATTTGTACATCAACAGTTAGCCCCCTACTATAAAAAATACGAAGTAAATTTTATAGTATTTACTCGATGAAATCATGTAAAATTCGTGCCGGATAGGATTAATTAAATTTGTGACTTTTGCCCCAAATCTGCATAATCCGGGCAGGATTTTGGATAATTTCGAGATCAGATGGACGGATAGGGTCTTGAAGCTGTAACCGTCGCTTCGAATTTTGGGCGGGAACAGTTACAACATGTGTCCCATTTTGCGGAGTTCGAAGGGAATAAACTCTTCAAATTCTCCTGACACAGCTGTCGTGCTGACGTGTCGCCGGATAGCTCGCTGATCTCAACCGTAGGATGAGGTTTGTTGCGTTTTTTGAGGAAACCCTAACTGTAGGATCAGCGACAATTTACAAGTATAAATACTCGAGTGATTCGCATTAAATGGGCACGTCTCTTCAGCTTCAGCCCGTCGCACGTCTTTCGAAGGTAACCTCTTTTCTCTTTCCTCTATATATACTCTGTGTGGCATTCGAATATCATTTTCGAATGTTTAGAGAGAGAATGGCTTCGAGTTTTAGAGAGAGAGGCTCTGCGTATCGCCATTGTCGAAGGTTCCGTCAGGTTTCTTCATGTCTAGAGATCCAGGTTCTTCCTTTCTTCTTTGTTATTTTCTCTGTGAGTCTGTTTGAAGGTTGTTCTAGGTTTCTAGATATCGCTTTTTCGGTTTTTCTTGAATCTCTGTACTTTCTAGTTTCTGGGTAGCCTTTTCTGGGTTTTTGTGCTCGTCTAGATTCCTTTCGGTTTTTCCAGGATATTTTAGATAGAATGGGTCCTAAGAAGACGGTCTCAAAATGGCAAACGGAGTTTCTGACTACAGATTCTCCTAAGTCGATTTTGACGCCTAAAGATCTAGTTAGGATCCGGGTAGAATATAAGATTCCCCAATCGATAGAGCTTAGATTGCCGGGTCCGGATGAACATGCCGACGAGCAGAACTCGGACGGCTGGATCTGTGTATACCAGAGGTTTTTTGAGACTGGGGGGCTTAGATTTCCTATTCCTGAGCTCATCCTAAGGTATCTTAGTTACCTAGGGGTTTCTATCGGGCAGCTCAGTCCGAATTCTATTCGGATCTTGATGGCTTTGCTTGTCCGGTCCCATGAGTGTTTGTATTCACTTACAATCGGGGACCTATTGACGGGCTTGGTCATCAAGGCCAATGGTCAGGCTAAGGGTAGGTTTTTCCTATCCGTCAAGGAAGGGGAGATCATAACCGGTCTTCCCAAGAAGGAGAGTGCTTGGACCCACAAGTATTTCTTCTTCATGGCTGGTCAGGAAACGCTCGGTTCTTGGCCGGGCTATACGAATGAATGGGTCCACGCAATAGGTGAGATTCCGGGTTGGGTTTTCTAATTTTTTCTTGTTCGGTCGTTCTTGTGTGTTTGCTAATTTCCTGTCCCTTTCTTATGCAGTCGAGGACCCTGAGAAGTCTAAGTCTCGTCTGATCACAGAAGAGTGGAAGGCTTTGAAGAAGATGCTTTTTCCTTCTGGTCCGGAGCTGTGGTCGAACTTCACGAGGGAGAGGTTTGAAGCTGCCGGGCTTTGGGTTGAGCCTGACAAGGAGGAATTTCCGGGTATAATTTCTGAATCTATCTTTTTGGTTTTGTTTTGTATCTGTCTATTTTATTTTTTCTAAGTGTGGATTTTTGACGTGTAGAGGATATGGACGCTCTACGCTCGAAGGGACAGAGTCTTCGCCAGAGGCGGAGACAGGAGGGTCAGACCGGAGGTTCGGCCTCGGCTGGAGCTGCTCGTCAGGAGACGAGTAGGCGGGTTGAGGAGAGGGGATCTGGCGCGTCTGCGTCGGCTAAGGCTGCTCGTCAGGAGACGAGTAGGAGGAACGATGAGACTCCTGCTCGGGAACCTCTTGCTGAAGTCGCCTCTGGGGCGATCAAGAAGAAGGACTTCGTCGAACTCTCCGACGACGGGGACAGCACCCCGGAAGCTACGCGTTTGGCGAAGTTTTCGGAGAGGGAGGTTGTCCCTCCTTCTGCTCCTGCTCTTCCTTCCAAGGGCGTGATCCGTCCCTCTCAGGACGGAGCTCTCCCGAGGACGGGCTCGGAGGTGGCCGCGAAGAGGCCGCGCGAAGGAGAGGATTCCGGGGTCCGGAAGAAGGCGAAGGGGGATTTGGTCCCGAAGGAGGTGGTGGAGAGGGACGTGGTCCCGAAAGGAGGTGCGAGGGCCTTGGAGAAAGGCAAGGGGGTTGCTCGGGAGAGCGAGCGCCCGAAGGAGGCCTCCCGAGGTGAGGCGAGGGAGACGGGGTTGATTCCCCCGGTGGTTGAGGGGCAGGTCAGGGAGAAGATGGTCTCCCGGAAGGCGGGGTGCACTTGGATGGGGGACAAGGGTCTCCACAAGGCGCCTAAGGTGGCGGCCGGTCTTCTCCGGCAGATAACGAACGGTGGGGTCGGCAGGGTCCCCAGGAGTATTGCCGAGAAGAGGCCGTACAAGGATGTGGCTGCGGCTACAACTCTGGTAAGCATTGCTGGCTTTAGGTTTGGGTTTCTATTTATTCCTTAATTTTTTCTAACTTTGGTTTTTGGACGTGTAGCTCGTTGCCTCTATCAACGATATGGTCCTTGATTACGAGGACCAATTATATGAGGATAGAGAGGGCGCGCAAGCTTCCGAGCAGCTCGCGCTGAAGGAGAGGGAGTTGGCTGATGCCGTGGATGGCATTCGGGTGAAGGCGGAGCAGATCGTCGTCATGGGCAGGAAGGTCGCCGCCTGTGATGCCAGGATCAAGGGGCTCGGGAATACAGTTGTTGATCTCCGGGAGAAGCTGGCAAACGCTACCCGGACGATCGAGGACGCTCAGGGTGCGAGCGAGGCGGCCACCAGGCAAATGCTGGCTTCTGACGCGGCTAAGGGACGGGCTGAGGAGTTGGCCAAGAAAAAAGAAGAGGAGGTTCTGGCCTTGAAGGAGGACGTGCAGCGCCTTGCTGCTGAGCTGGCTGAAGCCCGGCAACAGTCTGTCGACCGTGAGGCCGAGAAGAAAGCTGTCCGTGCCCAATACCGCCAAAAGGTGGAGGAAAGGGACGCGCTAATCGCATGGTACAAAGGTACGGCCGCTGACAATAGTTGCTTGGATCAAGCCGAAGGTTGCCTCGAGCTAATCCAAGACATTATTGACGGCAACGTTCAAGATTTCGAGGCCGAGAAGGAGGTCCTAGAAGGCAACGCTGCTCGCTACCAAGCTCTTTTGGATGCGGTTCCGGCACCGCTGATAGGGTCTCCGGCTCTGTCTCCTGATGTCGAGCTGACCGGTGTTCCCCTTGTAGATCTGAGCCTCCGGTCTGAGCAGTCGTCCGCCAAGGAGTCCGTCTCTGAAGATCCCGCCATCGAGCCCATTGTTGAAGATCCTGTGGCCGGGGAGACCACCGTTGATGAGCCCATCTTGCCCGCCGTTGCTGATACAGAGGAGATCGTCCTCGAAGAGCCGACCCTGAACGAGCCCGCCATTGCCTAGGAGACCGCCGCTGAGGAGCCGACCGAGCATGGAGGCCAAGCCGGAGAGGAAGAAGAAGAAGAAGAGGAGGAGAAGGAGGACCGAAAGGTCGTGGAGGTACCCGGGGTTGACACATAGAGTGTCCCCCATTTTTTTTTTTTTTACTTTTTAGCTAATAAGGCCTAAGGCCAAGAAAATTTCTATGGGCAAGTCTACAGCGGCTTGAACCCTTTTTGTGTACGGTTTGGATATGCCCGTGGTTAGGGCTTTTGCTGTTTCTATTTCATGCTCGTGATTTCTTGCTATATTCTAATTATGCTGGGCTTATAATTTCTTGTGTCTAAGTTAATTTTCTTCTCGTATTCTTCTATGTTAATTTTCCTATTCGAGGTTTCGAGTAGTCCTATCGTATACACGGATAGAAAGATAAAAAATGTTGGAAACTCCAAAATTTACTAAGTATGGACAATGTACGGGTACCTTGTGGTGTGATTGCTCCTTCAATGCTTCCGTTGAGTATTCCTTGCTCGTCTGCCATAATAACCCGTAGGTCTTTTGTTTCTGAAAAAACATATTTGTAGATGCCACATTCGTATAATTATATATTTCAAAAAGGATTAGGCTTGTCTCCTTAGGGAACGGGTTGGGTATCCGGTTAGGTTTATCAACCATTGTGGTGGGTTTGTTACCCGGATAGGCTTGTTGCCCTATGCGACGGGTTGGTTACCCGGGTAGGCTTGTTGTCTTATGCAATGGGTTTGTTACCCGGGTAGGTTTTTGTTACCTTATGTGATGGGTCTGTTACCCGGGTAGGCCTGTCGCCTTGACGGGAGTTTCGGGACATGTTTCCTTTTAGGCCGGCTCTATTGAGTCTTGCGATTCGTAGTTCTCGGGCCTATTTGGTTTTGGGTTTGGATTGAGACTGCGCCCATTGTTTAGGATGGGCTGCCTACGTACCCCAAATTTGGGGATCAAGTCATTACGTAGTTCAAGGGAGACCGGGTAGGTCGGGTTAGGCGTAGTATTTCCTTAAGTGCATGGTATTCCAGCTGCGGAGGACTCTTGTTCCATCCGGAGTGGCTAGCCGGTATACTCCAGGTTTTACTACTTCGGTGACGATGTAAGGTCCTTCCCAGTTAGCCCCGAGCTTGCCCGCATTCAGCTCGGCGGTGTTCTGGAAAACTTTTCTGAGGACCAAATCTCCCACTATGAATTTTCGACGTTTAACCTTTGAATTATAATACCTAGCTATCGAGTTTTGATAGTTGGCAATTCTTATCAAAGCTTGTTCTCGTCTTTCGTCGATGTAGTCGAGCTGGTCTTCCCTCATTTCGTCATTGAATTCTGCGTCCAAAGGGGCGAATTCCCTTCGAAGGCTGGGTGTCTCTATCTCTGCTGGTATCACGGCCTCAGTGCCGTGTACCATTGAGAAAGGGGTTTCCCCGGTGGCCCTACGCGGGGTAGTTCTGTAGGACCAAAGGACTCCTATGAGCTCGTCTGTCCATCGTCCCTTTTTGGTGTCTAGGCGTCTCTTGATTCCGTCCACTATTACCCGGTTAGCTACTTCGGCTTGACCATTGCCTTGAGGATATCTCGGAGTGGACGTGTTCAAGGATATTTTCCAGTTTATGCAGAAGTTTTGGAATCTCGTTGAAATGAATTGTGGTCCATTGTCAGCTATTATCTCTTTTGGGAGGCCGAATCTACTGATGATGTTCTTCCATAGGAAATTTTCTACATCAACATCTTTAACGTTTGCGTACGACTCTGCCTCCACCCATTTTGAGAAGTAGTCGGTCACGACGAGTAGAAACCTCTTCCCAGCCGAGGCCAGAGGGAAAGGTCCTACTATGTCCATGGACCATTTCATGAACGGGTACGGGACCGAGACTGATGAGAGTTCTTCTGCTGGTCTATGTATGGATGGGGAGTGTCTCTGGCATTTGTCGCACCTTTTGGCATAGGTTTCGCTATCCGCCAACATAGTGGCCCAGAAAAAGCCTTGCCTTTTTGCTTTGTTTGCTAAAGATCTTCCTCCCGAATGGTTGCCGCATTCTCCCGAATGGATTTCGTGAAGTACTATTTGAGCTTCGGTCTTTCCTAGGCACCTTAGGTAGGGTCCGGTATAGCTACGTTTGTACAATTTTTCCCCGATCATGAAAAATCTAGCGCTTTGGATCCTTAGTTTCCTAGCTTTTTGCTTGTCTCGAGGTTTGGCCCCGGTTAGGATGTAGTTAATGATTGGGGTCCTCCAATCATCCTCTTCCATTCGGATATTGCAAACTTCGCGGGTTACGCTGGGTTCGTCTATTGTTTCGACCGGGATTATCCTTTTGACCTCGGGGTCCAAAGTCGAAGCTAAACCGGCCAATGCGTCTGCTGACGCGTTTTCACTCCTCGGTATTTGGACTATTTTGACGTGTTCGAATTGTTGAATTAAGTCTTTTACTACCGAGAGGTATTTTTCCATCCTGTCATCTCGGGTAGCATATTCGCCACTGATCTGACTGGTAACTAGTTTTGAGTCGGAGTGGGTCCTTACTTTCCGGGCTCCCACGGCTTTTGCTAGTTTGAGGCCGGCGATGAGGGCCTCGTACTCGGTCTCGTTGTTTGTCGCGTGGAATTTCAGTCGAAATGATTGTTCCAACACTTCTCCCGTGGGGGATATCAAACGAATTCCGATCCCGGATCCGCCTTGGTTTGACGCGCCGTCGACTTCGAGTTTCCATTCTCCGTCCTCGTGGCCCTCTTTTGAACCGTCAGCATGATGGTATGGGATTGGAAATAAGGCCGAAGCTTCCTCGCTGCGGTTATCATTGCTAGTTTCGAGTTTTTCTATTGCCGGGTATCTGGTTTCAGCATCTTCCAAAGATTTGCTGATGTAGAAGATCGGCTTTTGCTCTCCGCGGTCCTTTCTCACGAATACTCCACTCACCACCGATGGCGAGACAACCAGATATAAAAACAACGGCTCTCCCAAGATTGGTCTGGTGAGTATTGGTGGGGTGGAGAGGTACCTTTTCAGCTTTTGGAAGGCCTCTTCGCACTCTTCGGTCCATTCGAACTTTTTGTTACCTTTCAATAGCTTGTAGAAGGGTAAACACTTGTCTGTAGCTCTTGATATGAACCGGTTAAGAGCGGTGATTCTCCCAGTCAGCCTTTGCGTCTCTCGAACAGTCCTTGGGGAGGGCATGTTCTGGAGGGCATTTATCTGGTCGGGATTGGCTTCTGTACCTCGCTGTGTGACCAGATAACCTAGGAATTTTCCTGAAGTTACCCCGAAGGTGCATTTCGTCGGGTTGAGCTTCATTTGATACTTTCGTAGTATGTCGAAGTAGTCTTTTAGGTGGGACACGTGATCCGTTGCTTGGGAGGACTTTACCAACATGTCATCGATGTAGACTTCCATAGTTTTACCGAGTTGTTCGGCGAACATTTGGTTGACTAATCTTTGATATGTGGCTCTGGCGTTTTTTAATCCGAAGGGCATAACTTTGTAACAGTATATTCCTCTATCGGTTATGAATGCCGTTTTTTCTTGGTCCTCGGGGTGCATTACGATCTGGTTGTATCCCTAGAATGCGTCCATGAACGACAGTAGTTCATGCCCACATGTTGCTTCGACTAGATGGTCGATATGGGGCATTGGGACACTGTCTTTGGGACAAAGCTTTGTTCAGGTCGGTAAAGTCGATGCAGACTCTAGCCTTCCCGTTTTTCTTCTTCACGACTACTGTATTTGCTAACCAGTCCGGGTATTTGACTTCCCTGATGGATCCGGTCTGCAGCAGTTTTGTGACTTCTTCATTTACGGCTTGGGCCCTGTCCGGGCCTAGCTTTCGCCTCTTTTGTTTTACCGGCTTGTAGCTCGGATCTACGTTTAGGCGATGGGTTGTAATGCTTGGGTCTATTCCGGGCATGTCTTTGTGAGACCAAGCAAAACAGTCCCGGTTTTTGGTTAGGAATTTGAGGAGATCTTTTCTGACGTCATTGTCTAGTCCTTTTCCGATTCCTACCCGGTGGTCCGGGTTGTCGGGATCGATTTGGACCTGGACTGTCATTTCCAGGTTAGGTCCGTCCGTATCGGTGGCCCTTTCCTGTCCGTCGTCCTCTTTTTCATCTACCGCCATTAATTGCTATGCGGTAGATTGCTCTTTCCCGGCCTTAGCGGCCTGGATGTTCCGGAACGCGCTCATGTAGCAAATTATGGATTGTTTTTTATTTCCCTTGATTTCAACGATTTTTCCCGCCCTATTAGGGAAGCGTATTAGTTGATGGTAGGTTGACGGTACGGCCTTCATCATATGCAGCCAGGGTCTTCCTAATATCATGTTGTAAACTGACGGGGAGTCCAACACTAGGAAATTTTTGGTCTTCCCGACCCCTGCTGCTGCGATGGACAGTCGCACCGTGCCAACCGCGTTGATGGTTCCTCCATCGAAGCCGGTTAGCGGGGTGGCTTCTCTGTTGATCTCTGTCTTTTCTACTCCCAGCTTTAGCAACGGCACCAGGAAGATCACGTCGACTGAGCTCCCGTTATCGATTAGGATCCTGTCCATCGTATACGAGGCAACTAGGAGTGTGACGACCAGGGCATCGTCGTGCGGACCAATCAGTGTGGCCGCTTCACTATCTTTGAACGAGATCTCGAAGTCTAGTTCTTGCCTCGGTACGATCACCGGTCCGGCCTTGAGCTTCCTCTGATGGGCCTTGATGGAGTTTACTGAGTTACCATGCAATTGGGAACCTCCCACAATAGTGTAGATTCTACCGATAGGCTCGGGGATGTCGCTGAGCTGCTCTCCGGAATTCTCCGTTTCTTCGTATGTTTGCTCGTCTGATTCCTCGAGCATATGTACTCGTCCTCTTTTGCTAGGCTGTATGCTTTCGCGCGGCGTTCTATGTTGCTCTTCTCTTTTTTGGTCGGTCTGGTGTTGATTTTGGGGAAGGCTTTGCTCGGTTGATTGCCCACCTTTCAGCTCATTGCCGAAGTTTATTTCCCCCAATTCTCAATTGATGTACTTCTCCGCTAGGCGGGCACGGAGTACCATGCAATTCTTCGTACGATGCCCGAACACCTTGTGGAAGTTACACCACGCTTTGGGGTCGTGCTTCGGGAAACCTTCGTTGCTGTACGGCGGGAAGTCTCTTGAGCTGACCAGCACTTCTCCAGGAGTTTCTTCTGCTTCGACCTGTTCTTCAAATTCCGCGGTTTCCGAATTTACGTTGAAAACGTACGGGTTTCGCGGGTTCGGTCCGTTATTAGCCCTCGGATTCTGGGTTTGGAATGGGTGCTTCTGGATTGGGGGGGGGGGGAATTCCTTTGTCCCCTGAAAGGGATGTTTTGATTTCCGGCCCTAGGCGGCGGCTGCTGCCCGGGTGGTCCGGTATTCCGCTGGTGGACGGGTTGAGATCCATGTCTCCTTCGCATGGCTTCGAGTTCTTCGTCATGCCTGATCCAGTTGGATGATCTGTGGATCACGTCTTCGATGGAGTCGTAACGATTCACGACGATGTCCGTTTTGAACTTCGAATCGTACCATAATCCGGTCGTGAGAGCGGCTATGGCGGTTTCGTCACTGATCCCGTTTATTTTGACCATGGTCTTTTTGAACCTGGTCATGAAAGCTCTGAGGGGCTCTCCTCTCTCTTGCTGCAAGGCATAGAGGTTCGCCGCCGTGATCTCAGTTTCCATAAACATGGAAAAATGTTTGAGAAAAAGGGTCGTTAATTGTCCGAAGTTGTCTATGGAACGCGGTTCAAGTTTCGAGAACCATTCCATCGCCGGGCCGACCAGATTTTCAGAGAAATATTGGCAGCGCCCAGCGTCCAATTCGTGCGCTTCCAGATGGGCTCGCCCCATCGCAATCCTGAAGGACCTCAAGTGTACTTTGGGATCGGTCGTCCCGTCGTACTTTGGTACATATACTCGTCCGCCTTCCCTGAGTATAACGTTAGTTATGACGGGCTTAAAGGGTGTCCTTTCTGCCTCCTCCACTAGACATCCTATCTTGGGGGCAGCGGTAGTGGCGTTGTGCACGCGAGAGCGCACGTGAATGAGCTTCTCATTCATTTCGGCCATTGAGCGTTTGAGCTCCTCCAATTCTGTGCGTTGGGGAGCTTGTTCGGGACGCACAGCCTGGAGGGGTTCCTGTCCGTACACCGGGTTGGGATACCTCGGGTACGTAAGTGGCCGTTGAGGGCCTGGCTGATGTTACGGCTTTGCTCGTATCCCGATTGTCATTTTTGGGGTCCCGGGCGTTGGTGACTGCTCGAAGCGACATTCCCGGATTAGACGGGTAGAGACCCGTCAAGGGGGTAAAAAAGGGTGTTCCTGTTTCAGGGGGCAGGGGAGGCGTCGCGGGTCTAGGGCCGCTGGGTAGTCGGGGCTGGTTTTGCCTCGGCGCTTGCGGATTGTCCACGTCGGCAAAGTCGAAGTGGACAACGTCGAGCCCGGTCCGGCCTTGACACCCAGAGCTTTGTCCCGGATTAGTCCGGTTAGCGTTCTGACGACGCTCATTTCGGGCTTGGTTGGCTTCCAGAGATTCGAGTCGCTGGCGCAACTCTCGATTCTCAGCAGCGCTAGCCTCTAGCGGAGACTGTAGGTTGCTCGATTCCGTGTTTGGATCTGGGTTGTTCACCTCAGACTCGTTCACCATTGCGATTTCATTGTTGCTCATGTTCGCGGAGTGCTTTGAGCTTTTAGGAGTTAGCGAGATCAGTTTCCCACAGACGGCGCCAAACTGTTGACGTGGTTTCCCACCTCAATCAGTCAAGTGTGACTTGTGAGCGTATGATAATTTTGGATGAAACAATTTGGTGGAATTCGATCTCTCGCGTTGCAAGCTCACGATTCACTCACGATATATATATATATATATATATATATATATATATATATATATATAAGCGATATAAATGAGACGAGGGATTTTTTATAGAGGTTCGTCCCAAAGCGGTAGTTGACTACTTCCTCTGTTAGTTTATTGCGACAGTGAACATAGACGGATAGCTACAGGCAGCTAGATCTCGTCTGAGAATAGAAAAGAAAAGAAGAGAGAAGAAAGAACACAATGAGATCTTTAGGTGAACAAGAATGCCGGGTAGGATTTCTTCGGAGTATTCTCTCAAGGTTGTAAGTATGCGTGTGTTGATCTGAGCTTGAGCTTGGCATTTATAGGCTTCAATTCTTCCCGTTGGATTTCCAGGAATAGAGGGGTCTTCACTCCGTGCTGACCGGGTTGAATGGACGATCTGGCTACACATGTCCCATGACTTCGTTCTCGTCGTCGTGTTTGAATTTATGTCCGTTGGAGGCTGGACTCCGTGCTCCTGGTCTTCCGTCTGAGTTTGAAATGGGATGCCGGGTAGAGTATATGACGTCTCTACCCTCGTCTTTCTGGACTGATGTCGAATGGATTTGGGCTTTAGAACTCATTGGGCCGAGTAGCCTGTATCCGTAGGTTCTTGGTCTGATTGAGAATCTCATTGGGCTTCTCAAATGGGCTTTTACGAATACCAGTTTATTTCTTTAAAGCCTTTTATCATGGTTTGTAAATTTAATTAATTCACAACCTTAGCACTTTATGTCATATTAAATAATGACGAATTTGTATATCAACAGTACTCTTTTGAGACTTTATCTTACGAGCTATTGCTTCCAAATAAAGATTGAAAACACATTTAGGAGTAAGATTAAGTATGCTGCAAATACTTCATATAACATAATTTTGTCACATTCACGCTAAGTGACGCTTATAATAATCACAAAATGAGCTAAGCGTGTAAAGCTTAGATTGTGGATTAGTTAAGGTATTGACCAGGGTTCGACTTACCGTCGATTATCGTCGATAATCGACGATTATCGATCTTACCGGTAGTTATCGGTAAGTTACCGGCTATAACACTTACCGTTTTATCCATTTTTCGACGATTATCGAGCTTTTCGATAAACCGAAGACCAACCGATTATCGGTAATTCACGTGTAAAAAAAGGGTCTTTTCGGTGCAATTAAAAAAAGATTTGGGGCAAATATTTAAACCCATTTCTCACTCTTCTCGCCGAATTTCGGTGCCTTCTCCCTCTTCTCGCCTCTTCTCGCCTCCAACAGCCCAAAATTTATGCTTCTCGCCGATTTTCGAGCTGGTAAGTCCCCTCTTTTCGGCCAAACTCAAGCTTTTCCATGGAAATTGTGTGTGTGGCAAAAGTTTACAAAGTTTAGTTTTAAGCTTTTTACACCGAATTTGTCCAATTTTTTTTTTCAAACTTTTGGGTATATTTAGGAGTTATAATCATAGATCTATATGTTTCTTGCAATTTTTCTTTGATATTTACTTATTTTACACGAATTTGAGATGATTGGCATAAGTTATAGAAAGTAAGATTGAGTTGTTCATGAGTTTATGTTTGGTAATTGATAAAGGTTGACACTTTAAGGATTTTGAGTTGTATTTTTGCATTTTTATGATTTTATGTTGTAGGAAACTTGTTTCCATGGCTTGTTTTGGAGGACATATTGCAACATGCATTTGGAATCAAGTGGTGCCTCGGGTATTATGGAAGCCCATAGGAGATCATCATACTTTTGAGGTTGGAGACTTGTTAGACTTTGTATTAGACTTTATATTTGATAGTTGAGACTTGTTAGACTATGTGTGTATGACATTATATATGTGTGTATGACATTATCTATGTGTGTCTATGACATTATCTATGTTTTGTATTAGAGGTATGATATTATCAGAATATTTTATAAGTTAATAGTCAAAAAGTATCGAAAAGTATCGATAATCCGTCGATAATCATCGAAAAGTATCGGTAATCGGTAAGCTACAGTGTTATAGGTTTTCCGTCGGTTAATCGGTAAGCTATCGATTAATCCGTCAAAAACGGTAATCGGTTTATCGGTAACATCGGTAAGTTGAATCTTGGTATTGACTTCGTATAATTTTGTCATTTATTTCTAATTTGGTTTTTAATTTCGTCAAAGATCACTGCCAATGCCATGATTTTTTTTTTATAATCTTTACGCTACACTCGTTCTAATGAACCAATCCGACTTGTGAACATAGAAATTAAATTGGGATAATCAAAATAAAAAGATTTGTTGAACTTAATAAAGAGTGTTATGGGATAAATTTTGGACCTAGAAAAGTGACGCCCCAACCAAAATGACGCAATCCCAAAGGCCCAATATAGAAAATGCTCAAAGACAATTTGGGCCTGCCCCAGAAAACTCAATGTGACCCGGCCCTAAAAAATGTCAGCTCGATCCGGACTCGATAATACCAACATCGGAATCCAAAACAAATTACACCTTTGGGGGTTGCTGCGACCCCTAAATGGCTAAAACGTACTTCTAGGAGTTGCTAAGACCCATAAAGGGAAAAACATGTCTTAGGGTACCCAAGCCCTTCGATCCATCGAAGGCGAATGAAAGAGTACCCAAGCCCTTTGCGTCCGCTATATGGTCATTGGGCTTGGCCAGAAGTCAATTATTGGGCCGCTTTCGAAGTTAAAACGACATTAACGACACTACAAGGTGGGGAACCGACTAGTTTAAACCTCGGAGTCCCACCAGAAAAGCTTCATACGACAACGTTCTCCACCACAAAGATGTCGGTCAACCTTTCGGGCGATACTACGAATCGCCTCGGAGGGAGCATTGCACAAAACACTCGAGCACAAGTTCACGCCCGACTGAATCGATCTCATAATCAACCGGAAGCGAACAACCACTCCGGCCCTACCGACGATGAGAGAGACGAATGGATGACGCTGATTGAGAATAACATATTTTGACTTACAAGAATGGTCTTGAGCCATCAATGATTCAACGCATCATGGAGGAAGTCCTCAACGAGGACGAGAGCCATGCAGGACCAGAAAGACATGTATTGGAGGCATTGTAGGGGAGAACCCATGAGTAAAGGAATTATTGCTACCCTAGAACACATGGCCTCATAGGCCAACGCGCTCTCAAAATTCGCGAAGATTGGCCTTCACTTGCCTTGGAAGAAAAGAGAAGGTGGGAGTAGAGAGGAAACATGGATGTTCAACCCCCAATACGGAAAAACGCCGAAACTCGAGCGGAGCACGAATTGGACCTTAGACAGTGCCTCAAACACCAAGGTCGTAGCGAAGACCTAAGGCAACAGCTTAATCGCCGGTGGGAGATCCTTTGTTGCCAGGATCCACGAGAAGTCGCAGCGGAGGCCAACGATGAGACTCAACCAAGGATCTATCAATTGGACCAAAAATTAGGGATGGAGATCGCCCAGCGGCACCTCCCTGGCTTCTACGTCTCTTGTTAGAACAAGCTTTATGCGTATCATCCAAGGGATTTAGAACGAGATGCAGGAACTCAAGACGGCTCGAAAAACTTGCCCAACCATACCAAGCATTGTTAAAAGAACAAACTCGCCTCTTGCATCTCATTTTCTCGCTAAGTAAATCGTGCTTCATTTCCCTCGGAATCTACACTGAGATAAATGACCCTACGTACCACCTTGTACAATACTAGATAACATTGCATTTGAGGAAGTGTACCACCGCTACAGTGTGTCAAGCAGTTCGCCTAACCTTTACGGGACCTACTTTCAAATGGTACCAACGACTAGCAAAGGGGACCATAAGATTGTTTGAGGAAGAGAAGGAGCGTTTTATCTCCCGATTTGCTAGCTCACTAATGCAAAGTAGGTGGAAGTCATACCTATTGTCTCCCGAGAAAAGAGACGACGTATCCCTCCACAGATACCTAAATCCATTCATCGAAAAAGCCATCAAGGTCACGGACTATACTGACAGTGATGCCATCATCGCTCTCAATACGGTCTCAAGATTGGTGAATTTATGATATCCCTCGTCGGTGAAAGCCGACCACAATGGCGGAACTGATGGCACGAGCTGCACATCATATCTCAATCGTGTAGTACCTCGAAAACTAATAAAAGTCAGAGCAAAGAAGCCGACATTGAGATGACGGCGACCGTAGTGGCGACGATTCGCAAAAAAAAAAAACAAGGACTCAAATTTAACACCCGGGCCTAACCCAACATCCGACAACAATAAGAAGGCCGCGTGGAGAACTTTCAAGAAAACGCAAATTTGACAGCTCCAACTACATAGTCGGTACTATAATAGCCTCAATGAGGGCATATTCACCCTACCCAAGCCAATGTCAAAGACCAACGAGCGGATAAAAACTGATACTGTGAGTTCCACCAAGACAATGGGCATACGATAGAGCAATAGTGGCATATGAAACAGAAGATCGAGGAATCGATCTTGAATGGACCATTGAAGGAATTTGTCCAAAAGATGGTTGCAGTTAATGATCCATCCTCCAACAAACAACAAGACACCGAATGACCTAGGGACGACAGGAATGAACCGGCCAACAGAAACAACGACCATGGAAGAGAAAAATAATTTCAGCTCAATGTGGTCTCAACCGTCCCCGGGGGGCCCAAACAAGGGACTCTAGTAAAAAGCAAAAAAACTACACAAGAGATTTAAAAAGAAACATTGATATGTACCAGGTCATCTTGACGAGCCACCTGGCTCCGCTTCTGATCATACCATATAGAACCATAAGATCCACGAAAGATGAAGCCCAAACCATATCGCACTGGTAGAACGATGCAATCATAGTCGAGACCCAGATTGCCAACAACGTGATACGCCGAGTCTTTAATGACAACGGCTGCTTAACTGACATCATTTTCTAGGAAACCCTATATAATGAACATAGGAAAATTCACTTCTACACTTATAAAGACGACATTCTACGGCTTCAAAGGAAAATTAGTGGTCACCAAAAACACCGTCAAACTACCACCGACATTCTGATTCGAGGAATAAGCTCATATCACTAAGATGATGACGTACTTGGTAGTAGATCAACCCTCAGTATACAACCTTATTTTGGGGAGACTGAGCCTCAAAAAAGTTCTAAGACATCACATCTACCTTCCATTTGCTGGTAAAATTTCCTACTGCCACAGGATAAGAATTATGAACGAAAGTTAGAGAGAATCAAGGACATGTTACACCAAGGGCGCTAAACATCCGCATCAACCTAACCGTCTGCATAGTATACCAACTAGATAGTGGATGTCCCGCCAACCCCGCAAAAGGACGAGCGTGTATCGAGCTAGATTTGAGAGATGAAAGACGCAAGCCAATAATGGAGCTCTCTTTTGATGTAATCGATATCATGATAGACCCGAGAAGACCATCATAATCAGCACCCAACTGTCAGTCATGATCAAAATACATATGATCGTCTTCCTACGAGAATTAAAAGACGTTTTCTCCTGGTCATATACTGACATGCCAAACATTGACCCCGAGATAGTTTTCCACAGGTAGAATATCGAGAAAAGAAAGTCCCCCAGGGTACAAATAAGATGAGCATTCAACCCTGCCCTATAGAAAGTAACTTCATCTTATGTTGCCACCGCAGACTCTGATGCATCAAATCTGTAGCGTGCTTAATCTCAGAATGGGTTGGGTTACGGGCAACTTGTGCCTCGTAGGACTCTTGCTCTAGTCTATTGAGCCAAACACGCTAATTGTTCCCAGACATGATTCGTACATGAGCGGTGTATCTTCGAAAAGTGCACAAGCGAGATAAAAACCTGAATGAAGACAAATTAAGGAAAAGTAAGCAATTTACACAACCCAATATTGAACAAAAAGAAGAAGACAAAACATACTATATGAGCATAAACGAGCGTGTCATCTAGCGAAATTATGGGATGCTTCATAAAAATGTCCACAAACTCCTGTGCCCAAGCCTCCATCAGGTTATACATGCAAAATTACCCCAGTTCCTTGGAACGAGGAAGGATCAACGACACATGCCTCTTGCTGAGGTAAAAGTGTCCGGTGCCAGGAGAAATGTCACTTGGACGAACATCGCTGCTATACCGCAAAGCCAACTCGTACACAACTGTCCCAGTAGTTTCAAAAACGCCTCCAAGGCCAGGTTCTAGGTTTTTCGAAGGCACGGGCCAAGTCCCCCTTAAGTGGCTCTAGGAATGAAGGAGATAACAGGGGAGGTCCATCTTCGTCACAAGCACTGGCAGCCGATTTTGAGTTTGAAGTGAACTCTTTCTTCTAACGCCGCGGGCCCTGGGAGGGAAGGGTTGAAACGGCGACGCACTCTATCGAGACGAATTTGTTAGATGACCGGGTCACCATACCTTGAGAAGTCCTAAAGCTAGAATTCATACGTGCAAGAAAAAATATATAATTTAGAATCAATTCATAAACTATTAGAAACGAATAACAGCCTTCTGAGAAAGGTACCCTGCAATCGGAACCTGCTAGTGACATTGTAGATGACGAGGAAAGCCATAGGACGACCGATGAGTCGGTTGGTTTGAAGAAGGCGGATGTGCCTCGAACGAAAAACAAATCCATCATTGGGAGAAGAGCATCCTCATTAAAATCTTAAAACCACTCAATGTGAACCCACACCTCATGCTCCTGGAGGAAAAAAACGTATGTAAATAAAATCAAAAGCTGCAAACAGAGAATAATAAAAAATGTATCTTTATGCAATGAATGAAAATAATCAATTTTTCATTTGATTTTAAAAAAACGTAAGAACATTCATTTCATAGTAAATACTATGATTCAAAAAACGTTCTAGATATGAAAATGAATGTAAATCAATGCTCAAACGGTACAAAATTAATATACAATCTCATGAACATCAATAAATTGGAAGATGCTCGGCTTTGTATCGACACACCACGAAAACCTTTTAATATGAACTTCTCAGAGATTATCTCCGAGCTTTGTACTTCTGTTTTATCTCCGTGTGAGGATCAAAATCACTCTATTGTAGATTTATGAAGAAGGAGAAGTCTCAGGAAGCTCACGCGATGGAAGAAGATGAGAACCTGTCAGCGGTGATTTATGAAGTCAACATGCTGGAATCCAACCTGAAGGAGTGGTGGATTGACACTAGGGCCACGCGCCTTATCTGTGCTGAGAGAGCTTCTTTGAAGGAACTGAAGCTGAGCGAAACTGGGGAAAGCTCTACATGGGGAACTCGACAACTTTTGATATTAAGGGCCAGAGAACGGTATTCCTAAAGATGACCTTGAGGAAAGAGTTGAACCTGAATAATATTCTGTTTGTCTCGGACATCCGCAAGAATCTAATTTCTTTGACGCTTCTCAACAAGCACATATTCAGGATAGTGGTTTAGTCCGATAAAGTAGTTCTATTGAATTTGTGGGAAAAAGGTATGCTAAGGATTGCATGTGGAAGATGAGTCTTATGGTGATCACTTAGTCCATGTGTTTGTAATGACTATTGTAAAGCCTAAAAGACTACTTATTAAGTCTTTCTATTTATGCTTGAATTTTATTTTAGCATGATGAATTATAACATGTTAATTGAGATACTTTGTGTGAGGACTAATTAACATGGAACATATTCCAAATTTTAAAGTAAAAGTTTGCACAATGTGTAAATATGATGTGCTCGTTTCAAATATGATCCGGAAACCCTTGAGCTAATATGTAGAAATTAAATTCATAAGAGAAGATTTCTCTTATTAATACGAAGTTGAAGACTAATATTCTCAGAATATTAATATGGTTAGACATGTTCTTGATATTGAACTTGTGGAATCATTCAGGGAGCGTGTTCTCAAAATGATATATGTACAATCTCTTTATAAGATACAAAGAATTGAGAATTTCTCTAAAATACCAAAAATGTGGGGGATTTAGAGAAAATAACTTATGCACATTTAAAATGTGGGGGTTTGACACTACCTAAATTTACGATAAATCTTTTGGAAGATTTAAAATCTAGTTAAACTTTTAGATAATTAGGAAAGAGGCCAAATATCTAAAAAAGGGTTGTTAAAACATGAAATGTGTATAAGTAGAGTTTAAAGCAATTATAAGTATATTATTATAGATAACTCTATTATAATAATAATATCAACTTATAAGGTTGTCATTTTCAGTAAGAAAATGATAGTTTGTGGATCCACTACCCAAATAGTAAAGACTGAGATTTAGTTCAAAAATCATCAAAGGGAATGCGATTTATGCCCATTGAGAAATAAAGTCTTGATAGTGAAACCCAACCAATATGACTGGAGATCCCAAGAACTAGGTTCAAACGGACAACATGCATGCAAGGGACTTTAACGGATCATTGTGGGGGTAATACCCTTGGTCCATTCCCAAGATGAAAACAATGATTCTATGGTTCAGGGTAAACAAAGCTTTTAATGATATAATTACACGCTAAAGTGAGATATTCTCAAGTAAAATATCACGTATGTTAGAATGAAGTGGGGTCGCTTCAATGGATTTGTAAAAGGGCAAAAATTCCATAAAATCTCGGAGATATAGAAGGGTGTTCATTACCATAAGGAACACAATAGTGAGAACTGAACTTGAAAAAGAGAATAGTTTGTGTGAAATTTATCAATTCCTTAGACAAAATGTTGAACAGTTTAAAGTCATCACGTCTACTGATCAACTAATAAGATACATTTATTTCACAAGGGAAGGTTCAAAGGTAATACCTACCTATCCTATGCATAATTTTTGCACTGATCTCTACCCAGACAAGGTGTTGTCAAGACTGAGTCTTTCAGTTTCATTTATGTGGGGGATTTTAGGAAAAAAACGTATGTAAATGAAATCAAAAGCTGCAAACAAAGAATAATAAAAAACGTATCTTAATGAAGTGAATGAAAATAATCAGTTTTTCATTTGATTTAGAAACGTAAGAATATTCATTTCATAGTAAATTCTATGATTCAGAAAACGTTGTGGATATGGCCATGAATGTAAATCAATGGTCAAACGTTACAAAGTTATCATACAATCTAAAGAACATCTATAATCTGGAAGATGCTCGGCTTTGTTTTGACATACCACGAAAACCTTATTTTCGAATTTCTCAGAGATTCTCTCCAAGCTTTGTACTTCCGTTTTCACTCCGTGCAAAACTCAAAATCACTTTGTAAAGGCTCTGGCTTGCGCAATCATCGTCTGAAAAAACTCAACAAGTTGTGGCCCGCCTTAATATAGTGTCGTGAATGCGGGTGCCGAAGCATCAATGAACAACCCCAAGTAGAGCTAGGAGCACCCAAACCTAACACATGCGCGAAGAACGAGGCATCGTAACTCCAAACATATAAGTTTCAATCCTTTTCAAGTATCCATAATATTCATATTATCATGTTACCCATTAAGACGGAAGAAAAAAAACCGACTAAACTCGTCAAGTGTCAACTTCTAATCGCTCTCTTCATGCCACGCTACATGACATGTTGCCTTATATTGATAAATTATCATAATTATTTAGAATGGATGGAAGACGATCAACATCAACAAATACACCAGGAGCGACAGAATCGAGAAGGCATGCATGTGCTACAAAATGTCTAGCTTAATGGTCATTATCATGTTTGAAGATTGCATGTAAAATTTTCCTATTATAGGACAATAACTCCCAGAACCAAGCACACGGTAGATAACTTAAAATATCGCACTATTTTCTCGGTCTTAATTCAATTCCCCACATTCAAGGACAAAAATTCCAAAGATTTGTCGACGAAGATAGGATCCTCCAGAATCAGACATGACTTCAGCTCGAACGACGCTTGACATGACCTGTCCACACAATCGCCTCTTGATTGGGGACTTGCAAGGCTATTGGACAAATCTGAGACTAATCCTTAGGGAAGGGGGGCACTCCTTCACCAACCATGGTCGATTAGGATCCAAGGTTTCCTGGAGATCGCTCACATTGGCCGACGTTGAACTTGACGAAGCCAACATAACAATTCCCAGAGAGGCAAGCCTACGTGAAAACATCACACATCAACAAACGAACCCCATGCATAGGCCGAGTTCATCTCCAAAGCACACTATTGCAATGCCGAATCTCCCGTTGCTGACTCGGATTCCTTACTGCATTTTTTAGGCTAAAATTAGCGCTGAAATAATGAAAAACATCTGCAGTCGAGTCCAACAGTCTTATCCACGACCCTACCCCCTCCTTAGTATAATCTAAACTTCCGATGTTGAGTGTCATCCCCTGGGCTCCAAATACCTCGACCAGAATACCGTGACGTACGACCTTGTGCGTTTGCAGAGCCTCTTTTGTGCAGATAAGCACCTGCCGTGTAACCATCACCTCGCAACCACCACACGAGGAGAAAACCACTACATTGGGTCCATCACGAAAGCACGGATAACCGTTCATTGCTCCGACATTAGAGATCGTCATGCATTACTCTTACATTTAAATTCGCTGGAGATCCGCCAAACAAAGCTGAAAGCTCGCCTCCATTAGCAAGCACACATGCAACGCCCACAGAAACTTGCCCACGCGAAAAGGCTATACCTGGATGGCCTAGGCCCATGAAATAGCTCCCTACGAACTCCGCCGTGAGCGCTATCGATGTTGGAGCTCTGCTAGAGAAGCCTTTGCGTGTGCTCATTCCTAAGAAAGCCTTAATGCCGAATGAGCTCTGTGGCGTGCTCTAGAATCGTGCAAATAGCATCTGCCCACTCCTCGCCTCCCGTCGGAAAGCACGCCACCCATCAGCCGCAAGGCTTCGCGAATAGCCTCAACTCGCCAGGTCGTGTCCTTCCATCATCACCTATGGAGAAAGCTACACCACTCTAGATGATTCACTGAAGTGAACTCTGGCGATCAGGATGGGCAAAGACGATGGGGAGAGAGGTTGGTAGGAAGAGCTAAGGTTTTGCGGATGCTCTAAGAAAGAAAAGGAGCTAAGAACCTGGTGAAGAAATTGAAGCTATATTTTTTTCAAGATCCATACTAAAGTCATCCTCGTGTGCCTCTTTTAGATTTCAAGATCGAAAGATTTCATGTGGATCAATGAAAGCTAAAGAGGAAAATGATAAATTATGACGGGGAATAATTGATGTGACGAAACATTTAAGACTTACCTCTAAAAGTGAAGCATGATGTCATCTTAAAATTAAAAAAAAATCCGAAGCGACAAATAAAGGCTGCAAGATTTAATTTTTCCGATGAATTAAATTTCCCACAGAAAAAATACAATTAATTTTTTCGTCGATTTGGATCTCCAAAAAATATAGTGTGTAAAAAACGACGAATAAAATTTACTAAACAAAGAATATGATTTTTTGGCTATTTTAATCACCACGAAAAAATCGTCTAAGGATGAATAAAGTTTATTGATAAATTTAATTTCCTAAGAAACCGGAGAATTAATTAAATGGGTAAATTTCAGACCTAGAAATATGACGTCCTAACCCACAAGACGCAACCCGGAAGGCCTAATACACTAAAGGCCTATAAAAACAATTCGGGTCTGCCCTAGAAAAGTTAATGGGACCCGGCCCCAAAAATTCTAGCTCGACCTAGACCCGGGAATAATAACACCTGATTCAATCCAAAAACATATTTTTAAAGGTCGCAACGACCCCTAAAGAATAAATACGTACTTATACCTAGTCCCTCACTGCCCATAGTCGATTAGGATCCAAAGTTTCCTCAAGATCGCTCACCTTGGCCGGCGTTGAACTCAACGAAACCAACATCACAATTTCCAGAGAAGGATCTGCGCGCAAGCGTGAGACATCAACAAAAAACCTAGGGATGGAGCCAAGTTCGTCTTCAAAGCATGCTGTTACAATGGTAAATTTGCCCTTGCTGACCCGCACTGCTTATTGCCATTGTTGGGGCTGAAATTAGAGCTCAAATAAAGTAGAACCTCCGCAGCCAGGTCCAACGATATATCTACGACCTCCCGTCGTATGATTGGAATTTCCGATGTCGATTACTAGCCCCGTATCCATATACCTTGACCGAAACACTGCGATGCACCACCCTACGCGGCTGCAGAGCCTCTTCCGTGCAGACAAGAACTTGCCATCGTGTAGCCATCACTTCACAAACTCTACACGAGGAGGCAACCACTCAATTTGGTTTCTCACCCAAGCACGGATCCCCGTACATTGCTCTGACACCCAAGAACGTTGTGCATTACTCCAACAGAGCTGAAAGCTCGCCTCCATTAGCAAGCACACCGGCAAATCCCACAGAAACCCACCCACAGAAAAATCCCTACATGTATGCCTTAGGCCCATGAAATGGCTCCCTACGACCTCTTCCGTGAGCGCTATCGACGCTGGAGCTCTGCCGAAGAAGCCTTTGCATGCACTCCTTCCGATGAAATCCCTAATGCCGAGCGAACTCCCTGGTGTGCTCTAGAATCGTTGGAAGAGCCGCCGCCCCACTGCTTGCTTTCCGTCGGCGATTCACCGCGGTGGCCAGTGGCGACCACGAGTAGTGATGATGCGCCTCCCGGAATTGTGCGCAACCTACTAGCCGCAAAGCTTAGCTAATAGCCTCCACCACCTAGATCTTCTCCTTGCGTCATCACCTGGGGAGAAATCTCTAGCACTCGGGATGACTTACCGCAGTGACTCCGGCAACCAAGAAGGGCGAAAGCGATAAGGAGAGAGGTGGGTAGCAAGAGCTAATGTTTTGCAGGTTGTTAAAGAAGGAAAAGGAGCTGAGCTTATGGGTAGAGCTGCGTTTGGCGACGGGAAACACAAGATCGCGACGAGTCGCGATTCAGGGGTCACCGTCGCGACGAGTCGCGATACAAGCGTCACCGTCGCGACGAATCGCGATTTTCCTCTGTCGTCACGATCCCGCTCTCTCCCTCTCTCTCTCTCTCTCTCGATCAACGTCGCGACGAGTCGCGACTCCACTCGCCGCGACGCATCGCGACGCGCCTTCTCGCGATTTTGGCGAATTCCATCGCGACGCGTCGCGGAGTCGCCAAACGCATGAAGAAAATGAATCTAAATTTTTGTCAAGATTCATACTAAAGTTATCCCCGTGAGCCCCTTTTTGATTGTCAAGATCAAAGGGTTCCATGTGAACCAATGAGAACTCAAGAGTAAGACGGTAAATAGTGACGAGGATTAATAATTTTATGATTTATTTGTCGAAAAAAAATAAAAACGGTAACAATAATTTTACTGTAGCTAAACTTCAAAATACGTCGAAATAGCCAATTTCTTAGCAATTTTAAATTGATCAGTTTCTATTCCTTTACGCTATTGCACACGGTCACTATGGATTTTGTTAACCTCTGTTTCGACCATGCTCCTATAGCTATAGGCCTACAAAATTACATGTATTATATTAAAATTTATCATGGAAACTGGAAAGTGTTCCTATACGGGGAGGTCTATAATGACGATATATGTCGTCGCTATAAGTAATAAAAAATAATGATCGTGAAATGAAATCAAGATATAAGCTCAACTGCTCAAGAGTATGTGACGTTTTCACATTAATTAATTAAAATCTTATTGCTGCGTGAAATTGTGACAATAATTTGTACTACATGATGTACTTATACAAATCGTTGTACTGCAATTATGTGATAGCTATATAAATCTCTCACCCGAATTCCAACCTTATTGAATCATATGAGTTTGTAAATAGTGCATAACTTTCAAGGTAATGTCATTGTTTTTTGTTTTTGTTTTTGTTTTTGTTTTTCAATTCCTATTATATATTTGTCACTTATATAGTGTGTAAGTAGATAATTATGGCATTTTGCAATTGGTTAGTGTAAACAAAATCATATTCTCTTACGAAAAATATATAGTTATTAAAATCTATTTTTTTATTTGCCATGTTATAAACGTCTATAGCTAGGTAGATAAAATTGTCAAGGTGATAACTAATTGTTTTTAATACTGTTTTTGTGTAGAATTATGTATAGGAGTTCACATTTATTCCAACGACAACCTTCACATTCCAAATCACGTTTAGGCACACAAGTTCGACATAATTTTGATTTTACTCATTCAAACAAAAACTCCATTCATTCTTGCAAGAGAATCTCGTAACAGTAAAATATTCTTCGTTGTCAATAAAGCATTGAGACTTCATTTCTCGTTTATTACGCTTGTAACCTGGTGTAAAAAACGTTTAAAAATAACTAGATAGAGGTCTTTTTTTATATAGATTTTTTTATATTTTAATATATATATATATATATATATTATTATTTCGTTTTAAATGAATACGAATTTGTTTTTATAATATTTAGTGAAGCCCCTCCCACAATATTTACCCTCCAATTGGTATATATACTACTTTCTCATTGATTTATAGTTAATACATTAATTAATTATGTGTTATTCTTTTATGATGGTCAACTTTTTATACAGTGAATTATATAATCCATGGTTAATTAATTGTTTAACTACTTCCCAACAGATAGTATGTTTTACAGCTAGGAATTAGCTCTCTTTAATATTGTATAAAACTAAATAACATATTAAAAAAAAGAGATTAAGAATAGCGATTTCCATCTAGTCCTAGATTTATATTACGACTAGTTTGATATTTGGCTGACAAATTTTCGTTAAGTGGGTCCTATTTTCTTAACTTTTGCCAAATTAGGTCAGATTCGAAGTAAAGTGTGGTCTCTTTTTTCAAATCAACGTAGAATTAATATCTCACTCAATGATCAACATGATTTGTTCACGTTCTTTACATTTTAAACCATGCATGTGCGTCGTAGAATAACTTTAGTGCTTAACAGCTATAATTAATAAATATACAATAATATAAATAAATTATATGTTTCAATGGCATTATAATTATGAATTATCAATTTTGTTTTGTAGCTCTTGTTGAAGCACCGAACACGTAATATTTCGTAAGTGTCCAGTTGTCAATTGTCATGTACCACGCGTTGCATGATTTTGGGGCTGTTAACGTTAAGAAAACGATTTAACTATATATCATATGGTCAGGCATTTGACAAATAATTTACACCAATTATTAATCGGAGAAATTTACATTTTATATTATTAGTTTATAGCAGCTCATTTTGACGCACATGATCAAAATGTTGAAGAGAAAAACAACCAGCCAAATTTGATGTCAACAAACATTCCAACATCGTATACTCATTCGGTTCACTGTATTGCTGTTGAGTATAGTATATTATACTACAAGTCTATACACAAGATTATACGATGTTTTGTTATATATATATATATATATATATACATATATATATATATATATTAATGATCCCACGAGAAAAATATATATAGACTTAATAAATACAAGATCATCAATTTCTTACCTTATTAGTTATATTTATTCTTAAAATGAAAGAGAGAGAAAAAATCATCATCTTGACGAAGCAAGTTCTTCACAGAAAAAATATAATTTTACGAAGTTATAAGTTACTCCCTGTATAACTAACTGATTTTAAAGTAAAGAATACCCCGTGATACTTAACAATATATAAACACGAGACACAATGCACAGAAGGCGACATAGGGTTGATCAAAATTCAAAGCTAAAACCCTTTTTATGTTGTACATACGTCCACCTTTGATCGGGATAAAAATGGTTTGGGATGTTTTCTTAAAAAGCTCGAGCAGATACTACGTGGCTTGGTATACCGTCTCCGAGTTCTGTTTGACTATGGTTTATTTATTTATTAGTTTTATTTTCATATATGTATTCAAGTTATGTTAGGTACGATGTCGATGAAGAGAATATTCTTCTTCACTAGCTAGTTTAACTATAACTGAAAGAACTTATTTAGAATGTGTTGTTAACGCGGAGAAGTCCATGGTGAGCTTTTCACGAAATGTGGCCGAGGCTCATGGTCGTTCCATCTCACGGGTGATTGGTATGCGGGCCGTTCCGGATCTCGAGTCTTATCTCGGGCTTCCTGTACACGTTGGCCAAAACAAGTGCGCAGCCTTTAGCAAGATCACGAGCCGGGTCAAGAAGCATCTTGGGATGTGGAAAGCAAAGCTCTTCTCGGCCGGGGGACGGGAATTTTTGATCAAATCAGTGGTGCAAGCCATCCCCACCTATCTCATGAGTCTTTTCCGGCTCCCCGTCCGTACCATCAAAGATCTTCACGTACGCTACTACCGCTAGGTTTTGGTGGGGCAGGTCGGAGGAGTCAAGAAAGATCCATTGGCGGAGATGGGACGTTCTCGCAAAGCCAAAAAAGGAAGGTGGTTTGGGCTTCAAGGATATGGGTGATTTTAACCGAGCTCTTGTAGCTCGTCTTTCGTGGCGGATCATTCAAAACCCCGGTTGTCTCCTATCGCGGATTTTAAAAGCTAAGTACTACCCTGACACCTCGATCCTTGACTTTTAGTGCAAGGGACGCCCCTCGTTCCTCTGCCGGAGTTTGTGTTGGGGACGTGACTTGCTTAGACACGATACAAGATGGCAAATCGGGGAAGGCAACCTACGGGTCCATGGCCAACCTTGGATCCCTCTGCCCGGGGCTTTCTTCGCCACCTCAGAGGCTCCAGACGACGGGTATCCGTGACGGGTAGCCGATCTAGTCTCTCACGACCATTGGGACGTCTCTCGGGTCGAGGCCGTCTTAACCCCCTACGATGCAGAGGCCGTCTTGAAAATCTCGGTGGGGAAGGGTCCAGACCGACTTGTTTGGCACCACGAAGACAATGGGATCTACTCGGTGCGGTCCGGGTATCGTCTAGCTAGGTCAGAAGCCCAGAGCTGTCCTTCGGGATTGGGAAGGGGGGAGCTGAATTGGTGGAAAGCGTTGTGGGGCACGGCGATCCTCATGAAAGTAAAGCACATGGTGTGGAGCGCGTGGTCGGAAGCTCTTCCGACCAACGGGGCACTTCGGATCCGAGGGGTAGACGTTCTATCCTTTTGCAACTTTTGCGGGGCGCTCCCAAAGGACGCCGTACATGCCGTTTGGGGGTGCAAGGGGGCTAAAGCCATCGGAGCATCATCGACAATCCACCGGTGGGTGGAAAAGACGGGGGAGATTCCGTTTCGGGAGTTATGCTATCGGGCGCTTGAGATTCTTTCCAAACCGCACTTTGAGCTTTTTTGCGGGCTTATTTAGGCGGCGTGGTCCGACCGAAACCTTCGTCTCTTTGAACACCGCGTACGTGCCTCAGAGACTTGGGTGGAAGAAGTCGACGGATGGTTCACAAGTTTCAAGGGGTGCACACACACGACGGAGAAACACCGCTCGCCGAGAAAGGAGGTCCCGAGGGTTTGGTCGGGGCCGGTTGCGGGGAGCCTCAAGCTCAATGTTAGACGCGGCATGGGACGGGGAGACGGGAAGGGCTGCAGTGGGAGCGGTTGTCTGAGACCACCACGGTCGGGTCATGGGAGTTACGGCTTCCTTGGTCGACCATGTCGACTCGGCACTCACCGGAGAGTGCATTGCGATGCGACGATGGCTTCTTTTTGCTCGCGAAAGGGGGTGGAAGATTGAGCATGCCGAGACACATTGCTTGCGGGCCTCCCACCTCACCAAGGCACGTGACTCGTTGGGCTTGCAAGGCCCAATTATTGCGGAGGTGCAGGAGCTCGGCCGAGAGGTAGGCGGGACCGGAGAGTAGACTTGGGTTCCACGAGAATGTAATGAGGTGGCCAATGCTTTGGCCAAGATAAGTTTATCTTCTCTTATTTCGGACCTCATGTGTCTCTATTGCGCGGAATGGCTTTTAGCAACGGTGTTGAGGGATTTTTCTCCTCATCTTTTTTGATTAAATGAAATCAAATTGCTTTAAAAAAAAAGAATGTGTTGTTACATTTTTTAGTTTTCATTAGTGAAGAAGATGTAAAAAGAAGTATGTATGGTTTTTATGGTTTTCTAAGTGAATATATATACTTGTAATAAAAAAAAAGATATATTACTGTGAAGTATCATGAAGTTTCACATTAAAATCAATTGGTAACGAGGGAAGTAATTCATAATATTTTAAGCCGTGTTATATACATGATATATATATATACACACATATTTATATCATTTGGCATTTAACATGCCCCTTCAAGTACTGACTCTTTTGAGTTCGCTCATTTTGGGCTAAATCTTTTTTTAATTAAGGACCGGAGCTCATTTGAGTTTAATAAGCTATGATATCTAGTGAAGTAGCAGTATCATGGAATTCCACCTTAAAATTTATTGACAGTAAGAGAAATAATCTACGATATTTTTCAAACCGTGTTAAGTCTCTATGTTCTTTTTTGTTCGAGAACAACTAAAAATAAGTTGTCAAAAATTAAGAGTTACGACTTTTGTGCTAACTTTTGTCTCCTAAAGATAAAGAGTGTTCAATGAGGTCATCACACCTGGACGGTAATGAAATTTCTTATATTAGGGTTTTCATATGAGTTACATGATATTAATTTTTGTTATTTGTATAACGGTTAGCTTTGAATTTGTGCCGGTTTCAAAATGAAATAGATTTTTTTTTTATACTTCTTGATAATGTAAAATATTTTTAAAATAAAATGATAAAAATGGCTATCTAATAATCATGTTTTTTTTTTTATTATTATTCAATGTTCAAACATAAAACCTCTAATATCTTTAACTAAAAAAATACAAATAATATTTTGTATGTAAATTAAAAGCTTTTCAAACGTAAAAATAGGGTACATTAATATCAACTTTATTCGAAAGACTTTTACAATTTAAGATTCTAGACGCAAGCTTTAACAAGGGCCGGCTTTGATGTCCTTTTTCAGAGAAAGATATATTACATTTAACTTTATAACATTAATTTCACACTTTATCTTGGAACTATTTTTGTATCCTATAAACTATTTTAATTTTTTACTCATAATTATAATTAGTAAGTGCTTCTCTAACTTACTTAAGTTAAGTCATACTCTCCGTCGTCAAGGAATAATATTTTAAATATTGGAGACAGCATGTGATGTGAGCACTTAATAATGCGGATCTGCGTGACCAATTTGTTATCAAAATTAAAAGATCTATTAGTAGAGATAATTATTTCTTTCTGCAATAGTGATCCAGGATCATTCGTTTTACATGACGTGGCGTAATCCTATTAGTCCGCTACCTTATGACGTCACCCGCTGCGGAGGTGGCGTATGACCCAACCATTTCTATCCTTTGCTGTTTGGACTGTCACGTCGGCGATGTTTTGAACTTTTGATTCGCAAGAGGAGACGTAACAAACAATATAAGGGAAAGGGTATTAGCGGTAAAAGTGTTTAAAGTTGTGTTAATCATGTAAATATATAGTCAAAGCGATTTATATCAGCATAAGTAACTAAATTTTGCCAAAAAGTGATGTGAACAAATTCCATCCATTCAAACTTAACACCGGTCGGTTTCAAACTAGACCTTTTAACCAAAGCACACAAAACACATGAAGAAAAAAGAGAGAGGGAAGAGTTTTTTTTCTTCAGAGAATACTATCTCTATATTTTATGTTGTCACAAGGTTAAAAAAAAAGGAGGGAGCGATTCACTTATTCACAAAGAATACATCCCTATTTATAGTATACAAGCAAATCAATCAAATCCTCAAAATTAAGGAACAACTTCCTTAACTTATATTTACACACATATGGAGGCGTTGACATTCTCTCATGTCTGAACCTAAAATCTTGTTGCCTCCAGTGTGTAAGACTTCTGAACCACGCAACCTGGTTCAGCCTATCTTGACTTGCTCGTCCTAACCTGCTCTCCTGAACATGGTCGTCTAGATCAAGTTTCCGGGCCCTAGTTGATTGGTGTCTTCTCGTCACCTTCCGGTCGCTGGAACTTGCTCGTCGGTTCCTTGGCCTAGTCGTCATAACCTGCTCGTCGCAGCCAGCTCGTTTCTGGAACCTACTCGTCATGACCAGCCTGTCTGAGACAAGGTTGTTCACAACCAGGTCCTCCTGAGCTGATCGGTAAGGTCTTGCCTTCATGGTCGCTCTTCGACTGTACGAGTCAAACCAGGTCAAGCTTAACCTCACAACGCCCGCTAAGTGTTCACCACGTCATTTTGGTGAGGAGGAAAAGGAGGTTGAGCAGGAGCAGAAGCAGGAGGGGTCGCTCACAAGAACGAAGAAGAAATGGGGAGATGGAAAGGAAGAATGAAAATGATAGGTTATTAGAGTTTCATAATATTTTGAGTAAAAAAATTTAAAATATATATTAAAGAATTAATATACATTTTTTATGAAGTGTGATTACCACAATTAGTTTTTTAAATAATTATTTATTATGACGTGTCAATCCAGATTGGTCCATGTGTACAAAATGTTGTCGCTTAGGATTGCACACATGGCGCTGATGTGGCAAACACTTTTAACACATAACATGCTTTATGTTTGAATTGATAGAATTTGTACACGCCAATGTTTAGCAAAGTTTGGTTATTTATATCGATATAAATCACTTTGGCATGTTTGCATAATTGGCCTAACTTTGCCACTTTTGTCGCTAATACCCCTAATTTTATTGAATTAAATGTTTTAAATAATAATACCGCAAAAGTACGTAATTTATCTTCTATTGGCAGATATTTTTTAAAAAATTAGTGCGAATATTTAATTTTTTTATAAAAATATTAATTAATTGTCCAATTTTTATAAAAATAATTAATAAAAAGACATGTGTCACTTTTAATTTTATTTTACTTTATCTTATTATTTATTTATGTATTTGGGCCCTTTCTCTATTATTGACGGAATTGTGAGAAACTATTGTTTTTACTGAACTTGGAAATATTGTCACTAAAAAAAATTAGAGTGTTCGTGAGATTACAACTTAGATAATTTTGGCCGTTATAATCCCTTTGAAATAAAGTGATCATTTGCCATTGGAGGACTTCAAAAACTTGATTGACTCATATTAAGAAATAATACACATAATCATATGACATGAAAGCTAGAACCCGCGTGGGTTTTATTTTTTATGGAAAGGGTGTGTGTATCTCGTTCAATCAATATATTTTGAACGAAAAAACGAGTAAAAAGGAAGACGACTAAATTGGCAACTAGTAATGAGCTATAATTACAAATAAATATAATGTACAATGATATATTTCTATGCGTCATTTACTTTTATTTCTAACTTTTATAATTAGTTTTATGGTATACCCGAATTATAATACATATCAATTGCCTACGTACAGCTTTTTCAAAGTATATGTATTTTGTTAATTTATTAAAGAGCTAGAGTTTTTGGTATTTTATACGTGTCGTGTAATATTAACATTATTCTTCTTAACTCATTTGGCCAATGAAGAAACGAAAGTTATGAGTAATTATCAGACCAATACTGATGGTAATAGCTGGACAAATCAATTTAATTGATTTCTTAAAGGGGCTATAGCCAGATCAACCAATAAAAATAATTACACATAATATAATACAATAAATAGAAAAAAAAAAGTACTTAGATTGTTAAGATTTGAGGTTAGATTAGATATACATGTATTATATATGTATATATATATATATTATAGTGAATTGCTTTACATATACATAAAATATTGGTTATTAATTAAGAAGCTGTAGCTTGTAACTTGCAAGTCATAATTAAATAGATCTATCTATATAGAGTCCTAATGTATAAACGATCATACTATTTAAGGAAAATACGTAAATAAATTCAAAGTTATTTGATTTTTTAAATCTCATAAAGTTGAAAATATATATAACTTCAATGATAGTGTTAGTATATTCGCGGAATGTTTCGCGATACGTCATGGCTTCCATTTCATTCTTGAAAGGGGTTTAAGGGTGTCGGAGTGGAAACCGATAGTTTACAACGGGGGAAGCCTTAATTGTGTCCAAAGCCCGATTATAGTAAACATTAGGAACTTGGCTAGTGTGGTCAAGTGCCGCGTTGGGTTTCTCGTTCATGCAATGAGGCGGCGATCTTTGCAGCTCGATCGTGGATTGCGGGCCGTATTCCCGACATGTGGTCGTGTGTTTGCCCGGATTGGTTTGTAAGCACTATTCTTAGAGACTTAAATCCCGATCATTAATACAAGGCTCTGTTTCTTAAAAAAAAAAAACAATATATTAAATTGATGAATAAAAATTTGCTATATTGCCAAACCAGTACTATATTGTCGATTCATGGGTTAAGATGAGCACTGAGACTATTTCGTAATTACTATTTCATCCCTTATTTTCAATGAATTATGTATATAATATAGAATACAATATTTACATATAGTGGACTTGAGTACGTACAAAGCACATGCATATGTATATATCGATCAACACATACACACATAGACACATGTTGCGTATAGATTTTGACTAGTAGATAGGTTTCATATAACTTGATCTTGATTACTACATATATAGTTATAGTCTAGCTGAGACATATCTCTAAGCCTATATATACACTTCTTCCAATAAGAAAGTTTCCTTAAACCTTGATCAAAACACAGCCAAAAATCAAGGGAAATATATAAAGAAAAATTACAAGCTCAGAAAGTCTGTAACCAAAATGGGATTAAGAAAAATTGGTTTCATCTTGTTCTTCTTCATTCTTGATTTGCTGGTTCTGTGCATGGCTCACAACGTGCATCATTATAGCTTCACGGTAAGAATTATATATATATATATATATATATATGTGTGTGTATATATATATAGTATATCGCGAGACTGATCGTAGGGTTTAATGTTTTGATGCAGCTGCGAGAGAAGAACTACACGAGGCTGTGTACGAGGAAGAGCATGCTGACTGTAAACGGCATGTTTCCAGGGCCCACCATTCGTGTTCGGAGGGGCGATACAGCTTTCGTTAAAGTCCACAACAAAGGAAACTACGGTGTCACTATTCACTGGTATTTATATGTATGTATATATATAATATAATATGTATATATCTTTTTAGACATATATTTTTGGGATTTGCATTTTTCTAGGTAGTTTTTGCTTTGTTTTTCATCAAAACGCTTGTCCTGCATGGAGTTGACTAGTTTGCAATTTCTATGCAATGAATATACAACTGTACAGTTACATTTTATTTTAGGATTAAACTCTATAAACATCAACGATTTCATACTATATTAAATTAGAGAATACTACTCTATAAACATCAATTATTTCATACTATATTAAATTAGAGAAGTATTCTCTAGCTTAAGAGACATCAACTCGATATGTATGGAAATCGAAGTTCGGCATTTTACTATTACTACTGTGCTGTCGTTGAAAAAATATATTTATCGATATTTGTTTACATATATGAAGTGGTTGAGAAATTTTATAATTCGTCAAGGTTAATGATAATAATAAAAAAGCAATATCAAATAAGAAAAAGGTTATGATCGTCAACAAAGAGAATAGTGTTGATTAGCGCCCTTAATTGAGGTAGTGTTTTTCGTCAAGTGTAAGCCAAATTAGTGACATATGATCTTTATCTCAGATATTAAGCAACTTTTATTTATTTATTTTTTATAATATACAGTTAAAGCTTCCATTATGTTTAATACGTGTCCCTCTTATTATTATTATTATTATTATTATTATTATTATTATTATTATTATTATTATTATTATTATTATTATTATTATTACATGTGGTAAATTTATATAATCTATATAATAGAAATGCGGAGTTATTGCTTTCCTTGTACATTGTTAAGCATATTAGTAATGATCTCCCATTGTTTAAATCTTTCTTCGAGAAAATCAGGCTCCAAGTTTGTCATGTTTTGTCAGGGTCATAGGCCAAGTAAATGTTTGGGGGCTTTTAAAGTATTTAAAAATTAATTATATATATATATTCAATTAAGTATAAAAAATATATAAAAATTTGGGTGCCGAGGCCAACCTAAATGCCTGTAGCCACGGCCGAATAGATATATATAGATATATTTTTGTTTTGCTTAATGTTATTTGCATGTTTGATAATTCTTTCCATTAGATATTCAAATACAGTTGAATATCTTGCATGTTTTGTTTAATGTTATTTGCATGAGAAGATTATTATGTTTGTTAATTAAGAATATATAGCTATATTAAATAATTAATACGCCTATATATATATATACATTATGTAACGGCAGGCATGGGGTAAAGCAGCCTAGGAATCCGTGGTCAGACGGGCCAGAGAACATCACGCAGTGCCCGATTCAAGCAGGGCAGAGCTTCACGTACGAGGTCATCTTCTCAACCGAGGAAGGGACTCTCTGGTGGCACGCGCACAGCGACTGGACACGTGCCACGGTGCACGGAGCTATTGCCATCTTGCCGCAGATAGGAAAGACATATCCATTTCCCAAGCCTGACGCAGAGCAAACGATCGTTCTTGGTACACCTGCTTCAATATTATCATTTATTTATTTTTTATAAGCTTTCTATCTAGATAAATAATTCTTAAAATTTTCAGACTCTTTTGAAAAAGAAAAAAAAAAAACCGGAGTTAATCATTCTCTTTTTAGGGTTAAGGGGTAGTTTTTAATATAATTAAAAAGAATCATAGACTCATAGGTAAATTGATCTTATAAATTCATGAGTTAAAATGATACCCAATAATAATTTTTATGGAAGATAGGTGATATTTACTTAATAAAGCATAAATTTTAATGGAGATGAGATAATAATTATTCTATACGAGGTAGTTATTAATAGGCTCACAGAGCAAAATTCATGTAAAGTGATAAATAGAATAGAAGCTATTAAAAGGATAATTAATGATACATTTATGAGAGCAAAACTTGTACAAATATAGATTATAATAAGTTCAAAAATAAAAATAAAACCCTCTTATATTTAATATATTTCTACTTGTATACTTAGAGAAAGGTGGAGCATTACAAAATACAATATCATATCATATATATATATACACGCAGTGGCGTAGCTATTTAGAGCCTAGTGTACGCCCGGACACCACCTGAAAACGTGAAAAATATTAAAATAATAGTGTTTAAGCAAAACATAAAAAAATTATATATTATTATAATATTTCATGAGCCCATATTAAGAAGTCCAAGAACATTCAGATCAACTAGCAAAGTGTTTTTCCCAAAGCTCTCTTTTTAAGAGAGACGACCTGAGTTCGCGTCTTGACCTAGTCATATTTTTTGTTTTTTTTTTTCTTTCTTTAAGTTTTTTGTTGTTTATTTCTTTTCAGTTATAAAAAATATATAGATACATTTTTATACTCGTCTATTATATTATTAGAAATGGTATACATAAAAATATAGATAAATTAATTTTGTATTGAATACCAGTCGATTGGATATTTCTATTTCTACCAACGATAAATTTATAATGCAATACTTTCGAAAATGAAAACGCTGTGTCTTATTGATTGCTATTAATGTTATTATTGATTGGTGTTAATTGTATGATTGATTAAAAAATATATATATAAAGCACCACCTAAATTAAAATCCTGGCTCCGCCACTGTATATAAGAGATGTTAAGAGTTTAGTGTTGAATATTATAATGTTTTTGTTAAATCATAAATGAAAAAGGTTCGTGGTTCAACGGAGACGTGAAAGCGATCATTGACGATGCTTTGGCAACCGGAGGTGACCCGAATATTTCGGATGCCTTCACCATTAATGGCTGGCCTGGTGCTTTATACAATTGCTCCAACGGTACGTCAATAATACGTATAGTTATGTAATATAATTTTTATAATATTCCATCGATGATCCTCTCATATATATTATCTTAATATTTCAATTGATATTACGTATATAATATCATGTTTATTTGATTTATTAAATATATATTTATATATTTATGAGACCAAAAACATTCTTTTTTCTTTCTAAAATCAATTCAACTTTTAATTTTGTTCACTTTATGGTAATATATAGGAAGAACGTTTTTCTAAATATTGCTAATCCGTGCGACTTATTCTTGTCTTTTGTTTTACAATTCATATATTATTGAGCTCGTTTTGTTGACTAATTAAACTAATCAAACATGGTCAACGTGCAGAAACCATATACACCCTAACGGTCAAACACAGAAAGTCTTACCTGCTCCGCATAGTCAACGCGATTATGAACGAAGAGATGTTCTTTGCGGTGGCCGGCCACAACCTCACGCTCGTTGGACAAGACGGGGCGTACCTCAAGCCGGTGAACACCGCCTACATAATGATCGCTCCGGGCCAGACCATGGACGTCTTGCTTGAAGCAATGCAGCCTCACGGCGGCCACTACTACATGCTCACTAGCCCGTTCTTCGACTCCGACGCTCCATTCAACAACAGCACGGCTTCTGCGATCCTCCGCTACAGCGGCTCAGGCAGCGTCGGGCCTTCGGGTCCTGAAATCCCGTCGCAGCTCCCGGCCGTTGCCGACCGAGGTGCAGCGTACAACTTCACGAGCCAAGTGAGGGCTCTCGCGAGCGCAGAGCACCCGGTTAACGTTCCAAAGCACGTGAAAGAGCGGCTCTACGTGACTGTGTCGGTGAACACGATTGTCTGCCCTAATTCTTCGTGCGATGGACCCGATGGGAACAGGCTCGCCGCGAGCTTGAACAATGTCAGCTTCGACATCCCTAACACCGATGTTCTTCAGGCATATTACAAGTACGTGACTTAGCTAATATTACTGTATTATATTATATATATACAGTGACAGAGCTACAGATTGGTGCACGTGCATACACTCACTTCAAACAAAAAAATATTATTCATAATTTGATTCGATTCTCTTCTCACTCATTTTCTCTTTTTGACTCGATAAAATCATTCTACAATCCTTCGAAAAGTAATATTATCTACTCTCTCTTCTTGACTCGATTTTTTATATATCTTAAAAAATCGATTAAACTATGCTCTGCGTTTCGTCTCAAATGAAAGTCTAGCTATGCAAATATTATATATATATATATATATATATATATATATATATATATATATTTGTGCCCGCCCTTTACCACTACTTACAGGGCAGCAAGTTCCTTCTTTGATCACGGTTATTGGTTCACGGGTGAGAGATAATAGTAATCATAATAAATATAAATAACGTTTTTTATTTTAAATCATATAACATATAACAAATGAGCTTCGTTGTTGAATTATTAAATTATATTGGGACCAAATACTATGGTATGGACTATATGGATATGTTTGCAGAAATGACATATATTGGATTGATGGGGGTGACGAAATTCTATAAAGAAAATTATTGCATCATAAAAAATTATATTTGTCATAAAATATTACTATTAAATTAAGAAACCTAAACATAGTTGGTAAATACGTTGAGACATTTTATTTTAAAATTTTGTATATACAAAAAAACATAGTTAATTAATGTTCAGATAAAACATGACTACTGGCATTATATACGAGTTATTCAACGTATCTAGAATATTTCTATATAACTAATTAGCTCACACGACCCTTAATCTAAAATTGATCCTGCAGGCAGTTATCCGGTGTGTACACCACGGATTTCCCGGTCCGGCCGCCGTATTACTTCAACTTCAGTGGCGATGTGGGGAACAACACGCTGCATCCGACGGTGGGGACGAAGGTGAGGATGATCAACTATGGGGAGACAGTGGAGATGGTGTTCCAGGGGACCAAGGTGTTGGTTGCGGAGAACCACCCGATGCACCTCCACGGCTTCAGCTTCTACAACGTCGGAAATGGTTTTGGAAACTATAACGAGACCGAGGCCGTGAAGTCCTACAACCTCGTTGACCCGCCGGAGGTCAACACCGTTGGAGTTCCTAAAGATGGGTGGGTTGCGATTAGATTCGTCGCCGACAATCCTGGTAAATTTCTTCTTCAAATAATACTAATTTATTACAAAAAAGAAAAAAAAATGTTGGAACAACGTTGTTCTTTTATATTCTAAGTAAAAGATTGACGAAATCATGTAATGCGGAAAAAAATAACTAATAGACATAATAGTTTATAAACAAAATCAAGAAATTAGTCAGGATGACAATATGGATTCGGACACAAGACCCGTCACGGTTACAATATGAAGTAGATGGGTTTCGGGTTGACTTTTAAATAGATATTGATTGAAGTGACGCATATATTAAATTAATATATAATGGATGGACATGAACAATAAGACACATGGGACCCGATTAGACACGATTAAGAAACAAAATTTATATTTCTAAATGTCATTTATGTTAGGCATGTCTTTGGCAAAAATACCCATATGACAGCTTTTTCTTAGATAGCATGCATTGTCAAATTGCACAAATGAAAATTTTATATCATGAATTCTAAGTTGAATTTTTTTCATTATATAATATCATGATAAATTAATTTGAGTCTAAGCTAGATAACACAAATAACAACAATAAATAGAGCAGGTCTGAGTTTTATTTCAAATTCAATGAATGAATTGAGCGGGTCCGAGTTCATATAAAATAAATATAAAAAAAGACCAAAACACAGTACAAACGTGACACAAATTGCTAAATAGTTTGGGACACCAAGAGCCAAACTTCTAACGTAATTATAATTTCTAACAAACTTTTCATTACGCCAATTATAATTTAAATACAGCTACATATATATTTGGGTCGCGTCTAAAGCTAGGACCGGCCCTGAGGTGTTACATCTTACATAATGATGTATTATAAATGATACATTATGTTTGATTAATATAAAGTTGGAATTGGCAGGAGTGTGGTTTATGCACTGCCATTTGGAAAGGCATTCGAGTTGGGGTATGGACGCTGTGATTATAGTGAGGAACGGACCCACCAAGCAGACCAGCATGCGAGACCCTCCCAAATATATGCCCTCTTGCTCTTAACTATATATTTCTATATATAAGTTAATTTGTACTTGCTGCTTTGGGTTTAAATAAATGAGGAACTGTCCCAATTAATTAAGCTTTAGCTCATCTTGGTCATGATCGGCTAAATAGTTTGTTTTCCTCTACATTTTTGTTTAAATTTGCTTCCAATTTTGTCATTGGAATAAAAGTTTGTTGGAGTTGGTGATTGGTCTTTATCATTCGCTGACATTTGTTGTTATATATCCATGTAATTTCCAAACCATTAATACACTTTCAGAACTTAATAAGGAAACTTCAATAAGTATGTCCGATAGAGCCTGTATTTTTTAAAAAGTGTCAGAGTTTGTTAAATTACAAAACTATGCCCCAAAAGTGTTTATGTAGAAACAAAAAGTGTTTATGTAACATAAACAGTTTTTGGAGCATAGTTTAAAGTGTTCAAAAAGTGTTTATGTAAAGACAAAAAGTGTGTTAGGGCATAGTTTGGTAATTTAACAAGCTCAGGTACTTTTCCAAAAACGCATACTCTACCGGCCATACAAAATGAAGTTTCCATATATATATATATATATATATATACCTACCTACCGTGACAGAAAAGAATAAGATATGTATTAACACTTTGTTTAGGAAGTGAGTGAATTCTAGTTTACAGTTGTCTCATTGAGATACATCTATTCTATTACATAAAGAATATGGATTAGACATATAAATACAGTGTCTAATTTAATTTCATTTTTCACCGATGAGATCCAGTTGCATTCATTTCGAGTTACTGTCTACTAAGCTAGAGGCACACATATGTCACTAGTTTAATGAATATGTCGAATAATTAATTTTAGAGTTTAATCGTAGATGTCCACATGTTCTTCGCGTAAAAGACCTTAACGGGACGTGAATGGAATTTGCCTTTATAAACTATAGGAGAAAAAGTTCTGCCGATGGGAAGGACATATATCCAACGGTCAACGACGGCAAGCTCCCGTATTGGGAAACAAAACCAGATCGACATGTATAAAAGAAAAAAAAGGTAAATCAATTAATAAATGAAAAACGACACACTGAAAAGAAGGTGCGCGGCAAAAGCGACATTGCGTTTGTGAGAATTATTATTTGTAGTACATGTACTAATTCTTATCTTTGTACTGCAATAAAGTGATAACTATATAAGTCTCTGTTGATTCAATTCTATATTATAGAATTCCTTCAAATTGTTTTTACTTCTCTCGGAAAGCTTTTTTGCATCCACATTCTGAAAGTTGTCGTTTACTTCTTTATACTCTAATTATAATATAATATAATAGTCGTTTTGATAAGCTTGGTTGCTTGCTTCGGTGCCAATACTCAACCGAGCTTATTTCGGCATATAAAGTGGGTCGTTTGGGATTCATTGGGTCATTAATAAGGTAGTTAATACGTTTTTGCTGCTTTATTTATTTTTGTATTATTATATTAGTACTGTTATCTTGTGGTATTTTGTAATCGAGAAGTGCTATATTTATCAGCTCAAATCTTGACAGAGAGAGTTTATTACTTGTGAATAAAGTGAGACCAGGCCCGGTTCGATATTTATTTTAGCTTACCTATTCATTTGTTTATTTATTATTTTTATGTCGCATAACTCACTCAATTTACTGTTTTCTTTACAAAAGAAGATAAAAATACAATTTCTGTGTCAAGTAGTTAATTGTGAAATTCTCCTTAAAAAATATGACGAAAAATTACTCTAAATTAATCGAGAGAGAGAAAGAGTTTTGCTAGAATATTTTCTCCATAAACTGTTGCGGCGACTTAACCGTCACCGTAACCCTTGTTTATCAATGTTAATAAGTTTTCACGAGGCGTGGTGATAAAACTGTATGCAATTGTTTTGCCTCCAAGATGTTTAACTCTAGCGACGACAAAATCGTTGACAGGAGGTGTCCGTACTTTAGAGCAGTGGCAGAACTAGAATTTTTGTATAGGGGAGCTGAAAATATTTTGCATGGCGGTCTCGGTAAGGTTGGCGTAGTTCTGTCCCTTTTTTGGCATGAACATCTTCGTGGATTTATAAATATAGCGACAAATAAATGAATTTTAATACTAGGGTTTATGACGGTGAAAATACCCAAACTTTGGTCCAAAAATCCCTCGTGTATCCAAAGTCAAAAAGTGATGGCAAAAGTACCCAAACTTGGGGCGTTGAACAGTTATTTCCGTCCATTAACTAACGGTGCCGTCCATATAGCCGTTAGCCTCTTTCCACGTGGCACGCCACATGGTCGTTGAACCAAAATTTTGATATATATATATATATATATATATATATATATATGCCGTAATAAACTAAAGTTTAGGTATTTGCTCTAATTATACAAGATATTTCATTGAACAGTTGGTAGTATGGTATGATGAAATTAAATACTCCAATTACCTGAGGAGTGTCCTTAGTTAAAAGTGAAATATTGTGACTTAAATTAGAAAAAAATGTGATAGAAAAGTAAATCATTTAGTTTTGAGCTGAGTATAAATACTCTGGTAATAATGATGAACTATGGTTATTGAAATAGATTTGATAAGACCAAAAACATCTTCGTACTTATTAATATGATGGATACCGACTTGAGAAATTATTTTAAAGGGTTAGTAGCGGCATAAGTATCTAATTTTTTATATCTTTTGTATAATAAATATATTTCTTTTTCATGACCAAAGTTTTCGATAATCATTTTTTTTTCTTTCTAAAATTTCATCCACTTGTTGTTAAAGTCCCGTTATAGGTACCTGAAACGAGAAGAGAATGTTTTTTTTTTAAGAAATTAAGTGTGTTTTAAATTTAACTGCACATCTAAAATTCTGTTAAGTGAGCTGAAAAAATGGATAAAATTCTAGAGAGAAACAAAATAGTCGACGTTGCATGCTATTAGCCCTTAAAAAAATTGGACTTATGCAATCATATAATTACAATTAAAAGCATTGGACCATGCACGCCTATAAAACAACAATAATAGTGTCCATTAAGCATGCATATTTCCTATTTTGGAAAGCCAGCTTAAAAAAATGTCGTTATGTGTTGGTTCAGGTATCGTATTCAGGTACTTTGTTTGATTCTACCGACAAAAACCCTAGTCTAAATTTTACTTTAGACACCTAGCTAGCTCACAAATATACTATGCCCAATAGTAACGAAATGAAAACTACTACACATATTTATTCAATGACAGTTCAAAATGAGTGATCATATATAATTGTAACTCTATTTGATACTAGAACCACTGATTTTAAGTAATCGTAAGGAAATTAACATCGAAACAAAATTCTTTATTTTATGACACCGATAGTGTACAGAATTTTAAAAACTTCCTATTAAAATTTGGACACTCTCTCAAACAAAACTGATGCAATGAAAAATAATCGACAAAAATTATTCGTTGAGCGTTACTAAAAATCTCAAATATGTAAGTCCACACGTTCCAAGTTGAGATATTAGATTTGACACAAAATCTACCACTAGAATCAAGAGGGAAACTTGAGTGAAATCTCATATATACATATATATATATATATATTATACGTATTTTTTGAACTATTAAAAATTAAATGTATATATCATACGTATTTTTTGAACTATTAAAAATATGGCTCAAAAGGTAAAAGTCAAAGCCCACGAAGGAAAGTAAAAGCCTGGAGACCTAAGTCCAAGCCTGTTAGATGAGACACGGAAGGAAAACCCCAAGGGACAGAGATCAAAGACCAAAAACTACCTCCCAATGACCTAAAAGTGTCCGCGGTGACCTCAAAAGGTCCCCGGCGAGGAAATAACTACCTTATAGGATCCACGGCATGAAGGCAAACACTTAGGAGGCTCTCAACGACGCCTCAACCGAGAAAAGCTCTTCGAGCAATGTTTTGACAAAGAGAAGCTCTCTAGGAATATTAATTTTAGATGCGCCCAAAATGAGGAAAAGTTGTTACACTCTTTTCCTATAAATATGAGTCTTGTTTTTTTACTTTTTCGCACTATTTTCTCCAAAGCTCCTCTGTCTACTTTTTATCTCTAAAATTCGCCCCCTCCTCGGCCACCTTCAGCTCACGTGAGCTCGCCAAAAAGGCTTGAATACGAGCTGAGACTTGTCGACAAGGGCTAACCCTCGCCAAAAAGGTTGTCCTCGCAACGAAAGCTTACCAATAAAGGTTGAGTCGACCCTAAACCTTTCCTAGTGCGCATACATCACCAAGAGCTCTTCAGGAAGCACAACATATCAGCCCAGAGCTCGCTAGGAATCACAGTTTTGCATCCAAGCTCGTCGTAATGACCATCTCCATCGAAACTCTCCAAATCATCAAAATCACGCTCGTGTTTGAGATTCGCAGGCGATGCCATCTATTGACGATCTCATCCACGAGGAATCATACCCTCGTCAGGGACCTTAGTCCTCAGATGTCACTAACCCTTGAACTACGCGATGACCTGATCCTACAAAACTACTAGATGGTACGTAGGCATCCTTGCTATAGTGACATGGAGTGACATCAATATCTTTCTTTCTTGCACGACCCCCTCGCTGCCGGACGTCGCCAATGATGGAAATTCAACGACAAAACAACTTATGCCACGTTGGAGACGACGATTAGCCTTTAGCAACTCGTTGATTCAATATTCGACTGTCCGCGCGAGCACAGGGTCCACCCCTGAGCTCAAACTGTGGACCAATTACATGTGAATCGAAATTCGCAAATTATATATATATATATATATATATATATATTTCATTCCGAGAAAGATTGCTGAAATAGTTCGTCAAATTCGAGATAAAAAGCTAGCTTTGAATAAAAGGTGTTTTGATCCGACATTCGTGATTTTTTTTTTTTTTTGCTACTATTACCTCATTCCTTGTTGTAGTTAAAAGTTAAAAACATCCAGCATAAGTAAAAGGGATGGTTGCTAATTCAAGTTTCTGTATTTGAAGATAGCAATATATCAAATATATAATGCCTTACTTTTCCTTCCACGGTACAATTGATAAAGAGTGTGTCGTAAAAAATACAATTCATAATGGCATTATTGAACGTGTTATCAAAATCTGTACGACAGAAAATACAAAAGGAAATAAATAATAATAATGTCTTCATTTAAAGTTCATTGATTAAAAACGAAATCAATTTGTACTTGGATGAGTAATAGTAATGTATTAGGTTTTGGTGAGAGAGACATCGATTTAAGTTCTAACTTTTTTCTTAACGATTATGAAAAACAAATTTCGTAAAGAATCTTGAAAAGTATAAGAAAACAAAGATGTATACTTCGAGCTCTAGATTCCTATAAATACCTCACAATTTCAATATAACTATAGGTCAAACATATATCAAACGGAAAGTTGTGTGAAATCGCAAGAATGGCATGGTTTTGGAAGCCAATCTCCTTCCAAATTAATATATTATATTTATTTGCAGTGATCATCCTGAGTTTAAGTGATTGCGAAGCTGCGACACCACAGTATCATTTTGTGGTATTTATTAATTCTTAAATATTCTATAATTAGGTCATGTGATTATCACTATTATTCAAAGTCAAATCATAACTTTCAGGTTAAGGAGGCTAGATACACACGTCTGTGCAGCTCCAAGAAGATCTTGACGGTGAATGGCGAGTTTCCGGGGCCGACTCTAAGGGCTCGGAAAGGCGATACGATCTTTGTTATGGTTCATAACAAAGGCAAAGAGAACATCACCATTCACTGGTATTTCTATATCTATAGATAACATATTATATATATATATATATATATATATATATATGAGTTTGTAGGTATATACTGATTATTGTTTGGCAGGCATGGAGTGAAGCAGCCAAGAAATCCATGGTCAGACGGCCCCGAATACATCACGCAGTGCCCGATCCAACCCGGAAACAAGTTCAACCAAAAGATTGTTTTCTCAACAGAGGAAGGGACCGTTTGGTGGCATGCTCATAGCGACTGGTCAAGAGCTACGGTTCACGGAGCTATCATTGTTCATCCCAAACATGGAACTAATTTTCCATTCAAAATACCTATGGACGAGTTTCCAATCATTCTAGGTATAAAATTTATTTTACAGTCTACTCGTTCGCGTAAAATCAAACTCGAGAGTATTCCTTTAGTTCAATGTTAAAAGGTACATGCAATAACGTTGCCTAAGTGATGTGTTTGCATAAGTGATGTGTTATAGTCAGCGGTGTAACAAAACTACCTAGTTACCTCTTTAAGTTCGTCTTACTGAATTACCCTAAATTTGATACCAAAAACGCGATAACATGACAAAAATAGCATTAAAATGGACGTTCCTACCACCCACTGCCGTATTTCCAACTCATTCAAAAGATTTTTTAAAATTAATAAAAAAATTTAAAAATATATACATAAATACATAAATACAAAGTATTTTTTACTATAAAACTAAAAATAGTAAATGACATGTCATATCCAAAAAATAGCCAAGATAGATGCCGTTGAATAAGCATGATAAACATCGATAGCATAGATTAAACTTTGTATTTTAAATTAAAGATACTAGCTAGGTCCAATATATACTCAACGATCGATCAGATTAATTATCATGTACAATATTCGCACGTATATGAAATTTCTTTACAAGTGAATAAGTTTTGCGTGTATGTACATAAATGAGTGGATTTTTGTTCGTTGGCTTCGAACGATATATATCCCATCAATATAAATTCCTTCTCGGATTAAGTGTGTTAATTAATGTACAGGAGAGTGGTGGAAGAAAGATGTAAGGCTTGTTTTGGAGGAATTCCAAAGAACTGGAGGATCACCAAATGTTTCTGATGCTTTGACTATAAATGGTCAACCTGGAGATTTATATAACTGTTCAAGCTCAGGTACGTGTATATATACTTAATAGTTGCGGTATAAATATTTTTAAGTCAAGCAAATGTAGGACCTATTCCCAAAATTTAAAAGTTGTGGTAAAAGTTTCGGAAGTAAAAAAAAAATAAAAAAATCTGTAGGTATCCACGTGAAGGGGCTCATATTGTCTCTCTCTCTCTATATATGGCATTTGCCAAAGATTTGTTAACAAATAAATTAGAGTTCACCAACGGAATACATATTTTTACATTCCGGGCGGGAACTTTCATCACAAATTTTAAGGTTTAGAATATGCCACCACATTTGGATGACTTAAGGGTATATGCTGCAAACAGAGCCGGCACTAATCGATTTTTTTTAAGAGATAGCCGAAGGCATTTTCGATAAAATAATATTTTCTTTATAATTTTTGCAAAAAATCCCAATATTATATTAAATATATTAGAAATAAGCTTCGTTATAATTTAAATAATCTTTTTTCCCAAGGTTCTCAATATTATTGAGCTGCAACTTTCGGTATTTTTATAATGTGTATATATTTCTTCAGGTACTGTAAAGTTTAAAGTGGAGTCAAACAAGAGGTATCTAATTAGGCTAGTGAATGCGGCTATGAACACTATAATGTTCTTCGCTGTGGCCCATCACAACGTCACTGTCATCGGATCGGACGGTGGATACACGAAGCATGTGAACACCAAGTACATCACCATATCTCCAGGACAAACCATGGATGTTCTCTTGGTCACAAATCAACATCCTGGTCGCTACTACATGGCAGCTAGGGCTTACTCAAGTGGGGCCAACGTTGAATTTAACAACACCACAACCACCGGAATATTGGAGTACAAAGAAGCAAAGAACATGACTAAGTCAAAGTCAAAGTCAAGATCTTCTCCTTTGCTTCCTTACCTTCCTTACTACAATGACACAAATGCAGCCTTTAGTTTCATCACTCGCCTCAGAAGCCTCGCTAGTAAAGAGCACCCCGTGGAGGTGCCTACGAAGATCACGAGGAAAATTGTATCCACCGTCTCTATAAACACCTTCCCTTGCCCGGGAAACCGTACGTGCGAAGGCCCGAATGGTACTCGCCTGGCTGCCAGCATGAACAACATAAACTTCGTGCTGCCTACATCGGTCGATGTATTGGAAGCCTATTACTACCATATTAACGGGGTGTACAAGAAGGGTTTTCCACGGTTTCCGCCGTATACGTTCAATTTCACGGCCGAGTACTTGCCTTTGGAACTCCAGACGCCGAAGCGGGGGACAAAGGTGGTCGTTTTGCCACATGGGTCGTTGGTGGAGATGGTTTTTCAAGGAACAAATTTGGTCGCCGGGCTAGATCATCCCATGCATCTTCATGGCTATAATTTTTTCGTTGTAGGCTATGGATTTGGTAATTTTGATGAAGACAAGGACAAGCTAGGGTTTAATCTTGTTGACCCTCCATTTTTAAACACTGTGATTGTGCCAAAAAATGGCTGGGCCGTCATAAGATTCGCCGCTACTAATCCGGGTAAACTTGACTAATTATTCTATTTGTTTTTTCACTTATCCATATTATTTTTTAGATGTTAGATTTAGCTTTATCACATAATATATATACAATAAACTTAGAGTATAAATATAAGGAATTTTTAGAATTGGAAGGAGTAGACTGCTTCTACTTGCAAATTACGTGTGTGTGTATTCATATTCATTTCCTTATAAATATATGGTATATATTTGCATAGAATTTAATGCATGTGTTCTTATTATGATATGATTATATAGGAGTATGGTTTATGCACTGTCATTTGGAGCGTCATCTTACATGGGGAATGAACACTGTCTTCATCGTAAAAAATGGCAACACTCCCAACTCCACGCTCAAAGCTCCTCCTCCAGACATGCCTCCTTGCTAATCACAAATATATAATATAACAATATATATATATATATATAGATTGTTTATATAGGCTTGGCCATTTTGCATAATGAAGTGGCGTGGAAAATGTATAATATTTAATGGATTGCGATTAGCTGATGTGCTCCTATGTATGTCATGGTTTTTTTTTTTATTATAATTATTCTTATAATAAAGACCCAAATGAGGTAGATTTACATTGGATGAATTAATATTTTGATTAAATAATAATTTTGTATGATCTCAATTCTAACTAACACACGTAAATTATACTTCGATAAATTAATATAATTCTCGAGTCCGAACAATATTAATTTATAAAAATTTTATTGTAAATATTACGTATTCATGATTGATAAATCTCTTTCTCTCTCGGGTGGCTCTATACTTTATATTTTTTGGCAAATAAAAATAAGTAAGAATTAGAATAATAAAAGGTATTATTGTCAAATTAAACATAAAGGATTCGAATATTTATGAATTGATGATGAGAGATGGAATTGGATTGTCATCTTTATATTATTAATTAATGAAATATACATCAATATACTACCACGTTTCACTTGGCATATTGCAATGAAATAAAAAGATATACTATAAAGAATATTTATAAATAAGGAAGTTATAACGGGATAATTATTATATGATAAATAAATAGTATAAGTTATAATAACGGGGTTCATTTTTTTTCCCCTTTGAAGCTTGGATATTTTTAGAAGTGTACGAACTGTTGGAGACGGGCATATATATTATTGAATTCTATATGAAGGCATACATGATATATATCATTCAACACAAATATGCGGTATGTTCTGTTTTTTTTATTCATTTTGGCTCTTGTTTTTTCTCCTTTCCATTTTCGTTGTAAACCCTGTTTTCAATCCCTTGACAGAGACAAATACCAAAACATTTTCAAAAGTACAGTGATATATATATAAAATTTAAAGTCAACTAATTTAAGAATAAAATTATCTTAAATATAAGTAAGAAGTATAAAGTCTTCGTAAAATTATCACATGGATAAGTTGTCTTCATAAATCTCTTTCAATTTCGGAGACTATTAAGAGAGCTTTCTAGTCATCCCAGGTACCGGTTTATAGGAGTTTGCAAAACCTAGCCCATTTCTGCTTTCTGTGGCTTTTGTAGAATTCAGAATACCTTTCAGGTGATTTGAATGGAATGTAATTTCATTTGGTCTAAAAAATGTTCCTTTCAAAGTTCAAAGAATAATGAATGATATATTCCGGGTACATGCAAATTTTTGCATTGTCTACGTAAATGATGTACTAATATTTTCACAATCAATCGATCAACATTTAAAACACCTAAAAATATATATATATATATTTACTAATGCGATAAATTGCTTGTCATTAACACAAGCAGTATATAAAGAAGTTTCAGTCCGTCTTACGGAGTGCGGGAGTGTTTCGCTTTTTACATTTATAATAATAATAATAATAATAATAATAATAATAATAATAGATGCACAAAACTCTGTTTATGTTTTAGAGATATCGTATGCTTTGACTACAATTCCAGCTTTTTATTATCTAATTAAATACGTGTGCTTACTTAATTAGGCGTTTGGATTTTGAATTATAAAGATATTGGAAAGTACTTTGGAGTTTATACTTTCTATTTTGAAGATAATGCGGTAATATTTAGTGTTCATTTGTTATCTTTTCAATTTTATGAACTCCGCAAATATAAGTCGATCATCATAAAATTCCCGAATATATTTTTACATAACTAGAAAAATATGGTACTTCCTAATCGACTGCTATACTGTAGTATTCTGAACCGGGATTTTGCGGTAATCAACATTAAATTGTCAAATATATGCATTGAATATCCGGTACGTACTACGCACGTTCCATCATTTGATGACTTAACCAATCTATTGACACACCCATTTAAATATTTATTATTCGACATTCATGGCATGATATATGTGTTAAATGAAAAAACACAATATGTCACCATATGATAAATGAGTAATAAAGTGTGTGTGTGTGTGTCTATGTATATATATATAATAGTTCGTGATAATTTATTGCTACGAACTCATGAACCGCATTCATGAAAATTAATTGGATATCGATTAGCAGTTGCATTCATGACATGTTATATATATATATTAATACAAACCCAAACAAATATATTTAGTACGTAGCGATTAATCTTATCATTAATAAATAGCTCGTGATCATTAAGAACTCTCATTATCATATTGGTCAATGACAAGAACACAAGATGTGTATTTTCAATCAGCATATAAAAAGTTAGTTCTATAATAAACTGTATGCGTCACTTTTAAATTATTGTTGACATCATCTTGCATCGCTGTTGAGTAACGGCAGTGATGTGCCCGGGAAAGACGAACAAGTTCGTTTGTTGATTCGAACATAACTGCCAAGTGCCAACTGAATCTCGTCCTAATATCTGTTTATAAGTTGATTTCTGTTAGTCATAAAAAAAATAGTATTATTTTATCAAGAATACGAATTAAGGAATTCCTTATCAAAACACATCCTTAATCCAAATAACAAGAAAATAAGAAACCCCACATAATTAAGGTGGCGTTTACTTTGATGTAATTAGTCAGTCGTAATCGTAATCGTAATCGTAATAGACCGGAATCGTAATTGATTACGGTGTTTACTTATATTGTTGTAATGAAGAAAGGAATGCTCATTACATTGTTTACTAGGATACAATATACTACGTAATCAATAAGTATTTTACCAAAATACCCCTAATTTATATCTCTATTTTTTTTAACTAATTGCATACACGTACGTGCCCTAGTAAGTTTCTATCCGGATTTTAGGATCAAAACATTGTTGAATGCCTAATGAGTCTAATGTGTGGTTACTAAATTTTTGACAATTCTGTTCTCCTTAATTTTTTCTTTCCATATTAAAAAAGACAAAAAAAAAAAGAGGACTAGCCAAATTGCTCCAATTTGATATATGTGCAGTTCAGTGAGTTGTTGTGGCAGAAACCCAAGCCATACGAAAAAGCTTCACCTGATCCCGACTTATATATCACAAATTTTATAAACAATAAAAAATAAAATATACTAAGTTGATAAAAATAAATTCAGCTAACATACATATAGTCACGTAAGGTCCAACAACATAATAAAAAGTTAAACACAAACTATCATCCAATAAAAATAAGAGCTAGACCAACGTAGGGTCTTCGTCTTTTCTGAAAGTCCACAGTTCACCCTCATTGCATTTGTGATCGAAGAGGCATTGGTTCCAGTTTTTTGGAGGTTGTTGAAAGCTGCAAAGAAACCATTCAAACATATCAATCTAAACCGTTCCTTAACAGTCAGATAGTAACATAAATCAATCAAACATAACAATATAGATAGTAGTAATACCAAATTCTCTAAGAGTCAATAGAGAAGGCATCTCTCTGAGTAGTGGAAAGGCCGAAGAAATAAAATAGTTTCTCTTTGTTTTTCATAAGTATCTCAGCGACTCTATCGCACTCTGAAATAGTCAAAGTTGTCGTTTTTTCCAATTCACCCCAAGACGCATAAGATATTTAACATTTGGATCTTGATTGTCACTGATTGCATCACTAAAGCGAGAAGATGCATTTTCGATAACATTAGCAAGAATCCAAGTATCGTCCTTACCTTCACAATTTCCTCAATCTCTCTTTCTCTTAACCGATCTTTTTGGTTGGTTCATATTGTCATTTCCCATTGTAGCACTTTCATTAAAAGTACCATCTTCAGTTCCAATACCATCCACTCCACCTCTTCGCTGATCTCGTTCTTTTTCTCTTTCTCTTTCAATGTCGTCAACAATATCTTCTATATCTTCATCAAGCTGTCCTGTTGCACGATCTTTGCTATAAACCATGGAGAGTTCTTCATAATAAGAAAAAGCTTTAGTCTTGAAAGGTGCTGCTTCTTTATGGCTCTGTATTACAATTTAAATTATTAGCAAAGCAATGTTAAATAATTAAGAACATAACCGAAAAAATTGAACGAACATACCTTTAGATATTCATCCCAAACCGATTTCTCAGCAGTTACGGTTTTTCTTTCTGGATCCCAGCCAAATCCACTACAGTTAGGCCCTGTTAACATTTCATGCTCAACCTGAAAGTTATTTTTGAAAGTCCTCAATCGTGACTCGATATGTGGTTTTGCTAGTCGGTCACAGCTGGGCTATTTTTCATGTAGCTTCTTCTCAAGGGCTCGAAGATGCCCAGGCTTGAAATTACTCCCATCCGCCTTGAATATTCCTTCGTCGTTTATTTCTAATAACGAATCAATGAGAATTCTGTCTTCATCTTCATTCCAAAACCTCTTATTTTGTCCTGGGCCCTTTTGGCTACTTAAAATCTCCGTCCTATAATTAGAATAAATAATAATGTACACAACACATTAAATCTTTTAGTAGCAATCAGATTTGAAACTAATTACATTTCAAATATATAATCATATACGAGTTGGTAAAAGATTAAACAAAGATACAATAACAAACAACCAAACTTAATATACTAAACTACATAGATCGTCGAACGATCCAGTCGTTATAAATCTCTTGTGTTAAGTTATTTCTCCATGTAATTCATTCAGGGGAAATTTCAACAGATGTTATAAATTCATCTGAAGATGGCTGGCCGGACTCTATGTTCGATGGTGTCCCTGTAACTTGTTCAGACATATGTAACTTGATGAAATTATGTAGCAAGCAGCATGCATAGATAATATAATTTTGAGTCTTCACGGGATAGAATGCTGGACTCCTAAGAATTGCCCAACGACTTTTTAAGACCCCAAAGCATCTCTCAACTACATTCCTAGCCGCTGCATGCTTAAAATTATAGTATTCAAAACAATCTTGAGGAAAACTGCCTTCTTTTCTCTGACTCCGGTGATAACGTGTTCGTCGAAAAGGGGATAGGAATCCAATCGCGTTAGAACATCCAGCGTCAACTAGGTAATAGTGACCAAAATGTTTTTCAAAATAAATCAAATTTATCGTTTTGAAAACTCTTTATAACTGTATATTATGAAAAATAAATATTAATACAATAACATATAACGAGGAACTCGTAAACCGCTTCTCTTACGGAGGGCATCACGCAATATTCTACCGTCATGCGCGGAGCCTTCCCAACCAACTAAAACATAAACGAACTCCATATTTGGTGTACATGCAGCTAACACATTAGTAGTTATGTCCCCGCACCTATTACGATAGCTTGCTCGTTCTGTTACCGGAAGTCTTACTCTTACTTGAGTTCCATCTATGGCCCCTAAGCAATTCTATTAAAAAAAGTTATTTTAGATATAAGTATCAAAATGAATTACTGTGTAAAAATTAACCGTGTTAAAATTATTACCTTAAACCATTTCCACCTTTCATCAGTTGAATTGCAAGGCACCAGTTCTTGTTTTTACTCTTTATGTAAGCATATGACTGCCCGTAGAAAAATGATAGAAATACCTACTCACTGTAGCCCGGGACCTCAAAAACCAAAACTGGACAACTCTATTTTTTTCATGATGTGCTAGTATATGTAATAACATAGATACTTATTCATCAACTTGTAAATATCTAGCAACTTTTAGTCCACCTCTACTCTTCAATGCACCACACAACTTTGTAAATGCATCTCTAGTCAATCTAAGTTGATTTAAACATGTAACATCACTCTCATATGCAATCTGATGCACAATATCTCTATTGACAAAAACATCGAGAACATATAAAGCTCTCTTCTCTATTTTGGATTTATGAATTTTCATAAATCTCTCAACTAAATGCAAAACATTCATCCATTGGAAATACAGTGAGCCTAAAAGTGTCTTCCTCCACCTACATAGATATTTAAATATAAAACAATTATTCCTTGTTCTGACTGAAAAACAACACACAATAAATAAACAATAAGTATTGGAAAAATGAGATAAACAAGCACGGGCAAAGACAATGAATATTACTATATATTCATCTCTATTTAATAAGTACCCACATCAAAAGAGGAACAAACGACGAGAAATACCATTCATGATTGTTTATTTTTTTTAATGAGAAAAAAAGGGAAAGAAAATGAACATTATATAATAATGAGGGTATTTTAACAAGCATCTTGAAGGCATTTACACAAATACGATTCTTGGAGACCTATACATAATATAGATTCATTGTTTATAAGAAAGAACTTGTAGTTTGTGTTGAGCTGATTTGCAAAGTCAGTTGAGTTGTTCATCTGGGATGTAAACAAACACGGGCATCATTAGGTATAATCAAATAGGAAATTAAAAATGAAAAAGAAAACATTATTTCACCCAAAAAAGATTTGATCAGTTCCAAAACAAATTCGACCAAAATTTCACCCAAAAGAAAATTTAATACTATCAATACATCCAAATTTAATAAAAAAGCTGACAGAGGTTGTGAAATCAATATGTCGAATACTAGATTTACCTTCAGTGAGATTGTTGATCCTCTTGAAAATAAATATTGTACTGTAGTGAGAAGTTGAGAGCAATTTTGAGAGGAGAATAAATAAATTATGGAGAGAGTGAGAGCCAGGCCCGGCCCAAGTGCTGGGCGACTTGGGCAATGGCCCAAGGCCCACTATTCATACTAAGCCTATTTAACTATTTGACTATAAAATAAAGACCCTAAATTTTAAACAATAAAAGCCCACAATTAATCGAATAATTCTTAGTCAACTTTAAAGCCACGAATTACTAGTATGTGAGACATTTATATGAAAAAGAGGCCCCACTTTAAGAGAGAGAGAAAAAAAACCTATATTAGTAATTCGTAGTTTTGTGCTACTGGTATAGTCATCAATATTCATTGGTATACTATGTATAGCCTATCATTTCCATTTCCATTTTCTTTTTCTTTTTCTTTTACCTCGTTTCTGTTCTTCTTTCTCTCAGTTCTTTATTTATTAATGGAGTTGAATCAATGCAACACCATTCAGTGCTCACGTATCAATAATACATGCTAATTTTATATTATTATTTCTCTTTCTAAGATAATAATATTTAATTCAATACACATTTACTTTAAAAAGTATTATATATCTTTTTTTCTTACATTTTTTTTTGTAATAACTATTTTTTTCATTAAAGATTTTTTATTAAATATATAAATATTAAAACTAAATAAGGACTCGTTTTAAATTTTTGCCCAAGGCCCCCGCAACGATCGGGCCGGGCCTGGTGAGAGCAGACGAGGAAGCGTGAGAAGAAAATGCGGGAGAGAGAAAGAGTGAAAAAGTGGGAGAGAGAAATAGAAAATAAAAAAATGGGAGAGTGAAAATCCTAAAAAAGTGGGAAAGTGGGGATATTTTGGTAAAAATAAATAAAAAAAGAATTGTATATCATGGGAGTTGGAATTTGTAATCACTATTACATCAAAATAGCCCATATTGATTACAATGTAATTAGCATTACGTCCAATATTCTTGTAATCGCAGCAAAACATCGTAATAAGTAGTTGTGCTTATTACGATTACACCCGATTACGTCCAATTACATCCAAGTGAACGGGGCCTAAGTGCACATAAAACCTAAAACGCAGTCATTATCTTGAGACAAAATGTACGAAATGTTAGTGCTCGCTCGGAATCATAACAAAATGTATTATAAATAAAATTATACGTTCCTTTTAAACTAAAGTTTGAACATAAACCAATTACATTCTCGTGCACTTGTGATGATACAACTAAACGATTACGAAAACTAATGTTAAAAAGTGATCATAAAAGAGATATTCAAACTACAAAATAAATAAATATTTACGCGAGACAAATTTTATATACCCCTAAAGCTTGGATTTTTCCTTAAAATGTACCTTAGAGTTTGACAGATATATTCGAATTCTATTCTTAAACTTACGGTCCAATTTAGCACAGATATGTGAATTCTTTCCTATTTTTGGTTCTAGTTCCTTTCTCTCATTTTATCTTTTCTAATTTGTTTATATATAGTCGGTAAATATTTCTATTTTATTAACTTGATATTGACAAATACCGAACACGTGAAAGCAAAAGCATAAACAAGAAACTACACTTTTTTTTAATATTTACAATAGCTAGAATACTACACGAACTAACATACAGTAGAACCTCTATAAATTAACACTCGACAAATTCGTAGTCGCGATTAAATAATATTTTTGTCCGGTCCCGACTACATTAACGTAGTTCAATTTTTACCTCGATAATATAATAAATTTCTCTGGTCCAAACCTTATTAATTTATACTTATATGAATTAGACTATATATAGTTTTTTATTTTATTAAAATAGTCATCATGATTAATATAATAAACTCGACTATGTTCATTCAAGATTCTTGATATTGTTGGGCATATATTGAATATGTCCTCTATTAAGATGATAATCCAGCTTGTATTAGATCTTTATCGTTTACCTTAAATGAATAGTTCTTATTAATGATAATAATATATAGTTCTTATTTCCTGCCTTGGACATCCTTAGTGTTGTAGGAAATTAAATTTTGATAAATTTATTTTTTTTAATTGTCGCAATCTGACGAACGGTTTGAGATTTATGATAATAACAGTTTTCGTCTAGAGCCGGAAATAACACTGTTATTTAAATCGAAAAAAAAGAGAAAATTAAATATTGCAACTAATGCCTGAAATATTTAATTGAGAGAAATGTATTTATAATATATGAACATTTCTTAAAAGGTTTGATACAAAAATGGGCATTTCGTACCGTTTCCTAATAATATGCAAATTTATAAATAATTAAATCTTGAAAATAATATAAAATTTAATTTATGAAATCTTATTTGGTATTTTCTGAAAAAATTTATTTTGGATGTATTCTTTATTTAATTTAATCTCAGTTCATAATTTTTGAAACTCTCTCTCCCTCTCTCCCTCCCACCCACCCACCCAGGTTCTATAGGTCTAAAACCCTAGAGAATTCAATTTTTAGGGTTTATGGTTTATTCAGTGGCAACCACTACCGGCCTTGACCTAAGGCGAATAAGGCGACCGCCTTAGGCCCAATTTCTTTTTTACGTTTTTTATCACTACGCAAAAGGGCCCAAAATATGATTTTAAGGGCCCAAATATTAACCCAAATAAGGTAAACGGTTTACTTCGCCTCGGGCCCTTCGGTTGACAGGGCCGGAACTGGTGGCAGCCCACACCTCCAGCGGTCAAGTTCCAGAGAATACATCGGAACACTTTGAGAGCCGTTTTTTCACAGAAATCGCAGAAAGCTTCAAGAACATAGATCAGAAGACTCGTGCAGATCCAAGAATGCAGTCACCAACTAGAGTTTTAAGGTACGCATTTTTGTGTGTTTATCTTTTTTTGAATTATTAATTAAAACACGAGGAAAACATAATGTGTTTTGAAAAATCAAGAAAATTATTTTATCATGATCAGGAAAATTAATTTGTGTTTTGCGTATAACCGGACGGGCTGACATGGTTTTCGGTATGGGACTTTAACCCAGTGATTTTTTAAAGGTTAACCCTCGCGTTAAATACAATGACCACGATTTCTTAGCGGAGATTCTTTGAGAATCGAACCAAACTAACAGATATAACGTGTTAGCTCGGTGAAATACAATATGTTCCTAGTACCAAGTGTTAATGCTCGAAAATAGACTAACTTTGATTATGATCCACGGTTTGAGCCTCGGGTCAAACCCAATGATCGTGCGGGTGGTCAAAGGTGGAGTCAATGAAGATTGACAAATGATCATCAAAATTTGAGGCGAAATTTTCATCTTCGGCAAGCCCGATCCTTGATGATTTTCCTTCCTGGATCGAAACAATTATTTGTAGTATATAAACTTATTGAAATCACTTCCACATAAAGACATTTTCTTTTATGTAACAACTACTTTTAGTCTTAACTCTTAATGTTCACCCTTGCTTGCAAATTATACATTCTCTTGCTGATTACGCAATATTATGTCGTATTATATTTTAGGGAGATATATTGCTCTTTTAGCAATACTTTATGAGAATTGACATGTTAGAGCAATAAGTTCCAAATTTAATCTTCTTCAGATGCTGTCAATAATAACAATTAAATGCTTCTTTGAAAACAAGCGATCGAAATGTGTGCTTCTTGAAGAGTAAACTCTAATCGTGATAATATATTATAAGTTTATAACTAACAACCTCTAAACTAGTTAAGACAAAAATAATAAATCACTTATTATTTATTAATAAAACGTCTAAACTAGTGAAAATAAAAATAATAAATCACTAAGTAATTACTTTCAGCTAGTTGATGGAGTTCTTGATTAGTTAGAGACTCTCGAGTTTTCGCAACATTAGTTTGGTTCTTTTCCTCATTAACAATGTGCTTATTTTAGCTCTAGGGTTTTTTATTTTAAGAAACTCATTCTTCTCGTTTCAATAAATAACTCGTTAGGTTCTCAAATTTTCTATTCTTGAAATTATTATAAATTTATAAGAGATTAAATTATTTGGTTTACATCTTCATTGTTATTCTTTGTCATTTATTTCTTCATTTTCAAAATTAAATAATCATTACAACAAGTAAAGAACTCTACACTCTGGGACAAATTAAATAAATAATAATCTCACAAAACGTCCAAAAAACACTAAAGGCCAAAGAATTTTGTCCATAATTAAAAAAAAATCATTTATGCTCATTAATGATTTTTTATACCAAATTAACCCTGATAATGATTAATTTTAAATATAATTTTTTAAAATTTATTCCCTTTATTATTAATTTGTTGACTTATCTTAAGAAATTAATTCAAATCTCAAAATAAATTAAAATCCTAAATGATTTTTCCCTCTCTCCTCTATCCTCCCTTCTCTCACTTTCCGTTCCATGATCTCTCTCTTTCTCTCACTCTCTCTTTCTCACTCAGGACAATTCGAAGCTTGCTCCGGCGAACGTAGTGGCCCGGGTGATTCCTTCATTTAATCATTCACTCAACGAGTCCTCTCACGCTGATTGCTTCTCCTCTTCGATTCTCTCGCTCGTTCGCTCGCGGAGGTTTACTCGTTTGCTCGCAGAGGTTCGCCGTTGTTTGTTCACCGTTTCTCAGTTGCTTTCGTTTGTCGCTCGTTCGCTCGCGGAGATTCGCCGTCGTTTTTTCACCGTTTCTTGATCACCGTCGTTTGTTTGTAAATATATTTCTAGTTTTTATTTATTTCGTACATATATTTACAGTTTATAACTAAAACTTTATTAAAAAAAATTCGTAATTATATTTACAGTTTACTGCACGTACTACTGTGGTTGAAAATCCTGAGGACGCTCGTAAAGAAGCACAATGTCATGATGTTCAACAAGTTATTGAATTGTCGTAAATATATTTACAGTTTTATAACTACAACTTTATTGGAATTTCGTAACTCTATTTACAGTTTACTACATGTACTACAGTGGTTGAAAATCTTACAGACACTAGTAAACAAGCACAATGTCTTGAGGTTCTGGTTAATTAATTGTCGTAAATATATTTGCGGGTTTATAACTACAACTTTATTGAAATTCCGTAACTATATCTACAGTTTCATAACTACAAGTTTAGTGTAATTTTGTAACTATATATACAGATTATTACACGAAAATTAGGTTGAAATCATACGATTGATTTTAAATTAATTTTGGGAATTTAGATTCTCAAATTATAAATCCTAATAATCCTTATTAATAGGGATAACAATATTTCAAAACCAATTAATATTTCAAAATATTTGTCTGATCATTAAGTTAAATAGGAAGGATATATTTTAATTTATTTAGTTTGCATCATTTAAGAAAAATATTTCTTTTTTATTTTATTTTAATTAAAAAACGAATTAAAATTATACGTGGCTTAATTGGAAGGGCATATTATTCCATATTTTAATTTGTTGGTGGTTATGAATACCATAATTAGAAATGAATATTTTTTTTAAAAATTGAATCCTAAATTGGTATTTTTCTCATTTATCCTTAAATAAATACTACTATTAAAGAATGCTTAGAAAAATTGTTAGAAAATGATGCAAATTCAAATAACAAACAAGTGATAAAATATCCCGCAATATTTTTAAAAAAAAAATTGAGTCCTAAATGAATATTTGAGAGTAAATTATGTATTTAAGTTTGCACAACGATGATGTGCAAATAGTTTTTTTTTTTTTTGACGAATAGTTGTCGCCACATTGAATATCACAATAATATTAGTCTTTTGCACGATGGAGTTTTAAAAACCGTTGTGGACAAGGCATTTTCACATCCTCGCAACGGCAAGCCTGCCTTTGCACTACGGTTGTATGTACCTTCCGCGATGATTTTTAACATGGCCACCGTGAAATTAGTCTGTCGTCTAAATAAATATTATTAATGCGTAAAAATGGTTTTAACTTAGAGATGAATCCAAGTTCCGGGCCTCGAACAGGACCCGACGAATACTTGGATAATTGAATGATGAGTCAACGAAAGTTGACTTAGCTGAAGAAAGATAGTCGCTTCCAGCGTGGCATGAGCTGTTTTGATAAGCGTCGACTTTAGGTGACTGTCTCCGACGAAACTCTGAGTAAGGATGTCACTATAGAGTGTGATCCATGGCGAACCCTAGGCTCGAGGTCGCCGACCTTGGCCGGTTGTCCTTGATGGCAAGACGTTCCTATAACATGCACATGTAGAACACGTCTAGGAGAATCAGGGGGTTGAACCTCCGACGCCTCTATGACGCTTGTCATTGTATATGCTTGAAGACGAGGAAAATATAAAGGGTAAAAATATTTGATGCCGCACCTCGTGAAAAGCTGCCTACGTTGATATAATTTCCACATAATGAATGAACTTAAAATGTCCATGACCTGATTAACTGGGTGGGAAACCATTAATCGTATAAGGGTAAAAGTTTCTTATAATTTTTTTCCAACAACTTTGATGTTGATAGAAAATCAAAATTCTACTTTCTTTTGTCAGTTAATTTTGGTTACCAAGATATGGTACTTTTGCCACGCTACTGATAAAACTATTTGATGTCTAACTTGACTTAAGTTTTATAAGTCTTGCCAAATGATTAAAACATATCAAGATGTTTATATCACGTACATATCATCTGTTACGAAGCTATCCTGGGGACCATGGACCCGTATCACTTAAGCTCTAGCAAACTGCTAGATGTTCGTCAAACCTCGAAGTAACTCCACTATAGACCCGAGGATGCAATCTTTAGTGCTACAATATATATTATTCCCTTTATAACAGCAGGGTGTCCATTGATACAATCAAATTCGGGTTATTGATCTTTCACTTGATGATCCACACACGAGTAGGTGGTTTTTACCGTTTTCCCCTCATTGCATTTTCATCATTTACTCAGTCAATAATATCATGAGTAACCCACTTATAGTTTCGATTCATAAGTTGCGCACGGGTACCTCTCACTTCACACCAATGAAAACCAAGGGAATCATCGTGACTCTGAAGAGAGCTATGAGATGCCTATATCGATGACCAAGCTACCTTTACTGCCGACCATCATGTTCACAAAATAATAGTGTTGGGAACAGCCGTAATATACTGTGTTCTTCAACGGTTAAATCAAAGAACAATCGGGCCAACAACTTAGACTCAAGATCACTCAGGACTTAGATCGAATATCCATTTGATCATCATACTAGTGACTCAACTCCAAGTTATCAGTGACGATCTTAAATGATAACTTCCGGACTTTAAGTCAGATTCAGTCCAGCATGCAGACACTTCATACTTAATGCACTTCTAGTGAGTGTGACACACAAAAAATCCAGAAAAGGATTATCAATGAGTCACATTAATGACCTTATACGATTAATGGGCTCCCATCCAGTTAATCAGGTCACACGCATTTTAAGTTCATTTATTATGATCATTAGTTCTTCCTCACATTGACTCTGTTGTGATAGAAATAACATAATTGCATCTTTTATGAACTAAGGAACAATCATTCTATTTTACTCTACCAGAAACTATTATAAGATTAACATATTAAGCACTATCTTTTATTCAACGACTTGTCATAATCTTTTACAAATGGATAAAATCAGTTTGTTTAAGGACACATGTCTAACAATATCCTACTTGTACTTAAAGAAGATGACCCATTTCTTTCACACCAATATTCTCCAGATGCCTCATGAATATTTTCTTTGGCAACGTCTTGGTAAATGGATCAGCCAGATCGTCTTCCGAACCTATTTTCATAACCCTTAAGTCGCCAAGACACACTATTTCTTGTATGAAATGGTATTTACGTTCTATATGCTTTGCATTGTTATGGTCTTTGGGCTCTTTAGAATTTTCCACAGTGCCACTATTGTCGCAATATAGCGTTTGAGGGCCATCTACCTCTGGAACTACTCGCAGCACTATGTAGAAATTCTTGAGCCAAACTGATTCTTTGGCTGACTCACAGGCTGCCATATATTCAACTTCCATTGTAGAATATGCAATACAAGATTGCTTACGCTTCTCCAGACGTAAGCTTTCTCGCGTCTGTATCAAACATAAAGTTTGAATCAGTGTATCTTAGTGGATTCAGTTCTAATTCTGAAAACACTAACATATAGTCTCTCGTTCTCCGAAGATACTTGAGAATGTTCTTCACTGCAGTCCAGTGAGCCATACCAGGGTTGGATTGGTATCTTCTTACAATTCCCACAGCGTAACAGATGTCTGGCCTAGTACACTTTATAGCATACATCAAACTTCCCACTGCTGAAGCATAGGGTACCCGCCTATCTCGTCTTGCTCTTCCGGAAAAGTAGGGCAGTGTTTCCTATCAAGGGAGACTCTATGTCTGGTTGGTAAATTACCTCCCTTAGAGTTTTTCATTGCAAAAAGTTCAAGCACCTTATCAATATAGGCTGCCTGGGATAAAGCTAGAAGCCTTTTGTTCTGATCCTTAAATATACGGATCCCAAGAACATAATTGGCTTTTCCCATGTCCTTCATTTGGAATTGCGTAGATATCCACGCTTTCACGTCCAATAACTTCTTCACACTATTTTCAATGAGAAGAATATCGTCGACGTAGAACAAGGAATATCTCCAGGCTATCATCATTGAGTTTATATATGCAAACCTCAGTGATGTTTTGTATGAGTCCATAGGTCTTGATGGTCTCATCAAGCCTTAGATTCCAGGATCTGGAAGCTTGCTTCAATCCATAAATGGATTTGAGTAACCTGCAAACTTTCCCTTCTTGACCCTATTTAACGAACCCTTCTGGTTGGTCCATATAGATGTTCTTGTCAATTTACCCGTTAAGGAAAGCGGTTTCGACGTCCATATGCCAAATCTCGTAATTGAGACTATAGGTTATGGCCATGAGAATCCGGATGGACTTGTACTTAGCGATAAGAGCGAAGGTCTCATCGAAATCAATACCTTCTCTCTGGGTAAAACCCTTAGCCACTAATCTAGCCTTGAAGGTTTCAACCTTCTCGTCCACTCCTCTCTTTCTCTTGTATACCCGCTTAGAGCCAATGGTTTTGAAGCTATCCGGTAAGTCTACAAGTTCCCAGACTTCGTTAGAATCCATTGATTCTATTTCTTGGTTCATGGCTTCCTGCCATTCCCCCTTATCAGAATCCTCCATAGCTTGCTTAAAGCTCATTGGATCTTCCACATTAGTGTTTGTCACAGCTAGGTAAATTCCAACTGAGTGTGCTCGTAGCGTTCAACTGGTCTTTTCTCCCACTGCGTCTGAGTACCCCCAAAGTTTCTTTGAGAAACTTTAATTTGGATTTCTCGTAGTATTGTTCCTTTGAGAACCTCCCACTACATCTGAGTATCCTTTGGTTCCGATCTTGGGACTGTGGTTTCGTAGTCTTTTTCAACAACAAACATTGTTGGTGAAAATGTGACTTTTGTCACATTTTTCAATCATGAGAAATATCTATCTCTAAATTCATTATCTATTAATCATACTGATTAAAAATGACATATGTTTTTTAAACAAAAATATTAGAGCAAATTTCTAGACTACAAGTAAAAATTAATCATGTCACGACTTTTATTTTTATCCGGATATCTGCAAAATAATTCTAATGAAAGAACATCTTTATTAATTCTGAATTATTCTATGCAACAAATATATCCAAAATTAAAATGAGGTCTTAACAATGCAAAATTAACGAAAACTATAAGCTTAAATCGAAAGTAAACTTAAAGCATGCTTCCTTCTTTGAGACACTCGAATACTAGCCGCTGTTTTACTCGGAGGAACCCTTCTGAAAAGAGCTTCCTGAACCTGCATCTGAAAAAGAGAAAGAGGAAATAACCAAACGTTAGTATTTTAATCTATGGATCATAGATTAAATCTCTCCAATAAAAAACTAACTTCTTAGGTTTAAAAGAGTTTATACCTCTCCAAACCTTCATATGTTCTGGACAAAACATATGTCCGTTTGTTCTCGGTTTGCTGTTGCAAATGTAGCATAATGTTATATGTTTGTCTTTATTTAACTTAGAATTCGCTTGTGGAAGAAACATGCAATGTATTAGAATTTTAATAAATTCTAATGGGAAAGGTTTTACGCTTTGTTGAGTCAAAATGAGCTCTACAGTGTAAGTAACCGTAGACTGTTCTCTTGTTTCTACATTTGAAACACATTGTAGAATTCCTGAATTTTGTTTCTTTTCTTCCAGGTTCTTCCTTCGATTCATTTTTACGTTTGTTATCTTTCGCAATTGCCTCCATGACAAGATTCGTAACTTTATTCACCCCTTTTAACATTCTCCCAATTTCATCATGAGATGTTTTAAGCAATGAGTCTTTGTAGGCTTGACATTTGAGTGGATATTGATCAAGATAGTGAGCAAACAACTTGTACTCACTATCAATACTTGAACCATTCAGTATCTTTCTAAAAACTCGTTGGTGGCTCTACTGACTTTTGCTCAAAAGGTGAATGAGAGTCAACAGATTCTTGTTCATTATCCGAGATGTATATTGTATCAGACATTTTAAGTGACATTGAAAAAAAAACTTATTAAACTTTATTATAGGTAGAAAGTTTTAGAAAAATATTTTGGTTCGAAATAGTAACATGATGTAGACATGTTCTGAGAAAAACGTTAATTAAACTCTTTAACTATTTTGTGATAATTTAATCGACTGTACACGTCGTTGCCGTCCTTAGTGGCATGGTCACTCTAGGGTGACTCGCGGTATTAAACGTGTAGTTTGGTTAAACTAAGTTTTAGTCATAAACTTAATTAATATTCAAAACAGGAACTACCAAAGTTCCCTACGATTATTAACTATCACCATAGACGGTCGGGAAGCACCAACTTCCGTGCAATCTTAACCCATTATTTTTGGTTCTCGGGATCCTCTTAGAAACTTCGTTCTTTGGGAATGGTTACACTAGGGTGACTCGCGGTCCATTTACAAGATTCCTCCGTCCCCATGTTATTTTGGAACTATCACGGTGTCAAACCTTCCACAAGCACACCTTCCTTGGGGAATGGACACACTAAGGTGACTCGAGGCGGTGTGGTCAGCAGACCTTGTGACAGTAATAATGGAGACATTTGTTTATTCTGTACTTTCCGTTTTTTTGAATAAAGTAACGTTTTTAGTTTCTTAAGTTGTTGAACTTAATGTACAAATTACCTATTAATGACTCATTAAAAGTTTGTATCTTGGATTTTATTAATTACTTATCGTAATAATTAAGTAAGTATAACTTTTTATGTTTATTATTTTGTCGGTACTGATAGATCAAACTGTAAGCTCTCCAGGTAGATGGGAGGGATCCTAACCGGTCACCCAGAAGTGGATGATGAACTGGCCCCACTTCTCTTCCTTAGACAAGATGGTACGTTTGAAATTTTTCTGACTAATAGTAAACACTTTTACATTTACTGTTCATTATTTATATTTATCCTATACCAACATATTAATAATTATCTAAACATAGACACTATGTTTAAGGGATATGAAAATAGGTTATAACAAAATATATGTATGATACGTAATTATAATTTCATGTTAAATAATACTTATTCCCTAAGAATTATCATTGAACATTTTAGCGCCCATTAATAATTAATTAAGAAATGTTAAAATAAGACAATGATATTTTATACGAATAAAAAACATCCATATTTTAATTTATTAAATAAGATAATGGTATTTAATCATTTAATAACATCCATATTTAATTTTATGAAGGGTAAAATGCGGCCAAAGTATCCAAAATTTACTTTTTTTGTGATTATGTATCTAATCTTTTTGTTTGGTAGCTAATGTAACTAATGTTTATTCTGTTAAGTAATTATATTTCATCCGTCAATTTTTTAACATCTACGTTAGTTAAAGTCTAGGTGGCACGTATGCTGCCATGTAGGAAATAAAAAAAAATGTTAACAATTAAACAAATCAAACAACAAAGTCATCCATTAATCTCAAAACGTACCAGCGGAACTACAACCTCAACGTCACCGGCGAGCTCGATGAGCCCACGCTCCAGCGCATCTCGATGCCGTGCTGCGGCAACGCTGATGTTGTCAATGGCACATCCAGGATGAGCTCGGGCAAGGCGGCATCGTACAACGCCTCATCCCACACGCACTTCCACACCGTCGGGCACTTCTCGTTCTTCTCCGGGAGACCGGTGTGGCCTGTGTGGCGGCGCGACCTCACGTACGCATTTGCGCCGGAGAACCAGCTATCGGCCGAGGTGCAAGCCGTGTTCACACGGGCGTTTGGCGCGGTGGGAAAGCGTCACACCCTTGACTTTCACCCTTAGCCAGGATTTTTCTTCCGCGGATATGACGGTCGGGTTTTTCGTCGGTGATCACGGCAACAAGATGCTAGAGACGCTTGCACACGCGTTCTCGCCCCCGAGCAGGCGGTTTCACCTTGATGACGAGGAGAATTGGGTGATAGGCGGAGATATCACGGCGACGAGTATAACATCGGCGATCGATCTCGAGTCAGTAGCCATTACATACGACATTAATTTTAGCATCAAGAGAATCAATTCACAGCCAAAATTCGCATCTGTTAGCAACTCGTGAAGTTCTACAGTTAGGGCTTTCGTTTTAGTTAGAGGCTTCGAACTAAGATTAATGGCTGACTTTGTTTTTTTATTTATTTAATAACTTTTTTTTTTTGTTTTCTACGTGGCAGCATACGTGCCAATTAAGCTCCCACTAACGTCGTTGTTGAAAAATTGACGGATAAAACATAATTACTTAACAGAATAAACATTAGGTATATTAGCTACCAAACAAAATATTAGGTATATAATTACAAAAAAGGTAAACTTTAGGTACTTTGGTCGCATTTCACCCTTTTATGAATTATTAAAATAAGTCAATGTTATTTATCCGAAAATAACATCCATATTTTAATTTAAATAAATTAAAGATAATTAAATTTGATTCATAAATGTTAATTTCATTAATAATGATTATTATTTAATCAACAGGTATCCGGGTCGGACTAAAAATCCCGCCTATTTTTTAAAATAGCATGTGGGCCTTCCGGGCTTAAGCCGAGCCCACGTGCCCGCGGATTGGGCGCGCCCAGCCCCACGGGAAGGCCAGGGAAGCGCGCCTCGGGCTGGGCCTGTAGGCCCATTACGCTACCAAGCAGCGAGGCTCGCAGCCCGCGCGCGAGCCTTGCACGCTTCGCGCTATCGCTGGCCGAAAAGGCCTTGGGGTGGGCCTTGCTCGTGGCTTGGCTGGGTAAATTCCTGGGGCTATTTTGGCAGCCCCTGTTCGCACACACCACGGGCTGGGCTGTACCATGCAGCCCGACCTCATTACCCGGTCTGACTTTGTGGGGCGGGTAATATTTATAATATTTAAAATATCTAGAAAATAAAAATTTCACTTTTAAATAATTAATTTATTCATCAAATATTTCGTTCTTTAAACCGTTAATTAAATTATGTAATTATTTATCCTTGAACCACGGCTCTGATACCAATTGTTGGGAATCTTGACTCGGATCCCTAGTATATTAACACGAATTGAGCCTTCGAACCGTCCGGGTAACATTTTAAAAAATTATTTTAAAGCGGAAAACTTGTTATCCGTACAAGGGTCCGGATATCGGATGATAACCATTTCCAAGATCTCATAAATATTATGCAATTTAATATTCATAAATCACTATTAATAATCTAGTGTATAGGAAATAAATAGAAATCAGTAAATGGTTGCATTTATCAACCAAATGCATAAGGCCGTACCTCAGTTGAAGACTTCCGGCTGCGCGTTCTGAACTTGGTAGGGCTCCGCCGGTGCTGAGGGAAACACCCGTGATCTTCCGGGATATTCTCCTGGATTCGTTGTACCGAAGTATGGGCTCCGCCAGCAGGAATCCGTCACAAACTTTAACTGATGGTTCTTTTTAAACTTCCGGAGACTTTGTCTCTTATGATGAACCAGAGCGAGAGATCAGAGGAAAATTTCGCAGATCCTTAAGGAGAGGGAGAGTTTGAATTTTTCTCCAGGAAGAGGTAAAATGTAAAAAGTTGAATGAGCTCCCTATTTATAAGCTTAGACTGTAACCGAATTGGAGATTTTTCCTCCCTAATTTTCCAATTCTTTTAATTAAAAATAATTAATTATCGTTATACAATGGTCCTGATTTAATCTGATCTAAATCCAATAGATATAATAAATTAGGGATTTAATTTAATAAGAAATAAATGATAATATCACATAATTTAATCTTATCATCTTATCCTTAATTTATTCGAATCATATAAAATTTTGAATTCATAATTATCTTAGATCCAACGGTTGAGATAAATCTTAAACCGATCTAATGGATCAAATTAATTCAAGATAATATCAAATGCCCTAGGGTTTTATCAAAACCCTAATTCGAATTCTTATCCTTATATTATTCAAAATTATATATAATATATATTATTAATTAATTTCTAATCCGACAGTAAATATTAAATCTTAAAATCGATCCAACAGATATAATTAATTAATCAAATTGGAAATATATAAGATTGGTCACCAAGCTATTAATTTCGAATTACAGTTAGGGTTAAAATCAATAATCTTAATCCAATGGTTGATTTTAAATCCCAACCGATCCAATGGATTAAATTGATTTTAAGGTTTTGTTCAAATACAAAAATATTTGGTACTTATGTCGCAAACATGGAAAGACCAAATCATGTAATTTGAACTCACTGGGGTTTCATATCATGAACCCTAATTCGAATTTATACTTATTTAATATATATAAACATATATATTTATTTATAAATATAAATCTATTAATTATTAATTAATTATTAATATGACATTAATAATTAAACAAAATAATTATATTATATTAATACCCTTTGACCTCAATATCACACATTAAAATGTCATGATGACACACCATCATTTAAATTCGTGACATGTGATTTAATTTTACGGTTTACTAAAACGATCATAAACTTAGAAATTCTCTAAATCACAAACTGTGCGTCGAAACGACTCGGTTCCAAAAGCAAAGTTTCTTAGACTTTAATTTCCAACAACTTTTATGTGGACATAAAATCCAAATTCTACTTTGTTTTGTCAGTTAATTTCGGTTACCAAGATATGGAACTTTTGCCACGCTATCGATTAAACTATCTGATGTTTGCCACAGATTTTCAGATTTATAAGTCTAGTCAAATAATTAAACATTATCTTTAATGTTTCTAATCATGTACGTATTATCCGTTACGAAGCTATCCTGGGGACCATGGACCCGTATCAATTAAGCTGCGAAAAAACGGTTAGATGTTGTCAAACCTAGAAGTGACTCCACTATACAATATATATTATTCTCTTAATAAAAACAGAGTGTCCATTGATACAATCAAATTTGGGTTATTGCCCTTTCACTTGATGACTCACACATGAGCAGGCGGTTTTTACCGTTTTGCCTATCATTGCATTTTCCTCCTTGACTCATTCAGTTATATCATGAGTTACCCACTTATTGTTTCGATTCATAAATTGCCCACGGGTACCTCTAACTTCTCACGAACAAATGGATATTAGTTCTATGTCCTGAGTGATCATGAGTCCGAGCTACTGGCTTGATTGTTCTTTGATTTAACCATTAAAGAACACAAGGTATTATCGCTGTTCCAACACTATTATTTTGGGAACATGATAGTCAGTAGTTAGGATAGCTTGATCATAGACATGGGCATCACACAGCTCTCTTCAGAGTCATGATGATTCCCTTGATTTTAAATGGTGAGAAGTGAGAGGTACCCGTGCGCAACTTATGAATCGAAACCATAAGTGGGTTGCTCATAATATTACTGACTGAGTCAAGGATGAAAATGCAATGAGGGGCATTACAGTAAAAACCGTCTGCTCTGTAACTGATGATACATACATGATTAAAATAGATTGTGGATAATGTTTAATCATTTGGCTCGACTTACAAAACTGACAGGTCTGTGTCAGACGTCAGATAGTTTTATCGTCAACGTGGAAAAAGTACCATATTTTGGTACACGAAATTAACTGATAAAAAGAAAGTTAGAATTTAGATTTTATAACAGCACCATGTTGTTGTAAATTAAATTTTAAGCAACTTTTCTTTTTGAACCAAGTCATTCAGACTTACGGTTTATGAATGTCGTAGCCTGTATATTATTGTTTTTAAATTTTAACTATAATGAGATAAATATACATACTCTTAGTTTAAAGATTATATTATATCTATTAATAATAAATAATGGTAATATGGCTCTCTTGGGTAGTTTATTTAATGCGAGTGCCATAAATATTAACTTTAGCTACTTTGTTTGCAATTAATTCTAACTTAAGCATTAGTTATTTAATTATATAACTTTATATTTCTATACTACAGAGAATATAATATTCTTAACCGACTTATAATATAAGTTATACATATAAATAATATAACTAATCAATGCATGGTAATTTTGTAATTACCTACACATTTTCTATTTGCTAGCCTTTAACCGACTACATGCTTCATGTTTATCTCTTAGAATTGCTTCAAGCAATATTAACTCATTCAGCCCTGCACACCTCTCGCTTCCATCTCTCTCTCTCTAAAAGTTTCTCCCGTCCTTCAAGTAAAGCTTCGGTTAGGTATAATGATCTATCTCTTATAATATATATCGGTGATAATAAGGTGTGATTTTATATTCTAGTGGAGTAGGAGAATGGTTATGTATATTTTAACATTTTATAGTATAATTTGATATTTTTATACGATATATATAATTAAACGAAAATGATGAGAGGATTTAGTATGCTCATATAGAATTAGTTAGTGATAGAACTAAAATCATATATATCTATATATATAGTGTTTGTAGTGTTGTGTATATGTATAAGATTTCTCCAATTAGGGTTTGGTATCTTATATTAGTCACAAGAATAACTAAAATAATGATATAAACTAGTTACAAATTAGTTTGAAAATGGGCTATATAGTTTGTGAATAGGTAGAAATATTAATATGTATAAAAAGTTTTATAAGGTTATTTGGTTTATCCTAACATTAGACTATTACTTGTTGATTTCTAAGAATATATATAAAAATCCTCGAAGCTTGATATTAAATATTTTACACGATTAGGAAGTTCATTTTCAAAGGAAGCATAACTCGTGTTTCGTAGTGTTTAGATTGAAGTAAGGTACGTAAAAGTCCTCATTAGAACATAACAATAATATTCTGGTTTCTATGATTGTGTATGGTGTGAAATATATGTTGTTTTGTGGCATTGTTTAATGATATATGTTAGATATGCGATATAAACATATTGAAAAAGCATGAATATACACTTTGAGTATATTCCAAAAGCAGCATTTAGTCATACATATAATCTATAGTGATATTAAATATATGTATGACAATTCAGTAATAAATTGCGTCGTACCAACCATTGTATATCGGGTTGCGTAGTCACTGATTACAATGTGTATGAAGCCTCCCACTATATCGGGTCGCGTAGTCACTGATACGTCGTGAGATGTTTGCCGCGGGCTGACTTGGTTAGGGTCGTGTTCCCAGTTCCCCGTAAGCGTAGTTGCGCGCTGGTACGTACGCAGGGCCCAAGACTAGGTTTATAAATAGAAAGCTATAAAATGGTAGCATGGCATTGCATTATGTGAATAATATATGATTATTTTTGTGAGTAATAAAAAGCTTTTGCGTACTGAGCGTTAGCTCACTTGTATAGTTGTCTTGTAGAATCAGGAAAGAACTGATGAGTTGCGGATCGATGTTGGATCAGCGGTGGCATATACGGGTGCATACGGTGGTAGAATCGATCTTGTGGTTTTCCGCAATCTTTTTCTTATTTGTTTTTAAAATAAGGAGCTCCGAAATATTTTATTTTTGTTTTGAAGTTAAGTATAGTCCCGAGTACTTATTATATAAATTGTATTGAACTTTATACATATTTAAATATTTTCTCTTTAAAATATTTTTATAAACCGGGACTTTGACGAGTTTAATCAAAGAAGTAACGGACCCGAGGAAAGGGGGTCGTTACAGTGATTTATGGATTTTCTAAGTTTATGACTCGGTTCGATAAACTATGAAATTGAATCACATGTCTCGAATTTAAATGATGGTATGGCACCATGAAATTTAATGTGTGATATTGAGACCAGGTTTATTAATATAATTTAATTATTTCGATTTAATAATTAATATCTAATAATTATTAATTAATAATTAAAAAATTTATATTAATAAATAAAAATATATATTTATATATTCATATATGTGATAATTCAAATTAGGGTTTGGTAAACACAAACCCTAGCTAATTCGAATAGTGAAAATTGGATATTTTATATTTGCGGCATAAGTACCTAATGTTTTGGTATTTTTGGAAAACCCTAAAATCAATATATTCCATTGGATCGGTTATGATTTAATATCGTCTATTGGATTGAGATAATTGATTTGAACCCTAAATGTAATTCGAAATTGAAGCTTGGTGACCAAGTTTAGGTATTTCGAATTTGCTTAATTAATTGTGTCTGTTGGATCGGTTTGGAGATTTAATCTTTAACGTCGGATTAGAAATTAATTAATATTACATATATAATTCGAATAATGAAGAGGATAAGAATTCGAATTAGGGTTTCAGTGAAACACTAGGGCATTTGATTTTATCCCTAATTGATTAGATCCATTATATTGGTTTAAGATTTATTTTTAACCATTGGATCTAGATAATCATCAACAAATTCGAATTTTGATATGTATATATATATATAACTCAAATTTAATTAATATGATGATAAGATTAAATATTTTGATCTTATCATGTAATATTATTTAATTAAATCCCTGATTAATTATATCCATTGGATTTATATGAGATTGAATCTGGACCATTAGATTGAAATAATTAATTATATTTAATTAATAAAATTTGAATAAAGGGAGGGAAAATCTACAAATCGGTTACAGCTTGAGCCTATACATAGGAGGCTCATTGTACACATTTTTTGCAGCTTGCCCTGAGCAAAAACTCGAGCTCTCCCTCTCTCTTTAGGGTCTGCGAGTTTTTCTGCTTCTTATCTCTGTTCTGGTTTGGCTTAGGAGATATTTTTCTCCGGTAGCTTTAAAATTACCGTCAGTTAAATTTTGTGACGGAGTCCTGCCGGCGAAGCCCACGCTTCGGTATGAGGAGTCCAGGAGAATATCCCAAAAGATCACGGGTGTTTCCCTCAGCACTGGCGGAGCCCTGCCCAAGTAAGAACGCGCAGCCGGAATCGTCTTTGAGGTACGGCCTTATGCATTGGGTCAATAAATGGAACCATTTACTTCTTTCTATTTATTTCCTATTCGACTGGATTATTAATAATGATTACGAAATATTAAATTCGAAATATTTACCGGATCTTAACGAAATGATTATTACCCGATATCCGTGGCGTCGGTCCGATAACAAGTTTCCCGCTTTAAAATAATTGTTACCGGGACGCCTCAGAGGCTATTATCGTGGTAAGGAAGTCGGACTGATACCATCGATTTCCAACATATATATTATATTCACTAATTTGTAATCCGACGGTAAAGATTAAATCATAAAACCGATCCAACGAACACAATTAATTAAGCAAATTCGAAATACCTAAGCTTTGGTCACCAAACTTTCAATTTCGAAACAATTAGGGTTTAAATCAATTATCTCAATCCAACGGTTGATATCAAATCATAACCGATTCAATTCTCATCATTCGAATCAGCTAGGGTTTCAAATTACCCAAACCTAATTCGAATTTACACATTTAATATATATAAATATATATTTTTATTTATTAATATAAATCTATTAATTATTAATTAATTATTAATTAGATATTAATAATTAAATCCAAATAATTAAATTATACCAATAAATCCTGATGTCAATATCACACATTAAATGTCATGGTGCCACACCATCATTTAAATTCGTGACATCTGATTTAATTTCATAGTTTCTGGAACCGAGTCATAAACTTAGAAAATCCATAAATCACAAACCGTAAGTCAGAATGACTTGGTTCAAAAAGAAAAGTTCCTTAGAATTTAATTTACAACAACATGGTGCTGATATAAAATCTAAATTCTAACTTTCTTTTTATCAGTTAATTTTGTGTACCAAAATATGGTACTTTTGCCACGCTGACGATAAAACTATCCGACGTCTGCCAAAGTTTTGTCAAATTTATAAGTCGAGTCAAATGATTAAACATTATCCAGAATGTATTTTAATCACGTACGTATCATCCTTTACGGAGCTATCCTTGGACCATGGACCCGTATCACTTAAGCTCCAACGAACTGCTAGTTGTTCGTCAAACCTCGAAGTAATTCCACTATAGACCCGAGGCTGCACTCTGCACTCTGTAGTGATACAATATATATTATTCCCGTTATACAGCAGGGTGTCCATTGATACAATCAAATTCGGTTTATTGTCCTTTCACTTAATGACTCACACATGAGCAGGCATTTTTACCGTAATGCCCCTCATTCCATTTTCCTCCTTGAATCAGTCAGTAATATTATGAGCAACTCACTCATGGTTTCAATTCATAATATGCGCACGGGTACCTCTCACTTCTCACCACTGACAACCAAGGGAATCAGCATGACTCTGAAGAGAGCTGTGTGATGCCCATGTCTATGATCAAGCTATCCTAACTACTGACTATCATGTTCCCAAAATAATAGTGTTCGGAACAGCGGTAATATCTTGTGTTCTTTAACAGTTAAATCAAACAACAATCAAGCCAGTAGCTCGGACTCAGGATCACTCACGACTTAGAACTAATATCCATTTGATCATCATTTTGTGACTCAACTTCAAGTTATCAGTGACGGTCTTATATGATAACTTCTTGAGTTTAAGTCAGGTCCAGTCCATTATGTAGACACTTCATACTTAATGCACTTCTAGTGAGTGTGACACACACATAATCCAGAATAGGATTGTCATTTAGTCACATTAATGACCTTACACGATTAATAAGCTCCCACCCAGTTAATTAGGTCACGGACATTTTAAGTTCATTTATTATGATTATTAATTCTTCCTCACATTGACTCTGTTGTGATAATAATAACATAATTGCATCCTTTATGAACTAAGGAATCAAACATTCTATTTTACTCTACCAGAAACTATAATAAGATTATCATAATAAGTACCATCTTTATTCAATGACTTGTCATAATCTTTTACAAATGGATAATATCTTGTTTAAGGACACATATGTCCAACACCAACTAGGTACCAGAGCTAGGAGACGTCGAGTCGACATACCTCGAGTGGCATGTCTTGGCATCGATGTCAACGAACCTTGGCCACCAAGGCCCTTCACCTTGACAAAGAACGAGAATCAACATGGATCAAAGGTCGGCTAGGTACGACGATCGACATTGATCTAGTTTCATCCTTGTACCTAACGAGCCAATATACGCGAGACTCCGAGGAGCAGAATGTCGGAACCTAACTCGCAGGGAGAAGAGAATTCTAAAGAGAGAAACTCTCATTTTGGAGAGAGAATTCCAAGTGTGGAAAAAGTGTGTAAAATGAGGAGGAGAACTCTCATATTTATAGGAAAACCAAATCCCTAAAATTGCACTTCCAGGGGCCTACGAATTTCTCTCCTGCAACAGTAGCCCCTAGCCCTGTCAAAGGGCTCGTCGATGCTTCTTAGTTCGTCTTTGATATCTTCTGGTTATCCGCGATGTCGTATGTTGAATCCGGGGGAATCCGGAGGATTTCCAAGGGGTCATCATGATCTCGGATCTCCTCGTCGGGTGGAATAATTATAAGCTATCCCCTCGTCAAGCTATGGCGAGGGTGCTTGTCAGACCAAGGTTTTCATCAGGCTTGTCACCTTGTCAGCTTCGTCGGCCATGTCGCCTTGTCGGCTTCGTTGGCCATGTCGCCTCGTCGTCTTCGTCGGCCATGTTGCCTTGTCGTCCTTGTCACTTCGTCGGCCTTGTCGGCCATGTCGTTTCGTCGGCCTTGTCGGCCATGTCGCCTCGTCGGCCTTGAGGGATGTCATAATCACAACGCCTTATAGCCAGTGGCCTTGAGGGATATCATCGCTTAAATGGCCGCACTAACCAACTCTCAGGGATGTCCCTTTTTTATTCGGGCTTTGCCTTCGGGCTCGATCTTTCGGGCTTCGCCAGATGAGCTTGAGACTGGGCTAAATGAGCCTTGACTTTGCCAGCGGACTTTGACTTTCAGTAGTAAGGCCCAAATTTTACATATCTCATAAAAATATATAGAGAGAGAGATTAGATAAACTTTAACATAGTAACATCAAATTATTTGCATTTATAGGAGACACATATTGAATGTTTTATGTAATCATCGAAAGAGCCAATAAGTAGCTCTGCAAGTTGTAATAAAGATTGGTGGTTAGGGAGGTCATCAGATTCAATAGATCATACTATATATATGCACCTCGTTTAATTATCACTCTTTTTATTACGTCATGATATAATACATAATATATTAACTTACCAAATTATAAATGATCTTATACACAGAGAGCTTGGAGGAAAAAGATAAAAAAGAAAAAGAAGAAAAGAAAACACAAGAATGGGCCAGAATATCGGTCAGAATCAGTACTTGTTCACGTGCATTTCACATGAAACACCATAGGTTTGCATGGAATTGTTGGGACTACGACGAGCATGATTTGAACAAGATAATCAATGAATGACGTTTCTTTCTTTCTTTCTTTCTTTTATTTGAATGTTTTCTCCCATATGCTCGAAGTGTCCTTTTTCAAAGAAAGTAAAAGCTTTTTAGTGCCTAGTTGGTAATGATATGACATGATGATCCTATTTACCATTCGATCATCTTGTTTATCTCTCTTGATTGATTAAGAGCAATATAAATCCTCCTCCATATTTTCCTTATATTTTTTTAGCTTTTCTCAAGGGATTTTTATTCAAGACATCTATGACTATTCAAATTTCAAACCATACACGTAATAAGAAAATCATAAAAATAATAACAGAGTAACGAGTAGTATCGGCCCCTCAACTATCAAGCACGTACGGGTTTAGACAGAGTATGAGGCCATATCTACACCAAAATCATAACGTTGATTACTCTAAACAATAAGTACCGAATGAAAGTTTTATTCATTCGGTACAATATTTTTTTAGCACACGTTGGTGCAAAGAAGAGCAATATTTGCCCTATACTTTCATATTCAATTTTTACTTTTAAATTCATATATATATATATATATATATATATATTATTAATTAGGATTACTTTGCGTACTAAATATAAGTTACAAAGTAAGATTACGTCACCTATGTGGTGTATATACTTATACATCAAATTTTATTTTATTTTGATGAAAGTCTATGTATACATGAAATCATTGTTCTATTTTAGGGTATATGCTATATACCTTACTTTGGGGCTGTTTATTTAGAGTCGTGTAATTGGATTCTGATGTCTGGCTACTCAAACAGTGGCTAGGTTTATTTTCGAAAGTCGTTGTCTCTTTCGATGATTTTTTTAACACCACACTGTTCGCCACACCCCACTTTGATATATCTAACTCATGTCTCTATTCCATTATTTGATCAATTAATTTCTCTCACTTCAATAACCTATGTGTGCTCTCATAAAACTATGTCTCAGAATATAAAAAAGAATTATGTATCCTCATGCACTTTCGAGATGAAAGTAGAAACTCGGAATTATATATCTTCATGAATGTTCAAGATGAAAATAGAAACTACTAGTTGACGAGGAAATTAAATAAAAAGAAATGGGAAGTACCCTATGTCATAAGGTATTTTTCGAAGTCCATAAAAATTAAAGTCCAGTCCAAAAGAACTTGACGACCCGGGCCCGCCACAAAAAAAATCACTGGGACTCGGCACAAAAAATCAAAGGGAATCGGCCCAAAAGTCAACCCAAAAAGTCAACGGGACTCGACTCGAATAAAGCCAGTTAAAGTTCAGTTACTTTTACCACAAAAAGAGGCTTTAAATTAAATTATTAAGAGCACCGCGCATCCCGCACCGAGCACCGCGCACCGAGCAAGCAATATCATAATTGTTCAGGGGCCTAACAAAGTAATTATTAATTACTAATAGGTCCCTGCACCCTTCTATAAATAGAAGCTCATTTCAATCAAAATGGTAAGTTTGAATCAAACTCAAATCGACTCAGATCAACTCATACAAACTCTCTAAAGCGATAAAACCTCCGTTTTCCATTCTCTTAAATATCCTGACTTAAATACCCGACTAATGTTGAGCGTGGGAGTTGGATACGGAGGCACCCCTCCGGACCCCCTTAAGTTCACGTTTATTTTATTAGTTTAGCAAAATATACAGAGACTGAGTTCCGGAAGATATTTCCAGCCTATCAAGAAAGACGAATCAAGCTTCAAGACCTCCTTATTTGACCGTCAAGTGGTCATTTGGCCTGGCCTAAAATCACTTGGACCGCTTTAAGTGACATTGATCCATTTTTAGGCATTAACACCCTATATAGATGTACGTACGTATATGTCATTTCATATAATTTTATGTTTGGACCATGAAACAAAAAGATATACTCTAACCTGATACATTGGTGCTCGATTAAATAATAATTTTATCATGTTCCGATTTAGGCTGAACTTGCTAAACTACTAATTCACTCAATTTATAGATAATATTTTTTTTGGAAGTATATAGGCTATATTCAATATAAAAATAATAATATTATATAATTAATAATGAAATCAATATATATAAAATATAACATTACATAATTAGTTATGAAATCACCTTAAATAAAAATAAATTACACTAAATAACTAATTATGTAGTGTTTTTAAAATATGATTATGAAGTCGTTTTCTTCTTCTTTAAATATATGATTATGAAGTCGTTTTCTTCTTCTTTAAATTGATGTCTCTTTGGACTTCATTTACTAGTTTCCGCAAAGCATTAAGAAGGTACAATGTTTTATTTTTTTGATGTAACAAAATTTTGTTTAAAGTGATTGTCGCTAAAATTGTATCTTTGCATGAAATAATTCAGTTATATCGTCTTGTTATATGATCATAGATATATATTAGTATTTTTTACATGCTACATAGAGATTTTTTTCCTCTAATTATTATGATTATATAATTAAAACTTTATAAATTAATGACTTGACAGTATAATAAATTTTAGTTGTCCAACCGTTATTAATTAATAGAGATTTTTACTATATGTATATAAATTGAAGAGAGGTGCGAGATCAAATAAGTAGCTTTATGGTATAGAATGGACGAAAGATACCAATCTGACACTCAAGGCAATAGATCGTCAAATGTCTGTCCAATAACGTTCATAAATCCGGTCTATGTTGAAGAAACACGTATGGAAAATCATGCATTGCAAATATCGAAAGTCCTCCATTCTCGGTCAGTAGAGTGCTGTATGGTTAAAAAAAAAAAAGAATAAGATAATCCTTTGTCGTTGTTTATAAAAAATCTATAGTTATAAATTCGCAAGTTATTGTACAGCTTAGAAGTAAAGGCGTAGAGACTTAGTTTGAGTTGGCCGGGCAGAAAATGTCATATTTTTTAAATTCAATCTATATATTTGCAATTTAAATCTTAGTTTCTATTAAATTTCACTTGTAATCTCTTTTTATATACTATAAATATAATTATTTATTTATATTAAATTCATCAGTTATCTATTAACTGTAAAATAAAATCAATAAATTATGTGTAAATAAACCCATTGATTATTGAAAAATGTATTAATAAATTTGTTACTCATCGATAAATAAATGAGATCGATCAATCAAATTTTTATTAGTAAGAGCATCTTGTTGTTGAGTGTGACACGTAATCTACACGGATCAACGTTACGGAGACCCGATGCAGAGCAGTCAAGTTGATCGACCTGTGTAGCGAGGGTATTTTAGGCTTTTCACACGGGTTATTTTCCCTAGGGTTATTTTCGCTTATAAAGCTTGTTGTCATTATTAGTGCGATTTTGTAGACGAAACAGAGGAATACGAGATTGAGGGTGTAACATGAAACTCCGATTGAGATATTGATAGTAGATCGAATTTTACAGGCAACAAGTGGACATACTGTTGGGTTTTTCGATGACTTTTCTCAATCCCGAGGTGGAAATCACGGGATATCATCGAACAATAAAGATCTAGAACAATTACGAGAATTAAGATATCGTTTAGAGATCGTTACCAAACTTCGGTACTTTTGCCAACTGTACCGAATAACTGCCGATTCCTTTGATTCTGGAGTTTGCCGAATTTAGGATTTAACGTCTCAAGTGTTGCGCCTCTATTTCGTCCACCACGTCACTCGGGAACGTCTTAGATGACCGGAAAACATCTCGAAGGATAGGTTAGATCCTTGTCGGTGTTTAGATGATCAACCGTTGATTGAACCGGGGAGGAAGCCACGAAATTCGACTCACTAGGGAGGGAGCTCGAATTCTAGGTGGCTAGGGTTTATCTTGTATATTTAATTATGAGTCATGATGTGGTATTTATAATACCCTATGGTCATGACCTAGTGGGCTTTTTAAAAGCCCAATTAATGGGCTTTCTAAAAGCCCATTCATGGATTAATTAATCTATTATTAATTAATATGAATCATAATTAATACTTGGGCCCGAGAGGGCCCATAATGTCGGTTATGGTTATCGGGTCGATATCCGATAACCCGAGAGATACAATATCGGGTTCGGGCATAACCAACAATCTCCCACTTGCACGAACGCACCGGATTGGCTATCTCTGTGCACGCACTGCACATAAAGTATTACTCGAGAATGCCGCCTTGGGTTAGATGTACATTCTCTCAGCTACTCATGCCTGGTTCATCAAAGTTACATGTGAAGTTTGTTTCATTGTAATTTAATCATCATACTCCGTTTCCGTTGCGAGTTCGGTGTGACTCTGTAGGATTCTGTAGTGTTGGCCACATACTCATATGAGTATGCAAGAAGTAAGTGGCCTCCACCTAGACTTAACTTCCCCCAATCTACAAAACTTTAAATCCTCTTTTATAGATTAATCGAGGTGAACCATGTGGTTCTTTACGATCAAAATAAGGTATATGGCTGATTCCTTCGACATCCTTTTACATCTCTAGATGAGGCACAGGTCATGGTTTGGAACACCTGTTAAGCCTTGATCTAATTTCTGATTCAGGTATAAGTATTGAAACATCAAAACAAAAACTCTTTTGTTTTTCCTGTGGCCACAGATTTCATTTTACTTATACTATTCAGAAGGCCCTGAGTGTATAGCCCCGAAAGGAATAGGGGGATGCATGTTTTCTTGAAACGTCACTCCATCCTACAAGGTTTATCACATGCCCAACTACAGCTATTATGACTTTCCAGTTACGGTAAGCGTTGAGCTATAATCTAAGCATGCAACTTACCCAGTGATGGACTCATGATATTATCAAACTTTGGAGTCTCTTCATATCTCTAAGTTTCTCAGTGTCCCCTTGTACCAAGGTTTCGTTTCCATGTGAGAATATTTAGAGTGCGAGTCTTCCAGCACTGCTAGTCATTCCGACTAGTGCCTACATGTATAAGAATATCTCTCAGATATCAAGGACCCCTTCCTTTTATCTTAACAACATGTACCAGTCAATTATGAATATCATTGATAGTCCCTCTTTGTTTCTTCATAATGATTTCTTTGACTGGGGAAATTCAAGAATGTCTCGAAGACATCTTAGGAACTACATTTGTTTAGCTTGATATCAATATTTTGAATAAAATATTGATATTAACCTTTAAATGATGAAACTTGCCTTTTAAAGAAAATAATAATGTGCTTCAAATTTAATGAAAGATAATAATTACATAAAATTTGTCCCCGATCCAAAATCAGGTTCAGATAATAAAATCGTAACAGACATTTATGGGTTCTTTATCCCAATACTTTCCGCATGACGAAAATGCTTTTCTTTCGATAAAGATTTTGTCATCGGATCTGCTACATTTTCTTCAGTGCTACTCTCCTCATCTCTATGTCCTTCCGATCAACAATGTCTCTGATCAGATGGTACTTTCTGAGTACATGCTTTGCTGTATTGTGTGATCTTGGTTCCTTGGCTTGTGCTATAGCTCCGTTGTTGTCACAGAAAAGCTTCACAGGATCACCAATGCTAGGAACTACACCAATATCAGAAACAAATTTCTTGATCCATACAGCCTCTTTTGCAGCATCAGATGCAGCGATGTACTCATATTCTGTGGTTGAATCAGCTACCGTAGCTTGTTTACTGCTGTTCCACGTAACAGCACCACCATTTGCACAGAATACATATCCTGTTTGAGATTTAAAATCATCCCTGTCTGTTTGGAAGCTTGATCAGAATATCCTTCAAAAGTTAATTCTTTTGCACCACCGTATGTCAAACATCTATCTTTTGTTCTGTTTAAATAACGCAAGATATTCTTAACGGCTGTCCAATGGTTAAAACCAGGGTTTGATTGAAATATGCTTGTCATGCTTAAGGCAAAAGCTACATCTGGTCTTGTACATATCATTGCATACATTATTGAACCAATAGCTGAAGCGTATGGAATTTTCTCCATACTTTCGATTTCTTCTGAATAAACCGGACATTGCTTCTTGGTTAAGTATGTCTTATGGGTCATCGGTGTAAAACCTTTTTCCGATTTGTCCATTTTAAATCTTTTAACAATTTTGTCAATATATGTACCTTGGCTTAGAGATAAGATTCTTTGATTTCTATTTCTTTGAATCTTTACGCCTAGTATATAGGCGGCTTCTCCTAAGTCTTTCATTGAGAAACATTTTCTCAACCACTCCTTCACGGTCTGGAGTTCAGATGTATCGTTTCCTATTATCAGTATGTCATCTACATAAAGAATCAGGAAAACTATTTTGCTCCCACTCGATTTGATATATACACAAGGATCGTCTTTGTTCTTAACAAAACCAACATCAGTAATTGATTCATCAAAACGACGATTCCAGCTTCGAGATGCTTGCTTAAGACCATAAATTGATCTTTTCAATTTGCAAACCTTATTTGGATGTTTGCGGTCTATGAAACCTTCAGGCTGTGTCATGTACACATCCTCTTCGAGAACACCATTCAAGAACGCGGTCTTCACGTCCATTTGCCAGATTTCATAATCATGAAATGCTGCAATGGCTAGCAAGATTCTTATGGACTTGAACATGGCAACAGGCGAGAAAGTTTCATCATAGTCAATACCATGAATTTGTCGATAACCTTTAGCGACTAATCTTCCTTTGTAAGTTTGTATTTTGCCATCCATGTCGATCTTCCTTTTGAAGATCCATTTGCAACCAATGGGTTTGGACCCTTTGGGAGCATCAACGAGGTCCCATACTTCGTTGCTATACATGGAGTCCATTTCAGAGTTCATGGCTTCCAGCCATTTGTCTGAGTCATCTCCCCACATTGCTTCGTTATAAGATTCAGGTTCTTCACCATCGTCTTCATGAACAGTTTCATCTTCTATTGAAACAAGAAGGTTCAATTTAAGAGGAGGTTGACTCTCTCTAATTGATCTTCGTGATGTCAGTGTGTAATCTGGTTGCTCACTTATCCCATCTTGTATGGGCACATCGTATAGAACTATATTTTCTTGAGGTTCTTCATTGACAATCTCATTCTCAACTTCTTTGTTTAGAACAACGTTTTCTATTTGGTTATCAACCATGATCTGATCACGATGTTCATAACTCGATGTGTGAGTACCTTCTGTGTCCATTTCTTGTTCTTGAGTATCTTGTGGTTCTTGCTCTTCATTAAGAACAATGTTTCTCCCACTAGACTTTCTAGAGAGAAAATCTTCTTCTAAGAAAACACCGGTTTTGGCAACTATTATTTTGCCTGTGTGTTTTTTATAGAAGTAATACCCAGGAGTTTCCGTTGGGTATCCCACAAAGTTACATTTAACCGATTTGGGACTGAGCTTGTCAGACATTAGAGTCTTGACATATGCCTCACATCCCCAGATTCTCATGAAATGCAAATCCAGTATTCTTCCTTTCCATATCTCATATGGGGTTGAAGGAACCGTCTTAGATGGCACACAGTTCAGTGTGGTAGCTGCTGGCATAAGTGCGTGTTCCCATAGGGATTCAGGTAAGTCAGTTTTATTCATCATTGATCGAACCATGTCCAACAAGGTTCGATTTCTCCTCTCAGATACACCATTTAGTTGGGGTGTACCTGGAGGGGTCAGTGATGAAATGATTCCCATGTCACGGAGGTAAGCTTTGAAATCATCGCTCAAGTATTCGCCACCTCGATCAGATCGTATGGCTTTAACTTTTCTTGCTAACTGATTTTCAGCTTCATTCTTGAACTGCTTGAACTTTTCAAGCGATTCAGATTTGTGTTTCATTAAGTATACATAACCGTATCGACTGAAGTCATCAGTGAAGGTGATGAAATAGCTGAAACCTCCTTTATGTAGGTGATGCACTTTTGACAAATCAAAATTTATAGACATTTAAGAATGTCTATAATTTCAGAACTATTGGAACTATAAGATTGTTTTATTATGCACTTTAGAATTAAATATTTATGACTTATCATAAATCAACACATTAATATTAACAAACTTAATATCATTGATAATAAAATATTCAAAATATTATTCCAAAAACAAACTTAATGGAAAGTCTAAACATAAATAAATTAATCATTATTCACTTGAAACTAAAACTTAAGATGTAAAAGAAGACGGATAACATGGATGTCTTGTTGCACGAACAGGACATTGCAAGTTTTCAGAGTCTCTACTCCTCTTCTTCTTCTTCTTCCTCTTCCTCTTCTTTATAAGATTCTTCTGTGTGAGAAATAATATTTCAATAACACATGTTAGTAACTAGATTACTACATATTCAATGAATCCTTAAGATTTTGGTTATAACGTTTATACCTGAGCTTGAGGGTTCGACATCGATAGTCTCAGAGACTTTGTCTGGTGAGTCTTTACTCATCTTTGATTTTCTCATAGTTTCAATGTCTTCCAATTTCCTTTTTCTTTCTGCCTTCATATTTTCTTCGCCAATTTCAAGTAAATCGACGAGGTGGTCAAAGTTGCAGTTTCCTTCTATAAGGATGTTAACTGTCTTTCGCAGTTCTGGAATGAGAGACTGGAGTATGCAAAATCTTCTCATGTCTATACCGACATAGAATCCAGATTGTTGAAGTCTGTCTGCATAGCTCATCAGCGTGTTGTAATGTTCTCTAACGGTACTGTTAATAGACATCTTCACATTATACAGTTTCCACAACAGCTGGTACCTTCTTGTGGGGTTCCGATCCCCATAAGTTTTCTCAAGGTATAAGATAGTATCACGTGCATTCAAGCTCTCGATCTCACGTCTTATGATCGGCATCACAGATGACATAATGAGTCGGTGAACATGAATAAACTTCATTGTATAATGATGATAGCTAATCCAGTCTTCTTTTGAGCCTGTATTTCTGTCAGGCATTGTAGGCGGCAAATTCTTGGCTATGAAACCAAGATCGTCGTTCCTTAGCATTCTTTTGAATGCCTCTGACCAGGTCATGTAGTTAGAATCGTCAAGACGATTGTTTTCCACTGCAGCTTTGAACTCTTTCACTGCTTCTGAAGCCATGAGATTCAACGGGTCCATATCTAGTATATATATAGACAGACAGAGTTAGAGATAATTATATTCTACAAAGTTAAAAGTAAAATATTCAAGCACAATATTAATTCTAGTATCAACATGTAAATTATAAATTACTTATTATAATAAAGATGTTACATAAAAGTATATATTATAAGGACTTTATATAATATTTCGTGATTTGTTAATGGAAAAGTAACCCTCATCAATTCCATTAATTAGTCACTCAGAGAAAGTCAACAATTGCTCTAATATCCTATATTATCTCTGACGTTTAGAAAAGAAAAACAATTTTTCATTTATCATTCTAACCGATTTCAAAAGAATTGTCTACGATATCTAATCTAAATAGAGTACTCGTTTAGGTAGACCCACGGGGTGAATCGGCGGACAGTATAGGTCGCCCTACGCGTCTAAAAGAGGGTATAAGAGCACTCCCTTGGGTTAGAGACACACTCAAAACTTTTCTCAATTAGATCGAGGACCCAGCCGGTGGAAGACATTATACCTAATATTTATTGAGGGATTTTAGGTGATCCTAACTTTTGTCTTAAACTAAACATAGTTAACTAATTAAAATGTTCTAAGAATTAAGACAATGAATATGTAATACATAATCCTATTTTGTAAAACATATTCTATTTCGAATTAAATATACTTCTGAAAGTATACATATATATATATATATATATATATATATATATTATGAAATTTTAAAGACAAACCCTTTTATCTTTAAATAAAAGATAAATAAATCACTTAAAGACAAAATATCTTCATTCATGATTTATCTTTTCTATAAATGAATAAAAGATAAATAACTATCTTTATAGATAAGATATCTTTAATCAAGCTTTGTCATAATACAATATAAAAGATAAATAACTATCTTATAGATAAACTATCTTTAATCATAATATATATATATATCTTTTATTTCCATTAAAGTTTAGATCTTTTCTATTACTATAATAAATAAAAGATTATTTATTATCTTAATCTAATTAAGAATTATTGATTATAAATAAAATTTATGAACAAACAATTTGTGAATCAATAAACAAATAACTTAAACAATAAATGGAAACAAACTTCATAAGATTGATAATAATATTGAATAAATCATATTTATTAATAATTAATATCATATATTAGATTTTCAATACTCATATTTAAAGATATTTATAATAATTATAAATAAAATAAAATAAACACTTTAAATCGTATTTTAAAATAATTAAACATAAATATAATTAAATATCAAATACCGGGATACGAGCTCGGGATAGACCCGAGCTTGTACGGGTTGCCCTCGGGCAACCCCGGTCACATAGGGGCAGACCGGGCAGGGCCGAAGGGCCCTGCCCGGAATTATTTATTTTTGACCCGGATCCGGGTCAAGAAGGACCCGGATCCGGGTCTGTTCGGTGTGGGCCCGGGTAAGGATAAACCCGGGCCGAAGCCCCGGGTCCAACCCGGGTCGGTTACCCGGGTCAGACCCGGGTTGGGTGTGCCCGGATCATCGCGATCCGGGCTGGGTGAAGTAAGGCTGGGTTAAAACCCAGCCGTGGGCCTGATCCAATCAGGCCCACCTCGAATTAAAAATTGGGCTGGGTTAAAACCCAGCCCGTGGGCCTGATCCAATCAGGCCCACGCGATTAAAAAAAAAAAAAAATTCGGCTAGGGTTTTGTAACCCTAGCCGTCGCCCATTGGCTCCCATCGAATGGGAGCCACAAACGCTGGCGCCACCCGGAACCATGGCGGCGACGGTGAAATCCCCGCCGGTTCCGGTGGTGGTGCCGTCGTTTGTTTTTCCCTTTTCTCTTATTTAATAATACACATTAAAATTAAATAAAATCCAATCCCGATTCTAAATCGGATTCCGAACAACACACAAAATTAATCATAATTAATTTTCTAACGCTCCCACTGAAAATCTAATCACACCAAAAATTTTCTAAAATTATTTCGGTCAACATATCTAATTTTCGAAAATTACTCAGACCGGCTCTGATACCACTGTTGGGTTTTTCGATGACTTTTCTCAATCCCGAGGCGGAAATCACGGGATATCATCGAACAATAAAGATCTAGAACAATTACGAGAATTAAGATATCGTTTAGAGATCGTTACCAAACTTCGGTACTTTTGCCAACTGTACCGAATAACTGCCGATTCCTTTGATTCTGGAGTTTGCCGAATTTAGGATTTAACGCCTCAAGTGTTGCGCCTCTATTTCGTCCACCACGTCACTCGGGAACGTCTTAGATGACCGGAAAACACCTCGGAGGATAGGTTAGATCCTTGTCGGTGTTTAGGTGATCAACCGTTGATTGAACCGGGGAGGAAGCCACGAAATTCGACTCACTAGAGAGGGAGCTCGAATTCTAGGTGGCTAGGGTTTATCTTGTATATTTAATTATGAGTCATGATGTGGTATTTATAATACCCTATGGTCATGACCTAGTGGGCTTTTTAAAAGCCCAATTAATGGGCTTTCTAAAAGCCCATTCATGGATTAATTAATCTATTATTAATTAATATGAATCATAATTAATAGTTGGGCCCGAGTGGGCCCATAACGTCGGTTATGGTTATCGGGTCGATATCCGATAACCCGAGAGATACAATATCGGGTTCGGGCATAACCAACACATACCTTCTATACTGGGAGCGGACAACTATAACTCTGGCGTCAATTTTCAATTTCATTTATTGCTTCACCATTTTTTGATTTGAGAATTAGGGCGAAATTCCTAACACCTGTAACACTGAAGCCTTTTTCAAATTTAATTTGATTTGATAGTAGAAAAACGAAAGCTTCTCAACATAACTCAAGTTGGTTCTACCGCAAGTACCTTTGTTCCCTATAGTTATCAGTTTTAGCACGGTCAAATGTATTTCATATTATACCATCAATAAAGAAAATTAAGTTAGTATGATCACTAAATATACTTGTGCTCTATCTTTTATCTTTTATGTAATTAATTACTAATAAAATAAAAAATCTAAAAATAAACTATATTGATTAACAAGATCACGATCGAGAAGAAATGGCTCCAACTCTATATAGTTATCCGTGTTCATCTTTATGAAACTAAGCTTTGTGTGAATGCCCCGACTTGGGAAAATGATATATTCAAACATTGGGTACTTATTTCTACGAGACCTTTAAATCCATTTTAAAAATCCACCAGATATCCGAATTCCGAGTTACTGTATTGACAGCCCTTATATTTGAAACGATCAAAGCCATTATCATCTGTACCTGTGAACAAAATCAATAATTTCATATTTTTTTCCATTTGATTAAAAGACAAGAACATACTCGAAAAAAAGACGCAATGAAGGAGACAAAGTGACTACTCATGTCGTGGTGTGGCCATTACAATTCAGGAATATTTTTATTATTATTTTAAATGAAAGCATATACACTTTAATCTTATCCACTTCGTAGACAATTATCGAATCTTCTTATTAGAATTCAATCTTGTGGTTTAGAAAATCCTTCAAAAGCATTGCTTCTTGTGAGTATCGCCATTTCATTTGGTTCTTGCTTTGGCTTTGATCCAAAACGCCCTATTATTTAGACATAGCAATCACACTACTATTGTAATTTTAATAACTATAATTGAGGTTGAAACTGAGTATATATAATATAACTACAATATGAATTAAAGACAATTAAAAAATAATTATAAATATTTTTTTACTTTTCAATGAATTAAAGAAAATTAATGAAAACGAGTCAAAAGTAGAAAAATTATAATAATATAATAATTATAATATGTTGAAACTACGTAAAAATGCGATAAGAAGAACAAAAACGTGAAATAATAATACGTTGCTATGTGAAACTTGAAGTTAAAGACTAACATTTTTTTAAACTATTTTCACAAAAAAAAAACATTTATTAAAAAAATTACCACTAAAACTACAAGGATAATATTGCAGTATTTTGCCTCAAATAATATTTTTGTAATAGAAAAAATATACGCTTTGCTGATGTTAGGGAGTCGATCCTAGATCTTTCCAAAAGGAAGACCTTGAAATCAAGAAAACAACCAACGCTATTACATGATCATTCTATTACTCGATTGATTGTTAATATTTTATACATAATAATTATGTTTTTTTATTTTATTTTACACCCTTTTTTTCATTTCTACGCACTTTTTTTTAGGTGGTGCCCCAGCATACATGACTCGCCTCTATGTAGCTCCACCCCTATATATATTTATATATATAACAAATTTTTTTAAAGATACTTAATTAAAGTAAATAGATAATAGTTTACTTCGATAACAATAAAAAAGATGTCTGGAATTCAAGGATATTCTCATCGCCGGAAGCGGAAATTCCGGCGAATCTCGAATTAATAAATCTAAATAACAACACAATAATCAAGACTAACCCCTTGAGAATAAATTCTCTAGACGAATCATTTTGCTTTCCACGAACCTAGCTCTTATACTGGAAAGGTTCCTTCAAAAGATAAAAATAAACGTGGAAATTAGTTTGATGCAAATATGTGTAGCATCTAATTAATCAAGATAAAAGCATAAATTGAAGAGCGAAATAATATTTTAGTAGCACATTTTGCGAATTCTGCTGAGTTAACCTAAAGTATAGGAATTATCACAAAGACGTTGCACATGGTTGTCGTATAAATTTGAAAACGACAACATTTTTAGATGGTACAGACAGTAGATTAATAAAATTAATATTGTTGCAACAATAATTTTTTTTATATTATCGAAGTTACTAATTTATAGAGAAAATATTATTCATAAAAGAAATATTCGTTTAATAAATATTAATTTAACGAGGCTCACAAAAAGTAGTTATGCGTTTACACAACAATAAAACTATATCGTGTAAAGCCAAGTCGTTGAAGCTTACACGAAACTGAATTTTCACAGTCGTGTAAACCAAGGATTTGGTTTATCATTTTTGCCGATAAATCAGTTGTCGTTATCGATGGATTTATCGATGAAAAACATATAGAATTTATCGTTATGGACTTACCGCCATCGAAGTTTATCAATGCTTATTGATGGATTAAGCGTTTATCAATGGATTTATCAATTGAAAACCTATAAAATATTTTTATTATATTTACACTCATTTTATCTATAGTCTTCAAAAATAAGGATAACATAAATACTTTTGCCACAATTAAAAAAGATGTCGAGAATTCTATAAATTGTAAAATAAAATATGCCATACTCACATTTTTAATAATATAGGTTATATATATATGCAACCTACGGAATTCAAATGATATAATCAAACTTATACAAAAATCTTTATCATCACATAAACAAACTTATATTCAACTACATACAATCATCAATATAAATAAATAAAATTATTTCATCAAGATTAATTTATCAAATTCATAATGTTAAAGAACAAAGATCTAAAAGATTATCAAAACTTTGATCAAACCTATACATTTCAAACAATCTCAACAAATAATGACTAATTTTCTGAAAAAGTGAAAGGTTTCTTTAACATATAACAATAATACTCAATATTCCTGAAATTCTAAAATAAAAAGTAAAAAGAAATACCTTGAAATCGACTATTTAGTCGCTATTGGTACTTATGCCGTTATATTGTATTGAAAAAATTCATAGAAAAGTGACTCACATTATCCATCGACTATCGATAAATTGCACTAAAAAATTTCTTCGAAAAATTACTAAGTTTTTCATTGAGTACCCCTGGAAGGCTATAAAACAACAACCATTACCGGAGATAACTTATCGGTAAGCCCTAAAAGTTTGATAATCAATCGATAACTAGCTCACTGGTGTAGACTAACGTAGCACAACAGTGATTTCGTTGTAGTGAAAACGTTTTCACTTTAGACGACAGAGTTCACTCTCGTATTGATATATATCAATATTTGTATACAAGTAACATTGAACAAGTTGTTTAGCATACGCATACACTTTGACTGTTTCAATTTCGGCCAATAATTAGGTTTCGTCTCGCGGTTTCTATCAACATAAAATGGCAGTCATCATAATTATATATTGATAAATCTAAAAAGAACCAAAGAATTTCATTGGACTAACATTTGAATTGCATGTGATTTGATATTACATGTCTCTTAGAAGTCTTGATCACTTATCATCCTTCTCAGACAAGGGACAAAGCGCATGCAATGGTTGCGCGCGTAATTAATTAATTAATTAATAATAGTAAGTATATCTAGTGTAACATTTAATTGTCATGTAATTGTCATGAAATCAATTGTACTTAATTTTTTTCATTCATTAGAATTTAAAAATTATTATATTGTCATTAGTTAATTCATCCGGTCTTCTGCCGGATCAAAGTTTCAGGGATTATTAATTCGAAACGGATGACTAGCAGTCACCCTTCGAAGTTCTACATGAGTTACTGAGTTTACACAAAATTGAGAAAGAATTAGATAACCGATGAGTCGTTTTTAGAATTTATAAATATCGAGAGTTTCACGATATTACCAAAAAGAACAATAATAACAAAATAGGACTTCAAATTTAAAAAGAAAATGAAATATAAATTATGTTAGACATATTTTTTCATTTTAGCAAGATTATTTTGTGAGATGTTTAAAATTATAAGAAAGTAAAGCGAGTGCATAAAGTAAATAACATCGAGACTTTTTGTTAACGCAGTTTGGACTATCCCTTGCGGATAACGTACTTCTGTGGGGCACTCACCTAGATTGATAAACCAAGCGATTACAAGAGATTATTACAAGCAACAATACATATGGACCCAAAGTGTAAAAGAAACTCTCCCTTGGACGTTACACCACCAACTTTGACAACTAGCAGTTGAACTCTTGATTATCGCAAGATCGTCTTGCACTAACTACCAGCGAATGTCCTTTTCTTCTTCATTTCACTCGGGAATCGCTAGTTGCCTTATCTCGGAAGTTTTTCCTCAGAATTTCTATGTAAGTGCTATCGATTTAAGACATCAATAGCCATGACTAATAGGAGGTGGGCGATGCAGATCTTTACGCCTTAATGGTGAGATAAAACACCTTGATCTTCTCTAATGATAGGCAATAATGAGCATGATCACTTTTTTTTATATACAACTCGTGAATCCCTTTTCGATGGAGAGGTCGACTCAATCAGTCCTTGATTAAGGGTGCACACAAACCTGGACATGTGCAACTTAATGAACTTGCCTGAAATATCTTATAATTGTTATGACAATAGATATGACAATAACCTTTCATAAATAGCACAACAAGGAATCATGAAAAATTAATATTGAAATCAAAGAAATCATGATCTAACAAATTATATAATTAATATATTTTCTTTAATATTATTGTTATATCAATAAAATTATTTTATACTATATATATATATATATATTATTTTAGAGACTAGATATTCATGTGTACTATATGCTTATGTAAATATAATTATCTATAGAAAATTTGAAGATTACTAATTAACTCATAAAATCTAATGGTTATCGATTAATTAGTAAAATCGTCGATGTAGATAAACCCGTAAAGTTGAATTAATCAGTTATTCATATTCTTGAATTTGGGGGCAATCAAATTTTCCGACTAGATACTTTAATAAGTTTGTTGTTGTTATACATGGGTCCTATCAAGAAATGGGCAATAATACACACTTCTTTGTTTCTTTCACTCCTTTATTTATTTACTTTAAGAAGGAAACTGAAGATGAAAATTATTAAACATCAACTATATGTATATATATATATATATATATATATATTAAGAGATATACATAAAGAGAAGAGACAAAAATGGTAGTATAAAGAAGAACATGATCATATAGATATAGTTGATGGATTTGATAATCTATATATTCAAAGATAAGAAAGTGAGTGAAGAGACTAAAAGGGCGTTCACTTGTCTCTGCTGTTGGATCTCTCATCAAACGAAAGCCTCTCCTTTTTGCTTCGACCTTTCCAATGGACGGCTTTGGCCTTTCTCCACAATCCTATTCTCCATACATATTATTTCTGATATCTCCACTTTTGTTATCTTCTCCAACATTAAAACATACATATCTTGTGAGATTTCTTAATTACTTACAGTCTCTAACATTAAAACATACGTATCTTATGAGATTTCTTAATTATTATATATGGTACAAGCACAAGGACAAGTATGTATCAGATTGTTCTATTAGTATAATTCGTATTATTTTATTTCCTCACCTTATCACGCTATGTTAAATTGTCACTTTTTGTGTATACAATTTTCCCTCAACTTATCACTCTATTAATTAATATTTTGATTTTATTTTCTCAATTAATTTTCCTCCGACGTTTTACTAAATGACGCATTTCCCATGAATCTTTACTGTTTTCTGTTAGAACTTTTAAGGGAAAAATTATATTTTTAATGATATGATAGAAAGAGTGAACTTAAATTGACCCGTGTAGATAGTGAAATGAGAAATGTAGAAATTGTTTTCCGCAAAATTTGGTGAAAACATTAATATTTTTAAGCCAAGGGAAATAAAAAATTCCCTACACAACTTGAGAGAATGTAGATGGTTTAAGGAAAATAAAGAAGATCCCACTCGGTATTGCCTTTTCCGATTTCCTACTCATCGTTACCACGAAGCATCGAAACTCAATTTTTGGTCATATTACTAAAAATGGTTAATTACGGCAAAAAGAAAAACAACATTTGGCTATAGGTACCCAACTTCAATAAATGTAGACAAAAGTACCTAACGTCGTATTTTTATTTCGACCAACTAAGGGCCGTTAGACACCTCCCTACGTGGTTGTTAGACTGTCTCATGTGGCGTGCCACGTGGCATAAGCTGTCAATAGGGGTGCAAATAAAACCCGAATCCGAATCCGGAATATGGATCCGGGTACCCGGTACCCGGTTTAAAACCGGGTTCGGGTACCGGGTAGTGAAATCTTAAAACCGGGTACCCGGTACCCGGTTTGTTTAATTTTTAATTTTTTTTAAATTATTTAGGGTTAGGGCTCGACACTCATCTCTCATTTTAGGGTTTCATTAAAATATTTCTTTAATTTTTTGATGCGCGGACGGTGAAATGATGATGGAAAGCCGAAAGAGCTCGAAGTGCTTTATCATATGTTTTTTTAATGCATTTTAAATTTTAGACAATGAATATATGATTTTTTATGTACGAGACATATGAATGTTTATTTTGAGATAATTTAGTTTTTACCGGGTACTAGAACCGGGTACCAATTTTCAACTACCCAGAAATTTGGGTACCCGGAATGCGAGTACCCGGATTTCGGGTACCGGGTACCGGGTAGTAAATTTCAACCACTCGAAAACCGGGTCCGGGTACCGGGTACTTCAAAAAACCGGGTACCCGACCCGGTTTCACCCCTAGTTGTCACGTGACCAAAGATTGAGTACTTTCACCGCCACATGGCTTTTTTATTTTAAATATTTTTCTTTCTCATTGGCCCACATGTTTTAAATAATTTTATATTATATCAAACATAAATAAATAATTTTATAAAATATGTATTTATAAAAAAAAGAATATGTTTAGGTTTTCTTAAATAATCAAATAACTCCCTAAAAATTTATTAGTTTTAATTTATTTGAAAAAAAATATTTTTTTTTCCGTGGCACATGTTTTTTTTTTACTTATGTCAAATATAATTAAATAATTTTATAAAATATGTATATATATATATAAATGCATTATCTTATTTAATATACACACATGTATCGTAAACTTTGGTGGCAAAAGTACTCAACTTTTGACCACGTAGCGACTTATGCCACACGGAACCACATGAGACAGCCTAACAGCCACGTAGGCAGGTGCCTAACGACGTTAGTTGGTTGGCAACAAAAGTGTGACATTAAGTACTTTCGCCTATATTTATTAAGGTTGGGTACCTATCAAAGAATATTAGCAAAGTTGGGTATTTTTGCCGCAATTAACCCATTAAAAATGATTATATTTTCCTTAAAATATAATGGAAACCATTAGATATCTAATGGTTGTGGTAAATTTGAGATATATATATATATATATATATATATATTAAAAGCTAATGCATAATTTATATGAAAAGAAAAATCAGGAGCAAATTTATACATAGTGAATAGTGATAACTCATGAGGCAAATTGATATTGAAAAATAAAACACGGAGGAAATTTAATTATAAAGTTATAAGGTCAATGGAAATGTTATTAAAAAAATGAAATAATTTAATATTGAATATTAACTTAAGATCTGATAAGAAGAAGAGAGAATAGGGGAAAAATATAATTATATTATTATTGCACTTTAATATGTGTTATGATGAATCTCATAAACATTATATATTCATACGATTTGAGAAAGATAAAATGATAAATAAATTAGAATATTATATACATTGTAATTTATAGTTATTTAATGGGTAATAAGCGGTATAAGTGGCCAGGGTTTTCGAATTCCCTTAGTCATGATGCCAATGCCCAAAAACGTCGGCAAAAGTCTCTAATGTGCACTAATCACTCTAATCGCAAAATTTCATTCAACTAATTGGAAAATTGTTAGTCAGTTGATGATGTGGCAGTGTTGACTGACACGTGGACATCTACGTGGCATGCCATGTCATTTAAAAAAAATTGTCACGTCTTTTATTCAATTTTTTTGCAGGGACTACTTATTTTCTCACCCTCTCCACGTTGCCACATGTACATTTTCTCTCTCTCTCTCTCTCTCTCTCTCTCTCTCTCTCTCTCTCTCTCTCTCTCTCTCCTACACTGTCCCACGTGTCATCCAAATAAGTAACCAAAATATTTTGTATTTGTATTTTGGAACCCATGACCAAACTCAGATAAACAAATCACTCAATTACTACATCAAAGGTATTTGGTGTCAAAATGTAATGGACATAAAAATTTAAATAACAAATATATCCATTAATAGGTCAGATATTTTTTCGATTATTATCCGTCATTTTTTCGGGTAATGGTTGAAAATACTACTAAAGTTATAAATAGTATCCTACTTATAAGTTTATTTTCGGGTAGTGGTTGAAAATACTACTAAAGTTGTAAATATTATCCTACTTATAAGTTTTTAATACTTACATATTATGATAATTTAATAAAGTAAAATAAATATGAAATAAATGTATCTATTTATCAACAGTATCACGACTAATTAAATAAATAAAAGAGTTTAGCATAGCTACTGTAACTAGATTATTATGATTAGTTAATAAACGTGATGATCATAAATCTATAGAAATTTTAAAAAAAATGAATAATGTGACTCGATTAATGTAAACCCTTTTGATTTTTGAGAAAAATTATTATACTTATCTTGATAATAGTCCAACTAAAACCAAACTTTAGATAATGTGGTCTACTTGGCATGCTAATTATACGAGATTATTTCCTATTGGTTTAGTTAATTATACTTATCTTGATAATCTCTTAATATGTTTGCTATTTAAATTGTTATATTCATTACAATTTGTCACCCAATAACTTCGGTGGTTTAGTATTTTGTTTCTTTGGGCTCTGGGTTTAAACCTTACAAATGCGAAGAAAAAAAAAAGGCTAGTTATTTGGATGGCACATGTCATAGTGTGGGAAAGAGAGAATGGACATGTGGCAACTTGGGAGAAGGCTAGAAGAAAAGTAGGCCACGTGAAAGAATTGCAAACCAAAATGGCGTGGGAAATAAATTAAAAATGACAAGGCATACCATGTAGTTGTCCGCGTGGCGCTCAACACTACCACATCATCAGTTCACTAACAGTCACCTAATTAGTTAGATGAAATTTTGCGATTAGTGCACATTGAAGACTTTTAGCGTCATTTTTTGGCCATTTATGTCGCTAATTACCCTTATTTAATTCACGAAATCGAGATTCACCAAATCCCTTATACAAATAAGGTCATATAGCGGTCTAGATTTTAGACGCTAATTTCATGAGCATACTAAAACATAAATCGTAATCATACTTGAAAAGAAATTGGGATATATTAAGCTAGCTTCCTAAACTAATATCTTTTAATTCGTGTTCGATTAAAAGTATATAACTATATATAGCATGATAGTAATATTATACAGCATATATATTTATTATTTAGCTGTAATTAATTCATGTAGTGTCGATGATGACATTATTGCTGACACTACTGCGCACAAAAATTCTAATAATTATTATATCATTATGATACGTACGTCACAAGTATGCAATAATATAATATACTTATTTGTCCACAACGTCCTTTTAATCTATAAATACATAATTCCCTACGAATAAGTTCTTTCATAATTCATACACACACAATAACCATAGTGCGATGGACTCGAACGGCAAATCCTCGTCCGTTCTCATGTGCCCTTCACCGATGGAGCTCCCGAAGGACGAAAACGGGCTTTTCGTGTTCGACACGAGCTCGCTGCAGAAGCAGCAGAGCCTGCCTAACCAGTTCGTGTGGCCGCTCGGCGACTTGGTCAACGCTGCGCATGAGGAGCTCAACGAGCCGCTTATTGACCTGCGTTCGTTCCTCGCGGGCGGTGAGCAAGAGCGCCGAGCTGCCGAGCTCGTGCGGACAGCGTGCGAGAGCCACGGGTTCTTCCAGGTGGTGAACCACGGCATCGACCTTGCGCTTATCCACGCGGCGCACCGTGAGATGGACACAATCTTCGGGCTGCCGCTGAGCAAGAAGCTCGCCGCACGCCGTCGACCCGGCAGCCTCGCGGGGTACTCTGGCGCGCATGCTGACCGGTACGCGTCCAAGCTTCCGTGGAAAGAGACATTCTCGTTCGGCTACCAGGAGAAGGATGGTCAGTCTGACCCTCCCGTAGCGGTTGACTACTTCAAGTCCGCCCTCGGAGAAGAATTTGAGAGAACAGGGTGAGACTCGGAACTATTTATAAATATATAATTCTTAGTTAGTTGACTATTTAAACTTAATTAGTCGTGAATATGATTAGTATAACAAACATTATATAATAACGTACATTATGTCTTCAAAATGCGATAACTTATTATATATTTTGAACATATTCATGAAATAATTAGGATATATTCGTCTTTTACAGTACATTCTATCCTGAATTTTTTTAGGCCCCACTAAGATCATGTGTATATTTTGACATGACTTAAATTTAATTTGTGATTTTTTATTTATACATTTTTATTGGTGTATGACAAAACAATCAGTGGTCAGTGGCCTTGTTCTAAATGTTTAAAACAAGTACTCAAATTAATATTCCCTGGAGTAATATAGTCTTTTCTAGCCTACAAAATTCCAAAACTCTGTCAATCAAAATATATTTGAAACATTTTACAGATATAATAATAATAATAATAATAATAATAATAATAATAATAATAATAATAATAATAATAATACATTAAGACTTCGCAATATTATAGTATAAATGTATGTCGTCTATAAACTCCTTGTTTATATGATAAAAATTAAATAATTTAATACTAAAGAAGCACGTCTAATTTAATTTGAACCCCCACTGAATCTAAACATGTTTGTACGAGCAAGATATCATTTTCTAAGAAGTCAACCACTTCAGATTGTTGGTATATTAAAAAAAATGTGTCGTTTTCATTAATTTAATGACCACTTTTATTTCTTAATTAATTAAAAAAGGCTCGCATAAATAAATAAACTTGTAAAACAAATATATTTCTCACTTCTTACGTAATATGATTATTATGAACCTTATGGTTGAACACTAATCATAATTAATGAATGAATAAGTACAGGTGGGTTTATGAAAGATATTGCGAGGCAATGAGGGAACTGTCTCTAGTGATCATGGAGCTTCTGGGAGTTAGCCTGGGAGTGGATAGGCTCTACTACAGGAGATTCTTCGAAGACAGCGAGTCACTAATGCGATGCAACTTTTACCCGCCTTGCACCAACTCGGGCCTCACGCTCGGCACCGGCCCGCACTCTGACCCGACCTCCTTGACCATTCTCCACCAAGACCAAGTCGGCGGCCTCCAAGTTTTTGCCGACGGCAAATGGCGTGCTGTGCGTCCTCGCCCCGAGGCGCTCGTCGTCAATATCGGCGACACGTTCATGGTACGTGTGTAATAAGTCTCTCTTATAAACCCAAACTCATAAAAGTTGACCGACATGGATGCATGTTGCTACGAATGATGTTTTAAACTACAATATCGTGAGATAATTTGGAAAAATAACCATGCTTTATTCTTTTTGTATGGTCAACTATACCTCGACTTGAATTCCTAGATCCGGCTTATTCCTTTTCGAATGTTAGCTTAATTTAAGGGTGCCATATTTACTGTCTTAAATAGTTTCGAGTAATTGCCAAAAATCGTTTTACATGAAATTTGAGCTTTATTATAGTGCGCTTATTCCAAAAAAAAAAAAAAAAAAAGTAATTTTTACCTTAAATTTTTTAATATATCTTTATTATTATACCTGTAGTTATGCTTATTTACAATCCGGGTCCCCACATGGATAACAGTACATATTTGACGCTCGGCGCATCGGTAATATATATATATATATATATATATATATATATATAGGGAAACTTCAGTTTGTATGCCCGGGCAGCATGTGTTTTTAGAAAAGTACCCGAAATTGTTAAATTACAAAACTATGCCCCAAAAGTGTTTATGTAAAGACAAAAAGTGTTTATGTATACATTAACAGTTTTTGGAGCATATTTTAAAGTGTTCAAAAGTGTTTAAAACTGTTTATGTAAAGACAAAAAGTGTGTTGGGGGCATAGTTTTGTAATTTAACAAACTCGGGTACTTTTTTGAAAACACATACTCTACCGGGCATACAAAATGAAGTTTCCCTATATATATATTATAGAAGGACAGTTTCTAAGGGTGGATAAGAATAACATCTAGACTTTTCTACTAAAAAATCAAAGAGATTTATGGTGTTTAATAGAATGAGGAGTAGGGCCATGCATATGTAGTGAGAATGGACGTACTTTAAAAAGCAATGAAAAGACTAAGTGATTAGTAATCACGCACATACGGCTGAACTTGTAGCTGTTTAGGAAAAGCTTGACAGAGAGATAATCAACAAGGCAAATTATATATAAGTTAAGCCATCACAACTCATGTTGTCGTTTTCGGCTTTTTTTTTTTTTTTTGGCTCATTGTTATCCACATAACATAATTATCAACTCCCATACCTCAAGGTTAACTTTACACACTATTTTCAGGGTCTTATAATGTTGATCCTTCATATAACCTCTAATATTTTGAGATATTCATTTTATGAGTACATGAAAAAAAGGATAATATATATATATACACAGGGGCGGAGCCAGGATTTTGCCAAGAGGGGGCGAAAAAAATTAAGCCGGAATTTTTAGAATATAATATGATAAATAAAAATATTTTTATAATTAATTTTAAATTATCGATAAAATATTTAGTGATACAATTATACAATTACAAACATTATAGCTTAGTGTATAATAAAAGAATCTTTATATTAAGAGATGATTAATAATAGAGATCATAAATGTTAAAAAAATAAGTTGATCAAAGTTGAACATTGGTCTTCAAAGAGTGAGATTTAAAAAGTAGCCACTACACCTGAGTATTAATTTTGTTTGGTCATGATATATTTAATATATATTAATAAAATTGTATATATTTATTCATTAAAAATCACGGATTTGAATAAAGTGGGGGCGGCCGTCCCCGCTTGGCCCTCAATAAATCCACCCCTATATATATATATAGGGAAACTTCAGTTTGTATGCCCGGTAGAACATGTGTTTTCAAAAAAGTACCCGAGTTTGTTAAATTACAAAACTATGCCCCCAACACACTTTTTGTCTTTACATAAACAGTTTTAAACACTTTTGAACACTTTAAAATATGCTCCAAAAACTGTTAATGTATACATAAACACTTTTTGTCTTTACATAAACACTTTTGGGGCATAGTTTTGTAATTTAATAAATTCGGGTACTTTTCTAAAAACACATGCTGTCCGGACATACAAACTGAAGTTTCCCTATATATATATATATATATATATATATATATATATATCTTAATTTTTGTAAATATTTTAACTTAGAACTTTATTAAACACGAAGGTAGATCCAATAATAAGTTACACTATTAATACATTTTACTCTTAATACTTATTAAGTAATAGAACACAATTTGTTTGAATACCTTATGTAAACAACGTTGTATAGTGCATATAACTCGCAAATCAACTTCATTCGATGCGGGCTAAATCGGATTTCGTTACAAATAGCGAATATCTGAAATTATTTTCCACTTCAATAGTGTACATTGTTCAAAGATACGCCTCATGTTAATAATGTTGTTCGTAGTCTTGTCAAGTAGTTGTTCTTTCGTCTTGTCATTTTTTTTTTTAATTTGCGAAACCAATATTTACACTAAGGGGGAGTTCAATATGAATAACTCTTAGTAAAAAAAAAAAAGTTAATTTGCAATGTAAAAAAATAAAATCTGAAAAGGGGTAAAAATAAAATTTCTTGGGGGTTCCAACCCCACAACCTTAGTAGGTTCGCATCACATTGCAATTATTTTGTACTTCACTTGTACAACTTCTTAGACATGTAACCAATTTGATTTTGAGTGCAGGCATTGTCGAACGGGAGATATCGGAGCTGCCTACACAGGGCGGTGGTGAACCGGTACAAAGTGCGGAGGTCGTTGGTGTTCTTTGTGAGCCCGCGCGAGGACAAGGTTGTGAGGCCGCCGAAGGATCTGGTGTGCAGGGGGCCAAGGTTGTACCCTGACTTCACGTGGTCCGATCTCCTCGACTTCACTCAGAACCACTATCGAGCAGATGTCACCACTCTCCAGAGCTTCATCCATTGGCTTCAGCTATCTTCCAAGCACCCCCACTTTTAGTCTCTTCTCTTTTTCGTCCCCTGTATTCATCAATTATTTCACCTACGTCCACTTCTTTCAGATGGACGAGTCGATAATCTATTTTATAGTCATGTCAATAAGTTCCTTTTTTTCTCTTCTATTTATAATATTTAATGCTTTTGAATTACTGCATCATCACCATACATATATATAGATATGATTATTTCGATATGGAAATTATTAATGCGTACTTTGCATTAAGTCATAATCTCCAGTACACTAAAGTATTAATTTTGTTCATATACGATACATTATTAATATATTTTAATATAATTGTTTATTTGTTTATTAAAATAATGAGTTTGCATCAAGATGGGGTCAACTAATCCCGCTCGAATTTTAATAGCTCCGCCCTGAAGACATGCATGAATATATGATGTGAAAACTGTTTATCCGGGGAGAAAATAATATTTAAGAAAACATACAAAGGAATCATGTAAAAACAATGTAACAAATACGCAGTTTGATCATAAAAGTTTTGGTTATGGAATGTATTAAAAATGTCATTCCTTTTGTATCTCACAAACTCTATAAAATAGTCCTCATCTTTTATCAAAATTTTACTATCTTCCAATATCTCTAAACTTTTGCAAATATGCCCCCTCTAATAATTCAAAAACGTGAAATTAGTCCTTCACCCTCAACCTTTCGTTCTTCCATCAAAAATATCATTGAAATTATTTTTAAAGAAGTTAAAGTCCAAAAGACCCTTCAAATTCAGTCCTGTCTTATGTATCTGTCTCATTAGATGCCTCCAAAATTGAAGAATTGCCTTCGGAGTGCATCAATTAGTTTTGGATAATATATCTATATACAGGGGTGGACCCAGGGCTATGAGTCAGGGGTGACGATACACAAATTATTGTTAAATTATATATCAAAACCTTCTTACGAAGTAGCGAACAAAGAGAATATCTCATTAAAACTGTTAGATTGACATTTATATTTTATTATATAGCGAGTAAAACTAATATCTTATTATTATTTATAATAATAATGAGATTTTTAAAATTAATTTTTATTAATGTGTAGCTTTTTAATTAATTTAAAAAAAGAATTAAACAAACAAAAACTTACGACATATTATTGTTACGTATATACAATTATTTCTCTAACTCATTTATTCATAATTATATCTAAAGAGATTCAGTACCTAGCTCTAGCTAAATTTATATGTAGTTCAAGGTATTAAATTTCCCGAATATCCATCGGCATGGCCATTGAAAATCTTTTTTCGAAGATATGCGAAACGATATATCCATCGGCATACCTATCGATTTACCTATGAGATATCCATCGACAAGCAATACATCCGTAAAACGAAAAGTGCGAAACGACATCGGCAAGCGGTATTTAAAACCTTGATGTAGTTACATAATTTTTTTGTACCAAAAATAAAATTGTCAGTGAAATAGGATAAGCAAAATAGTGTACAAAAAGGTATGTAGCAAGGTTCGATCCTTCACCATGTGTGATGTTCAAAATGGTTTAATCCACTGAACCAATTTTGCTAAGCTGTTGTACAAGACATTTTTAAATATATGTACATAATTTGAATAATTTAATTTCAGATTTTTAACGTAAAGATTTCAGATGGACAACCCGAGGTGACATCGGCCACCCCCGATCGTGGCTGAGTCCGCCCCTGTCTATATACACATTAAAATGAATTTTTCAATATATATATATACCCAAAATAGTATAAAAAAATATTACTTATATTTAATTGTTCGTGGCAATAATTCTCAATGTATCAAAATTGAGATTCTAGATTTTGATTCTATTATCTTTATTTTATTAAGTGGCACGTAGAGTGTTCTAATTAAGGGGTATTTGTGGCAATATTGGTTAACATGTGTGTGGCCATTTAGTAGTTATATAGCCAATGTGAAAAAATTATGACAATAGTACCTATTTTGCCCTAATCACAGATTATATAATCCATCCAATTAAGCATCCCCTATCTTTTTTATTTTTTTATTTTTTTCTTTTTCTGCATCATCCTTCCTCTCTTAAAGCGTCCGCTTTCTTCTTTTTTTTTTTCTTCTTCTGCATTGTCCTTCCTCTCTTCGTTCTTTTCTTCTTATACTCTTAAGCCTGTAATAAAAATGGCGAGTGAGAGTACTTACTCAAATCCTGGTTCTAGGCGTGTAGATCGACCAAGGAATTTTTCTCAGTCCTATGATGTGTTTTTACATATGATCAAGGGAGATCATCATATAATCATGCAAACACACTCAAAATACAGCGAGACATTAAGGTGACGTTTGGTTAACTGGTTTGGAAAATCAATTTCGTAATTCGGTTTGGGAAACCAGTCTGAGAATTTAGTTTACCAAACCAGTTTGAGAGTTTGATTTTTGAAACAGTGTTTGGTTAGTCTTTTCTTAATTTGTGGTTGATTTTAAATGAAAAAAATACAGTAGAGCACAATTTATGTTACTAAAAAGAAAGTATATTTTAATATTTGAAAGTAATATATATTAATATTATGTCTAAAAAATATTTGCCATAATACAAAAAATTGTTCATATTTCATGACTCTAATTACATGATTAAACATATACATAAAGTAGTAAATATTTCATTTCAAGAGTTTATATCATTGTAATTAAGTTAGTCTTTAATAATATACATAATTTAAGTATATTTGTTAATGAGATAGTAATATCATTGAAATTTATAATTATATATAAAAATAATTTTAATAATTTATTATATAAGTTAATTTCAAAGTTAATATATTATTATAAATACTATAATAATATTATAGAATGATAATATATTATTATTGTTTTATTTTGTACGATTGAGTTGAAGACCAAAGACAGAAAACAACTTCAAGTCGTTTTCTGTTTTCCTTTATTACAATTTCAGTGGTCTGCGAGACCAGTCTCATAAATAAGAGACAACTGGCAATCAAACGTGGTCTGCGAAACCAATATGACACTATTTGAAACCAAAACCAGAAACTAGTCTCCGAGACCATAACCAAACGCCATCAAAATCTCTTCCGAATCTGACAAATAAATAAGTTTTTAGTTTGGCTCTTTGTTTTTAAACAATGCATCAACACTCAAAGTTTCGAAAGTCAAAAACATTCTTCCAGATTTCAAAAAGATGAAATCTTTTGAAACCAAACTCACGATGAAAATTAGGGTTATTATTGTTATAATCAGGAACGGGTTCAAAGCGTGAGTCTCGCTACGGTTGATCAGGCTTAGGCGCATAACCCAACCATTTTGTCGGAGGAGCAATGCTTTCGTTGGTGGTTTTTGTAAGCTTAGAGAGAGAGAACATGTTGACCAAGAACGAGGTCAATCAACGACACAAAATAAGAAGGCAATGAAATTTGTGGGATTGATTTAATGAGAATGTCAACGCTACCTCTTCTAATGTAATTCCCTTAATTGTAGGGATAATATTTTGGCTTTTCTAGTAGTATACATAGAGTTGTATCCTCTTCGTAAAAATGCGATTTTTCCATTTTTTGTAACTTGTGACATCTTTTATTACAAAGAGTATTCTTCCCAAAATAAATTATCTTTCTCTTTGTTATAGTGTGTGTGCTTTCGTTTAAATCCATTAGTGCAACCAACATTTTGTATCAGTAGGGGTCTACAAAAAAGACACTAAACCGAATCTAAAACCGATAACATTAATTTACTGATTTTTTCGCTATCGAAAATTTATGCTTTTTTTGAACTACCAAAATGCGGTTTAAACCGCTACCGTTTTTTTCTAAATGGTGGCGGTTACAGTTTTCACTGTAAAAGCCACTACCGATTACCGATTAACCCGATAATAAATGTATATGTTTTTATATATTTAAAAATTGATAAATGTTAAACGTTTAGCATTTAATATCTATATAATAATATTTTGGCATTATTTTTTTGCTTCATATATTCATTCAGTCTTATTTTATTTTAAACAATTTGTAATTATTTCTTTCCGTTCGAATAAGAATTAATACAGACCGTAAGTGAATTGACTTCATTCTTTTTAATTTCATCGATTGGTTCATTATTAATTTTTAGTAGTAGTTTTATTTTTCAAATATATGATGATTATATAGCATCTTGTCAAAATTCGTTTAAAATCGAATTTAAAACCGATATATCGGTAACTGGTAAAATTTATTTTTAACTTCAATAGCGCGGGTTTCGGTCTTAAAAGTGAAAAAACCAGAAATACGGTAATCTGTATAAATAGTTATGAAAACCAAACCGAAGACTCGTCTGTTTACCCCTAGGTATCATAGCTCAAGTGATATAGTACATGTCGTCACCCAAGAAGGCTGTCACAGAAGAGATGACAACCACGAAGAATTGAAGGAAGGAAACGTCACACTGAATTATTTTATGCTCATTAAGAGAAACTACTCAGTGTGGGCGCTAAAGATGAGAATGAATCTTCCAGCCCAAGGAGTTTCAAAGGCTGTAATAGACGCTGGAGTAGAAGTTTGGAAGGATAGGATATCACTTACGGCCATATATTAGGGAGTTTCAGAATATGTTACTCTCGTGATAACAGAGAAGGATTCCATAAAAGAAGCACGAGAGACGCTTCATCGACTTGCCCAGGCAAGCTCAGGTACGTAGCTCCCAACTCCCACTTTGAACTATGTGTGGATACAAACGGCGATAGGCCCGGCTCAATATCAAGACATGTGTCGCTACAGTGTTTGGTCTATATTTCGGCATCTACAATATATATACTTTTTTCACACATATCCATATTAAAAAGAGGGTAATAAAAAAATTATCCTGGGAGTATTGGTGTAAATACATTACCAAATTCGAATTTTGGATTTGAATTTGTCCTTTCAGAAATAAATTCAAATTCATAATTTTCTAGATCCAGAAAATCCCGATCTATAAATTTGCTCTTATTTTGTTTGTTTGTTTTTTAAGAGTTATTTGGGAGTATTTAAGATCTAATAGAATTCTGATTGAGATATAAATATATAATCCGGAAAAATTCATAACTATAACTGTTGATTTCGGTTTTTTCCGGAAAAAAAAAATACAATAACCAGGTTTCTAAAGTTAATGTATTATAGCATTACCTAGAGATATGGGAAGATATTGCCTAAGGATAAATTCTAAAACAACTTGTGACCAACGACCCTCCAGAGATCTAATATATTCTTTCTTTCTATCGCCTCTCAGTATCATATGTAGCAATTTAAAATAAAAAAAAATATAAAAAAAATAAAAAACATTATCAACATGCATGAATAATTATCAAAGAAACACGTAGAGACATTTATTAGCCAATGAAAAATTAGGCCCCACTTGCAATTCCTTATGAATTTTGGGTCTTATGATCTCTTCTCCTTAGTTTTGAGAACGATATTATATGTATAACAATTAGCTGAACACCATTAAAATGTTCGGAGATCTATATATCAACGAGCTTCTACACTCGTGCACGTGACATCATTCAAGGATACGGCTTCTTCGCTAACTAATTGGCCTCCGATTGCAGTAATTCTGCTCTTGAACACAAACGCAGGTTGTTTTGGGGCAGGCAAAGCGGTGTCATTTCCCAACATGGACACGACGGTTGACATGTTAGGACGATCCTCTGCGTAATCTTGCGCGCACAACAACCCAATTTGAATGCACTTTAAAGCTTCGCTGCCAAACGATTCGTCTAGAAACGGATCCACCAGCTCCAAAGATCTTCCTTCTTTCCATAGTTCCCATACCTGAAGAATTGCTTGCGTTACTAACATGTTGAATTTTCTCGTGTCGATCGTATTATTGAATAAGATTACATCTAGTGGATGAACATTTGAGCTTGTATAATTGAGATATAAGGTTTATATTATATTATCTTCCAAAAATAATATTATATTAAGTTTATTACACTTACATGTCCGACCAAGTTGAGGCCGGGGTCGTTCTCATTGGAGTAAGCGGTGTTTTTCTTGCCGGTGACTATCTCAAGCAGCAAAACGCCAAAGCTATACACGTCTGACTTCGTAGAAAAACGTCCAGCCATTGCGTATTCTGGAGACATATAGCCACTGCAATAGCATAAACGATATTATTGATGTTCGGTAGAGAAAAACTTTGTACGAAACACTGTAAAACAAAGTAAATGCATTAGTTTAAATTATATCTAAACAAGTAGTTCAACCTACGATTAAACTAAAGTTAATGAGGATATATATTTAAAGTATAAATTATACATAAATAATTTACAAAACCAATTATATAACACGGGGGTCTAATAAAAAATACGTACAGCAAATTATCAGAATACGCTTACGAAATTAATGTTTTCATAAGTATAGAAACCTAAATAAACAGAACTTACTATGTACCCACGACCCGGTTTGTGTTGACTTCAATTTGGTCGCCTTTGAAAATTCTAGCCATGCCAAAATCCGCAATCTTCGGTTCCATAGAGGCATCTATGAGAATGTTGCTCGCTTTTAAATCTCTATGGACAATCCTTAATCTCGAATCTTGATGTAGGTACAACAGTCCTCGAGCGATTCCTAAGATGATCTCTGAGCGTTTTTCCCAATTCAGTAGTTTCCTGTTGGTTTCATCTGATAGCAAGAGATCGGAAAACTTCATGGTTTAGTCTTTTAACATTGGCTATAAGGGAATAAAAAACGCGCATACCGAAAATGAAAAGGTCCAAGCTTTTGTTCGGCAAGTACTCGTAGACGAGCATATTCTCTTCATTTGTAAACGCAGTACCCGACGAGTCCGACAAGGTTTCTGTGTTGAAGTTTCGCAATGAGCGTGACTTCATTCTTGAACTCTTCAACCCCTTGACACGAATTCTTGGATAGCCGTTTCACTGCTATTTCCTTTCCATCTCGGAGCACACCCTGAATATTTCATTATCCAATTATGAGAGATGGAGTTGATAAGTATCACGAAGTTCTATTATGAAATCAATATTTGAGAAGTTAACCATTACAATCCACGTCCTTTTTGCGTATCCATCTAGTTACGTACGAGAACCGTTATTTTATATTGATGCTTGTTTGAGATTTATGAGCTCAATACTAGTAACATATAAACCTATATTAAAGAAGCATAAACTATAACTTACCATAGAATTTAAAATTAATAGTTAAAAGTACCTTATAAACTGGGCCGAACCCACCTTCGCCGAGCTTGTTATGGTCGGAGAAGTTATCGGTGGCTGCAGTGATGTTGCTTAGGTTGAAGAATGGCAACTCCGTGGTTGCTTTGGTTTCATCAAGCTCCTTGTCGGAACCGGCTAGAGTCATCGAGAGACTTGCCAAAATATCTCTCTCCTCTTAGCACGGAATAAAGATTCATCAAATTTGATGTTTATAAAAATAATTATATATATATATATATATGTGTGTGTGTATGTGTGTACAACCAACCAATATAGAGATGTACCTTTTCTGTTCTTCTTGACCCAGCAAAGGGCAGAGACTAAAATGAGAAACAACGCAGCAATAGAGCCCAAAGCAATTGCTAGCTTTACAGTTTTGCTTTTCAAACCACTCGAATCTCTTGTGTACTCTCCTGCATTTTACATGCACCACAACAATCAATCAAGTTTTTCTAAGGGTTTACTCATATGTGGTTAACACAAATATTATGTTATACGTATATCAAATTATTAGACATTTAGACCACCTTTCTTCAACCAAAAGTCGGGCCACACACACACACACACATATATATATATATTATAAATTATATTATAATATGATAATAGCAACAATATGATGTTTTTAAGTTATAGTCGACAGTATATTTAAGACGCGAATTATTCAAAGTTAGTAAAATAATAGCTCCATCCAATTTTTATTTAAAAAAATAAAAATAAAAACAATAGAGTGACATACTCCACACAATTTTAGTTTTAATCTTTTTTATATTTATTTATAACTATATGAGTCTCTCCTCTATTACCGCTTTTTGTTTTCTTCTAATTAACAAAATCTGACAGAGTTAAAGTTTTACTAAACTTTTTCTATCACGAAACGAATCTGAGTAACCTACCGGCGCGCAGTTGACTACAACTTAAGACTCATTATGTTTTTATCATCCATATTATATATATATATATATATATATATATATATATATATTAATATACGTACGTAGTGTGATTGCGTCAACTCGAATATAAAGATCTTGACCCACTCCAGAATAAGTTCGTGTATCCGCCAGATCACCATACCACATCAAGCACCCGGTCCCACCACCGGTCTCCTTCGCATTTGCATAAGCCATGCAAGAACAATTCATCTGGCACTGGCGCTCACACGCCGCCAAATCCAAACTCATCTCCACATGTGCCGTTGAAGAGTCGGGCACCTTCGCGCTCGCCAGCTTCACGAACCCTTCTCCACTCCCGCACGTGCGGGCCCCTCTGACCCGCACGCATCCACCCGACCCGTCTCGCAAGAACCATTCCCTGGTCGACTTAGGCATGTACCCGGGTAGGCACTTGCATATGAACCCGTTTGGCGCCGACGGGTCGCAGTACCCGTTTGCCCCACACTTTTTATAACTGTCGCACAACTCCTTTGGAACCGACCAGTACTCGACCCATTGATTGTGCCACGTGGCCCGAAACATGGTTCCTGATTCCGTTACCACCATTCTAGAATATACGGATTTGTTTTGTATATCTGTCCTGATGGTCACTTGATCTTCATTGTCAACAAAACTAGAGTTGAAGATGAAATTCCGGTTCATATCGGGCACACCGCTCCATCTCTTTCCGGTCCAAGACCCACTCCGCCACAGTGGAACGCCATCTTCACGGATTCATACAAGAAATTAAAAGAATATTATTAGTTATAACTTAAAATATCATTAATACTCTTTGCATTTAACTCGGTATGGATTGCGCTTTTAAATTATTGGTATCAACTCTTACTAGCTAGTATCATATTGTAAGTTGAATGTTCTTATTAGTTTGTCCCTGAAGCTCTTATATTTACTTATTTTTCCACTCAACCTTTTTTATATGTACCAAAAAATTGCTCATTTTCCGTAAAATCCTGTATAATATTTTTCATTAAAACAAAACTGTAAAATCGTCATTTCCGATAGGGAGATTTGATTTCGCACACCCTTTACTTTCAATCTTCGCAAAACTATACTCTCTAATTTAAAGTTGCTAAAATATACTGTCAAAATATAATTCAGGACAACACCTTTTTGATTAAATAAAACCTAATTACCGCTAAATTATGGTTTTCTCCCAAACTCCTAGTATTGGTCCATCACCCACGCGGAGCTTCATCACCTCATGATCATCTTTCTGCCTCACCCTAGTCAATTTCGTCTTCTTGTTGAGCATCGTGTGTTATATTTCTGACGTATCTTGTATTCTGGTATTTGATCACTCTGTATTTTGTGTTGTTTAGTGTATTTTTGTATCAATTCTGTAAAGTTGAACTCATAATTGGTAAAATGTGTTCTTTTTGAAAAACTCTGAACAATTTGTAATTAGTATATATTTTTAGAATATATACTAATTACAAATTTGTAAATAGGACTAAGAGTATATAAAACAGAACTCTTATATTGTGTTTAATTTGTAATTTGGATTTTGGAAAAACGAATATGTATTCATACTAAAGTACTCTTAAGGTTGTATGATTGAAATTAAAGATGAACTTTTATAAATTAATAATGTTGCGACTGCCAAAATTTATTATATTATATTATATTATTATCGAGTTGTTAATTTATAAAGTATTAATTATATAATTGTTATAATTACAATTTAAAAAATCCCTTTATAGCATGTCAAGAATACTAACATGTATCTCTAACCATAAAACGTAGTTTAAAGACGACATAACTAAATTAGAGCATGTTTCATTCAATGATGCAATTTTAGCGACAATCACTTTGAAGTTTGAACAATTTTTTGTAACGTCAAGAAAATACAACACCGTGCCTTTTTAATTCTATACGGAAACTTAGAGATATGAACTTAAATAAGACATGAATTTCAAGAATAACCAAATAACATCATAATCATTTTAAAACATTACATGATTAGTTTTTTTTTTTATGTAATTTGGCTTTATTGATTTCATAACTAGAGATGTAATGTTATATTCTATTTATAATTATTTAAAAAATTAATTATTTAATATTATTATTTTTATATTGAATTAGTAATTTATATATTAGTTGGGGACTGAACAATAGTTATAAATACATAATTTAAATATATATATATATAAGTATTATCCTATAAACTTAACGGATTAGTACTTTAACTAGTTAGGCCCGGGACAAGATAAACTAAATAATTATTTTAATAATATGACAAGAATGACAAACCTTTGAGAAGTTACAAAAGATAAGTTATAACAAAATAGAAAGGCACACTATGAATGAAAGAAAAAAAACACCGGCCTTGCGACAAGGCTTACGCCTGGCCTAAAGCCCAATTGTTTTTGTTTTTTAAACGTTAGATCAAGGGCCCAAAATCATATTCTAAGGGCCTAAAATTTTATCTCAAAAAACACTATGGCTTGGTTGCGAAGTGTAAATCACGATTATTTTAACCTAAAAACAGCAAGTGAGCTTTAAAGTTTAAACCTTCGCGTCGTCTTTAAATAATTATTTGTGATTTTTTATATTTAAGTAGATTGTATAAAAAAAATAGATTTTTAAATCACCAATAGTGTTTAAACCATCGTGTTTAAATAAGTTTAAACTATTGTGTCGTGTTTAAATAAGTATTTGTGTATTATTTGCGTTGTGATTTTATAAATTATCTTATTAAGAGTTTTTCAAAATTAGACTTCACCACAAGCCTCTCGATCCTCGGGGTTGGCCTCGAAATGGAATATTGTTGTCAATGATTTTACACGACTTAGTTTTAAAAAACAAGAGTGAAAATTAGGTCTTTTTAAAATATATAAAAGGATTATTGTACTCAAGTTGTTCGAAAATAGGCGGCATAAAGCTTACTTAAATAAATTGTGGCAATAGTATCTAATTTTTTTTTGTGAATCAGTAAGCCTCATCTACTTAATTTTTTTATTTTTTTTTACTAATTTTGTTAGTGATGACATCAATGCATATCAAACAAAGAAACTCAAACTATCAAAAACCCATGAAAATAAAAATAAACTTGTATGTAAACACAAATTCTTGAACATCAACGATGCAAATGTCAAATTCTTCTTTTTCTTCTCAATTTCTCTCTCGAATTCTGAGTCCATCTCTTTAATAACATTGCGATTTGCGTTGTTGACGTCATCATCGATGAAAACAGTTTAAAAAAAAAATAACGAAGTAGATGAGGTCTATGAATTCACAAAAAAAGGTGAACTTAAGTACTTTTGTTACAATTTTTTTTAAATTTTATGCCCCCCTATTTCCTAACAACTTAGTTACTTCTATCAGCAATAATTGTTGGAAATTTGTTCAAGGTTGAAAACGTCACGGCTTGAATCGCGCATAAGATCACTTTCCTATTGGGTATTTATTGAATCAATAAATTCCAATAATAACCGTGTAGAAGAATACGTATTTGTGTTTGGTTGTATTCAACAGGTGTAACGACTTTATACAAAGTAATAAACATTCGGAGGATAATTAAACTGACCAAAAAAAAAGAGCTTATTATGATATTTACTCAAAGCTATACATGATACTAGATTTCAAATACGCTCGTACCAACCTTTGTACAAGTATGATTGTGGATATCCATTCGGGTCGATCCTGTAAGAAGAAGTTCCGGTTCCCGGATCGTCCGCGGACTTCCACGACGTTAGGAACAGCTCCGATCCGGATCTCAGGTACACCCCGAGCGTCATGAACGGAATCATAGTGTCCGTGGGGTGGTCAAAACTCTGCCAGATAACCAGGGACGGAACTAGGAATTAGCCTAGGGGGTGACGAAAAAAAGGACATAAAATATTATAATATAAGCTCGGCGAACTCCATGTAACCATGATAGAAACCGGTTGAACAAATATGATTGATAACTTAGATATTGTCTTTCTACTTCCTAAGCTGATTTGGACCCAACTTAATATAAGCTCGGCGAATTTCATCACGCTTATTGGTTAGATACTTCCAAATTTTTGGACGTAAAACCGAGTCACGTTCTACTTTGCCGATATCAAAATCAACATCAACTTCGACTCTTCCTAACTTTGACACACGATGGTATTCAATTGTGGGCACTTGAATTGGCGTAACAACATTTTTTTTATTAAAAAATAATCAACTATCGGTATTTTCACAGAACCAACCCAATTTAGTTTTTACATCCTATAAATAATCTATCATATCTGACTATATAAATTCAACCAAAAATTATTCTCTAATCATAATTAAGTAATATCACAGTATTGCTGGTTTACTTTGATAATGAGAACGATAAGGCTAACTGCTAAGGAGGCAAGACGGCAATGATGGAACGAGATGACCGATGCAATATGAAAATAAAACCCGAACGAAAGAAGACTTTGCTGAAAAAGATGATATGATTTAATTATATCAAGATAGTGCGAGGAAGATTTGAAGCTGGACCGTGTGCTTCCCTAGAGACGGAGGAAAATAGTCACCGTGAGAGGAGTCGGAGGAAGGAATGAACGCGGGCTGCAATTGGAATCTGTAATCCTTCCACTTCTATTGCCCTTAATGTGGCAAGGCCACTTTCCCTCCATTCTTTTACACACTTTTACATCAACTTTTTTTTTATTAATATAATGATATATAATAAAAAAAAATTCTTTGCTGAAAAGTTGGGGGTGACATTTGTCACCCCCACTACCTAATAGTTCCGTCCCTGCAGATAACCCTTCCGCGTTGATCGGACAGAGCGAGATTCCCAACGTCGAGAAGCCGAGCAACAGGAGCCGAACCATTCCCTAAGGAGACGTTCGCCGACCAAACTGTAAGCTTTCTGACTCCGGCATAGATGGCGAGGCCTCTCAGGCCATCGACGGCCAAGACTCCAGAAGTGTCGTTGATGGGGTCGTCTCTATTGGCGACCCAAACGACAGTGTCCGGAATCGCGCTGTACCAAATTCCAACATAGCGGTTTCGCGACTTCCCGGGGCTGAAGAAGCCGAGCGCAAAGGTCTTGGTACCGGAGAGCAGAACATCACCATCGACGTCTCTGATCGGATTCCCGGCGGTGATGGCGTCGATGGAATAACAGCGTGGCAGGATCAGCAGGCCAAACACGAAGTTGATGATCACAATCATACTTATATGTTGTGTCGATGAAGTACTAGATTTGTGAACGCGGAGTTTATTTTCCTTATATAATAATATCTCGTCTTTTTTTATAATCTTTTGTATATGCATAGTAGGCAGGTGAGGTTATAATGGTGGTAAGGCCCAACTAATTTAATTATAGGCATGTCAATTTCTAAGTCGTTGCTCCAAAACATACGTTAACCAAGTCTTTTTTGGTCAGATCGCTGCGATTCTTTCAGCATGTACGACAAAAGGGAACATAAAACTTACTGGTTTTAAGAAGAGGCCCTTTTTATCTCTGGCAGGCCAACATAATTAAGAGCTTCCAGAAATGTACTTTTTAAGCTCGCCTCTGGAACGTATTCGAACCTTTCACTACATACTTCATATTAATTACAATTTCATTTCATGTTTCAAAAATAGTAATTTTTATTTTTAAAACGAATTATGACAAAAGTGAACCTTAGAGAACATAACTCTAAAATATTGGCTGATGATACAATGTTTTAACAATAAATGCAAGTTCTTAGTGGACCTTCATTTTAATGTATACTAACTTGCTAACTGTGACTTTGAATTTGAATATTAATGAATATATTTAAATAATGAAAATGACATAAAAATAATAATTTAAACACCATACATAATTTATTTTTAGACGATTTTCTTTATTTGTGATCTTTCTACAATGTTGTAGGATTATATATGTAACTATTTTTTCCGTTATTGTCTCGCAAGACTTGAAGTAAGAGTTAAAGAAAAATAATTGTTTTCTAATAAATCATTGCATAGTTCCTGTAAAAATTAACTAAAATAAACAAATGACTCATGAATTAATGCATAAATTATGCAATAGTGTACAACTACTGATAATATTAAATTTAATATGATAAACACTGACTCTTTAAATGCAAAGTACAGTATATCGCAGGAGCTACTCTGTCTTTCTCATAGCCTAGCTTTCGCTATAATGTGTAGCTTCTACAATCAATATTACAGGCCCCAAAAAATCCTCATATTAATGATTCACCGAAAGCCTCAAAAAAGGTTAGGCCGGCCATGGTCTTGGGAGTTCGTTTATGAACTTGCCACAACGTTTTTCCATGGGGACGTCGGCCAGTGATCGTTGTAGGGCTCCACCGTAACGAATGTTCCAGACCAATGGAAAACTCTGGCAACGTCTTTGTCCTCCATCAGCGTCTTCAACCTCGAGTCATGCTCCTCCAACAACTGAAGTCGCCTTTTCACCAAGCGACTGCCTCGACATTCACGCAGAATGCGGAGCTCCACTCGCTCAGATAGTAGAGAACTTCAAAATTCATGTTCCCTTTCACAGCATTGACTGCCATGATGAATTCGTCTCTTCTAGCTTCCTGACTCTGAGGCGTCTTTCGAACCAGGATGTCAACGATCTTGGTTCCTAGCAGCTTGATAAATACGACCGAATCTTTCTTTGCAATTTTTTCACATCGACGAATCATGTCCAACTAGTGCTGACAGTGTAACATAGCATAAACTTGCTTTTGAGAATGTTGCAACAACTCTGTAAGCTCCACTACTGGTTGTTGACATCAAAAAGGCGTAACTCGTCAGTTCTCCACTGCCAGAGAGTATAAATGAACATAAATATTAAGGAGAAAGCCTTGTAAAAATTGACATTCAAGAGGTGTTCTTTCTCATTTCTTCCTATTAGAACCGAAATGATCTTTGAGGTGTTATTCAAAAAGATTTTGTTAGGGTTTCTTAGAGAGATAGAGGCGATGAAAGATTTTAGTCTCTGCTCTTGAGATAGAGTATGGGCCAGATTTGTGTGAAGAGAGGAGAAAAATAAGCTTCCATTCACTTCCATTTCCCCAAATGCTTCATAGTGGTTCTAGATTGAAAACCACTCCAACCTTATATTGACTTCATTTTAATTACTTACGGGAGACATGTTGGGGTTGTATTAGAGGTCTATCATGGATGTCATGCACTTTTATGAGGCCGTTAATTCATTTGGGACGTGTATAAGACAAACGCGTAAGACAAAATGATTTTAGACTTTCTTTGATTTCTAACTCCATTTACGATATATTTCATTTATCTCTCAGCATAAATCTATATATATATATAAAAGGAAAATCTTTCCACAATTTAAGTATACCATAACGAGTCAAGGATTTGAGATTCCTATTTTGTTAGAATTCAGAATTTTTTTAATAAAAAAGCAATTCACGTACTTATTTCTTTGTTTCATTCATCGACCACTGTTAATTTTATTTCTCTCTTTCATTCATAAAGGACTGTAATTGAAACTCACATTAATATGATTCTTAAACGTTTTTTAAGACTGAGAAGACAAATAGTTTTTATTTATTAAACTATATAAGTGAATGAGTTAAAAAATCATTTTGTCCCTTTCTTTCTACGTTTCGGTTCTTCTTCGTTTCTCCCGGCGAACCACCATCTCCACAGTAAGTAATTGTTCTTTTTTTTTTCCTCACGGAAGTTTTACACGATCGCACTCCGGTTCTCAGACCCGTCTCGCCCCTTTTTGCTGTATGACGAGCATCACCCAAGTTTCTCCGCTCTCAGTCTCTGGTACATAAGCTTTAACAGAACTATGTAATTCTCTTTCATCTTTTATTTTCAGTTCATGTGTTTGGCTTTGTCTTGAGCTGTATTTGGAGCTATATTTGGGGCGGTGATCACTTGATTTGTATTTAGATCGTTTCTAAAAAATAAAAATAAAAAAATCGGTTTCAGCCTCTTAATGGATTGTGCCATTTACCTGTTTGACAAAAGTACTTAAAGAATTTTTGGTTTTTTAATTCTTGACGCTGTATATATCTTGAGAAAAAGCTCGCCAAAAAAGCTTCGGTGAGTTTGTCATTTTCCGGAGTTTGGATTCAAAAAATTTACGGTTAATTTTATTCCGTTTTAGACATTGTCTTTCCTTTAATTGATTTTTCAGTGGGATTTCTACAAGTAGGAACAACTTCCTCGGCATTTTCGGTGAGTTTCTTATTTCCCGGAGTTCGATCTCAAATTTATCCGATGAGTTCTATTTGATTTTTGGGCATTGTCTATCATTTTGTTGATTTTCATTGAGATTTCTTCAATCAAGAGAAAGTTCCTTGCGTTTTCGGTGATATTTCTTTTAGTATCGCAGGATTACCTAATCCTCTAAGAGATGCACCAAAAAGTGCACATTGTTAATGTTATTACTTATTAAGGTTAGTCAAATTCAAGCATAATTGTTATGGAAGTTAACATTTGAAACATTTTAGTTTTGTCCTTAGAACTTCTTGAAAATGTCTTTAAATTGATCTACATATATTATATGCAGAGGAGAATCTCACGAGCTGACTAGAAGCAGATTCCATGTGTAGCAACATTTTCTGCATAGTTTCGAACTATGTCTGCTTCCAATTGGAAGGCAGTTTCGATATTTTTTTTGTTTCAGGGAGGTGAAGCTGGTAAATCAAAAGAAGAGGAAGTAGACACGGTCACTATGGTTTAGAGCACAAGAAGTTAAAAAAAATTTGGTGTGAAGATCAATGCGACAAAAAAAAAAGATTTTATTGGTATTACACCTTCTTGGCTTCGTTTATTGTAACCAAGGTATTAAATTTCTCGAATATTCAACGGCATGCTCATCGAAAATATTTTTTTAAGGATATGCGAAACGATATATCCATCAACATATCCATCGACTTACCTATGAGATACACACCGACAAGCGATATATCCGTAAAATGAAAAGTGCGAAACGACATCGGCAAGCGGTATTTAAAACCTTGATTGTAACATAAGTCTTCCAGAGGGAAAGAATATTATCATATGTAGTAGAGAAGTCTAGACTAGAGTAATAAAAAAAATGGTACAGCTCCTCGCAGTCCATTACTTCACGAATTTTGTATGTAAGATCAACTGTCGTGTAATTATTTTTATATTTAATTCTAATCTTTACACGTTTACATCATTTGTTTATATTTTATTTATAGGTTTTCTGTGCATAAAAAAAAAAACCTATACGCTATACCATACAAACGTTTTGTTAGTTATATCACAAATAATTTGAGTTCAAGAGTCTCATTTGTTTTATTACGAGAAAAGAAAAAGTGATGAATTTAAATCCCCGGTTATGTTGAAACCCAGAAATGCATATGTCCATTGAGTATGACTGACAATATACGATAATTTCAACATAAAGATATTGTTTGTGTTAATTAAAACTTAAATAATTGGATTAATTTAGACTTCTGATCAATATCTCAAAGGATTAATGTGTAGGCTTTAGGCGTTGTCTCTCATGAATTATATTTTAAAGTCGTGACATTTCATTGGTGCATTTTATTTTACCTATATATAGAGATTTAGTGAAACATGAAAGATGAAATGGGATTGTTCTTATTTGTATGTTTTCTAACTAATCTCTATCATTGCTCTTACTACTGTCCTTATGTTAGTAATTTGTAATACTTTTTTTCAAGAATAATGCATGAAGTTAAATCCAAAAATAAAAATAAATGGATAGGAATATCAATATCAATACAAAATACGAACGTGCATACTATTTTTATTTGTTGAAGGTAATTGGCTAAAACAAAAATTAACAAACCAATTTCCATTTTTTCTAACGCATAAGTGTTTTCTAATAAAGAATAGTGGAAACCGGAAAGCTTCTAAGCTTGGACGTGATATTTATGGATAACATCTTATTTTTTTAATTATTTTGGATGATATTGCTTGGACATGATATTTATGGATAACATCGTTTTTTCTTGATTGCTTTTCTTAAGACTTTTTCTTTCTTTGCACTGCTTTTAATTAGCTTTAGAGTAGTATACTATTTTATGTTTTTTGAGCTATATTTTTCATGTTTTACAGTTTGATTATTCATCATTTTTTTGAGACAATTCTCTATTTGAAAATATATGTGCTCTTAAAAAAATCAAAAAAAAAAAAATTCAGCAACTGTTAATGTAAATATAACTGGAAGAAAAAGAAAAAAAAAAACAAAGTCTAAGATAATACAGTTTTATCTAATTTTAATGAAAAAAAAAAATTAAATTAGAAGAAGTAATTAAATTACCAATTTAAGTTTCTATTAACTTTATCGACACCGTGCGAAGCGCGGTGCCAGTCTACTAGTTTAGTGTAAAGCATGAATATAATATCATTAAGGATCAGTTTTTAAAGTCCAAAAATCTAAATGGGGCACAATTGCAAAAAAAAATTGCAATTATTGGCCATAGTGTAACTTATCTAAAAGTTGGGAATCTTGATGAAAATATTGGTTTGAACACATCAATCTCTCATAATTTTTTATGTAGATTCCAAAATTAATATTTTGGTTTCATCCAGGACTTGTAAATATTCATTCCGACCTAGTTAACTTTTTAGTCAATTTTAAGATAAAAAGTCTAATTTTAAGATAATTCGTGTGGGTCATATTTTCCCCTCGTGATGAAATGATTTTTGTATCATACCTTTTCCTTCTTTATTTCCATGCGTCGTGATACAAGCCATTATTATCCGTACAACGATCCAGATATCGGATAATAACCATTTCACAAGATCTGATAAATATTATGCAATTTAATATTCATAAATCATTATTAATAATCTAGTCTATAGGAAATAAATAGAAAGCAGTATATGATCGCATTTATTAACCCAAAGCATAAGGCCGTAAATTAGTTGACGACTTCCGGTTGCGCGTTCTGAATTGGGCAGGGTTCCGCCGGTGCTGAGGAAACACCCGTGATCTTCCGGGATATTCTCCTGGATTCTTCGTACTGAAGCGTGGGCTCCGCCGTCAGGACTCCGTCGCAAATTTTAAACTGATGGTTCTTTTGAAGCTTCTAGAGACTTTGTCTCTTAAGCCAAACCAGAGAGAGATCAGAGAAAAAATTCGCAGACCCTAAAGGAGAGGGAGAGTTTGAATTTTTCACTGGGGAGATGTGTGAAAAATGTGTTGAATGAGCTCCTTATTTATAGGCTCAGACGGTAACCGAATTGGAGATTTTTTCTCCCAAATTTTGAATTCTATTAATTAAATATAATTGATTATCTCAATCTAATTGTCCAGATTTAATCCTATCTAAAACCAATGATATAATTAATTAGATATTTAATTAAATAAGAAATACATGATAAGATCAAATTATTTAATCTTATCACCTTATCTTTATTGATTCAATATATATATATATATATAATAAAATTCGAATTCTAATTATCCAGATCCAATGGTTGAGATAAATCTTAAACCGATCTAATGGATCAAATTAATTAAGGATAAAATCAAATACCGTAGGGTTTTATCAAATACCGTAGGGTTTTAACCCTAATTTGAATTCTTATACTTACATCATTCAAAAATTATATATAAAATATATTGTTAATTAATTTCTAATCCGACGGTAAAGATTAAATCTTAAAACCGATCAAACGGATATAATTAATTAACCAAATTCAAAATACCTAAGCTTAGTAATCAAGCTATCAATTTCGAATTATCATTAGGGTTCAAATCAATTATCTTAATCCAACGGTTGATATTAAATCCAAATCGATCTAATGGATTAAATTGATTTTAGGGTTTTGCTCAAATACCAAAACATTTGGTACTTATGCCGTAAATATGGAAAGACCAAATCATTTTATTTGAAATCACTTGGGTTTTATTTAATTAAACCCTAATTCGAATTTACACATATATAAAAATATATTTTTTTATTTATTAATATAGATCTATTAATTAATTATTAATATGATATTTATAATTAAAATCAAAAGAATTAAATTATATCAATATCCTCAGACTTCAATATCACACATTCAAATGTCATGGTGACATACCATCATTTAAATTCGTGACATGTGATTTAATTTCAAGGTTTACCGAAACGATCATAAACTTAGAAATTCTCTAAATCACAAACCGTACGTCGAAACAACTTGGTTCCTAACGCAAAGTTTCTTAGAATTTAATTTCCAACAATTTTGATGTTGACATAAAATCCAAATTCTACTTTCTTTTGTCAGTTTATTTCGGTTACCAATATATGGTACTTTTTGCACGCTACCGATAAAACTATATGATGTCTAACTTGACTTCAGTTTTATAAGTCTTGCCAATTGATTAAAACATATCAAGATATTTATATCACGTACGTATCATCCGTTACGAAGCTATCCAGGGGACCATGGACCCGTATCACTTAAGCTGCAACGAACTGCTAGGATGTTCGTCAAACCTCGGTGTAATTCAACTATGAACCCAAGGCTACACTCTTTAGTGATACAGTATATATCATTCCCTTAATTACAGTATGGTGTCCATTGATACAATCAAATTCACGTTATTGATCTTTCACTTGATGATTCACACATGAGCAGACAGTTTTTACCGTTTTGCCCCTCATTGCATTTTCATCCTTGACTCAGTCAGTAATATCATGAGTAACCCACTTACGGTTTCGATTCATAAGTTGTGCATAGGTACCTCTCAGTTCTCACCACCGACAACCAAGGGAATCATCATGAGTCTGAAAAGAGTTGTACGATGCCCATGTCTATGACCAAGCTACCGTTGTTGACCATCATGTTCCCTAAATAATAGTGTTGGGAAAAGCCATAATATATTGTGTTCTTTAACGGTTAAATTAGAGAACAATCAGGCCCACAACTCGGACTCAAGATCACTCAGGACTTAGATCGAATATCCATTCGATCATCATACTAGTGATTTAACTCCAAGTTATGAGTGACGATCTTATATGATAACTTTCAGAGTTTCAGTCCAGTCCAGTATGAAGACACTTCATACTTAATGTACTATCAGTGAGTGTGACGCACACAAAATCCAGAATAGGATTATCACTTAGTCACATTAATGACCTTATACGATTAATGGGCTCCCACCTAGTTAATCGGGTCACGGACATTTTAAGTTCATTTATTATGATTATTAATTCTTCCTCGCATTGACTCTGTTGTGATAATAATAAAATAATTGCATCATTTATGAACTAAGCAACAAACATTCTATTTTATTCTACCAGAAACTATAATAAGATTAACATAATAAGCACCATCTTTTATTCAACGAATTGTCATAATCTTTTACAAATGGATAAAATCAACTTGTTTAAGGACACATGTCCAACATATTTTACACCCATCGGCAAACAATATATAATACACTTGATAGAATGAGTTAATATTCGCTCCCAAATCCTAAAAAAGAAGAAGATAAATGAGTGACACACTAATCCAAGATACAACTCGTAGTCCTGCTAGTAACTAGCCAAGTTACCGCCAGGTAGTGCAGGTTACCGCTACGATTATACGCACAGCGGTTTCTAGTTGCAAGTAAAAAAAATATTATTTTTTTCCTTATTCCTCAATTTAGTGCATAGTTTAAAATGTTTAAGAGTAAATAGTTGTATAAAACAAAAGAGTAAATAGTTAGTCAAACAATTTGTATAATAGACAATTGCCTAGAACATAACATTGTTAGACATAATTTGTGTAGACTATGAATGAGCTCATGTGTTTAATACATATGGTCTTGATCATTTTACACCATTCGGTGAGCAAAATTAATACATTTGATAAAATGAGTTAATATTCGCTCCCAAATCCTAAAACAGTAGAAGATAAACTAGTGACACACTAATTCAAGATACAACTCGTAGTTTTGCTATTAACTAGCCAAGTTACCGCGAGGTACTGCGGGTTACCGCTACGATTATACGCATAACGGTTTCTAGTTTTAAGTAAAAAAAATATTTTTTCTTAATCCATAATTCAGTGCATAGTTTAACATATTTGAGAGAAAATAGTTAGTCAACCAATGTATGATAGTCAAACAATATTTAGTTTTAAATGAAATAAAACATAGTGAATAAAAATATATATTATTTTGAATGTATAGGGGTAGAGGAACATTTGGAAATAGCGGTATCACTAATTGAATGCATACATTTATTGTTTCTAAACCCTAATCCAAAGAATACATAGACTAGCGGAACACTCTAGCGAAATCTTAATTTCAGAATATGACGCTTCGATTTTACACAAAGATGATTTGGTTTAAAAATATTAAAGGTCTAAATTTCATATTTCAACCAGAACAGAGTTATAAAAATATACTTATATTAATTGAACCTATACATACATATATTCCTTCGATGCCTGAGGCTTCGATTTGATACAAAACCACCAAATTATTGGGTTATCGAGCTAGTATATCATACCACTTAATTGTAGTGGGTTATCGAGCGGTTAAATCGAAGCTTGTTTCCACACCACACCACGCCACTCCACAAATATAACCGCATACGTAAAGGCAAATCAGTGACACACTAATCCAAGATACAACTCATAGTCACGTTATTTACTAGCCAAGTTACCGCTTGTAACTGCGGGTTACCGCTACTATTATACATATAGCGGTTTCTAGTTTTAAGTAATAATTATATATTTTTTTCTTTATTAATGAATTTAGTGCATAGTTTCACGTGCTTAACTAAAAATATAACGCTTCGATTTGATACAAAACCCCCAAGTTAATTGGAAATTGAATGTCCTAGTAAATACCGTCAAAATACTAGTAACCACATCGTTGAAAACGAACGAGTATATCCACTTAATTGCAATAAATATGACCAAATCTACCATTACCTGTATATATACTTTTAGTGGGTTAACGAGTTGTTACATTCAAGTCAGTTTCCACACCACTCCACAAGTCTGGATTTATTATCCCAATGGCTGCCTTACCAGAATTTCCTCGAAGAATGAAGCTCTCTTATTTGAGCTCAGAAAATAAGGTCTTATCTTCTTTTATCAGTAATTTTATCTTAGATCAAGGGTAATATGTTTATACTTCAGTTGTTCATTTTTTCAGGGTTTCTTGTTCAACTTTGCGCATTCTAAACGGTATGAATGTTCCAAATCGTGGGACTATACCGAGGTTTTGATCCATCATATTGTAGGGACATACGATCACAGATTTTGTAGATGGAATCATAGATTCCTCTTATCAATCCTGAAAGGAATATGGATTGTCAACATCCAATGTACGTAAATCTATTACTCTTTATTATTTATTATTATTATTATTATTATCATTATTTAACCTAAAATACAATTTTATATCCTCAGGGATCAAAGCATGCATTGAACAACAATCAATTGTTTTGAGATCACCAGCGACCAGTACAACATAGTAAATGGTCCAAGATTGGGTCGGCTAAACTCTCTCAATAATGTAAGTTTTCACCAATCTCTTTTTACACTAGTACATTGCTTGTAGACTATTAATGAAAATTCATGTTATTAGGCCCCCAAGCTCTTTGCCGGGATCAAATTCTTTTTCATCGGCTTCGATCGCAGTAACTGTAAAAGCAAGTCCAATCTCTCGTCATAGACGGAGGAGAGATGGCTATAAATAACGAGGCAGAGTATTTACAACTTTGTTAAACTGATAGGGAAACCACTAATGGATTTTCATAATTTACCACGACATTCTCGTTCAGAAAGTTTTCATACATCGTAATCATAGAGAAGCGATGATCATGGCGACTGGCACTCCGGCAAGGTTCTACGCACACAGTTAATTGTTGGATTCCATAAGAGCTTTTAGTTTGGATGTTTTTGTTTGAGGTGTCTGTATGCTAACTTTTTAATATTATTTTATAAACTGTTTATTTATCTTCTAATTTTTGTCATTCATACTTTACCAAATACATATACCGCCATATATGCTCATCATTTTATTGCAAAACCGCTATATGATTTTTTCATTTATACCGCCTTATATGCTCGTCATTGATTTTAATATTAATTAAATAGATTTAAATTAATTATTTAACTATATATCCTACAATTTTTGTCATTAACACTGTATTTAATCTTGTCATATATACCTCTGTTCCGCTATATAATTTTTTCGTTTTACCGCCAAACCGCTATATGATTTTTTTCAAATAAACCGCTATATATGATCATCATTAAATTTTTATTTTACATGTATACGGCTATATCTTTTTATTAGAGGTGATAACATCTGAAAGTAAATCTAGTTATAACATTTAGTGTAATTCTGAAGATATAATATTTTAATCTATACCGCAATACTGCTAAACCTATTCCTACTATAGTATGAAGCAATAGGATAATTCTCGAGACATCGGTAGCACAATGACCATATCTTTTTACCAGAGGTGATAATATCTGAAAATGAAATTAGCGGTGATAACATTTACAATATCGTCTAACGTAATAAAGCATTGTTACAACATACTCGTCGAAAATAGTAATAAAATATAGTCAAAATATTATAGTGGATAAAAAAATAGCTCTAATTTCTAAGTAGTAAGTATTCTAACGTTGAAGATTCCCGCCGCGTATCGGTACCGGGCTTCAGCTACAAAACGGTCGAACATGGTCAAACGGGACCTGCCCCGATCATGTCTATTTAAATGAACTTCACCTCCAGACTCACTATCTGATTAACCTACAGGCCCACTGCCACCTCCTCAGTCACTCTCCACTACTATTGTCTTGTGGTCACTCTCCACTACTACCGGGTCACTCTCCACGTCACTCTCCGGTACCATCGCGTGGTCATTCTCCTCTTCAAACTCCGGTGGCGGTGGAGCCGGTTGTTGCGGACTCCTCGGTCGCTGGACGATCCGTGAACCACGTTCCAATGACTCCACGAGCATGTGGTAACGTGGAAAGCGACCAAGATCGCACGATCGGGCGGATATTGCATAAGGAAATGTGGTCTCCACCGCTGTGGGGCGAAGCAAACTCAATTGTGCCTACAATTAGGAGAGTAATGTTATATAAAAAAAAAGTAATTGATATAATTATATTTATAATAGAGCAACTAACTAACCTCCGGGTTCCTTCCACATAAAAGAGCGTTACGAATACTCTGGCTGTAAAGATGAATATCCCTGACTGGCTTGGTTGTCCACTTGCACATACGAGGTACAACCTTTGGCTGTCGAAGTAACCTGAAACCCATGCCACATCCGGCAAACACTCGTACGCCAAAATCTGCATGAACTTAACATGTTAGATTGATATATAAGACGTCCATGGTAAATACATAATTTAAAACATATACATATACCAGTAATGGGTGGATGAACCCCCTAAAGTTCATGCTCGGTGGCGCCACTTGATTCTGCATTCTTTCATGTTCGTTTTCCGGGATGTTCATTGGTAATTGTCGATGTGCTTTAGCCCGGAGTGGATGTAGCGACTGAATGAATGACAGTCGACCCCAAGGATATCTTACAAAAAGGTCAAGGTCCTCCACCCTTGACAAGAAAATATCGAGCACTTTCTGTTGACCATAACCATTCTGGGTAATAGCACTCCGAAGACGAAGAACAAGCACGCCAACCTTCTCTTATTATCACTGCGCATGGTCAGATCAAGATGATTGTTTTCAAAGCGTTCCTCCAACATTCTGACTATCCCCAACCCACTACATTTGGCCACAACCTTTCTCTCAACGGATCACGTTGGGGGATTTGGGAAGGCCAAGTGCAACCATTTTGCTTGCAATTCAGCCCAACGATGATGGTAAACTCGTTAATTTGTATCGTAGGGGAACATTATTGACCAACATCCACATCTCGAAAGGAACTTGCTGCTTACTGATTCTCGATAACAATGTCCAAGAAAGTTGGGACGAGAACTGACAGTGAGTTGGGACATCCAATACAGGCCCAAATTGTGTCCTCCGGTACCACGCAAGCTCCTCCTCCGTCAATTCTGTTTTAATGAGATTCATGATCCTTCTGAAGTTTGCTTCGTCGGAGATGACATCACATTCGTATATCTCGGACGTCCGGAGGACATTACTTAGCTATTTCGGACAAGAAAAAAATCAAAACTAGATTAATTTCTAAAATATTTAGCGGTGATGCATTTTATAGGGAGCAACTACAAACTGATAGCGGTAATAGACAACGGAGTGTAAACAAGTAACTATCGGTATTGATGATAAAACATAGTGGTAATGAATATATAGAAAGAGCAACGGCTAACTGCTCGCGGTAATAGACAAAAAAGTGTAAATAGATAACGACATTGCTGAAATAGGTAGAGAACCAACCCTACACTCGTTCTTCTTCGTAAACTACACATTATAGTGTATTTCATGTAAAATAAGTAAACTCTAACATCACCACGAGTCAAAACAGTTCGCAAAGCATAGGTTTCTCAAAGAATAAACATTTACCTCCATTTATGTGGCTTTGGGAAGACGATGATTAGAGAAACTCGTCGCTGAAATGATCTTCCTTCGCCGGGAAAGCAAAGAGAAGATAGCGACGTTGCTCGAAGTCGTTCTCGAACCAGAATGAAAAGAACAGAAGAACGAGGAGTACCATAGAGAAGAGAAAAACGTTTGGAGTCTTAAAAGAGGATCTTGGGAATAGAAAGCGTCGAAGTGAAGTAAAATCATGAAGAAGAAGCGAGAATATGTTTGAAAAAAAATCCTAAATGAAATTGTAATAAATAAATCGCTCAACTACCAAAGGGAAAATTAGTAGTTTCACAAAATACTAGGTAAAACTTAAATGAGAACTCCCAATTTGTATTTATTAGGGAAAAAAATAAATGTAAAAGAAATATCAAGTTATAACGATGGGTTTCCCAAAGAATAAATATTTACCTCCATTTATGTGGCTTTGTGGAGGATGAAGACGATGATCGGAGAAACTCGTCGTTGAAAGGATCGTCCTTCGCTTGGAAAGCAAAGAGAAGAAAGACTCGTTGCTCGAAGTCGTTCTCGAACCAAAATGATCAGAACAGACGAACGGGAGTACGATGGAGAAGAGAAAAACGTTCAGAGTCGGAAGAGAGGATCTTGAGAATAAAAAGCGTCAAAGTGAAGTAATCACGGAGAAAGAAAAAGCGGGAATATGTTTGAAAAAAAAAACTTAAAGAAAATGTAATAAATAAATCATTCAACTACTAAAGGACAAATTAGTAATTTTGTAAAATACAGAGTAACAAATAAATGGCAACTCATAATTTGTATTTAATAAAGCGAAAAATAAAAAATAAAATGTTAATAAGGTATTTTAAGCAATTCTTTCAATATACGATCTTTGATTGCTTCCACTTTACATACTAGGGATTCGTTTTTCAAGGATTCAAAATCCTCTACCATGGCAGCTCCTTCATAGAAGCCGAAATCCCAAAACGCTATCGAACAACTCCGACGACCGAGACGATGAAGACATGGTGGCTTGTGGCGGTGGCGTTTCTCTCGCTCCGGATCGACGGCGCAGATTCCTCGGAGCATCAGTGGACGGTGGATGGCACGGTGATGGAGCTTACCGAATCCAACTTCGAATCCGCGATCTCGGCCTTCGACCATGTTCTCGTCGATTTCCACGCTCCTTGGTGCGGCCACTGCAAACGCCTCTCTCCCCAGGTCCTCCCCTCTCTCTCTATATCACTATAAAGAAGCTTGCTTTGAGATTCCGTTTTTGGGGAATTTCCGAATCGAAACTACCACTCGATCAGAAAAAAGTTTGAAAACGGATCCAAGAGCTAGATTCGAATCTATATGTTGATGATCACTGTAACTGTGTGTTGTCACTGGTGAGAGTGGGAATCTACTGAATCTAATCAAACTATGGCATTGTTGAAGATTGTATTTATTTCTCTTATAGTTAATGTATGTGTTGAATTTGCAGTTGGATATAGCGGCCCCTGCACTGGCTGCGTTGAAGGAGCCGATAGTTATAGCGAAGGTGGACGCCGACAAGTACACCCGTCTAGCGAAGAAATACGACGTTGAGTATGACCGTTGTTCCATCTTTATCTTTCATATAATTAGTTTGATTGTTGAGAGATTTTTCGGCTCAAAGATGCTTTGAATCTTTAATCTAATGTTGATATTTTTAATGGAATAGTGGATTCCCGACTTTGAAGCTCTTTATGCATGGCGTCCCGGTAGGATATAATGGACCGAGGAAAGCAGAGTTGCTTGTTCGGTACTTGAAGAAATTTGTGGCTCCGGATGTTTCCTTACTCGAATCGGATTCTGCTATCAGCGAATTTGTGGAGGCTGCCGGGACGTACTTCCCTATTTATATAGGTTTCGGCTTGGATGAATCGTTGATATCGAATTTGGCACTGAAGTATAAGAAAAAAGCTTGGTTTGCAGTGGCGAAGGACTTCTCAGAGAACGCCATGGTTTTGTATGATTTCGACAAGGCTCCGGCTTTCGTAGTAATTCATCCAAATTACAATGAACAGCACATTTTTTATGGCCCTTTTGAAGGTTTGTTTGTCAGTTCAGAATTGCGTTTTGAGTTCTCTAGTACAATTTATCCGAGCTAAATAATAACTTACAAAAAAGATTCTCTTTTCGCCAAGTGTGGCAACATTTTATGGTGTTCTAAAGATCCAGTTCCTCGTTAAATTATATTATATATATATATATATATAGATGTTTAAAGGAAAATGTGATCCACATTTTTATGTTGGAACAAGTTTGAAACAATATATTCTGTATCATTCTCTCTCTCAAATATTGTAAATACCCGTCTCTGTAAACTGTCGTTAACATTGTCTCTTTCATGTGCAGATGATTTTTTGGAAAATTTCATAAAGCATAATCTGTTTCCTCTAGCTCTGCCCATAAACATTGAGACGTTGAAATCGTTGGGAGATGATGAAAGGAAGATTATCCTTACGATTGTGGAGGATCAGGATGACGACAAGTCTAAGAAGCTGATTAAGATATTGCGATCCGCTGCATCGGCAAACCACGATTTGGTGTTTGGTTTTGTTGGGATTAAGCAGTGGGAAGATTTTGCCGACACATTCGGGGCCAAGAAGGATTCAAAATTGCCGAAGATGGTGGTTTGGAATAGAAATGAGGAATATCTAACCGTAAGCCTTTCTCTCATAGGAACTTTTCGGCGTTTCTTGAAAATTATAGCGTTGAAATTTGATGATTAATTCCACATATTTTGTAGATTTTACTGCGTGTTTCTTGTTAATGTGATTTTTTTTTTTCTCTTGTTGCGGGCTGCTGTATATAGCTTGGTCGGATTATTCATGATTTTACTTTTCTCTGTTTTAAAATATGAAATTATATCTAGGGGTAAGGGTATTTATGTCCTTTCAGTTATAAATATAATTACTAATTAGAGTGAATTATCTAAATAGAGCCATAAGCAGTGAGAATGGGAAGCTAAGTACTATTCAGTAAATTAGTTTATTTAAATAATTTAGTTTTTTTTTTTTGTTGGTTTTTGAGGTAGAAAATGATTTACCTATTCTAGATCCGTGACAAGGAATTCTAAAACTTATGTGGAAGTCAACTATCATCGTAAATTTAAGAAAAAAAATGCAGGGATAGTTCTGATCTCCTACCATTTTGCCTCTGATTTAGGTCATTGATTCTGAATACATTGAGGACGACGATGATCAAGCAACACAGGTTTCACGGTTCCTCGAAGGTTACAGGAATGGACGAACGATCCAGACGAAAATCAGTGGACCTTCGGTGCTCGGTTTCATCAATTCCTTTATTGGCATCAGAATGGTGTACATTATTGTGTTCATTGTTGCGGTTATTATGGTCATACAGACCTTGAGAGGCGATGAAGAGCCTCTTCGAGTCGGCACTCGGGACCCGGCTGATCGCCCTAGCAGCCCTCTCGTCTCAGGTGCTGATGTCGGAGAAGAGAGTTCTGGAAAGAAGGAAGACTAGTGCGTTTTACCTTTGAGGGAATTAGGTTGACCACTTTGACACGGGTATGTAGCAAGACTGGTACTTATACCGAAAGAGTTGACTAAGTTATTCTTATGTTTTATTTATGTTCCTTTTTCCCAGTGTTCTTGTGTATGTGTAGTACTATTTATTTGTCTTTGCAACATACAATAGATACTGATCTTTTTTAGGGTTAAATTGTCGGGTTTTTTTCAACCATTCATAAATACTGAGATCTAGCTATGATTAAGTCAAGTAACATTTAAAATAAGACGAATGTATTCAAATTTAGGTATCCTATGGAAGCATTTTTTATTGCGTACTATGAGACACTTTATGATAATTTTATGATAAATATCCCGTTTTCTTTTAATAAAATGACGTTTATATATGTAAAAAAAGGAGGATAGAAAAATAAAACACAAGCTAAAACATTTCTTTTTGTTTTTCATGGTTGCATGTGAAAAGAAAAAATGTTCTTAGAAAATTTTATTAAATTTTTTACCAATTACCTTTTTGTCCCTTCTTTCATAAAATATTTTAGCGAAAATGAAAATCTGTTTCGAAAATGACTTCCGAACAGCCCCTTAATGTTTTAGGATAAATTTCGGATGATAGATCATTTAAAAATGAGCGCTTTGGATAAATAGCCAAATCTGAAAGTGTGTTTAGCAAAATAGCCAAACTTTGGTTAATTTTGTAAACTAGCCAATTAACCATTTAAATGGAATTCCAATTACCTTATTACCCTCATGTTTTAATAAAATTTAAAAATTCATTTATTTTCATTAATTGAAAATATTGCTATTAATTGAAATAGCTATAAATATGGTAACAACCAAAACCAAACCTTTTTTTTTTATTATATAATTCAAATTTTAAATTCAAAACATTTCTATAATTATCGGATTTATTTTTTTTTCAAAAAATATCAACAAATTAAAGACGCAAATTAACGTAAATCAACAACGAATTAACATAAATCAACACTTTAATACACAAATAAACACAAAATTAACACGAGTAAACACTTTGATACAAAAACACTTGCCAATAATTAACACGAATAAACACTCTAATACACAAATAAACACAAAAATTAACACGAATAAACACTTTATTCTTATTAAAATTTAAATACAAAATAAACGTGGAATAACGAGGGCGACTTCAGGCACAGCGACCACGGCCATTAACGAAACCTTCGCTGCCGCGCCCGATCAATTCAGCATTGTCCTCGACGACGGACACCATCGGAGCCATCCTCGCCGGCCTCCGATCAGGTACCCGTCCCACGACACCCTCGGCTCGTCGAAAGAGAAGCGACGGCACTTGTCGAGCGACATCCGAGCTGCAATGTCGACAGAGAATCTCGGATCTGTGTCGCAAGATCTGCGCTCACCGCCGAAACCATACTCCCTGACTTCCGACTGCGTTTCCCTTGCCCTCGCTCCGTCATTGTTTCCAGTCACCGAATCGCCATTCTCTCCGTGGAGCTTCTTCCTCTTCGGCTTTCGCCTCCATTTCGCGAATTTCTTGCTCAGATCTAAAGCCCTGTGCTGCGAGTCGGCCGCGACGTCGTCGGATCTCGGGCCTCCGGAGCACGATTTGCTCCGCCGGAGCTCCGAGCCAGCTCCGCTAGCGGCGGCGACGGAAGCCTCGAAGCCGAGAGAGAGAGAGAGAGAGAGAGAGAGAGAGAGAGGATCGATGGAATTTTTTTTTAATTGGCTATTAAATTCCTAAATTTGTGCATAATTAATTAACCTTGATTTGTGCTGATTTTTTTTAATTAATTACGAAAATTATAATTAAAATGATTAATTAAAGGGTATTATAGAGATAAAAGATGTTATTAAAATGCCACCTCATGTTAATTGGCTAGTTTACAAAATTAACCAAAGTTTAGCTATTTTGCTAATCTTATGTTTCAATTTAGTTATTTGGTGCAATTTCTCTTTAAAAATTTCTCAACAGTAGGTGTCTGGATATTTCCATTCCTCACCGGATAACCAAAAATCATTTTGAAGTTTTGTCAAAATCCTTCTTCTTCGTAATCATAATTATATATCATATTCCATTCTAAAAAAAAAATTATATATTATTTCCTACACTATCTTTTAAATCAATTTATCTCATGAACTCATTACTCTCTGCATCGGTTTGTTCCGGATTTGATACTTTTCTATATAACTTTCAACAACTTTCCATTATATATTAAGCCAAAAATCATTATATTGAAACTCGATCGAGAGAAAACCAGAAAATAAATTCTAAGAGATAAATTTATTAATATATTCAACTAGTTGAGTTTTTTTACATAAATTTTTTTTTAATTATATTACCGATGTCATTAATGAATTTATTAATAATTTAAGGTTATCATAATCAAAGTTCTACTGTACATAATTTAAGCAATCATTATAAATGGATATACTTCTTTAGTTCTTGAGTAGTGATTAACAAAAGAAAAGAGTCAGACAAGCAAATCGATTCTTCAAAGGTTAGCTATATTAATCAAAACAGAACCGTGTAACTCTGATTATAAATATACACCCAATCCAAGAAGAAGAAGAGCCATTCTTTGCAAATCAAAACTCACTAATGTACATACCAATCCATAACCACATTCTAATCCAGCTCAGCAATCCGGCAGCGACTGAGCTGAGGTGAAAGGCGAGAAACTAGCCGCAGACTCACTGATGTGCAGCGCGCTCGGGTGGCGGCTAGAGGAGCCGACAAGCATCGGCGAGCCATTGGCTGGGCTCGGGATATAGGGAGAGAGGTATCTCGAGTTGAGCGGCGATAGCGACGGGTAACCCAACGAATAGCTCGAGACGAGGTGAGAGCCTCGAGATCTTTGCGAGGACGCGTTTTGGAGCTCTAACGGGCTTTGACGGTAGGAGGACCTGAGAGACTGCTGAACGTAGGAAGAGTTTGTGAGGGAGTGAGAGAGCGAAGGCGAGTGCGACGAAGACCCGATCTGTATGGCTGCTGATGATCTCATCGATGACAAGATTGACGATGATGAGGCCACCGAGGCGGGGGTGGATGATAGTAATGGTGTGGACTCCGACGCCGGAGCGATACCTGTGGTGGTCCGTGCATCGCGCTTGCAGACCGGGCAGAACGTCCTCCACGATGTCAGCCAGTTATCCACACAGAACGCATGAAATTCTGCAACGCATACGACACAGACGAATGTTTAGAGACGAGAAACGGAGGTTCATCTACAGAAATATGTATTATGATATGAAGAGTATAATATGGAAGCAGAATGATACACGCTTGCCACTTTGAAAAAGACAGTGACACGCATTATAAGAAAGTAGCTTACTATGGCGACATGGCAGAACTCTCAATTTTTCTCCAACGGTATAGTCTTCAAGGCAAATAGCGCAAGTAACGGAGGTGCAATTATCTTCTAAAACAGAAGTAAATATAAGACTCGGCATTGCTTTCACTAAGCGACTGCTCATCCCATGAAACTCTCGAACCCGAGAAGCTCGAGGGCGTTCTCGTCTTATCCGGTGCCGACGGACGAAGAAACAAGTAGCAAGCACCGCAGACATTGCCAAGAGGGAAATGAACGAAATGGCCATAATTGACCACGCTGAATTTTCAAAGCTCGGGATTAGCCACAGCTTCATGCCAAGTCCCGCATATTCCTTTAATTTCAAACCAGAAGCTTTAGAAACAAAAACAGCATTTATCTTTATTCCAGCTGAACTCCCTGCCACTGAAATTAAAACATGTGATAGTAATTAGAGACTGCAATGCCCATAAAATACCAATTAACTGGAAAATAAAAGAAATTTTCTAAAAATAAAAAGATTCATTAAAAAAATGCATTGGCTTGTTTACATGGTTGTTCTGATAATAATTACTTAAAAATATAATCGCTTGCAAGTTGCAACTATGTTCAAGAAGACTACTACTGTAAATATTTAGAAGATAATTATACATCTATAAATATGTTCAAGAAGATCCAAGTTTGTATAAAGTACCATTATAAATAATTTTACCATCAACAAAATAGCTGATATTTTCTCAAGTATATATGTATAATTCTTATCCAAATAAAGACGCTTCAAGAAATTTATTATATTCATGTTCAAAATTTCAAGCGTCTGTATTATTCGGCTTGCCAGGTAGTATCTTCTTCATGTTTTTATCGATGATCTACTGAATTTAAAGCAACTATTTCAAAAGATATGATGAGGTGGGTGACTATACAACTCTCCAATTTAACTCAACTTTTAACAGTTTGAGCAGCGGTTATCATCCTATGATAAAACTAGAATGCACGGAAAGAAGAAACCAAACACGTAAAGGTTGGAAAAGGAAAAAAAAATCATTACTTGCAACCAAATTGCCACCATCTTCGTTGTCATAGATAACTGCAGCTTTGAAGCCGGCCTTTTGTGCTGCTCGAACTTTTTCCTCGAAACTGCACCCTCCTCTCATTATCAAAACAAACGGATGACTCCCATTTATGGCCGGCTTGACTTCATTAGTCAGAGGTGTGCATGCATCAAGAGGCTGTGCTGAATATAATATCCCGCAATACCCGGAACTTCTTACTGATGGAGCTGAAAAAGGAACACCCAACAACAGACCAACAACATCAACAAGCCATAGATATAGCAGCGTGTCAAATATTATATATAGCTCAAAATCATTTTTTAGTCCCCAATCTTCATAAATTCTAAGACTTTCAATGTCCACTGCCTTCTTCCATAATACCTTTCTTCCCGAAACCACACTACCAATATCAGAACTTGGCAATCACAGATATGATTGTCGATAATGCTTGATCCGATAACAAATTAGCTTCTTTTTTGATGAGTAAAGACCCTTGCTAAGCCTACAGAGTCATCTTATATTGCTTGAGCCTATTATCACAGAAACACTGTCATAATCTAATCTGTCAGACCAAATTAACCCTAAACTTTTACCTTCATGAAAGGCCTTGTATCATCGACTATAAAATATAATTTATAATTTATTATTAATTAAATTATCCCTTATACTGCAGTCCACATATTTTATTAATTATCGAAATACCGATAATCCTTGAAGGTTAGTAGCGTAATCGGGTTAAACATATTACTACGGCAGGTCACTAACTCCAAGTCTCATTCTCTCTTAGCGGAATCTCTATAGACTTCGAAGACTTAATCCCATTATCGGGTCTTTAAGAACACATCTATCTTGTAGCCTGGATGTAAGCTATTCGTTCTATTATTCCGAATCCACACTTGTATCCAATCGTGTTTATTCTATCAAGAACAACATGTCTAAAACTTGTATTATTACTTACATAAAAATACTAAGACCTAATCCTTTTGTGTTTAAACGTGTTAATTTCCGGGTCTAACAGTAACACCAAGTATAACCAAGTGGCAGAGAATCTTCAAATATGATATGAACCAAGCTTTTTGGTTCACACTCATGGCTTTTAAGCTTTCGCAATGTCAATCGAAACCAAATCAAGTAATCGCAAAGCGAAATTCTCAAACAAAAGGTTCCATCTTTTGGGGCAAAGTTGAATTGGACTTCTGATAAAGAAAAACCAGCTCAGAATCGCCAGGATTCGCAGCTTTCGTTATCCAAAACCGAGATTTTCCCCAAACAGATTCTCAGCAACCAAACAGAATCCAAGAAAATCAAAATCAAAATTAAGAAAAACGGACTCACCGAAATTGGCCTCAATGTCCTCGAAGGAGAACGTGAAATTGTTCCCGACCAGCACCAGGCTCGCCGACGCCATGGAAACGCCACTGAACAGGAAAACCACGAAAAGAATCGCCGACGCCATTGGTGCTTCTGAATCGAAGGAAAGCGAGTAGACAGGGATCGGCAAATCCTTCTTCAGGTGAGAGGGACTCGATCGGCGATGAAGAAGCTAGGGTTTGGATTGAAGAATGGAAACATCAGCTTCCATAACTGATGGTATCTGGATATCAAATCACCATAAGATGGTGGAATTCAAACCCTTTTCTGAAAATCAACGAGAAAATAGGAACTGAATCACAACAATTTATTTTTATTTTATTTTAATTTACAAACGGATGAGGTTTTTCACATTATTGATTTGATCTGTTATTTGAAATCTATATATTATTATTATAATATTTAATTAATGTTTATAATATGATCAGTTTAGTTTGGCTTTATCCGTTTGCAATTGCCTACATAGAATAAGGTCTTAAATCAAAGTCCCGAGACTTCCAAAAGTCTTTTTATTCTAATATTATTTATTTATGAAATAATTACGGTAAAAGTATCTAAAGTTATTCAAATCATGAAATTTTTTGTTCCATCTCATATTTTCTGTTGACGGTTGTATTATTAACACATATATGCTTATCACCAACTTCGTTTTACATTATGTTAAACAATTGAAAAAAAATACCAAAATGAAAATAAAAATAAAATCTGAAATGTATGTGTGTAAATGAATTAATACTAATATAATTTTCACGAGTTTTTATTTAGCAGTAGTAAAAATATATTATGCTACTTCAATAATTGTAGGTTTAGATACTTCTGATGTTATTATCTCTTTATTATTTTTCTCTCTGTTGTTAATTTATAATATCTTCTTTATTTATATGCTACAATTTATTTGCAAAGGATTCGTTTTGTCCCTTGGTTTATACTTTATACACCTTCTTTTATTTTATTTTTTATGTCATTTAAAAATTAGAGAAATGTAGAAATATTGTTAAACTTAAAAAATAATTATTGTATTTTGTTTATCATTCAATATAGTGACATGATTTTGGGACACATGGCATTTTTTATTTTATTTTTTCAATTTATGAATTATGATATGAATGTACGCTGGCATATTCCATATTACAAAAAGAATGAAGATTAGAAGACCGAGTCGGTGGAACCGTAATTCCTAATTAATTAGTATAAAATTTTACAATGTATTTGTTGTCCATTCCATGCATATTTTTTTATTTGTTGTTTTCAAGTTTGTACTATAGTACATTAGCACTACTAGAGGTGTGAAAAAATAAATAAAAAATTAACACACCATTCAACTCAACTCAACTAAACCCGTAACCTCAATCTAACTCAGCCTAATTATTTCAATAAATATTGAGTTAGGTTAAATCCAATCTAAATAAATTATCGAATTGGAATCGGAACAGATGTATTGAGTTGGGCATGTAGAGATTAAATTTGACTTGGTCCACACGCATGCTTGCTCGGCAAGTTTCGCTGAGTTGGCTTCTTTCCTTTATTAGTTTAGCATTTATTGTTAAACTTGGGCACCAAGTTTGAAGTGCCTATATATACCTTGTATAGTGTAGTTATGAATAACTTTTATTTCCCCTTCTATTGTAATTTCGGCATTATTCAATACAGAGAGTCTCCCCAAAACTATTATCGTTTCTCTTCGTGTTCTTGTGTGTGCTTTTGGCTTAAAGATTCAGTTTGGGTCAAACATTTGGTATCAGAGCGTGAAGGGTCAGAAGATGTCACACCGTCGTCACCCAGAAAGGTTGTCGCAACCGAGATGATAACCACGAAGAACCAAAATGAAGAGGGAATGTCAGGCTGAGTTATCTGATGCTCACGAAGAGAAATTACACCAAATCTATTTCGTTAAGTGTAATCACTCGGGGTTCAATTAGTTGTATTAAATAGTATTAATTAGGCATTTAATTCGTTGTTTTGTCGTAAACGAGACTGATGTGCACTCGTCCACGTGGAAAAAGTTGTTATGTCAGCAACCCACGTTTTTCCACGTGGCCATATTTAATGGGTAAGTTAACGGCGTTACAAGAATGGAGTGGTAACTCCCCAAATGCAACTTTGAGTATTTTTGCCACCACTTTTAAACTTTGGATACACCCGTAGTTCGTTGACCAAACTTTGAATATTTTCACCATCATTAACCTTTTATATATATATATATATATATATATATATATATATAGTTTTTAAGTTTTTCTGTAGTACATTAGCACTACTAGAAGTGTAAAAAAAAAACACCATCAATCCAACCGTTCAATTGATGTATATAAGTTAGTAAAAATACATAGAGTAAAAAAGATATTAAAAATATATAAAAATACAAAAGTAAAATACAGTAAAATCTCCATAAATTAATACTCGATAAATTAATATTCGCGCTTAAATAATATTTTTATCCGGTCCCGATTCGGGTCTAACTACCTAAATTATTAATTCGTTAAATTTATAAGATAATAATTTTTTTAATAAGTATATAAGTCCCAAGTTATATATAAATTAATAATTCAATATAAAAAATACATAAATAGTTATAATCATTATAAATAAAATAAAAAATTTATAAATAACTATGAAATCACGTTAAATAAAAAGATAAAATTACATCACTAATTATGTAGTCTTCTTAAAATATGACTCTATAGTAATTATTACAGCTTTAATTATCACTACTCTAAGAAGTTGTTGTCATTCCACTTTAACATCATTGGGCTCTTTAATATTTCTGACATTGGTACTATGATAAAATCTTTTTAAATCATAATAATAGTCTCTCTTGATATTCTTAATATTATCGATATATCAATTGAATATTTTTTTTAGTAAAGATATTTATATACGAATACCTGACTATTTTTTTTTCATTAATGTATAAATTAATAAAATTATTAATTTATATGTTAATTAATAATTCGATAAGATAATATTTTTTGCTGGTCCCAACAATATTAATTTATAGAGGTTCTACGGTAATTTTAAAGTCTTATCTTTATTATTTTATGCCTATGATAATGTTTCTAGTTTACGTTTACGATTAGTTTAGTTTACGATTATGTTTTGTAATTCTGTTATTGAATGTTTAAGATTTAATAATGTTTAGTATTTTAATAGATTGTTTAAAAACATTATATTAAATTATGTTTATTGTGTTAGATATTTTTCTAATAAAGAAATACAAACTCAAAAACAAAGAAGAGATACAAATCCGATACGACTCTGTATAGCTCCAAACCGCAGCAATAGTGGCGTCAATCTCAGAAATCTAAGAGCCAAGAACCTGCAAAAGAAGGAATCGGATAAATTTGAGTCTAGGCGCGTTCGACGCTTCCCTTGAAGCAGATTCGGTCCCTCTCGGTGTTGGAGAACAAGTAGACCGTCTTCTTCCCACGGTACAGAGGCTGTATCGCCGGATTCAAAACACTTGGAAACTGGCGACGAACTCGATCTGTAAGATTTATCACCCAATGAAAATGTAGAAAACCAACGATGAACACACTCTGAAGAAGAAAAAAAAAACGATTTTGCCTTTGTGTCTAATGTTTTGGTGTATGCTTCTATTTATAGCTAAACCTAAGAGCATGCAAACGTTCAGAAACTGATATGATCAATGCTAAAAACGTTCAACCGTTGGTTTTATTCAGCCATAGTGTTTATTAGTATTAAACGTCTTTAATATCCATAAACACTGATAAATTTCATTTAATAGAGAAGATATCCTACATATTGATTGACGGTTTATATTTATGTGTTATTCGGTAAAAAACCCAATAAGATCGGGTCGAGTTAAGTTTGTAGCTCGAGTCAACCCAATCCGACCTATGCACATCCCTGCGGATTCACACACATTTTGAATATGAATGAGTGATTATTGTTAAAAGGCATTGATAAACTATAAAAAAGATCGGGTGTTGGAGATATGTGGTACTCTTTTTTTCGATAAAAAGATGGCTATCGAAAACTGCTCGTTTAAAGAGTAAAAATGCACAACCAAGCAAGTTTGGCCTAGTGGTAACTCCACTACACCTCTATTCAAGAGCTCATTGCTTCAAACCCTCCTATGAGACTCAAATGAGTGCATCCTTTTACATATTTGTAAACTTGGTCAATAGTGTCACCTGTTCTTACACTGAATATATCTAGTAATGCGAGATGCATTGTAACATTGGCCGATAGCACTACCACATTAAAAAAAAAGGAGTAAAAATGCACAAAAATACAAAAATGGTACTCTCATTTAAATTCCTAAAAATAATTAAGTAAAGAAGTGTAGAATGAATCTCCCATTGCTTGCTTTTCCACATGTGTTGGACTCGAGGTTCCAAATAATATTTACACATATTTTTGTTTTTTGCTTCCCCGTCGCACGTTTATTATACTCATTTGAACATCATCTTTAACGTATGAAAATGGTCCTTTTCGTTGGTGTAACGTCAAAAGTCAACAATTGTAGAAAGATATTCGTATTTCTTCTTAACCACTCGTATGATATGATATGATATGATTGAATTATAATATTATTCGATTGTAGTGAAAGAAACACTTTGGGTGAATTGGAAAATGAAAGGAAGAGGGAAGAGAAGCATGAGAGAGGAGGTGAAGAAGAGTGTTCCAGTTCCATCATGGCAGGAGAGGAAGAGTATTGCTGATACAGATGAACAAGCCCTCAAACAAGACATACAAGATCTCCACACATGGGTAATCTTTTCTTTTCCTCTATATTTTTTCGCATTATATTTATAAAAATGTGAAAAATAGCAGCAACAGAAAAAGAAGTCCTTTTCGTAAGAGAAAAAAAGAGTAGACTAGGCTCCTCGGTTTAAGATTGCTTGTAACCTACGAAAATCTTTATAAAAAAATAGTTTAGTTCATCCAATAAATTAGTCATTTTTCTTTTTCTTAGATGTCTTGGTTTGAATTTTATATTTTGAGGACAGACACAACAAAAAAAGTACATATCATAGTTTATTTAAAAATAAAAAAAGTACATATCATAGTTTAAACTTTAAACGTCGAACAATTTTCGACAATTATCGTCAAAAATTGAACATTTTTTTCTTTGAAAGGCCGTATGCTAAAAAGATTGAAGTTTAAGTGTAGATGCCGTTAAAAATTTAAGTTCAATCTACAATTACTCCAATCGCAATAAGTTTGGTATAATTGCCGCCAATATATCTAATTGAATTGCATAATAAATCAAGACTAATGTTATTTACTTCAAGTGTCTGTTTATGTTCCAATGGCAGACCAATATGATAGATGGCATGAGCGATGAGCAATTAGAAGGATATATTGAGAACAGACCTGACCATTTAAGGACCATCAAGCTCCATAACACCATTAATCCAAGACCCTTTAAAGTAATTCTTTTTTACTCTTTTTTCTATACCATCTTGATATTTTTTTTTCATTTATTTATTAAAAAAAATCTATGTTGTGATGATTTGTTAGCTAAATTTTGCAGATTCCAAGGAATGGCAAGCCCAAGTGTTCAGCTTCAGTGAGGAAGATTCATAAAGAAGATCAAGATGATAAAAACACCTAATTATCTTAGTTCAACGCTTTTTAGTATTGTTCATTCATATTATTGCTATCATATAGAAAGAATTTCACTTCACTTAGTTGTGTAGTGGGTAATCATGTTAATACATTAGAAAACCGGATATCTTGTTTTTTTTCTTTTCTTTTTTCTGGGTAAATTCCGGAACGAGAAGGTCCGATTCTGGTTTTTTTCTAATCTTTTTTCTTCTTATATATATATGAGGATCTTTGGATTTCACTCCTACTCTCATAGTGACTCAAACTCAAGACCTCTAATGTCTTAAAGTCGGTTTTTTCTAATCTGTAAACTCGGTTTGTGTATATATAAACAGCAAGTCAATCACGCATTGTTATATTCTCGTCAAAAAATTATCTCCCCTAAATACTAACTCAAGGATCACCATATATAATAATAAAATCAAAATCAAATTAGTTTCGCATTTCTCCCACCTCGTTGGCTCACCGCACGGCACAACCGGCACGGCAAAGTATCGAGACTCACTGAGCGAGTCTTCCCATAGGTTCCCAAAACCCCACACCTTCGCCAAGCGTGGAATTCAGCATACGCCACCGGGTCGTTCGCAAGGGCCTTCACGTAATTAGCCAACTCCTCCACCGACCCGAACGCAGTGCCGTCAATGATCGAATTGGGAGGCACAAAGTCACGCACGTTTGGCGCGCCAAAGTATATGGGCACCGAGCCCGAGTCCAGTGCGTAGAACAGCTTCTCTGTCACGTAGCTCTCCGTCGCCGTGTTCTCGATTGCGAGGACAAATTTGTAATTCGACATCGCGCAGTGCAAGTGGTCCCACCACTTTGGGGACGCTCCGGAAGATGCGGCACACTCGGGGTAGAGAGAGAGTGCCATGTTTGGCCCCCCAACGTTGTTTAAGCACTTTCCGAACGAATGGTGAGGCAACAAGCTCAAAAGCTTCTTCGCCAGCTGATTTCGTTTCGGGAGACAGCGCGACGACGACCAGTACACTAGCGTGTCCTTGAAAGGGAAACAAAAATAAGATTAGAATCTGTGTTTTCGAAGCTCTATTACAATTACATGATTCATATTTTAATCTAGGGGTGAAACCAGTCCGGGATCGAAACTGGGCGGACCCGAGATTCCTGGTAAATTTTTAAGAACTCAAATAAAACATACCCAAAGTCCAAAATTATAAAAGCAAAGTCTAATTAAAACCGTTTTTATGTCATGCTATTTAATTATATGTTTTGCATTTGAATTATGTATTTTGATTATTTTAATTAATTTCAAATATGCAAGGCTTTAGGGTATTTAAGTTTTCGAGTTTGGCAGGCTACGACCTTAAAAGGTTGTACTATAATGAGATACCGAAGTAAATACTAAGCCAAATATATTCTCCTTAATTTAGTTATAACCTAGTCTCTCTCTAGGATAGGAATAAGTGCGGCTTGGAAACAAAACCAAAAACTCCACTTATGAGATCGGATTTTGGGTCATAACAATTTCTTGGCGGAGAAATGTACGCGAAAGAAAAGGGCTACCGGGTCTTTACTTTGTCTTTGATAGGGGCAACGTGGTAATTGCGACTGTTGTGGAAGAGCCCACCGGCATAAGTGGACTGAACGTCGTCTCCGGCGTGGTAGCTGATGAAGATGTCCTCCTTGCCCGAGCGCTTCCTTCCAGCTTCAAGATCCATGTACGCCCGGAGCGGATCGCCGGGGCGTCTCTGTTTGAGATGAGGGAAAAAAAAAGTCAATAACAATGCAAGGCGGTAATAATCAAAGGGATAGTTTGACTCTGTATAAAGCCATCGCATGGAATTCTTAGTTTACCATTCCATAGGCAATAAAAGAAGGAAACAATTAATAATAAGTAATATTTATTAAGATATCTAAAAACCTCATCAAAAATCGCCATTGCGCCGAAATCAATGTCTATGAGAACCGACAACGGAAACAATTCAAAACCGAACACATAAGCCAAGTGTATTCACCAAACAGATGAATACCGGATACTTTATTCAAACAACCAGAATCCAAAGCTCTCTGGACGATGTGCTGAGTCCTCAGCGCCTATACTTAAGAGAGATTAGTTACCTAATCTCTACACATAGCAAATTAACTAATAGCCCCACATATGAAAAAGTAAAGAAAACTTGAAAAAAGGACATAATCGATAAACTAAGCGACAAAATTGCCCTTCCTCCTCCAAGGCTATGCAATTACCGGACGCTTACGAGTCTATAAACCGCAGATATCAGTGATATGATCAAAGAAACATACTTGCATTTGAACTAGAAACCCTCATCACCTTAAAACAAGAAAAAATGAAACTTGCTTTCACTAAGAAACAAGAAACAAGAAAGCTGTTTTTCAACATAATAAGTGGCCACAAGCCAAATTGTGTTGAGGTGAGTGTATTAAACCTAACAAGACATCTTCTTATCTTAATTTAACAACAAATTAGACGATTTTCAAGAGAAATTTGCATTAACTAAAAATCTCGTTAACTTAGAACACAAGAAAAAGGGCATTTCCATGAAATGTTGGGGGCGAAAACGGCACCTGAATCGGAGGCGTGGTGGTCTCAAACAGCAACGCATCAGGCTTGTCGGCGAGCACAGAGGACTTGGTCCACAAACAGCTCAACCCACAAGAACACGAGTACAGATTATCCAAATTGTCGGGAATCCAAGTCCACCCTTTGACCAGCACACTCACGAACTCCATCTTCGGCTCCTTGCACCTGAACTCGCCGTCACCTTCTTGCAACGACGAAGAAGAAGAGCTGTTCGACGCCATGGAAGCTCCATGCTTTTCCCTGAACCGAGCGCAGCCCACTTGCGAGTCCCACTTCCGAAACGCACCCACGAGATCGGTGAACGGGGCGGGGTCCGGATTCGGGTCGAGCCGACCCGGGTACGCGCTCGGGTCGGCGAGGGGGGCGATCGGGAATTGGAGGACGCCCGAGAAGAGGAGGAGGAGCGAGAAGAGGAGAGCGAACATGAGGGAGATGGTGAGGGTGTTGGCGAGCGCAAGAGGCTTCAATCGCATCGTGGGGTCGATTTCTGGTTGGAGATCGGGTCGGTTTGCTTCTCTCTCCTTCGGGTGGAGAGAGAAGGGCTCGGAGATCTGGAAGATGGGTTTGTTAGGTGGCTGAGGAATGTGCTTTCAGTTGCTCAGAAACGCAATGGCGACTTCTCAGAAAAGAAGAAGAGAAGAAGAAGAATTGATCAAGTAAAGACGTTGAATTGAATAGCCTGCCTTGGTTTAAATTTACAGACTTTAGAGAGAGAGAAGAGAATCCAAGTAGGAGACAAGAAAGGGACTGTTTACCAGTAATACAAGCAATATATATATATATATATATATATATATATATATATATATATTGAAGGAAAAGTATATTCTTAATCAGTAAAATATCAAAAAGTAATTTTTTTTTAGAAACTCCATAAAAAAATCCCTCAAAATACCATAAATTATTTTACTACACTTCAAAACATCATAATTGGAAATAGATCATTTTCAAATTTGTAATACAAAAATACCCTTTCAGAATTACATATTGTCTCCTGAAAAATGGACATATTGCCTCCTGAAAAATGGACAAGTCGCGTCCGAAAAAATGGACACAAATAAGGGTATTTTGGTACATAAAATTTAAAAATGATGTTTTTCCAATTATGATGTTTTGAGGTGTAGTAAAATAATTTATGATGTTTTGAGGGATGTTTTATGAAGTTTCCCTTTTTTTTAGCGTAAGTTTCAAGTGGCTTTTATTTCAACTTATCCGTCAAAAGTCGTTTGTCACTTTTTTACATATGCGAGTATATAGTGAATTAGAACTTCGCATCACTGACGACAGGGTTAATAATATCGATATTGTTGATGTTAATCCCAAAATTGAAATAAAGTGGTCTTACGCAGGGTTTGTTTACTTAAACAACACCGAAGTCGGAGATACAAACCCCGAATGTGGGGTTACAGACTCGGGCTTCTTGGTACATCTTCAAATTCAGGGGAAATACGAGCGTGTAAAAAGGTGACAAGTGACATTTGACTGCTGAGTCATCATGAAAGCCACTTGAAACTTACGGTGCACAAAAATATTTTTGATACTTTTACCACGACAAAATTAGATTAGAAAATATAGTGGAAATGTGTGTTGTTCGAAGAATTTTAGTCTATAACTACCCCATTTTCAATTAATTATCTGCGCTTAACCCTTTGGTCCTTTGGAGCTTAACTAATTTGAAGAAATAATTAGACCATATAAAACGAGATACGGAACAAAATAAACGAGTCGATACAATTATGCATTCAATTATTTTGAAATTTATTAAATATTTCAATTAGGTTTTTAATTTTATGTTCATGAAAATATGATATCACTATACTGTTGGTTATGCCCGAACCCGATATTGTATCTCTCGGGTTATCGGATATCGACCCGATAACCATAACCGACATAATGGGCCCACTCGGGCCCAAGTATTAATTATGATTCATATTAATTAATAATAGATTAATTAATCCATGATTGGGCTTTTAGAAAGCCCATTAGGTGGGCTTTTAGAAAGCCCACTAGGTCATGACCATAGGGTATTATAAATACCCTAATATGACTCATAATTAAACACAACACACACAATAGAAACCCTAGCCTCCTAGAATTCGAGCTCCCTCCCTAGTGAGTCGAATTTCGTGACTTCCTCCCCGGTTCAATCAACGGTTGATCATCTAAACACCGACAAGGATCTAACCTATCCTCCGAGGTGTTTTCCGGTCATCTAAGACGTTCCCGAGTGACGTGGTGGACGAAATAGAGGCGCAACACTTGAGGCGTTAAATCCTAAATTCGGCAAGCACCAGAATCAAAGGAATCGGCAATTATTCGGTACAGTTGGCAAAAGTACCGAAGTTTGGTAACGATCTCTAAACTGTATCTTAATTCTCGTAATTATTCTAGATCTTTATTGTTCGATGATATCCCGTGATTTCCGCCTCGGGATTGAGAAAAGTCATCGAAAAACCCAACAGTGGTATCAGAGCCGGTCTGAGTAATTTTCGAAAATTAGATATGTTGACCGAAATAATTTTAGAAAATTTTTGGTGTGATTAGATTTTCAGTGGGAGCGTTAGAAAATTAATTATGATTAATTTTATGTGTTGTTCGGAATCCGATTTAGAATCGGGATTGGTTTTATTTAATTTTAATGTGTACTATTAAATAAGAAAAGGGAAAAACAAACGGCGGCACCACCACCGGAACCGGCGGCGATTTCACCGTCGCCGCCATGGTCCCGGGTGGCGCCGGCGTTTGTGGCTCCCATTCGATGGGAGCCAATGGGCGACGGCTAGGGTTTCAAAACCCTAGCCAAAAACGATTTTTTTTTTTTAATTCGCATGGGCCTGATTGGATCAGGCCCACGGGCTGGGTTTAACCCAGCCCACTCATGATTCGGATGGGCCTGATTGGATCAGGCCCACGGGCTGGGTTTAACCCAGCCCACTCTCGATTCGGTGGGCCTGATTGGATCAGGCCCACGGGCTGGGTTCTAACCCAGCCCAAAGCTGCCCAGCCCGGATCGCATTGATCCGGGCACACCCAACCCGGGTCTGACCCGGGTACCCGACCCGGGTTGGATCCGGGGCTTCAGCCCGGGTCTGCGCTGACCCGGGCCCACACCGAACAGACCCGGATCCGGGTCCTTATTGACCCGGATCCGGGTCAAAATTAATTTTTTCCGGGCAGGGGCCTTCGGCCCTGCCCGGTCTTCCCGTTCGTGACCGGGGTTGCCCGAGGGCAACCCATACAAGCTCAGGTCTATCCCGAGCTTGTATCCCGGTATTTGATATTTAATTATATTTATGTTTAATTATTTTAAAATACGATTTAAAATGTTTATTTTATTTATAATTATTATAAATATCTTTAAATATGAGAATTGAAAATCTAATATATATGATATTAATTATTAATAAATATGATTTATTCAATATTATTATCAATCTTATGAAGTTTGTTTCCATTATTGTTTATGTTATTCATTTATTGATTTACAAATTGTTTGTTGATAAATTTTATTTATAATCAATAATTCTTAATTAGATTAAGATAATAAATAATCTTTTAATTATTATAGTAATAGAAAAGATCTAAACTTTAATGGAAATAAAAGATATATATATTGTGATTAAAGATAGTTTATCTATAAGATAGTTATTTATCTTTTATTTTGTAATATGACAAAACTTGATTAAAGATATCTTATCTATAAAGATAGTTATTTATCTTTTATTCATTTATAGAAAAGATAAATCATGAATTAAGATATTTTATCTTTAAGTGATTTATTTATCTTTTATTTAAAGATAAAAGGGTTTGTCTTTAAAAATTTCATAATATATATATATATATATATGTATACTTTCAGAAGTATATTTAATTCAAAATAGAATATGTTTTACAAAATAGAATTGTATATTACATATTCATTGTCTTAATTCTTAGAACATTTTAATTAGTTAACTATGTTTAATTTAAGACAAAAGTTAGGATCACCTAAAACCCCTCAATAAATATTAGGTATAATGTCTTCCAACGGCTGGGTCCTCGATCTAATTGAGAAAAGTTTTGAGTGTGTCTCTAACCCAAGGGAGTACTCTTATACCCTCTTTTAGACGCGTAGGGCGACCTATACTGTCCGCCTATTCACCCCTTGGGTCTACCTAAACGAGTACTCTAATTAGATTAGATATCGTAGACAATTCTTTTGAAACCGGTTAGAATGATAAATGAAAAATTGTTTTTCTTTTCTAAACGTCAGAGATAATATAGGATATTAGAGCAATTGTTGACTTTCTCTGAGTGACTAATTAATGGAATTGATGAGGGTTACTTTTCCATTAACAAATCACGAAATATTATATAAAGCCCTTATAATATATACTTTTATGTAACATCTTTATTATAATAAGTAATTTATAATTTACATGTAAATACTAGAATTAATATTGTGCTTATTCAGTTTTTATTTAAAATTGTAGAAACTGAACAATGTCTAGTAGCTCACTAAGATCCATCCTTGAGAATGAAAACATCTTAAACGGAAGAAATTTTCCGGAATGGCAAAGACGCCTCAAAATTGTGCTCAGGCACGAAAAGAAGGAGGTTATCATTATGAATGAACCTCCAGCTGAACCTCCTGCTACTGCATCCCGAGCAGCCAAAGATGCTTATAAGAAGCATACTGATGAAGCCGCTGAAGTAGCTTGTCTCATGTTAGCAACCATGACACCAAATCTCATGGAGCAACATGAGAACATGTCTGCCTGGGAAATGATTCAACATCTCAAGAAGATGTATGATCAAGAAGCATGTCATACAAGATTCAGGATAATGAAAAATTTGCTAAGAGCAAAATTAACTGATGGAAACAATGTGCATGATCATGTTCTGAAGATGATCAGCTGGTCAGAAAGTCTGACCAAACAAGAGATAAAGATCCCTGAGGAAGTATACATTGATATTGTGCTCAACTCTCTCCCCGATTCTTATAATCAGTTTATACTGAATTATAATATGTCCCCTGAATCAAAGAGTCTTCATCAGCTTCACAACATGTTGCAAACAACTGAGGGTAATGTACCCAAGGGACAGAATAGGACTATTAATGCTATAAATAGCAAGTTCAAGGGAAAGAAGCAGTATGTTCAGAAGAATAAAGGCAAGGCTCCATATAACTTGAGGGTTAAGGCTCGTGCCATGAAACCCAAAGTTTGAGCCACTCCCGATCATAAGTGTTTTCACTGCGATAAGAAGGGACACTGGAAAAGGAATTGTCCTTTGTACCTTGCAGAGATCAAGAAGTTGAAGAAGAGTTCAAACTCCACCACAGGTATAAATGTTATAGAAGTCAATCTTACTACCTCTAAAGATTGGGTATTAGATACAGCATGTGGTACTCATATTTGTACTGACATGCAGACTCTGAAGAGAAGTAAGATGCCGAGGAAGGATGAGACCAACATGCGCGTGGCAAATGGAGCACCAGTTGTTGCAAAAGCTGTGGGCCATGTAGATCTCAACACCTCAGCAGGAATGATTTTAGAATTAAATGATTGTCATTTCGTACCTTCCATTACCAAGAACATAATTTCTATTCCAGAATTGGATGTTTTAGGTTTTGATTTTAAAATTGGGAACAAGCGTTGTGCGGTTTTTAATGATGGTATTTGTTATGGTATTGCTTATTTATCAAACGGTCTTTATTCGTTGAATACCTCTGAAAATCATGTTTATAACATCTCCAATAAAAGAGTGAAACCCAACCTTGTCAATACGGCCTATCTCTGGCACTGTCGACTTGGCCATATAGGCGAGAAGCGCATAACTCAGCTTCACAAACAAGGAAGACTGGATGATTTTGATTATGAATCTTATCACACATGTGAATCTTGCCTGGTCGGGAAAATGACAAAGCCTTCCTTTAAAGGAACTTATGAGAGAAAGAAAGGACTATTGGACCTCATACATTCAGATGTATGTGGACCAATACCCATTCAGGCTAAAGGAGGTTTAAGGTATTTCATCACCTTCACTGATGACTTCAGTCGATACGGTTATGTATACCTAATGAAACACAAATCTGAATCGCTTGAAAAGTTCAAACAGTTCAAGAATGAAGCTGAAAATCAGTTAGCGAGAAAAGTTAAAGCCATACGATCTGATCGAGGTGGCGAATACTTGAGCGATGATTTCAAAGCTTACCTCCGTGACATGGGAATCATTTCATCACTGACCCCTCCAGGTACACCTAACTAAATGGTGTATCTGAGAGAAGAAATCGAACCTTGTTGGACATGGTTCGATCAATGATGAATAAAACTGACTTACCTGAGTCCCTATGGGGACATGCACTTATGACAGCAGCTACCACACTGAACTGTGTACCATCTAAGACGGTTCCTTCAACCCCATATGAGATATGGAAAGGAAGAATACCGGATTTGCATTTCATGAGAATCTGGGGATGTGAGGCATATGTCAAGACTCTAATGTCTGACAAGCTCAGTCCCAAATCGGTTAAATGTAACTTTGTGGGATACCCAACAGAAACTCCTGGGTATTACTTCTATCAAAAATACACAGGCAAAATAATAGTTGCCAAAACCGGTGTTTTCTTAGAAGAAGATTTTCTCTCTAGAAAGTCTAGTGGGAGAAACATTGTTCTTAATGAAGAGCAAGAACCACAAGATACTCAAGAACAAGAAATGGACACAGAAGGTACTCACACATCGAGTTATGAACATCATGATCAGATCATGGTTGATAACCAAATAGAAAACGTTGTTCTAAACGAAGAAGTTGAAAATGAGATTGTCAATGAAGAACCTTAAGAAAATATAGTTCTATACGATGTGCCCATACAAGATGGGATAAATGAGCAACCAGATTACACACTGACATCACGAAGATCAATTAGAGAGAGTCAACCTCCTCTTAAATTGAACCTTCTTGTTTCAATAGAAGATGAAACTGTTCATGAAGACGATGGTGAAGAACCTGAATCTTATAACGAAGCAATGTCGGGAGATGACTCAGACAAATGGCTAGAAGCCATGAACTCTGAAATGGACTCCATGTATAGCAACGAAGTATGGGACCTCGTTGATGCTCCCAAAGGGTCGAAACCCATTGGTTGCAAATGGATCTTCAAAAGGAAGATCGACATGGATGGAAAAATACAAACTTACAAAGGAAGATTAGTCGCTAAAGGTTATCGACAGATTCATGGTATTGGCTATGATGAAACTTTCTCTCCTGTTGCCATGTTCAAGTCCATAAGAATCTTGCTAGCCATTGCATCATTTCATGATTATGAAATCTGGCAAATGGACGTGAAAACCGCGTTCTTGAATGGTGTTCTCGAAGAGGATGTGTACATGACACAACCTGAAGGTTTCATAGACCGCAAACATCCAAATAAGGTTTGCAAATTGAAAAGATCAATTTATGGTCTTAAGCAAGCATCTCGAAGCTGGAATCGTCGTTTTGATGAATCAATTACTGATTTTGGTTTTGTTAAGAACAAAGACGATCCTTGTGTATATATCAAATCGAGTGGGAGCAAAATAGTTTTCCTGATTCTTTATGTAGATGACATACTGATAATAGGAAACGATACATCTGAACTCCAGACCGTGAAGGAGTGGTTGAGAAAATGTTTCTCAATGAAAGACTTAGGAGAAGCCGCCTATATACTAGGCGTAAAGATTCAAAGAAATAGAAATCAAAGAATCTTATCTCTAAGCCAAGGTACATATATTGACAAAATTGTTAAAAGGTTTAAAATGGACAAATCGGAAAAAGGTTTTACACCGATGACCCATAAGACATACTTGACCAAGAAGCAATGTCCGGTTTCTTCAGAAGAAATCAAAAGTATGGAGAAAATTCCATACGCTTCAGCTATTGGTTCAATAATGTATGCAATGATATGTACTAGACCAGATGTAGCTTTTGCCTTAAGCATGACAAGCAGATTTCAATCAAACCCTGGTTTTAACCATTGGACAGCCGTTAAGAATATCTTGCGTTATTTAAATAGAACAAAAGATAGATGTTTGACATACGGTGGTGCAAAAGAATTAACTTTTGAAGGATATTCTGATGCAAGCTTCCAAACAGACAGGGATGATTTCAAATCTCAAACATGATATGTATTCTGTGCAAATGGTGGTGCTGTTACGTGGAACAGCAGTAAACAAGCTACGGTAGCTGATTCAACCACAGAATCTGAGTACATCGCTGCATCTGATGCTGCAAAAGAGGCTGTATGGATCAAGAAATTTGTTTCTGATCTTGGTGTAGTTCCTAGCATTGGTGATCCTGTAAAGCTTTTCTGTGATAACAACGGAGCTATAGCACAAGCCAAGGAACCAAGATCACACAAGACAGCAAAGCATGTACTCAGAAAGTACCATCTGATCAGAGACATTGTTGATCGGAAGGACATAGAGATGAGGAGAGTAGACACTGAAGAAAATGTAGCAGATCCGATGACAAAATCTTTATCGAAAGAAAAACATTTTCGTCATGCGGAAAGTATTGGGATAAAGAACCCATAAATGTCTGTTACGATTTATTATCTGAATCTGGTTTTGGATCGGAGACAAATTTTTGTAATCATTATATTTGATTAAATTTGAAGCACATTATTATTTTCTTTAAAAGGCAAGTTTCATCATTTAAAAGCTAATATCAATATCTTATTCAAATCATTGATATCAAGCTATACAAATGTAGTTCCTAAGATGTCTTCAAGACATTCTTGAATTTCCCCAGTCAAAGAAATCATTATGAAGAAACAAAGAGGGACTATCAATGATATTCATAATTGACTGGTACATGTTGTTAAGATAAAAGGAAGGGGTCCTTGATATCTGAGAGATATTCTTATACATGTAGGCACTAGTCGGAATGACTAGCAGTGCTGGAAGACTCGCACTCTAAATATTCTCACATGGAAACAAAACCTTGATATAAGGGGACACTGAGAAACTTAGAGATATGAAGAGACTCCAAAGTTTGAGAACATCATGAGTCCATCACTGGGTAAGTTGCATGCTTAGATTACAGCTCAACGCTTACCGTAACTGGAAAGTCATAACAGTCGTAGTTGGGCATGTGATAAACCTTGTAGGATGGAATGACGTTTCAAGAAAACATGCATCCCCCCATTCCTTTTTGGGGCTATACACTCGGGGCCTTCTGAATAGGATAAGTATAATGAAATCTGTGGCCACAGGCAAAACAAAAGAGTTTCTGTTTTGATGTTTCAATACTTATGCCTGAATCAGAAAATATTAGATCGGGCTTAACAGGTGTTCCTAACCATGACCTGTGCCGCATCTAGAGATGTAAAAGGATGTCGAAGGAATCAGTCATATACCTTATTTTAATCGTAAAGAACCACATGGTTCACCACGATTAATCTATAAAAGAGTATTTAAAGTTTTGTAGATTGGGGGAAGTTAAGTCTAGGTGGAGGCCACTTACTTCTTGCATACTCATATGAGTATGTGGCCAACACTACAGAATCCTACAGAGTCACACCGAACTCGCAACGGAAACGGAGTATGATGATTAAATTACAATGAAACAAACTTCACATGTAACTTTGATGAACCAAGCATGAGTAGCTGAGAGAATGTACATCTAACCCAAGGCGGCATTCTCGAGTAATACTTTATGTGCAGTGCGTGCACGGAGATAGCCAATCCGGTGCGTTCGTGCAAGTGGGAGATTGTTGGTTATGCCCGAACCCGATATTGTATCTCTCGGGTTATCGGATATCGACCCGATAACCATAACCGACATAATGGGCCCACTCGGGCCCAAGTATTAATTATGATTCATATTAATTAATAATAGATTAATTAATCCATGATTGGGCTTTTAGAAAGCCCATTAGGTGGGCTTTTAGAAAGCCCACTAGGTCATGACCATAAGGTATTATAAATACCCTAATATGACTCATAATTAAACACAACACACACAATAGAAACCCTAGCCTCCTAGAATTCGAGCTCCCTCCCTAGTGAGTCGAATTTCGTGGCTTCCTCCCCGGTTCAATCAACGGTTGATCATCTAAACACCGACAAGGATCTAACCTATCCTCCGAGGTGTTTTCCGGTCATCTAAGACGTTCCCGAGTGACGTGGTGGACGAAATAGAGGCGCAACACTTGAGGCGTTAAATCCTAAATTCGGCAAGCACCAGAATCAAAGGAATCGGCAGTTATTCGGTACAGTTGGCAAAAGTACCGAAGTTTGGTAACGATCTCTAAACTGTATCTTAATTCTCGTAATTATTCTAGATCTTTATTGTTCGATGATATCCCGTGATTTCCGCCTCGGGATTGAGAAAAGTCATCGAAAAACCCAACATATACTCCATAAACTTTATACAATTATGTTAAGAGTTTGCTATTTTACAGAAATTAGAGAAGCACAACATGGTACTGCTATGCTATGAACCAGCATTCAGTAACCAAACTTATATAATTATAAGTAGAGAGATCAAATATTCCTCATACTATAAGCTTGTTAACACTCTAATCGTAGCATTAGCACTAAACAGTATTGTTTGGCGACTGCTATTGCTATTTTACAAAAATTATAGAAGCACAACATGGTACTGCTATGAACCAGAGTTCAGTAACCAAACCGATTATAAGTAGAGAGATCAAATATTCCTCATACTATAGGCTTATTAACACTCTAATTATAGCATTAGCACTAAACAGTATTGTTTGGCGACTGCTATTGCTATTTTACAGAGATTAGAGAAACACAACATGGTACTGCTATGAACCAACGTTTAGTAACCAAACCTATTATAAGTAGAGAGATCAAATATTCCTCATACTGTAGGCTTATTAACACTCTAATCATAGCATTAGCACTAAACAGTATTGTTTGGTGGCTGCTATTGCTATTGTGTATAGCCCAGTAAATATTCTATACAACTCGAATTATGGACCTGATTTTGCAAAATTCTAAATGTACTGTAATCAAGATCCAACGGCTTATACTTATAGATAAAAAATATGATATATACCATTGGTTTTATAAATAATTAAAAAACATTGAATCCAAAATTTTTTGTTTTGAATTTTATTAAGTAATGTCATATTGACAATTTGACAGACTTAGTCGTGAAGTAACTTTCGTGTAAAAAAATAGGAGAATCGGTGAAATTTATTGACAATTATAGATTGCATTTTTTTACCATCAAATCCAAATTTAGATCTCAACTACTGCATAACATATTGCAAATTACATACAAGAATTTTCCCTCTTTGAGTTCCTATTATTGTCTGTCCAATTGCAAACAATTCGTTCCACAACTCACCATTATAAACTAGTGGCTGGCTGGTTCTTCATCCAGAAGAAGAAAAAATCGAATTCCGATTTCCGGTTTCACCGGTTACATACAACAATATGACACGTTTTAAATATGGGTTTAATATTAGAATTTCTTGGGTGTTTCCATTGTCAAAGAATCATTCTACAGTACAGACTCGTCATTACTACAGCAAACTTTGTGTCTCCGTATTTCGCTTATCATTGTCGCCGTCCTCGCCCGAACTCAACAGCAAACGGAGACCCCTCTCCCCGTTTCCATCGCCATTTCTCGCCATTGACTGGTAATCCAACAAAACGGTACTCTTTTTGTAGTTCCAAACCAGCATCGACACATAATCCTGCGGTAAAAGCAGCCCTTCCTCTCGGATTGCGCTCCGTTGTGCCTCGACCGTCATCGGGTCCTCGAGCCTGATGAACTCGAGCAGCGCCTTCTCGTGATCCGGCCTCCAATTTCCCAGGAACGGCGTGTAATCCGTCTCCGGCACGAGAGACATACGTGTGTACTGAAGCCCGTCGATGGATTCGGCTAACCCCATTCGCAGAAGGTTGTGGTACTCTGGCGACTGGCCCTTCTTCTCCTTCAAGGGCCGGCTTAGATTCCGCGCACCGATCTTGTACACCTTGGCCCTTGATCGGAGCTTGTACTTTGCGGCGTAGAGCTTCGCGAGCGAGCCTCGGATAATGTATGAACAGAAATTGACCACCTTCTTCCGGTTGTCAGCGTACCGGTACCACTCGACCATGGTGGACAGGAGCTTGTTCATCTGCGCGTTCGTGTGCGCCTGCGTGGCGTGGAACATCCGGAAGCACGGCTGTGGATCCGGGTCTCGGTCACCTTTCAGGAAGTTGAGTTTCCTGAACTGCTTGATCAACTGCTTCAAGCTCGCCGTGACTGAAAGAAGTGTTCCCACGCCTTTCTCACTGATGATTTTGCCGCCAGTGGCGGTGTACCGGAGCGTCGGGTACACCACGCGCCGGCAGAGCACATGATCGAGGAACATTATGCCCTTCGTGATGTGCTCGATCGGAAGATTCTCGTTGTCGAGCTTGAGCGAGTACCTCTGGTCGCAAAACTCGACAAGCTCCTTCCTAAGTGCAGCCGCGTCGGCTCTCGGCCCGCGAACGCCGATCAGGAAGTGGCCGCCATAGCGGAGGTAATCCATCTTCCGGGTCTTGTCTGGCCCGCTTGTGGGGACAAACTCCGGCCACGACGTGTTCCCCTGCTCGGACTCGCCTTCCGGGGTGTTCCAGATCACGTCGCTCTTCGACGGTCGGTAGAAATCCTTGATCTTCCCCTCCATCCACTTGTCGAGCTCGTCTAGGCACACGTTTGCAAGGAGCGGGCTGAGCACGCCGCAGTGCCCCCACGACGGGTTTTTCTCGGCCTCCTCGGGGGCGAACCCGAAGAACGTTTCAAGCCAATACGGGTCCGGCTTCGGCTCATCCTCAGCCAGAACCCGCTTCTTCTGGTACTTCCGCTTCTTCTTCTTCGGCCGCTCCTCCGCTCCCTCCTTCGTGGTGACTACCGGCGTGGTCAACGCCGACTTCACCAGGTCAACCACTTTCTTGTCCCGCACGTCACGCATCAGCGCGCCCATAACCAGACTCACACTCATCCCGTCAAGCACCGTGCTCAAATCCCCTTTAATGTACCACAAGTACCCGGCAAAGTTGCGCCTGATCACACGGAGTGCGGTGTGGGCCGTCCGTCCCGGGCGGAATGCGAAGGATTTGGGTGAGAATCGGGGCTCGTAGACGGGCTCGAGAATCAAGAGCAGGACCTCCTGGACAACACGGTCCTGGAACGGCGTGGGCTGCGTAGTGGTGAGGAGAGCGCGGAGCTTGCGCTTGGAGAGGGCGGAGTAGTCGGTAGTGTCGCGCGGAGAGCGGAGGAACGGCTCAAGGCGCTGGCCCCAGCGGAAGCGGCCATCGAGGACGGCGTTGCGGAGCGCGAGGAGGCGATCGAGGGAAGCCCGGGACACGGCAGCACGCGGGAGGTACGCGCCGGTGTCGTCAGCGGAGACCTTCTGGTAGGCGAGGAGCCAGAGCTCGAGCCGCCGGAGGTGGCCGGAGAGGTTGGATTGGATGCCGTCGGGGTTTCGGAAGCTCTCGATCCACATGCGCGAGCAGACCGAGACGCCGTCCTCCTTCATCAGGCTCGCCGGGTCCTCTGGGTCCGGGACTGCGCGGCGATGCGGCGGCGGCGGCCATGGGTGAGCGGAGGAGAGGCGTCGGAGGGCGTTCGTGGGTCTAGGGTTTGAGGGGGCGAGGATTCGGCGAGTGAAATTGGGGAAGCGGCGAAGCATTTGGGATTGGAAGAGAGGTTCACGCCATTGATGGGGATCGGAGCTCGGCGGAGGAACGAGAGAGATGTTGAAATGGAGTGGTCGAACTCAAACCCTCGCTTAAACCCTCAGTGCTTCGATTTTTCTTTTTACCATTAATCGATTGTCTGAATATTCACTTTTTTTTTTTTTTTTTTTTCTAAGGAAAGAAATTTCATTTAGGGAGTTAAATCCCATTACAGAACATTGTCAAGCCACTCTGGGTAATTACATGATAAAAAGTCCGTAGTTTCCTCGGAGATGCGTGATTTAGTTAGGGAATTAGCAACCGTGTTACAATGTCTTGGAATCCATCAAAGTGTGCCAAACGGCACCACCTTCTTGGTTAACATGTCAATGTGCGCTATCGGTTCTTGCAAATTATTAAGATGTTGCCCCTTAACAAGTTGGATGGCCCGGAGGCAATCGGATTCCACCACCGAAATTTGCCACTCACTGTCAAGAGCGAATTGAAGCCCGTGGAGGATAGCCAAGCATTTTTCCGTTAAAGCCGAATCCACCTCACCTAACTTTGAGGTCGTGACACCGCAAACCATACCTCGATTGTTTCTTACGACTCCACATACCGCCGCGTGCCCATAAGCTTCCACCCAAGCCGCATCCACATTGAGGGTGAGCCCCTCGTCCTCCGTTTGGTCCAAGCACGTTGTCTAGTCGGCTTGTCTATGTTCGAGCTCAACTCCGAGCTTCTAGCACCCACTTAAAGCTTGAAAACCAACCCGCCACCTTTTCGATCCAAATCTCCGGCCTCTTGGAGTAATTCTCAAAAAATTGAGATTCCGGTCCGACCAAGCCGCCCAAGCGAGACCACAAAAAAGTTTTAGGTTCGCCAAAGAGAGGTTATCCATCGCACGAAGGCAGTTCTCTCATCGGTATCACCCTCGTCTTTTCGACCCAACAATGGAACGTCGAGCTTCTCCAAATTGCTTGAGCTCGCTCACATCCCCAAATACCGTGTAGACCATCCTCCAGAAGCGCCCCAAAAAATATGCAAAACGGCAAGCAATCCACGCATCTTCCTCTTAGCGCGCCAAAAGTAGGTAAAGCTTTGAACCACGTCCGCCAAATCAAGTGCTTGACTTTAGGCTGGATTTGGAGGCTTCGCATAACTTTCCACCAACGTGGTTCTTGAAAAACCGAAAACGATGGTCCACCACGGGTGATCGATCTTGCAAGCCGATAGCCCGACCTCACCGTATGGAGCCCATCCTCCTGAAAATGCCACACTAAGCAATCATTATAATCCGCATAGCCCAACAAAATCTTCAATATTGCCTCGGCATCATACGGGTACATCATTTCTAACCAAATCGTAGTCCCACCTTCCTTCCTTTATAAAATCGGCGACTCTCCATGGATATCCATCGTCGGGCTCTCCGGTGACCATGGCAAAAGCTCCGACTCTCGGGATCCAAGGTTGTGAGAAAGCTCTTAGATTTCCTTTCCCGATTTTCCACCTAATTCCACGTCGTACCAAATCTCGTCCCCAACAAAGACTCTTGCAAAGAAAGGAGACAAGCACCTTACTTTCAAAGTCGAGCACCGAAGTTGTGGGGAAATACTTTGCCTTGAGCACTCGTGCTTTCAAACATTTGGGATGTTGGAGGATACGCCAAGTTTGTCGGCCCACGAGGGCACGGTTAAAATCGCCAAGATCCTTAAAGCCAAGACCTCCCTCCGCTTTCGTTTTTGCAATAAGCTCCCATCATTTCCAATGGATTTTTCGCTTGTCCTCCGTGCCACCCCACTAAAACCAGGCTATAAGTCTGTGAAGCTCATCAATAGTGATGGACGGGATTCAAAAAAGGCTCATGGTGTACGTCGGTATAGCTTGGATCACCGCTTTCACAAGAACCTCACGTCCTCTCGCCGAGAATAAGTTAGCTTTCCACGCCCAAAGTTTTTTATTGTCTCGGTTTGTGAGGTTGCGAAAGGTTGTCACTTTTTGCCTCCCGACGTGGGTCGGGAGTCCGAGAAAAGATTCAAGCCTCTCGACAACTATCATATTGAGGATGTTTGCTGGCCTACCGACTCCTCTCTAACTTTGGTCGAGCTACACATCATGTATTTATCCATATTGACCACTTGGCCCGATCCTTTCTTGTAGGTGGATAGAATAGAGCGAATATCTTTGCAACAAAAGTCATTAGCCTCGCAAAACACTATGCTATCGTCAACAAAGAGGAGGTGCGTGATCGAGGGGGCCTCGGGGCGGCACACGAAACCCCGCAAAATTCCTAGCTGTTCTTGACGGCGAATAAGAGCCAAAAGTCATTCCGCACATACAAGGAATAGGTACGGCGATAGCGGACATCATTGCCGAAGACCTCTCCCCGGTGCGAAAGCCCCCCCCCATTCAACTATACCGTAAGCCCTTCTCATATCAAGCTCAAGCGTCAAGCTTCCTTTCTTCTTTTTATTCTTCCTCTTAAGAGAGTGGAGAAGCTTATAGGCGATAGCGGCGTTTCTGTGATGAGTCTACCGGGAACAAAGACACTTTGTGCATCGGAGATCACAGATGAGAGAGCTCCTTTAATACAGTTGGCAACCACCTTTGTGACGATCTCTAGGGTGACATTACAAATACTAATAGGCCGGTAGTCCTTGACCTTCGTTAGATTCTTGACTTTGGGCATGAGCACAATATTCGTGGCGTTCCACGACCGAGCACTAATCTTCCCATTAAGGATGTCCAAGCATTCCTTTCTAGTCCCGGGCCCCACAATTTCCCAAAACCTTGGAAAAAATAGCATGGAAGCCGTCGGGGCCCGGATCCTTGCAAGGGCCCCTGGAGAAAAGGGCCTTATTCACTTCATCGCCCGTGAAAGCTTTGTCGGTAATGTTTTGTTGCCACCCCAAAAGCGAGCGGACATCTTCACGAGTGATCTTGTCAAAGTCGCTCTCAAAAGCCCATTCGAAGCAAATATTCCAATAAAGTACCTCTAGAAGACATCACAGACTTCTCGCTCCGCCGTTATCCATGTTCCCTCCTCATTTTGGATGTCGCGGATCAAGTTTTGGGACTTTCTCCAACCGGTGCTCGAGTGGAAATAGGCCGAGTTCTTATCTCCTCCCTTGAGCCAATCCGCCCCCGCCCTTTGCTTCCAATAGTATTCATCGATTCTAGTTCGGAGCCAACTCTTCGTGCTTATTCACGTGTTCCGGGAGAAATAATCTCTCGATTGATACGCTCAAGCGAGGCCGACAAATCTCTAATCCGACTTTCTCTATGTCCAAGGGATTTACAAGCCCAATTCCGAAGATCACCTTGACACGCGGAAAGGCCTTGTGAAACATCCCCCCTGGCTCTTCTCCCACACCCGGATTTCCAAACATCCCAGATAACTGTAGCGCAATTGTCATTCATGAGCCGACCCCGATTCTGTATAAGAGGTGGTATTTCAGTTGTGTCGATAACGGGAACTCTATGATCAGAACCCCAATAGTCTTTTATTAAGCTAATTCGATAGTCTTCTGATCAACTGGTATTATTGCCTCTATTGCATTTTGGTCCTTTATATCAGCTTTAAGTTATAATTTGATTTGTTGTAAATAAAATTCCATTATATAGTTATTATGATATTAGAATTTTATTAGTTATATAGTTAAATCTACACACACGAACACAAAAAAATATATTATATTTTACAGCTGAAATTTAAATAATTTTAACGATTTTGTCACTATTACAAGTTGCAATTAATTTTTGTTAAACGATTTTTAACATTTTACAATTAAATAAGAAGAAAAAGTGCAACTAATATTAAATCGAACAGTATTATAACACGGATTGTAGTTTGAAAATATTTTAAAGAAAAACTCATGAAATGCCCAAAAATCACTTAAGGTTTAAGGGAATTGCCCATACTTTCAAACAATTCATTTATACCCATTTAAAAATATTTTGGACCATATTAACCCTGATTTTAATTATATTTATTCATTTTCATATTTAATTATTTATTATATTATAATTTTCTAAATTAAATTAATTATTCTAAAATTTTGGTTGAAAACTTCCCCTATATTTTTTTTGTGGGTAACTTCCCCTATTAATTAGGTTATCATTTAATTTAGTTATTTTGACCAAAAAATTACCCCTCTCTCTCTCTCTCTCTCTCTCTCTCTCTCTCTCTCTCTCTCTCTCTCTCTCTCTCTCTCTCTCTCTCTCTCTCTCGACTTATCACGTCGGATTGACCACCATCGCCGGATTCGGGCGGAGAGCGCGGGGACTTTGGGCGAGGCTTCAACGACCGTGGGCGCGGCTGCCGAGGAGGCGATCGTGGCCTCCGTCGCGGTCGCCCTCCATCAGGCTTCCTTCCTCCGTCGCGCCTCGTTCCTCTGTTGCCCTCTGTTGCGGTTGCCCTCCGTCGCGCCTCCTTCCTCAGTCACACTCCGTCGTGGCCGCTCTCCGTCGCGGCACAATCATCCTCTCCAAACTCTTGATCGTAACTATAAATTTATTTACAGTTTTTTGTATGTTTACAGTTTTAAGGTAATATATTTGATTTTTGTAAATGATTTGACAATATTTTGAAGTGATAATTTCTCTTGGAGGGGCAATATTTTTGTAAATGGATTTACACGCTTTTTGTAAAAGTTTTTACAATTTTTTGGAGTTATTTTACACAAATTTGCATTTGTGGATATGTATATGAAATTTCAAAATCGTGTCAACAGATTTACATAAAATGAGGCAAAACGGAAACCAAGATTCGTAAATAGATTTACATAAAATGAGGCAAAACAAAAACCAAATTTCGTAAACAAATTTACATAAAATTAAGCAAACGAAAACCAAGTTTCATAAATAAAAATTCAAAATAAATAATGATTAACAAGAAAATTAATTTTAGATTTTAATCGTTAAAATAGGGAATATTAAACGTGATTTGTTAGAGCTAATCGAAAATAATACTAATTAATAGGGGAATTTTTTTTTAATTTATTTAGTTTGCTATATTTAAGGAAAAAAATTATTTTTTATTTTAATTTAAAAAACGAATTATAGTTAAATGTGATTTAAAAATTAGAAGGGCAATTTAGTCCATATTTTAATTTATTGGTGATTATGGTTTTCATAATTAAAACTGAGCATTTTTTTAAACTTTGAGTCACAAATGAGCATTTGTCTCATTTATCCATATTTTAATCCCTATAAATGAAAGTATACTAAATATAATAGATGTATAGTTGTATTAATTTGCTTATATATGTGGAGATCTGACAAGTCGTCGTCTTTAAAGTCAATTGCCACATTGTGTTGTGTCTTACTTACCTAAGCATAACAAAATAACAAATTAATCACTCTTTATTCAAATACATATAATAATTTCTTAATGCTAGAATATCAGTGAGCATCAATCAAGGGAGTAAAATGATAAGAAGAATAATTTATGTGGTAATCCGACACAAAGAGGTAAATTCAGGGTGAAAATAGTTTATGATGACCTTGATAATTAGTCCCCCACTGAAGGGTGAAAATGAAAGGTTTTCAATTGAGCGAGGCAGATATGGCAAAAAACAAAAGTCACGGGGTCGAGTCTGTCCGATTAGATTACATAGAGAGAGTTCTGCCTGAAGAAGAACACCATTGAAGAAGAAGATTTCCGAGATCGAAGAAGCCATGGATGGTCCTCCGCAGAACGATTGCTGCTCAATCTGCCATGGCAGTTTCAGCGTTCCTTGCCAGGCCAACTGCTCTCACTGGTTTTGCGGTTCCAATTCTCACTTCACTCTTCCCATTCCCTTTCTTTTCGATCTTTCACACCGACCATTCTAACTCCATAATCGCATGGGAAATTATGCTCAGTTTTGCCTGGTCAGAATCGGCAGATGTGATTCTTATCGTTCATGGAGTCTAGGGATAGAGAATTTGGTTGCTCAATCTTAAGAACAATTAGAATTTCAAAATGAATGTTGGCTCTTTTTTCTTCAGGAAACTGTATTATGCTGGTTTGGGACCACGGATCGCAACTCCGGCCGTGTAGATGCCCTCTGTGTCGCCGTGAAATTACTCTATTGGTCCCGAGTGCGGCGGCAGTACGACAGCGCCGCGAGAGCGATGTATCTTCGGTTCTCGGGAAGGTGGAACGGTACAATCGTACTTTTGCTGCCCACGACCGTGCCCTCTTTCAGGTAATTTTATCTTAGTGTTTTCCCCTCTCGGTTATAAATCCATAGAAATCGCTATATACGTGATCTTGTAAATGCGCAAAATACAATTTTCTCTTATCACTTTACGTTAATCGTGATACTGATGAGGATTTTTTTATTTATTTATGCAGAGAATTGCGGATTTACCTTTTTTCCTTCGGAGGCTGCTGCGAGAACTAATGGATCCTCAGAGATCTCTTCCTCTTGTCCTCCGAGCACGCGTTTACATTGCGGTATGTGAAAAGTAAAACTTTACAGTTAGTATCCTTGTGTGCCCATTGTGATTTGTGGCTGCTATCAGTTCTTGTTGCTGAATATAATTGGTATAATTCCCAATTTTCGGGTATATTTGATTAGGCAGAAAATAACGGTTTTTTTTTTTAATTCTGTTAGGCTTCTATGTTTTTAATCTCTGGTTTGCTACTATCACATCTGTAGTTTTGTAATCGAGAGCCTTCAATACTGGAAACAATCTAAATGAGAGAATAAGGGGTGTAAGCTGAATAGTGTTCCGGATGCCTTCTACGGTAAGACTCACCAAAGAAGGAATCCGAACAGGGGCTCGGGAATGGGGCCGCATAAGCTAAATGGGTTACATTTCACAATGAATAGTTATCTATAAACCAAAACATTCTCATAGTCTTGGCTAGCTTAGTCTCTCTCGATATCCCGGACTGTACCGGATAGCTACAACGATTAGATGCAGCAATTTTTTCATGTTCTATCTTTGATTTACCCTTTTACCCTTTTTTTGTGCAGATGATTTTGACTGCCATTTACGTTATCAGTCCTGTTGACTTAATACCAGAAGGTTCGTATAACATGCTTCGCCGCGAGTAAACAACTTTTGCAACTTTTCGATTTCTGATTCACTTGTTTTGGTCTTCCTGCAGGAATATTGGGTATTTTTGGACTTTTTGATGACCTCCTGGTCATGCTTATTTTCTTCTTCAATATCGCCGCCATGTATCGGGGGTTTTTACACCGCATTCATGGAGGCTCTTGAATTTTCGGTAGTGTACGATACGTTAAAAGCTTGTAATTGTTTTCAATTTAGAGGAATTTGAGTTTGTTTCTTTTTCTTGTAGCTCATATATTTTATATCAAAAGTTGTAGTCTTGGTCCAGAATTTGCTTCATTGTGAAATAAACGACAGAAATTTAGTATGTCACAGAATCTGAGAAGTTTATGTATATAAAGGAGAGAAATCATCCCCTTTATGTATATATATATATATATTTTCCTCTGATACATGTACCGCAAATCTCTTAAATAAATTAGCTTTAATGTGATTGTAAATGGCCTGTTTCTTCATATTTGTGGGTCTAAAATTGAGATAAGAGTTTGAAGTGAATATTAACACATTGTTCAATCAAACAAAATCATGGCTTATAATAATAATAATAAAAAAGCAATACAGCATTACTATATGTTATATTCACCCATAGTTTATATATATATATATATATATATATATATATATATATATATTAAGTTACAATAATAAAATCATACGTATACTTGTACAACGTAGATAGACTATACAGCACAAAGAATAAGTTTTCTACAACAAGAGCTGCCTTTTTACACTATTCTACACTAATCCATTGAGACATTCTTAACGAGCTCATCGTACCACAACCCGTGAACGTTTTCGGTCACAACCGCCACAACAACCAGACCTTCCACAGCCTTGATGAGACTTCCACTGAGGGGAGCGGCCCCAACTCGCCGGAGAGCCGCCTCAGCCAAGGCTCTTCCTTTAACTCCGCCATTGAGAACGATCCCTCTCGAAGCCAAATACACAGCACGGGAAACACGTTCGAAAACCGCATCTCCCTCTTGCAGGGACTTTCCCAGCATACTCGCGATGATCGTCTTTTTTTCTTGGAGTTTTTCTGCAAATGGAAGATCTGTGTCGTCTTCTTCGATTGTCGTCATTGTTTCGACTATCTCTGTTAAACCGGCATCTCTGGTTGTGTCTAATACGTGGAAGAGCTTCTGTGTGCAGTTGGTTGCGATCTTCTCCAGACTCTGCGGATTTGTCACCATGTTCTCGCTCATGAGGATTTGCCGAAGAATTAGCAGACTGCGTAGAAGGGATAATTAGCTTTTATTGTGTTATCGAAAACCAAAAAATAGAGAGAATGACACATAATTTTTCATTGATAATTTAATTAGAATTTAGAATGATTATTTACTATCTACAATAATAGAAAATAATAAATTTATATTAACGCATACTAAAAAATTGTCTTACGCTCGGTTATCAATGGGACATTAATATTTTTTTACGAGAAAAATATCTAGAAATATATGAGCTGCGAGTAAATTAGCAATAATAGTTAGTTTTAGTACTACTATGAAAATTATCTGGAATAGTATAGTCCTTATTATAGAGGGATTAGTTTAATGTTATATATGTATACATATATATATATTTGAGCTTACCAGGTGGAAATGACAATGAACTTCTGAAGCTGAGATTGAACAGCCCTTAGCCTGGTAAGGTTGAGTTTCAGAGTTTCCGGCAGAATTTCCGAGCTGAGGCCGGTTACTCCGCTCACTAGCTTTACCAAACCTAACCGGACCAACAAATCAATTCCCTCTCCCTTGCATTCACTTAGCCCCTCGCCTACAGATCACCAAATTCAAGCATCACTGGTTTGCATAACAAATTCTAGACGGATAATGAAAAAAGAGGATTTGACAGTATTGCCCTTGCTAGAGATGGTTTTATTTCGTCGGATATTCCTAAACTTTTCCGAGATAGGAGCACGTCGCTTCCCAATCCTGGATTTGTACTTTGAATAGGTAGTAGACTGTCCCTTATTCCTTAAAAGATAAGGATGCTAATTTGTTGAATATGTAGTTCACTTGAGGTTTTTTTTTTTCTTCTTTCAGATTTTGTATTTTTAAATATTTGTATTTTTAATAGTTTGTGTTTTTAAATATCTATATACTAATATTTTCGTCAATATTATGTTTATGTTTTTCAATATATGTATATTTTAGAATGTAGAATGGTTGACTGTATACTAAAAGTAGATCACATCTTCAACACATATTAATAGAATGTGGATAAATAGTCGACTAACCAATTGTGTCAGCATGACTAATCTCTGTGTTTTTCATCAAATTGATGCCTCCGGTCCTCAGGGCCGTTTGTGGAACTCCAGAAGAAAGATCGTTGCTTGTCGCACAAGAAAGAGAATCCTTGTGTTCGTGCCACTCCTGATCAGCCACTGCCCTCACGGTGGATAGCCATCTCTTCGTGATTGGAAGAGAGATTAGGGCATCACTCGGTGATCCATGCCGACCAGAAAAGGCTTTTCTCAAGTATTCTATTCCCGTATTGCCCTTGATAAGCGGCTCCACCAGTCTTAGACGTGCTATGCTAATCTCCTTCTTAAGATTCTGATTGAAATATGGATCTATAGTGTTATATTTGAATCCTCGTCGCCCATTATTTCAATATCAAAAACAAGAAAAACCGGATCGTTCTGGTTTTCATTTAAACAAATTGGGTTTTCCGGAACCAGATTTGAGATCGGGTCCAATTATTGAAGATCTGTAAAAATCAGAACGGGATTGAAAAGGCTTAAAATTCGGTTTAAAAAGATGAACTCCATCAGATTACAGACCCAGTTTCACCTCGAGCAGAAACATAGACAAAGGCGTACTCCTCATTTACGTGTGGACAATATACCGTATTATTTGATTAATTCTTTCAAATACTACAATGGCATCTGTGCAAGCTTCTTGCAATTTAAGGTAACAAGACATACCTGTATTTCGTGCAAAACAAAGCGTAGCCCCTTGTTTATAGCGAAGGCCTTTGACGCTTTAGAATCATCCTTAGCTTGAAGAATCTCTGCCAGCTCTTTCAAAAGGTTATCGTGACTAGACGCCAAGTCATCGTCACTCGCCGGTGAAGAAAGTCTCCGAAGAGTAACTAATGCGTACTCCAAAATTCTTCCAAAATAATCCATACAGATATTTCCCGATCTCAGAGACTTTACAAGGATGAAAAAGGAAATACAGGACAGAATGGTCAGAACCAGAGCATAGCTTCATCAATTGATTAGAGATTAAATGATTATAAATTGACTATTACCGGTAAGAGAATCTCAATATCGATAATGTCAATAATCTCTTGCTTCCAAGCTGGCGGAGATAGATCGCACAGTTCGTCTCTGATTTCTCTAACAAGTTTAAGAATCCAACTAAAATCGGGATCGTCTGCGTTCAAAGATTCCATTACAGCATCCCAAAAAGCGTTTTCCATTGTCTCTCGTACTTTAGGCTGCACACATAACACACACACACAAAAAGTTAATGTCTCAGACTATGTGGTTACTAATTTACAGTGTAAGAAGCGGCATCAACCTGAATGTTCTGATCTTCGTCTCCCGAACTCAATATATCAGCGAAATTGCGGCTATGCTCATGAAGAATTTCATTAACAAGGAGTTCATTTTCAGTGACTGCAAATGTAGAAGCACTCGAAGGGCCGATATGAGAATCTTCTTTGACTGTAACTTGAATCTCTTCACTTAAACTCTCAGATTCCATGGCCTCGGTAATTTTGTGACGGATCTTAGAGAGCTCAGTTTCCAAGCGCTCAACTCCTGGATTACCGCTTAGCTTCAGCAATTTATCCCTCAGAACTTTCTGACTTTCTAAAATCTGCCATCATCCAAGAGCCGATTAAAAACATTAGGCCAAGCTGGTAGGAGTTAGGAGTAAAACCGTAACGGTTCAGGTCAGTGAATTTTACTTCAATTATCTGTCATTAACCACCACAAAGAGGTGATTTTCTTCTTTCAACCCTAGTGGTAGTAGGAATTATAAATAGAGGAAGGAATAGGGATAACATTCGTAAAACATCTAAGCTCTAATTTACCTGCTTTCGGAAAGCCTTCGTGCCATTTTCAGAACAATCATTTTCTCGTGAAGTCACCTTAAAAGTTTGCAACATGGAAAGCTCAAGTTGACAAGATGTGGTCACCAGTTCATCTTCTAACATCTTGGCATCATTGTCTTTCCATGCAACAAAGCACAGCAAGTAAGAGCACCAAGCCTTGTCGAAGGCTTCAAGCTGGGACCTGAATGTAATCTTTTCCGCAGCGTGGAGGTTTGTGTTGTTTTGAACAACCTTCAGCAACAGCTCAAACGTTTTCACAAAATTAGATGCAGAGATCGAAAGCGAAGTCTCACACTCGGTTCGTCCATTTAATATTGCATCCGGATTTCCCAGTATCATATAAGCGCCGAGCAAAGTTCTCACTTGATACCTAGAAAACACAGTCTTCTTCTTGTTATAGATATGTGAATCACCCTTGCTGACTTTTGAAGCAACCTTTTTGAGAAGATGATCAATGTTTTCCAGAGCTGGTAATAAGGTCACGGACCACCTCTCCAGACGGTTGACTAACGCTTTGGTGGTCTGAATGGTTGTTCTGGAAAGCAGTTTGGGAGCAAGCTCATTAAACGGAATTAACTTTACAGATTCTCCGCGAAGCCCTAAGCTTTCAAAAGCTTTCGCCAAGTCAAACGTAGTTTTCCTCACACACACAAACCTCCTCCAGAATCTAGAAATGTGGAAACAAACATAAAAGACGGCACAGAACATTAAAATATAAATATATATATTATATATATATATATTATATCAGCTTATCCATGTAACTAATGAAAATTATACTACTTTTTAACCCAAATAAACCAGAAGAAAAAATTACTATTGAGAAAGAAGTGAGAGTGGCAGATTAGATAAAGGGCTGAATGTAAACAAACCTTTTTCACAAATTAAAAAAAAAAAAAAAAAAAGATTTTTGAGCCCATAATTTGGGACTTGATTACCGAAAATATTTAAACTTTTTACACTCTACGAAAGAGCTAATAGCTAATGTGACATGAAATTACAACTTTTAAACCCACGTAAATTAACAAAAGAATTAGATTAAGCGTAAATGTTTACGAACCTTATTATCTTAGAAACCATCTCCGTCTCTTGATCCTTGTGAACAGCATGTTGGGAAGTTATCCGCTGCTTCAAGCAACCAGGCCTTTCCTTCTCTTGCTGATCGTGGACTCGCAGTATCATAGCACGCGCTTTCGCCTTCTCTTCCTCCAACACCCTGGATCTTTTACTCTGAGCTGAAGCACGCTTTTGACTAATAGATGCAGCAATACAATCTTTATATTTTCTCTCTTTGATCGACCTTTGCAACAGTGACTGAGTTGCTCTGTCTCTTCTCGCTGCCCTTCGTTGCGAGCAAGCTTTAAGGATACTTAGCCTGTTTTCACGTTAAGAGAAAAGAAAAGTTATTATATGTGCTGTAAGCCTGCAACACATTCTAATGGTTAATTATTCTTAGAAATTGTTCCGACAATAAAGAGATAGCTCGAAGAACTTAAAGCGGTTTAAGAATCAGTGATTGAGACTGAGGAGCCCGAGAATAAGGAGACTTTTGCGCAAGTTTCGCCCATATCGAATCGTAAAATCAGAACTAGCTTATACTTAATCAAATGGTGGCGAAGTAACTCCATAAAACCAAGTTCAAACCCAGAAAACCCAGAAAAATTCGAAGCTTTTAGTTGAAAACGAGAATCGGATCTACACAATGAAGAAAGCAGAGCATCGGAATTTTTCGTAATGAAATCAACAATCTGCAAGCAATATATATACCTTTTCTGCTCAGCAGCATTGAGTCTATCTTGGAGCCGCTTACTCCGTTCTTCCGCCTGCGACGGCGATGAGCCTCTCGGCTTGGGACGCGCTCTGCTCGTCAACAGCTCGTGGAATCTCTGCACGAAAAGACCTCAATTCAAACACTCTCTTGAAATCAACAACCTCAAGAAAAAATGGAGGAAAAGAGAAACAGCTCTAATGCTAATCGAACTCTAATAGAGAGCCAAAACCTCCATTGAGGAATTCTATTCAGCTTCATCTAGATTCTTGAGGAAAGCGGAAAGGAAGAAGATGCGAACCTGTCGGCGAAGGTGAGCCTGTAGGAGCTTGGCGTCGATGTCTTGGGCAGTGATGGGCGATCTGGGCAGCAGCATGAGACGCCTTCGAAGCCTGCGAGGAAGCTTGAGAGGAGAAGACGAGGACGACGCCATTTGAGGGTCGAGCTCTGGTTCCAAAGTGGAGGCGATCGCTCTGGCATCGCTCTGGGAAGCCATTTCCTCGATGGGATGGTGGTGATGATCGTTGTTGAAGATGGATGAATCAGATTCTCTCTATATTCTCAAGGATGATTCTAGAATGTTGTTGAACAGACTAGTTATTATTCTTGTGCAAATCAACTGTCGTTTATGTGTTTGAAATTTAAAATTAAATATAGAATATGTTTTTTTCTTTTTCTTTTTCTTTATGATATATCGTCATTTGCACTTGGAGGAGCTAGGGGTTGGAGGAGCTAGGGGTGAAAGTTATTTAATGCAAGGTATTAAATTTTTCGAATATCCATCGGCATGTCCATAGAAAATCTTTTTTCGAGAATATGCGAAACGATATATTCATCAACATATCCATTGACTTACCTATGAGATACACATCGACAAGCGATATATCCGTAAAATGAAAAGTGCGAAACGACATCGACAAGCGGTATTTAAAACCTTGATGTAATGTATCTGTTTATCAGAATCGGTATATGATTTTTGGCATCTGTTTTCATTTTAAACTAAATCTCATTTATAAATTTTTATTATCTCTTTGTTAGTTTGCATTCTATATTTTATAGTCATTTTTTTATTCTAGTGTAATTTTTTTTCTTTCAAACCTACGAGTCGTTTTTAAGCCAACCACTTTTAAAACAAGGAAATTTATAACCGGAACCGGATAATTTTAGAAACGGCACCAGGAAATTTTAGAACCCGAATCGGTGGAACGGGGATATTTCAAAACCGTTACCAAAACCGGTATAAAAAATCCCGATCTTTTAGAATAGGACAAAAAAAAAAAAAATCCCCCGATTCTGATTTCACCCCAACTTACAGCATCCTTAGTGAAGATGAAGTATGGGCAACAAGGACATCGGGCTCTTATTTTTACATGAAGTGATCGTGACCATCGTCAAACCCGAAAATTGTGCAATCTCGATTTGTTTAGCAATGGATGTGTTGATGGAAAATACGCGAACTTGTACAAATATGGGATTACACGGTTATCTGAGATCGTGCAGTTTTTACGGTCGAAGAGACTCGAGAAAATTAATTGGTACTAGTTATGTTAGTAAGTTGCCTTTTTTTTTTTAACTTATTCAAACAATTTCTAAAGTTAAACGTTTTTTAATCTAAAGTAGTATTATAAACGTATGTGGACAAAGCACGACAAAAAGACTCGCATTTGATTTATTTTCATTAGGTTTTAGGCATGAAAATTCTAAAGACCTTTCTAATCTTTAAATTGAGCTTATCACTTTGAACTTAGAATGACTTGGCTTTGATAAGATACCTAAAACTCACTCATTTTATATCTAAACTAGTACTCTAAAAACTTAGTTGCAATTTTTATGTTTAAGAATTTGTCAAATTACTATTGCCTCTTGACAAAAATACTACAAATCATGCCACTATATTGATTCGAAATTCAAACCGAATCCTTCAAATTCAATGCTCAACCCAGAATGAGATTAAATTAGAGGTACTAAATTTTAACAAAATACAACAACTGGGGACAAAATCCTCTCTAGACATTACATTGTCTTCTTTGTAAGACACCTAATTAATTAATAAATTCTCTTAATTGGTACATAAGGAGTCTCACATTTAATAATGATGCACACTGTTAAGTTAATTACAGATTAAAAAACTCAAAAGAATACAGGTGACCCAGATGCCTATATTTCATCTCTAAATGAATCATATCATTCAAAAACTCAGAAGCAAGCTACTCTGCCGTTGCGATCGGAGCCTTCAAATCTGACGGCATAGCTGAAGAAGTTGAGGCTGTTTCTGACCGTGCTAAAAAACGTGGATTTCAATGCATCATGTACCGATAAAATACTTTAGGATTGAGATCGATCCCGCATTTTGGCTTTGGCGAAAAATACACCTGCCACGAGCCCTGCAAAGTTGAAAGATTTTGCCTCACTCTCTGGTAAAAGAATGATTTTAATATATCTATATATATAAGATATATTCAATATAATTCAGTATTTGCGACTTACTAAACTTACCGAATAAAATGCTCACTGAATTCTCTAAACTCGTTGGGACTTTGAAAAGTAGGATTCCGGCAAGTGAGAGAGGGATCTTATTCAGTGACCCTAAAAAGGCTGCATACATTTTATGAGTTATTATAATGTCCTTTAACAAACTTGCAACTAAATTCACTCCATAATGAAAATTTTGCTACTTGACCAACCGGAATTCAGGCAATCATAAATTCATGATATGAATTCACTAAGCGTGTTTACCACGGCCCCGGGGCACGGGGCGAACAAACGTAGATAATTTCATGTTTCAAGTTCCTTTATAACCGAAAAATAGAAGATTATGGAGTTCCAAGTTCTACCAGAAAACGAAAAGATTATGTATGTGTGTTAACAGGATTGACCAACAACAAAAGGTAGGCTTATAAGTTCATGTTTCAAGCTCTTTTTAACCCGGAAATAAAAGATTATGAAAAGAAAATGTACGACTGATATCCATGAACTACCTGTATGTAGTGGCGCTAGTTTGATGAAGAAACCACATAGAGGTGAAACTGATTGCCAAACCCAGAAATCCACTAAGTGACATCACCAGCCAGAAACTCGGCAGCCTCAATAGCGGTCTGATTTTGAGTCGCCCATCAGAAAAACTTAGTTAGCTAATCTCGAAACAAAAATTACTCGAAGACAGATTACGGGTAAAAAGGGTAATGCGGAAGAATAGCTTACGTTGTCAGTAGATAATCCACCTCGTTGAAAACAAATATAAGAAGAATCCCCAAAGGCAAAGAAAGGGTGTTATTGAGCAAAACCATCGAAAATTCGTTCGAGTTTCCCGACATGGTTGTTGACGTCGGATTTCGTCAAATCCATCTTTAACATAACGCGTGCCATTACGGCCCCAAAACGACGTCGAATAGAGGCAAGAAATATGTTGACCGTAGTCAACATAAAAACCCAGTTTGTGAGGAAATGCTTAACTCATGAAGAAAGGCCCAATTCGCAGAAAAGCCCAAAGTGAAAAGGCTCAATCAACCCTAACCCTATAAATAATAAAAGAAACCTCATTAAGAGGGGATCCAAGAAAATCAGTCGAGAGACATTCAGCCAAGAAGAGAAGAAAGAAAGAAAGGAGAAAGAAGAGAAGAGAAAAAGAGAAGAAAACCAACGAAACAGAGAAGAAAGAAAGAAATGAGAAAGAAGAGAAGAGAAAAAGAGAAGAAAACCAACGAAACAGAGAAGAAAAAGAATGAAGAGATCAAGCCGAAACCCATTGAACTACGTGATGACCTGATCCTGGTTCGCCGGGTACGTAGGCAGCCTCGTCGATGGCGGCGTGGTGCGGCATCAAATCATATCTTTATCATTATTCTTCGATTGTCCAAGCTAATAAACGGGGAAAACCGAGTCCTTTCGGGATAAATAAATCAGGGAATAATCGTGTATATATTTTTATTGCGTTCTTTACGGTTTTCCTTGTGACTGTATGGTGGTGAAAATCGCCCTCTACAGTTTGGCGCCCACCGAGGGGGCTTAGTTTTTCTCTAACTCACAGCCAGGAACTCGAAGAGATGACGACTGGCGACGATAACGACAATAGCGAGCGCTGATCTCGTCTTTACCTTTGATAAATAAAATTGTGTTTTTTTAGCGTTTTCTTGCAGGCCTTGCCTTGATCTTCGATTCGCCGGGTCATTCGCCTCTATCGGATGCTCGAGGCAGAAGTTATGGACGCCGGAAGATTGGTCGATGAGGACGACGGCTTCGTCAAACGCCTGCTCGTCGCCCTTTGCTCTTCGGACCATATTCTCGTTTCTATTTAACATCTAAACATAATTCCTAATTATTCTTGAAGATTATGTCTTGAGCTTCGATTTGACAGGTCATTCGCCTCTATCGGACGCTCGAGGCAGAAGTTATGGACGTCGGAAGATTGGTCGCTGAGGACGACGATTTCGTAAAACGCCTGCTCGTCGCCCGTCACTCTTTGGACCATATCCCCGTCCTTATTTTTCATCTAAACATAATTCCTAATTATTCTTGAATATTATGTCTTGAGCTTCGATTTGACAGGTCATTCGCCCCTATCAGACGCTCGAGGCAAAAGTTATGAACGCCGGAAGATTGGTCGCCGAGAGCGATGACTTCGTCAGACGCCTGCTCATCGCCCGTCGCTCCTCGGACCATATTCTCGTTTCTATTTATCATCTACACGTGATTTCTAGTTTTTCTCGAAGATTATGTCTTGAGCTTTGATTTGATAGGTCATTTGTTGAAAGACTCGCCACGAGGAGGAGCTCGAAGAGCTCATCACGAAGAGGAAAGCTCGAGGATCTCAGCTCGAAGAGCTTATCACGAAGAGGAAAGCTCGAGGAGCTCATCTCGAAGAGCTCAGCTCGAAGAGCTTTTCACGAAGAGGAAAGCTCGAAGAGCTCATCACGAAGAGCTTGTCGCGAAGAGGACAACTCGAAGAGCTCATCTCGAAGAGCTCATCACGAAGAGCTTATCACGAAGAGGGAAGCTCGAAGAGCTCATCACGAAGAGCTTGTCACAAAGAGGGAGGAGCTCGAAGAGCTTATAACGAAGAGGAAAGCTTGAGGAGCTCATCTCGAAGAGCTCAGCTCGAAGAGCTCAGCTCGAAGAGCTCAGCTCGAAGAGCTCAGCTCGAAGAGCTTTTCACGAAGAGGAAAGCTCGAGGAGCTCATCTCGAAGAGCTCATCACGAAGAGCTTGTCACAAAGAGTGGAGCTCGAAGAGTTCATCACGAAGAGCTTATCACAAAGAGGGAAGCTCGAAGAGCTCATCACGAAGAGCTTGTCACGAAGAGGAAAGCTCGAGTAGCTCATCTCGAAGAGCTCGTCACGAAGAGCTCATCACGAAGAGGAAAGCTCGATGAGCTCATCACGAAGAGGAAAGCTCGATGAGCTCATCACGACGAAGAAAAGCTCGATGAGCTCATCACGACGAGGGGAAGCTCGATGAGCTCATCACGAAGAGGAAAACTCGATGAGCTCATCACGAAGGAGAAGAGCTCGAGGAGCTCATCATAGAGAAGACCTCGAGGACCTCATCAAGGAGGAGCTCGAGGAGCTCATCACTAATAGAAGATCGTCACCAAAAAGAGCTCGTCACCAGACATCTCGTCATCAAAGAAAGCTCGCCTCCACTGAAAAATCATCAACGAAGACGCCATTACCAACATTTCGAGGAGATCTGATTGAGACGCGCTCGACGATGACAACCCTCATAAAACCGAAGTTTGATGCGGACACGACGAGGTCTATCCTAACCAAGGCGCAAAATCGGCGACGAAGTTGGCTGACCTCATCGCAAAAAAAGGTAACAATATACATATATCTACAAATTATAAAGAAACCGGCGAGAGTGCCGAGAAAACATATATATACATTTAGGGTACCGACCAAACCAAAAACGGCAAAAATGCCTGATATACCAAAGAAAGCCGCTCCGGCGCACAGCTGGGTACATAAGCCGCTACGGCGCATACCCCGGCAAACTACAAAGCCGCTCCGGCGCACAGCTTGGTACGTAAGCCGCTACGGCGCATACCCAAAAAAAATACAAAGCCGCTCCGGCGCAAATCTTGATTGATACATCGCGACAGAGCCCTGTGCATACCGACAAGCTCATCGCCGAATATCACAAACTACTACGGCAAATGGGCCAACATACAAAAGAAACTACTACGGCAAATGGGCCAACATACAAACTACTACGGCAAATGGGCCAACATACAAAAGAAACTACTACGGCAAATGGGCCAACAAAGAAACTACTATGGCAAATGGGCCAACATACAAAAGAAACTACTACGACAAATGGGCCAACATACAAAAAACTACTATGGCAAATGGGCCAACACACAAAAGAAAATCTCAGGCGACAAACGCCAAATACAAATCAGTGCCAAGCACTTCATCGCGACAGAGCCCGGTGCATACCGACAAGCTCATCGCCGACAAATCAGTGCCAAGCACTTCATCGCTACAGAGCCCGGTGCATACCGACAAGCTCATCGCCGACAAATCAAAGAAAATAACAAGCCGCTCCGGCGCACAAAGCTCGGTACGTAAGACGCTACGGCGCATACCCCGGCAAACTACAAAGCCGCTCCGGCGCACAAAGCCCGGTACGTAACACGCTACGGCGCATACCCCGGCAAACTACAAAGCCGCTCCGGCGCACAAAGTCTGGTACGTAAGACGCTATTGCGCATACCCCGGAAAAATACAAAGCCGCTCCGGCGCAAATCCTGGTGCGTAAGAAGCAGGCCACACACCCTGATAAAATAACATAAAAAACAAAATAATTTACAAAAGGAAATAGAGGAAGGTCAATCATCCCGAACAACTTTGTCGGCGACTTGCTCTATGACGAAATCCGCGCTCTCAACCAGGACATCCATAAGAAGCCTCTCCACCGTGGCATAATGCTCGGGGTCTCGTCTCATGAACTCGAGCAGAATGCCCGAAGAAGCTGGGAGAGCCTCATCGTCCGGGTCCTCGGAGAGCGCGGCGACGGTACGCCTTATCAGATCTTTCAAGAAATGCTCGAGGATGACAAAGTGTCCATCGCTCTCATTAAGAAACGAGGCTAGCACGCCCTCGGGGTATCTCAACGGACAAGAATCGTGACAAGTCTCATCAACCTGCGAGGAGGAATTTGAAAATAGATGGATAGTAATGAAAGAAAGAATGCAAAAGGAACGACATGGCGACGACAAGGTAAAAAGGAAAAAAGTCCTCTACTTTATTGATAATATTGTCGGGGAGGAGATGTACATTCTGACATTTTCATCAAGCTAAAAAAAAAATTAAATAAGGAATACAAAGTAAGTACGACAAGAGAAATAAACGATCATCTTCGAAGATGCTTGTTGTTGAGAAGCTTATCGTGGAGACGTCAATTGATAAGAGCAATAAGTTTCTTCAAGAGCTGTTCCGACGAACGACGAGAAGAGCTCGCACCAAGAGAAGTACGCTTCCTCTGATGACACAGGGATCGAGGAGTCAAATACCGCATCGATAAGCGCAACAGTCTCTGCCCCTATAAGTCATTTACCACACAAACTTTTTTTCACACTCCCAAGTCAAGTTCACACTATTGGAGCGTTCATGCTGCTCCCTTAAAACCATCATCTCCATTGAAGTCGACAGGCTCATCACATATCACGAAGGCCGAGTTCATAGCGAGGATCTTCGGAGAAAGTGGCATCGGTCCAAGTGGTAATCCCATTCCCTTCGTTCAAGGCATCCGTAGAAGCCTACCTCGTTGAGCTCGTGAGAGGTCAAACACCGCTAAACATCGGCGAGACCATCGGCTACCCGAGAGAGTTGTCAACCCTCTCATTCGCCGATATCGTAAAGTCAAAGCTCCTACCCGACGACTCCTAGCCACGTTATCACATACTACGGGTATTATTACCGGGCGATAGCATGATCGAGGATTCCTATCATTAGGAGCGTCGATTCAGATCGGAAGTAATGAAGTTTTTCTCTACATTTTACCAAGTGCATACACTTGATAAAATGAGGGACTAACTGTTGATGTCGGATTTCGTCAAATCCATCCTTAACATAACGCGTGCCATTACGGCCCCAAAACGACGTCGAATAGAGGCAAGAAATATGTTGACCGTAGTCAACATAAAAGCCCAGTTTGTGAGGAAATGCTTAACTCATGAAGAAAGGCCCAATTCGCAGAAAAGCCCAAAGTGAAAAGGCTCAATCAACCCTAACCATATAAATAATAAAAGAAACCTCATTAAGAGGGGATCCAAGAAAATCAGCCGAGAGACATTCAGCCAAGAACAGAAGAAAGAAAGAAATGAGAAAGAAGAGAAGAGAAAAAGAGAAGAAAACCAACGAAACAGAGAAGAAAGAAAGAAATGAGAAAGAAGATAAGAGAAAAAGAGAAGAAAACCAACGAAACAGAGAAGAAAAAGAATGAAGAGATCAAGCCGAAACCCATTGAACTACGTGATGACCTGATCCTGGTTCGCCGGGTACGTAGGCAGCCTCGTCGATGGCGGCGTGGTGCGGCATCAAATCATATCTTTATCATTATTCTTCGATTGTCCAAGCTAATAAACGGGGAAAACCGAGTCCTTTCGGGATAAATAAATCAGGGAATAATCGTGTATATATTTTTATTGCGTTCTTTACGATTTTCCTTGTGACTGTATGGTGGTGAAAATCGCGCCCTCTACAATGGTGTACTGCTTCGCTGCGTCCACGACTCTTCGCAGAGTCAGCTGCAGAAAATAATACAAAACTGCTTAACAAATTGCTTTCCTAAAAATCGTTTTTTTCGAGAAAATAAAATCCTGATTTATGATATAAAGTTATCCCTCAAAGTTTCTCTTTGTAATTTCCTCAATCCAAGCAAAAAGATGTCTTTCTCTCATTTTTAGTTTTATTTTATAACATAAGCCGGATAATAGGAAATTTACATCGGAGATTTGCAAAAATAAAATAAAATAATCCATGCACTTACAGAATATGATGCCGTTAAGAAACAGTTCACAAAGTTGCCATGCATAGCCGACAGCATGAAATGTTACGTCGGTTATTCCACCGGTAATAGCCGAAATTATCTGGGCAAGAAAAAAAATTAACCAAAGAGTAAAATTTAGTAAACAGATAACTAGGCTATAAAATTACTGAATCCGAAATCGAACATACCATTAAGAAAAGAGCAGTCCACACTCTATTGTTGTGATGCCTGTTAAATAAATACATTTCGCCGACAGCGGTAATAACATTAGTTACATTCTTCAGGACCGTTACCTGATACAACATTAAAGAAATACCGGCGTTGAAATTATAGCTGGAAAGTACGAACTTGTTGACCAAGATCATGCTGCACGACGAGATACAATAGGCGAATCCCGACATAAAAGCCTGATTATGCATCTTGACTCCTTTGTTAATCCGTATCGATTTTTGTTAGATAAATATGCCACCTTCCACGTCACTTTCCCTGTTTTCGAAAGGCTTCACTTTGAGTTAAAAATCTGAATCCACAAAAACATACTTAAAACCATCACTAAACAGGGACAATACAAAAAAGACTGAAAGAGTACAAGCACATTCACTATTGAACTATTTTCGGTTGCTCCTCTACGTACAAGCAAAATCCCATATGTAAAAACTAAACTAAACCGGCATTAGTCAACAAGTTTGCTTTCTGTTGCATTCATTTGACACTAAATGTCTGAGTTTGCCATTTGATCAAAACACATGGTGGGTAGAAATTCCAGATTGAAAATGGTTGATTAAAGATTCTACAAAGTCATCAACAAGCATATACTTGGTTATAAAGAGGAACTAGAATCAAACAAACTAGAGAAATTACATAAGCCTATCTCCGCATGTAATTACCTAGCTCTGAGCAGTGGATTCGCGGAGTCAACAGAGCGCGATCCAAGTCAAAGCGCCAAATCTCCGAATAGAGGGTCGCAGTTTTTATAGTACAGTTTTTTTTAACTTAAAATCAAAAAAAGTTCTTTACAATTTTTGATGAGTTGCATACCCTTTGGGGGCCACTGTTAAAAAAATGAACAGTGGCCGAGAAAGATATGCAACTATCAAAATTTATAATAAGATCATTTTGGTCGAAAGCCCGTTTTTTTTTTTTTCACAGTTTTCGGGTACACGCTAAAATGCGCCGCCGTCCACCATGCGTACGTTAGTCGTCTCACTCAACAAGTTCTTATCAGATCTCGTTAATTATTTGTTAATAATTGATACAATTGTCTAAATTATTAATTAATATACTTATCTTGAAATAAATAAAATATTTAGGGGTATTTTCAAATCTTTTTTTTTAGTGAAGAAACAGCATAAGAATCTCTCTTCTTTGTTGTCCTGATTAATTTTGCCATAATAGTACCAATACTTTGACTGAGTTCTCAATGCGAGGAAAAATATGCTTTTTTTTTTTTTAAATTAAAAATTTTAGGTACAATCTTGACTTGATAACTTTGACATAGTTCCATCAAAAAAAAAAAAAAAAACTTGACATAGTTGAGCTTGCATTGAAGCTTGAAAGCGATAGATACCTTCATTCTCTCAAACGGTAAGAGTTTTTGCCCCGATTAAAAGTTACTAAGCTCTCGAAGTTTTTTGTTTACAAGTTTTGATGTTGTTAATTAATTTTGGATTCTTCGGATTTTTTATGCATTGGTCTACCATGTTTAAAGGTGAATGTAAAATGTTTTGGTCTTTGCACGGCGGGGAATAACCCCCGACAATCGTGGAGGAAATGTAGTTTCGTTATGTTTTATGAAATTTTCTTTCGGCGAGAAAATATATATAGTAACTCCACTAGTGGGGGCAACCGCGTCCACATGCCGGTTTAAGTTTGTCTCCAAAAAAATTGAGTTCTCCACCTCAAATTTTAAGTCAAAAATTATTTTTCTTTAGTAAATCATAACTTTATATTTCTCTGCTTATTTTTTAGGCTTTGCGTATGTGTTTCCTCGTTCTTCATGGTATATTTGCATGTGTAAATTTTCTTTGATAATAAGCTACACCACGAATTCCTAAATAAAAGAAATTTACGAAGAAGAAAGTTTAAAAAAGATGCAATTAGTGTTATAGTATTCATTGTTGTACTCATTACTGACGCCATCGTTTTTAAAGTGGTTTTCTTAGGCAAATTCATATTTTTAAAGTGGGTTTGTAGAGTTTTTCTTATTATTTTCATGTTTTTTTATATACGAATTTAGTTTGAATTTTGGTATTCGGTTCGTTTTTTAAATCTTGGTTTTATCATAGATGAAAAACTGATCTTTCTCTTCTAGCCAACTCACATATTCACACAATTTTAATTAAAATAACATTCAGTTTTTAAGACAAACATTTATAAACAATGAATTTATGTCAAGAGCCTTAAAAAAATTTCCGACTTGTTTTGTATTATCGTGGCGGGTCATTCTTTTCTTCGGTGTTTCAAGAACTCAGTAATTTAAGCAAATAAACACTTTAGGATAACAATAATGATAAACACCGGAATCTTAATGCTAACAAATTCCATTATTAAAATTAAAAAGACAAATAAAAATAACAAAGATGAATACTTCAATATATTTCTTGTCACTAAAGATCTGTAACTAAAGAAAGAAAAACAACAATACAGTGCTTCATCGATTTATAAACTCGCAATTGATCAGGTACTTCCTTCCTTCTTTTACTGTAATCGTCTGTAATTTGCTTCTAGTCGTACTGTATTTATATAAATTGAAATTTACGTAGTTTTTGATGTTTAACAGATGTTATGCTTCATAGATATTAAATTTAGCATATGATAAACATCAAAAGCATAGAACTGTATACGAGTTATGGATACTAATTAGTATTTACAGAAAGTTGTATTGTTCTCTTTTTTATATGTAACTTGAATTTTTATTGTTATTTGTCCCAGTTACCGGGTTGAATGGAGAATTTGACGATTGAAAGTAATGAAGAAGACACGGTGGAAAATAGTAGAATTAGTATTCTTCAGTCTCAAGCACAGACGGAAACCGACAATAGTAATAAGCGCAAAAGGGCTAATGCTTCAGAGGTATGGAATCATTTCGTCAAGTCAGGCAAAGATTCGGCATCATGCATTTTTTATACAGGCGTGATAAAATGCCCTTCTAAATATGGTACAAAAACTCTCAAGAATCATATTGAGTCATTCAAAAAAGGCCCTAAGGCGGAAGAGCGGCGAATGAGTCAACAGTCCAATATATTGCACTTCATGAAACAAAATGGAACGGGAAGAGTCAACAAGCCCTAAGACCCTAAGACTTTTTTTAATTGTCATATCTTTTGCAGATAATGACGATGTTGACACTTGATGATGCACGGGAATCAAAAAAAGATGGTGCGGAATGAAGACGGCGATTTGCATTTTTAATTTTATATGTATTATGTGACAATATGTATTATATTTATTCGGTTTTTTGGACAACGGGAAAACATGTAGACTTGTACGGGTTTTTTAATCGTTAAAATTGACTTTTTCTCTTTCTTTTTTTTAATAAATAAAAACCGAATCTGGATATTCGGATAATATCCGGATCCGGATACGGATCCGGGTTTTGAAAACAGATATCCGGAAATCCGGATATCCGGATTTTCGGATCCGGATCCGGATATCTATTTTAGGATATCCGGTTTTTCGGATCCGGATTCGTATAGTTCCGAAAAACCGGATATCCGCTCCGGTTACACCCCTAAAATGGACGGTAAAAAAGGGCGAAATTATAAGCCAACATTCAACTTTCGGAACTTTCTTATTTGCTCTTTTTTTTTGTACAAACTAACCACATCCCTGTTGCATTTGTCTTTAGAAATGCAAACAGTAGAAAGAAAAAAAAATAGTGTAGTGTTTTGTTAAATTTTTTTTTTTGAAAGCACATTCATATATCATTAGCAAAGCGGAATTAAGTCCCGTCTAGTACATGTGATAAGCCACTCGGGACAGCTCGGTGATTGAAAGTCACGGACCGAGTTTGACAAACGTTTTTTAGCTATGAGGTTAGCTACCTCATTACAAGACCTAGGCACCCAACGACATATGTCATTAGATCCCTCCGTTCCAAAAAGGCGTATAATACTAGAAAGGATGGGGCCTTGAATACCGTTATAACATCCCACATTGTTAAATTATTGTAGTGAGATTCATAAAATTTTATTTGAAAAATTATGTCCGTAGATGAAGACAACATAGAAATATTTTTGGGTGTATTTAAATATATATTTTTTCTCTCTCACTAAATTATATCTGACAGTTTCTTTACTCTCTCAAATTATATCTACACTCAACGTCTTTATCTTATCATTCTTCATTCTACTCCCAAGCTCACAGCCCAAAAAAATGGTTTTGCTCTGCAGATTGCCGTGCAAGTCGAAACTCCGCCTCCGCAACACCCTTGTCTTGTTGCAGCTCCCGATTTTGCCTCCGCAGCACATCCGTCTCGCAGCTTCTCACAATTCCGCCTCGGCAGCAGGTCCGTTCTGCATGTCACAGATCTTCTACCCTCTGCAACTCAGTCAAGGTATATTCTTAGACACATAAATAAGATCTTAGAAATATATTGAGCCGCAAATATGAGTGGATATATATATATATAGGGAAACTTCAGTTTGTATGCCCGGTATAGTTTGTGTTTTCGAAAAAGTACCCATGACGGGGTATGAATATCGCCAAGTTCAAGGCTGATCTCGAGGAGCGGGAGAAGAAAGGTATCCATGGATGGAACATTGATGATTGGTTGTTATTAGGCGATGTTCATACCAACGACGGGGGCTTTATTATTCTTGTATGATTTGCTAATTTTATGGATTTTATTAAGATTGTATGAAGCTGGCTGTATGATTGGTTGGTGCATATACAACGAAACGTGTTTAAATCATTGATTCAATTTTCGCGATAATCGAGCGATAATCGAACGATTAATCGCTTAAAACCACTTCTCGATAACTTATCTCCTCTAATCGTTGTCTTTTTATACTTATCGCGATTTTTCGATTCGAAAAGCAAGTCAATTATATCTCAAACTCATCAAGTGTATTTTCTCGAAAAGCAAGCTACTTTTCGGTCAAAAACGATAAGTCAACTCTGGTATAAATTTTTCTTTATTGCGGCAAAAGTTCCAACTTCTTTTAATTTAACAATTTAAAGGTGTTTTTAGGGTTTTTTTAGTGGATCTTGAGTGTTTTGAAGTTTAAATGTTGTATATGTATGAATCATGTCAATTTTTCACACTTTTATTATATATTTGTTGTAGTTACTTAGAAAACTATTAGGTTGAATAAAAGTTAAACTTTGAGTTTCATATTAGTTTAATTGTACATTTTACATTTTCAATAAAATGTTGTAGTTGAAATTGATTTTCTTAAAAGTATATGATGGAATATAGATGAATTAAGATGGTTTGTGTGATTTTTTTGGCAAATTTGGGTTATATTTAAGGGTTTATGCAAATTATTTATAATTGCAACAAAAGTAGCAATTTTCCTAACAATAATGAATTTGAGATATATTTTAATTTTTTTTTTATGTAATTTCATTTTGTAACATTGTATATAATTAGGAAACTGTTAGTTTGACATAATTATTTTTATAATTTAATGTTTTTCTGAATTATTATCTTATTGCGGCAAAAGCACATATTTTTAGAAATTGGTAAAGTTAAGCTAGTTAGTATTTTTTTTTATGTAAAATCATTTTATAACATTTTATATAACTTATAAAATGTGAGGTTGAAATAATTATTTTTAAATTTGACGTTTTCCCGAATTGCAACCTTTTTGCGGCAAAAGTAAATATTTTTAGAAATTGCTTAAATTGAGCTATTTCTTTGTTTTTTATATGTAACTTCGTTTCGTATCATTATATATAATTATGATAATGTGATTCTGAAATTTTTTGTTTTGTAATTTGACGTTTTTCAATTATTGCGGAAAAAGTACATTTAATTTTATGTTATGAAAATATTTTATGTATGAAAATATATATAAAAATATTTTATAAGTTTTCCATAGATAAATCTATCGATAACCGATTAATCCATCGATAAGTTCGATAAGTTTCGGTAACGGCAAACGATAAATTTTATAGGTTTTCCATCGATAAATCTATCGGCAAGCGATTAACCCGTCGATAACGGCAAACGATTTATCGGCAAAAACGGCATTCAAATCCTTGGTTTAAATTAAGGCAATATGTATAATATGATACTAACATTATCCAGTATCATAGTTTATAACTCAGAAAAAATATCATTGTAAAAGCAAATTGGGTGAAAAGGGGTGATGATAGTGGCATAATTAAGTCGTACTACAATCTGTGTAAATAGCCTATATATAAAGAGTTTTGTTCTTAAGACAATAGGATTTTGTGTAAAGCAAAAATAAAATAAATCCATGTAAATACTTTTTATCTATATAATTATTTTTTGTTTTAAAAAAACCATATGAAATGAAGAACAAAACTGTTTACGACCCTTGCTAAACCGAAAATAAAATAAATCAACATAAACAATTTTTGCCTAAACGTAAACAGTTTTTCCCTAAACATAAACACTTTTTTGCTAAACCAAAAATAAAATAAATCAACATAAACACGTTTTGCCTATGGAATGAAGAACAAAACTGTTTATATTTATGCAAAAACTGTTTATGTTTACGCAAAAATTGTTTATGTGGATTTATTTATTTTTTGTTTACAAAAAACCCTATGGAATGAAGAACAAAACTGTTTATGTTTAGGCAAAAAGTGTTTATGTTGATTTTTTTTTCGGTTTAGCAAAAAGTATTTATGTTTTGTCAAAAAGTATTTATGTTTAGGCAAAAAGTGTTTATGTTAATTTATTTTATTTTCGGTTTAACATAAAGTATTTATGTTTAGGCAAAAAGTGTTTATGTTTAAGCAAAAAGTATTTATGTTGATTTATTTTTTTCGATTAAGCAAAAAGTATTTATGTTTGGGCAAAAAGTGTTTATGTTGATTTTTTTTTTCGGTTTAGCAAAAATTATTTATGTTTAGGCAAAAATTATTTATGTTTAGGCAAAAAGTGTTTATGTTGATTTATTTTATTTTTCGGTTTAGCAAAAAGTATTTATGTTTAGGCAAAAACTGTTTATGTTGATTTATTTTATTTTCGGTTTAGCAAAAAGTATTTATGTGTTAGGCAAAAAGTATTTATGTGTTAGGCAAAAAGTGTTTATGTTTAGGCAAAAAGTGTTTATGTTGATTTATTTTATTTTCGGTTTAGCAAAAAGTGTTTATGTTTAGGCAAAAACTGTTTTTGTTTAGACAAAAAATGTTTATGTTGATTTATTTTATTTTCGGTTTAGCAAAAAGTGTTTATGTTTAGGCAAAAAATATTTATGTGGATTACTTTTATTCTTAGTTTCACAAAAACCGTATGGGGTGAAGAACAAAAAGTGTTTACCATTCAAATTTAACCCAGAAATAGTCAAACTAATTTATATTATACTCATACATAATAACGAAATTGATAACATCATGTTCAACATTGTCATACATAATATTTCAAAAATAGTCATACATTCATTCAACTGTTTAGTGATTTCAAAAATAGTCATATATATCGGTGTAATTTGTATGCTTCCGTAAGTTCATTCCCATAGTGGTTAGTGATTATACATAAGTTAGACCATAGACAAGGAAAATTGATGCGGATATTTAACATTTATTTTATGTTTTTAAGTTTAATTATTATTTATTTGTTTCCTCTTTAGTTAGAGAGATTTAATGAATTAGTTTCCTATTTTCTTGTTTTATGATTAACCCCTAGCCTATTAATAGGGTGTTTATGCGATTATTTTTGAGCGGCCATCATTAATAAAATTTCAAGCTCTTGCTTTGAGAGAAGTCGAGTTATCTACTCGCAAAGACGCGTTCTAAATCTTTGTATTTCCGATCTACATTATTTTGGTATCAGAACCATTCGATCTTGCGCGATGGCGCCCAAGAGACGATCTGCTCGCGATGCTTCAGACAAGGTGAATACATGTAACGAATATGCTGGATTACATATACAAGTGGAGACCCTAAACCGCTCCGTCGAATCACTTCTTCAACAGCGACCTGAAGCACGACCGACCCCTCTTTACGAATCCGACAGCGAAGATGACCACGACAACCGTTTTGCCAAAAAATTTGGCGTTGGGAGTCGACATTTCAGGTGATTATCCCGGAGTATAACAAGACGACGTACGATGCATCGGAGCACGGAGAGTCCGTGTACGACGAGTTGGAGTACAACGAGACGGAGTACGACGAGCCTATGTACGGCGAGAGAGAGTACGGCGAGGCCGTGTACCACGAATCGGAGTACGACGAGGCAGAGTACGGCGAGCCCACGTACGAGAAATCGGTGTCCGGTGAAATGGCCGTACCAAGCGAGTCTATTGGTGTTACAGTTACGATGACTGTGGCGCCGATCTATTCTTGAATCTCTATAGCGGGTTTAGAAATAAGGCATAAGCGCAAAAGCTATATGCGCCGACACCCTCCGAAACGGCACGAGCGCGGGAGTAACGAAGAAGAAGTATCCGAGACATAACGCGATGGTTGTGGAAATGCAAATCAAACGAAGTCTTTTTACGGCAGCGGCTTTGGCGCCGACACAAGCGCGCGGTTCGAGGATGAATATTTTCTTTCACACACCGACGTTCTAAATTCGAGGATGAATATTTTCTTAATCGGCCGGGAGAATGATAGAGCACACGTGATGCAGCCATAATATTCTTTCCATAAATCATGCCAAGTTAAAGCATGTATATTGATTATTATTCATCATATTATTTGCATTTAATTTATATTATTTGTTTATTAATTTATGCTATTTATTAGTGATTGTTAGCGTTATCTTAGGAGAGTGGGTTTGATAGTTTTCCTTTGAATATACACGTTGATATACTTCAACGCAATTTTTTTTCTTATGATTCCAATTTGAGTAATTTTAGGAATTAATTAGGGTTTGAATTTTATTATATATATTGTAACAAAATAAGCATGTACGAAAGATTGAAATTATGAAAGAAAAAGTGATCGTTTGATCAAGAGTGTGTTTCTGTTTTCCTATAATCCAAGCCTACATCAATTGGTATCATAGCCACTCGTTTATGTGAAGAGGCACCGAAGAAGCGAGTTGTTCACGAAGCTTTCGTAGAGGATATGGTGAGACGAGAAGAGGTCGATGGATTGCGCGCTCAGGTGGAATTGCTGACCCGTCAGATGGCTGCACTGGTGCAGAATCAAACGGAGCAACGACGCTGAGACGAGTCCGGCACCGAGGACGACCAAGCCAACCTGTTCAGGCAGAATTTTGGACATGCGGCGGTCCCGGAAGATGCGCGAAGGGTAGCGGCGTTTGAGGTGGCTATCCCAGAGTACGGCGAATCAGCGTACGATGAGGCGGAGCACGGAGAGGCCGTGTACGACGAATCAGTTTACGGCGAGACGTAGTATGAAGAACACATGTACGATGAGTATGACAAAGCCGTTTACGACGAGGCGGAGTACGCCAAAATCGTGCATGAAGAGGCCGTGTACGACGACAACGTCTGCACCGAGCAAGAGGAGTCCATGTACGATGAGGTCGATCTTGAGGAGGCCGATGAGGACAAGAAGGAATTTGAGAGTGACACGACTATATTTTTTTTGTTTATATGTCGTGTTTGACCGCAACAGTGAAGATATTTGTTTTGTGGAGCCCGAGCAAAATTTTCCCGGAAACAAAGCTCTAGACTCACATTGAGAAAGAAGCGGAAGAATCCAAAATTATTTTTAGGTTAAAATCCAAGGATATGCCCGAGGAAGAAGAACAACGTGACAATGTCAACGTGAAGCCAATAACCAAGCGTGCAAAGGAGCCACCCGACAAGCTGCCCGACATAACGATCGTGGCGCCCCAACTCCGATGAACCACCTGAGTCCACTACCAACCCGCCTCAAGAAATTCGAGGACGAAATTTCTCAACGCCGAGGAAATGATGCGGATATTTGACATTTATTTTCTGTTTTTAAGTTTAATTATTATTTATTTGTTTCCCTTGTTAATTAAGAGAGATTTAATGAAGTAGTTTCCTATTTTCTTCTTTTAGGATTAAACCCTAGCCTATTAATAGGGTGTATATGCGATTGTTTTTGAGCAGCCATTATTAATAAAATTTTCAAGCTCTTTCTTTGAGAGAAGTCGAGTTATCTACTCGCAAAGACGCCTTCTTAATCTCCGTATTTTCGATCTAAATAAAAAACGCTGCTCATTGGCCCAACCGTGTTGAGTTATATTTCATCGATTTGTGTCTCGAAGAGGTGAAAAGACATATGGGCCTTCTTAGTTCGGGATAAATTTTGGAGTAGGAATGAGTTAGTGATGGTAGAAAAATTTGGCTCCTTATATAAGGAAGACCGTCTTAAGAAAAAAGGGCACTAGCTTAAAAATGCTACCACGACCTTCTAAGGACTTAATGAAGCCAATGGGTTCGGATGGGATACAAAAGCAAATACGGTGACCGCTGATGAAGAAGTTTGGGATGCATATATACAAGTATTAATGTTTTTTTTGGCATATATTGTGACTACTATTGAATTAGATATTGTACCTCTTGTTGCGTGCTTGATAGTTTTGTCAATGTTGTTTATTCCGCGATCTTCGAGCCCAAAGCTTTAATCACCGAGTAAAGCCTCTATCTGTATCTACCTGACGAACAAAACAGCAACGAATGTGTCTACATCGAAGGCCGGAGTATCACTAGATCGATGCTAGTCGAACGCTAGAAATATGACAAAGAACGGAGTCTCCACGAGTGGAGCTGAAGCAACGACGCAGATCCCGAGGATGGAGGAGGCAGCGGCGGCTAGAGAGGGAGAGAGAGAGAGGTGGAGGCTAGGGTTTCTCACATTTTTTATTTTTGGTTTATGTGGTGGTCTAATCCTCCTTATATAGGGAGAGGAGAATAATCAACATTAATGGGAATAAACATAATTAATGTGTATTTCGTATAAAAGGTAAGTTTTCCTTCATAAAAGATTTCATCTATATATATGGGTAGGCATATAAATTAATATATTGAATCATCAAATAAGTCGACTATATTAATTACACATGATTCTATAATCAATACTGTGAATCAACGCATTAACTCACGTGGGCCCGTTTAAAGGTCCAATCCTAAATCTTTGAGTACTTATACCGCAAAGGTTCTAACAGTCATGTCTACGACAATATTGACGGAAATTTTGGAAAATAATTTTGAGTATTTAGACAAGATTTTTGTATTGGTTCAAAATTACTTATTTATCATCATAAAACATATATAGCTAAAAAAAATAACACTAATAATCAAGACATTGTATCGATAAGTTATGTATTTATATAAAAATAAGAGCTATACTTGTAACTAATAGAAAATTATATATTTTTAATAAATATCGGGTTACATTAAATAAGACATTATATTGATAAGTTATAATGCTTTACGGGCGTGCTGATGGCATTGACATGCCGCAACTCTCAAAATTGGGTGTACCGAAGACATGCCAAAGGCATGCCGAGGCATTTAATACCATAGTCAAGAACATTATATATATAAAAAAATAGTTATAAATTAAAAACATATTAGAATTTCCAAACAGACCTACTCGGTTTCTATCTCAAGTTAAATGAAATATTAAAGCCTTTAACGGGTAAAATAAAACAATGGCTAATCGCGATAAAAGTTCCAATAGTCTTTTCATCGTCGCCGATAGGTTATCATCCTTTTTTGGTGGGTGGTAAAGTTCATATTCTCTGGAATTGTAAGGCGTGTAGTTTTTCATCCACTATTTTCAAGCCAAATGCCACATGACACTACGTTGAACACTACGTGGCATGCCATGTTATTTGACTTCACATGGATTTTTTGAAAAAATCATTATAAATATTATTTATGAAGAAATTGTTAATACTTTTTTGATTATTACAACACTGAACAGCGAGGGTGCGCTTTTTTCCGCCGAAGTGTTTTATAATATTTAATTCTTTCTTTTTGTGCATTTCAGTTTTTAAAATTGATCCCCAACGGCTTTTTTTATTTCTTCGAAATTATATTAAATTAAGAAAAATATACTTTCCTATTTAATTAATTTTGGGTAATCCCGAGAATACCCACAATGGTATTTATGACAAATGTGATTCTTATAGAACATAATTCAAAAATTATTGGATGGCACAATATTTTATAACAATAAATGCAAGTTGTTCGTGGAGTTTAATTTAACTCATATTTTGGAATCTAAATACCCATTTTGTAATTTTTGATTCATATTGTAATTTAATTCGGGTATTTTAATTCGAGTAGTTTTTGTTTTCGGGTAAAAAAAATCCCGTTGAAGTATGCAAAATACGAAGGTATTCGAATTTCAAATTCAATTTTTTTTCTTTTTAATAAATTTTGAACTTAATTCTGTTTAAAAAAAAAAATCATGGTCAGATGACATTACATGCCACGTGGTGGTCAACATGATGCTACGTGGCATTTGACATGAAAATAGTGGATGAAAGACTGGTCGCCTTAAAATTTCAGAAAATGAGAACTTTACCACCTACAAAAAAAAAAATAGAATGTGAATTAACCAACGATGATAAAAAGACATTGGAACTTTTACCGCGATTATCCCATAAAACAATAATGAGGCCTTTGTTGTAAGATCCGTCTTCTTTGGCCTTTGCTATTGGGTTTTGTTATACGATCGGGTCTTCTCAAGCTTACGTGACTGGGCTTTATATATTCGACCACTTCTTCTCATGCTTTTGCTATTGGGCTTAATTTATTTACTAGATAAGTACTTAATCTTTACTATATGCGCCAATATATTTTCTATCTCTCTACCCAAAAAATCCGTCCACTGCCGCGAATATAATGCCCACTGAAGTGAAATGTACGTAGTCGACGGTTTGCACCACCGTTTTCAACCGGAGAATGATAAAAATGTGGTTTTTTTTCATCTTTTCTTTATTAAATCTCCAATCTATTTTTATTTTATTTTTATTTTTTCATTTCGTCACTATCTTAAAGTGTATCATACGAAATATATTGCAAATTGGGGGCACATCCCATTGTAGAATTGTGGCAATAATTGCACTTGTATTATTATAAAATCCAAATAGCTTAGTGGAACTATTATCATGATCATGACATGAACGAAATAATGCAAAAATAAAACAAATTAAGTGGAATGAAAAGATTCGTGTTTCTTTCATGATTGAAAAATGTACACAAGTGACAAACTGGGGAACACTATAATTATCACCATGTGCTACCATAGTATAATTTTAACTTTGATATTTTTGTTTTCTTATATACTTTTAATTTTTTAAAAAACACTATAAAATAGTTTTTTTTTATATCATCAATTATCATTTCTACCTGTTAGTTTTTTATTTTTTCTTAAGAATTTTCCGTATTTTTATTTATTTTTTTACTAACCAACGGAAACGAATTGATGAACAAACGACGGCGAGCAAACATGCGGACGACAAAGAGGGCAGTGTGCAACGACGGGACTCGAATGTGATGAGCCAACAATGCTGAGAAGCGATGAGAGCGAGCCGGCAAAGTTTAGCAAGGCTACGAGAAAAATACGACTATATACGCAGAGAAAACAATAGCTTATCAATTTAAGTTTTAATTTTTCTTTAAAAAATAATAAAATAAAAAACAATATGTCAAATCACATAATATATATATATATATATTTTTTTAAATATAGTAATGCGATATTGAAAATGATATTATAAAATCTCTCATTATTTTAGACTTGAAAAATCATTATTTCACAGCCTAGCCCTCATATGATTATTGGATTTTCTACTTTCCAAACACTATTTACAATCAGGCTATCTGATTCAAAACTTACATTTTAGCCGTAAAATCGATGTCTAATTTAGTGCTTAGAGATATTTACGGTATAAATATATAATCTGGTACTAAGTGGGCTGGCATACTGTTAATTCTTTTAACAGTAAAAATAAATTAATACTCGTAAATCACAAAATAATCTCGTTAAGGTTTGTTACGTGAAATACATGTGAACATTTATGATTAAACTCCAAAAACATAAAATATTTATCATTTAAAAAAAAAAGTCTATACATATTCGTGCTCTACCTTATCAGACGTTAACTCGAGATAACAAAATTGGACTTCAACATTATTTTGTGGTATTTGAATATTATTACCGTTATAAAAAAGATAGAGAAAACGCAAACATATTTTTTTTAGAAAATTGAATAGTTCCGCAAATAACCCGTTTTTATTATATAAACTGGTTATAGACTTAAATATATAGTTGGAACTTGGAACACGTGCACTAGGCTACTAATAATTCAGCGACTTTGCAAGGAATTTTTAGATTAAAAAAGTCAACTTTAAAACTTCACATTTACGATTGCTTGATTTTATTATTATCACTTGAAGTCGGAATATATTATAGTGTTCAATCTTTACCGTATCTGTAAATATTACCCTATACAGCTATACTAATTAACTACGACTCAGTTCAGGCTTAGATTGATTCACAAATTACCTGAATTATCTCCGAAACCCTGTTAATTTATATATTTATATATATATATATATATATATATATATATATATAAATCTATGTGATTGTTTTTTGTTGACCTTAGAGTTATGCAATGACAACTAGTAAGTGAGAGAACGTATGCTGCAAAAATGGTTACCTAGTTCTCCACATGCATCCACGTAGATGTACTGTGTTTGGTGTTTACCGTATATTATATATACATGTGTATATACTATTAAAAATCAAAATATACGTACACTACTAAAAAAATATTGCACTTTTATGAATAATTGAAGTGAATTTATGGCATATTATGTATATATATATATATATATATATTCTTGATGCAAGGGTAATAGTTAAAAAAAACATAAACTGCTATAAGAGAAAAATTACACAATTTTTATTATTATTAACTTTGTATTACTGTTATTCGAAATGGCGCAGACCTCCATCGTATAAAATCATTGCGCGATAATTGTATTATCTTTGATGTTGTCGTAGCGAGATTTTGATATCGTTGCAGCCCACAACAAAACGACTCTCATGACACTGCAAGTGTATAAGGCTATTTGTTTTTATTTGAGCCAACTATTTCACTTTCGTCTCGCAAAATTTTTACGTTATTAATCAACGAAAATTAGGAAAACGACGACGATTTCCGGAAGAAAAGCATCCAGTAAGATCCGAAGTAATTCGCAAAATTTAAAACTCTGGTTAAACCTAACCACCCCTCTTTATCTAAGCAATTTACTTCTATATAAATTATATATATATATATATGAAATACAAAGAACCGAGAAAGAAGGAAGTTGTAACCCGTTAATATTACAAGTAGTATAATTACATACCTAATGATATCTTCTTTCACATAAGAGGGAGAGATTTTTGACTCCAATTAGCACATTATTATCGTTTGACCCCCCAAAAAGAGGAACTCCCAATTACTCCTTGTATTTATTGACTATCATTCAATTCGTCCTTTTTATAATTTGTTATACCTCGTAGTAATCATGATAACTAGCTGAATCACCTTAAATAATACACACAAGACCTTTTCTAATAACTTATAGTGGACTATGCCATTTATGTTTTTAAGATTTATCTAATTGCCCTCGTATTATTACTTATCAATACTTTATGTCTGTCCTTAGCATATGATTAACAATTATCAAAAGGAAAAAAAAAAAAACAGTATTTATGTCTATATCGGTAGTAGTGAGGGTTTGTTGTATTCAATAAATAAGAAGAAGAAAGAAAATAGTGAACATGAGATATCGGTGGAACAATATACTACTTTCTAAACGAATAAGAAATATATCTCGAGTTTAGACGAAGAATAACTTTTAAGAACTTTATTGAAATGATATAAATTTTAAGACTAAAAATATTAATTTTATACTTTTTTTATATAAAAAATTTACTGAGTGTTGGACCTAATTAATAATCGGGTTTTTCCGCAGGGCCGGCCCTAGAATATATTACTATATGTCTATATCTGCACAAATTTAAGATATGTATTTATGAGCAAAATTGTTTCTGAGAGGGAGAGAATTTTAGATAAATATTTCCATGTAGTAAGCAAAATAGTTTATGAGCAAGTTATGCGAAGGATAAAAATAGTAACATAGATACCTTCACACAATTTTTTTATTATTATTATTTTGCACAATACCGTGATACTGATACTTTTGCCGGAAAAGAAATACTTAACACCGACCGTGGACTAGGTTAGGTCTGCATTGTGGGCCATTCGTAGACACAACTTTCAAATCCAAGATCTATATTTAATTACAATGGTTGAATGTCTCACATTATTTATTTTGTGAAAATATATTTTTTTCACCAAAATATCCCACATCCCACATAAATTAATTAATACTAGACAAAGAAATGTATTTCTTGATTATTCGACATCGATTTAATGCCATTTCTCACTCTAGTTTATTAGATGCACCGATTCCCTATACGACCTAATTTTTTCATCTCATCAACACTGATATTCACCCTCCAATAATTCATAAATATAAAAATATAGCATATTGTAGATGTGATACTAATATATTTAAGAGATGATAACGGCGAAGTATTCATGTTAAAGCAAAAATAATAGTACTACATTTAAGTTTTATTTGTAAAGGCCGAAATATTCAAAATAATTAGTAAAAATGTAGAGCAATTTTTGTCTCTGTTCTTTTTATGGTCCCGTTAGTTTATAGCGACGTGTCATCGAATCCTCATTTACTTTTTGTTAAATACACGGATTCTACTAAATTTTTTGTAAACATGACGTGGTAAGTGAGAATAAGATGACTCGTCACTATATACTAACATGAACGACAAAATGAAGTTAGAAAATACAAGTCTTGTTACACTTTTATTAGACTTGGATACAAAGCTTAGGCGGCGTTTGGATATGGTCTCCGGGACCAGTTTCTGGTTTTGATTTCAAACAATGTCATATTGGTTTCGCAGACCACATTTGGTTGCCTGTTGTCTCTGTTTTCTGAGACCGGTCTCGCAAACCACTGAAATTTTAATGAAGGAAAATAGAAAACGACTTGAAGTTGTTTTCTGTCTTTGATCTTCAACTCAATCGTACAAAATAAAACAATAATAATATATTATCATTCTAAAATATTTTTATATTATTTATAATAAGATATTAACTATGAAATTAACTTATATAATAAATTATAAAATCATTTTTATATAATTATAAATTTTAATAATATTACTATCATATTAACAAATATACTTAAATTATGTATATTATTAAATACTAACTTAGTTACAATTATATAAACTCTTGAAACGGAATATTTACTATTTTATATTACATTATTTAGACATGTAATTAGAGTCATGAAATATGAATTATTTTTGTATTATGACAAATATTTTTTAGACATGATATTAATATATATTACTTTTAAATAAATCATACTTTCTTTTTAGTAGCATAAATTGTGTTTTATTTTATTTTTTATTTATTTAAATTCAACCACGGATTAACAAAAGACTAACCAAATAGTGTTTCAAAAATCAAACTTGCAAACTTGTTTGGTAGACTAAACTCTCAAACTGGTTTCTCAAACCAAATTGTAAATATGATTTCTCAAACTAGTTAACCAAACGCCACCTTATTTTTTAGTATAGACCTCGTGACGTTCTTAAAAAGTGTGTAAGTAACTTCATGCATGGATTTCATGTCTCACGTATCAATCTACAAAAATATTTCTAGCGTAAATTACAGAGCAAAAGGTTTCCAGATATATATTTTCTGTACTACTCAACCACTCCTATGAATAAAAATACGGAATCTTGTCAATATATTTTCTCATTTGGCAATGGAAAAGGAAAATAAAACAAGAAGTGATCGAGTTGACTCGAATACGACACTTAAAAATTTAAAACAAACTGAAGAAAATATATAATAGTGGGAACTGAGAAGGTTACCAAGCATAATAAAAATTAAATCATTTTGATACGTAGTTGATTAATTAATCTCAAGATTTGATTTTTTTTTTTTAAGATTTGATTATCTTTCTTAAGAAGTACTATTTATAGCTGCAATCCATGTGTGGATAACATTAGAAGTTAAATATTTATAGCGTTAACATAATATATACAAATTCTTTATAAAAATTAGACTAGTTGAATATATATAAAACAGAATACACCCAACACCAAGTCAAGAGATAGAAGAATTTATTATGTATATTTTTATGCTAGAGAGAAAAGATTTCTTGGTAAGTGAAATTGACTTGATGATTTATATATAAGTAGACCATTTACCACTATGATTTTCTCTAATTTCTCCTTATAAAATAGCTCATCCAATTTTACGTGGGCTTTTTTAATTTTATTTTTATGAATATAATTCTTTCCATATTATTATTGGAGTAAATTACTCTTTAAATTTTCTTTTCACCAATTTACCTCTTGATATTTTTGCATGGTGTACATTTATCACTTGAACTTTTACTCTGTATCCGTGTACTTTGTAAATCTATTAGTGTACATCAATCTCCTCTCTTAATTTTGAATTTTTACAAAATGTCCCTTTTCTATAATGTGTTTATTATATCCATCAAAATTTTAAGATAAATTAGTCATTTACTCATTTTTTTTTACATTAGATATCTTGGATTCAACCGTAAATATTTTATCCATTCTTTTTGTAAAATCTCTCCGATAATTTCTTCTATCTCGTAATTATTCTCTCTAGTAATCTTTTATTATTATTGTTATATATACTGAATATCGAACATTATGATCTATGTAGTCCTTAAATAGGAATATTTAAAGAAAATAATATTATAATTTATATACAGTGCCGTACGTGTGAAGTTGCATAATAATGAACTAGAAGAGAGCATGGTAGCTCAACTACCCTTGCCCATCTCACACTACTCACTAGTCTAGTGAGTCACAACTCACATATATATTGTATTTATATTATCTGAAGCTATGCATAATAAATTAATAATAATTTGAAAACCAAAAGAGAAATTGGAATATTACAGAGTCAATAATAATAATAATAATAATTGATCATAAGGTTGTCAAAGATATGATATCTAGCACATGGAGTATGCGTAACACTTACTCATACCACACGATGACATATGTACGTATTAATTGAACATTGAGATTTATTCGTAAAGTACCTTTAATATATACACATTTAGTTATATAAATGCCAATTATCCCTATAAAGTATAAACATCAAAATGTGCACACACTTTCACTCGTCACTAAAATCTGCACTAAATACACTCTGCTTTTACGATGAACATTAACGAGCCATGGTTAATTAAACACTAACGAATTAATTATCATAAATGAGCCAAAGTTAACAAATTCTTTAAGATGAAGTGGGGCTGAATTCGGATTTTTTTTCTCGGTTGCCAAATTTAAAACCGGGAACCAAGACATCCCCTTTTTTTTTTTTTAACCATATACGAGACAAGATCAGCAGATGGGACCGAGAGAAAAAAAAAATTAAGAGATCGGGTCAATATTTTCACCCCTTATAATCACTTATAAAAATAGATTACTACACATTTGAAACTCCCATAACGGTAATCACGTATAATTACAAAGTAGTAACCCTTGATCTTATCATCTCTAAGATGAACCATAATTAAGAGACGAGAACACTAACGAAGTATGATCATCAACGATCAATAACGACCCGGCTAACTAAGACGATTCATGTTACGAATCCCACATCGAAAAGAAAACAAAAGAAAAGAAAAAAAGACGAAACAAAGTTTATTAGACCATCGGATACCCTTGCTGCCTATTTGTTTTTATATGAAACTTTATGATATTTATACACACCCGACGGCTTGACTGGTCATAATTCATGATCAGCGAGCTGATCGGGTGTCGATGAGACCGTACGACCTTCTGGTTGACCTCGGGATATGGTGGATCGACTCGGCCACCGCGCAAGTCCTCTTACAAGACGTGTAGAGGTTGACCAGGCCGAATTTATCTCCGAAGCTTCTCGATGCCTTCACCGAGCCTCCGCTGCTGTGGCTCGACTCGTCGTCGCTCTCCACCTCGCCCTTGGAGCACTCGACCATCGCTGCAAAAAATGGGTCGCTGTCGAAGAACTCTCCGCTAGGATTTCTGCTCTTTTTGCTAACCCTAATGGCTCCGACAATGGTTGGTGGCGGCAGCGGAAGGAGCTTGGAAGTCGCCGACGGAGGGGACATTTTCAGTGAAAGCTGTTTCTTCGGAATTCCCGGGAAATATTCCCAGGAGAAGGGCTTCCCTGAGAACCTACGCGGTGTCGAGCTCGGAGTGCTCTGAGCGGAATCGCCACTAGGGTTGTAAGAAGATAGTGAAGAGGACGAGGAGGAGAAGGACTGGCCTCTTCTTGATGAGTTATGAGATGGGAATTTCATGGCCTGCAGTTGATGATCATGGTGAAACGTTTCGCTGTGTTGATCATGGCGTTTCTGGGAATCCATCGGTACTTGAGACAACATTACGTACTGTTGTTTCTCCTAGTCCCTTTTATGTCTTTGCTTGCCTTTATAAGAGAGAGAGAGAGAGAGAGAGAGAGAGAGAGAGAGAGAGAGAGTACTAGTTCTTCATCTCTTTCATTTGTTTAATGAAGCATACATAATAAATTGACCTAGTTGTAATAACTTCACATTACGCTAGCTTGAGAAGTCTTGATCTGATATTAATAAGTTAATGATTAATTTGTTGGATAGTTGATTATATATATATCATCATCAATTGCTTGTGTGAGGACTCATATCATTTATGATTGACATTAAAGAGTATATCTTAGTAGATTTTATAGCTTAATGTACATAAGTATTTTAATAAAAATTTAATCATGTATGAGAGATGTAATATGATGAGAAACTCTTTATGTTTTCTTTTATTAAATGATGAAAATTAATTAGTAGTAAGTAATAATGGTGATGCTTCGCACATGTACAATTTCGTAGCATAAGAATATGACATTTTTAGGATACATTGAAAATTGACTGGTTATAAATGTTGTTCATAAATATAACTCACTCTCACTATTCTATTTCATCTAATCAACTTTTCTCGGTTTCTGCAATATTATATTGAGAAAGTATAGTTTTTTTTATAATTTTTTGTCGGTGATATTAAGGACAAATGTTGGTAACTTGGTAAGTTTTAGGGTTAGTCACGGCAAAAATATTTAAAGTTTAATCAAAGAACACCTCGTATACCTAAAGTCTAAAAGTGGTGAAAAAAGTACATTAAGTCACATTTGGGCGTTGATCACTCTATTCTCGTAACGCAGTTAACTTACCCGTTAATTCAGGCCATGTGGACATACGTTGGTTGGTGACATATCAAGTTTTTGCCACGTGGACGAGCCCACATCAACCTCGTTTATGGCAAAACAATAAATGAAAGCCCTAATTGGGCTCGTCTGCGTGGCCAAAAATTGTTAAGTCAACCCACATTTGTGCACGTGGCCAAAAATTGTTAAGTCAACCCACATTTGTGCACGTGGCCAAAGTTAACAGGTAAGTTAACTGTGTTAGGACAATAGAGTGGTCAACGCTCCAACTATGATTTTAGGTACTTTTACCATTATATTTAAATTTTAGGTACATGAGAGGCTCTTTGACCAAATTTTGAGTATTTTCGCCGCCATTACCCCTAATATTTATTAGAAATAGTTAAAGAAAAAGTATCACACTTTTTCGAAATAAAGTAGAAATTTTTAAATTGAATGTCTTAAAATCAGTTGTGCTTTGATTTATTTCGTCTCAAGTGTTTTTTTTATATAATAATATTTAATTCTTTTTACTTGTGTACAGTTTAAAATAATTCTTTTTTTAATTTATTGTGTTAAATTCTTCAATTTAAAACATAATGTGTAAATAATCTAATATTAACGTTTAACGGCGATATACATACAAGTCTCAATCAATATTAAGTCATTTAAAAATATACTTCCATTAAGGGAGACAATTTAAGTATCTAATTAACATGTAAATTGAAAGTTAAAAAAAAAAAAAGTATCCAACTAAAAAATAGATACATTTACCATAATTATTTCTCTTAATTATATGGGAGATTGCGAGTGTATTTTGTATTAACAAATTCAACTCTAATGAAGCTTTTTTTTTTTTTTTTTTTTTGTAATCTGAAACTTAACTTCGGCTGCAAGTTTAAGCAATCTCTTATTTATTTAAAAGGGTAATTAAATACTAGAAAAATATAGTTGATTATGAGATATATTGTAGGTTAACCCCTCAAAGCATTGATGGCAAGAGGAAAGGACTGAGATGCAAAGGCAAATTAATAGTGGTGGAGATAAAGCCATGTTTGGGAGGGTACTGTGGATAAATATTATTTATTTAATTATTTATTAATGTGTGGTTGGATGTCTCACATGGAGCGAGGTGACTGGTTTTTAGAGTCCTCATATATTACACTCTAAATCTAATTTAATAATAATGTATCAGAATCATTTGCCAAAAAAGAAGAACATGAAATTAAATACTTGGATTGTCGAATAAAAGCTAATAAATATGATGTATATCTCTCACCTTTTTGGCCCAATGGAACCAATAGCTCTTGGGTATGCTCTGTTTTTTAGACAATTCTAAGTCGAAATAAAAAGGTTGATCTTTGGATCATATTTTTTTCAATATATATTCACATTTTTATATCATGAGGACATAAGTTTTCATGAAAAGGAAATAAAAAAGTAATACATATCAACTGAAGAACTGAACTATTTAGAAGAAAAATAAACAAGGTCATATATAACAACTATAAATGATCAAACTCTCTTCATTTGTTTCTAAATCCACACATATTTTCACTTATATATCTGCAGTTTGTTTTATCACCGGGATTTTCTTTAAAAAAAAAAAACAAACTGAATTTCATGTACTTGTATTCTGTAATAATTATAACCTTTTTTTTTATTATTGAAATTGTAAGATCTAGTCATTGATGTGAAAAAAATAAATATTTGTAATTTTTTAGTTTTTTATAATAATAACAATAATAATAATAATCATTTTCATAATCATAATAATAGGTGGACGAATATCAAACCGAATATTTACAGTAAATAATAAATATTACCGTTGGTATAAAAAAATTACCTTTCTGGCAATTTTGTTTATCCACTTAAAATATTCTATTTGCAAAAACATAAAACGCAAAGTTATATATCTTCCTTTTATCTTGAAAACAATGGTTGAATCATAAACTTAAGCCAAATTGTGTAAATTATATCAGTATTGATAATAGAAAAATCTCCGTTTCAAGAATATAATTTTTTTCAATTTTTTTTTAAGAATGTAGTTTTTGTATCTTAATCATAAAATACTCATTCCTTCCTTATTATAATTTTAAGTTGTAACATTAAAAAATAGTTGTGAAGATAAAAAAAATGCTATATATCTTTGTTGATTCAAGTTTTTTTTTTAAACAAATCTTATAAGTGGATGATAAGCAAAACGAAAGTTAATAACTAACACTAATATTGGTGCAAAATTATAGTAATTTTGCGTGTTAGGACATAGTCTTTAAATCTTTTGATCGAGTGGATACAGACACTCGATTGACTTTATTCTGCTCTATTTCTTCTTCTTTCTTTTTAGAAATAACATTTATTAATCTCTAGACTTCATTTTTTGTCTCCGCTATTCTCACTCTAATCCCAACCATACAAAAATGTGTACAAATATATTTAGTCCCAATTTAAATTGGAGAGGATAAAATATTTTTGGCAATAGACTATTATAACTAACATTTAGAGGAGTCAATTGGGCCAAGCCGGCCCAAGCCCGCCCATCTCGACTCGTAAAAAAAATGGGTTTTCCCCGCCCCGTCCCGTTTTTTTTTTGTGGGCCGGGCTAGGCCCAACCCTAACAAAAGGGTCAGGCTGGGTTATGTTTTCCTAGGCCCGCCCCGCCCCGCCCCATAGCCAACCCGCCTCGCCTCATTTAAAAGCCCACATAAATCACATTTTTATATGTAAAAAATATTAGGTTTTGATATTAATATTAATGAAAATGTGAAAAATACTCTAAATATTTTATTATTATAGAATATAAGAATTATCTTTATATTACACAATTCATTACTTTATTTATTGTATATATTCTATATAGTTCTTTAAATTTTCAATTAAACAATTTCACATTCATTAATCAACGAAATTCGCTAATCGATTTGAATTTTTTTATTTTATAACTACAGTTTTGGTATACTATAATATATAATTTGTAAGAATGTGTTTGAATTTCCAAGTATGTGATTGAATCTTGTTGGCATTATGTTACTCGACTTTCAAAATGAGAACTCAATTATCGACCAAATACAAAAATATTAAAGGTATTATTGTTCATTGCTCTATTCATTATGTTCTATGTTTATATTAATTTTAATCTGTATTGAATTTCATTTATACTTTCCACGCAAAGATGTAAATCATTATTTCAATCCGTTTTGGTTTGCGAAAAGCCCACTAAATTCAACCCGAAAAACCCACAAATTTTGACTCGTAAAAATCCCGCCCCGCCCCGTAACATTTGTAGGTTCAGGTTCATGGGCCGGGGTGGGGTGGGCTTTTATGGCTCTTCCAAAACCCACCCCGCCCCACACATTGAACGGGGCAGGTCAAGCCCGCCCCGTATAACATTTGGGCTTAACGGGTTGTGGGCCGGGTCGGCCCAAGCCCACCCGTACAGACTCGTAAAAAAGCGGATTCGCCCAGCCCCGCCCCGTTTTTTTGTGGGCCGGGCTAGGCCCGCCCCTATCAAAAGGGTCAGGCTGGGTTATGCTTTCCTAGGCCCGCCCCGCCCCGTCCAAAAATCCCGCCCCGCCCCGTTCAAAAGCCCACCCCGCCCCGCCCCGCCCTGAAGCCCACATAAACCCGTCATGTGGCCAACTCGCCCCGCCCCGTTTTAAAGCCCACATAAACTATATTTTAAAATTAAAAAACTATTAAGTTGTAATACTTATACTAATAATAATATAATATAAAAATTACTCTAAATATTTTATTGTTATAGAAATTAAAAATTATCTTTATATTACATAATTTATTAATTTATTTTGTATACATTATATATATATTCTACGTAATGTAGCTCTTAAATTTCTTAGTTGAATTTTTTAAACTTCATTAATAAAAATTCTTTAATCGATTTGCATTCTCTGATTTTAACTTTAGTTTAAGAATGAATTAATCAATTACAACATTGAGTTATTTCATGTATAAAACATAATTTCCTAATTCACTAGTTTCAACTTTACAATTTATAATTACTGGCGACGTTCATAAATCACTATTCTAATTTTATATTCAATAATTAATTTCAAAATAACTTATTCTCATTTTATTATTCAACTATCACTATCATATTCACTATTTAACCTCTACATCTTGAAATTCACGAATCAATTCAACATTCATTAATTTTAAACTTTCAAGTTATAATTCGTTAATCAATTTCATAACTTACTAATCAATTTCATTATTCACGAGTTACAAAGGACCTTTTGGACCTTCGGTTTGATGATTCATTATATATATATATATATATATATATATATATATATTGAATATTAAATATTAACTTACTTATCCATAATTATGATATATTAATATTACTTTATATACAATACAGTACTACTATAGTTACATTTTTTGGATACTACAATATATAATAATAATGATAATATAACTATTAACTATATATATAACTTATGTATTTTAATTGTTATTATTATTATTTATTAGTTAATGTTTGATATATGGCGTAAAATAGAGCCCTAATATCTTATTAATTTAGGGAATGTAAAATAGCACTCTCATTCTCTTCATAAAAACGTATTACTCTCCGTAAAATCCCAACCCGTTTTGGTTTGTGAAAAGCCCACTAAATTTGACTCTTAAAAGCCCACTAAATTTGACTCGTAAAAGCCTACTAAATTCGACTCGTAAAAAGCCCGCCCCGCCCCGTGACATTGTGGGTTGGGGTCCATGGGCCGGGGTGGGCCTTGATGCCTTTTTTAAAACCCGCCCCGCCCCGCCCCGCCCCTCACATTGAATGGGGCGGGTCAAGCTCGCGCCGTTTAACATGCGGGCTTAACGGGTTGTGGGCCGGGTTGGTTCACCCCGGTCCACTTAACACCTATAAATAATTCTATTAGATCAAGATGCAAAATTAGTATTTGATAAATTAATAATTTTAATAATATTTTAAATTGTATGTTATTCATATAATTACGTTGTCATTACTATTTGTGCTTGTTATGAACCTTCGGGAGACAAATTACTATAACTGCGGGACAGTCACACATTCATGGTGCAAATATCTACTCATTAATTTTAAAAAGAACAGTTGTCTAATTTTCTCTTAAATGCTTGAATTTTTATTTTTTATTTTTTCAGAAGGAAAAAAAAAAACATTTCTTTGTTCAATTAAATGGTCGCTCAATTTTCCTATCAATCGTGTCAATACACTTTCGTGACTATTACTTCATTGATTTTTTAAACATTTTTTTTCCTGCATTTTAAAAATTGAAGAAATATTAGGGAAAATTATCCTTTGTTTCTAAAAAAACAGCCAAAATATACCATGTGAGTGTAATTTGACACACCCTTTATTCATTTATTTTTATTTAAATTTCATAAGAAAAATTAAAATCTCTATCATTAAGGGCCAATTCTGTTTTTTTTTTTTTTTTAAAAATTAAAATAGTGAGAAGAGAGTATAAAAAAGAAGCTAAATACACCTAGATAGTTGAGAATAAATTTTTAAATGACTGTTATATTATTTATTTATACCTGGCATTAATGCTGAAAATAGCCCTTGTATAATTGAGATAAAAATGAGAAGTCCTCTGAATGGGATTTTATAATGAACCTTCTTTTGTTAATATATTTACTTCCGATCTATTTTCCTTTGAAATAAAGATTAAAGACATTAGAACTTGATAAATTCAAGTTGACAAGACTAAATACCTAATCTGAGAATTAAATTTCAGAGATCATCGAAAGCGACACAACTTAATCCGATGCCTCCATCCTTCCTACGTGAATGTCTAACTAACTTATACACCTTTAATATTGACGTGAAATATTAAGGACTTAGTGGCCAAAGTATGCATATGTTATTGATTTTGGTGCAATCAAATACTTATAATGTTAATTTTCTTCATAGAAAAGTACTCATATTGTGGAATTTTGATAAAATAATTGTTCGTGTTAAATTTTTGATGTGAAAGTACTTAATTTAGTTTATTAATTAGTGTAAAAGTAATCATTTACTTTAAAAAAGTCAATCCAAGCTCGATCTAGATAGTCAAACAAGGTATGCCACAAAAGGACAACTCGGGCCTGCTCAGGAAAAATCCACCCGATCCATGCTTGGAAAGTCAACCCAAATTCGGTCGGAAAAAATCAATGAAGATCCGATAAAAAAGGGGTACAAAAACGATCGCGCAACGCGCCTCCAAAACATGCCAAGTGCACTTCCGGATTGCGCGAAGTGCATTTCCAAGCGTAATATATTGATGTTTTTTCGGAAGAAATTATTAGATATTGTTTGGTTGGGTTTCATTAATATGCTGTGATACTCCGGGAGAAATTCTTGAAACTGTATATATATATATATATAAAAAAATAGTTTCTTCAAATAGATCTAGAAACTGATTATCAAAATTCAGAAATTTATTCAAACCTAATTTTTTTAAAAAAAAAATTGTCCAACAAAATTAGTAAAAACCCACCATACTGTAATGCTATTTTTAATCTATAAAACGACATAGAATACAACAAATATATATATATAGGGGAACTTCAATAAATATGCCCGGTGAGGTAAGTTGGAACGAAAAAGTACCCGTTTTTAATAAGTTTCAAATTTATTCCTCAAGCCCTCATTTAACCACACCGTTGAGTTAAACTAACCACCCCTTTTTATCTCACTTTCTCTTTCCCTATCAGAACTGAAAAAAAAAAATTGCACGATGAAACCCAGCCTCAGCCCCTCGCTCACGAGTCAGAACTGAAACCCAGCCTCAGCCCCTCGCTCTCTCGCTCCGTCGCCCATGAGTCAGGCCACGATCTCGCTCCCTCGCTCTCTCGTTGCTTGCTCAGGCTCTTCCTGCGCGACGAAAGTCTGGCCCGACTCACACCCAGGTTCCGACCGACGAGAGAACCAGCTCCGACGAAACCCACGGCCTCTCAAGTCTTCGACCCAGCCTTGGAAACCCATAGCTTCGCCGGCCTTCGACTGACAAAAATGTTTCAACGTAGGTATCCCGGCTTAGGGTTTGAATAAATGTTCGGTTCATATTATTATTAATTGTTTTTTGTTGCAATTTACACATAAATTGTATATAGGAACAAGTTTAAAAGGATGATTTTATATAGAATTTTGTTTGGATTGAATGCACACAAATTGTTTGTTTATATGTCTCAATTAGAAAGTTTATTTGTTTACAAAGAATTGTTCGGGTACCTGAAGTGGTTTGCCGGAAACTTGGCTTCCGGAAATGCTACAGGGGCACCAACGTCTTTGTTCCTTTACCATCTTGATTTCGCACGAACACGGCTGGGGACCGACGCGCGGGCCCACTCGACCGATGGTCAACGCCAGTTCAGAGGATTAGTGGATGTTTACGGGAAAACCCTCGCGAGTGACGGAATCGTGAGCTTGTATCGGGGTTTCGGGGTGTCAATTATGGGAATCACGATGTACCGAAGCATGTACTTCGGGATTTACGACTCTGTGAAGCCTACCCTTTTGGTTGGTCCATTGGAGGTATATCATCTGATCTTGCCAAGCTGTTTCTTTGTTTGATGATGGCTTATTCTATGGATCATGAACTTTACACAGTTTTTCCTTCCAACTTTGCTTTGCTCCAATTTCCTCGATTAATTTTAGACCATCAACGGTTTTCATCAAATTTTAGGATCAAGCATGTACCATCGTGGTTTATCATATTAAATATGATGGACATGATCTTCTATAAGGAAGATTTCTGGCCAGTTTCTTTCTTGGTTGGAGCATCACGACATTCTCCGGAGTCTGCACGTATCCATTTGACACTCTTCGCCGCAGAATGATGATGACGTCGGGGAAACCCTCAAAGTACCACAGCACCAATATTTAAATTTAATTGTTGAAAACAATTCGTTATGAGCAGTCGATTTTGGGATTCTTATTGTAGTCTATATAATTGTTATCTACATACCACAAGTCCAAGCCAAATTTGGTTCACTTTGGCATGTAGTTCCCTATTCGTTGCGATCTATTGACGATCAATTTTTCGTTATATACATTACAAAAATTAGAAAAGTATTTGAGGGCAAGACGATTTATTTTTACCGTTTTTCAGAGCAGACATTTTTAATTGGCGAGCAAATTAAAAACTGTTGGCGAGCTGTTTTTATAGGAAAAATTAGTACGTAATAAACAGGGACAAAAAACTGTTAACCCGCAAGACCAAAACTGTGCAAAGCGAATTTCAAACTGTGTAACAAAATTTTATCACGCAAAATTGTACACGAAAAATTGTTCACCCTGTAGAGGAAACTGTGCAAAGCGATTTTCAAACTGTACATTTTTTTTAAACCCTGAAAGATTAATTTTATTTCGTAATAAACAGGGACAAAAAACTGTTAACCCTGAAGACCAAAACTGTGCAAAGCGAATTTCAAACTGTGTAACAAAATTTTATCACGCAAAATTGTACACGAAAAATTGTTCACCCTGTAGGAGGAAACTGTGCAAAGCGATTTTCAAACTGTACATTTTTTTTAAACCCTGAAAGATTAATTTTATTTCGTAATAAACAGGGACAAAAAACTGTTAACCCTGAAGACCAAAACTGTGCAAAGTGAATTTCAAACTGTGTAACAAAATTTTATCACGCAAAATTGTACACGAAAAATTGTTCACCCTGTAGGAGGAAACTGTGCAAAGCGATTTTCAAACTGTACATTTTTTTTAAACCCTGAAAGATTAATTTTATTTCGTAATAAACAGGGACAAAAAACTGTTAACCCTGAAGACCAAAACTGTGCAAAGCGAATTTCAAATTGTAACAAAATTTTATCGCGCAAAATTGTACACGAAAAATTGTTCACCCTGTAGGAGGAAACTGTGCAAAGCGATTTTCAAACTGTACATTTTTTTTTACCCTGAAAGATTAATTTTATTTCGTAATAAACAGGGACAAAAAACTGTTAACCCTGAAGACCAAAACTGTGCAAAGCGAATTTCAAACTGTGTAACAAAATTTTATCGCGCAAAATTGTACACGAAAAATTGTTCACCCTGTAGGAGGAAACTGTGCAAAGCGATTTTCAAACTGTACATTTTTTTTTTACCCTGAAAGATTAATTTTATTTCGTAATAAACAGGGACAAAAAACTGTTAACCCTGAAGACCAAAACTGTGCAAAGCGAATTTCAAACTGTGTAACAAAATTTTATCGCGCAAAATTGTACACGAAAAATTGTTCACCCTGTAGGAGGAAACTGTGCAAAGCGATTTTCAAACTGTACATTTTTTTTACCCTGAAAGATTAATTTTATTTCGTAATAAACAGGGACAAAAAACTGTTAACCCTGAAGACCAAAACTGTGCAAAGCGAATTTCAAACTGTGTAACAAAATTTTATCGCGCAAAATTGTACACGAAAAATTGTTCATCCTGTAGGAGGAAACTGTGCAAAGCGATTTTCAAACTGTACATTTTTTTTTTACCCTTAAGGATTAAATTTATTTCGTAATAAATAGGGACAAAAAACTGTTAACCCTGAAGACCAAAACTGTGCAAAGCGAATTTCAAACTGTGTAACAAAATTTTATCGCACAAAATTGTACACGAAAAATTGTTCACCCTGTAGGAGGAAACTGTGCAAAGCGATTTTCAAACTGTACATTTTTTTTTTTACCCTTAAGGATTAAATTTATTTCGTAATAAACAGGGACAAAAAACTGTTAACCCTCAAGACCAAAATTGTGCAAACTAAATTTCAAACTGTGTGACTAAATTTTATCACGCAAAATTGTATACGAAAAATTGTTCACCCTCTAATGGGAAACTGTGTAAAGCGATTTTCAAACTGTACATTTTTTTTTTACCCTTAAGGATTTTCAAACTGTACGAAAAATTTAGTCAGCACTGCTTTCAGCCACTCGTTTATTGTTACATAGATTATCTGCTTTTTATTTCATCTGTTTTCTGATTTTTTTTTTATATGGGCACTCAAGTGAATTTTAATGTCGTTTATGACTTCTAAACGTTGTATAATAGTAGTGATATAACAAGTAATGATGAAGGAAGGTGGCTCGAATAATATACTTGATCAGCTACTTGTAAAAAAATAAAAATAGTATAACGTTGGCCATGTTCTGCACTTTATTATGCAATAATAAGCTCTAATTTTGGCTCATAAAAACAAAATAAACTTGTTTCTTTAAATGCTTATTAAAAGTTTTAAACCCCTACTGTAACAAATTACAACGACTTATATTTTGCCAATAGCAATATGTCTCTTTGATAAAGGGCCAGTCTGAATAAGTTTTACGGTTATTAATGCCGTAAACGACATGACATTTCTAACGGAAATTGCGTCGAACACTTGGCATGCGATTACAACTTTTAAATTCGATTCCAACATCAATGGCCGCCCCGTTCTGCACCCCAAAAATTCCAACCGTCTCGAGAGCCGTACCTCGCTGAAGAAGGCTTTGCCGGAGGCTCCGTCGCCGAGACAACCGGCGGTGAAGCGAGGGAAGGATGCGAACGATGTGAACTCCAGCAGCGACAAGGCTTTGGTTCCGCGGTCGTTGGTGAGTACGGTGAAGAAGTCGAAGGTTTGGCTAACCTCCGTCGAGCACGGCGACCGTGAGGAAGTAGAGAGAGAGAGGGAGCGTGATGCAGACTTGCTCGAGCATATTTGACACTCAACTGGGATGGTCGGTGGGCGACGGAGGATAGTGCGATGGTGGCCAGGTCGGAGATCATACAGAGGTTAGGGTTCAGATAAAAAAAAAACGACTTGAACTACTATTCATCGCATATAATACGGAGATTTACATGGACACTGTCGTCGGCGACGGAGACGTTCGCCGGAGAAAGAATCAGTGACTGAGAGATAGAGATGAGAAGGAACTCTGAAACTGAGCAAGGACCGCGCCGGTGGCTGCGCCGTGGTCTTCGCCGCTCTCGATCTGCACGCCTAGGTCGGAGCTCTCAGGCCATCTTCGCCGGAGGGTGTGAGAAGTTGCCGGAGAATCTCTATGTCCGAAGAGAGAGAGAGAGAGCTCTTGATTTGTTGCAGAGAAAGAGAAGAAAAGAGGAGAGGAGAGGAGAGTGAGGGAAACAGAGACTGAAAAGGGGATGGGTTAGTTAACCCAATGCTTGAGTTAAAAGTGAGTTTGAGGCATATTTTTGTAACTTATTAAAAACGAGTACTTTTCCGTTCAAACTTATTCCACCGGGCATATTTATTGAAGTTCCCCTATATATATATATAAAGAAGTGAACCTTGTACATAGATGTAGAATCTGTAAAATAGGATTGCATGCTATGAGACTCGATGCCAGCTCGACCGACACAAGCCTATGCTCCATTCATTCTCTTAATTTGAAATGTACCCTATAAATATGGAAGTTCGTAATACGACTCACATACATAAAATCTCATGAAATATCGAACTTTTAACTTAGTACCAGTTCGAATTTCTTACTAGATTTACAGGATTATTAAAACCTAGCGAAGTACGAGACTTACTAACTCTAGCATTGCGCGTAAAAATAAAGCTCTTACTTAGCTAGGTTTTTTTCTACAAAGATATATATATATATATATATATATATATATATACATATATTTGTGTGTGTGTGTGCAAGATGAACAAGACAAGTCAGAGAATGCAGTAAACGATAATTTGAATTATTTCGGGATCTTGTAATTCCTACGTTATTTACATGATCAAAGGTAATCGAAAAAGCAGCAAAAATCTCTTACCGAGATTTTCAATGAAAAATATTGTTAATCATGAAAACGCGAAGAAAACATATAGATATGCTTAGTTCTTCTCTTTTGATGATCAGTAGTTCAATTTTGGGATCAATATTACACTTGCGAGTAGATCCACTACGTAGTACGTACTTCTTGCCATGCACGTGAAAGAAAAAAGGAAGTTTATCCGTATCATGTTATGTTGCTTTGCTTTGCTTTGCATTGTGTACTTGTGAATTAGGCTCTGATTCGCCTCAGGAAAATGTAAGCCAAAATCCGGTACCCGAAAAACATGAGCAGCATCACGCCGACGCTGACCAAAGGACTCATCTGCCCCGCAACGTCCTCTTCGATGAACTTGCAGTTCGCTTTATAAAGCTCACTGCTCCCGTGGTGCCCGTGGCTATGCCGGTCGGAGCAGCCCAACAATGCTGCAACCTCGCTTCCATTGCCATACTGTACGTTTATCATAAGCCGATAAGCGTAGAAAGTCGTCGAGATGTACTTGATCCAGGCTAGGCAGTACGGCACTTTGTGTACGTAGAACCCGCCGGTCAGGACAAAGGCGAGCATAGTCACGGTGACGAGCGTTGACGCCTGCTTGGCATCCATGATCGCCGCGCCAAACGCAAGGCCGAGCCCCTGCGAGACGAGGACATAGCCGAGGAGAACGGCTAGGGTTTGCAAAAACGCGCCGAGCTCGGGTTTCAGCCCCGCCATCCAGTAAGTTGCGATCAGGAAGACGGTCGGGAGGACAAGCTCCATTGGCATATCTCCAACAACTCTCGCCATGAAGTACGACGAGAGAGAGTACATTCCTGAGGCTTGCTCCTTCGCAAGGATGGCACGTTCCTGAGGAAAGGCAAAGACAGCGTTGAACGACGGCAAAACGCCCCAGAAGATTGCAACAAAGAAGAGAAGGCCGAGGCGGTCTTGCACGTTGAGGAGGTCGGAGTGCCACCACATCATGCCCGAGAGGATCGCTGCCGTGATCACTTGGAAAACCCTAAGAGTCTGAAAAGACTCGTGTCGGCGCTCCTTCAGGCTGCGCCGGAGGAGAGTATCAAAATGGCTGAACCACGTTGAGAAGCCGCAGCCACGATGTTGTCGTCTCGACCCAGTCGTATCCGACTCTTGGCATGTTGTCGTCGACGTAGTCAACCTCTCCATGCAGACGGCTTTGACTTTTGGATCTAGTAACGTGTTGTATGAGGAAACTAGGGTTTGCTTTGTGGCGAGCTTGTTGTCTCTTTCGCTTAGGCCGTGATCGTGTTGAAAAACACCTGCATTATCGAAACAAGAATGATACCATAAGAATCCATATTTTTATTCTCTTCTATTAAACTTTTATATATATATATATATATATATATATATATATATATTCTCTTGTTCTTCAATCATAATTCATATAGTAGAAAACATTATCATTAACTACTCATCTTTCTAAGCAAATTTAAGATGAACGACAGGAATAAAGTAACGTTAAACTTTATCATTATAGCATAACTTTATGTTATTATATAGTTTCTTCTTCCTTCTTACTAAATTGAACCAGGCAATTGTGTGATAGAATATAGGTGTACGAAAGTATATATTCGATTATACGAATATCAATATGTATATTATATACTTATAAAACTCATGTCATGACCGCGTGAAATTGAGGTACTAAACGTTACAAATAGAATACTAATAGTATAATATATATAGCTTGGCTAGTCAGAAAGGTGGGCAATTATATGTATTTAATTAAAAGCAAAAGATGAGAATAAGTATGCTATTTTTAACCATCTTTTCCATTTTTATATTTCAGAAGTTTTCAATACTTCCCACTTTCATTATAATAATATACTACATTGTTTAATTTTATGCTGTGTCACCTAAGCAACAGATAAGGTTGGAAAGTGGCTATATTTTTATTTAATATACATATTATATTATGCTATTAACAAATAGAGTATAGTTGCAGTTGGATGATCCTAGGGTTCCACTAATTAGAACATTTAAATCCCAAGAGGAAAAATAAATTTTTAAATGATATTTAAAGAGAAAAAAATGCACTAAGAATATAGAATCATTACTTGAGCTAAAACAGCTATTGATTAAATCATTACCTTATATGAATAAACAAATAAAAGTAATAGCGAAAATACTTTTAATTAAATAAAGAGAAGGTTAAACAAAGGCTAGCCAGTGTTGGTGTATAAAGGTGGGAGTCCACTGATTTTTGTGCTAGAAACAATGCCACTTATGCCTTTTACTTTGCCTAAATTAATTAAAAAAATATGAACATTTATTCATTTGAATAAATGTGCATAAATGCTTATTGTGTCAACTAAAGAAAACCCAACACGTGTTGCTATCTCAAGAATTTTCTCTTTGTTTAATTGAATTTGGCCTAAGAATTAAGATCTAGAGGAGACACAAAAGCTATGAACAGGAAAATTCAACACTTAAAAATCAACAATAATTCAAGAAAGTTAGACACGTCATCATGGAATTGTAGGCTTATATATATATATATATATATATATATATATATATATATTCATATGATGGGCATGCAATAAAAATGTTTGGGAAAAACAAAGAAGATGCGTTGCTATTCAACACTTTCCTACCTTTTTTTTTTCAAGTGCCCCACGTAAGAATTTCAATGGAAGGATCATAAAACTTGGACGCAATATAGTAATGAGAGTTGGGTCAACATATAATAATACAGAGTGGGTGAATTTATCTTTTTCTAGGGATTTTTGGGATGAGCGAAAAGATAACGATTGGAAATAATATTTTACACAATATATTTATATGGATATCATTATAATATTATTTTTTCACCTAAATCATAGGTATTTCTGCCACTAGTTAATATCCCATACGTATAATATTTAATTAGGTATTTTCCCATTGTACTAGCCACTAATGATTTCAAGATGGACTTTAGGTTGAAAATGAAAAATAACCTTTCAATTTCCACGACTTATAAGGGTTCTACTATATTACAATACTTGGCACGTGTTACTATAATGCATTAGGAATAATGCATATGCATGAGAATGTACTATACACGTATTATATATCGACATGAAGTTAAAATGTAATCAAGAAAAATAGTTCTCATTATAAGCTAGCTTTGACTATATTGCTCTATGCTAGTAGCTAGTGAAACCATATATATATATATATATATAAGATAATTTTTTGCACATTTTTTTAAAGAAAAGATTCGATATACACTTTATAAGCGCACTATAATGTCTCCAATGGGTTATCACGCAATGAATGTCGTCATGATCGATCGGCTTCACTTGCCATATTTATCATCATTGTGTATAAGATAGTATAGCGAAAGAAACACTAATATATCACTATAATGGTTGACATATTATAATGCCCCATATATATAGTCGTATATGTAATGTTGTGTCCTAACAGGCTAGTTCAAAAGGGATATAAAGTCCTAGTCAAATAATGGGCACTTTTGCCACACTATTTGTAATCGCACTATCTATATCTCTTTATATATGAATATATTACCTATAACATGAATATTCAAGGAAATATGTATATTTACCGAAACCTATCGCGTCTCAATAAGTATAAGTAAGAGTCGATTATGAATATATATTATCAAAAGCTAACCTTAAATGAAATTTTGCTTCATAAAAAGCAGCACCAACTGTCGCTACCACAATTTATCCCCTAATAAAAGAAAAGGTTCAAGCATGAAATTACTTGATGAATTTAGTGAGGACCCTCATAATTAAAGATTCCAATATTTTATATGTTTTTCTATTGATGGCAAAACTATCATGATATGGTCCAAAGAAAAAATCTTGTATGATCCTGATTCATATCTAGATATTTGACTCGTTCACTTTCTAAAATCTTTGTCCCATAACGTCTCATAGTTTTCATTTATATTTTCTGAAATTTTCGAATTTTTTTTATTATTCAGATTAAAAAGAAATGTGTGTGAAGGATCGGTCTTGAGTTTGTTTGAATTTTAAGTAAAATAAAGATAGAAATTACGCCTCTTAGCGAAAAATAGAGTTTGTAGATTTTTTTAATGTAAAAATATAAATAAATTTCAGTATTTTTTTATATAACTTGTATTTATAAACACAATTTTATTTCTATTAGTTATATCTTTTAAAGAGGAAAAAATTTAAGACCCTAAAAAACTCACGCTTTACTCGCCAAGGTTCCGGCTCTCTGTGTACTTTTTGACCTATCTATAACACGTCTACGTACATTGGAAATACAATTTCTAAAGTTCACGGCACTATACATATATATATATTATATGTATGTATATATCCATGTAGATTCCCAACATATATACTACATAAGTTTCACTACAAACTCCTGATAAGGTGGATCTTCTTCATGAAGCCTCAAGTTTCGATCTTTATTTTCGTTATAAAGCGAAGGCGGTGGAAACAAGGATAACGTGTGTCCTATATGTTTTTATCGCAATTTCGTAAAATAGCATATATAGGAATTATACAAGGATATTCATATACCTACACACTCATAAGATATATATATATATATGTATATGTCTTTATACTAGAGAGAGAAAGCAAGGGTCAAATATGTTTGCTTAAAAAGAGGATATGAAATCGAGGAAAAGACGGTCAAATTGAGACGTATATGTATAGAGAGAGAGGGACACGTGGAGGGCACTAGGGTTTCTCTTTTACTTTTCCTTCTCTTTTCTCTCCCACTGATGAATAACATACACGAAAGCCTTACGCATCTGATCTATCTATGTTCATAGCTATTACTTTTCGCTGAAAAGGGAAGATAACGAAGATAAATCGTATTAAAAATAAATATTTGGATAATATTTATATGTCACACTAAAAACTGTTTGTATTGGATGTGAATAGTACGTGTCGATCGTATCAGACCTTTTCCCATGAATTTTAATCTGTCAGCAATCGCTACCCAACAGCTCTAGGGTTTCTGGATCGTATAATATTTCTCGTATTCTAAGTTTCAATTTTTTTAACTAGAAAAAGAAAAGAAAAATTATGAAGGGTTCTTGATAATATTGTGGCGCACACACAGACAAATGCAAAAAGGCAATGCGTGATAATGCTCTATTTTTTTTCTTTTCTTTCTAAGAGTTATTAAATACATAAAACAAAATACCACCCATGTAATGGCAGACACCGATAGTGAGAAGCCATGACCAATGTATTCCCCAATTCAATACACGCATTTTATATATGGTCAATATCTTCTACACCACCAATTAGATTATATGCAACTACTTTTTCCCACTTTAGCATATGCCTATGTATACGATATATATACACTCAAGAACCATATTATATAACGTGGACGTAACTTAGTACATCTTACTTGACTAAAATTACGATGTATGTTCATGAAGAATATGAATATATGATTATAAAACTAGAATTTTATACTTAGGAATATAATAAGTACTCTTAAAGTTGGCGTTTTTTAAATTAGCAGATCAATTTCGAATAGGTTACGTACCGTTAGCAAGGTCGAGGAGGAAATCGGCGGGGTTCATGGGGAACGACGGCGAGAACCCCAGCGAGGCGAAGTAGGGCATTGCGTCGCGCCCCTTGCCGAAGTAGATGCAGCGACCCTCCGAGAGCACGAGCACGGCGTCGAACATTTGGTACACCCGGCTGGACGGCTGGTGAATCGACGCCACCACCGTCTTTCCTCGCTGTGCGGCCAGCCCTTTCAGTGTGGCCACGAGGCGGTGCGCGCCGGTGGAATCCAACCCGGAGGTCGGCTCGTCCAGCACAAGCAGGCTCGGGTTCATGAGCAACTCGTGTGCGATGCTCACCCGCTTCCGCTCCCCGCCCGAGACACCCCGCACAAAGCTGTTCCCGATGATTGTGTCTCGGCACTTCTCGAGCCCGAGCTCGGTCAGCACCGCCTCCGCCGCCGCAATCTTGTCTGCGCGTGGGACAGAAGGCGGCAGGCGGAGGAGAGCGCAGAAGAGTAGGGTTTCGCGCACAGTGAGGTGCGGGAAGAGGACGTCGTCCTGAGTGACAAATCCAGTTTGCCGCCGAACGGTCCGACCAACGCGGGCCGTGCAGGGTTGGTCGTTGGCGAGGATGGCCCCGGTGCAGCCGTGACCGTGGAGCCGGCCGGCAAGCGCGTTGAGGAGCGTCGATTTCCCGCTCCCCGAAGGCCCGAGGACGGCGAGGATTTCCCCCGGTGCCGCCACACCGGTGATGCCATTAAGTATAGTTCGCTCCGTGACTTGTCGGGTGTTATCCGACGTCCGTGATCCATCCTCCTGTCCCGTCAAACACCGGCTTATCGCGCTTCCGCTGCCGCCTTTGTGCCCGGTCTCGATCTTCAGCCGGTAATTCACGTCTATGAACTGCACACATATATGGAATGTTACTACAACAAACACTAGTATGATGAGTCAAACGAGATGGTCAACGGTACGGAGTAGATAGAGTCTACCTTGAGAGTAATGGGAGCGCAAAACGACATCAAAGAGGTAGGCGAAGCACGGGAATCTCGACGGTCACCATCGCCCGTGGATTGATCTGGACCGTCCGATGCGTTTGATCCGTTAGGTGCCATTATTGGCCTTTTAGGTTTTAACTCTCAATGTTTGTGCTGATCGATATATATATATATGTATGTTTTTGTTGAAAAAGATAAGACAAAAAACAATGAAACCCTAAAGAGAGAGAGAGGTGTTATTAGCAAAATGGAGAGGAACACAAGTGAGGGGGTATTTATGGAGGAGAAGGGGGTGAGTGCGTGCCACGTCACAGGGAAATGCCCACAGCAGAGAGGATACGTGGCAGCTCCAACTGCCAGGTGGCAGCTTCTGGGGCTGGGTTCATGGAGAGCTTACTCTATCCCAAGCAAGCACCGTCCCCACTTTCAAGTTTCTTATATGCATGAATATTGTTTCAAGAATGGGCTGCTCGAATATCATAATTTTTTAATTCCTGCTGATAAATTTTATATGTTTGTAAAAAAATACAATTGAATTATACTAAATATCTTGCCTTGTGCTGCATTAGTTCATGAACGTAGCATTAAAATTTCTATATATCTCATAGAAACAGTTCTTAATAGTCAAATTGAAATTTAATTAATCAAATAATAAACTTTTTCTTTTTTATTGAAAAATAGTTAAATTGATGAGGTGACTATTTAATAACATTTGTTATACATATAATACCCTTTTAACATATTAACGTGTATTAACAAAGTTATTTTTTTTTTCAAAAATAAGAATATTTACGTGTATTAACTGATTTAATTTATTTAAAAATATAAAATCGTGATTAAAATTTTAACAAAAAATTAATTTATTTTTAAACAAATTAACTCAGTTAATACACGTTAATATAGTTTTTCTGTAAGACAAGTAAATGTTCTTATTTTTAAGAAAAATTAACTTTGTTAATACACGTTAATACAATGGTAATAAGGTCTTTTGTGATTTATTAATGTGGTTGATTGGCTGGTTGACAATATTAATCAAAAAGTTGGCTATATGGCTATAGAGCCAGTATTTTAGAAGTTGTATACATAAAAATGAAAAAATCACAAAAAGAAAAAAAAATACTCTTAAAAAATATGAAGCATTTTCTGTTTCCGGTACTAGTTTCATTCGCTCCCGCTAAAAATTGGCGATTATCGTGCTCTTGCTCTATGTAATCCGTTCAAAGTTTTATAATCCATTCCGGATTCAATTATTGGATTTCATTTTTCGTCCCCTATCAATTATAATATATCTTGTGATCTTAGGATATGTTCATGAGTTAAATACTATATACATAGATAGACATACATTATTAGTTGTGATGAGGGTTTTAGAAGGTTAAATCACCATGATGAGCTTAGGCATGTTTTATAACATATAATAAGTCACCAAGTGTTATGGCTAAGTTGACTTTTCGTAGGAGAATATTATAGTTAGTTATGTAGCTACAATGAGAGATATTTCTACTTTCATTAGGACCATACACTTAACTCAGTTGTGGTCTTCTAACATTGGGTTTCCTCACTTCATATTCTTACCAATGTATAATAGCTTTATTTGAAAAGAAAAATTCATTGCTTATGACAGTTGTGACCACAATTTGAAGATAAAATGAACATTGGATATTAGAATAATGTCGATTTCGGTGACAGGCACAAAGTCCACCAGTACGCTAAAGAGAAGATGTCGAGAATTATTATTATTATCAATTTGGATGACAAAGTTCTAATAGAAATCAGAGTAAGAACATTAGGTTGACTAGGCAATGCTATCAACGTTCGCGATAATTTCAGAATTAAAAAGAAAAAAAAAAACAATCAATTTGCGTCATGATTGGAAGTATATTAACTGTGTGTGTGTGAAGTTAGAAAATTTTGTACTTATGTATTAACCCTAATATTCTAAGCATACATGTTTGATGATATTGTATCTATAAATTAATGTAAATATACAAAATAATCTTGTCTATAATTATTTAATGATGGTATCAACAAATGTATCTAAGTTTAAGCAAATTCAACTGTTATTGTAATGAGCGAAGTGTCGGGTCGATTTGTGTTTAGTAAGGTCAGCGCACGAACTCTGACTAAAGAAACATGTGACCACAAAATGGTATACACAGAAAAGCACCCGGCATGTGTGCAAGCATATGTCAAACGACTGAGCTCTCAGTTGAGCTGGACTCGACCGAGACAACGACGGATAAAGGAACAAATATCTCTTCCGATCAAAAGAATTGAATATCCCTGCTCTATTCGACACTCAAAAACTGAAATGATCAAGACGAGACGAAAAACTCGACCTATGCTCCGAGACTATAGCAAGGAAGACATAAGAAACTTAGTCGCAAGAAGATGTCCCCCGTAGAGACGACACAAGTCTACAGACCCAACGTTGATCGTACCAACCAGTCGGGACCACAAGATTAGGGCTTTTGTATTCCTTGTAATCATGGTCTATTAAGAGACCCAAATCTATGTCTATAAATAGTATGATATGTCCTTCACAAGGACAAATAAAAAAAGGATAATAGCGGCATAAGTCCTCAACTTTTACTCAACTGGGGCGGCATAGCCCCAACCTCATTTAATAGCGGTATAAGTACCAAAAGATTATTTCCGTCCATATTTGACTAACGGAAGTAGTCAACGTTTGCGTGGTCAGCTTCTCGTCAACGTAGACGCCACATAGTCCGACATTTTACCATACATGTCATCCTCGCGTCATCAAATTTAATGCAAAATTAATTGAATCCCTCCATCACCCTTAATTTTGCATTAAATTTGATGACACGAGGATGACGTGTATGGTGACATGTCGGATTACGTGGCATCCACGTTGACGAGAAGCTGACCTCGCAAACGTTGACTACTTCTGTTAGTCAAATATGGACGGAAATCATCTTTTGGTACTTATACCGCTATTAAATGGGGTTGGAGCTATGCCGCCCCAGTTGAGTAAAGGTTGAGGACTTATGCCGCTATTATCCCAATAAAAAAAGACATTCACTAGCTACTAAAAAGTACTCTCATCAATCCCTCCCGGGAGAATGTTCCTCTTTCCTATCCATTTTTTACAACATAATTCAAGCTTGTACTTATTTTGTTCGCACATTTATACAAGAAAGACATTGCGAGCTAGAGGACTAAGAGGATAATATACCAATATACTTTATTTTTCTTTCTCTCCCATCTCCTAAAATTGTTTATCATTTTACATACGATATTAACGGATGTGTACAACCCTTTTTTGCTCCCTGGCGTTGCCGCTTGTGACGCCGTGACTGTTATAAAACAGTTTTAACCTTGGTTTATACTTCATGTATTTATAATGACTATTGTATATGTATATGCTCAGTGGTATAGCATAAACTTAAGGCACATATTTTGCCATTATTTATTAGTAAGGAAGTACATAAAAAGGACGATAAATCTTAAGCATTACTGATTTGTTCAGCTTAGCTCCTTCGTGTTGAGGGTAAATACCACTTGCCGATATCGTTTTGCACTTTTCATTTTACGGATATATCACTTGTCAATGTTTATCTCATAGGTAAGTCGCTGGATATGTCGATGAATATATCGTTTCGCATATCTTCGAAAAAAGATTTTCGATGAACATGTCAATGGATATTCGAAAAATTTAATACCTTGTTATAAACTATATATATATATATGGAAATGGAATTGGGTGAGAGCCATAATTGAAGAAGGCATTTAAGAGGGAAGAGCTTTGGGAATATGGCCTGTCTCCGAGGGGCATTCCCATGATGAGAAGCAAAGCTAAAACGACAGCGCAGTCTTTTGGTGACGATGACGTGGCGCTGTACACATAACTTGGACTTCATTATTTAAACATTATGAGCTGTTTTGGTTTTATTTTTTTCTAATTGGGCTGTCATCAGTTCATAGTGCGTGGTCCCGGTACGCTATATTTTTTTTTAATAGTTGAAGATTGAGTCTTAATATTCAATGCTCAGCTATTTAACTTATGTTCATTTTAAAAAATATAAAAAAATAAAATAAATTAACTTATGTTTTATTTTTATTGATACGAAACCGTTGGCAAAGATATACAAGATGTTCTCGTATTATACGTTATAGGGTTATTATTGATAAAAGTAATCTAAAATCTTTAGAAATAAGACTGTTAGATTTAATTTTAAAAAATAATGATAAAAGAGTTTAAGTATATCTTTTTTGGTTAATTTAGGGATAATAGCAGCAAAAATGGCCAAAGTTAGGTCAAGTGTGCAAATAAGTAGCCAAATTAATTTAATATCGGCATAAGTAGCCAAAGTTTACCAAATCATGGACAGTACAAATTCCATCCATTTCAAGTCAACGCCGTTTGCCACGTCATTTCCACAAGTGTTGAGCTTTGGCCACTTATTTTCACACTCGGCTTAACTTTAGCCACTTTTGCCGCTATTATCCCTTATTTTTTTACGTTCCAAAGTATTTTTTAGCGTTTATCTAGATTTTTTTTTCTTTTTCTTAAGATTTGACAAAAATTGATTTCCGAAAGAACTGATTCCGTTTCTTAAATTTAGAACGCTGAATATCACTCACAATTTTGAAAACATTAAAATGTGTTATCGATTTCATATGTAATTTACGATCATAGGATTTGACATAAAACCTCTATATACTTAATTGTTAGGGACCATTAGATTATTTTAAAGAAATTGGTACGAAATACTCATTTAGCCACAAGTTTTTTTTATTCAAATTACTCATTGTGTGTTTTAAAATATACTAAAATAGGTATGTTTTAAAAAGTTTGTACAAAATAAAAATTTCGTTAATAATGTTGGCCTAACATTGTTAGTTAGAGCCGAGACTAAAATCGAGACTTTTTTACATTATTTTATTAAGATTATTAATTTTATGAAATTTTATTGTACCATGTTAGGAAATTTTATTGTATTTAACGAAATTTCATAAAATTAATAATCTTAATAAAATAATATAAAAAGGTCTCGATTTTAGTCTCAGCTCTAACTAACAATGTTAGGCCAACATTATTAACGAAATTTATATTTTGTACAAACTTATTAAAACATACATATTTTAGTAATAAAAAAAAAACTTGTGGCTAAATGGGTATTTCGTACCAATTCCTTTAAAATAATCTAATGGTCCCTAACAATTAAGTATATAGAGGTCTTATGTCAAATCCTATGATCGTAAATTACATGTGAAATCGATAACACATTTTAATGTTTTCAAAATTGAGAATGATATTCAGCGTTCTAAATTTAAGAAACAGAATCAGTTCTTTCGGAAATCAATTTTTAGTCAAATCTTAAGAAAAAAAATCTAGATAAACGCTAAAAAATACTATGGAACGTAAAAAAATAAGGGATAATAGCGGCAAAAGTGGCTAAAGTTAGGCCGAGTGTGCAAATAAGTGGCCAAAGCTCAACACTTGTGGAAATGACGTGGCAAACGGCGTTGACTTGAAATGGATGAAATTTTTACTGTCCGCGGTTTGGTAAACTTTGGCTACTTATGCCGATATTAAATCAGTTTGGCTACTTATTTGCACACTTGGCCTAACTTTGGCCACTTTTGCCGCTATTATCCCGTTAATTTAAAATAAATAATGGTAAAAGTATTTTAGTATTTTTTGTTGCTGTTAAATCAATAGACTTCATCTATTTTTTCGTAGTTTCTGGTAAATAAATTAAGTACTTACGCCAATAATAACCCTAAAATTATATCTATAGTACAAGAATAATTGACATTATTGTCTCAAATAATATAAGTTTTCAAAGTTTATGCGCGTGGAAGAGTGTCATATAGTTTATGAAATTACTTTTGTGAAAGTGTTTTTTTTTATTATTATTATTAGGGTAAACTGCGGCTAATGTACCCAATGTTTGATATTTTGTGAATTATGTACTTAATGTTTATTTTTGGTGGCTAATAAACCCAATGTTTGATCTTTTAGATATTTTCGTGTTTTCCGTTAGTTGACCGTTAGATTGTTATCCTCCTCTTTATGCACACTTTTTGTATTTTTGACATAACTCAATTATTTTTTGTCCAAATTTTATACATGACCTATGGTTGGAAAGACAAGAGATAGATATACAACTTTTATGTTTTAAGTTTTGTAAAATAAGTTTTATAAAAATACAAAATTTCATATACAACGTAAAATTGGATGTAAGTTTAATGCAAAATATTTGTTTCGAGAAAATTTTACCATACTTAATGAATTTTATGATGAAATGTAAAACTAATAAGTTGTAGATAAATATTTTATCTTTCCAGCGGATGTTTATTTATAAATTTTGGACAAAAGATGAGTAAGTTATGCCAAAAATATGAAAGATTATTTCACATCACATATTTCATATTTTTGGCATAACTCACTCGTTTTTTTTATCCAAAATGTATAAATAAACACCCGTAGAAAGATAAAATATTTATCTACAAATTTTTAGTTTTACGTTTCACAATATAAAGTCATAAAATATATTAAAATTTTCTCGAAACAAATATTTTGTATTAAACTAACGTCTAATTTACGTTGAATTTGAAATTTCGTATTTTACTAAAACTTATTTTACAAATCTTAAAACAACAAAGTTGTAGATCTATCTCTTATCTTTCTAACCTTAGGTCGTGCATAAAATTTGGACAAACAATGAGTGAGTTATGTAAAAAATACGAAAAGTGTACATGTAGAGGATGATAACTCTATAACGTTCAACTAAAGGAAAACACGAAAATATCTAACAGATCAAACATTGGGTACATTTAGGGGTGCAACCGGGTAGGGTACCCGGTTTTTTCGAGGTACCCGGTACCCGGAACCGGAATCCGGGTATCCGAAAATTGATACCCGGAACCGGTATCCGAAATCCGGGTACCCGAAAATCCGGGTACCCGGTTTCCGGGTATCTATATTTCGATACCCGGTATCCGGTTTTGGGAACCGGATCCGGGTACCCGGTTTTTACCCGGTACCCGTTTTAAAAAATATATATATATTATTTAAAAAACAAAACATACATTCATCTTTAAAAAAATTGCATAAAAAAATAATCCAACGCACCAAAACTGGATCCGGGTACCCGGTTTTTACCCGTTACCCGTTTTAAAATATATATATATTATTTAAAAAACAAAACATACATTCATCTTTAAAAAAATTGCATAAAAAAATTTTCCAACGCATCGAGCATAAAAAAGAGAGTCCAAAATGCATAAAAAATTGTCTCGCGCATCAAGCATAAATAAAACATAGTCCCGCGCATCAAGCATAACATAATACCGCGCAAAAAAGAAAAGAAAAAAAAAACATAGTCTCGAGAACCCCGAGAGGCAGAGATGGAGGGGGGAGACTAAGTCACAAAAGGTTAATTACACGGAGTAAAAAGGGTCAAGCACAAACACTAAAATTTAAAATATCATAAAAATATAAAAAAAAAATCGGGTAGTAAAACCGGGTACCGGGTACCCGGTTTTTTATTTTTAATACCCGATACCCGTATCCGGTTTTGAATCCGGATACGGGTACCCGGAACCGGAATCCGGATCCGGTTCCGGTTCCGGTTTTTAAATCCGGATACCAATTCGGTTCCGGATAATTACCCGGTTTCCGGGTATTATTTGCACCCCTAGGTACATTAGCCACCAAAAATAAACATTAGGTACATAATTCGCAGAAGATCAAACATTGGTACATTAGCCGCAGTTTATCATTATTATTATTATCAAGACTAATGAGTGTGTAAAATACAACACATTTTGAGATACTATTTTGTATCATATGTTAATATGTAAACTAATTATAGCATATTCTCATTTTGTGTCATTTGTAAAATGATGCCCTTAGAAAATTAGGTTTTTATTTTTATCGAATTAAATAGAGGGTAACTTAAATTCATACTAAGGGGATTAGCAAAACTCTATCCTCTAATTAAGCAGTGTTTATAGCCTCTACCTTTAATGCCATATAGAGTCTCCACGCAGCGACTTGAAGTCACTCGACTGAACCTCGTGAGTTTTCTCGCCCGAAGATGGACACGGTGATAATGATTAGTAACTTTTTTTTAGGGTTATTTTAAAAAAATGTTCATTTTCTGTAAACGGTTTAAGAACAATGCCCACTGTGTATATTTTTTACTCTCATAAATGGGCATTTTTCTTAAACATTTTACACAAAATGAGCATTTATTACAATTTCTATTATTTTTATATATAGCTTTGGTTCCTAGATATTTAGTTGTGACGATCTTAATCGTGGTAAAAACAATGTGTTGATAATGTTAATTCGTGATTTAGTTAAGTAGCGAAACTAAGAAATACGTATAGAGACAACTAGATTAAATTCTTAACAAAATTAACAAAATGAAATAAGATGTTGAATATTTTGAAAATAGTTAACAATTATGTATTATCATTTGTGAAGGAATATAAAATATATCATGCTTTTTTATTTTTTTTAGACATCTGAGTGATCATGCGCTTTGTATTTTTCTCCAATTTCATACATACGTATTGTCAATGCCGAAAAATGGATCAACAATAAAGCGGCCCAAGTATTGATTTTGGGTCGGGTTCAATGTTTACTTGGCGGTCAAATTGGACTTGAAAAACTTAATTCTCCACCTTCGTTGATATGCTTAAGAACATAAAAAAGACGAAGTTTGATAATATATGATGCCAGACGTCGTCACTTATAACGAGGCTTCCTATGTACCCATTTTAACAGGATCAGGTTATCACGTAGTTCAAAGTGAGCGTTGAGAGATTTTATCGCTCTAGAGAGCGTTTGAGTGAAATGTGTATAGTTCAAAGTTCGAATGAGATCGGATTTGTTTTTATGAGTTTGAAACTTTTATTTATAGAAGGGTCCAGGGGTCTCTAAGAAGTTTAATATAGTTTTATTAGACCCCTGGGCAATTAAGTAATTGTTATGAAAAAGTAAGCGCGCTCGTTTTTAGGGTCCTCATTTTTAGGGAGCCCATTTCAAGGGTGCTCATTTTTAGGGCACTCATTTCTAGTGCGTCCATTTTTAAGGCGCTCATTTCAAGTGCACCCATTTTTAGCCTACTCATTTCTAGGGCGCTCATACTTTTTGAGCGTTTAATCATTTTGGGCCTTATTTTTTAGTATGCTCTCTTTGATTTAGGCCTTAATTTCTCTGAAAATACCCGTAACACGTATTTTTCCCTTGATTAAGTAAAGTCGACCATGTTATAAATTTGGTAGAAACCTATAAAAATAAAATAATAAATCACGATGACGATAGTCATTTTATGAAAGATAAACTACATAAAAACAAAAATATAAATTAAGAACTGATATTATTTGTCCTAACCAAATTTAATTAAAGTTTGCCCTCTTTATTATAAACAAAACAAAATCCAATTCGAATACTCAACAGAAGACCGAAGGTTTTGATTACCTAGTACAATCAAAACTCATTTTATAATAAGATTTGCTGAACAATTTACCGATAGTAAATTAGTTATACAAATGTGTCTCAACGTTATTTTTATATATCTGATTAAATTGGTCGTGAATTAGTTGATATTATTAAACAGTACGTTCAAGAGTGATACGCTCCAAAGTCTAAGTACAATTTTATAATAAGATTTCTCTGGCAATTGGGTAGACGAAATTTCGATATTTTTTTTATTATGATACTCTTTAAAAAAAAATTTGTTTGAATTAGATAGCATTATTGGCCAAGATGTACCTGTATTATAAGATATATTTTCACAGTAAGAATAACCGGCACTATTGACCGCAAGCATTATCGGCAAGATTACATACATACGCAACTTCTGCGTGTCACGAAATTGAACACATGACCTCTTGAAGAATCTTATAGCTAGTGGACTTACCACTAGGCCAAACAAATTCGATTATTATAATATATCTAATTTGGTAAATTACTTATACAAATGTCTTAGACGATTTTTATAAATCTAATTTTTTTTATTTGTTGTGAATTAGTTGATATTTTTAACAGTACGAGAGTGATAAGTTCCAAAATCTTTTTTTTTACTTTTTAGTTTTATAATTTTTTTTTCTTCACCACCGAACAATATCATAAAAGAGATTAAAATATGTATTTCTTATAGGAAAAAATACATGCGTCATTAGACTTAAACGACACACATTAAATTCTTTTAAATTTAAAATATTTTTTTAGAAAAAAATATCAAACACTTATGCCGCTATTAATTAATCTATATTTTTTTAAGGTTGCATGTTCGATCTACGATCGCAAACTTCAAATCAAGAAGTGAATAAGATACTGATTATAACCTCGTTGCGTTGCGATAGTAGTGCTTTCTTTTACACATACACGCAAGTCTATTCAACGTTAGACACGATCATCAACATTTTTAATGGAAAATTGAACTCTATAGCTACAGCTAGGGTCCTCCTAGCTAGGTCACAAATACTATATATATACCAACAATAATATATTATATATATGTAATTATATAAATACATGGCATCTATATCTATGGTAGAAAGAATCTATATATATAATATGTTTCTTACGAAATAAACATGTTCAGATATAGATAAAATACAAGAAAATTATCTAAGAATTACAGATTTTCGTAAGATAATATTACAATCTCAAAGGACAACTATAATTACATATTTATTACAATTAATTAGTTATTTGTAAATTAAAATATAACTTTCGATTAGTAGTTTTGCATTTTAAATAATGGATTTTTTCTTTTCTTTTCTCGAGTCTACAGGAGATTTAAAAGGTTAAAATGTAGAGAGAGAAATTCTCGAACTTGAGCTTAAACTCAAGCAATGAATTACGAGTTGGAGGTTGAACAAATTTAATCCGGCAGCTTTCTAAAAACGGGTTGTAAAATCGTGGTGTTGGACCGAAGATGAAGATATATAATATATATATTTAGATATGAAAATATATATTTTACATGGTGATTATTTCATCAATTGATACATGTATATATATATATATATACACATGTATATACGATATACAATGTCATGAATTGATTTAAATAAATTGAATAGATATATATATATATATAAATAAATATATATATGTCATGAATCACTGGCGGAGCTATGTTAGCACCACTGCTAGCACGTGCACCCACTCAATTTTAAGGATATAGCTAATTAATACAATTAGATAATTATATATTTTTGCAATTAGTACCATAGTGCTAAGCAATCTCTATTTTAAAAATAAATACAATAAATATAATATTTTGATTCTCTTTAGTGGTGCTATTTGGCAGTTATTCAAAAATTGCATGCACATATAACAAGTGCAAATATTTAAATATATATATAAGATAATTACGATGTTTCACAACTGTCTAGAATAAAACACATATTAATGTTTATGTTTGTAAACCATTTTTTATATTTTCTAAAAAAAATTACAATAACTAATTACCATACCCGTAGATTATTTAGAAACATTGTAATTTATGAATTTTTATATAACTAATTACCATTGTTTTTTTTAAAGATCATATGGTTTGTGGGAGCTCGAATAATTTGGATCCAGACACGAATTATCGAAATTCATAAATTATAGAAAGACACGAAATAAATAATAATGAGTGTTTTGCGATTAGGATAATATCTATTTTTTTAAAAAAGAACACATTTTTTTCCGGATGCTTCACCTGAACCGAAATACTGGACTGTCATGAATCGATAACAAAATAGAATGGATATATATATATATATATATATATATATATATATATATATATATATATAATGATCGTCGGTCAGTACTTTTGGGTGTACGTGTTTGGCTGAGAAGCCATGTGAGTGGTGCGACGCACTTCTTCTCATCGCATCGCATATTCACATCCTTTTTTCTCAACCAAAAATCCATTTCCTTCTTTTCCGTGCCTATGCTTTTGCTTTTGCTTTTCTCTTTTTCTTTCTTAATAATTCTTTCCACTTCTCACCTCTGTCCAATATTGTAAGCTATACATATTATATAATCATCAATAATATATGTTGTTACTTTATATATAATGTCAACACTCATCTATTCTATTAAAAATATCACCCACATGACCAACATTAAAATACATTAAGTTTTATTAGTCGGGCCAGATCAGCTCATTAAGTTGTAATCTTGAGAAATACAACAAATAAACACTGAAAAAGTTATCTCTCAAAAATTTTGTTTGTGAGGGTTGATCGATATTTTTAATATTTTTATTTTGAGTTTATCGATTTTTAGAACACGTATCAGTTCACTACCACAGTCAATACAAAAAAAATATTGTTACTAAAAAATTAATATTTATAACAAGGACATTTGTCATCATTATAGATTATAAATCATAGCTATACACTTACATCTACAGCAACGACACGTCGTCGACATATACCATATATATTGTTGTTGTAAGTAGTCGCTACAAGTCCCTATAACAAGCGTTGTCCTCACAACTAGTTTCACGTAAATAAGTAAATAAATAAATAATGCTACATAACATCGACTTATATCTCTAAAAAAAATTATTGAACATAGAACATAAATTGAAAACACCGTCACGACATCATTTCCGATTAATTGTCATTCTACAAAGACTTGTTTTGAAGGTTCTCTTAGATTGTTATGGGCTCCGCGGGTTAAAGCTATTCAGTGAAGGCGCGTATAATTGGCCATCCCTTTCATAATAAAAACGAGAAACACTCAATAAAATATGCATCTCATTATGGTTCGGAATCATTATAATCTAAGTTGTCTATTATTTTTTATACATTTTAACAACGATAAATTAATACAAATATATATATATATATATATATATATATATATCATTAATGATCTGATGCTCGATATTCGGCGCTCGGGTGATTTGATGCAAATGCGTGCCTTGAAAAAGGACGAAGAAAACTACTGATTGTATAGTAGTGAGCTTCATAAAGTATCGAAGGTGACATTACATTTGCTTAAGCCACGTGGTTTGCCATTATAGGACCATAAAATATTATGAGGAGTCAACATTGACTTTTTTTTTCTTTCTTCGAGCACAAGAGTGAATGATACGTGTACGTGGTGTGGGTCTTAGTGGAGTCTCTTAAAGTCAAAACATTGTCTTTTCGATTATATAAATATGGTCCAAAAGTAGCGTGAGAGACTATGTGATATTAGAGCATTAATGTATGGAAAGAAAATAAAAAATACGAAGATAAATTAGCGGTGAAAATACTTAAGGGAAGATTTTAGTTTAATGTAAAGTCAGTTTACGTGATTTATGCGGATTAACGAGATAGTTACCAAACACAACGTGGAAAGTAATAAAGAGACACGCGATTGTTTGGTAACGCAGTTCGATACTTATCTACTTTTGCGGGGCCCTCGCCCAGATTAATCATTAATAAAGTTTACAAGCACCAATTACTAGGTAAGTAAAATAGCTAAAGAAAAAGTGCTCCCCCTGAAGCTATAGCTTATAGAACAGCTTGGTCTTGAAACGGTGATAGAGTCTCGATACGTGACGACCGTCACTTCCCTTCTGGAATCGGACTCAGCAAGATCCCCTTGCTATGTTGTCGACATTAGACTGACTCCTTCAGTCTGGTTCTCAATAACACAGTCGACGCCTTTCCCGAGGTAGGAATAATCGATGATAAAACACCGTTATGTGATAACTGATAACCTTGATACTGATGGTAAGGTTAATCTCTAGAAGGGAAAACGTGATATTATCTGTGCGTCTCTTCGAATGTTCTTGATGAACAACAAGCTTGATTACGTGGATGACGTGAAAACTGCAAGCTTGATTTTAGGTTGTTTATGGAGATCAAACTTCTTGATCCCTCTCTGAATTTTCTCTGAATTGTAGACCTGGAGAACTGAGGAAGAAGGAGGCCAATAATACGTATTTAATAAGTCAAATTCGTAGCTCCCTTTTTCCCTCAAAATAACAACTAATTCCCAAGATTTAAGGAATGATAAATATAAATATAAATATAAATCATTAATCTTGGAAATAAATCACTGATTGATTAGAGTCAATCTAGAGAATATAGCCCATGAAATTCGCTTAAATATGTTGAAGAAAAATGCGTAAACTTTCCATGATATTCGCAACAATCTGAGACGATTTCGACTGCATGATGAGCTGTAGTTACGACTGTAGCTGACGATGTTTCAGCTGTAGTTACCAAAGTAGCCAACACAAGAAATAACAGCAGAACATGTTTCTTCACCCAATTTCAAGCTCATTTGGCGAAGCCCGAAGGATCGAGCCCAAAGACAAAGCCCGAATGACAAAGGGACATCCCTGAGATTAGGTCGGTGCGGCCAGTTAAGCGATGACATCCCTCAAGACCACCGGCGACTAGGCGTTATGATCGCGACAACCCTCAAGGCCACTCGCGACAAGGCGTTATGATCTCGACATCCTTCAAGGCCACCAGCAACGGCGTATTTGGCAACGCGCTTGGACGATGGACAAGCCTAAGAAGAATGACGACCCATGCACCGTACAAAGGAGCATGGCGACCCTGCTCCGGACAAAGCATATGGCGCACTTTTCTTGGGTCACCAAGTAACGACATACACCAATCATCTCCCTGATTCAGGGGGCAATGGTCACCACTTTTTCCTATAAATAGGAGGCTACTCCTCCTCATTTTGGAGACTTTTCCACACTTGGAATTCTCTCTCTAAAATGAGAGCTCTCTCTCTAGAATTCTCCTTCTCCCTGCGAGTTGTGTTCCGACATCCCGCTCCTCGGAGTCTCGCCTACCTCGGCTCATCAGGTACAAGGATGAAACTCGATCCATGTCAATCACTGTGCCTTTCTGACCTTCGATCCATGTCGACGCCCGATCTTTTTCAAGGTGAGGGCTCTTGGTTGCCAAGGGTCGTTGATATCGATGCCAAGACATGCCAACTCAGGCATGTCGCCTCAACGCCTCCAAAATGCACCCTCAAACAATGTCACTCTTTAGGGGGAAAAGGAATGCCTGCTTTGACCGAAATCTTTGGAGATGATTCCGTACTACAATTCGGAAAATGCTTTTCAGTAGCGCCTTATTAATACCATAATACTATTTCATAAATAGTATTATGGTAGGCGCTACTGAAAAGCATTAGCCCTGGCACCTAGTTGGTTCAAAACTAGCTTCGCTAGCTAGCTAACAGAGACCCCCATCTCCGCAATCAGCTCCCGGCTTGTCCATGCAAGCTCAGGTACGTACGCCCTGAGTCGTAAAAGTTAGGATTCGTAGCTTTTCGTTTTTTCTAAAATAAAAACACGGTTTAGTTTATTTTAGTCTTTTAACCCTAATATACGTGTTTAATCAAATGCTAAATCAACTTTTGTTACCAACAACAACTATTTTATAAACATTTTACGAAACACTGGTCAATTTAAAAAAAAAAAAAAAAAAGTTTTTTGTACAAGCTGAAATAATAACCAATTTTGTTAAGCATTAGTTGTGCCAACAGGCTCATTATTGGGGATAATGTTGTGTTAGGGAATTATGACTCGAGATCCTCTTTCTTCATTTCTTTTTCTGCTCATCTAAAGTCCTTAATTACTACATAAATGAAAAATCAGAAGAATCGAGTGGACTTTCTCTAGATCATTTGGTTAAGGATTTTTTATGCCGATTGGCGCGACCTGATATATATTAGGTACAATTTGCCTAGCGCGCAACTGTTCAGTGACTAGACTGAATCTCGAAGAACTTGATATCCAAAGCTCCCAGTCTGTGAAGAAATATTTAATATCATTGTTTTAAGACATTTTGACTAAAGCTCATCCAAGAAGATGTTATTTTTCATCTTTTCTTTTCAAATCCTTACTAATAAAATAGAAAAACAAAAGAAGGCGGTATAATTTTCCCTAATTATTTGGTTGGGCATTGTTAATGCTAATTGGTGCAACCTGATATATTGGGGTGTAATTTGGCTTAGATCCAAGTGAAGAAAATAGTTGTGTTAATTTGACATAAAAGATATTGTTGTTTTAGGGAATTCACTTAAGCTCATTTTTCGAAGCTGTTTAAGGAAAATGTTAAAAGGAAATATAATTCTAAAAACATGATTGGTGAAAAAAAATGGCCAATCATTGGTCAGGGATCGCCGATGCTGAGTGGGTGTGGCCATATATATTTTGGTCTAATTTGGCAAGTTCTCGAGTTTTCCGTGATTAGACTGAAGCTTAGATGACTTAATATTCGAGCTCTTCCTCTTACGACTCTGTGATAAAAAGGTTATAGTTGTATTAGCGCATTATGACTAAATCTCCTCCATTGAAGGTACTATTATCTGCCTCTTTGTCTCAAGTCCTTCCTATTTAAATGGAAAATTGGAAGAAGCTGGTGGACTTTCCCCCGATCATTTGGTCAGGGATCGTTGATGCTGATTGAGGAAACCTGAGATATTGGAGTGTAATTTGTCGGGACGCGAGTCCGTAAAAAAGAACATAATGTGTCTGCAAAATAGGTCACTCATAAATATATTTCATAATTTATTTTCTCAAGAGGCCCATGAAAGTAATTTGAATCGATGGGCTAGAAAGCAACAGCGGAGCCAGAACTTTGACTAAGAGGGAGCGAAAATTAAAAGACCATAAATTTCAATATAAAACGAGACATTGAAACTATTATTATACATTGCATTATAACTATTTTTTGTAAACTTTCGGTTTATGAAAAATAGTTTATTACGGTCTCTATATGATTAGAGTTCTACATGTTGTTACGTTCTCAAAATATAAATATAATTTTTTCTCCAATATTTAAACTTTGCACGTCTTAAATTATTGATTGGTGATTTTTATTTCTTTAATTTTGTAAGTTGTTTCATTTTTAGTATACCTATAATTAAGTAAAGTACAAAACACAATAATATTTTAACAATTCATAGCTTTGGAAGAAAAATGAAGATAATTGTAATAATAAAAAGAATTGCTAGTTATTTTTTCTAAAAAAAGACATTGTGACTAGGAATCGAACCCGGGGCTATAATTTGGAGGAACAACTTTAAGAGTAGCAAGATTCCACTACACCTTAGTAACATTCAATTTACAAATGCTATGTTTATTATTTATATAAAATTTATAGTAATATGAATAAATTAAAATTAAAATTACTAGTTCGGATCAAGTGGGGGCGGCCGCCCCTGAGAATAGCTCTATCGCTCTCGATAATTTAGAAAGGTGAAAATGAGACGGCCACTATTAAGCCCTGGAGCTCATCACGTAGAATATTAATATTAATTTGGAAGATCAGCTGATGGTGTAGGCAATGTGGTGCGGCCACTGCTCCCAATTATACCTTTTATTGAAGAAATATTGAAGGTTTGTTTGAGTTCTAGGAGTTAATGATGATAATTTATCGGGCAACACCACATTAAAAATAGTCCAAAAGCGAGTCTTAAATTTATAGAAAACAAAATTTATTCGTTACTAGCTCTATTGAAATTTAACACCTATGCATTTTGTTTTTCTCTCAAAGTGAAAGTAAACTGTAAAATACTTGTATGTTGTCTCTCTCAAAATAAGTCAATAAAACTCCACTTGAAATAGTTGACATAAATTGGTTGTACAAATGCCAATTTCTTAGTAAAGTACTAGTAATACAGTGGTTTGTGATATAGACTTGTAAGAAGACACTGCAAATATATATATATATATATAATTATATATATAGGGAAACTTCAGTTTGTATGCCCGGTAGAGCATGTGTTTTCAAAAAAGTACTCGAGTTTGTTAAATTACAAAACTATGCCCCCAACACACTTTTTGTCTTTACATAAACAGTTTTAAACACTTTTGAACACTTTAAAATATGCTCCAAAAACTGTTAATGTATATATAAACACTTTTTGTCTTTACATAAACACTTTTGGGGCATAGTTTTGTAATTTAACAAATTCGGGTACTTTTCTAAAAACACATGCTGTCCGGGCATACAAACTGAAGTTTCCCTATATATATATATATATATATATATATATATATATATATATATATATATATATATGTGCGTGTGTGTCGTTTGGCCCAACCTATATCCAAAGGATTGATTCGCGCGTATAAGTGCAACTATCTAGGTCGATTTGTAGCAGTTTATGTTTGGATAAAGGAATACAATTTATACCAATTTTCATGTCTCTCAACTTTGATAATTATCGGTACGCACATTTTGTCTTCCAACTTTTTGTATTTTGATGGAAATATTACATTTTGTTTAGTTGATGATATTGTTACATAAAATAAATTACTTTGTTGAACTTATCTACTCACCTTATATTAGTACTTCTAAGAGATAGTAGCGGTAAATGTATTAAAATAAAAATAAAAATAGTAAAATTTCATTTGGAGGCAGATGAAGTATTTAAGTTGCGTAAACGTGATGAGTTTATGTTTTTGTTTTTGTTTCTATTCTAGTTTATGTGCTCCTTAAATAAATTCCATCACGTCCCTTTGAACGACCGTATTGCAGCTAATACAAGGTCACAAAGAATATCAATTAAATTGATTATAGTCAGCAAGTGCATACTTTCTCGACGTAATAAAAAGAAATGTAGATTCTTTTTTGTAAGTTGCTACGTTCGCCATTACGAATGAAACTTTAGTGCATGATTTTTTTCATTTTTAACTTGAGTACAAATTTAAATATGTGCAGATCATTTTATATGTTACGCAGATTAGTAGGACTATTAATTTTTACGAAAAAAAAAAGAAGGTGTTGTTACATGTTGAAAACTGAATGAAGATCAAGAACGTACGGTGTCCATGATCGATCACATATATAAGTTAAGTATATATATATATATGTGTGTGTGTGTGTGTGTATTGTTATTTTTTAGCCATCTTACGGTACACAAACAAATAATGTGAGAATATTAGGAAAAAAAAATAGTGCCCTAAAGTTCTAAAGATCTCACTATTCGCATACTAAAATATTTTAGCGTACTTGAATTGTATAGTAGGGTAAAATAATTCATCGATGTATTTTTATACCTAACCCCCTAATATTATTCTAGTTGATACGCTCCTATATATATACGTAGACTGATAAACAATATTAATGATCTATTTATCTTTCATTTGCCTACGTTAAAAGATCATCCCTTGTTATTGTTTTTGAATTTCTTGGGATAGTATAAACCAAACTTAGTACGTACTACGTAGGGTTAGGGTAGAATATCTTCGTTAAATATATACGCATGCATATGTATTACGTCATATCATTTTTTAAGGATTTGTATCATATTGTCATTCATTAATCCATATGCATTATCATATTGGAATCATATTGTCATGCATTAATTCATATTGCATATATCATTAATTAACTTACATACGATCATATCATATTGGAATCATATTGTCATGCATTAAATCATACATCATTAAATATTGCATACATCATTTATCATGCCCAATTCGACATGGTATATGATCTCACTCATAAATGATATCATAAAGTCATTCAAAAGTTTATAAATGTTCTCCATATCAAATATTCAATACGTGGAATTATTTTTGATAAAGTTATAATATTAGTTTATATAGGGAATTAGTTGCGTACGTCAAAATACATGCTATTTTAATTTTTTTTTCATAAATAGTGATAACCTCTAAAATCTCAATAGCTACATACACGTACAATTAAACTAATTAATGCTTATTAAACACTTATTTTTAATTTTAATGCACATATTCTTTTCATTTCATGAGTGACGGGCTTCTCTTTTAAGAGTTATTAATAATAGTTAAATTAAACAATCTCCCAATATATATATTTGTCAAATTATTAATTAAATTTTAAATAAGAATCATGGTACAAATAATATTCTCTCAAGAAACTTAAGTGTTTGAAATTTAATAGAAGGTAAAGCCTTGATTAATATTTCAATTTGAAAATTAAAATTATGAATAATTGGGTGTTTCATAACAGAACATCTTTCAAAATAGTAAATGTATGACTTATAAAATATGATTTTTGAAATTAAACAATTATCATTTTTTAGAAGAATGACTTTTAGCGGCTCATATCTTGCTTTGGCCGGGAAAAATACTTTCTCCGACTCATTTTCAGCGGCCAAATTTAGTGGCCTAAAAACGCGTCGGCCGCTAAATTTTTTTGGCTTTTAGTGGCGCAAGTGTAAACTTTCAGCGGTCCAAAAATATATGTGGCTGAAAGTGAAATTTCTTGTAGCGTCTCTTCGTACATGACGAGGAGAAATCTTATGTTCCCTTATTTAGGTATAACGGTTTCGAGGATTCCCCGATTAATATATTTGGACTGTTTTTTATACTGCTGCATGCAAAATCAGTAATTTTAAATTGTAAAAAATCTGAATCTTATTTTCTTTTCGTAATCAAAGTCAATTTTCTATTATGTCTCTTATTTTCTTATGGATTAGTTTGTCGTTCATGGCTATTTATTTGACAGTTTGTGTTGCTTCTAATTCCAGTCGTACTTTTGGCAGGGCCGTGCCTGAGATTATCTTTTTACTAAAGGCTCACCTACTTCGCTTCTCCTCAGGCACGGCTCTGACTTTTGGCAAAGATATAACGATGAAGTCTCATACTTATTGTCGTTTTTATACATATTAAAAACCTCTTTGAGCTTATGTCGTAAATATTCAAAACTTCTTTGAGCTTATGTCGTAAATAGATACTACGTCGTTTCAATATTCCTACTACATTTGCTGTCTGTAGAGTACCTTTCTAATTTCCGTCGTTTACTACATTAGATGTCGTCAGTAAATGCTACGAGTTATGACGATCATATATATGTATACGATGCATACTCTTACAAACTTTTGTTTTAATGAAAGTACAGCTTTCATAAATGAGTTATTTACATTAAACCCACCCAGATTTTGATTGTTTAAGCAAATACCCATGTTCATCAATAATCAATATTTTGCTTCAAGAAAGTATCAAAAAATATCACATTGCCTCTTATTTGTTGAAAAAAAATAAAAACAAAAAGAATGAAAAAAAATACTTGCATATGTTATTCACTTAAGTTTTTTTTTTTCGTCAATTAATTTGAAAAACAATAAAACTAAATTGATGAGGAAAATTATACTAACATATGTTCTCCATTATTTTATAGTTTTTGTCGTTAAAATAAGTTATATTTTAAAAAAAAAATTGTAGAAAAACTATTCAATTTTATACTAAGACTTTTAATTATGCTCATTAAATTCTCAAAATCGTGAAATTTGTGTTTTCGATTATTTCCATTACATACGTCACTACAAGAAAATAGGTCTGTAGTAGCGAAATTTTGTTGGGTATCCCTCCTATTTGGAGGCCCAACAATGTGGGTTATTTTTGACCCATTGATTCATGTACCCGGCCCATGAAGCCTAGGTCATAAATGACTTAGATGAGATGAAGAAATACATGAGTGAAGGAGTGAGAGTAAACAAGAGAAAGAGAAAGAGAGTAAATTCGCGGTTTCCGCCCAGTTTCGTCGACCCTCAGGAAAATCGTCATTGCGAACTCGTTCACCGTTGGATCGTCGTGATTTTTGGACAGAACGTTCCTAAGACATAGAGGTACGTTCTGAACGGTGGAGATGTGGTTTGGATGTTTCTAGGTCGGTCTGAAGAGTGGAAACCAGAGGCTATTTTGTGAGAACGTTTTTCACAAATTCTTCTCTTGCTTGTATGTTGTAATCCGAGATTGGTGTTCGATCTTGATGATGATGATGTATGCCTCTAGTTTTATCTAGGGAAGACTTCGTTTGTACCTCACTCTTGATTATAGTGGATTTTAAGCGGCCTACGGGTCCCGTGGTTTTTTACTCCGTTTTGGGGGTTTTTCCACGCTAAAATTGTCTCGTGTTCGTGGTTGTGTTTCGATTATTATCGCCTTCATATTTCAGCGGTTATTGGGAGATATTGAGATTCCGTTGCGTTGCGCTTTCTCCCAACAAAGTGGTATCAGAGCCGTGGTTTGATTTTTGTGCGACTATGGAGGCGAACACGTCACGAATGGAGAGTTTGAACGGTTCCAATTACAATGTTTGGAAAGGGAAAATGGAAGACTTGCTCTTTGTCAAGAATTTCCACTTGCCGGTTTTCTCTACCGAGAAACCCGAAGGAAAAAGTGATGAAGAATGGAATTTGTTGCATCGACAAGTTTGTGGGTACATTCGACAATGGGTGGAGGACAATGTTCGGAACCATGTGGTTAGTGAAACTCGTGCTAACATCCTTTGGAGGAAGCTTGAGGAGCTTTATGCACGGAAGACCGGGAATAACAAGATGTTCTTGCTCAAGCAAATGATAGCCTTGAAGTATCATGACGGTACGCCAATAACCGATCACTTGAATAACTTCCAAGGAATTATGAACCAAATGGCGACGATGAATCTTAGATTGGATGATGAGATTCAAGGTTTGTGGCTTCTTGGTACTTTGCCGAACTCGTGGGAGACGTTTAGGATGTCGTTGTCTAATTCCGCTCCGGATGGTATTATGTCGATGGATTTGGCTAAGAGTAGCATTTTGAATGAAGATATGAGAAGAAAGTCTCAAGGCTCCTCTTCACATTCCGAGGTATTGGTTACCGAGTCGAGGGGGAGAAATCATGCACGGGGTTCAAATAACTGTGGTGCATCACGAGGAGCGTCGCGTGGAGGTTCAAATAGATGGGCTAATGTTGAGTGCCATCATTGTGGATTGAAAGGCCACATTAGAAAGTATTGCCGGAAGTTGAGAAATGAAGGCAAGGGAAAGAAGATCAACCACAACAACAACGATGTCAAGAAAGAAGGTAACAATAATGAAAATGTTGCTATTGTTGATGATTTCTTTTTCGTTTGTGATGATTATGAAGAAAGTGTCAATTTATCTCGCGATGAGACGAGTTGGGTGGTTGATAGTGGTGCTTCTTCGCACGGGACTTCACGACGCGATATTTACTCCACTTATAAGGCCGGTGATTTTGGTATTGTCGGCATGGGTAACAAGGGATACTCAAAAGTTATTGGAATTGGAGATGTATGTGTTGAAACTAGTAATGGCAATTCTCTAGTTCTCAAAGATGTGAAGCATGTTCCGGACCTTCGGTTCAATCTCTTGTCGGTTTCAAAATTGGATGATGAAGGTTATGGCAACTCTTTCGTGGAAAATGAATGGAAGCTAAAGAAAGGCTCAATGGTGATTGCAAGAGGAAAAAGACGCTCAAATTTGTATGTCGCGCAATTTGGGAGTTCTAAATGCTACGTCAACACTTGCGAGGATGAAAGTTCTTCCGAACTATGGCACAAACGTTTGGGTCACATGAGTGAGAAAGGTTTGAGAATCTTGGTGAAGAAGAATGCACTATTTGGAGTTTCCAACGCAAAGTTGAAGAGATGCTCGCATTGTTTGGCGGGAAAGCAAAGGCGCGTATCGTTTCGGTCTTTTGAACCAAAGAGAAAGTCACAAGTGTTAGACTTGGTACATTCCGATGTTTGTGGGCCGATGAAGACACGGTCCCTTGGCGGCGCTTATTACTTTGTGACTTTTATCGACGATTACTCTCGGAAAGTTTGGGCTTACACCTTGAAGACAAAAGATCAAGTGTTAGATACCTTCAAGTCGTTTCAAGCGTCGGTTGAACGAGAAACGGGGAAAAAGCTCAAGTGCGTCCGAACGGATAACGGGGGAGAATACATCGGTCCTTTCGATGAATATTGCCGAGAGCAAGGTATACGTCACCAAAAGTCTCCTCCGAAGACACCGCAATTGAATGGGTTGGCCGAAAGAATTAATAGAACTTTGGTTGAAAGAATGAGATGCTTGCTTTCTCAATCAAAGTTGCCGAAGTATTTTTGGGGCGAAGCATTGAGTACGGTTGTACATGTGCTAAATCTCACACCTTGTGTGCCTTTGAAGTTTGATGTTCCGAGCCGTGTTTGGAGTGGTAAAGATGTCACGTACGACCATCTTCGAGTGTTTGGGTGCATGGCATATGTGCACGTTCCGAAGGATGAGAGGTCGAAGTTGGATGACAAGACCAAGAAATGTATATTCGTTGGTTATGGGCTCGATGAGTTTGGATATCGTTTCTTTGATCCGATTTCAAGAAAGCTTGTTCGTAGTTGTGATGTTGTATTCATGGAAGATTACACCATTGAAGATATCGACAAAGTTGAGAAAGAAGTTCCAACCTTTGAAGACGGCGAATTAGTTGATGCGGAACCAACTAATCTTGCTCCCACCCCGACCGTTGTCGAAGATGTGCAAATTGAAAATCAAGGTATGGATTTACATGTTAATCATTTAAATCCTAATGATTTTGTTGATGTTGAAAATGAGGTTAGCCATGAAGATGAAAGTGAGCAACCTTCTAATGAGTTGAGGCGGTCCACTCGTGTTAGACATCCTTCCGTTCGATACCCCTCGAACGAATATGTCTTTCTCACCGATGACGGAGAACCCGAAAGCTTTGAAGAAGCTTTGGATGACGAAAACAAAAAGGAGTGGATGGATGCCATGGAAGATGAGATGCAATCGCTTCGTGAGAATAACACTTTTGAATTGGTGAAGTTACCAAAGGGTAAAAAGGTGTTAAAGAATCGATGGATTTATCGTGTGAAGCAAGACGAAAGCACTTTGCAAAAACGGTTCAAGGCTCGCTTGGTGGTAAAGGGCTTTAGTCAAAGAAAAGGCATTGACTTTAGCGAGATTTTTGCTCCCGTGGTGAAGATGCAATCCATTCGGGTAGTTCTTGGGCTAGCCGCTAGCCTTGATTTGGAAGTTGAGCAAATGGACGTGAAGACGGCTTTTCTTCACGGTGATTTACATGAAGAGATTTACATGGAGCAACCGGAGGGTTTTCGAGAAAATGGTAAAGAAGACTATGTTTGCAAATTGGTAAAGAGTCTTTACGGTTTGAAACAAGCACCACGACAATGGTACAAAAAGTTTAACTCGGTGATGGTTAAACATGGCTACAAGATGACAAATGCCGATCATTGTGTGTTTGTGCGCAATTTCTCCGATGGTGATTTCATTATCCTTTTGCTCTATGTTGACGATATGCTTATTGTCGGAAAGAACATTGCTCGGATTGAAGAGTTGAAGAAGACTTTGAGTGAGTCTTTTGCGATGAAGGATTTGGGACAAGCGAAAAAGATCCTTGGAATTGAGATGTTTCGTCATCGAGAGGCGAGGAAGTTGTACTTGTCTCAAGAATCATACATCAAGAAAGTTCTTCGGCGTTTCAAGATGGATGAAGCAAAAGCGGTGAGCATTCCGCTTGCTTCTCATTTCAAGCTTAGCCACCAACAATGTCCATCTACCGATGGTGAAAAGTCAAGTATGAAGAACGTTCCATACTCGTCGGCGGTTGGTAGTTTGATGTACGCCATGGTTTGTACGAGGCCGGATATTGCCCACGCCGTGGGAATGGTGAGTCGTTATCTCTCAAATCCGGGAAGACGTCATTGGGAGGCCGTGAAGTGGGTTATGAGATATCTCCGGGGGACTTCGAATTTGAGACTAGCTTTGGGATGCGAGAAGCCTACGTTAGTTGGTTATACGGATTCGGATCTAGCCGGAAGCTTGGATGATCGAAAATCTACTTCGGGGCATATGGTGACTTTTGCCGGGGGAGCCGTGGCTTGGCAATCGAAGTTGCAAAAGTGTGTTGCACTCTCTACTACCGAGGCCGAGTTCATTGCCGCCGTTGAAGCGACGAAAGATTTGTTGTGGTTGAGGAAATTTACAATGGAGCTTGGGGTCAAACAAGAAAAATATGTCTTGTTTTGTGATAATCAAAGCGCCATTCATTTAGCGAAGAACTCCTCGTTTCACTCAAGGTCGAAGCACATTGATGTTCGTTATCATTGGATCCGTGACGCATTGGATTCTAAGTTGATGGAGCTCGAGAAGATTCACACCGATGACAATGGTTCCGATATGTTGACGAAGGTTTTGCCGAGAGGGAAGTTTGAGTTTTGTCGCTCGGTCGCCGGGTTGACATTGCCCTCCAACTAGTCGGTCGGGGGAGTTTGTTGGGTATCCCTCCTATTTGGAGGCCCAACAATGTGGGTTATTTTTGACCCATTGATTCATGTACCCGGCCCATGAAGCCTAGGTCATAAATGACTTAGATGAGATGAAGAAATACATGAGTGAAGGAGTGAGAGTAAACAAGAGAAAGAGAAAGAGAGTAAATTCGCGGTTTCCGCCCAGTTTCGTCGACCCTCAGGAAAATCGTCATTGCGAACTCGTTCACCGTTGGATCGTCGTGATTTTTGGACAGAACGTTCCTAAGACATAGAGGTACGTTCTGAACGGTGGAGATGTGGTTTGGATGTTTCTAGGTCGGTCTGAAGAGTGGAAACCAGAGGCTATTTTGTGAGAACGTTTTTCACAAATTCTTCTCTTGCTTGTATGTTGTAATCCGAGATTGGTGTTCGATCTTGATGATGATGATGTATGCCTCTAGTTTTATCTAGGGAAGACTTCGTTTGTACCTCACTCTTGATTATAGTGGATTTTAAGCGGCCTACGGGTCCCGTGGTTTTTTACTCCGTTTTGGGGGTTTTTCCACGCTAAAATTGTCTCGTGTTCGTGGTTGTGTTTCGATTATTATCGCCTTCATATTTCAGCGGTTATTGGGAGATATTGAGATTCCGTTGCGTTGCGCTTTCTCCCAACAAATTTGTCCTCACTAAAAGTTATATATAGCAACGACATTCTCTCTAGCGGCGACATGTCCTTGCTATAAATTCCTAACTATAAGTTTGATACAGCAACAACATTTTATCCTTGCTAAAAATATAACATATAGCGACGACTTATTTACTGAATTTGAATTATTTAGCCTATAGCAACGGCATATTATACATATAGCTCCGACATGTTCTTTGCTAAATGCCATGCTGATTTGAAATTTATTTTTTTTTATTTGAAGAAATGCTTATTTGAAATATTGAACTTATAGCAATGACATATTTTAGCTATAGCAACGACATATGTCGTTGCTATTTCGTATTCTTTTAATCAGAAAATATTAAATAATTAATTAGTAAAAATATTAATGCGTTACTATTTTGTATATTTTTTAATTAGAAAATATTAAATAATTAATTACAATTAGTGAAAATATAAATTCTGAATTAAATTTTTTATTAAAATCAAAAAAGTCAAAAAGTACACTATAACGTTTGATAAAAAAATACAAACAAAACAGTCACTAGTATATTAAAGCCGTAAAATTAAAAAACACATAATGATAATAATTAAAAAAAAAAACTCAAAATTCACCAAAATGCATAATTCCATGATCCGTGTGTAGTAGACGTCGGCGGTTCCCATAGTTCCTTGAAGGCATGTAAGCGGAGTTACCAATTTCTGACCAAAATCATAATCTTGCCATTGTTTCGCTTCCGCTCTGCAATCTGCATCATACAAAAACTAAATTAAAAAATAAATAAAAGGCAAGCGAGCTCATATACAACACGACTGCACTTTATAAAGAAAAGCCTTAAACAATTGCAAATCAACATGAAGATCCATGAACTGAACAAAGCATGCTTATTTCGGCAATAACTCAAAATTAAACAGGGGTAGGTGTGAAATCAAAAGATCCTCGTATATATATATAAGAAAAAAAGAAAAGAAAAAACTCAAAATTAAACAATTCAAGTCGAATCCAACAACCATTTGAAGCTGATAAACACTCCTAAATCATCTAAACACAAAAAATTACTTTATGGCTGAAAAATCATATGATTGAAATGAATTATTGAGAAACAAACTTACTGGGGTTTTGTGAGGATGAACTTGAGAATTGAAGTGGATATAACCTCCGGGAGCAGAGAAGAGTTGTTTCATGGCTGACTTGGCTAATTGATCGAACAAAATATCATTGCAATGGATGCATCAATTTGATTGCTAATTGCAATTGCAATTGCAAGGTGCCACTACTTGAGACGGGCTGAGAAGGAGTTCACCACCACCATGATTTCTCGCGACCTTATAAAAATACAATATTAGACGATAACCAAAATGAAATTTTTATAAATTGGCAAACACTAATACTATTAATCTATATTTTAATTCTTCTTCTTCTTCTTCTTCTTCTTCTTCTTCTTCTTCTTCTTCTTCTTCTTCTTCTTCTTCTTCTTCTTCTTCTTCTTCTTCTTCTTCCTCCTCCCCAGTACCATGTAGAACATCAATCACGTCTAGGGGTGAAATCGGGTCGGGTATCTAAAAATTGATACCCGGTACTCGGTACTCGAAAATCGGGTACCCAAATTCCGGGTATCTAATTTTTTTATACCAAATCTGGTACCCGGTTTTGAAAACGGATCCGTTTTTTTTATTATTTTTTTTATTTTCTCAAAATAAACATTTACTCATAAATAAAAACGTATATACATTGTCTTAAAATCAAAATGCATAAAAAAACATAGTCTCGCGGTTTTTTCTTTGTTTGTGCCATCATTTTTTCGTTCCGCACATCAAGCATCATCAACATCAATTGTAAACATAAGATATGACAATAATAATAAAAGTATTACAAGTCAAATATAATTAGATAAAAAAGAATTAAATAAAATTAAAGGAAAAAAAATAATTTTAAAAAATATGAGAGATTACACTACTTGAATAAAAATTAATATGAAATATATATTTATTATATTGTTCGGGTCGGAGACCCCGACCCGACCCAAAGTTTCGGACCCGACCCGACCCGAATAATAGTCGGGTCCGGCCCGATCCGACTCAATTTTGAGCGGGTTAGATTGGGGTCGAGTCTCTAACGGATTGGGTTGGTCCATCGGGTTGGGTTTAAAATGCTCACCCCTAGCAAGTATAAATGGCTGGTCCCTGTACCACTCTGTGGTGATATTGATACTAGTTATGTTATTTTTTTTATGCATCGTCCTTTTGTGGGGTTGGTATTGAACCATTTGCATCGAAATAATACAACGGCCAACTAATAAGCATAGCACAAGCGTATAATCTCTTGTAACTCACCATAAAATGTCATGTCATCAACACCAGGTACGAAAACGCCACTGTTTTGAGTGGTCGATTTCGATCACGATCCTTGACCGTAAACTTCACAGCGTTCACGACACAAGCACGCACATTCATTAGAGACCCGTTTGCCAAAGCAAACAATTCATTCGTACATTCCGAAGATCTTTCCTCGCGTAAACCAAACATCTAAAAAAACATGCTGTCTGGTTAGTTTAATTTTTCAAACTTTGTCTTGTATTAAGTATTCATATAATGTATTTACCTTATCGCGAAACCACTTGGGAAACTCTTTTTGAAAATCTCCTTGTGGCATCTCAGACCGAAATTCACTAGACCAAAGGTATAGTTTATTAGACTAAAGTTACACACTTTATAAACATTTGATTTTTTTTTTTTATATTAAATAGGTTTCGATTGATTCCATCTAATGTGTTAAAAGTTTAGTTTTTCACACATACATAATTTAGATTTACACTTCTTCTTCTTTTTTTTTTATGTTTTTTGAGCCTTTTCATATTAAATAGCTCAATACGAGACCTATATGTATAAATAGCTTAATGTTGACTAAGAAAAATGAAACAATACCAATCGGAGTCCAGCGTGATTGAAAACTTAAAATATATCGAGTTATTTTTAAAAAATTGGGCACTTTTGCCGTGTCGAAAAAGAAAATATAAAAACGCACGATTCAAAACTCCAGTTGAAACTCGAAGAAAACGAACTCGAACAATGAAGAAGAAGCTCTCCTTTTCAATCTCCAATTCCTCGTCCAAGCCAAACCCCATCGCCAACAAACCCTCCACCACCTTCGATGACGGCGTCGATAAGATCTCCGGCGAGGCCATTACCACCATCACCGAGTTCGGCCCTGGCGATTCCCTCTCCGGCGACCGCAAAGCAGTCGCCGCGATCCCGCCGTTGCAGAACGAGTTCGACTGGCGCCGAAGCAAGATGATGAAGAATCTCCACTTCCCTTCCATGGCCGCCGAAGCCGACGACTCGGGAGGAATCAAATTCGAGCTCGAATCGGGCAAAGCCACCGACGACTCCAAGATCACCTACGGCCTCAACCTCCGCGACCGATCCGACGGCGGATACGAGCTCAAGGCTTCAACGGAGGATTCCACGCTTGAGAGGCTGAGATTCGACCTGAAGCGCTTGCCGGAGGATCGGGGATTTGCGGAGTTCGATGGCGTTCCGGTGGAAGGCTTCGGCGCGGCGATTCTCAAAGGGTGCGGCTGGTACGAAGGCCGTGGAATCGGGAAGAAGGCCGTCGAGGACGTGAAGGTTGTCGAGTACACTGGCCGGACCGACAGGCAGGGTCTAGGGTTTGTGCGCGACGATCCGCCCCCTTCCAAAGTCGACGCTGGAGCTTTGCGAAAGGAGAATTCGGGCTCGAAAACGAAGGAGAAGGACGAGATTTTGGGGAAAAGCGTGAGGATTATCGGAGGGAGAGAGGCCGGGATGAGAGGGAGAGTTCTGGAGGGACTGGGGAACCTGAAATTGGCGGTGAGGCTCGCGGAGAGCGAGGAGACGGTGAATGTGCGTGTCGAGGACATCGCCGATATCGGCTCCTGGGAAGAAGAGAGGTGTTTGAGCGAGGTGAAGGCGGGGAAGAAGTCGGCGGAGAAGACGGAAGCGAACTGGGTGGTGAGCCGCATTAGAGTTCGAGCCGTCAGCAAAGAGCTGAGAGGAGCAAGGTGCGAAATGTCACGAAATTCGCTCGAAAATCGTGCCGATTTTCGTTTTCCGGAGACTACCGAAACGACATCCGTGCCCTATCGCTGTCGTTTTCTCAAATGCCGCGAAATTCATTTGGGCACGCTGGAGGAATGTCGTTTTTTGTTTTTACTCATAAAACTGGCGAAAAATGTATGGAATTTCGGAAAAAATCCATCTATTGGTAGATTTCGGCAAAAATACCAATTAAACTTTTGCCCCCACCCCACCCCACCCCGTCTCGGCTCGGCCGGACAGACGGCGGCGGCGCGCGTGTGGTAGTACATTTGTGTGAGTCCTCCCCCATCCACAAAATCCTATGACCCTAAGGGCCCAAGCCCTTGTCCCTAATATTTGGTATATAAACATCACCAAACTCTTATCATCTATTAATGTGGGACTTTTGTTATTCAACTAATATCACACATTCACACTTAACATACACTTCACCTAATAAATTAACTTAATATTATACACTTCAAATAATATTATACACTTAACATACATATACACTTAATATATAATATTATATTCTTCAACTAATAATAAATTAACTTAATATTATACGCTTCAAATAATATTATACACTTAACATACATATACACTTAATATATAATATTATATTCTTCAACTAATAATAAATTTGCTAACATACATACACAATTTACATGCATATTCACTTATTATAACACACTTAACATATTTACTTCACATAATAATTTGACTTAATATTATACACTTCAACTAATAATGTGATTTTACATTATACATTTCACCTACATATTTAAGTTACAAATGTGTTTTGTTGTATACAATTATGTCTTGTATTTATTAAATATGTAGTTTTGAACCTATATAAATATCATGCTTAAATACTCAAATATTTTTTACAGAATATCCGTCGGCATATCCATCGGCAAGCGGTATGCCCATTCGAATAATGCGGTAAATCCGGTAAACGACATGCCCTTTTTTTACCATTTGCCCATTGACATACCCATCGGCAAGAAGCGATATATCCGTAAAACGAAAAATTCGAAACGAAAACGGCAAGCGGCATTTTAAACCTTTCAGAGGAGGAGGGTTGTACCTAAAGAAAGGCGAGGTGGTCGACGTGGTGGGCCCCGGCGTGTGCGACGTGTCCATGGACGAGAGCCGCGAGGTCATTCAGGGGCTGAGGCAGGACTCGCTCGAGACAGTGGTGCCTCGCCAGGGAGGGATGGTGCTGGTGCTGACGGGGAGGCATAGAGGCGTTTGCGGGTCTCTTGTGGAGAGGGATTCCGAGCGCGAGACTGGCGTGGTTAGGGACGCTGACAGCCATGAAATGGTGGACGTCCGGTTCGAGCAGATCGCGGAGTATGTCGGGGATCCTAGCGACCTTGGATATTGATCGGAGAACCGGTTCAAAAGCTGTTCTCTGTGATGCACCATTTACTATTATTATGAAGTATTTATCTGCTTCTGATTTTTCTTATGGACATTGCTGCTTGCTGGAGTGTATGCGTCCATGTTTATGATAGATTCCATCGATGTTTAGCTGTGTTTCATGCTGAATTATATTTGCTTGATTAGTATTGTATTTACTAGGATGAGCAAGTTGAAATTAATTGGAACCGAATTTCAACTTGCTTGGATGAATGATGAATAATTTGTTTCGGAATTTCTAATGGAAGCTAGTTCTGATTTAATAGGGACCTTGCCAATCGATCAAAGGGAAATAGAAGCTGGGAGCTCCGACCAAGGTGTTAAATGTCGGGAAAATCTGTGAGCATGCCAACCGATTTTCGTGTGTCGAGGGTTTGCGGAAGGAAAACCTATAGTTGTCGTTGTCGTTTTTTCATTTGCCGAGGCATGTCGTTGGAAAACCTGTGCGCATGCCACACATGTCATTAATAAATAAAAATGACGAAAAGTTTGCATTAGTTTACCAAAACTACCAATTAAACTTTGAGCAAAAATAAATATGTTTGCACCCTATCCCGGAAGGCGGCGGCTGGTCCGAGAGGATGATCAGCCCAAGGTTTTAAATGCCGCTTGTCGATTTCGTTTCGCATTTTTTGTTTTACGGATATATCGTTTGCCGATGGGTATGCCGATGGAAAAATTGTAAAAAAAAGAAATACCGCATGCCGCATATACCGCACTTTTCGCATGGGCATACCGCATGCCGATGGGGTTTTCGACGGATATTCTGTAAAAATATATTTGAGTATTTAAGCAAGATATTTATATAAGTTCAAAACTACATATTTAATAAATACAAGATATTCGTAAATTAAATATGTAGGTGACATGTATAATATTAAGTCACTTTATTAGTTGAAGTGTATAATATTAAGTCAAATTATTATGTGAAGTGAATATGTATGTTAATTAAGTGTGTAATATTAAGTGAATATGCATGTTAATTGTATATGTACGTTAACAAATTTAATATTAGTTGAAGTGTATAATATTAAATGAATATGTATATTAAGCGTATATGAATGTTAAGTGAAGTTAATATGTATTCTAAGTGTATAATATTATTTGAAGTGTATAATATTAAGTTAAATTATTAGGTGAAGTGTATGTGTATGTTAAGTGTGAATGTGTGATATTAGTTTAATGAATAACAAAAAGTCCCACGTTGATAGATGACAAGAATTATAATGTTTATATACCAAATATTAGGGACAAATGCTTGGGCCCTTTGGGTCATAGGATTTTGTGGATGGGGGAGGACTCACACAAATGTTACACCACCACACGCGCGCGCCGCCGGGGTGGGTGGGCTGCTCTTGTGTCGGAGGTTTGTGAAACGACAGCCTACCTCTGTTGTCGTTTTCCAGTTTTTTGAATTATGTCGTTCGACAACCTACACATTTGTCGTAAGTTGTTTATGAAGAAAAACGACGAAAAGACTTGTGAATTTTCTTTAAAAAACTAAAATTTTGTTGCAAAAATAACAATTAAACTATTGGCAAAAATAATTATGTTTGCACAAGAAACCCTACCCTGGCACGGCGGCCAGTTGGTCGGACTGCGGCGCAGGTGGTGGTGGATTTGTGTGAGTTTTCTCTCTTCCACAAAAGTGGGTGAGCTCAAGGGCCTAAGCCCTTGTACTAAAATTTGGATATTTAAACCGTTCCAAACTCTTGTAATCTAGCAATGTATGATTCTTTGGTATTCAACTAATATTATACACTTCACTTCACCTACATATTCACTTCACGTAACATAGTGACTTATTATTATACACTTCAAGTCTTCAACTAAATATATATATTTAAGTTACAAATGTCTTTCGTTGTATACAATTATGTCTTATATTTATCAAATATGTAGTTTTGAACTTATATAAAAATCTTGCCTAAATACTCAAAAATATTCCCATCGGCATGCGGTAGTTCGACATGCAGCATGTCATTTTTTTACGTTTGCCTATCGGCAAGCAATATGTCCGCAAAATAGAAATCGTGAAGCGACATCGGCAAGCGGCATTTAAAACTTTGATATAAACTATTAAGTTCCATAAACAAAAGACTTACTTTATATCAATTCAACTGTATCAATTATATATATATATATATATATTTACTTATTCACATAAAAAAATTAAGGGATAATAGCGGCATAAGTCCTTAACATTTACTCAACTGGGGCGGCATAGCCCCAACCTCATTTAATAGCGGTATAAGTACCAAAAGATGATTTCCGTCCATATTTGACTAATGGAAGTAGTCAACGTTTGCGTGGTCAGCTTCTCGTCAACGTGGACACCACGTAATCCGACATGTCACCACACACGTCATCCTCGTGTCATCAAATTTAATGCAAATTAATGGTGATGGAGAGTTTCGAACCACTGCCCTCGCATGTGGTGATGGAGGGATTCAAATTTAATGCAAAATTAATGGTGATGGAGGATGACATGTATGGTGACATGTCGATTACGTGGCGTCCACGTTGACGAGAAGCTGACCACGCAAACGTTGACTACTTCCGTTAGTCAAATATGGACGGAAATCATATTTTGGTACTTATACCGCTATTAAATGAGGTTGGGGCTATGCCGCCCCAGTTAAGTAAAGGCTGAGGACTTATGCCGCTATTATCCCAAAAATTAAAAAGCAACATGCCTTACTTGAAGATTAAACCAAAGTAAATACGTCAACATATTTTCAAGTTCTTAGGAATAGAAAAATAACTTTTCAAATGCATGTATACATAAAAGTTAAAACCATCATTTTTAATAGGGTTAATCCCGGCAAAAGTACCAATATTTTCAAATAATGGACCAATAACTTCTACTTTTTTTTGCTCGGACAAAGTTTCAATTCTTTAGTTTTGTGTACCTATAGGTACCTCCGTAAACATTTTGTCCTCCAACGTTACTCACGCCACGTAAAAGTTTTGGTTTTGTATTCCAATGCTTTTTTTTACCCGAATAAAGTTCCAATTCTCTTGTTTTGTCTCCTCATATCACTTTCGTGAAAATTCCAAACCACGATTATCTTTGATCGTCCAACTTTCCGATGGCTAATTTACTCCGAAAATGTGGATAAAATTTTGTAACGGTGGCATGAATAACAATGGAGGACAATTTTTTTTTTCCGGAAGTACTAATAGGGACACAAAACTAAAGAATTGGAATTTTGTCCGGACACAAAAAGAATTAGTATTTATTGGTCCACTTTTTGAAAGTATTAGTATTTTTTCCGGGATTAACCCATTTTAATAATAAGTGGTAATATTTTGATCCTCAGACTTGCACCACACGACACATATCAACCGTGCATTTTTTGCGAAACAGCACCAGTAGGTCCACTACTACAACTAGTTCGAATAACAAACAACAAAACCATTTGTGAAACAACACTTTTGTTGGTTTGAACAAAGTACCAAACAACAGAAAGGCGGAACTACCGCTTGTGGTACCGGGGCCTTCGCCACCCCACGATTTTTCGAGCAAGTAGAGCTCCATCTTGTATGAACACCATCTTATTTTCAATTTTACTCAGCAGGCCCCCCTATTTTCTTGTGTTTTCATTAACTGAAGACCTTATTTTTAGCCTCTGCCATTGATGGCGACCTTTCTACAGTTCGAATGAAGAACCATCTATCACGAAGATGAAGATGGAAAAGCAGGGGTTATATTTATATTACGATTTTACCCTCAAAATGATGAGGTTATTACACAAAACATACTTTTTACCAGTTTACCCTTAAACTTTAATATATTACCCCTTGACTCTTTTTTTTAATAAATTACCCCTTAACTTTATTACATCCACCTTTACTTTTTTTTATCTACTATATAAATAACTTTTTATAAGTTAAAAACAAATTAATAAAAGTTTCTAACTCTTATATAATGGTATATATTTGAAAGGTACAATTCCCTATCATACATTACTAATTTAATGATTTTTTAACTGTCAAACAGTTATTTATATGTGTATATAATATATATATATATATATATATATATATAAACTAGAAAATTATAATACCAATCGATATAACATATAATACCAAAAACCCGCAAATATATATCATTCGAAAATTTTAATAAGAATTTATTTTAGCCACCCCACACAAAATTTCTAGTTCCGCCTATGAAACAACATGACCGTTTGTATTGACTCAAAATAATATATTTAGGCAGGGTTGGCCTTGAGTTTGTCGGGGCCTTATGCGAAGACTGATTTTGGGGCCTCTATTGTAATCGTAAACAACAGGTGAACAAAATACATTTTTTTCTTCAATGTGGGACCCTTAATTTACAAATTTGGAACTTCCGATTTACTAATCTACTTTAAGCGGGGGCCTATCATGTATACCCTCCGGGTCGGACTTGTATTTAGGCAAGAATCGCCATGGGTAAGTCCGAGATGCAAGTCCAATATCAAATAGGAAATAATGCACCTACAAGACGCCAATTTATGACCACATGTTCGTCCCGAAGCCCGAGTCGGCTAAAGTGACAATGGCAGTGCCAAATGACATTCACTTGGCAGTGGCATTATCATATGACAATGACATGCAAAACCACTCGTGTTAAATAATAAAACATCGTCTTTTTTTAGATAGTGCAACTTAATTCTTCAAGATTCAAGGGGTAAAAATGTTACTTTGCTAGTCCTACACCTAATAGAGCACATAACCAGTTTTAATGGGGCGAAAGCGACATTCTGCTAAAGTACATGGGCAGATCTCGTAATTCGAAAATTATACCAGTACGGCGAATAATCAGCATTTCAGTTTCACTATCATCATCGTCATCGCCATTGTTGCAGCTTCTCAGATCTATACAGAGATCGAAGCAATTCGATCGATCACCGTAGAGATTGAGAATGTCGAGCGACAGTGAGGACGAGGACGAGCTCCTCCAGATGGCGCTCAAGGAGCAAGCGGCGCGAGATCTCAATTACCAGAGGCCTTCCTCCGGCAACTCCCGCAAGCCCGTCGCCAATTACGTCCAGCCTCCGTCGCAGCCGAGGAAGGTATCGGCGCCGGCGCCGAAGGCGAAGGCGGCAGCTCCGGCGGCCAAGGGGGCTCCGGCGAGGCGCGCGCCGGTCGCGGCCGTGGACGACGACGACGACTCCGAGGTGGAGATGCTGAGCATCTCCAGCGGCGATGACGAGTCCACCGACAGGGATCGCAGCCGCGCCGGCTCCAGAGTTGGGGCTTCCAAGGGCCGGGCCGGCAGGGGCTCCGGGAGGGACGACGAGGGCATCTGGGACGGGGACGAGCCCGATTGCTGGAAGCGCGTTGACGAGGCTGAGGTACGGTTTTGGGTGATTTGATCCGATTGGTGGAACTTTGGCTCCATTTGCCTCTGCTAGCTGAATTGGAATAATGATTCTCGCTTTGTAGAGATTAATAGGAATTAGGGAATGATTAAGAGCTGATTATCGAGTTCTATAGCTGCATTTACTGGCATGTGTTGCTTGCTACTTAGAGGGGTTTATAAGAGTTCCGTTTTCGTTCATGTTCGCTTTCGTGACTGATTTAGTTTTGGTGCTGTGTTTTTTAACTGGGCTTACTGTTCTAGCGTTGAACCTTTTTGGGAGCACCGGAGTCGTGCTTGCTTAAATTGGTATGATCATTTTCGCTCCATTTGGGAATTTATGAGAGATGTGTGAAGATTAGGGATGATTAATATGAAAAATTATGGAAAAGAAGGGAATGGTTCTTTAATTATATCAGGATTGTCCCATATTGATTATCGGATTATGTTGCTATCTACTTAGAGGATTTTAGCAGATGTAGGGCTTGGATCATAAACTTTGTTACTTTAGCAATTTAGAAAAATAATTTTATGTTGTGTTTCCCCTGGAGAGTTTTTTTGTTTTTGTTTTGTTTTGTTTTGTAATCTGTTGTGTTTGATCATAAATTGGCCTTTTCCCGAAGTGATACTGTGTTGGAAGTAGGGGTGAGCATGGGTTGGGTTGGGCCGCCCCGACGCTTTTTATGGACCCGACCCGATCACTTCGGGTTCCTAAAAAAAAGCCCGATCCGACCCAAAAATTTTTAATGCCCGAACCAAACCGACCCAATAAAAATCGGGTTGGGTTGGTTTGGGTCGCCATGGCCCGATTAATTAAAATTTATCCTTATATAACAAAAAATAATATGAAAAAAATACATCAATGTAACTCAAAATTCAAGTAAAAATACCCCAAACAAATTTAATCAAACAAACATACTCTAAAGTCTAAACAATGTAAAACATGAAAAATAAGAGATTGAACGGTCTTTGAATGTAAATAAAATTGAGAGTGAGAACTTTTTAGAGACTAAAGATTGCACTACTTGAATAAAAATTAATATGAAAAATATAATAATTATATTGGTCGGGTCGGAGACCCCGACCCGACCCAAGGTTTTGGACCCGACCCCGACCCGAATAGTAGTCGGGTCCGGCCCGATCCGACCCAATTTTGAGCGGGTTAGATTGGGCGGTTAGATTGGGGTCGGGTCTCGATCGGATTGGGTTGGGCCATCGGGTTGGGTCTAAAATGCTCACCCCTAGTTGGAAGCTCCTATAACCTCCCTTTTTGCTGTTTCCATAAGAGACTCCATAGAAATCTCTATGTATAATGATGCTTCTCTGACAGCTTTCTCGAAGGGTCCGAGATATGCGAGAGACAAGAACAGCACCGGTTGCCCAGAAGTTTGACAAGAAAGTCTCAGTTGTGGGAAGAAATGGACTTCAGACTCTACAATCTTTCCCTCGAGGCATGGAATGTGTCGATCCACTGGGCTTGGGGTAAATTCTCTAAAGTGCTTTTTGTTTATTTAACTGTGCTTCCATCTCGAGTAATCGTAGTTAATCTCTATCTAGTTTCCACCTCTTTATGATTGAGTTACCAAATTTTGTGTTTGTTGTTCTTGCAGTATAATAGACAACAAATCACTACGATTGATAACGGAGGCATTGGAAAGCTCTCCATCCAAGCATGAGAGAGATAATATCGATAGCAGCCTTCGTGGTAATGTGTCATTGCGTAGTTCAATAATATAATCTAACGTTTATCCGCTCATTAGATTACTTAAAAAGTTATACTTCATATGTCTGAAGAAAAAAGAATATGGTGTCCTCACTTTTCACTGCCGTAATGCCTGGTACCATTCTCGCGCGTTTTATTATTGTGTCTCAAATTAGAAATTATTAGGTTGATTTTGCCTTTCTCAACTAGTTATAACACTCATTCATTAAACCTACTCGTCAATATAACTTCGTTTGCTTGAGTTGATGCCTTCCTTTTCCTCTATGCTACTGTTTGCAGAGAAGTTGATTTATTTCTCGGAGAAATTCGATGCAAAGTTGTTTCTCTCTCGTGTTCATCAAGATACAAGTGCAGCAGACATGGAGGCTGGTGCGCTTGCTTTGAAAAGCGACTTAAAAGGACGGACTCAGCAGAGGAAACAATTGGTGAAAGACAATTTTGATTGCTTTGTTTCCTGCAAAACGACAATTGATGGTATGTGACATATCCAATAACCTTAGTCATAGGACTCGAGGCAAAAGTAAATAGGAATTTAGTGATGAATTCCTGAATATTTATTTAATAAATAGAACAAAATAACAAACAAAATTGTCGTTTCTTCGAGAACATGACTCGAGCTCATCTTAATGACCTAAAACATAAATAGGGGTAAGAATTTACATAATAATGAATTAAACGACATATTGTTATGTCAAAGTGGGATAATATAAAGAAGGGTGAAAAAATCTTTCTTTCAACAGATATTGAATCGAAATTGAGAAGGATTGAGGAAGACCCTGAAGGATCAGGGACTACACATTTGCATAGCTGTATAGAAGGAGTGAGCTCGTTGGCTAATCGCGCTTTCCAGCCCCTATTTGAGAGGCAGGTTTGTGATACTTTTTTTTTATGTGTTGGGCTGTATGCGCATGTATATTTGAATATTTGAACAACCATTGTTGTAGGCTCAAGCTGAGAAAATTAGGTCAGTTCAAGGAATGTTACAGAGGTTTCGTACACTATTCAACCTGCCAAGTACAATTCGTGGGAGCATTAGTAAAGGCGAATACGATTTGGCAGTTCGGGAATACAAGAAGGCGAAATCCATTGCTTTGCCGTCTCATGTATGTTCATTTGCATTTGCTCTTATCCAAAAAATAAAATAAAATAAAGAAACACTCCTGAATATTCTCATCATGTTTTGAATTATAACTGCACCATAGTTTTGAATGTAATAATTTTCTTTTTTGTCTTTTTATAATTGGATCACTGAATATTGTTCTGTTTTTTATATTTTGTCATTTTGGTTGGATCACAGGTGGGAATACTGAAGCGTGTACTTGAAGAGGTTGAAAAGGTGATGCATGAATTCAAAGGAATGCTTTACAAATCTATGGAAGACCCACAGATAGACTTAACAAATGTAAGTATCTCACAGGCCTTAACGAAATTGAATAAAAGTAAAAAAAAAAAAAAAAAACCGTGGTTTTTGATACAGTAGAAATTAATAGGTTAAGTGATGAAATGAAGAAACTTTTAAAATCTTATACTTGGTAAATATTTTGTCATGTTGTTCACATGTTCCACAACATACGTCTTATTGTCACTACTATTATATATATATAAAAGAAAATAAATAAAAAAAATTATATTTATTTACTTTTAATCTTGTTTCACCACTATGCTACTTTTCACTCATTTTGGTGCATATAAAGATATCAATTGTATATAATATATATTATAAAACCGTATATATATATATATATATACAATATCTTATATCACCTCGGTCTATTTGGCTTCGCCTTTTTGTCTACTGTACTATCTCTTACTTCCCTTTACTTCTTATGCGTTGTAACCTCACTTTCTGACTCTCACCTCTCTGGTTTATTTATTTATTTAATCTTAACTCTCGTGCTTAAGAAATTATGTGCTTGATGTAGCTTGAGAACACAGTGAGGCTGTTGGTGGAGCTGGAACCTGATTCAGACCCTGTCTGGCATTATTTGAATATTCAGGTAGCGTGCTTTAATGTATGCTGCATTTACATTTGCATTAATGAGAAAATAGACCCAATTCTAACTAGGTCAAACAAAGGCTAAAAATGAAAATAAGCTTAATTAACTTGATTAAAACAAATAACCTAATTAAGCATAAAATCGTTGATGCCTTCTTGGCCAAGCTTTTGGCCGGCTGCTCGGTTTTGGGGTACTGTTGCATATCTGTCTACGGTAAGTCTTTACCATGTATAGGATCCGTATAAAACATTTACCATATTCTACACTTTCATTTCATGTTGATCTGAAAGTTTACTTCTCAGTCATGTAAGTTCGATGTTTAGTGATCTAAGATGGGGTGAGTGATCTAAGATGGGGTGGGCACCAGAACAAAAAAAGAAAGAAAAAAAAAAGAAAAAGAAGAAGAAGAAGAAGAAGGAAAGTTACACCCCGAACTATAAACATTTTGTATTGTTCTTTAGCAGAACCAAAGAATTCGTGGTTTGCTGGAGAAGTGCAGCGTTGACCATGAAATTAAAATGGAAAATTTACATAATGAGATACGTGAAAAGGCTATCTCCGATGCAAAGTGGAGGCAGATTCAGCAAGATGTAAATCATTCTGTAAGTCCGATCATATTATTAATCAATTTAAGTTCTACATTTACTTTACCTTCTTTTTTAAAGATTTAAAAAGAAAGAAAAAAAAAACTAATACTGATATTGATACTTTTCGTCCATTTATTTTTTTGCCAGTCAGATGTCAACTATTCTGGGAACAACCACCTTCCAGAAGATTCTCAGGCTGTAGACCTGACGGGGGAAGAAGTTGACTCACTTAGAGGGAGGTATATTCGAAGGTTGACCGCTGTGCTCATCCATCAAATTCCAGCCTTCTGGAAAGTGGCACTCTCTCTTTTTAGCGGAAAATTCGCAAAGGTACTTTAAGTAATTTGACGTGTACTGATTTTTTTATTTTTTTAAAGAGTACAACTTTTGTCTTTGACTTAGAAAATCTCCGAAACTGTGCTTTGACATTGATTTTGATTACCCTTTCGTCCAGTTGTGTTGACCATTTAAGTTCCTTATGGTTTTTTAGAATGTATAATTCAGACGTGTTTGATTACATAGCAATTGTCAGTTACTATTTGTGCGTAGTTGTAAAATCTCCAGTTTCTAAAAATCTAAGCATGGTTTTGTTCATGTCATATGCCACTCAAACTTCCCGTGTCTGATAATCCATGTAATAGTCTCAGTGCTTGTTATTTTCGAGTTGAATTGTCAATTTAAAAATTAACTTGCTTTGCATTTATGCTCTCAATAAGTCAGCTAGCTTTGGTTTTGATTTACATAAGCTCAATGCTTTTTCTTCATTTTTTATCTCATTTCTTCACGTTGTCTTTAGGGGTCTTCGGAATCCAATGCTAATAGCGCGACAAACAAAATCGAGGAAAAAGTTGGAGTGGGGAAGTACTCGTCTCATTCTCTCGATGAAGTTGCCGGGATGATTCGCAACACCATTTCTGTTTATGAAGCTAAGGTGAGTTTATATAATGGACTATTTTGTTTTCTTTTAGTGAATTAGTTCCATAATAAAAAGTTAAAAACAACAAGGTATCCTACAATGTTTTTGTTGATGCAGTCTAATAAAGCAAACAATTGCTATTTTATTACGAACACGGTTTTTGTAAAACCTTGTCTTAAATTTTGTACCAAGGCGGTGGGTTTTTTTAAGAGCTGTGGGGTTACCGATGAGTTTTCAAACCTTGATTACAGTATACTCGAGCATTTTTATTTACAAATAACTACTTCATATCTAACTTTCTAGGATTCTACACTTAAGTCGGATGTTTGCTCCCTAGGTTTTTGGCAGTTGGTGGTTAATGATGTGTTCCGATGCAGGTTCACAACACGTTCCGAGATCTTGAAGAAGCAAACATTCTACGACCATATATGAGCGATGCCATAAAGGATATTACTAAAGCATGCGTGGCTTTTGAAGTGAAGGAATCAGCTCCACCAATCGCCGGTACCTAAGCATTCTCTAAAGCAGCAAATACTTTGAGTTATCTGTGGATTGAGTAATTTAACATTTTGTGCTGCAGTTCATGCAATACGGCAGCTTTGTTCTGAGATCACAAAGATATATGTTTTAAGACTTTGCTCGTGGATGCGTGTCTCAACTGAGGAGATTTCAAAGGAAGAAACGTGGATTCCTGTGTCGATCATAGAAAGAAAAAAGTCTCCTTACACCATCTCGTTCTTGCCTCTGACTTTCCGCTCAGTTATGGTCTCTGCAATGGATCAGATCTGTTTGTAAGTTTCTTGATTTTTTTTCAAGCATAGAGAATTTATATGTAGGTTTTAGGGTCTCAGGGTTTAGCCTACATAAGATTATAGGTTGCTTTCAGATTTACCTGTTATAAAATAGAAAAATAACAATTACAAGAATGGGGAAACCTACATAAATAGAGTAAACACAAAAGTGACCTCTGTGGCATTGTCAATAATTTTAGGTAAATGTTAATCTTTCTCGATCTTTTTTTATTCATCAATTTGATCTTTTATTTTTAATTGGGGTTTAATGGATTTGGTTGAACTCTAAAACTTCCTTACTTAATAATTGTTTGATTGCTGGGATATTTGTTTTTCGGTGGGATATTTGTAAACAACGAATTCGAGTAATAACATTGATTGCTGAAATCGCTGAAATGGAGCTCATATTGGATTTGTAATTGTATTGTACTATTGTTTAGGATGGTTCAATCGTTAAGGAGTGAAGCTACAAAGTCAGAAGATATGTTTACACAGTATCAAGAGACTCAAGAATCTGTTAGACTCGCGTTTTTAAACTGTTACCTGGATTTTGCAGGTATAATTACATTTTTCGTCATATGAATTATTCATTAAAAAAATGTTAAAAGTATGCTTCATTTTGTCTTCTGTACTCAATCAGGTTATTTGGAGCGTATCGGGAGTGAGCTTTCCCAAAATAAAATAAACAAAGAAGATTCATATTTTCAAAACGGGTATTCAGATGAATTAGAAGAGAAGTCTTTCACTGAGCTACCAGGAAGTGTAATGGATGCTCATCAAAGACTGTTGATAGTGCTCAGTAATATTGGATACTGCAAAGATGAACTTTCTTACGAGCTGTTCGAAAAATACAAACATATTTGGCTGCAATCCAGGTAAAAAATCTATTTCTTTACCTCTTTTCTCCAAGGAAGTTAAAAGATGAAGGGATTTTTGCGGCAAGAATACCTAGATAGGTGAAAATGGTGGCACGTTCCTTTTCTTATTTTTTTTTTTTTTTTTGTAGCGTATATTAAATCCTAGGTTTCAAAATATACCCATTGGATACTTAGGATTTACACTTTTGACAACACTAGGAACACCCGCGGCAAAAAAAAAAAGGAAGTGGAATATGTTGTCACTTTCACTTAGCTTATTTGTATTTTTGCTACAAATATCCCAAAAATGAATCAGGTTTTTATTTTAAACTCTTACTTTTGAAAATCGGCATGCTTTTTACTTCGATTTGGTTGCTTTTTGTAAATTGGGTCAAATTGGTTGTAATCATGTTTTTTTGTTTGACATGACTTGTATTATTTGTTGACTTCCTCAACGATTTGAGTACGTAATATCAGAGGCTGAAGAAGTTGATCTTAGTTTTATTCTGCTGATGCAACTAAAAATATTGTCTTATCCATTTTAATCAGGGAAAATGAAGATGACAGCAGTGACATACAAGATTTGGTTATGTCTTTCTCCGGCCTTGAAGAGAAAGTTCTCGAACAATTTACTTTTGCAAAGGTATGGACGATCACGACTATTAAATCGACATGTATATCTGCGAATTATTAGGGACACAATTTCATTTTCTATTATTTTAATCTTGACTATTCATATTCTGTTCTCTTTTTTTTTTTTTTGGTCTCTTACTCTTTTTTGCATTATTGTTGCTGGATTCTCTTACCTTTCATATATATGTTTCGAAGCCGCTTATTAAGTTATTGTTTTTCGTCTCGTTCGATTAGGCGAACCTAATCCGATCTGCAGCTGTCAATTATCTGCTGGATTCCGGTGTACAATGGGGTTCTGCACCTGCAGTTAAAGTAAGGATACGATCCTAGAGATTTTGTTAGTACTAACTGTAAACCTTTCAGTAGGAACTGATGTATTAAACAAACCAAAACCGAACACGTAAACCAGCGGTAATCAACAAGAAGATGATTGCCTAATACTTTATTCACTCAACAATAGTGAAAAGGATGTTCCTTCGAACACAGAAGAAGGCCAAAGCTCTTCAAAACAATGTCCTGAGTTGAGTCAACGGGAAAAACAAAACATAAAACGGCTCTAAGCCCTAGGTGCTGATACTAAGGGAGATAGTCTTTCCTAATCTCCCACTTATAGCAAATTACATAAATAGCCCCACTCAATACTTTAAAACATAATAAAAGACTTAAACGGGCAAAACGTAAATAACGAAATGACTGATTTGCCCTTCCTTCTGCGATATTTCAAAACCATCTAGTCAGATCCTGCTATTTTAGGGTTAGAGATTTTATTTGTTCGTGATGTGCAGGGTGTGAGGGATGCTGGAGTAGAGTTACTGCACACCCTAGTGTCTGTGCACGCAGAGGTAATTAAGCAAACCCTAATTAACATTTAATGTCCACATTCTTTAAAAAAGTTTAGTTAGTTTTTGTTGTAAAGCTTTGTATATAGTATTGTATTAACCTATACAAATATATTAACTTAATATCATTTTACTATAGTTTTCTGCATTTTCTTTACAAATCATATAAATGAAATAAAAAGTTTTTATAATATTTTATAAAATACATATTTTTTACTGCAGGTTTTTGCTGGAGCTAAACCCCTTTTGGATAAGACACTAGGTATACTGGTGGAAGGTCTAATCGACACGTTCCTCAGCCTATTCCATGAAAACGAGGCCAAGGACCTTCGGTTGCTAGACGCAAATGGCTTTTGTCAGCTCATGCTAGAGGTTAACTCATTACACCCAGATTTAACGTTGTTTCATTCAGTAACAAGAAAAGTACTAAGGCGGGTTTGTATATTTTAATTAGTTAAGATACATTAGCAAAGTAGTATGCAAGTATATATGATTCGCTATATTCCCCGATTTAATATATAAATTATTGACGTCGTAATTCGTATTATAAATTAGTACCGAGCTTCAGAACTTTCTGTTTCCAATTAATGCCCGTGTTTTTCTGTCTACTCTGCAGCTTGAATATTTTGAGACCATATTGAATTCCTATTTTACCCCGGATGCGAGGGAGTCGTTGAAGTCCTTACAAGGGCTTCTTTTGGAAAAAGCCACCGAGAGTGTGAGCGAGGCTGTGGAAAATCCCGGGCATCACCGACGCGCAACCCGTGGTAGTGAAGATGCACTTGCAGATGACAGAATGCAAGGAATGAATGTGTCCCCTGATGACCTTATTGTAAGAATTTTCTCTTATCTACAACTTCAAATGCATATACTGTATATTAATTGGAAGAAAAAAGCCGGTGTTTTTGGAATATAAGAACCGATGTTTCTGAAATTTAGAAATCGCGTCTGAATTTGATCGTACCCCCTGAACTTAATCATATTGTTCCAGTATCCCACTTTAAAAATCGACTGAGTTTTGTTAAATTTCAAGTCATGGAAAAAAATTCTAAAAAAAAGTACAGGGGAAACTGCAACAACACTGACAATTTTAAAGGGGTGTAACTGATAATTACTGAGTTAACTTTCATTTATGTGGTAGGCTCTCGCCCAGCAATGCAGCTCCGAGCTGCTACAAGCTGAACTCGAAAGGACCCGAATCAACACGGCTTGTTTTATCGAACCGGCCCCTATGGACGCAATTCCGGAGCCAATGAAATCAGCTTATTCTTTCAGAAGACCCATGGACTCTCCGAGCCGGAATTCCCGAGGGACCCTCCCGGCCGGATCCTTCAGCTTCTCCCGTCAAAGACGCCGGTGATGTCACCCCATTTTCAAGTTTTGAGGCCCGATTTTGCTTCTTCGTCCCCCCCTTGGTTGATTTCAACGTTTATTTATTGTTTGTATATGCTTTTTTTTTTTGTCCACCTTTAGGAATATGCGTGTGTTTATTTTGTAAAGTATTGGAAAACTACGAGAGTAACTAATATATGTGTTACCTTTGTTTTATTTTATTTTTCATCAAATATTGTTTTTAACATACTTTGGAAATCAGAAATCGAATGCAAGATAGAATTGGTTCCCTTTTACAATTTTTATTAAACAGTATTTTTTTAGTGTTCCATTGGAGTATCTGTATAATGATGCTATTACTTTATTAAAATTGTGGAAATCTTCCAACTTTTTGTATAATTTTACAAGAATCTTCATGGTAAAAGTATTATTCATGACACTTATTGCACTTACTCAAATGGTGGACAATTGTGAAGAATCTAATTTCGAAGAATTATTATATAAATATCTCACAAAATTAAGAAAAATATTCTCAAATTATTATACATAAGCAACCAGGGGCGAATTGTCAAAGTAATCTTAAGTGGTCGTTTTAAAAAGAATCTACCCTTAGTATTGTTGTTGTCTTGCATCTTCCTTCATTAAAATGGAAGGTGTTGTCTTGCATCTTCCTTCGTGAAAATGGAAGGGTGTAATGTGAATTATAAATTTTCTCTCTCTTCTTATTTTATTATTATTATTATTTTACCTGCGTTTTTTTATTTCTTCTTCTTTTATTATTAATTCTCTCGCTCTATTTTCTCGTTCTCTTTTCTTTTTGCCTCCTTCTAGGATTTTCCTTCTCACATTAATCAGTAACATAAGTCATTTTTTCTTCTCTGTATATTTTACGTTGCCCACTCGACGATTAGTTACTATTAGTTATAACCTAAATAATTTATTTAGGTTATAATACTTATAGATACTTATTTTATAATATTACGAACCGACACTTACCTCCATTTAATTGGTTTGTTGACGATGGTTGACGGGGAAAGTCAGGATACTCCTGAAACGTCTTCGTTCTCGAAAGAAAATGAACACAGCAATAGAGAACGAAGAAAACCAAATTAGGGCTAGAAGGAAGTGTGTCAAATTTGAAAGAAATCACAGGTTCGAGAATAAGGAAAGAGAAAGAGAATAAGAATCTACATGCGAAAGTGGAAAAAAGAAGAAAAAAAAAATTATCCAACAACTTAAAGGGTAAAATCGAGATTTCATTATATGCAGTCTAAAATGGAAGAAAAAATCATCATTTACTTATATTTTTAAAATAAATGTAAAATAAAGATTAGAGTTGTTAAGCTGTAAAAGTTATTTTAAAAAATTATTTTACTATAATGAGAGTACGAGCTTAATGAGAATTCGGAAGAAGGTCTTTTAGCCGATTGGTTGACAGGCAAGCTCAAAAGTTTCGTCATCTTCTAATTTGTGACCTGTGGCTGTGGGAGACATCGAACTTCTTTTTCAAAAGAACCATAGTAAGTCTGTGAAAAAACAAAATTTAGAAGACGAAGTACACTAAATAAAAGGTTCAGGGACTTAAGTGTCAATTACCGATTTGATAATACGTTGCGTTTCATTTTCTCTATCGCTTTCCCGGCGAAATTTCCAGAAGAAACCAGAGACCAGAGTTCCGTGGATGCTGCGAAGAAGACGACCGAAACCCCAATCACACCCACTCTTCTCTCGAGTTTCCGCGTTTCTACGTCACTCGCGATCGCCATTTCAAGAAACGGAGCTATTCAGCCTGACATCATCGGAGACGCCGAGAATCCATGGAGGGCTCGCGAGAGCTACAGTGCGTGGGGAAGCTGGAGATCGCGAGGCCCGAGCCTGTGGTCTTCCTCATCGGCTCCATCCCCGTCGCCACCGACAAGGCCTTCCGCTCCTTCTCCTCTGCGCTCATTCCTTCCCGCCAAACGTCACTACAATCTCCCCTCCTCTTCATGCTGATTCGATTCCGCGACTCAGTGTTTGCTAATGTATGTGTACGTGTATGTTTTGGTGCGCAGGGTGAGTGCTCCGAGGTACCGGATGCTTCCGACCGAGACGGACCTTAACAGCCCTCCGCTCGTCCCGAATCTGCCGGAGAAAGTTCTGCCGGTCGCCACTGCAACTCCGTCCCGGGGAAAGGGCGGTAAGGTTTCGTAACGAGGTGGAGAAATGAGAGTTTTCGTAGTTCATTGCCGCGATTTCTTATAATAATGCGCGAGTAGAGACGAATCCGTTACATATTTTCGCTTTTCGCTTCAATCGAGTCACCGTTTTGTTGATACTTTTGTCTGCAAATGGCATTAATGTGCAATTGATACTTTGGTCTAAGTTTAATTGACGAGAAACTTATAATTATCCGATGAAACGTGAATTTTAAAACCGGTTTTGGAATGGAAACTGAAGGAAGCTTGTCCTATTTAATTTATTAATTCGGGCCATACGCTTTAGCAAAAAAGTTAATACAGTCACGTCTTGAGCTTTCGGGTTGGTTGTATATTTTATTTCGATTATGATGTTGGAATCCCGAGAATGGCTTTAAAAGCCATTTTCACCTATGTTTGATTCTAAAACCTGTCAGATTTACCGTGGGATGTTGGCACGAGTTCATCAAATCTTGTCAGAAAATGTGAAGCCCTTGCTGTTTATGGGGTGGCTGAATACGGAGACGAGATAGATGTGATTTCCCCGGCTGACACTCTTAAGCAAATCTTCAAAATCCCTTATTCCAAGGCTCGAGTTTCGATCGCAGTTCAGCGGGTTGGACAGACACTTATTCTGAATCCCGGGTCTGCTTCTGAAATTATATTTCAGACACATAAAATTACAATTGTGTTGTTGTTATTGTAATTTTTTTATCTTACCATTTTGCGACGTGTAGGCCTGACGTTGAAGAGGGAGAAAATTTTATAAGAAGGCATAACAGCCAAACGAAAAGCCAAACAAAATCTGCTGATCAGTCTTTGTTTCTGAATTTTGCTATGCACTCTGTGAGAATGGAAGCTTGTGATTGTCCACCGACTTATAGCGTGCCATCAAAGGAGCAGTCAAACTCATCCGTGCTTAATACTCCAAAGTTTGTGGGAAAACAGGAGGACGTTGTTGACCACGAAGAGTCAAATTCTTGTTCAAGATATACACAATATAAGCAGAATGACATCTATTTTAGGGATAAGAAGAGCAAGAGGAACAACACTACTCGTGTTCCCGTAAAAAAGGTTTCGCAAGTTGGTGAGAAGCCGAGATCCACTGTACAAGAGTCTGAGAAGAACAAGAAACCTAACGATAATGGATTCTTAAGAGTTCTGTTTTGGCAGTTTCACAATTTCCGTATGCTTCTCGGTAGTGACTTGATGTTGTTTAGTAATGAAAAGTATGTTGCCATTAGCTTGCACCTGTGGGACGTTGCTCGAGAGGTAAATCGGAGTGTTAGACGCTCTTTTAGTTGTATTAGTAATGATTATATTATATTCTTAATTTATTTTCGCCTTATTTTCTCAGATTACACCAATGACATGGCTTGAAGCCTGGCTTGACAATGTCATGGCAAGTGTGCCTGAATTAGCAATCTGTTATCACCGAAACGGTGTTGTTCAGGGTTATGAACTGATCAAAACGGATGATATTTTTCTCTCGAAAGGAATTTCCGAGGATGGAAATCCTGCCTTCCATCCATATGTTATACAGCAGAATGGGCTTTCTGTTTTGAGATTCCTTGAAGAAAATTGCAAACAAGAACCCGGAGCGTATTGGGTATGGTAGTGATATAACTTATTTACAGTTTACTCTTTAACATTTCCTTTCATCTTTTCATTCATTGTGTTTCTTAAATGTGCAGCTTTATAAAAGTGCCGGTGAAGATGTAATACAACTTTTTGATCTTTCTGCCATCTCTAAGAACCGTTCTTCCCATGATACTGATGATTGCTCAAGTTCCGTGCCTTCAATTGTGCATAGACGGCGTAGTGATTCCCTACATTCTTTGGGCACTTTCTTATACCGAATCGCCCACAGGCTTTCACTTTCAATGGTGTGCTAGAGATCACTATTGCCCTTTCTCAAGATTATACCTTTATTTTTATATTGGTTATAACACCCTGGTGTATTTTTGCAGACTCCAGATAAAAGAGCAAAGTGTGCAGTATTTATTAAAAAATGTTTCGAGTTTTTGGAAGAGCCGGAAGATATGGTAAATCATATTTCTCATCAATTCATCTGTTATTCTTATGTTATGTCCAATAAAATGCATGTACGACATAACCAATCTCAATGGCATCTGTGACAGGTCGTACGGGCATTTGCACACGAGCAATTCGCGAGGCTTATATTGAATTATGATGAAGAACTGGATTTGAAATCTGAAGCTTATAGAGAATTTGAAATCATGGTCTCTGATGCAGAAGAAGAATCTTCTTATTTCTTGAGCAATACTTATGATCTGGACGAATGTGACAATTTTTCCCATGTGACCACCGGGGACGTTTCTTCACTTGCTGTTGAAAGTTCAGAGGATCTAGTTGAAGATATTTCAGTTAAGACAACATTAGAGGCGAATGCGTCGCTTTGTGGAGATATTATTGAATTAGGCAAAGAAGAGATTGAAGAGTCCAAAGAAGCAGTATCATCGTCCTTTGAAGATAATAGCCGTACAGTGATTCATCATTACGCTGCCCAAACCACTTCTGACCCAATTTCCTTGAAATTAGCAGCGATACATCACGTTTCACAGGCTATCAAATCTCTTCGATGGATGCGCCAAATTCAAAGCATGGAATCAGAGACGGAAGATCAGAACGCAGAAGCTCCTGATCCATCAAGGAATTCTAACGATGTCTCTGTTTGTTCTTGTGGCGATCCTGATTGTATTGAAGTTTGTGACATCAGGGAATGGCTTCCATCATCTAAGATGGATCATAAGCTGTGGAAGCTTGTTCTTTTGCTCGGGGAATCTTATTTGGCACTCGGGCAAGCTTATAAAGAAGATCAACAGCTTCATCGAGCTTTGAAGGTTGTTGAGCTGGCATGTTCAGTCTATGGCTCAATGCCTCAGCATCTGAATGATTCGAGATTTATCTCCTCGATGACCGGTTCTTCGTCACCCTCGCAAACAAAAAACAGCGCAAAAATTGGTTATAACGTCTCTAGTCTTACTACTGAACAATGCTCATCGGTGTATCTATTCTGGGCTAATGCATGGATGCTAGTGGGAGATATTTTTGTAGAGCATTACATGGTGAACAGCAATGATATATCGAAAGAAGAAGCTGCTCGAGAGTTGAAAGTATCATCCGAGGTTGTGAAGGAAGTCAAAAGGCTAAAAAAAAAACTGGGTCATTACATGCAAAACTGCAGTTCATGTTCTTTGGTAAATTGCAGCTGTCGGAGTGATAGGGCGAACAGTGGAAGCAGTGCAAGTAGTAGAAGTGGAGGTTCACAAGAAAAGGCTTTAGGTAGGAAACACGGACGAAAACCGTCGGCTAAGAGCAAAAAATACTCGCTTTTTGAAGATTGTGAAACGGAAAGTTATAAAAGCAAAACGGAACAAAGAGAATCTTCCCAGAAACTAATAGGCACTGTGAACTCACTTGAGTCCAAAAAGGCAGAGGATGATTCTGCCACAAGAGAAGCACCAAAAGAAAAATACGGGGGAATATTTAAGTACCTGAAAAGCCCTTTAGCCGGGGATATAGAATATCTTCTTTCAATTGCTTTATGCTGCTATGATGAAGCGAGAAACGCATTAGGTGGACTTCCTTCTGGCTCAGAAGAGCTTCAAGCTGTAATTAAAAAGATCGGTTGGATCTGCAACGAACTTGGAAGATACAGATTGGCATCTAACGAATTGGAAGGAGCCGAAACTGCTTTCACCGATGCCATAAAGGCTTTCAGAGAAGTTTCCGACCACACAAACATCATACTCATTAACTGCAACTTGGGTCATGGAAGAAGAGCACTAGCAGAAGTTATGGTGTCAAAAATCGACGATCTCCGAGCTCATGGGATCTTTTGTGATGCATATAAGCGCTCACTTGCGAATGCAAAACTCGAGTATATTGAATCGCTTAGATACTATGGAGCAGCAAAGTCGGAGCTAAATACAGTGGCAAAAACGGGTAAAACTGTTTCAAGCAGTCTTCGAACCGAGGTATGTACACAATTCGCTCATACGTATCTGAGGCTAGGCATGTTTCTTGCTAGAGAAGATACATCTACAGAAATATACAGAAATGAGATCATGGAAGACGAGCATTCATATGATCGGAAAACGAGAAAGGAAGTACAAAAGTACGAGATTTCAGCAAATGATGCGATACGAGAAGCACTTTCTATGTATGAAGCGCTAGGGGATTCACGGAAACAAGAAACCGCTTTTGCCCATTTTCAGCTTGCTTGTCACCAAAGGGACTGTTGTCTGAAGTTCTTGGAGTCAGATCAGAAGAAAAGCGGCTTTTCAAAAGGTGAAAGCAATATTCTCCAGCGGGTCAAGCAATATGCTTCTCTGGCTGAAAGGAACTGGCAGAAAGCAGCAGATTTTTACGGCCCCGAAACGCATTACACGATGTATCTGACCGTATTGATTGAGAGATCCGCTCTACTTTTGAACCTTTCAAACCCTCTACGCTCAAACACGGTATGTCAACACGATTTGTATTTTAGAATATTATGGCACTTACCTGTTACATCTGTAACATAAGTCTCATTTGATTGTTATTTATTTATGTTTTATTAATTATCGAATTGTATATTTAGGGTTTGGTTTATGTTCGATTCTCGAGCAATGAAAGAAGCTAGCTAAGTATTATTAAGTACATTAGTTTAGTAAGCTATATTCTCTCGAACTTCATAATCTGGTCCCTACAGTTTACTCATCAATGCACTTTGCCCACTTAATTTTCATTTTGATGAAGTCGAGAGAAAAATGTACCACAAATGAAAGTTTGTGGGCCAAATGTACTAAAGGTGTTAGTAGGGCTGGCAAACCCGTCCCTTGGCCTTTAAAGTTCCCTAATTGTGTTTCGAGACCAGTAGTTGTATGTACCGGAATGTGGCACTAAACAAAATTCAAGGAGCAAAGTGCACCGTAAATAAAATTTGCGGAATATTATCGTCAATTAGTTTTAAGTTTACGGTTGATATTCTTCATGAAAGTTATTTATTTATCAATGGGACTCTCAACCGCCGCATTGTTTTGTTGTTTTAGATGCTGGAATCGGCGCTCTTGCAAATGCTCGAGGGACATAAAGTCCCAAAAACGCCCTTCGACTCATTGAAGGACGATCATCCCGAGCTGCACTCCCGGTTTTGGGATCAATTGCGGATGCTGCTGAAGAAAATGTTGGTCGCCGCCATTTCAGGCGGTGCAAACATGAGTTCCGTTTCTCCGGCGACTTCTCCATCCAGTGACGCCAGGAAGCTCCGGGAGATGTATGGCAAATCTCTAAAGTCCTCGTCTTATAGTCAACTGAATGAAGTTTATTCCTTGTGGACATCATAGTGTTTCGGGCAAAGTGTGTTTAATGTCTGTTAATCAGGATTCTTCTGGAATTTACTTTAATTATGATTTTTGTAACATTATAATTCCATAAAAATTAAAAAAAAAAAAACGACTTTTTTACAGGGATGGAAATTTGAGGTGAGACTAGTCATGATAAAGCAAATTAAAAATAAATAAACTGTCTATCAGCATAAGAGAAATAAAAAGACCGAGCCTTTTTTTACATTATAAAGTTATATATATATATATATATATATATATATATATATATAGGCGAGTAAGGTTTGAGTTTCGAGCTTTAATTTAAAGGTCTCAATTATATATATAATATATGTTATTTTTATTTTAATTCAAAAATTCAAAAAAATTAATATTTTAGATACTTATTTACTTGACTGCGATGGTGTACCAGGCATATACTGTAATCGTAGTCATTGTATTTGTAATATAAAAATAGTATAATCCAACCATTTCTTAACCTGTTCAACTCTTTTCTAGTGACAAAGCTTAAATAATCGAAATTTTATGTTTAAAGCTCTAACATAAGTTTAATTTTTTTTTTATATAAAAAAATAAAATAACTAGACCCCGGAATTACAGACGTAAAAGCAATTGTTATTTATGTGGTTATAACTCTTTGATATGAGTTTAGTATAGCTACGTTTTCAACCGGAAATTCTCGCCTCTTGCACGTCGGAGCTCCAAGATTAGCGGTTTCTAAACTTCAACCTTCGAGAGAGGAAATCGTTTTTTTTTTGTCCATATTTTAAAATAATAAATAAACATAAAATTTTATTAATAATTCCATAAATTTATTAAGGATTCGTTAGTTTTCTTTTTTGGATTTATTCATTTCGAGCGATAAACTACTGTACTGATTACTTAGATTAGATCTTAATAAGTATAACGATCAGCAGATCAAATTTTTTTTATTGGGGAGCTAAAAAATAAAATCAATGACATGTAGTTATTAAATACAATTTTCTCGTATGACATTTTATATCAATTATTATAATAATTTTCTGGTTTTATAATTATATGTATGCAACTAAATCGTTGGTCATTTTATTTCCTTTTATATCATCCAATCTTCAACGATTTATAAATCGAAATCGATCGTTTTTTTTTTTTTTTACATATTATTCAAAAAGTTTACTGATGGTTTTTCAAAATTAATATTACTTATGAGTATATGCATTATATTCAATGTATTTTATAGTGGATATAAAATAAATAAAAAAAACTTTAAGACATTAAGGATTTTTAATATCTTGAATCATATGGTGAAGACTTAAAAACATTAATTCGTAAAAAAAAAAAGACTTTAAAACATTAAGGATTTTTAATCTCTTGTATAATAACTCTAAAACACAAGGGCAAGAAAATGCCAATTGAAAAACTATTAGTGAAAAGACATAGGCCTTTTGATTTTTGTATATTAACTTTAAAATATAAGGGTAAAATGAAAATTAAAAAACAGTGAGCGAAAAGTTGTACGTCTTTTGTAATAAATTTTAAAATTTAAGTGGAAAATGATAATAGCAAAACTATCCCTTCCTCTCCATGCCCCGAGCCCCTGATTCCCGAGTCCTATGTTTGTCGTCTTAATCGGAGAAAACCTCAATGACGGAAGCGAAGAACAAAAGGACTTATCTTTATAATGTTTTTAACTTATTGTTTTATGTGCATTTTTCGTAACATATAAAAATTGAGCTCATTTTGTCAAAAGTCAAAGCCCACTGAAAAAAGTCAAAGCCTGTCATGGTAAGTCAAGGCCCATCACCAACGGCATAAGCACGGGACCGAAGAACTAAGACGTTGGCGAGGCCCGGGGCCCAAAAGGCGACGAGAAGCATCAGAGATCCTTTTTGCAGGCAAGGGGCCCCGACGACCCCCCTATTGCAGGGAGAAATTCGCAGGACGCCTGAAATGACAATATTCAGGGAAATGGGAGGCTCCCATGGGTGCAATTCCCAGGGAATTCGCAGGCCCCAAGGGGTGCAATTCCCAGGGAATTCGCAGGCCCCTAGGGTGCAATTCCATGAAGTTATTTTCCTATAAATAGGAGCCTTCCCCCCTTCATTTTGACTCACTCACAGCTTTCTCCAGAGCTTCTCTCTCTACAAACTCGTCTACTCTAAGGAGGAAAGGACTTGAGTTAAGAGCTGAGATCGATCTAGAAGCAGAGTCTTAGGCCTGAGAAGAAAGTTTGTTCGATGGGTCAGCTAAGGCGTCCCTTGCTAGGTGGGAAACCACCCACCACCTGTGAGGTCGACTGAGACGGAGCTTCCCTTCGTCGGGACAAGGCCCCTCGTCATACGAGGCCACCTACCCCGCAAGGTCGACAAAGACGGAGCTTCCCTTCGTCGGGACAAGGCCCCTCGTCATACGAGGCCACCTACCCCGACAAGGTCGACAAAGGAGCACACCTCGTCAGGTCAAGGCTCCCGTTGTACTTCCCCAACACGAGGGAGGTTCGACAGTGAGCTTGCCAGCACCAACGAGGTCGACGAAGAGCACATCACGCCGTTAATACCCAGCCATCGGGCCACGGGTCACTCCCGCACCGCCAATAACGGCACTTCCGACGAGTCAAACCCCACCGTCATTCACCCGCCATTTTTATCACTAACCCCGAACTACGTGGGACCTGATTCTATTAAACTGAGATAGATAGACAGCCTCGCCCAACTATATGCGACGGGGCACGGGCCTATTCTACCCTTTCTTTGCAGGTCCTCCCTCGCCATAGGAGCTCGCCAAGGAAGGAAAAGCACGAAGAATCATCAAGACTAACGTGGAGCTTCATCAAGACCGGAATTCGCCCTGACGAGGACATCGCCAAGACAAGGATTCCGCCTAGACGAGGAGCTTCGTCGTGAACTGGACTTCGCCTCTGTTAAGGTCAGATTTTGTCAAATCATCCCTCAACACTATTGGTGTCGTTTTATATGCAAACGACATCAAATAGAGGCGAGATCACTTGAAGATTCCAGGCCCATCAGAAGGCAGGGTGAATTAAGGCCCAACAAGCGAGGAAGTCCATAAGAAGTCATCATCATTCAGAGCCCAAGCTCTCATTGCGACAAGATAGCGCATCGGATAGAAGCTCATCGAAGGAGAGCCTCATCGAGAAAACCAATTCGAATTAAAAGAAGAAACTACTCGAGATCGCAAGAAAGAAGGAAAGCCAGCTCATTCAGTTGAGGATTTCGTGGGATACCCAACGCGTATAAGGGAGGTCAACAACGATCATAGCGAAAGAGAATGAAACCCTAGCACAATTCGTGGGAACAATCTAGAAGATCTTCAATCCTATAAATATGCATGTAAATTCAGAGTAAAAGGATGGAGTATCCATAACATCGTGAGTTAGAGAGAATAATTCTTGAGTCTTTGAGTTTGCTTATTCAGAGTATTCTCGATCTCTCAAGAATCAGAGTGTGTAATCTTCGATTGTCCGAGCTATTAAATGGAAGAAACCGAGTCCTTTCGGGATAAATAAATCAGGGAATAATCGTGTATATATTTTATTGCATTCTTTACGGTTTTTCTTGTGACTGTAAGGTGGTGAAAATCGCCCTCTACAGCCTCCACCAAGGAAGTTCGCCGAGGATCGTCAACGATAGCCCGGAGATTCGTCTAAGACGACGGGATCGCCTCCAGCTTAAACGATCATCAGTGTCAACCAGCGTTGACTCAGAATTCAATCATCCTTGTGTTCAGCGGGTCAATTCGGGGCCCGAACCTTGGATACAACATTAAGTTAAAGCCATTTTTACGCATTAACACTTATGTTTTTTTATATTTTATTTTTAATTCAAAAAATAATTTTAAAATTATGTTCTTAAAATAACTTTTGATAAATTCAAAATGATAGAGGGCCACAAGATTTGACCGAGTATAAAATTCAGTTGCCAAAGAGGCAAACTCAACTGACAATGAAAAAGAGGGGCCACGACCACCTTAGTTTTGGCCGTGGATCTACCCTAGGGTAACGATCATATCATAATTTATCGATACCTAACTATTAATATACGATAAAGCAAACAGAAATTGAAAAATGGCGATACTTAAACCATTTTTTTCTTTCACCGAGGAAAACTTAAGAAAGACTGTAAAAAAAAAAAAAAAAAACTTAATTCTTAAGATTTTCATGTACATATATATATATCATGGTTTCGATTTTCGCGATAATCGAGCGATAATCGAGCGATTTATCGCTGAAAACCACTTCTCGGTAACTTATCTCCTTTAATCGTTATCTTTTTATACTTATCGCGATTTTTCGATTCGAAAAGCAAGTCACTTATCTCTCAAACTTATCAAGTGTATTTTCTCGAAAAGCAAGCTACTTTTCGGTCAAAAACGATAAGTCAACCCTGGTATAAAATTTTCTTTTTTTGCGGCAGAAGTTCCAACTTCTTTTAATTTCGAAATTTAAATGTATTTTTAGTGATTTTTTTAGTAGATCTTTAGTGTTTTGATGTTTAAATGTTGTATATGTATGAATCATGTCAATTTTTCACATTTTTATTCTATATTTGTAGTAGTTACTTAGAAAGCTATTAGGTTGAATGAAAGTTAAACTTTGAGTTTCATATTAGTTTAATTGTTGTTGAAATTCATTTTTTTTAAGTATATGATGGAATATAGATGAATCAAGATGGTTTGTGTGATTTTTATTGAATTTTTGCAGATTTGGGTTAAATTTAAGGGTTTATGCAAATTATTTCTAATTGCGACAAAAGTACCAATTTTTCTAAAAATATTGAATTTGATATATTTTAATTTTTTTCTGTAATTTTATTTTGTAACATTGTATATAATTAGGAAACTATTAGTTTGACATAATTATTTTTGTAATTGATGTCTTTCTGAATTATGACCTTATTGCGGCAAAAGTACATATTTTTTGAAATTAGTTAAGTTAAGCTAGTTAGTCTATTTTTTTTTATGTAAAATAATTTTATAACATTGTATATAACTTATAAAATGTGAGATTGACATAATTATTTCTAATTCAACATTTTCCCGAATTGCAACCTTATTGCGGGAAAAGTAAATATTTTTTTTGAAATTGGTCAAATTGAGCTATTTCTTCGTTTTTTTTTTATGTAACTTCATTTTGTAACATTGTATATAATTCTTATACTGTGATTATGACATAATTTGTTTTGTAATTTGAAGTTTTTCAATTATTAAGGAAAATATACATTTAGTATTTTATGTTATAAAAAAATATTTTATGTATGAAAATATATATGAAAATATTTTATAAGTTTTCCATCGATAAATCTATCGATAAGCGATTAATCCATCGATAAGTTCGATAAGTTTCGGTAACGGCAAACGATAAATTTTATAGGTTTTCCATCGATAAATCCATCGGCAAACGATTACTCCGTCGATAACGGCAAACGATTTATCGGCAAAAACGGCATTAGAATCCTTGATATATATTCTCTTTCTTGTACGCGAAGAAGGCAAAGCCAAATCCGGTGGACCCCACAAAACAAGAAACCTCCTTTTATCTTAATCCTTAAGCCAAAATATACTAAATAAATAAAAAAATAGAAAAATGAAATCCACAACACATAATTATCGATCTCAATTCTCAGATTCTTGTCTATAAATATCTCACCTCACGATGCCGTTTCCAACAACCACCTTCCTCTTCATCTCCATCTCCATCTCCATCTCTCTGCTTCTCTCCATCGCCATGGCCGATTCCTCCTCTGCTCCGCCTTCCTCCGCCGTCCACATCGTCTACACCGAGCAGCCTCCGCCCACCGAGGAGACCGAGGCCTACCATCTCCGAACCCTAACCTCCGTCCTCGGAAGGTAAGCCTCCTTCGCTTCTGCTCTGTTTGTTTCCCGAGAAAGCTGGTTTTTGTTGCTGACGCCTTGGAATCGGACAGCAAGGAGGCGGCGAAGGAGGCTCTGGTCTACAGCTACAAGACGGCGGCGAGTGGATTCTCCGCCAAGCTCACTCCCGAGCAGGTGGCCCAGATTTCAAGTGAGTGCCTTTCTCCTCTTGGTTCTCTCGTTTTTAGCTGATTTTCTGTGCTTTGTGGAATTGTGTGATCTATGTGTTCCCAGTGATATATCATGATATTCTGTTTGGATGAATGAATTCGTAGTCACTTTCATTATGTTGATCGGCTTCGTAACTCGTAAAATTCTGGGTTTGTAGCTCATATATATATATATAGATATATGTGGATTTAAGATGAAACAAAATCATTTTGATAGTCCAAACCAACAAGAATGGAAAGTTATTAAGCTGCTGATGCAAATCACAAATTCGTGATCTTTCAGACTATAACAATGTGTGATTGTTTAGTATCAGTACGACTTTGTGATATATTAGTGCAAATTTGGTTGGGGTGAATCCGAGTAATGCATCGGGTTGTATGGTTCTGAATCCGAAATTCATAATTCACATCCCTATTTACAAATATATCAGGATATAACAAGGTCAGCTTGTTGCTGAATTTGTTAAGAAATTAGTCTTAACTCAAATACTTTGATCCTGAAACAAATAGAGAATCTTCCAATCTTCATATCTATTTGTCATTGTTGCAAAGCGGCCATGAAATAAACTCAGACATCAATTGAAAGAAAAACTAAACACACTTTGAAATCTCTCAATTCCTTAGTTCTGATTGAATTCTGTCACATCCTTATGATTGAGCGTTTTGATCTGATCGGTTATGAATTTTTGTACGGGCAGAGCAACCGGGTGTTCTTCAGGTTGTCCCGAGCCGGAAGCTGGAACTGCATAATCCTCCTGGCAAAGGGATGCTCCACTGAATAGAAGGCTTTCGTGTATGTGCTGACAAGCCACAGTGAGAATGTGTTCTTATAATAAGGCTTCGGAACTGAGTTTACTTGAGTAACAATCTTTCATCATGTGTTTTACATAGTGCAAGAGCTGTATGTTTAATCTAAGCCGTTCATCATGAGATTTGCATGATCATAGCATCATCCTAAACATATGCGGTACAATTGTCGAGGATTCGAACGTTACTTGGTTCCATGACGTTCGATCGGAATTCAATGAAGTAGTGAGAGCCGGCTTGCTCTTGTTGCATGAACTCGTAGCTGCTATCAACGTTGTGAATATAGCGCACCAGATATGTAGTATATCACAAAAATCCGGATTCATCATTCGGAACCGGAGTGTTATGGTTCCAAATCTTTTAAAAAAAAAAAACATTATTTTAATATAAATTTATCTTGTTAGATCTTGATTTCAAGTTAATTCGAATCTGTGGATGAAATAATAAGAATTAACATAATTAGAAAATTCTTGTTTCAATTTTTTCTCGAAACAATATTTTTGGTTTCCAGAGATATAATTTTTGGTTTCTAATGTATCCCCATTAGTTGTAATGAAAATTTGTCCTTAATTACAACGGCACGTTGTATATAGAAATTTGGGGTTTATTTTTGTTGTCCGATCTCCTGAAATTTCCTCAAATAGACAGACATTTCTTCGATGAGCTCCGGTATTAGTTTACGACTTGAATTTGAAAGTCCTGACATATCTAATCGAAATTTTGCTTCTTGGTAACAAGAACAGTCATAACTTAGTAATATGATTACAATAGGATTTGTTAGGGAACGACTTACACGTCTGTGTTGAAAAATGGAGCAAGTGTGAGATGTCATATAGTCATCCTCAGAGGCAAGGGACAAATTGCCGAACTTGTCCATAAATCGGTTACCGTTTTCGACGAATTTATTGATTTTTTGCCGATTACTCAATGAAAAACTTATAAAACTGTAACTTATCGGAAGCAATACTTTCTGATAGAAACTTATAACCAAAAATTAAGTATATATTTACCCAATTTTTAAAAAGTGTGTTAAAAATATCAAAACTAATAACATGTCATGATATCTATTCTATTCACTAATGAGTACTCAATAAATAATATCATACACAAACATATGCAATTAAAAAGTCATACACAAACACAAATAATTTCATCACAAGTCTCAAATCTAAAACACGTAGATAATAAAACATACTCTCAAACAACTCCCAAGTCTCAGCTACCAAACATGAAGTCTCAAAACTCAATACCAAATTACCAACAATGATGGTAAGGTCATATCACCACTACTAATAGCAACTCGTCCGACGTCAGAAAAACGAGGATCTCTTGTGTGCTTCCATAACACTGACACCACTTGCTTGAAGATGCATGTTCAGATATGTATTCCAAAACAATCCATATTGTTCATAATGCGTGCGGAAGTTACTTACGTGGTAGTCATATACGGCTTGATCCGTAAAGATGCCACGAGAAGGATAGAGCGGATGCGTCCAAACTTCGTTCTCACACACCGGGTTAGGAAAAGCAAATTGATTACTAGATGAAGTTTCAAATGACATTGTCTGGAAGTACTCGGACATGTCATCGACGAGGTTTTCGCTCTGATATTCACTTCCAAAGTAGAATCCAACAGCAGAAGATCCTTCGTCTTGTTGATGAGGAGGATACTAGTTGTCGCCATACTGTCGATCAGCAATGTATCCCCCGCTGGCAGGGGTGTAGCTCGGGCGGTACATATCACCTGTTTTTAATCATATTAGTTAACATTCGTATATACATGCAACCAAATTAAAATAAACGATACATGCAAAGAAAAATATTAATAACCTGTATCAGACCCTTCGAATGTAGATGCTCCCTACTCTCCCTGGGCACCACCTCCTCCGCCACCCCACCCACCCTGGGTGCTACCTCCTCCGCCACCATACCCACTATATGATAGGCTATGGGAAAGAGAAGTACGACGAGTAGTCGTATGATGACTATTGGTACCGGCCACAACATGTGTGGACCCGCAATCAGATCCTCCATAAACTCTTGGGGGGTCGGGAATGGGACCGAGTCTTCGCTCACCCAAGACTTGGCTGATCACTATTCAAATGTTTCAGCCTCGTTAGCAATCTCTGGGTCCGGGTTCCCTTTGTCGTCATCGAGGTGAACTGGTCGTATCCACTCTAAAATTGCATCATAGACATTGCAACCTGCTGAAGCCATAGCCAAAGATCGCTGGAGGTAATCCTAAGGAGCGGCTTTGTCCACCTGATCATATTGCGCCTTCATGTCTCGTAGTGCTAGCTTCTGATTGTAATTGCAGAAGACTAGCTTCTCCAATTTTTTGTACGCCAGATGTTTACGAAGCTTGGTATGGATCAAGGAAAAAGTGCTCCAATTTCTCTCGCAAATTGAAGCCGAAGCGGTCCGAGACAAAATCCTAACCACTAGCTTCTGTAATGTGGGGCATGAACTCCGAAAGACGTTCCACCACTCAGCTGTAAATAAAAGAATGTAATATAATTAGTTAGATCAATGTTTAGAACTTAGCATGTTTAATGTTATATAATCACTTTATTTTTTTCTTACCTAGTGCAAGAGAATTTAGTGCGGCCATTATTGCCCGCTCGTGCAATGGACCCACAGCGCCGCGAAACCGCACACACTACAATACAAACAAGTAAGTTATATTTTATTTAATTACAAGAAATAAAATTACACAATTAAATTAAGATCTTACCTCTTCTGCGAGATGTGTCACGTCTCCATGGGAAACAAACGGTCGTAGACCCTCGTGACTTCCGCGATGGCATTTGTCGGCATCTCAATATCTCGGTTGTACACGAGTTTAGGATTCAGAAAATGGGGTGCAATATGCATATGATGTTCCAAGTTTCGATGCCATCTAGCTTCCAATATATCGACAGCCCATTGCTTCCCATGAAATGCACCCAGTTCCGCTTTCATACTTTCGAACAACCAATAGACCATGCCCATTGTCGGATGCACCTCAGTGTCGACTTAACGGAGTGCCCCGTACATCGAGTTGAAAACTGCGATGGCTTTGTCAATCTGTACCCAAAAATCCTCGTCCAAGACTAACCTTGCCAAATGCTCTCCCTTCTCTCAAATTCTTGAACGTCGATTCCTCCCACCAATCAAATATGAACATCGCCTTCAGCCTGGACTTCTTCCCCCGTAAGCTTTGCACTGAGAGAAATTTTGTCGCAAACCTCGTCGGCCCTGGACGAACACTTTTGCATGCCTTTCTAATGTTGTCGAGTACATAACCGTGGCTGTAGAAAAACTTGGTGATGATTTTGCACCCCTTCGCGGCCTTGCGGATGCTTAGCCTATCACCAATATCGTGAAACATCAACTCGATATAGCGAGCAGCGCACGGTGTCAAATACAAATTATATTTTCTCATTAAATCTTTGCCCGCTCTTTTGTAGGCCACGAGTCCGTCACAATTTGCACGACGTTGTGCTGACCGATCTCCTTGATTACTTCAGAAAATATCTTGAACAAATAGCTCGCACTTTTGGAGTGCGCGGACACGTTGATTGACTTAATGAACACCATCTTCTCCGCGGAAAAAGCCATTATGTTCAAGATTGACATATTCTTCGGTCCGGTCCAACCGTCCGACATAATGGTCACGCCGAATGCCCACCACATGGGAATGTGGTGTTGTTTGTACTTTTGACATTCCTCGTACTCAAGCCTCAAAATACTTGCCCGCGATGTTGTGCGCTGACAAATACGGGCATCCAACGTCTACAAGAATAAATGCAATATTATCAATACATAATCGGATATTCAAATCTTACAATCATAAACATAAAGTCATAAATTAAAGTACCTGCTTGAGAAAAACAACATGTTGTGGATGTGATAGTCATCTGCGTGGCACCACGAAAACCCTTTCATGATGAAATATTTTGCTATAAATCTTCCAACTTTCAAAATCACCTTCGGTAAAAAGGGAGGTGGCGCCACCTGAAGCACTTCCATCACCTCTAGATTGGTCCTCTTCCCATTTCTTTACGGGGATTCCTAACTTGCTTCGCCATTTCTCTTTCAAATTTAGAGTCGTCTTCATAGGAAGATCCACCAACGCTATGCAAAATACCTAACCGTACGTTTTGGTTGAAATATGCCTCTTCTGTTTCTTCTTCTGGGCACTCAAAAACGCCCCCTAATGAGGTTACATATGTTGTTGGGGATTTCGGTAAACGGTGCAATATTTTTACCCTTATCCATTCCACTCAAATGCTTCTTCATTCTATTGATTCTGCTACCATTAATCTCTTTGCCGCAGTAATTGCATTGGAATCCGGAGTTGTTGATCGGATCCCCAATAGGAGTTCAATGCTCCTCTTAAGTTGGTCTTTATTCATTCTGAACATAAACAACAAGACGAATGGCGAGAATGGTTAAAAAATATACAAAATACTAACATTAGGTACTTTTGCCTTTTTTTTAACTTCAAATAGGAAATTAAATTGCACCAAATCTCATATTATTATAGGAATATATATATATATATATATATATATTTAATGACAGATAACAGCAATAAAAATGAATAAAATACCTTAGAAATCACAAAAGATAAACTTCTAATACTTTTGCCGCAATTGAAGAAACATCCGGATTAAGCTCAAATCTGCAATTAAGTTGCACCAAAATCTCGTAGTATTATTTCAAAAAATATTTACCTAAGAAAAATAGCAATAAAATGAATAGATTACCTCAAAAATGGCAAAATATGAACTTCTAAGACTTTTGCCGCAACTAAGGTAAATTTCAAATTAAGCTCAAATCTAAAATTAAATTATAGAAAAATATCTGTTCTTTTTCTTTCAAAATATATTTAATAAAGGAAAGCACCTAAAAAAAAGAAAAGATTACGGCCCAGTTTGGTATTGATGTGTTGTTTTCATAATTGCTTTTAAAAATTACTGACAGATGAAGTGCTGTCAGAGAAAGTAATTTACTGTTTGGTTAATCAAAATGAAAAATTATTAATTTTTTAAAAGTTTCAGTTTAGTGTTTGGTAAGCAGTTTTACTATATTAGCTTTTAGAATTTTAACTTTACTCTTTAACCGTTTTTAGTTTTTAGTTTTTTTTTACATTTAAAAGCTAATTAAGTAAAAGTGCTTACCAAACACTAAACTTGAACTTTTTTAAAAAATAATTGTTTTTCATTTTAATTAACCAAACAATAAATTACTTTCTCTGACAACACTTCATCTGATAGTAATTTTTAACGCAATTCTGAAGACAACACAACAATGCCAAACTGGGCCATTATGCCACTGGAAAAGCTAAACTTTGTATTGAAGTGCATCTATGGTAACTTAGCAAACATAAATATTAACTTAAAATTCTAAAGAAAGCAAAAGCGCACACACATATATATATAAGCAATACCAAACGGGGCTACCTCACAAACCGCAAAAGATGAACTTCTAAGACTTTTGTCGCAATTTAGCAAAAATCCGAATTAACCTCAAATCTGAAATTAAATTACACCAAAATATCAAATTATTATTTCAAAAAATATATAGTGAATGAAAACACCAAAAAAAATAATGAATAAATTACCTCACAAATCGTAAAAGATGAACTTATAAGACTTCTGCTGTATTTACGGAAAATCCAAATTAAACTCAAATTTGCAAAAAAAATATCACAAATCGTAAAAGATGAACTTATAAGACTTCTGCTGTAATTACGGAAAATCCGAATTAAACTCAAATTTTCAAAAAAACAAAATATACCAAAATCATAGATTAATATTTCAAGAAATAATTAACGAAAGAACACCTAAAAAAATGAAAAAATTAGTTCAAAAATTTTAAAATATCAATTTCTAGACTTTTTACACAATAAAATGTAAAAGCAATAAAAAAGCTTGTAGTCAGAAAATGCAAGACCTCAAGGCTCTAAAAATTTTCAAACATCCACATTTCTTAAAAACTACAATATGTTTAACCTCATAACGTCAAATAGTCATTAAACATAAGTAAATTTCTATTATATTCCTAAAATCAAAACTTTATATACTTTTGTCTAACAAGGATAATATTCCGAAAATAACCTAATTATAACAAGATAATAAAAAAATAAGTCATCAAAACATGATTTCATCCTAAAATGTCCTTAATAATTCAAAAAAATAAACAAAATATGTTAAAGCAATCTTTTATCAATTCTAAACATAAACCCTAGGGACACTTAACCTTTTACTTTCCAACTAATGAAAATACCTTAGAAAACATCTAAAACGAGTATATAGAAAGAAAAAAAAACGATTGATTCATGTAGATTTAACATTATGAGTCATTTGTCTTCCTAATTATACAAAAAATTGAAGAAAAAAATCGGATTAAAACTGATAAACTACAAACTTGCAAAACTTTTGCCACCCACATGATAATCCACGAAAAAGGTGAAAGATTCGAAAAGAGAAGCACTTACCACCTCGATTTTTGTCGTGTTGTATAAAAAATTGGAGGGGACCAGCGAAAAGGGCGAGAAAAGAGGGCTGGAGGTAGGGTTTCCACGAAAAAACATTATTTATACCCTGAAAAAGTTTTTTAATATTGCTCGAAAAAGTACCAATTTTTTTGCTCATTTTACACTGCGCCTAGCAATTATCGTTTGCTGTCAGCCTTGGCAATTTTTGCGATTTTTGACCAAAATCTTATAAAACGATAACTGTTATAGTGGATTATTTACCGATGACCATCGGCAAACTCGATAATCGTCGATTATTGACGATAACCAAAATTTGTTCATTGCTAAGAGGAATAAAATTGATATAAATTCGAAGATTTTCTCTCAATAATTGCAACTTAAAAGTCTTCTTTCTGGAACTTTTCAAAGACTAGCTTCTTAATTGAAGTTTTGTTTGTGATTTTTATGGTAAATTTGTTGGGTTTTTCGATGACTTTTCTCAATCCCGAGGCGGAAATCACGGGATATCATCGAACAATAAAGATCTAGAATAAATTCGAGAACTAAGATATCGTTTAGAGGTCGTTACCAAACTTTGGTACTTTTGTCAACTGTACCAAAAATAGCCGATTCCTTGGTTTTGGTGCTTGTCGATTGCTCCTTGTTCGCGGATTCCAGCGCCTCAAAATGTTGCGCCTCTATTTCGTCCACCACGTCACTCGGGAACGTCTTAGATGACCGGAAAACACCTTGGAGGATAGGTTAGATCCTTGTCGGTGTTTAGATGATCAACCGTTGATCGAACCGGGGAGCTAGCCACGAATTCGACTCGTGAGGAGGAGAGCTCGAATTCCTAGGAGGCTAGGTTTAGGGTTGTGTGTTCAATTATGAGTCATGATTGGGTATTTATAATACCTTATGATCATGCCCTAGTGGGCTTTCTTAAAGCCCACCTAGTGGGATTTCTAAAAGCCCAATCATTAATTAATTAATCTATTATTAATTAATATGAATCATAATTAATACTTGGGCCTGAATGGGCCCATAATTTCGGTTATGGTATCGGTTCGATATCCGATAACCCGAGAGATACAATATCGGGTTCGGGCATAACCTACTATCTCCCACTTGCACGAACGCACCGGATTGGTTATCTCCGTGCACGCACTGCACATAAAGTATTACTCGAGAATGCCGCCTTGGGTTAGATGTACACTCTCTCAGCTACTCATGCCTGGTTCATCAAAGTTACAAGCGTAGTTTGTTTCATTGTAATTTAATCATCATACTCCGTTTCCGTTGCGAGTTCGGTGTGACTCTATAGGATTCTATAGTGTTGGCCACATACTCATATGAGTATGCAAGAAGTAAGTGGCCTCCACCTAGATTTAACTCCCCCCAATGTACAAAACTTTGAATCCCCTTTTATAGATTAATCGAGGTGAACCATGTGGTTCTTTGCGATTAAAATAATGTATATGACTGATTCCTTCAACATCTTTTACATCTCTAGATGACGCACAGGTCATGGTTTGGAACATCTGTTAAGCCTTGATCTAATTTTCTGATTCAGGTATAAGTATTGAAATATTAAAACAAAAACTCTTTTGATTTGCCTGTGGCCACATATTTCATTTTACTTATACTATTAAGAAGGCCCTGAGTGTATTGCCCCAAAAGGAATGGGGAGATGCATGTTTTCTTGAAACGTCATCCCATCCTACAAGGTTCATCACACGCCCAACTACAGCTGTTATGACTTTCCAGTTACGGTAAGCGTTGAGTTGTAATCTAAGCATGCGACTTACCCAGTGATGGACTCATGATGTTCTCAAACTTTGGAGTCTCTTCATATCTCTAAGTTTCTCAGTGTCCCCTTGTACCAAGGTTTTTGTTTCCATGTGAGAATACTTAGAGTGAGAGTCTTCCAGCACTGCTAGTCTTTCTGACTAGTGCCTACATGTATAAGAATATCTCTTAGATATCAAGGACTTCTTCCTTTTATCTTAACAACATGTACCAGTCAATTATGAAAATCATTGATAGTCCCTCTTTGTTTCTTCATAATGATTTCTTTGACTGGGGAAATTTAAGATTATCTTGAAGACATCTTAGGAACTACATTTGTATAGCTTGATATCAATGATTTTTAAATAAAATATTGATATGAACCTTTTAAACGATGAAACTTGCCTTTTAAAGAAATAATAATGTGCTTCAAATTAAATGAATAATAATACTTACATAAAATTTGTCCCCGAACCAAAATCAGGTTCAGTTAATAAAATGGTAGTAGACATCTATGGGTTCTTTATCCCAATGCTTTCCGCATGACGAAAATGCTTTTCTTTCGACAAAGACTTTGTCATCGGATCTGCTACATTTTCTTCAGTGTCTACTCTCTTCATCTCTATGTCCTTCCGATCAACAATGTCTCTGATCAGATGGTATTTTCTGAGTACATGCTTCGCTGTCTTGTGTGATCTTGGTTCCTTGGCTTGTGCTATAGCTCCGTTGTTGTCACAGAACAGCTTCACATGATCACCAATGCTAGGAACTACACCAAGATCAGAAACAAATTTCTTGATCCATACAGCCTCTTTTGCAACATCAGATGAAGCAATGTACTCAGATTCTGTGGTTGAATCAGCTACCGTAGCTTGTTTACTACTGTTCCACGTAACAGCACCACCATTTGCACAGAATACATATCCTGTTTGAGATTTGAAATCATCCCTGTCTGTTTGGAAGCTTGCATCAGAATATCCTTCAAAAGTTAATTCTTTTGCACCACCGTATGTCAAACATCTATCTTTTGTTCTGTTTAAATAACGCAAGATATTCTTAACGACTGTGTAATGGTTAAAACCAGGGTTGGATTGAAATCTACTTGTCATGCTTAAGGCAAAAGCTACATCTGGTCTTGTACATATCATTGCATACATTATTGAACCAATAGCTGAAGCGTATGGAATTTTCTCCATACTTTTGATTTCTTCTGAAGAAACCGGACATTGCTTCTTGGTCAAGTATGCCTTATGGGTCATCGGTGTAAAATCTTTTTCCGATTTGTCCATTTTAAACCTTTTAACAATTTTGTCAATATATGTACCTTGACTTAGAGATAAGATTCTTTGAGTTCTATTTCTTTGAATCTTTACGCCCAGTATATAGGCGGCTTCTCCTAAGTCTTTCATGGAGAAACATTTTCTCAACCACTCCTTCACTGTCTGGAGTTCAGATGTATCGTTTCCTATTATCAGTATGTCATCTACATAAAGAATCAAGAAAACTATTTTGCTCCCACTCGATTTGATATATACACAAGGATCGTCTTTGTTCTTAACAAAACCAAAATCAGTAATTGATTCATCAAAACGACGATTCCAGCTTCGAGATGCTTGCTTAAGACCATAAATTGATCTTTTCAATTTGCAAACCTTGTTTGGATGTTTGCGGTCTATGAAACCTCCAGGCTGTGTCATGTACACATCCTCTTCGAGAACACCATTCAAGAATGCGGTTTTCACGTCCATTTGCCAGATTTCATAATCATGAAATGCTGCAATGGCTAGCAAGATTCTTATGGACTTAAACATTGCAACAGGAGAGAAAGTTTCATCATAGTCAATACCATGAATTTGTCGATAACCTTTAGCGACTAATCTTCCTTTGTAAGTTTGTATTTTGCCATCCATGTCGATCTTCCTTTTGAAGATCCATTTGCAACCAATGGGTTTGAACCCTTTGGGAGCATCAATGAGGTCCCATACTTCGTTGCTATACATGGATTTCATTTCAGAGTTCATGGCTTCCAGCCATTTGTCTGAGTCATCTCCTGACATTGCTTCGTTAAAAGATTCAGGTTCTTCACCATCATCTTCATGAACAGTTTCATCTTCTATTGAAACAAGAAGGTTCAATTTAAGAGGAGGTTGACTCTCTCTGATTGATCTTCGTGATGTAAGTGTGTAATTTGGTTGCTCACTAATCCCATCTTGTATAGGTACATCGTATAGAACTATATTTTCTTGAGGTTCTTCGTTGACGATCGCATTTTTAACTTCTTCGTTTAGAATAACGTTTTCTATTTGGTTATCAATCATGATCTGATCACGATGTTCGTAACCCGATGTGTGAGTACCTTCTGTGTCCGTTTCTTGTTCTTGAGTATCTTGTGGTTCATGCTCTTCGTTAAGAACAATGTTTCTCCCACTAGACTTTCTAGAGAGAAAATCTTCTTCTAAGAAAACACCGGTTTTTGGCAACTATAATTTTGCCTGTGTGTTTCTTATAGAAGTAATACCCAGGGGTTTCCATTGGGTATCCCACTAAGTTACATTTAACCGACTTGGGACTGAGCTTTTCAGACGTTAGAGTCTTGACATATGCCTCACATCCCTAGATTCTCATGAAATGCAAATCCGGTATTCTTCATTTCCACATCTCATATGGGGTTGAAGGAACCGTCTTAGATGGCACACAGTTCAGTGTGGTAGCTGCTGTCATAAGTGCGTGTCCCCATAGGGACTCAGGTAAGTCAGTTTTATTCATCATCGATCGAACCATGTCCATCAAGGTTCGATTTCTTCTCTCAGATACACCATTTAGTTGGGGTGTACCTGGAGGGGTCAGTGATGAAATGATTCCCATGTCACGGAGGTAAGTTTTGAAATCATCGCTCAAGTATTCGCCACCTCAATCTGATCGTATGGCTTTAACTTTTCTTGCTAATTGATTTTCAGCTTCATTCTTGAATTGCTTGAACTTTTCAAGTGATTCAGATTTGTTTTTCATTAAGTATACAGAACCGTATCGACTGAAGTCATCAATGAAGGTGATGAAATACCTAAAACATCCTTTAATTATGTGATGCACTTTGGACAAATCAAAATTTATAGACATTTAAGTATTATATTAAGAATGTCTATAACTTCCGAACTATTGGAACTATAAGATTGTTTCATTATGCCCTTTAGAATTAAATATTTATGACTTATTATAAATAAGCACATTAACATTAACAAACTTAATATCATTGATAATCAAATATTCAAAATATTATTCCAAAAACAAACTTAATGGAAAATATAAACATAAACAAATTAATCATTATCCATTTGAAACTAAAGCTTAAGATGCAAAAGAAGATGGATAGCATGGATGTCTTGTTGCACGAACAGGACATTGTAAGTTTTCAGAGTCTCTACTCCTCTTCTTCTTCTTCTTCTTCCTCTACCTCTTCTTTATCAGATTCTCCTGTGTGAGAAACAAATTTTTAATAACACATGTTAGTAACTAGATTACTACATAATCAATGAATCATTAAGATTTTGGTTATAACGTTTATACCTGAGCTTGAGGGTTCGACATCGATAGTCTCAGAGACTTTGTCTGGTGACTCTTTACTCATCTTGGATTTTCTCATAGTTTCAATGTTGTCCAATTTTCTTTTTCTTTCCGCCTTCATGTTTTCTTCGCCAATTTCAAGTAAATCGACGAGGTGGTCAAAGTTGCAGTTTCCTTCAATAAGGATGTTAACTGTCTTTTGCAGTTCGGGAATGAGAGACTGGAGTATGCAAAACCTTCTCATGTCTATACCGACATAGAACCCAGATTGTTGTAGTCTGTCTTCATAGCTCATCAGCGTGTTGTAATGTTCTCTTACGGTACTGTTAATGGACATCTTCACATTGAACAATTTCCATAACAGCTGGTACCTTCTTATGGGGTTCCGATCCCCATAAGTTTTCTCAAGGTATAAGATAGTATCATGCGCATTCAAGCTCTCGATCTCACGTCCTATGATCGGCATCACAGATGACGTAATGAGTCGGTGAGCATGAATGAACTTCATTGTATAATGATGATAGCTAATCCAGTCTTCTTTTGAACCTGTTTCTCTGTCAGGCATTGTAGGCGGCAAATCCTTGGCTATGAAACCTAGATCGTCGTTCCTGAGCATTCTTTTGAATGCCTCTGACCAGGTCATGTAGTTAGAATCGTCAAGACGATTGTTTTCCACTGCAGCTTTGAACTCTTTCACTGCTTCTGAAGCCATGACATTCAACGGGTCCATATCTAATATATATAGACAGATAGTGTTAGAGATAATTATATTTTACAAATTGAAAAGTAAAATATTTAAGCACAATATTAATCCTAGTATTGACATGTAAATTATAAATTACTTATTATAATAAAGATGTTACATAAAACGATATATTATAAGGACTTTATATAATATTTCGTGATTTGTTAATGGAAAAGTTACCATCATCAATTCTATTAATTAGTCACTCAGAGAAAGTCAACAATTGCTCTAATATCCTATATTATCTCTGGCGATTAGAAAAGAAAAAACAACTTTTCATTTAGCATTCTAACCGATTTCATAAGAATTGCCTACGATATCTAATCTAATTAGAGTACTCGTTTAGGTAGACCCACGGGGTGAATCGGCGGACAGTATAGGTCGCCCTACGCGTCTAAAAGAGTGTATAAGAGTACTCCCTTGGGTTAGAGACACACTCAAAACGTTTCTACAATTAGATCGAGGACCCAGCCGGTGGAAGGCATTATACCTAATATTTATTGAGGGGTTTTATGTGATCCTAACTTTTGTCTTAAAATAAACATAGTTAACTTATTAAAATGTTTCAAGAATTAAGACAATGAATATGTAATACATAATCATATTTTGTAAAACATATTCAATGTTGTATTAAATACACTTGTGAATATATATATATATATATATATATATATATATCTCATGAAAATTTTAAAGACAAAACTTTTTATCTTTAAATAAAAGATAAAGTATCTTTAATCATAATTTATCCTTTTCTATAAATGAATAAAAGATAATTAACTATCTTTATAGATAAGATATCTTTAATCATACTTTGTCTTAATACAAAAATAAAAGATAAATAACTATCTTATAGATAAACTATCTTTAATCATAATATATATCTTTTATTTCCATTAATGTTTAGCTCTTTTCTATTACCATAATAAATAAAAGATTATTCATTGTCTTAATCTAATTAAGAATTATTGATGATAAATAAAATTTATGAACAAACAATTTGTGAATCAATAAATGAATAACATAAACATTAAACGAAAACAAACTTCATAAGATTGATAATAAAATTGAATAAAACATATTTATTAATAATTATTATCATATATTAGATTTTCAATACTCATATTTAAAAATATTCATAATAATTATAAATAAAATAAAATAAAATAAACACTTTAAATCGTATTTTAAAATAATTAAACATAAATATAATTAAATATCAAATACCGGGATACGAGCTCGGGATAATCCCGAGCTTGTACGGGTTGCCCTCTGGCAACCCCGGTGAAAAAAGGCAGACCGGGCAGGGCAGACGGGCCCTGCCCGAAAACATTAGTTTGACCCGGATCCGGGTCAGGTAGGACCCGGATCCGGGTCTGTTCGGTTTGGGCCCGGGTCAGGACAGACCCGGGCCGAAGCCCTGGGTTTAAACCCGGGTCGATTACCCGGGTCAGACCCGGGTTGGATTTGCCCGGATCATCACGATCCGGGCTGTCCAGGATTTTGGGTTGGGTTAAAACCCAGCCCGTGGGCCTGATTTAATCAGCCCCACCTATTTAAAAAAAAAAAAATTAATTCGGAAACCCTAGCCGTCGGCCATTGGCTCCCATCGAATGGGAGCCACAAGCGGCGGTGCCGCCCAAAACATTGGCAGCGACGGTAAAATCGCCGCCGGTTCCGGTGGTAGTGCCGTCGTTTGGTTTTCCCTTTTCCTATTTAATAATACACATTAAAATTAAATAAAAATCCAATCCCGATTCTAAATCGGATCCCGAACAACACACAAAAATTAACATAATTAATTTTCTTATGCTCCCACTGAAAATCTAATCACACCAAAAAATTTCTAAAATTATTTCGGTCAACATATCTAATTTTCGAAAATTATTCAGACCGACTCTGATACCACTGTTGGGTTTTTCGATGACTTTTCTCAATCCCGAGGCAGAAATCACGGGATATCTTCGAATAATAAAGATCTAGAATAAATTCGAGAATTAAGATATCGTTTAGAGGTCGTTACCAAACTTCGGTACTTTTGTCAACTGTACCAAAAATAGCCGATTCCTTGGTTTTGGTGCTTGCCGATTGCTCCTTGTTCCCGGATTCCAGCGCCTCAAATGTTGCGCCTCTATTTCGTCCACCACGTCACTCGGGAACGTCTTAGATGACCGGAAAACACCTCGGAGGATAGGTTAGATCCTTGTCGGTGTTTAGATGATCAACCGTTGATCGAACCGGGGAGCTAGCCACGAATTCGACTCGTGAGGAGGAGAGCTCGAATTCCTAGGAGGCTAGGTTTAGGGTTGTGTGTTCAATTATGAGTCATGATTGGGTATTTATAATACCTTATGATCATGACATAGTGGGCTTTCTAAAAGCCCAATCATGAATTAATTAATCTATTATTAATTAATATGAATCATAATTAATACTTGGGCCCGAATGGGCCCATAATATCGGTTATGGTATCGGTTCAATATCCGATAACCCGAGAGATACAATATCGGGTTCGGGCATAACCTACAAAATTTACTAATTTTTTACTAATAAATCATAATTATTCATTGGAGTAGAAACATGCCCATGCTGCTACGGTATGGGCTATAATGTCAATACATTGGTATATGATAGATCAGGTTACTATAAACAATGACTCTGAAAAATTCATTTTTTGGTATATATATTTTTTCATTGTCATTTATTAAGAGTATTGAGATACAATTGTGGAATAGAGCATTGTTAACTTGGAGTAACTCCAAAAGGGACACCTAAAATAACAGTATATCTGTATCATATCTTTTTATTTACACTAAATTTACTTTTCTTAATGAAACTTGTCCTTAAATTTCATTCAAAGGGATTGTGAAAATATCACCACTTTAGTAAAGCATTATAGATACGACTTTCGGACTCTAAATATAATTTCAGTTTTGTGATTGTAATAGAAATAAAGAGTTGTGTCAAACGTATAATAAGGTTCATGGTTTGAGACAGTCAATTTTTAATGCTCAATAATCGACCGATGACTTATTTACGAGATATTCGATAAATTATGAGTTAAGCGACGAGAAAAGTATAATTTTTTTTTTATTTTAAAATCCATGATCGTTTTTGTTGATCGGATTTTGTAAGTTATCTAAGTATCAGGTAAAATAATAACATTTAAAATATTATGCAAGTAACGTACAGTTATTATGTAAATCTATCTCTCACTCCCTAAATTTGAGTTTCTATTTCCTTCTCAACTAAAGATTACAAATGAAGATGAATATTTTTCTGAAGAAAAAAAAGAAGAAGAATTGATGATGAATATTATGATTTAACAAAAGTAATGAAAGTTTTGACATTTAGCTATCTAGGTAGACTCTAGAGTTACATTTATTTGAAATGGCATCCTTATGTAGGGCCTATCAATTGTAAATTCTATCCTCAAGATTTAATTGGAGTGGATACTTTTTTCAACTCATTTATTCAAAATTAATGATCTAGCTATCCAAGTACAAAGCAACTAAGACTATTAAATGTGACACAAAATCTAACGAGCAATGTATTCTTCTTGATAATCAACTATTTATTATAATCCTAAATAGCCCCGTGATTTAATTTATATTATTTGGATTTGTGTAAGTGCACAATTTCTTCAATTTCGAAGAAAATATATTATTTTATGAGTATTTATGTTCTAATTTAATAATAATTAAATAAATCAATAAACGGGGTATTTTTAAATTCCCGTTTTAATATTTTTTTAATACAGTTTGGGTTATTTTGTAAATATTTAAGGTTAAAACTTAAAACTAACCGTTTACTTTTTTGAAGGACTAAAAAAAAACAAGAAAACAAAAAAATTCTGATTCTGATTTTAAAACCGGAACCAGAAATTCTAGCTCCGAATTAAAACCAGAAACCATAATTCTGGTTTTGGTTTGTAACAGAAAAAAAAATACAGGTACTGAATTTGAGGATTAATTCTACTACATTACTTGTACTTCCTATAAATGTCGGAATGACTTAGCTGGCATATACCGAATATATATATAAATGCATAAAGTTGAAAATATTGAAAATGGAAGACAACGTTATAAAGTTGAAAACGACATCTTCATCAAACCGAAGTTTCTGTGAAGACCACATAACCTGACTATAATTAGTATAGATATTAGCTGTATATGTATATATATATATATATATATTCCTTAAGTAATTATTATTGGCGTATTTATATCCCTTTAACTGTTTTAGCACAAACTTTCATATTTTTGTATTCACGTTTTCATTTCATATAAGTCGGTCAATTAATGATCAATTTTAACAATAAAAGGGTTATATTTCGGTTTTAAACGTAGAATCAGAAGCTATTTGAAGATGTTAATTCAATCAAGAATACATAAGAGCGAGCTTGAAAGTATATACCAAATATAAATAGAAAAGAATACCCTCAAATAAACACTTTGATTACTTAAATTTATTTATTTATTTATTTTTCCCTTTTTAAAACATTAGCATTACACACAAAACAAGTAGTATTAGTTTGCACACAACACATGATTTATAGAGTGCTGTTTTCGTTATGTAATTAGGAATGAGATCAATATATTAGATAAAACAATCTTGAGAAATCATGCTTTACATGTAAATTAATAGAGTATTTTAAAAAAAATTAAGTTTCACAAGAAAAAAAAAATGCAGCAACATACATAAAAAAGACATTTTTGGCACTTACTTTTGTTTTTCAATATACTATAGTTATCCATAATCAACATTCCTTAGACCCACAAAAACATCCTACTAAACAAAACTTGACTAATCAACCAAACCACACAAACACTAAAAAAAAGCCTACAAACCAAGTCCCCAAACAAATAATTATTAATATAAAAAAAAATAGCAACAAAAGTATCTAAAGACTACGCCCAATTTCTTTTTGAATAAAAAAACACTCAAATTCAGTTAATCATCAAATCCGTTCAATTTATATCTCAAAAAATATTTATAGACGGTCCAATTTCTATTAAAAATATTAATAGATGGGACAATTTTAATTTAATTCATTTTCATCATTTGAGTTATAACCTTTTATTATCATTTTAAACAAACGGGCCGAACTCTTTTTTTTTTTCCTTCACTAAATTTGATAATTTTTCATTACAAAAAATAAAATAAAATTATAACATCGCGACCAAAGCAATTGACTATAGTTTGATACTTCTACCGCATTATTTCTGAAAACAATAATAAATAAATAAAAAGCCAAAATATTCCCTATAAAATAATAATAATAATAAATAAAAAAGAAAAAAATGACATCGGCACCACGAAATCGGAGAGGCCATTGAATCTGTAGGAAAATCCTCTTCCCCGAAACTGACGCTCCACTCCTCCCATGGCCGACCCTTCGTCCTCCTCACGATTCCCATGAACACCCATTGATTCTTCTTCTTCTTCTTCTTCTTCTTCTTCCAAGATTATACCCCAAGAAACCCATCCCGATCCGATGAAGAACCAAGACGCGACGTCTTCGTCTTCTGCGCCGGCGCCGGCTCCGGCTCCGGCGGGGAAGCTGACGGCGATCCAGGTGCTGCCGTACAAGACGCCGCGCCTGCGGGACCACTACTTCATGGGGAAGAAGCTAGGGCAAGGGCAGTTCGGGACGACGTACCAGTGCACGAGCAGGGCGAGCAAGGCGCAGCTGGCGTGCAAGTCGATCCCGAAGCGGAAGCTGGTGTGCCGCGAGGACTACGAGGACGTGCTGCGCGAGATCCAGATCATGCACCACCTCTCCGAGCACCCCAGCGTGGTCCGCATCGAGGGCAGCTACGAGGACAGCGTCTTCGTCCACCTCGTCATGGAGCTCTGCGCCGGCGGCGAGCTCTTCGACCGCATCCTCGCCAAGGGCCACTACAGCGAGAAGGAGGCCGCCAAGCTCATCAAGGTCATCGTCGGGGTCGTCGAGGCCTGCCACTCGCTCGGGGTCATGCACCGGGATTTGAAGCCCGAGAACTTCTTGTTCGACACCAATGACGAGGACGCCAAGCTCAAGGCCACGGATTTCGGCCTCTCTGTCTTCTACAAGCCAGGTTTGCTTGCGCTTGATTTGGTTTGATATGTCTGTGTGAATGCGGGAAATGCTGTATGTGTTTTCTTGTTTAGTTTGATGTTCTTGGTGTTTTATGGGCGTTTGTTCTTGTGAATGATCGACGGCTGTTGAATGTCCGGGTTCGAGGAAATGTTGTTTGTTTTCTGTTGTCTTAGTTTGATGTTTTCTTGGGGTGTTTGTTCCGATCAATGTGCGATTATGAGACGATATTCGATAGGTGTTTGGTCGCTTACTGGCAAGGAAGTTTGTATCTGGTTCGAAGTGTTGGGTATGCGAAGAGCGGTTGTTTAAATCGGTACTTGGTCCGAAATTTCAATGGTTACGGAAATGAGTTGTTGCTTATGCCAAATGACTTAGAGATGTCTGGTTTTACCATCCAGGTTGGCTGTTCAGATGAGAAAAAACATTGTTTTATCAAATTTCTTCTTTTCGGTTATATCGGATGAGAAGTTTGTATTGTTTTTTGATGATTCATTTAAATTGTTCTCTTTAAGTTTCTTGGCCGGCGGTAATCTTTGTTTTCAGAAGTAAAGAAGTATGAGAGAAAATGGCGAGGGCGATCCCCTCGCTCTCCCGATTAATATGCATTTTAGAAGGAAAGATTGAGTGAGAAACTAGAAGAAAGCAGAACGAGAAAAGAGCTCTGAATTTGATACGTTAAATTTGCAAATCTTGTCCTTGAATGATATGGATATGCTCCGGTTTTCATGAAACACAAACCTCAGAATGAACTGGCATTAAGTAGGCTATATTTTTCATATAATTTTGTACTGTCTTACCCTTTTTCTTCTTCTTCTTTCTGTGGATATAATATGCATATTAATCTTACTATTTTTCTTTTTCAGGTGAAACGTTTCATGAGGTAGTTGGAAGTCCCTATTATGTCGCACCCGAGGTGCTGAGAAAGAATTATGGACCGGAAGTCGATGTATGGAGCGCGGGTGTGATACTTTACATTCTATTAAGTGGGGTCCCACCATTTTGGGCAGGTATTCCTATTTGCTCTCCACTTTGTAAATTGACTTTTATCATATCCTCGACTTTGTATTTTCGGCCCTACGTAGACAGAATGACAATGTCAGGGTATCGAAAAATTGCTGTCTAAATGTATTGAGGTTCACATTTTCATATTACTTCCAGAAAGTGAATCGGGGATATTCAAGCAGATCTTACATGGAAAGCTAGATTTCGAGTCGGAGCCGTGGCCCAATATCTCGGATAGTGCGAAAGATCTGATACGCAAGATGCTCGAAAGGGACCCAAAAAAGAGACTATCTGCACATGAAGTCTTGTGTAAGTTGTTCTCTTCGTGTTTCTGAGAGAGAATTGTTGTGTCTAATTGGACAAGGAAGATGCTATATTTTATCATATTCTACGTTTTTTCAGGCCACCCATGGATTGTGGACGACAGAGTTGCCCCTGACAAGCCGCTAGATTCCGCAGTTTTGTCCCGTTTGAAGCAGTTCTCAGCAATGAATAAACTAAAAAAAATGGCTCTGCGTGTAAGTCTTAACAAAGATGACTAGCTATGGATATGATATCTCATTTACTATCTTTATTTAACACTTTTTTTTTTTCCTTCACTTATTTATTCAGTTAACGCTTGAAAATCTCCTAATTCAGGTTATCGCCGAAAGACTCTCAGAGGAAGAAATTGGAGGTCTCAAAGAGTTGTTCAAAATGATTGACACAGACAATAGTGGGACCATTACATTCGAGGAGCTTAAAGATGGTCTGAAAAGAGTCGGTTCTGAGCTTATGGAATCTGAAATCAAGTCTCTCATGGATGCGGTAGATCGATTCTCCTATTTCTTATTTAATATTCAAAATATCAAGTCAATGAAATATGTTACACAAACAAATGCATAAAAGTAATAACTTTAATAACCTCATTTCTATTTGGCAGGCTGATATAGACAACAGTGGATCGATAGATTACGGTGAATTTCTTGCAGCCACGTTGCACTTAAATAAGCTGGAGAGAGAAGAGAATTTAGTGGCCGCTTTTTCCTACTTCGACAAAGACGGAAGCGGTTACATCACGATCGATGAGCTCCAACATGCTTTCAAAGAATTTGGTTTAGGTGATGTTAATCTGGATGAGACCATCAAAGAAATTGATCAAGACAATGTAAGTCCCTTATGTTTTTCTTTTCTTTCTTTATTATCATTTATCTCTATACATTTCCTTATCAGTCACTTTAAAAATAAAATTGTTAATGTGTCATGGACCGTGATTTTTTATTAAATGTGTACATTCGTCCAAATATATATATACTATTATTTAATAATTTTTCATAGTTTTAATTATTGAATCATGTTTTACTAATTATTTTTTAAGATTTGGGTAATTATAATATAAGGTTGAAACCCGGCCCATAAGGTGTTTGGTCTAACTAAGAGACCCGAATTATTTAGTGAATTAATGTCAAACAACTGAAGAAGAAAATTCACGATTTTTTTTTTTTTTATGATTTTTAATTGAAAGTATTTTTCCTTTAATTATGAAGCATTTTTCTTCTTCATTTCAACCGTTCAAAGTTCTTGTAGCTTGAAGGAAATTATTCCTCGACTAAAGTATTTGTGTGGTTTCCGATAGGACACGAACAAATAATCAAGAGAAACTCATCGGGATGATGAGATCTCATACACTGTTGGTAAATAACGATAAAATCGGTCTTCCCGTCAAGAGCAAGATTAAAACTCCTAATCCTTAGCCTTAAACATGAAAATAACCAAAATACCCTACTTAAATGAAATACTAAAGACATAAATAAATGGTCCTTACTATTAATGTACTGAAATGTTTCTCTAATATTTTTGTTTTAATGGTCCTTTCGTAGGACGGGCGTATAGACTACGGAGAGTTTGCAGCAATGATGAAGAAGGTTGACGGAGGGGTGGGGAAAGCCCGGACGCTGAGAAGCGGTTTGACCTTTAATTTGGCGGACGCCTTCGGAGTGAAGGACTCGAGCTGAGTTAGTGCTTAACCCTTTGTTTGTACAGTTAGGTAATATGCAATTGCTGGTTGACTATATTCTTAGACAAATAATGATCTTCTTCTTGGTTTCAAAAGAAGTTGATCTATTTGATAATCTAGTTTCTTGTTTCAGTTGTAAGAATTCGAACAAATCAGTTTTTTAATGCAACTTTTTTTTGGAGCTATTTCTCATCATAATCTCCATATGATTTTGGGGAGAAGTCTTCTCATTTGTTCAGATTGTTCTTTTTGTTTTTGAGGAATTGTTCAGATTGTTCTTGACCGAGAAGGATTTTAGTTTATTTTACTGGCCCGGTCCTGGTTAAACGGGCCTTCCTAAAACCCGGTCCATATCGTGCAGGGAACGGAGCTGGCATGTCCAAAATTTTCTGACTGTGTTTGATTCCTTTGATTTAGCTAAGTTCTGCATTAAAAACTGTATAATGCCTTCCAGTACTCGACAGATTAGTGTATAACACATCTCTGATGTTGAGAATTATTTTTCTAAGACTTATACTACTACTACTACTAATAATAATAATAATAAAGGGCAAAAATACCTAATCTTTTTGTCAAATTCTTTGATGTGTATACATCCTCCGTAAATGGCGGCAAAAGTACCCAAGCTCGGCATTTGGGAGTTGACCGAGAATATTTGTCCATGAGGCTATTAGCCTTTGCCACATGGCACTTGGCTGCCACATGGCATGCCACATGGCACTTGGCTGCCACATAATTATTATTTTATTAAATTATTTAAAAATATTATTTAAAAAAAAAACTTTTATTTTTTTTTAAAAATAAAATTATTTTTTCATAATAAGCAATAATGAATATTTACATTTAAATATTTATTATTAAATATAACTATTCATTTTAGAAAAGTTGATCAAACGAAATAAATAAAGAGAAAAAATCCCCGTTCACGGTTCATTTCAAGCTCCGCCTCCGATCCGGTTCACGGGTGAAACGAAATCGCTTAATATGTTTAATAATATTAACCAATAATAACAGGCCCGGCCCAAGGGCTGGGCGACTTGGGCAATGGCCCAAGGCCTCCTACTCATGAAAGAGTTATTTAACTATTTGAACTATAACATAAAGGCCTCAAATTGTAAATAACGAAGGCCCAATTTGCTTGAGTGACTATATAAAGAAGTCGAAGGCCCAATTTGCTTGAGTAACGACGAAGAAGTCCACTTGGTTTTAACATATCGTAAACAATAAAAAACACTTAATTGTCAGGATTTGAGGCCTTTATACAAATAAGAGTCCCCAAAAAGATAAAAATAAAGAACATATATTAGTGATTGATTTGTCGTACTATGGCCCACTAATCTTTTTTTTTTCTTTTTCCATCATTTTTTCTTCATTATTGTCTCAATTCTTTGTTTACTAATACTGTTAAATCAATGTAGTAGCACCCTACTAAGTGATCAATAATTCATGCTATTTTTTATATTATTATTTCTCTTTCCTGAATAATCTTATCGTAAATATATATACTAATATTCTTATCGTACATATATACTAATATTACTGGTTAATTGTCAATACAATTAATTAAAGGTAAAAAGAAAAAAATTACAACGTCGACATTTTTTTTGCATATTTAATTTAATACACATATTTTTAAGAAAAGTATTATTAAATATATAAATATTAAAATAAAATAAGGCCTCATTTAAAATTTTCGCCCAAGGCCCCCGAAATGATTGGGCCGGCCCTGAATAATAATCATATGATTATTTAACGACAATATTTTTAGAAAAAAGAATAATATATAAATAAAAAACATATTAAACAATTATTATTATTCTAAAATGCAAACAAAAAAAATATCATGCAAACAAATAAAAATAATTTTTAATTAAATATAAATATGACTAAGTGGTGTGCATTTAATTATGTCTTGACTTTTTAAACATTATGTATGTGTTTATTAGTTATTATTATTAAATATATTAAACAATTTTATTCGACGCGTGAACCGGATCGGAAACGGAGTTCAACTGAACTGTGAGCGGTGAAAATTACTTCGTTCTACCACTTCTTGAAAAATAAATAATTATAACCAATAATTATTCATTATTAATTATAACCAATTAAAATATTCATTATTTGTTATTATTGAAAAAAATTATTAAAAATAAAAATAAAAATATTTAAAAAATAATTTTTTTAAAAAAATTATTTAATAAAATAATAATTACATGGCATGTCACGTGGCGGCCAAGCATGCCACATGGCAAAGGGTGATTGCCACATAGCAAGATTTTCTCGGTCAACTCCCAAATGCTAAGTTTGGATACTTTTGCCGCTATTTATGGAGGTTGTATACACAGTAGAGAATTTAACCAAAGATTGGTATTTTTGCGACAATTAACCCTAATAATAATAATACATATCATTGTTAACTAGCCGTGCTTACTTGGCTGATGTCACACGGTGTAGTGACTATTTTGAGTGGGCTTGGGTTTAATTCGAGCAGACGTGCAGAAAATATAACTTTTTTGAATTAATATATTCGATGAATTAATATTATTATTAATCAGATAACTTAGAAGAATTATGGTAGCGAGAAAAAAGATTACTCTAAATATTAATTATAAATATAAATACACATTGAATAAAATAAAAATTATTTAATAAAAATTACAACACAAATATTTTTATAATTAATTCTTAGTGTAAATAAACTTTTGAGATAAATAATTATTCTTTATAGATAATACTGAAGTTAAATATTAAATAATTTTATAAATTTTTATATTATATAAAATAAAAATTTATTCAATAAAAACTTTCAACACAAAAAATTCTTTTTTATAAAGTTAAATACTTTTTCCTATTATAAATAATTTTTAGAAAAATAATTATTTTTTATAAATATATTGAAGACAAATATTAAATTATTTTATAAATATTATATATTTATATAAGTTTAAAGGACTAAAAAGTAATAAAAATATATATAACACATCATCAAATATAACGCTGAACTATTCACTGAACTATTCACCAAAACTGATTATTATAGCGCAGTATTTAAAGTTTCACTGGAGCACTAATTCCATATCTATCGGAGAGGCTCCAATACACTTATTTATCATTCGGTAAATAATCTTTATAAGTTAGTAATTTCTTTGGTCTCATTAGTATTTACTTATAAAGATTTTACTCACCGCTAGTGTATTATAAAAGAAATAAAATAGTGAGGGTAGTCGAATTATGATTTCAATGAATTTCATAATATAAGTGACATTTTATATCAAGCTGAAAATGCTAGAACAAATTACATTTTAAGATAAGAGTTGAAAAAAAAGAGTGGGAAATGATGTTTAGAAAATTGAAAATCAACAAATATATTATTCTTAAAAATCAACATTATAAATAGATTTTTTATTTTTTATTTTTGAAGAATTAACCAAGCGACTTTGTCACTTTATGGGGGGCTTAAATGAAAAATTGTATGAAAATAGTGGCGGTAACGTAAATTTTGGAAAGATGTTGGGGAGAACAGACAGTATCCATTAGTTAGAGAGAGAGAGAGAGAGAGAGAGAAGAAACGAAACGGAAAAGGATAAGCTGAGAAGCTCTCGGAGAGATGTTCTTCCACTGAACTCTCTCTCTCTCTCTCTCTGCGCAGCCATGGCGTCCTCGTCTCTCTCGCTCTGCTCCTCTCTCGCCCTCCAATGCACCCTCTCCAACAATGCTCGCATCCACCACACTAACGCTAACCTCAGATTCCTCTCTCTCCCCTCTTCCTCTTCTTCGGCCAGCAAGCTCTCTCTGAGAGCTCCCTCCAGACGCGCTCTCCCGCCTCCGCCCAAGGCCTCCGACGCGCCGGCCATCGACGCGGAGGTCGACGCGCCGGTAATCGAAGACGCGGAGCCGGTCGAGGCCTCGCCGAAGGAGCTTCCAGCCCCGATGCGCGAGGAGATCTTCGCCGTTGTTATGGTACGGACATCGATTTGAGCCGAATTTTGTGGATTCAGAGATGATTTTCGATTCGTTATTCGTTCGTGTTCAGATAGGAGGGAGGCAATACATCGTGTTCCCTGGCCGGTTCATCTACACTCAGAGGCTTAAAGGCGCCAACGTCGACGATAAGGTGTGTGATTTCCGGCTATTCCCGTCGCGTGTTTTCAGTGACGATTTTCTGGTGGTTTATCTTGTTGATTGAGCCTCTCTGGAACTGTTTGGCTTTGGAGCTTATAATGTTCGTTTTGTTGAATTGAATTGCTTAAGAAATGAAGTCATGTTAGTGAAAATGGCGATTTCCTTCGAAGAGATTGCATTCCCGCAACGTGTTTCTTTCGAAGCAAAAAAGTTGAAAAGATTGGAATGCCGGGTTTGAGCAAAAACGATTTTGAATGACCGATTTTTTCATATGATGAGGGGCTAGTATGGTAGAGTGATAGAAATTGGGCTGAGTTTGATGACACTGTTTGCCTCCAAATTCAAGTTGTATTGTTTGATAATGAGATCGACTTGGTTTCTTCAATCTAAAAGTGAAAAATGATAGACCATGTACATGTTAATATTGTTAATTGGTTGATTCGATTAAAGCCCGAGAATTTCTTAATCGTCCACTCTGAATCTATGGGTCCGACTGGCCTGAGCCGCAGACTACCTTGTGCTGCCCGATTCGGCATGCAGGGGCATGAGAGGCCGTGGTTTACCCTGTGGCGCTACCGTCAGTAGTTACTCTCGTTTTGGCAGTTGCATGTTTCTCGAGTTGGTCGTCGCTTATTTTTGTTTCATGTCTTTGCTTTTTTGCATTTGCGGAACTTATTTAATTTCATCTCTATGCTTTTTGCATTGCCGGATATCTTCCGTTCACTTCTTCGGTTACTCTTTCCTACACTGTCATGGAATTAACGCTAATCTATCGCATTGTACAGATTGTTCTTAAGAAAGTTCTGCTCATCGGAACTAAAACTACGACCTACATTGGCAAGCCAGTTGTGACAAATGCTGCTGTACACGCAGTTGTTGAAGAACAAGTAATTTCTACGTCATAAATCTGGTCGATTTATAGCGTAAAGAACGAGTATAAGTACTTGTGTCGCAGCCTGTGAATTCTTTTGTTGACGCTCTCTTTTCTTTCGTGAAGGTACTGGATAAAAAAGTGATCGTCTTCAAGTACAAGCGAAAGAAGAACTACAGGCGAAACATCGGCCACAGACAGGTAATGTCGCATTCGTTACACTTTTCTTTTTCTTTTTCCTATGAGTGTTTTCTTTAAGAGTTAGAATTTTATGTTGATTTCGATTTGCATTGATAATGCAGCCAATTACGCGGATAAGGATCACTGGAATTACGGGTTATGAAGATTATCCTGCTGTTACACTCGAGTCGCAAGAGGCTCAATTAAAATTGAAATCGCAATCGTAGAGTTTCACACATGAAGGTTGGTGTACAATGAAGATCTATGTCTGATCATTTTGTGAAGAATAGCTTGATTTCCTATTCCCATTCCGACTTGTAAGATATTATCTGCTTAATTTTGAACTACTGCAATGAGTTTTAGTTCCGTTTTCATTTATTTTCATAAGGCCATATTTTTACAGTTAATCGCAACAAAAATATCAACGGAAAAATCTGAAAATTATTTTGTACTACCCAAGGTATAAGTATAAACACCCGACAACCGATCATTGATAGTATTAGCATTATTTGCTCCACGCTTTTAGCAAATGGTAATTTTTCGTTGTGATGCACGATTAAAAAATAAAATAAATTAAGTAAAAAACGATGCGGATGGAATGTATATTAGCTCAAAACTGTTATTTAAGTAAAGAAGCTTGATACAGTGCGTTTACATTGTGCATAAGCATTGTAAGAATATCATCATATCTATTAAAAGAATGAATATATGAGTACCAACACTACCAATACTACTCTCCTTTTGTTTTCTGGGTATACCTGATCTACATAAAGTAATCTGGGAATATCTCATTCGTAGATTCGCTTCCTCTTCAAAAGAGTAGGGAGTATAATTAACGCACCGATGAGGAAAAGCACCGACAGCGTTTTGAAGTCATACAAGTCTTTGACCGATTTGAGATCCCCGAGAGCTCGACCGGCCTGGTTATATAAAATTCGTTGAAAATTAGGAAATTATGAAAACCAACTTGGAGCAAACTCAAAATCAGACAATAATCTTAACTAGAAGAAGATAGCGTAGAAAAGCTTACCCTGACAGTGATGTACGCTGCCGGAATAAGACCAACCAAAGTTGCCGAAAAGAAAACATGGAACGGTATATCGACTATGGGAGATGCCAAGTTGATAAAAAGATTTGGCAATGTCGGAGTTACTCTCAGGAAAAGCATGTAATTGAGCAGCTTTTCCCTACGCTTTGCAATCTGGATCAACAAAAATTGAAATTAAAAGTTATTAACGGAATGAAAGAAAATAATCCGAGCAAATCCGGAAAATTAAAAGAAGTACCTCTGCTTGGAAATATCTCAACTTTTCGGGCCACAACCAGGTAACCAAAGGCCTTCCGATTAATTTAGACAAGAAAAAGCACGAACAAGCTCCAGCGGTAGAATTAAAGACGACTAAGAAGAGACCTTTGAAGATGCCAAAAAGGGCTCCAGCGAGCAGGGACATGAAAATCGTCCCGGGAATCATGAATGTTTGCATGAAGATGTATGTTGAACAGTAACCCAGAATGAACTGTGTCGGGTATTCGTCCGAGTACGCTGCAAGATGATCTCTGGAAAAATTTCAAACAAGAAGCGTTCGAACGCCAATGACAAAAGACCCACAGGCGAAGCACCGAATATCAATCCCGTAAAACACTTCCATATTCAATTAAAGCATATAAAGAGAATTTCATGAGTTGCATTATCTTGAATCACACTTTTCTAATGTTCTACATACTTTCAGAGGTTACAATGTTCAAGAACAGTTAACAAAATAATCTAGTCTTTTCCAGAAAATCCAATCTCCTAATGAGCAAAAAGGTCATTCCAATGGTCACTCCATCAATTCCAGAGGCAAAATCGAAACACAAATCCAACAATTCACCGATCCAGAGAAGAACTAGAAACAAGAAGCTGAAGAAGAATGAATCGAGAGAGAGTACCTGAGTAAGCGCAGATCGGAAATGGTCCTCGGGAGCTTGAGCGCGGCGAGGTCAGCCGAGGGCATGGTGGAGTACACGCAGAACAATCCAGCGGCGAAGATCACGAAGACCCCGGCGGCGGAAGCCATCTCCCACCGCGTCAGCGGGAACTTCTCCGGCCGCGGCCGCTTCTGCGTCGGCGAGTCGTCCAGCGGCTCGCCGCCGGCGAGCTCCTCGTCTCTCGACGGCACATTCCTCGGCGCCGCCATCGGAGCCGCGACGATTCTTGTTCACCGACGACGATGGCGATTGCGGTGATCGCTCATCGGTGGATTCAAGCCGTAGCGATGATCCGGTTTCAGATTGGATCAGCTTCTTCGGGCCGGTGGATTGGATCCGTAGAGATGGGGTGTTGGGTAACAATGGCGGATCAAAGAGATTCGATAAGCTTCTTCTTCGCCGATTCTGTGGGTTTGAAAGGGGTATTTATATTACTTGACTTTCAGACACACAACACATGCTTTCCTTGCATTTTCTTTCGACATGCCTCCATATTTCTGCCTATAAAATATTATTTAAGAAAAAAAAAAGGATGTTTACGGCAAAAATATCAATAACTTAGGTGAAAATGAAGGCAACGTCAAGTGAAAAATGCAGCGTATATTCTCGTTAGGGAAAATTCATTAACTAGTTACAAAATAGGAAAAATTCGAAAGTTGGTGATAGATGTTCCAAAATTCAAAAATAGTATTATCCATTGTTTATTTTCGAAAACACTCGTGAATCCAGTTATATGTCATTTTCTGAGAACATAATGCCGAATCCAGAGATGGGTCCGAACTCTAAAATGCTAATTCCGAACTCGGTGATAACTATCTCCAAATTCGTTGCTTTCTTGAGTACTTGTTATGTGTGAGGTCGAAAAACTTATATCTAACCTCAGAGATAAAAAAATCACTGATAAAGTTACTTGCTGAAAAAATAATTACTTGTTTATGTCCGAGGGTAGTTGTGTTCGACCTTGGACACCAATATCATAGAAAGATCATTCTAAATGTCCGACATCAGTGGTGCATTAGGGAACTTAACAAAAAAAAAAAAACCCTCGCATTTTATTTGTTTCATAATTTGGACAGATTATGGTAGTTCTATTCCCGAACTCGAAGATATATATTTTAGAATTCAAAGATGTTCAATTAGAGGTCATAATATGCAACTTAATTCGGTGATGTTCGGTTGTAGGTGTGTTCACTTACGCGTCTCAGTTTGCAATTTAATTGTGAAAGTGGATGTTGGAATTATGTGTTTATGTTCAATTGTGGATGTTCAATAATCAAGATATGTTCAGTACTAATTGTGAGAAAATACATACATACAATTAATATAATTAAACGACAAAAATACAAAGGAAATATAAATATTAGAAACATTTCATATTGTAGGAAATGTCTGAATCGGAATTTAAGTCCATTCGACTTTCTGTGTCCGACCTGACAACAATAAATGATAACGGGCCGACTCGGGGCCCAATAAATAATTATGACAACAATAAATGATAACGGGCCGACTCGGGGCCCAATAAATAATTATGAGGTACCCCTGTGAGCTATTTAAGCCATCCCTTAGCTCATAATTCGACCAAGCCTCATTCCCAGAGCCAGAGAAATTGTAGCCTCTAGAAACCCTGGGAGCGATTTTCTCCCCCATGCTTTAGTCCGGTTCTACGTCCAATTACCGTGAAGGACCTAGCAGTCAGAAGCCATGATTTTCAGTCACACTGATGTTCCCGTAGCGAGGGTGGACAATCTAAGCGCATGCATACCGAGGAATAAATCAACAGAAGTACCTGAAGTTTGGTAATATGTCAGAACCGTAAACTTTGAATATAGTCTTAATCATTAATTCGATGATATCCCGTATTTTCCGCCTCAGAATTGAGATAAAATCATAAAAAAAATACATGCGTGGGAAGTTTTTACAAGATGGAGAAATCGTTGACCCACAATATCGATGCCCGTCCTCGTCGCTTGATCTACAATTAACAAAACAATGAGGAATTACCCTTAAAAGATAGTAAAACAAACAAAGAAGTTTTAGTTCTAAATAAACCAAGAAGTCAGATATCCGAGATATTTATCTTTGAATTCGACATTAACATATCCGATTTCGAGGATACTATCTCTAGTGTTAGGGAAAGCATCACCGAGTTTGGTGTTAGCGTCATCGGGAATAGGATCCTCAAGTATCAAGATTAACATGCTCGAATTGAGTGATAGGATATCCAACTTCGCGGTTAGCATCGCCGACCTCGGAGTTAATAACACCGACGTCAAAGATGCTAAATCTGAATTCAGATTACAATGGTCCCACACGAAGACCTGGGTTTTTTTTTATTATTGTAGAAAAACAACACCGAGTTAAGAAATGTTGTCCTCGAAGAACACGGGGTTACAAATTTTATGACTACGGGGTTAGCATCACCGAATTCCGTGTTAGCAATTCTAACTACGGTGGTACTAACCCCCATGCTCAACCATATAATGCGGCGGTTCTACGCGTAGATCTATCGTTTTAAGCCCCTAAAAGGATGTAAATGACGAAAAACAAAGTCTTAGGGTTTCAAATGCTTACATTGGCGGCGGAAGAATGCCATTGTCGTGGTTTCTTGCGAAGACGACGAGTGGAGGGACACGAATGTCTAAACCACCTGAGGACTTCCACGGTTACGCCGTAGAAGAGATTCTTGGTAAACAAGGAACTTTTTGGGGAGGAGAAGTGGTCCCTTCCTGAAGCGAGAATGACGTCGATAGAGAAAAAATTACTATAAAGCCAAAAAGGAATTGTGGTCCAGAATGAGGATTTTTATTTTTATACGATGTTCCAAAGGCAAAATGATAAGTAAGCAGTAAATGTTACTATTTTTTTTCGATTTATGAAACATTTGTTACTAGGTTATGATTTTTCCATATTTGTATTACTAGTTAATGAATTTTATGTCTATTATTTATAAAATGTAGATCGTACATATTGATTGAGTATATTTTTAGTACCTAGATTTGTAATTTTCACAATACGAAGGTCGAAGAGTATACAAGCGAGAAAAAGGAAAAAAAATATATTCTTATTTTTAACCTTTTTTTTAAGGGTTAATTGCGGCAATAATGCACAACGTTTGGTCAAGAGGGGTTTTAGGTCCCTAACCTTTCAAAGTGTGGGCAAAAATACACAACGTTTGTTGAATGTAAAATCTGTTGGTCCTTCCGTTAGGGATGTTAACTTCTGCTGATGAGGCATCGTTAAACTGCCAAATGGATTGCAAATGTGTAATATTAATTACATAACCTAATTAATAAGAATAAATTAAAATATTTTAATTATGATTCAAAAAATAAATTAAAACTTTAAATTAACGAGCAATACTTATTTAACGCGTAGTTCTTATTTTTGAACCCGTGCTTCAATATTATTCACACCTTTACTATGTCGTTTTTTAAATTACAGTTGTTTTTAATAATCAGTCGTTTTTTCAAAATTCTAGTCGTTTCTAATAAACTGTCGTTATGTAATCTTCGCAAATTTTGTCTTGTTTAATAATCCGTCGTTTTAAAAAACATTATTCATGTTTGACGAAGAGCCTGTTAGATTTTTAGGGGGAGTAAAAATTATTTATTTAATTTAAAGTATTAATTTTTTTAATCATAATTAAAATATGATTTAATTTATTCTTATTAGTTAAATTATACAATTAATATTACAAGTTGGCAGTCCATTTGACAATTTAACGATGCCACATCAGCAGAATTTAACATCCCTAACGGAAGGACCAACGGATTTTACATTTAAGAAAGGTTGTGTATTTTTGCCCACACTCTGAAAGGTTGGAGACCTAAAACTCCTCTTGACTAAATGTTGTGCATTATTGCCGCAATTAACCCTTTTTTAGAGTATTTTTGCCGCGAAACAAAATCCAAATAGTGAGTTTTGTTTGGGCAGTTTTAATTATGGTACTTATTCTTTTGAGTAATTGACCGTAATACCCCAAACTTAGGCATTAAGAAATGATTGACATTAATAAATTCTTATAAATCCCTGAACTTTCTATATGTCGGTGAAATTTATCCATGAACTTTAATTTTAAAGAGCCAACATCTTCTTTACTTTTAAAAAGTAGTAAGTAATCGTGTACGTTAAAAGTGTCGAAAACATGAATTTGGTTGTCCTTAACCTATGACTTACTCATACATTTTTGTTACTTAATGTTACGGGTATTTTTGCGCGACTAATTTCTCGTTTAATTAACAAAAGCGAGAATTATTCAAGATAATTCTTCTTTTATTAATTATGACCGATTTCGCCTAAAATATTTGCTGGAGGTCCGTTTTCGAAAAATAAAGGTTCCCGATGGTCCCGAAAATATCAAAACACCCAAAAACGACATAAAGTTTACGAAAATCGGCCTCGGGGACCACCCGAGGCCTCCAAGGGCCCTCCGGGTGGGCCCTAACGCCCCTCAGCAGGGCCCACGAAGGTCAAAGCTGACCCAGCCACGTGTCAACACGCCACTGGGCGCGAGAGCCACGTCTCAGCCAACCACAGCGCGACACGTGGCTGCTGAGTCAGCAAGACTTGGGGACAAAGTTTCAGCGACCCGCCGCCTTCCGGCCGCGCGTGAGGGCGCGTCGTTCCTCCGATCGCCGCGATTCTTGCGGAAATGGATCGGCCACATCCCGGGGAGTCAGAAAAACATATAATTTTCCCCCGAGAGCCTCCCAGATGAAGAGATAAACTCAAAACAGAAACCCGGTTTTACCCGGTTTTTTCCTATAAATGGGGGTTCGATCCCCACCATTTCTACACGGATTTTCACTCGACCAAAGACTTGGGAAACGCCCAAAACTCTCCCAAAACTCTCTCGAGACTTCCAAAAACCGATATTCACTCAAATACCCCGCTAATGTTGAGCGTCGGAGGTGAATCGGGGGGCAAAACCCTCGTTTCTCCCTGACCGCGGTGCTATTTTGTCAGGTCCCGGAAGAGAAAAATCCGACCAAAGCGGAAGCTCTGGCGAAATTCCTACTCGGTTCTAGGCCCGCCTGATAGGACCAGTTCTAAGCGGTGTCCAGTCTATCCCCCCAGTCCATTGCGCGGCTGAGGGTATAGCCTGGGGACCCGAGCCTGGGCCCACAATTCAGGACGAGGGGCCCGACTTAGGGGAATTTTTGCCCAGATCCACAAGACGACGTTAAAGCCCGGCCCAACACGAGCAACTAGGCCGTTAATGGATTGAAGCATTTTTCTGCATCAACACTTAATTACCGAAAAAAATCAATATGCAAGAATGAAGATTGTTTTGTGAAGGAATTAAAGAACTTAATTATTAGGTTAAGGTTAATGATGGCAAAAATACTTAAAGTTTAGTCAAAGAACCCTTTAGGTACTCAAAGTTTAAAAATAGTGGTAAAAATACCCAAAGTCATATTTGGAGAGTTGATCACTTCAATCTCGCAACACCCGTTAAATTACCTGTTAACTCTGACCACGCGGACAAATGTGGATTGCCGACAGAACAATTTTTTCCACGTTGACGAGCCCATATCAGCCTCGTTTACGACAAAACAGCGAATTAAACCCCTAAGTAATACTATTTAATACAACTAATTGAACCCCTAATGATTACACTTAGTAAAACAGATTTTTCCACGTGGCCAGATTTAATGGGTAAGTTAATGGCGTTACAAGAATGAAGTGGTCAACTCCTCAAATGTGACTTTGGGTATTTTTGCCACCACTTTTAAACTTTGGGTACACGAGGGTTCTTTGACCAAGCTTTGGGTATTTTTGCCGTCATATTATTAAAATACAATAAAGAATAAAAAAAATGGATGAAAAAGTAAATACTTTAAAACAAGGTTCAAAATGCCGTTTTTGTCGATAAATCAGTTGAAATCAGTTGTCGTTTTTAGGATTATCGACGGATTTTCGATGAAAAACTACCAAAGTTGTAGCTTATTGTTACCGACACTTATCGAGGAATATCGATAACAAACCACTAAAATAATTTTAAGAATAATATTTACTAAGTTTACATATATAAATAAAATATAGTGTAACTCTCACATATGTAAATATTCAAATAAAATCATGTCATACTCAAACAAATATAAATAAAATCATGTCATGTTCAAACATAAGAAAATATAAACAAGATTAAACGATACTACATGATTTTAATAATACACATGATTAACTATTTGGCTTTGTGGAGAAATCTCACATGGAACAAATAAAAATGAATGGAAAACACACATTTGTTTGGATTTGAAAAGTCCTACATGGAACAATAACATTGCTAATATATAAATAACAATCTCCATGTCTAAATCCAAGCAACTCAACATACATATCTAAGCTATTAAGCTAAGATGATGTGTGTATCTATCTTGATACTTGACTTGTAGGCCATGCGAATTTTTTTTATTATTATTTTTATTGAAAAGTACATTTTTTTTGCCAAAATTGTTGTAAAGTGTAAAAAAATTCGAGAAGTACTTTTTTTTATAGAGATAATCGATTGGTAAGAAGCTTGTTATTTTTGACAAAAATCATAAAAAAATACCGAAACGGCAACTATTGACATGAAATATTTACAGATGACTACCGACAAGATTGATAATCGATGCTTACCGAAGATATCCTAGGGGAATTCAGACATTGCTTTCAAACAAAATAATAATCTTTTAGGAATGATTTATACATCAAATGTAACCATCCATCAAAATCTGAAATTTAATGGGAAATAAATAGTAATCATTTAATATAGTTGTGATTTGGACATGCCATTACAATGCCGATGACATTTTTACACGATTAGCGACATCTTCAAATGCGTCCTAATTATACTTTATTCGCTTTCATGGGTTGGCCACTGCCCATCACACGATTTATTAGTTCATGAAGGTGTGTTTGGAAGCATTTTCCAAAATTATTTTGTGTTTTGGGAAGATTCCTAGCTATGGAATATATCCTTATATGATTAATTATTTTTTCCACAAAATATTTTCTTAAAATATATTTTGTATTGTTTACTTTTGCCTATAAAATAAAAATACTTAAAGAGGTGTTTTCATTTTGTCATCTCCTTCTCCTCTCCAGTCTCATCACTTCTAGGTTTTTTTGTTTGTTTTCACTCCGTGCTACATTATATATAATAATATTTATGTATAGTATGGTGAATAATGATGCATGGACAGTATAATATTTAATCAAATCGTTTTTATATTATGTATATAAAGATCAAGGTGTATCATATTGTGTATCATAATTCTAACACTACATAATTGAATAAAATTTATACCGTTGTGGGTGTTTTTCGGCGTCAACATATAGATAGGCATGCATGATATATAATATTACAAATAGTTGTTAATTAAAAAATAAACTTTTTTTTTTTAACTTTTAATCATTCATATAATACTAATAAAAAGGAAAAGAAAATCAAATACATACTAAACGTTAAACAAACATAAGTTCACTTATTTCTTTTCAAAAAAACAGTTCAACAAAATCTTAACCAATCACATTTCTAAAACGTTTTATAACGTTGTTTGAAAAAAAAAATATAAAATTAAAAAAAAAAAAAAAAACTTCCAAACACAACCTTACTTTGCTTTCTTTAGTAGTTGTCTTTGATTTATAAATGAGTTGCAATATTCGGTTGAGATTTTAAATATCAATTGTAAATGTGATATCGATCAAATTACACCCTTTACTCCTAATCTTCGCACCCATATATTATCATTACCATAGGAACATTTTATAATATTTTAGTATTTAGTGATGATATTTTATTTGATTATGTGGAAAGACTTGAATAAGTTTGATTAAGAATAAAAACGATTTTTTTTTTGTTTTTATAAAAAAATTAAGGTTAAGAAAAATATTGGGATTAATTTTGAAAATTTAATGGGTTGCATAACTTTTGAATATTTGATGAGAAAATCACATTATACGTGAGGAGGCCCATAACGGTCAACCTTCGAGATATAAAAGAAGCCATTGAGCCCAATCATTTACTATAATCAAGTAGAAATCTGATCTGCAAAACTTGATAGATTATAAAGGAAAATAGCGTTAAAAGTCTCTAATTTTATATGTTTGTTACAAAGTCTCTAATCCCCGCCAAATATGTGAAGTCGGGGACTTTCATCGTAGACTTGATGTAAGTGAATCGACATGTGGCATTACGTTTGCTACAAAATTGTAATGGTGTGAGGACTTTTGTCGAATTCGCTTATTATAGTGAAATTAAGTGCGACTGAAATGCAAAATTAGAGACTTACGCCCCTATTTTTCATATTTTGAAATTGCATTCATACAGAGCAGTTAATAAGAAATGTTCACAATAAGAACGATTTCACATTTATATAAAAACATTAAAAAATATATCCTAGATTTAAAACAAGTATCTTATACATTAAAGTCTCAATAATCACAGGCAAAACTCACTTATTTTCAAGGAGTCTTCCCTTTCATTATACATACTAAACTTTTCTTTCTAGTGCATAAAACAAGAATATATATGCACATATAAATGACACATAAATCTAACAAAAAGAAAATGAAAAAAAATATATAAAAAGAAAACCCTAGAATACCTTAATCCTCTTCCTACTGGCTAGGCATGGGATTAATTATTGTTATACAATTGTTTTTTCCACAATTTTTTCTTCTCTTTTTCATAGGTTTCTTTCAAATTTTGTGATGTCTTGAGGGGTTTTACCTTGTATGTTAAATGCATTTTATGGTACTTCTATGCACATTGTTACAACGTCTCAGGAAAACAGCCATGGAAATGGCTGTTCAGAGCTCGTTGCTCGTTGTAATCGCACGGAGGAAACGAAGGTGAAGCAAATGCATCTGCATTTGCAAACGACGAAGGATTCGTAAGCTGCGTCTCAAGAAAACAGTCCAAGTTCGGCCAGTCGCTCGTCTCGTTGCTGTAGTCTCCCTTGACGACGTCGTTTCGCAGGAAAGTGGCTTCGTTGGGCGTGAAACTAGCCGACACAGATGACGGGCTATCGAGCTGAGGAAGAGCTTCATGAGAGAAGTTGTGGGTCGAGAGAAGTGCTTGGTGATCTTGATGAGCCGGAGGAAAGCCGGTGTGGAAGCTTGGAGCCTGACTGTTTGGGCCGATTAGGGCTTTGGTTTCGGGGTAATCCGTCGAAGACTGAGGTCTCGCGTAGTAATGCTGACTCCAAGCCTCGAAAGGCGGCCTTTGATGATGGCTAGGGCTTGGCTTTCGGAATGCCCTGCAAACCACCCAACCTTCTTCCTGCGCAAGCACGAGTGTTGGTATAAGCAACAAATATTCATAGGTATTCTTACTATATATATATACATATATATATATGGATAGATAGATAGATGGGGTCACCGTTTTTTTTTACTATCTAAAATCTTAAGTATTGTACGTAATTTAGATGTTATAGTATACTTCATAGAACTAAACATTATATATATAAATATATATTCCCTTATAATTTCTCTTTTCCTAGTGATTTGATCTTATAATAATTATTATGATATCAGAGCACATTAAACTTGCCTGTGGTGGTGCGTGCTCGGACGTTTGGAGGCGGTACTCATGCATGATCCAATCGCTTTTGCGTCCATTTGGAGCGCGACCCTTGTAGAAGACGAGCGTCTTTCGCATCCCTATGATTTTATTCTTAGAAAGGACTGCCTTGTCTCGACCGGTGGCCTTCCAGAAACCGGCCACTGTTGCACGGTTGGTGCGGGTTCCGGTGGGGTACTTCTTGTCTTTGTGGCTGAAGAAGTACCACTCGTTCTGCTCGTCGTAGCCCAGCTTGCATAGGTCTGAAGGGGAAATATATAAAACATGTATCGTTAGTAAGAGCTTGTACCTTGTCATCTTGTTGAGATGAGACCTAAATATTCTACGTGGAAAGTTTTTTTCTTCTGTTTTATCACCTAATATTCATGTAATAAATTATCTCATTTGTTAAAATGGCTATTGTTCTTGCTTCTTTTCTTAGTTATAAGGGTATGCATGCTTGATCGTCTATCTATATATTTTAGTCTTAAAGTACTCATGAGTTTGGTTTATTAGCATAGCCTCTGATTATTATTGACCAAATTATGAAGAAAAATACATAACTTTTAAGTGCCTATTTAGTATTTACCATGGAAAAAGTGCTTAACTAACTTTCATGTATCTTTATTCAACGAGTCTTGTCTTGTTAAACTTTCAAAGTTTTAAAACCCTACGTGTAGCCTAGGTAGTTATGCTATGCATAGGATGTTACATTGTCGCATTCACAAGCACTCCATTTATAAAATAGTAATAATAAGGAAACTCGAAGTCGAAGAAGTCTTTGGCAAAAAGTAAGGATGTATATAATTAAATAACTCAGCAAAATATTTTTTAATTAATGCACAATATTTTGTGTTCTAGTAAATAATTACTGATCATCAAAATTTATATTATTTAAAAAAAATAGACGAAAGCTTGGGATGAAATATTTAGTTAACATTTAAGGACAAAAAAGAACAATTGTCTTATATTCAAATTAATTTTTATATATAGCATTGTACTTACTGAATATATATATTACTGAGTTATAAGTGATTACTAATAATCGACCATTGTGAATTAAACTCGTATGTTCAATAGTATTTATTTTTCCAACTGATCAAACTGATAAAAAAAGCCACGGTTGAAAATTTTGGCCTCGATTCTCGGATTCAGTCATTTTGAAAACGTCAATACAAAGACAAAAATGAAGTTTTCAGCAATGACAACCATCCCTATTGGTTAAAAAATTCGTCATTATAAGCTACAGACACGGCAATCGTCGCTAAAATTCGTGCATTAAATAACTTTTTCCGAGACTTTTGCGTCGTCTCGAAATGTGATTTAAAATTCTGTTGTTGTAATATGCTTCAGCGACAACTAAATGTGATTTCTGAGGTCCGCTTTTTATTTACTAAGGATGTTACATTATAATTTTATAGAAGATGAAGGTACCTTGAATATCCCATGGCTCAATTTTGTAGAGATCGACGTCTACAATAACATCAAGATCAATTTTGAGTGCGTTGATCTTTCTTTTGAGGTAATAACCCACAAGCTCTTCTTCTGTGGGATGAAACCTAAAGCCTGGTGGGACACAAGACTCCATTTCCATTGATATTGCTCTTTCACTCTTCTTCTTCTTCTTCTGAAAAGTCAAACAAACACACAAATAACATTATGATTGACTATTGTTGACTATAAACGCACGTTAATTATTGAGATCATTCCATTATATATCTCCATTCCAATAAAAGCAAAACAAGCTTGAGATTTATATGCACTTGTTTACATATTAGGTCAAATTCCAACGTTCAAATGATCTCTGAATTTTCAACGCATGCATATTTACTGTTATATATATGATATATCATATTATTACACGTCCACTTGCATATGCGTATATATGCTTCTGTACACCACTATTTTTTTTTGAAAGAAATAAATCATTACAGACCATTGATAGTGGAGGAAACTTGAGCTAGGCAGTGAATGGTTTGAGTGAAAATAGTGTGTGTTTTGGCTTCAGTGAATAATGATGAAGTAATTATAGAAAAAGCATTTATGAATGAATTGAAATGGGAAAAAGCAAAGCCGAAAAGCTTGACTTTGCTGGCAAAAGCATGTTATGTTTCTTTGAGTGCAGTGCACTCTCGCCCACACGCACACATGTTGATGTTGGTGGTGGATCATACTAATTCTATTCTCTCTTTTTATTATTACCTCTTAATTAAATTACTACTTTTCTTTTTATTTTATTCCAAGACACGAATAAGCTTATTTATGAACAATAATAATATTAATAAACGTACGAATACAAGTTTTTTTTTTTTCCTTTTTAAGTTTGTTCGAACATACTTAGTTTTCCGTAAAAACGAGAAAGCGAAAACATCGACGAAGATCAAGTATTGATGGAGAAAAACCATGCAGAGAAGATCATATGAAAATGTTATATATATATATATAGCTCGATGTGTATACTCACAGAATATATGAAGAAAAGTGCGATGACCCAGGAGATGAGTTTTGCAGAAAGCTTAGGAGGTAGAGAGCAAAAATATATGGCAGAGCAGAGATATATAGAGGATGCGATGGCTTTTGGGTCGAGAGAGAGACAAATATTATGAGTGTTTGTTGTGAAGTTGTTGTTGTTTATCTCATTAATGTATTTATATATATATATACATATGATATATATGTATAGAGATAGAGAGAGAGAGAAGTGTGTGTGCTTAGTGATTGCGCGTGGGGTGGCAGATTGGGTTCAAAGGTTTGTTTTTGGACGGCGTGACAACAAGCTTTCACGCCACCACCCTCTCTCTCTCTCTCTCTCTCTCTCTCTCTCTCTCTCTCTCTCTCTCTCTCTCTCTCTCTCTCTCTCTCTTGTGTCTTAAGATTTTTGCAGCAAGACATTCCACTCTAAAATACTATTTCTTTTGCATAAGATAAGACTTAATAACACCTTTTCCCGCAATCTATATAAACAAAAAGAACATTCTCTCATTCTCTCTCTCTCTCTGTGTCTTTGGCTAAGGCTCGCCCCACAATCCAGCTCCTCCTGTCTCGTTTGGTGCGCCGTCCTTTGCCACTTGGCTCCTCTGGGATTCCGACACGTGTCGTGCCACGTCGGACGACTCCCGAAACTGTCGATGTCAAATTGCTAATGATTGGTGCACCTCTCCTGTGTCTCCCCGTAAATTGCAAGTGGGCCCCACCAAACTAGGTCACTCTTAGATCTTAATTATGTTAATTCATTACTAATTTTGTTTTTAGCTAGCCTTTAATCTTGAATTTTAGTATACATGCGTTAAACGAAATAATGAGGAATTTCATATTAATTAATATATTATTTTCTAACAAATTCTGTGCTTATTGAATTTTAAATATTGTTTAATCAATAAAGTTTAATTGAAAAACGATTTATCCGAGAGTGACACGTGACCATTATGCATTGCTAATTATCTTGTGTTTTAGTATACATGCGTTGAACGGAATTATGAGAACTGTGTAGCTCGTATCTCTTTATTTTTTATTCTAGCAAATTTTAAATTGATCGAGGTTTTCCAAAAAACAATGTAAAAAATTAAATGGAGAGGATATATATAGTCACCCTTCACTATCTTGATTATTTCAAACTACTACTTGACTCTGTCGACCAGGAGTGTCTAAATCGTGTTGTTCTTCCGGTGGAGGAGAACGATTTGCCGGCCGCCTTATAAACCTCAAGGAACGATGGGATTAGGGCTTTTTTTTTTTTTTTGGGTAGTTCTATGAGAAACACAAAAGATTTAAAGTGATCGATCAGTACAACTAAATTTTAAAATGCTAGGGGGTTTGATACTTCTTATGATTAATTTTCGTTTAATTATATATATATATATATGTATATATAGGAAAAGTACTGTACCAATGAATACCATTTCCCTCTTAACTCAGGAACTTAACCTGTGTGTATTAATAATATGTTATAAATTTGTTGTAATTAAGAAAGCAACAAATTTAGTGTAAACGTATTGGAAAAGTAAGTCTCTTCTTTTATATATGTCATGCTACTCAGTGGAATGTTCTTTCATATTTTACCTTAAAATAAAAGCTCTATGGACATTATAGTATTTAGGTCATCATGATCTATTGGTTTCCATAAATTTATGCCCTTGGACCCATTTTGTTTGTTAGAAATTCAAATCTAGGTAGGGTACAAATTAATTATATATGAGGGTACAATATATCAGAAAACTTTTCATAAGTTTTCTGTTTAGAATTACTTTTTAATTTATTAAATATGATTATTATTTTCACTCACATAAGTTATATATATATATATATATATTATAGATATAGATATAGATATATGTGTGTATGTAAGGATTATATATAGATATAGATATATGTGACTCTTGATATCCTATTTAAGAAGTTGTCCATGTGCTTCATCTCAATTTTACAATTTTTTAATTATTTAATCAAACATATTGTAACAAAGTTTAAGATGAAAGTACACGCATTATTAAAGCGAGCAAATAAAGACTAAAATCCTATATTCAAATGAAATTATGATCATATATTTAAGGTTCTTTAGGGTAATAGCCAAACTTAAAAGTGTGTTTAGCAAAATAGCCAAACTTTAGTTAATTTTGTAAACTAGCCAATTAACCACTTAAACAGAACACCAATTAGATTGTTAATTTTGGTTAATTTCGACTAGTTTAAGTGGTTAATTGGCTAGCTAGTTTACAAAATTAACCAAAGTTTGGCTATTTTGCAAATCTTGTGTTTCAATTTGACTATTTAGAGCAATTTCTCTATATTTAATTGGATAAATATAATTAATGTGATAAAACATATGATTTTCTGGAAGTGTTTGTTGAAGTGAAATAGGAATAGTGTAGCGCAAAATTTATTTAGCCATTAATTTATGTCTACAAAGTATTTCTACTTTTTACTAATTAAAGATGAAAAATAGATATTCATCGAGAGATTCAAAATAGCTATATTATATTGTTATTAAAGAAAAGGAATGGGAATAAATTTTCTTAAAAAATCAAGAAGAAAACGGAAAGAAGTTTATACATTAAGTCGATGGTCGATCGGCTCTGGTTCCGACATAGATCTTGTGTATATGGTAAAGCATGACATTTAAACTTTCTCATCAAATGATGATTGTATTAGTATACCAATGTCTGGTGTGAGTGAACAACTTTTATAGTCAAAAGAAAGAAAATAGGAGCGATTGCATTAAATTTGATGACGCGAGGATGACGTGTATGGTAACATGTCGGATTACGTGGCGTCCATGTTGATGAGAAGCTGACCACGCAAACGTTGACTACTTCCGTTAGTCAAATATGGACGGAAATCATCTTTGGTACTTATACCGCTATTAAATGGGTTGGAGCTATGCCGCCCCAGTTGAGTAAAGATTGAGTACTTATGCCGCTATTATCCCTAAACCCAAATAATAAATTAATATATATATATATTTTTTAATAAATGCTTATCAAATATAAGTTTGCTATACAAATAATAAATTGATATCTATCTTTTCTAGGCGTGGGCACGGAGCTATAGCTTGAATATCATGGCTCCACCATTGATAGGAGACCTATTTATTTGGAATATAGAGACATATCGTATAATATACTCTTTTTTTTTTCTTTTCAATTTAATGTTTCGCGATATAAGATGCCGTGCATCGTTTTAAACACTAATATTTCATAATCGAGTCTCGATAATATTTTAAATAGAAAGTTTTACTGAATTGTTTCAGTAGCCATATGTGATATCAATGCCATGGAGTAACGAATAAATAGAAAATTAAATGAAAGGACATCTTTTTTTTTTTAGACGATTTTTGAGCAAGATCGGCAATTTCTTTCAATTCTTGAAACTCTTCAAGAACAACGAGATCCCTATTTGAAAAATATTTGAAGATAAAGAACTTTTGCCCGTAAAAAATGATGAATAAATTTTTTGAACATCATCCATGTTATAAAAATAAGTAAATTTGTATTACACTTGTCAAATCACCATTAATTAATTATCTTGAAGTTGCATATCGATGATTGAAGCAACTTTTCTGTATCAAACTGATGCAAATATGTATCTTGTTTAGCTATGAAATTAGGAGAACTCTTGCTTATCTAGGGCTAAAGAATAGTGTGATCTAGACTGTTTACAGTTGAAGAAATCACAAAATCTTATGAAGAAAATGCACTATCATTTTAACATAGTTGAACTTGGACCACCAATGCTTGGTCTTGAAAGAGAATTCAGATCTCTTTTATAATGCTTTTGTGAATCTAAACAAGTAAGCTTATGTTTGTACATCGTATATATAAATTTCAGTGCAATAAAATTATTGGATTATTAATACCGCTTGTAGATTAAATTACCTATCCAAAGTTTTGCAAAAATATAGTAACAAATATTGCATATCAGATCTATATCTATATGCACATATTGGTTAACTCTCTAAGTTATATATATTTCTTTTATTAGTGTTTATGTTAAAATGTACATTTAATATCATGGCATTTGAAATATCTATATCTTCAACGTTGCCTTTGAAAGCTCAGTTATAATTCACAAAATGGCTATCATCCAATGAGGGATGGCAATTGCTGAAAGTAGCTATTCTTCTATATTATATATATATATTTATTATATATATATTTATATATATATATATATATATAAATAATATGTACAACGAGGGTGGTCTCTCTAGTGGAGGGCAAATTGCTGATCAAGTAACAAGAAGAAGTAGATTAATTATGCTTTAATTTAACTTTGATCGCTTATCAAGAGGTACAATGGTGTACGTGTTGATTTAGTATTGGCTAATTAATTTAGTTAAAATATCCACCGCTTACAACTATACTGTATGTGTACACTACAAGTATTCTCAATAAAATAAAAATAAAAAGAATCCTGTTTTTTTACTTATACTTTATAATGTTCCTCAGAATTGATCTTGAGCTATTAGGGCATGACACGGTCAATTGTGCTATATAAAGCTATACGTACAATACAATTCAACGACCCAAACTCTTTGAGTCACAAAAACAAATAAAAATGTGTGTAGTTAATTTCTCTTAAAAAAGTTGAAGATTATTGTATAGTATTTTTTTCCCTTATAAAAAAGGGTTTTACTCTCTCTCTCTCTCTTTTTTTTTTTTTTTTTTTGTTGAAGAGATAAATATATGCATGTAATATATATAAATAAATAAACGAGTTAGGCTGTCGAATACAGGGAATGTTCTATCTAATACCGCAATATGATATCACTATCATGTTCGAAGCATGCAAATGAAATTAAAGATAAAATATTCCTAATATATAACCCGTACATATTTGGGGGCATAGTTGTCCAAACTTCCAATTCCCCAACACTATCGGTAAATAATTAAACTGAATGTACACCTCTTCTATGGGTTGCCTGGTCGGTGAAAACAATGTCACTAATATCAATTTTCTTTATAATCACCACAGTCAATTAGCCAATAACTTTACTGTATTTTGATCTTTAAATATCTAATGATCTACAAGCAGAAACCTTACGCTATTTTATTTAGATGATAAACTCATGGCACATGCCTATAGTAATTTTTTTTTATTATTATTAATTAGAGTTCTAATTTCAAGATGTATACGACATATGTATTTTAAATTTATATACTATTATATAACTTTCTTAGTTTCGATAGGCAATTCAAAATCACTCTTCACTTAGATATCCCTACAAATTTGAGGCCGACTTTGGATAGATTCTGTGATATTTATTTAGTGAGTTGAAGATTAATAAGACTGTAAAAGGTATTCGAGATCGTAATGTATGAGTTTAAACCGTTCAAATATTATGTATATAATATATATTTGCTAAGAGAATTTGCAATGTATATACAAACTACAAAATAAAAAAAATAAAAAAAGGAAGAAAGAAAATTGATCTTGCTAAGGTTTAGTGGGGTAGTTAATTGTGTAAAATTTCCGAACATTTAATGACATCATGGATTCTTGGTGGAATGATTTTTGTAATTTTACCATATTTAGTAATCTAGTCCACGGAAACTTCTTAAACCGGCTATTTATACCCTACTTGTAAATGAAAAAAAAAAAAACATGACAAACACGGAGAATTATAGCAGTTCACTCTTAATGTTAGAAGTGCGTCCACTTGCTACTTGTAAATTGTCTTCACTATAATTAATAGGATTTCTTGTTCGTTATAATATTATTTCTCATGTGCTCTTTTTTCGTTACATGCTCTAGAAAAGTCGGGCTAAAATATTAGTGCGACTCTACATATAAAATTACTTATAATCTCGCAAATAAGTCTTCAGTTGTAAAATTATATTTTTCCGTTCAATCAACTTGATTATCCTGCATCAGATCATCGTAACGATACCTACTGAATTAGGCTTAACTATACAACAAATTGCATGCCCTTATAAAGTTGAGATATCTATTAATTGCTATGAAAATAAGGAAAGAATGCAACTTAAAAACAAAATCAATATTTTTGAGTTGAAATATATCATGAATATGTAATAACATAATGATAAACGAAAGCGCAATCATACGAACACTGATGCACGGGATCTTGAAATGAATTGTGTTTGAGCTAGAGTTAGGACGAAAGACTTCCTATAAGGTTTATATATTGCCTTTCTCTTCTTATGCCAAAATTAGTTATTAAAGAATTACTTAATTGATTGAGCATATGAGATTGTATGTTTTTAAAAAAAATATCTTAATTTTTTTATTCTTAATTATACTTAATTAGTCCCTCAAGTCCATCGCAGTTAAAAAAAAAAATGATGCAATGGAAAGCTAAAAATAAATAAGTATTTAGGTGAAGAAAACTCAAGGGGTGATGTGATCACACAAGACAATAGAGACAAAGTAACAACAATCAAAAGTGTGGGACCTTTGATCATCAATCATATATGAAGAGAATCAGATCAAAATCATCACAGTGTGATGCGATCTACCGACTTTCTCTTTTCATTTGCCATTTCTAATCTTTCTGATTTATTTATTTAAATTTGCATGACACATATAGTCTTCGTCAATTATGGTATTAAGATGATCATGACCCTTTCTCTATCATTGAAATTGGCACACATAAATCGCTCCAAATCTCACTTATCATCAATAATCGATTAAGCTAAACCCGGTTTCTTAATTAATCCTCACATTATTACATCATTTATAGATTAATTAAATGTTAACTAGTTTATTATATAATAATTGATAAAGCTAGTCTTTATGCAGATGGTTAGCGTGTGAGATAGAGCCTTGAAGATGGGATCGTGTGTTAGATTCTGCTGTTGAACTGGTGCCTGATAATGACTCTTCTTAGGACTTAATTATAATATTATATTAAATAAAGGGTTATTAGCGGCAAAAATACCTAAGTTATTTGGAAATAGGAGGCATATTAGAGCCAACATAAAAAAAATTATGACAAAAGTATTCAAGTTCACCTTTTTAGGCGGATTAGTAGATCTCATCCACTTTTTCATTACTTTTTTTTTTATATATACTATATTCGTTAGGGTTACATCAACAACGCAAATCACAATGCTATTGAGGAGATGGACTAGGAATTCGAGAGAGAAAGTGGGAAGGAAAATAAGAATTCGCATTGTTGACGTTCCAAGAATATGTATTTACATCCAGGTTAATTTTGATGTTAATGGGTTTGATGGTTTGAGTTTATTTGTGTTATTTGTCATGAAGACTTCATCACAGACGAAAATAGTATAGAAATAATAACGGAAAAGGGGATGGGGTCTACCGATCCACTAAAAATATGAACTTAGATACCTCTGCTACAGTTTATCTAAGTGGACTTTATTCCGCCCCATTTTCAAACAACTTGAGTAATTTTGCCGCTAATAACCCATAAATAATTGTTTTTATTTCTTAATTTTCTTTATTTTTCTCAGAAAATTAATATTTCCCTTACAAATGATTAACAATGGGTTAATAATCCCTATGTATTTTTACGATCAAAGTTTTCAAGTTTTCAATACAGAAATTGTCACTTAAATAATGATTAATTAAAATACCTAAACCATACATATATATATGTGTGTGTGTATATATATATATATATATATATATATATATATATATATATATATATATATATATCCATAGACTACCAAGAAATAGTACTTAAGCACGTTTTATTTTCTTGCGAAAACAATTAATAAGATGCATGATTACTATAATTATTAATTTTTTTATCAATGAAAAAAAAAAACATATAAGAACAATAAATTCATAGATGATGATGAAGATGACTTCTTGATCTCATGCCACTGATTTTATATATGTGTGTGTGTATATATATATATATATATATATAGTTTAATTTCAAATGAGAATCGAAACTTGAAATAGAATGTTACGTTCTTGTGATTGTGTGGAACATCATCATTGAAATATCACTCTTTCATTTGTTGTGCCAGTTTAACTGTTTGTGTTCACATTAATTTCTTCTGATATTTTTAATTAATTAATTATATATATATAAAGCCTTGATAGCTTATTATGATCATCTACAGCATTATGTCTCAGAAGAATTATTAGTAGTGATCTCATGTAGATCTTCTTACGGCTCATAATATATATACATACATATATATATATAATGCATGCTTGCTAACTAATTACAGTGTTTTACAATTCCAAATCTAATTCATATTCTGTATTATTATTTAAGATAGAATTCTATTATTACTCATCGACAAAACATATCCTAAGTCCGGTCAAGACAAGTTTCGCTTTTACCGGCCTAATAATCTGAAAATTAAAATTTCCCGGTCCAGCCGTAAATGACACTTTTCTGCAGCTCATTTTTTACTTTCACCGACTCATACACACGCCGTAGAAAGATCTTTTTACCGACGCATTTACTCGCCGGTAAAAGTTGACCTAATGCGAAAGTGGAACTAATTATCCATGTTGTTTATTTCTAGTCACGTCGCTTTCTGCATGTATGCGTGTATACATATAAACATGAAATGAAGAAGAAAACTTGCTGACCTTGTCAAATTACAGCCTTTCTTCATCACTGTTTTTCAAACTTAGTCAATGAAAAGACCGAAAGTTTGATTATTTTCCCATCACAACCGCCTATAATCTGAAGTCAATACGAGGAATAGCAATCTTAACATAACATTGGCATTGCTAGGACGGTTGATATCGATATGCCCCTATCATGGATTGGACACCATTGTTATGATTTATGAGAGGATTTACATTTGGTGGCAAAAAATAAAATAAGTGAAAATAAAATGGGATGACTGTTAAAATAAATGTTAATCTTGATCGTTGTAATTTAGATAATAACTATTAAATTATTAGAAAATAAAAATAGTATCTATTTTTTAAACTCAGATATATGTATTCGGATTTTTGGATTTTTTCGAAATTAGAACCATGTTTTGGTTCTTTTTGATATGGCGTTCCAGTTAAGTATTCGGATTCCAGATATTGTTTTTGGAGTCGATTTTGCCTTTTATTTTTTGAGATATGTTGATAAGATTTTCAGAATCCAATTTTTTTATATGTTGATACGATTTTCAGAATGGATTCTCTGATCACAACCGCCTATTTGAGAGTTAATATAAATAGTCATGTAATTGGTACGAAGGTTACTGAATATGCCTCTATCATGGACACAATCACATGTATATGAATATATATATATATATATATATCCAAAGATGATTGATGAAGAATATTATCTGAGGAATATAAGGAGAGGCTTCAATTGGTAGCACAAAAATAATTGAAGAAAATGAGAAGGATGATTGAAACATCATCATCATGTGGCCAAAATAGTGGTGGTGGTGGGGCTCTTATTATTGCTTTATGTTTATCAAACAAACCAAAACAAATAGTGCAAACCAAGCAAGTTGTAATTCTGGGGCGGTTTGTGGGACTGCCATATATATATATATATATCATATATGTATATGTATGTGTGTGTATTGTGTGCGGCTGCTTCTCACGCACATTAATATCAATGTATCTATATACATAAATATAAGCAACAAATGCTTCTAGATAGAATGATGGAGGAAAGGGAAGGGTTAACTAAAGGTTGAAAGGGACTAAAATGTTTAAATAGAGATAGGGTTAGAATCTAGATATTTATTTATATATTAAACTAGAACATTGTTTGTTTGTGGGACATGCACAAGTACTTGACATCAATCATTACTTGTTGGATAATACATTTTTCTCTGCTATTCACTTTGTATACATAGGATATGTACTACAAATATACTAAGGAGATAATCAAATATATAGTTTCGGTTCTACTTGTCGGAAAAAACTAATGTATAACTTCTTTTTGGGTTTGAGCAAAATGTATTTACTCTTTTTTGAAGGTTAATATTGAGTGTGATTCACTTATAACATAAGTCGGGGTCTTAATGGATTATTATTGCTCACCGGGAATAGTATAAAATCAATTATTTGTTTACTCGAATCGGAGTTCGGATGTACAGAATACTGATGTTCAAGAGTATATCAATCTCATGTGATTTCGAGCACACGTATTGTTGGATCCCAAACCACGGATCTGCGAATAACACGCGTAATCACCACGAATCAAACGAACTTAAGAACATGAATTTGGGAGAAGAGATTCTCTGATTAATATTGAAGGCAATTACAAAGATAACTCGAAAACTTAATGGACTCAACTCTACTCTTAACTCTTCTTATTTACAGAGTACACTGCTAGGTTTATATAGGCCTCACATTGGCAAAACCCTAGCTAACAGAATCGCACTAAATCAGGAAACTACCCTAAATAATCTTGCCGAATCTTTGCTTGCTCCTCAAGCTACGCGCTTTCCTTTCTGGGTAGACTTTCCCTTTTCTGCCCGGACAGTCTTTCTGTCCCTGAGCTGACCTGCTCGTATGCTCCGGGCTGAGCTTGCCTTCTATGCGGACTCTCCTCATGTGTTCACCCGAGCTGGGCTGAACGTCTGTCCGTCCTTTGTTCTGGTCTGTACCCGGGCTGACTTCTCGCAAGTCTTTCTGCCCGTCTTGGCTTCTGGTCGTCATCCGGACTAAGTCAAGCTTAAGCTCACATTCTCCCCCGTAAGCTTGACTTGCTACACTTCTTACTCCGAGTAGCTCTCTCATCTCTGCGAACTTTACTCTCGCCAATGCCTTGGTGAGGATATCTGCCCGTTGTTCCCTTGTGCTGATGAACTCTACGACGATCTGTCGTTTCTCCACACACTCACGAATATAGTGATACTTCGTGTCAATGTGTTTGCTTCGTCCGTGAAACACTGGATTCTTCATCAACGCGATTGCAGATTTGTTGTCCACGTAGAGAGTTGGTGGTTCTTGCTCGGAACCCGTCATCTCATTGAGTAGTCCTTTTAACCACATAGCCTGACATGCTGCTGCGGTTGCCGCCATGAACTCCGCTTCACATGAGGATAAAGCTACTGTCTGCTGCTTCTGGGACTGACAGGTGATTAGATTCCCGTTGAGATAGAACGCCATCCCTCCGGTACTTTTTCTATCATCGATGTCACCGGCCAGATCGCTGTCCGTAAAGCCGACGAGTACTTCTGCTTCACTTCCTCGGTTGTACTGGATCCCGTAGTCCGTCGTCCCTTTCACATACCTCAATATGTGCTTCACTGCCTGCTGGTGAGAACTTGTGGGGTTCTCCATGTAACGACTGACTATTCCCACTGCGTGTGCAATGTCTGGTCGGGTATGAGTGAGATACCTCAAACACCCGATCACGCGTCTGTATTCCGTGGAATCCACTTTCTTCCCTTCTGCATCCTTCCCGAGCTGCAGCTTCGCCTCCATGGGTTACTTGCTCGAGTTACAGTCCTCCATCTCGAACTGTTTAAGGATCTTCCTCGCATAGGCCGACTGCTTCAGTGTGATACAGTCTTTCTTTTGCTCCACCTCGATCCCGAGATAGTATGAAAGTAATCTGAGATCGCTCATCTCGAATTCGGCCATCATTTGCTCCTTGAATCCATCCACGCCTTCTGCGCTGGATCCTGTGACGATCAGGTCGTCCACGTATACTCCCACGATCAGAGTCTCCTGTCCGGTACTCCTGGTGTAGACTGCCTGTTCCCTCAGGCACTTGGTGAATCCAAGATTCTTCAAGCTCTTGTCGAGTCGAATATTCCACGCTCTTGGTGCTTGTCTCAACCCGTACAAAGTCTTGGAAAGTCTGTACACCTTCTGCTCCTTCCCTGTGACGCTGAACCCTTCTGGTTGCTTAACGTACACTTCTTCCTCGAGGTCACCGTTTAGGAATGCCGATTTGACATCCATGTGGTGAACATCCCATCCTCGATGCGCTGCTAGAGCAAGGATCAGTCTGATCGTGTCCAGTCTCGCTACTGGTGCAAAGACTTCGTCGAAGTCTATGCCTTTCTTCTGCACGTAGCCTTTAGCTACCAGTCTTGCCTTGTGCTTAAGGACATTCCCCTCTGTGTCCTTCTTCAGCTTGTACACCCACTTCAGGCCGATGGACTTGTGACCTTTTGGAAGGTCAGTTAGTTCCCATGTCCTGTTTTTCTCGATTGACTCCAATTCCTTCTTCATTGCTTCTTGCCACTCTTGCTCGGCTGCTGCCTCTTGGAAGTTGGTTGGCTCTTCTGCGCAAAGCAATGAGAGTTCCTCTAAATCCACCTCTTGAGTCTGCTCGTAGACTTCGGCTAGAGGTCGGAATCCTCGTGGCCCATCTTTAACAGAGGAATCTCCTGAGCTGAACGGGCTGGTTCTGCTCGGACTTGGTGTCTGTGGTGTGTCCGGGGTGCTTTCTCCCGGGCTGGTTTCCCTTGTCTCTGGCAAGACTGTTCCTGTGCTGGGTGTTCCGGGCTGCTTCTGCTTGGCAACATCCTCGTCTTCTTCTACGCTGAACTCCACTGAGTTCTGCTCGGGGTCTCCTCGTTCGTCGCGCCAATCCCACTTCTTCTCTCCTTCGAACACTGCATCTCTGCTCACTTGGAGTCTGCCGCGTCGTGGATCATAGAATCTGTGTGCCTTGCTTCCTTCCTCTGCTCCAAGGTACACCATCTTCTGACTCCGATCATCCAACTTCTTGAGATTAGGACCCGCAATCTTTACGTGTGCGGTGCTCCCGAACACTCTCACGTGTTCTAGGTGGGGTTTCTTCCCGTACCACGCCAGGTAGGGAGTGCACTCTCCTAGTGCCTTAGTCGGCAAACGATTAAGCAGATAGACTGCATGTCTCACTGCTTCTCCCCAAAAGCTGGCCGGAACCTGCATACTCTTTAGCAAGCTCCTCGCTGTGTTCATCACAGTCCGATTTCGTCGTTCCACAACGCCATTCTGCTGTGGCGTGTGGGGTGCTGAAAGGTGTCGCTGAATTCCCTCCTCGTCGCAGAATTCTCCGAACTGCTGTGAAGTGAATTCTCCTCCTCGGTCTGTACGCAAGACCTTCAACCTGTGCACCGTGCTATTCTCCACGATCTTCTTGAACTTTCTGAAAACCTCGAAAGCTCCGCTCTTCTCCTTGAGCATATATACCCACATCAAGCGACTGTAGTCGTCAACAAGTAGGAAGAAGTACTTGTTACTGACAGTGGTTGCAGGGGTGATCGGTCCGCAGAGGTCAGCGTGCACCAACTGTAGTGGCCTTTCTGCCCGGAACTTGGCTCTGATCGGGAAGGGTATTCTCGCCTGCTTCGCGATCATACAGCTTTCACATAGCTGGTCGGGGTGCTGAATCTTAGGAACTCCGAAAGCCAAGTTCTTCTCGCCCATCATCTTGAGCGCGTGAAAGTTCACGTGTCCGAGTCGAGCGTGCCACAGCCATGCCGGATCTGCCATCGACGCCATGAGGCAGACAGGCTGGCTGGTCTTCAGGAGGATCTTGTAGAGTCTGTTAGGTGTTTGCTCCACCTTCATCAACAGCACTCTATCTTTGGTCCACATCTTTAGGTAGGGCCCGGCTAGCAACACCGTATTCCCGATTTCCGTCATCTGTCCCAGACTGATGATGTTACTCTTCAACTTCGGGATGAAGTAAACCTCAGTCATCAAACGCTGGTCGCCATTCTTGCACTCGAACAGGATCGACCCTCTCCCTTTGATCTCTACGACGGATTCGTCGCCGAATTTAACGTTGCCCGTGATATTCTCATCGAGCTCCTTAAACTTAGCTCGGTCTCCAGTCATGTGGTTGCTTGCCCCGTTGTCAAGGTACCATACATCGGTAGTGACTCTTTTCTCATCGTGTGTGAGGAGGTTTGCAAAAACCTTATCCTCGATAAGAAAGACCTGCTCGCTGGTCTTCTTCGGGTAGTGCTGATCGCTGAGATTCTCCGGACAGTTCTCCTCGGCTTCGTGCTCGCCGTTCTGTCCGGCCAGGTGTATAGCCTGCTCGGCAAATAGCAATGCCGGCTGGTCGTCTGGGAACCTAGCTAGGTTCGCCTCCTCGCCTTGGTTTCTGCTCCGGCACTCTGATGCCAAGTGTCCGAGCTTCTGACAAGAGTAGCACTTCACCGTGCTCTTGTCCCTTCGAGTCGGTCCTTCTTGACGGCTCGAGCTGCTTCCGCGTCCTCGCGAATCCCTGCCTCGACTCCGTCCTCGACCTTGTCCGCGTCCTCGGACTTCTCCACTGTAGCTATTCCGTCCTGAGATACTTGAGAAAGATTCGGCTCCCCCGGATCTTCTCTGTCTCGCTGTCCACTCTTCATGCGTGAGTAGGAGATTCTGCTCGTCTCCTTTGTCGCCGTAGCCCCGAAGTCTCTCTTCGTGGGTTTTGAGACGCCCAACAACCTCTTCAACCGTCATGGTCTTGAGATCGCCGAACTGCTCAATCGACGTCACTATCTGCATGTACCTGCGAGGCAACGCACGTAAGAATCTGGTGACAATGGTGGTCTCGTCCACCTTGTTTCCCAGTGAGCGTATGCCGGTCACAATGGACGTGAGTCTCAGAGCGAAGTCGTCCACCGACTCGCTTTTCTTCATCTGCATGACCTCGAATTCACTCTTCAGGGTCTGGACTTTGGCATCCTTGACGCGATCTGCGCCCATGTGCATAGTCCGAAGCGTCTTCCATGCTTCTTTTGCGGAATCCTCCTCAGAGAGCATGAGAAGGAATTCTTCTGGAACAGCTTGGTAGATTGCTGCGAGTGCCATCCTTTCTTTGCGCCCTTCAGAGTCGCCACCTTCAATGGCCTCCCACACTCCCTGCGCTTGCAGATTTACCCTCATCTTCAACGCCCACACGGCGTAATTGCTCTTCGTGAGCATGGGGTAATGGAGCGTCACTGTGCCTTCCCTGGATTCTGGTTTCTTCACAACCAGATCTCCGATCGTCGATTCTGATGAAGACATGTTCTTCGATGAAGCTCTGATACCACTTGTTGGATCCCAAACCACGGATCTGCGAATAACACGCGTAATCACCACGAATCAAACGAACTTAAGAACACGAATTTGGGAGAAGAGATTCTCTGATTAATATTGAAGGCAATTACAAAGATAACTCGAAAACTTAATGGACTCAACTCTACTCTTAACTCTTCTTATTTACAGAGTACACTGCTAGGTTTATATAGGCCTCACATTGGCAAAACCCTAGCTAACAGAATCGCACTAAATCAGGAAACTACCCTAAATAATCTTGCCGAATCTTTGCTTGCTCCTCAAGCTACGCGCTTTCCTTTCTGGGTAGACTTTCCCTTTTCTGCCCGGACAGTCTTTCTGTCCCCGAGCTGACCTGCTCGTGTGCTCCGGGCTGAGCTTGCCTTCTATGCGGACTCTCCTCATGTGTTCACCCGAGCTGGGCTGAACGTCTGTCCGTCCTTTGTTCTGGTCTGTACCCGGGCTGACTTCTCGCAAGTCTTTCTGCCCGTCTTGGCTTCTGGTCGTCATCCGGACTAAGTCAAGCTTAAGCTCACACGTATGACTAACTTATGCGTTGCACCGCCCGTCGAGTAAAGCTTATTGCACAGGCGCCAGAGACAAGTCGAGGCGGCATAACAAGTGTTAAAGAAAATCAAAGTTACAAATGCTCAAGGTATTAGCCTTGTTTTTTCAATGTTCTGCCTTTTTTTTTTTTTTTTTAATTTTCTATCAATTATTTGTTGTAATACACTTTGGAATAAAATAATAAGTCGTGTAACTAAATTGTAGGCATATTACCATATGTAATATGTTGGGAAGGAGGATATTAACATATTTTTATTAATGCTGATGGCTATTCAAAATTTGAAAAGTTAATAAGAAAATTCCAAAATTTGATATCAATGTACATACATAGTAGTGGCCTCAATATTCCCAAGAGAGTGCTGAACTTGGGCTCAAGCCCCAAAGCACTGTGATCACAAGTTCACAACGTAATGGAATTTCAAAATCTTGTTATCATTTGAATCAAAGTCTCATTTGATTTAACCATGTCTAGTATAACTTGTTTTCTATATACTAATATTTTTGTGATAAAATTTTCAATTAAAAAAAGGAAGGAAAAAAAAAATCAAATACAATAAATTGTCTAAGGTTATGATTTTTATTTTAGATTAAGACGTGTGAATCTAAATGCACATCTGATTATTAAGATATTACATTTTAATTTGAATGACTAAATATTAAGTTTTTTTTTAATATATGAATTCAGATCAGAATTTAGTTTTATTATATAATATTGAGTAAAAATTATTATTTTATCACAAAATTTGAAAAAAATACCTATAGTAAAATAAATATTAAAATAATTAATCAAAATATTTTGATATAGTATTAACTTTTAAAGTAATAAAAATATTTAGGGTTTTACTCATATCATTTAATAATTTTATATATAACTTTAATTAAATTTAATATTATTTTTTACTAATATAAATTATTTGTTAATATATAAAAAGAAAAAACCATCAAATACCCAAAAAAAAATCACTTAAGGTCTAAGAGAATTACCCATAGTTTCAAACTATTATTTTATACCCATAAATAAACTAAAATGGACTATTTTAACCTTAATATTAATTAATTAATTTTAATTTTCGTATGAAATTATTTATTATTTTTTACTTTCGAAATTAATTTTAAAAATCAAATAGATTTGACCCATTCATGACTATCCTCAATTAGAAAATAGATTATGTTACTTTTAAAAAAAATCATTATTTAATTTAATTTCTCTCGACACTTTTTCTCCCCTCTCTTTCACGGCCATTGCTCTCCGCCTCCTCCACTGCCTAAATTATTTATTTTTCGTATGAAATTATTTATTATTTATTAATTTAATTTCGCTAGCGTGAATCTCTCACCACCGCATCCTTCCATCACTCCGATGCCGCTGTCGCCGTTGAATTCCTCTTTCGCTCCACCGTGAAGATTGTTCGCCCAAAACCTGGTTTTCCCTAAAGTTCGTTCGTCAATTTTTTAAGTGTATTGGATTATGGGTATCTTTGTAAAGGTTGATCAATTATTGGATTTATATAGTTTTGTATTGTTGTCTCACGGAAGTGATCACCAAATCTCTTGTTTTGTACCACTCAACTGCTTGATTATTCTTTGTGATTTTCAAGTCTGATGATTTATACACGAGAGTGTGTATGTGTATAAATGATTATGTAATTTTATAAATTTTATGATTTTTGTAAATGATTTTGTAAATGGTTTTACAGTTGTTAATAGATTTATACAGGCAATATTTTTTGTTATACAATTTATACTGGCAATATTTTTTGTAAATAGATTTACACAGTTTTTGTAAATGATTTTACACGTTTTTGGAGTTATTATACATGGTTTTGCAGTGATTATATTTTTATTTAGATTACGTTGTGAATATGTAAATGAGATTTCAAAAATCGTGTCAATATTTTCCGGAATTTAAATTACTGATTTGTTGGTAAATTAACTTGATTAGTTTTGGTATATATATATACAATAATGTCAGTAGGTAGGTATAATCGTATATACATATACTAGATTTTTAATTGTATCTATAGTTTCAATTTAGTATATTTATATACAATTCGATATACTAGATTCGTAAATTGATTACATTTAAAAGGGCCATCAAAATCATAATTTCATAAAAAAAATTACAAAAACCTTAAAATGAGGCTAAGCCAAGTTTTGTTAATAGATTTATATAAAATGAGGAAAAATGAAAACCACGTTTCGTAAATAGATTTACATTATTAATGGTAATCCAAACCATAGTTTCGTAAAAAAATTACAAAAAATGAGGCAAAATAAAAATCAAGTTTCGTAAACAAATTTACATAACCTTTGCGATCGTAAAAATAGTATTTCGTAATTTTTGTATGATTATTAAATGTTATAAATGTGTAACTACAATTAAAAAAATATGATATTTCGTAATCATGATGTAGATATGAACAAAGTATTTCAATGGAGACTTTCAATGAACAAAGTATTTCAATGACGACTTTCAATCGTAAATATACGTTAAAACAAAATAATTAATACCAATGAATATGCATAAATATTAGGGCTACAAATAAAACCCACAAATGCGGGTTTTTAACCGAAATCTGACCGAATCCAGTTTTAAAAAACCAAAACCGAAATAAAACCGGGTTAAACCAAAACCGAATTTTGAAAAACTCGTAACCGAATTAAACCAGTTCCAGGTTTCGGGTTTTTAGTTATAAAAACCGGAACCCGGTTAGTAGGTTACTAAAACCCAAATTTTTAAATAAATACTTATAAATATTTAATTTATTTTTAATATGTTTATAAAATTGTTATTACTTAGTATTGTATTTATAAGTTAACATTGATACTTACTCAATACTCACTTAGTAAAACAATATCTATGTTTAGAAAGTTTAGATTGGTGTATTTAAGATTAGGTAATATTATTTATTAATGGCTTTATATTTTTTTATATTTTTTTAAAAAGGAGGTAAAAATCCGGGGTTCGGGTTTAAAATCCGGGTAATTACCCTAACCCGGATATTCAGGTTTTGTCTTTCAAAAACCGGCATCGGGTTTTTAAAATCAAAAACAGGAAAATCCGGGTTCGGTTTTTGGGTTTTGAAAGAAACCGGGTTTATAACCCGGCTTCAGCCGTAATAAATATACTCAACAATGAATCGTGCGAAGGCTTTCAATGGATCGAAAGAAGGCTTGAGATAGATGCGTTCTATACCTCAAACAAGCAAAGAATTGATTTGATTTTTTTAATATTAATTTATAGGGGATAAATAGTCGAAAAAATAACTGATTAATAGAAAAAAAAATAGATTTTAATGGTCAAAGTAGGGAATATTCAACGTAATTTGTAAATGATTATCGAAAATATCAGTAATTAATAAGGAAGATTTGTTTTAGTTTTCTACTTTTAAGAAAACTTTTTGTTTTTTATTTTGATTAAAAACGAATTATAATAGTTAAACGTGATTTTCTTTTAAAAATTAGAAGGGCAATTTAGTCAACGTTTTAAATTATTGGTGGTTATGATTACCATAATTAGAAATGGATATTTGTTTGAAACTTTGAGTCATAAATGGGCATTTGCCTCATTTATCCATATATAAATAACGAATTTGAAAATTATATGATTAAATGTAATTATAATTTTTTATGAATAATTAATTTGATTATTTAGTTAATTATTTACTTAGTAAAATAATTATTATTTTGAATTTAGTTAATTTATTTATTAAAAATTCAAATTTCATAGTTTTAAAAATAAAATCAAATCTATAGCTTCCCACATATCATTGGATTCTTATTGTCGCAAGTTTTCTGATCATATATTATATGAATCAATCCGATGCTTGAAAAAAAAAAGTTACAGAGTATTAAAAGTTTAAAAGGATGAAAGAGAAAATTATTATAATAAATAAATAATAAATGGACAAAACACCACCTGAGTAGTACAAAAAAAAAAAAGAGATAGACATGTTAGCAATCAATGAGAAGATAGATAAATAATAGGTCTTAATGTTATTAAGACTTAAGACTTTGTTTCACATCTTTTCGAATAAGTGTTCATTCATACTTATCAAGACTTTTTAAAAATAAAAACAAATGTACTTAATGGGTCTAAATCTATTTCATTAAGATTAAGAAGTTTAATAAGTACAAACAAGCACAATCTAAATTTCTAAAAAGAATCAAATATTCAATAATGGGCGATAACTAAATAAGAAATCACTATCCATTACACAAATATTTGAAACTGATCAATAATTATTCGATGCAAAATTATATAATAATAAAATATTCTTATTGATTTGTTTTTTCAAACTAATAATGTTTCATAATTATAATTATAATTTGGGGTAATGACGGCGAAATTATCTAAAGTTTGGTCAAAAAACCTCTCGTGTACCTAAAGTTTAAAATTGGTGACAAAAGTACCCAAAGTCGAATTTGGGGAGTTGACCACTCCATTCTCGTAACGCCGTTAACTTACCTTTAACTCTGGCCACGTGGACCAATCTTTTTTGTTAAGTGTAACCAGTAGGAATTTAATTAGCTGTATTAAATAGTATGAATTAGAGGTTTAATTCATTGTTTTGTTGTAACCGAGACTGATATGGTCTCATCCATGTGGCAAAAGTTGTTATGTCAGCAACCCATGTTTGTCCACGTGGCCAGATTTAATGGATAAGTTAACGCCGTTATGAGAATGGAGTGGTCAACTCCTCAAATACAACTTTGGGTATTTTTGTCACCACTTTTAAATTTTGGGTACACGAAGAGTTCTTTGGGTATTTTCGCCATCATTAACCCTTTTAATTTAGAATTTTTTAAATGGGTTAAACAGGTAGACACGATAAACACGATATTTAAATGGGGGAGTCTCATCGTCTAACACGATTAGTAAATGGGGCGGGTCTGGGTCTAGATAAAATATATAAAAAAATGATTAAGACCCGGCACGAACATGACACACAATACGAATTGCCATAATTTAGTTTTTTCTTCTAGTCTATTAGAAAGACATAGTTACTAAAATCATTTTTTTTTTTCGAACCATACGAGCTTAGAATTCCTCGTTATCGGAACCAATAAACCTATTTTGCAAATTCAAATTCAGTTGGGCCCCTCATTTCAGTCTTTATTGGGTCGACATCTCTTCTTGTGGGCTTTAAATTTTAAAACGGTTTTAGATTTTGAATCTTTTAAATGATATCATATCCGGAAGGTTTTGACGTGCTTTCATTGCATGGCCCATCTCTACAACTTGGATCTCTCGAGGAATCAAATAAGGGGAAATATACCAACGGAGCTTAGTATAAACACTATTCTAAAGTTAGATATCTCCAACTAATTATGTATTTCATTATCATGTTCACAACGTAGATGATGTTCAATTTTAATGATCTTCGGATTTATCCTGATGTACACACTTTAGGCAACATGGCTACAATGTTCAGATACTCCCGGCCGGTCGCGACCTATGTTGTTTCTCCATCCACTCCCAATCGGATTATAACAAGACTTTTTAGGGCCGATACTGAATCATAAGAATCGCGGGCAACTCAACTGTAATGGCAAATAAACCTTCAAAAAGAATAATTTATAAAGTGAAAGAAGTTGTATAAGAATAAAAATATATAATATTACGGGTGTAATCTCTATTATATTTTCCGTTTTATGAAGAGCCAAAAAGGCGATTGCTTTGAGTCTCTTACGTGCATTATTCTAGTTAGATTTACGCTTAATCTAAGCACCACAAGTTAATATTCATTCCAAATATTTAATGAATTTCCCCTAATATTAGGTCAAGTGGAAGAAAAGTTTCAAAGCACTCTTATTAAAAATAATATAGCTCGAAATTTGCTCAATTTTAGCACTGAATTCGTCAAATAATTATTTTATTGGCCGTGCCGTGCGTGCCAAATAAATTTATACATACATGTTAATTTAATTAAGCAACTTGGGAATAAACTAGCCATTATCATGGGGAAGCTCACAAATTAATCGAAATTAAGAGACTATAATAACAAAAGGTACGAGACATGCATGAAGAATAACAAACAATTATCACATAGAGAATAATTTATTTATTTTTTACATAAATAAATGGTCTCTTAAAAAATTAAATTAGCAACCATCAGCTTATCCTTAATGAATCTAAGAGATCATTGATTGAATTATTGTCAATATCAAGTAAACATAATAAAAATTATCAGTCTTACCCACTCCCACCATTCATCAACATTCACAAAAATGAATTTAAATATAGATTGGCCAATTATTTTCATGACAAATTTTATTCAAAATTATCCAAAAATATTATTTATAGAATTAAACTTGATGGTTTAGTTTGTTAATTTATGGTAAATAGTGAATTATTTTGTCAAATTTCCCAACTCAAAAGAATATTGTATTTACCAGGGTTGATAATTTTCTACGAACTCCAAATCCTTCCAAATTGTGACAACTCACTTCGTGAAATGTTGATTACTTAATGGAACAAGTTTTGTAGCATCTAATTATTTCAGGAGCACATTGAAATAATGAAATGTAGTGTGCATATATATATATATATATATATATATATATATATATATATATCTTAAAGTTTTTAACATGCTTAACTTGTTACGTTGATTCGATTTCTTGTTAGCTGAGAGCTTAAGGAGATGTCTTTAAGTTAAAGACATTTCCACTCTGAGTTTGTTATTAGAGCTTAAACTTCTTGACTATATACGGATGGACCCTTCCGAGCCCAAGCAGACTCATTTCTCTGGGGGCCGTTTGCCCTAATTACGGGGGTTGATCGCGTCAAGGAGGGCCTAGATCGGTTTTTATTTAGCGGTCAATCGAGGTGTGATCATATATTGCCGTTTTATGGTTCATAATGCCTATTAATCACATATTCTTTGATCAATAGAAAGGGAAACTAACTATTCATATATTATTACACATTCATAGTGAATATTATCTCTCTCCCTAACTCTAGAATTCGACCACCTCCTTCACAAGAGAGAATTCAAATTCTCTTAGTATCTCGTTGAGTCTTTGTTTGTTAGTCAATCGCTTACGAAGAACTAGTATTCCAAGAATGTGATTTCTAATCTTAAAGGCGTTCTGTTTGACAATGTGCTGAACTACGTAGAGGAATGTGCATTTGGGTGGCTCGTGGTCGACGTGGTGTGAAGAAAGGCTAGGCGCATCATCTCCGACGAAAACGTAGAGAATTTATTATTGCGATGTTATCTAGATTATCAGTTTCTAGGATTCTCCTGAATTTTTTCTCCCGGAAAAATCTTAGAAAAACTCAATAGTATATGACAAGGTGGATGGTATATACTTACAACATCATTATAAATATAAAATATACATCTATTATCTATTATGTAATACACACACATTAATTTGGTTATATATATATATATGGTATTGCATTATAGTGAATGTAATATATAGGGTTAATTGCGGCAATAATGCACAATCTTTGGTCAAGAGGGGTTTTAGGTCTCCAACCTTTCAAAGTGTGGGCAAAAATACACAACGTTTGTTGAATGTAAAATCCGTTGGTCCTTCCGTTTAGGGATATTAACTTCTGCTGATGTGGCATCGTTAAACTGCCAAATGGATTGCCAATTTGTAATATTAATTACATAACCTAATTAATAAGAATAAATTTAAATATTTTAATTATGATTCAAAGAATAAATTAAAACTTTAAATTAACGAGCAATACTTATTTAACACGTAGTTCTTATTTTTGAACTCGTGCTTCAATATTATTCACATCTTTACTATGTCGTTTTTTAAATTACAGTTGTTTTTAATAATCGGTCGTTTTTTCTCTCTCAAAATTTTAGTCGTTTCTAATAAACGTCGTTACGTAGTCTTTGCAAATTTTGTCGTGTTTATTAATCCGTCAAATTTTTATTCATGTTTGACGAAGAGCCTGTTAGATTTTTAGGGGGAGTAAAAATTATTTATTTAATTTAAAATTTTGAATCATAATTAAAATATGATTTAATTTATTCTTATTAATTAAATTATACAATTAATATTAGAAGTTGGCAGTCCATTTGGCAGTTTAACGATGCCACATCAGCAGAATTTAACATCTCTAACGGAAGGACCAACGGATTTTACATTTAACAAAGGTTGTGTATTTTTGCCCACACTTTGAAAGGTTGGGGACCTAAAACCCCTTTTGACCAAAAGTTGTGCATTATTGCCGCAATTAACCCTAATATATATGACCTAGTATGTCAATGAAAATGATTTGTGGGCTGCTTCTTGTTCAGGCTACCGTTAAGAGCTTGAAATTTCCTAAAGTAATGATATAGAGCACTTTAATATGTATGTGTAATGCAAATTATAAAATAGAGCCATATGATACACGCATATTAGGGACGTCACTATATATATATATATATATATATATATATGTCAATATAATAAAATTAAAGTGAATTAATGCGACGTTAAATTTATAGATTAAATCAAAATGTATTTAATGAATATATTAAACTCTGGAATTGCGGTTAATGTTATGGCCAATCAAAGTAACAATTTACTATCTTATAATGATTTTATAGTCATTACGTCATCAATATTATTCCATTTCCGTACTTATTTAATTAATTAAAATAGAGTCACGTCGACAGAGAAAAACGTGACATATTAAAATAAGCAGCTAAGTTCATAAATTCCTTAAATCTAGAATTAGCTATTAGGCTGTCAAGTAAACCAACTTGATAAATCTTTATTTATTGATCCATTATTTTGAGTAAATTAACCTTTTAATTTGAATAAAAACAGAGCTAATAAAATGTAAAAGAGAAGAGAAACAAGATTTAAAAAAAAAAAAAGTTAAGATAAATTTTTAAAAAATATTAGCTATAATTTTTTTTCAATAGTATTCACAATTATCTATATTAGTTTTCAATAGCTCACTATTAAAAAAAACTTAAAATTTATAATTGTGGGTTAATTTTGAGTATCATAAACTTATTTTGGTAGATCACTATGAGTGATGTTTTATCTTATCTTATGTAGCTTTTCCTTCTTGTTTTACTCCTTATTGTTTGTGAGACTGAGTGACACTTATTTTCAATATATATATAACCATAAATAAATAATATGTAATTATGCACTACTAACTTTCCGCCCTAACAAGATATTCACTTGATTACTAATAGCCTATTCATTAAATTAAAGCATTTCTTTCTACCCACTTGCCATTTATTAAATTAAAATAAAAATGTACAATGCAAAACTTACAAAAATTAGTCTGATACTCTGATCTAAATGTCTCGAAAGGTCCGATAGTTCAGGGACAATAAGTCCTATTTAAATTAATATTTTCCTCTTACTTTTTATAATCTTTTTGAGTTATCAAATCTAAACAAAAAAAGGAATCTTTTTTCCCGTCTCATAATAGAAGATGCTCTTGCAAATACAGTGAATCTCGCCGAGAAACCAGAAATCGCCTTAATAGCCATTGGATATCCTTGGAATCTCCATCTTTTGACTTGGTTTTTATGCCATGGTTTGACTATTCTAAGCTTTCAAAATGTTCATGATTCTTTACTTTCTAATATCTTTACAATATTCATCGCAATATTTATGGTTGAACTTATTGAAAATGAATAATAATATTTATATTTTCCACTCAGAAAGTACAAAAAAAAATTAAAAAAAATTAGCATAACTAGTAAATGTACTACTCAATCAACGAGACAGCTTGCTCCTTCCAAGTAGGTCAAACATGTGATTCAGCTACTAACATTCTTTGTATTTTTTTATTTATAAATAACACATTTATATAAGTTTTTAAAGAAAATTCAAATTTATCAAATTCAGCAATTTCCATAGTGATGTTGTTTGTGGATCATATAAATTCAATAACATCAGTTGACCAATTAATTACCTCAATTTGTGACTTAAATTAATCCAATACTAAAACATGCTCTGCCGATATCTTTCCCTACATAATATTTATTATTATCATATGATCTTTGATCAATTTCTAAAATTAAATTAAGTTTTAATTATCCTACACTCAAACACATGTCAATATTGTGATAACCACTGTTTATGGTTATGGCTCCACCCATGTGTCTGTATATATATATATATATATATATATATATACACATATATACGGGAACTAATTTCTCACCTTACCAAGATGGCCAAAATATAATGGTAATTAAGTACTCTATAAGATAAACATTGGAAAGATTATGAGGCAAGTATATCTAGTATTATGTTCCGATTACAATACTGAATGTCAAGGTTTTAATCAAGATTTTTAATGTCATTTTCGAAGTCGTTTCGCTCCCTTTGTTTTATGGATTGGTACATGCCAAAAGGTATATCAACGGATAAATTAAAAAAAAAAAAAAACATGTCGTGCCGATGAAAATATCGACAAAAAATTTGAAAATAATTTATGAGTAGCCAAGAAATATTTTTACATAGATTAAAATCACCAATTTATTTAATAAATATAAGAAATACATAGTAAAAAAAAAGCCAAACTGATAATAAGTCCAACAAACTATACTATATATCTTAAACTCTAAACTATGTTATAAACCCTAACCCTAAACTAACTATTGGTTAACTAACTAAAATCATTGATCCACATTGATATTCAAGATCAATTAAATTTATAATAACTAAGTAATTTAAATTAATACCAAAATTAATTTAATTTAATCCAAAACAAATAACTATAAGAATGGATTCAATTTTTAAATTTTTTTAGTCTAATAATACATTTTCCTCTTCAGTTATGTACTGAATTGAAACATATTTGTAAAGATAGTTTAAAGTAGAGCTGCACACTTTACACGCCGCGACCGGTCGCGACTCTCTCGCCAAAACCGCGAGAAAGCACGTCGCGACGCGTCGCGACGTGTGCGGTCGCGGCTGGTCGCGGCGTGTTGACTCGAGAGAGAAAGATGGGTTTTTTTGGGTTGCGGCAAAAGTTGTATATTTGATTCCGATGTTTAACTTTGTTAATTGTTAGTTTTTAACCGAATTTAAATGTTAAAAATGTAAATTTGTAACATAATATTATTTTTAAATATTTAATAACAAATAAATAAATATAACAAATAAATAAATATAACTAAACGAGATATTAAAAAAAAGAGTTGTATTATTCATTGTGAATATTACAATAAGGTGGAAGAAAGCTGTAATATTCAGTGTAAACATTACAAGATGCCTCACTAAAACCTCTCTTGTAAAACCCTCCTTAGGGACTAAAAACCAAGAGAGGAAAGAGCACATCATTATTGGCGCTAACTTTGCATCACTCGGGGAACCATGATTCAAACCTTTCAGTCATAAGCTCAAGCTCGGTTGGTTCGGAACGTTGGCCGATTACGGGGTTGCGGAACATCCAATCGTTCAACACCACGGCTTGCTCGAGGTGTGTGTTGGTTATTGAGGACCTCCAATCGTCGATGATGTTCTGAGCTGTACTGAATGCGCTCTCCGATGCAACGCTTGAAATGGGGATGGACAGGATGTCCCTCGCCATTCTTGCCAATATCGGGAATCTTTCCCGTTCATTCTTCCACCACCTGATGACATCGAACTCAGTTGATTCGTCGTCGATCCGAAGGCCGTAGTACCGCTTCACTTCGTCTGGTGCGCCGTCCGTGTCGTCCGTCCGTGCCGGAGGCGTACCGGATCCCGATGATTCCCCGCGATCCAATCTTTGCTTGAGTCTCCGGCTAAACTCTAAAGCGGTCTTGGTTGGGCTTTCCATCACTGTCCTCCGCTCCGCCTCGACGTTGAAGTGTGGGAACCGCCGGTCGTATTCCCTGTACAATTCATAAAAAGCTTCATTAACAACCTTAATGTAATCAGAGTAGTCCACCCCTATGTTTTGCCCGATTGCTAACATTAACGGACCGAACGTAAACATAATACGAGGGTCTAATATAGAACCGAAGCAATACGAAAAAGGGGGTGGATCCCAATAACTTTTGAATTTTTCAACCATTCCTTGAATCAATGGAGCAATATCGCTTAGGGGGTGGATCCCAATAAAGGATGCTATGATCTCGCTTTAGGCCCAAGCTTTTCTAGACAGAACTCCCCGAGGTTCCCAGGCTAGCTTGGAGGAGATTGCAAAGCAAACCTTATTTAAAAACCAATCTTTCTAAGACACCGAAATCCATTAAGAACTTTATAATTATCACCAAACATACAAATTACCTTTTTAATTTTAATAGCTTATTTAAGTAACCATTTAATGTTTATTAAATCTCAAGAACGTCGTTTCTGATGTGGAAGATCAGTCGAAACCGCAACCATTGAGCATACTAAGACTTTCGAGAGACGTGGCAAATTAATTAATTAAAATAATAATAATTAATTAATTAAAATAATTAAACTTATAATTAAACAATAGGATTAAAGAAATAATAATTAATTAAATAAAATAATTGAACTTATAATAATTAATTAATTAAAATAATTAAACTTATAATAATTAATTAATTAAAATAATTAAACTTATAATAATTAATTAATTAAAATAATTAAATTTATTAATTATTACCCGGATCGAGAACGTCGAGGATTGCCGACGGAGGCTTCAGCGGCTTCTTGATGGGAAGGTTCGGGGGAACCGTCGTGGAACGAGCCGACAACAGAGCCATGGACAGAGCGCGGCGTCGGAAGCTCGGCATCATCGGCGTGTTGAGTTTCTTGAAAGTTGGCATCGTGGGCGCGTTGAGTTTCGTCTTCGTCGGGGTGTTGGACTTCTTCACCGGCTTGTTGTTGAAGCATGAGGGCGAAAAACGGATCGTTATTTCCCGCCCTTAATTGAGCTACCGCGTCGACCAAAACTTGGGGCACACGCTCCGGATTGGCGTCGTGCGCGCCCATCGCCCGGACTAGACTAGGTCGTAGAGACCGTACCGTATCATCGGGGTAATCGGGATTTGGTGGGGAAGGAAAAATTTCTGCCGGTAGCATAACGGGGATATAGCCGTCGGGCGTAGGTTGGCCGGGAGCCATGGGTTGAAATTGGGGTTCCAACCTCCTAGCCGTCCTTCGACCCCCGGAATTACCGCTTCTTCGAGACATAATAGAGAACTTTGAGAACTTTAGAGAACTTTGAGAATTGAGAGAACTTTGAGAATTTGAGAGAGAGATGGAAGATTGTTGGTGAGGAAATGAGGGAGGAAGGGGTGATATTTATAGGGTTGGAGGAGATAGTTGGGTGGGTGAATAATTATTGAGGTGGGTGAAATTTTAATGAAATTCGGGTAAAATTTTGAGGATTTACGCCCAAAACAAACACAAAAAATCACAACCATCGGTTCGCTGAGGTGGCACGATCGTGGCCGTCGGATCAAGTGCGCGGATCGCCCAGCTGGAGTCGCGACAAAGCCCTCGCGTCGCGACTTTCACGCTCAGCGTCGCGAACGTCGCGACTTGCAGGAGTGCGGTGGATCCGTGCAGCTCTAGTTTAAAGTCAAATAACACAATTCATAAAGAATACTTTCTCAGTGGGTTTAATTAACATCGTGCAAATATTTCTTTGTTTATTATTTATTTGTTACTGACATTCAAATAAATTATCAGTGTAGAAAAAGCCACGAAATTTGCCAAAAATATCTTTGTATATAGATATATTAATGTGATATTTTCTTATTAATTAAATAAAGAATAATTGGGGCGTGAAGGGGACATTTGGGCAGAGTCAGACTATCACGTTAGGGTGATAAGGGACGCATTGCGTACACCTGATGCACGGAATGAGCCTTCATTGATTTTATTAATTTAAAATAAAATAAAATAAAAGGAGCGTGAAACGCGTTTCTTTATTTTTATTTTCTGAAACAGGAAATGGATTGGTATTCCAACTCAGAGCCACGCAAGCTCAACCAAATTAATGATTAATAAAAATGATAATTGCGGCAAAAGAACTATAGTATGGAAGTATCTAGGGGTGGCAATTCGGGTTGCGTGTCGTGTTCGTGCCGGGTCTTAATAGTTTTCTACTTATTTTATCTATACCCAGACCCGCCCCATTTATTAATCGTGTTAGAAGACGAAACCTAGACCCGCCCTATTTAAATAATGTGTTTATCGTGTCTACCCGTTTAATCCAATTAATATATTTATGTATTTATAAATGATAAATTAATTCAATTTATACTCATTTAACTTAATTTATTTTACTATGTTATCAAAGATTTTACAATTTCGATAACAATTTTTTATGTTCATCAATTGTAAGACGTAATTAATCAATAAAAATATAATTTTCATCTATAATAAGTAATAAAACACTTAATAACATATATAAAATGCATTAAATATAACTTTTCGCTCTTTAATCGTGTCTAATTGGGTCCCATCGTGTTATCGTGTTCGTGTCGTGTTTACACGTTATTTAATCGTGTTAATCGTGTTCGACACGGTTGGACCCAAATCCATTTATGGTAGACCCAGACTCGTTTAAATCGTGTCGTAAGCATTTCGTGTTTCGTGTCCAGCCCCAAATTGCCACCCCTAGAAGTATCACACTATAACAAGGGTTAATTTGAGCTAACACACGCAAAAGAACCTCCACATTAATGAACACAAATGAAACAGAATCAATAAGAATAATAAAAAAAAGGCAAACGTCACGACCTTAAGTGTATAATTAGCGTAATTGAAAGTTTAGAATAAGCTGTGCTGGTTTATATAAATAGTTTTGGTACTTTAACCGTAATTATTACTATATTAATTAATTTTAAGAAAAGCCATGGCAATAATGTCCATTACTGAAAGTCAAAGCCAAATCCCCAATAAAACAGGCTGTTCTCACTTATTTAATGCACTATCTTCTCGACTTCACCTAACCAAATTAACGCATTAATTAATTAAATGTAGCACTATTTATATTTTATATGCATTAATAAATAAAACACATCAGTTATGTTACACGTGAGGCTCTGTTTCTAGTGATAAGAAGAAATCTTTTTTTAAGTGTAAACTGTCAGTGGGGACCACTCAAGGCAACTTGACTATATTGTATTTGCGGTAAAAATATAGTTTATCAGTTTTTACTGTACTTTATAATTCACATTTAAAATTTAGTGGCGGAAATACCTACATTTTTCATTTTATTACATTTGAATATCCATGCTCAATATTGTATGGCAAAAATGCCTAAACTTTACTGTAACCTTGCTCCAAATTCAATAGTAAATCTACATTTTTTAATAATTTATTGTATTTGACGTCTGCGTCGTTTCTAGTTTGCAACTAATTTATTTCTAAAGTTAATTAAGGGGTTTACAAAGGTGAAGTGTCATTTAACAATCCAAAGCGTTACATGTGATAACTTGTTGAAGAGTGTAGTTTTCAATTTTCACTGTTAAATGTTGAACATGTATATTTAAAGTATAATAAGGTAAGAACTAAGTATTTTTGCCATCAAATTTTGAACACGTGTACTAAAAGTACCGACAGTGACAAGCTTAGGCATTTTGCCACCAAATTTGAATATAAGTATTAGAGTGCAACAAAGTCACAAAGTGAATAATTTTGCCGCAAAACTCCTAATATTTATTTGTGCCTTTCGATATTTATTAGACTTATTAATAGTTGTTGAGGAGGGTACTTGTAGAGGGCGATTTTCACCACCTTGCAGTCACAAGGAAAACCGTAAAGAACGCAATAAAATATATACACGATTATTCCCTGATTTATTTATCCCGATAGGACTCGGTTTTTCCCGTTTATTAGCTTGGACAATCGAAGAATAATGATAAGGATATGATTTGATGCCGCACCACGCCGTTCTCGACGAGGCTGCCTACGTACCCGGCGAACCAGGATCAGGTCATCACGTAGTTCAATGGGTTTTGACTTGATGAGCTCCTTCTTCTTCTTCTCTGTTTCGTTGGTTTTCTTCTCTTTTTCTCTTCTCTTCTTTCTCCTCTCTTTCTTTCTTCTCTTCTTGGCTGAATGTCTCTCGGCTGATTTTCTTGGATCCCCTCTTAATGAGGTTTCTTTTATTATTTATAGGGTTAGGGTTGATTGAGCCTTTTCACTTTGGGCTTTTCTGCGAATCGGGCCTTTCTTCATGAGTTAAGCCTTTCCTCACAAACTGAGCTTTTATGTTGACTACGGTCAACATATTTCTTGCCTCTATTCGACGTCGTTTTTGGGCCGTAATGGCACGCCTTATGTTAAGGATGGATTTGACGAAATCTGACATCAACAGTTAGTCCCCCATTTTATCAAGTGTGAAACACTTGGTAAAATGTAGAGAAAAACTTCATTACTTCCGATCTAAATCGACGCTCCTAATGATAGGAATCCTCGATCATGTTGTCGCCCGGTGGTGCTCTCCGGTAATAATACCCATAGTATGTGATAACGTGGCTAGGAGTCGTCGGGTAGGAGCTTTGACTTTACGATATCGGCGATGAGAGGGTTGACAACTCTCTCGGGTAGCCGATGGTCTCGCCAATGTTTAGCGGTGTTTGACTTCTCACGAGCTCAACGAGGTAGGCTTCTACGGATTCCTTGAACGAAGGAAATGGGATTACTACTTGGACCGATGCCACTTTCTCCGTAGATCCTTGCTATGAACTCGGCCCTCGTGATATGCGATGAGCCTGTCGACTTCAATGGAGATGATGGTTTTAAGGGAGCAGCGTGAACGCTCCAATAGTGTGAACTCGACTTGGGAGTGTGAAAAAGAGTTGGTGTGGTAAATGACTTCTAGGGGCAGAGACTGTTGCGCTTATCGATGCGGTATTTGACTCCTCGATCCCTGTGTCATCAGAGGAAGCGTACTTCTCTTGGTGCGAGCTCTTCTCGTCGTTCGTCGGAACAGCTCCTTGTCGTCGCCATGTCGTGGATTTCGTCATTCTTTCTTTCATTACTATCCATCTATTTTCAAATTCCTCCTCGCAGGTTGATGAGACTTGTCACGATTCTTGTCTGTTGAGATACCCTGAGGGCGTGCTAGCCTCGTTTCTTAATGAGAGCGATGGGCACTTTATCATCATCGAAGATTTCTTGAAAAATCTGATAAGGCGTACCGTCGCCGCGCTCTCCGAGGATTCGGACGATGAGGCTCTCCCAGCTTCTTCGGGCATTCTGCTCGAGTTAATGAGACGAGACCCCGAGCATTATGCCGCGGTGGAGAGGCTTCTTATGGATGTCCTGGTTGAGAGCGTGGATTTCGTCATAGAGCAAGTTGCCGACAAAGTTGTTCGGGATGATTGACCTTCCTCTATTTTCTTTTGTAAATTATTTTGTGGCTGCAATGTATCAATCAGGATTTGCGCCGGAGCGGCTTTGTAGTTTGCCGGGGTATGCGCCGTAGCGTGTTACGTACCGGGCTTTGTGCGCCGGAGAGGCTTTGTAGTTCGCCTGGGTATGCGCTGTAGCGTCTTACGTACCGGGCTTTGTGCGCCAGGGCGGCTTTGTAGTTTGCCGGGGTATGCGCTATAGCGTCTTACGAACCGGGCTTTGTGCGCCGGAGCGGCTTGTTATTTTCTTTGATTTGTCGGCGATGAGCTTGTCGGTATGCACCGGGCTCTGTCGCGATGAAGTGCTTGGCACTGATTTGTCGGCGATGAGCTTGTCGGTATGCACCGGGCTCTGTCGCGATGTATCGATCGGAATTTGCGCCGGAGCGGCTTTGTATTTTCTTTGATTTGTCGGCGATGAAGTGCTTGGCACTGATTTATCGGCGATGAGCTTGTCGGTATGCACCGGGCTCTGTCGCGATGTATCGATCAGAATTTGCGCCGGAGCGGCTTTGTATTTTCTTTGATTTGTCGGCGATGAGCTTGTCGGTATGCACCGGGCTCTGTCGCGATGAAGTGCTTGGCACTGATTTGTCGGCGATGAGCTTGTCGGTATGCACCGGGCTCTGTCGCGATGTATCGATCGGAATTTGCGCCGGAGCGGCTTTGTATTTTCTTTGATTTGTCGGCGATGAGCTTGTCGGTATGCACCGGGCTCTGTCGCGATGAAGTGCTTGGCACTGATTTGTCGGCGATGAGCTTGTCGGTATGCACCGGGCTCTGTCGCGATGTATCGATCGGAATTTGCGCCGGAGCGGCTTTGTTTGGTATATCAAGCATTTTCGCCGTTTTGGGCTTGGTCGGTACCCTAAATGTATACATATGTTTTCTCGGCACTCTCGCCGGTTTCTTTATAAATTTGTAGATATATGTATATTGTTACCTTTTTTTGCGATGAGGTCAGCCAACTTCGTCGCCGATTATGCGCCTTGGTTAGGATAAACCTCGTCGTGTCCGCATCAAACTTCGGTTTTATGAGGGTCGTCATCGTCGAGCGCGTCTCAATCAGATCTCCTCGAAATGTTGGTAATGGCGTCTTCGTTGATGATTTCCCGGTGGAGGCGAGCTTTCTTTGATGACGAGATGTCTGGTGACGAGCTCTTTTTGGTGACGATCTTCTATTGGTGATGAGCTCCTCGAGCTCCCCCTTGATGAGCTCCTCGAGGTCTTCTCTGTGATGAGGTCCTCGAGGTCTTCTCTGTGATGAGCTCCTCGAGCTCTTCTCCTTCGTGATGAGCTCTTCGAGATGAGCTCTTCGAGATGAGCTCCTCGAGCTGAGCTCTTCGAGATAGGCTCTTCGAGATGAGCTCTTCGAGATGAGCTCCTCGAGCTTTCCTCTTCGTGATGAGCTCTTCGAGCTCCTCCCTCCTTGTGACAAGCTCTTCGTGATGAGCTCTTCGAGCCTCCCTCTTCGTGATGAGCTCTTCGTGATGAGCTCTTCGAGATGAGCTCCTCGAGCTGAGCTCTTCGAGATAAGCTCTTCGTGATGAGCTCTTCGAGATGAGCTCCTCGAGCTTTCCTCTTCGTGATGAGCTCTTCGAGCTCCTCCCTCCTTGATAAGCTCTTCGAGCTTCCCTCTTCGTGACAAGCTCTTCATGATGAACTCTTCGTGATGAGCTCCTCGAGCTTTCCTCTTCGTGATGAGCTCTTCGAGCTTTCCTCTTCGTGACAAGCTCTTCGTGATGAGCTCTTCGTGCTTTCCTCTTCGTGACAAGCTCTTCGTGATGAGCTCTTCGAGATGAGCTCCTCGAGCTGAGCTCTTCGAGATAGGCTCTTCGAGATGAGCTCCTCGAGCTTTCCTCTTCGTGATGAGCTCTTCGAGCTCCTCCCTCCTTGTGACAAGCTCTTCGTGATGAGCTCTTCGAGCTTCCCTCTTCGTGATGAGCTCTTCGTGATGAGCTCTTCGAGATGAGCTCCTCGAGCTGAGCTCTTCGAGATAAGCTCTTCGTGATGAGCTCTTCGAGATGAGCTCCTCGAGCTTTCCTCTTCGTGATGAGCTCTTCGAGCTCCTCCCTCCTTGTGACAAGCTCTTCGTGATGAGCTCTTCGAGCTTCCCTCTTCGTGATGAGCTCTTCGTGATGAGCTCTTCGAGATGAGCTCCTCGAGCTGAGCTCTTCGAGATAAGCTCTTCGTGATGAGCCTTTCGAGATGAGCTCCTCGAGCTTTCCTCTTCGTGATGAGCTCTTCGAGCTCCTCCCTCCTTGTGACAAGCTCTTCGTGATGAGCTCTTCGAGCCTCCCTCTTCGTGATGAGCTCTTCGTGATGAGCCCCTCGAGCTTTCCTCTTCGTGACAAGTTCTTCGTGATGAGCTCTTCGTGATGAGCTCTTCGAGCTTTCCTCTTCGTGATGAGCTCGTCGAGCTCCTCCCTTCGTGATAAGCTCTTCGAGCTTCCCTCTTCGTGACAAGCTCTTCGTGATGAGCTCTTCGAGATGCGCTCTTTAAACATCTGTAACTTTCTCCTCGAGCGTTCGTTTTAAGCAAATGACCTATCAAATCGAAGCTAAAGACATAATCTTTGAGAAAAACTAGAAATCATGTTTAGTTGATAAATATAAACGAGAATATGGTCTGAGGAGCGACGGGCGACGAGCAGGCGTCTGACGAAGCCATCACTCTCGGCGACCAATCTTCCGGCGTCCATAACTTTTTCCTCGAGCGTCTGATAGGGGCGAACGACCCGTCAAATCGAAGCTAAAGACATAATCTTTGAGAAAAATTAGAAATCATGTTTAGATGATAAATATAAACGAGAATATGATCTGAGGAGCGACGGGCGACGAGCAGGCGTCTGACGAAGCCATCGCTCTCGGCAACCAATCTTCCGGCGTCCATAACTTTTTCCTCGAGCGTCTAATAGGGGCGAATGACCCGTCAAATCGAAGCTCAAGGCAAGGCCTGTAAGAAAACGCTAAAAAAGACACAATTTTATTTATCAAAGGTAAAGACGAGATCAGCGCTCGGTGCTGTCGTTATCGTCGTCAGTCGTCTTCTCTTCGAGTTCCTGGCTGTGAGTTAGAGAAAAACTAAGCCCCATGGTGGGCGCCAAACTGTAGAGGGCGATTTTCACCACCTTGCAGTCACAAGGAAAACCGTAAAGAACGCAATAAAATATATACACGATTATTCCCTGATTTATTTATCCCGATAGGACTCGGTTTTTCCCGTTTATTAGCTTGGACAATCGAAGAATAATGATAAGGATATGATTTGATGCCGCACCACGCCGTTCTCGACGAGGCTGCCTACGTACCCGGCGAACCAGGATCAGGTCATCACGTAGTTCAATGGGTTTTGGCTTGATGAGCTCCTTCTTCTTCTTCTCTGTTTCGTTGGTTTTCTTCTCTTTTTCTCTTCTCTTCTTTCTCCTCTCTTTCTTTCTTCTCTTCTTGGCTGAATGTCTCTCGGCTGATTTTCTTGGATCCCCTCTTAATGAGGTTTCTTTTATTATTTATAGGGTTAGGGTTGATTGAGCCTTTTCACTTTGGGCTTTTCTGCGAATTGGGCCTTTCTTCATGAGTTAAGCCTTTCCTCACAAACTGGGCTTTTATGTTGACTACGGTCAACATATTTCTTGCCTCTATTCGACGTCGTTTTTGGGCCGTAATGGCACGCCTTATGTTAAGGATGGATTTGACGAAATCTGACATCAACAGTACTGCATTCCACTTTCTATTTACTGACATAGGAATTTCCTTTCACAACTTGGAAGGTACATAGAAATTGCTGGTTTTATTATCGTGCGGAAAAGTTGCACATTAAAAGAATGAGTATTTTGTGCAATTTAAATAACTTGCATCAATTTAATTGTTTTTTTTTTGAAACTTGCATCAATTTAATTACTGAAATAAATGGTATTAGCGCTATATGAACGTCTTTCGGGCGTAATTTAGGCACTTGACCACGTCCGCACGGGTTCCTTTTGCAACACATGGCGTTTAACATGTTTGATTATTTTTGGATGAAATAATTTTGTTATTCGTAAGAAGACATGACTCTTTATTATTTCTTTTTTGCAAAAATTATCGTTTGTTTTATAAATTACAATGCATTTACATATGATAACTATCCAGTCAAGTAACTCCAAACTATTTTTCTCTCTCAAACATTTGATACCATCAAGATTAATATGCATTTTGTGAGCATTTTTGCACTCTTCGAATCCGAAACTTGTCATAATCTTCGGCGTTATTACGTGTAGACTTGCAACACTTTTGTAAAGATGCTAAAAAAAACTATAAAAAAAAAAACGTGAGGCGTGATTCAAGTCCTAGAGCTCGACTATATTTCCAACAAAAAGTTGTAACGAGTAAAGTTCTCAACTCCTAGATAATGCCATTGAAGTTTGGTATTCTTATGAAGCGTTTCTTATTTGAGCAATATTAAACTAAGTAGTTGCTTTGTCTTCATTATACACGTTTCTTTCTATATAATTTATCCCAAGTTGTAAATGGATATGGTATTTTCACTCTTATTTTATTGAAGGAGACAAATAAATTGAGTATATATTAAGCTCAAATATATAAGTGAAAGCGACTCACATGAAATGAGATTAATTAAGAAAGGCCTTACTCTCTCTCTCTCTCTCTCTATATATATATATAGTGAGCTCAACAATGCTATTCCAATAAACTCGTATTAAGTGCTTAAGATATATCTACATGCATTTCTGACAGGTTAGTTTTCTTCTACAATTTTATGTTTAATGTGGTCAATATGTAAAAATGAATCATATATTACTAAACCATAAAATTTATCATACTCCTTTATAATTTATCATATTCCCAAGTTTTTTAGCTGTGTTGATTATCACCCTATTGATTCATTTCTGCTGCTATTTTGTCGACTTTGAATACTATTTTTTATTTAGGGCCTATATCTTCTCAATTGGTTAAATTAAAGTACTTATGCCGACATTGAATAATATTAGAGAGTTTTGCCGCAAGTAGGTAGATTAGGTGGGAAGGTGCTTACTTATCATGCACTTTGTTAGTTTGTTGCCATTTTCATCGTTTTCCACAACTCTTTGTAATAACAGCTAACGTAAAAATAAATCAAATTAGCAGGCGCTTATCATAATTCAATTCAGAGCCAAATTATTACTTTAAATAATAATAATAATAATAATAAATAAATGGAGCTCATATCCAAATGCGAAAGCTGGCGCCTGGCAGAGACCTAAAAAACTACGTCGTTTTGTCCAGCTCAGCAATTCCCTCGTGCCCCATCTGACCGCCTATTCCCGGTCACCCTGCCCGAGAGAACCCCAAAATCGCAGTTCGATGTGTCATTCAGCCTTCGTGTGTGTCTCCTCCTCTCTCCGCCTATAAATACACCCTCCCACACACTCTGCTCTTTTTTTTCCCTCTCCTCTCTCCTCTCTCTCCGCGCCGACACTCTCCGGCGACCTCCGATCGTCTCGCCGGAGAAGCCTCCCTCTCCTCCGCCTCGCCATTCCCCTGAGGTCGTACTATCTCGCAGCTTTTTCGTAATTCTTCTCTGACTGATCTGATCTTCGTTTTCCTGAGAAGAAATGTTCGCAGATCTACTTTCTTCGTTTCTCTTGCATCGTTAATGGCGGATCTTGATCTCGCTCGCATTCTTACAGTCACCTAATCACGAGTTAATTAATCTTGTTTTGTTCTCATCTGCTTTTTTTATTTATTTATTTTTTCAGTCCCTGCGATTTTATCTTTCTTGAGCTCGAAGTTGACTTTTTACAGCGACTCTGTAGTAGTCCGTACTCGTAATCTTCACATGTTCATGCTCAAATCTCGATTAGTTTTGTTGTTAATGGCTGTCTTTGATTTCCTTTCCCTGCCATTTTCGCCATATTAGGTGGGAAAGTAGTTGAAACTCTTTCCTTATTGTTGAATGTTGGTATTGTTTTTCACTCTGTCTCTTTGCTCTCTCAAAACCAGCAGATTTGTGCTTTAAAGGGCTTAGAGAAATGGAAGGCGCTAAGGAAACGACGGCCACCACGGGCCTGCGGAACGTGAACTCGGTCTGCTCCATCTCGGACAACGACGACTTCGACCTGACCCGGCTGCTCGACAAGCAGAGGCTGAAGATCGAGCGGAAGAGGTCGTTCGACGAGAGGTCGATGAGCGAGCTCTCGAGCGGCCTCGGGCGCGCCGGCCTGGACTACGGGGACAGCACGTACTCGCCCGGGGCCCGGTCGGGCTACGACACGCCCGGGTCCTCTGCTCGCAACTCCTTCGAGCCCCACCCCATGATTGGCGAGGCCTGGGAGGCGCTACGCCGCTCGATGGTCCACTTCCGGGGCCAGCCCGTCGGCACCATCGCCGCCTACGACCACGCCTCCGAGGAAGTTCTTAACTACGACCAGGTCAGTGTCTTTCGTAGAGCGGATCAGAGATTGGAATCTTTTGTTGTTTGGGATTGTCGTATTTGTCAAGTGTCAAGCTTATATAGTTTGTTATTAGTATTCAGACCGTGGATCTTAGAATAGGAAGTAAAACTTTTCTTTTCTTTTGATTTGGTTTTTTTTTTTTTTTTGTGTGTGCACAAATTAGTGATTGAAATACTTAGATATATGGGATTGTCAAATGTGTTATTTGTTGGGTTTGTTTGTATATACTTTCAATATATATTATGTTGTTTGAGAATGTCGTATCAGTTTACATATATAATATATTATATACAGTTTGTTTTTGGTATTCGGGTGATGGATCGAAGGAAAGAACGAAAACTTTTCGTTGGTTTTTTCTAATGATATTGGTACTTGATTATAGGTTTTTGTACGAGATTTTGTTCCGAGTGCTCTGGCGTTTCTCATGAACGGTGAGCCGGATATAGTGAAGAATTTCTTGCTGAAGACGCTGCAACTTCAGGGGTGGGAGAAGAGGGTCGACAGATTCAAGCTCGGAGAGGGTGTGATGCCCGCTAGCTTCAAAGTTCTTCATGACCCTGTTCGGAAAACGGACTCCATTATTGCAGATTTTGGAGAGAGTGCGATTGGAAGAGTGGCACCCGTGGACTCGGGTTTCTGGTGGATCATTCTGCTTCGCGCGTACACAAAGTCGACGGGAGATTTGTCTCTGTCAGAAACTCCAGAGTGCCAAAAGGGAATGAGGCTTATCCTGACTCTGTGTCTCTCTGAGGGTTTCGATACGTTCCCAACTTTGCTTTGTGCTGATGGATGCTCTATGATTGATCGAAGAATGGTAAGATACTTCAAGCTTAACTAGACACGTTATGTAATGTGCATATCCTAGCCAATGTTTTAAAAGTAAGTTTTGAGGCACGCCTCAATTTGAGGCAGTGATAGTTCGGTTTAATATCTTATGTATTAACTCAAATCTCATACATAAGTACAATTTTTTAGGAAAGTTTTATTTCTCCTGAATATTAAACTTCTGAATCAAGGCATATGTAAAAACCTTATAGGAGATGTGAATCCACAAGTGACTTACTATGCAAGTTACTATCTAAGAGCTCGTTCGTTGTTTACAAACGAACATATAAATTGAACACGTCCAAGCTGGACTTGCGGTTTTCTTATATAAATATTTTTCAAGCATGATTACTGGGTACAGAAGTAATGATAACGAGTCGTTACGCACTACCGCCATCCGTGTTGTGTATATATGTATATTTTTTATGGTTAGCGTGTTGTATATATTGATAAAGAAAATTGTAGCTAGGCTTTATGCGATCTTTGATACGGTGATGAAAGTATGGCAAGTTCTGATCTTGATTTGTTTCCATTTCCAGGGTGTTTACGGTTACCCCATCGAAATCCAAGCTCTCTTCTTCATGGCACTAAGATGTGCTTTGCAAATGCTAAAACACGACGCCGATGGCAAAGAATGCATAGAACGAATAGTTAAGCGGTTGCATGCTCTAAGCTACCACATGCGTAGCTATTTCTGGCTTGATTTCCAACAGCTAAACGACATCTATCGCTACAAGACAGAAGAGTACTCACACACTGCGGTCAATAAGTTCAATGTGATTCCTGATTCAATCCCAGAATGGGTTTTTGACTTCATGCCGACACGTGGCGGTTACTTCATCGGGAATGTTAGCCCCGCGAGAATGGATTTCCGGTGGTTCTGTTTGGGTAACTGTATCGCGATTCTCTCTTCTCTGGCGACCCCGGAACAATCAATGGCTATAATGGACCTCATCGAGTCTCGCTGGGAAGAGCTTGTTGGGGAAATGCCAATGAAGATTTGCTATCCCGCGATTGAAAGTCACGAGTGGCGCATTGTGACCGGTTGTGACCCGAAGAACACCAGATGGAGCTACCACAATGGAGGATCTTGGCCAGGTTTCGCCTTCTTTTCTTCAATTTAACTTGCTATCTCGTTTCATAGATTTCTGCTCTATATGTATATATATATATATGTATGTATATATATATGATATACATCCTTGAAACTTAATTTATCACTGGATTATCCAGATTCCAGTTTTACCCTCGATTTTATTCTCACAAATGCATCACGATGTCACATGATTTCTCTTGTTGATTCATGATCACATTTAAAAAAAAATGTAACTGCAGTGCTTCTGTGGCTTCTGACGGCTGCTTGCATCAAGACCGGTCGGCCACAAATTGCGAGACGAGCGATCGAGCTCGCCGAGAGTCGTATGCTGAAGGACAGCTGGCCGGAATACTACGACGGCAAGCTGGGGAGATATGTTGGGAAGCAGGCTCGCAAGTACCAAACCTGGTCCATCGCCGGATATCTGGTGGCGAAGATGATGCTGGAAGATCCTTCGCACTTGGGAATGATCGCGCTCGAAGAGGACAAGCAGATGAAGCCGCTCATCAAGAGATCGTCGTCATGGACTTGCTGAGCTGTGGGGAACGCTAAGGTGAGCGATATCTGTTTTAAACGCATTCGCGGTTGCTTTGAGGTTTGGTTTTGTGTACGATATATGGTCAGAGACTGCGTTGTTTTGGCTCTCTCTTCGAATAAGAGATACGTTTGAGATTATTATTCGCCTTCATTGTTTTCCTGCTCGAAACTATCGCGGCGGTCGGCAATTGCCGTGCGGTTTAATAATTAAATGTCATTAGCTCGCTCTTCGTTTTCATACGGAACAAACTCGTCTTTATTGAACTGATAATCCATTCTGTTGCCCTTTTGTTAATCCGATTTGATCAATTAATATGTGTGTTTCTCAAAACTATTATTATTATTTGAAAGAATTTGCTAAAAAAACCTTATTTGAGATTGTATTATCATGGGATAATAGCAGGTAAAGTACCCAGTCTTTTGCCACTTGTGCCGATAAAGGTCCGAACCGAATTACTAGTGGCAAAAGTACTCAAACGCTACAAATATGTGTCAATTACAAATTCCGTCAAATTTTTGTAACATTAGTTAGTCAATATGCCACCTAGCAATAGATGCCACGTGATACGCGACTTCACTTTTTTTTTTATTTATTGATTCTCTCTCTCTTAACCAAACACATTACTCCCCATTCAAAGGGTCTAGATAGAAATGGTAGTGTAACGGGAATGCGATCCCGAACCTCTGAAGCGGCCTACAGAGCGGTACCTTCACGTCGAAAGCTTGGGTCTGCAATGTCGATGCAGATCGGATGATCCTAAAGCCGTCGCCTCCAAACCCGATGGCCATCTGATTGATGACACCTACCTACAACGCTGTTGTCACTGTAGCATCAACGGCGTGGCCGTTCTGCCGGAGAAAAACACCCCGTTCCCTTGTAATTACATTCTTCGCTGTATCCCTCTCCTCTTCTCTGCACCGGAATCAGTATGTTGCATTTCTAGAAACAATGCCTGCATGTACAACAAGAGGGACCTCTGTGATTATTGTGAGTAGACATCAAGAAGGAAAACCAGAATCAATTGAACAAATCCTAAAATAGAAATGTCTTTTTTCTTTTTCAAGTGTTAAATGTGCAATGATGAACGAACTGAGCTCTAAATCCTGACCATCTTTTGCGTTGTTATTTTTTTGTTCGATTAACAACAGTACTATAAGCTAGGGGTGAGCATGGGTTGGGTTGGGCCGCCCCGATGCTTTTTATGGACCCGACCCGATTACTTCGGGTTCCTAAAAAAAAGTCCGATCCGACCCAAAGATTTTTAATGCCCGAACCAAACCGACCCGATAAAAGATCAGGTTGGGTTGGTTTGGGTCACCATGACCCGATTAATTAAAAATCAATCTTATATAACAAAAATAATATGAAAAAAAAATGTATCAATGTAACTCAAAATTCAAGTAAAGATACCCCAAACAAATGTAATTAAGCAAACATACATTAAACAATATAAAACATGAAAATGAGTGATTGAAAGGTCTTTGAATGTAAGTAAAATTGAGAAAGAAAAATTTTAAAAGACTAAATATTGCACTACTTAAATAAAAATTAATATGAAATATATATTACTTTATATCGGTCGGGTCGGAGACCCCGAATTGACCCAAGGTTTTGGACCCGACCCCGACCCGAACACTAGTCGGGTCCGGCCCGATCCGACCCAATTTTGAGCGGGTTAGATTGAGGGTCGGTTTTATAACGGATTGGGTTGGGCCATCGGGTTGGGTAAAAAATGTTCACCCCTACTATAAGCTATCATGAACAAACCCAGCGATTTACAAGAATAGCTTAACTAACACAGAAGACTGGTGATTGCGAGGAGAAGCGAGAGAGCTCTGCCAAATCTCTTGGTTCGATCAGGCACGCTATGGCTTGGCGAGAGGAAAGGCTCGGAACTCTAGTCGTTCATTAATGGTAGGGAGAGAAAGAGAAAATTAAGAGTTAAATAATAGTGAAGTGGTGTGCCACATGACATTTATTGACGGTCACGTGTCACGTTGACTAACGAATGTTAGATAGATTAGACGGACAATTTTAATTGACACATGTTTATAGCGTTTAGCTACTTTTGCCGCTATTCATTCGATTAGGACCTTCTACGAGCAGAAGTATAGATCTGATTTAGTGATATTAACGTGTCACAAGTGAGAAAGTAATGTTGGGTATTCACACGGTATTATTGGATTGAAAGCAGATAGATTTTTGGTTGCCCTTTTTCACGTACAAAATGTAATGCCTTAAAAGCAAAAAACAAAAAGTAAAAAAATGACTTTTGTTTGGAAGCGTTTTGGCAAAACGTTTTTAGCTTTTGGGAAAAAGATAGAAAGAATATTCCTTAAAAAATATGATTGGTTATATTTTGCACAAAATATTTTTTCAAAATAATATTTTATTTTGTTAACTTTACACATAAAATAAAAACATATTTTTGATGTTTTCATTTTCTTCTTGAACTCTCACCTCATTTACCTCTCCTCATTTTAGTTATATATTCCTAATAATAGTTTTAGTGTTTTTTTTCCTTCCTTATTTACACTATCTTTTTTTCTTCCGCAATTAATTATTAAAATGGGATATTTGCTTTTTTTAATCTATAGAATATTGTACATATATAAGTTTATGATCTCGGCACTTATCCCTTGGATCTTGGGTAGTTAATCAATAGTAAACTTGGTCAAACTCACGCCGCAATTACTTACATTATTTTTTGACGAGTAATTTTTCTTTTGAAAAATACTCAAGGGTTTTTAGTCCCTAAGGAGGGTCTCACAAGAGAGGTTTTAGTGAGGCATCTTGTAATGTTTACACTGAATATTATAGCTTTCTTCCATCTTATTGTAATATTCACAATGAATAATACAACTCTTTTTTTAATATCTCGTTTTGTCATATTTATTTATTTGTTATTAAATTTTTAAAAATTATAATATGTTACAAATTTACATTTTTAATTTAAGTATTAATTTTAAAATAAATTAAGTATGAATAATAATTTTAACACTTAAATTCGGCTAAAAACTAACAAAATTAAACATTGGAAACAAATATACAACTTTTTCCGCAACCATAAAAAATACCACTCTCTCCCTTCCTCTTCAAATCGCGACTAACTCGCGATTCTCTGCGACTGCACACGCCACGACGCATCGCGACGTTTTTTCTCGCAATTTTAGCGACTTCCTCGCGACGCGTCGTGTGATCGGGATGTGCAGCTCTACTCAAGGGTGACTTCTCTAAATACATATTTGATAGTTAATAACTTTTAGGGTGTTGATAAAACAGTGGGTAGTCAAAAAAATTATTCTAAATCAATGCTTAATTAACTTTTGTTCACACGCAAGTTAGGTAAATGAAAAATGATCCAACGTTTGTTATAGTAGTTCTTTGAATAAAATATTATACATTGATTATATTTTTCTTTGTATGAGTCTTATATTATACAATACAATTATTTAGTGTAATTTTTAGTATTTAATATAAATGTTATATGGTATAAACTTTTCACCTACTTATTTGTACGTATTTGATAATTTTGATTAATTATAATTATTTTTAAATTATTTTAACAAAAGGTTAACCAAACACTATTTTATTTTTTATTTTCAAAAGCAGTGTATGAAAATAATAACCAATCACAATTTTAAAATATTTTAATAAAGTTGTCTTGTAAAATTAAAAATGAAAATACAAAACACTTCCAAACGCTATTTTTTTTTTCTTTCCTATTTTTAAGTAGCTTATCATCAAAACAAGAGAAATGTTTAAAGCATTTTTGACATGACAGGCCAAGAAAATGTCTTTTTAGTTAGATTTTAGAGGCATTAAATTCAAATTCAAACTTAATTTTAAATAAGAGATTAGAAAGGGAAGTGGAAGAAAGGCATAAGAAGGGAACTTATATTACATAATTTATCCAAGACATTATCAATGGAAAATATTGTAATATCCAAAATAAACCAACAAAGTTTGTGAAAGGATTTTCTTGTTATTTCTAAGATCTATAAGGGGCTAGAGAAATTTTAAAAACTTCACTCATGCTTGGCTACGTGTCCTCACATGAAGTGAATTGAGTCATCACATATTTAGCCTATGTCACTTTCACCCACACCTACTTTCCCTCACCTCCAAGGACATTGCCCTCTCAATTCCTTTACCTTTTCTTCATGTCTTTCTTCTCTCCGTGTAAAACCTAATCAGCTCATTTCTCTCCCTATTTTCCCTTTCTCTATGTGCTAAATCCAGCCTTGTTGCTTGCTTCATCCAGAGGCGTTTTGCTGACTAGCCTAGCCTGAAGTGAGAGCTGTGAAGTAAACAATGACATAGGCTTATAATACTTGCTCTGCAAGTTGTGTCTCAATCAATTTATTATTATTAATATTGCTTGGTTACCAAGTATCTTAGGGTATAAGAGTAATTTTACTCACTCTCTCATCTCTATATAAGAGCATGTAATGCGCTTGTTCTTAGAACAACTCCAACATCAATACAACAAGATATAATTTTCTCCATATTTTGCTCTTATTCTTCTATGCGCCAAGTGAAGAGCAGAGTTGTCGTTTATCTCCATTAATCACTGAGTGTGTTTTGTTTTTTTTCTTTTGTCGTTTCGAGCGTACGTTACGGCAACGATCTTGTTTTTGGAAACCAACAAGAGCATTGTTCTTAGAGATTAAAGCCTCCCAATCAACGCCATTGTTTGACGTTTTCGGCATAACTGAGACAAAAATTTGTAGCACATCCTTTTGAGTACAACCATAGGTGGTTCGTGCCCGGGTAAAGCACCGGTTTGTTTTATTCGAGATTCGTATAGATTAAGGTACGCTATTAACTGCAACACAAAAATAATATGATTTGTGTATTTTAGTAATGTGTGAATAATAATCATGTGGAGTGATTGTACGTTGTGTGAATTAATGTTTGAATAACTATGTTGTTTTAACTTTAGAATTGATAACTTGTGTACGTCAACTATGTAACATGTTTGCGTGGCTTTATTGTTGAAATTTACCTTTTAAAGGTAAACTTTGTGTACGCGATTCGAGCATATCCAAGGAGCATAGACATTTATATATACATAATATCTGTTATCAATACGACAAATAATATTGATAGAAATTAAAGAGAGAGCAAAGAAAATTAAAGAAAATAAAATTTAGAACATAAACTGGAAATGACGGGGAAGGAAGATATCGGCAAGGAAAAAGTCGAGGCCCGTTGGACGGTTTCTTTGAAGCTTTTTATCGCCCTCCCACGGGTGCTGGATTTCGTGAGCGAAAGCCTCCCCGGATACAACGACAAACAAGACGAGCAATGCACCACAAGACTCGTCTTCGGCGAACTAAAACTCGAGCGTCAGAAACTACCACCGGACTACGAGCAAACAAAAGGAAAAGAAAACAGTTCCAAGAGAAAGTTGGTGTTTGCTCTGTATCTTGAATGAGAGCTCGTGGCTTGCTTTTTATAGTCACAACAAACCCACTGTTACAACCTCCTGACCAAGCATTTAGTGGGTTTTTAAGAAGTTTTATTCCACAAGTTACAAACTTGCATTTAGCATTCTTGAGCATCAATTTCTCATTCATTATAGTAACATTTATGGCTAATAAATAAGGGTAAACTGCGGCTAATGTACTCAATGTTTGATTTTGTGCGGATTATATACTCAATGTTTATTTTCAGCGGCCAATGTACTCAATGTTTGATCCGTTAGATATTTTCGTGTTTTCCGTCACTTGACCGTTAGAGAGTGATTCCTCCTCTATATGTACACTTATCGTATTTTTGACATAACTCACACATTTTTTGTCCAAATTTTATGCACAACATATGTTTAGAACGATAAGAGATAGATCTACAACTTTGGTGTTTTAAGTTTTGTAACAAAAGGTATAGAAAAATAAGAAATTTTAAATACAAAGTAAAACTGAACATTAGTTTAATGCAAAATATTTGTTTTGAACAAATTTTAATATAATTAATGACATTTTATGATGAAACGTAAAACTAAAAAGTTGTATATAAATATTTTATCTTTATAACAAGTGTTTATTTATAATTTTTGGACAAAAAATGAGTGAGTTATTCCAAAAATATGAAAGATATTATGTGAAATAATCTTTCATATCTTTGGCATAACTTACTCATTTTTTGTCCAAAAATTATAAATATACATTCGTTAAAAAGATAAAATATTTATCTACAACTTTATAGTTTTACGTCTCATCATAAAATGTCATTAAGTATATTAAAATTTGCTTGAAAAAAATATTTTGCATTAAACTAATGTCCAATTTTACGTTGTAGTTAAAATTTCGTATTTTAATTTTTTTTTTACAAAACCTATAACAACAAAGTTGTAGATTTTTCTCTTATCTTTCCAACCATAGGTCGTGCATAAAATTTGGACAAAAAATGAGTGAGTTATGTCAAAAATACGAAAAGTGCACATAAAAGAGGAATCACTCTCTAACGGTCAAGTGCCGGAAAACACGAAAATATCTAACGGATCAAACATTGGGTATATTAGCCGTCGAAAATAAACATTGGGTACATAATCCGCTCAAAATCAAACATTGAGTACATATGCCATCTTTACTGACTACTCAGTAGACACGATGTCCTTGAACTGTTAGTCGTTTTGTATAAATGATAAACATATCCCCCACTCAGTTCTCATGATTATTCTCTTTTGAAGCGGCCCCACTTCTCTCTCACATAGGTGATTCTTTTATCAATAGTAATATCGCATTACTAATTCGGAATTTCAACAAACCAAATTTATAGAATCATTAAAAGGTTTAAGCTTAACCTCGTATGGGAATCACTGTTTTAATAGGAATATGATCGAGTTGTTTTTTTGTTTTTTTTTTCCGCAGTGACCTCACTTAGGCATTGATAGTTAGGTTGTCCCTTTGAACCAAGATCTTGGTATCTCTAGTCATCATGGTTGGGTTTCCTTTGCCTTGACTTTAATTTTCATGGGCTTTAGTCCCATTCCTTTAGATGTCTTTTCCACCAGGTCCCTATTTAACCCTTTGGTTAGCGGATCTGCAATGTTCTCTTTGGACCTAACATAGTCAATACTTATGACTCTCATCTGATCTTCGAAGGTAAACACAGCGTTTAGAACTCTCATCTGATCTTTGAAGGTAAACACAGCGTTTAGAACAATGCAGGTGCACGAGATTTCAATCAAAATAGACTGAAAAGATACACAGATGATCTCCGTGGGTTTGGTTCATTCACGAAAGGGGGTGGATGGTCCCTGTAGTTGAAACGGATTGCCTCAAACCGTCTCAACCTGTCCACGGAGGGAACCTTAATTGTAAGCAAGGGCCTATTATTGCGACATTGGTTAGCTTGAATGTATTAACCGGTGGGTACCGGTGGGGACCTAGAAGTTGTAATGGGCTGGCAAATTTTCTTGCCAAGTCCCGTCTTTCCGATCTTATTACGGATATTTGGTCCGGTGAATTCCCATCGTGGCTTCAAAACTGTGTTCAAAGGGATTTTCCCCTCTGACCTTTTCCCTAAAAAAAAAAAAAAAGACACGCAGATGATCACGAGATCGACGAACCGAGGAAATTTCAAAGTTAGAGTCGTGAAATGTACGAATCAGCCAGGTCCGAGGCCCGAACATATCAGAGGTTGTGAAAATTCTGAACAATGCCAATGAAGAGGAGAAGTGGTCTAAATTAAATTACCCAACACCGTACAAATAAATATAGTGTTATCTTTGTTTTAGTCTTTATAATTTTCCAACAAAAGAATTATGGTGTGACTTTGTATCTCATTCGTCATATCTATATCTATATCTATATCTATATATATATATTTGATCTATTATTTGCTTCTCTTTCTTCTTCAATCTATTTAGTGCATGCTGTTGAAATTTATTTGTTTATTGTGTTTCAATTTATTTGCTTGCTCTCTTGGGTTATAAATTATTGTTAGGAATTGTACCCAACACCCGAGCAACAAGAATAATATACGAACAAAACTTGTGGAACACGACACGATATAATTTGACGGAACCAATGATCAGTTTTTATTGAAGAAGTAGAATAGATTACAATCGATTACAAAAGAATCCAACTTTACACAAAGTCTGATCTTCCCGATGAACCGCCCTGAACCAAACACCCCCTTGCTCGTCGTTTACTACGATGAACTACACATTCTACGGATGTAGTCTCCACCGTGTAAACCCGTCACCGTTCAACTGAGCACCCCAAATCAGCTAGACGCCACCGATTAGCCAAATTCCGGTGAGAAAGATCCGCCTGGACGCCGCGAAGATGCTCAAATAGAATCACAAAGTGTGCACCTCTGTTCTGCCGATCCCGAGTGTTCCCTCTCCGTATTCTGTCGTCGCCGCCCTTCTTCTCCACCTTCGGTTTCCACTGAAAACTTTCGCTCTCTAGAAAGCTTCTCTCTTATGCTTCTGGAATCTCTCTATAATCTTGTGTTTAGGGTTCTCTCTCTTTATAATACCCGACATGTATTTATAGAGTTGCCTTGATGACTGTCGCTGATTCCGTCCTCGAGCGTTGACTCACATTCAAGCCCGATTGGCTGCCGAGGTTAATAAGAGACGTTGACTCACCCTATCACCGTTGGGTGATAAAAAATCTCCACCTTGAGTCTTTGTCGCTTTACTCCTCCTCGCAACCTTCTTCCCGAGCTCACCGGCTCGGACCTTTTCCTTTTTCGTCTTGCTCGGATTTGGTTCCTCGAACCCCGAGCAGCTTCAAACTCTCCTCGAACTTGTATACGGGTATCACCTTAGTGATCATATCCGCTATATTCTCCTCGGTCCTGACCTTTAGCACCCTCATCGTCTTCAGCTCCACTATGTCCTTGAAAAAGTGTAGTATGATATCGATGTGCTTTGTCCTCTCGTGATACATTTGATTCTTACAGAGATGTATCGCGGACTAACTATCATAATGAAGAACGAAGGACTTTTGGTCCATCCCAAGTTCTGCCAGAAGACCTTTAATCCATAGGCCCTCCTTTGCTGCTTTGGATACAACAACATATTCAGGCTCTGTCGTCGACAAGGCTACAATATGTTGTAAGGAAGCCTTCCAGCTGACAAGGTTCCCGAAGACCTTGAACGCATACCCGGTAAGAGACCTCTGCTTATCCAGGTTACTCGCGTAGTATGAGTCTACGAAGCCCTGGATGCCCGCCTCCTTTGTGTTGCCATTTGTGTAATTCAATCCCGTACCTAGGATCCCCTTCAAGTATCGGAGAATCCACTTGACCGCCTGCCAATGTAATTCCCTATGATTAGCCATATACCGGCTCACCAAGCTGACTGCATAAGCTAAGTCCGGCCTTGTGCAGATCATCCCGTACATGAGGCTCCCAATACCGCTTGAGTACGGCATATGCGTCATCGCCTTTGTCTCTGACTCTGTCTGCAGGCTAAGCTCATTATTAAGCTTGAAGTGTGGGGCGAGGGGCTACTTTGAAGGTTTGGCCTTCCCCATCTGAAATTTATCGACGACATTCTTGAAGTAGTCGAATTGGGAAACGCTAAGAGTGCCTTTCTCCATGTCTCTCAGAACATCCATGCCAAGAATCCTCCTCGCCTGTCCCAAATCCTTTGTCTCGAATTCGGACTTCAATGCTTCTTTGAGCTTCTGGATCTCTGCTTCGCTCCCCAAGACAATCAGCATATCGTCGACGTACAAGAGTAAGTACACACTGTCTCCGCTCTCCGCCTTCCTGAAGTACACGCAATTTTCGTGCCTACTTCGACGATAGTTGTTCTGCTGCATGAAGGTATCGAACCTTTTGTACCATTGTTGAGGAGACTGCTTAAGTCCATACATGGTCCTCTTCAGCGAACAGACCCAGTCTTCCTTTCCCTTTTGCACATAGCCCTCAGGCTGTTGCAGAAGGATGTTCTCCTCAAGCTCTCCATGTAGAAAAGCTATATTAACATCCATCTGCTAGAGTTCCAAATTAAACTTGGCCAACATCGAGATCAGTATCCGGATTGAGGTGTGTTTTACCACCGGCGATAAAACTTCGTTAAAGTCTATCTCTTCTCGCTGCGTGAAGCCTTTCGCCGCAAGCCTCGCCTTGTATCTCACCGGCTCACCTCCTGGACCACCTAGTTTCACCTTGTATAGCCACCGGCAACCCACCACTTTGCACTTATGGGGTTTCGGAACAAGTACCCAGGTATTGTTCTTGTCGAGGGAATTCATCTCTTCCTCCATGGCTGCTTGCCACTTTTATAGTGCTCGGAGACTTAACGACATCCCCATATGACATGGGCTCATCGTTAATCTCAATGCCCGCGGTGTTGAAGGCATAAGCCACCATCTCCACGTGTGCAAACCTGCTCGGCTTCCTGACTGCTCGTCGAGCTCTGTCCCGAGCTAGCTGGTACCCCTCTAGAGGATCTTCTTTTTCTTGCTCGGCTCCACCTTCATCGCTGTCTTCCTCGGAATTCTCCTCGCTCCTCGTTATGTCCTCCTCGTCCGAAGCTCGATGACTGCATTCTGTGATGTCATGCCTGACTGACCTTCTCCGTCAGCTCGTTGCTCGTCGCCCTCCCAGCTCGGACGAAGTTTGTCGAACTCTTTCTATTCGACCCACTGGCTCGTCGACCACATATTTTCGAGCGTGCTCGTTGGGGATACTTCCTCGTAGTACATCCTGCTCGGGAATTCTTCCTCGCGAATCTTGCTTGGGATGTCTCCTCGCGAATCCTGCTCAGAGATCCTTTCTCGAGCAACCGGCTCGGTAATAATTCCTCGACCAACTTGCTTGTGAAACTCCACCTCGAACTGAAGAACCTCCTCGCTGGTGAGGTTTTCATCGCTCAAGGGAGTTACTCGTCCCTCGAGGAAACTTCCTTCGTTGAAAGTGAGATCACGAATGATAATACACTTTCTCGATTCAGGGCACCATATTTTATACCATTTAACTCCGTCAGGGTATCCAACAAATATTCCCTTTTTGGCCATCGGGGCAAGCTTAGCTTCGTTGACATGAAAGAAACCGATGCACCCGAAGACTTTGAGTCGGGAATAGTCGGTAGCATCTCGTCGACCTGTCCACTTGTGCTGAGGCGTATCGAAGTTTATTGCCGAGGAAGGAAATCTGTTGATGAGATACGCTTCAGTGTGAACTGATTCTCCCCAAAACTTTGTGGACAAGTTTTCCTTCGACAACATTCACCAGACTCTTTCCATAATGGTCATGTTCATCCTCTCGGCAAGTCAATTCTGCTGATGCGTATGCCTCACCGTCTTGGACCTTCGAATCCCGTCCTTCGAGCAGTACTTGTTGAACTCTTTTGACAGATACTCCAATCCATTGTAAGTGCGCAAGTTCTTCAACTTTGTGTTGCACTGGTTTTCGACCAATGCCCGCCATTTTGTAAAGGCTTCAAATGCCTTATCGTTGGACTTGAGCAAGTAGATCCACAGCTTCCTCGAGTAATCATCAATGAAGGAAATGAAGTAGCTGTTTCCTCCATGAGAGTCTACTCGTGTTGGGCCCCATAAATCCAAGTGCACATAATCGAGGACCGCCTCTCTATAGTGCGCTGCCTTGCCGAAACTTACCCTGTGCTGCTTGCCGAATACGCAATGCTCACAAAATTCCAGCTTCTCGATCTTATCCTTGCCGAGGCATCGTGCTCGCTCCAGGATTTCCAGCCCCTTCTCGCTAACGTGCTCGAGCCTATCATGCCACATATTGGCTTTGCTCGGGAAGCTCGTCAAAGATTCGGCTGTCTCACAGATGGCCGTATCGCCTTCGAGGATATAGATCCCGTTGTATCGATAGGCTTTGAGGTAGAGCATTGCGCCCTTCGTCACCCTCCAACCGCCATTCATCGATTTCCATTGGTACCCCTGTTCTTCCAAAACTCCTCAGAAAATTAAATTCCTTTAAGTCCAGGGACGTACCTGACATCTTCCAAGCTCCTGGACGACCCGTCATTGAGCTTCAGAGGAATGGTCCCAATTCCTGCCATCAAGCAGATCTCCTCGATTCCTATTGAGACTGGCATCCCGTTGCTGACCTTCTTCAGGTTGACGAACCAGCTCTTCTCATGGCACATGTGGAAGGAGCACCCTGAATCCATGATCCATGCATTCCTTATATTCATCGGTGTGATGTCCAGCACATGGGCGCTCTCAAACTCTGCCGAGACTTGAGACACATTTGCTGTTTCATCGTCGGAGTATCTCCGGTAGGAATTTCCCGTCCGCCGCTCGGGGCAATCTTTCTTGAAGTAACCTTCCTTGAACTCGCCGAAGTGATCCTTTAGCTGCGTTCCCGGCGTCATGGTGAAGTTGAACAACTTCTGTTTGAGGAATAACTCATTGGCGAGCGTCTTTGTCATATAGAGTTGCTCGAGTTTCACCCATACGTCCGCATCAGTCTTCTCCTTCTACACCTCCCTGATGACGTTGTCGGCCAGATTCATGATAATGGTGCTCTTCACCTTACGCATGAAGGCCACTTTCTCCTTGTCCTTCATGTCCTCAGGGAGAGCCTTCTTTTCTTCCAGAGCGTCCTCGAGGCCCAGCTGAAATAGTTGTGCCTCCATCATAATCTTCCAAATACTTAAGTCGTTGTCCCCGGTGAACTTCTCTAGTTCATACTTCCGGATTGCCATCACTGCTCGTGCCGATGAAGTCAAGATTCTGAGTCTTAGAATATCATGACTTTCTTGTTCGTTTCTTGATCGCTGGTGAACCCTTCCTTGGTTCTCCGATGGCCAAGCTCTGATACCACATGTTAGGAATATCACCCAGCACCCGAGCAACAAGAATGATATACAAAAAAAACTTGCGGAACACGACACGATATAATTTGACGGAACCAACGATCAATTTTTATTGAAGAAGTAGAATCCGATTACAATCGATTACAAAAGAATCAAACTTTACACAAGACTTGATCTTCCCGATGAATTTCCGTGAACTAAACACCCCCTTGCTCGTCGTTTACTACGATGAACTACACGTTCCACGGATGTAGTCTCCACCGTGTAAACCCGTCATCGTTAAACTAAGCACCCCAGATTAGCCAGACGCCACAGATTAGCCGAATTCCAGTGAGCAAGATCCGCCCGGACGCCGCGAAGATGCTCCGATAGAATCACAGAGTGTGCGCCTCTGTTCTGCCGATCTCGAGCCTTCCCTCTCCGTATTCCATCGTTGCCGCCCTTCATCTCCACCTTCGGTTTCCACTGGAAACTTTCTCTCTATAGAAAGCTTAACTCTTACGATAATTGAGAACATAAGGACATAATAACAAATGCATATTAACAAACATCAAACCATTTTATTATCCATTGAATAAACCACACTGTGTAATACAGACAACAAGACACCATAAACCATGCACCACAACCTCTAGCAAAGACAAGATAATACATACACAAGTGTATATGTTAGGACGAGCAATCTTTTTATTACACAACAACAATTGGAATTTGGGCCGGGTCTAAGGGAAGGCCGAGTAGGAACTAAGTACTTTTAGTAAAAAGTAATAGTAATTTTTGGTTCCACAACAAATATCGCGTGTCACATGCTGTCCTAATTCATTGCTGGAAGGTTTCTTAATCTATGACATCCATTTACCTCCAAATATCGAAGTGCTGGCATGGCTTCCTTCATATCCTCCGCCCAATCAGCGCTCAGGTTTCCCATATCTTGCAAAAACAAACCCTCGAGAAATACCCACTTCACATTGCAAGGGCCGATCCATTCTGTAACAAACGGGGCATCGTGGATGCATAGATACTGCAATTCTTTCAGCCCCGAGGGGCTAACCCAACACGGCAGCGTAGAGCGATGATTATTTCGAAGATGCAACTCTTTCAGGTGTTCCGGCGGTGTGAGATGATCTATCATTATCGAACCGTCATTGAGTCGATCCATGTCGAGATCCAGAATCTCCAAATTACTTAGCCTCGAGAGGATTTTGTTCCACTTAACAGCATCAATATGGTTCTCGGCATCGAGTCCACTGCTCAACACAATCTGTAGCACTCTCAGTTGTCTAAAACTTTGAAGCTGAGGAAGCCCGAAAATATGCTTGGATTTTGCCCCGCCTATTGTCACTATGGCTCCGGTTAGCTCCTGAAGATTAGACAGTTTCCCCAAGCTTCGAGGTAGAGAAATGAGTTTCTAAAAGCTACCCGGCAAATACAAGCCGATCAGACTCTTTAGCTTGCCTATCTTATCTGGAAGATTCTTAAGATTGCAGCATCTTATGAGGACCAGCACCTGAAGATTCCGGAGTTCACAAATTGAAGACGGTAGTTCTTCTAGATTTGTAAGGCCGGTTAGATTCAAGCAAGCTAGACGCTTGAGAAGACTAATCCAACCCATTAATTTCTTCAAGCTTTTCTGGCCCAACAGATTAATGGATCCTGCAGACAAGTCCAGCATCCGAAGCGATGGCAAAATCTCCGAGTTTTTGCTCAGATTGATCTCGTCCTCGTGGTTTATCATGAGCAACAATGCTCGAATTTTTGAATTCTTGTCGAATAAGCACTTTCTTCTTCCACCATTGGAGATAAATCCATAATCTTCGTATCTCGATCTGTCTCTTTCATTGATCACATCATCCGTCAAGCACAACCAGTAAGGATCTCTAGCTTTCCTATTCATGACCCCTTGTTCGTTGAAGCTGCAAAGCCCTTCTTCCTCTGCTATCATCGTGACCATCTCGCGCACAATTTTTTGAATCCTGCAAGAGTAGACTCTTCCGTCGTAGGCCCGTCGTTCACCAACCTCAACAAGGCAACATCTGGTCAATTCTGAGAGGTATTCATGGCCCAATTCCACTATACTTATCTTAGTTTTGCGCTTGGGAAGCATACCCTCCGCGATCCACCAGTGGATAACCTGGTTAGCACTGATCTCAGAATCTTCCGGGTATAAGGAGAAACTCAGCAAACATAGCTGGAGGTGAGGGTCAAGTTCATTATAGCTAACGCGCAAAATTTCAATAGCTAGATCGCTCCCCGTGACGTTATACGAACCGATCAAGCTGTTCAACACCTCCGACCATTCGGAGAGCGTGTCCTTCGTCGCTAGCATAGTCCCCACTAACTTGATTAATTGCGGAAGTCGTCTGCATTTTTCCACAATCTTTAAACCTACTTCCCTGAAACCGGGGCGATCTCTGGAATTCGCAGATTTTAAGAACAACTGCCAACTTTCGGCTTTATTCAGAGTTTTTGTCATATGAATACGGTCATCGTCTCCATGAATTTTTACCACTATGACGTCTCTTGTTGTAGCGATGATGCAATTTCTTTTGTATGGGATGTCAAAAGTGGCGCACATAGCCCTCCACCAACTCACGTCGGTGATTCTCCCGACGTCTTCTATGACCACAAGACACCCTTTCCTTCTCTCGAGTGCTATCCTGATCTCTCCCAAATAATCACTGGGCCGCAGCTGCGATAACATACCACTTCCCACCAACACGGCGAGCATGGACTTCAGAATCTCTTTCTTGTTGAAATTTGACGAAACGCTCACCCATATCTTGGTATCGAAATAATTCGAAACATCAGCATGGTTGTAAATTTTTTGGACAATCGTGGTTTTCCCTGATCCTCCCCCTCCACACACCACTATCTGGTGTAGTTTTACTGCATTTTCCTTGCAGATCCAACTCTTTATCTTCTCGATGTCCTCGTCTAGTCCGATCACCACATCCGGGCTGTAAGAATACTGCGAAACAACCTTCTCCCCAATTTTTTCTTTCAGCTCTGTCTTCACCTTCAGAAACCTGTCTAAAATCTCCAGTTGATTGACAACTCGGCGGTTGATGTCTTTCAGGTTACTTCCAGCACTGAGAGAGAACCTAATACTCCTGAAGAAGCCGTCATTGTACTCGTCTCTGAGTTTGCAATCGATGATGAGATCGTCAGCCTCGTAATGCAGTTGCCTGAGCGCCAGCAACGCTGGTTTGACATACACTTGCTTATCCTTGAGGTTTTTTCTGTCGTAGAGCAAGCATTCAACGTGCTTTAGATGGTGCTCCAACATAGTAAGTTCTTCCTTTAAGCCGATGATACAACAAACATTGTTTGCTACAATGTCAACCGCGACCTGGATTAGAGAAGATGCTAACTCCATTCTTGATTTTTTTATTGTTGGTTTTGGCTGCAAAGTTACAAAATTACACACTTGTTATCATTTTGTACGGAAAGAACAGTTTTTTGTGTGAAATATTTTTACACATAAGATTTATAATTGATACAGATTAACGCTATCCTAAAAAACTGGGCTGTGATTAATATATGTGAAGTTCTATTTAGACGATAATTTATCTTAAGACAAATGGTATATTAACTCGAAATCAAATAAGTATCCAATTTGAAATTTAGTTATCAGTGATAGCACGTTGGCGAATACGCACGCAAGGAAATACAAAGAGACTTGACATGCGATATTTGTTAATATAGTTTGTGATACCCAAAGTGGTATCTACTCTGTTGAGCTCTTAGCCATATAATTCATGTCACAATACAAACACAATTCATGTAAGCAAGTTACAAAACGTTTTTTAGGAGTTTCTCAAGAAATTGATAAATTAATAATAGAAGCATGTGCCTACTAAGATAAAGATATATATATATATATATATATATATATATATATATTTATTATGATGTGGCTTTAATTAACTAGATCCCACCTATGTGCACACTGCAACTTATAAAGCCTAGTATTTTTTTTGAACCAAGAAGAAATTATATAAGCTAAAATAGGGGAAGAATCCCCTAAAATGTCTGTTACAACATACTCGGGGCAATCAATTGACGACAAATTCGAAATAAGGCCCGAAAGGCGATTTTTAGCAACACTATTGGAAACCTGGTTGCAAGATCTCGGGGTCCAACTGTTGGACATATCTGGATTATGTGTGTGTGTCACACTCACTAGAAGTGCATTAAGTGTGAAGTGTCTCCATACTAGACTAGACCTGACTTAAACTCAAGAAGTTATTATATAAGACCGTCACTGATAACTTGAAGTTGAGTCACAAATATATGATCAAATGGATATTAGGTCTAGGTCCTGAGTGATCTTGAGTCCGAACTACTGGCTTGGTTGTTCTTTGATTTAACCGTTAAAGAACACAAGATATTACCGATGTTCCGAACACTATTATGTTGGGAACATGATAGTTAGTCGTAAGGGTAACTTGATCATAGACATGGGCATCACACAACTCTCTTCAGAGGCATGATGGTTCCCTTGATTGTCAGTGGTAAGAAGTGAGAGGTACCCGTGCGCAACTTATGAATGGAAACCATAAGTGGGTTGCTCATAATTTTACTGACTGAGTCAAGGAGGAGAATGCAATGAGAGGCATTACAGTAAAAACCGCCTGCTCATGTGTGAATCATCAAGTGAAAGAACAATAACCCAATTCGATTGTATCAATGGACACGCTGCTGTATAAAGGGAATAATATATACCGTATCACTAAAGAGTGCAGCATCGGGTCTATAGTGGAATCACTTCGAGGTTGGACGTTCAACTAGCACTTCGTTGGATCTTAATCGATACAGGTCCATGGTCCCCAGGATAGCTCCGTAACGGATGATACGTACGTTATTAAAATACATTCTGGATAATGTTAAATCATTTGGCTAGACTTATAAAATTGAAAGGTCTGTGGCAGACATCAGATAGTTTTATCATCAGCGTGGCAAAAGTACCATATTTTGGTTCACGGAATTAACCGATAAAAATAAAGTTAGAATTTAGATTTTCTATCAGCAACATGTTGTTGTAAATTAAATTCTAAGCAACTTTTCTTTTTGAACCAAGTCATTTCGACTTACAATTTGTGATTAATGGATTTTCTAAGTTTATGCTCGGTTCGATAAACTATGAAATTAACTCACATGTCACGAATTTAAATGATATTGTGGCACCATGATATTTTAATGTGTGATATTGAGATCATAAATTATTTATATAATTTACTTTTTAGTATTTAATTATTAATATCTTATTAATAATTAATTAATAATTAATAGTTTTATATTAATAAATAAAATATATATCTATATATATATTAAATGTCTAAAATTCGAATTAGGGTCTTTGAAATCAGAAATCCAAGCAAATTCGGATGATATGTTTTGGACATTTAAAATTTGCGGCATAGTACCAAATGTTTAGATATTTTAGCAAATCTCTAAAATAAATTTAATCCATTGGACCGGTTATGATTTAATATCAACCGTTGTATTGAGATAATAGATTTTAACCCTAATAGTATTCAAAATTAATAGCTTGGTGACCACGCTTAGGTATTTCGAATTTGGTTGATTAATTATATCTTTTGGATCGGTTTTAAGATTTAATCTTTACCGTCGGATTAGAAATTAATTAATATCATATATATATATATATATCATATATATAATTCGAATTAATAATGGGATAAGAATTCAAATTAGGGTTTTATTAAAACCCTAGGGCATTTGATTTTATTCCTAAATGATTAGATCCGTTGGATTGGTTTGTGATTTAATTTTAACCATTAGATCAAGATAATCATTAAACAATTTGAATTTATATATATATATATATATATAATTCAAATTTTAATTAATAAGATAATAAGATTAAATATTTTGATCTTATCATGTATTTACTATTTAATTAAATGTGATTAATTATATCTATTAGATTTAGATGAGATTGAATCTGGACCATTGGATTGAAATAATTAATTAAATTTAATTATGATAATTCGAAAAATGGGAGGAAAAATCTCCAATCCGGTTACAGTCTGAGACTTATAAATAGGAGGCTTATTCTACACATTTTTCACACCTTCCCCAGAGCAAAAACTCTCACTCTCCCTTTCTCTCTAGGGTCTGCGAGTATTCTGCTTCTGATCTCTTTTCTGCTTCGGCTTAGGAGATATTTTCTCCGGTAGCTTAAAAAGAACCGTCAGTTAAATTTTGCGACGGAGTCCTGCCGGCGAAGCCCACGCTTCGGTACGAGGAATCCAGGAGAAGATCACGGGTGTTTCCCTCAGCACCGGCGGAGCCCTGCCCAACTTCAGAGTCCGCAACAAAATCGTCAACCGAGGTACAGCCTTATGCATTGGGTTAGTAAATGCAACCATTTATTGCTTTCTATTTATTTACTATTCGACTAGTTTATTAATATTGATTATGAAATATTAAATTTGTAATATTTATCGGATCTTGATTAAATGGTAATTATCCGTTATCCGTGTCGTCGGGCCGATAACAAGTTTTCCGCTTTAAAATAATTTTTTAAATGTTACCGGGACGCCTCGGAGGCTTATTTTGTGGTAATGATGTCGAGAATCAAACCTTGATTTCCAACAACTGGTATCAGAGATATGGTTCAAGGATAAATAATTACGTAATTTAATTTGACGGTTTAAATAATGAATTATTTTATGAATAAATTAATAATTGAAATTGAAATTGAATTTCTAGATATTTTAAATATTAATTTTTAATTAAAAAATATACCCGATAAAAAAATTCAAACCGGGTAAAAGGCTGGGCTGCATGGTGCAGCCCCACCCGCGGCATGGCAAGACCGGGGGCTGCCGCTGGAGCCCCAGTGTCGAACCCTAGCAGCCGTGGGCCTGGCCCATGGCAGGGCCTAACATCAGGTGAGGCCCAGGGCGAAACACTTGCGGGTCGCCCTGGCGCGCAGTGCACAGGCCTCGCGCACAAGCTTGTGGCCCACGCTGCATGGCAACAGAATGGGCCTGCGGGCCCAGCGCGAGGCGCGCTGCCCTGGCCTTCCCGAGAGGCTGGGCTGGGGTATTGCTCGGGCATATGGGCTCGGGCTTAAGCCCGGAAGGCCCAAATGCAATATTTTTAAATTATGAATTAAATTAATTATGTTTAATTAAACATTAAGTTATTTTATATAATTCATGAAATTAAATATGATATTATTAAATAATTAAATAATATTGTCTTATTTAATATTAAAATATGGATGATAATTCTTAGGAATGATATCATTGACTTATTTTAAAATTTCATAAATACTTATTAATTAGCCGCAAAGTGTTTTAATGATGATTATTGGATAATAAGTATCATTAAAATTTAATTATAAATATTCATCATAGATATAATTTGTTATAACCTATTTTCATAACCTGTAAACATAGCGGCTATATTTTGTCATTATTAATATGTCGAAATTAGGATATATATAAATAGTAAAGAGTAAATGTAAAAGAGTATTTATTATTAGTCGGAAAAATCTCAATCGTACAATCTTGCCTAAGGAAGAGGGAATCAAAAGTGGGGTCGGTTCACCATCCACTTATGGGTGACCGGTTAGGACCCCTCCCATCTACTTGGAGAGCATACAGATTGACCTATCACTACCGACGAAATAATAAACACTATAAAGGCTAATTTAAGAAATTACGTGTCGTAATAAATATAGCCAAAACATAAACTTTTAATGACTCATTAATAGAAAGTTTATAATAAGTTTTAAATAACTTAGTTATTAAAAACGTTATTTGATAAAAGAATGGCAAGAATAGAATAAATGACAAAGGTCTCCATTATTACTGTCACAAAGTCTGCTGACCACACCGCCTCGAGGCACCTTCGTGTGACCACTCCTCAGGAAAGGTGTGCTTGTGGAAGGTTTGACACCGTGATAGTTCCAAAAGAATATAGGGACGGAGAAATCTTCGAAATGGACCACGAGTCATATTCGTATGACCATTTCTTAAGGACGACGTTTCCAAAAGGATCCCGAGAACCAAAAATATTGGGTTAAGCTTGCACGAAAGTTGGTGCTTCCCGACGGTCTATGGCGATAGTTAATAATCATAGGGAACTTGGTAGTTCTTGTTATGAATATTAATTAAGTTTATAACTAAAACTTAGTTTAAACAAACTACACAGTTGATACCGTGAGCACCTTCGTGTGACCATGCCTTAAGGACGGCAACGATGTGTACAATCGGTTAAATTATCACGAAATAGTTAAAGGGTTTAATTAACGTTTTCCCAAGAACATGTTTGCATCATGTAATTATTTCGAACCAATAATTTTACCTAAAATATTCTACCTAGAATAAAGTTTAATAAGTTTCTTTTTCAATGTCAGTCTAATATGTCTAATCCGAACATGTCACTGCTTTCCAACAACACTCTGGCAGGAAGTAACTTTCCAAAATGGAAGAGCAATATTAATATTGTCCTAATTAGTGAGAAGATTCGTTTTGTTCTTACTGATGAATGTCCCCAGGGACCGGCTGCTAACAGCGCCAGAGGTGTAAAAGAACTCTATAATTCTTGGGTTCAAGCGAACAATCGTGCTAAAGCATACATGGTGGCTAGCATGACTGACTCGCTAAGAATCAAGTTGGAGGAAAAGGACACTGCTTTTGAAATCATGGAATCCCTGCAAGGGATGTATGGAAAGCAGTCTGAGCAAGCTCAACATGATGTGACTCGTCGCTAGATGAATGCCGAAATGAAATCAGGAACGTATATTCGTGATGATGTCATGGGCATGACCAACTGGTTCAATGAGGCTGAGCTGCACGAGGCCACGGTGGAGGAGAAATCTCAGATCAGCATTATCCTTAATTCGCTGTCACCTGATGTCGTTCCATTCACCAACAATTACATTATGAACAAACTGAAATATGGTTTGACACAGTTGATTAATGAATTGTAAACCTTTGAGGACATCTCGGGTTTGGTAAAGAAGAAATCCGAGCTGAACGTGGCGTTCAAGAAAGGATCTTCTTCTAAGAACCCGAGGATGAAGAAAAGGCCCGGTCCTAAGAAAAAGTGGGGAAATAATTTCCAGCCAAAGATAGGGGGCAAGAAAGTTGCCGAGAAAGGAAAATGCTTCCTTTGTAAGGAAATGGGACATTGGAAAAGAGATTGTCCCAAGTTCCAAAGTGAAAAGAAGAATGAAACTGGTGAGTGTCTCACCCGATAAGTTTCTTATTACAAATTTGTTTTAGAAAGTCTTTTCTCCAAAAATCTAAAACTGAAACATGTGACATTCTTTGTTTTTCAGCAGCAGCTAAGGAGTAATTGCCGGAAGTTATCCGATAGTCTCGGAGAACACTGTCGGCGCAATAAAGAGACTCGAATTTTTATTATATTTACTCAATTTTTTTTTATGTAAGGATTCTGTTGTTGAAGGGCGAGTTGAAAACCCTTCAACTTTTGTTTTGACATTTTTTTTAATTATCGTTAAATAAATTTTTCTTTTAAGATCCTATACAATATTGAGTAAATAATTGAGTTCTTAATTGCTAGATAAACCTTTCGTAAAAGGTTGATATCTTTTCATAGTGATAATTACATTATGATGGAAATAAATGACAATAAGTAAGGTTATTGATGTACCAAGTGACAAGTTGTCACAAGGACTTGCCAACAGTGTCTGTAGTCATAAAAGAGTGAAGAAACCACATTCCCAGGATCAGAACCAAGTGATACTCAGACGTAGTGGGAGGTTAATTAATATTGACAACACTACGAGTTATCACAGTTTGAGTCTCATTAGAAGCTCAAGGAATACTCAGACGTAGTGGGAGGTTCTATTGAACGGTTAAACACTACGAGTAAACCTAGTTGGTCTTTGACATAATTGTTACAAACACTAGTCTTGAAGATCCCACAAGCTACAAGGAAGCTATGGAGGATCCTGATTAGGGAGAATGGCAGGCAGCCATGAACCAAGAAATAAAATCGATGGATTCCAATGAAGTCTGGGAACTTGTAGACTTACCTGATGGTTTTAAAACCATTGGGAATAAATGGGTATACAAGAGGAAGAGAGGAGTGGACAGGAAGGTTGAAACCTTCAAGGCTAGGCTAGTGGCAAAAGGTTTTACCCAGAGAGAAGGTATTGATTTTGATTAGACATTCGATCCAGTCGCTAAGTATAAGTCCATCCGGGTTCTCATGGCCATAGCCTATAGTCTCAATTACGAGATTTGGCAGATGGACGTCAAAACCGCATTCCTGAACGGGTACATTGACGAGAACATCTATATGGATCAACCAGAAGGGTTCGTGCAACAGGGTCAAGAAAGGAAAGTTTGCAGATTACTCAAATCCATCTATGTATTGAACCAAGATTCCAGATCCTGGAATCTAAGGTTTGATGAAACCATCAAAAACTATGGATTCATTCAGAACGTGACTGAAGCCTGCATTTATAAACTAAATGATGAGTCCGTGGAAATTTTTCTTGTTCTGTAAGTCGACGATATTCTTCTCATTGGAAACAGTGTGAGAAGATTATCGGACGTGAAAGCGTGGCTATCTACGCAATTCCAGATGAAGGACATGGGAGAAGCCAATTATGCTCTTGGGATTCGTATATTTAGGGATCGCAACAACACGCTTCTAGCCTTATCGCAAGCAGCTTACATTGATAAGGTGCATGTACGTTTTTCAATGGCAAACTGCAAGGGAGGTAATTTACCAACCAGGCATGGAGTGTTTCCTAGTAGGAAACAGTGCCCCACTTCTCCGGAAGAGCAAGACGAGATGAGGCGGATACCCTATCCTTCAGCAGTGGGAAGTCTGATGTATGCTATGCAGCGTACTAGGCCAGACATCTGTTACGGTGTAGGAATAGTTAGTAGATACCAATCCAACCCTGGTATGGCTCACTAGACTGTAGTTAAGAACATTCTCAAGTATCTTCAGAGAACGTGAGATTATATGTTAGTGTTTTCAGGATCAGAAATGAATCCACTGATTCAGACTTCATGTCTGATAAGGACGCAAGAAAGTCGACGTCAGGAGCAGTGTACACCCTTGTTGGTGGAGCGATATTCTGGAGAAGCGTAAAGCAATCCTGTATCGCAGATTCCTCAATGGTAACTGAATATGTGGCTGCCTGTGAAGCAGCCAAGGAATCAGTTTGGCTAAAGTATTTCTACATGGAATTGGGTGTAGTCCCAGATGTAGACGGGCCACAAACGCTATACTGCGACAACAGTGGTGAGGTGGCTAATTCTAAAGAGCCCAGAGACCATAACAAGGCGAAACATATAGAACGAAAATACCATCTCATTAGAAAGATAGTACGTCGTGAAGACGTACGGGTTGTGAAAATAGCTTCGGAGGACAATCTGGCTGATCCATTCACCAAGACGTTGCCAGAGAAAATATTCAGGATGCATCTGGAGAATATGGGCGTGAAAGACATGGGTCATCTTATTTAAGTACAAGTGAGAGATTGTTGGACATATGTGTCCTTAAACAAGATATTTATCAGATGGTACTTATTATGTTAATCTTATTATAGTTTCTGGTAGAGTAAAACAAAATGTTTGTTTCCTTAGTTCATAAAGCATACAATTATGTTATTATTATCACAACAGAGTCAATGTGAGGAAGAATGAATAATAATAATAAATGAACTTAAAACGTCTGTGACCTGATTAACTAGGTGGGAGCTCATTAATCGTGTAATGTCATTAATGTGACTAAGTGACAATCCTATTTAGGATTATGTGTGTGTGTCACACTCACTAGAAGCGCATTAAGTGTGAAGTGTCTTCATACTTGACTGGACCTGACTTAAACTCAAGAAGTCATCATATAAGACCGTCACTAATAATTTGAAGTTAAGTCCCAAATAGATGATCAAATGGATATTAGTTCTAAGTCCTGAGTTATCTTGAGTCCGAGCTACTGGCTTGATTGTTCTTTGATTTAACCGTTAAAGAATACAAGATATTACCGTTGTTCCCAACACTATTATTTTGGGAACATGATAGTTAGTAGTAAGGGTAGCTTGATCATAGACATGAGCATCACACAACGCTCTTCAGAGTCATGATGGTTCCCTTGATTGTCAGTGGTGAGAAGTGAGAGGTACCCGTGCGCAACTTATGAATGGAAACCATAAGTTGGTTGCTCATAATATTACTGACTGAGTCAAGGAAGAAAATGCAATGATAGGCATTACGGTAAAAACCGCCTGCTCATTTGTGAATCATCAAGTGAAAGAACAATAATCCAATTTGATTGTATCAATGGACACCCTTCTGTATAAAAGGAATAATATATACCGTATCACTAAAGAATGCACTTCGAGGTTTGACGAACAACTAGCAGTTCATTGGAGCTTGAGTGATAAAGGTCCATGGTCCCTAGGATAGCTCCGTAACGGATGATACGTACGTGATTAAAATACATTCTGGATAATTTTTAATCATTTGGCTAGACTTATAAAACTAAAAGGTCTGTGGCAGACGTTTGATAGTTTTATCATTAGCGTGGCAAAAGTACCATATTTTGGTTCACGAAATTAACTGATAAAAATAAAGTTACAATTTAGATTTTCTATCAGCACCATGTTGTTGTAAATTGAATTTTAAGCAACTTTACTTTTTGAACCAAGTCATTTCGACTTGCGGTTTGTGATTTATGGATTTTCTAAGTTTATGCTCGGTTCGATAAACTATGAAATTAAATCAAATGTCACGAATTTAAATGTTGGTGTGGCACCGTGACATTTTAATGTGTGATATTGAGATCAGGAAATATTAATATAATTTATTTATTTGTATTTAATTATTAATATCTTATTAATAATTAATAGATTTATATTAATAAATAAAATATATATATTTATATATATTAAATGTGTAAAATTCGAATTAGGGTTTAGTAATCAGAAACCCTAGCAAATTCGAATGATATGTTTTGAACATTCTAAATTTGCGGCATAAGTACCAAATGTTTTTTATTTTAGCAAATCCCCAAAATCAATTTAATCTATTGGATCAGTTATGATTTAATATCAACCGTTGGATTGAGATAATTGATTTTAACCCTAATAGTAATTCTCCGGAAGAACATTCTTCGGAAGCGCGTCAAAAAACTTGCAAAAAGGTAGACAAGGAATCCTGCGTCCTATTAATGCTCCAATCGTTGGAAAGATGTCAAATCACGCCCTCCAAATCACATGTTTAACTCCGGGACGGATTTTGAGGCCCCACAAAGTTGTTCACCCCCACGACTCCATGCTACTTGAACCCGAGGGCCCACCCTTTTTATCCAATTGTGCGAGACGGTAGCCCGACCGGACCGAGTAAATCCCATCTTCAAAATTCCATACCAAGCGGGCTTGGCGGTCCATAGCGCCGAGGGGGATCTTGAGGATCGATTGTGCATCAAAAAGGGTGAATAAATTTGAGACGAGCTCCCGGTTCCACCTCCCCTCTTTACGCGTTTTCCATAAGCTAATAACTCTTCTGCCATTGACGCCGAGCTGTCGAAGTTTGTTTCTCTGGTTTCGTTCTCATGAAGCGATGAAGGAGAAGGATAAGATATAGGTACATTACCATTTTACCCTTAATACATAAAGATTACAAATTTGCCCTTGAGATAGTTCAAGTCTTGAAATTCGAACAAAACTACACGTGACACTTTATAATATTTATTTTAATTTACAATAATACCCTTGTATTTTAGAGTTATTAAACCAGAGTCAATATACTAATAATTTTTGAGTAAAGAAAACAAAAATAATTTCAGTTAACTACCAAACACAGCTTAAAACTTCTCTAATATACTAATATTCATGTAAGTGTGTAATTTAAGGCATTAAAGATTATTAATACGTCAATGATTTTTTGTTTATTCATTATTATAAAGTACATCTCATTTAATGCCTGTAGTTATAAGTAATTTTAAATTAAAAAGTCTAACTCCTCGATAAATTTGTAAAGTGAAATTTTTATTTCAATTTGCATATTTTTAAACATCGAATGATATAAAAGTAAATAAAATGACAAACAATTTATTTATATATATATATAACACTAAAGTTATTATAACATCTGATACGAAATGTAACATATTTAAAATTTATGTCATAAAAAAGTAAAAAAATCAGAGCAAAATATAGTATTAAAAAAATTGTGAATTTATGTTTACGTCATTGAATTTTTTTTCCAGGCCCCCTATACAAAATTCCTGAATCCGCCACTGTGTGGCTGGTCTGCTTTGTGGTTACTTGTGTATATCGAAATCGAATACAGTATTGGGTGAGACTCTCACGCTCGATGGAGATGGCTGCCGCTGGGTGCGATTTAGAGGATGCAATAGTCGAGTCGATTCGACCAATCCACCTTGACGATGATGACGGTAATCCTGATCCTAGAATTGCTAGGGAGGCTGAACACTACGGAATGGTTATCAGTTCAGTTCTAGGAGAGCACGGCCTAGGACCGCCGGTCGATCGTTTTGATACTGCCTCTAGGACCAGCGGTGGTTCTCGAACTTCTCGTCGATCGTCTCCTCCCCACAGTCCGTCGCACGATGGATGGGGTGGCGGAGGAGGTGGGACTATCGAGTTTGGTGGTTGGGGTGTCAGAGGAGGTGGGACTTCCGAGTCTGGTGGTTGGGGTGGCAGAGGAGGCGGTTCCCAGGAAGATGATGTTTACCGTCCGACCTATTATCAGGACCCTACTCCCGGGGGATACATCCCGGATACTCGCTATGGGGATACCCCAGCTCCCGGTGGCAATGTAGACTACGAGGGATGGGCTTCAAACAACTACTACGATGAATCAGGTTCACGTGAATATGGATATTCATGTGACAACAATGTTGATGACTTGTCGTCACGATTTGAGACAATGTCATTTGGCAGTAATTATCAATCGGACTTTCCCGCTCCTCCTGCTCCTTCGAAAGATTTGATGGCACTTTGTGCTGAGCAAAATTGTTCGCCGGTTTGGGAAGGCGGTTTTTGGACCCATCCTATCTATCTTTCTCGCGGAGCATTTAGCGATCAGGCCACATATGACTACCACTTAATGAACTATCTCCTCTATTGCAAGAGCACTGGACTAGAGTGGAGTTCGTATTTGCTAAGCCAGGGTAGTTGGGATGCGGTCCGCCATCTTGTGAACTGAAAATGTATCGAGTATCGACTCTTTGTCTGTGTTTATGATTGTATTTACGAGACTTGGTTTGTTTATATTTTGTATGAGACTTAGTTTATGTTTGGTTATATTATTATGATGAGACTTGATTTGTGACTTATGCTATATTATGTACGAGACTTATGTTCATATTTTGGTGAAATTAGTATTTTATATTATGTTTTTTAGTTTAAAATATGCATGAAAATGTATTATAGGTTTTCCATCGATAAATCCATCGATAACCGATTAATCAATCGATAAGTTCGATAAGTTTCGATAACGGCAAACGATAATTTTTATAGGTTTTCCATCGATAAATCTCTCGGTAAACGATTACTCCGTCGATAACGGCAAACGATTTTTCGGTAAAAATGGCATTCAAATCCTTGGTAAAGGCATTTTGCCAAAGTTTTTGCCATTGGAGACTCTACTCATGAATTGAGAGAGGGGGCCACATATGACGTTACTTATGCGATGACAAGCACAATAGTTTTTTTTTATTATTATTATCATTATTAAGAGGAGTTTTAAGCTTTATTACTACCTCTCGTAAAAGTTAATTAAGAGTCCTGAAACAACCGTGCATCAAGATGACAATTTTTACTGAATCAATTAATTAAGTTGGGGACTATTAAGTATTACTTATATGCAATACTTGTTAATTTTTATTTTTTGTTGTTATAATATGTGTGGGACATATATATACATACATATATATAAGTACTAAAATAAAACAGTAATTCTTGTACTAATTTTCATTCTTGAATTATCGGCTGCATTAAGTCTTTAATCTGTTTCGGATTTTTATTTGTTTGGTACAATACTTTCCTTAACGGAGGTTTGATCTGCTCCTGTGTCGAAAAGAGCAATTGTGTCGATCTTGAAATTTTGATCAAAGACAATTGTTATTTTAACAAGATACTTTTGTGATGTCACTTGTTTTAAAATGAACAAGAAATCTTCAGGGTGGACAACTAAAGGATGCTGGGATTTCTATCTCGCTGAAAATCAACAACAAAAAACAATTGACTCTTTAGAAACCTATGAAGAAGGAACTCTTATCCTTGATACCAAAATCACATACAGAACGTTGTTGCAACCCTAATTCTAATTCTAACTAACTATATATATATATATATATCAACACGTGGGATATCACAGTTATGGGTGAAAATGGAATTAGGAATTGTCCCGGTTCTAATTTTTTCTTTTTTTTATGAAAAACTGAAGAAACAAGTTTTGCTGTTATTTCTTCTATTGGCTGTTTTTGTGACTACAGTTAAAATATCGACAGCTACAGTTGTAACTACAGCTTCCTCATGCAGTCGAAATCATTTCTGTTTGTTGCGAATTTCATGGAAAGTTTACACGTGTTTCTTCAACAAATTTGAGCGAATTTCATGGGCTATAATCTCTCTGGATTGACTCTAATTATTTAGTGATTTGTTTCCAAGATTAATGATTTATATTTATATTTATTATTGTTTAATTCTTGGGAATTAGTTTCTATTTTGAGGGAAAAAGGGAGCTACGAATTTGACCTATTAAATACGTATTATTTGTTGCCTTCTTCCTCAGTTCTCCAAGCCTAAAGTCCAGAAAAAATACAGAGAGCTTATGAAGGTCGTTTTCCATATACAACCCAAAATCAAGCTTGCGGTTTTCACGTAATCCATAATACCAAGTGTTATGGGTAATTCTCGGAATTGATTTTACAAACGAATTAATTAAACGGAACTTATTACACTAATTTCTTTTAATTAATCATACAATTTGATTAATCTTTTAATTAAGATTATAAATCAAATTAATAATTTTTTAAACCCAAAACTGCCTCCGGAGGCCCGTTTTCAAAAAACAAAATGTCCCGGTGTTCACAAAAATATAAAAAACCCCAAAAACGACATAAAATTTGTGGAAAAATGACACGGAACGCGCCAGGGGGAAAAAACCCCCGGATACCTTTTTGGCGGGCCCCACAGCCGAGACAACGCGCAGAATCACGCCACGTGGCGGATCCCCGCGCCGCCCCAAATCGGGGGACCAACCAGGTCAGATCAGCCCCCAAGTGGGGCTTAAGCCACGCCAGATCGCGCCACGTGGCGCGATCTCCCACGCCCGTGTAGCAGCGGGAGCCTCGCTCTCCCGGATCGCCCCACTTGGCGCGATCTGCTTGGCCTGTCCCATCCGCGGGACAGGCCACCCACTTGCGCACCCATCAACACGCGGACACGTGGAGGGTCGTGATGGGGCCCCGATCTGCGCGCCAGCCACTATGCGCGCGTGTGCGCGCGCGTGAGCCGTCCGATCGGCGATCCGACGGCGGCGATCGACTCCACTTTTCCCGGGGACCAACCTGCATATATAAAATTGTCCGGGGACCCCCCTGAAAATATTTATTTACATGTAGGCCCCCGGACCCTCCTATAAATAGGAGCTCAATTCAGTTAAAACGGTAACTCACTGAAACTCGACCCGAGCTCTCTCGAGCATTCTCGAGTTCTCTCTCTCTACCCCCGATATACTCGCTTCCCCTCAAATATTATACTATTGTTAAACTTCGGGTGTTACCTTTTTCAGGTCCAGAAAGTGAGGAATATATAAAAAGCGGAAGCCCTGGATGAATTTCTACAAGGTCAACGACCCGCCTGATAGGTTCATTTCCACGCTGTTGTTAGACATGTGTGTCCTTAAACAAGATATCTTATCCCTTTGTAAAAGATTATGACAAGTCGTTGAATAAAGATGATGCTTATTATGATAATCTTATTATAGTTTCTGGTAGAGTAAAATAGAATGTTTGATTCCTTAGTTCATGAAGGATGCAATTATGTTATTATTATCACAACAGAGTCAATGTGAGGAAGAATTAATAATCATAATAAATGAACTTAAAATGTCCATGACCTGATCAACTGGGTGGGAGCCCATTAATCGTACAAGGTCATTAATGTGACTAAGTGATAATCCTATTCTGGATTTTGTGTGTGTCACACTCACTAGAAGTGCATTAAGTATGAAGTGTCTTCATATTGGACTGGACCTGACTTAAATTCCGGAAGTTATCATATAAGACCATCACTAATAACTTGGAGTTGAGTCACTAGTAGATGATCAAATGGATATTCGATCTAAGTCATGAGTGATCTTGAGTCCAAGCTGCTGACTTGATTGTTCTTTGATTTAACCGTTAAAGAACACGAAATATTACGGCTGTTCCCAACACTATTATTTTGGGAACATGAGAGTCAGCAGTAAGGGTAGCTTGGTCATAGACATGGGCATCACACAACTCTCTTTAGAGTGATGATGATTCCCTTGATTGTCGGTGGTGAGAAGTGAGAGATACCCATGCGCAACTTATGAATCGAAACCATAAGTGGGTTACTCATGATATTGCTGACTGAGTCAAGGATGAAAATACAATGAGGGGCATAACGGTAAAAACCGCCTGCTCATTTATGAATCATCAAGTGAAAGTTCAATAACCAGAATTTGATTGTATCAATGGACACCCTGCTATTATAAAGGGAATAATATATACCGTATCACTAAAGAGTGCAGCCTTGGGTCTATAGTGGAATCACTTCGAGGTTTGACGAACAACTAGCAGTTCGTTGGATCTTAAGTGATACGGGTCCATGGTCCCCAGGATAGCTCCGTAACGGATGATACGTACGTGATTAAGATACATTCTGGATAATGTTTAATCATTTGGCTTGACTTATAAAACTGAAAGGTCTGTGTCAGACATCAGATAGTTTTATCGTTGGCGTGACAAAAGTATCATATTTTGGTACACGAAATTAACTGACAAAATAGAAAGTTAGAATTTATATTTTATATCAGTACCATGTTGTTGGAAATTAAATTCTAAGCAGCTTTGCTTTTTGAACCAAGTCATTTCGACTTACGGTTAGTGATTTATGGATTTTCTAAGTTTGTGATCGGTTCGATAAACTTTGAAATTAAATCACATGTCACGAATTTAAATGATGGTGTGGTACCATGACATTTTCATGTGTGATATTGAGATCAAGATTTATTAATATAATTTAATTATTTGGATTTAATTATTAATATCTTATTAATAATTAATTAATAATTAATAGATTTATATTAATAAATGAATATATATATATATATTTATATATATTAATATGTGTAAATTCGAATTAGGGTTTGTTATATGAAACCCTAGTTAAATTCGAATGGCATGATTTGGTATTTCTATATTTGCGGCATAAGTACCAAATGTTTTGGTATTTTGGCAAATCCCTAAAATCAATATTATCCATTGGAACGGTTATGATTTAGTATCAACCGTTGGATTAGGATATTGATAAATTCGAAATTAATAACTTGGTGACCAAGTTCTATTTTTCGAATTTGATTAATTAATTGTATCTGTTGGATCGGTCTAAGATTTAATCTTTACCGTCGGATTGAAAATTGATTAATTATATATATATCTATATATATTCGAATTATGTTTAAGGATAAATTTGAAAAAAATGTTTTTAATAAATCTATTTATCCTAAACTTATTTGATCCATTAGATCGGTTTTAAGAATCATCTCAACCGTTGGATCTAGATAATAATGATTCGAATTTTATATATATATATATAATATAATTCGAATTTTATGATGATAAGAAGATAAGATTGGATTTTTGATTTATCTAAATCTCTCTTATTTAATTAAATCCCTAATTAATTATATCCATTGGATTTAGATGAGATTAAATCTGGACCATTGGATTAAGATAATTAATTATATTTAATTAATGAAATTCGAATTTAGGGAGGGAATATCTCCAAATCGGTTACAGTCTTGAGCCTATAAATAGGAGGCTCATTCTACACATTTTTCACACCTTTCCCCAGAGAAAAATTCGAACTCTCCCTCTTCCTCAGGGTCTGCGAATTTTCTCTCTGATCTCTTTCTTCTGGTTCGGCTTAGGAGACTATTTCTCCGGAAGGTTAAAAAGAATCATCAGTTAAAGTTTTTGCGACGGAGTCCTGCCGGCGAAGCCCACGCTTCGGTACGAGGATTCCAGGAGAATATCCCGGAAGATCACGGGAGATTCCCTCAGCACCGGCGGAGCCCTGCCCGATTCAGAGCGCGCAGCCGGAAATCTTCAAACGAGGTACGGCCTTATGCATTGGGTTAATAAATGCAAACATTTACTCCTTTCTATTTATTTCATATTATGACTAGTTTATTAATAATGAGTTATGAATATTAAATTGCATAATATTTATCAGATCTTAGGATATGGATATTATCCGATATTCGGACCGTTGTTTGGATAACAAGTTTTTCCGCTTTAAAATAATTTTTAAATGTTACCCTGACGGTTCGGACGTATAAATCGTGATAATTATACGGAATACGAGACGTGATTTCCAACAGCTGTGTCCAGCCTATCTCCAGTCCATTACGCAGCTGTTGGGATAGTCTGGGAACAATTGACAAGACCCACTATTCAGGTTGCAGGGTCAGGCCTGAGGAAATTCCTCTATAATCCGGACGACTGAGGGATCAGGCTGTGAGGAACGCCTAGAGAAGATCCTAGAGGGGTTCAAGACCCCACCTACCATTGTCTTAAAAACTCTGTACGGTAAAGGCTCTGACTCTTAGTCCTCGTAAGTTGTATCTACTACAGATACGACGACTCCGCGGACAGTCCCGTCATTCCAGATTTAAAGCAAGCCTAGTCAGGTGGAGAGTCTAACCCCCCAAGATCCATTTCCTAGATGAACACACTCCCCCGCTCGCTGGTACCCCCGATTCGCGTGACCTCCAAACCTGTAAAAAACCCGGCCTGGTCCACTCCAGGCCCTGCGGTAACAGGTAGCGAGTCACCCCAATCGCCTGGACCCTGAGCGGCAACAAGACTTTCGATCCAGGAAGTACCACATACACCTACTTAGGGTCCCCGGATAGGTCTAACCAAAAAACCCACTTCAGAGCAAAACCACCCCGTAAGTCAAACGGGATACCTTCGGGTCCACACTTCAGGAGAGGCAAAATCTATCATCCCCGTAACAACGTCAACTCAGGCCATCCAAGAAGTCAGCAGAAGCCCGCCACGTCATCAAACGACATTGGGCCAGGCCCAAAAACAACAACTTGGGCCTCAACAGTGTTTGATCCAAAAAACGGCATACACATTTTGGCGCTAGAAGGCGGGTGTCCACGAATTCAATCCTCTGAATACCCCGCCATCAATCAACAAACAACGGTTGGAGATGTCATCCAAATCAACGGAAGGCACTGCCTCTCACCCCATAGAGAGCATCGATCTGAACACTCGGGCCAAGATCCAAGCCCGTCGAAAGCAGGTCCACATCCTGCCAGAGACGAGCGCTCGTCGCGAGCCACCTCACAATGAAGAAAGATTGGCCCGAGTCGAGGAAAGTCTTTTTCGACTGACGGGACTCATCTCCAAACACTTCGAAGGCAGAAACGCCAATGAGGAAGAGGAAGAAAGCCCCGAAGAAGCCCTCAAACTCACCCAGAAAGAGGCAAAAGAAGAACGCCCCGTACCTGAAAACTCTCAGGAACCGGCACAGTCACAAACAACACGACGATCAACATTTCATCGGCTCCGGGGGTACGAAGGTTCCGCCAATAATACGAGGAATCGGCAAAGAGAACGGCGACGGCAAAAACGCGTACAAACTCGCCCAACCAATGAAGGAGACCTCCGACAGCACCTAAACCGCACCGATCATCAAAAAGATCAGCAACAACACGGAGACCGGAATAGGGAAAGATCTCACCAACTGGAGGAGTCCAATGACGACGACAACGCGGAAAGATCCGACAACTCCCAACGTTCCCCAAACTTGGGGTACGTAGGCAGCCCATTCTAAACAATGGGCACAGTCTCAATCCAAACCCGAAACCAAACAGGCCCGATGACAACGAATTGAAAGACTCAGTAGATTCAACTGAAAAAGGTAACTCATCCCAAAATTCCCTAAGGCAGCAAGCCTACTCGGGTAAGAAACCCATCGCACAAGGCAACAAGCCTACCCGGGTAACAAAAGGCAACAAGCCTACCTGGGTAAGGGACCCATCGCTAAAGGCAACATGCTTATCCGGGTAACAAACCCACTATGCAAGAGCAACGAACCTAACCGGGAATCCAACCCGTCTCCTAAGGCGACTAGCCTATCTCTTTTGAAACACATAGTTATATGAATCTAGCATCTATGAATATCTTTATTTCAGCAACAAGAACCTACAGGTTATTATAACAGACGAGCAAGAAATATTCGACGAGAAGCATCGAAGGAGGAACAATCACATCACAAGGTACCCGTACACTTTTTATACTTAGCAAATTTTGAAGTTTCGACATTTTCAATTCTCTACCCGCATATTGGATAGATTGTCAGGAGGCTCGAATAAGAAAATAAAATATAGCAAGTATTAGAAAGGCACGAGGAGAAAATTAACTTAGAAGCAAGAAATCATAACATGGCATTAAAAAAAATAAAAAAATAGCAAAGGCCCTTACCACGGGTATAACCAGATCTTACGAAAAAATGGTTCAAGTCGCCGTAGACTTGCCCATAGAAATTGTTTTGGCCTTAGGCCTTATTTAATAAAAACAAAAAAAATGGGGGACGCTCTATGCGTCAACCCCGGGTACTTCATCGACCTCTTGGTCCTCCTTCTCTTCTTTCTCCTTCTCTTCGTCGGCCTGGCCTCCATGATCGGTCGGCTTCTCGGCGGCAGTCTCATCGGCGGCATCACGCTCGAGTAGGGTCGGTTCTTCGAGGGAGACCTCCTCGGTTTTGGCGGGCGCGGGCAAGATGGGCTCCTCGACAACGGGCTCCTCGGCCAGAGGATCTTCAACGACGGGCTCCTGAGGGGCGGGATCTTCAGAGGTGGGCTCCTTGGTAATCGATCGCTCAGACCGAAGATTCAAATATGCAAGAGGAAGATCGGTCAACTCTGCAGGAGACATAGCCGGAGACCCTATCAATGGTGCCGGAACTACATCCAAGAGAGCTTGGTAGCGAGTAGCGTTGCCTTCTAGGACCTCATTCTCGGCCTCAAAATCTTGAACGTTGCCATCAATGATGTCTTGGATCAACTCGAGGCAACCTTCGGCTTGATCCAAGCAGCAATTGTCGGCAGCCGTACCTTTGAACAACGCGAGTAGCGCGTCCTTCTCTTCCACATTTTGGCGGTAACGGGAACGGATGGCTTTCTTCTCGGCCTCACGGTCAGAAGACTGCTGCCGGGCCTCAGCCAGCTCAGCGGCAAGGCGCTGCACGTCCTCCTTCAGAGCAAAGGCCTCCGCTGCCTTCCTTTTGGCCACCTTCTCAGCCCGTCCTTTAGCCTCATCATAAGCCAGCATCTTCCTGGCGGCCGTCTCGCTCGCCTTCTGAGCCTCCCCGATCGTCCGGGTAGCATTAGTTAGCTTTTCCCGAAGATCGACCACCGTATTCCCGAGCCCTTTGACCTTGGCGTAATATGTGGCAACCCTCTTTCTCATGACCATAATTTGGTCTGCCTTCGCGCGGATAGCCGCCACAGCGTCGGCCAACTCCCTCTCCTTCAGCGCATGCTGCTCGGCAGCCTGCGCGCCATTCTTCGCCTCGTATAGTTGGTCCTGATAATCGAGGACCATGTCGTTGATAGAGGCGACGAGCTACACGTTCAAAAAACAAAGTTAGACAAAAAAACTTAAGATAGAAAACCAAACCAAAATTAGACAACACTTAATAGAGTTGTCGCCGCAGCCACATCTTTGTACGCCCTCTTCTCGGCGATACTCCTAGGGACCCTGCCGACCCCACCATTCGTTATCTGCAGAATAAGACCGGCCACCACCTTGGTTGCCATATGGAGACCTTTGTCCCCCATCCGAGTACACCCCGCCTTTCGGGAGATCGGTTTCCCTCTGGCCTTTTCCCCGTCCTCCGGAAGAACCAACCCCGTCTTCTCAATCTCGCCCCGAGGAACCTCCTTGGAACGCTCAGTCTCTCGAGCGACCCCCTTCCCTTCTCCTTCTCCGAGGCCCTAACCACCTCCTTCAAAACCAGATCGCCCCCCGCCTTTTTCCTAGCCTCGGACTCACCTCCCTCGTAAGGCCACTTCATAGCAGCCTCCGACCCCGTCTTCGGGAAGACTTTGTCGTTTACAGGTTGGGTCACGTCCCTAGAAGGACGGACATGAGCGGATGAAGGAGCCTTCTTCACCTCGGAAACCTTCGCTGTCTGCATGGTTTCCGGGGTACTTTCCCCGTCATCGGAGAGCTCGATGACATCCTTCTTCTTGGTTGCCTCAAGAGCGACCTCATAAGGAGAATCCCGAGCGGGAGCTTCCTCATTCCTCCTGCTCGTCTCCTGACGAGAAACCCTGGTAGGTGCCAATACACCGGGCACCCTCTCCTCTACCCTTCTGCTCGTCTCCTGACGAGCAGCTCCAGCTGAGGCCGATGCTCCGGCCTGCTCTTCCTGCCTCCGCCTCTGGCGAAGACTCTGATCCTTTGGGCGTAAAGCGGCTATATCTTCTACATGTCAAAAATCCACACTTAGTAAAAGAAAGGAAATTACAAAATAGAAAACAAAAAAATACATAGGTTTAGAAACCATACCCGGAAACTCTTCTTCGTCCAGTTCGCACCAAAGTCCAGCAGCTTCGAACCTCTCTTTCGTGAAGTTCGACCACAGCTCCGGACCGAAGGGAAAAAGCCTCTTCTTCAAAGCTTTCCACTCCTTTGTAATCGGAAGAGAGTTAGGCTTCTCAGGATCCTCGACTGGATTGGAAAAGAAAAAGAAATTAGCAAACATACGAAAATAGCCGAATATAAATTAGAAAACCCAACCTGGAATCTCACCTATCTCGTGGACCCATTCATTCCTATAGCTCGGCCAAGAACCAAGCGTTTCCTGACCGGCTAGGAAGAAAAAGTACTTGTGGGTCCAAGCACTCTCCTTTTTGGGAAGACCGGTAATGATCTCCCATTCCTTAACGGATAGGAAAAACCTACCCTTGGCCTGACCATTGGCCTTGATGACTAAGCCCGTCAACAGGTCATGAAGTGTAAGTGAATACAAACACTCGTGAGCCCGGGACTAGTAAACCTAAGCCCCCCGGACTCAAAGAACCTTTAATACACACAAACCCAGCTGTCCGAGTTCTGCTCATCGGCATGTTCATCTGACCACGGCAACCTAAGTTCTATAGATTGAGGAATCTTAAAATCTACCCGGATCCTAACAAGATCCTTAGGTTTCAAAATCGACTTAGGAGAATCTGTAATCAGAAACCCCGTCTGCCATTTTGCGACTACCTTTTTAGGGCCCATTTTTCCTAGAAATGATTTAAAAAAACTAAAAGCTACCTAGACGAGCACAAAAACCCGGAAACCAGAAAATACAGAGATTCAAAAAACCGAAAAACAATATCTAGAAACCCAGAAAAACCTTCAATCAGACTCGCAAAGGAAAGAACAAGGAATGATTGAAGAACCTGAATCTCTAGACTCAAAGAAACCTGAAGATACCTTCAACAATGGCGGATGCAGAGTCTCTCTCTCTCTAAAGTTCGAGTTTTTCTCTCTCTAAAATTCGAAAATGATATTCAAATGCGAAAATAGAGTATACATAGAGGAAAGAGAAATGAGCAGTTACCTTCGACAAGACGTGTGACAGGCTGAAGCTGAAGAGACGTACCCATTAATGCGAAACACTTGAGTATTTATACTAAAAAATTATCGTTGATCCTAAGGTTAGGGTTTCCTCGAAAGTCGTAACAAACCTCATCCTACGGTTGAGATCAGCGAGCTATCCGGTGACACGTCAGCTTGCCAGCTGTGTCAGGAGAATGTGAAGAGTTTATTCTCTTCGAACTCCGCAAATTGGGACACGTGTTGTAACTGTTCCCGCCCAAAATTTGAAGCGACGGTTACAACTTCAAGGTCCTATCCGTCCACCATATCTCGAAATTATCAAAAATCCTGCCCGGATTATTCAGATTTGCGGCAAAAGCCACAAATTTAATTAATCCTATTCGACACAATTTTTACATGATTTCATCGAGTAAATATTATAAACTTTACTTCATATTTTTTATTGTAGGGGGCTTACTGTTGATGTACAAATTCGTCATATTTAATATGACGTAAAGTGCTAAAGTTGTGAATAACAAAGATAAAATGCTTTAAAGAAATAAATCGATATTCGCAAAAGCCCAATTGAGAAGCCCAGTGAAATTCTCAATCAGATAAAGCCCAACGGATACAAAGCCACTTGGCCCAAAAAGCCCAAAGGCCCAATATCTATTCGACATCAATCCAGAAAGACGAGGGTAGAATTATCATATTCTCTACCTGGTATCCCACTTAAAACCCAAGCGGAAGACCAGAAGCACGGAGTCAAGTCTCCAACGGGCATAATTCAAACACCACGAAGAGAACAAAGTCATGGGCACGTGTAGCAAGACCATCCATTTAACCCGGTTAGCACGGAGAGAAGACCCCATGATTCCTGGAAGACCAACGGGAAGAATTCAAGTCTATAAATACCAAACTCAAGCTCAGATCAACACACACACGCATACGTACAACTCTGAAAGAATACATCGAGAAAGTTTTTACCCGGCATTTTTGCTCACTTCGAAATTTTGTTGTATTCTTTTCCTCCTTCTTATTCTTTTCCCTTTCTAGGCGTGATTTGTTGTCTGTAGCTATCCGTCTATGTCAATTGTCGCAATAAACTAACAGAGGAAGTAGTCAACTATCGCCTTGGGACAAACCTCTATAAAAAAATCTCTCGTCTCATTTATATTGCTTTTATATATATACATATATACAACGAGAGTGAATAGAGAGCTAGCAACGTGAGAGATCGAATTCTACCAAATCATCTTATTCCAATAATATCATACACTCACAAGTCACACTTGCTGTTTGAGGCGGGAAACCACGTCAACAATACTGAAATGCTGGAAAAGACTTTTTTCCATTTTCCATGCTTCAAATGTGACCTTGCAACAACAATACCGTGTGCGAGGTTTTCAAAAGTATTCTGAATTAATTGCTTGTCTCTTCATTGCAAAAAAGAATAATGAGATGCTAATAAAAAATCACCAATCTCGCCCGACCGGCTCAAAGGCGCTTCCTGAAGCAAACACTATGAACTCAGATGAGCCTGGGCCCAAGAACTCTTTCCAGGGTCGAGAGCGAGGCCGAGGTCATGGTCGTAGTTACGGACGTGGACGACGTGGTTATAATCCCTCTTACAAGTCCGCTAACTATTCTCATAAAAAGCAGGAACACGGGAGGAGCCACGATCACCCCTCTAGAAAGGGAAAAAAATTTATCTCCCCAAAAGGCTCTGAAACCATTTGTTTCAGATGTGGCACTAAAGGGCACTGGTCAAGAGTTTGCCGAGCCCCATCACACTTATGCATACTCTACCAAGAGTCCATGATGGGGAAAGGGAAAGAGAAAGAGGTCAACTTTATTGACCAGAACGAATCCACTCATCTCGAAGCATCCGACTTCAACAATGATTTTATTGACACAGTTGGCGATTTCGTTGAACAAGCGACTGGTGGAAACTAATATGCATTATGAAATTCCTTTTGGGAATGAAGCCCAATGGTCCGATGTTTGTTTGTCTTTTCTATTTTTTGTAAAATATGTCATGAACCACTAATTTTAAGGTGTGTAATAGAATAATGCTCGTGTTTGATTAATTATCTTTCTTATCAAAATTTGTGTTTGTTTTTAGTTAAAGTTTTTCAAATGGAAAAAGCTAATCGTGAAGCTAGAGAATTTTGTATACTCCACTGTGGAACGACACACACAATGTTGAAGGATAAAAAGTTTTTCTCAAAAATAAAATCAATACAAGCTTGTGTGGATACAATATCAGGTCCTGTAGATCTGATTGAAGGAGTTGGTAAAGCAAATTTTACATTACCAAATGGCACAATGTTTACCATAAACAATGCCTTATTCTCCCCAAGATCCAAAGGAAACCTGTTAAGTTTCAAGAATATATATTCTCATGAATTTGATACTCAGTCTGGAATTGAGAACGCCAAGAAATATATGTTTATCATAATGCATAAATCGGGAAAGAAATACGTACTTGAAAAACTACCAATGCTCCCCAAAGGATTGCATTTTACGTATATAAGTGCAATTGAATCAAATATGGTAGTTGCTAAACCTTCAATATTTACCATGTGGCATGACCAACTAGGTCATCCACGTTCAACCATGATGCGAAAAATTATTGAAAATACATATGGGCATCCATTGAAGGACTAGAAGATCCCTCAATGGATAATATTCCAGTGTAAAGCTTGTTCTCTCGGAAAGTTAATCATAAGCCCTTCAGAGGGACAAGTTGAAACAGAATCACCTATGTTCCTTGAGCGTATTCAAGGTGATATATGTGCGCCAATTCATCCACCGTGTGGACCATTTCGATAATTCATGGTATTGATAGATGCCTCTAGCAAATGGTCACATGTGTGTCTGTTATCAACTCGCAATATGACATTTGCTAAATTACTCGCTCAGATAATCAAATTGCGAGCTCAATTTCTCGATCACACAATCAAGAAAATAAGACTTGATAATGCCGGTGAATTTACATCCCAGGCATTCAATGATTATTGTATGTCAGTTGGGATTGATGTTGAGCATCATGTTGCTCATGTTCACACACAAAATGGTCTGGCTGAATCATTGATCAAGCGCTTCCGCTTATTGCTAGACAATTGATAATGAGAACAATGCTTCCTATTTCAGTATGGGGTCATGCAATATTACATGCTGCGGCATTAATTCGGATCAGACCAAGTGCATATCATAAATACTCCCCGGTGCAACTTGTGTTCGATTAAGAACCAAATATATCCCGTCTAAGGATTTTTGGTTGTGATGTGTACGTGCCTATTTCACCACCCCAAAGAATAAAGATGGGGCCTCAGAGAAGTCTTGGTATTTATGTAGGCTTTGAAAGCCCATCTATTGTTAAATACCTTGAACCTCAAACTGGGAATATTTGCACAACTCGTTTTGCTGATTCCCACTTTGATGAAGAAAATTTCCCAGCACTAGGGGGAGAAAGAAAACAGCTGGAAAGAGAAATTACATGGTCTGTACCAACATTGTTGCATCTTGATCCTTTTATAAAAGAATGTGAAGGAAAAGATCAAAGAATTTTTCATTTGCAAGATGTAGCAAATCAACTTCCTGATGCATTTACGGACACAAAAAGAGTGACTGAATCTCATATACCAGCTGAGAATGCTCCTGCTCAAAGTGAAATTTCAAAAGGGAAAATTGAAAATAAAGTCATCCATGAAATCACAACACGCCTGAAGCGTGGGAGACAACTCGGTTCCAAAGATAAAAATACACGTAAAAGAAAAAGAACAGAGCAAAATGACCTCAATACGGAGGAACGTATTCCTGAAGAAATACGGGATGAGGAAAATCAAGAAATTTCAATTAATTATGCCAGTACGGGTATAATGTGGAACCAAAATATGGACATCGATGATGCACTCTGCTACAGTTTGGCATGCGATGTTATGGACGAAAATAATGGAGATCCTAAACCACGGTCTGTTACTGAATGTAAAAATAGACGCGATTGAGCTGAATGGAAAAAGGCTATTGATGTTGAATTAGAATCACTTAACAAACGCAATGTTTTGGGGCCTATAGTTCTCACACCTGAAAATGTGAGACCTGTTGGATACAAATGGGTATTTGTACAAAAGAGAAATGAGAAAAATGAGATTGTGAGATACAAGGCTCGACTTGTTGCACAAGGTTTTTCTCAAAGGCCCGGAATTGACTTTGAGGAAACGTATTCTCCTGTCATGGATGGAATAACATTCAGATACTTGATCAGTCAAACTGTTCATGATAAACTGAATATGCACCTCATGGATGTTGTTACCGCTTATTTGTACGGATCGCTTGATACTGATATTTACATGAGAAACCCTGAAGGATTCAAAATGCCTGAAGCATCAAATTCAAAACACGGAGTAAGATATTTAATCAAATTACAAAGGTCTCTATATGGATTAAAGCAATCCGGACGCATGTGGTACAACCGACTAAGCGAATATATATTACGAAAAAGGATATGTCAACGACCGTCTTTGCCCTTGCGTTTTTATCAAGAAAACAACATCTGGTTGTGTGATTATCCCTGTCTATGTTGATGATTTAAATATCATTGGAACCAATGGAGTGATTTTAGGAAGTAATCTCTTACTTAAAGAAAGAATTCGAAATGAAAGACCTTCGGAAAAAAAAGTATTGTCTCAGTTTGAAAATTGAGCACTTGCAAAGTGGGATACTTGTGCATCAATCAAATTATACGAGAAGAATCTTGAAGAGATTCAATATGGATAAATCATATCCATTGAGTACCCCAATGGTCATGAGGTCGCTTGATGTAAGAAAGGATCCATATCGTCCGTGTCAGGAATCCAAATAGATTCTTGGTCCAGAAGTACCATATTTCAGTGCAATTGGAGCTCTTACGTACCTTGCTAATTGTACTCGACCGGATATAGCTTTTGCTGTTAATTTGTCAGAAAGATTCAGTTCAGCTCCTACTAAAAGACACTGGAACGGAATTAAACATGTGTTTCGTTATCTTCAAGGAACAATTGATTCGGGATTATTTTATCCTAACAATACGAAACCAGTTTTGATTGGCTATGCAGATGCATGTTATTTGTCAGATCCACACAAAGGGAGATCCCGAACGAGGTATGTGTTTACATGTGGAGGGACTATAGTTTCTTGGCGCTCTCAGAAACAAACACTCGTGACGACATCATCAAACTATGCCGAGTTCATCACGTTGCATGAAGCTAGTCGTGAGTGTGTATGGTTGAGATCAATGACGCAACACATTAGGACCACAAGTGGTCTTTCACCAATCGATGATCCCATCACACTTTACGAAGATAATGTTGCGTGTGTTGCTCATATGAAGGAAGGATTTATCAAGAGTGACAGAAAAAAGCATATTCCTCCGAAGTTCTTTTCGTTTACTGAAGAAATGGAAAAGAACAATGTCATCAGTATCCAATATGTTCGTTCCAGTGAGAACTCGGAAGATCTTTTCACAAAGGCGCTCCATACTTCAACTTTCAGAAAACATGTTCATGACATCGGGATTCGAAGACTGCAAACTTTATCACCCATGTCAGCATAAGGGGTGCTTTACGTAGCTGCACTCTTTTTCCCTTACGATGGTTTTTCTATCCCACTGGGTTTTTCCTAGTAAGGTTTTTAATGAGGCTGCATATACATGTAAATAATGAGCATTCCAAGAGGGAGTGTTATAGATAAGATGAAATGCTCATATAAGTACCAATTATTTGTGTTTACTATGCATTGGTAACATCAGTCAACAATTGTATGCTCTCAATATAATATAAATACCCCCTAAGTGGATGAATAAAATTCACCCTCACATTTCTACACTTACATTTATCCCACTCTTATCTTACTCCAAATTCTCTCTATCTTCTCTTCCATAAATCATATCCCACGCTCATCCATTATACCATATACCAATCACTAAATTTCTTACCACTTAAAATCAATGTGCAAAAGTTAAGTAATTTTACAACACTTCCAACATAAGTAGTATTTGTATAATCTACACAAAGTACTTTACAAAATCATAATAACTACTGAAAATTTGAGATTAAAAAACTAGAAAAATAAACTATATCTATTATTAAAACCAAAAATAAACTAAGAACGCATAAACATTAGCTCATTCATATATATTCTTTTTCTTATTATATTCCAAACAAATTTGACACTATATAAGGAAAGGGAAACTTGAAAAAATAACTCATAAAAAGCAAGTTATTTTAGTTTTGTTCCCCAATTTAATGTTTTTGAAAAACTATTCCCAAACTTGTATTTTGCCATGTTCATGCCCAAAATACCCTTTAGACAATTTTTTACATAATGTTTGACAGTTTTTCTTATCAAGGTAGACAGTTTTGACCGGTGGACAGTTTTCTATACCAAGTTTGAGTGTTTTCTCTTTCGGGGTAGACAGTTTGTTTAAAGTTAGATAGTTTTCTGGGTAAAATTAGATAGTTATCCTCTTGAAGTTAGACATTTGGTTGGTTTCAAAATATTGCAACTTTGTGTAAACAGTTTTCCTCGTAAAGTTAGATAGTTTTCATCTTGAAGTTGGACACTTTTACGACTTAATGTCAAGAAGTTAGTTTTATCCCCCGTCATAAAGTGTCGGATAGTTTTGTACACGAAGTTAGATTGTTTTCTCTTTCGGGGTAGACAGTTTGTTTAAGTTGGATAGTTTTTCCTGTTAAATTTGATAGTTTTAATCTTGAAGTTAGTCAGTTTAAAATTCCATAAAATATTGCAAGTTTTTGTAGACAATTTTCTTCACCAAATTGGATAGTTTTTTTTAGTGAAGTTAGACACTTTGACAAGTTAGGGTCAAGAAGGATAGTATTATCCCCCCCTCATCAAAACATAATTTTTAAAATTAGATAGTGTAATACATGAAGTTAGATTGTTTTCTCTTTCGGGGTAGACAGTTTGTTTAAGTTCGATAGCAAGTTTTTTGGACAGTTTTCTTCACCGAGTTGGATAGTTTCTTTGGTGAAGTTAGACAGTTTGATAAGTTAGGGTCAAGAAGGATAGTTTTATCCCCCGTCAATAAAACATAATTTATTAAGTTAGACAGTTTAATACTTGGAGTTAGACAGTTTTCTCGTCTGGGTTAGACAATTTGTTTGGTTGGATAGTTTTTCCCGTTAAGTCGGACAGTTTGACCCTTCAAGTTAGAAAGTTTGATGTTTCACTAAATATTGCAAGTTTTTTTGCACAGTTTACTTCACCGAGTTGGATAATTTTTGTGGTGAAGTTAGACACTTTGATAAGTTAGGGTCAAGAATGATAGTTTTATCCCCCGTAAATAAAACATAATTTATTAAGTTAGACAATTTGATACTTGGAGTTAGACAGTTGTCTCTTCTGGGTTAGACAGTTTGTTTAGTTGGATAGTTTTCCCCGTTAAGTCCGACAGTTTTACCCTTCAAGTTAAACAGTTTGATGTTTCACAATATTGCAAGTTTTTTTGGACAGTTTTCTTCACCGAGTTGGATAGTTTCTCTGGTGAAGTTAGACACTTTGATAAGTTAGGATCAAGAAGGATAGTTTTATCCCCCGTCAATAAAAAATAATTTATTAAGTTAGACAGTTTAATACATGCAGTTAGATAGTTTTCTCTTCTAGGTTAGACAATTTGTTTAGTTGGATAGTTTCCCCGTTAAGTCAGACAATTTGACCCTTCAAGTTAGACAGTTTGATGTTTCACTAAATATTGCAAGTCCTTTTGGACAATTTTCTTCACCGAGTTGGATAGTTTCTTTCGCGAAGTTAGACACTTTGATAAGTTAGGGTCAAGAAGGATAGTTTTATCCCCCGTCAATAAAACATATATTAAGTTGGACAGTTTATTACTTGGAGTTAGACAGTTTTCACTTTCGGGGTAGACAGTTTGTTTATGTTGGACAGTTTTTCCTGTTAAGTTTGATAGTTATACTCTTGAAGTTAGATAGTTTGATATTTCATAAAATATTGCAACTTTGTGTAGACAGTTTGGGAATTTTTTTTGGTAAAAATGGTATTTTGTGAATAAAAAAATTCAGAGACAGTTTGATGAATAATTTTTCAGATACATGAAATCGGGGAACAAAACTGAAATAACTTGTTTTTTGGGGGTTATTTTTTCAAGTTTCCCTAAGGAAATATGTCAAAAAAGTCAAAAGTTAGCATTGAAGTGATTGTTAGGGCACACAAAACGATTCCTCTTGTGGAATTCTGGATGTAGAATAAATCTACTTTATTTAGAATCCAATTCAATTACGTACCATAAGAATAATAATTGGCTGAAATGCCCCCCAAAATTTAGTAAGATTTAAATACCCCCCTTAATTAAGACGAGAATGCGCACATCTATATGAGGTCTACAAATTAGTATATTATACATGCGGAATTTTCACACGGTTCAGCGAAACCGTTGTGCAAAGTAAGACAGCACAAGGTAGCCCTATCTAGATTATTATGGTGTATCCTTATATTATAAGCTTGTAGCTAATAATTGTGTGCGTTGTAGCATAAAGAGAGAAATCGCGACGAATAAATGAAGAACTCTGATTAATTATAGTGATTTAAATTTACAAGCGACAAGAGATAGACTTATCACTTACAATGTGAGCACTACAATTCTTTGTGTTATCTCTGACTTTAAGTTTTTCAATTTTAATATTCGAATTTGGGATTAATAAGGTGGAAATACTAATATTTACATATATATATATTAATATATATATATATATATATATATGTCAAAATGTAACACAGACTAGTCTTCCATGGACAACTCAGGAGCCGGATGCATTTTTGGAACCTATCGTGAATTTCCACGTGGCTCGTTCTCTTTCCATACTAACTTCACTTTCGCATATGAAGCTGAAATGATGGCTGCAATATTGTAGTGAAAAAAAGCTATGAAATTTCATTAGGATAACTTATGACTCGAGTGCGATTATACATACGTCGTTCAACTTTTTTAGAAGAAATTGTGTTTGGTTCCCTGGAAATTACGGAGTCGCTAGTCCTAATACATCCGCTATGTGGAAGTCATTAATTTCAAGGTTTCTCATATCTTTCGGGAAGGTAATAGAGTAGCCGATCTATTAAATAGTTTTGGTATTCAATATTTGAGTCATCGTTTGATGAGTTTTGCACTCGAATTTTTCTTTTTGTTTTGTAACATTTATTACAGAGAGAACTTTAAATTTAAAATAGTATTATTCTTTTTTATTTTTGTTTATAATCTTTAATATTTATATTATTACGAGTTTTGATTTTTAATAAATAAAATAAATGTAAATGGATATAGAACGATAGCGTTTGTCTCCATATCTTGATTGGACAAAGCAATATAAGCGGATAGAAAGTAATAAAGTAACACTGCATAAATTTGCTTTTCTTTCTTTTAGTGTTCTGTTGGGCAGCTAAGCACCTGGACAAGAAAAACGAAAGAGCAGTGCATAAGTTCAAGGTTTAAAATGACGCTTGCCGATGTCGTTTCGCATTTTCATTTTACGGATAAATCGCTTGCCGATGGGTATGCCGATGGAAAAATGGTAAAAAAAGGGCATGCCACATGCCACATATACCGCATATACCGCATGGGCATACCGCATGCTGATGGGGTTTTCGACTGATATTTTGTAAAAAATATTTGAGTATTTAAGCATGATATTTATATAGGTTCAAAACTACATATTTAATAAATACAAGACATAATTGTATATAACAAAACACATTTGTAACTTCAATGTGTAGGTGAAATGTATAATGTAAAATTACATTATTAGTTGAAGTGTATAATATTAAGTCAAATTATTATGTGACGTGAATATGTTAAGTGTGTTATAATAAGTGAGTATGCATGTAAATTGCGTATGTATGTTAACAAATTTATTATTAGTTGAAAGAATATAATATTATATATTAAGTGTATATGTATTTTAAGTGTATAATATTATTTGAAATGTATAATATTAAGTTAATTTATTAGGTGAAGTGTATGTTAAGTGTGAATTTGTGATATTAGTTGAATAACAAAAGTCCCACATTGATAGATGATAAGAGTTTGATGATGTTTATATACCAAATATTAGGGACAAGGGCTTGGTCCCTTAGGGTCATATGATTTTTGTGGATGTGGGAGGACTCACACAAATGTACTACCACACACGCGCGCCACCGCTGTCCGGCCGGGACAGGGTGGGGTCTTGGGCAAGTATAAATATTTTTGGCGAAAGTTTAATGCCGAAATCTACCAAGAGTTTAATTTTTTGCGAAATTCCAGTCATTTTTCGCAACTTTTATGAGTCAAAACGAAAAACGACATTCCTTCCACGTGCTATGCGAATTTCGCGAAATTTGGTAAAACGACAACGAAATGAAAGGAATGTCATTCCGGTGCTCCACTGAAAACGAAAAATCGACGCGAATTTCGCGACATTTGACACCTTGCATAAGTTTGCCTTTAATTTGGAAATGGACGGTGAAAGTGGCCATACTTATCTAATAATTGCTTTTTCTTTTCTTTCTTCGTTCTTCAATGGTCACAATAATCGATTCGGTTCTCAACTCAATGATTGACAGTGACACACTCAAGATAGTGACATTGGCCATACTTATCGAATAATTTTGTTATTTTCTTTTTTCTGCGTCTGTTCAGTGTTCACAATAATCGATCGGTTCTCAACTCAATTATTGACGCACTCAGGAGGATGATGACATTGGCCATTGATGTAGACCGGGATAGTAGAAAAAATAAGAAACACTCTTGATCGGAATCGATCGATATTTTACTAATAATCATCATAATCTCCATCTTAATTCTCTCGTTGTACATATATATTCAAAGAAATATAAATAAACGAACTCGTTAAATAAGTGTAGTCACACCTAAAGACTATCCTAAATCTAAGGATAATAACTAAGTCAAATATATAAATAAATACAAAAATAAGAGCGAAACGAGTACTATAAGACAAGGTATCAAATGTCGGGAAATTCGCGCGAAAATCGCGTCGATTTTCGTTTTTCGAGAAAAACCGAAACGACATTCCTTTCGTTTTATCAAATTTTGCGAAATTCGCATAGGCACGTGGATAGAATGTTGTTTTTCGTTTTTACTCACAAAAGTTGCAAAAAATGATTGGAATTTCGCAAAAAAATTAAACTCTTGGTAGAATTCGGCAAAAATACCAATTAAACTTTTGCCAAAAATATTTATACTTGCCCAAGACCCCACCCCGGCCGGACGGACGACGTACGCGTGGTAGAACATTTGTGTGAGTCCTCTCCCATCCACAAAATCTTATGACCCTAAGGGCCCAAGCCCTTATCCCTAATATTTGGTATATAAACATCACCAAACTCTTATTATCTATCAATGTCTGGGACTTTTGTTATTCAACTAATATCACACATTCACACTTAACATACACTTCACCTAATAAATTAACTTAATATTATACACTTTAAATAATATTATACACTTAACATACATATTAACTTCACCTAACATACATATACACTTAATATATAATATTATATTCTTCAACTAATAATAAATTTGTTAACATACATACACAATTTACATGCATATTCACTTATTATAACACACTTAACATATTCACTTCACATAATAATTTGACTTAATATTATACACTTTAACTAATAATGTGATTTTACATTATACATTCCACCTACATATTTAAGTTACAAATGTGTTTTGTTGTATACAATTATGTCTTGTATTTATTAAATATGTAGTTTTGAACCTATATAAATATCATGCTTAAATACTCAAATATTTTTTACAAAATATCCGTCGACATATCCATCGGCAAGCGGTATGCCCATGCGAAAAATGCGGTAAACGAATGCCTTTTTTTTACCATTTGCCCATCGACATATCCATCGGCTAGCGACATATCTGTAAAACGAAAAATGCGAAACGAAAACGGCAAGCGGCATTTTAAACCTTGCTATAAGAAAGCTAGAGTAAATATAGCGTGATATTGCTGCCATGACATTGTAACTTTTAACTCTATTAATCGGTGTTGCACCACCCATATACCTATCTAATAATTTTGCTCTTTCTTTTTATCTCAGTCTATTCAGTCATTCAGTGTTCACAATAATCAATTTGGTTCTCAACTCAATTAGACGCACCCAGGATGGTGACATTGGCCATAGTTATCTAATAATTGTTCTTTTCTTTTTTCTCTGTCTATTTAGTGTTCACAATAATCAATTCGGTTATCAACTCAATTATTGACTCACTCAGTCTCAAATTCATATGTTACATTTCATTTTGATTTTTGGGACCAAGGTTCCCATACGCCGTTTTTTTTTTTTTAGTTTTTTCTACGAGTTTTCTCAATCATTAGGCAGAAATTACGGGATATCATCGAATAATACGATCTAGATTAACATCGAATATTACGAGATTCAATTTTGATCTGTTACCAAACTTTTGGTACTTTTGCCAATTGTGCAGAGTCTCTATATTGTCCGTCACGTCGCCGCAAGAATGCCTTCGAGATCGGAAAACACTTCATTAAACAGCTAAGTCTTTCCCAGTGTTTAAACAGCGAACCAAGGGAGGCACAGCGATGAGGAAGGGCTCGAGCCAGAGGTCTGGCTTTCTGGCTTAGGATTGGATCAATTATGATGTATATATGGGTATAAATAGCCCATAGAAGTACCTAATGAGCCTTTTAGCCCAATAAATGGGCCTAAACCCATTAGCAGCCCAATAAATGGGCCTAAACCCATTAATTACCACCAAAATAATTAACACCAAATAGAGTAGTCGAGTCGGACTCGGAAATCCCGATGGATTTATCGTTTGCTTACGGATTAATTGAAAGAAATTCGATAAAAATGTAGATTAACGTTGTTGATGTGAATAATCGCCATCAACTGTCACAGATTAATCGTAATTCGTTTTATTGTAGTGTCTACATACGTTGCCGTATGAATCTTGATACTTCGTCTTACTCGCCAAGATCACTCCCAATATATTATAAGCATTGCGATAATAATATATATAATATAAAAGCGTAAAGAAAATGACACTCTCTACTTTTCTTATTGAAATGAAGTGAATACAAAGTGGAATGGGGAAGAGAGATTATAACGAGGTGAATCTGACCGTAAAACGAGGTGGAAATACGAGGTGAAATTACATCTTATAAAATGAGCAATATGAAATATAAATCCTCTCTGGAGTGTTTGTGGTGATCTTCCTTCCTCTGAGTTTTCTCTTCCCTCTTCCATGAATCTCCCCTCTCTAGCCTTCATTCTTCTTATATTTATAGGCTTCTTCTGTTGAACATGGCTGCTCCTATTATTTTCTAGGAGTGTGTAGCTTTTTGATGTCTGAGATAATAATGGCTTTTGACTAGGCTTGTTGCATTCTCCATGTGATATGTGTAAAGTGCCACAATTTTGACCATATCCTTCTCGGGAAGGAATCGTTGGAATGAATCAAAGCCTTAGTCCACCTTTCATTAATTTAGGAAGACTAATCCCAATAGTGGACTGTGACCGTGTGACTAATTATCATGGGAAAATATCAATTATTGATCGCATGGGCCTTATCTCGGGCTGAATTTTCATGGGCCGAAGATGGAAATCGATCCAATCTATCTTATTTATCGAAATAGGATTAATTAAATAACTCGGTTATTTAATTGTTACGCGCATGGTGTCGTTTTATCTCACGGGAGTATAGACGACATGCCGTTTTCACAGTGGACGAAGTCCTGTATCAACAATCGCTGGAACTTGCATGCTTTTCAACAAGCTCCTTGCCGTGTCCATGACGGTTCGAATCCGTCTCTCCAGCACGCCGTTCTGTTGAGGCGTGTATGGTGCGGTGAGGTGTCGCTCTACACCTTCTTCTCCGCAGTACTCTGCGAAATTCTGAGATGTGAACTCGCCTCCTCGATCTGTTCGCAAAGTCTTTAGCCTATGTCCTGATTGGTTCTCCACGAGCCTCTTGAACTTCTTGAAGAATTCGAAGGCTCCTCTCTTCTCCTTGAACGTGTACACTCACATCCAGCGACTGTAATCATAAACAAGCAAAAGGAAGTACTTGTTGCCGGCTAGAGTTAATGGTGTGATTGGACCACACAGGTCAGTGTGCACCAGTTGGAGGGGTCGCTCTGCTCGAAACTTGGCCTTGATCGGAAATGGCACTCTTGCCTGTTTCGGGACCATGCAACATTCACACAGCTGGTCGGGGTGTTCAATCTTCGGTACCCCAAAGGCCATCTCCTTGTCACCTATCATCTTGAGCGCGTGAAAATTCACGTGCCCAAGTCTCGCATGCCATAGCCACACTGGGTATGTGATCGACGCCATTAAGCAAATCAGTTGATCTACCACCAGGTTGATCTTGTAAAACTGACTCGGTGATCTCTTCACCTTCTCTAATAATGCGCCGCCGCTGTTCCACATCTTTAGGAACTCTCCGGATAGGATCACTGTGTGACTGATCTCTGTCATCGGCCCTAAGCCGATGATGTTACTCTTCAGCTTTGGTATGTAGTAGACTTTGGTCAACGCACGCTAGTCTCCATTCTTGCACTTGAATAGGATGGACCCTCGATGTCGACGATAGAGCCATCGCCGAACTTCACATTTCCTGTGATCTTCTCGTCGAGCTCTTCAAACTTGGCTCGATGACCCGTCATGTGGTTTCTAGCTCCGTTGTCTAAATACCAAATATCGGTATACACCTTCTCTTCGCCATCGGCAAGTAGGTTGGCGACAATCTTGTCTTCATTGAGCATCACCTTTCTGGTTGGCTCGTCGTTCTTCCAGGTCGAGCTGGGCTTCTCTGCCATCATTAGCTAGTCCACTCGGGTCAGTACTTGGCCGTCAGGTACCTCCTCGCTGGATACCTGGTCGTCAAGTACTACGTCGACGTGCTCCTGCTCGACGTGTGTCTCGTCGACCACATCCTGGTCGTTGTGCTCGTCGCTACTTAAATCCACCATCTCCTCGGCGAACATAAGTGTGTGCTCGTCGTCATCGAATCTCACCAGATTCGCTTCTTTGTCGCGTTTCTTAGTATGACACTCATTTGCGTAGTGACCATACTTCTGACAATTATAGCACTTCACTGTGCTCTTGTCCTTGCGGGTGGCGCCGTTTTTTTGGGGAGTGCTACTGCCTTGACCGCGCTGGTCGCGACCACGTCCTCGACCTCGGCCTCTGCCACGTCCATGGCTTTCGCTGCCGTATCTGTTGCGACTCGACGAGCCTTAAGAAGAACCTTCTCGGTGGTTCCACTTTTGCTTAGCCTTCCATTCTTCATGCGTGAGCAGGAGATGTTTCTCCTCGTCTCTGTAGCCATAGCCCCGAAGCCTTTCCTCGTGGACTTTTAGACGACCGACAACCTCCTCGACTGACATAGTCCTGAGGTCACCGAACTGCTCGATCAATGTCACGATGTGCATGTATCTGTCACAGTTACAGATCTCAAGAATTTCTTGACCACGGTGGTCTCGTCCACCGGTTCGCCTAGTGAGCAGATACCTGTTGCAAGAGATGAAAGCTTCATAGCGAACTCGTCCACATATTCACCGTCTCTCATACGGAGAACCTCAAACTCGCTCTTCAAGGTTTGAACCTTGGCTTCTTTGACGTGTTCTTCGCCCATGTGCATCGTCCGCAACGTCTCCCATGCCTTCTTTGCGGAATCCTTCTCGCCGATCATGAGAAGGACATCTTCCAGAACTCCCTGATAGATGGCAGCGAGAGCCATCCTATCCTTGTATGCTTCGACATCTCCTTCTTGTACGGCCTCCCAGACTCCTTGTGCCTGCAGATTTACTCCCATCTTCAGCGCCCACACCGAGTAGTTGCTCTTTGTGAGCATCGGGTACTGTAGCGTCACGTGTCCTCCGGTTGATTTGCTTGATGACTCCATGTACTTCGGCATAAAGGGAACTCGTACGGTAAAATCTCAAGAAATCGTTTCTGATGTGGAATATCAATCAGAACCGCAACCACGGAGCATACAAAGAATTTCAAAAAAATTGACAATATTGATAACCCCGCTATGATACCAAATGCTAGATCCACTCTCTGATCGCTATCGAAACACACACAAATATCGCACCGTATATGCATAAGTTTTATGTGCACAAAGGATAAACGACACTGCACAATATTCACTTAGTGCTTTTTGGTGATATTAAAGAAGAACAAGAATTAGTAAATGATGGATTGAGAGAAATGTTTCTCTAATTTAATAAAGGTCGAATACAAGGATAGTGGGAGTTTTTTTGTTACAAGCAATAGCTCATGTATATATAGGCCAATAAAGGCCTGCAGCTCAAGTAATTAAAACACACAACACATAGTAGCATAACTAAATGAAATAGACTTGATAGGCAAGCCAACTTGCTTAGCAAGTATAATCCCACGTCATGCATTACATTCACAACGCTGACAGCGGAGAGAATGAAAACTACATGTCGGAAAATACAGATGCGATACGTCAATGAGCATCGGGTACTGTAGCGTCACGTGTTCTCCGGTTTATATTTATTCATAGCTAATTAACCATGTTAATAAATATAAAATGACTTATATACCGTTAAATATCATATTCATATTTAATTTAATATTAGAAAGAAAATTCGAATTCTAAATTAGTGGAACAGAACATTGTTAATAATAAGATATTACAATCAGAACATATAAATATGATATTTAAGGGTATATAAGTCATTTTATATTTATTAACATGGTTAATTGGCTATGAATATATATAAACCAAAAGTTGGCTATTTAGCAAAGGGTAGAAGCGGCCAAAGTACCCAAAGTTTTCTTTTTTTGTGATTATGTACCTAATCTTTTTTTTTGTAGCTAATGTAACTAATGTTTAATCTGTTAAGTAATTATGTTTCATCCGTCAATTTTTTAACATCGACGTTAGTTGGAGTTTAGGTGGCACATATGGTGCCATGTAGGAAACAAAAAAAATGTTAATAATTAAACAAATCAAAAAACAAAGTCAGCCATTAATCTCAAAGCGTACCAGCGGAACTTCAACCTCAACGTCACCACCGAGCTCGACGAGCCCAAACTCCAACGCATCTCGATGCCACGCTACGACAACGGTCATGTCGTCAATGGCACGTCCAGGATGAACGCGGGCAAGGCGGCATCGCACAACGCCTCGTCCCACACGCACTTCCACACCGTCGGGCACTTCTCGTTCTTCTCCGGGAGACCGGTGTGGCCTGTGTGGCGGCGCGACCTCACGTACGCATTCGTGCTAGAGAACCAGCTATAGGCCGAGGTGCAAGCCGTGTTCACGCGGGCGTTTGCCCGGTGGGCAATAAGCGTCACACCGTTGACTTTCACCCTCAGCCAGGATTTTGCTTCCACGGATATGACGGTCGGGTTTTTCATCGGTGATCACGGCAACAAGGTGCTACGGACGCTCGCGCACACTTTCTCGCCCCCGAGCAGGCGGTTTCTCCATGATGACGAGGAGAATTGGGTGATAGGCGGGGATATCACGGCGATGAGTATAACATTGGCGATTGATCTCGAGTCAGTAGCCATTCCATACGACATTAATTTTAGCATGAAGAGCATCGATTCACAGCCAAAATTCACCTCTGTTAGCAACTCGTGAAGTTCTACAGTTAGGGCTTGCGTTTCGGTTAGAGGCTTCGAACTAAGATTAATGGCTGACTTTGTTTTTTGATTTGTTTAATAACTTTTTTTTTCTACGTGGCAGCATACGTGCCACCTAGGCTCCCACTAACGTCGTTGTAGAAAATTTGACGGATGAAACGTAAATACTTAACAGAATAAACATTAGGTATATTAGCTAAAAAAAAGATTAGGTACATAATCACAAAAAAAGGTAAACTATAAGTACTTTGACCGCATTTTACTCTTTAGCAAATACCAACTTTCTATTTGGCTATTATGCTTACCCATATTTTAATGATTTCTCTCTCATATCAATCATATTTATTTAAGTCTTTCTCTTTCTCACTCGCGTTTAAAAAATAAGACATAAAATATAACCAAATGCATTTTCAAAATCAATAAGTAAAATGTTTTAAGAAGATTAGAAAATACAAAACTCAAAGGAGATGTTATTTTCTCACTTATTTTGTTCTGTCCTCGACTAATTAGGATCTCATCGGCCTAAAGAGATATATTGAGGGAAACCAGTGATCAAAAAGTAGATAACATGGAGTTTCTTATTTCCGTCGGCACTGAGCTTGTTGCCAAAGTCGCCGAGTACACTTTGATCACTGCCTGCCGTCTGGTTCACTTCACAAACCATGTGGTGAACCTCCAAGAAAAACTTGTGGAGTTGAGCGACGCAACAGGCGAACTGCAAGCTCAAGTTGACCAGGCAGCACGCGACGGTGATATAATCACAGAGGAAGGGAAAGTTCTCAATTGGATTAGCGAAGCAACTCGTATCTCTCAAGAGGCTGAGAGATTTTTGGAGACTGACTGTCGAAGGGCCAATCTCGAGTGTTTTGGCGGGTCACTTCCAAATTTATTGTTAAGGAGACAGCTGAGCAAGAAAGTCAGAGAGATGACGGATGAGCTCTCACGCGCAGCTGGAAATAGATTTTGTACAGTCATTATCCGTTCTGCACTACAGAGCTGCATTGCTGACGAGGGAAGTTATGAGGATTTTGGAACAAGGGAGTTGATTCTAAAGGAAGTTATGGCTGCTCTAAACTCTAGTGAGGTCACCATGGTCGGGCTGTACGGCATGGGCGGCGTTGGCAAAACCATGCTTGCGCAAGAAATTGCTCGACGAGCTAAAAAGGAAAAGTTGTTCAATGAGGCGGTTTTCGTTCCTATATCCCAAACTCAAGATGTAAAAGCAATCCAACATCATGTTGCCGATAAGATTCATCTATCTTTCGGGGAGATCCAATCTGAGGCGGAACGAGCTGATCAACTGAAACGTCAGTTGAAGAAAGAAAAGAAGATCCTCGTCATTTTAGATGATGTGTGGAGCACACTTGATCTGGGAAAGGTGGGACTCAATTTTGATCCTGATCAAAATGGATGTAAGATATTGATGACCACCAGGTTTCGTGACGTTACTAGTAATTGTTATTGCGTGGGTCACAAGAAGAGTATATGTATCGAAGCTTTGGAATTTGGGGAATCAAGAAAGCTATTCAGAAGGATTGTAGGCCCGGACGTATTTGACCATCCGGATTTCAATAAAGTTGCAAGCGATCTGGTCAACGAATGCAAAGGCTTGCCACTCGCCATTACAACGGTCGCAAGTGCATTGAAGGGCAAAAAGCTAGATATTTGGGAGGATGCATTGCTCCAGCTGCAAAACTCTGCCCCGGAAAATATCGATGGAATGCTAAAATCCGTCTACTCGATTATATGGACGAGCTTCGACCAATTAGAAAGTGAAGAAGCTAAGAAACTGTTGTTGCTTTGCAGTCTATATGCAGATGATATGGATATCGACATTGAGGAACTCACTATGCTTGGATTTGGTTGGGACCTGTTTCAAGGTGTCCACAGTGTGGCTGCTACGAGGAAAAGGGTTCACTCATTGGTACGTAAACTTAAAGACTGTTGCTTGCTATTGGATGGTAGTAACGATAATCTCGTCAAAATGCATGATGTTATGCGAGACGTCGTGAAATTCTTTGCATCAAAAAATCAACTGAATATGCATAGCTTTGTCATAAATGATGCGCTGGAAGATTTCTTGAGCAAGGATAATGTCCAAGAAGCAAGAGCGATCTCCTTACATCGGTATCCTAATACCAACGAGCTTCCTGAAAGGGAGTTGGAATTTTCGAAGCTCGAGTTATTCTTCCTTATAAGCTCTTGTACAGTTTACGATATTGACAGTCCATGCATTCAAATCAAGGATTTTCTGAAAGGTTGTACGAGTCTCAAAGCCTTGTCTTTGTTCAGGGTAAACTTTCTGTCGCTGCCTTCCCCCATCCACTTACTCCAAAATCTTGTCACATTACGTTTACATCATTGTGAGCTTGGTGACATTGATTATATAGGGGACCTAAGGAGTTTGACAGTTCTCGATCTTACTGGGTCCAATTTTAAACAGTTGCCTTCTACAATTGGGCAGTTGACTCGTCTAAAAGTTTTAAAGTTGAAAGACTGTGAATATCTTACAACGATTAGAGAGAATGTCATTTCGAAGTTAACTAGGCTTGAAGAGTTGCATATCCCGCGCAGTTTTGGCAATTGGAAGGTTGAAGTTGTTCGCAATTTGATGACTTTGCAGAAACTCACCACGTTATCCCTGAGAATACCGAATGCTAATGTTTTACCAAAACTCGTTGTATTTAGTCCGAAGCTGGAGAGATATAGCATAGAAATTGGTTTGCAGGATTGTGCTCGTCCTGAAGAATATTCAAGGTTGTTGGCCGTGAGAGAATGTGAAGCAAGTGGCTTTGAAAGTTTGATGAGGAATCTAGAATACCTGAGCCCGAAGAGATCGCGAGGCGCAGGTATGACGAACAATGTCGTTAATGGATTGGATAAACACGGTTTCCCTCTTCTGAAGACTCTCGAGCTTGATGATTGCGATGGGATTCAATATATCATTCGAGCTGAAGAGCAGAATAGCATTGTTCATCCTTGCAGTACTGTGCTCCTAGTGTTGGAGGAGCTGTGTCTTAGCAATCTAAGAAGTTTGGAAGCGATATGTCATCGTAAGCTCGCAGAAGAATCATTCGGGCAACTGAGAGCCGTAAAAGTGTGGAATTGTGGGAGATTGAAGAATATCTTCCCTCTTTCTATAGCCACAAGACTTCATCAAATTGAAGTGTTTGAATGCGAGGAAATAGAGGTGATTGTCGTGTTCGATGATGTCACAGACAATCCGACTAAAGACGCTCCTCTCGAAATTGAATTGCGCAATTTGTATCTGGATTCTCTGCCAATGTTTATTCAATTCATTCGTCCATCTTTTCCAGATGACACTTCCTCGGTCGAATCTTCCCGGTTATTCGATGAACAGGTGCAATTCTCTTCCCATATTATTTTGCTGATCTGTTGCTACTTATGAAAATTTCCATTTCTTTGCTTTTCAGAAATCATCAATGTTAAATTTGTTTTAATATGTAAAACTACAATTAAATTTAACCCTTGGAATGTTACTCTACAGGTTGCGCTTACAAAATTGCAAAGGTTGACTTTGCGTAAAATAGATGTCAAAAGCATATGGGCACACGAGATTCCATCAGCTTCTAATAATTGCATACAGAAATCAATGGTGTAACGCCCCGGCTGCTCAATCGAACCGACGACTGTCCCCACAGGCCAACACGAGTCTTTTCAGCGTGCTTTGTCCTCACTCGCACGCTTCCCGAGAAACTTCCCAGGAGGTCACCCATCCTAGTACTACTCCAAGTCAAGCACGCTTAACTTTGGAGTTCCTATGAACGAGCAACCGAAAAGAAGATGCATCTTGTTGACATAGGTAGTACCAATCAATTCATTTAAGCCTCTTCGATCATACAGTCCCATACCTGTATGATCTCCGATAACCGTGCAGTCCCATACCTGCACAGTCTCGGGAACGTCCCATCAGCACATCCCCTTGCCCAGGCGATGTGGGATTGCACAGCTTGCCCGCTCTTGCCCTCGTGGCTCACGGGATTAGTGAATGTCACAATCACCCCACCTAATGGGGGCCCGACGTCCTCGTCGGCCACACTTCCGGCTGGGCTCGGCTCTGATACCATCTGTAACGCCCCGGCTGCTCAATCGAACCGACGACTGTCACCACATGCCAACACGAGTCTTTCCAGCGTGCTTTGTCCTCACTCGCACGCTTCCCGAGAAACTTCCAAGGAGGTCACCCATCCTAGTACTACTCCAAGTCAAGCACGCTTAACTTTGGAGTTCCTATGAACGAGCAACCGAAAACAAGATGCATCTTCTTTTCGGTTGCCCGTTCATAGGAACTCCAAAGTTAAGCGTGCTTGACTTGGAGTAGTACTAGGATGGGTGACCTCATGGGAAGTTTCTCGGGAAGCGTGCGAGTGAGGACAAAGCACGCCGGAAAGACTCGTGTTGGTCTGTGGGGACAGTCGTCGATTCGATTGAGCATCCGGGGCGTTACAAATGGAGTCTTTGGTTATCGATGAATGCAACTACGTGAAGTATTTGTCCTCCATATCCGCTGAGCCCAGTAGTATTTGTCTCGAAAGCCTAGAGGTCAAGAACTGCCAAAGACTCGAAACTCTGTATGTGGTCAACACCGAGCATTCGGACACGCTTTTGTTTCCTAAGCTTCGAACGTTAGAGCTTACCAATCTCGCACGCCTCAAGAAGTTCTGGAAAATAATTGACAAAGAGGAAATACAAGAACCTCTCTTTAACGACACGGTACGCATTTTTATGCCAAAGTTATTTGGCGCCACTTTTTTATGAATATATTCCGTATTTAGATCATTTTTACTATAAAAATGCAAAAATCTAAAGCCATCAGAAATAATATTTGCGCAACTGGAGTCAACCTTCCACTTAAGTTTATTGTTTTCTTCGTCAGGTATTTCCTAGATTGGAGAATTTGACTCTATCGCGACTGAATCCCGAAAGTTTATTTCCACATGATCGAAAGTTAACAAATTCTCGGAGCATGGAAAATCTTGCGCTGCTCGACATTTCATGGTGTGATAAACTCAAGTATTTGCTTTCTTTGGTCATGGCTGAGAGGCTTGTGAAGCTGAAGACACTACGAGTCAGTAACTGCTTCAACATGGAAGCCATCGTTGCGAGCGAAGGCGATTGGCCGACGATAGTTTCGGAGCCCATTTTGTTCCCTAAAATGGAAGAGCTCATGCTCGTTAGTCTGCATGCTCTAAAAAGTTTTTGCGGGAAGTTTGATGAATGCATTCGATTTCCGAACTTGATAAAGCAAAAAGTAACGGATTGTCCCAATTTGAATACATTTTCTTATAAGGAAGCGAGAAAAACCACAGCAAGCAAAGAATTCTGCTTGGATTAAGATAATGTAAGTGGTCTTATCTTCATCTCACACTTCTCAAATTCAAACTTGCATTTCTTTTTTCTTTTTTTATCCCTCGAATATATGAATGTTGAAAGACTTGTCCATATATATTCCTAACAGGCCTTCTTATTAGGCTTGAAAACTTCTATTAAGAACTAGAACAAGTCCTACGAATTAAATCAAAGAATAAGCATACAATGAAAGGATAGTGTCTGTTTTGCCCCAAATTAAAATGGATAAATTTCTTATAGAAAAATTAGAAGCCTAAATGATATAAACAGAATCAATTATTTATAATATTTTGTTTTTGGTAGGCTGTAAACCTTGTTAAAGGTGTAGTTATTTTTGTTGGTTTGGAGAAAAAATCGGAGCACTGCCAAGACAAGGCAAACGACAAAGAAAACACCACTTCTCACTCTTTCGAACTGTATAAAATATACATATATATATAAAGAGAGAATGAGTAGTAGAAACTCTCGATTTTATTAATTGAAGTGGGAGTGTTTTGTTCACAAACTAGAGGTGCCTTTATGTAGGCATACATTTACTATGAAATTACTTTTATAACCTCACATCCTTGGTGATCAAGAAAATAAAAATGTCATGCACTAGCTCAGCAAGTATACAAAGTAATAATAAATTATTTTAACGAAACTTGCTAGGCAAGTAGATCACAAAGTTTTCCAATCAAAGCTTATCCTTGCAATTTTTTCGTATTTTTTTTATGATCTCTTGAACAAACCTCAATCTAGTCAGGTTCTGATTTGTATGTGATATGACGCTTTTATTGATAAGACCCCGGAAACTAACTCGAGAATTAGACCGGGAAACTCTTTTAACGATGTCTTGGAGATACAAAACCAATCAATCAAAACATAAAATAAAATGCCGTGCCGTCACAAGACCAAGCCTCGAAATTCTTTCTACAATTAGCTTAGCCAAATAATGAATGACATAATTAATACCAGAATAACAAAAAGGAAAACAGCTCTACAAGGAAAATATTCTAAACAAAAGATCCATTTAGTGAATAATTCTAACATTAGTTACTCTCTAGTTTTGATATCTCTGTTTTAAGATCTCTTGCCCAAGCAACTAAGAGATGAGAAATACGGTTTCATCAGTGAAACCGTAAAATTATGCTCACACAATCGATATTTAATGCAAGGGAAATTAGGTTCCCTTTTTAAGTGTTGATCCTGATGCTTTTTTGAGTGTCATTTCTTAAGCCGGTGAAAAGCTTCCGTACGTGAAGCTGCATTCTAATGTTGCAAGCTGGTAGTTTTCGTGTTTATACACTCCTGTGTGGACAGGAAAAGACAATGCTAGTGAACAGATTCATGTTCCAAACGACGACGAAGCTTTTGGGGTGTCTGAAAAATTGCATCGGATATTGAGGAGAATCTCGAGCAACAAGATAAATTCGTTTGTTAAGGGTGAAAACTGACTCAACAGCGTGTAAAAGAACTCTACTCGAAGCAGCGTGATTGCTCAAACGATTACAAAGAAACCCATTAAAGGCAAAACTTAATCCTTTTACACTCACTGGTTCTAAAAAGTTTTATGAATTGAAATCTCTAATAATTTTTTTCCTTTCTTTAGATTTGGCGATATGGATCACTTGGTATCTCACTCATATGTGATGATATGGCTTTAAATTAGGGAAACTTGAAAAAGAATACCCCAAAAGCAAGTTCTACCCGTTTTGTTCACCGATTTAATGTTTTTGAAATCCTATCCCCGAACTTGTATTTTGGCATGTTTTTGCCCGAAATACCCTTTTTTACCCTCAGATTTTACTCTACCCCCTCTCTCTCTCTAACTCTTACTCTCTCTCTCTCATTTCTCTCTCTCTGCAAACACTCCCCTTCGACTTCCAGAGCTGAGGAAGAAACCCAGAGCTTCAAAACCCACGCTGTGACCAGAGCTTCGCCCCCAGAGCTCACGAGATGATGAATAATGGACCGATTGCCTTCAAAAACCGGAAATCAATTATCCGGGTACCTCAGTTGGAGAGCGACGTCGTCAACGGCGGATAGCGAGACTCTGGGTTTCGATGCTCTTGTCAACGTCGTCTTCGGAGAAAGGAGGGTCAAGCTCTTCAGCTTGCGCGTTGACCAGAAGAAGACTCTGGCTGGCCTCCATTTTCTTTATGTTGCAGTTGATACCGAAATTTGCGAGTTCGGTTTTGGATGTTGGGTTCTTCAAGGTAAACGGACGAACCCAATTAATGGCTATGGATTTTTCGTTTCGGCTTCTTTTATTGAGAATCCTGGCTTTGGCTCATGGTCTTTTTAGAATCAGTCACCACATGTTTGTTGAAATGCCAGTCAAACTCTGTTTTCTGTTTTAAGTTCAAGTTTGTCCAACCACAAGTAAGATATAAGAATAATTAGGTGTATTTGTGTCAATGAATTATTTTATTATGTTTTAGTGTGGTAAATTATGTTTTAAGTTCAATTTTGTCCAGCCACAAGTTTCTACTATACTTTTTTTAATCTGTTTCAATTTGCGTTGTTTTCAGCGAGTCGGGGTTAGCGAAAGACGAGCCTTCACCACCTTCACCCTGAGGATTTGGTTCTCCCGTGTGGGGCGAGCCCGGGCAGGCTCTTCATGGAGGATTTGATAATTCTAAATGTATAAAGTTTAACTTTGCAGATGTATGAACCGAGTAGAGATGGTCATTTAAATAATTTTATCATAACTAGATATATATAAGAACCCTATATTTAAAGAAGACTTTCTTACTATATATCATTTTTGGCCTTAGATTATATTATACACCATTTACACGTTTATACACCATTTACATGTTTATACACTCTTTTGTTTAGACAATTTTTGTGGTCCGTCTAGACAATTCTTGTAAAAAAAAAGTTCCAGACATTTTGTTTGGCATTTTGTGGGTAGAGTTTATACACAAAAATATGTTTGTAGTTCGACAGTTAGTTTGTTTAACAAAATATTAGAAGGAGGTGTATAACAGTTTTCCTCGTAAAGTAAGATAGTGTCACTCTTCTAGTTGGACACTTTAATAATTTAGTGTCAAGAATGTTAGTCTTATTTCCGGTCATCAAAACATAAATTTTAAAGTGAGATAGTTTTATACATCAAGTTAGATTGTTTTCTCTTTTAGGGTATACAGTTTGTTTAAGTTGGAAGTTTTCCCCGTTGAGTTAGATAGTTTTACTCATAAAGTTATACAGTTTGATGTTTCACAAAATGTTGCAACTTTTTGTAGACAGTTTTCTTGAATAAAGTTGGATAGTATTTGAAGTGAAGTTAGACACTTTGACAACTTAGTGTCAAGAAAGTTAGTTTTATTCTCCATCATCAAAACATAAATTTTAAAGTTAGATAGTTTTATACATTCAAGCTTTGACAGTTTTCTTTACCGAGTTGGATAGTTTTTTTGATGAAGTTAGACACTTTGACAAGTTAAGGTCAAGAATGATAGTTATACCCCCGTCAATAAAACATAATTTTTAAAATTAGATAGTTTAATACACGAAGTTGGATTGTTTTCTCTTTCGGGTTAGACAGTTGTTTAAGTTGGATAGTTCTCCCTGTTGAGATGGATTGTTTTACCTTTAAAGTTAGACACTTTGATGTTTGACAAAATATTGCAAGTTTTTGTAGACAGATTTCTTCACCAAGTTGGATAGTTTTTTTGGTTAAGTTAGACTCATTGACAAGTTAAGGTCAAGAATGATAGTTTTATCCTCCGTCAATAAAACATAATTTTTAAAATTAGATAGTTTAAAACATGAAGTGTGATTGTTTTCACTTTGAGGTTTGACAGTTTGTTTAACCTGGATAGTTCTCCCCGTTTAGTTGGATAGTTTTACCTTTAAAGTTAGACAATTTGATGTTTGGCAAAATATTGCAAGTTTTTGTAGACAGTTTTCTTCCCCGGGCTAGATAGTTTTTTTGGTGAAGTTAGACATTTTGACAAGTTAGGGTCAAGAATGATAGTTATACCCTCGTCAATAAAACATAATTTTTAAAATTAGATAGTTTAATACACGAAGTTGGATTGTTTTCTCTTTCGGGTTAGACAGGTTGTTTAAGTTGGATTGTTCTCCTCGTTGAGTTGGATAGCTTTACCTTTAAAGTTAGACAGTTTGATGTTTGACAAAATATTGCAAGTTTTTGTAGACAGATTTCTTCACCAAGTTGGATAGTTTTTTTGGTTAAGTTAGTCTCTTTGACAAGTTAGGGTCAAGAACGATAGTCTTATCCCCCGTCAATAAAACATACTTTTTAAAATTAGATAATTTAATACTTGAAGTTGGATTGTTTTCTCTTTCGCGTTTGTAAGTTTGTTCAAGTTGGATAGTTCTCCCCGTTTAGTTGGATAGCTTTACCTTTGAAGTTAGACAGTTTGATATTTGGCAAAATATTGCAAGTTTTTGTAGACAGTTTTCTTCACCAAGTTTGATAGTTTTTGTGGTGAAGTTAGACACTTTGACGACTTAGGGTCAAGAAGGATAGTTTTATCCCCCGTCAATAAAACATACTTTTTAAAATTAGATAATTTAATACTTGAAGTTGGATTGATTTCTCTTTCGGGTTAGTAAGTTTGTTCAAGTTGGATAGTTCTCCCCGTTTAGTTGTATAGTTTTACCTTTGAAGTTAGACAGTTTGATATTTGGCAAAATATTGCAAGTTTTTGTAGACAGTTTTCTTCACCAAGTTGGATAGTTTTTGTGGTGAAGTTAGACACTTTGACGACTTAGGGTCAAGAATGATAGTTTTATCCCCCGTCAATAAAACATAATTTTTAAAATTAGATACTTTAATACATGATGTTGGATTGTTATCTCTTTCGGGTTAGACAGTTTGTTTAAATTGGATAGTTCTCCCCTTTGAGTTGGATAGTTTTACCTTTCAAGTTAGACAGTTTGATGTTTGACAAAATATTGCAAGTTTTTGTAGACAATTTTCTTCACCAGGTTGGGAAGTTATTTTGGTGAAGTTAGACACTTTAATAAGTTACGGTCCAGAAGGATAGTTTTATCCCCCGTTAATAAAACATAATTTTAAAAATTAGATAGTTTAATACATGAAGTTAGATTGTTTTCTCTTTCGGGTTAGACAGTTTGTTTAAGTTGGATAGTTTTCCCCATTGAGTTGGATAGTTTTACCTTTGAAGTCAGACAGTTTGATGTTTCACAAAATATTTCAAGTTTTTGTAGACAGTTTTCTTCACCAAGTTGGATAGTTTTTTTGGTGAAGTTAGACACTTTGACAAGTTAGGGTTAAGAATGATAGTTTTATCCCCCTTCAATAAAACATAATTTTTAAAATTAGATAATTTAATACATGAAGTTGGATTGTTTTATCTTTCGGGTTAGACAGTTTGTTTAAGTTGGATAGTTTTCCCCGTTGAGTTGGATAGTTTTACCTTTGAAGTTAGACAGTTTGATATTTCACAAAATATTACAAGTTTTTGTAGACAGTTTTCTTCACCACGTTGGATAGTATTTTTGGTGAAGTTAGACACTTTAACAAATGAGTTCCAAGAAAGTTAGTTTTATCCCTCGTCATCAAAACATAAATTTTAGTGTCGGATAGTTTTACACATTTTAACACGTTTAAACACTCTTTTGGTGAGGGTAGACATTTTTTGTCCTAGGTTCATACAGTTTGTGTAATTATATTAGAAATATTTTCGGTAAGGCTAGACAATTTTTTTCGTAGTTTTAGCCAGTTTTTCTTATTAAGGTTTGAAATGTTCCTGTAATTTCCTTGAGGTTAGACAATTTTTGTTGTCGATTTAGACAATTTGTGTGGTAAAATTAGACAATTTGTTTAAAACAGTATATAAACATTTAAATAAAGAAAAACTCACAAAATGCCCAAAAATCACTTAAGGTTTAAGTGAATTGCCCATAGTTTCAAACAATTATTTTATACCCATAAATAAACATAAATGGACTATTTTAACCTTAATATTAATTAATTTATTTTCATTTTCGTATGAAATTATTTATTAATTATTTTAATTTCGAAATTAATATTAAAATCAAACAGATTTGACCCATTCACCTATTAATTAAAATTCTCATTTAATAGATAAATTATGTTACTTTTTTTAGAATTTTCATTTATAACTTTTATTGCTCCCTATTTTGCTTTCTCCCTTGACCCTTTCTCTTCTCTCTCTCGACCATTTCTATCAGTCTCCTCCATTGCCCAAAAACCACCGCGCCACCGTGAATCTCTCGCCGTCGCATTCCTTTGCCGCGCCATTGCATTTCTCGGTGCTCCAGCATCGCAGTCGTCGTCCTCCTTCGTCGCTACCTCGCTCAGTTGTCTCCCTCCATCACCGTCACCTTCGATTTCCGTCGCCGTCCTCCTCCGTCGCTGCCTCGCTCCGCCATCTCCCTCTGTCGCAGTCGTTTTCGATGTCCGTCGCAGACGCATTCGTTGTATGTCGCGCGCTGTAAATATATTTACAGTTCCAACAGGTTCATATATTTACAGTTTTAAGGAATATATATTCGGTATTGGAATCTATATTTACAGTGCTAACAGGTTCATATATTTACAGTTTTAAGGAATATATACTCGGTATTGGAATATATATTTACAGTTTAAATTTGGTATTTGTATTGGTATATATATTTTGTATTAATATTAGTATATATATTTACAGTTTTTGGTATTGGTATTGTATTTGTATTTGTATATATATTTACAGTTTTGTAGTATTTGTATTGGTATATATATTTGGTATTAATATTAGTATATATATTTACAGTTTTTGGTAAGTTCATTTACAATTTGACATCATTTACATTTACAGTTTGACATGATTTCGTAAATTTCGTATTTTTTTGTAATTTTATTTACAGTTCAAATTGTATAAACATATACAATTTTTTGTAATTTTATTTACAGTTTTAAATTGTGAATAATGTTTGTTCGGAATTTCTCATATACAGTTTCAAAAAATATTGATTATTAGGGACCAAAAATTCAAAAATCATATTTTGTTTTTAATCTTTAAAATATGGAGGATTAATTCGAAAAAGTTTTGTGAAATCGTTAAAATAGGAATGTTTAATGTTAATTTATTTAGTTTGCTACATTTAAGGAAAATATATATTTTTTATTTTAATTAATATAAAAACGAATTAATAATGTGAATTAAAAAGTGAAAGGGCAAATTAGTCTATATGTTAATTTATTGGTGGTTATAATCTATATATATATAAAAGCAAAATAACTTCATGTTTAAAAAACACTATTTTTAACCCCATTCTATTTTCTCCTTTTTTTTGAATTTTTTTACATAGAAAAAAAAAACCAAGACGCTCGCTCGTCGTGTTCTTTGGAAGGAAGAGAGTAGACATCCAAGAGATGTACCCTTTCCCAAATGATATTTTGCCAACTGATATACCTTTTCCCTAAATCAATAACTGTCTAATTCCTTTTAACCCATTTATTCGTCTCTGATTAATTATCATCTTCTTCATTCGTCTCTCTCGCGCGAACTCAACGGTCGTGGAACAACTGTCCGACTTCATACCTCGACGGCAACCAGGCGATTTGGTTTCATTGCCGATGTCTCTCTGTTGCGTTGTTTTTCTCTGTCACAAAGTGTATACACCAAGCCGAGCCTGCTGCCATCTCCAATTCCGTCAAGCAACACTTCACAACAAAGCCTTACAGCCAAAACCTGTCACCCGCTACGCCTCTGAGGCCTGAGTCGAACCCGGCATACGGACCTTCAACTTTCTTCATCTACCTCTCAACTTCGGCACTACTTCCAAAATGGTGCGTGACTACAGAAATTGTGTGTTTTTTAAGAGGATATATCAGGATAGATTTCCCAGTTTAAATAAGTGTTTTTGGCTATTTTTCATCGCGAATATCTTTGGAATTGTATTCGGCATGTTTTTCATAAATGTCTATGGAGTTCTATTTGTGTTGTTTTACTTGAAATTATTTGGTAGTAAAATTGTTTCTTAAGCACTGTAAGTGTTTGAGAAAAGTCCACATAAGAGATTTTAATCTCATCTCTAGAATCTTAATATTTTCTTTCAACTCCTAGGTTCACCGTCTATATCTCGAATCCCGTTAACTCTTCAGTCTATCTACAATTGTTGATTACGCTGAGGTGACCAATGCTACGATACCATCTCCGACTACAACACCTATATAATCTTTCACGGGTAATATTATAAATTTTCCCATATCTTTCTTATTTTTACATATGGTTCATAAAAATATATATGTTTATCATTACGATGATGACATGTTTAATAGAATCTTTTTTTACCAATTTCATTTTTTATAATCATGTCTGTCTTTTAGATAATATTGGCTATATTTTCGGATTTAATGCCATTGTAATCAATCACAGTAAATATATGGGGAATTGTAACACACATTTTTGAATCGGGAATCGTTACTGGAACGGAACCGTTACAAAAAAAAAATTCCCGATTTTTCGGAACCAGGACAAAAAAAGCTAATTTCCCGGTTCTCAGTTCCGGTTTCACCCCTACACACACCCATATATATATAATCACAGTAAAGAAGACTATTCTATTGACCTATAACGATAAATTTCATAGTTTAGAAGTCCTTATAAATGTTTATTCATTGTTATTTTAGAATAACATGTTATTTAGTTTTTTGTTTCAGATCGCCGGTAATTTTCACCAGAGTAGAGTGTTCTTCGTTCAGACGACGCAAGCCTAACTCAGTTTATTAGGTTAGGTTCAATCATTTGGTTGTGGAAGTTCTTAAATAGAGATTTTATTTATTTTCGGTGTCACTAGAGATGTGGTCTTCCAGTTGGTTCTCGCGTTATCAATTGTGTGATTTTCTTTACTTTCGAATTTCATTTTCACGTTAATTAATGGTTTTTATATTGTTTCAGGTCTTAGAATGGAGAAAAGTGTGTTACAAAGCTTCTATTAAAGGTCTGACAGTGGAGAAGGTAGCTCTCTTTCCTTCTTATAACTTCAAATGAAGGAAAAGATTGACCACTCCTGCTAGCTTTCTAGGTATGTCGAACTTACATATCCAACATCTTACATATTTGTAATAGCTTTGGTTATTTCCTTCTTTCGTTTATAAAATCACATGTTCTTTTATTTATATAAGTCGGAGCTATGTCTTTGTCGTGTTTTTTTAGTGGGAGCCATATTAGAATCTTTAAATGTTGTTTTCGTTCATTAACTTAGTTGTGTTTTTTTTAACGGTCCTACCAATGTTAGTTATTGAAGATTCATGGCTGTGCTGAAGTATTGGGCATACAGGGTTTGCATATGCATTATTTTGGCTATTTTGGCTTTGTTGAATCCAGAAGCTTCCAATCGAAACAACTCTCTCTCTCTCTCTGTGTGTAAATATGTTGTGTTTAATCTTCAATTTGATTTTGTCTCCTCCCAACTCTCCCGTTTCTCATCTTTCACTGGAACTTTGCCTACGCATGTCTCTCTTTGATTTACTCCTCCGACTCAATTCACGCCCTTCGCTTTGTGGTTTCCGTCAATGTGAGCCAAACCACAAGGGGGCCTACCAGGCTACGATCTTGATTTGTACATCCATCTCTCTTCTCTCTCTCAGTAACGCAACATGCGAGTAATATTAACCATATGATTCATCGTATTCTGATATTGTCTCTGCAACACTGCAGGACCGCAAGTCCTTAGTTTTCTCTACAGCGACCCCGACGACTTCTCGGGCGCTCAACGCCTGCTCCTATTTATTCTCTCTGACTCTCTGACTTTGATGTGAATTTTCTCTACGATGCTAAAAGCCAACGTGTGCGACTACTCCGACACGGTTAGTTTTTCTGAAACTTTTTTTGTAAATGGTTTTCATTTTTTTTAATGTATTCATGTTTTTCTTTTACAACACTAATTTTCTGTAAAAGTTTCAATTTCTTTGGTGCATTGTCATTTTTTGTTTTTGGATCGTCCTAAATCAGGCTGATGCGGTGTTCGATTTGTTACAAACGCAGAAATGCATTAAAGGAAATTTTCATTGTTTTTCGTGTTATACAGTAAGGGTATGTCAGCTTCTCTTCCTTTGTGGGTTGATTATGAATATTTTTTTTCAAGTGTTGTTAGGTAATTCGACAGTTTCACTAAATTGCAAAGTTTTTCATTAGTATTTTTTCCTACATTTCCCGGAATTTAATTTGATTTTGAGTTTATTTTAGGCACGTGTTTCTCTGAAGTTAGATTGATTGAGCTTCGTTCGGTTAATTTTTTTTTAATAATATGTTATACAGAATTTGGCTTCTTATTATAGAGATGAGGTTAGTCACTAATTGTTTCTTTATTTCTTATCATCATTTTCGACGATATTAGTTTAAGTTTTTAATTGACTGATTTTATTATTATGTTATTAATTTTCAGTTGATTCTTGGGCAGTGTTAATTTTATATAGAATCTTAGTGACTTTTCTTTGGGGTTTTCAATAAAGCTATGCCTAACTTTGGACATTGGATTTTGTGTGTGCCTGAGCTTTTTTAACTATGTGATAATATCAATGTAGAGGTCTCATGGGCAATCTTCAAATTGTAGAGTTTTCATGGGCAATCTTTTCATTTCAAACTTTTCTCCAACAAAGGTAACTTCTATATTTGACCTTAGTCAATTCAAATAGAGAGTTCATTTAGATATTTCATTAAAAGTCTCTTACATTTTATTTTGCTTATTATGATTTCGATATAGTTATAAGTGTTCTTCAAATGTTTTTTTTTCCTTTCAGATTACTTAACCTAAGTTTATCATTTCAATGCAAGTTTTTTTTTTTTTACTAAATATTAATGTGCGGATATTTGCTGTCTTTTAATAGCATTCATAATTTTTCTTTATCTATTTTAGTTAGTATAGTGTAGACACTTACCAAAATATCATTAAGAGACTATGCATTAATATTCAATCCTTTGTTTTCTCTACAATGACGCGGACGACTTCTCAGACGTTCAATGCCTGCTCCTATTCATTCTATCCTACTCTGTCAATTTGGTGTGAATTTTCCCTACGATGCTAAACGTCAACATGTGCGACTTCACCGAGACCACCGATGCTGGTGAGTTATTTTGAAATTTCCAATAGATGGCTTTTTATTTTTTAATGTACTCAAGTTTTTCTTTTACAATAATTTTTTATATGAGTTTCAGGTAGATTCAACTGTTTTACAAAAAAGAAAAAAAGTTTTTACAGTCAAGCTGGCGATATTTATTTTGTTTTCAAATGTTGTTTCTTCATTTACAACCTATGACTATATAATACACTGTATATTATACAGTGAAGCCAATAATATTTATTCAAATGATGTTTCGTCATATATTTTGTATTTTGTATTTTGTATTAAGTATAAATAAACTTTATTTAAATACAAAAAGACTTAAAAGAAAAACAAATTACAACAATATATATATATATATATATATTGCTTTTTCATGTTCTTGCGTTCAATTTTTAAGCATGCATCAGCATCAAACTATTAATTTGAAATGTTCGTTTATTTATGCATCCAACTTTACCCTATTTAATATTTATGGGTATATCTTGGTCTATTTGTTAATTTCTTTTCACCTTTACCGCTTTACGCATTAACTAAAATATATTATCGCAGTGTTTCTAATTTGAACAGTTTTGAAGCGAATAAATAAAGTCCAATAGTAAAATTAATATAGATTTCTTCAGTCTATATCGCTTCGACGGTGGATCAAGAGGATGACAAGGACATGCGAAAAAAAAAAAGAGTTCGGGCAATCATTGATGATGTTCCAATCCTCAATCAGAACAATTCGACAAAGCTTGCCTTGGCAAGTATTAATGACATCATGAATTTGTATTAAAAATTTGTAGTAATTTTTTCACTTTCGAATTTCTTCATAGGGTTTCTCTTGCAAGAAAGCTATTACGTTTTCCATGAGTGTATTACACATCTTTTTTAGTCTTTCATATAAAGTAAAAGCTTTATAGTAATAAAATGATAATAGAGATATTTCATTTATACTTATGATTATTTTTGCAGCTGGAATATTAATTGTTACTATCTATATGCAAAATAGTTAAGATAAAATGGCTTGAGTATGATTTTAATTGTTTGTTTTTAAGTTTTTTTTTCTTGATATAATTTTTTTAATCAATTATATTAAATTTTCCAAAAAAATATATGTTTGCATTCAGTAAAAAAATATAAATTACATATTAGAAAAGAAGATTGATCGGTGACTACGTCGAATACTGGTGAATAGCTTTAAAAATAATAATTTATTAATTGTTTTTACATCACTGCGCAAAGCGCGGTGTCGGTCCACTAATTACTATAATTAGAAATGGGCATTTTTTTAAAACCTTGAGTCACAAATGGGCATTTGCCTCATTTACCCTTTAAATAATGTCTCCATTAAAAATAATATTAACGTGTAAGATTTGCCCCGCCCAAACACGTATTTTTTTTTATAAGTTTAAGTATCTACTGTTAAAGCAAAAACTATCTACTTAGATTCGTAAAACTATTTAACTGGAACTTTAAAACTGTCAAACCCAAGAATTGTAATTTCGGGTAAACTGCGGCTAAAATACTCAATGTTTCATTTATTTTTAATTATATACCCAAAGTTCTTTTTTGGTGGCTATAATACCCAAAGTTTATTCTGTTAACGCCAAATGTACCCACCGTTAAATATCTGTTATTTCGCCCGCGTGGCATATATTATAAGGAAAATTGCGGCTAAAATACCCAATGTTTCCATTTTTTTAATTATGTACCCAAAGTTTTTTTTAGTGGCTGTAATACCCAAAGTTTATTCCGTTAACGCCAAACATACCCATCGGCATATCCATCCATTTACCTATGAGATACCAATCGACAAGCGATATATTCGTAAAATGAAAAGTGTGAAACGACATCGGCAAGCGGTATTTAAAACCTTGAAGTAGATAATTTATATTTAACATTTATAAATTATATAATTTATAAAATGTAACATGTAAAATTCAATTATAACTATATAATAAAACATGTTAAAAATATAATAAATAACATTCCATGTAAATATTCATAATTAATAGATTGAAATAAAATTATAAAATATAAAATAACATTATGCTAGATATATTATATATTACATTTATAAATTACATAATCTATAAAATGTGTATATAAATGTTATTTTTATAAATATTTATAAACAATATTATAAATTTTATATTAAACCCTAAACCCTATTAAAAAAAATGTGCCACGCGGGCGAAATAATGGACATTTAACGGTGGGTACGTTTGGCGTTAACAGAATAAACTTTGGGTATTATAGCCACCAAAAAAAAAACTTTGGGTACATAATTAAAAAAAAATGAAACATTGGGTATTTTAGCCGCGGGAAAATAACAGAGATTTAACGGCGTGTTCGTTTTCGTTAACGGAATAAACTTTGGGTATTATAGCCACAAAAAAAAAAATTGGGTACATAATTTATGTTAAGAATAAAAATAAAATGATATATATTTATCACTAATAAATATTGCTTTCCTTAATATTTTCACATGATCAAAATATTCTATCATATTACATAGTATTTACGTATGTGAGGATAGCGGGCACTATAGTTTTGTTGTCATGAGACGGTTAGTCTCTGAAGGATACATTATACATGAGCCGCCGACTGTATCGAGACAGGTAGTCTCTGAATGGTACGTCGGGAGATGTTTCGCCACGGGCTGACTTGGTTAGGGTCGCGCCCTCGGCCCCCGTAGGCTTTATAGGCGTAAAAGCGCCCTGGTACAGTGCAGGGCCCAATATTATATTTTTCCAAAGTTATAAAATGATATTGCATGGAATTTCTTGATATGCATTATGGCGTGATTATTTTATATTAATTTGTGAGTTACAACAACTTTTACGTACTGAGCGTTACCTCACTCGTGTAGTTGTGTTGCAGAATCAGGTAAAAAAATATAATCTGCGGAGAGAGCGGAATTAGCGATGCGCATATACGGGTGCATATCGGTGGATGGCAAGATCTTGCAGCTGTGTTTCCGCAAATTTATTTCTACTATTGTAAAACCAAATAGCTCCAAATATTTATTTTCTAACGGAGCTTAGTCCCAAATACTAATAACGAGGAAATATATATTAATGTTTAAGGAGTTTATGTCTTATACATTTTTTCTCGGTATAATATTTTCTAAACCAGGGACTTAATTGAGTATTATGGAAAGAGTAATAAATCCGAGAAAGCGGGTCGTTACAAATGATATATATCGCCGCGACGGAAGGCGTGAAGGAATCTCTTTGGTTAAAGGGATTGATCCGCGAGTTCGGGATTGCACAAAATGAGGTGGAGTTGCTTTGTGATAATCAAGGCGCGATACACTTGACCAAGAACCAAATGTTCCATGAGCGGACGAAGCATATCGACATGAAGCTACACTTCATTCGAGATGTGGTCGCGGAGGGGTCCGTAGTTGTTAAGAAAGTTCACACGGACGACAATCCGGCGGATATGGCTACGAAGCTGGTGACGGGGATCAAGTTTCGACATTGTTGCGGCTTGATCAACGTCGCAAAGTTGAGCAACTAGAGGAGAAGACGGAGAGCGGTTTGGCGAAGATTCTCGTAGTGGTTCTCGATTCTTCTTAAAGCCAAAGTGGATATTTGTGATGATGTGGCTTTAAATAAGTAGGTCCCATTTGTGGGTTCTTATAAAGTCTAGCATTTTGGTTTTATGAGAAAGAGGTATTGAGAGTGAGAGAGAATAAGGTGAGAGAACTTCTTGAGAGAGAATCATAGAGAGAAAAGAGAAAGATTTGAGTGCTTGTAATCTTTGTAATCTCGGATTGATTTGATTAGTGAAACCGCTCTCCTTGCAGGAAGTAGGACATTTGATTTGGTCCGAACCTGGGTAAATTCTTTTGTCTCCATCTTTTATATTTCCGTCGATTGATTGTCTGGGATTTGAGCCACGTAGGCTATATATATACATATATGCTAGTATACTATCCGTAATCCGCGGGTATCCGACCCCGAAACATCACAACAGATTCTGTGAAAAAAGATCGAAGAGTAAGATCGGAAACCTCGAAGCAGATTCCGGCGAAGAGCGCGGCGTGGCGTGAGTCTCAGAGACGTGAAGTGGTGGAGAAGAAAGAAATGAATAGAGACCATGCTCATCCGTGAGCGCCGCCGCTGCTTGCTTCCAACCTACCATGAGTGCTCGTCGGGTTTCGCCGGCGTCCATAGAGAGGGAGAGTTAAGCCTTTGAAGGAAACTTTCGGTGGTGATCGATGAAGTCAAAGAAATGAAAAACTGAGAAGGAGGTGGCGGAGAGTTTTTGGACTATTGAAGAAAAGCGAGCTCAGGAGAAAAACGAAGAAAAATAAGAGAAAAGGAAAGACTCCATAGCCATTGATCGAAGAAGGAAAAAAGACTGATCGAAGCAGAGGCGAAGATCATTAGGGAAAAAAATAAAAATGAAAACCAATTGGGAGCAAAGTAGTGGATCTAATTCGAAGATTATTTATAAATTTGTCTAAAAACACTTACGGTGATCGTCAATGACCTCGAGGTGTTGGGAAATCTAGTGAGCGAGACACATGTGGTGCTCAAATTCCTTCAGAGTGTACCGCGCGTACACAAGAAAATGGCTATATATGGCAATCGATTCGCTCTTAGATCTCGAGTAGTTGTCCATCGAAGAACTCACAGGCTGGCTCCTAGTCGTATAGGAGCGCAGTGAGCTTAACTACCGAGCGCTCCGGTGGGCACTTACTCCTCGCGGAAGAAAAATGGAATGTCCGACAACAACAACAAAACGGGCGCTGTCAAAGATCGTTCGGCGCCTCCGACAAGAAGTTAAAATTTAAGTCCTCGTCAAACGGTGCTAAAAACAACATAAGTAAGAAGGATAATTGCCGTTATTGTGGTATTCCGGCCGTTGGTATGGAGTGCCGCAAGACAAAGCACGACCAGGACCACCATATACTACTACAAATATAAGATTTACTACGGAGATTCCACTACGCAAGACAAAAACCGTCATTGGAAATCAAGTTTCGACAACAAAAATTTTTATGCGTCGTCGGATTTAAAAAAAATACTTTCGACAAAGAAAATTTTAATGCATCGTCGGAAGAAAAATGTATCCTCGGCTAACTAATATTTTCCGCGGCGAGTAGTGTTCCAACGGCGAGAATATTTCCGCCGTTGGAATGGAAAGCGACATTCATTTCCAACATTCATTTCCAACGACACTTATTAGTGTCCTTGGAATTACTCGCCGCGGCAAACTTAAACTAGCCCCGACGAGAGTTGTGTTTTAACCCAAAAACGAGTCGCAAACTGTCATTTCGCACGAACCCTAAGGTGGCGTTTGGTTACGTTCCCAGAGTCCAGTTTCTCGTTTTGGTTTCAAACAGTGTAATATTGGTTTCACATATCACGTTTAGTTACTTATCTCTATTTTCGCAGACCGATCTCACAGACTAGTGAAATTTTAATGAAGCAAATCAGAAAACAACTTGAAGTTATTTTCTATATTTTTGTCTTCAACCCAATTATACAAAATATACCGGTAATAATATATAGTATCATTCTATAATATAGTAAATTATATTATTTATAATAAGATATTATAATAATATCAACTCATTACTTAAATTATTAAAATTATTTGTATAATTGATATATTACTTGATATTAACGAATGAACTTAAATTATTCTTATTACTAAATACTAACTTAATTATAATGATATAAATTCATGTAGCATTTTTTTTACTACTTTATATTATATTATTTAAACATGTTATTAGATAATTGAATTTGAATATATTGTTGTAGTAATGTAAATATTTTTTGCCATAATATTAATATATATATATATATATATATTACATTCAAATCAAGCATACCTTCTTTTTAATAACATAAATTATGTTTGATTTCATTATTATAATTATTTTTTATCTTAGTTCAACCACACATAAACAAACAGGGTAACCAAACAGTGTTTCAAAAAGTCAAACTCTCAAACTAATTTGCGAGACTGAACTCTCATACTGGTTTCCTAAACCAAATTTCATCTAGCATAAGTCCGGGATCGTAAGACGCTCAGGCGTGAACATTGGCAGAAGCTTGGGGCTTGAGACGCTCAGGCGCGAACTTCGACCAAATACCGAATAACATATCTTTGGCATAAGTACGAAATTGTAAGAACGCTCAGGCGCAAACATCGGCAACAGACCCAGAACCTGATTCTGCTATAAGTCCGGGATTGTAAGACGCTCAGGCGTGAACACCGACATAACCTCGGGGGGGGGGGGGGGGGGGGGGGTTGACACGCTTAGGCGCAAACTCCGACCAAAGTTTGAAGAACATATCTTTGCCATAAGTCTAAAACTATAAGACGCTCACGCGCGGACATCGATAAAATACCAGAACCTGATTACGGCTTAAGTTCGGGATTGTAAGACACTCTAGCGCGAAAACTGGTAGAAGCTCAGAGGTTAAGACGCTAAGGCGCGAACTCCGACTAAAGACTGAATAACGTAATTTTGGAACATGTTCAGAAACATAAGACGCTCGAGCGTAGAATCTGGCAAAGATCAGGTAAGTAAGCACACCCGGGCGCGAAATTCGACAAAAAAAAAATGGGGGGTTAATGTTATGGATGATTATTCCCGAAATAAATTTCGGCCCAAAAAGTCCCCTAGAGGCCCATATATATTAAAACCGAGAAGCCCAAAAACTGCGGAAACGATTTTAATTATTAAAATAAAGAGTATTAATAAAACGCACCGTCCCCGCGCCGTAAAGGGGCATCAAGACTCATTTTTGCGCCTAGTAAGGTTACTCCGAACCGCCACGGTGCGAAACCCGCGTCGCCGCTGGGTGAAGGACCAAAACGCTATTTTTTATTGCTCCTAGGCCCCCGCCCTCTCCTATAAATAGGAGCTTGATTTCATTCAAACGGTAACTCTGATTCAGACGCTTTATACAGCGATAAACATTGTTTTCTCTCTTCTATATATATTCCGACAGGAATACCCGACTAAGGTCGGAACGGAGGCGTTATCAAGATTGGAAATGTCGATCACCGACCTGCCCTTCGGAGGCTCTGGTTTTCATCAGTCGCCGACCTATATCCCGAGTCCCATGACTTTGTGGTAACGGGTCGGAGGATTAAACTGTCCTGGTCTGACGGTTAGCGAAGGGTCCGATCAGGGTACGATCACCGACCTGTCGTACGGTGGTTCTGATTCTCAGCGTAATCGACCTATATCCGGAGTTTTAAGACTTTTTCGTAACGGGTCGGAGGACCCTGTCCTAGTGCGACGGTAAACGGAGGGTCCAATTTACCAGAGGAGCTAGCCAGAGGGGAAGCGCAGGAGGAATCGCCGAATCCCCAGAAGAAGGTCGAGCGCCGTCCTATTTTCGTCTCCACCGCCGGCCCCCTAGCTCACCGGAGGAATCGCCGACTCCCTAGAGAGAAGGCGTCGGGGGAATCCACAGCTCCTTCACAATCAGCTCCAGGCTCGCCCAGGCTAGCCCAAGAACGACTCAATCAACGTCTACTTTGAACTACGAGATGACTTGATCCCACTTGGCTGCAAGCGGGTACGTAGACAGCCTCACCACACTAAACGAGGCACGACATCACATCATCATCACCCTCGGCTCTGCCAGTCTTCGACTGCTCCAACTATGATCGTCGACCTGCCCTACGGAGGTTCCGGTTCCCTGCGGCAGCCGACCATATCCCGAGTCTTAGGACTTTCCGGTAACGGGTTGGAGGACCCAGTTTTGGGCCAACGGTAATTAAGCTGATGGTCCAATCCGCCAGATCCTTAAAGAACAGTGAGTCAAGCATCTAGCCCAGGAAAGTCAACAAATAGCGATGGGCCTGGCCCAATATCTAGCTTTGGATCGCTACAATATTTGATCCATTTTTCGGGATCAACACTTCCAATTAATTATTTTGACTAATTATTCTACGTTTTAAGGTATTTTGAGCAATTAATTAGTTATTTTCAATGCTACATTTTAAGGAACATAATTTTTAATTAATTCAAAATATTTTATTTTATTATAATTGATATTTTAAAGCAGTAATTAATTATTAAAAATTTAAAACATAAATAATAAAGGAAGGGTATATTTGTCTACAATTCAATTAATTGGTAGTTTTAATTATTATAAATATATTTGGGCATTTAAAAAAAAATTGATTAAAATGGGCATTTGGCTCATTAACCTTAAAATATATATATTTTTTTTCAATTTATAAATAAACCAGGTACTTTTGCCACAATATATTAAAACTGTTACAAATAATAGCTGTTTGACCGTTGGATGCGTGGCTGCGGCTGGTGGCTTAGACGCCGCGTCCAATAACGTCCGCAATGGGACGCGTGCGTGCCTCTCACGCTCAAGGCGGGACTCGAACGGCGTGCTCTTATTTCTGACGCGGGCCAGCTTGATTTGCAGCTGATGAAACATTGATAAGATTATATGTGATATTTAGTTGAAAGAAGAAAACTTCTCCTTGTATAAGAGGCATGTTTTTCTTGCATTCCACAAATATTCGAACTTATACGTGTTGATATGATATGATTTGACATATATAATTATTACACTCTAAAAGATCAACTAACTTATTTTGTATTCTACCTCAATACAGAGATTTTCCATTGATAAAACTTTTCTTAGTTTGAATTAATCACGTTTTTAATATTATTATCATTATTTTGCGTTAAATTATTATCAATATTATTTATGAAATTGTTGGCATCTTAGGTAATATTATTAAAGTTATGGACTAACATGTTGCAATTTATCTATTATTGCTTACCATTCCAATGGCTATCTAAACTCTGAACTCCAAGTCATAAACTACCAAATAAAAAAAGAGAAACATAGTCATCACTCTTCAGGAATTTGTTGGTCTTTCAGAGCAAGCAATTATAACTTCAGTCTTCAGGTAACATGTTTATCAAATACTTAACCCTATACTAATGAATTATATTTCATACACCATGAATTTCTATTCTAGATAATTAAACTAAATATATTTCATACGCAGATCGAGTTACTAATATATATTAGTTTCCTAATCATATTTAAATTGCAGATAGGGATATTCTAAGGTAAATTTACTAATAAATATGTTATAATCAATAGGTACACGTAAGTATTGAATTAATATTATGCATGTATTTTCGTCTCTGCTTTTATTGATCTAGATGGGTCCTCGTAAGTCGTAATTGACTGAATATTCTGTTTTTCATTATTCCTGTACTAAAAAAACTCTAACTTATCATCTTTTATCTATTAATGTTATATGATACATAATTATATATAATTATACGAATATTGTAGATTTTGCTAAAAAAAAGATTCAACTTACATTTGAAGGGTCTCAAAGTACTATGGCCGTTAACGACATAACCCGGCGAAATGGTGACGACAAACCAACGATTTGGAGCTTTGACTATACCGAATCTTTGGAGAGCAAATACGCGGTAAATCTTTCATAAATGGTCTATATCGTCATAATAATAAGTAGGGTAAACTGCGGCTAATATACCCAATGTTTGATTTTCTGCGGATTATGTACACAATGTTTATTTTCGGCGGCTAATGTACTCAATGTTTGATCCGTTATATATTTTTGGGTTTTCCATCAATTGACCGTTAGAGAGTTATATGTACACTATTCGTATTTTTTACATAACTCACTCATGTTTTGTCCAAATTTTATGCACGACCTATGGTTGGAAACATAAGAGATAGATCTACAACTTTTGTGTTTTAAGTTTTATAAAATAAGTTTTAAAAAAAAATACGAAATTTCAAGTACAACGTAAAACTGGACACTAGTTTAATGCAAAATATTTGTTTCGAGCAAATGTTAACATACTTAACGACTTTTTATGATGAAACATAAAAGTAAAAAGTTGTAGATAAATATTTTATCTTTCCAACGGGTGTTTATTTATACATTTTGGATAAAAAAAATGAGTGAGTTATGCCAAAAATATAAAATATTATTTCACATCACATCTTTTATATGGACGTGAAGGTGGTGGAACAACACGAGGCTTGTAGAGAAATGTGGCTTCGCGAGAGACAGGCTGGTGGAGAACTTCATGTGGAGTGTGGTTACGATACTCGAGCCGGAACTCAGGTATTGACGGAGAAGACTCGCACAACTCGGCTGTATGATCACTGTCATTGACGATGTATTCGACGTCTATGCCACGCCCGACGAGCTCAAGCCCTTCAGCGATGCTCTCCTCAGGTTTGTGCGGTGCAATCCCAAACTTTTAGTTATGCGGGATTGATTAAGTAGGCAAGCTTTTGAAAATTTGCAGCTTGCAAATGTTTCCCTTAGAGTTTCCCGCCACACTAATATCTTAAATATTTTGATTATTGGGCGCACCTCTCTCTATAGATAATTTATTGATAGCATAAATAAATTATCTTTATTTATTAACGATATATAAGTACTTAAGTTATTATATATTTATAATTTATACGGTTAAAATATTTAATTTTAAATAAATATTTTTACACAATATAGAGGAATTGACAAATATATATATATATATATATATATATATTCACGCCGTCATAATTGATGTTGTAGTCTATTCCTCCAAATAGTGTGAACAAACAGGTATTTTGTGCTATTTTTGACAATCAATAGATCGAATTCCGCATTTTGATATTTCAAAAATGATAACGAAATTGTGAGCTTAAGCTTGACTTAGTCCGGGTGACGACCAGAACCCAGGACGGGCAGAAACACTTGCGAGAAGTCAACCCGGGTACCGACCAGAACAAAAGACGGACAGAAGTTCAACCAAGCTCGGGTGAACACATGAAGAGAATCCGCATAGAAGGCAAGCTCAACCCGGAGAATACGAGCAGGTCAGCTCGGGGACAGAAAGATTGTCCGTGCAGGAAAGGGAAAGTCTACCCAGAGAAGAAAACGCGTAGCTTGAAGAGCAAGCAAATAAAGTCAAAGATTTGACGAGATTATTTAGGGTAGTTTCCAGATTTAGTGCGATTCTGTTAGCTAGGGTTTTGCCTATGTGAGGCCTATACAAACCTAGTTGTGTACTCTGTAAACTAGAGCGAAATAGTTTAGTTGAGTAGTATTTGAGTCCATTAAGTTTTGAGTTTATCTCTTTGTAATTACCTTCAATATTAATCAGAGAATTTCTTCTCCCAAATTCGTGTTCGTAATTTTGTTTGATTCGTGGTGATTATTCGTGTTATTCGCAGATCCGTGATTTGGGATCCAACAGAAATACCTTATTTTAAAGATGAAAATCGCATTTACCGTATAATCGGTATTTGGTGTATGGTTACAGTAATATCAGTTTTCCCCCCATTTACCGCTTTTAATATTTGTATCTACATAAATTGACTACTAATATCATATAATATATATTACACATAAACAAACTACTAAAAACTAATCTTACACATAAAGAAACTACTAATATTACATAATATTACACGAAGAGATAAACAGATAAGAAATTTTACCGTGTTCATAGGTAAGGTCCATAGAAAATAATAAAATATAATATTAGAGTTAGTTAAAGCAGTAAATCGGGTAAGCGATCGCGATTTTCACATTAAAACCGAAAATCATGTTTTTATCTAATTCGGATCTTCGGTTTATTCTCGTTATATTCGATTTTAACCGTTTTAATAATATACAAAAAAAGGATTTATAATTTCTTTTGTTCATCCCTACATCTCCAAGTTATCAATTTTCGCTGCAAATATCAATATCTGTTTTTCCATTTATTTATTTTCAATCGTTTTGTGGCGATGGTGTAATGTGTAATATGCACAGCTGGGATATAAATGCAATAGAGAAGCTACCATATTACATGCAGATATGCTTCTTCGCCTCATACAATACCGTCAACGACATTGCTTTCGATGTGCTTAAAGAGCAAGGCATCCTCGTCAACCAATACTACAACAAAATGGTATACATGCAAAACCCTAACTTATAGGCTGAAAATTTCTACCTACTTTCTGCCTTTGTACCTTTGTCCCGATTTGCACTCGATTCTACTGTAAAATAAGCCGTTTTCATTTTCTACCGTAAATAGGATTGAGACAGAGCCAAAACTTTTGGTTTTGTCCGGACTCCGGGTTTCGGTTATATATATTTAATATCATTAGGGTTTTAAGTAAATTGACTTTCTTCTTACCCACTTCGTCCACCTCTTTGATGTGATTTGCGGTTCCCCGCACTCTTATTATAATATATACATATATATATATATATTTGTATTTTAAATTTATTATTACTTTTTAAAAATTTATTGATGTCTCGAATATGTGAGTTTAAGCTTGACTTAGTCCGGATGACGACCAGAAGCCAGGACGGGCAGAAACACTTGCGAGAAGTTAGCCCGGGTACCGACCAGAACAAAGGACATACAGACGTTCAACCCAACTCGGGTGAACACATGAAGAGAGTCCGCATAGAAGGCAAGCTCAGCCGGAGCATACGAGCAGGTCAGCTCGGGGACAGAAAGACTGTCCGGGCAGGAAAGGGAAAGTCTACCCAGAGAGGAAAACGCGTAGCTTGAGGAGCAAGCAAATCAAGTCAAAGATTTGGCGAGATTATTTAGGGTAGTTTCCAGATTTAGTGCGATTCTGTTAGCTAGGGTTTTGCCTATGTGAGGCCTATATAAACCTAGCAGTGTACTCTGTAAATTAGAGTTGAGTCGAGTAGAGTTGAGTCCATTAGTCTTATCTTTTGTAATTGCCTTCAATATTAATCAGATAATTTTTTCTCCCAAATTCGTGTGATTCGTGGTGAATATTCGTGTTATTCGCAGATCCGTGATTTGGGATCCAACAGAATAATTTTGTTCCAGAGTTCTTCTCTTGAATTTTTCCCTCCTAAATATAAAATAAATATTGAGATTTTAGTCGACATGTTTTTTCCACGACTGAAAAAGGGCTAAAATCACGGTTCCTTCCCCCTAATATCAATCACCATATAATAATCCACGCACAAAGCTATTTGGGAATGGACCACTAGTGGGCAGAGCAGATCAGGTCGTACGTGGTGGTCGAAGAGTACATGGAGAACGGTCGGGTCTCGGTTGGCGTGCCGATGATTCTCATGCATGCATGCTTTTGGGTCATTTATCCGATATCTGAAGAGACCATTGAGCGCTTGATGGAGACTCCAAGCATTGTGCGCCAATCCGCTATTATATGCCGACTTGCAGATGATTTGGGGACTGCTTCGGTAAGAAATTTTTTTTTTAAGGAAGTTCTACGTCTACATTGAGTTAAAAAAAAAAAGAATTATATATACATGTTATAAATATAACCCTACAATTAATATTCTTTTTTTCTCAGGTCGAGCTAGAAAGAGGTGATGTTGCGAAATCAATCCAGTGCTACATGCATGAGGCCGGCGTCTCGGAAGAGGAGGCTCGAAAGCACATAAAGCACCTGATCGCCGAGAACTGGAAGCAGATGAATGAAGACCGCTTGAACTCTCCCTTCTGTCGCGTCTACAACGACATGTTCGTTAATGCTGTGAGGATGGCGCAATCGATGTACCAGTACGGGGACGGCCACGGGGCTAAGCAGGACGTTTACACCAAGGACAAAGTGCTTTCTATATTCGTCAACCCGATTCCCTATCCTCACGAAAACCGCCAAGATTAGCAAAGTAGCAATCTATAAATAGTATAGATAAATTATATATATATATATATATATATAGATGAATGAGGATAAAAAATGAATGATTGCCTAATTATGTCTGCGTGAGAAGGTCTGTTCGAGCCGTATAGTTAGAATAAGGTCTCGACCTACAAAAATTTATGTTGTACTCTTGTGTGACACAGTGATAAATAAGCGAACGAGTCTTTGGTTCGATTTTCATAACTATTTATACATATTATCCTATTTTTTTGGTTTTTTCAATTTTAGAACCGAAAGCCGCGCTATTGAAGTTTAAACCAATTTTACCTATTATTGATATATCGACTTTTAATTCAATTTTTAAATTAAAATTTACCCGTATTTTGACAAAATACAATATAATCATCATATATTTGAAAAATCAAATTACTATACGACATAATCTATAGTAAAAAAGAAAAATTAACAATGAAATAACAATGAAATAATTCAAAATGGAATCAATTCTCTTACGGCCTTTATTCATTCTTATTCAAGCAGAAATATATATGCAATATGAATAACAAAAAAAACGTCCAGAAGTGACCTTATTGTTGAAAATATAAACTTGATTTAATAAGTATCTAGAATTTTCTAGTAAAATATAGGGTGTCCTAGTATTTAGTTGTTTCTAGAGTCTTCTTGTAATATCTCAGTATTCTAGAATTATCTTGTATGTCTTAGAAGTGCTAGATTAATAGTCTTGTATTTCTAGAAGTTCTCAATACTCTACTAAGTCCGAAAGTAATCACGTAATTAATTTAGTATCTAGAAGCCTCCATTGAACTCCATAAATAGAGGCTTCCTCCCACCATTTGTAATCAAGCCCAACAAGTGATAATACAATACAAGTTTATTCTCTCCCACCAAAGTTCCACCTTTTCGAAATTACTTCCCAACACTTATATTATTCTAATTTATCAGAGACATATTATTAGTCCCAAAAATGTGGATCCGGATTAAAAACCCGGATCCACTTTTTTTTTTTTAAGTCGGACCCGGAACTATCCGGGTCCGGAAAAAGTCGGACCCGGATAGGTATGGTTCCGGCCTTTAAAAAAAATAACTTAAAAGCTATAATATGGGCCGTCGATCTCGCGATCCGGCGGCCCAGATTAAAGGACTACACATTAAATAAACAAATTAAATAAATAAAAAAATATTTTAAAAAACCTGGAACCGGATTTATCCGGGTCCGACCTTTTCCGGAACCGGATTAATCCGGTACCGGGTTTTGGGCGGCAAACTTTTTTTGGTCCGGTCGGGTACCAAATTTGCTCACATTTTTGGGGTTACATATTATCAATCAATAATGTAGACTTGTAAAACAAGCTTTAACTAATAAATATCAAATAATTTTATTTTATTTTTCTCGAAATCAAATTACTTATCTGATATTAGATGCTCGCTTTGGCCATACTCGCATTACAAATCGTGGTGGAAGGTTTAACACATCAAATAAGCAATCACCAAAAAAAAAAAATTGGACTTCTAAAATTAAGTAATATTGTCTTACGTACTTATAACGATGAACACCGTAATGAATCATTACTATTGGCATATCTTCCAAGTAATAAAATATGAAACAAAGTCGTTTTACGAAGTATTATATCGTGCATACTGATGTAAATTCCCAAACTTTATTTATTATCGATAATTATTTAGTACCACATAAAAGTGCTTGAGATATATCGATTAATACATTGCAAAAAACACAAAACAAGGGGAAATACTTTATGAACTCGTCAATAAGCCTCGGCTGGAAGGCGAGGGGTGATAAGGACGTCAAGTGGAGAGGCTCTGAGGTTAGTCAGTGCCGCGCTCTCGGTCATGTCGACCGGCTCGTCGGATGGTGTGGTGAAGTCAAAGCTTTGAATGAGCGAAGCGAGAGTGAACTCAGAGAGTTGAAGTGCGAACGACATTCCGGGGCACATCCTCCTTCCGCTTCCAAATGGCATTAGATCAAAGCTTTTCCCACGGACATCGATGTTTTTTGCTTCCCCGGAAAGGAACCTCTCGGGTTTGAACTCATGTGGGTCGGCCCACACTCTCGGGTTGCGTTGGATATTCCAGAGGTTGACGAGGAGACGAGTCCCCGCTGGAACATGAAAGCCGGCGACAGTGCAATCCTCAATGGATTCCCGGGGCAACAATAGCGGACCCGGTGGGTACAACCTTAGGGTTTCTTTGATAATGGCTTGGAGATAGGGAAGGTTCTTGAGGTCTGATTGTTCAACTTGCCTCTCTCGTCCGACATGTTCGTCTAGTTCTTGTTGAGCCTTTTTCAGGGCTTCTCGGTTGTTGAGTAAAAGAGCAAGAGTCCACGTCATCCCCACCTTCGTTGAGTCGGTGGCCGCCATAACAATAGACTGCGTACCGACAAAAAATTGTTACCGACGCATATGCCTAAATGAATCGGTTTTCGTCAGCTTTAAATGAATATGGATTGCCAAGATTTAATGACGGGTGAAGCAGACACAAACTCAAGAACCCTATGGGACACAATTAGACAAGTGTTATAAATATATTTTAATTATCTCTTTAATTTTAAAATTTGAAATTGATTATGACTTGAGTTTGTGTTGCTTAATTGATCAGAAATAATATTGTAAGTTAGTTGTAAGATTATATATTAACAAAATGAGTGAAATCCGACGAGTAACTGAACATACCATGGACGAAGCTTTGTTGATTGTATCAACATCATAGCCTGAATTCTCTAACCCTTCTGTGTCAAGGATCGAAAGCATTGTGGACATAAAGTCGTGATTATTACCATCACCTGAAACTCTACTTCTCTTGTGCTCTCCAAGCCATCTCTCGGCCATGCTATCAAGCATTCTTGCGATCTCTTTCATGGCTTTCTCATGGCCGCCCAAGTCCAACCACCGAAGCCACGGAATCGCATCGGACACCATAAAACCCCCCATATACTCGAAAAATTCTCTCAACGCCTTCCGACACCGATCGCCATCGTTATCGCTTGCCGTCGTTGACATGGCTTCCTGATATCGCTTCCCGATGACCATCCTAAACACGATGTTTAGTGTCAAGTCACCAATCCAATTCTTCATGTCCGTTGTCACTGCATGGCCGACTTTGCTGTTGTTAGCCCAAAGAGCGTGGAGCTCTTTCACAAGAGTTCGGACCTCCGACTCCCAGATGGGACGGAGATTCTCGAGGCGGGCGTTTGAGAGAAGCTCTACCACAGCGATCTTCCGGGTTTGGCGCCAATACAGACCGTATGGGCTCATCGGGAACATGGCATATTTGTAGGTCATCGCGTCCGTGGCTATGCCTTTGGGGCGGTTCAAGAAGACCTTGTCTTTTGTCGTGAAACATTCTCTGGCGATCTCCGAGTTGCTTACAACTAGGGCTCGGTGTACGCCCATCCGTATGGTGAAGATTGAGCCGTGCTTTTCCGCCATTTTGGTCAACGCTCTGTAGGCTGGTAGTGGGCCCTGCAGGAGCGGGAGGTGGCCGACGATAGGCCACGCTCCTGCGGCTTCTGGCGGCGAGGGAGAAGTGTTTGAAGGTTTCCTTCGTATAAGATGATAGAGAAGCAGCGCAGTGGAAAATATTATAGCGACTAGTGAAGGGCTAAAAACTAGATATTCATGAAGATCCATTTTCTAGGGTTGATAGAAGATGTAGAACTTAGACGTGCGTATTTATAGACTTATTTTTATTTCACGCACGTGGATACAGTTGAGTAGTCTTACTTGTGAAGATGCATGTATTAGGAATAGTCAAATAATTTATGTTATCAATCACAGTCCACTTGCAAGGGCACAAAATAGAAAAGTAAACTAAAAGAAAAAAAATGTCCCTATAATTAAGGCTATAGTTGGAATTTAGCGAAGGAAACTAAGAGCGTTGTTGAAAGGGCACAATTTTTAAGTATCCATGAGATTCCATTTGAGTATTAATATGTAAGATTACAGGGAGTAACCTACGATCTTATAAACGGTTAAACCTATATGTATTTGCATATACATGAGATTTTTAGCATACCCTCCAATTAAAGTGACTTTTTAGGTTCAATCATATTCTAGTGGATCCATTATTTTAGACCACTGCTCGTTTGAGTTTAATCATAGTTTAATCATGAATTGTCAAATCATATTAAGTATCATGTAGTTATTGTACTTCCACCTTAAAATTAATTTACATTGAGAGAGGTAAGGCCGGCCTTGAGATTGTCGAGGCTCATAGCAAAATATTTTTTTATATATATAAAAATGATACATTCAAAAGGCCGGAAAACATCACCGAATGTAATCAAAGTTTTAGATAATTTAAAATGAGGCATTTAACGTTTTTAGGTGTAAACATATAAATATAGATCGGTATATTTTTTTGGGAAGCTCAGGAGCTCTAAGTAAGCGCCGTCTCCTCCCTAGCTTATAGAAATGGCCGCCTTTAGCAAGGAGAATAAACCATGATGTTATAAACGTTGCTTTGAGAATCTTAACACAGAATAGAAAAGTAAACTAAAAGAACAAAAACATCCCGCGGCAATAGTTCACAAATTTAGAATTTAGAGAGAGAGAAAAAAAAGATACAGGCAGCTTCTGTGGAATGGAGAGAGATAAATCTAGAGTACTTGGACTAGGAAAGGTTTGGTGTGCAAACTCCAAACTTTGGACACATATATGGCCGTCTAAATTTACATTTATTTAAACTATATATAAATATATATATATATATTATGTATACTTAGGATTATGTTAATATAAAAAAAAGTATTTAAATTGTACTCAACTGTCATTTTTTAATGTGGATGACACTGACCAGGTACTATAGTTCGGTGCTCGTTTGAGTTTAATGTAAGAATATGTGATATTATTGGCCAAATTTATATGTGTAAAGGAACACGTCTCATGTGATTTGAACTCGGACCTCTTAAAGAGATTTTAATGGAATCACCACTAGACCAAACAGATTCAGTAAGTTGTCGGCTAAAGTATTGCAGCGAGAATATGTAGTACCCAAGTTGCACATAGTTGTAATGCATATATTGTTATGTGGGGACCGTGGATCCATATTTTCTCTTTTTCAAAATATCAACGTTTCAACATTTAATCAAATCATTAACTGAAAGATTACTAGTTTTATTTATTAATCCTTAGAACACAATCATTAATATTTATTTATTTCAATAATTTTTTACTCACACAAGTTGGAATATGCTTAAGATATGCGCGAGCGCCTTTCGAAACATCCGGGAGCATCTCTCAAAAGGGCATCTCAAACACGCCTCTCGGCGGTTGCTTGCATGAGCGTTTCCCAAGAATTCTGCAAGGGACAAAGCTTGGTGAAAGCAATCATAGAAATTATTTGAATCCAATGCAGTACTCTTTAATTATAACCGAGCCTTCGAATGTCAAATCAAATGCAACTTTTACACAAATTGCACAAAGCTAGGTGAAAGCAATCAACAATTACATTGTGGTGAAAAAGAGAGAGAGATTCGTAGCTGATTGACGCCAAGAATCAAAATTTCACGAGTTTGATAATAAAATGGATATTTTAACATAACAATAGACCTTTTTATTTTTTCGTTTATGCTTAAGTAATTAAAATTGGCGAGAATCTGACTTTGCAATAAGCACGCGTATGTCCATCATTCATACAGATTTATGGGTACACATATTTTGTTATTGGCGTGTTTGTGGAACAAATTACTTTTTGTCTCTTATGGCAAAAGTTTTTTATTTTCGGCTTTGACCTTGGACTCCACTTTACTATTCTTGACTCAATATTTTGAGTAGTCTCACATTGTCTGTAAAACCCTTAAAATATCATAATATATATATAAAAAAAAAAGTCAGATTTTGGCAGAGGGGTAATCAAGTCCCCTCCACCTCTCTCCTCTCCATCATTCGCACCATCTCTCTCTCTTTCTTCCCGGTTTATTTTCTTCTCCCATCAAAGATTCAAAGCTCCATAACTCGGTCATCGGAGCTCCGATCGGAGCGTGGTTGGTGGCGTCGGAAAGCTCTCGAGAAGACGAGTCTACTGCTAGGCGAAAGTTGACCGGAGGTGGCGGAGTTTGACCGGAATAGTTGCCGGAAGGTTCGGTTTCATAACTCGAGATCTATTTCGTTTGGGTTCGATTTTGAGAAAACTAACACCGGAATCATGTTCATGAAGCCTATTAGAGTCCGTTGGTGGTGCCACCTCGCCGTCGTCGTCGCCGGCCGCCGCATCGATTTCCGATCCCGGATTTTATTGAGGGGTTTTGAAGCCCTCGTCGAGGAGATCGAAAGCCCTCGATCGGAATCGTCATCGGACTCTCGGTAAGCCCGAATTTCCTTGACCTAGTTTCTGATTTTAGGTGATCAAATTAAGTGTGTTCTGGGCCTTGATTGATGAAATTGACCTCGCCATTGCGTTTAGAACAGTCGAATTAAGCTAGGAGAAGCATAAATTTGTCGAATTGATGCCCGTTTTGCTGCCTCGTTTTGCGTGCCCGACGGTAATTCGGCCCGGGTTAATTTTTAGTGTATCGGGTTTTCAATTGACAATTTGAATCCCAATCTTAGTCGTATTTGACTTATGAATGGTATCGGTGTTATAGCTGGCACGGATAGTCGTCCCGTGGTCGCCTCGAAGACTGTGCTGCCTGAACCACCCGTTTTGACTAATTCAACAGATCCCGAAGTCTCTAGTCATCAATCTCAGGGCCAAGACGAACCCGCATCATCGACTAGCTAGTCGATCGGTCAAAGTTTCCACGGATTGAGGTAGGGGCTATTACCTTTTCTCGCTTTTAAAATGAATGTAGAAACCAACGATTTAATGAAGATTGAACCGGATAGGTTAAAAATTGGAATAAATGAAATGATTTGATAATTAATAAAATTAATGTTATATAGTCGTCGCTTGATAGCGAGGCTGGATACCAGGTATGGTTGCATCGGATTGATGCTGGTTATATTTTATGTTTATGGTTACGTCGGGATGACGTATGTTGATGTGGTACCCGCTTCGGGCGGATGATGATTATTATGATATTGGTACCCGCTTCGGGCGGATGATGATTATTATGATATGGTACCCGCTTTGGGCGGATGAGCTGCTAACGAGCAGCTGGCTACTGCGCAGTAGGCCGGATATGGATATGGATATGGATATGATTGGTGACCCAAAAGTCAACATTTCGACCCATGGCGAACTGGCCGTCTTTAGTGGTGATTAGGATCCCGAGTCGAGGACGAGTTACGGTTAGGGACTTCGAGTCTACCAGTTCTCGTTGCCTTGAGATTTGATGGGATATAGTGGAGTAAAGGCGCGAGCTGACTCGGCATGGTCCACCGAAATGATTTGACTTTTGTGGAGAATATTTATTTATTTATTTTATTGTTGAAAGTGATAAAATGATTGAAAATGACGATTAAATGGTTTATGTTGACATTTAATTTGTTTAATTTATTTTATTGAATTTTGATTAATAAAGGTTCGGTAAAGAGAATTGGTAATAGATTCCCTACCTAGCGTGTGTTGCTCACCCCTTCCATATACATCTTTTTTTTCCTTCCAGCCACAGGTAGTGCATAGTGTCGGACTCCGGACGAGGAGTAGTTTGATTCGGGAGGTCCATGTGTTGATTTTGCCTATCCGTACCTTTAATGTTCATCGATGTGAATTTCCTAATTTGAGTTGATCTTTTATTTCGGACATGTAATGGATTAAATTATGGATATTTGTGATGGTGGTACTTTGTACTTGTCGTTTTTATGGTGTTGTATAAACTGTGGTCGTTGATATTGTATTGTCGTTTTAAGTCCCATGGGCAAAAGTTATGTGTTTGTTGACGTGGACGTTGAATATTCAATGGTATCATTTAAATGATGATGTGTCATTGACCGGTCCAAGTTTGAAAAGTCGTTGTTTTTGTCTTATTCTACTAACCCCCATCTAGGGGCGTTACATTGTCCTTTTACCTGCTTTGGTAAAGCCTAGCAAAAAGGTTATCTTGTCCTTACTTGCTCATGTGAAGGCTAGAGAAAATGTTGCTCATTTTACCCTCAAGAATTATATCGTTGGTGTTTTGAAAAGGGAAGAGAATGGTTTGGTGTGAAAAGGAGGACTCTTTTACCCTCTGTTGTTGACCGTTGTAGTGCTGCAAGGAAAGAGAAGGCTTTCTCTTTTATATGCTCTTGGTCTCTTATGGAACTCATCTCCTCACACTCTACATTGAAGAATACTCTTTGAAAAATCCTTGGTAGAAGGTGGACGTCGTTCAAGCACTTGAAGGCTGAAGGGAGTTCGGTCAAGACGTTCTTGCAAGGAAATCTTGCAGCGTTAATCAATCAGAAGCTGAAGAAAAGCTGTGTTGTTCAACACGTTGCAGCATTAAGGGGGAGACTTTTATGTTTATTTAATATTGAATATTCATATTGTAACAATCTTCTGTAACGCTTTGGTTGATTAATCTGAGCTACTGCTCCCCAGAGTAGATTATCCAACATGGGATTTTGCGAACTGGGGTACCAAAAAATCCCGTGTCCTGTTTATGTTTAAAATTATGTTCTAACATCGCATATAACATAAACTGTGAGAAAGTGACTTTTACAATATACACAACCAAATTAAACCCAGACTTTTACAATATACACAACCAAATTAAATCCATGCACATGCACGGTACAATATTCATTCAAACAAATACAAATAACGAATTTATCTCCCTTCTCTCGAAGCAGAGAGAATAATATTCAGCAACCTTATTTATTCACTATTATTGTACTCCCTAACAAGAGAGAAAAACAGGAAATGGTTGCATATACATGTATCACAACATGATACAAGATCATAATAGCTAGGTACGTAAAATAATTAATTCCTCATTAATGCATAATGAGTTAATCAATCAAGGGCACTTGAGCTTGTTGCCGTGGGTCCTAAGACGAGCATAGCAAGGGCAGACATTCTTGTGGCCGTACGTGCCCGGAGGAACGCAGTGGCACCGAGCGCAGCAAGTTTTGCAGGCCCTCATGCATCGCTTCCTCTTCAGCGCCTTCTTGCACCGCTTGGAGCATGCGTGGCTGCAATCTGCATGGGTGACGAGACTTCGAATTAAATCGAATGACAACTCGCTTAGAGTCAAATTATGTGGTGACCTCAAAATAGATTGAATATTTGCTCCGTCAGATTAAGATTATAGACTCGATAATTATATATTAATATATATACATACATAAATTTGGATGATTCTGAAATAGATTAGATAGTGACGTGCAGCTTAGAATAAAATTAGATTCCATAAGATATTAGATTTTCGATTAATTATGTGATTAGTTCCCATTAGATGCAATAAAGCTATGTATATATGACTTTAGAAAGTAAGATTAGATTCGGTAAGATGTATTAACTCTATATGTATATATATGATGTATAACGAATTTGCACAATTTTATTTTATTTTCATTAATGCAATTGAAAAATTAAGTTTACCATAAGAGTTTCAAAATTAAAGTTTCGAGTACTCCTTGTTATGGTTTGATAATATATATGATAAAAGTATTACATAGCAAAAACTAAAGTAATAGAAAAATAAATTACGTATTACATAGATAATATTATTGGTCACCAAATTCAGAACTACAATATTGCTTCAATATATATCATAGAATAGCTCATGATCTTTTGAATTTTATTAAGTCTCTACTTATTTTTCCGAACCGTAATATATACTCTTTTTATAATAATACCGTGTTAAGCAGTATGAAGTTAATTTTACCTTAGTACAAATTGACAATGAGAGAAGTAACTTTTGATTTTCATTTAATTTTTAGATACGTTAGAAGTTAGTTCGGACAGTTCCTTATAAATTACAACTTACTGATTTTTGGAGAATGTTTGCGGTGAAGATCTACAATAGTATTTGCATCATCGACCTGCTAAGAGATGTTCAAGAATGAAGATATTAATGAATAGTAAGAAATTTTATTTGAGCTATTACTCGTAAAATGAGATAAATCAGAAGGAAAATTTCATAAAATAACTATTAATACACCACAAATTCAATTATTAACTCTCAAGTTTTCATAATTCACAAAACAACCTTATTAAATATCAAAATACTAAAATACCCCTAATATTGTCTATTTTTTCAGGACATATTAATCTTGAAAATGGACATATATCGTCTTGAAAAATAGACAATATTAAGGGTATTTTGGTAACACAAAATTGAAAAGGTTATTTTAAGAATTATAATAACTTGAGAGTTAATAATAGAATTTAGTGTATCAGGGGTTATTTTATGAAGTTTCCCAATTACAATATATTCAATGAAATCTAGACAATTTTGTGGCAAACGCTTTAAATTTTCATTATTTAGTAGCAAACAGAGGGCGGACTTATATCCTTCCAACGACGGTTGTAGTCTTCCTCAAACTTTCAAAACTTTCAAATTTTACATTTTTTTTCTCAATTTTATATCCCTTATTTTTTTATTTTTTTTTTCCTTTTTAACCCTTCACTTAATAGATGTATCTAGTTCTGCCCCCAATTAGAGAAATTGTAGTAACACAATTTGTATACTCATATACAAATTTGTCATCATATTAATTGGCTCAACCGGAGTGGCCGCCCTCACGTGATCCAAACTCATTACTTTGAATATTTAATTTTGACATATATTATATAAATAAAGAAACATATCATATTTGATATTTTTAGTGTAGTGGAGACTTATTTTAGTCCTCTCTCATTGAGCTCCATTTCAACCAACCGAAGTTTATTTTTATTTATGAGGTTTTTATATTTTAGTTCTCTTCTCTTAATTCATAGAAAGTTAAGAAATATATTATATATAGTCTTTGTATTTTATCTAATTATGAAAATTAATTAATAAGAAAGTAGATACAATGTCATTTCTTATTTGATGATATAGTAGTATTTTCGCCCCCAGAGTGTGTTTTCGCCGCTGCTCATATACCGATCCTTGATAAATTATAAAGTGGGGACCATAGAATTTTATTTTAGATGATCGGGGCTATCAATTTACTGAGTATTAAATTAAGCACTGCGGTCTTTTAGTCGCGAACTATCACAAGTATATTTTAATCGAAGTTACTAATCTATCGAGTATTTATAAAGGGTGAATATTGCATATGGCAATGCAGTTCATATCTTCAATAACAAACTGACATGAATTATTCAAAACTTTGCTTAGAATTTCAGAAAGTTCCTGCGATAAGAAAACTTACTCTACTGTGGCTAACCAAATTTCCAGTATTACGAGATAGCGAAGCCTCTCCAAGAGCCTGCCGAAGAAAATTGTTACACACTCACACGTATATATGTATATATATACGTATAGATATTGTACGATATCTAATTATATATCAGATTATACCTGAACCAGAAGAAGCGCGGCGATTATGAAGACCAGGAAGAGCTTCATAGTGGATAAGGAAATATTATCTATATATGGCTGCTTTGAGGGAGAGTGACGAGCTAGGTTATTGGGTTTATATACACATGGCTTTTGACTTTTGCATGCCCATTTGCGACCTTTTTACTATTCACGTGCTGGGATTTTCCCTTTATTTACCGTCCTATAAAAGGAAGTTATATAGATAGAGAAAGCTCACGAGGTAAGATAGCGATTAGGGTTTAAGAAAAGGTTGAGCTTTTTTTGGAAGCTTCTATTTATTGCCTTTATAAATGTTGGAGGCGAAACAGCTGTTGCTGTGTTGCTCGAATGGTCGAGAATATATGTATCGTTGGTTTTTTTCAAGAAGACAAAAGTGTACAGATCGTCCTTTATAAATGAGATGTGAAATAATTTTGCACTAGAATTGACTGATATCCACTTGTCTCGCCCACGTTGCGCGCGGCTTGTGTGCAGTGACCGGGCATTAGGCGCCTTACAGCTAGGCGCACTTGAGACGTTTGTGGTGATTCTCGTTGTTACGGTTACATTTTGCGTCAACGAACAATTTGAACAATGATTTTGTTGAGTTGTGAACAGAACCGTGCTTGACGGGAGGCGGAGTAAGCGCGAGCATTTAGTAAAAAAAAAAATCTTATATTTACGGCCCCCAAAAATCAAATTTAAGGGCCCCATAATCGCTTAAATTAATTTCTTATTTATTAACATTACTTAAATTTTAAGGCCCCAGAAAAATATAATTAAAACTACTCAATTTTTTTATGTGGGCTCTTAATTCTCAAATTATTGAGAGTCCATAATTTTTTTTCTTAATTAAAATTATTTAACTTTAACATTATGGACCTCTTATTCCCACTTTACCCTATAATTTTTTCAGTGGCATTTATTCCCTAATCCCAAAAATAATTGTTCTCTATTCTGAACCCAAAATTATTTGAAATAATTTCTTACCCAAATTCTCATTATCCCAAATTCCCTTTGATTATTCCACGCGACAGTCCTCACTCAAGTTTCATATTTCTACAATTTGGGCTTTTACTTCATTTGAAGAAACTAAAAGCGAGAGATAGAGATAGTTTGAAGAGTTTATGTACCAACCTGGCAAAGGTAAGGGAGCACAATAAAGTTTCAGATATTGATGCAAATGATCTCTTGAAGGAATTAGAAATCCTAAATGTTGACGTGTCAACCAACAAGAAGAGAGTGATTGATGTTTTGAATTACATACAAGAATTAGATTGTAGTTATTCAAATTCTTGGATTGCCTACTGAATTATGCTAACCATATATCAGTCATAGTTGGACATGCAAAAAGAAGTTTCTCAAAGTTAAACTTGATAAATTTTTAGCTACTGGAACTCGATTATGCAGAGTTGACTAGTGCTTTTGCTTTTGCTATTAAAATTGCTTGACGTCTTATTTGAATGATAATTTATTTATTATATAAAATTGTATATACTTTTACATCAAAATTAAAATTTTCAATTACGGTAGGGGCCCGAAAGTTCTCCTCACCTAGGTCCCCAAAATTTCAGGCACGGCCCTGGTTGTGAATATGTTAATTTACTAGTCGCTACGATGATCCGAAGAAGAGCAGTCAAATAAAATTTATGAAGATTTATATATAAGGAATGAAAAAAATGTATACCACTAAATCATATTTTACACTAATAAACTATGTCATTAGATTTGGGAACTTAATCTATAATTTATACCAATGTATTGTTTTGGAGCCCATGTATGGCCAGACAATGTAGTTAATAATTTTGAATGTGGGAATTTTATCAAACTATTAAAGTAATTAATTTATCATGTAATAGTCTAATAATGTTAGTTCAAGTCAAAATTACGTAGAATAATTATTTAATCATAGTTATTAAATTAACTAATTTTACATTTCGTTGAGTAAAAAATAGTAAATATATATATATAGTAACGACCTTTAAGAGAGAGTTCTAATGGTCCCCGAGAGGGGTCTGAGGGAGGTGACTGTTTTTTTGTGGTAGTTAAAGATGCAATTTGCATGGCACAGTTGCTGATAGGGTGGCCTCTCATTGATTTATTTGCAGTTTTTTTGTTGCTTTTTTGCAAAACAGATTTCTTTCTCGACACAAACAATTAAAGTAGTTAGTAATACAAAACAACTTGCCAAATTTGTTCTATAGTAAGTTTTGGAACCATTATTTTCGTACGTTTTGATAAAATTGTTACTCGTAGATGTACAAGAAGATAGAGTTAAGAGAATGGAGGACATTGTTTCCATAACTTACGATTCATGCGATGAATCCACCAAGAAAAAATAAAGGGCATTGATGCTTAGCACTCAAAAAACACAAAAAGTGAGTGACGTATGATCGGATCAATTAGTGACGCGAGCTCTAGTGCTACTGTTAGCCAACAATTATAGATAATTGAAAAAGTGAAGAATTTTTTTTTTGTGAGAAATAAAAATATGATGATTATGAACATTGAAAATTTTAACCATAAATTGAGTTTATCTCTCCACAAAAATCAAAATACTAGGTACTTCTACTACTATTAACTCTAAAAATAAAACACAATATGGCCAAAAGTTATTACAAGAAACATGTGAATGACAGTGTGAATGACAGCATTAAAGCTCACATCTTCATCAAAATCTGTAAAAATCACACAAGGTGCTCTCTTGTTTTCCTTGTCATTTTCTCACACCTAGTGGACAAAGCTTGACAATCTCACGGAGCTCTAAACATAAGGCCTACCAATTCATATATTTACTATAAAGTAGTGATTTTGATACATTTATAACATCGGATACACAGAAAAATATTGACCCTTTAATGGATAAGAGATACTAACTTACTAACGAATGTACCGAACGTGCTAGAACCGAGCCCAACATCGGGTGCATTGCGCTATACAATCTCCCTTGCAATCCACATTGTATCCCAGAGCTTTCGGGTTACGAAGAAGAAGGCTCCGAAGAGATTTTCCTTTGATTCCCCACTGATTCTCCAAAATCTGGACGTTGTTCTTCACTTCATCTTCGAGATCACATCCGAGGACTTCAGGGAATTTTTTGAGCAATTTGGAGAGATCTTCGTCGGAGAGGCTCAAACTCCTCAAGTACTCTACTATCTCATTTATAGTCTCAAGTTTTGGTACGATCTTGTTTCGTTCTTCGCCCCAATAAGGTGAATGAATCTGACCGAAGGCTTTTCCAAGAATCTTGTCGGCTTCTTCGCTGCTGAAACTAAAGAAAGTCACAGCTTCTCTGCACGATTCCCATCTCGCCTTGTCGTCTTCGGTCAACGCTGTGATCTCAACTTGTGCGGTAGACTTCACAGCCCATTTCCTCGACGAGGAAGTAAACTTCCAAGAAGATGCAATTAAGCCGTGAGAATGAGTATTGGTGGTAGAGAAGGTGAAATTCGGTGCAGCGGTTACAGCATCTGGCTACAAGAAAGAGCGGAGTTAATTGTATATAATTAATCGTGTAATTTGGACCATACATTTATTAAATTATATGAGGTATATTAAGTCTAAATAAATTATCCGACTTTGATTCATTTAGATGACTTAAGGATTATTTTCATGAAAAAAATTGATAGCAATAAGAAAAAAGATGTATTCCATTCCGGGTGTATTTCTTTACATTGAATTTCTTGATAATTAGACGCGTTTAAAAATCATATGATTAACGGTTCTAAAAATCGGTTTCCGCAATTGAAGGCACAAAAAAAAAAAAAATATTGTGATCACTACTCTGGGGAACTGAGTATGCTTACTGCACTGATTACATATTTTCATATCTTAAGCTTGATTAGTTTATATCTTTGGTAACATGTTTAATTTCCAAGAGAAAAATGGATCAAGATTCAGGATATAGTACTCACAGAAGAGTAATTAGAAATTCCCGGCGCAAAGATGCTGGTACATAACGGAGATGCCACGGATTTTCCTAGCATCCCTGCACTGTTAAAAGCGCTTAATCAGACACGACATACATGATCAATCAAACGAAATGTCAATACTGCGAAAAAACCCGAAAATGCAAGACCTAAACTCAGGCAGACAAATTCATTCAAACTGAATAATTCTCTCAATAATTTGTGTTCCGTTCCAAAATCGGTGTTTTCAGTGTCAATCTACATAAACCCGGCTGGCGAGTCCAGTTCTACTTCTACATAAACCCAAGCCAGTTTACAATAAACCGATCGGGAGCCCGCAAACTGCCCTGACTGAACCGACCTAAACCCGCAAACCGCCATAGTTTATTTCTTCATAAGCAGTGAAGTCCACTTTTCACTCATCAACTTCATTCATACAAACCCTTGTTTATTGACGACATATTTTTGTAGTTTCCAAAAGTAAAGAACCCATCTTTATCTCCATAATCAATCAATCGCAATGAAAATGTTACGATCCTTAAGGAATCGGCAGAAACTACGACTCCCATAAACTCAATCTCGAAGATTTGACTGCAATAATTCACGCTTCACACTTTAATTTGGCCACGATCGACGGAGCCAGGGGCAAAATCGGAAATGAAATCTCTGAATCGTAAGGGAGTACCTGGGCTGTGCGAAGAGGGAGAGAGCGCTCGAAATTGGGAAGAAAAATGGAGAATTTATCTATTGCTAGTCTGTATGTAGTTTTTGAAAGGGGAGGGCAAATTTGGTAATTTAGCGATTTGAAGAGATTGGTCAACGTTCAAGGACTACCACACAGCAAAACAGACACAAAATTCTCAGCTATGTGTTGTGTTTCACTAAAATCATGATCTGAAGCTTGCAAAAAGTCCCCAGAGCAACACACAAGAATTTTCAAGAAATTTATGTAGCTCGACTTATTAACAATAGGGGCGAAAGAATTGGCTAAAAGAACTTATCTCACATGTCGTTTCGCTCTCTACTCTCGTTATAACATTTTATTTCTTTTATATTTATTTTTCGCTCTGATAAATATAAATTGCGAGTTCTCATTTATTTTTTATTCAGTATTTTGTGAAATTACTACTTTGCCCTTTGTTAGTTGATCCGTTTATTATTTTTTACATTTTCTTTTTCAAACATATTCTCGTTTCTTCTTCACTTCGACGCTTTCTATTCCCAAGATCCTCTCTTCAGACTCCGAATGTTTTCTCTTCTCCATCGTACTCCTCGTCCATATGTTCTGTTCATTCTGGTTCGAGAACGACTTCGCGCAACTCGGCTTTCTTCTGTTTGCGTTCCTGTTACAGGACGATCCTTTCAGTGGCGAGTTTCTCCGATCATCCTTCATCCTCCCAAAGCCACACAAATGGAGGTACCCATTTATTTTTTGAGAAACCTATGCTTTGTTTCGACTGTTTGAATCGTAATGATGTTAGGGTTTATACTGTTGTTTACGAAGTATAACGAGAATAGGGTTGGTTCTGTACGAATTGCAGAAATACCGCTAGAAATTCGTCGTTGGTCCGAATATAATGCATTACTGCTATGCAAGGTACAAAATTTTGCGAAAATCGGTCGACATTTCGACCGATTTTCGTTTTTCGGAGGTATGCGAAACGAAAATCCTTTCGTTTCGCTGGATTTTTACCATTTTTCGCATGGGCAAGTGGATGGAATTTCGTTTTTCGTTTTTGTGTGTAAAATGTGTGAAAAATGGATGGAATTTCGCTAAAAGTTAAACTTTTGGTAGATTTCGGCAAAAATACCAATTAAACTTTCGGCAAAAATAATTACACTTTCGGTAAAAATACCAATTAATATTTGACTTAGTATTATACACTTCAACTAATAAAGTGACATATTAATATTATACACTTCAACTAATAAAGTGACATACACTTCACCTACATATTTAAGTTACAAATGTGTTTTGTTGTATACAGTTATGTCTTATATTTATTAAATATGTAGTTTTGAACCTATATAATTATCTTGCTTAAATACTCAAATATTTTTTACAAATCAATTCTGGCTTTAAAGGATACGCCTCTTTTGATAAATAAATGGAAATATTTCTTTGTCCATTTATGTCAATATCATTTTTATGTGTGGTCTCAACCAGGAAGGATATATATAAATCAATTATCCAAGCGTTCCCTCGGATTTTTGGGTTATCTTTCAAATATACGAATAAATATTTCAGTGGTACGAACCCAAATGCTAGAAAATTCATTTTTAACAGATAATGCTATCAAGAAGATTGATACATTAATTCCAACCGTCGAAAACCCCATCGGCATGCGGTATGCCCATGCGGTATATGCGGTATATGCGGCATGCCCTTTTCTTACCATTTGCCCATCGACATACCCATCGACAAGCGATATATCCATAAAACGGAAAATGCGAAACGACATCGGCAAGCGGCATTTTAAACCTTGCCGCTATGTAAATATAAACGATTTTTGTACGTAGAAATACCACTATATATCTTATCATTACTGTTAGGGTTTATACTGATGTAATTATAATTTATTTATTAGCCTTCAAATGCTTGGAGATGTTTTATCGAAGAAAATGATTTGTAGCACTTTCAATTGGAGACCGATGAAGGGAACTTCCGTCGGATTACTGATCCGATCAAGTCACGACTGACCGCAAAGGAGCTTCAGTGGTTTCGGACTACCCAATTTGGGCCTCTCTTGGATGTCCCCAATTTCTTTTAGTTTTCTGAAAGGGTGATCAGAAACTTGTTTTGCAGAATCTTGGCAAAACAAAGGCATGGGGAGATGTGGATGCGGTGAACCATGTTCCACTACGATACTCCATTGACGAGTTTCGCATCATCACTGGTCTCATATGTGAAAACACTCCAGACATGTATACGAATTGCAATGATGAATACCCACATTGGGAATACGTCCCCCATTGTACCCCGTCAGTTAGAGAGCGAATGTCCCTTCCTACAGAAGGAGAAGTCCCAGTCAACGCACTCGAGGTCCTCTTAATGTTCGAACTCACTCTGGGAAGTGTTGATAGGAAGAGGTTGGCGTGCATGTGCTTCGTCTATGGAGTTCTGTTATCCGGGTTCAGAATCCCCGACCTAGTTTGGGCGTTCGTGGAGGACGGCAACACTGGAACTATCAGAAAATATGCTAGAGGATAATCCTGATGTGGCTCAGAATAATCCTGGTGTGCCTAGAGTGCCCACGATAACCATTCGGGGGTTCCTCTTCCCACTGTAGATTTATGTGAAATATTTTACTTAGTTAGCGGTATTACAGTTGCCTTCCTATATATTAAACTATGACATGTTTATTTTCTTGCAGGTTTTAGCATACGAGTGTTTCTCGGGTGTGAAAGAGCCGAGGCGGTCCGTCGTGAGGGATATTCAAGACCGCGCGCGTATCTGCAAATGGGCAACGAATCTAGGGCATATCGAACCAAGTATCCTTGATAATGGAATTCCCGATTTACGGGGATAGCGATCCGACGGTTGGTTGATATATATTGATAGCGAAACCATTTTGATTTATGGAAGAAAAGAATAGACGTATTAATTCTAACTTTATAATTTTTTTAGGGACAATTGAGTATGCTACTGCGGACGGAAGTAGAAAATTGTCATCACATACCGCTGCCGCCACAAGGAGTACCGTACCCTGAAGTTGAGTTGGAAGATTTTTTTAAGGAGGAGGGGGACAACGGGATGGAGAGGAAAAAATATAAAGAGGAGAAAGAGAACGAGGATGACAATGAGGTTTAGATACACCATGTCTTAGTATGTTTTAATATTTTGGACTAGGATAGAAGAATAGATGAGTTTGTATCTATCTGTTGTAATATTTTGGACAACTATGTCAATTTAAAATGGTAATTTTGGAACTCAGATTTTAGTTGTATTAGAAAACGTTTCCGTTGTATGTAACACTCCCGTTAGTCATTAAAGTTGCGATTACCACTATACTAATATTTTTCCCGCTAGTATATCTAAATAACACAAGCTAGTCATTATTCTTGCTCTTACCACTAGTTACTAAACTTGATCTTACCGCTAGTTACTAAACTTGGACTTACCACAAGCTATTTACATCGCTCTTACCGCTATACTAATAGTGTTCTCGCTAGTAAATTTAAATCACTCCCGCTAGCTGTTAGTTTACCGAAATTACTAGTTTACCGTTTGGTAGTTGAGCGGTGGGCGGTTTATTTTTATTACCCTCATTTTCTTTTATGGTTTTTTTTAAACATAAGCTCACTTCTTCTTGTGATTAATGCACTTCGACGCTTTCTATTCCCAAGATTCTCTCTTCGGACTCCGAAACGTTTTTCTCTTTCCATCGTACTCTCCTCGTTGCAACAAGGGTTTCTTTTCTTTGCTTTTCCGGCGAAGGACGATCCTTTCAGCGACCAATTTCGCCAATCATCGTCTCCATCCTCCCCAAAGCCACATAAATGGAGGTAATCATTTATTATTTGTGAAACCCGTACTTTGTTTCGACTCGTAATGATGTTAGGGTTTCCTTATTTTACATGCAATATACTATACTGTGTGGTTGACGAAGAAGAACGAGTGTAGGGTTGGTGTTGTACCTGTTAGAGCAATACCGCTCTCTATTCACGCTCCGTTCATAGAATACCGCTACAAGTTCACCGCTAGATATCTATTTACACCGCGTTTTATATTTCCGATAGCGGTTTTCTGTTGCTCCCTATATACCTTATTACCGCTATGTATAATTTCTAGAAACTAATCAAGTTATGATTTATTTTTTCGCGGAAATAGCTATATAATATCCTAGCGGCGGATGAGTTGTACGAATGTGAGGTCGTCACCGAAGAAGCAAACTTCTCCATGATCACGAATATGATTAAGGAGAACCTGAACGTGGGAGAGACTGGGTGGTTTCGGAGCACACAGTTTGGACCTCTACTAGATGTCCCCATGCACTACAAATTCTCTCCCCAACTGTTTTGGAATTTGATTTCGAGAAGCACTACACATCAAGAGCCATGTAATGTGTGGATGTTGGTGAACAATGTTCCATTACGATACGGGGTTCGAGAATTTGCCATCATTACCGGGCTGAATTGCGCACCCCTGCCGAGCACTGAAGCTATCGTTGGCCAAATACAGGCCCAAATGTCACATTCGATATGGTGCTGGACAAATTAGATAACAGTCATCTTTATCCGGTTGTGAGCAACGAGGACAGGAGAAAGTTGGCGTGCCTCAGCTTCGTCTTCGGGGTGTTGTTACCCCATCCTGGTGAAACTATTTTGCATGTGGACTACTTGCGCCTGGTGGAGGACCTTGACGTATTCGCTCAATATCCTTGGGGTCGAGAGTCATTCCTAGGATCGGTACGGAATATCCGGAATAGAGCAGTTAAGGAGTTGCAAAAAAACATCCCTAGAAAAGGACGAGATATCCCGATGATCACACTTCCGGGGTTCATACATCCGCTTCTGGTATATATGTAATGGTTCAAAGTTATTTATTTACAATCGACATCTTATGTGCGAATTTAACATGTTAAAATTCATGCATATTTTGCCATACGAGTGTTTTGCTAGTGTGGCGCATGTCTTAGCGGACCGAAGGGAGTCCGAGGAGGCACCTTGTATGTGCAAACAGAAAACGCATCCAGTCGGGAATATCAAACTTCACCGCCTCTCTAGGCGGATCCGAGGGTAGTTTGCTCTATTGAAAATTTATCAATATCAACTATGATTTGGCAAAATAACAATACTCTTTAATTTTCAGGGACAATTGAGTGTACTAATTTCTACGGAGATGGAAGCTGAGTTGCCGCATATAAACTCCCTAGATAATCCCTTTGTTCCTCAACACCCCATGTTGGAGGAGCTCGTGCAGGCATTAGAACGTGGTGAAAATATCATCCAGCGACCGTACTATCCGTTGCCGTTTCCGCTGCCACCGCCACCTCCACAGTCACCAACGGAGACCGAAGCAACTACTTTCTCATCGGGATAAATCTATGTTTTTTTGGACTATGTTTTCTTTTGGATCATATTTTTGTTTTACTAGCATGTTTTTATTTTGGATTAGTAGTATGTTTTAGACTAGTATGTTTTGATTCCCGCTAGTAATATTTTAATATTACGTGGTACTGTTCTAAATATTACATATAATATAACTACCTATAGTCAAACTGTTATTACCGCTATATCCCTTGTACTAATGCTAGTGATAAGTGAGATGGATAATAGCTGGGTACCGCTGACTACTTACCGCTAATTGATTGTCTTATCCGGCGAAAGACAACCGAAGAAATACCGCTAGGTATTCCCTACTAGATCAATTCGCGCACGTATGCAAAGCAATGCATGTTTCAATAAGGTTCAGTAACCTTAATTTCTCCATCAAAACTACTTACCGCTAATTTATTTACTTATCCGCTGCTAGACACCCGAAGCAATACCGCTAGATGTAACCTACTAGTGGTGGTCACTAAACACCTAGAGGTATCGTAGCGGGATGATAGTAGGAATGGGGAAGTTCAGTGTTTCTATCATATGGATTCATTTTTCCATCAATGTGCATTATTAGGTTCACCGTGACAACTATTGGTAAGTGAGATGGATAATAGGTGGATAATGAGTATGATAAAAGAACTAGCTAGTTCGTTGGATCATAGAACAAGTTTATATCACTCGTGCACGTATGTGAAGCAATGCATGTTTCAATCCATCAATTCTTTCTTATTTCCACTTAAAAAGGTTTAGCACTATTAAATAAGGTTCAGTAACCTATATTTTCCCATCAAAACTACTTACCGCTAATTAATTTACTTATCCGCCGCTAGACACCCGAAGCAATACCGCTACATGTTACCTACTAGAGGTGGTCACTATACACCTATAGAGAGGTATCGTAGCGGGATGATAGTAGGAATGGGGAATTTCAGTGTTTCTATCATATGGATTCATTTTGCTTTCAATGTGCATTATTAGGTTCACCGTGACAACTATTGGTAAGTGAGATGGATAATAAGCGGATAATAAGTATGATAAAAGAACTAGCTAGTTCGTTGGATCTTAGAACAAGTCTATATCAGTCGTGCACGTATGTGAAGCAATGCATGTTTCAATCCATCAATTCTTTCTTATTTCCACTTAAAAGAGTTTAACACTATTAAATAAGGTTCAATAAACTTAATTTCTCCATCAAAACTACTTACCGCTAATTAATTTACTTATCCGCCGCTAGACACCCGAAGCAATACCGCTAGATGTTACCTACTAGAGGTGGTCATTAAACACCTATAGAGAGGTATCGTAGCGGGATGATAGTAGGAATGGGGAAGTTCAGTGTTTCTATCATATGGATTCATTTTGCCATCAATGTGCATTATTAGGTTCACCGTGACAACTATTGGTAAGTGAGATGGATAATAGGTGGATAATGAGTATGATAAAAGAACTAGCTAGTTCGTTGGATCATAGAACAAGTTTATATCACTCGTGCACGTATGTGAAGCAATGCATGTTTCAATCCATCAATTCTTTCTTATTTCCACTTAAAAAGGTTTAGCACTATTAAATAAGGTTCAGTAACCTATATTTTCCCATCAAAACTACTTACCGCTAATTAATTTACTTATCCGCCGCTAGACACCCGAAGCAATACCGCTACATGTTACCTACTAGAGGTGGTCACTATACACCTATAGAGAGGTATCGTAGCGGGATGATAGTAGGAATGGGGAATTTCAGTGTTTCTATCATATGGATTCATTTTGCTTTCAATGTGCATTATTAGGTTCACCGTGACAACTATTGGTAAGTGAGATGGATAATAAGCGGATAATAAGTATGATAAAAGAACTAGCTAGTTCGTTGGATCTTAGAACAAGTCTATATCAGTCGTGCACGTATGTGAAGCAATGCATGTTTCAATCCATCAATTCTTTCTTATTTCCACTTAAAAGAGTTTAACACTATTAAATAAGGTTAAATAAACTTAATTTCTCCATCAAAACTACTTACCGCTAATTAATTTACTTATCCGCCGCTAGACACCCGAAGCAATACCGCTAGATGTTACCTACTAGAGGTGGTCATTAAACACCTATAGAGAGGTATCGTAGCGGGATGATAGTAGGAATGGGGAAGTTCAGTGTTTCTATCATATGGATTCATTTTTCTTTCAATGTGCATTATTAGGTTCACCGTGACAACTATTGGTAAGTGAGATGGATAATAGGCGGATAATAAGTATGATAAAAGAACTAGCTAGTTCGTTGGATCTTAGAACAAGTCTATATTACTCGTGCACGTATGTGAAGCAATGCATGTTTCAATCCATCAATTCTTTCTTATTTCCACTTAAAAGGGTTTAAAACTATTAAATTAGGTTCAGTAACCTTAATTTCTCTATCAAAACTACTTACCGCTAATTAATTTACTTATCCGCCGCTAGACACCCGAAGCAATACCGCTAGATGTTACCTACTAGAGGTGGTCACTAAACACCTATAGAGAGGTATCCGTTTAACCGTTAGTGTTTCTCATATACCGCGAAATAATTCCTATTACCGTCAATGTTCGTGTAAATACCAATATACCCTCACTAGTACTATAAAATGGAAACGAGGAAAACCTAAATGTTCAATCTCAATTCACCGTTTTACATTACCACTTTGTGAAACCCTAATCCGTACTCCATACCCCTTTGGGAACCCTCATAAAAATCTAGATTTTTCTCTAACCCAAATCTAGGGTCTAACATGTTTGAACTCAAACACCTAAGGCTTTCCATTCAAAAAAAAAAAAAAAACTAAAGCGGAGGTTTGTCAATGCGCCCCCACCTCCGTCACCGTCGTAAGATTTCTTTGAACTATTTATTTATTCTCACTTTTTTAAAAAATATTATCCTGATTCTAACTTCCTTGTTTATTTGTCTCCTGTATATTAGTGAACGACTTAACTGAGCCATTATGCTACCCAAAACCCAAAAAATAGCTGGTATGTGCAGGACCGAAATCGCAAGACTTTGTGAATAGGTCTATGAAACACATTGGTCAGAATATGCTTTGCATAGAGAGACTGCGTTAGCTTAGACTTTGTACTTGTGTATTTGTATTCCGAAGGATACAAAAAATATTCTTGTATAATACATATTCTAAAATAGCGGTAATTAGAATATGCCAGATCTCGGACCTATACTTCTTTGCCAGATTATTGTATTTATGTATTTGTTTGTATTCCAAACGATACAAATAATATTCTTGTATTATACGAATTGTAAAATAGCGGTAATTATATTATTATGACACAACGCTAAAATGATATTTAATTATTTTTTTTATTTCTACATCATTTTGTCATTTACCCGATATTCTACACAATGACAATAGCGGTATAAGCGTTAAAACATTAATGTTGCTGGAATAAATTTAACAAGTGTAATTAATAACCCGAATCGAAATACTAATAGCCCGAATGAACTAAAGTAAGTTCAATCACTACCTCTATATCAGATAAATCATAGTGGTAAATACATATCATCACGATCACGGTGATAAATAAGGACCCTAAGTCCTGATTGACCCACGACTGACACGAATCCCGTGTGCGGTTTATCTCGTTCAACGTACCTCCGACTCGCACCAGACCGAATATGAGTAAGTATTAGATATTTGAGTCAATCAGGCTTTCGCGATAACCCTTTATGAAGGAACTCCCATCATTGACAGTTGTAACGCTTGCCATAATTTTAAATGAAAGGATGTAACCCTTTACGATATGTTATTCAATAAATGAAATGTTCGGTTTCCATTAAGAAAAAGGAAAAAAAAACATGATACGGCCGTTCAGTTTCCTCCACAACTGACGCCCGCGAAGACAAACGCAACAAGAAAATGAAAACGACTCAAATCCAAAATTCAAATACCTTAACATTATACGATACCACTATACCACAGTCCACGATACATATTATCGCTACTTTATACACAATGTCATGTATCGGTTACATATGGTGTCTACTTTAGGAGATACCTTTTTCACTAGCTCGACGTACAGCTGTTTCAACCTTGACGGTCTATCTGGTGTCCGAATATATGATTCGAAGTCAGGTTCATCTGCAATGGCTATTGACTGAGTACTGTGATCAACTGGGTAATAAGATAGTTTTAAATCAAATTGTCGGACAATATCAAATTTGTTATACAACAACTCCTTCAGATCAGATATGTTGTTTAAAGCAGACTTTTTAACGGTTAAAGCACTTGCAGTATCACTTATTCCCTCCCACCACCACTTGTAACGATATCTATCGAAATTCCATTCTCCGCCAAGACTGACAATCAAAAGGTAATCATTCATCCTGCAAATGGAAAAGTACTTCAAAATTAAATTAAACTGCTATAGGCTTATATTATACTTAAGAATTCATAGAGTACGAACTAAATTCGGCCTACAGATTACGGTACCGCTACATAACATATTCATAGCGCATAATTTATCAAAAATTGAAAACAACAATTTGGTACTTCGTTACAGTGGCTAATCTTAGTTTATATTTTAAGGATTCATATAGTACATTCGGCCTACAGATCTCGGTACCGATACATAAGACATTAATACCGCTATATTTTGTCCACAAATTGAAAAAAAAAATTACGTTATTATACTGGGATAACCTTACCTTATATTTTAATGATCCAGAGAGTACATTTTGCCTACATATAGCGGTACCTCTATATAATATATCTATACCGCTATAATTTGTCCACATATTGAAAACAATAATAAAATTATGTTATTATACTGGGATAACCTTACCTTATATTTGATGGAAATCGGTGGTATCAAGACGACTTCCTTACCACGATAATAGCCTCTAAAACGTCCCGGTAACATTTAAAAATTCATTTTAAAGCGGAAATCTTGTTACCGGACCAACGACACGGATATCGGATAACAATCATTTCGTTAAGATCTGATAAATATTTTGAATTTAATATTTTCATAATCATTATTAATAATCTAGTCGAATAGGAAATATATAGAAAGCAGTAAATGGTTGCAATTATTTACCCAATGCATAAGGCCGTACCTCAACTGATGATTCCGGCTGCGCGTTCTAACTTGGGCAGGGCTCCGCCGGTGCTGAGGGAAACTCCCGTGATCTTTCGGGATATTCTCCTGGATATCTCGTACCGAAGCGTGGGCTTCGCCAGCAGGACTCCGTCGTAAAATTTAACTGACGGTTCTTTTAAAGCTACCGGAGAAAAATATCTCCTAAGCTGAACTAGAAGAGAGATCAGAAGCAGAAAACTCGCAGACCCTAGAGAGAGAGGGAAAGCTCGAGTATTTGCTCTGGGGAAGGTGTGTAAAATGTGTAGAATGAGCCTCCTATTTATAGGCTCAAGCTGTAACCGATTTGGAGATTTTCCCTCCCATTATTCGAATTCTATTAATTAAATATAATTAATTATTTCAATCCAATGGTCCAGATTCAATCTTATCTAAATCCAATGGATATAATTAATCAGGGATTTATCAAATAATAATACATGATAAGATCAAAACATTTAATCTTATCATCATATTAATAAAATTCGAATTATATTATTATATTTAAAATTCGAATTTGATGATGATTATCTAGATCCAATGGTCAAAAATAAATCTTACACCAATCCAATGGATCAAATCAATTAGGGATAAAGTCAAATACCCTAGGGTTTTACAAAACCCTAATTCGAACTCTTATCCATAATATTATTCGAATTTATATATTATAGATATAACATTAATTAATTTCTAATCCGACGTTTAAAATATTAAATCTCAAAAGCCGATCCAACGGACACAATTAATTAAGCAAATTTGAAATACCTAAACTTGGTCACCAAGTTTCAATTTCGAAATAAATTAGGGTTCAAATCAATTATCTCAATCCAACTGTTGATATTAAATTACAACCGATCCAATGGATTAAATTGATTTTAAGGTTTTGCCAAAATACCAAACAATAGGTACTTATGCCGCAAATATAAATTCTCCAATTCTCATATTCAAATTTAGCTAGGGTTAGTATTCACCAAACCCTAATTCGAATATACACATGTAACAATATATAAATATATATTTTTATTTATTAATATAAATCTATTAATTATTAATTAATTATTAATTAGATATTAATAATTAAATCTAAATAATTAAATTATATTAATAAAACCTGATCTCAATATCACACATTAAATGTCATGGTGCAACACCATCATTTAAATTCGTGACATGTGATTTAATTTCATAGTTTATCGAACCGAGTCATAAACTTAGAAAATCCATAAATCACAAACCGTAAGTCAGAATGACTTGGTTCAAAAAGCAAAGTTGCTTAGAATTTAATTTATAACAACATAGTCATGTTAGAAAATCTAAATTCTAACTTTCTTTTTATCAATTAATTCCGTGTACCAAAATGTGATACTTTTGCCACGCTGACGATAAAATTATCTGACGTCTATCACAGACTTGTCAGTTTTATAAGTCGAGCCAAATGATTAAACATTATCCATAATTTATTTTAATCACGTACGTATCATCCATTACGGAGCTCTCCTGGGGACCATGGACCCGTATCACTTAAGCTCCAACGAACTGCTAGTTGTTCGTCAAACCTCGCAGTGATTCCACTATAGACCCGAGGCTGCACTCCTTAGTGATACGGTATATATTATTCCCTTATAACAGCAGGGTGTCCATTAGATTCAATCAAATTCGGGTTATTGTCCTTTCACTTGATGACTCACACATGAGCAGGCGGTTCTTACCGTAATGCCCCTCAATGCATTTTCATCCTTGACTCAGCCAGTAATTTTATGAGCAACCCACTTATGGTTTTGATTCATAAGTTGCGCACGGGTACCTCTCACTTCTCACCACTGACAACCAAGGGAATCATCATGACTCTGAAGAGAGCTGTGTGATGCCCATGTCTATGATCAAGCTATCCTTACTACTGACTATCATGTTCCCAAAATAATAGTGTTGGGAACAACGTTAATATCTTGTGTTCTTTAACGGTTAAATCAAAGAACAATCAAGCCAGTAGCTCGGACTCATGATCACCCGAGACTTAGAACTAATATCCATTTGATCATCATTTTGTGACTCAACTACAAGTTATCAGTGACGATCTTATATGAAAACTTCTCGAGTTTAAGTCAGGTCCGTTCCACTATGAAGACGCTTCATACTTAATGCACTTCTAGTGAGTGTAACACATACATAATCCAGAATAGGATTGTCACTTAGTCACATTAATGACCTTACCGATTAACGGGCTCCCACCCAGTTAATCAGGTCACGGACGTTTTAAGTTCATTTTTTATGTTTATTAATTCTTCCTTTATGAACTAAGGAATCAAACATTCTATTTTATTCTACCAGAAACTATAATAAGATTAACATAATAAGTACCATCTTTATTCAACGATTTGTCATAATCTTTTACAAATTGATAAATATGTTGTTTAAGGACACACATGTCCAACAATATTTTAATGATCTAGAGAGTACATTCTACCTACATATAGCGGTACCTCTATATAATATATCCATACCGCTATATTTTGTCCACAAATTGAAAACAATAATAAAATTACTTTATTATACTGGGATAACCTTACCTTATATTTTAAAGATCCAGAGAGTACATTTTGCCTACATATATCGGTACCGCTAGATAATATGTACATACCGCTATTTATCCATAAATTGAAAACAACAATAAAATTTGATTACACACCTTCGAATGAATCAATTCTTTATATACAATCGAATGGAAAGATTCGCTAATCGTTGGCTGGGTAACGCAGAAGACAAAGAGAAGGAATACAGTGAATCGGGGAAGAAACAATGGGAGCTTTAGGGTTTCTCGGCAATTGGGGAATCGATGAAGAAGACGAATAAAAGAGGAGAGATAAATTTGTAGGGAAAGAAATAATATTAAAAGGGAGGAGAGAGAAAAAATAATAAAATAAGAGGAGAGAGAAAATCGAGCCCAACGAACTATAAATGGGCCCCACTTCGTTTAATGAAGGGTATGAACGAAACATGTGAGCAGTGCCGAGGGTATAATCAAATACCAAATCCCACATAAGGTCATTCTTGCAATTCAACCAATAGAGGCCTTTGGGATAGTTTATTTATACAGTAAAATCGCTCGTTTTGAAGAGTTATAAGCTAAATTTTAAAGGTCCCAATATATAATACTAAGAAATTAATTTTTACATATTTTAATCTTTATAGATCAAGATTTCATTTACATGTATTATATATTCTCAGTGTTATAACAAATTGGTATCGTTGGCCGCAGACACTATTGATTAAGATTCTAAATATATGTAATTTATGCGTCCTAATTTAGGATCCCTCGAAGAGTCTTGTAATGAGTTTATCACTGATGATGTTAGACTTCGTCCCTCACAAGAAACGGCATCGAGGCTGGAAACTACAACCATATGATAAAACGACATGATGTAATTAAATATCCGTGGAACTTGGGCCCAGCCCGAACGAGCCCATCGAGCAACCCACTACGCAAAGTCCATCGCTGATCCTCTCCCCAAACTCAGTCTCCGAAGACCAAGCCATCCCGAAGAATAGGCCCACGAAATTCCAGGGTAACCAGCTCAATGGAGGACGTGTCACCAAAGAATGATTCAACTCCAAATAACACGAGAGCACCTTTACACATGCTGGCAAGTCAGTAGAAGGACGAGATCAACGCTACTAGTCGTTGGGAGCAAGGAAGAAGCGGGCACATTATAGAATGTAGGCTATAAATAGGAGATATACTGTACATCGAGAGAGGACATGAAAAATCTATTCATACACTTAGCAACTTTTTTGTAATCATTCTTACGAAATCAAAGATCTTATTTTACATTATCGACATCTTCATATCCAAATCGATACACGATCCATTCAATCATTTAGTGAATGTTAGACCGTGATTATTCACATCAACAACCACTAGGGCAAGCAAGTTTGATTTATAATTTTTAAATACTTTAAGAGCCCGCAGAAATTTACTTCGCCTAAGACCCCGACTAAAGACGACAAACTCAGGGATGTCCCTGATTACGAGGGTATTGTGTCTTGAAAGACTGGTGGCTTTACCCGATCCCTCGCTCGAGACTCTCAGAGACTTTGTCGTCACTTCTCTAATTGATAGACAAGGCCAAGCTCTGCCACTGTGATAAAGAGCAAGCTGACTAGGCGCTTCCTTTTCTTATCATAACTTCAAAGGTCTATCAAAGTATAAGAATATGTGACACTAGTAACTAAGTTTATATATGTAAATACGCACACGTATGGTGTTTGAACTTGGGACCTCTTGGAGAGTTATGTAGTGGAGTTACAACTATACCAAACAAGCTTGATATGACGTAGGTTGAACTTTGAAAGGCCAATTCTCAATATCACTTTAGCAATATTCTTAAACCCGACAATAATAATTTAAATAAAAAAGAAAAAACTAGACGATCGAGACAAAATTTATAAGGATATAAAAATCTCCGGCTAAAAATATAAAGTAAAACCTCTATAAATTAATAATGTTGGGAGCGCCAAAATTTACTATATTATCAAAATATTAATTTATAAAGTATTAGTTATATAATCATTATCATAAAAAAATCCTTATATAATATGTCAAGAATATTGTAATTACAACACATAGTTTGAAGATGATACCACTGAAGTAGATATTATTTCATGCAATTGTGCAATTATAGTGATTATAATTTTGAACATTTTTTGTTGCATCACCAAATCGAACATTCTTAATGGTCTACGGAAGTTTAGAGTTGAATTTGAAGGAGAAATAAATTTCAATAAAAAAGCAAATAACTTCATAATCATATTTTAAAAACACTACATATTGGTTAATTAATAAATTATTTCTATTTAAAATGATTTCTTAACTAATTATGCAATACTATTGAATTTATAGTATAGTTATATGTAATACTATTATTTTAATATTAAATTATTCATTGACATATTTATGGGGATATATATATATATTAAATTTATTATATTATAAATTTAATGAGTTATTAATTTAATTAATTAAACCCGAATAGGACTAGATATAGTTATTATTTAATTAATATTATTAAATAATCGAGATTTTATTGTACTTCGCAGGGTTCGATTTACCGTCGATTATCGTCGATAATCGACGATTATCGATCTTACCGGTAGTTACCGGTAAGTTACCGGCTATAACACTTACCGTTTTATCCATTTTTTGACGATTATCGAGCTTTTTCGATAAACCGAAGACCAACCGATTATCGGTATTTCACGTGTAAAAAAAAGGGTCTTTTCGGTGCAATTAAAAAAAGATTTAGGGCAAATATTTAAACCCATGTCTCACTCTTCTCGTCGAAATTCGGTGACTTCTCCCTCTTCTCGCCTCTTCTCGCCTCCAACAGCCCAAAATTTATGCTTCTCGCCGATTTTCGAGCTGGTAAGTCCCCTCTTTTCGGCCAAACTCAAGCTTTTCCATGGAAATTGTGTGTGTGGCAAAAGTTTGCAAAGTTTGGTTTTAAGCTTTTTACACCGAATTTGTCCAATTTTTTTCCGAACTTTTGGGTATATTTAGGAGTTATAATGATAGATCTATATGTTTCTTGCAATTTTTCTTTGATATTTACTTATTTTACACGAATTTGAGATGATTGGCATAAGTTATAGAAAGTAAGATTGAGTTGTTCATGAGTTTTTGTTTGGTGATTGATAAAGGTTGACACTTTAAGGATTTTGAGTTGTATTTTTGCATTTTTATGATTTTATGTTGTAGGAAACTTGTTTCCATGACTTTATTTGTAATTATTTTGTTGGGTTTAGATGAAATATATAAGGATTACAATATGTTTTAGGTTTATTATGTAAAATTTATAGAGATTCATATCGAGATTGCATTTTTATGTTTTAGAGCTATTTAATCAATTTTTTTTATGTATATAATTGAATAATAAATTATTTTAATAGTTTTTATGAAGTTGGGTAAATTTTTAGGTAAATTGGAGGCTTAATTCGGATTTTTTTATAAATTACGGCAAAAGTATTTAAAATTTACTTTTTGTGTTTTATGAAGCAATATATTAATTTTTAGGGGTTTTTTAGATTATTAAATATTTTTTAAAATATTAATCTAATTTTTCTCTGTAAATAATTTGCAGATTTGACGATAATTCGGTTTTACCTATAACTGCGGCAAAAGTATTGCAAGTTTATCTTGCGTGTTTTGTCGAGGTAATCTACTACTTTTTTTTTTGGGTGTTTTCCTTTATTAATTATTTTTTGAAATATTAATGTGATTTTTTGGGGTATTTTATTTCCAGGTTTGATAGTATTTTGGTTTTCGTCATAATTGCGGCGAAAGTGTTTGAAGTTTAGCTTTCGTGATTTTCAAGGCAATGTGCTCATTTTTTTTGGGTATTTTCCTTTATTAATTATTTTCTAAAATATTAATCTGATTTTTTGAGGTAAATGTTTTGCAGATTTTACGACATTTCGGCTTTTGTCTTAATTACGGCGAAAGTGTGGGAAGTTTATCATTTGGTGATTTTCTCGGTAATGTACTCATTTTTTTGGGTGTTTTCATTTATTAAATATTTTTGAAAATCTGAGTGATTTTTTGAGGTGAATTTTTGGCAGATTGGAAGACATTCCGGTTTTTATCTTAATTGCGGCGAAAGTACTGTTGAAGTTTATCTTTTGGTGATTTTCAAGGCAATGTGCTCATTTTTTTGGGTGTTTTGATTTATTAAATATTTTTGAAAATCTGAGTCTGATTTTTTGAGGTGAATTTTTGGCAGATTTGAAGACATTCCAGTTTTTGTCTTAATTGCGGCGAAAGTGTTGAAGTTTATCTTTTGGTGATTTTCAAGGCAATGTGCTCATTTTTTTGGGTGTTTTCCTTTATTAATTATTTTTGAAAATCTGAGTCTGATTTTTTGAGGTGAATTTTTGGCAGATTTGAAGACATTTCGGTTTTTGTCTTAATTGCGGCGAAAGTGTTTGAAGTTTATCTTTTGGTGATTTTCAAGGCAATGTGCTCATTTTTTTGGGTGTTTTCCTTTATTAAGTATTTTTTAAACTATTAATCTGATTTTTTGGTGTATTTTATTTGCAGATTTGAAGACATTTAGGTTTTTGTCTTAATTGCGGCGAAAGTCAAGTTTATCTGGTCGTGATTTCTCGGTAATATACTGATTTTCTTGCCGTCAGATTTCATAAAATATTCATTCCTACAATAATGTGGTAGTTTGGGAGAATTTAATTTGTTTCTCGTTGTTTAGGTTGTTGAACTTTGAAAATGAGTAAAGACAACATTTAGAGGGAGCATTGCACTCCCTATAGAGATCCGAGCAACAACTCCGGTTTCAAGTGCAACTACTGTGGGAAAGAGATCAGCGGTGGCGGGATCACCAAAATGAAACAACATTTTGCCGGCAATGATAAGAACAAAAATGTCGCGACGTGTACCGAAGTCCCGAACGATGTGCGGAACCTCATCAGGGATACTATGCGGAGTTACCAGAAGAAGAAGCAGAAGAGGCACGATTTAGCAGTTAATATACGGGAAAATATTTACCAGAGGGCCGAGGGTTCTTCTTCTGATGAAGACGACGAGACCGTGCCTGTGGACGTTGAAAGAGAAGTGGCACGACAAATAAAGAAATCCCGTCAAGAGGCAGCGGCCAAACAATGGGAAGAAGAGCAGGCCGGAGGCGGCGGAAGCAGCACCGGTCCCGCCACTACCTCGACGTTGTTCGATAGGCCTTCGAAAAAACAGAAAAGGGTCGATTTAATGTTTTTACCGAAGACAATTTTGAAGGTCGGGAAGGCGATAGCCAATACATAATCCACAAAGGGATTCCGTGGTGCCACGTCGACGATATTCTTTTCCACAACATGTTGTTTTGTGTAGCCGAAGCAGGTAACCTAAGTTATGATTTTATTTAAGTTGAAGTTAAAGTTAACTATTAATATTTAATAATATTGCATTTTACGAGTGTAGGCGTTGGATGCCCGTATCCCACGTCAAAGGACATCGCGGGCAAGTATCTGACGATGGAGTTCGAGGAGTGGCAGAAGTACAAGCAGGATCAGATTCCCGTATGGCGAAAGTTTGGCGTGACGATCATGTCGGACGGTTGGACTGGACCGACGAATATGTCGATCCTAAACATCATGATCTTTTCGGCAGGGAGGACAGTGTTTATCAAGGCAATCAACGCGTCCGCCCACGCCAAGAATGCGCATTACTTGGCCAGGGTATTTTCTGCAGTGATTGAGGAGATCGGCCCGCATAACGTGGTGCAAATTGTGACCGACAACGCCGCAGCTTACAAAAAAGCCGGCACCGATTTGATGGAGAAGTACAATTTGTATTGGACACCGTGCGCTGCCCACTGCATCGACTTGATGTTTCACGACATCGACAAAAGGCCGAGCATCCAGAAGACCGTGAAGGGGTGTAGACTCATCACGAAGTTTATCTACAACCACGGCCAGGTCCTCGATACAATGAGGAAGACGTGCAAGGGTGAGATCATCCGTCCGGGGGCGACAAGGTTTGCCACAAACTTTCTCTCCCTGACCAGCTTAAAGGGGAAAAAGGCCGGACTCAAGGCGATGTTTATATCCGAGTGGTGGGATAACTCCACGTTCACGACCACGAGAGAAGGGAGAGCCGCGGCCACATTGTGCTTGAGCGAGTATTTTTGGGCTTCGGTTGACAATGCCTTGAGCGTGTTCGCCCCCTTGTACACAACACTCCGGCTCGTCGACACCGAGGTGCATCCCATGATGGGAATGGTGTATCGCTTGTTCAAAATCATCGTAGCGGAGCTCAGCGCACTTCAAGGAAAACAATGGGCAGTTGAAATTGTGGAGGCGCGATGGCATAAAAACTTGGACCATCCATTGCATATTGCGGCCCATTTCTTGAACCCCAAGATCGCCTACGAGCGAGACATTGAGATGCCAGAAAATGCCATCCGAGATGTCACCAGGGTTTACGACCGGTTGTTTCCTCATGAGGACGTGACACATCTGGCGGCAGAGGTAAGATCTTACTTTAATTTTGTAATTTTACTTCGTCTGGTTAAATTAAATTAAAAGTAACTTTCTATATGTGTGGCGTAGTGCGTGAAGTTTCGTGACGCTGTAGGTCCGTTGCGCGAGTGGTCATGCGTGGCAGCACGAAAGACTCTTGCACCCGGTAAGTTTTACACATTGAAGTTCAACATGCTAAGTTTTACACATGCTAAGTTTTTTTATTCATTTACAGCTGAGTGGTGGAGCATATTCGGGGGTCCGTGCCCCACATTACAGAAGCTAGCAATGCGGATTTTGTCGCAGACCGCGTCGGCCTCAGCGTGTGAGAGGAACTGGAGCACGTTTGCCCTGATCCACACTAAGCTCCGCAATTGTCTGGCGTACGCGACACTTGAGAAGCTAGTGTCCTGCAACTACAATCATAAGCTAGCGATCCGAGACTTGAAGGCGCAGTACGACCAGGCCGACAAAGCCGATCCGTATGAGTACCTCACGAAGTCTTTGGCTATGGCTCTGTTGGTGTTGACTTCGAGGACGCAATTGTAGAGTGGATCCGACCAGTCCACCTCGACGATGAAGATGGCAACCCAGACCCAGAGATCGCCGCGGAGGCTCAATCATTCGGAGCTGTAATCAGCCGAGTCCTTGGTGAGCAAAGACTCGGTCCTACCCCCGACCCTCCAGGGGTTCATGGAGGAGTTGACTGCGGCTCAAACGCCGCTGGGGCTAGTTCCAGTCAACAACGTACTCATACGACCGGTACTCACCGTAGTTCCCCTTCCCATAGCCCCTCACAATCACATAGCGGCTGAGGTGGGGGAGGTGACTACCAGGGAGGATGGGGTGCCAGCCAGGGAGGATGGGGTGGCATGCAGAGAGGTACAGGTGACTATTACTATTTTAATTTTGCCGATTACATGTATATATGAATGTCAACTAATTTGTTTCCTCAACAGGTGATACGTATCGAGGCGACCTGAAGTACGACCCTGCCCACGTGGGATACATTCCCGACCGACAGTACGGTGACCAACAATCTCCACAACAACAAGATGACGCATCTTCTGCTATTGGATTCTACTTGGGCAGTGACTATCTATCTCAGAGCGAGAACCCCGTCGACGAGCTGTCCGGGAACTTTGAGACGACGTCGATGGGTACTTCCGTGAGCACTCAATTTTCTACTCCGCATCCTGTGCTCGATAACGGAGTGTGGGCGCATCCCCAGTATCCATCTCGTGGCGTGTTTACAGAGCAACACATATATGATTACCATGTGAGTAACTTCCGTATGCACTTCGAACCACATGGCTTGTTTTGGAGGACATATTGCAACATGCATTTGGAATCAAGTGGTGCCTCGGGTATTATGGAAGCCCATAGGAGATCGTCGTACTTTTGAGGTTGGAGACTTGTTAGACTTTGTACTAGACTTTGTATTTGATAGTTGAGACTTGTTAGACTATGTGTGTATGACATTATATATGTGTGTATGACATTATCTATGTGTGTATGACATTATCTATGTTTTGTATTAGAGGTATGATATTATCAGAATATTTTATAAGTTTTCTGTCGAAAAGTATCGAAAAGTATCGATAATCCGTCGATAATCATCGAAAAGTATCGGTAATCGGTAAGCTACAGTATTATAGGTTTTCCGTCGGTTAATCGGTAAGCTATCGATTAATCCGTCGAAAACGGTAATCGGTTTATCGGTAACATCGATAAGTTGAATCTTGGTACTTGGAGCGAAGGTAATTAATTAAGTCACTTGTGTGGGAGGTCACGCGCTAATGATAATGAGTGATATCTCTCTCTCCACCGCTCACGCCGTCCTTCTCGTGTCTTACTCTCTCTTAATTGATTGTCTTAATTAATTACTCTCTCTCTCTCTCTCATACTGATTATAATATATTAAATATTAAATTAAAAACACATTTAAATAACTACTAATAATCACGAGTTGCCCAGAAAACAAACAGATCACTCTCTCTCTCTCTCTTCGATATCATATTATATTTTTACAGTTTACACCCACTTCATTTTTTATTTGTTCACATCGAGCCCCCAACAAATATTTACACGCACAAAAACCCCAGGAGTTGAAAAACAATACGAATCGGCGACGATGCTCGGCTGAGAATGGCTCCGTACAGGCAGGCTGAGAGGTTCCTCGGAGGAGCCTCGCGAGCTCACGATCTCCACCACCACAACCACTCCAATGGCGTCGCCGATCACGTCACACTCGGGGTTCGCTCCCACCTCCACCATAAGCCGGGTCGCGGACGCCGATCGCCCCGATCCAGCCGCGTTCCGATCGCCGCAATCGCCGTCGTGCTCTCGCTCGTCCTCTCCGCCACCGTCTTCGCCTACTACTTCCTCTCCTCCGGCGACTCCTCCGGTAATGTCCTTCGATCCTCGCTTCGCTGCAGTTTCTTCCTGGAGTTCGATTGGGTAGAAACAACGTTCTGTATTGCGAATTCGCAATCGTTAGGTTATGAGTGCTCATTGGGCATAGAATAGCTGCATTTGAGCTGTTTGGTTGCCGAGAAAGTGAATTGTTCCTTCTCCGATTCTGGTATCTGTTTGATTTATGTGTAAAGTAGTGTGAAGTTTCAGAGAAACGGAGTTGAAGAAACTACATTTTTCAATATAGCGGTTCTGTATTGCATACTTTGTTATAGATTAGTTCATCTATGCCTTATGAGTTTTCTGTTTGGTTGCCGAGAAAGTGAAAGTTTTCTTTTTCAATTTGTGTGTAGTGAAGTTTCAGAGAAAACTTCGAAAAATGAGGTTTGACATATTATCATTGCCTTTTTTGAGGTGGTACAGAACGAAATGCTAATGGCAGTGATGACGGTGAGGGTGATTTTCTAGCGAATGTGACACGGACTGAAACATCTAAAGTTCTTAAATTCGGGAAGGGTTCGGTGGTTCATGGTCGGGACTCGCGGTATTGGGATAGGGATGATCGAAGGAGAGACGAGGATTACGATGAGGATGCGATGGAAGACAGAAGAATGGACGGTAAGGATGATGCTAGTGATTCTTCTAAGAAAGAGAAGAGCTTTCAAAAGAAGTCTGGTCAAATTGGTTCTCGAAAGGGTTCAGGCGGAAAAGGTGTTGGATTGTACAACGAGGCGGGTCGGAATGAATTAAAAATGTATGAAGAGGAGTACGAGGCGTCTTTGAAAAATTTACGGTCTAAAGAAGATGACCAGAAAACTCAGCAGTTTGCCGCTGAGTATTTGGAGAAGCCAGATGACGTAATTGATATTTTTGACGAGTATGATGATGGGATTGATTATCATGATGCTCAGGGGGATGACTACACTGATAGTGGACACGAAAAATTGGATCAATCTAACACCGAGAAATCCCGCCACGAAGATGTTAATGTTTCTCAGAAAGTTGAGAAAAATTATGTTAAACCTCACGAAGAGGAGCACCCTGATGAAGCTGATAAAAAATCCAAAGATGCTAGTGCGGCAACCAGTCACTCTTCAAAAAAACCTCGGCCAGAGTCAAAAAAGAAAGGAAGGCGTCACAAGTTCACAGGTAAATAATTCTCTGGTGTTCTTTCTAGCATTTCACCTATTAATAACTTGTGATATCCCAAAATAAAATTTGATAATACATGTAATGGTACCGAGTCTACGTTTTTTTATATATATGTATTTTAGGAAATTAAAATAGGTCCATTGATTTAATCAGGGGAGCTCCTTTGGCTTTCCATTTCTCTTATTTCTTGGTCAGTCCATTTTTGAAGCAGCATATCGGTAGTCCTCTTTGTTCTTGAGGTGTCAAATAAGTACTTTTGTAATCAGCAACTATAGGTTAAGATTTTTTGTCTGGGTACAACTGTATTGTTGTTAAGCTGTGGCGTTCAGTTACAGGGTTCATTCAGAAAGAATTTTTTATCTGAACAATTATTGCTTTCCGATAGGACCCACACGCAATTTCACACAAAAACCCAACAGATGGTATTTCACTAAGCTAGTGAATCCCCTTTCTTTATTAATCAACGGACTAACTAACAAAGAAACGGTCTTACTTTCGGGAGCAAGACCTAAGCTCTCCCAATGATGTTCAATAGAAAATCTCCACCAATCAAACATGACAGGTAACTGTAACGGGAAGCACTTATTAACCCTACACCAAAAATACATATACTACATCCAATGAAGGAAAACGCAATTTGAAAACATAATAACATGGTTCTAAAATTGGTTCTATCTAATTCTTATTTCTTATATGTGCCTGGAATATTTCATTCATATTCTTTAGGTCCTTGTGATATGAAGTACTTTGGCCCTACGGAACAGCTTATGGAACCTCTAGAAAGTCGAAAGTTTTCCAGATTTAGCTTGCAGTATACAGAAATGGAGGACAGGCCTGATTCCGTAGAGGACTGGGAACCAAGATTTGCAGGCCATCAAAGTTTGAAGGAACGAGAAGATTCCTTTATCGCACACGATCAAAAGATCAATTGCGGATTTGTTAAAGGCCCAAAAGGATCCTCAAGCACTGGATTTGATTTGGCAGAAGATGACGAGAATTACATTAGCAGATGCCATATTGCTGTCATCTCGTGTATATTTGGCAATTCCGATCGCCTGAGAACACCTACTGGTAGATCGGTAAGGAGACTTCTTCTTAGCAAGAAACTAAACATAATTAATTAGATATTTCCTTGAAATATAAATTATATCGATTTATATTTGAAGTAAAGCTGTTGAAACCGTCCTAGCAAAAGAAAAAAAAATGTCATAACTATAATAAATAGAAAGGGTAATAATAATAGGGATTCTGCAGAGATTACACATCAATTACACATCATAATATATTTCATCAGTTCATCATATACATAATGTGATATGGCCCCAAGAGTTTAAGCTTATGTCATTCAATTTATTTGCGTCGTTTATTTTTATGTCGTCGTATTTAGTTAAGGAGTTTAGGTCTTAGGATAAATAAGATAAGTTGTCGTTTTGATTATGTCGTTTAATTATGTAATTAGGTTATGTTAATTATATTAGAGGGTTAATTAATCGGGCCCGGTCCGGCCCGTTAGGGTTGTACTACTTGCTCTATTTCAGTGAGTTTTGATGAATGAAAAAGATAGCCAATAAATAAAAAAAAAAAAAACATTGAAAAACTTAATCTCTCATAGATTGGGTTTGTGAGTGTTGGCCGGAAATTTCATAAATTCCTGTTTCGAGTTATCGATCTTTCGGGCATGTATCTCTAATCATTCAAGCATAATTATAATCGTATTTATTTCCAATAGTTAATTGTATTTTTTCTCTTAAGTTCAAGTGTTCTTTAAATTAAGAGAATTATATGATTTCTACCAAGAAGAGTCTCATCATCAGTTGTTTAATTTCAGGTGACGCGCATGTCGAGGAAAAAAGTATGTTTCGTTATGTTCATTGATGAGATTACTTTGCAAATGATTTCTTCAGAGGGTCAAATGCCAGATAGCATGGGCTTTATTGGATTATGGAAGGTCGTGGTGATAAAGAACATGCCCTACACAGATATGCGAAGAGTCGGAAAAATTCCCAAACTTCTGCCACATCGCCTTTTCCCTTCTGCAAGGTGAGAACACTAGTAGTATTAAGAATTGCTAGATGCTTTTTACTAACGACTCGTTGTACACTTTGGTTCTTAAACTTGGTAATCCAGTCTAAAAGATATTTCTTTACTTTGCTTTTTTAGTTTTAAAAATCGACATGTTTTTCTCCCTCCTGAATCAAGGTTTTTTTTGCATCAAGATTGATAATCACAAAAAATGTTAAGACTTCGATTAATAGTACAAAAAACTACTCTGAGTTAAGCTAACTTTACTCCAAAAGAGACGTGCAGTCACTCTACTAAGACTAAATTGCACTTATATCTTTTCTTTCTTGCAATATACTTTAAGGCTCTTAACAGAATTTTTATTTCATAACTTGGAAGTTTTATACCACACCAAAATCCAGTTTCCGTTGAATCACATTATTTCTCTCAAACTTCCGTACTGATTCCACCGTAAACGGTAAAGGTAGCATTAGATACTAATTATCTCGTACATATCGTGCCATTGAACATCCTAGGACCGTAGATGTATCATGTAATGATCTCACGTTATGTATATCGTCACAGGTCAAGAACCGGTAACCCTTTTTTTCCCAATGATGCTTACCCAAAACTCTAGAGAGAAACTAAGCTCATAACTAAATCAAGCTTACCGAATAATACTCGATTTCCCGTTCTCATTGCCGCAAGGCAACCTCTTTAATGAGTCATTCATTACTCTTAGTGGGCCAGGCCGGGCCCTAACATAACTTAGCCCTTAATTAGGTTTATTAATGAAAATTACATAAATACCCTTAATTTGTATAAATCAATCCTAAACATAATTAATTAATTCAAACCAACAGAAGACATAATAAGAACAGAATTAAATCGACCAAGCCATAAAAAAGCGGTGGACGTAATAGCTTAGCAACTTATTTGCAGGTAGAAAACATATATTTGAGAATTGTTTTATGTTCATTATGTAGAATTGTAATTTATGCGAGTGTATAAACATGTATTAATTAAATTATTGGCAGGTATTCAATATGGTTGGATAGTAAATTGCGTCTCCAACTCGATCCGCTTCTGATATTGGAGTACTTCCTGTGGCGAAAGGGTCATGAATACGCAATCTCAAATCACTATGACAGACATTGCGTTTGGGAAGAAGTTGCTCAAAACAAGAAACTAAACAAGTACAACCATACCGTCATCGATCAACAATTCGAGTTTTACCAAGCCGATGGGTTGACCAGATTTAACGCCTCCGATCCTAATAAGCTTCTTTCGAGCAGTAATAATCTCTCGTCCAAATTAGTAAAAAATTATATTATTTTTTATGGTATTTTCTTTCTTGATTTTTTTTTCACTTGCAGATGTACCGGAAGGGTCTTTCATCGTACGAGCACACACGCCGATGTCGAATTTGTTCTCGTGTCTTTGGTTCAACGAGGTTGACCGTTTTACCCCTCGTGATCAATTAAGTTTTGCGTACACGTACCAGAAGCTAAAAAGAACGAATCCTGAAAAACCGTTTCATCTCAATATGTTCAAGGTGAAGACCCGATAATGCTATAGTAAAAAAGCGAGCGTTGAAAATTATATGTGAACCGAAAAGTTTGTCTTATTTTCTGGGTTTGAATGTTTTCAGGATTGCGAAAGAAGAGCCATTGCCAAGTTGTATCATCACAGATCAGAGGAGAAGAGAATTTTTCAGCCCAAGGAAACTGAATGAAACTTTGCATCTCATGTTACGAAAACCCGAGAAGCTCTGCTCTTGAAAAAGTCGACCCGAGTTTTCAAAGGCTTCGATTTTGCAAAAATGCGATCACGGCAAGTAGGAGTTATACAACATTAGCACAAGCCAAAATCTCACTGTGCCAATTTCCTCTTGCCGGAGTGAATGTTTATCTGTAGAGTACAAAGAATATAACAATTATCATTCTATTATATACAATGTATTCTTTCTATTTTTCGTCCACGAGAAAGCGAAAAACGAACAACATTTTGTACCGGTGATACCACTGAAAGTTATATAGTTCAGTCTAATTTGCGATTGGCGTTACGTTTTCATGGCTAGTACAAATGCCTTTGAGATTAACCAAGTACAGATCAAACTTTTTGGTCTCTCCGAGGGGCAACATTAGGGTAGGGTTTGATAACTATAATAATAAGTAAAATTATTATAAATAATAATAAGGGAAAACTACGGCAAAAATACCCATTTGGTCAACGTGCCTCCGGTGTACCTAACCTTTAAAACTGCCGGCAAAAAATACCCAACGTGCGTTGACCGTGACTTTGGCATGGAAACCTTAATTTTTCCGTTAACATCCGCCATGTGGCCGTTAACGGCAAAAATACCCAAACTTTTTTTTTTCTAGAAAAAAATTAATTTTGAAGTTTTATAATTTATATTTTTTTCTTTATATGATTAGTGATATTTACTTGAATCCCAAATACAAGAATTAACAAAAAAGTTAGTCAAAATATCAATTAATTTCTTAATGTGCTTGTATAAACCATATTTGCTGATAAAAATCTTATTATGATGAGAAATTTTAAACATAGCATTATACAAAAGTTGATCATGATATCAATTATCAGTTGTATATTAATTTTCTTGGAGAAGCTAATTCGCCGACTAAACCTAATCATGAATAAAGCAATTACGTAGTTAATTTAAGGTCGATAGTCAAAATTTAAACAAAAACCTAATCATATTATAAATAGGTTCAGCTTAATCTTTTTTTAAAATATTTTTAATTTCAATTTTAAAATAAAACGGTATTTCATAAACTATTTATAATACAATTGTTGTTGGTAACAAAAGTTGATGTAGCGTTTGTTAAAACAAATATATTTAGGTAAAAATGATTAAACTAAACTAAGAATCGTATTTTTGTTTAAAAAAAAAAAACAAAAGCTACGAATCCTAACTTTTACGACTCGTGTTCAAAAATCTAAAATCGCTTTTGAGTTTTTTGTACCAACAATATTAATAAACACTAAAAAGGTAGTTTAGTTTATTTTTAAAAATAAAAACATGCATTTTTAAGTTGAACCAAATGCAAGTGGTCGATACTCGATAACTCGGTGTAATTTTTTTTTTACGAGTTTCATTTATTTTTTATTAATTTTATAAAATTTTAATTTAAATAAAAAATTCAAAAGAAATATGTCTATAAAGTTTTATTAATATATTAAAATTTAATGAAATTAATAAAAAAGCAATGCTCAAGTTTTCATATAAAATTTAAACCCAAAAAGCAATGCTCAAGTTTTCGCGATAATTCATTGATTATCCACGTTGAAAGGTTTACTCATAAGTTTTATCAGGTTTTCCGTTTCTTTTTATATTTTTCTATGGATTATGCATGGAAAATTTATGTGGCGTTTGATTATGCTCCTTGAGCTCAGTGTTTGGTTTCAAACAATGTCATAGTGGTTTCACATTTCCTATCTCTGTTTTCGTAGGCTAGTTTCGCATATCCTATCACCTGCGTTTTAGTCTTCAAACCAATCTTACAAAATATAATAATATTATCATTATGTAATATATTTTAGTATTTAATATGATATAAACTTATTTAATTAAATTATTAAATTTTTATCATTAATAAGATTTGTATTCTGTTTAAACGGTGGAGCAATCGCTTGGACTAGCACTAAGCAGCCTACAGTAGCAGATTCTACCACTTTGGCTTAGTATTTGGCCATGCCCAAGAAGCAGCCAAAGATGCAGTCTAGATCAAGGAATAATTTGTTTCTTATCTGGGTGTGATTCCGAGAATAAATGATCCAGTTCCCTTCTATTGTGAAAACAACAGAGCCATCAAACAAGCTAGACAGCTCAGATCACCCGAGACTGCAAGACACATACTCAGAAAGTTCCACCTCATTCGAGATATCGTGAACCGAAGAGATGTGCACATCCAGAGAACCGACAAAGAAGACAACGTGGCTGATCCATTGACGAAGACACTATCTCGTGACAAACACATTCGTCATACATAGTCTATAAGCATTAAATACCTTTGAGATTTCTGTACTTAGTGAACAAATTATTTATCTTGTTGTTTGACATTATTTTAAATATATATATATATATATATATATATATTAGTTGGGGCATTTCATACAAAAGCAAAGTTTCATTATTTTTAATATTAATATTAATACTGTTAAATTAATGTCCTTAGTCTATCAAACTGGATGATATCTAAAAGGTCTCTAGTTTATTGTCATAATAGGAAAAAGAGGGCACATGTGATATGTTGAGACTAGTTTGTGATAAGGAAAAAAAATATAGTTCTCGAGTTAGGAGAATAGTCGTATTCTTATATCTTATTGACTAGAGCTATGAGAATTTTGGCTAGACAGATCCATATTCTGGGAGGTACACATGAAAATAAAACCTTAAGAAACTGACACTACCTAGCGAGTGACCAAATTTGAATGCAATTAGACTATTAGTTATAAAAACTGATTTTGAGTTTGTGAACATCATCTTAATAATTGACTTTTCTTAATAATTGCCATTGATTTAGACCGTTTTAGAAAGACAATTCTTGTTTGGGTAGCTTCCAGTTGAGTTGCAAGAGGGCCAAAACAGGGTTGCTATTCAAACTCGGTATTCCGATCCAGATTCTGAGTTTCTTACCCCTTATATAATCATCTATATCATTTTTGTACACGACAACGTGTAGTGTGTCTTTATTCAAAGTAGTGGACCTAAATTTCCATGCATTCAAATCAACTAGTGGCAGCATAAAAAAAAAAAAAAAGCTAGTGACATATACAAGGACTTTTACTCGTACAGAAATTAGTCACAATCTAGTTTATACTTGGATTTTTTTTTTTTTTTTTATATAATCAATTTTTTTTTTTTTTTGGCAAAATATATCTTTAACTTTAAAAAGCAACTAAAATATAGTGATCTGATAGTTTTACCCTTTCTCTACTTATTTTTGAATTAATTATTTAAACAATTCAACAAATAAGACTCTAAAGAGAAGATACATTTTGGTGAAAAATGAAATTAGATGAAATATACAAATTTCATTGTTAATAAGGAGTAATTTTTTTTGTTTTTAAAAATTAAATTTATTAGATGGTACATATAATAAAAAAAAGACTTTTAGGGTATACTTTAGCTGTTTTTGAAACTTGAAGGTATATTTTTGCTAAAAATAAAATTTGAGGTAAAAATACCAAAATTATTATACTTTTTAATAATTAAAAGTAAAAATAAAATCAACTATTATTTTTAATATATTACGAAGTATATATATATGTAAATACATTTATAGAAAAAAAAAGAGAGAGATTGACCGTATTATTGATGACTAAAGAATAAGCATTATCACTAATGACACTGATTTATTAGTTACAGGACCGTGCATGAGATTTTTGAGGCCCGAAGAAAAGAGTAATTTTGAGGACTCTACTCAATTACAACATTAAATTTCGATGCCTAATATATTTGTTCAATAATTTTCATTTAAATCTGACACATGTAGCGCTTTTAGACACAAAAACACCAATTAAACTTGTTTTGTCAAGTTTCTCGATCATATCATTTTTGATACATAATGTAGTTAAACCACTCAATCTATTTTAGGAAAAAATTGATCGAAGATGATACTTAATCAATTTAACTTTGAAAAACTTCTTTCTACATGCACAATTTTGACAGGTATAGTTAGAACGTTCATAATGGATAGAGGAAGTTGAGAAAAAAAAAAACTTAAAGTACTTTCGAGACTATTAAATTAAGTTTTTTGGGCCTGTAAATTTGAATTTTGTTTTTACTCCGCCTCCCGTGAGAGAGAGAGACACGACCTATATTAGTTGTTGACAACCCTTGTTTGTATTTTTTTTTTCCTCATGAATTTCTTCGTTCTCTATCGATAGTAATAAGTTCTCTATCGATAGTAATAAGAAAACCATTTGTAAATATAGAAGACATAGTCATTGTTGGTTCCTGTAAAGATTCTAACCAAAAGAAAGCACGAAGATCAGCAAAAGAAAGGAAGAGATATTTGGGAGAACAGATCCCTAGATCACTAACGTCGAAGGAAAAAATTACAATAGAAGTTACAAAAGTAAATTGACTAACATTTATTTAAAGGGGGACAGAAAACAACTACGACTAGCTAAAATTTTCTAAAATACATCCAATCAAATATTTAACAGTTACACACGAATCCTAACGAACTTGCTCCTCAAGTTTAGCAAGTTCGGGACCTTCTAGGATTAGTTCTAGTTGACTTCTCACGTGTGACTAACACAGCTTTTATTATTATTATTATTATTATTATTATTATTATTATACGAGGATCTTTGGATTTCACTCCTACCCCTATGGTGACTTGAACTCAAGACCTCTAATGTCTTAAGTGATGTACTTTTTACCACTAGACCAAGCACATCTTGTCACAGAGCTACCAAGCTTTATTCCGAATAGAGTTGTTAGGCTATGATTTAGAAATCCCGCTCGTCTTCTTTTCTGCTCGTCTCAATTTCTGTTCGGCTTCTTTTTATTAGTCTGATTCTGCTAGTCTTCGTTCAACCAAGTTAGGCTTAAACTCAGTCAATAGAGACTTTCCAACGGCACAAACATGGTTCTTTTGTTTATTTTACTTTTTAGCACATCATAAATTATTGTTTTCCTCCAAAACCATTAATTACAAGGTTATTAACGATAGCCTGAAGCTCAAAATTAGGCAACTAAACTCTTAATCATCCGAGCTTTTCAAGACCATGGTAGCGAACCGGGCGTCCACACATATAACTAGAGCTGCACATCGCGGTCTCGCGGCGCGTCGCGACTCGGTTGCCAAAACCGCGAGAACACACGTCGCGACGTGTCGTGGCGTGTGCGGTCGCGGCGCGTCGCGAGTTGGTCGCGAATTGAGGGAAAGAGAGAGACAACGAGGTTTTTTTGGGTTGCGGCAAAAGTTGTATATTTGGTTCCGATGTTTAACTTTGTTAATTGTTAGTTTTTAACCGAATTTAAATGTTAAAAATGTAAATTTGTAACATAATATTATTTTTAAATATTTAATAACAAATAAATAAATATAACAAAACGAGATATTAAAAAAAAGAGTTGTATTATTCATTGTGAATATTACAATAAGGTGGAAGAAAGCTGTAATATTCAGTGTAAACATTACAAGATGCCTCACTAAAACCTCTCTCCTCCTTAGGGACTAAAAACCAAGAGAGGAAATAGCACATCATTATTGGCGCTAACTTTGCATCACTCCGGGAACCAGGCGTTAAACCTTTCAGTCATAAGCTCAAGCTCGGTTGGTTCGGAACGTTGGCCGATTACGGGGTTGCGGAACATCCAATCGTTCAACACCACGGCTTGCTCGAGGTGTGTGTTGGTTATTGAGGACCTCCGATCGTCGATGATGTTCTGAGCTGTGCTGAATGCGCTCTCCGATGCAACGCTTGAAATGGGGATGGACAGGATGTCCCTCGCCATTCTTGCCAATATCGGGAATCTTTCCCGTTCATTCTTCCACCACCTGATGACATCGAACTCAGTTGATTGGTCGTCGATCCGAAGGCCGTAGTACCGCTTCACTTCGTCTGGTGCGCCGTCCGTGTCGTCCGTCCGTGCCGGTGGCGTACCGGATCCCGATGCTTCCCCGCGATCCAATCTTTGCTTGAGTATCCGGCTAAACTCTAAAGCGGACTTGGTTGGGCTTTCCATCACTGTCCTCCGCTCCGCCTCGACGTTGAACTGTGGGAACCGCCGGTCGTATTCCCTGTACAATTCATAAAAAGCTTCATTAACAACCTTAATGTAATCAGAGTAGTCCAGCCCTATGTTTTGCCCGATTGCTAACATTAACGGACTGAACGTAAACATAATACGAGGGTCTAATATAGAACCGAAGCAATACGAAAAAGGGGGTGGATCCCAATAACTTTTGAATTTTTCAACCATTCCTTGAATCAAGGGAGCAATAATTGGGTCGTTTTCGTATTATGTAAAAGTGTTAGTAATTTCAAATAGACCCGATAGACCATGATTCAAAGAAGGGCGTTTTTGGTTAGAGAAATTTAAAGTAACAGCATAAAAGGGTTTAAGGAATTTGGTGAATTTTTCTGCGGTTGCCCATTCCGCCTCCGAGATTCGCGCTGACGGCTTGAGTTCCTTGTGGAGGAAGTGGTCCAACGGTAGCCTCTGCTTACACACGACTGAAACCATTAGATACGTAGAGTTCCACCGTGTATTATTATCTAATCCGAACCTGTTCGCTTTATGATTGTGTTCTTTACAATATCGCCTCCACCTATTAGTAATTTGAGAATGCCGGATCCAATCAACAATGCCGCGTATTTTTTCTACTTGATCGGCAATTACTCGCTCGCCCGTTCGTGCAATTAAGTTTATAATGTGACAAGCGCACCGTTGATGTAAAATATTACGAAATTGATTAACGGGCAAAGTAGCCTCCAAAATAGTAATAGCGGCATTATTGTTTGAGGCATTATCTAACGTAATAGATATAACACGATTTTGTAAACCCCAATCATTTAATAGTTCTATTATTTTTTCGGAAATGTTTTGGCCGGTATGGCGACACTTGAACGGTGATAGGTTTAAAAGTTTTTGACACGGTTCCCAATCTTCGTATACATAATGAGCGGTCAGACTCATATAATCGTTTAGCATCGGACCGCTCCACAAGTCGGTCGTAAAAGCAACGTTGATACTAGACATTTTAAAAAAATTGACCAAATAGTTTTTTTTGCATAAAATAAGCTTTTTCCATGTCCCTAGTATACGTCGTACGGGAAAACTGTTGGTAAGACGGATTAATCCTTTGCATGTATTGTGTATGCGCAGGATTTTCGACCAAACTCAACGGTGCGCCCGTAGACAATAACCATTTGAGTGTCCATTTCCGTAAGTTTGGGGTCGTGAGTCTACTTACCTGTGCTGTGTTTACCTCGTCGAGTGCGCCGGTTGGGAAGCACTCTTTCGCGTGGCGGTTCAAGTGGCCGGTCCCGCGTTCACCCATCCCGTCTAGGACGTGCCCACACTTTTTGCACGTCGCCAGTTTAACGCGGACACCGTGCTCGTTAATGTGCCGATCTTCATGAAAGAAGTTCCACACCGCGGCCTTGTTTGGCCGTCCCCACGCCAAGCCATGAGGATTTGATCTATTAAAACAAAAGGAAAAACACAAAATTAAACGTCATAAAGTTTATTATTCATCATATTGATTTAATTAAATGTCTTAAGGTTAAATAAAAAAGTTAACAAAATTAAAATGGTATTTTTTATGTGTGAAAATAATTATCAAGCTCTTTTGGACGGAACTCCCCGAGGTTCCACGGCCAGATCGACTGGAAAGGATGATATGATCTCGCTTTAGGCCCAAGCTTTTCTAGACAGAACTCCCCGAGGTTCCCAGGCTAGCTTGGAGGAGATTGCAAAGCAAACCTTATTTAAAAACCAATCTTTCTAAGACACCGAAATCCATTAAGAACTTTATAATTATCACCACACATACAAATTACCCTTTTAATTTTAATAGCTTATTTAAGTAACCATTGAATGTTTATTAAATCTCAAGAACGTCGTTTCTGATGTGGAAGATCAGTCGGAACCGCAACCACAGAGCATACTAAGACTTTCGAGAGACGTGGCAAATTAATTAATTAAAGTAATTATAATTAATTAAATAAAATAATTAAACTTATAATAATTAATTAAATAAAATAATTAAACTTATAATAACTAATTAAATAAAATAATTAAACTAATAATAATTAATTAAATAAAATAATTAAACTTATAATAATTAATTAATTAATAGTTTTAAACTTATAATAATTAATTAATTAAAATAATTAAATTTATTAATTATTACCCGGATCGAGAACGTCAAGGACGGCCGACGGAGGCTTCAGCGGCTTCTTGATGGGAAGGTTCGGGGGAACCGTCGTGGAACGAGCCGACAACGGAGCCATGGACAGAGGGCGGCGTCGGAAGCTTGGCATCATCGGCGTGTTGAGTTTCTTGAAAGTTGGCATCGTGGGCGCGTTGAGTTTCGTCTTCGTCGGGGTGTTGGACTTCTTGACCGGCTTGTTGTTGAAGCATGAGGGCGAAAAACGGATCGTTATTTCCCGCCCTTAATTGAGCTACCGCGTCGACCAAAACTTGGGGCACACGCTCCGGATTGGCGTCGTGCGCGCTCATCGCCCGGACTAGACTAGGTCGTAGAGACCGTACCGTATCATCGGGGTAATCGGGATTTGGTGGGGAAGGAAAAATTTATGCCGGTAGCATAACGGGGATATAGCCGTCGGGCGTAGGTTGGCCGGGAGCCATGGGTTGAAATTGGGGTTCCAACCTCCTAGCCGTCCTTCGACCCCCGGAATTACCGCTTCTTCGAGACATAATAGAGAACTTTGAGAACTTTGAGAACTTTGAGAATTGAGAGAACTTTGAGAATTTGAGAGAGAGATGGAAGATTGTTGGTGAGGAAACGAGGGAGGAATGAGTGGTATTTATAGGGTTGGAGGAGATAGTTGGGTGGGTGAATAATTATTGAGGTGGGTGAAATTTTATTGAAATTCGGGTAAAAATTTAGGGATTTACGCCCAAAACAAACACAAAAAATCACACCCATCGGATCGCTGACGTGGCGAGATCGTGGCCGTCGGATCAAGTGCGCGGATCGAGCCTCAGGAGTCGCGACTTCGCCCTCACGTCGCGACGCGTCGCGATTTTCACCCTCAGCGTCGCGAACGTCGCGAACTCCAGGAGTGCGTCGCGACTCGTCGCGGGGTCGTCTCGCGGTGGATCCGTGCAGCTCGGCATATAACAAGCACATTTTCATCAATATACCTTGATAATAAAATTACTCGGTCGTAATATATAAGAAGGTCTGTGAAAATTAATATGCATGGATGATGGAAGCGCATGGCCGGCGTCCCGGAAAATGAAAATATTTTTTTTACTAAAATATTCTTAGATATAATTGAAAGTTGCAATTTTGTTCTTCTTTTTCCAATTGTTCTTTAATTTTTATTTTTGCAGTGTAAATTTTTTATAAAATTTCAACTCAATCCCCCGCCCTTCTAGTTTTTAGTAAAACTCAAAAGTAACCATCTTAATTATAATCTTTGGCAAATTTAATCCTTCGGGATGTAAATCCCGATTCCGCCAACGACTAGAAGTATACCTCTTCATATAATTGTAAGTTTACCCATTTTGTTTTTATTAAACCTTCTAAGCCAATAAGCCTAATCCCGATTATGTCGCTCGGACATAATGTTGGTATTTTCTTCCCCCAAAGTGTTCTAATCGTATTTCATTACCGCTCCCGAAATGCATGCGTACCTACTGTGTGTGTGACAAAACCTGCACGAGACTCGTACGTACGACTATTCAGAGCCACCAGAGCTGTTGCTGAGTTGACTTTATTAATTAGTTATACTTTTCAATGGATGATAGTTAATTCTCCAGACTTGCTGAGTTGACTTTATTAATTAGTTGTTCTTTTCAACTGATGATAGTTAATTCTCTAGACTTACCGTACTAAGTGTTAAAAACCAAGAAGGCTTGGATTAGAAATTATTTTGTATTCCAGCACCCTTGTTTGTATTTCTTGTCTATTGAATATCTTCGTTTCTCCATCTATAATCGGAAAGCCATCGCGAACATGGTGTTAGTTCTTTTGTTTCATTTATTGCACGCGCGTCCTTTGTTAAATTTATCCGGTCATAGCTTGTATTATATATGCATGAAAGCACATGACCAGCCAGAATTATGAAAATATTATTTATTAATATATTACCTAGAAATAATTGAAATTTGCCATTTTATCTTCTTATTTCATGTTCTCTACTAAAATATAGTTAATAAATTTCATATGTATTAATTAAAATAAACGTTATAGTTAGTCTATTAATATTGACTAAAAATAATGGTTCATTTTTATTGGTGAAGGTCTTTTTAAAATTATTTAGTGTCATTGTACTTGAATCTTCACACATCAAAAGTCGAATATATATTTCAACCACTTCAATTTTATCTTCCTTATAGACATTACCTGTCATTATTCATTCTAATTATATATTTTAAAATATGTTTTGTTTGTGAGTTTAAGCTTTATTTCGCTCAACAACCCCTACCAGAAATCTCCCCATTAGAACTCTCTCCGCCAAGAATCTCCTGACCATGATTGTCCCCTACCAGAAAGCTCCCTCCCAGAAATGGGCCCGCGTAGAAATGTTCCCTAGCAAGAAGGGACCCTACCAGGAATGTCCCGAGCCCGTGCAGCTTTGGTAGGGACACACGCAAGAAGTCAGCGGAAGCTATTCCTCGCAGGTGCCAAACTTCAGGAGCAAGTTATTTGGGGATTTGATTCGATTTCATGGTTCTGTTAGGATTCGTACATGGAGAAGATTTGACTGAGTTTAATTTAGGAAGTTTCTGTTAGGGTTACGTTTTCTGGTCCATATAAATAGTAGTGTTAGTGTTTATTTTTGGAACTCTTCCTTGTATATTTGCCTTCGAAATTATTAATCAGATAACTTCTTTCTCCTTAAATTTATTGTTTTCTCTTCTTTTGTTCTCCATGCTTTTCTTTTGACAGATCAATTTCAATTGGGAACCAACACTGTTTAATAAAAGCTAGTGAAAATACAACAAAACATTACAAAAGACAAGAGATGCAGCTCCCGACTCCGCGACGCGTCGCGACTAAAATCGCGAGTTCCCGCGTCGCGGCGGGTCGCGACTGTGTGCACCGCGAGAAACCCGCGAGAAATTTGGTAGTGGGTTTGCGGCATATGTACCTAGTTGTTTCTAATGTTTAACTTGGTTAGTTTTTACCCGAATTTAATTATCAAACTTTATCAATTATTTCAAAAACTATATTTAAATATGTTTATTATTTATAATTATTATTTGTAATTAATTTAACTAACCATTAATATTTAAATATGTTATAGTTATTATTTTGTAACATATTATTAATTTTGATTTATATGTTAGTTTTTAATTTGTAACATATATTAATAAATATTAATTTGTAACATATTAATAATTTGAACAAATTTAATCAACAAATAAATAAATACGATAAGACGGGATATTAAAAAGAAGAAGTTGTATTATTCATTGTGAATATTACAATAAGGTGGAAGAGAATTGTAAATATTCATTGTAAATATTACAAGATTCCTCACTAAAACCTCTCTTGTAAAACCCTCTTTAGGGACATAAAACCAAGAGAGGAAAGAGCACATCATTACTCAGGGAACATTGCGTTGAACCTTTCCGTAATTAGCTCCAGTTCGCTTGGTTCGGAGCGTTCGGCAGTCACGGGGGGCTGGAACAATATATCATTCAACACCACTATTTGCTCGACGTGTGTGCTGGTGGTTGATGCCCGCCGGTCGTTGATGAGATATTGAGCCGTGCTGAAAACGCTCTCTGAAGCAACGCTGGAAATGGGGATGGACAGTATATCCCTCGCCATTCTCGCCAATATCGGAAATCTGTCCTTTTGATTCTTCCACCACTTAATGACGTCAAACTCGTCGGATTCTTCGTCGAATAGCAGGCCGTAGTAGCGCTTCAATTCTGCCGGTTGGCCTTCCGTGTCGCCCGCCAACGGCGTAGTGGATTCCCCGCGATGTAGCTGTTGCTTGAGTCTCCGGCTGAAGTCTAGTCCCGTCTTGGTTGGGGTTGCCATCACTGCCCTTTGCTCCTCCTGTGCGTTGAACTGTGGGAACCGTTTGTCGTATTCACTGTACAATTCATAAAAAGCTTCATTAACAACGTTAACATAATTACGATAATCCACCCCTATGTTTTCTCCGATCGCTATCATCATTGGCCCATACGCATCCGAAAGACGATGGTCTAGAATAGCACCGAAGCAAAACGAAAATGGGGGTGGATCCCAATCAGACTTGAATTTTGAAACCATAGACTCAATAAGCGGAGAAATAATATGGTCATTTTTGAATTCTTTGAAAGCACACGAAATTTGATAAAGACCTGAAAGACCATGATTCAAAGAGGGTTTATTTTGGTTAGAAAAAAAATAAAGTAACAGCATAAAAAGGTTTTAGGAAAGCGAGGAATTTCTTTGCGGTTGCCCATTCCGCCTCCGTGATCCGCGCCTCGGGAGCAAGTTCCTGTCCGAGGAAGTGGTCCAAAGCAAGCCTCTGGCTACACACAACTGAAATCATTAAATACGTAGAGTTCCATCGCGTATTATTATCTAAACCGAACCTATTAGTTTTATGATTGTGGTCTTTACAAAATCATCTCCACCTATTGGTGGTTTGAGGACTCCGGATCCAATCAACAATGCCGCGTATTTTTTCAACATGGTGTACAATGTGTGCCTCGCCCGTTCGTGCAATTAAATTAATTATGTGACAAGCACACCGTTGATGTCTTAAGGTTAAATAAAAAATTTAACAAAATTAAAATGGTATTTCTTATGTGTGGAAATAATTATCAAACTCTTTTTGGACGGAACTCCCCGAGGTTCCACGGCCAGATCGACTGGAAAGGATGCTATGATCTCGCTTTAGGCCCAAGCTTTTCTAGACAGAACTCCCCGAGCTTCCCAGGCTAGCTTGGAGGAGATTACAAAGCAAACTTTATTTAAAAACTAATCTTTCTAATACACCGAAATCCAATAAGAACTTTATAATTATCACCACACAATTACCTTTTTAATTTTATTAACTTATTTAAGTCACCATTTAATGTTTAAATGATTATTAAATCTCAAGAACGTCGTTTCTGATGTGGAAGATCAGTCGGAATCGCAACCACAGAGCATACTAAGACTTTCAAGAGACGTGGCAAATTAATTAATTAAACAAAAATGATTAAACGAGTATTAAATCTCAAGAAATTCGTTTCTGATGTGGAAGATCGGTCGGAACCGCAACCACAGAGTATAATAAGACTTTCAAGAGACGTATAAAATTAAATAATTAAACTAAAATAATTAAAATAATAATGATTACCCCGTTGCCGGACGCGGACGTCGAGCACGTTGAGGACGTTGGACGGAGCCTTCGCCGGTTTCGTGATGGGAAGAGATTGGAGAACCATCGTGGTACGAGCCGACAACGGAGGAATGGTGCGGATTCGGAAGGTCCTCCTATGGTTGAGTCGGTGGTTCCTCCGGTGGTTGAGTTTCGTCGTCCTCGCGGTCGTCGACGGGTCTGCCTTGAAACATGAGCTCGAAAAATGGATCGGCGATTCTCGTCTCCCGACATCGACGTACCGCCTCCACCATTGATGCGGGCACACACTCCGGATCAGCGTCGTGCGCGCCCATCGCCCGGACTAGACTAGGTCTTAGAGACCGTTGGGTATCATCGGGATAATTTGGATTTGCTTGGGAGGGAAATATTTCTCCCGGTAGCATAACGGGAATATATCCCTCGGGCGTAGGTTGATCCGTTTCCGCCCGAATAAATAGGGGTTCTGATCCCTAGCCCTTCAACCCCCGGAACCACCGCTTCTTCGAGACATAATGTGAAATTTGAGAACTTGAGAGCTTTAGAGAGAAAAAACTTAGAGAGTTGAGAGAATTTGAGAGAGAGTTGGAAAATTGTTGGTGAGGAAATGAGGGTGGTAGGGGTGGTATTTTTAGGATTTGAGGAGAGTGTTGGGTGGGTGAATAATTATTGAGGTGGGTGAAGTGGGTGAATAAAGTTGGGGGAAAAATATTGAAATTTGAAATTTTTGGGTTGGAATTCGAGTAAAGTGGGTAAAAATTGTGGTTGGGTAATTAATTTTAGGTAAAAAGTGTGTTATTTATGCCACAAAAGGACAAAATCACGCGGATCACAAATTTGGGCTGTTGGATGGCTTCACGCGGATCGCCATCCAACGGATCGCGACTGAAGGCTAAATCACGACGAATCGCGACTTTTGCCACAAAATCGCGACTCGTCGAGATTCCCCGAGCTGCGTCGCGATGACCCCCTTCGAGTCGCGAGCTGCAGCTCTGCACAAGACGATAATAATCAAGGAAGAATTACTCGATACATATTTTGTTTTTACTAAAAATTTGAGCCAATAAGCTTAAATCATCCCGACTCTCTCTCTTGAGTCTTGACATAATGTTAGGTATTTTCTTCCCCACGTGCTATAATCATATTTGATTATCGTATATGAAATGCACGCTTACGTACTGTTGTCTGACAAAGCATGCATGCATCATTAATGATGGAAATATGGGAGGGTCGGATCCATCGGACCCTCCATTTTTTTTACAGAGTCGGAGCTCCGCCTCCGACAAAATACGGAGCCGGATTAATCCGGCTCCGACAGTTTTTTTTTTTTAAAATTTCGTGTAACGGCTCTTTATTTGCAGTCGTTGGATCAAGCGCGTGGACGGCCCAGATGAATCGACCGTTGGGCAACGGCTCCCTTCGCGTATCCCAAGAAGCTTTCTGATTTTGCAGAAAGGACCCTGCAAATATATCCGTTGGTGATTAATACACCACTTACTCGATTCTCTCCAAAAGTTTCCCTATAAAAACCACACTTCTCCCTCATTTTTTTCACACAACTCACTCTCTTCTTCTCATACTCTCTCAACTCGCCCAAGCTCTCAAAAAATCCGATTTTAAGCTATAGTTTTCTTATCTTATAGTTATATTAATACACTTATTTTAGTTATAATATCTATTATATTATATAGTTTAGTTATAGTATAGTTTATTTTAGTTATAATGTCGAGTTCTGATAACCGTTCTCGAGGCCAAAATGATCGCCGGGGAAAAGGACGGGCCGGTTCCGAAACCGGGTCGGTTAATAGTATCTCGCATTCAACTCCGCCGGTACAACAACAACAAATACAACATACATATTATGGCGGTGTTTACCAACAAAATGCTCCGGGTTCCTCTAGTCTACCATCGCCACAAATTCAACCTCATGCCATCGTTCCGGTAATTTATGGTCAACAATTTGGTGGTTTTACTAACTTGCTTCAAAATGCTACAGGAAATATTCCGGAATGGTCGAGCGAGCAAGAGGCGTACGATGCCCAAAACCGAGAAGTTTCGGGATCGATGAACATGAACGACGGAAGAGACGACGATCCGAATTACGAAGGTCTTGAAGGCGGGGACGACGACGAAGAGGAGGACGACGTCGAAGAGGAGAACGAAATTCTTCCACCGCCGCCGCCGGTCCGAGCTCGTGGTCGGCCTCGTGGTTCTAGTCGGCCTCCTATTCTGCCGCCGGCAAACCCGCCACCGCCAAAACCGAGGAAGAGGAAGAACCTAACATCTCCGGTATGGCGAAATGAGTTTTTCCCGCTTTATATTCTTAATCCTACTACAGGAAAGGAGGAAAGATTCGGGAAATGTCAAACTTGCGGAGAAATAAAGCCGGCCGATCCAAAAATTCAAGGCACATCGTATCTCCGAGATCACGCCTTGCAATGCCGAAAGCGTAAGAAAGTGGAGGAGGTAAGTCGCTTATCCGATCTCATTTATCGAAGACTATCTCGACGCGGAATTGAAGATGAGGCTTCTTTACAAGGAGTACGAGACGAAGTATTACGATGACATGGAGCAAGAAGGAGACACGGAACACGTCCCGACGCCGCCCCCGAGCAACGCACCCGGAGCGCCCTATGTTTCGACGCATCGGGTATTTTACAACCTAACTCATACCGGAGGGCACGGAGGATCATCAACGGTGTCAAGTCCGGCGTCAACGTCACAACATAGCGGGAGTTCCGGAGGTCGTCGTCCCCGAAGAGCAAACCGCCAAAGAATCAACGAGTACGACGTCTTTTGCAACCTTCCACCGGCACCGTGTCCCGACGAAGGCCTCGACATACTTGAATGGTGGCGCGTAAATCGTCTTGAGTACCCGGTTTTATCATTGGTGGCTCGCGACATCCTCACCGTTCCGGTCTCCACGGTGTCATCGGAAGCGGCTTTCTCATTGGCGGGATGCCTATTGGAGGCTTGACGCAAGTCAACGAAGGCGTTTATGATCGAAATCCTTATGCTTTCCAAGGATTTGATTTTGGCCAAAAAGCGAACGCAAGATAATCAAATGGTAGACAACGAGTTGTTAGACTATTTCAACGAGCTTAATGTGGCAAACCCGGAGTAATCGGTTTGTACTTTGTAATTTTATGACATTTATATTTGCTTTATAATATAAATAAAAAACTTAGGGCGCTCTTTCCTCGCCCGAGCCGCACCCTTTTGGGGGACTTGGAGAGGTTTTAACGAGGCCCATTATTTATATATCTCTATGTTTATATCCTACTTGAAATTTGAAATTTGAATCTCAAAACCGTAAAAACCGTAAACTATAATTTGAATTTCGAACTCTAAACCCGTGTACAAGAACTCTAAAAGACTTTGTACAACATTTTTTTTTAAATAAAAGGACTAAAACGCAATTTTAAAAAAATATATATATATAAAAAATACGGAGTCGGATTAATCCGGGTCCGAGAAAATCCGGACTCGGATTAATCCGACTCCAACAAAAAAAAAAAAAAAATAGAGGGCACGGATCCGTGCCCTCCCACATTTGCAGGATTATGCATCATGCACGAGACTCGTCAACGTGAGATTATTCAGAGCCACCCACGACTGTATGTTTTTGTTTGAAAATGACATGAATGATTAGTTGCCGATCGAGAACGAACTGCTGTGAAGTACGACTGTACGAGCCTTGAAGTTTTTGTCCCAATAGAAGTAGGACAACTTGATCACACTACTTCAATGACTATCTCTATTAAGTATTAAGTGGTTAATCATATATATTCAATATCTTCCGCCTTATAATTACGGGTAATAACGACATATGTACTAGTTTTTGTAACGGCATAAATCCAATCTTTTTTCACGGTCAAAATCTTATTGTTCGTTATTTTGTTTTTCTTTACAGTTTTATTACATATAAATATTGTAAATGTAACCTATCTCAAAATAGTGGAAATATTTTTCTCATTTCGTACACTGTGTCCCATTTAATATTCCCTTAATTTTTTTTTATATCTCCTTCTTAATTACTACTTAAATTGATTGTTTCTTCATGAGATCCTTATATTTGTTTCTGTTTCAAGATTTGTTATACATGGAGTAATAATAATTTTGCTGCGCTCATAATTTAAATAATTTCCCGTGACTTTTTTTTTTTTTTAAATAGTAGAAACCAATAAATAATTAATACAGGCAATAAATAAGAGAGAAGGGAATATAAAAGAAAATATTTTATTTGGTGTCATTAATATAACTAAGTTGGAGACGAGTGATCGGTGGGAAGGTCGTCTTCGGTAGGGAAATAAAAAACATTAATACCTCGCAGACAAAAAAATGGTGGGGTCAAAGTGTCAGAACAAGGAAACTAGTGACTCGTATTGCAATTAGCAATAGTTGGGTACCATTTGGATGGCTATATAAGGTCGCAGCTTCAATAGTTATAAGCCATCGAAAGAAATTTATAGAAAAAGAAAAGTATCGGTTCCTCACTTATCTCTTCGTAACTTCAGGTACTACTTCCTGCTGATGTCTTCTTTCTACGGCCTTGTCTTCCTTGTTAAATATACATAGTTATCATACGAGCTTCATTATTTCATTATAATTTTATGTTTTTTCAATCTTGATCACTCAAGATCAACATGCAAATAACCTCAAAAAAGTTATAAATTTACGTGGTCCTAATATTTTTGATTGAGTTTTGCTCGAAAATGATCATGTATAATTATTTATAAGGAAGGCATGAACTTGATAAGTTGTGGATGTTAAACTATATCAAAAGACTAAAAAACGTATAAGTGTACCATGTTCTTGCCACGTCAGAATCTATTATGATATAATAATTCAATTAACATTTTTGCTATGAATGTGTTAATTATTCTTTGATGCATGGTCTCATTGCTGTCGTCGGATATTAGCTACGAGGATGACCGGCGGCCAAATAATTAGGAGAACGGCTGACTACAAACCAACAATTTATAGCACTGACTACATCGAATCTTTGGAGATAAAATTTGCGGTAATATATTCTAGTAATGGTCTTTATACGATACGGTAATATATCAATACATAAGTACGGAAGTTTTAGTTCAGTATTTTAATCACGGGAATATTTATTCGTTCCTCGCCAATAAAAGTGAGATTTATACAGTTTCTATTAAGTTTGGATAACCATAATTTATAACTTCATTATTTTTGTTTTCCATGTCGTAGCTTTCACTGTGCTCTAATTCCAGCTCATCTTACAATATAAATTTTACTTTATTTTAATATTTTGCTTAACGAAGTTCACTAATATACAAGCCACAAAACAATATGGATGTTCGGTATTAAATTTCATCCAAAACTTGATAAAGTATGCTACACGTGTACATCTACGATTAAACTCCAAGTATATTAGTGTGATTTTACTAGAAATATACACGTGCCATTCTCAACCTTAATCGTTGTTATCTCGACGTGGACGTAATCAGACCTCAGGGCCGTTCCTGAGGGTGGTAGGCGGCCGCCTACAATGTATTAATAAATTGGGGCCCCCAAAATTTGTAAATTGGGGGCCAAATGTGGAAGAAAAAAAATATATTGTGTCCATATTTAAAAAAAAATTGTGTCATATTTAAATGAGTAATGTATTCTTCAAATATTTTTATACTTTTTGTATTGATATTTATTTTTAAATAGGGGCCCCAAAATCAGTCTTCGCCTAGGGCCCCGACAAACTCAGGGACGGCCCTGTCAGACCTCAACACTATTTTGTGGCTTTTGGGATATTGAGAGTATACAAACACACTTGTACAAGATTAAGTACTTATTTTGTAGATATCCGTATAATCAATTAAGTACTCTATTAAAGTACCCTTTGGGGTCGCATATGGAATCCAACTTCAAATACCTTCCTAAGTATTTGTAAACTTAGAGTTAAACGTTTTTAAAAATTTCTAGTTAGCCCCTTAACTTATAGGTTAATTCTATGCTAACCCTCTCAACTTTAAGGTCTAGTTCCACCAACGGCGCATATTTATATGATTACTTATTGTTTTGTTTGGTAGGGTGAGATGTACAAGAAGAGAATCGATGAGTTGAAGGAAGAAGTGAATGTGATATTGGCTAAGAAAGAGAAGGATTCTTTAGCTAAGTTGGAGCTTATTGACACATTGCATAGGCTTGGAATATCTTACCACTTTCAACATCAAATCGATGCTATTTTGAAGGCCAATAATGATCAAACATGGAAGATAGACAGCTTATACGATGTTTCTCTTAAGTTTAGACTCATGAGACAAAATCTATGCTCTATGACTTCAGGTGCGTCTTATTAGAGGTGAAACCAATTTGGGTAAATTATATTTTTGTTTACGAATCAGAACCTTTTATATTATCGGAAACATTAGATTTCACTTCTAGGTTTAAATCCGGTATCAAAAACAAATATATTTGTTTTTAAGCCCAGATTCAAACTAAATAGAGTTTCAAAATATATAGCAATTTTGGTCAATTTTGAATACAGGAGACTCACTAGTGTATGCTCTATTAATGCGTATTTAGTTTGTAGAATTAATAAAATCATTACATGCGTGAGCGTGACTATATAACACAGTCGTGTTCTTATTAACTGTATTAATTAAATCATATTATATGGATTTTTTTTTAATTTTAAATGGATTACATATAATTGCGTGGCTCATGAAGTTTGTCACTATATAAAGCTTTATTAGTATTATTAAAAAGTAATAAAATAAAGAAAAATCAATTTCATGGGCCACTATTGTTTGACAAATAGTATAATATACACACTATTACACTACATGTCCTTAGTATTAATTAGTACATATCTATCCTTTAGTTACAATAGATGATTGGCTTTCCAAATAAAAAAGTCCAATGTTATATATGATTTGGAGTGACAAATTTTGCCTTTTTTAGAGTGCTTCGAGACTTTCAAGGATGAGAGTGGACATTTTAAGCCAAACTTGCGCAAGGACATCAAGGGGCTTCTCTCTTTATATGAAGCATCGTACCACTCATTCAAAGATGAGGCTATCTTGGATGAAGCCAGAGATTTCTCTACAAAGCACCTCCGATATTACATGAACAATCACAACAAAGATCAAGACGATCTTGATGAGCTTGTCGTTCTGGTGGGCCATGCCTTGGAGCTTCCTCGCCATTGGAGCATGCTGAGATTGGAAGCAAGGTGGTTCATTGATGTGTATGGGAAGATGCAAAGCATGAATCCCGTTGTGCTTGAGCTTGCTATACTTGATTTCAATGTCGTTCAGTCGATCTACATCGAAGATCTAAAACATGCATCGAGGTAAATAACAATCATTTTTATAAAAAAAATTCCTGAAATTAAAGACGAATAATTTGGACTATATATGTGACAGATATTTTCTAAATTAATCACTAGTATGTATTGACTAGTTTCTCTCCTAATTTTATTTTTATATCAACTAATTTCACATCAATTTATTACACTTTATGGTTTTCCCTTACCCTTAGAAACTCAATATATATATATTTGAAGAAGGTTTTGATGTACATGTTAAAATTGTGGACGAAGGTGGTGGAGCAGCACAAGGTTGGGAGAGAAATGTCCCTTTGCGAGAGACAGAGTGGTGGAGAACTTCATGTGGGCTGTGGGAACCGCATTCGAGCCTCAGTTCGGGTATTGCCGGAGGATGCTCACACGCCTCGGCTGCTTAATCACCGTGCTCGACGACGTCTTCGATGTCTACGCAACGCCGGATGAGCTCAAGCTCTTCGGTGACGCTCTCGTCAGGTTCGTCACCGTCGATCATTCGTGACCCCAGACCTTTAAGGCTTTAACCAAGGCGTGCTTAAATTAATGATTCAAAATTTGTAAGATAACAATTTTAATAAAAATAGATAGATCATTTTTTAGATATTACTTATATATAGATTAATAACATCGTCTAACATAGCTGAAAGAAATACGAAGTCTTGCTAACTGTTATTTTATTAGTCTGGCGTAATTATTTTAGCATATTTCTTTGTTTAATTAATTTAGTCTGGCTGTGCTTTGATATGTAATGTGTGTATATATATATGTATATATTATTATATAGGTGGGATCAAAATGCAGCAGATGAGTTACCATATTACATGCAAATATGCTTCTTCGCGACCTACAATACGATAAACGAAATGGCATTTGATGTGCTCAAAGAGCAAGGCGTCCTTGTCAACCAATACCTAAAGAAAATGGTAAGTTTTAAGTAAAGTAGAAAATCGTTTAATTAATACTCGATAGATTGATAACTTCGAATAAATTACATATTTTTCTGGTAAATCAATTAACTAAATTTATAAGATAATATTTTTTTTAAGAATTACTTAAATCTCATTTTGATATATAAATTAATAATTCGATTTGAATAAAAAAATATTAACATATAATTGGTTTTGAAATTATCATAAATAAAATATAACATTACATACTAATTGCAAAATCACCTTAAATGAGAAAATAATATCATGACTAAAATTGTAGCCTTTTTAAAGATGATTATAAAAGTATTTCATTTAAAAAACACAAGAGCACTTGCTATTCGTAGATTTTTTTTTTTTTTGCATCATTCATTATCTACAATCATCTACAGTCTCTTGTTATTCCTAACATTGGTATCGTAATAAAACATTTTTTTTATATAATAATCTCTCATTTAAAAGTTGAGACTGGAGAAATAAATTGGTACCTTTCCATGATGGACCACGGGGCGCCGTAGATTTGTCTACTTTTTTCAACCAAGTTTCTGTCCTTTTGACCACGTGAATAACTTGTAGTACTTTAATTTTTGTATTGTGGAACACGTTTCAGGGCTACTATGTAAGTACTTAGTGTTTATTGTCAACTCTCGAAGTTGTTTTAGCAGGTGGTCAAAAGGGACAAAAAGTGAACAAATAATATGTCGCCACATAAAACTTTGTAATAAAGAGTTAAAAAAAAAAATTACTAAACGATTTTTTATGTCATTTTTTTTACGAATAAATATTGCTAATATAAGTAATATGTGGGTGTTTTGTCTATCGCCAATATCCCAAAACAGATAGTATATTTTTGCAAAATAAAATGAAATACAAAATGAAGAGTATAGAAAGAAATTTCCCATCAACATATAGTAGAGCCTCGATAAATTAATATTCAATAAATTAATAACTTTGATTAAATAATAATTTTGTCCTGCCCCGACTCGAGCGTAACTAGCTAATTTAATAATGCGCTAAATTTATAAGGTATTAAATTTTTTTAGAAGTATATAGGTCCAAACTAATATGTAAGTTAATAATTCAATATAAATATAATAATACTACATATATGATTATGAAATCACCATAAATAAACTATACCAATGCATAGCTTGTTAAGAAATCATTTTAAATAGAAACAGATCACAGTAAGTAATTAATTATATAATAGTTTTATAATATGATTAAGAAGTTATTTGCTTATTCTTGAAATTTATGTCTCATTCAACTTCAAAATCTATGATTTTGTTTAACTTTTAGAACGTTCGGTCTTGTATATTTGCGATGTTATAAAAAATTATTCAAAGTGATTGTCCCTACAGTTGCATCATTGCGTGAAACAAACTATATTTTAGTATAATATCATCTTTAAACTATATAGTATATAGTATGACTACAATATATTCTTGACATGTTATATGAGGATTTTTTTAGTTACATCATATAACCTAATACTTTATAGTTTAATAGTTCGCGGTACTAAGATTTTTAATTTATAGAGATTTTACTATATATAAGTAAATTAGTTAACCCGATTCACTAACACATCAATTTTTAATCTCTAGTGGGCAGACCAAATTAAATCTTATATTCTGGAGGCGAAATGGTTCTACAAAGACTACACGCCGAGCTTCGAAGAGTATATGGAGAATGCTCGGATTTCAATTGCAATTCCTATGATTCTAGTACATACTTGTTTTTGGGTTACAAATCCTATAGCAAAAGATACCATTGAGTGTTTGATGGAGAATCCAAGCATTGTGCGCCAATCTTCGATTGTCACCCGACTCGCAGATGATTTAGGGACTGCCTCGGTGAGTAGAAGAAAAAAGTACTTATTAGTTATTGCTAATAAGATATCCTCGAATTTGGATTATGCTTTCTTTAACGAAAATTCGAGTGTTTCTAAAATTCACAAATATGCGAAAAAAATCTATATTATTTATAGGATAAACTGCAGCTAATGTACCTAATGTTTGATCTTTTTCGGATTATGTGAATACATTAAATTCTATTAATATTTGTCAGTAATAAGTTAATAAGTTTTCTTCTCTTTTAGTTTTATATATAAGTTGTGATATTTTTCATTTATGTTATTTTTCTTAGTATTTTTTTTTTAACTTTGCAAAACCTTCAATCTTTAAAAACAGAATAGAAGAGAGGGACAAACTCTTTCCATGGCATAAAGCGATTTTTCAAGAGTAGTATACATTCATACACAATATAGCCCTGCATTGGTATAATTTTCTTCATCGATGCGATTCAGGTGGAGCTAGAACGAGGCGACGTATCGAAATCCATTCAGTGCTACATGAAGAAGACCGGCGTCTCCGAGGAGGAGGCTCGGAAGCACATCGAGTTCCTGATAGGCGAGACCTGGAAGCTTATGAACGAAGACCGCGCTTCGAAGGCTCCCTTCTCTCACGTCTTCAACGATGTGGTTGCAAACGTCTCCAGGAGCGCGCAGTCGATGTATCAGCACGGCGATGGCCACGGCGCTCATCAGGACTCCGATGTCACCAAGAACAAAGTGCTCTCCATACTCGTCAACCCCATTCCATATCAGCTTGCAAACTGAAAACCTACTACCTAGGCACTATATATATATATATATATATATATATATATATATATATATATATATACACATGCCTAAATTTATAGAAATATATTTGTGCTTGGTTTTGGTCGAACGATAAATCTTTGTGTTTGTTGTGTTCTTCATAGCATTGCTTAATTAGCATTATGAAGAAGGTCTTGTAGGTTTACGTGTCAAGAGAATACTATAGTCTCATCGCGGCTCTTCCATAAAATTAGATTTTGATTAAGTTTCTCAAATGCTCTAGTATTTACTCGCTCAGATATGTTCAATTACTTTTGTAGTTTGTATTAATTATTTTGAAAGTATTTCTGTATTTCTTGGCATAAATCAAATGCCAAATTCAATATATATATATATATATTACAATACTAATTATGTTAGGATCTGAAAGTTTTGTTCTATCATCAAAATTAATAATTTATTCAGAGAAAATTTAGTGACATAATTAGTTAGAGTTGGAACTACAGATAAATAAATTATTTTGTTAATTCATTGAATATTAATTTTAACAAGCTTGTATTGAATTAAGCTTCCAAATAGTATTTTGGAAGGTCTTGATTCACACTGTGTGCAGCTCGATATAGAGGAAGAAAACATGGAAGGAAAAAACACTTCATAAGTAAAGGTGGATATGAAAATCCAGAAAATACAAGGAGACACCCACCAAAGAACATGGACCCTGAAATTTGGAGCAAGAGCATTGATTTTTGGATAGCTCCAAAAAACAAAAAGAATGCAGAGCAAAATACCCGAAACCGAAATCAACAAAAATATCCAAGTCTTCAAGGATCAAAAACAATTGCTGCTACTAGATATGCAAATGTAAGTATTAAGTTTTACATGTTACTTTTATTTAATACATTTACTATTATAACGTGCTTAATATATTAATGTAGATGAACCCTGAAACCGGCGAACTGCCAAGTATGATCGATACTTGGCATAATTTGCATTATAGGCCGGGTATTGGATTTGTCAACGACGCCGCTCGAGATGACTATGTAAGTAATTAAAATTAATATATTTATATAAAGATTTAAAATCTAAAATATTAACACATTGTTTTTAAATTGAAGGGAAAGTTGGCTTCCGCTGAGAGAAAAACAAAGTAGCTACTCTTCTCAATCGGATGGGCGTTCTTCAATTGATGAAATTCAAGTCATGCAGAAAGTGTTAGGTGGTAGCCGAGGACATAACTGTGGCCGAGGATGCAAATTAAAAGGAGCTTGTACATTTGGGGCTTCTTCTGCAGCTGCACCTTCACAGTTTTCATCACCGGGATTTATTCCAACTAGTGTCGTTACGTCATTATTTGAGATGGTCAATAACTCATTGCAACAGCAGAACGAGCGCACTGAACAACTTTCTCAGAACCAGACAAGTACACTCTCCAGTACACAAAGCGTAAACTTTGCTAAACCAGCCTTTGTGCTTGATGACAATATTATTCAAAGGTTTCTGATGGGGCAGAAAGGAAGAACAATAGATGTGCAAACTACGCAACAACGAAGAGATGACGATAGTGATAGTGACGAGGATTAGAATTAGTATTAGATGTTTGAAGTTTTTAGTAGTATTTTGACATATTTTTTATTTTGATTGGATTAGAATGACATCTTGACATCTTTTATTAACAATTTGAATTTATCATTGCATTTATATTTTATTTATTCCAGTATAAGAAAAAAGTAATATATTAGACTATTCAGAAATGAATATTAAATAAAAGTCGTTTATATAGTAATAGAAACAACATGTTAGGCACAACCAATTCGTCCCTATTAACATAATTAAATATTTATTTTTTAAAATATTAATTCTTTCAGGGACAACAATCTCGTCCTTTAAGTTTAAAAAAATTAAATTTTAATGCTTAATGACGAAGGTTTTCGTTTCTAAAGAAAAAGTAACAAATTCAAAAGAACACTTTGGAGACAAATTATTTGTCTCTGTAAATTAAATTTTCAGAAACAACAATATGTTGTCACTAATACTACCTTCTCACACGCGCCATTAGAGGCACCTCATTAGGGACAAATTTTCGTCCCTGTAATTATTATAGACGCTTGTGATTAATAGGGACATAATTTACTCTTTCTAAAACATTAATTTCTCGTAGTGAGCCCGCTCTAGGTCTAAGTTTATAACACACAAATGTTCTTAACTATGAAATCATACTATATATATCATTTAAATATCTACAATTCTGTTGGTTCCGAATAAGGGAACGCTGCCGAAACACGTCACCTCGAATCTTTGTTGCTCACCGTCCACCAAGCCAAACGACAACAAGCTCTCAATTAAGGCCACACTCTCACACTCAGTGTGTATTAATATATGATATATGTATATTACTTTGTGAGTTGACGAATGAGGAAGGAAAATAATACAATGCAATGAGAGAAAATATTATTTGGAGGAATAGGAGATGTCGAATAAAACTGAGACTGGAGTTGTGTAAATACATGCAACTTAGTGGTGTTTATATAGCACTCACACTAGCAAAAGAAATGACAATTTTACCCTAACAAGCTTGACTAGCAAGTAAAGAAATAAAATAACAATAACTAATCAAAACGTGATATACAGAAAAACTTGCTCTGCAAGTTTACTTGTCGAGGAAGTCACAATTATGATCACATTCTCTTCCGTAATTTTGACTTGGCTCGAGGTTTATTCACGCCGAATAATTCTCTCATCTCTGCGAACTTGACTCGAACTAGCTAGGGCTTTGGTGAGTATGTCCGCACGCTGTTCTTTGGTGGTGACAAATTCCAGATTGATCTCTCGCTTCTCCACACACTCGCGAATAAAGTGAAAGCGAGTGTCGATGTGCAAACTGCGTCCATGGAACACCGGGTTTTTCATCAAGGCGATTGTGGACTTGTTGTAGACGTAGAGAGTCACCGGCTTTTGCTCGCCTCCACTGACCTCGCTCAACAAATTTCTGAGCCATAACGCTTGACACGCCGCTGCGGTCGCTGCCATAAACTCCGCTTCGCAAGGCAATAAGGCCACAATTTTCTGCTTTTGTGACTGCCAGGTGATCAGATTCCCGTTGAGGTAAAACGCCATCTCTTCGGTACTTTTCCTGTCATCGATATCACCGGCTAGGTCAGTGTCGGTAAAACCGACCAGTTCTTCAGCTCCACTTTCTCTTCCGTATTGGATCCCATAGCTCGTCGTTCCCTTCACGTAACAAAGGATGCGCTTTACTGCCTGCTGGTGTAGACAAGTAGGCTTCTCCATGTGACGACCCACCCTGCCAACTGCATATGAGATGTCAGGTCGGGTATGGGTTAAGTACCTGAGGCACCTGACAACACGCCTGTACTCCGTGGGATCCACTGGTTTTCCATGTGCTTCTTTCCCGAGTTTTAACTTTGATTCCATCAGATACTTGCTCGGGTTGCAATCCGCCATCTTGAATTGCTGCAGAATTTTCTTCGCGTAAGCCGTATGCTTCAGCGTGACAAATTCCATCTTCCGCTCGACCTCAATGCCGAGGTAGTACGAGAGCAGTTCGAGGTCGCTCATCTCGAACTCCTTCATCATTTGCTTCTTGAATCCATCAATGGCTTTTACACTAGATCTGGTCACGATCAGGTCGTCGACGTACACACCGACAATGAGGGCCTCCTCTCCTGAGTTCCACGTGTAGACTGCCTGCTCCTGGGAACACTTCTTGAAACCAAGACTCTTCGTACTTCTGTCGAGTTGAGTGTTCCATGCACGAGGTGCTTGTCTCAAGCCATAAAGAAGTTTTGACAATTTGTATACCTTGTGCTCTGCAGTCTTGCAGACGAAGCCTTCTGGCTGAGCAACGTAGACTTCTTCTTCCATTTCACCATTCAGGAATGCTGATTTGACGTCCAGGTGACGGATTTTCTAGCCTCGGTGAGCTGTGAGGGCTAGGATCAGCCTGACCGTGTCGAGTCTGGCCACTGGAGCAAAGACGTCATCGAAGTCTATTCCCTGTTTCTGCACGTAGCCCTTTGCGACTATAGTCTGGCATTGTGCTTGATTACTCTGCCTTCTGAGTCTTTCTTGAGCTTGTAAACCCACTTTAGACCAATGGACTTGTGACATTTTGGAAGGTCGACAAGCTCCCACGTCTGGTTCTTCTCAATGGACTCTAACTCTCTCTTCATCGCTTCCTGCCCTTCCGTCTTGGTGGCTGCCTCACTATAGTTGGCTTGTTCCTCTTCACTGACTAGCAGAAGCTCCTCCGGGCTCAAATCAAGCTCCCGCGCTTCTTCGTAGACGCCAGATAGGGTACGGAACCCTCTTGGTCCGTCCTTGATTGATGAGTCTCCCGAGCTGGTTCCTTCTGAACTAGCCGTGATTGGGATCGGGGTGCTCGTTCCTGATCCTGGGTTGGGCGAGCTTGGTGGCGAGCTGGTTCCAGACGAACTGGTTTCCGTTGAGCTGGGCGTTGCTAGACCCTGGAAGGGACACTGTCCCTCAACTTACTCGACCACCTCTACGTCTTTGAGGATGAACTCCATCGAGTTCAGCTCAGGCTCCCCGTTCTCGTCACGCCAGACCCACTTCTTCTCCTCTTCGAAAACGGCGTCTCTGCTCACATGCACTTTGCCGCGTCGGGGGTCGTAAAACTTGTGTGCCTTGCTCCCTTCCTCAGCGCCAAGGTACACCATCGGCTGACTCCGATCATCGAGCTTCTTGAGGTGTGGTCCCACACTCTTCACATGTGCGGTGCACCCAAACACCTTTAAATGCTCCAGATGAAGTTTCTTCCGTTTCCATGCTTGGTAAGGGGTGCACTCTCCTAGCGCCTTTGTCGGCAAGAGGTTCAGCAAGTAAACCGCGTGACGTACTGCTTTGTTGGAAATCAGTGGTATCAGTCCGACTTCCTTACCACGATAATAGCCTCCGAGGAGTCCCGGAAACATTTAAAAAAATATTTTAAAGCGGAAAACTTGTTACCGGACCAACGACACGGATATCGGGTAATAATCATTTCGTTAAGATGTGATAAATATTTCGAATTTAATATTTCATAATCATTATTAATAATCTAGTCGAATAAATATTTCGAATTTAATATTTCATAGTCATTATTAATAATCTAGTCGAATAGGAAATAAATAGAAAGCAGTAAATGGTTGCATTTATTTACCCAATGCATATGGTCGTACCTCAAAACCGACGGTAAAGATTAAATCTCAAAACCGATCCAACGGACACAATTAATTAAACAAATTCGAAATACCTAAACTTGGTCACTAAGCTTCATTTAGAATTAATTTTAGGGTTTAAATCAATTATCTCAATCCAACAGTTGATATTAAATCATAACCGATCCAATGGATTAAATTGATTTTAGGGTTTTGCAAAAAATATCGAAACATCAGGTACTTATGCCGCAAATATAAAATATCCAATTCCCATATTCGAATTTAGCTAGGGTTTGTATTCACCAAACACTAATTCGAATTTACACATGTAAAAATATATAAATATATATATTATTATTTATTAATATAAATCTTTTAATTATTATTAATTATTAATTATATATTAATAATTAAATCAAAATAATTAAATTATATTAATAAAACCTGATCTCAATATCACACATTAGATGTCATGGTGCCACACAATCATTTAAATTCGTGACATGTGATTTAATTTCATAGTTTATCGAACCGAGTCATAAACTTAGAAAATCCATAAATCACAAACTGTAAGTCTGAATGACTTGGTTCAAAAAGAAAAGTTGCATATAATTTAATTTACAACAACATGGTGCTGTTAGAAAATCTAAATTCTAAGTTTATTTTTATCAGTTAATATCGTGTACCAAAATATAGTATTTTGCCACGCTGACGATAAAACTATCTGATGTCTGACACAGACCTGTCAGTTTTATAAGTCGAGCCAAGTGATTAAACATTATCCATAATGTATTTTAATCACATACGTATCATCTGTTACGGAGCTATCCTGGGGACCAAGGATTTGAATGCCGTTTTTGCCGATAAATCGTTTGCCGTTATCGACGGAGTAATCGTTTGCCGATGGATTTATCGATGGAAAACCTACAAAATTTATCGTTTGTCGTAACCGAAACATATCGAACTTATAGATGGATTAATATATTTTCATGCATATTTTAAACTAAAAAACATAATATAAAATACTAATTTCACCAAAATATGAACATAAGTCTCATACATAATATATCATAAGTCACAACTCAAGTCTCATCATAATAATATAACCAAACATAAAGTAAGTCTCATACAAAATATAAATAAACCAAGTCTCGTAAATACAATCATAAACACAGACAAAGAGTCGATACTACATTAGTTCACAAGATGGTGGACCGCATCCCAACTACCCTGGCTTAGCAAATACGAACTCCACTCTAGTCCTCTGTTTTTGCAATAGAGGAGATAGTTCATTAAGTGGTAGTCATATGTGGCCTGATCACTAAATGCTCCGCGAGAAAGATAGATAGGATGGGTCCAGAAACTGCCTTCCCAGAAACTGATCAGCACAAAGTGCCATCAAATCTTTCGAAGGAGCAGGAGGAGCGGGAAAGTTAGATTGATAACTACTGCCAAATGACATTGTCTCAAATTGTGACGACAAGTCATCAACATTGTTGTCACATGAATATCCATATTCACGTGAACCAGATTCATCGTAGTAGTTGTTTGAAGCCCATCCCCCGTAGTCTACATTGCCACCGAGAGCTGGGGTATCCACATAGGGAGTATCTGGGATGTATCCCCCGGGAGTAGGGTCCTGATAATAGGTCGGACGGTAAACATCATCCTCCTGGGAACCGCCTCCTCTGCCACCCCAACCACCAAACTCGGAAGTCCCACCTCCTCTGCCACCTCATCCATCGTGCGACGGGCTGTGGGGAGGAGACGATCGATGAGAAGTTCGAGAACCACCGCTGGTCCTAGAGGCAGCATCAAAACGATCGGGCGGGGGTCCTAGGCCGTGCTCTCCTAGAACAGAAATGATAACCATTCCGCAGTGTTCAGCCTCCCTAGCAATTCTAGGATCACGATTACCGTTCATCGTCAAGGTGAATTGGTCGAATCCACTCGACATCGCATCCTCTACATCGCACCCAGCTGCAGCCATCTCCATCGAGCGTTGGAGAAATTCGTACTGATCTGTCTTTTTTTCAGTCTCCTGAAGCTCAGCTATTTTGTCCCGTAAAGCTAGCTTCTGATTATAGCTAACGAAAATGAGCTTCTCCAACGTGCTATAAGCGAGAAGATTCCGTAACTTTGTGTGGACCAAAGCGAATGTACTCCAATTCCTCTCGCATGCAGAAGCAGAAGCAGGTTGCGACAAGATCCTCATCGCCAATTTCTGCAATGTGGGGCATTCCTTTCCAAATACATTCCACCACTCATCTGCAAATTCAAATACTTTATTAGTATGCTTAAATCAAGTAATGTAAACAATTTCCAGGCACATGGTTTATCATGTATACTTACCCAGCGCCAAAGTTTTTCTAGCAGCTACTACTGCTCGCCGGCCCAATGGACCCTGAGCATCACGAAATCGCACGGCCTACAGTAAACAGATAAATAGAAACGTTGATGTATTTTATAATAACGAGAAAAGTTCAATTTAATTCAAGTCCTGAAAATATTAAGTGCGGAACTTACTTCTTCGGCGAGAGTTTCAACATTTCCATGAGGGAAAAGGCGATCATAAACCTTCGTTATTTGCACGATAGCGTCTTCAGGAATCTCGATATCGGGATCATACGCTAATCTCGGATTCAAAAAATGGGCGGCCGTATACAATGGATGATCCAAGTTTTTTTTCCATCTGGCATCAATCATATCGATCACCTATTGTTTTCCCTGTAACTGGTTTATCTCTTGCTTCATTACCTCGAATAGCCGATACACCATCTCGAGGGTCAGATGTACCTCTGCGTCCACGTAGCGTAAAGCAACATACATCGGATGGAAGATGGATATGGCTAGGTCAACCAAATCCCAAACTTTTGAGTTCAACAACAATTTCTCTACTGCTTGACCTTCTTTTAGCCTTCGAAACGAGGAACTCTCCCACCACTCAGATGTGAACATAGCTCGGAGTGAGGCCTTCTTGGCCCTTAAGAGCTTCAAAGAAAGGTAGTTCGTTGCGAACCTTGTAGCCGTTGGCCGGATAATATCACCGTGATAGAATATGTCCTTCATCTGCTACAATACAACGCCGTGGTTGTAAATGAACTTCGTGATGAGCCTACAAGTTGTAACTGGCTCTTCAATGATTTTCCTCTTGCCTACATCCTCGAAGATCAAATAAATACAATGGGCAGTGCACGGCGTCCAGTACAGGTTGTACTTTCGCATTAATTATTTACCCGATTTAACATAATTAGCAGCGTTATCCGTCACGACTTGGACCACGTTGTGCGGTCCGACATCCTCAATCCCTTCACCCAGCACCTTGCATAGGTAATATGAATTCTTTACTTTAGCGCTCGCGTTGACAGACGTAATGAAAATCGCCTTTCCACAAGAGTACGCCAGGATGTTGAGGATGGACATATTTGTCGGGCCTGTCCAGCTATCCAACATGATGGTGACCCCGAATTCACGCCACAATTTCTTCGAACTATCCTTGTACTCCATCCACTCCGCCACTTCCATATCCAAATACTTGGTCGTAAGTTGATACGCTGACGGTGTCGGGACTCCGGGGCCTACGAAGAAGAATGGAATATTATTAACAAAAACCAAATATTATATCTTTAAACTAAATTTTTACAAATATGAAATTATAAATGATGAATTAAATCGTACCTAGGGTCTGAGCAACATGCATCATGTTTTTATAATGATGGTCATCGGCATGAGCGAAAGGAACGTTTTTGTTGTAAAAGTAATTCCCGCCACTTTGCCCATTGCTTTCTCCTTCTCTGGTGCTAACAACGCATCAATATTTTTTTGCTTCGCAGACTCTGAACGGTAGTTCGAGGGAGCTGTACTACCACCAGAACCGATGGTTCTCCGACTTGCTAATTAATCCTCCGTCCATTGAGTAGCTTGTGCCTGCCTACGTACAATCTTGGTTTGTCTGGCTATTTCTCTCTCGAGTTCCTCCATATCTTCCTCAGTCGAAGGCGGTAAAATATTTGACCTGATGTGATCTGCCACATGCTTTTCAAGATTGATCCTCTTTTCTTTCTTTTTTTGCGAGCTCTCGAGTGATCCTCGAACTTCTTCGCGAGCTTCGGGAGGAATCTTGTCACATGTCCTTGTATTCTTTTTCGGATCGTATCCCGATAAGTGAGCCTTCATCCGAGTTATACCGCCACCTTTTATTTCATGCCCGCTATAGTTGCACTTGAAGCCTGAGTTATTCCCCTCTCCCAAAGGAGAACAATGTTTCCTTGCGGCGTCTTTACTCATTTTCCTGAAAAGGATTATACCAACGCATCAATTAACATGTAATAAACTTATTAAGAATATGTACTTTTGCCGCAATAATAAAATAACATCAAATTACAAAAAAAAAATATTTCAAAGTCACAATTTATAAATTATATGGTATGAGTTAAAGGAAACTACACCAAAAAATTCTATTATCTAGCTCAAATCAACTAATTTTTTTTATACATAGGTACTTTTGCCGCAATAATTTAACAATTCGGATAAACATCAAAATAATAAAAAAAGTTATGTCAACCTCACAGATTGTAGATTATAATATTTTTTATAAAATGAAACTACACCAAAAATGTTGATTAACTACCTCAAATTCACTTATTTCCGATACATATGTACTTTTGCCGCAATAAGTTTATAATTCGGAAAAATGTCAAAATAATAAAAAACGTTATGTCAACCTCACAGATTGTAAATTATAACATTTTTTATAAAATGAAACTACACCAAAAAAGTTGATTACGTACCTCAAATTCACTTATTTCCGATACATATGTACTTTTGCTGCAATAAGTTTATAATCCGGAAAAAAGTCAATAAAAAAAAATCCAGCCTCAAACATTATAAATCATATACATTTTTATAAAACGACATTATATTAAAAAGATCGATTTACTAGCTCAAATCCACTGTTATTAAAAATATGTACTTTTGTCATAATAAACCAAAAATTCGAGAAAACATCAAATTAAAAAAAAATTATGTCAAACACTCAGTTTTTTAATTATACACGATTTTAATAAATGAAATTACATAAAAAATCTTCAAAATATAGCTCAAGTTCAATAATTTTCAAAACATAAGTACCTTTCCCGCTATTACACAAAATTTGGACAAAGCCTAAAACTACCCTCAAACCACCCCCAAATCTGCAAAAAAAAAAAAAATAACGAAAAGCACATCATCCATCATAATTCATCCATATTCCTTAATAAACCTAAGAAAAATAAATTTCAAGAACAATATTTGATTCAAATATTCCTTTGATATATGTATATCACAATTCATCCATATTCCTTAATATATGATATATGTATATTACTTTGTGAGTTGACGAATGAGGAAGGAAAATAACACAAGGCAATGAGAGAAAATATTATTTGGAGGAATAGGAGATGTCGAATAAAACTGAGATTGGAGTTGTGTAAATACATGCAACTTAGTGGTGTTTATTACCACTCACAGTAGCAAAAGAAATGGCAATTTTACCCTAACAAGCTTGACTAGCAAGTAAAGAAATAAAATAACAATAACTAATCAAAACGTGATATACAGAAAAACTTGCTCTGCAAGTTTACTAGTTGAGGAAGTCACAATTATGATCACAAATTCTACGGAAGAATTAGAAAAACTCGCGCAAATGAACGGAATTCCTTCATTCGATATAGCACATATGTTATATATATATATATATATATATATACATATATACTAACCGATATGCTTCAGATCTGGCCGTCCCGTCAAAACTATAAATGTATTTTGAGGCTTCGTCGATGGGCTATAGAATTTAAATTCACCATCACGTCGGGAACTCGCCGATGTAAAGGTGCGAAATCAGGTATCGGAATAACAAATTGCTTTAGACATTTATCATCGGTGTTTATCATAGATAGGTATTGTTAAAAAATATTGCAGTTAAATTAAAATTCAGATAGCACTGACTGGGTTGTAATGTCGAACACTCGAGACAAATGCTCTATTCAATTATTGGAATTTTTTCCGAAGTACATTCAACGTTACGTAAAACGGTCATATTGGTTATGTCGGTTATGAATATTGAATTCAATCGTTTCAGAATAATTGAATTGACTATTATAAATTTAGGTGACCTCGACCCCCATTCGACACACCATTGCAAAACCGTATTCCGAAAACTCTCTTAATATTTTGAATCTGTTTCTCGATTTTTCACTCTGCAACTTCAATCTTTTATACTTCCCAATGTTTTCGTGTCGTGAGTCTTTGCGTAACGGAGTTCAAGAAGTTTCGTTCGTCGGTAGACTTCTAAGTGCAACGAAGTTCGCGGTCGTCCCATTGTATCCTGAGAAGCTAATCGCCTAACGAACCTCAAGCACGTAGAGGAGGAAAATCAAGCTTTAAGGAGAACGTCCAACGCGTCTCGGGAATCGCTACCCTTTTATCATTTACAAGATATTAAGAGCACTTTTCAGATCAAAGCGACAACCTGATGTTATTATTCGTTTCTCATGTATATCATCATCTATAGAAATTATACCTAACCATCTTAAAGTTCTATTACTTGATTCTTGATGATTTCGAGAAATGAAAAAAGTGTATTACGGTGCAAGATTACACGAATAGAAGTTTCTGTAGTTGCAGAAAATGAAAACACGCTCACGTAATCACTCACGAAATCACAAGCACTCACTATATGTGGAGATAATTTTGAGACAGAGAAATACACAATGATTTTGGTGCTGCATACTGCATACAACTTTTCTGATTTTTCATTAATGAAAAAGTGAATTACAAAAAACAGATTAAAACAGGAAACATGCTTAGTCGCCTATTTTCTAGCCCATGGTCACAACATGATCGTTGGCCACTTAATAAAAAACTATGCTATTTCTTCCTAATAATTAGGATTAAAGATGTCAGGGCCGGCCCAAGCATATTGGGGCCTTGGGCGAAACTTAAATTTGAAGTCTTCTCTATTATTTTTTATTGTTCCACGGTGAGCTCCACCAGCCACGTCGTGTGATTCATCGGACGTGTTTATCGTTTACGACAATCCTATCGTGTGAGCGAGATCTGTCGCTTGGGCCTGGTTTGGGCCCAAGATTGGGTCTTGAAGTGGGATAAAACCAAGGATTTGAATGCCGTTTTTGCCGATAAATCGTTTGCCGTTATCGACGGAGTAATCGTTTGCCGATAGATTTATCGATGGAAAACCTATAAAATTTATCGTTTGCCGTTACCGAAACTTATCGAACTTATCGATGGATTAATCGCTTATCGATAGATTTATCGATGGAAAACTTATAAAATATTTTCATATATATTTATATTTTCATACATAAAATATTTTTTATAACATAAAATACTATATGTATATTTTCCTTAATAATTGAAAAACGTCAAATTACAAAACAAATTATGTCAGAATCACAGTATCAGAAATATATACAAGGTTACAAAATGAAGTTACATATGAAAAACCAAAGAAATAGCTCAATTTGACCAATTTCAAAAAAAATATTTACTTTTCCCGCAATAAGGTTGCAATTCGGGAAAACGTTAAATTAAAAATAATTATGTCAAACTCACATTTTATAAGTTATTAACAATGTTATAAAATGATTTTACATAAAAAAAATAGACTAACTAGCTTAACTTAACTAATTTCCAAAAATTTGTACTTTTGCCGCAATAAGGTCATAATTCAGAAAGACATCAATTACAAAAATAATTATGTCAAACTAAAATTTTCTTAATTATATACAATGTTACAAAATGAAATTACACAAAAAAATTAAAATATATCTCAAATTCACTATTTGTAGGAAAATTGGTATTTTTGTCGCAATTAGAAATAATTTGCATAAACCCTTAAATTTAACCCAAATCTGCAAAAAATCAATAAAAATCACGCAAACCATCTTGATTCATCTATATTCTATCATATACTTTAAAAAAAATCAATTTCAACTACATTTGATTCAAAACGTAAAATGTACAATTAAACTAATATGAAACTCAAAGTTTAACTTTCATCCAACCTAATAGCCTTCTAAGTAACTAATACAAATATAGAATAAAAATGTGAAAAATTGACATGATTCATACATATACAACATTTAAACATCAAAACGCTAAAGATCTACTAAAAAAAAACCCTAAAAATACATTTAAATTTCAAAATTAAAAGAAGTTGGAACTTTTGCCGCAAAAAAAGAAAAATTTATACCAGGGTTGACTTATCGTTTTTGACCGAAAAGTAGCTTGCTTTTCGAGAAAATACACTTGATAAGTTTGAGAGATAAGTGACTTGCTTTTCGAATCGAAAAATCGCGATAAGTATAAAAAGATAACGATTAGAGGTGATAAGTTACCGAGAAGTGGTTTTCAGCGATAAATCGCTCGATTATCGCGAAAATCGAAACCTTGGATAAAACCCAACATTATTATATTTTTTAATTTAAGATAAAAATATAGTATTTAGATTATGTAATTTTATTTTAAAAAAATTAAAATTATTAATACACTTTAAATGTATATATATTAACCTTTTTTAAAATAGACGGTTTAGTTTTGTAAAAATTAATAATAAAAGACATATTTTAAATGGGACAACATATTTTTTTTATCGCCACGTTATTAAAAAAATCATGAATCAGATTATTAGGAAAAAAAATATATTAAACGATGGTCTATTATATTGTTCATAAATTCATACTGTAATAAGACAGGGAAGAATAAGAAAAAATAAGCAAGAAACAAATTTATAAATACTATATATGTTGTTATATATATATATATATATATATATATATATATATATATATATATATAGCGAGGGATAGAAATGTGGGGCTAATCAAAAAGCAAGATATAGAACTATGAACAATATTATCAACTATGCAAAGAATGTGGGCCCATGATCAGGGGCGGACTCACGTTATAACAAGGGTGGCTGATGTCACCCCTACCATTTGGGAAATTGTTATTTTGATAGTATTTTAATTATAAATATAATAAAAAAGACTTAAAAACTTTCTCTCTCTTATTAAATGCAACCCTCAATCCAGTCATCCACTTCTTACGTCAAATACTTTCCGCTTTTCAGTTTAAATTTTTTATATTAATATTTTAGAAATAATAAAAAAAGTGTACTATGTCTCCAATCAATGTATGGTCCTTAGCTTCTCTGCTCCCTAATTAATCATACTTGGTAATTAATATATGGGATAATAACAGTAAAAATGGCCAAAGTTAAATTAAGTGTGAAAATAAGTGGCCAAAGATATTTAATATCGGTATAAGTATCTAAAGTTTTTTAAACTGTGTCGTGTACGAGTTCTATCAATTCCAACCCAACGCCAGTTAGTGTATTTTGTACTAATATGTTATGTAACTGTAAATATTCTTAATGTATTTCATAATGCACTTTGTAATGCATTTTGTGTTAAGTCTCTTAACGGGCGTTGGGCTAAGTGGATGGAATTTGTACACGCCACAGTTTGGCAAACTTTGGATACTTATGCCGATATTAAATAGCTTTGGCCACTTATTTGTACACTTGGCCTAACTTTAATCACTTTTGCCGCTATTATCCATTAATATATCAACGTCTAATTTAACGGTCTTTATTATTAATTAAAGTCTATTGTATTGGTCTTTATTTATTATTCGTCACTCCCGACGGTATTTCCTGGGTTCGCCCCTGCCCATGATCTCAAAAGTTACGCAGTAGTAGACTAGAAAGTACAACTACAAAGCAGCAAATAAATGTATAATATTATTTATATATGTATATAATCTTCAAAAGGGGGCCTTTAGAATTTGTGGGCCTTGAGCCACTGCCCAAGTTGCCCAGTGCTTGGCCCGGGCCTGACATTTGTCATGTTTTATTTAAATAAAACAGATAAAATAAAACCATGTGGAACCATGCAATGTGGGTACATGATTAAATGAAATACAACAAATCACCCCTTAAGCACGTCACACGAAGCTTCTGATGCATCTCGACAAACTTGTTCCGCTGTAATGCCTTCGTTAAAATGTCAGCTAGCTTGCTATCAGTGGCGATGTGGTTGAAGTCCACCTTGCCACGATCAATGCATTGCCGGATGTAATGAAATTTTGTGTAACTCTGTACAATGAAAAGACAATAAAAAAAATATCATATGAGACCAAGTTATCAAAGTCAGTGTACTGTTAATACTAAAGATGCAAATAATTGTAAAAGAAATAAATAATCACACCCGCCACTATAGGCTCAAGTCATTTCTAAGCTTTCAATCTCTTCTTTGGATTCTTCGTCGACAATCAGTGTCTTTTCTCGGAACCAATCTCGTGTACAAACCAAAGCTTCCACCATTCTTAAATTCAAAGAGCTTCTAAATATATCCATTATCCTACCAGCGCCCGAAAAAGCTGACTCGGAAGCAACCATTGACGCTTGGATTGCAAGAACATCTCTCGCTATCAAAGAGAGGGTATGAAACTTTCGACCGGTAAATTTCCACCAACCGAGAACATCAAAGTGTTCATCAGCGTTGTAATTATCACAAGCGTCATTTAAGTAGTATTCAACCTCGGTCTTGGGACTTCCGTCCACCACAGCATCGGGCTCTTGGAGGCCACTCAATATCTGAGACTTTTTATTCCCACCAATAGTACGATTAGAGACTCGAGGAACTTGTTGATGAGAAGCCGTTCTATTTCCATTATATATCTCTAACAAAGTTTGCAAGAGACCGGTAAACCGAGCACACAAACAATCAGTGAATTCAGTATCTCCATAAGTGTTGAGACAAAGGTTCAAAAGTTTGGTCTTGTATCTTGGATAAAGCTTAAAGAAAGGTTCTCACCCGAAGCCGCTCCCAGTTCATCTAAGTGTTGCTTGATCTCGAACATCTCATGAAAGAACAAATTGGCGGTTGTGTATGAATTCCCGCTGAACTTCAAGTTTGTTTCGTAGAATGTCTTCAAGAACACGGTATATTGACTTGCTTTTTCCCAATCGATCAATGTTGGTGGAGTAACTACTTCATCTTTCCCGCTCTCGAGGAAGTAATTCTCGTAATTTCCATCGCCAATCATCCGTTCAAATGCATCACAAAATTCCAAAGCGGTGTCGAGCATGTGGTAGGTAGAGTTCCATCTAGTCGGGACATCTAAGGCCAACAAAGCCTTAGTTTCAATTCGTGCTTCGGCAACACATTCTCGGAATTTCTTTGTCCTCAGAGGAGATGACCGTACATAGCGCACAACTTTTCGGATCTTTTCAAGAGAAGTTCCTAACCATCTTGCACAATTAGGTTCACAATATGAGAATTACACCTAATGTGCAAGAACTTCCCTTCCATAAGACCAAGACCAGGAGTTGCAGCGAGCTTTTTCTTTAGAAAATTCAGGGCAGCATCATTAGAGGAAGCATTATCCACCGTTATTGCCCTAACCTTCATGATTCCCCATTCATATAAGCAAGTCTCGAGCACTCGAATAATGGTATCCTTTATATGGTTAGGAAACATAAAGAAGTTGATGACCCGCTTGTGCAAAACCCAATTGTCATCGATGAAGTGAACAAGGACACACATATAGTTGATATTCTGAATGGACTTCCATGTGTCCGTGGTCAATGAAACTCTGTATTTTTGCATCATCGCTTTCAACTTCTTTTTCTCATCAAGATATAACGGATATATGTCCAGAGCGATGGTAAAGCGCGAGACAAGAGAGAGCTTCGGTTGTATGGCACGACAAAACTGGATAAAAGCTGGGTCTTCCATATGCTTGGAAGGTAATTCTTCACCGATTATGTACTCAGCACAAGCTCTCCTAGCCTTTTCCTTCATCAAGCTCCAAGTTTTTAAGTTTCATCCCCATCCTTGAGCAAAAGTAAGCACTTACTGTTGCTGTTTCTCAGTGTTGTTTGCCGGGTACTTCTTACACCTCTTCAAATGCTTCTTCAAAGTACTCATGCCAAATTCTTTTGATTGGACGCAAAATCATTTTCACAATAATTGCACTTCGACCTTTTCTTGTTATCCATCCTAGTAAAATGATCCCATGCTTCAGACTTCCTTCTCGACTTTCTTTTAAGAGAAACTGTATTTCCACTCGCAGCTCCACTCTTAGTTGTAGCATTTGTCGTATCAGTGGATTGCCCCAGCCCCAGATAAGGAGCGGGTTGGCCCAACCCAACCCATTTTTTAACGGGTCAGTTTGGGGCGGGTCAGTTTAGGTTGGGCCTTATCAGGTAGGGTTGAGTTTTTGGGTTGGGCAATTTGTGCTCACCCCTAGTTTAGTGTACCTTGTATGTACCTAAGTATTTTCTTGACAGCAACCCAATGTTATGAGCTTGGCGCCTCCATGTATCGGCTTGCGATGCCCACTGCGTGATCTATGTCGGGACGTGTGTTGACTAAGTAACAGAGGCTACCGATCACGCTCCGGTACTTTGTTGCATCAACAACACCGGTGCGGTCTTTCTTGCTAAGCCGAAGTCGATTCTCCATCGGTGTGTGACACCGGTTGCAGCCACTCATGCCGACATGCTCCAAAATATTTGCCGCATATTCTCCTTGACACACAGTGATTTCACTGTCACTTTGACACACCTCGATCCCCAAATAAAAGCTAAGGAGACTGAGATCACTCATCTTGAACATTTTTTGCATCTGTGACTTGAGCTCGACTATGTCTTGAACACTTGTGCCCGTAATAATTAAATCAATCACATAAACTCCCACAAGCAAGAAAGAGTGAGCATTACCTTTTTGATAAAACGCGTGCTCGAGCACTGTGAAACCTAGTCGGTCGAGAGAGGCGTCCAACTTCGATTTCCATGCGGGTGGCACTTGTCCAAGCCCATATAGTTCCTTGCGCAACCTAAGAACTTTGCGTTCATTACTGTCGTCAATGAAATTTGGTGGTTGCTGGACGTAAACCTCCTCCATGAGATCACCGTAAAAAGTGCCGATTTCACGTCCATGTGATGTACTTGCCATTTTTTCTGTGCGGCGAGTATAAGAAAAACACGCACTGTCTACATTCTCGCCACGGGAGCAAATATTTCCTTAAAATCCACCCCCTGACGCTGCGCATGTCCTTTGGGAACGAGTTTCGCTTTGTGCTTAACGAAGTTACCGGCAGGGTCTTTTTTAACCTTGAATACCCACTTCAATCCGATGGCGCGATGACCACCCAATTGTGAATCAAACTCCCACGTATTGTTCTCGACGATAGACTTAATCTCTTCCTCCATGGCGTTCCTCTAAGACGTATCGGCAAGCGAGTCGCTAATGCTCACCAGTTCCTTGGTAGCCGAGAAAAAAAGGCCACTCTCTTTGAAATTAGTGATTTCATCGGTCTCGGCGTAGATATCTTGGACGTGCTTATAGCATCGAGGCTTCGATTTGGTGTTGCGGGTGTCATCGTGTATGGGAAGTGTGGCCTACTGTTTATGCCCCGGAGCCGGAGCGGATGTTTGCGGCTCGGATTAGTTCGTGACCGGCTCAGGTGTCTGTTCCCGTGGTGAAGAGGTCGTCATTGCACTAGTCTCAAAGGTATAAACCATTGTGAACGTGGCTGGTGGTGTCGTTGTTTCCATACCGCTCGATGTCTCCCAATTCCAAGCGAAATGTTCTTCAAAGATGATACTCTAGTCACGTAGAGCCGCTTCCCCATAAACCCGATAAGCCTTCGCACCCTCCTCGTAGCCGACAAACACCCCCGACATCGACCGATCAGCGATCTTGTTAATAACCGGCCCAAGGTTCTTTACGTGTGCTACGCAACCAAACGTCCTTAAGTTTTTCACGCTCGGTTTCTTCTTATTCCACACCTCGTAAAGCGTCATTCCGTTTACGCTTCTCGACGGTGCACAGTTTAGGATGTACACCGCTATCTTCACAGCTTCTCCCCAAAACAGCCCCAGGACTGCCATCGATTTCAAGAGGCAGCGTGCCATCTTGACTACCATTTGATTCAGCCTCTCTACTATGCCGTTTTGTTGAGGTGAGTAAGGTGCTGTGGTGTTGTGCTTGATACCGTTTTCTTCTCAAAACTGCACAAACATGTCGGAGTTGAACTCGCCACAGTGGTCACTTTGGAAGGCGAGCAATTTGCACTCGCGCTCTACCTCCGGCGCTGCCTTGATCTTTATGAAGTAATCTAATGCTTTGTCCTTTGTCCTAAGCACTTCGAGCCACATATATCGTCTACTAATATCATCGACAATGAGCAAGAAATGCCTGTTTCCTCCCGCGGTTGCCAGTTTGATTGGGCCACAAAGATTGCTGTGAACTAAATCTAGCGGTCGTCACTCTCAAAAGGTTGTGGCTTGCAGAAACGATGTCCTATGTTGTTTCCCGAGCACAGAGCCATCGCAAAACCCCTCAACGTGCTCGATGTAGGGAATTCCTCGTGCCATCGCCTTGAATGAGAGATTTCGAAGAGCATTAAAGTAGAGATGGCCTAAGAGAGCATGCCACAACCAAGCAATGTAATTTTTGAGCTAAATAAACTCACGGAGGCTGCAAGGTTCAAATTCAGTATGTAGAGTCGGTTCAACGTGCGAGACACTCGAGCGAGAAGTTTAAGTGGGTGATCGAGGACGCAAAGAACCCGTCCTTCAATGATGATCTTACACCCATTCTCGTCATGTTCCTTGAGCGAGATAATGTTGCTTCGTAGACTTGGAATGTACTACACATCCGCAAGGACATGGTGATAACCGGTAAGACAATGGAATATAATTGTGCCTGTGCCACATATATTCACCACTGATCCATCGCCAAAACGCACTGTGCCGTGTATGGTCTCATCCAGGGTCGTGAATGCTTTCTTGCTGTCCGTCATGTGACTACTAGCGCCGGTGTCGAGGTACCACACCCCGTTAGCCACATCCACTGGAACAACCTTTTCCTCATTCAATTACACATCTTACGGTATGTCGGCGGCTGCTTGTGCTAATGAAAAAATCTCCGCCATGAGTAGAGACAATTTTATTTTTCATGTTCACCATTTCTGCTACCACGTGATGACGACTTTGATTTATTCCACCCCGGAGATTTTGCTTTCATTGGATATTTTTCCTTCTTGTCGTTACCGTTCTTTCCACTCCTCCTCCGTGAGAAGTAGACGACCGTCGAATCCTGAAAAATCAGCAAACTCGCCGCGCTCCTCGACAACAAAGAGACGGCCTGTAAGCTCTTCAATGGTCATATTTTTGAGGTCGACAAGCGACATGATTGCCATAGCCATTTTCTTGTACGCACGTGGTACGCTCCAAAAAAATTTGAGCACCGCCTTGTGCTTGGTTACCGAATCGCCTAATACCTCGAGGTCGTTGACGATTGCCGTGATTCGTATTCTAAAAGAATCCACCCCCTAGCTGTATTTGAACGCGAGGTTTTCAAATTCTGACCCGCGCGTTTGCGCCTTGGCTTCCCGGACGCGCTCGACGCCGACCCGTATTATTTTTAGCATGTCCCAAGATTCCTTAGCCGTCTAAGTTTCGGCGGCACTGCCCGAAACAATAACGACATGGCTCGTCGGTGTTCTTAGAGATCACCCGAACCGTCTTCGACGACGTCCCACAAGCCCTACGCTTGTAGTTGAACTTTCATGAGAATCACCCAATCCGCGTAGTTCATATGTGTAGCTTGTCGCTACCGCCGCAGCTTAGCCGAGCTTTCGGTGGAGTTAAGGTTGACTCGTCGTTCTTGCTGAATACGCCTTCTCATTTGCCTGCCATTTGCGAGACGGATCGAATACTGATCGACTGCCAATATTTGGATTGAACAGCAACCCTGCTCTGATACCACTTGTAGTTGCAGAAAGTGAAAAAACGCTCATGAAATCACTCACACACACTCACTACATATGGAGATAATTTTCAGAGAGAGAAATACGCAATGGTTTTGGTGCTGCGTGCTGCATACAACTTTTCTTATTTTTCATTAATGAAGAAATGAATTACAAAATATGAGTGAAAATGGAAACGTGCTTAGTCACCTATTTTCTAGCCTATGATCACAACAAGATCAATGGCCACTAAGTCAAAAACTATGCTATTTCTTCCGAATAATTAAGATTACAGATGTCATGTTTTATTTGAATAAAAGAGATAAAATAAAACCATGCAGAAGCATGCAATGCAATGTGTGTAACGTGATTAAATGAAATACACAAGTTTCATGGCTTATTCCTCAAATTATAAGGTGTCTTCCTCGATCGGGTATTCAATTATGGTTTTAATATCCGATATTGTTAGACAAAAATTTGCAGTAGTGAAGGAAAAAAAAAAACAATGTATCCTTCTTATCATTAGATTTTCTTCACAAACCATGATCTTATTCCCCTGGTTTCTATCTATGGCCATTTTGGGCGAGCTTTTCATTATGCAGATCTTTAACTGAGGAGTCGAGAAAGTTGTAGTTGCAGAGGAAATTCTTGTGTGGGACAAGGGCGCTGCATCTGAGCTCATAGTCCCACGACGACTTTCACAAAGGAAGAGGCATATCGAGATGTTGTGCTTCACGAAACATGCGAGCTATGGAAACAGCAAGCACAGAGCTACGTCTGATGGCTTTGTGAACCATCCGTGCAAGTTGCATGTAACGGTCGTGGTCACCGGAAGCCCGCATGCCAGTGATCGTTGATCTGATCATGTCGCATTGACAGTGCGAGAAGGCATATTACAGAACTGTTGTATTTCGAGATGTTTTGAACATAAATGAAATGGTTCATAGTATCTAACGCTCTCATTATTAAATTCTACATTTAATAGAATTTGATATCGCATAGACATTTATGGTATATTATATATAAATTATTTTATTATATATAACGTTATAGAAGCTATATCATTTTTCGTTTATGTCGTTATTATAATGTGCAAGTTATTTTGTCTATTGGCAATCAATGTCTGTATTAACGGGGTATATATGATATTGGAACGATATTAATGTTCTTGTAGTAAATTTATATGTATTGAGTTGGTGAAGCTACATTACTGGCTTTGTATTTTGTGGTCTTCCATATATATATATGGGTATATAGATATAAGATACATATATAGTGTAATACATAAAGGTATTAAACTGTGTCTTTTAAAGAGGGTATATATATAAGATACATATATAGTGTAATACATAAAGCTTTTGGTAATACGTAAAAATGACTTCAACTTAGAGTCGGATCCAAGGTTCGGGTCCCGAGAATGACCCGCTAAAAACAAGGATGATTTGATGCTGGGTCAACGCGGGTTGACTGATGATCGTCAAAGCTAGAGGCGATTCTGTCGTCTTGGGTGAGTCTCCGGGCTGTCGTTGACGATCCTCGGCGAACTTCCTTCGTGATGGCAAAGTCCGTCTCACGGTGAAGCTCCTCGTCTAGACGGAGTCCTTGTCTTGGCGATGTCCTCGTCAGGGCGAACTCCGGTCTTGATGAAGCTCCGAACTAGTCTTGATGATTATTCGTGCTTTTCCTTCCTTGGCGAGCTCCTATGGCGAGGGAGGACCTGCAAAAAAGGGTAGAATGGGCCCGTGCCCCGTCGCTTATGGTTGGGCGAGGCTGCCTACGTATCTTAGTTTAAGAGAATCAGGTCCCACGTAGTTCGGGGTTAGTAATAAACGGCGGGTGAATGACGATGTGGTTTGACTCGTTGGAAGTGCTATTATTGGCGGTGCGGGGGTGAACCGTGGCCTGATGGCTAGGTGTTACTGGCGTGATGTGCTCTTCGTCGACCTCGTTGGTGCTGGCAAGCTCACTGTCAAACTTCCCTCGTGTATGGGCCGTGTGGCCTACTGTTGATATCCTGGAGCCGGCGCGGATGCTTGCGGCTCGGATTAGTTCGTGGCCGGCTGAGGTGTTGGTTCCCGTGGTTAAGAGGTCGTGATTGCACTAGTCTCAGAGGTATAAACCACCATGAACGTGGCTGGTGGTGTCGTTGTTTCCATACCGCTCGATGTCTCCCAATTCCAAGCGAAATGTTCTTCAAAGATGATACTCTAGTCACGTAGAGCCGCTTCCCCATAAACCCGATAAGCCTTCGCACCCTCCTCGTAGCCGACGAACACCCCCGACATCGACCGATCAGCGAGCTTGTTAATAACCGGCCCAAGGTTCTTTACGTGTGCTACGCAACCAAACGTCCTTCCGTGTTCCACGCTCGGTTTCTTCTTATTCCACACCTCGTAAGGCGTCATTCCGTTTACGCTTCTCGACGGTGCACAGTTTAGGATGTACACCGCTATCTTCACGGCTTCTCCCCAAAACAGCCCCAGATATGCCATCCATTTCAAGAGGCAGCGTGCCATCTTAACCACCATTTGATTGAGCCTCTATACTATGCCGTTTTGTTGAGGTGAGTAAGGTGTTGCGGTGTTGTGCTTGATACCGTTCTCTTCTCAAAACTGCACAAACATGTCGGAGTTGAACTCGCTACCTTGGTCACTTTGGAAGGCGAGCAATTTGCACTCGCGCTCTACCTCGGGCGCTGCCTTGATCTTTTTGAAGTAATCTAATGCTTCGTCCTTTGTCCTAAGCACTTCGAGCCACATATATCGTCGATTAATATCATCGACTATGAGCAAGAAATACCTTTTTCCTCCCGCGGTCGCCAGTGTCATCGGGCCACAAAGATCGCTGTGAACTAAATCTAGCGGCCTTCATTCTCAAAAGGTTGTGGCTTGCAGAAACGGTGTCCTATGTTGTTTCCCGAGCACAGAGCCATAGCAAAACTCCTCAACTTGCTCGATGTAGGGAATTCCTCGTGCCATCACCTTGAATGAGAGATTTCGAAGAGCATTAAAGTAGAGATGGCCAAAGCGAGCATGCCACAACCAAGAAATGTAATTTTTGAGCTAAATAAACTCACGGAGGCTGCAAGGTTCAAATTCAGTATGTAGAGTCGGTTCAACGTGCGAGACACTCGAGCGAAAAGTTTAAGTGTGCGATCAAGGATGCAAAGCAACCGTCCTTCAATGATGATCTTACACCCATTCTCGTCAAGTTGCTTGAGCGAGATAATGCTGCTTCGTAGACTTGGAATGTACTACACATCCGCAAGGACATGGTGATAATCGGTAAGACAATGGAATATAATTGTGCCTGTGCCACATATATTCACCACCGATCCATCACCAAAACGCACTGTGCCGTGTATGGTCTCATCGAGGGTCGTGAATGCTTTCTTGCCGTCCGTCATGTGACTACTAGCGCCGGTGTCGAGGTACCACACCCCGTTAGCCACATCCAGTGGAACAACCTTTTCCTCATTCAATTACACAGCTTACTGTACGTCGGCGGCTGCTTGTGCTAATGAACAAATCTCCGCCATGAGTAGAAACAATTTCTTTTTCATGTTCACCATTTCCACTACCACGTGATGACGACTTTGATTTATTCCACCCCGGAGATTTCGCTTTCATTGAATATTTTTCCTTCTTGTCGTTTCCGTTCTTTCCACTCCTCCTCCGTGAGAAGTAGACGACCGTCGAATCGTGAAAAATCAGCAAACTCGCCTCGCTCCTCGACAAGAAAGAGACGGCCTATAAGCTCTTCAATGGTCAGATTTTTGAGGTCGACAAGCGACATGATTGCCATAGCCATTTTCTTGTAAGCACGTGGTACGCTCCGAAAAAATTTGAGCACCGCCTTGTGCTTGGTTACCGGATCGCCTAATATGTCGAGGTCGTTGACGATCGCCGTGAGTCGTATTCTGAAAGAATCCACCCCCTAGCTGTATTTCAACGCGAGGTTTGCAAATTTTGACCGGCGCGTTGCGCCTTGGCTTCCCGGACGCGCTCGACGCCAACCCGTATTAGTTTTAGCATGTCCCAAGATTCCTAAGCCGTCTAAGTTCTGGCGGCACTGCCCGAAACAATACCGACATGGCTCGTCGGTCTTCACATAGATCACCCGAACCGTCTTCGACGACGTCCCACAAGCCCTACGCTTGTAGTTGAACTTTCATGAGAATCACCCAATCCGCGTAGTTCATACGCGTAGCTTGTCGCTACCGCCGCGGCTTAGCCGAGCTTTCGGTGGAGACAAGGTTGACTCGTCGTTCATGCTGAACACGCCTTCTCATTTGCCTGCCATTTGCGAGACGGATCGAATACCGATCGACTGCAAATATTTGGATCGAACAGGAACCCTGCTCTGATACCACTTGTAGTTGCAGAAAGTGAAAAAACGCTCACGAAATCACTCACACACACTCACTATATATGGAGATAATTTTCAGAGAGAGAAATACACAATGGTTTTGGTGCTGCGAACTGCATACAACTTTTCTGATTTTTCGTTAATGAAGAAATGAATTACAAAAAATGAGTAAAAATGGAAACGTGCTTAGTCACCTATTTTCTAGCCTCTGATCACAACAAGATCGTTTGCCACTAAGTCAAAAACTATGCTATTTCTTCCGAATAATTAAGATTACAGATGTCATGTTTTGTTTGAATAAAAGAGATAAAATAAAACAATGCAGAACCATGCAATGCAATGTGTGTAACGTGATTAAATGAAATACACAAGTTGCATGGCTTATCCCTCAAATTATAAGATGTCTTCATCGATCGGGTATTCAATTATGGTTTTAATATCCGATATTGTTAGACAAAAAATTTTAGTAATGAAGGAAAAAAAAAACAAAGTATCCTTCTTATCATTAGATTTTCTTCACAAACCATGATCTTATTCCCTTGGCCATTTTGGGCGAGCTTTTCATTATGCAGATCTTTAACCGAGGAGTCGAGAAAGTTGTAGTTGCAGAGGAAATTCTTGTGTGGGACAAGGGCGCTGCATCGGAGCTCATAGTCCCACGACGACTTTCACAAAGGAAGAGGCATATCGAGATGTTATGCTTCACGAAACGTGCGAGCTATGGAAGCAGCAAGCACATAGCTACGTCTGATGGCTTTGTGAACCATATATCTGCAAGTTGCACGTAACGGTCGTGGTCACCGGAAGCCCGCATGCTGGTGATCGTTGATATGATCATGTCGCATTGATAGTGCAAGAAGGCATATTACATAACTGTTTTATTTCGAGACGTTTTGAACATAAATGAAATGGTACATAGTATCTAACGCTCTCATTTATTAAATTCTACATTTAATAGAATTTGATATCGCATAGACATTTATGGTATATTATATATAAAAATGACTTCAACTTAGAGTCGGATCCAAGGTTCGGGTCCCGAGAATGACCCGCTGAAAACAAGGATGATTTGATGCTAAGTCAACGCGGGTTGACTGAAGATCGTCAAAGCTGGAGGCGATTCCGTCGTCGTGGGTGAGTCTCCGGGCTATCATTGACGATCCTCGGCGAACTTCCTTCGTGATGGAAAAGTCTGTCTCACGGCGAAGCTTCTCGTCTAGGCGGAGTCCTTGTCTTGGCGATGTCCTCGTCAGGGCAAACTTTGGTCTTGATGAAGCTCCAAGCTAGTCTTGATGATTCTTCGTGCTTTTCCTTCCTTGGCGAGCTCCTATGGCGAGGGAGGACCTGCAAAAAAGGGTAGAATGGGCCCGTGCCCCATCGCTTATGGTTGGGCGAGGCTTCCTACGTATCTCAGTTTAAGAGAATCAGGTCCCACGTAGTTCGGGGTTAGTGATAAACGGCGGGTGAATGACGATGTTGTTTGACTCGTCGGAAGTGCCGTTATTGATGGTGCGGGGGTGAACCGTGGCCCGATGGCTGGGTATTACTGGCGTGATGTGCTCTTCGTCGACCTCGTTGGTGCTGGCAAGCTCATTGTCGAGCTTCCTTCGTGTTGGCGAAGTACAGTGAGAGCATTGACCTGACGAGGTGTGCTCTTTTTTCGACCTTGTCGGGGTAGGTGGCCTCGTATGACGAGTGGCCTTATCCCGACGAAGGGAAGCTCTATCTCTGTCGACCTTGTCGGGGTAGGTGGTCTCGTATGACGAGTGGCCTTATTCCGACGAAGGGAAGCTCTATCTCTGTCGACCTTGTCGGGGTAGGTGGCCTCGTATGACGAGGGGACTTGTCCCAACGAAGGGAACCTGCGTCTCTGTCGACCTCACAGGTTGTGGCGTGGTTTCCCACCTAGCAAGGGACGCCTTATCTGACCCATTGAACAACCTTTCTTCTCAGGCTTAAGACTCTGCTTCTAGATCGATCTCAGCTCTTAACTCGAGTCATTTCCTCCTTAAGAGTAGACGAGTTTTCTATAGAGAGAAACCTAAAGAGACAAGCTCTGTAGAAAGCTGTGAGTGAGTGTCCAAATGAAGGGGGGAAGGCTCCCATTTATAAGAAAACAACTTCCTGGAATTGCACCCTAGGGCCCTGCGAATTCCCTGCGAATTGCACCGCTGGGGGCCTCCCATTTCCCTGAATAGGGGTCCTGCGAATTTCCCCCTGCAACAGGGGGGTTATCAAGGCCCCTTGTCTGCAAAAAGGGTCTCCGATGCTTCTTGATTCGTCTTCAATGTCTTCGGGTTTTCCGCGAGTCCGTATGTTGTGTTCGGGGAAATCCGGAGGATTTTCCGGGGATCTTCGTAGTCTCGAATCTTCTCTTCGTGTAAGCTAATTGCAAGTTATGCCCTTGCCAAGCTCTGGCGGGGGGCTTCGTCGCCTCGTCGCCTTGTCGGCTTTGTCGTCTTGTCGGCTTCGCCGCCTCGTCGGCTTGTCGGCTCGTCGGCTTGTCGCTTCGTCGCCTTGTCGGTTTCGTCGGCTCGTCGCCTCATCGGCTTGTCGGCTCGTCGCCTTGTCGGCTTCGTCACCTCGTCGCTTTTTGGGCCCCGGCCCTCGCCAATGTCTTAGTTCTTCGATCCCGGGCCTCTGGCCTTGACTTACCATGTCAGGCTTTGACTTTCCCAATGGGTTTTGACTTTTGCCAAAATGGGCCCAATTTTTATATGTTACGAAAAATGCCCATAACAGGTATTAAGTTGTCTTTAAAGAGAGCTTTTTCTAAAGATACATAGAAGTATACGCTAATCGAAAAGAAATTAAGTAGCGTTTTCAGCACACTCATCGTCATCGTAAGCACACTCATTGTCATCGTGTGGTTGCCTAGAGATGTTGAAAATGTTGACTTCCATAGTCATGTTCCCGAAAGAAAGCCTCATGAGACCGTTCCGACAGTTAATCCAAGCATTTATTGTTGCAAGGAAAGGTCATCCTAATTAAGATGATGGGAATTTTAGACTCGGTATCAACCACAGAATGAGTATCTAATATAAGAAACTCCACGAGGTATTTGAATTTCTCGATTTTGCACCAATACATATTCCACCATACCTTTAGGTTTCCTAATAGATCTGTCGGCCAATTGCAACATTACTGTAGTCGGTTTTATGCCACCAAGTTCTTCACACAAATATATAGAATATGACATGATATTTAAACTTGTGCCAAGGTCCAAAAGTGCTTGACCGGAACGTCGAGTTCTAGTGTCTTTGTACTTTGGAGGTGTTCTTTGCTTAATTAAAGCGCTAACTTGCTCTGATAGAAATGCAGTCTTCTTGACATGATTACGCCGCTTTATCGTGCATAGATCCTTCAGTACTTTGGCATAGGCCGATACTTGTTTGATCACATCCAACAATGGAAGATTAATCTTCACCTGTTGCAATGTTATAGGATCTTAGCTTGATGCTCTAGTGCTTTTCCAATAGACTTAAGGGCCTGAGGAAATGGAGATCACACATGAATTGTTGCGGGTACATTCTCTGGATCTGATCTTTGAGCTACATGAATGCTTTTGGCGTTCAATTGAGGTTGGGTAGAAAACTTTCCTCGCTCTGAAATAACCAAGGAGTTCGTCAAATTAGTCATTTGAGACGTGATCCCTTTATTCTCCTCCACCATTTGTGTGATCATTGGTTCAAATTTCTGGTTCGTTTTCTCTTGCATGTCGATATCTCTATGCAGACAGAGGCGGAGCTACGTGTTAGTGAGTGTATGTACGGGCTGCACCTGAAAAACGACGCGTAAAAAAATGATTTTTTCAAAAATATTTAAATAGCTAGTATTATATAAATAATTAAAGAGACCAAAATTCGTAAACCAAAGCTTGCAGCATAAGATAACATGTATTATTACTTTTTAAAGACATGTATTATATGTTATCAAGTATGATGTAGTCTGTATAACGTTAGTCTATACTATTGTATAACTAGTACTGCATGTTTGTTTCAAAGATAAAAATGCGGCGCCTTATTTTGTATACCAATGTTACGATATGATTGTTGTTATCTATGTAATTGAAAAAGATAATTAAAATTTTCGAAGAAAGATTCGTAAAAATGCATCACCTGAACTGAAATCCTGGCTCCGCCACTATTGCATAGTGTCTTCGATAGGTGTTCTTGATGCTTGCATGTGTTGAGGCGCTGAATAGACTCTGGGTGTGAATTGTTGTTGACTTGTTTTCCATTGATTTCCAGACGGCCGCACGTTGTTGTTGCCTTTCTAGCTGAAGTTTGGGTGATTTCGCCAGCAAGTATTGTACGTCTTAGAGTACGGTGAGTATGGCTTATTGTAATTTCCGAGGGTGTTACATTGTTCCTCATACACACCTCTCATTTCAGCATATGCCGCACAATCGTGGGGCTGATGGTCCATTCCTCCACACACAAAGCACGCGTTTTGGATTTCGACACGAGTCTGAGTGACTCAACCATTTTGGGATTTAAGGGCCTCTAGTTACTTAGTCAAATTCTCGACTTGGGATCTGAGGTTGTCCTCTGCCTTCAATTGGTAAGCTCCGACTGGTTTATACCTACTTGTGCTTTTGGTGGTACTCGGCTCGGTCCAATGGTCAGTTATTTCGGCAAGCTCATTAAGACACTCGATAGCTTCATCTAGGTCTTTGTTCATGAATTTCCCATTTCACATCTACTGAATTGACTTTCTTTCATCACCAGTAAGACCATCATAGAAGTAACTCACCGGTCAAGAACCGGTAACCCTTTTTTTCCAACGATTTTTACTCAAAACTCTTAGAGAGAAACTAAGCTCATACCTAAATCAAGCTTACCGAATAATACTCGACTTCCCGTTCTCATTGCCGCAGGGCAACCTCTTTGATGAGTCTATTCATTACTCTTAGTGGGCCAGGCCGCGCCCTAACATAACTTAGCCCTTAATTATGTTTATTAATGAAAATTACATAAATACCCTTAATTTGGATAAATTAATCCTAAACATAATTAATTAATTCAAATCAACACAAGACATAATAAGAGCATAATTTGATTGACCAAGCTAAAAAAAGCGGTGGCCGTAGTAGCTTAGCAACTCATTTGCAGGTAGAAAACATATGGTTGAGAATTGTTTTATGTTCACTGTGTAGAATTATAATTTATGCGTGTATAAACATGTATTAATTAAATTATTGGCAGGTATTCAATATGGTTGGATGGTAAATTGCGTCTCCAACTCGATCTGCTTCTGATATTGGAGTACTTCTTGTGGGGAAAGGGTCACGAATACGCAATCTCAAATCACTACGATAGACATTGCGTTTGGGAAGAAGTTGCTCAAAACAAGAAATTAAACAAGTACAACCATACTATCATCGATCAACAATTCGAGTTTTACCAAGACGATGGGTTGACCAGATTTAACGCCTCCGATCCTAACAAGCTTGTTTCCAGCAGTAATAATCTCTCTTCCAAATTAATAAAAAATTATATTGTTTTTTATGGTATTTGTTATAAACTAAGAACAAGAGAGATTGAGAGAGAGGGAAATAGAGAGTATTATTGCATTGAGAGTGTGATACAATGAACACCCAAAGCCTCTATTTATAGGGCTAAGGGAGATGGAGAATAGGAAACATAATAAATGAGAATATTACATTCATGACTATAGTTGACTCTCTAATATTGACATCCACCAAATCTTGGTATTTATAACACTCCCCCTTGGATGTCAATGTCATCGTAATACGCATAATTGAGTTTAAGCTGCCTCGTTAGAACCTTTCCAAGAAAACCCAGTGTGGGATAAAACCTTGGTAAAGGAAAAAGAGTACATCGCGTATTACTCCCCCTGATGACAAGAACATTTAACTTCTCGGAGTTGTATCATTCCAATCTTGTGAGCCGGTTTCTTGGTTGATGAAGCAAGTCGCGCCTCCATGAGAAAATCCGCTAGAAAATTGCTTATATCGAACCACGAACTGAAAGAATTTTCTGATGATATACTTCATTATCCAATAACGATCCTTATGCAATAGATAACCTGTAAAACAACATAAAAATACAAGTATTCCAAAGATACTATAATGCAATAGATTTATCTCTAAAATAATATATTTTATAATATCATAATCATTGGGGTACTCAATGAATATTTGTAAATCGTATAGAGTTCTACTAACTCATTTGTTCTCATGAAAAGTTTCTCAATCTATACGTTGCCTCAGTGAATGCTTCAGGAATTCTTATGGCTCATGTTCATCATAGAAAGAGTAACAAGGACGTTCTCTATAAATTCATCTTTAGCATTTAACTAATGCTTAGATATATATAACATAGGATTTTGTTATTTCGGGTCTTCGGGATCCATTAAGAATACATAATTCATAAGTCTTTGTGATCACATTTGTGAGACGCATATCATAAACTTAATATTGCCGTATAATACATCCACCACAACGGGACATTAAATGCCAGGATTAGCGAAACGTTCACATAAATTTAATTCAACGTGACTTCGCATATATCTTTGTACCCCACTGGCATGCCCACTTTCAAAATGTTTGGACTACTGGTCCAATATCGCGTCTTCATATTTGGCCAACTGTTTTTCAATTTTAATAATTCAAGATCCTCTATATTTCTTTTCTATTTATATAGCGCTAATTTGTATGTACATGTTGTCGACAATTTCTAATAACTCTCGATCCCATTTGTTCAATATAACGACATAACTTCCGAGCTCTTTTATACTTTAATAATTTCCAGGTACCTGATAACCTTCTATGGTTTCGGAATAGTTATGTCTATGGTTTCTTCAGGAAAACCTACCTCCTTAATATGGCTATTTATTTATTTGCTCCATGCAATTTCGTCATTGCCTTTGGGATTCGAGTAATATGTTAATATCATATTTCAATCTGAATGTCCTACTAAGATTGGAGCCTGACAGTTTGATGTATATTCATCATCTCTTCTTGAGTGACTGGCAGTATAAACGAGGATCATATTAATTTCAATTTCTATATGTATATTCAACTGTCGATCTTCTTCCCCTCTTTGTGATAAAATTATTAGTCAACTCTCATTGTGGAGAGAACCCATCTTATATGTGTTGTGGTGGAGATTAAAATATCATATTGCACATAAAAATATTATAGATGGGAACCTTATAAATCGGGGAGATCTTTAATTTTTAACGTTGGCTTGATGCATGATATTCCTAATTCGTTTGGAAATTTGTTTTCAATAATTGCTATAGTCAATGGAGGTATTAACAAAATATTTGACTAGACCAATAAGGTGATTCTTATAATCACACATAGGATGCCCTTTTTTTATTTAGCAGTCAACGAAATTCATTTCACAATCTGGAATTTTCTCGCAAACTTCAAGTTGCTACTTAATATATATTTCTTGATCATTTGTAGATGCATCTACTCATAATATTTCACTAATATTTGGGCCCATAAATATTCCAGGTTTACTAATCGCAACATGCTAATATTTCAATAAATACTCCACTTTGAATTAAATCACCATATGAGAATTCAACGAACCATATTGTTCATTAATAATTTATTTATCCGGTATAATCATATCGATCATTGCTAACATCAAATATGAATTCTTAACTCTCTTTGCATCAGTATTGATCCGGTAAAGCCCACCGGTAATGCCAACATTCGTGAACTTCAGGTTTTATTAGTGAACTTCTGGTTCCATTAGCGAACTTCTAGTTCTATTAATAAACTTCTGGTTCCATTAGTGAACTTCTAGTTCTATTAATAAACTTCTGGTTCCATTAGTGAACTTCTGGTTCTATTATGAACTTCCATTAGTGAACTTTTGGTTTTATTACTGAGCTTCCAATTCACTTTTCTCACTTATTCATCATATAATACATGGGGAGAGAATGCTCACTTTCTTTAACTTAAAGCTCTTATTTTGAGCAGACCTCTTCTGGAGGATATTTCATAAGTTTCATTTATGCTTACTCATAGTCTCAATAATATTGATGTATTCAAATTATGATACTTTCTCCCCCTTTTCACGTTTGAGCTTATGCAATAAGTTCATCAAGTGAAAAACATTCATGTTTAGATAATAAAGCTCATATATAAGGCTTCCATTCTAGGGTAAAAAATTAAATATGTGTATTGTTGTCATATATCTCAACTTAAAATATTTTCGTTATTCTACTTCAAGTAGTAATTTCAATATTGTTAATTTATTTTTCTACTTCTGGTAGTAATTCCAATATACTTAATTTATTTTTTACTTCAGGTAGATGAATTTTTCACAACAACATATCTTTGAGATTATCTTTGAGATTGACGTCAACATAACTTCACTAATAGCATTGCAATATTCAGCTTGCGATATGCTTTATCTCAATTGCTCATAAACTAATTTATTTTAAGGAATAATATATGTAAGTATGCAATGGATAACAATCTAAAAATAATAATACATAATACATAAATTAAAATTAAATAATAAACATATAAAGCAAATAATAATAATAAAAAAAAGAATACTAACTCAAAAAATTATAGACTATGAAAGTGAAGATTCTCGTCATTTTAATACTCATAATGTCTAAGTAGTTTTTTAACACTTCAAGTGATTCGGTCAACATTCACTTCGAGGAATGAAATTACTCTAGCCATTTTATCTTTCACTTTCATTTACATTCTTCAGGAAATGATTTTATTTGCAAGTCACTCTTATCTTTATAACCCATATTCATTGTATTTTTATATATAAATTCACTTCAAGGAATGATATATCCACCTCCAATTAAGCATTCTCTTCAAGGAATCACTTTTTGAGTTCTTATTTATGTTCTCTTCGAAGAATTACATAATTTATCCACTTCTAGTGGTGATCCGGTGCCTCGTTCATAAAATTATTTGTCCACTTCTGGAGGTAATGTAAACTTTCTTAAATCGATCAACTTTAGACCTTATATAACAATTTGTACTTCATATTATCAAATACTAACATAACATACATCATTAATATTTTCTTCAAGAATTGTAACATTTGCTATAATATTGAGATAAAGATTTTTTTTTTCATTAGCTAGATTATAAAATTCGCTTCAGGGAACGATGTTAACTTAGATTTTAGATGAGATTAACTTTTACTCATTAACTACTCATAAAACATCGCCATTCACTTCAGGGAATAACTCTAAAAAGATTCATAAACTTGTAGTATTAACTCAAGAATAATCATGATAAAATTGTGTATTCACTTCAGGAAATATGCATAAAAAAAATTTGTATCCACTTCAGGGAATATTACCATTAAAATGTTATAAAAATATAATATTCACTCCAGGGAACGTTTCTAACCCAAAGTAACAAAATGAGGGTATTCACTTCAAGGAATATTATAGAACTAAAATATTACGTTATTCACTTCGGGGAATATTATTAATCCAAAATAATAAAATGACATTATTCACTTCCAGGAATTTTTCTTTTTCTTTAAATATACTCTCGTTTTAGCTACTTCAGGAGCGTAATAACATACATACGATATTATAAATATATATACATTATATGAATCAAACCAAACTTTATAAAGCAATTAATATATCATATATTTAAGGATTGTCTATATCAAACAATTAATATGTGCGTAAGAATAAATAAGATTGGCAATATTATACATATACAATATATAAGGTAATATATGTATATATGCATATATTAGGAATTACGAAAATATATATATATATATATAGGTCATGTGATATTGATAAGCATTTACTCTATATATTATAATGGGATATATAATATATGAACAATTACGATAATAAAATCAATATTTTTCAAAATTAAAACCATTTGAAACTAAATCATAATACAAGCTAATTGAATTATGAAAATTAACCAGATTCCAAATATCTTTGTATGCATATAACAATTGATATATGAAGCAAACAACGCATACGTTGATTATGATAAAAACTTTGTAATAACAGATATGGTTAAAGGATGAAAATATGCATTCATTTTGCTAGAGTTTTGAATGGATTTATCAAGAGTATCCATCGTTACCATCATCGCAAGTAGAAGACACGGAGAAAAATTTTGCTAGGCTATTTTGATCGGATTCCGAAAGGATTTCACCGTGCATCGCCATCATCGCAAAAACAAGAACGAAATTAAAAGTAGAATACAAAGACCATTACCTCAATCGGTAGAGCTCGTGCTGATAACGTGTTATAAACTAAGAACGAGAGAGATTGAGAGAGAGGGAAATAGAGAGTATTATTGCATTGAGAGTGTGATACAATGAACACCCAAAGCCTCTATTTATAGGGCTAAGGGAGATGGAGAATAGGAAACATAATAAATGAGAATATTACATTCATGACTATAGTTGACTCTCTAATATTGACATCCACCAAATCTTGGTATTTATAACAGTATTTTCTTTTTTAATCTTTTTTTTTTCACTTGCAGATGTACTGGAAGGGTCTTTCATCGTACGAGCACACGCGCCAATGTCGAATTTTTCGTCCTGTCTCTCGTTCAACGAGGTTGACCGTTTGACCCCTCGTGATCAATTAAGTTTTGCGTACACGTACCAAAAGCTGAAAAGAACAAATCCTGAGAAACCGTTTCATCTCAATATGTTCAAGGTGAAGACCCGAGAATGCTATAGTAAGAATACGAGAGTTGTAAATTATTATGTGAACCGAAATGTTTGTCTTATTTTATGGGTTTGAATGTTTTCAGGATTGCGAAAGAAGAGCCATTGCCAAGTAATATCATCACAGATCAGAGAAGATAATTTTTCTGCCCAAGGAAACTGAACGAAAGTTATGCATCTTATGTTACGAAAACCCGATGAAGCTCTGTTTATGAAAAAGTCGACCCGAGTTTCCAAAGGCTTCGATTTTGCCAAATGCAATCACGGCAAATAGGAGTTATACAACATTAGCACGAGCCAAAATCTCTCTGCCGGAGTGAATGTTTATCTGTAGAGTACAAAGAATATAACAATTATCATTCTATTATATACAATGTATTCTTTCTATTTTTCGTCCACGAGAAAGCGAAAAACGAACCACATTTTGTACCGGTGATATCACTCAAGGTTATATAGTTCAATCTAATTTGCAATTGGCGTTACGTTTTCATGGCTAGTACACATGTTTTTTAGATTAATCAAGTACAGCTCAAACTTCTGGTCTCTTTGAGGGGGTAGGGTTTGATTTCTCTAATTAAAAGTAAAATAATTATTAATAATAATATGAGGAATTTGAACACAATTTCATCTTACATGATTGGTTGGACATTTCTTCTTATTTTATTAAGCTACACATTGAAAAATACAAACTGCTATATATATATATATATATATAAATTAGTGTTCTTCCCATGATAGGGAGTGCGATACAACTATATTGATGGGTCATTGTTCATGACTAAGAGGACATTATTCTACTCTATGAAAGAACAGGGGTTTGCTGCCACAAACTAATGTTCAAGGCGCAAACTGCTCCCGCTCAAAAAGACCAAGAGGAAGTATTGTCAACTACTCTATATTACGTTCAAGTAATTTCGTTTCGCTACGAGTGAATTCACCACTACACTAAACTATGATGAGCACGGTATGTACCGAGTTTTGCTATTTTCTTCTTGGTAGTCTAAGCTACTCTTTCTAGCATCTCTCGAAGATCTTGTAAAGCTTTTCAAGTGAAGCTACCTGCAGAGAGTAGAAGTTCTTATTAAATTAGCGTCACAAAGTCAAAAGTGGAAAATCTAACTCTGAAATCATCGAGAAAATTAAGTGTCTGAGAGAGAACTTTACACGAACAAATGTTCCGTTTGTTGCCATGCAAGTTGGCGGTTTGAGAAAGAGTCTCATTGCAGGAAATAAGACATGTTGTACGGACCACTCACGTTGCGCCCACGCCGTTTCCGCCTCTGATAGTAGTTCATGTTCGATTTCAGTCTCCGTCGCCAAGTCATTACCTGTTCAAAAGGGGCAAAATGATGCAAGATAGGAAAATGCTTTGTAACTCCAAGGAATAACTAATTTATTGATGTAAAGTAGTTACTCAAATAGATAGCCGATATGTGATATAGCCTAGGATTTGATCATGTAACGGGACCCGTGATTACGAAATTCAAACACAAACACAATCGCTCAAGCAAGACCCCCAGTAAACTCAATGGGTTACTTATTATTATTCCTTAAAAAAATTACTCTAAAGCTAAAAATAAAACAAAACGAAATGAAAAACGCATATAAAGTGTCAATAACTGTGTTACCATGTCCATTTTCCGCGTCTTCAGAATTCTTTAAAGGCCTTTTCTTTTCATAAAATTTTAAACCTTCACCAGATGGGTTTGGCAGCATAGGAGGGTGCATAGCATAGAAGTTTCCGATAGCTGCTGAAATCGCTTGAAAGCAATTTTTTTCGTTTTCCCAATCACACTACAAAAACAAAACATCATTTTTGGAATATTTCATTTCAGTGCAGAGCATAACTAGCCCATAAATAAGTCGAGCTTTTCAGAACTTGTTTAATTAGGGTTCATACCGTTATCTACAAGCTAATAATAAACTATCACTAAGTTTTTGTTTAATTATGTTTACTTTTTTTTTTTCTTCTAAAATTCATGCAGCTAATATAACTTTCGACCACGTACAAGATGCAAAAAAAGAAATAAGATGTGCAGACATAATAGCAGTAAATTAAACTGACCTACTGTTTTTCTCATTAGATGTTTGTTAGACCCTTTATTTTTATTATATAATTATGTCTTTAGGTATTTTACTGATGTGAGGATATTATTAGTATTTTATATTTATGGGCTTGTTCGGGTTTCTTAGCCAATATAAGGTAGCAGTCTCTTATTCCTATCAGACATAGTTTTTGCGAGTTTTGGTCTCTCGAAGGAGTTTTCGAAAATCTCGGTCTCGGTAAGTTACTTTTTATTTCTGAATCAGGTTTCATTTCTTTAGTAAATGGTGTATTAGAAGAGATAGACAGCTATACAATTAAATAAGGGGATTATCAGAGAACGTACATCATTTCCCAGACAAAGTAATAAGGGGATTATCAGAGAACGTACATCATTTCCCAGACAAAGTATGAATTCAGGGACACGATCCATGTCAGGTGTGTATTGATCAAGTATGACCGGAAGCCTTGAAAGATTCCCGTTACTATCGATATGAATGCAAAAGTACTCTTGTAGCAGTTCGGATTTTTGCTTCAATAGTTCTGTGTTCATCTGGAGAATAAGAGTAGTTTTTGTCAAGACAATCAAAAGTTATTAATTGGTAACGAAATCAAAGAAAAATGACATATACCACATATCAAATATCACTAAAAGAACGAATAAAAATAAACAAAACTCAAATAAATAAATAAAATTAATAGTTCATCTTTTTTCTTTAGGTTTATAACTAAATAAATAATAAATAAACTACTTACCTGAAATATTCATAACTAATAGCATTTTCTAGAAGTGAAAGCTGACAATAGTAATATTTCTACAATATGATGACATAAATCTAATCTACAGAAGAAGCTATCAAATTATTCTGTTGAGATAAAACAAAACATAAAACCCTCCACCGCAGTCATGCTAATGCCATAACGGTCCAATTTTCTTTATTAAGAGGCAAAGAAACAATAAACAATCCCGACCTTAATTTCAAAAACAAGGTCAAATGCTCTCCAAAATGATGCTAAGCAAGACAAGACAAGCATATATTCCCCGACGGCTATGCAACGGTCACTTATAGGTCACCAAACCCTAATGACCCGAACAAGTAAAAGACACTTAATGACAAAATTGACCAAAAGACCCCTAATAACATAAATAACTGAATGACATATAAATGACTAGAGCGACCGTTTTTCCCCCATCCAATAATTAGTTATCACAGTTCTACTAATATGCTCCAAGAGACAAGAGTTTGTTGTTCTTCTAAGACACGTAAGAACATCCGTCAGACAAGATTGTTGATGATGATTTTATCTGGTCTATTCGGTTTCCAAATTCTGATATACCAGCTTCTTTAGTTAAGGAATTATAAAAGTGAAATTACTCAAGTAGAAAAACCAGAAGAAAAGTGTGAAAGTTGGAAACAGAAACATGATATGATTACTTCCGCGATCTTCGCCTTCAGTTCCTCGTTGTCCTCGTACTCTGGATCCAAATTCTCCTCTTTCAGTGCTAATAAAATTAATTCTTTTATCGATGCTGGATCACTTAATTGTATAGCATTAAAATGGGCAAAACGGCGCAAAGCTTGCTGATACATAAGCTCTTTGCTGTAAATGTATTTCGAAACAAAATTAAAAAGTTAGATTTACGATAAACAAGGATGAAAAACATGTACACACTTATTATTATCAGATTACTCTGCTGAAAAATGGAAATAAATAAATTTGAGCACCACCTCAAATTCACAACATTTGCCAAATAGAGATGGGTGTCATGCTGGAGCAAAGCAAAAGTTTCGTCTGCCATTCCAATATATGTGCAGTTCCTGACAATGTCCAGCATACCTATATATATAATATATATGATTAGTTATAATCACACCAACTAACTAAAGATAATAAATATTTAGAAACTGATCAAAGAGGTACCAGAGTGGCAATCACAGTTGATCTCATCAATCAGCTCCTGAATGCTCGTAAGGTCTGCAGTTTCCTTTGGGTTCCGTCTCTGTCTGACGGATGACCTACAAGAAATGTTGACAGCATTGAGCTCGTTTTCAGCATTGAGCTGTATTTCAAGGAGCGCAATAACTTAACATCCCAGCTTTTCTGGTATAATAATATGAATAAATCTTTACAGCTGAAAGCACACACGACTAAACTATTGTTCCAAAAACAGTTGTAAATTCTATAATGCAAACAAAAATAACACAAACCTCACTGTAGTAAGGCTCGAATTATGATCGAGTTGTTTCGAAGGATTGACTTGCAAGTACGCATGCAACCTCCCTGCAGGGTCTGATGAATCTGTTCTCACCATTTTGTTAACTGGAACTTTCACTTTTGACCCTAAGTGAAATGAAAATATAAATATAGAAAAAGGGTTAAAAAATTTACTTCAGAAAAATGATTAATTTTTTAAAATTATAGAACGATAATTTTTAGTTCATTCAAATTTTGATTAACAAATAGAAAGTAAACACTGAATTCAAATAATATTTCTATATTTCTATTTGAAGTTTTCTGACATTTAAAATTTAAAATAAAATAAAAAAACATTTAAGTTACCGGAAGGTGTGAGACTGGGATCTGAATCCCTGAGTGAAACCACTGGAGTAGACGTGGATGGCTCAATCGTCTTGCATTTGCAATCCAAGGAGATGCCAGAGAAAAAAGTTAAGAGGAAAAAAAAATTGATTGCGAAACAGGGTTAAAGAGATGATGTAATGAAACAGTATATAATCTACAAGAAGGCTCACATGAACATAGCGAGAATCTCAATGACATTGTAGCAAATTTATTTTGAACTGAATTAATATCCAAGATATTAAATTAGAAAAATTATCTACGAGATTGAATGTAGCAGGAAATATATATATTATATATATATACTTAGGTCAATTAGTCTGAGATGAATTACCCCGCTTCTGTATTATACCTGTTCTTGAAAAGTCCTTGTGTCATTGGAGCTCCTCAGCTTTGATTCAACAACTGACTGTATTTTCTCAATGATTACTTCCTGACTCAGAAGGCTTACCTAAAGAAGTCCAACAAATTAAAGACTTTATTAAATACAGGAGACATGCCATATTTATAGGTTCAGTCAATCTTTTATTTCCATCCGTTTACACACACAGATGCAACACGTACCAGTCGTGGAAACAAAAATTTATATCACCATAATTACTGTTTTAAATGAAGAACTATGATCCTGCAACAAACAATTCATTAAATTACCTCTTTTTTTGTTGGGTGAATATTCACATCTACATGCTCTGGTGGAAGGATAATTGACATATATATGAAAGGTTTCGATGCTCTTGGCAATGTTGCAGAATAAACAATCTCCAGAGACCGTTTCATAGCAGTCCATTCGACCAATCTATCTGTCATTTAAAAAAACAAAATTATATTTTATTTAGTATATATATATATATAACAAAATTATATTTTCTTTAGTATATATATATAATAGAGTTACAAAAGACATAACTTTATCCTTCTCTTTTCCTAATTAATAAAACCAAAAGAGCAGTAAATACCGTTTATGAACAAGACCATCGTTGTCTTCTTTGCAACATAATTGAAATTTGAGATGAGGCCATCCATTCTAAAAACTGAACTAGATGGATCATCGTCTGAAGCTTCAATCTTCAACAGATTTTGGGCTACAGCCACTCCATACACTGACCGAACAGCGTCAATCCTCGATGGTGTGCCAATGGAATGAACATCGGCTCTTGCAGCTCCAAACTGTCACAATATGGCGAAAAAGACGAGAAGTTCGATACTATCCACAAGAAGAAGTCGAAAGCAGTCAAAACTCAGCAACAGAGACCCACCTTTCTACAAGAGAACCCAACATTTGTATGATGAATGGCGAAACGGCTAAGCAAGTCCACAATTTTCGAGTAATCATCAGCGGAATTTTGTAACGTCTTCTTCCGAGCGGTCATATTGTAGAACAGATTCTCAACCTATTCATCGTGCACAACAATTCGAGCTTGTTTAATTCCATCTAAGCATCTTATATCGACGATTTCATAAGATAAATCTAAAGGGACATCTTACATAAACGGATAAATCAACCCAAAATTAAGAAAACTAAGCAAAGAAAGTAACCACATTTTTCTTGTTCATACCATAATCTGAGTTCCTTTAACTGCAGCACAAGCCTTGGGCTCCTTCTCCATGACTCCATCTTTATAAGATGCCCTGAGAGATTGATTCAACTCCATTACCAACCTTGCCTGAAACCAATTGAAAACCCGAACGAAAAGCTCGGAAGCAATCAAATGCGAGGGTGAAATCCCCGACCTGTAACCGTGCAATTGACCTTTGGTAATGGTGGTGACGGTGACATGCCCGACGTAGGTCATGCTAGCCAGCGCTTCTCCCCGAAACCCCATGGATTTGATGCGTTGCAGATCCTCGAAACTCGAAAGCTTCGACGTCGTGTGTCTCTCGCACAGTATCGGCAAATCCTCGTACTGAATTTCAAAAGAGAGAAGATAAACGAATTGGGAATTTGTCTTTTCATTTCGCGAGAGAGGGAGAGAGACTGACTCTGATTCCGTGGCCGTCGTCGGAGACCTGGATGAGCTTGAGACCTCCGTCCTTGACGACGACGTTGATGGAGGTTGAGCGAGCGTCGAGGCTGTTCTCGATGAGCTCCTTCACGGCGGAGACAGGGCGTTGGATGACCTCGCCGGCGGCGATTAGGTTGACGACAGAGTCTTCGAGGCGCCTGATAGGCGGAGGCTCATCTGAGAGCGCTTGGTCTTCTCTTCCTTGCTCGACTTCCATGGCGTCTTCTTCTTCCATTCAAGAGCTTCTCTCTCTCACACACACACACTGAGAGTGAGAGTTAGAACCAAAATCCCAAAAACTGTTGTTATTGCTCGCCCAAAAGCCCGCGAACTTTGGCCTCATTTACCGTAATTCCTTTACTACCCTTACAATGAGTGAGCAAGCAAAATACAATAATTTCGAAAACTCCAGAATTAAAAAAATACACTAATTTCAATCTCATTACTTTTTTTTCTTTTTTTATTATTATTATTATTTTATTTTTATTTACGACAACAACTTAATGAAAAAATAAAATAACAAAAAAAAAAAAACACAAAAATGACTGACAGTAAACTGACAAAATATGTGTAAAGATGAACAACGCATAAACGAAAATAGACCGTATTTTTCGGAGCTTAAACAAATTATGGTCCGACTACAAAACAAGCTTAAGAGGCCAAAACGGCTAAAAGCCCAAAACGACGACTTTGGCCCGCCACAAAAAAGTCAACAGGAATCGGCTGTGATGTAAGCTATGACATCATAGCTGATAAGCCTTGGCCATCACGTTAATTACTTGGCCATGAAGTTTTTTTTTGTTATTTTTCTTTGTTATTGATAAATTTGGAGATCAGTCTCACCTATATAAACACATGTGTATGTGTTTCAATTCTCAACTCTCTCACTTGCAGTCTATTGGCCTTCTAAATTGAAGAAAATATTTCTCCTCCTTCTTTGTCTTATTATTCCGGTTGCTATATATATATATATATAAAAGGGTGAGGGTTCTTAGTGGAAAAGGTTGGCTTCTTATTGTCATTTGTATTTAGTGGAATCGTTTTTTCCACGTACATCTCGGTAGCGATCCGATTTCGGGACCAACATTTGGTATCAGAGCGGGTTGTCGTTATTGTCAAGTCTCTTGAAATTCTTAGTATGCTCTGTGGTTGCGGTTCTGGCTTATCTTCCACATCAGAAACGATTTCTTGAGATTTTACAGTGCGAGTTCCCTTTATTCCGAAGTACATGGAGTCATCAAGCAAATCAACCGGAGGAAACGTGACGCTGCAGTACCCGATGCTCACGAAGAGCAACTACGCGGTGTGGGCGCTGAAGATACGAGTAAAACTGCAGGCACAAGGAGTTTGGGAGGCTGTAGAAGGCGGAGATGTCGAAGCACGCAAGGATAGGATGACTCTCGCCGCCATCTATCAGGGAGTTCCGGAAGATGTCCTTCTCATGATCGGCGAGAAAGATTTCGCAAAGAAGCCGTGGGAGACGTTGCGGACGATGAACATGGCGCAGAACGTGTCAGAGAAGCCAAGGTTCAAACCTTGAAGAGCGAGTTCGAGGTTCTCCGTATGAGAGACGGTGAATCCGTGGACGAGTTCGCTATGAAGCTTTCATCTCTTGCAATGGGTATCCGCTCACTAGGCGAACCGGTGGACGAGACCACCATGGTCAAGAAATTCTTGAGATCTTTAACTCACAGATACATGCAGATCATGACGTCGATCGAGCAGTTCGGCGACCTCAACACTATGTCAGTGGAGGAGGTTGTCGGTCGTCTAAAATTCCACGAGGAGAGGCTTCGGGGCTATGGCGACAGAGAAGATGAGAAACACCTCCTGCTCACGCATGAAGAATGGAAGGCTAAGCAAAAGTGTAACCAGCGAAAAGGTTATTCTTCAAGCTCGTCGAGTCGCAACGGATACGGCAGCGAGAGCCGTGGACGTGGCATAGGCCGAGGTCGAGGACGTGGTCGCGACCAGCGTGGTCGAGGCAGTAGCACTCCCCGCCAAGACGGCGCCACCCGCAAAGACAAAAGCACAGTGAAGTGCTATAATTGTCAAAAGTATGGTCACTACGCAAATGAGTGTCATACTAAGCACCGCGACAAAGAAGCGAATCTGGTGAGATTCGATGACGACGAGCACGCACCACGATGTGGTCGATGAGACACGCGTCGAGCAGGAGCGCGTCGACGTAGTACTTGACGAGCATGTATCCAACGAGGAGGTACCTGACGACCAAGTACTGAGCCGAGTGGACGAGCTGATGATGGCAGAGAAGCCCAGCTCGACCAGGAAGAAAGACGAGCAAACCAGGAAGGTGATGCTCAATGAAGATAAGGTTGTCGCCAACCTACTCGCAGATGGCGAAGAAAAAGTCTGTACCGACATTTGGTATTTAGACAATGGAGCCAGAAACCACATGACGGGTCATCGAGCCAAGTTTGAAGAGCTCGACGAGAAGATCACAGGAAACATGAAGGGCAGAGGGTCCATCTTGTTCAAGTGCAAGAATAGGGACCAACGCCTATTGACCGAAGTCTACTACATACCAAAGCTAAAGAGTAACATTATCAATTTACGACAGATGACGGAGATCGGTCACACAGTAATCCTATCGGGAGAGTTCCTAAAGATGTGGAACAGAGACAGCGTATTATTGATGAAGGTGAATAGATAACCGAGTCGGTTGTACAAGATCAACCTGGTGGTAGATCAACCGATTTGCTTGATGGCGTCGATCGCAGACCCGGCGTGGCTATGGCATGCGAGACTCGGGCACGTGAATTTTCACGCGCTCAAGATGATAGGCGACAAGGAGATGGCCTTTCGGGTACCCAAGATTGAACACCCCGACCAGTTGTGTGAATGTTGTATGGTCGTGAAATAGGCAAGAGTTCCATTTCCAATCAAGGCCAAGTTCCGAGCAGAGTGACCGTCCAACTGGTGCACCCTGACCTGTGTGGTCCAATCACCCCAGCAACGCTAGCCGGCAACGAGCACACCCCTTACCAAATCTGGAAAGGGAAGAAACCCTATCTGGAGCATTTGAAAGTGTTTGGGTTCACCGAACATGTGAAGACGGTGAGACCACACCTTAAAAAACTCGATGATCGGAGTCAGTCGGTGGTGTACCTTGGCGCCGAAGAAGGGAGCAAGGCACACAGGTTTTACGACCCACAACGCGGTAAATTGCATGCGAGCAGAGACGCCGTTTTTGAAGAGGAGAAGAAGTGGGACTGGCGAGACGAGAACGGAGAACCCGAACAGAACTCGGTGGAGTTCATACTCGAAGAGGAAGAGGCGGTCGAGCATGAAGACGGAGATAGTCCGTTCCAGAGGCTAGCAACGCCCAGCTCGACGGAAACCAGTTCGCCTGGAACCAGCTCAACACCAGGCTCACCCAACCTAGGATCAGGAATGAGCACCCCGATCTCAATGACAGCTAGTTCAGGAGGAACCAGCTAGGGAGACTCGTCAATTAAAGACGGACCAAGAGGGTTCCGTACCCTGTCCGACGTCTACGAAGAAGCGCAAGAGCTTGATTTGAGCCCAGATGAGCTCTTGCTGGTTAGTGAAGACGAACCAACCAACTACCACGAGGCAACCACCGAGAAGGAATGGCAGGAAGCGATGAAGCGAGAGTTGGAGTCCATTGAGAAGAATCAGACATGGGAACTAGTCGACCTTCCAAAAGGTCATAGGTCCATTGGTCTGAATTGGGTCTACAAGCTCAAGAAGGACTCAGAAGGCAAGGTTCTCAAGCACAAGGCCAGATTGGTTGCAAACGGCTACGTGCAGAAGCAGGGAGTAGACTTCGACACAGTCAGGCTGATCCTAGCCCTCGCAGCTCACTGAGGCTTGAAAAGACATCACCTGGACGTCAAATCGGCGTTCCTTAATGGTGAACTGGAAGAAGAAGTCTATGTTTCTCAACCGGAAGGCTTCATCGACAAGACTTCTGAGCACAAGGTGTACAAGTTGTCAAAAGCGCTTTATGACTTGCGACAAGCACCACGTGCATGGAACACTCGACTCGAAAAGAGTATGAAGAGTCTCGGTTTCAAGAAGTGTTCCCAGGAGCAAGCGGTCTACACGAGGAACAATCAAGACGATGCTCTCATAGTCGGTGTGTATGTCGACGACCTGATCGTGACCGAATCCAGTGTAAAAGCCATTGATGGATTCAAGAAGCAGATGATGAAGGAGTTCGAGATGAGCGACCTCGGACAACTCTCATACTACCTCGGCATCGAGGTTGATCAGAAAAATGAATGCGTCACGCTGAAGCATTCGGCTTACGCGAAGAAAATCTTGAAGCAGTTCAAGATGACGGACTGCAACCCGAGTAAATATCCGATGTAAGCAAAGTTCAAGCTCCGAAAGGATGCAGAAGGAACCCCGGTGGATCCCACAAAGTACAGGCGTGTCGTTGGGTGTCTCAGGTACCTAACCCATACCCGACCGGACATCTCATATGCAGTTGGCATGGTGAGTCGTCACATGGAGAAGCCTACAAGTCTACACCAACAGGCTGTGAAGCACATCCTTCGTTACGTGAAGGGAACGATGAGCTATGGGATTCAGTACGAAAAAGGACATGGAGCTGAAGAGCTGGTCAGTTTCACCGACAGTGACCTAGCCGGTGATATTGATGAGAGGAAAAGTACCGGAGGGATGGCATTGTATCTCAACGGGAATCTGATCACCTGGTAGTCACAGAAGCAGAAAGCTGTGGCATTATCGTCTTGTGAAGCCGAGTTCATGGTAGCGACCGCAGCAACGTGTCAAGCATTATGGCTAAGGAACTTACTTAGTGAAATAACAGGAGCCGAGCAGAAATTAGTGACCCTCTACGTCGACAACAAGTCCGCAATCGCAATGATGAAAAACCCGGTGTTTCATGGACGCAGTAAGCATATCGACACTCGTTTTCACTTTATTCGCGAGTGTGTGGAGAGCCGAGAGATAATCGTGGAGTTTGTCAGCACCAGAAAGCAAACGAGCTGACATTTTCACCAAAGCTCTAGCGAGAGTCAAGTTCGCAGAGATGCGAGAATTGCTCGCCGTGAAGAACCTTGAACCATGTCAAGCTTACGGGGGAGAATGTGATGTAAGCTATGACATCATAGCTGATAGGCCTTGGCCATCATGTTAATTACTTGGCCATGAAGTTTTTTTTTGTTATTTTTCTTTTTTATTGATAAACTTGGAGATCAAGTTTGTCTCACCTATATAAACACATGTGTATATGTTTCAATTCTCAACTCTCTCACTTGCAATCTATTGGCCTTCTAAGTTAGAGAAAATATGTATCCTCCTTCTTTGTCTTATTATTCCGGTTGCTACTCATCAATATATGTATATAAAGAGGGTGATGGTTCTTAGTGGAAAATGTTGGCTTCTTATTGTCATTTGTATTTAGTGGAATCGTTTTGTCCACGTACATCTCGGTAGCGATCCGATTTCGGAACCAACATCGGCTAGGAAAAAGTAAACACAAAGTAAACTTAAGCTCAACTAAAAAAATGTGCCCAAAATTGCGTCACTGTGTCACTGCATCATCGCGACACCATGCACCGTCTCACCGTGTAACCATGTCATCGCGTAAACGTATCACCGTGTCACGCCGTCAGTGCGTCACCGTATCACCGCGACAACGTGTCATTGCGTCACCGCGTCACTGTATCACCGCGTCACAATATCACTCCTTCACCGTTTCACCGTGTCACAACGTCACTATCAAAGGTCTTTGTACCCTCCTATAAATAGGAGATTCACTTCAGTTGAACAAAAGTTTTCGGTAACCCCGAACAACTCGTTCAAACTTATCACAACTCACTATAATTATGCTCTTTATAGCGATATCTCAATTTACATATCTGACCAACGTCGGAGCGCAGGAACAACCTAGAGAGAAAGCGTCGAAGGAATTCTCGACTCCCCAAAGATAGAGGCGGATAAACTACTTAGAGAAAAGGCATCGGAGTAATTTCTAACTCCACGGAGATGGAGACGAAGAAACTACCTAGAGAGAAGGTCCTGGAGGAATTCCCAAATCTCCAAATATAGAGGCGGAGAAATTACGTAGAGAGAAGGAGTCGAAGGAATCATTGGCTCTCTAAAGATAGAAGAACCGAGGCTCAAACGTCGAGCGACCCCCGTCTCAACTATCAGCTCCTGGCTTGCAACCCAAGCATGTATCTCGTAACGCCCACTTTCAACTACATGATTACCTGTAATCCCAGTAAACTCGGAACGTAAGAAACTTCACTATAAGTGACAAGCTGAAGCATCGTATACTTCACCCATCGGTGACCAGCAGTGTGAGTCACTGTCACTTAACCGCTCCATCGGCCGATAAGAGTGTGACTTTCAGTCAAAGCTCAAGGACGTTATCAAAGCGGCGGTTATTGATCAATCTATATAAATACTCAACTGAGTATCAGTTAGAGATCATCAGATTCAAAAGTAGAAAACACAGAGAGACTCAGAGAGAAACCAAAGAGAGAAGCGGAGGATTCCGGCTATTCTTAGGCGCAGCTGACGGCGAACTAAGGCGGGACTCTACGACGGTAGCGACGAGGTGATCTCGGCAACGGCAGTAAGAAGCAGAGCGTTCTTGGAGGCTGTCGGAGGTACGTTGCATAGTCAATAGTATCTACGTTCACTGTGGGAGTGGTTGCGGGGTGTTTTCCGGTTGATATGAGGTTGCTCAGGCGTACGGTGAAGGAGTCTACACGGCGGTGGTGAATCCGTGGATTCGGGTAGATCATCGGGGGTACTGCGAGCATGGATGTTTGGCTAGGATAGTCGGGAAGGTTGTATAGTCTTGTATACAAATCTTTGTAGCTAGGGGTGGGCATAGGTTGGGTTGGGCCGCCCTGATGCTTTTTATGGACCCGACCCGATCACTTCGGGTTCCAAAAAAAAAGCCTAATCCGACCCAAACTTTTTTAATGCCCGAACCAAACCGACCCGATAAAAATCGGGTTGGGTTGGTTTGGGTCGCTATGGCCCGATTATTCAAAATTTACTATTTAATAAAAATAATATTTTGAAAAAAATGCATCAATGTAACTCAAAATTAAAGTAAAAATATCTCAAACAAATTTAATCAAACAAACATACACCAAACAATATAAAACATGAAAATGAGAGATTGAACGGTCTTTGAATGTAAATGAAATTGAGAATGAGAAGTTTTAAAACACTTAAAGATTGCACTACTTGAAATAAATATTAATATGAAATATATATTAATTATATTGGTCGGTTCGGAGACCCCGACCCAACCCAAGATTTTGGACCCGACCCCGACCCGAATAATAATCGGGTCCGGCCCGATCCGACCCAATTTTGAGCAGGTTAGATTGGGCGGGTTAGATTAGGGTCGGGTCCTTAACAGATTGGGTTGGGCCATCGGGGTGGGTCTAAAATGCTCACCCCTATTTGTGACCGATTAACTTGTGAAGATCTATAAAGTCGCGATGGTCGGGTCCATATCTCGTGTTGATTGTTTCCGCATTTGTGTTCGTTATATCTCTTGTGCTCGGGTGTTAGGTGAAATTCCTAACAAGTGGTATCAGAGCTTGGTCCATCGAGAATAAACGACGAGTCGAAGAAGCGAGCAAGAAGGTCAAGAAAGTACAAGACTCGGGATCTTGAGGTTCTTGACATCAGCGACGCGAGGAAGATGGCAGCCAGAAAGTATGAAATTGAGAAGTTCACAGGTGACAACTATTTCAGCATCTGGAAGATCAAGATGGAGGCACATCTATCTCAGCTGGGCCTCGAGGACGTGCTTGGTGGGGAGAAGGCTCTCCCCGAGGATATGAAGGCGACTTTCTTGCGAAAGGCTAGGAGCACCATCATACTGAATCTCTCGGATAACATCATCAGAGATGTTCAGAAGAAGGCCACAGCGGAGGGCATATGGAAGAAGCTTGAGCAAATGTACACGATGAAGACGCTCGCTAACGAGCTATTCCTCAAATAGAAGTTGTTCAACTTCTCCATGTCGTTAGGAACTCCGCTCAAGGAACACTTCAGCGAGTTCAACAGGATCATCACAGATCTTGAGAACATCGGAGTGACTGTAGGGGAGAAGGATCAGGCACTCCTTCTCCTCAGATTCTTGTCGGGCACCTACGGGAGGATTCAGGATATTCTCCTCTACAGTGAGTGGGAAACCCTCACTGTGGAAGACGTCAAGACCGCGACACTCTCGAAGAAGATGCAGCGGAAGCACGACGCGAAGACATACCAGCGAGGAGGTGGAGCAGAGAGTCTCTACGTAAGCCGAGGAAGTTCGGGAAAGTGAGAGAAGTTCCGGAAGACCTCCCCGGAAAGGTCTGGATCGAGGTTGAAGGGGATGAAGTGTTTTCTTTGTAACAAAGAAGGACACTTCAAGAGAGACGGTCCAGAGAACAGGACAGGGAAACCCTGCTTGAGGAGCGATCAGAACAAAGCAACACATGCCTCTCAGGTGTCCGGGGGCTATGACAATGCGGAGGTTCTGACGGTGATTCTGACCAGCATGCAAGCAACGTGGATACTTGATTCGGGCTGCTCGTACCACATGTGTCACGAGCAGAATTGGTTCAATAACTTGAGGAAGATCAACAACGTGGCACTAGTCTCAACGGGCACCGAGGAGATGTGCGCGGTGAATGGGATTGGTTCGGTGTCTTTGAAGCTAAAGGATGGTTCGATGAGAACCTTGGATCAAGTAAGGTATATCCCTGGGCTCAAACGTAACCTAATTTCATTAGGTGTACTAAATCGCTACAACGGGATTTACATCGTGGAAGACCAGACTGCCGTCGGAGAAGCAGCCAACACCTCATCGACGGAGCCGATCAAGGCCACTCTGTGGCACGATCGGCTCGGGCACGTCAGCGAGAAAGGGCTGGAGATCCTCAAGAAAGGAGGATGCTTTCGGAATGATAGGGTTGAGAAGCTGGGCTTCTGCGAGCACTGCGTGATCGGGAAGCAACATCGAGTGAAGTTCGGCAAGGGGACCCAAACGAGCAAGTCTGCACTGGATTACGTTCATTCAGACTTGTGGGGTCCAACTCGAGTAGATTTGCACGGAGGTAATCGGTATTTTTATCTCCTTCATCGATGACTACTCGAGGAAGTTATGGGTGTACATGATCAAGTCCAAGGATAAGGCCTTCGGGGCCTTTACAAACTGGTGAGCACTGGTGGAGAATCAGTGCGAGAAGAAACTCAAGAACTTCAGGACGGATAATGGTCTTGAATACCTTTCCGAGGAGTTCAACGAGTATTTCCGGAAAGCTGGAATTCGGTGACCCAGGATGGTGAGGCAAACGCCTCAACAGAACGGGCTCGCTGAAAGGATGAACATGTTGGACATGTGTCCTTAAACAAGCTGTTTTTAACCCATTTGTAAAAGATTATGACTAGTCGTTGAATAAAGATAATACTTATTATGTTAATCTTATTATAGTTTCTGGTAGAGTAAAATAGAATGTTTGATCTATAGTTCATAATGGAATGCAATTATGTTATTATCATCACACCCGAGTCAATGTGAGGAAGAATTGATAATCATAATAAATGAACTTAAAATGTCCGTGACCTGATTAACTGGGTGGGAGCCCATTAATCGTATAAGGTCATTAATGTGACTAAGTGATAATCCTATTCTGGATTTTGTGTGTGTCACACTCACTAGAAGTGCATTAAGTATGAAGCGTCTTCATACTGGACTGGACCTGACTTAAACTCCGGAAGTTATCATATAAGACCGACACTGATAACTTGGAGTTGAGTCCCTAGTAGATGATCATATGGATATTCGATCTAAGTCCTGAATGATCTTGAGTCTAATCTGTTGACTTGATTTTTCTTTGATTTAACCGTTTAAGAACACAATATATTACCGCTGTTCCCAACACTATTATTTTGGGAACATGATAGTCAACAGTAATGGTAGCTTGATCATAGATATGGGCATCACATAGCTATCTTTAGAGTCAAGATGATTCCCTTGATTGTCGATGGTGAGAAGTGAGATTTACTTATGGCCAGCTTATGACTCGCAATCATAAGTGGGTTGCTCATAAAATTATCGACTGAGTTAAGGATGAAAATGCAGTGAGAGACAATACGGTAAAAACTGCCTGCTCATGTGTGGATCATCAAGTGAAAGATCAATAACCGAAATTTGATTGTATCAATGGACACCCTACTGTTATAAGGGAATAATATATACCGTATCACTCAAGAGTGCAGCCTCGGGTATATAGTGGAATCACTTCGAGGTTTGACGAACAACTAGCAGTTCGTTGGAGCTTAAGTGATACGGGTCCATAGTCCCCAGGATAGCTCCGTAACGGATGATACGTATGTGATTAAAATACATTCTGGATAATGTTTAATCATTTGGCTCGACTAATAAACTGTCAGGTCTGTATCAGACGTCAGATAGTTTTATCGTAAGCGTGGCAAAAGTACCATATTTTGGTACACAGAATTAACTGATAAAAAGAAAGTTAGAATTTATATTTTCTATCAGCACCATGTTGTTGTAAATTAAATTCTAAGCAACTTTTCTTTTTGAACCAAGTCATTCCGACTTAAGGTTTGTGATTTATGGATTTTTTAAATTTATGTTCGGTACGATAAGCTACGAAATTAAATCACATGTCACGAATTTAAATGATGGTGTGGCACCATGACATTTTAATGTGTGATAATAGAGAGCAGAAATTATAATATAATTTAATTATTTATATTTAATTATTAATAAGATTTATTCTGGATTATTAATAATTAATTAATAAATAATAAATTTATACTATATATTAATATATTTGAAAGGGTGCGTACAACGTTTGAGCGTGACCAAAATTTACATGGAGATTGTTTTGGAAATAATTAGATTCGTGTAAATTTATATATTAATATTTATATATATATATATATATATATATATATATATATATATATATATATATATATATATATAAAAAGGAAAAGTCAAATAACCGTGTGTGCCAAGCAAATAGGCGCACCAGCGAATTGGTTATACAATTATTGTATAATTGCAGGATAAGTACCTACTGTTTAGGTACTTGAGATAAAACCCTTAAATTATTTTAATCCATTGGATCGGTCTAGATTAATCTTCACCGTTGGATTAGGAATTAATTTATTATATAAATAGAAGGGAAATTCGAATTTTAGATTTGTTTACCAAGTCTTGGTATTTGAATTTTTCCTAATTAATTTAATCCATTGGATCGGTCTAAGATTTAATCTTAACCGTTGGATTGGAAATTATCATTTTATTTATTTAAAAGGGTATTTCGAAATTAATCAATAATAATAAACTTGGTGACCAAGTTTGGTCGTTGAGAAATTCTCTCAGTCAATCTAATTTATTGGATCAATCTAGATTAAATCTGGACTGTTGGATTATATTTATTTATTATTTAAATTCGAGATTCGAGATTAACGCTAGGATTAATCTGAGCCATTGATTTTTGACTAATCAGATGATCCGGATAGAGGGAATATCTCCCAGGTGGTTGGAATTGAACTCTATAAATAGGGAGCACATTCCACACTTTTCAACACACCTTCAGAGCTCAAAATTTCGTGGTCCCTTATTAGGGTATGCGAAAATTGACTCTTCTATCTCCCCCCGGTTCGGCTTCGTGAGATCTTTTCTCCGGTAGCTTCAAAAGAACCATCAGTTAAATTTTGTGACGGAGTCCTGCCGGCGAAGCCCACACTTCGGTACGAGGAATCCAGGAGAATGTCCCGGAAGATCACGGGAGTTTCCCTCAGCATCGGCGGAGCCCTGCCAAAGTCAGAACGCGCAGCTGGAAGTCGTCAATGAGGTACGGCCTTATGCATTGGGTCAATAAATGCAAAATTTCTTTTATTGTATTTATTTATTTTCCGTAGACATAAGATTTAATAATGTTAATATGAAAATTAATTATGACAATTAAATTGCCAATTATTTATCAGGTCGCTTTATCCAAATTACTCGATGTTAGTTCGTTGTTACGGTGAAACTTTTCCTCTTAAAATTATTTTTGAAGTTACCCGGACAAACTGATGAGATCGGAGTATTCGAGGATTTTTGGACGGGACGTTAAAAGTATTTTTAATGAATTTGCAATCGAAGCTATTTCGTTATTTTTGAAGGTAAATTGGCATATTAGCATATCCGATTTCCAATAAACGGTGTCGGAGCTAGATCCAATTCCCAACAGAACAGGACCATCATGGAGCGAGTAAAGTGTATGCTCTCAAGGGCAAATTTGTCCCCAAAGTTTTGGGGAGAAGCCGTCCACACTGCAGCTTATTTAACCAACCGATTGCATTCCTCGATAATCGAGTTTGAAACCCCCCAACAGCGATGGACTGGTCATATTAAAGACACTGATTACTCGAGGCTTAAGGTTTTCGGGTGCACAGCTTACTATCACATAAATAAAGGTAAGCTGGTCCCGAGGGCCAAGAAAGGGCTCTTCATGGGGTAACCCGACGGAGTGAAAGGGTAGCGGATATGGTGTTCGGAGTCGAGGAAGTGCATTATCAGCCGTGATGTCACGTTTCATGAGAACAGCTTTGTTGAAGGCAAGGGAACTCCATCAAACACAGAAGATCTCTTCGATGGAGAGGGATTTCAGCTCGAGGTGGAGCATCCCGAGGATCTAGGGCGACGAGAATTCGCTCGAGCAGATTCTGCTCGAGGAACCCTCGTCGCGGACGCACCCGATAAAGGTAGCCGAGGAACCTTGCTCGAGGAGCAAGCTCGAGGAACTTTGCTCGAGGAGCGAACGCGAGGAACCTTGCTCGAGGAGCAAGCTCGAGGAGATCAGCTCGAGGAGCGTACACGACGGGACTTGCCCGAGGAGCAAGTACGAGGGAGCATGGCGAGATAGCGAGGGACTCAACAATCTACCTTCGAGGAAGGATCTGTGAGCGGCAACAAAGAAGGCTCGATTAGGAAAGATCGAGGAGAGTGTAGCAGGAGACCGTCTGGCAAGAAGGGCTCATCGGGGAGCGATGAAGAGTCCGGGGAAGATAGCGATAAAGAGGAAGCTCGAAGAGAACTGGAGGATCCCCTTGGGGGATATCAGCTTTCTAGGGATCGAGCTCGCCGGGCTATCAGGAAGCCAACGAGGTACGCTCATGCAGAGATGGTTGCATATGCCTTTAACACGGCAGGCGTGGAAATCAATGATGAGCCACGCATATATGGGGAAGCCATTAAGTCTCATGATGCGGAAAATGGAGAGGAGCCATGGATGAAGAGATTAACTCTCTTCATAAGAACAACACTTGGGTACTTGTGCCAAAGCCTAAGAACTGTAAAGTGGTGGGCTGTCGGTGGTTATACAAGGTTAAACCAAGTGCACCAGGGGGCGAGCTGACGAGGTTCAAAGCCAGGCTGGTGGCGAAGGGCTTCACGCAGCGAGAGGGTATAGACTTCAATGAAGTTTTATCGCCTGTGGTAAAGCATACTTCGATCAATGTACTGCTCTCGATGGTTGCCAAGTACAACTTGGAACTGGAGCAGATGGACGTGAAGACAACCTTCTTACACGGAGAGCTCGAGGAAAAGATCCTCATGCAGCAGCCAGAGGGATTTGTGCAGGAAGGAAAGGAGGATTGGGTTTTCTCGTTGAAGAAGTCCCACTACGGACTTAAGCAATCCCCTCGACAATGGTATAAGAGGTTTGACACGTTCATGCAAAAGAACCACAACCGGAGGAGCAGACACGACAACTGCGTGTACTTCCGGACCACTGGGAGTGGTACAAGAGTCTACATGCTCTTGTATGTGGATGGTATGCTCATCGTCTCAAGTAGCCGGTCAGAAATCAAGAAGCTTAAAGATTCGTTGAAGGCTGAGTTTGAGATGAAGGATCTGGGCGAAGCGAGGAGTTCTCGGGATGGACATCCGAAGAGACAGAGAGAAAGGCACGTTGAGCATCTCTCAGCCGGATTACTTCAAGAAGGTCGTCGAGAAGTTCCAGATGGACAAGGCCAAGCCTTGTAAACAGCCCCTCGCCCAGCACTTCAAACTCAACGACGAGCTTTGTCCTAGGACCGAGGGAGAGACGAAGAAGATGGAGCATGTGCCATACACGAGCGCCGTTGGGAGCCTCATGTATGGGATGATCTGCACGAGGCCGGAATTGGCCTATGCAGTCATACTCGTGAGTCAATATATGTCCAACCCAGGAGAGGTGCACTGGCAGGCTGTTAAATGGATACTGAGATATTTGACAGGCAGTTCGAGCACAAGGTTGAACTATTTGAGTGAGGATGCCAAGCAAGCAGATATCCAAGGATTCGTAGATTCGGATTATGGGGGAGACTTGGACAGGAGAAGATCCCTAACGGGATATACGTTCAAGGTGTTTGGGAACTTGGTCAGCTGGAAAGCATCACTGCAGCATATCGTCGCCTTGTCAACGACGGAAGCTGAGTATGTAGCGATCACAGAGGCAGCGAAGGAAATACTCTGGCTAAAGGGCCTTCTCACGGAGCTTGGGATGGAGCAAAAGTCATTTGAACTCCATTGCAACAGCCAATCAGCGATACACCTGTGTAAAACCAGATGTATCACGAGCGGACCAAGCATATTGACATAAGATTGCACTTTGTCAAGGATATCGTGGAGCTGAACGCGATGAAAGTCCTCAAGATCAGGACCGGGGAGAACCCCGCAGATATGATCACGAAGGTCATACCAGTCTACAAATTCGAGGAGAGATTGAAGCTGCTCGGGGTGGGGAAGACATACCCCGATCAGGATGACAAAGGAGGCCCGAGCCGATGAGCTCGGGGAAAAGGGCCGCGAGAGGTCAGTTAAGCAACAATGACTCAAGGTGGAGATTTTTGATCACCCATCGGTGATCAGCAGTGTGAGTCACTGTCACTTAACCGCTCCATCGGCCAATAAGAGCGTGACTTTCAGTCAAAGCTCAAGGACTTTATCAAAACGGCGGTTATTGATCAATCTCTATAAATACTCAACTGAGTATCAGTTAGAGATCATCATATTCACAAGTAGAAAACACAGAGAGACTCGGAGAGAAGCGGAGGATTCCGGCTATTCTCAGGCGCAGCTGACGGCGAACTAAGGCAGGACTCTACGACGATAGCGACGAGGTGATCTCGGCAACGACAGTAAGAAGCAGAGCGTTCTTGGAGGCTGTCGGAGGTACGTTGCGTAGTCAAGAGTATCTACGTTCACTGTGGGAGGGGTTGCGGGGTGTTGTCTTGTTGGTCTGGGGTTGCTCAGGCGTACGGTGGTGGAGTCTACACGGCGGAGGTGAATCCGTGGATTTGGGTAGATCATCGGGGGTACTGCGAGCAGGGGTGTTTGGCTAGGATAGTCGGGAAGTTTGTATAGTCTTGTATACGAATCTTTGTAACCGATTAACTTGTGAAGATCAATAAAGTCGCGTTCGTCGGGTCCATATCTCGTGTTTATTGTTTCCGCATTTGTGTTCGTTATATCTCTTGTGCTCGGGTGTTAGGTGAAATTCCTAACATGAACAACTAATAAGACGAAATTGTCAAATAAATAAAGGAACTAAAATCAGCAACAAATAAATAAAACAACTATAATTATAAAAAAAAAATAATGCTTTAATAAATGGGAATCGCATGCTCCATGTATGTACGTAGACTTCATCAAGATGAGAAGGTAGGCTTGCATGCTCCATGCCACCGTATCATTCTCCCGGGGGTCGAGAAAATTCGTCCTCGAATTTGCCGGTAAGTCATCGTCGGGGTTGTCGCCCGTATGAAGGCGGATATTCTTTACGTTGAATATGTCAGTAGTGCGAATGTGACCCGGAAGCTTCAAGTGGTAGGCGTGAGGAACAACATCAATCTGGAGTTGAATGGCTCGGAGTGGAGGGAGTTTGGCAGGGAGTTCCGGTGAGAGAACGACACTAAATTCATCGGGGAGGGGCTGTATCTTCAGTGGAACCGGGTGAATATCAGAGACAGGCATGCCGAGGAGGGCATATACGATGCCGCTTTGTGAAGTTTCCGCATCAAAATCAGACCTGTTAAGCAGCGACAACGTTGGTCGACGAGCAGGGGCTATCATGGGATTAGAAGGGAGAAGAACTATAAATTTTCCACCGAAGTCAAACCTGTACGTGTTTGACAACCAATCATGGATTGAGTGGCGATCAAATTACCAAGGACGACCCAAAAGTAGATGGCATGCGTCCATCGCAACCACGTCACACATAACTTCATCGCGGTATGTCGTTCCGATTGAGAACTTCACTAATGCACGATGTGAAACGGTAATATCGGTGTTGTTTTGAAGCCACGCCAACTTGTACGGTTTTGGGTGTTGTTCCATTGCGAGACCCAATTTTTTGACGACTTCTTCAGCGACGATGTCCTCGCAACTACCCGAATCGATAACAACACGGCACACTTTTTCACCGATTGTGCAAGATGATTGAAAAATTGTGTTACGTAACCAATCATCATCTCGACTTGCTGGAGTTAGAAAATTCCGGCGAATAACAAGTGCATGACCCACGTCACCCGCAACCTCAACGACATCTTTGGGTTCTTGAACATCCTCGTCATAAACCGAGTCGCCAAAAAGTTCAAGTGCGCCTTCGGCAAGTAAACCACGACGCTGATTTGATGGGCAATTATTACGACGGTGGCCCGGTTCGCCACAGCCGAAACAACGAATACCGCCACCCACGGCGGGGGGGGGGGGGGGGTTGTCTGCGTTTACGCCGGGGATAGGCGGAACGGGCGCAATCTGTGCGCGTGGAGGAGCTGTAGGAGCTGCTCGGGGCTATTGTGCATTCGACGAAGCCACGTTGTACGGACATTGAGATTGTTGTTTTTTGATGGCTAGAGCGCGCTGATGAGCCTCGAAAACTGTGATCGGATCGAACATGTTTAACACATCTTGGATAGGGGCACGTAGACCTGCGATGTACCGAGAAACGGTTTGGTCCACCGTCTCAGCGATGTCGTTTCGTGCCAATAACATAAAAAAATCAGTAGAATAGTCGTAACAGACCTCGAGCCTTGGCAAAGATTCTGCAAACTTTGATAGAGCGTGCGCATATAATTGTACGGCAAGAACGCGGCACGCATATGTGTTTTCATTTTTTCCCAATCTGAAATTTTTGGCTTACTGGCTCTGGCACGTTGTGTCTTGGACTGCGTCCACCATGCAGCCGCGCGGCCACGAAAACGTGTTGCGACCAGCAAGGCTCGTCGGTTTTGAGGGGCCGCTTTGAAGTCCAAGACTTCATCGAGCGATGTGATACAGTCAAGGAATTCCTCGGCATTGACGTTGCCGTAGAATTCCGAGATCTCCATCTTGAACATCGATTCCCAAAGTGTATCACCATCAACATCTCCTGCGCGCGGACGAATCGGGGGCTGGGGAACGACATTCGGTGCGAAAGGGTTATCGTCTTCATGGTTGGGTTCGTCAAAGGGGACCGGCTGCGCTTCGGGTCGCTGTTGCATAAGCGCTTCGACATAGCGGGTTAGGGCCTCCAACTATTGACGGAATCTGGCAAATTCTTTGCGTCTATAAACATCTCCCAGATCAGTATCACGGTCGGGCAATATCCTCCACGTCGGCCACGGCGCGCCATAGCAATTGTGGGGGCGATCGGAAAGGCTCTGATACCAACTGATGTAGAGCGTGATATAGGAAGAATAAAGCGATATGAGTCAAGCAATAAAGCTCCGATCTTTCATTCAAAAATTAATCATCGATTACATCTCTGTTTCACCGATTAAATACACGAAGGTTTAAACCCTAAGTTCCTAACTACTTGCTATTTAAACGCTAACCTGAACAACTAATAAGACGAAATTGCAAATAAATAAAGCAACTAAAATCAGCAACAAATAAATAAAACAACTATAATTAAAACAAATGAAATAATACTTTAATAAATGAGAATTGCAAGCTCCATGTATGTACGTAGACTTCATCAAGATGAGAAGGTAGGCTTGCATGCTCCATGCCACCGCATCAGATATCATTATGTTATGTGTAACAACCTTGAGAGAATGATACTTAAGATGACTTTTGATGATGCGGGATTTCATCCCACGACCAAAAACGACACCGTAATACAAAGAATCCCGCTCACTCCTAAAAACGACGTGCTCATGCCAATAGTCCAAGGGAGATTGGGCCTCTAAACTGTTGGACATGTGTGTCCTTAAACAAGATATTTAACCATTTGTAAAAGATTATGACAAGTCGTTGAATAAAGATGGTACTTATTATGTTAATCTTATTATAGTTTCTGTAGAGTAAAATAGAATGTTTGATTCCATAGTTCATAAAGGATGCAATTATGTTATTATTATCACAAAGGAGTCATGTGAGGGAGAATTAATAAACATAATAAATGAACTTAAAATGTCCGTGACCTGATTAACTGGGTGGGAGCCCATTAATCGGTAAGGTCATTAATGTGACTGAAGTGACAATCCTATTCTGGATTTTGTGTGTGTCTACACTCACTAGAAGTGCATTAAGTATGAAGCATCTTCATACTGGACTGGACCTGACTTAAACTCAAGAAGGTTGTCATATAAGACCGTCACTGACAACTTGTAGTTGAGTCGCAAAATGATGATCAAATGGATATTAGTTCTAAGTCCTGAGTGGTCATGAGTCTAAGCTACTGGCTTGATTGTTCTTTGATTTAACCGTTAAAGAACACAAGACATTACCGCTGTTCCCAACACTATTATTTTGGGAACATGATAGTCAGTAGTGAAGGATTGCTTGATCATAGATATGGGCATCACACAGCTCTCTTCAGAGTCATGATGATTCCCTTGATTGTCAGTGGTGAGAAGTGAGAGGTACCCGTGCGCAACTTATGAATCGAAACCATAAGTGGGTTGCTCATAATATTACTGGCTGAGTCAAGGATGAAAATGCATTGAGGGGCATTACGGTATAAAACGAATGCTCATGTGTGAGTCATCAAGTGAAAGGACAATAATCGGTATTTGATTGAATCTAATGGACACCCTGCTGTATATAAGGGAATAATATATACCGTATCACTAAAGAGTGCAGCCTCGGGTCTATAGTGGAATCACTTCGAGGTTTGACGAACAACTAGCAGTTCGTTGGAGCTTAAGTGATACGGGTCCATGGTCCCTAGGATAGCTCCGTAACGGATGATACGTACGTGATTAAAATGCATTCTGGATAATGTTTAATCATTTGGCTCGACTTATAAAACTGACAAGTCTGTGACCGACGTCAGATAGTTTTATCGATAGCGTGGCAAAAGTACCATATTTTGGTACACGAAAGAAACTGATAAAAAGAAAGTTAGAATTTAGATTATAGAACAGGACTATATTGTTCTAAATTAAATTCTAAGCAACTTTGCTTTTTGATTCAAGTCATTCTGAGTTACGGTTAGTGATTTATGGATTTTCCAAGTTTATGACTCGGTTCGATAAACTTTGAAATTAAATCACATGTCACGAATTTAAATGATGGTGTAGCACCATGACATTTAATATGTGATAAAGATATCAGGATTTATTAATATAATTTGATTATTTGATTATTAATATCTTATTAATAATTAATAATTAAAGGATTTATATTAATAAATAAATAATATATTTTCATGTATTATTAAATGTGTAATTCGAATTAGGGTTTGAATGTAACAAACCCTAGATAAATTCGAATAACCAATCTTGAGAGATTTCATTTTTGCGGCATAAATACCTAAGGTATGGTATAATGGCAAAAACCCTGAAATCAATTAATCCATTGGATCGGTCATGATTGAGTGTCAACCGTTGGATTGAGATAATTGATTCAAACCCTAAAGTAATTCAAAATTGAAACTTGGTGACCAAGTTTAGGTATTTCGAATTAGCTAAATTAATTATGTCCGTTGGATCGGTTTTGAGATCTTATCTTTAAGCCGTCGGATTAGAAATTAATTAACATTATATATATGATATTAAATTCGAATAAATATTAGGATAAAAGTTCGAATTAGGGTTTTATAAAACCCTAGGGTATTTGACTTTATCCATAACTGATTTGATCCATTGGATTGGTTAAAGATTTAATTTTAACCATTGGATCTAGATAATCAATAACAAATTCGAAATTGAATATATATATATAATAAAATTCGAAAAATATATGATATGATCTTATCTTATATTATTCAATTAATTAAATCCCTGATTAATTATATCCATTGGATCTAGATGAGATTAAATCTGGATCATTGGATTGAAATAATTATTTATATTTAATTAAGAGAATTCGAATAAAGGGAGGGAATATCTCCAAATCGGTTACAGCTTGAGCCTATAAAAGGGAAGCTCATTCTACACATTCAACACACCTTTCCCCAGAGTAAAAACTCGAGCTCTCCCTCTCTCTCTAGGGTCTGCGAGTTTTTTGCTTCTGATCTCTTTTTCTGGTTCGGCTTAGGAGATATTTTTCTCCGGTAGCTTTAAAAGAACCTTCAGTTAAATTTTGCGACGGAGTCCTGCCAGCGAAGCCCACGCTTCGGTAGCGAGGAATCCAGGAGTCATATCCCGGAAGATCACGGGAGTTTCCCTCAGCACCGGCGGAGCCCTGCCCAATTTCAGAACGCGCAGCCGGAATCGTCAACTGAGGTACGGCCTTATGCATTGGGTAAATAAATGCGACCATTTACTGCTTTCTATTTATTTCCTATTTCGACTAGATTATTAATAATGAATATGAAAATATTGAATTCGAAAATTATCAGATCTCGGTTTTGATTGTTACCCGATATCCGTGTCGTCGGTCCGATAACAGGATTTCCGCTTTAAAATGAATTTTTAAATGTTACCGAGACGGCCCGGAGGCTATTATCGTGGTAAGGAAGTCGACTTGAACCAACTTAATTACCAACATAAACAATTCTGGAGGCCCAATAAGCGGCCCAGCACCACGGGCCCAGCAAGAATCCACTCCGAAGCTTAGTCGCAAGAGCCAAGCCTCCTCGAAGACCAAGCCTACAAGGACCAGCCCCACAAGGACCAAGCATCTCTTCCGAAGACTGAGCAACCCCGAAGAATAGGCGTACTTTCCCTTTATTGACCAACCCAGAGTCTTCCACGTGGAAACGGACCAAGTACCACGTCGTCCAGATTTCACGCTCGGTGAAAAAAGGAGATGCGAAGAGATCTCTACTCAGTCTACTAGCCGTTGCTAAGTTTTAGGAAAGTATACGTTGTAAAACAGGCTATGAAAAGGCCTACGGAATAATCCAATAGGGACACATTTCGTTCTACACTTTATACTAGTTATTCACTCTGTATTCATCTTGCTATCAATCAAATATACTTTCTCTTTATCATCGCTCAACCCTTCACAAATTCTTCATCTCGTGACTTTATTCACCGAAGTGGATTTTATCTCGTATAGTTAAGATCTACCGTCATATTCACCATCAACAGAGTGCTATCACTTTGTGACAGTTGGTCGTGATTATTCACATCAACAACTTTTATCATTATTGTAAACAAAATGTGTTGCACATAATGATAAAAGCAAAAATTAAACATTGTTCTTACCGGCCGAAATAATGAAAATTATGATTTAAATTTTTTATTATTTTATCAAAAATTACTTTGTAGAAATTTTGAATTTTCAATCTATGTTCTGCATTTATTTGGTTAATCTATGCTGATAACTTGATACCAGTTTCTAGATTCAATATAGGACAAAGACAACGGGCAGCGGTTGGAGCGGTTGTCCGAGACCACCTCGATCGAGTCATGGGAGTATTGGCTTCCTTAGTAGACCATGTCAATTCGGCACTTACCGGAGAGTGCATTGCGATGCGACGGGGGCTTCTCTTTGCTCGCGAACGGGGGTGGAAGATTGAGTATGCTGAGACGGATTGCTTGCGGGCCTTCCACCTCACCAAGGCTCGAGACTCGTTGGGCTTGCAAGGCCCGATTATTTCGGAGGTGCGGGAGCTCGACCGCGAACTAGGCGGGACAGGAGAGTGGACATGGGTTCCACGGGAATGTAACGAGGTGGCCAATGTTTTGGCTAAGAGACGTCTCTCTTGTTTTGTATCGGACTTTATGTGTCCTTATTGCCCGGAGTGGCTTATAGCAACGGTGTTACCGTTGAGGGATTTTTCTCCTCAATTTGTTTGAATGAATAAAATCAAATTACTTTAAAAAAAAATAACTATAACTAACTCGTTTGATGAGAATTATATATATAAACTATCGCATAGATTCCATCATCGTACACGACAAATTAACGTGTACCGTCGATGTTTAAACCGACCTAAATTCCATGCACTCAGATCAACTAGTGGCAGCCTAAGAAGAAGAGAAAAAACTAGAGGCTTACACAAGGACTTTTCTCGTACAGATATTAATCACAAACTAGTTTATATATACTTTATAGTATTTTCTTAAAAGGAAAAAAAATCCTACTATTCTTTTCACTATATTACAAAGTATATATACGTATATGGAAAAATGACTTGTGTAGTGTTCTTAAACATAAAAGTATTAATCAATTATGTTGACCATATCTTTTTCGATATACAATATAATTAAACTATTCAATCCTACCATGGGACATGGTTGATAGAATATCATACTTGATAAATTTTAGCTTTGAAAAATTTATTTTCACATGTGCAATTGTGACCGGTACATTTAGAGCATGTATAATGATGCGGAGATGAGGTTGAGAATTTTTTTTTTGAGAGAGATGAAAAAACAATTCAATTTAATGCAATTTAAGACTCTTAAATTGAGTTTTTTAGAATCCTTTAATTTGAAATTATTTTTTTGTCGTATATGAGCGGGCCTACTCTCTTCCCCTCAAACACAGTTGTTCGATGACCGAATGCCCGGTTATACTTCTTAGGAGAAGGAACTAGAAGTATACTTCTTATAAAAGAATTGTTGCAAGCTAACCCTTTTTGTTTCTATTAAACATTCAAGCCAATAAACATAAATCCCGATTTTGTCACGTGACTAATAACGTTGGTATTTTCGTCCCCAAGTGCTTTAATATTCCTATTTGATTATCGCTCGTGAAATGCATGCATGCGTACGGGTTGTGTGTGACAAAGCATGCATGAGACTCGTCAACGTGAGACTATTCAGAGCCACCCACGACTATAGTTATCCACTTTTTCTTGTCATGTTTTTGTTTGGCAATGGCATGAATATGATTAGTTGCCGATCGAGAACGAAGTGCTGTGGAGTACGACCCTTGATGTCTTTGTCCCAAGAGAAGTTGTACAACAATTCGTAATACCATTTCGACCTATTTAAGTATTTCGACCTATTTAAGTGCTTAAGTATATTTCATATCTAACGCATTCATAGGTGAAACAAGGATTTAACTTTCGTGGCGCGGATTTGAATTTTCACTGAAAAAGAAAGGGGTAGCTTGCAATTTTTTTAGAATTAACACTAAAAAGTACAAAAATGAGAAACTTCGAGGGGGTTATAACCCCATCATTATAGGCTATAGTTCCGCCTAAGATGGCATTATAATTACTTAGGGGTTAATAACGACATAAGTACTAAATGTGTTAAAAAAAATTATATGTCATACTCAATTATTTTTAACAGATCAAGGTCTTAATGTTTAATATTTTGTTTCTCTTCAGATTCTCTTCACATTTTTTATGGATTTGATAAAATTTTCAATATGGTGTTAAAGTGTTGGACACGAGTTACTTTTAGATATTTTTAAAATTCTTTTCTTTTTCTTTTCTCGACTGAATGAGGAGACTCTAATAAGAAGTGAATAGAAACAAAACAGAATATATTGAAAACTTTGACCAGTTTATGCTACAAAACTAAAAACATTTACGTACGTTGCTCTTAATAACCCTTATCATTATAAAGCAGCGTATTTCAATGTGTCCATTGATTTCTTAAGTAATATTTATAATTTTTTGATACTCTGTGAATAAAGTTTAAAATACAAAGTTGAGGGTCAGTAGGGACATATTGACAGTGTAAAAATTCAAATAAAGAAAATACAAGACAAATAATCAAATATAGACCCAAATACAAGAAAATGTACTACTAAAAAAAATCAATAAATAGGTTTTTCTCAGAATTTTATTATTTAATGATTCATCAATTTATGTTAAAATCATTGATGGAGCACAGATTTTGCTAAGAAATTGATGTCCATAATTTTGTGGTTCTGTCTTTATGTAACTCCAATTTTATATATTTATATCAAATTACAGTTACTGTTTGAAAAAAATGGAGTGAAAAAAATGGAGCGTTAGACCAACTCTATCCGAATTCTCAATTTCATACTTCATTTTGCAGTAAACGTCACATCAACCACTACCTTATTTTCACCCCAACTCTAATTTTAACACCAAATAAAATATTCTTTTTAAATTCATGTTTCTCTTATTAATCTTTAACCCTTTATTAATTTAATATTTCTCATCTATACCACTAATTCATTATTTTATAATACAAAATTACTCCGTATATTAATTTTCCCGAGTATTAGTTTATCTAATGTAATTTTATTTCCATTTTCTTTTATTGTATGGTCTTTTTTTAATATTATTAATTAATGTCTTTTTAGAATTTTTTTAATTTCGGTATTATTGTAATTTATGTCATTGTGTTTCGGTATTATTAATGTCATTTTCAGTTTTTACAAAGTGCAAAGTGGTGTTCCTCGTACAATAGTAAAGAATTTTAATAAACATAACACTTTGTGTAAATATTAAACTATAAAAGGATTACATTGCAAAAGACTCCACTTTAGTGTCTTGTTTGGAGTTCGAATGGAGTGGATTCGAACTTCATTTTGGCTTTTTAGAGTTCGAATGCAGATGGTATAAGACAGTATCTCACAGACAGAAAAAATAAAAATAAAAGGTGGGGTCTAAGTGTCACAACAAGGAAACTATAGTGTCTGTCCTATTTGCAATTTAGCAATAGTTGGATACCATTCCAATGGCTATATAAGCTCGTATAGCTTCAATATTATAAGCCATCAAAAGGAATTCACAGAGAAAGAAAAGTCTCTGTATTCCGCAGCTTATCTCTTCGCAAACTTCAGGTACTTCTTCCTGCTATGTCTTCTTTCTATGGCCTTGTCTTCGCTGTTACATATACATACTTATAATATCAACTTCATCATTCCTAATTTTATAACCTCAATCGTGTATAATTATTTACAACGAGGCAGGTATTGCATATATAAGTTATGGACTTTAAACTATACCAAAAGACTAAAAAAACGTATGAATATTGTACTGTGTTCTTCCACGTCTGATTCTTATCATATATATAATTTAATAAAAGATTTAAACATTTTTGCAATGACTGTTTTCATTACTATTTGCTGAAGGGTCTCATTGCGGTCTTCGGATATTAGCTACAAGAATGACCGGCGACAATATAATCCGGCGAACTGCTGACTACAAACCAACAATTTATAGCACTGACTACATCGAATCTTTGGAGATAAAATTCGCGGTAATATTCTCTAGCAAGTACCAAATTTTAGCTCAGTATTTTAATCATGGGAATATTTATTTGTTCTAAAATTAAGCTTGATGTTACTATTATTTTTTACCAAGATTTACAATCTAAAATTTTATTTTATTTTTATATATATACAAAGAAGCATGACTTATACCAGAGCGTGTGCTCCCCCTTGCCGGTGTTTTTTTTTTTATTATTTATTTTCACAGTGGCAAAGCCACAAGTCTCCTATTATATTGGTGATAATCACAGTAACATTACAAGGGGTATTTGTGCCATAAGTAGTCCATTTTGTGCTAAGTGCGCTATTATACTTTTAATCTCTCTTTTAGCGGCAAGAGTACCCAAAGACCACGAAAAAAAATATATATCGATTTTCGATGTTCAATTTTATCCATGTCTTGAAAAGGTCTGTTACACATGCACGCCTACAATTAATCAATCTCAAAAGATATTATTATGATTATACTAGAATATACACGCGTGTATGTCTACCTTAGCAGATGTTATCTCGACATGGACATAATTGGATATCGACCCTATTTTTGTGGACTTTGGGTACTGCCGCTAAAAAATAGACTGAAAATATATCGACAAACTTGATACAAAATTAAATACTTATGTCATAAATATCTTGAATATCAATCAATTACTCTCTTACTTAAGGGTAGGAGGTTCAACTCAAAAACAATATATACTTGTAAACTTACAGTTAATGTTTTCAAACTTTAAAGTTAGCCCCTTAATTGTTAGGTTAATTATAAGCTAACCCTATGGATTACTCACTTACTATGATTTTGTTTGGTAGGACGAGATGTACAAGAAGAGAGTCGATGAGCTGAAAGAAGAAGTGAATGTGATATTAGCTGAGAAAGAGAAGGATCCTTTAGCTGAGCTGGAGCTTATTGACACATTGCATAGGCTTGGAATATCTTACCATTTTCAGCATCAAATCGATGCCATTATGAAGGCTCATCATCAAACAATATGGAGCATAGACAACTTATATGGTGTTTCTCTTAAGTTTAGAATCATGAGACAAAATCTCTACTCTATGACCTCGGGTGCGTCCTACTTCGAGTATTTTTTTTTTCAGACCTGGAACCTCATTCTAAGTTTTCAAAAATTAAAAATCGGAACCCTTTTTATTTTATTCAATGGAAAACTCCGCATTTTTGTTCTAGATTTAAACTAGGGTTTAAAAATAAAAATTTGTTTTGAACCCAGATCTGGATTCAAAATAAACAGAGTTTCAAAATCTAGCAATTTTGGTCAATTTTGAATATACGAGATTAGTTAGTATATATATATTCTTTAGTGTATATTTAGTTGTTATAGAATTGATAAAAACATTATATAGATGCATGACTTATCAAGGATAATATAATTATTAATAATATTAATGAAGAAAACAAAGATAATAAGACATTCGAATTCGTGCCCTTATTAACGATATTAATAAAATCATATAAGTATGTTTGGCACAACTTATTTAACCATGTTTTGGTTTATATAATAAACTTAACCGCTTTTTAAGTGTTTGGCAAAAAGATTTTTTCAAAAAACATAAAATTAATTTTGAATGTTTTTACATGAATCGTAAAAGCTAGGATTCGTAGCTTTTAGTTTTTTCTAAAAACAAAAATACGGTTTTAGTCTATTTTAGTCTTTTTTGCCTAAATAATTTTTTTTACCAAACGCTAAATCAGTTTTTGTTACCAGTAACAATTGTTTTATTGTTTTATAAACAATTTACCAAACACCTACCTGTAACAGTTTGTTTTTTAAACTAAAACTAAAAACTATTTTTGTAAAAGTTAAGCTATGCCAAACGGGCCCATTATAGGGATTTGTTTATCAAATCATATAAGAAAATCAATATTATGCTTAATATATGTTAATTTAAAGTGACAATTACTGTGTGTTTTTGTTTTCAATAGAGTGCTTCAAGGCTTTCAAGGATGAGAGTGGACATTTCAAGCAAGGCCTGTGCGAGGACATCGAAGGACTGCTTTCGCTTTACGAAGCTTCTTACCACTCATTCAAAGATGAGACTATCTTGGATGAAGCCAGAGATTTTTCTACCAAACACCTCCATGACTACATGAACAATCACATCAACGATGAGGATGATCTTGTCGTTCTGGTAGGCCACGCCTTGGAGCTTCCTCGCCATTGGAGCGTGCCAAGAATGGAAGCAAGGTGGTTCATTGATGTGTATGGGAAGATGCAAAGCATGAACCCCATTGTGCTTGAGCTTGCTATACTCGATTTCAATGTCATTCAGTCAATCCACATCGAAGACCTCAAAGACGCTTCTAGGTAATAGCCAATTGGAGATCTTATGTACACTCTTATTCTATATGCCTTGGATTTTTTTATTTTATTTTTATTTTTCGAAATTGAACACAAATAGTTTCTCTAAACTAATCATTATATATCAGTTTCCCTATGTAATTTTTTTCTATTAAATTATTAATTGTGCCACTAATATCACTCTTATGAGATTATAAAATATTTAAATAACACTATATATATATAAATCAATTTTATTCCTCAAAATATGTATATATTACAGTCATTGGCGTACCAATCGCTTCTCAGACGGACTATTGCAGTCAATAAAACTATATATATATATATATATATATATATATACATATATATATATATATATATCTGAAAAAAGGTTAAATATTGTTAAAATTGTGGATGAAGATGGTGGAGCAACACAAAGCTGGGAGAGAAGTGTCCCTTTGCGAGAGACCGAATGGTGGAGAACTTCATGTGGGCTGTGGGGTCCACGACCGAGCCGCAGTTTGGGTATTGCCGGAGGATGCTCACACGCCTCGGCTGCTTAATCACCGTGATCGATGACGTCTTCGACGTCTACGCCACTCCCAACGAGCTCAAGCTCTTTGGTGACGCTCTCATCAGGTTAGGGTTTCCTTATCGTTCTCGTTCACGTTGCTTTTGTAACTGAATAGTGAATAACATGTCATATCGCTCTCGTTAAGTTTGACAATACAACAAAAGAATTAAAAAGAGCATATTTATCAGCGTAAACACGTCAATATTAAGCTCGTCGTTTTGAAAACAAATATTTTTACTTTTTTAAATGAAACTTTTCTAGACTTGACTTTGCACCCTATATAATATATATATATATATGTATAGTCAACATGATATAGATGACTAATTTCATAAATTTATAAGATGATTTTTTTCTGTTAAAATATATATATATATATATATTATAGACATATATACGATAATAATTTTGGTATGTGCGTATAAATATAGGTGGGATCTAAATGCAACAGATGAGCTACCATATTACATGCAAATATGCTTCTTCTCTACCTACAATACAATAAACGAAATGGCTTTCGATATACTCAAAGAGCAAGGCGTTCTTGTCAACCAATGCCTCATGAAAATGGTACAATATATATATATATATATATATATATATATATATATACATATATTATATATATGGCGGGTCCTAATAAGCCATAAAAATTTGGGCAAAATTCTTGATTATGACTAGTCTACAAGGCCGGGCCCTAGATAATAAGGGCACAAGTTAAATTATAATTCCTCATAAATTCATGTAAGTAAAAAGTAAATCGTAATTATTTATAGGTAATAGAAGAAAAAAAATATTATGAATATCATTGATTATTTATAATTTAATAGAAAAACACAAAAATAATAACACACAATTGTAAATTGATTCTACTTAGTAAGAAACACATTTGTAAATAACACACAATTAGATTATATATATGATAATCTAAGTTTAAATTTTGCTAAAATAATAGGACCTAAGGCATGTGCCTCAGTTGGCTTAGTAAACGGCTGGTAGCTAGTGTTAGTCTATATAATTTAACCTTACTAACAATCGAATTTGATTAATAGTTAAGGAAAGCAATAGATAAAAGTAGAATAAAAATAAAATGTTGGGTATGGACTATGGTGAAGAAAAAATAAAATATTAAAAGGATAGATAATTTTAATAATGATAAATAAATAGAGATGTAATACTTAATCAGTGAGGTGAGAAAAAAAATGATTAATATGTTATCTTTATGTCACTAATTTATTATATTATATATAGCTAAATTATATATGAACCTCGTAATTACATTGTTATAAATATACTAACGTATTATTCATTCCTCAATCTCTAGTGGGCAGACCTAATTAGGGCTTACATTCTCGAGGCGAAATGGTATTACGAGGGATACACGCCGAGCTTCGAAGAGTATATGGATAATGGCTGGGTTTCTATTTCGATCCCTATGATTCTAAAACATGCCTGTCTTTGGGTCACAAATCCCATATCAAAAGACACCATCGACTGTTTGATGGACAATCCCAGCATTGTGCGCCAATCCTCGATTATATCCCGACTTGCAGATGATTTAGGGACGGCCTCGGTGAGAAAATTAATCTTTATATTTCTTATTATTAAGGTCTCCTAAAATTTGGAATTCGCTTTTTCTAACGGGAATTTCACATCTCGTTGTTTCTGGAATTCGAATATATATACGAAACAAAATTCCATATCTATATATAAGCCAGGACAAAAATGTCGAGTTTCAACACGATATTGATAGTGTTCGAACTTGACACAATGATCGGTGACGGACCGGTTGGGTTGGGTAGTCCCTCTTTTAAGTTACAAAATTCGGTTTGAATCTACTTTTCCTTTATTTTCATTTTTTTACGAACATTTTTTTAAAATCATTTTCAATTTAATCTATACATACTCAGTTTATCGTGATTCCAGGGTTCGTCACTGATCTGTCGTGTTAGGTACCAAACACTCAGTTTAATTTTCTTGAGATATAAAGGAATAGTCCTGTGGCATATTTTGCTTTCTTCTCACTCGATCGATGCTATTCAGGTTGAGCTTGAACGAGGTGACGTTCCGAAATCCATTCAGTGCTACATGAAGAAGACCGGCGTCTCCGAGGAGGAGGCTCGGAAGCACATCAAATACCTGATCAGTGAGACGTGGAAGCAGATTAACGAAGACCGCACTGCCCAGGCTCCCTTCTCTCGCGTCTTTAACGAGGTGGCCGCAAATGTTGCCAGGAGTGCGCAGTCGATGTATCAGCACGGCGACGGGCACGGCGCTCATCAGGACGTCGATGTTACCAAGAACAAAGTGCTCTCCATACTCGTCAACCCCATTCCCTACCATCTCGGAAACTGAAAACCCTAGGGATTAATATATATATATATACAGACACTGACACACACACACACTATAGGTATAATACATGCCTAAGTTTATTTTTGCTTAAATTTTGTCGCGCCATCTAGTTAAAATAAGGGTCTCAAGTTATTTTGTGTTTGTCGAATTGTCGTGCATGTTCTGCATGGTATTATGGATAAGGTTTTGAAGGTTGTACGTTGTCACTCTTCCATGAAATAAAATTTTAAGTTTGTTTTTCAAATTTCTCTCTTTAATCTCTTTACTCTTCAACGTGCAATTTCAAAGTATTCTCAAAATTTAAATTACTTAAGCCTTATATTACACTACATAATATTACAGTATGATCAGTTATATTCCAAGTCATAATTAAACCACGGAAGAAAATCATTAACAATAAATATGTATACTTACTCCCAATATTTTAATTAACTTGTGAAAATGACACTCAATTTGTGATAAGCTGATAAAAATGGACAAACAATTGAAAGGAAGCATAACGATATAAAACAACCGCGCACTTGTATAAAATTAAAGGGAAAAGTGTTGGATCCCAAACGAAAGATGTTGGTTCCCGAAAAACGATGGTTGTCGAAACGTAAGTGGACAAAACCACTCCACCAAAGGCAAACGATAGTAGCAAACCACAATTTCCCACTAATCACACTCACTCTCTTTATATATATATATATGAGATGATGACTAGCAACCATTAGAATTAAGACAAAAGGGAGAAAAGAAGGGAAATTTGAGAAAATGGCTAAAAAAAACACCATAATTGAACTTTTGAACACATCTAAAAAAAATCAATGTTTCTAAACTTTGTCCAATTTCAGACGATTTTACCCCTGATTAATTAACTCCTAAACTGTCCCTAATTATAAAAAACGGTCCCCCAAATCTAAATTACTGTCCCCAAATTCTGAAGAAATTGTTCCAAGATTGGACAATTTCAAAAATGTCCCTAAATTACCAAAAATTGTCCCTTAAATTTACCGAAATTTGTCCCTAAATTACCAAAAATTGTCCCCTAAATTAAAAAAATACTGTCCTCAAGGATCATAAGAAATTGTCCCAAGAATGTTAATTGTACAACCTCCACAATGTTAATCAGGAGAAAATCGTCTGAAATTTGGCAAAGTTTAGAAACATTGATTTTTTAAAAATGTGTTCAAAAGTTCAATTATGGTGTTTTTTTGAGCCATTTTCTCAAGTTTCCCAAAAGGAAATGCTTCTCTATATTAAATGTTGAAGAAAGGATACAATGTTGGAGTGTTTTGTTACAATCTACAAGCAGAGCCGGCCCTTGGGGTAAGCCTGCAAGGCAATGGTCTTGGGGCCTTGATTCATAAGGGCCCCCTCGCCGAGTATTGGCTGTCTACAAGTATGTATTTATAGTCTAATAAAGAATTGTGCTTCAAATAAAAAACAAGACATAAATATTAAAATAACTACAACTTGCATAGCAAGCAGCGGATAAGATAGAAAGTTGCAGCAATGGATAAGATGACAAGTATCTATAGTAGATAAAACTTGCTAAGCATGTATCGGTAAAGCCAATCAAGGCTTAGAGTTATATTTTCCCCTGTAAGTTTGAATTGGCTCGAGATTCTTCATGCCGAGCAGTTCTCGCATCTCGGAAAATTTGCTATACCTTTAGTGAGAATGTCCGCACGTTGCTCTCCAAAATTCCGCGATGATCTCTCGATTCTTCACACACACTAGAATAAAGTGAAAGCGAGTGTCGATATGCTTTTTGCGTCCATGAAACATTGGATTCTTCATCAGTGTGATTGCGGACTTGTTGTCCACATAGAGAGTAACTAACTTATGCTCGATTCCGGTCACTTAACTCAATAAGTTTCTAATCCACAACGCTTGTCACGACGCTGTGGTCGCTGCCATAAGTTCGGCTTCACAAGAGGATAAGGCCACATTTTCTTTTTCTGTGACTACCAGGTGATCAGATTCAAGTTGAGATAAAACGCCATCCCTCTGGTACTCATTCTATCATCGATATCACCAGCTAGGTCACTGTCTGTAAAACCGACCAGTTCAGTATTTCCATTTTCTTTTCCGTATTGAATCCCTTAACTTGTTGTTCCCTTCACGTAACTGAGTTTGTGTTTCACAGCCTGATGGTGTAGACTAGTACGCTTCTTCGTGTGACAACTCACCATTCCAACTACATATGAGATGTAAGGTCGGGTGTGGGTTAGGCACTTGAGGCACCTAAAGAAATTAATTGTACTATGTTGGATCCATTGGGGTTCCTTGAGCATATTTTCCGAGCCCTAACTTTGCTTCCCTCAGATACTTGCTTGAGTTACAATCCGCCATCAAGAACTACTTTAGAATTTTCTTTACGTATGCCGACTACTTCAGTGTGACACATTCTTTCTACTGACCGACCTCAATACCGAGGTAGTATGAGATTAGTACGAGGTCGCTTATATCGAATCCATCAATTTCTTCTACACTGGATCTAGTCACGATCAGGTGGTCGACGTACACACTAAAGACTTAGGCTTCCTCTCATGAGCTCGTCGTGTAGTCTGCTTGCTCTTGGGAGCTCTTCTTTGAACCAAGATTCTTCACACTCCTGTCAATTCAATTGCTCCATGCACGTGGTTCTTACCTAACCGAATTCTTCTTCAAGTTCACCATTCAGGAACGCCGATTTTTGACTTCCAAGCGATGGCTCTTCCCGCCTCGATGAGCTGCGAGGGCTATAATCAGCTTGACTATGTCGAGTTTGGCCGCTAGAGCAAAGACCTCTTCAAATTCTACTTCATGCTTATGCATGTAGCCCTTTTGTAACCAGTCTGGCCATTTATTTAAGGACCTTGCCTTATGAGTCTTTCTTGAGCTTGTAGACCCACATCAGACCAAAGGACTTCTGACCTTTTGGAAGGTCGAATAGCTTCCATCTACGATTCTTCTCAATGGACTCTAGCTCTCTCTTCATTGCCTTGCCATTATTTCTCGGTGGTTGGTTCCTCAACACTAAGCAGCAAGAGCTCATCTAGGCTAAACTCAAGCTCCCACAGTTCTTCGTAGATGTTGGACATGGGACGAAACCCTCTTGGTCTATTCTTAATCGAAGAGTTTCGCGAGCTAGCTCATCCTGAACTTCATCAGTCTTGGATCGGGGTGATCATGCTTGATCAGGGATTACGCGAGCTTGGTGTTGAGCTGGTTCCAGTCGTCCTGTGTTCTAGGTAAATTGATTTCCATTGAGCCAGGCGTTGTTAAACCCTAGCTGACACTTTGTCCCTATTCGTCCTCGATCGTCTCTTCCTCTTCGAGGATGAACTCCACTGAGTTCTATTCGGGCTCTCTATTCTCTTCGCACCAGTCTGACTTTTTCTCCTATTCGAATACGGCCTATCTGCTCACATGGAATTTGTCGCGTCGGGGCTCATAAAACATGTGTTCCTTGCTACCTTCCTCGATGCCAAAGTACACCACCGGATGACTCCGATCATTGAGCTTCTTGAGGTGTGGTTGTTGGAAATCACGTCTCGGATTCCGTATAATTATCACGATTTATACGTCCGAACCGTCAGGGTAACATTTAAAAATTATTTTAAAGCGGAAAACTTGTTATCCAAACAACGGTCCGAATATCGGATAATAACCATATCCCCAAGATCTAATAAATATTATGCAATTTAATATTCATAACTCATTATTAATAAACTAGTCATAATAGGAAATAAATAGAAAGCAGTAAATGTTTGCATTTATTAACCCAATGCATAAGGCCGTACCTCGTTTGGCGATTTCGGCTGCGCACTCTGAATCGGGCAGGGCTCCGCCAGTGCTGAGAGAATCTCCCGTGATCTTTCGGGATATTCTTCTGGAATCCTCGTACCGAATCGTTGGCTTCGCCGGCAGGACTCCGTCGCAAAACTTTAATTGATGGTTCTTTTTAAGCATCCGGAGAAATAGTCTCCTAAGCCGAACCAGAAGAAGAGATCAGAGAGAAAATTCGCAGACCCTGAAGGAGAGGGAGAGTTCGAATTTTTCTCTGGGGAAAGGTGTGAAAAATGTGTAGAATGAGCTCCCTATTTATAGGCTCAAGACTGTAACCGATTTGGAGATATTCCCTCCCTAAATTCGAATTTCATTAATTAAATATAATTAATTATCTCAATCCAATGGTCCAGATTTAATCTCATCTAAATCCAATGGATATAATTAATTAGGGATTTAATTAAATAAGAAAGATTTAGATAAATCAAAAATCCAATCTTATCTTCTTATCATCATAAAATTCGAATTATGATATATATATATATATATATATATATATATATATATATATATAAAATTCGAATCATTATTATCTAGATCCAATGGTTGAGATGATTCTTAAAACCGATCTGATGGATCAAAAAGTTTAGGATAAATTAATTTATTAAAACAATTTTTTGAATTTATCCATAAACCTAATTCGAATATATATAGATATATATATATATAATTAATCAATTCTTAATCCGACGGTATAGATTAAATCTTAGACCGATCCAACGGATATAATTGATTAATCAAATTCGAAAAATAAAACTTGGTCACCAAGTTATTAATTTCGAATTCATCAATATCCTAATCCAACGGTTGATACTAAATCATAACCGATCCAATGGATAATATTGATTTTAGGGATTTGCCAAAGTACCAAAACATTTGGTACTTATGCCGCAAATATAGAAATACCAAATCAAGCCATTCGAATTTAACTAGGGTTTCATATGACAAACCCTAATTCGAATTTACACATATTAATATATATAAATATATATATTCATTTATTAATATAAATCTATTAATTATTAATTAATTATTAATAAGATATTAATAATTAAATCCAAATAATTAAATTATATTAATAAATCCTGATCTCAATATCACACATAAAAATGTCATGGTGCCACACCATCATTTAAATTCGTGACATGTGATTTAATTTCAAAGTTTATCGAACCAATCATAAACTTAGAAAATCCATAAATCACTAACCGTAAGTCGAAATGACTTGGTTCAAAAAGCAAAGCTGCTTAGAATTTAATTTCCAACAACATGGTGCTGATAGAAAATCTAAATTCTAACTTTCTTTTGGTCAGTTAATTTCGTGTACCAAAATATGATACTTTTGCCACGCCAACGATAAAACTATCTGATGTCTGACACAGACCTTTCAGTTTTATAAGTCAAGCCAAATGATTAAACATTATCCAGAATGTATTTTAATCACGTACGTATCATCCGTTACGGAGCTATCCTGGGGACCATGGACCCGTATCACTTAAGCTCCAACGAACTGCTAGTTGTTCGTCAAACCTCGAAGTGATTCCACTATAGACCCGAGGCTGCACTCTTTAGTGATACGGTATATATTATTCCCTTTATAATAGCAGGGTGTCCATTGATACAATCAAATTCGGTTTATTGATCTTTCACTTGATGATTCATAAATGAGCAGGCGGTTTTTACCGTTATGACCCTCATTGTATTTACTTCCTTGACTCAATCAGCAATATCATGAGTAACCCACTTATGGTTTCGATTCATAAGTTGCGCATGGGTATCTCTCACTTCTCACCACCGACAATCAAGGGAATCATCATCACTCTAAGGAGAGCTGTGTGATGCCCATGTCTATGACCAAGCTACCCTTACTGCTGACTCTCATGTTCCCAAAATAATAGTGTTGGGAACAGCTGTAATATTTCGTGTTCTTTAACGGTTAAATCAAAGAACAATCAAGTCAGCAGCTTGGACTCAAGATCACTCAGGACTTAGATCGAATATCCATTTGATCATCTACTAGTGACTCAACTCCAAGTTATCAGTGACGGTCTTATATGATAACTTCCGGAGTTTAAGTCAGGTCCAGTCCAGTATGAAGACACTTCATACTTAATGCACTTCTAGTGAGTGTGACACACACAAAATCCAGAATAGGATTATCACTTAGTCACATTAATGACCTTATACGATTAATGGGCTCCCACCCAGTTGATCAGGCCACGGACATTTTAAGTTCATTTATTATGATTATTAATTCTTCCTCACATTGACTCTGTTGAGATAATAATAACATAATTGCATCCTTCATGAACTAAGGAATCAAACATTCTATTTTACTCTACCAGAAACTATAATAAGATTATCATAATAAGCATCATCTTTATTCAACGACTTGTCATAATCTTTTACAAAGGGATAAAATATCTTGTTTAAGGACACACATGTCCAACAGTGGTCCCATAGTCTTCACTTGTGCGGTGCAACCAAACACCTTCAAATGCTCCAAATGAGGTTTCTTCCCTTTCAATGCTTGATAAGGGGTGCGCTCGCCTAGCGCCTTTGTTGGTAGACGATTCAACAAGTAGAATGTGTGCCATACTACTTCTCCCTAGAACCTCGCCGGGACTTGCATGATTTTAAGAAAACTCCTCGTTCTGTCCATCACAGACTGGTTTCTTCCCTCAACCACAATGTTTTGCTAGGGGGTTTACAATGCAGTGAGGTGGTGCTCGACTCCCTCTTCATCGCAAAACTCTTCAAACTGCTTGGACGTGAACTGTCCACCTCGGTCAGTTTGCAAGGTTTTCAACTTGAGTCCTGAACTTCTTAAAGACTTCCAAGGCTCCACTCTTCTCTTTGAGCGTATAAATCCACATCCAACAGTTTTAATCATCAACAAGCAAAGATAAGTAATTCTTGCCGGCTAGGGTGGCCGAGGTAATTGGGCCACAGAAGTCAGCGTGCACCAGTTAAAGGGGCCGCATTGCTCAGAACTCGGTCTTGATCTGAAATGGCATTGTCGTCTGTTTCGCGACCACTCGGCATTCATACATCTGGTTGGGGTGTTCAATCTTCGGTACCCCAAATTCCATCTTCTTATCTCCCTTGAGCGCGTAGAAGTTTACGTGCCCTAGTGGTGTGTGCCGCAACCAAGCTATGTCTTCTAGGGACGCTATTAGGCAGACGGGTTGGCCTGTCTTTACGAGTATTTTGTACAACATGTTTGGCGTTCTCTTCACCTTCATCACCAAGGTGCTTCTCTAGTTCTACATCTTTAACTACAAGGTCGCCATCACCATTGTGTTGCTGACCTCTGTCATCTGACCGAGACTGATGATGTTTGTCTTTCGCTTAAGGATGTATTACACCTAGGTCAATAGGCGTTGGTCCCCGTTCTTGCACACGAACAAGATAGACCCCCTGCCTCTAATTTTTACAATTGATTTGTCGCCAAACTTCACGCTCCATGTGATCTTCTCATCGAGCTCTTTAGATTTAGCTCAGTCTCCCGTCATGTGGTTGCTAGCACCATTGTCTAAATACTAGATGTCGTTATAGAATTTCTTTTCTCCGTGTATAAGGAGGTTCGCAATAACCATGTCATCGATAACCATGACCGTCTCGCCGGCCATAATCTCTAGACCGTGCTTCTTCTCAGCCATCATCAACTTAAACTTCAGGCTCAACTTCATGTCGACTAGACCTTCCTGGTTGGTCTTTTCTCTAACCGGTTCTCGCCCGGGCTCAGTTTCGCCTTCGCCTTCGACACTCGTTTTCTCGTCTCTATGCATTTCAACATTCTGTTGGACGAACATCAGTCTAGGGTCGTCTTCAATGAATCTCGTCATATTCGCTTCGTCGTCATGCTTCTAGCTGCAACACTCTGATGCATAGTGTCCGAGTTTCAGAAATTTCTAGCATTTAACTATGCTCTTGTCTCTTTGTGTTGTGGCGCAATCTTGACAGGGTAAGATGCTGCTGCGACTTCGGATGCCCCAACTTCTACCATGTGATCAGCCTCCATGTGCTCGGCTATTTTCGTCGAACCCGTTATGAATCGACAAGCTAGAAGAAGACTCACCTCCATTGTTCTTCTTATGTTTCGCCATCCATTTTCCATGCGCGAGTAGGAGGTGCTACTACTCTTTATTCTTCAGAGTGACACCTCCCATTTCTTATTCATCGCTTCTTGGTTTACTAGCAGAGTCTCTAACTATACAAGTGATGGTTTAACGGGCTATCCTTGTACAACAATCATGAAGCTTCGATACACCGGAATCAACCCTTGAATAATGATCCTCTTCATACGAGCCTCTCTGATGACGGACTTTGGATCTAGTTCGCTAATATCACGTTACATCGACTTCATAATGTGGAAATACTGACAATCATCATGTCGTGTTGTGAGATTGATAGTAGCTCGTTCTCCAAGAGTTGTAGCATCGCATCATTCTTCTTTGAGAAAAGCCTCGTGAACGTATCTTATGCTTTTTTGGGCTTCGTATTGTCTCGAATGTGCTCCAACATCTCTTCTTCAACAGTGGTCTTTAGGGCAAATATCATTTTTCCTACTTTGATTCTCCATTTGCGCAATATGTCGTTAGCATCTTCCTCCGGTGGCATAGTTTCGCTTCCGCCAAAGACCTCCAAAAGTTTGTGTTCTTGCAAATATGACATCATGCATGTTGCCCACGTGTTATAGTTGTTGATGTAGAGTTTCTTAATTCCTCCAACGACTTGGAGTCATCCATCATGTTGAAAATATCTCGGTAGTACCAAACAAGCTAGTTTCCGACACAAAGCTTGTAGAGTCACGAACTACTCACGACACAAAAAAAGCTCACACACTGATAATCTCAAGAAATTGTTTCTGATATGGAAGATTAGCCAAAGCTGCAACCGTAGAGCATGCTAAGAGTTTCAAAAGACCTGACAACTGCACTCACAACCTCGCTCTAATACCAAATGTTGGCTCTCAAAAAATGGTCGTTGTTGTAACATACGTGGACAAAACCCTTCCAGCGAAACCCAATGACAATAATAACCTACAATTTTCTAATAAGCACATTCTCTTTGTGTTTGTATGTGTGTGTGTGATGATGATGAGTAGCAACTAGGAAGAATTAAGACAAAAGGGAGAATGGAAATGCTTCTCTATATTAAATGTTGAAGAAATGATACAATGTTGAAGTGCTTTGTTACAAGCCAGAAAGCTTGTATTTATAGTCTAATAAAGACTTGTGCTTCAAGTAAAAAATAAACACATAAATATTATATTAGCTAAAACTTCCATAGAAAGCAGTGGATAAGATAGCAAGTTGCAGGAATGGATAAGATATAAAGATAGAGAATGGAGGAACGATATCAAATATATTAAATTGGAGTTGATCGAAATAAATAACACGCGCAGGTATTTGAAGAAAATTTTAATCCTAATTCTAAACCAAATATGAAATATCTTATCTTAACTAATTTGTAATTAATTATAAAATATAATAGAAGATAATTAAAATTATCCTTATATCTTGACCAAGTCAAGTTTATTCTCACATTCTCCCCCGTAAGCTTGACTTGGTTCGAGTTTCTTTACGCTCGCCAGTTCTCTCATTTCCGCGAACTTGACTCTCACTAGAGCCTTGGTAAGTATGTCTGCATGCTGCTTTCCAGTGGTGAAAAACTCCATGATGATCTCCCGCTTCTCCACACACTCGTGAATAAAGTGAAAACGAGTGTCAATGTGTTTGCTCCGTCCATGAAAAACAAGGTTCTTCATTAGTGCGATCGCCGACTTACTGTCCATATAGAGAGTACCTAGTTTCTGATCAGTGCATTCAGCTTCACAAGAAGATAGGGCTATGATTTTTTGCTTGTGAGACTGTGATGTGATTAGATTCCCGTTGAGATAAAATTCCATCCCTCCGGTACTCTTTCTTCCATCGATGTCAGTGGCTAAGTCATTGTCGGAAAAACCGACCAATTCATCGGCTACACTTCCTCTTATTTACTAGATCTCATATGTGACAATCATTAATCTCGTAAGCCAAGAGAGCAATAAACGGTTAAGCTGTGCAGTCCCACATCGCCTGGGCAAGGGGATGTGCTGATGAGACGTTCCCGAGAGTCCGAGACTATGCAGGTATGAGATTGCACAGTTATCGAAGATCATACACATCTGGGACTGTATGGTCGAAGAGGCTTAAAAGAATTGATAGGTATTACCTATGTCAACAAGATGCATCTTATTTTCAATAGCTCACTTATAGGAACTCCAAAGTTAAGCGTGCTTGGCTTGGAGTAGTCCTAGGATGGGTGACCTCGTGGGAAGTTTCTCGGAAAGTGTGCGAGTGAGGACAATGCACGCTCAAAAGACTCGTGTTGGCTTGTGGGAAAATTCATCGATTCGATTGAGCAGTCGGGACGTTACATCATAGTTCGACGTTCCTTTCATAAGACAGAAGATGTGTTCCATAGCCTTCTAGTGTAGACTCGTAGGCTTCTCCATGTAAAGACTCACCATGCCGACTGAATATGAGATGTCCGGTCGGGTGTGGGTCAAGTACTCGAGACTAGGGGTGAGCATGAGTTGGCCTGGGCTGCCCCGATGCTTTTTATGGACCCAATCCAATCACTCCGGGCTCCAAAAAAAAAGCCCAATCCAACCCAAGAATTTCGAATGCCTGAACCAAACCGACCCGATAAAAGATCGGGTAATTGGGTTGGTTTAGGTAGCCATGGCCCGATTAATTAAAAACTAATCTTATAGAACAAAAATAATATGAAAAAAATACAATTATTTAACTCAAAATTCAAGTAAAAATAGCACAAACGAATTTAATTAAACAAACATACACTAAACAATATTAAACATGAAAATTAGAAATTGAACGGTCTTTGAATGTAAGTAAAATTGAGAATGAGAAATTTTAAAAGACCAAAGATTGCACTAGTTAAATAAAAATTAATATGAAATATATATATTACTTTATATTGTTCGGGTCCCAGACCCAACCCAAGGTTTTGGACCCGACCCCGACCCGAATACTAGTCGGGTCTGGCTCAGTCCGACCCAATTTTGAGCGGGTTAGATTGGGGTCGGTTCTATAACAGATTTGGTTGGGCCATCAGGTTGGGTAAGAAATACTCACCCCTACCTGAGATGCCCGATCACACGTATGTACTCTATGAGACACACTCTTGTTCCTTATGTGTCTTTCCCGATTTGCAACTTTTCATCTATCAGCTACTTGCTTGGTTTACTTATCGCCCATTTGGAGTTGCTTTAGAATATTCTTTGTGTAAGCCGACTGCTATAAAGTAATGACTACTAGCGGGTTGGTGTTTGATCCAAATCTCGGCAGTCGGTCGGTGTTCGATTTGTCTTAACAATGGCAGGAAAAGGAGAAGACGTCTTCAGCAAGAATGACGAGTCCACCTTGTCTCCACCGAAAGCACGACCGAGTTGCGGCGGTAGCGTTGAGCTACAGATCGTGGAACAAGTTGTTAAGGAAAGTGACAGTGCACCGTACTTCCCGCCCTTTACCTTTACGAACTACATGGATTCGACGATCCTCATGAAGGTTCAACTACAAGCACAAGAATACTTTGTGAGACGTCGTCAAAGATGGTCCGGTTGATCATCGAGAATACCAACGAGCCATGTCGGTGTGTTCCTCTAGGCAGTGCCGCCAGAACTTATCCGAATGCTTGGCAGCAAAGGAACAACTAAGGAAGCTTAGGACACGTTAAAAATAATGCATGTTGGTGTCGAGCACATCCGATAAGACAAGGCGCAAACATGCCGGACAAGATCCTAGAACCTCGTGTTCAAAGACGGCAAGGGGTGGATTCTTTTGAAATAGACTCACGGCGATCGTTAATGACCTCGAGGTGTTCGTGATCTGGTGACCGAGCACAAAGTTGTGCTCAAATTCATGAAGAGCAAACTAGGCGGTGTATTTGACGAGGAAAAGGTTGCTCCGATGTGTCTAACGGTGGTGGTACCTCAGCAGCGACGCTAGTATTCACATGAACAGTGACAAGAAAGCATTCATGACCCTCGATAAGACCATGCACTACACAATGCGCTTCGGCGATGGATCGGTGGTGAATATATGTGGCAGAGGCACGTTTATGTTCCACTGCCTTACCGGCGATAACCGCGTCATATCTGACGTGTACAACATTCCAAGCCTATGACGCAATATCATCTCGCTCTGAAAACTTGACGAGAATGGTTGCAAGATCGTCATCGAAAGATAGGGTGCTTTGAATTTCGATCGTACACGCAAAGTGCTCGCTCGAGTGTAATGCATGCAGAACAAGCTCTACACGTTGAACTTGACGCTTGCACCGCCTGTGAATTTATTGGCGAAAAAGGATGACATTGCTTGGTTTTTGCACACTTTCTTTGGGCATTTTCATTTTTTTGCTCTCCAAAACCTCTCGCTCAAGGCGATGGCAATATGAATTCCCTACAACGAGCACGTTGAGAAGTTTTGCCGACTGTGCGCTCGGAAAGCTACAAAAGGTGTCTTTTGCACATGCCAAAACCTTTCAAGCAAGATGCCCACTAGAGTTACTTCACAGTGATTTGTGAGGCCTAATCACACTAGTGACAGCGGGGAAAAAGGTATTCCTTGCTTAAAATTGAAGATATTAGTCGATATATATGGCTCAATGTGCTCAGGACAAAGGACGAAGCATTTTGTTACTTCAAAAAGATCATCGCAGCAGCTCAGGCAAAACTTTATTGCAGACTGTTCACCATCCAAAATGACCGCGTTGGCGAATTCAACTCTGATGCGTATGTGGAAATTTGCGAAGAAAGGCGGTTCCAGGGATATTTTAAGGAGAGGCGGTTAAAACTGCAGTATACCTTCTTAGCCGTGGACCGAGGAGGTGCATGGACTGAATCATGCCTTACGAGGCATGGCACAACAAAACTCCGAGCGCGAAAAACTTAAGGACTTTAGGATGCGTAGCACAAGTCAAGAACCTCGGTCCTGGCATTCACAAGCTCGATGATCGGTCAACGACGGGGGTGTTCGTTGGCTACGAAGAGGGTGCAAAGGCCTACCGGGTTTACGATCCGATGGGTTAGTGGTTGTACGTTACAAGAGACGTCGGCTTTGAGTAACACCACGCCTGGAATTGGGAGACATCCAATGAACTGCAGTTTGGTACCAAGGAGACTAGTGCAGAGATAACCTCTACGAAATGAGCACCGACACGGGAGCCCGTCATGCAGGAATATGAGTCACAAACCGCGGCACCTCCTTTGGGACAGCAACAATGGGCTAAACCGCGCATACACCATGTCATTTGCGACACCGAATCGTATCCTTGACGCTACAGGTGCATCTAAGATGTCTACGCCAGTGCAGATGAATTCTCTAACGTTAAATCGACGAGCGTGAGTGACGCGTTTACCAACACGCCTTAGAGGAACGCCATGGAGGAAGAGATTAAGAGTCCATTGTCGATAATAAGAGATGGAAGTTTGCCTCACTTCTGGCCGATCATCGCGCCATGGAGGAAAAGTTGAAGTCCATTGTCGAGAACAAGACATGGGATTAAAGTGGGTGTTCAAGGTTAAAAAAGACCCCGCCGGTAACTTCGTGAATAATAAAGCGAGACTAGTCGCCAAAGGATATGCGCCGTGCCAGGGGGTGGATTTCTAGGAATTCGTCGCTCCCGTGGCTGGATGGAGATGGTCCGTCTTTTGCTTGCACTCATCGTGCATGAAAAACGGCAAGTTCACAACATGGACATGAATTCGGCATACTTGAACGGCGATCTCGTGTAGAAGGTATACGTCTAGCAACCACCGGGCTTCGTTGACGACATCGACGAATGAAAAGCTCTTACGTTGCACAATGTATTATACGGGCTCCGAGAAGCGCGCCGTGCGGGTGGAACTCAAAGCTGGATGCTTCCCTCAACTCACTGTGTTTCACAAGAAACCTACTCGAGCATGTTGTCTATCGAAGAGGCAACACTCACTCTTTCTTGTTTGTGGACCTCGCAGAAGCAAAAAATCGTTACTTTGTCATCCTACGAGACAAAATATATCGCGGCAGCGACCGCGGCATGCCAAGGCGTTTGGCTAAGTCATCTCATCGGCGAGCTAATTAGGCGCAAAGAACGGAAATCAAATTACTGGTAGATAAGAAGTCGGTCTTTGCTCTTTGCAAGAAGCCGGTGCATCACGAGAGAAGCAAGCACATCGATACCAAAATTTATTACATCCGGGAATGCATTGAAGGTGGCAAGATGAACATCAACCACATTGCCGCTGATGACCACCTAACTGATATTTTAACAAAGGCATTAGCGCGGAACAAGTTTGTTGAGATGCCTCAAAAGCTCAGTGTGATGTGATACACATCTGCATGGTGGTTGCATGGTTTTATTTTGTTTCTTTAATTTAAATAAAACCACGTGTGATGCATACTGGTAGTTTATATATCCTAGTTCTTAGGATGAATTATTTTTTGGGTTGGATATATAACGATCGACTGAGATCGTGGGCTAGAAAGTAGGCGAGTAATGCTATATTTATTTCCGTTTTTTTTCTATTTAATAAAAAAAAAGTTGGAACATTCAAGTTGAACGCAACACCAACAACTCGGCTCAATATTTTTCTCTGAAATATTGTGTACTCTTCAAGTGCTCAACGTCGTTGTCTAGTTTCTGTGCCAACAAAGGATACACATCGTTCGTCTTCGTACGGACCATCTTTTTAGGCAGAATACTAGTACCTTTCCGATTGTTATCTTCAAATGACCCCATATTGATGATGTAATTTTCTAATTGAGCATCGAGAGCCACAGGATCTTCTGAAGAAAAATATTCGGGATAATACTTAGCAAGTTGGATAAATTGGGTCTTGTCAAAAGAAATGAATAACTCATCTAAAGCCAAGCAAGATATAGATAGAAGCAAGTTATTAATTACTTTGGTGAAACGGTCGTCTAATTCAATAAGTTGCATATCTATAACAAAATAAAACAAGTCCGCACAATAACGATGCATATTTGTAATTTTAGAGTCCGCACAATAACCATGTCTGAATGTCAATGTTGTGCACATGCCAGAAAGTTGAGACTACCGAAAAGAGAAACCCACCCACTTTGTCCCATGATCATATGCAATCGTTGTTTACATATCCATACTTAATTCATAACATTACCAGTATATTGATCTTTTCTTTTGAAGGCTTCGAAGAGCTAACCTTAACTCTTAATACATCTTTCGTAAAGTGTGTAGATTAAACACGAATTCAAATGATTGAATCAAATAAATTAAATTGTTTACATCTCTTCTCTGACCAATTGTTTACATCTGGCCAGAATTCAGCAAATCATCATCAATAATCATTTTTCACCTTTCGCCAATGGCAAAAAAACATGCTTAGGAACCTAATTAGCGTCATTGTATAGTAGTGCAGTAAATCAAATAAATTTTCCAAATCCACTCAAATGAGAGGTTTAAAAACATACTGTAATTGCATGAAATCAAACGAAAAATTATCAACGATGACCAGTAAATTATCAAAATCAAAATTATCAACGATAACCAAAAATATAAATTTATACAGTCAGATTGTCCGCATTAAGCGCAAAACAAAAATCCGACAAATTTGATCGAGGGTCCAAGACCGTTAACAGGAGAACAATACATAAAACCGGTCATTGACGGCGTTCTGAGACGGCAAGGCGAAGAGAAATACTACGAAAAAATGTATTTTTTTGCCACAATTTTAAAAAAAAAAACTATCATCAACTTGCTTAACACACAGAAAAGTTCTTGCGATGGGTTCAAAACGCAACGTGTGTGACATGCATGCATGCGTTTTCGTTGGTCGCGTCCTTGATATTGGTGGTACCACGTGTATACGCCAGTTTTATGTCCACGTTTGAACAAAATTCAAACGTGGGACAGCTTGAGATATCACTAATGTTGCACCGTCCACGTGAGTTTCTGTTTCTAAGTGACAAGAAAAATATTATTTTAAAAGTTTAAACTATCAGCGGGGGCCACTTGACTATGTATATAAAGAGTATTTGCGGAACAATGTCTGAGTTTATCACTTTCTTTCACTATATTACTCGTATTTAAAATTTATTTATGAAAATGTCCAGATTTTATCACTTTATTGCACGTTACTATCCATGTTCAAAGTTAAGTGGCAAAATAATAATAACCAAATCTAAAACTTTTATAATTCTTTTATTATAAAAGGATTTTTAATAATACCCTAATCTAAAAAAATTTAACATGGATAGAAAAGTTTTATATCCATGTTAAAAAATCATTGGCTAAACTGCAACATGTTAACAATTTAATGTATCTATCGTTTAGAGGTGTCAAGTGGGCCGGGGTGGGCCAACCCGGCCCACAACCCGTTAAACCCGGATGTTAAAAAGGGCGGGCTCGACCCGCCCCATTCAATGTGCGGGGCGTGGCGGAGCGGGTTTTGGAAAATGCATCAAGGCCCACCCCGGCCCATGAACCCGAACACACAATGTCGCGGGGCGAGGCGGGGCGGGCTTTTTACGAGTCGATTTAGTGGGCTTTTACGAGTCGAGTTTAGTAGGCTTTTACGAGTCGAATTTGGTGGGCTTTTCATAAACCAAAACGGTTGGATTTTTACGGAGGGTAAATACATGAATGAATGAATAAAAAATTATAACTTGAAAATATAACATGATGAATGATGAATTGATTCATGAATTTCAAGATGTAAAGATTGAATAGTGAACATGAAAGTGAAAGTGAACAATAAAATGAGAATACGTGATTTTGAAATTAATTAGTGAATAACAAAATTAGAATAGTGAATAATGAACGTGACTAATAATTATAAATTGTAAAGTTGAATCTTGAAACTAATCAATTATAAAATCTAAATGAATAAGTTAATATGAAAGAGATTAGTGAATCGTCAAACTGAAGGTCCATACCTCGTGAATAGTGAAAGGGAAACTTCATAAAACATCCCTCAAAGCACCATAAATTATTTTATTACACCTCAAAACATCATAATTGGAAATACATCCTTTTTAAATTTTATGTACCAAAATACCCTTTCAAATTGATTAGTAAGTTATGAAATTGATTAGCGAATTATAACTTGATAGTTTAAAATTAATGAACGTTGAATTGATTCGTGAATTTTAAGATGTAGATATTAAATAGTGAATATGATAGTGCTCATTGAATAATAAAATGATAATAAGTGATTTTGAAATTAATTATTGAATATAAAATTAGAATAATCATTTATGAACGTGGCGAGTAATTATAAATTGTAAAGGTGAAACTAGTGAATTAAGAAATTATGTTTTATAGATGAAATCACGCAATGTCGTAATTGATTAATTCATTCTCAAACTAAAATTAAGACTAAAGAATAATCGATTATCGAATTTTGATTAGAAAATTAAAAAAAAATTAAAAAAATTTAAGAGCTACATTAAGTAGAATATATGTACAAAATAAATTAATAAATCATGTAATACAAAGATAATTGTTAATTTCTATAACAATAAAATAATTAGAGTAATTTTTTATCTTTATAATATTAATTATAATTTTTTTATTATAATTTTTTTAAATCATTTATGAGCCTCACAGTCACTGTCATAAAATAAAAAAAAAGAGTTATCAAATGATACATAACAATTACAAACGATGTCAGAAACAAAAACGAATGAATTATTAGTAAACAATTGTAAAATAAAAAAAGGATAAAAGTGGACGATATGGTGGATTACTTGACTTATTAGGGCACCAAAAAACGACAATGACATTTGAAAGCGACCAATACAAAAAAAAATTAACAGTAAAACACGTAAAAATATGGTTTATGTGGGCTTTTTTAAACGGGGCAGGGCGAGTTGGTCACGGGGCGGGTTTATGTGGGCTTCGGGGCGGGGTGGGTTCGGGGCGGGCCTAGAAAAGCATAACCCAGCCTGACCCTTTTGATAGGGGCGAGTCTAGCCCGGCCCACAAAAAAACAAGGCAGGGCGGGGTGAACCCGCTTTTTTTACGAGTCGGGGCGGGTGGGCCTGGGCCGACCCGGCCCACTTGACACCTCTACTATCGTTTGCGTCATTTTTAGTTTGTAATTACTTCAGATTTTCAAGCTAATTATGGGGTCCACAGAATTTAGGTAGCATTAACAATCCAAAGCGTTAAATGAGATAAATTGTTAACAGGAGTAGTTTTCGCCAGCAAATAAAACTAATGTAATTAGAGTGCAATAAAATTAAAACTTGAGCATTTTCGTCACCAAATGTTGCGCATGTATTAAAGTACTAATAGTGACAAACTTAATATTTTTGCCACTAAATTGTGATCATAAGTATTAGAGCGGGTCTTTTTAGATAATAGCCTTATTTGAGTTTTCATTCGAATAGTGTTTTGTTACTTGGCGGTATCGAAGGGTGTACTATTTAATGAAATCTCAACCGAGGTCTTTTAACAAATTCTTTCTATTAGAGTTCAATAAAGTGATATAATTATGAATTTTTGCCGCAAAACTCCTAATATTTATTCGTCCCTTTCTATATTTATTAGACTTATTAATAGTTGTTGAGGTACTACATTAAATTGTTTCGATTTAATTCATATAGTAACCACCTTTGACTACAGCTTGAAGGTACGTAGAAAGTGTTGGTTTTGTTATTGTGTGCTTAGAATTGTGCAGAAAAGTTGCACATTAAAAAAAATGAATTCTGTGCAATGTTAATAACTTGCATCAATTAAATAACTCAAATTAATGGTATTGCCATCGGGTACGTGAGCATAGACCGCTACAGTTATGTCCTTCGGACCAGTGGCGTAGCCACGTACACTCCAGTGAGTGTACGGGTTGCGTCTCATTTTTTATAAAAAAAATAAAAAAAATAAATCTAATTGGATTTATAGAGACGGAGTCTCGCTGCCTCTCCGATGTACGGTTGTTCAGTTTCACTCCTCCTCGTCTCTCTCTCTCCATCGCCTTTGCCGTAGCCGAGTAGCCGGCAACCTTGCTGATTCACTCTCGTCGTCCTCGGTCCTCGCCGTCGCGACTCTCACACAGTCGTTCTCGCCGTCGCTGCGACTCTCACACATTGGATGTCGCCGTTGCCATCGGTTCTCACTATCGGTTATCGTCGTCACCATCGGTTTTTCGCTGTCAATTCTCGTCGTCGTCGACATCGGTTCTCGCTTTCAGGTCTTGTCGTAGCCATCGGTTCTCGCCGTCACTAACGGTATCGCCGTTGCTGCAACTCTCCCATACATGTGCTTCGATATCGGTAGGAATATTAAAACATGAATGTTGTATATTCATGATTCATCGACGAAGAGATAATAAATATAGTATATATAATATAATCGTGGTTAATTAATTGCCCTAGTTGAGAAATCATTCAGTATTGCCTATTATAATATATAATAATATATGATAATGATATGAGTAGATTTATAGCAATTTTTTTCTTTATTTTTATATATATAGTTGTTAATCGTGTTTGTTTTTTAACTAGGATCGTTGCGATATTGAAATACTTAAAAAATATCGGATACTGCGTTATTATTTGTGGATTTTCTAAAAATAAATAAATTATAGAATTGTTATTGTTGCGATGTTGAAATATTTTGATTAGATATTAGATACCGGCATTGGCGTTACGTGTTGCGACTGTTGTTAATTTTGTTTGCTTGATTTTTTTTTTTATATTAAGCACCACCTAAATTGAAATCCTAGCTCCGCCACTGCTTCGGACGTAATTTAGGCACTTGACCACGGCCCGACAGGCTCTTTTTGCAATAAATGAATGATCGGAGTCGCTTGGTGCCAAAAAAAATACATCGTTTTTAATAGTCTCATTATTTTTTAATCAAGTAATCGTGTTATTTTATAAGAAGACATGATTAAGAAAAAAATATATATATGGATTTTTGTTATTCTTTTCGTAATGAAATGTCGTTTTTTTTATTAATTACAATGCATTTACAGATAATAATTACTCGGTTAATTTACTCCCGACTCTTTTTTTTCTCTCTCAAACAATCAATACCACAAAAAATATTTATTTTTGTGTCGTTTGTTTTTAAAGCATTTTGTATTGGTCGAATCCGAGGCTTGTCATATTTTTCGGGCTCTTACATGTAAACTTCCAAGACTTTATAATTAAAAAATTGTGATGGGTGATTCAAGTTCGAGGGCTCAACTATGAAATAGCTTTAATGAGTAAAGTTCTCAACTCTATGAATAATACCATTTCAGTTTGGTATTCTTACGAAGCATTGCTTATTTGAGCAATATTAAATTAGTAGTTTCTTAATTTACATTATATAAGATACTTATGCCGTAATTATACCTTTCTAAACAATATTAAATAATTTTGCTGCAAGTATCTAGATTAGATTTAGCGGTAAGGTGCTTATCATAATTCAGATCCAAACGATTATTTTAATTTGAAACTAATAAATAAATATATAAATAAAGCTCATGTCCAAATACGAAAGCTCATATCATATTCATATCCATCGAGATTATTCTTCTCCAAGGACGAACATCCCAGATTTGTTGTACTTGTAAGATCTGTCTCTGCCGCATCACTCGCCAACATCTTCGTCGAGGTTCGGCTCATTTGTTTCTCGTCACTCTCACTTTCCTTTTCGTATTCGCTGTTTTGGAACTTCATAAAATGTTTTGGGTTCAATGCTTGTTTCTGTGGCAAAGTAGAGTGGCTTTGTTGCGGAAACGGAGGTCTCATTGAGGTTACGAATAGGTGGTTGGGCCATCTCGATAATTTTTTTTTTTATTTTAATTTTTTATAGTCGCTCGCGTCAGTTTTATGATAAAACCTAATCTAACTGACCGATAATAATCGAGTGAGCCTACTATAACAATCTAGTCTAAGAGTGTGTTTATTTGCACTTAATATACATCTGAATCTTAATGATTCAGATCTATATACATTAAGTGTATTTGTTTATTTTGTTCTTTTAAAGTTTTTAATGGGTCTGAATAACTTTTTATTTGATATGATATAAAACCAAGTCTAGATGACATTAAGATCAATAATTTCTCTCTCGTCTGCTTAATTGTTGACATGTCATGTTCTTTTTCACCACTTTTCATGTAGTGTTTCGTTAACTTACAATTTATTTTTATTACATTTTTCTCTCTATTTTTCAAAATTTCAAAACTCCGCAACTTTTTTTCCTAGCATCAGGTTGAATTATATAATAAATCATTAAAAAGTTGCGACGAGAGATTTAATTGTCTCTTGTTCAGATTTAGATGTCACATCTTATTTTCAGATGTGAATTCAGATTTAGACGTCTAGATCTTAATGTAAACAAACACACCCCTAAATCAACACTAAACCATTAGAACCTAAACCTAAAAGTGTTAAATTGGCCCGATCGACCCTGGCCCACCTTCTCGACCCGTAAAAAGAGGGTTCGCGCCCACCCTTTATTTTTGTGTGTCGGTCTAGGCCCGCCCCTGCTAATGGGGTTAGATTGGATTATACTTTCATATACACGCCCCGTCCCGAAGCTCACTTAATCCCGTACCTTGACCCATTTAAACTCGCCCTCTAGGCCTGGTCTAGAACATAGACATTTAAGTTATAATGTTAAATAACAAATAACTATAGGCATTTTATTATTTATAATTCAAAATATTATCTTTGTATTGCATAATTTATTACTTTTTTGTTGCCTATATTCTCCATAGTTCGTTAATTCTTTACCTAAAATTTTTAACTTTACTAATCAATTCGAACATTCTCCCATTTTTGTAATTTGATAATACACTAAACAATTTCAACATTCGTCAATTTCCATTACACGCTCTGTTTGGCATTGATGCACTGTTATAAATATCACTTTGAAAAGTAATTTAATAAAAAGTGTTAATTAGTTAAGAAATTTAGTGTTTGATTATGTAATTAATTAATAATATCTTCTTAAAATGAGTATCATATAATATTATTTTAGAATTCATTAAGACCATATCTTCCAATCTATCGTTGGATTCGTCTCTGTCGCAAGCTTTCCAATGCTTATTTTTATAATTCAATCGGAGTTATATATTCAAAGTTATGGAGTTTTAAAATTTTATCTAAGAAAAAAATAAAATTATTAACGAAGATTATAAAAAACGATAACAATGAGGAAGATACGTATAACTAAACCTATAAATATGGGATGCAATCTAGTATCCGGTACTATTTTCATTTTATTTTATTTTGTAGATAAAATAAAAAACAAAGTTTTGTGGTTCCGGATATTTAAGAACCATAAATTATGGCTCTAATTTATACTATGTTTTATCTTAGTTAATAGAATCAATCGTCGGATAATAAATGTCATCGGTTCACATTAGAGAAAATAAAAATGGAACCGATTTTTTTTCTAAAATCGCGAACAAGTTCTTGTGTCCGGTTTATTCGGATCCGGAATATCTAAATTCAAAACCAAAACTTTCTGCTCCAGATTTTTTTTATACTAGAATTATGGGTGCTATATTAAAGCATCAGTTAAGTGCTTTTTAATTTTGCCTATTAAATATATATATATATATATACATATATGTTTAAAAAGTAAATTTATTTTAGTTTACCAAACACAGTATCCTCTCTAAAATTAAAAAGAAGAAAAAAAAACAGTTACTTAACAACAACCCTAAATTGGGAAATAATCTTATAATTATCTAATCAACTTCATAGTTTAGTACTTTGAATTTCACAAATCATAATCACTAATTACGTTAATATAGCATTATTTTAATTTTACCATTAACTAAAAATGTGTGATGATTTTATAATTCATTAATCAAATTCTTATTTACTATTAACTTCCTATTCTCAAATCAATCCAAACAATCACTCATCTCTTTCCTTTCGCAATTATAATAGTAATAAATATAATACTATATATTATATACTATAATAGTGTATAACTATATTAGTATAAATTACCATATTAATAATGAATACAATCGACTTATATGTTTGAATTTTTAAGTACGTGTTTGAGTTTTATTTGTATTACATCATTTGACTATCAATATTGGTATTCAAATATCAAATAAACTCATATGTCAAGAATAGACCCGCATTGCTATGTAAAATCCCACAATGCCTCCATAAAAACTCATAATGCCATGTGAAGACCTATAGTCCCAACCCATGACATTGTGAGTTTGGGTTCGTAGCCCAGGATGGGCCTTGGTGGCTCTCCGAAACCCACTATGCCCCGCACATTGAAGAGGGCGGGTCAAGCACGCCCAATTCAATCTGTGGGCCTAAGAGGTTCTGGGTCGGGCCGGCCTATTTGACATCTCTACCTAAACCATCAAATCATTCACGTACATAGTTGATTAATATATTGTTCAACAATAAATTATTAATAGTTTTCTAAAACTTTAATAAATAATATCCTAAAGTCTAAATATAATTATGTAGTTACTCACGACGAACGAGTTTTGAGAGAAGCAAGGCCGAACTTGAGGCGTCGGTTAGATGAGAGAGGCTGTGAGATAGACGAGGCCGAGCTGGAAGAGGAACTCGGAAAGGCGAGGTCAAATTGGATCAACAAATGTTAAACCCTAATAGATTTAAAGATGAAGCGTAAAATAAAAATGTAAATATATATATATATATATATATATATTTGTTAGGTCGTCGGGTCAACCAAGTCCGATGCTTACGCATTTTCCTCTTCCATATTGCATCAACAACTCCCATTGCAATACTTACATGCATTGGGAATCTAATGGTTGTAATTACATGGCAAATCAACAATCTTAAACTCGGATTCAATAAAATTCAACACAAATGTCCAAGCTAATGGTATTGGCTCAAGAGACCGACTCATTTGATTTACATTCGCAGTTGAAGCTCTCATCAAAATTCTCAATTTCTAGTAAACCTCTATGAAATAATAAAATTCAAATATCGACCACCTATCGACAGTCATGCACGTTTAGCTTGATGTCGGCTCATTTTATCAAAATTTGTCAATACACGTCTTGGACTATTTAGGTGCATCAGATCACATGACATGATTTTAAGTTAATTTAAATATTTGGACCGAGCACGAAACACTCTCTTGTGAAGACTATTGATGGATCATTCATGTCTCCCGAAAGAATTGGATCGCTGCGAATATCATAGGACATTTTACTTCAATCTTTCTTGCTCGTTTCAAAGATTAAGTCCAACCTCCTTTCTCATATAGTAAACTCACTCATGATAGCCCCATTGATGTCTTATTTTTTGAGGACGTGTTTCCTTTCCTAAATTCGACATTCAGATGGAGAATTCTTCGGAATCTCAATTTTAGGAAGTCAGTCAAGACACTAACCTGAAATCTCGTCTTCCTAAATTTAATTTCCACTCTATATTCTTTCCATGTCTTTTTAACTTTCAATTTTCGAAAATATTATGAATTAAACATCTAAAGTTCATTTGACTTGCACTTAACTTTGGGTCGTCGAAAATGTCATTGACTCACCCCTAGATTATCTCGATTTTTTTTATACATGTAGAGGATTCCACAATTCATCAAATTAGCCGAGACCCATATCTGACACTTTCTACCTTGACTATCCATCAGGTACAGAACCACTTGAGCCTGTGGTTGATGATTTAGAACTTCCTATTGCTCTCTGATCAAGTATTGAGAGATTCACGAATAGATTTTTTGCAAAAGGCTTCACTCAATCTCCAAAAATTGCTATAAAGATACATTTGCACAGTGGCCAAACTAAATACGATACAAGTACTCATTTCTCTTGCCGTAAATCTAGATTTCCTACCATTTCAACTTGATGTCAAAAACATCTTCCTCAATGGTCACTTTGAAGAGGAAGTCTATGAATATGCTTTCGGGACAAGAATAGGATTCCAATCATCACCTTGTGTGCAAGCTAAAAAATTCATACGACTTAAAACGACGTGCTTGGTTTGAGAAATTCATCAAAATTGTCACGTCAATAAGTACCTCAATGTTAAGCCGATCATTTTTCCTTATGAAACGACACAATAATAGAAAGATTGCGGCCTTCGCCGAACTAAAGCAAGTATTGGCAACACAATTAGAAGTTAAAGATCTCAAAATTCTAAGATAATTCTTGAGTGTGTAAGTGGTGAGATCACACAAAGGCATCGATATTTCTCTGAGGAAATATGTACTTGACCAATCACAAGAAATTGGCCTACTCGGTTGCAAGTTGGGTTATACTCTAATGAATTTAATAAAGGGAGATAACAGAGACTCGTCGGCAAACTCATCTATCTCTCAAGCACTCGTCCGGACAACCCTACTCTTTCAGTCATGTAAACTAACATATGAACAACCCGAACAAGGATTATTTGGAAGACGTTATTAGCCAAAACTTGAGCTACCTAAAGTCTACTCCCGGCCATGGCTTATTATTCCAGAAATTGGAGATTCGTAAGATCAATATCTTCAACGATGCAAGTTGGGATAGAGAAGCTACCGGTTTAAGATCAGCCTTAGATTATTCTTCATATGCCTAGGGAAATTTTGTAACCTTGAGAAGCATGAAGCAATCATTTTTCTCTAGGTGTAGCGCCTAGTAAGAGTACCATACTATCGCATTAGGAATATGTGAGGGGTCCAAAGGCCCTTAAGAGAGCTAAGGAAATATTAATGTAGGATTATTCAGATGTTCAGTGACAACCAGTCCACCATCAGCATTGCTAAGTACCACGTTCACCATGACACGACTAAGCACATTGATATTGATAGGCATTTAATCTCAGAATAAGTCAATGGTGGCATCGTCAACCTATGATACATTCCTTCGATGCTTCATATTGCAGAGAACCTCACTTAAGCCTTACCTAGAGTTTTGTTTGATGATTTAAATTCCAAGCCTGGTCTACAACATATGGCTAAGTTTAAGGGAAAGTGTAGAAATATTATAGAACAAGTGTAGCTTGTACAATATAGTATTTTGATTGTTATTATTGTGTTTTTGTTGTAAATAGCCATGTTTTTATAAACGAATATAACTTTTCCCACATTTACACAATGTTATAAATTCATTTGGTCCAAACAATTCATTTTTACTATCAATGTTATGCTATACTTCATGATGCTCCAGGTTCTCTTGTTGATACACAAGAATGACTTTAATCATGAATAATTATTTACAAAGACGCGGCATATGCTGCAGAAGAGTAAAAAGCGTATAAATTGTATTGTGTTCTTGCCACGTTGAATTCTATTATCATACATATAATTTAATTGAAAGATTTATAAATTTTGCAATGACTATTGAATTACTATTTGCTGAAGGTTTTATTTGTTGTCTCTCGGATATCAGGTGAGAGTATGACAAACGAAAATATAATCCGGCAAAATGGTAACTACAAACCAACAATTTGGAGCGCTGATTACATCGAATCTTTGGAGATAAAATTCACGGTAATATCCCCTAATATTGGTATTTATATAACTATGAGTAAATGTCATAAATAAATAAGTACGGAGTATTTATATGTTCCTCGCTAATTAGAGTAAGGTTAAGGTTTTCTTTTAAGTTTAGATAAAAAGGGTTTCGATTTTTAATTTTTGAAAACTTAAACCCTAACCCTTATGTCAAATAATATCTCTAATATCAATTCATTACTCTATTATCTACACACGTGGGTTCAACTTCAAAGACCCTCCTATATATTTGCAAACTTATAGTTATTTCATATTATCAATATTTAAAGTTTGCCCCTCGATTTTAGATTCGTTACAAACTAACCATCTCTAACTTTAAGGTCGAGTTCTGCCAATGGTGATAAATTATTATTTTGTTTGGTAGGGTGAGATATGTGGTGATAAACTTGCCTCATTGAACTATTGAACTTGCCCATCACATAAACTCGTCTCATTGAACGAGTGATCTTGCCCATCGTTTTTTTGTTTTATTATAGTTTATTGTTAATTTGTGAGGGTAGAATTGTACTTTCTCATGTATTTGTTAGGCTATATAAAGCCAACACCAACATGTATTCAAATCACTCCAACATTGAAAGAAATAATAATTCTCTCACTTCATTTGTCTTCTTCCCGTTTCTCACTCATATATAATATTATATATATATATATATATACATAAAGAGTGAGTGTGTGACATTGAGTGGAAAACTGTGGTTCTTAGTAATTGTGATAAAAGTTCCAAATTATTTTGGAACTAACATTTGGTATCAGAGCGAGGTTGTTGGTGTCGTTGTTAGGTCTCTTGAAAGTCTTAGTATGCTCTGTGGTTGCAGTTCCGACTGATCTTCCACATCAGAAACGAATTTCTTGAGATTTAATCGTGTGAGCTTTCTTTGTGTCGAGGTACTACCAACACGATGGGTGATCTCCAAGTTGTCGGAGGTATCAAGAAACTCAACAACACCAACTACAATACATGGGCAACATGCATGATGTCCTATTTTCAAGAGCACGACCTATGGGAGGTCGTCGGCGGAAGCGAAACTATGCCGCCAGAGGAAGATGCTAACGGCACCCTACGCAAATGGAGAATCAAAGCAGGCAAAGCGATGTTTGCCCTGAAGACCACCATTGAAGAAGAGATATTGGAGCACATTCGTGACGACAAGACGCCCAAAGAAGCATGGGAAACATTCACGACGCTTTTCTCAAAGAAGAACGATGCAAGGCTACAACTCTTGGAGAACGAGCTGCTATCAATCTCACAACGCAACGTGACGATTGCTCAGTATTTTCACAAGGTCAAGTCGATATGCCGTGAGATTAGCGATCTCGATCCGAAGTCCGTCATTGGAGAGGCTCGTATGAAGAGGATCATCATCCACGGGTTGAGATCGGATTACCGAAGCTTCGTGATTGCTGTACAAGGATGGCCTGTTCAACCATCACTTGTAGAGTTTGAGAATTTGCTGGCAAGCCAGGAAGCGATGGCTAAGCAAATGGGCGGCGTCACACTAAAGAACGAAGATGAGAACCACCTCCTGTTGACACATGAAAAATGGGTGGCCAAGCAGAACAAGAATTATGGAGCTGAGTCTTCTTCAAGCTCGTCGAGTCGTGGCGGGTACGGCGGAGATAGTCGAGCACGTGGTAGAGGCCGAGGACGAGGGCGAGGTCGTGACATGCGAGGTCGCGGTAGTAGCTCACCTCGCCAGGAAGGCACCACGGTCCGAAGAGACAAGAGCACGGTGAAGTGCTACAATTGTCAGAAACTCGGGCACTATGCATCGGAATGCCGCAGTAAGAAGCACGGCGATGAAGCAAATCTGACAAGATTTGACGAAGATGAGCAAATGCTGATGTTTGCCCAGCAAGAGAAGAACATTGAAGTGCAGAGAGACGAGGAGACGAGCGTCGGAAGCGAGATCGACGCTGTGCCCAGGCGAGAATCGGTCAGAGAGAAGACCGACCGGGAGGAGCCAGTCGACGTGAAGTCGAGCCTGGATCCCGAGATGATGATGGCCGAGAAGAGGCCCAGCCCGGAGAAGATGGCCGAAGAGACGGTCATGCTCATCGAGGACAAGGTTATTGCGAACCTCCTCGTAGACGGAGAGAAGAATGTCTATACCGACGTATGGTATTTAGACAATGGTGCAAGCAATCATATGACGGAAGATAGAGCTAAGTTTAAAGAGCTCGATGAAAAGATCACAGGGAGCGTGAAGTTCGGCGATGAATCGGTCGTCGAAATCAGAGGCAGAGGGTCCATCCTGTTCCAATGCAAGAACGGGGACCAACGCCTGCTTACCCAGGTGTACTACATCCCGAAGCTGAAGAGTAACATCATCAGCCTCGGTCAGATGACGGAGGTCGGCAACAAAGTGGTGATGGCCGGCACATACCTGAAGATGTGGAACCAAAGTGGCGCCCTGTTGATGAAGGTGAAGAGAACGCCGAACAGGTTGTACAAGATACTCCTAGAGACGGGCCAACCCAGCTTGGTTGTGGCACGCACGACTTGGGCACGTAAATTTCTACGCGCTCAAGATGATGGGAGAGAAGAGGATGGCCTTTGGGGTACCGAAGATTGAACACCTCAGCCAGCTCTGCGAATGCTGTATGGTCGCGAAACAGGCAAGAGTGCCATTTCCGATCAAGGCCAAGTTCCGAGCACAGCGACCCCTCCAACTGGTGCACGCTGACCTGTGTGGTCCAATCACCCCGGCCACTCTAGCCGACAACAAGTACTTCTTTTAACTTGTTGATGATTACAGCCGTTGGATGTGGGTTTATACACTCAAGGAGAAGAGTGGAGCCCTTGAAGTCTTCAAGAAGTTCAAGAGGCTCGTCGAGAACCAGTCTGGACATAGACTAAAGACCCTGCGAACAGATCGAGGTGGAGAGTTCACGTCCCAACAGTTCGGAGAATTCTGCAATGAAGAAGGAGTCAAACGCCACCTCACTGCACCGTACACGCCCCAGCAAAACGGTGTGGTCGAGAGAAGAAACCGGACTGTGATGGACACTGCAAGGAGTTTGCTGAAGAGCATGCAAGTCCCGGCGAGGTTCTGGGGAGAAGCAGTACGCAATGCGGTCTACTTGCTGAACCGGCTACCGACGAAGGCGCTAGGCGAGCGCACCCCTTACCAAGCCTGGAAAGGGAAGAAACCTCATCTAGAGCATTTACAGGTGTTTGGATGCACCGCACATGTGAAGAATGTGGGACCAAACCTCAAAAAGCTCGATGATCGGAGTCAACCAATGGTGTACCTTGGCGCCGTAGAAGGGAGCAAGGCACACAGGTTTTACGACCCCCGACGCGGCAAAGCGCATGTGAGCAGAGACGCCGTGTTTGCAGAGGAGAAAAAGTGGGAGTGGCGAGACGAGAACGGAGAGCCAGAACAAAACTCGGTGGAGTTTATACTCGAAGAGGAAGAGGCGATCGAGCAAGAAGAATGAGAGAATCCCTTCCAAGGACTAGCAACGCCTAGTTCGCCTGGAACCAGCACGACTGGAACCAGCTCACCGCCAGGCTCGCCTAACCTAGGATCAGGAATGAGCACCCCGATCCCAATGATAGCTAGTTCGGGAGGAACCAGCTCAGGAGACTCGTCGATCAAGGACGGACCAAGAGGGTTTCGTACCCTGTCCGACGTCTACGAAGAAGCACGAGAGCTCGACTTGAGCCCAGAAGAGCTCTTGCTGGTGAGCGCTGACGAACCAACCAGCTATCGCGAGGCAGCCACCGAGAAGGAATGGCAAGAAGCAATGAAAAGAGAACTGGAGTCCATTGAGAAGAATCAGACGTGGGAACTTGTCAACCTTCCAGGAGGTCACAAGTCCATTGGTCTGAAGTGGGTCTACAAGCTCAAGAAGGATTCAGAAGGAAAAATACTCAAGCACAAGGCCAGACTGGTCGCAAAGGGCTATGTGCAGAAACAGGGAATAGACTTTGAAGAGGTCTTTGCTCCCGTAGCCAGACTCGACACGGTCAGGCTCATCCTAGCCCTCGCAGCTCACCGAGGCTGGAAAAGTCATCACCTGGACGTAAAATCGGCGTTCCTAAATGGTGAACTAGAAGAAGAAGTCTATGTTGCTCAGCCGGAAGGCTTCGTCGACAAGACCGCCGAGCACAAGGTGTACAAGCTGTCAAAAGCTCTTTATGGCTTGAGACAAGCACCACGAGCATGTAACACTCGACTCGATAGGAGTATGAAAAGTCTTGGTTTCAAGAAGTGTTCCCAGGAGCAAGCGGTCTACACGAGGAACTCAAAAGAGGAGGCCCTCATCGTCGGTGTATACGTCGACGATCTGATCGTGACTGGATCCAGTGCAGGAGGCATTGATGGATTCAAAAAGAAAATGATGAAGGAGTTCGAGATGAGCGACCTCGGACTACTCTCATACTACCTCGGAATCGAGGTCGATCAGAAGAAGGAATTTGTCACGCTGAAGCAGTCGGCTTACGCGAAGAAAATTCTGCAGCAATTCAAGATGGCGGATTGCAACCCGAGCAAGTATCCGATGGAACCGAAGTTAAAACTCGGGAAAGACGCAGATGGAGAACCGGTGGATCCCACGGAGTACAGGCGTGTCATCGGGTGCCTTAGGTACTTAACCCACACCCGACCTGACATCTCATATGCAGTTGGCATGGTGAGTCGTCACATGGAGAGGCCTACTCGTTTACACCAACAAGTTGTGAAACACATCCTTCGTTACGTGAAGGGAACGACGAGCTATGGGATCCAGTACGGAAAAGGAAGTGGAGCTGAAGAATTGGTCGGTTTTACCGACAGTGATCTAGCCGGTGATGTCGATGACAGAAAGAGTACCGGAGGTATGACGTTTTACCTCAACGGGAATTTGATCACCTGGCAGTCTCAAAAGCAGAAAATTGTGGCTTTATCGTCTTGCGAAGCAGAGTTTATGGCAGCGACCGCAGCGGCGTGTCAAGCATTATGGCTCAGAAATTTATTGAGTGAATTGACCGGAGCCGAGCAGAAGTCAGTGTCTCTCTACGTGGACAACAAGTCCGCGATCGCACTGATGAAAAATCCAGTGTTCCATGGACGGAGCAAGCATATCGACACTCGCTTTCACTTCATTCGCGAGTGTGTGGAAAACTGAGAAATCATCGTGGAATTTGTCAGCACCAGAGAGCAGCGTGCTGATATTCTCACGAAGGCTCTAGCAAGAGTCAAATTCGCAGAGATGCGAGACTTGCTCGGTGTGAAGAACCTCGAGCCAAGTCAAGTTTACGGGGAAGAATGTGGTGATAAACTTGCCTCATTGAACTATTGAACTTGCCCATCACATAAACTCGTCTCATTGAACGAGTGATCTTGCCCATCGTTTTTTTGTTTTATTATAGTTTATTGTTAATTTGTGAGGGTAGAATTGTACTTTCTCATGTATTTGTTAGGCTATATAAAGCCAACACCAACATGTATTCAAATCACTCCAACATTGAAAGAAATAATAATTCTCTCACTTCATTTGTCTTCTTCCCGTTTCTCACTCATATATAATATTATATATATATATATATATATATATATATATATATATATACATAAAGAGTGAGTGTGTGACATTGAGTGGAAAAGTGTGGTTCTTAGTAATTGTGATAAAAGTTCCAAATTATTTTGGAACTAACAAGATATACAAGAAGAGAATCGATGAGCTGAAGGAAGAAGTGAATGTCATATTGGCGGAGAAAGAGAAAGATCATTTAGCTGAGTTGGAGCTTATTGACACATTGCATAGGCTTGGAATATCTTACCACTTTCAGAATAAAATCGATGTCATTTTGAAGGGTGGTCATCAAACATGGAACAAAGGAAACTTATATAATATTTCTCTTAAGTTTAGACTTATGAGACAAAATCTATGCTCTATGACTTCAGGTGCGTGGAAATTGATTTTGGTAAATTACATTTTTGTTTTCAAATCTGGAACCGGATTTCAATGTTTTTGAAAATTAAAAATCAAAACCCGGTTAGAAAAATTGGTTTATTAAAAAAATGTTATTGAGGTGTGCCTCGGCAAGGCGTCGGGCTAAAACGCCCTAAGACTTTCACCTTGGCGACGAAATGCGGGGCGATCGCCTTGGCATCAGGTCTCACTCCTAATATGAAACACTTCTGAGGCGCTTTTTCTTAAGTAGTGCACTTTTAGTCTTTTTTATATTTCTCATCCTCAATTTTATTTTCATTCAATGACCGTTCAATCTCTCGTTTTAAAATCTCACACACAACTCTTAGTTTTCATTTGAAATATAGTTAGTAATAATTAATTCTTATGTTTGAAAATGAGTAATAATCGTATGTAATTTAAAATAGATTTAAAAGTTTTTTTTTCGGGTTTCTTGATAAGTTTATTTGATTTGTTTGCTTCAAATATTAAAGGAAATTATTTAGTGTATGCTTGTTTGATAAACATTACTTTTGTAAAATTAAATTTTAATTATTCGGCTCTGACAGTCCCAAACCAATCCAACCCGATTTTTTTTAGGTTGTATTTTATAGAGTTTTTTGTGAATTCTATATAAATGGGTTAGGTCCTCGTAAAATTTTGACATGGCCCAACGCACCCCATGCTCAACCAACTTTGAGGCGTTCACATGAGAGAGAGCTCCTTTCAAACGTTTTTTATTGGGTTGGGTCCTTGTAAAATTTCGACAGCCAACCCACCCCATACTCAACCTACTTTGAGGCGTTCACGTGAAAGAGAGCTCCTTTCAATCTTTAAAAAAAAATCTCGAGTGACAGAGATAGATATTTCCTTTCTAAGTTTATATCTTTAGGATAATACTTGCGTCATAAACTTGAGTCAAATTGTGGCCATTAAAAAATATATTTTATTCTCCTTTTGATGCTTCGGCCCATTAAAATGGGCCAAAGCATCAATTTATTTTTATTTTTTTAAAATACCAGAGCATCAATTCTGAACTTAAAGAACCCTGAGACTAATCAGTTTACTAATTAAAACTTAACATAACTTTCTTTTTTTACGATACATGTTGTCTCCCTCGATTATAGTAAATATATATTTTATAATTATAAATTTTTTATATTATTGAGGCTTACGCCTCAAATGCCTTGAGGCTTACACGCTTAGGGGGCACGATGGCAATACGCCTCGAGGCTTAAATAAGTTTTTTTGAGCATTAATTTTGAACCCGGATTCGGATCAAAACTAAATACTGAATAGAGTAACAAATTACAGCAATTCGGTCAATTTTGAATATAAGAGATTAATTGGTATATATTCTATCAACGCATATTAAGTTGTTCTAGATCATAAAATCATATATTACACTAAGATAATATACTATCAACGCATATTAAGTTGTTCTAGATCATAGAATCATATATTACACTAAGATAATATAACACTCTTATCAGCGGTATATGTAGAACCATATTACAGGGATTTTATTATTATCAATTTTAAATTGACGATATATAATGTGTGCTTAAGTTTGTCAATACCTCTTAATTAATTTTTTTTAAATCACTTTATATGTCATTTGAACACTATATATCTATTTAGCAATTAGTACATATGATATCCTTTTACTTATACATAAGATGTATAGTATGTTGGGTTTCCAAATAAATAAATTTAAGAAAATCAATATACGTTCTTACGTATGTTTTTGGAGTGACAAAATTTTGCCTATCGCAGAGTGCTTCAAGACTTTCAAGGATGAAAGTGGATATTTCAAGTCAAGCTTGTGCAAAGACATCAAAGGACTGCTTTCTCTATACGAAGCTTCGTACTATTCATTCAAGGATGAGACTCTCTTGGATGAAGCCAGAGATTTCTCTTCCAAACACCTCCAAGATTTCATCAACAATCACAGCAAAGATCATAATAATGATGATGATGATGATGAATATGATCTTGTCGTTTTGGTGGGCCATGCCTTGGAGTTTCCTCGCCATTGGAGTATGTTGAGATTGGAAGCAAGGTGGTTCATTGATGTGTATGGGAAGATGCAAAGCATGAACCCTACTGTGCTTGAGCTTGCTATACTCGATTTCAATGTCGTTCAATCGATCCACATTGAAGATCTAAAATATGTATCGAGGTAAAATAACCGGATTTTTGTAGTTTTTTTTCTTCGAAATTGAATACAAATATTCGCACGAATTATCATACTTTATGATTTTCCCTGTATTAATTTTCTGCATCAAATTTTTGTAACATGTTAACCTTTTGCGTCAAAATTTGATTACAATTTTTTATGTACCTCTTGATCTACTAATTTGTATAAAATTATTCCTATTTTAGCCAATTTTCTAACTTCTATAACTTCCTCCCTCTCTCTATGTTTCCTCACAGTTGCATTTTTTAATTTCCAATCCTTCTTTATTCATAAAACCTTAAAACCCATCAAATTATGGAAAATATATTTATTTGTCTTTTAAAATTTAACGTGAGATAACCATTACAAATTTAATAAATATATATATGCATTAAAACTCAATATATATCTGAAGAGGGTTGAACTTGTTAAAATCGTGGAGAAAGGTGGTGGAGCAGCACAAGGCTGGGAGAGAAGTGTCCATTTGCGAGAGACAGAGTGGTGGAGAACTTCATGTGGGCTGTGGGAACCGCATTCGAGCCACGGTTCGGGTATTTCCTGAGAATGCTTACACGCATCGGCTGCATAATCTGCATGGTCGACGATGTCTTCGATGTCTACGGCACACCGGGTGAGCTCAAGCTCTTCGGTGATGCTCTCGTCAGGTAATTTGTCACATTCCAGCATTCGATTATATTATACTTTTGTGACCCTCGGACCTTAAACCAAGGCGACAAATAATTATTCAAAACTTACAAGATAATTTTTTTTAATAAAAATAGATGGATCGTTTTTTAGTACATACATGTTGTGATATTTTCGGTGTCGAATACTTGCGGATTACGAATAATATATTAATATATATGTATATATCGTCTCCGTGGCTCAAATTCTAGACAATCAATCCATGGAAAATAAAATATGGAGACAAGATAATTTATCCAGGTTTAGCCCAAATCATTTGTCATACTTTCTGCTTAGAGAATGGTTTTACTAATCAAATCCATCAGAGATTAAAAATATTACAAGCTCTCTTATTTTCTTTTTTCTCTTAGTGCTTATCTCAAGTTAATGTTGTCCACTTCATAAAACCAAAGACTAAGCTTTAAAAAACCCACAACCACAAGCGGGAACACTTATTATTAAAGCCACGTCACTATATATATATAGATTAATAATAACATCGTATAACATAAGCGAAAGAAATACAAAGTCCTGCTAAATGTTATTTTTTTAGGCTGGCACTAATAGCATCTTTCTTTGTTTAATTACTTTTCTCTGATATGTTTTATATGTATATATAATTATATAGGTGGGATCAAAATGCAACACATGAGCTACCGTATTACATGCAAGTATGCTTCTTCGCGACCTACAATTTCATAAACGAAATGGTATTTGACGTGCTCAGAGACCAAGACGTCCTTGTCAACGAATACCTTAAGAAAAAGGTAGTATATATATATATATAATATTTTAAGTATCGTAGAACCTCGTTAAGTTATACCTTTTATATATATATATAACTTAGATTAAATTGTATTTTTGTTTAAAAGTCCAATTAACTAAATTAATAATTCACTAAATTTATAAGATAATAAAATATAATATATATAATATTTTAAGTATCGTAGAACCTCGTTAAATTATACCGCATCGATCTATAACTTCGTTGTATTTTTATTTAAAAGTCTAATTAACTAAATTAATAATTCTCTAAACTTATAAGATAATAAAATTTACTCAAGGATTTGAACCAAAGCCATGAAGGCTTTTAACCACTAAGCTACACAAAAATATTGAATTTACATTGTCACAATAAGTATCCATATCCAATCTAACAATTAGTGACAGAATTTTATTCGATTAGCATGCATGACTTTTCCAAGCTGGTCTCACGTTAAATTTTTTGAGCCGGACTCGGTATGACTTCTTCAGGACGGCCTTGAGTTGATTTTTTTTCCTGGCCCGGGTTGACTATTTTCGTTCGGGCTCGAGTTGACCCAGCCAAGAAAATCAAACCAAGACAAGTCTAAAAGAGTCAGCACGAGACTGACTCTAAAATATTCAACCCTAGCCCGGTCAAAAAAAGTCAAACCGATCCTGCCCACAAAAGACAAACCGAGCCCGGCCCGTAAAAGTCAACCCGAAACTGCCACGCGTGATAATCAAATAAAATTCATGTCACTTATTCTTATATTAGTTTGGTATATAAGTAATTATCTTTTATAATTTAGAATCAATAACCTTGTCTAGCGAATGTTGGTTCCCAAGAAGTAATCACCGCCAAATAAATCACAAACAATAAGCAAACACTCGGAAAAGAATCCGCGTTATAAACGCACAGTACTGCTGCTTGCAAATTATCACAGACAACCCAGTCAATGATATTATAATCAATGGTGATAAGTGCGTAAAGAGAGTAAACAACATGTGAAAATTAAACTACTTCTGCACAGGGACGGATCCACGGCCACCAGTACAGGGGCTGTAGCCCCCCTTCATTTTTCCGATCTAATAGAGCTCGACCTCGTCGTGGTTCCATATTATGTCCAACTTAAACCAATAGCCCCCCTATTTTTGTGACGTAGATGCTTAAAGGAGAGCATTTTATACTGTTTATAATTTTTTTTTATTATCCTGAGAAGAAGAAGATGAATAGAAGAAAAAAAATCACAGAAGCGACTTAACGGTCTAAGTTGAAGGAAGAAGATGAAGTTTTTTCCCTTTAGTATTTGTTTTACTTTTACTTACTGGCTGTTACTTTTAGCTTCTTGGGTTTTGCAATGACTCTACAGTTATTTTATATTTTTTTAATTGATTTGATACTTGATTGATGTCGCTCTAGTACTTTTGCATATCGATCAATTTATTTAATGTTTTAAACAATATTTGTGCAGAATTGTTCGATGTTCTTAAATAAACATTAAAATTTTATTTTATTGTGAAACTAAAAGACTAAAGAACATGTGAAATTGTAAACCACTAATACTATATTGTAAACATGCAAATGTATAAATATTTTTTTATTAAAAAAAGTGTACAATACATAACGACAATATTATATAATTTCAAAACACTATATATATATATATATATATATTATATATAATTAAAAGGGAAAAATCCTTAATAGGAGTAGAGAAAAAAAACTCAGCTCCCCGACCCGATTTAGTAACATATCACTCTTTAATCTCCAGTGGACCGACCTAATTAGGGGCTATATTCTGGAGGCGAAATGGTTCTACAAAGAATACACGCCCAGCTTCGAAGAGTATATGGAGAATGCTCGGGTTTCAATTGGAATTCCTAACGTTCTATCACATGCTTGTTTTTGGGTTACCAATCCCATATCAAAAACCACCATCGACTGTTTGATGGAGAATCCCAGCATTCTGCACCACTGCTCGATTCTCACCCGACTCGCAAATGATTTAGGGACTTCCCCGGTGAGAATGAATTACTTATTGCTATTAACGTATCCTTGAATATGAATTCCAAATTTCAAATTAATTTTTTTTTCTAGAATTCACATATACAAAAAATAATTTTACATTTATACCCATATTAAACGACTACAATGTTGATTTTTTACACGATATCGATACAATGATCAGGGGCGGGACCTCCCTAAACCTCAAAAGTTTGGGTAGTCCTCTTTTTAAGTTCTAAATTTGATTTACATTAAATTTTATATTGTAGTAAATAGAAAATAGTAAGGGTGAAACTGAAACTTTCCCAAGAAAAAATGGCGTTTGGTTATGGTCCTCGAGACCAGTTTCTTGTTTTATTTAAACAGTGTCATATTGGTTTCGCAGACCACGTTTGGTTACCAGTTTTCTCTGTTTTCTGAGACCAGTCTCGCAGACCATTAAAATTTTAATGAAGGAAAACAGAAAACGATTTGAAGTTGTTTTTTGTCTTTGATCTTCATCTCAATCGTTGAAAAATAAAACCATAATAATATATTATCATTCTATAATAGTACTAGATTATTTATTATAATATATTAACTATGAAGTTAACTTATATAATAAATTATTAAAATCAATTTTATATAATTATATATTTTAAAGATATTACTACCATATTAATAAATATACTTAAATTATGTATATTATTAAATACTAACTTAATTACATTGGTATAAACTCTTGAAACGGAATATTTACTACTTTTTATATTACATTATTTAAACATGTAACTAGAGTCATGAAATATACATAATTTTTGTGTTGTGGCAAATATTTTTTAAACATAATATTAATATATATTACTTTTAAATAAAATATACATTCTTTTTAGTAACATAAATTGGATTTATTGCATTTTTTTCATTTAAATTCAACGATTAACAAAAGACTAACCAAACAGTGTTTCAAAAATCAAACTCCCAAACTGGTTTGGTAGACCAAACTCTCATACTGGTTTCTCAAACCAAATTGTAAAACTGGTTTCCCAAACCAATTAACCAAACGCCACCACTTTTTTTCGTCCCTTGCTCCAAAAAAACTGGGAATTTTTTTTGGGTATCGGTTCCAGTTCCAGGAACGGTTCCCGGTTCTAAATTTCTTTAGGTATCGGTTCCGGTTTTCAGTTTCGAAACCGGGAACCGGGAAGTACCGGTTCCCGGTTTTAAGCTAAAGTTTGATTTTTTTGAAAAACTAGTCCGGAACCGGAACAAAACCTGAAGACGGTTGTAAAATTTTCACCCTTTAAAAATAGAAGAGAGAGATGGATCAACTCTTTCAGTATAACTGATTAGTACATTCATACGCACATTAATGTAGCCCTGCATTCGTATATTTTGCTTTCTTCCCAATCCATCGCTGTGATTATTCAGGTGGAGATAGAACGAGGCGACGTGTCCAAATCCATTCAGTGCTACATGAAGACGACGGGCGTCACCGAGGAGGAGGCTCGGAAGCATATCAAGTACTTGATCGGCGAGACCTGGAAGCAGATGAATGAAGACCGTGTTGCCAAGGCTCCCTTCTCTCGGGTCTTCAACGATGTAGCCGCGAACATCGCCAGGAGCGCGCAGACAATGTATCAGCACGGCGATGGCCACGGTGCTCAACAGGACTTCGATGTCACCAAGAACAGAGTTCTCTCCATACTCGTCAACCCCATTCCTTATCAGCTTGAAAACTGAAAACCCTAGGCACTAAATATATACACATATATATAATATGATATAAAACATGCGTAAGTGTTTGGTATGGTCAAGCTTTCTACGTTTGTGTTTGTCGTGTTCTGCATGCATGGCACTGCTTAATTAGCGTTATGAATAAGGTCTTGGAGGTTGTATGGGTCAAGAGAATACTATAAGCTCATCGCGCTGCTGTTCAATGAAATTAGATTTTGATTAAGTTTCTCAAATGCTCTAGACTCGCTTGGATATGTTCAATTATTTTTGTAGTTTGTATTAATTATTTTGCCTGTATTTCTTAGCTTGTAAATCAAAAGCCAAATTCAATATATATATATATTAAAGGGTAAATGAGCCAAATGCCCATTTGTGACTCAAGGTTTCGAAAAAATACCCATTTCTATTTATGGTAACTCAAACAACCCTTAATTAAAATATGGACCAATATATCCTTCGAATTAATTAATTAATATTTAGCATTTAAATTATGTTTAAAATTAATTAACAATTCGAATTGTTAATAAAATCAAAATCATTTTTTCCTTAAATGTATCTAAATTGAATAACTAATTAATCTTAATCATTCCTTAATTTTATTTTATTTTTTTATGTTTTCTCCATATTAATCAACATGCTAACGAATACTGTATATATAAACCAATATCAAACTGTGAAATTATTTACCAATATCAAACTGTATATATAAACCAGTATGTTAATGAATCGTAAATATCAACACGAATTTAGTATATGTATATACCAATATAAAACTGTAAATGTAATTACCAAAATTGTATATAAATATACCAATACTTAATACGGGAGCATTTTTTACAAATCGTAAATATCAATATGAATTTAGTATATGTATATACCGTTATCAAACTGTAAATTTAATCACCAAAAATGTATATCTTTATACCAAATCTTAATACGAGGACTGTTTGTGTGAGTCGTAAATATCAACATGAGTTTGGTATATGTATATACCAATATTAAACTGTAAATATATTTATGAAAATATATACAAAAATCGTGTAAATCCATTTACCCCTCCAACCAATACTACCACTCAAAAGGTTTGGTAAAACGATTTACAAAAATCACTCCATTTTTTATCCGGCGACTGCACGATTTTGGGCGAACTAAATTTCGAAAATATATTCCAGAATCGTGTAAATTCATTTACCCATCCAACCAATGCTACCACTCAAAAGGTTTTGTAAAACGAATTACAAAAATCACTCTGTTTTTTATCCGGCGACCGATAGGCGGCGACTACACGATTTTGGGCGAACAAAATTTTGGACTTACAATATTAGAGGTTTAGTAGAGAAGCCGGCGCGAGGGAGGGCGACTGCGACTGACATCGAAGGCAACGGCGACGGAGGGAGATGGCGGAGCGAGTAACGACGGAGGAGGGCCCCGACAGCGGTGCCGGAGCGCCGGAGGAATCCGAGCGACGACAACGGAGAATGAGATCCAACGGATAAGGAAGTGCGACTGGGGAGGTGGCGCGACGGAGGAGGTGGCGCTACGGGGGAGGATGGGCGAAGAAAGAGAATCGGAGAGGAAGAAAGAGAACCGGAGAGGTGTCTTCGAAGGGAGACAAACGTGAGGGAGTGAGAGGAATAAATGTAGGATATAAGATTTATTTTTTTTTTGGCCAAAGTAACAAACTAATTTGAAATCTGATAAATATGAGAATAAATCAACCAAATTTTAAGGGAAATAAATTCAAAATTATTTTAAACGAAAATAAAAATTATAATTAAGAACATGGTTATTATGGTCCAAAATTTATGTAAAATGGACATAAATGAATTAACTTAAAGTATGGGCATTCTCTCAAACTTTAGATGATTTTTGGGCATTTCATGATTTTTTCTTATATTAAAATCTCTACAGGCTAATTATATTGGGATATGAAAACTTTATTATTATATCAAAATTATTAGTTTATTAAGAAAAATTTAATGATATTAGTTAGAGTTGGGATTAGTTACGATAAGATTATTAATTTATTGAATATTAATTTAACAAGCTTCCTATTGTGTAAGCTTTGACTATAGCTCTCTAGTCTAAGTTTATAACATACAAATATACTTATATAATATTTAAATATTACCATGTCTTCGGAAGAATTGGGAAAACTCATGAAAATGAACGGGATTCCTTCATTCAATATAGCCCTTATGTTATATGTATATATGTATATACACACGTGTGTGTATATATATATATATATAACGATTCAAATATCGTCGTCACACTTTGAAACTTTTCACTGCATTCTTAGAATTTGTCGATGTGCCTTAGAATTAGAATTCACCATCACGTCGGGAACTCGCCGAAGTAAAGGTGTGAAATCAGGGACCGAATCACAAGTTTTCTTTAGACATTTATTAGTGGTGTTTATGATATAGGTATTGAAAAGAAGAGAACACGGCTTGTAAAGACTAAAGAGGAAATATTGACCAAATTCAACCCGGGACGTAAAAACAAGTAAATAATAATTTAAAAAAATAGCCGTCGAATTTTCTTTTAAATATTGCTCTCTGATCAGCTGCCTCGTGTTGTTTTACCAAAAGTAAAAGGTATTCCCTATATTTTTATTGTTATTATACATTGGAAGCAAAAGCTATACGCAAGCCGCCGGACGGACAGCGGCGGCGCGCGCGTGTGTGGTAGATTAGAACATTTGTGTGAGTCCTCCCCCATCCAAAAAATCCGATGATCCTGTTACGGGTATTTTTGCACGATTGATTTCTTGTTTAATTAACAAAAGCGAGAATTATTCAAGATAATTCTTCTTTTATTAATTATGGTTAATTTCGCCTAAAATATTGACCGGAGGTCCGTTTTCGAAAAACGAAGGTTCCCGATGATTCCAAAAATATCAAAACACCCAAAAACGACATAAAGTTTGCGAAAATCGACCTCGGGGACCACCCGAGGCCTCCGAGGGCCCTCCGGGACCCCCAGGTGGGCCCCATCGCCCTTCTGCAGAGCCCACAAGGGTCAAAGCTGACCCAGTCACGTGTCAGCACGCCACTGGGCGCGAGGGAAACGCCTCAGCCAACCACAGCGTGACACGTGGACGCTGAGTCAGCAAAACTTGGAGCCAAACACAACACATTTTCACTCGAGCAAACACTTGGGAAACGCCTCAAAAGCTCCCAAAACCCTCTCGAGACTTCCAAAAACCGATATTCACTCAAATATCCCGCTAATGTTGAGCGTCGGAGGTGAATCGGGGGGCAAAACCCTCGTTTCTCCCTGACCGCGGTGTTATTTTGTCAGGTCCCGGAAGAGAAAAATCCAACGAAAGCGGAAGCCCTGGTGAAATTCCTACTCGGTTCTTGGCCCGCCTGATAGGACCAGTTCTACGCGGTGTCCAGTCTATCCCCCCAGTCCATTGCGCGGCTGAGGGTATAGCCTGGAGACACGAGCCTGGGCCCACAATTCAGGACAAGGGGCCCGACTTAGGGGAATTTCCGCCAAGATCCACAAGACGACGTTGAGCCCGGCCCAACACGAGCAATTGGGCCGCTAATGGATTGAAGCATTTTTCTGCATCAACATTTTGGGGCTAGAAGGAGGGGCTCACGAGTCTAAGCCTCGAGTCCCTGCCAGCACATCTGACCACCGCGGTCGGTCCACACCCAATACGGTGCACGCACTCCGCGTCACCATCGACATGGTTTCTGCCACGCTGCAGAACCTTCCCGCCGTGCATATATATATATACACACGCATATATATACACTTATATATCACATATATATGCTGCAAAAAGTAAATATATATAATAGTAATACCCATATATTACATATATATATATATATCTCGTATATATGCAAATATATATTCAGCAAAGCAAATATATATTATATTTTCATATATATTACATGTATATCCCATACATATACGCTTTATATATATGCAAGAAACAAACTTGATCAGCAAGAAATTAAAAGCCTGATATACATGTATATATACATAAATATATATTATACACAGATACATACAAACCAATATATGTATGTAATACATACACAAAGGCAGAGAGCGAGGCGGACTTCGGCAACACGACGAGACCGTCGTCGTCTCGCCGGAATAGCCCGCGAAGCCACTCGCAACCACGGCATCGCGAAAAAGCTCTCGTCAAACGCTCTCCTTGACCAGAGCACCGTGAACGTGTCTTCACACGCCAATAAACCTCAACATCGGCAACCTCCGGGAGCCATCGATGGACTCGCCGCTGCTCCAAACTACTCCGTGCACGAGAAGCCCCACGTAAATGGGACACGTGACCACGTCGCCGGCGCCGGAATTGGAATCCCTGCCGCCGTGACTGCAGGAAAATCACGGCAAAAACAGGTGCGGACAACCCCCGCCGCGAAGCGAGCCCGCTGCTCTGAGCTCGCCAACTGTTCGGGATTGCGCCGGTCAGCTCCGGCACGAATGCGACGACCTCGAGGTGACCTTCCGGTGCGTTTCTCCACCGCCGCGAACGGCTTCGTCGCTGCCTGCAATTTCGCGCACCACGGAGGAAAGCCCGGTCAACATCGTCGGTCTGTGAATCCTCCGATCCGAAGTAAGGACACGGCCACGGCGAACCCGGCGTCATCGATGGGCTGGCTGCACCCCTCGCCGTCATCGCCCTGCCCGAGGTCGAGAGCTCGCTCCACGAGCTTCCGCTGCCCCACGTCGCACGCAAAGGAGATCCGCCACCAAAGCGCTCGCCCGGAACACCTGCGCCACGGCGATTGACGGCGAAGCTTCGGCGGCCTTAATAGGCGACGGCGGGAAGGCAGAGAAACAAGCTCCCTTGCGAAGAAGAAAAACAATCTTCTCACGCTCCAAGTTTTCATAAAAAAAAATAATAAAAAATGTGTACACGTATAAGTATAAAGAGCCCGCGGTGACGGCTCTATCATCGAAGTTTGAGGTACGGATTTCGAAGTTCAAAATTGACGGCCAAAGCCTAAAGCCCGAAGATGAAGCAAAGAGCCATCGCGGTCACTCTGACGATCTCGACGAGTGTCGTGGCCACCCCAAAATCCGAGAATGGCCAGGATCTCAATCCCGCCAACTCGGCAAAAAGTCTGAACGCTCAAAGCGTCACTCGACACGCCAAGCCACGCATAGTGACACGACATCCGGCTAGCCTCCCACGACATCGCCCTTCTGCAGAGCCCACAAGGGTCAAAGCTGACCCAGTCACGTGTCAGCACGCCACTGGGCGCGAGGGAAACGCCTCAGCCAACCACAGCGTGACACGTGGACGCTGAGTCAGCAAAACTTGGAGCAAAACACAACACATTTTCACTCGAGCAAACACTTGGGAAACGCCTCAAAAGCTCCCAAAACCCTCTCGAGACTTCCAAAAACCGATATTCACTCAAATATCCCGCTAATGTTGAGCGTCGGAGGTGAATCGGGGGGCAAAACCCTCGTTTCTCCCTGACCGCGTTGTTATTTTGTCAGGTCCCGGAAGAGAAAAATCCAACGAAAGCGGAAGCCCTGGTGAAATTCCTACTCGGTTCTTGGCCCGCCTGATAGGACCAGTTCTACGCGGTGTCCAGTCTATCCCCCCAGTCCATTGCGCGGCTGAGGGTATAGCCTGGAGACACGAGCCTGGGCCCATAATTCAAGACGAGGGGCCCGACTTAGGGGAATTTCCGCCAAGATCCACAAGACGACGTTGAGCCCGGCCCAACACGAGCAATTGGGCCGCTAATTGATTGAAGCATTTTTCTGCATCAACAGACCCTAAGGGCCCAAGCCCTTGTCCCTAATATTTGGTATATAAACATCACCAAACTCTTATCATCTATCAATTTGGGACTTTTGTTATTCAACTAACATCACACATTCACACTTAACATACACTTCACCTAATAAATTAACTTAATATTATACACTTCAAATAATATTATACACTTAACATACATATTAACTTCACCTAACATACATATACACTTAATATATATATATATATATTCATTTAATATTATATTCTTCAACTAATAATAAATTTGTTAACATACATACACAATTTACATGCATATTCACTTATTATAACACACTTAACATATTCACTTCACATAATAATTTGACTTAGTATTATACACTTCAACTAATAATGTGACTTTACATTATACATTTCACCTACATATTTAAATTACAAATGTGTTTTGTTATATACAATTATATCTTGTATTTATTAAATATGTAGTTTTGAACCTATATAAATATCATGTTTAAATACTCAAATATTTTTTACAAAATATCTGTCAAAAACCCCATCGGCATGCGGTATGCCCATGCGGTATATGCGGTATATGCGGCATGCGGCATGCCCTTTTTTTACCATTTGCTCATCGACATACCCATCGGCAAGCGATATATCCGTGAAACGGAAAATGCGAAACGACATCGGCAAGAGGCATTTTAAACCTTGCCTCTTACTCCCAGTCCCACGCAACTTAGTTTTCTTATATTCTTTTATGTTTTTTTATCTACTTTTTTACACTTTCATTTTAGTCATATATGAAGATTTTTATTTTTATGCTCAGAGCTTCAATCTAATAAAGCTAAATAGGATTTAATCTTCCATCTAACATTTTATACATCCCGTGTGACCTGTAGTATTACCTTATTACAATTATAATTGTAAAGTCGATATATTTCTTTTTGTTTTCTTCATATAACTATCAACGTATATGTATAATTAGAAAGTAATATGTATTCTCATTTTTTTTTTAAATTCAGTGCGACATGATTTGATAAATCACTATTTAGTTAGAGAGTGTTAACAAGTTGTTTATTTTTTATATAAATTAGTTAAAAAAATTAAGAATAGTTCATTTAGTGAATAGCTCGCCACCCCCGACATTTAATCCTGGGTCCGCCCCTATATATATATATATATCATCTAGTGGATATATTATAAGCAAAAGGTGTATATGCAAAAATTAAATATGTGCACAAAGCCATCAACTAAAAGGCTCAATCATTGATTATATCGGTCGTGAAATGCATGCGTAATGGTGTTTAAGCATACGTCAGGCTCGACATGTGAGACTGAAAGGCCCCCTCGAGTACAACTTGGTGAGTTTATATATATAAATATACGGGCTAACTCGATTAATTATATACTTTATTATATACTTCTATTTTTTCGTAGATATAATTCGATTAATTATTGGGCAGACAAGATAATCTGGGGTCTAAGTGACACAATAACGAAATTATAGACCTTGGTACGTATAATCAGGGCCGGCCCTGAGGCTTACAATGGATTAGTGAATTTGGGTCCCCACGTGGAAGAAAAAAATTGTATTGTGTTCAACTTTTAAAAATTGGGGGCCCGAAAATCAATATTTGACTAGGGCCCCGTCAAATTCAGGGTCGGCCGTGCGTATAATTTCACAAAGACAATATTGACTGTCATGTTGCAAGTGGGTACCATTTAGAGAAAATAAATGTCGAATTTGTTCCCGATCACCTTATCTATTAATTCTTCACCAATATTTTTTAGTCTCATTGCCGTTGTCGAATTTTAGCTAACAATATGAGTACCGGTGACGAAATAATCTGGCGAAATGGTGACTACAAACCAACAATTTGGAGAGCTGACTACATCGAATATTTGGAGATACAATTCACAGTAATTTTCGAATAATTGCATTTATGGTCATAATTATAACACAAATCAATATATGATTAAATATATATATATACCTACCAAATAATAGTTTTTTTTTAATCAAGAGAATGCATGTATAAGTTAATGTCATTTTCTTACTCTGTTAATTAGATTTTGATAATAGATTGTAGCTCATTTTACAATCTGACTTCTTTTTTTTTTTTATAATGCTCGTCCCACAATGTTACCCAACAAAAAACATGACTTTTACCGGAGAAAATGCTTTGTTTTGCTTGTTCTTTTTTTGCGCCGGCAAAAGTCTCGTACTGTAGTTTACTTATGGTATAATATTATATCATTTAGTTACTATATTATATTAGGAGCGGAAGGACATACAACCAGATCGGTACTACAATGATACAATATACATATTAAATGTTAAAAAAAGAGTTACCAAAAAATTATATTTTTAATGTTATCGATAATTTTTTTTATATATTTTTTCACATTTAATTCTAGATTATACTTATTCAATATGATTCTCATTGAATTTTTTATATATATATTTTCACGTTTTAATCTAAATTTATTCATGTATAGAATGATCCATTACATGTGTGATAGGGAGAGTTGTACAAGAAGATCGGATCGATGAGCTCAAGGAAGAAGTGAGGGTGATATTGGCTGAGAAAGCAAAAGATCCTTTAGCTGTGTTACAGCTTATTGACACAATGCAGAGACTTCGAATATCTTACGATTTTCAGCATCAAATCGATACCATTTTCAAGGGGACATGATCAAACATAGAACACAGACCAGTTATATGGTCTATGACTTCAGGTACGTTCGTTGGAACTTGTTCCATTATTAATACGTGTTAAATATCATGCGGTCGGGCTTCCACTTTAAAATCAATTGACAATGGAGAGAATAATATTATTTTAATAATAATATATATCACATGTCATTGAAGAATATACATTTACTTGTTGTAGAGTGCTTCAAGGCTTTCAATGATGAGAGTGGGCTTGAAGCCAAGCTTGTGCAAGGACATCAAAGGACTTCACACTCTCTATAGGAAGCTTCGTAATCGTACCACTCATTCAAAGATGAGACTATCTTGGATGAAGCCAGAGATTTCTCTACCAAACACCTCCATAATTTCATAAACAATCACAACAAAGATTATCATGATCTTGTCGTTTTGGTGGGCCATGCCTTGGAGCTTCCTCGCCATTGGAGTGTGCCGAGATAGGAAGCAAGGTTGTTCATTGATGTGTATGGGAAGACGCAAACCATGAACCCCGTTGTGCTTGAGCTTGCTATTCTCTATTTCAATTTCGCTGAGTCGATCCACATCGAAGATCTGAAAGATGTTTCGAGGTTAGAACTAATCTAAAGAGTCATATCATTTTTCCATAAGTTTGGTATCAACATATAAAAACTAGTATCTACGTTTATATCCCCTAGTATATTATCCTCAATGAGAATGTTTGAAAATTCAAGCAAAAATATTATTTTGGTCTCTTTCGTCACATTGGTTGTCTTGTAAGATTATTGTCCTCAAGTCAATCAAAATTGAGATTACGAACTTAAGTGCAACAAAAACGTTAAGTTAGGGACTTTCACTGGTAATTTTACATTTTCTTTCTATTTTTTTTAATTATCTCCACATTAGCCCCCGAGGGGCGGACATGTGGCGTGATTGGAGTTGTTTGGCTACAACAAAAAATGTAATGTTAGTTAGGGAGTTTTACCATCAAATTTTAAAATATATAGACTTAAGTACAACTAAAGCGTAATGTTAAGGATTTCTACCTTAAAAAATTAAAAACAAGAATTTAAGTGCAACTAAAGCGTTACGTTATAGAGTTTTATCGCAAATAACCTTTATATTTTATATTTCTAACTTCTTGAACCTAATTACAGATATTAAGATCCCTAGTCCTAATTAAAATTCCCCAGCTTCCAAGATTTATACATTGGTGCAACGCCATTTTATACTATGCACACTAAAAACTCAATTTTTAAAAAACTTAAAAAAAATATATTTTGTTGTCTATCTTAATTGCTTATCTTGAAACTACTGACTAATTTATAAGGTGGTGGAGCAAGACAAATTTGGGAGAGAAGTGTCTCTTCGCGAGAGACAGAGTGGCCGAGAGCTTCATGTGGGCCGTGGGAACAATATTCCTCCCGTAGTTCGGGTTTTGCCGGAGAATGATTACACGCCTCGTGATTCTGATTACTGTACTCGTTGACGTCTTTGACGTCTACGCCACGCCCGACGAAATCAAGCCCTTTGGGGATTCACTCGTCAGGTACTTGGTCAATACTCAATGGTCACCCTAGCTCGCTAATTTAGGCTAATTTGCTTGGAATTTAAATATTAGAGTAAATATTACTACCTATTTAGCTTCACTTTCTAGTTCTATCACACACGTATATATACATATCTCTTTTTGTTTTGCAATAAACTATTTTTATCCTTTTGTAGATGGTGGTGTATGTAGATTGGATGTGCGATAGCGATGAACTACCATATTACATGCAGATCATATGCTTCCTCATCCTCGACACTTATAATTGTGTCAACGATATTGCTTTCGATATTCTCAGAGATCACGGAATCCTCGTTAACGACATACTAAAGAAATTGGTACGCCCAATTCAAATTATTATATTTAATTAACCAACTAGTTGTGTGATGTAGGCCGGAATATAGGAAGATGGAAAACGCTAAGGTTTCAAGCAAGAATACTCAATTTTTCATTCATAAAATAATTTGCCGTACATGTTTAATTGACCTAGATATATAAAGAGATAAAATCTAACTACTTGCTAATAAAATGCCAACCCTAATCGAAATCAAAAGGATATAGTCAAATATATATACAACTAACTAACAATAATAATTAAATGTACCGTAAATAAAACAATGAAATATACTAATAGTGGATGTGGGGAATTAGCGCTGGGGAGGGGCTGGAGCGAGGCGGGGTTTGCGCATGGAGCGGTGATGGGCGCTCCGCGGGGCTGTTGTGCATTCGGTGGAATCGGACTATATCCATTGCGCGACTGTTGTTTCTCGATCGCAAGGGCGCGTTGGTGCTCCTCGGCCACCGTCACGGGATCAAACATATTCAATACATATTGGATTTGGACGCGTAACCCGCCGATGTACCGGGAGACATTTTGGTCCACCGTCTCGGCGATGTCGTTTCGTGCCAATAACATGAAAAAATCATTCGAAGAGTCTGTCACAGAGTGAGTGCGTTGGCGAATATTTTGCAAACTTTGACAAGCGTGCGCGTATAATTGTAGGGCAAAAAGCGGCACGCATATGTTTTTTCATTTTCTCCCAATCTGAAATTTTTGACTTACCGGATCTAGCGTGTTGTGTCTTTGATTGTGTCCACCATGCTGCTACGCGGCTGCGGAAACGCGTCGCAATGAAAGATGCTTGTCGATTTTTGGGGACCGCTTTGAAGTCCAAGACTTCATCGACCGTTGTGAGCCAGTTGAGGAATTTCTTGGCGTTGACATTGCCGTAAAATTCCGTGATCTCCATTTTGAACGTCGATTCCCAACGCGTATCGCCATCAACATCTCCTGCGCGTGGACGAACCGGGGGCCGGGGAACGAAATCTGGTGCGAAAGGGTTATCGTCGTCATGTTGTGACTCGTCAAGGGGGGCGGGCTGCGCTTCGGGTCGTTGTTGCACAAGCGCTTCGACAGAGCGGGTTAAAGCCTCCAACTGTTGATGAAATCCGACCAATTCTTCACGTCTATAAACGTCTCCAAGATCAGCATCACGATCAGGCAATCCTCAACGTCGGCCACGGCGCGCCATGACAGTTGTAGGCCGGAATATAGGAAGAAGGAAAACGCTAAGGTTTCAAGCAAGAAAGCTCAAATTTTTCATTTATAAAATAATCTGCCGTACATGTTTAATTGACCTAGATATATAAAGAGATAAAATCTAATTACTTGCTAATAAAATGCCAACCCTAATCGAAATCAAAAGGAAATAGTCAAATATATATACAACTAACTAACAATAATAATTAAATGTATCGTAAATAAAACAATGAAATATCCTAATAGTGGATGTGGGGAATTTGGATGTTTGCATAACCCATGCACAATCCACCGCATCATTGTGACTACTCTCTCATGGTGTAATCAACAATTTGTAGTAGTGATTACTGATTTATTAATGTGAATATAATATATATCATTTATTTTCTCTGTGGGCCTGCCAAATTGGGTCGTACATTGTGGAGGCAAATTGGTCTGAAAGGGGACACACGCCAGACTTCACGGATTACATGGAAAACACTTTAGTTTCAGTGGCGTTGCCTATGATTTTAACACAGGCTTGTTTTTGGGTCACAAATCCCATGACTTAAGAGACCATTCAGTGCTTGATGGAGAATCCCAGCATTGTTCGCCAATCCGCGATCATCTGTCGACTCGCCGAGGATTTGGGGAGGGCCTCGGTAAGGAAAAAAAAAATACATCGATTGAGTATTTTTTTTTTTTTGGTCAAAATACGTTTTTTGCCGACAATTTATAACAAAAATGATTTTTTATTAATATTACTTTAGTGGAAAATCTTTAATTATTTAATAAGGAAGGAACATTTAATAGATATTTATAAAAATTTAGGACGAAATTGATACACAATAATTAAGTACATGGGGCAAGCTAATACTAGTTAAAGTCAAGGAGGAAGTTGATAAAGGATAATTGAAAGAGATAAATTAATACAAATGATTATTTAACTAAAAGGAAACTAGCTAATAAAAAAAATTGGAGCGTTTATTTTAAATATGCATATTCCACACTATAAATTTAATATATCACTGAAAATTAATTATGTGGTATGGTGATTTAGGGGGAGTTAGAAAGATGCAACGTAGGCACATGCATGAGACGGGCGTCTCCGAGGGGGAAACGTTGCCACTTTTTACGGGCTTCCCCCTCGGCACATCAGCCACCTGATCAGCAACACATGGAAGCAAATTGAATGAAGACTGCGCTGCCAAGTCTCCGTTCTCTCGCATCTTCAAAAACGTGCTAATGAATGGTGCGAGGATCGCGCAGCCGATATATCAGCATGGAGACGGCCACGGCTCTGAGCAAGACGTCACCACCAAGGACCAAAGTGCTCTCCGTACTCGTCAATCCCATTGCTCATCAGCTCGGAAACAGCAAACTCTAGCAATTAACATAGATACCAGACATAAATATACATGTAGTTAAATTAAAATAAAGGTCTCGAGTTGATTTGTGTTTCGTGCTCTTCAATGAAATAACATTTTAAATAAGTTTTTCATATGCTCTCTTTAATCACATGAATGTGCTTATTTAGTTCTACCTTAATTTTTTTTAAGATGCTCTAATACTCTATTATTTTATTTTTTATTTTTTTCATGTGGGCTTTTTATATTGCTGCACTTTAAGAGTGTTATATATGCAGAATTGGTATATATTTTTGGGCTAATTTCAATGATATATGTCTATGTAAACCTGGTGTCCGAATAGGAAGAAGTAATACAAAAACTGATTAATAAAGGTCTCGAGTTGTTTTGTGTTTCATCAAATCTGAAAGATGAAATTTGGCTGAAATGAAATGATAAATGGCATTGCCATCTCGCTACATGTGTCATTTAAGTTTGTACTATAACAATGTAAAAATAAATTAAAAAATTTCCAATGTTTTAACACTTTAGGTATTTTTGCTACTAAAGATTTTAATGTAAATTATAACTTTAGATGATTTCAAGATATTTATGTCGCTATTTTCTCCTCTGACTATATTTATATTTTATATATGCAAATCAAACATGTACCCAAGCTTTGTATATTTTTCAAAGTTTTACTCCAAATTTTCTCACTAATTATTTTTACATAATTATTTATATTTTAAATTTGTATTTAAAATTATACTTTAGGGTTTGTTTATTTGGACTTATTGGGCCACTTAATCTTATTAAAACAAATTTATCAATAACAAGTGTGTGTATTTTCTTTTTATAAGAGACTCTTAATGCAACTTAAATGGTCTGACCGAATAACTTTTGTCACCCTCACTTAATGCCACTTATCCCTCCGACCTTTTATTTTCTCTTCTCTCTATTTTTTTATTTTCTCTTCCGCCGTGTTTAGCTACCGCGACCTCGCTCAGCGCACTCTTCCTCGTGCTTCTGTCACTATCAGGTGCTCTCTGTTTCTCTCTCTAATGATGGAGAAAAGATGTTCATTAAGGAAAATACATGCTCTGGTTTTTCCTTTGTCATTTTATGCTTTGGTTGTTCTATGATTCTTATGAAAAATACATTGTTGTGTTTTAGTTTTGATTATATGTTCTCATAAGATTTTTAGCCAATCTACAATGTCAATGCTTGATAGAACATGTATTGGAAACAGACCTTAATAGTAAAACTGATATGATTGACTATAGTACTTTAAAACATCCGGAAATGATTTGATTACGGGATTTAGTAAATGCAGTAGCAGTAAATTAGCTTAATGAATGCATTTTCATTGATGTAGTTAGATTGGAGGTTTGTGTTTTTTTTTTTTTTTTTGCCTATCTAATGCTCTTCTGTTTGTGCTTGATTTGCATAATTCGTTCTTATGCTCTAACATTTGTTCTCTTTTGTTTACATTAAAGATATTGGAGTAAACTCAAAAGATATATATATATATATATGTATATTATATTTTGATTTGATGTAGATGTATGCATATGTTTTATCATGCAATTATTTTTTAAATTACTTAATTTTTTTGTAGTGAATATATACGGAGCAATCTAGTGAAAATCGAAGAGTGCTTTCGAGTAAACTCGAAGTAGAAAAAATATTTTTAAAGACGTGTATTCAAAATGTATCTATGAATGAGAGACTTGGAAGTGGTAGCTTTAGAGAGTAGACATAATTTTGTAGCTTCAAATTAAAAATCACTACAATTATTTGAAGGACAAATATCAAACTTGGTTGCCGATAACTAAAAAAACCAAAAATTCCTATGATCCTACAACTAATACTACTCTTATGTCAAATGCTGAGTGAGATGAATACATAAAGGTACTTCTATCTATCTAGAAACTTATTATCATTTTTTATATTTAAACTATATTGAAATGATATATATTTAGGTTTTAAACTCTAAGCCCACTATATTTATATCATACTTAAGTCCTTCCACTTTTATATTTTGACACGTTCGAATGAAGCCCACCAATCGGCTTGGCTTGGAGAGCCCACAGTCCAAAAAGACCATCGAATTCGATTATTGATACTTGAGAGACCGGGGGTTCAAGTTCAATCCCCTTTCAGTTTTGTTTTTTTTGTATTTGTTTTTTAACTTATTTTTAGTATTATAACTATTAGTATATAAATTTATTTTAATTTATTTTGGTGTAAATATATAATATTTCAACCCCTTAATTTTTATGAAAATTTAAATATAATCCTCTCAATTTTAATATTTTGCAAAACTTAAATCTAGCTCCCCGTGTATTCTACCCACTAGCGGTTTCAGCCCTACCTCTAAATCCATCCGCCACAGGGATCATGAAAAGTACTCGATTCCCAACATCTGAATTTGTGTGAATGTTGCTCTTTTTTTTTAAGCACTCAGATCACAACAATCGAACACAATATAAGCTGATAAAAGATTCGCGAATAATTGAAAGATGTAACTTGAATGAAAGGGAAAAGATTGACGATAACATCCTAAATCCTAATAACACACATAATAGAGAAACAAGATAAAGTTAACAATGAGAAAGCCATTGTCGATTTTATTTCTTTAAAAACTGTATTCACGAATAAGAGGTGACGAAATCACAACCTTAGAATCGAAAACTAAATGAAAGAAAATTGAAAATTTAAGGACAATCGAAAATATGTAAGTGAAATAATGCTAATAAATAAAGGAAAACGGAAAATAGGAACTTTTGACAGTCGAACATGACGAGTCGTGTCGTTCTCGGAGCTTAGCAAAAGCTAGTAGGCCTAGCCTATCGACAAAGATTAAGGAGTGTGAACTTTACAAGTTAACAATACCGTTGATTAAAAAACGGGCACGAAACGTAAACCACTATACCTATTTCTATTTTTTTTTACTTTTTTTCTCTATTTTTATTTTATACCCGGTATCAATGCAATTTATCATTCTTATTTCAAACTAAGAAGCCTACATTACGGCTCGAGACCAATTAAGCATGGTGCGTAGTCCGCTCACCTTCGTTAGCTTGTAGCTTGTCATAAAAGCTCATCAACACATGTAACAAAAATATGCAAATATTTTACTATTGTTTACGTCATAAACACTATTATCTACAATTTATCGAGATATTTCTATATTAATATTTAACATTTTGCCTTTCGAAACACAATAAACACACCTTTTATTTTATTATATTTTTGTGAAGAAAACATGGTTTTAAATATCGGGGTGTGACGTCGATATATCGACGACACATCGAAGAAACCATACATGCGATACGATATTCCACTTATTTTGCTGTCAATTTTAGAAATTTCGCGACGTGTCGCTGGGCAGAGAGACAATTTTTCGCGTGTCGTTTGTGCAGTAAAACAACGAAATTCGCACAGAAATTCGCAAATAAACCCTAGCTTCTCCTCCTTTTCCTCATTCCCTCATTTCGCGATAGGCAAGCGGCGCACCCTTCCTCTCCTTCGATTTTCAAAAGCTCAAGGCCAAATCTTCCATTTTTTCGCAGATTCTTGGAGGAAATCGCAAGGTATGTCCATGGAAATCCTAAATATTTCATTTTTTTTAGGTTTTCTTAGAGGGGAGCTCGAATATTAGGGGAAATGAATATTTTAGGGTTTAGGAAATGGTAATTAGTGATTATTGATGATGTTTTATGTGATTGTGATGTTTGTGTTCTTGATGATTTGTGTTCTTGATTCATGAATATGTTTTTGAATATGTGATTGTGATGTTTGTGTTCTTGATGATTTGTGATCTTGATTCATGACTTAAGTTATCGATTTAGATTTTTCTTGTGATGTTTATGTTATTGAGCCTGAATGTTATAATGGGTTGATTATTATTATTGTGATTTGTGATCTTGATTCATGATTTAGGTTATCGATTTAGATTTTTCTTGTGATTTTATAATTTAGGGTAAGTTTATACATGATTTAGGATCCAATTCATGATTATTAGATTACTAAGTAATAAGTAGTTGATCTTTCATTCAATTGTTTTAAATTTTGATTCAATTTTAATTTAAATATCCTCGTTTTTTTATAGGTAATCAAAGATGGCTCCGGATCCCGCAAGAGAACATTGTACTCAGATCGGTAATGGTTTCCAATGCAATTACTGCGGGCTCGTCATCAGAGGGAGTGGAATAACGAGGATGAAGCACCAAATCACTGGTAAAGATCCTCGTAAGAACACCAAACTGTGCCCTGATGCAACACTAGAGGTGAAAGATGTTTGCAGAGGCGTCCTGGGGCAATTTCACAAAAAAAAAAAGGCCAAGGCCAAGGCCAAAGAGATGGAAGACATTGTTAGGCCCGAGATGCGCGCGGACCTTGCGGGGGGTTCCCGTCGACGTATACGAACAATTCACAGACATACGAGATGAGATAGATGCGGAGGCTGAGCAGACACAGGCTGAAGTTTGCCGCCACGTGAAACGAACGAGATAGCAAGCGGCGGCAGATGAATTCCATCGGAGCCAAGTTCCATCCCAAAGTGGCAGTCAACAGGGTGGATCTTCTTCGGCTAGGCCTGCAGCTGTAAGAGGAACACCGGCGGGCTCGTACTACAAATCGGATTCAGCAAAGCAGAAGAAGATCCGGTCGTTTTGGCCGAAATTGGTGGATAAAGTACACCATCTCACGAGCAAGTTCTTCATTCACGAAGGCGTTTCGTTTATAAAAGTGAAGTCCCCCCACTTTCATAACATGACACATGGCTTCATGGAAGCAGGTGAATAATTTATTCATTTTTATAGTAGTAAATTAGTAATAGATCATACTTTTAAAGTAAGTAACTAATTTATTCATTCTTTACAGGAAAAGGTATGTCGATTCCGACGCCGTACGAGATCACGGAGAAGTACTTGCCTTTGGAGGTGGCAGAATCAGAACGAATGATTAACGAAGCTCGAAAGATTTGGGCTGTCAAAGGGTGCACGATCATGTCCGACGGTTGGACGGGTCCGACCAATCTCTCGATCCTTAATTTCATGGTCTACTCGGGGGGAAGACGGTCTTCTTGAATTCGATAAATGCGTCAGATAAGATATAGAACTACAAGTACGTCTACGAAGTCTTGAAGACTGTCATAATGAACGTCGGTCCTGAGAACGTGGTCCAGATTGTCACCGACAATGGATCGGCCTACGTGAAAGCCGGTAGGGAACTGATGAAGAAGTTCAAGATATACTGGACCTCGTGTGCAGCCCATTGCATCGACCTCATGTTCGAGGATATTGCAAAGCGTCCCGTTATTGCAAAATCCGTCACCAAGGCAAAGTTAGCCACGAATTACATCTACAACCATGCAATGGTGCTAGAGTACATGAGGAAGACCCTTTAGTGCGAACTCCTTCATCCCGGTGTCACGCGTTTCGCAATGAACTACCTAACAGTGAATAGCCTCAACGAGAATAAAGCCGGGCTATGTCAGATGTTCACTTCTAAGTGGTGGGAGAACAACACATTCGAAAGGACGGTGAAAGGGATGGAGTGTGAGGTGATCTTTCTGGACAAAGACTTCTGGAAAGACGTAACCGAATGTTTTCGAGGTATATGAACCCATGTATATAGTCTTGCGCTTCACGAACGGAGAGGTAGTTCCCACAAATGGCATGATGTACCACGTATATGAGATGTTGCGCGCCAGCCTTAAGAGAATCAAAGGAAGGGGTTGGACCGTCGACATCGTGCACCGACGATGGAAGAACCAGCTTTGTCATCCATTACACAAGGTTGCCCATTGGTTGAATCCTAGAACTCAATACGACCCGGAGATAGTGATGCGAGAAAAATGCGAATCGAAAGTGGCAAAAGTTTACGAAGTCTTATTTCGCCATGATTCCGTCAATACTCTTGCCGCTGAGGTTAGTTTCTTACTTCCTGTAATTATTTTTCATCTCGCCAAAGGATTTAACAAGAGTACTTATTAAACGAGATTGTTTTTCTTCAGATTTGATATATCCGTAAAATGGAGATTGCGAAACGATATCGATATCGATATTTAAAACCATGGAAGAAAACACACCTTGTTACCTTGTTCATTTTCAGCTTTTTTTCTATATTTTGTTTCAGATTATCTTAATTGCATTGATTTTTTTAAGTGAAAAATATGTATGATGTAAATAAGCCTTTACAAAGCAGAAGCTAAATCAAACAATAAAGAATGAGAAATACAAGTTAGAATCTATTCAAAATAATAAGAATATGAACTTAAAAAAAAGTAACGCTTGTAAGAAAATAGGTTATTAATTGCGAAAATTTATTATCTAGTTATGAAATTCAAAAACTAGTGATGAATGTTTCAAATTTTATAACTAGTGATGTTCACTGTTTCTTCACCCCAAAATATTTATACTCTCTCTGTCTCTCTCTTTACCCCTGATTTAGTTTCAGCTTATTTCTCCCATTTTATTTCATTTCATTTTCCCCTCATTTTTTTCTCTCCAAAATTCTCTCCGTTTGTTCTTCATTTTTTTCTCCTGAGATCTTCAAATGATGATGGTAATATATCGTTGGATTTATTGAGAGAAGAGTAAGGTCGTGAAAGCTAGTTTGTGCAGGAGCAAGGAAAAATCGCATGAAAATATGAAGACGAACACCTTTTTAGATGGAACTTTGGGTTTTGTGGATCCGTCATTCGAAAGGTTTTTGGCTAAAACTTAAACTACAAAATTGTAGATCCATCTTCTGGCTTCAAAATAAGATTAAGTCGTATAATTTTGGATAATATATGAGTAAGTTATGGAAACATATGATATTGTGCAGATCTTGATCGGAGTTGACAATATCGAACTCGGAGATAAATTGCAAGCTTTTGTAGTTTTGTCATAACTCACTCATTTTTTGTCCATATTTATTGAACAACCTATGGTTGGAAATATAATAGATATATCTACAGTTTTGGATTTTTAAAGTTTTATAAAAAAACGTTCAATAAAAATATGAAATTTCAACCACAACGTAAAACTTGACATTAGTGTAATGCAAAATATTTATTTGGAGCAAATTTTAATATACTTAATGACTTTAGCTTATGAAACTTAAAATTACAAAGTTGTAGATGTATATTTTATCTTTCCAACGGTAGTTTATTCATGAAATTTGGAAAACAAATGAATGAGTAATGCCAAAAATACGAAAGATGTGCAAATCTACTATGAGTTAGTATGTCTGAGGTCGGTGTTAGGAGTTCCGAAGTCGATATAAAGAGTTCCAAAGTTGGTGTTATGAGTTCTGAATTCGGTGTTAGCACACTCAAGTCGGTGTTAAGAAAGTTCTGAAGTCAAATTTTGACATAGAAGATTGCTAATACCGAATTCGGTTGTTCTAAGACCGAATTCAGAGGTTATAACACTAACTTCGGACGCTGATTTCGAAGTTAGTAACTCTAAGCTGGGAGATAAATTGCACAAATTTTGTATTTTTGTAATAGCTCACTCATTTTTTTTCCAAAATTTATAAATAAACTACTCTAGGACAGATAAAGATCGATCTACAACTTTTTAGTTTAAAGTTTCATCAGAACAAGTCATTAAGTATACTAAAATTTGCTCAAAACAAATATTTTGCATTACACTAATGTCCAATTTTACGTTGTGGTTGAAATTTCATATTTTTGTTGACTCTTTTTACATAACGTAAAACACCAAAGTCGTAGATCTATCTCTTATCTTTCCAACCATAGTAGGTTCATGAAAGTTGGACAAAAAATTAGTGATTTATGCCAAAAGTACAAAATTTGTACTTATAGATTTCCAAGAGATCAAAAATTTCCGGCATATATATTAGGCAGGGGTATTTTGGGAATAAAACAATGAACATCACTAGTTTTCGAATTATTGAACATTCATCAGCAAGTTTCGAAATAAAAGGTATTTTCATCACTTGATAATGAATTTTCCCTATCAATTCACCAAATTTTTAAAAATCGAAAAGATATATCTAATCCTTTATAACGATCTCCGAACTTATTTGTGATGAAGCTAACATCGTCTTGACAATTTAGACTAAAAACTACACTGACAAACAGCGTCAAATCGAATCTGGATATATTCACTTCATGCTTTTATGAATTGCCAAAAGTTCAACAACAGAGGCGATCTCGAACCCAAATTTGATTTTCGCAACAACTGAATGCCGCCACAATTATTGGTACTTTAAAATATGGGTGGTACTATTATTCAGCGTTACAACATGACCTTGAATTTTTAGATCATACATTCTTTTTAGGGAAAATTCATTATCTGGTGATAAAATTGGGGGAAAAATTGATACTTAATCATGAATGTTTCAAAATTGAAAAACTAGTGATGTTCGTCGTTTCCTCTTCATTTTTCCCCTGAACTTTATTATTCTCCAACAGCGAAACCTCAGAAAATATTATCGACAATCGATTTTAGAACATCGCCCCCCTTCGTATCCCTGACTTCGAAACACCAAATCCTCATATTTCTTCATCAACGCTCCAGTTTGAAACATCGCCTGCATTGTAGCGCCGACCCAACCCCGTCGCCGGAATCCACTTTTAAAGATCAACTAATTTTAAGTTTCGACTTGATATTACGTCTCCAAAGTTTACGACTGGAGATTTTAGGGTTTAAAATGCTTCGATGGTAGATTTACAAATTCAGATGACTTTGAAACTATAGTAATCTCCTCCGACTTCGGTGATAATCTCATCCGAATTTGGAGGTTTTACTCCCGAAGTCGGTGTTAGTAGACTCGAATTCCATGATAGTATCTCCAAAGTCGGTGACTATGTTATAACCAAAGTCGGTGACAATAACACCGATGTCAAGTCTTAACACTGACTTCGGAACTAATAACACCGACTTCGGTGACTATTACCCCGAAATTCATAGCTATTAACACCGTCTTCGAGAATAGAATCACCGAAGACAGTTTTGAAAACACAGACTTCGAATGCATGAAGAAGTCGAGTTTGGGGTTGGAAACAACAATTATAATGCTATCAATTCCCGGCGCACAAACATCGTACTTCCAGGCCTTAAGAACCTATTACAAGAAATCTAAACCCGTTGTCTTCAAACAAAAAAGTATTAGGGTTTAAAACTGATAGAAGAGATTTGTTGGTCTGTTGTTTGCAATGGTGTCGGCGACGTGATGCATGAAACGAATGTCGGTGGAACCTAGTCACCACCATGCTCCCAACCGGCCAACGGGCGAAGGTAGAAATAGATTCGATGAAGCTACTCTTTGAAAATTTAAAGTGGTCCACGAAAACGAAGAAGAAAAAAGGAACTTTGGAAGTGCTTGATAGAAAATTGAAACATGAAAAAGGTCCCACTGAGGCAAGCGAGTTGCTATATATATTAAGTTCGGGGGAAAATTGGAAGGAAACAATGAATATCACTACTATTCTAATTCTTTGAACATTCATAATTAAGTATCGATTTTTGCCTAATTTCATCACTAGATAATGATTTTTTCCTATTTTTTCCTTTTACATTGGACCTTTTTCTAGTTTCTTTTTCAAGTTCCTTTTTGATTGAGTAATAACTAATCACCTCCAGACAAGGTTTTAAGTACCGCTTACCGATGCCGTTTTGCAAATCCTATTTTACGGATATATAGCTTGTTGATGGGCGAATCGAAAAAAATAGGGCATGCCGCATGCCGAAAATAATGCACATTTTTCATAGGCATGCCGCTTGCCAATGAGATTTTTTACTTAAATTCGGAAAAATAATACGAGAATTCTATATATATTATTAGCTACAAAAATTATATGTATACATTTAAGATATTATAGTTGTAATGTAATAAAAAAAATTATAGGGCCTAATTTTACTAGAATAGAGCAATGGGATTTAATTTCATAAAATTTATCCTAACTAATACTCTAATTTATGTTTGAAAGCTCAAAAAGCTCATAAAACCAAACCCATCAACATAAAACCATAAGCCTAGCAATATTTAAAAAAAATTTTCTAGAAACTCTAGCGTCTCAAGTCTCATATCTCTCTCTTCCTCTCAGCCTGGTTCTCTGTTTCTTTCCATATCTCTCTTTATCCTCTCTACGTGTTGGACATGTGTGTCCTTAAACAAGATATTTTATCCCTTTGTAAAAGATTATGACAAGTCGTTGAATAAAGACGATGCTTATTATGATAATCTTATTATAGTTTCTGGTAGAGTAAAATAGAATGTTTGATTCCTTAGTTCACAAAGGATGCAATTATGTTATTATTATCACAACAGAGTCAATGTGAGGAAGAATTAATAATCATAATAAATGAACTTAAAATGTCCGTGACCTGATCAACTGGGTGGGAGCCCATTAATCGTATAAGGTCATTAATGTGACTAAGTGATAATCCTATTCTGGATTTTGTGTGTGTCACACTCACTAGAAGTGCATTAAGTATGAAGTGTCTTCATACTGGACTGGACCTGACTTAAACTCCGGAAGTCATCATATAAGACCGTCACTGATAACTTGGAGTTGAGTCACTAGTAGATGATCAAATGGATATTCGATCTAAGTCCTGAGTGATCTTGAGTCCAAGCTGCTGACTTGATTGTTCTTTGATTTAACCGTTAAAGAACACGAAATATTACAGCTGTTCCCAACACTATTATTTTGGGAACATGAGAGTCAGCAGTAAGGGTAGCTTGGTCATAGACATGGGCATCACACAGCTCTCCTTAGAGTGATGATGATTCCCTTGATTGTCGGTGGTGAGAAGTGAGAGATACCCATGCGCAACTTATGAATCGAAACCATAAGTGGGTTACTCATGATATTGCTGACTGAGTCAAGGAAGTAAATACAATGAGGGGCATAATGGTAAAAACCGCCTGCTCATTTATGAATCATCAAGTGAAAGATCAATAACCCGAATTTGATTGTATCAATGGAAACCCTGCTATTATAAAGGGAATAATATATACCGTATCACTAAAGAGTGCAGCCTCGGGTCTATAGTGGAATCACTTCGAGGTTTGACGAACAACTAGCAGTTCGTTGGAGCTTAAGTGATACGGGTCCATGGTCCCCAGGATAGCTCCGTAACGGATGATACGTACGTGATTAAAATATATTCTGGATAATGTTTAATCATTTGGCTTGACTTATAAAACTGAAAGGTCTGTGTCAGACATCAGATAGTTTTATCGTAGGCGTGGCAAAAGTATCATATTTTGGTACACGAAATTAACTGACAAAAAAGAAAGTTAGAATTTAGATTTTCTATCAGCACCATGTTGTTGGAAATTAAATTCTAAGCAACTTTTCTTTTTGAACCAAGTCATTTCGACTCACGGTTAGTGATTTATGGATTTTCTAAGTTTATGATCGGTTCGATAAACTTTGAAATTAAATCACATGTCACGAATTTAAATGATGGTGTGGCACCATGACATTTTTATGTGTGATATTGAGATCAGGATTTATTAATATAATTTAATTATTTGGATTTAATTATTAATATCTTATTAATAATTAATTAATAATTAATAGATTTATATTAATAAATGAATATATATATTTATATATATATTAATATGTGTAAATTCGAATTAGGGTTTGTTATGTAAAACCCTAGGTAAATTCGAATGGCTTGATTTAGTATTTCTATATTTGCGGCATAAGTACCAAATGTTTTGGTATTTTGGCAAATCCCTAAAATCAATATTATCCATTGGATCGGTTATGATTTAGTATCAACCGTTGGATTAGGATATTGATGAATTCGAAATTAATAACTTGGTGATCAAGTTTTATTTTTCGAATTTGATTAATCAATTATATCCGTTGGATCGGTCTAAGATTTAATCTATGCCGTCGGATTAAGAATTGATTAATTATATATATATATATGTATATATATTCGAATTACATTTATGGATAAATTTGAAAAATTGTTTTAATAAATTAATTTATCCTAAACTTATTTGATCCATTAGATCGGTTAAGGAATCATCTCAACCGTTGGATTGAGATAATAAGAATTCGAATTTTATATATATATATATATAATATAATTCGAATTTTATGATATAAGAAGATAAGATTGGATTTTTGATTTATCTAAATCTTTCTTATTTAATTAAATCCCTAATTAATTATATCCATTGGATTTAGATGAGATTAAATCTGGACCATTGGATTGAGATAATTAATTATATTTAATTAATGAAATTCGAATTTAAGGAGGGAATATCTCCAAATCGGTTACAGTCTTGAGCCTATAAATAGGGAGCTCATTCTACACATTTTTCACACCTTTCCCAAGAGAAAAATTCGAACTCTCCCTCTCCTTCACGGTCTGTGAATTTTCTCTCTGATCTCTTCTTCTGGTTCGGCTTAGGAGACTATTTCTCCGGAAGCTTAAAAAGAACCATCAGTTAAAGTTTTGCGACGGAGTCCTGCCGGCGAAGCCCACGCTTCGGTACGAGGATTCCAGGAGAATATCCCGGAAGATCACGGGAGATTCCCTCAGCAACGGCGGAGCCCTGCCCGACTCAGAGTGCGCAGCCGAAATCGCCAAACGAGGTACGGCCTTATGCATTGGGTTAATAAATGCAAATATTTACTGCTTTCTATTTATTTCCTATTATGATTAGTTTATTAATAATGAGTTATGAATATTAAATTGCATAATATTTATCAGATCTTGGAATATGGTTATTATCCGATATTCGGACCGTTGTTTGGATAACAAGTTTTTCCGCTTTAAAATAATTTTTTAAATGTTACCCTGACGGTTCGGACGTATAAATCGTGATAATTATACGGAATCCGAGACGTGATTTCCAACAATTGGTATCAGAGCCATGGTTCAAGGATAAATAATTACGTAATTTAATTAATGGGTTTAAAGAAAAAATTATTTGATGAATAAATTAATAATTAAAATTGAAATTTATTTCTAGATATTTTAATATTAATTTAATTAATTCCCGACCCGAAAAATCGGACCGGCAAAATGGCCGGGCTGCTAGGCGCAGCCCAGCCCGTGGCAAGGGCTAACCAGGGGCTGCCGCTGCAGCCCCAGGGTCAGAACCCTAATCGCCACGGGCCAGGCCCGTAGCGAAGCCCACGCCAGGGCGAGGCCCAGGGCGAGACCCTTGCGGGTTGCCCTGGCGCGCAGCGCCTGGGCCTCGCCCCCTGGGTGCGGCCCACGCTGCCTGGCAGCGGAATGGGCCTCGCGCCCTGGATGCGGCCCACGCTGCCTGGCAGCGGAATGGGCCTCGCGCCCTGGCAGCAGCCCACGCTGCTTGGCAGCGGAATGGGCCTGCTGGCCCAGCGCGAGGTGGGCGCTACCCTGGCCCTCTTCGGCTGGTTGGGCGTGGCCTCTCCTAGGGATGTGGGCCCGGGCTTAGGCCCGGAGGGCCCACGTACATAATTTTTAATTATGGGTCGGAATTTATTCCGACCCGGATCCCTAGAAATAATTAATTATATTCATCATAGATATAATTTATTATAACCTATTTTCATAACCCTTAAACATAGTGTCTATGTTTGGATCATTATTAATATGTCATATTTAGGATAGATATAAATAATAAAGAGTAAATGTAAATGTGTTTATTATGAGTCGGAAAAATTTCAATCGTACAATCTTGCCTAAGGAACAGGGAATCAAAAGTGGGGCCGGTTCACCATCCACTTCTGGGTGACCGGTTAGGACCCCTCCCATCAACCTGGAGAGCGTACGAATTGATCTATCACTACCGACAAAATAATAAACACAATAAAAGGGGACTATTTAATTACGTGTCGTAATAAATAAATCCGAAATAAACCATTAATGTGTCATTAATAGTTTATATATTAAGTTTTTATAACTTAGTATACGAAATAAAAAACGTTATCTACCAAAAACAATGGCAAGTATAGAATACATTAAAGGTCTCCATTATTACTAACACAAGGTCTGCTGACCACACCGCCTCGAGTCACCCTAGTGTGTCCATTCCCTAAGGGAAGGTGTGCTTGTGGGAGGTTTGACAACGTGATAGTTCCAAAAGAATATGGGGACGGAGGAATCTTGGAAATGGACCGCGAGTCACCCTAGTGTGACCATTCCTTAAGGACGACGTTTCCAAGAGGATCCCGAGAACCAAAAATAATGGGTTAAGCTTGCACGGAAGTTGGTGCTTCCTGACCGTCTATGGTGATAGTTAATAATCATAGAGAACTTGGTGGTTCTTGTTATGAATATTAATTAAGTTTATGACTAAAACTTAGTTTAACCAAACTACACGGTTGACACCGCGAGTCACCCTAGAGTGACCATGCCACTAAGGACGGCAACGACGTGTACAGTCGGTTAAATTATCACGAAATAGTTAAAGGGTTTATTTAACGTTTTACCCAGAACATGTTTGCATCATGTAACTATTTCAAATAAAATATTTTTCTAAAACATTCTACCTATAATAAAGTTTAATAAGCTTATTTTTCAATGCCAGTTAAAATGTCCAATCCAATCATGTCACTGCTTTCGAACAACACTCTCACCGGAAGTAACTTTCCAAAATGGAAGAGCAACATTAATATTGTCTTGATCAGTGAAAACATACGTTTTGTTCTCACTGATGAATGTCCCCCTTCACCGGCTGCTAATAGCGCAAACGGTGTAAAGGAACTCTATGACTCTTGGAATCATGCGAACAATCGTGCTAAGGCATACATGCTGGCTAGTATGACTGATTCGCTGAGAGTCAAGCTAGAGGAAAAGGACGCTGCTTATGATATCATGGAATCTCTCCAAGGTATGTATGGAAAGCAGTCTGAGCAAGCTCAACATGAAGCGACTCGTCGCTACATGAATGCCAAAATGAAACCAGGGACATATGTTCGTGACCATGTCATGAGAATGACCAATTGGTTCAATGAGGCTGAGCTGCATGGGGCCGTGGTGGATGAGAAATCTCAGATCATCATCATTCTTAACTCGCTGTCACCTGAGTTCGTTCTATTCACCAGCAACTACATTATGAACAAACTTAAGTATGGTTTGACACAGTTGATTAATGAGTTGCAAACCTTTGAGGACATCTCGGGTTTGGTTAAGAAGAAATCTGAATTGAACGTGATGTTCAAGAAAGGTTCTTCTTCCAAAAACTCGATGATGAAGAAAAGGCCCAGTCCTAAAAAGAAGTGAGGGAAGAATTTCCAGCCAAAGACAGAAAGCAAGAAAGCTGCTCAGAAAGGAAAATGCTTCCTTTGCAAGGAAGCGGGACATTGGAAAAGAGATTGTCCCAAGTTCCAAAATGAAAAAAAGAATGAGAAAGGTGAGTGTCTCACCTGATAATTTATTTATCACACATTTGTTTTAGAAAGTCTTTTCTCCAAAGATCTAAAACTGAAACATGTGACATTCTTTGTTTTTCAGAAGCAGCTAAGGAGTGATTGCTGGAAATCATCCGAGAGTCTCGGAGAATGATTTTGGCACAATAAAGAAACTCTTTTTGTTTATTCAATCATTTATTTTGTAAGGATCTCATGAAAGGTGATTTGAAAACCTTTCATTTTAATTTTTTAATTTTTAGTAAAATTCATCTTTGACCCCATACAATGTTGAGTAAACATCTGAGTTCTTTTGTCAAAAAGGGTTGATCATAATCATGACAAACTCTTTAAAGGAAATTAAAGGCAAATTAATTGTTGAGCCATGTGACATAGTGTCACAGATATAAGATAACAGTGTCTGTTATCAAAAGAGAGTGCCGAAACCACGGTCCCAAATCAGAACCAAGGGGTACTCAGACGTAGTGGGAGGTTCAAAAGACCTGTTGAGCGCTACGAGCACACCCAGTTGGAATTTCACCTAGCTATCACAGACACTAGTGTTGAAGATCCCATAGGCTACAAGCAAGCTATGGAGGATCCTGATAAGGGAGAATGGCAGGAAGCCATGAACCAAGAAATAGAATCTATGGATTCTAATGAAGTCTGGGAACTTGTAGACTTACCGGATGGTTTCAAAACCATTGGCTGTAAGTGGGTATACAAGCGAAAGAGAGGGGTGGACGGGAAGGTTGAAACCTTCAAGGCTAGACTAGTGGCAAAGGGTTTTACCCAGAGGGAAGGTATTGATTTCGATGAAACCTTCGCTCCAGTCGCTAAGTTCAAGTCCATCCGGATTCTCATGGCCATAGCCTGTAGTCTCAATTATGAGATTTGGCAGATGGACGTCAAAACCGCATTCCTGAACGGGTACATTGACGAAAACATCTATATGGGCCAACCAGAAGGGTTCGTGCAACAGGGTCAAGAAGGGAAAGTTTGTAGATTACTTAAATCCATTTATGGATTAAAGCAAGCTTCCAGATCCTGGAATCTAAGGTTTGATGAAACCATCAAGACCTATGGATTCATTCAAAATGTCACTGAGGCCTGCATTTATAAACTCAATGACGAAACCGTGGAAATTTTTCTTGTTCTGTACGTCGACGATATTCTTCTCATTGGAAACAGTGTGAAGAAGCTATCGGACGTAAAAGCGTGGCTATCTACGCAATTCCAAATGAAGGACATGGGAGAAGCCAGCTATGTTCTTGGGATCCGTATATTCAGGGATCGCAACAACAGGCTTCTAGCCTTATCGCAAGCAACTTATATTGATAAGGTGCTTGAACGTTTTGCAATGGCAAACTCCAAGGGAGGTAATTTACCAACCAGACATGGAGTGTTCCTTAGTAGGAAACAATGCCCAACTTCTCCGGAAGAGCAAGATGTGATGAGGAGGATACCCTATGCTTCAGCAGTGGGAAGTCTAATGTACGCTATGCAGTGTACTAGGCCAGACATCTGTTACGCTGTGGGAATTGTTAGCAGATATCAATCCAACCCAGGTATGGCTCACTGGACTGCAGTGAAGAACATTCTCAAGTATCTTCGGAGAACGAGAAACTATATGTTAGTGTTTTCAGGATCAGAACTGAATCCACTAGGATACACTGATTCAGACTTTATGTCTGATAGAGACGCGAGAAAGTCGACGTCAGGAGCAGTGTACACCCTTGCTGGTGGAGCGATATTCTGGAGAAGCATAAAGCAATCCTGTATCGCAGATTCCACCATGGAAGCTGAATACGTGGCAGCCTGTGAGGCAGCCAAAGAATCAGTTTGGCTCAAGAATTTCTACATAGAACTGGGAGTTGTTCCAGATGTAGATGGGCCCCAAACACTATACTGTGACAACAGTGGTGCGGTGGCAAATTCTAAAGAGCCCAGAGACCATAACAAGGCAAAACATATAGAACGCAAATACCATCTCATAAGAGAGATAGTGCGTCGTGGCGACGTAAGGGTTGTGAAAATAGCCTCGGAAGACAATCTGGCTGATCCATTCACCAAGACGTTGCCAGAGAAAATATTCAGGAGGCATCTATAGAATATGGGTCTGAAAGACATGGGTCATCTTCTTTAAGTACAAGTGGGAGATTGTTGGACATGTGTGTCCTTAAACAAGATATTTTTTCCCTTTGTAAAAGATTATGACAAGTCGTTGAATAAAGACGATGCTTATTATGATAATCTTATTATAGTTTCTGGTAGAGTAAAATAGAATGTTTGATTCCTTAGTTCACAAAGGATGCAATTATGTTATTATTATCACAACAGAGTCAATGTGAGGAAGAATTAATAATCATAATAAATGAACTTAAAATGTCCGTGACCTGATCAACTGGGTGGGAGCCCATTAATCGTATAAGGTCATTAATGTGACTAAGTGATAATCCTATTCTGGATTTTGTGTGTGTCACACTCACTAGAAGTGCATTAAGTATGAAGTGTCTTCATACTGGACTGGACCTGACTTAAACTCCGGAAGTCATCATATAAGACCGTCACTGATAACTTGGAGTTGAGTCACTAGTAGATGATCAAATGGATATTCGATCTAAGTCCTGAGTGATCTTGAGTCCAAGCTGCTGACTTGATTGTTCTTTGATTTAACCGTTAAAGAACACGAAATATTACAGCTGTTCCCAACACTATTATTTTGGGAACATGAGAGTCAGCAGTAAGGGTAGCTTGGTCATAGACATGGGCATCACACAGCTCTCCTTAGAGTGATGATGATTCCCTTGATTGTCGGTGGTGAGAAGTGAGAGATACCCATGCGTAACTTATGAATCGAAACCATAAGTGGGTTACTCATGATATTGCTGACTGAGTCAAGGAAGTAAATACAATGAGGGGCATAACGGTAAAAACCGCCTGCTCATTTATGAATCATCAAGTGAAAGATCAATAACCCGAATTTGATTGTATCAATGGACACCCTGCTATTATAAAGGGAATAATATATACCGTATCACTAAAGAGTGCAGCCTCGGGTCTATAGTGGAATCACTTCGAGGTTTGACGAACAACTAGCAGTTCGTTGGAACTTAAGTGATACGGGTCCATGGTCCCCAGGATAGCTCCGTAACGGATGATACGTACGTGATTAAAATACATTCTGGATAATGTTTAATCATTTGGCTTGACTTATAAAACTGAAAGGTCTGTGTCAGACATCATATAGTTTTATCGTAGGCGTGGCAAAAGTATCATATTTTGGTACACGAAATTAACTGACAAAAAAGAAAGTTAGAATTTAGATTTTCTATCAGCACCATGTTGTTGGAAATTAAATTCTAAGCAACTTTTCTTTTTGAACCAAGTCATTTCGACTCACGGTTAGTGATTTATGGATTTTCTAAGTTTATGATCGGTTCGATAAACTTTGAAATTAAATCACATGTCACGAATTTAAATGATGGTGTGGCACCATGACATTTTTATGTGTGATATTGAGATCAGGATTTATTAATATAATTTAATTATTTGGATTTAATTATTAATATCTTATTAATAATTAATTAATAATTAATAGATTTATATTAATAAATGAATATATATATTTATATATATATTAATATGTGTAAATTCGAATTAGGGTTTGTTATGTAAAACCCTAGGTAAATTCGAATGGCTTGATTTAGTATTTCTATATTTGCGGCATAAGTACCAAATGTTTTGGTATTTTGGCAAATCCCTAAAATCAATATTATCCATTGGATCGGTTATGATTTAGTATCAACCGTTGGATTAGGATATTGATGAATTCGAAATTAATAACTTGGTGATCAAGTTTTATTTTTCGAATTTGATTAATCAATTATATCCGTTGGATCGGTCTAAGATTTAATCTATGCCGTCGGATTAAGAATTGATTAATTATATATATATGTATATATATTCGAATTACATTTATGGATAAATTTGAAAAATTGTTTTAATAAATTAATTTATCGTAAACTTATTTGATCCATTAGATCGGTTAAGGAATCATCTCAACCGTTGGATTGAGATAATAAGAATTCGAATTTTATATATATATATATATAATATAATTCGAATTTTATGATATAAGAAGATAAGATTGGATTTTTGATTTATCTAAATCTTTCTTATTTAATTAAATCCCTAATTAATTATATCCATTGGATTTAGATGAGATTAAATCTGGACCATTGGATTGAGATAATTAATTATATTTAATTAATGAAATTCGAATTTAGGGAGGGATTATATCCAAATCGGTTACAGTCTTGAGCCTATAAATAGGGAGCTCATTCTACACATTTTTCACACCTTTCCCCAGAGAAAAATTCGAACTCTCCCTCTCCTTCACGGTCTGCGAATTTTCTCTCTGATCTCTTCTTCTGGTTCGGCTTAGGAGACTATTTCTCCGGAAGCTTAAAAAGAACCATCAGTTAAAGTTTTGCGACGGAGTCCTGCCGGCGAAGCCCACGCTTCGGTACGAGGATTCCAGGAGAATATCCCGGAAGATCACGGGAGATTCCCTCAGCAACGGCGGAGCCCTGCCCGACTCAGAGTGCGCAGCCGAAATCGCCAAACGAGGTACGGCCTTATGCATTGGGTTAATAAATGCAAATATTTACTGCTTTCTATTTATTTCCTATTATGATTAGTTTATTAATAATGAGTTATGAATATTAAATTGCATAATATTTATCAGATCTTGGAATATGGTTATTATCCGATATTCGGACCGTTGTTTGGATAACAAGTTTTTCCGCTTTAAAATAATTTTTTAAATGTTACCCTGACGGTTCGGACGTATAAATCGTGATAATTATACGGAATCCGAGACGTGATTTCCAACACTACGCACCTTCTCTTTCATCTCTATCTATGTTTTTGCCCTCTCTCTACACGCCTCTTGGTCGGGCCCACATTCATCTTGGCGTGGCTGATGTCACCCTCACAATTCTAGAAATCATATATATATTGGTATTTTAAATATAAAAATAAAATAAAAAAAGACTAAATATTTTATCTCTCCTTGTTATTGTCACCCCCAGTCCACTGTCGATTTCCACTTTTCCTTTATTGAAAGAGATTTTCCACTTTTTAATGAGTGTATTATATTAATATTTTAAATAATTAAAAATAATAATAAATTACTCTCTCCCCCTCAATCACATCCATATTAACACAAAACCTATTTAGTACTTACTTTAACCCCAATTTAGTTTTTATTTTTTAATTTTTATATTCTATTAATTTTATCTACTTGTTTACACTTTGATTTTTGTCATATATAATGATTTTTATGTATATTTTCAAAGATTTGAACTAATGAAAATAAATAGAATTTTCATTTTCTATTACATGGTATACACACACTAATAATATCTTATTACAGTTATAATATCGAAATGTTACACATTTCCTTCAGGATTCAGCTACAATCTAGACTCAGATGACGAGATAGGTGGGACCCTTTACTATTGTATATCATCAATATTCACAATCATGTATTAAAAATAAAGCCATTTCGTTTCAGTTCAACATTTACTATCTACTGTTCTCTCCCATTAAATGTATGTATCATTTTCAAGTGTGACAAAATATCAGTTGCATTTTTCTAAATCACAAATTGCATTACCTATTGAAAGTTGCTATACCTGTTATTTCGCTGGCCCAAGTTCAGAGAGGGATATAGTGTCAACTTTAATCATGGAAAAAAAAAATAATTAGAATGTTTGCCCGAATGTTAGTCAAACATATATATATTTAAAATTTTAGTTTAATTGAAATTTTATATATCTATATATATATATATATATTTCATTTTTACATTTAAATTGTTTTATTCTTAGTTACATTTAGTTAGCCCCTTAAAATTCTAAAAAAAGAAAATGAAAAACTTAGTTACACTTTAATATGAAATTAGGGGATATAAATCCCAACTTTATACCATTAATCATAAGTAGGAAAAGTTATATATATGCTAATAAAATATAGTAATGAAGCTAATCACAGTGACACCATGTTATTTAATAAATCCTTGGTGGAATGTATCTGGACTTTGAATGTTGTGGACGCGTATTACGTTTAGGTTTAGGATTATTTGTCTTTATTTATACTAACCTCTGATTTGTTATTGACTATGCCATATCTAACTTTTGGACTTTTACAAAAGCTTCAACCGATTCTTTTAGCCACCAACTTTATTTTATTGGAGACTTTACACTTAACCCTTACTTTTCAGTTTGAAGGCGTGTTTCACATGCAAATTGCAATAGTCAAATATGAGATGCTTTTAAAGATACTCAAACAGCAATATCATTAATCATTCAATAATAGATAACCATTAATACGCAATTGAGATTTAAAAAATGTGGGAAAAAAAATTGCAACGAAAATATTGATTGCCTTCAATACTTGCGTTTAATTTTTTGTGTACTCAATTGTTTGATTTGAAAGGTTTGTTGCACTTTAATACGCGAGTCTAATTATTTATGAACTGATATGTTAAGTTGCAAAAAAATTAAAGAGCAACAAACACTACAATTTGAATTAAGGCTCTATGTGCATGTCTTTCCCGTATTATCATAGAAAAACCCATTAAATGTCCAAAAATTACTCAAAGTTTAAGAAAATTATCTATAATTTTAAACAATTAATTTATACTCATTAATAAACTTTTTAGACCATATTAACCCTATTATAAGATAGAATTTCAAAAAACGATTGAGAGATTATGTAAGAATTCATGTTAAATTTCTTTTATTATCCAGAATTAAAATCAGTAGCTAAACTTTTCTTTTTACGATATAAAAATAATGGCAAATTATTCGCACTTATGCCAACAAAAAAATTAATGGCTTACTTATATCTTAAATAGATGGAGTGTCTTTAATTTAAACGTCGATCCTCATCGCTCGCTTTAAAAATAAATATTTTGTGTCTCCCTCTCTATTGCTTAAGAGAGAAGCACAATAAATTATATCCAACCAAAAAGGGACAAGGATAAAAATGTCCTTAAAAAAAACCCCAATTTTATTTTATTTTTGGCAAAAAAAAAATAAAAAAACTCAATTGAAGTGTCGTACTTGAACACAAAATAGATAGAGAGAGATAATTACCGCTAAATAATAAATTTGAAGGGCCCCAAAAGCACACGCTTGACCCCACCACACTTGTGCTTTCTGTCCAAGGGGGATGCACTGCCCTTTCACCGTCCAGCTAAGCATGCAATATTCAAAATCTTGGAGGGCCTTTTTGTAAATACACCAGACTTTTATTTTGTACTGAAGAGGGAAATAACTATGATTTGTAGCTAGTGCCTCGCGGGTAAGGATGACAATTCGTATTTCCAATCGTGTTCACGCGGAGTTTTGAACGTTTTTAAATGATTTTATATAGATCTGGACCGTCTAATTTACTAGTTGTGTTTGTCATGTCTGTTAATTTAACTCAATCAAATAAATTATTTATTTTTAAAATGATAAATTAATTCAATTTACTCTAATTTAACTTCATATTTTAATTATATTACCTAAAATTTATAATTTTCTGATAATTTTCTATATTCATCAATTGAACGATTTAATTAACAAAATAAAATATATAAATTCCATACATAATATTAAACACTTAATAACGTATAAAAAAAAGCATATAGTGCAATTTTTTCTTCCTTAATCGTGTCTGATCAAATCCTATCTAGCTATGATGTCCGTGCCCCATTCACCCATTATTTAACTGTATTCTACACAGTCGGACCCATATCTATTTATCATAGACAAAAGTCCATTAATTCGCGACGTAATCGTTCTGTATTTCATTATGGGCTCCAAATTGCCACTCCTAGTAGCGGGTCATGTTTGGTGTCAAGTTTTGAATAACTCTGGGAAATAGTGTGAAATAGAGAAAGCTGGAGGGGCAAAAGCGCAAATAAAGAAAAGTCTTTACTCATGTCTGAAAAGGGACACGAACACGAACCGAGCAAGGAAAGCCATTATTGTTCGACTTCAGATACGACCAACTCTTCTTCTTCATCAGAATCCAACACACAGAGCAAACCTCGATGCTTGTGATTCTCTCCATGGCTCTGCTTCAAGCTAGAGGTGCGTCTTCTCTCTCTCTTTCCCCTGCTGCTTCCATTTCTTCTTGATCGATCGTCCATGGTTGATGCTCGTTCCATTTTTACTAAATTTTGATGATTGGTTGGGGTAATTGCTGAGTTTGGATTCGGAACTCGAATCTATGGCGTTTGGGATTGGAATTGGGGAGTTTGGATCCCACCGCCCTAGTGTCGGAGCTTCTTTTTCGTTTGGTAGAGTGGGATGATTTGAAAACTAGGGTTCGGTCTCTTTGCGAAATCGATCAGAGCTTCTGTAATTGATGGGGGGTTTTGCGCATTGCGTGATATCTTGAACTGTTTGTTTCTCTTGTTTTGGATTTAGTTCGTCGCTATGATGTTACTTTGCCGTGTTTGGCTTTGAAAATTTGTACCCATTTTGCGAGCAGGTTACTTAGAAATTTGAAGGAGAAGCTCGGTTTCAGCTGTCTGTGGCTCGATCGATCACAATGGAAGCCTGCAATTGCATTGAGCCGCAATGGCCTCCGGATGAGCTGTTGATGAAGTATCAGTACATCTCGGATTTCTTCATCGCGTTGGCCTATTTCTCGATCCCTCTCGAGCTCATCTACTTCGTCAAGAAATCTGCCGTTTTCCCCTACCGATGGGTCCTGGTTCAGTTCGGCGCTTTCATCGTATTATGTGGAGCGACTCATCTGATCAACTTGTGGACTTTCACCGTACACACTAGAACCGTGGCGGTTGTAATGACCACGTCCAAGGTTCTAACGGCTGCCGTTTCTTGCGCAACTGCTCTTATGCTTGTCCATATAATACCGGATTTGTTGAGCGTGAAGACGAGAGAGCTTTTCTTGAAGAACAAAGCTGCTGAGCTGGACAAAGAGATGGGGCTGATCCGTACGCAAGAGGAGACGGGTCGCCATGTTAGAATGTTGACCCACGAGATTAGGAGTACCCTTGATAGACACACTATTCTCAAGACCACATTGGTTGAACTAGGGAGAACTCTGGATCTGGAAGAGTGTGCGTTGTGGATGCCGACTCGTACAGGATTGGAGCTTCAGCTATCGTACACACTTCGGCAGCAGAATCCGGTCGGATACACTGTGCCCGTTCATCTTCCTGTGATTAATCAAGTGTTTAGTAACAATCGTTCGATGAAGATATCACCAAATTCCCCGGTAGCTAGGCTGAGGCCTCACTCGGGTAAATCCGTGCCCGGGGAGGTTGTTGCCATTAGAGTTCCTCTTCTCCATCTTTCTAACTTCCAAATTAATGACTGGCCTGAGCTTTCGACGAAGCGTTATGCTTTGATGGTGCTGATGCTTCCCTCTGATAGTGCGAGGCAGTGGCACGTGCACGAGTTAGAGCTGGTTGAAGTAGTTGCTGATCAGGTAATTTCTTAACTAAATTACATTTGGTTCAATCTATGTCTGTTAGAAATGAAGATGTTTACCCTTGAAAACTAGACTTGCGAACAACAGTTATGAAATAAGCTGGCTTTTAGGTTTGGTATCTTCCCCATGAGCGGTTGAACTTTTGGACCATAAGGAGGTTTTCCCTTAGAAAACACATAGGGCAGTTGTAACTCTTCACTATAATGTATATGTTTTCAAAGATTTTGTGTCCATGCATTACAGTAGAGTTAATGTTAATGTTTTCTATCCTAAATAGTTTATGCAAAAATATAACTTGACCTCTCAAGGTTATGATTTTCTGAAGTCTTTTTTAGTGGAAGTATTCTGTGAACAAAAACATACTTGGAAGTTGGGATTTACAAATAGCTGAAATCCCATTGATCAAAGCCAACCAATAAATAAAGAGACTCCTTGAAACTAGAGCAATATGTCAGTCTTAGCATGTCTGTCGCATTATTCATTTTATATCATCTAAACAGACCTTTTATATCAGAAAGTCTGTTATAGAGTATAGACACTTGATATGTCAGAATTTGAAGCTAAATAAGCTGGTTGATGTTAGGCATATACCTTTATCTTACTTTTCAATTCACATTTTCATCTCACAGCTATTTATCTTTCTACTTCTAATGTCCTAGGTTGCTGTTGCTCTTTCACATGCGGCTATTCTAGAAGAGTCAATGAGAGCAAGAGATCTTCTATTTGAGCAGAATGTTGCACTTGACCATGCCAGGAGGGAAGCAGAAACTGCCATTCGTGCTCGTAATGATTTCTTGGCCGTTATGAATCATGAGATGAGGACTCCAATGCATGCAATCATCGCACTCTCTTCCTTGCTTCAAGAAACCGAGATGACTCCTGAACAGCGACTCATGGTTGAAACCGTATTAAAGAGTAGCAATCTCTTGGCTACACTTATAAACGATGTCTTAGATCTTTCAAGGCTCGAAGACGGAAGCCTTCAGCTTGAAAAGGGAACCTTTAATCTTCATTCCGTGTTTAGAGAGGTAATTTTTTATCTATTGTATGAAGGTCAAAGTTGATCTGTAATTAAGGATATGATATGCATATTCTTTTTGCAGGTCCTTAACTTAATTAAGCCTGTTGCATCGGTCAAAAAGTTGACCGTCACGTTGAATGTGTCACCCGATTTGCCAACATACGCTTCTGGTGATGAAAAACGCCTTATGCAGACAATATTAAATATTTCTGGCAATGCTGTGAAATTCTCGAAGGAGGGAAGCATCTTGATAACGGCCTTTGTAGTGAAGTCAGAGGCCTTAAGAGAGTACCGAACTGCTGAATTCTTCCCAGTGTCCACAGATAATCACTTCTATTTATGTGTCCAGGTTTGTTTTTTTGCTCCTGTAGCGTCGCTTCATTCATTCTCAAAGAAGAAGTCTTTTGAATTTGGGTTTTGGCTAATTTGATGTATAGGTTAAAGATTCCGGATCAGGCGTTAATCCCCAGGATATTCCCAAGATGTTTACCAAATTCACACAAACTCAGCCATTGGCAAATAAAACCTCTAACGGCAGTGGGCTTGGCCTTGCAATCAGTAAGAGGTATGTCAGTCTATTTGTTTTTTATGAGTATTTACCTGTCTGTCTCAAGTTTATTTTAGATAATTTCATCCTAAGTCTATTAGTACAATCCTATTTGAAACGTCAAGAATCCGGTGGTAACAATAGGACACTTCGGATTTACAAATGGTAGAAATTAAATGTATTGAATAAACATATCTAGTATAAGAAATGCAGTACGTCTCTGTTTTGCTGATTATAAACCTTGTCACAGTTCAAACTTCAATTCCCTGGTGGGTCACTATAACGTCTCGGGTTTAAAGCTAACTTCTCTTCGAAATTTTCTACAGCGCTTTGACAAAAGGGTTTATTTGATGTTATCAGGTTTGTAAATCTTATGGACGGACATATATGGATTGAAAGCGAAGGTGTTGGCAAGGGATGCACCGCGAGTTTCATTGCTAAACTCGGATTTCCGGACCGAACCAATGATTCTAAGTTACAGTTTCCACAAAAGGCGCAAACAAACCATCATGTCCAATCGAATTTTCCCGGGTTGAGAGTTATAGTCATGGATGATAACGGGTTAGTCCTTTATCCATTCACATATTTTCTATCTGTTATTTTCATTAGATGTGTGCAGTCATTAATATCACTATCACCATTATTAATTAGATGTCTTGACAATAAGTTCGCGATATTTTATCATTATCTAACTGCTTTGACATATGGTATTTTATTCTTTTCAAAGTTTTGCCTTATTGTTGCCCGGAATTGGTGAATATGATCTCTTACACAAGAATTCTCATATTTATAGTAATAGTTTTAAGCAGTGAAATTGATCAACTTTTAAGGTTCTTCATGATCTTCCAACACGGTGATGTAAATGCGAGAAGTTAATTCAAAACTGTTCTCTCTCCGCTCAATCCCGTTCTTTCAAATTATTTATAGTGCCTTCCAATAATACTGTTATCAATAAATAATTCAGGGTAAGCAGGTCGGCGACAAAGGGGCTTCTCGTCCACCTGGGCTGTGACGTAACGACCGTGAGCTCCAGAGATGAATGCTTCCGTGTCGTTTCTCACGAACACAAGGTCGTTTTCATGGACGTCGGTTTAGACGGCTACGAATTTGCCGGCCAAATCCGTGAGAAGTTTGGGAAACGACACGAGAGACCGCTGGTGGTGGCGCTAACTGGGAACACAGACAAGTTGACGAAGGAGAATTGCATCAGATTTGGTATGGACGGAGTTATTCTCAAACCCGTTTCGGTGGACAAGATGAGGAACGTTCTCTCAGAGCTTTTAGAACACCGGGTCCTGTTCGAAACCATGTGAGACTCGGAAATATCCCGAAGGATGGGAAAATGGCGGTGAAGATGTACATAGCACTCGGTAGTGCAGCGATTCATAAAAGATGGTGCAATTAATTGACCCCGAAAAGCAGGAAGATCACTTTTTTTGGGTTGTTTTTTAGAGTTCAAAATATGCAATTTTATAGAAGACTAAATGTTGGGCAATGGATTTTGGTGGAAGAAGATTGCTTGCTTGTTGATCTCTAAAACTAGTTTTAGGTTTCCATTTGGATGAAATTAACCAGTATTGTGACTGAAAGAAGAAAGCAATCTCTCTCTTTTGCCCCTCATTTTTAATTTTCGGTATATATAAAAAATGGTGTGACATTGTTTCTTGAAAAAAAGAAGAAGATGGATTCTCAAAATAAAAGGGAAATCAGGGATACCATTACAAAGTAGAAAGAGTACTAGTTTCGAAGACTCCAATAATGGAAGACAAGCCTTTAAAAAGTGTTTGAAATTGAAGCTAAAAAAAGAGTGAAAATTACAAGTGAGAAAAAGAGATGAGGAAGTGGAGAGAAGCACCATTAATGTTGCAGAATCACTCACTGGAAGACGTATATTACCATCTTACTCTAACTATTCACAACCACTCACTTCTTTTCTCTTTTATTCCATTACTTTCATGCTGCTTATCACTGTCCACCGAGCAGGAATAGGGGGGGGGGGGGGGGGGGGGGGGGGGGGGGGGGCTGATTGCAGGGGTCCGAATTTACTCGGATCGAAATTCAATTAAACTCCTTACACCACTTGAAACGTGGTAGTAAAAGCAGGGGACAACCCCGTTTCGCCACGTGGTAGAAGGTATCCGATCCGATTTCTCGCCTCCCAGGAGTGATCCAGATCGACCAAGAATCCTGCTCGGATGTTGAGTTGAGCCGGATTGCTCGGGTCGATCCATTTCCTGGTCGACTTGAGTTTGCGTCGTTTTTGAATTCCTTCCCTCGCATTTCGATCCCAAGGTTTCTCCCCAGCCCTATCCTCTGCAACATGTTGCGATGACACGGGTCGAGGCCGATAATTTAATTATTGCGAGATCTCTTAGCTAGATCGACCTTGACGCGGACTCCTTGTCCGTGCACCTCGACCACAATAGACATTGACCACCTCCTTCCGATGATCTCATGAACAATAGCAAGTTTGGTCTTGGGTATTTCATAGAGAGAAACTCAATTGATTTCTATTGTACTTTTGGAAGATATGACTTGAAGAATTGATTAATACGACATCCTCTATTAAGGTTTAATCAACCCAAATTCGCAGCTCCCAGCGGGCATGAAAATAGCAATAAAATATCTACAAAATTTTTATAGAATAGAGTATTTTCGTAAAATTTATTAATCTTGAACGGAGTGGCTCTATCGGCCAAGGTTACATGCAAGATATATTCGCAATGCTTAAAACTTGCTGACACTATCGACCGCATGGACTACAACCAATTACAAATATACGCAATTTTGCGTCTTGCTGAGATTGAAGGCAGGACCTCTGGTAGTGTCGTAGTTTGGTTTACTGCTACGCCAAACAAGCTTGGTTGGATTGTAAAACGGAAAGGATAAAATTATAACCTATTAAAGATTATGTCTATAAACTATCTGTACAAATAAAACTACAACTATATATACACCCTCAAAATGTGTAAAGTGCGAAGTCATATACGTCTCTCTCGATATAGTTATCTACCTTATGAGTTAAAGCAAAGCATGCACTGTTTTGTGTCTATTTTAAGGCATCTTATCAGAACAACACTCCAAAAAGATACTTCTGTGTTACATGTTTTCATTACGCTGTGGTGGACACGTGTCGACCATCCGAGCGCTATCTTCTGCCACATTTTGCGATGACACGGATCGAGGCCGAGAATTTAATTATTGCAAGATCTCTTAAGCTAGATCGACCTTGACGCGGACTTCTTGCCCGCATGCCTTGACCACAAGGGACATTGACCACCTCCTTCCAATGTTCTCACGAAAAATAGCTGGTTTGGTCTAGCGTATTTCATAGAGAGATGTTTCTCTTTTAATTTATACAAGATATATTCGCAGTGTTTAGAACATGTATTCGCACTATACAAGATATATTCGCAGCATTAAAAACATGCTGACACTCTCAATTGCGTGCACTACAACCAATTACAAATATACGCAATTGTGTGTCGTGGTGAGATTGAAGGCAGGCCAAACAAATTTGGGTATATAAGACGAAAGATAAAATTACAACCTATTAAAAGATTAGGTTTATGAATATATGTACAGCTAAAACTACAACTACATATATACACACCCTCAAAAGTGTGTGTAGTGTGCGAAGTCATATACGTCTCTCTCCATATAAAATAATTATCTATCTCTGAGCTAAAGCAAATTAAACCATGCACTGTTTTTGTGTCTATTTTAAGGCACCTTATCCTGAGCAATACTCCAAAAATATATCCTATATTACACTATTTTGTTTATTAGGACTTCTGTGTACCTGCTTTAATACGAGACGTGACAAGTTCATTCTTGTTATATATATAGGGTAACAAGTTGGGCAATATTTCCCCATGTTTTAGTAGTACTCATCTTTAAATCAATACTCGTGTTTTTTTTTTTTTTTTTACTTGATTGCAATGATAGACTGGTAGTATTATAGATCACATCTCATTTGCTAGAATTTTAAATAATGCGACTACTTTGAGCACTCTTTTCTTACTTGATAATTATACTTTGTTTATTTAAAAAAGGAATGAAATTCACCTATTAAAAAGAATTAACAAAGTAATAGAAGTAACTGGTTGTTGAATTTGGATTTCATAAGTAAAGTATAAAAATTTAGAAAAACGAATTATTTTCTAAACTTTTAGCACCTGATTCTGATGTGGAGCTCTATTATTTTTTACCTCTCTTGTAAAATTCATATAAAATTTCATGTTATTCGGTCTTGTACGTATCACATTTATGATTTTATAAGCATGTCGTGTCTTATGTTGCAAGAAACAATATATTATACATGTAACAAATAGATGCTTGTAACATATAAATTATACATGCTTGTAGTGTGTACTAACAAAATCGTTATACATTTGATACGAATGAGTCATACTCAAATTAAACATTAAAAATTCTGTTTTATTTATTTTCTACCTTTATACATATCGAAGATTAATATGTCCGAGGCAATACCCTTATGATATAAAGAAGATAGCCTTCCATAAACATGTAAATATGGTACGAAATCCGATATCCGGTACTGGTTTCCTTTTTTTCCGGATAAAAACCGGAATCAATTTTTTTGGTTTCGGTTTTTTTTGGAACTATAAATTTTGGTTCCGGTTTTTATACGGAACCTCATATATCCGGTTTCGGTTTCATATCGTATTCGATTTTTTCACTGTTCTTAAAAACGATCGTCAGATAAAATATATCAACATTCGGAATGGACAAAAGAAAATTTAACCGATCCAGAACTTCTGAATCTGAAAAAATTCGAAACCAAAACTTTCTACTTCCGAATTTTTTTGGATTTATACCGGATTTTGAAATTTTGGGTGCTATATTTACAGCATTAGCCTACCCTAGTCTCCCTAAGCTAATTATATTAATGTGTGTGTGTATATATATATATGTGTATGAAGCGTGTGTATGTGTTTTAGCACAAACAAAATAATTGTACTCTTATTTGACTATCTACACCATTTCTTCGTCTTGTAAGAGTCAAATCAGAGTCTCTTTTCGTTGTAATAATATAATGAAAGCATCAATATCTAAATAATATCCCGATTGGGTCCTATTTCATTCAATTTGAGAACTGTTGGGTTGATTGAATAATAGATTTCCATGTTTTCCTCTCTCTCATTTTATTTTTAGTCATTCTCCACTAATACTCTTCTTTGTTCCGTTTTAGTTATTATGTCCCTTTTGCAAACCTACATCTAAAATCAAAAACCCTATGCTCTTAAAACCTGCATATAAAAATTAAATGATAATATGGTGTGATATTAGCAGTATAAATATTAACTTTATACGTTTCGGTATATTTTTTTTTAGCGGCAATAGTTCCGATCCAAAGATCATAAAACAACATTGCCGTCAATTTCATACTTTAGCTGAAAACATGCTTAACTCTCCAATTTAATAAAAGTGTCAAAATTGATTTTTTTTATTTTATTTTGGAGTTTAATCATCAAACGAGACTGATGAAATTAGACACTAATGTTATTTTGTGGCCTTTGGGCTTTGTATATCATTGTTGCTAAAAAGGATATTCAAAATAAATCGACACACTTAATATTATAAGCTATGTACTTTTGCCTCAAATATTCGATATCCCTAAATTGTCAATTTTCATTCAATTTGAGAACTATAGGCCGAACGGTTGAATATATATATATATTTTTTTTCCTTTTTCTATTTCATTTCAGTCATTCTCAGTGAGCTATGAAAGCAGTTAATTTTCTGCAAGTGGCTCTTTTTTTCCATTTAAAAAAAAAAAAAAAAAAAGACAAGAAGAAATGGCCCCTTACGAAGCATGTGCAATTTTGAGGATTATGATTCCAACCATAAACCATTTTGAAATGTGTCGGTGATATTACAGAAATTGTTTCGATAGAATGTTATCTATGTATAATTTATTCAATATTAAATACTGCTTTAAAAAAATGGAAAAAATAAAAACACAGAGCGACATGGAATTAATAAAGTATAATAATGTATAATTGGAAAAAGACAAAAAGCCGTGCCTCTGCATATAGTATATGAAAACAAATGCATTTTTTTCTATTAATATGAGCTTAAGCTTAAGTTCTACGAATTAAAATATTAATTACGTTAAGGAAGGATCACATATTTTCTGATGGTACCATACGATTTTTAATATAGTAAACTGTTATCAAGACCCATACGATTTAATAAACTGTCCTCTTATCGCTTTTATGGTTCTAATTGCAGATTTTTGCCTTAATAGAGTTTATTTAGTTACATATTCCAATCTTCGTTCTTATAACTAAAAAAAGAAAATCGAGTACAAGATACATTGCCGCTAAGTGGACTCCCAACTTATAATCCCCGATCCGAGTAGAGCATGCATGAATACTAATTAGATACTTCTTCTAATTTTTTTCTCGACACAGTTGGGCCATTTTAAACTTGAACCTGAGGCCTTCTCGGACCTTTGATAATTATATTTCCTGTACCATAATTTTTCATTACATTATATAAGCTTGTAATCGTGATATGAGCATATAATTTCGCTTGCCAATTGAAAATTCGTTGACAAATTTCGTACAATGCCGTTGAGGATTTTAAACAGAACTTTCTTATAAACGTTTTGGACTTGCACAAGAATATTGCTATGATTATATTCTCATAACATCACTTGCCAAATTGAGCGGTTAGATAATGTGGTTGGGTAATCTAGTTTATTTGGCTTTTTTGCAACGAGTAGAAATGTCAAATAAAAAATTCATTTATAAAAGATTGTCAATAAGAATTGATAAATTAGTGGACAGACGGTGGGTTTTTTTTTTTTTTTTACAAAACCCAAATAATCTTAGCCTAAAATCTACAATGATATTGTATAAATTTTTGGTGATATCTCGTCTCATATGGTCACGATTGATCAAATGTTAATTATCGCTTCAAGTAGAACGATATCGTCCCGGAAATATATAATACGTCTATTTTCCATGCCAAACTTTGGGTATACGAGGGGTTCTTTAACCAAACTTTGAGTATTTTTCATGCCATTAACTCAATTTACAAATATGAAAACAGGGCACTCATTTGAGTTCCATGAAGCTTGAAATCCTAAACTAATCATGAATATGTATATAGTGAAGTTACCAATAGGTCAAATAAACTTGATTATTTTCTCTTTATAACTTGAAACGGATATTTTGTGGTTTCTTTCTCTACTATATCACTAAAAATAAGTGGATTTTCATTTTTTTTTTGAATGGGGTGGCACTATCGGCCAATGTTACAATGCACTCTCGCATTCCTTAGATATATTCAGTGTAAGAATAAGTGACACTATTGACCAAGTTTACAATAATGTAAAGGGGGCACTCATTTTGAGTCACATGAGGGTTTGAATTCATGACCTCATGAATAGAGAAGTCGTGGAATCACCAGGCCAAGCTTGTTAATTTTTATTTTTATATAGTAAAAGTTGATATACTACTAAAAGTGTATAATTATCTATAAGAAATGGCATCGAGAATGGAGATGGCAGGTGCAACAACCGTACCATACCCCCCCAATAATAGGTGTATTGTTTGTCCCATTCCAAGCATTAACGGTTTGCCATTTTTTTAATCATTGTAGTAACTTATCTACTGCTTTGCATTGCAGGCAGCTACAAAACCCTCTCTAATTAAAAATAAAAACAAATCCAAGAGAGAGATGAACAAGAAAACTTTACTAAGTGACTGAATAAACATTTAAAAAGGAATATGAAATTTATAGTAGATTGGGAAGGAGAAAAAGTTATAATTTATGAAGTTTTCTTTCTAAAAAATAATTGTTGGCTCTGTGACATTTAATTTTGTGGTCTTAAATAGAGCATCTCAGCCTACACTCTCTCTATCAAACATGAAAATAATTTATTTTCAGTCTACTTCTACACTCGCTGACCTGAAACCTCTAATCAAACAATAATTGGTTCTCTCACCTCATTGAAATGAAATGAAACAAAATATGTACCAAGTCATTTTTTGTTGTTTTTTCTTAAATTTAAATCTCTACATTTATAAAAAAAAAAAAAAAAAAAACAGTTTCATCTATGACGACGACTCCATTTTCGAGTTAAAATTTGATTATTTTAATAATAATAAAAATTTCAACTACAACTACAATATAAAAAATTACCCCACATGGTCATATTATGTCGTCAAGAACGTGAAACTCCAATTTCTGATATTGAAGATTCACCACTCAAACCTCATGACACTAAATATAAGTGATAATCTCATGTGTTTATTTTCATAATTTAGAAAGATAAAAAAGACAATAAAAATAATTGATGAGAATTTTAAAAATAAATGGTAATATAATCTCAATGTCAATAATCTTTCAAGTTGATTCTCATTGTCCCTTGAGTTGAGAGTTCAAATCTTATTAGACTGAAAAAATAATAGAGTTTTAGATATATATAAACGAGAATAAATAGAATACTACAAATAAATGGCTATATAGAATCTTAGTGTTAATGATCTTCCAAGTTGACTTTCGTTGACATCTATAAAATCTCTATGTTTTATAATGCTTTTTTTTTTAATATCATTTTAGCAGAAGTATGTGTCTATATTTAAATTTAGTCTAGTTCATATAGAATTACGCTCCACGTGTGAATTACATGTCCAGTTTAAATAGCATAACGATGTGCGTGTGAATTACAATGTACACGTAAATGAGTTTAAGTTGACTAATCAAAACAATACAGCGCTCCGAGTGTGAATCACAATGACTATTTTATGTTCTTATTCATAGTCATAGGGATTAGAAATCAATAAATAAATAAATAAATAAAGAGTAAAAATTAGAGAATTATGATATGATTGGTAAAAGAGAATTACTTGGCGTCTCAACCCTTTATATTATAATTTATACTTCATCCCAAGGTTTTACTTTTAAAAACGGGTGAAAGTCATCGACATATATATCCTCACATGAGTCGTGGTACGTGCGGAAAGTTCAAAATGTTGTTCAAAACATTTGTAGTTTTTTCATGTGAGACTTTTCGTCCTACACTAACACTTTCTTGCAATAAAGTCTCTGTATTCAATTAATGTCAAGTTTTTACAATCTGACTCCCGTCTCACTTATTAGTTATCATCTTTAATTTTTATAAAATTGTATTGTTATTTTTTATTTGTAATTAAATTACAAGTAAAACTCTTATTTTCATATAAAATTACAATTATAACCTATAAATATTAATGGAACTTATAAATATACATTGCTAAGTTATTCCAAAAACTCGCGGGTCAACTAGTTACTTGTAAAATGGAGGTTGGGTTTCTAATCGGTCTCGGTATTTGAATCCATGATAATCCCCTCAGACTTCACGTCCCCAGATCCACCCCACGTCGGGTGCCGGGCCTAAACCTATAATACAATACTCATAAATCCATAATTCCAGTATAATTCCAGAAAAAAACCGAAACGAGAACTTTTTTATCCCAGGTTTTTGAAAAAGTTGGATTCCGGTTTCACTTTTGTCCCAGCTGAACCGTTGATATTTTTTATCCGATTGTCGATTTAAAAAACTAAGAAAAAATTAACTACAGAATGATACTGAACCAGATATTAATTTCCGGATAAAAAATCAAAACTAAATTTTTTTATTCCAAAAAGAATCGTAACCATAAAATTTTAGTTCCAAATTTTATGGAGTTTATGTACAACAAAACCAGAAACCATATTTTATAACATATTTAATAAAATCTCTAATACAAAATTGTAGATGACAAAACTAGCTAGAAAGCAACAGATAAAACTTATCAAAAAATGGTTTGACTCCATTACTTTTTGACACACAACAACACATCACAAGCACAAAAAGAAACGTTCCGTTCTCCCTTTTGCCCCCCCAATAACCGAGCCGTTGGCCACAACGCCCCAACGCCATCGCTCTCATTCTCACGATTCGCACGCAAGTGATGCTCCAACTCTCTCTCTCTCTCTCCAAACACATTAAATTAAACACTTTCTCCGAGAAAAACAGCCTCTCTCTAATAGACCCAAAACAGTGATTGCCAAAAAGATGCCAACTTTACGATCTCCGTGAGTCCCCCGAGGAGCATGTGGATGCGGGTCTGCGTCGGAAACGCAATAGTCAGCTTCGAACGCCATTTATGCTCTTCTTCACTCCAACCACTTAATTCCTTTCTCCTCTTCCCACAACTCTCTACGATCATCCTTTTCAACTCCCTTCGCGCTTCTGCAACAACCATAGAGGAATCACTACCCAGGTAACTACAAAGGGAATTTGGTATCTGGGTTTTCGATTGGAATGTCTGGAAAACATTCGAGATTCGAAAAGCTGCCATCTTTTTTATTAATGTTTACGTGTTTTAATTAGACTATGATTGGATAATTAACTCTTTAATTAATTATACTCGGTGCTTTTGAATCTTCCCAACTTTCCTTTTTCTCGTTTCGTTGCTAATCTCGTAAGCAAGCAATCAAGGATGATAAATTAATGAGTGACTTCGAAGGATGTTTTGAATGATAATTCACTCTCACTGAACAAAATATGATGTCGAGGTCTCACCATAGCTCTTCTCAGTCTCTCTCTCATGATGACTCAATTAACAAATGTTTTCGGATTAGGAAAGATTGCTAACTTTTAATTATAATTATAATAATAATAATGAAGAAAGTGGACATGGAGACGAAATTAGGACAGAAAGAGCATAGCTTTCTCTTGTCTGATTCCAATGTATATTTTATTAATATTTAATTAATTTTTTATGACTCAGTATATCAATTTCAAATCTATGTTTTATTTTTTATAATTATTTTGTTTTTCAGAATTTAAAGTGCTCAGTTGTTTACAGGAGAGAGTGACGAATTGGCAACATAGTCTAGTCGTATACTGTTTTGGTGGTTATCCACCAGCGCAATAATACCCCTCTACGATTTTGACCGTATTGCCCCTGCTCGATGGGGATTATTACAACTCTGCCCCTGTGCCTGGCGCTCTGTTTCGCCGTTCTCTTCCCGCCATTTCGCTGTGGAGCTCAAACGGTCGAAACGCAGGCGCTTCTTCAGCTCAGGAAAAGTCTGAAAGACCCTCGGAACTGGCTCGACTCGTGGCGGGGCTCCGACCCGGACGCCCCGTGCAGCTTCTCGGGTGTCGGGTGTGATCCGATCACCCGGAAAGTTACTGAGATTACCTTTGACAACAAGTCTCTCGCCGGCGAGATCTCGGCCTCTCTGTCTCTTCTCGAGAGCTTGGCCGTGCTCTCGCTCCCTTCGAATGAGATTTCCGGGAGATTGCCTTATGATCTGAGAAATTGTACTAATTTGAGAGTGTTGAATCTCACCGGAAATATGCTTACTGGAAAAATCCCGGATCTTTCGGGGCTTAAGAGCTTGGAGATTCTTGATCTCTCTGGAAATTATTTTACCGGCAAGTTTCCCATTTGGCTAGGGAATTTGACGGGATTGGTCGGGCTAGGGCTTGGCGAGAATGAGTTCGTCAAGGGAGAGATACCGGAGAATCTTGGCGAATTGACGAGCCTGACTTGGTTGTACTTGGCGGATTCCCACTTGCGGGGAGAGATTCCCGAGTCTCTGTTTGATCTCAAAGCGCTTCAGACGTTGGATATTTCGAGGAATAGGCTCTCCGGGAAGCTCTCGAAGTCGATTTCGAAGCTTAGGAATGTTTTTAAAATCGAGCTTTTCTTGAATAACTTGACAGGGGAAATCCCTGTCGAGCTGTCAAAGCTCGAGCTCCTGCAAGAAATTGATATTTCGAGGAACAAGTTTTACGGAGCATTGCCCCCAGAGATCGGGAATTTGAAGAATTTGACCGTTTTTCAGATTTTCTTGAATGACTTCTCGGGAGATATCCCTCCTGGGTTCGGAGATATGGAGCACCTTGTTGCGTTCTCCGTTTATGGAAATCGCTTCTCAGGGGATTTTCCGGCTAATTTTGGCCGCTTCTCGCCGTTGGACAGCATCGACATATCCGAGAACCAGTTTTCGGGCGATTTTCCATGGTTTCTCTGTCACAAAAGAAAGCTAAAGTTCTTGCTCGCCGTGGAAAATAACTTTTCGGGGAATTTTCCAGAGTCTTACGCTGATTGTAAAACTCTGGAGAGATTGAGGATCAACAAGAACTCGATGTTGGGCAAAATTGCTGACGGGGTGTGGGAACTTCCTCACGCAAAAATGATCGATCTCGGCGACAACGACTTCAGTGGTGGGATATCTCAAAAAATAGGCTTGTCGACAAGCTTGACGCAGATGGTTCTCTGCAACAACAGTTTTTCGGGAAGTCTTCCTCCGGAACTCGGCAAGCTATTGAGCTTAGACAAGCTCGACCTGAGCAGCAACAACTTCTCTGGAGAAATCCCTCCAGAAATCGGCACTCTGAAGCAGCTTTCATCGCTGCATCTTGAAGAAAATTTGCTTACCGGATCGATCCCACCAGAACTCGGTGAATGTACGAGGCTTGTCGACATGAATCTAGCTCGGAACTCTTTGACAGGAGTCATCCCGAGAACGATTTCCCTGATGACCTCTCTGAACTCCTTAAACATATCTGGAAACAAACTCACCGGTGTGATCCCGCAGGATCTCGAGACGTTGAAGCTGAGCTCCATAGACTTATCCGGCAACAAGCTTAACGGGAGAGTCCCGCCCGATCTCCTGACAACCGGTGGCGACAAGGCATTCGAAGGTAACCCCCGGCTCTGCATCGACCAGTACCTGACTACGCACGCGAATTCTGCAATGAGCATCTGTTCAAGCAAATCCGGAGAGAGAAGTGTTTTCCGAAGCAGACTTGTCCTCTTTAGTGTGATCGCGTCAGTGCTGATCGTGCTCCTCGTCGGATTGCTTTACGTAAGCTACAAGAACTTCAAGCACTGCGATAGGGATCCCGAGAGCGGCGCTGGCGAAGCGAAGAACGCCGAGACCAAGTGGAAGATATCCTCGTTCAACCAAATAGATCTCGATGCCGACGAGATATGCGATCTGGAAGAGGAGAACCTGATCGGGAGCGGAAGCACAGGGAAGGTCTACTGCCTGGACTTGAAGCGGAGCGGGACCCGCGTGGCGGTGAAGCGACTACGTCGAGGCGAGGTGAAAGTGTTAGCAGCAGAGATGGAGATTCTGAGCAAGATCCGGCACGTCAACATCCTCAAGCTCCACGCTTGTCTAATGAAGGCAGGCTCGAGCTTCCTAGTCTTCGAGTACATGGCCAATGGGAACGTGTTTCAGGCGCTACACCGAGAGCTCAAGGGCGGGCAGTCAGAACTGAACTGGCTGCGCCGGCACCGAATCGCTCTCGGGGCAGCCCAGGGGATCACGTATCTGCACCATGACTGCTCTCCGGCAATTATCCACCGGGATATCAAGTCGACCAACATTCTACTCGGCGAGGACTACGACGCTAAAGTCGCTGATTTCGGTGTTGCAAAGGTTGCGGCGCTCAAGGGCTCTGATTTCAGCTCGGTCGCCGGGACTCATGGCTACATTGCTCCCGGTGAGTTTTCGAGCCTTTTTTTATAGATCTTAATAATTATAATATCTACAGAATATTTTGGATTATTAATCAAATGATCATCATATTTTTTTGGCTTGTAAATATAAGTTAACTTGTTATATACGCAATCAAATCTATTGGTAGATTATATTCAAAAGTTTCTATCTTTTCATTTTATCTACACCGATTTAGATCTCTTTTAATCGTTTGGAAAAAATAATCCGTTTTCTTGTTTAATGCCTCAGAGCTTGCGTACACCCTCAAAGTGACGGAGAAGTGCGACGTGTACAGCTTCGGCGTTGTGCTCTTGGAGCTGGTCACAGGAAGGAGGCCGGTCGAGGACGCGTATGGCGATGGGAAAGACATTGTATATTGGGTCTCAACACACCTCAACACGCGCGAAGATGTCATCAAGATCCTCGACCCCAAAGTCGCGACCGAACCGATCCTCGACGACATGATCAAGGTCCTGAAAATCGCCGTCAACTGCACCAAGAAGCTTCCTTCTCTCAGGCCCACCATGCGAGACGTTGTCAAGATGCTCATGGACGCCGAGCCGCGCTCCTCCGACGAGGCACTGGAGAAGATCTCCGACGGCAAGAACTGCAAGGAAATGCTGTGATGGCGTTTTCCCGCCCGAGATTTTCTTCTTCTGCGGACTGATGATTTGGCGTGTCCTCTTGCAAACGGGTTCAATGCAACGGTTCGTGTCGCCAAGAGTTTGATATTGTAGTTAGGGAGGTCCTTGGAAGTGTTTCTCTTGTTATAATTGATGTTGTGAAAGCAAAAAAAGAAGAAAAAAAAACATGTAAAATCTGAATCGAGCTTTTAATGCTGCTTTTGAAGCAAATGTTTAGTTAATTAGAACGAGTTATTGGCAATGCTTACGGCATAAACGAATCTTCTATAAGCAAATCAAACATCTACCTTTTTTACAATTTTATCCTTACTAGTTTTAGTTTTAGTTGTTTGTTCCGTCTGAGCTTTAATTTTTAGTAAAAATGCCCTCTGAATTGGAAGAAGCGTGAAGGGTATCTGCACTCCCAAGGATCTTCCAAAGTGCAATCCGGGCCGTCGTGACTGTTCCGTTGAGGCTGAGGGCCGCACCAAGTTCTTGATCTTCTGTAATAGTGTCTGAAACACCCCGGTATAACACCCGTACACCCGTAGTATTCGAGCAGTTACTCTCTTTTAACACGAGTACCCGCGAAAGTTGGCACCAAATGGGAACTATTTTTCTAAGCTATGAAATTCGGATCATCAGACTAAAAAAAACTCAGTTTCTTCTTTTTTTCACATCAACTTTTACGCTATCCCTCCAAATTCTTCCAAAATTCCATCTTTGTTGAAATTATTTTTTAATTCTTCTTAAAATCTATGCATTTTATTTTTAAAGTTTGAGTAATATGTTTTTTTACGATAACTCTCCATCGGTACATCCATCGATTTCGTGGTATACTCATAAATTAGATCGTTAAAATTGGTATCAATTTTGAAAATCTTATAAAAACTCCAATGATGTATACTTGTACCGCTCTGAGATCTCGATATACTTGTAAATTAAAGTTGCGAGAGGATGGTTGTAGACGGCTTACAAATTAAAATATTAGTTGAGAGTATCTAATTTTTTGTCTTCGTAATAAAACATTGACAATGTTTTGGTACTAAAATTTATGAGCCTCACAAAATCAAGAAAAACTTTTCAACCTTATCCCTTTTCCCATTATTTTGGGGGTGCTTGAAGGAGTCACAATATTATATATGAAACGAGAATTTTCAATGTTTCATGTGTTGAAAGTCACGGTGGTCAAATATATAAGATTTCATTATATTGACGATTACTTTTCATCACAATAAACTATTGAATTCTTTCGGTCACGCATTTTGACGGACTACGTTTATAAATTTGACGAAATGTTTTCAGCATATTATTTCAATATTCAAACATTTTAAAAAAAATAAAAATAAAATTGGGAACATATGAGAAGAAGTAAAATTGAACATTTTGGTAATTTAATATTTGTTGGACTGAACCTAGAGGTGTCAAGTGGGCCGGGTCGGCCCAGGCCCACCCGCCCCGACTCGTAAAAAAAGCGGGTTCACCCCGCGCCGCCCCGTTTTTTTGTGGGCCGGGCTAGACTCGCCCATATCAAAAGGGTCAGGCTGGGGTATGCTTTTCTAGTCCCGCCCCGAACCCGCCCCGCCCCGAAGCCCACATAAACCCGCCTCGTGGCCAACTCGCACCGCCCCGTTTAAAAAAGCCCACATAAACCATATTTTACTTGTTTTACTGTTAATTTTTTTTGGTATTGGTCGCTTTCAAATGTCATTGTCGTTTTTTGGTGCCCTAATAAATCCAGTAATCCACCATATCGTCAACTTTTATCCTTTTTTCTTTTACAACATTGACAATGTTTACTAATAATTCAGTAGTTTTTTTGTTTCTGATATCGTTTGTAATTGTTATGTATCATTTGATAACTCTATATTTATTTTATGGCAGTGACTGTGAGGCTCATAAATGATTTATAAAAAATTATAATAAAAATATTATAATTAATATTATAAAAATAAAAAATTACTCTCAATATTTATTGTTATAGAAATTAACAATTATCTTTGTATTACATGATTTATTAATTTATTTTGTACATATATTCTACTTAATGTAGCTCTTAAATTTTTTAATTAATTTTTCTAAATTTATTAATCAAAATTCGATAATCGATTATTCTCTAGTTTTAATTTTAGTTTGAGAATGAATTAATCAATTACGACATTGCGTGATTTCATGTATAAAATATAATTTCTTAATTCACTAGTTTCACCTTTACAATTTGTAATTAATGGCCACGTTCATAAATCATTATTCTAATTTTATATTCAATAATTAATTTCAGAATCACTTATTATCATTTTATTATTCAATTAGAACTATTGTATTCACTATTTAACATCTACATCTTGAAATTCACGAATCAATTCAACGTTCATTAATTTTAAACTATCAAGTTATAATTCGCTAATCAATTTCATAACTTACTAATCAATTTCATTATTCACGAGGTATAGACCTTCGGTTTGACGATTCACTAATCTCTTTCATATTATTCATTAGATTTTATAATTGATTAGTTTCAAGTTTCAACTTTACAATTTATAATTATTAGTCACTTTCATTATTCATTATTCTAATTTTATTATTCACTAATTAATTTCAAAATCATGTATTCTCATTTTATTGTTCACTTTCACTTTCATGTTTAGTATTCAATCTTTACATCTTGAAATTCATGAATCAATTCAACATTCATTCATGTTATACTTTCAAGTTATAATTTGTTATTCATTCATTCATGTATTTACTCTCCGTAAAAATCCAACCCGTTTTGGTTTATGAAAACCCACCAAATTTGACTCGTAAAAGCCCACTAAACTCGATTCGTAAAAGCCCACTAAATCGACTCGTAAAAAGCCCGCCCCGCCTCGCCCCACGACATTGTGGGTTCTGGTTCATGGGCCGGGTGGGCCTTGATGCCTTTTCTAAAACCCGCCCCGCCCCGCCCCGCACATTGAACGGGGCGGGTCGAGCCCGCCCCATTTAACATGCGGGTTTAACGGGTTGTGGGCCGGGTTTGCCCACCCCGGCCCACTTGACACCTCTAATTGAACCTTCCTTATTGACTCCAGCATTCAAGATATTGTTGGAACAAATATTGTAACGCCCCAAGTACTATTGAACCGATGATTGTCCCCACATGCCAACACGAGTCTTTTCGGCGTGTTTCGAGTATTTTCAGCATTCTTTGTTCTCACTCGCACGCTCTCCGAGAAACTTCTCAAGAGATCACTCATCCTAAGATTGCCCCAATCCAAGCACGCTTAATATCAGAATTCCTATGAACAAGTTACCGAAAAGAAGATGCATCTTGTTGACATATGTAGTACCAATTAATTCTTTTAGTTGTCTTCGATCATATAGTTTCATCCGGTAATGTATGAGTATGACCCCAGATAACTGTGGAGTCTCATACCTGCACAATCTCGGGAACGTCCCATCAACACATCTTCTAGCTTAGGCGGATGCCGGACTGTACAACTTACCCTTCCTTGATTCTCGGCTCACGAGATTAATAACGGTCACATATTTTAGTAGTTTATTAAGAAGGTGTTGACAGTCTTAGTACTTGTGTTATGTTTGGTTTGTTGCTATCACAGAAAAGCTTCAATTATTAATATACAAGTATTTAATTCATATAATTATGATAAGTAGAGCAATTATTCGTTGACTTACTAAAAACATTTAATTTAGCCATTTAAAACTTTATTTGCATGTCATACTGTCACTATGATTGTTATTTAGAAATTTGAATATGAAATCATAAAAATCAATTTACCCGTAGAATTAGAATAATTTAGTATAGTTATCTTGATTATCAAGTCTTACTTCAAATATATAATAATAAACGATAATTGCGGCAAAAATATCAAAATTGTGACCAGCTAAGGTGACAAGGTCTAAAATAAAAAAAAATAGCGGTAAAAATATCCTAAGTCAACATATATAAATTTATATAATATATTTATCCATTATTTATGAACCCTAGTCAATTATTTTTGACATAGTGTATCCAATTATATTTGAGATACATATTTATTTGTTCATAAAACTATTAACATCTTCTCTTAGTTAAATTTGACGAAAAACTCGTTGTCTAATATTTTGTTACATAAGTAGCTTTGTCGTTATTTTTTATTTTAAACATTTGATCAAAATTTAAATATTTTTATTACAATTATCTTCAAGTACTCAATGTTTTTGTATAATAGTTGTAAAATTTTTTGAACAGTTATTTTTTTTGTCGACAAAATCTTAAAATAAATAGAATGTATCTTTTCCATGAAGGATCTTTATTCTCAACTGTGCTACGTTATTCTAATAAAAATGCCCAGTCTTACTCTTAGGGACTTAGGTATACAATAAAACAAAGGTTTTTTAATCACGTCAAAATGTGACACTTCTATTGACTCTAGATTTATATTATAATTAAGATGTAAATACCATGGTTTCGATTTTCGCGATAATCGAGCGATAATCGAGCGATTTATCGCTGAAAATCACTTCTCGGTAACTTATCTCCTCTAATCGTTATCTTTTTATACTTATCGCGATTTTTTGATTCGAAAAGCAAGTCACTTATCTCTCAAACTTATCAAGTGTATTTTCTCGAAAAGCAAGCTACTTTTCGGTCAAAAACGATAAGTCAACCCTGGTATAAATTTTTCTTTTTTTGCGGCAGAAGTTCCAACTTCTTTTAATTTTGAAATTTAAATGTATTTTTAGGGTTTTTTTTAGTAGATCTTTAGTGTTTTGATTTTTAAAAGTTGTATATGTATGAATTATGTCAATTTTTCACATTTTTATTCTATATTTGTAGTAGTTACTTAGAAAGCTATTAGGTTGAATGAAGTTAAACTTTGAGTTTCATATTAGTTTAATTGTACATTTTATGTTTTGAATCAAATGTTGTTGTTGAAATTAATTTTTTTAAAAGTATATGATGGAATATAGATGAATCAAGATGGTTTGTGTGATTTTTATTGATTTTTTTGCAGATTTGGGTTAAATTTAAGGGTTTATGCAAATTATTTCTAATTGCGACAAAAGTACCAATTTTCCTAAAAATAGTAAATTTGAGATATATTTTAATTTTTTCTGTAATTTCATTTTGTAACATTGTATATACTTAAGAAACTATTAGTTTGACATAATTATTTTTGTAATTGATGTCTTTCTGAATTATGATCTTATTGCAGCAAAAGTACATATTTTTAGAAATTAGTTAAGTTAAGCTAGTTAGTCTTTTTTTTTTTATGTAAAATCATTTTATAACATTGTATATAACTTATAAAATGTGAGATTGACATAATTATTTCTAATTCAACGTTTTCCCGAATTGCAACCTTATTGCGGGAAAAGTAAATATTTTTTTTGAAATTGGTCAAATTGAGCTATTTCCTCGTTTTTTTATGTAACTTCATTTTGTAACATTGTATATAATTCTGATACAGTGACTCTGACATAATTTGTTTTGTAATTTGACGTTTTTCAATTATTAAGGAAAATATACATTTAGTATTTTATGTTATAAAAAATATTTTATGTATGAAAATATATATGAAAATATTTTATAAGTTTTCCATCGATAAATCTATCGATAAGCGATTAATCCATTGATAAGTTCGATAAGTTTCGGTAACGGCAAACGATAAATTTTATAGGTTTTCCATCGATAAATCCATCGGCAAACGATTACTCCGTCGATAACGGCAAACGATTTATCGGCAAAAACGGCATTCAGATCCTTGGTAAATACCACGTTGAAAATCTAAATATATAATGAATGATTGGCTATTGTGAAAGCATCTGGAATATTGTAAAAATGCATGGCTTGAATTTTGAAACCACTTTAAGAGTTGAGTTCAAATAAACCCTTAAAAAAAATTAGGCCATACAATTTTAATTAAATTATTAGTTTAACTATTATTCAGTTACTCACTTTTAGGGTCCTTAATATTCATTTTCATGCATGAGTCAATTTAATTAATTTCCCATATTTTTTTTAATTTTCGAAAGTAATAATGGCATCAGTAATTGGTCTCGTTAGGTTTTATTTATTTATTCATATATATATATATATATATAATCTAAAATTATGCAATTCTAGAAATAAAAAAAAAAAAAAAAAGAAGATGACTGATTAGAAGATGTTTGAAAATTACAGAATATATAGAAGGTTTGAGAAAAAGAACAGAAAATTAAAGTAATAGAGCCAATAGTAGTTAGGACTCACCAAGAATATCTTGTAAAATTGTGGACATTTTGGCCCTATACGTGCATACTATGGAATAAGGTTTTAAATACCGATGTTGATGCTCTCCCTCTTTATTTTACGAGCATGCTGCATAGTCACATATATATCGACGGGAAAGTCAAAAAAATGGGCATGCCGCATAAATTTCACGAGCATAATGCCTGCCGATGGAAATATCGACGGAAAGATCAGATTTTTTTTTATTATTCGATAATTTTCTTTATATTAGTTCAAAATTCCATATTTATCAACATAAGACATAAATAACTAAAAAATCACACTAATTCAAAAAGACATCAAATTGATAAATTATAGTTGTCTTTATATAAATAAGCAGTTATACTTGTAACTTATAGCAGAATATATAACAATAGGCTTAAAACTAAACTAAAACATTATATTGACATGTTATAGTTGTTCACTGGCATGCCACAATTCTAAAAAACGGGTGCGTCGAAAGCATGCCGGAAAATTTTAAAACCATGCTATGGATAAAATAAAAGGTTTATAGCCACATAAATATTTAGTTTTTGCAGTGGAATATAAACTCATTTACTTTTTTGCTTAAAAAAAAAAAAACTCAATTCTTATTCATGTGTCTACAATTTTTAATGTTTAGTATTTTGTTTCTCTCAAAATTTCAGTCAGTTCTTTCAAGCGATTAACATAATTTAGTGTGTGTTTGTTTACATTAAGATCTAGACATCTAAATCTGAATACACATACGAATAACAAGATGTGACATCTAAATCTTAATGACAGATAATTAAGTGTGTTCGTTTTTTAAGACCTGAATGCATCTCTGAATGTAGTTTTATTTTCTAATTGATTTAACTATATAATATTAAGTAAAATTTATTTTATTGTAAATTTTGGACAAGATATATCATGGATAAAATATTTAAGATAGTTTAATAAATATTATGAAATACAATATTTATATTGTAATAACTTTAAAACAAATAAAATTCAGTGTTATTCATAACATCAAATAATATTATATATAAATTTTAATAATATTTAAGTCTGTTTATTATATATAATTAAAAATAAATCAATTTATGAGCAAATAATCACAAATTTGATAAAAAAAATATTAATAAATGTATTTGTATAAATGATTTTAGGCCTTAAGTATTTTGATAATTTAATTAAGGATTAATGAGGCAAATGCCCATTTGTGGCTCAAGGTTTTAAAAAAATGCCCATTTATATTTTTAGTAATCATAACCACTAATAAATTAAAATATGGACTAATTTGCCCCTGTATTTTATAAATCACTTTTAAAACTAAATCACGGTTAATATTAATTCATTTTTTTAAATTAAATTAGAAAATAAATATTTTTCCTTAAATGTAGCAAACTAAATAACTGATTAATCTTTATCCTTCATTTTCGAATTTATACTCCCTATTAATTAGTATTTTAACGATTAAAAAAAATATTTTTTTTCTTCGAACTTCCATATTAATGAGTACATCCACTTGAATAAATCCTCTTAATTACATTTTTGTATTTGTAGTTACGAATTCGCAATTTTATTAACTTGTAAATATATTTACGAAATCTATTAACTTGTAAAAAACTGTAAATATATTTACAAAACGTTTTTAACATGTTGAGCTGTAAATGTAGTTACGATTTTTTAATAAATTCTCTTAGGTACAGTCTCGTATTTATAGTTACGAATTCGGAGTTTCATTTATGTAGTTATAAAATCGTGCTTATAGTTACGATATTATATAGTATTTAAATTTGTAAACATTTTTTATTGTTTGATGTCTACAAATTACGAAATTACAATATTTATAGTTATAAACTTGTAGTATTGAGTTACTTATACGTAATCACATATACGTATATGAAAATATGGATAATATAACAAAGATTACATATAAGTACGTGTAAAAAAGTAAACTATAAATATAGTTACGAAATTTCATAAAGTTGTAGTTATAAAAGTGTAAATATAGTTACAAAATTTTGTTGGAAAAAGCTATGTGCACTCATCTTCCAGCGGAAGAAGGTGACGGAGAAACGAGAGAGGCGATGGAGCTCGATGGAGGAAGGCGAGGGAAAAGAGAGAGAGATCATGGCGATGAAAGAAGCTTCTAAGAGAAAGTTAAGAGAGAGTGGAGGAAAAAGTAAATTAATATGTGATAAATGATGAATATTTTTTTGAAAAAGTAGCATAATAAAATGACATTGTAATTAATTGGGGGAAAGTTGTCAACCACAATTATGGGAAAAATTAATTTCCAAAATAAAACAAAATATTAAGAATTAAAACGAAAATAATTAATTATAACTAATATTAGAGTTAATATGGTCCAAATAAACTTATTAATGGTTATAAATGAGTTTAAAGAAACTATGGGCATTTCTCTTAAACTTTTAGTGCTTTTTGGGCATTTTGTGGGTTTTCTTTTAATTAATTATATAACTCATCGAATTTATGTTATTAAAAACTAATTTACGAAAAATAAATTAATTCGATTGATTTACTAAAAATGTGTTCGTTACATATATATATATATTATATTAATTTATAATTTTTTAATTTTATTTTATTAATAAATTCGTACATTAAAAAAAACCATCAAAACTATAGCTTCCCACCTATCATTGGATTCATCTCGTCGCAAACTTTCTAACGGTATATTATTTAGGTAAATTCGATGCTTTGTTAAAGACTTATAGAGTTTTGAAGTTTTGAGGAGGAAAAAGAAAAATAAAACAAGAGAGAGAAAGTGACAGGAGATATGAACAGGAGAAGCAAAATTTTAGCTCTTAATAGTTAAAACTTGATGTTAGTTATGGACCTATTAAGTGCTTATTCAGATCCATTAAGATCTTTATCATGAAAAAAAATGCAATTAATCAAGGTTTAACTTAACGAACTTATCGATAAATCGCTTGCCGTTATCGACGGATTAATCGATAATTTACCGGATTATTAAAGGAAAACTAATAATACTGTAGCTTATCGATTACCGATACTTTTCAATCATTATCGACAGATTATCGACACTTATCGAGGATGATCGATGAAAAATCACTAAAATGGTTTGAAGAATATATTTACTAATTTTATAATGTTGATAAAACATAAAAAATGCCAAAAATAAAATCATTTCATACTCAAACATAGGTAAGTAAAATATAGTCTCACTCTCACGGATAAACGAAGATTTTCAAAGATAATCGTGAAAAAATCGAACCTTGCACTTAATGACCCTATATCTGACTCATTAAGAGCAAAAAAACACAGCTTTAGATATGTGCCATTATGTGGTAGACACAAATCACTTTGATTTTTTTTAGAACATCACTTAATATTTACGAGAATAAATAGATAAAGAAGTGGGAGAGAAACAAAATAGTAGACATTTTGAATTTTGACTATAAAAAAATAAATTAGTTTTATGTCACTTCAAAAATAAAAGTTGTTATGTGCATTTTTCAGAACATCATAAAAATTAGGCCTCCTTTGGCGAAAGTCAAAGCCCATCAGTGAAAGTCAGAGCCCACCGACAAAGACGAAGACCTAAGGCCCACGAACCAAGACATTGGCTAGGCTCGGAGCTAAGAAGACGAAGAAGACAAAGCCCTTGATAAAAAACGCGCCTCATGGCGAGGTACCTTGCCCTGACGAACACATCACCATGAAGAGCTTCTTGGCGAGGTCCCCCTAACGAGCCCTTGGTGAGCCCCTCACCTTGGCGAACCCCTCTCCCAAGCGAGCCCTTGCCCTGGCAAGCACCTCGCCACAGCTTGACGAAGGAATAACTCACAATTATTCCAAACGACGAGGAGATCCGCACTTACGAAGACCCCCGGGAAGTCCCCCAGATTCCCCCGGACTCAACATGCAAGCTCGCGGACACCTGAAAGAGATCAAAGACGAGCTATGGAGCGCCGGCGAACCCCTCGACATCGCAAGGAGCAAGTGCGAAATTCGCAGACCCCTATGTGCAATTATAGGGAGTTAGTTTTCCTATAAATAGGAGCCTTCTCCTCCTCATTTCCACACTCACTCACAATTGCCTCTAGAGCTTATCTCTCTACTTTCTCTTTCTAAAAATGCGCTTACTCTTCTTAGGAGAAAAAGGCTTGAATAAGATTTGGGATTCGTCAAGGGATTGAGTTTTTCCTGAGACGGGTTGTTTGACGAGTCGATGAAGGCATCCCTCGCTAGGTCAACGCGTGGACGCGGACACCTACGATATTGACAAGAGACGTCCCTCGCCATGTCAACGCGTGGACGCGGACACCTATGAGGTCGACAAGAGGCGTCCCTCGTTAGGTCAACGCGTGGATGTAGACACCTATGAGGTCGACAAAAGGCGTCTCCGCTAGGTCAACGCGTTGACGCGGACACCTACGAGGTCGACAAGAGGCATTCGCGCCATGTCAAAGCATTGACGCGAACACCTACGAGGTCAATAAGGAGCATCCCTTGCCACGTCGATGCCCTCGCCACTACGAGCTTGCCAACATCTACGAGGTCGACAAGGAGCATCCATCACCAGTAATACCCTCGCCATTCGGCCAAGGGTCACCCCCGCACCGCCAACATCGACACTTTCGACGAATCAAACCACATCGTCATTCACCCGCTATTTATCACTAACCCTGAACAACGTGGGACCTGACTCTCTTAAACTGAGATACGTAAGCACCCTCGCCTAACCATAAGAGATGGGGCACGGGCCCATAGGAGTTCGCCAAGGAAGGAAAATCACGAAGAATCATCAAGAACATCTCGGAGCTTCATCAAGACAGGAGTTTGCCAAGACGAGGTCTTCGCCAGGACAAAGACTTCACCTCGAGGAGGAGCTCGCCAAGGAAGGAAGTTCACCAATGATCACCAAGAACTGTCCAGAAACTCATCCAAGACAACGGATTCGCCTCCAACTTTGACGATCATCAGTCAACCCACGTTGACTCAGCATTCAATTATCTACTTGTTCAACAAGTATGGATCGGGACCCTAACCTTGGATACGACTCTAAGTTAAAGCCATTTTCACACATTAACAAAAGTGTTGAGCACTTACGTCATTATCAACACAAAAAAGGCAAAATTTATCTTAAGATATATTATGGTTTTAATCACCATTCCTTGAATTGTTTTAGTTTTCTAGATTTACAAAAAGTAGAGACTACTTCGTTTGATGACGTTTTCCTCATATAAAGTGTATATACATTTACCATGTATGTATATATATTTATTCGTAAATCGTAGTATCACGGAAACTTTCTAGAAAATTAGGAAAACATTTTTTTTATTATTACTAATAAATATTATTGAGGCACGATTTTGTCCATTTTAATTTAGATTGATACAACGAAATCTATCTATGTTGTTTGGGAAGAATGAGCTTTAATTAAAGGAGCCCATTATCAAGATCAAGACCCATCAACAAAGTCAAAGGGGTCGATCAAGGAAAAGTCAACAATCCAAAGAAGAATATGGAGTAGCCCGTAGATTGATAAGATGACGTACGACAAAGGTAATTGATGATCATCAATGATGAAGTCTCATTTGAAGCCTTGTTGCCATAGACGCCAAACTTAGCAAAGATAAAGGCAAGAGCTTAGCGACGAAGAGCAGTTATACGATGAGAACACCGAAAGACGATGAGGATGACATCAGCCATGAGTAATCAGCATGGCGTGAGTGGCGCCTTGAGATTAATGACGACAGTTACAAACGTTATTTTTCTGTAATTAAAGCTTAGCGATTAAGGCAATTATGAGAGAATCAAACAATTGTAACCGACCATTTATGAGGTCGGATCTTGATAATGAGGCTCTATAAATAGTGATTAGAAGATGTAAAAAGAAGAGAAAACTCTTGACAAGAAATTGAATACACACCATAATTCCCAAACATTTTATTTTCTTCAAACTCATTTTCGATTGCGTGATTAAGTTTTAACCAAAAGACCCAAAATCTTAGATAATTTAAAAGCGAAATTACACCAATCATGAATTCGTGATTGTTGCGGTAATTTTTCCACATAAAAAAAATATGGAATTACTAATTATCGATGTATATATTTAATCTATGATTGTTGAACAAACACATGCGTGTTCACGAATATAAATGTATATTATTCTATAATTATTATAATATAATTGCTATTTCGTAATTGGTGAGGCTATAATATTTCTACGACCAAAAACATTGCTTTATATATATTGAATATGAAGTGAAACACTCGTCAACGTCATAATAAATAAAATAATAAATATATATACCAGAATTTAACATATCTTATAGTCAGAGCCTTCCTTTTCTCGAAGTCGTTTTTAATAGCAATAGATATATATAGACATCTTTGTTAAAAGAAAATACTGGCCTAAATTGATAACTAATTTTGGAGTACTTCGTTTTTAGAGCAAGTTTATAAACTTTATGAGCGTAAATGTTTTAGTATTATCAAATCACGCAAACAAAATCATTTTTAAAAGGGTAAATTGCGGCAAAAGTAGTCAACGTCTTGCCTTTTGGCCAATTATATGGCTAATGCCCAAAAAATGCGGCAATAGTACCCAATGTACACTAATCACGCGCGATTATAAAAATCATCCAATTAGCAATTGACGGAGACACGTGGACTTAACGGAGTGGCGTCGTGGCACGGTTAATGGGACCCACGCTCCACATGTTAAACCAATTAAATGTTATTTTATTTCAAAAACATATTATTAATATAATCGATTAAAACATTTTAATTACCCAAAAAACACTCGATTATTTTCTTTTTCGAAATCAAACCCATCAACTCCACACTCTACCTCTCTCTCATCAGTCATTACACTATCTCTCTCTCTCTCTCTCTCTCTCTCTCTCGCTCTCTTGGAAGCTGAAGAAACCCTCCGACGAAGCCTTGCCACTGGAGCCACGATATGGCCGACGGCGAGGCGCCTGACCCTGATCAACTCTGGCGAGACCCACTCTTGAAGCCTCCCCCGATTACAGTAATATATTATTTTACTGTTTTCAGGGTTTTATTTCAAGTGTTCATCTTGCATGAACAAAAATCGGGAAAAAAAACGTGGCCTTTCTGGTCTTTGAGTGTTGAGTTAGTTTTAATATGGATGTGTGTCTCAAAAAATCAACTTTTTAGAAGAAAGTTTATATTTTTCATTAGATCTGCAAAAAAAGGTGTTGGCTTTATTGAGTTTCATTGTTCATGCATGGATTTTAACAAATTTTTTCTGTTGTTTAGGCACAAAAGGTCTTTCATTTTAGGGTTTTTTGTTTGCTGTGGGTTTCGTCTTGTTAAGGTTAGGGTTAAAAAATTTCACGTTTCAGTTTTCTCGGATGAAGAGTTGGGTTATACTTGTTGGTGGTGAATAATACTTTATTAGATTGCTTTTGTTTCTAGATCTGGTTGGTGAGTTTCAGGGTTTTGTCTTAGAACCTCATAAAGAAGCGTAACTGGGACCTACAAAAGAAATGATTTTTTGTCACTTAGTGCTTTATGTGTTTTGGATCTGATGGTGGGCTCATATTTAATACGGATTGCATGTTTACATAGTGCACGTGAAACTAAGATTCTTTTTGCTTCTTTTACTTTTTGCAGGGGTTGGGTCAAGCCTATTCACTGTTAGTATTCACCACGGTGGAAGCTGGATCATCACTGAAAGTGGGAGGAGAGATCATCATTGATTATTATAAATTATGTTTTTTTAATTAATTGGTTTTGACGTATTACTATATGGTTTTGCAAGACCCGTGCGCAGGCAACCATGGAAATCCAGGCCCATATTGAGGAACCTGTATACGCGCTTGATGAAGAGGAGGCCCAAGGGTTTAGGATCAACCCCGAACCACCCATCTGGTGGACTGAAAATAGTGCACAAGAGGGACCAGCAGTTGGAAACGACTCTGATGCAGAGATTCCATTAGACGACTCAGACCTCGAGAATGTGCATGAATATTCTGACGGCGAGCCCCGAGTCAACAGGAGTACACGTACTTTTACTCCAGGACGCCCCTGGAGTGAATTCAAGTTCACCCTGGGATTGGAGTTTGCTTCCGTGGAGCAGTTGAGGGAGGCGTTGAAGGAGCACTTTATTCACATCAACCGGTCTTTCAGAATGCTAGAGAATAATCGGCAGAAGCTACGTGCTCAGTGCAAATCACCTGGATGCTCGTGGGTAATGTATGCCCGTGTTCAGAAGCGTGACAACTCAACTCTCCGTGTTAACACATTGCAACCAAAGCACAATAGTGGAATTGTGTTCAACTCCAAGCTTGTCAATGCGGAGTGGCTTGCCAAGAACTTCCTGGACCAGTTCAGAATGAACGTGAATATGAAGTTTCAACACTTCCATCAACTTGTGGCCAATACCAAGTTCTCTCACTGTTCACGTTCCATGTTCTACTCGGTCAAGAAGAGAGCCTTAGAGCTTTTGGAGGGGAGTTTAGCTGAGCAGTATGCGAAGCTTGAGGATTACTGTCTACAGCTACCCCAAGTTATGCCAGGCTCAACAACCATTGTGAAGAGTGATATGGTGGAGGGCCAACGCGTTTTTGAACGGGTCTACATATGCCTGCAAGCCTTTAAAACTGGTTTCAGACATTGCTGCAAAGTGATTGGCCTGGACGGGTGTTTCTTGAAGGGCAAGAGCTCTGGTATATTGTTGGCTGCCATTGGAATTGATGCGGACAACTCTATGTTCCCCATAGCATATGTTGTGTGCGAGAAGAAGTGGACGGGGTCATGGACATGGTTTTTGCGGCTGCTGAAAGATGATCTCGCCGTAGACAACCCGAGGAATCTGACCTTTATAAGCGACATACAGAAGGGTCTGGGAAATGCAGAGGGTGAAGTATTCGAGGGAGCTGAGATACGTTTCTGTGACATCTCCACAGTAACTTTGCACTCATTTTCCCTGGGCTAATACTGAAGCAGAAGCTATGGGGTGCAGCAAGGGCCACTACTCCGGAAGATTTCAAGAAGAGGATGGCCAACGTGAAAAACATAAGTGATCCGGCATTCAATTGGTTAATGAGCAAGAGACCTACAGAATGGAGTAAGTCCAATTTTAAAACTCATAACAAGTGTGATATGCTTGTCAATAACTTGTGTGAATCGTTCAATGCTGCCATACTTGAGGGTAGGGATAAGCCCATTATCACCATGTTAGAGTTTATTAGAGTGTGGCTTATGAGGAGATTCTTCAAGAAAAGAGAGAGTGTGCCTACGTGGATAGCACCATTTGGTCGCAGGGTTTTGAGCATAATCGAGAAAAACAAAAGCGAGGCTAGGAACTGTTTAGCGGTTCAGACCGACCAGCTGCTGTTTCAAGTGAACAAGGGTCACGGAGAATATTTTGTGGTCGATTTGGTGGAACACACATGCACGTGCAGAGGGCTGCAGTTAACTGGGATTCCATGTGGACACGTCATTTCTGCTATTTGGGTAAGTCCGTCAGGTTTTATATACTTACAAAAATATATATCATTACGTAAACTTATTCTAATACATGCAATACATTAACAGGCAGCGAACCTAAACATATATGATTTTGTGGTGGACTCGTACAAGATCGAGTCATTTGTGAACCAGTACTCGGGTGTTATTGCACCAATGCCAAGCCCTGACAAATGGCCAAATATCGGCCTTAGTGTCATCCGTCCACCGGTTTTCATTGCAATGCCCGGCCGTCCCAATAAGAAGAGAAGAAGGTCAGCCGGTGAACCAGCTCCTGGAGCCAGCAAGAACTCCCGGGTTGGTCAGGTCCAATGTTGCAGGAAATGTGGAATGCGAGGCCATACTCGTAAAACTTGTCAGAACCCCCCACAACAGGTACTATTAAACCTCGCTTGAGAATTACATCACTTATATCGGTCCACCAAAAGCATCATTATCAAGACTTTTGTTTGTGTAATTGTTATTTTCAGCCCAGACAACCCAAGAAAATGGGAAGACCATTGAAAATTAATGCCACTCCGGCGACACTCAAAAGGCGTGAAAGGCGGGCACTGCAACTGGCAAAGGCAGCATCTGGGGCATCATCTAGTCAGGTAAAACCGAGTCAGGCAACACCAAGTCAGCCAACACCACCACCACCGAGTCAGGCAACACCACCACCACCCCAAGTATCCGAATGGGCTATGAATTAAAACTCTTTACTATATACTTATTAAGGTCAATCTAGATCATTTTGGAATAATTATATCTATCTAATCATGGTTAATGCATTGTTATTTGCTAAAGCCTTAGTGTTTGGTCGGTGTTTTGGCCTTATTTTGGAACAATGACCCTACTAATTACATATGTGTTTGGTCGGTCGTAGAAGAACAATATTATGCTATGTTAATCCGCTCAGGCGTTGTTTTCAGTTATTATTATTCCGTAGTTATTCCCGGTGATTTTCCATTGTTTATCTACGCCCACTTTCTTATAAATTGGCCAGAACTAGGTTTTTAAATATAAAACATGTCGTATTTACAGTTTAAAAACATGTCGTTTTTTTAACATAAAATATGCCGTTTTTACAGTTCGTTTTTAGAGTTTCAAACATATCGTTTTTAACATAAATAATGTCGTTTTTACCCACTGAACACATGTCGTGTTATATCCAAGTAAATACTTCATGTCGTTTAAAATCTCAAGACTAGAAAATACAAGTACAAGACAAGAAAATCTCTAGACCAAATAAATAGTTCATGAAACACTACAGCAAGTACAATATAAGATTCAAGTGCATATACAAGACAAGATTCAAGTGCAAATAACATGATCCATAAACATCTGCGTTCAAAAAACAAGTACAATACTAAACCTAATCATCTAAGAAGCCAAAGTAGGATCATGACAAACACAATGCAAATGACTTGAAACCAACTATTAAAAACAACAATTCCAGATGAATGGTGGCAGCGGCACAACACGGGAACTCGGGAATATCCTTCGCCTGGAAGCTCGCCTCTAACTCCAATCGCCGGAACCACCCCCCCCCCCTCGCCCCGGGCCATCTCCTAGCACCGGTGGATCAATCCAACGGAAAAAGGTACACCCTCCATCTTCCTGATTAGGGTTTCATAATAAATTTTCAAAATCAATTTCAAGAACTCACACCCAAATCGTCTGCCCAGAATGGAAATGAGGAGTTGGAGTACGATTTCTCACCAGCTGTCTGTAACATCTCTGAAAACGTCTCCCCGGATTAGAAGGAGTGCCAGATGTGAGGAGGTTGGACGAAACCCCGCAATCACAAGTAACGCCGTTGTGCGGGTAGACGGATTCCTTGGCCGGTCAGCGCGCCTTGACCCATGACCCGAGCTTTCCCCGTCGCTCGCCATAACCACGACCCGAGTATGAAGATCGTCGAGGATGAAGAAGGAAGCACAAGGGGAAGAAAAACCCTAAGTACAACTCGAATAAGAGGTCAGAGTATGGGTAAAATAATTCAAAGCATTTAATATAAATTTTACATCAAATAAAATTAAATTTCTAACTTTTAAATGTAATACATTTAAAATAAATTCGTGATTTTTTATGTTAATGCCACATGGACTATTTTTTGACACATGGGAAGCAAAATACAGTCAGCATAAGCCACTTGGCACCTCAGTTAACGGGGCAGTCGCTAATTAGATTATTTTTATAATCGCGCGTGATTAGCGTACATTAGGTACTATTGCCGCAATTTTTGGGCATTGGCCATATAATTGGCCAAAAAGCAAGACGTTGACCACTTTTGCCACAATTTACCCTTTTTAAAACAACTAACAATAGTAATAGCTAGCCATGTGCAATGAGTTTCAATTTTACACTAAAAAATATATGATCCAATTATTCATTTTTTTAGATTTGACCGAATATCTTCTATATTAACATAGAAACTAGAAAGTATTTTCCTTCAAAAAAAAAAAACTAGAAAGTATTATACCAAAGACTCGATTTAGGGTTAAAATTCGGTCTTAAATTTGGGTTTAGGTCCTATTGGTATGAATTGAATAAAAAAAATTATATGACATTCTGACTCAACATCAGTAATGATGATACTCAGGGGCGAAACTACGTTGGGCCGAGCGGGATCGGCGCCCCCACTCGGTTTCGGCGTGTTTTTTTTATAATATATACAATTTTAAAGAAATAATATTTATTTAGTAAATAAAAATTGCAATGCTTTCAAGTAGGCACAACTTTGTCACAATGGTATAGTTGTGGCTTTTAAAGGTCTTTTGTGCATGGAAGATGTGGGTTCGATTCCTTCTACTTCTAAAATGCCTAATTTATTTTTATATACCTAATATAGAAAGCTAGAATTAAGATCTGTAGGTAAGCAAAAATCATTTTTTCTACATTACTTAGTTGTGAATAACACTATAAAAGTATGTCTGCAACCACGTATATATTTTAGCTGCTCAAATTTGGAGTATAATTATTATATTTAGCTTCTCAAATTATATTGAATTCTATTCAAAAAAGAATAGCAATATGCAGTTTTTTATCATAAATTATTGAATTATCTTTTTACGATTCTTTAAATTAATATTATATTTCAAGATAATTAATTAGATAGATTATGTTTTCATTGTTATTTTATTTGAATCTTTTTACTATTTTTGTCAAGTATTATGATATATCTTTATACTTCAACAAGTTATAAAAAGTTAATATTAAGAAATTATAATGTAGATGTAATAAGTTAATGTCTCAGCTGGTATTTTAACTCGGTTACTGTTCAATAGATATATTTTATATTCAATACTTAAAAAATTGTGCACCATTAATCAAAAATTTACATTATGTAAAAAGTCTTAAATTTTAGATGAGAAATTATCTTATATTAATATTACAAACATGAAAATTCGTTGAGGAAAATTTTGATGATAATAAGAAATTGTAAACCACTCTCATACCAAGAAATTTTGTAGAGATAATTATATTACAATAAATGTTAGTAATTTTAATGTCGACTCGTTTGATTTTTGAAAAAAAAAAAAAATTGCCCCCTTTCATAATTTTTCCTGGCTTCGCTCCTGTTGATACTTATTTATTTTCCAACTTAATAATTCATAGAAAGACATTTCTTACTTGCAAGGAAAACGACCGATTTTTTTTATTTTTTTATTTTATATGTTATAGAGAGTATGATTGGAAAAAATAATGATAATAATGATAATAAAGATGACTAACTCAAGCTGGAATAGCTTTCTAGCTATTTTAGTAAAATAAAATTGACTACTTCGCGTCATCTCCTCCATGTAGTATAAAATTTAAAGCCATTTTCAATTAATATATTAACTGAAATTGTTCAAGCACCGATATTAATTACGTAGTTATTGTTTTCAGACCTTCCAATTCAAAATATATTTTAAGACAGTAAAAGTTGAACTATTTAGTGTATAAATAGATATCAAAGTCAACCAATCGTACCAATTTTTTTTTTGAATGAAATAATTTTAGTATGTAATTAAGTTTGAAATGACAATACTGTATAATATATAATGGGATAATAGCGGCATAAATCCCTAACCTTTAGTTAATTGGGGCGGCAACCAAAAGTTGAACTTCGTTAATATTTAACTATCAGCCGTTAGTCGATGGTGACGTGGCAACCGATCCTCGTCCACGTGGCTACCACGTCATACATGCGTCAGCCCAGCGTGATTATAACAGTAAATGGTGTTGATCTAGAGGCAAGGGTTTGTTGGTGTGGGGCTCAGGCGTGAGTTCGAATCCTTGCAGGGCCATTTATTTTTCAATTAACGTTGGGACGTGGCAGCCACGTGGACGAGGATCCGTCGCCACGTCACCATCAACTAACGGCTGGTAGTTAAATATTAACGGAGTTTAGCTTTTGGTACTTCCGCCGCTATTAAATGAGGTTAGGGTTATGCCGCCCCAGTTGACTAAAGGTTAGGGATTTATGTCGCTATAATCCCATATATAATTAATCAGTAACTATTTTTAAAAATCTTATAAAAATCTTCATCACTTCTGGACCGCCCTCGATCTCCTCTAGGTACTATATCCGGCAGAAAAAGTTATTTGACACATGTTGTCTTAATTGGCCTACAATGAAGTACTTTTACCGCTATTCACCTTATAAATAATGTATATAATATGAGATTATGAGCTTCAAAAATAAAGTATAGTAACAAAATACATAATCTAAGAGTAAATCTGACACATATTCTTACTGTTATTTAGTGATTTGTAGATTAGAATCCAACTCGTCATGTTACTTGATATGGAATTTCTGACAGTCTTCTTAGGTAACCTTAAAGCAGACAAACGTGTTAAATATAGGGCAAAAAAAATAAAAAATTATTACCAAAAGGGACTCGGATATTAGCTACTACTAGTACTATGTCAAGCTTTCACTTCTTGACCACACGTTCATCTACACTACACGCTCTATCAATCTACACTTTCCATGAATAATCTACTACAATCCACATTTGCATTTCTACACCCTCTATTTTCATTTTCAAGTAATGTTTACCATGTATTTTCAAAACTACCAGAATATATATATCTACACTTTGATAATGTTACCATCTATTTTTCTATTTTTTTTTAATTTAATGTTAAACATAAATCTATATGAGGCATTGTCGACTTTTTGTTTATTACATGTTTCAATGTTTTGTCTGATTATCATGTTTTCTTATCAAAAGTCTATCAACGGTTAGCATTGGATAGACATTACCAGCTATATTTATATTTTTTAAAGTTGTTTTTTTGTAGCATTGGATACTTTGGTAACGACATAAAATAGATTCCATATCTTCATAATTGGCCTGATATTTGTGTTAGGGAATATCGACCCGAATCCCCTTGAACCGAAAACGTATATATCAAGAAATGAAATGAAGATAACATCGAAAATTATAGTGGTTCGCTATCAATGTGTGAGGTGTGTCCACTTGTCGCTTGCAAATCAAGATCCAAAATAATCTCTAACTGGAATTGTTCGAATACACCCGCGGCAAATCAATATCCAATACACCCTCTTTGATATTACTCATTGGAAACCCACGAAGAACTATACACGTTCTCTCTCTTGGTTTCTCACTCTCGCACTTTTTGGCTGCTGACAAAACTGGTGGTTTTTTAAATTCTAGAGCCAACTTGCTTAATAAAATAGCAAAAAGCAAACAAATAAATACTATAAATGCCCTTAAAGTTAATTACAAGAACATCCATTAATTAAACTTCATATTACAGCAATTTAAGTACTTTATTTGAGAATATTCACAATAATAAAAGTAATTGTAGCAATGCACGTAAGACACCTTAAGCTTAATTTTAACAGCAATCATTTTACTAATTTAAAAATAAACATAGGCATATATTTTATATATTAATTATCAAACAACATCAGTAATTTAGTATACAAGATTAAAAAAAAAATTCCGAACAATCAATGATCTAGTTAGATATGACAGATATGTTAATATCAAAAGCCCAACAAAATCTCGGAAAAGAAATCATAAAATTAATAAAAACATTGGTAAGATGTGTTTTTTCTTTTTCTTTTCAAATTAAGATTTCAGTGACAACCGCGCCAAATATAAAAGTTGAGGGGTCAATAATGCAATATAAAAATAGGACCGAGTCCTTCCTCTCCTTCGTGCATGACCAAACCGCGTTCACGCTCTTGTCTTGAAAGCTCGAGCCTTTTCTATCTCTCATGCACTCACTCTCTCTCTCACCCACCATGAAAATTTCTCCAAACCCCAACAACAATCTCCCATGGCTTCTCTCTCCATTCTTCTTCTTCTTCTCACTTTAGCCTTCATTCCTTCCCTTCACTCCCTCACCACCGTTTCCATCTCTGAAACTTCCAACCAGACTCTCATCTGCGCGCTCGCCATTCCGGCGCAGCCCGGCCGGAGAAACCAGCTCCTCAACTGCACAGCTCTCCAGAGCCAGGCTCTTCCTTTCCGGCCCGATAACCGCACTCTGTTCTCCGAAACTGTCTCCGGAGACGGGTTCGTCTGCGGCCTCGTCGATGATTCGGCGACGTCAAGTTCGGCGCTGGCTTGCTGGAGATTCTCGGCGATCAACGACTCTCTTACTCAGTTCAAGCAGATTTACGACGGTCTGGCGATAAGAGGGATTGATGCCGGGAACTCGCATATTTGCGGGATTGTGAATACGACGAATCGGCTCGAGTGCTGGCAATGGCATGAGTTCCGGAGAGGTGCGTTTTCTGGATCGACTGACCGGACGTTCTCGAAGATCTCTGTTGGTGAGAACTTCGTCTGCGGGATTGAGAACACGGGTCGGAATGGCGTCGCTTGCGTTGGAAGCAATGGCGATGTCGTCGGACATGAGCCAAGGGGGAGCTATGGGGAGATCGCGGCGGGAGTATCGCATGCCTGCGCGGTCTCGAAGGAGAAAGGCACGCTGATTTGCTGGGGAGACCCCGACACCGATGACTTTCCGGAAGGGAGATTCCGGTCAGTGGCTTCGGGGGAGGGTCGGAGCTGTGCGGTTAGGGAGAACGGGACGGTGGCTTGCTGGGGTCGGAACGGCTTTGTTTTGCCGGTGGCTCTGAGGGAGACCGAGTTCGTTTCAGTTGAAGGGAAGAGACTGGTTTTCTGCGGTGTCTTGCATTCAAATTCGTCATTGTACTGTTGGGGATACGGAAACGGAAATGGTTATTCGTCGGTGCTCGGAAATGTCATGCCCGGACAATGCCAAGCCGAGGCCGAGTGCTTGGCCGGTGCACTGCAGGGCTCTGGGAGCTTCTGCGGCAGCGGATTTGCCGTCTGCGAGCCGGACCATCTCCAAGCAGATTCTTCGGCGTTGCCTCCGGTAAGGAAGCGCTGGAGTGGAAAGATGATCACGTTTGTGGTGGTGGGTTCCGTCGGTTGTTTCTCACTCGCTCTGATCGGCTCATTCTTTCTGTTCAAGTATTGCAAAGGCCGGGTTTGCCGGGTCCACGACTCGGGACGGTTGGACCGAATCGAGTCAGGCTTAGACGAACCACATCCCGTCCCGGTCTTGGAGAAGCGGTTGAGTCAGCTGGCCAGCTTGGGGGCCACCGGTACCCAACTGGAGGAGTTCTCCCTGCAGGTTTTGTTGGACGCAACCGACGGGTTTTCCGAGGATCGGAAAATTGGGTCGGGAAGTTTTGGGACGGTCTATCACGGTAAGCTCGATGACGGTAAAGAGGTCGCAATCAAGAGAGCCGAGGCCACAGCCTCGTCTTCCTTTGTCGGCGCGAATAATACTCGCCGGCAGGAAGACAAGGACCATGCGTTTGTCCGGGAACTGGAGTTTCTGTCCCGGCTGAACCATAAGAACCTCGTTCGGCTTGTCGGGTTTTACGAGGACGACAAGGAGCGGGTTCTGGTGTATGACTACATGCCCAATGGCACGCTCCATGACCACCTCCACAAGCCAGAGCCGAACTCTCCGCTCGCCTCGTGGCCTGCAAGGATCCGGGTGGCGCTTGATGCCGCCCGAGGAGTGCGGTATCTGCACGACTTTGCGGAACCGGCGATCATCCACCGGGACATCAAGTCCTCAAACATCCTCCTCGACGGTGCATGGGCTGCTCGGGTGTCCGATTTTGGCCTCTCACTCACGGGTCCCGCCGACGACGTGTCCCACCTGTCACTCCGCGCGGCGGGGACGGTCGGCTACATAGATCCCGAGTACTTCCGCCTCCAGAAGCTGACGACGAAGAGTGACGTGTACAGCTTCGGCGTGCTGCTGCTTGAGCTCCTCTCGGGCCACCGCGCGATCCAGAAGAACGAGAACGGCACACCCCGCAACGTGGTGGACTTCATGGTGCCTTACATCGCCAAAGACGAGATCCACCGAGTCCTCGACCCGCGCGTGCCGCCGCCCACACCGTTCGAGATCGAGGCAGTGTCATATGTCGGGTATCTGGCGACCGACTGCGTCATGTTGACCGCGCAGGACCGGCCGACCATGGCGGAGGTCGTGGGCAGCCTCGAGCGAGCCCTCGCCGCATGCCTGGCAAGGCCAACACTGTCCCGGTCAACGACCGAGTCTTCCACGTAGACACAGTCTTGTCACGTCCTAATAATATGACTTTGACTCGGTCAATTCTGTAAAGCAAAACTGATTCTTGGTATATTTTTTACAGTACAGATTGTTTAGTTACTCTTGGTAACAATTTTGACTCTTGGTTTTCATCATTGGGCTTTGTAATTGTACCAACCAACAACCGTTTATTACGGATTTGTACAGTATATATACTCATTTTCTACGTAGTTATAGATTTTATTTTATTTTCTACATATATACGTAAATATAGCTTTGTATATGGAAGATTCGATCGGTTAAAACATATCTAAAATGAGTTTATAAATATGTCTTATTTCTAATTACTCACTTTGTCAAACAATATATATATATATAATTACATATATATATATATATATATTGCATTACGTGTATGCGTGATAATATAGTATGGTTTTCTTGTTATGACGGTCTACATAATCACCTACGTCAAGAAAGAGTTATTAAAAACCATAGATTTTTCATCATCGTGTCCTTTATTTTATTTTACATATGAATGAATAATATATATAAATTAATAATTCGATATTTTTGGTGGCTTCAAATTGAAGCTTGGGTTTGAATTTTGCATGTTCAACGACAAAGTCAAATCGTAGAAATATTTAAAGTCTTGGAACTGTTGGGATGAGAAGACTTGGGGGACATTAATAGGCTCTCAATCATTAAATGTAGGGACTAATCAAGAGTAGACATCAACTTAAACAAGTGTGACCCGAAGACGGGTTAGACTTAGACTTATGTTCTAAACTTTAATACTAAATATTATAATTAATTTTTTTTCCTTTTTTTATTCTTTCCAAAAGTATATATTGACGATGGTTCGTCCCAACTGGCAAGTTAAAGAGGAAGCTTCTAGCCATTTAAAAAAGAAAGGAAAAGAGAAAAAGAAAACCTTACACGCCAAGCTGTCACAACGAATGTGAATAATTCTATGAATATGATTTAAACATTAAACGTGGTGATCAAATAAATTAATTTAGTAAGGAAAATTTTTGTGTTTGCCGTGGTTTCACATTGATTAAATAAATATAAAACCACTGCATTTATTTATTTACTTAACGTGCTTATCAAGACTCTTTTCCAAAATATACAACCGGGTACCGGGTTTTCAAACAAAAAAAAATCCAGCCCGATTTGGCTCTGCAATTATTTTAAGAACTCTGAAAAAACACATCAGAAGTATTAACTCATAACCAAAGTCATAATTCAATCCCCAAAATCCAAAATCCAAATAAACAATATTTAGAGTCCGACCTCATAAAAACTTAATTAAGAAGTCAAACTAGACCCGAAATGATCGAGCATGTTCCATTGTCCAACCCTCAATAAGAACATAAAAAAAACATATATATATTTATAATATATATATATATATATATATATATATATATATATATAAACCGGGATCTGGTTTTCACATCCCGTTTTTTCGGCTGGGGTCGGACCGAGTCCAGAAGAATCTGCAAAGCTAGGAATGCTAAGATCAAACCAGCACAGCCAGCCATTACATATTCAGTTCATATAATACAGCACATGGATTGATATTAAAAAGGAAAACGACATCAAAGTTGTACAAGAGCTTCTTATGATGCATCACAGGGAATCAAAATTTGACCTTATTCACTCATTCATTTTGGCAAAGGAATTTCTGTACACATGATAGATTTTATCTGATCTGATCCTGAAAGAATGGGGAAGATTCTGTCTTTCTCCAATCTAATTCAGAGAATTGATTAAGAACCTTGATTGCTTTTAATCTCTATACTGTAATGGATTCCGATGAGGCGTTCCGAAGCTGTAGAAGGTTCTCGAGGGCACTGTCGATTTGAGCGAACACGTCGTCCTTTGAAGCATTTCCCTTAATCTGGACAGAGAAGCAAACCGAATCAACCTCGTAGATGACCCGGAAAACTCTCTTAATGATAACTAATCAGACACCCCTTATTAACCTAGACCTAAAATATCTAAAATACCCTTATTGAAAGAAAATACAGTTAACATAAGAAAATGTGGGTCTAACAAATAACTTGTGTTTTTTTAATTTTTTAGAGAACCTTCTTGATTCAATGCTTATACATCTAAAAACACAATCCTATTGTGAATTCGTATATGCTTATACATCTAAAGGAGACACTGATATAACTTGCCTTAATTGTTATGTCCTCGTACATGGAAAGAACTGCGTTAACGTTGTGATTATGTGTTTGCAGACGCAACTTCACCTGGAATATTAAATGATTTAAAAAAAAATATGATTGATCAATTAGAGATTCCGAAAGAATCGACAACTGAATAGAAATGGGTAAGAAGATACAGAAGTTAACCTTTTCTTCCGTATCATCAAAGCGCTGAGTGAGCCGTGAAGCTATTTCTTCAGTCTCCGGAGGCGAGTACTTTAAGTGGTAGATCTTGCCCGTAACAGGATCCAACCTGCGTCCAACAACTCTCTCGACAAGAATATCCTCCGGAACCTGCAAATCCAGCTCAATAACATTGCAGATATTAACTGGAAATTTTATACCTTAGGCGTGGACATTCAAAAGAAGTACGAAGAAGCAATCATTATAATCCCTAAATACATTTCTCCAACCTGAATTCTGTTATCGGTCTTGACACTGGGCCAAGATCCGCCGATAACCTTTATCCCTATCATGTCTACACTAAATTCTAGAGAGAAACTAAGTTAATAAAATTGATTATTTTTTAATAATATATGGCCACTTCTTCTCATTGCTCATGGCTCTAAGTTAATAATTATGTTAATTTTCGAACATATCAATTATTATCACGTCTTTATCCTCACCTAAATCAGCACTTAAAGTAGATAGCAGATGGGATTAATCAGAAGGTAAAACCTTACTTCTAGAAGGATGAAAAGATCTGGCTGAAACCCGAATTCCTTGAGAGCAATTGCTTGAGACGAGCTCCTCGGATATCCATCTAAAAGCCATCCTTTTTCACAAGCATCATTCTGTGATAATCGGTCCTTCACCATCTACATAGCCGAGATCAAGAGGACATCAAGAGATAGATAATTATGTGAACAATGACAAAGTTGTCCCGCACTCCTACCATGACAACTATCTCATTGGGGACTAACTCTCCTTTCTCCATGAATTCCTTCGCCCGCCTCCCGTTTTCACTTCCGGCTGCGATTTCTGCTCTGAGTAAATCGCCGGCAGCGATATGCACCAAACCATACTGCATTGAAAGATATAAAAAATAGCTTAGTCACATTTTGTTGTTGATCATAATGCTCATGTGCAAAACATGGCAGAGAGGAACTGCTGAGAACAACAACAAAAAAGGTCCAATGCGTTTCTGTTTCGGGGAGGAAAAAAAACATAATCTGACAATCAATAATTTGAAAATATATATTCCACGGTAGCCGTAAACAAGCATATGTCTGATTGTTAATCATCATAGAATTCGACACGGATCATCCTTTTGCTATGCTCTTTGAGTAATTAACCATCTGGTTAGGTCCACAACCCATCTATATAGTCTTTTCTTTTCTATTCCCGGATATACTGCCAGTTAGTTCTGGCTAATAGCCGGACTGCGATTTTGTGCCCAAGGCCTAACGCCCCATGAAAGTTTGTGGCCGGCACAGGAAGGTTTTGGATCTCCGAAGCACATTTCAGATTAAGAAAGGAGTAGCCATACCAGGCCACGGGATCAAACTCGCGGCCGCAATGGTGGGGGCCGCCAGCTCGGGGTCCCGGAACGGCCGCAGCCACTTACACACGGCCATTTGCCAGGACTACACTAAGAGTTCAAGAGCATTATCTGAAAATAATCATCCTAAGCTGTTTCTTACGAAGCAGAAATCATATCAAGTGAAGCACAATAATAATCACAGAGCTTAATCTCAGCCACAAAGAAATGATTATGCAGAAACCAAATCAGAAAATTCTTGGTTTTCAATCATGGAAAACATACTTTCTGAGTGATGAGCTCGCATTGCGTTCCCTTACCAGAAGCAGGAGCCCCAGATATCATCACTCTCAGAGGCTCCGACTTCGCGCTATCCACAACCTGTCGCCAAGAGAACCCGAATCATGAGAAAAAACGACCGATTCTTGAATCGGAACCGAAGGAAGAGAGAGAGAGAAGAAGAGTACCGTGAAACAGCGAGGTCTGGGAGACGATCGGCGACGAGGAATTAGGTCATGGGCGATATGAGTGGAGATGAAGTGAGATCTCGAATAGCGCCTGGACAGGGAGAGAGAGGAAGAAGAAGATGAAGATGAAGGGTGAGGATGGAGCTTTGGGTGAGCGATGGGCGTCTGTGAGGAGATTGCGCAGGCATAGGAAGCAGCCATTGTTGGAGCTCAGTTGGGACTCTCAGTCTCACTCTCTCTCTCGTCTCTGAAATCAGTGCAAATTACAGTTTTTCGGTTTGCCTCTTTGACCCCTCTAGTTTTGGTTATTCGCGGTTTTGACCCTACACTCGGATTAGAAAACCTTGCAATTTAAGTACCTATGTTTTTTTATGCTCGTCACATTTTATAGATCTATTGGTTATTGGCGGGTATTTTATGAAATAATAACTTTTGTATTATATAAGATTATAAGTGCATGAAGACTGTTATAGCAAAGGGTCGAGTCTTGCTTGTTTCGGAAGAAAAATACAAGTGTAAAATTCTTGTACTTTATAAAGTTGCTTTAAAGATAAAAAAAAACTTTGATCAATAATAAACTTGCTTTTGATGATTTGGTTTGAAGTTCGGTTTGAAAAATTTGTTTGATAAACTATGTTTTTGGAATTTTTGAGATGTTGTTTTGTTAAGTTTTCTATTTAACATGGTTTTAGAAATAAAAACTAATCATGTTTGGTTAAGTTTTTATATTTTAATACTTTTTTTAAAAGGGAAAATGGCGGCATAAGTACCCAAAGTGTTTAAAAAGTTGACAATAAGTACCCATTCTCTTTTTTCGACGGGTAAAGTTGCCAAACTCTCGTTTTGTATATTCCGTTTCTTTTCCGTCCAACACCGTTAGTAGCTTATTTTTCACTCATTTTTAATCAAAAAATTAATTAAAATTGAACTCATTTCTCTCTCTCCCTCTGGTGCTTTTCCTAATATATCAAACTCATTTCTCATCTTCTTCTTTGAACTCCATATCTCATTTTTAACAAAATAAAATTAATTAAAATGTTGCTGCACATTTTGGTGTTTTGTTACAGTTTGCTGCTCCTCGATTGTTAAACATAATTTGCTACTCATTCAAGTACATATCATAATCTTGTTCAATTACATATCATATTGTTCCAAAAAAAAGGCCATTACATAGTAAAAAAAAAAAGGCCATTACATGTGAATGAGATACCATAACATAGCATATGTTCTAAGAAAGAAAAATCAGTTCAGAGGTTTGAAGCTTGTGAACATATGCTAATTAACAATTCACACGAGATGCCCCCACTCACAAGCTTCAAACCTCTGAACTGATTTTTCTTTCTTAGAAAATATGCTATGTTATGGTATCTCATTCACATGTAATGGCCTTTTTTTTTAACTATGTAATGACCTTTTTTCTGGAACAATATGATATGTAATTGAACAAGATTATGATATGTACTTGAATGAGTAGCAAATTATGTTTAACAATCGAGGAGCAGCAAACTGTAACAAAACACCAAAATGTGCAGCAACGTTTTAATTAATTTTATTTTGTTAAAAATGAGATATGGAGTTCAAAGAAGAAGATGAGAAATGAGTTTAATATATTAGGAAAAGCACCAGAGGGCGAGAGAGAAATGAGTTCAATGTTAATTAATTTTTTGATTAAAAATGAGTGAAAAATAAGCTAATAACGGCGTTGGACGGAAAAGAAACGGAATATACAAAACGAGAGTTTGGCAACTTTACCCGTCGAAAAAAGAGAATGGGTACTTATTGTCAACTTTTTAAACACTTTGGGTACTTATGCCGCCATTTTCCCTTTTTAAAATAACAAGTATAATTGTATGAATTTGATTAAACTATCAAACTATGTAAACACTTTTCATCATTATAATTCATCAACATCCTATAAACATCTTACAATCTGGACATTTATTCAAACAAATAGTGAGCAAGGCAAAAACAAAAAACAATAAAGAAACTAGATCAAATAGATGGAACGATTCAAATAAACTACTCCAAAGTGCAATCTATCATACAAATGCAAAAAGAGAATGACATGGAATATCTTCTTGGTTTTAGTGACTAACACCAGTAAAGACATAGCCATGAAACTTCAATTAAAAGCATGATTCAAGTATCATTTTCAACATCACTTGCTAAGAACGAGTGTTTGCAAATCTTCATTTCACCAGGAAAGAAATGAATACAACAAAGATGGCTCAATGAGAAGATAGTACATATAAAAAAAATGTTATATCGGGGAACCGGCTTTGCATGCAACTAGTTTTGACCAGTCGATGACAAAAAAATGGTTAAAGAGATTTATATAGTGTGCTGAAATGGAAGATGAAATATGCATCGTGTTGAAGAGGGAGAGAAAAAAAAAAGAGGGAGGTGAAGAAATATGCATCGTGGTGAAAGGGAGAGAAGAAAAAATAAGAAAGGTAGGTGAAGAAATATGCATCGTGGTGAAAGGGAGAGAAAAAAAAAGGAGAGAGGGAGGTGAAGAAATTTGCATCGTGGTGAAGAGGGAGAGAAAAATAGGAGAGATGGAGGTGAAAGAGGGAGTGGTGAGAGAGAAAAACGAAAACTGCAATTGGGAAAACACCCTAGACCTGTTTTTACAATCCATTGTAAAATTTCCTAACCAAAAATTAAATTTTATAAATTAATTTTAAAAAACTTAACCAAACGTGGATTATCAAACCAATTTACCATTATCGAGACCAAAACGCAAAACCAGATTTTTTAAAAACTAACCAGCACATGCCCTTGTTTCAAACCACATTTTCATTTTTTTTCTAATCGTTTGGAATTTATGCCCATAAATAGATATAATAATTAGGTTATCTATTTCTAGACGTTATGTGATTGCTCATTATGAAATCAATAAAATTTAGTATTTCCTTGACATAAATTGCAAAAAGATCTCCTTTCGATTTTATTTAGAAACATATCTTCCGAATATCCCTTGCTAAGAAACAAAAATACTATTCGGAGAGGGTATGAACCTAAAATGAAAATCCAAATAAGGTTGTTCTTGCAAAAAACCCTATTTCTTTCCATTTAAAGTGTATTATGTTTATATGTGCCAAGGTTCCAAATGTTGATGTCGACGTCGTTTCGCTCCCTCCATTTCGCGGCCGACAGAAATATCGATGGGAAAGTAGGAAAAAAAATGGCATGCTTCAAATGCCACATAAATTTCACGGACATGCCGCATGCAGATGAAAATACCATCGAAAAAGTTAAGAAACTAATTTTGAGTATTTCGACAGTTTTTTAAATAGGTTCACACTTACTCATTTATCATCATAAGACGTAAATAACTAAAAAGAACCACACTAATAATAAGATATAAGACATCATATTGATATGTTATAGTTGTATTTCTATAAAAATAAGAGTTATACTTGTAACTTGTAGAAAATATAGATATAAGATTACAATTGAAGTAAGACATCATATTGATAGGTTATAGTTGTTCACGGACATGACGCATGCCCGCAACTCTAAAATAACGGCATGCAAAAAGAATTTTAAAACCATGATTTGTACCACAATGTAATATTCCACAAAAGAAGAGACAAATAAGGATTTCTTAGTTGAATCTTGGTCTTCGTCTTGCGACATGATTTTTCTTTTGTATATTGCTTTTTAGTTTTACCCACTGCCGGCCTTGACCTAAGGCGAATAAGGCGGTCGCCTTAGGCCCAATTTTTTTTTACGTTTTTTAACACTACGCAAAAGGGCCCAAAATATGATTTTAAGGGACCAAATATTAACCCAAATAAAGTATACGGTTTACTTCGCCTCGGGCCCGTCGGTTGACAGGGCTGGCACTGGTTTTACCTAGTATTTCTTATTTGTATATGAAGCATTTGTTGGCTTTTCTAAGAGTGTACATATTCCCGGAAGCGGAAATTATGGGAAATCCTAGAAAATATTCGATCTAGATAACAACGTTATTCTTAAAAGGTTACCGGATAAGACATGGTCTTTACGGAACGCTTCTCGTATCTGTCTTAAAGATCAGATCCCACGAAACACGCCGAACTTTCTTTCCTTTGCTTGTCCACGCCCTTATGCCGATCACCAAGCCGTCAATATGCACGACACTCTATTTCGTACACCACGTCGTCAACGGAACGCTTTAACGCCGGAAATCACCGAACAAAGAAACTAGTGCTTTTCGGTGATTAGAGAATGAATCAAGAACGCTATATGGAGCTACAGAATTCGACCAGCTCATTTAGAATAGGGAGATGTCGACTTCTAGCTAGGGAGAGAGAGAATGAGAAACTTTTGGGTTTATGTGTTATGAATTGCCTTATCACATGTTTCCCTTTCTCTTAATCTCCATATACAAGAATAGGGTTTAGTGTTAATGGGCTTCATGATTCAACTTAATCAAGCCCATTAACCTACTAATTAATCACATTAACTTTTATGGCCCAATTCCCAATCTCAATTTTTGGACACTTATGCCACAAAGTTCCTACAGTATGAAATATTGCTTATGGATCAAGTCGCTTCATGCAAAATACAATTTTAATTTAAAAATAAATCTGAGTTTCCTTTCAATAGCTCGTAGTTCATGTACATATATTATATATCAAGGTTCAAAATGCCGATTATGCCGATAAATCGGTTGTCGTTTTCGAAGATTATCGATGGAAAACTAATAAATTTGTAACTTATCATTACCGACACTTATCGAAGATTATCGATGGATTATCGACACTAATCGAGGATTATCGATGAAAAACCACTAAAATATTTTAATAATATATCTACTAAGTTTACATATGTAAATAAAATATAGTCTCACTCTCACATATATTAATACTCAAATAAAATCATGTCATATAGTCAAATTAATGTAAATAAAATCATGCCATTGAAGGTACTTTCGCCGAAAATTGTTGAAAAGTGCAATTTTTTTTCTCAAAAGGTACCTAATATTTTATTATTTTTACATTGTTATTACGCATAATCGATATGTATGGAATATTTGGCGATGACAACCGGCAAGACGGATAATCGACGATTAAGTGGAAGATTCGAACCTTGTGTGAATTTGAGTATTGTTCATTGATCTAAACCCTAGCAATGCTTATTCTCTAAACATTATATGCCAAGTTTTCAAAGTACATATACGTATATAGTGTATTATATATAACTACGTATGGATTACAGTGATAAGTCCAAAATTATACATCCTACTTAAGCAGTACTAGGGTTAATTATCTTGATTTGCTTCAATTCTGATATGGCTGATATGGAGATTTGGTTCTCTTTGTTCTTCCCCCACAGAACGCTGTAAAGCCCTACGATCAGCAATCCACCGCCTATCATACTGCAAATATATACAGCCACAATTAAATGAAACTTTCTCATGTTACCTCAGAAATCTTTTACTTTCAATGAAAATTCAGAACTTATATAATGAGTATATAGCTTAGATATGGTCATTTTTATATTTATTTTCTCCATATTTCTACCTATATCTCTTCGGTTTTTTGTGATTTTGAAAGTTCGTTCGATGTTAGGAATATGAACTTCAATTAGTCAATTAGATTCGTTAACCTCTAATCGCATTAGATAACTGATTTCTTCGTACGATTATTGTCAAAATTTAGTAGCGAAAACTGTCAATATCTTGATTTTTATACATATTTATAGCTGCAAGTAACAATATTTATCGATCATATTTCGAGCCCTTACTTGTCTCTAAACATTTTTTTATATAAATTTTACTTGTAACAATCCGATCATACCACAAATGATGAAAGTGTGTAAAGTGAAATATATATAATTACCTTCCCAAAGTGATAATTTGGCCCAATAAAAAAGTAGAAATAAGCATGGTAAGGATTAGAGTGAATGGGGTGCACATGGCCAAGAACACAGGCCCTTCTTTCTCAATCACCCATGCTTGTAAATAGTATGTCACGCCAGTCACCACAATTCCCTGCTCACAATATATACCACACTAATTAATCACAACAAATCATATATATATATATATATATATATATATCGTCCAATCTTAAATAAAACCTTTTATATTTGGAAACAACTCTTTATTAAAAAATACGATTTAACTTTTTTTTTTCCAGTTCTTCGAAGACCATCTCCAACCGAATACTCTCTCTATTTTCAATAAATATCACATCAAATACTACATCTCTAATCGAATTCTCCTATTTATCTTTGTACCCTTATGCTTATTAAGCACTTCTCAATTACACAACTTTTTCATTATTTTTTTTAGTAAATGAATTCAAAATATAAATACACATATACTAAAATAAAGATTTATTCAATAAAAAAAATGATAAAATAAACACCTAAAATGATGGATATATAATTACAAGAGTTCCAAACTGTACTTGTAATATTATTGCATTTTGGTATTATATTAATGTCATATTTTATTTTTTATTTTTGCAAAGTGCAAAGATTATCATTTTACAAAATGTTGTAATCTCTTAAATAATTTCAGGTAGTAATTGATAATAAATTAAACACTTCAAATAATGAATAATAGAATTCAAAGGATAAAATAATAAAGATTTTTACAAAGATCACATTATATGTAAATATTAAATCTTTCGGACTAAAATGTAAGCGAAAAAAGAGAGAGAAAATAAAATGCAATTATAGGTTGTACCACGCTATTTCTAGCATGACAATGTTCAACAAAGGATATCCATGACACAATTCCCAACTGCATTCTTTGGAAATGTATTACGGGTGGAGATGGTCTAATTTTTCAAAATACTTTTAAATTAATCAGCTCGTTTTTTGAGTTGTTCCAAAAGCATTTTTTGAGATTCAAATTATAGAAATCGTAAGAAATGCCCATTTTGTGTCAAAAGTTTAAGAAAAATGCCCATGTGTGAGAGTAAAAAATACACACAATGGGCATTTTTCTTAAACCTTTGATATAAAATGGACATTTTCTAAAATAACCCTTAAAAATAAAAGTTAGAAGAAAAATAATCTAAATGTTAAGATATATGTGTATACATATATATTAATTAATTAATTTCTGTTTGATTGTGTGCACGTAAGAAGTGATTATTAGATTGATTACGTACACAGTAGGCCACAGCTAGCAATCTGAAATCGAAGGCAAGCTTCCACTGAGAAGGATCTCTCTCCAACACTATGGCGATTCCAAACGACTGAATAGTGCTCAAAAAGCATTGCAGACTCGTGAACAGAAGCTTCGATGGATAGCGTTTCAGCACTTGGCCCTACACACACATATATATATATATATCATCAATTATGAAGTCTAAAAATCCATATAATTATTATAATATTAGCAACGCAAATAAAAATATATCGACAAGAAGCTCTTACGCCGAAAATCACTTTAAAACGAAAACTACGGGCGGATCGTGTCATTCGAAAATGATCGAAGAAAGACAATTGACAAAGTACAACGATAATAATCCTACAGCCTATGTTCGCTTATTAGTGTAAGTTTAACTACCCCATTCCCATATATATAAGTGAACATAACCGCAAAAGATCCGAATAATTTTTATGTCGCACCATAGAGCTTCAAAACTTGTTTGGAATCGGGTTGCGAATTTAGCACATTTTAGGTATGAAGGGCATATTTAATATATTTTTAGTAAGTTAACTTAAATATATATAAAGGTTGTCTAATATTTGTTTTTCGTACCCAATTAACGTATCCAAAGCACATGTATATAGTACATGGCAAAAAAATCTTGATGTATGTATAATATATATATATATATATATATTTATGAGAATTTATAGAAGTAGATGTACCTGCAAAACAAGCCACAAGCCCCAGAAGAAGTTGGAAAGGAGCATGAGAAAGCAACCTTTGACCCAATTACTGGAAGAGTGGTGGTGGTCAACGCTTTTGGTTTGACCAAAAGAGTGAAAGAATTGCCAATGGGATCTGAAATGTGGGCCCTTGAAGAAGGCCAAGAAACCAACTCCTGCTATGCATACCACCATTCCTATAAGCTTTGCAAGGCCTGCTTTTGTCTTCAACTTCAATGCTTCCATCCTAATTAATCGAATAAAAAGATTAACAATATGCAGCGCACTAAGTCATGCAAAATAATTATAATTATGCCTCACATATATATATATATATATATACACACACACACGTATACATATACATATGTACTCATGAACGCACATATATACATTTGGCTTATCCCCACTATTCCAAGATTTGAATTATTCACGAAAAACAACAAAACATTGAAGAGTTTTAGTAGTTGCCATTATAACCCTAGGTCAAATGAAGGTGTAAATTCATAATATTTTTTTACTTAAACCCTTCAATTTTTATTGTTTTAAACATAAAACCCCGATTATAAATTTCCGCAAAAAATTAAATCTAATCTCTCCGGTATATAATCGCCAGTCTTACCCTAATACAAGAGCCAAGATAAATGTAATGACAGGAAGACAGTTGGATGTTGCAGCGGCCAAAGTAGCTGAGGTATACGCAAGAGCCACGCCATAGACAGTCATGCTTGAAGTGATCCTGATGATGAAATCATAAACATAAAATCTTTGTTAATATGAATAATTTACAACCTCTTACTTATATATATATATATATATATATATATGCATGTCTTTTCAATTGGGTCCATTCATATATATCTCTTTAAACTCTAACCATAGCTTTATGAGAAGTTTCACAATTCGCTCATGGCGGACCAGAGAATATACACCGTTCATAATTCTCACATCGAAACTACTGAATCAGAATTCGGACATAATTATTATTCTTACCCGACGAACGAAAGGAGAAAAATCTTGCAAAAGGTCACAAACGTCAGAGGCGGTATATTTTTCCTGTATCATCACATGATCAACAAACAAACCCTACTTAGTTAGTGTATATTCATGTGATTATTTATTATAATTGAGTTTTTTTTATTCCTCCATTATGGATAGAAGGTTATTAAATGTTCATCCGACAGAGCTATTTACCGCTCGAGGAAGAGAGAGAGCGGGAGCAAAAAGATAGTGGCAGCGGCCTGTCTGTAGAAGATGAAGACGAAATTGTTCATTCCGCTATCAAGAGCGGCCTTGGAGAGCAAGTACATGCCGCCGTAGATTGTAACTATCAGAATTACAGCCACATAGGTTTTCTTCGCAGTCGCCATATGCACGGATCAGAGCAGGAATTTGATGATTATATATATATAAAAATATATATGTGTGTCAGTGTGTTGTTTACTGTGTATGAATATGAATATGTATATATATGTGTAGATGTATGTGATATGAATGTATAATCTCGAGTGAAAAAACACTATGATGCATTGTTATATATATATGAGGTTCTGGGAATACTACAGAAACATCGTGGCGAGCGAGTGAGTCTCGTGACTTTATTATTTTAGGGACCACCTGTAGGGCTAGATTATATTACATAATGGCTATATTAGAAAAATATGGATAAGTGAATATTTCGAAAGTAATGATATATATATATATATATATTATATAAGCTTATTATATGATTTTGAACGTAAAAATAACTTCAATTATTACATAGTTTATAAAAGTACTCGGGTAAAAATTAAAATAGTGTACAAATTCTTCTAATAACAATCTGAGCGGCAGGCCAGGTATACATACCTTGGCCGGTTGAGGGTTATTAATTAGCACTCGAAGTTACGAAAACCATTTGATTGTTCGAAGTTAGAGAGTTTAATTTGTGAGTACGAATGAAAACCGGCTACTTGAGATCTGAAGAATCAAAGACTGATTTTGAAGGAGAAGCACGATTGTTAGTATTCAGTGAAATAAAATGTTTATGTTTAGGTCATGGATAACAGAGTAGGTTTTCTTCTCTTGGATTTTGAAATCTACATTATATATATCGTGTGTTCAAATCTCATTTCTTTAACGTGTATTTATTAACTCTCTGCATTCGATCATTATTCCTTATTGGACTTTATGTTAATAAATATCTATTAAATAGTATTTGACGTTATTCTACATTTGATAGTGTTTTTTAAAATATAGTAGAATTGATGTAAAATTATAATTGTCTCTCGAGTCTTCTAGAATAATTAACAAAAATACAATTTATAAAAGTATAAGAGGTATACGTGACATTTTGCAAAAGCTAATGTGGTGTGTTACAAAAGCTAAAGTCAAAGTCAAACGGGGTAGCTTTTTTTTAGAGATAACATAAGCTTTTCGTTAGAGATTAGGGAGAAAAGTCCTTTGAACCGGTGTTTACGAGTCATTCCGAGCAACCATAGCACGAGACATAGGATGACAAAAATAAGAGGCCCTGTTTCGCGACAACGTGCCTTACTTTGTTACAATTTCTCAAAATCCAACTCACTGGAAAATTCCAATGCTTGAGCTAACAATCGGATGTCCGCCAAGATTGAGTCTTGGAGACCATGGAATTCCGTCAAACAGGGTAACTCGATTGGTCAAGTACCTGAAATTGTATCTTCGTGATCCAAAATTCAATCTCTCACCTCACATAACAAAAAAACAAATTACAAAAACAAAAACCTACAAAAGATAAAAATATATATCCAAAAGTTTTTTTTTATTCTACAAATGATCACATTATATTTAACTTCATTTCACACTTTGACCTATAATTTTGTACACATATGACTTTTACGGTTTAGTTTTGTATAGCAGTGATCATGTCTTTGGCTCCAAAAGTAAATAATCTCCGGAGCCAATTTATATAATAAGCTACATATATATACATTATATATATATATATATAATATATGAACTTTTTTGGCCCATGAGAGAATCGACTATTATTGGACGTGACTAAACGGGTGACCAAAAGAGAAATTATAGCATCTTAACCAGATATTTTATACACGTGTCACTAGTTGAATGCATATCATATAATGTACATAATTTGTATTATTACTAAAAAGTTCAGTGAATATGAGAAACTCGACCTTCTCTTTACTTTCTAATTTCACATGAAAAAAATGCATGCATGCATATCTTCTTCTTTTTCTTTCTTTCTGTGATGTGATCAATGTTGTTTCAGTTAGCTAGTCGATCATTAGTTTATTTTATTTACTTTTCAAGACTAATGATATTTTTCCCACACCGCTAACTAGTTAGGTGATTTAAAAAGGAAAATTTCATAAAATAACGCTCAATACACCACAAATTCTATTATTAACTCTCAAGCTTTCATAATTTTCAAACAACATTTCAAATACCAAAATATCTCTAATACTGTCCATTTTTCAAAAAGTATTAATATTGAAAATGGACATATTTCGTCCTTAAAATTGGACAATATTAATGGTACTTTGGTAACATGAAATTTAGAAAGAATATTTTAAGAATTATGAGTATTTAAGAGTTAATAATAAAATTTATGGTCTTTTAAATGTTAAGTTTCTCTTTAAAAAAATGCGCTTGCTTAATTTTTTATTTTTATTTTTTTTGTACAATGTAGTGACACGTGGTTGTATATATATCGCTTCTTTTTTTAGTTGGTGTATGCTTATCACAACTTGGCAAATTAGCGCTTACTTGTTGGATCAAGTTATAACCTATATATCTTGATATTCTATTTCCTTTTGATTTACATATTTCAACTGTTTAGGATATACCAGATAAAGTATACTCCTCCTCCGACATGCATGGGTCGACAGATTACGACAATCACTCGCTCTACACTTACTTTGCAATAGAAAGAGACCGAACATAGTGCTGTTTATAGGCACGTTAATCAGTCCTCTAGATAGTAGCTTGATTCCATGGCTAATGGCTTGTTCTACTTCTTGTGGTTTGACTTAAAACCCACGTGGTTTTTGTTACGTGGGTGAATGCCAATTATTGGCTGCAATTTTGTATGTGCTTAAGTTTCTAGTCTTTACCTAATACCTAGAAATATCCTTCCTCAAACGATAAGATTTGTTCACAAACTAAGTTGCTGTTCGAATTATTCGATCTTTTTATTTCAAGTCCAACTGTCCAACCTTACAAAAAAAATGATTGGCACATGATTTTCGAATCTACTTTTAATTGATTGGCATATGATACAAATATAGATTTTTTTTATTTCTAAAACTAGTTTTTAATTTCAACCACATTGAAATTAATTCAATTAATATAAAATTCGGTAAGTTAATTATATTAAAAATAGTATATTATCAAATAATGACATAACTTAATAGCTTAAATTATAAAATAATTTATAATTTTTTTACTAAAATATCAATATGTAAAATATAAACAAATAAAAATAATGCAACATGATAAGAGACAAGTGAGAGTCATCAATCCCTTGAGTCGAGGGGGCAAGAAATGATAATTTGTGCAATCCCGTATCACCTAGTCGATGAGATGTGCAGATAATACGTTTCTGAGATTGTGTGGTATGAGACGGGCATAATTGTCTGAGATCATGCATGTATATATGGGAGTTTGCGGTGAAAGGGGCTTAAGAGTATTGGTGGGTATGCCTATACCAACAAGACGCATATTTTTTTGGTAGCCCATTCGAATGGACACTAAATTAAAGCGTGCTTGACATGCAAGGAGCAATTCTTCAATGGATGATCTTTTGAAACTTTTCTCAAGAAAGCGTATGAGTATGGACAGAGAACGATGGAAAGACTCGTGTTTGCTCGTTCAAGATTTGATTCGACTATTTTCATTTCTTCTCCTTTTGTGACTCGATAAATCTATTCTACTCTCCTTCGAAAAGTAATATTATTTATATATATGTCCAATAGTCAGTTTAATATAGTTGCTTATGATTTTTGTTTGTTTACGTATTTGAATAAAATCGATTGAAATATACTTTGTGCTTCGCTTGAAATAAAAGTCTGGCTACGACATTGATTGCATATACAATATAACTCTAAAGGAGAAAATTAAAGTACAATTGTAAATTTATATATAATTGACAGTGTGGGTTCGGGCACAAGACACGACACTACATAAATGAGTTTTGATCGACGTTAAATACATTTGGTTGAATCGTGTCAAATACGATTAAATAATGAATTCACACAATAAGAAGTAGCAACACATTATAGAAACCATTTAGAATTAAGGGAAAAAATAAAAAATTTATGTATGTTATTTATTATTTTATAACTTATTACGAGTGAGAATCCGGTTTTTTGTTGTTTTACAAATTGCGTTATTTAATAATTAGAAATACAATATTGCTAATTAATTATAGAAATTATATTATTTAATTATATTATTTAAGTTAAAAAGGTCTAAGACATAAATAAATTTATCTTAATAGCAATAGAATGATTATTTAAATGCATTATACAGAGACACAATTAACACCGTTATTAAGCTGAGCAGAATTAAGTTTCATCTTTGAACACGATTAATAAGTACAACTGGTGTATATCTATATAAACCAATTCCCACCCTTGTATGTATGTTGAATTTAAACCAATCAAAACTTTCAAGATAAAAAATAAAATAATTTTAATGATGAATCAATCACACCTACATTCTTTTTATTAACTTTTTTTATTATTATTATTTTATCAAGAGGACAAAGGCAAAAACGAATAATCTAAGAAAGTTCACATGCAATGAAATGCTAGCCTTGTTCCTGGAAATAAACAAAAGTTTTATGCTGTGCACAAGTAACACATATGTGACGTTAATAGAATAACTTCATCGTGGAATTTAAAGTTTACTTATAGGAAGATCTTGCTTGCTTTTGCCATCTTTTTTAAAGTCCCTTATTTATTGGTTTGAGAGCAAAACGAACTCGAATATATACCATCAATTTACATGCATGCATGCATGCATGCATGGGAAGCAACAACGACGTCAATGAGTTGTTAAAAGTGTTTTGATTAAATTTTTTTTTTATTATCTGATCGTAAGTTTTGAATTGAAAGTTGAAAATAACCTCTCACTAGAAAGAAAAAATTGCTTTACTATTGTATCTTTCGATGATTCCAATCTTCCTTTGTGTGTAATACGTGGTTTTTGTGGCCCATTTGTAAAGTTATAACTCGGTAGGCAAATCATTTTATTACTATATATATATATATATATATGAGTTATTAGCATCAAAAGTACCTAGGTTGTTAAGAAATTGGACTACATAGAATAAATGTAGTAAAATTCTGGTAAAGTACACTTTTTTTTAATTTTATTTTTACGGATTGGTAGACGTTATCCACTTTTCCGTTAGTTTTTCTATTTATTTTCATCAGTGATGACGTCAACAAAGTAAATAGTTTTTTACTCAATGCTGAAATTTGAATCTTTGATAAAGTAATAAAGTTTTGTTAAACACATGATTATTAATTAAAGATACTAATTCATTGAAGATTTTAATTAAATTATTCTTCTAGGATTCTAGGTATAGAAGCCAATAAAGGCCAGCAGCTACCTAGTTTTCGTTTTATCACTTTTTTTATCCTTAAATTTTGAAATTTATCAAAATTTTCAACCTCAAAGTACAATTATCGGCCCACCTATATAAGTCAGTCTCTAATTTTTGTATCCGGTTCCGCCACTGATTTGTTGCCCTTGAAAATTGGAAGCACTATTTAATATGTACACGTATTTTTTTGGAAACGTGTTTCAAAATTAATTGTTTGTTAATTTGGACTGGCCTTCAGTTTCAATGAAACAAGAGAGAAGAAACCCAAGATATTATCTCGTTTATGGTAGAAATACCACTTCTTGTCAAAAGTATGGGAAAATTACTTTCCATCCACTTTTTGACATTACCTTTTATTAACTCCGGCTAATGTACCCAATGTTTGATAGATTTTGGATTATGTATCCAATGTTTATTTTCAACGGCTAATGTACCCAAACTTTATTCCGTTAGATTTTTTCATGTTTCCGTTACTTTACCGTCAACGAGTGATTATGTAAAGTTTTTTTTATTTTTGGCATAACTCACTCATTTTTTGTCCAAAATTTATGCACGACCTATGGTTGGAAAGATAAGAGATATACCTACAACTTTTATGTTGTAAGTTTTGTAAAAATAAAGTTCAAAAAATACAAAATTTCAATTACTATGTAAAACTGGACATTAGTGTAATGCAAAATATTTGTTTCCAGCAAATTTTAATATACTTAATGACTTTTTTTTATGAAACATAAAACTTAAAAGTTGTAGATAAATATTTTATCTTTCCAACGGTAGTTTGTTTATAAATTTTGGACAATAAATGAGTGAGTTATGCCAAAAATATGAAAACTTTTTGCACATCACATTTTTCATATTTTTGGCATAACTCACTCATTTATTGTCCAAAATTTATTAATAAACTACCGTTGGAAAGATAAAAGATTTATCTACAACTTTTAAGTTTTATGTTTCATCATAAAAAGTCATTAGGTATATTAAAATTTGCTCGAAACAAATATTTTACGTTACACTAATGTCCAATTTTACATTGTAATTGAAATTTTGTATTTTTTTGAGCTTTTGTTTACAAAACTTAAAACACCAAAATTGTGGATCTATCTTTTATATTTACAACCATAGGTCGTGCATAAATTTTGGACAAAAAATGAGTGAGTTATGCCAAAAATAAAAAAAATGTACGTAATCACTCACTGACGGTCAAGTGACCGAAATACGAAAAAATCTAACAGAATAAAGTTTGGGTACATTAACCGTCGAAAATAAACATTGGGTACATAATCCAAAATCTATCAAACATTGGGTACATTAGCCGGAGTTTACCCTTATTATTATTATTATTATTATTATTATTATTATTATTATTATTATTATTATTATTATTATTATTATATGCAGCCGAGTTGATGAGTTTCCATACATATCTTCATGCCTAATTTTCGGCTCAATTTTCTCCAACATGAATTAATTACGAGCAATCTGTTAGCCTTCATCGATCTTTGGTCGAAATTGTGGATACACATATTAGTTTGACTATTAATAGGAAATTGTATGAAATGCCCAATTTTGTGTCAAACTTTTTAAGAAAAGCCCATTTGTGAGAGTAAAAAATACACACAATGAACATTTTTTTGAAAAGTTTGACACAAAATTGGATTAATTAATGTATATCACATTAATTTGTCGGAGAAAAATATACCATTAGTCTAAAACGAAGATATGTTTTTGCTTATCATTATCGGCTTCAGGGTTAATACGATAATATTTAATAAAACATGGAGAACGTAATCGTTAGAAACTATGGGTTGTAAAGCTCATCACTGGTTTAATTTACATTTGCCAAATTCTCTACAAATTATTTATCCGGAAAAGTTTATATATAACGAAAAGCAAGACCTTGTGTAAGTAATTATCAAACTTTAGGTTGATCTTGAGAGCTCCTCCGATGATCTATTCATTCTATTGTGTGATTCTCAATATTGTCCACGAGTTTAATTTGCTTCAATTCAGGGACGCAAGTTTGGTCTGATTTTTGTTGGTGCTCTTTGCTTTTGCCCCACAAAACGCTGTAAAGCCCTAGGATAAGCAATCCACCGCCTAAGATACTGCAAATATAAAAGAAATTCTGACGGTCAAATTCAAATGAAACGTAGAATTTTTTTGTCCTTGTAGTTTTATGGTTTTCTTCTATATTATTTATATCACATTTCCAACCTTAAGTGTTGTAGAAAATTGATTGTTTGTCATGATATGACATGGAGAGTAAAGTTGGTATCAAGAGAGGATATGAAAACTAACTACAAGAGTATTAAGTTTTAGTTGGCGGATTATTTGGTCAAATTAATACAAGAGTATTAAAGATTAATTTTTTCTCAAAAAAAAAAAAGGTTGGGTATTTTTGCCACTAACGGCCACATGGCGGATGTTAACGGAAAAAATTAACATTTTCATGCCAAAGTCACCGTCAGCGCACGTTGGGTATTTTTGCCACCAGTTTTTAAGATTGAGTACACGGGAGGCAAGTTGACAAAAGAATGAGTATTTTTGCCGTAATTTTCCCCATGTATTAATTAGGTGCAAATATAGGAATTTTAATTTTCTTAGGTTTTTAACTTAATTTCTAAGGACAAATATCTTGGGAAATATAAATATTGTTAGGTTTTTAACTTAATTTTCCTTTGGACCACTTCCTCGAACAGGAACTCGCTCCGAAGGCGCGGATCACGGAGGCGGAATGGGCAACCGCAGAGAAATTCCTCGCTTTCCTCAAACCTTTTTATGCTGTTACTTTACTTTTCTTTTTATGCTGTTACTTTACTTTTTTCTAACCAAAATAAACCCTCTTTGAATCATGGTCTTTCGAGTCTTTATCAAATTTCGTGTGCTTTCAAAGAATTCGAAAATGACCCTATTATTTCTCCGCTTATTTCGTCTATGATTTTGAAATTCAAGTCTTATTGGGATCCACCCCCGTTTTTGTTTTGCTTCGGTGCTATTCTAGACCCTCATCTTTCGGATGCGTATGGGCCAATGATGATAGCGATCGGAGAAAACATAGGGGCGGATTATCGTAATTATGTTTATGTTGTTAATGAAGCTTTTTATGAATTGTACATTGAATACGACAAACGGTTCCCAGAGTTCAACGCACAGGAGGAGCAAAGGGCAGTGATGGCAAGCCCAACCAAGACGGGATTAGACTTCCGCCGGAGACTCAAGTAACGGCTAAGTCGCGGGGAATCCACTACGCCGTTGGCGGGCGACACGGAAGGCCAACCGGCAGAAGTGAAGCGCTACTACGGCCTGCTATTCGACAAAGAATCCGACGAGTTCTACGTCATTAAGTGGTGGAATAATCAAAGGGATAGATTTCAAATATTCGCGAGAATGATGAGGGATATACTGTCCATCCCCATTTCCAGCGTTGCTTCGGAGAGCGTTTTCAATATCTCATCAACGACCGACGAGCGTCAACCACCAACACACACGTCGAGCAAATAGTGGTGTTGAATGATTAGTTGTTCCAGGCCCCCGTGATTGCGGAACGCTCCGAACCAAGCGAACTGGAGCTAATGACAGAAAGGTTCAACACAATGTTCCACGAGTAATGATGTGCTCTTTCCTCTCTTGGTTTTATGTCCCTAAGGAGGGTTTTACAAGAGAGGTTTTAGTGAGGCATCTTGTAATATTTACACTGAATATTTACAGCTCTCTTCCACCTTATTGTAATATTCACAATGAATAATACAATTTTTTTTATTTAAATATCTCGTCTTATCGTATTTATTTATTTGTTGATTAAATTTGTTCAAATTATTAATATGTTACAAATTAATATTTATTAACATATGTTACAAATTAAAAACTAACATATCAATCAAAATTAATAATATGTTACAAAATTAATAAATTATATACATTCTTAAATTCATTTTAAAATATTTTTCATACTTAAATATCATCTTGAAATAATTAACATACTTAAATATCATTTTGAAATACTTGGCAAAGTTTGAGAATTAAATTCGGGTAAAATTTGATAAAATTAAACATTTCAAACAAATAGGTATTTATGCAGCAATAAATACATCATAGTCTCGCGTGGTCGCGATTTCTCGCGACCAAGAATCTTGCGACGCATCGCGACGGGGCTTCTCGCGATTCTCGCCGCGACCCGTCGTGAGATTCAACTCTATTTTTACCAAACGCACACACATGCGGTAATTAATAAGGTGAAATATAATGTAATTACCTCCCTAAAGTGATAATCTGTCCCAAGAAAATGGAGGAAATAAGCATGGTGATGACTAGAATCACTGGAGTCCACATGGCCAAGAACACAGGCCCTCTTTTCTCAATCACCCATGACTGTAACCAGAACGTCACACCAGTCACCAATATTCCCTGCCTCATAATCATATCAAACCTCATAAATATTTTCAATGGAGATAAATCATACCAAAAAGGTCATAGATAAATAGATGATCGTTTTATTTTAATTTTGTAGAGATAAAAACATGTTATTGGAAAATACATGCTTTGTTTTGTAAACTAAACTATAGAAATACTGTTTATTTTCAGTACCCTTTTCTGTTGTCACTATCTAGTTTACTTTATATTAATTTTGTATTTATCGTTAATGCTAATAACTAAAATAAAAAATAAATAAAAAATGACAGAAAAATGAGATAGCTTTTTAATCATTGTGGATTAATCATGAATTATTAAAACTATACTCTTAATGTTTCAATTAGTAAAAGTGAAGCACGTTTATTGTAAGTTCAGATAAACACAAAGACAAAAATCGGACCAAATCTTGCATTATCTATATCTATAATTGCAAGTTAAGATGTATCAAGAGACGTTTGCAGCTAAAACTACCCATTTGTTAGACTAATTTTTAATGATAAGATTTCTAGGTAAAAAATAAATATTTTTTTCATTAAATCCATCGGTGAAGATAATTTCTCTATGTTTTGCTTTTTTGGCCAAGTTTTTATCTTTTTTGTTTTGTTCAGTGATGACTTGGTTGACCTATAATACATTAGTTTTTGTATTGTAGATCATGTTTTTTTTTGCTAGTACGCGAAAGCTTAATTAGTGTCCATTGTCAATTCTTTAAAGCTCTTGTAGTTCATATATACTCGTTCAAAAAGAGTGAAAACATAGACAAATCATACAACATGACGTGAAACTTTATAGTAGAGAGTTATAAAATAATTAAAAAAAACTTAATTACTTACACTAAAAAAATTATATCATCAAAGAGTTGTGTCAAAAATATTATATTTACTTAATATAGCATTAAGGTATTTTTTGTCGCAAATATCATTTATAATATATATATATATATATATATATATATATATATTCTTATAAATAAAAGGATACTTACGCAGTAAGCGATGACAAATAATCGGAAATCAAAGGCAAGCTTCCACTGAGAAGGGCTTCTTTCAAAGGCTATGGCGATTCCAAATGACTGAATTGTGCTGAAAACGCCCTGTAGAGTTGTCGACAGAAGCTCTGATGGATAGCTTTTCAAAATTAGCCCCTACAGAAATTTGAATAAGAGCGAGCAAAAAATATTAATAGAGTATAATGTTCAAAATAATATGAAATATTGAAACTACAAACATATATTACTTTTATATATGTGTCTATAGGTTCTCGATTTACGAAAATTGTTTGTTAGTATCAAGGTTTGAATGGGTACACTATTGTACTGATGAGGTTTTCGTAAGATTTTTAAATACCGCAACTGATGGATAAATTGCGAAATCGATGAGTAAAATTATTTACCTAACAATAATATTATCGAGATTTTTTAATTATAAGTGTTAGTAATATATAAATAAGTTTATTTTTGTCCTATTTTTGGGCATTATTGTAATAGCGTGCCATTTAATAATAAAAAAGCTGTCACATATGTATGACAATTTTGTAGTAATTTCAACATTTGAGGGTATTATAATAATATTCGAGTTTTTTTTTTTTTAAAAAAAACTGTCAAATTATAATGCAATAATACTAAGATTGAGGATCTAATTATATACTAACGTAAGAGATAGTCATCTTCTTCCTAGTACACTCGATCAAAACTCGGAGAGACTCGGTTAATCATCAATAGTGAAAACCAATAATACTAAGGGTTGCCATATTTCACTAAACTAGATATCTATATATACATATATTAATACATTCAAAATAACGAGATCCGATCAAGTGGGTTGCTACGGTCACCGTAAGTTCCGCCCCCTGCCTTCACATATCATGTGTTAAATATTCAAATAGGCAATTAAATACATAAAAATACTCAAGTTGTAGTAACTTCATTGGAGGATACTTTTTTTTTAGTGAAAAAAACACTCAAAGTCAGTAATAAGTTAATAACATAGTTCGGTCTATTTTCATTCCATTTCTTTAATAAATGAAAATATGTTGAATATTAGAGGAGGAATTCATATAGACATATATAATAATAAAAGGTTAAAAGTAAAGTAAATTGTGTTGAGGTGATGTATATGTAATGTAATGTAATGTTACTCCGTTAAAGTTTAGTGTTTTTATTTTTGTTTTTATTTTTATTTTTAACACTAGATGGTCTATCAACGGTATTTTTAACAAAAAAAATGAATATACTTACTTTTTACTGAGCTTGAGTACATTTCTTACACAAAAAGAAAAAGTACTCGTCGACGTAATTGAGGACAACCTGAATACATTTGCCACTATTATCTATAAACGCAATACGTTTAATTAATCATTTACTTTTAAATAATACATTTTCTACCCGCATATAAACCTAATTATCGACACAACAATTTTTTTAATTTTATATATTACAAAGACCATGCACCAAAATAATATTATAAAAAGACAATATTAATTAATGGGCTTGTTTTCTATATGTTTATATTATGTGTGTGTGTGGGAGTTACCTGAGAAACAAGCCATAAGGCCCAGAAGAAGTTGGAAAGGAGCATGAGAAAACAGCCTGTGACCCAATTATTACTGGAAGAGCGGTGATAGTCAACGCTTTTGGTTTGACCAAAAGAAGAGTGAATGAGATGCCAATGGGATCTGAAATGTGGGCCCTTGAAGAAGGCCAAGAAAGCCACTCCTCCTATGCAAACCACCATGCCTGTAAGCTTTGCAAGCCCTGGCTTCGTCTTCAGCCTCAACGCTTCCATCCTATTATACATACATACATATATATATATATATATATATGCATCATGGAATTATGTTAATTTCCCAATGTCAATTAAAGTTTGTCCAAGGTTTATTATTCTTGATGCGCGATATGTGTTAACGCAGTTCGAAATAAATTAACATCGTCCACCGAGGCAGTTTTTGAAATGAAAAGACTAGTCGTAATTATGTAGAAGAAAATGACATGTCGTTCGAATATAACTGATGTAGCAAACTTTTTAAAGAATGATCAGTAGACATGTCGTTTATATTCAAAAGAAACGACATAAAGTTCCAACTAAAATATTTATCTCGTTGACTATCAAATGGGAAAGAAAGAGGAGCATATACATGACATTTTATTAGTGCATATGTACTCATAAATCATAATGCACCTCAATTTTCATGCGACAATTCGGGTTAGAAATGCGACTGGGTGAGTCGATATTTTATCACATATCCCCTGGTTACTCGCGATATTTCACGGGTTTTACGATCTTCATTATAATCCATATGTCTCGATCCTACAATTACAAACATATTTAATAGAAATATGCTGCTCTATTAATATTTTTTGATAAAAATTAAATAGAGCTTAAGGTACCCGCCAACGTAGTTGACTATAACATAACTATTATTGCGGGTATTATTCCTAAAATAAAATAGATATAATCAAGTAAAAATACTTGAAGAGCACGTACCCTAACACAAGTGCCAAGACGAACGTAATGACCGGAAGGGTGTTAGTTGTGGCAGCAGCCAAATTGGCAGAGGTATAAACAAGAGCAACGCCATTGCTGACCAGGCTTAATGTCATCCTGAAATTCATTTCATCAACTTGTCAACCATTTTTAAATAAAACGAATATGAAATATAAATTTGTATATTTCTTACCCGAAGAACGAAACAAGAAAAATCGTGCAAACCGTTGCAAACGATAGGGGAGGCAAATTTTTCCTGCAGCGCATTAAAAACCCTTCTTACATAATATATTCAATGATTTTACACATCAAGCTGATAGAGTACACATATTATACGTACCTTTCGAGGAAGAAAGAGAGAGGGAGCATAATGATGGTGGCGGCGGCTTGCCTGTAGAAGATGAAGACGAGGCAGTTCATGCCCCCGTCGAAAACCGCCTTGGTGAGCAAGTACATGACGGCGTACATTGCTACTATTACAATAACGACACCATAGATTTTCTTTGCACTAGCGTCCATATTTTTCAGAGTATAGGCAATACTGATAATTCTCTGGTATGAGTCTCTCTCTATATATATGTGTATATATATATGTATATATATATATAAATATACTAGAGCGTGTGGTTTTAATAAAAATCACGATCTTAACCATTTTCCAAAAAAAAAAAAAACCTTGAATTTTCCAAATCAGGGAATGGATGAGGACATGTTTTCGGCGTCCCGGTTTTTTCCAAACCAAGACAATTTGAAAGGCTAAAAATCCGATTCTTGGTCCTGGTTTAACCACTAATCATTTCAAGGACCGTCAAAATAAGATTAGATTTATCACTCGCATATCATGACAATATTGTAAGAAATAAAACTAAAATAAAAAAGACAAAAGACAGTAAATTCTTTAATATATAAAGTAAATGCTATATATTATAGCTTTATAAGTATAGAAGTATGTATATAGCTACGTGTGTTTGCCCACGCGCTTTTATGATTTTAAACGTCAAAAAATAATGTTGTTATAATCAATTGCGCACAGCTGGTGAAAGTATAACCAGTAATTAATAACAATGCTCAAATTCTAGTTTTGATCGCTCAATGAGTACAATCAAGAAAACTAAACAATTGTTTTACTATCAATCATGGTAAAATTAGAAGGGCTATAAGAGATATATTTTTTTTCCATGAAAATTATCATCTTTATCATCAACAGTGGATCAAGGTTTATATTTTCTTACCTTGCTGTGTAAAATTATACAATTTAGGACTTTAGGTGCAATAATTTAGAGAATAAATTGCATAAGGAAAACTTGACAAAATAACCATCTACAAGTTACTATTTTCCATTCTAACTTCCAAATTCTCATCGTTAGAAAATAAACTTCTAGAAAGTTATATTTTTTTAATTTTCGTTACATAATTTAATAACAGAAATCACTGACAAAGAGACCATTCTCTTTGAATACACCTTGGTATATCGTGAATGCTTCAATTTTTTATTTTTATTGGTCGTACTCATAAACTATATTTCAATATGTATCAATGTTATGTCACACTATATACGACAAGTATATATACATTATTACTTTATCTTCGTATCTTCAAAAGACATAGAGTTTATTCTGTCTACGCATGATATCTTCATTATTTTCATCGGACCCCTAACTTATAGTGTTTGTTTATATCCGTCGTAGAACACAATGAATTAAGTTATGGTTGAGTCACGAATCCCTTTATTTATTGATTGAAAAAAGTGAGAGAACTGAATATGATCGATTTTCAAAGTGATACAACAAGACATGATTGTAATTGGAAAGGCAATGAATGTAGCACGAGATCAATCGCTGAACATACATAAAAGAACTAGGGAAATTTCCGTTTGTATGCCCCAAAACATAAGTTTGAACGAAATTGTTCCCAATTTGAATAAATTTCAATGATTATGCCCAAACACTTGTAGACTCTTTAACTTAAACACTTTTGTTCTTCAATTAGATAATTTTTTAAAATAATCGATTTAGACACTTATAGTATTTAATTTAAACACCTTGTACGTACGGTTATACAATTTTAGTTTAGAAAATTATACAAAAAAAACTGTCTAAATATTTTTGGAAACTTTTGGTTTTTAAGTCAAACACTTTTGGGATTAATTATTGAAAGTTATTAAAATGAGGAACAATTTCGTTCAAACTGAAAACTTCAATTTAGAGCATACAAACTAGTTTAAGTATAAAAGTAACCACCACTACACATTTTAAATTTATGGCCTGGAATATATATATATATATGTATAAAATGAGACTACAAATTGTTAGTTTAAGCCTGACTTGGCTCAACTCCTAGCAGAGATTTCCCCACCAGAGAAGAGCCCGACCAGAGATCTTCCTAGCAGGAGTTCTCCCACCTGAGAACTTCCCACCAGAGATGGGTCCGACCAGAGAATCCTCCTACCAGGAAAGGACCCGACCAGGAATGCTCCTACCAGAGATGCCCTTACCAGAAGAGCTCCTACCAGGATTGCCCCGAGCATAACTACACCCTAGCAGGCTTGCTAGGGACACACGACCAGAAGGTACCAAACTTGAGGAGCAAGTTTGGGGATACGATTTGGTTTCCTGATTTGATAAGATTTGGTTTCCCATTCTAATTAGGAAACGTGTAAATTGTAAAGATTTGATTGCATTTATTTTAGGAAGTTTAGCTAGGGTTTAGCTTTCTAGTTTCTCCTATAAATACTAGTGTTAGTGGTGAATTTTTGTAACTCCATTATTGCGATTCGATTAATAAGAGAAGCTTTTTCTCCCAAAGTTTTCTTGCTTTCTTTTCTTTTGTTCTTCGTATTCTTCTCTTGGCAGATCCGTTCACATTGGGAACCAACACAAATTAGATAGATAATTCATTTATCAATCACCAGAAGTTTGATTGTGTTTAGTGGGATGAACAATCGCCCGTCTTTTTTATTGGGTTTGCCGGTCAAGTAGGTCCAACAGATATGCTATTATTCTTTATCTCTTTTCGGTTCGTCGCTTGGCATTACACGAATTCAAATGAGAGGTTGAAGGGGACAAGAATATTTTGAAAATAAAAAACACTACTACAAATCCGGGTTTCAACTATGGTTAAAAACCATGGTTGAAAAATTTCAACCATGGTAGAATCCTGCATGGAAGTAAGTTCCACAACGGATTTTTTCCATGGTTGAGAAAATCTTCCTCCAACGGAAATTTCCGTGGTTCGAACGCGATAACGCCACGGCGTGTAATAAAACACGCCGCGGCTCTAATCGAATGAACAACGGAATTATCCGTGGTTCGAAATCAAAAGCCGCGGCACAAAATAAAAGGCCGCGGCTATAATCGAATATAAAGCCAACCACGCCGTGGTGTTATGTTTACATGCCGCGGCTAGAAATGAACGAACAACGGAGTTTTCCGTGGTTCAAAAGCAAAACGCCGCGGCATAAAATAAATCAGGCCGCGGCTATAGTCGAATCAAAAGTCAAAAATGCCGCGGCGTTATTTTAACTAGCCGCGGCTAGAAATGAATGAACAACGAAATTATCCGTTGTTCGAAAGCTAAAATGCCGCGGCCTTTTATCAAACATGCCGCGGCTGGAAACGAATAATCAAGGCAAACACGCCGAGGCTTAGTTTAGCCAACGCTGCGGCATGTATTTAACAAGCCGAGGCTTATTTTAGACATTTCGACACTTTCAAACGCCACGGCATGATCAAACCACGCCGCGGGTTTTTTTGATATTTCAAAATTAAGCCTCGGCTTGAAGAAACATGCCGCGGCATTATTTGAGGTAGGCCGCGACATTGTTTCCAAAAAGCCGCGGCGTAAAACTATTACGAACGACGGAATTTACCATCGTACGTAGTATTGTTCCGCCGCGGCGTGTTTTTGGAAGCCGCGGCGTAAACTTCCTTCCGAAGGGTTGTATTTGTTTTGGGCGACGGTTTTTAAGCGTTGTTGAAAAAGAGACTAAAAAAAAATAAAAAACCGGGCGAGCCCGGTAACTTTTTATCCTCTTTCTAATACCGATAGAGCCTGTAATTAATAATTAATATTTTATTAAATAAAATATAAATTAAATTTTTTATTAAAAGCATTAATCCAAAATATTAAAATAAAAATATTAATACATTAAAATATCATCGGTTAAAGATTATACGATCGATACATACAAAACATATAATCCACCATACAAAATTCACCGTTCAAATATAAACAAACAAATCCAAAATATGTTCTAATCTTCATCGTCATAGTTAGCAAAATTTGATAGCACATACATACCTAAATCTACATTCAATCCATCTATCTCGTTTACACTATAATTAAGTTTGCTATCGACGAAATTCATACCATTTCTCACAACGTCGTGCATGAACTTCATGACGTAATATCCGCATTCATGATTTCCCGGTTGTTTCGGACATCCTTTTGAATTCACCGTTTTTATCAACGAGGGTGTCATGAGACCGGTGTCGTGATTAACCTTGAATATGTCTTCAATACTACAAAAAAAAAGTAAAGAATTCAAATAACTTAAACATAAAAATGATTATGTTTTAGAATACTTACTTTTGGAAAAATTGCTCTAAGTGGCTATTTAAACCGCTTGAATTGGGGAGAGAATCAAACTTCGCTACGGTAGCCTTCCAAGGGTTAAAAACAAGAAGAATCCAATGGTGACGACTATTGTAAGGCATTAACCATCTTTTGCCATTCTTGCAATTTTGTATAAGTTTGTAGTATTGATCAACATCAAGTTTTAATGCATTTTTCTTAGCATCTCCTACTTTTGTGTTGGACCCGATGTTTTCATATGGCGGAAGAAAACCGTAAATGTCCGGATTGCGAATGTGATTTTCTTGCAAATAACTACAAATAAAAATAACAATAATTAATGTATAACAAATGAATCAGTAATTTATATATTTAATAATTATGAAATCGCAAATGAAAATGGAAACATACCTTTGACAAATCATTATCCATAGTACGGTCAAGTCTTGAGAGAGGAGAAATTCACGTGTATCATCAAAATTCAACAACGGAGCGAAATCACACAAACTCTTATCAAACTCAACTGCTATTTTCTTTCCCTTTGCAAGCATATAGTCGTTTGCATAAGACGCTAACGCTCTCAATCGGGGATTAACATGGTTCAAGTTAATCTTTTGTGCCATTTCATTGTAATACGAACTTTTTGCTATATTTTTTTGGCTAATTTAGGTTTGGGAGTTTGATTACCTTTGGAGTTTAATTCTTCAATAAGGGACACTGGCCAAGGCACAAAGGTCCCCACCGCGTCATCAATGGTTTCGATCCATTGAACCGATACCGGGAGAGGAATAGGGTCTTTAGACATCGACACTTCTACTAACACCCGACGATGATCTCTATCCAACGGTATATTGTGAATTTTCTCGCCAACCTCTTCATTTTTTAGGAACACCTTCCCGGTTGCGACGTGCTCAACGATTCCCTCCGCAAAAAGGAGACAATCAACACCTTTATTAAATGAAATGGGCGTATTTGGAATAGACGACGCCGGATCAACCGCGGAAATTCCGCCAATACCTAGAATAGGTCCTTTTGAAACCAAAGGCGAGCTCTTTGCCTTTTTAGCTTGAATTTGAACGTTCGCAAGCTCTGGTGAAGGAGCAATCGATTGACTAGCGCAACTTTGCACATTAAAAGATTTGATATTCTCTCTATTCGGTCCTTTCGAAAGGAACCCTTTACGCTTAGCCATTTTCGCGGGAATTTGACCTTCATCAAGTTGCACATTAACCGGCGCTACGGGAGTAAACGGTGGCCTTCCCGGACTTTGCACATCACAAGGCTCGTTACTCCCTAGACTCGGTCCTTTCGAAATAAAATCTTTTCCCTTAGCCTTTGTTGCGGGAGTACGATCATCATCAAAATTCAATTCAATCGGTGCTAAAGGAGCAAGAGGCTGACTTACCAGACTATGCGCATCGAGTGGTTCATTACTACCTTGAATATTTCTTGAAGATGATCCTTGGATCATTTGTTCCACTTTAGCCTTCCATTCCTCGAAAGCCGCATCTCTCGCTTCCGACTTGACTTTCATATCTTTAATTTCGGCTAGGAGACTTTGAACGAGGGGATTCGTTGAGTCTTTGGCTTGTTTGTAAAATGCTCTCTTTGAGACGTATTTGGATTGTCCCCGAACTCGTCCGGGATGTTCTTTCTTCCCCAAAGCTCTTGTCAAAATATCTTCTTCCTCATCGTCGTCCACAACTTGAGTGGTACATTCCACCTAATAACAAAATGAATTATTACAAATATTTAAGTCAATAATATACAAATAAACTCATTGCACTTACTATTTTATTCACAATAGGCTCTAGATTTGGATCCTTTAATGAACCATCCTCATTATTCCTCATTTCGATCCAAAGTTCCGGCTTTATCGCCTATACGCCATTTTTTTCAAACTACGAAACAAAGGAAAATGTTATTCAATTATAGACAATAGATTAAATTTAAAATATAAAATTAAAACACTTACTAGCATTTGATCGAGCTTCCGATATCCGTTTCGACCCGATCTAGAGGGGTACTCAACGAGAGCCCTATTAGCTTTGTTTTGATTCGAGACTTCTTTGAACTCATCGCTTAATCTAATATTAACAAACTCCTCCCAATGTTCGTCCGTGATGCTCGTGTAATACTTCTTAACAATATCCGGTCGCTCGAAGATTCTTTTATCATTCGGATCTCTCTTGAATAGGGTAGAGAGATCATACCGGAAGTATCTTGCCGATTCCCCGGCACAAGATAAACACATCTTCTTGTACTCGTTCGGAATAACAAATGCTTGTTGGATTTCATCCCATATCCTATGTTTCACCTTTTTTAAACTCTTCAATCTCCAATCGGATATAGTAATTGGAATAAATTCCCGAGCAAGAACACCAATCCAATATCACCATCTCTTCCATCCGGTTGTTTTTTCTCATCAAATCTCACAAGTATGTTTTCCCCCTTATGCTTTAAGATAGTGATACTTTTCATGAGGTTCACTTTTCTTTTTCCTTCTCCTCTAAGTTTTCTTCTACATTTTGCTACTTCATCATTTTGGTTAAGAACTAGAAACAAATAAAGTAATAAATTATAAATTTTATATACTAGATAGATTCAATGAAATACAATACCTTAAACAAAATAACAATACTACTAACCGGGCGTAGTTTCTTCTTCATCGGATGATGACGTTTCTTCTCGATCGATTGATGGCCTAGTTACTTCTCGCTCCGACATAATTTCCTAAATATATATTTGACTCGTTTCCAAAAATTCATAAACATCAAATAACTCAAGACAACAAATACATTTCATTGCAAACATTCAAGACAACAAAAGCATAAAACAACATTTCATGGCAAACATGAAAGACAACAAAAGCATAAAAACATTTCATGGCAAACATTAACAAAATGCAATACATATGTAATATTGAATTCGGATAGGATTCTAACCTTGTTAGAATCAATAACTCGGAGTTAGGGAACGGGGTAGGACTTAGCTTGTTGAAGAAACAAGATGAAATGTCGTATTGCACTTACTTATTGTTTGTAACGCCACGGCGTATTTTTACAAACGAAATGTCGTGGCGCTATTCAAGACACGCCGCGGCATACAAGGGGTTTATTGCGGCTTTATGAACAACGGTTTCATTCTGTCATTGTGTACCATCCATGCCACCGCGTGTAAGAGATCATGCCACGGCTTATCTCTCTAAAGTCATGTGCCGTGGCGTTTTCAAACGCACGCCGCGGCCGTAATATGCATGGTATGAACAACGGTTTTTAAGGTTTCATCGTGTACCAATAATGCCGCGGCGTGTAATACATAATGCCGCGGCTTATACCGCGTGGTATGAACAACGGTTAATAGAGTGTCGTTGTGTACCAACAATGCCGCGGCATTTTATATACGCCGCGGCTTATAAACATCTCAATGACACATTTTCAACAATTGAAAATATATCCGTGGTGAATTTGAAAGTGTGCCGCGGCGTGTTTATGCGTGTCGCGGCGTGACCCGATTTTCAACCATGGAAAAAATTTTCCATGGTAGAAACTTGGATTTCGACCATGGATAAAAAAATCCATGGTTGAAACTCCGTGGTAGGATCAACAATTTGTACTAGTGAAAGTTGATGTTTTATCATGTTTTTTATTATTAAACTCCATTAGCATGTACAATTATACATTAGCCCATTAATTAAATTAATAGATGCGCACCATGTGGCATTCGAATGACATGTGGCATTAAAATAATAAATAATTTTTGGTGATCATAAACATATGCATTAATTTTCCTTACTAACATATATGGATGCCTCAAACATTTACCTCGTCAACCCTTTTCGTACAAATGATGTGGGATTAGTTGTCACAATATAAATGGACGGAGAACACCTCGGAAGTAAGTTCGAGAAAAACCCAACCGTATTAGAATAATGAAGCTCTACTTATTTTTCTTATAATTATTTGTATAATAAGTTTTAGGGTAAACTGCGGCTAATGTACCTAATGGTTAATGCTTATTTTTGGTGGCTAATGTACCCAATGTTTGATCTGTTAGATATTTTTGTGTTTTCCGTTAGTTGACCGTTAGAGAGTTATCATTCTCTACATGTACACTTTTTGTATTTTTGACATAACGCACTCATTTTTTGTCCAAATTTTATGCACGACCTATGGTTAGAAATATAAGAAATATATCTACAACTTTATTGTTTTAAGATTTGTAAAATAAGTTTTAGAAAAATACGACATTTCAAATATAACGTAAAATTAGACGATAGTTTAATACAAAATATTTGGTTCGAGCAAGTTTTAATATATTTAATGACTTAATATGGTGAAACGTAAAACTAAAAATTTGTAGATAAATATTTTATCTTTCTAACGGATGTCTATTTATAAATTTTGGATAAAAAACGAGTGAGTTATGCCAAAAATATGAAATATGTGATGTGAAATTATCTTTCATATTTTTGGCATAACTTACTCATCTTTTGTCCAAAATTTATAAATGAACATCCGGTGGAAATATAAAATATTTATCTACAACTTATTAGTTTTACGTTTCATCATAAAAGTCATTAAGTATGGTAAAAACAAATATTTTGCATTAAACTTACGTCCAATTTCACGTTGTATTTGAAATTTTGTATTTTTCTAGAACTTATTTTACAAAACTTAAAACATAAAAGTTGTAGATCTATCTCTTTTCTTTTCAACCATAGGTCATGCATAAAATCTGGACAAAAAATGTGTGAGTTATGACAAAAATCCAAAAAGTGTGCATATAAAGGAGGATAACTCTCTAACGGTCAACTAACGGAAAATACGAAAAATATCTAACAGATCAAACATTGGGTACATTAGTCACTAAAAATGAACATTGGGTACATAATCCGCAGAAGATCAAACATTAGGTACATTAGCCGTAGTTTACCCTAAGTTTTAAGTATATAACCCTTAAATTTCCTAGGGTTATAATTTGCTTAGTTAGCTAGGCTTTAACGCTTTCTAATTAATGATCTTAAGCTCGGCAAAAGACTAATAAAAAAGTCATTGGGTTAAAGCCCTATCATTTAGGCCCTTCATATCATTTTAACTTGTAACTGAATTCATACTACTCTTGGTCCGATAATAATTATGTTTCTATATATCTGAAATAGCATCGCTGGTTTTAGTGTTTTTTTTTTTTTTTTTTTTTTTCAGCCACTTATTAGGTTAATTAGACAGCAATGCTCAGTCTAGCTATATGGCCACCTAGTATGTTTTCTTTAGTATCACAAACTATAGAGACCTCAAGATTGAGCTCGTATGTTTGATAAATGGCGGAATCAGGATTCTAAGAGTTTACTTTTTCTTGTCACTAAGTTTATATAATAGATACAAGGTCAAAATAAAACATATGAGGGTGCACGGTTTCAAGTTTTCCATAATTTGAGCTTTGGGGCGATTGGTTTTGACTTTCAGGGGGGTTTGTTTAAATAGGTTTTCAAGAATCAAGATCAAAGTAATGTACTTTCAAAATATTGGAGGTGGTTTCAGCCCCACCCACTATGTAAGTACCGTCCGTCTGTCTTTAATGTACTTACCATACACGATGTATAAAAAAAATGAAAAAATGCACACGAAATCCCCGAGATTGAACCGGTGCTTTTCAAAAATGCGTTATACTAAAGAATGTGGCTCACTTGGGGTCATCTCTGTCTCTTTCTTCTCTGTTGCTTTAGCTTCTAAACTTTCCTGAATAATAATTTGATCCATTTTTTGTTCCTTGCTTTTGCCCCACAAAACCGCATATAGGCTTATAACTAACAACACCCCACCTAAAGCGCTACAAAACAGATCAACCCATCAATAAATTATATTAATACAGTATATATATATATATATATTTATTGTTAGACGTGTTTCTACTTTCTCGTGACAAAGTATAAAATAGATACGAGATGGCATTTTTATTGCTTGAAAAAAAAAACAAGCAAAAAAGTAATTCAACTCTATATGTATGAGATTTTATTTCTAAGACTATTGCGGGGTTACATTTGGTCAGACAGAATAAGTTCATAGTGATGCGCTCATCAAGTTAAAACGATAGCTTTTAATGATTCTTATGCGTTGGACAAAGAAAATCGAGATAGCGCAAAAGATGTTCTTTAAGTACGTAAAAAATAACTTTGATTAGAGTAAAGCGGATTCGCACAAAAGAGGTTCTTAAGTACGTAAAACAATAACCTATAATAAGTTCGTAAACTATCTAGTTTGTTATATTCAATTTTTTCTGAAGAAACGTGTATATATATATATGTATGTATATATATTTATTGGAATCAAGTGTTCTACCTTCCAAGAGTGATGGCATCGCCCAAGAAAAGCACCGAACCGATCATTGTCATGACCAAAGTCAAGGGTTGTGAGATGGCCATAAAAACTGGACCCTTGTTGTGGATCACCCATAGTTGTAGGTAATACGAAAGCGAAGTGAGAAAAATTCCCTGCAAATGATTGTAACGGTCGAATCACGCCCAAGGTCCTTTACCCAAAGCGAAAGGAACAATGTTGTTAGGTTTGCTTACACTGTAAGCCACCGCGAAAAGCCTCATATCCCACCCCAGCTTCCACTGGACGGGCCCTCTCTCCACAGCTATCGCGATTATGAAGCACTGAACCGCGCTCGAGAGGCACTGCAGGCTCGTGAATCGCAGCTTCGCCGGGTAACTTTTTAAGATATGAGCCTGTAAAAAATTCATTCAATTATAATTAATTGTTTAACTAGGATACCGATTTGGAAAACTCTGAGCATTAATTAAAAGTAAACAACAAAAATTTATATATGATAGTTTTTGGTAATTAAAAATATGAAAATTTAGGTTATTATTTTCATGGCTACGGCCCAATTTCCGCTTGGCTGTAGTTCCGTCGTCCCAAGACGATTCTAACTAGAAATGACTCACAAGAGATGTTTGAATGCTTAGAGATAAATAGTTTGACCTGAAAGATTAACCATAGAGACCATGCGACGACGGAAGCGAGGAAGAGGAAGCACCCAATCACCCACCTGCTGCCGGAAGAAGTAGAAGAAGTGTCATCCTTTTGAGGGTGAGACTGTAAGAGGTGGTGGTGGAAGAGAGGCTTCGTACGCGGACCTTTATAGAAAGTTAACATCGCAATGCCCCCCATGCAGATCGCTAGCCCCGCCAGCTTCATCATCCCGGGTTTAGTCCATAATTTCACCCTCTCCATCCTATTTGGCCATAAATAGGTGTTGTTTAGTATAAGGCCAACTCAGGTGATTGATTATTCAAATTTGTATCTCCAGGTTCATTTTTTTAGGGTAAATTCACATAAAATTTTAGCTTAATTAACTTCTTTAATTTTGATTAAAATTTAAATATGATCTTCTCTATTTAAATTTTCGACAGAAAAATTACATCCAACACCTAATTTTTTGTTCTGCCACTATATACAAATACAAGGTTGATCTTGTCGTGATAGCCACTCTTGAAAAAAGAACTCATGTAAAGTTGCAGTTTGTTCGATATAAAATTAATAATGTATTTAAGATTAGTGTTAATAGCTGAGAAATTAATTAGCAAACAACCAATAATGTTAGTTGCTGCACTGTAATCGTATCATCTTTTTGTCTTATATATTAGTCTTTTGTCAACACTTAAGCCGCCCTGTTTGAAATTTATAGAAAAAGATGAATAAATTGGTATAAAGACGAGAAGAAGAAACAATGTATGAGACAATGCAAAAGAAATTTCAATTCAAAAAAATCAAGATTGTGTTTGTAATTCATAAAAATATTAATGGGATATGAAATAGTTGTGAAAAGAAAATACCGGAAAAAAAGAGCGAAGAGAAAAGTGGAGACAGGAATGCAGTTCATTGCTGCTGCGCCTAAAGTGGCTGATGTATAAGTGAGGGCGATTCCATAAGCATTCAGAGGCAAAGTGATTCTGATTTTACCATCAAAGATTTAATAATGGTGTTAATTAATTAAAATATGGTATAAAAAAATTTGACAATTAATTAATATAAACGATGATATGGTAGGCGTAATTATCAAAAAGAGAATATGCAATGGAATGGACAATTAACTATATAATTAAATTGGGTTTTTTAAATTGTTGTAAGATGCTAGCTATTCATTATATCCTTTTCAATTCATGTACTAGCCAACCAAGTACAAACCATGTGAAAACTGTAATAACATGTGAGAACTTATACATAATATCATATATTCAACATTTTATATATATATATATATATATAACAATAAAACAAAAAATATTGATATGCATACCCCAGTAAAGCTAACAGGAAAATCTTGAGCATGGTGACAACTGAAAGCGGTGTTGCATTTCTTCTATAACAATAAACCGAACATAATCTTTATTAATCGCACAAAATCAACTAATTAATTATTAAAAAAAAAATCATATGTGAGTATGTTTATATATAGAGTACCGATCAAAAATCATAGCGAGCGGAACCAAGACCACAGTGCCTATGGCCTGTCTGTAGAAGTTGAAGACGTAGATGCTCATACCGCCGTCAAAAGCGGCTTTGCTGAGCAAAACGAAGCCGGAGTATATTGTCTGGATCACGATTACCGCTACGTATGGCTTAGCTTCAGCCATGGAATTGGAAGAGCTCTTGCACGGATGAATGAGATTCAACTCTTGAGCATTATGTGAATCAAGAATAATAAATTATTTATATACACCTAGAGCATATATAATGGTTATTTATGTGTATAGTGGCTATTATTTTATGTATGAATTACAAACATAAATCATATATTATAAAAGATGTAAACAAGTGATTTATTTGGTTTGATTTTATGGGGTAACTGGTCGACGGGTTTTATATAAAATATTACTGGTAAAAATTTATGCATAAGTTCTGTTCTTTTGATGCTGAAAAATCGATCAAACACTATAGCGGCCCAATTGAGTCTTGATTTTGGGCCAAGCACGTTGTCGTTTGGTTGACTGAATCATGCGTAAGCTTGATTATATGTTCTTGGTGGGCCCGGACTTCCATTTGACGGCCATATCGGGATTGAAGCTTGAATCTTTGATCTTTAGAGGACCTGGACTTCTGTTTGACGGTCATAGCTAGCGAGCTCGAATCTAGAATCTTTGATCTTGGAGAGCCTGAAATACTTTCCGCCGCCTTTGATCTAGCTTGTTCTCTCGTCTGCGTCTTCGTAAACTGCTCCGACACTCAATATTAATCTAGTATTTGAAGTCGGGAGTATGAAAAACAAAAAGACTGAGTTTTTAAGGCTTGAATGAGGTATTGTTTGATGGGGGAGCATCCTATATGTAGAAATATGTAAAAGTTTCTTCGGGAAGCTTTGACTTATTAAAATAAAATTTGCGTTCTGTCGAAGGCCCAATTACCTGTGAGGACGTGTTTTACTATTTTCCTAGCTTGCCGATTTCGATAAATGGGCCTTCGAGGCGCGTTTATTTTTTTGGGGCTGGGATTAAAAATGTTTTTAACTCATTTTTGTAAATCCCTAAAACCATCCCTAACAAGTTGCGAGTCTACTTTTATAATGTCAATATATAGCATTGATCTAACATACATTATTATCATGAGCTCGAATGTCATTTGAATGTGTACATCTAATAGTTGAAGGTTCTAGATGTCGATGCTGACGCCGTTTCGCTCCTTCCATTTTACAGACATGCTGCATGCCAACGAAAATATCGATGAGAAGTCGGATAAAAAGGCATGCCGCATGTCGCAAATGCTGCATGCTGACGGAAATATTGACGGAAAAGTTGGAAATAATTTTTAAATATTTTGACATTTTTTAATCGGTTCAAAATTACTTATTTATCACCATAAAACATAATTAACTAAAAAATCACACTAATAATAAGAAATCGTATTGATAGGTTATTGTTGTATTTATATAAAAATAAAAATTATCTTTATAGGGTTACAATTAAAATAAAACATCATATTGATAGGTTATAGTTGTTCACAGGCATGTCACATGCCGAAGCCATGCCGATTGCCGCAACTCTCAAAAAAGGGCACGCCGAAGGCACGTCGTCGAAAGCACGTAGGTAAATTGAAAATCATGATATAGTTTACAAGTATGTCAAATAGTTTACTAAATATATATGTCATTAATTTAGTTCGGGCTCAATTATTGATATGGTCTCTTAATAATCGGTATACATAACCAATAGATAAATTTTACGTGAGACTTAAACTCTAACATAGCTAATTCTCTCTTTCCCTCTCCTTGGTCCATCGATCTCTCCTCTCTCGAGTGATGTTGATCGTCGTTTTGTTTCTCATGTCGTCTTGCAAATAGAGAAGAAAAATCCGACTATCACGTAGCGATCAACAAAGTGAGATATAACCACTAGAGGCTCGAAAATTATAGAGATACGGGTTTGTTCATCATTCCAATAATCTAGCGACTATTACGCTCAAAGGGTAAATGATTTCTCATTGTATTAAATGCAAATCGATCAACAAGTCCATACACGTTCAAGATTGGTGGGGAGCTGAGTAGCTCACACCTACATTTAAAAAAAATCAAATTTATATAACTCAAAACAGTCTTTATATCATTTTTTATTATTATTATTTATTATCAAAAAAATATATGATCCAGAAACTCGACAATATTGATTTGATTATTACTTTTGTCTTTAAAAACGCTAGGTAATTAACGCGTTGTATTTCAATGAGTAGTTATTAAATATACAAGTATATTCAGTATGTTTGCATATTGAAAATTGAAATTGAATCTTGCAATTTCAACATGGCCCCCAAAATAACTCTTTGTCTAGGATCCTGATAAACTTGGGAAAACTCTTCACATGATCATCAAGCCCTTAGGATTAGGGGTGAAACCGGTACCGATAATCGGTAAATTAGCTGTTTTTGGTATTGGTATTGAATAATCGATATATTTTCTTTTGGTATCGGTATTGGTATCGGTTCTAAAATTTCTTGGTTTTTTTTATCAAACCGATACCGAGACCGAACAGAGAAAAAAGAAAAGAAAACCGATAAATAAACTTAGACATAAATCGGGAATAATTCGGGGAAAAATCCAAAAATAATACAAACTACCATGTCCGAACCTCGGACTCGGAAATATAAAAATTCATGTGTAATACATCGTCAAAACATAAATAAACCAAGTCATTTCTTTTTTTCATCAAACAAACTACCATGTTCGAACTTAGGACTCCGAAGTATAAAAGTTCATGTCTAATACATAAAAATATAAACATAATTAAATCATGTCATTTCTTTTTTCATCAAACAAACTACCATGTCCGAACTTTGGGCTCCGAAATGAGGGAGGGTGGGAGAGTGATGTATCACAGAAAGTGCCATAATTTGCTAAGAAAAATGAATGTAGTACACTCCAAAATGACATCTAGTTCACAACCGAAACCGATATTCGAGAAATTTGGCTATCGGTAAATCGGTATTGTTATCGGTATCGAAAACCGATAACCGATAAGTATCGGTTATCGGTTTTAAGCTAAATTTATCAGTTTTTTTATAAACCGATCCGGGATCGATCTTGAAACCGAGACGATACCAAGATCGATACCGAGAAACGGTTACAAAATTTTCACCCCTACTTAGGATAATAATATTTGCAACACTCATAATCTTTAGTCACGTACCTTATTTTCTTTAATACTTCGAAGCATACAATTACCTCGTGATTGAGCTTGTAACATTGAGGTACACAACAATTTTTTTTTTTTAAAGCACGAAAAAGACGTCGATATCTGTGGTTTCCGAGCGTGTGCTATACTAACAAATGTGGTTCACTTGGGGTCACCTCTGGCTCTTTCTTCTCTTTATTTTCTTTCACCGCTTTGGCTTCTAAGCTTTCCTCACCAGTTTCCATTTTTTGTTCCTTGCTTTTTCCCCACAAAACAGCATACAAGCTTATAACCAGTAAAATCCCACCTAAAACACTACAAAAACAAACGAATTAATATTACATGTAAATATATATATATATATATATAATATTCACATTTGGGTAATCAAGTGTTATTTACCTTCCAAGAGGGATGGCATCACCCAAGAGAAGCACCTAACCGGCCATAGTGATGACCAAGGTCAACGGCTGAAACAGGGCTTGAAAAAACGGTCCCTTGCTGTGGATCACCCATAGTTGGAGGTAGTTCGAAAGCGAATTGAGAAAAATCCCCTGCAAACGATATTAACAACGTTCAACTCAAAGTCGACCGACATTTTGAGAATTCAATGGTCCCGTTTCATTGATTACTTACACTTGTTAAGGTCAGATTTTGTCAAATCATCCCTCAACACTGTTGATGTCGTTTTATATGCAAACGACATCAAATAGAGACGAGATCACTTAAAGATTCTAAGCCCATCAGAAGGCTGAGCAAATTAAGGCCCAACAGCGATGAAGCCCACAAGAAAAGTCATTATCTGCCAGAGCCCAAGATCTCATCGCGACAAGGGAGCGCATCGGATAGAAGCTCATCGAAGAAGAGTCTCATCGAGAAAACCAAATCAAATTAAAGGAAGAAGTTATTCGAGATCGCAAGAAAGGAGGAAAGCTGGCTCATTCTGTTGAGGATTTCGTGGGATATCCAACGCAAATAAGGGAAGTCAACAACGATCATAGCAAGAAAGAAGGAAACCCTAGCACAATTCGTGGGAACAATCTAGAAAGCCTTCAATCCTATAAATATGCATATAAACTCAGTGTAAATTCATTCAGTATCCATTGTACCGTGAGTTTGAGAGAATAATTCTTGAGTCTTTGAGTTTGCTTATTTATAGTATTCTCGATCTCTCAAGAACCAGAGTGTGTAATCTTCGATTGTCCGAGCTATTAAACGGAAGAAATTGGGTCCTCTCGGAATCACAATAAATCAAGGGTATTCGTGTTCATAATTATTTGTGTTATTTTCGATTATCTTTGTGACTGCAAGGCGTCGCAAAACGCCCTCTACAACACTGTAAGCCACTGTTAGAAGCCTCATATCCCAGCCAACCTTCCACTGGACAGGGTCTCTCTCCACAGCTATCGCGATTACGAAGCACTGAACAACACTTGAGAGGCATTGCAGGCTCGCGAACCGCAGCTTCGCCGGGTAACTCTTCAAGACGTGAGCCTGTTAATATTGATTTAACAACGCTACGTAAGGAAACTAATATACACATTTAGAGGGCCGAGTAAGCATAATTAAGAGTAAGAACTAACAAACAAAAAAAGAAAACTAAAGCGCTCGAGAGAAGAGGTGATAGACCTGAAGAACGAACCACATAGACCAAGCAATGGCTGAAACGAGGAAGAGGAAGCAGCCAATCACCCATCTGCTGTCGGAAGAAGAAGAAGTTCCGTTGTTTTGAGGGTGAGACTGCAAGAGGTGGTGGTGGAAGAGAGGCTTTGACCGCGGGCCTTCGTAGAAAGTTAGAGTCGCAACGCCCACTACACAGATTATTAGGCCCGCTAACTTTGCCATCCCCGGTTTGGTCCTTAATTTCAACTTCTCCATCCTGTTTGTCAAAGCTTTGTTTCGTTCAATGTAACACTAATTCGGTTGGTTGAGTACCGTTTGAATTGGTATTCTTCATTACAAGATTCAATCCCTCGAGTAATATCTTCTTCTTTTTTAAAAAATTACATATATCGAAGGTTATGGTTTCAATGTAAAATTAGTTAGCTAATTAATGCTGTGTTAATTTATACTGTTAGTTGCATCAATATAATATCATCCTTTTTTTTTTCTTTTTCTTATTAGTGTTTTGTCAAACCTTGTGTGCTGATTGAAGTTTAGAGAAAATGATGTAAAATTTTATTTAGAATCTAAGGAAAGATAAGAAGAAACAAACTAAGATATAATTCTAGAAAAGAAATTTCAATAGAAAAACAATATTCTATGGGTGAGTGAAAGGTTGTGAAAGACAGCATACCGGAAAAGTAGAGCCAAGAAAAAAGTAGAAACAGGAAGGCAATTTTCTGCTGCTCCACCCAAAGTAGCTGATGTATAAGTGAGGGCGATTCCATAAGCATTTAGAGGCAAAGTGATCCTGATTATATTTTAATTGATTAAATATATTGTATAGGCCATAAATATATAAATATAATTTTTAATATGTACCCATGGTGATTGACAAATTAAATTAATTGTCTGTAATAGGTCATGATCGTTTAATCATAAAAAAAGAATAAGTGGTGAAAGTTTAATTTTAATTAGTGATGTTGGCTAAAAATATAGCTTATGTATTTCTCTTCTAAGGAATTATTTTTATTTGGGTAAACTGCAATTAATGTACCCAATGTTTGATCGATTGCGAGCAATATGCCCAATGTTTTTTTTTTTTGCTGGCTAATGCAACCAAAGTCGCTTCCGTGAGATATTTTCGTAATCGGTAAAACATTGGGTACATTGGTTGCACTTAATATTGGGTGACACTACAGCTGGCATGGCGGGGTTGACAGTTACATGAGGGGAATCACAAAAATATCTAACGGAAGCAAGGTTGGCTAGATTACTTGGCAAAAAAAATATTGGATGCATTGCTCGCAATCGATCAAATATTAGGTATATTAGCCACAGTTTACCCTTTTCATTTAATGAGAGAGAGAGAGAACGGGTGAAAATGAAAACCAGGAACAACATCGACCATGATAACACAAAACATAGCTATATATATACATCCCTTTATATATATATATATATATATTTATATATATAAGCATATTCAAGAGTTATATGAAGAAGAAGTTGGTATGAATTTAAAGTTGACATAGGCATACCCCAACAAAGCTAGCATGAAAATCTTGAGCATTGTGACACCTGAAAGCGGCGTTGCATTTCTTCTACAATCCAGAAGAACGTACAATACACCCATTTTAATCGTCATTAATCACGCAAAATCTACTTAATAAATGAATTACAAATATCTATATATATTTATAGAATAGGCATATAGATAGTACCGATCAAAAGTCATAGCGAAAGGAACCAAAACCACAGTGCCTATGGCCTGTCTGTACAAGTTGAAGACATAGCTGCTCATACCGCCGTCGAAAACGGCTTTGCTGAGCAAAATGACGCCGGAGTATATAGTCTGTATCACGATCACTGCCACATACGGCTTTACATCAGCCATGGATTTGGAAGAGTTTTTTCAACGATGAATTATAAGCTCAGATATATATTGAGCAGTATGTGAAGATAACAAAATTATTATAAGGGTAAACTCTGGCTAATGTACCCAATGTTTGATAGATTTTGGATTATGTATCCAATGTTTATTTTCAACGGTTGATGTACCTAAACTTTATTCTGTTAGATTTTTTCAAGTTTCCGTTACTTTACCGTCAACGAGTGATTATGTAAAGTTTTTTTATTTTTGGCATAACTCACTCATTTTTTGTCCAAAATTTATGTACGACCTATGGTTGGAAAGATAAGAGATAGACCTAAAACTTTTATGTAGTAAGTTTTGTAAAAATAAAGTTCAAAAGATACAAAATTTCAATTACTATGTAAAACTGGACATTAGTGTAATGCAAAATATTTGTTTCCAGTAAATTTTAATATACTTAATGACTTTTTTTTATGAAACATAAAACGTAAAAGTTGTAGATAAATCTTTTATCTTTCCAACGGTAGTTTGTTTATAAATTTTGGACAATAAATGAGTGAGTTATGCCAAAAATATGAAAACTTTTTGCATATCACATTTTTCATTTTTTTGGCATAACTCACTCATTTTTTGTCCAAAATTTATAAATAAACTACCGTAGGAAAGATAAAAGATTTATCTACAACTTTTAAGCTTTATGTTTCATCATAAAAAGCCATTGGGTATATTAAAATTTGCTCGAAACAAATATTTTACGTTACACTAATGTCCAATTTTACATTGTAATTGAAATTTTGTATTTTTTTGAGCTTTTGTTTACAAAACTTAAAACACCAAAATTGTGGATATATCTCTTATATTTCCAACCATAGGTTGTGCATAAGTTTTGGACAAAAAATGAGTGAGTTATGCCAAAAATAAAAAAACTGTACGTAATCACTCACTGACGGTCAAGTGACCGAAATACGAAAAAATCTAACAGAATAAAGTTTGGGTACATTAGCCGTCGAAAATAAACATTGGGTACATAATCCAAAATTGATCAAACATTAGGTACATTAGCCGCAGTTTACCCTTATTATAAATAAACTATTGACAGATCACGGATAAGAATATGTATCTTATAATTATTAGGGATAATAGCGGCATAAGTCCTCAACCTTTATTCAACTGGGGCGGCATAGCCCCAACCCCATTTAATAGCGGTATAAGTACCAAAAGATGATTTCCGTTCATATTTGACTAACGAAAGTAGTCAACGTTTGCGCGGTTAGTTTCTCGTCAACGTGGACGCCACATAATCCGACATGTCACCATACACGTCATCCTCGTGTCATCAAATTTAATACAAAATTAAGGGTGACGGAGGGATTCAATTAATTTTGCATTAAATTTGATGACGCGAGGATGACATGTATGGTGACATGTCGGACTATGTGGCGTCCACGTTGATGAGAAGCTGACCACACAAACGTTGACTACTTCCGTTAGTCAAATATGGACGGAAAATTATCTTTTGATACTTATACCGCTATTAAATGAGGTTGGGGCTATGCCGCCCCAGTTGAGTAAAGGTTGAGGACTTATGCCGCTATTATCCCTAATTATTATAAGCTCAGATATATATCTTATAAATTATTATAAGCTCAGAATATGTTTTTTTTTTAATAATATTTTTATCAGGATCACGGATCTAGAATTTTTTGTCATTTTATAACTAGAGATTTTTTTTTTCTAAATTATTTGAAGAAAAAAAATGAAATTAATAAAATTAAATTAATTGATATGCTATAAATATGAATTTCTTCCTATATTGACATATTTTAAAGTATTATATATATATATATATATGTAAAAAATGATCCCTAACAATTACATATGTAGAGGTTTTATGTCAAATCCTATGATCATAAATTACACGTGAAACCGATAACACATTTTAATGTTTTCATAATTGAGAGTGACTTTCATCGCTCTAAATTTAAAAAATCAGAATTAGTTCATTCAGAAATCATATTTTAGTCAAATAATTAACAAAAATATCAAGATAAACCCTACAAAATACTTTGGAACGTAAAAATTTAAGGGGTAATAGCAGCAAAAGTGGCCAAAGTTAGGCCTACTGTGCAAATAAGTGGCCAAAGCTCAGAGCTCGTGGAAATGACGTGGCAAACGGCGTTGGCATGAACTGGATGGAATTTGTACTGTCCACGGTTTGGTAAACTTTTGCTACTTATGCCGATATTAAATCGTTTTGGCCACTTATTTGCACACATAGCCTAACTTTGGCTACTTTTGCAGCTATTATTCCTTATAATTATATATATATATATATATATATGAATTAATTAAAATTAAAATATGGATGTTATTTTTATAAATAACATTGTCTTATTTTATAGTATTCATAAATTAAAATATGGATGATAATTCTTTTTAGAACGATATCGTTGGCTTATTTTATATTTCATAAATAATTATTCATGATTAAATATGAATGATAATTCTTTGTGAATACGTATCGTTGACATATTGGTAATATTAAATATAATTTGTTAGAACCTATTTTCATAATATTGCGAACATAATGTCTATATTCGTTGAACACTATTAATATGTCAGAATTGGAATTATAGATATAAATAACGGACAATAAATAAAATTTATTTATTATTCGTCGGAAAAATCTCAACCGTACAATCTTGTCTAAGGAAGATGGAATCAAAAGTGGGGTCAGTTCATCATCCACTTGTAGGTGACCGGTTGGAACCTCTATCATCTACTTGGAGAGCGTACGTGTTGACCTAGCTATCATTAGCGATGAAGTAATAATTAAATAAGTAGGCCTATTAGATATTACCTTTGTAATTATAACGCCTCAAGATAAACATTTTAATGTGTCATTAAATGAATGTTTATTATATGTCTTAAATAACTTAGGATTATAAACGTCATTTCCTAAACCAATAGCAAGTATAGTATATAGTAAAGGTATCCGTTATTACTTTCACATGGGTTTTTTAACACACGGCCTCGATCCTGCTTTTACTGGACATTCCCTAAGGAGGTGTGTTTGTAGGAGGTTTGACACCGTGATACTTCCAAAAGAATAAGGGATTCGGACAAGTTTTGGAAGTGATACCAAGCTCCTTCTTTGACTAGACATTCCCCAAGGACGGCACTTTCGAAATGAATCTGATAACCGAAAATGATGCGTTAAGCTTTCACGGAAGTTAGGGCTTTTTTGGCTGTTCTATGGTGATAGTTAATAATCATAAGGAACTTCGGCTGTTCTTGTTTGAATATTAATTGAGTTTATGACTAAAAATCAGTTTAACCAAACTACACGGTTGATACTGCGCTCTTGCTTTGACTTGACATTCCCTAGGGACGGAAACGACGTGTACAGTCGTTTAAATTATCACGAAATAAATAATGGGTTTATTTAACGTTAAACCGAGACATGTTTGCATCATGTAAATATTTCGAACCTATAATTTTCTAAAACATTTTGTCTATAATAAAGTTTTATAAGTTTCTTATTCAATTCCATTTTAAAATGTCGATCTCTAAATAACATTAATATATGTTAGAATCTGATGTGTATTTTGTCAAGACAATAAAATTTTGAATAAGTGATTTTGTTCACTTATTGATTATCTTGTATGTCTTGCTGGTATTTCCACTAAACATTACAAGGCCTATTAGTTCATAATGGAATGCAACTATGTTAGTATCATCATACACGAGTCAATGTGAGGAAGAATTTATAATCATAATAAATGAATTTAAAATTTTCGTGACCTGATTAACTAGGTGGGAGCCCATTAATCGGATAAGGTCATTAATGTGACTAACTGATTATAATTCTACTATTTATTAATTGTGTGTCACACTCACTAGAAATGCATTAAGTATGAAGCGTCTTCATACTAGACTGGACCTGACTTAAACTTCGTAGTTGAGTCACTAGTAGATGATCAAATGGATATTCGAATTAAGTCCTGAGTGATCTTGAGTTTGATCTCTTGACTTGATTGTTCTTTGATTTAAACGTTAAGAACATATTTTACTGTCGTTCCCAACATTATTATTTTGGGAACATGACAATCAACAGTGAAGGTAGTTTGGTCATAGACAAGGATATCACGTATCTTTTCAGAGTCAAGATTATACCCTTGATTGTCGACAGTGAAAAGTAAGATGGACCCATGGCCAGCTTATGACTTGTAATCATAAGTGGGCCGCTCACAATATTACAGACTGAGTTAAAAATGAAAATGCAGTGAGGGGTAATACATTAAAAACAGCTTGTTCGTGTTTGAATCATCAACTGAAAGATCAATAGCCCGAATTTGATTGTATCAATGAGCACCTTGTCATAAAGGGAATAATAAATTGTATGACTAATGAATGCAACCTCTGGTTTATAGTGAAATTACACCGAGGTTAACGTCCTTCTAGCGGTTCGTTGGAGCTTTGGTGATATGGGTCCATGATGCCCAGGATAGCTCTGGAACAGATGATACGTACATAATTAAATATACGTTTATTTAATCGTTTGAGAGGATTGATACAACTGAAGTTAGTGTCAGATTTCAAATATTTTACCGCGGCAAAAGTACCAAAGTTTGGTACCAAAAATTTAACTATCAAAAGATGACGGAATTGAATTTTTTCATTAACTAAAAATGTGGTAGAAATTTAATATGTGCAATTTATTTTTTGGAACCGAGTCAATCCGGTTTATGGTTTTATGATTTATAAATTTAATGAGTATAACTTAAAGTTTCGCGTAGCAATTAATTAAAAATTACGTGTCACAAATAACATGGTGGGTTGGTCCCGCGGCATTTTGATGTGTGATATGAGCAGGGCCAGCCCTTGGGGTAGGCGGACAAAGTGGCGGCCTTGGGCCACCGATTTTAGAGGGCCCCGTCTTGGTCGTCGGAAGTTTACTATTAGACTTTGCCGAGCACCATGGATGAGGTTTTTATGTGTTCTCTTTTGTGTGCAAATCTTTCTTCTCCAAGAATGAGAAAGAAGATTGGTAGTGTTAAGAGGGCCCCACTTTAGCACTTTTTTATACTGACTTTAAGTTATTTTTAATATATTTTTATTGTTATTTGTTTCACATTTTAAAATTGTTGATGATATATAAGTGGGGGTCATTTCTCTATTTTTTTTAATAAAAATAATATAATTATTATGTGAAGACGTGAAGTGAACTATAATAATCAATTCAGACCTATACTAGTGAATTGTTTTATTATTATTATCAGTCACAACTCATCAATACTTCTCTAAAAAAAACATCTTTAAAAAACGTGATGAATTGTATTTTGTTGATATTTTTTAAAAAGAATGTTTATAATTATATATTGATCGGTTGCAATTATAAATTAGCTGGTAAAAATAAAATCATACGTAATTAAAATTAAATTCAAAGAGATGTAAAATCACACTTTATCTAGCAAGAATTACTATTTTAATAATGATATGACCACTCCTTTAGAATCTTGAAGTGTTATTTAGTGTTATTTCATATATAAAAGTGTATGGTTTATACCAATTTTCTTCGTCATTTATTTTATCTTTTCTATTATATAAAAATACTATAAAATTTCAAATCTCACAATTTAGGATAAATATAAAAATTCAACATGGTAAAAAAGATAGATTATTTACATATAGTTATTACTATAATTTAAATAAAATAGAAATAAGGATATTTTTACTCAATAAAATGCAAATTTCCTATATTATTAGGGGCTTTTAATTTTGTCCACGCCTTGATATGAAAAATGAGAAATTATAATATAATTTAATTATTAATAGAATTTGTTTTGGATTATTAATAATTAATTAAATAGTTAATAGATTTATATTATGTATATTAATATATATTTGAGAGGTTGCACGTTGGAGCGTGACCAAAAATACATGGAGACTGTTAAGCGACAATCAGATTCATGTATATTTGTTATATAAATATCAATGGATTAAACGATGGTGATAAGAGCATACCAAAAACACAAAAAAGTATAGATATCACTCGCTAACGGCCCAGTGTTGGAAAACATGAAAAAGATCTATCGGAATAAAGTTTAAGTATAATTAGCCGTCAAAAATAAACATTAGGACATAATCCGCAAAAAAATAAACATTTAATACATTAGCCGCAGTTTACCCAATAATATATTAATATAAAAGAACAAGTAAAGTAAACGATGCTTACCTGGGAGAGTGGGAGTGCCTTCGAATGAGTTTATACGCGCAAAAGTTGTTATGCAACTATTGTATAACTGCACCATATGTACCTAATGTTTAGGTATTTGAGAAACACCCTTAAAATAATTTCATTCATTGGATCAATCTAAATTTAAATTTAATCCTTGCGATTTTAGAGAGGGTGAATTTTTTGAAGGAAGAATTTTTTGGAAACTAACCCCGGCCACTTCTGAGAGATTCTTTCAATCAATTTGAGAGATTATCTTAAACACTTTGAGATATCCACCACGACAAAATTACTCGAGGAACCTGCCTCGCCGCACTTTCCTCGACAAGCCTTCCTCGTCGAACATTCATCGACGAACATTCCACGACGAACCTGCCCTGCCAAACCTTCATCAACCCACATATTCGTCGACAAGGCACTGATGTGACGACACACGCCTAGCGACGACACTTTCATCGCCAAGATTCCCCCCGATGTCAACGAGACTTTCTTCGACACAACACCCACCGACGTCGAAGTAACCCGTGCTGACGAGGTGCCCACTGATGTCGAGATTCCACTCACCGACGAGGTAGCCAGCGACGTCAACAAAATTTTCTTCATCGAACAAACCCCCTCGCATCAACCTCTTCGTCACTACAGCCGACAAGGAGATTTTTGGTGCAACGAGCCCGTTTTCATTGAGACTGAGCACGCCAAATCCATGCTTGACGAGGTCCACGTGTAGCCACTAATCGGGCGTGCGAAGGAACATCCCGACAAGCCTCCCATTATAAAATTGCAACCTCCCGCCTCGACGACCCACTTAATTCCCTCCCAACCTACCCCCAAAAATTCGAGGACGAATTTTCTCACCATCGGGAGAATGATGTGGATATAAGGGGATATCTTCAAGATTTGTTTTATTTTAATTATTATTTATTTGTTTCCATTTTTTGTTAGAGAGATTTAGGGAATTAGTTCATCTTTTCTTACTTTTCGGTTTAAACCCTAGCTCTATATAAGAGTGGTGGATGTTATTGTATTTCTCATATTTGAATAAATAGAAAGAAAAAAAAAGTTTTTTCTTTGAAGAAGTCGAGTTTATTCTTGCATAGACACGTTCTTTAATCTCCGTAGTCCGCTCTACATCAATAAATGATAAGTTAAAGAACTAAGTATGAGACATTCAATTCGATATGTATATCTATAATTCGCAGATAACTACATAAGATTAACATTAATAAGAACTTTTCTTTCCTAGGTAAACGACCATCATCTCATACAAGTGGGATTAGCATCTGAATAGAGGGCATATACAACATATGTCCAATAGCCTCGCCCAACCATAAGCGACGGGGCACATGCCCGATCTACCTTTTTTTGCAAGTCTTCCCTCGCCATAGGAGCTCACCAAGGAAGGGAAATTACGAAGAATCATCAACAACACATCGGAGCTTCGCCAAGACATGAGTTCGCCTCGACAATGAGCTTTGCCGAGACGAGGAGCTTTGCCAAGACGAGGAATTTTCCTAGACTAGGAGCCCGCCAAGGAAGGATGTTCATCAAGGATCGCCAAGAACAACCCACAGGTTTCCCGAAGACAAAGGACTCGCCTCCAGCTTTGACGGTCTTCAGTTCACCCGCGTTGACTCAGCATTCAATTATCCACGTGTTCACCGGCTCAAGTTCGGAACCTGAACCTTGGATCCGACTCTAAGTTAAAGCCATTTTTACGGATTAACAATTTTATTATATAATATATGTTGAAGAGATATTGCATTTAGTTGCTATTTTTTTATGATAGTCAAGTATTCTTCGACTAATAACAAATTATGTCTAGTTTTTTTTTTTATTTAATAAAAGATTGAGACCTAACATCTTACAATTTGATCTCGAATCTCAACTAGATTGGCACCCAAAAACGCAAAATAAGAAACGGGGCTCATAATATGTGGGCTCTAAAATAAATAGCACAAATTGTTTCCACAAATCTGATGGTTTTGGTTTGCATATACACCTCCTATTCAAATAATTAGTACATATTATATGACACACAGATCAAATATTGTGCAAAAACATGTTTTATATCCACAAAGCATATAGCTGATATAAGTGTCTTATGGGGGAAACCAAAAATTGGAAACTGCGAATCGGGAATTTAATATTTTTATTCGTTCATGTTCCAAAAAATAAAAATATTTTTTTTTGTCTCGGTTCTGGTTATTAAAAAACAATCAATCCGGAATCGGAACGAAATGATAAACAAAATAACAAATCTAAATTACCAAAATAAAGAGATAGATCAATATACAAACCGGAACAAAAAAAAAGAATTTAACGTTTCATCCCAATTCTCGGTTTTAATATTAAATGTCCTCTACAAACGGTCTGTAACTGTTATCAAATTGTGATAAAATCGAAAACCGTGTACAAAGATTTTCAACCGTGCCTGTTGCTTTGTATATGCGGTGATCAAAAACAACAAAATATCCGATACTTGACTTGAATTATTTGCTATGAAGAAAATAATACATAAATCAAATGAGTGGACAAATATGATCTCCCATTCAGAAGACTTTGTAGTGATGATTGATAGAGACAATAATGGTCTTTTGATGTGTCCCATAACTAGCTAGCATGGTATCATTCATTTATTGATGATGGAAGCTTCAAATCAAATTTATTTGTTTGCTTGCTAAAAATAAATGAAAAATATATATAGAAGAAGAACAAAAAAGACAATACATATTATTTAGAAGCAAAAATAAGCCATGGAAATTAATAATAAGATACAGTATATCCGGAGACCAAATAGCGATCCATGCCTTTCGTAAAAAAATTCAAATTTGAGACCTTCAAAATAAAATTTTAGGATAAGACACATTATATATAAGGCGAGCTTATTTTGATCTATGATAAAATAAACTAAAAGCACTAATATTTTCGAACGTGCGTTAAACTAACAAATGTGGCTCACTTGGGGTCGCCTCTGCCTCTTTCTTCTCTGTATATTCTTTCGCTGCTTTGGCTTCTAAGCTTTCACCACTTCCCATTTTTTGTTCTTTGTTTTTCCCCCACAAAACAGCATAAAGGCTTATAACCAGCAAAATCCCACCTAAAACACTACAAAACATGCAAATAAACTATGTTACGTTGATCCATATAATATATATATATATATATATATGTGTGTGTGTGTACTTGAAGTGTATTAACCTTCCAAGAGTGATGACATCGCCCAAAATAAGTACGGAGCCAATCATAGTCATTATCAAAGTCAAGGGTTGTGACATGGCCTGAAACACTGGACCCTTGTTGTGAATCACCCATAGTTGCAAGTAGTACGAAAGCGCAGTGAGAAAAATCCCCTGCAAGCGATAACAACGGACGAGTCAAAGCCGACCAACTTTTCGGGAAACAAAACGGTGCTGTTTCGTTTACTTACACTGTAAGCTACCGTGAGAAGCCTAATATCCCAGCCAAGCTTCCACTGGACAGGGTCTCTTTCCGCAGCTATCGCGATTACGAAGCATTGAACCACGCTCGAGAGGCATTGTAGGCTTGTGAACCTCAGTTTTGCGGGATAGCTTTTCAAGACTTGGGCCTGTAAAAAATTTGTTTAGCAACGTTCAGTGGCGAAATACATATTCATTAGTAAACAAGCTCTATATATTATATATATAAAAGAGTTTGAGGGTATTTTTTATTTTATTTTGTTAAAACATATGAAAATAATTAGGTGATAAGAGGAGTCTTGAGAGCTCAAGGCAAGAGATCCTAGACCTGAAGGATGAACCACATAGACCAGGCGACGACCGAAGCAAGGAAGAGGAAGCAGCCAATCACCCATCTGGCACCGGAGGAAGAAGAAGAAGAAGAAGAAGATGTGTCGTGGTTTCGGGGGTGAGACTGCAAAAGGTGGTGGTGGAAGAGAGGCTTGGACCGTGGGCCTTCGTAGAAAGTTAGAGTCGCAACGCCCGCAATGCAGATTACTAGCCCCGCCAGCTTCACCATTCCAGATTTGGTCCACAAGTTCAGCTTCTCCATCCTATTTGTCAAAAGCTATGTTTTGTTTAATACATAGCAGACTGAAGTGGTTGATTATTTGAATTTGTATCATTCTGGATAAAACTTATGTCTTTATTATATAACTTTTATAAATGAAAAAACATATATTTACGAAAGTTCAAAAAAATAGATTATGTTAATAATTTAACTTTTTCTTATGAAAATATCAATGGATTAAACGATTGCGATAAGAGCATACCGGAAAAGAAGAGCCAAGAGAAAAGTGGAAACGGGAAGGCAATTCATTGCTGCTCCACCCAAAGTGGCTGATGTATAAGTGAGAGCGATTCCATAAGCATTTAGAGGCAGAGTAATCCTGCAATTACCATCAAAATATAAAAATATCATTTACCAAGTAAACACGTATCATATGTTGTTCTGAGCGCATAGTTTTAACAGAGAATTTTTTTGCAAAATATCTAGCGATGTCCAAATAAGCATTTGATCCTCAGTTTTACCCTTGGCATCCCTTATTTTAAAGCCTTTTAATTAGACATTTATTATTCTCTATATTATATATAGATGTCCTTATATAGCTTCAAAGCTAACTAACTTATGTTAAAACTATAATTACGTTACATATACATAATAATTACTTAGCTATTAAAGCATATGAGAAAATCATATCTATGTCACACTATTTTGGTTCTATCAAGTCAAAAGTTCGAACTACGCCATAAATCGACCCAAAATATATATATATATATATATATATATATATATATCATATTCATATATCATATATATGTGAGTGTGTATGAGTTCTATAACATATTCAAGCGTTATTAAAAGACATACCCCAGCAAAGCTAGCATGAAAATCTTGAGCATGGTGACACTTGAGAGCGGTGTTGCATTTCTTCTATAACAAAATAGAAAAGATCAAAATGTTCATTACTTCATACTAATCACTCAAAACATATACTAATTATATATATATATGTATATTCAAAATATAAATAGTACCGATCAAAGGTCATGGCGAGAGGAACCAAGACCACCGCGCCTATGGCCTGTCTGTAGAAGGTGAAGACATAGCTGCTCATACCGCCGTCGAAAACGGCTTTGCTGAGCAAAACGACGCCGGAGTATATCATCTGTATTACGATCACCGCCACGTACGGCTTCGCTTCACCCATGGAATTCTGAAGAGCTTTCCCAAGCGATGATAAGCTTAAACTTTTGAGAAGTAGGCGAATCAAGAGTGAAAAGCCTAGGCTAAAACATAGTGGCGATTTATTTTATAAGTATAAAATTCAAAGATAAGCATATATATTTATAAGTATATTAGCTGCGAACAATCAACTCTCACTTATTGGTGCACTTTATTTTGCTTTTGATTGAAAAATATATATATAAAAAAAACTGTATATATGATTTTATCACAAAAGTAATTATAAATAAGCTATTAACGTAAGATAAGAATAATATTTATTTTATTATTATCAAAATCACGAATGTACAGATTTTTATCATTTTATAACCAGAGAAGCATATTCTATATAAATCAAACATTAAGAAAGAAGAAAACGTGAAAATAAAACTCATAATATTCAAAATGTTCTATATAGGAATGACATTTTTTTTTTATCATTACAATAAGCGTACATATATTATATTATTTATACTCTTTAGTTGCATTGGAATGACATTGTTTTGTATTCTTATTAAAACAAGAGTCAAAAGTATTTGTTTTCCTTCTTTTTTTCTTCTTCTCTTTATCTATTTATATGTATAGATATGCTTGGAACCTTATCCCAAGCTTTATTTTGGTCTATACTGTTTTGTTAGATCTTCAATTACATAATAAACCATGAATATGAGTGGTCCATATTGCTAGAAAAATTGTCTATCAGCTGACCAAAACTAATTAGTTGCGCAATTCACATGTTTATAACATTATAAAATATCGTGTTTGATGCTTAGTTAGTGCTTGGTTAATGTGATAATGCTAATTTTCTCGCGATAATAATTTTCAGATTTTTTGGGGTGTTATTACTTTAATTAATTAATGTTTGGTTATGTAAACATGTAATACATACACGTACACATGCTACAATGTAATATATATATATATATATATTATATACTGTTGACGCACTATACTTTTGGTGCAATATTATATATAATATTATCTGTTGAAGAGACATTGCATTATGAATTATGGAACCTATTTCAATGGTGAGCATTTCTCAGTTGGTGACTTTAGTTTATTATAATAATTTTGGAAGCATATATCAAAAAAGAACGATCCATAAATAGAACCCACAAAGATGAGTCCTTTTTTTCTTTCTTTTGTATAAATATTACTATCTTATGAGTTGACGCAAAGAGATATATATTTTTTATTATTCCGAGCTTTCTATATATCTTCCAATATTTCACATGTCTTTGAGAACTTACAATAGTACCTCTATCTTTCAGCATTTTGACCAATTTTCCTAAATAATTATCTTTTGTAATTTTCATTTATTATTTTATTTTGTTGATTTTTATTTTCGGGACAATTTTTTTTATCGAAAATCATTTACGGCGATACACTAAAAAGTGTTCGAAACTCCTTTTCCACACCAAGCACGTCAATTCTAACGTAAAAGCTTCAACGGTTGAATAGTTTGATGTCGATTTTTAATTAAGATCACAAGATCTTCCGGCTAACAATAAGCGATTAGTTTTGTAAGTTAGTATGCTAGTTGATAGCTTGGCCAGCAAGTGATTTGCGATTACGAATCGAGGGCTTCAATGTGTTGAGGAATGCATGATTAGATCCCAACGGTTACACTATGCACCCATCTATGCAAGTTGACCCTTGAGACATGCGAGCCAATCTCTTAAGTCACGGGAAACAGAACCCGGGTGATTGAAGCAATATTCCCTTTGCAATTTGTAATACTTGACTCTATAATCTATATGCTCTAATGTTCCCTCAAGTCGAGCCTGCAATAGAAGGCTAGTGTATTTCCCAGATGCGGCAAAAGAAGTTTTCTATTGATAAATTGTTTATATATATATATATATATATATATATATTATAAGTAAGAAATAAACCAGTCAAAATGAGAGTTAACACCCAAGGAAATAATTGGTACGGAGTTAAACCAAGTACTACTTATTGTGATAAGCAATATATTTGCTCATTTTTTTTATACAAATAAAGGTATAATTACAATATGAGCTCAACTAAAAGATATCTTCAACAAAATAACTTCTTTCATGTCATATATATATATATTATAAGTAAGAAATAAACCAGTCAAAATGAGAGTTAACACCCAAGGAAATAATTGGTACGGAGTTAAACCAAGTACTACTTATTGTGATAAGCAATATATTTGCTCATTTTTTTTATACAAATAAAGGTATAATTACAATATGAGCTCAACTAAAAGATATCTTCAACAAAATAACTTCTTTCATGTCATATAATAATAATTATTATTATTATTTTTTTTGGCGAAAGAGATAAGCCGCCTTTTTAAGTGATTACAATACAAGCCCAATCAACGAATCTTTATTAGCGTTTCAAAAAAACAAAAAAAAAACAAAAAACGGTTCTTTATTAGCAAAACCGAATATGAAGCCGTTGGATTAACCATTATCAACGATCAACGGTTGAGATCATTCACCATTATTAGCACACAATGTTGTCGTCTAACGGTCTTGGGCCTAATATTTATTGAGCTTCTCACAACAAGCCTTAGCTTTTGACCTACTTAGCTGCACCATTCGCCTAATGTATTTTGGTACTCATGTTTGCTAAAGTATCTTCATTAGAATAGACTAACTAATTACTGAGAAATTTCAGCTATTGTTGAACACTTGATGGAGATTAAAAAAAGATACTTGAATAACGTGATTACAACGCTTTTCTTAAAGTATTTTGAGCGGTCTTTAACGTCTTAGAGTTTGTGCGCAAGAATACCCAAGATAAGACAAGCCTTGATGAACAAATGACAAAGACGATGAACACTTGTTCAGAAAGCAAGAACACGATCTGAGAAAAGAGATGGTGTTTTGGAATTGTATGTTGCAATTGAATTACGTTGTGAATCAACTATTCAGTATATATAGAACTCAATAACGCTTACAATTGGAAGGTAGCAACCCTTCGGTTTGTCAGTTATTGGTTCAAACTCTAACGAAAAGTAACTGTCCTCAACGACTAGAAACTGTCAACCGTCAGTTATCGACTTTGATGAACATTATTCTCGATGAAGTTCCTCGTCAACCTCGTCGAGATATCTTCGATGAAGTTTGAAGTCCTTGACTAAGTTCATCGCACTCGACGAGACATCTTCAAGGAATTTGTCGCACTCGACGAGACATCTTCGAGGACGTTCGTCGTCTTTGACGAAATGCCTCGAAGAGATGTTTATCGCACTTCATCCTCTTCGATTAAGCTCGTCGATAAAGTTCATCGCACTTCATCCTCCTCGATGAAGCTCTTAGATAAGATTGTTGATTCAATATTCAACCATAAGGCTTTAAGACCAATTAGACCGTAGAATTTGGTAGGAGCTATGGTTTGTAGTGTTGAAGCATGATGGTCACAGGATTTTGTAAGGTGTGAGCCATGATGGCCTCTTTATGGGTTATTTTAATCAAGCAGTAATTAGTAGTAGTCCATACGGTCATGTCCTCACAAAAAGAGAAATAAATCTCATCGAAGAGTGCTCCATGTGTCCGCATCATGTGGATGTCGAAACGAAAAGTGAGAGAAATAGCATCGAACCTCACTAGGAGCTCACACACGGGCTCCAATCGCAATGTTTAATTCCATCCCAGTGTCAAAGCCGAGTCAAAAAATTCCGCAGGTCTCTCGTTAAATCCTGAAACACAACCAACCGATCCAAAATGACCATTTCGCGGGGCATTACAAGCCCACGCGACTTGCGCTCTTCAGCTTCGCGATGGTTGCGGAGATCATCAAGTCTCTCAAAGAGAAACCTAAGCCAGCGTATTCTCGGACATCGCGAATTTAATGGGTTTCTTTTTAGGGAAATGACGCAAATGTAAATGATGTAAGAAATAGGGTTTTACAATTCATCAACAAAACAAAACTAGGTTACAAATAGAGCCTCAATTTAATGGGCCAGGATGGCAGCCCGGCCCCGTACATCTCTATTTTTATTTAATTTTATTGAGAGAGAGAGAGATATGTTTTACTTTTTCAAGGCAAAGGCTGTCAGATCTCGTATTAATTTGTTTTTAATTTAGTGGTTAAAATATATAGTAGATAAATTCAACTCCTCTAATTACGTCAATTATTACAAAAAAACTATTAAATAGCTAGATAAATATACCGCAATCTTGTTCTTTGTCTTCGGGTTTCAGAATTGTCTTCACCGTCTTCTTTGGATTTTCGAGCTCTAAATCTATTTGTATCTCGATTGAAATCTTTATTTATTGTCATATTATCACTAATGTAATTTCTTCTTTGTGAGTTAGAAATACATTTTTTTGTTAAAAATAATATAATGAAATATCCTATTCTAGATATGCTGAGAGTACAGTAATAAGTCTAAAATATTAAATTATAATATTATAGCAAATTATTTTTCTTTTTTTTTTATTTCTCAGTTAAATTGAGTGTATTAAAATTAAGGTTTAATCTCTATAGAAACATTAATACATTTTAAAAAAAATTATTAAATTATATAATTATAAGGAATAAGCTCGGAAGCAGAACCATATATATGAATTTTGTTTGTACGGTGAAGAAGCTTAAGTGAAATGTTTAAAATTAAAATTATTATCTCTCTTTATTATATTTCATTTTATAAAATAAAATCTAAATTTGAAATAAACAATCATTTACTCTCGAGTTCTTCGCCTTCGTCTTCGATGAGCTTCCTCCTCTCGTCATATTGGGTATCAGCTGTTACTTTGTTGGAATAACTTATTTTTTCTCGTACTCGATCTCTTTGGCTTTATCGTGCTTCTTTGCCAAGTACTTTTTTTAAGGCAGCTTTGCTGCAAGGTGGATTGAACCCACAACCTCCACTTTGGAGGTGGTGTGGAATTACCACTAGGCTATTAGCAACCATGTCTTTGTCAAATACTTAGCGGTTCCTTAATTATCAACTAAACGAATAAATTTTGGAATTAAACAAAAAAATGGGGTTTTCTAGCAACTTTTGATTGCAAACGCTCGTCGTGTTACAAAACAAAAAAACTCTATGAATAACTGGGGTAATGATGAGGCGTAATAAATAAGGATGTAGTTCATCGTCGAAAATGTAACTAGCATAAAAATAACAATAATAATAATAAAAAATGTCCATCCCGTTTAGTTTTCTAGCGAGTTTTGATTGCAAATGTTCATCGTGTTAGGAAACAAAAAAAAAAACACTCTGAATAAGTTTAAACCGGACTCATTAATTTAATTAAAAAAAATATCAGAGATTAAACACTTTTTCTTTTCATGCAAAATATTAAACTAACTACAACACACGAAAGTTTGTATTAACATAAAGATTTTTGTTTTTTTAATGGGGTGGTGCTATCGTTCAAGGTTACAATATGCTCTCGCGTTACTAGATATACACTCGAAAAAATTATATATAAAGATAAAAATGTCCGTATAAGATTACTGCCATGCAACATAAAATCTGCTTTACGATATTGGAGAATCAATCTTGCAAATTCAAGTTCTTGATTGACTACTTACAATTGTGTTGAAGTAGGTACCGTTGTTGAAGAGCGTACCTCTGCGCTTTTATGTGAATTTATTGATCTTCACCGAAATATCGTTTAGCACGTGTTTGGATCGGATGAATGTAAGGTGTTCTGTTGAAATGAAGTTATTTTACGAACCCGTGTTCCATTTGTGTAAGAATTCAGGCTTGGTATTTGAATTTCGTACCTTGATTAATCATACAATCTTAGATTGGCCACTTGCATTGTTTGCTCCCACGATGGGAGGATATGACCGTCGATTTTATGAGGAGCGGGGGTTATAATGTTATCAACCAAATAAAACAGGTCCATATTTCACAAAATTAAATGGTCAAATTTAATATATTAATCAAGAAAATGTATGTACAAGGAAAATATCATATTGCTGTTTGACAATTGTTTTTTTCTGCCAGGTCAAACAGAAAACGTTAATCATATGGGGCGTTGAGGACCAAAATTATTAGCAACAAACTTGCCGTGGTTAGTGTTTATGCATTATCTGCGATATACTGTAGCTCGGGAAATGTGACCGCGGAAACTCATTAATTTCACGTAAAATGACAAATATTCGACTGCGAATTTCCTAATGCGGTATTACAAATATTAATTTGGAGTCTGAACATGAATCTAAATTTATTGATTTTCGACGCAGAGATTGCACTGCGAATTGCCTAATGCAGCATTCAGTGGCGGATCCAAGAATTTGAGCGACTCTTTTCTGGAATGGAAAAAATTGTGTTTGTTGTTCATGAATAAAAAGTATTAATTTTATGTCGATTATATTATTAGTACTCTACTCATAATACTATAAAATTCTATTATGAAAATTGAAAATGAATTACAGAGTCCCTTGGTAAGTGTAACTCTTCGGTTTTGAACATTACCAATTTAAGGGGATTATTTTTTTCCTTTCTCAAAGCCTGATTTAGTGTTTGTTTCACTTTTAACATATCATTTTATTCTTGTATTGATTGTCTACACTTTATTTTAGATTTTGCTAGTTGATTTCAACGTATTTTTATACTTTCTTAACAATTTTAAATTTCAATGTAAAAAACCGTAATAAATATATTAAAAAATGGAATGACTCATTTTCCATTCGGTCTCGTTTCTTTATCAACCAAACTTCTCCAATTTCAAAACCAAAATTGAGTTCAGAAATTGAAAGCTCGATTAACTGCAATAGACTAAAAAATGAAGAAAAAAAATCCAAAAGTTTAGCCCTCTCTTTGGTTTGTAAATTAAGGGGTAAAAGCATGTCCGTAACCCGGATTTTTTCTCAAACCCGGATCGGATTTCCGGGTACGGGAATTTAATATTAAAACTTAGATCTAAAACCCGGATCTAGATGAACTAATAAAAATTAAAAATAAATTAAAAAACCTTATATTTATAATAGAAAAATAGGTTCTAGTGCTAAATATTTTACCAAAATGTATGTTTTAAGTTAGGGTTAATTGCGGCAAAAATACCCAACCTTTTTAAATTTTCGCTGATCAGTACCCAACCTCAAAAAACCTAGGCAAAAATACCCAACGTTAGTATTTTGTCGCGGGCGTTTCAGTTTTGCCCAATCCGTCAACTAGCCGTTACACCTAGCTCACGTGGCTGTTAACTTCGTGCTGACTGGGATCCATTTTCGCCACGTGTGCATGCCACGTCAGCACCCATTTTAACTTAAAAAATCAGAAATAAAAAAATAAACTCACGTTTAATCTTACTAATTCAGTCGGATATAAACACACCAAATAAATGGGTTACTTATTAAACGCGAGTTTATTTTTTTATTTCTGATTTTTAAGTTAAAATGGGTGCTGACGTGGCATGCACACGTGGCAAAAATGGATCCCAGTCAGCACGAAGTTAACAGCCATGTGGGCTGGGTGTAACGGCTAGTTGACGGATTGGGCAAAACTGAAACGCCCGCGACAAAATACTAACGTTGAGTATTTTTGCCTAGGTTTTTTGAGATTGGATGCTGATCAGCGAAAATTTAAAAAGATTAAGTATTTTTACCGCAATTAACCCTTTAAGTTACAAATATTTAAAGTAGCATGAAAATATTAAACACTATAAATAAAAGTCAATAAATAAAAAGTACTAAAGAATTAAAACTAAAATAGCAGCAGGTTTAAGTAACTTATAATCCAAATTCTGTGTTTTTTATCCCATAAATCAAAAACCGATTAATACGGATCCAATTTTTTATAAATCAGTTGAATTATTAAGATTTTATTTTTTTAAAAGCGATATAGTAACCCGAATTTCCTTTTTTTTTTTCTTCTTCTTCTTTTTTTAATATTCAATCTGTTTTGTAATTGTAAGCTCGGTGGTGTTTCCTCTCTCCCTCTCGTCGAAATTTCCCTCCTTCGCGCGAAGCTCTCGCCGATAATCGCCGACCCGCTCATTTCGCCGGTGAAATCGAAGCCTCGCCTTGTTTCATTGGCGCTGTGTATTTCTCTCTCGCCGACCTTCAGGTTTGTATTGATTTAGGGTTTTAGCCTTCGATTTTGGGGAAAATTTGGGATCAATCTGAAGAAGTTTGTAATGTTTGATCGATTTCAGTTGGTTTAGGGTTTGGGTTTTGGGTTCTGAGCTCTTTCTTAGAAAAAAGTCGACATCTTGGAAATGGATGAACCAGTGATTGCAGGAGTATACGATAGTGAGAGAATGATCAATTGAATTCAATCTTATTTTATATATATCAGAAATTCTACAAGAATTAAGAAAGAGCGAAGAAGGAGAAACTCGAAAAATTGAATTCCATATCAATCCGATCATCCATGGCTAGGCCCACGAGCGCCGCCGCCGCCAGAGCGTCGATTACGACCACCTTGACGCTAGAAAACCCTCACCGAGCTTCGTCGTCCTCGTCGCAGAGCCAACAACCGGAAACCGTCACAATCAAGCTCAGTCGGAAGAAGAAGCAAGTGACGTGGAAAGAAGGGACCGTGGATAACGAGTTCATGCAGAAGAAAAGCTCCAAGAAGTGCTGTATATTCCACAAACAGAAGCCCTTCGACGAGGACGACAGCGATCAGGAGAGCGACGATCACGGCCATGGACAAGGCGACGATAAAGCTTGTTGCTCAAACTCAAAGGAACACAATTGATTGTTGTAAGTGAAATATTCTCAGAAGACTTTTTTTTTTCCTTCTGTGAAGTGTTCTGTTACTGGAATTCGGTAAAAGCTAGATTTCCGGGGTTATCGGTTAAAAAGAATGGTACCAATTAGGATGGACTAGATTTGCGTTCTTGAATTTGACTTCGATTAGAGTTCAGTTTAGAATTTGTGTACCATCTGAGAGTTCCACACACGGCCTCATTAAGATTTTCGTCGAGATTTTGGCTCTTCTTTTCATGTGTATTGAATCTATCCCGAAAGGTCTAAGAAGTAGAACTTGATGAGGGGAAATTTGCAAAGACGTCGTAGATTTGAAGAATGAATTATTCCTGGTTTTAGCCATAGGGGCTGAATGAGTCCGTTTCTCTTTTCCGTCAGCTATGTAGTATTTCCACCATTAGCGATCGCTTCAACCGTGCTTTTCTACAGAAATGTGAGGATTTTGCAACACATTGCAGTCTTTCTGTATAACACTAGAAGGACCATTCTGCTAAATCATATATTTTGATGTTTTGTTTCAATTTCGCTTCCTTTAACTTCTCGATTTTCGTTAACATATTGAGCTCATGACGAACTTTTACGCGGATTTTGGTATTGTTTCTGTAATTATATGACTAATTTTTTGTGCTATCTGACCACAGAAGTAAAGATTCTTTCTGCGCTGCTGCATTAAAAAGTTCAAAGGCTACATCGGCTCTGCAAGGGTACGGCGTTCCCGTTCCTTCACACGATCTAAATCCAATACAAATAATCGATGTTTAAAGAAATTTTATAGAGAAACAAAGCGTTGAAAAAATCTCTTAAAGAGAGAAGCTTCGGGACTTGAATTTGGGTTGTGTTCAATATGGAAATATAGCAACAATACAAAACTTAATTGATTTTCTGTTATAAGACTGAATGCAATTTCGGTGTTGAATAGCATGTTCTATTATTTGTGGCATAAGTACTTGTTCTCTCTCTTCTTTTTTTCTGGCATTTATGTTATACCCCAATAGAAATCCCAATTAATATATGTAATTTTCTGTGCATGGAATCCACGTTAGAGAGTTTGCGAAGACATGTATAAGCCCGTACAACTTTTTACCAAGCCAAATATTTTGAGTTTGCTGCAGTATTGGTGCTGATAAATTCTCTAATAGAAGAAGAAATAGATTAATGTATGTGAATATTGTTTTCTAGTTTCAAATTATGAAAAAACTAAAATCTATCAATATGTATTGTTTTCTCTGAAAGCTCGATACCCATTGGGTGCAAATAAAACCCGGAAACCGGGTAATTATTCGAATCTGAATTGTATCCGAATTTAAAATCTGGATCTAGGATCCGGGTACCCGTACCCGGATTCCAAACCGGATACGGGTACCGGGTATTAAAAGTAAAAAATCGGGTACCCGATACCCGGTTTAAGGGTTAATTGTGGCAAAAATACTAAATCTTTGGTCAAATTCTCTGCTGTGTATACAACCTCTGTAAATGACGACAAAAGTATTCAAACTTGACATTTGAGAGTTGACCGAAAAAATCCACCTATGTGGCAATCAGCTTTGCCACATGGCACTTGGCCGCTAGGTGGCATGCCACGTAATTAATAATTTTTAAATATATTTTTTTAAATATATTTTTATTTTTTAAACAAACTTATTTTTTATTTTTATTTTTAATAAAAAATATATTTTCTAATAAAAACAAATAATGAATATTTAAATTTAAATTTAAATATTCATTATTGGTTATAATTATTTAATTTTTTAAAAGTGAGTAAAACGAAATAAAAATCACCGCTCACGGTTCACTTGAACTCCGTTTCCGATACGGTTCACGCGTCGAATCAAATTGTTTAATATGTTTAATAATAATAACTAATAAACACATACAAATTGTTTAAAAGTCAAGACATAATTAAATATACACTAATTATTCAAAAACAAAAAATAATAGTCATATTTATATTTAACAAAAAAATATTTTTATTTGTTTGCATGATATTTTTTTTTGTGTTTGCATTTTACAATAATAATACTTGTTTAATATGTTTTTTTATTTAAATATTATTCTTTTTTTTAAATTGTCGTTAAATAATCATATGACTATTATTGGTTATTATTATTAAACATATTAAGCGATTTCGTTTCACCCGTGAACCGGATCGGAGGCGGAGCTTGAATGAACCGTGAACGGTGATTTTGTGCACTCTTGTCGCCCTAAAATGCTCCAGAAATTAGGGGACACTGTTGAGCATTGTGCCCTCTGCGAGGTCAATAATCCCCATGCAATGCATATATATACAAATAATAATAATAATATCACCTCATCGTCTGTGAATTATTATTGATGATATATTGATATATGTATGTGGTGGGCGTTGTTGTGAATTTTCTGAATATTTATTTCAGTTCGGGAGAATTGGATAATTTAGGAAAATAGGGTTTGTTACAATTATTAGGAGAAATGGGATATTGTAAAATATTTTGGACAGGTTGATACATATAGATATATCTCTGTGACTGTATTATAATATATCTCAATTACGGCGTAATTGTTTTCTTCTCAATCAAGATTACTTTGTCTTAAAACGAACTCCTTGACTCTATCTTTATGAGAGACACATTTGGAACTTTTTGACTTGTATTATAATTATTTTTTTTCTTTATTTATTTCGTTTGATCCACTTTTCTAAAATGAATAATTATATTTAATAATAAAACAAATAATGAATATTTAAATTTAAATATACATTATTGGTTATTATGAAAAAATAATTTTATTTTAAAAAAAAAAATTAAAAGTTTTTTTTAATAATATTTTTAAATTATTTAATAAAATAATAATTACGTGGCATGCCACGTGGCGGCCAAGTGACATATGGCAGAAGCTGATTGCCACATAGGTAGATTTTCTCTGTCAACTCCCAAATGCCAAGTTTTGGTAATTTTGCCGCCGTTTACGAAGGTTGTATATACAACAGAGAATTTGACCAAAGGTTGGGTATTTTTACCGCAATTATCCCCCCGGTTTAATTACCATGTTTATTTTATTTTATTTTTTACGTTAAATTCTTAGGGTTTGATTAAGGTTCGTGTAACCCATTTCCATTCTCTCTCCCCGGAGACTGTTTTTTTTTATGTTTTTTTTTTCTTTTCTTTTTTGCGCGGGACTATGTTTTATTTAAGCTTGATGCACGGGACTACTTTTATTTATGCTTGATGCGCAGGACTATTTTTTTTAATGCATTTTGGACTATTTATTTTTATGCTTGATGCGCGGGAAATTATTTTTTATGCATTTTTTTTTTAAAGATGAATGTATGTTTTATATATATATATATAGATAATATATATATATTAAAAAAAAAAACCGGATCCGGGTAAAAATCCGGATACCCGGATCCGGTTTCCAAAACTGGGTGCGGGGTATGAAATCCGGGTATCAGTAAACAGATACCCGGATTTCGTGTACCGGTTCCGGGTATCGATTTTCGGATACCCGGATTCCGGATCCGGGTACCTAGTACCTCAAAAAAATCGTGTACCCTTCCCGATTGCACCCCTACCCATTATCCTTGCGCTTCTCTTCTTTTTTCCCGACAGGCTTCCCCCTTTTTGACCTTCGGTGTGTTAGTGTACGTGGCCATGTTTCGACGACGTCGGTTTAACCCGATTTTGCCTTTATTCCGATGTATATTGGGGAAATAAATCCAATTTGTTCAAACTTTTCTGAATTAAATTTGTAATAATTAATGATTATCTACAGAGATATATCAAGATATCTGAGAAGTAACTCTGATACTGTGATACTAGGTCAATATCAAACTGGCAACGAAATCGATTTATATCAAAATTATAAACCAAACAAATTAGTAGGGGTGAAAATTTTGTACTCGGTTCCTGGTTTTGTCCCGGTTCTGGTCCCGGTACCGAACCGTTTTTGGCAAAAAATCAGTTTTTTCTTTGAAGTATAACCTAAAAAGGGACGTCCCGGTTCTGGTTTGAAAAACCAAAACCAAAACCAAAACCAATTTAAAATATGAAATTCCCGGTTTTCTTGTCCCGGTTCCGGTATTATGTCATTTTGTTATAAGTTTGTCGTTTTTTAGCATGTCATTTCTTTTAAGTCGTTTACTATTGTGTTCTTAATCTATTATTTTCTTTTTTCAGCCCATTATTTTAACATGTCATTTATTTTTCAGCCATTACACGTTATTCTGTTATAAAAAATAATTTGTTTGTACTCGGTATTTACTATTTAGCATTTTTGACTCGGTTTTTTGCACTGAGATTTGAATTTAGTATTGTGAAGTTCACGACGTGAACTCGGATCTTGCATTTGTTTATTTTGTATTTTGCTTTTTTACTTGGATTTGGTATTTTACGTTTTGGATTTACTCGGATTTGTTAATTTTCATGTTTCTATCTTGGATTTTGTCCCGGATTTGTCCCGGTTTTTGTCCCGAATTGTGTCCTAAAAAAATCGGGATTTTAATCGGTGTCCCGGTCCCGGTTCTGATTTAAATAAAAAACAAGGACTTTTCAGAACCAAAACCAAAACCGGGACAGAAAACTATGTCCCTGTTTTTTCGGGACAGGGACAAAAAATACTCAAATTCCCGGTTCCCGATTCTGGTTTCAGCCCTACAAATTAGTATACTCCACTATCAAAATAAAAAGAAAACGATGTTATGGCCAAGGTGTTAAATTTTCCGATTTTCTATGGAAATATCGACCAATTTTCGTTTTTCGAGGATATGCGAAAGGAAAACCCTTTCGTTTCTTTGGATTTTTACCATTTTTCGCGAAATTCTCATGGGCACGTGGGTGGAATATCATTTTTTGTTTTTGTGAATAAAAATTGCGAATAATTGTTGGAATTTCGCACAAAATCATATTTTTGGTAGATTTCGGCAAAAATACCAATTAAACTTTCGGCAAAAGTAATTTAACTTAATATTATACACTTAACATACATATTAACTTCACCTAACATACATATACACTTAATATACATATTCATTTAATATTGTACACTTCAACTAATATTAAATTTGTTCACATACATATACAATATTACATGCATATTCACTTAATATTGCATACTTAATTAACATACATACTCGCTTCACATAATAATTTGACTTAATATTATACACTTCAGCTAATATAGTGACTTAATATTATACATTTCACCTACATACTTAAGTTACGAATGTGTTTTGTTGTATACAATTGTGTCTTATATTTATTAAATATGTAGTTCTGAACCTATATAAATAACTTGCTTAAATACTCAATATTTTTACCAAATATCCGTCGAAAACCCCATCGGCATGCGGTATGCCCATGCAAAAAATGCGGTATATGCGGCATGCGGTATGCCATTTTTTTACGACTTGCCCATCGGCAAGCGATATATCTGTAAAACGTAAAATGCGAAAAGACATCGGCAAGCGACATTTTAAACCTTGGTTATGGCTCAAATTCCGATATCGGAGGTATAAAACCGATAACTAGCTGGTCTCTTGGTCGCTCTAGAGATTCTTAGGCTACGGATGTCGTAAGAGCTCATGAAACCCGTCATGCATTGCTAGTATGGACGTAAAGGGTACCTCCCACTCGGAAATAGTGCTTATGGTCTTCAACATAATAAATCGTACGGCAAGGTAAAAAAGGAGCGGCTCGGGCCGTTTCCCAATGTAAGTCGGGTGTATGTTTCACGTAAAATTGAACCCCGCCTCCTTTGTGCTTGCTTCCGCCCCGGGACCCAAGAACCATTAGTTAGAAGCTTTTTATTAGTTATAAACCATATTTTGTATTCTATCTGTAAATAAAATTTAATCTTGTAACTAACTTTTATAATTATAACCTCCGGAAAAGGTACAGTGATGAGACCTCTCATCGACCTTTATAAACAAAGCTTAAGAATAAGTGTCCCGGACAAATTCATTATTACCCGGAACTTTTTTCTTGATATTGATCGATTCTCTAAAATAAAATAACTATGTGCTCTCTGAGTTGACAAGGACTATTTGAATTGAACTTGATCAGTTATATTAGGATAAAAGATTAATTTCAATTGGAATTCGCAAATGGGAATCATATTTAGTAAGGTTTTTGGATCAAAATGGACTTAAGTTGGTTGCTACCCACAAATTCATAGTCACACTTTACACATTATATATACACGTTTGGTGGTCCATGCTTGAACTTGTCCATTTTCATACACTTGCATTTGCATAATTATTATTGTAGCCCACAACAAAGGAGTTTTTGTCCGTTCCCAAAATAGAGTATATATCCAAAGATATAGTTGTTGATCAGCTTTTTCCACATGTTTATTGCTTTCGAAGTCAGCTTTGTTGTTCAAAAAAAAAAAAAGTCAGCTTTGTTCTTACTTCTCTCCGTTATGTGCATCATTGGATTATTCATCACAAACACAAATCTACACTATTGTTGGGGTCAATTTCGGTTCCAAACCCGAAAAGGTCCCACGTAAGAGCGTCCTCGGCCCAAAATTGATTCGAGTGGAGGAGGAACAGCCAGAAAAGAATATTTAACCCGTGCAAAAAAAAAAAAAAAAAAGATTCGGTCGAATCATGCTCTAGCCGAGCCAAGAACAGATCGAGCCAGTCAAGAGAACACCCAACCGCAATAGGAAATCTATATCCTACTTGGGCCAACGCCAAAGCGGACGGACCAGTTCATAGAGCGAACAAGAAGAGACGAGTCAGCCGAAGTCTAGTCGAGCGACATCGAAGATTCCCTGGAAGTTTGTTACCTCAGGACCTACACGACTCCGCGCGACCCAGGTCTTACTAACGGATTGTAAATTTCTTGTAATCAGAGCTCATTATGAGGCCCCAAATCCGTGTCTATAAATAGCATATTATGTCACTCTTAAAAGAGGAATTGCCAACCTGAAAAAGCTTTATCCCTTCAACTAAAAAATTATTATCACCAATCCCAAGAGATTATTCACTTCTTCCCGTTCTGGCTGTACTAAATAATCCAAGCTTGTACTTTTTTCTTAACATCTTTGCACAAGAAAGGCAAGTGAATGAAAATGATATGAGGAATTTCATGATAATTTGTGTTCTCTTTTTATCTCTCATTTCTTCTAAATTGCTTATTATTTCACGTACGACATTAACGGAATCACACAGTCTAATTTCGCTCCCCGAAAACATTCTCTAAAAACGGTGTTGCCACTTGCAGGGCCGGCCCTAACGTTTCTGGGGCCCTAGGCGGAAGAAAAATCGGGGCCCTACTACAAAAAATAAAAATACATATAGAATTAAAAAATGATATCGATATTGTATATATCACTCACTAGTCACTATACTTCAGTAAAATGCTTCTATTTAATTTTTCTTATAATTTTATAAAGAACATGATAATATATCACTGATATAACAGGTGAACAAGGGTTTAAAATGTCGCTTGCCGATGTCGTTTCGCATTTTCCGTTTTACGGATATATCGCTTGCCGATGAGTATGTCGATGGACAAATCGTAAAATAAAGGCATGCCGCAAATATTACCACATTTTTCACATGGGCATACCGCATGCCGATGGGCTTTTCGACGGATATTTTGTAAAAAAATATTTGAGTATTTAAGCAAGATATTTATATAAGTTCAAAACTACATATTTAATAAATACAAGACATAATTCTATACAATAAAACACATTTGTAACTTAAATGTGTAGGTAAAATGTATAATATTAAGTCACTTTTATTAGTTGAAGTGTATAATATTAAGTCAAATTATTATGTGAAGTGAATATGTATGTTAATTATTTGAATATGCATGTTAACTGTATATGTATATTAACAAATTTAATATTAGTTGAAGTGTATAATATTAAATGAATATGTATATTAAGTGTATATGTATGTTAGGTGAAGTTAATATGTATGTTAATTATATAATTAATTTTGCCGAAAGTTTAATTGGTATTTTTGCCGAAATCTACCAAAAATATGATTTTTTGCAAAATTCTAACCTTTTTCGCAATTTTTACTCACAAAAACAAAAAACGATATTCCGCCCACCTGTCCATGGGAATTTCGCGAAAAATGGTAAAAAAATCAGTGAAACGAAAAGGTTTTCCTTTCCCATATCCTCGAAAAATGAAAATCGGTCGACATTTTCATTGAACATCGCAAAATTTAACACCTTGATGTGAACATTCATTTGAAAAAAAAAAAAAAAAAAGATATCGATATTGAGCATGTATATTAAAAGCAAAGTGAAAAAAAATAAAAATGAGAAAAGAGTTTCTAAAGGGCCTTATTCTTCTCCCAATGCAGTCCATATATTAATAAAAAAAAAATCAATTTGCAAGTTTTGAAAAGAAAATACAGAGGACGCCACCATTTTCATTCCCTCTCATCTTAGCGAACCATTAAAGAAGAAGAGAAAACGTGTCTGGTTCTAGTGAATGAAGAGGACAACGTTTACAAAGCTCTCCCATAGCGCTTTCCGTGTGGTTTCTTCTTACATTTCTACCGGTCAACGATTATTGATTATAGAATATACGTTAAAATTTTGGGGCCCTAAGATAAAAAATTTGGGGTCCTTGAATTAAGCTTAAATATGGTCAAAATTTTGGGGGCCAAGGCCGTTGCCTCGCCCAGTGGCGGAGCCAACATTTATGTTCAGGGGAAGCACCAGAAAAAAATTTGAAACATATTTAAAAAAAAAATATCCTAATCGTAAAACACCAATTATTATTTATTTTGTTCCGTATTTATATTAAAAGAATTTCGGCAAATTGTCTGCGGATCCAATTAGTCGAGTTTCCACAAACTGTATGATTTAAACAATAAAATGAAACAAGATAATTTATAAATCATAATGTTTGTAAATGTGATTGTAAGAATTATTGTAACAAAATTAGAAAAAATATAAAACAGTAGTTAACAAGTTAACAAACAATAATATGTATATTATTACTATTCTCGGTTGATGTGGCTTCTTTGTAATTAATAATTTTGAAACCATAAATTTAATTACTTGCAGTTGTTATTATAATGTATATTATTCCTTGAATTTATCAGTTATGATTTGCATGCAATTTTATGTGCGTGCAATTTTAATAGGTGTGTGAGTAATCAACTTCCAAATAGCACCACTCAAAAGAATCAAACCATTTTATTTATTATCAAAATGAAGAATGTACACAATCACAATGTAGGAAGAAATTCATGACTATCTAATGTTAATTAGTCTTTTTTTTCTTCTTTAGAATTGAGGGTACTCACGTGCGAACGCTGGTATTACTATAGCTCCGCCAGTGGCCTCGCCCACCTTAGCCAAAGGCCGGATCTGGCCACGGGCGACACCGTGACTGTTGCAAAGCGATTTTTACCCTCAACAACTATCATACATATTTTAGTTTTGCTTTATTTTTCGTTGGACGAGTTTTGTGATTTTATCGCAATATTCTAAGAGTACCAGCGTATCTAACATAAGCACTACTCATTACCATCTAATCATTTTTTTAATTAACGAGTTATTTTTCAATATATATATATATATATATATATATATATATATATGGGTTCTTAAGGGTAATAGCCAATCTTGAAAGTGGGTTTAGCAAAATAGCCAAACTTTGGTTAATTTTGTAAACTAGCCAATTAACCATTTAAGTGAATTTCTAATTACATTATTACCCTTAATAATTAAAAACGAAATTAAAAATAAATACAAATTAACCACGTAATTTGTGGGTTATTAATCTGAAAAAATCAATGACATTAATTATGAATAATTATATTAATTAAAAATTTATTTATTTTCATTAATTAAAAATATTGCTATTAATTGAAATAGCTATAAATATGGTAACAACCAAAACCAAACATTTTTTTTATATAATTCGAATTTTAAATTAAAAAAAATTATATAATTTTCGGATTTATTTTTTTTCAAAAAATATAAACAAATTAAAGACGCGAATTAACGTAAATCAACAACGAATCATAATAAATTAACATCAAATTAACGTAAATTAACAACGAATTTACAATGAATTAACAACGAATTTACATTAATTTACGTAAATTAACAACTAATTTACAATGAATTAACAACAAATTTACGTTAATTAGTAAATTAACAACGAATTAACGTAAATTAACAACGTCGCCAGCACGTTGATCCCCACGTCGGTGAAGACCAGAGCCAGGATCGTCGCGAAGCTGAGCGTGGCGAGCACGGCCCGGTCGTCGACGACGCGCCCCAGCACCGCCACGGGGCTATCGCGGAAGAAGTAGAGGAAGAACCAAGCGACGAAGACGGCGAGGAAGACGATCATGGAGAGCGGGTGCCATAGGAGGCTGAGGAAGACGATGATGAGCACGGCCATGGCGTAGTTCACTCGGAAGTAGCCGAGGTTCCACCGCACGCGATCCATGGCCACGGCGTAGCTCTCGGGGCGAGAGAAGGAGGACAGGTTCAGGACCTCCCGCCATGGCCGTTGCGTGGCGATCGCCGCCTCCGTGGTGCGCCGAGCGCGCGCGACGAAGGAGAGATCCTCCTCCATCATCGACGGCGACGCCGGGCTCTTCCCCGCCGGTTGGGTTCCGTAGCCCCCTAGTCACGTCGCCATTGTTGGAATCGTGAGGGGAAGATCAAGAATCGAAACCCTAAATTCTGGTTGAGATTCGATCGAGGGATTCTTGAGAGAGAGAGAGAGAGAGAGAGAGAGAGAGAGAGAGAGAGAGAGAGAGATAGAGATGATTCAAAATTTGTAATTAAATTCCAAAATTTGTGCACAATTAATCATACCATGATTTGTGGGATAATGATAATTACCAATTTAATTAATTACGAAAATAATAAACGAAATTGATTAATTAAAGGGTATTTTAGTATTAAAATTTGAATTAAATGTGACACCTCATGTTAATTGGCTAGTTTACAAAATTAACCAAAGTTTGGCTATTTTGCAAAATCAAAGTTTCAATTTGGCTATTTGGTGCAATTTCTCTATATATATATATTGTAATAGTTTAAATCATGGGGATCTCAATCGTACACGCATCTATGTACGTTATACCCGATCATGATCTTCTAGAAACCAGATATATTCAAAGTACCTTGCGATGATATCCGTCGCAATTAAGAGTCGAGATTGATAAAACAATATTTAATTCGACATCACACGGAACATTGATAGACAATAATGTGAGTACTTTTACTTGCAGGAAAATTCAAGTTAGAAGAAAATCCCGAAGTCTTGTTAACTATGAACTGTGACCCTAATGCAAATAATAGTGTTTTAATTTGACATATATAAAGATGGCAAAATTGTAGAACTCTTGAGAGGACAGTTTCCACGTGCTGATAAATTTTAGAAATATCCAGTCATGGAACGAGCGGTCTATGTTGAATAGTAATTGATCATCACATATAATGCATGTACGATGATGAGATGTTACATGGTCCCAATCTCATGCAATTGTGGCTATAATTATAAATAGAAAGGAAAACAAGAAGAAAAAAAGAAAAAGGTATCAAGCATAGAGAGTGAAAATGGCAAGTGAAATAAGCAAAATACTAGTAATCGGTGGAAGTGGATACATAGGGAAGCACATTGTGAAGGCAAGCGTTTCAATGGGTCATCCAACTTACGTCTATTCCAGAGCTCTCACGCCACAGACTTCTCCTTCAAAGACACACCTTCTCAACCAATTTCAATCCATGGGAGTCACCATAGTTTATGTATGTCAAAAATCTATATATATCAAGCTCTCTACTTCTCTTTTGTCATAATTACACATGAAAGAACACTTTATTGTAAGAGTTATTAATCGGTCTAATAATGGTCCTCGGTATCGGTTTTTGCTCCAAAAATCTATATATATTGTTAGATCTAACAAAAATATTAACGTAAAATGGTTAAAAAATAATTTTTATTATTTTCAACATTGAAAACTAATATTGTTAGGATTTTTATTTTTCAAGTTTTAATGAATTTAAATTATTGAAAAAACCTCCCAAATTTCCTCATTATTTCAATTTCGAAAAGAAAAAAAAAACTCATAATTCTGTCAAAATTTATTTATTTGGAGAGACCGTAAGAGCTCAAAACTTGTATCTAAGAGACCATTGACGTCAATTTTCAATTTTCAACCTCTTTTGAGATGAATTATTAAAGCAAAAAAACTCTTATTGTTGAAGACGCTAATCTCATATTATATCATACGGAACTTTTCACACGTCGCTAGATCTTCTAATTAATACAGTATTATAAGTGAATTTTGTTTTTCTTATTATCATGTTTTGTAGTACATTATATATTTATAATATACAGTATGGATTTTTAGATAAAGTTAATATCGAATGCTGTTTCTTTGAAATGACAGGGAGAGCTAGAGGAGGAAGAGAAGCTTGTTGGAGTTCTTCGTCAAGTTGACATTGTCATTTGCACTCTTGCTTATCCCCAGATTCTTGAACAATTTAAGGTTATAGATGCCATTAAAATCGCTGGAAATATAAAGGTAAAACCTAATCATCAATCAATAGTAATATATAAACTAGGCTAATTTCTTCTGAAAGAAAAAAAAAAACATTTTAATTTAAATATTAGGAAGTATAAGGTTCGGGCTTAATTCCAACGATTAACATATACGTACACATAAGATGATTATAAAAGAGAACAAAAATATATACCTTTTTCTGCATATAGTTTAATATTGACGTGTATTTCATACAATAATAATATTTATATATAAATAAATAATAATGCTCTACAATATAATTATATTTGTATCAATATATATAGAAGTATATAACAACAAATGCTGTTTTTGAGGGCTGATAATAAGTCTGAAAATTAAAAATACGTGTCGTTTTTAAAGCCTAAACGACAAATTTTGATCAAAACAAAAACCTTCTGCCCAAGTAACAATGGGTATTTTGCACAAGTTCATTCAACCAACCATGAATATTTTTGGCACACCCTCAATTTCTTATAAAATTTGTGAAGTTACCGTGGGGTTTTTCATCAGTTTTATAGGTCTATAAGCTGTCGGTTTTTCGTGGAAAAATCGGATTGTATATTAAAATCGGTCTGCAACCTCTAAATGGCTGACGACAGCCGCCGGTTCTTGAAACATTGATCTTTTTTATGATTTATTTTTTTTGTATGGCAGAGATTTCTTCCGTCGGATTTTGGATGCGAAGAGGATAGAGTAAATCCTCTAAAACCCTTTGAGATATTCCTTGAAAAGAAACGTAAAATAAGAAGGGCTATTGAAGAAGCACACATTCCTTACACTTTTGTTGCTGCAAATCTCTTTGGTTCATACTTTGTCAATTACTTGCTTCGTCCAAGTGAGAATAAAAACGACGTCGTTGTCTACGGTACCGGACATGCCAAAGGTATCTTCTTTATCTTGCATCTTTTGTTTAATTTAGCTTTTGATAAGACATGCTTGATCTAGGCTAGGTTGTCAAAAGGAAAAAAAACAAAACAAAAAAAAAACAAGAAAGAAAGTGCTTATATTTTTCAACTTCTTATATTCAATATCAAGCTAAATCTAAAATAAGAAAGATGCAAGCTGTTTTATAAAACTCTTGAACTCTATAATGCTGAAATTTGGTAAAAAAAATTAAGACCTCAATACGAAGCATTGGGTTCGCCCCGAAATACATGCCCTTTCCCCAAAAATTTTCTAATCTCAAGTCATTTTTGAATCGGCAATCCCAAAAATATTCCATGAACTCAAGGTTTATGATGAGTTAAAATTGATTTTCATTTTTCGACTTTCATTTAAAATCTTTAGAATACATTAGCAAATTTACATTTTATATAACAAATGCAAAAGGAAAACAAATGAATGAGCAATGAAACAAAATTATTAATTTTCTCTCTTATTTTCTTCAGCAATTTTCAACTACGAAGATGACATTGGTGCGTACACAATCAAAGCAGCGAACGATCCCAGAACTCACAATCGAATCGTTCACTTCCGGCCTCCGCAGAACTTCATTTCGCAGCTTGAACTCATCTCTCGGTGGGAGAAGAAGACTGGACGGAGCTTCGAAAGAGTCTACGTACCCGAAGAAGAGCTCGTCAAGCTCTCCGAGAGTACGTGCTTTTTATTTTCTTTAGTGATTTAATTAATTATGAACTACATGTTTATTAAACAATATATAGATATAAATATATTGTTGATCCTTAATATTGAGGTGTCATAGGCCCGAAATAATAATAATAATAATAATAATAATAATAATAATAATATAATATAATGATAATGATAATAAATTGAGACCCCTAACTAGAAATCAAAAAATTCAAATAGTATCATCTAAAATCGCCGGATGTACTCAAACTCAAATGTGTTTATATTTGAATATATATTTTGAAACCCTTACAATTGACCGAATTTGAGGACCTTAAGCGGGCCTACTCCGCCAATACCTAGATCCGGTCATATACACCGGAATTGGGAAAAGTTGGATAGCTAGGTGGGGGAAGAACTTAACTATGATTGTATTTGATTATTTCGTTGGACGCAACAAGGTGGACGAGTATCTTTTCAAATTCTAATTACCAAATACCTCATTTAGTGTGGTTCTAGCAAGTAGTAGATTATTTTTTTAATGTATAGGAAATACCAAAATATTTGTAAGAAATCTAGGTTAAATTTAAAATCTACTTATATACCATTCTTTGTAAGAATTCTCAACATATAAGATAGTTGAAGATAAATCAAGTTTATATGAATTCATATTATATATGGTTTGTGTTTCTTTTTTTTATTTGCAGTCCTACCAGATCCAGATAACATACCAGTCTCAATAATCCACAGCTTAATAGCGAAAGGTGGATTAGTGAGCTTTGAATTAAACGAAGATGACGTCGAGGCTTCGATGCTTTATCCGGATTATGAATACACTTCAGTTGATCAACTTCTTGACATTTTTTGTGTGGATCCCCCTCCTCCTGCGAGTGCTGCTTTTGTATGAGTTTTTTTTATTCGTTTTCTGGTAATAATAATAACTTGTTTGTTTGATTATTGTTGATCATTATATGCTTTAATAATTTAGCGATCATTCTCATCTTTCGTACTGTTAGCTTATGATTTTGTATTATGTAGAAGGAAAAACGTATAAATTAAATTGTACCTTGGCGGAGGGTTCAATATTTATAATCAGGGACGGTTATTTGTGACATAAGTCTGTACTTAAAGTTAGGTCGGCTCAAGCTGTAGGACTCCAATACTTCTATTTTTTCAAAAGCTTTTGTGCCCGAATTCACAAAAATAAGGTTGACCAAAGCTCCATCCATTCACGCTAACTTACGAATTGAAACGTGGCGGTCCATTAGACTAGCACGTGTCACCTCCAAAAAGAAAATATTTTAATGTATAAAAACTCTTATTTGTATAATAACTCTCCCTCTCTCTCACTATGCAAGTCCAAAAATTAGCAAAAAGAACTCCCACCAAAATTACAGATACATACATAGGTATCCATTGATTATTTTCTTATTTAAAAGTTTCTTATATAAAAACAGCCATTAAGTTTGTTAAAATGTCCCGTGAAAAAACCGGTGCCGTAAAAATAAAACCTGAGACCTTAAAAAACACAACTTTAATAGTATTGGATATCTATGACGTGAAAAAAGATTAAAACTTTATCATCAAATTTGACAAATTTTGAGTATTTATTCCGTATCCGTTTTCAAAATGAATACGGCCTTGTGAGCCATACAATCACATCTGAATATATATATACATGTGTATTTAAATTTATTTACACCTCTACACAAACTAGATATATTAAAGGTACATGATTATTGTCCACAAATGAGCTATTAACCATGAACTGGAATTTGTTGAGCTTTTCAACACGTGTAATGTGTTTCTTGTCGAACGGTTGCTATCTTAAAAATAAAATAAGAAAAAAGAAAGAAAGAATGAGACTGACTCTTTATGCTTACTATTTTAGCACAAATAATAATGTTGATAGCGAAGTTTCAGAACTCTTTCGAGGACATAATTTCACGTGTTTATTAAATCCTAAAGGGATAATAGCGACATAAGTCCTCAACTTTTATTCAACTGGGGCGGTATAGCCCTAACCTCATTTAATAGCGGTATAAGTATCAAAAGATGATTTCCGTCCATATTTGACTAACGGAAGTAGTCAACGTTTGTGTGGTCAGCTTCTCGTCAACGTGGACGCCACGTAATCCGACATGTCACCATACATGTCATCGTCGCGTCATCAAATTTAATGCAAAATTAATGGAAATTGCATTAAATTTGATGACGCGAGGATGACGTGTATGGTGACATGTCGGATTACGTAGCGTCCATGTTGATGAGAAGCTGACCACGCAAACGTTGACTACTTTTGTTAGTCAAATATGGTGGAAATCATCTTTTAGTAGTTATATCGCTATTAAATGGGATTGGGGCTATGCCGCCCAGTTAACTAAAGGTTGAGGACATATGCCGCTATTATCCCAATCCTAAATATCGACGATCCGTACCACTCATAAAGTAATGGTTTATGTTAAATATTAATTGCTCACCACATATGCTTTTACAGTTGCCATCTCTCATGTATTTGGCTATTAGCTATAAATAGAAAGGAAAATAAGAGGAAACGAAGAAAAAGTAGTAAGTAAGTAGAGTAGAGAGAGTGAAAATGGCAAGTGAAGTAAGCAAAATACTAGTAATTGGTGGAAGTGTTGGGAAGCACATTGTGAAGGCAAGCGTTTCAATGGGTCATCCAACTTACGTCTATTCCAGAGCTCTCACGCCACAAACCGCTCCTTCAAAGATAAACCTTCTCAACCAATTTCAATCCATGGGAGTCACCATAATTTATGTATGTATATATGTATTTATACACATCCAAATTCTCTATATATTTTTATTTAGTTCACTATGTCTCTTTCGTCTAGTGTACTAATGGATTTTACTCTTTTTTTTGAAAAAAAAAATAGCCGAGGATTGCTTACATAGTGACTCCGCCTCAAATTTATTCATAGAACCCTCACGTATAACGGGGAAAAGCCGTAGATACATGATAGAATTTAGAATCTGATTATTAAAAGTAAACAAAATATCAAAACTATCTTAATAACAAAAAAAAAAAAAACACGGACCAACTAGCACAAAAGAAACAATAAAAATGTCAAAACCATAGATACATGATAGAATTTGGGATTTATAAATCGATCATTAAAAATATCCCAAATAACAGAACTATCTTAATAACAAAAAATGCACGAACCAACTAATACAAACTAGGTCTTGAATAATTTTCGATGGTTCCAAACTAGATCATTAAATCAGACACAAAATATAAAAAGCAAACAAGAAGAAATGTAATGAACTTTGTGAGAGGCACTTCTTCTCTGTACTAAGAATGTCGAAAGGTACAAAAGTGAGAATCCAAACTTCACTAAGACTATTTATACTAGTCACACTACCAATCGAATCAAATCCCTATTTTCCAGTGTGTAAGATAGCGATGCTCGCCGTGTCGAACTGTTTTAGTCTCAGCGAGACACTTTACACGACAACTAGAAAATGTTGTGCAAAGTGCAAATTCGTGCTCGAATTTTCAGATTTTTTAATGTTAAATGGTGTTTGTTTGAAATCACGAGCAGGGAGATGTAGAGGAGGAAGAGAAGCTTGTTGGGGCTCTTCGACAAGTTGATATCGTCATTTGTACTCTTGCTTGTCCCCAGATTCTTGAACAACTCAAGGTTATACATGCCATTAAAATCGCTGGAAATATAAAGGTAAAGCCTAATTAATCAATAATGTTATTGAATTTAGGCTTTCTTCGCGAGCCATTTTTGTTAATAGACACTCTCTTGTATGAATAGAAGTTGAATTCTAGAATGAAATTGCAAAAATTACAATCTTTTGGACTAAGAAGAACATAATGAAGAGCATAAGCAATATTAAATAAATAATGTTTAGTGTCTTGTTTGAGGTTTAAAATGATGTATGCCGATAGAATATCAATATTGGTCGAATTTTACGGAACGATAACGGATGAATTATAGGTAATTTATAAATGATGTCGATTTTTACCGATCAATTTCTAGTGTAGGTATACGACATGTATTTTCTAAAATAATAATAATATTTAAATTTCTACAAAAAAATAATGTTCTGTAATTAAATTATATTTGTTTTAATATATAGAGTTATAATAACAAGTACCGTTTTGAGGGCTAGTAATAAGGCAGAAAACAAACAATTTGTCATTTCGAAGGCCAGAAAGAAGGATTTTGATGGCGGTAGCCGCCGGTTCTTGAAATATATGTATTGTTTATATATTTTTATATATATATTTTTTTTTTTTGGATGACAGAGATTTCTTCCATCAGATTTTGGATGTGAAGAAGATAGAGTAAAGCCTCTAAGACCCTTTGAGATAGTCCTTGAAAAGAAACTTAAAATCAGGAGGGCCATTGAAGAAGCACACATTCCCTATACTTTTCTTGCTACGAATCTCTTTGGTTCTTACTTTGTTAATTACTTGCTTCATCCGAGTGAGAATCGAAACGACATCGTTGTTTACGGTACCGGCCATGCCAAAGGTATCTTCATTGATCTTGCATCTTTGGTTTAATTTGATTAAAAACGAGCCTAATTGATGTGTAGTTAATTAAGGTTTAATAAGAAAGATATGTCCCTTCCTTAAAAAAATGTATGTGTTTATACTTTATACTATTCTGCAATGCACATAAATAGTGTTTTTGACTCTTTATATTGAACTTAGAAATTATAATCTAAAATTGATTTGCATTTTCGATTATGTTAGCAATCTCTGCATCTGACGAAAACAACGTAAAAAATGAGCAAGGAAACATTACCAAAATTAATCTCATTTGTTTTGCTCAGCAATTTTCAACTACGATGATGACATTGGTGTGTACACAATCAAAGCAGCAAACGATCCCAAAACGCGCAATCGAATCGTTCACTACCGGCCTCCACACAACTTCGTTTCGCAGCTTGAACTCATCTCTCTGTGGGAGAAGAAGACCGGTCGGAACTTTGACATTGTTTACGTGACCGAAGAAGAGCTCATCAAGCTCTCCGAGAGTAAGCACTTCTTGTTTTCTTCAATGTTTACGAATGCTTATGAGCTACATCTTCATTATACATATATATATATATATATAAGCCATGATGAATATTGAGGTGACTTGAAATATAATTGCAGCCCTACCAGATCCAGATAACATAGCGGTCTCGATTATCCACAGCGTGATGGTGAAGGGTGATTTGGTGAACTTCGAACTAAACGAAGACGATGTCGAGGCTTCGATGCTTTATCCGGATTACGAATACACCTCAGTCGATCAACTTCTTGACATCTTTCTTGTGGATCCTCCTCCCCCTGCGAACGCTGCTTTTGGATGAGTTTTCTTTGTTTGATTGGTGGTCGTTGTTTCAATCATTTGCCAATCATAGTCATCTATTTTAATGTGATTGTGAGCTATGATTTGTATAATGTAGAAGGATATACATATGATTATTGTATTTTGGCCGATGCTTCAATCATAATTATGTGACAAAGGACATCAAAATCGCTGGATTCTACAGAAAAATTTGGTGTGGTTTTGTAAGTGAAATCGCATGGCTAACAAGATCGTCAAAATAGTTAACGCTTTGTACTGCTCTATGTTGACTTCAAAAACCAGCAATAATCAACACTAATAAATACACAAGTGTATCGAAAAGACTAGTCGTTTTTGGCAATCAAGCGATCGTGCAGCCAGTTTCTAGTCAGCAGAAAAGCCCGCTCCGCATCGCCGTCTTCCTCCGGCGACCGGGGCCGGTGAACAAAACCGTGCCCTCTTCCCGGGAAGATCTCCGCCCTTGAGCCTCGCCCGATCGCCGCTGCCGCACTCTCCACTGACCTGACCGAGCAGAGCGGGTCATCGTCTCCTGTGATAAACATGACCGGGACCTTAACATCCTGAGTTAAAGAGAGGTCTATCCTCGTGCCATAATAGGACACGCCAGCGCCAAACCGGCCGGCACAATCTCGTGCCAGTACATCGATCAGCTTGCCGCCGCCAAAGCAGAATCCGACCAGGCCGAGCTTTTTCGAGAGTCCGGCGGTCACGAACTCGTTGACCAGCCACTCCGTGGACAAGTCGACGCCTTTCGCCACCTTCTCTGAGTCTTGCTTGGCGAGCCACTGCTCGAACGTGGCCTGTGGTCGGCTCTTAGCCCATGGGTCGCCGGAGAACAAGTCCGGAACTAGAACACTGCAGTTTGAATTCCGAATCACACGAGAATTATTACTGTGATTCAAGTGTCGAAAAATGAAGATCTCACGCAGATTACGACGGGATTTTCGGTTTCACTAGTGACCATAAGTTCTGGCTTACTTGTAGCCGTTGCAAGCGACGCGATACGCGAAGTCTCTCGTGGCGGAATCTTCGAAGCCGAAGACGTCGGAAAGTAACAAAATCCCGGTGCCGTTGTTGTTCTTCACTGCCTGGCAGAGATAAGCGTTGACAGTATCGTCGCCTTCCCCGATAGAGAGCTCGTTCCCGTGGACTAACTCACACCCTTCGTCTTCTAAACTGCCTTCCACTTCCACTACGCTACAGTTTATCCTCCGAGCTATCGTCAGCTTCTTCGGAAAACTGAGCTTGCAATTTCTCTGTACAAAAACTGAAGCTTCCTGGTCAAGGCAATGGAATAAAAACTTCCATTCAATAAGAAAAAGGGTGGTTTGTTCATAATATAATCAGACCACAGTCGGCCACGCCACGATGAAGTTCACCGCCACTTTCGGCAATCCTTTTCTCTAATTGTAGAGAAAGATGACGGCTACGTGCCATGGCCATCTAGAGGGGTGAACAACCGGGTTTACCGTTTGATTTTCATAACCGTTTTGTAGCGAAATCACACTTTAGCAGTTATTAACTAATGCCAAAGTAAAAACAAAAAAAGGTGACATTTAGCTAAAATGGTGCATTCTGTTTGAGTTTTTCATATCATTCTTTTTCAGCTAAAAGAAGAGAAACGTACAGAAGAAGAGCTCAAGCTTGAGAGGAGCCGAAATGGCGCATCAATGGCGATGCGCAGAGAAGAAAGACGAGGGAGGTTGGCGACGGCGCCACTTACGCGCAGAGGAGCTCTGGTTATGGCTAATTCCATTTTGGTATTCACTTCCCTCGGTTTTTCACATACGATCTTTTGCTGAGAAGTACCATATCCTCTCTCTTGCGTTCCATGCCAAACATTTGGCATCCAAAAATATCTCAATGGCCACAGAAATATCTCGTGGGGCCTACGCAAAGACTCCTTATATTATTCTATGGCAGATTCCACGGTATAGAATCAGAGTGTAGAATAGTAGTCAAAGAAGTGGGGACCGCGGAAGTCCCCACCCGTGGCTGCATCTGCCACGGTGCAGCGGGAGAGTGCCACGGGAAGCACTTTCCGGCTACAGGTCATCATGATGCGAGCCCAATCTGTACGTTCTGATAGGCGGTCAAAAGAACAAGACGTTCCAATAGGCCTGCCATCACTTGTTTTCTTCATAAATCCGCTGCTTCACATCACTAATTGTAAGCTCTTTCTCCTATAGTTCCGGAAGAAATTAGGGTTTATTCATCTCTTTCCACTTGGAAATCTCTCAAATTCAATAATTTGGTACAGAAACTGGTTTAGCTCACTGTACATTTCTTTGAATTTCACTTTTTTGTTTCTTCAATTTTTGTTTTCTACATATCATATACAGCAAAGAAGGCCAGATGAGGGAATCCAACGGCTTCGATTCATTTAATCTCCAGTGATTGTATAGCGAGTTTCGCTGCGACGACATTTGTGTTCTCTTTGATCAACGCTAGCGACTCGTCGAGCCTTTGAAGCGTGTCTTCCAGCTGCATTGCTCTCAACTTCTTGTACTGCAACTTCATTTTCTCTGATTCCGTTGACCCTGCGAAGTAGCACACTTTAAATGTCATTTATTGTATTTTCATTCATTAATGGTTTTTTTGGTCTAGCGTTGATAAATGGTTTCTACTTTTCAAAGCCTATATAAGGCATCAAACAAATTAGTTGAATTTTCTTATTGAACTTTGTTGGGAGATTTTCCCGATCTAACTCTCGTATTGGAGACCAGTGCTACATTTATCGATCCAGAACGAAAGAGGAACAAAAATTTGCCTGAGACAGATTGAAATCCAGCAAAAGATAACCGTTCTCCCAAGGATGGGATGAAAGCTTCATCACAGTCTATCGTCGGTTCCTTTTCAGCCCAGCCCAAAGAATTCGCGGTATGAGTCTGCAACAGTGCGTCTTTTGGAGCCTAGAATTCAGATCAATGAGAAAACTATTCAATGCTCAAAATATAAAGAAAAATAAAATGAAACGCGGTTTAATTTGAACTCTATGCAGTATGCTACTTAGAGTATAACCTTCAATTTGATCTCTATGCTATTTAGAGTATGAAGAGCCTCCTTGACTTCTGCAATTTTCGTGTTCATTCTACTTGCGTTTTCAGGAACCGCGTCCTGCTCTGGTGTGACTAAACCTTGCAAGTAAGGCTCTGCCTGCAATGGCAAAAGTATTAAGCCAAATGCTATTTCAAGCAAATAAATGAAGAGACCAAAAGTTGAAACATGACAATGAACACATCAAACTATGATACACCCACGATCACTTATCGTCTTAGGAAGAGCAAGTTTAGTCCTTTAATGTCTTTTGGTCGATTAAGTCACTAAGAGTATTATGGTATCTTTTACTTATTTGGGTACATATAGTCATACAGTACAACACTATGAGCTCATTTTGTAAATCACTTGCCTGTAAGAATTTCACAAGCTTAACACGACCAACACCTCTTATAGAGACGAGAGCTCCCACATCTAGTCTTTCAACCTGCACAACACTGAAACCGATTTTAAATTCACGATACTTTCATAACATGAAGATTCCTAAAAAATCAAAAACTGGAAGCCTACATTTTCGATTGAAGCCAGACAACCGTATCGGGCCGCAAACGACGGTTCCGTCGACGCATTATCAACTATGACAGGATCCAACACAAAATGCACAAAAAGCTTCGCCCTCTTCGTCAATGACTGCAGCAAGAAACGATAAGGGCGTGTAAAACTCATAGATTTGATATAAATATGGCATAAAGGAAAAGCCTAAGGTGATTGGTGAAACCCTATACTTGTTGATGTTTACATATGCAGAAGATTTGGGATTTCAATTCATCAACCGTTCTGGACCGAAAATCATACATTCGACAATGCTATTTTTCTAATACGAAGTACGAACACCATAACGACAACAGAAGTAAAGAAAATAACACGAGAATTTTGACGTGAAAACCCAATTTGAAAAGACCACCACGGAAAGAACGAGCGACAACTATAAATCGAACGCCTAAACTCCCAAATACATGACCGGGCCCATCGGGCATAAAGGTCTACACAACAGAGCCCCAAAAACCCATATAACACCAACAAGCTTCGGCACGGGTCGGACCTCGAAAATGAATTCAAGTCAAAACTGTTGTATTTAAGTGTTTAAATGGCATGGTAAGATCTTCAAATAGATTCTTGTTATAGGACTATACACACCATAACCAAAAGGATTATCAACTAATAATACACTTCGTTCATGTTCAAAATGACGATATGATAGTAATATGAGTAAGCAACAGTCACCACTGACCTCCTCGAGCAGAGAGAGATATCTTGCTTCGTACAAGTGAAGCGTCTTGATCTCTGAAGGCACGAACACCTGGTATCACCATCAAACCTCCGAAGAATTCAGACATAGAATTCGGGAAAGAGAAGGAAGAGGAAGGCGAAGGAACCTCATCGGTGGGGAAAGGCAGGAGCGGGAGCTCGAGGGAGGCAGCCATGGCGGCGAAACGGCGTCGCTGCCTGGCGGGAACGAAGGCATGGTGACCGGAGAAGCGGTGGGACCCACCGGGGAACAGGGAATGAGAGGGAAAGGGGATTGCGAGCTTCACCACTGAGCAAGTCATTGGACTCCTCCTCCTCTGATTTTTTTCTCAAAAATGAAAAAAAAAATTATATATATACAAACAAATAAAATACTCAATGGGTATGTGAAGATGACGTCACGTAGCGGCCAAAGTTCCTCACTTTATATATTTTTTGCAGTTGAATCTACAGTATACCATTTTTGGTGGTAAAAGTATCTATTATTATGATTTTATTGCAAGGTAACGTAGTTCGAACTTCGATGTTATGCCACGCTTCGGTACACGTCATCGCAAATGGGCCTTCGCGCTTTCGTTCTTTACTTTTCAAAGAAAAAATAACCGCGAAAATCCTTCACTTGATTTACATGCATTTAAATAGTAAAAAATCTCTACACTCAAAGCTCTTTACCTTCAATAGAAAATATGTTTAAGATGCAGCAAAAGAAACTTTTTACACAAAAAGTCTTATTTAAGGACGAGTTTAGGGACGTTTGCCGCAATTTTCCCATAATCTTATACCGATCTTCCATGTCGTTGGAAGAAGCCTTAAAACGATCTTGTGCTTATTGTCGTTTCGCGTACCTCGGTTGTATGCGATAGCTTCCGCCATTTTCGATTGCCAATTCTGAGAGTGAGCTCGAACGTTCGAAAATGGAAGACAAGGGTGAAGCTCGAGAAGAACTCACTCGCGTCCTCTTCTGCGGGCCTCAGTTTCCTGCTTCCCACATCTACACCAAGCAGTACCTGCAACACCACCATTCCATCCAGGTTTCTCCTCTTCTTCTCTGCAGTTTGTTCGTTGACTTTCTATATTCGCTTTCATTGCCATATAGCTTCGTTCTGATCCTATTCTCGTAGGTCGAGGATGTTCCACTTGAAGATATACCGAATGTCATAGCGGATTTCGACATCTGCGTGGTGAAGATGATGAAGCTTCATTCCGGAATCATCTCTGCCGCCAAGCGATTGAAGCTCATAATGCAGTTTGGCGTCGGTCTTGAAGGTCGCTCATTATCTTGCTCGAATCCGTTATCATCTTGTGAGATTTGGATCTGTTTAATCTTAATTTGTTTCGATTGTAATTCGACAAAGGCGTTGATGTCGAGGCCGCGACTAAGTGCGGTATCAGAGTTGCTCGAATTCCCGGAGACATGACCGGTAACGCAGCGTCCTGCGCCGAAATGGCTGTGTATCTCATGCTAGGCCTTCTCCGGAAGCAAGTACGTTTGTTTTCGAGAGTTGTGTCCGATTTTTTAGTACTAGATTGTAACGAGCACCGCGATTTAATTCTGTAGTTTATGTGAATGTGCAGAACGAGATGCGAATCGCCGTAATGGAGAGAAAGCTTGGAGATCCTATTGGTGAAACGCTACTAGGAAAAACCGTGAGTTTTTTTATTTCTCGGGTTCACTGAACCATTTTCCCCGCAGCTTTGTATGGACTATGTACCCTGCCCGCCAGTTCACAGTTGTGAGATTTGTGTCTGATGGCTTTCGTTTGAGTGAATTGATTCAGGATCGTCGATAAGCTGTACTGAAACCGGTTTTACTTGATCTGGAAATAATGTTCTGAATTGTATCACCTTACAACGTTTGTTTTTTCATAGCACTCAAATAGCTGAAACTAGTTACGTAGGAAATAGGACCATTGTTGCGGTGAATACTCAACAGTCAACACAGTAATCGGCTCTGGCAATATGTGCTCTATAAACCGGAATTCTTTTGCATATTCAGGTCTTCATACTAGGATTTGGTAACATTGGGATTGACTTGGCGAAACGTTTGCGACCATTTGGCGTGAACATTATTGCAACGAAACGGAGCTGGAATTCAAATTCGACGTCTAATGGCGTCAGTGATGCTTTGATTGATGAGAAGGGCAGTCACGACGACATTTACAAGTTCGCCAGCAAGGCAGATATCGTTGTTTGTTGTCTGATCTTAAACCGTGAAACAGTAAGATTGGTTTATGAAGTTAACTATCTAGTAGTTTTTTTACCAATGTCTTTGTTTCAAAGTCTAATAATGTGCTTGTACAAATTAAATTTTTCAGGTGGGTGTCGTGAATAGGTCATTTATATCTTCAATGAAAAAGGTTAGATTCTGTCACCTGCAAGTATAATGAATGATCTGTGTTAGAACTATAAATTCATAATCGATTTGAAGTGAGCCTCTTTGAGTTAGTGTTAAATGTCTCGTGATCTTGATATTTTCAGGGTGCTCATTTGATAAATATTGCCCGGGGTGCACTCTTGGACTATGAAGCTGTTTATGAAAGCCTGCAATCGGGGCACTTGGGAGGTTTGGGCATAGATGTTGCTTGGAATGAGCCATTCAATCCTCATGACCCGATCCTAGACTTCACTAACGTTATAATCACGCCTCACGTAGCCGGAGTTACTGAACCTTCGTACCGATCCATGGCTAAGGTACGGAATTCATATCTTGAGACTGAGTCTCTTAGATGGTATTTTCTTGTCGGATTAATATAGAAACCATACAAAAAAAAATGCACACGCAAGCCAACGGTAATAACCACCGTCATTAAAATCGGATGCTTAATTCACACAGTTACCTTCAAGAACACAGCCAAATCTCTCCTCACGGCGTCTCGAGTCGGTCGAACAAGCAAGACAAACACAAAGCCCTAGGCACCGAAACTTAAAAAGAGATTGGAATTTCCTAATTACCTAACAACCTTTGATAGCTAGCTCTGTGCTCGCTTCGGGCGTCGTATCGACGCGGTTGGATCTTCAATATTTAATTTCCGATTCCTGATGATTACAGGTGGTGGGCGACGTGGCGATCCAACTCCATGAAGGAAGCAACTTGACGGGGATAGAGTTTGTGAATTGAATCGCTTGATAGAAGCTACAAACATTGATACACCCTAATAGAGGCATCATAACCAAGCTAAGATAATAAAATGGATTCATGATTCTTTGGGTGGCTTAAGACCATTGTAATGAATCTCTGGTCAGTATTGGATCAACTCATTCCACGGTTTTACTTGCATCCGAATTGATTATACAGAAATGGCAGATTAATTTTGTCATCTATAATTAATAAGTATGATAGGTTGGTATACATTAATCTTTAACGAGTTAAATATCGTTACACAAAAATTTACAAGTTATATACCTTCAAATATGTTAAATTTTTGTGCTCGGATCTATAATTATAAATCAGATACTTTAAACGACTTCGAGGAAGATCATACCGGAAAGCCGCTCTTCGAGTGAATGTGAACTCCAAATTTACAAGTGAAACAGAAAGCACAACCGTCGAGTGTGTGTATGAACTCCATAGAAATGAAGAAAGATATTCAATTTTTAATATATATTCCGATCCCTTAATTCATTACAAGGCATTCAAGTTACTACAGTGGTAGAAGTAGAACTAGATGTAAAGAAAATTACAAAGATACCCTCCTAACAGAAACATAAAAGAAAACAATAAATAAACAAAATAATGAAGTGGCATTCATCACATCACATGGAAGTGATGAAAATGTGGTATTTCAGATTTTGGCGCGTTCTACTTCAGTACAAAACGACAGCGTTTTACTCCGTTCCTGATTCTTGTCCTTTTGGACGTTTCACCTTCCAAACGATCTAGGCTAGGTTTCCTAGTCGTTTCGTCTTCCTCTCGCTCCAAACCAGAACAATCTCTCTCTCTCTCTCAAGAGCCAAAAACTACAACAAGACTCAGTTCAGAAGAGCCAGTACGACAAACAGAGGTTTGTCGTTTTTCTTCTTCATTTCTCCTCAAGCTTGATTTTCTCTCTCATAATGTGTCTCAGGAACGACTGGTAGTGTATATGAGCTTAACTTCGTTTGAAATGTTTGATTACAATGTGTTTGAAGTTTTTCGTCAACTTTCGTTTGGTCTTAATAAGAGTAAAAAGCAATTAAGAGTGGAAGAATCTATGCTTAAGACCAAGCTTGACATGTGCGGTTTCCGGGTGGTTTACCCGAATCCGGTCATGACCGGTAAAAAACCGTCAATACCACTACCGGGTTATAAATGGCCGATCAAACTCAGACGATAAATCGTTATTGTAAAGTAAAACAAACCAAAATTTTAAAAATATTAATTGTTAAATAAACAAACCGAAATTTCGACGAGAAATCGTTAACGTACATTCTGGTCATTTCTTAGGCGTGTCTTGAATTTCAATGTGTTTCGCAATTTCAAACACGTTAAATTACCGTTAATGTGAGTTTTTTTTCTTTTTTTCTTTCAATTTTTGTGTCGTTTGGCTTAAACCGCGCATCTCACGGATACTAGTTCAAATACTCAGCCCGATTGAGTTGGCTTACGGTCTTTGTCTTTCGGTATTAATGAGCGTTTGTTTTGGTGCATCGGATTGTAGTTAGTTTAATCTGCTTACCGTCATATTGTACATAAAAAGCGTGCATAATTTTATGTTCTGGTTTTAGATAAGACTTGGGTCAGAAGATTAAAACACACTTCTTCGAACATATATACAGCACAAACTAATATAACGTTTTTTTTTTTTTTCGTATGGATAGATTTTCTTGCTTGCGCTGTAATTAATCTGCTGTTACGGTTTGATAATACTATGGCACGAACCATGCCCCAAGCTATGTCCGAAATTTTATGAAGAGTTTCTTGATAAGGCATTGTTTTGCTTACTTCAACCTGTAATTCAGTTTCCAGACAAGGGATCGTCAGAGACAACGAATGGTGATCGAAGCGAAGAAGATAATTGAGAACATAAATGCAATGTCCTTAGAAAAGTTAGAGGATCAACAACTGCGTTTGCTCATAATGATGCGAGCTATAGCCCGTGGCATTGTTGATAACCGAGTCTTAAAGGTTCGTGACGGAAATGAACAATGAATTTTGCTTCATTTGTTTTATAAATGCAGTCCTAATTAAGTAGAGGAGATTTTTCGCAGGTTACGGAGGAGGATGTTCAAAAAGAAATGAGATCTAGCATTAATAGGATGGTCGGTAGTATCTTATTATTATTACTATTATTGCCGGTAATTTATCTCTCGTTGTTCTGTTCGGCTTATTTGCTTAAGAATTTGCAGGTGGGTTCATGCAAAAATGTCGGTAACATTCTGAACAAGATACCTTCTCAAGGCTTGAATCAAGAGCAGAAAAATTCCGTGTCGCGAATGAATGAGATTGTGTCGAATGTTGTTGCTAAACGCGCGAAACTTGAAATATTTCGACGTCCGAAATCTGCTGAATCAGTATGTTACTCTAAATCAGGATGTGGTATGATTAATCTTGTTTATCATATCAGCTTGCAAAGCCATTATGATTACAACTATGCAGGAAATAGTACAAGTTAACGAAGTTGATGCCCCGGCTAATGGAGGCGATGTGGTGAAAGACATCGGTGTTGAGGAGATTCAAACAGGGTTTTTCGAAAATGTAAGACAGAGTGCAGCCGTTCCGTTTTGTTTCTTTCTTTCCTTCATCCCGTGTAATGTTGAAGAGGTTTAAGAAAATTGGCAGGGTAAAAGTTCATTCAGCGAATATGGAGATGATTCCCCGGCTAATGGAGTCGGTGTGGAAACCGTGGAGACTGAGGCGGGAGAAAAAGAGATCGATGTTAAGGAGTTTGAACTGAAGTTATTTGAATATGTAAGAGGATTTTTGCAATCTTTCTCGAATTCGAATAAAGATGTAAATAAAACAGAATTAAACATGCATTATGCTATGTCTGTATGGATCAGCTTACAGCTATGGGAGCTGCATCGTACCCTCGGGCCAATTTCGAAGAGTGGATGATCTCGAAAATCGATTTTGATGTCTTAGGAATTCCTCATCTTCCTTCATGGAGTGTTCGCCTACCAAGTGATGCAAACGGGCCGAGAGTAATTCAAGTCCCACGGCTCCCACCAGGCTCAGTTGTAGAAGGACTTCCTTTATCTTCATATATGCCGGTAACAAACTCTCCTTTCTTGTCGTTAATCCCGACTTTCCTATTCTTCGAGCTAACGAAACCAACATTTCAACTTTCAACACAGGAGCCGCACAAATCCGTGCTCGTGTATCTTTTGGAACTCATAGCAGCCCTTAAGCATATGATTTCGGCAAGAGTGAGTTTTTGCGTATTGTTCTCACCTTTTCTTTTGGCCAATTCTGAGAAATATTGACATTGTCCCTCTTTTCCATAATCAGGAGACTCATAAATGATACAGAGAACCGATGAGCCGTATCGGCACCGGAACTTACAGTGCGTGTGTCCGTAAGTGATGTTTGCTTTCTTAATTGAATTTTCTCTATAGGGCATATTTTAGTAAGAACCACACGTATTGTTCTAAATTTTAGGACACTATTAACGTCTTATCTTACTTGTCAATATTTAGAACCCTAGCTTTAGTAATTTTGTCCATTTTTCATAATCTTGTTGAAAGTGGCATTTGCTGCATATATATCTATCATAGCAATTATGAGAGTTTTGTGTAAATGTTCAAATTGCTATGTCGTGGGGCTCGAACACGGTCTCTTAAGAATACAAGTTCAAATACTAACCAACTGAGCTATCTGCTAAAACTTACGGACATGCTTAAGGTTTTTCAAATTAGATCTGATTGATGAAGAAATCACTGGGTTCAATATTGTATAATATTCATGAGATATTTCTCAGCCCTCAAGAATCAGGCATCTTGTCCACGATATAGCCGAATTTTAACCAAATTAATTGGATATTTGAAGCTTTTATATGATGGCGAAACCGCCCAAAATTAGTTACTGCATCTACAATAATATAATGGATAGAGTTTGTCAACGGTATTCTATTTTGCTTCCCGGTCGACCTGTTTCTAGCTTTGCCGTGCGAAATGTTTTTGTTAGATATCTTTGGGCCTTGTGGTGGAAATGGAGAGATCGGACCTTGCCTTCGTGGTATAAACTTTTTGAATTGTGTTTTTTTATGTCATTTGCGCTTTAGATTAAAGCAAGAATCGACGATTGGACAATCGAAGATTGCTGCGAACCAGAGCTAAGGGAGTGTTTATATCACTAAAACCAATACAAATCATTACAGTGATCACATTCTTTGTTAGATTAGTTTCCCTCCGAATGGAACCAAGAATCTCAAGGCGTCAAGGATGGGCTCACACACTGCTGATCTACCTTCTAACATAGATACCACGCTGCCCATACTCGGCCGAAGAGCCGGCGCTATGTGGACGCAGCATAGGGCGATCTTCACAATCATCTCTATCTCGTCTCCGATCACCCGTCCGCCAAGCCTCGGATCCGCCAGCTCTGAGTACCGCCTCTGCTTGTGCATTTCCAGAGCAAGCGAAGGGAAAAACAACACCCCTGTTCCGACCCTCGAAGATGACGACGACACAAAACTTATGTCGCTCTTGACCCCCTGAAATGAGCAGTTTCTTTTCCCGCTCACGATCTCCAAAAGAACCATCCCGAAGCTGTACACATCGCTCTTGTCGGTGATTCCAGAGCCGTTGAGCCACTCCGGCGCGAGATAGCCTCGGGTTCCTCTGAGGACCGTCAACAACTTCGAGCTTTTGTGGTCCAAAAGCTTCGAAAGACCGAAATCGGATATCTTCACTGAAAAATTCTCGCTAAGGAGAATATTCTCTGGCTTCACGTCACAGTGGATTATCTTCTTCTGACACCCGCCGTGCAAGTAAGCCAAGGCTTTCGCAGTCCCGAGGGCTATACCAAACCGATCCAGCCATTCCAAAACTGGGATCTCTCCATTGAAGAGAATCTTCTCCAGAGAGCCTTTGCTCATGAACTCGTAAACTAAAAAATGTTGCCTTCCGACAGTGCAGAAGCCTCTCAGTCTGACTAGATTGATGTGGCGAACATTTCCAATTATTGAGATCTCACTGCGGAACGCCTTCCTACCCCGGACTCCGAGACTGGTGATCTTTTTGACAGCTATGACGGATTTGTCTCGCATGATGCCTCGGAACACCGTCCCAAAGCTGCCCCTTCCAATCTGCTCCTCGAAATCCCCGGTCGCTTCAACCAGCTCCTCATATTCAAATCTCAAAGGAAATCCGGGGATGGAGAATGGCGTTGTGATTTCAGCCGACAAAGACGAGTTCCGCCGCTCCAAATCGACATCCACATTTTTTCCGGAACAAGATATTAGCTTGTTTCGCAAGAAAACTGCCATAACAAGGATGATCATTGCAAGGACAGAGCCTAACAGTACAATTATGAGCTTGCCTCTCCCTAAACCCTTCTTTCTCACATTCCTAATTAGGTTTTCTGTGGATGAATGTTGAGCAAAAGTCTTTATATAACCTACACGATCATTTGTACTTTTTTTTAACACAAAAGAACCGAGTTGATCGTCAAGAACGTGGCAAGAACCGGATGAATTCCCGAAGGAAAATCCCAAGCAAGAGCAGCTCCTCGTGCAAAGATCACGGCAACCGGATAAATCTACTTCACGCCTGGCGGGCTCAGAGAGATAAGCATAATCGATACCAACTCCGAGGCTTGCGTAACTAACATTCGAAGAACCCGAATTTTCAGAGTCGCACGCAGTGTTGTTGCTCGGCAAAACAAACGAGTCGTCACTTGGGACACAATTTCCGGTTTTAATCCCGGTCATGTCCGCAGTAAATCCTTCTGGGCATGAACAAATTCCTTTGTTTGCCCCACTAACCTCACACAACCCTAGTTTCCCGCAACGTAATGGTACTTCACACTCGGCCGGAGCTGCAAATTCCTGCAACCAAATGCCCTGAAAAAAGCTGCTGATAGAAAACACTCCTCCATATTCTATCCGGGCGATCTTAAAATCCGAATAAACGAATGAAACTCCGGCAAAAACTGTGCCCGATTTCATATACATATACAAGCCTGTACTATTCATTTCCACATAAGAAAAGTCACCTATAGAATCATTGGTCAGCTTCCAGTAAGTCCTTTCTAGCCACTGAAGGATCAAACCCTCTTCGGCGTTGACCGTGAGACGATAATCTCCGGCGCTTAACTCACTCTCGGAAGAGCTCACCAACGACATCCCTATAGCCAAGCGCTGTCCGATCACGAGAGTGTCCGCCGGGTATTTAAAGCTCTCCCATAGAGACACGTTGTTCAAGGAGAAAAGCACAAGATTTCCCGTGTCCAACATCCGAAGCGATCCGACCGGGGAATTCAGCGGAGGAGTGGACCAGACGAGATCGCCAGAGCTATCGACAAGAGAAAGCCCAGCAACGGTGAGCGATATGGAGGCGGAGTTGGACACAGCTTGGTTGCGATTCGCCGACCACACGACCGCACTGGTGGGCACGTGGACGACGGAGAAGTAGAAATTGTAGGGTTTATCGGGAAGAGAGTCGTGGAGAGAGGCTCTGAAAGCGCCGTTGCTGGAGGAGAGAAAAGCTCCAGCGCTGTCGACGTAGTGGACGCTGGTTGCCGTGAAGTTGGGGAGTATCGAGTGGACGAAGGTGGAGATGGCCGGAGAAGGAAAAGGTCCGAGTAGTAAGAGGAATGAGAGAATGAAGGGAAGTGATGATTCCATTACGTCAATAAGACTAAAACTAGCTCACTTGATATGTGTTTTCAACTTACATATGTTGAGAGAAATTGAAAACTGTTCATTCATCTTATACAAATAAATAAAAAAAAGGTACGTGAATTTAATATCTTTCTTTTTCTTTTTCTTGAATGCTAATATCCAACAGAAGTCTTTGCTTTTCCTAGAAAGACAATAACATTCAACTTCGTTGATTTTTTTGATAAACTATCAAGTTTTCTAAGATGCCTATTTCTTTGATGCTGATAGGCTCATTGAATTCAAAACAAGCTAGTAAACGTTGAAGTCTCTTTTTTATTAAGATTGATTCTATTTTCCTTCCTCAAGCTGTACCGTTTTTTTTTTCTTCTTTTTAATACTAATTTTACAAAGCTCAGACCAGTCCTTTTTGTTTATTATGTTTGAAGATGAGACCTAATTCTATCCCATTCTATAATTTTTCGTTAATCTTGTCTACCTATTTAATTTTTTAACTTATAATATATTGTTAAAGCCTTGAAGGTTAGATTTATTTTAAACTTATTTGACTTTTTTAATATAAAAATAATTTTAGCTTTTGATACTAATTAACAATATTATAATTTAATTAACTGAACAACGTAATTAGTGAAATGTGGAAAATAAATTTGACACACACAATCCAAATAAAACAATTATAACATACTTAAAATGTATTTTTTTTCCCTTCTCGAATCTAATTAAGCCTTATCGTGTTGTTGTATTTGTGTAATTTTACTCATTATTATGTAATTATGTTCATGTTGATCGAATCCGAATCTATTACGCTCATCATCCCGGAAGTAAATAAAAATGTTGACTTTATCTTGCTAAGAAAAGATATTCAAGTTTATTGACTCTTTGATAAACTATCTTACTTCTATCACGGGAGGGTGATAGAACGATTGAATACTAGTTGTTTTGTAATTATCATCAGCTCAGTCAGAGTAATGCTATTAAAATAAAGGGTTGTATAGAAATTTTGACTTAAAATTTAATGATATCAAATTACACCGTGTATTTTTGTAACATTAATATTTTTATCGTATTAATACGATTGAAGAGATGGTATTTTCATTTTATTTACTTTGTAATATGTTGATTAAATAGAATTTGAGGGTTATAATGTGTTAAGCTTTGCACACTCTCGAATATAGATTTCCTTTTTGAATTTATATCATTGAAAGAGCTTATATTTTGTTAGGTGAATTATCATATTAACATATATAATAAACACGTGAATCTTTTTTTCTTTTTTTCCTTTCTTATTCGCTGGTTTTAGTGTTTTCTGGTATTTTTCTTGTATGTTATGAGTCTTCAGCAAAATTCTTCAAAGTATCCAACTAAAACAATAATATTAAACTTTTTTGACCTTCGATAATCTTACTTCTAAACTTCATAAAATTTGATCAACAGGCCAAAATATAAGTTGGGTTATCATGATCGGATACTTATACAATACAAGCAAGTCAACACAAAAATTATATTATTTCGTTGATTAGGTCAAGGAAGTTAGCTTATATGATGTGGCCAAGGCAAGCAAAAAACATGTGGTTTGACTATCATCAGCTCGGTCAGACGATTTTCCGGTGGTCAGCACCGGTTCTAGTAGTATTGTCGACTAATCGGAAATATAAAATTGCTTTGTTTTTTTATTAAATTAAATTTTCAAAATTTTAACTTCGAAAAGCTAAAATTTAATTTTATAAATGGAAAAATTCCAAATATGAAATATGTTTTCATTTTTAATTCAATTCATTAATAAATAATTAATAATACAATATTTTTACGCACTAAAATCCGACCGGATTTAACTTAGTTAGTGGAAAAATCCAAAATATGCATGAGTTTTAATTCATTTCATTAATAAATAATTAACATTTCGAATAATACATTATCTTAACATACTAAAATCCGACCGGTACAACTCGTCAACTGATATGTACAATTGGACCGTTGGCCAATTTGTTAGTATCCGGCATTGCTAGTGTAAGAAGATTTATTGATATATGATGTCAAATTAAACCATGTTATTTTCTAAACAAGAAATATAATCATATTTTATATTGATACAAAACTAAATATAAAAATTATAGAAGAGATACATTGGTTGCCGGTTGGTGATACTGATTGTCAAGGCTAGCGTAAATATGATTTTAATTTTTAAACAATGGTGAAGTCTTCTTTTCATTTTTACTTCTTTCTTCTTTCAACTTACTTTCTATTCATTAATAAATTTTATTTTACCAACTGAATTAATGTTTTTTTTAATGAAATGATATGACTCTTACACGAATATCATATTAGCTGATGTATCATCAAATTTCCATTTTAACTTTAAATTTGTAATCACTATTTTTTTTTAATTCAACTTCGTATTGCCCAAACACATTAGGCATATTCTTACTCCAATAATCACTTTTATATCAATAACTTTGTTTGAAGAAAATAAAAATAAAGAAATAGTGATAAGTATTATTCAAGTGGAGATTAATTTCAACTATGTAATATAAACTCATAAATTAACTAATTATATGCAATAAATTCATTTTTTAACTTGGTTTATTTTATGATTACCAAATACTGCTACTAAACTATATATAAATTTTCAATTTTCATTCGGTGCATTCAGTTTTTTAACCTTTTTTTTTTTTTTTAATTGCATTCAGTTTTAACCATTTAATTTTAGTATTTTGGTGGTATATACGATATTGATATATCAAATTTTTGGTTCAACATTCTATCAACGATTATTTTTGTTCACCCTATATCGGACACTTTCTCCACTGAAAGAAAATATTAGGGCTACACCGCCCGAGTTGATTAAATTTTTGGTACTAATACCGTAATAGCCGTAATTAACACTTCTTCTGAATGGGCACGAAGGCCTCAACTTTACAAAATCGATCACATTTGTGTTTATTTATTTCCATTTTCACTGTGTTATTAATAGAGAATCCGGAGGAAACAAAAGATTTATTAATTTTCTTGGCCTTGTGATCTTACAGAACAAAAAGGTGAAACCAAGTCCACAGCAAACAAGCTCAATGGTTTATCCATCACAAAACAATTTTGAAAATACATACTCTGGTGAAGATTCACGGCACCGTCGGGAAAATAACGTCATCTGATTCCGCGATTTCAACTTAACCCCATCGTCTTTTACTCAGTCCTGCCCGTCCTGAGAAAATAAATATTCAATTCTTAATATTCCAAAATTATAACCATCGCATTGCGATTAAGACCCCTAGTTCTAAAATACTGTGTTGACATTAAGTTGTCAATCAGAATTCTTTTATGTGCAACAAGCTTATCACAGTGACACACTATAGTAATTAGTAAGTACATTTGCACACAAAATGATTATATCACACTCTTGAAATTTGTATATTTATCCCTATGTAGCCCTTCCTTCAATTTTCTAACGGAACCTTTATTTTGCATCTTTAGCTTGTAACCCGAATTTAAGGGGGCGCCAAGTAGGGAAAAAAGTATTTAGTGGAGCAGGACTTTGTAAGGACAAAAATACAAAGTCCGGGGTCTCTAAACTTGATTTTCCTAAATAATACAGAAAAATGTGCATTATGCTAAATAGGAATCAAATAGGTATAAGAGACTACATCAATGAGTTTCGAAATCGCTGGTACTAAAATAGCATATAATGCTAGTGCTTAAGTTTAAAAAAAATTAAACATCATCATTAAGCTATGTACCGTTTATATATTGGATAGTATTTTTAAAATTTTGGGGTTACATGAAATTACTTGTGCCTGTGTTGCCGGAGTCTCGGAAGTTTGGGAAGAGGCGGTGAACTTTGCTTGAGATCCACCAAAAGTCTGAGAGCAATCTGAGTACGCCGATCCTATGCCAATACCAGCACCAAAAGCCACAGATGCCCAGCGACTCACGGGACTCCCTAAAGAAAAAACAAAATTACATGCTTAATTCATAAACTTGAGAAAGACTAGCAAAGATATTCCCCTCAATTCTCATGATAAGAAGACAAACCGAGGGACTCATGGTCGGCCAAACTAAAAATCAAGAAAACAAATCTTCCAAAGGGTCTCAAAAACTACAAGTGCAATTTCGTAACTGTAACAACAGCTTATATTTAGAACGGGTTCATCCTAAAATCAATAAAGGATTGGTATCTAAAGTACTTTTCATAAGTCACCAAAACGCTCTTCCTAAACGTTCATCTTGGCTCTTTAACCAATCTAAAACTTGTATTTCTGCAACAATGTGATCAATGCATTGTACAACAAGCAAGAAAGGGAGCAAAGTCGCCCAATCAGAAGAATCAGCCATCAAGACTACTTCATATAATCGCAGAACAAAGATGATAAACTTCGCGTTCAATTTCTAAGCTTTTTCTATGCTAAACCTGCATAAATTCAACCATGACATTTTCCTCTTCTTGCTCCAACACTCACGCTTCACCATTCACTGCCTATAACACACGCAAGCGTTTCTTACAACGCCTCGTATGGTTGAGATGTACACCTCGGAATCTTCAGCCGAGAGCGAACGTCATGAGCGCAATTTTAAACCTCGACACAACTGCAGTGTATCTCGGAAATCAAGACACTGAGGATCAGACACTTCCTCAATCAGAAAGCAAACATTCCGATACGCCATGTAACGATTTCGCAAAGTTTACAGTCCGAAATCAGGAGTCCCAGAGTCTTAAAACAACATTGCACTCAATAACAAAATCTGCTTGTATCATGCTAATATATCGAAGCAATTTTCTCAGAAATCACCGGAAAGTTTGCACTACACGTGATTCGATAAACTTAGGCCGATAAAACAATCCAATTCGTACATCAAAACACGCATTCCTAATCAAATTTCCCAACGAAAACGTATCACCATAAAATTGCGCAATCGACGAAATCCATGAGAATCTGAGGAAAAACTCCACACCGCAATGAAAAATGAACGGAAATGAAAAGCGGATAGAGAGAGAGAGAGGGAAGACTGACTGAAGAAGAGAAGGCCGGAGAAAGCTCCGGCGAGGGAGGAGTAGACGAAGCGGCGAACGGTGAGATCCATGCAGGCGTCCCACTTGGCGTTGACGTCGTACTGCGGCGGAACCACGACGCTGCTCTTGTTCTCCGCCATTGCTTCGAGCTGGGTTCTCCTTGCTTGGGATTCGCTTGTCTTCGTCTTCCTCGCGAAAAGCTCTGTTCTTCAAACACTGTTGTCTTCTTTTTGGGGCAAGAAAACCAGATCATGCGAATTCTAGTCTAGCAATGGGCTTTGTGGGCTTTGCCTTCTAATGGGCTTTAGAAATAAATAAATATATTTAATTAGAATCTTGGTGTGTGATCAAGAAAATATGTTCTATATTCTTCATTGTTTTTAACCAAAAAAATTACGTTCTAAATCGAACATCAAAGAAACCGCGGAACGATTCACAAAAATAGAGCACGACATTGCTTTCTTGATGGACTGCGGGGTTGCTATAACGTTAACCGAGCTACGACTTACGTGGATATCGTCATTAATAACTCTCGACTTACTAAAGGTCTTAATAATAATGCTAATGAAGTCGATAATCGCAAATGCGTCAAATTTCACAATGAGATGAGAAATGTCATGTTATATAACAAGAATGATGTTATGCCGGATTGCAAGAGCGTCTTTCATAGTCAGTAAACTGAGGTCACGCCATTCGTAACCAAACAAGCATGTCACCTTTTTTTGTGACATCCCAAGAAATGCCTACGAGCCCGCATTGTGAAAAAGCTGGGTGAAAAGAGGATTCAACATTAGAGCTAATGGGTGAGCAAATCTTCAGTGTTATTGTGTTGGTTGTCGCTGTATTTTCTCTTTGATTTATGTTCTGATTATTTCCTTTAAACTCGATGTTGCTTTCTACGGGCTTTTTGATGTCTTGGGGTCAAATTTTTCCGTGACCGAAAATCACCGACAACAGGTACTAATCACACTTGGTCAGCGTCTCAAATTATATTATCATAAACTATAATGGAATGCACGTCGGAGGACCTTTCCGAAGACCTTGTGTTCGACTATATCCTATCGGAACTGCCGACAAAAATTCGAATGGGATTCAAGAGCGTATCAAAAAGTTGGTTGGCTCGAATATATGGGGGCGACTCGATGTTCATCAACACTCATCAAATTCGTCAGCGGACTAGAAACGACCCACTCCTTGTTGCCGCCTCAAAACGGAACTACCCACAAGTAATATTGATTCTCTCCGGCCAAAGGGTGACGGACTTTGACGTGTCGTATGTTTACGCAGAAAATTATGAACACTTCGAAATCATAGGCTCCTACAACGGCTTGATATGCCTGTCGTTTGGGGCGCTCGAGACGAGACTCGTTCTTTGGAATCCGGCGATTCAGCAAGTGAGACGGCTACCCGTTCCATCACCCTACTCACATATCTTTCATGACAATAGGGTGTTAGGTATCACGTATGACGTTAGTATCAACGACTAAAAGATCGTCCGACTATGCACATCCAAGGATTTGCTTTCCGTATGCGCACAAGTGTTCTCCAAAAGCGGACTTGCATGGAGAGACTGTGGGTCCTTGAGACTACCAGTGGACCCTCATTGGTCATCAGACGCGGTAACGATGAACGGGGTTCTTCATTGGGCGGTTCTGACTAACCCCCAGGAAAGGAAATCAACATTCATTTCGTTCGAGTGGCGAGATGAGGTGCTTTGTCTCGAGGAAAATTGGACCGCGCTTCCTTCGGACTATTACAAGTTGATCGTTCGGGTTAAGGATTGGGTAGAACAACCAACGATGGAGTACTGGTGGAGAAATGTAAAGGGCGCGGAAAATGACATGTACGTTGAGCGTGCCCATGATTACGTGGAGATCATAGTCTCTATGTTTTGATGATTTCATGCATATTAGTTATGTATAGAGGTTATAAGGTACCTTGCTTATAAGCGGAACAACTTTGTATAGCGGTATCCTAATTAGGTTGTAGTAGTTATGTCGTATGTATCACTATATTATACACTTTAACTAATAAAGTGACTTAATATTATACATTTCACTTACATATTTAAGTTAAAATGTGATTTGTTGTATACAATTATGTCTTGTATTTATGAAATATGTAGTTCTGAATCTATATAAATATCTTGTTTAAATATTCAAATATTTTTTACAAAATATCCGTCGAAAACCTCATCGGCATGCGGTATGCCGATGAAAAAAAAGTGTGGCATGCGGCATGCCCTTCTTTAATGATTTGCCCGACGACATACTCATTAGCAAGAGATATATCCGTGAAAAAGAAAATGTGAAACGACATTTACAAGCGACATTTTAAACCTTGCAAGTGAATAGCTAGGCTCCAAATTAACATATCAATCATAACTATTCACGTGGATATTGATACGAATATATAATAGCTCTTTAGAGAATTTGCTATGTTGGCCCAAGCAATAAATAATTAAATAGTGACATCAAATATTCTTATTTTAGTTTATTTTAAAAATATATGCATTCTCTATGACCATATGAGTCGTTTACGAATTACACTTAAATTAAATATAATTACATCATAAAAATATTTTCAAGAAATATACTCATTAACTAAGTACAATTGACAACATAACCTATTTTTATTACAAATATCTCTAAGTAAATATACTTTTTCCAGAACATAGAAACTAATTTAAGTTTATATTATCTAACAAATTTAGAGTGGAAGATAAATAATTGTAAGATGTATACTATATATTGTTAGAATTCATAAATACGTGTAGGGTTTCATAGATAGACATAGCATAAAAAGGAAAATAAAAATTTAACGAAGACAACAGTTTTGCTCCAAAGTGGGCCCTTTTATTGTTCTCTATTATAATTTTGACCTCTTTTTCCTAAAAAGCATCTCTTCTCTTCTTGCTAGGGTTATTTAAAAATAGAGTATAAAACCATTTAAAACAAAAGCAATAATAATAATAAAAAAACACAAGCATTTAATTAATGCCCCTGAACTTTACTGAATACTGTGTTTAACCCCTTGTAGAGCTGCAACTCGCGATGGGTAATCCACGTTCGCGATGCATCGCGATAGATTTGGCAAAATCGCGATGCGTCGTGACTATTTGGTCAAAATCGCGATGGGTCGCGATTTGTGGTGAAAATTCGCGCCAAACTCTCTCGCCCAATCCCACATTGCCACATCATCAATCCGACGCATCGCGATGCATCGCGATTCGGCACAGTCGCGACGCATCGCGACAGCCATTTTCGCGATTTTGGCGATTCGACCCGCGATGCATCGCGACATCGTGAGTTGCAGCTCTAACCCCTTGACCTTAATTTTATTATAATAAAAAAATACTTTTCAAATTTAAAAAAAAAAATCTTCTAAATTAAAAAAATATATATAACAAAAAGTATAATATTGTCATTACGCATGACTTATTTTACAATATTTTATTATTTTCCTAATTTCATTTAATTTTTATTATAACATCTGTGCGAGAACTAGACTTTTCTATTGTTTACGATAACGTCATAATTTAGTATGTTTGTGTTCTAAGTTGTAACTAATAGATGAAAAAAATATATACTCTCAAATTAGTAATTTGTTGTGCCCAAATTAATAGTTTTCATCAAGGTTTGACTTTTCCACGATTATTTTAGATAATCTTCGATTATCCGTCTTGCCAGTACTTTTCCATGATTTTTGCCGAAAATCGGCAAACATCTTGAAAAATAACAAAGATATGGTATTTTTCAAGAAAGCTTGCACTTTTCGATGATTTTATTCGAGTATGAAGCTTACCTATGTTTGAGTATGAAATCATTTTATTTTTGGCATTTTTAATGTTTTATCAACATTATAAACTTAGTGAATATATTCTTAAAAATATTTTAGTGATTTTTCATCGATAATCCTCGATAAGTGTCGATAATCCGTCAATAATCATCGAAAAGCATCGGTAATCGGTAAGCCACAGTATTATTAGTTTTCCGTCGATAATCCATTAAATTATCAATTAATCCGTCGTTAACGACAAGCGATTTATCGGCAAGTTCGGTAAATTAAACCTTGGTTTTCATCACTCTTTAATTCTTTAATGCTTCAGACTTGAACAGAGACGGAGGGAGGGGGGACCCACAATGGGCCCCTGCCCTCCCTCATTTATCATTAAAAAAAAAGTGTGTATATATTTGTTGAAATTAATCTTTCATGCGTGTTCTATATATGGAAGGAAATAAGTACTTATTATTTTGCTCATAATTAACCCATAAAAATAGAACTAAACAAGAGTATTGATTTTTTTAAAGGAAATAAATGGTTGAGTACGTGTAATGTGTATAATATACACCATATATATAATATATATGTATACACGATAATTAACCCATAGAAATAGGAACTAAACTTTTTTTTATATACATACGTGTATCAGTACGTGTAACTAACTCAAAGAAATAGAAGCAAATAAGCTAAATAATGGAATTAACTAACCAGATAAGGATTTGATAATACTATTCATTTAATATAGATTTACATATACATAAATATATTACTCTTCGTATATTGTTTTTAACAAAATAAAATATTATTGAATATGGAAGCAGCATACAAATATGTGTAGTATTCAAAAAAATTATTATTATTTTAAAAGTATAATTATTACGATATGTTCAACATATAACATGATAGTTCTTTGAGATATATTAAATTATTAAAAAAGAAGATTGCTAAGCTAAGCATATTAATTATAAATCACTACATAATTTGAGACTGATATAAAAAAAACTACAATATATAAGAAATATATAAGAGTACTACTATTATTTCCATTCATTAAACTTTTTGAGGATTTTTTTACTTCATTAGATAACGAATGTATTTTACAATACTTCATTAGATAATAAAGTGTTGACGTTAGCAAGGCATTATTTTTTAATATTATTTTTTAGTATCTACGATATTATATCATTTTGTATGATTTTATAACTTATTTTTGTAAAAAATTACTCGGTGCCCTTTCTATCGTGAAACGCTGGCTCCGTCACTGGACTTGAGCACCAGTGTGCTTTTTCTTTTTTTAGTTTTAAACATGGTTTCGATTTTTGCGATAATCGAGCGATTAATCGCTGAAAACCACTTCTCGGTAACTTATCTCCTCTAATCGTTATCTTTTTATACTTATCGCGACTTTTCGATTCGAAAAGCAAGTCACTTATCTCTCAAACTTATCAAGTGTATTTTCTCGAAAAGCAAGCTACTTTTCGGTCAAAAACGATAAGTCAACCCTGGTATAAATTTTTCTTTTTTTGTGGCAAAAGTTCCAACTTCTTTTCATTTCAAAATGTAAATGTATTTTTAGGGTTTTTTTTAGTAGATCTTGCGTGTTTTGATGTTTAAATGTTGTATATGTATGAATCATGTCAATTTTTCACACATAATTTGTTTTGTAATTTGATGTTTTTCAATTATTAAGGAAAATATGCATTTAGTATTTTATGTTATAAAAATATTTTATGTATGAAAATATATATGAAAATATTTTATAAGTTTTCCATCGATAAATTTATCGTAACCGATTAATCCATCGATAAGTTCGATAAGTTTCGGTAACGGCAAACGATAAATTTTATAGGTTTTCCATCGATAAATCCATCGACAAACGATTACTCCGTCGATAACGGCAAACGATTTATCGGCAAAAACGGCATTAAAATCCTTGGTTTTAAAAGCACGACTATTAAATATTAAAATTTATAAGGTAATATAATACAATATTAAAGGGGCATATATGGCAATTACTGAAATACATATTCAGACGTAGACATAGGATTCCAGGCTTGTTCTCACTTCTTCTCAGTCCTCCTCAGTTCTCAGTTCTCACTCTAATGGCGTGACCTCACTTCAAGACAACACTCCTCAAGCTTAGCTTAGCTTAGCCCTCTCTTCTCTCCTTTTGTCCCTTTCCTCCTCTCCGACAATGGCCGACCACGACCCACCACCGCCTCCGCCGGAGAAACCCCATGACCCACCCTCCGACACCCACGACCCCGATCCTCCGCCGCCGCCGGAGCCTGCCGAGAAAAACCCAGAAACCCAGAAGCCCGAACCACCCTCGGCGCCGTCGGAACCCGACGTCGTCGTCAAGGAAGAGCCACTCCCGCTTCCGCCGCCGGCGGAGGACGAGCCCGGCTCGAGGGAGAAGCTGAAGGAGTTCTTCGCGGGCGAAGCGGAGAACCCGGCTCCGTCTCCGTCTCCGGCGCCGGAGAAGATCCCGCAGGCGCTCGGGTCGTTCAAGGAGGAGAGCAACAAGGTCGCCGACCTCTCCGCCGGCGAGCGCGCCGCGCTCGACGAGCTCAAGCAGCTCCTCCGCGGCGCCGGCGCCGGCGCCGGGGAGGAGCTCTCCATCTGGGGCGTCCCGCTCTTCGCCGACGAGCGCACCGACGCGATCCTCCTGAAGTTCCTGCGCGCGCGCGACTTCAAGGCGAAGGAGTCGTTGGCCATGCTGAGGAGCACTCTCCAGTGGCGGAAGGAGTTCGGGATCGAGGAGCTCCTCGACGAGGACCTCGGGGACGACCTCGACAAGGTCGTCTTCACGCACGGCGTCGACCGCGACGGCCACCCCGTCTGCTACAACGTCTTCGGGGAGTTCCAGAACCGGGAGCTCTACCACAAGACCTTCTCCGACCAGGAGAAGCGGGCAAAATTCCTGCGGTCCCGGATTCAGTTCCTGGAGAAGAGCATCCGGAGGCTCGATTTCGCTCCGGGCGGCGTTTCCACCATTTTCCAGGTGAACGATCTGAAGAACTCGCCCGGCCCCGCGAAGAAGGAGCTCCGGATCGCCACCAACCAGGTATAATGGGCGTTCAATGGTGGCTGAAAGTATATAGAAAGCTTTATTGTGTCTAGTTATAGGCTTGTAAATGTGTTCTTTATGAATCGATAACGGTGATGGCTTTGTATTTAAATTCATTCATTATCCTCTACAGTTCTACTCATAGTAGTTTTGAATTATCTTTTGTTACAGGCTCTTCAGTTGCTTCAGGATAATTACCCGGAGTTCGTCGCCAAGCAGGTTATTTTTTGTATATAATTCGTGATATTAATAAACGAGGTAGAGGCGCGCCTCAATGCTAGGGCGGGTGTTATCAGCCTTGTGGCTTATGCCACTCGGCTTTCCGAAAAAGGCGTACGAAAAAATGGATTGCACACAATTTTTTTACTTGAAACCCAATTTGGGAAGAAAATTACGAGTAGACGAGAAGAATTCACTACGATCAAACCTAGGTTTCACAAGCTATGGAAATTCTAGTGCAGGCTTCTAACGATATCTATTTATTTTTGTCATACTGCGAAAATTGGGATTGCGCGAGGCTAAGAAAGCGGATTCGGGACATAAACTCTTAACAATTGGTTTTGAAGTGAGAATAAAAGTTATTTTGGTTTGTTTTGTAGGTGTTTATCAATGTTCCTTGGTGGTATATCGCGTTCTACACCATGATCAGTCCTTTCCTGACACAGAGGACCAAGAGCAAGTTCGTTTTCACGGGGCCGACCAAATCCGCTGAGACCCTTTTCAAGTTAGTTTCCCTCATCTTGTTTTTTATTAATTTACATTTGTGCGATGTTCCTTATTTTTAGTTGCTAATTTGGAACCTTGTATCTAGATACATATCTCCTGAGCAAGTTCCTATTCAGTATGGCGGCTTGAGCGTTGATATCTGCGATTGCAACCCGGAGTTTGCAGTTTCGGATCCGGTCACGGAAGTCGACGTCAAACCTGGAACCAAGCAGATTGTGGAGATTATAATTTATGAGGTAGAATATGCCATTTCACTGAATGCCGATTCGCGCCATTAAATTTCTTGATTTTTTTTAAAGACATACCGAACTTAAAATATTATCCTTTATCCTTTGTTAGGAATATATAATTTTGATTTTCGAATTACTTTTATTTATACAGAGTGAAAAAGACTAATTTTAAATCTTTAGTACCTAGTACTTACTGAGAATGTGGATTGTAGAAATGTGTGATTGTATGGGAGCTCCGAGTCGTTGGCTGGGAAGTGAGCTACGGAGCCGAGTTTGTCCCCAACACCGAAGGCGCTTACACGATTATCATACACAAGTCAAGAAAGATGTCTCCGAGTGATGAACCAGTTGTTCACAGCAGCTTCAAAGTCAGCGAGCTCGGCAAGATTTTGCTTACGATCGACAACCCGACCTCGAAGAGAAAGAGACTCCTTTACAGGTTCAAGATTAAACCCTTGTCGGACTGAGTAACGAACGAGCACGTCAAACACTTGCGTATGATTGTGCTTTGTATATTGGGTTTTGGCCTAGTTATATCACATCTGAATCTTAAAGCTGTACCAATTGGAGTTTGAAAGTGAACTTTTGTGCACTTTGGTGGGTTTTTTAACCCTTTTACTTTTCTTGTGGTCCTCTCTGAAATTCTTCATGTGAAACTGATTGTTCTTTATTTTGAATCTATAATGTTTTTTTATTATTATTATTTTGTCAACTTGTAATATTAGTTGGGAAAGAATGAGCACCTTCATATATGGCTTTTGGTTAATTATTTCTCTTTTCCTCATACAATATGTTTGTTGGACTTGGACCACATTTATGGTGCTAATAATAATTAGCAAATACATGTTTATTAGACCATCTTGCGTATATAACTTTTTTTTTTACAGGAATATTTTAGTGATTCAACAAATATCTCGAATTTTTCAAAACTCAATTAAGATCAAATTGCTCTGGTCGACTCAATCCAACCTGACACACTTCTTTACTTAAGCACTTAAGCGTATATACTCGAGGTCCGATACTCAAGCGTCCTCATAAATATGTGTATATATATATATATATATTACCTTTGAACATTTTGTTTACATTTGATTTTTTTTCTTTTCTTTCTATAATCCTTTTTTTTCTATTTATAACACATTGAGAGTGATGTTTTGATCGACAATTATCTTTTAATTTTGCCCAAGTTAGAAAAATGGAATTTTATCCCCAAAAGAAAATCAGAGTTTCAACACTCTGCGAGTATGACTTAGCGGCTTAATGGCGGTGCGATTATCACGGTATGAATAAATGACGAACAAACGATATGATTCAAGTCGGAATAAGCGTTACCTTTTGGTGGTCGGAGGAGGTGATTCTTCTCCTCAAGTGATATAAATCGAGTCTGTTGGGTACTGATTATTTAGGTAAAACAGTTCGGTTGTTTCTTCAAATGTTTTTAGCAGAAAGATTCTTATTATTCAATTGCTGGTGTTAACAATGAACTTATCAGTAAGGAAATTATTACCTCTCCTATTTTTGTCTTCTTAGTGCCATTATATTACCCTAAAGATCTTGCAATAAATAAAGAAATTCCTACTTTTTTATTTATTCACTCACAAAAAGTTAAACCTGCCGCTTATTCAATTTTAATAACATCAATAATGTATTCCCTCAAAAGGGTAGTTTTGCTTTATACAACTTCTATTTTTAGTCTTTAGAATAGCAACCCTCCAACAAATGCTCCAAGTAAAAAAAAAAAGTTCAATAATTTAAATTTCAAAAGTATGGGATTGCTCCTTATGTATGACTTATAATTTTACTTATATATACCTACTAATTTCATTTTGATAAAAATATACCATTTATTTTCCATAGAACTAAAATATACCCGTCATCAATTTTAGATTTACTCTTTGATTAGAAAAATCCAAACACTACAAAATATGTAAAAAAAAAAAAGCGAAAACAAAAACAAAAACGACCGTTAAAAAAGTATCATAATTAAAAGGAGATGGTTCTTTATATTACAACACGAATGTAGAGAACGGCAAATCTTTTACTTGGGTATGGAACAAACGATGCTATTCCTCGTATCTCATAAGAGTGAAAATCAATCGAATCAAAGACTTGTTTCGAAAGAGTTTCAAGCTTAGCCAAATAATAAAATAATAGCATGAATCAACTGAATGAAATGTTGAGAAAGGCGGTATGTATGAAGCCCAACGAGCCAACGACTACAAGGTGACGAGTAAAAAACGACGAGCCGACACGAGGATAGAGCTGTGCAGACTAGAGAAACATGAAACATGATGATTTAGTGATTAAAAGGTTTTAGTTTTGTACATTATTCTCGAATGAATTGAATCAAAATACAATTTGAGGATATATTTTTTCAAAGATTATAAATAAAACATAGAAAATATATATGTACGAAAAAAAAGTAACCCCTAAAACTCTTCCATGATAACGCTTACTCTCAAACAATATCATCACCACCTTCTTCTTCTTCTCAATTTCATTGGTGTTTGCAATCATTGACGTTGACTTTTGCTACGCGGGTCGTTAGTCTATAGTTAATTACAATTAGAACTTGCTGGTCGCATTTGACAATGATGATGAGAAATAAATAAGAATATATAGGGATGAATCATCATTGTTGGTAGGTTTTTGGATGGTCGTTTGTAGCATGAATTTGATGGCATATATATAATAAATATACCAAAGCTGAGAAATCAAGTGTCACGCGTGTACATAAATAAAGCTTGTTGCTGACACTATGATTGTGATCAACATGTCAATGCAACATCGTCATGACAAGTTGATTTGAGCTATATATATCTTTTACCACATTTATCACTAATTGAAAGCAAATCATTTATCCTAGTTGATAGAAAGGTTCTATACCTATCCAGTGCATTTATCATGGTGAATATTTATAGGGGTGAAAAAAGAAGAAGCAAAACCATGGATTTCACATGAGCAAAAAGTTATATAATGGTAGTCTCTAGTCGAGTTCGGTAATAAAGTTCCGTAAAACAAATATCGATTTGGAAATCACGTTAGTATCAACGGGAGCTGAATTTGAATCGACATTTACTATTTATTTATTTAAGATTTATATAGTTTTAGTAGGCTATAATAGATTCAAGGTAAGTGATGAGTTCATTTTCATGATTGCTCGTGGTTAAAACGCCACTAAAACACTGCACGAGTCATAACCATAAAGTTTAACACATGCACACGTATAGATATATAGATATACCTTTTACTTTTAGTGATGCTTGAGAATGTTTTAGGTGGATTTAGAGTGTGAAATGACCCAATTGCCACATCTCACGTGAGCACTTTTTTTCTTTCTTTCATAAACAAAGGTGAATCGAGCACGAACGAAAGGCATGTTTTAGCAATCATTCCCAAGCATTTCTCTCCCTACAAACACGCCGTTTTGCGATGCTTTTCTCACATAATAGAATGCTCTATATTTGCACGTTACCTTTCTTTCATGAGTTAAAAAGAAAACCAATACTAAAACCCCTTTATTGGCAAATAAGAAAATTATTTCTTTCAAATTTACTAGATTAATATCTGAGTATAGAAATTACAAAAAAAAATATCTCACGGTTTATTTGGACGATGGTCAAGATTACATGTATTAGCATTACAAGATATATTCACGGTGAACTCAGAGTCTCTCAAATAATTATATATTATATTTATTACTAGGTCAACAAAGTAAGAATAAAAAATAAAAAAAATTGGGACACTAATAAGTTACATGTGAAAGATAAGACACGATAAAGATCGTTCAAAATAAGTGTCCAAATTTTGGACCAATGAATGTTTTACTCAATTTTCTTTGAAATGTAATTAGTGAACGCCACAGGTACAAAAATACCATTTTTATTTTCTTAAAAGTTTCAAATCGATTAATGCAATTAAAAGCGGTACCAATTTTCACTAAACAATATATATCATAGTTTCTGTTAATCTCTATTCCTTCTTTAATTTGTTTCTTACACGCTTCATCGTGGACGATTCTCCATAATCCACTGAACCAAGAGTTGATTTTGATAGTATTATTTTGGGCTAAATTGGGCTATTGGGCTTGACTTAAATTGGGCTTATAAATTTAAAATTTGCTCAAGTTGGCAATAGGGGCAAAAACCTATTGAATTGTCTCCCTGATAAGTTATTTAAAAATAATAATAATTAAAACTCGTTGAGCAAGTTCGTGCTAGCTTTTGATGATGGAGAAACTAGAGTAGTGAATTTTGTTGAAAAAGAAGTAAAAGAGACTTATAAATGAATATAAACTTGTAGTTTTTGGTGAGTTTTTTTAACATAAAATAATTACTATTTAATCTTTTAAATGGTATGACATGACCATCAAAAACATATTTGTGACACACATAGATCACTATTTCAGATCATCATTTGTTGAAACTTCAAACTTCAAACTTGAGAGTAATCAAGTCTGACCGTTAAATGAACATAATGATTATTGTGGGGTCTTTTAAAACATAATAAATCAAAATGAACAGAATTATAAAATTAATAACCAGACATAATTAAATATCTTTAGCAAAACAATTAAATGGTCTTTTTTTTTTTTTTGAATGGATAAATGGTCTTGTTATTCCTAAATGTAACGTTATCATAATTTGGCAAGTACTAAATCTATGTTTGTTTTGCTAAGCATAAGCATATAATAAGAGATACAAATTTAGAGTGGAATCCTAAATATTTTAATGGGGACAACAACAAAATTGAGAAAAGGTTGCCAAAATCACTCACATGATTGAGCCAATAGATTATATTTATTTATTTATAGCCCTAGAGTATAAAACGAACAATTTGATGATCATACTCATATATATATATATATGGTTATATTGGATGTATCTGAATGATTTGTCTCTCAGTCTAAAGCAGCAGACAATGACGTTATACCACAAGTGAATGTGGTTTGTCTTTGTGTATATCTTTGCAAATATATACAACATAAGACATATAATAAAATAATAAAACAAGTTAACTTGTCAAGAGTTAGCATTTAGCCATTTAGGTTTCAATGAGTACTTTCTTATTCATTTATGTAAAAAACCTAATTGAATTTGATCTCTTTTATGTCGTGACGCTATTAGCTTTAACTAATCACATTTATTACCTAATTTGCTCAGTATGGTCCATTTTAAAGGACCTAGTTTAATCTTGGGTGAAACCGGAACCGAGAATCTAGAAATTAGCTTTTTTTCGTCCCTGTTCTGAAAAATCGAGAATTTTTTTTTGGTCACGGTTCCGGTTATGGTAACATTTTCCGATTCAAAAATTTCCCGGTTCCGGTAACGGTTTCGATTCAAATTTCCCGGTTCTAAAAGGGTTTGACTTAAAAATGACATGTAGTTTTGAAAAAGTTAGTAATTAAAAATTACACGTAGTATAAAAAACGACGATAAAAATATATATTACACTAAAAATGACATTCTAAAAACTTAAAAGTGACATGTAGTTTAAAATCAAAACCGGTACCAAAAACCAGGAAATATTTTTTAGGTACCGGTTTCGGTTCCCGGTTCCGAAAATCGGGAACCGGGAAGCACCGGTTCTTGGTTTTAAGCTAAATCTCCCGGATTTTTTGAAAAATTGATCCGGGACTGGTACCGAACCGGGAAACGGTTACAAAATTTTCACCCTTAGTCTTGAGTATACTTTAAAAGTTTCATATAAGGAGTATATGATCTTATATATCATCATTTTTAATATTATTGACTGATAGATCAGATTGCACAGCTGATTTCTAAGTCCTTTTGTAGGTAAAAATTTGTTTGTGGTCACTAATAGGCACACATTTCAACAGAAGATGTTTTACATATATCTTCTCAAAAGATAGGAAGATATATATATATATATATATATATATATATATGTTAAAAAAATGTAGATAATATATTGTATCTTTGATAAAATTATATGCATTATATTTATTTATGTTCCGCTGTTCCACGCGTTCCTAGTTCCTAGTCATATCATGTCATTTTTCAGCTGTTAATTATCTATAATTAACATCGATTAGTTATATTCAATGCTAGAGTCTAGAAGCCTTTGCATTGCCAAATATTAAATCTAATTACATTCGAAAAAATACAGCTTGTATTACTCTTAAGTATACTTGTTTCGTAATTACTATACCTTGTAAGTGCATAGTGGTATTTTCAATTTTTTTAGTAACAATAATATTGAAAAGTTATGTAATAGTGTCAAGGTTCAACTCCGTCTATATCTCATACACGAGGGACATATTTATAATTAAACTCTAAAACAATAGAGACGTAAGTCTTGTCACATTAACTTAACATGAACGAATTAGACTTCAACACTATTTTATAGCTTTTTATGTATATACGAGCACAGTATAAAATTGAATGCTTGTGTCATAAATATCTTTAATTATTTTTATTCTATTTAGAAGGTGATAGCATAAAAATCTCAGTGGAGAATTGATCACGGAATTATGTAAGAAGAGACAATCTCGCAGAAAATGGCTGATGAATAGTTGTCCATTCTGTTCATAAATGCAAAAACATATTTTGAATGAATTATTTGTGTTGTGTGGTGGTCCATATTTCACTTGCCAACAACCTTTTTTTCTTTCTTTTCTTTTCTTTTCTAATGCCAGCAAATTGTTGCCCAGGAATAAGTCCAAAACACAATCCTTCTTAATTTAGAACAACAACAACGACAAAAACTTGTTTTCTATTTATTTTTGGATACTTTGCGGCAAAAGTATGCATTAGAGTAGTTTAGTCACTGTGTTATTTTTTTACAGCTTAAGTACATATTTTTTAAGTTGTAACTCTTCTAAGAAATTAGACCCTAAGTGTTAAATACAGATTTTTTACTTTGAATTCATGGCAAAAATACTTTAAATTTTTTACAGCCACCAATTGCAACAGCCCTCCCTTTCTTTATAAATAATATAAATATATTTTCCACGAATTTAACGTCAAAAATCTATATTAAATTTAAACATGATACAGAGACTAATTTTTTAATATAATAATAAAAATTCTTTTTAAAGTTCTAATTTTTTTTACAAGTTCACAAAAGGAGAACCCAATTGAGTGTGAAAAAAAAAATCCCTCGTATAGTTAAACTAACAGATACTAGGAAAGATGGAACTGCTACTACTATACTATTAGTATTTACTTTCCGCTACTGCTAGAACGATTGTTGTTTTTTTTTTTACATGCATTCACAGAAATAAAATAAAAAAATAACAGAGTTTAGTATGTTTTATTTCTTCCAAAATTGTAAACATAAAATTCTGGCAACCGCGGAACGCGCGATCCGTTCACTAGTTACACGTAAGGAAAGGAAATAAAGGTGCAAAAGTAGAAAACCCTAATGAAGTGATGATAGATATGAAAACAAAGGGACAAAGAGACACACCCAACAGCACACATGCATGTATGCATGATGATCATCACTCTGCGCCGAGGATGGATTGTTGCCAAGCCTTGTAGTAATATTATTATTAATATTTTAAGCCACACATGCATACTTGCACATGGCTTGCGTGTGTATATATATATATATAGAATGTATTTTGCACATGACCAACCGTTTGCATGCATCATTAATAGCTCTGAATCTATACATCGAGGAGCAAATATACTCGTTGATAATCAAGGTCGAACTTACGAAAACATTAGTAATGATAATACTATTACTATAAGTAATCTTGCAATCAATCGTATATTTAGATGTATTGGCATCTTTTATGGGCATACTTTAAACCCATTGTCGAAAAAAAATTAATTATATTTTTAACTCACATATTAAAAGTACAATTTTAGTAAAAAATTAAGAATTAAGGTAAAATATCAGTCAAACTTAAAAATTGTTTAAGCTATTGAGAGAAGTTAATTATATATATATATATATATATATATATATATATATATATATATATATATATATATATATATATATACCTTATATTATTGATTTTATCATGTGGCATGTGGAGCCGATGGAATGAATTAAAACCAAGCATAGTCTCTTTCAGTGCTTTCGGGTAGAGCCAAAGGATAGATATGCAGTTAATGTACAATAATATCACCGAATTTATGATCTAAATACAAATTATTGTTTTTCCAACTAATTATTTCGATTAGCGAAAACAAGACAGATTAGCAGTGATGATTAAGCTAAAAAGTTAGTGAATCTATTGACTCTCAAAATTCACTAGTAACTAAAGTTAAATAATGGAATTTTGTGCAAAATTCATGTACTCGATTATATCATTGTTTTTCTTGGTAGGATTCACGTATTCTTATTTTTATTTCTATTCATAGTCTTATTCTTATATAATTTGTTTGTCTATATCTTGTTCGGCGGAGTCACAATTTCTAAGTGACATGAAAAAATTTATGCCATAATAGTAACTTCATTGCGTACTTATTCAAGAGGTTACAAATTCAGACTCAATCAGTGCCTCTTTTGCATATGTAAATTTGGCCGGTAGTGTTATCTTCCTTTACACTGAATATATCTAGTCATGCGAAAGTGCAATATAACATTTACCGATAGGACTACCTCTATTTAAAAAAATGAGTTTTACATTTTATAAATAAAAAAACATTGCTTAAAAATTGGGAGGCAATCAGTAATTATATATAATTAAAAAGGTTTAGTAAAATACAGTAAGAGATGTAAGAAGCGAACGAGTATTTATATATTTTGTTCCTTATAAAATTTAAATTTTCTTGGATCTTGTAAAGTGTACACTATAACTAACTATACACAATTAATACGACATTAACTAGATAACGGTCTCTAGATTCTATTGACACGATTTCCAAAATTTGCGGAGGATAAAACTATTCGTTTTGAGTGACGTTTTGTCCTTCTCTGCAAGGTTCAATTCACACTAAATAATAAAAGCACAAATAGAACTTTTAAGCTTTGTCTAACCTTTTTTTTTTTTTTTTTTTTGTAAAAGCTTTGTCTAAATTTAGTTCTCTACTCATAAGCAAACTTTATCCATAATGACAAACATTAAAATCAATTAATTATTGAACGTGGAAGTTTATTTTTTTGTTACCAATTTATTATATCTTCTAGTTGGACATCTATACAGTGAATAACTAAAAAAATACACCTTGCTAGTGTATTATATAGGGTTAATGATGATAAAAATACCCAAAGTTTGGTCAAAGAACCCCTCGGGTATCCAAAGTTTAAAAATGGTGGTAAAAATACCCAAAGTCATATTTGGGCAGTTGACCACTCCAATCTCGTAACACCGTTAATTTACATGTTAACTCTGACCACGCAGACAAACGTGGGTTGCCGACAGAACAATTTTTTCCACGTTGACAAGCCCACATCAGCCTCGTTTACGAGAAAACAACGAATTAAACCCCTAAGTAATACTATTTAATACAACTAACTGAACCTCTAATGATTACACTTAACGAAACAGATTTTTCCACGTGGCCAGAGTTATTGGGTAAGTTAATGGCGTTACAAGAATGAAGTGGTCAACTTCCCAAATTTGACAATGGGTATTTTTACCACCAATTTTAAACTTTGGGTACCCGAGGGGTTCTTTGACCAAACTTTGAATATTTTTGCCGTCATTAACCCTATTATATATGCATGAAAACGGAAACTTATGTGTATATATTATATATAAGCAGTGACGAAGTCAGGAATTCGTTTTAAGTGAATAACTAAAGAAAATATTACCTAGTACAAAATATAATGTGTCGTGATTATATCTTTTGGAAATTGGAAGTAAAGTATAATAGGCTCATGTCGGTAAGAAGTATTCTTATTTTTGCCGTAAAAAATATAAAATATAGTATTAAAATGTATGTTCATCGCAATTAAATATTTTCATGCTAATAAACATCTAAATAATAAAAACAAGGCTATTAAAAAACGAAATAAAAGCCAGCAAAAATTGAAACTTGTGTTTAATGAGTGGATTTGATGGAATTTACCATTAAGTTGTATTATCATTTCACCATTTTATTAAGGTAATTTTTTTTAATTCAATCTCAGGTGCAACCTAGGAATTCACTGGGGCGAATTTTATTTGTTATTACAACCTAAAGATTGTATCAGTGGTTTATAACTTTATATGATAAGGGTTATCATATTGACTGAATCATTTCAGGTTGAGTGATTTATTTTTTTTTTTTCACATCCATTAAACAAAGTATTAATCTCCTTGATTTTCAATAATGCCTAGTTTTTCTTTGTATTTTGAAACAATTTACACCGAGTCAATAAGTGTGTGTTTAATGTCTTTTTTAATATTAGCATCAACAATATGATGGAACGAAACTGCCAAGTCTATTCAATCAGAAATTCTGGGCAATTGAGTTGTATTTGCTCTTATAGCAAGTGGGTTATATATATGTATATATAAAAGTGTGAGTGTAATTATGGCTTGGAAAATTATAGTATATAGTTATTAATTGGCTGGAAATATATATGGCGTTACATGGCCATTCAGAGAGACATAGTGTCGACAAAATGCAGACACTATAAGTGTTTCAAATTTTGTCACCCACGACCGTCTTACTTCCTTTATTAACTCTCTTTTGTTTCTTTTCATTCTCTTAATTTCTCTATTGACTCCAAAAATAAAATAATAATAATAAATAATAATAATAATAACTTCTCTTTGGCATTCTATAAATAAATATTGTTTATGATCATCTAACAAATGAAACCTCGAAACTTTTTTATATAAAGCCATATAAAACCATCACTAGAGGTCACCATTTGAGTCTCGTTTCATGTTTCATATTCGTACTTAGCTTTAATTGTTTTCACAATTTTTTACTCGCCTATAATAATTTCATTTATTCAATTTGGCTATTTGGAGTAATTTCTCTTTCATTTATTCATATAATTGTTGAGACTCTAACCGTGTCACTCGTGCATACTTCATTTAACCCGTTTAATATATCGTCACTCCGTTCGTGCATGATTCATTTAAACCATTTAATATATCGCGATATTGCTATCTTATAAATTTATACATTTTAAGCTTATTTATATGATGATTGATGCTGTGGATGTCGACTATATATAATATATGATATAGCTTTGGAAAATAAAATATATATTGTCATTGTTGATCGTAATATCCTTAACAAGTGTAATATATTTTTTATTTTCTCTCTCAAAATACTTCAAATATAGGCTCAAGAGACCCGTTATAATCAACATGAAAGAGTAATCTCTTTTCTCTCCTTCAATTTTTTCATTTTTTTCATTTCGTATGTTCATTTCTGAATTCGTCATTATTTTATAACAATCCATATCATTAATTATTTAGAAAAAGAGTAAATGAAAGGAAGTTGGATAATAACCCACATATTAGGTGAAGCTTAGCAATCGGTCCATTTAAATAAGCGTAATATTGATTACGAATATTAATGAATTTCTTTGATAGCGAAAAGTCTTAGTGGAATCACAAGCTGAAAATGACTAAAATAATTACCGATTTATTTATTGTGTATTTGTGAATTCGACTGTTTTAATCGAGTTTGAGATCAATAGTTCACGGTACTTTTGATTAAGAGTAGTGGAAAATATGATAAGCAATAATAAACCAGAAGTGGGTAATGTCATGTAATGAAATCGACCGTTGAAAGGGCACCTCAAGACGGCAATTCCTAGATGACAACGTTTTGGAACTTAAAGACAAAAGTCTTCAAATGGATTTCGGGAGAGAGAGAGCCATTCAGGGACTTCAGATATAAATTTGAGAGAAATTAATTAAATAGTAAAAAAATTAAAAGTAAAAATTAAACAAAATTCAAATAACTTAGAAGGTTTTTCTAAATTTTTGGGAGGATTATGATATTATTAGTGTTTAAATTAAAAAGTGGTGAATTCACCTTGTAACCACCATGTGCTTCTGTTTTTTCAACTTCTTGGTCGCTTATTTTATATGAATGAATAGCCAATTCATTCAAACATGACGCTTAGTCATGTATGTATATTGTCAAAAGAATGAAGATGAGCACGATAGAACTTCTTGAAATTTCACTGATCTTCTTCATTATAATGGGTACATATATATACAATATTGTAGCACTAAATGTGCAACAACAAACGAAAGAAATGGAGCTACATGGACTAGTCAAACTTGCTTAACAAACTAAGACTATACGATATATATTAAATAAGAAAAAGGAATAAAAAAACTGAACTCCTATTTGTGAGTATTTCCAGCGTGAGACTCGGTAGAATACTGAGTGTACACGTTTATTCTTCAACACCCCCCGTCAAGTTGGAGCCGGGAGAGAAATATCGATCACGCCCAACTTGCTAAGTAGTCGTTTAAAATTATCAGCACCAAGTGGTTTCGTGAAGATATCGGCTAGTTGATCGCTCGAGCGAAGATAAAATGGGCATATAAGTCCGGAATTAATTTTTTCTCGAACAAAATGACAATCAATTTCGATGTGCTTAGTTCGTTTGTGAAAGACAGGATTAGAAGCAATGTGAATGGCGGCTTGACTATCACAATGTATCGTCGTTGGTATAGATGGCGGAAAACCAAGTTCGGATAAAAGTGAATGAAGCCATTGTATTTCTGAAGTAAGCGCAGCGAGAGAACGATATTCGGCTTCAGCGGATGATCGAGAAACAGTAGGTTGTTTCTTTGATTTCCATGATATTGGACTAGATCCAAGCATGGTGAAATAACTGGTAGTGGAACGTCGAGTCACTGGACATCCAGCCCAATCAGAATCAGCAAACCCAACAAGAGAAAGGGAACTAGATGCCGATAGAAAGAGACCGTTACCAATAGAACCTTTAAGGTAACGAAGTACTCGATGTGCAGCATCGAGATGAGAAGAGTGAGGATTTTGCATAAATTGACTGAGATTATTAACCGCATATTGAATATCGGGACGAGTGACAGTAAGATATAAGAGACGACCAATTAGGCGACGATAAAGAGATGGATTAGGCAAAGGATTACCTTGGTCCGGAAGAAGTCGAAGATGTTGCTCCATAGGAAAAGGTGATGTACGAGATCCTAACATTCCTGAATCATTTAGAATGTCAAGAGTATATTTACGTTGACATAAAAATAGGCCCTTTTTGGAACGAGAGACTTCAATACCAAGGAAATAACGCAGAGGCCCGAGGTCTTTAATGGAAAAAGAGTTAGCAAGGAATTGTTTTGTTTTGGAAATAAAATCATCATTATTTCCTGTGATAATAATATCATCCACATAAACAAGAACAAATACAGAAATCTTGTTATGAATATATGGATAAAGACTATAATCAGAGATAGATTGATGAAAACCTTGTTGAATTAAGGTAGAAGACAATTTAGAGAACCATTGACGAGAGGCTTGCTTTAGTCCATATATCGATTTATGGAGCCTGGAAACACGACTATCACTTTGATCAGAGAGACCGGGAGGGAGCTTCATAAATACTTCCTCATAGAGATCACCTTGTAAAAATGCATTATTAACATCTAATTGATGAAGAGACCAATTTTTAATAGTTGCAATAGAGAGAAGAAGACGAACAGTTACCAATTTAGCTACCGGAGCAAATGTATCATGAGTCAATCCCTTCAACCTGTGTGTATCCTTTGGCGACTAATCGTGCTTTATATCGTTCGATGGATCCATCAGAACGATATTTGATCTTATAGACCCATTTACAACCAATTGCCTTTTTGTCAGGTGGTAATGAGCAAAGTGACCATGTTTTATTTGACTCTAGAGCACGAAGCTCTGCCGACATCGCATCACGCCAAACAGAAGATTTAATAGCTTGAGAATAAGTTCGAGGCTCATTATGATCAACGACCTTGGACAAAAATGATCGGTGAGAAGAACTCAACTTTTCCAAAGAGAAATATTTGGATAAAGGAAAAGAGGTAGATGAGTGAGCAACTGTACATACATAATCACTAAGATGAGAAGGTCGTTTCCGAATTCTCTTACAATGATCAGAATTGTTGGAATCTGTGGGATTCAAAGTAGAAGAATTATCATCAAGCAAATGAATATTTGGATTAGTAGGGATAGAAGAGGAAGTATCAATAACTGGTACTGTTGGAGTATCTTGTAACGATGTTGGGATTGATGTTGAAACCTCGTCTGATATTGTTGGACAAAGTGTAAAAAAATCATCCAAAGCTGTAATAGAGATTTCATTTTGATGAGGAGATGAACTTTCCTTATATGGAAAAATAGATTCATGAAAAATAACATCACGTGAAACTATAATGTTATGAGTAGACGGATCGTAAATGCGATATCCATTGACCATAAGGATATCCAACAAAGATGTACGGTTTACCTCGAGCATCAAATTTGTTTTTAATATGCATGTTCTTGGCAAAACATAAACACCCAAAAACACGTAAAGAAGAATACGAAGGAGCTTTTCCGAACAATATTTCATGAGGAGATTTGAAATTCAATATTCGCGCGGGTAATTTATTTATGAGAAACGCAGCGGTGAGAATACATTCTCCCCAAAATGATAGAGGAAGATTAGCTTGAAATCGTAACGAGCGAGCGACGTCAAGTAAGTGACGATGTTTACGTTCCACAATCCCATTTTGTTGGGGAGTGGCAATACAACTTCTTTGATGAGTTATACCGTGAGAATGAAACAAATTTTGAAAATCCGATGAAAGAAACTCGGTGCCATTGTCTGAACGAAGCACTTGAAGTTGTGGAATAAAAATAGCACCAGTGCCGGAATGAATGGTCGAGATTGATAGTTTGAATTGACGATTAACTTGATTACAAAAATGTGTCATCATGTGATAAGTTTGAGACTTATTTTTCATTAAGTAAACCCAAGTGCATCTTGAGTAGTCATCAATAATTGTGAGAAAAAACGGGAACCATTTTTTGATGGAACATTGAATGGCCCCCATATATCAACATGAAGCATTTCAAAACATACGGAAGAACGAGATATACTTTGCGGGAAAGCATTACGAGATTGTTTAGCTTGTGGGCAAACATCACAAATAAAATTTTTATTCATGGAGATATCCAAAATATTATTGACAAGAAACTTAAATCGAGAAGTACTTTGGTGACCAAGGCGAGAGTGCCAAAGATCAAATTTATTTGGAAGCTGAATTGAAAAAACAGAATTTAAACGGGAAACATCGTCCAAGTAGTAAAGACCTCGATGAAGACTACCCCGACCAATCATCTTCTTCTTTAGAAGGTCCTGAAAAATAACCTGAGACGCATAGAATATAACATCACAATTAAATTGTTTTGATACTTGTGAGACAGATAATAAGTTGAATTTAAAAGATGGAATTAGAAACACATCTTCCAGAACAAGAGAATTTGAGTGTTTAACAACTCCAATATGAGTTACTTTTGCCAAAGAGCCATCAGGTAATTGAACAAAAATAGGTTTTTGTAACAGAGCATATGATGTAAAAAATGAAAGTGACGTACATATATGATTAGAAGCACCGGAATCAATAATCCAACAAGAAGACATAAAAGAGAGAATTTTACATGCTAAGTTAGCCATGGGTGCATCAATATTTTCTTTGGCTAAAAGTGCGACCAATTTGTTGTATTGATCACAAGTGAGTTGATTGGTGGTTGCAACAATCGGAGTTGATCCACGGTCGACGCGTTTAACTTGTTTGTCTGGAAATCCATGTAATTGAAAACATTTGTCCCGGGTGTGGCCATGTCGGTTGCAATAGTCGCAAAATGGACGCTGCCTTTTCATCGGCCCTCGATATGGTGGCAGCTTTGAAGCTTGAAAAGCGGCAGATTCAACAACGGGAACAGATCGGACATTCAACTCCTGTTGCTTTTCTTCTTGGCGCACGAGGTTGTAGATGCGTTGGATGGACGGAAAAGGCTCCATTAAAAGGATTTGGCTTCGTACCCCAGAGAAACTATCATGGAGTCCTTGAAGAAACTCCATGGCACGGTCTTGGTTTTGTTGCTCAATAATGCATTTTCCATTTCCACAAGTACACGAAATAATCGAGATAATGCTGTTTAATTCATCCCAGAGAGATTTGAGTTGGGTGAAATATAAAGAAACAACCATACCTTCTTGTTTGAGAGCAGAAATAGAGTGTTTGAGCTGGCGCATTTGACTGAGAAAATCGATCTTTGAGATCACTCCAAATTTGAGCAGCAGTATCGGCATAGAGGATGCTTGGCCTGATTTCTGGAGAGACGGAATTGAGTATCCAACTGCTGACGAGATCGTTGCAGCGTTCCCAGTTGCCAATATCATGTTCTTTAGTCGGCTTTGATAATGAGCCATCGACGAAACCATATTTACTCTTTGCACGGAGTGCCATTGTTATGGCGCGATTCCAAGAACCATAATTATCACCCGTTAGAAGAGGCATAACGAGGACAGCAGATGGGCTATCAGAGTGATGGATAGCATAAGGATCAGATTTTCCTTGACCAACATCGGAATTATTTTCGGCAGACATGATGGCTGTTAAAAAATAAGAGATGAAGTTGAAATATCAATGCCAAATAAAGAAAAAGGTAGAAAGAAAACAAGAAGCAGTGATCGAATTTCACCGCTCTGATACCATGTCAAAAGAATGAAGATGAGCACGATAGAACTTCTTGAAATTTCACTGATCTTCTTCATTATAATGGGTACATATATATACAATATTGTAGCACTAAATGTGCAACAACAAACGAAAGAAATGGAGCTACATGGACTAGTCAAACTTGCTTAACAAACTAAGACTATACGATATATATTAAATAAGAAAAAGGAATAAAAAAACTGAACTCCTATTTGTGAGTATTTCCAGCGTGAGACTCGGTAGAATACTGAGTGTACACGTTTATTCTTCAACATATATATATACTCTATATATAATATATATATTTGAAAATAAAATAGGAATGACATCTTGGTATCAAGATTATGCAATTATACCTAGACAATGTAATATTTTATTATTATATAGTTAACTGCATGATTGGTCCCTCATTTACGTGAAATATGTGGATTGGACCTCTTAGTTTCAAATTTAACGTAAATGAACCCTTTATCATATTTTTAGCCTAGTTTTAACTCCTTGACGGTCAATTAGCAAATATTTTCTCATAGTCTTTAGATTTATTATCTGGTTAAAAATATAAACAAGAATATCAAGACACAAAAAATTCATTAAATATAATATTCTTACAATAAATAGAAATCATTTTTTTATATAAATTAATTGTCAAAAGACCAAATACATACCCAAACCAATCCTGTTTATACAGTACGATATCCTTACTGGATTTTCCAACCAAAAATTTATGGTTCCGGATTTTTTCGGAACAAGAAATTCTAGTTCCGATTCATACCTTTTTTATTTTTAATCAATAAAAAGTTTAAATTTAAATCGGGTAATTAAAAATGTTCGAGTTTTGCATCGGATATTTTAAAGACTTTACAAAAACGCCCAAATCAAAATCGTAAGAAAGTTAAGATAATAATTGAAAAATACCTCGTTTATTGATTTATTTAAACCACTATGTATTTATTGATAAATCGAAAAAAAAAAACTAATAGTCTCGAGATTGTTACCGAATTTACTCTGATTTCCATAACTACGTATCTTGTATTTAAAGGAATAACCCAAACCAAATAAGACAGCCCATCCTCCGAAAGTTAAACTCCACTTGTGGAGGGTCTGTAAGAAGATGTTACCGACACGCTCTGTTCTCTCCCACCGCGGTATTCAGTTGGATACGAGGTGCCCTCTGTGTCGTCTTGAGCCGGAAACGGTTGGCATTTTTGGGGCTGTAAATTCAGTCGAAAAATTTGGAAACTAGCTGGACTGGGTTGTATTCTGGATCTTTTGGATCCAAGAGTTGATCCCTTATGTCTCATCGCCTCGGTTCTTAAATCTCTCAGCCCAGGTTATTCCGCATTGTTCTCATTTCTCTTATGGAAAATATGGAACAATAGAAATAATGTGATGAATGGAAGCAAATCGAGGTCTTAGTTGGATATTGTTGAAAGGGCACTTAGCTACTTAAAAGATTTTAAGGAGGCGCAAAACTCGGAGATTCCGAAGAAAGATAATAATATAACTTCTCCGGTCTGGAAGCCCCCTGAGGAAGGCTGTGTTGACATACGCGTCGACGCCGCGATTGATGGATGTGGGAACAATTATAGCATCAGTTTTGTGGCTCGCAACCATGAAACTCGTGTTCTTGCGTCGGGAATCAATTTTCATCAGCACGGTTGGTCTCCCCAACTTTCGGAGGCTTCCGCTATTCGTCGTGGGGTTGAATGGGCGTACGACCAGGGGTGGTACAAGACTCGCATCCAATCGGACTGTCTAGGGGTTATTAAAATTCTGAACAGTAAGACCATTTCTCTGTCTGATTTAGGCACTATTGTCTCATATATTCATAGGTTAGTTACTCAGATTGAGTCTGTTATGTTATTTTTAGCCCGAGATGTTGTAATGAAGTCGCGCATGGCCTTTCTCGACTCGCGATTAAGTCTAGAGGGAATATAGTTTGGTTAGAGTCTGTCCCGCCCAGTATTGAACCTCTAGTTTTGCGTGACTCTAGGTGTACCGAGGGAGTCCCGACCCTTGTTCAGGACGTTTATGTGGCTTTTGCCGTTGAAAATTCGATGTGGAGTACTCTTCCCTCTAGAGCCGCACCCATTTGGGGGACTCACAGGGTTTAATAAGGCTCATCTTTTTTTTTTAAATAATAATAATAAGACAACCTAATTCTGAAAGGGCTTAATCCTCTCTGCATCTATTGTTGAAAAAAAAAAAGGATGTAATTTCTATTATTCTTGAAACATAGAGACTTAATCTGCGTATTCCAAGGGGACTACACTAGTTGATGCAAATATATATATATATATATATATATATATATATATATATATGTGTGTGTGGGGATATTATCAAGATTTATTGTATTTTAATTATTAGTTATTTGTTTCCACTTTAGTTAGAGTAATTAGAGGAATTTGTTTCCTATTTTCTTGTGATTGAAAACGTCAAACCCTAGCTCTATATAAGAGCCCTAGCTCTATATAAGAGCTGGTCGTTCATTGTGTAAAAGAGATTTGATTGAATAGAAATTTTGAAGCTTTGCTTTGAAGAATCGAGTTTTATCTCGTTGAGACGCGTTCTTTGTTAACATCGGTAGTCCGATCTACATCAGTTGGTATCAGAGCCACTCGTTTATGTGCAGAGGCACCGTAGAAGCGAGCCGTTCACAACGCTGTGCAGAGGATATGGTGAGACAAGAAGAGGTCGACGGATTGCGCGCTCAGATGGACTTGCTTACCCGACAGATGGCTGCGCTGCTGCGTCATCAATCGGAGCGACGACATCGAGGCAGATCCGACACCAAGGACGACCAAGCCAACCTGTCCGGGCAGAATCTCGGACGTGCGGCGGTCCAGACAGATGTGCGATGGGTAGCGGCGTTCACGGTGGCTATCCCTATGTACGACAAACCGACGTACGATGAGGGGGAACACGGTGCGGCCGTGTACGACGAGTCGATCTACGGCGAGACGGAGTATGCCGAACCAGTGTACGATGAGTACAACGGTTCCACTGACGACGAGGCGGAGTACGCCAAAACCGTGCGTGAGAATATTGTTCGCACGAACACTTTCACCGAAGAGGCAACTGTGGACGGAAACACCCTCGAGGAAACCCCTTCGACAAATCCGCCTCGTGGAATCTTCCTCGACAAACCCCATACCATGGCAGACGAGTTTTTCTCTGCCGAGCATACTTTCGTGTCAAGAGAGACCACCGAAGTGGCTACACCGAGACATTCCATTGTCGTGGCAGTCACGACGATCGCGAGTAAGACTTCGACAATCCAACCAAACAAGATCATGTTTGTCGACAACGAGCCTATCGAGAGAATGGGAACGACGCACATGCGTTGTACCTACGCAAAACGTTCCTCGCTCGCGGAGCCCTCCTCGGAACCACCGCCTCGCGGATTCTTCCTCGAGGATCCCTTCCTCGCGGTTCCCCCCTCGCGACCTATTTCTCCGAGACCCCCCCTCCCCGACCCTCCTAACGACATCGACAAAGTCAAACGCGAAGGCGATGACACTTCCGTCGACGAACCCCATGCCATGGTCGACGAAACTTTCGCCGACAAGGCTTCCCAAGATTCCCCCAACCCGCCTCGTGCTGGATTCTTCCTAAACAAAATCGACGAATACATCTTCGGCGCTCCCAACTTTGACGTGCCTTCCGCGTCGACCTTCCCTCGACGAGCCCTCTCCGATGAGACTTCTTCGACGAGAATTTCACGACGAGCCATCCTCGTCGATTCGGCCTCGTTGATACTTCCTCGATGAGCTTTCCGCGTTGAGACTTGTTCGAAGGCCACTCTTCGACGAGATCTACATCAGTGCCCTTCCTCGCAAATACCTCCTGGCGGCCACTTCCTCTCGATCACTTCCTTGCGGGCTCTTCCTCGTGGAACCGATACCGACAAATCTCTTGACGTCAATACGTTCGTTGCCGATGACGATTTTTGGTGCGAGGAACCCGTCTCCTCTGCACCCGAGCACACCAACCCCACCTTGACGAGTCCCACGTGAAGCCATTTATCGGGCGCGCGAAGGTACCTCCCGACAAGCCTCAACGACCCACTTGAGTTCCTCCCGACCTACCCCCATAAATTCGAGGACGAATTTTCTCAACATCGGGAGAATGATGCGAATATATATATATATATATATATATATATATATATATATATATATATAATATGGGGATATTATCAAGATTTATTGTATTCTAATTATTAGTTATTTTTTAGTTAGAGTAATTAGAGGAATTTGTTTCCTATTTTCTTGTGATTGAAAACGTCAAATCCTAGCTCTATATAAGAGCATGTCGTTCATTGTGTAAAAGAGATTTGATTGAATATAAATTTTGAAGCTTTGCTTTGCAGAACCGAGTTTTATCTCGTTGAGACGCGTTCTTTGTTAACATCCGTAGTCCGATCTACATCACCAATATTTCCAATAGAATTAGAATTTTATTATTATTATTATTATTATTATTATTTTGTCTCTCGTTCTTTTGCCCACCTGCGCAAGAAAACTTGAAAACTAGTTAAATCTATTTTCTTTCTATCTACCGGAGTATACTACTTAAACCGAATTCTTCAGAATTAATGTCGTTTTCTTCAGTCTTCTCAATCTTCTCTTACGCCGTAGTTCATGCTTCAGAGATGTTTTCTATGGACTGGACATTTGATTGATTTAGTTATTTGTCGTTTTATTTCAGCTCCTTATCAAATTACCTCATCATCATTAAGGAAAAGTTTATTAGAAGCCAGTTATTAACTTTTTTATATTCTAATTTCATGAAAGGATAGTATTAGTAACAACGTATTCGACATTCAACTCCAGTTATACTATACTAGCATATTTAATCGTATTTACCTTTTTAAAGAATATAATTATTTCTAAAATAGTTATGTATCTATAACCTAAAGACCGATAAGCTCGATAAATATTATATACAATATATTAAGTTTAATTACACATGATAAAATGCAATTTTTTATTTGATTTATTATATAATAAATTGATAATTAATAATGAATATACATTTAATTTTCATAGCATTTTTTTCACCTCCATGAAAATTAATGTGCAAAAGGTTAAATAATAATAATTATATGACAATCAAGGACACAATTAACAAAAAAATATGGCATATTCAGTAACAAAACACGAATTCCAAGTAGTTTGTTGTGAATATGTCCAAATTTCACACACAGATTTCGAATAAACAGACAGAAACACAAGTCTTCTTTTATAACAGACCTTTACCACTAAAATGATTTTTTTACAAACCAAGAACCAAATTTAATACAACCCCCACGACTTTTTAGAATCATCAACAAATTTAAGGAATTAAAACAAACAAAAAATACCAGAATCATACTTTTTCAACAACAAAAAAATAATAATTGAAACCCTGTGTTTTTCTTCTTCTGAAATCTCTCTGTGTAGAACCAATCAGACTGGGCAACTTTGCAGTGACGAAAGGGCGAATCTTCGTGCTTCTATTCACAGGCTGTCTTGGTCTTGTACCTGTACAGCAGCTTCTTCTTCTTCGAGCTTTGGTTGTCGATGGTCAGCACCACCTTGCCCGCCTCCCCCGCCTTGAAGCTCCCCGTGATCACCGGCTCCTCGCCCGAGGTCAGCTTCTTCGCCTTCTGCACGATCACCGTGTAGTGGCTCTCGTCGCTCGGCACGAACTCGGCCCCGTACGTCACGTCCAGCCCGATAACTCTCACCTCCCACACCAGAACGCCGCTCTGCGAAAACGACACAGTAAAAGATATTGAGACCCCGATCGTCATCATTATCGCCAAAGCTAGAAATTTGGAATCTTTTTACCTCTTCGGTGACGGGGATCTCGACGGTGTGCTTGGAGGCGGGCTTGATGGTGACGTCGGTGACCGCGTCTTCGGTGGTGAATTCCTGCGCTCCGTCGCGGCTCAGCCCGCCGTACTGGACCGGGACTTGTTCTGGAGCGACGTATCTATAATTCGGCCGAGCAAATATCATAAGTATGTCCGATCATAACTCATAACTAAGGGCAAGGATTGTTACGGGGATCCGCGAGACTTACTTGAAGAGGGTCTCGGCGGATTTGGACGGTCCGGCGAAGACGAACTTGCTCTTGGTCCTCTGGGTCAGGAAGGGGCTGATCATCCTGTTGAAGGCCAGGTACCACCACGGCACGTTGATGACCACCTGAGACAAACACGGTCAAACACCGAGATCGAAAAACCGGGCGTGGGGGCGGTTCGAAGCTAGCGTCAGCGTGGTACCTGTTTGGCGACGAACTCGGGGTAGTTGTCCTGGAGGAGGAGGAGAGCCTGCTTGGTGACCTGGTTGTGCTCGCGCTTGAAGAGGCCCGGCGAGTTCTTGAGGTCGTTGACCTGGACGATGGAGGAGGTGCCCGAGGGGTTGAAGTCGAACTTCCTGATGCTCTTCTCCAGGAACTGGATGCGCCACTTGATGAACTTGGCCTTCTTGTCCTCGTCCCCGAACGTCGCCGCGTACAGCTCCTTGCTGTTGAACTCGCCGAAGGCGTTGTAGCACACGGGGTGGCCCTCGCGGTCGGCGCCCTGCGTGAACACCACCTTCTCCCACGCGTCGCCCAGGTCCTCGCCCACCAGCGCCTCGATCCCGAACTCCTTGCGCCACCGCACCGTGTTCTTCAGCATCGCGAACGCCTCCTTCACCTTGTAGTCCCGCGCCCGCAGGAACTTCAGCAGCACCACGTCGCTCCGCTCGTCGCCCAGCAGCGGAATTCCCCAAATATCCACCTCCTCGGGCTCCACCACCACCTCGGGCTCGGGCTCAGGCTCCGCTTCCTTCTTCGGCTCGGACGGTTCCGCTGCAGCCTCAGCCTCCGGTTTCTTCTCCTCCGCCGCGACCACGATGGTCTCCTCGATCGCCTCAACGGTCTTCGCACCGTCCTCGTCGACAACGGCCGCCTTCTCCTCCACCGCGGCAACAACCACCTCGGCCGCTGGTTTCTCTTCTTCCTTCTTCTCCTCTTCCTTCTTGGGTTCTTCTTCTTCCTTCTTCTCCTCTTCCTTCTTGGGTTCTTCTTCTGCCTTCTTCTCTTCCTCTTCCTTCTTGGGTTCCTCCTCTTCCTGCTTCTTGGGCTCGTCCTCCTTCTTCTCCTCCTTCTTGGGCTCAGGCGGAGCGGTGAACTCGTGCTTGTTCAGAGCCTCCTGGACGAGCTGCTTCAGCTCCTCCAGAGCCTTCTTCTGGTTCTCCGGCAGGTCGCCGACCACGTAGCTCTCCTCCTTGAACGACACCGACTGGGCTATCGCCTTCCCGGCCTCCACAGCCTCTGCCTTCTCCTCCGCCACCTCCTCCACCACCGCCTTCGCGGCGGCGTCGGCCTCGGCCTCCGGCGAGGCAGCCGCCGGCTTCTCCGGCTCCGGCTCGGGAACCGCCGGCGCAACCTCCGGGACCGCCTCCACGGGCGCCACGGGCTTCTGGGCTTCCTCGGTCATGTTGAGAGAGGGAAGAGAGACGGTTGAATTGTAGAGAGAGAAAGTGGGGAATTCCGTAGAGAGAGAGAGAGAGAGAAGGGATTGTTTCGTTTGTGTTTGTGGAGAGAGAGAAGGAGAGAGAGAGGGCTTAAAAGGAGGAGAGAGAGAGGAGGAGGGATTGTTATTGTTGTCAATGGCGAGAACCAGTCTGTCAGACAAGCTCGCCAGCTAGTACACCACTTTGCTCCTGGGTCCCACCACCACTTCTTCTCTTCTCTTATAACCATTTTTATTTATTTAATTAATTAATTAATAATGGACACAGAGATCGCCCTCAATTTTCTCAACTATACACTCATAATTATTAAACGCAATGTTATTCATTCATTCTCTCACCGGTTCTTTGGTTTTCCTCCTCCTAAATAAAATACATACTCATTAAAAATAGTAAATTTCTTGAGGTTCACGAATTGGAATAGTTTAGTAAGGAACTCTGTTATTTAATCCCTTCTTATTTATTTATTTATTTATTTAATAACCGTTTTGAGTGCATGTCTTTTAATGCAAATTCAAATTGAGAGGGTGTTACTGATTTGGTAACTGTACCGAAATGGAATGATTGTTTTTTTGTTTCCTTATATCACTGAGTTGCCACATGTGCTCTCTGCAGAGAATTACAAATACTGATTTTTTTCTTAGGTAATTTAGTATATAGTACATACTATTATTTATCTTAGCTTAGCTATTTAATTTTTTATTGATTCCAAAACTATGTCAATCATATTTAAGTTGAATTATTTGAATGACACGTCACATAGAGTTCATTTAGTTGATTTCTACACGTTAGCCGGAAAAATAAGCCGATTATTTGTTCCTTTCTGCTGTTTTTTATATGTAGAAACCAAACGGTCAAATTACAGTGTTTTTATTTTCAGAATTGATTAGAATGTTTCTTTTATTTGTTTATAAATAATATTGGTGTAAAAACCAAGGTTTTAAATGCCGCTTGCCGATTTCGTTTTGCATTTTTCGTTTTACGGATATATCGTTTGCCGATGGGTATGCCGATGGAAAAATTGTAAAAAAAAGAAATACCGCATGCCGCATATACCGCACTTTTCGCATGGGCATACCGCATGCCGATGGGGTTTTCGACAGATATTCTGTAAAAAAATATTTGAGTATTTAAGCAAGATATTTATATAAGTTCAAAACTACATATTTAATAAATACAAGATATTCGTAAATTAAATATGTAGGTGACATGTATAATATTAAGTCACTTTATTAGTTGAAGTGTATAATATTAAGTCAAATTATTAGTTAAAGTGTATAATATATGTATGTTAACAAATTTAATATTAGTTGAAGTGTATATTATTAAATGAATATGTATATTGAGCGTATATGTACGTTAGGTGAAGTAAATTTGTATTCTAAGTGTATAATATTATTTGAGGTGTATAATATTAAGTTAAATTATTAGATGAAGTGTATGTGTATGTTAAGTGTGAATGTGTGATATTAGTTTAATGAATAACAAAAAGTCCCATATTGCTAGATGACAAGAGTTTAGTGATGTTTATATACCAAATATTAGGGACAAGGGCTTTGGCCATTTGGGTCATAGGATTTTGTGGATGAGGGAGGACTCACACAAATGTTCTAATCTACCACACACACGCGCGCCGCCGCCGTCCGTCCGGCCGAGCCGGGGTGGGGTGGGGTGGGGTCTTGAGCAAGTATAAATATTTTTGGCGAAAGTTTAATTGGTATTTTTGCCAAAATTTACCAAAAATATAATTTTTAGCGAAATTCCATCCAAATTTTGCAATTTTTACACTATAAAACGAAAAAAGATTTTCCACACCCGTGCCCATGCGAATTTCGCGAAATTTGGTAAAACAAAAGAGAAACGAAAGGGTTTTCGAACCGCAATTCCTCGAAAAACGAAATTCGCTCGAATTTCGCTGCGAATTTCCCGAAATTTTAAACCATGCTAAAAACTACATTCAAGGAGATACTTTAAAATAATTTCTTCAATGAAAAAGTAATTAATTAAAAGTAATAAATTTTCATGTTTATTTGTAAAAAAATAATAACAATTTGGTCCTTAATAATACTGTATCAAAGGTAGAAATTCATGTAACACACATGATCACGTAACGCGTAGATGCATAATAATGTTAATACACATATTTTTTTTTTAATTAGGCTTGACCAAATCTTTCTTTGTAGGTTTTTTTTTTTTTTTTTTTAACTTATACAAGTTTAATTTGTAAAACCTTAAATTTTAAGTCATAAACATGTTCTAATAAGGTAAGGTAAGTCATAAGCATGTTTTATAGAATTTTCTTTGGATATTAACTTGCCAATAGAGTCAATGGATTTGTCCATAAACTAATCATATGATGGACTTAAAGAAGAAACCCAATGTTAATAATAATATCAATTTAATAATGAGATAGAAGAAAGAAATACATGCTCTTTGGATAAGGATTCCTACTATGCTTTTTTACCTTACTTCAATTTCACATACATTTAAGGGTAAACTGCGGCTAATGTACCCAATGTTTGATTTTCTGCGGATTATATACCCAATGTTTATTTTTGGCGGCTAATTTACCCAATGTTTGATCCGTTAGATATTTTTGGGTTTTTCGTCAGTTGACCGTTAAAGAGTTATATGTACACTTTTCGTATTTTTGACATAACTCACTCATTTTTTGTCCAAATTTTAAGCACGACCTATGGTTGGAAAGATAAGAGATAGATCTACAACTTTAATGTTTTAAGTTTTGTAAAATCAGTTTTAAAAAAATACGAAATTTCAAGTACAACGTAAAACTGGACATTAGTTTAATGCAAAATATTTGTTTCGAGCAAATTTTAATATACTTAATGACTTTTTATGATGAAACGTAAAACTAAAAAGTTATAGATAAAATTTTTATCTTTCCAACGGTTATTTATTTATAAATTTTGGACAAAAAATGAGTGAGTTATGCCAAAAATATAAAAGATGTGATGTGAAATAATATTTCATATTTTTGGCATAACTCACTCGTTTTTTATCAGAAATTTATAAATAAACATCCGTTGGAAAGATAAAACATTTATCTACAACTTTTTACTTTTACACTTCATCATAAAAAGTCATTAAGTATATTAAAATTTGCTCGAAACAAATATTTTGCATTAAACTAATGTCCAGTTTTACGTTGTACTTGAAATTTCGTATTTTTTTAAAACTAATTTTACAAAACTTAAAACATTAAAGTTGTAGATTTATCTCTTATCTTTCCAACCATAGGTCGTGCATAAAATTTGGACAAAAAATGAGTGAGTTATGTCAAAAATACGAAAAGTGTACATATAACTCTCTAACGGTCAACTGACGGAAAACCCAAAAATATCTAACGGATCAAACATTGAGTACATTAGCCGCCAAAAATAAACATTGAGTACATAATCCGCAGAAAATCAAACATTGGGTACATTAGCCGCAGTTTACCCTACATTTAATACTCTTATCCCATAAAACAAATTATTAATTGGCACCTTAAATTTTAAATTTACTTTTTAACAACGTTTTTTTTCTTCTTCAGAATAATATTATAAATTTGACACAAACTATTACTTTGTGCACAACATTGAGACTATTTTATCAATTGGTAGCCGAATGATATCAATATACTGTTATATAATTGCTAAATAGGACTTAACAAATAAAATTTGAAAGAAAAATTAAGATGAAATTCACAAGATATTAGAGAAGAAAAACAAAGTCTCAAATAAGTGATATGCACAAGACAAGTTAAAAGCCCGTCAATTGTGATGTCAAGGAGACATTGCGTGCTACAAATAAAAGTTGGAGGATCAAATTGCACCAAAAATGAAAGCTCAGGGGCATTGGTGCAAAATATATAGAGACGAGGAAGAGGTGACAAGGTCGGTCAAGTAACACAAGTGACAAGTTCAATACATGGAAACAATGGGGCACACAGAAAAGAAAAGACAACCCTAGTTTAGTCCATCAATGTATTAATTAATATATAGATATTTCTGAAACCTCTAGGCACGTATTTCATTTCATGATATTATTGAGTTGAGTAGATGATTTTAATGTATGTTTTTTTTTTCCCCATATACTGCCACCAAATTATTAATTTTCACTTGTTTCTCGGATTGTATTCTCCAAACGGGCCTTTCCAATGCAGCCAACCAGGTAACGCCACGAAGCTGTCAAATAAAAAAATAAAACATGATGTCACATAAAAGAACCGTTTGATTAAAGACCGTGACGTTTTGTTCGTTACTGTTATTGTATTCTGTGGAGTGAGCCTAAGGGTGTGTTTGTTTACATTAAGATTAAAATGTTTGAATCTGAATGCACATCTGAATATTAAGATGTTACATCTGAATCTGAATGACTAAAAATTAAGTCTGTTTGTTTTTTAAGATCTGAATGCATATCTGAATGCATATTTATTTCATAACTATATTTTAATTTATCAAATGAAATTTATTTAATAATTATTAGATTTCTTTATTTTAATAAATTCATAAATATATATTCTTGAAATTAAAAACTTCTAAAATATGATATTATACATGTTTAACTAGTTAATATATTTTGATAACTTTTAATTATATTTTTTTATATAAATTTTATATTTAATATATATCTTTTAAAAAGCTTCAAAACTATTAATTTCCTCTAGATTTATATGAACGAAATATTTGGTATTTTTTTATTAGTCCATCCGAGAATTAAGAAAAAAAGTTATAATTTTTGAATTTTTAAATAATTGAGAAAAAATAAAATTGAGCATACGTAGATAATTTTTTTTTTTTCAATTTTAAATTTTATTTAAAAATTTAATTCGTACAAATTATTTTAGGAATTGTTTAATTAATGAATTTTTTATTTTCTATTAATAAATTCAAAATAATATTTTTTTTAAAAACGTCGAAACTATATGTTCCCACCTATCATTGGATTCGTCTCGTCACAAGCTTTCCAACGGTATATGATTTGGATTTTTCCGATACTTGGATAAAAAGTTATGGAGTTTTGAAATTTTGAGGAGGAGAGAGAAAAATATATTTGGAGAGAGAAAGAGAGAAGAATATGGATGTGGAGTGCAAAATTTTAGGTCTTAATGAGTCAGACTTGTGTTCACATCTTACCGAATAAGTGGCTATTCAGATGTATTAAGATCTATGAGATGAAAAAAACAAATGCACTTAATGACTCTACATCTTAACCATTAAGATTAAGATGTCTATTAAGTGCAAACAAACACACCCTAAGATTTGTTCGTATATAAGTTTCAATTTCGTTGTCACTTACTCCTCAAAAATTCGTTGTGTAATATTTCGTTGAAAAATTCGTTGTCACTTACTCCTCACTTACTTCAATTTCGTATAGGCGTAAACCAAAAGAATTTTGTAATATTTCATAAATTCGTTGAACACTTGTGTCAACTAAGACTAATATACCGCAAATTGATTTATGTACCAATAGAATTTTCTTACTTAAAAATGTAGATTTCTCTTAATTAAAACTTGGTACTTGAGTTGAGCCTAGATACTCAAGCTTTTCAGCTTCACGCTCAGCTCACTGAAAGCACTATATTGTTGACTCGATTAGTTGATGGCTCACCTCGATTTTAGAATGCGCTAAGGTAAGCCATCAACAAACAAAAATTTTACGTGATTCAACGCGTTAACGAGGTGCTTACTCATTGTTGATGCCATTTTTTTGGATCAAACACTGAAGAGACCCATTTGTTGATGTTGGGTCTGGCCCAATGTCGTTTGATGACGTGGCAGGCTTTTGTTGACTCTTGGATGGGCCTTGATTGGCCTTGTTGTGTGGATGACAGATTTTGTTGTCGATGATCGTCCCCCACGGGTCCCGTTGACCTTGGGGTGGTTGCCGTTGACTTCAGGGTGAGGTTTTAATTGACTGATACGAGGACCCTGAGCACGCGTTCCTGACACTTACAAGGTTAAAAGTCTCGTTGTCTTTCGGGGTCCTAGATGATCCAGTGTTCACCACCAGGCCAAGGGCCGGGGTTAAAAGTTCTTAAACCGCTCGGATCGTAGGTACTAGCGAATGGGGGAGTGCTTTTGGCCAGGAAGTGAACCCTGGGAGGTTAGACTGTCGACCTGATATAGCTTGTTCTAGTCCGGACTGGAACTGTCCACAGAGTCGTGGTACCTGATTCAGGTACATGGACTAGGAGACAGTGTTGAACATGTGTGTCCTTAAACAAGATATTTTATCCCTTTGTAAAAGATTATGACAAGTCGTTGAATAAAGATGATGCTTATTATGATAATCTTATTATAGTTTCTGGTAGAGTAAAATAGAATGTTTGATTCCTTAGTTCATAAAGGATGCAATTATGTTATTATTATCACAACAGAGTCAATGTGAGGAAGAATTAATAATCATAATAAATGAACTTAAAATGTCCGTGACCTGATCAACTGGGTGGGAGCCCATTAATCGTATAAGGTCATTAATGTGACTAAGTGATAATCCTATTCTGGATTTTGTGTGTGTCACACTCACTAGAAGTGCATTAAGTATGAAGTGTCTTCATACTGGACTGGACCTGACTTAAACTCCGGAAGTTATCATATAAGACCGTCACTGATAACTTGGAGTTGAGTCACTAGTAGATGATCAAATGGATATTCGATCTAAGTCCTGAGTGATCTTGAGTCCAAGCTGCTGACTTGATTGTTCTTTGATTTAACCGTTAAAGAACACGAAATATTACAGCTGTTCCCAACACTATTATTTTGGGAACATGAGAGTCAGCAGTAAGGGTAGCTTGGTCATAGACATGGGCATCACACAGCTCTCCTTAGAGTGATGATGATTCCCTTGATTGTCGGTGGTGAGAAGTGAGAGATACCCATGCGCAACTTATGAATCGAAACCATAAGTGGGTTACTCATGATATTGCTGACTGAGTCAAGGAAGTAAATACAATGAGGGGCATAACGGTAAAAACCGCCTGCTCATTTATGAATCATCAAGTGAAAGATCAATAACTCGAATTTGATTGTATCAATGGACACCCTGCTATTATAAAGGGAATAATATATACCGTATCACTAAAGAGTGCAGCCTCGGGTCTATAGTGGAATCACTTCGAGGTTTGACGAACAACTAGCAGTTCGTTGGAGCTTAAGTGATACGGGTCCATGGTCCCCAGGATAGCTCCGTAACGGATGATACATACGTGATTAAAATACATTCTGGATAATGTTTAATCATTTGGCTTGACTTATAAAACTGAAAGGTCTGTGTCAGACATCAGATAGTTCTATCGTAGGCGTGGCAAAAGTATCATATTTTGGTACACGAAATTAACTGACAAAAAAGGAAGTTAGAATTTAGATTTTCTATCAGCACCATGTTGTTGGAAATTGAATTCTAAGCAACTTTGCTTTTTGAACCAAGTCATTTCGACTTACGGTTAGTGATTTATGGATTTTCTAAGTTTATGATCGGTTCGATAAACTTTGAAATTAAATCACATGTCACGAATTTAAATGATGGTGTGGCACCATGACATTTTTATGTGTGATATTGAGATCAGGATTTATTAATATAATTTAATTATTTGGATTTAATTATTAATATCTTATTAATAATTAATTAATAATTAATGGATTTATATTAATAAATGAATATATATATTTATATATATATTAATATGTGTAAATTCGAATTAGGGATTGTTATATAAAACCCTAGGTAAATTCGAATGGCTTGATTTAGTATTTCTATATTTGCGGCATAAGTACCAAATGTTTTGGTATTTTGGCAAATCCCTAAAATCAATATTATCCATTGGATCGGTTATGATTTAGTATCAACCGTTGGATTAGGATATTGATGAATTCGAAATTAATAACTTGGTGACCAAGTTTTATTTTTCGAATTTGATTAATCAATTATATCCGTTGGATCGGTCTAAGATTTAATCTATGCCGTCGGATTAAGAATTGATTGATTATATATATATATGTATATATATATTCGAATTACATTTATGGATAAATTCAAAAAAATTGTTTTTTAATAAATTAATTTATCCTAAACTTATTTGATCCATTAGATCGGTTAAGGAATCATCTCAACCGTTGGATTGAGATAATAAGAATTCGAATTTTATATATATATATATATATAATATAATTCGAATTTTATGATATAAGAAGATAAGATTGGATTTTTGATTTATCTAAATCTTTCTTATTTAATTAAATCCCTAATTAATTATATCCATTGGATTTAGATGAGATTAAATCTGGACCATTGGATTGAGATAATTAATTATATTTAATTAATGAAATTCGAATTTAGGGAGGGAATATCTCCAAATCGGTTACAGTCTTGAGCCTATAAATAGGGAGCTCATTCTACACATTTTACACACCTTTCCCCAGAGAAAAATTCGAACTCTCCCTCTCCTTCAGGGTCTGCGAATTTTCTCTCTGATCTCTTCTTCTGGTTCGGCTTAGGAGACTATTTCTCCGGAAGCTTAAAAAGAACCATCAGTTAAAGTTTTGCGACGGAGTCCTGCCGGCGAAGCCCACGCTTCGGTACGAGGATTCCAGGAGAATATCCCGGAAGATCACGGGAGATTCCCTCAGCACCGGCGGAGCCCTGCCCGATTCAGAGTGCGCAGCCGAAATCGCCAAACGAGGTACGGCCTTATGCATTGGGTTAATAAATGCAAACATTTACTGCTTTCTATTTATTTCCTATTATGACTAGTTTATTAATAATGAGTTATGAATATTAAATTGCATAATATTGTTATTATCCGATATTCGGACCGTTGTTTGGATAACAAGTTTTCCGCTTTAAAATAATTTTTTAAATGTTACCCTGACGGTTCGGACGTATAAATATACGGAATCATAGACGTGATTTCCAACAGACAGGACTTAGGTCGCACAGAGCTTAGAACAAGAGCAGGTGGGGTCTTAGACATTCCCTAGGATTTTCTCCAGGGAATCCGTCTCAGAGTGATTCCTCGATCGTCCGGATCTTAGTGAAATTCCCCTAGGTCGGACCCTTCGTCCTGAATAGTGGGCCCAGGCTCGTGTCCCCAGACTATACCCATAGCCGCGTAATGGAATGGAGATAGGCTGGGCACCGCGTAGAACTGGGCCTATCAGGCGGGTCGTGAATCGTGTAGGAATTTTCCTCAGGGCTTCCGCTTTTCGTAAATCTCTCACTTCTCGGACCTGAAAAAAGGAAACGTCCCGAGGTCAAGGGAAACAGGGGGAGGGGGGGGGGACCCCTGATTCACCTCCGACGCTCAACATTAGAACGGTGTTTGAGGGGAGGCGAGTATATCGGGGGCAGAGAGAGAACTCGAGAAGGTTCGAGTGAGTTCGAATGAATTACCAATTAACTGAACTGAGCTCCTATTTATAATAGGATCCGGGGGTCTAGACGCAATAAAATATTACTTTGAGGGGCCCCCGGGAAACGAGGAATCTATCGCCGCCATCGGATCGCCGATCAGACAGCTCACCCGCCCTCACGCGCACCACAAGTGTCTGGCGCTCAGTGGGGAAATTCATCCCATCCGTCCACATGGCGGGCAGCAGGAGGGAGCCCACAAGTGGGCCTGTTTGGCGAAGGGAGGGCCGATCGTGGCCCTCCACGTGTTGGCGAGCGGCTGGGGGCCACAGATGGGCATCAGGATGGTAATCATGCCCGCCACGTGTCGCCCTCGCGTGAGAGAAGCCCCACGAGTGGGGCTTACGCGTGCTGACGCACGCCGGTGGGGTCCGCGGGGAGGGGCAGCGCGAGGATCCGCCACGTGGCGCGATCCTGGAGGCTGTCGCCTCAGTGGGTTCCACAGAGATGTCCCGAACTCTTTTTTTGCTCCCGGGCGCGTCTCGGGTCCGTTTTTCACAATTTTTTTTGTCGTTTTTGAGTGTTTTCATATTTTTCCGAACACCGGGTCACTTTGTTTTTCTAAAACGAGCCTTTGGAGGGCGTTTTGGATTTGAAGTTGACTAATTCGATTTATAATCTTATTTAAAAGATTAATCAAATTATAAAATTAATTAATAGAAATTAGTACGATAATTTCCGCATAATTAATTTATTCGTAAAAATAAATTTCGAGAATTACCCGTAACATTCCTAACAAAAAAAATCATCATAGCTTTTGTAAATATTACCTACGTGAGTATACATTTGAGACATTCTTAAGAATCCCAAGTGGGAAGAAAGGTCATAAAGATTTGAAAGAGTGAGATTCGAATCATCGTAGCTATTGTAAATATTACCTAAGTGAGTATACTTTAGCAATTCTTGAAACTTGAGAGTATATTTTTGCCAAAAATAATAGTTGAGGGTATATAAAAAAAGTTGATTTCCCTATATATGATTATATAGAAACTAAGATCTTAAAATGATTTTTAGAATTACTGAATTCAATTGCTAAGCTTTCATGACAGAAGTAGAAAAAGCGAACTTTACCGTAATAACTTAATAGAAATGTGTCGAAAAAGATTAAAGGATTATATTGTACACGATAAGGTTTATTATTTGTTGTAATTATAATATGCATTTCCAACTCTGCATATTGTTGGCTACTGACATTCTGTTGAACTGAAATAAAAGTGCGGGCATTATTTAGAATTTAGGATATCATTTCTTACAGAAATATATATATATATATATATATACACATAATATTTACGGTGAAAATACTCATACGTTATGAAAAATATGATTCTTTTTTCTGTTATTTCTTAATGATAAATTTTTTTAGTAAGAGTATTAAAATTTTCTCGGCGAAGACAAGCTTTCTTGGAAATGACAAGCTCCCAAGATTACGTGCGACTCATCGCTAGCAAACTCGACAAGAGGAATTACTCAATAACCATCAAGCTAGAAGAAAAATCAAGCTTACGAGGATGTTAAGGACGTTCCAAAGACGCCTTAAAACCCGATCGACAAGTTTGCAGGACACCCTGAGGAACTCAAGATGACTTTCCGGATGCCTGGCGACCCTTGAACTTGGCAAACACATTAAGAAACCCACATGCCTGGAAAGGACAATTGAGTACTTCCTCTCCGGCAAGGCCCCACAAATTTCTCCTCGACTTCTTCAAGGAATATTCTTTTTATATGCCCCGAAAATGATGAAAAGTGGTTATCCTGTTTTTCTATAAATACGAGCCACATTCTTCACATCCACACACAAATTTCTCCAGAGCTTCTTTCTCTACTTTCTCCCTAAAAATCGCTCATCTCCTGCGGCCATCCTTGGCTCGCTACGTTGCCCTCGAAGCTGACAAGGAAGGCCCAAATTCGACCTGATACTTGTCGAGAGGGACCAGAGCTCGATAGGAAGATTGTCCTCAATATGATTGCTTGCCAGAAAGGAACAATTAAACCCCGGAGCTTGCCTAGTGTGCCGCTATTGCCCGAAGCTCGCGAGGAAGCTCGCAGAGGAAGCTCGGTTTTGCATCCGAGCTCGTCCCAAGCCTTGCCGTTGATGACCACCTTTATAAAAACTCTTTAGATCATTAAGATCACGCCCGCCTTCGAGGTACTCTCAGGTGACGCCATCCGCTAAAGATCACACCCACGAGGAATCATACCCTCGTGAGGGACCCTAATACTCGAAATTCACTAACCCATGAACTACGTGATCACCCGATCCATCTTGATTCAAAGTTGGTACGTAGGCAGCCTTGCTATATTGACGGGGTGCGGCTGTTTGGAAGTGTTGGAAATCGGGGTTTGACTCCCGAATTCATTACAACGAAATAAGCCTCCGAGCCGTCCCGGTAACATTAAAAAAATTATTTTAAAGCGGAAAACTTGTTATCGGACCAACGACATGGATATCGGGTAATTACCATTTTAACAAGACCCGATAAATATTACGAATTCAATATTTCATAATCATTATTAACAATCTAGTCGAATAGGAAATAAATAGAAAGCGGTAAATGGTTGCATTTATTAACCCAATGCATAAGGACGTACCTCGGTTGACGTTTTTGGCTGCGGACTCTGAAGTTTGGCAGGGCTCCGCCGGTGCTGAGGGAAACACCCATGATCTTCTGGGATATTGTCTTGGATTCCTCGTACGAAAGCGTAGGCTTCGCCGGCAGGACTCCGTCGCAAAATTTAACTGACGGTTCTTTATAAGCTACCGGAGAAAATGTCTCCTAAGCCGAACAAGAAAAAGAGGTCAGAAGCAGAAAACTCGCAGACCTTAGAGAGAGGGGGAGAGCTCGAGTTTTTGCTTTGGGGAATTTGTGAAAAATGTGTAGAATGATCCTCCTATTTATAGTCTCAGAATGTAACCGAATTGGAGATTTTTCCTCCCATTTTTCGAATTATCATAATTAAATTTAATTAATTATTTCAATCCAATTGTCCATATTCAATCTCATCTAAATCCAATGGATATAATTAATCAGGGATTTAAGTAAATAATAAATACATGATAAAATCAAAATATTTAATCTTATCATCATATTTAATCTTATCATCTAATCACGTACGTATCATCCGTTACGGAGCTATCCTGGGAACCATGGACCCGTATCACTTAACCTCTAAAGAACTGTTAGTTGTTCGTCAAACCTCGAAGTGATTCCACTATAGGCCCGAGGTTGTACTCTTTAGTGATACGGTATATATTATTCCCTTTATACAGCAGGGTGTACATTGATACAATCAAATTCGGGTTATTGTTCTTTCACTTGATGATTCACACATGAGCAGGCGGTTTTTAGCGTAATGCCTCTCATTGCATTTTCCTCCTCGACTCAGTCAGTAATATTCTGAGCAACCCACTTATGGTTTCGATTCATAAGCAGCGCACGGGTAAATCTCACTTCTAACCACCGACAATCAAGGGAACCATCATGACTCTGAAGAGAGCTGTGTGATGGCCATGTCTATGATCAAGCTATCAGTACTAATGACTATCATGTTCCCAAAATAATAGTGTTGGAAAAAACGGTAATATCTTGTTTTCTTTAACGGTTAAATCAAAGAACAATCAAGCCAGTAGCTCGGACTCAAGATCACTTAGGACTTAGAACTAATATCCATTTGATCATATATTTGTGACTCAACTTCAAGTTATCAGGGACGATCTTATATGATAACCTCTTGAGTTTAAGTCAGGTGCAGTCTAGTATGAAGACACTTCACACTTAATGCAATTTTAGTGAGTGTGACACACACACATAATCTAGAATAGGACTGTCACTCAGTCACATTAATGACCTTACACGATTAATGAGCTCACGCCTAGTTAATCAGGTCACGGACGTTTTAAGTTCATTTATTATGATTATTAATTCTTCCTCACATTGACTCTGTTGTGATAATAATAAAATAATTGCATCATTTATGAACTAAGGAAACAAACATTCTGTTTTACTCTACCAGAAACTATAATAAGATTAACATAATAAGTACCATATTTATTCAATGACTTGTCATAATCTTTTACAAATGGATAAATATCTTGTTTAATGATACACATGTCCAACAGGAAGTTCATTAAGTTTTGCGATAATATTATCACAATTTATGTCGTCGAACCGTCGAGGTAACATTTGAAAAATTATTTAAAGCGGAAAACTTGTTATCCGTTCAGCAGTTCGAACAGCGGATAATATCCAAAATCAAGACCTGATAAGTTATTACTAATTTAAGTTTTCATAAATTCATTATTAATAATCTATTCTATGCGAAACAAATAAATTGTAAATACAGGTTCTCATTTATAAATCCAATGCATAAGGCCGTACTTTAAGTGAAAGTTCTTTTAAAGCTTTCAGAGAACAACGTCTCACTAAGTCGAACCAAGAAAAGGAAATTAGAGGCTAAGAAAGTCACAGACTCTAGAGAGAGAGATCGAATTCTTGCCCTGAGGAGAGGTGTGAAATGTATGTAGAATGAGCCTTGTATTTAAAGGCTCATGGAAAAGCCAATTAGGGAATTTTCCTTCCTTTAATTTTGAATTCTATAATGGGCAAATATAATTAATCACTCCAAACCAATGGCCAAGATTGAATCACCAATTATTAAATGGTTATAATTAATTAGGGATTAAACCAAATAGGGAAACCATGAATAAATTAATTATCCAATCACTTCCATATATAATAGAATTCGAATTTCCTATGCACCCTTATGAAAAATTAGAAATCAATAAGCTTGATCCAAAGGTTGGAATTAATTTCATAACCAATCTAATAGACCATATTGATTTAATACAAAGTCAACTCTCCAAACTTGATTACCAAGCAATAAAATTCGACCTCCCTTATAATAAATTTGAATTTCGCATTCCATATTTACATGTTAATTAATTTCCAAATCCAATGGTTCAGATTAAATTTTAGACTAATCCAATGGATATAAGTAATTAAGATATTTTGAAGTCTATGCTTGGTCACCAAGTCATTTTTGAACTAGGGTTTCCAAATTAATTATAATGATCAAACAATTAAGATTAAACTTGACCGATCTAATGAACCAAATTAATTTCAAAGTTATCCTGGGGATCATGGACCCGTATCATTGAAGCTCCAACAAACTGCTAGTGGTTTAGTCAAACCTCGATATTATTCCACTATAAACCCGAGGCTGCACTCTCTAGTGATACAATATATATTATTCCCCTTATAGAAAAGTGTCCATTGATACAATCAAATTCGGGAGATTGATCTTTCACTTGATGATATACACAGAGCAGGCGATTTTTACCGTTTTGTCCCTCATTGCATTTTCATCCTCTATTCGGTTAGTAATATTGTGAGTAACCCACTTATGGTTTCGATTCATAAGTTGTGCACGTTCTTGGCTCTGAAGAGAGCTATGTGATGTCCGTTTCTATGACCAAGCTACCTTTATCTGTTGACTATCATGTTCTCAAAATAGCAGCATTGGGAACGGCAATAAATGTGTTAACAGTTAAATCAAAGAACAATCAAGTCAATAGTCTAGTCTCGAGGTCCCTCAGGACTTATATCAAATATCTATTTGATCATCTACTAGTGACTCAACTCCAAGTTGTCAGTGAGGGTCTTATATGACAACATCCAGAGTTTAAGTCAGGTCCAGTCCAGTATGAAGCCACTTCATACTTAATGCACTGCTAGTGATTGTGACACACACACTTAGTCGAGAATAGGTTTACATCACTTAGTCACATTAATAAATTTATCCGACTAATGGGCTCCCACTCTGTTAATCAAGTCACGGACATTTTAAGTTCATTTATTATGATTAATTATTCTTCCTCACTTTGACTCGGTTGTGATAATAATAACATAATTGCATCCTTTATGAACTATGGAACAAATATTTTACTTTACTCTATCAGAAACTATAATAAGATTAACGTAAGAAGTAACATCTTTTATTCAACGATTTTGATCAAAATATTTTACAATAAGGTAAAAGACAACTTGTTTAAGGACACATGTCCAACAGCGGCATCAATCTTTTCTTTTTTGCAGGCCCTCATTTGCTGTCGAGAAGTCACCGAGGAAGGAAATACATCGACAATACAGCTCGTGCCTCGCTGGTGACAACAATTCTCCTTCAGCAAAGTTGAGACTTGAGACGATAGTCAACCATCGTTGACTCTACCTTTGACTGCTCACGCGACCACAGGGTCCGGCCCTAGGCTTGAACCATGAAGCAAGTTCTAAGTTAATCGAAATTTGTGCATCAACAAAATGAATGACTATGGATTATCAAGATTGAGAGATTATACACACCAATATCCGAAGCTAAAAGTATCTAGATGTTAATTAAATTAAAATTAATTCTAAATTAATGAATCGCTCTTTTTTATGCGTTAACTCTATTCTATAGATAGCTAACCACGTCGACTCTTCGTTGCTTACGGAAGGGTCGTGCCAAGGAATTCATTTCTACAAGAAAAGCTCAAAAACTTGATGTACGGCTTGCCATTGCTAGACATTGGGGTCACAATTTCGACAGTCACAATTCGTCACAGAAAGGGACGGCGCCTTAATTGTGGCGATTGTTGGCTGCAAGCAAGCCTCCGTGACAGGATTATCCGCAGCTCTGCGCTCGCCTCGGATGGCTTCTACAGCCGGTGGCCTTCTCGATTAAACTACAATGACTGTATAGGTTAAACACTAAACATTCTTTAACGTCATGGACTCATGAATTGGGATTGGGATTGTGATTGTGACATACTTTATTTTAGTATTTAAGACACAGTCGTAGGTGTTAACATAATTTGTGACGTATTTGGGTTTGGGCTAATCTCCTATCTCAAGGCATTGTAAATTATAGTACAATTTCCTTGTTTGGTACATTCTAGATCGAGGATGGAAAGAATTGTTCGGATTTTTTTTTTTTTTTTTTAACCCATTATTTTTTTTGGGAGAGAAAATAGGTCCATTATTTAATAGCGCAGTTGAGAAGGCTATAATAAATACAGAAAGACACAGCAATACAATTGCTTGAGAAAATCTTGAGCCACACGCAAAGAACATAGAAAACCAAGGCTATATATTTGCCTATTTATGTTTTGCGCATTATTTAATTAATTTATTTTTATTTTTAAAGGATTTAATAAATGTCAACAATTGGTTTGTCAATGACCAGAAAGCAATGTCACCACGAGAATTGGATTTGGTTTTAAATGTCTAGAATTTCATTTTATATTCCCTTGAGCTTGAGAAAAGAGGCACTTATCCATATACTCAATAGACTAAATTTAGGTAAACATTGAGGGCATTATATGTCAATTTCGTACCCTCTTTTGCTTGCTTTTTTGACCCTACATTAAAAACGAAACGAAGTCATATAAATAAATAAATAGAATTTATTATTAAAATCCAAATAACATTATATGGTTCTTTTAAGTTCTATCCGATAACATACTGTAATTGCATTTTACTCATTTCTAAGACGAAGTTAACCATAATATATTTTGTTACTATGCTTCTCTCTAAAACCAAGTATCAGCATTAATTGGTCTATTAGATAAGTAGCAAGAGAGAGTAATAAATGACCTAAGCTTAATATATAGTATTAATCCCGGCAAAAGTACCAATATTTTCAAATAACGGACCAATAAGTTTCAATTTTTTTTTTGTCTGGACAAAGTTCCAATTCTTTAGTTTTGTGTGCCTATAAGTACCTCCGTAAAAAAGTTTGTCCTCCAACGTTACTCATGCGACGTAAAAGTTTTGGTTTTGTATTCCAATGCTTTTTTTACCCGAATAAAGTTCCAATTCTCTTGTTATGTCTCCTCATATCACTTTCGTGAAAATTCCAAACCATGGATTATGCCGTTTTCGGCGTTGAATTAGAAAGTATTTTTTTTCTCCCTTTTAAGTACATATCCATGATTATCTTTGATCGTCCAACTTTCCGATGACTAATTTACTCCGGAAATGTGGATAAAATTTTGTAACGGTGGCATGATTAACAATGGAGGACGGTTTTTTTCGGAGGTACCAATAGGGACACAAAACTAAAGAATTAGAACTTTGTCCGGGCAATAAAAAGAATTGGTATTTATTGGTCCACTTTTTGAAAGTATTAGTACTTTAGTCGGGATTAACCCTAATATATATTACCTTTTTCCCTAAAAAAATGGTAAAAAGAAAAAGTTTTAAGTTCTCTTTTATTGTTCTTGATGAAAATTTGTATTTAATTATGGTAAACTCTTATAAATAAGTATTATTAAGAATAGAAATTTATATTCTACTATTGAATTTATTTTTTATAATATTAGTTAGAATCAAAATCATATAAAAATATTTTTTTTTAAATCGAGTATTAATTTAATTTTTTTTTACTATAATGTCCCATTGATTTCTTCGTCATCTCATGCCGCCCAATATGATTGACCAACAGCTTATATATATTTATACATATGCTCAAGTTTATGATGTCTCGTAAGAAAGACATTTGGTATTGATAAAGACAAAATGCAATGAGAAGAGTCAAGCGGTAAAACGCCCATTTTAGTTGTGAAAAACCTGAATTGACTGTCTGTATCAATATACATTTTGAAACAAACATGTTAAACAGATACTATGTCCGGCATTACCTAATCGGGCACTTGCTCAAATGGCCCAATAGTTCTAATACATATGCCCGGCATAACCCGATATAGAACACGAGATCGGGTCAACCCAAGTTCGACAATTATCAAACAAAATGATATGAGGAAGTCCGGTGTTCAAATTCAAGTACTTTCCTTAAATAGAATAAGTGAAAGACATATATCCTTCTAACTAATCACCATTTCTTCTTAGTCATACTGAATTAAAGAAAGGGGATAATATCAGCACAAGTACCAATAGTTTTTCAAATTGTAATAATAAATATTAATTATTTTGTTAGATAAAGTACTAATTCTCTGATATTATATATAAGACAAGTCCTCTTTACCGGGTTTCTATACTTGTTTTACATATAATATCAAAGTATTAGTATTTTGTTCGATAAAAGAATGTGTATTTTTTTTATATAATTTGAAAAGGTATTGGTATTTCAACTCCTCTTTACCGAATTTATATACTTGTTTTACATATAATATCGAAGTATTAGTATTAAGTTCGATAAAAGAATGTGTTTCTTTGTTATAACTTGAAAAAGTATTGGTATTTGTGCCGCTAATAGAAAAAGATGGAAAAAAAAAAAAGAAGATTCCAAGGATTCAAAACGACTTTTTCTTCTCTTGTGTTTTTGGCAGCACAAGGCTTTAATGTGGTCGGATATTATCCGTTGGGTTCAATAATTCCAAGGCCCGTTGATCCTTGTATATATGTTCAATTCAACTATATGAATAAATTTGTAATTAATGACGTAATGTGTAGTTACAACCTCAACAAGTAAATTATTGTTTTAAATATTTCTTTAAATAGTTATTAATTAAAGATAATAATATGGTAGGACCTTATGAGTCCTACTCCTATCTGTATTAGTCCGATATAGGGACCAATGGCTATGCTTGATTACTAATTCGTAATTATAATATATAAATTAGGCATCATGATGCTCAAAGTCTCAAACTTTATGGACATTATTCTCATTAAATTATATAAAAATGATTGAGACGGTGGGATTCTCCATGTTGTATCATCCTTGCTTTAACATTTCAAAAGTTTCATGCTAACTCGATTAATATAGGAGTTAGTGGATCTCAAGTAGTCTCAAGAATAGGCATAATTTCTAGTGCAATAAAACATGATATTTTCGGAATCAAGAAGAAAAAAGAAGTAATATTCTATTAATTATTTAGTATCAATGAAGCAATAAGGTTCTTATGACTCGTTAAATCAAAATCAATAAAATGGTCTATACGTGCATGCATATATACATGCTCAAGAGTATCACTTCCGTTTATGTATGAAGCAATATTTTTCATCTAAAGAAAAATTATTATTTTTTATTTAGAAAAACTATCGCTGTAGCCTATATATAAAGATGACGTATCGATATGTTGATTTAAAACGACTAAATATAGCGTCACTGAAACCTTTTTTTTTTTTTTTTGAAGGAACTCTTGTTTCTAGTTTGAAGGAACTCTTGTTTCTAGTTAAGTTTATTTCTATAAGAAGTTTGAAGGATTTGTTTATTTATACAAGAAGTCAAAGAGCTCGCCATAAAGAATAATAACTATAACCACTTAGTATTTGAACAAGATCATGATCACTCCAAAAAGAAAAAAAAAATAAAAAAAAAAGAAGAGAGTCAATGAATTCACAAAATATGTGAGATATATAGCGTTCTTGAAAAAGTAGAGCTATTATTATATGTTCCAAAATGCAAACATAGGAACGGAGATGCAATAATGTAAGAGCCTTCAACTAACTTGCCTAGCCGTTAGGGGCAAATGGTTTGATTAGTAAAAAGTTTAATATATTAACAATTCTATAAATTGAAGAGATTCAAAACTTTAATATACATTTTGAACCTTAAATAAAAATGAAAAAAATATAAATTATCCACCAACGTTGTATACATTTTTTTTTCAAAATTTCACCCTTGTATAAATTTAATTTGTCATCTCGAATTCACTGCCCCCAAAATTTATAAGTACCTCATTTACTTTCCTGTTTTTGTGAATATTTTTTTTCTTCTATAAAAGGTTATCTCTTTTAATGGAATTAAAGCGATTTTAAACTAGAAGTGACATATTCTCTCATCTCATTTTTTCCTCACTTATTCTTCCAAATTTACGAATTAATCAATATATTTTTTTTCTTCAAAAGTTTTTCCTAAATAAATAATGTTTGAATATCAACACTATTTAAGTTTTAACCATGATTCCAAAAGTTAAGTTTAACGAGTAATCCGGAATCCAAGTTTTGTAATTAAAAAAAAAACGGTTTTGGACATAATATTTTTTATTATTAATACATAATTACAATTTTGGATTTAATAATTATGACTTTTGAAGTATATTTTGAACAAGTTATTTCAGATTAAAAAAAAAAAAGGACTAAAATTAAAGAACGATTTACTTAAATCGAAATTATCAATTTTAAATTTATCCTAAAATAGCAAACAAAGAACAACGAACTGAAATTTTTTACCTTCAGTTTAATATAAAAAGAAAACCCGACTCTAATGTAGACTTAAAATAAGAGGGATTCAAGAAAGGATGTGCAATGAACAAGGGAAAGTTAAAGATGCTATCTTTGTTTTTCCTTTTCTTTATTTTTAAAACTTGCTCAAATCGAATAATATTGAGAAAATATATTATGAAGTCTAAGCAAGTTGAAAAAAAATAAGAAAATGGTGAGAAATTTTTAAGTATGATATAAACGGTCCAAATATTGAATTCATAAAGGGGATGATTGAGAGTAGGCAGAGGAAATGAGGTGTGTTTACTCATTGGTGACAGGTAATGTCCAACCAACAATCATTACCCATTTAGAATCCTAGATCATAAAATCCAACAAATCTATTTTATTAGCTTTTATGTTCACCATTTTTTCTTTATTAAAGTGTGGGAAAGCAGTATTATATGTGTACAATCCCAAACTTATTTGGTGTATTTATAGTTTTTAGCAAAAAAAATATTTGGATCCAGCTGGAAGAAAGAACATTACTACACTAAAGTTAGGTATTTCTTGTGGATTTCATTCTAGTAAAGTAAAAGTAAGAAAGTCAATATGAAGTTTGGTTATTTATCTCTTTAATTTGGATATCCCATTGCTTAAAGTTAGAGGAAATTGAGCTGAAAAAAACATTTATTTCCTATTTGTGCTTAATTAATAACTCTCTCTATAAATTTAAGGGTGTCATATGGAGAAAAAGACAAAATCAAGTGTTGCTTCTAAAAACAATTTCCCTCATAAGAATGTCCTAATTTAAACATTGATTTCTTTCATATAAGTTATCACTTATATGGTATTTGAAATACTAGTTTTTGTTAAGATCATTTAAAAATAAACTACTAAAAAACAATAAGAGACTGGAAAGGACCTTTATTTTAGAGTATATTTAGAAACAAAAATAAAAGGTGTGAATATATTAAATGCTACAAATTCTAATGAGAAACGGCATTGAAAGGAGAAACATAATATAAATTGGCAGTGATTTTCGGATTGAATTGAGGCGTTCTTATAAACTTATCAATCTACTTTTCGGCAAATTAAAACCATTTATTAGCTCCATCCCAGCAAAAAAAAAAAAAGGAAATCATTCAAACAATATTGACAAGGGCAATTTTTATTTATATTTTTTTTGCAAAGCAAAAAAAAAGCTGTCCACGTGAAATATAGATATAATTATAAGAATATATATATATTTTGAAAAGGTTTCATACACGATTGAAACATCAAATTTCCAGCTCGAACTCTTTGTTGTGCAATGAATATGTAAGATCAACGCTTTTGAGTCGTTCACATTTGTTTCTGTTATATAAATCAAACGGCGTTGCACGGAGAATAGAAAGAAAACCATAATGAATAATTGGACTTAATGCTCTAAGACCAAATAACAGACTAATTAGAGGCTATGTTAATTAAATTTTAAGTGACTAATCCGTGGATAAACACGAATTTTCTACCATTCTCTCCTTAATGGTGCTCAAAATTCTCCTTCAGGTGTTTTCCGGCCAACAGCATGTGACGGACTTGTGGTGTTTTCGAGTCATGTGGTGAATTCTCTCGAATTGAAGCTCGTAGATTGACGAGCTCGAAGAACGGCCACTGATCCAATGTGATGGAGATCAACCTATTCGCTTCTGAGGGTATATTATGTCCCTCTTAATTTGGTTTCCCTTGCTCCGACATATAGATATCTTTAGATTCCGAAATTCTTCCATGTTAGTTTTCTCTAATCGGAAGATAAGAATTTTCTAAGTATCCTTCGCAAAATCCCTAACTCAAACGGGTCTATTCGACCCCGGTCCCTCGGTTTCTACAGCATAGCCTTCAATCCGTTCAAAAATGTTACGTCGGACTGGATGCTTTGGAGAAGGTTAGGCTGAGAATACGGATTCGGTTTACTGACTTTTAACAGCTCTCAATAATTTATGTCCGAATTCTTGTACTTGATGATTTACTTTGTTTTGAAATCACCTAAAAGACCGACACCGTACTCGTAGGTGAATAAGAAACACTCGGTCTCAAAATCAGCAAAAGCAGAAGAGAAACTAACAAGTATTTATTATTATGTACGTTACACGATTTACATGTGAAGCTGATATGGGCCGGACCGAGCCTGAAATCAATAAACCCTAACACGCAAGCATGATTAAACGGCTTAGTAACTAAATGAAAGACGAATTAACCTAATTACATATTTTTAGTATTTAAATGTTAGGCATATAAGAAAATGCTATAGCAAAATTAACTCACAGAAAAATAACTACATACAATTCTCATTACTCCAAATTATAATATTGATTACATTTTTAATCCTTAATCACTGACCTTTTTGAGCTTGAAAACACTATTTTGGTACTCACACCACAGCTTTCCTGTAAATGTAGGATCTGCTGAAATACACGAACAACCCCAAAGCAAAAGTGCTGAGTCCAGCGAGCAACAGATAGTAGTAATCAAGATGAGCCCGGTTCAGATTGTTCGAGAACCAGCTATCCCTCCCGGCCCCGCCAGTAATTTCCTCAATAACTGAGATCAGAAAGCTACTCAAAAAACTCCCAACACCGAAAATACTAAGGTAAAGGGCGAGACCGACACTTCTCAGCTCCGAAGGGACTTGATCGTAAAAGAACTCTTGAAGACCAACCATCGTGAACACATCGGCAATCCCCGATAAGAAGTACTGAGGAGCCAACCACCATACACTCATTGGCACCGTTGCGCCTGGATTGTCAATGAGGTCAAACTCTTGGGCTGTTCTCAGCCGTTTGATCTCCACCAGGGCAGCAATCGCAATGGAGAGAGTGGATATAAACATCCCGGTTCCGATCCTCTGCAGCATAGTCACGCCGGCCGGTTGACGAGAAACCATCCTCGCGATCGGAACGAAGAGACGGTCGTATATCGGAACGAAGAGGATGATGGCCAACGAGACAACAGATTGGAGCGAAGCCGGTGGAATTTCAAAACCCGGCGTGATCGTTCTCTCCATCGTGGCGCCTTGCTTTGTGAAAAACGTTGGAAGTTGCGCGTAGACGATGCCGAAGACCAAGCACGTTGCCCAGATTGGAAAGAGCCGTAGCACAGATTTTGCCTCTTCGACTTCGGCGGCACTACAGACTTTGTAATCGAAGCTCACGTCATGTGGTGCCAGCAAGGCTTTGTTGAGGAACCTGGTGAACTAAAAGCTAGAGATTACGGAATAAAAAAACGATAATAAGAAAACACAAATTTCTTACTTGTATTGTCCACTGCTTTTGAGGGTCAGAACACCCTCAGATTCTTCTCGAATGGCTCGGTTTTGAAACGCCGCCTTAAATACCCTGCCTAGGCGCGAAAACGAGCCCTCCTCATCCCGCCTAATGCTATATCGATACGTTCTGGTTCCAAGCAAGAAGATAACCAAACCAACAGCCATCACAATGCACGGGATTCCAAACCCGAGAGCCCAACTGACATTGTCTTGGACGTAGCTCATGACCAGGACAGTTACCAAGGCACCCGAGCACAGACCAAAGTACCACCAGTTGAAGAACGAGCTTCTGGCCTTAAACTCCTTCGGATCTTGACCGTCGAACTGATCGGCCCCAAAAGCCTGAACGCAGGGCTTGTGTCCGCTCTGTGCAATGGCTACTAAGTATAACGAAGAGAAGAACAGTATCACTTGGAGCCCCGAACCAGAGGAGAATAAGGCAGATATAGACAGTAATCCCAGTCCCTGCACATTTGTTGGAGTTAAGCAAGCATGAGATAAGCATTTTCATACTTCCCTCACACTCGTTAATTATCGATCGAAGCGAGATGAAAAAAACACGAATTTTTTTGTAAGGAATCACCAATAAGACTCCTTTTAAAGAATTCATCCATTTCGTACACCCGATTTACCAGAAACACGATCTTCGCAGAACCCATAGCAGTAAATCACAATGATATAGCAGTCTGATACAATGTTATGAAGGTCTGATCACCATTTTTCTACAATTACAAATTTGATTCCATCAGATTTATAATGTTGGGGGATTCAGGTACCAGAATGTAGAGCAGCGAAGCGATGACGATTGTGCGGTACCGCCCAAGAAACGTGTCGGCCACGAAGGCTCCAGCGAGCGGCAGCAGCGACGCGGCGCCAGCCCAGGCGTTGACGTTGGCCGCCGCGGCCGCCGTGGACTGGCCGAGCGGCCCCGTGAGGTAGCTTATGAGGTTCGCCTCGATGCCGTAGTACGCGAACCTCTCCGCAACTTCCACGCCTTGTACGGACAACACAAACACGGCGATCAAATAATCGGAGAAGCTCAGTCAACGATTCACCAAATTCGCAACGATTGAAGAAAGGCTGATCGGAGAGTGACGCTCGATCCAGTTTCCGAAACTATTACACCAAAATGATCGCGAATGTAGTTGAAGTGAAGAAAGTAGTCGGAGATTCACCTATGATGAAAGCGGCGGATTGCCATCCGCCGGAGGTGGAGCGGAGAACGGGGAGGCCTTGGTGGTCGACGGCGGCGGCGGCGAAGGGGTTGAGCAGAGGGGCTTCGTGGTCGTTGAGCGCCATTGGAGTCAATTCGGTCACTCTCCGAGTCAGTAATTGAAGAAGGAGACTCAGACAAGACAAGACCAGATTTTTTCAGATTTTTTTTCCTATTTCTAGTCCACAGCTTTTGTGTCTGTGGAGATTTGCATGCATTTTAGAGTTCTAAGTTTTTTTTTTTTAATCTTAAAAGAGATTTATCCAAGATTATATGTATTCGTATTACAAGATATATTGTCACGGTAAAAATAACCGGCACTATTTATCGCAAGCAATATCAGCCAAGATTACATAGATACGCAATTCTTGCGTCACGAGAGATTGAACCCCGGATTTTATGAAGAATTCTATTGTAGTGGATTTACAACTAAGCCAAACAAGATCGATTGAGTTCTAAGTTTTAACAGCCACAACTTTTGATTCTTGCACTCTTTGATTTGATTTTAACATTTCCTTGCCACCATTAATCAAAAATGAAAAATATTTATTAGCCTTAAAAGTAGAAATCTCGAAGTGGGACGGGCCGCCCCCGAAAAGCATGACTGTCGGGTTCAGGGTTCAGCTATCTCGAAGTCAGCTCATGCCCGGGTTGCCCAATTCGTAGTGTTTTTTCTAAGCGGACAAAACCCGCCTATCCAGTTTGAACGGTCAATTAGTCCCTATTTTTTAAATAAATGATTCCATATTTTAAATAAAAATGAAGCAAATGCCCATTTGTAACACAGCGTTTCAAAAAAATGCCAATTTCTATTTTTAGCAATAAAAACCACCAACTAAATAAAATATAGACCAATATACCCTTATATATTTCAACGTGTTATATTAATGAGGGAAGTAATTACTTTTAAAATTAATTAAGTATCAGTTTTTTACACGTTTGAAAATGGAATCAAAACTGATTTTCTCCTTAATTGTAGCAAACAAGATAACTTAATCATATATATCCTTCCAAAGTTATTTTCAAAATTAAAATCCCTATTAATCAGTCTTTTCACGATAAAAAATAGTAAAAAATGAATATACAATTTGAATTTCGTATATCCGTTTCAAACATCACCTGTATATATATACACCAATTTTAAGCTGTAATATAAAGTACCAATGATTTTGTAAATATATATACGAATCTTGTGTATACATATGTCTATGTAATTTTAACGATTTTAATTTTAAAAACAAAATTTCAGAAGAAAAAAAAATCTCCCTTAATAATTTTCAAATATTTTCTCCCTATCAGTCAGTATTTTTACGAGTTACACTTACATGATTATGAAATTGTAATTATATTTACGGAAATTCAACCACAATATTATGTGTATTAAGCTGTAGAAATATTTACAAAATTAAATTGTAAAAATATTTACCAAAGTATAAGAAAGTTGTACTTACAAAACCGTAAATATATGAACAGATTTGAAAAAATGTAAATATATTTACGAAAGTATAAGAAAGTTGTATTCATAAAACTGTAAATATATGAACAATTATGAAAAATTATAAATATAATTACGAAAGTATTAGAAAGTTGTAATTAAATTATAAATATATGAACAACTTTGAAAAATTGTAAGATATATACAAAATATTCACGAATCTTATTTGTGTATAGATAAACCATATTCAAATTGTAAATTAAATTACCAAAAATCGATAAATTTGATTACGAATATTGAAGACTCGAATATGTAATTCCATTTGAGTATTCAACACGTAACATAAACGAAATTCAATTTCTTAACACTAAACTTGCCGACAGGCGTCCATCGCGACTGCCCATCATTCTCGGACGCAGATCATGAACAAAGGGACGACGTGCAGCCCAACAATCTACTACGAAATTCAAAGAACATATCGCGATTTCCGACAATGTTGTTTGGAAAAACGAGGCTTCGGCTTTGAGGTCTTGAACAACAGTGTTGAAGGAATTGACCTGTTGTCGTACAGGAACCTAGTGAATTCACCGTGAAACGCGGCTTTTAGCGCGTGGCCGAGAGCGAGCAGATGATGATGATCTTCGTTCATCGGAAAATATCCGTTGTTGAATCTTACGAATAGGCTCTGGGAATATGAATCGACACGTGGCGCGCTTGGCCGTGCTTCGCCGGATCATCCTGGCCGTTGATCCCGCCGTCAGATGGCTCTTTCAACGGCTGATGATTCGCTGCCTGAGACTCCAAGCTCTGATTCCCCAATTCCCCACCAGCATTCTCTACCACAGCCATGGAAGCTCTCCTCTTCACCACAAAAAAAAAAAAAAAAAAAAAATCTATCTTTGTTCTCTGTGATCAGTGAGGAGGCAATGACGAGCAGTGTGGAGGCGACGACGAAATGTGAGGAGGAAAGATGAGGAGGCGACGAAGAAAAGTGGTTGAAGGAGAAAATTTATTTTTGAATTAGAAATTAATTATTCAATATTTATTAAATGAAAACGTTATAAAAATGATAGAAATTGTCAACCGTAATAATTGCTAGACACAAATTTTGAAATTAAAATAAGTCATAAATAATTAAAACGAAAATTAGAAAATGTAATTAGTTTTAGGGTTAAAATAGTTCAAAATAGTTTATATGGGTACAAAACAGTTATTTGAAACTATGAGCATTTTTCTCAAACCTTAAGTGGTTTTTGGACATTTTGTGAGTTTTCTAAAAAATTAAATTTAAATAAGTGGGGCAAAACATCCTATATGCATGAAGGCAAAATTTGAGATATTTTTCTGAACGTGGAAACATGTATATATAAATATATATATATATATATATATATATATATATATATATATATTACAACCCAAGTATGTTTGGCAGTTTTTCAGTTACCGAACCAAAGCCATTATAATGTAGCATTAGCTCGCCTTCTTGTCTCCAGACTGACAAGGCATGTTTTCGGCCCGGTCCTGCTTTCGGGAAAGCTCGCTTTTGTTTATCCAAGCAAACCTAACTCATGTCTCAGGCAGCATCGGGCTCTCTAGCTAAGCTCGCCTTACGTCGTCTCTGGACTTACGGCCTTTTTCTCAACTCAGTTCCGCTTTGGAAAAGGGGAAGCTGAACCCGCCTGGTTATTGAATGCCTCCACCCAATCCCGATTCCCCCTTATTTAAAGAACGCCTGATTCTCAGGCCAAACCCTGAACTAGACCGGACCAGAACTGGACTAAAACCGTGTTTCGGTGCCAAAACCTTCACCCTTAAGCGAGAGAGGTTATGTTATGACAGGGATGATTTCTTCTTCCAAATAAATCTTTAAATGATTCTTATGCTTCGAATTAACAAAGAATCTAATAAATATACAAGGATATTTTTTATCGAATAAATCAATAAGGATTTTATTTTGATCGAAAAATTGTTTGACGATTTATCATACGAAATATAACAATCAATAATACATTTTTAATGTACAATGACTCACCTTGTGTACAGGCTGCAAATATGCACAAATCTCACGCTGAATCTTTCCTGTAAACGTATGATCTGCTGAAAAACACGAACAACGCCAAAGCCAGAGCGCTAAGCCCAGCGAGCATCAAGTAGTAGTAATCGAGATGGGCCCGGTTCAGATTGTTCGAGAACCAGCTGTCCTGGTCAGCACCGCTGGTAACTTCCTCAATAACCGAGATCAGAAAGCTACTCAAAAAACTCCCAACCCCGAATATACTAAGGTAAAGGGCAAGACCGACACTTCTCAATTCCGAAGGGACTTGATCGTAGAAAAACTCTTGAAGGCCGACCATGGTGAACACATCGGCAATTCCTGATAATAAGTACTGAGGAGCCAACCACCAAACACTCATCGGCACCGTCGCACCCGGTCTGTCAACAAGGTCAAACTCTTCTGCTGTTCTCAGCCGTTTGATCTCGATCAGGGCCGCGATAATCATGGTGAGAGTGGATATGAGCATCCCAGTTCCAATTCTCTGTAGCATGGTCACGCCGGAGGGTACGGCGGAAAGCGCTCTGGCGATGGGGACGAAGAGGCGGTCGTAGATGGGAAGGAAGACGATGATACCGATTGAGACAAATGATTGGAGCGAAGCTGGTGGGATTTCAAACCCTGGTGTGATCGTTCTCTCCATTGTGGCACCTTGCTTTGTGAAGAACGTCGGTATTTGGGCGAACACTATGCCAAAGACCAAGCACATCGCCCAGATTGGAAAGAGTCGGAGTACGGATTTTGCTTCTTTGACTTCGGCGACGCTACAGAGTTTGCTACCGAAGGCCGCGTCTTTTGGTATAAGTAAGGCTTTGTCAAGGAACCTAATGGACTGGAAGCTCGAGCTTACGGAAGTTAAAGACAATAATTAAAAAAAATGCAAATTCCTTACCTGAACTGTCCACTGCTTTTGTCAGTCAAGACACCCTCAGATTCCTCTCGAATGGCTCGGTTCCGAAACGCCGTAGCAAACACTCTGCCAACGCGCAAGAACGGGCTCTCCTCATCTCGGCTAATGCTATACCGATACATTCTGGTTCCAAGCAAGAAGATAACCAAACCAACAGCCATCACAATGCACGGGATTCCAAACCCAAGAGCCCAACTAATAGTGTCTTGCACATAGCTCAAGATCACGTTAGCAACCAAGGTACCCGCACACAGGCCGAAATACCACCAGTTGAAGAACGAGCTTCTGGCCTTGCACTCTCTCGGATCTTGCCCGTCGAACTGATCCGCCCCGAAAGCCTGAACACACGGCTTGTGCCCGCTCTGTGCAATGGCCACTATGTATAGCGAAGAGAAAAACAGTATCACTTGGAGCACGGAACCAGAAGGCAAAACGGCAGACAGAGACAACAAACCCAGTCCCTGAATGATATAAGAGTTTCAATACTTCATTCAGTCGGATTATTAAAGGAAAATATAAGCGCAGTGAGTGGATTCAAGTACCAGAATGTATAGCAGCGCAGCTGCGACAATGGTGCGATAGCGCCCGAGAAACGTGTCCGCAAAGAAGGCTCCCGCGAGCGGCAAGAGCGACGACGCGCCGGCCCAGGCGTTGACATTCGCCGCGGCTGCTGCCGTGGACTGGCCGAGCGGTCCCGTCAGGTAGCTTATGAGGTTCAACTCAATGCCGGAGAAAGCAAACCTCTCCGCAACTTCCACGCCTTGTACAAACACATCACCGGCGAAGCTCAGTCCAATAAAGCAATTACACACCGAATTCGCAATACAAATTTGAAGAAAGTTCATCAGAGTTTTGGTGATTAAGCAGAGAAGCTCGATCCAATTTCCGAAACTAAAAGAATGAAGAAAGTGATCGGAGATTCTGTGGCTCACCTATGATGAAGCCGGCGGATTTCCATCCGCCGGAAGTTGATCGGAGAACGGGGCGGCCTTCGTGGTCGACAGCTCCGGCGACGCAGTGGTTCAGCAATGGGGTTTCGTCGTCGTTCAGCGCCATTGGAATGGAGTCAACTTGGTCACTCACAGTCGCCGCCAGTATAAGGAGGATTATGCAAAGAAAATTATTATTTACTACTTACTAGTGTACCATTCCGCTATAAAAAGAGTCAGAGTACCTGTCTGACGCAATTAATTTAAGTTTATCGTTATTGGGTATGTTTGTCACAGCTTATTTGGCCTATAAACTAAATCGCTTTTCAGGTATTTGGTAAATTGTTTTTGTAAAAAACAAAAAGCGAGATTTTAGATTTTTGTACAAAAAACGTAGGATTTTGTAATTTTTTACCAAACGCTATTTCTTTTTTCTTTTGAAAGTAAAAACGCTATTTCTAACCTGTCTTCCTATAATCATTCTTCCAAATTAGAAATAAATTATTTCAAAAATAAATATTTAAAATATCAATTGTGACATCTGTAATTTCAACTGACCAATCTTCAATACGTTTCGGTCATTTTTGTCGTTTTCCAGGCTAAGATGCTGATTGTTTAGCAACTATCATTTTAAGTTTTAAGCATTTATATCGTCACTTGTTATTAAGCATATAATATATTGTCGTTTTATTTGTTTTCACAGCTTTATATATCGTTTCCGGTTAAGAATATACCATTTTTATCGTTTGTTTGCTTTCAACCATTTTATGTCGCTGAAATGGCTATTTTAGCCTTTTCTGCGTTTTTTAACCTAGTAAAGGCATAGAATGATGTATATTCAATCTCCTGTTCTGAGATTATATATATATACACTTACGGAATTGGCAAGTTATAATGATCATGATCATCTATGCATAATGTATTTATGGTAAAATTTTAAGGGATAATCACAATAAAAATACTTAAAGTTTGCTTAATTGAGACAATAAAGTTCAAAGTAAAAAAAGTGTCGTCGAATGCGGAACTATCTTTAAAATTAAAGATTGATAAATAAACTATTTTTATACTTTTTTCGATTACCCCCTACAATATATTAATTAATTATTTATATTTCAATATATTAATTAAGTATTTTGATCCAAAATACGTTTGAACTTTGAATTAACGCACAACTCAAATTTTCATTAAATTGTGTCAATTGTCAAGGAAATTCCACTTGTTTCATGTTATTTTGGCTATTTGCGAATTTGCTTGCTGATTTGGGAGGAATTAGTATTTTTAGGGTTTGTGAAATATTTTTAGGGGAAACTCGCAAGGTATGCTTGAGATTTACATTTTATGTTTATGGTTTGTTAAATTTTCAACTTGTATGTTAAACTTGATGATTATCATTTGTTACGATTTTGGACTATTATGTTTATATTTCTAGTTTGTACTCTATGTTTGTAGTTATGTCTGTATTTTGTACTTTAAGACTTTATTATGATGCCTACTTTATTTTTCTATGTTATGTTGACACTTGACATAATGTTATATTCTATGTTTATGACTTTGTGTAATATTATGTGTTTTCATAATATTATGATTTATGAATGTGTTTTATTTATTAAATAGGTAATTTATAAACTATCTATCATATATATAAATATATGATTTAAATACTTATAATATTTTCCGAAATATCCGTCGATATTTCGATCGGCAAGCGATATATCCGTGAAATAATGCGATATTATCGGCAAGCGATATATCTTTTTCATCGGATTTATCCATCGGCATGCCCGTCGGCAAGCGACATATCCGTAAAATGGAGAGTGCGAAATGATATCGATATCGATATCTAAAACCATGGTCAAAATATTGTACTTCCTTAAAAATGTTTAAACCATTTACTATTTTACCAATGTAGTTGTTTTGTTTTTTATTTGAGGGTGATCCACACCATACGTGTGCAGTCATTCTCATGGGTCCCATCCCACGTGAGAGGCCATCCCTTGGTGTCAGGCATAGCATTTATGCGAGTGTGATTGTGTGGAAGTCACACAAGTTTGGCCAAACTATTGGGTAGTTGTTGGCCTCTCAATGATAAGGACGCAACGTCTTCAGATCGGTCACATTCACAAACACCCTTCTCTTTCCAAACCATATTGTTATTATTTTTTTAAAGATATTATTATTATTATTATTATTATTATTTGAGGGCTTCATTATTGAATTTATTATAGAGCACAGCAAACACTAATTTACAACATTAAAAATAAATAGTTAAGTACAAAGAATGGTGCTTGAGAAAGTTGGACGTCGACGATTGAGTAACAACGATAGCACTAATCGAGAAATGTCTAAGAAGTCATGAACAAATCTTTCTGCAAGAAGTGAGTGATTGTCTAATAACGAGTAAGGAATATGCGTCTTTCTCCAAATATTATTTATTTAACGCAAAATTCATTATAGATACTCCTTATTGTATATTTAGTAAATTGCTAAGGTTGTTCAATGATTTAGATTAGAGGTGTGCATGGGTTGGATTGGATCGACCTGGGGTAAAAAATGAACCCACCCAATCTCATTGGGTTTTGGAAAAGCGACCCAATCCGACCCAAAATTTTTGAAGGCCTAATCCAACCCAACCCGAAAAAGTCTGGGTTGGGCTTTGGACTAACCTAATATAAAAATTAAAAAATTATTGAATAACACTGATATTTAAACCGTCAATCAATGAACATAAGTTTAATATAATGTTTTTAAACATCCAATTCAAAAACTAAACGTTATGATAGTCTTAAACATTCAATAACATAAGTGGGGAACATAATCGTAAACTAAACTCTTGGGTTGGATTTTTTTTTTTGCACATCCTTAATTTAGATAACTAGAGTAATGTTTTGATAAAAAAAATAATTATGAGTCAAATTAACTCAATAGAATTTAATCAATGTTTTATTTATATTTTTATTTGATCACTTTATTCTCAATATTACGTTTTTCGTTTACTATTTGGTGTTGGGCCCAGGCCTTCCCAAAGACTTAATTTATTAATAATTGTTCAAGTTGAACTTATTTTTAGATTTTAGTTAGGCGGGTTTTTCATGATAAGATAAAGATTACAGACGAGCACTACCGGCCCTATACTAAGGCCATTGAGGCACATGCTTTAGGCCTCCTTCCTTTAGCAACTTTAAAGCTTAAATAAACGGCCCGAAAAAGTTTAATTGAGGCACATGCTTTAGGACATTTAAAAGTTTAAGGCCCCAAAAAAATCACTATTAAAACTATTTTATATAATTTAATTGTGTTATTTAAATGTGTTTCTTACTAAGTAGAATCAATTTCGTTTATGTAATTTTTGTGATTTTCTATTAACTTATTAACTTATTGATAACTAATGATATTTATGCATAGTTTTTTTAACTTACAAATGATTACGATTTATTTTTTATTTATGTAATTTGTATGAGTAATAACAATTTAACTTACCTCGGTTCCTTATTATCTCATGGCCGGCCCTGTAGACGAGGAAACTCATGCCAGGAAAAATCCCTGGGTGTAGGTTGACACGTTGAGTTTATACTCTATATAATAGCATGGTACTTGTTCAATAACAATAATAATAATAAAAAAACAGAAATTATGTCATTTGTTGTTTCTCGTTTATTTGGTATATATATACTACCGTATACAATTTCACTATATTTATGCTTGTGTAGATCTTATTTGGTTAGGCAGATTTTGATTTATTATATTTAAAGAGTACATTGAACCAGATGTAGTTAGTTTTGGAGACATGAAAGTGATGATGCAATGCAATTCTGAAGCTGGAATGGATAACTTTGAGCCTATTTAAAAATAAAATAAAAAATAGATTGGTCGTCAGTTTGTATTTTGTTGTATTTTTATTGAGGGAGTATATTCACACTTTCAGTGATAAGACATGAATGACGTTGACTTGTTGAACAGAACAAGAAACCCATGACTTTGACCATTCAAATTTATTAGTCAATATACTTTGTTGACTTGCATTTGATCCCTAACTTAGACAAATCATGTCGTTTTTCTCTCTAGTAATTGTGTAGTTGTATTATACTTTGTCCGTTTACTTCACGAGTCGTTTTCATCTTTCTTACATGTGCTATTTCATGCGATTTTTTCACACCCAGATCCAAAAACATCTTGTTTTCGACATTTCGTGTCGTTTTTCTGATTTAATGTCGTTTATAAGATTGTCTTGTATGATTTCATGTCGTTTCTTCTACCTCCATTGCTACTTCACTTTGATGATATTGTCACGCATAACTGGGACGAGGATGAACCAAGTCAAGCTCTACGTCCGGATTGAGCTGAAATCGGTCCGGACCGGTTACCCTGTTTCAGTCCTAAAGGGCCCTACCATAATCGTTATTTCTTTTTCTTTTGAAAGTAAAAACGCTATTTCCAACCTGTCTTCCTATAATCGTTCTTCCAAATTAGAAATAAATTATTTCAAACATAATTATTTAAAATATCAATTCTGACATCTGTAATTTCAACTGACCAATCTTTAGTACGTTTCCGGTCATTTTTGTCGTTTTCCAGGCTAAGATGCTGATTGTTTAGCTACTATCATTTTAAGTTTAAAGCATTTATATCGTCACTTTTTATTAAGCATATAATAAATTGTCGTTTTTTTTTGTTTTCACAGCTTTATATATCGTTTCCGGTTAAGCATATACTATTTTTGTCGTTTGTTTGCTTTAAACCATTTTATGTCGCTGAACGGGCTATTTTAGCCTTTTCTGCGTTTTTTAACCTAGTAAAGGCATAGAATGATGTATATTCACTCTCATGTTCTGAGATTATATGTGTATATATATATACACACTTACGGAATTGGCAAGTTATAATGATCATGATCATCTATGCATAATGTATCTATGGTAAAATTTTAAGGGATAATCACAATAAAAATACTTAAATTTTGATTAATTGGGACAATAAAGTTCAAAGTAAAAAAAGAATGTCGTCGAATGTGGAACTTTCTTTAAAATTAAAGATTGCTCAACAATGAACACAAGATTAAAACAAACAAGTAGGATTACTTATTATATCGATAAACAACTACGAAGCATCATTTCTTGGCATGTGTGCACTCCCATGAAATTCATCAAGCAAACAAGAGTAACTAAAAGCAAAAAACAAAGGCAAAATATTACATGGGATCACACATCAACAAGGATCGAGTTCGATGATTGGAGTCCGTGGCGCAAAAACCGGGTCTTGTTGACGGCTTGACGTACCTCGCACACTTTACCAAATACTCTCTAGTCTCTACAGCCATAACCGGAAGGGAGAGAGAATCACACTGGTGGTCTAAACATGATTACAGAAATATGAGTTCCATCTGAGTCTGAGCCTGTTCAATCCAGGATGGTGTTGACCTGTAAGAAAATGAAAATCAGTATTCTTTGTCCCATGCTCTGAAACTAAAACTAAAAGATAGACTTACAATGGAAAAATGCCGTAGATACAAATATCACGAGTTTCTATGGTGTCATCCAAGTTAAACATGAGCGACTTAAGGATGGTGTGCTTCGCTTGATCATCAATGGCGACCAAGTCGAGGGAAAGAACAGCGTCCTCGTACAAATCCGACCTATTGAAGCCTCCCACATTGACCACGCAGAGCCTCAACTTCTCAGACTTCTTCGGCAACCCACAGATCGCATAGTCTGTGCGAATCATACGCATTCCTTGATCATTTTTGCGCGGCGGAATGAGTTCCCCGCCCTCGTATTTCTCTAACATTCCGTCAACAATTCTACCCTCAGGCGAGAACAAAAAGTCACCCTCCTTCACCCAAACATGCGGCTCCCCGTACCCTAGTTCGAGATTACCAGTTTCGCACTCGACCCAAACAGAAGCTTTGCTCTGATAAAGGAAGGAGCCGACCTCAGTGTCCATAAAGAGATTGTTACCGTCAACGTAGAAGTGACTCAGCTTAACCAATCTTTTTCCCCAAGGATAGTCGGAATCGGGACGAACCGGAAAATTAGTGAAATCGAGGGGAGGGTCCGGCAAAGTCGACCATCTGTTGGATTCGGGATCGTAGAGCTCGAAATTGTTCCCGCCAGGGGCGAATTGGGTAGAAAACACACAGATTCGATCCTTGATCCAAACCGCTTGAGGGTGGACTTTGGGGAAATTCATTTTGGATATCTCCCGCAGCTCCTTTAGCGGAGAGGATAAATCGCGAGGCGGTAATTCCAAGGAGAATGAGCGAGTCTCCCAACCTCTATCATCACATTGGTGGCCGCCGAACATGTAGAGGGTACCACCTTTGACAGTGAAGGCCATCCACAGCGGCCAATCTCTGGATATTCGAATGGGCGGAAGAATATTATTAGAATCATGCTTGGCGAGATCAATAGTGTAGATATAGTACTGATATTCACTCCAAACAACAGGCAGGAGAACGATACACACTTGCTCCGATTCCACATCGTTCATGGACAAATCTGCGACAGAGCAAATTACATAGATTATCGATTGCCAGCGAGCATGAAACCGAAAAATAAATAGCAAAACAGAGATCGGGATTCTGACCTGTTCTGGAAATCGATTCGCCAAGCTCTGCATAGTACTGATATTCACTCGAAAAAACACACACTTGCTCCGATTCCATATCGTTCATGGAATTCTGACAGAGCAAATTACATAGATTATCGATTGCCAGCGAGCATGAAACCCAAAAACAAAGATCGGGATTCTGACCTTTTCTGGAAATCGATTGAGGAGATTCGTCAAGCTCTGCATATCATTGATAACCAAATTTACAAATCTGAAACCGAAAAATAAATAGCAAAACAGAGATCGGGATTCTGACCGAGGATTGGCGTTCTGGTTTTACGGTTTGAAGAAAAATTAGGGCTTGCTTGCATATTTGATTTTAGGATTTGGCAGAAAAAATAGGGCTTTTTACATGTTTTAGTTTGAAAGTTTGATTTTTCAATTTTGATTAAGGGTTTGACAGAAAGTTTGATTTAGGATGCTCAGACCTGATTTTGTCTCGTTCCATAACAACAATCACGATTCTGATTCCGTTTTGGTTAGACTATGGGCTATCGAGAAACTTGAGCTACATATAAATCAATGATGCTGCTCAACTACATCTCCGTCGCATCATTCATTGATGTTATGTGTTTTTACAAATTTTATATGGTACATAGGTCTTGTTTCGTAGAGATATTTTAAGAATAATTCAGTTGTATCTGAACATATATTCTAGATTATTACTTGGTTTATTGTAAGAATTATATTAGGTAAATTTTACTTATTTGTAAGGACTTTTATGTTAGTATGAACCAACATAAATTGTCCTTACAACACTTAAAATTTGTCTTTGATTTATATATAAAAAAAGGGGCAAATAGTCAAATAGCCAAACTTCAAACTCTAATTAGCCAAATAGCCAATGTTTTTACTAATATTGTCAAATAGCCAATTAACTATGTTAATAAATCACGAAAGACCTGATTACCCTTGTATTAACGTGGTTAATTTGTTTAAAAATAATAATTATTTTTTAAAAAAAAAAATTATTTTTTTTTTGAAAAAAAAAATAATTTTTTTGTTAAAATTTTAATCACGATTTTTTATTTTTAAACAAATTAACTCCGTTAATACACATTAATACGTTTATTAACATATTAACGTGGTTAATTTGTTTAAAAATATATAAATTTTTTTCAAATAAAATAAATAAATTTTTTGTTAAAATTTTAATCACGATTTTTTATTTTTTAAACAAATTAACTCCGTTAATATACATTAATAAACGTATTAACGTAGTTAATTTGTTTAAAAATAAAAAACCTTGATTAAAATTTTAACAAAAAAAATATTTTTTTTTCAAAAAAAAATAATTTTTTTTTTCAATAAAAAATTATTTTTTAAAAAAATAAATTAACCACGTTAATACCGTTAATATGTTAAAAGGGTATTATAGGTATAAAATATGTTATTAAATAACTATTTGGCTATTTCACAAAGAAAAATAAAAGGTTGGCTATTTGGCTAATCAAACATTTCAATTTGGCTATCTCATGCTATTTCTCAAAAAAAAAATCCTTGTAAATACCCGAAGATTGTTTGGGGAATCATAAATAACAGACCTTAGCACCAAAAAACTGTCCTTGAAACAATAGAAAATTGTCCTTCAATCACTCAAAGCTTGAAACACCAAAAAACTGTCCTTGACACACCAAAAGAAAAGTGTCCTTCACGTACCCAAAAAAGTGTCCTTTATATACCTAAAAGTGTCCTTAACAAATATAAAAAGTGTTCTTGGACAACCCAAAAATTATCCTTCCAAGTCCAACACACAAAAACTGTTCTTTAAACACCTAAAATTTATCCATGAAACACCTAAAAATTGTCCTTCACATACCCAAAAAACTATCCTTCAAACACCAAAAAACTGTCCCGGGAATAATAAATTATTTTCCTTGAAAAACCCATAAACTATCCTTAAAATACCCAAAAACTGTCTTGGGAATCATAAAGAATTGTCCTTGAAACACCCACAAACTGTCCTTGAAACACCAAAAAACTGTCCCGGAAATTACAAATAATTGTCATTCAAGACAGTTGATTATGTGTTCTCTTGACAATTTTTTTTTTTGTTCACGAGACAGTTATTGAGTTTTTCTTTAGACAATTTTTTGCGTTATCCTGGAGAGTTTATAAGGATAATCCACAATCGATTAATCAGATTATCTTTGAAAATTGTCTTGAAATATTCATAAAATTGTCCTAGAAACACCTAAAAATTGTCTTCAACAAACGCAAAAATGAAACACCCAAAATTTGTCCTGTAATTACACAAAAATTGTCCTTGAAACACCCAAAAACTGTCCTTGCAACACCCAAAACTGTGCCGGGGCGGGGATCATAAATAATCGTCCTTCAGACACTTACAAACTATCTTTGGAAGACCAAAAAACTAGACAGTTCATGGGTTAATACGGGACACTTTTTTGTGTGTTTCGTGGACAGTTTTTATGCGTTATTTGGAGCTTTTTTTTTTTTTTTTGTGTTTCATGGACAGTTTATATAGGTTATCCGGGACAATTTTAGGTGTTTCTTGGACAGGTTTTATGTGTCATCTGGGACAGTTTATTTTATGTTTCACCTAGACAGTTTGTTTGTTTTTTTCTTTTTTTCATGGACAGATTTTTCGGTTAGTTTCTACCAAAAACTGCCCGGGGTAACACAAAAAATGTTCTTGGAATTTATCAAAACCGTTCATTTAACACACAAAAATCAATAAATTTTTAACATTACCTTTTCTAATATTTTTTTTATAGATTCATATATCAACATTAGTTCATGAAAACTAATTAGTGTAAATTAACTAAAACTTATACTTTATGATTACTAAATATTTAGAAAGATAAAAATACAGATATAACTTGTTGTATTTATAATCAGACAAAGGGTAATAATTCATATAGTTACATCAGATATAAATTTACATGTATGTTTCCTTTATTTATGATTATTTCGTTATCATTCCAAACCCGACGCTGACTTCTTTATTTTCCCATGTCCCAGACATTACCAAATTGCTTCTTCAGAAGTCGATCCATTCAATTAACTGTAAAACGAGAAACGAAAAATGATTAATCTTTGCAATTCTAAAATTTCCGAATTCAATCTTTCACTCTTCACATAGCAGTGCTATAATATCATTCATTAGTTTGATATCTAATTGAAATAACATAACATAAAATGACCCAAAACGAATAGTTTATTCAGAGAAAATATATTCCACAACTAAACACCAATTAACATCTCTTGACTTAAGGTTGCGCCGCTGCCGGAATTGTTTTAAGGATGAAGGTATCGGCATACAGAGGGTAGATCTTCCTGATCATACCCTTGATGCATTTCCAATAGGAAAAGTCAACCATATTCCCGTCCTTTTGAACGATGAAGATACACCGTGCTCTTTCGTATTGGAAATGAAAAGAAAGAAACAAAAATCTAACACAAAAACCTCAGACGCACGAAAATCGCTCCTGTGCCCATTTAAAATCTCAATAAAACATAATTGAATATCAAATTATTAATATAAAAAATGTGTAAAAAAGATTAACAAAATTATTGTTTTGAACAAATGTTACGAGAAGTACCAATTTATTATTTATAAAAACTAAGTATAACATGTAGATTGGAACACACTAGAATATGAGATCAAGAACTCAAAACAAAGTAGCACAAGTCAAACAGTAGAGGATTTAAACTCAATAGCGGAAGGGAACATGGGGTTCCAGGACTTAAGCGAAATAATCTTCCCTAAAAAGCCCAGATTAATCTGCCAAATCCCAAAATCAAAACTTAATAATCAAACATGCAAGCCCTAATTTTTCAAACCCTATAATCAAAACTAACATAAAATCTTAAAACTTTGGGGATCAAAGCTAACATAAAATCCTAAAACGAACCTCTGAAAGAGAGCCATGATAGAGCAGAGGCGATCCAGTGAAGTTGGAAACCGCTCTGGTGTGAACCAGCTGAACGCGAACCAGTGAAGAGAGAGAGGGAGGAGTGAGAAGAGTAGAAAAATCGTAACTGACGAGAGAGAGAGAGAGCAACCTGAGCGTGAGGAGAAAAGTCGTTCGTCCGGGAGGGTCGGGGATGAGTTGGGTCAGAGCAACCTGAGCGCGAAACTGACCTCGAACTGCAACGGTGCTCTTTCTACCGTGAGGTTTCGTGATTTGGGGAGAGATTGTCATAGTGAAGGCAAGGGTTTCGTCGAGGGAGCGAGTGCCAGAAAAGAAAGGAGAGAAACTGATTTCAAAGGATAGAGCTGCGACTCGCGACGATACTGTGCAAGTCGCGACTCGTCGCGACGGTTTGGCGGGAATCGCGACGCGTCGCGATTGAAGGGCGAGAATCGCGACCAGTCGCGATCACGTGGCTTAATCGCGACGGCTGGGGATCGATCCGCGTGAAGCGATGGATGGCCAGGATCTCGCCACGTCAGTGATCCGAGGGTTGTGAAAAATTGTGTTTGTTGGTGGCGAAAATAACACACTTTTTACCCGAAATTAATTACCCAACCACAATTTTTACCCACTTTACTCGAATTCCAACCCAAAAATTTCAAATTTCAATATTTTTCACCCAACTTTATTCACCCACTTCACCCACCTCAATAATTATTCACCCACCCAACTCTCTCCTCAAATCCTATAAATACCACCTCTCCCACCCTCATTTCCTCACCAACAATCTTCCAACTCTCTCTCAAATTCTCTCAACTCTCTAAGTTTTTTCCCTCTAAAGCTCTCAAGTTCTCAAATTTCCCATTATGTCTCGAAGAAGCGGTGGTAGTTCCGGGGGTCGTAGGGCGGCTAGGGATTTGTTTCCTGATTTTAATGCCGGGGAGCAATCGCAACCTACGCCCGAGGGCTACATTCCCGTTGTAGAAACACTTCCCTCCCCACCAAATCCAAATTATCCGACGCACGTTCCGGCATCAAATCCAACCTACGCCCGAGATCCATTTTTTGAACTCTTGTTTCAAGGAGGACCCGCCGACGACCGTATGGAGGGCCCATCTCAACCGCCGGAGGAACCGCCTCAAAGACGCAATCTTGCCGAAGAGGAGGGCCCACACCGTTCCTCTGTTGTTGGCTCGTACCACGATGGTTCTCCACTCTCGATCAACGAAACCGGCGAAGGCTCCGTCCAACGTCCTCGACGTGCTCGACGTCCGCGACCGGAAACGGGGTAATTATTTTAATTATTATTATTTTAATATTATTTTTATTATTATTATAATTATTTTAGAATAAATAATTAATTTGCCACGTCTCTTGAAAGTCTTAGTATGCTCTGTGGTTGCGGTTCCGACTGATCTTCCACATCAGAAACGAATTTTTTGAGATTTAATAATCATTTAATCTTATTAATTTAATTAAACTTTATATGGTTACTTAATAAGTTAAAAACCTTCCAATTTAATTTAATTATTTTATTTTAATTAATTAATTTGCCACGTCTCTTGAAAGTCTTAGTATGCTCTGTGGTTGCGGTTCCGACTGATCTTCCACATCAGAAACGAATTTCTTGAGATTTAATAATCATTTAATCATATTAATTTAATAAAACTTTAAATGGTTACTTAAATAAGTTAAAAAAATTAAAAAGGTAATTTGTATGTGTGATAATAATTATAAAGTTCTTATTGGATTACGCGGTGTCTTAGAAAGATTGGTTTTTAAATAAGGTTTGCTTTGCAATCTCCTCCAAGCTAGCCTGGGAACCTCGGGGAGTTCTGTCTAGAAAAGCTTGGGCCTAAAGCGAGATCATAGCATCCTTTCCAGTCGATCTGGCCGTGGAACCTCGGGGAGTTCCGTCCAAAAGAGTTTGATAATTATTTTCACACATAAGAAATACCATTTTAATTTTGTTAACTTTTTTATTTAACTTTTAATTAAATCAATATGATGAATAATAAACTTTATGACATTTAAATTTTTGATTTTCCTTTTGTTTTAATAGAGTTAATCCTCATGGCTTGGCGTGGGGACGGCCAAACACGGCCCCGGTGTGGAAATTTTTTCACGAAGATCGGCACATCAACGATCGAGGCGAGCGTGTTAAAAATGCCACATGCAAAAAGTGCGGGACAATTCTAGACGGAATGGGGGAGCGGGGAACCGGATACTTAAACCGACACGCTAAGGAGATTCAACGGGAATAAGGTGGTGGAAGATTCAACGGGACAGATTTCCGCTATTGGCAAGAATGGCGAGGGATATACTGTCCATCCCCATTTCCAGCGTTGCTTCGGAGAGCGTTTTTAGCACGGCTCAATATCTCATCAACGACCGGCGGGCGTCAACCACCAACACACACGTCGAGCAGATTGTGGTGTTGAATGATTTGTTGTTCAACCCCCCCGTGATTGCCGAACGCTCCGAGCCAAGCGATCTGGAGATAATGACGGAAAGATTCAACGCAATGTTCCCCGAGTAATGATGTGCTCTTTCCTCTCTTGGTTTTATGTCCCTAAGGAGGGTTTTACAAGAGAGGTTTTAGTGAGGCATCTTGTAATATTTACACTGAATATTTACAGCTCTCTTCCACCTTATTGTAATATTCACAATGAATAATACAACTTCTTTTTTTTAATATCTCGTCTTATCGTATTTAATTATATATTTGTTGATTAAATTTGTTCAAATTATTAATATGTTACAAATTAATATTTATTAACATATGTTACAAATTAAAAACGAACATATAAATCAAACTTATTAATATGTTACAACTTACAAAATAATAATATAACATATTTAAATATTAATTTTGAAATAAATTAATTACAAATAATTATTATAAATAATAAAAATATGTAAATATAGTTTTGAAATTATTGATAAAGTTTGATAATAAAATTCGGGTAAAAACTAAGTAAGTTTAACACTGGAAAAAACTAGATACATATGCCACAAAGTAGAAAAATCAAAGAAATCCAAACATCTCGCCTCGGTCGCGATTATTCGCGACGCCGCCAGTCGCGACTCGTCGCGACGCCGCATCTCGCGATTTTGGCGATCCTGATCGCGACGAGTCGCGACGTCGCCAATCGCACCTCTACAAAGGAACCAAAAATAAAAATAAAAATAAAACGTGAAGAGAAAGAGAAGGGAGAGAGAGTGGAGGGAGAAATGGGTGACTTAGTAAACCAAGGGTAGGATTGTCCCAAAATGGGTAAAGTTTAGAATTATATATTTTTTGAATCTTGGTTCAAAACTTAAATTATGGTATTTTTTTAGGCTATTTTTACAAGTTACAAGTGGACGAAATCTACCCCCAATATCCTATATATAATAATAACTTAACAAGATAAACTGTAAATCCGAAGAATTGGTAAAAGACCTCATCAAAGACGAGATGTCGTTTCGCTGACTACCTTCGTTATAACATTCTATTTCTTTTTCATTTCATTTTAATTTCGTTACTCTCTTTTCGCATTATTTTTAAATCTAAAGCAATTGGAATGGCGATTTTTCCCTTTTCGTTTACACTGTATTTTACAAAATCTCGAATTTACCCTTGTGGTGGTTAGTATATTATAATTTTGTAATAATATTTCCTATTTATTATTTTCTCGTCTCTTCGGCTTCCCCTCTTTTTCTCTCCAAAACCGACCCTCTTTGATCCTTTAATATTTCCGATATAATATATATATATATATATTATCTCTTAAATTACAGTATTCAATTTTTCTTTTGCAAAGATATCAATATGCATTAAAACTGAAGAACCATTAAGATACAATCCAATACATTTTGTGAGGGAAACTTGAGAAAATGGCTCAAAAAAAAAATACCACAATTGAACTTTTGAACGCATTTAAAAAAATCAACGTTTATAAACTTTGTCCAATTTCAGACGATTTTACCCCTGATTAATTAACTCTTAAATTGTCCCTAAATTACCAAAAACTGTCTCCAAGGATCATAAGAAACTGTCTCAAGAATGTTAATTGTACAACCTCTCCAATGTTAATCATGGGTAAAATCGTCTGAAATTGGCAAAGTTTAGAAACATTGATTTTTTTAAATGCGTTCAAAAGTTCAATTATGGTGTTTTTTTGAGCCATTTTCTCAAGTTTCCCTTTTGTAATTCATTTTGATAATTATTTGCGATCTTCTAATTAGGTAGATTTAATAACTATTATTGTTGAATTATCTCATTTTTTCTAATAAAAATTAACCCCTTCAAAAATATTTTCCTTGATCCGCCATTGATAACCGATGACTCAGTGGAAGGGAGAAAAGAGAGAAAATGAGATGCATTATTACAAAATACCCTAAAGTCACTTCCTGCATTTATTCATTAAACAACACAATTATTCAAGTAATGTTTTGTAAATTTGTGTAGAAAAATTCACCAAACAGTTAATTAATCATTTTTTCTACTATTTTCATTTGGAAAGTGGAAAACAATTTTGCAATTGTTTACCAAATAGGGCCATTATTTTTCATAGTTATATATATTATTCAATAATATCAGAAGCTAAATTTACACAAAACTAATAAAGCAATTTCGACAATTTTTGGAATGAATAGACCGGATTAGTCAATATACATTTAACTATACTTACAATATAAAAACAAATATCCATTTTGGTAACAGAAATTTTTACTTACACCTTAACGATAATATATATATATATATATATCAGTATTTCAAAATTTTGAGCTTCATTCATTCTTGTTTGAACATGTATGACAGCGACATGTATTTTATACAGCCCAATTTCTGGTTTTCAATACTTTTGACGTCGGTTGAGCTTTTTGGCAATCACGCTATCAATCGGTAAAGATCCGATCGGTTCATCATATTGTTTTATCTTAATTATTCCCAATTATTTTCAAAGATCGCTACCAATCTACCATGACAGAGAATGTCAGATCGTCAAATGTGACAAGCGGGTAAGAAGCAACATGTTTTCAGCAAATTTCCAAATTTTAGTCTGACTTAATCTTTTATATTGTCGAGTTTTGATTTCTTGGGAACCAAAGCAGTTAAAAATGCGCATTGTTCATTAAATTGCGTTTATCAAGATTATCGAGGGTGAAAAGCATCTTAAAAGCCACATTTTTTGACAAACTTCAAAATTTCAGTCCGATCTAAACATGGATAAAGTCGGATTTCTTGTTGATGTCAGAGGTAATCCAAGCGGATTCTACTATTACGAGCTTCTGTGTAGATTACATCGTATTCGCGTACCTGAAATGTCCCAAGGGGTAACGGTTCCGGCTCCAGATTTCGAAACGAAAGAATCGATTCGGTACATTGATTTCCACTCCGAACCACGCCACATCAGTATATGTTCATTGTCAAAGGAAAGAAGCACGAACGGAACCAACTCCTACAGCATACCGAATGATGAAACGTGTTAACTATTTTCGAACATTGTCCTAAATTTTCGTGTCTCGGTTAAGACTAATAGCTAATGAGCAAAATATGGCAACATACCATAAGCTTGGCACCGAGCTTCTTGTAGTCGCTTGCTTGCATTCCTTTGCAATCAATCTTCATGATTGGACGATATATACCAAAGTAATGTAGATTTTGTTTGGGAAACTTGATAAAATAGCCTAAAAAAACACCATAATTGAAATTTTAAACCCATTCTGAAAAATCAGTGTTTCTAAACTTTGCCCAGATCAAGACGATTTTACCCTCGTTTTTTTGGCAATCACATATCTGTAAACAAAACTATTACTTTTGCCATAAATTTTAAATAATCTTTTTTTCACCCCTTTTTCTTCTTCTTGGCTTCTTCTCTCCAAACCTCGTCTTTCTCACCGAACAACCTTTGCTTCATCTCCCTCTCCGACAGCCGACCATGTTCCTCACCCCGACCTCGCACAAACCCTTGCACAACGACAGTTCGAGTTGGACGGGACGAGGTTCATCTTGCACGACGATCTTCCAAGCTTCGATCCTCTTCCGCACACCAGGTGCGAGCTTCAATCTGAACTCTAAACCCTAGACGAACCGATGAGCTTCTTCTCACTCCTTTTCACTCTTCAGCGGTGGTTTCCGGCGTTACGGTGGAGAGCAAGCAGTTGGCCTCTGGTCTCCTTAGGTTCGTTTGATTTTAGGGTTTTTTCTTGGTTTTATTTCTAGTTTGATTGATTTATCTTGAGGTTCGTATGATTTCTGCGGTTTTTTTTAGCTTGGTTTGATGTCTGGTATGTCTGATTTATGGTTTTAGCTTGGTCATGGAAGTTTGGGGATGATTACGATTTTTTGGGATAGTTTTTCCAGATTTTGGGGACAGAAATCTGCATTTTCGGGACAATATTTGCTAATTTAGGTACAGCTTTCTGGGAAGTTTGATCTTCTTGGGTTTGTGGACAGTTTTTCCAGATTTTAGGGACAATATTCTGTAATTTTGGGACAATATTTGGGTAATTAAGGGACAGTTTACTGGGCAGTCTGATCTTCTTGGGTTTGTGGACACTTTTTCCAGATTTTAGGGACAATATTCTGAAATTTCGGGACAGTATTTGAGTAATTTAGGGACAGTTTTCTTTGCATTTTGATCTTCTTTTTGGACAGTATTTGGTGATTTCGGGACAATTTTCTGGGTTTGGTCTTCTTTTTTTTAGGACAGTTTTTCAAAATTTTGGGGAATGTAATCTGTATTTCCGAGACAATATTTGGTGATTTAGGGACAGTTTTCTGGGTCGTTTGATATATTTTTTTCTTCAGATTTTTGTTTAACATTCTTCTCTTTTGTTTTAGGTTTTTTTCTTATCAGCGTTTTCATCCACGCATCACCACCATTTGGAATAAAATGGGTATGATTTGATTCTTATTTATGTCAATTTTTTCTTTTATTTTTGTTGATGTACAAATTCGTCATTATTTAATATGACATAAAGTGCTAAGGTTGTGAATTAATTAAATTTACAAACCATGATAAAAGGCTTTAAATAAATAAACTGGTATTCGTAAAAGCCCATTTGAGAAGCCCAATGAGATTCTCAATCAGACCAAGAACCTACGGATACAGGCTACTCGGCCCAATGAGTTCTAAAGGCCCAAATCCATTCGACATCAGTCCAGAAAGACGAGGGTAGAGACGTCATATACTCTACCCGGCATCCCATTTCAAACTCAGACGGAAGACCAGGAGCACTAAGTCAAGCCTCCAACGGACATAAATTCAAACACGACGACGAGAACGAAGTCATGGGACACGTGTAGCCAAATCGTCCATTCAACCCGGTCAGCACGGAGTGAAGACCCCTCGATTCCTGGAAGTCCAACGGGAAGAATTGAAGCCTATAAATGCCAAGCTCAAGCTCAGATCAACACACACGCATACCTACAACCTTGAGAGAATACACCGAAGAAATTCTACCCGGCATTCTTGTTCACTTAAGATCTCATTGTATTCTTTCTTCCCTCCTCTTTTCTTTTCTATTCTCAGACGTGATCTAGCTGCCTGTAGCTATCCGTCTATGTTCATTGTCGCAATAAACTAACAGAGGAAGTAGTCAACTACCGCTTTGGGACGAACCTCTATAAAAAATCCCTCGTCTCATTTATATCGCTTATATATATATATATATATATATATATATATATATATATATATATATATTGTGAGTGAATCGTGAGCTTGCAACGCGAGAGATCGAATTCCACCAAATTGTTTCATTCAAAATTATCATACGCTCACAAGTCACACTTGACTGATTGAGGTGGGAAACCACGTCAACAATTTTCTTATTTTTTTCATAATTCATTTTATATTTATTTGTAATAACAGATTTGGATGTATATTTCGAACATGATGGCGAGTGGATTCTTGGAAATGAGAAGTCGAACTACACCAATGCGAAGTATGGTTTTTTCTTAGCGCCGGTGAACATTAGTCACACACAGTTGATGGATCGGTTGTACGAAAGTCTTGGGTGGATGAGCCGGTGTATGATCTTAGAATCGAGATAAAACTTTTGCAGCACGGATGTCGACCTGTTGCTTGGATGTTGTTCGTCAGCTAATTGACATTGTCCGCCGTGGAAAGAACATACTCTAGTAACTCCACTATTGAAAAAGAAGATTATAACAATTATGTAGGATTTTGTGGTATTATTGTAAGTATGAATCTGCCTGAATGAAGGGGTAATTTCTTCAGCCTGAATTTGTTCCAATCTATATTCCAAAACTGTCCCTGGTTTAAACAAAAAATGACCTTGATTTACACGAAAAATTGTCCCGGGTGAAAACAATAATTGTCCCTGATATACATAAAAGTTGTCCCGAGTAAACATTTAAAAATTGTCTCTTGTTTACACAAATATTGTCCCTGGTGAACACGCAAAAATTGTCGTTAACACACCGAAAAATTGTCCAGGACATTCATTTTATTTAATCTTAAAATGTAAACAACTCTAATTATTTTATCTTAGAACTTAAATATTCATAACAATATTTGTATAAACTTTGTTCTAGGTAGTCTCACATAGGATCGAGACTAACTTGAACAAAGTATTCTATTCGAAATGCTCGAAATATAATGTAATTTACTCTTGTAACATTATAAGCACATAACGTAAGGATGAACCAATATGCCCTAAGACAAATCACAACTTTGTACACAATTTGCACTGTATAGAACAATAAGCCAACCAAATATTCAAAATAATATTTTTTTACACTCTTCTTTTTGTTCATAATTTACACAGAATTGGAAAAGGGCAAAGTTTATTATGCGACGTTCATGCGTGTCTTCACGGAAGATTTTTTTGCTTGTTTCGTTGTGATTTTTCGAGTCCATTCAGAGCAATCTTCTCTGCACAAAACAATCCAACACAGATGTCTCTCATTAAGTACACTCAAAATGTTTTTCTTTCTATTTCTCTTGAGAAAATGAACCAAATGCCACGATGTGCGTAGTTACAAAGAGAGAAAAAAAGAGAACCTGAGCAAAACCAAGATCGCCAGCACTGCGAGACCGAAATGTAGCCAAGAATAGAATCTGAATTGGAGTCTGCAACCTAGTGATTTGGGCGAATCACTTCTAACATTGATAAATTAGAATCACTTCTAAATTTTCCTATAATATCAAAACAAAAAAATCACCGAACTAAAACGAAACTTTAACTGTCATCATGTCATATTATCCGCGATTATGTCACCTACAAATTGTCCTTGTCACCCAGCAACTAAAAAGATAAGCCCTATTTTTTCACAAAAAATTAAAGCCCTATTATTTTTTCTAAACCCTAATCAAATCTGGAAAAAATAAAATGCAAGCAAGCCCTAATTTTTCTTCTATACTGGAAAAATCAATGAGGAAAAACCAAAAAATCCCTAAAAATCTCTAAGTTGTCTTCCAAATCTTAAAATCAAAACTTATAAATCAAACAAGCAAGCCCTATTCAAAGCTTAAAATTAAAACTAGAAATCAGAACTGCAATACCTACTGTTTGAAAGCTTAATCTTGGTAAAGTTTAGAAATACTGGTTTTTCCAGACTGGGTTTAAAAGTTCAATTATGGTGTTTTTTTTAGGCTATTTTCTCAAGTTCCCCTTTCGTTTTTGTCTGTCACGAAGAAAAAAAAAATCCTTGATGACAAAGTCCGAGTAAAGACCATATATATCCTCGGTTTTCTACAAAGATCACAAAAACACACAAATTTCACAATAAAAAGGTTCCAAAAGAGACGTCTCACTTAATTTACAAATGGGCAAAAACTTTTTTCCCCTCGCTCGCATATCATCAGCTTCCTCTCTGGTCAATCTGCCCGGAGCCTCTTGGGATAGACCGGAGCGGCGGGTTTCCACAGCATCACCGGGTACTGAGGACGCGTGGCATACTTGTAATTTCTCCCACAAAAACCATATAAACGACCAAACGAAAATGTTGATTAACAATCACAAAGTCGAATTAATCAAAACCTCAACATGATGGCAAATGTTTGCCATGTCCACGGTGGGGACGCCTTTTCACCATGGCTTTGATGATCTCCCACTTCCTCAGCGGCTCTCCCAGAATCTCCTCCCTCGTCCTGTCACCCGCGGGTACCGCCCCAGCGCCACCGCCCTCGCCATTTCCAGCACCGTCTCCCCGCTCTCCTCCCTCAATTCCCGTGGAGCGGAACCTTCCGGTGCCGCTTCTTCTCCTTGGCGCTCTTCAGCGGTGCCTTCTCCGTCCACGCCTCGGCATCGTCGACGGCGCGAGCGGGGAAACGCCGGCTCGTGGATCGCCACCGGCTTGGCCTTGGGCGTCTGCGAGTAGCTGTACTGGACCTCGACCGGCGCGCCGGTACGACAAGCCCGACGGGCTGATCACGACGGCGCGGTCGTCGCCGTCTCCGGCGGTCACGCCGTCTTTCACCGGGCGGTGGTAGTTCGTGCGGCGGTGAACGATTTTCAGAGCCGGGTTGGGTTGGGTTGGGTTGGGGTTTCTGTCTCTGGGATTTTGGAGGAGGGTATTTGAGGATGGGGATCGGAGGGGACGGCGGTGATGAGGAGGATTGGGGGTCGTTCGGCGGAGGGGCTGACGGGAGAGAGGAGAAGAGTGAAGCTAGGATCGCCATTGATGAAGGAGAGAGGGAGCTCAGAGGTTTGAGTGGATGAGTTCTTCCATGGAAGAGCGAGTGTGAAGCTAAGCTTGTTGCTTTCGAGATTCTCTGGTTTTCTGTTGTGGTTGACTTCTGTTGACCGTTTGGATACTTTGTTTGGCTTGGCGTGTGTGCAAAACGACGTGGTTCACATAAAACGACGAGAGTAAGAAACCGAGAAAGGTCATGAAATATGAAACGACATAAAAATCTAGAGACGACGATAGACAAAGCGATGTTTTCAACCATAGACAAGAAGCATGTTTGGAATCAAACTGAAACATGAATCAACCCAATTACATGTTCCTCGGCATTTCTGAACTCCCCACCCGACCCGGTTTTTTCTTCTTCTTTAAATCGTAGCGTCCACATTGTTTTCGCAACATCCAAACCCGAGAATTATGTTAATGTAGCATTGGTTCTTCTCTAACTAATACAGTACATTAATTAATTAAATACAACAATCGAGGGACTATTTTTACTCTGTAAATGTAGGATCTGGTGAAAAACATGAACAACGTCAATGCCAGAGCGCTGAGCCCCGCGAGCAACAGATAGTAGTAATCGAGATGAGCCCGGTTCAGATTGTTCGAGAACCAGCTGTCCCGCCCGGGCCCGCCAGTAACTTCCTCGATAAACGAGACCAGAAAGCTACTCAAAAAACTCCCCACACCAAAAATACTAAGGTAAAGGGCGAGACCGATACTTCTCAACTCCGGAGGGACTTGATCATAAAAGAACTCTTGAAGACCGACCATGGTGAACAAGTTGGCAATCCCCGACAGCAAGTACTGAGGCGCCAACCACCACACACTCATCGGAACTGTCGCGTCCGGCTCGTCGACGAGGCCGAATTCTTTGGCGATTCTCAGCCGTTTGATCTCGACCAGGGCTGCGGTGATCACGGAGAGAGAAGATATAAACATCCCGGTTCCGATCCTCTGCAGCATCGTCACGCCAGAGGGTTTGCCAGTAACCGCTCGCGCGATTGGAACGAAGAGGCGGTCGTAGATCGGGAGGAAGATGATGATCCCGATAGACACGAATGATTGGAGCGAAGCCGATGGGATTTCAAACCCTGGCGTGATCGTTCTCTCCAATGTGACGCCTTGCTTTGTAAAGAACGTCGGTATCTGTGCGAAGACGATGCCATAGACCAAGCATGTTGCCCAGATCGGGAAGAGCCGGAGTACAGATTTCGCTTCTTCTACTTCGCCAATGCTGCAGAGTTTGCCACCGAAGGCCGCGCCATCTGGTGCGAGCAAGGCTTTGTCGAGGAACCTGGCAGATCGGAAGCTCGAGATTATAGAAGAAAAAGCCATGTTTGAGTGACTTAAATCAAATTTACTTACTTGTATTGTCCACTGCTTTTACACGCCAGAACTTCACGGGACTCCTCACGAATGGCTCGGTTTCGAAACGCTGCAATGAACACCCTGCCAATGCGCAGAAACGGACTCTCCTCATCCCAGCTTACGCTATACCGATACGTTCTGGTTCCGAGCAAGAAAATAACCAAACCGATAACCATCGCAACGCAAGAAATCCCGAACCCGAGGGTCCAACCGATGTTGTCTTGCACATAATTCAAGACGAAGACGGTTCCCAAAGTACCCCCGCACATACCGAAGTACCACCAGTTGAAGAACGAGCTTCTGGCTTTACACTCCTTCGGATCTTCACCGTCGAACTGGTCGGCCCCGAACGCCTGCACGCACGGCTTATGCCCGCTCTGCGCAACGGCTACTAAGTACAGCGAAGAGAAGAACAGTATCACTTGGAGCTCAGAACCAGAAGGCAAAATGGCAGACAGAGTCAACAACCCCAGTCCCTGCACAGATTCATCTTCATTTGACAAAATGGTCATCAATTGAACACCACTGACGGTAGATTCATTCAAGTACCAGAATGTACAGCAGCGAAGCGGCGAGGATCGTGCGATAGCGGCCGAGGTAATTGTCGGCCACGAAGGCTCCGGCGAGCGGCAGGAGCGACGAGGCGCCGGCCCAGGCGTTGACGTTGGCCGCCGCGGCCGCGGTGGACTGGCCGAGCGGCCCCGTGAGGTAGCTTATGAGGTTGGACTCGATGCCGTAGAATGCCGACCTCTCCGCAACCTCCACGCCTTGTGCGGACAAACACCACGGCCATGGTTAGTATCCAGAGACCGAATTTGACGGCGAAAAAGAGTGACGGCGATCACCTATGATGAAGGCGGCGGAGGTCCACCCGCCGGAGGTGGATCGGAGGACGGGTCGGCCTCGGTGGTCGACGGCGGCGGCGACGCAGGGGTTGAGCAGAGGGGCTTCGTCGTCGTTGAGCGCCATTGCAGTGGAGTCAGTCTGGGAGTCAACAACTGAAACTGAAAGAGAAAGAGACAAAAGGAGAGTTTATTTATTATTATATTTGATTTCTTGTTCAGAGTGTTGAGGAGAATATTAGAATAAATAATTGGGGATTTTGGTCGGTCTAGTCAAATCACCGGTATTTTTACTCGACAAAGTTATTTATTTGATATTTTCTTGATCCGAACTCTCGGGAGTAAGGTGCAAGCGGGCCGGCTCGGCCCGCCCCGTTTGTACCGGGTGGTGCGGACTTATGAAGGGCCCTAGTATTAAGGCTCACGCCAACTTGTGAGTCTTGACCCACAGTGTCACGAATGAAGTGGACTTTAATAGTTGAGTTAAGTGGGATTTTACATAAAATGGATTGAGCTTTATGAACGGAATTTTTAAGAAAACATTGTACAGTAGGATTTTATGGGTTTATACAAGCCTTCACGTGACAAAATATATTTAGATATTTATTTTAAAGTCAAAAAATGTAATTAAATAAAACTAAAAGTTAAAATAGATATTTAGAAATCCAAACCCACGGGTTTAAAATGATTCGAAGTAACATAACAAATCATTCATTATTAATCGTCAAAATTACATAATAGAGACATGCAGTGGGCGTCTCATGAGATTGAATATACCGTCTTAAACAAGGCATGTAATGAATTTATCACTGTATTCGGCGATCCGTTTAGGGACCAAAACTCACTTCACTTCTTTTGTCTTATAATATCATTAATTCCTAGCCACCATTGATTAAGAAAATAGCCCTTAGCTGACTTAAAACTATATATCGCAACTAAGTTCAAATTGTAGAGCTCAATTCCTTAGGTACACGCGTATATGTAAGTTTTGAAAGGTAACTGTACAAAAAAATCAATTTCATTTGTGTATTGAATAGAATCCAAGCAAGCTATAAATTACACAGTTTCTTTTGATCTTTTTATCGTCGTTCTTTACCTATAGTCTCTACAAGAAAAATCCAGGAACGTAAGTCAAGCTATCTAATGACAAGCTACAATCCCGGCTGCTCTAGCTAGACTCGCCGTCATCATCTCTGTTAAGGTCGGATTTGGTCAAATCCACCCTCAACTTTACACTTGTCGTTTTCCAATGAAACGACGATGGTTGAGATGGCGAGGCAGCGACGGGCCCTCGGCCCATCAAGAGAGTGGTGGTCGAGGAGGAAGCCCAAGCCCATCGATGTCTAGGGTTTCTCTCGAGGGTGCGACAAGAGAGTACGACCCGGGGGGGACCACTGCTGGGTAGTGCGCTCAGGATGTGGCAGGGGGACAACGTTAGTGGAAACGAGCTCATCTGGTATCAGCAGAGAATGTCAGAGAGGGGGACAACTGAATATTTGAAGGGGGGACCATCTGAAGATCATCCATGGGATTCGAGCCAAGAGGTGGTCCGAGCTCCACTACAAATAGAGAGGAGGATTCCCATTTGAGGGGGTCGGCAGAAATCAAGAGAGAAGAGAACAGAAGTGTCATCGCGTAGAGAGTTTTAGCCTTTGATTCACCTGGGTTTGTTCATCGATATCATCTCCGGGTCTGTCAGTCTTTGTATAATCGTTTTCCTCTTTGAGGTTCCAAGCTATAAACGGAAGAGACCGATCCCTCTCGTAATTATAATCAATCAAAGATACCCCTTCATTCGTGTTATTTGTGTGTTTGTGTTGTGTATTTTTGTGACTGCAAGGCGGTGCGAATCGCCCTCTACAGTTTGGCGCCCACCGAGGGGAATTAGTTTCTTCCTATCGCACAGCCAGGAACGAGAAGAGAGATAGCGAAAGATGCCTCAAGAAAAAGACCGGAGCTCCCAGAACGAGGTGTTGGACGAGATGAGGCGGCAGATGACCCAGGTCATGCAGAGGTTAGAGGCAGCCGACCGGAGGGCGGAAGAAGCCACGAAGAGAGCGGAGGAGCAAGCCGCGGAGACCCGGAAGCTTGCCGACCTGCTAGCTTAGCCGAAAGCAGGAACGTGGCGAACAGGGCCACCGACTCCTCCATCGCCGCAAATGGAGGGACCCTGACCCGAGGCGCGACGAACAACAAGGCGTTCGACGCCACGCGAGACCTTCTAGTCAGGAACTTGTTCCAGACACCGGCGACAACCTCCCAGCCCGCTACGTCAGCAAGCACGTCTTTGAGTGCGCCAGCGGCGGCACCATCGAGCGACCCGACGGCGACTGGAGAGATCATGAAGGCCATGGCGGTCATGGCAGCAGCCCTGGAGGCGAAGATAGGGCAGGTGGCATCAAGAGTGCACCAGGCGACGAGCGCCGGGCCGGAGATCGACAAGCTGGTGAGAGACGCCAGAGTGACTCCCTTCACCCCCAGGATCCGAAGCGTCGAAGTGGACGAGCTGCCGAAGATCAAGCTCGCGCCGTACAAAGGAGGTACCGATCCGACGACTCATGTGAAATCGTACAGGATAGCGACGTACCACATAGGCGGCGAGGAGACCAGAAGGGAGGCTATCCTATAACGTCTCTTCATTTACCATTTGCATGGCCCAGCCAGCGACTGGTTCGCACGGCTCGCGTCGGGGATCATCGACGACTCCGACCAGCTCGTCGCCATGTTCTTGAAGCACTATTCCATCCACGCCCAGAGCGAGGCCACGTTGGCATCTCTCTTTAATCTCAAGCAGGGAAAGGACGAGACGTTGCGCCAGTACGTGGAGAGGTTCAAGGGGGTAATGATTCGGGTGCCGAATCTCGAAGACGCCGTCGCAGTCCAAGCCCTGAGGCACGGCTTACACTGCACCTCCGATTTCTGCAAGGAAATCACGAGGACGGTGCCAGCGACGATCGAGGACGCCCTCCACAGAGCGACGATCGACATGAACATCGAGGAAAGCATCATCGGCAAGAAGAAGAGCAAAGATAAGGGGGAGGCCAAGGCCAAGTCCGAGAAGAGCAGGGACGGACGAGACGGCTCGTCGTCACGAGCGAGGAGAGAAGACCGAGGAGCTCAGAATGAGCGACACGCCCCGGAGGCACCGAGGCACAAAGTCTACCAGGTAGACGAGAAGAGAGGCGACAACGCCGTCCGCGAGAGCCAAATGCGGACAGACTTCCACGATAGCAGGCCCCAGGGTCATCAGGGAGGATACTCCCGGGGAGACGCTGATGGGGGCCAGCAGGGATACTCCGGAGGACGCGGAGGGTTCTCCGGAGGAAGAGGAGGCTCCGGTGGCGGCCGAGGAGGACGCTCGGGGGGCCGAGGAGGCTACGAGAGGACTCCGTGGCCGAGGGACATGAACAAGTTCTGTTCGTTCCACGGATACTGGGGTCACTCGTCCGAGGATTGCGCCGCTTACAAGAGGTTCATCTAGAAGGGGATCGAGCGAGGGGACTACGGGGAAGCGACGCGAGCGCGCGCAACCCTGGAACAACGAGAATCAGACCTTCCCAAACCAGCACGCAGCTCCCCCTCCGAATGCCGGGGGCGTCCAAGGCGCCCCAAAGCGGAGCTTCGCTATCGAGGCGGAGCCATCGACCCGCGCCGAAGCGGCCCGTCCCGCCAGCAGGCCAAGGATCGACGTGATCATGGGAGGATCGCGATTCTGCGAGGATACTGTCAACAGTATCAAAGCCTACCAGAGGCGTGGGCGAGAACACAGCCGGGGAAACTTGGCGGGCGAGGCGCCGGGAGCGACGATCGAGTTCGTCGAGGACGACAACTGCGCGGATACGCACGACGACGCCCTGGTGCTGGAGCTCATCATCGGGGGGTACGACATCGTGCGCGTTCTCGTCGACAACGGCAGCTCTGTGGACATGATCACCCATGAGTTCCTGCTTCGGATGAAGCTCGACGACCTTACCATCGGAGGCCGTCCCCGAAAGGTGTCAGGGTCCAACGGGGACGTCACCACTTCGCTGGGAACGGTTCAGCTCGCCATATATGCCGGGAGCGTGAGGAGGATGACTGAGTTCATGGTCCTCGACGTGGAACCGCACTTCAACGTGATCCTCGGGAGGCCGTGGATTCATGCGATGAGAGCCGTGCCATCCATCTATCACCAGTGCATCAAGTTCCCAAGAAAGGATGAGGGGACTATCGAAGAGCTCCAAGGATGCCGGGACGCCTACCGCATCTGTTATATGATGCATCATCGGGCGGCGAGCAGCGGGAAGAAGCTCGAGAAGGTCCTCGAAACCCGCGTTGTCGGCTTATAGCAATTAGCCATTGCCGCTCCGCCTCCACCGACGACAAAGCGAAAGAAGAGGCGCAAGAAGAAGGGGAGAGGGGGAGATCCCGGAATCCCGGGGATCCTTAGCGCCGAGGACGTGGAAGATCAGGCGACGGAAGAGCGAAGCGGTGGGCCACAGGTCGAGGAGGTCGAACAGGTCTGCATCGACGAGTCCGATCCGACAAGGACCGTAAGAATATGCGCGAGACTTGATCCGTAGGTAAAAGCCCAGCTGGTAGAGTTCCTGAAGAGGAACAAGGGAAGCTTCGCGTGGAACAATGATGACATGCCAGGGATCGACCCAGCGGTGATCACTCACCGGCTTAACACCGATCCCAATCACCGTCCGGTCATACAGAAGAGGAGGAAGATGCCAGCCGACATGAACAAGATCATCAACGACGAGGTGGACAGGCTGCTGGCGATGGGAACCATCCGGGAGGTCAAGTACCCCGAATGGCTGGCCAACACCGTCGTCATACAAAAGAAGAACGGCAAGTGGAGGGTCTGCGTGGACTACGTCGATCTCAACAACGCGTGCCCGAAGGACAGTTTCCCGATGCCCCATATCGACCGCTTAGTCAAAGCGACCATCGGGTACGAGCTCATGAGCTTCATGGACGCCTACTCCGGATATCACCAGATCATGATGCACCCCGACGACGAGGAGAAAACCGCCTTCATCAACGAGCGAGGAACATACTGCTACAAGGTCATGCCGTTCGGGCTGAAGAACGCCGGCGCCACTTATCAGCGGCTCATGACGAAGATGTTCCACAAGCAGATAGGGGAATGCTGGAGGTGTACATCGACGACCTGGTCGTCAAATCCCTGAAGGTGGCGATGCACATCGAGCACCTGGAAAGATGTTTTTAGGTCCTCAACGAGCACAAAATGAAGCTCAACCCGACGAAGTTCACTTTCGGTATCTCATCCGGAAAGTTCTTGGGCTTCATGGTGACTCGTCGCAGAATCGAGGCTAGCCCCGACCAGGTCGAAGCCTTCCAGAACATGCCGTCACCTCGGAATCGAAGAGAGGTCTAGAAATAGACGGGACGGATCAACGCGCTCGGCCGTTTTATCTCGAGGAAAACGAACAGGACCCTTCTCTTCTACGAGCTGCTGAAGAAGAATAAGAAGTTTGAGTGGACGGAGAAGTTCGAGGAGGCATTCCAAGCTTTGAAGACTTATCTCTCGTTGCCGCCAGTCATGACGAAGCCGGAGCCAGGAGAGCCCCTGTACTTATACCTCGCGGTGTCCGATCACGCGATAAGCCAGGTGTTGGTACGAGAGGAGAAAGGAGAGTAGAGGCCCGTCTCGTATATTAGCCGGAAGCTCCTCGATGCCGAGACGCGGTACCCGCAGGTCGAAAAGCTGGCGCCCGCGCTCTTCGACGCATCGGAGAAGTTGAGGTTCCATTTTCAGATGCACACCATCGTCGTCATGACGGACAGGCCCGTCCGGTCCATCCTCCACAGCCCAAACCAATCACGAAGGATCACGAAGTGGTCAATCAAGCTGGGAGCTTACGATATCAAGTATCGGCTCCAAACCAGCTTGAAATCGCAGGTCCTCGCTGACTTCCTTATCGAGTTGCCGAAGGAGTTTGTGGACTCGCGCGATGAGATAGGAATGTGGAGGCTGCTCGTTGATGGTTCGTTGACGTCGCTCGGATAAGACATCGGAATCAGGATCGTCTCCCCGATGGGAGAGGTGGTAGAAAAGGCTTGTCGTCTTGCTTTCCGGGCCACTAACAACGAGGCAGAGTACGAGGCTCTCATCGTCGGGATGCAATCGGCTCTGGCTTTAGGCGTAAGGAAGGTAAATGAAATCTCGGACTCCCAGTTAGTTGTCAAGCAGGTTAACGGGAAGAACGAGAAGAATGACGAGAGGATGGACGCGTACGCAGGAGTGGTCAAATCCCTGTCGAAAAAGTTCGACTTTTGGACTTTGACGCAGGTCTCTAGAGGCGACAACAACCACGCCGATGCGCTGGCCGGTTTGGGCTCCACGGCTGAGATCGACGAGCTCAGATCGATCACCGTCGAGACGGTCGAAAGGCCCAGCATCAAGCGAGAAGAGGACCCGCCAAAGAAGAAGCGTAAGTCCGGCGACAACCCTTCCGAGGAGCAGGACAATGATGTGGACACCCGAGAAATCCTTGATATTGAAGGCGAGGACCCGGGTCCCGACGAGCAGGGAGTTGTGGACGATGACGAAGAGGAGGACTGGCGCACTCCTCTCCGACAATACATCCTCGATGGAACATTACCCGACGACCGACAGGAGGCCAGGAAGGTGAGAACCAAGAGCGCAAAGTACTCTGTTCTGGATGACAGGTTATACAGAGCGAGCTTCGAAGGAGTATTGCTGCGTTGCTTAGGCAAGAAGGAAGCAGAGTACGTGATAGGAGAAATCCACGGCGGGGAGTGCGACAATCACTCCGGCAGCCGTTCCCTCCTGCGAAAGGCCAAGCGGCAAGGTTTCTTTTGGGAAACCATGGACGCGGATTACGCCGGCCACACCAAGAAGTGCGAGAAATGCCAGCGCCACGCCCCGGCGATCAACTGCCCTGCTGAGAAGCTGTCGGTAGTGTATGTCCCGTATCCCTTCATGAAGTGGTCGATGGATATCGTCGGTCCTATGCCCACCGACTCCCGACAGCGGATGTTTATGCTGGTGGTGACAGACTTCTTCACAAAGTGGTCCGAGGCAGAGGCATACGCCAACATCAAAGATTCAGATGTCGAAAGCTACGTCTGGAAGAACGTGATTACGCGTTTCGGACTGCCCCGTGAGATCATCGCCGATAACGCCTCCCTATTCATCTCCAAGAGATTCCAGGACTTCTGCGCTCGTTGGAGGATAAAGCTGAACACGTCAACGCCAAGATACCCTCAGGGAAACGGGAATGCGGAGGCGGTCAACCGCACCATCATCGACAGCATCAAAAAAAGACTTGACGAGAAGAAGGTCTTGTGGGCCGACGAGCTCCCCGGAGTTGTCTGGGCCTATCGCACTACTCCCCACTCAGCCACCGGCGAGACCTCTTTTGCCCTCGCCTTCGGGGTCGAAGCGGTGGTACCGGCCGAGGTGGGAGTACCCAGCCTTCGACGAGCATGGGCTCCAAGCCATTCGGACGATAACAGCCAAGGATTACTCCATCAACTAGACCACATCGACGAGAGACGAGAGCGAGCCAAAGCGCACATCGCCAACTACCAGAACACCATCGCTCGATTCTACAATAAGAGCGTCCGCCCTCGACAGTTTCGGGTCGGAGAGCTGGTACTCCGCAAGGTTTTCCAGAACACGGCGGAGCTGAACGCGGGCAAGCTCGGACAGAACTGAGAAGGCCCGTACAAGCTCATAGTGGTGGTCAAGCCAGGAGTCTACAGGCTCGAGAACACGGCCGGCCTCGAGGTGATTCGGAGTTGGAACGTTAAACTTCTCAGGAAGTTCTATCAGTAGGTCTTGTCGTCCCAACTCCCTATATTTACATTCTATATTAACTATCTAAATGGGAAGTCCCGACCCACCTGTTCGAGATCGCTCACGGCTCCGGCCTATTTTTAATAAGACAGCGAGTACTCCTCCCTCGCGAGCCGCACCCATATGGGGGACTCGAAGGGTTTAATGAGGCTTGCCTTTATGGAAAACATGACTATCATTCTAACAATTCAACAGGTCCAAATTTATGAATAAGCTCAAAATAAGAACAACAGACGATCAGCCACAACCCGAGCATCAACGAAAAAATCGATAGCATTAAAACAGAGCACGGAGTGACTTGAAAAATAACAAACAAAGCCTAAATACGGCACGGAAGCAAATTCGAAAGGCAAAAAGAGGCCTCATCACCGTTTTTCCAAGTACGCCGCCGCGGCGAGTACGACATTATCATCGGACTCGTCACCGCTTGCGACTTGAGAAGAGAAAAAGGGCCTCGACAAAAGTCTCGACGGCACCATGAAAAAGAAAAGAAAAAACGGCCTCGACAAAAGTCTCGACGGCACCATGAAAAAGAAAATAAAAAAGGGCATCGACAAAAGTCTCGACGGCACCATGAAAAAGAAAAGAAAAAAAGGCCTCGACAAAAGTCTCGACGGCACCATGAAAAAGAAAAGAAAAAAGGGCCTCGACAAAAGTCTCGACGGCAGTAAAGCCTCAGCCCTCGTCAGATTCAAGAACGGAGTCGGCGAGGTCCTCGATATAGTCTGATGCCGCTCGGTCGATGATGTCCTCGGCGAAGTCCGAGAAGGCGGCCAAATGACGCGGGTCTTGAGTAAGGAACCTCGTTAAAGCAGTCTGCGGTAACATGTCCAAACGATGAGTCGCAGAGGAGCTCTCTTCGACGTCCGCCGATGAGGGCACCGCGATCCGAAGGGCTAGAACGTTGACAAGGTCACGCACGAGGGCGTAATGCTCAGGATCCTCAGCAAGGAATGATGCGATCACGTCCTCGTCAGGCCTCAGAGGCCAAGAAACGAGAGGAAGCTCGTCGACCTGCGAGAAGAAATATGATAATAGTTGGCCCCAATAAACGAGAATCGTGAGAAAAGCGACAATCACGACTCAATAACAAGAGGCTCAGTAGAAGAAAGAAAGATCCTATTCATTCAGTAAATTGGTCGGGATTACAAGCAAAAGAAAGAGGCCCAAGGCCAAATCGAAAGGAAAGAAACAGCAAAATCTCGCTAAGAAAAAATAAATAAATACATAAACAGTTTCCCTATGAAAGATCGTCTTGTACCGTCGGCTCTTGAATCGTGAGGGTCTCATCGTTGGTCCCGTACTCGTCGACAGAGTCCGAAGCGGAAGTAGTCGTCCCCGCGGCAAAGGAAGCTAGCCTCTCGGGCTCGATGGCGGGAGGATCGCAAGGCGAGAGAGGCGGTGAATCCGAAGGAGGTGCTGACTTCGCTTCTAGCTCCCCCACCTTCGTGGAATGCTCCTCGATAATCCCGCTCCACTTCGGCATGCGGGGCAGGAGTTTCGCCACCGTCGCGACGGGAGGGAGCCTCTCGACCATGTCAAGATTGGCTTTATAGCCAGCGACCATGCGATGATGGTCGATGGACTCGTCGAGAAACGCGAATCTCTCATCGAGCCGCTGAATCTTGGCCTTAGCCTTCTCGAAGAGGCGCAGCCGGGCACTACGCTCCTCGGCAACCTCCGCTTGAGCGGCCTCCAACTCGTCGGCCAGCCTCTTCAAAGCGTTGGTCACCCGAGAGACCAAGCGACTCTCTTCCTCGGGAGGGGCACCTACAGCCTCGCTCAGGTGAGCAAGCCTCTTCGCTTTCTTCTCAAGCGCCTCAGAGAGGTTTTGAGACGCACGACGATGGCGCTCCGCCTCATCGGCGAGAGCGCGTTTCGGTTCCTCAAGCTGCTGCTCTGCTTTTCGACGAAGGGAAGCTTCCTTCTCCAAGGCGGCCTTGGCGTCTTCGAGTGCTTGGCGGTCCCGAGTGGCTTCCTCCCGATACCTTCGTTCCCCGGCTATGGAGATCTGAATATGCCACTCGATCTCCCCGGCCTGGTCCCTCATCTCGCTCGTCTTGACCTCGGCGGCGAGGCAGTTTTCGCGCTCGTCGAGGATCAAGTCGTTCAGGAGCGCGATGCCTTGGAAAGCGAGAGCCGCCGCCTTATGATAGCGAGAGGAGTTGCCCAAGGAGCTGATGGACTCGCGGTACTGCGGGGGGGGGGGGGGGACAGGCCTTGGAGCGCCTTGGTCGAGTAGTACTCCCAATCCTTCGAAGAAAAGGCCAGGAGAGGCGGATCAGGGAAGCGTGGGACGGAGATGACCGCCGAGGCTTTCCCCATAGCCAGTGGGAACATCGGCAGAAGAGGATCCGATGAGGCGGTGGCTTTCGACGGCTCGCCAGGAGCGTGCTTCCACGGATGAGGAGGTATCGCCAAGAGTGGAAGCTCGGTGCTTGTCGCCTCGGCCACCGGCGATGCCTCTGGCCCGGGCGAAGCCTCGATTAAAGACGACTCGGAGGTAGCGTTTAGCCCGAGTGGAGAGGTGCCGTCGAGGGGGGCATCGTCGTCCTCTCGGGGTTCCTCGCCTCGAGGCCCAACGGTCGGTGGCGAGGCATCTAGCCGAGCTCCCACGGGCTGGTCTGGCTCGGAAGTTGGCGCGGGGATGACCGCCGGGGCGTCCTCAGTCGTCGGGGCGGCCGTCCCGCGGGAGGAGGGCGACGGGACCAAGATCTCGTAAGCCTCAAGGGCGGGGGTCTCTTCCGCATCCCCTCCGCCAGAAACCCCAGAAGTCGGGTCTGGAAGAGTTTGAGCGGGGACCTCCGCGGTAGAAGGAAGAGGGTCGACGAGAGGCGGAGTCGACTGAGTATCGTCGGTGGGTTGGCCCGCGTCGGTGAAATCCACGTTGCTAAAATCATCGTCGAAAATCACCTCCCTTCGAGGGCGGCGAGAGTATTAAGCCGCGGAGCTGTCGGAGGGAGTAACGACGATGGGCTCGGAGGCAGTCCCTTTGCCCTGGGTGACCTCCGTCAGAGCCTCGGACTCTTTGGGCTCGGAGGCAGTCCCTTTGCCCGGGGTGACCACCGTCGGAGCCTCGGACTCTTTTGAAGCGCAGTCCTCGCGCGCGTCTTCGGAGACGGGCGTCGGAGCGACCACCTCATCGATAGAAGGTTCGTGCGGGGATCGACGGAGCGAGAGGTCAAGTTGAGGGTCGTCGCGTCGAGGGGATTCTCGGTGACGACGAGCGTCTGGCGAGCGACGGCTCGCGGTAGGTTGTGAAGCGTCGGCAGCCCGATGAGGCGCGTCGACGTCTGCCGCGTGCTTAGAGCGGCGCTCTGAGGAGGCGTCGCGGGGCGACGGCTCATCGCCAGAGAGCACGCGGTCTCTCTTTTCGCGTGGGACTGGTCCCAGGTAGCCGTCCTTGGACCGGTCTCTCGGAGGCGGTACCGGCGTCGGGGCGATCTTGCTTTTCTGGCGAGGAGAGCCCTCGCCGGTCTCGTCGAAACGAGACTTTCTTTTCCGGCTCTTCGCAGGAGCCTTGGGCGTCTTCTTCTGGTGAGGAGTCGACGAGCTCTTCTCTTCTTCGTCGGCCCGGAATCCGGGCGGGAACAGGGAGCGAGGAGGTGGACCCATGATGTTACAGAGCCGGTAAATTCCAGAATTAACGACTCGGGCCGCGTTGAAATCGAGGAGCCAGTCGCGACGAGTGCTGGCAAGGAGGGCACTGCGCACTCTCGCGAAGCGAGCCTCGACTTCCTTGTCGGTCGACGGGGAGAACTTGGGAAGTTCCTGGTCGACGATCCAGTCGCGAGGCAGCTCCGCGTGGTTGGGCCCGAAGGACGACGCGTCTACGCGCGTGAAGAAATAGCGGTTTTCCCACATCGCCTCCTTATTGGGCGAATTCAGGAGGATATGGGGCTTGCTGCGATGGGACAGGGATAGGCGCCCAATGTTCTTGGGATTCTTTGAGAAGAAGTATAGGCTCATGAGGTCCTCCAGGGTGACCTCAACCCCCTGTTCGAGGCCTAGCACGAGAGTGCACAAGAGAAGCCTGAGGGAGTTGGGGCTCACCTGGGTTATCGGCACCTTGAAGGCCACTAAGAAGGCCACAATCAGGTTCGGCACCAGGAGATGAAGGCCGACGTCGGTGAAGAAGTGCTCGTAGACCTCTATACAGTCGTCTTGAGGCTCATCGACGCGCTCATCGGGATACGGAAGCCGGAGGAGGTACTTCTCGCTGTCGATATAGTTCTTGACGAAGTTTTCACGGTTCGCCTCCGTCACGATGGACAGAGGGGACCTGGTCTGGAAGATCTTGCCAGACATAGACATGGTCGGAAGAGGGCTGGGAGAGGGTGACGGACGGAGTGAGGAAAGTAGTGTTGAGAGAAAAAAAAGAGAGAGTACGAATAAGGGTTTGGGAAATAATAAAAAAAAAGGGAAGTTTCAGGTATAAGAGAAAGGTAGGGAGAAGGCGAAGAGGCACGAATCAATCGGACGGATCAGAGTGGAGATGTGGGGAGCCTGTCGACGGCCAGGATGAAAGATCCGTTGGAAATCCTATAAAGCAGGTACTTGAGTGCCTGGGGAACCCCGCATTAAATGCGGATGGGATTCGAGGCATCACTGCATGCGCGGTGGTCAGACCTCGACATGTCAGCGTGGGGGGTCGGTTCCTCATCGCGAGGATACTGTCGTCGAACGGTGACCCTCGAAGGTATAGCCCTATCGCCCGATGAGAGTCGTCGAGCGGAGAGTCTTCTGTGGTTTTTCCTCAAGTGTACGCACTTGGTGCGTCAGCCTGAGGTTGGTTCCTCATCGCGGGGAGATTGTCGGCGATCGATGACCCCCAGGGGGATCATCTTGTCGCTCGATGAGGATTGTCGCGTAGTGTTTCTTCCTTCTACATTTTCCCAAGTGCTTACACTTGACAAAATGGGGGACTGACTGTTAAGGTCGGATTTGGTCAAATCCACCCTCAACTTTACACTTGTCGTTTTTCAATGAAATGACGATGGTTGAGATGGCGAGGCAGCGACGGGCCCTCGGCCCATCAAGAGAGTGGTGGTCGAGGAGGAAGCCCAAGCCCATCGATGTCTAGGGTTTCTCTCGAGGGTGCGACAAGAGAGTACGACCCGGGGGGGACCACTGCTGGTTAGTGCGCTCAGGATGTGGCAGGGGGACAACGTTAGTGGAAACGAGCTCCTCTGGTAGCAATAGAGAATGTCAGAGAGGGGGACCAATGAATATTTGAAGGGGGACCATCTGAAGATCATCCATGGGATTCGAGCCAAGAGGTGGTCCGAGCTCCACTATAAATAGAGAGGAGGATTCCCATTTGAGGGGGTCGACAGAAATCAAGAGAGAAGAGAACAGAAGTGTCATCGCGTAGAGAGTTTTAGCCTTTGATCCACCTGGGTTTGTTCATCGATAACATCTCCGGGTCTGTCAGTCTTTGTATAATCGTTTTCCTCTTTGAGGTTCCAAGCTATAAACGGAAGAGACCGATCCCTCTCGTAATTATAATCAATCAAAGATACCCCTTCATTCGTGTTATTTGTGTGTTTGTGTTGTGTATTTTTGTGACTGCAAGGCGGTGCGAATCGCCATCTACAATCTCCATTTTCAGAAGCGGTTGTGACGGGAAAGAATTCCTCGCCCGGATACATGTTTTGGAAAAGCTGTCAAATAGCTAAGGTGGTTAAATTCTTGCTAACTCTTATGCTTCCAATCAACAGATAATTAAATTGAAAAATAACGTTTCTATTATTAATTAGTAATTTTTTAATATTGATATTCTAAACTATAACACAGCAGCCACAAATTATAAAAAAAAATGACATATTTACCCCTAACTAATTTAAATACAACATTTGATACCATTGTCGTTTACGTCAAAATCATATTCAAAATACGTTAGCCATTTGAGAGAGAAAGTACCTTCATGGCTGAATCTAATAACTCGTTGTAGTTCAGATTTCCGTCTGGCATGGGAGCGGAGATGAGACCTTCACACTCGCCTCGAGAATACTGCAAAATTACATTAAATAAAGCGTCCCTAAGTACTGATCGAAAATGAATTGATTTATAAGGTTGAAGGAATTAGAAGCATACTGTAGTAAGCTCCTGAATATAAGTTGCACTCCAAAGTAAAGCGGGTTTCACTTCATGTTCCCTTTGGCTTTCTGAATTTGTTTCGGTATTTTCAGAAACCGGGATGCTGAGAAGCGCATTCATTGCCGCCCTTAGTAGGCTCTTTCCCTGTTTTGCGTCATCGCACAGCGCTGAGAAGTACAATATAAACCTAATACAGGGACACTAAACGATGTAAAGTTCCACATTAATTTAAACGCACGGAGATCAGAATGGCGCGTTCTTGATAAATTAGAAATATGATGATAAACTCTAAAATACCAACTAATTGGAACTGTAAATGACAAATCACAGGAGTTACTTTCAAAGTTAATGACAGATTTTACGGCACTTACATGCCAGAAGGACACGTTGCCAAGCCGCCACCAATCTGCAAAGCTCGGACTGATGTTTTCATGCAGGCACCGAATGAGAAAAAGACTGCGTCGATTAAATTCGAGTCTAAGCGTAAGAAATGTCACCGTAAAACTTACATGATAAAGGCATCCTTTCACAGCAGCACGGCGACAAAACGCCTGAGATAATTCACCCTGGCCATAGATAGGATAAATTAACGCCCCGGGTGCATTCTGAAATCTGGAATAATGAAAAAAATTCATATAACTTCCCACGGATTGGGTGCGTTTAATTTTACACTTATCGCTATTGGGTGCGTTTGGCACAACTTATTTTTTGGCCCTGTTTTTTATTTTAAAATAAACTAAACCGCTTTTTAGGTGTTTGGTAAAATTGTTTTTGTAAAAAACACAAAATCGATTTTAGATTTTTGTACAAGAATCGTAAAAGCTAGGATTTCGTAGTTTTTTACCAAACGCTATTTCTTTTTCTTTTGAAAGTAAAAACGCTATTTCTAACCTGTCTTCGTATAATTGTTCTTCCAAATTAAAAAAAAAAAATTATTTCAAAAATAATAATAAAAAAAATAAAATATGAATCGTAGCATCTGTCGTTTCCGGTCATTTTTGTCGTTTTCCAGGCTAAGATGCTGATGGTTTAGCTACTATCATTTTAAGTTTTAAGTTTTAAGTTTAAAAGTTTTAAGCATTTATATCGTCACTTGTTATTAAGCATATAAAAATTGTCGTTTTACTTGTTTTCACAGCTTTATATATCGTTTCCGGTTAAGCATATACTATTTTTGTCGTTTGTTTGCTTTCAACCATTTTATGTCACTGAACTGGCTATTTTAGCCTTTTCTGCGTTTTTTGACCTAGTAAAGGCATAGAATGATGTATATAGAATGAAGTATATTCACTCTCCTGTTATGAGATTATATGTATATATATATATATATATACTTGCGGAATTGGCAAGTTATAATGATCATGATCATCTATTGCATAATGTATTTATGGTAAAATTTTAAGGGATAATCACAATAAAAATACTTAAATTTTGATTAATTGGGACAATAAAGTTGAAAGTAAAAAAAGAATGTCGTCGAATGTGGAACTTTCTTTAAAATTAAAAATATTACATGGGATCACACATCAACAAGGATCGAGTTCGGTGTTTGGAGTCCGTGGCGCAAAAACCCGGGTCTTGTTGACGGCTTGACGTACCTCGCACACTTTACCAAATACTCTCTAGCCTCTTCAGCCATAACCGGAAAATGAAAAATCAGTATTCTTTGTCCCATGCTATGAAACTAAAACTAAAAGATAGACTTACAATGGAAAAATGCCGTAGATACAAATATCACGAGTTCCTATGGTGTCATCCAAGTTAAACATGAGCGACTTAAGGATGGTGTGCTTCGCTTGATCATCAATGGCGACCAAGTCGAGGGAAAGAACAGCGTCCTCGTACAAATCCGACCTATTGAAGCCTCCCACATTGACCACGCAGAGCCTCAACTTCTCAGACTTCTTCGGCAACCCACAGATCGCATAGTCTGTGCGAATCATACGCATTCCTTGATCATTTTTGCGCGGCGGAATGAGTTCCCCGCCCTCGTATTTCTCTAACTTTCCGTCCACAATTCTACCCTCAGGCGAGAACAAAAAGTCACCCCCCTTCACCCAAACATGCGGCTCCCCGTACCCTAGTTCGAGATTACCAGTTTCACACTCGACCCAAACAGAAGCTTTGCTCTGATAAAGGAAGGAGCCGACCTCAGTGTCCATAAAGAGATTGTTACCGTCAACGTAGAAGTGACTCAGCTTAACCAAACTTTTTCCCCAAGGATCTTCGGACTCGGGACGAACCGGAAATTTAGTGAAATCGAGGGGAGGGTCCGGCAAAGTCGACCATCTGTTGGATTCGGGATCGTAGAGCTCGAAATTGTTCCCGCCAGGGGCGAAGAGGGTAGAAAACACACAGATTCGATCCTTGATCCAAACCGCTTGAGGGTGGGCTTTGGGGAAATTCATTTTGGATATCTCCCGCAGCTCCTTTAGCGGAGAGGATAAATCGCGAGGCGGTAATTCCAAGGAGAATGAGCGAGTCTCCCAACCTCTATCATCACATTGGTGGCCGCCGAACATGTAGAGGGTACCACCTTTGACAGTGAAGGCCATCCACAGCGGCCAATCTCCGGATATTCGAAGGGGCGGAAGAATATTAGTAGAATCATGCTTGGCGAGATCAATAGTGTAGATATAGTACTGATATTCACTCGAAAAAACAGGCTGGAGAACGATACACACTTGCTCTGATTCCATATCGTTCATCGACAAACCTGCGACAGAGCAAATTACATAGATTATTGATTGCCAGCGAGCATGAAACCGAAAAATAAATAGCAAAACAGAGATCGGGATTCTGACCTGTTCTGGAAATCGATTCGCCAAGCTCTGCATAGTACTGATATTCACTCGAAAAAACACACACTTGCTCCGATTCCATATCGTTCATCGACAAATCTGCGACAGAGCAAATTACATAGATTATCGATTGCCAGCGAGCATGAAACCCAAAAACAAAGATCGGGATTCTGACCTTTTCTGGAAATCGATTGAGGAGATTCGTCAAGCTCTGCATATCATTGATAACCAAATTTACAAATCTGAAACCGAAAAATAAATAGCAAAACAGAGATCGGGATTCTGACCGAGGATTGGCGTTCTGGAAATCGATCGAGGAGATTAGGGCTCGGGCCTCGGTGTGTATACCAAAGGACCGCTTGCTTGTGCCGTTAAACCTCTCGTATAAATTCCTTTTCTTTTTTATTTTCTTTTTTCTTTAATAAAACAAGTGGCACTTGCCCTGAGCAGGTGTTCCTGGTACTTGCCCGATCAAAAGTCTCTTTGTCCTAGGCGATCCGAGCTACGCACTACCTATTACAACAGGGCCGGAGGCCGGGGTTACAAGTTCGGGAACCACTCAGATCGTAGGTACCAGCAAACGGGGGAGTGCTTTTGACCAGGAAGTGAATCCTGGGAGGTTAGACTCTCGACCTGATATGGCCTATTCTAGTCCGGGCTGGAACTGTCCGCGGAGTCGTGGTATCTTATTCAGATACAAGATCTAGGAGACATAACTTAGGCCGCACAGAGCTTAGAACAAGGGCAGGTGGGGTCATGGACCTTCCCTAGGATTTTCTCCAGGGGATTCTCCTCAGAGCGATCCCTCAGTCGTCCGGATCTTAGTAGAAATTTCCCTAGGTCGGACCATTCGTCCTGAATTGTGGGTCTACGTGTCCCCAGGCTATACCCTCAGCCGCGAAATGGACTGGAGATAGACTGGGCACCGCGTAGAACTGGGCCTATCAGGCGGGTCAAGGACCATGTAGGAATTTCACCAGGGCTTCCGCTTTTTCGTAAATCTCTCACTTTTAGGACCTGAAAAAAGGGGACACCCGAGGTCAAGGGAAACAGGGGGACTTACCCCCTAATTCACCTCCGACGCTCAAAATTAGAACGGTATTCGAGGGGAGGCGAGTATATAGGGTAGGGGTGAGCATTTTAAACCTAACCCGATGGCCCAACCGAATCCGTTAGAGACCCGACCCCAATCTAACCCGCTCAAAATTGGGTCGGATCGGGCCGGACCCGACTATTATTCGGGTCGGGGTCGGGTCCAAAACCTTGGGTCGTGTCGGGGTCTCCGACCCGACCAATAAAATAAATATATATTTCATATTAATTTTTATTCAAGAAGTAGTGTAATCTTTAGTCTTTAAATATTTTTCATTCTCAATTTTATGTACAATTAAAGACCATTTAATCTCTCATTTTCATGTTTTACATTGTTTAGTGTATATTTGTTTGATTAATTTATTTGGGGTTTTTTACTTGAATTTTGAGTTACATTGATGCATTTTTTTCATATTATTTTTTGTTATATAAGATTAAATTTTAATTAATCGGGCCATGGCGACCCAAACCAACCCAACCCGATTTTTATCGGGTCGGTTTGGTTCGGTTTTTTAAAAAAATTGGGTTGGATTGGGGTTTTTTTTTAGGAAACCGAAGTGATCGGGTCGGGTCCATAAAAAGCATCGGGGCAGCCCAACCATACCCATGCTCACCCCTAATATCGGGGGTAGAGAGAGAGAGAGAAAACTCGAGAAGATTCGAGTGAGTTCGAATGAGTTACCGTTTTAACTGAACTGAGCTCCTATTTATAGTATGGCATAGGGGCCTAAATGTAATAAAATATTGTTTCGGGGGGGGGGGGGGGGGGGGGGGGGGGGTCCTTGACAATATTTTAATTGTATTTTAGTCATTGGGAAAAGATGGATCGATCCCAACCGTCCGTGCGGGATCGGACGGCCACCAGGCCCCCGAGGGGAGCCACTTGTGTGCGGATCGAAGGGGAGGGGTGATCCCCGCCCTACATGTGGCCTGTCCGAGGCAGGCCTCCTCGCAAGTGGCGAGGGCGCAGCTCCCCGTGCGGGATCAGACCCATCAGGGCCGCACGCGTGTCCCTGGGCGGGGCTTGACGCCCGCAAGTGGCCGCGTCCCGCTGATGCGACTCAAGTGGGGCCCGCGGGGAGAGGCGGCGCAGGGATCCGCCACGTGGCATGATCATGAGGGCTGCCGCCCCTGTTGCTCCAACGAGATGTCATCCCAGCCTTTTTTGCTACCGGGCGCGTCCCGGGTCCGTTTTTCACAAATATTGTCAAGGACCGGGCGCGTCCTGGGTCCTTGACAATATTTTAATTGTATTTTAGTCATTGGGAAAAGATGGATCGATCCCAACCGTCCGTGCGGGATCGGACGGCCACCAGGCCCCCGAGGGGAGCCACTTGTGTGCGGATCGAAGGGCAGGGGTGATCCCCGCCCTACATGTGGCCTGTCCGAGGCAGGCCTCCTCGCAAGTGGCGAGGGCGCAGCTCCCCGTGCGGGATCAGACCCATCAGGGCCGCACGCGTGTCCCTGGGCGGGGCTTGACGCCCGCAAGTGGCCGCGTCCCGCTGATGCGACTCAAGTGGGGCCCGCGGGGAGAGGCGGCGCAGGGATCCGCCACGTGGCATGATCATGAGGGCTGCCGCCCCTGTTGGTCCAACGAGATGTCATCCCAGCCTTTTTTGCTACCGGGCGCGTCCCGGGTCCGTTTTTCACAAATATTATGAACACCGAAACACTTTGATTTTATAAAAATGGGCCTCCGGAGGGAGTTTTGGGTTTAAAATTGATTAATTTGATTTATAAGACCAAGTCCAACCGAACTTCATTCCCTTGTTTTGGCGTGCTTGAGTGGTCCACCCGAACTCCAAACTATACGCTATAATAGCGTGAAATGAAATTGGTTCACTGTACCTCACAATTTTTAACGTTTTACTATTCATTACGCCAAAAGTTATTTTATTTATAATTTAGTCCTTGCAAAAATTAATATTTACTCAATGCCTTTATTTTTTTTTTATTATATAATTCATCTCACAACTATTATATCATATTTATCTTTCAATTATTAATATATTTTTTCAATTTTATATTAATTATAATAAATAATTTAAAATACAACATTGACATTTGGAGATTGAAAAAAAAACTAAAATTACATTAATATTAATACCGGAACGAAATAACATTACAACGACATTTAAATGTAAAAAAAAATGACATTAAAATTAAAAACAAACACATTACAACAAAATAATATTGAAAATAAAATTACAATACATGAACTAATACTCGGGAAGATTAGCGTCGGATCCTCCAAGACCGGTGAAATATTGCGAATACGAATCGGAATTAGGAAGTGGTGTTTGGGATTGTTGTTGGTCCTCTCTCTTTCGTAAAACCCTACCTTGTTCAGATGCCCAATATGCACGAATATCGGGATCTGATATTCCATTTAAATTCATTTTCATAATTTTATTATCTTCCCTCAATGTTTTCAAATTATTAGACTTATCTATACTTTCCAAGAGGCGTTCCCTCAAATCACCTGTCTTCTTCAGCTTCTCAAGAAGTAGTTTATTTCCTTCGTCAACCTTGTTGATGGAGGATTCTACTTTGTCATCCGTTTTCATTTTTAGTTTGGCTTTTTTCACTCCAATCGGTCGCTCAGAAGGAGATTGTTGTCGCACTGACTCAGGAGTTTGCTGTTTGGACTCTGGAAAAGAACACGAACCTCGAGATATTTGTCTGGCACTTGAGGCTCCATCTTGAAATTTTTCATAATTCTTAATGATGTTCCACACATGATCGAACTTCCAGCCTTTCTTGTATTTCTCATCATTTTCAAGCAACACTTTAGCTTGATCCATCTGCAAGTCGATATAACCAATTACAAATACGTAAAATTAAATAGTTGATAAAAAGAGCAAAAATACTAACAATATCTTCAGTTGAAGCACCGCTTGGGTGTCTACTCTCAGTTTGTCGTATGCATGCATGCATTTTCCTTGCAGCCTTCTCAATAACTTGGATTCGAGACTGGATCGATCGCCTTAAACGAATCTCCGAAGTTGGTATTTTTTCTTCATTGTAGCTAGCTTCAACACGAGCCCAGAAACTATCAGATGTTTGGTATATTCCAATGATAGGATCTTGAGCAATCTCCATGTGAACTCGACAAAGAAGTTTGTCTTCTTCATGAGAATAACTAGAAGCTCGGCTAGTCATTTTCTTGTAATGTATCTTTCTCAGAATGTTTTTGGATGAAAACACAACTTATGGAAGGTACTATTTATAACCAATTCTCTTACTCAAAAACTTATCAAGGCTTTCACGTTTCCCAACTCAGCTCTGACGTGATGTAACTAGTCAATGCCATAACTCTTACAAGATTCTCACGTCTCCCGAACTGGGTCTGGCGTGATGTAACCACTCAATGCCATCACTCATCACTCAACAAACTTTAAGCTCACACGTTTCCCAAACCGGGCCTGACGTGATGAGACCACTCAATGCCATCACTCTTACAAGATTTTCACGTTTCCCAAACTGGGCCTGACGTGATGAGACTACTCAATGCCATTACTCTTACAAGATTCTCACGTTTCCCAAACCGGGTCTGACGTGATGAGACGACTCAATGCCATTACTCTTACAAGATTCTCACGTTTCCCAAACCGGGTCTGACGTGATGAGACCACTCAATGCCATAACTCTTACAAGATTCTCACGTCTCCCGTACTGGGTCTGGCGTGATGTAACCACTCAATGCCATCACTCATTAAAGCTCACACGTTTCCCAAACCGGGCCTGACGTGATGTGACCACTCAATACCGACTCTTACACTCAATGCCCTATTAATAGTCTAAGTTCAAATCATTTTTCATTCATATTCTCTCAACACATCTCACCTCTCATCATTCATCTCTTAACATGAATATTTCTTCATCTTCTTCGTCTTCTTCCTCCGATGATGATTATCTACTTCAATTGGCTCAAATTGATGAGGAGGAATATGCTATATGCCATCAAATTATCCAAAATAACATCACTATCATGGAAATTCTCAACCAACATGCCGCCGACCAAACCATTGAGCGTAACATAGGAGGCTCGATTCCAGGACATGCTTTCATCAATCGGGATCGAGAAAGTGCAGACCGACGACTCTTCAACGACTACTTTTCAGAAACCCCGTTGTACAATGAGGCTATGTTTCGTCGTAGGTACCGAATGTCTCGCTCTTTATTCCTTCGAATAATGGATGTTGTTAAAAGTCACGACAACTATTTTGTACAACGGGTGGATCGCGCTGGCAGACTTGGGTTGTCGCCGCTTCAAAAAATAACTGCTGTATTTCGGATGCTGGCGTACGGAGTTCCGGCAGACGCCACATACGAGTACTGCAAAATAGCAGAGTCGACGACAATTAAAAGCTTGAAGAGATTTTGTCGAGCAATGGTGGAGGTATTTTCTGAGCAATATTTAAGATCACCAAATCCTAATGATGTTGCAAGACTTCTCCAGATAGGTCAACAACGTGGCTTTCCAGGAATGTTGGGCAGTTTGGATTGTATGCATTGGAAATGGAAAAATTGTCCTACCGCGTGGGCCGGACAATATACGGGCCGTAACGGAAAACCTACAATTATTCTAGAAGCCGTGGCTGATTATGATCTATGGATATGGCACGCTTATTTTGGCATGCCGGGAAGCAACAATGACATCAACGTGCTAGAGTCTTCCCACCTATTTTCCAATCTCACTCAAGGTATTGCTCCTCCGGCTCATTATGTCATACAGGGAAATGAATATAATATGGGTTATTATTTGGCTGATAATATATACCAAAAGTGGTCTACTATTGTTCAAACTATTCGAGAACCACGTGGCCCAAAAAAACAATATTTTGCAATGAGGCAAGAATCATGTAGAAAAGACGTCGAACGTGCATTTGGAGTTCTCCAAGAACGGTTCGCAATTGTAGCGGGACCGTCAAGATTTTGGAGAAAAGATGTCTTAAAAGATATAATGACTACATGCATAATTATGCATAACATGATAATAGAGGATGAACGTGATCTCAGCGTGCCCATTGAAGTTAACATAGAAACGCCACCATTGGAGGTTGAATTAGCGGAGAATGATGAAGCACGATTTCAAGAGTTTTTCCCACGCTACAGACAAATAAGAGACAAGGATGCACACATCGCGCTCCGAAATGCATTGATCGACCATTTGTGGGAGGGATATTCTAATTCGGATGTATAATTGTACTTTTTATTTTATTTTATGTTATTTATTTTGTGTTGTAATTTTTTTTAAATAAATATTAAGGTTGGTGTGTTAATTTATATGTTAAATTATTTTATGAAGTAATATTTGATATGAATAAGTGATATAATTGAAAGATATTAAATAAATATAAGGGTATGGAGATAAATAAAAGAAAGTTGAATATAAAATTAATATTTCAGTTTGGTGTAAAAAATAGAGTTCGTTTGGAGTTGGTGTAGTATTTGATGTGACATGTACTGTAAAATAGAGTAGGAAATGGTGTTATCGGGTGGAGTTGGTCTAACCTTAATTAAAAGATCAACCAAGTTGCAAGATTAATTAAAGGAAATTAGTGTAATGATTTTCGTTTAATTAATTTTATTTGTAAAATCAGTTCCGAGAATTACCCATAACAAAGGGTTTTGGGGTTGGGGAGTTCGTCGGAGGTGTTGACTGAGAGGGGATTTCAGGTGGGTTTTTGCGAGGAAGAGCTTCGAGGATATTGGGTGTGGTGTGTCAATGACGAAGAAGCCGCCATTGATGGAGGGGTTTGAGTTTATGGGTGTGGAGTTCTAGCTATGAGAGCTCCATTGATGGAGCTCGAAGCAAGTGTCCATTGGCGAAGCAGGTTTGGGGAAAGTGACGAAGAAAGCGAAACGAAGGAGTTACCGAGGCTACGACTTGGAGAGATTCTTCGGGTGAGGAAAGAAATTGGTCTTTGCGGAAAACGACAAATAATTATGTGAAATTCATTAGGAGATGAGTTTGCGCCCGAATTGGCCTCCAAAAATTATCATTTCATAATGATTGGAATTTAAAATTTTAAGAGAGTAAGATGATGTAAAATATTAAGTCTTCTCTATCTATTCTAAAAAAGAAAAGGTCTACTCTAAAAGTCTAAATGAAATAAATAAATAAAGAAAAATGAGGGACGTTTAAAAATAAAACTATAGACTAAAAGTCTAAATGAACACGTGTGAGGCCGCTATCTGCTATAGCTTGTCACGTCATTGAGAATAACCCACGCGTCGCGATGCTGTTAGTGAACGAGTTTAATGAATTTAATATGCTAATAACCCTTATTGGGCTAAATTATGGCGAATAATCTTGTTCAAACTTCTCGGGTTTGTAATTTCCGAACAAGTTAATAGGTAACTATATAAGTAAATACTAGAAGTTTCGACAAAAGTGAATGCTGACAAAAGTGATTAAGGCTCGTTAATCACTTTCTTTGCATATTAAGCTCAATTGGAAAAATATATGCGAGAAAGGTGATTATTGAACTTAAATTATTTTTGCCAGCAGCCACTTTTAATTGAATTACCTCTAAATTACTAATCACTAATCTGTCAGTCGCTATTTTTATTTTAAATAAACCGAGCACGAGTAATATATATAGAGAGAAATTGTTCCAAATAGTCAAACTGAAACATATATTTAGCAAAATAGCCAAATTTTAGTTAATTTTGTAAACTAGCAAATTAACATGAGTTGACATTTTAATAAAAAAATTTATCCTTGTAATACCTCTATAATTAATCATTTTATATTATAATTTTTGTAATTAATTAAAAAAGAAATTAAATTTACAACACAAATTAAGCTATAATTAATTGTGCACAAATATTAGAACTAATTACCAAATTTGAATCTCTCTTCATCTCTCTCTCTCTCTCTCTCTCTCTCTCTCTCTCTGACGACAACGGTCCCATCGCCGCCACCGATCTGGTCTCCGACGACGATCGCTCCATCGCCGCCACTGATATAGTCTCCAGCGACGACCGCTCCATCGCCACCACCGACCTGGTCTCCGACAACGACCGCTCCATTACCGCCGTCTCACGCTGGCTCCGTCGCCGAAACCACCGGTACTGTATTTCTCCGACCTAACTAGTTTTATTCCCGTGACAAAGTTGTGTGATTTGTGTGTTCTGCGTGTTTTTTTTTTTTGTGTTGTTGGTGTTTTGTGGTAATGGCAGGTAGTCCCCGAAATGTGGATCCGGTTTAAAACCCGGATCCACTTTTTTTTTTTTTTTTTAAAAAAGGGACCCGGAATTATCCAGGTCCGAAAAAACCCGGACCCGGAACTATTCGGATCCGGATAAAGTCGGAACCGGATAGATCCGGTTCCGGGTTATTTAAAATTAAATAAATAAAAAGTGGCTTTAGATCTGAGCCGTTAGATCAAATCGATCAACGACTCAGATCAGAGAGCGGTTAGGGGAGGGGACAGGTTTTCAGGGACTGCGACAAAAGTACCTGCCACGCGTCCTTCTGCAGAGATTCGTTGGGAGAAACGGCTATATTGCCTCGGGGTCCTCAAAAAATGACCGTTAGGCCTTTATTACACCCTCTTTCTCGAATTCCTTCACCATTTTCCCTATAAATACCTCATCCCACTCTCATTTTTTTCACACAACATCTTCTCTTCATCTCAAACTCTCTCAAGCTCTCATACTTGCGATTTTAGTCTATAGTTAAGCTACTTTATTGTTATTTAAATACTCTCTATTTTTAGTTTAATACGTTGTTTAGGTATTTTAGTTGTTATTAGTTTAGTTTATTTAGTTGTTATTATTGTTAGTTGTTATTATTATTAGTATTAGGTATTTATTTTAGTTGTTATTATTAGTGTTATATAGTTTTAATCTAGCTTAATTTATCGTTAATATGTCGAGTGGCAACAACCGTTCTCGAGGACGTCCCGATGTCCGAGGAAAAGGACGGGCTACTATTCCGTCGCCGAGGTCGATTAATAGCGGGACAGCTTTTAGTCAACATAATTATAATGTCGGTGTTATGAATCAACACAATGTTCCACTTCCCGGTTCTTCTAGCCAACTCTTACCGGCACATCCTCAATATGTTGCCGGTGGCGTCGGGCCGAACCAACAATTGTTATTTTCTCAAGGTCACGGCGGTCTTTATAATAACTTACTCAATTATCAAGGTACAAATATTCCGGAATGGCACAGCCTTAGCAATGAGCAACAACAACAATATCATGCACAATACCAACAACAAGCGAATCAAGCCCACGAAAGCGAGGTAAAAATCGAGTTTAATTTGTGATATTAATTTGTTAGATAATAAATTAAAATATTAATTTTTGTGATAAATATTAATTCTTGAAAATCTTAGTATGCTCTGTGGTTGCGGTTTCGACTGATCTTCCACATCAGAAACGATTTTCTTGAGATTGTTTGTTGGTTAATAATCATTTAATCATATTTGCCTAATTTGTTTAATTATTTAATAATTATTTAAATTATTTAATCATACTAGTTAAATTAGTTAGTTAATTAATTAATCACACGTCTCATGAAAGTCTTAGTATGCTCTGTGGTTGCGGTTCCGACTGATCTTCCATATCAGAAACGAATTTCTTGAGATTTAATAATCAATTAATCATTTAATCATATTAGTTTAATTAAACTTTAAATGGTTTCTTAAATAAGTTAAAAAAATTAAAAAAGGTAATTTCTATGTGTGGTAATAATTATAAAGTTCTTATTAGATTATGGTCTCTTAGAAAGATTGGTTTTTAAATAAGGTTTGCTCTGCAATCTCCTCCAAGCTAGCTTGGGAACCTAGGTGAGTTCTGTCTAGAAAAGTTTGGGCCTAAAGTGAGATCATAGCATCCTTTCCAGTCGATCTGGCCTTGGAACCTCGGGGAGTTCCGCCTAAAAGAGCTTGATAATTATTTTCACACATAAAAAATACCATTTTTAATTTTGTTAACTTTTTTAATTAGCTATATGAAATTTAATTAAATTAATACGATTAATATTAATATTTCCATGTTAAATTAATATTAATATTCCATTACTTTTTTAGGAAAATAGGTCGAGGAACCATTCCAACGACGTCGACCTCGATGATGATGAGGACGACGATGTGGATGACCCGAATCAAGGCGATGACGCCGACGTCTTCCCCAGCATCCGTAGCCGAGGAAGCGAAAGAAATTAACGGATTTGGTGTGGCAGAACAATTTCCGGGCCGAGTATAGATACAACCACTCCACCGGTTTGGAAGATAGGTACGGAATTTGCATCAACTGCGGAAAATAATTCAAGGCCCATCCGAAGAACAACGGCAACTCCCGCCTACAAAAGCACGCCGAGCGGTGCAAAAGGTTACAGCGGGAGCAAGAGGTAATTCGTCTATCCGATGAAATATATAGGGAAGTTGTGGCTGAGTGGGTTATACGCGATGGTTTGCCTATATCGGCGCCCGAGGGAGAAGGTTTTAATAAAATGATGATGAAGTTGGCGCCGATAAACTATTTGGAAATCACGTATTATATAACCCACGAAAAGATTCTAAAATTTTATGAAAAGCAAAGGGCCGATTTACAAGAAATGTTCCAACGATCTTCTTACAAATTTTCTTTAACGTCGGATTGTTGGAAAGGCCATGCTAATGATGATTATATTACCGTCGTAGCTCATTTTATTAATGATCAATGGAGTATGGAAAAGCACATTATAGGTTTTGAGCCGATGAGGGTTATGCACACATCAGTAAACCTAGCCGAGGCTATCATAAAGGTTTTGTCGGATTGGAACCTCAAGGATAGAGTTGTTTCTATTACGTTAGATAACGCTAGTGCGCATGCCGGTGCCGTAGAAATAATGAAGGAAAGTTTGACCAATCTTAGGGATAGTCATTTTCATCAAAAGTGTGCATGTCATATTATTAACTTGATTGTTCAATCCGGTATGAGTGTTATTTCCGATAGTATTGCGAAAATAAGGAACGTTATAATATATATCCGATCATCTACGCAGCGTACAGTTTCTTGGGAAGATTGTTGCAGGGCTAACAATTACAGGGTTAGAACGTTTCAACCGGACATGCCGATTCGATGGAACTCGACTTACATGATGTTGGATGCTGTACTACCGTACAAGGAGCTTCTTACGAACTGGATCAACAGCCCGGAGCACGACTACCGCGAAGACATCACTGCAGAAGATTGGATAACCTCTATCCAATTCCAGGCTTTTCTTCACCTTTTTAATCAAATTACTATTGATTTATCTCACGTTTACTCACCCACGTCTCAAAGAGCTTTGCCCACTGTATTTGATATTTTGTGTCATTTTGAAACTGCAAAAAGAAATCCTTTATTTAGCAATGTACTAACTCCTATGATTTCAAAGTTCCAGACTTATTGGAGTTCTGAAAGGCTCCCGTTTTTATATTGTACCGCGGTTAAACTTTCTGAAAGGCTCCCGTTTTTATATTGGAGTTCCGACGCTTAAACTTTCTCAATTGCAGGATGTCTTACAAGCGATGCAAAATATGACCAGGGAGCCCTACATGACAGACAATTACTTCGACGCGGATCAAAAGATGAAGGAACTTTACCAAGAGTACGAGCGAAGATTTACCGAGGCTGAAGATCCGATGGATGAAACGAATCCGCAACAACAACAAACTCAGGTAATTTTTATTATAAGTTTTAATTTCTTAATTTACTCATTTAATTTATTAACACTCTAATTTTTTTTTTCAATATAGGGCAGACGCAGGGCCGGTTCACCATACATGTACAATCACCGGTTATTCTACAACCATACGTCCCTCGGGCAAGGAGGCGGTGTCGCGTCTTCTTCAACGGGTTCACAAGCAAGCAGAAGTTCAGGCTCTCGTGTTCCTGGTCGACGTTGTCGTCGCAGATCCATCGACGAGTACGCCCGGTTCTGTAACCTTCCTCCAACACCGTGTCCGGATGAAGGCCTTGACATCCTTAAATGGTGGCACATGAACAAATCAGAGTATCCGGTTTTATCCATGTTAGCTCGGGACATTCTCACAATCCCAGTCTGACCGGTATCATCGGAGGCGGCGTTCTCATTGGCCGGAAGGTTGTTAGAGCCTCATCGCAAGTCAACGGCAGCAAGAATGGTCGAGATCCTTATGCTTTCGAGAGATTGGATTATGGCCAACCAACGACAACAAGAAAACGTTATGGTGGACAAAGAAATGGCGAATTACTTTGCGAATATTCAAGTGTAATTCCTTCTTAGTTTTTCTTTTTTATTGTTGTATTACGTCTTTGTAACTTGTATTGTTTTACCGTTCTACTTGTACATTCCTACCCGAATCCGAATCCGATCTTGAGTTTGTTTTGTTGAATAAAAACGCATTTTTATTTTTATTTTTCGTTGTATACTTTAATTTTTATTTAATTCCTGTTTGTTTCTAAATAAATATTCAAACACATAAATAACTTCAGAATTTAAACTTTTATTATTTTTAAAACCGAACTTAGGTATAAGTACCAAAATGTTGTATTTGAACAACTAAACAACATAAATATTAAAGGGACTACACATTAAATAAAATAAACTAAATTAAAAAAAAATAAAAATACAAAAACCCGGAACCGGATCTATCGAGGATTATTTTTTCCAGAACCGGATAAATCCGGGTTCGGGTTTTGGGCTGGAATTTTTTTTGTCCGACAGGCGTGCTATTTGCCTCGGATTTTGGGGATTAATGGCAGGTAATGGACTAAGCTTTGTGGACCACGGGCTCGGCGAGGCCGATCTTGAGGTTCGGGCGATCGTGGACAAGGAGAAACAGAGGCAGTTACGTAGCCTCAAGTTCATCGCGTCAATTTCATGTGCCGTGCGGTTATGAAGACCGTCGGGTCGTGCCTCACCAACAAGTGCTCCGAGGGGTTGCGCGCTCGGAAACACCGAGGCCACGGCGAAGCTTCGGCGGTCTTACGGGAGAGAGATTATTTTTTGACTTTAAAATATTTGATTATTGTATTTAAATTTTAATATGAATAATATTTTTTATTGTTATTTTTCGTTGATTTGTTGTTAATTTACGCTGATTCGTTGTTGATTTACGTTAATTCGTCGTTGATTTACGTTAATTTGCGCATTTAATTTGTTGATATTAAAAAATAAAAATACTATCCTAATTAATAGCAAAAGAGATTACAAACAAAGATTTATTCTCACCCATTTCGAGCTTCCTCGTTAAATGTGGATTAATGCTACGTGATTTCCATTTTTTTTAATTAAATTTAAAAATAATCGGGTAGCTTGATTTGTGCTAATTAGTTTAATTTTAATTTTAATTAATTACGAAAATAATAATCTAAAATAATTAATCAAAGAGTATTCGAGTAATAAAAATCTATATATATATATATATAAAAAAGCATGATGATCAAGTTTTCTCAATACAATCTTCTATAAACACATCCTCAAATCCTAATTTTCTAGAATTTTCAATTAAAAAAATATGTATTCAGATGAACACCTTCTAGATTCTCACGCACTTATTGATAGCAATTACCCTACGTTTTTAAAGGTAAATGCTTGGAACGATTCATATGAACACCTTTCCACCCACTTCTTATAAAGGCCTCTGATAATAATAACATTGTCATAAATATTCAGACGTGAATTTTCAATTAAAAAATATATATTCAGATGAACACCTTCTAGATTCTCACGCACTTATTGATAGCAATTACCCTACGTTTTTAAAGGGAAATGCTTGGAACGATTCATATGAACACCTTTCCACCCACTTCTTAAAAAGGCCTCTGATAATAATAACATTGTCATAAATATTCAGACGTTTACAAGTGCCCCATTAAGCTTTTGACGTTGAGGAATTTGACAAGCCATGGTCCATATGTGTATATATATACACATTTATTCAGTTGCTCCCCATCCAAAAAATTTATCGTTTGACTGGAATATTTTGTGAAATTTTTCATAATGTCTTTAGTATCTTTAGAAAAGTTGACCAGAGAAATAGATAATTGGTCTATCAAGGTACGAGTATCTCGGTTGTGGGAATCTTTAAACACCAAGAGAAACAACGAACTTATTAGCATGGATATGGTGTTGATAGATGAGAAGGTATGTTATCATATTATCTTTCAGCTTTGTTATCCGTATTTGTTTTCGTTCATAATAGGAGCTAAGGGCTATAGCTTATTTATGTAGAAAAATTGTACGATATGATGTGGCTGATTATTGTTGTGATATATTATTTGACTTTACAATCACTGTTGAACAACACCACTCAATAGTTTATATTCAACCACTTTCTATTGTAGGGGTTCATCGCGTGATGTAATACTCCCCATAGGACTGATGTTATTACTCCATTGCTCGGTTCCTGCACCTGTTTAAGTTGATCCTTAATATTTTGTTTCCTAATTCTTTGTTTTAATACATATTTTCATCTATATTTCAGCAAACCTTGATATCTGCGACAATAAAAAAGAATTTGGTTGGCAAATTCAAACCTTCTATAGAAGAAGGGAATGTTATCTGATTACGAACTTCAAAGTGATTGACAGTACAGGTTCCTATAGAGTAGTTGATTCCAAAGTGAAAATCATGTTTACAGCTCTGACAACTATAAAAAAAAAAACAAAAGACGACGCATCTATACAGATGCATGGATTTCAGTTTGCCCCAGTAAACGTGATTGAATCCCGCTTGGGTGACCCTACCATTTTGACAGGTTTGTAATTGTTTGTATATATATGAATATTTATATATGATGATTTAATTAAATATTTTTAATTGTTGGTTATGCAGACATAGTTGGTTGTTTGACTGTCATCGGAGATGTAGAGACAGTGGGGAAGAATCAACTAAAAAAGCGAGACTTAGAGATCATATCGCATTAGTATGTTTTATTTTGGATATTATTTATCATGCATAATCCAATTTAAATATTAACTAAATGGTTTACTTTTCTTTTTTATTTTTCTTTGGAAGCTCTTATAAATGTAAGGTAACCTTGTGGGAAGAACTTGGCCAAAGTTTTGATGTTAAAAAACACATTCAAGACCAGGAAGGGCCTTTGATGATCATCGTTACTTCTACTAAAGTATCGTCATTCCAAGGTACAAACCATTATACTTATTATACAACAATGCAACATAAAATAAGCACTGTCAGATGGTAATAGTTAAACATTTCTGAAAAGTATTGATTAAAAACTTAGAATCAGCAAAGTTTAATACAAACCATCCTTTGAAAATATGTTGCTTTAGAATAATTATTGTTTAAAAATCGTTAAAATTTTATAATAATAACCATGTTTTTTTTTGTTGAAAGGCACTGTGAATTTTTCAACGACAAATGCTAGCCGAATATTCGTCAACATTGTAGAGGGCGATTCGCACCGCCTTACAGTCACAAAAATACACTATTCAAACACACGAATCAATACGAATGATGGGGGTATCTTTGATTGATTATGATTACGAAGGGGATCGGTCTCTTCCGTTTATAGCTTGGAACTAAGAAGAAGAATGCGATTAAACTAAGATTGGCAATATCAAATGGGTTACACGAAGGTTTTCTCAATACTATGCGATGACTCTATCTCTCTCCCTTCTCTCGATAACGGCCAGCCACTTCAAATGGGAGCTCCTCCTCTATTTATAGCGACGCTCAGATCCCTTCGGCTCGAATCCCACGAAGGTTTTCTCAATACTATGCGATGACTCTATCTCTCTCTCTTCTCTCGATAACGGCCAACCACTTCAAATGGGAGCTCCTCCTCTATTTATAGCGACGCTCAGATCCCTTCGGCTCGAATCCCACGAAGGTTTTCTCAATACTATGCGATGACTCTATCTCTCTCTCTTCTCTCGATAACGGCCAGCCACTTCAAATGGGAGCTCCTCCTCTATTTATAGCGACGCTCAGATCCCTTCGGCTCGAATCCCACGAAGGTTTTCTCAATACTATGCGATGACTCTATCTCTCTCTCTTCTCTCGATAACGGCCAGCCACTTCAAATGGGAGCTCCTCCTCTATTTATAGCGACGCTCAGATCCCTTCGGCTCGAATCCCACGAAGGTTTTCTCAATACTATGCGATGACTCTATCTCTCTCTCTTCTCTCGATAACGGCCAGCCACTTCAAATGGGAGCTCCTCCTCTATTTATAGCGACGCTCAGATCCTTTCGGCTCGAATCCCCTGGATGATTTCCCAGTGGTCCCCTCTTCCAAATATTCTGTGGTCCCTCTTTCTGACATCCTCGGCGGCTGCCAAAGGTGCTCGTCTCCACTAACGTTGTCCCCCTGCCCTATCCTGAGCGCACTGCCCAGTAGTGGTCCCCTCAATCCGTACGCCCTTGTCGCATCCTAGGTTGAAGCCCTAGACCTTAATGGGCTTGAGGCCCCTCCTCGGTCATCGCTTCCCCCGATGGGCCGTGAGCCCATTGCGATACGACCATCCTCGAGGAGCACGGGCTCCTCTCTTGGTCACTAATCTCCACCAGTGGGCCGAGGACCCATCGCCATTGCGCCCAACCTGACCCTCGTCGTTTCATGGAAAAACGACAAGTATAAAGTTAGGAATGGATTTAACCAAATCCGACCTTAACAGTCAGTCCCCCATTTTGCCAAGTGTGGGCACTTGGGAAAATGTAAGAGGGAGAAACTCCGCGCGACGACCCTCATCGGGCGACGAGATCACTCTTTTGAGGGTCGTCGATCACCGACGAACCCCTCGCGATGAGAGAATGCATGGAAGTCTGTCGCGCGACGGCTATCATCGGGCGACGGGACCGAACCTCCGAGGACCTCCGCTCGACGACGGTGCCTTCGCGATGAGAAATCAACTCCCCGAGTCGACGTGTCGGCGTCCCATCGCTGCGCATGCAGGCGACGCCTCGAATCCCACCCGCATTTAATGCGGGGTTCCCCAGGCACTCGAGTACCTACTTTATGGGGTTCCCAACGGCTCCTTCACCTCGACCGTCGACAGCTTACGCACACCTCTATCCTGGGCCGTCCGATCGAATCGCGCCCCTTCGGCTTCTCTCGTCTCCTTCCTTATACTCGAAATTCCTCTTTTTTCTATCTTTCTTCTTTCATTCGCTCTCAAACTTCTCATTTGCCCTTTTTCACTCTCTCGAAGCTCCTGCTCTCTCCCTATCTGTCTCTCACTCTCTCAGCCTTCTTCCGATCATGGCAATGGCCGGAAAAATCTTCCAGACCAGGTCTCCTCTGTCTATCTTGACGGAGGCACACCGGGACCACTTTATCAGGAATTACATCGACAGCGAGAAGTACCTGCTCCGGCTCCCGTATCCAGGCGAGCGCGCCGACGAGCCTCAAGATGACTGCATAGCCATCTATGAGCACTTCTTCACCGACGTGGGCCTTCACCTTCCGGTACCCAACCTCATTGTGGCCTTCCTGGTGGCTTTCAAAGTGCCGATAACCCAGGTAAGCCCCAACTCCATCCGTCTCCTCTTGTGCACCCTCGTGCTGGGATTGGAACAAGGGGTCGAGGTCACTCTGGAGGACCTCATGACCCTATACTACTTCTCGAGGAACCCAAAAAACATTGGGCGCCTCTCGCTGTCGCACCGCCACAACCCTCACATTCTCCTGAACTCCCCCAACAAGGAGGCGATGTGGGAGAACCGCTACTACTTCACGCGCGTGAGCGCGTCGACGTTCGGCCCTAACCACGCGGAGCTGCCCCGGGCCTGGATCGGCGACCAGGATCTTATTAAGTTCTCGCCATCGACCGACAAAAGCGTCGTGGCTCGTTTCACGAGCACGCGCAACGCGCTTCTCGCCAACGACCGCCGCGATTGGCTCCTCGACTTCAACGCCGCCCGGATCGTGAACTCGGGCATTTACCGCCTCTGCAACATCGTGGGGCCGCCTCCTCGCTCGCTTTTCCCGCCTGGATTTCGGGCCGAGGAGGGCAAGAAGGGCTCGTCGGCTCCTCAGAGGAAGAAGACGCCCAAGGCTCCTGCGAAGAGCCGCAAAAGGAAATCTCGCTTCGACGAGACCGGCGAGGAATCCTCTCGCCAGAAAAGCAAGCCCTCCCCGACGCCGGTGCCACCCCCACGGGATCAATCCAAGGATGGCTACCTGGGGTTAGTCCCCCGAGAGGGGAGGGACCGCGTGATCTCGCACGACGATCCTCCGCCCCGTGACGCTTCCTCCGAGCGTCGCTCCGAGCCCCCGGCCGGCGCCGACGCTCCCCTTCGAGCCGTCGACGCGACGCCACCCGCAGCGGGTCGCTGTTCGTCGGAGGCTCCTGCCTTCCGAGAATCCCCTCGCGGCGAGGACTCCCAAGCCGACCTCTCTCCCCGTCAAACTCCGCTCGAAACCCGCACCGATGAGACGGTCGCTCCCGCTCCCGGCTCTGAAGCCATGCGCGAGGACCTCTCGCGGAAGGGGTCCGAGGCGGCGACGGAGGTCACGCCGGGCGCGGGGACCGCCTTCGAGCCGATCATCGTCACGCCCTCCGTCAGCCCCGTGACCGGGTACTCCCGACGCGCTCGTCGGGAGGTGAATTTCGATGATGACTTCTGCAGCATGGACTTCACTGACGTCGTCCTGCCTGTCATCGACTCCCCGTCGACGGAGCCTCCGCTCGACACTGCTCCTTCTACCGGGGAGGTCACCGCGCAGGCCCCCCTGGATCCGGCCCCAGGGGTCGAGAGCGGCGAGGTCGCCGGAGATGCCCCGGCCTTAGGGGACGAGAAGGTCTCCACTCCGCCGCCCTGCTCCCGCGAGGCGGCCGTCGCAACGGCTGAGGGTACCCCCGCAGCCACTCTCCCGGCGGTTCCTCAGCCTGACCAGGCTGAAGATGCTCCGCCGGGCGTCTCGCAGCCCGCTGCTAGGCCTCAAGACGAGGCTCCTCCGGAAGTTGTCGGCATTCCTCCCACCGGTACTTCCCTTTTCAGAACGAACGCCTCCTGCGAGTCGTCCTCGATCGAGGCCTCGCCCAGTGAGGAGGCCCCGGCAGCGCATGAGGCGACAAGCGGCAAACGTTCGCTCCTCGCAATGCCACCTCACCCTTGGAAGAAAGCCCCGGGAGAGGCTTCCCAAGTGGCCGTTTTCTCGCCGGACGATCTCCTGCCGATGTTCCCGCAGGGCATGGCGAAGGCTCCTGCCGTCATTTGCTTGCCGGGTTTTCCTGATCCGCCCTCTCTGGCCTCTTCCTCGAAGGAATGGGAGTCGTATGCGGGCGACGCCCTTCATGGATTGTCGATGTCTCCCCAACAGTTTCACCCCTGCCCCAACTTGTTGGTCGACTCTGCTCGCTATCGCAAGGCGGCAGCTCTCACGCTCCAAGGTATCGCGCTCTTTAACGACATGATCCACGACGAGCGCGATATGGCCCATGACTACGCGGCCGAAAAGAGCGAGATGAGCGCCAAGGTCGGAGAGCTCGAGAACCACCTTCAAATCTCTATCGCTGGGGAGCGAAGGTACCGGGAGGAAGCCACTCGATGCCGTCAGACCCTCGAAGAAACCCAGGCTGCCCTGGAGAAAGAGGCTTCTCTCCGTCGGCAGGCCGAGCAGCAGGCCGAGGAGCAGAGACGTGCCCTCGCCGAGGAGGCGGAGCGCCATCGACGCGCGACTCACGACCTCACTGCGGCACTCGAGAAGAAGACAAGGAGGTTGGCTCGCCTGGGCGAGGCCATCGGCGCACCTCCCGAGGAAGAGAGTCGCTTGGTCTCGCGGGGGACCAACGCTCTGAAGAGGCTCGCCAACGAACTGGAGGGCGCGCAAGCGGAGGTCGTCGAAGAACGCAGTGCGCGGCTGCGTCTCTTCGAGAAAGCCAAGGCCAAAATCCAGCGTCGCGATGAGAGGTTCGCAGCTCTCGACGAGTCTGTCGATCACCATCGTATGGTCGCCGGCTACAAGGCCAACCTCGACATGGTCGAGAAGCTTCCTCCTACCGCGACGGTGGGGAAACTTCTGCCCCTCTCGCCGAAGTGGCGCGGGATCATCGCGGAGCATTCCACGAAGGTGGAGGAGCTAGAGGTGAGGTCTGCTCTTCCTCTGGATTCGCCGCCTCTCTCGCCTTGCGATCCTCCCTCCATCGAGTCCGAGAGGCTGGCCGCCTTCGCTGCGGGGACGACTGCCTCGGCTTCAGACTCCGTCGACGAGTACGGGACCAACGACGAGACCCTCTCGATCCAAGAGCCGACGGTACAGGATGACCTTCCCTAGGGGGATTGCCTTTGTATATTTTGATTTTTCTTTTGCGACTTTTGCTGTTATATTTTCTTTTTGTTGCTTTGGCCTCGGGCCCTCTCTTTGTACCTCCCGAACACTTAATGAATGAAAGAGATCTTTGCTTCCTCTACTGAACTTTAGTTATCGACTCGCGACTATCGTTTTCCTAACTTTCTCGATTTATTGGGGTCGATTATTCTTGCCCCTCTTATCGCAGGTCGGCGAGCTACCTCTCGTTTCTTGGCCTTCGAGGCCTGACGAGGGCGTGATCGCATCGTTCCTTGCCGAGGATCCCGAGCACTACGCCCTTGTGCGCGGCCTGATCAACGAGCTAACTCTTCGGGTCGCGATGCCTTCTTCGGCGGATCTCGAAGAGAGCTCCTCTGCAGCTGGCCGCTCAGACCTGTTGCCGCCGACTGCCTTGACGAAGTTCCTAACTCGCGACCCTCGTCATCTGGCCGCCTTCTCGGACTTTGCCGGGGACATTCTCGACCGAGCGATGTCGGATTGCATCGATGACCTTGCCGACTCCATTTTCAAATCCGACGAGGGCTGACGCCGAAAACTGTTTTTGTTTTTCCTGTTTACGCAGCTTGTAATGGTTTGCCTACGAGGCTATGATGTAAATGTGAATGTTATAAACTTATAAGTCTTATGGCATATGAATAAACGAATATCTTCTGTAATTATGTCATTGTTGTATATGTATGTAGCTTTCTTTGTACGGGGTCTTAGTGTGGAGGATGCAGGCTTGAGCATCCTCTCCTTCCCCCCCCCCTTTTTTTTTTTTGAAAATGAAACGAACATAGTAATTGACGGTGGAGGGGAAACTTGCCGCAATACTGCTTGTTATCGCTAGCTCTTTCGATACCTACCTCGAGGCTCTTTTTCTTTGCCATGGTGCCATCGAAACTTTTGTCGAGGCCCTTTTTTCGTTTTCATGGTGCCATCGAAACTGTTGTCGATGCCCTTTTTTCTTTTTCATGGTGCCATCGAAACTGTTGTCGAGGCCCTTTTTTCTTTTTCATGGTGCCATCGAATCTTTTGTCGAGGCCCTTTTTCTTTTTCACGGTGCCATCGAATCTTTTGTCGAGGCCCTTTTTCTTTCTCACGGTGCCATCGAATCTTTTGTCGAGGCCCTTTTTCTTTCTCACGGTGCCATCGAATCCTTTGTGGAGGCCCTTTTTTCTTTATCATGGTGCCATCGAAACTGTTGTCGAGGCCCTTGTTTTTCTTTTTCATGGTGCCATCGAATCTTTTGTCGAGGCCCTTTTTTTCTTTTTCATGGTGCCATCGAATCTTTTGTCGAGGCCCTTTTTTCTTCTTTTTCATGGTGCCATCGAATCTTTTGTCGAGGCCCTTTTTTCTTCTTCTTCCTCTAAGTCGCAGGCGGTGTAGAGTCCGATGATAATGTCGTTCTCGCCACGGCGGCGTACTTAGAGGGTCGATGACGGTGGCTCTTTTGATTTTGCTTTTGATTTTGCTTTCGTGCCATTTTTAGGCTTTGTTATTTTCGCTTTCGTTTCGCGCTTTATGTTAATGTGTTTGATCTTGCAATCGACGCTCGGGTCGCGGCTGATCGTGCGCTGCTCTTACTTTGAGGTTGTTCGTAATCGTGAGCCTGTAAGATTGTTAGAAAGATAATTTTGCCATAAAGGCGAGCCTCATTAAACCCTTCGAGTCCCCCGTATGGGTGCGGCTCGCGAGGGAAGAGTACTCCCTGTCTTTATTAGAAACAAGCCGGGGCTATGAGTGGTCCCGAACATGTGGGTTGGAACGAACAAAACTTGTTCATGTCCCTCGGCCACGGAGTCCTTTCGTAACCTCCTCGGCCGCCTGAGCGTCCTCCACGGCCGCCGCCGAAACTTCCTCTTCCTCCGGAGAACCCACCGCGTCCCCCGGATTATCCCTGCTGGCCTCCGTCGGGCTCTCCTCGGGAGTATCCTCCCTGCTGGCCCTGGGGCCTGCTGTCGTGATAGTCCGCCCGCGGCTGATTCTCGCGGGCGGTGTTGTCGCTTCTCTTCTCGTCTACCTGGTAGACTTTGTGTCTTGGAGCCTCTGGGGCGCGTCGCTCGTTCTGTGCTCCCCGATCTTCTCTCCTTGCTCTTGACGACGAGCCGTCTCGCCCGTCCCTGCTCTTCTCGGACTTGGCCTTGGCCTCGCCCCTATCGTCGCTCTTTTTCTTGCCGAGGATGTTCTCCTCGATGTTCATGTCGATCGTCGCTCGGTGGAGTGCGTCCTCTATCGTCAGCGGCACTGTCCTCGTGATCTCTTTGCAGAAATCGGAAGTGCAATGCAGGCCGTGCCTCAGGGCTTGGACGGCGACAGCATCTTCGAGATTCGGCACCCGAATCATCACTCCCTTGAACCGCTCCACGTACTGGCGCAGCGTCTCGTCCTTCCCCTTCTTGAGATCAAACAGAGACGCTAGCGTCGCCTCGCTCTGGGCGTGGATGGAATAATGCTTCAGGAACATGGCGACGAGCTGGTCGGAATTGTCGATAACCCCTGGCGCAAGCCGCGCGAACCAGTCACTGGCTGGGCCCTGCAAATGGTAAATAAAAAGACGACATAGGATAGCCTCCCTTCTGGTCTCCTCGCCGACGATATGGTCCGTCGCTATCCTGTAAGACTTCACATGAGTAGTAGGATCGGTCCCTCCCTTGTACGGCGCGAGCTTGATCTTTGGCAGCTCGTCTACTTCGACTCCTCGGATCCTGGGAGTAAAGGGGGTCACTCTGGCGTCTCTTACCAGCTTGTCGATCTCCGGACCGGCGCTCGTCGCCTGGTGCACTCGCGATGCCACCTGTCCTATTTTTGCCTCCAGGGCCGCCGCCATGGCCGCCATGGCCTTCATGATTTCTCCGGTGGCGGCTGGGTCGCCCGCCGGGGCCAGCGTTGGCACGCTCAGGGGCGTGCTTGCCGTCGTCGTTGGCTGCGAGGTCGATGCCGGCGTCTGGAACAGGTTCCGGACCAAGAGGTCCCGTGAGGCGTCGAGCGCCTCGTTAGTCGCCGCGTCTCGGGTCAGGGCCCCTCCACTCGCTGCGACGGGGGAGTCAACAGACCTGTTCGCCGCGTTCCTGCCCTCTGCTCGGGCGAGCAGGTCGGCGCGCTTCCGACTCTCTGCGGCTTGCTCCTCTGCTCTTCTCGTGGCTTCTTCTGCCCTCCTGTCGGCCGCTTCCATCCTCTGCATGACCAGGGTCATCTGTCGCCGCATCTCATCCAGCGCCTCACTCTGGTCGCTCCGCTCTTCGTCTTGAGGCATCTTTCGCTTTCCCTCTTCTCGTTCCTGGCTGTGCGATAGGAAGAAACTATCGCCCTCGGTGGGCGCCAAACTGTAGAGGGCGATTCGCACCGCCTTACAGTCACAAAAATACACTATTCAAACACACGAATCAATACGAATGATGGGGGTATCTTTGATTGATTATGATTACGAAGGGGATCGGTCTCTTCCGTTTATAGCTTGGAACTAAGAAGAAGAATGCGATTAAACTAAGATTAGCAATATCAAATGGGTTACACGAAGGTTTTCTCAATACTATGCGATGACTCTATCTCTCTCCCTTCTCTCGATAACGGCCAGCCACTTCAAATGGGAGCTCCTCCTCTATTTATAGCGACGCTCAGATCCCTTCGGCTCGAATCCCACGAAGGTTTTCTCAATACTATGCGATGACTCTATCTCTCTCTCTTCTCTCGATAACGGCCAGCCACTTCAAATGGGAGCTCCTCCTCTATTTATAGCGACGCTCAGATCCCTTCGGCTCGAAGCCCACGAAGGTTTTCTCAATACTATGCGATTCGCACCGCCTTACAGTCACAAAAATACACTATTCAAACACACGAATCAATACGAATGATGGGGGTATCTTTGATTGATTATGATTACGAAGGGGATCGGTCTCTTCCGTTTATAGCTTGGAACTAAGAAGAAGAATGCGATTAAACTAAGATTAGCAATATCAAATGGGTTACACGAAGGTTTTCTCAATACTATGCGATGACTCTATCTCTCTCTCTTCTCTCGATAACGGCCAGCCACTTCAAATGGGAGCTCCTCCTCTATTTATAGCGACGCTCAGATCCCTTCGGCTCGAATCCCACGAAGGTTTTCTCAATACTATGCGATGACTCTATCTCTCTCTTCTCTCGATAACGGCCAGCCACTTCAAATGGGAGCTCCTCCTCTATTTATAGCGACGCTCAGATCCCTTCGGCTCGAATCCCACGAAGGTTGGCCGCAGGGTTTTCAAATGACATACCTCGGGTTATGCTCTTGGAATCACCTTTAGTAACCAAAAAAACTTTCGAAGAGGAAATGTCGGAAAATAGAATGACAATCAAACAACTTCAGGAGGGCGATTGGAGCAACCAAAAAATTGTAAGATCTTAGTTTTGTAACCCTTCTAATATTATTTTTTAATTTAATCATTTCATATATAATATTTCCCAAAATGCAGGGACATCCAATCACAATTGCCGGGATAATAAATAGCATAGATGACCAATATGGGTGGTTATATATGGGCTGCTTAACTTGCTTGCAAAAGGCAAAAGAAGAAGGTGGATCATACACATGTGGATGCGTCGGCAAAGAGTTGAAGATCCCTCAACCACTGTAAGATTAGTTATAGTTAGAATCATGTTTTCTTTTGAAATAGAGCCACAATTTTAATATAGAAACTGTATCATGTTTGTAAAGGGAATGCAAATTCCCATCTAATTACCATTTTGATTTATTGTAGGTACAAAATACATTTAACTGTAAGTGATGCAACTGGCTCAGTATCGTGTGTTGTTCTACATAAGGTGGGTGAACAATTACTGAACTCGTCCCCTATAAAAATTCTCAACAGACCCGGTACAAACAATAAAGATATTCCTTTAGAAATCAGCCAATTGTGTGGGGGAGAATTTGTGCTCAAAGTTAAGCTATCCAAATACAATATCACATATGGCAGTGACGAATTCACGGTCTATAAGTTTGCTGAAACGACAGATAATGTCGGCAACAATCTGAAACACATAGAGGGCAATGTTAGTACACATAGAACCTTAATATTTTTACTCCCCAGTTTTTTTTAACTATATACTAGATTATATTTTAAACAATGACAATCGATCATATAGGGAGCACCAGCTGGTTCGTTCTGCACGACTAATTTGAACGATGGTAACAGTTCTCAAGGTTCGAGTATTACAAGTTCAAGTCAAAAAAGGAGAAAGATGGAAGGAATTTCTGGTGATGTGAAAGAGTGATGAACGACCTTAAACCGATAATGGTAGAAGAACAAGCTTTAAATGTGGCATTTTATATCTTTGATGTTTCGTACTATATCTATCTTGCGAAAATGGATCTTCTCTAATTTTTCTGATTTATGCTGTTCGTGATTACTTATTTTGTTGGGACAAAAGTAATTAATTTATAAAAGAGTGTTTCTTTCTTTAGACTTTTTTTTCCTTTCAAAACAACTTTGTGTAATATTTTTTTTTCATGGGAAATAGGTAATATGTCGTACGAAAAAATTTAATACTTAATATGTAAACTTTTGTTATTTTTTAAAAACTTTATACAAAATTCGGTGATCATTTAAACAATTTAATAATTATTTTAACAAAACTGAAAATACAAGAAAATAAAACACATGCAGTTACAAATGCATTGATTAGTAATATGTGCGTGCAATAGGTAATCTGGAAATAAAAAGTCTGAGCTAAATCACATAAAAGCAAATTAATTCCCACTTAATAAGCAGACCTTTCAATTCTACAGCTAATTATGTTTTTATTGTTCTGTTTTATATACTCACAAAATTATTATCATTGACAAAAAGTTGATGAACTATTCGGTGAGATTGCTAAAACTCCCATGATTGATAAGCAGGTAAGTTTTTATAATTCAAAAATGGTATCTGATATGTTGTATATTCCAATATCATACAATAAACCATAACCGTAGTAAAAAATCTGGTATTCGGTTTTTGTTACTAGACTTTTTATTTACAATTTTCTTAGTGTTGAATCTTTTTTATTGGTCTTATAGTTAAATTTATGGAATATTCAAAATCGCCACGAAGAAGATTGAAGAATAAAGAGAACCGGATGACGATAAAACAACTTCAAGCAGCCGAATGGAGAAATAACACAAAAGTAAAAAGATATCTTCTAAGTTTTAACACTTGATTTTTTTTTATTCTTCTAATTTTTTCTAACACATTACATAAAATGTAGGGGTATAATATCACCGTTGTTGGGGTGATAGGTAGCATTCCGCAACGGTATGGGTGGTGCTATCCTGTTTGCAAAGAATGTTTGAGGAAGTTGAGCCGTGTATATAAAACTTACAAGTGTGAAGCATGTAACGAGTATACAAGCACGCCTATAATTTCGTAAGAGGAGTATCATTTTAGATCATTTTAAATTTGCATACTAATATGGTATTGTTAGGTCTGTCGAACATAGGTTATCATGAATAAACATGTTTAAATATTACAAAAAAATGTTCTATAAACAATTTTGTACTGACATGGTTTTAAAAATAGTGTTTGTCTTTAGGATCAGGCTGTTTTTTTTTTTTTAAGTTTTAGATCATTGTCATTTGCATAGTAATTTTGTGCTATGTCGTGTGTCAAACATGGGCATGAAGAATAAGCATATTTATAAGAGAAGAAAAAAAAATTCTTTTAGAATAATTATCATCTAAAACAATGTTTATTATATAATCTGTAGGTACAAACTACATGTGAATGTTAGTGATGGAACAGGAGCAACAAGATTCATCGTTCTGCCCAAATTGGCTGACCAGCTGATTGACTCTTCACGAAAGGGTGGTTTAAACCACCCCGATATGAAAGACAACAAAATTCCTCCAGAAGTAATGGTATTGTGTGGAAGAAAATTATTTTTAACTTGGTGTTGACAAAATATAACATCACCACACAGAGGAGTGACATATTTTATGTTACGAAAGCAATTGAAATATTAGAGGATGCAGGCAAAAGCGATGAAGCACACAAAGGTTGAGGTCACTATTTTGTTTGCAATCTTACTAGGACTTCTTTGTTTAATTAAAGGTTCTATTTAGTTTAATCTTTTATTATTCCCTTCTTGTATATCAATAGTCATAGTTATTTTCCGTTTATTGCTCACTAAATAAGTAAACATAAATCTCGACAAGATCTTGATCGATAAAATCAATTTTTAATACCACATTTTTAATAAATCTCGAATTGGAATTCGACATTTTAATGCCAATTTTCCATTCATTAATTTTTATTGTTGTTTTGTAAAAACATAAGACAATCCCTAATTATTTATAAAATGAAAAGTTTTAGGTGCAGTATAACATTAAAATATAGCACTAGAATAAGATTGTTAATATCGGTTTGTTACTTTATTTTATTGTTACATTTTCATTTAGGTTGTTGTGAAACTTATTAATTTTGACTTTCATTTTACCATTTGTTTAAAAAAAAATAAACTCTAATACTTAATTGACGGGTATTAGTAAATATAATATTAGCATATATTCCCTTACATTGAGAATAGAAATGGATTATCTAAAAAAAAAAGAGAATAGAAACGGATTAATTATAATGAGAGAGAGAGAGATTAATTGAAAAAATAATAACAAAAGAATAGAAGAGAGACCACGAGAAATAAGATATTTAGTTCCTATTTATATAATTACTTTGAATATCTAAGTTTGTGGAGGTAAAAAAGTTATTCTCTCCTAAATATTTTGTTCTTATGAGACTAAAGTCGTAGCTTAAAAAATAAGACAAAAAATTAAGGCCTTAAATTTATTTAGGAAAATCATACATTAATATCAATGATCGGTTACATCACTCAATTAATGATCTTTACAGCTAATACTTGATACGTTCTAATATTCTCTTGATTTATTTAGACAACTCTTCCTCTTTTAATTGCTTGAATGAAAGGTCTCAAGGAAATGTCGATTAAAAATTGGAGGTTAGAAAAACTGCAAATTTAGTCTCAAGGTAATTTGTCACTCCCTCTTCCGTGTCATTCGATAATCCTAATAATTTTTCTTACTAATTCATGCTCATATTCCTTCAAATTATTTAATTTTGTATTATTTCTCTGAAATATATTCTTCAATCTGGTTCTATATATGAGAAGGAATATAGACGGCGGATATTAGGGCGGTAGATGTTGTTCTTGAGATTTTATGGTATAAACGTAAATAGGATATATGCGAGGAACAATAGATCAAATGTTCAAAAAGTGTATTTGGCTGTCTTTGATATGATATAAATTTAGAGCCACAAAATGCGTTGGGGGACATTTCGGCTATACAAATCAGTCCTTGACAATTTGCTTCATATTTAGTTTTTTTTTTCTTTCCATATTATAGCTGAAATATACGGTTCTCAGAGGGGAGTACCTCGGTTTACCTATCTCAATAAAATCTATAATTGGTTCGAAGAACGGCTTGAGATTCAGGCAATTGCTGATGATATAACTAGTAAATATGTTCCTCCTCACGTCAACATATTTTATTGTCTAGGAGGAATTACGCTTACTTGTTTTTTAGTACAAGTAGCTACAGGGAAAGCATGTCTAAATAAAATATAAGAAAATCCATTCAACAGCAAGTACAAGGACTCTGTTAGGAGTTGCAAAAATGTATGTTTCCTCAGTTTGATTAGGTCTGTCGATTTCTTGGTAGGTGAACAATAAAAAACACAAATTCTAAATATACTGCATCAACTAACAAATTCCTTACCCGTCTGTTTGACAGTGGCAACTGACATAGGAAAATTTTATTCACTGGCATTCTCTTTCTTCCGATCTCGGATACAAGTTGCAGCACGTAAGCTTATTCCTTCATTGACATTGTGATGGTGGACATCCTTGATGAGGACCGGTGCATTAGATCTAGGTTATCACATATGACGCGGTATGCGCGACTTGAAAAGTTGAGAATTAGACGAAAATATTGGTCTATGCCTCTAAGCCAAATCAGGCATGCCGGATGGTCACATATGATACGGTATGCAAACCTTATCATAAAACATACTATATACAAACATGCAAGAATCCAAAGAAAAATAGCTATTATAAACGAAAAGCACAAGGATTCTTACTATGCAAGAATGAAGGCCAAGATTCAATTCCTGCATATCACAACAGCAAATATGCCCAGAATTAATAACATACGAGGTACGTTTAAGTCTTTTTCGTTACACTTGCTCTTTTAATTCATTATATCTATGTGTAATAATAATGTGGGAAAAACATATAGATATGTTTATGTAATCAATTAACAGAAATACCGTTCTTTAACCTGTTATTATACCCTACTTAATTGAAAAATAACCATTAAAAATATAAACAAAATTGATAAATCTATTTCAATGACAAATAATACTATTGCATGTAGCTCTACACAATTTGGAAGCTGAAGTGCAAGATCTTCGAGAGGGTAGAACATCAAACTCACGTCCATCAAGTCGAGCCCCAAATATTGAAATAGGTAACAAACATGTCATTACACGCGATTCTACGATGAGCAGCTAAAAGAATGACTTTCAATGGCGCATTTCACGGAATGCGCCATATCTTGAAAAACGACAAAAAACGATATCTTCAAAAAGGACAAAAAGCAATATCTTAAAACAAGTTTCTATATTAGTAAGATAACCTTGCATATTTTCCAGGATTTCATATAAAAATCAACCGCTTCAAATTTAATTTAAATGCAAACGTACAGTTGATGAAAATATCACAATTCAATTAAGTAATAGAAAGACGGAAAAAGTAATACAATTGACGTGTATGATATTCTATGGTGATTATTTTTTTGTATAATATACCTAGAGTGGTAAAGAATTTAAACGCAGATTGCTTGCGAGATGGTGAAATAGAAGGTACACATCAATCCAGTGAAGCTGTAGAAAATAAAACAGGTAACCATATTGTAGTGATTTAATTAAATTTAGCAATATTCTCTTCTTCACTAACTATCCTTCGTCGTTTATCCTTGTGTGAAAAATTAGATTTATGAAAAATAACCTATATGACACTTTTTAACATTAACGTTGTTTAATAGAACATACAGTCCTACAAAATTTCTGCGTGGATTCCTTCGAAGCCGGTGAAACTTCGAACACACGAAACTACGTGGAAAATAGAGAACCAGATAACGGTACGCTGTATTATCTTTTATCATGGTTTTAATATAAGATAATCATAAGAAATATGAGATAACCATTTTGATAGAATTTAATGAAAAGCAATGAAAAGCTCTCGACTTGACAAGGATTTTGAGAAGGAAAGTGGGTACACGTCCACTTTGATTGTATATAATTGAAACGCTGCAAAATGGATTTACAGGCAATCATGGAGTACAACTTGATGATCCTACCCGTGAAGTACATATTATATGTCAAAACAACGGTAACTTAGTAAAAACAATTCTGAATAAGTAATAGAATTCCCGTATATGAAATTCATATATGATAATATGTTTGTATAACACATCATGAATTTAAACGCAGATTGCTTGCGAACTTATGAAATGGTAGATACGCATAAAACAAGTGGAGCACCAAAAAATATAACAGGTACCACATTCAATTTTTTAAAATTCATTTTTTAAATAATATCTTATTCCCTAAATATCCTATTATCCTTCATCATTTATCCTTATGTGTATAATTATGGATACTTTTAACATTAATGTTGTTTAATATAACAGTCGTACGCAATTTGAACTTTGATTCCTTCGAAAAGGGTGAAATTTCAAACACACGAAACTACAGTGAACGTATACAAAATGAAAAAGGTACACATATCTAATTAATTTAAATTATTTCATTTTATTCCTAATTCTAGCACCCAAACATATGTATTGTCTTTTATCTTCTAATATTAGATTACACTACGAAAGATAATCATAATTTGAAATTAGGTCCTTCGAAAAACACATGTTTGAAAAAAGCAAGTTCAAGAAAAAGAAAACAACGGGACAACGACAACCAAGGTAATTGTTTAATAACCAAAGTTATAATACCACATATCAAAGTGTAACTCGATAATAATTAAATTTTGTTTAAGACAAATATTCAAATGTTAATTCTAATTAATCTATGTTACACCTAACTATAATTGCAGTCATACAATCAAATCTCTGGAATTTAGGCCAACCAACGGACACATGCCAGTATTGTGGTGCCATTTTCTGGTGTCAAGAACGTAACCATAGGAACGCAACATCATCTGATCCTAAATTCATGTTTTGTTGTTCTGAAGGCCGTGTCAGATTACCCCTCCTAAAACAACCACCCATTGTGCTTCGTTCTCTACTTGCCACCAACTCTTTTCGAAACGAAATAAGGACATATAATTCAATGTTTGCATTCACATCAACGGGAGGACGTATAGACTCGGCTATCAATCGTGGAGGAGGATCGTATGTGTACAGAATTAGTGGAAAAAATTACCATATGATTGGTTCTTTGCTCCCCGAAAATGGGAAGAAACCAAAATTTGCACAACTCTACATATATGATACCCAAAATGAAACGGCCAACCGGATGGATGCAATGGGCAGAAAAATCGGAGAAACAAGTATTGATCCTCAATTTATTGAGGACCTGTCAAATATGTTAGAGGAAAATAATGTGTTGGTTCAGTCTTTCCGAATGGCAAGGGATAGGTACCAAGCTGCTCCCGGTGATTCTTTTACTCTACGGTTGATAAATACACGAAATACCGATGGTCGTCAATACAATATACCGAGCGCTAACGAAGTAGCAGGTTTAATAGTGGGTGATTTGACTGAACAAAATTTTGAGCGTGACGTGATTGTGGAACATCGAACTACTGGTCTACAACGGATCACAGAGATTCATCCCAGCTTTATGTCTTTGAATTACCCCTTAATACACCCCTACGGAGAGGATGGGTTTATGCTCAATATACGGCTCGAGGGACTACCAAGAGACAAATGGTAACGATGAGACAATATTATTGTTTCAGACTTCAACAACGATTAAACGAGGGACACACGTTGCTTAGAGCTGGAAGATTGTTGCAGCAATACATAGTCGACGCTTACATGGCCATTGAAGAAAGCCGTTTTAGGTGGATCCGTCATAATCAGAAGCAGCGTATGCTCCGACTTATTTTTGGGGTTGATGGATGTTGTTCAACGTGGCGATACAGATGGTAAAACAATTGGCAAATCAGTTATTTTACCTTCTTCCCATACTGGAGGCCCTCGCTACCGAGTCCAAAATTACCAGGATGCCATGGCAATTTGCAAATGGGCCGGTTATCCAGATTTGTTCCTAACGTTTACGTGCAATCCAAAATGGCCGGAAATAAACGATATGCTACAGTTAATTCAACAAAAGGACGACCCGAATAGAGTCGACATTGTATGTCGAGTTTTTGACTTGAAAAAAGAAAAACCCTTCGGTCAAGTGATAGCATGTAAGTAAAAAAGTTTCTAACATAGTATTAATTTATTAATAAACTAAAAATTCCCCCAGTCTAATATATCGTGTATTTTCTTTATGTTTCAGGTTTGTATACGATTGAGTTTCAAAAGAGAGGGTTACCACATGCACACATCCTATTATTTTTGGATGTGCAGTCTAAGAATCCGTCTTCGGAACAAATAAATAAAATTGTATCAGCCAAAATACCAAATGAAAGTGTAGATCCTGACGGTTTTAATGCGGTAAAAAAGTTCATGATGCATGGTCCTTGCGGAAGTCTAAACAAAGTTTCACCCTGTATGGTAAACGGCCATTGTTCAAAGAGTTTCCCAAAGAAATTCAACTGTCATACGACCATCGATACTGAAGGGTTTCCAATGTATATAAGGAGGGATACGGGAGCTGAAATAGTAAAAAAAAATTTGCCGTTGGACAACAGATATGTGGTACCATACAATAGAAATCTGATTGTTAAGTTTGATGCGCATATCAATATCGAAGTCTGCAATCATTCTTGAGCGATAAAATACATATTCAAATACATTCACAAAGGTCCCGACCGGACAACCGCAACTATTGGAAGCACGGAAGGGGACTCAGAAAGAGATGAAATCAAGTCTTACTTAGATTGTAGATATATATCTGCATCTGAATATGTTGGCGTATATTTCAATTTGACATACATCATAGATATCCACCTGTTGTTTCATCTTCCTGGTGAACAGACAATCATCTTCGAAGAGAATACCAACCTCGAAGCCGTCGTCACAAACCCAGGGGTCGAAAAAACAAAATTCACTGAATGGCTTGCAGCAAATAGAAAATACGAAGATGCTCGGAACCTGAGTTACTCAGCATTCCCCAGGCAATGGGTTTGGAATTCTGAGAAAAAAGAATAGACAAGAAGGAAAAAAGGGATTGCAATAGATAGAATATACTTCGCTCATCCTTCTTCAGGTAAACGATATTACATGTTTATTCTTTGAAACATTGTTAAAGTGTGAAGCTCATTTCAAAATATACTCCACTCATCTTTTGTAGGTGAACGATTCTACATGCGTATGCTTCTAAATATTGTTAAAGGGTGTAACTCATTTGAAAATATAAGAACTGTTGACGGTATAACATACTCGACGTTCAAAGCAGCATGTTACGCTCTAGGATTATTGGATGATGACAAAGAATGGACTGACTGCTTGGGGGAAGCTGCAAATTGGGTAACAGGAAGAGAATTAAGACATTTGTTCGTCACAATCTTAACAAATTTCCAGGTCTCGGATGCACCAACATTGTGGAACACGCATTACAACATTTTATCCGAGGACATTGCTGTGATACAACGCAAAAAGTTTCAATCGCTCGGCTTCCGGTTGAGCGACGAGCAAATCAGAGAATATGCATTGTTCGAGATTGAGACAATCATGTCAAAAATGGGGAAAAGTCTAAAAGATATTGACGCAATGCCAATCCCAAATGCCGATTTACTAAGGGAATTACGAAACCGTCTGATTAATGAGGAGCTCGACTACTGTAAAGAAGAACTACAAAACGTGCATGAGCAGGGACTTCGTTCATTGAACCAATGTCAAAAATTAGCATATGATGCTATTACGAGTTCAGTTGAAAATGATCGTGGAGACTTGATTTTCATTCATGGACGTGGAGGCACAGGAAAAACATACCTTTGGAATACTGTGGTAGCAAGACTCAGATCAGAATGCAAAATTGTATTACCAGTGGCTACTTCAGGTATAGCAGCATTATTACTTCCCAACGGCAGAACAACACATTCAAGATTCCGAATTCCAATAGATATTAACGCAGAATCGACGTGTGAAATACGCCATGGGACTCAAATAGCCAAACTTCTTTAGAAGACATCTTTGATTATCTGGGATGAGGCGCCAATGGCTCATAAATATTGCTTTGAGGCTTTGGACAAAAGCTTGCATGACATAATGAAGACACGATACGAAAATAGTTCATCAAAACCTTTCGGTGGCCTAACCGTAGTGTGAGGTGGAGATTTTCGACAAATTTTGCCAGTCATACCAAAAGGTACACGGTTAGACATTGTGGACTCTTCATTGAACTCATCATATTTGTGGCCTTCGTTTACAGTCTACGTGTTGAAACAAAACATGCGCCTACAAAACGGACCGTCCACCGACATTCAGGCATTCGACAAGTGGATGTTACAAATAGGCAATGGCTCTGACTACGAAGACTTGGAAAAAGAATTATTGCAGCTTCCGCCAGAAATTACCATCGACCACACACTTGACCCCTTGAAATCAATTATCAACTCAGTTTATCCATCGTTGTTAGAGAAATATAAAGATCCAGGGTATTTAACGGAGAGAGCTATTTTAACACCGAAAAATGATATGGTTCAAGAGTTGAATGATGCTATCATGGAAAGTATACCAGGTGAAGGGCAAACTTACCTAAGCTCGGATTGTGTATGCAAAGGGAGTATGCAGACAAGTGAAGAAGACCTCCTTTATCCAACAAAGTTTTTAAACAGTTTGCGTAGTTTCAGTGGTATTCCAAAACATGCCATTCATCTAAAAGTGGGAATGCCAGTTATGCTTTTGAGGAATCTCAATCAAACAGAAGGTCTATGCAATGGTACAAGGCTGATTATAACGCAACTTGAAAAATGGTCTGTGAGAGGCGATATAATTTCAGGGAAGAATAAAGGAAAAAATGTTACGATACCCAGGATTATTATGTCACCGACAGACTCAAAGTGGCATTTCAAACTAAATCGTCGTCAATTGCCATTAGCACCTAGCTTCGCTATGACGATCAATAAAAGCCAAGGACAATCGCTTAAACGTGTGGGTCTCTACCTACCGAAACAGGTAAAATAAATAAATATGTTCAAATTTCATAGTGCTAATTACTATACATAAGAGTAATTGATCCAAAAAAACTCTTTAAATATAACAGGTTTTCACACATGGTCAACTTTATGTGGCGGTTTCAAGAGTAACATCGAGGGAGGGACTAACCATAATCAATGCAGATGAAGACATGGAGGACCAATCACTCATTAAAAATATTGTTTACCATGAAGTGTTCGAAAATATTCATCCCACAAACGCATGACAAGCAAGTATTATTATCACGTTGATTCTGTTACATAAATATATGTATGAGCATGAATAAAGTTGAAATGAAAAAGACTTTTTTTAAAGATTCCCGTTCAGTAAAGATTATATTAATTGATTTAGTTATAAATGAGGTAAAAATAATTGAATTCTTTAAATTACGTCTGTATATAAATTAAGCAGTACTACAACAATAAGGTTGTGTAATTTAGGATTTTAAGTCATATACTAATCTAAAAATGGAAAGAGACATGGAATATTTATACAGAAGCAAAATATTTATAGGATACCTCCAAATATATAATACCACCTCACCGCGCGATGCGCGGTGCCCGGTCACTAGTTATTATAAATATGTCACCTCGTGTTAATCGATTAGTTTACAAAATTAACCAAAATTTATTTATTTATATATATATATATATATATTCTTAGATTCGATTCGTATATATGTGGTGGAAGTTATACTAAAACAAAGTTCCACAAAATTCAATCTAACCACGATCATCATAGAAGCCGCGAAACTACTAATAGCCTAAACCTAATCCAAAAGCCAAACTACATCGAGATGGAAGTCAACGACACAAAGCCCAGACAGCGAAACGACAAAGAAGATGAGACGGAGCAGGAGATATGGAGCTGGGGATATGGAGCAGGAACTGACGGCCAACTGGGCACGTGCGCCCTCCGAGACGAGCTCGTGCCGCCGCACGTGTCCCTCTCCTCCTCCGCCGCCGCCATATCCCGCCTTTCTTGCGGCGGCGCTCACGCCATCGCTCTCACCTCCGGTAAGTCTTTACATATTTGGGTGATCTTTTTGGTGGTGAATTAAATAAAAACCCTTTTGGATTCTCTGGTGGGAAGGTGCTGAGTTGGGGAAGAGGAAACTCGGGTCAACTCGGCCACGGGGAGACTCTGAGTTGCAGTCTGAGTCCGAAGCTCGTGACTCGTTTGGAGTCCTTCTTCATCACCCATGTCTCTGCTGGCTGGAACCACTCTGCCTTCGTTTCAGGTACGTTTCTAAATATTTTGCCGGTTTTTCGTTTTTGTTTTTAATCGGTGGGTTAACCGCTATTCCCGTTCCAGGCTTTGAAAAACAGTAACCAACGAAAACCGGGTATCTTCCTGTTTAAAACCACTAAGCTCACTGAACTATATATATGAGTCGGTAAACTCCCGGTTTAAAATTGGTAAATCCCGTTTTAGCCGGTACTTTAATAGGTCCCTGTTCTTGGTTCCAGGCTCAAAACCTTTTTTATTTATTTATGTAAACGGGTATATTACACCCGTGTTTTTATGGATCATATTTCCAGAAAAACGAGGACCGAGAGAAAAACCGTCAAGTACCGGTTACTGATTTGGTTTCACTTCTAGTTTCAGGCTCTTCATTACCTGTGATATACATTTGAAACAATCTTCTTGTTGTGCCAATTTCAAAATCTCTATACTTTTGTACTTATATATTTTTTTTCTTCAGATAGTGGCACTCTCTTTACTTGCGGCGATGGTTCGTTTGGTCAGCTCGGTCATGGCAATTACGAATCACATAGCTCTCCTGTTGAAGTCTCGTCTTCAGCGACAAACACGTCGAGCAGATCGCGTGTGGTATGCGACACTCGCTCGTCTTGTCGAAAGGTAGTCTGAAATATATTGTGAAAAGTGTGATCCTGCGTCTAGCTTCGTGTTTTGAAACTGAAGATCTTGTGAGTGCTTTTGGGTCGGGAAAGCGTGGTCAGCTTGGTATATTGGAGAAGAAAATAACGTCTGTTAATATTCTGCAAGCTACTCGTAGATTAGAAGGCATCGAGATCGTAAGCATAAAGGCAAACGGAGATCATAGTGCAGCACTATCTGGTACAAAATATCTCTAAAACTTTCACTTTCTTCATTAGATTTGACGTTTTGAATTAGCTGGTCAAGCTCATAAGTTTCTGTTTTTTACTTTTAATTATATATTTTGTCATATGTTTTAGGTGATGGACATTTATACACTTGGGGAAGAGGCTTTCCCGGGAATTCCGATGCTCACTATCCGACATGTTTGCCCACGTCGCGTTTCTTTAGCGATGCTGCTCTTGGATGGAACCACGCTCTTCTATTAACCAGTCTGTGAATCATCTAGATCGATCGTTGTTAATTTCTGTTATGTTGACTCCATTAACGAGAAATCATAAATAAACAGGCGACTGGGAAGCTTTCATGCTTGGTGGCAACCACCACGGAATCCTCAGCGATCCCGATAAAATTAGCTTAGCAAAGTACTCTCTTGGTAAGTATGAAAATCTAATATGAATTTATCAATAATTATATGACCTTGCATATTGTTTTATTAAGCTTTGACTCTTGCTTCTGCAGAAGTCAAGTTCCAAATCGACACTGAGACTCATGACCCTACAAGCTAAGCATTCATCTGCTCGTAGACAATTTTTCATTTTTCTTCTCCAATAATAATTTATGTCGTCTAAGATCATCTTATTGTTTTGGATAATAGTGTCTTGAATCCTGGTGAAAATAGCCGACCAGGATTGAAGCAACGTCGAATATTCTAATATTTCTAACATGTAAATAATAGAAATGTAAAATGTAGTTTGGCTCCCTGTAAAATTATCAAAAAGGGTGTTCACAAAGTTTAGTTTTGGTGTGGCTTGCTCTAATTACCGAGTCCTTTATACAGGCATGTAGGTATTGATTACGAAAACCAAATTCGGGAAGCAAATCAAATGGTTGAGGAGTTCATGCTCGCTGCTAATGTCTCCGTTGCAGAAAAAAATAATCTATATATATATAATAGGGCGTAACAGAATCCGGAAATTAGGATTTTAAATCGTATCTGGATTGAATCCACTTTTGAAAAAAGTATCCAGTTTATAAATGGATCCAATTTGTAACCGGATCTGAGTTCCGAGTTATGGAATCAAAAACCCAAAATCCGGATTATAGGTGACTCAAAAAATTAATCTTTAAAAATATTTTATATTTTTTATAATTATTCTCTATTTTTTAGATTTTACTTTTTTCACTTTTTATATTTTATATTTTTAATTTCCTTTTTTAGTATTTTGTAAGTTAAAGCATTAATTTTAATAGAAGATTAAGTATTAAAAATATTTTCTATGAAAATATTATTACTAATATTTTATTTAGATCCGGATCCGGAATTTAAATTTGAGCTTTGATTTTAAATCCGGATTTAACCGGAACCGGAAATCCGGGTTCTTAAATTTTTAAACCGGGTTTAAATATTGATTACGAAAACCAAATTTTGGGTCTGGATTCTGGATTTAAGAAGAAGGAAAATCCGGGATTTGAACCTGGTTTCACTGCTATACATATTGACTAGTACTGTTGTCATATGTTCTTCCAAGCCATCATTTGATTCTGTAACACATTTAATTCTAAACAAGATGAGTTTATATATATAAATTAATGTTTTCTCGTGGGCTAGAAAATCATCTAAAATGTACGAATATAACCTATATAATCTAGCAGCTCATTAATTGAGGACTCGCTATACAAATAATTAAAAGGGAATATTCATTCATTCAGATGCTCAAGGCAATAGAGATGTTTTATCCAAAATTATTTGTCCAAATCGTGATAGATGTAGAGTCCTCGTTGTCATATATTACACATATATAGGTATTGATTATATTGAAGAATATATAATATATATGTATATATATATTATATATATAATGGGCGTTGTTCTCCTCTTTAAAGTTAGGCATTGGTTGTATTTTTTATTAATTTTTTTCCTTATATACAAATGTTCCCCTGATATTTGATGATCAAGAGTTGTTCAATTAATATTACACATCAATATTTATGAGTATAGTTTGTTATCTTAATAATAATAAAAAAATCACGACTCAAGAAAATAATTTTAGTATTTGAGTGGAAATTTTTCATGATTGAAGTCAAGTAGTACAATTTTTTTTTTGTATAGCTTGTAAAATTATTATTCAACAACAAGCTAAGTAATTCATCTATTTACAATTTTATATAGTAAAGTTTTTTACGATATATAGATAGGTCATTCATCTTTGTTATTTTTCTCGAGTAAAAATTACCTTGTAATTGTCATAGCAATTCAGAAATACATAATGTATTTATATAGTTGGAAGCTCACAAAAACAAAAGATGAAAAAAAGACTAACGAAAAATTAAATGAGGTCTACCGATCCGCTAAAAAATATAAAATTTAATACTTTTGTTACAGTTTTTTAAGTTGGCTTTATGCCACCCCATAATTTCCAAATAGTTTGAGTAATTTTGCCGTTAATAACCCGACCATGCAGACACAAATATCTTGTTTATAAGCGAGTATTGTAATTATTATTATTAATAATGATTTTATCTATCATGACCACTATTAAATTTTATAATGACTTAAACATAATTTTATATATCACAAAAGAGCATAGTACACCGATGTCAAACCCTAGGGGATCTATATTAAGTTTCTAACTTGATCGCATAAATGCTTGGTACGAAGAGAATTGTTAGACAAGTTGGGGAGGATATTTCAGTCCAAGGATCTTAAATATTCCATAAAATTGAGATCTTAATTTTTTTTTTTTATATATGTTGAGTCCACATATTTGAATATGGAAAAGGTCACAAGTACAACTTTATCAAATAATTATTTCGTAACGTGTATTTCAAGCGTTTTTTTTTTTTTTTTTTTATCCTCACTCACATTTTTTCTTTCATATATATAATAATCATAAGTAAGAAAGCAAAAAAATCATATAATTTATGTTATGTATCGAAATTTTCCATGGGAAGCTATATCATATGGTCTCTAATATGAATATTGTTGACGTGGTTTCTCACCTGAAATAGTCGAGTGTGACTTTGTGAGTGTATGATATTCTTGAGATTGATCATTTGGTGGAATTCGATCTCTCACGTTGCAAGCTCTTGATTCACTCTTGATATATGTATATATGTATATAAGCTGTATAATTGAGACGAGGGGTTTTTATAGAAGTTCGTCCCAAGGCGGTAGTTGACTACGTCATCTGTTAGTTTATTGCGACAAGTAACATACACGGACATCTACAAACAACAGATCACGTCTAGAACAAGAAAAAGAAGGAATATGAATGAACAGAATACAACGAAATCTCAAAGTAAGCAGAAATGCCAGGTAGCGAGCTCTCGATGTATTCTCTCAGAGATATGTGTGTTGATCTGAGCTTGAGCCTGGTATTTGTAGACTTCAATTCTTCCCGTTGGACTTCCAGGAATCGTAGGGTCTTCTCTCCGAGCTGAGCGGGTCGAATGACTCGTTTTGCTACAGGTGTCCCACGACTGCGTTCTCTTCGTCGTGTTTGAATTATGCTCGTTGAAGACTTGACTCTGTGCTCCTGGTCTTCCGCTAAGGTTTGAATTAGAATACCGGGTAGAACATGTGATGATTCTACCCTCTTCTTCCTGGGCTGATGACAGATAGACGTTGGGCCTTTGGGCTTTCTAGGCCTAGTGGCTTTGTATCCGTCCGGGTTGGTCTGATTGAGAACTCCAGTGGACTTCTCAATTGAGCTTTTATGAATATCGATTTATTCCTTTAAAGCCTTTAATCCTCATTTGTAAATTTAATTAATTCATAACTTTAACACTTTATAGATCATTTAAATAATGACGAATTTATACATCAACAAATATATATCTATACAGATACAGATCATTTGGAGATGAATTAGATTGTCTTGTTGATGTAGAGCGGAATACGAAGAACACGAAGAACACGTCTTTGCGAGAATAAACTCGACTTCACAAGCTAAAGCTCGATTTTTAATTCATAATCAACTAAAAACTTACACATGTTTTCTCTTGCTTATATAGCATAAATGTAGCATAAATGAAACCTAATAATAATCATAAAAAACTTGATCTAATGTACCTAATATAATTATAATAAAATCAAAATAAATCAAAGAAACTAATGAAGATAATAGCATAATAAAAGATGATAAAAGAGATTGATTCATGATTGATTCATGTGCATGAATCAAGGGGATTTGATTTCCAATTAGCACATCACGTAATGCACCATTCTCCTCGGCTTGAAAAAAATTCGTCCTCGAATTTAGAGCGCCAATAGGTATCGCAAGTCCGCCGCCATCGCCGCGCTTGTGTCGGCGCCAAAGTCGTCGTCGTAAAACAAATGCATTGGATTTGCAGCCCCGCCAATATCTCTTGATCATGTCTTCAAGCTTAGTTTTTCGTCTATCACGGTCATGCACGTACATAGGTTGTAGTTGAGCGGGAACTTTACGCGATTGTTTCCACGTTGTGCTTAACTTGATTTTCGGAACTCCACTCGTGGTCGTCACGACCGCCACCACAATGGAATTGCTCGGTGCGGCCACTTCGGTGGCCATGCTTGAAACCAAAACTATCTTATCATCCTTCTTGTCGCACATGTTGTCGTCGTATACGACCTCGCCATACACGGCCTCATCGTACTCATCGTATACGGGTTTGTCATACTCCGTCTCGCCGTAAACCGACTCGTCGTACACGGCCTCGCCGTGCTCCGCCTCATCGTACGTCGTTTCGTCGTACTCCGGGATAGCCACCTGGAACGCCGCTACCCATCGCGCATCCTCCGGGACCGCCGCACGTCCAAAATTCTGCCCGAACAGGTTGGCTTGGTCGTCCTCGGTGTCGGACTCGTCTTGGCGTCTTTGCTCCGTTTGATTCTGCATCATTGCAGCCATCTGACGGATCAACAATTCCACCTGAGCACGGAATCCGTCGACCTCTTCTCGTCTCACCATATCCTCTACGAAAGCGTCGCGAACGGCTCGTTTCATCGGTGCCTCTGCACAGAAACGAGTGGCTCTGATACCAACTGATGTAGAGCGGAATACGAAGAACACGAAGAACACGTCTTTGCGAGAATAAACTCGACTTCACAAGCTAAAGCTCGATTTTTAATTCATAATCAACTAAAAACTTACACATGTTTTCTCTTGCTTATATAGCATAAATGTAGCATAAATGAAACCTAATAATAATCATAAAAAACTTGATCTAATGTACCTAATATAATTATAATAAAATCAAAATAAATCAAAGAAACTAATGAAGATAATAGCATAATAAAAGATGATAAAAGAGATTGATTCATGATTGATTCATGTGCATGAATCAAGGGGATTTGATTTCCAATTAGCACATCACGTAATGCACCACTTGTACTGCATAGCCATATCACTTATTAATTTTGTTAGGCAACATCTATTAATTAAACAATATAGGAATCGGGATAGCATATATATATGTTACAAATAAGATAAAAGATCACATGAAATCCAAATTATTTTCAGAAGTGGACTAAAATATTTGGATTTTTTCATTACAAGATTAATATTTGTTGATGAAGTTTGAATTCATCCATGATCAAGTAGTCATGTACACACGCTATATTAAAAATGACAGCTATATATATATATATATATATATATATATATATATATATATATATATAGTATTATTTGATATTTATGCCAGGGTTAATGGCTGCACATAGATATCCGATTTATTTTGTGGCGATCTTTTTACAGTCAGAATTTTCAATGTTTTTATTTTATTTTATTTATCTCTAATTTTTTATTTTTGTAATCATTTAATAAATATTTAGATAAGTGTTAAACATGTATCACTTTCCATAACGATATAATTTTGTTAACAATATTATTTTTAATCAGTTGAAAGTGGACGAGATTTTGGTGAGAAGCTCAAAAGCTTTGTAAAAAAATTTGTGTTTGTATTCTTATAAAAATAAAAAATTAACTAGTTATATTACTATTACTCATCGTACTAATAATGAAAGAAAAACTTCATAAAACATCATTCAATATACCATAAATTTTAAAATTATCTTTTAAATTTTCATAATTCTTAAAATATCATTTTCAAATTTCATGTACCAAAATAATCTTAAAAAATAGACATATCGCGTCCTGAAAAACAAACATATCACGTCCTGAAAAATAGACAAATTAAGGGAATTTTGGTAACATGAATTATGAAAAAGATTTTTTAGAATTATGAAAATTTGGAGGATAATTTTAAAATTTGTGATATATTTGAGGATGTTTAATGGAGTTCCCCTAACGAAATTAAATTATAACTTTTAAATCACTCACTGTCAATAGTGCTATTGAGTATAGACTGTTTATTTGCATATAATTAAATAAGTAAGACTTGTTAAATGAAATTGAAAAGTAAACTCCAATAAAAATTGCAGTGTAAATGTTGACAATGTAGAGGGACCATTACATTACTTTTTCTAAAAATGTGGGGTTTTAAGGCACTAATCATTTGTATTACTATTTTTTAGTGCACACAAAGATTATCTTATATTTATATATTGTGTTGTGCTTGTTTGTGCCTATGCGGATGGTGTATACAGTTTTTTTGTTTTTTTGTTTTTTTTTAACGAAGAGATAGGATAACTGAATTGTGACCCCTATCCCAATTATACTGAAAAGATACTCACTTATGGCAGAGGAATGCCGTAGTAACAAAAAGACAATATGAGACTTACATCATAATAAAAAACAATGTCTCATCCATCAAAATAAACATCAACTAAAGACAATTCGAAAGAGCACAAAAGCAAACTACATGTATCTCACGCATGCCGTGTTCATTCTTTCTAATCTAAATAAACCTTTTATAACACTTGAAAGATAGCTAGAGTTCGTAATGATTTTATTTCTACCTTCAGCTCCTTCATTCGCCAATGCGTCCGCCACTTTGTTGCCTTCTCTATAAAAGTGTTGCATGGAAACGTCCATAATGGCTAGTACCTGCAAAAGATTTTCCCAAAAGTCTCAAAGATACCATATATTACATTTACGAGTACGAATCCAATCTACGACAATTTTTGAGTCACATTCTACATAAACGTTATTGATATCCATTTGATTACAAATATTTAAACCTTCCAAAACAGCCCTGAGCTCAGCTTCATTATTCGACCATGTCCCTAAACTTTTAGAGAAGGCAAATATAAGATTACCTTTATAATCACGTAAGATGCCTCCTCCTACAGCGGGACCAGGATTGCCATGACTACTCCCGTCAAGGTTAAGTTTGTAGTGACCTTCGGACAGTTTAGTCCATCTCACAATATGAATTTTTTTCTTCTTATGAACAATAATAGGCACCTCCAAGTTCCTTAGAATTTGATCATCATTTTTATTCTAACAATGAGTCTTTTGGACTGTTAGCACTCAAGATTTGAACCCAGTGTTTGATAGAAGTCCAAAATTCGAAGACACTTTCTTTTTTTCCTTCCATTCTTGAGACACAACGGCGTCTCCATAATCTCCAAATAGTAATGCAAGGAATTATCCCAAGAAGGATTCCTAACTGAGAGGGCCGCATTGCTCGATTGAACCAAAGTTAACCCTAAGAATCATACTCTTTCCACTTCCAGGAGCTTCATTTGCATGGAAATTCAACTGGGGATGAAGTAAGTCGTGCATTGATGTCTGGTTTATCCCTACGTAGAGGTTATAATTGTTGGTTTATCCCTACGTAGAGGTTATAATTGTACTTTTAGGTCAGCTTTTAATGCTTCATGACATCCCTGATTATCTTCTCCCTTTTTCGCAGGTAAACCGACTCGTTTCGAAATTGGCAACAACTCAATCAGTGCAAAAGGTGCCTTTCATGTTGCTGAATATGTGAAGAAGAGCAAGACCTTGATGTCGCTCAACATTAGCATGAAGGACATAGGCGACGAGGTGGTAAATTCTCATTTCTAATGTTCGGGTAGCTAAATTCGACATCGAGCCACTATTTTGGTTCTATAAGGATAAATCTGAAAAGAGCCGAACTTACAACTCAACGTTGCCGTCTTTGTTGAGTTTCATGAGAAATTTTATCGTTCACATATGAGACTTTTTTTGACAGCCTGCAATACAATATTGCAGGAGCAATTACGGTATTACAGGAGCTATAGGATATATAACAAAACTTATACAACGTATTAATAGACTACTACTCTAAAAGAGGTCTTGAGCGACCGCCCAACTCGCCCATATGTTAGGCCGGCCCTGCTTGCATCATTAGTGATGCTTGAACACGAGTCGTATGAAACTGGAGGAATATACTTCAAATCTCTTTCTTACAGGAGATGGTTGTATCATTTCTAATGTTCGGGTAGCTAAATTCGATATAGAGCCACTATTTTGGTTCTATGAGGATAAATCTGAAAAGAGCCGAACTTACAACTCAACGTTGCCGTCTTTGTTGAGTTTCATGAGAAATTTTATCGTTCACATATGAGACTTTTTTTGACAGCCATCAGTACAATATTGCAGGATCAATTACGGTATTACAGGAGCTATAGGATATATAGCAAAACTTATACAACGCATTAATAGACTACTACTCTAAAAGAGGTCTTGAGCGACCGCCCAACTCGCCTATATGTTAGGCCGGCCCTGCTTGCATCATTAGTGATGCTTGAACACGAGTCGTATGAAACTGGGGGAATATATTTCAAATCTCTTTCTTACAGGAGATGGTTGTATCATTTCTAATGTTCGGGTAGCTAAATTCGATATCGAGCCACTATTTTGGTTCTATGAGGATAAATCTGAAAAGAGCCAAACTTACAACTCAACGTTGCCGTCTTTGTTGAGTTTCATGAGAAATTTTATCGTTCACATATGAGACTTTTTTTGACAGCCTGCAATACAATATTGCAGGATCAATTACGGTATTACAGGAGCTATAGGATATATAACAAAACTTATACAACGCATTAATAGACTACTACTCTAAAAGAGGTCTTGAGCGACCGCCCAACTCGCCCATATGTTAGGCCAGCCCTGCTTGCATCATTAGTGATGCTTGAACACGAGTCGTATGAAACTGGAGGAATATATTTCAAATCTCTTTCTTACTAGAGATGGTTGCATCATTTCTAATGTTCGGGTAGCTAAATTCGATATCGAGCCACTATTTTGGTTCTATGAGGATAAATCTGAAAAGAGCCGAACTTACAACTCAACGTTGCCGTCTTTGTTGAGTTTCATGAGAAATTTTATCGTTCACATATGAGACTTTTTTTGACAGCCTGCAATACAATATTGCAGGATCAATTACGGTATTACAGGAGCTATAGGATATATAACAAAACTTATACAACGCATTAATAGACTACTACTCTAAAAGAGGTCTTGAGCGACCGCCCAACTCGCCTATGTTAGGCCGGCCCTGCTTGCATCATTAGTGATGCTTGAACACGAGTCGTATGAAACTGGAGGAATATATTTCAAATCTCTTTCTTACAGGAGATGGTTGCATCATTTCTAATGTTCGGGTAGCTAAATTCGATATCGGGCCACTATTTTGGTTCTATGAGGATAAATCTGAAAAGAGCCGAACTTACAACTCAACGTTGCCGTCTTTGTTGAGTTTCATGAGAAATTTTATCGTTCACATATGAGACTTTTTTTGACAGCCTGCAATACAATATTGCAGGATCAATTACGGTATTACAGGAGCTATAGGATATATAACAAAACTTATACAACGCATTAATAGACTACTACTCTAAAAGAGGTCTTGAGCGACCGCCCAACTCGCCCATATGTTAGGCCAGCCCTGCTTGCATCATTAGTGATGCTTGAACACGAGTCGTATGAAACTGGAGGAATATATTTCAAATCTCTTTCTTACTAGAGATGGTTGCATCATTTCTAATGTTCGGGTAGCTAAATTCGATATCGAGCCACTATTTTGGTTCTATGAGGATAAATCTGAAAAGAGCCGAACTTACAACTCAACGTTGCCGTCTTTGTTGAGTTTCATGAGAAATTTTATCGTTCACATATGAGACTTTTTTTGACAGCCTGCAATACAATATTGCAGGATCAATTACGGTATTACAGGAGCTATAGGATATATAACAAAACTTATACAACGCATTAATAGACTACTACTCTAAAAGAGGTCTTGAGCGACCGCCCAACTCGCCTATGTTAGGCCGGCCCTGCTTGCATCATTAGTGATGCTTGAACACGAGTCGTATGAAACTGGAGGAATATATTTCAAATCTCTTTCTTACAGGAGATGGTTGCATCATTTCTAATGTTCGGGTAGCTAAATTCGATATCGGGCCACTATTTTGGTTCTATGAGGATAAATCTGAAAAGAGCCGAACTTACAACTCAACGTTGCCGTCTTTGTTGAGTTTCATGAGAAATTTTATCGTTCACATATGAGACTTTTTTTGACAGCCTGCAATACAATATTGCAGGATCAATTACGGTATTACAGGAGCTATATGATATATAGCAAAACTTATACAACGCATTAATAGACTACTACTCTAAAAGAGGTCTTTAGCGACCGCCCAACTCGCCCATATGTTTGGCCGGCCCTGCTTGCATCATTAGTGATGCTTGAACACGAGTCGTATGAAACTGGAGGAATATATTTCAAATCTCTTTCTTACAGGAAATGGTGTAATTATTGTGCTGTTGTTTTCTGCTGTTTTTAATTAGTCATTTCAATGCTTTCAGGTTTGAACTTGACATGTTGCTAGAGTCCGTGAATGCAACAACCAAGCGTGTGGAGGAACTTTTAGAAAAGATAAATAATAACAAGATAAAGATCGAGGGTCCAATTTGTATGGAAGATTATTTTACAGGTAAGTCTCGTAGATTTGATTTCTATTTTTAGTTATATAAGTTAAGTCGATGGGTTTCATGTTTGATGAGATATTTGTTGTAAACCCTATAGCTCTGAATCAAAGGTGCATCGAACGGTTGTACGGTGATCACGGACTTGATGTGATGGACGTGTTGAGGAAGAACACCCCTATATTAACGAGCTTGAAGCAAAAACAAGAAGTATGCAATATGTATCCTTCTGATTTTAATAAAGTCTGGGCTGAGATCTACTCTAAAAACTATCACAAGCTGCTTGACCATCGTAGTTTCTACTTCAAACAGCAAGATACAAAGAGTTTGAGTAGAAAAGGTGAAGTAGGCCTTTTTTTACAACTTCCCCATATTGATACTTCTTATATTCATCTCGTGTGAATTCATGATCAGCTTACTGGAACTTAACTTTCCGTTAGATAATTTAAACCCGACAATGCTTTTTCTTGTCATCTTTGTCCTTGTTTTGTACAATAGATATAAATTTATACTTGTGGGAATATTTCTAATTTTTAATTCAATGTTTATTCAATCAATCATTAATTGTATACAGCTATAGACTATCTTGAGAAATGAATTATAAACTAATCCCTATCACTTAAGTAAAATAATTAAGCTGTACTAATGACATTTTTAATTATATTTTAGCACTATAATAAACTATTTCTAGCTATTTTCACCCGTTTATTCTAAATAAAAATGTCATCTTTCATTTATTTACTCTATGCCCAAAAGACTGGCAATGCAGATTACTAACCTGCCCTTCTTCCTGCAGCATTATTGGCAGAGGTAAAGGAGATCAGTGAGAAGATTCGGAAGGAAGATGATGTTCTTCTTGCTATTGCCGCTGGAAATAGAAGACCCATTATTCCAAACTTGGAATTTGAATATCCTGATCCCGAAATCCATGAAGATTTATATCAACTCATAAAGTAATCGTGCAGGGAAGTTTGCACAACCGAGCAATTGGATAAAGTTATGAAGATATGGACAACCTTTCTTGAACCCGTACTTGGTGTCCCTGCTCGTCCTCAAGGTGCAGAGGACACGGAAGACGGTGTCAAGAGGGCAATTGTGTCAAAAGTAGTGTCGGAGAGAGTGAAGGAAGTCCTGATTCAGTAACTGTTGCAGCGAATACAAAGTAGGTAAAGAAGTGCAGAAAAAGGAGATGAAAGTATTTTGCCCGAACAGTCGAGTTCTTGTAAGGCTTGGCCTGCAAATGGAGATCATAGCAATGTGGAAAATAGCTCTCTTAATGTGAAAAAATATGTTCCCGTTGCTACGCCTGAGGAAGGATCAGGAATCATCAAACAAGATCATAAGAGCGAACTTTTGGTCAACTTCAACTCGTCACATGCCGCTGTTGCAGACCAAACTAATGGAAGAGCGAATGGGGAAGATACATCAGGTTTCAAATATTTCCATCCTTGCGCGTCTGAATTAGGCCTTTTTATATTTCAAATATTTCAACTTCAACTGAGACACATGTTTTCACCATTCGCTAGGTGCAGCTGCCCCTTCTAAGCCTGGTGACAGTGGGCATGAGTTGCTTCCATCAGAGGTATAAAGAGATTTATATATTGACTGAATGTATCTGATTGATCAAAATTAAGAGATCGAATTCGTGTTTAATTTGAAAAAATAATGCTACTAATCTCGTAGGATAATGACACGGCCCCGCGAGTTTAGGATTAAGTCGTTTATTTTTATAAGAGTCGTTATTTATAATTAAGTTGAGTTAGTCGTTTTAATTATGTCGTTTGATTATGTTATTAGGTTATTTTATTTTTGTTAAAGGGTTTAATTAGTTCGGGCCCGGTCCGGCCCGTTAGGTTGTAATCATGCTCTATTTAAGAGAGCTTAAGCAAATGAAAAGGGAGCCAAAAATCATCCAAAAACTTAATCTCTCAAAGATTGAGTTTGTGAGTGTTATAACTCGAAATGGAAATATCGGCCAAAGACCCATTATCGCTTTGAATGGTATGGCGACAGAAACTACCAAAGTCAACAAATATCAAGAACCCGCCGGATTCAAAATTGAGACAGAAGAGAGAGAATTGTCTCCTAACGGAGATTTCGAAGAGGACAATTTCGCAAACTATGGAGAAGAAGCCGGTTTTGAAGCGGCGCACAATTCTAAAGACGGCGATAACAATAGGCAATCTCCAACCATCCATGGAGGAATGGAGAACGACGCAGACGCTGACGATGAAGGCGATGAAAGTGCTCCGAGATCGTCGGAGGATAGCGACAACGTTTCTGAGAATGGCGAAGTTTACGGAAGTGAATCCGGAGACGGCGAAGAGTGTTCTCGTGAAGAGCGTGAGGAAAATTATGAGAACGATACAAAGGCTGAGAGTGAAGGTGAGGCTGAAGGAACGGCAGATGCTCACGACGTTGAGGGCGATGGAGCATTGTTGCCCCTATATCGGAACGTTTTCTTCTGACTGTCAAGCCGCCTGCGAAGCATGTTCCTTTGTCTTTGCACGATAAGAAGGATTCTTGTATATTTTATGGAAATGATTCTTTCTATGTGCTTTTCAGACTTCACCAGGTGTGTGCTCATTTGATCTTTCCTCTTTATAAACATTTAAATACATCATATTTCTTGTCATAATATAGAATGTAATTTGCGAATCGCAATTATTTTTAATCATAGCCAATTTGCTAGTTTCCTTTTATATAGGAATCAGTTAAAGTTATTATTGATTAAGAAACCGGAAAATCGTTATCCCAAAACTAGTGTACTAAAGCCTTGTGTTTGTTAATTGTAATTTGGTAGACATTATATGAGTACAATCGGCGAAAATTAATTCATCATCTGCTGAACGGAAGTGGAGAGCCTCAAGCGAAACCACGCCAACAGATCTCTATGCTCGGTATTAATATTATTATGATTATATAATTTTCTATAACTATACATAATCACTAGAACCTTGGGTTTGACCTATATTATTCTGCGGTCCAGGTTTATGAGTGCCCTTTACAATCTGGTTGACGGATCTTCCGATAATACTAAATTCGAGGATGATTGTCGAGCTATCGGCACACAGTCGTATGTCTTATTTACATTGGACAAGCTGATTTACAAAAAATTTAAACAGGTATTTAGATTAATATATCTCGTGTTTGTTTCAGTCCTTATATTTGCAACATTTTTGTAACGATTTCGTGTTCAAATGCATTTCAGCTCCAAACAGTTGCAAGTGATGAGATGGACAACAAGCTTCTCCAACTATATTCTTATGAAAACTCGAGAAAACCCTTGAGATTTAGGGATATAGTTTATCATGAAAATGCACGGGTACTAATTCACGACGAGAATATATGTCGCATCGAATACGTACGTCTCTGCTGATGTCGTTTCTTCCATTTCTCTTTTCTAGAAATATTTTTTAAAATCCATAAAAACAATTTCATTTTTCAACTAACTGTCAATTCAGCTTATGGATTATTGCAATGAAAAGCCCGATGTGGCAGCTGTCTCCATGGACCCAAAGTTCTCTGCTTATCTGCATAACGATTTCCTCTCGAATGGCTCGAGTCGAGCACAGCGGTTTCAAAGATTGCTTTCTAGCTCGTGACGTGCCTGTCTATGATGCACCGTGCAAAGTAAATATGGTACAGTAAAACCTTGAGAAATTAATAATGTTAAAAGACCTTAAATTTATTACTTAATCTCGATATTATATTGTATATAAATTAATAATATTTTCATTACCTTTCAGTATGCCCAATTTCACATTCTTTCCAAAGTTGTAATTCTTGATAAAAGCCACTTACTTTATCTGCTGTTAAGGGTAATGGTAGATTCCCTACAAAAAAAAAAAGTGTAATGGTACATCAAATCGAGAAGAAAGATGTACCAATTTACTATCTAAATGGAATTTTGCTTGTTTATACTTTCTAATTTCATTTTCTGCAAAATACTTGTTTTCGAAACGAGCGACGGAGCGGCAATGCGAGGCACTGCTGCGAGAGCGCGGTGTGGTAGTGTGAGTCGTTCTGTACGTCAACAAAAAGCTTGTCAATTGATTTGAATATTTTTACAGTTTTTTTATGGGCTCATTAGCTAAATACTCGTCTACTCCTATACTTTTATAAAATATACTCCAAGGTGCTTTAATTAAATAAAACCTCATTTGTTATTTTCTGGACAAATTTGCCCTAGTTTCCTTCCTTGGGATCGATCGTCTTCCTCTTCCATCTTCACTGCGATCACCCCAGAATTTCAGTCGATCCTCTTCGATCGAATGAAATCAACGTGCATAGAAACGGAGAGACGAAGCAAGAGAAGAAAGGGTGGTTTGGCAGGTGGAGGAAGAAGGAAGTCAAGGCCGAGGTACCGAAGAGAAACACTCCTCCGAGGAGTTCTTTTGTAGAGGAGAAGGTGAGCGATCTTCTCCCGAAGAGGACGGGATAACAAAGCCGCTTCCTCTTCTTCTTCCAGCTCATCGAGTACCGATACTAGAAGGGGTCGAGAAAACGAGTATAAGAATGGATTGAGGCCGATTCTTTGGCTTTCACTGAATTTCCCGTTATAGAAAGATGAGCTTTTGCCTATGCTTGGTATTCTGGCGAACAAGGTGAAGGCGATTCGGCGCTTGAGGGAGCTTCTTACGACAAAGCTTCCTATGGGAACCTTCCCTGTCAAGGTATGTTTATGTTTGCTAATTTCATTTGTTTCTCTATAATCGCTTTAGATAGAATTACAGCTAGTAGTGTGTATGCCGATATCTCTGACATCAAATATCTGTAACTAACGCTAGATTTTCCCTTTTTCCATGTTCAATCAGTGTTAATTATTTGAATAGCCGTGTCAGATCTTTCTTTCGTCGGTTGATGGATTTTGATTGTAGTGAAAAACAGAGAGAATTAAACAGATTCTTTTAAAATCTGAAAAGCAAAGCTTTTGACGACCTTCACATTATACAGAGCAAATTATATACATGCTAGAATTTCTTTTGCGTTGTTTCTTAAATGTGAGAGAAATTTCTGCAGTGTGCATTTGGAGTTTCAAAAGATCGAGGTTCGATACCAGAATTTGAATGTCGACGAAGCCGAAGATAGTTCGGTACGAACGCTGAAAATGCTAAAGAACGTCGCCGATCAAAGAGAATTCGACACGAGAGCCGAAGAAGACGAGAAGCTAAATTCGATTCGAGAGCCGAAGACCGTCGCTGAAGGGAAGTCGAGACAAGATCCGAAGATAATTCGTTACCAACGCCGAAGAAGCCGAAGAGCGTCGCCGAAAATAATTCGAGACGAGAGCCGAAGAGACGAACCCGCCGAAGAGTGTCGTCGAAGAAGCCGAATAGTATGGCCGAAGAGAATTCAATACGAGCGCCGAAGTAGTCGATAAGTCTGTAACTGTAGCTACACTTATGTAACTACAGTTACACTTTTGTAACTACAGTTACACTTTTTACACTTAGGTAACTACAATTACACTTTTGTAACTACAATTACATTATTTTAAAATTCGTATTTATATAATAAATTCAAAAATTACAATTGTTACAGGTTCGGTAGGTCCGAATCATATATATTCACAAGAGAAGATTTAAAAATGCTATCTAAGGGGTGTTAAAAGGAAATTGTAATTATGAAATTCTCAGTAAAACAATGTAACTGTAGTTACACTTAGGTAATTAAAGTTACGTAATTATAACTACACTTAGGAAACTACATTTACACTTAGGTAGCTACATTAACACTTACGTAACTACAGTTACATACGTTGTTTTGATTATTTATTTATTTATATCTAGCATAGGTAGATATAAATATACCTTCTTCTTCTTCAAGCCTGGAGTTACACTTTTGTAACTGAAATTACACTTTTGTAACGGCAGTTACACTTTTGTAACGAGAGTTACACTTTGTAATCACATTTACAAATGTGATTATAAAGGTCCTGCAAAAAAAAAAAAAAAAAAGTATAGGACCAAGACGAACAAAAGAAGAAGTATAGGACCAAGCCTGGAGTTACAGTTTTGTAACGACCGTTACATTTTTGTAACTGAAGTTACACTTTTGCAACGGCAGATACACTTTTGTAAATAAAGTCAAACTTTTGTAACAAGAGCTACAAATGTGATTACAAAGGTCCTGCAAAAAAAAAACATAATGAGCTTTACACAACGTAACTCGAGTTAAAGTTATCCCATTAGACATACACTTATGTAACTAGAGTTACACTTAGGTAACTGTATTTACACTTGGGTAACTAAAGTTACTAAAATTACATTTGGGTAACTACAGTTACACTTATGTAACTAAAGTTACTAAATTTACATTTGGGTAACTACAGTTACACTTGTGTAACTAAAGTTACATTTGGGTAACTACAGTTAAACTTGGGTAACAAGAGTTACACTTATGTAACTAAAGATACTAAAATTACATTTTGGTAACTATAGTTACACTTGGGTAACTGCAGTCACACTTGGGTAATTAAACTTACTAAAAATTAAATTTGGGTAACTACAGTTACACTTGGGTAACTGCAGTTAAACTTATGTAACTAAAGTTACTAAATTTACATTTGGGTAACCAAAGTTACACTTGGGTAACAATAGTTACACTTGGGTAACAAGAGTTACACTTATGTAACTAAAGTTACATTTGGGTAAGTACAGTTACAATTGGGTAACTTCAGTTACACTTATGCAACTAAAGTTACTAAAATTACATTTGGGTAACTACAGTTACATTTGGATAACAACAATTACACTTATGTAACTAATTAACTAATGTTACTAAATTGCATTTGAGTAACTACAGATACACTTGGGTAAATGCAGTTATAAATATATTACTAAACTTACATTTGGGTAACTACAGACTTATGTAACTGGAGTTACACTTATGTAACAAAAGTTACATCTGGGCAAATACAGTTACACTTCGGTAACTTTAGTTACACTTATGTAACTAAAGTTACTAAAATTACATTTGGGTAACTACAGTTACACTTGGATAACTGGAGTTACACTTATGTAACTAAAGTTGCTAAAATTCCATTTGGGTAACTACAGTTACACTTGGGTAACTGGAGTTACACTTATGTTACTAAAGTTACACTTGAGTTACTACAGTTACACTTGGGTAACAAGAGTTACACTTATACCACTTAAGTTACATTTGGGTAACTATAGTTACACTTGGGTAACTGGTGCTACACTTATGTAACTAAAGTTACATTTGAGTAACTTTAGTACAATTATGTAATTGTAGTTACATCATTACCGTAATTTCACATATGTAATTACACTTATAATTATATATGTAATAAGAGTTACACAACGTAAATACAGTTAAACTTTTGACATTAGAGAAAAACTTATGTAACTGAAGTTACACGTATGTAACTAGAGTTACACTTTTGTAACTAGAGTTACAATTTTGTAATTCTGGCCATATATAATTACACTTATGTTACATATTAAGACATTCTACATAAGAAACGGTGCAAGTCTGTAAGTCACAGAAACGGTGTGTTTTCGCTCTTTTAGCGACAAAATAAATGATATTAAAAGTGTATTTATTATGGAATCAAATTTCAATATATTTCTTAAAATAGTAATTTAGTGATTTTTCTTTATTGGATTTAATTTGGAAGTTTTAAAATAATTTTTATAACCAAAGTTACACTTTTGTAACTCAAGTTACAAAAGTGTAACCGGTGTTACACTTTTGTAACAGGAGTTACACTTTCGTAATTCTAGTCATATATGGTTACACTTACGTTACATATAATTATATCAATTCAGTCTTCATTAAAAGTATGTAGCAATAATTTCACATAATTTGAGTTACAAAAAAGAATTTAAATTGAAATATTGTCAAAAAATAGTGACATACAATTATGTAATAGTATGACCACAATTATGTAATTGTAGTTAAATTGCCGTAATTTCACTTATGTACGTACACTTGTAATTATATCTGTAATAAGAGTTACAGAACGTAACTAGAGTTAAACTTTTGTTTTTAGAAAAACACTTATGTAACCGCTATGTAACTGAAGTTATACTTGTGTAACAAGAGTTACTATTTCGTAATTCTAGAGTTTCAAGAAACATTTCTCTTCAATTAGATAAGCTTTAATGTCTTAACTATGCAATATTAATTCTGCATGTTTCTGATTAAACACGTGTAATCCGAAAAGTAAAGGTAATAGTCATAAGAGTTTAAAAGGAAGAAAAAATAAAGGAGACAAATTGGTCACAGACCTTATGTTCGAACATGATAATGACTAAAACTAAATCACACATTAGCTTTCTTTGAACCCTTGTAACTTTTCTTTGGAATGTCTTCAAAGATGCTGTTTGAACCTTCTCAGCTTCTTCCTACAAATATAGAGGTATGTAAGTTACTAAATTGACATAAAGTAAATGGAATTAAATATACGTAATTCCAGTTACACTTGTGTAACAGAAATTACAACCAGAAATTAAAATTGATAACAAATATTACCTTAGTACTTTACAATCATGTAACTATAGTTACAGTTACAATCATGTAAGTATAGTTACATGATATTAGTGTTGCGGCAAAAGTAACGAAAATAGTGTTTTCAGCTGCATAACCCTTGTGTTTGTTTATTCCAGTTTAAGTACTCAATATTACAATGATGTAGCTCCGTAAGTATGGAGAGTGTTACTGCAAAAATGGGAAAAACATTTATTGTAACATTGGGTATATAACCCGTGATAAACAAGGATTATGCCATCTTAAAATGCTACTTGATAGGTACTTATGCCGCAAATATACATACAATCCAAATAAATATAAACCAAAAGACAACATTTTTCAGACAATTGAACAAACACGAGGAAGGCATACCCAGATTGACCTAACGAGCGGCTTCACCATGGCTTTGATCTCCCACTTCCTCAGCGGCTCTCCCAGAATCTCCTCCCTCGTCCTGTCACCCGCGGGTACCGCCCCAGCGCCACCGCCCTCGCCATTTCCAGCACCGTCTCCCCGCTCTCCTCCCTCAATTCCCGTGGAGCGGAACCTTCCGGTGCCGCTTCTTCTCCTTGGCGCTCTTCAGCGGTGCCTTCTCCGTCCACGCCTCGGCATCGTCGACGGCGCGAGCGGCGGAAACGCCGGCTCGTGGATCGCCACCGGCTTGGCCTTGGGCGTCTGCGAGTAGCTGTACTGGACCTCGAACGGCGCGCCGGTACGACAAGCCCGACGGGCTGATCACGACGGCGCGGTCGTCGCCGTCTCCGGCGGTCACGCCGTCTTTCACCGGGCGGTGGTAGTTCGTGCGGCGGTGAACGATTTTCAGAGCCGGGTTGGGTTGGGTTGGGTTGGGGTTTCTGTCTCTGGGATTTTGGAGGAGGGTATTTGGGGATGGGGATCGGAGGGGACGGCGGTGATGAGGAGGATTGGGGGTCGTTCGGCGGAGGGGCTGACGGGAGAGAGGAGAAGAGTGAAGCTAGGATCGCCATTGATGAAGGAGAGAGGGAGCTCAGAGGTTTGAGTGGATGAGTTCTTCCATGGAAGAGCGAGTGTGAAGCTAAGCTTGTTGCTTTCGAGATTCTCTGGTTTTCTGTTGTGGTTGACTTCTGTTGACCGTTTGGATACTTTGTTTGGCTTGGCGTGTGTGCAAAACGACGTGGTTCACATAAAACGACGAGAGTAAGAAACCGAGAAAGGTCATGAAATATGAAACGACATAAAAATCTAGAGACGACGATAGACAAAGCGATGTTTTCAACCATAGACAAGAAGCATGCTTGGAATCAAACTGAAACATGAATCAACCCAATTACATGTTCCTCGGCATTTCTGAACTCCCCACCCGACCCGGTTTTTTCTTCTTCTTTAAATCGTAGCGTCCACATTGTTTTCGCAACATCCAAACCCGAGAATTATGTTAATGTAGCATTGGTTCTTCTCTAACTAATACAGTACATTAATTAATTAAATACAACTATCGAGGGACTATTTTTACACAAGAGCTTTCCTGTAAATGTAGGATCTGGTGAAAAACATGAACAACGTCAATGCCAGAGCGCTGAGCCCCGCGAGCAACAGATAGTAGTAATTGAGATGAGCCCGGTTCAGATTGTTCGAGAACCAGCTGTCCCGCCCGGGCCCGCCAGTAACTTCCTCGATAAACGAGACCAGAAAGCTACTCAAAAAACTCCCCACACCAAAAATACTAAGGTAAAGGGCGAGACCGATACTTCTCAACTCCGGAGGGACTTGATCATAAAAGAACTCTTGAAGACCGACCATGGTGAACAAGTTGGCAATCCCCGACAGCAAGTACTGAGGCGCCAACCACCACACACTCATCGGAACTGTCGCGTCCGGCTCGTCGACGAGGCCGAATTCTTTGGCGATTCTCAGCCGTTTGATCTCGACCAGGGCTGCGGTGATCACGGAGAGAGAAGATATAAACATCCCGGTTCCGATCCTCTGCAGCATCGTCACGCCAGAGGGTTTGCCAGTAACCGCTCGCGCGATTGGAACGAAGAGGCGGTCGTAGATCGGGAGGAAGATGATGATCCCGATAGACACGAATGATTGGAGCGAAGCCGATGGGATTTCAAACCCTGGCGTGATCGTTCTCTCCAATGTGACGCCTTGCTTTGTAAAGAACGTCGGTATCTGTGCGAAGACGATGCCATAGACCAAGCATGTTGCCCAGATCGGGAAGAGCCGGAGTACAGATTTCGCTTCTTCTACTTCGCCAATGCTGCAGAGTTTGCCACCGAAGGCCGCGCCATCTGGTGCGAGCAAGGCTTTGTCGAGGAACCTGGCAGATCGGAAGCTCGAGATTATAGAAGAAAAAGCCATGTTTGAGTGACTTAAATCAAATTTACTTACTTGTATTGTCCACTGCTTTTACACGCCAGAACTTCACGGGACTCCTCACGAATGGCTCGGTTTCGAAACGCTGCAATGAACACCCTGCCAATGCGCAGAAACGGACTCTCCTCATCCCAGCTTACGCTATACCGATACGTTCTGGTTCCGAGCAAGAAAATAACCAAACCGATAACCATCGCAACGCAAGAAATCCCGAACCCGAGGGTCCAACCGATGTTGTCATGCACATAATTCAAGACGAAGACGGTTCCCAAAGTACCCCCGCACATACCGAAGTACCACCAGTTGAAGAACGAGCTTCTGGCTTTACACTCCTTCGGATCTTCACCGTCGAACTGGTCGGCCCCGAACGCCTGCACGCACGGCTTATGCCCGCTCTGCGCAACGGCTACTAAGTACAGCGAAGAGAAGAACAGTATCACTTGGAGCTCAGAACCAGAAGGCAAAATGGCAGACAGAGTCAACAACCCCAGTCCCTGCACAGATTCATCTTCATTTGACAAAATGGTCATCAATTGAACACCACTGACGGTAGATTCATTCAAGTACCAGAATGTACAGCAGCGAAGCGGCGAGGATCGTGCGATAGCGGCCGAGGTAATTGTCGGCCACGAAGGCTCCGGCGAGCGGCAGGAGCGACGAGGCGCCGGCCCAGGCGTTGACGTTGGCCGCCGCGGCCGCGGTGGACTGGCCGAGCGGCCCCGTGAGGTAGCTTATGAGGTTGGACTCGATGCCGTAGAATGCCGACCTCTCCGCAACCTCCACGCCTTGTGCGGACAAACACCACGGCCATGGTTAGTATCCAGAGACCGAATTTGACGGCGAAAAAGAGTGACGGCGATCACCTATGATGAAGGCGGCGGAGGTCCACCCGCCGGAGGTGGATCGGAGGACGGGTCGGCCTCGGTGGTCGACGGCGGCGGCGACGCAGGGGTTGAGCAGAGGGGCTTCGTCGTCGTTGAGCGCCATTGCAGTGGAGTCAGTCTGGGAGTCAACAACTGAAACTGAAAGAGACAAAAGGAGAGTTGAGCCAAATGCCCATTTATGGTAAATATAACTACCTTTAAATTGAAATGTGGACTAAATTACTCTTTTAATATCACGATTAATTATTATAATTCGTTTTATTTTTTTTATTAAATTTTAAAAAAATTCCTTAAATGTAACAAAAAGAGAAACTAATCTCCCCTATTAATTAGCAATATCTTGGATAATATTTTACAAATCACGTTGACCATTAAATATGAATCTGTTTTTCCCTATTAATTAGTTTACAATTTATTTGAATTTTTAGTTTTTATTCCGCCATTTTTTTAACAAAAAAAATTCAAATCAATTGTTATTTCGTCATTTTTAGCTAGTATTTAGAATTCATATTTTTTTCCTATTTATAAGGATTATAACGTTTTTATATGTTAATAAAATTTTCAAAATCAATTAAAAAATTTCAAAGATTATATATCGATATATTTAAACTGTAAATATATATATACGAAATTTAAACTGTAAATATATATATAATCGATATATTTAAACTGTAAATATATATACAAAATTTAAACTGTAAATAGATATGCGAAATTTAAACCGTAAATATAATCACAAAATATATTTAAACTGTAAATATATATACGAAATTTAAAGTGTAAATATAATTACAAAGCTGTAAATATATATTTCAATACCAAAACTGTAAATATTTATATCGATATATATACCAATACCAAACGTATATTTAAACTGTAAATATATATAAGAAAATTTTATTAACCTGTAAAAACTGCATATATTTTTACGAAAAATATTACCACTGCAAAATCGTGTAAAACCCCTACAAAATTGTGTAAATCCATATACACAATTTTGTAAATGCATTTACAAATCGTGTAAATCTTTTACAATATCGTGTAAATTCATTTAACACTCCAAGAAATATTCAACTCCAAGATCTTGTAAAACGATTTACAAAAACAAAAAATCTTACCGTGTTCGATCCGGCGACCGAGAGACGGCGAACAAAATGAGAATGACGGAGGGCGACCGCGACGAAGAGTGATGTAGGAAGGATGCGTGACGGAGGACGACCGCGACGAAGAGCGACAAAGGAAGGAGGCACGACGAAGGGCGACCGCGACGGAGGGCGACCGCGACGGAGGCCACGGTCGCCGACTCGGCCGCCGAAGCCACGCCCGAAGGAGAGAAAGAGAGAGAGTTAGAGAGAGAGGGAGAATAGAGCAGACTTGTGAGAGAGAGAGGGGGAGAATAGAGCAGACTTGTGAGAGAGAGAGGGGGAGAATAGAGCATACGTGAGAGAGGGGGGGATGGGAGAAGAGAGAGAACGTGAGAGAGAAAGAGGGAAAGAGGAAAAAAAGATTTCATTTTTGGGTCAAAGTAACAAAATTAAATGATAATCTAATTAATAGGGAAAGTTTTCAATCAAATTTTAGGATAAATTAATTTCGAAAATTAAAATATATAATAAATAATTAAATACGAAAATAAATAAATATAATTAAAACCAGGGTTAATATGGTCCAAAATATTTTTAAAATGGGTATAAATGAATTGTTTGAAAGTATGGGCATTTCCCTCAAACTTTAGGTGTTTTTTGGGCATTTCATGGGTTTTTCTTTATTATATTTGATTTCTTGTTCAGAGTGTTGAGGAGAATATTAGAATAAATAATTGGGGATTTTGGTCGGTCTAGTGACTCTAGTCAAATCACCGGTATTTTTACTCGACAAAGTTATTTATTTGATATTTTCTTGATCCGAACTCTCGGGAGTAGGTGTAGAGCTGCAACTCGCGATGGGTAATCCACGGTCGCGATGCATCGCGATGGATTTGGCAAAATCGCGATGCGTCGCGACTATTTGGTCAAAATCGCGATGCGTCGCGATGGGTCGCGATTTGTGGTGAAAATTCACGCCAAACTCTCTCTCCCAATCCCACATCGTCACATCATCAATCCGATGCATCGCGATTTGGCACAGTCGCGACGCATCGCGACGGCCATTTTCGCGATTTTGGCGATTCGACTCGCGATGCATCGCGACATCGCGAGTTGCAGCTCTAGTAAGGTGCAAGCGGGCCTGCTCAGCTCGCCCCGTTTAATGTACGGGGTGGTGCGGACTTATGAAGGGCGAGGCTCACGCCAATTTGTGAGTCTTGACCCGCAATGTCACGATTCACGAATGAAGTGGACTTTATTAGTTGAGTTTAGCAGGCTTTTACTTAAAATGGATTGAGCTTTATTAACGAAATTTAAAAAAAAACATTGTACAGTAAGATTTTATGGGTTTATACAAGCCTTTACGTGACAAAATAAATTTAGATATTTATTTTAAAGTCGAACAATGTAATTAAATAAAATTAAAAGTTAAAATACATATTTAGAAATTCAAACCTGCAGGTTTAAAATGATCCGAAGTAACATAACAAATCATTCATTATTAATCAATATTGCATATAAAATCGTCAAAATCACATATATAATAGAGACATGGAGTGGAGTCTCATGAGAATGAATATACCGTCTTAAACAAGGCATGTAATGAATTTATCACCGTATTCGGCGATCCGTTCAGAGACCATAACTCACTTCACTTCTTTTGTCTTATAACATCATCAATTCCTAGCCACCATTGATTAAGAAAATAGCCCTTAGCTGACTTAAAACTCTCTCTCTCTATATATATATATAATATCGCAACTAAGGCTGTGTTCACTTGGATGTAATTCTATGTAATGTGTTGTAATTGTAATAAGTAACTGTACTTATTACTTTGTTCACTTAGATGCCTCATCATTGTTTATTGTAATTACTTTTATAATGTAATTAAAAAGGTTATTTTTGGTGTAATCACCAATACAAAAGTTCACAGACGTAATTCTGATTCCAATTCCTAAAGCTTTTCATCTTTCCTAAATTACCCTCAAATTACACCTACTATCTCCTATTTTTTCTCCTTAATTTTTCCACGCGTCCTTTCCAAGTTTCTTCTTTCTCTCTCCCTCTCTATCTCTCCTCACTATCCCACGCCTCTTTCTTCAAATCCCCACTACTCCACCTCCATTTACTCTGCTTTTCTCTCACCTAATATATCTTCCAGAGTCATTTTTATTTATTTATTTCACCATTGTCACAATTATAGCTCGTATATTTGCCTCTGAATATTTCTCTAAAGCCACTCAGCTTTGTTCAGAAGCTGGTAACGCCGATTGCTCCGTTTATCATTGCCGACGTCCATTTTTATTTCGGTAATTACATCTGCCAGTGAGTTTTGATTTTCTCAATTTCTTTTCATTTTAAAATTCAACGTTTTAGGTTAAGAATCATATTCTGGTTTGATATGTTTTCTTATGATTTTTTTTTGCATGTTTGTTTTCCAATTTTCAGGTTCATACAATTGTCTGTTTACTCCTTTCCCGGTTAATCGATTTCATCAGTCAATGTGAGCCATTTTTTTCTCGATTTCATCCCTTTTAGAAATCTGTAGGATAGTTTGTTTTTAATTGTAATGTTGGTCTGATTGTGTTGTTTTTCTTATGACTAAAGTTATGTAATGTTGGGTGGGTTATGGTTATTTATCATATTGTTAATTGATCACGTTATTTTGTGAATGATTTATGTTTTATATAATGTGGTTGGTATAATTTATGGATTATGATTTGGATTTATGCATTGCAGAGTATAATTATCATCTATATAATAGAGTGCATGTATATAAGTATACTTGTACAAGTTTACTCAAATTTAAAATAATTAACCTATAATGTATATGTCAAATAAATGACCAGATTCTGTTTTTAATCGATGGCCAATTTGGTATAATATATAATTATAAAATATATTTAAAATATGATAAAAAATTATTAAATAAAGAGTATTTTAGTCAAATATCATTTGATTACAACTCATACTCTGTTAAAGTGAACAATGTAATGACTATTCTTTTCATGATTATAAGTGCAACTAAACATCGTAATCAATTACGATTACAATTACAATTCTATTGTATTACGATTACGATTACGATTACAATTACAATTACAACGAAGCAATTACATCCAACTAAACGCAGCCTAAGTTCAAATTGTAGAGCCCAGTTCCTTAGGTACACGCGTATATGTAAGTTTTGAAAGGTAACTGTACAAAAAAAATCAATTTCATCTGTGTACTGAATAGAATCCAAGCAAGCTATAAATTACGCAGTTTCTTTTGATCTTTTTATCGTTGTTCTTTCCGTATAGTCTCTACAAGGAAAATCCAGGAACGTAAGTCAAGCTATCTAATGACAAGCTACAATCCCGGCCGCTCTAGCTAGACTCGCCGTCATCATCTCCATTTTCGGAAGCGGTTGTGACGGCAAAGAATTCCTCGCCCGGATACATGTTTTGGAAAAGCTGTCAAAAAGCCAAGGTGGTTAAATTCTTGCTAACTCTTATGCTTCCAATCAACAGATAATTAAATTGAAAAATAACGTTTCTATTATTAATTAGTAATTTTTTAATATTGATATTCTAAACTATAACACAGCAGCCACAAATTTTTTTAAAAAAAATGACATATTTACCCCTAACTAATTTAAATTCAACATTTGATACCATTGTCTTTACGCCAAAATCATATTCAAAATACGTTAGCCATTTGAGAGAGAAAATACCTTCATGGCTGAATCTAATAACTCGTTGTAGTTCAGATTTCCGTCTGGCATGGGAGCGGAGATGAGACCTTCACACTCGCCTCGAGAATACTGCAAAATTACATTAAATAAAGCGTCCCTAAGTACTGATCGAAAATGAATTGATTTATAAGGTTGAAGGAATTAGAAGCATACTGTAGTAAGCTCCTGAATATAAGTTGCACTCCAAAGTAAAGCGGGTTTCACTTCATGTTCCCTTTGGCTTTCTGAATTTGTTTCGGTATTTTCAGAAACCGGGATGCTGAGAAGCGCATTCATTGCCGCCCTTAGTAGGCTCTTTCCCTGTTTTGCGTCATCGCACAGCGCTGAGAAGTACAATATAAACCTAATACAGGGACACTAAACGATGTAAAGTTCCACATTAATTTAAACGCATGGAGATCAGAATTGCGCGTTCTTGATAAAAATTAGAAATATGATGATCCAAATCCAGGCTAAACTCTAAAATACCAACTAAATGGAATTGTAAATGACAAATCACAGGAGTTACTTTCAAAGTAACTGACAGATTTTACGGCACTTACATGCCAGAAGGACACGTTGCCAAGCCGCCACCAATCTGCAAAGCTCGGACTGATGTTTTCTGCTCAGGGTACAAAGCTACAAAAAGAAAATTATTTTTCGTTATGCATTTGTTCGAAAGCCATCGGAAAAGAGTAGAGTCGCAAAGACTTACATCGAGGGGGGTATATAATAATACAATTAGAAATATCCGGTTTTAACGACCTCGCAACAACACATATTCCCCGAGCCACCTTTCGTTCAGCACCTCCCAGATTTAAACCCTTAAGGCTTCCTTCTAGCGGAGATGGCGGGACTACAAAAGCCGGGTCCAACACGAGCTGATTGCTGAAGACATCTTGACCCGAACCTAACCTCACACCTCTGTATTTTCCACTCTCCTGAAAATAATTTGCATGACAAGATACTTACATATTAATCAATATTAAAGGCTCAAAGATTATAGCGGTCGTCACGACGGTTTTTCAATGTATACCTTGTCCGTCAACAGGGACCTAACTGGCATTCGAAGAACCTGTTTATCAAAATGTTAATAAGGATCATAAAACAGCTGACAAAGCCAAAAATAAAAAATAAAAAGAAATCCATCGGTCTCATTTTTTCATGCAGGCACTGAATGAGAAAAAGACTGCGTCGGTGAAATTCGAATCTAAGCGTAATAAATTTCACTGTAAAACTTACATAAAGGCATCCTTTCACAGCAGCACGGCGACAAAACGCCTGAGACAATTCACCTTGGCCATAGATAGGATAAATTAACGCCCCGGGTGCATTCGGAAATCTGCAATAATGAATCATTTTCATATAACTTCCCACAGAACCCTAAAAGTCTAGCATAGACATTACTCAATTGTAACTGCCGAGAGAAGCTCTCTCACCTTCCAACCGATTTGTTGTAAAGCGCCAGTCGCCCTATCCCGTCTTTCGTCTTAAGAACGTCTTTACAAGACCGGAGGTCGCTCTGATCATAATCCGCCATGGCTATAGCATACAGAATAATCCTGCATATGAATCAATCAATTTTTCACACAGAGAACACGAACCATCACTAACTGCTAGAGTAAAGCAAGACCATACGATTCAATCTTCGGCGGCAACCGCATCTTCTTCAAGAACTCGACGAACGGACTCTCCAAATCCTCATCGGAAATCCTCCCACTCTCTTCATCCGAACCCTCCAGGTGGCGTTGCACGAGCTTGAAGAAACGCATCAGCTGGTTCTTCTCGGTGAGGCTGAGAGTACGGTCCTTAAATATCGCCGCCCGGGAATCCGGAACGCTCCATAGCTTCCCGCCATCGTCGCACACGAAGCTCACGTCGACGCCCTTGAACTCCACATAGTGGCTCGCGCCCGACCTCACGATGAGATCGATGGCCCTGTCCGCACAGAAGAACACCCTAGGCCCACCGAGGTCGACGCTGAAGCTTCTGGAATTCTCCGAGAGAAGCTCGTGGGCGAACGACAAGACCTCAATGTCAGAGTAGAGCGATCGGAGAGTTAGATCTGACAGAGTGTAGCCTTCACAGTCGGTTCGTGGCCCGGGTTGGGGAGGGGTAGAATGGGAATTGAGGAAAGATGTGAGCTCGGCAATGGAGAGAGAGGCGAAGTGGGAGCCGTAGAAGGCGTTGGGGTCGACGTGGAGGACGGTTTTTCCGATGGCGGATGCGGCGGCGGCGGTCACGGATTCCGACAGGCCCGTTCCGACGACGATGAGGTCGAATTCGATGGGCTCGATCGGAGGATGCGAATAGGATTCGGACATTGAAGCTCCTCGATTAGAATTACAGCAGAACAAGATTCTGAGAAATCCAAAGCAATGCCCAGATCAAATTCTGAAACCGAACACCCAATTTCAATGGATTCATAGGCGAAGTGAAGGGTTTCTGTATAAAATAGTAAAACCATGCGAATATATATATATATATAGTATAATGAAAAGCCATGGAAGGACTACTAACCTGAAGTTCAGAGGTGGGTTTCGAAGAACTCGAACAGAATCGGCAGAAAACGACACAGATTGAGGTTTCCGAATCGATAAACGGGAAGGAGATAGCTTCGATGGTTGTTTATTATCTCCGTCGAAGTCTTCAGTTAGTTCGGTTTTAAATTTTTGATGAACTCCGGAGTTTCTTTTACAATACCAGACGACTGACCTCGGCTTTCTACTAAGGTGGGAACCGGGTTCAAATTCAGGTTGGTTTTTTTTTTTTTTTTTTCCAAAACCGCGATGCGGATCCGGATTTTTTCGGGTTTTGTTTATAAAAGTTGCATCTGAGACATATCCGCAATTTTATTTTTTAAATCTAGCTTTGAGATACACAATTGACTTAGAAACGAGACTTCGATTTAAAGTAAGATCCCGGATATAAGTGCGATTCTTGGTTATAAACTCGGATTGAAACCAATATGGAAAGAAAGAAAAAAACAGAAATCAATTTTTTTTTATCCAATTTTTTATAATAGTAAATCTGAATAGTAAATCGGAATTAGGATTTAAACTTCGAGGGAGCCGTTTAAATATCTCAATAGCAATAGTATGAGTTGGTCTTACCGGCAAATATATTTTGTAATACAAGTAGATATAATTTTGTTCAATAATGTCACTCAATAAAAAAAATAAAAAAAAATCATATATATTTTCCGCACATGTACGATTCTACCATGAAAACTCTTCATTGATGCAGTACTAGTAAAAGGGAGAGGACCATTGCGATTTGCGTATGACATTATAATCGTCAACCTACTTATGCGCCCATTTATAAGTTTTTTTGTTGAATTTTTCTTTCATCTTGCTTGGAAATCATCTTGTAAACCGACCACTTTCGGCGAGTTGTTAAAACTTAATATAGTTACGCATCTTGTTTTAAAGTCAAAATGAGATTTTATGTTTCAACTTTCAAGGGACATGATCCAACCATGCAACTGACGGAATTGATGACGGTCGTACCACGCATGAGCCAAACTTGAACTTGGACACAGTTTAACGCTATCTGTGATTTTTCCGGCAGCAACGAACTGAGTCACGCAATTTTTTTCGAGGCGTTGTTCTGGGAATATTTTCGAGTGAGGTCGTGGAAATAGGGACAGACAGTTTTAAAGAACTGGAAACACTCACCATTCAGTGTAGAATTTGCTGGCGGTTTACCGACTTAAAAGAAAAGTGAAAATTACAACTATTATTTTCCGAACATTAAACAACGACGGTAACATCTACTAGGTTGGAAACACCAGTTATTTTATATGCATAATTTTGTAAAATCCAAAAACGAGCAAGGTGTAAGTTATTTACTATTATACTTACGACAATTCATTAACCTGAACCTCATGACATTGTGCACGTAAACTGTGAATATAGTAACGAAATTTTATATAAAGTTGTTGTTGATCACCCATCGGTGACACAAGATCATGTGTGTCACAGTCACTTAAAGATAAGGAACCTATCGGACGATGACATTCAGTCACCATCCGGGGACGATAAGGATGAACCAACGGCTATATAAGCAAAGCTCTTAGAGCGGTTAGAGGGAATCAGACCATACAGCAAAGAGAGAGAGAATCAAGAAGAGAGAGTTCTTGAGAGACAGAGCTTCTCAGGCGAGTCAGACGGTGGTTACGACGACGAAGGTGACGACGGAGTACGGAGAGGGAAGGCTCGGGAACGACAGACAGATGAGCACACTCTGGGGATCTGTCGGAGCTTCTTCGCGGCGTCAAAGGGGTTCGTTCGCACCGGGGTTCTGATCGCCGGCGTTCTCAGGGTCTGGTTCATCTCCGATCACCGTGAAGAGCGCTGGAAGACGAAGGTCATCTCGACATCGTATAGCGTAAGGTGGAGTCATCGGAGGGAGCTGTGAGTTTGAATTCAACGGGAAGATCATCTTCTGGAGAAGATCGAATCTTTTGTAAACGGTTGTGTAATTCAAACATCATCGTGATAAATAAAGCGTTAGTCTTTGTCGTCCAATTCAATCGTGTTATTCCGCATTTGTTCGTGGTAATCGATATTCGTATCGGGTTGCTGGGTGAAATCCCCAACAAGTGGTATCAGAGCTCCTTCCCTCGGTGAATCAAGGAAGGGTTCATCGGAGAATCAAGATCCGAGTTCAAGAACCGAACAAGAAAGTAAAGGAGTTCAAGATTCTGAATCTTGACGAAGATTGTCAGAGTCACTCCTGCCAGACGCGATAAGGAATAATGGGACCAGACAAGACAGATATCGCGAAGTTCACCGGCGATGGTGACTTCAACATCTGGAAGATCAAGATGCACGCACAGCTGTGCCAGATGCGCCTCGACAAGGCGCTCAAGGGCGATGAGGCATTCTCGGAGAAGCTGAGTGAGGAGGACAAGGAAGACATCATGACGAGGGCGAGAAGCACCATTATTCTCGCTCTCAGCGATGATGTCATCAGAGACATCCAAGACGAGACGACAGCTGCAGGAATCTGGAAGCGTCTCGATGAGACGTACAACAGGAAGTCCTGGGCGAACGAGTTGTTTCTCAAACAACGGATGTATACCCTCAAGATGGCTCCGGGATCATCGCTGAAGCAACACTTTATCGAATTCAAGAAGATCATCACAGATCTGAAGACGATAAATGTGGAAGTCCCGTCAAAGGATCAAGCACTCCTCCTACTGAATTCGGTATCGGGGATGTACGACAGGATCCAGGACATTCTGCTATTTAGTGGCAGGGAGACCCTCACCGTCGACGATGTTAAGACGGCCGTGCTAGCCAAGGAGGTTCAGCGCAAGCAGGAGGGCAAGTTCGATGGAAGATCAGGTGGAGCGGAGAGCCTCGTCGTTAACCGTGAAAGACCGGCTAAGCGAGAGAAGTTCAGGAGAGGCTCACCGAGGCGATCTTCATCGAGGCCGAGGAGCGGCAAGTGTTACAACTGTAACAAGGAAGGACATTTCAAGAGAGATTGTCCCGAGAAGAGAACGGGTAAGCCGTTCAGAAGGAATAGCGACGACGGTCCAGCGAACGCTTCCCAGGTATCGGGAGGGTACGACAGCGCTGAGGTCCTCGCGATGATGCCGACCAGCATGCGAACAGCGTGGATACTGGATTCGGGATGCTCGTACCACATGAGTCACGAGCAGAGTTGGTTCGAGGGGATGAAGGCCGACGAGGAGGTCATGCCAGTATCGACGGGCACCGAGGAGATGTGCGCAGTCGAGGGGATTGGGTCGATATCATTAAGACTCAAGGATGGCACACGGAGAACCCTGAACCAAGTAAGGTATGTCCCTGGACTCAAACGAAATCTTATTTCTTTGGGTGTCCTCGAAGAGCAGGGATACTCATGGAAGTCATGCAAGGGTGGCTTAAAAGTCACAAAGGGTGCGATGACATTCATGAGGGCTTATCGGTACAATGGCATATACATCCTGGAGGGTGAGACTGCCATCGGGGAAGCAGCAAATATCTCAACGACAGTGTCGAAGACCACTCTATGGCACGATAGACTGGGGCATGTCAGCGAGAAGGGGCTTGATGTACTCAAGCGAGGAGGCTGCTTCGGGAACGATAAGGTGGAGAAGCTCGACTTCTGCGAACACTGTGTGTTTGGGAAGCAGCATCGGGTGAAATTCGGCAAGGGGTCTCACACGAGCAAGTCAGTTCTTGACTATGTTCACTCTGACTTGTGGGGACCGACACGAGTAGATTCGCATGGAGGAAACAGATACTTTATCTCCTTCATCGACGACTACTCGAGGAAACTCTGGGTTTATATGATCAGATCAAAGGACAAGGCTTTCGAAGCCTTTGTCAACTGGCGCGCACTTGTTGAGAATCAGTGCGGGAAGAGGCTCTTGCATCTCCGCACGGACAATGGATTGGAGTATCTGTCCGAGGAGTTCAACGATCGCTGCCGGAAGGCAGGCATCCGACGATCCAAGACTGTGAGGCACACGCCTCAACAGAACGGTCTCGCTGAAAGGATGAACCGAACCATCATGGAACGAGTGAGGTGTATGCTCTCGAGGGCAAATTTGTCATCGCGGTTCTGGGGAGAAGCTGTCCATACAGCGGCCTATCTGATCAATAGGTTGCCATCGTCTGCGATAGACTTTGAAGTTCCTCAGAAGCGATGGACAAATCGACCAGAGCACACCGACTACTCCAAACTCAAAGTCTTTGGCTGTGCAGCTTACTATCATGTAAACGATGGTAAGCTTGCACCTAGGGCCAAGAAAGGACTGTTCATGGGGTACCCCGACGGAGTTAAAGGGTACCGGATTTGGTGTTCGGAGTCACGAAAGTGCATCATCAGTCGAGACGTCACTTTCAATGAAGAAAGTTTCTTGGAAGGCAAGGCAACCCCGACAAGCCCTGAAGATCTCTACGAAGGAGACGGATTTCAGCTTGAGGTGGAGCTTTGCGATGAGCCAGGACGAAAAGAGGCTGATCGGGAGTATTTTACCCGAGGAGCTCTTATCGGAAACCCAGAGGAAAATGGCCGAAGAGGTGATCGCGAAGAGAATTTGCGACAAGGAATTCCCGATGAGCATACCCGACAAGGTATGCAAGAAGAGCTATCGCGACGAGAATCCCGCGATGAGGAACTTTCGAAGTTCCGACAAAGTACCTGCGATGAAGCTTCGTCGAGCGGTAGTAAAAGAAGCCCGATAAGAAGAGATCGAGGAGAATCCAGCCGACAAGATCATCGGGAGCAGGTCTCATCGAACAACGATGAGGTGTCCAGCGAAGAGGACAGCGAGGAAGAGGCTCTCGGAGCCGAAGAGGAAACTCACGACGAGGGATACCTACTTTCTCGGGATAGACCCCGACGGGCTATCAGGAAGCCGATAAGATACGCCCACGTTGAGATGGTGGCTTATGCTTTCAACACTGCAGGTGTCGAAATCGACAACGAGCCTCGCTCGTTCAATGAAGCCATCAGGTCCAGCGACGAGAAGAAGTGGCGAGCGGCAATGGACGAAGAGATGAACTCTCTTCACCAGAACAATACTTGGGTCCTTGTTCCGAAGCCGAAGAACTGCAAGGTTGTCGGCTGTCGGTGGCTATACAAGGTGAAGCCAAGTGCACCAGGAGGCGAGCCGGCGAGGTTCAAGGCCAGGTTGGTGGCGAAGGGATTCACATAGCGAGAAGGTATAGACTTCAATGAAGTATTCTCGCCAGTGGTAAAGCATACATCGATAAGGGTGCTACTTTCGATGGTTGCGAAGTTCAACTGGGAGCTTGAACAGATGGATGTGAAGACAGCCTTCCTACATGGAGAACTCGAGGAGAAAATCCTCATGCAACAACCCGAGGGGTTCGTGCAGAAGGGAAAAGAGGATTGGGTTTGCTCTCTTAAGAAGTCCTTGTACGGACTTAAGCAATCTCCTCGACAATGGTATAAGAGGTTTGACACATTCATGCTGAAGAATTCCTATCGGAGGAGCAGACACGACAACTGTGTCTACTTCAGAACGACGAGCAGCGGTGTGAGTATTTACTTACTCCTATATGTTGACGATATGCTCATCATTTCCAGCAGTACTGGAGAAATCAGGAAGCTTAAGGACTCATTGAAGTCAGAGTTCGAGATGAAGGACTTGGGGCCAGCAAGAAGGATTCTCGGGATGGACATCCGAAGAGACCGCGCGAGAGGCTACCTCAGCGTCTCGCAAACGGACTACTTCAGGAAGGTCGTCGAGAAATTCCAAATGGAGAAGGCCAAGCCTTCGAAACAGCCCCTCGCACCTCACTTCAAACTCTGTAATGAGTTAAGCCCGACGACAGAGGCTGAGGAGAAGAGGATGAGACTTGTGCCATACACAAGTGCCGTCGGAAGCCTCATGTATGGGATGATCTGCACGAGACCAGATTTGGCCTATGCAGTAAGCTTGGTAAGCCGGTACATGGCTAACCCAGGGCAAGAGCATTGGAATGCCGTCAAGTGGATCCTCCGATACTTGGCAGGCAGTTCCAACAAGGGCCTGATTTACTCCAACGAGGAGACAAAGGAGTCAGTGATTCAAGGCTTCGTTGACTCAGATTATGCAGGAGACCTCGACAAGCGAAGATCTCTCACCGGATATAACTTCAAGGTGTTCGGGAATCTAGTCAGCTGGAAGGCATCGCTTCAGCACATCGTGGCCTTATCAACCACAGAGGCTGAATACGTGGCAATCACTGAAGCTGCTAAGGAAGGGCTCTGGCTGAAAGGGCTTCTCACAGAGCTAGGATTCGAGCAAAGGTCCTTCGACCTTTACTGCGACAGCCAGTCCGCGATACACTTGTGTAAGAATCAGATGTATCACGAGAGGACCAAGCATATCGACATTAGGCTGCACTTCGTCAAGGACATCGTAGAGTTGAATACGATGAAGGTTCTCAAGATCGGAACCGATGAGAACCCGGCGGACATGATCACTAAGGTGATTCCGGTCGGCAAGTTCGAACAGAGCTTGGTTCAGCTCGGGGTTGGTGATACCCAACCAGAGCCGAAGGATAAGGGTGGATCGAGCGCCTAAGCTCGAGGACAGGGGCGAATTATCAATAAGCGACGATGACACAAGGTGGAGATTGTTGATCACCCATCGGTGACACAAGATCATGTGTGTCACAGTCACTTAAAGATAAGGAACCTATCGGACGATGACATTCAGTCACCATCCGGGGACGATAAGGATGAACCAACGGCTATATAAGCAAAGCTCTTAGAGCGGTTAGAGGGAATCAGACCATACAGCAAAGAGAGAGAGAATCAAGAAGAGAGAGTTCTTGAGAGACAGAGCTTCTCAGGCGAGTCAGACGGTGGTTACGACAACGAAGGTGACGACGGAGTACGGAGAGGGAAGGCTCGGGAACGACAGACAGAGGAGCACACTCTGGGGATCTGTCGGAGCTTCTTCGCGGCGTCAAAGGGGTTCGTTCGCACCGGGGTTCTGATCGCCGGCGTTCTCAGGGTCTGGTTCATCTCCGATCACCGTGAAGAGCGCTGGAAGACGAAGGTCATCTCGACATCGTATAGCGTAAGGTGGAGTCATCGGAGGGAGCTGTGAGTTTGAATTCAACGGGAAGATCATCTTCTGGAGAAGATCGAATCTTTTGTAACCGGTTGTGTAATTCAAACATCATCGTGATAAATAAAGCGTTAGTCTTTGTCGTCCAATTCAATCGTGTTATTCCGCATTTGTTCGTGGTAATCGATATTCGTATCGGGTTGCTGGGTGAAATCCCCAACAATTGTAGTTATAAAACTATAAATATATTTACGACAATTCCATAACCTATTGAACCTCGGGAGATTATGCTTGTTTACGAGCGTCTGTAGGATTTTCAACCAGAATAGTACGTGCAATGTTTATACATATAATTACGAAATTTTCAATAAAGTTGTAGTTATAAATTGTAAATATATTTACGAAATTAGACCATTTGACTTGACATTGACGAATGACATTGGACCATTCTACTTGACATTGACGAATGACAAAAACCTAGAGCTTACATTAAGAAATCTAAACAAAGAAGACATTTTTCGCAATTTCATTTAATTAATCGAAAAATATGAAGGATAATTAATTGTTCATGTTATTTAAATCTTCTTTAAAATACATAAATCTGAATACATGGGTATATATTAACCAAAGCTAGAGAAATAACGGAACCGGGCTGAACAAAAAAAAACATATGTAGATTGTGAATGATAAAAATAAATATTTAGATAATCACTAATCATGACTTCATATTTGAGTTTTAAACTACAAGAAATAATTTCTCTCCTGACCTAATTAAGACAATATTTATACATACAAGGCAAACTTTTTCGCCACGATGAAGCGAATATATATAAATATATATATATATATATATATATATATATATAGAGAGAGAGAGAGAGAGATAGAACGGACAATAAACGCAAACCATAAACTCCCCCGAAACTAACGTCTTGGAGAAGAACGAAACCGATTAGGCACATACCTAATTTACAAGAGGTCGACCTTTAACTTAAAAAAATATTATTGATTTTCATACTTGGACGAACGAAAGCTCACCGCGGGTCGTGTAATTAATTACATTAAAGAATAAAAAGGCATGGGCCAATACCTTTTATGCTGATTAATCCTTGCTCGTGCATACGCATCTTCGTTGTTGCTCCGAGAGGTCCTGCAGTTTTGAAGGAGAAAAACATTATACAACACCTAACAGTCAAATTATATTGCTCAAGTATCACTTAATTTTCTCCGAATTTTGAATCTTTATGCGAAGTAATTATATGCATGTAGCGTATACGTGTGCCTGAGTTGAAGGATACCTCGATCTGCTTTTGGAGTTGCTTCACATACTCAACGGCTTCCTCCAACATATCCGCAGTATTTGTTTGCTGCAAGAAATCATAAGAAGGGAGACTAAAATATCATATCACAATTTAATTATATATGTTATTAGAAAAATCATATAATTACCCACTTCGGTCCCGATCTGCATATGAACATTTTACATTTTTTGAAGGAAGAAACCAAAATGGCTAATATTATCAGCCTATGAAATCCAATGTTTGCAACTTATACTGGTCGTATATATGCATAAACAAAGTCAATACGCGCTTCTCAATTGAGTAATCAAAATATCTGAATTGAATCCTTAATTACTTAGTTAATTGTGACATATTATAACCCGCTACTGTTGATTCAATGGAACAGTTAAGGCACTACAATCCAAGAATATAACTGCAGTTTTTGAAAATGATAAACGCATCATCGTTCATAATACGAGGACCAACCTTATCCATGTTCGGTACAAGGTCCTGCAGCTTTCTTATTCGATCACTGATTCGAGTCCTTCGTACCTGATTAGCGTCGAAAGAACATAAACAAAACAGTCAATACAAGGAAACAACACATAGAAGCTCGAAAAGGTATAGACCGAACCCACCCTCTCGGCAATGCTCCGTGGATGTGTGGCACAGCCGCGCTTAGCCCTAACACGCAATGGCGTAGAATCCTCCAAGAGCCTCTCCATCTCCATATCAACCAATCCGGACACTTGACCACTCGGCTCCAATTTCTACGAGCAAAATTCCCCAAAATTTTAAAAATAATATACACAAACCATTACGCTGCTACAAAATTTTCTAATTAAGCTTACAATAAATCCAATATAATTACACGAAAATGGCTCGTACTTGTACGCAATACTTCCATTTTTGCATTTCACCACATGGGCTATCCATCAAAGCCATAGGTAGCAACAAAACAAAATCTTCTACCCCAAAATTAAAAAATTTAAAAACTCATTATAAGCTCACATTAAATCCAACATAAAAACAGAAAAATCTTGCACTTGTACCCAATGCTTCCATTTTTTGCATTTGACCAAATCGGGTATTGATCAGATCCCAAAAGACCGACCCTTTACACAACTAAGGATGACAAGCTAAAAATAAAATGCAACATAAATACACGAAAAATGGCTTGAACTTGTAGACAATACTTTCATATTTGCATTTGATCAAAGAAACATAGATAGCAGGATAAGCAATTTTCTACCACAAGAATTCCAACCCTTTACACTACTAAAGATAATAAGCTTTAAACATGTCCAAGACAATTAACACAAAATACTTCCATTTTCACATTTACCCAATTGGGTATTCATCAAAGCAACATAGATACCAAGAGAGCACAAATTTTACCAAAAGAATTCCTCAAAACAAAACAAAAAAAATCACAAAACTTTACACTACTAAAGATAATAAGCTTAAAACAAACCGAATATAAATACAAGAAAATGGCTTGTAGTTAAGGCAGTACTTCCACTTTCACATTTCCCAAATTGGGTGTTCATCAAAGCAACAGTAATAGCAAGAAAAACAAAATTCTACCAAAGAATTCTTCAAAGCTAAACAGCAGACAGCTCTTTACACTACGAAAGATTAAGCTTAGAATTAAATCCAATATAAACTCAAGAAAATGGCTTTTACTTGTAGGCAATACTTCTTTCACATTCACCAAAAAGGTACTCATCAAAGCAACATAGATACCAAGAGAAACAAAATACTATCAATAGAATTCCTAGAAGAAAAAAGATAACCCTTTACACTACTAAAGATAATAAGCTTAAAATAATTCCAATATAAAAACAAGAAAATGGTTTGAACTTGAGGCAATACTTCCATTTTTCACATTCACCAAAAGGGTATTCATCTAATCAACATAGATACCAAGAGATACACAATACTTCCAAAAGAATTCCTAAAACTAAAAAAAGATAACCCTTTACACTACTAATACTAAAGATGATAAGCTTAAAATATATACAAGAAAACGGCTTGAACTTGAGGCAATACTTCCATTTTCACATTTACCAAAAGGAAATTCATCAAAGCAACTTAGATACCAAGAGAAATAAAATACTTCCAAGAGAATTCCTAAAAATAAAAAAGATAACCCTTTTCACTTTTTTTTTTCTTTTTTCTACCGGATAATAAGGCGAACATAAATACCAGAAAATGGCTTAAACTTGAGGCGAACTTCCATTTTAAAATTCACCAAAAGGGTATTCATCAAAGCAACATAGATACCAAGAGATACATAATACTTCCAAAAGAATTCCTAAAAGAAGAAGAAATATAACCCTTTATAGTTTATAGTTTATACTACTAAAGATAATAAGCTCAACATAATTCCAATATAAATACAAAAAAGGCTTGAACTTGGGGCAATACTTCCATTTTCACATTTGCCCAAATGGGGTATAATCCATGAAAGCAAGAAAGATAGCGAGAGAAACAAAACTCTATTCAACTAGGCAAAGAACAAGTACACCACAAGTACACAACTTGCTCATTTTCTTTGTTTATTTTTCAGAGAAAAAAGTTAGTAGTAACCACAAAACTCTACTTAACCAACTAACTCGGTAACGGAATAAGTACACAAGTTGCTCATTCAGTCAGTGAACTCTCAACTCCTTTTTCACGAGAGTAATATATAATTTCAATCCCAATTCACTTACTATCGGAGAGAGCAAGTCCCTCGGGCGCTTGGCGGCGCCATCCGACGGCGACGGCGATTCGAAGCTCCCCGGGTTACCGAAGCCGCCGCTCGACGAGAAGAACGCGTCGTGGCTCGCGAGAAAATCGGCCGGCGAGCTATTCTGCCGGAGGAACCCCGAGTCGAAGGAGGAGTCTTCGACGGCGCCGGAGGCCGAGGCGGCGAAGCCCACCGTGGCGGGGATATCGGCGAAGATGTCGCGGGAATTGGAGGTGAGGAGCTGAGTGAGGCACTGGTTGGGCTTCAGGGGGTCCTCCTCGTCGTCCTCGAGGAGGGCCTCGAGCCACGTGGCCGGAGCTGACCGGAACCGGGAGAGGCCCGTCCGAGTGGCCCCGCCTCCGCCGCCGCTGCCACCGCCGGGTGTCGGTTGCATCTGCTCTCCTTCCTTAATCCGAACCAGTTCAGTTCTTGTTGTTGTGGTTGTGGTTGTGTTGTTGGTTGTTGCGGTGAAGTCTGGTGGAGAGAGAAAGCAAGCAACACAGCTCAGATGGTTTTTGTCCCACCGTGCCGATGATACGTGCCCCGATTTAAGAGGGGTCTTCAGTTTTTTTTTTATTTTTATTTTATTTTTGTTTTACCATTATCTTTTATATTTATTTAATCTATGTTAACTTTTTTTTTTTACTAGAGTTTTGTTTGCACTAAAAAATGAAAACAAAAATAAGGTTATAAACTTATATAATTATATAAGTGTGTGTGTTTTTTTTAATTATAAACTTTTATTCCTTTCTTTTACTAAATAAGTGATGAATGCAAACTTTAGAACAATTTTAGGGAATACTATTTTAATGTAATTTTTGCACTAAAAGTCTTCAAATGATTTATTAAAAATTACACAGTGTGATGTTGCCATATGGTAGAATAAATTTAGTGTGAATCACTATTTACAATAGTAAACTCTACTCATTTCTTTATTAATAAAATGATATGTATAGTGAAAAAAATAAAATAATAAAGTAAATAGACTTACAATAATAGTATAATAAATGTAATAAAATATTAAGTAAATAATATTTAGAGTTATGGGTAGAAATTTTAACCTATAAATACAGTATATAGAAATTCAAAAATTCGGATAAAATTTGAAAAAAAAAAAATATAGAACCAGAAAGTACTAATTCTGAATTTTTTAAATTCAGAAGTTTTGCGAGTTGAATCTATAATTTTCTGGTTATGAATTAAAAATATATATTAGATTCCGTTATTCTTTTGTCGAATGTGAAACGTTAATATATTTAATCTTATACGTGATTTTTAAAAAAATAAAAAATAATATATGGTATAAAATTTAGAACCGACTTCTTTTTCGGGGTAAAAACCAGAACTAGAATTTATGTTTATGATTTTTACCGGATTTCGAAAAATAAAACGGTATACCATATTTTATAGTTTATTTACAGAATTACAACGTTAGTTAGAACAGCGAGTGTTTGTTATTAAAATGATAAGTTTTAACACTAAATTATAGTTTATGGTTAGAGATATGCTCTCACAACATTACATCTTAATGAACTTTTTTCGTGTGGATTAAAAATAAGACATGATTAACTCAACAAATGCTCGATTTATAAATAAGCTAACATGATACATAGACGAGGATTCAAAAATTTAAATATACCCGAAAATTACAGTTTTCTATATTTAATATATGTCATTGGTTGTTAATAAATTATTATTATTTTTAAATAAAAGATGAAAGACTATTCCCGCCCGTGTAAATTAAAAATTCAATTAAGTCAGCAATCAGAAAGAAAAGTGAGAATCGAAACTCGTAATAATGTAAAAAAAATATATATTATATTAACACATAAATTAGAAGAAAAAAACATAATTAGCAAAATTTAAAATTTTCTCAAATAAATAGTAATATTAACTGTTATTTAACAAATTATTCTTTTTAATTATAGTACAACATTTTCTATTAATATCAAAATTTACTAATGTGAATTAAATTAAGTATCTCTAAAATAAATTGTTGTGGTTTAGTTAAATAATTTTAACTTATACGAACTATAGGATCATCAAAATAATAAAGTGACGCTACACGTTCCCGCAAAAGTGTTTTAACTTGACTTGCGTTACGAAAATCTACAACTTAATTTCAATCCAATTTACTTTTTATTTATTTCGCTGCTCTATCAAATAGGAATGTGGCCCTCACGCGCGTAGAGGGTTATTTTATTCATTTTTTCTCGCGTTCCGTGCATCGGCGAGTGTGAATGGGTGGACGATTTTGAACCGTCCGATTGACTCGGGTGGGGGAGATGTGATGACACGTAAGGCGTGTGAGGCTAGCGAGCCTCTGATCATCGTTTTCCGGAAAGTCCTTTTTGGGGTAACTCTCGTCGGTGGGAATCGAGGAAGAAGCGCGTGCAGAGACGCGCGGTATTTTAATGGATGGCAATACGCGCGTGGAGACAACTCGAGTTATAGGCTGTGTGATTGACTATGTTCTCCTTCCTCTTTTTTCTTTTTATTTTTATATATTGTTTTCTGTTTTGGGTAATTTAAGGAAAAGATTACCTTACTATTTCAGTATTTTGCAACATAGCATACCTCTCTCTATCGGCTATTGTGTCGTGATGGGCAAAAGACATCTTTCTTTTGCCTTAATATGGACTCGAATTGAATAAACTTCACTTATGTTGTCGGAGAGATTTTAAGCTGGATGAGTAAATATATATATATATATATGCGGAGTTACATGTTGCACACGAGAATATATATTTCCCTAAAAAAAAAAGAGAATACACATGTATAGGTTTTTTTTTTAAATAAAGATTTCAGGATTAATCGACTTTCATCTCTCATTCTCTAGCAATGTACTTTCCTTCCCGCGACTTATTTTTCTATCTTTCTCCTACGTTATCGCTAGGGTTGTGCATGCAATTTTTGAGGCCCCTACCATTGCAAAATTCAATTTTGATGAAACTTCTTTAACTATATGATTAAGAGTAGATTGTGTTGAATTTATGGTCTGGATTTGCATCCAGTTCTCAAAAACTTCAACTTACAATGACATAAAATGTCTAAACTCTCTATGTTAAAGATACAATTCATCTAAATTTTATCGTAAATTTATTTTTTATTTGATTAAGAAGTTATTTGTTTATTCTTGATATTTATGTCTTTTTCAACTTCAACTATAAGGTTCCACATAATCGGTCTGGTCTTTTATATTCGTGATATAACAAAAAAAATGTTTAACGTAATTGTTGCTACAATTGCACCATGCATGAAACAACTTTCACTTCAATAATATCATCTTCAAACTATGTATTATGAATACGAAATTCTTGACATGTTATATATACCATCGCAAGCACCTACAATGTCATGTACCCTTTCTTTTTATGAAGGACTCGACCGGAGACCAAAGAAGACCAAAGTGGGGAGGTACTGTTGAGGGTGTTTGAGGTTTGAAGTATTGTGCTCTTCTATGATTTATATGCCGACTATACCAGGTAGACGTGGAACCAACTGGTGGTGGCTGCTATACGGTTGTGACTAATTCGGCAACTATATTATCGGTGTAGTCATCATCAGTGGCAGATCCAGGATTCTTAGAAGGGGGCTGAAAAGTTTCAATAACGCATAAATATAATTTTTTTATATATATTATATTTTATATTTGTTGTTATGATAATTTTTAGCTTTATATACATACACAAATAAATTCTTTGTCATTTGTATTTGTTTTTATATAATCTAATGTTAAAAGAATTTGTAAACCAAAAATTATACTAAAGTTAATTTTTACGGATTTATTGAGGAGTTTAATTTTTTTAATTTAATAATAATTATATTTATAGACATTATATTAAATATAATTTAGAGTAAATATATAAAAAAAAATTAAGTCATTAGTCAAGTTCTATGGACTTTTATGTGATAACCTTAAAATGCAAGGATAATATTGTAAATTAATAATCTATTATTCAAAAGCACCATTTATCCTTTCCTTTGTAATAATTTATAAGATTGAAGGGCAAAATAGTAATGTCATTATTATAATCTTTTTATCCTTCATCTTCCCCAATGCTACGACTACGAGAACTAAGCTTTGTTGGTCGCCTTCGTCGGAGAGCTATCAGTGTTAATGGCAGAAACTCAGAAACTGAAAGTGAGCTTATAGAAAATGCATGAATATGAGAGGGGGGCCGTAAGGTTAGATTGAGGACATAGTAAGCCACCGGAGGGCCGACCTCTACTAACATCGTTAAACTCCGGGGGGGCCACGGCCACCCTACCACTGGCCGTGGATCCGCCCCTGGTCATCATAGTTCTCGTTGTAGTATGGTCCACATGGATACATGTACTATGTACATCCACCCTATATTATCATAACACATAAAACACACTTCTCCAACAAACCAACCTCAAACTTCTCGATATGGCCCAATTAGGGGTGCAACGTGCAAGCGGACCGGGTACCCGGTTTTTTTGCCATACCTGGTATCCAGATCCGGATTTCGAGTTTTTTGAAATTGAGAATTGGATCCGGATTTTTTTGTTTAAAAACCAAAAAATCCGGATCTGGGTTAAAACCCGGTTTTGAAATAGAAAATCGGTTTTTAATACCGGATCCGGATTTTTTACAATTTTAGTTTTAAACTTGAATTTTATATTTAAAAAAAGCTTGAAATAGTTGTAGTAAAAGTTATTTTTTTATCAATTATCTTTAAAAAAAATCCACATTTTGACTAGAAAAACAAATAAAATGAACCAACCAACGACACTAAATGAAAGACATATGATAAGATAAATAATAAGGTATTTTTTTGGTTGAAAATTCTAGATAATATATGTATACATTTAATAAGCGGGTTTTAGTAGCCTACCATCCCAGTTCCGGGTTTTTTATTCTTTAAATCCGGGACCCGGATCCGGTTTAATCCAGATGCGGTTTTTTTTATTAAACCGGTTCCGGTTTAACCCGGATTAATACAGTTACGGTCCAGATGCGGATTTAAAACCGCATTTCCGGATTTTATTTGCACCCCTAGGCCCAATAAGGAAAACTTAAAGTCACCCAATATCAAGTATGTAAAATTTTAAATCGTTGCCCAGTACAACGACAAGAGAATTTGGAGGGCCTTAGTACCAAGAGGCAAGAGGAGGGCTCTACTAGAAAAAGGATACAAAGGTCCCGATAGTAGTAACCACCAGAAGCATGCTAGAATATTTCAGAGCGCACAAGGAAATCAACCATCTTACTAAAGTGGTTTTGATGGGAAAATAAGTCTCAAAGTGATCGCAGAATTCAATATTTGGCCTCAACCTTCAAACTTTAAGGTCAACATGACACCTCCAGTTGACCTTTAAGTTTGAAATAACCTTGGCATGTTATTTTGTCCTTGAGTGCCGTATCATCGTCCGAATCAAACTCGGCATCGTCCGAAAACAATTGCCATCACTAGTTTTTATTAAAATAGATTACTTCGAACTTGAAACGTGATATTTAGCAGCATATTAGTCGAGCTGAAATTGAACATTAATTTAGTATTATTGTGAAGATGAGAAAACCAAAAAAGTTAATGCCATCTATATATATCTTGTAAGTACTTATGTGCAATTTTTTTAATACATATTTAAGTGCATATTTCTTTCTTTCAAATTTTCTACTGATTATGAATGCAATTATGTATGTATTGACTATGCAAATGCTTATCAAACTGTGCGCATATAAGATAGTATCCTCAATTGGAGCACTTATTTTGACATTTGATTATTTTCTTTATCTTTAACACGTTGGTCCGGTGAATTTATTTATTTAATTTTGCTGAGTTTTACCTTTTAACCTAGGGGCAACTACAACTAATGCAACTAATGTACTTAATATTTGATCGGTTGCGGATTATGTACTCAATGTTTATTTTCAACGGCTAATGTACCCAAACTTGATTTCGTTAGATTTTTTTCGTGTTTTCCGTCACTTGACATTCCTCTTCTATATGTACAATTTTCATATTTTTTGCATATCTCACTCATTTGTTGCCCAAATTTTATGCACGACTTACGGTTGAAAAGATAAGAGATAGATCTACAAGTTTAGTGTTTTAAGTTTTGTAAAAAAAGTTTAAAAATAATACTAAATTTCAATTACAACGTAAAACTTGACATTAGTGTAATGCACAATATTTGTTTCGAGCAAATTTTAATATACTTAATGATTTTTTTTTTGATAAAACGTAAAACTAAAACATTGTAGATAAACATTTTATCTTTCCTACTCTAGTTTATTTATAAATTTTGAAAAATAAAATGTAAGTTATGGAAAAAATACAGAAAGCTTTTTTTACATCATATCTTTCATATTTTTGGTAAAACTCACTCATTTTTTGCCCAAAAATTATACATAAACTACCGTTGGAAAGATGTAAAAAATCATTCATCTTATATTTGGCATAACTCATTCATTTTTTCTAAAATTTATAAATAAACTACGGTTGGAATGAGCTTTATCCTGTAATACATGGAGGGTCAAAGTGGCCTAAGCTTCCTGTGGTGATTCTCGCCTTGGCGGTTTCTCCTCTACTAATTGGAGGACCGTAGTGTTTTATGAAATGCTTAAACTCTAATTATGCCGTGACACGCTCAATCTTCTACATATTTTGAAACTTCATTTAACTTTTTTGGCTTATCAAATTTATAACTATTCATACGTAACTTGTTAATTTGTTTTTTGTTTTCTTTTTTTAAAGAAAAGAACTTAATAATTTGGCGATGGAACTTATGAAATTATTGGCATGGGAGAATCTCAAGTCTCAAGTTCTCAACTCCCACGCCCACAATCGCAATGCAACCGCATGAAGCTCCCAGTACCCAGTCAAATGACCAAAATACCCTTAATCAATCAATTAATTAATTAATTAATTAAGAAATCAATAATAAAAAAGTAGATATAGAAAGGAAATCATACACGATTAAACAACGCCTTTGTGTCGCCTTGCGCCGCTGGGCACGAGGCCAGCCATGGAAAACCGCAAAAAGTTCCCTAAATTATTCATATTTTGCAGCACGACCCATCAATTATTATATATTTTCAATTTCACCCCAAAACTTTCAAAACATGTTTTTTCTTGGGCTCTAAAAATAAAATATAAAAACAAGTAGCGACGTGTTTGGAAAGAAAAATACCTAGTTTGTAATGGAAGATAGTATGGTGAGATGGTATTTTATTTCAGTTAGAAATTTGAATTATTTTTTCTAATTTAAATATACCCTTTAAAAATATAAATACCAAGTGCATTTTGACCTATAAAATGATATCATCAAGCATTACATTACATGCTTCGATTTTTTTAATTGTTTATACTTCATATTATACGTTTACTTTCATTAATTTCACTTATGTTACACGATATGATTTATTCAAAACCCTGAGGACCAAAATCAATAATTATAAAAATAATAGCGAAAAATATATTTAAATAGTAATCAAGTGCACTATATATATTTAAAAAAAAATATAATGAATAAATTATTCAAAATTATAAAAACAATAATTTCATCTAACTTTTATTACAAATGTTAGTTTAATAGTTCAATTTCTATTTTAAAAAATATATAAATGAACATATTTAATCATTTAAAATTTATTTTTAATCTTAATTATTTTTAAAAAATTATATGAGCCTTCCTCTACTAATAGCTTCTAAAAATTAATAAAAGGAATTACGTTTTATTGAATTTTAGATAATTTCTTCACTAAAAAGTAATTTATACATCTGTAAATACTGTAGACTATAACTTAAGTACTTTAGCCATTCATATATCAAACTTATATTATAGAATTATACAACGATTTTTAATTAAAAAAAAGGAGGAAAAAGTCAAAAAGAAAATAAGAAAGGAAAAAGAAAACCATGTCATGTGGGCTCTCTGAATAAACCAACAATATCAACTCAAACTCAAGTCTCTGAATAAACCAGAAACAATCAAAGAAAGGAGATTCATCGCCGGGGATTATGGGCCCCTCCATCCAACGGCCAGGATCTCCCGGCGCCGCCTCGCCATGATCGCCGCCTTTGAGCTCGTTTCCCGCGCGATCCGCTGCGTCGCGCTCTGCCTCTGCTCGCCGATCCTCGTCCCCCTCCTCTGCCTCGCCGACCTCTGCCGCCGGCGCCGGCGCCGGCTAGAGAAGAGCGTCGCCGGCTCAGACGCCGACGCGGAGGAAGGCGAGAAGCTTCGGCGGTGCGAGGAGGGGTGCGGGTGCCGGGAGGCGGATGCGATCGGGCTGGTTCTGCTGCAGAGGTACTTGGAGGATCAGCTCCTGCTCGCTAGATCGGTCTACGACTGCGGTGACGGCGGCGACGGCGACGGAGATCACGGTGATCGGAACCCTCTTCTTCTCAACTGATTTCGTTTTTTGTTTTTGAGAAATTTGAAAAAGAAAAAGAAAAACACGTTGTTCGTGGTTTATAGGAATTAGGATTTACTAGTTGTAACTTGTAACTGTGAATATACATTTTCTTTTCTTCCGAAATTAGTTTGCTTTTTTTTTTCTTCTTCTTTCAAAACATAAAGTAACTAGAAATCGACCCGAGAATTTTACGTGAAAACTCGATTTGAAACCGCAAAGTTGTGAGGCCGGGAAAACGGATTCGGGCCCAGAACCCGACCTTTAGTTTGTTTGTTTATATTGATCAAGATGTGTTGAAATGAAATGTGAGTCTTTGTTCCGAGTCATAGCTAAGAGGTTATGGAATTAGTATCAACCAAATACTGATCTTATTCCTACCAATAGAATACCCACTCTAGAAGACTGCCCGTGCCGTGATGCGGTTCAAACACGGCCGGCATTCAGTGTCCGTCTTTTTGCGTACCGGTTGCCCGTGTCTAGAAAAGCCGGACACGAATTGACTGCGCCCAAGAAAATCTGAAACCGGTTGCTAGTAAATACACCGTACACGTACATCTGACGAGAGAGAGTGCTTAATTGGAATTATCTTGGACTAATGACAGTTATTCTCAAATATGGCAGAACATAAAGTGATACGACGATAATAGAAACAACGACAGGAATGAATTTCCTGTTCTTCACTGTCAAAGTTACACCTTTCATCTATAAAATATCAATTATCAAGTACTTATGTTAATTTTAATGTTTCTTTTAATAATACGAGCAAATTTATATATAAAAAATAAAATGAAAAATGAAATTTGATGGAGATATATTATAAAGAAAACTCATGAAATGCCCAAAAATCATCTAAGGTTTAAGGGAATTGCCTATACTTTCAAACAATTTATTTATACCCATTATAAAAATAATTTGGACCATATTAACCCTGATTTTAATCATTTTTTGTATTTTTATTTATTAATTAATTATTAAATATTTTAATTTCGAATTCCTAAAATTATGGTTGATTTCTTCCCCTATTTATCAGATGTTCATTTAATTTGTAACTTGACCAAAATTTCAAAAAATTCCTCTCTACCTTCTCGTATCCTCATACCTCCTCCTTCACTCTCTCTCTCGATGAAATAATGATGCGGGAAGAAGCTAAACCAAACATAAGTGGTCTTTTGCTTTGCTTTTCAGAGTTGAGCCCAACTTTCTATCTTTCTGACTGCGGCAGCGTGGGATGGCGACCTCGCGGAGGATGAACGGCCAGAACCTCGCCGACAGGAACATCAGCGTCAACGAGGCCCAGTTCCGCGGCTCTTGCGACGGAGGTGGCTACGGAGGCGGCCGCTGCGGTGGCAGAGGAGGCTACGACGGTCGCCGCGAGGGCGGTGGCGAAGGCTAGGGGGTAAATACAATTACCGAATTCCAGTTTTGTAAATATGTTTACAATTTACATATTCACAAGATTTGTATATATTTTGTAAACATATTTGCCTTATTCGTAAATATGTTTACAGTTTACATATTCACAAGATTCGTAAATATTTCGTAAACATATTTACGTAATTCGTTAATAAATTTACAATTTTTGAAAGTTGTTCATATATTTACAGTTTCATAACACCATCTTTCTTATAGTTTCGTAAATATGTTTACAGTTTAATTTCGTAAATATTTCTACAGTTTCAAACCTGTAATATTGTTGTTGATACAATTTTGGTAAATAAATTTATAGTTTGATATTCGTTTATATTGGTTTATATATACAATTTGATATTCGTTAGTATACTGACTAATAGGGAGAAAAAAATCAAAAATAATTAAAGAATGATTAAGATTAATCAGTTATTCTATTTAGCTAGATTTAAGGAAAAAAATTGTTTTGATTTTATTAATTAATTCAAATTATTAATTAATTTTAAACATAATTTAAATGCTAAATATTAATTAATTTATTCGAACGGTATATTAGTCCATATTTTAATTTATAGGTTATTTGGAATACCATAAATAAAAATGAACATTTTTTCAAAAGATTGAGTCACAAATGAGAGTTTGGCTAATTTATCTAACATAAAAATCGTTTCAGATATTTGTTTCTGTCACTGTCATAAGGATTAAAAAGGCTACGACTTTTGGCCATATATATTATCAATCGAAGTCACTCTCAGAGAATATTCAAAGTTCAAAATACTGCCAAATTTCAAAATAAATAAAAAAGGTGATATTACATTAAATTCAACAAATCAACATATAAACTTATATAGACTAACGGATTATTTGAATCGGTTTATGCTGATATCGTATCGAACGGGAGAGTCCGACTAAATTGGAAGCTAGATAAAAATGGACCAAAAATTATAACTATTTTTATAATTTTATGTCAACATTTTATATAGATATGATATTTATTATCATAGATTCTATTATGAAATGCATTTTTTTTTCTCCCCTAATTGCTCAATGCTCATTACTAACTATCACGACTCACTTCATTCTTGATTTCTTGCTTGTAAATGTAAGATCTCGCGAAGTGACGATTCGCTCGCGATATGGCCGACACGAGAAAGCTACTTAGACCAACTCCATCCCGTAACTCTATTTTCTACTCCATTTTGCAGTACATGTCATATCAAACACTACCTCATCTCCATCCTTATTCCATTTTTTACACCAAATTGATATATTTATTTTATATTCAAGTTTCTCTTTTTTATCTTCATACCCTTATATTTACTTACTATCTTTCAATTATATCACTTATTTTTATTTAAAAAAAATATCATTTCATAAAATAATTCAAAATATAAATACACACAAAATTTTATTAATATTTATTTAAATAAAATGACAATACAACATAAATAAAATAAAATAAACTACAATTATGCATCCGAATTAGAATATCCCTCCCACTAATGGTCAATCAATGCATTACGAGGTGCGATATGTGCAAGGGTCTTGGAGAACCCGACGCTAGTTTTCTCGAATTATGTGTTGTAATTTTATTTGGTTGTAATGTATTTATTATTACGTTAATGTCTATTTTTTTTTCAATTTCGATGTTATTGTAATGTCTCCTTTTGATATAAATATTAATGTTATTTTCTTTTGGTATTAATATTCTAAAAGTATTGTGGTCTTTTAAATATTTAATATGATAAATTTATAATAAAAAATAAAAAAATATAAATAATTTTAGGGATAAATATGATATAATTTTACAAATCAGTGCAAATATGTAAATATTACATATTTTAGAGGGACTAAAAAGAAAATTGGTGTTAATGAACAGTGCCACGCCATATATGGCGTGAGTGATACTGTTCACTCACGCCATTTTGGCGTGTGTTTTGGCGTTGGAATGGAGGGATTTCTCTACTGCAAACGTTAGAATGCAGTATAAATGGAGAAGCTCTTAAGTAGCTTTCGACACCAAACGCACTCAGGTAAAGCGCGAGGCCGATGCTCTTCAGCTCCGTCGGTAGAAGAACTTGCCGTAGAAGAACTCTTGCAGGCCGACCATGGCGAAGACATCAGCAGACAACAATCGAAAACAGTACGTACTGGGGCACCAGCCACCAGATGCTCATCAGAACCGTCGTGCTAGATTCGTCGACTAGGCCGTGCTCTCGCGTGGTCCCGAGATGTCTGATCTCGACGAGCGCGGCGGTTCTCATGATAGCAATGGAGATGAAAATCCCGGTTCCGATTCTCCGCAGCGGTGTGAGTCCGGAGGTGTTGCCCGTGAGAGATCTTGCGGTTGGGACCAAAACCGTGATCTTAGATGGGAAGCGAGACGAGGGATTGTAGATGGGTGGGCAGGCAGTCCGTAGCTACGGTTGAGAGAGGCGAACCAGAACATAGAGCAGAGAAGCGAGGAGGATAGTGGGTATTGTTCCACCTGAACGGCCCTATCAGGTAGCTTATTAGGTTCGACGCAATCACGTAATAGGCGAACCTCTCTGCTATCTCCACGCCTGTCCGCCACAGTTACACAAAACTAAAATAAAAATGAAGATATCCGAGCAAAACCCGATAAAGAGGCCGACATCATTCTCATACCTATGATGAAATCCGCTGACCGCCAACTGCCGTGTTTGGATCTCGAAGTAGGTTTGCCTTCGTACTCAACTGCACGGGTGAGCGTCGGAGTTTGCAGCGCTGACAATGACATGGTAGTACTACTGAGTAATGAAATCGGATACTAACGATGTTGGTAACGTTATCAAGACAATTATAACAACACACAGTAAATCACCGTGATTAACCTACTCGCGTATAAAGTACAAGACAAATGAACACGCGACACTTAGTATCACAGTTCGCGAACTCCTCGTAGGAACCTACTCCGTGGGGCATTTGACCTAAATACTTTATTCCATTGGAAAGCATTAAAAAATGTTAAACAAATATACAAGATCCTTAATTGAGTTTCACAAGGGAGACAACTCCCCTTCAAGACCAGGCGCTGGTGATCCAACTCCAGGGAAAAAGTATGGCACTCCTGTTCGGAAATGGCCTTGGATGCTTCAAATGTCAGACAACCAGTCGTCACTCCTTCAATGAGATTACAAGAATGTCCAACTTCCTCAGAGGTATCGGAAACGACCTTGGATGCTTCAACCATCGAACAATTGGTTGTCACTCCTCAAATGAGATCGCAAGACCCTCTAGCTTCCTTTGAACAGATTTTACATGTTGTCGTGCTAATTGTTAACCAAAACCAGAAGTTATATAACCGGTCAAATTGGCAAACCAAATAAGGCAATAAGGGCGCCATGATCTTGGGTGATTGAAGGGATGATTGACAATCATCAATCACAAAAATCAAGGTGTTGATGCTGCAATCCACTCTTTGATGCATGCAGAGACATGATGAAGATCGTGGTAATAACTCTAATGAAGATCTTATACATTAACTCTGCAGTCGTATTGACAGTTGTTCCGACAGGTCATCCAACAGACTTATCCAGTCCGAATCTGACAATCAAATCTTCAGCAATAAATTTCCTTCATGAATGAAGAATATCTCCCAACAGCTATGATATCTCGTCCAGCTATGCATCTTGACTTTATTATGATTGCCTTGATCTTCTTGATGATTGAGCAACGTATTCTTCTGCACGCACCATATACGAAAAATCTTCCACAATACCTATCTTACAATGACAAAACCAAACACGCAGTGTTATGACATGTAAGGCTATATTTATGTTATCTTAATCTGACACCCATATACATATTACATGTTGACTCTAAAAGACGTAACGTGTTTTTCATGTTTGTCACTTGGATTTCTGGATCTTACGCCTTTTGTCTTTGTTTTCTATAGGGATATATATATATATAATAATAATAATAATTTAAATTTTGTTAAGTAAATTAAATTTATAAAATATATTTCTTTATTTAAGATGATATAAGATTTTTTTCATGCACGTTTATCATATGCGATGCTCAATAAGAAACATAATTTCCAATAAATAAGAAGATTTAATCTTGGCCGGTATTGTGTATATATGTAATCTTTGTCGATATTTCCTTATGATCCTTTTTTGTTATAGATATAGGATCTCGCAAAATGCAAGTAGCTCGCAAACCCTGAAGCGCTCAGTCCAGCAAGGAGCCAATAGAAGCAATATAGACGAGCCCTATTCATGTTATCTGGAAACCAACTATCTCGGCCATCTGTGCCGGTCGCTCCGTCGATGATCATTACAAGAATGCTGCTCAAGAAGCTTCCGACACCGAACACGCTTAGGTAAAGCCCGATTCCGATGCTTCTCAGTTCCATAGGGACTTGATCGTAAAAGAACTCTTGCATGCCCACGGTTGTGAAGACATCCGCGATGCCCATCATGATATTCTGCGGTGCCATCCACCAGACGCTCATAGGAATCGTCGCGCTTGGATCGTCAAGCAGGCCGTTCTCTCCAGCAGTTTTCAGCCGCTTAATCTCGACCAGAGCCGCGATTATCATCGCGATCACTGAGATGAATAGCCCAGTTCCAGCCCTTTGCAATGTTGTGATTCCGGACTGTTTCCCAGTAAAAGATCTAGCGACTGGGATCAGAATGCGGTCGTAAAGTGGAAGACATAAGAGGATAGCAACAACGAAAATGCAATGAAACGACGTAGCCGGTATCTTGAAGCCCGAGAATATGATCCTATCCAATGTCGCCGCTTGCTTTGTGAAGAAAGTTCCGAGCTGTGCAAAGACGACACCGTAGACCAAGCACGAGCCCCAGACGGGAAGAATCCGAAGGACCGCCTTCGCCTCCTCAACCTCAACGGCGCTGCAAAACCAACCTTCCTCTTCCACATCATTTCGTGCACTCATGGCTTTGTTGAGGAATCTAGTTTCGAGAAAGAAATTAAATTTGTAAGAACCATCGTTAATTTGAAAACCAAGAAAGCAATATAAAGTTTTTACTTACTTGAAATGCTTAGAACATTGTTGAGACATGAGCTCATCAAATTCCGGGGTAGGAGATATTTTCCGATTTTTGAATGCCGCAGCGAACACTCGGCCTATTCTTGTAAACGGTCCTGTCTCGTTCGGGGACTCAATAAATCTATAAGTCTTTCTTCCGAGCAAGAAAACGACCGATCCGATAATCATTGCAAGACAAGGAATGGCGAAGCCGAGACCCCAGCTGACGTTTTCCTGAATGTAGCTCATGGAGAAGGTGGTAACCAAAACACTGCAGTTCACCCCAAAATGCCATACATTGAAGAACGAGCCCTTTGCTTTCGTCTCCTCTGGATCCTCGCCGTCGAACTGATCTGCTCCGAACGCCTGCAAGCACGGCTTGTGGCCGCCTTGAGCGACAGCCACTAGGTACAGCGAGACGAAGAGCAACACTACTTGGAATATTAGTGAAGAAGAACTAGACGTGTTAAGGTTTGTTTGGTAATCCGAGCCACTTAGAGACGGCCAAAATGCTGATAGAGTTGCCAAGGCCAATCCCTGATATTCAATAATCCAAACTTCATTTATACAGGACGAAAAATTCACCAAGCTAATATAAAACATTAGTATAATTATATATTATATGCGGAGAAATGGTTCTTAATAGTCAAATTGAAATGTTTGATTAGCTAAATAATTAACTCTTTTTTTCTTTGCAAAATAACCAAATTAATGAGGTGACTTTTTAATAACATATTTTATACCTATAATACATTTTTAATTAACCTATTTTTATTATTATTTTTGTAATAAATTAAAAAAGAAATTAATTATTCATGTTTAATTACAACTAGTCACAATTTAAGAACAAAATTCCTAAAATTAAAATGGAAACAATAATATTAATTTTTGAGAAATAGCTCTAAATAGCCAAATTGAAACGTTTGATTAGTCAAATAACCAACCTTTCTTTTTTCTTTGCAAAATAACCAAATTGATAAGGTGACTTTTTAATAACAAATTTTATACCTATAATACCCTTTTATTAAACTATTTTTTTTGTATTTAATTAACCTATCATATATATTAGGGATAATAGCGGCAAAAGTGACCAAAATTAAGCCAAGTGTGCAAATAAGTAGCCAAACTGATTTAATATCGGCATAAGTAGCCAAAGTTTACCAAACCGTGGACAATACAAATTCCATCCATTTTAAGTCAACGCCGTTTGCCACGTCATTTCCACAAGTGTTGAGCTTTGGCCACTTATTTGCACACTCGGCCTAACTTTAGCCACTTTTGCCGCTATTATCCCTTATTTTTTTACGTTCCAAAGTATTTTTTAGCGTTTATCTAGATTTTTTTTTTGTTTTTTCTTTTTCTTAAGATTTGACTAAATCTTGATTTCCGAAAGAACTGATTCCGTTTCTTAAATTTAGAACGCTGAATATCACTCTCAATTTTGAAAACATTAAAATGTGTTATCGATTTCACATGTATTTTACGATCATAGGATTTGACATAAAACCTCTATATACTTAATTGTTAGGGACCATTAGATTATTTTAAAGGAATTGGTACGAAATACCCATTTAGCCACAATTTTTTTTAATTACTCACTGTGTGTATTAAAATGTACTAAAATATGTATGTTTTAATAAGTTTGTACAAAATAAAAATTTCGTTAATAATGTTGGCCTAACATTTTTAGTTAGAGCTGAGACTAAAATCGAGACCTTTTTACATTATTTTATTAAGATTATTAATTTTATGAAATTTCGTTAAATACAATAAAATTTCCTTACATGGTACAATAAAATTTCATAAAATTAATAATCTTAATAAAATAATGTAAAAAAGTCTCGATTTTAGTCTCGGCTCTAACTAACAATGTTAGGCCAACATTATCAACAAAAATTTTATTTTGTACAAACTTTTTAAAACATACCTATTTTAGTACATTTTAAAACACGCAATGAATAATTTGAATAAAAAAAAAACTTGTGGCTAAATGGGTATTTCGTACCAATTCCTTTAAAAAAATCTAATGGTCCCTAACAATTAAATATATAGAGGTTTTATTTAAAATCCTATGATCGTAAATTACATAAGAAACCGATAACACATATTAATGTTTTCAAAATTAAGAGTGATATTCAGCGTTCTAAATATAAAAAACAGAATCAGTTATTTCGGAAATCAAGTTTTAGTCAAATCTTAAGAAAAAAAAATAACGAAAAAAATCTAGATAAACCCTAAAAAATAATTTGGAACGTAAAAAAATAAGGGATAATAGCGGCAAAAGTGGCTAAAGTTAGGCCGAGTGTGCAAATAAGTGGCCAAAACTCAACACTTGTGGAAATGATGTGGCAAACGGCGTTGACTTGAAATGGATGGAATTTGTACTGTCCACGGTTTGGTAAACTTTGGCTACTTATGCCGATATTAAATCAGTTTAGCCACTTATTTGCACACTTGGCTTAACTTTGGCCACTTTTACCGCTATTATCCCTATATATTATATGCGCGTTTGGTTCAATTTTTTATTTGAGTAACTTAGGAATACTTCAATTTTACATAAAAATTCTCTTCTCTAAAACAGTTCGATAGAGTTGTTAATTTATTAGGATTCGATTTCACTTAATTAGAGTTCGAACTTCTATTTTAAACCAAAAGAAAAACGATATAGAATCTAATATTTTACTTCTAAATTTATTATTATTTACTTTTACTTGCGTAGCTTATAAAAAGTAAATAATAATAAATTGTTCACCTGGTGCCCTTGCACAAGCTGCAGGCATCGTAAATTCCCTAATTTTTAATTTTTAATTTATTTTGCCATACATTTATTTAGGAAAATTTGGAAAACTATTTCATTAAATATCATAAATTCTTAAATCATTCCTCCAAATTTCATAATATGCTAAAAATGATTTTTCAAGACAATTTTTGTTCGAAAATCTGGATAAAAGAAAAACAAAAAATATCCAAATAAAATTAGTGAATACTGATATTTATTCGTAAAATTTTGAAATCAGCTAGCAAATTATGAAATTGAAATTAAATTTTTTTAAAATTGATTAGTTAATGTGGAATTTGATCAATAAGTTAAGAAATTAACATTAGTGATTCGTAAAATAAATTTATGAATTACAAAACTAATTGGTATATATGTTAAAATTTATCAGTGCATCACGACATTGAATGTCCGTGTATAAATTGTGTTTTATTTTGTATCATTTTGTAATATTTATCGATAACCGATTTATCAATCAAATTTAATAGGTACAAACCTATATCGATATTAATTTGAATAACTTTCTTTATTATCTATATTTGAAAGAATGATTTGAAATATGTTTGGCCCATGGTATCAATCACTATCACATGTTCATATTAAATAAAAGGGATAATAGCGGCATAAGTCCTCAATCTTTACTCAACTGGGGCGGCATAGCCCAACCTCATTTAATAGCGGTATAAGTACCAAAAGATGATTTCCGTCCATATTTGACTAACGGAAGTAGTCAACGTTTGCGCGGTCAGCTTCTCGTCAACGTGGACGCCACGTAATCTGACATGTCACCATACACGTCATCCTCGTGTCATCAAATTTAGTGCAATCAATGGTTCGAATCCTTCCATCACCATTAATTTTGCATTAAATTTGATGACACGAGGATGACGTGTATCACCACATGTCAGATTACGTGGCATCCACGTTGACGAGAACCTGACCACGCAAACGTTGACTACTTCTGTTAGTCAAATATGGACGAAAATCATCTTTTGGTACTTATACCGCTATTAAATGGGGTTGGAGCTATGCCGCCCCAGTTGAGTAAAGGTTGAGGACTTATGCCGCTATTATCCCTAAATAAAATGTTATCTATTTTTAATTTTACAGTTGAATGGAACAACCAAAGAGAAATATGATTTTTTATTTAAAACTATTATATATCTTAATATTGTTTAATAATACAACCAAGCCAACCAACCAACCAAATTAAATTTAAATTGTAATAATCTTTGATAATAATTTCTTTTTTATTTTTTTAAAAGTTGAAAATAACGTTACTCCCTCTTAAATTAACTAATACAATTGCTAATATTTTTGTGTTAACATACTCCTCTATAATCTCTTTATTACGCATCATTACCATGGATATCAATTAATAACTAAATTATTAATAATCTTATAAATACGACCATATGACTACATACCAGCACGTAGAGCAGAGAAGCAACGACGATGGTGCGGTAGCGGCCGAGGTAAGAATCAGCCACGAAGGCGCCCAGAAGAGGCAGCACCGTGGCCGTGCCACTAACTGCGTTGATATTAGCTGCCGCGTCCGCCGTTGACATCCCCAGCGGACCCGTCAGATACATTATCATATTGGCGCCGATCCCGAAGTACGCAAACCTCTCAGCCATCTCCACGCCTGTAAGTCATCGACTACTTTTGTTACATATTGCCATTCCACAACATAAACCGGTAGACATTTAAAAATGCATATATATAGATAGATATACTTATGATATAGCCTGCCGATCTCCAGCGCCCGGAGCTCTGCCTTGACGCGGACCGGCCCTTGTAGTCGACAGCACCATTGACGACCGTGTTTTCGAGTAGCAAAGATTGGGTGTCGGAAATGGCCATCGCCGACGTCAACTAGATCTCTATTATAGTTTAATTTGCGTGGAGCGTGTGTACTTATATAAATAAGGAAAAAAGTAACACATATTTGACATTAAACTGAACTAAAAATGATAATACAATTTTTGCGACGTGGAGTGTTTAATAATCTTTCATATTATATTGAATTATATTATGTTACATAGTAGAAGCGAGGAATTGCGTGATTAAAAAAAAGATAAGAACCACACACATTATATAATATAATATATATTTGACTTTAATGGAATTTCAAGTTTGTGTAGGTGTCAATGCATGATTGTAACATATATGTTTCCTCAATCACATATATAGTGATAATGTGATATATATATATATATATATATATATATATCTAATTAAGGAAAGCGTGACCAATAAGATTTAGAAGACGAACCAAAAGTAAGCACGATTACTGAATCGAGAAATCTAAATATTTGAAATTATACTGCTCAAAGTGGTTTTATTATTACGAATATACCTTATTATTACTCTTTTCAACATATTGTTGGGAGGAAACTCAACCCAATTAAACCGAGATCAGGAAATCGACACGCACTAAATGCTTGCGCAATTGATTTTGACTTCTTAGACCCACCAAATAATAGATCATTGAAAGATCTTGTGTTGTGGCTTCATCGAGAGAATTGGCTAAAAGACCTCGTTAGAGATGTCGTTTTGCTCGGTATCCTCGTTATAACCTGCAGTTTCTTTTACATTTATTTTTAAATCTCTTATTTTCTTTTCGAATTATTTTTAAATATAAAGAACTTTTAATGGCGATTTTTCCCTTTTGGTTTACACTGTATTTTACGAAATCTCGAATTTACCCTTTGGGGCGGTTGACACAGTAAGCTTTTATAATATTATTTCTTATTTTCTCTCACACCTTCATCTTCGGCTTCCCCTCGTTTTTCCTCCAAAACCGACCCTCTTTGATCCTTCCACCGTCATCCCTCGATTCATCCTCCGACCTCCTTCCAACAACCGACGGCATACTTTCGTGCCTCTCTTGTCTTTGTTGCCGACTGTTGCATAAACGACCATCTTCTTCTTCCGTTCGAGACGTGCAACCAGGAAACAAGAAGCATACTTTGGAACCGATCATCGTCTTCTGTTGTTTTCCGACATATACCGAGCATCTTCAATGGAGGTAAATGTCTATTTTAAACTTTGCGATATTTCTAGCACTGTTTGAATTTTGAACTTGTTTCAATGTTAGAGTTTACATAGCGTACATGGATTTTAGGGTTTGGTCCAGTTTAAGGTTTAAAGGAATACTGAGATGATGAATGTAGTAAGATTCGACGACTCTCGGTATGGTTAGGTAAACTACCGCTATCCATACCGTTATGAATTGTGTAACTACCGCTAGTTGCGGAAAAATACTACCGCTAGTTGCGGAAAAATACCGCTAGTTATACCAGTTTATTCTTGATTCTATTCGATTTAATATATTATTTTTTATTCGATTTTCAGCAGCCGGCGTTAGTTCTAGAAACTGAGTTGCAGGAGAATGAGCACTACAAGAATAAGCTTACCACCAGGAAAACTCAATTCGAGACGTGACGACCCTTATTAAAAGTGCACTGGATGAGGATAAGCTTCAGTGGTTCCGGGACACACAATTTGGGCCACTATTAGATGTCCCGACACACTACGGGCACGCTGCCCAATTGTTGTGGAGTTTGATGCTGAGAATGACGACAAAACAAAGGGACGCCGGTGAGCTGTGGTTCTTGGTAAACAACGTCCCACTGCGATACAACATCAGGGAATTCGCCATCATCACCGCGCTGCTTTGCCACTAGGTGCCAAGGTTACCTCAAAACGAGGAAAGTCACGAGCGTTCTACAATGATTTCAAAAATTTCTTATGGCCTTGATTAAAGAAGAAGCAGCGGGTTACTGTCAAGAAAATTCAGGAACGAATCGCGAGTATTCACGAAGAACCATTGGGCAGCGATGATAAGAAGCGTTTGGCCTGCCTAGGCATCGTCTTCGGAGTGATCTATTTTAAACACAGACCGACGCAGATGCCGGATGATGAGCTGATTGCTATGGTAGAAGACATTGATTTCTTTGTGCGCTATCCTTGGGGGACAGTTTCCTTCGAGTACTCAATGAAGCATCTTCATCATAAGCTGTCGGAGGAACTGGTGAATAAGTACTTTGAAATGATCGAGAAAAAATTCAGTCGCGTAGATATGACCCTTCTAGGGTTCGTTCACCCGATACAGGTATCCAATATTATATTACAGGTACAAAAGAGTATGCTCTTTCCCACACCGGAGGAAGAAGCGACGCCGTCCAATTGATCTCTCCCGCCGCGTGTAAATTCTACAAATTTGGATTTTGAAATGCTCTTGGATTTCTTGGAGGAGGTGAGCGGATCATTCAGACGCCGCCCCCTCCGCCACCTCCGCGGAAAAAAAAAGGCCGGGAGAGATAGAGAATGCTCCTCCTCGTAGAGCACCACGGAGAACATAGCAGCGTAAATCGCCTTCACCCCCTCCAAGAAAGAAGAAGTTGGTTTCCAAGTACAAACGACGCGGAGGTGAGAGATAGATCACGACCGATAGTGGATCGTCACCACCACAAGTCTCAAGAAAGAGACAGAGTACCCATTCCTCCGCTCCCGTCTCGGCGTCCAAAACCCCGAACAAGCAGCGGAGGTTGAACGACGGGAAAATGAGACAGCGACCACTCAGCCTTCGGCATCGGATCATCAAAAAGTAAAACACTCTATATATTTTATAGGGCGGTTATACCAAAACGCTACCAGTTCGTTGCTTGATCAGGGACAACATTCCCCTCTCGACCACGACGAGGATGCAGTAATAGAAGTGGCAAGGTGCGTATATAGATATTTTCGACAGGGGTGCCTTTAGACCGAGTATCATCGAGGGAGGCCTCGGATTCAGAGCATGCTGACCGAGTATCATCGAGTTCGGCCTCGGATGAAGAGCATTCTGGCCGAGTATTATCGGAAAGACTGCCTCAAGTTCAAGAAACATACGGTGGTGCGGCTCAATTGCCAATGGTATCTGCGAGTGAGGGTACGATGCTCACATACGACGTCGATCAATATTTCAACTTAAACGGCGATACGCATAATGGTGACGTTGCGAGAGAAAAGAATGATACCGATCCATGATACTATGCACGCGAAGTGGGGAAGTCGTACGAGGTGTTGGAAGGAAACAATGACGAGGAGGAGAAGAACGAGGAGGAGAGGGAAGAGGCGGCAGAGGCGGACCAAAAACGGAAGAAGGTAGAGGAGGAGGAGGAGGCGGAGGAGGCGGAGGCGGCGCAAAAACGGAAGAAGGTCGAGGAGGAGGCGGAGGCAGCGCGGAAACGGAAGGAGGAGGAGGAGGAGGCGGAGGCGGCGTGGAAACGGAAGGAGGAAGAGGAGGCGGAGGCAGAGGCGGCGCGGAAACGGAAGGAGGAGGAGGAGGAGGCGACGCGGAAACGAAAGGAGGAAGCGGAGGCGGAGGAGGAGGCGGCGCGGAAATGGAAGTAGGAGGTGGAGGCGGAGGCGGAGGCGGAGGCGGAGGCGGCGCGAAAACAGAAGGAGGAGGAGGAGGCGGCAAAAACGATGGTCAAACTTGGCTGCAAACCAACGATACGAGAATTTATTTACAGCTACCCGCAAATATTACATAGCGGTCATAGTAGTTATCAATAGCGGTATTATTTATTCACTATGTCTAGCGGTATTATTTATTTACTATGACTAGCAGTATGCATAAGTAACAATATCGGTTTACTTCCAGATCACACGGGGAAATTGTAGTGCGGCTCCCGCCTTCGACCCGCTTGCTTTATGTCGTTCTGATATCTACGAAGAGTTCACACGTGCTTGGAATTAGTTCCAGAAAGACTTAAAGGGTGGTAGGAAGAGAGTGTTGCTCCTCAACAGAGACCACAATTGGTGGGATACTTTCATGACCCAATCAAAATGGCTTGAAGATGAGGTAATCAACCTTCAAGGATTACATTAATAATTTAATCATTTATTGCTATTATAACATTGAGTCATACAATTAATTGCAGCACCTAGACGATATCACTCGAGGCCTCTCAAAAAGACCGGTGGAGCTTCCAGAGACTATTCCGAATTCGGTTAAAATCATCGTTCTCCCAATTTCGTTCATGAATAGCATTAGTTTTTGGTATGAAGAAGGTAAAACAGGGGATTTAACGGAGGATGGTGATATCGTAGTAGGCGCTATAGAAATGGCCCACGGTAATTCTGGAAAGGACTACTAACGCACATGGGCCAATAAAGAACGTCTCTACTTCCCAATAAACCTTTACTGTCAGCATTGGATTTTATGGAAGGCAGATTTATTGAAGGTGGAGTTTTTCGTGTATGATTCCACCATTACATACGCCGATGATAAAAAACTTGGTCAAGTCATGCGTGCTCTGCAGACCGTTCTACCTTGGATTTTTAGGGTCGCGTGTATATTTGATAATCTCAAAGGGAAAGCGTGGGCGTGGAGGCGGCCGGATTGCCCTCAAAATAAACCGCCTCAGGGGGAGTGGGAGATTGTGGGATCTTCTGCATGATGTTCGTAGAGCTTAATATGGTAAACCGCCCGGTTAAATTATTCAACGACGGAAAAGTAAAAAGTGCCAGAATTAGATATGCCGCGGAAATTTACGAAGAGAAAGGTTTATACCAATTGACCACTATGTAATTAGAACAATGACCAGTACAAAGATAATCTGTATATTTTTTATTTTTGCTTATCAAAGAATTCAAATTTTATCTATCATTCGCGCTGTAAATAGCTACTTCCCGCTACACTCTTACCGCCGTGTAAATACTTACCTACAACTATGCAAGTACATGCTTACCGCTAAGTAAATACAAACTTACCGCTATTGTTTGGATTATTTTTTATTAAAGAATACAAAAAAATAATAAATAAATATAATTCGTTTTATGTATTAAGAACACGTGTAAATAGACACTTATCTAAGCACAAATAGGCACTTACCGCTATGAAAATACATACATACCGTCATAGGTACATATACATGCCGCTATGTCGTAGATACTTACCGCTATTGTTTGGATTACTTTTTATTTTTGGCTTATATCATTCGCGTTGTGTATAAAAATACGATTACCGTTATGTAAATAGATACTTGCCGCGATATAATTCGACTTGCCTCTGTGTATTGTTAGGAATTTTGTTTAATGGACCTCTAGGTGTTAAATGACCACCTCTAGTAGGTAACATGTAGCGGTATTGCTTCGGTTTTCTAGCGGCGGATAAGTAAATTAATTAGGGGTAAGTAGTTTTGATGGTGAAATTAAGGTTACTGAACCTTATTTAATAGTGTTAAAACCCTTTTAAGTGGAAATAAGAAAGAATTGATGGATTGAAACATGCATTGCTTCGCATACGTGCACGAGTGATATAGCCTTGTTATATGATCCAACGAACTAGCTAGTTCTTTTATCATACTCATTATCCGCCTATATATCCATCTCACTTAACAATAGTTGTCACAATGAACCTAATAATGCACGTTGACGGCAAAATGAATCCATATGATAGAAACACTGAACTTCCCCATTCCTACTATCACCCCGCTACGATACCTCTAGGTGTTAATGACCACCTCTAGTAGGTAACATGTAGCGGTATTGCTTCAGTTGTCTAGCGGGGGATAAGTAAATTAATTAGCGGTAAGTAGTTTTGATGGAGAAATTAAGGTTACTGAACCTTATTTAATAGTGTTAAACCCTTTTAAGTGGAAATAAGAAAGAATTGATGGATTGAACGGGATACAGTACTGGTTGACCGGATAGGCGTAGCGGTAGATAAGGGGGACTTCTAGCGATTTTTGAGAGTTTTGTATTTTCCCAATCTTTTTCACTGGATAATTGAGTGTCACGTGTCCAAACCCTGAGGTTTGATAGTACCGGTGTGCATTTAATACGGGTCGGTGGGCATGGGTAATTGTTCACCCGTTCGAGTGGTTGTTGGTGGACATTAAGATGGAAGACCAAACATGCGTGAAGGTTCCGATGCAATAATTACATTCTACCTGTAATTATTATAGGGACATCAACACGAGTCGATTTTGATACGCTCCCTCAATTTCCGCCCAGTGATCGCGCAAACCGCTATCGGGACACAGTAGAGGTTGAACGGATAGGCGTAGCGGTAGATAAGGGGGGATTCTAGCGGTTTTCGAGAGTTTCGTATTTTCCCAATCTTTTTCACTGGATAATTGAGTGTCACGTGTCCAAACCCCCGAGGTTTGATAGTATCGGTGTGCATTTAATGGGTCGGTGGGCATGAGTAATTGTTCACCCGATCGAGTGGTTGTTGGTGGACATTAAGATGGAATATCAAACATGCATGAGTAATTGTACCCCTCGAGGTAGTCTAAATATTTGAACGTACCAAATTTGTTGATTCAATGGTCCACAATCACAGTCGTAAGAGTTGATTGTCGGGCAACTTACCATGGTTGTGCTTACACTTCCTAGATGCTCGTGTGGCTCAACCCGTCGCCGTCGCCCATTTCATCGATTTTGAATAGAGGTACTTACTTATTTTGTTTACCTTTATAAAACTTTTCCTTATTTACATTATTTATTTTGTGACTTTATCATAATACCTTCTAAATTTTTTATTCAGGCAGAGGATGTAACAATATATCTCACACTCGATAGTCGATACTAAACACCCCGAGCCATTCTGTCGTCCAAAAATATGCTGCCCTTTACTTTCCAGGTCGACCTCAGTATTAGCATTTATTATATTAAGAAAATGTTAATTTATGAATCCGTTTCCGTTATTCTCAATAACGAGGAATACCGGGATAATGAAATCAAGATTATATACGACAAAAGTTTTTTGGCGTATTTAACTTTTTTATTTCGGCCCGTATTTAACTCTTTATTGCGAGAGACGTCGAACGATTCGAAATTACTTATTATTGTTCGTAATAATATACTATATGCTATTATTAAAGGTCGAGCAGGTCGGTAGAGTGTAGCGTATTTTTGGGCAGCACGATGGCTCCGGTATTTTGCGGTGAAGTCGAGTATTGACGTCTCGGATGAAGACACTATTAATTATTTTGCTTTTTTGTATTGTAACCGAAGTATTCATTTTTATTTTCAATGTATTGACATCTCGATTGAAGGCATCAACATTATATGCGACTGCTTTCATATTAAAGTGAAATTTCAACTCATATCCGTTATTGGATGGAAAACGAAATAGTTAGATATAGCGGTACTAATCAATGACCTCTAGCGGTATAAAACAAGACGGACAGATGTACGTCCAACTTACGTAAAACTTCTAGCGGTATGTACTCTTACGATTGCGGTACGTACCGCATGTAATAAATATATATTGATATTAATTTAGATGTTACTGTACGGCCCATTTGCGTAAAACTTCTAGCGGAATGTACTAAGACGGTGTAATAAATTTAAACTTACATGTCCCTCTGCTCATAAATAATAAATTACATATGCGGCTCATGTTGGACATGTGTGTCCTTAAACAAGATATTTTATCCATTTGTAAAAGATTATGACAAGTCGTTGAATAAAGATGATGCTTATTATGATAATCTTATTATAGTTTCTGGTAGAGTAAAATAGAATGTTTGATTCCTTAGTTCATGAAGGATGCAATTATGTTATTATTATCACAACAGAGTCAATGTGAGGAAGAATTAATAATCATAATAAATGAACTTAAAATGTCCGTGACCTGATCAACTGGGTGCGAGCCCATTAATCGTATAAGGTCATTAATGTGACTAAGTGATAATCCTATTCTGGATTTTGTGTGTGTCACACTCACTAGAAGTGCATTAAGTATGAAGTGTCTTCATACTGGACTGGACCTGACTTAAACTCTGGAAGTTATCATATAAGACCGTCACTGATAACTTGGAGTTGAGTCACTAGTAGATGATCAAATGGATATTCGATCTAAGTCCTGAGTGATCTTGAGTACAAGCTGCTGACTTGATTGTTCTTTGATTTAACCGTTAAAGAATACGAAATATTACCGCTGTTCCCAACACTATTATTTTGGGAACATGAAAGTCAGCAGTAAGGGTAGCTTTGTCATAGACATGGGCATCACACAGCTCTCTTTAGAGTGATGATGATTCCCTTGATTGTCGGTGGTGAGAAGTGAGAAGTGAGAGAAACCATAAGTGGGTTACTCATGATATTACTGACTGAGTCAAGGATGAAAATACAATGAGGGGCATAACGGTAAAAACCGCCTGCTCATTTATGAATCATCAAGTGAAAGATCAATAACCCGAATTTGATTGTATCAATGGACACCCTGCTACTATAAAGGGAATAATATATACCGTATCACTAAAGAGTGCAGCCTCGGGTCTATAGTGGAATCACTTCGAGGTTTGACGAACAACTAGCAGTTCGTTGGAGCTTAAGTGATACGGGTCCATGGTCCCCAGGATAGCTCCGTAACGGATGATACGTACGTGATTAAAATACATTCTGGATAATGTTTAATCATTTGGCTCGACTTATAAAACTGATAAGTCTGTGTCAAACGTCAGATAGTTTTATCGATAGCGTGGAAAAAATATCATATTTTGGTACACGAAATTAACTGACAAAAAGAAAGTTAGAATTTAGATTTTCTATCAGCCCCATGTTGTTGGAAATTAAATTCTAAGCAGCTTTGCTTTTTGAACCAAGTCATTTCGACTTACGGTTAGTGATTTATGGATTTTCTAAGTTTGTGATCGGTTCGATAAACTTTGAAATTAAATCACATGTCACGAATTTAAATGATGGTGTGGCACCATGACATTTTTATGTGTGATATTGAGATCAGGATTTATTAATATGATTTAATTATTTGGATTTAATTATTAATATCTTATTATTAATTAATTAATAATTAATAGATTTATATTAATAAATGAAAAATATATATTTATATATATTAATATGTGTAAATTCGAATTAGGGTTTGTTATATGAAACCCTAGTTAAATTCGAATGGCATGATTTGGTATTTCCATATTTGCGGCATATGTACCAAATGTTTTGGTATTTTCGCAAATCCCTAAAATCAATATTATCCATTGGATCGGTTATAATTTAGTATCAACCGTTGGATTAGGATATTGATAAATTCGAAATTAATAACTTGGTGACCAAGTTCTATTTTTCGAATTTGATTAATTAATTGTATCCGTTGGATCGGTCTAAGATTTAATCTTTACCGTCGGATTGAAAATTGATTAATTATATATATCTATATATATTCGAATTATGGTTTAAGAATAAATTCGAAAAATGTTTTTAATAAATCTTTTTATCCTAAACTAATTTGATCCATTAGATCGGTTTTAAGAATCATCTCAACCGTTGGATCTAGATAATAATAATTCGAATTATATATATATATATATATATATATATATATATATTGTAATTCGAATTTTATAATGATAAGAAGATAAGATTGGATTTTTGATTTATCTAAATCTTTCTTATTTAATTAAATCCCTAATTAATTATATCCATTGGATTTAGATGAGATTAAATCTGGACCATTGGATTAAGATAATTAATTATATTTAACTAATGAAATTCAAATTTAGGGAGGGAATATCTCCAATTCGGTTACAGTTTTGAGCCTATAAATAGGAGGCTCATTCTACACATTTTTCACACCTTTCCCTAGAGAAAAATTCGAACTCTCCCTATTCCTCAGGGTCTGCGAATTTTCTCTCTGATCTCTTTCTTCTGGTTCGGCTTAGGAGACCATTTCTCCGGAAGCTTAAAAAGAACCACCAGTTAAAGTTTTGCGACGGAGTCCTGCTGGCGAAGCCCACGCTTCGGTACGAGGATTCCAGGAGAATATCCCGGAAGATCACGGGAGATTCCCTCAGCACCGGCGGAGCCCTGCCCGATTCAGAGCGCGCAGCCGAAAATTTTCAAACGAGGTACGGCCTTATTCATTGGGTTAATAAATGCAAACATTTACTGCTTTCTATTTATTTCCTATTATGACTAGTTTATTAATAATGAGTTATGAATATTAAATTGCATAATATTTATCAGATCTTGGGATATGGTTATTATCCCATATTCGGACCGTTGTTTGGATAACAAGTTTTTCCGCTTTAAAATAATTTTTTAAATGTTACCCGGACGGTTCGCAGGTATAAATCGAGATAATTATACGGAATCTGAGACGAGATTTCCAACAATTGGTATCAGAGCCATAGTTCAAGGATAAATAATTACGTAATTTAATTAATGGGTTTAAATAACGAATTATTTGATGAATAAATTAATAATTAAAATAGAAATTTATTTCTAGATATTTTAATATTAATTTAATTAATTCACGACCCGAAAAAATCGGACCGGAAAAATGGCCGGGCTGCTAGGCGCAGCCCAGCACGTGGCAAGGGTTGACCAGGGGCTGCCGCTGCAGCCCCAGGGTCAAAACCCTAATCGCCACGGGCCAGGCCCGCGGCGAAGCCCACGCCAGGGCGAGGCCCAGGGCGAGACCCTTGCGGGTTGCCCTGGCGCGCAGCGCCTGGGCCTCGCGCTCTGGCCTGCGGCCCACGCTGCCTGGCCGCGGAATGGGCCTGCGGGCCTAGCGCGAGGTGGGCGCATCCCTGGCCTCTTCGGCTGGTTGGGTGTGGCTTCTTCTAGGGACGTGGGCCCGTGCTTAGGCCCGGAGGGCCCACGTACATAATTTTTAATTATGGATCGGAATTTATTCCGACCCGGATCCCTAGAAATAATTAATTATATTCATCATAGATATAAATTATTATAACCTATTTTCATAACCCTTAAACATAGTGTCTATGTTTAGATCATTATTAATATGTCATATTTAGGATAGATATAAATAATAAAGTGTAAATGTAAATGTGTTTATTATGAGTCGGAAAAATTTCAATCGTACAATCTTGCCTAAAGAAGAGGGAATTAAAAGTGGGACCGGTTCACCATCCACTTCTGGGTGACCGGTTAGGAGCCCTCCCATCGACCTGGAGAGCGTACGAATTGATCTATCACTACCGACAAAATAATGAACACAATAAAGGGGCTTATTTAATTACGTGTCGCAATAAATAAATCCAAAATATAAACCTTTAATGTGTCATTAATAGTTTATATATTAAGTTTTTTATAACTTAGAAAAAGAAAGAAAAAACGTTATCTCCTAAAAACAATGGCAAGTATAGAATACATCAAAGGTCTCCATTATTACTAACACAAGGTCTGCTGACCACACCGCCTCGAGTCACCCTAGTGTGTCCATTCCCTAAGGAAGGTGTGCTTGTGGAAGGTTTGACAACGTGATAGTTCCAAAAGAATATTGGGACGGAGGAATCTTGGAAATGGACCGCGAGTCACCCTAGTGTGACCATTCCCTAAGGACGACGTTTCCAAAAGGATCCCGAGAACCGAAAATAATGGGTTAAGCTTGAACGGAAGTTGGTGGTTCCTGACCGTTTATGGTGATAGTTAATAATCATAGAGAACTTGGTGGTTCTTGTTATGAATATTAATTAAGTTTATGACTAAAAATTAGTTTAACCAAACTACACGGTTGATACCACGAGTCACCCTAGAGTGACCATGCCACTAAGGACGGCAACGACGTGTACAGTCGGTTAAATTATCACGAAATAGTTAAAGGGTTTTATTTAACGTTTTACCCAGAACATGTTTGCATCATGTAACTATTTCAAATAAAATATTTTCTAAAACATTCTACCTATAATAAAGTTTAATAAGTTTCTTTTTCAATGCCAGTTAAGATGTCTTTCGACAAACAAGAAATGGAAAAGTCTACTCTGACGCTGATGTCTCAAAATCAAAGCAATCTGGTAAAAGTCACAAAATCCCTTAGCAAGTTGGCCATGAGTGGATCTTTGGAAAAACTTGGAATGACAGATCAGAATTCTATAAACTCTTTGAACAAGAGGAAGAGAATCATTGGAAACCAGGAAGAATTCTTCCAGATTGGGAGTACAAGTAATGTTGATCGTTCAACATTAGAATCATGTTTCGTGGACAGCTCATCCTTCAACTGGATCTTAGATTCAGGAGCAAACGATCATGCGTGCAATTCTCTTCAGTCTCTTGACAAATTGGAAGAGATAAATGAAGGACCAACTTTAAAAGTAGGAAACGGGGAATTTCTACAAGCAAAGGCGGTAGGAAATTTGCGACTGACATTTGGAAATAAGTATTTATTTGTTGATAATGTGTACTATTATCCAAATGTCTGCAGAAATATACTTTCTGCTTATCTGTTGTACAAACAAGGATATACTCTAAACTTTCGTGGATCCCATTGGGTCATCACAAAAGATGGAGTATATATTTGTACTGCTAAAGCAGAAAACGGATTATACATCCTAAGACCAGATTATGGTAGCTGTATGAATACTGAGATGTTTAAATTGGCAGTGCCAAAGTCAATTAAGAAACCCAAAATTGACAATGATGTTCAAACGTACCTGTGGCATTTAAGATTGGGTCATATTAATCTAGACAGGATAAACAGGCTGGTAAAGGATGGACCCCTTAAAGAACTAACAATCGGTTCTTTGCCTGTTTGTGAATCCTGTATAGAGGCTAAAATGACCAAAAGACCTTTTTCGATGAAAGGTCAAAGAGCCACTAAACCATTAGAACTCGTCCATTCTGATGTATGTGGTCCCATGAACATACAAGGAAGGGGAGGAATTGAATACTTTGTCAACTTTATTGACGATTATTCAAGATATGGTTACGTTTATCTCATGGCCAAGAAATCTGAAACCTTGGGTAAGTTCAGAGAATTTCTGGCAGAATTTGAGAATCAACTAGGACTGTCATTGAAGTCTCTTCGATCTGATCGAGGGGGAGAATACCTAGATCATGAGTTTTGCGACCTATTGATCGAGAAAGGTATAACATCTCAACTAACTGCTCCTGGCACACCAAAACAAAATGGTGTTGCAGAAAGGAGAAATAGGACCTTATTGGAAATGGTAAGGTCAATGTTATGTTATTCATCGCTACCCAATTCATTCTGGGGATATGCTTTGTTGACGGCTACAAACATTCTGAATGTTGTGCCATCAAAGTCTATTTCTAAAACACCCGTCGAATTATGGAATGGCAGAATACCAAGTCTGCGACATTATAGAATTTGGGGATGTCCTGCACATGTGCGGACTGGAAACAAGAATAAATTGGAATCACGAACGAAAGTTTGTCTGTTCGTAGGATATTCCAAAGAGACTAAAGGAGGTTTGTTTTATAGTCCAGAAAGTAAGAAAATATCTGTCTCAACAAATGCTACCTTTCTGGAGCAAGATTATATGACAAACTTCAAGCCTCGAAGTAAAGTTATACTCGAGGAGCTGTCAGGTGACAAGGTCACAATATCTCCAACAGTGCCTGTTGTCGAAGATATAGTGGAAACCACGGTCTCAAATCAGAACCAAGGGGTACTCAGACGTAGTGGGAGGTTCAAAAGACCTGTTGAGTTCTACGAGCACACCCAGTTGGAATTTCACCTAGCTGTCACATACACTAGTGTTGAAGATCCCATAGGCTACAAACAAGCTATGAAGGATCCTGATAAGGGAGAATGGCAGGAAGCCATGAACCAAGAAATAGAATCAATGGATTCTAATGAAGTCTGGGAACTTGTAGACTTACCGGATGGTTTCAAAACCATTGGCTGTAAGTGGGTATACAAGCGAAAGAGAGGAGTGGACGGGAAGGTTGAAACCTTCAAGGCTAGACTAGTGGCAAAGGGTTTTACCCAGAGGGAAGGTATTGATTTCGATGAGACCTTCGCTCCAGTCGCTAAGTACAAGTCCATCCGGATTCTCATGGCCATAGCCTGTAGTCTCAATTATGAGATTTGGCAGATGGACATCAAAACCGCATTCCTGAACGGGTACATTGACGAAAAACATCTATATGGACCAACAAGAAGGGTTCGTGCAACAGGGTCAAGAAGGGAAAGTTTGCAGATTCCTTAAATCCATCTATGGATTGAAGCAAGCTTCCAGATCCTGGAATCTGAGGTTCGATGAAACCATCAAAACCTATGGATTCATTCAAAATGTCACTGAGGCCTGCATCTATAAACTCAATGACGAAACCGTGGAAATTTTTCTTGTTCTGTACGTTGACGATATTCTTCTCATTGGAAACAGTGTGAAGAAGCTATCGGACTTAAAAGCGTGGCTATCTACGCAATTCCAAATGAAGGACATGGGAGAAGCCAGTTATGTTCTTGGGATCCGTATTTTCAGGGATCGCAACAACAGGCTTCTGGCCTTATCGCAAGCAACTTACATTGATAAGGTGCTTGAACGTTTTGCAATGGCAAACTCCAAGGGAGGTAATTTACCGACCAGACATGGAGTGTTCCTTAGCAGGAAACAATGCCCAACTTCTCCGGAAGAGCAAGATGTGATGAGGAGGATACCCTATGCTTCAGCAGTGGGAAGTCTGATGTACGCTATGCAGTGTACTAGGCCAGACATCTGTTACGCTGTGGGAATTGTTAACAGATACCAATCCAACCCTGGTATGGCTCACTGGACAGCAGTGAAGAACATTCTCAAGTATCTTCGGAGAACGAGAAACTATATGTTAGTGTTTTCAGGATCAGAACTGAATCCACTAGGATACACTGATTCAGACTTTATGTCTGATAGAGACGCGAGAAAATCGACATCAGGAGCAGTGTACACCCTTGCTGGTGGAGCGATATTCTGGAGAAGCGTAAAGCAATCCTGTATCGCAGATTCCACCATGGAAGCTGAATACGTGGCAGCTTGTGAGGCAGCCAAAGAATCAGTTTGGCTCAAGAATTTCTACATAGAACTGGGAGTTGTTCCAGATGTAGATGGGCCCCAAACACTATACTGTGACAACAGTGGTGCGGTGGCAAATTCTAAAGAGCCCAGAGACCATAACAAGGCAAAACATATAGAACGCAAATACCATCTCATAAGAGAGATAGTGCGTCGCGGCGACGTAAGGGTTGTGAAAATAGCCTCGGAAGACAATCTGGCTGATCCATTCACCAAGACGTTGCCAGAGAAAACATTCAGGAGGCATCTGGAAAGTATGGGTCTGAAAGACATGGGTCATCTTCTTTAAGTACAAGTGGGAGATTGTTGGACATGTGTGTCCTTAAACAAGATATTTTATCCATTTGTAAAAGATTATGACAAGTCGTTGAATAAAGATGATGCTTATTATGATAATCTTATTATAGTTTCTGGTAGAGTAAAATAGAATGTTTGATTCTTTAGTTCATGAAGGATGCAATTCTGTTATTATTATCACAACAGAGTCAATGTGAGGAAGAATTAATAATCATAATAAATGAACTTAAGATGTCTGTGACCTGATCAACTGGGTGGGAGCCCATTAATCGTATAAGGTCATTAATGTGACTAAGTGATAATCCTATTCTGGATTTTGTGTGTGTCACACTCACTAGAAGTGCATTAAGTATGAAGTGTCTTCATACTGGACTGGACCTGACTTAAACTCTGGAAGTTATCATATAAGACCGTCACTGATAACTTGGAGTTGAGTCACTAGTAGATGATCAAATGGATATTCGATCTAAGTCCTGAGTGATCTTGAGTCCAAGCTGCTGACTTGATTGTTCTTTGATTTAACCGTTAAAGAATACGAAATATTACCGCTGTTCCCAACACTATTATTTTGGGAACATGAAAGTCAGCAGTAAGGGTAGCTTGGTCATAGACATGGGCATCACACAGCTCTCTTTAGAGTGATGATGATTCCCTTGATTGTCGGTGGTGAGAAGTGAGAGATACCCATGCGCAACTTATGAATCGAAACCATAAGTGGGTTACTCATGATATTACTGACTGAATCAAGGATGAAAATACAATGAGGGGTATAACGGTAAAAACCGCCTGCTCATTTATGAATCATCAAGTGAAAGATCAATAACCCGAATTTGATTGTATCAATGGACGCCGTGCTATTATAAAGGGAATAATATATAACGTATCACTAAAGAGTGCAGCCTCGGGTCTATAGTGGAATCACTTCGAGGTTTGACGAACAACTAGCAGTTCGTTGGAGCTTAAGTGATACGGGTCCATGGTCCCCAGGATAGCTCCGTAACGGATGATACGTACGTGATTAAAATACATTCAGGATAATGTTTAATCATTTGGCTTGACTTATAAAACTGAAATGTATGTGTCAGACATCAGATAGTTTTATCGTTGGCGTGGCAAAAGTATCATATTTTGGTACACGAAATTAATTGAAAAAAATAAAGTTAGAATTTAGATTTTATATCAGCCCCATGTTGTTGGAAATTAAATTCTAAGCAGCTTTGCTTTTTGAACCAAGTCATTTCGACTTACGGTTAGTGATTTATGGATTTTCTAAGTTTGTGATCGGTTCGATAAACATTGAAATTAAATCACATGTCACGAATTTAAATGATAGTGTGGCACCATGACATTTTTATGTGTGATATTGAGATCAGGATTTATTAATATGATTTAATTATTTGGATTTAATTATTAATATCTTATTAATAATTAATTAATAATTAATAGATTTATATTAATAAATGAAAATTTTATATTTATATATATTAATATGTGTAAATTTGAATTAGGGTTTGTTATATGAAACCCTAGTTAAATTCGAATGGCATGATTTGGTATTTCCATATTTGCGGCATAAGTACCAAATGTTTTGGTATTTTCGCAAATCCCTAAAATCAATATTATCCATTGGATCGGTTATGATTTAGTATCAACCGTTGGATTAGGATATTGATAAATTCGAAATTAATAATTTGGTGAGCAAGTTCTATTTTTCGAATTTGATTAATTAATTGTATCCGTTGGATCGGTCTAAGATTTAATCTTTACCATCGGATTGAAAATTGATTTATTATATATATATATATATATATCTATATATATTCGAATTATAGTTTAAGGATAAATTCGAAAAATGTTTTTAATAAATCTTTTTATCCTAAACTAATTTGATCCATTAGATCGGTTTTAAGAATCATTTAACCGTTGGATCTAGATAATAATAATTCGAATTATATATATATATATATATATTGTAATTCGATATTTATAATGATAAGAAGATAAGATTGGATTTTTGATTTATCTAAATCTTTCTTATTTAATTAAATCCCTAATTAATTATACCCATTGGATTTAGATGAGATTAAATCTGGACCATTGGATTAAGATAATTAATTATATTTAATTAATGAAATTCGAATTTAGGGAGGGAATATCTCCAATTCGGTTACAGTTTTGAGCCAATAAATAGGAGGCTCATTCTACACATTTTTCACACCTTTCCCCAGAGAAAAATTCGAACTCTCCCTCTTCCTCAGGGTCTGCGAATTTTCTCTCTGATCTCTTTCTTCTGGTTCGGCTTAGGAGACTATTTCTCCGGAAGCTTAAAAAGAACCATCAGTTAAAGTTTTGCGACGGAGTCCTGCCGGCGAAGCCCACGCTTCGGTACGAGGATTCCAGGAGAATATCCCAGAAGATCACGGGAGATTCCCTCAGCACCGGCGGAGCCCTGCCCGATTCAGAGCACGCAGCCGAAAATCGTCAAACGAGGTACGGCCTTATGCATTGGGTTAATAAATGCAAACATTTACTGCTTTCTATTTATTTCCTATTATGACTAGTTTATTAATAATGAGTTATGAATATTAAATTGCATGATATTTATCAAATCTTGGGATATGGTTATTATCCCATATTCGGACCGTTATACGGATAACAAGTTTTTCCGCTTTAAAATAATTTTTTAAATGTTACCCGGACGGTTCGGAGGTATAAATCGAGATAATTATACGGAATCTGAGACGAGATTTCCAACAGCTCATACTCCCGTCACTCTCAATGGAAGCCTTATCCTCTTGTTTCCCTTTTTTTTTTTTGCTCCTGGGCGGTTCAATCTTCGAAAAATTAGCAGTAACAGAAACAGGTATCTTCCAATCCTCATTAAGCGTGATAATATGTACGGGCGAAGAATACGAAAGCCACCAGTGGTTGAAACTGTAGAAAGCATGACTGAAATCGTGAATGTTTTTTCCTGCACTGGTGATTGCGCGGACGGCATGTGCACATGGGTACCCATCGAAGTTAAATTTGTTGCACGAGCACGTCTTGGCTATAAGATCTACCACCTTAAACTCCCCGCAACTCCTCACTTCGCACGATTGTTCGAAACCTTTAGTGGCCCGTATTTTCTCAGATGCTTTCATGTTCTCCCGAAGCTTATGCTCAGTGTTCGGAGTGAATAAAGAGGACGATCGGTTAGCACATTCTGTACTATGTTCATGATATTTTTTTATCCTTGCGGCTACCATCTTCAAACACTCATGTAACAGGGTAAGAATAGGATATTCTCCAGCTATCTCCATAAAATCATGCATGTGTTTATCACCGTTTGAAGTTATTATGTCATACCTTTTCTCCATGTAGTACGCCCTCGCCCATCAATCTCTGCTCTCAAGATTTTCATCGAGATAATTCGCAGCTAAAGGATACCTTTGTTGGAACTCGCCCCAATGTCTATCGAATTCAGCCCTAGTATATACCGTCGCCAGTTCCCAAAACCTATTCACTAATCTCTTCGCTTTAAACTTTCCTTGCAAGTGTACTTGTATGAGATAAGGACAGAATCCATGCGTTGCCGTCAGATACACCTTCCTGCACGCATTCTTGATGGGTCCGCAGTTATCCGTTACGATGACCAACTCATTTGTTTCCGGAATCGCTGCTTTCAGATCTTCCAAAAATTGTTCCCACGATTTTGACTTATCCCAAAATAAAATACCAAAAGCGAGTGGAAAAACTGTGTGATTGCCATCAGTAGCGCTTGCAACGAGTAAGGTACTTTTACTCGTCACTCATGCGATATGCGGCGATCGAAATAACCTTCCGCATACTTTGAACCCTTAAATCGACGCGTATAATGCCACGAAACAATAATCAAAAGCCCCTTCTAAGTTACATTTAATTGAGGTCAAGGAATCTAGGTTTTGATTTTCAACGATAAAAAAAAAAACGCCGGTAACAACGCGAAATTCTGGACAGGGGTACCTTTAATCTTGTATTCGGAAAGTCTCTTGCCACTCGTAGTCATCCAGTAACTGATTTTGTAACCCTTATCTGCCATATGCCTCCGTATCTCATTCGGGTCCGGTATTTCCATATTTTGGTCACAGTATCTGCTTATGACCTCATCGCAAACGGACGACGAAGTGGCCCGGCGTAAACCTTGTCGTGCGTCTACGGAACAAGTGTGGACGTCGTGATATGTACGTATTCTAAACGTCCCCTCTGCCCCCAACGCTGCACGTAAACTCCAACCGCATGTCTCGTCCAGGCATTTGACTACGTGTAATTTCTTGTCCGACTTTATCAACTTCACTCCGAAAGATCCTGCACCACCCTCGGACACAATACTCCTCAACTCAACCTTTGATGCAAACTCCTGACCAATTATAAGATCCATACCGTCGGGAAAACTATGCATCAGTCCTTCTTCCCCCGTCTCGAAATCGACCGGAAAAGTAGAGGATCCCGCAAAGTTATTAGAACACCCTCTCAATGGCGAGAGTATCACACCTTCTGCATCCGGAGACGAAACAACATCTGGTACGTCGACATGGCGCTCCCGGTACTCTTCTTTAACAAATGTTGTTTGTTCGATACCTACTTCATGAGATACCTTTTTTACTAGCTCGACGTAAAACTGTTTCAACCTTGACGGCATTTCTGGTGTCCGAATATACGATTCGAAGTCGGGTTCATTAACAATGACAATTGGCTGAGTACTGTGATCAACTGGGTAATAAGTTACCTTCAAATCAAATTGTGGGCCAATATCAAACTTGTAATATAAAAACTCCTTCAAATCAGAAATGTTGTTCAAAGAAGACTTTGAAACGGTAACAGTATTTGCAGTTTCACTTATTCCTCTCCCACAACCACTTGAAACAATCTCTATTGAAAATCCACTTTCCGCCAACATTGACAATCACATGGTAACAATCCATCCTTAAAACAAAAAAAATACTTCAATCTTAAATTAAACCGCTATAGGCTTATAGGATACAACTATATCATAACATAACGTAGCAGTATGTTTGAAACTTAGTTTATATTTAAGGATCCATAGAGTACGACCTAAATTCGGCATGCGGATATCTGTACAGCTACATCATATACTACTACCGCTATATTAATATCCATGAATTGAAAGCAACAATAAAATTTACTTAATTACACTGGATAACCTTAGTTTAAAGCGCATACTCAAGGATTCATAGAGAACGAGCTAAATTAGGCCTACGTATATAGGTACCGCTAAAAAAAATATTCATACCGCTATATTTTATCTAGCAATTGAAAGCAGCAATAGAATTACTTCATTGCAATGGATAACCTTAATTTCATGTATATAATTGAGGATTCACAGTATAATACCTAAAACTGGCCTACGTGTTTCAGTATCGTTACATAATATATTAATACCGCTATATGTTATCAAGAAATTCAAAATAGTAATACGATTACTTTATTAAACTGGGCTAACCTTTGAATGAGTCAATTCTTGATATATAATCGAGATGAAAGATTCGCTAATCATTTGCTGGGTAACGCGGAAGATGAAGAGAAGGAATCTGGAGAATCGGCAAGAAACAATTGGAGCTTAGGGTTTATCGGCAATTGGGGAGTCGAAGAAGACGAATAACAGAAGAGAGAGAAACATGGCGGGAAAGAAATAATATTAAACGTATGGAGGAGGGAGAAAAAATAATAGAATAAGAGGAGAGAGAAAATCGAGCCCAACGAACTGCAAATGGCCCCACATCGTTTAATGGAGGGTATGAACCAAACATGTGAATAGTACCGAGGGTATAAACCAAAACCAAATTCTAAATAAGGTCATTCTTGCAATTCACCCGTCTTCATCATCTGGGTCACGAATTCATTTTGGCATAAGTCTCTTAACATAATATTTTGTAGCTTTCTTGTCGTTTGGGCCTAGTTATTCTGAGTTGGGCTTCACATTAATTTCATTTTTATGTAAAACCATAGTCTTATGATCTTTGCTCAAAGTTATGCATGTTTGATTTATATTGGGAATAATACAAGGCCAAACAGAAGTTTCGACACTTTTGATAAGCAGATATTAATATTAATTAAAAATAGATTTTGGTAGCAGGAATGGAGTTTTGAACAATGTCGGGGTTACCGCAATTCTCGAACAACGATTAATTTGACCGTTTATCGTAAATTCAATCTGTAAGAAAAATTTACATGGATTAGTGATTCCAATTATATCCTTGATTTCACTATGAAATATACAAGATTATATTTCATTTTCTTTATGATGAGCCCTTTTTGTTATAGATATAGAATCTTGCAAAGTGTAAGTAGCTTGCAAACCCTAAACCGCTCAGTCCGGCAAGGAGCCAATAGAAGCGATCAAGGCGAGCCCTATTCATGTTGTCCGGAAACCAACTGTCTCCGCCATCTGAGCCGGTCGCTCCGTCGATGATCATGATGAGAAAGCTGCTCAAGAAGCTCCCGACGCCGAACACGCTTAGATAAAGCCCGATTCCGATGCTTCTCAGTTCTGCAGGGACTTGATCGTAAAAGAACTCTTGCATGCCCACCGTCGTGAAGACATCCGCGATTCCCATCAAGATATTCTGCGGCGCCATCCACCAGATGCTCATAGGAATCGTCGCGCTGGGATCGTCAATCAAGCCGTTCTCTCCAGCAATTTTCAGCCGCTTAATCTCGATCAGAGCCGCAATTGTCATCGCGATCACAGAGATGAATAGTCCAGTTCCTGCCCTTTGCAACGTTGTGATTCCGGACTGTTTTCCAGTAAAAGATCTGGCAACTGGGATCAAAATGCGGTCATAAACTGGAAGACATAAGAGGATAGCAACAACGAAAATGCAATGAAACGACGCAGCCGGTATCTTGAAGCCCGAGAATATGATCCTATCCAATGTCGCCGCTTGCTTTGTGAAGAAAGTTCCTAGTTGCGCGAAGACGACACCATAGACCAAACACGAGGCCCAGACAGGTAGAATACGCAGGACCGCCTTCGCCTCCTCAACCTCACCAGCGCTGCAAAACCAACCTTCTTCTTCCGCATCATTTCGCGCACTCATAGCTTTGTTGAGGAATCTAGTTTTGAGAAATTGAATTTGTAAAAACCCGAATCATTAATTTATGAGAACGAAGAAAGCATTGTATACAATATTTACTTACTTGAAATGCGGAGAACATTGTTGAGACAAGAGCTCATCGAATTCCGTTGGTGTAATTACTTTCCGATTCATGAATGCTGCGGCGAACACTCGGCCTATTCTTGTAAATGGTCCTTTCTCGTTCCGGGATTCAATAAATCTGTAAGTCTTAGTTCCGAGCAGGAAAACGACGGATCCGATAATCATTGCAACGCAAGGAATGGCAAACCCGAGACCCCAACTGAAGTTTTCCTGAATGTAGCTCACAGCGAAGGTGGTAACCAAAACACTGCAGTTCACACCAAAATGCCAAACATTAAAGAACGAGCCCTTTGCTTTCGTCTCCTCTGGATCGTTGGCATTGAACTGATCTGCACCGAATGCTTGCAAGCACGGCTTGTGGCCGCCTTGAGCCGCAGCCACTAGGTACAGCGAGAAGAAGAGCAACACGACTTGGAATAGTGAAGGAGAACAAGACATGTTAAGGTTTCTTTGGCAATCCAAGCCATTTAGATACGGCCAAAAGGCTGATAAAGTTGCTAAGGCTAGTCCCTGTTATTATAATACTCCAATGTTAATTTATACAGCATGCAAAACTCACCAACCTTACGGAGAAAACAAGTAGGATCATAAATGTGAAAGCGGGCCGGGTACCATGAACAGGATTTCCGGGTCTTAGAAAAGTGGTTGCGGTCCAGTTACGGTTTAAAACTCACATTTCCGGATCTTTTACACCACTAATTATCATTATACAATATACATATGTGCATGTGGCATTTGCAGCATGCGACATGCCTTTTTTCTCCCAATTTTCTCGTCAATATTTCCGCCAGCTTGTGACATGTCCTTTTGTTTAAGGGATCCTGTTTTCATAGAATCTCATATTTTAATTATAAAGATATATATTTTTTTGAATGAGGTTATTATGAAGATATTATTATTTACTCTTTATTTGCGTGGCTCATGGGTTCGGATTTGGGCTCAATGGGAAATAGTTCACCTGAGCGTTGAATCCCCATTCCTTGAGGAGAGAGTTCAAACTTCACACTATTTGAAGTGAGAAATATAGAAATAATATTTTTTTATATCATTTTATAATAATTCAATATTAAAAATTTAAATAAAATTCTTAACGTTGGAATAATGGCATTATAGCCAAATAGCCAAGCTTCAAACACTAATTAGCCAAATAGTCAATGCTTTAATTAATATTGCTAAATAGCCAATTAACCACGTTAATAAATCACGAAAGACCGGATTACCCTTGTATTAACTAAGTTAATTTGTTTAAAAGTAAATTAATTTTTATTTGAAGAAAAAAATAAATTAACTTTTTTGTTAAAATTTTAATCACGATTTTCATTTTTAAACAAATTAACTTAGTTAATACACGTTAAAAGGGTATTATAGGTATAAAATATGTTATTATACAAGTAAATATTCTTATTTTTAAGAAAAATTAACTTACTTAATGCACGTTGTTATGCGTATTTCTCGGAGCCTGGAAAAATTAAGGCCCAAATTAAAAAAGTGCCCAAGACGCCCAAACCAAAAAAGTGCCCAAGAGGCCCAAGAAAAAGGCCCACTAAATTGACTTTGACCCGCTTGGGAAAAGTCAACCCGAGCTTGTCTAAAAAGTCAACCCGACCCGACCTAAAAAGTAAACGGGTCCAAACCCGGAAAGTCAACCGACTCGAATAGGAAAAGTCAACCAAAAAGTAAACAGACCCGACCCGAAAAATATAAAAAAAGTCAACAAAAACTCGCTTGGGAATTGAGGACTAGGGCAGGGCTAAAAAACATGCATTCGGAGCGCGCCGCGCGCCACGAATGCAAAATCATGCCTTTTGGGCGCGCTGCGCGCCACGAATGCAAAATCATGCCTTCGGAACGCGCCGCGCGCCCCGAATGAAAAAAATCATGCCTTCGGGGCATGCCGTGCGCCCCGAAGATAAAAACATGCCTTCGTGGCGCGCCGCGCGCCCCGAAGGAAAAAACATGCCTTTTGGGCGCGCCGCGCGCCCCGAATGTAAAATCATGCCTCCGGGGCGCGCCGCGCGCCCCGAATGTAAAATCATACCTCCGGGGCGCGCCGCGCGCCCCGAATGTAAAATCATGCCTCCGGGGCGCGCCGCGCGCCCCGAATGTAAAATCATGCCTTCGGGGCGCGCGGCGCACCCTGATGGAAAAATCATGCCTTCGGGGCGCGCCGCGCGCCCTGAAGGCAAAAACATGCCTTCGGGGCGCCCTGCGCGTCCCGAAGGCATGAAATTAAAATCCTGACCGTTTATAAATACGAGGGCACCCCGCCACAATCGGTAAGCTTTCCCGAAGCCAAAAAACCTTTGTTTCCCGTTTATTCATAAATTCCGACTCAAATACTCGACTAATGTTGAGCGTCGGAGCGGGCGACAGAGGACCCCCCATCTGTCCCCTTGTAGAGTTCACGATTTCTACTCTTTTTACAGGAACGGAGGCGGGTTTTACAGGGCAGGTTTTCGGCCCATCAAGACCGAAGATCAAGCTTCAAAGCCCATTTCGACCATTAAGTAGATGTTGGGCCCGGCCCAAAATAAAGACTTGGGCCGAATTCAAGTTAATCTATTTTTAGGCATTAACACACGTTAATAAACGTTAATACACGTTAATATATTAAAATGATCTTATAGGTATAAAATATGTAATTAAATAGCCATTTGGCTATCTTCCAAAGAAAAAAGATAGGTTGACTATTTTGTTAATCAAACGTTTTAATTTAAAAAGTGAAATTCAAATTGATCAGTGAATATTAAAATTTATTTCTTAAATTTAAAATTAATAGGTGAGTTATATAATTGAAATTAGTGATTTATAAACTGATTAGCGAATTTCGAATTTGTTGCTTTAGTGAATTTTGAAATCGAACATCTGTATATAATGATATCTATTTATTACTTTGTCGATTCTCGGTATATTTGTCACTAGCCGCTTTGTGATAGGTAGAAATCTATATCGTTATTTAAATCACTTTAATTCGGTATTGATCATATGAACGATAAATAGAATTCTTTTTACTATCACATGTTCATAAATCATACTCAGAGGTACATAATGATATCTATTTTCAAATTTTGCAGTTGAATGGGACAACCAAAAAGGAATATATATATATACACATATATATATAACATAATATAAATATATGATTATTGATTTAATATAAAACTATTACCTTAATTTTAAAAATAATAGGATAAAGTATAAACAACCACCCAACAACCGACCCACTCATTAATTAATTCATCGTGATTTAGTCGCGTTGTATACGGATATAAAAAATTAAATTCAAATGTAAATTGTAATCGTCCTTTACTCGTTGATATTAATTATTTTTTTAAGTTGAAAATAACGTTACTCGCTCGCTGCAATTTTTTTATCAACATAATTCTCGTATTTCACATCATTATCATTGATATTGATTAACTAACTTACTAATTATTACTTCATAAATATATATGGGCGTATGAATACATACCAGCACGTAGAGCAGAGAAGCAACGAGGATGGTGCGGTAGCGGCCGAGGTAAGAATCAGCCACGAAGGCGCCCAGAAGAGGCAGCACCGTGGCCGTGCCACTCAACGCGTTGACATTAGCCGCCGCGTCTGCCATTGACTGCCCCAGCGGCCCCGTCAAATACATTATCAGATTAGTGCCGATCCCGAAGTACGCAAACCTCTCAGCCATCTCCACGCCTGTGCGTCACGGACGACTTTTGTTAAATTTCATTCCACAAAATAAAAATGTAAAGACATTTAAATATAGATACATAGATATTGATATATACTTATGATATAGCCTGCCGATCTCCAGCGCCCGGAGCTCTGCCTTGACGATGCCTGGCCCTTGTAGTCGACAGCGCCATTGACGAACATGTTGTCGAGTAGCGGAGTTTCGGTGTCGGAAATAGCCATCGCCGATGTCAACTGGATCAGAGCTATTATTTTTCAGCTCTATTATAGTTTCTGCGTGGAGGGCGTGTTTTGTAACATAAAGAAAAAATTAGTACATCATTGACATTGAATTGAATAAAAAATGAAATACAATATTTTGCGAGGAGTGAGTAATTATCTTTCACATTAAATTGAATTAAAATATGCTATATTATATTAGCGAGGAATTGCGTGATAAAAAGAAAGAAATATAAGAAACACATTCTATATTATATTAAGATAAGAAACACATTCTATATTATATTTGACTTTAAATGGAATTTAAAGTTTCCGTAGGTGGGAATGCATGATAGCGATATATGGTTTATAAATGCTTAAGTATCATATTTTATTTAATTGAGGAACGCATGACTGAATTTTTTTTAGAAGGCGAACCAAAAGTAAGCACGGTTATTGATATTTAAATATTTAAAATTATAATGCTCAAATTAGAGGTGTCAAGTGGGCCGGCCCGGCCCACAACCTATTAAGCCCGCATGTTAAACGGGGCGGGCTTCACCTACCCCGTTCAATGTGCGGGGCGGGGCGGGTTTTGGAAAAGCCATCAAGGCCCACCCCGGCCCATGAATCCGAACCCACAATGTCACGGGGCGAGTCGGGGCGGGCTTTTTACGAGTCAAATTTAGTAGGCTTTTGGTATCAGAGCTTTAGGGCACAATTTTTTTCCTCTCTTCCACAGCGCCCAAATCTCACATTTCATTCATCATCTCACATTTCATTCCTCCACCATGTCTGACTCCAAATCTCAATTTCATCCGGCTCTTGTTGTTTCCAACATCAAGAACCATATCCCTATCACTCTCGAAATGGAGAATGTTCAATACGCATGCAATTTGCATCGTAGGCGGAACTCTTCAAAATTCACGCTCGATCTCACCGGGTCATCGACCATATAGTTCCACCGGAGTCTAGAAAAACAAAAGAGCCTACCACCGATGCACAAAAGGAACTATGGTCAACCCTTGATTCCAAAGTCCTTCAATGGATTTATGCTACCATTTCAAACGACCTCTTGCATACAATTCTTGAACCCGATTCCACGGCATTGGAAGCTTGGGATCGGTTGCACAATATATTCCAAGACAACAAAAATTCCCGTGCCGTAACTCTCGAACAATAGTTCTCTCACACAAACTTGGAGGATTTTTCCAATGTCTTCGCGTATTGTCAACGACTCAAAGTCTTGTCGGACCAACTCAAAAATGTTGGAGCCCCAGTATCCAACGACCGAATTGTTCTTCAACTAGTGGCAGGCCTCACCGACGCCTATTACGGAGTTGGAACGCTCATTCGTCAAAGCAACCCCCTTCCCAAGTTTTACCAAGCTCGGTCCATGCTCACTCTTGAAGAGGCGGGCCTCGCTAAGCGAACTGTGGGGTCCGGTGCTGCTATGGTAGCTCGTGGGACCAGCGAAACTCCCACCGTGGCTGAAAACTTCTCCCAAAATCGGTACGTTAATGGTGGACGGAAAGGCTCGTACCGCTTTAATAATGGCCACAATCGTGGTGGTGGACGCAATGGTGGTAGGAGCGGCAATAGTGCCACATTCATAGCATAGGAATTGCTCAATCTCAGGGATTCTCGTGATGCTAACATTATATATACTTTGTACGAGATTGAATGAAAGGCAAGGCAATTATTTCAAACATCTTTCACTTGCGTTATAAATCCACAACATTATTCTTTTTTAAAATAAAATATATGTTGAGATGGATACAGACAAGGAGAATTAAATTTGATCTTATGGATATTCATATTTTGTCATTTTATGTAAAATTATAGTATTATGAACTTTGATTAAAGTTTATGCACGTTAGATTTATATTAGGAATAATACAAGCTGGCCTAAAAAAATGATAAGCAGATATAATATAAGATAGATTTTGATCGGTAGCTGTAGGAATTACTAGGCGTTTCGAACAGTGTCGGGGCTACCACAATTTTATAGATGTGCACGGAAATAAATTTATTCAATTTAGTTTCATAATGCTTATGAGTAATTTGACTTTTTTTTATCGACGAGAAAAATCTCGGTATATAATTGCAAAGAGTGATCGGCTGCGCTTGAGGGTTGGATGTTTCGAACCGCTCAAAGCTTGCTTAATTTAAAAAGATTAGTGATTCCAGTTACACCCTTGATTTCACTATGAAATAAGAAGCTTTGATCAAAGTACTTCTTAACTAGAGAAGCTTGTAAACCCACAAGAAAACGAACCTATAGCAACGACATTCACGTTGTCACTCTAATATCGTCCTTTAAAAACCATGGCTATAAGGGAATACAATCACAATAGTTCTAAAATTCATTTATAATTCCATGTTTTGTTTATAAACCCTTCCTATTGTAAATGTAGGATCTTGCGAAATGCAAGAAACTGGCAAACCCTAGAACGCTTACTCCAGCGAGGAGGAAGTAGAAGTAATCAAGATGAGCCAGGTTCAAATTGTCCGAAAACCAACTGACTCGGTTATTTCCGCCGGTTGCTCGCTCCACGATTGATATGAGAAGGCTGCTCAGGAAGCTCCCAATGCCAATCACGCTAAGGTAAAGTGCAACCCCGATGCTCCTCAGTTCCGTCGGAACTTGATCGTAGAAAAACTCTTGCATGCCCACTATACAGAAGACCTCTGCCACTCCAAACAAGATACATTGTGGTGTCATCCACCAGATGCTGATCGGGATGGTCGCATCTGGCTCGTTAACCAAGCCATGTTCTTGGGCGGTCCGGAGCCGCTTAACCTCGACCAAAGCGGCGATTATCATTACGACCACAGACAAGAAATATCCGGTTCCTATTCTCTGTAGCATTGTGATCCCCGATGGATTTCCGGTGAAATATTTTGCGATGGGGACCAAAACGCGATCGTAGATGGCGAGAGCGACGAGGGAAGATGACATTGAAACGCAGTGAATATACGGAGCTGGGATTTTTAACCCGAAGATTTCTCGATCCATTGTGGCTGCTTGCTTTGTGAAGAATGTTAAGGGTTGCGCAATCAAAATGCCGAACATCAAGCACGACACCCAAATGGCCATAATCCCGAGGATGGTCTTTGCCTCTTCCACCTCAGCAACGCTACACACCGACCCTTCTGCTTGTTCATCATGGATCGGCACCCTCAAAGCTTTGTTGAGGAGTCTGAAATTGTAATTTGATATATGACGTTAGTACTACAACAATGAGACTTTTTCCAGAAAATAGTGCCGGTAAAAGTAGCTAAAGCGCCGGCCAAAATAGTGTGTAAAAGGATTTTTTAGTGATGTACATCATCTTGCTACTACAAATACTTAAATACACAACAAACATTGCACAACACTTGTATAATATTATTGTGGAAAATAATATTACACAACATTTGTTTAAAACTGTTGTGCAAAATCCAAACAAAGCATTTTCACACAACACTTCTAAAGAACCGTTGTAAAAAAGACCCGTTCGCGTAGGCCAATCATAAATAATTAAATTCCATTCATTTATTCCCATTCCATCGAGTGTAATTTATAATTCCTTAGTGTTAAATTATTTCCCCCCTTCTATTTTCTCTCACCTTGCCTTCACTCTACTTTCGTTTTCTCTCGCATTTCATCTGGTTCATCTCTCACCGAAGCGCTTCTTTTGCAATCGACCGCCTCCGCCGCTGCACGACGATGCTAACTTCGTCGATCCCTTATTCCAGAATTGTGACGAAGAAAAGATGGCAGAGAACGGAGATGAGACGGGAGAAACCACCATGGCATCACTTCCCTCTACTCGCTCCGATATCAAATCCAATTGCTCCAACTCGTTCCCATTCATCCAGGTTTAATATTCTTTAAATCAATCGCTTCCTTCCACCATTTCTCATTTTCTTTCTTTTTGCCCTAATCGATTATCCTTTTATGCAATTTTATTCTAGTATCGAACTGTGTAATTTTTGCCCCAAGCAGTTCAGGGAAGGTTCTTAATTAAGGATGAATGCAATGAATCTCAAGGTTTTGTAGTGATAAAGGTGTGCCTTTTCTCTCTCACAGACACCTGATTTTGTTAGTTTTACTAACTATACTATATAATCTTTCTAAGTCTGACTTGATTTATTTAGTTAATACAAACTTATTCAATTGATACCGGTAGACAAAGGCTGCTCCAAGCGGAGCCTCTAGTGCATAAGGTTCTGCAAATATTGTAGTTAAAACAGGTGGGTGATCTCCATGTGGGAAAAAAAATTCAGGCGATACTTGTATTTGGGCTTAACTAAAGTGAAGGAAAGTAATAATTTTCGGTCTTAATTCAAGTCCGTGAGTATTTTTCTCCCAGTTTGATATGGAATCGCCTTTTTATTTTAGCTCAATATAAATTGCTTTTATGGAGTTTTGTATGATACTTTCAATAGTGATTCGCAGATCTAACGGTCTGACTTAAAGATCTTAGGGTTCATTGTTCTTGTGCTATTATTATTCTGTTTCGATTCGAATCTTGATTATACTTAGTTTGGGCGATTCTCAAAGTGCTCATTTGAATTTTGTTTTGGATCCATTGTTCAGCCGAGAATCTTTTGCTGTGATATATTCAGCGGCGGATGCGGATGAGAGCATCTTCGTCTACGGTAAGGCGGTCGAGTTTTAAATATGATTCGGTTTAAAAACTATTGCAGAAAATATTTTCTGAGTTACCATCTTGTAATGACTACTCTCAGAGATTCATCAATTGTTCATGTTTCCTTAGTCCAAATACTTTGAATTAATTGTTGTTTGAATTTGATTAATACGAACTTTGCAATTTTCTCTTGGCTCTCTGTACAAAGAAGAGTACTGATTTTTTTTATTGTATTTGCTCTTCCTGCAGAGAAGATGCAATTCTATTACATTGCAGAGAGGATGCAATCCTGCTTGTAAAGGAAACAAGAAATTTTTTTGAACGAGATTACTTGAGGCCGACAAGTACACACGCTAGTGATTTGTGATTTTGTTCTATTTTTTAATCAAGTCTTTGTGATTATTTACACTTGTATAAAGTTTGATGAAAAACAAGTTTGTCGGTATATAACTAATTAAAATCACAAGGTTGTATAGTCTATATATTAATGTGTTCTATTATAGTGTGTTTACTGTTTATACTATGCTATTACAGATTTAGATGTTGTATGATGAATATTTAATACAAATATTAAATAAAAAAAAATCAGAAATTTTTTCCCAAAACTATTATTTTGGGAAAAAATTTCTGATTTTTTTTGTTATTTTTTGTGAACTTGCGCAACAGTTTTTATCTGTTGTAGAATATTGAGTTTCAACAACGGTTTTCAAAAGCGTTGTGCAAGATTACGCAACGTCGCATAAAGCAACGGTTATTTTCCGTTGTATAAAGTTTACACAACACAAAAAATCCGTTGTGTAAGCTACTATTTGTAGTAGTTAATTGTCTTATAATTAATACTCTACTTCATATTCCTATTGAACATTAATTTGGCGTAAAACTATTAAACTTAACTATTTCTAATTAAACATGATTCCGTGGCAAACAAGTTTGCATTTACGGACTTAAATCTGGGACGGATGAACGATTTTTTATTTTTATTTTTTGTCTACTTTCCCTTTTTTTCAATGTTTTTAGTCAACTTTCCCATTGTGGATAAAAAGAAAAGAAAAAAAAACTTGAGTCATGATATAGTTTAAATACCCCTGCTAAGAAACATGAATAGTGCAGAAGGAGAATATGTTTCTAATGAAATCTCACTTAAGGTCATTCTTGCAAAAAACACTTTTTCTACTTTCATCTTTGACAAAAATATACCTTCAAAGTCTCTTTTCTTTTCTTTTCGTTTCTTTTATATACCATTTAATAAATATAATATTAAAAAAACTCAAAATTACTCCTTATTAAAATTTTTGAAATTTTTATATTTTGTATACTTTCATTTTCACCAAAATATATTCATATAGTTTTATTTTTTTATTTTTTTAAATTAATAATAAAGAAATAGGTAGATGAAGGCTAAAATTATCAAATCATACACCAAGGTATACTTAAGCTGTTTTTGAAAAATTAAGGCATAATTTGTTAGTTCCAAAATAATTTGGAACTTTTTCCAGAAAATACCAAGAAGTTACACAACTTTTGTACTATGCCACCCACTCACTCTTACTGCTGCGTGTGTATATATATATATATATATATATATATATATATATATATATATATATATATATATATGGGTGTGGGTGATGATAGGGAAATCGGATTTGGGAAATAAAGTTGGGAGAGATCTTTATTGCTTGAGTTTTTGTTGTGTGTCAAATACAAAGTGAGAGCTCTTTATATAGGCCAACATTACTTTGATAAATTATCAAACTATCCAAGTAAAAACGTAAGCAATTAGCTAAGCAAGGTAATAAAAGAAATTATAATTTGCTATTGGATAAAGTTCAAGCTTATCCACTTCATTCTCCCTTGTAAGCTTAACTTGGTTCAGGGTTCTTCACGCCGAGCATTTCTCGCATCTCCGCGAATTTGACACGAGCTAGAGCCTTAGTGAGTATGTCCGCACGCTGCTCTGTCGTGCTGACAAACTCCACGATGATCTCGGTTCTCCACACACTCGCGAATAAAGTGAAAGCGAGTGTCGATGTGCTTGCTGCGTCCATGAAACACCGGGTTTTTCATTAGTGCGATCGCGGACTTATTATCGACGAAGAGAGTCATCGGCTTCTGCTCGGCTCCTGCTATTTCACTCAGTAAGTTTCTTAGCCATAATGCTTGACATGACGCTCCGATTGCTGCCATGAACTCCGCTTCACAAGACGATAAAGCCACAGTTTTCTGCTTCTGTGACTGCTAGGTGATCAAATTCCTGTTGAGATAAAATGCCATCCCTTCGGTACTTTTCCTATCGTCAATATCACCTGCTAGATAACTGTCGGTAAAACCGACCAGTTCTTCAGCTCCATTTCCTATTCCGTATTGGATCCCGTAGCTCGTTGCTCCCTTCAAGTAACGAAGGATGTGCTTCACCGCCTGCTGGTGTAGAATGGTAGGCTTCTCCATGTGACGACTCACCATGCCAACTGCATATGAGATGTCAGGTCGGGTATTAGTTAGGTACCTTCAGCATTTTTCCAGAGCTTTAACTTTGGTTCCATGAGATACTTGCTCGGGTTGCAGTCCGCCATCTTGAACTGCTTCAAAATTTTCATTGCGTAAGACGACTGCTTCAGCGTGACACATTCATTATTCTGATCGACTTCGATGCTGAGGTAGTATGAGAGTAGTCCGAGGCCGCTCATCTCGAACTTCTTCATCATCTGCTTCTTGAATCCATCTATTCCTTCTGCACTGGATCCATTCACGATCAGGTCGTCGACGTACACACCGACGATGAGGGCCTCGCCTTGATTGTTCCTCGTGTAGACCGCTTGCTCATGGGAACACTTCTTGAAACCGAGACTCTTCATACATCTGTCAAGTCGAGTGTTCCATGCACGTGGTGCTTGTTGCAATCCATAAAGAGCTTTTGACAGCTTGTACACGTTGTGCTCGGCGGTCTTGTCGACGAAGCCTTCCGGTTGAGCAACATAAACTTCTTCTTCCAGTTCACCATTCAGGAATGCTGATTTGACGTCTAGGTGATGGATTTTCCAGCCTCGGTGAGCTGCGAGGGCTAAGATCAACCTTACCGTGTCGAGTCTGGCCACTGGAGCAAAGACTTCCTCGAAGTCTATTCCATGCTTCTGTATGTAGCCCTTTGCGACTAGTCTGGATTTGTGCTTGAGTACTCTGCCTTCTGAGTCTTTCTTGAGCTTATAAACCCACTCCAGACCAATGGACTTTTGACCTTCCGGAAGGTCGACTAGCTCCCATGTGTGATTCTTCTCAATTGACTCTAGCTCTCTCTCCATCGCTTTGTGCCATTCCTTCTAAGTGGCTGCCTCTTGATAGCTGGTTAATTCTTCTTCACTAACCAGCAGGAGCTCCTCTGGGCTCAAATCAAGCTCCCGCGTTTCTGCGTAGACGTCCGTCCTTGATCGACGAGTCTCCCGAGCTGGTTCCTCCCGAACTAGCTGTCATTGGGATCGGGGTGCTGATTCCTGATCCTGGGTTCGGCGAGTCTGGTGGTGAGCTGGTTCCAGATGAACTAGTTCCCGTCGAGCTGGGCGTTGCTAGCCCCTGGAACGGCCTCTCTCATTCTTCATGCTCGAACACCTCTTCCTCTTCAAGTATGAACTCCACTGAGTTCTGCTCGGGCTCTCCGTTCTCGTCTCGCCAGTCTCATTTCTTCTCCTCTTCAAACACGGTGTCTCTGCTCACAAACGCCTTGCCGCGTTGGGGGTCGTAAAACCTGTGTGCCTTGTTCCTTTCTTCGCCGCTAAGGTACACCATCGGTTTACTCCGATCATCTAGCTTTTTGAGGTTTGGCCCCACAATCTTCACATGTGCGGTGCACCCAAACACCTTCAAATGCTCCAGATGAGGTTTCTTTCCTTTCCACGCTTGGTAAGGGGTGCGCTCGCCTAGTGCCTTTGTCGGTAGACGGTTCAGCAAGTAGACTGCATGTCGTACTGCTTCTCCCCAGAACCTCGCCGGGACTTGCATGCTCTTTAGCAAACTCCTTGCTGTGTCCATCACAGAACGGTTTCTTCTCTCCACCACACCGTTTTGGTGGGACATGTACGGTGCAGTGAGGTGGCGTTCGACTCCTTCTTCATTGCAGAATTCTCCGAACTGTTGGGACGTGAACTCTCCACCTCGATCTGTTCGTAGGGTCTTCAGTCTATTTCCTGATTGGTTCTCCACGAGCCTCTTGAACTTCTTGAAGACTTAAAATGCTCCACTCTTCTCCTTGAGCGTATAAACCACAACCAACGGTTGTAATCATCAACCAGCAAAAAGAAATACTTATTTCCGGCTAGGGTGGCCGGGGTGATTGGACAACATAGGTCAGTATGCACCAGTTGGAGGGGTCGCTCTGCTTGGAACTTGGCCTTGATCGGAAATGGCACTCTTGCCTGTTTCTCGACCATGCAACATTCACACAGCTGGTTGGGGTGTTCGATCTTCGGTACCCCAAAGGTCATCTTCTTCTCTCCCATCATCTTGAGCGCGTAGAATTTTACGTGCCCAAGTCGTGTGTGCCACAACCAAGCTGGGTCTGCTAGAGATGCCATTAAGCAGACGGGTTGGCCCGTCTCCAGGAATATCTTGTACAGCCTATTCGGCGTTCTTTTCACCTTTATCAACAGGGCGCCGCTTTGGTTCCGCATCTTCAGGTATGAGCCGACCATCACCACCGTGTTGCCGACTTTCGTCATCTGACCAAGGCTGATGATGTTACTCTTCAGCTTCGGTATGTAGTACACCTGGGTCAGTAGGCGTTGGTCTCCGTTCTTGCACTGGAACAGAATGGAACCTGTGCCTCTGATTTCGACGATTGATTCATCGCCGAATTTCACGCTCCCTGTTATCTTCTCGTTGAGCTCTTTAAAATTAGCTCGGTCTCCCGTCATATGGTTGCTCGCACCATTGTCTAAGTACCAGACATCGGTATAGACATTATTCTCTCTGTCTACGAGGAGGTTTGCAATAACCTTGTCCCCGATAAGCATAACCGTCTCTTCGGTCATCTTTTTCGGGCTGGGCGTTTCCTCGGCCATCATCAGCTCGGGCTCCGGGCTTGACTTCGACTGGCTCATCCAGGTCGGTCTTCTCTCTGACTAATTCTCGCCCGGGCTCGGTGTCGATATTGCCTTCGACGCTCGTCTCCTCGTTTTTCCTCATTCAACGTTTATCTCCTGCTGGGCGAACATCAGCATTTGCTCGTCTTCGTTGAACCTTGTCAGATTCGATTCTTCGCCGTGCTTCCTACTGCGGCATTCCGATGCATAATGCCCGAGTTTCTGACAATTGTAGCACTTCACCGTGCTCTTGTCTCTTCCGGCCGTGGTGCCTTCCTGACGGTGTGAGCTACTGCCGCGACCTTGCATATCACGACCTCGCCCTCGTCCTTGGCCTCTACCACGCGCTCGGATATCTCCGCCGTACCCGCCACGACTCGACGAGCTTCGGCTCCATAATTCTTCTTCTGCTTGGCCACCCATTGTTCATGCGTAAGCAAGAGATGCTTTTCCTCTTCATTCTTCGTTGTGACGCCTCCCGTTTGCTTAGCCATCGCTTCTTGGCTTGCTAGCAAATTCTCAAACTCTACAAGTGATGGTTGAACGGGCCATCCTTGTACAGCAATTACGAAGCTCCGATATTCCGATCTCAATCCGTGGATGATGATTCTCTTCATACGAGCCTCTCCGATGACGGACTTCGGATCGAGATCGCTAACGTCACCCATGCTTCTTTAGGCGTCTTGTCGTCCTGAATGTGCTCTAATATCTCTTCTTCAACGGTGGTCTTCATGGCGAACATCGCTTTGCCTGCTTTGATTTTCCATTTGCGCAAGGTGCCATTAACATCTTCTTCCGGCGGCGTAGTTTCGCTTCCGCCGACGACCTCCCATAGGTCCTGCTCTTGCGAATAGGACATCATGCATGTCGCCTATGTGTCGTAGTTATTGCTGTTGAGTTTCTTGATACCTACGACAACTTGGAGATCACCCATCGTGTTGGTAGTACCTCGACACAAAGAAAAACTCTCAAAAAAAAATCTCAAGAAATAGTTTATGATGTGGAAGATCAGTCGGAACCGCAACCACAGAGCATACTAAGAAGTTAGTTCTGATACCAAATACCCACAACCTCGCTCTGATACCAAATGTTAGTTCCAAAATAATTTGGAACTTTTGCCAGAAAATACCAAGAAGTTACACAACTTTTGTACTATGCCACCCACTCACACTCTTACTGCTGCGTGTGTGTATATGAATCCTGCGAATATGGAGGGTCGGATCCATCGGACCCTCCATTTCTTTTTTTTTTACGGAGTCGGAGCTCCGCCTCCGACAAAACACGGAGCCGGATTAATCCGGCTCCGACAATTAAAAAAAAAATTAATTTCGTGTAACGGCTCTTTTTTCCCAGCCGTTGGATGAAGCGCGTGGACGGCCCAGATGAGTCGACCGTTGGGCAACGGCTCTTTTTTGTTTTTCCCAAAAAACTTTCTGATTTTGCAGAAAGTACCCTGCAAATAAATCCGTTGGTGATTAATACACCACTTACTCGATTCTCTCCAAAATTTCCCTATAAAAATCACACTTCTCCCTCATTTTTTTCACACAACTCACTCTCTTCTTCTCTTACTCTCTCAACTCGCCCAAGCTCTCAAAAAATCCGATCTTAAGCTATAGTTTTCTTATCTTATAGTTATATTAATACACTTATTTTAGTTATAATATCTATTATATTATATAGTTTAGTTATATTATAGTTTATTTTAGTTATAATGTCGAGTTCCGATAACCGTTCTCGAGGCCGAAATGATCGCCGAGGAAAAGGACGGGCCGGTTCCGAAACCGGGTCGGTTAATAGTATCTCGCATCCAACTCCGCCGGTACAACAACAACAAATACAACATACATATTATGGCGGTGTTTACCAACAAAATGCTCCGGGTTCCTCTAGTCTACCATCGCCACAAATTCAACCTCATGCCATGGTTCCGGTAATTTATGGTCAACAATTTGGTGGTTTTACTAACTTGCTTCAAAATGCTACAGGAAATATTCCGGAATGGTCGAGCGAGCAAGAGGCGTACGATGCCCAAAACCGATAAGTTTCGGGATCGATGAACATGAACGACGGAAGAGACGACGATCCGAATTACGAAGGTCTTGAAGGCGGGGACGACGACGACGACGATGAGGACGACGACGAAGAGGAGGACGACGTCGAAGAGGAGGACGAAATTCTTCCACCGCCGCCGCCGGTCCGAGCTCGTGGTCGGCCTCGTGGTTCTAGTCGGCCTCCTATTCCGCCGCCGGCAAACCCGCCACCGCCAAAACCGAGGAAGAGGAAGAACCTAACATCTCCGGTATGGCGAAATGACTTTTTCCCACTTTATATTCTTAATCCTACTACAGGAAAGGAGGAAAGATTCGGAAAATGTCGAACTTGCGGAGAAATAAAGCCGGCCGATCCAAAAACTCAAGGCACATCGTACCTCCGAGATCACGCCGAGCTATGCCGAAAGCGTAAGAAAGTGGAGGAGGTAAGTCGCTTATCCGATCTCATTTATAGGAAAGCTCTCGCTAGATTTATCATACGCGATGGTTTACCGATATCGTTTTCCGAGGGTGATGGTTTGAACGAGTTTTTAGCATTCATCGCCCCGATAAACTACCGGTACGTCTCGCGTCATATAACTAGAGAGACAATAATTCAATATTATGATGAACAAAGAGTTGAGCTAGACAAATTATTTCAACAAGCGTCGTACAAGTTTGCTTTAACATCGGATTGTTGGAAAGGTCACGCTAACGATGATTATATTTCCGTTGTAGCTCATTTTATTAACGATGATTGGAAATTAGAAAAGCGTATTTTAGGATTTAAACCCATGCGTGTTAGGCATACCGGGGTTAACATTGCCGAGGCTATATTGAATGTGTTGACATTTTGGAACCTTAGCAATAGGGTAGTTTCAATCACATTAGATAATGCTAGCCCCCACAACATTACCGTTGATGTGTTAAAGGATAGTCTTGACAATTTTAGGGCCGATTATTTCCATCAAAGATGTGCATGCCATATTATCAATTTGATAGTTCAAGCGGGGTTAAATATTATTTCGCCGAGCATAGATAGAATTAGGAGTGCCATTATGTACATACGATCATCTACTATGCGCACGGAATCTTGGTTAGCATATTGCAGGGAATACCACAAAGCGGAGCGAGTGTTCTCCCCGGATATGCCTATCCGGTGGAACTCTACCTACTTGATGTTGGAGGCGGTCATACCGTACAAGGAGCTAGTGACGAACTGGATCAACGGACAAGAGTTCAGACACGTGGACGACTACCTCGACGAATCCGATTGGATGATGGCTATCCAATTCCAGGCTTTTCTATCCCTTTTTTACACTATTACCGTTACTTTATCTCATGTTTACAAACCCACATCTCATTTAGCTTTAGCTTGCATTTTTGATATTATTGTTCATTTTGATAAAGCAAAACAAAACCCTTTATTTGCAAATGTTTTGACACCGATGATTGAAAAATTTAGGGTTTATTGGAAACATATTCCATTTTTGTTTTGCGCGGCTATTATCATAGATCCTACACTAAAGCTCGGTAAATTGCAGGCGATCTTGGCTATGATGCAACAATTGACAGGAGATCCATACCTTGACGAAGACTATCCCGACGCGGAATTGAAGATGAGGCTTCTTTACAAGGAGTACGAGACGAAGTATTACGACGACATGGAGCAAGAAGGAGACACGGAACACGTCCCGACGCCGCCGCCGACCAACGCACCCGGAGCGCCCTATGTTTCGACGCATCGGGTGTTTTACAACCTAACTCATACCGGCGGGCACGGAGGATCATCAACGGTTTCAAGTCCGGCGTCAACGTCACAACATAGCGGGAGTTCCGGAGGTCGTCGTCCCCGAAGAACAAACCGCCGAAGAATCAACGAGTACGACGTCTTTTGCAACCTTCCACCGGCACCGTGTCCCGACGAAGGCCTCGACATACTTGAATGGTGGCGCGTAAATCGTCTTGAGTACCCGGTTTTATCATTGGTGGCTCGCGACATCCTCACCGTTCCGGTCTCCACGGTGTCATCGGAAGCGGCTTTCTCATTGGCGGGACGCCTATTGGAGGCTCGACGCAAGTCAACGAAGGCGTTTTTGGTCGAAATCCTTATGCTTTCCAAGGATTGGATTTTGGCCGAAAAGCGAACGCAAGATAATCAAATGGTAGACAACGAGTTGTTAGACTATTTCAACGAGCTTAATGTGGCAAACCCGGAGTAATCGGTTTGTACTTTGTAATTTTATGACATTTGTATTTGCTTTATTTTATAATATAAATAAAAACCTTAGGGCGCTCTTTCCTCGCCCGAGCCGCACCCTTTTGGGGGACTTGGAGAGGTTTTAACGAGGCCCGTTATTTATATATCTCTATGTTTATATCCTATATGAAATTTGAAATTTGAATCTCAAAACCGTAAAAACCGTAAACTATAATTTGAATTTCGAACTCTAAACCCGTGTGTACAAAGAACTCTACAACATTTTTTTTAAATAAAAGGACTATAACGCAATTTTTAAAATAATATATTTAAAAAAAACACGGAGTCGGATTAATCCGGGTCCGAGAAAATCCGGACTCGGATTAATCCGACTCCGACAAAAAAAAATAAAAAAAATAGAGGGCACGGATATCCGTGCCCTCCCACATTTGCAGGACTAGGACTGTATATATATATATATGGGTGTGGGTGATGATAGGGAAATCGGATACTACCAGTTGGGAAATAAAGTTGGGAGAGATCTTTATTGCTTGAGTTTTTGTTGTGTGTCAAATACAAAGTGAGAGCTCTTTATATAAATAAGTGAGAGCTCTTTATATAGGCCGACATTACTTGATAAATTACCAAACTATCAAAGTAAAAACATAAGCAATTAGGTAAGCAAGATAATAAAAAAAATTATAATTTGGTATTGGATAAAGTTCAAGCTTATCCAATTCATAATTTTGTCAAAAATGAAAGTTGAGGTATAAAAAAAGTAAATTTTTCTATTTTATATATAGTGATGTTTATGACATTTATTTATCTCCGTTTTAATGCTTTCTATTTTGGATTTCCGGGGTATAAATACTTTGTAATGATCTAATTAGCTCAAGAATTAAGTTGTTTATGAAATACAAACCATACGACCTTCAAGTGTGCGTTTTCGCTTCTTTCATATAATCTGTCATGATCAATAGATAAATTGGAAAAGCCAAATAAAAAGGAGAGTTTCTTACTTGAATTGGTCTGATTCCTTCTTAGCCATATAAGATGATGGATTTGCTCGCCAATTATTGAACGTTGCAATGAACGCTCTTCCGATTCTGGTAAATGGTTCCGTCTCGTTTTGTGCAACACTAAACCTATAAGTGTTAGTTCCGAGCAAAAAAATAGCGGTCCCAATGATCATCACAATGCAAGGAATACCAAACCCTAGACCCCAACTGAAGTTTACTTGAACGTAGCTTACGACCAACATGGCTACCAGAAGGCCAAAGCTTCCACAAAAGAACCACCAATTGAAGAACGAGCTCTTAGCTTCGCATTCCTTAAGGTCGTCACCGTCAAACTGATCGGCACCAAAGGCCTGGGAGCACGGTTTGTGGCCGCCTTGCGCCGCCGCCACTAGATATAGCGAGAAGAAAAGCAACACAATTTGAAAAGATGAAGGTGAACAAGATACGTCCGGATCTATTTGGCAATCGGAATCACTTGGAGAAGTCATAAAAGCTGATTGAGTCAACATGCATAGTCCCTGAGGTCCAAATAATGAAGAATTCATGAAGTTCAAATAAAAGGAACTAATAATAATAGAACGACTATTTTTAAGAGCCATGTTAATAATATGATTCCACATGAAAAAAATGTTAAATGTATTTAAAAATATTTATAAGTTCATTAGTTATTGTGACTCTCGTTACTAAAAAAAATATCTAAAAATATCATACTTAAACGTTCGCTCCTGTTTTGTACTCTGTTGAACTTTTACTTATTGTTATGCAATGCATGTTAGTAATTGGAGCGTTATAAGATGTGCAATCTAATTTTTTATTTATTGTATATCTACTATTGTAATTACGAAAATTAGCTACTGAAAACCAAATACATTCAATAAGAATTTAATAAGAATTTGTGAGCAATTGCTACAAAGTCTTACAATGGGCACACGATTCGATGTCATGTTATCTGCCACAAAAAGCATGTATTTGACAGGAGGATAGCAGGAAATATATATATATATATATATATATATATATATATATATATATTGTTTGAAGGATCTACATGACATGTGATCATAACGTTGACCGAGATCTTGTTTTAGCGTTAAGAAAGCGTACCAAAATGTAGAGCAGAGAAGCCACGGTGATGGTTCGGTAGCGGCCGAGCAAAGAGTCGGCCACGAAGGCGCCCACTAGAGGCAGCAATGAGGCGGTGCCACCCCAAACGTTGATATTGACGGCTGCCTTTGCCGTTGACTGCCCCATCGGACCCGTTAGATACAATATCAGGTTGGCAGTGATGCCGAAGAACGCAAACCTTTCCGCAATCTCCACACCTTCGTTTATGCCAAATCATCAATATATATTCACAAAAACCACGCGGTGATAATTGATATAATGAATATGTGTATATATTATTTACCGATCATATAGCCAGCTGATCTCCAGTGTCCGCTACTCGCTCGCAGCGCTGGCCGGCCCTTATAATCGATAGCACCGTCAACGAATGTATTTTCAAGCAGCAGAGTTTCGGCATAGGGAATAGCCATGGAAGACACAGGGACGAAGCCGGAAGAATTACATACAACTAAAAAAAAAACTATCCCCTTGTTGTTAACTAATTGAAATAGCTAGCTAGCTAATATATATAACTAATTGTACTACTACTCAACTACTGTGTAGTAACAAATAAAGAAATCATTTTTTTTCTACTATATATATATATATATATATATAATATATATATCGTGGAGTTGCATGTTGCTTGTTTATTATTATTTTTTTTAAACATAAATAAGAGTATAAAATATTACGTCTCTTTTATATTGGATGGGCTTGGCGGTGTATATGCAAATATATAAAACGTTGCAATATATTTAGACGATCGAGATTCGAGTGGACTAGGGGCCGTTGCCAAATACCCGACGCGGTGTAACGGCGAGTCCCGATGAAGCATTAGAAAGAAAAAGCTTTGTTTGGTGACCCACGCGGGCAGCGGTTCTTGGTCATCCTCCGCCATCGAGTCTCCAACTAGTTAATTTATCTCGTAATCCCAGCAAAACTCCCCACCATCTGCAACGCGTTACGGAAGTATTCCGGTGCGTTGGGGTTCTCCCATTCGTTCCATAAAATTATTAAGTACTTCATGCAATTTACTCGCGTTTAGGGTAGGATGAAAAATAAATGTGACACGTTAAGAAAATGGTATATGAAAGATCAGTTTACCCTCATTTGAGTAGAGTAAGTTATAGCTATCAAAACATAAACATGTAAAGTAAAGTAATTTATGAGCAGTGAAAATTTGAAGAGGAAAAAAATATTAAATCTAAAAAATTAGGATTCGATTAGTTGAATCTTACTATGTAATATCAAGGTGAAATCTTGCATATTATATATATATTATATATATATATGGAAACTTGAGAAAATGGCTAAAAAACACCATAATTGAACTTTTGAACCAAAGTGTTAAATTTCGCGATTTTCCATGGAAATGTCGACCGATTTTCGTTTTTCGAGGATATGCGAAAGGAAAAACCTTTTCGTTTCGCTGGTTTTTTAACCATTTTTTGTGAAATTTGCATGGGCAGGTGGATGGAATATCGTTTTTCGTTTTTGTGAGTAAAAATTGCGAAAAATGGTTGGAATTTCGCAAAAAATCATATTTTTGATAAATTTCGGCAAAAATACCAATTAAACTTTTGGTAAAAACAACTAACTTAAAATTATACACTTCAAATAATATTATACACTTCACATACATATTAAATTCATCTAACATACATATACACTTAATATACATATTCATTTAATATTATACACTTCGACTAATATTAAATTTGTTAACATACATATATACTATTAACATGCATATTCACTTAATATTACACACTTAATTAACATACACATATTTACTTCACATAATAACATACACATACACATATTTAAGTTACAAATGTGTTTTGTTGTATATAATTATGTCTTGTATTTATTAAATATGTAGTTTTGAACCTATATAAATATTTTGCTTAAATACTCAAATATTTTTTACAAAATATCCGTCGAAAACCCCATCGGCATGCGGTATGTCCATGCGAAAAATGCGGTATATGCGGCATGCCTTTTTTTTACAATTTGCCCATCGACATACCCATCGACAAGCGATATATCCATAAAACAGAAAATGCGAAACGACATCGACAAGCGACATTTTAAACCTTGTTTTGAACACATTTAAAAAAAAAATCAATGTTTCTAAACTTTGTCCAATTTCAGACGATTTTACCCCTGACTAATTAACTCCTAAACTGTCCCTAATTATCAAAAACTGTCCCCCAAATATAAATTACTGTCCCCAAATTCTGAAGAAATTGTCCCAAGATGAGACAATTTCAAAAACTGTCCCTAAATTACCAAAAAATGTCCCCTAAATTTACCAAAACTTGTCCCTAAATTACCAAAAACTGTCCCCTAAATTTAAATTACTGTCCCCAATGATCATAAGAAACTGTCCCAAGAATGTTAATTGTACAACCTCCCCAATGTTAATCAGGGGTAAAATCGTCTGAAATTGGGCAAAGTTTAGAAACATTGATTTTTTTTAAATATGTTCAAAAGTTCAATTATGGTGTTTTTTGAGCCATTTTCTCAAGTTTCCCTATATAAATATATATCATATTTCTTGTCCGCGTTAGGTTTTGTTTAGGTTTTCAATTACTGATAACTCTATAAAAGTAGAGTTATAATATGGGTTTTTACGAAATTAATAATTAGAACCGAATAAAAGATCGATATAAAGTTGACAATATTGTCCAATTTATGCTAATTGTGAGTGATTGGACATATTTGTGTGACAATTAAAATAAACACATAAATTGATATAGATTGAGGAAAAAAACCAAGTTAATGTGTGTTAGTATACGTTCTCCCACTTAGGCATTAATTAATAGACATGTTAAGACTGAGCTTTATTAATTGGGGCAAATTACCAAGAGAAAGATGCCAAAAGAGGAAATAAATTACCTAATTAGCAAAGCTCTATGTGATGAGTAGGAAGCAGCGGCTGGACAACAAGGAAGAAAAGAAGGAACAAAGCTAAGGACAAAAAGGCAAGCTGCTGGGAATTACAAAGAGGAGCAGAGAAGCAAAGAAAAAAAAGGAGAGAAAGAGGAGATTGCAAGACAGAGAAGGCGCAACACATCAATTTGAACACGTTTGTTTATCATATTTCGATTCGATGAGTTGTACCTTGAACCAATCTTTATTTTATAGTTTATTATTATCAGAACATGAACTAATTTCTTGAGGTTGGGTAATTGATGAACTAAGGTTTTGATAAATTATCGTTTGTGATGGAATTTTGTATTTTCTTAGTTCTTAGTTGAATGCTTAATTTTGTCATAGTTCTATTTTTTGTTTCAGCTTAATAGAGCTCTAGATCTAATTTCTATCGGAAGGTTTGAGTTAGATTGGAAGTACAACCTCGAGGCATGCTTAATCTCGTGATTTCGTTCATAGGATTGAGATGAGTAAATAAATATATTAATCTCCGTATAGATCGTGAATTTGGAACCTAATTTTAAACCGTAAGAAACCTTATCATAGGAATATGAAGGATTTGTTTACAATCGGTTTGCAAACAGAAGTTCGGAAGAACCTATGTGATTGTCGTTTTTCAGATCACTAGAAAAATGCAATAAGCATTTCCATCACATTCGATAATTCGTAAAACCCGAAGTAATTCACGAGCCCAACAATTTCCTCTCATCAATTATCAAATTACTTGTCTCCCACGTTCCGAGTCTCCTTAATTAACACTTTTAACATCAATTTAGCTTACAATTTGAATGAATCTTGATTTTACAACAATTTCTCATGAAATGTTATTTTTTATAACTCGAGATAAATACGAAAATTGACTTAGACACCGTGGAATCGATCTTTTTACTTACACAATGTATTACTTGTCGACACGTGCACTTGCGTAAATTTGCATACACGTTTTGCAACCAACAATTACCTCTTCATGAACTAAGTTCTTACTCCGTAATCCGTATTAAAGTTCGGTTGAATAACATAATACATACAACCCTGGTAATGTATATACCAATGGTAAAACTAATTTTCCTTGATAATATAACATACCTATAAGTTACAGTTTCTATAAAATGCAGTCAATGTGAGCAAATAAAAATAAAAATAGAAGCAAGACAAGAATCCCTCCTTTACGCTAAAATCCCTTTTTATTATATATGAAGGATCTTGCAAAATGCATGTAGATGGAAAACCCTAGAGCACTCATTCCAGCAAGTAGCCAGTAGAAGCAGTCAAGACGACCACTATTCAAGTTGTTCGGAAGCCAGCCATCTTTCCCGGTTGTCCTCGTGATGAATGATACTAGAAAGCTACTCAAGAAGTTCCCGGCGCCAAACACACTGAGGTAAAGCGCGATCCCGATGCTCCTTAGCTCTGTCGGGACTTGATCATAGAAGAATTCTTGCATCCCAACTACGCTGAATATATCCGCGAAGCCAAGCAAGACATTCTGCGGTGCCAGCCAAAATATGCTCATTGGAATAGTTGCATTGGGCTCGTTGACCAAGCCGTGATCTCGAGCAGTTTTGAGTCGCTTAATCTCAACCAGAGCGGCAATTATCATAACGACTACAGATATGACAATTCCAGTTCCAATTCTCTGTAGCATTGTGATACCAGACGGTTTTCCGGTGATCGATCTTGCTTTGGGGACAAACACGCGGTCGTAAATCGGAAGAAAGATTAGGATAATTATAGTGAAAACGCTGGAATTTGATGCAGCGGGTATTTCGAAGCCCGAAAAGATGATTCTATCCATTGTGGCCGCCTGCTTGATGAAGAAAGTTCTTAGCTGCGCGAACACAACGCCGAAGATTAAGAATGATGCCCAAATAGGGAGAAGCCTTAGGACTGCCTTGACCTCTTCAACTTCAACTGCGCTGCAACACAAGCCTTCTCCCTCCCCATCTCTTTGGACACTCAGGGCTTTATCGAGGAATCTAAAAATGTATTACAAAGTCAATGTCATAAGAATCATGGTAACATTGTAAGAGAAACTAGAAAATATTCATAGTTCATTTTTATGTACATGTATGAAGAAAATTTGTACAAGAATTGAAACTGGGTGGCATAAATATTTCATAAACTGAATCTTCTTTTTAACGTTCAATGTTTTCAATATCTATTGTTTTGTTTCTCTCAAATGACTCGTCTAATTATGTTAAACTCTCTATTATTACTTTATCAGATTTTCATGTGTAGTCTATGATTGTTTAGAGCTATCAAAGCACTTTTTCCAAGTGCATTTTGATTCGATTTAGAGATTTGCGAATACTGTTGCTCATAACTTGCCAACTGTTAGAGCGGGTTAATAATCTTCCAGTTGTATTTGGGACTCTTTTGGATGATGCTTAATACATCATACGTTGATTTCCAAAAAAGATAAATAAAAAACTCTGTTTATTTAAGAAAATAAGTCCAAATTAGTACTAGATAAAAAAAAATAGATAATATTTGAAAATACTAAAAGTGGCAATGTCTTCAAAGAAGAAAAAAAAACTAAATATACAGTTTTATAAAATTAATTAAAAGGTGGCTGCAAAATATTGTGGACACTGGAAATTTTCTGTATACAAGGCTAAATAACTTACCTGAATTGCTGAGAATATTGGGCAGGCATTTGTTCGTCAGATTCCATATTAGTAGCCACAAAAGGTGGATTGGCTCGCCGATTCTTGAATGCTCCGAGGATCACTCTGCCTATTCTTGTGAATGGCCCTTTCTCGTTCTTTCTACCGCTAAACCTGTAAGTCTTAGTTCCGAGCAAGAAAATGACGGTCCCACTTACCATTGCAATACAAAGAATTGCGAACCCAAGAGCCCAACTCAAGTTCTCTTGAATGTAACTTACGACCAAGGTGCCCATCAAAATACCCGAGGACACAGAAAAGTACCACCAGTTAAAGAACGAGCTTTTGGTTTTTGATTCTTCCGGGTCATCGCTATCGAACTGATCTGCAGCAAACGCCTGTGCGCATGGCTTGTGCCCGCTTTGTGCCACTGCCACAAGATATAGCGAGGAGAAGAACATGGCTTGGAAGAGTGAAGGAGAGCATGAATTGATATTTTTTCCATGGCAATTGTGACTAGTAAGAGATGGCATATAGGCTGACAAAGTCAATAACCCTAGTCCCTGATATAACCAAGAAGCAAAATCCACTCATTAATATTCATATCTGCAGTGACGAAGACCAAGTGTTTAGTTTAAGAAGCGCACAAATTATTTTATTTTTATTTTTCAAATTATTTAAATAAGAAAAATATTAATCCAAAAATTGCATCTAATAGTCAATTTCAAACGCTAATTTTACATTCTAGCCATCATTTGTATTCTTTTTGTCAAACAACAAATTTTTAATGACGTGACTTAAACTCAAATTTCATTCCTATATTGCCCTTTTGAATTTTTTTAATTATTTAATTATTTAATTTTTTAGAGATTTGTTATTAATTTTAAAAATTTCAAGTATTAAATGCCTAATTTATTGGTTGGTTTTTCAACTCTCTCTTATGATCGATTTCTTCTTCTCTCTCTGAACATGGAGGGAAACGAATATTGCAGTCGATTCCTGAGTCAAAACCTTCATTATATCATCATCAACATCACAACATCAGCAATATATATATATATAGCAGAACAGTATATTACGATTTGTTCGAACTAATTTACAGATCGTTTAATTAAGGGTTATTTGTGGTAAAAGTGGCCAACATTAGGCCACTTCGACAGTTATGTTACCAATGTCAAAAAACTATGGCAATAGTACCCAATGTATTTTAATTGCGCGTGATTATGAAATTTGTCCAATTAGTGGCTAACGGTGCCACGTGGTGTTAACAGAGTGAGTGACTCACTCATCATTGGGACCCATTTCCAACGTGGAGCCCCTCAGACAGCCCATTCCACTTCCAAGTAGCAGCCCTCAGACAACCCCGAGCTCATCCCATCTCGTCTCGCCATTGTTGGTTGAATCGATGAACAACCAACGCCGGCAACATCGTCCTCCGCCGCCGGAGCCGGAGGGCGAGGCCTACAACATTATCCCCGCCCACAACTTCTTCGCTGACCACCCTCCCTGCGCTCCGTCGGCGACCTCCGCCATCGCCATTGGGACCCGTCCATGGATCTCCTGGATTGGCTCGCCCTCCTCTTCGGGTTCCAAGCCGACAACGTCTGCAACCAGTGAAAGCACCTGGTCCTCCACCTCGCCAACGCCCAGATGCGCCTCACGCCTCCCCCGGACAACATCGACTCGCTCGATCCCGCTGTCATCCGCTGCTTCCGCCGCAAGCTCTTGAAGAACTACTCCGATTGGTGCTACTATTTGGGTAAGAAGTCCAACATCTGGATCTCCGACCGCCGCGAGGCCGCCTCCGACAGCCGCTGTGAGCTCCTCTACGTCTCGCTCTACCTCCTCGTCTGGGGCGAGGCCGCGAACCTCCGCTTCATCCCCGAGTGCATCTGCTACATCTTCCACAACATGGCCATGGAGCTCAACAAGATTCTCGAGGATTATATTGACGAGAACATGGGCAACTGGTAATAATAAATGTTCTTCTTTTATGAAAAAAAAATTAATTAATATAGTCCACGTGGAATACACACTTGGCAGTGAATCCAAGAAACGTGGCATCACAGTTAACAGCTGACTCACTAATTGGACGGATTTTATAATCACGCGCAATTAGAGTACATTGGGTATTATTGCCATAGTTTTTTGGCATTAGTATGTCGAAGTGGCCTATTGTTGGCATTGGGTTGCTTCTTGCTTCTAATTTATTATCTTTAACCTTTATCAAATTATCATAAGCTATTATTTTATAATAAATGTCTTGAGTACATAACAGACTTAGAGATCCAATAATACATTTACAAATACAAGCCTCGAAGCTTTAAATGCATTAATTATAAATCTACGGGAAAAATGTTTCATAAAATATTTTTTGTACACGACATATTTTATTTTTATTTTGTTGTGACAAAAATTTGAAGAAAATAATAAAAGATTAATATGTAGTTAAAATAATTTGGAGCTTAAGGCAAATTAAAAAAAAAAAATCTTTAAACTTTTGCAAGGATAGTAATAAAATTTGAAATTTACGGCATGATTTTTATAGTTTTTTAAACTTTTTCTATGATAAAGCAATTTTTCTATCATACCAAGCACAAGAAAAAAAATCGCAAACTTTTACCACAAATATCCTTAAATTTATTAATACATTTACATTTAAAAGCCTGAAGTTCTATATATACTTTATTTTTGATCAAACAAAAAATAGATTTATCCACACACGTACGTACCACGACGTAGAGCAGAGAAGCCATGATGATGGTGCGGTATCTCCCGAAAAATGAGTCAGCCACGAAGGCGCCGAGGAGAGGCAGCACTGAGGCGGTGCCAGTCCATGCGTTGACATTCACCGCCGCATCGGCCGTTGACTGCCCCAGCGGCCCCGTAAGAAACATTATCAGGTTGGAACTGATTCCGTAAAATGCGAACCTCTCCGCAATCTCGACACCTTTATATTATTGCTAAATGATCAATATATCACTCGATGATATACAAGGATACGATAATATACAATATAGAACTTCGTTATCCAATAAATTCATAACTTTCAATAAAATGACATATATTACGTATATAGTATACCAATCATATAGCCTGCTGACCTCCAGCGGCCGGAGATCCGTCGCAAAGCCGGATGGCCCTTGTAGTTGACAGCACCATCAACATATGTGTTTTCGAGCAGAGGAGTTTCGGCGTTGCCACCAATAACGCAGTCGGAAATGGCCATCGGCGAGAAAGCTGAACAACGGTCAACGGACACCTGAAAACTACAACTCAGAACTATACTGATTGGTAATTGCCTGGACCGAGTCACATATGAACGTATCGTATGAGTATATAAATATGTGTATTATATTAATTCCTGATCTATTATATATAATTCGCGTGGAGTACATGTTCTTAAAAAAATAAGAAAGTTTGAATAGTATGTATGTCTGACTTTTGAGAGGGCAAAATCATTAGTTCGTCTAGTAGCACATGATGTGTTGCATAAATGTATTAATTAGATTGCAGTGAATCCACTCGTGTACAGTTAAGGGACGCCTGACTGACTATAATAAACAAAAAATAAGCACATGGAGAGACATCTATTAAAATAAAAATCAGTTTTGAGGACAATTTCTTAATTTTTTTTTTTTTAAGACAAGGTGGATCATACATTTGATTTGTAATAAATAATTGTTCTTTCTTTGTATGTAAGAGACTAAGGCCCAGTTTGGTGTTCTTCAGAATTGTTGTTAAAAATTACTGTCAGATAAAGATAAAGTGGTGTCAGAAAAAATAATTTATTGTTTGGTTAATTAACAGGGTAAATGTACTCAATGTTTGATATTCTGCGGATTATGTACCTAATGTTTATTTTCGGCGGCTAATGTACTCAATGTTTGATTTGTTAGATATTTTCGTGTTTTCCTTCAGTTGACCGTTAGAGAGTTATCCTCCTTTATATGTACATTTTTTTGTATTTTTGACATAACTCACTAAATTTTTGTCCATATTTTATGCACGACTTATGGTTGGAAAGATAAGAGATAGATCTACAACTTTGATGTTTTAAGTTTTGTAAAATAAGTTCTAGAAAAATACAAAATTTCAAATACAGCGTACAACTGGACATTAATTTAATGCAAAATATTTTTTTCGAGCAAATTTTAACATACTTAGTGATTTTTTGAGATGAAACGTAAAAGTAAAAAGTTATAGATAAATATTTCAGCTTTCCAACAGGTGTTTATTTATAAATTTTGGACAAAAAATGAGCGAGTTATGCCAAAAATATGAAAGATGTGATGTGAAATAATCTTTCATATTTTTGCCATAACTCACTCATTTTTTGTCTAAAATTTATAAATAAACACCCTTTAGGAAGATGAAAAATTTATCTACAACTTTTTAGTTTTACGTTTCATCATAAAAAATCATTAAGTATATTAAAATTTGCTCGAAACAAATATTTTGCATTGCACTAATGTCCAGTTTTACGTAGTAATTAAAATTTCATATTTTTCCAAAACTTTTTTAACAAATCTTAAAGCTCCAAAGTTGTAGATCTATCTCTTCTCTTTCCAACCATAGGTCGTGCATAAAATTTGGATAAAAAATGAGTGAGCTATATAAAAAATAAAAAAAAGTGTACATATTGAGGATGATAAGTCTCTAACTGTCAACTGACAGAAAACACGAAAATATCTAACGGATCAAACATTGGGTACCTTAGCCGCCAAAAATAAACATTAGGTACATAATCCGCAGAAAATCAAACATTGAGTATATTATCCGCAGTTTACCCTAATTAAAATGAAAAATAATTAATTTTTTTTTGTAGGATTCGGCGTTTGGTAAACACTTTTACTTAATTAGCTATTATATGTAAGAAAATACTGAAGTAGACATATATAAATTAAAATTTAATAAAAATATAAAAATATATAAAAAAATAATTAATATAATTATTCAATAATAAAATAAAAAACCGTTCTTAGTATGTTGTGCCTTTTGTGCTTCTAATCGACAATAACTATGGTGAAAATACTAATTTTTTTACATCCACGCTTCTTTCGTCCACGGTAAAAAAATAGTAATATTACCAACTAGAAAGAATTAATACTTAACTGCAATAATAATATGTATTTGTTTATTTATTTATAATTTTTACCTTCCAAAACGAATTAGTACTTTAACTATAATATTTAAGAATGTGACCGTAAAAATAGTACTCTTACCACCTAAATCGTACTTCAACCGCAATAGTAAAATATTTTTAGTACTTTAACCACCCAATAAGATATTAAAACAAAATAATTAAAAACGGACGTAATAAATTGGTATTTCTACCATACAAAAAGAATTGGTACTTTAATCACAATAATTTAAAAATATGAACATAAAAATTGACACTTTTACCACTTAAAAAGAATCAGAATTTTAACCGCAATAATAATTTATGTTTTTGGTATTTTTACAGTTCCAAAAAAATATTTATGAAGATAAAGAAGAAGAAAAAAAAAGATTTTAGCAAAAGCATGTATACCTTTTGAATTTTGCCTATATAGAAAAACTAAACTTGGTATAGCAAAAGCATGTATTACCTGCTTTTGAATTTTGCGTATAAAAAAGTTAAACTTTGTACTGAAGTGTTTCTATGGTAACTTGCCAAACATAAATATTGACTTAAAATTTTTAAGAGAGCAAAAAACACTTATAAATAAGCAATATCAAACGGGGCTTAATTAATAAGCACAAAGAAGACCATCTAAGAGTGTTTGCGTACAATTATCGCCTGTATAGTAGTAAGTGAACAAATTAATACAGATTCATTAAATTGAATATAATATATTATGAATTAATACTTGATAAATTAATAATTTTAATAATAACTATAATTTTATATGGCCATTTGTTGGCTCCCTGAAAAATGATCCGCTCAAAAGTATCGAACAAAACAAAACTGGGATTTTGGCAAAGAAGTGAAACGACAATAGCATAGCCAAGATGAAATCAACACACACTTCTCACTATGTATACATAAATATGTAAAACATGCAAAGTGGATACTGAAGATGAAGGGAAACGACTGTGTATAGGAGAGAAAAGAATGTCGAATTATTATTTGAGTTGAGTTGAGAAATACAAATGAGGGAGGGTGTATTTATACACACCAAATTTTGAGAGTCAAGTCTAAAAAAAACAGCAAAGCATTAAGAAAATATTTAAACAAATTTGCTGACCAAGTATGGCAAACTTGTTAACCAAGTTTTAGCCTATTCAAGTTTATCATAACATTCTTCTCCGAAAGTTTAACTTGGCTCAAGGTTCTTCACACCGAGCGATTTTCGCATCTCCGCAAACTTGACTCTTACTAAGGCCTTTGTGAGAATGTCAACTCATTGCTCTTTGGTGCTTACAAATTCTACAACAATCTTCCACTTCGCCACACACTCGTGAATAAAGTGAAAGCGAGTGTTAATGTGCTTGGTGCGCCCATGAAATACCGAGTTCTTCATCAATGCGATTGCAAACTTGTTGTCCACGTAAAAAGTCACTAGCTTCCACTCGGCTCCAGTCACTTCAGTTAGTAAGCTCTCTAGCCACAACGCTTGACACGCCACCATAATAGTCATGAACAGTTGCTCCTGGAGTGGTCAAATAAGACTTCGCCGATCTTATTAGTAAAGTCAATTTGAATTTTTTTAACTTGACCTGATTTTAGTTGCAGTACATTTTTGTGTTCGCTGCCATGACTCGGCCTCACAAGATTAAAGGGCCACAATTCTTTGCTTCTGACACTGCCAGGTGATCAAATTCCCGTTGAGATAAAAAAAACTATCCATCTGGTACTCTTTCTATCATTGACATCACCGGCTAGGTCAGTCTCGGTAAATCGACCAATGGGGTTATCATCATTCCCGATCTTTAACTTCGCTACCATCGGATACTTTTTGGGGTTGCAATCCGTCATCCGAACTACTTCAGGTAAGCCGATGTTAGACATATTTTATATGTTCCCTCTATTCATATGCTAATCCCGCTCACATAAGATTATGGTCGTTTACCTAGAATGAATGGTACTTATTAAAGTTATCTTCAGATTATAAATAGATAATCGATCCGTAGTTCGTTAACGCTGCCATCGTGCTCAGTCATCACAAGTGGTCATTTGTGAGGAGGTTTGACTGTCGTGAATAAAGAACTTAAAATGGCCAATGGTCTAGATAATATAGTGTAGTTCGTGCACTGTTAAAATTATCAAGTATCAAGTGTCTTCATATTGGACGGACTAGACTCACATCTGAAATCATCAAATAAGTCAGTAACTGATGATGGTACGATAAGGTCGCTTCGATGATCAGATGGAATTAGGTTGACGTCGTGAGCATTGTGGGATTGTACGGTTCAACATATATAATCTTTGAGTTAATCTTTGTAGAGTACAGCTTGGTACTCCTAATACTTATATTTTGGGATTTAACGGGTGACCGGGATAAGTTGCACAATAGCAGATATGGACAATATCTTTATGATATTCTTATTGTGATTCATGGAAACAAATAAGTAGTCATGATAAGCTCATTAGATTCACCATCTTATGAGTGAGTAGTTTGTAAGAATCATAAGAATAAGACAGTGTCATAAAAAAAGGCAGAACAGTAAATATCACCCTTTTGATGAATGTCATAATAAAACGAAAACCTAGCACACCAGATATCTGATTGAATCAATGGACACATGTGTTCAGGAAGATAATTATCATACACACTTGAGATTTCAGTTGAGAGCTATAGTGGAATGTAATCGAGGTTGGTAAAAGTCTGCGCTTTTACCGTACCTCGAGTGTGTACGTCCATTGGTCCCCTTTGTAGCTCCATAAAGGATGACACCGCAAGTATATTCAAAGGTTTTATTTCAATAGGATACTTCAATCAGACTCGGTTTGTGATTATTATCATGAATCACTCATTACCTTAAAAAGTGGTAAAAGTACCAAATTATGGTATGCCAATGAAACTATAAAAAGATGATTGAATTTAATCCTAAGACATCCCTAGCGTTGTGGGAAAATAAACTCTAGTACAATTATCTTTAAATCGTGTCATTCTGATAGACGGATTGAGATTTATGATAATAACAGCTTTTAGTCCGAGACTAAAAATGACACTGTGATTTAAATTGAAAATTAGAGAAATTAAATATTGGTATTTATACCTGAAATATTTAATGATAGAAATCGAATAATAATATCGAATTATAATTATATATTCAAAATTAAATCTTTTTAAAATATAAAGATTTGATTTATTAAATCTTTTAGGCCATGTTATCGAAAAAGATTTGATTTTGATTTATTATTTATTTGATTTATTTAAGTCAAATCTTGGAGTGAATATCTCTGGGTTGTTGAGCAAATCTCTAACAGTTGGTTGAGATATTTTCTTAAAACGGTTGGGTCATTCCCAATAAATAGGGAACACATGAAACCAAAAAACACACACTCTCACATTCTCAGATTTCGATCTCCCTCTCTCTCTCCAGAATGAGAGTAGTCTGAGGTCGTTCATCTCTAACTCCTTCATCATCTGCTTCTTGAGTTCATCAAATCCATATGCATTAGATCCAATCACGTTCACGTCGTTGACGACACACCGACGATGAAGGCCTCCTATCCTATGTTCCTCGTATAAACTGCTTGCTTTTGGGTGCACTTTTTGAAACCAAGAATCTTCGTACTCCTGTCTAGTCGAGTGTTCCATGCTTTTGGTGCTTGTTTTAACCCATAATGAGCCTTTGACAACTTGTACACCTTGTGCTCTGGTGTAACGCCCCGCTCGCTCAATTGAATCAGCGACTGTCCCCACAGACCAACACGAGTATTTTCGGCATGATTTGTCCTCACTCGCATGCTTTCCAAGAAAATTCCTACGAGGTCACCTATTCCAAGACTACTCCAAGCTAAGCACGCTTAACTTTAGAGTTCCTATGAATGAGCTATCGAAAAAAGATGCATCTTGTTGACATACGTAGTACTAATCAATTCTTTTTAAGCCTCTTCGACCATACAGTCACATACATGTATGATCTCCGATAATTGTGAAGTCCCATACAGAGGCGGAGCCAGAATTTTAACTAAGAGGGGGCGAAAATTAGTAGACCATTAATTTTAAAATAAAACGAGACATTGAAACTACTATTATACATTGCATTACAACTATTTTTGTATGAACTTTTGATTTATGAAAATAATTCATTAGGATCTCTATATGATTAGAATTCTCATAAATTTCAAAATAAAATCATTGAAACTATTATTATACATTGCATTACAACTATTTCTTATGAACATTTGATTTATAAAAATAATTTATTAGGATCCCCATATAATTAGATTTTCCATAAATTTCAAAATAAAACAAGACATTGAAACTTCTATTATTAAAAAAAAAAAAAGATGTGATAATAAATACTATTGCTATATTTTTTTTAAAATATGTAGAGATTGGGAAATGAACACATGGCTATAACTTAGCGGAGAAACAATATTCCACTACACTATACTGACATTTAGTCTACAAATGTTATGTTTATTATTTATATATAAACTTATATAATTATATGAATACATTAAAATAAAAAATAACGAGTTCGGAAAAGTGGGTGCGGCCGCCCCCGCTCCGCCCCCTTATCTCCGCTCATGGTCACAATCACTCCACCTAATGGGGGGCCGACTTCCTCGTTGGCCGCAATTCTGACTAGGCTCGGCTCTGATACCGTATGTAACACCCTGATTGCTCAATAAAATCGATGACTGTCCCCACATGCCAACACGAGTCTTTTCAGCGTGCTTTATCCTCACTGCACGCTTCCCGAGAAAATTCCTAGGAGGTCACCCGTCCCAGGACTACACCAAGCCAATCACGCTTAACTTTGGAGTTCCTATGAACGAGCTACCAAAATTAATTCTTTTTAAGCATCTTCGATCATACAGTCCAATACTTGTATTATCTCTGATAACTGTGTAGTCACATACATGCATAGTCTCGGGAACGACCCATCAGTACTTCCCATTTCCTAAGCGATGCAGAACTGCACAACTTACCCATTTTGCCCTCTCGGCTCACGGGATTGATGACTGTCTTATTTGCAGCCTTATCTACGAAGCCTGGATGAGAAACGTAGACTTCTTCTTCTTCTAGTTCACCATTCAGGAACGCTGATTTGACGTCCAAGTGATGGATCTTCCAGCCTCGGTTTTTAGCATGGGCTAGGATTATGCTGACAGTGTCGAGTCTGTCCACTAGAGCAAAGACCTCTTCAAAGTGTACTCATTGCTTCTGCACGTAGCCCTTTGTGACTAGTCTGGCCTTATGTCGAGGATGTTGTCTTTTGGGTCTTTCTTGAGCGTGTCGACCCACTCCAGACCAATGAAATTATGACCTTTTGGAAGGTCGACTAACTCCCCCGTATGATTCTTTTGAATGGACTCCAACTCTCACGTTATCGCTTCCTACCATCCCTTCTTGGTGGCTGCCTCGTGATAGTTGGGTTGTTCCTCTCTGCCAAGCAGAAGATCTCCCTAGAGCTCAAATCAAGCTCTTAAGCTTCATCGTAGACGTCAAACAAGAGACAAAACCCTCTTGGTCCGTCCTTGATTGAATAGTCTCCCGATATTTTTCCTCCTGAACTAGCTCTCTCTTGGATCAGAGGGATCATCCATGATCTTGGGTTGGGCGAGCCAGGTGGTGAATTGGTTCCTGGCGAGCTGGGCGTTGCTAGACCCTGCTGGAACTTACTCCCTCTTCCATCTCTACCACATCTTCTTATTCGAGAATGAACTTAACCGAGATGTGTTTGGACTTTCCTTTATCGGCACATTAGGCCCAGTTCTTTTCTTCTTAGAAAATGACGTCACTGCTCATGTGCAATTTACTTCGCCGGGAGTCGTAAAACCTAAGTGTCTTGCTCCCTTCCTCGGCGTCAAAGTACACCATCGACGGACTCTGATCATCGAGCTTCTTGAGGTATAATCCCAAAGTCTCCACATATGTGGTTCACCCAAACACCTTCAAATGCTTAAGATGAGGTTTCTTCCCTTTCTATGCTTGGTGAGGGGTGCGTGTAACGACCCGCCTTTTCGGCCGTTACTTCTTATACTTAAACTTGTCAAAATCTTTTGTTTATTGAAAATAAAGTTTCTAAAAATTGTCATTTTTTATATAAGAAACATCTTATAATATGCTTAAGACGAAATTTTGTATCGATATATAACACATAGCGAACAACTTAAAGCCAAATGATAAAATGTCGTTAATACAATACTTAGGTTCATAGTGATAATCATCTACCGAGGTTTGAATATAAGTTTAGAAAATAAAGTACGATATGATAAAATTGTGGAAATGAAGTCTCAAGGATCGGTTCCACCACTATGCACTGTATATGCCACGACGCTGGTTCCGCTTCATCCGCTCCTAGCTCTCAACTGGTTTCTTCCCTGGATCTACATCACAACTATAGTGACCTAACACCCAATATGTACAAGCTCATATAACTCACAATGTAAACATGCTTTGAAATCATATATATTCTTATATCATGATGTTTAATAGAACATCATATTAAGTTGTATATAAAAATGTATCATACCATATTATATCATAATACTTCATAAACATATACTTAACATAATTTGGGCCTTGCGTACGTACCTGCGCGCAAAACCAACGGGAAATTGGGGGAGCGACCCAAACCAAATCAACCCGTGGTATCTTAACATAATCATAACATATGGAGACTCGTCTCCGGTACGACGCCTTGAAAAATTTTCTTGTCAAAATAATACATTTACTTATATATCATTTTTATCGTAAAAATACGTGTCTTTCGTATCATATAAGCATGATCTACATGCTTCATCAAGTATACCGAAAATATTCATGCACACAATATTATTGTTGTGATGTAGGTGAGTACTTGTACGTACCTTAGCCCTTTATGTAATACTTCTTAACGCAAATTAATGCCTGCGGAGTACGAGTTTCCTGATATTTAGCTTCCAATATCAGTCTTTTATACTTTATAACATAAGCTTGTCATTTCGTAATCTATTTATTCTACACTTATTCGACCCACTAAGTGGTTGTATTTCTTCCTAGACTTTAGACCTATTGATACCGTGAATAGAATCTAATAATGGAAAAAATGCATATGCCTGAATATAATAATGCCCTATACTGAAATATAAATATAAATATAAGGAGTAATAGTAATGTACAGCATATAGTAATGTATGTACGTAGTAATATACAACATATATATAAAGTTAAATAAGAAATATATGTATATATATCTCATTTTCTGTAAAACTTAGGCCTCTTTATATATATATATATATATATATATATATATATATATATATATATATTGGAAAAATTATAAGTAGCTAGTATAAATTGAAATTACTGTCCATAGGTCTGTATATGACCATAAAAATAACTATATGTATATATTTAAATAAGAGGCACCATTTTCGTAATATAATCATCGAATAAAAATTATTCATATATATAATAGTATGCAGTCTTTGCATTTACCAACTTCTTTCATAACTTTTGCAAAAATAATATAAATAGATAATGAGCATATATTGTGAATAAATATACGTACTTCTGATTCATTATATATATATATATATATATACTAACATAAAGAATGACTTTTATAAACCACTTATATTCACCACTCTCTAATATTTTTTACGTGCATGTGCATGTGCTATTTCAAACTATTTCTCACCAAAATATTTATTTATCATACTACATACTCTAAAATCTCAAATAACCTTCATGCTCTCGAAATCTATAGAATCATCATAAGACGTATATAACCGAACCCTATATGATGAAAACGTTAAGTTATATAGGCGGCAAACTAACTCACCACGAATTATATGATCAAAACGATCGCTTGCTATATCCAAGCCTCGCCGACAAAAGCCGACGGGTTTCGGATCCGGCCGCTATGCTTCGAACCTCGTCGAGGTGGTTTACAGTTTCGTCGTTACACTCCGAGAACTTGCCGAAGCACTCCGAAACTTGTCGACGAAATTTGCGGTTTTTGTCGCTGCGCTCCGAGAACTCGCCGATGGATTTTGGAACCTGCCGGTATGTTTCGGGAACTTGCCAAAACGTTACGAAATCTTGCCGACAACTTTAGAACTCGCTGCCATGCTTCAGAAACTCGTTCCGGCTACTGTACGAGTTCGGTTCTCGTATATGCATGGGAACGTGGGTCTTTTGAGTGATGAAGAACGATTATTTTGAGAACTCAAGTAATGAGAGAGAGTTTGGAAGGGACTAGGGAGAGATATATAAAGTGCTCATGAAACGGGAAGAGAATATTGAAGCATATTAATACAAAGGGGTAAAGATGGAGAAGGGGGCATAATGACATTACCAACCGGGCACTTTCAAACTTAACCCTTTCTTATACGTATATGTGCATAGAAAATTCGTAAAGTGCCCTTATCCTATATAGGTCATCATGAAGAAAAGCTACTTCTTATCACCTACGGTTAATACTCTTTTCTTTCTTTTCTTTATTTATATACACTTTGAAACCACACCGTATGAATAGCTCGAGAGAAAGGGGACCTTTTGACGGTGAGAGACTCAAAAGGCATATCTGATAATGCCATGAATAAAATAATGGAGATATTCGTATATGTAATGAGTTACGGTTAATTTTTCTAATAAACCGGTATTTTGTTACGCACATCTAACGTCAAAAAATCTCGTCTATTGATCGTGGGTATTATAGTGCGCTCGCCTAGCGCCTCCATCGACAAGCGGTTCAACAATAGACCACGTGTCGTACTGCTTCTCCCCATAACCACGCCGGGACTTGCATGCTCTTTAGTAAACTCCTTGTTGTATCAATCACCGTATGATTTATTCACTCCACCATACTATTTTATAGGGGCGTGTACGGTGCAATAAGGTGGAGTTTGAGTCCCTCTTCATCGGAGAACCCTCCAAATTGTTGAGACGTGAACTCTCCACCTCGGTCAGTTTGCGAGGTCTTCAACTTGTGTCCTAACTGATTCTCCATGAACCTTTAACTTCTTGAAGACTTCAAAGGGCAGCTCTTCTCTTTGAGCGTATAAAATCACATCCAACGGCTGTACTACTCAATAAGAGAAAATACTTGCTTCTGACTAGGATTGTCGGGGGGATTGGACTACACAGTTGAAGGGATCGCTCTACATGGAACTTGTCCTTTAGTGCAAATGGCACCCTCGCCTGTTTCGCGACCATGCAACATTCACACAACTGATTAGGGTGTTCAATCTTGGGTATCCTAAATGCCATCTTTTTCTCTCTCATCATTTTGAGCGCATAGAAGTTTATTTAGCCAAGTCGTGCGTGCCACAACCAAGTCGAATCTTCTATGGATGTCACTAAACATACGGGTTGTCCTGTCTCCACGAGTATCTTGTAAGACCTGTTTGGCTATCTCTTCAACTTCATCAACAGAGCACCACTCTATTTCCACATCTTCAAGTATGGGCCGACTATCACCAGTGTGTTGCCGACCTCTGTCATTCGACCGAGACTGATGATGTTACTCTTCAGCTTTGGGATGTTGTACACCTGGGTCAACAGGTGTTGGTCTCCGTTCTTGCACTTGAATAAGATGGAGCTTTTCCTATGATTTCTACGATTTATTCATCGCCGAACTTCACGCTCCCTGTGATATTCTCATCGAGCTCTTTAAACATAGTTCGGTCTTTCGTCATGTGGTTGCTTGCACCATTGTCTAACTAACAGACGTCCTTATAGACTTCGTTTTATCTGTCTACGAGGAGGTTCGCAATAACCTTATCCTCGATAAGCATGACTTTCTCGGTGGCCATATTCTCCAGGAAGGGTCACTCGCTGGTCACCGTCTTTGCGCTGACCTTCATTTCTGCTTCCATCAGCTTGGTTGCGCGTTGATCTTCTCTATGATCGGCTCTCCCTGGGCTCGGCGTCTCTCTCGCCTACGTGGATCGTCTCCTCGTCTCTCTGCACTTCAACGTTCTTCTCTTGCTAAGAAAGCATCAGCATGGGCTCGTCTTCGTGGAATCTTGTCATATTCGCTTCCTCGCTGTGTTTCCTACTGAGCGTCAGAAAATTGTAGCACTTCACCATGCTCTTGTCCCTTCGGGTTGTGGGTGCCATCTTGATGGGGGTAAGCTGATATGGCGACCTCGCATTACCCGACAACCATCATCCTCAGCCTCTACCACGTGCTCGGTTATCGCCGTCGTACCCGCTATGAATCAATGAGATAGAAGAAGACTCAGCTCCATGGCCCTTTTGTAATATCCAAGTTATATCTCTTATGTTAAGAGAAAATTATTAAGAGCTAATGATATTTATGTGTTGCTTATTCGTGATTCATATGACATGGAATGACATATTCATCATTCTTTTAAGGGATAATAGCGACAAAAGTAGCCAAAGTTAGGCCAAGTGTGCAAATAAGTGGCCAAACCGATTTAATATCGGCATAAGTAGCCAAAGTTTACCAAACCGTGGACAGTACAAATTCCATCCATTTCATGTCAACGCCGTTAGCCACGTCATTTCCACAAGTGTTGAGCTTCGGCCAATTATTTGCACACTCAGCCTAACTTTAGCCATTTTTGCCGCTATTATCCCTTATTTTTTACGTTCCAATGTATTTTTTAGAGTTTATCTAGGTATTTTTTGTTATTTTTTTTTCTTTTTCTTAAGATTTGACTAAAACTTTTTCCGAAAGAACTGATTCTGTTTTTAAAATTTAGAACGCTGAATATCACTCTCAATTTTGAAAACATTAAAATGTGCTATCGGTTTCACATGTAATTTACGATCATAGGATTTGACATAAAACGTCTATATACTTAATTGTTAGGGACCATTAGATTTTTTAAAGGAATAAGTACGAAATACCCATTTAGCCACACGTTTTTTTTTAATTACTTATTGTGTGTATTAAAATGAACTAAAATATGTATGTTTTAATACGTTTGTACAAAATAAAAATTTCAATAATAATGTTGGCCTAACATTGTTAGTTAGACTCGAGGCTAAAATCGAGACTTTGTAATATTATTTTATTGAGATATATTTAATTCTTACAGACCCAAAATTTTGTTTAAGGAAATACCCATTTAGCCACAATATATTTTTTAGAAAAATTACTCATTATGTGTATTAAAATGTACCAATATGGGTAGTGTTTTAAAAACTTTAGTAAAAAAATGATAATCTCGTTAATAATTTTGGCCTCATTGTTAGTTAGAGCCGGGACTAAATCGAGACTTAGTAATATTATTTTATTGAGATTATTAATTTAAATGAAATTTTACTCGACGAAGTAGTATTTCGGTCTATAATGCCAAGGCTTCGTGGTTAATAGTTTGGCACACCAAGATACCATAGTTTTAAAAAAATAAAAAAATTAACAGTAACATCAATGATTTGATATGGGTTTTGAGATTAGTGAAAGTGACTAATACCTTCTTGTTCCGTAAGATGGTTTTCTTTTTATTTTTTCTATTTCGACCCCTAAATCATGATCAGGTAATTTGTACTGGGCTGGGAACCTCAAAAATTTGTTAGTACTGTCTATCCCGTACCCTTGTGAAGCAAACAGAGCGTAAGTCCATAAAAGCATGGTACAATAAAATTTCATAAAATTAATAATATTAATAAAATAAAATAATGGTCCCTAACAATTAAATATATAGAGGTTTTATGTCAAATCCTATGATCGTAAATTACATGTGAAACCGATAACACATTTTAATGTTTTCAAAATTGAGAGTGATATTCAGCGTTCTAAATTTAAAAAACGGAATCAGTTCTTTCGGAAATCAAGTTTTAGTCAAATCTTAAGAAAAAGAAAAAGAAAAAATATATAGATAAACCCTAAAAATACTTTGGAACGCAAAAAAATAAGGGATAATAGCGGCAAAAGTGGCTAAAGTTAGGCCGAGTGTGCAAATAAGTGGTCAAAGCTTAACACTTGTGGAAATGACGTGGCTAACGGCGTTGACATGAAATGGATAGAATTTGAATTGTCCGCGATTTGGTAAACTTTGGCTATTTATGCCGATATTAAATCAGTTTGGTCACTTATTTGCACACTTAGCCTAACTTTAGCCACTTTTACCGCTATTATCTCTTCTTTTAAAGCACATGCTCGTTATCTTTTCTTCAAGTGACACATTATTCATATAGTATAAGACAAAGTCCATCGTTATATCTATGAGTACATTTTCTAGAATCGATGTGTTTGTGTTTAATATTATGAGTTATTAAATTAACCTATGGGTCAAAGCTCAATCATAAAAAAAAGGTTTGTTAAAAATTATCTAGTAAAGGCTGGAATGGACCACTTGGATACAAATTTATATTATAAATATATTATTCGTCATGAGCCTATACGTAGCCATAAGATATAAGGCAAAGTCTATGTTAGAGTTATGGGTGTTGTCCTCATGGTTAATGGCCATGTAACTACGCTTATCAACCGTCAAATCCAAGGATTCATATCACATTAGAATCCCATATTTTATGGATATGATCACTAGCTCTGCTGCGCTATGCTTTAGTGAGCATTATCGCGATACAGTCGGACAAAGCTTAGAGAAGAGAAGATTTAAACTCAACACTTCTTTTTCTCAGCATATTTTTCACCCCATAGTATCATTGGCATCTCTCTCCCATTATTGCCTATTGAATATGAGGTGTCTCTTGATCGTAAGAAAGAGGATAAAAATATTGTTAATTAATGGTATAAAGAACTCATGTAACAGCGGAAATATAAATGAAATCAAACTACATAAATAAAATTATTGGGATAGTCAAATACGATCGGTTATTCGGCGAACGAATATCTGATCCAAAAACCTTACTTCGCCTATTGATTCGTGCACGAATGCTAGACTACGGTCATCAAAGCACTATTAATTCGCGCACGAAGCTCTCAGGCATCATACCCGACGCTGAATAACGAGCTTCGCTTTTGGGGAAAACTTGAAAGTCTCAATTTTCATTTCTTTCAAAACTAAGAATTGCAAACTAATGAGCTTAATATTTATGAATACTAATTCTAATGAAAATATGAAGCAACCTAAATATGGAAATTAATAATGTCTTAAACGGAAAGTAAATTTGGCTAATAAAGAGCAAATAAGATCAATACTAAAGGTTGAGAATTAATCTAATGAATTAATCTAATTTTACTCAATTCGAGAAAGCATGATACGGCATTATTCTAGAAATCCCCATAGTTGTTCACTGTCAAGAACTAAACCTTATAAGAAAAAGGGATAATCCTCGACCTTTACTCAACAGCGGCGGCATAGCCCCAACCTCATTTAATAACGGTATAAGTACCAAAAGATTATTTTCGTCCATATTTGACTAACGGAAGTAGTCAACGTTTGCGTGGTCAGCTTCTCGTCAACGTGGACGCCACATAATCCGACATGTCACCATACATGTCATCCTCGCGTCATCAAATTTAATGCAAAATTAATTGAATCCCTCCATCACCCTTAATTTTGCATTAAATTTGATGACATGAGGATGACGTGTATGGTGACATGTCGGATTACGTGGCGTCCACGTTGGCGAGAAGCTGATCGCGCAAACGTTGACTACTCTGGCCCGTTAGTCAAATATGGACGGAAATCATCTTTTGGTACTTATACCGCTATTAAATGGGATTGAAACTATGCCGCCCCAGTTGAGTAAATGTTGAGGCCTTATGCCGCTATTATCCCTTAAAAAAATATCAATCGTCCGTTGTTAGTTATTAGTTGTTTGTTGAATTATTATTATTATTATTATTATTATTATTATTATTATTATTATTATTATTATTTTATTTATTATAGTGCTAAAATTTTATCATTGTCAGTATTTATGGCTTAGGCTCACTCTTCAGTTAGTCGAAGTCCAACAAATTTTGATTCGATTGGAAACAAAAAAGGTTGTCATATTCATAGTTTCATACAATATGCTCGGCCATCAGTTAATTAAATAAAGAATAAAAAAGAAATAAAAACTCAGAGAACAGATTGAGAGCTGCTATTTGTGGCCAAAACTACTAATAAAGTGGTCATCCGGTGATGCAAGACACAAGCTAATAACACGTAGGCTAGGCATTAATAATAACGGAATTAACTAGCTTTTACCTGCATTTAATTAGTGCAGTAAATAATAAGCATTAATCCTGTTTAGCTCTAATCAAGGAGTTAATTGACCACGTGACATGATTTTGTTCATCTCATCTGTCTCTGATTAACAATTATCATTATTTGAAATCATTAGTACGTACGCATCGGTTTTCCGGGGGATAATTTATATTGAGGATTCGGGGGCCTGTTATACAATTTATAGTGGTGGATAAATTTTAAAAATATCATTAGCTCCTAATTTATTATTGACATAAATACTTAAGAATGTATTGTCATTTACATTATTTTTGTAATTTTATCCACCAATTCTACACATTTTATATATGATAATAATTTAAATACTTATGTTGTTATTAAATGATGATAACTTAATATTTACGTCGTCAATAGTAACTTAAGAACTTATGTCACAGTAAATATTAATATTTTGTGAAAGTTAACAATTTAGTACAAACGGCATAAATAATTTTGAACGATAAAGTACTTTTGCCTCTAAAAAACGAGGTTTGGAATATGCCGTGAACTTTGAGGTACTTTAAGATATTTGTTGCCTCTATTTTTTTCAAAATAAATAATAACATTAATAAAAAAGTATATATATAATTTAAAGTATATTTTATTTATAACTCGCCATCCCGACTCGACTTCTTCGCTCCCCGGTCCGCCCCGCCTATAATTAAACATATTTACGTCTTACTCCTCCATATATATATATATATATAAATATATATTAAAGTAATGTAACATATACCAATGCCCATAAGTTACAGTTTTATAAAATGAAGACAAAAATCCCTCCCATTATAGCCATTAGGCTAAAAACCCTTTCTATTATAAATGTAGGATCTTGCAAAATGCAAGTAGATGGCAAACCCTAGAGCACTCATTCCAGCAAGCAGCCAGTAGAAGCAGTCAAGGCGACCGCTATTCAAGTTGTTCGAAAACCAGCTATCTTCCCCGGTTGCTCTCGTCACGAATGATACCAGAAAGCTGCTCAAGAAGTTCCCGGCGCCAAACACACTAAGGTATAGCGCGATCCCGATGCTCCTTAGCTCTGTCGGAACTTGATCGTAGAAGAACTCTTGCATCCCAACTACACCGAATATGTCCGCGAATCCAAGCAAGATATTCTGCGGTGCCAACCACATGACGCTCATTGGAATAGTTGCATTGGGGCTGTTGATCAAGCCGTTTTCTCGAGCCGTTTTGAGCCGCTTAATCTCAACCAGAGCGGCAATTATCATTACAGTTACAGATATGAAAATTCCACTTCCAATTCTCTGTAGCATTGTGATCCCAGATGGTATTTTGGTAAATGATCTCATGTTGGGGACAAAAACACGGTCGTAAATCGGAAGAAAGATGAGAATAGTTATAGTGAAAATGCTTGAATTTGATGCAGCGGGTATTTCGAAGCCCGAGAGGATAATTCTATCCATTGTGGCTGCCTGCTTGATGAACAAAGTTCGGAGCTGCGCGAACACGACGCCGAAGGTTAAGAACGACGCCCAAATAGGGAGAAGCCTTAGGACAGCCTTAGCCTCCTCAACTGCAACTGCGCTACAAGGCGAACCTTCTTCCTCCCCATCTCTTTCTGCACTCAGGGCTTTATCGAGGAATCTATATTTTTTTAGAAAGCAAAGGTCACGAGAAGCATCGTATTGCTAGGCTAATTATCCTACTGGGACAAAATTCCAAATTTTCTTAGTTCATTTTCTTAAATTTAGATGATCAGAGGACAACTTCTAAAAATAGAGTAACGGTGAAAATCGGTGGATCATAATTATAAAAAAAAAAAAAAAAACTCAAATTATCTTTTAACTACCACAGTTTTCAATGTCCTTTATCTTTTTTCACTCAAAAGTCTAATCTAGTTAATTATTGTGAATTCCGATCAAGTACTTGAAAATAATATATATACATATATATATATTTTAAAGTGACACGTGTCGAATACTCATCGGCATAGACGTAACTTGCCAATCAATCTCTCGCTCGAATATTCTTGTCGTATACTCCCTCGCTCGCATCTCTTACAGTGTTAAACATATCATCTCGCTCGCCTGGTCGCGTAGCCAATCAACCTCTCCCTTCACGCTCACCTAGTTGCCCAGTCGGCTTCGCATCTTGCCCGCCCAATCACCCTCGCCTAACGATTCCTCCCTCTCCTTGATATTCACTCTGTTTTTCTGGATGAGATTTCTTAATGAATTTGTATTTTTCTGTAATTGGTCTTTGGTTCGGGTGATAGAAAGCTTGGCTCTTAAAATTTTGGTGATTGTTTATTATGTACTACTGCTACTGGTTCATTTTTAGCTTTGTGCATTCAATTGATTACTATGTGTACCTTTTTTCGGTATTTGATATTTTATTGTTACCGTGTGTCTTGTAGTATAATATAGAATTTTCCGAGTGTTTTTGTGCTAATTGGACGAAATTGAGTTTTGTTTTTTAAATTTGTGTCTACGAAGTAAAATTGATGATTTTTTTGTTTGAACCCTCTCTTTTTTCGATTCCTAATTCCCCCATTGCTCAACGGAATGTTTATTTATTTTTAAATTAACTGAAAAAGTGGATGCACAATGTCAATGGACACTGAAAACTTCGATAGTTATTATTTTTTAGATTTATGCCATTTCAAAAAAAAAAAAAAAACAAAAAACCTACTTACGCTGCTAGTAACTCTTAGAAATTCAATGTTCAACCATAGAAACTATAATGTAAAGAGTTCTTGTACGGCTTCAAGAATATTTATCTACATATGTTTTATATTCGTAGATAATAAAAGGCAAAATCATTGTATAAAGCTTAATAACTTACTTGAATTGAGAACAGTTCTGGCCAGGTAATTGTTCGTCAGATTCCATACTAGCAGCCACAATGGGTGGATTAGCTCGCCGATTCTTGAATGCTGCAACAAACACTCTGCCTATTCTTATAAATGGTCCTTTCTCGTTCTTTGTAACACTAAACCTGTAAGTTTTAGTTCCAAGCAAGAAAAGGACGGTACCAATTACCATTGCACTACAAAGAATCCCAAACCCGAGACCCCAATTGATGTTTTCTTGAATGTAGCTTAGGACCAAGGTGCCCAACAAAATACCTAAGGACACCGAAAAGTACCACCAGTTAAAGAATGAGCTCTTCGTCTTTGATTCTTCTGGGTCATTGCTATCGAATTGATCTGCAGCGAACGCTTGTGCGCATGGCTTGTGACCGCTTTGTGCCGCTGCCACGAGGTATAGCGAGAAGAAGAACAGCACGGCTTGGAAGACTGATGGAGAACAAGACTTGGTATTTTTTCCATGGCAATTGTGGCTAGTTAGAGCAGGCATATAAGCTGATAGAGTCAATAACCCTAGTCCCTGATAACCAATAAGTAAAATCCACAAGTTAATAGTCAATAAAAGGACAATTAATTATCAGGCTTAGAATCATTATATATTTTTATGTTGCAAATCATAATAACTTTAAATAAAAATTACTTTATGATTAGTTATACTTTAAGTTATTTATTTATATTGAACTATTCATTTATATTAAGTGATACTTATTTTTTTTTATAAATGTTTATCCTTATAAATATAGCGAATTAGCTAGTTGGTCCGGGCGAAAAAGTAGAATTTATTAGAGTATTATTGAACAAAGTTATAGCTTATATTGAAGCAAAATGAACTTTTGAAATAGGTTGAAGTTGGTTTCTTCTAAATTTATCAAATTATCATAAGTTAAGTATCTTGAATATTAACGGACGTAAAGATCTAATAATACATTTAAATTTACAAGTATTAAAGATTTAAATACTCCTCTACTTGATCAACTTTATTACTTCATTTATCCAGACATACCAGGACGTAGAGCACAGAAGCCACGAGGATGGTGCGGTATCGCCCGACAAATGAGTCAGCCAAGAAGGCACCGAGGAGAGGCAGCACTGAGGCAGTGCCAGTCCACGCGTTGACGTTCACCGCTGCATTGGCCGTAGACTGCCCCATCGGCCCTGTGAGAAACATTATCAAGTTGGAACTGATGCCGTAGTACGCTGACCTCTCCGCAATCTCCATACCTTTATAGCTAAATCGTCAATATATACTCATAAAAACGACATAACTAGTAAAATTCAGGTTAATGATATATATATATATATATATATATATATAAATATATATATATATGAATATTATATGTGTGTGTACGTATATATAGGTTGGAATCTCATTAAATTATTACTTGATCGATAAAATTGATAACTTCGATTAAATTAGACTTTTATATGGTTTGGGATATCCTTTTCTAATCATTTTAGTATTTTGATATATTAAAAGATATAAGTTTGTTTGCTAGTTTTTATGATTTTATAATTAATATAATTTATCAATTAGTATATTACTAATTATGTACAAACTAATTAATAATTTGATAGTATAATAAATTTTGATTGTCCCAACTCTATATGTATGTGTGTGCATACCGATCATATACCCTGCCGATCTCCAGCGCCCTGAGCTTCCTCGCAAAGCTTGTTGGCCCTTGTAGTCGACTGCTCCATCGACGAGTTTGTTTTCGAGCTGTGGATTTTCGGCATCGCAGCCAGCAAAGCAGTCGGAAATGGCCATCGGTGACAACTGAAAGAACTCTATACTCAGTTGTCTGGATGGAGTCAAGCAGTCAGGTATATATATATATATATATATATATATATATATTCTTGTTTTCTATTATATATATTTTGCATGGAGTACATGTTTGTTTAAAAATAAGAAAGTGTGAAACACATGTATATCTAACTTTTGATGGACCAATCTTTAGTTAGACTTTTGACGCATGATTTGTTGCAATATATTATTTAAACTGCATTTTAACAAATTGTATGTAGTTTTAGAGGGAGGCATGGCTCAAACGATATATAATGAACAAAAAAATCAGGCACATGGAGAGATCTATTTATTTTTTAAATCATTTAAAGGAGAATTTCATAATTCACTTTTCCTTTTACAGATTGACCAAGAAAAATACATGCAAATTATAATAAATAAGTGTTTTATGGACGTAATAGAAAAATTTAATCATTTCATTGTGTGCATGATTCTCGCCGTCACTTATGACTGGTGCACTAAGATTAATCCCCAAAATGTAGGGGTTTTTCCCTACCGAACGGAATTTTTTTTTTTTAGTAAAACCCGGAACCGGATATATCCGGGTCCGGGAAAAAAAAACCCGGATATATCCGGTTCCGGGTTTTGTATCTTTTTTTTTAATTTTTAATTGTGTTATTTATTGTTATTTACTGTTTAGTCCCTCGTTTCGTTTACTTGGTTAAATCTAAACATTTGGTACTTAAGTTCGGTTTTCAAAAAAAATAAAATTTTAAAATTATTTTAAGTGTTTGAAATATTTAAAAAATAATTATGAGATAAATAAAACATACAACAACAAAACAAAAGAAAATAAATATGTGTCTTTATTCAACAAACTCGAAGGTAGGATACGGGAAAGTACAACTACAACGGCAAACGAAGTTACAAGTTCAAAGTACAATAAGAAAACGAACAATTGAAAACGAATTACATTTGAATCTGTGAAAATTAATTCGCCAATTCTCGGTCGTACATATCGTTTTCTTGTTGTCGTTTCTTGGCCATAATCCAATCTCTCGAAAGCATAAGGATCTCGACCATCAATGATTTTGTAGACTTGCGGCGAGGCTCTAACATCCTTCCGGCCATTGAGAATGCCGCCTCCGATGATACCGTTGAGACCGGGATGGTGAGAATGTCACGAGCCAACAAGGATAAGACCGGATACTCCGATCGATTTGCGTGCCACCATTGAAGAATGTCGAGGCCTTCGTTTGGGCACGGTGTCAGAGGAAGGTTGCAGAATCGGGCGTACTCGTCGATGTTGTGTCGTCGTAGACGTCGACCAAGAACTCGAGATCCCGAAGCGCCACTTCCTTGTGAAGTCGGTGAAGAAGTCGATGCATTGCCGCGCCCAATAGCCGTAAGGTTGTAGAATAAACGGTGATTGTACACGTATGGTGATTGTGAACCACCGCCCGCGCGTCCGCCCTATATTGAACCAAAAATATTAAAGTTTAGAGTAATGTTAGGAAATAAAAATAATTAATCTTAAGAAATAAAGTTAAAAAAATTACTTGAGTTTGTGGTTGTTGTTGATTCGTTTCCTCCCACTGATCTTCGATGTCGTTATATTTTTGCTCGTACTCTTGGCAAAGAGCCTTCATCTTCTGATCCGCATCGAAATAATTGTGCATCATACTCCCCCGTGATTTCTTGCATGCAATTTAAGACCTCCTGCAGCCTGGAAAGCTTAAGTGTCGGATCCACGATCACAGCGGCACAGTATAGAAATGGGAGGTTTTCAGGACTCCAATAACTCTGAAACTTTGCAATCATCGGGGTTAGAAAATCGGTAAATAAAGCATTACGTTTAGCGGTTTCAAAATGACAAGGGTTGTTGTAGGGTCCGTCCACGTCCACGACCACGTCTAGCTGGCGGTGGCGGCGTTGGTAGAACTTCGTCAACTTCCTCCTCCTCGCCTTGAACGTAGTTCGGGTCCTCTGCATCATCATCATCATCGTACTGGGCATCGGGGTCGTTGGGTAAGTTCCTCGACCTCGTTTCCTAAAAAAAACATATTAAGAAATATTATAATTACATTTATTAAATTTTCAAGAAAATGAAGAAATATTACAATTACATTTATTAAATTTTAATATTAATCATATTAATTTAATTAAATTTGATATAGTTAAATAAAAAAGTTAACAAAATTAAATATGGTGTTTCTTATGTGTGGAAATAATTATCAAGCTCTTTTAGACGGAACTCCCCAAGGTTCCACTGCCAGATTGACTGGAAAGGATACTATGAAGAGTTTGGGAGAATTGGAGATGAAGAGAAAGAGTTGTGTGAAAAAAATGAGGTTGAAGTGGAATATTTATAGGGAAAAATGTGAAGGAATTCGAGTAAAGTGGTGTTTTCCGAGGTCCAACGACTATTTCAGGGACCAGTCTGCAATTTCGACCGTTGCACCTCCAAAAACTCTTTTTTCGCCACTTGGCCTGCGAATTTTGCCGCCCCCCAACGGCTCTTTAATCTGAGGCGTTGGATTGTAGATCCAACGGCTCAGATTAAAGAGTCGTTGGCTCTTTATTTTTATTTTTTAAAAAACCCGGATATTTGTCTATCCGGGTTTTAATTTTCCCGGATACCGAAATATCAGGTTCCGGAAAAACTCGGACCCGGATATTTCGGTATCCGAGTTTTTTTTTTTTTTTTTTTTTGTCGAATCTGGGTTTAACCCGGATTCACATTTTGTCCATTAACTAAGATATAAGAAGGAAACTTATTATTAGTATGAGACGAGTTATTGAAGCTTTGTAAGAGTTGCATTCACTGATAAATCGAATTAATACTGCGAGGTTTAGAGCCTATTTGGTACGTGTTTCAGAGATCATTTTCATTGTTTTATGGTAGTTGAAAAATGAAAAACATGCTTGGTGCAATTTACTACTGAAATGTTTTGGAAAATGATAATTTCATTTAGTGCAAAAACGCTTGCAATTTGAAAACAACTAAAAAGGTGTTTTCCATGTTTTCTATGACAATTTTATTACAAATCCATCCTCAATATTAATATTATAGCGGCATAAGTAATCAATGTTTTATAATAGCGGCATAAGTGCTTATTATTTATCTTTTTATTAGCATAAAAAATAATCATTTATTTTTGTACTTATGCAGTTACTAACCTGAATATTTTTAAGATGTATTAATTATATATATCAATAACTTATAAATATATCTAATTACATATTTTCGATATTTTATACTTTAAAGTTTATTTTTTTTTATTTTGGAGGGTTTCGGTCACAATATAGTATAATAACAACCTTTTATTTCACACATTAGAACACTTATTAGAAAACAAAATCTTCACCAAACATGATTTCGTTTTTTCTTTTAAAAAAAAAAGTACTAACCAAACGTTATTTCGAAAACAATTTAAAAAACAATTTTATAATTTATCTCTTGAAAATATTTTTTGAAATAGAAAATGTTACCAAACAGGCCCTTACGTTTGTGTTTATAAGTATATAATATAATTTTATAAAATTGATATTTAATAAATAAGTAAGTTTTATTCAACTATATTGTGGACAAAATCTGATTAAAGACCAATGTAATAAAATGAATACTCGACAAAAATAACTTCGATAATTAATAAATTTATTTACTATTCTATATATTAATTTATATAGGTTATTATTTTATGATATCCAATTTTCCGTTATAGATTATTTTTAGTAAAGAACTGAATCAACTGTGAGCTCATAATTGTTCAATTATTATATTTTTATGATAAAATCAATGCTAAAGTTTGATTATGGTTTGTATTGTAGCTTGTGTGTGTTAATACCCACAATCAATAAACGAATGTATCGGTTTGTTGGAAAAATTATCCGGAGCCCAATACATATATGAATATCTCTATTATTTTATTCTTGACATCATTAAATATGCGTTTTTGACCCTCTCATCCTAAGAGGTCATTTTCTCTCCGAAGCCATCCATATTGGTATGGTTTCAAACAATAAATTATATATACAGAAAAAGGAACAAAGAGCAACCGGAGCACATGAGATAGCTTCATCGTGACACCTTTCTATTACATACACATACAGGAAAGGTGAAGATTAACAAGTGCCCCGTTATTTTAACATTGATGCCCCTTCCCCATTCCATTTATCTACCTCCTTGTATATGCCCCCTTGCCCATCCCATTTCTTCACCTTCTCCATTTATCTACTTCCTGTTTAATAACTCAGTTAAACAAATTTTAATCACGATTTTTTATTTTTAAACAAATTAACTCAGTTAATACACGTTAATATAGATTTTCTGTGAAACAAGTAAATGTTCTTATTTTTAAGAAATATTAACTTTGTTAATAAACGTTAATATGCTAAAAGGGTATTATAGGTATAAAATATGTTATTAAATAGCCATCTCATCAATTTGACTATTTTACAAAGAAAAAAGAAATGTTGGCTATTTGGCTAATCAAACGTTTCAATTTAGCTATTAAGAGCCTTTTATATATATATATACACATGTTTATGTTGTCATATTAAAATCTCATTTTCTCACGTTTAGAGATTCCCAAAGTTAATTGTTCTTCAATAGATACACGTGTAAATAACTTGACATCGACAAGTTTGCACGGGATGAAACTAATAAAAGAGCTAATAAAGTGACTTAAGTGCGCATTTGATGAATATTTTAGATTAAGAGTAATTGGTAGAGAAAACAAAAGAAGTTAAGGAAGCAATCTGATGATTTGATACAAAGTGATAAATTTAGAAATCAAATGTATACTTAATAATAATTCATGCGGTATTAGTGATATTTGTAAACTTCCATGAGAACTTAGTACATTTGTAATCTATTATATAAATTAAGGGACTTTTTTAGCAATTAGAAACACTGAAGAAAAACAGAGAGATCGAATTCTACGCCTAACATTTGAAATTTAAAATCTTGATATTTGAAGACCAAATTTGCGAATAGGCAGGTACTTTGTATATAATTAAGGGTAAACTGCGGCTAGTATACTTAATGTTTGATTTTCTGCGAATTATGTACTCAATGTTTATTTTCAGCGGGTAATGTACCCAATGATTGATCCGTTAGATATTTTTGGGTTTTCCGTCAGTTGACCGTTAGAGAGTTATCCTCCTATATATGTACTGTTTTCGTAATTTTGACATAACTTACTCTTTTTTTGTCCAAATTTTATGCACAACCTATGGTTGGAAAGATAAGAGATAGATCTACAACTTTGATATTTTATGTTTCGTAAAATAAGTTCTAGAACAATACGAAATTTCATATACAACATAAAAGTGGACATTAGTTTAATGCAAAATATTTCTTTCGAGCAAATTTTAATATACTTAATGACTTTTTATGATGAAACGTAAGATAAAAAGTTATAGATAAATGTTTTATCTTTCCAACGGGTATTCATTTATAAATTTTTGACAAAGAATGAGTGAGTTATGCCAAAAATATGAAAGATGAGATGTGAAATAATATTTTATATTTTTGGCATAACTCACTCGTTTTTTTAATCCAAAATTTATAAATAAACACCCGTTGAAAAGATAAAAAATTTATCTACAACGTTTTTCTTTTACGTTTCATCATAAATAGTCATTAAGTATATTAAAATTTGCTCAAAACAAATATTTTGCATCGAAATAATGTTCAGTTTTAAGTTGTACTTGAAATCTCGTATTTTTCAGAACTTATTTTACAAAAGTTAAAGCACCAAAGTTGTAGATCTATCTCTTATCTTTCCAACCATAGGTCGTGCATAAAATTTGAACAAAAAATGAGTGAGTTGTGTCAAAAATACAAAAGGTGTCATATAGAGGAGGATAACTCTCTAACGGTCAACTGACGGAAACCTAAAAATATCTAACGGATCAAACATTAAGTACATTAGTCGCCGAAAATAAACATTGGGTACATAATCCGCACAAAATTAAACATTGGGTACATTAGCCGCAGTTTACCCTGTAATTAAATAGAAATCAACCTTATAAGTGATTAGTGGGTTGTTTTAGAGAGCTAATTAAGTAATTAGTCAAGAAAATACAACCGTTCGAATTGTTTGTTTGGTTAAAATGCTAACATAGAAATGAGTTATATTTTGGACACCACTTACTAGTATGTGTTAACTTTGTTATTTATTTTGATTTTAGCCTATCATATATGATAATGGTATCAAAATCAAAAGTAATTTTTATCAAAACATTGATGTGAAGGGTTTCCATAAATATTTATCAATTTTTTTTTAATAAAAGGGACAGAAAAAGTCAAATAATAGAAAGGGATATAGCGGGTAAAGTACCCATTCTTTCAAGAGTTGTGCCAATAAAGGTCCAAACTGAAAAAATAGCGGCTAAAGCAGCCAAATACACCAATATTGTGTCCAACGTTAATTAAATCCAATTTTTCTAACAACATCAGTCAATGTGCCACGTGTAGTCAACGCATTGCCACTTGGTGTGCCACCTCATTTTTTTTCTCTCTGGTCTGCACGCCTACATAGCCATTGTTGCCCAAATTAATAAAAAAATATCAAGAGAATAAAATGCATTCCGAAATAATAAATCATGTGCAAGTGCAACCCAAGTGTGTATGACGACGGGAATGAGCACAACGAAAGGCGAGGAATCCTAGCGAATTTGAAGTCCCCAAAAGCTCAAAATCGACTCTCTCCCATGCGGCTTTGTCGTGTCGTCCCACCGAAGCGCTCGCTGATCCAGTAGAGAAGAAATGAGATACACGACCCGCCATTGAAGCTCCCTTCGAGCTCGAGGAAGGGGCTGCATCTGGTTGTAATTGTGAGCGAGGAGTCCCAACCGAAGACGAAGAGCATGAAGAACATGGACAGAAAAATATATGTCTTTTTTCCTACAATAAGGATTGATAATGGAGATTTTGGAAGTTTTTGGTTTTGTAGAGATATCTTGTTGAAAGAGATTGAGAGAGCTCGAGAGAGAGTGGGGGAGGGAGAAAATATTAAGAAAAAACAAAATATAACGAGGTGGCATTGATTGACGTGGCACATTGAGTGACAATGTTACTAAAAGTTTGATGGACACTACTACAAATCCGGGTTTCAACTATGGTTAAAAACCATGATTGAAAATTTTCAACCATGGTTCTTAACCATGGTAGAATCCTGCATGGTAGTAAGTTCCAACCACGAATTTATTTCCATGGTTGAGAAAATGTTCCTACAACGGAAATTTCTGTGGTTCAAACACGATAACGCCGCGGTGTGTAATCAAACACGCCGCGGCTCTAAACGAATGAACAACGAAATTATCCGTGGTTTGAAATCAAAACGCCGCGGCACAAAATAAATTAGGCCGCGGCTATAATCAAATATAAAGCCAACCACGTCCCGGCGTAATGTTTACTTGCCGCAGCTAGAAATGAACGAACCACGGAATTATCCGTGGTTCGAAAGAACCATGTAAACATTACTTGCCGCGTAATGTTTACACGCCGCGGGTGTTTTCAAAATTTCAAAATTAAGCCTCTGCTTGAAGAAACATGCCGCAACATCGTTTCAAGTAGGCCGCGACATTGTTTTCTTAAAGCCGCGGCGTAAAGTAATTACGAACGACGGAAATTTCCATCGTACGTAGTATAGATCCGCCGCGGCGTGTTTTTGGAAGCCGCGGCGTAAACTGTATTCCAAAATGTTGTATTTGTTTTGGGCGACGGTTTTTAAGCATTGTTGAAAAAGACACTAAAAAAAACCGGGCGATTTTTTGAAAAAATTCGCCCGGTAACTTTTTATCATCTTTCTAATACCGATAGAACCTATAATTAATAATTAATATTTTATTAAATTATAAAATATAAATTAAATTTTTTATTAAAAGAATTAATCCATAATATTAAAACAAAATATTAATACATTAAAATATCATCGGTTAAAGATTATACGATCGATACGTACAAAACATATAATCCACCATACAAAATTCACCGTTCAAATATAAACAAAAAAATCCAAAATATGTTCTAATCTTCATCGTCATAGTTAGCAAACTTTGATAGCACATACATACCTAAATCTACATTCAATCCATGTATTTCGCTTACACTATAATTAAGTTTGCTATCGACGAAATTCATACCATTTCTCACAACGTCGTGCATGAACTACATGACGTAATATCCGCATTCATGATTTCCCGGTTGTTTCGAACATCCTTTTGAATTCACCGTTTTTATCAACGAGGGTGTCATGAGGCAGGTGTTGTGATTAACCTTGAATATGTCTTCAATACTACAAAAAAAGAAGAAGTAAAGAATTCATATAACTTAAACATAAAAATGAATATGTTTTAGAATACTTACTTTTGGAAAAATTGCTCTAAGTGGCTATTTAAACCGCTTGAATTGGGGAGAGAATCAAACTTTGCTACGGTAGCCTTCCAAGGGTTAAAAACAAGAAGAATCAAATGGTGACGACTATAGTAAGGCATTAACCACCTTTTTGCCATTCTTGCAATTTTGTATAAGTTTGTAGTATCGATCAACATCAAGTTTTAATGCATTTTTCTTAGCGTCTCCTACTTTTGTGTTGGATCCGATGTCTTCATATGGCGGAAGAAAACCATAAATGTCCGGATTGCGAATGTGATTTTCTTGCAAATAACTACAAATAAAAATAAGGGATAATAGCGACAACAGTGGCCAAAGTTAGGCAAAGTGTGCAAATAAGTGGCCAAACCGATTTAATATCGGCATAAGTAGCCAAAGTTTACCAAACCGTGGACAGTACAAATTCCATCCATTTCATGTCAACGCCGTTAGCGACGTCATTTCCACAAGTGTTGAGCTTTGGCCACTCATTGTAAGTTAGAGCCGGGACTAAATTGAGATTTAGTAATATTATTTTATTGAGATTATTAATTTATATGAAATTTTACTGGACGAAGTAGTCTTTCAGTCTATAATGCCAAGGCTTCGTGGTTAATAGTTTGGCAAACCAAGAAGGTCATATTAACCCCGAAAAAAGTGATCCAAAAATGTATTTGACCTAAAGTTTCAGGGTATGTGCGACCAAATATTTTTCCAACCCAATAGTAAAATCCTTACCATAGTTTTAAAAAAATAAAAAATTTAACAGTAGCATCAATGATTTGATATGGGTTTTGAGATTAGTGAAAGTGACTAATACCTTTTTGTTCTATTTCTTGTTCCGTAAGATGGTTTTCTTTTTATTTTTCTATTTCGACCCCTAAATCATGATCAGGTAATTTGTATAGGGCCGAGAACCTCAAAAATTTGTTAGTACTTTCTATCCCGTATCCTGGTGAACCAAACAAAGCGTAAGTCTTCCAAGCATGGAGAAACTAAACTAATCACCAGTAACCCCTACATTTCGCGCAAAGTTAACAAAAATGGTTTTTTTTCGTAAGTTATGTGTGGTGATTTCAAATGACTAAGTTTATAAAAGCATAGTACAATAAAATTTCATAGAATTAATAATATTAATAAAATAAAATAATGGTCCCTAACAATTAAATATATAGAGGTTTTATGGTAGGCCGAGTGTGCAAATAAGTGGCCAAAGCTCAACACTTGTGAAAATGACGTGGCTAACGACGTTGACATGAAATGGATGGAATTTGTACTTACCACGGTTTGGTAAACTTTGGCTACTTATGCCGATATTAAATCGGTTTGGCCACTTATTTGCACACTTGGCCTAACTTTGGCCACTTTTGCCGCTATTATCCCTAAAAATAACAATAATAAATGTATAACAAATAATCAATAATTTATATATTTAATAATTATGAAATCGCAAATGAAAATGGAAACATACCTTTGACAAATCATTATCCATAGTACGGTCAAGTCTTGGGAGAGGAGAAATTCACGTGTATCGTCAAAATTCAACAACGGAGCGAAATCACACAAACTCTTATCAAGCTCAACTGCTATTTTCTTTCCCTTTGCAAGCATATAGTCGTTTGCATAACACGCTAACGCTCTCAATCGAGGATTAACATGGTTCAAGTTAATCTTTTGAGCCATTTCATTGTAATACAAACTTTTGGCTACATTTTTGGGCTTAGGTTTGGGAGCTTGATTACATTTGGAGTTTAATTCTCCAATAAGGGACACTGGCCAAGACACAAAGGTCCCCACCTCGTCATCAATGGTTTCGATCCATTGAACTGATACCCGGAGAGGAATAGGGTCTTTAGACATCGACACTTCTACTAACACCCGACGATGATCTCTATCCAACCGTATGTTGTGAATTTTCTCGCCAACCTCTCCATTTTTTAGGAACACCTTCCCGGTAGCGACGTGCTCAACGATTCCCTCCGAAAAAAGGAGAAAAAAATCAACACCTTCATTAAATGAAATGGGTGTATTTGGAATAGACGACGCCGGATCAACCGCGGAAATTCCGCCAATACCTAGAATAGGTCCTTTTGAAACCAAAGGCGAGCTCTTTGCCTTTTTAGTTTGAATTTGAACGTTCGCAAGCTCCGGTGAGGGAGCAATCGATTGACTAGCGCAACTTTGCACATTAAAAGATTTGATATTCTCTCTATTCGGTCCTTTCGAAAGGAACCCTTTACGCTTAGCCTTTTTTGCGGGAATTTGACCTTCATCAAGTTGCACATTAACCGGCGCTACGGGAGTAAACGGTGGCCTTCCCGGACTTTGCACATCACAAGGCTCGTTACTCCCTAGACTCGGTCCTTTTGAAATAAAATTTTTGCCCTTAGCCTTTATTGTAGGAGTCGATCGTCATCAAAATTCAATTCAATCGGTGCTAAAGGAGCAAGAGGTTGACTTACCGGACTATGCGCATCGAGTGGTTCATTACTACCTTGAATATTTCTTGAAGATGATCCTTGGATCATTTGTTCCACTTTAGCCTTCCATTCCTCAATAGCCGCATCTCTCGCTTCCGACTTGACTTTTATATCTATAATTTTGGCTAGGAGACTTTGAACGAGGGGATTCGTTGAGTCTTTGGCTTGTTTGTAACATGCTCGCTTTGAGACGTATTTGGATTGTCCCCGAACTCGTCCGGGATGTTCTTTCTTCCCAAAGCTCTTGTCAAAATATCGTCTTCCTCATCGTCGTCCACAACTTGAGTGGTACATTCAACCTAATAACAAAATGAATTATTACAAATATTTAAGTCAATAATATACAAATAACATCAAGATAATTTATATATATATATATATATATAACTATATAACATAAACTCATTGCACTTACTATTTTATTCACAATAGGCTCTAGATTTGGATCATTTAATGAACCATCCTCATTATGCCTCATTTCGATCCAAAGTTCCGGCTTTGTCACCCATACGCCATTTTTTTCAAACTACAAAACAATGGAAAATGTTATTCAATTATAGACAATAGATTAAATTTAAAATATAAAATTAAAACCCTTACTAGAATTTGATCGAGCTTCCGATATCCGTTTCGATCCGATCTAGAGGGGTACTTAACGAGAGCCCTATTAGCTTTGTTTTGATCCGAGACTTATTTGAACTCATCGCTTAATCTAATATTAACAAACTCCTCCCAATGTTCGTCCGTGATGCTCGTGTAATACTTCTTAACAATATCCGGTCGCTCGAAGATTCTTTTATCATTCGGATCTCTCTTGAATAGGGTAGAGAGATCATACCGGAAGTATCTTGCCGATTCCCCGGCACAAGATAAACACATCTTCATGTACTCGTTCGGAATAACAAATGCTTGTTGGATTTCATTCCATATCCTATGTTTCACCTTTTTTAAACTCTTCAATCTCCAATCGGATATAGTAATTGGAATAAATTCCCGAGCAAGAAAACCAATCCAACTAGCTAAAAGATCATCATCTCTTCCATCCGGTTGTTTTTTCTCATCAAATCTCATAAGTATGTTTTCCCCCTTATGCTTTAAGATAGTGATACTTTTCATGAGGTTCACTTTTCTTTTTCCTTCTCCTCTAAGTTTTCTTCTATATTTTGCTACTTCATCATTTTTGCTAAGAACTGGAAATAAATAAAGTAATAAATTATCAATTTTAAATACTAGATAGATTCAATGAAATACAATACCTTAAACAAAATAACAATACTACTAACCGGGCGTAGTTTCTTCTTCATCGGATGATGACGTTTCTTCTCGATCGGTTGATGGCCTAGTTACTTCTCGCTCCGACATATTCAAGTAGTAGCTAACTTTCCTAAATATATATTTGACTCGTTTTTAAAATTCATAAACATCAAATAACTCAAGACAACAAATACATTTCACTACAAACATTCAAGACAACAAATGCATAAAAACAACATTTCATGGCAAACATAAAAACATTTCATGGCAAATATTAACAAAATGCAATACATATGTAATATTGAATAAGGATAGGATTCTAACCTTGTTAGAATCAATAACTCGGAGTTAGGGAACGGGGTAGGACTTAGCTTGTTAAAGGAACAAGATGAAGCACACCTCAACGGAGTTAGGGCACGGCAATTGATACGTCGGCGGCGGAGAACGGCGGGGCACGGCGGAGCACGGCGATGGCGATGTTATGGGAGAAAATAAAAGAGAGAGAGGAAGAAGAGAGAAGAGAGAAGAGAGGAGAGTTAAAGAAAAAGAGGGAAGGAATAGGGCTGAAATCTGAGAAAAATGGAGGAAAATCAGGTTAAAATCGAATAAAAAATTTCAAAAATGGCTTTGGACAATAGAATAACGCAACCGTTGTCTGAAAATCCCGAAACATGTCGCGGCTTAACCTTAACCTGCCGCGGCATAAACCTACGTGGAAAAATACACGCCAGGGCGTGGTTTATATAAGCCGGGGCACATTGAGGTTCAAAATAACACCGACTCTGTATAATTTTGGGATGTAAATACGCCACGGCATGAAATAAATGAGCCGGGGCTCGTACCTGTACGCCGCGGAAGTTACATATTATACCGCGGCATACACCTCGGCCTTCCGGTCATGTCACGACCTCTTTTACGTACGCCTCAGCAAGATTTGGCCTCCAGAAAGCACGCTCTCTGTATAATTTGTCCGCAATTTATGCCGCGGCACTATATAAGCTTGCCAAGGCTTTCTTTACTCATGCCAAGGCGTAGATATACTTAAGCCGCGGCGTCATATTGAATTTACCTATGTACCTTATGCTATATATGAAACTCGCCATGGCTTGTCTTGAAACGCCGCAGCATTTCGTATTTTGTATGATACACGCCGTGGCACGTTCTTTACAAGGCCGCGGCACGTTAAGGTTTAACTAACACAGACTCTTCGATATTTTGGTATGTAAATACGCTGCGGCACAAAAATCAACGAGCCGAGGCTCGTCTGCGAACGCCTCGGCATGTGTGACATTACCACGGCATAACCTGATTTAACGCGCGCGTAAAAATTTGGTTTGGTTTATGTGTTTAGTTTTTGTTTAAGTATGCCGCGGTGTTGTTGTACTACGCCTCGGCCTTTCTGGCATGCCAATGCCTATTCTTTGTACGCCGTGGCATTGCTTTGTCTGCAGAAAACGCATGCTCTCTGTATAATTTCTATGCAATTTATGCCGCGGCATGAACTCAATACGCCGATGCTTTATGTACATATGCCAAGGCGTCGGTATGTATAAGCCGCGGTGTCCCTTTTAATTCACCTATATACCCTCTGCCCTATGCAACTCGCCGCGGCCTGTTTGCTTAAACGCCGCGGCATTGTTTTCTCGTATGAAACGCGCCGCGGCACTTCCTAAAAAGGCCGCGGTATTGAGTACAAAATGAACCAAATTTACATTTATTTAACAAACTTATTTATAACAACAATTGTTCAGTCAATTTTCAAACAGTAAAATTTTAAAAGATAACTAGCAAACCACAATAATCGAGCTCCCAAATATCTTCTACATAGCCAAAATAGCTCATAAAAGCTTGTTTTGGATTTTTATCCTTGGCCGGCGCAACATGGACTCTTTCCACAAAGAATGTAACACCACTATTTTGTACGGGGTGTTTTTCGTCCCTTTCCCTTGTGTAAAACGTGTACCCGTTAACGTACCATGACGCATACCTTGTAACTACTTGTGAAGGCCCGCTAGAGATCTTCAATAATGTCTCATCTAAATTCTTTCTTCTTGTATAACAATATTCATCGATCCACTTTGCAACGTACGGTTATGCTCTTCTTTTAGCCATTTTTTGTTTCTTGACTTTTTCGGATAAGTAGACCTTAACTCATTCATATGCACATCGATAAAGGGTTCCACGACGTCTAAATTGTGCAACACATGGAGAACGGCTTGCTCCCATTCTTTTCGGTTGACAGTTGAAGGATTTGCTGTGCATAAAAACATCAAAATAAATATTATATTCAACACGTAATCTAAATATTAACATCGTATTTATTTATAAAAAATCATAATAATTACCTGCAGATAAGCCTTTGGATTCTGCTTTGGCTAATTTGGGAACACCAATTGGCCGATTTCTCGGGAAATACTCTACACAAAATTCAACCGACTCTTCTGCCATATATCCTTCGACAATGCTCCCATCTGCTCCATTGTAATTCTTCACGTACCCTTTCAAGACTTTCATATACCGTTCAATTAGATACATCCACCGTAGAAATATAGGTCCACATAACTTCACTTCCCGTACTAGGTGAACGGTTAAGTGAATCATGATGTCAAAAAATGAGGGTAGAAAGAACATCTCGAGCATACATAGTGTTTTTACCAAGTCGGCTTGCAACTCGTCAAGACCTTCAACCTTAATAGTTTTGGAGCAAATTTTGTTGAAAAATTCACATAACTTTGAAATTGCGAATCGAACTTCCTTTGGCAAAAACCCTCGCAATGCAAGAGGCAGTATTTGTTGAAGCAACATATGACAATCGTGAGTCTTTATTCCGATAAGTCTCAAATCTTTCATAGATACAAACCTCTTGTAGTTCGAAGAATGACCTTCCGGAACTTTTATCGCCGCAAGCCATCCACAAAGCTTCCTTCGCTCCGCTCTCGATAAAGTGTGGACAGCCGGTGGTAGTAATGTCTTCTTTCCAGCCATTTTAGGATGCAAATCCGGTCTTATACCCAATTCAACGAGATCTTGTCGAGCATTTTTCCCGTCTTTTGTTTTATTTGGATCGTCAAGCAATGTACCAACAATCGCTTCACATACATTTTTTCAATGTGCATAACGGGAGCTCGTAGAAGATTGATACTTTTTTGAACGGTCTATCTTCAAATTTCTTTTGCTTCCTCTTACCACTCGACGTTCTTTTTCCAAGCACTTCATAAGTCTCTTCACAAATCAGTTTATAGACAACTTCACCGTTCAAAAATTTTGGAGGAGGTCGATGTTGTTGATGTCCATTAAACTTTTTTTCTTTCTTTCTGTACGGGTGATCTCTCGGTAAAAATCTCCTACGGTCGAGAAAAACTGTTTTCTTCCCATGTTTCAACCGGATTGAAGATGTATTTTTGATGCAGACTGGACAATCAATAGAACATTTCACCGAGTAACCAGACAAGTTCCGTACGCTGGGAAGTCATTGATTGTCCACATTAACATTGCTTTCAACTTGAACACTTCGCGTCGGTAAGCATCGTTGATCTCAATTCCTTCGTTCCACATCATCTTTAGATCATCGACCAAAGGTGCCAAGTAGACGTCGATGTCATTTCCTGGTTGGCTCGATCCCGAAATTAAAAGAAATCAACATCAAGAACTTCCGCTTCATACACAACTTCGGAGGGAGATTGTAGTTGCAAAGTATTACCAGCCAAACACTATAGCGACTACTCATGTTACCAAAATGATTCATCCCGTCTGTTGTTAAACCGAGACACAAATTCCTGGGTTCTGAGCTGAAATCCGGATACCGAGTATCAAAAATTTTCCACTGTGAAGCATCACAAGGGTGTCTTAAAATGCCATCATTACTCTGATTTTTTTAGTGCCAAACCATGTTCTCCGCGTGATTAATATTGTTAAACATGCGTTTGAGGTGGGTTAATGAGGGAATCTACTATAATACTTTATGCGGAACCTCTTTGATACCGTCATGTGGCTCCTTTCCTGTCTTCCACCTTGACCCATTGCACAGTGGACATTCACTTAATTATGTATGCTCGTTCCTATACAGTACGCAATCTTTTGGACATGCATGAAACTTTTTAAACTTTAAACTAACAAGCCCAGTGTCTTTTTTGCCGCATATATTCCTGTCGGAACTTTATTACCGGCCGGCAACATTTCACGAAGGAGTTCCAACAATTGCGTAAAGCTAGAATTTGTCCAACTTCCTGCCGCCTTTAAATGGGGTAATGATACCAAAAACCCTATTTTCGTTGTGTTACTCCCATCATACAAAGGCGCTTCGAAATCTCCCACCATCGACTCTAATAATTGCGGTCTTCCCAGAAAATTATAGTCGATATCATCCATCAAACCTCCAATGTCATCGGCTTCGTCTTCGCCTTCTTCTTCTTCAACTAAATCATTGAATCTTTTACCACGCATCTTTTTTCCATGAAAGTACCAATGATCATAGGAACTCATAATACCAATAGCTAACAAATGCGATTTGACTACTTTCATAGATTTCGAAACTAAATTTCCACATAAAAGACAAGGACACCTAATCAAATCTCCTTCTTCAAAGTTTAAACGTACAAAATCCATAAATTCTTGAACACCATGTCGGTAATCATCGCTCATTCTATTTTTTGTCATCCATTCCCTAAATGCCATATTGCAAATAAAGAATTTGAAGATTAAATGCCGTTTTCTTCCGTGACGAAGCACCGAGCCCGAATTCGAAATCGAAGGAAAGTCGCTTAAGGGAGAAAAAAATAGGGTTTTTAGAGTTATGGTGTAAGCGAAGTATGCTGCAGCGTGATGTAAATTACGCCACGGCATGTTGATCTATTATCGACCCTTTTTTTTTAGAGATTCTCGATCAAATTTGATCTGTCGGGGAAGATTTTTCCCGATTTACGCCGCGGAATTATTACCACGGCATATATTCCTGCCGCGGCATAATGTGATACAAACTCGGTCGAATTTGTTCTAATCTCGGGGAAGATTTTTCCTTGTTTACGCCGCGGCATGGTGACAGTAAGCCGAGGCTTTTATGTTTCATGCCTTGACATTTGTTACATAATGCCGCGGCATACTTCTTTCATTTACAATTATACCCACTAGAAACGCGCCGCGGTCTTTAATTTATTAGCCGCGGCTTTCATCATTTATCAGAGGGCATAATGGTGACAAACTTCAATGTGGCGCGGCTTATTGTTAATACGCCGCGGCGTGTTCGTGCTGACGTAAAAATGGCTATATTTTTACTAGCTACTAGGGTTAAATTTATTACCTTCCAACGGTTATAAACGGTTATATTTGCGAAAATAGTTTAAAAAACTTATAATTCATAACTTTTTTCTATACATACATAACTTATATTTTAACCCATACAAAATATCTTGTCTACAAAAATTGAAAATTATTATGGATGATCATCCGTCTTTTGTCGGTAATGGCCCAGTTGTTATTGTTTCGTCCTCTTCTTCGGCTTCTTCCGATGATGACAACGATCACCAGGTAAATCTATTAGAGGATAAGGTGGTCCCAGAAACAAATTCCGATGATACGGTGGTCCCTGAAACAAACTCTGATTCGGAAGTCCCAGAAATTATAAACTCGAGTGATACTATAGTCCTAGAAACAAATTCTCAAGAAAGCGTTCAATATTCCGAAGAAACTGTAGAGTCTGAAATACCTCCAGGTCAGATTCGCACCGCTCTTTCCGTTGCTTCAAGCCGCACAGGAGGTAATGGTGGATCACAATTTTCTTCATCGTGGGAGACAGACTTCCATATAAAGTATGAGTGGAATAGCTCGACTCAAAATTTAGATAAGCACACTAAATAGAGAAATATATTCGCTTCGTGCTCATGCCGTGCGTTGTCTTAGAAAACATTGTATTTAAATATTTATTGTTTTACGTTTTTTAATTGTATTGTTATTATTATGTGACAAATGTAGCTTTAAATTGTAATGGAGTTGTAATGTGGCACTTATCATAATGTACTTGTAATGTGCTGTAATGTGGTACTTGTAATGTGTTGCAATGCGGTACTTATCATAATGTACTTGTAATGTGTTGTAATGTGGTACTAGTAATGTTTTGTAATGTGGTACTTTTCATATGTGGTACTCGTAATGTCGAATTATTGATGATAATCATGTATTTATAATATAAACATATGTATTCATAATTCTATATATTTTATAATTAATCACATATGTATTTTCACATATTTGTATGAAACGCATAATAATTACAGCTTAATTTTATAGGTTTAAAGTTTAGGGTTTTAAGTTTAGGAAAATTTATAAAAATTAATTCATAACGCCGCGGCGTATTATTAAAAATCCGTGGCATGACCTATTGAACCATGGCTAATAACCGTAGTCGAAGTCACGCCATGGCATGTTGAAAACTATGCCTCGGCCTTTAAACAATCGCCGTGAAAGAATAATGATAAGGTTGCAGCATATAATGACTTACAGAATCCATGCTCTCTGTATAATTTGAAACAACATACATGCCTCGACGCGGCATCCCCAAGCCAAGGCTTCCTCGGCCTTGCCAAGGCATGGGTAACAGAATGCCGCGACTTATCTCTTCTGTTTACCAATATACCCTCATAATTATGCAACTCGCCGAGGCCTTTTTTGATGATGTCGCGGCGAGTTGCGTAATCCAAAGGGTATATTGGTTATCATATTAATTGTAAATTCTAGGGTTTAAGTTTAGGGTAAAATTGTAAGAATTAATTAAAACACGCCGCGGCTTATTGTGAAGAAGCCACGGCTCTATGTCAAACGTCGGATATATCCGTTGCAGAAACTTAACACGCCGCGGCTTTCTGTCGCTGATACAAAAACGGCTAGTTTTTTTTTTTCACCCGAATCATTACCTCACAACAGTAATAAACGGCTATATTTGTCAAAATAATGTTAAAAACGTTAAAATTCACACAAATCTTCTATTTAAAAATATACTTGCTCACATTTTATTCTATTGTTCACCAAATTTATCCTTACATTCAAAAATATCATCACTTTTCTTAGTTATGGATGATCCGTCTCGTTTCGGTTTATCATCGGAATATCACCAATTCTTTGTCGTGTATTCCTCTTCCTCCGATGATGATAGTTTTTCCATGGAAACAAGTTCCAATAATACTATTGTCATCTCCTCCGACGACACCGAGGAGTTTGAAATGCCTCCGAATCCAACTCTAAATCGGACCTCTCGTGCCGGTGGGCCACGACCGACGAGGGGGCGTGGGCATGGGCGTGGACGTGGTAGGCCACCGTCTTTACTATGGGAAACATATTTTCAAATGAGGCTCAAATGGAACAATGAGACTCAAACTCAAGATAGGTACGCGAAATGCAAATGGTGCCGACAAGAGATTCTCGCAATCGTTGAACGAGGCACAACTCATTTACGTCGACATGCCAATCGTTGTCGTAGTTTAGGTATTGGTGACGAATTATGATTTTAATTGTTGTAGTTTTATTAATATAATATTGAATTGTTGTGAGTTATTTTGTTATTTCAAAAGTATTAAATGTAATGTTGAATTGTTGTGAGTGATTTTGTTGTTTTAAAACTATTAAATGTAATATTTAATTGTTGTAAGTGATTTTGTTGTTTTAAAATTATTAAATGTAATTTTTAATTGTTGTAAGCGATTATGTTGTTTTAATATTAAATGTAATGTTGAATTATTCTAAGTGATTTTGTTGTTTTAAAATTAATAAATGTAATGTTGTATTTTATATATTTTTTAATTTTTCAAATGAATGAAGTATGACACTGGCCGCGGCACAATGTTAACAATGTTGTGGCATGACCTATTGAACCATGGCTAACAACCGTAGTCGAAGTCACGCCAAGGCATGTTGAAAAATATGCCTCGGCCTTTAAACAATCGCCGCGGCAGAATGTTACTAACGCCGCGGCATTTAATGACTTACAGAATCCATGCTCTCTGTATAATTTGAAACAACGTACATGCCTCGGCACGAGATCCCCAAGCCGTGGCTTCCAAGGCCATGCCAAGGCATGGGTAACATAATGCCGCGACTTATCTCTTTTGTTTACAAATATACCCTCGTAATTATGCAAATAGCCGAGGCCTCTTTTGATGATGCCACAGTGAGTTGCGTAATCCAGAGGGTATATTGGTAGATTACAATCAAGCCACGGCGTGCTCATTTAAATGCTGCGGCATGATAAGTAAATTTACAATGTAATTATTAGTTATCATATTAATTGTAACACAATTTTACTCAATTATATTATCTTATTAATAAACTATGAATATGTTGATAATTTTATTTAAAAAAAAAACAAAATAATGCAATTAATAATCTTGACTAAATAATCGTTCAAACAAAAAACACAACATTGTATATTAATTAAATAATTGTTCAAATCAAAAACATAAAAATAAACATAATTACAGTTTAATTTAATGGGTTTAAAGTTTAGGGTAAAATTGTAAAAATTAATTAAACACGCCGCGGCTTATTGTGAAGAAGACACGGCTCTATGTCAAACGTCGGATATATCCGTTGAAGAAACTTAACACGCCGCGGCATATGTTATCTATGCCGCGGCTTTCTGTCGCTGACCCAAAAAAACGGCTAGTTTTTTTAATCCCAAATTATTACCCCACAACAGTAACAAACGGCTATATTTGTCAAAATAATGTTTAAAACGTTAAAATTCACACAAATCTTCTATTTAAACCTATACTTGCTCACATTTTATTCTATGTTTAATCAAATTTATCCTTAGATTCAAAAATATCATCATTTTTCTTTGTTATGGATGATCCATCTCGTTTCGGTTTGTCATCAGAATATCATCAGGGCTTCTTTGTCGGGTTTACCTCTTCCTCTTCCTCCGATGATGATACTTTTTCCATGGATACAAGTTCCAATGATACTATTGTCATCTCCTCCGACGACACCGAGGAGTTTGAAATGCCTCCGAATCCAACTCTAAATCGGACCTCTCGTGCCGGTGGGCCACGACCGACGAGGGGGCGTGGGCGTGGACGTGGTAGGGCACCGTCTTTACTATGGAAACAGATTTAATGGAACAATGAGACTCAAACTCAAGATAGGTACGCGAAATGCAAATGGTGCCGACAAGAGATTCTCGCAATCATTGAACGAGACACAACTCATTTACGTCGACATGCTAATATTTTTCGTAGAGATTTAGGTATTGATGAAGAATTATGATTTTAATTGTTGTAGTTTTATTAATATAATAATGAATTGTTGTGAGTTATTTTTTTATTTCAAAAGTATCAAATGTAATGTTGAATTATTTTGAGTGATTTTGTTGTTTTAAAACTATTAAATGTAATATTTAATTGTTGTAAGTGATTTTGTTGTTTTAAAATTATTAAATGTAATGTTTAATTGTTGTAAGCGATTATGTTGTTTTAATATTAAATGTAATGTTGAATTGTTCTAAGTGATTTTGTTGTTTTAAAATTAATAAATGTAATGTTGTATTCTATATATTTTTTAATTTTCCAAATGAATGAAGTATGAAACTGGCCGCGGCACAATGTTAACAATGCCGTTGCATGACCTATTGAACCATGGCTAACAACTGTAGTCAAAGTCACGCCAAGGCATGTTGAAAAATATGCCTCGGCCTTTAAACAATCGCCGCGGCAGAATGGTAGTAACGCCGCGGCATATAATGACTTACAGAATCCATGCTCTCTCTATAATTTATAACAACATACATGCCTCGGCATGGTATCAGCAAGCTTTGGCTTCCTAGGCCATGCCAAGGCATGGGTAATAGAATGCCGCGACTTATCTCTTCTGTTTAACAATATATCCTCATAATTATGCAACTCGCCGAGGCCTTTTGTGACGATGCCGCGGCGAGTTGCCTAATCTAAAGGGTAAATTGGTAAATTAAATTGAAGCCACGGCGTGTTCATTTAAATTCCGCGGCATGATAAGTAAATTTACAATGTAATTATTAGTTATCATATTAATTGTAACACAATTTTACTCAATTAAATTATCTTATTAATAAACTATGAAAATGTTGATAATTTTATTTTTAAGAAAACAAATTAATGCAATTAATAATCTTAACTAAATAATCGTTCAAACAAAAAACACAACATTGTAATATTAATTAAATAATTGTTCAAACCAAAAACATAAAAATAAACATAATAAGTAATTGTATTGTTAAAATTATGTGAAAATTTAGCTTTAAATTGTAATGGAGTTGTAATGTGGTACTTTTCATATGTGGTACTTGTAATGTGGAATTGTTGATGATAATCATGTATTTATAATATAAACATATGTATTCATAATTCTATATATTTGTATTTAATCTCATATGTATTCTTACATATTTGTATGAAACGCATATTAATTACAGTTTAGTTTTATGGGTTTAAAGTTTAGGGTTTAAGTTTAGGGTAAAATTGTAAAAATTAATTAAACACGCCCCGGCGTAATGTGAAGAAGCCACGGCATGACCTATTGAACCATGACTAATAAGTCGAAATCACGCCACGGCATGTTGAAAACTATGCCTCGGCCTTTAAACAATCGCCGCGGCAGAAAGGTTGTAACGCCGCGGCATTTAATGACATCAGAATCCATGCTCTCTGTATAATTTGAAACAACATACATGCCTCGGCATGGTATCCGCAAGCCGTGGCTTACTAGGCCATGCCAAGGCATGGGTAACAGAATGCCGCGACTTATATCTTCTGTTTAACAATATATCCTCATAATTATGCAACTCGCCGAGGCCTTTTGTGATGATGCCGCGGCGAGTTGCCTAATTCAGAGGGTAAATTGGTAAATTAAATTGAAGCCACGGCGTGTTCATATAAATGCCGCGGCATGATAAGTAAATTTACAAAGTAATTATTAGTTATCATATTAATTGTAACACTTTTTAACTCAATTAAATTATCTTATTAAGAAACTATGAAAATGTTGATAATTTTATTTTCAAAAAACAAAAAATAATGCAATTACTAATCTTAACTAAATAATTGTTCACACAAAAAACACAACATTGTAATATTAATTAAATAATTGTTAAAAAAAACATAGTAATATTAATTAAATAATTGTTCAAACAAAATAAACATAATAAGCAATTGTTCAAAAGTAATAAACATTATAAACAAAATAAATATATACAAGTCCTAATCTTGGAGCGTGTGCTAGTTATTCTCGACTTCGTTGTTTATTTCGTCGGGGTTTGCGGGGATCTCTTGGTTGCCGGGGTTGGGGGGATCTCGGGGTTCTCGGGGTTGACGGGGTTCTCGGGGTTGGCCGGGTTCTCGGGGTTCTCGGGGTTGTTGGGGATCTCGGGGTTCTCAGGGTTGTCAGTGATCTCGGGGTTCTCGGGGTTCTCGGGGTTCTCGGGGTTGTCGGGGTTGTCGGTGTTCTCGGGGATCTCGGGGCTCTCGGGGTTCTCGTTATCGTTGTCCTCGCCCACGTTCTTGCCGCCGTTCTGACCCTCACCGTTCTTGACCTCGTTGTTCTTGCCTCCTTCAGCAAATGCCGGCTCAGGATACTGATTAGGATATCCTGCTGGCCACGGCATTGGTGGAAACTGATTTGGCGCGTCGAATCCTGGGTAAATTTTACAGATTGCATTTATTCATTAAAAACATATCAATACATATGTAATATTGATCAAGGATAAGATTCAAACCTGGATAGATACCCGGCCAGAAGGACCGACAATATGCGGTGAACTCCAGCAGACTACGCACACCGTGAGCCACGAAGGCTCTCATTGGCGGAGCATCGTAGTTAAGCTCACGCATTGGGGGGGCGGCAACAGGCGGCATCTCAACATCCTAAACCATGAAATTCAAGCAAGATTAGATTAATATTAAATCAATTATAAAAAATTAAGCAAATGAAGCTACAATTTTACCCGATTTTCAGGTACAAACGCTGGCTCCTCATCTTCGGGTTCTTTCAAACTCCGGATCCAGGCCGCGTCCATCTTCTTTCCATACGGCATCGCAATGTCGAGTTCATTATCCTTGATCTAAACGATAGTTTCAAAAATAGATTAAATCAATATTGATACAACTGAATTTCACAACTAAACTTATACACAAATGAAGCTATACTTACCCCGGTGTTTGTGCAGAGAGCTGTGATAAGGAACGGGAAGCGCAATGAGCTCTTCGACTGCTCGTACACCATGCTACGCATGTTGGTGAATATGAAACGACCGACGTCGATATTCGATCCCCTAACTCCGGCGTAGATCAACTTGAGAAAATCGAACTGCAACTCCGTGAAGTGCAAGTGCGGGTATAGGTTGCTCCCAAAGAAGTACATCCACACTTTGGCTTTGATTAAGCTGACTTTTGACCAGCCTCGCCTCTCCGCCCTTCTCGTGCCATTGAGCTCCGGGTGTAGCAATTGCCGCCGTTATGGCGTCTTAGAACGCTTGATTCAACTCTTGGCCGTCCAAGTAGGTGTGCTCGTTTTCCTCGTCCGTCAAATTGCGGGTTCTGAGGAACGCATTTATGATTCGAGGATTGATCTCGAATCGAGTACCCCGAACACTAACAAACCCGATTGCTGACTCATCGGGAAGAGTTGCATAGAATTCGTGCACCAGGACACTATTCGCCTGGATCTTTGGTTGGAGTATGAAATTCTCCCAACCGCGCTCTATGATGCTCCTATTGAGATCTTCGCCGAGTTCTCCCATATCTGAGATCGGGAATTTGGCAAATCCCCGCTCTGGGCATATTTTTCGCGTTCTAATTTGTAGAAATCTTTTCTTGGCTGCTTCGGTGTTGAAGTTCGGTGTTTCAATGGGAGGTGGTGGATCAACTGGAAGATCCTCCGAGGCCTCTTGGGCTCGGCTCCCGGATCCGCGAACCACTAAATAACCACTTGCTCTTTTTTTTTTGGGTGCCATTTAAACCTATAAAAAAGATAACGTCACATATTAAATTATTAATTTCAAGCAAAAAAACTAATCAATATAACTAATTTCAATTCCCAACACCTAATTATTACAAAACGAATTTCAAAACCGAATTTCAATACGCAATTTCAAAACTAATCCAAATTTTTAAAACGCAATTTCAATACGCAAACCTAATTTTAAAACGCAATTACAATACCCAAAACTAAATTTCAATTCGCAAAACCTAAATTCAATACCCAATTAATTTCAAAACCTAATTACAAAATCTAATTTCAAATCCTAATTTCACTCACAAAATCAAAACCTAATAACAAAAGCTAATTCCATCTTACAAAACCAATACCTATTTCAAAACCTAATTGAAACTCACAACACCAATACCTAATTTCCAAACCTATTTGAAACTCACAAAACCAATACCATGACCTAATACAAACAATATTCAAAACCTAAATTCAATACCCAATTAATTTCAAAACCTAATTACAATATCTAATTTCAAAACCTAATTTCACTCATAAAACCAAAATCTAATTACAAAAGCTAATTTCATCTCACAAAACCAATGCCTATTTCAAAACCTAATTGAAACTCACAAAACCAATACCTAAATTCCAAACCTAATTGAAACTCACAAAACCAATACAATGACCTAATACAAACAATATTCAAGTATTGATTAAAAAAATGCTATAAAAACGAAGCTTGAAATCTATACTAACGTTGAGAGGTGCGGCGGATTACTTCCCGGCGACGGCTGATGACGGCACTCGCGGCGAAACGACAGCAAGAAAGCGAGGGCGATGGGCTAGGTAAAGAGGCGAGGGAAATGGCGAGGGTGGGAGCGGGAACGACGGCGAGGGCGAGGGCGAGAGGCACGGCGAAAGCGAAGGAGTCGAGGAGTCGAGAGGTACGGCGCAAATGAGAAAATGAGGAAGTTAGGGTTCGGCTAAATATACGATACACGCCGTGGCTTGTTATTAGTAATGCCACGGCGTGTAATGCCGTGGCATTTTTCAAGACACACCGCGGCATACAAGGGGTTTACTGCGGCTTTATGAATAACAGTTTCATGCTGTCGTTGTGTACCATCCATGCCACGGCGTGTAAGAGATAATGCCACGGCTTATCTCTCTAAAATCACGTGCCGTGGCGTTTTCAATTACACGCCGCAGCGTACTCTGCATGGTATGAACAACGGTTTATAAGGTTTCATCGTGTACCAATAATGTTGTGGTGTTTCATATATAATGCCGTGGCTTATCTCTAAAAATTGACGTGCCATGGAGTATTTCAAGACACGCCGCGGCTTACACTGTGTGGTATGAACAACGGTTTATAGAGTGTCGTTGTGTACCAACCATGCCGCGGCATTTTATACCCGTCGCGGCTTATAAACATATTAATGACACATTTTCAACAATAGAAAATATATCCGTGGTAAATTTGAGAGTGTGCCGCGGCGTGTTTACGCGTGCCGCGGCTTAATTCGATTTTCAACCATGGAAAAAAATTTACATGGTAGAAACTTGGATTTCGACCATGGATTAAAAAATCCATGGTTGAAACTCCGTGGTAGGATCAACAATTTGTACTAGTGGGAATTGATGTTAGACACAGATTGGTGTGTTTGGCTACTTTAGCCACTATTTATCCGGTTTGGACCTTTATCGACACAATTCTTAAAAGAATGGGTACTTTACCCGCTATTATCCCTATTTTTCTTTAGTTTTCCTTTGGTTTTCTTTAATATCTTATTTATAATAGGGTATCGACTCGACCGCGGAAAAAAAGTACAAGATGAAGATAAAAACAAAAGCAAAACAGAATCAAAATATTGCTACAAATATTCGTTAATAAATAGTTCATGCAAAATTAATAGTTGTATTGTATGCATTTATGATGGAGGTCTCAAAGATGAAATAAAAAGGCTAAAATTAGACAGACTTCTTATATGTACATATATATGTGTTAAGATATGTGTTAAGGTCGGATTTCGCTGAATCTCTCCTTAACACTACTCTTGTCGTTTATCCTAAAAACGACGTAAAATGGAGGCAAGAGGTTCGTTGACTTTCGGTCAACGAAGGAACATTTCATCGCCCATCGAAGAAGTATTCTCGAGGAAAGTGCTCGAGGAGGCGTCCTCGAGGAGGATACCCGATGAAGAAGTCCGAGGAAGTATCCTCGAGGAAGATGCTCGAGGAAGCATCGTCGATAAGATATCCCTCGAGGAAGACACTCAGAGAAGCATGATTAGAAAAGATGCTCGAGGAAGCTTCACTAGTGGGGAGCTGAAGAGACAGAAGGAAGTGCCAGCGGGGATGTGCCAGAGAAGTACGTTCTGACCGCAATAAATGCAGCCAAGGCTTGGTCGTTCAGCTGGCAAAATGTATCCGTACGCGAACTACCTGCTCCAGAGCATGGCAGGCGACAATGTTATTGGAGGTGCGCCTTCATACACTGACAGAGAATATCAGCGGGAGACCACAGACCTTTTCAGAGGGAGGACCACAATACGTCCCAGAGGAAGGACCACGAGAAGATCAACCAAATGAACCGAGCCCTAACTAGGGCAACTCGCCTATAAATAGAAAAGAGGCTTACAACTGTAAGGGATCCGATCCAAGAGTTATCCCAAGAGAAAAACATAGAGAGAAAGCAAGAACTTGTATTCATAAGCTTGTAACCAAGAGAATTCATCAATATACCAAGAGTTTATAGCCATGATCATTATCCTCTCACTGATTCTTAAGACATAAAGGGACTAAACCCGGACTCCTCTCTTTAAACTCGAGGAAGTATCCTCGTGATTGTTTATTGGTATTTTTGCCCTCAACAGTATGTATATATCCACTTCGAACTTAACCTTTACTATTTTCGGGTGATGTTAATGTCAAATTTTGATGACATATAAGTTAATTATAATAAGTATGCATACGAAAATTTTAAAATAAATGGGCAATTAAAAAAATTCCCAAAAATAATTGAAAATAATACGAATAGAAATATGAAAGAAAAAAAAAACTAAATTGTTTACATAATCGCATAATATTAGTAAAATAAATATGATAAATATAAATAATAATATTAGTTCAATAATAAGAAATATTATTGAACTAAGTAATTTCTATAATATTTTAATATTTATATATATTTCATTAGCTCATGAATTTGACTCGATTATTTCATTTAGTGTGGCTATCCAACTATATATATATATATATATATATATATATATATATATATATATTTCTCAAAATCCCTTGCTCACGGTCACTAATTCTAAAATGTTTAAAGACTCCTTTCGCTTTCGATGTCAAACTGTAAGTTTTTTTTTTTTTTTTCTTTCTCTCACCTATTTCTTATCTACAGCTTAGTTTAGTTCTTATTTTGTTAAAATTCAGGGTATCATGTTTTGAAGAAGGCTTTTGCGGTAGGAGACCGAGATGAAATTCTCAATTTCTCGCAGAGAAACCGAAAGCTCGTTGAAACCTCAAACTGTTTATACAGTGGCAAATTCAATGAAAAATTGAAAGTATCATTCATTTTTCTCTTTCTATGATAAAAATAATAATGAACTTTTATTTTATTTTTAATGAACTGAAAAGCATGCTGTAAACTATTTTTACAAATATTCTTTGCGTCTATTTTTTATTCGTTTTATCTTTTTCTAATCATGGTTTTTGTTTGCTTGTTTTATTTTAGTGTCAATCGCGAAGGACGAAGAGGTTTACTTTTAAAGCATCGATGTTGTATAAACAAGCTTGGTCGTTATGTATTTGACTATCCGCAACTGCAAAATCATAATAGTGTTAAATGGGGTTAAACCAAAACCAATTTGCATGCATATACATATTATATATAATTGCATGCAAATTTAAGAGCTATTATTTTTATACATATTCTTTATGTCCATAATTTATATTGATTTATAATTTTATTATTATGAAAATTACCTAAAGTTACTTTCTAAACACACGTACATCATTGATATATATATATATATATATATATAATTTTGGGACAATTTTTAAAATAGAGATGAAGATTATCCTAATGTTTCATATTTTAACTTTTTATATATAAAATCAAATCTAATTTTATGATCGGCTTACCGATGTGTTCTTTCATTTTAAGCATTATTATTTCATTAATGAGTCGAGCCTTCATAACTTCACTTCATGCATGATCAAAACGTATGCTTATTGTTTCACCATACGCTATGAGAATATTATTCTACCCCAGTAAAATTAGCTGGACAATTTTTTTATTAAAGAGTTTCACTCTATAAAGAGGATAAAGAGGATATGAGATGTGTTAATGCGTAAAAATGGCTTTAATTTAGAGTCGGATCCAAGGTTTGGGTCCCGAGATTGACCCGCTAAACATAAGGATGATTTGTTGCTGAGTCAACGTGGGTTGACTAATAATCGTCAAAGCTGGAGGCGATTCCGTCGTCTTGGATGAGTCTCCGGGCTGTCGCTCACGATCCTCGGCGAACTTCCCTCGTGGTGGCAAAGTCCAGTTCAGGGCGAAGCTCCTTGTCCGGGCAAAGTTCTTGTCTTGGCGAAGCTCCTCGTCCGGGCGAAGTCCTTGACTGGGCGAAGCTCCACGTCGGGGCGGAGTCCTTGTCTTGCCGATGCTCCTCGTCGGGGAAAACTCCGGCCTTGATGAAGCTCCGAGCTGGTCTTGATGATTCTTCGTGATCTTCATTCCTTGGCGAGCTCCTATGGCGAGGGAGGACCTGCAAAAAATGTGTAGAATGGGCATGTGCCCCGTCGCTTATGGTTGGGCGAGGCTGCCTACGTATCTCAGTTTAAGAGAATCTGGTCCCACGTAGTTGGGGGTTAGTGATAAACGGCGCGGGGTGAATGACGATGTGGTTTGACTCGTCGGAAGTGTCGTTGTTTGCGGCGGGGGTGACCCTTGGCCCGATGGCTGGGTATTAATTACCGGTGTGATGTGTTCTTCGTTGACCTCGTTGGTGTTGGCGAGCTTATTGTCGAACTTCCCTCGTGTTGGCGAAGTACAGTGAGAGTTTTGACCTGACGAGGTATGCTCATTGTAGAACTTGTCGGGGTAGGTGGCCTCGTCTAACGAGGGGCCTTATCCCGACCAAGGGAAACTCCTTTCTTTGTCGACCTTGTCGGGGTAGGTGGCCTCAGGGACCTTATCCTGACGAAGGGAAGCTCCTTCCTATGTCGACCTCGCAGGTGCATTACTCATTGTGTGTTTTAAAATGTACTAATACATGTATGTTTTAAAAAGTTTGTACAAAATAAAATTTTTGTTAATAATGTTGTCCTAACATTGTTAGTTAGAGCCGAGACTAAAATCGAGATTTTTTTACGAAATTTTAGTCTCGGCTCTAACTAACAATGTTAGGCCAACATTATTAACGAAATTTTTATTTTGTACAAACTTATTAACGAAATCAAGACTAAAATCGAGACTTTTTTTTACGAGATTTTAATCTCGGCTCTAACTAACAATGTTAGGCCAACATTATTAACGAAATTTTTATTTTTTACAAACTTATTTAAACATACATATTTTAGTACATTTTAATCCACACAATGAGTAATTATAAAAAAATTGTGGCTAAATGGGTATTTCGTACCAATTCCTTTAAAAAAATCTAATGGTCCCTAACAATTAAGTATATATAGGTTTTATGTCGAATCTTATAATCGTAAATTGCATGTGAAACCGATAACACATTTTAATGTTTTCAAAATTGAGAGTGATATTCAGCGTTCTAAATTTAAAAAACGGAATCATTTCTTTCCGAAATCAAGTTTTAGTCAAATATTAAGAAAAAGAAAAAAAAATAACAAAAAATATCTAGATAAACCCTAAAAAATACTTTGTAACGTAAAAAAAAGGGATAATAGCGGCAAAAATGGCTAAAGTTAGGCGGAGTGTGCAAATAAGTGGCCCAAGCTTAACAGTTGTGGAAATGATGTGGCAAACGGCATTGACATGAAATGGATGGAATTTGTACTGTCCGCAGTTTGGTAAACTTTGGCTACTTATGCCGATATTAAATCAGTTTGGCCACTTATTTGCACACTTAGCCTAACTTTGACCACTTTTGCCGCTATTTTCCTAAATAAATTAACTAACTTATTTAGTAGTAGACTTTAAATATAGTAAAAAACGGATTATTACTAAAGATTCAAAATTAAATGGTAAACGTGTGACCTTAGATGATTACTAATTTACTATTAATCTTGTATTTAGTAAAATTATTTAAAATAATTATTTCAAAATAAATAATTATGCATCACACTTAAGCATTTAATTAGCTATGCTTTTCTAATTTATAGATCTATAAATTAGATTTAGCATTTATAAATTCTATTTAACTCATTTAAATAGTAAATACAATGGTAAAATACTTTACATAGTTCTAATTATTAATTCCTAAAACCTTTTAGAAATTAATATGAGTTTAAAATTTAATATTAGAATTATGATTATGATAAAAGTATAAACCGTAATCGAGATCCTTTTTGAAATTTTAAATTGTAAATCCGATTTACGAAATATCCCATAGCTTTTCTTATCATAATTATTTAATCAAAAATATATAAATAAAAAAATAAATAAATATGATTCTAGAGTTATTCAAATTAAGTATTTAAAATAATAACGCTACGTTAATTCTTTAATTAGTCCTAAAAAGAAATTCAAAAAAACATTTTCAAAATAAAATTATTTTCACAAACATAAAATAAATAAATTAGATTTAAATAAAATATTTAGGACTAAATTAATTTTAGAATAAAGAATTCACAATTTTAAATTTAGTCGGGTAAAAGTGTAAATCCAATTTATAAATTAAAAATAATAATCAAAATTATTAATTTTATTAATTTAGGGGAACGGGTTTGACCACGAACTTTGGGTCAGACTCGAAAATATGGTCAACTTCACTTGGTAGGCCCATTGATTGGTCCACCAGGTTCTGGTAAAAGCAGGCCCGCCGTCAGCCACGTCTTTGCCGTCGGAAGCTCACAGAGTTCGCCGTCATGTTTCGGGTTCGTGTGTCGTGGCTTGCGTTGATGGAGCTTCTTGGCGCACGAATTGGAGGCCATTGACGCGGACACACGACTGTCAGGCACGGTGGAGATCGGCATGGGTCGTTGTGGGCGGGGGCTGAACCGGGTTGTCCTCTGACCCGCGAGAGCTACTGACCCGGGTTGGCTTGACCCGCAAAATTTTGGGCCTGGGTCTGGCCCATCCATTTGGTTGCGCTCTCACGTGATTTACACGTGCTGACTAGGGTAGGCAGCACGGATCCCAATGTACGTGATGGCCTTTTCAGCTGTCATTTTTTGTGATTCTGATCACGATTTTGCTCCCACTAAAATTATTAAACCCTCTAAAAATACAAAAAAAAATATTCTTGATCTAAACAACCAATTTCTGAAAATTAATCAAACCGGATCTAAACACCTAATTTTCTCAATATCGGGTGCGGAAAACCCGGGATATAATCGAAATTATGATCTAGATTAAATTCGAAATAAAAATATTCCGTTTAGACAATTTACCAAACTTTTAGTACTTTTCCCAATTGTATCCATTCTGGCCGATTTCTACATAGTCCACGAACGATTGACTGCTGCGTTTTGCGGATCTTAGCTTCACAATTTTAAAACCTCTAGCTCGTTCACCATATGTCGCTGCGGGAACATCTTATAGACCGGAAATCTCCTTGATTGACAACTAGGTCCTTCTCGGGGATTGGACGGAAAACCGAAAGAGGCACGAGGAGGAGGAAAAATGCGCCTAGGGTTCGCTAGAGGGGTTGCCACGTTTTTCTCTCATCTAAGATTTTTATGAATCATAAAATCATGTTAATTATGATCAGACTTTAGGTATTTATAACCTATACTTCATTAATGACCTAATGGGCTTTATGGCCCAATAATTAGGACTAAGCCCATTAGGTCATTATTAATTAACTAATCATATTAATTATCTTCATAATTATTTATCGGACCGAGTGGGCCCGTAACCCGTTTATTGTGGTCGGGTCGGACCCGAAAATTCAAACGGACTCAAATTCCAATTCGGACATTTCCTACATTTTGTGCATCATTAATCAATTATGAAGATTATTAGGAATTAAAAATTTCATGCTACATTAAATATATATAACCAGAATTAGCACTATTTGAAAATATTCTAAAAAGTAAGACGGAGAAATTTGCTTTTCTATATGCTCTATGCTAAAAAATCGGTCCGGGAATGGAACGGAACCGGGACAGAACCGAGATATGGATATGCACTATAGAAATTTGCTTTCTCTTTATGCTCTATACTCTATGCTTTTCTGATTTTCTTTGGTAATTGGGAAGTCCATTAGATTATGCATTGCTTGATTGCTCTAAGAAAAATATTAAGCAAAATTTTCGCAAATATGAATATATAAATAATATAATCTTGACTGTTTAGATTTATTTATTTATTTATGGAATATTATCACTAACATCAGTACATGAATTGATAAAAAAAAATAAAAAAAAATATTAAAATGAGTCCCTACACCATACGCTAGGTCTAAAATCTAAATAATATATTTCTAGTCAACCGCAATTAAATATGACGATTTTATTCATTGAATTTACTGAAAGGCATCTCTTAAAATAATTAATTTTTGTCATGAGATTGAACCGTTACCAACTGAATGATAAAGAATTAATGAAATACTCATTTTGTGCAAGTTTTTTAAAAAAGGGTTATTATATCAAACTTTTTAAAAAATTACTTTTGTGTTTATTTTTTACTCTCACACATGAACAATTTTTTAAAAATTTGACACAAAATGGGCATTTCGTATAATTTCCATTTTAAAAATTACTCATTATGGAAAATTTTTTACACACACAATGCGTAATTTTTTAAAAAAATTTGACACAAAATGGATATTTCGTACGATTTCTTATATATAGGATTTCTTCATATTTTTATTTTCTATTTTCTCTATTTCTAAATTAGTGTGGGAAGTCAATTTCGGAATGCTCATAGATTAATTGCATTAAAAAAAAATCATGAAATATCTGTCTAATTAAATATCCTGCCAATACATTATTGGTATTTGGATATGGATAATGAAATAGTTAATCCCTTGTCTAATAATTAAACGGTAATTAAGGCCAAAAATACAACTATGGTGTAATTTCTCACGGTGTATTGGAGTCCTAGTAAAAATGAATAATATGCATAAAAATACATTTATAAAGAATGTAATAATGTGACGGATGTGTTGACGAATAAAGATGTTAGGGTTAAAGATAAATCCCGATAAAGACATGTACGTGAAGAGCATGAGTGAGTTCTCGGGAAACTAGGCGCCGTCATGGGTTGCTCAGCCGTGCAAGTAGGGGCGGAATCACGTGTACGAGTGTATACACGGGCACCCCCTGAATTACTATCATAAATAAAAATAATTATTTTTTGTTTTTAAAAATATATATATATATATATATATATATATAAATCTTAGCTTAGAACAATCGTCGATAAGTAACTTTAGTCTATTGGTAAAGTGTGCTTTTCAATATACTTTTGGGCTGTGTTCGAATCCCATCACAGTGTAGGTAACACTTCTATGAATTTTGTGTTGAAGACATATATTTTCTTTTTCTTCATAGAATATCATTCATATATTTAAAATAAAAATAAATTTGGCATAAGTATTTAATATTTGTAATTTATAATATAATTTAATAAATAAAAAATATTTGATACTTTCTCCTCTATTATATGGTATTTTAAATTTTGTGCAATATATAATTAATCTTTATTTATTTGATTTACGCTTGATATGATCGAAAAAGTTAGAACGAAAGAGAGTTAATACTAAAATAAATGGCAACTAAATTTTCAATTAACTCTTTAAAACACTACCTTGTACAGAACCGGGTCTAATCGTGTGAGACATAATTGACATGATAAAGGAACCAAATATATTTATTTTCTTCATTTTATATATGTTCAACATTTATTAATATGCAAAGTTTATTGTTTTTATTTTATTAATTACGTTGTTCAATTGTAAATTTATAAATTGCTAATAATTTTAACATCTTACATTGTACAATTACATTTACTTTATTAAGTAGAATGAATCTGAAATGAACTATATTTTTTTTTTCATTTAATAGTACCAAGATGTTAAATGAGTAGGCACGATTACCACAATTATTAAATAAAGCGGGTTTGAGTCTCATCTTCAAACACAATTAATAAATGGTGCGGGTCTAAATCTATATATAAAAAAACTAAAACAATAAAACATGGCATGAACACGTAAGTTATGTAACACGAACACGAGTCTAGAAATGGCTAAGAAAAATGGATTCAGGTTACAAACTCTATTTTATTTAATTATTTATGGTTGAATTGAAAATTTTGCATGCGTGCGTAATGCATGCACGCACGTATAAACGAATGAGCTACGTGCATGCAGATTTTACTGTGTTGATTGGAAGCAATGGAGACAATCCTACAAGAATATGACGCTTCTCGAGTTCTTGCTTACACATGGCCCTGAATATTTTGCTGCTGAGTTCTCATGCGACACTGACGTCACCGAAGAGCTTGGAACTTTTCGATACATTGATGACAAGGGGTACGTTTGTACGTGTTAATCTCAAAGAACAATAAGTATAGTAGTCTCCCGGTTTTAATCCCGGTTCTCAGCTAAAAACCTCGGGAAAATTGCCAATTGAAACGGGGAACCGAGATTGGGCCGAGGCAAACATTTTTTTGTTAATCTTGAAGTGGGGGTGAATTTTTTTGTCTCCGAGTTTAATTTGAGTACTTAATCCAGTTACGAGTTCAAATTGCTAGGGTTTATGAACTGGAAACCGAGATCGGCCAGGCCAAACTCGTTCTCAGTCTAGTCCTCCTAGTATTAGTTTTATTTGATTTTCTTTATAATTTACTAATAGATTCAACCCTTAGGATATTCTTTTCATACAAGATGGTACGGGTGAAAGCGGAACCGGGAATCGGGAAATTAGTTGTAATTAGTACCAATTCTAAAAATTCGGGATATTTATTTTCGGTACCAGTTCTCGGTTCTGGTTGTAAATTTCCCTATTTTTTTGAAAACCGGAAACGAACCGGTACCGGGAAAAAGTAAGAAAATATTCGTGAAAAATTGGTACTTAACACGAGACAATAATTAATGGCCGAAACAAAAACTTAATTCAAGACAAAAATTAATGGCCAAAACAAAAACATAACACGAGACATACATTTTGCTTGCGAGTGAAATCTTCTAGTTGGAAGACGAAGACATGTAATTGACGGTGGAGGGTTCTCGGCGAAGAGAAGAATATGATGTCACGATGAATGAGAGAGGGAGAAAGAGAGATTGAAAGTGTCGAGAAAGGAAAATGGCAAATATTAAACCCTAATATCAAGAAAATACGCGTAGTTTAAATAATAAAAAACGACATATAACCCAAAAACTACAATAAGCATACAAAATATTTAAAAACAACATACTATGTAAACATCTAAAACTACATGTAGTTTAAAACCGGAACCGGTACCATAAACCGGGAAATTTTACTTATGGTTCCGGTTCACGGCTCCATAAATCGTGAATCGGAAAGTACCAGTTCCCAGTTTAGAGCTAAATTTCTCTTATTTTTTCTAAAACCGTTCCAGGACCGGTATCGGAACCGGCAGGAGCGGAGCCAGAGCTCTGACTAAGAGGGGGCGAGATTAAAACGAGATATTGAAACTAAAACGAGATATTGAAACTAGATGTTGTCATGAGACCTATTTTTAACTAACGAAAACATGTTAATAGTTTCGTGTATTTAGAAAAATTGAAGTTATTGAACTGTGTTATGGGACTCATTTTGGAATGCAAATATCTTGGAGTTTATATTTTGATTTGTTTTGAAACATTTCTCAGTTTTGTTTGGTTATTTGGAAATACATGCTTATATATTGCTAGTTATTTGGAAGCACTAGTTTCAATTTCAGCGTTAATTACAAAGTTCAAGAAAGAAAGTGAAAATATATGTAAGCGACCTATTTAAATCGCAAAGAATAAGAAAATAACAAGAATTTTCAAAATGGTGGATCCACTAAAAATGTGGCTTAATATCATCGCGACAAGTGGATTTTATAGTTTAGAAGGATCAAATATATGTTGTTCAAATCTCGACTTCAAAATCATAAATGAAACCATAGACATAAAAATCTCGACTTCAAAATCATAAAGAAACAATAGAAGGATCAAATATATGTTGTTCAAATCTAGCTCGAAAATCTAGAAAACGGGTAGCGAAATTGCTCAACCGGAACATAAAAGAAACATCAGGAACCTAGAGAGCTATATACACCTCAATCTAGTACATTATCGTAAGTAATATCCCGATGTTGATATCCAAAATGAAACCACTAATAAGTAAGTTCAAAATCTAGCACGAAAAATCCACAAAATAGATCAAATGTCATTGATCATCCCGGCAAAGAACAACAATATCCGAAAGAACCTTATGCATTTATAACAACTAAACATCACAACTTTTAAATCCATTAAGTATTTTCCAAATCTAACTCCAAACCGATAAAAAGATAATGAAAATGGCTCAAGCAGAACGCACCACTGATAAGAAATTATATGTGCAAATCTAGCTCAAAATCGAAAAAAATAAAATAAAGAAATGAATGGTAAGTGGAAGTGATGACTATGTTTTCTCATCAATGGAGCATTCATCTTCCCGGCCGAGATACAAAAATTAAAGAAATGACGTATTATAACCATGCGTTGCTTTCACTTGATGGTTGTGGTGGTTATTTTAGTTGTTCCATCACCGGAAAACGTTAAAGCACTGGGTCTTCGAAATAAGATTTTCATTAAAGTTCTGAAGCAGATAATTAAGCAAGAAGAATAATTAATAACAACACATTAGAATAAGTGTGCACACACATATAAAACAGACATTTAAAATAGGGTAGCGAACCCGAAATGAAAGGAAGCTTAGAAACGTGATGACGTACCCGGACTTTAAATCCTTAAAGTCCTCCATGTCAAGCGATTCAAGATGCTTGAATATTTGTTAAAACAGGTCAAACATATAAATATCGAACCATCAGATAAGCTAACATAATATTTTTTACATCAATAATTATTACAAACAAACAAATTATTTACCTTGTGGTCTTCATTGCTCAAAATATCACAGAGCCCGGGATGAGTCGGGAACTGCAAACAACATTCATTATATAGTTATAAAGGATAGGATAAGAGCATGGGTTGGGTTGGGCTGCCCCGATGCTTTTTATGGACCCGACCCGATCACTTCGGGTTCCTAAAAGAAAGCCCGATCCGACTCAAAAAGTTTTAATGCCCGAACCAAACTGACCCGATAAAAATTGGGTTGAGTTGGTTTGGGTCGCCATGGCCCGATTAATTAAAATTTATACAATGTGATGTACGACTGGTATAATGTGATGTACGGCATTGTAAAAACGGACTAAAAGTCGTCGTTGAACTAAGCAGAAAATAAAAATCACCAAAACGGCACGTCAACTAATAAACATGTTTGTATCATCTCACGGGACAGGTACATGTATCGGGGGTTTCTAGGGATCTAGTGCAAGACGTGACGGACACTCTGACCGAGGCCGATCAAGTATAAAATTACAACCATTGATAGGTCCGCTTTTCTTCATTTTATTAATATGTAACTACCTTCTTATCCAACACCTCGTTTCTACAACTAAATAATTGCATATATAGTTGTGAGATAAGTTGCCAAGCTCATGTCTCCATTTTTGTACTGGTTTATCGGAAAGAATTGAATGAAAGCCCGCAATTCAATCATATGTCCGCCGAAATAGCCTTTTCTTCTTCTTTCCCTAAAACGGGGATAGAACTTGTAAATATAGCCCTTAAAACCTGATGAAGATATGTCCAAACCAAACCATTAAGCAAATCTTACTGTAAATTCAAGAACACCTAGGGAAGAAGAAATATTAAAAATAACCACATTATCACAACTACATGCTCAACATTTACCAAAAGAAATACTCAAATATTTCGGATACAATATATAAGTTCTCTCAGTATAGAGTTCTATTAAGCTTCGAACACTCTCAATCGAGCCTCACTTGGTCGGGTTCGATCGTGCTCCGACCGAGTCGGGTTTGAGAACCCGGCAAATCAGTTCTGCATTTTGGTACCAATCTAACATGAAATTTAGCCAAGCAGAAAATCTCCCAGCAAAAAGACTGAGCCTAAATATTCCGATCATCGTGAAGAGCTACTAATACAGTTAAAGCTCTCGGGTTTGTTGCTGGAAATATGCCAATTCCACAACTTTCTGTTCAATTTCTCGTAGAGTAAAATTCTCATCGATACGAGTCAAAGGAATGGACCCATGGCCTCTGATTTCTATATATAGGACAAGCATAAATACCTTCTTTAACTTCAATTCTGATGGATTGAATGTCTTTCATAAAGAAGCGCACGACGCAACGGTTTTTTTTTTTTTTTTCTTTTTTTTTAGGAAATCCCCAACGAAAAATACACGTTGTTCCTTCTTTATATCGAATCGATCATAACTTCTACCCACATTCCACGAAATTGTGCACCACAAATATGAACTAATAAAAAGACCAACAATTCCGTAGAAAGAGATCATGATTCCTTGTGAAAAAAATGCTGAGAAGGAAATAATAGTACAAAATTCCTACCAAGATAACTAGAAGTTCCAACCAACAAAAATCCTAATGAACTTAAAAAAAAAAAGATAAAGGCCCAGCAGAAATTACTAAGCCAAGTATTCTATCACCTTCCATTCCTAGCCATTGTTGTCTCCCCTTTGTCATTGTGAGACACAACTAATTTTATTATATAATCGGCCTCAGTTGCGAGCCTACGTATATATCTGAACTGAACATCATAAAATTAAAGTTTGAAATCCTTCGATGTGGGACATAGTCTATCGATCTTTTAATATAATGCTTACTTAGAATTATTGATATATTTAATGTGTTTTGTTTGGTTGGACCAGCCTAACCTAATATTACAGAGAAACGAAACCTAGAAAGGCTTTCGATATCCCATAAATATAGTTTTCCTAAAATATGTCGTTTCCTATTATAGTACAAATATATGTCGTTATGTTCTTTCGTTTGGTATAATATATATGAGATAATAACGACGACAAAAGTATCAAACTTCGGTCACACCTCATTAACCTAAGTGAAAAAAACAATGATAGAAGCATATGAAGTCAGACTAAGTGAAGCGACACATATTTTCCACGTCTTTCACCTACAATAATTTTTAAAAATAATCTTGTGGCAAAAGGGAGTTTGAGATTAAAATCTTGAGATTCTTTGATTAAATTGATGAGTTGTGTAACTTTTTTATTATTATTTTGGAATTGGTTCAAATTTCATGTTTGATAAAATGTTTCAACGAAGCATAAGCATTTCAGTGACAAATAGCTATGTTAGGTTTCCTGCTCTGTATTTTTTTTAGGATTAATTAGCATATATATTTCTTTAGAATTGGTTTTTTATTGAAGTTTTCTTCTTCTTAGTTACGGTATAAAAACATAAATTTGAATTTCGTTCAAACAATGTAGTCATGCGAAAGAAAAAGAAGATTAGGAACTCCTCGCAACTTCGAAATATTGGTTCCGCCAGAGTGTAGAACCAACCAACACATATATCCTGCCATTGACCACTATCGTTTTGTAAGACAATAGCTGTTCTATCATTTTTTAGCTTTATTCATAGAAACTAAAACTTGTGTTTAACGTACTAAATTGTTAATTCAATACTCTTAATTCAATTTGTCCTTATAAATTCTTAATTTTTTTACACTCTCGATTTTGTAATTTTGTCCATATCTTAAATAAAACCCGAAAACCGGGTAAAAAACCCGAATCCTAATCTAAAACTCGATTCCGAATCAGAATCTGGAATTCGGATCCGGGAACCCAGTTTAAAATCGAGTTCGGATACCGGATAGTGAAATCTTAAAAACCGGGTACCCGATACCCGATTTGTTTAATTTTTAACTTTTTAAAAATATTTTAAGGTAGGGCTCGTCGACACTCATCTATTCAGGGTTTCATTTCTCCATCGCAGCTCATCTCCGACGCCGCCTATCACCGACGCGAGCGCGGCCTTCCTCATCTCCGGCGGCCAGGTACTATCCCTTGGCTCTTTCTCTGCACCTTCGTGTAAGTGTTTGAAGAGCTTACACCTTCGTGTTTCTGTTCTGTGATTCAAGAGCTCCGGGAAGTCGTCCGTATTGGAGAGCATCGTTGGACGCGTCTCTCTCTTCTCTTGCCAACTCCGTCTCTCTCTCTGCAACAAACACCTTCTTCGATTTCATTGAGTGTTGTGTGTATGCTATTGCAGATATCGACGGAAGAACTGGAACGATCGTTCGGAACGCCGATACCATCGTCTTCTTCCCTAACTGTCCGTCAGTCATCCTCCACGTATGTCGATTGTCGAGGCTTACCTATTCAGGTGTTCATGTATGATTCTTCTTTGGGAAGCACACAGCTTTAAAATTGTACAGAGCTTAAATGGCAGTTTTGCGAATGTACTTTGTTGCTCTTTTGTGAGAATGTTGCTCATAGAAACTAAAACTTGTGTTTAACGTACTAAATTTTTAATTCAATTTGTCCTTATGAATTCTTAATTTTTTTTACACTCTTGATTTTGTAATTTTGTCCATATCATATCGAGCCCTCTCGATTAGTTTTCTACAGAATAATATCTTTTGTGTTGTTATCCCTGGGGCCAAATAACCATCATAATTTATAGTTCGCAGCGAGCGGTCTCAAGGGGATCTTGGCTTCGGCGATTACGGTGGGGATTAGCGAGGCGAGAGCGAGGATCTTCGGGCACGTTCTGAACCCCAATGGGCAGCGAACTTCTCACAAGATTCTCAGGAAGAAGCTCGTCGGTCCGCAGATCTCTCAGTGGTACCCGCACGATGTAGTTGGAGAGGACCCGGAAATGGGGTCTCGTAAAGAATACCAGTAATCTCTCTCACTCTATCTCTTTTGTATGTATAGTTATATCGTTTTCATACTACTGTGGGAAGTAGATAGAAAGACTGTGTTCTGGCTAATTGCCGGAACTCGGGTTCCGTAGCTGCGAGCTCGAGACTTCGGTCGCGAGTCTATTAAGAAGAAAGAACACATAAGTTTCGATAGAAAACATAAATTTCGGCCTCGAGACTCACACTCGTTTTACTCTCGCGGCTGGCATGGCCAAGGTTTCGGGGCCACGGGTTCTAGGTTGAGGTATAGGAATTTTGTTCCGAAAGAAGTGAGATAACCCGTTTTTATACGGAAGAGTGAGCTGAAAAAAGTTAGTTATACAGGCATTCGTCGTTCCGAAAAAATACTTACGGAGAGAAATAATATTGCAAGACTAGTTTGAGTGTTTGATTTTACAAAAGACTAGTTTGGGTGCAAGTGTTAGTATAAGAAAATTGTACTGAGAGAGTCATGAATCGGTTCGGTGATACTTATAAGTAACTCCGAGTAAGTTGAACAATGAATTTTGTCCGCAGATTATGAATTCAATACAATGCATAGGTTTAGAAAGTCGTTGCGACGGGCGTGACCAAAAACCGTGCCTTTTCTTGATTTTGATACGATAATTATAATTTTTAGCTCAAATAGTATTAGATATATTTTGATTCCTAGATGTTGACCTTTGTAAATTATGAAATCTATCCTGTTGATATTTTAAGTTATTATTAGTTTGTTACTTGGTTAAATTAACTAAATATTTGAATACCACAGTAAAACTATATGAATTAATACTGTTGAGTCCGGAGAATTTTATTATTAAGTTTATTAATTTATCGTGATAAAATTTACTAATGTTAGTTAGAGTCAGGATCGTTCAAAAGAATTATTTTATCGAGGTTATTATTTTATCGTGTATTATTTTAACGAGGTTCTAGTGTGGTGTTAAACTCTATTTATATTTTGATTTAGAGGGGTATAAAGGATATGAATATGGGACTAGGTTTAGCCGTGATGTTTGATTAGTGAATTTTCCGATTGAACGTTGTTGAGAGTGGTTTCCCTATTCAACTCTCGACTTCGAGTCCGGGATTCTCTCTTCTCTTTGATTATACATCCCAGTTTTTGTCTACTATGTGGAATTGAGTTGTTTCATTTTTCGGGTCTTAAACGATTATTAAGCTAACTTTTCTGTTTTGATACATTAATATGGATCCCCTGCATATAGATTTTATAGCTAATCTTCAGCAATTTCAAGAACTAATTATTGGTTTCCACCATTTTTTCCTGCTGCTAACTCTGGTTTTCTCTTACTTAGGCGGTTATCGAAGCTTCAAATGTTGAAACGGCGAGGAAAGGGACCGCCGAAGAAGGGCCAAGGGAAGCGCGCCGCGAAGCGTAACAAATAGGAGCAAACAACTGACATTGTTCTTGTTTAGTCTTTTGAATAGAAAATGTCGTCAAGAGTTATGCGTTTGGTTGCTACTTGCTTGTGTCGTGCCATTTTTGTTCCAGAAATTTGTGACTTGCATAAAGGAATAATTAAATGAAATTGCGGCTCTGAAGCTGTTCTTTATAGTTCTTTTCCAGAAATACCCTGTATTCTCAAAAAGTTGCACAAAGTTCCTCATATGATTTATTCGAGAATATTTCTGTCCCACAAGGAGATGTACATACTGTATTGTAGAGCTACTGCTAGGCAATTAAACAGGCGAATTACTAAAAAAATTGTAAGATGGAAGTTGCACGAAATTTAAGCACAAAACTAATCTATATATATATAAAAGCAAAATCTACTAACAATAAATTGCCTATCTATAAAGCTTGGATATAGAGAATCCTCTTTTTCTAAAATTTCACTATTTTATAATTTTTTTTAATACAACTTTTATTTATTAAATGACTCTAAATTAAATGACAAAAAAAAAATTCTCGATATTTAATAACGTTGCAACCTTTCTTAAAAATATCAAAAGGCAATAGTTAAATGATGAGAAACCCACCACGTACTCATTTGGATTACAGCACATGAATAGCTAATTTTATTGTGGATATTTAATCACTAATTATAGTGTGGAGTTACTAATTTAATTCTAACATCTACATTTTTTTTATTCATTTAATTTAATGAAAAAAAAAAGTCTCATTTAATATGAACGACTTTTCATTTGTGTAGGTTTTTTGCTTTTTCCCTCATGAATTGTATTTATATGTATTAACTGAATGACTTTTCATTTGTTCATTTTCTTGCCTATATATAGAGGCTAGCCTTTGTGAGACATGAAATAAAATAATTCGTATTCAAATGGTCTTCATCTTTTACCTGTTATTGAATTCTTGATATTAACTTTTTTTCTTTTTTCTTTTTTGAAGGTGGTCATGAGTTGAATCTTAAGGCATGAAAGCCTAATATTCAGTGACGTACATAAGACTTCCGCGAGCTTACAAACGCCTTTGCATCATCATGAGGATTGTGGCATACGTGATATTCGTCTTTGTCCTCTTAGCAAGGTAAATGATTAGATTCAAAATGAAATTGTATTGTAGTTTATTAAATTTCATTTTTACATATGTTTTCCATTGAGTTTGTAGGTAAATGAGTGCAATGCTATAACTTATAAGTAATATTAGTTTTGTGGATTATAGGATTGATACAGTCATGTTCTCAGTCCTTATAAACTAATGAATATGATATATAGATGTTTACTTAATAATATTTCTATATACTAGCAAAAGTTGCAGATATACAAACTTTTTTCCACTTATATTGTTACATTGTCACTTATTTTGTTAAAATTTATGTCATCCATTTTTTAAACATATATATATATATGCTCTCATTTTAAAAAGTTGAGGATCATATAATTTTAAATTTCAACACTTAACGAGTTCGTTGTTGGATATTTGATAGAAACACGTTATCTATAGAATATTTTATTAAGTATTATCATCTAAAATTATAAATTGTTGGCTCCATAAAGATCCATGTACATGTACCAACACTAGGAAGAAAGCGAAAAAAGTGAAGCAAACGACAATGCACAATGAAAAAAAGATCCATGTATATTTGTGATCCATGTGCTTTTGATGGAGGTGTATATGAAGTTATGAACAAACAAAGAGAACACGGCAGTGAAGAGAAAAATAAAACACTCTCTAAAGTCTAAAGTCTAAACTACTAACTTTTGACTTAGAAATAGGAAAAATAATCAACTAATTAAAAGCTAAGTGAAAATCCTACGTGTTTCATAAGCAAGTCAAAGCTTTTACTCACATAGATTATACGAAATTATTGTTGTTGGATACACGGATAAAAACATGTCATCTAAAGATATTTTTTTCGTAAATTTTGAAATTATATTTTATCTTACTTTTTTTTAAATAACTGCTTCTTTATTTTACTAGAAGCAATTAAGAAATTATAAATTTCATCGTACATATTAAATATGAATTAATTCATCCATTTGGAAAACTAAAACGTACATTTTTCATATTATAACTCTTTGAAAATAAAAGGCAATTAAGAAACTGACCTTTCAAATTCATTCGAATAAGTGTGCTTAATGCCTATGCAATGCTAAGAGAATCTTAAAAAACGAACATTATTAGTCATGTACGTGACTTAAAATGCTCATTCTTAAGATTTTTCATATTTTAACTCTTTGGAAATAAAAGACAATTACGAAATTGACCTTTCAAATACATTAGAATAAGTGTGCTTAATGCCTACGTAAATGCTAAGATAATCTTAAAAAAAGAACATTATTAGTCATGTACGTGACTTAAAATGCTCATTTATTGATTTTATCATCTTATGTGTATATAAAGTAATATAGCTAGATAATTTATTTTTTTGGATAATCAGTTGAGTTAGATAGATATTTAGTAATCAGCATGTACATCCAATATCACAAAATAAATAAGAAATGTATAATATTCAATATCACAAAATAAATACGGAACACAATATATATATATATAAATAAATTAGGAAGACTTCAAGTTTTGTAATGTTTAGATGGAAAATGCACACTAACTATAAAATGTTCTATTTAATTATACTTAATATATAAAATGTTTCAATGGTAACTATATATGCAGAAAACGTAATATTAAATGCATTGCCATTAAGTATTATCAGAAAAGGTCTTTGAAGTTGGTTGGCGCAAAAATAAAAACGTAAGAGAATTATGAAAGTCAATTTATGGAATTGTTTCATTCATATTACACATTATTTTTAGTTTTAACACATAAAGTTTTTCTTAAAGCAATTTTATAGCTATTCTGTTAATAAAAAGTTCTCCTTCCGTTTTATTAGGAAGTGGAGAACTTTTTTTATTCCTTTTTTGTTATATTTTTTTGTCCTATTTAGATGATTTACCACTGGTTGAGCAATTACTTTTCTATTTGTCTTATCTTCATTCGCTAAAGAAAAACGATATATGTATATACATATAAAAAGATAGATCGTTGACTATAATGCTCATACTATTAATCTTTTTGAAACATATTTTTTCACTCTTACTTAAACAGTTAAACTTGGGTTCAAGCATTGATTCTTAATTCAACTTGGGTTCAAGCAACAATGTGAAACGAACTATTTATTCAATCGGTATTATCAACTTCTTATGCAAAAATTTATCCCATAAATCTGACAAAACTGAGTTTTTGTTAATAGTTTTGAGAGCCCTAATATATTTATAGAATAAACCAAATAAAATTTTGTGATTTTTTTTTTGGAAAATGAGTAAATTTTTGGATTACATACACACACACACACATATATATATAAATATAGTAGAATTCTATTTTTTTATTAATATTTAATAAAAAAATGGATTAAAAAAATATATATTTACACGGTAATCACAAAAATATACAATTGCACATTTTAATATAAATTTTCCTTTTTTACATTGTGTTAATGTACAATATTATACGCATGTTATTAAAAACTTTATTAACTATATTGTTATACCCGTTAAATATGTTCTCTATGATTATAAGGTGTACATATTTTATCATGTTTAATAACAAAAATAACTATTTACCTACAATTACTGAATTCGATGTCGATGTATTTCTTTCAGCTACAAGACAGTCAAACTAATGAATTTGTTATTTTGGCTTTAATTTATTAGTAATACGACGACACCGCTCGAAGCGTGGTGCCATCCATTAGGTTCCTTAAATACAAAACATGTAACTGAAAGGAAACTTTAGGAATTTTTTGGAAATCATTTAATGAGTTAAAATTAATTTATAGGATTTTTATTTTGAAAAAAACTAGCACAGAATAATTTCCTGTAAACATCACATAAATTAGGGGAAATTCGGTATCAATTAATTTCAGATTAAATAAATTAATCATTTTACGCAAACAATTTCAGAGTATATAAAACACTATACACGATTCAATTTCACAAACTACGTGATATATTATTAGTCCCTAATTTTGCTTAATTATATTAGCTCATAGTAAGGAATTTCTTAAGATTTTATCGACAATATAATATTTTAAAACAAATATTGCACATAATAGTTAAGACTCAATTACATGCCGGCGTTATAATTAAGACTCAATTATTGGCAAAAATTAATGCAGAATTTATATTCAAAAATAAATTCATTTTATTTATTTGAAAATTAAATTTGATTAGACGTTAATTGCTATTTATAACATCAGTGAGGGCTTAATTTCAGTAATGATTTCTCATTACGAAAGAAATCACACGTTGAGATAGAATTAGTTAATGCTAAAATATAACCTTTTCAATACATTCAACTTCCGATTACAAAGTATGACATTTTCGAAAGTTATTGTAGACAAACTTTGTTCTTTGTATTTCACTACGGGAGAAGCAAAACAACTAAAGCAAAAACAAATAACAAATCAAAGTATGAAAACTACACCTTTTAAATTTAGTTAGTTTTATGGTTCAATCTCTCTTCATTTCTATGAAGTATCAAGTAATTTTAATCTTCCTACTATATCATTTTTGAACAACTTATTTTAGCCATGATTTTTTCTAAAATTTTGTTACTCTATGTAGGGTTTAGTAGTCAAATTCGAGCAGCGGTTCAATTTTGACGCCTCTGGCTTCTCTGACGAAAAAATTGACGTTGAAACCTTCATGCCAAAGGTTCTTTGGATTCATTTATCCTGTTTAATTATTATTGTTTGTCACATTATTGGTAAAATAGTTTTTTAGTTCTTAGCCTATTGAACATACAAACATGCTATGAAACAACTCTAAAAATTCAATGTGCACTTTACTGCATATATATATATGTATATGTATAAAAACTTTCACATATATTGTATTGCAAGTATCATACGTATTATTACATTCGTTATTAATTTACAAGTGAAGTATCATATGTATGTTGGTTTTCATTATTAATTTACAAGTGAAGTGTCATATGTATGTTGGTTTTACAGTTTATTTATTTAAAATTGTTTCACAAAATTTGTTGTGAGACAAGTTGCTACAGTTGATTTTTCAACTGGAAAGACTTGCTAAGAATAGATGACTCTAGGACATTTAGATTTAACACAAAATTGATCTTTTGCATATATTACTTTTTTCTTTTGCATAATTATTACTTTAAGAAGAAAATTACAAAACACAAAAAATAAATAACAGACTAAAAAACGTGATATCATTTTATTTTAAACTACAAAGCTAATAGGAATTCAAGAAATAAGATATTTACACTCCATATAGTTTGACTTTTTTTATTTGATAGTAGTTTTTTTTGTCTAGAAATGTGGATAAAAGAAAATATAATTTTATTTATAAAGGAATATATATTTAGTTTGCTCCTTCGTTTAATTCATTTACATTATTCATAACGAAGATTTTGGTTGAGAAATTCAAAATCAGATAGGGTGGGGACTAACGTCTACCTTACGAACTCAAATGCATCACACATATACTTATTATTAAATAAACTTATTAAGTAAAAATCTATACACATTCCCCGTATGTAATATTTAACTTGAGTAGAGAAAATAATAACTATTAAGTAAATATATTATCATTTTCAAAGAAATGCTACAGTTATTCAAGTTGGTGATGGAATTAAACTTACCAAGAACTTTCTTTGGCATTTTATTTATTAAATATGGTTACAAACAATCCAGTATAATAGACTCAGTGAATAAAGATGCAATTAAAAAAATCTTTAAGCATTACTTTGAATCATTTTAACTAATCATATTTAATAAACTGTTACAGAGCAAAAATGGGTGACAACTTTGATGAGGACCGGAGCATTAGGTCGAGATTGTCACGTATGTTAAATTATTATTATTATTATTATTATTATTATTATTTTGCTTACAATAAATATTGATGTTTATATGGTACTGTACAGATAAGTTATGTGCATTTTTCTGAAACTTCATTTTTTTAATAGAGAAAAGAAATGAAACTCATCATTTAGTTGATTTTGGGGACTTTTATCATACAAATAAAAATAAAATAATAACGATTGTTAATTTTTGGATCTTTGTTATAAATGAAAAATGATTGTGATTTGTGGCCATATTTATTTTAATCGCGGTGTTAAAAGAATAAGAGATTTCATTTTTTCTCTAATATCCACAAATATTGTTTCACACAAAGTCTATAAATCAGTACACTCTAAGATCTTTAAAATAGGGGATTAAAATGTCTGAGCTAAATCACATAATAGCGAATTAATTCCCACTTAATAAGAAAACGTTTTAATTCTACAGCTAAGGTTATGTATTTATTGCTCTGTTGTTTTACTCATAAAATTATTATCATTATTTTTCAAATACATTGACAAAAAGTTGATAAACGGTTGGGTGAGATTGCTAAAACTCCCCAGGTGGATAACCAGGTAAGTGTTTAGGATTCACGAATTATATCCAATATGTTTTATATTCCAATACTAGGTATTCATTTTTTGTTAGTAGACTTTTTATTTATGTTTTTCTTACTGTTGAATTTTTTAATTGGTCTTATAGTTAAACTTATGGGATATTCAAAATTGCCACGAAGAAGATTGAAGAATAAAGAAAATCGGATGACAATAAAACAACTTCAAGCAGCTGAATGGAGAAACAAAACAAAAGTAAGAAGATATCTTTTAAGTTTTAACACTTGAGTTTATTTATTTTTTAATTCATGAATTTTTTCTAACATAGTACCTATAATGCAGGGATATACCATCACCATTGTTGGGGTGATAGGTAGCATTCCGCAATGGTGTAGGTGGAGCTATCCTGTTTGCAAAGAATGTTTGAGAAAGTTGAGCCGTGTATATAAAATTTACAAGTGTGAAGCATGCAACGAGTATACAAGCACGCCTATAATTTCGTAAGAGGAGTATTCTATATATATATATATATATATATATATATATATATATATATATAGGTCGTCTTAGATCATTTTCATTTGCATACTAATATGATATTGTGGGACCTGTCGAACATAGGTTCATGATAAGCATGTTTACATATTAAAAAAAATGTTCTAAAAATAATTTTGTATTGGGGTGGTTTTAAAAATAGTGTTGTCTTTCGTATCGGGGTGGTTTTAAAAAAAAAAGTTTTAGATCATTGTCATTTGTATAGTAATTTTGTCTTGCGTCGTCTGTCAAACATGGGCATCAAGAATAAGCATATTTATTTACTTATAAGAGAAGGAAAAATAGGTGCTTTAGAATAATTATCATATAAAACAATGTTTGTTATATAATCTATAGGTACAAACTACATGTGGATGTTGGTGATGGAACATGAGTAGCAAGATTTATCGTCCTGCCCAAATTGGCTGAACAACTGATTCACTCTTAACGAAAGAGTGTTTCAAACCACCCCGATAAGAAAGACAACAAAAATCCTCCAGAAGTAATGGCATTATGTGGAAGTAAATTTATTTTTAACTTGGTGTTAACAAAATATAACATCACCGCACAGAGGAGTGACATATTTTATGTTACGAAAGCAAATGAAATCTTAAAGGATGTTGGCAATAACGATGAAGCACGCAAATGTTAAGGAATATTTACGATGCATTTATTTCCTACATGCAAAGCAAGTGAGCCACAGTTTGATAACAAATTTGTGACTTTTTAGCTAAATAGCTAAATTGAAAATGGTCAATTGAGAAGTTAAATTCATCAAACTTTATTTGTGAACAGGATGTTGGTTACACAATTTCGACAATGAAACTTCATAGCTACAATGAAGAATGAGGATAGTGGAATGGTTGTGTGAATGTGCAAATTAATATTTATTGAGCTTACGCCAAACACTACATTGGTTTAATTTACTTATTTCCAAACATTTTAATGCATAAAATCAAAGGAAATTCTTTCGTATTTTCATTGGTTTCGTCATTTTCATTTCAATTTTCGGGTGAATTTGGTTTGAATATGGACATTGATAGTTGTAAAAACTTAATAATTGTTTGTATTTATTGACGCTTAGTGGTAATGGAAAGAACCGTACGTTTGGCCTTATCATATTATTTCTTCTCATATCATTATTTTTATAAGAACATATATTGTTTGTTTTCATTCATGCTTAGATGTAATGCTTGAAAGAATCGCTTGGGCTCACCATTACTTAAAAAATCCTACATCAACTTCTCCTCATAAGAGAAACGCAATGCAGTTATTGAATAATATTATGTATTATGTCATTTAACATTTAAGTACAAGTTATTTGTGGAGTCTTGATACTCATTTATAGTCCCTTAAAAGAAAAAAAAAGTAAAAAAAAAAAAAACATTTCCATTACAAAACGAGAGTCTAAAGTTGGCATAAAAATTATGGACATTGAAATTGCAATGAAATAGAAGATATGGATAGTTTGCCATTTTCTTGGTCTTCTTAACGGGTCAGCTCAATTTTCATTTGGTATGTTAATTACAATAAAATATTTTTTAATCAATCAAGTACTCGATGAGCTGAGTGTGCTTCGTAAACTGTCTCCCTTTTAGTTTCTACTTCATATTGCATTCGTTATCTTTTGTGCTTCGTAAACTGTCTCCCTTTTAGTTTCTACTTCATATTGCATTCGTTATCTTTTGCTTTTCTACTATAAACCTGCTATTTTTTAAAAAAAAAGGTGTCTGATTTTTTAGACGAAGATTAATGATAGATATATTAATGTCACCGTTCTATATATTATTGCCTTCACATTTGATTAATTCAAATGAAATCAACATGAATCAAATTTTTAGTAGTGTTTTATTATTATATTCAATTTCCGACTAACACTATATAAAACTATTGAATTGAAAATTTTCATTTTATGATAAACATGAGGAATAAGGAATTATATAAAAAGCACAAAGTTAATCGCTCATGAAAAATGTCACGATAAAAATGAGGAATACGAAATTATAAAATTAATAGATTTGTAAAAAATATATATTTTAAATTTATGATCGATAATTAATCGCCACCGCGCAAAGCGCGGTGCCGTCCACTAGTATTAATAATCTCAAACAAAACGGAGAATTATATATGGAAATTGAATGAAATGTCCTTTTTGTGTTAAATCTTTTTTAAAATGCTCATTTGTGTGTTAAAAAATACACGCAAATGGGCATTTCATACATTAACCCAATTGTATATACTTTTCTTTTTTTGTTCTTTTATATGGTGGGGGATATATATATAGTAGGGATAATAGCGGCATAAGTCCTCAACCTTAGGCTAATTGGGGCGGCATACCCCTAACCTCATTTAATAGCGGCGAAAGTACCATAAAAGTGTTTTCCATCCATTTTTGGTTAACAGACGTTACCAATGCCACATCAGCGTCCCTATTTTGCCACACATCAGCCCTGTCACCCACCACGTCAGCAGGCGAGAAAAAATAAATTCTGGCAACAACTGGATTCGAACCAAGCGACTTTGTTTTGATGTTCTGCACAAATAAATATTTATATAAAAATTATATCCTACAATAATTGACATGGATTATCTAGCGTGCTTTTTTCGAAACAGTCTCACGTTGACTTTTTAGCGGGACTCCGTTTTACTTTACGGACCAGTGTGTGGTTGACTTTTTAGATTGGTATATGGCTGACTTTTTTGAGCTCGAGCTGACTTTTCCATACCGATCTCCGATCCCTTTTAATTTTTTTCCATCTCAATCTCCGGTCAGTCACTTACCACTAGACCACGTTAATTTTTTTCTTAGCTTGTAGTTGTATACATGTAATATTTTACATACTGCACAAATAGCGTAAATATTTATAACTTAACTTATTATTTTGCAAATCTATTGAGAAAGAATATATATATATATATATATATCACTATAAAAATTAAAGTTTTAAATACTATACTGATATTATTAATATGAAGGGTTAATGATGGCAAAAATACCCAAAGTTTGGTCAAAGAACCCCTCGGGTACCCAAAGTTTAAAAATGGTGGTAAAAATACCCAAAGTCATATTTGGGGAGTTGACCACTCCAATCTCGTAACACCGTTAATTTACATGTTAACTCTGACCACGCGGGCAAACGTGGGTTGCCGACAGAACAATTTTTTCCACGTTGACAAGCCCACATCAGCCTCGTTTACGAGAAAACAGCGAATTAAACCCCTAAGTAATACTATTTAATACAACTAATTGAACCTCTAATGATTACACTTAACTAAACAGATTTTTCTACGTGGCCAGAGTTATTGGGTAAGTTAATGGCGTTACAAGAATGAAGTGGTCAACTCTCCAAATATGACTTTGGGTATATTTGCCACCACTTTTAAACTTTGGGTACCCGAGGGGTTCTTTGACCAAACTTTGGGTATTTTTGCCGTCATTAACCCTAATATGAATAGGTACTTGATTAAACTCTTTAAAAAATTTATATCTTAATTGGCATCAGGGGTAGAGCCAGAAATTGCCAAGAGAGGGCGACAAAAATTAAGCCGATGTTTTTAGAATATAATAAGATAAATAAAGTGTCTTTTATAATTGATTTTTAATAGCCAATAAAATATTATGTCATTTATGTAAAAATTGAAGTTAACGGAGCAAAGTAGGGCTGTGCATAAAACTCAAAAATGCGGGTTTAAACCGAAACCGATTTAAAAAAACCAAAGCCGAATTAAAACCGGGTTAAACCAAAACCGAATTTTTTAAAACCCGCAACTGGAATAAACCGGTTCCGGGTTCCGGGTTTTGAGTTATAAAACCAAGAACCCGGTTAGTAGGTTACTAAAACCCGGGTTTTTAATTAAATATTTAATTTATATTTATAATTTTTCAAATTAAGAGTCTGTATTCAATACAATGTCTTGTAATTGTATTATGGCAGCAGGCGGCTCATTCAAACGACAAAAAAATATATTCAGTTGAAAAACGACATGTATATTCGACTCCCTCTCGGCCTCTCTCTCTCTCACTCTCGCCCCTTTCTCCCTCTCTCTCCTCCACTCGCCGTCGCGCCGTCTCGACGTTTCGCTGTCTCGCCTCCGCTCAGTGCCTCACGCCGTCGCTGCTCTGCTCAACGTCTCTCGATTCTGCTCTGGTCAGCGTCATCGATTCTGGTCACCACCTCCTCGACGATTTCATGTACTCGATTCTGCTTTGGTCAGCGTCATCGATTCGGGTTTGGGTTAATGAAGGATTTAGGGTTAATGATTCATTGTTATTGAAGGATTTAGGGTTACTGAAGGATTTAGGGTTACTCGATTATGCTCTGGTCAACGTCATCGATTCGGGTTTGGGTTACTGAAGGATTTATATCCGGGTTTAAAATCAAAACCGGGTAATAACCCGAACCCGGATTTCCGGGTTTTCAATTTTAAAATCCGGTTTCGGGTCTTAAAATCGAAAACCCGGAAACCCGGGTTCGGTTTCCAGGTTTTACACCCGGTTTCAGCAAAAGTTAAGGGGTATGTTGGCCAATTATTCTTTTATTCTCTTTAAAGAGCCTCTTGCATGAATTTTTTTTTAATTAATTTTTTAAAGAAAGACAAGCCTCATTTAACCTATCGACTCCTCCACATGAGTGCGGCTCGAGAGAGAAGAGTATTTTATATCAAATTTTCATTTAACAGCCATATGAGCGTCTGATGTAACCCGAGAGTCGATGAGTTTTGTCGTTTAGTGAGTTTAGTGCCATAATCGAGTGAATGTTGTTAAATGTCTTTAGAGAGTTAGTCGAGTCAATGTCGTTAATTGAGTCCATTAGGTTGTAAGCTCTTTTCCCTATATAAGGGAGTTCATGTAATGAGAATGGTAGCCAATAAACCAATCACAAACTTGAGTCTCTCAAAGAGGGGATTCGGGTTTGTGAAGGTTGGCCTTCGTGTTCATCGTGTTCTTGATTCCGAGAGTGTCAATCTTGGCACATAAAAGCGTCCCCAACAAGTATCAGAACTCCTTGATTACATCCTGAATAATTTAAAATAAGAGGTTCAAGACAAAACAGATTCCAAACAAATAATATTTTCTTTAGACTCAATAATGAGTTCCGCAAGACCGTGCGCAATTTATTACAATTTTTCAGAATTAAAATAGAAACCTTTTATACGAAGTTTTATAATTGCACGAATACAAGATGTAAGATTAGTTGTCCAATAATTTTGACAAATTACCATTTTTGTTGAGAAATACATTACTGTAAAACCTTAATTAGTTGAATTGCTTAATTTATAGTTTCTGAAAATCATTCTAGAATATAGACTAAAAAAATCAATTAAAACTACAAAACTAATATTATTATATTATTCACAAAATCATTTCTTTTTCCATTATCGATCAGCTAAAGCAACCACCAAATCCTCTCTCTCTTTCTCTCGGAGGCTCGAAAATGGCGTCAGCGATGCTGCGATCGGCGAGGTCCGCCATCTCAAGAGCCCAAATCCCTCGCCAGAGCTTCTTCCCCGTCGAATCCGACCCCGTCGGAAAGCTCCTCCCTTCCGCCGCCGCCTCCGGCGGCGGCCAGCCGTTCTCCCACCTCGCGAATCCCGGTCCGCTCTGTCCCCGAGTCGCCGGTGATGCCTCACGCTTCAACTCCAGATCTGAGGTCTCATCTCTCTCTCTGAACTCTTGTATTGATTGAGTTTGCCAATTTAGTGTTTTGGTCTGAATTTTCAAGCAATCAAAGTCGTATTGTTATGTTGAGTTGATTATCAATAAATGTACCCGGAAACTCACGTCTTTTTGAATTTTCGTTGGCTTACATTTATTTTGTCTCAGGATTCTATCAAAAACCTATTTCTGTGTGGAATTCGGTTACTGATTGAGCTGTTTTCATTTGTCAGGCTTCCAAGTACTCGACCGCAGCTGTCACAGGCAAAGCCGGAAACTACATGCCACTTGGTGCTGCCGCCACTCTCCGACCTCTGTCTCCGCATCTGACCATATTCAAGCCCCAGCTTGATTCAACCATTTCCATCTCCAACCGAATCTCTGGGGCTCTGCTCGTCTCGGGAATTCTCATCTCTTACCTTCTGTGTATCAAAGTCGGTGCAATTTGCTTATCGTACCCGAGCTTTTACCAGCTCTTCTTCTACACCTCGAAGTACCTTGCCACCGTCGGCATGGAGATCAGCGCCTTAGCGCTCGCCTTTCATCTCTTTTACGGGATTCGTCATTTGGTTAAGCACTGAGTGTGAGAGATGCGATTAGGATTCCAGCGAAGCTTGAAACGTAGCGAGAGCTTGGAGTGATACGGGTCTCGGGTTGCAAGGCTTCTTTCTTTGTTGTTTCTGTTGGGAAAAGCCTTACTTAAACTTCTAATGCAATCGATAATAATTTCCGGTGATCCGACTATTTTTTACCGACTTTTGGGTGTCGAAAATTGAGATTACTTGCACTTTGATAAAAATAGGGTTTACTTTATTGCTTGTGGATGCTACTTCAGATTTGTTTGGGGAAAATATTGCTTAGATGTTTAAGTTTATGACTTTAGGGCCAAGTTTGATAATTTGGAAATTAACCTAAACAGCTTGTAGATTCCACTTTTACCGTCATTTTTAGCGTACTTATCGCCTTTTTATATAACTTACCAAAGAAGGAACCCGAACATAGGCTCGGGAGTCATCGGCTCAGAACCAACAAGCGAAGCTAGTTTACCTTCTGCAGTTTACTCCTATGTCATTTATAAAGAAAGCTTAGCTCTATCGTTATGAAAAATGCCACATTTTCTATTAAAAGTTATATTTTTGCCAATTATTCTTTAGTCTCTCTAAAAGTACTTTATTTAGACGAGAGTGCAGCTATGAAGAAAAAAGCCGGTCTTATTAGAGTTTGTGATCCGTATCTGTTTCTTTTAGTACGCATTTTTGGTGATATCTCTTTTGATGAAAAGATCCGAGCTAATTTTTTATATACGTTTACCTATTGCTTACGGAGTTTGTAACCCGTGATGCTCTATTTGCGGAGTTTAAAAGTTATCACTCGAAGTTGGTCTACCACAGTTCTGCGGGCGATTAACAGGTTTCGGTAAACGAATAATGTCATAAACAGCCGAAGATTGCACCGCCTTTGCTATTGTTCTTTGCCGTAATTAGGGTTTCACTCGTTTTGTTGATTGCCGATTAAGCGAAGAGAACACGGGAAGCGGGAAAAGATCGCAGGAGCCCCAAAAGTCAACCTGTAATTCTATTAAACTATGTATTGTTTGATATACACATAGTGGAGTTACTCCAACTCCTACCTCTTCTGTATAAAAAAAAGGGAATCGGTATTACCAGATCTCTATCCAAATAATAGCTTCAGTTCCATCTCTTGGCGTTCTTCGAGCCCTTTGATTTCGCCTTCGCTTGCTGAAACGCAACTCTCTTCTGCTTCTTGATCGCCTCTTTCTCGGCCTGAAGGGAAGAGTATTGTTTAAACACAGCAATATGACCGGATTTACAGGTTCATTACGCTCTTAGGTTTTTACCTTTGACATCTTTGATTTGGCTTTAGTTTTAGGAGCCTTCTCCTCGAGCTCGGCCTCTCTGTCTAGCGCCCGCTCCCTAGCATCGAGATTCTTTTCTAAATAATACTGAATAAAACATAAATATCGTCAGCATCGATCAATAATATTCTTCTCTAAAAAAATAATATTTCAAGAAATCGAGCATTTACATTGTAATCGCCAGCATAATCCTGTAAGTTTCCATCTTTAACTTCGATGACTCTGTTAACGATTTGCTTTATGAAGTAACGATCATGAGAAACCGTGATCACCGTGCCCTTGTACTCTGTAATCGCCTCCTGCAAGGTGAATCGAAGAATGTATTAATATTAGCATAATGTTATATTTTTATCATTTTGGAGAAATTATGGTCGGAATAGAATATAAAAGAGAAGGGTTACCTCTAGCATTTCCTTCGAAGGAATGTCCAAGTGATTCGTCGGTTCATCCAAAACCAGAAGAGTCGACGGCGTTACCATGAATTTGCAAAAAGCAAGGCGTGCCTAAACCAGACCCACAAAGACAAGTTATTAAATTTAGAAGACTTAAAGTGGAAACATAAAAAAGAAATAAATCACATGATTCTTAAATTACCTTCTCACCCCCACTAAGAAAGGAGACTTTTCGGTGAAGCATATCGGCTTTGAAATTACAACGCCCGAGGAGACCCTTTATATCGTCAAGTCTCCAATCCTCTGCAGCCTCCACTACTGTCTCCAACACAGTTTTCTCTAAATCGAGCGCCTCAGCCTGAGAAAAGCGGTGTCAGTTCAACGTAAATATTACATTAAGGCATACAAACATAAGAATATTAATCAATAAAAAGTTAGCATACTGAGAAATAATAAGAACAGAGTACTGAGTGGCTGAAACAGGATCAGATAGTTTAAAGAAATGGTTAAATTGGTTCCTAAAATCGGGTAAACCAGTTCCTAGTCGGTTAGACTAGTCGGTTTTTGCTCTAACTATCGGGATTTTTTAGCCTAGTCGATATTATTAGACCAACAAAGTTTAGACAAGCTGTGAAAGTAATGAGACCTGATTTTGTTCAAAATAGTTAGGCAGGACATTATGCTCCCCGAGCTCTACTTCGCCGGCTTGCGGTTCCAGTAAACCCAGAATTAGTTTAAGCAAAGTGCTTTTGCCACATCCATTTGGACCGAGTATTGCAACTTTCTCTCCCTTTTGAATAGTAAGATTCGCCTGCTTGAACAGGACCTGCAACGCAGCACAAAAAATAATTATTACCGACAAAAAGATGTACTCATGTTTTCATGTTTATCGGAACTGAGTCTGCTCACTTTATCCTTGTAACCGAACTGCAAATTCTTGATTGTTACAACGGATTTTCCACTGCTTCCACGTTCGGGAAACCTGATCTTCATTTGCTTTCTCTGGAATGGTTTTTCTACTAATTCCTCTTCCTGAAGCTTCTCCAGTTTCTTTTGTTTTCCGCATTGCAAAGGAAAAAAAAGTGAAGTAAGTCCAAAATTATTCTTAAAATATCGTTAACATAAGTGAGAATAGAAAAACATATTTTGGCAATTAATTAAGCCATATATCAATCTCCATCAGCTTTATAAATGAAGGGGATATTCAGCACTAAGATGAAAATTTATGGAGAAAAGTGAACCACAATAAGTTAAGTGAACAAAGTGGACTAATGAACAAAGCTTAGGGGCATTTGTGCCAGTTACTTTAGATTAACTTCTTAATTAGGTACATGACCAGCTATACATAAACCGTGATTTAAAAAAAATGGACCCATGAATACAAAATAATTTACGATTTTCTATTTTTCTTATGGTCGTTGAGGGTATTACGGTAACTTCACAATATATAAGAGATTAGGATTTCTAATCCTATATACAAGTGCCTAGTCTGGGTTTAGGGGGAATTTCCTACTTAACATCATTGGGAGAGTTTTCTTGGTCTAACTCTCGTTCTAGGAGACCAGAATTTCGTTCATCAATATCGTTGGATAAAGATTCATATAAATATATACCTTTTCAGCAGTAGAGGCACGACCGGAATTCGCACCAGCACCCAATCTTGTGATCAAGTCTTTTGTCGATTCTATTTCTTTCTGCTGCTTCTCCCAAGCTGCAAACTGAGCCTCGATCCACGCGGCTTTTGCACAGATGTATTCCGAATAATTTCCGACATATGTTCTCGACACACCCATGTCGGTCTCCACTATCTTCGTACATAGCTGATCAAGGAAAGCTCTGTCGTGAGATATGATCACCATCGGCACCTCTTGCTTTGCGAGATACCCTTCGAGCCATTCGATTGTGTCGAGATCCAGATGGTTAGTGGGCTCGTCGAGAAGCAGTAAATCTGGCTCCTGAAGAAAAACATAAGACAGAGATTCAAAGATATATCACAATTCGCCTCAAGCTTTTAACCAGCATCAAATGGTCATATAGCCCCATATAACTAATTTCTGAATGCTAAATTAGTTAATTATTAGTATAATCAACAACTAATGACAGTGATCATATATCAATCAAGGGGTCTGTAAGTTCCTAATCTAACTCTCGAATCCGAAGCCCGGGCATCGATTATCAATAAAGCGTTCTTGTTTCGATTTGATTGTGCATATTTGAAGATACCTGAAGTAGAATTTTCCCAAGCGACATCCTCATCTGCCACCCGCTGCTGAAAGAGGCGACGAGCCTCTCGGAGTCCTCGGCCGTGAACCCGAGCTCCGGCATGAGCCTGCTCACCTTCGAGTCGACCTCGTCCAGGTTCACAGCCTGAGCCCTCCTCTGCAGCGAGTCGAACTCGTCGAGCAGCCGCCCCATGAGCTCCAAATCGTCCACCGCGCTCTCCAGCGCCTTCTGAACCTTCTCCAGCTTCGTCAAAACCTCCATTTCCTCCTTGAACGCGCTCACGAACTCCTCCCTCACCGTCCGGCTCATCGAAACCTCGAATTCCTGGCTGAGAAACGCGATCTTCATGTTCGGCTTCGCCTTCACGACGTTGCCGGAGTCCGGCTCCTCCAGCCCCGCGATGATCCGCATCTGCGTCGTCTTCCCCGCGCCGTTCACGCCGACGAGGCCGACCTTCTCGCCCTTCTTCACCTCCCAGGTGATGTCCTTCAGCACGGTCATCCCTTTGTACGCCTTCGTCACGTTCTCGAGCTTGATCCCCGACGAGATTCCCGAGCTCGACTGCTTGCTCCCGCGGCGGCGATCGACCGCGTCGCCGGAGTCCTTCGAGAACAGCGACTCGATTTCGTCCTTGCTCATCGCCTCCGAGGCCGATTCCTCCTCCTCCACCATCGCCATGGCCGAGGAGCGAGAGGCGGAGACGGAAAGGGAGGTTTTGGCTCTGGCTTTGATCCTGGCGGGAGCGGAGCCGAGTGGAGGCGAGAGAGTGGAGGTCCGGGAGCGGGGATCGATGAGGGTGGTGGCGGTGAAGAAGGCCGATCGGAGGTCGAGGCGGTGGAGCTTGGTGGCGATGTCCATGGCTGTTTGGCGAGCGAGAAAGTCCGAGAAAATCAAGATGGAAAACTTTCTCGCTCACTCAATCTTCTAAGCTTCTGTGTGTTTATTATTTATTGCTACATATATTAAAAAATACTGCGTGTCTTTTTTTAAATCCACGAAAATTACGCAATATAACAGACACAAATGCATAAATATATATCATTATAAATGTCTTTTTCTTCCTTATATAATAAACTTTATATAGATTAATATTGGTAGAATCAGAGAATTTTATTAAATTATTACAAAAATTATTTATATTAAATAAAAATAAAATTATATAAAAATATTATTTTATCAAAATTATTTATTTATAATATTACTTTAACTATTTTACTGTATTATTTATATACAAGGCGGAGCCAGAATTTTGTCAAGAGGGGGCGAAAAAAATTAAGCTGGAATTTTTGTAATATGATAAATAAAATATTTTTCATAATTAAATTTTAATAATCGATAAAATATATAGTGGTACAACTATACAAAGATTATAATTTAATGTATAATAAAAGAATTTCTATATCAAGAGATGAGTAATAATAAATATTATAAATATTAAAAAAATGAAGTCGATGAGAATTGAATATTAGTATTCTAACATGGAGAATTAAAATTTGTTCTCAAATAATCAATAGAGTATTAACTTTGTTTGGTTATGATACATTCAATATATATTGTAAAACTGTGTATATTTATTTCACGGATTTAATTGAGGTGGGGGAGGCCGTCCCCGCTCAGCTCTCGTTAAATCCGCCCCTGCTGCATATATATATATATATATAATATGTAATTTTCTCAATATTTATCGACACGTGTAAGCTAGTGATGAATCCAAGAATTTTCTTGTCTGTTTCTTGTGATTGATTTTTTTTATATAAATTTTAATTACGTATATTTTTATAAGTATATTTATAATAAATTGCTTCAAGATTTTTTTTCAATTTTCTATTTCATTTAGAGTTTGTAACTTTGGCAAAATTGGATACATTTCATGCATTTCTTTGCTCGAAGATAGACCTCGCTTAATGGCCACGGATGGCCCGAGGCCGCAAATGCTCGATGGTCGGTCGGCCTGTAAACAATATGAGGGCCGGCGTGCAAATTCGCCGGCCATCGGCCCGCTCCACTATAAGCGATCTGACCACTACGAGGCTATGAAGATACACCTAAATTTTTCGTAGTTCATCCAGAATTGATCGTATTCCCGCGAATATCTAAACTATGAGATCCGCAATATCAGAATCTACATGCATTAGATTCAAATATTCAATCATAATCATCAATGAAGGTTCAACTACAGCGCATTGTTAATAAAGTGAAATAAAGAAGTTACAATATTCATAGTATGGGAGTACCATCTTCGTTCAGTATGCGGAATACAAAGGAAACCGTGGCAGAGAAGCAGTTTCGGATCAATCCCCAGAAACAACACAAACACGATGCCAAACCGCATTCGGACCACGAGAGCCGAACAACGAAGAATGCAAAGAAAGTGAAGAGCGAACCTACAGCGTTCTTAAATCTGTTTAGCGGCCCAAAACAATCACGGATTCTAAGATAACTGCGGCATATAAGCCTTTTTCAGATGAGCCACCAAGAACAATCCACCGATATAAGCTGATTCCGACCAAAACGGATTCATAACACGCAGAACCAGACTATGAAGAACACGAATAAAGTGATCAAGCAAAACCTACAGCATAATCAGAGTACCATTTCCATTCAGTAGACACTAGCTCTTCTACAAAACAAGCTCAGAATCCGTAGAAAATCACCGAGAACAATCCACCAAAAAAAGTTGATTCCCGCCAAACCAGATTCAAAACCTGGACAGAACGAAACTCGCGATGATATATTCACAATTTACATAGCATTACACTCTAGGAGACACGAACTCTTCCGTGTAACAGACCCGGAATCCGTAGAAAACCGCAGCACAGAAGCCTTTCAGATCAATCACCAAGAACAAATTCACCAAAAAAAGCTCTAATTCGCATTTCCATTCCGAATTCTATTTACACGAGCTCTTGCATCTGAATCCCTAGCAGATCAGTCACCAAGAACAAATTCACCAAAAAAGACCGATTAACACTAAACAAAACCTGATTCGAAATCGGGCTACGAAGGGCGCGAGGCGGAGAGCTTGAGGCACTCGCTCTGGCAGCGGCGGAGACAGTCGTCGCTCCAGCTCGGAGCCTGGCGGTGGCTGACGCAGACGGCGCGCTCGCAGGCCTCGGCGCAGGCGTCGAGCTGGGAGACGGCGCAGACGGTGACGCAGCTCTCGGAGACTTGATCCTTGGAGATAGCGGCGAGCCTGCCGAGCATGCGCTTGGACGCGCACACTCTCTCGCACACCAGCATCTCCTCCGAGCTCTTATCTCTCCCGCCCTGAAGCTTCCGCTCGCCGCTTCTTCGCCCTAGCTCTGAGCGCATACGCCGCCCCTACCGCCGGGACGGCGGCCAGGAGAGACCACCACGGTTCGTCCATGGCCGGAGAGAGAGAGAGGTGAGAGCGCTCCGGTGGCGAGAGTCCTTCGCCGGAGAGAGAGGGAGGTCGCCGGCGACGGAGAGACTAACGAGGGGAAGGGCTGAAGAGAGTGCATCGCACGTGCACAAACATGGGCTTTTCACTCCATTTCCAGTCGGGTCGGCTCCGTTGATTCAGTATTTAGGCGGGTTGACATGGATCGTGATAAAGGAGCCTTATTTTTATTTTGGGATATTAGCGGTATAACTACCCAAGTTTTAACTAACTGAGGCGGCATGGATCCAAAATAAAAAAATAACGATAAAAAATACTTAGAGTTAAGAAAAATGAGGCGAGGTTTATTTCTGTCCACTTTATCTGATCGAAATATTTGTCTTCTCAATTTCGTCCGATATCTGTCATACTACGTGTTTTTTTTATCAATGTCTGTCAAAAATAATTGTCAGATACAGTGGTGGAACAAGGAACTACGACCCGAAGGGTTAGATTTATAAAAATAAAAAATTACACTTAGACGATTATATTTAAATTTGGGAGAAATTTGAAGGGGGTTGCGGTGAAATTTTAGATGAATTTACATTAAAATTAAATGAAATTGTATAATAATAACTTTTTTTTTGTTTAAATTCCACCTCCTTTCAGTTTGTTTCCGCAACTGTACGGAAACATACGTCCCTCAAATTTGTCTCTATGTTTTTATTTTATTTTATACCTATGTAGCCCCAATCAATCAAAATTTCAATGCTTATGCCACCAATATTTCTTTATAACGAGCCTAATTTGAAAATTGGAAACCGTTATTTGAGTACTTATGCCGCCAATAATTCTTTCAACTTTAAGGGGCCTAATCCAGCAATCGTAAACCGTTATTGCCGCTAAAAAAAAAAAGAAATTAAGAAATTTGTTAACCATTCAGCTTTAAATTATATACTTATGCCGTAAATATTTCAATTTTGAACTATGGGCCACTTAGAAAAAATTATATAGTTACTCTTTCAACAAAAACAAAAAAAACAAAAAAAAAAATAGTTAGTAAGTAATTTAGCAAAGAGAGATAGTAGAATATCCAGTGGTTATTAGGATAGCTTAGTAGTAATTTCACACCACTTCTAAAGTGGAGGTTGTGAGTTCGATCCCCCACTGCAGTAGAAACTGCCTTTAAAAAAATAGTAGAATATCTCAAAAGACTAAAAAATTGTAAGTACAGTTTTATATGTAAGTTTGAAAGAAACTTGTAAGAAAGAAAGTTACCATTTGGACTCGTTCTAGTAAGTTTCCCATAATGAAATTAGTTTCCCATAATGGTTAAGCTTCGTGCGCACTTTTGCTCCTCTATACAACAAATTACCCATTCTCTTCATCCCTACCAACGAGCAAAGCAGCCATATTCGCGAAACAACGTTCTTTCTTTGCAAGGTACTCTCTTTCTTACTACCATTATATTATCTCTGTAATGTATGTCAACATAAGCAAACTTGTACCAAAAGAGTAATATATATATATGTATCTGTGTCTGTATGACTAGTGGGAGCAAGAAAGAGAGAACTTATTGCATTACATTCACTCAAGATTAAAAATTTATGCATTTTGCATGTGTTGTAGCTAGTCTTATACATATACTGTATCTGTATGTATACTACATACGTAGCCAAAACGAATAAAAGAACAAACTTGAGTATAATTAGTTAATTACTGTAACTGAGGTCGCTTGGCATGTATTTTGGCGAAACGGGACCAGATACTTGACTTTTGGTCTCTTTTCGTTCGGTTCCGATGCCCCATATGGACGGTCTTTTCCCAGTTCCCGGTTTTGGAGAAAAATTTAACTTTTTGGGCGGAAATCACATGACTCGGGCAAGGACAAAACAAATTTCAGTGTGTGCGACTCGTTTAGTTTGTGTTTGTAGCGCGAATATGGCAGTGAAATCGGAAAGAAAGAAGTGGCAGAGGAAGCAGAAGAAGAGCAAGAACCAGACAAGGCAATCACTCGATGATGATCGAAGCAGTGGACAAGGCAAAGATTCAAGCTTTCTTGCCAAACAAGCAATGGAATTCTACAGCAACGAAGTTGATCAACACTTCTGGTATCTTCTCCATGGCCCAAGAACGACTAGAAGATTGCCCGTTTTCGAAGAAATTTGCCCTCTGATTGAAAGAGAGAGCCTAAGTTGATCAACACTTCTGGTATCTTCTCCATAGCTCGGTAGTTTAATTTAGTTAAGCAATATATTTCCGTACTTAGTATTATTATTTTGTAATTCTGAACGTTCCACAAGTGGGTCTTTTTGCTTAATGAGAAATTACCTTCAACTCAATTAAATTTGACCGCTTTCGAAAGAGAAAATGAGGCTTGTAGAGGGAACCGTTCCTATTACGATATCGAATCTCGGGTCCTAGCACATATACATTCTCGATATTGTAACGGGAAATTAGGCTTGTAAAAGAAACATGACAAATCCCGTTACTATACCGAACTTTTCTTTATAACCAAATAAACCGGAATATGTCGGGTTATAGCATATATACATGTATATAATTTCAGTACATAGAATTCATAATAATGGAAAGAATAGCCCCAATCACTGGCTCAAAAAGTCAATCATTTTACAAGAATATAACCCAAATAAGTAATATTCTATAGCCATAAACACTATACGAAGAGTTGTAATATGAAGAAAGAATCATCAGAGTGTAGTTTCCAAATTAATTAACAAAAAGGTAATAAAAAAAAAGATATATCTTCAGGGCAGCAATAGAAAAACAAAACATTCTTTGCTGTTCGGAGATCAGACGTTGATATCCGAGCGTCGTGATCTCACGGCACTGTAGATTTCTGACGAGCTCTGAGAAAATCTAGGGAGGCTGTAATTTTCGGAGACGGAAACCGGCTGCTGAGGGTAAAGCGTGGGAGGCGGTATGAGATTGCGCTGGGCCGGGAGTGGGGGGAGCATGTTGTATTTAAAAGGGTCGCTGCGAAAACTGCAAACAATAACACGGAATTAACTGAATACTGCAAACAAAAGAATTTGGGGGTGCAGATACCCTTGATCTCAATTTTTTAGAGCGTATCTTGAAGGGTATTTTTGTAATTTTTATCCCTGATTCATTTGTTGTAATGACTACAAATACTAGGCTAATGAGTCGCGGTAAAACAAATTGACAAAAGTACGCCAAAAATGATGTATATGATGTTGAGTCCGCTATACTTTAACGGAAATAAACAAAAGGCGGTAAATGTACTCCAATAATACGAGGCCAGGAAGCTTTTGCGCGCTACCTGACCAGATTGGGGGGATTTAAAAACCCTTAAAGACTTTAGGGAAAACAAGTTGATTCTTGCGACAACAGACCTTGTGTTCTTGTGCGCTTGGTCATCATCGCTTAAATTGTCATTCAATCTCTGAACGGGTCTTGGAACGGGCGAACCAGACCACGAGTTAGGAGCCGGTAGTTCATCGGAAAAGTATCTTCTTCGAATCAACTAAACCCACAAAAAAAGAAGACTTAGGCTATCTCCCAGAAGGAGGCACGAGAAAATGTGGCTAAAGCGTGAAGATGCGAAAAGAAATATACCAGTTTGAAGAATTTCATCACCGCTTCTTTGTCATATCTCGATTCCTTTGCAGCCTGCATATGCATTCGAGATGGAAGACTGTATTGCACGTTAATACAACAGACGACAAAAGGATGGACACACAAAAATAGACAGATACACACTTGCAGACATCAGTATATCCTTGAGTAACTAACTCATGTTCTTAATAAGTGATGTTCTTACCGCTAGAAGCCCTCCTGCGCCGGGAAAAATCTCAGTCAACGGAAGTTCCTCACTGGATGGAAGCAGACCCTGCTTTTCAACCCAATGCCGAGCAACATCAACAAGATTTCCGCTACTACCCCTCGTCCCCTCTTTAGCAGCCACGTCAGCTTTATTCCCAATGACAATATACGGCACGGGAAGGCCACCAGGCCCCCCAGAGCTCAGAGGAGCTGAAAACGTCCCACTTAAAGCAACCTCAGTTGCCCATTTCTGCAAGCTGGTTTTGGTCCTCCTTTGAGAGAGATCGTGAACAAAAATAACACCTGAATAAAATTACAAAATTGTCCTCACAATATTCAGTACCAGCAACATGGATAGGAAATAAAAAGGTTATTGGCGGCTTAGAAGTGTTCCGGAAAATTGTTCTATATCAGCCTAAAACCTAGTTATATTCTTTGATAAATTAGATAATATCATTGTTCACGGAAAAATATTCGTACACTTTTTAGTAGTGACCAAGTGCTTGTGCAAAGCAGAAAGGAAACCCTGGACTTCTTCGATAATGGCCTTCATAATATATTTTTAAATTTACAACATCAACCAGTTATGTTTAGGAAGTTTTCATTACATATGGGGACTTTTCACTTGTAACAATTACATATAATACAGCAAAACGATATAGCATTTCCTTATGTTGCAGAGAGTAGAAATTTTGGTACTAACCATTGATTTGAGTATAGAAGAGAGATCGACAATCTTTATATCTATCGTGCCCGGAAACATCCCAAAGCTCAACGAAGAAATCTCTCTCACTATCGCCTTTGATGCTGCTAGAAGAACTACCACCGTTTCCGTAAGTAGTGTGCTGAATAGCCGAGGGAAAAAACACTTTAATGAACGTATTGACAACAAAAGAACGAATAAGCAGCTCTACAATTCTCAGCAAACAAGAAAAATAAAAAAAAGTTCACACCTTTATGTCAACTGTACATCCAATTGTTTGAGAAGGGCGAGCAATCGACGAACCTTTAACGATCAGATTGACAAGTGATGTTTTCCCAACACCTATAAATCAAACATTTTAGACTTCAAAGATCCTATTTTCACACATCACACTAACAACATGATTTCACAAATTTTACTTTCTAACTCTATATCCAAAAATCGCAGCTCATCTCTACTATAACAAACGAAACTCAACCATCCTCAAGTGGTGTGAGAAGAACTGAAATCAATCTAAACAGCACCAATAAATGAATCATTTTAGACGCCAATTATCGTATTTCACACATTACACTAAAATTTGACTTTCTAACTCTAAATTCACAACTTGCAACTCGTCAACTTACAGATGAAACTGAACCAATCACCAGAGTTCCGGGAAGAACTTAAATCAATCTAAACAGCACCACAAATGAATCATTTCCAACTTCAAAGATTATACTTTTACATATGACACTAAACAGTAAAATTTCATAAATTTGAAGTTCTAACTCTAAATCCGCAACTCTTCCACAATCAATTAAAACTAAATTCTACATAAAAATAAACCTACACAGCATCACAAATGAATCATTCTAGAATTCGAAGATGGTACTTTTGCATATCACAATAACGATATAATTTCACAGAATTCGAAGTTTCAACTCCGAATTCGCAACTCAACTAGTCTTCAGAAACCAAGGAAGAACTCAGAATCAATCTACATTCTACACAACACAAATTTAAACCCAAAATCAACAAACCTGAATCGCCAACGACGAGAACTCGAACCTGCCCACACGGAGGTCCTCCGCTTTGCTCACTGTTCTCTCTCTCGCGTTCCCTCCAAAACATCTCGCTCTCCCGAAAACGCAATCAATTCCAAATCGATCACATCCCAAACCTAAAGCCAGATCCACCGACAACTCCGACCAAAGCAAACCAACACCGACTCAGTTTTTGCTCGGAATCAACAATACACACAGAACGGCGAGAGATCCGAACTGAAATCACTAAGAATCGTACAAATTCAATCAATCATTTGCACAAAATCATCGCTTAATAAGTGTAATCCAAAAATCGTTCGACGCACCTGAATTGAAACCCTATGGAGAACTCGCGTAAGGGACGATGATTCGAAGGAAGGAATCCAATTACGATACGTTAATCTGTGTTCGCCATGGAAGCAGTATCGTGCAAGCTTTAATGGTGATGTGAAGAGAAAGGCGTGTTATATACCGAAATAACCAATCTCACTGCTTCAGCTTTCCTGTAATAAAGATTTTTTTTTTTTCACCTAGAACGGTTCGGCGTTTGGGCCCGAGCGGGCAGGCCGGTCACGAGCCTGCCCGTCCCGGCATGAATCGGTGATCGGCCCTCGAGCCTGGACTCCCAGTGTAGGTGGGCTAGCCCGAGCCCGAGCTGCAGCTCAGACACCCCAAGGCCTGAGCCGGCCTGTCCCGGGATTATTCCGATTTTGGGTCATCAGGCCTGTTCTCCCAGTGTTGACGGGCCGGCCCGAGCTCGAGCTCGAGCTACAATTCATCTAGCTCGAGCTTATCTCTCCAGAAATGATTCGGTGTTCGGGCCTGTGAGCCTGAAATCTCAGTGCGGGCCGGCTCGCCTGGCCGTGCACAACTTTCTTAATTTTATTTTTTTAAAATTCCTTTTCAATACGAATTCATAACTTAAAAATTATACTTTACTTTATGCGGTATAAAAACTTGTACGGTTTATATGTTTATCAAATATTCAATCTCTAGTTAATATGTAGTAAATATTCATGCAGATTTTGGATAAATAAAGACAATTTTGCACCAAATTCAGGCATTTAAATGTCCAAAAATGTCCAATTGGCTTTATTCATAAACGAATGTATTCGTCAGTCAACGACATAATATATGGCGTCGTTCAGATGTCCAATTGGCTTTATAGATAATACCCATTTTATTTTCGAGAAGGAATAGTTGGTCGTTTTTATAATTAAATGCAAAATTATGTTGATTTTTTCGATGTGAAGAAGTCTATTTGAAACTTTTTTTGTTCTCATTCGTTCGCTGTTTTTTCTTGAAATCCTAAAAGAATACACCACAACAATTATTTGCTTCCATTGTTCATGTGACTGTACTTCACGAGATTTTCAATTATTTTGCATATTGACTATAACTCTGCTATATATATATATATATATATATACAGTGGCGAAGCCAAGAATTAACGTAAGGGGGGGCGAAAAATAATATTTAAGTGTTTCTTTACCGAGTTTTCGTCATTTGAGTCGGTTTTAAAATGAGGTACATAGGAAAAAATGAATTTTAACGCCCTCTATCAATACAATTTGATGTATCACAAATGTTAACACATGTACGACATTATTCTAAATAATCGCAATAAAATAAATAAATTTTTAAAGCCCATTCACATGAATCCGTTGTTAAATTAAAATTGTGTGAATACGTGAGTTAGCTAGGAGAAATAACAACTTTCTATTTCTAAAAAACTCAAGAATTATAAAACGAACCAAACACCACAATCCAAATTAAATTATGATAATAATAAACTTAAATAGTAAGCAAAAACTCTACGAAACCACTTTAAATAGATGAATTCGTCTTGAAAATTTAGTCAACGATGTCATCAAAAGGCAATAATGAGCACATAATGAATCACTATATTTTTTGTTTTCAAATTCAATACTAGTTGCATTATTTTCAAACCAAATAGGCTTTTTCTTCTACGTAAGTGTCTTTTATTTATCATTTAAGGAATTTGCGGTGTCACTTATTATCAAAGAAAAATTTACACATGCAAAGATACCCTGAAGAACGAGGAAACACAAACTCAAAGTCTAAAAAATTAAACAAAGAAATATAAATTATTATTTTCTAATGAAAAATATGTCCCGACTTAAATTTTGAGGGGCGAACTCGATTTTTAGAGGACAAACTTAGACCGGCAAGTGGGGGCGGTTGCCCCCACTAGCTACCAAGTGGCCTCGCCACTGTATATATATATATATACATATATATATATATATATATATATATATACTTCTTCAAAAAATTCTGAGTTTATAATTCATGATACGCAAATATATGTCCCCGTTACATGTGTAATCGTGGCCAATAAGACCACATGATTTTACATTGAATATATTAATTATTTAGTAATGCAATAGTGCACTATAACTTTGATTAATATTGTTATTCACATTCAACAACGAAAAATAGTCTATAGTGTTTTACTTTTATACTTTTGCTTTGTTTTCACTTTATAAACTAATTACATCGTACTTCAGAGTGTGCATGAGTTGGATTGAGTTGGCTCGAGCAAAAAATTAACCCGACCAGATCTTATTAGTTTTTAAAAAAGCAACTCGATCCAACCCAATATTTCTGAATGCCCAATCTAACTCAATCCGAAAAAATCTGCGCTGGGTTGCATTGGGTCATTGGACTGAACTATATTAAAAAAATTATCGAATATAACACATAAATTTAAACCGTCAATCAATCAACATAAATTTAATATAATATTAATTAATGTCCTATTAAAAAAACTAAACTTTATTAAGTCCTAAACATTCAATAACAGAAGTACAAAACGTAACTAAACTAGAAGCGTAATCGTAAACATAAACTAGAAACATAATCATAGACGTAAAATAATAGCTAAACATAAAGATGAGACTTAGGAGTTATTTTACTTTTTTACTCTATGTGTTTTTACTTACTTAAAATATGTCAAATATTAAAAACTAGTAACAAATTACTTAAAAAAGAAAAGCTTCGTTGGGTCAATTGAGCCGGCCCAACCCAATGCATCCGGCCCGACTTCAACCCGATAATTTATTTGAGTTGGACCCAACCCAACATGATATTTATTGGGTTAATTGGATTGGGTTACATGGGGTTGAGTTGAACGGTTGGGTTTTTTTTTTGTACACCCTTAATTACAAGTAAAAATGTGCCATCATTATAAATTCTCAATTGGGTTTTAAAATCTGTTATTTTTGCGTTTTTTCGAAGTCGTGTGTGAGAGAGAAAGCTTGATTTGATTGAAGATTTGTAATTTGTTTTTTAATTAATTCTAAAACTAAAATAATTAGTATGTGAATTGCATTTATTATTGATTAATTGTCCGAGTTTTTTTTTTTTTTTTTTTGAATGGGGTGGCATTATCGGCAAATGTTACAATGCACTCTTGCATGACTTAGATATATTCGGTGTAAGTACAGTTGGCACTAACGGTCAAGTTTACAATATGTAAAGGGGGCACTCAATTGAGTCTCATGAGAGTTTGAACCCATGACCTCTTGAATAATGGAGTAGTGGAGTTACCACTAGGCCAAACAAGATTGGTTATTAATTGTCTGAGTTTGAACAAGATAAAATTAATTTGACGTTCTAATTTTTCAAAAATCATATTCAAAATTTGATTTAACTAGGTCAATAGAGAATGTTCTATGGTATACAATATATAATTCCTCTAATAATTAGATTTCAACCCATAAAACAGTTATAACAAAGTACCACAAGCATGCTTCTGAATTGTGACCAAGATTATTCTTACTACTTTTTCATTTATATAAGGGTTAATTGCGGAAAATATACTCAATCTTTTTCGATATTCTTCGATGAATACCCAACCTCAAACAGGCGCGACCCGGACCCCTGAAGGCTAAAATTCATGCCTTCGGTGGTCGATGCACCTCCCGAAGCCATGAATTCGAATGCCCCGTCCTCTACAAATAGGAGGAGACCCATGCCATTATAAGAAAGCACTCCTGAAGCCAAAAAACACATGTTTCCTGTTTAGTCATAATTTTTTTCCGACTCAAATACTCGATTAACGTTGAGCGTTGAGCGTCGGACCGAGTAACAATGCCCCCCCTCCCGTTTTTTCCCTCTAGATAAGGGGAGACCCACGCCACAATTGGAAAGCACTCCCGAAGCCAAAAAGACCTATGTTTCCCGTTTATTCATAATTTTTTACTCAAATACTCGGTCATGTTTTTTACTCTTTTCTCAGGAACAGGAACGGAGGTGGCTAACACGGAAAATATTTTCGGCCGAATCACGACCGAAGATCAAGCTTCAAGCCCGATTTGACCGTCGTACGGCCATCGGGCCCGGCCCAAATTAAAGACTTGAGCCGCATTCAAGTTAATCGATTTTTAAGCATTAACAATTTTCTCATTAGCAGTGACGTACTCGAGAACTTTTAGGGTTCGTTTGGCTATGGTATCTGAGGCCCGAATCTGATTTTGGTTTCAAACAGTGTCATATTGGTTCCGCAGACCACCCCCAAACAAACAAACAAACAAAGTTTGGTTGCCAATTGTCTCTGTCTTTGGTCTTCAACTCAATAGTACAAAATAAAACAATAATAATATATTATTATTCTATAATATTATTGTACTATTTATAATAAGATATTAACTATGAAATTAACTTATATAATAAATTATTAAAATCATTTTTATATATAATAATAGATTCTAATGATATTACTATCATATTAACAAATATACTTAAATTATGTATATAATTAAATACTAACTTAATTACAATGATATAAACTCGTGAACGGAATATTTACTTCTTTATATTACATTATTTAAACATGTAATTAGAGTCATGAAATATGAATAATTTTTGTATTATATGGCTAATATTTTTTAGACATAATATTAATATATATTACTTTCAAATAAACATATTTTTCTTTTCAGTAACATAAATTGTGTTTTATTGCATATTTTTTTCATTCATATTCAACCACATATTGACACATAAGGTCCGAAACAAGAGAAGAGAGACATAAGGTCCGAAATAATGACACATAAGGTCCGAAACAAGAGAAGAGAGACGTCTCTTGGCCAAAGCATAGACCGGTTTTTGAATGCACTATATAACATTTAGAGACTCGTAAGAGATGGATAGAAACTTAGTTTTTTTCTTTTTTGGGTTCAGTTTTGGTATAGGTAATCAACTACCTATTAATTAAATGATTTATTCTCTTAAAGTGTGGACCAAGTGTTCGATAAAATGCCAGACTTAAAGTGCAATTCTAATTTTCGGCCCGCCTATGCGCCCAAATCAAGTTGTTAGTGCTTTAAGTCCCGCAGATTCGTGACAAATGCTTCATAGGTGCAGATGAAGCTCCAAGTGAAAATGACTCACTTTATTGAGACATTGCCCCGACTTGGTCTCTACCGATTCCGCGGTGTGAATCTTTGTGATTCTTTCTCTTTGTGCTACTCTGGAATTTTTTCTGGCGGTAGGGTTAGTTGTTCGGGACCATCTAACCCATTAATGGGAGTGATGGACCTAGTGTTATTGGCGGCACGCCAAGGGCGGGCGGGCTGAAAGCAATGAAGTTCCTTTGTTGGAACGTCCGGGGATTATGCAATTCTCGGGCGAGGGCCCGCTTATGAAAACTTATTTGTGAGCGGAAGCCGGATATTGTTTTTCTTTCGGAGACGAAGTTGAGCGGTGTCCGGGTGGAGAGATTGAAGCGTCAAAGTAAAATTGTCAAAAGGTTCGGGGTTTACGCCGAGGGCCTCAGTGGTGGAATTCACATTGTTTGGAACGATGCGGTGGAGGTCGATATCCGTAGCATTCGAAAACGGTATATCGACGTGGGAGTTAGAGGCGAGCTCGGGATGACGTCAAGGTTCACGGGTTTCTACGAGGACCCGATCGAAGCTTCTAGGCACCTCTCGTGGGAGATTCTACGACGTCTTCATAACGACGGCGCAAGCCCGTGGGTGTGCGCGGGATATTTAAACGAGGTGCGTTACGAGTTCGAGCACGCGAGTCGGGTGCGGAGGAAAACGACTTGCATGGACCGCTTCGCCAATGTGCTCGAGGTATGTGACCTTCTCGATTTGGGCTTTGTAGGTGAATTGTGCACTTGGAGCAATGTGCAAGTGGGCGAACAGAATGTCCAAAGTCGACTTGATCGAGCGTGGCAAACCCGACATGGAAGTCTATTTAACCGTCGGGGAATGTGAAGGTGTTGCGATTCCAGGGGCTCAGATTATAGAGTGTTTCTCATCAACACGGGCTCGGATCCAAGGATGCACAATCCCAACTCGGCCGTGGGGAGGAGATGGGCCTTTGAGCCGAGTTGGCTCTTAAACGATGGATGCGCCGAGGTGGTCCGTAATGCGTGGGGTTCGGGTGGGACCGACCGGTTTTCTAGAGGTGTGCGGAAAGCCAGGGGAAGTTTCAAAAAGCCCTCCGCGTTTGGGCAGACACGACCTTTGGCAACCGGGGAAAGAGTATCAAAGCGCTCTCGGAACGGACTTCACAAAGCGGATTTTACTCCGGAAACAAGAGCCGATTTGAGGTCCTTGAACGAGGACCGATATTCGCTCATCGTGTTAGAAGACTATCATTGGAAGCAACGGGCGAGGGTTGATTGGTTACACGGAGGGGATAGGAACACGGCTTACTTCCATGCTCGTGCCACGCGTCGGAGGACGCAAAACCAAATCCGAGGTATCTTGAACAAGACCGGGGAACGGGTGACATCAGAGAAGGATGTTCGAGAAGTGCTCGACAAATACTTCTTAAAAATCTACTCTTAGAACGGCGCCTCGGAGAGGGACTGCGGCTTGATCACGACGGAGGACGTTGCTATTATCTCGGCGGGGCAACGGGAGATCACCGAGGAGAGGTTCACCGTGGACGAGATCAATGCTTCCCTCTCCCCGATGGGCCCCCGGAAGGCGCCAGGCCCCGACGGCTTCGACACCGTCTTTTTCCAAAAACTTTGGGGGACCGTGCGGCTGACGATCCGGGAATAGTTTTTGGATGTTCTTAACGGGCAGAGGAGTGTGAAAGCATGGAACACCACCAATATCGTGCTCTTGCCCAAGGTGAAGAACCCAAGGAGAGTACAAGATTATCAACCAATTAATTTGGGCAACGTGCTTCTCAAGCTCGTCTCCAACAATATCGTGCTCTTGCCAAACGTGCTACATGATTTTGCGTGTCGGCAAGAAGCCCCGTCGGTGACACATTGTCTCTTCGCGGACGATTGCATCATCTTCGGGGAGGAGTGTGTCGGGTGCGGCCATGCTATTAGAGAGGTTCTTAAAGTCTACGAGAAGGGGACCAGATAAACCGTTAACGCGGATAAGTCTATGATGAGATTTTCACGAAACGTGGTTGAGGCTCTTGGCGGATCCATCTCACGGGTGCTTGTTATGCGGGCCGTTACGGACCTCGAGTCTTATCTCGGGCTTCCAGTACACGTCGGGAAAAACAAGTGCGCAGTCTTTAGCAAGATTACGAGTCAGCTCAAGAAGCATCTCGGGATGTGGAAAATGAATCTATTCTCGACAGGGGACGAGAAGTCTTGATCAAATCAGTGGTGCAAGCCATCCCTACCTATCTCATGAGTCATTTACGGCTCCCCGTCCGCATCATTAAAGATCTTCACGCTACGACCGCTCGATTTTGGTAAGGGAGGTCGGAGGAGTCGAAAAAGATCCATTGGCAGAGGTGAGACGTTCTTGAAAAACCGAAAGAGGATGGTGGTTTGGGCTTCAAGGACATGGGTGATTTTAACCGAGCCCTCGTAGCACGGAATTCGTGGCGGATCATCCAAAATCATGATTGTCTTTTAACATGGGTTATAAAAGCTAAGTACTACCTCGAAACCTCGATCCTCGACTTCAATTGCAATGGACGCTCCTTGTTCCTTTGCAAGATTCTGTGTTGGGGACGAGACTTTCTTAGACGCAGCACGAGATGGAAAATCGGGGACGACAACGTACGGGTCCATGGCCATCCTTGGATCCCTCGACCCAGGGCTTTCTTCGCCACCTCGGAGGCTCCGGACGACGGGTATCCATGGCGGGTAGCCGATCTAATCTCCAGCGGCCATTGGGACCTCTCTCGGGTCGAGGCCCTCTTAACCCCTTACGATACGGAGGATTTCTTGAGGATCCCGGTGGGGAAAGGTCCAGATCGGCTTGTTTGGCACCACGAAAACAACGGGATCTACTCGGTGCAGTCCGATTACCGACTAGCTAGGTCAAAAGCATGGAGTGGACCTTCGGGCTCAAGACGGGGGGAGCCAAATTGGTGGAAAGCTTTATGGGGCACGACAATCCCCGCCAATGTGAAGCACATGGTGTGGCGCGCGTGGTCGGAAATTCTTCCGACCAACGGGGCACTTCGGAGCCGAGGGGTAGACGTTCTACCCCTTTGCAACTTTTTCGGGGCGCTCCCGGAAGACGCCTTACATGCCGTTTGGGAGTGTGAGAAGGCCAAGTCCATTTGGGCATCATCGACGATCCACCGGTGGGTGGATAAGACGGGGGAGATTCCGTTTCAAGAGTTGTGCTACCAGGCGCTTGAGAGTCTTTCCAAACCGCATTTCGAGCTCTTTTGTGGGCTAATTTGGGCGGCGTGGTCCAACTGAAACCTTCCCCTCTTTGAGCATCGCGTACGGGCTTCAGAGACTTGGGTGGAAAGGTCGACGGATGGTTCACAAGTTTCAAGCGGTGTGCGCACACGACGGAGAAACACCGCTCACCGAGGGAGGAGGTTCAGAAGGCTTGGTCCGGGCCGGCTGCGGGGAGCCTCAAGCTCAACGTAGACGCGGCTTAGGACGGGGAGACGAGACGAGAAACGGTGGGAGCGGTTGTCTGAGACCACCAAGGTCGAATCATGGGAGTCATGACTTCCTTGGTCAACCATGTCGACACGGCACTCACCGGAGAGTGCATTGCGATGCGACGGGGGCTTCTCTTTGCCCGCGAACGGGGGTGGAAGATTGAGCACACCGAGACGGATTGCTTGCGGGCCTCCCACCTCACCAAGGCACGAGACTCGTTGGGCTTGCAAGGCCCGATTATTGCGGAGGTGCGAGAGCTCGACCGAGAGCTAGGCGGGACCGGAGAGTGGACTTGGGTTCCACGAGAATGTAATGAGGTGGACAATGCTTTGGCCAAGAGACGTTTCTCTTCTCTTGTTTCGGACCTTATATGTCCTTATTGCCCAGAATGGGTTGTAGCAACGGTGGTGTTAGAGATTTTTCCCCCAAACTTTTTTGATGGAATAAAATCAAATTGCTTTAAAAAAAAACTACCTATTAATTAAGTAAGCTCTTACTCCATATTAATGTCCAGTTGAAAGTAATAATACATACAGCAACAGTGAGTAATTATTTTCATTGATAATGCAACATTCCAAAGCCATAAGTTACAGTTTCTAGAAAAGCAAGAAAAAAATCCCTCCTATTATAAGCTAAATACCCTTTCTATTATATATGTAGGATCTTGCAAAATGCAAGTAGATGACAAACCCTAGAGCACTCATTCCAGCAAGCAGCCAGTAGAAGCAGTCAAGACGACCCCTATTCAAGTTGTTTGGAAACCAGCCATCTATTTCGGTTGCTCTCGTGATGAATGATACCAGAAAGATGCTCAAGAAGTTCCCCATGCTAAACACACTGAGGTAAAGCGCTATCCCTGTGCTCCTTAGCTCGGCCGGGACTTGATCGTAGAAGAACTCTTGCATGCCGACCGAGCTGAATACATCCGCAAATCCAAGCAAGATATTCTGTGGTGCCAACCAAATGATGCTCATTGGAATAGTTGCATTGAGCTCGCCGATCAAGCCGTGCACTCGAGCCGTTTCGAGCCGTTTATTCTCAACCAGAGCGGCAATTATCATAACGGTAACAGATATGAAAATTCCAGTTCCAATTCTCTGCAGCATTGTGATCCCAGACGATTTTCCGGTGAATGATCTTGCTATTGGGACGAACCTGTGGTCGTAAATTGGTAGAAAGATGAGGGTAGTTGTTGTGAATAAGCCGGTATTCGATGCTGCGGGTATTTCGAAGCCTGAAAAGATGATTCTATCCATTGTGGCCGCTTGCTTGGTGAAGAAAGTTCTGAGCTGCGCGAACACAACGCCAATGACTAAGCACGACGCCCAAATAGGGAGAAGCCTAAGGACGGTCTTGATCTCTTCAACTTCAACTGCGCTGCAAAACGAGCCTTCTTCCACCTCATCTTTTTGGGCACTCGGGGCTTTATCGAGGAATCTAAAGTTTTCAGAAAGGGAAGGTCATAAGAATCATCGTATTGTTAAGCTATTCTAGTGAGAAAGTGGAAAAATTTTCTTAGTTTCCTTTACATTAGGTTACGACATGATTGATCTACTGTGCCTTATTATTGTGGAGTACATATTTTGGCTACTATGCGAGAATTTAATGCTCGTTGTCAACTCCTTGAAGTTTATTTATCTCATACGCGGTCAAAAAAGATAAAAACATGGAAAATCATACATCACCAAATATAATTTAACGATAGGGAGTTAACTAAGAATTTAATTATTTAGCACCTAGATTTTTTTATATCATTGGAACTTAGCTAACTTACTTGAATTGCAGAGAAGATTGGCCAGACAAGAGTTCATTAGATTCCATATTAGCAGCCACAAAGGGTGGATTGGCTCCCCGATTCTTGAATGCTGCAACGAACGCTCTGCCTATTCTTTGAAACTGTCCTTTCTCGTTCTTTTTAACACTATACCTGTAAGTCTTAGTTCCGAACATGAAAATGATCGTCCCAATAACCATTGCAGTACAAAGTATCCCGAACCCGAGACCCCAACTGAAGTTTTCTTGAATGTAGCTTACGACCAAAGTTGCCATTAAAATACCCAAAGACACAAAAAAGTACCACCAATTAAAGAACGAGCTCTTGATTTTTGATTCTTCTGGGTCATCACTATCAAACTGATCCGCAGCGAATGCATGTGCGCAGGGCTTGTGGCCGCTTTGCGCCGCTGCCACGAGATATAGCGAGAAGAAGAACAAAGCGGCTTGGAAGAGTGGAGAACAATACATGGTATTTTTTCCTTGGCAATTGCGGCTAGTTAAATAAGGCATATAAGTTGACAGGGTCAATAGTCCTAGTCCCTAATAATCAACAAGCAAAATCCACCAATTAATAGTCAGTCATCATTGCAGTTACGGAGACAAATGTCTAGTTTAAAAAAGAAATTAATTACTTTGTTTTTCAGTTATTTAAATAAATAAATAAAAAAAACAATCCCATTATTAGTTTCTTTTGGTAGTCGATCTTGGAAACGTGGAAAGACTATAGACACTTCTAATCAGCTCATTCAGAATAATTCTTCACTAGATAATAATATTAAATATTTATAACACTTAAAAAATGAAATTGAGCATGTGTTGGGTCACACTAATTGTGTCATTGAGAAAGGAGATCATAAATTCATAATGTTCATAATGAAAAAGTTTTATATGGACTTAAAAGAGAAAAAAGTGATAATTGAAGTAACTATTTTGTCGGTGATCCGAGTTGGGTCAATACCTTCAACACCCGGCCTTGAATTTATCGTTTTTAGTTGAGGTCTTAGATGAACTTTGTGATATCAAGATGAACTCTTGAAATCAACAAAATAATTAATTATATTGAAATGGATTTCTTCTAATTTATTTCTCTTACCTTTATTTAGAGGTGTCAAGTGGGCCGGGTCCGCCCAGGCCCACTCGCCCCGACTCGTAAAAAAACGGGTTCACCCCGCCCCGCCCCGTTTTTTTGTGGGCCGGGCTAGACTCGCCCCTATCAAAAGGGTCAGGTTGGGTTATGCTTTTCTAGGCCCGCCCCGAACCCGCCCCGCCCCGCTCAAAAAGCTCACCCCGCCCCGCCCCGTTCAAAAGCCCGCCCCGCCCCGCCCCGAAGCCCACATAAACCCGCCCCGTGACCAACTCGCCCCGCCCCGTTTAAAAAAGCCCACATAAACCATATTTTTACTTGTTTTACTGTTAATTTTTTTTTTGTATTGGTCGCTTTCAAATGTCATTATCGTTTTTTGGTGCCCTAATAAATTCAATAATCCACCATATCGTCAACTTTTATCCTTTTTTATTTTACAACATTGACAATGTTTACTAATAATTCATTCGTTTTGTTTCTGACATCGTTTGTAATTGTTATGTATCATTTGATAGCTCTATTTTTATTTTATGGCAGTGACTGTGAGGCTCATAAATGGTTTATAAAAAATTATAATAAAAAAATTATAATTAATATTATAAAAATAAAAAATTTCTCTAAATATTTTATTGTTATAGAAATTAACAATTATCTTTGTATTTACATGATTTATTAATTTATTTTGTACATATATTCTACTTAATGTAGCTCTTAAATTTTTTAATTAATTTTTTAAAATTTATTAATCAAAATTCGATAATCGATTATTCTTTAGTTTTAATTTTAATTTGAGAATGAATTAATCAATTACGACATTGCGTGATTTCATCTATAAAACATAATTTCTTAATTCACTAGTTTCACCTTTACAATTTATAATTACTGGCCACGTTCATAAATGATTATAATTCTAATTTTATATTCAATAATTAATTTCAAAATCACTTATTATCATTTTATTATTCAATTAGCACTATCATATTCACTATTTAACATCTACATCTTGAAATTCACAAATTAATTCAACGTTCATTAATTTTAAACTATCAAGTTATAATTCGCTAATCAATTTCATAACTTACTAATCGATTTCATTATTCACGAGGTATAGACCTTCGGTTTGACGATTCACTAATCTCTTTCATATTAACTTATTCATTTAGATTTTATAATTGATTAGTTTCAAGTTTCAACTTTACAATTTATAATTATTAGTCACGTTCATTATTCACTATTCTAATTTTGTTATTCACTAATTAATTTCAAAATCACGTATTCTCATTTTATTGTTCACTTTCACTTTCATGTTCACTATTCAATCTTTACATCTTGAAATTCATGAATCAATTCAACATTCATTCATGTTATACTTTCAAGTTATAATTTTTTATTCATTCATTCATTCATTCATGTATTTACTTTCCGTAAAAATCCAACCCGTTTTGGTTTATGAAAAGCCCACCAAATTCGACTCGTAAAAGCCCACTAAACTCCACTAGTAAAAGCCCACTAAATCGACTCGTAAAAAGCCCGCCCCGCCTCGCCCCGCGACATTTTAGGTTCGGGTTCATGGGCCGGGGTGGGCCTTGATGCCTTTTCCAAAACCCGCCCCGCCCCGCCCCACGCATTGAACGGGGCGGGTCGAGCCCGCCCAGTTTAACATGCGGGTTTAACGGGTTGTGGGCCGGGTTGGCCCACCCCGGCCCACTTGACACCTCTACCTTTATCCAGTTATCATAAATTAAATAAGCTATTATTTATTTAAATAATTTCTTGAATATATATACATATATAGCTGACTTAGAGATCTAATAATACATTTACGAGCCTCGAAGTTTGAATAGTTTATTATAGATTTAAGGGATAGTCACAGCAAAAGTATTATATAGTATTTCTATATACGCGGCATATTGCAAATTTAATTTTGTCGTGGCAAAAATTTTAAAAAAGAATATGACATAAGAAATTTGGAATTTAAAGTATAATTTTAAAAAAATTAAAACTTTTGCCACGATGAAAAAAAAATTGAAGCATACGGCGGGGTTTATTTTTTTTAAAAGTCTATGACAATATGAAACTTATATTATACCGAGTAAAAAAAATACTTTGTTATACTTTTGCTCCACACACAGTCCATACCAAGACGTAGAGCACAGAAGTCACGACGATGGTGTAGTATCGCCCGACAAATGAGTCACCCACCAAGGCGCCGAGGAGAGGAAGCACTGAGGCTATGCCAGTCCACGCGTTGACGTTCACCGCCGCATCAGACGTCGACTGCCCCAGCGGTCCCGTAAGAAACATTATCAGGTTGGAACTAATTCCATAGTATGCGAACCTCTCCGCAATCTCCACACCTTTATATTGCTAAATCATCAATATACCACACGATGATATACAAGTATACGATAATACATACAGTAGAACTTCGTTATTCAATATAATCATAACTTCCACTAAAAAAACATATATTATGTATACCGATCATATAGCCCGCTGATCTCCAGCACCCGGAACTCCGCAACGCCCGATGGCCCTTGTAGTTGACAGCACCATCAACATATATGTTTTCAAGCAGAGGAGTTTCCTCGTCGCAGCCAGTAACACAGTCGGAAATGGCCATCGGCGACAAAGGTGAACAACGGTCAACCGACACTCGAAGTACAGCTTCCAGCAGAAAAACTATACTGATCGGTAATTGCTTGGATCGAGTCACCTATGAACGTTGTGTGTATATGTATATATGTGTGTATATCTATAAATATATTCTTGATCTGTTATATATAATTTGCGTGGAGTACATGTTTTTTTTTTTTTTTTTAAAGAAAGTTTGAAAAGTTTGTACGTCTGACTTTTGAGGGGGCAAAATCTTTAGTTCGACTAGTACCACATGATGTGTTCCATAAATGTATTATTCAAATTGCAGTGTATCAAATCGTATTTAGTTTAGAGGGGAGCATGACCGAAACTAACATATATAATAAATAAAAACTAAGCACATGGAGAGACATCAACTAATTTTAAAATCAGTTTGAAAGACAATTTCGTAGTTCGTTTATTTTTTTAAGGGATAATAGCGGCATAAGTCCTCAACCTTTACTCAACTGGGGCGGCATAGCCCCAACCTCATTTAATAGCGGTATAAGTACCAAAAGATGATTTCCGTCCATATTTGACTAACGGAAGTAGTCAACGTTTGCGTGGTCAGCTTCTCGTCAACGTGGACGCCACATCATCCGACATGTCACCATACATGTCATCCTCGCGTCATCAAATTTAATGCAAAATTAATTGAATCCCTCCATCACCCGTTTTGCATTAAATTTGATGACACGCGGATGACGTGTATGGTGACATGTCGGATTACGTGGCTTCCACATTGACGAGAAGCTGATCACGCAATCGTTGACTACTTCCGTTAGTCAAATATGGACGAAAATCATCTTTTGGTACTTATACCGCTACTAAATGGGGTTGGGGCTATGCCGCCCTAGTTGAGTAAAGGTTGAGGACTTATGCCGCTATTATCCCTTTTTTTAATAGACAAGGAGGATCATACATTTGATTTTTATAACAAATAATTATTCTATGCAAGGAAAATAGTGGCATAGGTACTCAAAGTCTTTAAAAGTTGACATTAAGTTCTTATTCTTTTTTATGGCAAAAGTTGTCAAATTCTTATTTTGTGACTTCTGTCATGTATCCGCCCCGAATCGCATCACGTGTCACGTTTTTAAAACCTATACCATTTTTAATTAAAAATTAAACTAATTTATCAATGATAAACAACGGTATATTCAATGGGTTTAAAAACGTGATGTGTGGCGCGGTCCTGGATGAAAATATGACGGAATACACAAAATAAGAGTTTGACAACTTTCACCACAAAAAAAAGAGTAAGAACTTAATATCATTTTTTCTAAGACTTACTCTGGATACATATGCCGCCATTTTACCATCTATGTATTCTATGTATGTACTATGTAATAGACTAATATATCATTCAAAAGTGTTTGTATATCATTCTCGCTGATATATTGATAATATATATTTATAAGTGAACCACTTAAAATGGACTCGTCAAATCGAATATAATGAGATAAAATAATATTCAATATATTAATAATTTTGATAATTTAATATATTAACGTGCTCCTCACATTATTAATATACCAAAATTATAGTGTATTACGATATCAATTTTTTCTATTATGAGATTTTTTTAAAGAAAATTGTACGAAATGCCCAATTTTGTGTCAAACCTTTTAAAAGAAATGCCCATGAGAGTAAAAAATACACAGAATGGGCAGTTTTTTAAAAAGTTTGACACAAAATGGGCATTTCGTTCATTTACCCTTTTTATAATTAAGAAATTAATTGAATGTGAAATTGAATTATAATTATTATATTATTATAGCAAGGGTAAATTGCACCTAATGTACCCAATGTTTATTTTTGACGGCTAATGTACCCAAACTTGATTCCGTTAGATTTCTTTTTCGTGTTTTCTGTCACTTGACCGTCAGCGGGTGATTCCTCCTCTATATGTACATTTTTTGTATTATTGACATAACTCACTCATTTTTTGTCTAAATTTTATGCACGAAGATAAGAGATAAATATACAACTTTGGCGTTTTAAGTTTTGTAAAAAAAAGTTTTTTAAAAAATATGAAATTTAAATTATAACATAAAGTTGTAGATGAATCTTTTATCTTTCCAACGGTAGTTTATTTATAATTTTTGGGCAAAAAATAAGTGAGTTTTGCCAAAAATATGAAAGATGTGATGTAAAAAAAGCTTTTGTATTTTGCCATAACTTCCTTTTTTTTTCCAAAATTTATATATAAACTATAGTAGGAAAGATAAAAATGTTTATCTACAATGTTTTAGTTTTACTTTTTATCAAAAAAATCATTAAGTATATTAAAATTTGTTCGAAACAAATATTTTGCATTACACTAATGTCCAGTTTTACGTTGTAATTGAAATTTCTTATTTTTTTAAACTTTTTTTAACAAAACTAAAACACTAAAGTTGTAGATATATCTATTATTTTTCCAACCGTAGGTCGTGCATAAAATATGGACAAAAAAATGAGTGAGTTATGCTAAAAATACGAAAACTGTACATATAGAGGAAGAATCACCGGCTGACGATCAAGTGACGGAAACACAAAAAATTCTAACGGAATGAAGTTTTGGTATATTAGCCGTTGAAAATAAACATTAGGTACATAATTTGCAGCCGATCAAACATTTGGTACATTAGCGGCATGTTACCCTTATAACAATGCTAAAGTTTTTTTATGGGAAACATTTTTTTTATTTAAAAAAAAAAATTATGCATGATATTTTTGGTGGTGTATAATTTGTTTTTCTTACGCTCACTATTCAGTTTGTCGAACAAAAAAGGTTCTGATATTCATAAAGATATGCTTGGCTCATCAGTTTATAAATAAAAGGAAAAGGGAAAGCAAAAAAAAAAAGACAGATTACACGTAATACGTGTATTACGATATCAAATTACATGCTGTTTTATATACTATCTGATGTCCTAAAATCCCTTTCTATTGTAGACGTAGGATCTTGAAAAATGCATGTAAATGACAAACCATAGAGCACTCAGACCAGCAAGAACCCAATAGAAGTAATCAAGACGAGCCTTATTCAAGTTGTTCGGAAACCAACTATCTCCACTGCTCGTTCTCTTAATGATCGATATGAGAAAGCTGCTCAAGAAGCTCCCAACACCTAATATGCTTAGCTTAATTGCGATTCCGATGCTTCTCAGTTCCGCCGGGACTTGGTCGTAGAAGAATTCTTGCATACCGACAGTGGTGAAGGTATCCGCAATTCCAAATAGTATATTCTGTGGCGCTATCCACCAGATGCTCATTGGAATGGTTGCTCCAGGCTCGTCAACTAGGCCATACTTTCGAGCGGTTTCGAGCCGCTTAATCTCCACCAGAGCGGCGATTACCATAACAATCACTAAGATGAAAATTCCGGTTCCTATTCTCTGCAGCATTGTGATCCCAGACTGTTTTCCGGTGAAGGATCTGGCAGTTGGGACCAAAAAGCGGTCGTAAATGGGAAGCGAGACAAGGGTTGCTAGGGTGTAAATGCATTGAAATGACGCAGCTGGTATCTCAAAGTCTGAGAAGACAATTCTATCCATCGTGGCCGCTTGTTTTGTGAAGAAAGTACCGAGCTGCGCGTATACGATCCCAAAAATCAAGCACGACGCCCAAATAGGGAGAAGCCTAAGAATTGCCTTCGCCTCCTCGACTTCCGAGGCACTGGAAAAGCAACCTCCTTCTTCCGCGTCATTCGGTGATTTTAAGGCTCTATTCAGGATTCTGAAAAATGTTATAGAAACTTGTGTTAAATGGGGGTGTTAACATATACACATGTGAAATATTGCAAGGTTCTTCTCAAAAGCTTGTTTAGTCATTTTATCTTTTGCATATGGGTTTTTATATTTACTCGTTTAAAAAGGTCGCTCTTTTGGCTCTCTTATCTAGAGCCTGGCCCGGATCATATTATATTTTACCCGTACGTTTGAGCTTAATAAGCACTACTAGACAATGAAGAGAACTACACATGACCTTATAAACTTATTAAGTCCGTTTAATTTTTCGATGTGGGATTAATTTTTTTTTTTAGCTTCTAGATGAGAAAATGTATCCAGTCGTGACCATAGGCTGAGTAGCTAGCTTACTTGAATTGCTGAGAAAAGAGTTGATCAGATTTCATGTTAGCATAGGCTGATGATGGATCGGCTCGCCGATTTTTGGATGCTGCAACAAACACTCTGCCTATTCTTATAAACGGGCTCCTATCTTTCCCTATAACGCTAAATCTGTAAGTCTTTGTTCCAAGCAAGAAAACGACAAACCCGATAACCATTGCAAGGCAAGGAAGTCCGAAGCCAAGACCCCAGCTGAAATTTTCTTGAATGTAACTTACAACCAAGGTGGTCACCAACACACTAGCGCTCACCGCGAAATGCCACCAATTGAAGAACGAGCCCCGAGCTTTCTTTTCCTCTTGATCGTTTCCGTCGAACTGATCGGCCCCAAAAGCTTGGACGCACGGCTTGTGGCCGCTTTGCGCCACCGCCACTAGATATAGCGAGAAGAAAAACAACACGACTTGGAATAAGGAAGGAGAGCAAGTCATTGTGTCATTTCTTTGGTAGTAGGAACCATGTAGAGAAGGATAAAAGACAGACATGGTCAATAAACCTAGTCCCTGATGTTGAAAAAGCCAAAATTATTATAGCATCTAGCAAAAATCCACGTTTCTGAATTGATATTACAAAAATGTTTGTAAGTAGTCAATGTGAATAATTTAAAAGCACTTCGATTTCATTACTTTCACAAAATTATACTTTACTTTTTAATTTGTATTATTTATTATAATAATTTGAGTCTCTCCTCTATTAATTAGCGTTTAAAAAAAATGGACGGAACTACTATATACTAAATTTCGTTACACAAAAATAATATGGGTATTAGCCGGCATAATTGAGTACATCTTAAATACTTTTACCGCTAATATCCTATTTATAATGGGTTACACGGTGAGCTGTTCAAAATAACAAATTATTATAAATTTAATAATTTCTCTATTTTTCTCATTCCCAACTTAAGACCAATGTAAGTATATATATTTTGAATAAATAAAAAACACAGTATTAATATATCGTCCCATTCCGATCAATACAATAAATTAATAATTCTTGGAAATTGCACGTATAACTAAAAAATTTAGGAATACACAATTCCATATTAGATTATATGTGTTCAATACGAGTATATCTAATATATTTAATTTTAAAGAAATAAGTCAGCAAACGGATAAGAACACAAGGAGTTATATTTTATAATTAACAAACAATTAATTATATAAGTAAGGTTCATTGTTTTGTAGTTATAAATATATATTATTGAACTCATATAATTAAATTTTGTTTTTTCTGGAAATGTGACTCTTTCAATTTATAAAAGATTAATTTATAGATAAAATAAAAACTCTCTAAATGAATAAAAAAATCTATAATCTCGTGAAATTAATTTAGAAAGGTTTTTAGTGAATAAAAAATAAAAAAATCGGGATTAATGATGAGGTATAATTCCTTATATAACACTAGTTATTTATATAGACTATATTATATATATGTAAATAACTTAGCTACTACACATTGTACATAGTTAATTAAAAGATATTTTTGGTAACTTCAATAAAGTTATAGTACTGTTATGGCTTTATAATCTCCATATTTTGTCAGAAATCTTTTTACCAAGGATAGTTTAAACAAACTGGCCAATATGATAGATACGTGCATACCAAAACGTAGAGCAGAGAAGCTAGGGCGACAGTACGGTAGCGGCCAAGGAAAGAGTCAGCCACGAAGGCGCCCAGAAGAGGCAGAACTGTAGCGGTGCCACTCCACGTGTTGACATTGACGGCCGCATCCGCCGTTGACTGCCCCAAGGGTCCCGTCAGATACATAATCAGATTGGAGCTTATCCCGAAGAACGCGAACCTCTCCGCAATCTCCACACCTTCATAATTTCAAATATATTTAACTAGCTCACTTGTTAATTAAGTATTTATACTTTTATTCTCCCTCCGACACAAAATATAGTAGTAATTAAAAAAAGGCTCACTTCTTCAAAAAAGAAAAAATCAATAATTTCAAAACCCACTCGATGATAGTGATGAAACGGCGCGCGCGCGCATATGTATATATTATACCGATGATATAGCTTGCCGATCTCCATCGACCAGAATTCCCACGCAAAGCTCGCTGGTCCAAATAGTCGACAGTACCATCGGCGGTGGTGTTTTCGAGCAGCGGAGTTTCGACGTCATAGCCTTCGAGACTGTCAGAGATGGCCATCAATAACAGAGCTCCACCGAAACCAAAGCAGAAAATAAAATAAAATAAAATGTTCCTCGGCTCCTAGGGTTTTATGAACTTGGTTGAGTTGGTCATTATAATAAATATATGTAGTTCGTGAGATAGAGCTTTCTCTAATCTCTACTATAAAATATATTGTGTGTGAAGCGCATGATTGTTAGAAAAATAAAGAAATGTTAAAAATATATATATTTTGTGTGAGTGCATAATCTGACTTTTGATGGATCAAATATTAAGTTGAGCAGTGTGGGTTACGCAAGATATATTGCATTATAATTTTGAAAATGAAATGTCTAATTTCTTTTATTTGAGAGAAACGAATGATTATAACTTTCTCAAAGAGATATGCAAAACGTGGGTATAAGAATAATGGTCTCGATATTCAGGGGCGGACTTAGCATTACAACTCAGGGGTGGAAAAGTAAAAACTAAATGAACCATTCCTAATAATATTTTACTAGTTTGCAAAAGAAAAAAAATATATTAACATTCTTTAATTAAATAGTGATTTTTTAACGATAAAATATAATTTTTTGCAAAAAAGTTTAGATAAATTGAGAATACATTTTATTTTTATTTATAATTAATTAAATATATTTGGTAATTACATGTAGAAAAAAATGTTTCAACTCTGAGTAGAATTGTAATAAAAGGTAATAAAAAGTTAGATAGAAAACATAAATTTTATTTATATTCACTAGATAAAAGCTGTCAAAATACATATCTTCATATATGACGAAAATGGAATTGTAAAAAAGATAAAATTAGTAGAATATGAAAAGGTTGAGTTAAGGGTAAAAGCCTAAAAGGTAAAATTAATAGAATATTAGAAAGTTAAATTAAAGGTAAGAAGTTAGAACCTAAAAAATAAGTAGTTTCTGGCGTTATCATAGGTGTGAATGCGAGACAGTGGGGTGCCTTAGTAGGAGAGAAGGAAAGACTTTAGTTCTTTTTTATTTGTTTTTATCAAAATTTAATACATATGCTCTTTATTTTAGATTATTATGCTCTTTATTTTTTATATTTCGTTTCTGTTTTTATATTATTTACTTCAAGATTTGTGGTATTTATTGCCTTTTATTGTTTAGTTTCCTTTTTTGTTCTTGAACCTTATTTATAAAGGGTTGAATGGTTTGTAATTCATTAGTTTATGATTAATAGAAAAAATCGAGTTTATGCTTGTAAATACAGAAAGTTCTCATTCTTCATTCATCGATCAACATTAGTTGGTATCAGAGCCAAAAATTAATGCACAAATGGCGACGAAGAAACGGGTCGTTCTTGACGCTTGCGTAAATGAGTTTTTGAGGCTTGTGGACTTTGACGGAGTGTACGCTAAGATAGAGATGTTGAGCCGAAAGATGCACGCGATGTCGTGAAATCAATCGAAACATAAAAATCGGCGTGGTGAATCTAACACCCAAGGATGATCACGAGAATCTATTCGGGCAAGATAACGTAGGCTATGGTTACGAGATGCATCGACGTGAGGCATCCCTGGAGTTTGCACGGTGGGAAGAGACATTCAAATTTGATATCCCTAAGTATAACGACTTTTTCGATAATGAGGCGGAGTACGCCAAGATCGTCTACGATAAACCCGTGCACAATGAGTACAACAAAGACGTTTACGACAAGCCCATGCATGACAAGGTGGAGTACACAGAAAGCCATCTATGATGAGGCCATATACGGCGACAACACATCCCTCAAGGCCGTGTATGACAAGGTCGTGAACGACAATGCAAAAAGATGACGAGAAGTTTTTCACGTGGGAAACTTTTTTGGGGGATTTTTAATAAAAGATTATTTAACGAGGGAAATTTTTTTAACAAATTTTCTCTATATTTAATAAATTAATCTCCACCCGAAATACCCTCCAGAAGCCAATTTTTATCAAATGAGAGGCCCAAAATATAAATAAAGGCGCCCTCAGAAGTAAAAAAAAAATAAAATCCTCAGAACGCGTCGTTCACCGAAAAAAGAGCTGCGGATGCCATTGCACGCCTCCACGCGCGCCAGGACACTTGCGCGCACCCGGACGCGCACTCTATTTGCAGGCGCGTGTGCGGCAAGGCTCAAGTCCTCTCGCATGATGACCCTAGTGTGCCCGCGAGCGCTCGTGGCCCCTCCATAGAGCGCGTGTGGGGCGTGGTGGCACCCCGCTACAGGGCCCGGGGTCAGGTATTTAATATTTATTTGTCCAAGGGGCCCCAAAATTGTTTTTAATTGCATACATGCTCTTAGACCCTCCTATAAATAGAAGCTTCATTTCAGTGAAACGGTAACTCATTCCAATTTCCAACGCTCTTTACTGCTATATAAATCATATTTCCACTTATATAACTAGAATCGTCGATACTAATTCCAATCCAGATGTTAATAGGGAAATACCCCCTCTCGTTCCTCTAACCGGAGATTTACAAGTTTGGAGTTGAGACAAAGATAGTTAGCAAGGGAAATACCACCGGCACGAGTCCCTGCATCATGAGAGATTTCACGTCCTAGTCTCTGACTTGCCCCGTGATGGATCTGGTTCTCAGTGGTCACTAACCCAAATCCCGAATATTTCTTGAAAGGTTCAACATAGGTCCGAGATTTATTGGTAACATGTTGGAGGACCCGCAACCAGACTTACGACTAGTGGAGGGTCCGAGCCACCTAATCCTCAAGAGTCCAAGCATTTTTTTTATTATATATATATATATATATATATATATATATATATATATATACACAGTAGCCCAAAACTGGATATTGGGTTTGTGTCATTCATGTTTGTTAACTTTCCTACACTTGATGCTTGGACTCTTGAGGGGGGGTAGGAGTGAAACTAAAGATATATATATATATATATATCTTTAGTTTCACTCCTACCCCCCCTCAAGAGTCCAAGCATCAAGTGTAGGAAAGTTAACAAACATGAATGACACAAACCCAATATCCAGTTTTGGGCTACTACAGTGTTTGATCCCTTTTTCAACATCAACAAGCACGACTATATTTTTTGTTGTCCACAAGTCGTGTTTGACCGCACCGGTGAAGGTCGATATTTTGTGGAGTCCGAGCAACCTTTTTAAGAATTAAATGTTTTGGATGGGTCTGAGAAAGAGGTGAAAGAATCCGCAATTATTTTTTGGTTGAACCAAAAAGAGCTAATTGAAGAGGACGAACAACGTGATGACGTCTATGAGAAGCCAATATAGAAGTTCGTGAAAGAGCCGCCTGACAAGCCAATTTTGACCTCGGAAGAATGATGCAAATATTAATGGATGGAAATAATAAAGATTCCGACATTTAGTGACGCGATCTCTATTCTTAATTTTAGATTATTATGCTCTTTCTTTTAGAGATTACATTTTTGTTTTTATATTATTTTCTTTCTAGATTTGTGAAATTTATTGCCTTTTATTGTTTAGCTTCCTTTTTTGTTTTTGAACCCTATTAATTAAGGGTTGCATGGTTTGTAATTCATTAGTTGAGGATTAACAAAAAAAGTCGAGTTTATTCGTGCAAAACAAGAAATTTTTGTTCTTCATCCAGTGATCTACATCAAATAAGCATTTAATCAATTATTTATGAAGGATAATCTTCTTAATTCGTTTTAATCTAAAATTTTAAGTGTAAATATATGTCAAAATCTTCATATTAATGTTCTATTTATATATTTCTTTTAAATACATAATGCTTGTATAATTTCTCGTTCAAATAATTAATAATCAATTTTCAATAAATTTGAAATACAAGTGTATAAAAATTAAATACTAAGCTATAGTTTAGTGAAACTAATTTCGCATAGAGGTATTTTAATATAATATTTTGCATACATAGTCGTTAGTCATCAGTTCGATCATCAATGAGTGTGTATCATTATGAAGGAAAATTGGAGATTTGCTATGCAAATTTAGAAGTATATAAATAAAAAATTGTTATGAAACCGTTGGTAGTTTAGTGGAATTATTATAATGCAGAGAGAATAAGAAGAGCACGGAAACATGTCTGTACGAGGTAAAATTCAACTTGATCACAAAACTCAATTTTCAACACGGAAACATGTCTGTACGAGATAAAACTCGACTTGATCACAAAACTCAATTTTTCGTATCATTATCAACTCTCCTTCTCTAATATGTATTGATCAAATACAATATATATATATATATATATACATATACATATATATAGTAAATAATGAGCCACAAAAGCTTAACAATTAATTACTAAAATAATGGTAACAAAATAAGAAATCGAAGCGAAGCTATTAATTAAAACGTAATCAACCTTGCCTAATTCATTCATAAAATAAATGTGACAAATTTTAGGCATGAATTAAGGGATTTTCATGTCATTGTATGAGATAGCCTCATACTGCATCAAACTCTGATTGAGAATTTCATCGGCTATTATTGATCTGCCAATTAGAAAGATATATACAGATAACATGATTAGATTATATCAAATCAATAATAATGAGTGTTGATTGATTTATTACACAAGTTCTAGCATATTATATGCTTTTAATTATTTATTTACCATGAAAACCTAAATCCTCCTTGAATTTATTAACTCTTTATTATAAATGTAAGATCTTGCGAAATGCATGAAGCTCCCAAACCCTAGAGCACATAATCCGGCTACCAGCCAATAGAAGCAATCAAGACGAGCTCTGTTCATGTTGTTCGCAAACCAACTTTCTCCGCCGTCTCCGGTGGTTGTTCGCTGGATGATCAGTATAAGAAAGCTACTCAAGAAGCTCCCAACTCCAGTTATGCTCAAGAAAAGCGCAATTCCAATGCTTCTAAGCTCTGTCGGAACTTGATCGTAGAAGAATTCTTGCATACCGACCATGACGAAGACATCCGCGACTCCAAACAAGATAATTTGCGGTGTCATCCACCATATACTCATCGGAATAGTTGCGTTCGGCTCGTCGACCAAGCCGTGTTCTTTGGCGGTTTTGAGCCGTTTACTCTCGACAAGAGCAGCGGTTATCATAAGAATCACTGACATCAGAATCCCAGTTCCTATTCTCTGAAGCATTGTGATCCCTGACGGTTTTCTGGTATAAGATCTCGCGAGTGGGACCAAGACGCGATCGTAAATGGTGAGAAAGATGAGGATAGAAGCGGTTCCAATACAGTGAATATAAGCAGCTGGTACTTTAAAGTCTGAGAAGATGACTCTGTCCATTGTGGCGGCTTGCTTTGTGAAGAAAGTTTGGATCTGCGCTAACACCACACCGTACACTAAGCATGACGCCCAAATCGGAAAAAGCCTAAGGACCGCCTTTGCCTCGTCAACCTCAGCCACACTGCAAGCCAACCTGCCTTCTTCCACGCCATTTGACGCTACCATGGCTTTGTTTAGGAAACTGAAAGTAAGAGTATCATCATTATTAAAACTATTTTGAGATGAAAGTGATGTCGTACAAAAGGAGTTGGCACTTATATAGTAGACCGGGAGACCGATATAACGAAATAATGACATGGCATTAGGTTGTTCTTGTTTGCACTTAATGAACCTCTTAGTCGAATTAATAGCCTAACAAAAAGAACTCATGCTCTGCAACTCGGGGTTTTGGCCGGATTTCATGATTTGAGCCTCCAAGCGGATTTTTTTTTTAGATTTTTCAATTTTTGTGATTTTTTTTTCTTGATTTTGCATTTATTGCTTATATTTTCTTCAATTGTTAAACTTTATGACATTTCTTTATTTTATGCTGTTACACTTTTTATTTTTTGGGTCGCTTAGCATACAAAATATCCGACGTTCTTCCTATAACCCATAAAAAGCTAACCAAATCCGGCTGTATCATGTTATTTTTATACTATGCTTCATCGAATCTTCGGTTTTACATTTTTTTGGCACTTGTTCTAAAAATATACACTAAAAAATCGCATAATTAGGCAAGCTTACTTACTTGAACTGTTGAGAGTTTCGGTACGACAAAGGCTCGCAAGATTCTATGTTAGTTGTCAGAGATGATGAATTTTCTCGCCAATTATTGAACGCTGCCACAAATACTTTGCTTATTCTTGCTATCGGTTCTTTTCCATCTTGTGCAACAGTAAACCTATAAGTTTTAGTTCCAAACAAGAAAACCACAAACCCGGTTGCCATAGCAACACAGAGAACTCCGAACCCGAGACCCCAACTAAAGTTTTCTTGAATGTAGCTTACCACCAGCGTGGATGTAAACATACTAGAGCACACACCATAGTACCACCAATTGAAGAACGAGCTCTTCGATTTGCATTCCTCGGGGTCGTCACTGTCAAACTGATCGGCACCAAAGGCTTGCGTGCTTGGTTTGTGGCCGCCTTGTGCCACCGCCACTAGATATAGCGACAAGAACAACATTCCAACTTGGAACAATGAAGGGGAACAAGACATGCCTTTGCAGTCCGAATCACTTAAAGGGATAAACGTTGATAGAGTCAACAAACCTAGTCCCTAATTATTTCCAACAATAAAACGTTATTTTATCATACGAAAAAATACTAACAAATATATTACTGAGAAAAATTGATTAACTATGCTTCATAAGTCGTATTCAGTTATTAATCTCTTTTTATTTACCTCAGTTTCTATGCTTCTATTTACCAATTAACCCAAACACCCTTATATTAATTTTTTGAACTCGTAGATCCATAATGAATTTCAAATCAATCAATTTCGGGTGCTTGAAGTGAAAATGTTACAAACAAAAAAAAAATGTGTGAAATAGAAAAGCTCGATGACATTGTTGAATTTCAACATTGCAAAATTTTGAGTTTTCACCGGCAATTCGAATTTTTCGTTGCAACATTTTTATGCGTATTTTTTGATCATTTTTTATTTTGTTATATTTCAAGTTTAAATTGATATATATATATATATATATATATTATATATATATATTATATATATATATATATGAATATAGAGTTAATCAACTTGATTTAAACTGTAGTATCCACAACCAATAAATGACTTGAGTTCTTATATTACTACAAATTAAAATTAGTGGAGTTAATTTGCTGACTTTTGTTCAAGTTAAAAATGGGTTGTTTTTTAAAAAAAAAAAATTAATTTTTTTTTACGTGTTTGGCAAATCTGTTTTTACAAAAAATACAAAAGCGATTTTAGATTTTTGTACATGAATCGTAAAAATTAAGATTCTTAGTTTTTGATTTTATCAAAAAACAAAAACATTTACATAAACATATTTTGTACTGAGTTGTTAGTATGTTTTAGTATTTTTATGCTAAATATATTTATTTTGCTAAATACTAAATTAACTTTTGTTACCAGCAAAATATCAAACACCTGTTAGTTTTTTTAAAAAATATTTTTTTCAAACACTAAACTCTAAGCAATTTAAAAAAAAAAAAATTATACTAAACAGTGCCATATATCTATGATTTGAAATCGAACACTTTTTATCTGAAAGTACTAATTTAGAAACACATAATTAAATGCAAAGAAGTCAACTCAATAGGTATGATCATGTAACCTACCGAAACGTTGACCCAGCTCTATCTTTATCAATCTTTACATTATTAGGAAAGAAAAACAACTTACAAAAAAGTAGAGCAGAGAAGTTATGACGACCGTACGGTAACGACCAAGGAAAGAGTCGGCCACAAAGGCACCGAGAAGAGGAAGCACCGAGGCGGTGCCGCTCCACACGTTGACGTTGATTGCAGCATCTGCCGTCGACTGCCCAAGCGGCCCCGTCAAATATGATATCAGGTTGATGCTGATACCGAAGTAAGCGAACCTCTCCGCAATCTCCACGGCTTCATTATTCGTAGCCAAATTATCAAAACACCGATGACAATAGAGAAAGCAACAGATTGACGAATAATATGTTTATGTACCGATAATGTAGCCCGTCGATCTCCATCCCCCAGAGTTCTGTCGTGATGCTCGACGGCCCTTATAGTCGAGAGCACCGTCGACGGTCTTGTCTTCTAGCAGCGAGGTTTTGACGTCGCTACCTGCGGCATGGCTAGAAATGGCCATTAGCGTTGACCAAATAAAATCAAACAAAGCAACAATCTTTGGTTATGATTGAAAGAAAGCTGTTTCTTCTGCTATATTATATTTCTGGCCTAGCTAAAGGGCATGATTTTAAGTAATAGTGATCGGATAATCATAAAACTAATTTAATGTTAATTTAAGTTCATAAAATTCTTTATAAAAATAAAGATGTGTTATGCCTGATTAAAAAATATTTTTATTGAAATGCAAATGCAGTGTATTAAATTGTGTGTAGTACTACACATATGATTCGAAAATAATAAGTTGAACCAGAAGTAAAGAAACAAAATATTATCTTAATTGTCTTAAGAATAATTATTTTTAATTACATTGGAATAAATAAGTGCAAAAGATATTGTAACTATAAAATCAGTTCTTTCATAGGGATCCAGTATTCTCTATTTAGAGGTAAGCACATGCTTAATATTTTAAGATATTAAAATTCCACTAATTTGGTAATAAAAATATAAATAAATTACTATATAGATATTTATGTATCTGCTTCACAGAATTGATTTGTCACTTTATTATTATTTTAAAAAAATATATATAAAATAAAAAGAGAAAAAAGTATTGAGGTAAAATTAGTGGATTTTGATCTACATAGATTTTGAAATTATTGTCCTTTTACACAGGGGCGGATCTAGAACTTTGACTAAGAGGGGGCGAAAATTAATAGAATATAATATTTAAAACAAAACGAGACATTTGAAGCTACTATTGTACATTGTATTTTAAATATTTTTTTATGAACTTTTAGTTTATGAAAATAGTTCATTAGGATTTCTTTATGATTAGAATTCTAAATGTTACGTTCTCAAAATAGTAATATAATTTTTCTTCAATATTTAAAACTTTTCACGTCTTAAATTTTTTATTGGTGGTTTTTATTTTCTAGTTTTGTAGGTTGTAATCATTTTAGTATACTTATAATAAAGTAAATTACAAAAGACCACAAAGAAGAAATTGTAATCATAAAAACTGTTGCTAAAAATATTTAAAAATATATTGGGATTGGGAATTGAACCCATGATTTTAATTTGGAGGAGCAACTTTAAAATTAACATGATTCCACTACACTATTGTCACATTTAGTTTACAAATGCTATGTTGATTATTTTTATATAAACTTATAAAAATATAATTAAATTAAAATCAAAATAACGAGCTTGGACCAAGTTGGGGTGACCGGCCCTACTCCGGCCCCCTCAGCTCCCCCCGTTTATATATATATATAGATTTCTCAATGTATTATCAAAGACTTGCCTTATTTGGTACCTCTCTCAATTGTTCTCTATTTTCTTTATTCAAATTTTTGTAGTTGAAGCGCTGTAACAAGGAAAAAAAAAATGTTATTTCTCTTGCGGAAGCCCCTTCACAACGAGACATCAATGAGCTCCATGACTTTTGATCAAGTATTTGAAATTTCATTCACACATTGGACCAATGCAACGAGAATGAGATTGAAAACTTAATACAAATACGAATCTGTCAGACCTGAAACATACACAAGAAATTATAAAAGAGTGAGAGAGAAGAAGGCAATGCAACGGCCGTGATAGTGACAATGAATATAGGCGACGACGTAGAACACAAGAGAGGCGAGACCGAGTCGGCGCGACGCACCTATGGCAAAAGTGACGGCGAAGGTCAGGACGGAGAAGAGACGGAGATATAAGAGATATATGAGAGAGAAAGAAAGATGAAGACTATCATTGAAAAATTTAGTTAAAAACACGAAAACACGTAAAAGTACAACTCAAAATTTGTGAAAGAAACAACAAAACAGCTCAAGTTCAACCAAAGTTTAAGATTTTAAATGACGTACCAAACATCAATTCATTCTTTTACTTTTAATGTACTAGATGAAAAAGTCAAAATGACTTTTCCAACGATGTACCAAACACAACCTTAATTTTAGAATATTTAACTTAAGAGTAGCAATGGATCGCGTGGTTTCTCTTCACTTAGTTTTTATTCACCGTAGCTAAATGTTTAACTAATCAGTTTGGGCGATTGCTTGGTGAAAATGACTCGGAGCTCGCCGGCAGCGCCACAGACGAGAACCATCGCTCTCTTGGCGGGGGCGAGGTACTGGGACGAAGGTCAACGTCGGAAGCCTCTGCGGTCCTGCTCACAATTCCAGGCCCTTCGACCCCACAACATCACAGACTCCAGGATCCATGCTTGCTTCGTTGTCTCTCTTTATTTATTTATTTGACGAACAATGAAAATCCATCCAAACACAACCATCACAATCAATACAAATACATTGATTTGTATATAAAGTTTGGTGATGTATGTAATGTCGGATCCCTTTTCCGATCGATTTTTGCGATAATCGAGCGATTAATCACTAAAAACCATTTCTCTATAACTTATCTCCCCTAATCATTGTTGTTTTATACTTATCGTGATTTTTCGACTCGAAAAGTAAGGTACTTATCTCCCAAACTCATCAAGTGTATTTTATCAAAAAGCTAGGGACTTTTCGGTCAAAAACAATAAGTCAACCCTTATATAATTTATTTCTTTTTGCGGCAAAATTTCTCTAGCTTCTTTTAATTTCATAATTTAAAGGTATTTTATGGATTTTTTTTAGTGGATTTGGAGTGTTTTGAAGTTTAAATGTTGTATATGTATGAATCATGTCAAGTTTTCACACTTTTATTCTATATTTGTAGTAGTTATTTAGAAAGCTATTAGGTTGAATAAAAGTAAAACTTTGAATTTCATATTAGTTTAATTGTACATTTTATGTTTTGAATCAAACGTTTTCGTTGATATTGATTTTTTTTAGGTTTATGATGGAATATAGATGAATAAGATAGTTTGTGTGATTTTTGTTAATTATTTTTGCAAATCTTGGTCATATTTTAGGGTTTATGCGATTTATTTCTAATTGCAACAAACATAACCATTTTTTTTTTTGGAAAATGAGGAATTTGAGATATATTTTAAATTTTTTGATGTAATCTAATTTGTAACATTGTATATAATTAGGAAACTGTGAGTTTTACATAGTTATTTTTGTAATTTGACGTTTTTCGAATTGTAACCTCATTGCGGCAAAAGTACATACTTTTTAGAAATCGATTAAGTTGAGCTAGTTAATCGACGTTTTTTTTTATGTAAAATCATTTTATAACATTGTATATAATGTATAAATGTGAGTTTGACATATTTTTTCTAATTTTACGTTTTCCCGAATTGTGACCTTATTGCGGCAAAAGTATATGTTTTGTAATTCCTTATTTTTTTTATGTAATTTCTTTTTGTAACATTGTATATAATTTTGAAACTGTTATTTTGACTTGACTTGATTTGTTTTGTAATTTTATGCTTTTCAATTATTGTGGAAAAAGTACATTTAATATTTTATGTTATGAAAATATTTTTTGTATGAAAATATGTATGAAAATATTTTATAAATTTTCCATCGATAAATGCATCGATAAATTATAAAAGTTTTGATAACGGTAAACGATAAATTTTATAGGTTTTCCATCGATAATTCCATCGGCAAACGATTAGTCGATTTATAATGGCAAATATTTATCGGCAAAAAGGCATTCGAATCCTTGTTCTCAGTGAAACAATCACATCGAAACCCAAAACAAGAGAAAAAGGACCCCCACATGTTGTAGGTGGTACTTTTGCTTATCTATAAATACAAAAATATGAAGAAAAAAATTGATACTCTTACCGATCGAAAATATTAATAGGATAAATTGGAACAATACATCAATATTTCATTTAAGTAAAAAGATCCAAAAAAATTGGTACTTTTACCGTCAAAGAAGAGTAGGTTTCATTTAAGAAAATGGTGCTTTTATCGATATTTTTTTTTGGTATTTTACTGCAAAAAAATGGTGCTTTAGCCGTAATGAAAATAAATTGATTTTATGCATGTGAAGAAAGAAAAGATTAGTACTTATGCCGCAATAAGAAGATTATATATTTGTACTTGTACCGTCAATAAATGGTACTATCACTACTATGTGTCGACTAAGTGCGTCACACCAGGCAAAAACATAACGTCCATGCATATCAACATGACAATGGTTGAGTTTCACTACATTTTTAGAATTTTAAAACATATGTCTCCAAAAAAGAAAATAAGTCTGATGCTTGAATTTTTTTTTAAAATATAAGCCAGTAATAATCTTTTATTAATTATGTAGTAAATAGGTATAAATTAATCGTTTTACGAGATCAACTCAATGTTTGGCTTTCCATTGGAAGCTCAAGCTGATATATGTACTTTATGGTCTGAACAAAAGAACTGAGTGTTGGACATGTGTGTTCTTAAACAAGATATTTAACCATTTGTAAAAGATTATGACAAGTCGTTGAATAAAGATGGTACTTATTATGTTAATCTTATTATAGTTTCTGGTAGAGTAAAATAGAATGTTTGATTTCTTAGTTCATAAAGGATGAAATTATGTTATTATTATCACAACAGAGTCATGTGAGGAAGAATTAGTAAACATAATAAATGAACTTAAAACGTCCGTGACCTGATTAACTGGGTGGGAGCCCATTAATCGGTAGGGTCATTAATGTGACTAAGTGACAGTCCTATTCTGGATTATGTGTGTGTCACACTCACTAGAAGTGCATTAAGTATGAAGCGTCTTCATACTGGACCGAACCTGACTTAAACTCGAGAAGTTTTCATATAAGACTGTCACTGATAACTTGAGTTGAGTCACAAAATGATGATCAAATGGATATTAGTTCTAAGTCCTGAGTGATCATGAGTCCGAGCTACTAGCTTAATTGTTCTTTGATTTAACCGTTAAAGAACACAAGATATTACCGCTGATCCCGACACTATTATTTTGGGAACATGATAGTCAGTAGTAAGGATAGCTTGATCATAGACATGGGCATCACACAGCTCTCTTCAGAGTCATGATGATTCCTTGGTTGTCAGTGGTGAGAAGTGAGAGGTACCCGTGCGCAACTTATGAATCGAAACCATAAGTGGGTTGCTCATAAAATTACTGGCTGACTCAAGGATGAAAATGCATTGAGGGGCATTACGGTAAAAACCGCCTACTCATGTGTGAGTCATCAAGTGAAAGGACAATAACCCGAATTTGATTGAATCTAATGGACACCCTGCTGTTATAAGGGAATAATATATACCGTATCACTAAAGAGTGCAGCCTCGGGTCTATAGTGGAATCACTTTGAGGTTTGACGAACAACTAGCAGTTCGTTGGAGCTTAAGTGATACGGGTCCATGGTCCCCAGGATAACTCCATAACGGATGATACGTACGTGATTAAAATACATTCTGGATAATGTTTAATCATTTGGCTCGACTTATAAAACTGACAAGTCTGTGTCAGAAGTCAAATAGTTTTATCGTTAGCGTGGCAAAAGTATCATATTTTGGTACACGGAATTAACTGTTAAAAAGAAAGTTAGAATTTATATTTTCCAACAGCACCATGTTGTAATAAATTAAATTCTAAGCAACTTTGCTTTTTGAACCAAGTCATTCTGACTTACGGTTTGTGATTTATGGATTTTCTAAGTTTATGACTCGGTTCGATAAACTATGAAATTAAATCACATGTCACGAATTTAAATGATGGTGTTGCACCATGAAATTTAATGTGTGATATTGAGATCAGGTTTTATTAATATAATTTAATTATTTGGATTTAATTATTAATATCTAATTAATAATTAATTAATAATTAAAAGATTAATATTAATAAATAAAAATATATATTTATATATTGTTACATGTGTAAATTAGAATAAGGGTTTGGAGATTACAACCCCTAGCTAAATTCAAATCTTTGAATTGGATAATTTATATTTGCGGCATAAGTACATATTGTTTGGTATTTTGGCAAAAACCCTGAAATCAATTTAATCCATTGGATCGGTTCTGATTTAATACCAACCGTTGGATTGAGATAATTGATTTGAACCCTAATGTAATTCAAAATTGAAACTTGGTGATCAAGTTTAGGTATTTCGAATTTGTTTAATTTATTGTGTCCGTTGGATCGGTTTTGAGATTTAATCTTTAACCGTCGGATTAGAAATTAATTAATATTATATATATAATATATAATTCGAATAATGTTAAGGATAAGAGTTCGAATTAGGGTTTTATAAAACCCTAGGTTATTTGACTTTATCCATAATTGATTTGATCCATTGGATTGGTTTAAGATTTATTTTTAACCATTCGATCTAGATAATCATAAACAAATTCGAATTTTAATATATATATATAATTCGAATTATATTAATATGATGATAAGATTAAATATTTTGATCTTATCATGTATTATTAATTAATTAAATCCCTGATTAATTATATCCATTGGATTTAGATGAGATTGAATCTGGACCATTGAATTGAAATAATTAATCATATTTAATTTAATAATTTCGAATATAGGGAGGGAAAATCTCCAAATCGGTTACATCTTGAGCCTATATCTTGAGCCTATAAATAGGAGTCTCATTCTACACATTTTTTCACACCTTCCCCAGATCAAATACTCGAGCTCTCCCTCTCTCTCTAGGGTCTGCGAGTTTTCTGCTTCTGATCTCTGTTCTGGTTCGCCTTAGGAGATATTTTCTATGGTAGCTTTAAAAGAGCCGTCAGTTAAATTTTGCGACGGAGTCCTGTAGGCGAAGCCCACGCTTTGGTACGAGGAATCCAGGAGAATATCCCGGAAGATCACGGGAGTTTCCCTCAGCACCGGCGGAGCCCTGCTCAAGTCAGAACTTGCAGCCGGAATCGTCAGTTGAGGTACGGCCTTATGCATTGGGTAAATAAATGCAACCATTTACTGCTTTCTATTTATTTCCTATTCGACTAGAATATTAATAATGATTATGAAAATATTAAATTCGAAATATTTATCAGATCTTAACGAAATGATTGTTACTCGATATCCGTGTCGTCGGTCCGGTAACAAGATTTCCGCTTTAAAATGAATTTTTAAATGTTACCGGGACGTCTCGGAGACTATTATCGTGGTAAGGAAGTCGTCTTGATACTTCCGATTTCCAACACTGAGTCCATATATATATATTGTTTTATGAGTATCATATTTTAATATTGAATTGGATTATAAAAAATCATTACAATATTATGATAAACTACTATAAAAATATAATTATATTTTAATTATAATTAGAGTTTCCTTCTAATAATACAACCAATTAATTGCAACCTGCCCAACTGGATCGGCTTAATTTAGATTAAATTTAGAGTAGCGTACTCCAATAAGTAGACATAGTGTAAAACGTAGCAATTAAGATATGAGGGGCTAATTAAGACATAGAAAAAATAATAAAATAAAATGAAGGGCCAAATAGAGAAAAAAGTTATGTTATGGGTGAGTTTTCTCTAAACTAATTTTGGCCTACAAACGTCCCCTTGAAGCCTATGTCTTAAATCGAGAAACCCAAAACATGCAAAAATAATTTTCACTATTAGAATAAAAGTTGAACAACAAAACGAAACATTCGCGCACCGTAACGGAATCTCGAATTGCCGTAAAGAGCCTTGACGCGCTGATGCGTCGACCCTTGTCGGGGCGCGATGTGCCGTGTCAAGGCGCGTGAGAGACCAAAAGAGTTATTTTTATTTATCCCGAAGTCTCTGGCCTCTTCTATAATTGCAACCCGCCCGACTGGGTCGGCTTGATTAAAATGAAATTTAGAGTAGCGTACTCCAAATAAATAGACATATTGTAACATGTAGCAATTAAGGTAAGAGAGGCTAATTAAGACATAACAAATATAATAAAATAAAATGAAGGGCCAAATAGAGAAAAAGTTAAGTATGGGTGATTTTCATCTAAATTAATTTTGGCCTATAAACGTCCTCTTGAGGCCTATATCTCAAATCGAGAAGCCCAAAACATGCGAAAACAATTTTCACTATTAGAAAAAAAGTTGAACAACAAAACGCGACATTCGCGTGGCGTAACAAAATCTCGAATCGCCCTAAAGATCCTTGAAGCGCCTTGTCAGGGTGCGCACGCGCCCTGAATCGTTCTTGTCGAGGCGCGAAGCACGGTGTCAAGACGTGGAAGGACCAATAGAGTTAATTTTATTTATGCCGAGGTCCATGGGCTCTTCTATAAATAGGAGTTTGATTTCATTCAAACGGTATCCGATTCAAACACTTTCTACAGCTATATAACTTTGTTTTCCCTCTCTTATATATATTTTGGTTTAAATACACGGCTAACGTCGGAGCTACCTAGATTCATTTACGGTAGACTCATACCTGTTTAAATTGCGTCGTAATCGTTTCATGTTCTGTGTTCGGCCCCAAATTTTCACCCCTAAGTCAAACTACATGCTATAATTGGGTTCCACCACTAGTCTAAAATCTAAAGGTTGGATAATTTTGAAAAGGGGTATTATTGGCAAAAGTGGCTAACTTATTATGTTTGTATCAGTTATATAGCTAATACGATTTAATATTGGCAATTGTATCTAAACCTCGTTAATCGTTTTCAACGCTAATTTCCATCAAATTATTTTTAACACCGTTAGTCAAACGGTGATGTGGCACCGTTGACTGCCACATGGATAACCATGTGGCACACCACGTCATTTTTAATTTTTTCAATATTTTTTTCCAATTTTTCTAAATCAATTGTTTAAATTTATATAGTTCATTATTATATTTATAAAGTACGGGTCCTACTATTCTCTTTCCTCTCTCACGCCGTCACTTGTCTCTTCACTCACTTTTCTTCTACACTGGCACGTGTCCTAAGGAGAGGAAATTTTTTTTTTGCTCATAGGAAAATTTGATGTTATGCCGAGGACAACATAACTACACGAAAACTCACTTATATCATGCCATAAAATACATAAATATTTAAATAAGAAATATATTTGTTAATAAGTGATATGTTTTTTCCAATTTTCATGCATGATTTTTCCGAGCTGGCCTTGGGATAGATTTTTTTAGAGGACTCAGGTTGACTTTTTTGGATCAGGACGGGGTTGAGTTTTGGGGTCGGGTTAGCATTTTAACGTTGTGCTCGGTGTGACTTCTTAGTACCTAGCTCGATTTAACTTTTTCGAGTCGGGTTTTATTGACTTTTCTAGTTCAAGCTCATATTGACTTTTTCCATCAGGGTAAGGTTGATTTTTTCAGGCCTGATTGTTTGAAATAGTAAAGTTTTAAAAATTGAAACTAAGAATAATATAATAGTATACATCATACTAGTGCAGAATTTCATATATCTTACCAATCCATTACCACAAACTCTAAAATGGATAATGACCAAAAAATCAAAAGAATTATATGCATTACAATGGAGTTAATTTTCCCATTACTTTATAGGAAAAAAAATCAACCCGAGCCCGAGCAAGAAAAGTTATTCCAAGCTCCAGCAAAAAAATTCAAATTGAGTCTAGCCGAACCTGGATAATAAATCAAGGCAAACCTGGACGAAAAATGTTAAATCGGAGCCCGATGGAAAAATTCAACCTGAGCCCGCACCGAAAAAGTCAACCAAAACGTGACAAAAAAGTCAAACCGAGCTATAACTATGTTTCTTATATCATGACATGAATGAGTGGGACCAGCGCTTCATAAATATGTAAATCAACTAAATAAACTAATTAAATTAAATAAACTAAATTAAAGAAAAATAATAATTTTTAAAAAATGATGTGGCGTGCCACGTGGTTGTAGATGTGCAAATTCGTTCCATAAATTAGAATGTGAGGTCATTAATTAAATTTATAGATTAAATTGTCTATGACCTAAGTTGTGAGTATATTTTATTCATTCATACGAAATTGGGCTTGTGAAATACAAAGCCCAGAGGTCTACTAGTCACTTGATCGTGTTTGGGCCCGAGCAAAGCTAAAAGCCCAGAAGGCAAAACGTTCGCCCGAGCAGAATAAGCTTAAAAGAAGTCCGAATAGAGTTTTCAAAGGAGAAATCCGAGCAGAATTCAAAGTCCCACTTCAAAACCAACACCCAAAGCTCCTCCTAGACTAATTGTCTCAAAAGGGACCCGAGCAGAAGTTGAATTAAATCCCCGGGCAGCAGAAAGCCCTACGTTCGAGCACGAGCAGACATGATCAACCACCTCAATTCAAACTCCCTAAAACCGACCAGAAAAACCGCCACGACTTGAATTCAAATCCCATGACGACCAGTCAAGGTCCACTACTACGACAATCTCGCAAGACGTGGCCCACGTGTCAGCTCGGCAGCAAGTCAAGCCTCGAACTCGAAGCCACTACCAACGGGCAGAAATTCGACGTCTATAAAAGGAAGAAGGCAGCCCTTTTACACACACGCAAGCATACATCATTGAGAGAAAAAAGTATGTGAGAATTCGTATCTTCAGAGTGTTTTTCTTTCATTTTCGATCTATCAGGAATTGGGTAGTGGTTTCGATTGATCAATCTTTCTAAAGCAATAAACGTATAGAGGACGTAGTCAACTACCGCATTGGGAAGAACCTCTATAAAAAACTCTAGTGTTTCATTTGTTTTCTTCGTTCTACAAATTCGTGTGTTATCGTTGATAGTATTGACGACGCGGAGGCCAGGATCCAAAAAAATCTTAGCATCTTCATTGCGAAATCCTATTCACAATACACTTGACCGTTAGAATGCGAAACCACGTCAACAGTGGTTGTCCATGTGGCGGTCAACAGTGCCACATCACCTTTTGACTGACGGTGTTAAAAATAAGTGGATGAAAATTTGCATTGAAGACGATTAACAAACTTTAGATACTATTGCCAACATTAAATCGCATTGGCTATATAATTTATAAAAACTCAATAAATAAGCTACTTTTGCCAATACTACCCCTTTTGAAAATATATATTTATAAAGCAAGGTTCGACTTACCGGTAGTTACCGATAAGTTACCGGCTATAATACTTACCGTTTTATACATTTTTCGACGATTATCGACCTTTTCGATAAACTTACCAGTCGATTATCGGTAAAACACGTTAAAAAGGGGTCTTTTGGTGCAATTAAAAAAAGATTTAGGACAAATATATATACCTCATTTCGCTGAATTTCTACCATAACCTAGGGTTCTCGCCTCCGACAGCCCAAATGTTATACTTTTCGGTGATTTTTGAGCTGGTAAGTCTCCTCTTTTCGGCCAATCTCAAGCTTTTCAATGGAAACTGTTTGTGTGGCAAAAGTTTGCAAAGTTTAGTTTAAGCTTTTTACACCGAATTTGTCCAATTTTTTTTCGAACTTTTGGGTATATTTAGGAATTATAATCATAGATCTATATGTTTCTTGCAATTTTTCTTTCATATTTACTTATTTTACACGAATTTGAGATGATTGGCATAAGTTAGAAAAACAAAGGGTGAGTTATTCATGAGTTTATGTTTGAAGATTGATAAAGGTAGGCACTTTTAGGATTTTGAGTTGTTTTTTTTTGCATTTTTATGAATATATGTTGTTGAAAACTTGTTTCCATGACTTTATTTGTAATTATTTTGTTGGATTTAGATGAAATATATCAAGATTACAATATGTTTTAGGTTTTTTATGTAAATATTATAGAGATTCATATTGTTTATGTTTTAGAGCTATTTATTCAAAAAAAATTATGTATTTAGTTGAATAATAAATTATTGTTATAGTTTTTATATAAATGGGTCAATTTGTAGGCAAATTGGAAGCTTAATTTGGATTTTTAATAATTATGGCAAAAGTATTCAAAATTTACTTTTTGTGTTTTAAGAAGTAATCTATTAATTTTTAGGGGTTTTTTCGTTTATTAAATATTTTTTGAAATATTAATCTAATTTTTTTCTTTAAAAAATTTGCAGATTTGACGATAATTCGGTTTTACCTATAACTGCGGCAAAAGTATTGCAAGTTTATCTTGCATGTTTTGCGAGATTATCTACTAATTTTTTAGGTGTTTTCCTTTAGTAATTATTTTTTGAAATATTGCAAGTTTATCTTGCATGTTTTCCGTGAAGGGGTGTAGACTCATCACGAAGTTTATCTACAACCACGGCCAGGTGCTCGATACAATGAGGAAGACATGCAAGGGTGAGATCCTCCGTCCGGGGGCGACAAGGTTTGCCACAAACTTTCTCTCCCTGACCAGCTTAAAGGGGAAAAAGGCCGGACTCAAGGCGATGTTTATATCTGAGTGGTAGGATAACTCCACATTCAAGAACACGAGAGAAGGGAGAGCCGCGGCCACATTGTGGTTGAGCGATACTTTTTGGGCTTCGGTTGACAATGCCTTGAGCGTGTTCGCCCCCTTGTACACAGCACTCCGGCTCGTCGACACCGAGGTGCATCCGACGATAGGAATGGTGTATCGCTTGTTCGAAATCATCGTAGCGGAGCTCAGCGCACTTCAAGGAAAACAATGGGCAGTCGAAATTGTGGAGGCGAGATGGAATAAAAACTTGGACCATCCATTGCATATTGCGGTCCACTTCTTGAACCCCATAATCGCCTACGAGCGAGACATTGAGATGCCAGAAAATGCCATCCGAGATGTCACCAGGGTTTACGACCGGTTGTTTCCTTATGAGGACGTGACACATCTGGCGGCAGAGGTAAGATCTTACTTTAATTTTGTAATTTTAATTTGTGTGGTTAAATTAAATTAAAACTAACTTTCTATATGTGTATTGTAGTGAGTGCGGTTTTGTGACGCTGTAGGTCCGTTGCGCGAGCGGTCATGCGTGGCAGCACGGAAGACTCTAGCACCCGGTAAGTTTTACACATTGAACATCAACATGTTAAGTTTTACACATGCTAAGTTTTGTTTTTTTATTCATTTACAGCTGAGTGGTGGAGCATATTCGGTGGTCCGTGCCCCACATTGCAGAAGCTAGCAATGCGGGTTTTATCGCAGACCGCGTCTGCCTCAGCGTGTGAGAGGAACTGGAGCACGTTTGCCCTATTCCACACCAATCTCCGCAATCGTCTAGCGTACGCGACACTTGAGAAGCTAGTTTTCTGCAACTACAATCATAAACTAGCGATCCGATACTTGAAGGCGCAGTACGACCAGGCCGACAAAGCCGATCCGTATGAGTACCTCACGAAGTCTTTGGCTATGGCCTCTGCATATGTTGACTTCGAGGACGCAATTGTAGAGTGGATCCGACCAGTCCACCTCGACGACGAAGATGGCAACCCATACCCAGAGATCGCCGCGGAGGCTCAATCATTCGGAGATGTGATCAGCCGAGTCCTTGGTGAGCAAAGACTCGGTCCTACCCCCGACCCTCCGGGGGTTCATGGAGGAGTTGACTGCGGCTCAACCGCTGCTGGGGCTAGTTCCAGTCAACAACGTACTCATACGACCAGTACTCGCTGTAGTTCCCCTTCCCATAGCCCCCTCACAATCACATAGCGGCTGGGGTGGGGGAGGAGGTGACTACCAGGGAGGATGGGGTGGCGGCCAGACAGGTTGGGATGGCGACACTCAGGGAGGATGGGGTGGCAGCCAGAGAGGTACAAGTGATTATTACTATTTTAATTTTGCTGATTACATGTATATATGAATGTCAACTAATTTGTTTACAAAACAGGTGATACGTATCGAGGCGACCTGAACTGCGACCCTGCCAATATGGGATACATTCCCGACCGATAGTACGGTGACCAACAGTCTCCTCAACAACAAGATGACGCATCTTCTACTTATGGATTCTACTTAAGCAGTGACTATCTATCTCAGACCGAGAACCCCGTCGACGAGCTGTCCGGGAACTTTGAGACGATGTCGATAGGTACTTCCGTGAGCACTCAATTTGCTACTCCGCACCCTGTGCTCGATAATGGAGTGTGGGCGCATCCTCAGTATCCATCTCGTGGCGTGTTTACAGAGCAACACACATATGATTACCATGTGAGTAACTTCCGTATGCACTTCGAACCACATGGCTTGTTTTGGAGGACATATTGCAACATGCATTTGGAATCAAGTGGTGCCTCGGTTATTATGGAAGCCCATTGGAGATCGTCGTTCTTTGAGGTTGGAAAAGTCGATTTGACTGTTAAGTTTTATTTCTATCCACGCAGTTCTTTCTATTATGTGTTTGAGTTTGAGATATTACTATATTAGACTTTGTATTTAATAGTTGAGACTTGTTAGACTATGTGTGTATGACATTATATATGTGTGTGTATGACATTATCTATGTTTTGTATTAGAGGTATGATATTATCAAAATATTTTATAAGTTTTCTGTCGAAAAGTATCGATAATCCGTCGATAATCATCGAAAAGTATCGGTAATCGGTAAGCTACAGTATTATAGGTTTTACGTCGGTTAATCAGTAAGCTATCGATTAATCCGTCGAAAACGGTAATCGGTTTATCTGTAACATCGGTAAGTTGAACCTTGGTTAAAAGTAAAACTGATAAGCAAGCAAATTTGAAAATAGACCTAAAAGTTCCAAAAATTTTGTGGGCCCTTGTAGTCGACAGCAGTGTTTCCCCGTGTTGGGTATCCCTCCTATTTGAAGGCCCAACAATGTGGGTTATTTTTAACCCATTGATTCATGTACCCGGCCCATGAAGCCTAGGTCATAAATGACTTAGATGAGATGAAGAAATAGAAGAGTGAAGGAGAGAGAGAAAACAAGAAAAAGAGAAAGAGAGTAAAAATTCGCGGTTTCCGCCCAGTTTCGTCGACCCTCGGGAAAATCGTCATTGCGCACTCGTTAACCGTTTTATCGTCATGATTTTTGGACAGAACGTTCCTAAGACATAGAGGTATGTTCTGAACGGTGGAGATGTGGTTTGGAGGTTTCTAGGTTGGTCTGAAGAGTGGAAACCAGAGGCTGTTTTGTGAGAACGTTTTTCACAAATTCTTCTCTTGCTTGTTTGTTGTAATCCGAGATTGGTGTTCGATATTGATGATGATGATGTATGCCTCTAGTTTTATCTAGTGAAGACTTCGTTTGTACCTCACTCTTGATAATAGTGGATTTTAAGCGGCCTACGGGTCCCGTGGTGTTTTACTCCGTTTTGGGGGTTTTTCCATGCTAAAATTGTCTCGTGTTCGTGGTTGTGTTTCGATTATTATCGCCTTCATATTTCAGCGGCTATTGGGAGATATTGAGATTCCGTTGCGTTGGGCTTTCTCCCAACACCCCGCAGCAGAGTTTCGGCGTCGTATCCTTCGACCTCAGAGATAGCCATTCGCGACACCGGTCCAAAGCCGAAAAAATTAATAGAAATGGAAACTAAGATATCCATTTCTTAATTCTGGTATGATAATGATATATGCAATAATGGATGAATACCTCTTCTTCTGCTATTTAATATTGTCTGCGTGGAGTGCGTGATTATTAAAAATGAGGAAAATAATAATAATAATAATAATAATAATAATAATAATAATAATAATAATAATAATAATATATAACTTGCTGGGCTAAGAAGCTAAGAAGCTAAGAATTAGATCGTATATATTTGAGAGCGAAACAATATTAGAAATATTAAGATGATCAACCATAATTATGTTGAATGTGTTTATAAACAATTAAGATATTTGAGACAAAAATTTTAGTCGTGATATTACAATCTTACCAATAATCAAAGCCTTATACAAATATACATGTTATTGTCTATTTTATTTTCTCAATATTGCGTACATTGGCAAATCGCTTATAATTAATATATACAAATATACCATGAGTCTTTGTGGCGGTACCCAAAGAGCCATGGTATGGGTGAAAAAATTGTCGGTTCCCGGTTTCGTCTTGGTACCGGACAGTATTTTGTAAAAAAACAATTTTTTTTAACATACCCTAAAAGGGATGTCCCGGTTCCAGATAAAAACCAAAACCAAAACTAATTCAAAATCTGAAATTCTCGGTTTTTTGTCCCGGATCCGGTTTTATGTCATTTTATTATCAGTTTGTCTAATTATTAACATGTCATTTCTTATATGTCACTTACTAGCTAGGTTTTTAATCCATTATTTTATTTTTCAGCCCATTACTCGGTATTTTATTTAATATGTCATTCCTATATGTCGTTTTGTTATTAAAAAAATGATTTGTTTGTACTCGGTATTTACTATTTAGCATTTTAGACTCGGTTTTTTGCACTTAGATTTAAATTTGGTATAATGAAGTTCACGACGTGAACTGGGATCTTGCATTTGGTGGTTTGTATTTTGATTTTCTACTCCGATTTTGTATTTTGCATTTTGGATTTGTAATCGGATCTATTATTTTGCATTTTGGATTCGTATTTTGATTTTCTACTTCGATTTTGTATTTTGTATTTTGTATTTGTACTTAGTGGGCTTTTTTCATGTTTCTGTCTTGGATTTTGTCCTGGATTTTTCTCGGATTTCGGTCCTAATATGGGATTTTAATCAGTGTCCCGATTCTGATTAAAAAAAATTGGATTTTTCAGAACCAGAGATGGGATAGAAAAATTGTGTCTCGGTTATTCGGGGACAGGGACAAAAAATAGTCAAATTCTCGATTCCCAGTTCGCGGTTCCGATGTCAGCCCATTGTGCATTAGAAGTAGATGAGGGGACCCTCTTCAATTTTCTATCTTCAATTTTTTTTTTATAGTTTTTTTTATAAAATTAAGCTCAACTCTCTAGTATCTAACAGTATAATTTAACACTAATTTTTCTCCCCTATAATCCCTATGATATCTCTAAATTTCTATAATATCCTAACACTACTTTATCTCTCCCGGTTAATAGAAACACACATTTGTTCTAGCTCAATTCTAAAAGCTCAAACACTTGATTTCAAATGCCTGACACATTTCAACCTTGTCGTTTTTGTGCCGCCACTCTACGACGGGTCTCACGTTCTAATTGGCATGGCAACCGATTTTATCTGAGATTTTGCTTTCTTATTCACTCGCGTGGATTTTCTCAAAGACCCTTGGCACGAGTCGCACTTTATTTCGCGCGGTATTTTTTTTTGTTTGGCGTTATTCTAGTCTCACAATGTTAATTTTCTCCGTGGAACCAAATGAGATATTTTTTTTATTGTATTGAGAATGAGAATGTTCTATATTACTTTTAAAATATTAAATCTCGCCGTCAACTTGTGCAGTAAATAGTTAAGTTATTTTATTATATTAAAAGTTACCTAAGATTAAGTTTATATTTATATATTTTGATTAGTTACCGGCTCCGATTTTACAGCTACTATGGTGTACAGGTCAATATTTATTGTGTCATCTGCTCGTGAAATTATGACACCTGTTGTGAGTATTTTTCGGAGCCTAGAAAAATTTACGGCCTAGCCCAAAACACATACCCAAAAGGTCAATGGGACTCGGATCAAAAGGTCAACGGGAATCGACCCAAAAAGTAAACACGTTTCGGCCCAAAAATTCAACAAGACTCGGCCCGAAAAAAGTCGGTATAAAGTTCAGTTACTTTTACCGCAAAAAGAGTCTTTAAATCACTTGTTAGAAACAACCGCGCATCGCACAACACAATATCTCAATTGCTCAGGGGCCCAACAAAGTAATTACTAATTACTAAGAGGTCCATTAACACTTCTATAAATAGAAGCTCATTTCGATCAAAACGGTTACTCAGATCGACTTAAATCAACTCATAAAACGCTCTTTAAAGTGATAAAACCTCCGTTGTTTTCATTCTCTTAATATCCCTATATTAATACATGACTAATGTTGAGCGTCGGAGGTTGATACCGAGGCACCCCCTCTACACCTCTTTAAAGTTCATGTTTTCTTATTTTCTCAGATACATAGACAGAGGCATCAATCGCGAGAAGTATTTTTGGCCTATGAATAAAGAAGAATCAAGGTTCAAGACCCCCTTTGACCATCAAGTGGTCATCGGGCCCGGCCCAAACTCTGAACTGGGCGCTTTAAGTGTTATCCATTTTCGACATTAACAATAGCGATCAATCTTTTTCTCTTAATTTCGAGAAGGTAAAAAAAGAAATTAGAAAATCTCACATCGTCTAAACAAGGGATGCACTGATAGGGCGCTTGCGATACTGTGTATCTATGAGACTACACGGTTATCTAAAATCGAATACAAGTATAGAGCTAAGACCTGTACAGTTGAAGACCTTTAAGAGAATTAATTAGTACTACTTATAATGACAAAATGCATCTTTTTTGGTCTATCCCGAAGAACTCCATAATTAATTGTGTTCGACATGGAGCAATTATATTGCATGTGAGTGAAGACAAAACATACTGGAAAAACTTGTATTGGCATGAGTAAGAGTGGAGCTGCGCAAATATATTGCATGCCTTGTAACATTACTCAATGGTGTCACATATATATCAACGAACAATAACAACTAAGAGAGACAAAAGTTTTTTTTAATATTTCATTGATATCATTGGGTAGTAATATTGCTTTGAACAAAACAATTAAGCCACATAAGGCATTTATAAAACCAAAAATCCATAATTAAATCAGAGAGGCGGGTTTTGGCAATACAATTAGCTACCCGGTTACGAATTCTAGAGGTCCATCTAATTTTCTCGGGAAACCTAAGCGTGTAACCGAGTTTGTTGATGGACGCAATGATTGGATTGTGGGAGCCGTCATTTGCAAGTTGAGCCGTTCTAATACAATCAGTTTCAACGACGGATATCGTCCGTCCCCTTTCTTGTGCGAAGCGAAGTCCAGAGATAATGGCTTTGCGTTAGGCCGTCAAAGCCGAGTCCACCCAATCCGTCACCTCTATTGCAACACCGAGAACCGTCCCTTTTCCATTTCGAACCACCAACCCCATCGCCGCACGGTTAGTTATCGCATCCCAAGCCGCATCTACGTTGAGTTTGAACTTCTGTTTTCCGCTCTGGTCCAAGCTTCGTGTCGTCTATGCTCGTTCGCCGATGTTGATTTGGTCTGCTGGTTGCTAAGTTTGAAGCTCGCGAACTAACAAGCAACTTCCTCGACTCAATATTCCCGGTTCTTAAGGTGATTCTCAAAGATTTGGGAATTTTGATCGGATCATATCGCCTAAATAAGCCCGCAAAAAAGTTCATGATGCGACGTCAAAAGACTATCCAACGCCCATACACAAGGCTCCCGGAATGGCATCTTCCCTTTTTTTCACCCATCGGCTTAATAAGAGCATCTGTTGCACACAATTTGAGCCCTCGCACAACCCCATACCACATTGAGGGAATTTTCCAGGGTAGCACCATAATTTTTTTTTTAAAGGAGGCAATCGATACCTCGTCCGCGGAGTGAACCATAAGTCGTGAAAGCTTCAAAACTATTTCTTGATGGTAGACGAGGGAAGTCTAAAGAGACTCGTGGTGTATATGTCGGGATTTCTTGTATGACCGCTTTCACAAGGATTTTGCGGCCTCCCGCCGAGAACATCTTTTCTTTCCATTCTCGGAGTTTCTTATGGACATGGTTCGTGATTTTGCTAAAGAGCTCGACTTAATTTTCCTTAATATGAATCGGGTCCAAGATAGGATTATAGTTTATCCACCACGGGGATGTGGAGTAAACTAGAGAAATGGTTACCCGCCTCGTTCGTGATGTTACGTGAGCAACAGATCATCGACTTATATATGTCAACCACATGTCCCGTCCCTTTGTCGTAGATCAAGAGGATTGAGCTAATGGATTGACAAAAATCTTCCCTAGCTTCGCAAAAAATGAGACTAATGAAAGAAAAATACGATATTGTTTCAATAATCAAAGCAGTATACAATGCGGTAATATTTAACATAGTCTTTTTTTTATTTGCTCCTTTGCAGCACAATTCAAAATCGAGATTCGCGCTATTTCAAGTTATTTTCAAGTTATTTTCTCATTCGCGTTATTTTCATTCATGGGTAAATATAATTCCAAGACTCTAGAGGTAGTATGTCGGAGTTCTTGCGTTGTTTCCTCTATTTCCATGGTCCACAAATAGCATTGTGTGTTCTCAAGCTTGCTAAACATCAAACTCTTGAAAAAGGTTTCTTCAATTTCCATGGTTTCCTTACGTCAACTAACGACAAACATCTTATTTTTTTTCGCCAACAGTGAGTGACTTTACTGATTGCCTTTCACCGATTATTTTGATAATCTATGATCGACGTCCTCAAAATACCACTTGAAGAACCCAAATGCTCCAAGAACACTCGACCCGGAAATCAGCTAAAGCGGAACCACCGAAACCTAAAACAACCACAATCATAAACACACAAGAATTAAACAACGAATACTTCTTTATTGGTGAATCTTAGCTCTCTTGAGCTACAGTACCGCAGAGTTCTTGAACCTCTCATTCTCACTCATGCACTCTCTATCCCTCTCAGGCTCTCTCTCTCTCTCTCTCTCTCTCTCTCTCTCTCTCTCTCTCTCTCTCTCTTTCTCTCTCAATAACTCCAGCTTCCTAAGTTAACATGAGTCTCTCAAGACTACATCACTCATCTTACCCTCGTATTAGTCTCCCGTATGCTATACGTAGACGTACATACACAAGTTTAACCTTAAGATCAGCCACACCTTTAGCCTACAAACATGACTAATCGGATAAAGGGCTTTGTAACTTTATATCTATACTCCAAGCTCCAACTTCTCCTGCAGCTCACGTCCAAGTTCCAGTTTCGCAACCGCTTGTCTTCAGCTTTCCCAGCCCAAACCTGAGACGTTGTAATAATACCGAGTTCCAACTGCAACTATGAGGTTACATATCAACAGTATCAAATCAATCTAGAGAAAACCCTAGCAATTAAGGATATATACAAAATTAATGAGCCAAAAAAAAAAAAAACAGAAAAATATTAAAACGTTAATATCTTCAACAAATTTTATAAGTTTCTTAACTTTTTTTACAGACAAATTTAAGGGGAAGCACCCCATCACTTTATATTATAAACGTAGGATCTAGCAAAATGCAAGTAGCTTGCAAACCCTAGAGCACTTAATGCAGCAAGAAACCAGTAGAAGTAATCAAGATGAGCGTGGTTTAGGTTATTCGAGAACCAGCTATCTCGGCCATCTCCGCCAGTCTCTCGCTCGATGATCGATATGAGGAAGCTGCTCAAGAAGCTCCCAACGCCAACTACGCTAAGGTAAAGCGCGAGTCCGATGCTTCTGAGCTCCGTCGGGACTTGATCGTAGAAGAACTCTTGCATGCCCACCATAGTGAAGACATCCGCCACTCCAAACAAGATATTCTGCGGCGCCATCCACCATATGCTCATCGGTACGGTTGCATTTGGATCGTTGACCAGGCCGTGCTCTCGGGCGACACTGAGACGCTTGATCTCCACCAGAGCCGCGACTATCATCATGATCACAGACATGAATATACCAGCTCCTATTCTCTGCAGCATTGTGATTCCGGAGGGAACTCCGGTGAAAGATCTAGTGGTTGGGACCAAAATGCGGTCGTAAATGGGAAGGAATACTAGGATAGCAGCAGCAAAGATGCATTGAAACGACGCAGACGGTATTTTGAAGCCCGAGAAGATGATTCTGTCCATTGTGGCCCCTTGCTTTATGAAGAAAGTTCCGGGCTGTGCGAACACAATACCATACACCAAGCACGAACCCCAAATGGGAAGAAGCCGAAGTACCGCCTTTGCCTCCTCAACTTCGGTAGCGGTGCAAAACCAGCCTCCTTCCTCCGTGTCATTTGGCGCGCACAGGGCTTTGTTTAGAAATCTGAGATAGTAAACCAAGCAAACTTCAAAAGAAACATAAAAAAAATTTCATTACGAAAGTTGTAGGAGAAAAGACACGATTATATTATTGGGCATTGGGACTAAAAAAAAATAGTTGAAATAGTGAATTATACGATACCATGTGTAGAAAGCTTCTTCTGGTGATACTACGTGATTTTTTTAATTTCCTATCAGCAAATTTAAACTTTAGCCCCAATGCCCAATAATATTTCCAGTACTATTTCAACTATGAAATTTGATTTATATTCTCTTTTATTTTTGCAAAATTATAGCCTCTGACTGACCCTTTGTTTTATAGAACACCCTAAATATACATTTTAACTGTAATTTAACATTATTGCCCTCTAAAATAGATTGTTATTTTAGTTTAAATAAAATTAGATGGTATATTTTTTTCCAGATGAGATTATAGAGAATAAATAAAAAATAGAAAACAAGCATTTGAATAAGGGTCAATTATGGGTTTTTGAATACTTAAATTACAGGAAGGTATAAACTGAAACTCAAGTACTATAGTTTAGTTGTTTTAAGTTTTAACAAATTGATGGTACATTTTTTGTAAATATTAAAAATAGATAGTATGGAATAATGGAATATAAAAGCTAAATTTCTTTAAAGGACTGTCACTCAAGCTATATTCGAAGATGTATGTGAACCGAAATTTAATGAGTCATTTTTCATTAGATCAATTACGAAACGATAAATAAGCGATAATCAGTTACCAGTAAACCGGCAAAAGCAATAACTTGAACTTTAGTTTTTAAGATCCTAAAATAGCCACAAAAGGCCAAGTTACTTACTTGAACTGCTGAGAACCAAGGTGAGGTAATAGCATCTGACGGGATTCCCCGTTCGTAGCCACACACGAAAGATTCTTTCTCCGATTCTTGAATGCTGCGACGAACACTCTACCGATTCTTACAAACGGGCCTCTCTCGTTCCGTGAAGTGGTGTACCTGTAGGTCCTAGTTCCGAGCAAGAAAACGACCAGCGCGATGTACATGGCTACGCAGGGAATTCCAAACCCGAGACCCCAACTGAAGTTCTCTTGAATGTAGCTAACGAGAACCGTCGTCACTAGGCCGCCTGCGCACACAGCGAAATACCACCAATTGAAGAAGGAGCTCTTGGCTTTGGATTCCGCCGGGTTGTTGCCATCGAATTGATCGGCACCAAAGGCCTGCGTGCATGGCTTGTGGCCACCTTGCGCGACCGCCACTAGATACAGCGAGGCGAAGAACATTACCACTTGGAGTAGCGACGGAGAAGGCAAAAAGGCCGAGAGAGTCAATAAGCTTAGTCCCTGTAAGCGAAACAGAGAGCACACACAGTGAAAGACTGCTCACATCTCAATTTTTAAGGAAAAATTTAATCCTTTTATAACAATCTGTTATAGCCTCCTTATATGATACTGATAGGGTAAGAAAACTAAGAAATTGTCTTTCATTTACTAATGAAATTAAATGACAAAATTTTTATAATTGTTGCAGGATCTAAATCTAAATAACCATACTAGCAAATTTTAAATTGGGTGATTATTTAAGACGAATCAGTGAATCTTGCTAAGAAAATATAATTTGAGGGGCAGATGCAAAATTGAGAGGAGTATATGCAGCAGCATACTAAAAGTTGGGGGCACATGCGTCAACAAAAATTCAAGGGTATAAAAGTCATTTATGAAAAGCAAATGTAGTAAACTGTAAAAGGACTGTCACTCACGTGGTGGCATCTCCTTATATATAATATATTAATTTAATATAAAAATTAATTATGTAGTGTTTTAAAATATTATGAAATATATTCTAAATCCGTTTTTAGAAATCACAAACAGAATTAGAAAATTTAACTACAAAATAAAAATCAAAGGCATCTTAATTAACACTTTTTAATCTCAAATAAAAAAATTAACATTATTGTTCTTAGTCTACGAATAATATAAGTAATTTTGTCACTCAGTTAAAAAAAAAAAAGAAAAAAAAAGCACTATGATACGTTTTTATTTCAACTTTCATATGAAAGGTAAAGTTTGTTTAGTTTCTCTATCTCTTTTTTTTTTTTTGGGAGTGATGAAAAATCATAAGCAAACAACCACTCAACTCAACTAACTCAAGAGATATTGCAATATATCATATAAATGCGCAATGCAAATTCATACCAAAGTAATGATTTCGATTACATAGAATATTATTATCAAACTATAATCATTAATGTTGCACAATGCAATTAATGATTCCCAAACTATTATCAATACATAGAATACTATATTAATCTCGATAGTTATTTTAGGTGCCGTGTGTAGAATTTAATTTTTTTCATTAATGTTTGGCATGTTATGTTTATGATTTTAAAATTGTTTTGCTTTCATAATATTATTATGAATTTTCATTTTATTTCTATATTTTTAGTGTATGTATGTGATATATCGAATTTTGTACCATCACGTTGTCGTATTACAAAATTGCTTACAAGGTTAACGGACTTCAAAGTCCATAAAATGACACTATAATACGGTGTTATCGAAACGTTATAACCGGCTCTAAATATTCAAAAAACCGGACACCCCTATTAAAAAAAGTACATAGATTTTTTTTGTTTGTTAAATTATCACTGCAACTTAAGCTTTAACGGTAGTATAATGATTATAATCTCACTTCAAATTTCCTCAGCTGTACTTTAAATCAAGGTTCGACTTATCCTCGATTATCGTCGATAATCGTCGATAATCGAGCTTGCCCATACTCACCGATAAAAAATCCACACCATTAGTTGTCGTCTTGAACATTTGTCGACGATTATCGGGAAAAGAGATAAATCTTTTCCAAGCGATTATCGCTTTTCTCAGTGTAAAAAATAGGCACTTATCCGTGAAAAAAAAAATTAATATTGGGGGTATAACATCGACCCCTCCAACATGGGATACATTCCCGATCGACAATATGGCGACCAGCAGTCTCCTGATCCTCCTCAGCAGCAAGACGACGCATCTTCTGCCGTTGGATTCTACTTTGGAAGTGACTATCTCTCTCAGAGTTCAAACCCCATCGACGATGTGTCTGGGTACTTAGAGACGATGTCGATGGGAAATTCGGTGAGCACTCAGTTCGCCACTCCCCAGCCTGTGTTCGAGAACGGTGTCTGGGCGCATCCATTGTATCCAAATCGTTCAGGCATCTTCAGTGCCCAACACGTATATGATTACCACGTGAGTTACTTCCGTACACACTTCGAGCCACATGGCTTGTTTTGGAACACGTATCTAAACATGCATATGGAAGCAAGTGGTGTCATCGGTGTTATGGAGGCCCACAGGAGATCTTCGTTCTTCTGAGGTTCGAGAAGTCGGTTTGAGTTTAAGTATTATCTACCATTCTACCTATTACCTATATATTATGTGTATGAGTTGTTGGACTACGTGTTTGATACATTTGTGAGACTATGTTTTATTGGTATCATAGACTTATGTGTGTATGGCTTTATCTTCATATGTTTGTTTGAGATTATAAAAATATTTTGTAAGTTATCCGTCGATAAGTATCGAAAAGTATCGATAATCCGTCGATAATCCTCGATAAGTATCGGTAATCGATAAGCTACAGTATTATTAGTTTTCCGTCGATAATCCGATAATCCGTCGATTAATCCGTCGATAACGGCAAGCGATTTATCAGTTATCTCGATAAGTTGAACTTTGCTTTAAATAATTCTTAAGCGGTTGAATATTAATTACTAAATATATTTATGTATAATCGGAACTGAAATTTTAATTATGAAAACAAAAAAAGACGGGTTCTTTTATACTAATAAAATTACTTCCATAAAATTACTTACCAAAACATAGAGAACAGAAGCGAAGACGATTGTGCGATAACGGCCGAGCAAAGAATCGGCCACAAAAGCGCCCAGAAGAGGCAGCACCGTCGCGGTGCCGTGCCACACGTTGACGTTTACCGCTGCGTCCGCCGTCGACTGCCCCAGCGGCCCCGTCAGATACATTATCAGATTGGCCCCGATGCCGTAGAACGCAAACCGCTCCGCAATCTCCACACCTTCATCGCGTCTCTCCAAATCATTAATACCCTCAAAAACCATGACATAAACATATATATATATATATATATATATGTATATACACACATACAGATGATGAAGGCTGCCGATCTCCATCGTCCAGAGCTCTGCCGTGACGCCGGGCGGCCCTTGTAGTCGACAGCGTTGTAGACGTGTACGTCGACTTTCAGTGGCGGAGCCTCGGCGTCGCAGCCAAAGAAGCTATCGGAAATGGCCATTGACGACACAGCTCAACCCAGCTATGAAAGAAACTTGCTAAGTGTTGGACAAATGACAATGGACAGATTCCATCAACCAAATTTGCAATAATTGATTGGGTAGTTTATATTTAATAGTTTTTTTCTATCTTCTTTTGTAAGGTGTACTTATTTAACTCATGTTGCTATTTGAACATTATTCGGTGCATTTTCATCATTAAAGTTTAAATTTTGATAGAAAAGCCACATTAATTTTCAAAAATTAACATATTGCCCTACCGTGTTAAGAAATGATTGAGTGTGTTTATACGTGCACAAGAAATGAATTATTATCGGGTATTTTTTAATCTTTTATTATTTTTCTTAAATTAAATCACTTTTTAATGTTTAGTCGAGAAGTAGACATTTTGACTTCTTCTTAATAAATTTATTATCTCGTGAATAAAAATACTCCTAATAATGTTATTTTTTAAAGTCTATGAGGCATTGTTGCTTAAGCATAAAGTTTGTGGTGAGACTCACCAATATGCAAAGTTTAGAGGGAGCATTAAAGTCAATTACTTTAAATATGCCAATTGGAAAATTTTAAAAAATATTTGGAGTGCAAACTCGTGCTCTTAATATTTATTTTTTTATTAATGCAGACAGGGAAATTCAAAAATACACAAATATATCGAAAGTTGACTATTAATGGTTGAGAATTTCTAATCGTGTTAGGTGCGTGACGATTTGAGATCTCATTTACCGACTGGCACGATCTTATAATCAGTACGTAATTTTGTTTTCTTGTACTCTTTATTATTTCTATTTTTCCAAACATATATTATTTAGTTTCTAAAATATCTAATATTAATCTCGAAGTGTATTTTACTGTCGCCTGCTTCGATGCTCAACATTAGTCGAGTATATGAGTCGAACATTAGGTATAAACAGGAAACAAGGTTTTTTGGTTTGAAGATAGCTTACCGGATATGAGTGGGGAACTTCGTTTTTATCGAGGATTTATCAACTTTTTGGGCGCCTAATGGCGCGAATTCTAAACCTTGAGGGCGTTCAACGTGCCCTCAAAGAATGTTAATCGTGCCCTAGTAAGGATGGTAATTTGAGACCTGACATGAAACACGAAGCATTTATGACACAATTTAGAGAGTCTGGGGCCACTATAAATTGATTGGGTCCAACCCTGTCAAACACGATTAAATAATGGGAACACACGACACGAAGACGATATCACGATGAGACTCAATTTGACACGATTAAGGAGCAAAAATGTGTACTTTATATAAGTTATTAAGTGTTTTAATACTTCTTATTTATGACATATAAGTTTTTATTTTATTAATTACGTCTTACAGTTCATGAACATAAAAACTTATTAGTAAATTTTAAAATCTTAGATAATATAATTAAATAAAGGGTTAATCCCGATAAAAGTTCCAATACTTTTGAAAAATGGACTAGTAGGCTTTAATTCTTTTTTTTTTGCCCGGAAAAAGTTCCAGTTCCTTGGTTTTGTATCTCTATTGGTACCTTCGTTAAAAATTTCACCCTTTTTACTCGGAAAAAGTTCTAATTTTCTGGTTTTGTCTCCTCATTTCACTTCCGTGAAAATTCCGAACCATGAATTATGTCTTTTTCGCGGCTTGAAAAAGCTATTGTGCAACCGTTTAATTACATATCCCACTATTGTCTTTGATCGTCCAACTTTTTGATGGATAATTTTTCCCAAAGATGAGGACACAAAATTGTTAAGGTGGCATAAGTAACGATGGAAGATGAAAATTTTGATGCGAATACCAGTAGGGATATAAAATCAAAGAACTGGAACTTACTAATCTATTTTTGAAATTTTGTGTTGACTTTTACGCGTGGGACACGACTTTTTGGGTCGGGTCCATTGACTTTTTATAAGGTGGGCCCGTTTATTTGCGCTTTATTCATAGTGAAATTTTGGATTGGACTTTTGCGTTTTTCGTGTTCAATAACACGCATAACCTATTCCTTATTCATAATTAAGAATTGTCTATACTTTTTTATTTCATTTTGTACAAAAAAAAAAAAAAAAGTACCAAATATTTTTCAAATCAATTAAATCAAATGTTTCCACGTGAAACTTCTTGATATTAATTATAAACAATATAATTACTTACGTCAAAAATATTCAAAATTTATGTCCAAAAAAAAAAGGCAAATGCAAATATAGCTTCTTTTTTTTTTTTTTTTTTTTGCAATTATGCTTTTCTGAATAGAGTCTCCTTACCCTTAACTTGAATAAACACTTTGTCACCCGTATTTGGTACTAAAATACATATATTTGATACTTAAATGTAAATAACTTACAAATTATATCATCAAGTGTGGATTTAAGATTATGTATTACCAGGTTGAATGAAATTTAATGAAAAAGAACAATAATGACATAGAGAATTTCTAATACAAATAAGATTGAGGACCTCCGCCATTATTATATGCTAAATTTGAACACTTTCTGTTCGAAAAAAAAAAAAAAGTTTTATAGGTTATTACTTGGCAACATTGAAAACATTTCCTCGGAGAGCGAAAAAATATTAAAAACTTTTGTCGCTAGTACGTAAAATATTATGTAGTTTCGTCGCTGATAACTCATTATTTTGTATAATAAATAAATAGAAGGTGTTCCTCGTGAAAGGATCATGATTAAACTAATAAGATATTCCAGGTGATTTAATTACAAATATTTTGCATGTCTAATGTTTAGACTGATGCCAATTTGGTGCTTTCTGAAGGAATAGTAACTCCAATTGATTGATAACTAACAAACATGAAGTCTATTTTAACAATAAATGAAATTTTCTATTTAATATCTTTTTCTTTTATCTTCTATTTATGTTCATACATCTTTCTTATTTTTTATTTTCTAAATGAATCAATTAATATTTCTTAAATAATGAAACAATATTCCATATATTAATTCTAAACAACAAATTCTAACTATGTTTAATTTTATTATTATTTAATGGCCGAACTTTTTTTCGGAAAATGAAAATTATATTATTGTTTTCAGTTTCAGCAAGTTTGTTCAAATAATAAACGACTTGTCATTCTTTAATTAGTTTAGGCGGCGATAAAGACCTTTTCTCTACTGGTGTTGTGTTTAGCCATTCGTGACTATTTGTGGCCGGATTTTGAAAGTAACGCATTATTGTTCAAAATAAAATACCCGGGAGTTCCTGTTGGCGAATATGATTGCAATTTTCGATTTCAATTCTATCAAAAAAATCCACAAAACCGATGAAATAATTGATTACCTTTATTATACAAAATAGGGAAAATTACGGCAAAAATACCTAACCTTTGGTCAAACTGTCTCTTGGGTACCCAACCTTTAAAACTGGCGGCAAAAATACCCAACCTGCGTTGACCGTGACTTTGGCATGAAAACGTTAATTTTTCCGTTAACAACACTCATGTGGCCGTTAGCGGCAAAAATACCCAACCTTTTAAAAATTAATTTATTAAATTTTTTAAAAAAGTTTATTTATTTTTTCTTTACTTGATTAGTGATAATTACTTGAATTCCAAATACATGGCATAACACAAAAGTTAGTAAAAACATCTATTGATTTCTTAGTGTGCTTGTATAAGCTACATTTGGTGATAAAGATCTTATTACTATGAGAGATTTTAAACATAATGTTACAGGTATTTTAAGTAATTGAACAGGGTTTTGAAAATAGGTATCTGGTTTTCGGAGTATCCGGATTACTAATCAAGCATATTGATTATTGATAATATTTCTTTTACTGGCATATATTCTTAAGCCATTTCTTTTCAATACAGAGACAATAATTGATTGTATTAATTCGATCTAAAACGGTCAATTACCAATTAAAAGGGTAATTAGAACTGTAACCAGAGCGGTTATCCGATTTTTTTGAACTACCCGTATCCGGATCCGGGTGTCCAAATATCTCTACCCGTATCCGGATCCGGAAATCCAAATATCCAAAAATCTGGATATCTATTATCAAAACCATGTTAAATTACTTAAAATACCCGTAACATTATGTTTAAAATTTCTCATAATAATAAGATTTTTATCACCAAATGTAGCTTATACAAGCACATTAAGAAATCAATAGATGTTTTGACTAAATTTTGTGTCATTCCATGTATTTGGAATTCAAGTAATTATCACTAATCAATAAAAGAAAAAGAAAAAAAATAAATTAAAAAAATTAAAAATTAATTTTTTCAAAAAAAAAGGTTGGGTATTTTTGCCGCTAACGGCCACATGATGAATTTTAACGGAAAAATTAACGTTTTCATGCCAAAGTCACGGTCAACGGAGGTTGGGTATTTTTGCCGCCAGTTTTAAAGGTTGGGTACCCGGGAGGCAGTTTGACTAAAGGTTGAGTATTTTTGCCGCAATTTTCCCTACAATATATGTTCTCATTCAAAAAATATAAATTATATTCAATTTTATCCGTACACTCAAGGGCAGAACAATAATTCTGATTAGGGAGCAATAGTTAGATTATTTGCCTCAATCTCCACAGTTCGAGTGATTGGAAAGATGCTCAAATGATTTAATTTAAAAAGAAAATGTATGATTGTTGAGATTTTTAATTGTTCTGCAAATTTAGAAGTGAAAAAAAAAAAGTATGCAATCAATACCAAAGTAATACAACTATACAAGCCAGACATTTTATTTAATCTTATATTACTGTGCCAACACGTCACTGAAAATTATTACAAAATTTAGAAATTAGGCACCAATAGTTTTCATCATTAAACTATATTGACAAGTCATTACCTATTTTGCCTCGGGAATGCAACGGCCTTTATAATATAGCATGACCAACCACTAAAAAAAATGCTAGAAAATGACTCTGATTATGCTAGAAAATGACTCACACGACTATATATGATATTTATTACATGAATGGACTAGAGTCTTCACATGATAGTACCACCATAGCTTACTCCAAAGGGTCTTCACATAATTAGCAAGAAATAACATTCTATATATTAATCAAAGCATTGTTTCCAGAAGAAGAAGAAGAAGAAAAGCAAGATGATAAACTCATCGGTCACAGCTAAAAGGATCCTCCTTTACATCACTTCTCTCACTTCTCTACATTAGAAAGCCAGAGACCTATATTCTACACAAAACGACAACCCAAAGCAAAAGAATAATCACAAAACGACACGTAAAATCATCTCAATTATGCGTCGTAGTCGTACGCGTCGAGCGAGGAAGACTGTTTCCGAGGTAGTACACGTGGCAGGAAAGAGCCATCAGAGAGAGGATGTTCAGCATAGACGACAGAGTGTTGAGCGTCTTCAGCCTCCCACTCAACGACCTCACGCGCCTCCCGGCGCCTTCCTGCTGCCCGGCCGGAGCGCCACGTGTCGCCTCTGATACGCCACCGCTCGAGCGAGCGGTATGCGTCTCCGTCTCCGGCCGCTCCACGGGTTCTTCTCCCTCTTCTTTCTCCGCCCTCATCTTCTCCAACATCACCTGCACATAATTACCAAGACCAACTTAGTTTATCTAGTTGAAAATATCTATGAAATGCTCCACATTCCAAACCGGAAAATATCCGGATTTTACTTAAAACCGGAACAGGAAGAGATCCATATCAGGATACCCTTTCTAGTTTCTAGTGTTAACTTCAGTTATTTTTTCCTTTAAATCCCTCACATTTTCATTTCAGCCTCACAATTTCTTCTAAAATTTCAAACTAGCCCAACCTTAAATGCCGACTATAGAATTTCATGTCAATGAGCTAAAGGAAGCTTATCACGTACCTTAGTGGCCCTAGGCTCCAAGAAGAACATGTTGACTAAAACCACAACGAGAGAACCCAAGAGGTTAAAAGCCTGCAGCCTCTCGGGAGAGTGACTCAGCACCTTCCTCTCATGGCTCGCCAGAAAGAACAGAAGCGCCACACCTACCGACGCAGCCATCACCCGGAAATACACTGGGTAGATCTTGCTCTGCACCATCCCGAACTGCTGCCGCGGCAGTGCCCGTGCCAGCACATAGCTCAGCACGAACGTAACCCACACGCCCGTCCCGTACGCCGTCGAGAACGCCACCATGTGCCCCATCCCCGACACCGTGGGGAGCAGCCAAGCGACCGCCTCGCTCTGCAATTCCACCGCCCAGCCCGACACATTTTTCGCCACGTCCACTCCAATTGTCTTCCCGAGATCCTTCGCGTCTTTCGCCGCCCCACGCGCCCTCTCGGCCGCGTCGTGCGCCACCTCCTGGTGGTGCCGCGCCCCGCTCTTGGCCCTCTTGTAGGCCTCTCCCGCCCCGCGCTGGACGCTCCCTTTCGCGCGGTCAAAGGCCTCCTCAGCTTGGTGCACCGCGCCCCCCGCCTTCTCGGCCACCTCATGCGCTGTCTCCTGCATGGTCTCGCATACCTTCTCGTCTGCGCGGGCCGTGGCGTTCTTCACATCCTTGACGGTCTCCTCGACGCCATGCTTCGCCTCGTGCGCCGCCTCGGACACTCTCTCTTTCGTCTTGCCGATGGCGTCGACGATCTTGTGCTTGCATTTCCCGTAGGCGTCGCAGACGAGCTCCCTCGGACTGCGCCAGTGCTCGCCGCCGCCGCCGCTGCCGCTGCCGTGGCCGGCGTCATCTTCCCGCGGCTTCGAAAGGCTTTCGCCTTCCAGCATGGCGTTGACGTCGGAGTTGACTCCCCGGCGGGGAAACACGTCGGTATCCGGCGAGATCGATACCTTGGTGATAGGCTTTTCCGGGTCGAACTCAACCACCACGACGCGGTGACCTTCTTTGACGATCATGTCGCGATCGTCGTGACCCGCTTTCGGCGCGGTCGGCGACCAGACTCCGGCCGAGACCAGCGAAGTCACGACAAGGCATAGAGCAACAACGTTAATCATCTTTAGCTTCTAGTGTTCTCCGGGGTTGATTGTTACGGTTGCCTCGTGGGGTTTTGTTTTAGCGAGCTACGTTGTGGCGGTTTGTCGGGTTCGTTTGACGTGGCTCGCGCGCAGGGCTGCACGTGACGTTGGGAGCGACACGACATGAATGTGCGTGTCAAAGGGCGGTTATTGGCGTGAGTAACGTCTCTCTCGTTGCCAACACTTGACCATAAATACCGCCATATATTCAGATGAACGGTGATAAGATCGATAGTTAACTTATACATTTGATATATTCATGGAAGATTCCAGGACGTTACTTTATTCAATTTCTTGTCGTTTTGATGATAGTCGTTTAAACCGACATCGTCGACCAATTGAGTTGTTTGCATTTCAAAATAAAATAAGTTAAGGTAATAATGTTTGCTCCCCCACTAATCGTCTAAATGGAGAGTTCTAGAGCAACAAAAAGGGTTATTTTACTGTACAAAAATTTTAAATTATTAGAAGGGAAAATTGCGACATAAGTACTCAAATTATTTAAAAAGTTGACAATAAGTACTCATTCTTTTTTTTCGACGGGTAAAGTTGCCAAACTCTCGTTTTGTATATTCTGTCTCTTTTCCGTCCAACACCGTTAGCAGCTTATTTTACACACATTTTTAATCAAAAATTAATGAGAAAATGGCGGCATAAGTACCCAAAGTGTTTAAGAAGTTGACAATAAGTACTCATTCTCTTTTTTCGACGGGTAAAGTTGCCAAACTCTCGTTTTGTATATTCTGTCTCTTTTCCGTCCAACACCGTTAGCAACTTATTTTACACCCATTTTTAATCAAAAAATAATTAAAATTGAACTCATTTCTCCCTCTCCCTCTCGTGCTTTTCCTCATATATCAAATCCATTTCTCATTTTCTTCTTTGAACCCCATCTTTCATTTTTAACAAAATAAAACTAATTAAAACGTTGCTGCACATTTTGGTGTTTTGTTACAGTTTGCTGCTCCATTCAATTGTTAAAACATAATTTGCTACTCATTTCAAGTACATATCATAAACTTGCCCACGAGGAGAGACTTTGGGGTTATGGTGACAGAGAAGAGGCGAAGCGCCTTCTACTCACGCATGAAGAGTGGACGGCCAGACAAAAGAAAAACGGGGGAGCATAATTATCTTCCAGTTCCTCTGGTCGGAGTAACTACGGCGGAGACAGCCGAGGACGTGGTACAGGTCGTGGACGGGGGCGAGGTCGCGGCAGTGGTGCACCCCGTTAGAAAAGCACGACCGGGAGAGATAAGAGCACAGTGAAGTGCTACAATTGTCAAAAGCTTGGGTACTTTGCTTCAGAGTGTCACAGCAGGAACCACAAAGAGGAAGCGAATCTGATGAGATTCGATGAATACCACCCGGCCCTGATGTGTGCCGAACAGGAGGTGAGCCTGGACGGACAAGAAGACGAGGAGACGATCCTAGTAGGCGAGAGATAGCAGACCTGCAAGGAAGAGCAGAAAGCAGACCTGCCCTGAGACCAGAGAGCAGACCTGGTCGGAATCCGAGCAGAGACTAGACATCAGAGACCAGATAGCAGACCAGCTCGGAGATGGTGTTCCTGATCAAGGACAAGGTTATTGCGAACCTCTTCGTTGACGGAGAGCAAAATGTCTCTACCGATGTCTGGTACCTAGACAACGACGCGAGCAACCACATGACAGGAGACCGAGCTAAGTTTGAAGAGCTTGATGATAGGAGTCAGAAAATGGTGTACCTTGGTGTTGAAGATGGAAGCAACGCAGACAGACTCTTCGACCCCCGACGCAGCAAGATCGTGGTGAGCAGAGATGCCATGTTCGACGAAGAGAAAAACTGGGATTGGCGCGACGAGAACGGAGACCCCGAGGATAACTCAGTTCAGTTCGAAGTTGAAGAAGAAGAGGGCGTCACCGAGCAAGAAGGTACCCCTACCAGCTCATTCAGCCCAGGTTCCTCTACCTGCTCGGGTGCCCCCACCAGCTCAGGTACTCCTACCAGCTCTGGTAGTCCTACCAGAGATTCCTGCCCGAGCACACCCAGGACACCCAGCCCGAGCAGAACCACCTCGTCCAGCTTAGGAGATTCCTTGATCAAGGATGGCCCAAGGGGATTCTGTCCCCTAAAAGATATCTACGAAGCGTCTCAAGAAGTGGAGATGAATCTAGAAGAGTTGTCTATGTTGTGCGCTGAGGAACCAGATAACTACCAAGAGGCAGCAGGCGAGCAGGAATGGTTGGAGGCAATGAAGAAGAAGTTGGAGTCTATCGAGAAGAACATGACATGGGAGCTCACTGACCTGCCCAAAGGTCAGAAGCCTATTGGCTTGAAATGGGTCTACAAGCTGAAGAAGCACACCGAGGGGAATGTTTTAAAGCACAAAGCAAGGCTAGTAGCCAAAGGCTACATTCAGAAGCAAGGAGTCGATTTCCAAGAAGTTTTTGCTCCCGTGGCAAGACTAGACACCACCAGACTCATCCTAGCCCTAGCAACGCATCTAGAATGGGAGATTCACCACATGGATGTTAAATCGGCATTCTTAAACGGTGACCTCGAGGAAGAAGTCTACGTCATTTAACCTGAAGGTTTTGGCGTCAATGGCAAGGAGAAGAAGGTGTACAAGCTCTCCAAGGCTTTATACGGACTACGTCAAGCTCCAAGAGCATGGAACATACGCCTCGACAAGAGCTTGAAAAGCCTTGGATTCACAAAGTGCTCTAGGGAGCAGGCTTTGTACACCAGGAGCAACAAAGAAGAAGTTCTGGTCGTCATAATTTATGTGAACGACCTGATAGTCACTAGATCCAGCTCATGAGGAGTTGAAGGATTCAAGAAGCAGATGATGGCCGAGTTCGAGATGAGTGACCTTGGACTACTTTCTTACTACCTTGGTATTGAGGTAAAGCATAAGAATTATTGCATTACGCTGAAGCAATCGGCCTACGCGAAAAAGATCCTCAAGAAGTTCGAGATGGCGGATTGCAACTCGAGCAAGTATCCAATGGAAGCAAAGTTCCAGCTCGGGAAGGATGCTGAAGAGAGAGAAGCGGATCCCACGGAGTACAGACGCGTGATCGGGTGTCTGAGGTATCTCACCCACACCCGACCAGACATTTCACACGTAGTTGGGATAGTAAGTCGTTTGATGGAAAAGCCCACATGGGCACACCAACAGGCGGTGAAGCACATCTTGCGCTACGTGAAGGGAACGACGGACTATGTGATCCAATATAGAAGAGGCGAGGGAGCAGAAGAGCTAGTCGGCCTCAGAGACAGTGATCTAGCAGGTGACATTGATGATACGAAGAGTACCGGAGGGATGGCGTTCTACCTCAATGGGAACATGATCACTTAGCAATCTCTGAAGCAGAAGACAGTAGACAGTAACTTTATCCTCGTGTGAAGCGGAATTCATGGCGGCCACCGCAGCAGCTTATCAAGCTATGTGGCTGAAGGGGATTCTGAGTAAAATGACTGGAGACGAGCAGAAGCCAGTAACACTCTACGTGGACAGCAAGTCCGCAATAGCGCTGATGAAGAACCCAGTGTTTCATGGTCGGAGCAAACACATAGACACTCGGTATCATTATCTTCGCGAGAGTGTGGAGAAGAGGAAGATCATTGTTGAGTTTGTCAGCACGAAGGAACATCGGGCAAACATACTCACCAAGGCTCTAGCAAGAGTTAAGTTCGCGGAGATGAGAGAGCTGCTCGGAGTGAAGAACCTCAGCACAAGTCAAGCTTGACTCAACTCCTAGCTGAGATTTCCCCACCTTGGATTTCCCCACCAGAGCTTTCCCTAGCAGAGAAGAGTCCGACTAGAGATATTCCTAGCAGGAGTTCTCCCACCAGAGAACTTCCCACCAGACATGGGTCCGACTAGAGAATCCTCCTAGCAGGAATGGACCCGACCAGGAATGCTCCTACCAGAAGAACTCCTAGCAGAAGTTCTACGAGCAGAAATAGAGCCTAGCAGCCCTGCTAGGAACATACTACCAGAAGCCAAACTTGAGGAGCAGGTTTGGAGATTTGATACGATTTGGTTTCCTGATTTTGTTAGGATTCGATTGTAATTTGTAAAGATAAGATTGCGTCTATCTTAGCAAGTTTTAGCTAAGGTTTCATTTTTCTGGTCTCCTATAAATACTAGTGTTAAATTATACATAAATTTTTGTTCTCCGAGCCTTTGTTTGTTGAAATTCCTAAGAGCGGTCACTCGCTAACCAAGCTAAAATACTTATATGTCTATAACACGTGGAATGTGGAGAAATTGCAAGACTTATTGGGTTTGAACAAAGCAAAGGAGATCATGGTGCATATGAGAACTCTTAAAAAAAAAAAAGCGATACTCTAGTATTCCCCGAGAAAAATGGTTCATTTAGCTCTAAGTCAGCTTTTGAGGTCATCAGATATCATCATCCAAAGTTTGAATTGGCTATATGGGTGTGACATATTTTTTGCCAAAGAAGATTTCTATTTGCACGTGGAAAGCAATGCTTGATTGTCTAAGTATTGACGAAAAACTAAGGAGAGTTGGAGTTCCAATTGTATCGGCTTGCAATTGTTGTACTAAAAGAAAATTTAAAGATTTAGATCACATTTTTAATACGAGTGATTTTGCCAAAGATTTATCAAAGAAAGCCTCGGCGGAAGTAGGTGTGACGATCCTTGACAAACCAAGTTAGAAAGAACGGGTCCAATTTTGGTTCTACAAAGCTAAGAGATCCTCTCAATTGGGCATTTTATTGGGAATAATTTGTTATCTTCTCATTTGGAAATTATGGATATGCACGCGTGCTGCGAGAATGGAGGAGAAGATGGAGAGTGTTAATCAAACTTCGATTGCTATTAAATATTGGGTTCAAGTATTTAGCTCTAAAATTATGGAGGTTCGGCGATAGAATGTAGGGATAATCAAATTATAAGAAATATAGAGGTGCATATCCCAAACATAAGAAAGAAAAAAATGCAAGTCTTGATTTGGAGTAAACCGAAACAAGGAAGATTTAAACTTAATTTGGACGATAGTAGTCTTCGTAATCCATGGCAAGCTGGTGGAGGTGGTATTATGCGTGACTACAAACAGGGGTGGGGCCAAGGGGGCGGAGCGGGGCGGCCGCCTCCACTTGGTCCGAGCTCGTTATTTTTTATTTTAATATATTCATATTATTTTATAAGTTTATATATAAATAGTAAACATAGCATTATAAACTAAATGACAATACAGTTTAGTGGAATCTGAATGCTCTTCCAAATTATAGCCTAGGGTTCAATTCCCAATCTCTACATATTTTTAATTTTTTTAGCAAAAGTTTTTATGAGTACAAATTTTTTTAATATTAGTTGTTTAAATGTCTTGTTTTATTTTGAAATTAATGAAAATTCAAATTATATAGATATCCAAATTAATTTTTTTCATAAATCAAAAGTTCATAAAAAAATTAGTTCTAATGCAATGTATAATAGTAGTTTCAATGTCTCGTTTTATTTTGAAATTTATAAAAATTCTTATTGTATAAAGATCCTAATGAATTATTTTGCGTAAATAAAAAATTCATAAGAAAATAATTGTAAAGCAATGTATAATATTAGTTTCAAATATTATAGATGCGAAATTAAAAGCTATTCTAGAAGGTGTAATTATATGTAAGCAAATAAGCTATAATAGAATTGATAATAAATGTCATTCTAGAATAGTTGATGGTTGGATCTAGTCTAGTAAATGCAACCTAAGGTATCTTTAAGAATTTTGGAAACTAATTCATTTATTAGATGATATGGATTACGAAATACACTATTTTTATAGAGAGGGGAATAAGGTCGTTGATGCTTTAGCTCGTTATGGTGCTAACGGTAGAGATAATTTGTCTGTCGAATCCTAGTGATCTTCCTTTTCCTATCAAATGTTTGTTGAGGTTGGACAGAATGAGTGTTGCTTATTTAAGAGTTGTTTACAATGTTTTTTTTTATTTGTTATGAGTCTTAAATGTTCGTTTTGGATTTTTGGGGTATTTTGTTTCAGTCTTTGTAAACTCCTTTGATCATTTGTTACTACGGTTTTCCTTGGCCATAAGTTTAGGCTATATTAACAAATTTGAGACGAAATCACGGTTCATGTGATTTCCAGCTATTCTATATATATATATATATATATATATATATATATATATATATATATATATATATATATAAATTGCTACAATTTTTTTTTTTAAATTAATCTATGTCATTCCATTCCAAATAACTTAAGTACTTTTATCACAAATAAACTTTGTTTTTTAGAATTCCAAATTAGATTTAAGGAAATGTAATATACTTGACAGTAAATGAATTAATTTTAATACTTTAAATCAATACCGTTAATTTTGAATTTTCTAATAGCAAATGCTCTTATTTTTTAATTTAAATGTTTTCGAAACCAGGACATTTAATTTTCGGATTTAGTTTTTTTCAATAATAATCAAATTAGAGTTTTGACTTACTTTACAAGATCTGTAATACTTTAAGCACGCTTGGATACAACTATATATTCTTTATCACTGAAACATCACTTCTCAAATTATGTTAACATGGCCGTATCAAGTGAAAAGTTTACACTATATTTATAACAATCAGATTATAATTGCAAAAGTAGTTAATGTCCTACTTAATATCGAGACGAAATTTTTGAAATATTATGTTTTTATTTCATCAAGTTCCATTAATAACGTAAATGATAAAATGGACATAAATATCTATTGTTAATAAATTTGTAAGGGTTAATGACGGTAAAAATACCTAAAATTTGGTCAAAGAACTCCTCGGGTACCCAAAGTTTAAAAGTGGTGGCAAAAATACCCAAAGTCACATTTGGGGAGTTGACCACTTCATTCTTGTAATGCCATTAACTTACCCAATAACTCTGGCCACGTGGAAAAATCTGTTTCGTTAAATGTAATCATTAGAGGTTCAATTAGTTGTATTAAATAGTATTACTTAGGGGTTTAATTAGTTGTTTTCTCGTAAACAAGGCTGATGTGAGCTTGTCAACGTGGAAAAAATTGTTCTGTCGGCAACCCACGTTTGTCCGCGTGGTCAGAGTTAACATGTAAATTAATGGTGTTACGAGATTGGAGTAGTCAACTCCCCAAATATGACTTTGGGTATTTTTATCACCATTTTTAAACTTTGGGTACCCGAGGGGTTCTTTGACCAAACTTTAGATATTTTTGCCATCATTAACCCAATTTGTAAGTTATATATTGGCGAATAGTAAGGAAGTCAAAATGGTGTAAGACAACATAACAGCTAGAAAAAATAGTTTACGATGTAGCTGCTGTATGTTCCAAAATATCAGGGTTTCATGGTGTAGTGGTTAGCACTCTGGACTTTGAATCCAGCCCACCTGGGTTCGACTCCCGGTGAGACCTCTCAACTATTTTCAATTTCTATTGACTGGCTCTTAAATTAAACGGAAAGGCGTGGTGGCGCAGTTGGCTAGCGCGTAGGTCTCATAGCTATTGAGTGATCCTGAGGTCGAGAGTTCGAGCCTCTCTCACCCCACACGCTTAATCTTTTTATTTCTTAATGGCATTTACGTGTAAAGTATTTGTAATCGGGTTATCATGGGTTATCTGCGACTTCAAAAGTAAAAGTTGATGATGTATTTCGGCTAAGCTATATTTTTTTATTGAGAAAAATGAGGTTAGTTTAATTGTAATAAAAAATTTCATGGATTTTCCCCACACAAAAGAAGAAACTACTTCTGACTGTCGCAAAATAAATTGACCGATTTAGCTATATTTTTTATAGAAAAAAATTATGATATTTACGTGTAAAGTAATTGTAATGATGTAATAAGGATATCATGGGTTCTGCCTAACATTGAAGATTTCAAAAGTAAGAATTTATGATGTATTTCCAGCTTAGCTATATTTTGTATTGAAAAAAATGTGGTTGAGAAACTCAATTACTATTTATACATATAAAAACACTAGATATTATTGAAAAAAAAAATGTGGTTAAGAAACTCAATTACAATTTATGCATCTAAAAACACTTGTCTGTCGAGTAGTTATAACCCCAATTATACTTATTGCATTAATAGCTATCTAATAATTATCATATAAATTTATATATGTAGGATGTTGAGACACCACAGTAGTGCAGAGCAATGTACGAAGAATACAAGAACACGTCAATGCGAGGATAAAACTCGACTTTTTCTCAAGCATGGAGCTTGATATTTTTATGCATTCAAAAGCTCCTAAAAAACAAAGAAAACCAATCCTATATATAAGTTAGGGTTCGAATAAAAGAGGAAGAAAATATGGAACAAACTCCACTATTTTCTCCGACTAAAAAGGAATAAAATATATTAATTAGTAAACTTAAATAATAATAATAAATTTAAAGTAACCGATTTGATCGGCATCATTCTCTCGATGTTGAGAAAATTCATCCTCGAATTTCTCGGGACATGTTGCTAGTGGACTAGAATGGTTCATCGGAGTTGGACGGTGCGATTTTTATGTTAGGCGGCTTGTCGGGTGGCTCCTTCGCACACTTAACTATTGGCTTCATGCAGATCTCGTCACATTGTTCGTCTACCAGCTCGGGCATCTCCTTGGATTTTAAACCAAAAATTTATTTTGGATTCTTCACATCTTTCTTAATGCGAGTCTGGAATTTTTTTCTTGAGAAAAGGTTGCTCGGGCTCCGCAAAATATCTATATTCATCGTCGCGGTCAAGCACGACACATGAACAACGCGAAATATAGTCGTGTCACTCTCGAATCGCTTCTCGTCATCGTCGGCTTCCTCAAACCCGACCTCATCATACGCGGAATCTTCTTCATCGGCGCACACGTTGTCGTCGTATACGGCCTCGTCATGCACGATTTTGGCGTACTCCACCTCGTCGTAAACGGCTTCTTCATACTCATCGTACACTTCGTCATACTCCGTCTCGCCGTAAACCGATCTGTCATACATGACCTCTCCGTGCTCCGCCTCATCGTACGTCAATTTTTCGTACTCCGGGATAGCCACCTCGAACGCCGCTACCCTTCGCACATCTTCCGGGACCGCCGCACGTCCAAAATTCTGTCCAAACAGGTTGGCTTGGTCGTCCTCGGTGACGGACTCGTCTCGGCGTCGTTGCTCCGTTTGATTCTGCACTAGTACAGCCATATGACGGGTCAACAATTCCACAGCAGTGCGCAATCCGTCGACCTCTTCTCGTCTCACCATATCCTCTACGAAAGTTTTTGAACGGCTCGCTTCTTCGGTGCCTCTGCACAGAAACGAGTGGCTCTGATACCAACTGATGTAGAGCAAGGTATGAAGAATACAAGAACACGTCTATGTGAGGGTAAAACTTGACTTTTTCTCAAGCATAGAGCTTGATATTTTTATTCATTCAAAAGCTCCTCGAAAACAAAGAAAACTAATCCTAAATATAAGCTAGGGTTTGAATAAAACAGGAAGAAAATATGGAACTAACTCCATTATTTTCTCCAACTAAAAAGGAATCGAATATATTAATTTAGTAAACTTAAAAAAAATTTAATAAATTTAAAGTAATCGATTTGATCGGCATCACCTATCCTAATAACCAGGGTTCCGAAAATCGCGAAAATCGAGCGATTATCGTTCGATTAATCGAAGAAATGGTGTTCTCAGTAACTTATCTCTAGTAATCGCTGCCGTTTTATACTTTTCGAAATTTTTCGAACCGAAAACTTTGGTACTTATCGCTGCAACTTTTCAAGAGCAAAATAACGATAATCGGAGGACTTTTCGTCCAAATTTGGGTAAGTTCGAAAATTTTGATATCATTGTGGCAAAAGTACATATGTTTCGGAAATTGTTGATTTGAGTTAGTTACTCGAATATTTTGGTGTAACTTCGTTTTATAAAATTGTATATAATTTTAAAACTAATCGGTTTGCATAATTTTTTTTTTAATTTGAAGTTTTTCTGAATTGTGATATCATTGTGGCAAAAGTACATATGTTTCGGAAATTGTTGATTTGAGCTAGTTACTCGAATATTTTGGTGTAATTTCGTTTTATAAAATTGTATATAATTTTAAAACTAATCGGTTTGCATAATTTTTTTTTAATTTGAAGTTTTTCTGAATTGTGATATCATTGTGGCAAAAGTACATATGTTTCGGAAATTGTTGATTTGAGCTAGTTACATTAGTATGAGACTTGGTTTGTGGCTTATATATTATTATTTGTATGAGACTTTTATGTTTATATTTTGTGACATTAGTATTTTATGTTATGTTTTTAGTGTAAAATATGTGTGAATTTTTTTTATAGGTTTTCCATCGATAAATCCATCGATAAACGATTAATCCATCGATAAGTTCGATAAGTTTCGATAACGGCAAACGATAATTTTTATAGGTTTTCCGTCGATAAATTCATCGGCAAACGATTAATCCATCGATAACGGCAAACGATTTATCGGCCAAAACGGCATTTTGATCCTTGCTAATAACTGACGCTCAAAGCAAAAAAAAAAAAAAGTTACAGTCACGCCTCAAAATGATGACTCACTAATTAATATTGACAGTAGTGATACAGAATTCATTCATGCTGTGATTAAAATGTGTCAAATGTATGTGTCATCTTATTCATATTTTAAATTCTTTGTGTTATTTTAATGATATTTAGTTTAATATTTTGTGTGTAATTCCATCTGTAGGTGAATAACAATATTTATTAATAAAGTATTGAGGCTCCTAATTTCAGTTTTGGTATTACACAAATGCTTAAAAAGGTAACACTTGTGATCATTTTAAATTTAATTTCTAATTGTAATTTCGGTTGCACAGTAATTGGAATTACTTATTTATAATACAGTTACCTTATGTCATTTTAATAACCTATGTACACTATGTAGTTGTAGGATGTAGATGTACATATAAGTCCTTCATGAGAAGCTGAAAAAGTTAAAAAAGCATTTTTGAGGACATTTGAGAGGAGAGTTATGCGAAGGAATGTGAAGAATCAAAATGCGTGATCTTGTTTTTAGTAATTAATATGTTTGAACTTTCAGTCTTTGACCAAACTTTAAACTTTAAAATTAACGGAATGTAAAATTAATGTTACGTAGTTTAAACTTTAAACATTGAAGTAACTTAAGCTTATGTTTTTTGAAACCCGTGCCGTGGATTGTCATTGTATGTCACTATTTTTTTTTAAATATTAAATTAAAATTCCGTTAATGTTTTTTGAAATTCAGTTAATGATCACGTAAACTTTCAACTGTAGACATTAAAGCTCATCTAGAATTGAAACTCAAAATACGAAATCTGATTCCATTTAATCTATACAAATTCACGAACCATATGAGGATGACCAGACGAACACGGTTTCCAAGAACTCTGAAACAAGAGGACAAGAACAAAAAAATGAAGATCGATGGCTTAGATATCGAATAAAAAAGTTATGAATCGTGGAAAGAGAAAGAGAACCAGACTTGACGATTGACAACGGCGACCGAAGACAACACTGGAGCTTAATCTTTGTCAACGACGCGGACATAGATATTCAGCCGAGGAGAGAGAGCGAGTTTAGGACTTAATGGGTACTTTTAGGGTTAGGGTAAACATTTTTAAAATAGGGAGAAGTTTTTTATATCGGTGCACTTTAATACCTAAGTCTTTTTTTTACGGTAATAATACCTAACTTCACAAACTGTTAGCACCAGTTGATACTTGATACCTCTCCGTTAGTGTGCTCTATTTAAAACCATATTTAATATTTTACGTGTCAAATCACACATAAAATTGCCACCTATTAATGCTAAACTAATTAAATAATATAAAACAAAAAACAACGTGTATAATGGATACTTTAATTAGTATTCTAATTTGATTTTTTTTCTAGATAAATACGTATAATCCTTATAATTTATTATTTCGATTAAGGGTACAAGCGGGCCGGGTTCCCGGATTTTTTTGCCAAAATTGGAACTTGGATCCGGAATTTGGAGTTTCTAAAATCCAAGTACTCGTATCCGGATTTAAATGTTTTAAAACTGGATTTCGGGATGCGGGTTAAACCCGAATTTAATATCAAAACCCGACTTTTAAAATCCGGATCCGGATTAGTTAAGAAAAAATTAAAATAAAATGAAAAAAATCTTATTTTTATTAATAGAAAAATAGTTTTTAATGCTAAATTCTTTACTAAAATATATGTATTATGTGACAAAAAAATATATAAAAAATACATAAGAATATTAAATGGTATAAATAAGAGAAAATTTCATTGAATAATAAGAAGGGAAAAGTACTAAAAAATTAAAAATAAATTAAAAATGCGAGTTTGAGTAACCTATCGGTTCTCGCTCTCGTCGTCGCTGGGACTCGGTCCTCGTCGTCGGTTCTCGTCAAAAGGATTTGTCACAAAAGGATTTGTCACAAAATACACAATACCATACTCAAATTAAAAGAGCATTGGTCATTTGGTCTAACACGTATACAAAAGGCAATGCATCACAAAATAACATTGCCAAAATGCATATAGGCTACAGGTGCGAGCAGGCAAGATAGTCGGATTTTTTACTAAAATTCAAGCCCAAATCCATAATTTGGGTTTCCTAAATCAAAACACGCATCCAGATTTTTAATGTTCTAAACTCGAATTTTTGGATGCCGGTTTAAACCCGAATTTAATATTAAAACCCTGACTTAAAACTTTGATCTAGATTAATAAAATGGAAAATAAAATAGAAAACCCTTATTTTTAATACAAAAATAGTATTCAATGCTAAATCTTTTACTAAAATATATGTATTAATTAATAAAATATGAGAAATAGCAAAAGAATATTAAATGGTATAAAGAAGAGAAAAGTTCATTAAAAAAGCAGCTTGGATCGGGGCTCGGTGTTTTTAACCCCTAAATTCAAAATCGGGTTTAATGCTGATGCAATTTTTAAAAATCGATTCCAGTTTAATACGGTTGCGGGTCCTTTTTAAAAGCAGCTCCGGGCCGGATACAATGCTTTATATACTTAGTTATCAACTCAAACCCTATTTATTTGAAGAAATTAAAAAATCAAAATAAAATTGTAATTACACTCCCAGTATACACGTTAAACTTTTTTTTTTTGGATTTTTATGTTATTTAATTATTTTAGGATTAATTGATGGTACTTTTATGTGTGATGTGGCACTTAAAATATTAAATATGCTAACGGTTTGTGAAGTTAGGTATTATTACCGGAAAAAAAACTTAGCTATTAAACTGCACGAATATAAAGAACTTCAGTATTATCGCCGCAATTTTCCCTTTAAAATATGAAGTAATACTTTGCGCAGTTTCTAAAAAAGTTTATGGATAAGTGGGTATTTGCCTAATAAGTCATTTGAAAAAAAAAATTGAAACTAATTGTGTATTATACTAATAAACTGTATTATATATTTAAATTAACTTAAATTTTATTAAAAGTAATCAGTATATATTTTTAATTAAGAAAACTAATTTGATAAAAAAAATTATAAAAATCATAATCTGTTTTTAGGAATAATTATTAAATTCATAAATGCATTATCTTTTTTAAAATAAATTGAATTTCATATTTTATATCGTCAAAACTATATCTTCCCATCTACCATCGGATTCTTTTAGTCGCAAATTTTCCAATGATATATTATATGAGTATCCGATGCTCGGAAAAAAGTTGCGCAGTTTTGAAATTTTGAGAGGGAGAGAGAAAATATAATAAAAATAAATTGTAAATAAACTAAATAATACGTGAGTAGTAGTGAAAAAGAACATAACTGGTCATTAATTAAGAGAAGAGGTAAAAAATAATACGTCTTAATGTATCTAAACTTAACTTTATATTTATGTAAAGAAAAATAAATACAGTTAATATATCAAAATTTGACCCATTAAGATTCAAATTTATATATATATATATATATATATATATATATATATATATATAAAAGCACAATTTTTCAACAACAATGTGGCATGGTGTAGCTAGTGGTGTCAACTGGGCCGGGGCAGGCCGGCCCGACCCACAACCCGTAAAGCCCGCATGTTAAATGGGATGGGCTTGACTTGCCTCGTTCAATGTGCGGGGCGGGGCGGGGCGGGTTTTGGAAAAGCCATCAAGGCCCACTCCGGCCTATTAACCCGAACCCACAATGTCACGGGGCGGGGCGGGCTTTTACGAGTCGAATTTAGTGGGGTTTTGTGAGTCGAATTTAGTTGACTTTTACGGGTCGAATTGAGTGGGCTTTTCACAAATCAAACAAGTTGAGTTTTAAGGGAGAGCGATCTGTTTCTACGAAACCATTTCATTAAGAATCTTTCAAGATATGAATCATAAATTGTAAAGTTGAAACGAGTGAATTATGAAATTGAAATGATTAATTAAATATGAAAGATATTAATAAATAAATCATCAAACCAAAGGTCTGAAACTAGTAAATAATGAAATTGGTTAGTAAGTTATGAAACTGATTAACGAATTATAACTTGAAAGTTAAAAATTAATGAACGTTGAATTGATTCGTGAATTTCAATATATAGAGGTTAAATACTGAATATGAAAGTGATAAGTGAATAATAAAATGAGAATAAGTGATTTTGAAATTAATTACTAAATATAAAATTAGAATAGTGGTTTATGAAAGTGATTAGTAATTATAAATTGTTGAGTCAAAACTAGTGAATGGAGAAATTATGTTTCATACATGAAATCGCTCTATGTTTTAATTGAATAATTCATTTTCAAACTAAAATTAAAATCAGAGAATGTTTAAATCGATTAGCGAATTTTTGAATTGACTAATCAAGTTAAAATTGTTTAATTAGAAAATTAAAGAGCTACATAGAATATATATATATATATATACAAAATAAATTAAGAAATTATGTAGTATAAAGATTATTTTTAATTTCTATAACAATTAATATTTGGAGTAATTTTTTTTAATATTTTCATTAGTATTAATATTACAACTTAATAGTTTTTTAATATAAAAATATGATTTATGTGGGCTTTTAAACGGGGCGGGGCGGGGCGGGTTTATTTGGACTTCGGGGCAAGGTGGGTTGGGGCAGGCCTAGGAAAGCATAATCCAGCCTGAACGGGGCGGGGTGGGTTTTGGGGCAGGTTTAAATGCCACGTGGCGGCAAAAGTACTCGATCTTTGGCCACGTGGCATGCCACATGAGACAGCCTAACGGCCACGTAGGCAATGTCTAACGGCGTTAGTTGGTCGGCGACAAAAGTGTGACGTTGGGTACTTTTGCCTACGTTTATTGAGGTTGGGTACCTATTAGAGAATATTGACAAATGTTGAGTATTTTTACCGTAATTAACCCTTATCATTTTGTCAACTTCCAGAAAATGATTTATCATGCTAAACCATGTAAAACGGTTCTTGAAATTCTTCTAATTACGATTTATTGCAGATAGGAAAACTGAGCATCACTTATAGATGAGGTCAGGGCCGACCCTGAGTTTTAAGCCGTGGGAATAATTTTTTTTTTTCTTTAAAGGGTCGTGGGAATATTTATTAGTTATAAACATAGTAATTACAAAAGTAAAAATACTCAAAACATGTGGGCCTACCTTGATTATTCCTTTATAATATTTCCTAATCCCAATAGTAATATTTAATGAAAAGTAATTGGGCCCATCTTTTTAACTTCCCGACTAAATCTTTCTCTCTCCCAAAGAGCCATCTTCACCATTTTTTTTTCGCAGTGCAATGAAGCTCTGAATTCGTCTTCAATGGCGACTTCACTAAGTTCGACCTCCAACTGCAGCGGGGGCCCCAAAAATATTGGGGGCGCCCTGGGCGGACGTCTTGTACGCCTACCCCAAGGGCCGGCCCTGGATAGGGATATTACTGAAGTGAGAAGATGAAGGCGCTAATCTTCAGAAAAATTGTTGTGTTGTGATTTATTATGTGTAAATGGTTATTGAAAAGTCAGATTACCAGTTAAGTAGACTATGAATACGATTACCAAACACAACGTGAAAGCAGTAAAGAACACACGCGATGTTTCGGTAAAGCATTTCGATACCTATCTTGTTCTACAGGGCACTCATCCAGATTAATCACCAATATTGTTTACAAGCACCAATTATAAACGACAGTAAAATAGCTAAAAGAAAAGGGCTCCCTCTGAAGGTATAGGTGATAGAACATCTTGGTCTTGAAACTGGTGACAGAGTCCCGACTTGTGACAGCGGTCACTTCCCTTCTGGAAATCGGACTCAGCAAGATCCCCTTGGTGTCGACGTTAGACTGACTCATTCAGCCTGGTTCTCAATAACGCAGTCGACGCCTCTCCCGAGGTAGGATGATCGATGATAAAATCACCGCACTGTGTAAGCTGATAATCTTGATGAACATTGAGCGCAAGGTTATTCTCTAGAAGGGTTGAAGATGAACTGGGGCGCATTCTTCGTACTTATATCAACCCTAGTAGTCTCCTAAGATTATGCGATTGCCAAAAAGTAGTTCCACAATCCATGCAACTTATGCATAATTGAAGGGAGACTTTCATGCGAAACTAAAGATGTTAAAACAGATATGAAAATGAATCAATCTAGAATAATATACGAGTAAATCCTTAACCTTCATTGATCGCAAGTTTCTGCACATGCACAACTGTAGTCACGGCTTCGGCTGTAGCTAGAATAAATAAAAGCAGATGAACTAGTTATATATATTTTATTTGTCATATTCGTACAAGATAACCCATTTATGTCTACAGGTGTGTACTTAAGCTCCCTAAAAAAAAAGTGTGTACTTAAGTTTATATTCAAGTCATCGGTATTCTACATTGTATTTTTTTTTTAATTTTATAATGAACCCCGTAAGATAATAGAAGCCGAATCAATTATTCTTTTTAATGCACGTAGATTGCATACAGACAATTGTTTTTGTAAATTGTCCATATTTTAGCATCTGAAAATTGTCAAATTAAATAGCTTAGTTAAAAGCATATAATATAAAGCATTCCTTAAAAAATATTTCAGGTCTCTATTTCAATAAGTATCAAACTTTGAACCAAGGTTTAACTTACCGAATTTACTGATAAATCGCTTGCCGTTTTCGATGGATTTTTCGATAGCTTACCGATTAACCGACGGAAAACTTATAATACTGTAGCTTGCCGATTACCGACACTTTTCGATGATTATCGACGGATTATCGACACTTTTCGATACTTTTTGACGAAAAACTTATAAAATATATTTTTAGCTTATATTTACTAAGTTTATAATATTGATAAAACATTAAAATGCCAAAAATAAAATAATTTCATACTCAAACACAAATAAAAAAAATATAGTCTCACTCTCACATATGTATATATTCAAAATAAAATCATTAAAAAATACAAAATTTATTGAAAAGTATCATATTTTTGTTATTTTTCAAGATATTTGCCGATTTTCAACAAAAATCATGGAAAAGTTCTTGCATAGTCTTCTTACCGATAGCTACCGGTAAGACGGATAATCGAAGATTATCGAAGATAATCGTGGAAAAGTCGAACCTTGCTTTGAACAACTCTTATTTTTACATTGTCATTTATTTTGGGAAACAATAATGTAATTGTTTTATTTATAAAAAAGATTCTAATCTATACTAAAAAAAAGAAGAAGAAGAAGACGATGATAATTAGTATATTTACATTTCATGGTATATATAAGGGAAAATGGTGGCATAAGTACCTAAAGTGTTTCAAAAATTGAGAAAAAGTACCTATTCTCTTTTTTTGGCGGGTAAAGTTGTCAAACTCTCGTTTTGTAGATTCCGTTGCTTCTCCGTCCAACACCGTTACCAGCTCATTTAAAATCCTTTTTTATTAAAAATAATAATTAAAATTGAACCCATTTCTCTCTCTCGTATTTCTCCTTTCAAACTCATTTCTAAAAATTTCACTCAAAAAAATAATAATGTGTAGCAATCTGTAACAAAATACCAAAATGTACAACAAAATGTATCAAAATACAACATTTTCATTGCCAAAATGTGCAGCACATGTATATCAAAATACAATATTTTCATTGAGCAGCCACTAAATTTGTCCTCGCATCAAGAATTACTTTCGTCCTTACATCAAGAATGAGGAAAACTCCCATCTTTAAACTTGAAAGATAAAAATATCGTGATGACGACGGATTATGACGAGCTTGTTCTTGCAAATCTTCCAAGTGCAGACTCCATCAATATTTTGCTTAAGCAAGCAAGCAGACATTATCAAAATACAAAATTTTCAACCAACATCTCATTCCAATCGTCTACCAGGATTGGAGCATGCCCTAAATCGTTTACCAGGATTCGAGGTTGTCCCGGAGATTCGAATCCCACGAGTTTTGTCGTCGTCGTCGTTTCAGACCGTCGTTGTTGTTCGAACCTGTTTTAGGTTTCAGAAGATTAGAAATGAGTTTGATTTTAGAGGAGAAGCACGAGAGAGAGATGAGTTCAGTGTTTATTATTATTATTTTTTATTAAAAAAAAAAATTAAAATGAGCTGGTAACGATGTTGGATGGAGAAGCGACGGAATCTACAAAACAAGAGTTTGACATTTTTACCCGCCCAAAAAAGAGAATGGGTACTTTTTGTCAGCTTTTGAAACACTTTGAGTACTTATGCCGCTATTTCCCAACGAGTATGTAATTAATATGTTCTACTTCTACAACCGAGGGAAGCGAGGTGTCAATCCTAGTTTCTATTAACATGGAAGAAAGCCTTTTGAATTACACTCATTCAAATGTTTGGAATCTGATTGGTTACAAAATTATGTTAATTAAACCAATCATCGTTGCCAACACAAAAGAAACTTTTTAAGAGTGAAAATTGATCATGTATTTTCTAATTCTTTAACCAATTGTGTCTCAAAATTGTTGGGTTTTTCGATGACTTTTCTCAATCCCGAGGCGGAAATCACGGGATATCATCGAACAATAAAGATCTAGAATAATTACGAGAATTAAGATATAGTTTAGAGATCGTTACCAAACTTCGGTACTTTTGCCAACTGTACCGAATAACTGCTGATTCCTTTGATTCTGGAGCTTGTCGATATCTAGGATTTAGCGCCTCAAGTGTTGCGCCTCTATTTCGTACACCACGTCACTCGGGAACGTCTGAGATGACCGGAAAACACCTCGGAGGATAGGTTAGATCCTAGTTGGTGTTTAGATGATCAACCGTTGATTGAACCGGGGAGCAAGCCAAAATTCGACTACCAAGGGAGGGGAGCTCGAATTTTCTCTGGGGCTTGGGTTTCTCTGATGTGTGTTGTGTTTAATTATGAGTCATAATAGGGTATTTATAATACCCTATGGTCATGACCTAGTGGGCTTTCTAAAAGCCCACTTAATGGGCTTTCTAAAAGTCCAATCATGAATTAATTAATCTATTATTAATTAATATGAATCATAATTAATACTTGGGCCCGAGTGGGCCCATTATGTCGGTTATGGTTATCGGGTCGATATCCGATAACCCGAGAGATACAATATCGGGTTCGGGCATAACCAACAAAAATAAATTGGCCGGTTTTAACCAATTGTGTCTCAAAAATAATGTGATTGAAAAACTCAATTATACAAACCCGATTACTATTTATGTATCTAAAAACACTTAACATTTCATATTCAAAATAAAATATATTATTTTGCACTGTCTTAAAATCATTTTTTCTGTTGGGCCCCTTCGGACGGAGGAACACTTTTAAAATTAGCATAGCAATAAATAAGGCTTTAAATGACATTTAAAGAATTTAAAAACCAGAAAAAGTCACTTGGCATTAAAGGATTTCATCAATGATATACTCATTTAAGATGACATTTACACCAATTAAACTGGAATGTTTAATGGCTTTCTAATCCCTCTTTCACAACAAAAATCAGCTTTACACCCAACCCTTGTTAAATCTCTAACCGAATCCCGCTCTTCGTTCGGGAGAAGAATTTTGCGAAACCGTTTCGGTTCTTCTCCGCACTGACGCCACTCGACAAAACCGTGGCTGATGTTGAAGAGGACGAAGGAGGCGAGGGATTCTCGTCGCGGCTTTTGCTTAGCGATCGGACGAAAGAGCTTTCGTCGCCCGAAACCGGCGAAGCGAAATCTCGTTTCGGAGAAAATGTCTGGTTAGAGTGCATTCTCCACTGCTCCCCGGTGCTGGGATTTGTCGCCGCGACCCTGGAAAACTCAGGCATAGTCGCAGGGTCAATCAAGAAATCTTCGAGCGTGGCTAGAGATTTGAGTTGACTTCCGAGCGATACTATGGTTTTCTGGCACTCAGCGAGTTTCCCGGCAGCGACTGCTAAGTCCTGCAAAAAAATCACACGATCATGACACAATTCAGACATGCCTTAAACTCAGGAATGCACACGTTTCCAATATATTTTGTCACTTGAATAAAACTAAAAAAATGAACAAAAAACAATTAGTCGTAAACTTAAAAGGAACTTTAAAATAAATGAAGAAAGAAAAACACAATTATTTTTTTAAATACTGGAACCTTAAAATAAATGGAAGAAAATTAATAAAAAAAAGATCAATTTATTTTTCATATTTAATGTGCAATAAACATAAGAAGACTAATTTAAACTTGTTTGACTTCCAAACTTAAGAAGTATAGTGTTATTTTATTATTTTCTGGACTTTAATATTTTTGGTAAAAGAAAGTCTTAAAGAAAAAACCTGTTTAATCTTCTTCTCAGGTGGATTCGAGCTTGCTGTTTGGTGGAGTTTGACTTCCACTTTTTCCATTGATAGCTCGTCCTCTAATTCCCGGCAACGAGCAGCAATTTCTTCTGACAATGCTCGCTCCCTTCGAACCTGTTCCTCCATGAGACTGGCCTTTTCAGACATTGTCCGAGCCTCAGCTTCTACGCTGACGAGCTGAGATTCGATTTCTTGCTTTGACTCTTTGGCGATATTCAATTCTCTCTGCAAGCTCTCCAGCTTCAGCTCCGCTTCCATCAGCTTACCCTGTGTAGCTTCGGTGCGATCATGGCTTTCTCTGAAAGCGTCCTCGATTTCGGCCTTTTCCGCTTCCAACTTCTCTAGCTTCTCTTCGAATTCCGCTGTTTGGTGAATCATGGCGAGCTCGGTTCTGAGGACGCTTTCTCCATGTTTGGATTCGCTTGCCTCCAATTCGGCCTTTTCTATCTCCAACTTCTCTATTGTGTCTTCTAATTCGGCCTTTTCTGTCTCTAACTTCTCCAATCTCTCCTCCAATTCAGCCCTTTCCATTTCAAATTTCTCCATTTTCTCTCGCAACAGAGTCATTTCGTGAATCATTGCTTCGTGTTTGGCTTTAAGGACACTCTCTGAGTTTTGGGATTCATTCTCCAATCGAGCATTTTCTGATACCAATTCTTTTAGTTTCTCTTCCAGCTCAGCTGTTCGACTAATCGTAGCTTCGAGTTCTGATCTGAGGAGATTTGCCTTGTTTTGAGATACAGCCTCCGATTCGGCCTTTTCGGTTTGCAACTTCTCTAGTCTCTGTTCCAATTCCGCTGTCTGGTTAATCATTTCTTCAAGCTCACTCTTCAAGACACTTTCTACAATATCGGACTTCCCCTCCAATTCCACCTTCTCTACTTTTAACTTCTCCAATTCCACCTCCAATTCAGCTGCTCGACGAGTCATCAATTTAAGCTCGTTTCTCAGAGAACTTGCTCCATCTCTTGATTCGTTCTCCATTTCTGCCTTTTCCATTTCCAGATTCTTTAATTTCTTCTCCAATTCAGTGGTTCGAATGCTCGCTTCATTCAGTTTATTTCTGAACGAGTTTTCTCCAATTCTCAATCGTCTCTCCAATTCTTCCTTATCTCTTTCTAATCTCTGCATTTTCTCTCCCAATTCAGTCGTTTGAAGAATTCTCGCTTCGAGTTCTGTTCTTAGAACAGTTGTGTCGTTTCTCAAAGCACAAGCCTCTAGTTGAGCCTTCTCCCTCTCTAGAGTTTCTAATCTCCGTTCCAACTCGGCTGTTCGATTGACCATGGCTTCGAGCTCAGCCCTCAAAACACTTTCTTGGCTTTTGGATTCGTCACAAACCTCGGAATTCAAGCATTGGGTTCTGCTTTCAGCTGGTGGCAATGCAGCAAGTCGCTCCATTTCAAGAAAATCGTCCATCAGATTGATTTCAACGGAAGAATTCGGGAGACTTTTATTAACATTCTTCTCGTTAAAGTCAACTACATTAAGGCGATCCCCACTATCTGAATGACTGTCTGTGAATGATTCAACGTAAATGGAGGAAGCCGTGGTTGACTTTTTATCGAAACTAGAGCTTGACTTACAAGCCACTGCCTTCAACCTTCGACACTCGGCCTCGAGCTTAGCAACCTTCTTGATGCTATCTAAATGCTGCTTGCTTGCTGACTCAGCTGCTTGGGTGCTTAGGTCCCGTTCAATCGTTCTCACTTCCAGCTCTTCCATTTGGTCGTGTATCTCAAGCCTAAGAGCCGTGTTTTCTTTCTCCAAAAACTCAATCTTCATGCATACATCAGGGTCAACACGGGCAGAAAAGTCAGTTTTGCTTTGAAGATCGATGAGCCGACCCTCAAGAACGCATTTGGTGGATTCCCATTCAAGGGTTTTTGCTGAAATCGCTTCGTGGATCTTCAGCTCTTGGTCGTCCCTCGCTTGTCTCAGCTGCCTAACGCATTCCTTTAACGCACCGTCAAGATGACTCACTCGGTCCACTAGCCCCGATTTTTGCCCATTCGCAGCCTCGAGCTGTTGTTTCAAAACGGCAACTTCGTTTTCGGCCTTCTCCCAGCCTAAAATGACGGTTTATATAAGGTGAAATAATTAGAATATTCGGACTCGGTTATACCGTTTAAATAGAATCTCTAAAAATGATGGAATAAGAATGTAAATGTTCAATACCTGCGACAGCTTCTTCAGCCACTTTGGCGTGCTGTTTGACCAAGTCTTCCTTGACGCTGACATTTACGAGAGCGGCCGAGAGTCTATCCGTCAGAATTCTCAAGCTGTCATCAACGTCTTCGGTCTTCAAAGGGCTTTCGTCAAGCCCATCGGTCCTTGCTGCTGTCTTTGATGTCACTTCGGGCGATTGGGTTTGAGCGCCGTCGTCGGGAGATTCCTTCAATGCCTCTTGCTTCAGTGACGAAAGAAAATGAACAAAACCGAGTTCAGATAGGCAGCATTGATAGAATCAGCAGCAAGAAGTTCATATGACAAATGCTTTGCACATGGAGGACAAGAAAACGATTTCACGAGGCTATGTTTGGAGCCCAAATTTTGAAGGAAATGAGAGGGATAGGATAAATACATCCCCTTTTCGTGCTGGAGCCCTCAGTAGAAATTGTAAGAAAAACGAACACCAAACAGAAACAAAAGTAAAAGAAGCTGACACAAGGATTTTTACGTGGAAAACCAATTTGGGAAGTGCAACGGTTATAGTCCCTAAGGCTAAAATCGCACATTAGGTTAAAATCACTAATCCCAACTGCATAGTTTGACATCCACCATAAAGCCCCGGACCCCAAAGCTTCAGACAAAAATAGGGCCATGAAAACGGTTTTTGGACACAAACTCCTACAGAAATCGGATATGGAATTATTCAGTGCAGCGCCGGCTACTTTCAGTGTAGATGTTGTTCTAGAAAATGAACTCCTGATTTTCTGTTAACCTTTCTCTGAACTCACTCTTTCTTTAATCCTCTAACTGCTGAGAATGAAAGCTTTTGCTCACCTTTCTTTGGCCTAATTATTTTTTATTTTTTTTCTGGGTTTCAAACAGGGAAAAAAAATTAAGTGTTTTCCTTAAAGGGGAAAATAATTATTTAGTTAGTTATTAAGGTATTCTACTTAAAACAAGGACTTATTTTACAAAAATGCCCAAACAAATTTCCCCAAAAACCAGAGCTTCATACTTGTATTTCTTCGAATCCATTATACTATATACAATCTTCGATTCAGAAACAGGCCCTAATCATTTGATTAGGTCAAGTAAATTCCTGATCACCAAATTAACTCAAATTGATCATCAAACACAGACGATAATAAGAGCTAAATTCTTGCCCAGATCTTCAATACAAGCCATATCCGCGCATTTCAACAAACATTACCTGTTCATCGGAGAACCTCTCGGAATGCGAAGAAACCGATCCGGAACTCTCGGTCTCGCCGGAGCTCTTCTCGGACGACTTCCTCTTCCACAGCCATTTCCGCTTCTCCATTGTCGCTCAGCTTCAAACAGCAACGAGATTCATCTGCAACAATGGACATTATCATCGTCGCTCAAAACAAGACCCATAACGAAAAACAAAACCCAAATCTAGCTCAAATCACTTGAAACCCAAAACGGATCTTCTCCGCATTACCTTGCCACGAAATAACTATGGAACCACCGCCATTGATGAACTGAGTACAAGAAACTCGAAACTGATGAAACAGTGTCACTGGAGAAGAAGAGGAAGAATCGAGAGAATTCAAAAACCGACGCAAACCCAATCGAAAAGATCCAAAACTGAAACGACCCACCAAATCAAAAAGCCAGAAGGAAGAAGAAAGAAAAAATCGAATAAAAACGGGAGAGAAAAAGAAATATTAGTGTAATAATTGGAGCTTAAAAAACACTCAAAAAAATGGATTAAAATATTCCAAGGAGCAACAACCAGATCAGTCAATGGGTTTTAGAGGCAGACAGTGAAAGAGAGAAGAAAGAGAGTTTCTTTCAATTCAAAGCTTCAAATAATTCATTAACATCACAGACATTATTATTATATATAATAAACTCTGCGCAAATCCGTAGAATGTCAGTCTTCATACATTACTGACAGATAATATAAGCTATATAATATTAAACAATGGTGTATTATTAATATTATTATTAATTATTATTATCAGAGTTTCTACTTTCTATTCCTTGTTTTCTACTTTACCTTTGTTGTGTATATATCACTGTATATGTATATGTTGGAGCATGTGCAAACGTGAGAGTGAGAGTGGTGCACTCAAAGATGGCCAAGTTCAAGATTTGTGGCCTAACCTTTTCAGCTTTTATTAGCATATATATAATTAATATAATTATATATATATGATTTTAATGTTAGACTTAGAGGACAGGAGATAGTGGTTGGGATTTTGAAACTGAGCGAGGCTTAAGCTTATTCCCGCCCAAATCAGTGAAGGTAATTAAGAGGTTTCGTTTTCTAAGCACAGTTTGATTTATTCAATAAATGAGGATTATTATATATTAATAACAATAATACAATTTTACAGCTACATTAATGTAAGATAAGATTTGGGTTGGAAAGCACCAATTTTTATTTTTTTTTCCCTGAATTTAATTATTTTCATTTTGAAAAATGTGGTGGAAGAATGTGTACTAGTAGTAGAGGACGAGGAGCTAATTTTGAACTTTTTTTGGTGTGTGAGAGAGAGAGGCAATGCTCTGTGTGTCTGTGACTGTGTGTTTTGTGGGTCCCACTATTATGGTTTTTTGTCAGCCTTTTTCAACGCTGATGTAGTGATTTTTGGCCTTATGAAAGGGATATTTTCGTTTTTGGGGTTTATTGAAGGAGAATCGAACGGTCAATAATGCAGCATCTACGCACTTATAAATTGCCTTAACTCGGACTTCTTACTGTTTCAAAAAAAAAAAAAAAAAAACTCGGACTTCTTACTGGTGAAGCGGGGGAGAGGGTTCGTTAAACTCAGCATGGACACGGCATTTTTGAGAGTCGCAGTGGCAGCGCTGCGGGGATTGTGGCTTAGAACTCGGATGTGTTAACTAAGTTAATTTGAAAGAAGAAACTCACAACTCAATCGACAACCGAAACTAAATGTCTTTGGTGTGTTCTCATCCATCGTACTTGCAAAAATTCGTGATTTGCATAATATATGTATTAAAATAGATAATGAGATAATTATGGGAGTCTTGACAATTGAAAAGATTGCCCAAATCGGTCTTCTATTTCTTTTATGAACAATCATTTACGCTAGAGATTTTGATAGTTGTAATTTCGTTTGGACTTATAAGTACACTTGTAGTGTAGTTAACTATCTTTGTCGATGAACAGTCCGATCATCTTAATGACGCTTTTTGTCAAACGGAAGAGGTTTTAACTATCGTGCGGAATATTTTGATAGAGGACGCTAAATGCTAATGAAGTAAAAAAATAGTTGATTAGAAAAATTGCCATTTCTAATCGTGCAAGTATTAGTAATATTATAAATCTACGAGTACTTTTATAAATATTGGATTACCAAATCCCATTTAATTTATAACCTTGAAATTTTGGCTCTTATGTTTGATTTTTTTTTTTATTATTCAACGATAATTATTGAACTTTCGTGTAAGATTTAAATTCAATAAATTGAAAAAGTAGAAAGTGAAAGTTTAGAACTATTTCTTGTTTCCGAATTCGAAAGAAGTGAGTACTTGTTCTTCTTGTATTAAAAAGATTAAGTTTGAGAAACTTGAGTTACTCTCCTAAGTTGTCATACATCTTTGTCATGATTAAAAATTCAGAGATACATGTTGAGGAACGATTTCGTCGTTTAATTTATATGAAACGACAAATTTATAATTGATGTTTAGGCTTGGTCAAAGTACATAAAAGTCAATAAAAAACCATGAAGAAGTTAATGTTGCACGATGAGATGAAGATAATCAATGAGCAGCCTTGGGGGTGACGAGAACGACTGGCGACGAGTATGATCGATGAAAACTGAAGTACTTGACAACATAGCAGGCAATATGAGTTTAGAAATTCTATAAATAGAGGGCTTAAACAACAACTCGACGGAGGATTTTGACGAGTACGAAATGGTACTTGTTGTTTGATATGTGAGTATGTAGACACTAAATATTCTACTTTCTTTTCTAGTCTATGTTCGCTTGTGATTGAGTTTTAACGGAAAGACCCGAGTCCTTAAGTAAATAAAAACCGATCTACAACATGTGTAACTCAGTGATTGTTGTGGTGATTTTTTCTATCAACAAAACATATATTATAACTATCTACATATAAAGGTGGAGTCATCAAAGACAAAAACTTAGTAGATTAAATCAATCTTTTAACTGATTAAAAAAAATAATTATTTTAACTATCGGCTAAAGAACAACGCTCAATGCGTGCTCTACTATAATTATACCCACATTCAAGGGCGGAACCACCTCACAACAAGGAGTGCTTGAAACCACCCATGAATTTATGAAAATGCACTAATATGGCCCAATTTTAAAAAATTTATTCATCCTAAAGCATTTGTTCGGCCACCCCAAAGCCTATGTTAGTGGAGTCGACAACAACAAACATGTAGTGTAGTGTAGTTTCGGCCTCTCAAAAAAAATTCGGCCCCTCCTTATCCAGAAACCCTAGTCCCGTCACTGGGCCACATTATATACACAAGGGTCCAGTCCACACAAACTTTTTTTTTTTGTTAAACTCCTTGTTTATTTTTTTGAAACCTAAACTCCTTATTTATTGATTATGGATATTTTGATTCCTTTTCGCTCTTCTTATCTGGGAAGTTTAAAAGCAAGCATGGTACTGTGAAAAGGGGGTAAAAGAGTCCTTGTCAAATATTTAATTCTGATATTTAAATGCTATAATGAGAGCATATTAATATAGCCTACGAAAATTTATGATCATGACAAGTTAAAAAGAACAAAGGTATAGTTACTATGCCATAATATAGGTATAGTACATTCAATTACCAAATTACGAAAAGAATAAATTTCGTCTAAGTAGTGTTAGAACATTTACTTTTGAATGATTAATGAGTCCCGACCTTTGTTTGGGACGCTATTTCGATTGTTGTCAATAATAATGTGATGTGGACTATTCTTTTTCTTCTGAGCCGCACATGTTTAAGAGATTTAGATTTGATGAATTTAATAAGACTTTTACATTCATATATTAAGGCCACACTCATCGTAATGATACAAATTGGAAGACTCATGTACAAATTTGAATTTGTTCTTCAAATTCAATTTTTGACCTCTTGCATAATCTCTAACCACCCTTCCAAAAATTTCATAGTGAGAACATAAATTTTATTTTTTTTTCTTCTTCTTAAAATCTATGATCATATTGTTAAATATTGAGTAATATTTAATTTTGTACGAAAAAAATTTGTCGTTATACCCGTCGATGTTGCGATACACCATACGGTAACGATTTTTTTTTCTTTTCGAAAACCTCATCAATATACCCGTTACACTCTTGATATACCCTTAAATTAAAACTTGCGATCGATTTGCGGTTGGCGGGACTTTGCAGTTGCACTAAGTGTTTGGATATATGAAAGAAGTGGACAAGGCACATACAGGGTGTTTCCGGATGAGACTCAAATAATATGAGTGCATTTTTGAGATATTTTGGCCTTAATGCGAGTAACAGAAGAATAATAATGTAGCAAAACAAACTTGTTGATCGCAGCTTTTAGAGATAGTGGAGCTGGAGCTTATTGCTTTTGCGGTTCGGCTTTTCAGCGACAACAACATCAATGATTTTTGGGTTGGGACCATACTAGCTTAACATTATTTTCAGCTAAACATATAATTAAATATGTATAGTTGTATATATAAATATATACATGTTCTTGATCATAAGTTAAGTGATCCTCCTCAATATATGGCCAGATATGAATTTGTGGGGAGACTTACCAAGTAAATTCTTAAAGATCTTGAAGAAATGATGGTAAATATGATTAAAAGTAGAAAAATTTGAGATCATTCAAAAAATGAAAAATTTAGGGTTGTAAGAATATAAATATATTTCTATATAAATTTTGTGTGTTTTTGGCATGTAACTACAGTACATAAACTACTTTTATTCTTTATTAACACAAGAACTATTATTTATGAGATTGGTTGGATTGAGTAACTACACGAGTAATATTTCGAATTTGTGTGATGGCTTGATTTTCTTTTTAACTTGAGTGACTCGATTGATAAGATTTCATATATTTATATTACAAAATATATATACACTCGAAGAACAACTGACGTACACCAGAGTCACCACTCAGCTAAACAAGTTTGGTTGCTCAAAATAAGATAATAAGCAATGTTCAACTGCCTCTATGTTCATAATGCAACTAACTAATATCTATAGTCAATGTCTAATATATCTTGGGCCTTATAAAGTTATACTAATATCTATAGACTATAGTCAATGTCTATTGAATACATTAGAGAAAGCCCAAACGACAATACTGTCTAACAAACGATGACAAAACTACGAGTTGCATGTCGTTTTGGACTTTTGACGAATCCTAACCATTTATCTCATCTCTGTATGTCGAAACGCTTCTTCACAAACTTGCTTCTACATAGTTCCCAACAAAAACCAAGTAATTCGAGAGACTAAAGTAAAAAGATTGTGCAAACTGCAGAACCGGAGATTTGCACAACCGTTTTGCCGAACCACGCAGGCATTAAGAGCGCTGCGGTGAAAGTATGTTTGCATGATGTTCTTGGCTTCGCCGTCGCACAAACCTAGCTAGTGTTATATTTGTTTTATAACTTCTCTTTTATGGTTAAGTTGTAACTTTTCTTTTTTCCTTCAATTTCCTATATTTTTCTCAAACATTTCCTTGTATTCTCGGATCATTTGTCTTCTACAACATTTTTCTTCTCCAAATTTTGAGTCAAAAAAATTTTCATATGGGGTTTGAGATTTGAGCCACATTCCAACCTTGATGACTTCAAACACGAGTCTTAGTCCAATTTTTTAATTTTACGTAAACAAAAATCTAACTTTTCTTTTCGTACATTCATATTATGTACATGTTCATAAGTTATTCCGTGTTCATGTTTATATATAAGTTATCATCATATCATATGTGTGCTTATCTCTGTATTATTCATTTCACATTATTTATGAGTTTTCTTGATCTTCATTCTTCTTTTCGGTTTCATAGAAATGTACACATGGTTGGAGGAAAAACGTGTGGCCTCATATTTGTTGATTTTAGAGTTATTTTTCACTTTAGATATATGATGATTAAGTTGTTCAAATTTTGAATAATTTGATTGTGATTATCCCTATTTTCAAAAAGTAAAGACTTTAATAATTATGCTGCTTTGCCTGGAAACTAATATACTGATTCACCTTAGAAATATCAATTAATAGCAAAATAACATATTTATAAGGAATCTAGCGTAAACAGGGAGCTCGAGTAAACTAGTCAAATTAAAACATGAAATTTAAAAATAGTTAACTTTTAAAAATTTATTTTTAATGACTAACCAATAAACTACATTTGCTAATTTGATAAACAAATATACATTTCAATTAAAATGAATATAAACTAGTTAACAAAGATAAATTTAACAAATAGAAGAGATTACAATAAACAACATTTCTAGTAACAGAATAAAAATCTCTAACACGGCCAATTTTTAACCTGAGAAACAAAGCTTCATGTTCTTTTACGCCTCCATTATATTCGCTTTGCCACCATAAAAATAAATAAATCAATAAACCAAAATCCAAAAGAAAAAAAAACATTAACACGAATCCAAAAATCTATAAACAAAATTAACACGAATTAACAAACATTAACATGAATCTATAATGAATTAAAAATTATTATTTCCAAAATCCAAAAAATAAATTAACATAAATAAATTGAATAAACACAAATTAACAAACATTAATATTAATATAAATAAATTAAATAAGAACTATTTTCGAAATCCCTAATCGAAAACCTGGACTTTCGCACTCTGAAATTCGACAAAGACATGGAAAATTCAAAGACTAATTACATGAGACGAAACCCTTTCCATAGATCAAATTAGCAATGATTCACGTAATGAATAATTCAAATTCCTGAAGAAGAAATTCACCTTTCCTGACCGGCTGTGTCCCAACTCCGGACCTTGACGACCTTATCGTCGGCCTAAATGCTTCGAGTGGCGAACTTGATGCCGATGGTGGACTTGGACTCGAGGCTGAACTCGTTGCGCGTGAATCGGGACAAGAGGTTCGTTTTGTTCGATTTTCCATCACCTGAGTCGCCGATTAGACACACCTTTGAACAGGTAGACGTCGATCGGATGTGTTGCGCCAAGTCAGAGTCCTGTAGTGGTATTCTCGGTCTCACCATTTTTATGAGAGAGATAGAGACACGAATGAGATTTTGAATTAAATGCTCATCAATTAAAATATTATGAGATTTATTCAAAAATAAATTAACAAGGGCAATATCGATTAAAAAAATGTGATTCAATAGCTACTCGTCAATTTGCTATTTCTGAAAATAGATGTAAACTCAAACTAATAACCAATCTATGTTTGATTTTGGATAGTCCGTCTAATTATCCTATTGAAAATTGGCCCATGAATTGATCATGCGATATATAGATTATATAGTATTAAGTTAAACTAAATTTTAAAACATCGTACATTTATTTATGTATGATCAATTAATGTGAGAATAACTTGCATCCTCTCCTCTCCACTATATATTTTATTTCAATCAATCGTAGAGATTAGAAAGAAAAAAAAAAGGAGAAAAAAAACACAAATAAATTAATCTAAAATACTTTACTAACGCTTAATAATTTCTCGTATTTAATAATTCAGCTACGTTCTCCAAACATCGTCGACACCTCTACCTAGGATTTTATGTATGATAATACATCGTGCTGTGAGAAACTAATAGCTTAGAGAACTTGCGGCTAGTATATATAGTATATAACTATATATAGCAAACCTAATTAACTCAAGTTTAGCAACAACCAAGATGTGTTGGTACGAAATTCGTGGTTATAAGTAAACAAATGGAGACTTTTAAATGAACTCAAATCGGTAAAGATATGAAATTAAATCATCCTACAAAAATAAATCACAATAAATACGAACAAACATATTCCAGTTATAATCACAACTGTAACTCACATGATAGTCTAGCATAGACTATAAACATGTTTTTTCAATCTCAAAACTAATTAATAATTTAAAGAGTAAAATAACTTTAATAAATTTGCTACATAATTTATTTTTTCTATTAAAAATAGTAACTATTGGAAATAATAGCAAGCTACCTTTTTTGTTTGTTTGTTTCTATACGAATGCATAATTATATTATGAATATTATTATCTTGTGGGTTTGGATAGTAAGTGTGTGGTTGCTGAACGAGTGTAGGTGTGTGTGGTTCACATCTCCAACCCAATCGCTCTCACTCGGAAACTCTCTAGAAAGAAAGTTTTCTTCTTTTGTTTTTTCCCCTATTTCTTGAACTCTCCAGAAACTTCTTGTCCATGTCTGACAGCTCTGTTTCATACCGAGTCACTCGTAACAAAAGCTCCCAACTCAGCCGAGTTAACTCGGATTTAATTTTCTTATATATACACTAGACTTGAGTGTTATTAGTCCATCTCCAAGTCCAACCATTAAGTTTACTCTAGTGTTCAAATATTTAGTAGAATTCTGTCTATAAATTAATTGGTATGCTACTATATAGTGTAATTTTTTATGTTCAATTTAGAGAAAATTTTGGTGTAATCAAGGTCAGTCTTGAGATTTCCGAGCTCTAAATGACGAGTAATTTTGAAGTCTTTATCGAATGATAAATAAAAAAAAGTGGAACAAAATCGGAACAGATTTGAGACATGCATCACAAGAAGAGGAAGCTCAGACTAATAAATAAATAAATGAATATATATATATATATTTATTCTGAAACTAAGATTTTCTTTTAATATATGCGAGGGCTTATTCCATCTCTTTTTAAACCCGGTCCCTAATGTAATATGCCCTTAGTTAGATGGGATGCGATATTATCACTAATTATATTGTTTTTACGTATATATTATACCTCATAGTTCATGCACCATATTTATACACGTACGTAGCATTGTTAAGTCAACATTCATAAGAAAAGCGTTGTAAGTCAACCATTCGAATGAGAGTGTATTCACAGTTCACACGATTATTAACCACCAAAGAAGTAAGTGTTCAGGTGGATTATTGCAATTCACATATGAAAATCAACATGACAAATATAACCAAGGGTCCAACACACGTGGAACAATGAGCAAACGACACGTGCCCTTTCCCACACAGTACATTTTAATTTCTAAGAAATAACATAGATATAATATTTTGTAAGGCTCACTCACTTCCTCAAAGCTTAGGGAGTGACGTGGTCGCTCGCACAGCCTCTCACTACCATATCCGCATCGACTTTGCTGGTTTCCCTTATAAAGATAATTCATATTTCAAGCCACTCACTCACTCAGTTGAAGCTTGAAGTTGAGCAAAGCAATGGCGCAAACAATGTTGTTGTCTTCGACCTCGGTGTCTTCGAGCCATGTCGTCGACTCCAAGAGACAACCGCTGCTCCAGTGCCAGGCTCAGCGGCTCAAGCCCAAGCCGTTGTCGCAGATCTTCTTCGCTCCGCTCTCTTCCAGATCGTCTCCTCCGAGCTCCACGATTCTTGCGCTCTTCAAGTCCAAAACCAAAGCCGCTCCTTCCAAGAAGGTACGGACTGCTCCTCCTGTAAAGTTAGAATTGTACATAGATATGTCTTTACGGAGTTGTGCAGTTAGTTTGTTCCGTCAAACACGGAATTTGGCTTCCGTTTTGACAGAAAATAGAAATGGGAATGCTGTCTCAGACAAAGGAAGGATATTAAATTCCGTTGTTGTTTATTTATTTATATATATATATATATATAGGTTATTTTACGTGCATAATATGTATAAAACAGAAGAAGCGAAATCAGAAGCGGATCGGAGATTCTAAGTGAACAGAAGAAGGAGAATACAATAGAATTCAATACCCAATAAATTAATAATCTCATTGAGATAATACTTTTGTATGGTCCTGTCCTGTGACAAAAAATTTTCTCGATAAATTAATCGAACAATAATAATTTATAAAGATTTTACTATAAGAATGTCATTTTTCAGCCATCAGGGTTTAGCGTTGTCGGTCTACGAAATCGGAATTTTCGTATCAGAATATTTCCTTCTTTTCTTCTTCTAAGACAAAGCAAAGGCAGAATTCCCGCCTCTACTTTTTGGACATTATTTGACTGACTCTCTTGCATGTTTAATACAGGTTGAGAAGACAAAGATTCAAGTTGAGGACGGTATTTTTGGAACCTCGGGTGGCATTGGTTTCACAAAGCAGAACGAACTCTTCGTCGGCCGTGTCGCCATGATTGGATTCGCCGTGAGTGTGAATTTATTTTATATAGATATATAATAATAATAATAATAATAATAATAATAATAATAACATATCTGCCAAAGCAGTCCAATTTTGAGCTGATTCAAATGGTTCCATAATTTATTGCCATTCCGAAATTCATTTCTCAAGATATAAGCGTTAATGTGTGACTAAAGGCGTTCCAAAATGACCTGTTTAGGCGTCGCTGTTGGGAGAGGCGGTCACGGGGAAAGGAATTTTGTCGCAATTGAATTTGGAAACTGGAATTCCGATCTATGAAGCGGAGCCGCTACTTCTGTTCTTCATTCTCTTCACTCTGCTCGGAGCCATTGGAGCTTTGGGCGACAGAGGCCGATTCATCGACGACCCGCCCACCGGAATCGAAGGCGCCGTCATTCCTCCCGGCAAGGGCTTGAAATCTGCCTTGGGTCTCAAGGAAGGAGGTAATTAAAAACAAAATTCAAAACTTTTTAAAAGATAGTGTGTAATATTTTTGTTTGCTTCTATAATAAAAGAAAAACTAATGTTTCATTTCAATGTCACTTAGGTCCATTGTTCGGATTCACAAAGTCGAACGAGCTCTTCGTCGGAAGACTGGCTCAGCTGGGATTCGTATTCTCGCTGATTGGAGAGATCATCACCGGGAAAGGAGCCCTCGCGCAGCTGAACATCGAGACCGGCGTTCCGATCACAGAGATCGAGCCTCTCGTCTTGCTTAATGTTCTCTTCTTCTTCATCGCTGCCATCAACCCCGGCACGGGCAAGTTCATCACTGACGACGAGGCTCAGTGACCGATCGCCTTGCCTGTAAAGCGCTAGTTATTGCTTATTTTTAATGAACCCGTTTTGATACAATGCTTGCCAAATGACTCGCCAGTTTATTTCCACTTTGTTTGCATGGCGTTTATGTTCCAGTAGAGAAGTTTTGGGGACGCAAATAGTTCTTGTAGATCCACAGCCTTTTAATTATATATAAGTGTGACAAGAAAACAATTCCGCAAGCTAAGTTTTTTGTGATCTTGTTAATAAAATTGGTTCAGGTGGTTGATCATTTGAATATAGGAAAAATATGTGTCTAAACCATTTAAAACAAACAAAAATTCATAGAAAAAAAAGGATAAAAAGGAAAATTCGCGCAACAATCTATATGACTATACTTGTACGAGCTCAAAAGATGATGTAATTTGTTCATACTTGCTCCATATTAAGAACATCACAACATCCATAACGTCCATTTGCCCGCGATGCAGGATTACACAATTTGACATTTTTTGTCAGCTCAGCTTATGGGATTGATGATTGTCACAGTCGGGACAGAGCTAGTCTTAACCCAATAGGGACTTCCCCATAGCAGTTAGCCCGAAACGAATCCAGCCCCTCCCAATAGATTAAACTTAGCACCGCGATGCAGGATTACACAATTTGACATTTCTTGTCATCTCGGCTTATGGGATTGATGATTGTCTCAGTCAGAGACATAGCTAAAGGACCCCCGGGTAGCAGTTAGCCCGAAACGAATCCAGCCCCTCCCAAAAAATTAAACTTAGTCCCTCCTACAAGCCCAAAAGAAAAAGCTACCCATTTAATTCCTAGTCTCGACTATTTATGTCCAGCCCTCACTCAGTGAGGGACCCACACATGTCACCACCCCCAGACTCAACTCCATCGCCGTCGCTCAACCTCCACCGCCTCTCTCCGCGCGCTCCTCCGTTAGATTCGCCTCACTCCGCACCACTGCTCCGTTTGATTTGCCTCCACACGACGGGGCTATCTCTCTCTCTCCCTCTCTCGACTACTCTACTGTCTCTCTCTTTCAACAAATCGTCCGTCCAAAGATTCGTACCGGCTTTGTTAATTGCTCAGGAGTCAACCAGTCACATCATCCATGTATTTTTTATTTATTTATTTCAAAACCTTAATTATATTTTTTGAACACTTTGAATAAATCGACCAACGTGAGTTGATACATGACCAGATTTGATTTATCCTATTCGAGTTCTCTACGGATTCGGCTAGGAGTATTCGACGGATCACACCAGTGCAAAAATTTAATTTACCTGTCGGCCACTGATTTGTAATCTAAATGGAGTATAATATAGAGAAATTTACGGTAAAAATACTCAATTTTTGGTCAACTTGTCTCTCGTGTACCTAACTTTTAAATACGGTGGCGAAAATACCCAACGCATTGACCGTGTGGCATGAAAACGTTAATTTTCTGTTAACATCTACCATGTGGCCATTAGCGGCAAAAATAATAAATCTTTTTTTAAAAAAATTAATTTTAAATTTTTTTAATCTATAATTTTTTTTACTTGATTAGTGATAATTACTTGAATTCCAAATACATGGAATAACACAAAAGTTAGTCAAAACATCAATTGATTTCTTAATGTGCTTGTATAAGTTACATTTGTGGATAAAAATCTTATTATTACGAGAAATTTTAAACATAATACTACGGGTATTTTAAGTAATTGATTTTTAGTGGATTAATAAAAATAAAGCTATATAATTAATTTTTCTTTTTATTAAATAAAGTTAATATTAGCCCAAAATATTCACCGAAAGTCCGTTTTCGCGAAATAAAGTGTCCAAATGTTTCCAAAAAAAATCAAGATACTCAAATAGTCATAAAGATTGCAAGAAATGGTCTCGAAACGCTCCCGGAACCCTTAAAATTGGCCGGGAGCACCTCCAGCGGCCCCACAAGCCCCACACGAGCCACCACGCATCTACAGCCCTCCCCACGCGCCCTCAGAAAGGTTTATGTCAGCCTGATGACGTCAGCGGAGACGCGCGCGTGAAGTAGCGCGTCCGGCACAAACGCCGTGCGTGAGGGCGCGTCTGGCCTCCGAGGAGGACACGGTTTCTGGCGTTGGATCGGCCTTTTATGAGGGTTTTTTGGAAAATGACTTTGTTAATGCGTAAAAATAGCTTTAACTTAGACTCAGATCCAAGGTTGGGGTCTCGAGAGTGACTCGGTTAACACAAGGATGATTGGATGCTGAGTCAACGCGGGTTGACTAATGATTGTCAAAGGTGGAGGAGAATCCGTTGTCTTGGATGAGTCTCCGGGATATCGTTGGTGATCCTCGGCGAACTTCTCTCGTGGGGGCGAAGTCCGGTTCATGGCGAAGCTCCTCGTCTGGGCGGACTCCTTGTATTGGGGATATCCTCGTCTGAGCGAACTCCGATATTGATGAAGCTCCGAGCTAGTATTGATGATTCTTCTTGTTTTTCCTTCCGAGCGAGCTCCTGCGGCGAGAGGGGACTTGCAAAAAAAGATAGAACGGGCATGTGCCCCGTCACTTATGGTTGGGCGTGGCTACCTACGTATTGCCGTTTAAGAGAATCAGGTCCCACGCAGTTCGAGGTTGTGATAAACGGTGGGTGAATGACGATGTGGTTTGACTTGTCAAAAGTGCTGATGTTGGCGGCGTGGGGATGACCCTTGGCCAGATGGCTAGGTATTACCGGTGTGAAGTGTTCTTCGTCGACATCGTTGGTGTTGGCGGCGTGGGGATGACCCTTGGCCAGATGGCTAGGTATTACCGGTGTGAAGTGTTCTTCGTCGACATCGTTGGTGTTGGCGGGCTCACTCTCGAACTTCTCTCGTGGTGGCGAAGTACACCGAGATCCTTGACCTGACGAGGTGTGCTCCTTTTTCGACCTTGTCGAGGTTTGCGAGGGCGCCTAACCTGTCAAGGGATACTCCTTGTCGACCTCGCGGGTGTTGGCAAGCTCCCGGTCAAACTTCCCTCGAGATGGAAAAGTTCGTATCACAGCGAAGCTCCTTGTCCGGGCGAGATTCTAGTCTTGGCGAAGCTCCTCGTCAAGGCGGACTCCTCGTCTTGGCGATATTCTCTTCTGAGCGAACTCCTATCTTGATAAAGCTCCGATCTAGTCTTGATGATTCTTCATGTTTTTTCTTCCTTAGCGAGCTTTTACGGCGAGGGAGGACTTGCAAAGTTTAAAAGAATCAGGTCCCACGCAGTTCGGAGTTAATGATAAAAGGCAGTGTGGTTTGACTCGTCGGAAGTGTCGATGTTGGTGGCGCAGGGGTGACCCTTGTCTAGATGGCTGGGTATTACCGGTGTGAAGTGTTCTTCGTCGACATCCTCGATGTTGGCGGGCTCACTGTCGAACTTCCCTCGTGGTGGCGAAGTACAGCGAGAGCCTTGACCTGACGAGGTGTGCTCCTTTGTCGACCTTGTCGAGGTTGGCGAGGGCACCTAACCTGTCAAGGGATGCTCCTTGTCGACCTCGCGGGTGTTGGCAAGCTCCCGGTCGAACTTCCCTCGTGATGGCGAAGTTCGTATGCCGGCGAGGGCCTTCATCACCTGGCGAGGGTGTAATACCCTCTAAATATATATATATATATATATATATATATATATATATATATTATATAAAAAAAAGATGTTGTCAGGTAAGATTCGAGTGAACAAATGCCCCACCTTTTTCCCCATCTCCTCGTCGTTTTCTTTCTCTCTCTCTAAAAAAAAATCTCTCTCATCAAAGAAACTTCAAAGCTTAATATCTCCTTCCCCGGAGCTCCGATCGGAGCGTGGTTGGTGGCGTCGGAAAGCTCTCAAGAAGGCGAGTCTACTGCTAGGCGGAAGTCGACCGGAGGTGGCGGCGTTTAGCCGGAATAGTCGCCCAAAGGTTCGGTTTCTTAGCTCGAGATCTATTCCGTTTCGGTTTGAATTTGAGAAAACTAACACCGGAACCCGGTTCACGAAGGTTAGTAGAGTTTGTTGGAGTTGCCGCCTCACCGCCGCTCTCGTCGGTCGCCGCCGTCGGCCTCCGCGTCATTTTCCAAACCCGGAATTTATTGAGGGGTTTTGAAGCCCTCGCCGATGAGATCGAAAGCCCTCAATCGGAATTGTCATCGGACTCTCGGTAAGCCCGAATTTCCTTGACCTAGTTTCTGATTTTAGGTGATCAAATTAAGTGTGTTCTGGGCCTTGATTGATGAAATTGACCTCGCCATTGCGTTTAGAACAGTCGAATTAAGCTAGGAGAAGCATAAATTTGTCGAATTGATGCCCGTTTTGCTGCCTCGTTTTGCGTGCCCGACGGGAATTCGGCCCGGGTTAATTTTTAGTGTATCGGGTTTTCAATTGACAATTTGAATCCCAATCTTAGTCGTATTTGACTTATGAATGGTATCGGTGTTATAGCTGGCACGGATAGTCGTCCCGTGGTCGCCTCGAAGACTATGCTGTATGAACCACCCGTTTTGACTAATTCAACAGATCCCGAAGTCTCTAGTCATCAATCTCAGGGCCAAGACGAACCCGCATCATCGACTAGCTTGTCGATCGGTCAAAGTTTCCACGGATTGAGGTAGGGGCTATTACCTTTTCTCGCTATTTAAAATGAATGTAGAAACCAACACTTTAATGAAGATTGAACCGGATAGGTTAAAATTGGAATTAATGAAATGATTTGATAATTAATAAAATTAATGTTATATAGTCGTCGCTTGATAGCGAGGCTGGATACCAGGTATGGTTGCATCGGATTGATGCTGGTTATATTTTATGTTTATGGTTACGTCGGGATGACGTATGTTGATGTGGTACCCGCTTCGGGCGGATGATGATTATTATGATATTGGTACCCGCTTCGGGCGGATGATGATTATTATAATATGGTACCCGCTTTGGGCGGATGAGCTGCTGACGAGCAGCTGGCTACTGCGCAGTAGGCCGGATATGGATATGGATATGGATATGGATATGATTGGTGACCAAAAAGTCAACATTTCGACCCATGGAGAACTGGCCGTCTTTGGTGGTGATTAGGATCCCGAGTCGAGGACGAGTTACGGTTAGGGACTTCGAGTCCACCTGTTCTCGTTGCCTTGAGATCTGATGGGATATAGTGGAGTAAAGGCGCGAGCTGACTCGGCATGGTCCACCGAAATGATTTGACTTTTGTGGAGAATATTTATTTATTTATTTTATTGTTGAAAGTGATAAAATGATTGAAAATGACGATTAAATGGTTTATGTTGACATTTAATTTGTTTAATTTATTTTATTGAATTTTGATTAATAAAGGTTCGGTAAAGAGAATTGGTAATAGATTCCCTACTGAGCGTGTGTTGCTCACCCCTTCCATATACATTTTTTTTTTCTTCCAGCCACAGGTAGTGCATAGTGTCGGACTCCAGACGAGGAGTAGTTTGATTCGGGAGGTCCATGTGTTGATTTTGCCTATCCGTACCTTTAATGTTCATCGATGTGAATTTCGTAATTTGAGTTGATCTTTTATTTCGGACATGTAATGGATTAAATTAAGGATATTTGTGATGGTGGTACTTTGTACTTGTCGTTTTTATGGTGTTGTATAAACTGTGGTCGTTGATATTGTATTGTCGTTTTAAGTCCCATGGGCAAAAGTTATGTGTTTGTTGACGTGGACATTGAATATTCAATGGTATCATTTAAATGATGATGTGTCATTGACCGGTCCAAGTTTGAAAAGTCGTTGTTTTTGTCTTATTCTACTAACCCCCATCTAGGGGCGTTACAGTTTGGTATCAGAGCCTAGGTTACGGCACCTAGGGTACAACGCCATAAAGTTATTTATTTTCTTTAATTATTTTGGGTCGTGTTTTATTCTGTATCACCATCCATAATCCTGACATTTAATCTTTTTACAGTTGATCAACATGGTTCGGAATTTTCAAAGTACCCTAGATCTGCGTCTCCCGTTAGATCTTGAAGAATCTGCATTGTATTCTATGTTCCATAATACGTGATACAATCTCTTAGTTCTGCAGCTGAACAATGAAATCTTTAAAGAAGATCATGTTCCAAAATCCTCTATAGTTTTATGGATTTACTGATGCTACGACAATTTTTCATCGATTGGTATTAATGAAGAAAATTTTAAAGTGCTTGATTATTATGATGTCGTAGTTAGCCCTGAAGCTAGAATGATAACTTTCGGGTAATGATTTCATGCGTAATGGGTTTGCGAGAACTTTACGCCAAAGCGTTACTCTAATTTCTCAGAACTGATTATTTCAGCCAAAAACCTCGAGACATGTATTATTCCTTCATCGTTGTGCGCTCATATAGGAAATTGCCAAAAACTTTAATGATATGCAAGTCTTGTAAGCTTGTCATTGAGGGGTGTAAATTATCATTTGACGTAATCTTTCTCCGTACGATAGAGTTTGATGTAACATTGGAATTGAATTTATTAGAGAAGTACCGTGCTAGAGTAGACTGCTACAAAATACATGCCACCCTTAGAAGAAAAGAAAGTGAGCATGTTAATATGACCTCATAATTTTATCTTGAAGTCTCTCCTTGGAGGAAAGATAAATTTTGAAGGGTCGGAAGTTAATTGTGCCATCGAAGGTGTGAGGCAAAGTGCAATTGACCCGCACATCCCCATATTACAAGATCTTGAAGATGTGTTTTGCCAAGGATTTTAGGATTTTCTCCAAATTGTGGATTGGGTTTGACATTGACCTAGTTCCTAGGAGTTTTCTGATTTATATGGCTAATTACCGTATGGCTCCAACAGAATTGGCAGAATTGAAGAAGCAATTAGACGACTTGTTGAGTAAAAGGTTTATCTGGCAGAGTAAACTACCGTGGGGAGCGTCGGTGTTATTCGCTAAGAAAAGTGATGGTAGTTTACGCTTTTGTGTGGACTACAAACAGCTCAACAAGATGACGATTAAGAATAAATGCCCTTTATCGCGCATTGATGATTTGTTCGACCAATTGGGAGGATGCAAATACTTCTGAAAAATAGATTTGTGGTCGGGTTACCACCAATTGAAGATTCGAGATGCCGACATTCCGAAGACAGCGTTTCGTATACGATATGGTCACTTTGAGTTCACGGTTATGCATTTTGGTTTAACGATCGCTCCAACGGCGTTTATGGACTTAATGAATAGGATTTTCCGACCATACTTAGATCGATTTGTTGTTGTCTTCATTGACGACATACTTATTTGTTCAAGAAGTATAGAAGAACACGTAGAACATTTTTGGATAGTTTGCAGACTTTGCGAGACCATCATCTCTATGCAAAGAAAGAAAAAAATATGAATTTGGGATGACAGAAGCGAAATTCTCAGGCCACGTGATCTCGCAAGAAGGTATTGCCGTAGACCCGTCAAAAGGTCAAAGCTATCTTAAACTGGAGGCAACTAAGAAAAGTGGCAGAAGTCCGAAGCTTTCTAGGACTTGCGGGTTATTACAGAAAGTTCGTGAAGAAATTTTCAAAGACTACCGCGCCTCTAAACACGTTCACCAGAAAAGATGTTCAGTTCAGTTGGGATGATAGATGTGAAGAGTCTTTTTCAGAGTCGAAACGACGATTGACGAGTGCTCCTGTCCTTGTTGTTCCCAATGTAGATGAAGTGTTTACAGTGTATACTGACGTGGACATTGAATATTCAATGGTATCATTTAAATGATGATGTGTCATTGACCGGTCCAAGTTTGAAAAGTCGTTGTTTTTGTCTTATTCTACTAACCCCCATCTAGGGGCGTTACAGAGGGGCTCCTTCTTTGTCGACCTTGTCGAGGTAGGCGGGTTCGTCTAACGAGGGGCCTTATCATGACAAGGGATGCTTCCGCTGAATCGTAGAATAACTTCTCTTGTCGAGGCTGAGACTCTTCTTCTAGAACGATCTAAACTCTTTATTCAAGTCGTTTCCCCTATAGGGGTAGACGAATTATAAAGAGAGAAGCTCTAGATTTGGAAGCCATTTTGACCGGCTATATAACCTTTGCTGGTTATGGTTATCAACTAGCACGCGAAAATAAAAAATATGCTCAGGAAGCTGGAGGTTCTTGCAATATCAAGGAGTGACGATCAGCTGCTCGACGGTTGAAGCATCCAAGGCCGTTTCCAATAGGAGTACCTCGGAGGAAGCTAGAGGGTCTTGTGATCTCATTTCGTGGAGTGATGACTGACTGTGGACAGTTGATGCATCCAAGGCCATTTCTAAAGAGGAGTGCACACTTTTTCCCTAGAGTTGGATCACCAGTTATGCCTGGTCTTGAGAGGGAGTTGTCTATTCCCTTGTGAAACTCATATAAGTATCATGTATAATCGTGTAACATTTTTGAATGTTTTCCAGAGGAATAAAGTATCTGGGTTTGTGCCCCCGCAGAGTAAGTTCCCACGAGGGGTTCGCGAGCTGCGTTACCAAATATCGCGTGTTGATTTTTCTCTTTACTTATACTCATATTTGGTAATCTGGATGATTTTATTGTGTCGTGACAACGTCACTAACATCGTTAGTATCCGATTTCAAAGATATGTATGAAATATAGATACTCAAAGTGTAAAAAGATTCGAGTCTTTGAAGTACAAAGAGATAAAAAAATAAAACTCAAGGTAATTTAAGAAATGTATAAAAAGATGTAAAAAGATCTAATCTGGATATATACTAATGAAAATATAAGAAATTAAAAAAGAATGCAATCACAATGTGTTTTATATTCGGGATAATAGCGGCATAAGTCCTCAACTTTTACTCAACTGGGGCGGCATAGCCCTAATCTCATTTAATAGCGGTATAAGTACCAAAAAATGATTTCCGTCCATATTTGACTAACGGAAGTAGTCAACGTTTGCATGGTCAGCTTCTCGTCAACGTGGACGCCACGTAATCCGACATGTCACCACACACGTCATCCTCGTGTCATCAAATTTAATGCAAAATTAATGGTGATGGAGGGATTCGAACAATTGCCCTCGCATGTGGTGATGGAGGGATTCAAATTTAATGCAAAATTAATGGTGATGGAGGATGACATGTATGGTGACATGTCGATTACGTGGCGTCCACGTTGACGAGAAGTTGACCACGCAAACGTTGACTACTTCCGTTTGTTAAATATGGACGGAAATCATCTTTTGGTACTTATACTGCTATTAAATGAGGTTGAGGCTATGCCGCCCCAGTTGAATAAAGGTTGAGGACTTATGCCGTTATTATCTCTTTATATTCAGATTGATAATTACCTTTGCATTCTCTCTACACTGAGAATATATATATATATATATATATATATATATATATTCCTTATGTCAACTATGCTATGACTAATTTATACTTCCAATATGCATCGGTTTAGGTGTGTTGTTAGTTTATAACTATTGTAGCTATCCCCGTTAACTCTAATTTAATAAATTAAGGTAAAAATATTATCTTTGAATTTAATTTTCAAATATATAGTTATTTTATGAATTGCTACAATAGTCAATAACATTAAACAATAAAAAGGTGTGTCGAGTTCGATGTTGATATTTATATTCCAATTATAATATACAAGGGGAACTTCAATAAGTATGCTCGGTGGAGTAAGTTGGAACGGAAAAGTACCCGTTTTTAATAACTCACAAAAATATGCCTAAAATCATATTCTAACCCAAGCATGTGGTTCAGTTAACCAGACCTCATTCCTCTTTCTCTCTCTGCTCTCGACCTCACTCCTCACCTCTCTCTCTGCTTCGACCTCTCTCTCGACCGAGAGCCCGACGACCCTCGCCTGAGTGAGCTTCCCGATCGCGTGAGGGAGGCGCCTCTGTCACCTTCAAACCCGTCGCCTCTGTCGCTTTCAAACCCACGCCAGAGCATGGAAACCCAGAGCAGCGAAACCCGGAGAATCGAACCCGCATCGAACCCACGCTTCTCCATTCGCCCTCTATCTCTTCTTCGAAACCCAGAGCGTCGCTCTCCGCCATTGACGACGTTGCTCTCCAACTAAGGTACTCTGATAGGGTTTCTAATCTAATGGGTTTTGCTTCTTTTTTTTTCCCCTTCAAATTCACAAAGTTCTTGGGTGTTCTTGTCTAGACAAATTCAGCTTCTACAGGGATCCATACTTTGGGTGTTCTTGTCTAGGCTTTGACACAAAGTTCTCGGAAGACCGAACTGTCGGCCATCACATTGGTTTTGTTCCAGCAATTTCATCGATTTGGTTCTGTTCCGGCGATTGATTTGGTTTGGTTCAATGAAGAGTGGGGGTTTAATTAGTGCCCAGAAGCTGTTCGATGAAATGAATAACATAAACGTCATGTCGTGGACGAGCTTGATTTGCGGTTATTAGGTTAGGGTTTGATTTCGGGTATTAGCTTAGGGTTTGATTGGGGATCTTCCAAATGAATTGAAGGACATACACGCGGTTATTATGTATTGAGTTTTTGGGATTGACTCAATTTGAGGAATTTTTTTTAGGATGGAACTGAGGTCCAATTCAAGTCTGTGATGTCTCAGAAGTATGTGTCTGCCGATAACGGTGGTGGTATGAATGTCACGGTTGACAGAGATGTTGCTTCTTCATGGGAAACCTTCAGGGTTTGATCCTCACTGAATAATTTGCTAGTAATTTTCTTTTTCACTTTTTTATTTATTTATGCACTGACTAATGTGCGTTTTAGATACTTCGATGGAATTTATATGAAATTCTCTTTATGGTTAATACATAAGTTTTCTCTCTTTTCTGTAGTTACGGAGGGTTTCCGAATTTCAGTTTCAGTTCCGTACCTCCCAAGGCCATTTTTTAACGTGCATTGGCGTAGGATGCTCGATTTCTGTTTCTGCACAATCGCCTTCAACGACCGAGACATTCCACATCGAAAGGAATAAAGGCTGCAATTGGTGGTCAGCTATCAGCAGACTTTCCGGGGCAGCCGGGATGGGACGACAATGCAGCAACGTTTCAGCTGATCATTGCTTCGAATAACTTGCACGGAGATTATCAACTTGCCAATGGTTACGTACCAGAAGAGGCGGAACGAGTTCTTAAGGTTGTATTGATTTTCCCCCTGTACCTTTCGCATTGTCTTATTTTACCCTCTGAACTTTTATTTGTAATATTTTTCACCTTGAACTTGTAGGATTGTTTCAGCTCAACCCTTCTCCTTTATACCTTATCATTTTATTTCAAAGCTTAAACTACGTGGATTAAATCTCATTCGATTTTCCGTTGCTCTGTGAATTGTTTTTATCTTTGGATATAGTCTAATTTTTTTTTTTAAAATCATTTTATATTGATTAGAGAGGAGGCAAACCGAAACTATACGATAAGAAGGAAAAGTTTTGGTGAGAACTGAACACAAAGCAAAATTTTGGTCTAGAGGGTGAACAATTTTTCGTATACAATTTTGCGTAATGAAAGTTAGTTACACAGTTTGAAATTCGCTTTATACAGTTTTGGTCTTGAGGGTTAACAGTTTTTTGTACCTGTTTATTACGAAATAAATTTAATCTTTAAGGGTGAAAAAAAATGTACAGTTTGAAAATCAGTTTACACAGTTTCCTCCTAGAGGGTGAACAATTTTTCGTATACAATTTTGCGTAATAAAAGTTAGTTACACAGTTTGAAATTCGCTTTACACAGTTTTGGTCTTGAGGGTTAACAATTTTTTGTCCCTGTTTATTACGAAATAAATTTAATCTTTAAGGGTGAAAAAAAAATGTACAGTTTGAAAATCGCTTTACACAGTTTCCTCCTAGAGGGTGAACAATTTTTCGTATACAATTTTGCGTGATAAAATTTAGTTACACAGTTTGAAATTCGCTTTGCACAGTTTTGGTCTTGAGGGTTAACAGTTTTTTGTCCCTTTTTATTACGAAATAAATTTAATCCTTAAGGGTAAAAAAAATGTACAGTTTGAAAATCGCTTTACACAGTTTCCCACTAGAGGGTGAACAATTTTTCGTATACAATTTTGAGTGAAAAAATATAGTCACACAGTTTGAAATTTAGTTTGCACAGTTTTGGTCTTGAGGGTTAACAGTTTTTTGTCCCTGTTTATTACGAAATAAATTTAATCTTTAAGGGTAAAAAAAATGTACAGTTTGAAAATCGCTTTACACAGTTTCCCACTAGAGGGTGAACAATTTTTCGTATACAATTTTGCGTGATAAAATTTAGTTACACAGTTTGAAATTCGCTTTGCACAGTTTTGGTCTTGAGGGTTAACAGTTTTTTGTCCCTGTTTATTACGAAATAAATTTAATCCTTAATGGGTAAAAAAAATGTACAGTTTGAAAATCGCTTTACACAGTTTCCCACTAGAGGGTGAACAATTTTTCTTATACAATTTTGCGTGATAAAATTTAGTCACACAGTTTGAAATTTAGTTTGCACAGTTTTGGTCTTGAGGGTTAACAGTTTTTTGTCCCTGTTTATTACGAAATAAATTTAATCCTTAAGGGTAAAAAAAAAATGTACAGTTTGAAAATCGCTTTACACAGTTTTCTCCTAGAGGGTGAACAATTTTTCGTATACAATTTTGCGTGATAAATTTTAGTTACACAGTTTGAAATTCGCTTTGCACAGTTTTGGTCTTGATGGTTAACAGTTTTTTGTCCCTGTTTATTACGAAATAAATTTAATCTTAAGGGTAAAAAAAAATGTACAGTTTGAAAATCGCTTTACACAGTTTCCCACTAGAGGGTGAACAATTTTTTGTATACAATTTTGCGTGATAAAATTTAGTTACACAGTTTGAAATTCGCTTTGCACAGTTTTGGTCTTGAGAGTTAACAATTTTTTGTCCCTGTTTATTACGAAATAAATTTAATCCTTAAGGGTAAAAAAAAAATGTACACTTTGAAAATCGCTTTACACAGTTTCCCACTAGAGGGTGAACAATTTTTCGTATACAATTTTGCGTGATAAAATTTAGTCACACAGTTTGAAATTTAGTTTGCACAGTTTTGGTTTGAGGGTTAACAGTTTTTTGTGTGAATCGTAAGCGATGACTTAGGCTAAGATTAAAACGTAAGCAATGACGTATAAGTTAGATTACTTGTTTAATATATTTACTTGATGGCCAAGTTTAAATGAGGGTATATAGGTAATTTTTCAAGTGTTTGTAAGGCTATATAAGCCACACCGAAGCTGTATTCGACACCTCACTCCGAATCCCACTCTCATTTGTATTCAACCAATATTATAAAGAAACATTTCCTTTCTATAGTCTCTTGCTTTCAAAGCCACCAAAAGCCACTGACTCAATATTAGGTTTGTCGTTTTTTTTTATTAAGTGTTTGGAAAAAGTTCCACATACTTGGAACTAACATTTGGTATCAGAGCGAGGTTGTTGGTGTCGTTGTCAGGTCTCTTGAAAGTCTTAGTATGCTCTGTGGTTGCGGTTCCGACTGATCTTCCACATCAGAAACGAATTTTTTGAGATTTTAGAAAGTCTTAGTATGCTCTGTGGTTGCAGTTCCGACTGATCTTCCACATCAGAAACGCTTTCCTGATATTTTTTTTTGTGAGAGTTTTCTTTGTGTCGAGGTACCGCCAACACGATGGGTGATCTCCAAGTTGTCTGAGGTATCAAGAAACTCAACAACACCAACTACAATACATGGGCAACATGCATGATGTCCTATTTGCAAGGGCACGATCTATGGGAGATCGTCGGCGGAAGCGAAACTACGCCGCCAGAGGAAGATGCTAACGGCACCCTACGCAAATGGAGAATCAAAGCAGGCAAAGCGATGTTTGCCCTGAAGACCACCATTGAAGAAGAGATATTGGAGCACATTCGGGACGACAAGACGCCAAAAGAAGCATGGGAGACGTTCGTGACGCTTTTCTCAAAGAAGAATGATGCGAGGCTACAGCTCTTGGAGAACGAGCTGCTATCAATCTCACAACGCGACGTGACGATTGCTCAGTATTTTCACAAGGTCAAGTCGATATGTCGTGAGATTAGCGATCTCGATCCGAAGTCTGTCATCGGAGAGGCTCGTATGAAGAGGATCATCATTCACGGCTTGAGATCGGAGTACCGAAGCTTCGTGATTGCTGTACAAGGATGGCCCGTTCAACCATCACTTGTAGAGTTTGAGAATTTGCTAGCAAGCCAAGAAGCGATGGCTAAGCAGATGGGAGGCGTCACAGTGAAGAATGAAGATGAGAAGCACCTCCTGCTGACGCATGAAGAATGGGCGGCCAAGCAGAAGAAGAACCATGGAGTTGAGTCTTCTTCAAGCTCGTCGAGTCGTGGCGGGTACGGCGGAGATAGCCGAGCACGTGGTAGAGGCCGAGGACGTGGGAGAGGTCGTGACATGCGAGGTCGCGGCAGTAGCTCACCCCGCCAGGAAGGCACCACGGCCCGAAGAGACAAGAGCACGGTGAAGTGCTACAATTGTCAGAAGATCGGGCACTATGCATCGGAATGCCGCAGTAGGAAGCACGCCGACGAAGCGAATCTGACAAGATTCCAAGAAGATGAGCAAATGCTGATGTTCGCCCAGCAGGAGAGGAACGTTGAAGAGCGGAGAGATGAGGAGACGAGCGTCGAAAACAATATCGACGCTGAGCCCGGGCGAGAACCGGTCAGAGAGAAGACCGACCTGGAGGAGCCAGTCGACGTAAAGTCGAGCCTGGAGCCCGAGCTGACGATGGCCGAGAAAAGGCCCAGCCCGGAGAAAATGGCCAAAGCGACGGTCATGCTCATCGAGGACAAGGTTATTGCGAACCTCCTCGTAGACGGAGAGAAGAATGTCTATACCGACGTCTGGTATTTAGACAATGGTGCAAGCAACCATATGACGGGAGATCGAGCTAAGTTTAAAGAGCTCGATGAAAAGATCACAGGGAACGTGAAGTTCGGCGATGAATCGATCGTCAAAATCAGAGGCAGAGGGTCCATCTTGTTCCAGTGCAAGAACGGGGACCAACGCCTACTTACCCAGGTGTACTACATTCCGAAGCTGAAGAGTAACATCATCAGCCTCGGTCAGATGACGGAGGTCGGCAACACGGTGGTGATGGCCGGCACATACCTGAAGATGTGGAACCAAAGTGGCGCCCTGTTGATGAAGGTGAAGAGAACGCCGAACAGGCTTTACAAGATACTCCTGGAGACGGGCCAACCTGTCTGCTTAATGGCGTCTCTAGCAGACCCAGCTTGGTTGTGGCACGCACGACTTGGGCACGTAAATTTCTACGCGCTCAAGATGATGGGAGAGAAGAAGATGGCCTTTGGGGTACCAAAGATCGAACACCCCAACCAGCTGTGTGAATGTTGCATGGTCGCGAAACAGGCAAGAGTGCCATTTCCAATCAAGGCCAAGTTCCGAGCAGAGCGACCCCTCCAACTGGTGCACGCTGACCTGTGTGGTCCAATAACCCCGGCCACTCTAGCCGGAAACAAGTACTTCTTCTTACTTGTTGATGATTATAGCCGGTGGATGTGGGTCTATACGCTCAAGGAGAAGAGTCAAGCCTTTGAGGTCTTCAAGAAGTTCAAGAGGCTCGTCGAGAACCAGTCTGGACATAGACTGAAGACCCTGCGAACAGATCGAGGTGGAGAGTTCACGTCCCAACAGTTCGGAGAATTCTGCAATGAAGAAGGAGTCGAACGCCACCTCACTGCACCGTACACGCCCCAGCAAAACGGTGTGGTCGAGAGAAGAAACCGGACTGTGATGGACACTGCAAGGAGTTTGCTGAAAAGCATGCAAGTCCCGGCGAGGTTCTGGGGAGAAGCAGTACGACATGCGGTCTACTTGCTGAACTGTCTACCGACGAAGGCGCTAGGCGAGCGCACCCCTTACCAAGCCTGGAAAGGGAAGAAACCTCATCTAGAGCATTGGAAGGTGTTTGGATGCACCGCACATGTAAAGACTGTGGGACCAAACCTCAAAAAGCTCGATGATCGGAGTCAACCAATGGTGTACCTTGGCGCCGAAGAAGGGAGCAAGGCACACAGACTCTACGACCCCCGACGCGGCAAAGCGCATGTGAGCAGAGACGCCGTGTTCGAAGAAGAAAAGAAATGGGATTGGCGAGACGAGAACGGAGAGCCTCAACAAAACTCGGTGGAGTTTATACTCGAAGAGGAAGAGGCGATCGAGCAGGAAGAAGGAGAGAATCCCTTCCAAGGACTAGCAATGCCTAGTTCGCCTGGAACCAGCACGACTGGAAACAGCTCACCGCCAGGCTCGCCTAACCTAGGATCAGGAATGAGCACCCCGATCCCAATGACAGCTAGTTCGGGAGGAACCAGCTCAGGAGACTCGTCGATCAAGGACGGACCAAGAGGGTTCCGTACCCTGTTTGACGTCTACGAAGAAGCACAGGAGCTTGACTTGAGCCCGGAGAAGCTCCTGTTGGTTAGTGAAGAGGAACCAACCAGCTATCGTGAGGCAGCCACCGAGAAGGAATGGCAGAAAGCGATGGACAGAGAGCTAGAGTCAATTGAGAAGAATCAGACATGGGAGCTAGTCGACCTTCCAAAAGGTCATAAGTCCATTGGTCTAAAGTGGGTCTACAAGCTCAAGAAGGATTCAGAAGGAAAAATCCTCAAGCATAAGGCCAGACTGGTCGCAAAGGGCTATGTGCAGAAACAGGGAATAGACTTTGAAGAGGTTTTTGCCCCCGTAGCCAGACTCGACACGGTCAGGCTTATTCTAGCCCTCGCAGCTCACCGAGGCTGGAAAATCCATCACCTGGATGTCAAATCAGCGTTCCTAAATGGTGAACTGGAAGAAGAAGTCTACGTCGCTCAGCCAGAAGGCTTCGTCGAAAAGACCGCAGAGCACAAGGTGTACAAGTTGTCAAAAGCTCTTTATGGCTTAAGACAAGCACCACGTGCATGGAACACTCGACTCGACAGGAGTATGAAGAGTCTTGGTTTCAAGAAGTGCTCCCAGGAGCAAGCGGTCTACACGAGGAATAATCAAGGCGAGGCCCTCATCGTCGGTGTGTATGTCGACGACCTGATCGTAACTGGATCCAGTGCAGAAGGCATTGATGGATTCAAGAAGCAAATGATGAAGGAGTTCGAGATGAGCGACCTCGGACTGCTCTCGTACTACCTTGGCATCGAGGTCGATCAGAAGCAGGAATGCGTCACGCTAAGGCAGTCGGCTTACGCAATGAAAATTTTGAACCAGTTCAAGATGGCGGACTGCAACCCGAGTAAGTATCCGATGGAGCCGAAGTTAAAACTCGGGAAAGATGCAGGAGGAACCCCAGTGGATCCCACGGAGTACAGGCGTGTTGTCGGGTGCCTCAGGTACTTAACCCATACCCGACCTGACATCTCATATGCCGTTGGCATGGTGAGTCGTCACATGGAGAAGCCTACTGGTTTACACCAGCAAGCTGTGAAACACATCCTTCGTTACGTAAAGGGAACGACAAGCTGCGGGATTCAGTACGGAAGAGGAAATGGAGCTGAAGAACTGGTCGGTTTTACCGACAGTGATCTAGCCGGTGATATCGATGATAGAAAGAGTACCGGAGGTATGGCGTTTTATCTCAACGGTAATCTGATCACCTGGCAGTCACAGAAGCAGAAAACTGTGGCCTTATCATCTTGCGAAGCGGAGTTTATGGCAGCCACCGCAGCGGCGTGTCAAGCGTTATGGCTCAGAAATTTATTGAGCGCGGTCACCGGAAGCGAGCAGAAGCCGGTGACTCTCTTCGTCGATAACAAGTCCGCGATCGCACTAATGAAAAACCCGGTGTTTCATGGACGCAGCAAGCACATCGACACTCGCTTTCACTTTATTCGCGAGTGTGTGGAAAACCGAGAGATCATCGTGGAATTTGTCACCACAAAAGAACAACGTGCAGACATTCTTACCAAGGCCCTAGCGAAAATCAAATTCGCAGAGATGCGAGGATTGCTCGGCGTGAAGAAACGCGAGCCAAGTCAAGCTTACGGGGGAGAATGTGAATCGTAAGCGATGACTTAGGCTAAGATTAAAACGTAAGCAATGACGTATAAGTTAGATTACTTGTTTAATATATTTACTTGATGGCCAAGTTTAAATGAGGGTATATAGGTAATTTTTCAAGTGTTTGTAAGGCTATATAAGCCACACCGAAGCTGTATTCGACACCTCACTCCGAATCCCACTCTCATTTGTATTCAACCAATATTATAAAGAAACATTTCCTTTCTATAGTCTCTTGCTTTCAAAGCCACCAAAAGCCACTGACTCAATATTAGGTTTGTCGTTTTTTTTTATTAAGTGTTTGGAAAAAGTTCCACATACTTGGAACTAACATTTTGTCCCTGTTTATTACGAAATAAATTTAATCCTTAAGGGTAAAAAAAAATGTACAGTTTGAAAATCGGTTTACACAGTTTTCTCCTAGAGGGTGAACAATTTTTCGTATACAATTTTGCGTACTAAAAGTTAGTTACACAGTTTGAAATTCGCTTTACACAGTTTTGGTCTTGCGGGTTAACAGTTTTTTGTCCCTGTTTATTACGAAATAAATTTTTCCTTTAAGGGTGAAAAAAAATGTACAGTTTGAAATTCGGTTTACACAGTTTCCTCCTAGAGGGTGAACAATTTTTCGTATACAATTTTGCGTACTAAAAGTTAGTTACACAGTTTGAAATTCGCTTTACACAGTTTTGGTCTTGCGGGTTAACAGTTTATTGTCCCTGTTTATTACGAAATAAATTTTTCCTATAAAAACAGCTCGCCAACAGTTTTTAATTTGCTCGCCAATTAAAAATGTCTGTCTGAAAAACGGTAAAATAAACCACGATGGTACATGCTTGATCCAATCACCCTGCTAATCAAACCAATCAAACTGAGCAACATAACCAGGAACTAGTCAAACACTAACATGAACTACTTCAAAACCAACAGTAAACCGCAATTTTAATCATCTTTTTCTCATAATTATTTTGCGAACTCTCACATACACTGACATTTCCAGTTCTAGCATATTCACAACATGCCATCAACAATGAAATCAATACAACAAGTACATGATCATCTAAATCCCAGGGAGCGGCATTGCCCAGGGAGCGGCCCAGGGGCTCGCCTTTGAGCACGACCGACGGAAGCCGCTCAAAATCCCAGCCCAAAACCATGCAAACAGTCCGTCCAAAAGCCGAGTGGGACCGATTCTTCTCGGCCTTCGCCATGACATTTCTAACGGAACTTGCGTCGAACACTTGGCATGCGAAGCAAAGATAAAAAAAAGGAAACGAACATCACCATCAACATCTTCTCGCTCTGAAGCATTTCGTCGAGCAGTTGGTCCTCCAGCCACTCCTTCATCTTCTCAAATGGAAAAAGCAAGCTTCCGTCTTCGTCCTCCTCGTGTTCGTCGTCTTCTTAGAGCTCAGCCTCGAAGGACCCGAGCTCGACCTCCTCCATGTCCCCAGGGGCTCGCCTTTGAGCACGACCGACGGAAGCCGCTCAAAATCTCAGAAAGAATCGAGACTTGTCCTCGCCGCGGCCGACCCAGTACTCGTCTTCGACGTCGTCGTCCTCGTGCTGATCGTCGTCGGAGTTGGAGCAGAACTCTCTGAAGGCCTTGCAGGCTCTGAGTTGGATCACGAGAGCAGAATGGGTCTCCAGATCCTGAGCCGTCAAGGGAGGGTAAACGGGTCCGGTGGTGGGCCACCCAGCGAGAGAGGGGGATCCAGAATCGGGCGCCATGGTCTTCCTCTTCTGGTCGGGATTAGGGTTTGGAGGAGAGGAAGGAGGGCCTTGATGCCAGAGAGAGTGAAGGTATCGGACTTCCTCTCTCAGCTTCTGCTCGTCGTACGGTTGCTCTGCTGCACTGTATAGAAAGTGAGATAAAAAGGGGTGGTTAGTTTAACTTAGAGCTGCACAGCGATGGTCGCCACTGGCGACTCGACGAGTCGCGACGGCTTCCGGCGAGTCGCGACGGCGTCGCGATGGTGGGCTGAAAATCGCGAACGGTCGCGAACGGGGAAGAAAGTCGCGACTCCACCCTCTGCAGCCCTCTCTCTCTCTCTCTCCCTCTCTCTCTCTCTCCCTCTCACAGACTCTCTCTCTCTCTCGGCCTGCCATCGCGACGAAGCCACGACCGGTCGCGATTCCGGCAGCCACGACGCGTCGCGACTCCATTTTTCACGATTTTTCACGATTTTTTCGCGATCGATCGCGATCGATGGGTGTGCAGCTCTAGTTTAACTCAAGGGTGTGGTTAAATGAGGACTTGAGGAATAAATTTGAAACTTATTAAAAACGGGTACTTTTTCGTTCCAACTTATTCCACCGGGCATATTTATTGAAGTTCCCCATATACAATACAAACAGTAGATCCACTAGTGTTTTTAAATTTGAAAATTATATAACAATGTTAAATGGAATTTCGATTATTGAGTATTTATTAATCTATGATTTCGTTTTGTCTATTTATGGTAAGTCTTGACATCCTTAATTTCATGACAGTTGTTGAAGTATTTTAGGAAAGTATGTGAGTCTCATCCTCAACCAAGGAGTGGTTGAGTCAATCTCTTCCTGCAGTTATTGGTAAATATCACGCTGGAGTTAATGAAGATTATTGCGTGATGATTCTAATCAGTGGAGAGATTTATGGAGCTGATTTGCGTTCTAAAGACAGAAAGCTTTTCAATGTCAACTCCTATTAGTCCTAGCTAATGAGGTCCCATTACGTTAGCACTTATAGACAATCTCTAAAACCTTGGGGGAAGTCAATCAGCATTCACGAGTGAAATGAAGAAGGATGGGACGTTCGTTGCTGATTGTTTGCAAGGGGATCTTGCATTTCTTCAAGAGTTCACGAGCTGGATGTCAAAATTGTTAGCGTGACAACTGTTGGATCCCAATACATAGAACTGCAAAAACCACGAATATCACAAGAATAAAACAACCTCAAGAACACAAATGGGAGAAAGGTTTCTCTGATTAATTCGAAGGCAAAATACAAAGAGAGAACTCAAAATTCCAATGGACTCTATACAACTCGACTACTATCGGCACTTTACAATGTGTACAATGTTAGGTTTATATAGGCCTCACATAGGCAAAACCCTAGCTAACAGAATCGCACTAAATCTAGAAACTACCCTAAATAATCTCGCCAAATCTTTGACTTGATTTGCTTGCTCCTCAAGCTACGCATTTTCCTTTCTGGGTAGAGTTTCCCTTTCCTGCTCGGTCAGCTTCTCTGAACACGAGCCGACTTGCTTGTATTTCTCCGAGCACACTTGCTCGCGCCTTCTCGAGCATACTTGCTCGTTTCTCCCCGAGCATGCTTGCTCGCATCTTCCTGACGGACTTGCTCGCATCGCCGAACAGGGCTGACTTCCACTGTGTGACGAGTTAAGTCAAGCTTATGCTCACAACAACAAGGGAGAGTTTCCTTTGTATGCTTTGGGTCCATATGATTTACTGTTTGTAATAATCTAATCTAGGTGAGCGCCCCGCAGAAGTAGTGACAGAAAATCCGAACTGCATTACCAAAAAGTATTGGTGTTCCTTTACTTTTTCCGCACTCGTTTTATTCCTATTATAACGTCATATTAAATGTGCAACGCGAAAATACGCCTTTAAAACACTTTAATAAAGAAGTACTGAGTAATTTTGCGGCTATTATCTTACCACCCTACTACTACTACTACTACTTCTTCTAATAATAATAATAATAATAATAATAATAATAATAATATTAAGGGATGGACGCTGTCATGGGGTAAAGATGTCATGAGAATATCTACTATCACATGCAATCAATAATGTATAAAATACTTGGAAATGTGTGAACGAATATTCTATCGTAATCTTATTCATAAATTAGGATATCTTATCACATCACCATTCACATGCAACCACTCCTATCGAATAATCGGAAACATAATGCAGAACGTTATCGGATTGATGATCTCCGGACAAATGTAAATCAATAGAGAAATATTAGGTATCCAAAATACTACTCCTACGAACAATACGCAGAATAAGGGATAATTTAGCATTTTTTATTTATTTCTCAGTGGCTGGTCAAACTCTAATTCCTAATGCAAAAGCAAGCGGGGACTGGTTCAAACACGAACAAGCTTGGAATATTAGAGATCTGAGCACAGGTCTGAAATCACAAGCTCTTCCAAACACTCGAAGATAACACGCACAAAGAAACAGAGTTGGACATTGAGATCCGCACTCCCTCACGAGCACATGAAACTGGTAAATATATAAACAAGGGATTTTTTATTTCATCAACACGAAAAAACGCAATAAGCCCTAGGGGACACTTTAATAGTCCAAAATTACTTCATAACAAACGACATGTCACAAGGCGGGAAATGACAAGAAAACATGAAAAACGAAAACAAATGCACACAAAACTAAAACATTTTTAATCGCACGAAACCAGCGTTTCCAGGCGCCTTATAGGAATCAAGACTTGGAAAACCTGCCCATTTTTTTAATACTATATGCTAAATGCTTTAACTAGATGTCCGATTTCAAAAGTGACCGCACCGGGAAGTTGGCTCTGCATGAGCACCTCTCGCGTATACAACCCTAAAAAAAGTCAATGCATAATCACTGATAGTATATCATATTACATGCAATCAACCAACCACTGGTATCAAATACTTTAAAATATATTTATAAAAATATCTCCTATATTTCTCTACAGTCTACATAAAGAGCTGGACTAAACACAAATAATGACTCCAGATCCAACTTCGAAATCGAAAGAAGAAAAAATGGAGGACATAAACTTCATCTTTTACGTCAAGCTCTTTCTAACGTCCCTCATATTCATTTTGTTGCCGCTAAGAATTATAGCAATTACGAAGAGACCAAAAAATTCCCATGTTTCAAAGCTTAAACTACCCCCAGGACCATGGAAACTGCCGGTGATTGGAAATCTCCACCAGCTAGCTGGCTACGTACCCCATCGCCGCCTGAGAGATTTGGCCCAAAAACACGGGGCTCTTATGCATCTGCAGCTCGGTGAGCTGTCCCATGTCGTCGTTTCTTCAGCCGAGGTCGCAAGCGAGATGATGAAAATTCAAGACGCCAACTTCTCGCAGAGGCCACCTACCCTCGTCGCAACATATTACGACTTCAAAAACATCATCTTCATGCCTTACGGAGATTACTGGAGGCAGATTAAGAAGATCTGCGTGCAAGAGATGATGAGCCCTGCTCGTGTCCGGTCCTTCCAGCCGATCAGGGAGGATGAGGTCTCTGCTCTAGTCAAATATTTGCGCTCAGCCTCAGGGACGTCGGTCAATCTCAGCGAGAAAATATTCTCAATGGTCTACGGCTTCTCAGCCAAGGCAACTTTTGGTAAGGAATGCAGGGACCAAGACGCCTTTATTACGAGCGTCAACGAAGGCATAAAGCTTACCGGGGGTCTGAGTGTGTCTGAGCTTTTCCCTTCCCAGCACTGGCTGGAGCGGATCATTGGAATCTGGCCGACGCTTGAGAAACATTTCAAGGAAGTTGACAAAATACTTGCAGACATCATCGATAATGGCAGAGCAAACAGGGCGGTCATAAGGGCTGAAGACTCAACCAAAGGCCAAAGCTTTCTGGATGTTCTGCTGGATATTCAGGAGAAAGGCGATCCCGCGGTTCCAATGGACGCTCAAAACATCCGAGCTGTTATTCTGGTTAGTATTGCATCTAGTAATTCAAGAAGTTATACGCTTATATGATATTATAGGCTGAAGAATACGCTTAGACTTTTAGACCAAACTATAAAATCACCTTTATTAGACAAACACAAGCTAGCGCAGAACAATTTGTTTGATTAACTTCCAATAATACTTTAGGATATTTGCGGCATGTGTACAATGTTTTTTTCAGCGGAATTTTTTTAAAATGTCAGAAAAGTTATTGATGTGTTATGAAAATAAAGAGAAGACAATATATATGAACAATAGAGAGATAATTTGATTACTTGTGTATTCAACATATTACAAGTCTTTCTATTAATAGGCTACAAAATTGCAACCAAATGGGTAAAATAGTAAATACACTTGAAGGAGATAATGCATGCATGAACTTTTAAGTCATCTTTATGCACCTTGAGAAATACTTGCATGCACCTTCGAATTCATCCAATTAATAAAAATATTTTAACATGATGGGTATTTTTCATCCATTTTGGGTATCAACACGAATTTACTTTTTCTTTGACAAGGCGCGCATCGAATATAACTATCCTATAATTTTCCTAACATTGTATACATTTTTGCTTCTAAGAAAAACACATTGTATACATTCCATTTTCACCTATGTTCTCTTTAACTGCATAACCTTTTTACTAATAATAGGCATTGTAATTAATGTCGAACTGGCACTATACTTTTTTTTCATTTTTTAAAAAATAATTATGGAATATAGAAAATCATGGCGCAATGAAATATGGACACTGACTTAACCGTTATATATTTCCACGAAGGACATGTTCGTAGGAGGGAGCGACGCAACGGCAACAACTATGGAGTGGGCAATGTTAGAGCTGTTGAGAAACCCAACAGCGATGGAAAAGGTTCAAGATGAGGTGAGACGAGTGTTTGGTAACGATGGAAAGATCGAGGAAACGCGCCTCCATGAACTGAACTACCTGAACTTTGTCATCAAGGAGACCTTTAGAATGCACCCTCCGGCGCCTCTTCTCCTTAGAGAAAGCAAAGAAAGTTGTGTAATAAACGGATACGACTTACCCGCCAAGACCAAAGTCTTAGTTAACGCTTGGGCAATTGCAAGAGACCCCAAATATTGGAGAGATCCAGACACTTTTTACCCCGAGAGGTTCATTGGTAGAAAGGTCGATTTTAAAGGGACAGACTTTGAGATCATCCCCTTTGGCGCTGGACGAAGGATGTGTCCGGGAGTGCCGTTTGCTATGCCCAACATCGAGTTCTTTCTTGCCCATATCTTGTTCCATTTCGATTGGAAACTTCCCGATGGGATTGGCACTCCTAAAACTGATGACGCGATCGAGAGTTTAGGCATGACGGTTCGCCTTAAAGATGACCTTCACTTGATTCCAGTTCCTTCCGGCATTGCTGCTACGAACATTTATGAACATAATAAGTGTATGCATATACATTCCAGCACCAAGGAATTTATATGAAAATAATTTCGTAACCTTCTTTTATTAGTCGTGGTTAGGTTGAAAATAATTTTATTGCGGTATTTTCATGTGATCATGATTGCCGTAAGCGTTTATGTTTGATATGCTTTTTCATCTTTGCATCATATAGTAAATGGGGGTTGACAATATCTACGCGGAAAATTCATTACATAGTAACTAATGTCAGAGAAAATCTAAACAATATACCAAAATTCGAAAAATAGTAATATTCAATATATGTGTACCACAGTAAACCTCTGTCCAATCTATAATTTTGATAACTGTTCAAAATTTATATGTATAGCTTTCGTATTTTTGGCATAACTCACTCAGTTTTGTCCAAATGCAACAAATGATCTATGACTAAAAACTTAAGAGATAGATCTACAATTTTGGTGTTTTAAGTTATATCAAAACAGTTCAATAGAAATACGAAATTTCCACCAAAACCGGACATTAGCTAGTGTAATGCAAAATATTTGTTTCGGGCAAATTTTAATATACTTTAAATAAATTATGATGAAAACATAAAACTACAAAGTTGTAAATCTATTTTTTATCTTTCTTATGGTATGTCATTTGTAAAATTTGGACACAAATGAGTAATTTTTGCCAAAAATGTGAAAGATGTGCATCTACTACTAAGTTAGTATCTTCGAATTTGGCGTTGCTACCTCCGGCGTTGGTATTAGCAATCTTGAGGTCGGTGTTAGCAGCTCTGAAGTCAAATTTGTACATAGAAGATTGCTAACACCGAATTCGGGGTTGCTGACACCGAATTCAAAATTAGTAACTCCAAGCTCGGAGATAAATTGCACAATTTTCGTATTTTTGACATAAATTACTCATTTTGATCAAGTTTTACAATTGAATGACGGTTGGAAAACTAAGAGATATATCAACAACTTAAGTGTTTTAAGTTTTATCAATAAATATACAAAAGACGTAAAAAATTACAGCAATAGGGCAAACCTCTCTAAAAGAATTCACGTCTCAGACTCTCAGCCATATATACAAGTGTTTAGAGTGCTTATGACGGGAAGATGAAGTTCCATCCGACAAGCAGAGATCATAAAGTAATATTGGAAGTTCGAGCAACCCTTCGTGACTGATGACGTTGGAAATCATATCAACGGTAGTTTGGTGCTTCTTTCAGGTCGTGGCTTTTGAGAAGTTAGGTGCAGCTTCCAAGGCAGGGTTGAGGACGACTATTTTCTATAACGGAGCAACCCAATACAATAAAAAAATTCGCGCAAATCTTGTTTCTCGCCTATATGTTTTCTTCTGTTTGCTCATTAGTCGGCACGCGCAAGAGTTCTTATTTGCAGCCTATTTGTTTTTTTTTTTGGTAGTTAAAATTTCTAGAACCGTTGTTGTACGGTTGTTTCCAATGGTTATTAAGATTTTTTCAGATCATTTGGATAAGCGGTCTCAGGAATGGAGTTGAGTTGAAGGCGATATTAACCCCTTCCTTCTTTTTCTCGCTTTTCCGCTCGAAGATGCAACAGACTAATTTTTACGCTGAAAGTTTCCAATGTCATTATTTTTTCTTCTGTAGCGATCAGTTTTCTCAGGCCCGTTACTTTATCCAAAAAACTTGATTGAGTCCCGATTATAATAATATTTTAACGAGAAAATAAATAAGAAATAAAATTCTTAAATATTAGAAAATATTTTATTATTTATAAAATATATAAAACTTTATACAACAAGTACTCAGTAGGGGTTAGAGCTGCAGGTGGCGTCGTCGCGACTCATCGCGACTAAAATCGCGAGTTCACGCGTCGCGACGGGTCGCGATGTCTCCGGTCGCGATCGGTCGCGATGAGGCCGAGAGAGAGAGAGTGTGAGACAGAGAGACAGAGAGAGGGAGCGAGAGCGGGAGAGAGAGGAAGTCGCGACGAATCGCGACTTCAAGGCGGGAATCGCGACGAGTCGCGATCCCAGGAAAAAGTCGCGACGCGTCGCGATCCCTCCCCATCAGTCGCGAGTTGCAGCTCTAGTAGGGGTGCAACCGGGTAGGGTACCCGGTTTTTTCGAGGTACCCGGAACCGGAATCCGGGTATCCGAGAATTGATACCCGGAACCGGTATCCGAAATCCGGGTACCCGGTTTTCGGGTATCTATATTTTGATACCCGGTACCGATACCCGGTATCCGGTTTTGGGAACCGGATCCGGGTACCCGGTTTTTACCCGGTACCCGTTTTAAAAAATATATATATATTATTTAAAAAACAAAACATGCATTCATCTTTAAAAAAATTGCATAAAAAAATAATCCAACGCATCGAGCATAAAAAAAAAAAGAGTCCAAAATGCATAAAAAATAGTCTCGCGCATCAAGCATAAATAAAACATAGTCCCGCGCATCAAGCATAACATAATACCGCCCAAAAAAGAAAAGAAAAAAAAACATAGTCTCGAGAACCCCGAGAGGCAGAGATGGAGGGGGGAGACTAAGTCACAAAAGGTTAATTACACGGAGTAAAAAGGGCCAAGCACAAACCCTAAAAATTTTAAAATATCATAAAAATAAAAAATTCGGGTAGTAAAACCAGGTACCGGGTACCCGGTTTTTTTATTTTTAATACCAGGTACCCGTATCCGGTTTTGAATCCGGATACGGGTACCCGGAACCAGAATCCGGATCCGGTTCCGGTTCCGGTTTTGGAATCCGGATACCGATTCGGTTCCGGATAATTACCCGATTTCCGGGTATTATTTGCACCCCTAGTACTCAGGACTCTGTTCTATTTCAAAACAAATTTCCGGAGCTCTTTGAATTTACAATAATAAATATACACTTGCGGAAAATCATAAGATCGTTTTATCCACCGTATGCACTCGTATATGTCGCACCGCTGATTCCGCTCTCACCGCAAATTATCGACTTTAACCTGATTTTGCAACACAACTATACGAGTGAGGTACCGCTCAGTACATAAAAGGTTTTTTTTATTACTCACGAAAATAATTTATGCAATGCATGTAATGCGATGCCATGCTATACCGTCTTATACATTTTCAGAAAAATAATCTTGAGCCCTGCATACGTGCCAGCTACACAACCAACAACGTATCATTCCGAGATATCACATCTCGATACAGTCGAAGGCCAATAGATATTATCATTTAGAGACGACGCAACTCGATATATTGTACCATTCTGAGAGCTCCCGTCTCAATATATTGTGCCCTTCATAGACTACGTGACTCAATAAAACAGTGAGAGATTTAAAATCTTAGTACGACGTAATTTTATAAAAAGGTCATACATATATATTTCGTATCATAATAGATTATATATGCATGCATAAATTATATATGTGCATAAATGCTCGTGCTTATTCCGTATAAATAATAAGCTTTAAATAACAAAATAATTTTAACACAAATTCACACACATCATATTATTATTGTATTGCCTCACGTACCTTTACCAAAAATATATGCAGACCATCACTTACTAGAAATCTATCAACCACCTTTGGTACTTCCTTTTCGTTTGCACTTCATTATTTTCTTTGTAATCAAATTTTTTTCTCTTTTGATAAATGACCGCATCCAAATGGATGGATGTTTGTGAGAGCGCATATATATATATATGCATATGCATGTATAAAGTAAGGCGGTTAAATATGATAAAATTCAATGTTAAGATAATAAGATAGCGAGTAGTTATACTCATACAAAAATTACACGTGTATAATTGTAATTATCTAAAACATAGCAGCTAAGATATAAATTAATAGATAATAAGAATGAAAACGATTTAGGTGGTAAAATGACAAACACGTGTAGCATGGTAATCATAAAACTTACACGTATGTTATATTGTAAATTATCATGGTGTAAAACTTAATAGCTAAGCATATATAGATAGATAAGAGTAAAAAATGGATAAGTTATAATAGTGATAGGGTAAAAATAATGGCACATCGTGCCTAAAAGAAAACTTTTGTATATGTATTTGCAATAAAAAGTAATAAAGTTAATATACATATGATGGCCCATAATAAAATCATCAAATAAGCTACAAAAAATATACTAGTTAATTTTTATGACAATATATAAAAATATATATTTTCTTTTAAAAAAAATTACGAATATTACATCTTCTTAATTAAATTTCATCCATATTTTTTAGAGAAACTTTAGAAGCGGCATTAATACCTTTTTTTAATTTGAAAGTTATATAGCAGTTTAGTATATTGAGTAATTTGGCGCTATTATCCTGCCACCCTACTACTACTACTACTACCACCACTTCTACTTCTACTTCTACTACTACTTCTATTAATAATAATAATAATAATAATATTTATTTATTTATTTAGTGATGGACGCTGTTATGGGGTAAAGATGTCATGAGGATATTGTATCATATGCAATCAATAATGTATGAAATACTTGGAAATGTGTGAACGAATATTCTATCTTAATCTTCTTTATAAATTAGGATATCGTATCACATCACCGTTCATGCAACCACTCCTATCGAATAGTCGGAAACATAATGCAGAACGTTATCAGATTGGTGATCCGCGAACAAAGTCAAATCAATAGAGTTTGGGCATCAGAAACACTACTCGCTCAGTCAAGAACAATACTCAAAAATTGGGAAAACCAAGCATTTTTTTTTTCTCAGTGCGATTACACCCCCCTTAGAGAAATATATAATATATAGTCTGGTGTCAGACTCTAACCTAATGCAAAAACAAGCGGGGATTGATTCAAACACCAACAATCACGGAAAATTAGAAATCCATGCACAGAGGAACAGAGTCGGGCATCGAGATCGGCACTCTTTTTTAAAGCAGTTTTGTTACAGTGGGGATCGAACCCACGACCTCCAATTTTAGGAGTAGTGTGGAATTACCACTAGACTATCCTAACAACCACGCCTTAGATGAGACTTGAATACTCCAAAATAACTTCATAACAAACGACAAGTCACAAGGCGAGAAATGACAAGAAAAATTGAAAAACAAAAACGAATGCAAACAAAGTTAAAACATGTTAGGTGCTGTTTGGTAAACAACTCAAACTGTTTTTGTTTTCTCTATTCATAATTTTGTAGTTGTAGTTGTAGTGTAAATAATCAGGTTTAACATGCATCAAAAGTAAAATATATCATTTCATTTTATTCTATTATTTTTCACAAACATTATATTAAACACAGTAATTGCGTGAATTGTATATTCACCACAACAATTCATCCATATTCATTTTTCCCAGAGTCATCACACAATTAATTTATGTCCCAACATCACATAGGTCAAGTCAGATTTGACACCGCCACCGGTGTCGCATTTAGCGTTTGTCTCTCAGTCGGCATCGAGACTTTGAAGGTTCAGTGGTGAAGTTTAAAGGTGAAAATTTGGTATTCGTTTTTTGGTTTTGTCTCTGTTCCAGTACCGGTCCCAGATCGATTATAAAAAAAATCCAAGAAATTTAATTTAAACCCAAGAACTGGTACTTCTTGGTTCCCGTTTTTAGAACCGAGAACCAGAAACGATGCCCTAAACAATTATTCTCCCCGTTTTTGGTACCGGTTCTGATTTTAAACTACATGTCATTTTTTTAGTTTTTAGTACGTCATTTTTAGTGTATTTTAAACTTTTATAGTCGTTTTAATACTATTTGTAGTTTTTAATTTTTAATTTTCAAAAATACATGTGGTTTTTAAGTCAAGCACTTTTAAAATTGAAATTGGTACAAACAAAAAATCCCGATATTTTGGAGCATGGACGAAAAAAAAGTTATTTCCCAGTTCCCGGTTGCGATTTTACTCCTAGTGAAGTCGATAGAAATAAGGAGTGGTGAAAGAAAAAACTGAGTGAAAAAAACAAAAAACAACAAAAATTTGTATTTGAAAATCCTTAAGAAAAGCAGAATAAAACTTGAAATGTTTTGGAGTTCAATTTGATGAGTTACACACTCAACAATCATTTATTTTTTTCAGTGTAACCGTACAAATTAGAAAACTAAAAAGCTGTTTTCAAATTATGTACCAAATACAGCCGTTGAAATGCACGAAACCATCGTTTCGTAACACAATATTAAGTATTAACACTAACTCGTCTTAGGAAAGTTTGGACTTTGGCCCATCAAAACCTTATTGTTAAATATATCTATCTTATTTTAAAGGATATCTATCGTATCACATGCAATCACTGGTATCAAATAATTCGAATTGTGTTGAAAAAAAATAAAAAATTAAAGGATTTTATATCACATGCAATCGACCCTGGTATCAAATAATTAAAAATATATTATAAAAATATCTCCTATATTTCTGATCTATATAAAAAGATGGATTTAACGCAAATAATGACTCCAGAAATAGTTCCATTCATTCTCTGCCAAATCCATTTTCTAAATAAGAAGAAAAAAAATGGAGAACGTAAACTTCTTCTTTTATGTCAAGCTCTTTTTAACGTCCCTCGTATTCATTTTGTTGCCGCCAAAAATTATAGCAATTACGAAGAGACCACCGAAAATTTTTCACGCTTCAAAGCTTAAACTACCCCCAGGACCATGGAAACTGCCAGTGATCGGAAATCTCCACCAGCTAGCTGGCTATCTACCCCACCGCCGCCTGAGAGATTTGGCCCGAAAACACGGGGCTCTCATGCATCTGCAGCTCGGTGAACTGTCCCACGTTGTCGTTTCTTCTGCTGAGGTTGCAAGGGAGGTGATGAGAACTCACGACACCAACTTCTCGCAGAGGCCATTTTCACTTGTCGCGAAATTTTACGACTCCAAAAACATCGTCTTCGTACCTTACGGAGACCGCTGGAGGCAGCTGAGGAAGATCTGCGTCCAAGAGCTGTTGAGCCCTTCACGTGTTCGGTCCTTCCGGTTGATCAGGGAAGAAGCAGTTTCCGATCTGATCAAGTACTTATGCTCAGGTGCAGGGACGCCAGTCAATCTCACCGAGAAAATATTCGCGATGACCTACGGCATCACAGCCAAGGCAGTTTTTGGTCAGAAATGCAGAGAGCAAGACGCCTTCATTGCCAGCGTCAACCACGGCATAAAGCTCGCTGGAGGTCTGAGTGTCGTCGAGCTGTTCCCTTCCAAATATTGGCTCCATCGGATCACCGGTGTCTGGCCAATTCTTCAGAAACATTTGGAGAAAATTGACGGAATACTTGACGACATCATCGACAATGGCAGAGCAGAGCGGGCAGTTATAAAAGCTGAAAAATCAACTAAAGGAAATAGCTTGTTGGGTGTTCTTTTGGACATTCAGGAGAATGGTAACCTTACTATTCAAATGGAGACGAAAGACATAAGAGCCGTTCTTCTGGTTAGTATATCTAATAATAAATCTGATAATCTCGTCATATTTCAACAATTATGGACGCTGACAAAGCCGTTCAATGTGTTTTACAAAGGATATATTCGTTGGAGGGAGCGACACATCGTCGACGACTTTGGTGTGGGCAATGCTCGAGCTGTCGAAAAACAAACCCGCGATGAAAAAGGCTCAAGCTGAGGTTAGACGAGTGTTTGGCAGAGAGGGAAAGATCGACGAAACTCGGCTCCACGAACTTAGATACTTGAACTTTGTCATCAAGGAGACCTTTAGACTGCACCCTCCAGGGCCTCTTATCCCGAGAGAATCCAGAGAGAATTGCGTGATAAATGGATACGACATACCGGCCAAGACGAAAGTCATAGTCAACACTTGGGCGATTGGGAGAGACCCCAAACGTTGGTGTAATCCAGACGAGTTTTACCCCGAGAGATTCATCGATAGTAAGATCGATTATAATGGGTCAGACTTTGAGCTCATCCCTTTCGGTGCCGGAAAAAGGATGTGTCCTGGAGTGTTGTTTGCCATGCTCAACATCGAGCTTCCTCTTGCCCACATGTTGTTCCATTTTGATTGGAAACTTCCCAATGGAATTGGTGCACATATTAATGAAGACACGGTCGAGAGTTTTGGTATGACCGTGCGCCCAAAAGATGAGCTTTGTTTGATTCCAGTTCCTCGCAGCTCTGCTTCTATGGAAATTTAGGGTAAATGTGTATATTTGAAATCCACGAATTGTACGTGGGAAAAATTTGACAACCCTCGTAGTCACTTCAAGTAAAGTTGATAACCATAGTTATTTCCTACTTATGATATTCATGTTGATTTGTAGCCTTTTTTTTTTTTTCTTTCTCTTTTCTTTCAAATCGGCTGTCGTTAGTAGGGGTGAAACCGGAACCGGGAACCGGGAAATTAGTTTTGGTACAGAAACCGGTTCCCGGTTCAGGTTGTAAACATAAACATAAAGTAACGCTATTCTTTACTTGGAAGTAGAGGAAAAAGTAACTTGAAGTACTTCAAAGTTTACTGCATATTTTAAATCTTATTTTTTAGAGGTAAAAGTATGACACTATTAAAAATGGTTTACGCCGTTAGTACCAAACCGTTAACTTTCACAAAATATCAATATTTATTGCAGCATGAGTACATATGTTAGTAGTGACCCGTAAGTACTTAAGTTATTATCGACATAAGTATTTAAATTATTATCATATACGTAAATTATGTAGAATTGGTGGATAAAATTACAAAAATTACACAAATGATAGTAACTTAGCTATTTATATCGTCAATAATAACTTAAGAACTTATGATTTTTTTTTTGTATTTTTATCCACCAATTCTATATATGTTTTTATAAGATATCAACTTAAGTACTTGTGTCATTAGTACAACTTTAGTACTTTTGCCACAATAATTTACTGCGTACTTATGTCATTAATAAAATTGTATCCACAATACTGTGATTTTCCAGGGGTCAAATTCTAATTTATCAATTTTCACTTCTCGGACTGTACCAAAACTTTAGTACTTTTGCCACTTAAGATAAATAGAAATTTCGTGGCCTAATTCTCGAATCTAGTCTAATTGGATCCATGCCATATAGAACAAGTGAATATTTAATGCGGCATGAAGATGTTTCACCAAACTTCGGTTACACTCCACTATACTCCGAAGTTGAATACATTCTTTTGATGACACCATCTTTATTCCATGAATCTTACAAACTACTCACTCATTGGCTTATTAAGTTAATGAGTTGTACATGAGTACTTGTTTGTTTCCCATGAAACATAATAAAGAAATCATAAACTTGTTATCCATATCTGCATTCATGCAACATATCCAGATCAACCTTCTGATCCCAAAATGAAAGTGATTAAGAATACCAATGTATTCCGTAACGAACAAATTAAAGACCGTGTGATTTGAATCGTATAAGTTCATAATGCCCAGGACATCAATCGATTCCATCTGATCATCTCCGTGACTTAATCTTACTTCATCAGTGACGGCCTTACTTGATGATTTCGGGTGTTAAGTTTGTCCATCCAGTATGGAGACACTCCAATACCTAGTGACTCTTAAAGGTGCAAGACCAGCACCTGATCCGATAAAAGATCATCACTTATAGTAATTTGAGTTCACTAATGGTGTTTACCATTTATAAATTCTCACTTTCTAATCTAACCATGGATACCTTCAAGTTCTTAACTTATGCAAGTCAAACCTCCTCACACACAGACTATGCGTGATGATGTTGCATAATAGTAAAACGTTTATAGAACTTTGGGACAAAACATTTATTTTACAATAGCTCATGATAAGACTATATAATGTTGGAAATTGGATATAGCTCCGACGCCATTTATTGGAAATCGGATATACTAATATGCCAATTTACCTTGTCAAATAACGAAATAGCTTCGATTGCAAATTCATTAAAAATACTTTTAACGTCCCGTCCAAATTACCTCGAATATTCCGCTCTCATCAGTCCGTCCGAGTAACTTCAAAAATAATTTTAAGTCGGAAAAGTTACACCGTAACGACGTACTGACATCGAGTAATTTGGATAAAGCGACCGGATAAATAATTGGCAATTTAATTATCACAATTAATTTCATAACAACATTATTAAATCTAATGTCTATGGAAAATAAATAAATACAATAAAAGGAATTTTGCATTTATTGACCCAATGCATAAGGCCGTACCTCATTGACAACTTCCGGCTGCGCGTTCTGACTTTGGCAGGGCTCCGCCGATGCTGAGGGAAACTCCCGTGATCTTCCGGGATATTCTCCTGGATTCCTCGTACCGAAGCGTGGGCTTCGCCGGCAGGACTCCGTCGCAAAATTTAACTGGCGGTTCTTTTTAAGCTTCCGGAGAAAATATCTCCTAAGCCGAACCAGAAGAGAGATCAGAAGCAGAAAACTCGCAGACCCTAAAGAGAGAGGGAGAGGGAGAGTTTTTGCTCTGGGGAAAGGTGTGAAAAATGTGTAGAATGAGCTCCCTATTTATAGCCTTTAGCCCGTAACCAAATTTGAGAATTTTACTCCCAAATTTCGAAATTATATATATTAAATATAATTAATTATCTTAATCCAAAGGTTTAGATTCAATCTCATCTAAATCCAATGGATATAATTAATTAGGGATTTAATTAAACAAGAAAGACTTGGTAAAATAAAAAACCAATCTTATCATCTTATTTATATATAATTCGAATATATATATATATATATATTTAATTTCGAAAATAATTATTAAATATAATTAATTATCCTAATCCAAAGGTTTAGATTCAATCTTATCTAAATCCAATGGATATAATTAATTAGGGATTTAATTAAATAAGAAAGACTTGGTAAAATCAAAAACCAATCTTATCTACTTATTTAAATTTCGAAATATATATATATAATAATAATAAGAATAATTTCGAAAAATTATTAATTATTATATATATTAATTAATTTCCAATCCGACGGTAAAGATTAAATCTTAAACCGATCCAACGGATACAATTAGGTCAAATTCGAAAACCCTAAGCTTGGTCACCAAGCTATTATTTTTGAATTAGGGTTAGGTCAAAAATCAATTATCTTAATCCAACGGTTGATATTAAATCATTTCCGATCCAATGGATTAAATTGATTTTAGGGTTTTTGCTAAAATACCAAACATTAGGTACTTATGCCGCAAATATTTAAAAGTTCAAACCAAGTCAAATGCGTGTGAAGTGGTTGAACTTTTCTTGCTGCTCATATCGATATACACATATAATATATAATTAAATATTTATTATTATTATTAATATAAATCTGTTAATTATTAATTAATTATTAATAAGATATTAATAATTAAATCCAAATAATTAAATTATATTAATAATTCTTGATCTCAATATCACACATTAAAATGTCATGGTGCTACACCATCATTTAAATTCGTGACATGTGATTTAATTTCATAGCTTGTCGTACCGAACACAAACTTAGAAAAATCCATAAATCACAAACCGTAAGTCGGAATGACTTGGTTCAAAAAGCAAAGTTGCTTAGAATTTAATTTACATCAACATGATGCTGATATAAAATCTAAATTCTAACTTTATTTTTATCAGTTAATTCCGTGTACCAAAATATGGTACTTTTGCCACGCTGACGATAAAACTATCTGACGTCTTCCAAAGACTTGTCAGTTTTATTAGTCGAGCCAAATGATTAAACATTATCCAGAATGTTTATAATCACGTACGTATCATCCGTTATGGAGCTATCCTGGGGACCATGGACCCGTATCACTTAAGCTCCAACGAACCGCTAGATGTTCGTCAAACCTCGAAGTGATTCCACTATAGACCCGAGGCTGCACTCTTTAGTGATACGGTATATATTATTCCCTTATAACAGCAGGGTGTCCATTGATACAATCAAATTCCGGTTATTGATCTTTCACTTGATGATCCAGTACATGTGCAGGCGGTTTTTACCGTATTGCCTCTCACTGCTTTTTCATCCTTAATTCAGTCGGATGATATTATGAGCAACCCACTTATGATTACGAGTCATAAGCTGGCCATGGGTAAATCTCACTTCTCACCATCGACAATTAAGGGAATCATCTTGACTCTGAAGAGAGCTATGTGATGCCCATATCTATGATCAAGCTACCTTCACTGTTGACTATCATGTTCCCAAAATAATAGTGTTGGGAACAGCGGTAATATATTGTGTTCTTAAACGGTTAAATCAAAGAACAATCAGGTCAACAGATCAGACTCAAGATCACTCAGGACTCAGATCGATATCCATTTGATCATCTACTAGTGACTCAACTTCATGTTATCAGTGACGGTCTTATATGATAACTTCTTGAGTTTAAGTCAGGTCCAGTCCAGTATGAAGACGCTTCATACTTAATGCACTTCTAGTGAATGTGACACACACACTTAATCCAGAATAGGATTATATCACTTAGTCACATTAATGACCTTTTCAATTAATGGGCTCCCACCCAGTTAATCAGGTCACGGACAATTTAAGTTCATTTATTATGATTATCAATTCTTCCTCACATTGACTCCGGTGTGATGATAATAACATAATTGCATTCCATTATGAACTATGGATCAAACATTCTATTTTACTCTACTGAAACTATAATAATATTAACATAATAAGTGTTATCTTTATTCAACGACTAGTCATAATCTTTTACAAATGGGTTAAAACAGCTTGTTTAAGGACACATGTCCAACATATAAGACTTTCATTAATAAGTTGTACATCTTTAAAAGGAAAGACAGCCATAATCTCAGTGAAATGAGATTAACATTTGAATAGAGGGCATATTAAAAATACATCCAACACTCGGGGCATGCTCGAGGCCTAGCTGGGGCCCCGGGATTTGGTGGCTCCGAAAAAGGTCTTCCGAGTGTTCGATTTTCAATCCACTGAATCCTGCACGTCCTGAGAGTCTCGCGAACGTCTCCGTGTTATTTATTCCCCTTCAGCTTCTTTTGTCGGGATGATGTGGCATCTCCCGTTAGCGATGGTATTTGGTCTTCGAGCTCCGTCTTTTGGGCCTTTCTTTCCGGTTTTTTCGTTTAACGGGCTTGGACTTGGACCTCTGGGCTTTGACCTTCTTTCATGGACTTTGACTTTTCTTTGTGGGCTTTAATTTTTACTCTGCAGGCTTTGAATTTTTCTTTTGGGCCCATATTTTCAATAATTTGAGAAATATGCATGACAAGAACATATTTGAAAATAAGTATTTATTAAATAAAAAGATGAAGTTATAGCTTTTATGTTCTAGTGGGACACAGGTCATAAAGTTTGCTTTTTAGATGTGCATATATTATAAACTCTAAACACCAAAATTTGAAAATATAAGAGAGCGTATGTAGGTTCCGCTAGTGGCTTTTGTCCTTACTTACACTTTTAATCTACGAGAGTTTAATGATTCAAGAAATAGATTGTTTTAATCAATAAAAATAATAAATTTACTATGATTTCTTAGTTAATTGTAAATAAAACTACTTCAAAAATGGCTATTTATAAGTAATGGTGCTACTATCAGGTTCCACTTAAGAACTCTCGTAAGTTAGAGACAATTGTGTGAAGAAAAAAACAATATATATATATATATATATATATTGTAATTCTTTGCATTTTATTATATATTTTGGTTATTATGAGACAATTTAGTATTTTTGTTATTTTTTTTACCAATTTTCAATAAACTTTTTAAAATCGATATATTTGTACTTTTTTTTTTCATGTAGTAAAATTAGATTTGCGAGTCTAAAACATTGGTTCCACTAAATCGATCAAAATAAAGTTTAATAAACTAGACGAGGGCCGAGGCACCTTTGAAATTTCAGGACCCTTGTCTTGTCGTGTATACAGTATATATAACGTCTAGATCTTATTGCAAGTTTAATAAAGGTCGTAACAAATTAAATAAATTAAACAAATGAATATTTATTTTAAGAACTACTTGTCATTGACAGAAAGTGAAACTGCACATTAGATTTACATACATATCGTCTCTTCTTCTTCCGAATTTTCGGAGCTCTCTCTTTCTCTCTAATCTATATACACAGTTACGTACCATATATATATATATATATATATATATATCAAAACCGCGTCGTTTTACACGTTTTCTATAGTTTACCCGAATCCACCCGCGTTCGGGGTTTTAGCTGTTTGGAATCCATTGATTTGCGAGGGTCGATGATGGAGAAACTCACATACCACAACGAAGAAGGCCGAGTTCATCGTCCTTCTCTCACCTCTTCTTCCTCCCACAGAGACGTTACTTACAGGTTCCACTTCCATCCCTTCCCGTTTTCATCCTCAAATCTATTAAAGAACCATTTTCTTGCTTTCGATTCTGTTTGTGAATCCACCTGTGATTCTTGAGCGATTTGTGATTCACTTTATTGTTGATTCGAGATCGATATCGCTAGAGTGTACTAGAAAATGATAAGTACTAGCGAGAATTTTAAACAAACGATTGGCAATTTGAGATTTGTGATCTTCGTATTGTCAATAATTTGCCGAAGGATTAGATTCATAAGAGGATAATTTAAAAGTAATTTCTATCTGCAGAGCATCAATACTAGAATCTAAGCTTTTGGTCCAGTTTGATTTTTACAGCAGCTTTTGCAGAACAAGATATGAAAGAATCATAAGATAACCTTTAGCATAAACCCCGGGTTCTATTGCTAGAGTTTGTGACCCGAATCCGTTTCCGCCTGACATAAGATTATATTGATATTTTGGGGGCTATAGCCTACAGCACTCCGTCTTCCTCCTCCGTCGTATTTCTTCGATCACGCTGAATTGGTGTTCGTAAAAATTCTCGTGTCGTTTTCTTTACCTTCGTGGTTGTTTGGGTGTTGGAAATCGGACGATGAACACCCAAACAGCCTTCGTTGATATGCCAGTCACATGGGAATGTCATCATGCTTCCGTTTTATCCATGGATTAAAATTATTGGCGTTTTCATTTTGTCACTTTTCCTTGTCTTCAATTATATTCTTTAGTTGTTGCAGCACTGTGCTTACTCATTGCGGTGGTTAAGTTTTCATGTCTGCTACGAGCCTAGGACTTTGATAGATTCTATCGAAATGGTTCCGATAGGAGCCGATCACGAAAAGTCACCGAAACAAACCCGTATGGCCGTACCAACGGGAATTCACTGATAATTTTATTGAATAAACAATAAAGAAACCGAATTAAGATAACCACAACACAAAGCCGGAAAAGCTCTCCCAAAAGATATCCCGACTCGAACCGGTAAAACATAAAAGAGATTAAGGTTTCCTTGTCTTTCCCTTGTTGCTACTTACCAAAAAACCCACTACTACTTTGAATATAAATAATAATAATAAATAAATAAATAAAGCTAGGTCCCTCAACATTGATGGTTTTTCACGACTTTTTTCATTATGAAACAGGGTATCTAATAAATGTCTGAACTAATCGAGGATAGTATATAACGAGGTCATTGTCCTATTAACACTTTTGAGGGCTTTCATTTTTACTTTACTTTCTAGCATCGTTTGGTGAAAATTCTTCCATGATCATTGTGCTTGCTAATATAGTTGTCAAAGCTGAACTTAATAACTTTTGAAAAATGCTTGTAAAGACCCTCAGTAATATGGGCCCCACAAACACATCAAATCAGGACGTGGGACCCTTTTTTTTGTGATTCATAAAGTCTAGGTTATTGATCTTCGTTAGGATTTTGGAATTTACATTATAGTTGTTGATCTTTGATTTATTTGAAACTTTAGATTATGGTTTTTGATCTTTGGTGAGGTTTGGAATCTAGATTACGATTATTGATCTTTGAATTGGGGTGTTTTTTATTTAATTAGATACAATTTTTTAATATTCAGTTAACTAACTAATTAAATTTTAAAAAATATATTTCGAACCGGGCTGCACCGGCACGGTTTTGAAAGAAATATATATATATATATATATATATATATAAAATCCCGGCTACCGGTTTCACCCCTATGAGAACTAAGAGTTACATGATTTGGAAGCTATAAAGTTAATCGAAGATTTCTTATGAACATCAAGAGTATCCGAAATTGATTTCAGTTCGAAATGTACAGAAGATTTATGATTTAAATTTCAATTAATTTCTCAATAATTGATGTTTGGTTTTCTTGAATGCTTGTTGAAAGATAAATACACCAAGGAAATGTATGATTTTCTGTTCTTCATGCAGCTGTGGCTCCTGTGGTTATGCCCTCAACCTGAGCTCTATCGACCGGAACACCTCGACGATAGGCTCGAAGTACGGGAAGTCGATAAAAAGAGGGATCATATCGTTCTACAAAATCGACGATAGCAGGTTTACGCAAGTCGACGAGATCCAATGCATACCCTATTTCTCGAAGCACTTGTGGGGTTTGTTTCGCCGGAGAATCAAGCTTCTCTGTCGCAAATGCAATAACCATATCGGAATCGCTTACGACGAGTACGATTCTACTCACGCTATCTCCATCGACGATACAGATTCGTCGTCTGGACAGGTTGTTTCGAGATGCAGAAAGTACGATATCAGAATCTGCGCTTTGCAGCCTATATCATTCGAAGAATCTGCATTCTAGCACCATAACAAGTAAGGGAATATTTTTCAGAATCAGAGTTATTTGGGTGTGAGCCTTTTATGTAAAGGTTTGTTTTCTTTTTATGTGTTGTGTTCTTAGACAGTGTCTTTTTTATCACATGTTTACTAATTATTTTGTACATAATTATAGAATAAGTACCCAAAGGAAGTAGGGTTTGTGGAATTGTCACTTGGGTAGTATGATTGAGCAGCGTTCATAAAATAAAAAATCTATGAATAATAAGTACCCTAGCTTGATATTCAGATTCTTTTGTTCTGAGGGTGTCGTTTTTCAGAATCCAGTGTCGTTTTCCAAAAAATGATGTATTCTCTTGAACTGTTTTATTTATTTATTTGGCAGTCTGAGTTTATTTTTCACTATAGTGCTTGCAACACTACTTCTCATATTATATCAAGAATGGTTACATTTTCACTCCAAAGATAAAATTATTATATGAATGCCATCGGGAAATCGAACGCTTGAGAGTTATGAGTAGAACGGTTCTTGCTGTATTCGGAAAAAGTTGGGGTAGGAGACTCACGAACTAAATTCAATTTTTTCTTTTTATTCCTTCTCTGCTTAGCCAATTACGATAGAATTTTGTTAAAAGCAATACTCGATGAATTGATATTTTTTAATTTTACGATCTTGTTCCGATTAACATTACTAAATTTTCTCGATAAGTTAAGAACTTCGATAGTATAATAATATTATTGATCTCAAAACTAGGTATTGATTTATAAAAGTTCTGTTCCAAGTTTCAACAATACTACTACTCAGTACTCACACTAGTAATGCCTGCTTGAAGTTAATAATTATTGATAAGATTTTTTCTACCGGAATTTGGTACTATTACCACCCTCAACCTCAACTAGTAACATAAAAGAGACCTAAAATAAAATAGTTAATATCTGACCTCAAAATTCCGAGCAAACAGGTCTCAAAATTATTCTTCGCCCAGGTTTTTTTCGAAACTCAAAACCGTTGTGTTTAGTTTCCTACCGATAAATTTATCAAATAATTTTAATGATCAATTCTTTTTGTACACCATTGGCTTTACATCAAATATAAACTTCATTCATGGATATATATATAGGGAAACTTTAAAAAATGACCCCCAAAAAGCTAGTTATTTTGGTTTTGTTCCCCGATTTTTTGTTTCTGAAAAAATATTCCCCATTTTATAATTATAATTAGCCATGTTTTGGACAATAGTACCCCTTTTTACACTTGTTTTTCACTCGATATATTTTTCACCCTCACACTCTCTGACTCACGCTCTTTCTCTCTATCTCTCTCTCTCAAGAACCCGACCTCCTCGCCATTGAAACCCTCTTCCGAGCTTCCCGATTGCGTGATGGAGGCGCCTCTCTCTCTCTCTCTCTCTCTCTCTCTCTCTCTCTCTCTCTCTCTCTCTCTCTCTCTCTCTCTCTCTCTCTCTCTCTCTCTCTCTCTCACACACACACACACACACACACTCTGAGCATCGAAACCCTCTGTCACATTGCTTGAGGTAGTCGATTGCGTCTGAGCTTCCCAACCCGACCTCCTCGTCGTTGGCAGAACCCACGCATCTCCATTCGCCCTCTCTCTCGCTCTTCTTCGAAACCCAGAGCGTCGCGAAACCCGCCATTGACGACGTTGCTCTCTGCCGTTGAGGTACTCGGACCTGGTTTCGAATTAAATAGGTATTTTAGTTTTTTTTTTTTTGGTACAAATTTAGGGTTTCGAATTAAATGGGTGTTTCAAAGATAATATTTTGATTTAAGATTGTATTGCTGATTGTGGATTATTTGCAATATTTTGTTAGGGTTCACGATTGTGGATTATTTGCATATTTGTAAATTTGTGGATCATTTTTGGTTTTTTTTGTTGCCTATTTCTGTGTAGGTATGAATTATGTTGCCGGTGAAGATACTTGGGGTCCAGCCCAAGTGTGGTACCCTTCACGGACCCGTGTGGCGGCACTAATTGATAAGTTCGAAGATATGAGTTTGTTGCAGCAGGTGGAGCAATCTCAGTTCCGTCGCATTGTGGAGGAGCATTATCCCCCATCAACGAAGGGATTGCTCCACCAAGTCTTACTCCGCCGAATTCCTTGCATCTCCATGCTTTTTCATAAGACATTGTAACGCCGTATAACTTCTTCATGTCGGCTTGCAAGTTCCTGTAAATCATAAAGAAATAAATTAAAAAATATAAATATGTGTAACTACATCAAGACAATTAACAAAAATTATAAAAATGACTACCTGGAAGCATAACAAAAATAAAGGAACAATTACAAATCTGCAGAAATAATAAAAAACTGTCTGACTTTATATTAAAAATTACCAAACAATAATTATAAAAATGTCTAACTACATTATGACAATTATCAAAAGTTATACCTAAAACTAAATCTGTCTAACTGGAAGCATAACAAAAATAAAAATATGTCTAACTTTATAATAAAAATTGTCAAACAAAATTTATAAAACTGTCTAACTACATTATGACAATTATCAAAAGTTATACCTAAAACTGTCTAACTGGAAGCATAACAAAAATAAATAAAAAGTTACAAATCTGCACATTATACCTCGGAGCATAAGTTGCACTACTCTGGGGGCTAAATCGGTCCATCATGAGTTTCCCAACCACTCTAGGTGCTGCTTGCCTGTGGTCGAGTGTTCGTTTAGCTAAAGAACATGTGTGTTCTTTATGAGATGAAACAATCTTGACCAACGGGCCGGATTGTGGTAATAGCTTTCCTCTCAATTTCCACCCACAATTTTCGCCAAAACACTTCACATACCACACATATGGTGCATATTTTCTTACACGAAAGTCGAAGGTATTTTCCATCGCATATTTCGAAACGGCCAACTTCAATTCTTCAAAGTTAGGAAAAATAGTACCAACGGCAAAAGCATAAGCTCCGGCCGTGTTGGGAATACCACATACCAAATCTTCTCTAATAAATCTGGGATCCTTCCAACTTGAACAAGCTATAGGTGAGCGAATCTGACTCTGATCGCCCATTGACGGCTTTGACTCGGTGGGCAACATCTCGCCAACATCATCCTTGGCTAAATCCACGACGGGGTCTTCTTCAACTAATTTATCTAAGTGATCTACAGATTCGGGAATCTTGTGATTAGCACTTCCACGAGAACTAACAATAACCGGACTGTCCAGTGAAGATGGCCTTATGACTCGATTAACATGCAATAATTCTGTCCGTAGTTGGACAATCTCCATTATGGTGCGCTCTGAAGTCACCGTGACAGGTGGACGACCGACAAATTGGGGTGCTAATGTCATCTTTAGATCATAGATCGTTGGATCACACCCAATTTCTTCGTGCAATCTCTGTAGGAATTGGGGGTAGTTTATGTCCTTATTAACGAGAAAAAATATGCCGTTCCCACCTCAATAAAGCCAATCGGCTTGCTCTAAAACCCATTTACTGTCGTATTCAATATAAATCTTCAAATCTGCGGGAGATAAGGAAGATATAAATCTTTAAATATGCCGAGAAAATATGGTGCAAAAGTGGAAAGCGGTGTTCATATTTGTAATACCCGGCAAATTGGAAACCGGTGGCGGTACGTCTTCACAGCATGATGAAAAAATTTAATAGATTTATCTTTTCAACATATAAGACCATTAAAATAACTATCAAAAAAAGGCTAGGAATTACAGTTCATTCAGGCATTTTATCAAACAAGATGTAAGCATCAAACTAATAATATTCAACATTATACATAACAAATGAAGCCATGCCTCCACTTCCAGCGTATACTTTAATCACTGCCAAAAACCCAGAAATCACCCCAAAATCAACTAAAAAAACCCTAAAATCAGCCCTAAATCAACTACAAAAACCATAAAATACGCCCTAAAATCAACTACAATATACCCATTAAATATACCTTAGAGACATGTCAAACGAACCTGATTTGTGGGTTCGGTGGTACTTCTGTGTTCGTGGATTCCAACGGCGACTGAAATCGGTGGGCGACTGGTTCGTGGGTTCCTTCGGCGACGACTGGTTCGTGGTTCCTGACGGCGACTAGGGTTCGGCGGTGAGTGGAACGAAGGAGACGCAGCGTGAGGTCGTGGGTTCGTTGTTTCCGGCGTGAGTGAGGAGAGCTCGTGCGTGAGTGAGGGAAGCGAGAGACTGATTGGGAGCGTGGAAGGGAAAGAGGGAGGGAGGAAAAAAATGTCTGAGTAAAAAAATGTGGTAAAAAAGGGTATTTTGGGAATAAAAAAATTCAGAGACAGTTTGGGGAATATTTTTTCAGATACATGAAATCGGGTAACAAAATCGAAATAACTTGCTTTTTGGGGGTCATTTTTTAAAGTTTCCATATATATATATGTGTGTCTTCATATTTGGAATTGGAAGAATTTCCTTTGGTTTGATCCAAAGTAGTTGGGTCGGTGGATTTTTTCCGCCAAGAGTCTATCGTTGTGTTCTATCTCTTTGAGCAGGAAATCGCGTTGCTCAAATGAATCATCTGTTGAACTTTGAATTTTGTATATTACTATATTACCAATTTACCATACAGAAAGAAGAAAAAGAAAAAAAAACAGCCAACAAAATACTTGAAATCTGAATATTCAATCTAAACAATATTTTTTTCGACAACGTAATTTGAGTACATTAAGTTCATCCATTTGAATATTTCCATAATTAATCCCCTTAAAAAAATCATCGAGTTGATCCAGTTAATATAATATTATCCTTTTCATATTTTAAATAAAAATAATAATAATTAGAATTTATAATTACACACCGGGGAACCAATGTGTTAAAATTTGAGCACAGTAAATAATTAAAAACACTTAAAATTTGAATTTTAGAATACAAAGTACAAACACGATTAAATCTGTATCTTAAAATTCAATTGCATCATATATTTTGAGGGTCTAGTTGTACTCTAGTAAATAAAAGTTACCACTTTAGTGATAATATTGAATGATTGCCAAAAACATGAATGTTTGTTTCTTTGTGTCACAAAGCATGTTTTGGAATATGATAAACATTTGTACTTCACTAAATCCCAACTAAATAAATATCTGATTGATCGATTCAGCTCTTGATACGGTCTTCACATTACAAATGCTTTAAATTTCCCTTTTCTTCACCAATTATTAATAATTTTTAAATCGTCAAATATAGCAGCTGATATGGTCTACGCATTGGAAAAGATGTGTGCAAAACCCCACAAATGACTGGTTTTGTATGAGGGCCTTTAACTTGTGTGTTAACCACCACACCCTCGCAAAGTGCTCATGGACTTATGTGATCGACCATTTCCGAGCGTACGTGTGAGGTAGATTGACAGCCAAACTCAATACTTTTTTAATTTAATCCTTTTATTTTATATACTTTACAGTTATATTATTGGTCTCTAAAGATGAGGAAATTTGAACTTTTTTGCTAAAGAAATATAGAAAAGAGGGTTATTATGGAAAAAGTAAATGGCCTCGAAATGTAGCGGCATAGAGTTAAGTTAAAAAAAATCGTTGTAAGAGTATCTAATTTATACTTTTTGGAAATTTTTTAGAAGTCCATCAATTGCGACTTCATTTCCGTTAACTTCTTTGTCAGAAAGCATTTTTAAGATTTATCATTGCCCTTTTTGTTTTTGGTCATCATTGTTGTGATCTTAAATGAGTGGAGTTTGAAGCTTGGTTTCAGTTCTTGAGCTTAACAATGGGGGATTTCTACAATGGGGTAAATAACTCCGAATTCGGCGTTGCTAACTCTGAAGTCGGCGTTTATCCCCAAAGTAAAATTGTAACACATGAGGTTGCTAAATCCGAATTTAGGGTCGCTAACACCGGCTTCAGATGTTAATGTCGACTTTTGAGTTAGAACGCCGAATTCGAAGAAACATTGCACAACTTTCATTCTTTTGACTATGCAAAAGTGTTTGAATGTAAATAAAAATATATAAATAATAAATCAATAAAAAAGACATGGGGCATGCAAGTTATAATGGAACTAACTTCAACATGAATAGAATTCTAATTTTTTTCTACAAAAGGAACTTGGGTACTTTTTTCATAATTTTTTTAACTTGACTCTATGTAGTTACATTTTCAAATTACTTGAATACTTTTGCCATAATAAACCTAGAAAATACCCTTCTTTTATAATTTTGCTATTGCATTGGACTCCTTAGTGTTTTTTTTTTTATAACACTAATCCTTTATGATTATTTTGGTGTGGATTTAGTCATTTGACGGTAAATTAAAAAAAAATAGGATTGAAAAATATTATTCGGTGAAATAGCAAAATATTATTTGGCTAATACATACTTAATATTTTAAAAACATTTTTATTTCATTTTTAATTTAAAAACTGTTAATTTTTTTTAATGTAAATTAACAGACGTGGGTAATTTCACTGCAAATAATTTTTTATTTAATTATTTATTATGATAATTTTTGAAGTGGTCTCTTCTATCTAATATAGTCATGGAGGAGTTTAGATGAAGATTCATGGCTTGTCATTTTCGTCCACTACATATGAGCTTTTTTCAAGGCCATGGTGGTCCAACTTCACACCAATTGGGCCCAAATCGCAGGCAATATGGGGTCACATATGGCTCTAATCAAGGGGACAGCCAAACAAATTAGGCCTTATCATCGCCCTTCCCACACTTGCTATGTCTCGCACGTGCACCAAAGTGATTAAAAATGCAAATATAGATCTCTAATATATATCCATATTCATATCATATAGTTTACAATATCTTGCATGTGGCATAAAAGAATACTAATTTAATTAGTTAGAACATGATATTCACCAATCTAATATTATATTAATTATCTAGTTAGAGGATGATATTCACCAATCTAATATAAAAACAATCGTTTTAGCTAGAACATGATATTCATCAATCCAATATAAGCCAATAGCAACAAGAAAGAAAATTAAGCTTACATATAAAAATGTAGACACAAGCTCAATTTATGGAACATATTACTAATCAACTTGTGATATGTTGAGGAGAATCATTTGGTTCGAAATAGAAAATTAGGAAAAGGTCAATCTACGTCATGGAACATATTATAGATAATAAATAAGAGTGAGTGAGTGAGTAAGTGAGAGAGAGGGTGAATAATAGAGAGGCTAACAAAAATGAAAGAACAGCTAATTAGATCATCACAATGACATATTTTATTTATCAAAGAAAATAATATATATTATATTACATCACCAAAGACAACTATAAGACAATCTTCCAGCACCATAGCCATGGACCCATATATATAATAGTTGCACCAAGCTAACATGTTTGGCCAAAGTTTGGCATGTGAAAAAGGAATAGTTTCAATTTATCTTTACATATATACACACACATAGCATTTCAAGCCAAACCTAGCTAGCCATGCTCCTCACAAGAATATTATCCTTTTTACAGCCTGTTTTCCTTATAATTCAATATTATAATAAAAAAGTATTGAAAACCTCTTTGAAAGAGAGACCCCCCAAGAGCTAAAAGCAAAATAAAGAAAAAAAAATGGAGGGCCAAAGTACCCATTTGACTCTACCACATCTTTCAATAATAATACATGACTTTATGGTCACTTTTTTTGCTCCTGCCCACAAATTAATGCATGGTGGTGGGAGATAAGGAAGGGGGGAAAGTGAAAGGAAAAAAGAAATTCAAAGAGAAATATGAGAAAAATAACAATAATGAGGAGGGAAAAAAAACATTGGTGTCACAATCTTTACAAATGACTTTATTCCATTTCCATGTTCCTCTTCTTACTCAGAGTCCTTATCCAACCCTTCCTCACTTTGACACCTTCCACCTTGGTGCCTACGTGGCAGACCGTCCCCGTCTTGTTGGACTTCTTCCATCTGACGAGCTGGAAGACGTGGCTAATCTGCTTTCGCCACCTAAGCGACGAGCCGCGTGGCTTCCCAAGCTCAATCACACTCTTGGTCATCTCCTCCTGAGTGTTGTTAGGGTGTTGATCCTTTCCAAGGCTTTGGTGATTCCATGACATCTTGTTGTAATTCTCTAGTGACACCTTATTATCAGAACACACTTTGTTGTTGTTGTTGTTGTGTTTTTTGTCCCATGAGGCCATTCCATTGTCCTCAAACTTGATTGATATGAATGAATCTGTTTGATATAATCAATAAAATTCAGTTGGCTAGCTTGTCCATAATATTATGTTACTTATAAGCCCTAGAGGGGGTTAAATAAGCATAATTAAGAACAAAAAAAAATTAAAGAGAAAAGAAGAAGTGATTTAAAAAAAAAAAAAAAAAAAGTTATAGAAATTTACGAGGGACTACGGCTGCCTCGAGCTATACGTGCCTTCGCTTCTGTTTTTGAATCAGATTATTAGGTAGTTATTTAAAATTCATATGCATTATTGAAGAGTCTTTCTTTGAGTAGGTTTTTGAATTTTAAAGACAATTAGTTAGTACACAATCCACACATTATGACTAGAGATTTTATTTTTGGTTTAAATGCTTAATAATGTCACATATTCTCCCAACTATATCTACATATATATTCCAAGACTTAGTGAATTGAATTCACATTCACGTTTCATTATAACTGTTCATCACAATCATCTGTTGAGAAGATATGATATATTGATTAGATGTATTACTGGCACGAAAATTGACCAGAACAAGGTCCCATTCATTCACCAGAAAAGTATTTTAGAAAATAAAATTGGAAAAAGAAAATGACATATGCTCTTTTGTCAAATTTGAAAAGAAATAAACATAAAAAAAGGGGAAAAAATGCAGCTTTTTCAACACGTTTGACAAGCTTGTCAACCCCCTTTTGCACGGTATTGCTTTGGTCTAATATATATGTACCTACTCAAGGTTTACTTATAATCTATGAATATATATATTTTCACCAACTAACTAATAAATTTTTAACTATATATAAAAAACCCAAATCTTGAATTTTTTTAGTTTGTTGTGATTTTTTTTTTTTTTTTTTTTTGTATGAATCTTGAACATGATCACTTAACCAATTATATCATATTTATTATTAGCCAAATAAATAAAACCCATAATAATCACTTCAAATTTGTGTCCTATTAATAAAATAACACTAGAAGTCTACAACATCTAATATTCAAACCAACCAATTAAAAAGAAAAAAAAAGAGTTGAGTATACGTGAAGTAGAGAGCCTACCTTCTTGGCTAGTTGAAACGTATCCGTCGCGATCGTCGTGCAAGTCCGACTTCCTTGGCCGGAACTCGAGGCGGTGAAGAAGCGAGCCGAAATCGAAGATCTTGTGGAAGCTTATGGGAGGCTTGATCTTCTTGGTATTAGTATAAGTAGCAGAGGTTGACGTGGAAGAAGAGTGCTTGTGATGGCTTTGCTTTGATGCCAAAACGAGAAGCCTCTCGTTGAGGCAAAGTGGGCAAACCCCGATCACTGCCTCTCTTGGGTGGAAATAGCAATACGAGTTGTTGTCGTGCTCTTCTCTGCAACCATTCTTCTTCATGTTCATGTTCATGTTCTGAGAGAGAGAGAGAGAGAGAGAGAGAGAGAGAGAGAGAGAGAGAGAGAGAATAACTTCTGGGAAGAGTGAGTGACTGGGAGGAGTGTATTTATATGGGTTATTATGAACAAGACATTTTAATTTAAAATAAGGATACTTTAGGCAATTAAAAAAATTTGACTAATTGGGAAGTGAAAAATTAGTGGCAAAAGTATCCAAAAGTCAATAAATATGAGGCGATGTATTTTTCTGTTCTTTTGGCGGATTTTGGTCACTTTTTTTCTTTTTTGTATAGTGCAATGCTATCACATCACTACCTAATACACATTTTTATGCTCATCCAACTATCTAGCATTTCTATCATTTGAATTGGACGAAAAAAATATGTCACCTTGTATTTATTAATTTTTGATACTTTTACCGCTATCTTTTAACTTAAGACTCGGGTCACTTTAGTTGGTCAATGTTTTAGTACTTTTACCGCAATTATCGTTTTAAAAAGTATGCTTAAGATGTTGGTCAATGAGCTTTGGCCCACCTATCACTTTTACTTTACATATATTTTATATATGATGAGAGAGATTTATTATAGTATAATAAGTCTCTGCATGTTTTAGCACCAAAAAATGCATGATAATTGAATTGTGAGTGTTCATGTGCATATACATAGTTGGTTTGGTATTATTGTGATAATATATATATTCATTGCAAACAAAACAATATATTTTTTTAAAATCACTACACAACAATCTAAATTGCTTTTAAGTTAGAAAATAATTAATTAAATTACTCACTCGGTGTGACAACATAGTTATAGATTATTGAATCTAAATAGGTTGTTATCAGAGTGAGCTGCATCATTGCTTTCTTTTGAATGATAAAGATATTACTGTGTTTAATTAATCAGAAACTGTGATGAATATTACTGATGTGTGATTATATGATTAACTAATAATGATGCATAAAGGCATGGTTTATAACTAGTGAAATTGATTGCTATCTTTCTTTAATACTTTAAAAAAAATACTAATCTTTAAAAGTGGTCCAAAACTACCCAAAGTTTGCTTGCTTCCATCTTTATTTCCTATATTTATTATTGTTTTCTTTGATCATGACAATTTGTTTTAAGGAAAATATGGAATTTTCATAACTCATTAATCACGAAATAAATATTAGACCCTTTAAAAAAAAAAAAAAAAAAAAAAAAGAAGATGCAAAGTCTGGCGGGGAATCAATCCTAACAGTATAGCAAGTAGATTTGAAACCAATAAAATAGATAAATAGTATGAGTTTAGCTGAATTATATCTTTTAATTAGTATAAACCTTCTTTTCGTTGTAGGAGGTATTTTTCCTTCATTTGTTGCTAATCGGATTCAAATGTGCATGGAGTATGATGAAGCCGCTTTATTAGAAGAAGCTCATAGGTGATCGCAACAACCTTTCGCTAGCACCGAGCAGGGAATCACTCTGTAAATTAATTATTAAAAAAAAAAAAGAAACCGCTACTAATCTTCCTTTGTCGTCGTAAACACAACCCACAATTCTATTGATGTCGTTGTCGTCTCCGTATGTCGTATCAGCATTGAGATTCTCCAGATTGGACGTTGGAAGAGACCTGACACATTAAACTTTCGAAGAGATCTTGTGACCGAATTGAATAAAAAGTAATTTTTAGAGAGAGTAGTCGTCCGTTCAAAGATTTTCTTCATTCCTGATTGCGTACTCTAAGTGTAGCTTATTTTTTAAGTATTTTAAATATGACAAGTTGTGTACAAAATAAAAAAATGATCTCTTAATTAGATTTGCTCATGTAAAATTTTATTATCTTGTTGTGTTTCCAGTATCTTGTGAGCATCTAAGAGAGGGTCCGAGACAAAAGCTAAAGCATGCACAAGCTTAGGAAATCGCAGAAAAAATATACATCATGAATAAACTTTTGCTTCAACTTTCCTTTTGCCTTTTGAATTTTTTTTTTTTTTCTTTTTTTTTTCCTTCTATTTGTACAAAGTTTTTTTTTTTCAAAACCAAAAGGAAAAATGGCACCTAAAATTCTTAGCTTGATTGGGAATTAATTATATGAACATGGATAAACACATGCTCATTTCTTAAAGTGATTTTCACTCGAAGTCCTCACGCGTCCACTCAATTTAGGTCTAGTCTAAACATAACTATCTTTTAATTAATTAATTAATTAATTAATTGATTGATTATAATCATTAAAAGCTCAAACTAAGGTCAGTCAGTTAGATTTTGGAATGTTGGACTTGGAATCGGTCTCAAATCAATGTGAATGGGGTCAAATTTTTCGACTCCCACTTGATTACTTCACCTTTATGAAGAAGAAGAAAAGTATTGTTTCAAAGAAGATTCATTGATAAATAATTAAATAAATGTCAAAAATATAAGAAAGGGCCTTTAGGCTTTAGTTTTAAAACTAAAAATATGAGTGATATTCAATAAATAAATTAAAATAGGGATGGGCATTGGAGTGAGTGTTTCTTGGAACTTGTCAGAAATGGGGCCTCTAATATTATTACACGTATGAAGAAAACTTAATTATTGTACTTTGATTATATATTTTATTTTCTCGTATATATTATGCTCAAGCTAGGTCTTGAGAATGTTAATTTGGTCGTGAATTGCTTTCAATTGCAGTGACTACACTCAGATCTCAGCATAAGTAAGCAGAAATGTACAATTCATCTTTTATGAGTCAAACCTCACCAATAACATAGAAAGATAGTCCCTAAAATATCTTCACAAATTCTTAAATATTTATTTACAACTTCAGAGTATTTCTTATTATCTAGAGGGAAACATAGTTATTGATCTATTTGTTGGTTTTGATACTCCGTATTTGAGTCAATATTGGTAGTATACGCATATCCGGATTTTACTTCGTCTTGTGTAACTTCAAGTTACGAGTCCTGTTTCTCTTTTTGTGTTTCTCAAGTGCTAAATTACTTGACATTCGAGTTCACTTTGCAAGATTTTGAGCTTCCATCTTTTATTTAAAAAAAAAATACCAATCAAAGATTATTTATTTAAACTTATATTAATAATGTTAGAATATATATATATATATTATTTATGGAAAGTTGTTATATTTCATCTCAAACGGATTAAATTCATTTCAAAGTTCTATAGAAAACTAATTATTTTCTTTAGCCTTATTTACTGAATATGTCTATTTTTATTTTCTTCAATATTAGTAGAGAATGACATGCTTGATTAGGAGATGTAGCAATATATAAAAATCAATACATGGTACTTTAATCTAGCTCGATTAGTCTCAGAAATCGGAGTACAAAATCCTCCTAATTTAATATATAAATCACACCTCGTATATGAATTAGCATGGAGTCAGGGGTGACCCAGAGCAGGGCAGTCACGTGTTCATGCTCAAATTTTGAGCTCTTATAAATATTTAATCTATTTTTCATTAAAAAAAATGTTAACACATGAGCTGTTTGGCAATTTTATAATTTTCATTTGTTTTTTTCTTCTAGCTTTCCTTTTGATTTTATACATTGATATAATTGAAAAATAAGTGCCTTGTTATATTAGACACGTGTCTAAGTCACGATAGTGTTCTACTGAGTTGAGTAAATACACACAAAAAATAGAAAATACTAATAAATAAATAACTTTCCCTACTAAATTTTGTTGCCCAAAGTCCCAAACGACATGAATCCCTATGTTTTAATTAAGGGTTATGACGATGAAAATACTTAAAATTTGGTAAAAAAAAAACCTCTCGTGTACTTAAAATTTAAAAGTAGTGGCAAAAGTATCTAAAACCTCTCATTCTCGTAACGCAGTTAACCTACCCGTTAACTCTGACCACATCAAAAAATGTTAGTTGCTGACAGAGCAATTTTTTGCCATTTGGGGTTTAATTCGTTGTTTTGTCGTAAACGAGGCTGATGTGGGCTCGTCCACGTGGCAAAAAATTGCTATGTCAGCAACCCACGTTTGTCCACGTGGCCAGAGTTAACGGGTAAGTTAACTGCGTTATGAGAATGGAGTGGTCAACGCCCCAAATATGATGTTTGGTATTTTTACCACCACTTTAGGTACACGAGGGATTCTTTGACCAAACTTTGAGTATTTTCGCATTCGTTAACCCTTTAATTAACGTACACTCACTCTTATTATACCATATGTAACCACAAAGTGATCACATGATTCCATAACTATTGCACTCAAACTATAAACTAAAAAAAATTATTAAAAAAAAAACCATAAACATAAACATGTTACCATACCAACACTGAATTGTATAATAAACATTATCTATATGTGTCCGACCATAATACACTCTTTATTCCCGTGTGCTTGTTTTATTTATAAACATCTCTTCTCTTCCTTTTCCCTTTTAATTCTCTGTCGCTCCTCACAAGGTCTTGCCCACATTCCTCCTCCTTGGACACATGGGTATCTATATCTAAATATATATATATATATGGGAACTTCAATAAATATGCTCGGTGAAGTAAGTTGGAACGAAAAAGTACTCGTTTTTAATAAGTTTCAAATCTATTCTCCAATCTCATTTTTAACCCAACCCATGGTTAAACTAACCAACCCAAAAAAAACCCCTCTCTCACCTTGTTTCCTCCCATTTCAGCATGAAAAATAAATTCAAACCCCACCCTCTCGCTTCCCCTCCCCCTCCCGTGCTTAGGTCTCCTTCACCTTCTCTCTGTCTATTCTTCTCTGCCTCCGACAACTCAGGCGAAGCTCCAACTCCGGCCAACGTGAAGCTCCTCGGACCCAGGCGAAGCTCCGTCTCTGACCCAAATGAAGCACCTCGGACCAATGCCACCCGGCTTCGACCCGACCTTTCTGCACGTTGCTGCAGCACACCGGTGGAGCGATGCCACGCCACGACGACTCCGACTCTGACCCACGGAGATGCCGCGTCAGAGAAGCTCCGATATGGACATGGAGGAGCTCGAGCTCGGGTCCTTCGAGGCTGAGCTCTAAGAAGACGACGAAGACGAGGAGGACAAAGACGGAAGCTTGCTTTTGCCATTTGAGAAGATGAAGGAGTGGCTGGAGAAGCGGCCACGTGGGTTTGGAGAAGGTAGGGTCTACGATACAGGGGTCGAGGACCAACTGCTCGACGAAATGCTTCAAAGCGGCAAGGCCCAGTCCATCTCGTTTCCTGATCTTTCTGCTAAATTTGGTACTTTCTCTTGCTGAATTATAGTTCTTTGGTGTTTGGTAGAGCGAGAAGATGTTGATAGTGATGTTCGTTTCCTTTTTTTTTATCTTTGCTTCTTGCTAGCTCTTGGCATCAACAGCTCCGCGTTAAACCTCAAAAGGCTTAAAAAAATTAATTATAGTCGCATGCCAAGTGTTCGACGCAAGTTTCGTTAGAAATGTCGTGTCGTTTACGGCATTGATAACCGGTTGTGCTTCATCTGGTCGGACAGAGGAGGCCCATTAGGTGTTCAGTGCAATGCCCGTGAAAGACGTCGTCGCTTGGAACGCGAAAATGTCGGGTTATGCACATAATGGTCGGGTTGTGATTGAATACACTTTTGTTGTTAAGTTAAATACTTAAGTGATTTTATTTCAAAGTTTAATGAATTTCCTATTTTTAAGTGATTTTATTTCAAAGTTTAATGAATTTCCTATTTTTAAGTGATTTTATTTCAAAGTTTAATGAATTTCTTATCTTGAAGACGAGCTGTTGAAAACTATGTCGGGTTTTGATGATGTCGTGCTAATCGATCAACTAATGTTAAATTCCCTCGCGATTTTTCGTTGCCAATAAAGTTGAAAAATAAATAAAGTTGTTCAATAAATATAAGTAACTATTAATTAATTTTGAAAAATATATAAAGTTGTTTAATAAATATAAGTAAAAAAAAACTGTGTAACCTCGTTCTTAAAACTGTGTACATAGGATTTAAAACTGTGAAAAAAAATTGTGGTACGCGTTTGCAAAAACTGTGTACATGGGATTCAAAACTGTGAAAAAAAAAATTGTGGTACGCGTAGGCAAAAACTGTGTATATGGGATTTAAAACTATGTAAATTTTAATTAGATTCGTACAATTTAATTAAAAAATTGTTGCCCCGGGAGGCAAAAACTGTGTATATAGGATTCAAAACTGTGAAACTTTTTATTAATTTTTGAAAAATAAATAAAGTTGTTGAATAATTTAGGCACACAGTTTGGAAATCCATTTACACAGTTTTTGTCTTGGAGGACAACAGTTTATTAACCTTATTTATTCACCAAAAAATACGAAATAAATTTAATCTTTCAAACTTTTCAAAAAAATGTACAGTTTTAAAATCCACTTCAACAGTTTTCTCCTTCAGGGTGTACAGTTTTTCCTATACAATTTTACGGGATATAATTTAGGCACACAGTTTGGAAATCCATTTATACAGTTTTGGTCTTGGGGGACAACAATTTATTAACCATATTTATTCACCAAAAAACACGAAATAAATTTAATCTTTCAAACTTTTTAAAAATATGTACAGTTTTCAAATCCACTTCAACAGTTTTCTCCTTCAGGGTGTACAGTTTTTCCTATAGAATTTTACGGGTATATAATTTAGGCACAAAGTTTGGAAATCCATTTACACAGTTTTGGTCTTGGGGGACAACAGTTTATTAACCCTATTTATTCACCAAAAAACACGAAATAAATTTAATCTTTCAAACTTTTAAAAAAAATGTACAGTTTTAAAATCCACTTCAACAGTTTTCTCCTTCAGGGTGTACATTTTTTCCTATACAACTCTACGGGATAAAATTTAGGCACACAGTTTGGAAATCCATTTACACAGTTTTGGTCTTGGGGGACAACAGTTCATTAACCTTATTTATTCACCAAAAAACACGAAATAAATTTAATCTTTCAAACTTAAAAAAAATGTACTGTTTTAAAATCCACTTCAATAGTTTTCTCCTTTAGGGTGTACAGTTTTTCCTATACAATTTTACGGAATATAATTTAGGCACACAGTTTGGAAATCCATTTACACAGTTTTGGTCTTGGGGGACAAAAGTTTATTAACCCTATTTATTCACCAAAAAACATGAAATAAATTTAATCTTTCAAACTTTTTTAAAAAATGTACAATTTTAAAATCCACTTCAACAGTTTTCTCCTTCGGGGTGTACAGTTTTTCCTATACAATTTTACGGGATATAATTTAGGCACACAGTTTGAAAATCCATTTACACAATTTTGGTCTTGGGGGACAACAGTTTATTAACCTTATTTATTCACCCAAAAACATGAAATAAATTTAATCTTTCAAACTTTTAAAAAATATGTACAGTTTTAAAATCCACTTCAACGGTTTTCTCCTTCAGGGTGTACAGTTTTTCCTATACAATTTTACGGGATATAATTTAGGTACACATTTTGGAAATCCATTTACACAGTTTTGGTCTTGGGGGACAATAGTTTATTAACCTTATTTATTCACCAAAAAACATGAAATAAATTTAATCTTTCAAACTTTAAAAAAAAATGTACAGTTTTAAAATCCACTTCAATAGTTTTCTCCTTCAGGGTGTAGTAACCCTATTTGTTCACCAAAAAACACTAAATAAATTTAATCTTTCAAACTTAAAAAAAAATGTACAGTTTTAAAATCCACTTCAACAGTTTTCTCCTTCAGGGTGTACAGTTTTTCCTATACAATTTTACGGGATATAATTTAGGCACACAATTTGGAAATCCATTTACACAGTTTTGGTATTGGGGGATAATAGTTTATTAACCTTATTTATTCACCAAAAAACATGAAATAAATTTAATCTTTCAAACTTTAAAAAAAAAATGTACAGTTTTAAAATCCACTTCAATAGTTTTCTCCTTCAGGGTGTACAATTTTTCCTATACAATTTTACGGGATATAATTTAGGTACATAGTTTGGAAATCCATTTACACAGTTTCGGTCTTGGGGGACATCAGTTTATTAACCCTATTTATTCACCAAAAAACATGAAATAAATTTAATCTTTCAAACTTTTAAAAAAAATGTACAGTTTTAAAATCCACTTCAACAGTTTTCTCCTTCAGGGTGTATAGTTTTTCCTATACAATTTTACGGGATATAATTTAGGGACACAGTTTGGAAATCCATTTACACAGTTTTGGTCTTGGGGGACAACAGTTTATTAACCTTATTTATTCACCAAAAAACATGAAATAAATTTAATCTTTCAAACTTTTTAAAAAAATGTACAGTTTTAAAATCCACTTCAACAGTTTTCTCCTTCAGGGTGTACAGTTTTTCCTATACAATTTTACGGGATATAATTTAGGTACACAGTTTGGAAATCCATTTACACAGTTTTGGTCTTGGGGGACAACAGTTTATTAACCCTATTTATTCACAAAAAAACATGAAATAAATTTAATCTTTCAAACTTTTAAAAAAAATGTACAGTTTTAAAATCTATTTCAACAGTTTTCTCCTTCAGGGTGTACAGACTACAATTAAATAGACTACAACAAGAATCCCAAAATCGACTGTTTATAACGAATTGTTTTCAACAATTACATTTAAATATTGGTGCTGCGGTACTTTGAGGGTTGCCCATAGCGAAGACTGATTCAAACTCGACCAACGACAACGACCCCGATACAAGCCCACGATTCCGTCACTCGCGAGGGTTTTCCGGCAAACCACTTCAGGTACCCCGAACAATTCTGTGTAAACAAATAAACTTTCTAATTGAGACATATAAACAAACACTTTGTGTGCATTCAACCCAAACAAAATTCTGTATAAAATCATCCTTTAAAACTTGTTCCTGTACACAATTTATGTGTAAATTGCAACAAAAAACAATTAATAATAATATGAACCGCTCTTCGGTACATGCTCATCCCATTCGGCAAATTCACTGTCAAATTGACCAGCCCGTCCTCTCCTCCTCCGCCTCGTCGCTTCCACCCGTCGGAGGACACCTGGAAGAACATGGCATCTCTGATCCTCGCATCCGATTCCGCCCTCGCCTCCTCGAACTCCCGCCGCGAAACCACCGGTAGCCCGACGTGGTTGAGGAACGCCCGGAACTTTGGGTGCTCGAGGCTGCTCAACGACACCGCGCCGCACGACTCGTAAACCCACTCGGAGAGAATATTCATGGCGGATTCGACTTGCGACCGCGTCAACGCCGGCCCCGGCGAGATTTTCGGGCTCTTGAGCCTCTTCACGCTCACCTCGAGCATCGCCAGAGCTCCCAAGTCACCCCTCCCGCCGGAGAGCGCAAAATGCTGCGGCGGGGACGAGGCGAGAACGACGTCACCGCTGCCGCAGACGGCCGAGAGCGGGGACACATGGAGCGACGAAGGCGCCACCACCGCCACCGCAGCAGCAGCCGATTTGAGAGACGCCGACGACGAAGCGTTCCGCTTCCGGGAGTTCGCGGCAGGGACGAAGGTGGAGATGGGCGTGGGCGCGGCGGAGGAGGAGGCGAAGTTGGGGAATTTTTTTTTATTATTTTTTTTTTCAGTTCTGATAGGTCGTGGGCAAGCTGGGGAGAAAGAGAAAGTGAGATAAAAAGGGGTGGTTAGTTTAACTCAAGGGTGTGGTTAAATGAGGGCTTGGGGAATAAATTTGAAACTTATTAAAAACGAGTACTTTTTTGTTCCAACTTACTCCACCAGACATATTTATTGAAGTTCCCATATATATATAAATATAAGGTATATTCGTAGTGTTTTGTGAGGAATAATGAGAAAGAGAAGCTCCAATATTGATGAAGAAATAGAAAGGAAAAAAATGGATAATAGTGATTGAAGCAGAAGAAAGCAATGGTGATCACATGGGTTGGGTTTGTGGGGCAAAATTGTAGTTGAGTAGAATTGGCTTTTAAGAGTGGTGCACATCAACGGATTCAATATCTCATTCTCATTTCCAACATCTATCTTCTCTATTTCTAACTTAATGTCTCTACACATTTATATATTTATTTCTTTAATATCTATTTTTTGTTCTTCTTCTTCTTTCCTTGTTTGTAAAAGAGCTTATTGTCAATTTTTCATTTTTTTTAATAGAGTGACGCTATCGACCAATTTTTTTTAATAGAGTGACGCTATCGACCAAGGCACAATGCACTATCGCATTACTATATATATTTAGTGTAAGAACATGTGGTATTATTGGCCAAGTTTACATATATGTAAATGGGGCAATCATTTTGATTCTCATGTGGTTTGAACATGTGACCTCTTGGAGAGGTGAGTAGTGATGCTACCGCTAGGACAATAAACTTTAGCTTTAGACTTTACCAATTGAATTGGTAGTTGAATTGAAAGTATGTGTTAATAATCCAAAGAAGTTTCTTTTCTTTGTCAATTTTTATCAACAAACTTCAAGGGGGCCCGACAGGGTGAGATAAGGATGTTCCAAAGGTGATTTTCTTCATCATTTTTTTCTTCTTCTATTTTTTACTTCTTACTTAAAAGAAATAGACGAGATACTCATTTATCTATACACTTTTTTTTAAAGTAAGTGTATCAAAATGAATAACTTTTTAAAAAAGATTGTACAAAATAGGTATTTCGTTAATAAATTCTTTTTTAATTGTATGTCTGAAGAATTTGATTAAGGTTGGTAATTTCCAGCTCCAAAACACAGTGTTGTACAAAGTATAAGAACTAGTTCAGTGTTGTTAACTTCTAAATTTGTGATCTTGAATTAAAGAAAAGAGCATCACGAATGTATGAACTAGTTCAGAGTTCAGACAGTTGTCGAATACTTGAAAAAGTTCAATAAAGAGAACGTTACATGAACAACTAATTCATTGATTACATGAAAATAAACTTGTGATTATTTAATTGGAGTCCCATGACATAAAATAAATAAATAAACACTTAACTTATAAAAACAATGTAAGAATTAGAGGAAATGCTCTTTTGACTACCGATCTTTATGTTATTTTCCAAGAAAATGCTCAACCACAATATGTATGTATATCTATATTTATATATAATATGAATATGTAAAGCAAACAAAATATGAGAAAGCAAGAAGAACTCCCATCCTCTAAAGATTAACGCGTAGATTTCATAATACTAATATCGAAATATCACATGTCGACGTTACGAATTTAAATTTTGTATATTTTCTACGAGCATAGCCGAGAGAGTTTGTCGGAGAATGTTTTCCTTATAACCTCTCTCTTGAGTTTGAGCGCTGCGGTGACAAGGCCGGATTCTGGAGTCCACGGCTCGGAAAGCAGCTTGATTTTCGCGGGGATTTCAAACCTCTCAAGACGAGCCTTCTTCGCTTCCTGTAATTATGCTCACGATTACGGAACTTTGAATTCGAATTCTGATAAAGCATGGATCAACTTCTTATTGTGTGATTTCAAATTGATGGAAAAAAATGGTACCTTTATTAGTGACCCTTGCACTTCCTTGACCGTTTCTTCCTTCTCGCACAAGTCAGAGACGTCGGTGAAAGCTATTCCGCTCTTCAAGGCCCAGTTTTCAAGTGCGCTGTGAGAAGCCACCACGAGAGCCACACAGTAACTGTGGAAAGGATCGGCGTGAACCATGATATTCTCGACGTAGGGGCTCACAGATAGAGCAGCCTCAACCTGTGGGATATGAAATTTGCGATGGATTAATTTTGGTTTTAATTACATATTAGGAGGATACATGAAATTAAATAAAAGTGCATGTGCTAATTAAACATGTTTAAGATTTACTGGTTAGATTAACAATTAGTTACGAAAACAATGATAAATGCCAAGAAACTTCGTGAATGATCGTACCTTTCCCAGTGAGACATACTCTCCGTGCTGAAGTTTGACAATGTCCTTTCTTCGATCAATTATCTCAAGGCAACCATCGGGATGAAAACGCCCAATGTCGCCTGTGTAGAACCACCTAACGCCTTTGCCGTCAACCTTTTTAAACAAATCATGGGTACTTAGCAAAGTTTTGAAAATTATTTAATAATGAACTAAAAAAAAAATGGTTGACAATCTACCTTGTAGGATTCTTTGGTTTTTTCTTCATTTTTGAAGTAGCCAAGTGTAACGTTTGGGCCACCAATCACTATTTCTCCACGAGGCATTGGTGAGTCGCTGATTAGATATCCGCCTTCGGGCCAATCGATTAACTGGATTAAAGTAAATATTAGGATAAATTTTTAAGATAAATAAAGCTTATGTAGTAACCAAAACTCGTGATACGTTTCATAAATTGATAAAAGTAAAATCTAAAGGAAATAATTGAACTTTTAAGACTAACAGCATTAACATGAAACAATTTTGTAAACCCTGAAATTTTTGCTTGTCAATTTCTTTTTTAATATTTCTAACCTTAACAAATGAGCACGGAAGTGGTGCTCCAACACGCCCAACAGAGGTATCATCAAATTCCGAAAATGTTCCCCCGGCACAGGTTTCTGTGAGACCATACCCTTGACCAATCGGAACACTGCAGTTTTTAACACAGTTAGATTGCTAGCAGCAGCATCTTCGTGAGCGAAAAATAGTTTGTTTCTTAAGGAACCCTGGATGTTGTACATATCACGTTATATTTCCTTGTAACTGGAATTCAGATCGCCGTAATATATTGGAAATGAAATATTCAAACTAATATGGAAAAATCAATTGTGGATTAGCTTGTGCAATTGGTTTTCAATTGCTTATAATTATCAGCCTAAAACCAGAGCCAATACTAAATAAGTTTCTAAAGTAAGCATAATTTTTATCAATATTTCTATTGCCATGAGAAAATGTAGTCCTTACTATTATTAATGACTACAAGAATCAGAAAATACTAACCCGAGACAGATGTTGATGAATCTTTGAGTATCAGCCGAAAGAGGGGCGCCACCTGATAGCACAAAACGAACACGGCCCCCGAGAATAGCCCGAACCTTTTTAAACACAAGAAGATTCCATAGATGCTTTTCTATTCCCCACGCCCCAAACCAGCTGCCATTATGAACTGCCGAGAATCTACGAGAATATGCCAAGTCAAACAACTTCTTCGACGCTCCCCCCTTGGAATTTACCTGGATGTTATAGAAAATCAGGACAGCATAAATGAAAATCAAAACCGGAAATATATCTTTACGCGAATAAGTTTACCTTAATGTTTCTTTCATTCTTTCTTAGTATTTATATAGATCATAGTGATAGTATCGTACAGTTCATGCGGTACCATGCAGATTGTAAAACCTTAGGATTAATATTTTATTCTATAAGGACTTGATAGCATTTGGTTTTGTTTACTTCTCTGTTATCTTTATAGATTCTAGAATATTCTTGTTAGGTATAAATATTCTAAAATGATCTTATTCATCTTAGTTAGATACAAAATAATGCTCTGTCATTAATTTTATCCATTTCTTTTAGTCTTCATTTATAGATACTTCCTCTTCATATTTACACAAACCTTCTTGATAACTCCCTCTCGAACGCGATCAAGAATGGCAGGAACAGCCGTCATTAGAGTTGGCATTAGCATGGAGGCATCTCCTTTTGTCCCTTTCTTTATCTTGTTTGACGTATCCGTTAGTGTCAACGGTGACCCATAGCCTATAGCACTTCCCACGGCCGCAATTACATGCTTCAACATCAACAGAAACAATAAGGATATGAACATTTACTATATGTTAGTTATAGAAACACCGACATACATTATGGATGCATTTCCCATACCTCTGCTGCCAGTTCAAGGATATGAGCAAGGGGAAGATATGCCAAGTAGACATCATTGCTTTGAATGTTGGGAACAATTGTCATGACAGCAGAAACTGTAGCTAGGACATTACCATGCGTCATCATAACTCCCTGTATCGAGCATATGAGGAGAATGCAGATAAGTTATGTGATTGGCTAGATTATCCATTTTACTAAGCCGTAAGAAGCGACAGCCAAACAACTTTCTCACACATACACACAGTTGTAGAATTAGGTAAAAAATTGAAAAATATCAAAATTTGGCTTCAAAATTTTAAAGTCTAGAATTTCCTCTGTATGTATTGGCAAGTGAAGGGTTAACGGAAGTAAAATGCTTCATACCTTAGGCAATCCAGTGCTCCCACTTGTATACATAATGACAGCAATATCAGCAGGAAGAGGTAATTCCGCTTCAATAGGTTGCTCTCGACCAAGTTTTTCCACTTCCCCAAACAAAGCTATGCTCCAATTACCGCTCTGCTGAATAGATGAGGCAATAGATGGGATCTCGTCGTCCATGCAAATTATACGTTTCACCGTGTCAAGTTGACCACTCACTTCCGCAAGTTTCTTCAGTTCTTTGCTCCCACAAACAACGGTTGTCACTTCTGTCTGAAGAGATTAAAATGTTAAATGATAATGAGAGCTGAGAAGATAGTGAAGAACAGAATTGGAACTAGCGAGTACAAAGACATTGCATGGGTATATTATAGTATTACATAGAAGAACCGCAAATGAAAGCAACTTACATTCTTATAAACTTTTTCGTCAACCATATATCTTAAAGCTGAAGATAACAATGGTGGTCAAATATATAGAGAGCGGGGGAGTAGGCGTACCTCGTTTAACAAGTGGCAGATGGCTTCTTCCCCCAACGATGCATACATGGTAACAACAGTGACATTGCGTCTGAAACAAGCCTAACAAAAGAAAAAGAACCCCTCATCGATTATTGCATTCACATCTGTTTCTGAACTGAATATCATAAGTTTAAGTAATATTAACATTCCCGTCAGTATTAATGTGGGGCATGTGCAGCACGAGCAACTCCAGATCGTATATATGTCTTAACAGAGAATATTTCCCAATCTTAATAAAATTTGGAGAAAAACAATCATAAACTGAGTTTCAAACTAAGGAGAAATCATATATAGAAACAATACAAAGCATATTCCACTTGCAAACTACCTGTAATGCAATAAACCATTCTTCTCGGGTGTCGGCGAAGATAGCTACTCGCTCCTCCTTTCTATGGCCGATGTGAGATAAGCCAGAAGCAAAGTTGCACACTGCTTCAAATGCTTTTCCATAAGTAAGCCATTCATATTCTCCTAAATGAAGCTTCTCAAAGGATTTCCCATCAGCTGTTTGTTCAATCTCCCTTGAGATTAGCTTGCGGGTCCCAAGGAAACACTTATCATGGTACTTCTTGCATGAATTCTCAAAAAGCTCAGCAAGAGTTGAGATTCCTTCCCATGCTGTTTGCACGGTGTAAGTGAAACGGCGGTTTCGAACCCCGTAAACCCCTTCAACATCAACTGGCAGACCTCGTTTCTTTGCAGTCTTTGAATTTCGAAGAATAAGAGTAACGACAAGCGGAACGACGACGCCGGCAATATATGGAGTCATCCTTCAAATTTTGGTTTATTGCCAACAGAATCTCACGTTGAACCCTGCTAATTTAGCCAATAAGTGTCACACTTAGCAACAAGACAAACAATATTAATGAACCGAGTAAGTAACACAAGTAAGTCCACCTACGGTCATATTACACAAGAAAAAATGTCTTTTCACCAATGCTAAATCAAGTTAGAGACAACTATTCACAAGTTGATAGGAATCAAACCAATAATCAAGGGAAATAAAAACGCGTTACATAAACGAAACCCTCATCTCTAATCCGAGACTGAGACCGGAAAACTCTCCTAATGATGTTCAATAGGAAGTTTCCACTAATCAAACATAAAGAAAAACTATAATCGAGGCACCCTATTGTAAGAACAAAAACCATAATCCTATAATTATTGTAAATAAATCTAATACCCTTAAATTATAAAAGACATTACTAAATAACAGCATTCATTCCAACATTTCGATTATCCTAATCTACTAGTTGTCCAATTATTAAGACTAATTTAAAGAATAAATGTGAAGCTAAAATAGACTGAAAAGGGTCACTTAAGTGCTTATATAATTAACATACACACCAACTACTGACAAATTATCAAAAGTATTGTCCTATACAGACGTTCCTTCTTCATATTATATGAAAATCAACGCCATGATTTTACAATGAAGCCTGACCTCCATTCATGACATGCTCAAGCTTATTCCGAGCAACAAGAATAGCAACACTTCTATACACTTAGATGAGAGTACAAACTCTTGATGCATTATTCCTTGAACCTTAAATTACTCAAAAGAGCTCGTCATCTCCTGACTAATCTTGCTCGGAGCTCAACAAACACGGGCATTGAATCGAAAACGCAGAGACGAACACGAGGAAACGATTTGAGAAACGTCAAATCGGTCGATTCTTCAACGAGAGAAGCGATTGGGAGAAGGAAGTACCTGGAAACTCGATCTGAGATCAGCGCTCCGAATCGCCGGAGAGAATCGAGCGAGGGTTGTTCGCAGAGGTATCGAAGACCGATATATACACCTATATATATATATAGAGAGAGAGAGGCGGAAAATCCGAGGAAGAGGAAGTTTGGAGTTTCAGTTGAGCGAAGGAAGCTGATTTCCATTTCATGCTTATTTTGTCTTTTATTTATTAATTTTTACATTTATTATAAATAATTAATATTTGCTTGTTGTCATTCGATCCAACATATGGCCCACACTGAACATATTGATTAAAATTTAAATGCAATGCAGAGAATAGAGATTACTTGCCAATTCGGAAATAATACCATTTGAGATTCAAAATAAATTTAATATACTAAGTCAAATATTAATACTAAAATCAAATTGATTGGATTTGTTAGCTAATATTAAGTTAAAGACCATTTTATATTTCCATTCAAAATACAACGTATCAACGTTACTTAAAAATGGGTTAATAGCCGTTTAATTTTTGTGACATAAATTCATTTTTTTCACAGCAAAAAAATTGGATGCTCGCAGTTTTAATTGTATAAAACCATGTTACCTACTGCGAAAATGAAAAATATTGACGTTGTTATTATTAACATTATTAAAATTTACCTAAAAGAGTTCATTCTTTGTAATTAATTTATTTTCATTAAGAATTCAAACCAAACCTTTTAATAAGTCTGAATCCCATTGATGGTGGTGATTAAAAAAGTTGAGTGGGAGCTATCTGTTGGAGAACGGAGAGCCGTACACGTGGCAGTGGAGGGTGGGCATGGGAAGATCTGAGCCGTGGAATGAGGATGTGGTGCATGCATGAGGTCCAGATGGCAAGCTGAATGCCATTGGTTGCCTTGCGTATCTCAACTTCTCATGCAAACCCATGTAGTGTAACGTTCTTTTCTTTCTTTCTTTTTTTTTCTTATTATTTATTTATTTATTTATTTTATTCATGTATGAGCAAAATATATATAATCATTCATGACGTGACGTCATTCGAAAGAAGAAGTTAAATGGATATAAAATGCTATCGACGACGAAGTAAAAAAGAATACATAAGCGTGTTTGATTTTATGTTTATATTTATATTTATATATATATATATATGACCTTTTGTGTAGATATCATATAACATACAGTCTTGTGTATGCTAAATAATTTAGCATTTATGTAAAAGACTAATTTACCATCTAAATTATAATGAAATGTTATGTTATTAGTGTTTTTGTAGGTATTATTTTCTATGTACTAATTGATACGACTTGGATCTTGTCAATAACCTCCCATCCTATTCACTCGATGAAATTAAATTTAAATTAAATAGAAAATGGATAGACAAACATTAGATGATCTCACCAAGACCTTGTCTAATTAAAAAAGCGTGCACGCAAAAATGTCTTGTGTAAATATACTACTTCTCTATAGATGATGATGTCATACACTTAGTCTCGCGCTTTTATAAGTGGCGGAACCAGCATTTAATAGTGGGGACGAATGTTTTTTTCTCAAATGTCAAACATATGGAATATAATGTCAAAATTTATAAGTTCCATTACAAAGTCAAGGCGAACCGTATTACAGCAACACATCGAGTCAACGGATTCTTGTTTTTTTTTTTCTGAAAAAAGTTCATATTGTTTGGAAGAAACCACAATGAACTAATGTAACATCACAGAAAACACACGGCCAAATTATTGAAAAAAAATAAATTTAAACATCAAAATAAAAAACGTCTCTTAAGCAATATTATTAAGTGTATAGTAGAATCGACGATAAATTGTATATCTATGTATAATATCTATTCAAATAGCGATTCAATGATGATTACATTAGGTAAATCATAATCATCGTGTGACTAGTTAAATCTGGACTTTTCAATTGAAAAATATCAACACTAATAGAATCGGCGTAATAATTTTTGTATAGGTGATATACAATGTCAATAAATCAACTGGAATGTTAATAATATAAGGGAAAATGAGGCAAAATGCCCACATTTGCGGCTCAAAGTTTAAAAAAATGTTCATTTTTGTTTTTGGTAATCATAATCACTAATAAATTAAAATATGGACTAATTTGCCCCTATATTTTTAAATCACTTTTAAAATTAAATCACTGTTAATATTTATTCATTTTTTTAATTTAATTAAAAAAACAAATATTTTCCTTAAATGTAGCAAATTAAATAATTGATTAATCTTTATCCTTCCTTTTCAAATTTACCCTCCTTATTAATCAGTATTTTAACGATTAAAAAAATCTTTTTTTTTTCCTTCAAACTTTTGGTCCCTATTAATCAGTACATCCACCTGGATAAATCCTCTTAATTACAGTTTCGTATTTATAGTTACGAATTTGCAATTTTATTAACTTGTAAATATATTTACGAAATCTATTAACCTGTAAAAAACTGTAAATATATTTACAAAATATTTTTAAACTGTTGAGCTATAAATGTTTTTACGAAATTTTAATAAATCCTCTTAGGCTTTCAATAAAATAAATGAGTATTGAAACGAGTGAAACGCATAAATCGAAACGGCCCAAAATCATAAGAAGATATTAGTGTCGCATGCTGTTTTTACTAATCAGATTAACACCATGGTGGAAAATAAGAAAAGTAATCCGATAAAGGAATGCTTGCATCAAGTGAACAATTTTTTATTTTTTTTTTTTTTACTTTTCTGTGATCCCGGAGGAGGATTTACGATTTTTTTTTATCTTCAAAGACGGGAGCGATCTCTGTTGGTTTACTCAATTATTTCAAAACAAAAAACTGAGCCAGTTGCGGTCCGGTTCATTTTATGGCAATCTGACTGGCATAATTCTAGGTAAGACGACTTTTGAAAAGATAATTAACTACAAATTGACGAACTTTTGCGGTCAATATTCTCGTACCAAACTGAATCCTATATATTTATACCATCACAAACCAAACCGGTAAATCCAATTCCGTGAAAACAGAGCCGGAAATTCTTCATCAGGACAAAATTCAAGCAGTACAAGTGCAGTTTCCGGTTTTGCCGGCAAAGAGAACAAGTGGGGTTTAGTCTCCCGCCATGTCTTTCTTTTCAAAACAACAACTTCTTTACAATTATACCGTGAACAACACTAATAGAAACCCTTGGATTTTCATTACACAAAATAAAACAGATAAAAGTATTACAGGATCACATGGTGAGGATTTTCGGCCCAGCCCGGTTCATAATATAAACCGGCTTTTAAATATATCATAGCATGCAGATTGACCATTTTTACCGATGACATTTGTGGACGGACCCACTCACTTAACACCTCTATGACGGCCTAGCGCCGCCAGTATGGTCTGAATCTCGGTGTGGTGGGGCACCGGTGAACATTTCCATCATGGTCCTTATTGTACCGGACACTTCCTCGGGCATTTCTCCGCTGAAATTGAGATTGATGTTACCATCAACTTGTACATCGTCAGTGCCGTCCATACCGTTATGACTGTGTTGCCTATTCTGCCCTTGGAAGGCATTGGAGGCCATATTCATGAACATGTTGGCAAAGTCAGGGGGCATTCCAGACATGTTGAACGGCATAGGCCCTGACTGCGTCGACCCAGCCTCGGTCTGACTCGATGAGCTGGCACTCTGTAAGAATAATGAGCAAAATGTTGTATTTTTCTTTTACATTTAAGTTATTCACACTTGATTCAATCCACACGTGTACATGCTATAATCATATTCAATCTAAATAAGAGATCTGTAATTAATTAGGGTGGCTTAAGGATGTATTTGTCATGGGATTAAGTTTAGATACCAATACGTAATTCCAAAATTTAACGAGGGGCTGAAACTATGAATTACCAATAAATATAACAATTTCATAACTTTTTTACCCATGAAATCTGTAAATAAATTCATAACCCAAAATTGATTCAATGTATTCAATCAAGGGTATGTTTTCTAACATCAGTTTCTTGATGATTAAATATTTTTTGGGATCATGTTATTACGGAGTTAGTATTCCAATAAAATTAGTCGCCGCACTAGGGAAAACAGATTATGATAACTTGAGAATTAAACTAATATATTACGTACATAGAGACCTATAAAAGTAGGTAGTGTATTTTACCTGATCGCGTTCCGTTCGACGCATTTCTTGCTCCGCGATCTATGATTAAGCAGATTTAGTGATCAACATAAGTGGAAAAATGTGTATAGAAAAGTAAAATATATACATGTACGTGTATATATATATAGAGAGAGAGAGAGAGAGAGAACCAACCCGAATATTTTCCCGGACAACTTGGTTACTTGGATCCAATTGCAGGGCTGAAAGGATAAAATCTTACATTGAGGAACATGGGTGCTGCAGTATTCGTCTCATCAAAATATTCCATATTTTTCATAGATCGGCGTAAGGAAACCGATTTTTTCAGGGTTAACTCAACAAAAGACATGGATAAGATTAATTCTACAATTTGAACGAAGAAAAAATATATAAACATAAGAGAAAATAAAAATATTTTGAGCGTAAGAACTGTAAAATCAAGAGCCGGGAAGAAGATTGATGGTACCGAATGATGCAATCACAATAAACGGAAAAGAAATATAAAAACAAATCAAATAATTATACCGCTTTACTCGCTCGAATTTCATGCCGTATATTCAATAATATAACATTCTAAAAGGATGATCCAAATTTCAAATGTTATGGGTTGTAAGCTTACAATTATCAGAGTTGTTGGAGTAAGTACTGACAAATAAGTCGAAGGCGCACCTTTCTTAAATCCTTTATTAATGGCATCAGCAAAATTTCCTTGACTAAAGTAAGCTGTTCCAAGACGACTGTACGCCTTGCTATAGTTCGGGTCTATTTCAATGGATTTCAGGCAATCTCTGATGGCGTCATTATATTTATGCGCTCGGGTATATGCAGCAGCCCTGAAACATGATGCTCAAGCTAATTAGTGTTAGATTTTTCACTTTCCAAAAAAGAGAAACCCAGAGGGTACATAATTGCTCCAATATTTTTTATATCTAATAGTTGTTTACATTTATAAAGCAAAAAGATACGTAGAACATAAAAATTAGCCGCTTATATTTGACAAAAAATACCAAACTCTACCTGATTTATAGACTAAAACAGATAATGTATGTTCGGGTAGAATTTATTAGCACCTGTTACAGTAGTAAACCGCATTGTTTCCGCAGAGGGCAATAGCGCAGTTATAAAGCTCAATTGCATCAAGAAAGAGCAAAGATTGCATCGCCTTATTACCTAAGGTACCACAAAAACAAAACAAAAAAGTCATGCAAAACCATCAACTCACAATAATTCTACGGGAACATATATTCAAGTACCTTGTGATTTTAAGGTCTCGGCCAAATTCTTTGTGTCGTATTCCTGGCATCCGGATTTTTCCATCTCCTGAAATAGTATATGAAAGCACATTTCATCAAGAAGTCTCTGGAAATGATCCGAAACGTTAAAGAGCCAGCGTATGAATCAATGCCATTGCCACATACATATATCTTTGGTATAAAACTTTTTTGAATAAATACAATATCGATAACATTCTTCCGATTACTTTAACAAAATAAGTGGATAAAGTGCCTATCATTAATATATAATTGATACAAAATTATATATATATATAGAGAGAGAGAGAGAGACGGTTAGGGCATCATGGAATAGTCGAGTTGCTTTCTCTACTTCGACTGGGTCGTCGCTTCCATCAGGCATAATCCTAAAGTACCGAATCTTCTCGAGTGCAGCAAAGAACTGTCCAAAAAGTTCATCTTTAGAAGGCCCTGCAAGTACATATTAAACATGATTGATATGTCCATTTAGAATTTTGTTTTACCGAAATAAGAAAGAAACATAGAGTTATGAACCTACCTAAGGCATGCGCTTTACTGGATGAATCGTCGGCCTGGTCAAATTTTAAACAATGAAATGGTAAATAACAGCTTTGAACTCAAAGAACTAATAATATAGTTAAAGAACTTCACAACATAAAGAATGAATATCCAATAAAATCATTAAATCAAAGGTCTCATCAGCCAACTAAGAAAACAAGGAATATCATATATGATGCCTTCGTTTTATGTCCAAATCTCAAGGAATAAACAAAAGAAGCTCATCATCAAATAAACAAAAACTCACACCGACGTGAGAAAATGTGAATACTGAGGCCTTAGATTCGCGGGATCAAATGGTTGTCAGTTCACGAAATCTTGTTCAAGTCATGTCGAAAAGTTTTTTTAAAAAATGAAGAACTTCTGTAAAAAAATCACAAAAATACTGGACTAAAATCTCTGAAAGCTAGGAATCGGGTTTCCGATAAAATAAGTCTCTTCACGATATCGTACTAAATGCCATTTTGATAGAATTTCAAACAACCTTGCCATAGCAGTTTCTTTCCTCTACAAATTAGCAGTGAGAACAGACAAGGCCTGTCATTGCCTGCTAAATGCAAGAATACAAAGGCAGCACAATCTTGTCATAAAATAACATATTAGCACACAAAGTAGAAATCAAAGAAAAACTCACCGAGTGGTGAGATTCTTGAACAATATATTGATAGGAACGCTAAACAAAAACCAAAACCACATGTTCTTTTGTTCTAGAGCACGACCAAAACTCTCGCCGGGAGAACTACACAGTTCTCATAATTTTAAACATAGAAGAAAATTCTAATGGAGGCGCCTTTATATAGGATTAGAAACATCGACCCCATACTTTTTGTAAACTACCTCTAAGAAGTTAAAAGACGATTAAAGACTAAATTAATAGCCGCTTGAAAGTTTTGCCGGGACAAATGTTAGTTATTGGTTCCTCTGTCGTGTCCTTCAGAGTCATTGCAAAGTGATTGCGTAGCCAATAAGTACACCTCGGTCCTGTAAAAGAGATCAATATTCTCCTTTAACCCTCGTGGTTTCTTCCACATTCGCATATTTGCCCGGATCTCGGGTTTCAACCCCCTCTAGAACAAGTCCACTAAGAATGAATTGGGCACCTCTGTAACATGACATGAGAGCCACTCAAACTCAGCCAAATACGACGCAACGCTCCCTTCCTGGGTCAACGACATCAATTGTTCATACTGCCCTCCTGGGACCTTCTCAAAACGCTCCAAGAGTTTGGTCTTGAATCGCTCCCAATTGTAGAAAGGGTCTCGTTGCTCACAAAACCGAAACCAATGAAGGGCTTTGCCTTCTAAACATAGCCCAGAGGAATCTCTCAGCACGGTACAACCACGTAAACACGTCGCCGCCCTCAAAAATGGGTGTTTGTAGCTTCCGGGCCCACGCGGCTTGAGGCTGGGTGGTCTTCGTTTGTGCTGGGGTTTGGCGCAACAAGTTCTCCGACGTGGAAAGTTTGTCATTGTTCTTATGGATGCATTCTTCCAAATCCTGATGTGATTCTGCCAATTTCAACATCTCATATTCCATGCCAGAAAATTTCTCGCGGAATGTGCTGCAGAGGCTTTCTAGTTTCTACTTTGGATTCCAACGCTTTCATCTGTTTCTGCGCAGCCGTCATTATTTCTGAGTTCCGATGAAGTACTTTGAATTTGATACCACTTTCACAACACCCAAATTAGAAATCATAGAGAACTTACTGAGGCGGTGAGATTCGCACACTTTATTATTCGTAAAAATGACAAACAAATACCAGAAATACATGTCGTTCCTTCGACAGCAAGAACAAAACTTTCTCCAGGATGTCTCACGATTCAAACATAAAGGAAAACCCTAACGGAGTTACCTAGTTATAAAATTGGAACTCATATATGGTAAATACCTCTAATACCACAACATAACGAGAATTAACGACATAAGTAGTTAAAATTCTAAGTCCTAGAAAAGCATATCTCCTCAACAACAATTAAAAACTACAAGACAGATGTGAACTGGGAATGTACCAGAGGTGTCGCTTCCTTTGCACGATCCGAATTAAGACAGGTTTGAGAAACGGATGAACTTGGAGTGTCCACTGAAGTTGAATTCTCCTGGAGCTCTTCCGTCGCTAGTGAGCTGAAAATCTCAACCAGCGAGTCGGGTTTCGCTTGATCGCTCTCGGATTTCTCAAGCTTAAAAACAGCTTCTAGACATTCCCTAGCAACCTCAAGGCCCTCAAGATCAGCATCAGGAGCAGGTTCAACTGCCGAACAAGTTCCACGCACCAATCTCAGATCAGATTACAAAGTGTGTATAGAGCAAAGAACACGGAAAACGCATTCAATCACTATAAATCAAACCGAACAGCTACAAGCCTAAGTCAAAATAGTCCAAACACGAAGATCAAACTTTCTAGGGCTTCCAAAATCGAGCAATAACGATCCGAAAATCGAAACACGCATATTCAACCGAGAAACAATGACCCGATTCTCAACCAAACCAAACCAAAAAAGCTCATCTGATCATCAGAATGGATGTGGTCAGAGAGAGAGACCTGAGTTGAGGAATTGCAGGAAGGCGCGAACAATGCGACGAGAGGCCGGAGAGTCAGTTCTGAGGTTCGGGATAGCCATGGAAGAGAGAGAGAGAGAGAGAGAGATTCGTTGCTCTTTGCTTGAGCTATCGTCTCCACTCCAGTACAGATGAACAAACGAGCCTTAACTTCGGTTTTCGTAAGTATTTATACAAATTACCGCATTCTCGATGTTTTCAATTTTAGAACCGAAAGTTGCGCTAATAAATTTTAAAACTAATTTTACCACTTATCGATATATCGGTTTAAATTCAGTTTTAACCGTATTTTTATAAAACGCAATATATAACGTATATTTGAAAAATCAAATTAATGTTATATAATCTAAAGAGTAAAAAAAACAATTGATGAAATAATTTAAATGAAGCGAATTCTCTTAAGGCTTTTATTCATTTTTATTCAAACGGGAAGAAATAATTGCAATAGCAACAAAAACTATTCAAAATAAAATAAGATTGAATGAATCAATGACAAAATCCATGAAAACATTATTATATATATATATTAAATGCTAAAAGTCTTAAATTTATCTATTTTGAAATATCTAAAAACATACAAATTTATTATCAGGTGGTAGCGATTTTTAACGTGAAAACCGTAACTGCTACCATTTAGCAAAAAGCGGTAGCGGTTTAAATCGCATTTTTTTATATTCTAAAAAAACATAAGTTTTCGTAGTGAAAAATCGGCAAATTAATGTCATCGATTTTAGATTTGGTTTAAGATTTTTTTCGTACACCCCTGGTCTCCAGTAATCCTATCGCGCTTCATTAAATTGCAGAAACTGTCTTTAAATTTTAATAATTCGGCATTAATTCCTACACTCTTTAGCTCACTATACTATTTCTTTTATAAATATATGCAGCAAAAATGTATAAGGCTTTCAGCACAATCATCGGACCAGTATGAAATAATTTTATTGATACTAAGAAGCACGATATATGAGTATTATACTTTTTGTCGTAATATTAACTCTTTCAGTATTATATAAAATGGGCGCTTTGGAGAAATAATCAAATTTGAAAGTGTGTTTAGCAAAATAGTCAAACTTTGATTAATTTTGTAAACTAACTAATTAACCATAGGATTATTAGCAAAATACTCAATTAAGGTGATACTTTTTTAAAAATACTCAAAAATTTGCTATAATTAAAGAAACACTCTTTGGCCTTTTATAACAACTAGTGGACCGGCACCGCGCTTTGCGCGGTGATGCCGAAAATATTTTAAAATTAATTTTTTTTTATCGTATGTTGTTGAAAAATATATATATGTATCTAATTAATTGTGCGATTTAATTATGTTTTGTGATTTAATATTTTTGTTTAATATAACTTGATAAATCTTGAAACATTAAAATGATTGGTTAACATAAAAGACTGCATCCAATGAGAAATATAATTAATTGATAATATGCTATTTTATTGTCATGGTTTATATATTAACCCAAAAATGGAAAAGTTCACACCACAACCCATGTACAAACATTTAAAAAAAAATAGTATCATGGTTAATAAGTAAGAAAAATACCATGTCATCAATGGAAACTATATCCAGCTTTAGAACATTCCATTATTCTTTGACTTTCAAAATCTGCAATCTTTAATTTTCTTAGCCCAACATTCTTTTTTGGAACTGTTTGGTTATGTTTTCCAAATTTATTTTTTCTATTCTATATCCAAATTTTAGATAATACTGTCAAAAAACATGTTTGATTATTTTACTTAGAAAACGAATTTAGAATCATGTTTTTTAGCTTTGAATTGACACAATGTAATATACAAATTAAAGTTATAAAACATAACTAAACATAATTGACTCTAAATTAAAACGATGTGAATAAAAATATAAGCCCTTTTTTTCATAAGTTCATAACTACGTAAATAGAACAAATTAAAGACCAAAATTTAATTTTTAAAACAAATCCTTTTGTGAACCGTATTTCTTATATTTAGTATAAGAATGTTCACATAAGTTTCCTTACTCGTTTGATAGTTCACCACCTATAAATTCCTTAAACCCTATTGTTTTTTTACCTCACCACACATTTTTCTTCTTACTTTGAACGGAAAGATGTTTTAAAAAATGCATATACCTAATATTAAACCTAAAGAATGAAAAAGAGTTACAAAGTTTCACCTCTTATTACATAAGTGTTTAAAAAAATAAATTTATAATCATCATATGATGAATAAGATTTATTGTTTTCTAATGATATCCTAAATACGAACGGATATTAAAATTAAGGTCAGCATAATATATATATATATATATAATATTTATTTAAGATTCTTTCAAACCTAATAGTTTTTTAAAGTAAAACATATGTGTATTATTTTTTCATGTGCGACATTGATTTTTTTTTCATTAACTAATAATACCAATACAGAATTGATAAAGAATAACTACATTGAAATCCTGTTATCCGTAAATAAAGCAATATCATGGGCAACACATCAGTACATCTTTATTGGTTTCTCATCAACACCATGTAAAAAACAAACATAAATGGATCCTTATATAGGGGTTTCTCATTGTTGATATATCGATATGCATTATAATATGTAAAATAAATCCAAGGTGTGTTTTCATAATGGATATATCGATATGCATTACAATATGTAAAATAAATCCAAACTTATAATAGGAACTATCAAGCTTTAACCTCCTCTCACTCCAGTGATGTCTTCTAAATTGCAGAGGTGTTCCAGAATAAAAACATTCATAAAAGCAAGCACGGCGCATAATCAGATCGTGAATATCATAAAATACATAAAAATAACTTGAGATGTAACAATAATAGAGAAAGCACCTCAAGAACTGTTGAGAAGCAAACATCAAACATATAATCAGATGGTTATCATAAAAAAAATAAAAATTAAGACGCAAAATACATTTCCCTATAAATTTTAGTAGATATTATATATCTGCATCGGCTTTTATGCTTAATGCTTTTAAAATTATGAAATTGCACTAATTATCCAAAAAAAATCAAAGATAATTTTATAATACACTTATTTAACACAGTGAGGAGTTCATTCTTTCTTAACTTGCTTCACGTCACTCACATCAAAAGTGTGAGAAACATGCGCCCTGTGCAAATTTTACTATTTCCTACCTCCTTAAACCGGCTAAGCAAGAAGAGCAGCAAATGGGCAAGGGCAACAACAAATATTATGGATTCATAAAGATCTATCTCATGCAATTTATATGTGATGTTGCAATGATGAGCCCTAGATTTATAGAGCAATCAAATGCCCATAATAACATTAAAAATTCTATGAATAAAAGAATAGACGATCACAAGTAAAAAATACCTAAAGCGACAAAAACATGACTTGGGTCAATTTTTGGGACTTGTATCTTAAGACTATTGAAATTAATTGAATAGGAAGAACACATTCAATCTAAAAACTACTCACATGAGTTTGTCGGCCGAGATTGCAAGTCACGGTTGGAGAAGTCATTCAGATACTTAATATAGTTTAATGATTGTCTTAAGTCGTTCAAGTTTAAATGATAGCTGATAAACAATAAATAAAAAATGTATCAGCATCTTTCAGTACTCATTAAACTTTCTGTTTTAAATTAGGTAATGGAAAACAATGATTCTACGATATGTAAATTTCTTTCACTAATTGATACACAATCTTCATATGAAACTAAGAAACCAAAACTCAAATTTAATAAAGTTAGCAAACATGTTCTAAACTTCTAAACCAAAGTTATATCTACCAACACTAACAAAACCAAACATGATTAAAAGTGTACCTAAGATTAAGAAATAAGAACCGTGCGCAGAAGCACCGGAATTTGTTGCCACATAGTACCTTTTTTTTTATGTTGCACCATGATTTCAACTGCTGCATTATAATAGTCACCAAATACATACAGTACTAAAACATTATTTAAGAAACTGGTCAACCTTTTATGGAGATTTGGATTATTCATGCTAACATCTGTATACCCTTTAACATTAAAATGAAAGCACCGAAGCCCATGTCCCTAGAGAAATAGTGTTGAGGCGAGAGTGAAGTCGAGTTAACACCGAGGAAGGTCCATGTAGGCCGAAGATGAAGCCGAAGTTAATTGTGATTTCGCCTTTCGTGGAGACAACCCGGCAGAGAGAGAATGGGGAGATAGACTGAGAGAGTACCGATCACTCGATTGATTGTCCGCAAAAACCTTCAAACTCAATTCTTGATCTGGAGAAAAACAGTGTAGCAAAAGAAAAGTATATTTAACAAAAAATTTAAAAGCAGATTAAATTTAAAATATATATAAGTTTATGAGAACATACTGATGCAAAGAGATAACAGACAACTAATTCCGAGACTTGGAAAGTCGGGTTGGCACTGTGACTGAAGCGTTGTATAAAATGATGAAAAAGAACACCAATGAAGGACAAAGATGATGCTGCAAGTCGCGCTACGGTAATGCAGAGACATATTTATTGTTGTTTTCTCAGTTCCCTATTATTGTTTCGAAGTATTATCTTTTCGAAACTTAAACAAAAATTACAACTATGATTGATCGGCCGATCATGTTGTTTAAATATACTTGAATTCCCTATGTCATGGAAAATCCATTAAGGCTTGCTTTTTGTTCAAAATATCTTCCTAAAAAATGAAAACAATTTGTACTCCTTTCCTTAACTATAAATCTTGGGATTAAATTATTTATTAAAAATAGTATCTTTAAGTCTGAATCGAAAAGTGATGGATACGAAACCTATAAGAATCTAAGATAGTCCTATCCTTGTGAGAAAGATTGCAGAGATGAGAGTCTAGTCGACATGGAGGATGGTCCTTCAAGAACGAAGAGTCGCGCTGCAAAGGCAGCTTGGTTTATTCTTTCACTGTTTTTTCTCAAATAAAAGCTCGAATCAAAATGGAACAAAGAAAAGTCGGGAGTTAAAGAAGAATGCGAACGGGGGATGAATCCAAAGAGTTCTTAACCTAAAAAAATGAATCTATATATAAATAGATATATACATAATTAAAACTAAAATTCTAGTGGTGTGGTTAAAATCTCCAATGGTGAATTTTTCTCAAACGATTATATTGCTTAAGAAATAGTTTTACTACCTAAGAAATTCATGCTAAAGAACCCAAATACAACTAAAAAAAAGATAATAAAAATAGCCCAAACATTAATAGTAGGCTAAATTTGAAGGTCATTTAGATAGAAACTAAGGAAAAACGATGAAACTGAAGGAATTACTTACTTCATGTCCACGGCCGAAACTATGTTTTAACATAGTTTCGGCCGTAGAGAGAATGACAGCGGCGGTTGTTGTGCGTCGTTTTAGGCTTCAGTCCGTAATCGCCATTTTTGGTGATCGTAGTTGACACTCACCGGGGAAATGAAAGAGAGGCAAATCACAGTTGTAGGACACATCCGTGCATGCTCGTTTAAGTGCATGACAAAGGCTCTACCAATGAATAAAGATCTGGAAAAAACAATGTTGTGAATAACCTATTTAAGCCTCGAGGCGTTTTCTCGCATTGCCTCGAGGCGTATAGCCTCGAGGCGTTCGAGGCGTAAGCCTTAATAAATATTATATAAATATCATACGTATTAGGTTAATATCATACGTTAATATTATACGTATTACTATAAATATTAAATTAATATCATACGTATTACTATTAATTATTAGCTTTAAAATAGGTAACAAATTCCTGAATATTAGGTTAATAAAAAAAGATATGAAATATTAATAATATATTACAAAATTAACGGGAAGATTTGGAAAGATTTGGAAAAAAATCACAAGAATATTATTTTAAGCCTCGAGGCGCGCCTCGAGGCGAGAAAATAACGACCGAGGCGCACGCCTTAATCTTCCTTTCCGAGGCTTAAGCCTCGTTGCGTTTATACCCTCCGCCTCACTGAGGCGCGCCTCAAGGCGCGCCTCAATATCGTTTTTCAATACACTGGGAAAAAATGGCAAATAAAATCGTTGAATCACAAACAAAAGACAAAAATATCATAAAACAAACTATTGGACCCGAAAAACAAAATAAGATATAGAAACTCACCGCCCAATTCGGAAGTAAGGCCATAATTATCGATGAAAGACCGTGATACAGTCCGTTCAGACCTTCAGTTAATAGTGTTCCGAATACTCTAACAATGATGCTTCCTACAAATCAAGTAATAAATAGTGCTTTAATCATCCAACATAAATATTATACAAAGTTGTTACACTTATCATCAATAATATATATATATATATATACACATGTACAAAATTTCTAACACATTATTCTTTACTCAGACCATTATAGTGAGCAGTTGGTGATATATTAAAATACCTGTTTGACGGAAAGGAATTCAAAGGACTTGAAGCACCACACAAATTCAAGCATAGAAATTCAAGTAAAACTCCATAGAAATAACATTACCCGTAATTCAATCCTTAAAATCTAAAAGTGAAAAACAGACCTTCAATATATACAGAGTTTGGAAATTGAGAGGAAGATGAAGAGCGTTGGGCTGTCACGAACCATAAACCTGAGAACCTTGAAGGCGAAACCTTGAAGAAGGAAAAGAAAAAGAATAATTTGTATAAACCAAATTGCTTCAAATTGCTTATTAAACCTTGTGAAAATCAAATTGCTTCATTAAATGTCTCCCACAATCTTTGGCTTAAAATCTAATCTGTATTTTTCTTTGGAATTTTGTTATGCTCTGTACATTTTGACATTTTACATTTCTCACATAGTTTGTTGGACTTCTCATATATGTACAACCACCGTAATGCTCTATTAAACCAAATTAAGCAAATTTCTTAACAAACTGCTTAAATACTTTATTCACAACATTGCAAAAAATACAGATAAACCAAAATGTGCAATCGAACTGTGTAATAGTCTATATTACAATTTGTAACTAAAATTGAAACCAAAATCCATGGGGGAAAATCGTCTATTTAACGGTTTGATATGAAAATTGTGACCAAAATCCATTGGGAAAATTCGACTATTTAACGGTTTGTAACAAAAATCTGAAGGATTAGAATCTCAACGGAGAAGGGCTAACGAACCCCGGAAACCCCTGAGAAATCAATAAATTGATCTAACTAACATTGAAGGTGAAAACTTGACTCTAAACTATTTGTAACTAAATTTGAAATCAGTCTGGGGAAAAAAAGAATCTCACCAGTGTAGCGATTCCTGGAATATCCCTGAAAAATCAATTCTTTGGCGATCGAAATCGCATTTTCCGGTAGAACGTAGAAATCCCAGAAACAGACGAAGAACACGTAGAAAAGCTTAAATTTGGATGTGACCTTTGATTATTGTCGACGAAACACATCGTGAGGCTTCGTGTGGGTTGGCTCACTCGGTCGCTGCCGCATTGTGGAGGCGTCGCCGGAGTTGCTGGTGAAGTTCCCGCGTGTAGAGAAAGGGAGCGAAGAAACAATCTGCATGGGAGATCTTCTGCAGATTGGGTCGCTTGATCGCCGGCTCTCATGATGGCTTGACCCGAGAGCCTGAGTAATTTGTGCGAGAAAGAAACAGAGCGAAGAGAAGGAAGAAATAGAAGGCGATTCGGGTATAAATGGCGGTTATTATTTGGTTCAGAAAGATACATCATTGATAAAGAGAGTTCGAAGAGTTGCCTCTCTTCCAACGAATTTGAAACAACGCGACGAGCGAGCGAGATATTTTTTTCTAATAAAAAAATTCAAAAAATAGGAGAAAAAAGAATGAGGCTAAAAACAGTGTTTTTCTTGGATCGAAGTTATTTTGCTTTTATATATATATAGATTATACCCTCATTCGTTCAGTTCACATCTTCGATCACGTCTTCACTCCTTCTTCCACTCTTCTTCGACACTGCTCCATCGAAACACTGTCGTCTTCTTCAAGAGAGAGACACAGAGAGAGAGCTCCTCCAATGGCGAACGAAGGTCTCAGAGAAGGTGTTGGCGTTGTACAAAGCCCTAGCCAAGAAAGGAAAGCCTCAGGGCTCGAAGTCACCGTCTTGGCTTCCTTTCTCATCTCCTCTCCCTCTCAGATACCCTAAGGCCTCTCGCTTTCGACCCCGCGTTCCTTGGATTCCTCTGCCAAATGAAACTTTTGCTGCAGATTTGGAAGTCGCTTGGAACGGGGACCAAGTGCCTCGGAAGGTCACGCCGAGATTATCGCGCGCAGAGCTCTCTCTTGAGGTTTGTGCTCTATGCTTTGTTACGTTCTTGGTTTTTTCAATATTAATTGCGGAAAAAGTTGTCAAGTTGTTCAAGAGAGAGAGCCAACTTAGTTTTTCAGTGGATCAACTTCTAAACTTCGCAGTAAACGTCAAGTGGAGAACAATTATGCTGTCTCACTTTGGAACAACTTGGTATTTTTGCCACTATTAACCCGTTTTTTAATGACTCTCACTTGATACTTTTGCGATTCTAGTAAAATCATTACGATTCGATTGTGATTTAAAAGTTGAAGAATTCTAAGATAATTCAGTACGTGCGCCGAAGAAGCCATAAAACGTCGTAAAGAAAACTCAAGACGTGCACAAAAGAAGCCGAATTAAATCCGATAGCCGAAGCCACCGTTCATATTATCATTTGTTTGTCAGTTTATTTGGTTTCTCCTCCTTGATAGTATATATAATATATATATATATATATATATATATTTGTTTGATCTATCTGAGTTTGGTATTATCGGCTGAAATCTACAATCATTCTTTAAAAATCGTTGATGCTCTAATTGCAATTGATAATAGTGATTTGACTGGTTTGTTGTACTAGGTTTTGGAGCTTGCTGAGAACGCAGCGAGGGACAACAACAAGGAACGGAGCAAGCTTCTAGGAGCGGCGGCCATTGCCACTAAAGGCATTCTTCCCAACATTCACCAGACTCTTGCCGAAGACAGAAGACCGGAAAAGGCAAATCCCATCTCGGCTCAGTTTCACAAGAGTTTTGAGTCTATGTGTCTTTGCAAAAGAACTTACAATGTAAATACCAATGAGTTGTATAAATCTTCAAATGCTTTGCAATAAGAACTTACAATGTAAATACCAATGAGTTGTATATATATGTGTGTGTTGCAAGGAGACACTATTGATTAATTTTTGGATTCAAACTTAAATTTATCTTCACTTTGATATGATGTTGCGCAGGTTTATCAATTTCGACATAGATAGAACACCAAGAAGTTCTATCAATGAATGTCGCATACTCAAAATTATACTTAAAATTTACACTATGCAATTCTTTTCACTTATATAGTAAATTCTATTGATTATAGTTACACTTGGGTAACCACAGTTACCCTTATATAACTGTCGTTACATTACGTAATTTTCATTCATTGCAACTCCATCATATTCGTGTTACTTCATTATCTAGTAATTTCACTCTTTAAGGTATAATTGAAAGAAGTACCCAATCCAAAATAAAAAAGAAAAAAAGAAACCAAAGCAACATTTGTTTTTAAGAATATTTTTATTCTCTTTAAATTAATTTTAAATCAATATCATTGTAGTTACTCTTATGTAACTGCAGTTACACTTATGTAACTGAAGTTAGATTTGGGTAACTACAATTATATTTTCGTAACTGAAGTTACACTTATGTAACTTCAGTTACACTTTGGTAACTGGCCTTACACTTATGTAACTTCAGTTACACTTATGTTACACTTTTATAACTGGAGTTACATTTTTGTAAACAAAGTTACAATTTCGTAATTCTAGTTACATATAGTTACACTTATGTAACTGAAGTTACACTTATGTAACTGGAGTTACACTTTTGTAGTTACGCGTATAGTTACAATTTGGTGACTATTGATATAAATGTAATTTTTGTTACACTTATGTAACTGTAGTTACACTTGCGTAACTTTAGTTACGAATACATTTACGCAATTGTTGTTACGTTTGTGTATACAGAATTACGTAACTGTACCTACACTTGCGTATAAATAATTTGAGATATGTAATTATGTCATAAGAGTTACATTTATGTAACTTGAATTACACTTTTGTAACAGGAGTTACACTTTTGTAAACAAAGTTACAATTTTGTAATTCTAGTTATATATAATTACACTTATGTTACATACAATTATATTAATTGAGTCTCCATTTAAAAGTATATAGCAGTAATTTCACGTAATCGGAGTTAGATAAATGAATTTAAATTCACTATTTTCAAAAAATAGTGACATACAATTACTAATTACAAACTACAATTATGTAATTGTAGTTACATTACCGTAATTTCACATATGTAATTACACTTATATTATAAATGTAGTTACACAACGTTATTGGAGTCAAACTTTTGTCATTAGAGTTACACTTATCTAAGTGGAGTTAAATTTATGTCATTACAGTTACACTTATGTAACTTGACTTACACTAATGTAACTAGAGTTACAATTTCGTAATTCTACACTTGTGAAACTACAATTAAATTAACGTAATTGTTATTTACATTTATGTAACTGCAGTTACACTTATATAAGTGGAGTTACATTTTTGTAACTACAGTTACACTTATGCAACGATTGTTACACTTTTGTAAAATACAGTTACATTTTTGTAACTACAGTTACACTAATGTAACTACAGTTAAATTTACGTAATTAGAATTACGTATACGTAATTTGATTCACTTGTTCATAATTACAGAAAATGTCTCTTTTGTCTTATGTTGATTTATTTGGAACACGATACCCGGGATATTGTCATCTTGGTGAGCTTACGCTAGAAGAAAATGTCTTTTTCATTCGAATAAAGTATCCGGGAATCTATCAGCTCGGTGAATTCCCGGTGGTCGAAATTGTGGATAGCATTGTAATATACCCCAAAAGAGTTGTATCAAACTAGCACTATGATTGATTAAAGAAAAAATTCAGACTCTAGTACAAGGATTCAAAATATTTCTCATCAAATATGGATTACATACTTTGTTCTCTCATATTATCATCAAAATTTCAGACACACAATCGAGCCAAAAACGAATTAAATCGGTACATAAATAAGCAATGCAACTTTTACAAAGCAAAGCTCCTTCCTCAATGTTTCCTCTGCAATTAATAAAATAATATAAGCAGTCAGAATGTAACATAAAAAAAAAAAAGATCAACAAAAACACCCAAAACATGTATTGAACTTCACAATTATCAGTTGATCTACCCGTAATTCTAAGCAAATTTGCGTTTCAAACATTAAATAAAAGCTCAAATTATACTGCATCGTTAAATTATGGAGTCAATCACACAACATTTCTGAAGCTTTCTGAGTTTAATTTCGGAAAATTCAACACAATTCAGAAAATATAGCTTGCGTGCTTCCAAGATTTTCCCGAGAAAATTGAAGCCAAAACGGGAAGAACACTCAAAATGAAAGCATCCAAATGGGTGAAACCCTCACCTCCGACGAGAATCAGCCGTGACACGGCGAAGATCGTCCACGGAAGACGAAGGCGAAGATGGCAAAATCTCGAGGTTTATGCGCTACCTGATGCTCCTCAGCCCGTCAAAGCGGCGATCCTGGGGAACGGAGCTCGCTGTCGTTGATGACGGCGATGGCTCAACCGGTGTGGGCCCAATCGGAGGTTGGAACATGGTCTCTCGCAAACCCCCCAAGAACCCTAATTGCCCCCGAAATCGATCACAATCCAGCGGCGATCGGTGAGGGAAGAAGAAGAATCAAGCCGCGGCCTCCGAAGAATTCCTCGGAGGAATCGCGGATAAAATGGAGAGGAAGGAATCCACAGAATTCTCCAGACCCAACCCAAAGAGAGAGCGATGAAGAATTGGTTTCTTCTCGGCCAAGACAAATATAGAGCGGAGGCGATCGAACGAGCGAATGGGTTGAGGGCTTCGAACGGTCCGGCGGCGAATCGAGGGAGGCGATCGACAGAAAGGGGCAAGAAGAGAGAATGTGCAAGAGAGAGATGGAAATTTCGTGAGAGATACATGAGGAGGAGTAGAGAAGGAGAATGGTATTTCGGGAAAAAAAAAACTTCTAAATTGAGTATGATTTGGATTAATCAAACCTTGAGTAGTTTTTTAAATAGTTTGATTTTTATTGAGGCTTTTGCTAATAAGCCCATTAACGATTTAAATGAAATTCCAATTACATTATTGCCTTCATGTTTTAATAAAATTAAAAAATTCATTTATTTTCATTAATTGAAAATATTGCTATTAATTGAAATAACTATTAATATGGTAACAACCAAAATCAAACCTTTTTTTTGTGTGTATAATTCAAATTTTAAATTCAAAACATTCATATAATTTTTGGATTTTTTTTAAATATCAACAAATTAAAGACGCGAATTGTCGTAAATCAACAAGGAATCAACGTAAATCAACAACGAATCAACGTAAATAAACAACGAATTACCATAAATCAACAACGAATCAACGTAAATTAACAATGAATCAACGTAAATTAACAATAAAAAATTTATTCATATTAAAATTTAAATACAATAATCAAATATTTTAAATACAAAAAATAAAATCTGTCTTTCTCTCTCCCGTAAGACCCCCGAAGCTTCGCTGTCGATCGCCGTGGCCTCGGTGTTTCCGAGCGCGCAACCCCTCGGAGTACTTGTTGGTGAGGCATGACCCGACGGTCTCCATAACCGCACGGCACGTGAAATTGACGCGATGAGCTCGAGGCTCCGGAACTGCCTCTGTTTCTCCTTGTCCACGATCATCTAAACCTCGGGATCGGCCTCGCCGAGCCCGTGGTCCACAAAGTTCAATCCATTATCTGCCATTAACACAAAACGCCAACACACAAAAAAAAAAAACACTCAGAACACACCAAAGCACATAACTTTGTCACGGGAATAAAACTAGTTGGGTCGGAGAATTACAGTACCGGTGGTTTCGCTGACGGAGCCAGCGTGAGACGGCGGCGAAGCTGGCGATGGATCGACCAGTCGTAGAGCGTGCTACCGTACTCACTCTTGATCGACCACGAGTCGGCGGTGATGGAGCGGTGATCGACCACTAGAGAGAGACCGTTTGACTGACTTGCTTTCCTCCCTGATTGGCTTTATTTGCTGAGGAATGGGGTTGGTGAGAGAGAGAAAGAGAGATAAGATCAATGAATAAAGATTCAAAATTGGTAATTAATTCCAAGATTTGTGCACAATTAGTTACAACTTGATTTGTGCTAAAAAATTAATTTTTTTTAATTAATTACGAAAATTGTAATCTAAAATTATTAATTAAAGGGTATTACAGGAATAAAAAATATTATTAAAATGCCACCTCATGTTAATTGGCTAGTTTACAAAATTAACCAAAGTTTGGCTATTTTGCTAATCCTATGTTTCAATTTGGCTATTTGGAGCAATTTCTCTTATTTTGTGAAGAATACCGGGGCTGTCAATCTTTGTTTTTCGATTTCGTCCGTATATCCTCAGCGAATCAAAAAGCAACCACAGTTAGCCATACTCAATTATAACCGGTTGCCGGTTTTGCTCTCGCAAGCTGCCAGTAAAAACCCAGTAGTTCTGGTTCGACTGACTCAATGTACAATTGTAATGTAAGCGCCGGAGCGCACGCAAATGAAGCCCCGTGCGCAAGCGCGGCGACAAATCTACATCGATGTATATTCTGCAGATCACCAAATCTGTTGAAACTTTAACCTAAAATTATAATAATACAAGATCACTAAAGGGCATTCTAACTCTAGAAACAAGCTTTCAATATTTTGACAACAAGGGTGCTTTGATCAAATTAGCCAGTGAAGTTTAAAGTAGATATTTTAATTCATTCGTGTTTCAAATATTCAAATTCAACAATGCATATTAGAACTATTTACAAACCAACCCCCAACTATATCTATAATTTACAAGAGGCCTATGTTCTTATGTCGTGTGGGTGTGGTGCTCTATTAATTTGACTCCCAATATGTAAAATTAGAGTTTAAAAAGAAAAAAAAAATCTTCTTCCTATTTTTTTCATTCAAGCAGAAATGCAATTTAAAACATTCAATGAGGGAACAATATAATTATTTTCTGCTCCTTGTCCTTCTTGCAACCTGAAATATGCAAAAACAAATCCAATAATTTGTAATTAAACGTCGATCGTCAGCATTCTTAGGAGGATAAAGGAAACGAGGAACGTACCGGATTTTCGGTTATGTCGGTTACCCCTGACGCCGATACATCAGCAGAAGCATTCTGTCTTCTCTTTCCTTTAACTGAGGACATAAAATTTAATAGTAATCAATGGTGTTAAGGATTCGTTTTGCATACTCCGACTCTGAAAACAATTTACGTCGTTGTATAAAATGTAAATACAAGCTATAAGATTAGTATCCCGGACTAGAAATTAATTAATATGAGCTTACTATTGTTCTTCTTTGTTAGAAATATTATTTCTTGGTTTAGAAATATTATTAGCACGTCTTTTTAAAATAAAAAATGTGTTCACCTTAAGAACTTATGTTGTGACCAATTTAGAGCAACAAACCGAAAGAATGAATGCAAGGGAAACAAAACCCGTGTCGGTTAAGGCTTACCATTCTCCTTGTTCGCTAAACTTTTCGACATTTGAGCTACACTTTTGCTGAACGTATCAACTGCTTTGTTTCTACTTCTGAAAAACAAAAGCTCTCGCAATTACCATCGAAGCATATATTTCAAATTCAAAGCTTTTAAACAAAACGTAAGTCATAAAAATCCATAATCTACACAGCAGAACGATTAATATGCATTGCCGACTAAGATAAAGACCGAGATACAATTTGTTGATCAATTTTTTTGCCATGGACGAATTTTGAAGCGGGACAAATAATTCTAACGTTGACTCGAAAGATCATTGTAAAGTTATGACAATATCCTAGAACGATAAAACTAAAGACTAAAACTCCTAGGAGGTTACACGGAACATGAGAAAGTTGCAGGGCAGCGCTATTTAGTTTATAATAAGTCACAACCGAGAAAAAAGTATTGACTAACCGAAGCTGCCGATTGAAGGCATTTGAATCCTCAACAATTCCAAAATTCTGCGGAAAATAAAATAAAATTCTATGAGAATATAGCTAATAAGCAATCTTATAAGATTTGTAGAATATCATAATAACATTATGTCTTTTCCATTAAGAGTGTAGAAATAGGTATTAGGAAGCTATTATTTTACTGAATTTGGACACTTTTCCCACTATAAAAGAAATTGGATTCCCACCGACGTAGTTGATTACAACTTGGATACTTTTGCTGCTATTATCTCATAGAAATATCCTAGGAATAATAAATAATTTGGTTTATTTTCTTTTTTCAGATGTTATAGAATATTCTCATTAACTCTAGAATTCCTTAAATACTCTCATTAAAAAGACACCTTACAACTCTTCAAAGGTTGTAATTCTATATAAAGAGAAAGAGACCTATGTACAGTTTGAAACACAAATGAAAAAGAAAATCAATTTCTCTCTATGCTATATTTTTACGTAGTAACTTCTTTTCTAACTTTATGGGAATGATGAAAAGCTAATAGTCTAATAAATGTATATATGTATACATATCTATATATATAAATAAGAAATATAGTAAGTTTCTTAAGAATTTTCTTATAATGGCTCCTCTTACCCTTTCGTGTGAGGAACCATAATTTGTAGTGTCCTCGCTCTCACTTTCCAAGGTTACTCTTTCAACAACTCCAGCATCACGTGTAATCTGTCCAATTGATCCAACAAATAAGCAAGACAAGGCCAAATCTCCGAATACCGTCTTTTCTTCTTTATCTTTACAATTATTTAAGTCAGCCCGCCAATATTAGATATTCAATGCATTCATCGTATTATCAATTCATTAACAATTTGAGATCACTTATATTTTTATATAAAATAGAACATTATATTATAAGTAGAAACCAACCTCATAAAATGAAGTCATCTAGAAAATCATAATTAAAATCATACCGACTTTTATGAATTTTCTTAAAGATAATTAATATCGTTTGACAATCAATGTAAAACCCTGTTTCATATACTACATTTACTCACCTTATGCGTATTGTCTTCTGCACTATGATCACCTCCGGTGCCAGTATGAAATCTGGAAAAGAAAAGGAGAGTGCCGCTAAATAAAAAAAATCAAAGACCTCGAGAAGTACGTTAACCCAATTAAAAAAGCTAACCGTCTATCAGTTCGTAACGATTTCATCCGAGATCCAATCGATGCATCGCCCGTACGAACAGTTCCCTACATATTTAAGAGAATGATGAGTTGCTAAAACATATAAAAAAAAAAATTAAATTACCCGATGGCCGAAATGTAAAGTTCATGTTTAATTACCTTCAAACTGAGTTTGGAATTGTCCAAACCAACACTTTCTTCTATAGAGGCAGAGCTTTCAGTAGCTAGAGAAGGTTTCAAAAGCACAGAACCACTGGAAGACAAAATCTGTTCTTTTTCCAGACTTAATACTGATTTATTCAATGCAACATCACGGCTATTATGGGATTTAGTGCACTCGTGCAATTGAGCTCTCGGAGATATAGCACGTTTTTGTCTGGGACCCGCATTACTTTCTTGCTTCCCGGTTTTTTGGGTCTCCACGGTTTTAATTGAGGACACATTGGTAATCTCGCGCGGTGCTAAATTAGAACTGCTAGGCTTCATAGCCTCTGAGTGTTTGCTGTGTTCTTGATATTTTTTGTTACTCCTTTTACTGCTTGGATTCTGATACCAAAAAGCAAATGTTACAAGAACGAAGACAAAACTGTAAGGGATAATTAGAACCAAATAAAGTTATCTGCAACTCTGTAGTAATTCCTAGCTATAAATATATTGTAGAAATAGAGAGAATTGAATCATTCTACTTGTTTATTTACACTATCATCACTCTTTAAGATCAACATAATTAGAGAGGATGTCTAGCATTAATGAGAATACTCTAGAATATCTATACTGAATAAGTATGTAGAATTGATGAGAGCCTTCCAAAAAAAGGAAATAAAATAATGAGCTGAATCAAAGCCTATTAAATCGTAATCGAATGAAATATTTACAACTAATCCTAATTAATTAATCCTAATTAATTATAGGATTCGTCAGCATATATTAATGAAAGGAATCTCTTTCTAAAAAAAATAATGAAAGGAATCTCACCGTGCAAATCACGGAGTTCTGAGATGTAAACACACTTATAACTTTTCTAATAAAAGATTCATCAATAGAAGATTGAGTAATGTGACTCGAACTTCCCTGGAAAGTGGAAACAATACAAAAATTGGCATTTATCAGTATGTTTAGCATCTTACAGAATTTATAGTTTACACTAACTATATCACTTAATTCTATGCATGTACAAAAAGGTCTTCGGTATTTTCCTGTTAAATAAAATAAAAAATAAAAAAACTTAGGCCCTATTATATGGTATTTTGAAATTAAAAATTTAACACCTTGTTTTTTGGACCTAGAACCAATTTTACCAAATACTTTGTTTAGGAGTAAAATTCAACTTTGGACCTTGTTGGACCCTGCGTTTATATTTAAAAGTAAATCATAGGAAACTTTTATCTGCATCCCTAATAGTTTTCATTTATTCATCTACAATAATGCATACAAAGATTATTAGGTTAACTAAAAGGTTAAACTTCAATAAAGAGATTATCAATTATGTTAAGACTTAGAGTATATTAAGTTTTATATGCTAAACAAGGTGTTTGGTCCAAATGAGTTTGTTACCGGTTCTCTGGAAAAAACCAAATAAACGAAGACCCAATCAGGTTCTATTACACCAAAGATCTTGATTTTTAGATTGGACCCTATTATTCGGTTTTTAAGGAATTTGGTAACAAGATCTTCGGTCCTCGGATTCGGTTTATGGTTTTCCTGTACAGCCTACTTACTTTTAACCAATACTTACTCTGTATAGGGATGATGGTAGCAGAATGTTCCCAGGGACATGTGAAGAAGAAATTCCACTTTGATTTATTGCTGTAACAAAAGAAAATCCAATCTCTGCTAGAAGGTGAAGCTTCTGCAAAATTAAAATACTTATTACTCAATTGTAAGCATTGCATGCAATCTAAAAATGACTCAATCCTTCCATATATTTCTTACAGGGGTATTCTCGGCATCTACAGCATCCTCGGCTCTCTTAATGGCACGAAACATACAAAGGAGATACAAGACAGTATCCTTCACTTTACTTAAGTCGCCATCGACGTTATCAGCATTGAGTAATGCCTCTAACACAAAGAAAAGCGGACTGCAAAGCATATAATATTAATTAGTATACATTTTTCTGAAAAAATTCTTAACACACTTTATATCAATAATGAGGTTACATCTTATATACCATCACCAGCTAACGAAAAATTATAATAATTAACTCTTACTAATTCCTATACACAAGAATACTAGATAATCAGCTATAATTACACTATTTAAACATAATTAATATGTTTACAATAACCCTAACTATGTCGAGTAGTCCTCGTTTTTCTATCTTTCTTATGGTAGAGTTTGGTCTATATGGCCGGACAGGTTTACGGACCGGCTGATCGTAAACCAGTATATGACCACGCATTGTAAATTTATTTCTATAAATATAATCGATGTTTCTTTAGAATAAAGTAAAAACAATCATCCTAACTTTGTATACTTGCATACTTCTATATTAACGTAACTTTAAATGCAGAAGTAGAGAGGAGTTGAATATGCGTGTGTGTCTGTGTGTGTGTATATATATACAGAGAGAGAAAGAGAGAGTACATTAGTTGAGAGGATATCTAGTTTAAGTTAATGAGAATATTCTATAATGTCTAGAATAATAAGAAAATTCAGAACTGTTCTTTCTAGAATATTCTTATTAATGAAAAAGAGCATATAGAATATTCTAGCGCGCCAAGAGAAAGATGAAATAATCAAATATTTACAGATAACAATTAATCTCATCTCAGGATCCATCTACATAAGAGCACCCAAAAAAATGTACCTGCAGAACTGAGCATATAATTTCTCATTTTCACAATCTTCATGTGGAAAATCTTTGTCATGAGAAAGAAGATGAATCAAGAATATGACAATGTAAGCAGGGCACTTGGTGATTAATTCGTCTTGTTCTAAGGCTCCGTGAGGTTGTCGAATCCGTGCTTCTCTACTGTACTCCTTCACAAAGTCTGCAATGCATTTCGAAGACTGCAAACGGTATCAGAAAACTATTTGATGCTACTATAACGCAACAATATTAGTCATAAGAGAAAATGACATACATTGGCTTGCAGATCTTTTTGGCAATCTGATGAAGCCAGTGCATAAGCACATGCATATCTACTTGTTATGGCGTGGTCCTTCAACAGTCGGTGTGTCTTATCAAGAAATGATCTTCTAACAAAGGGCGAATCATCCTAGAAAAATGACGCAAAATTGTTAACATAATTAAAAAAGAAATACAATGTATAAAAAGATGAAAGAAAATAAATGCGCGGTGCAGTTGAAAAAAAAGAGTCTAGTATTAAAATAAAAGAACGTATTCAGAATATGTTCCAAGTTCCAGCTTGACAGTTTCTGAACAAAACCCAACCGACATACCTTCGCCAGTGACACTGTAGCATAAAATATCTCTGGAGAAATATGTAAATCCCATCGTTTCGAAAGCCGGAGAACAGATTTCGCAGCAGCTAGCCTTACACAGGACTTAGTATTTTCACTGTATCACACAATAAAATAAAAAAGAATATAAGCATCTTTTGTTTAAATCACCTTTTGAATACCATAAAACCAAAAAATCTACTGCCTCGATGAAAATATGACCTGGAACAATATAGAAGTAAAAATTACAGGCTCTTAATATCGAATTTTTCAAGATTTTAATATAGAAAAATAGGTTCAAAGTAAGATAAACAGTCAAAGTGAAGATATAGTGCAATTGAACACTGAGATTAGTGAATTAAAACGAACAGCTCAAGTCTATGAGTTTCTAGAACTTGAATACTTTTGAAGAAAAAGTGAAAAAGGCGTTTCAGTGGCAAAAAAAAAACACAAGGTCAATATATAACCGAGAAATTGCTTTGGTGCTTCTGAAGAAATTAGAAATATATCAAGCTAAATATGAGTTTTGCATTGTCTTTTTTTATAAAAAGACACAGACAAAAAAAAAACAAGTATACTGATAATAATAAATGTACAATGCAAGGATAGAGTTTTATGCATTATCAAATGATGGAACTAGTAGAAAGCAAGCTAAAGCTTACCATAAACTGGAACTGTCACAGGTACCATGATTTTTCATCATTATCAGCAGTGTGTTTAATAATTTGTTGACCTTCCGATTAATATTCGCTCCTTGGTGATGCAAAAAACTCTTGACGAGTGTTTTCAGCCCATATATCTACAAGAATAAATAAGGAACAATAAAAAGAGAACAGTCAAGAAAGAGGGTAATGTTGGTAAATGTCGTTAAAAATAGAGCTAAAAATCAAAAGCACATTACAAGGATACTTTTCCATTTTTTTCACTGGGAAAGCATGAACAAGAAAACCTTAAAACAATCAAATTATCAATTATGTGCTAATTCTAACCCCACTCTGATTTAAAACTTAAAAGCACTCTGTTAGAAATATTTGAATACAATTTCAGTTCAAACTGGAAGTTCATAAGGCTCCAACAGAGAATAGTCAACATAATAGCCAATTGTCATTACTTAGGACTCCATATTTGGAAATAAGATCCCATTGCAAGCTATAATATGCAAACAAGGTTTTAATCAGAAACTTACCTTTAATTTGCAATGCTCAGTAGGCTCAAAAGTATCATCCAATGAACTTGAACTATCTGAAGAGTCCACCTACACAAGCTAAATTCACATTATTAGATAGATAAGTTTCATTAAGCATATGAAGCCCAAAGGCATCAACAAAGAATCCCACTCACACATTACCTTAACACGGAGACACTATGACACGATACCAGAATTAAATCAAACAAAAAACAGACATGAATTCGGCTAACGAGAATTCACCGAGTTAATGAATTCCTTTTTACTCTTTATTGCGAATGAATAGCAAATAACAAACAGAACTTTCCTTCGAGAGCAAGGTTGAACGGTTTCGTAGTGACGCTTGGAGAAATTTATCCACACAAAGCATGAAAAACTCCATCACGCTGATACGAACCCGAGATTTAGGCTCACGTATCATAGCGCAAGATGACGGAAGAAACTACAAGTGGCTAGGAATACGAGCTAAGGAATCGTTTTATTTATTGCTTTCTGTTAAGTCCTTTAATTTAGATTGTCGTTTTGGTTTAATTAGGATTTATTTCCTTTTCCGTTTATTTCCTTTTTAAGCAGTTTCCCGATTGTTATGCCTATAAGTATAGGCGAATTTTATGAATAAAATTAACTTCCAAATCCAATTTTAATCTCACTAGGGATTAGGGTCTGTGGAAGATTATTTTCTCTCTTTCCCTCTCTATTATTTTCAGCGCAATTTCCTATCTTAAACCCTAGGTACAAGTGTGACGGTAACCACGGTGCGAGGGAGGAAGAAGGCTGCGCGAGCAGGGAGGCAGCAGTTGGAGGCGACTGGAAGGGAAGAATGAGGCCGACCCGTCACTCGGTCACAATCCCGGGCACATAACACATGCTCGAAATGGGTGCCTATAGGTGACCGAAAACCCTAAATACAAAAACAAGGAATTGACCAAAATACCCTTTTTCTGTTTTTCTTTTATTATGAACGTGGTATCTAGGTATTTTTTTTCAAGAGGACTTGGCATTATCAACCGGGAGACCAACCCCTTGTGCAAAAACCCAAGCATCGCCCTAACCACTAGACCAACTCCTTGGAATTTATCTACCTAAATACCCTTAATGTCATAAATAAATCCTAAAGACATAAAAGAACTAAAGAAGCAAGCCTAAAGGACAGTTTTACGCTTCCTACACCAAAGCTGCATTCTACCATCACACCGATAGTTTTTTACACGATACAATCCCATTCATTCATTCATAAACATATGATAAAAAAAGATTACCTGGAGGATCCCCTCATTAACAGAACTCGTACTAAAGAGTAAAGATAATGAGTTCAAAAATATTACCTGGAGGATTCTCTCATATATAAAAGGCGTGATCTCTTCATCGTGAGTTTCAAATACTGAAATGGACTGTTGGGCAAGACATCCCAGAGACTGCAACACTGTCATAACGTTATCCCCACTATGTAAAGACTCCACTAGTTCCTGCGCAGAAAGACTCAATAATGAATACAAATACATTTTTCTTATCAGCCGTGACTGTATTTCAGAGAGCATATATAGCAAGAAGATACACGATTTTCCCTACATTTAACCTCGGTCCCTAATTCAGTAGTTAGGCAGGAGAACTCTCCCATAGGAAATTTCACTAATCATAAATGACTACTAACCTTAAAGGTGAATGCCTTATATAGGCTTCGACACCCGTTATTAACTAACCCTAGACCTAAATTACCTAAAATATTCCTAATGAAAGAATATGCCATTTATGACATAACAATGCACGCCAAATACTATCCACATCCTTATCTAATTTGATACTCCACAATGGATGGAGAAAATCCGTATGTAATCAATTTTTTATATCTAAAATACATTAGTTGTTGGAAATTATGACCAATTCAGTACATTTAGGGTAAAATAGTTTACTTAATTTACTATTTTGAAGAACAAGTACAAGAAGTTTGGAGAAAGACTTGAAAAAATAAAAAAACAGAACATATATACAAAGATATATGTCGAGAAAAGTAGCAGTAACTCTTTGTGATCGTTAAAGATGAAAACCAGCAAGTGATAATTAAACATAAGAAAAAATCAAATTAAAAAAAAAAAAAAAGTAGCAACTGCATATGCCCATCCGATAAGCATATAGCAGTAGCACATGTATGCACCTTGCACAAATCGTCAAAAATGAATTGCTTGGAACTGTCAATTAATGCAGCTAGTGCCGACACTGCATATTTGGCCTGCAACCGAGTCCCTTCAAGACATACTCTTCTCAAAAAAGGGTAAATTTCACTGCCAAAAGACAATTTAATATAGTTAAAAAAACGTGTGATTAATTAAGAATCTATAAAATAGCTAAACAATATTGCACTAGATTACAAAAGCAAGCAAAAAGATTTTTTAAGTCTCCTATTAACCATATAAGAAACTTGGGAATGCAAAAGGATGTTATAAATAAAGCAATGAAAAGCAAAATCTAGCACAAGACATAAGTGTTGAATCCGAAATAGCCACAAGCCAGACTTTTTTCTAAGTTAAGAACTTGAAAAAAGGATCAAAACGATCCATGAACAACCTTGCTTTGACATTCGAGTGCTTGTTTTGCACTTAATAAGCTTTTTAATCTGAAGGAATCAGATTCAAGTTTGTTAAGAGCTTTTGTTTTCCTCTCTTTAAACACTTAAATATATCTTAGTACCACTTATGCTCTTCTCTCTCCAAGATTCTCCTTTCTCTCTCCTCTTCTTAGATGCAACCTCCATACTTAAATAAAGTGATATCGCTGTTTAAAGTTTTAATTTGATGAAAGTGTTATATAAGAACACGTACGTATCAAGGGCATTACATGAAAGACACGAGTGAGAAGACGAAATCAAAGTATACAAGGTAGAAGCTGTCAACATCTAACATAATTATCACTCATTTTGCAGAAATGAGCTTGAGAGTGAAAAGAAACAAACAGCAGAAATTACCTGAGTTTTACAGATATATATGGACCAGCTGTTGCCAGCACTTGAATCATCTTATCACTGATTGAGTGTCTGTCAACTAATAGCCTTTGAAATTGCTTTTCTGAGCCTCTCAGAAGCATTGGGAAGATGCTTATAACAGCCTGTACAAGATAATAATATTATACTACTGATACGACTCAAAATCTGCCTCGGAAAGGAGCTTTGCCTAATCTTCAAAGTTCAATCTCCCCTCTTTGAGAGAGATTATTCAATAATTCTTCCATTAGCCTAAGGTTTCTTATATAGACCAATGATTACAACCTAATGGGCCGAGCAGAGCCCAACAAAAATAAACCTCAAAACATAATTGTAAGTAACGAGACATGATAAATACCCTAAATTATACTTAATAGTTAATCCTAAATGTTATGCATGTAGCAACTACTTACTTAAAGTTCATATAGCCTAGCAAGATGCAATCATTTTAAATTGCTCAATCTCTAGTCCTACTAAAATTAAAATTATCATAATCAGCTTTACCAAAAGAAGCCTGACGCAAGAATCCTTTAAGTTCGTATTCCCAAAACTGTCGCTCAAAAGATCATCTACAAGGCAGCGAACATGCTCTGAGCTGAATATATTGTAAGAGCATTTCAAGGAAAGTGTTTCCAGAAATGCAAAGTTCTGGTGCTTATCTCCAATAACGTTTAAAAGCTTGTCCTGAAAAAGAAAAGTAAACGGTGGCATAAGATATGTGCAAGCCAGGAAATAGTAAAAACTTCAAAAACAAAGAAGAATAAAAGCAGGACACTTCTTTATTAATATAAAAAAAAATTAAAGCTGATCTTGAACCATTCTTAGAGCAGGCATTGTAATTTTATCTTTATCAATATAATTGTTGTTTCTTTAAAATAAAAAAATAAAAAGCAGGACACTTCTTGTTCTTTTCCAATTAAGTTCCAGAATAATAAAGTACAAAGATCAGGAAAAAAATATAGCTCCTTAACCATAAAAAAATACCAAATAAATAAATAGTATATGTCACCGAATATTGAGACTGGGAACTTTGGCCTATTTACACAATAATCCATATATTTGTATCTCAAATCATTTTTATTCCCAGTATATTATTCAGTATAAAAAAATAGTGGAATAGCCTGTTTGCAATATCTGAAAGCTAGCGTATTTCGGAATTTACCTATATATTATTGTATTACAAAAAACTGGAAGAAACATACATACCCTTGTGGTCTCGGCATTTACATGCTGTACGTCTTTCAGCAAAATTTCAAGCATATTAAATACGTTATTGTCTTTCATCTCATTCAATCTGTTAAAGCATTCTTCTGCTTTAGAAGGATCTGAAAAAGCTGCAGCCATTTTCACGAATGAAATTCTATATGTTTTCTCCTTATCTTCTGAGCAAGCCTCCTGCAGCATAAACCATCAATCTCATTTGAAATTACATAATTAGGAAGTTACGTAAAAGTCGAAATGAAGCATCACAAATAGCTGGGCCATTTTCCTAAAAATCATATGAAGAACAAGCCAAACGAAGTATGCCGAAAGATACATGAAAAATATGGTACAATATTGGCCAGGATCATCTATATGAAAATTATTACAGCGCGTTGATTCTATTAAAATATTGGGAGCAAAGAATTATGTATAACAATGTCAATTATAGAAATGAAAAACATGTCGTGGCTATTAAATATAACAATCTCTATAAATTGTAGAATATAGATCTGCTTAAAGTTTAGCCTTCCATCAGTGTAAAAAAGCAAGTAAAATGAATTGAGAACTAGGGCTAAATCTAATCTTCATATGAATCATATACATAAAGATATGTTTATTATACTGCAGCACTGCTATATTCATAGAACAAGGGATATATCAAAACTGAAGAAAAATCAATATTAGTTCATTTATTACTTGTAAAAGTAACACTGAGCTTGATATGGGAAAATCTATTGAAAATGATCGGTGATAAATAGGACGTTAAAAGACTTTCTGTAAATTTTAAAGTAAAAATAAATCCTTAGAGCAGTATAGATTTCCCTTTCAATCATAATTTTCTCCTTTTCATAAAATAGATATTCAAAACCAAATGCTCTCATGCTGAGGAAAGGAAGAGGAAGATAGAGAAAATATTAAGTATTACCTTCTCTTTTCTTCTCATAGCCAAATAGATTTGCATCTCACTTTTCAACCTAAAACCACAGATACCAATAGATAGCTTCAACAACAAAACATAACCAATGTTCAAAAATATATAAGAGAAATAATACTTTGATCCAGGTCATCACCTATTTATGTATCTTTATTGTATCATTATTAAAACATACCTTCTTTTTTGAGTTAGAATAGAGTTCAGTGCTTTCAAATGTAGAGGAGTGAACAGAGAAAACATATGAACCCAGTGCTTTGTTCTTGCTTCAACTGGAAGAAGTGCGGGAAATAGATCTTTCGCCAGAGTAAGCTCCATGTTTTGGGGCCTGAATTTTGGGAGAATATGGTCATTTATTCTCATTACCTGGGATTAGATTACAACCTAATGTGCAGTCCAAAAGAAAGAAAGAAAATAACTATCTAGCTCCAGTATTAAAATATTCCCTGTAAATAAAGAATCTCCTAACTAATTGAAGAGATAAAATAAATAACATACATAGAATGAAAGATAGAAGTGGTATGTTATTTTTGACAAATCTATGTAGGAAAATATGGGATAACAAGTCACAGCGTATATGTAGGCGAACCTGAACTCCTTACTGTCTTTGTCATAGCAAAACATCAGCATTTTAAGAGGAATTTGTTCAAAGTGGTCGGATCTAACATTGTCGCCTTCATTACATTGTTTACAATATGCATGATATACTTCCAACAACTTCTTCAATGTCTCCTTCCTAACAGATATCTGCGTGAGAGGGAACATGTGAAATTAATAATGCTTTTCAGTATTTGAGACAGGTAGACAAAGAAGATTTACCTTTTTATCCCTAAGTCGATCGGTAATTTGACATAGAAGTTTGGATGGAAAAATCTTCAAGTTTGACTTGGCAAGATCACAGGTGACAATGACTGCCTGGATCCTTACCTTGTCATCAAAATCTAGTAGCCGGCCTTCAAGGGCAGCTGTCCAGATCCGAATTAGTTAGTGTCGGTCTTGGGATAATTATTTCTGATGTCATTAATCAATAATAGAGATTACATCTTATTTTATTTTATTTTTAAAAGAATCATCGATTATATTAATATAAATAGGTTACAATGCAAGGCTAGAGGATGGTTTACGATCAATGCCTGATAAGCTGTAATAAAATATTAATAATAAAATAGTTAAGTCTAACTAATTCATATACAAAAGGAAACTACCTAACTATATATTTGTGAGAAGCTTACAAAGAACATCAAGTGACTCTGCCCCAGAAGGATGGGCCATGTAGCATAGTTTAGCAGACTGAAGAGCGCTGACTCTGACTTCTGCAGATTTATCGGAGAATCGTTTTAAAAACTCTACAAAAACACTGCGGTAATTTTGTGCAATTTGGTGCCCCGGCAGTGAAAGAAGTTTCCCTATCAGCATAAGAGCTTTTATTCGGGCATCAACATGATCAATCTACAAACAGATTTGAAAAGTTAATCAATACAAACAAGGATTAGATACTCATATGTACTTCGAATGCAGCTGATTATCCATTTCTTCAACTTGTTCTTGAGGGAATAGAGATTAAATTTAAAATTAAATAGAAGACTGAAAAACTACATTAAAATTGACAAAAATACCCATAAACTACAGTTTCAACACACGTTAACAGTTTCCCTTATCTTTCAAGGGACAAGGGGTGTAAAATATTATAACTATTATTTATTTCTATACACGAGTTGTATTGCAATTCATTGCCTTTTATAAGGGTACTTATTATTTTAGGGTTTCGCCGATTACAATATAATAAAGCAATCACAGCGAATGAGAATACTAACCAGCAATTCATGAGTCAGATTTGGAATGACTGCAATTAGTATCTGAGGAGCACACTGGAAAACTCTATAAATTATTTCATGGTAAAACTCTTTCAGTTCGCTCCGTAAAGCATCTCTATCCAAAATGCAAGATGTTAAAAACCCACAAACAAAAGGCTCAAGCTTGTCTGCACAAGCTTGAATTACAGAAATAGCTAACTGTGACGAAGCAGATGGAGCCTCCTGCAAGAGAGGGGAAAAATACAAAACATAAGCAGTAATACGAATAAAATGTAGACCCTACATACTCATATTTTGAGTTAAAGATCACGTGTTCTAAATTTTCTCACTAACATATTAAATGCATATGATTTCTAAAATTGTACTTCTCAAATTCAGAGTACATTTGAATACAAAAACAAATTTTACAGCAAGCTATTCACTGGAAAAGCTATCATGAGAATCAAATATGCATCTACAAAGATCGTATGAACAGGTTTTATTGCTACAAAACAAAAAAAAAAACAAAAAGTTGCAACACTCAACTTCCCTCATTTAAACAGCATATGCAAAACAAAACAAAACAAAAACGGAACTAAGCATCTAAAATCGAACAATAGCACTAACCTTTTCCTCCTTTATAAGATTTCTCAAAACGACATCCAAAAGCTGCTGTGACGATTCCTCGTTAAGGATATCGCTCATTATAGATGACATGTCATTTAGCAAACTCCGCTGGTGATGTACTCTAATAAGAAATGCATAATTATTTTCAGATTATTCAAATTCACAAAAAACTAAAATTAATGGGTGCAAATACAAAATCTATATAAGTGATAATTACTTGAAATAAGACATGGTAAGCTAGTAGCTAGAGATGTAAATAAATCATTTACAGCAAGTTATAAAGGTCTACCCTCTGAGGAAATATCAAATAAAATTTCACTTCAACCAGACTCTTTATCTTTTTATACAAATGTTCTTGGAACTTCTCTTAAGGGAACAACTCAAAATATGAGTTCCTTGATTGAGTGATAAAAGGTAAATATGATGTCGTCAGAAGGCACAATAATACTGAAGCTGAAGTGGACAAGACTCAAAAATACGGGACACTTATTGACGGCAAACAATAAATTAACTTAAACCTCGTAACTTGTAAGAAAAGATAATATCATAAAGAGCGAGCAGGCGAAAAGATGATGACCTTACAACTGAGAAGAAGATGTTGAACATTTCAAGAACTAGATCATTGCAGTCAATATCCAGCAGTATAACACAGCATTTGCATCTTGCAACAATCTCCAAAATCTTAACCCTCCTTGAAAAGAATGGACTTCCAGTATCAGCTAGCTCCGCAAACATGCCGAGGAGAAGTTTAAAAACATCCTGAAACAGCGAATTGAACACCTCGTACTGATCAGTGATGACCCGGCAGCACTGCCCAACTATATGCATTTCCACACATGTGGAAGCATGCCAATTTCAATTAGAAAGAGTTTCACTGAATCAGAATAAAATACCCTGAGATCTTTATCCTCGAAAGGTGGTTCCGGAGCCAAGATCCGGAAAATCTCACTCACACAGATGGCCACTAAAAGCCTAATATCCTTATCTTTGTGCTGAAGCAAGCCATTGACAATGATTCTCTTCAATGGATTAATTGCACCTTCAGTCAATTTGGTAGCTTCCAATTTGTTGGTAGCTCTCGACGAAGAAGGCTGCTCCAATTGCGATAAGACACTTACAGCTTGCTGCAAAAATAAATAAACATGTAAAATACACCAAAAATGACAGTAACACTGAAGTGACAAGTAGCTACCGATAGAGCATTTCATACAATTTCACAAAAACCCAGTATTTTAGAACATGTTAAGAAATCGCTAAAAGCTTCGACTAAATCCCATGTCCTAGCCCAGAGGAATTTGTTATAGCAATTTTCGGTTCCTGCCCAGAGGAATTTGAGCTTTAAAATTACCATATAGTATTAGATTGTAAGGATTATCTAAAACTCACCATATATCAAAATACAAAAAATAAAATAGAATATACTAAACCATTAACAACGTCAAAAATGTCAAGAACCAACCAAAAGTAAAGCATGAAAGAAAGAATGTCTTGACAACCCTTGATAAATGCTATTCAGCAATGGAGCTCTTCCCAGAGTCTGAAACTATACCCCTCTATGTTCAGGCTTCTTGACTTTACTCGGCCATATTCAGAAGTTTATACATAACTATATATGTGTGCTTATGTAAATATATATATATATATATGTATGTATATGTATATGCCGTCAGCTCAAATTGCATACAAATTGCAGATACATGGACATCAAATTCAAGAAACGCCTACCATTTACGAACCAACGACAAAGAGAAGAATCAAAACGCGAATCCACAGCGAGATTCTCAGGTTAAAGACACGAAGTACAAAATGCCAGATGCGATCGTGCAGATACGAGAGAGGACAGAGGAATTTGGAGCTTACTCGGAGCGATTTGACGAGGAAGTCCTTGTTCGGACGAGTTTGGCGAGCGAGCAGAGCTCCGATCTCGGAAATGAGCCGCAGAGGCGAGCCATCGTCGCCGGCCATGGGAGAGAGACGGAGCCAAACCCTAGTTCTTCGGTGAAAGAGACTGAGAGGGAAGCTTTCGCGGGTTATGGAGTTTCTCTTTTTTGGCTCCAACACGTTGAAGAAGAAGCAGTGTGATTAATATATATATATATATATATCTGGTTTGTGTAAATGGATTTGGTGGTTTTCTTACCTGGTTTTGGTTTTTGAGCGAGCAGCCTCTCCCGCCCTCGGAGCGCGTGCTTCGGTCAGTCGGGAACCCGACCCTGTAACCCGAACCGGCCCAATCCATAAACGGGCCGTATGCTTACCTTGATTACTACATTTATTTTCTTCAGATATTTAAAATTACAGTCAAACATGATTTAGCATCTATATTGTTTGACTGTAAGTATCAATTAAGTGGATAGTTCAGTTTAATATCTATATTCCAACATGGTTTAACATCTTTTAATCTTACATATTTGATTATCAATATCAATTAGTGGAAACCCGATTAAGATGTTCAATTCAATCAAGTTTGACGGTATATATCAATTAAGAAGAAAGTCTAATTTAACATGATTTAAATCATGTTTGATTGTAAAAATAAATCAAGTAGAAAATCTAATTTTTAAAAAAGAAGAATGGAAATAACAAGCCCGCGAACCGTTAAGACTCCACTTGCGAAAATAATAGTACGTAAAATTAAGTGTACCCTTTAAGGAAGTCTGAAATTATGTACAGATTTCTCGGTTTCGGAACGTTATCTTTTTTTTCCAAATCGTAGAGGAAGGTCCCGGTTCCACGACAGAGTCTGAAATTTCCGGTTCGTTGTCGTTTTGTTTTAATATTGTCGTTTGTCTTATCATGTCGTTTTTGTCCTGGTTTCCGTCTCTTCTCTTCTTCTTCTTCGTCCTCCTCTCTTCGCCGCTTCTGCTTCAGTCAGTTATTCCTCTCGCTCTCTTCGTAACTTAAGGTACTTATTACCGAATTTCTGGTTCGAGATTGCTTTCGAGTTTCTGGTTCCATTTTCCTCACTCGATTACTTTCTGGTTTCTGGTTCGCTCTCTTGCTATCTGCTTCGATTACTTTGGAGTTTTGCTTTCATTTTGTGCAATCGATTTCTTTGCTCTTCTTCTTCTTCTGCAGGTGGCTTTTCCCGACTGAAATCGAGTTCAAGAGGTGATAAGGTTCGTGGTACTGTCGATTTGTTCTGAAGAAGATCAACCATGGCGGCGTCGGTGAACAAGATCGCTGAGACCATATCGCGCGTGGCGAACAGCAACACCACGCTTAACTTCGCGCTCGCGGGGGCGTTCACGGCGCTGGCGGCGAGATCGTACATCCAGGAGGGCGAGATCAAAGCCCTCGAGGCCGAGAAGTCCTCGCTCCTCGCCTCCAACAACCAGATCAAGACCACCATCTGGTCGTGGAAGCAAGACCTCTTGTACGACTCCGACGCCGCTCTCGTCCCCGCCGGCCGCCTCAAGGCCATCTACGGCGACGCGCTCCAAGGTTCTACCTCTTCCTCTTTAGCGCTTTCCTCTTCGTGAATGGCTCGTTTGTATTTTTCGATTCGACGAATTATTTGTTGCTTGAATGAGTGAAGAATTCGGTTGCTGCGAATATAAAGAATGCATGAACAAGAGTTGTAACCATAATAAAGCTTGTAAGCTGTTTCATTAAGGTCATCAATGGCGACGTGCTTGAATGTTCGAGTTAGTTCTCCTCAGAGCTTCCGTGTTAGCGGGGTTTGTCTCGTTAATTTGATGAACTGTTTGTTGCTTGAGGAGTGAGTGAAAGGGATTCAATGGAGCTGAAAGTGGCTTGATTGAGCTCAAAGCCTATAGTAAAATGGTGACTTGATCGATAAACTTTAGAGCTTTAGCAATCACCGGTGTTACTCTTAGCAGCGCAACCGGGTGTTGTACGTTGAGTGGGTGAAAAGTAGGGCGTTGTGAGATATGATACATAGGGTTAACGGTCAAAACGCTAGTTTTAACCGTAAGGAAAAGCTTAGAGTTTGTTTTGGAGGTTGACTCAAGCTTTAGAAGGCCTGGCTGAGTTTAGCGAATTTTTACGAGAGCTCTACGCCGTCATAAGTACGAGATTAAGAGTTTTGTTTTGAAGGCGAACAGGGCTTGATTGAGCTCATTGCAAGTAGTGAATTGTCACGTGATATCTACACATTTGAGCTTAGTTATACCAGTGTTGCTGAGCTTAGTTATACCACATTGTGGAGTGATCGATAGCTCGGGGTTGTGAGATATGATAGAGTGTTAACGGCTAAGTAAGAGATTAGAGTTTTCGGGTCTAACACTTTGGTTCGTTGGTGAATACCGTTGGCTTCATGTCCATTTTGGTTAAGTTCCAGTCATCTCATGATCCAGATCTGTTATGTTGTATATTGTTGAGACGTATATTGTAAATGTTATCGTACTCGTTCTCACTGAATTAAACCAATGCCATAACTCGGGTAATTTTGTCTTATTTTTTTCAGGAGAGGCGCCTAGTGAAGATGAAAATGCTTCCCGTTCCAAATTTGTTGTATGACTTTACACAGTTAGAGTTAGATATCACTGAATTCGATTCCGGATTTCGATTTTGTTTTCTGAATTACCTACCTAATGTTGGTACAGGCACACTATTGGAATTTGGTAACCACTAGTCCAACTTCCAAATTTGAACAGCGTTGACCCGGTCTATAAATAAAGAATAATAACGGCAAAAGTATTTGAGTTGTAGTCGAGTCAACAAATAAGAACGCTACATATTTCTTTATTTGCCTCCATGATTGATGATGATAGTTATGTACTTTTATCTCGGAAAATTCATTATTCCTATTTTTTTATAAAAAATAAAATTAAAAAAAATGATACATTGTAATACTAATCTCTCTGGTATTTGTGCAAGTTCAAATATTCCAGTCATGAATTGAAGACTATTCTATATTTGAGAAGTAAGGATGAAAGAAAAAGGAATTCCATTTGGAGTCCATGTATAGATGTTTGGAAATTCTGTTTGTCTTTAAACAATACATGTGTAGGATTTAAATGTGTAACGTGCTTCCCATGAGATTTTTTTTTTTTTTTTTTGGAGTACATTATTTGAGTGTGGCCTTCAATAATTCGGGATTTGGTTATTTTTTTGATTTTATATACATTTTATGTTTTATTTTTCTTGTTTTCAATTGATTGTTTAATTGTCATTATTCTAATTTCATGTTGAAAAATAATAATAAACAATGAGAAATGACAAAGTAAGAACAAACAACGCTCATAATTGAAGAAAAGAACAAGCGTTGTTCCTCCTTGGAATTATAGTGATTAGTGAATCTCTTAAATAAGGCAAGAGTTACACGCCACAGACGACTATAAATTTAGTGGGATCGAAATTTCCAAGTTTTCATAATGTAATCCTTTTCTATAGTCTTTGACACTACACCTATAAATTATTGTGTATATGAAACCGAATTGAGTGTTAACCATAGTTTTTAAGTGCGGTAAATGTAAGGAAAGCTTATAGTATAATAAGCAAAACTAAATGTGGGTTGTATTAAATTAACACTAGAGTTACCATTACCACTTTTAAGTGGCAGCACGTTGCCCTCTTTAATATTAGGTTTAATTACGGCAAAAATACCTAATTATTGGCCATATTATCTGATAGGTACCTAACCTCAATAAATGTAGGTGAAAAAAGTACCTAACGTTACACTTTTGTTGTGGGCAAGCTATTGGTCCCTTTAGAAGCAAATTTTGATCATTTCCAGAAGAAAAAAAAAATGATGCCACTTAAATAATAAGAAATGGAATTTACCGAGTGAAAGGAAGTAGTTAAGTAATGTGTTCATATATTTATTTATGTTTGTTTATGGTTAAAAATATCATATTAAAAAAAAAATCTGAAGAACTGATTATTAGACAACTCGATCTCTTTTTCGCTCCTTATATTTAAAGCTAAATGAATGATTTACGTGTTAGTTTTGTTGTGGTTGTGGCTCACTCAGGCATGATTCTCATCTTTCGGATTTTACAGACGTACTACCGTTTGAATTCTTCTCAAAAGATCAAGGTCGGTTTTCATTGCAACTTGTTAAAACATTGTTCCAGTCAGCTACTCAAAACGGTTACTATGTTTTATTTTGTGCCTCTTTTCATGCTAATCCTTTTCAAAACTTTAGCTCCAATTTAGGCTCCTCCTTTCAACTTCTCTAGCTGAAAATGTGGGCATTGGCTCTATAAATCCGCAATGAACGTGGATTAGAGTAATGTGACATTTACACAATATTGGACTTTATGGCACCTTTTGTTGAGAATTTGGTGCCATTTGCAGCAACAAGGTTTGGTTAGAAATCACCCATTTGACCTCTAAATATACGAAAGCCGTTTTTTACTTTTTATTTTCGTTTTCTTTTTTTTTTATTATTAATACAATATTTTACTAAGTAAGTAAGTACTAACTAAGCCTCGAGCTTTGTATGGTAAGTGGTTCAACTTAATCTCTTAAAATATAAATTTTAGGGTTAATTGCGGCAATAATGCAAAATCTTTGGTCAAGAGGGGTTTTAGGTCCATAACTTTTCAAAGTGTGGGAAAAAATACACAACGTTTGTTGAATGTAAATCCGTTGGTCCTTTCCTTAGAGATGTTAACTTCTGCTGATGTGGCATCGTTAAACTGTCAAATGGATTGCCAATTTGTAATATTAATTACATAACCTAATAAATAAGAATAAATTTAAATATTTTAATTATGATTCAAAAAATAAATTAAAACTTTAAATTAACGAGCAATACTTATTTAATGCGTAATTCTTATTTTTGAACTCGTGCTTCAATATTATTCACATCTTTACTATGTCATTTTTTAAATTACAGTTGTTTTTAATAATCGGTCGTTTTTTTTCAAAATTCTAGTTGTTTCTAATAAACTGTCGTTATGTAATATTTGAAAATTTTGTCGTGTTTAATAATCCGTCGTTTTTCAAAAAAATTATTCATGTTTGACGAAGAGCCTGTTAGATTTTTAGGGGGGAGTAAAAATTATTTATTTAATTAAAAGTATTAATTTTTTTAATCATAATTAAAATATGATTTAATTTATTATTATTAATTTAATTATACAATTAATATTACAAGTTGGCAGTCCATTTGGCAGTTTAACGATGCCACATCAGCAGAATTTAACATCCCTAACGAAAGGACCAACAGATTTTACATTTAACAAAGGTTGTGTATTTTTTCCCCACACTTTGAAAGGTTGGGGACCTAAAACCCCTATTGACCAAAGTTGTGCATTATTGCCGCAATTAACCCTAAATTTTATGTAGTACTTGTTATATTTGTCTGCCAGAAGGTAAACTTATAAAAGTCTATTGACCTCAGGGGTGGAGCTGCATAGAGCCGAGTGTGTGTCCACCCAGTAACCCAGGCACTACTTGAAAACAACGTGAAAAATTAATAATTGAAGAACGATTTTCACATAAAAATGAACAAAGGGTTATATATATGTAATTAATGCAAGCGGCCCAGATGGTTGGAGTTTTGTTTTCAAGTCACTTATCTCTTCTTAACCTGAGTTCAAGTCCTTGAATGTATACTTTTTGGTTATTTTTTTCATCTTAATTTTAATTGATACATAAGGGGAATATATGTAAAGTTGTGTTTTAATGCTAAATAGGTTCAAGTTCTACTTGACTTTCTTCAAACTAATTGTGTTTTGACATGATTGATAAATTAACACAATTAACATGATTTTAATTAATGTATTTTTTGAACTGACATGTTTTCTTTTTATAAAAATGACATTGCATTGAAGATTGATATCAACATAACTCATTACTTTTGATTTTTCTCATTTTAGAGGTTGAAAAATCTTGATTTTCTTATTTTATTTATTTAAGAAGTATATTGTAGTGTTTAATTGGTACATATATTGTTATTTGTACATTGTTGTGATGTAACATTACTAGTTCATCAGTTCATGAACAAAGCATATGAGTCCGTCCTATACTCGAATTATGTGACTGTTATTAGTTATGTGCTTGAAGAAAAAAAAATTACTTAGAGTTTTTTTTTCTCAAAATTTTACTAAAGGCTTCACGTGAACTGAAATCGTAGCTCTGCCACTAATTGACTTTACTAACGGTAATTTTACATATTTTTATGTATCATGAGACTTTATTTTTAATGGTTTTTAGATAATTAACCTATGATGGATCTAGAATAAACTGATAGTTTAGCGTATTAATCTCGTTCGGTAATTATAAGAAAAGGTTCGAGTAACATGTTGTTATTCCGTAGCCCTGTGCCATATGCTAACATTTTTTTATACAGGAATCAAAGTAATTCTTGGAAACCGGATTTAAAACGGTATCCGCATTCAAAATTGAATTAAAAAATCGAACCCCCGTCCAAATTCCGGATCAGGATATCGAGTTTTGGTTTTTAAAATCCGGATATCCGGTCTTAATTTAAAACCCGGATTTATTTTTTAATTTTCTTTAATAATTTAGTATTACAACGTTTCATTTGGTTTCTTTCAGCCCTCGTTCAGTGTCACTCGTTCACTCACACAACCGTCGCTCACTTTCTTCGTTCATCGCCGCTCTTCAGTCTCTTTCACTTCTCATCGCTGTTATGATTTCTCGAGATTCGAGATTTGTGCTTGTTTCTTTGATAATAATTTGTGGTTTAATTACTGTAGTTGGATTTGAGTTTCGGCATTTTAATTTTGAGACAATGCGATGTACGATTTTTATTAATTCTTATGCATTTTTTTATATTGGTATTTGATGTATGGTTTTGAGAAAGGTATTTGATGTACGGTTTTGATGGTGGTTGAGACAAAGTTTTTAGATATTTTTTTAATTATTGATCCAAATCCGAGTAAAAATCAATTTCTAGTTACAGACCCGGATCCGGTTTTTAAATCCGGAACCGAATAATTAAATCTGGTTTTAAATAAAGATATCCAGATTTTCATATCCGCATTCAGATTTTGATTTTTGAATATCCGGATTCAGATATCGAATCACTAAAAAAAGGGTTATCTGGTCCGTTTTTCAATGTAACGCTGGGGGACAAAAACAAGTTTTATTATAAATAAACTTCACCATATGAAAATTCAGTAAGCATTATCCAATTAATCCAAGAAATTATTGTCCTTTGTAATTCTTTTTAATGTTCTATGTTTCCTTATTCATACACAAGAAGTTGATAGAACGTAATTACTGTAGAGGGCGATTTTTACCGCCTTGCAGTCACAAGGAAAACCGTAAAGAACGCAATAAAAATATATACACGATTATTCTCTGATTTATTTATCCCGAAAGGACTCGGTTTTCCCCGTTTATTAGCTTGGAAAATCGAAGAACAATGATAAGGATATAATTTGATGCCGCACCACGCCGCTCTCGACGAGGCTGCCTACGTACCCGGCGAACCAGGATCAGGTCATCACGTAGTTCAATGAGTTTTGTCTTGATCTCTTCATTCTTTCTCTTCTCTGTTTCGTTGGTTTTCTTCTCTATTCTTTCTCTTTCCTCTCTTTTTCTTCCTTCTTGGCTGAATGTTTCTCCGCTGATTTCTCTTGGATCCCCTCTTAATGAGGCTTCTTTTATTATTTATAGGGTTAGGGTTGATTGAGCCTTTTCACTTTGGGCTTTTTCTGCGAATTGGGCCTTTCTTCATGGGTTAAGCCTTTCCTCACAAACTGGGCTTTTATGTTGACTACGATCAACATATTTCTTGCCTCTATTCGACGTCGTTTTTGGGCCGTAATGGCACGCGTTATGTTAAGGATGGATTTGACGAAATCCGACATCAACAGTTAGTCCCCCATTTTATCAAGTGTATGCACTTGGTAAAATGTAGAGAAAAACTTCATTTCTTCCGATCTAAATCGACGCTCCTAATGATAGGAATCCTCGATCATGCTGTCGCCCGGTGGTGCTCTCCGGTAATAATACCCGTAGTGTGTGATAACGTGGCTAGGAGTCGTCGGGTAGGAGCTTTGACTTTACGATATCGGCGATGAGAGGGTTGAACACTCTCTTGGGTAGCCGATGGTCTCGCCGATGTTTAGCGGTGTTTGACTTCTCACGAGCTCAACGAGGTAGGCTTCTACGAATGCCTTGAACGAAGGGAATGGGATTACCACTTGGACCGATGCCACTTTCTCCGAAGATCCTCGCTATGAACTCGGCCCTCGTGATATGTGATGAGCCTGTCGACTTCAATGGAGATGATGGTTTTATGGGAGCAGCGTGAACGCTCCAATAGTGTGAACTTGACTTGGGAGTGTGAAAAAGAGTTTGTGTGGTAAATGACTTCTAGGGGCAGAGACTGTTGCGCTTATCGATGCGGTATTTGACTCCTCGATCCCTGCGTCATCAGAGGAAGCGTACTTCTCTTGGTGCGAGCTCTTCTCGTCGTTCGTCGGAACAGCTCCTTGTCGTCGCCATGTCGTAGATTTCGTCATTCTTTCTTTCATTACTATCCATTTATTTTCAAATTCCTCCTCGCAGGTTGATGAGACTTGTCACGGTTCTTGTCCGTTGAGATACCCCGAGGGCGTGCTAGCATCGTTTCTTAATGAGAGCGATGGGCACTTTGTCATCCTCGAAGATTTCTTGAAAGATCTGATAAGGTGTACCGTCGCCGCGCTCTCCGAGGATTCGGACGATGAGGCTCTCCCAGCTTCTTCGGGCATTCTGCTCGAGTTAATGAGACGAGACCCCGAGCATTATGCTGCGGTGGAGAGGCTTCTTATGGATGTCCTGGTTGAGAGCGCGGATTTCGTCATAGAGCAAGTCGCCGACAAAGTTGTTCGGGATGATTGACCTTCCTCTATTTCCTTTTGTAAATTATTTTGTGGCTGCAATGTATCAATCAGGATTTGCGCCGGAGCGGCTTTGTATTTTTCCGGGGTATGCGCACTAGCGTCTTACGTACCAGGCTTTGTGCGCCGAAGCGGCTTTGTAGGTTGCCGGGGTATGCGCCGTAGCGTGTTACGTACCGGGCTTTGTGCGCCGGAGCGACTTTGTAGTTTGCCGGGGTATGCGCTGTAGCGTCTTACGTACCGGGCTCTGTGCGCCGGAGCGGCTTGTTATTTTCTTTGATTAGTCGGCGATGAGCTTGTCGGTATGCACCGGGCTCTGTCGCGATGTCGGCGATGAGTTTGTCGGTATGCACCAGGCTCTGTCGCGATGTATCGATCGGAATTTGCGTCGGAGCGGCTTTGTATTTTCTTTGATTTGTCGGCGATGAGCTTGTCGGTATGCACCGGGCTCTGTCGTGATGTCGGCGATGAGCTTGTCGGTATGCACCGGGCTCTGTCGCGATGTATCGATCGGAATTTGCGTCGGAGCGGCTTTGTATTTTCTTTGATTTGTCGGCGATGAGCTTGTCGGTATGCACCGGGCTCTGTCGCGATGAAGTGCTTGGCACTGATTTGTCGGCGATGAGCTTGTCGGTATGCACTGGGCTCTGTCGTGATGTATCGATCGGAATTTGCGCCGGAGCGGCTTTGTATTTTCTTTGATTTGTCGGCGATGAGCTTGTCGGTATGCACTGGGCTCTGTCGCGATGAAGTGCTTGGCACTGATTTGTCGGCGATGAGCTTGTCGGTATGCACCGGGCTCTGTCGCGATGTATCGATCGGAATTTGCGCCGGAGCGGCTTTGTATTTTCTTTGATTTGTCGGCGATGAGCTTGTCGGTATGCACCAGGCTCTGTCGCGATGAAGTGCTTGGCACTGATTTGTTTTTGTTGGCCCATTTGCCGTAGTAGTTTGTGATATTCGGCGATGAGCTTGTCGGTATGCACCGGGCTCTGTCGCGATGTATCAATCAAGATTTGCGCCGGAGCGGCTTTGTATTTTTTTAGGTATGCGCCGTAGCGTCTTACGTACCAAGCTGTGCGCCGGAGCGGCTTATGTACCCAGCTGTGCGCCGGAGCGGCTTTGTTTGGTATATCAAGCATTTTCGCCGTTTTGGGCTTGGTCGGTACCCTAAATGTATATATATGTTTTCTCGGCACTCTCGCCGGTTTCTTTATAAATTTGTAGATATATGTATATTGTTACCTTTTTTTGCGATGAGGTCAGCCAACTTCGTCGCCGATTTTGCGCCTTGGTTAGGATAAACCTCGTCGTGTCCGCATCAAACTTCGGTTTCATGAGGGTCGTCATCGTCGAGCGCGTCTCAATCAGATCTCCTCGAAATGTTGGTAATGGCGTCTTCGTTGATGATTTCCCGGTGGAGGCGAGCTTTCTTTGATGACGAGCTGAGTGGTGACGAGCTCTTTTTGGTGCCGATCTTCTATTGGTGATGAGCTCCTCGAGCTCCCCCTTGATGAGCTCCTCGAGGTCTTCTCTGTGATGAGCTCCTCGAGCTCTTCTCCTTCGTGATGAGCTCATCGAGTTTCTCCTCGTCGTGATGAGCTCATCGAGCTTCTCCTCGTCGTGATGAGCTCATCGAGCTTTTCTTCGTCGTGATGAGCTCATCGAGCTTTCCTCTTCGTGATGAGCTCATCGAGCTTTCTTCTTCGTGATGAGCTCGTCGTGACGAGCTCTTCGAGATGAGCTACTCGAGCTTTCCTCTTCGTGGCAAGCTCTTCGTGATGAGCCCTTCGAGCTTCCCTCTTTGTGATAAGCTCTTCGTGATGAACTCTTCGAGTTTCCCTCTTCGTGACAAGCTCTTCGTGATGAGCTCTTCGAGATGAGCTCCTCGAGCTTTCCTCTTCGTGATAAGCTCTTCGAGCTGAGCTCTTCGAGCTTTCCTGTTCGTGATAAGCTCTTCAAGCTCCTCCCTCTTTGTGACAAGCTCTTCGAGCTTCCCTCTTCGTGATAAGCTCTTCGTGATGAGCTCTTCGAGATGAGCTCCTCGAGCTTTCCTCTTCGTGATAAGCTCTTCGAGATGAGCTCCTCGAGCTTTCCTCTTCGTGATGAGCTCTTCGAGCTCCTCCCTCCGTGTGACAAGCTCTTCGTGATGAGCTCTTCGAGCTTCCCTCTTCGTGATAAGCTCTTCGTGATGAGCTCTTCGAGATGAGCTCCTCGAGCTGAGCTCTTCGAGATAAGCTCTTCGTGATGAGCTCTTCGAGATGAGCTCCTCGAGCTTTCCTCTTCGTGATGAGCTCTTCGAGCTCCTCCCTCCTTGTGACAAGCTCTTCGTGATGAGCTCTTCGAGCTTCCCTCTTCGTGATGAGCTCTTCGTGATGAGCTCTTCGAGATGAGCTCCTCGAGCTGAGCTCTTCGAGATAAGCTCTTCGTGATGAGCTCTTCGAGATGAGATCCTCGAGCTTTCCTCTTCGTGATGAGCTCTTCGAGCTCCTCCCTCCTTGTGACAAGCTCTTCGTGATGAGCTCTTCGAGCTTCCCTCTTCGTGATAAGCATTTCGTGATGAGCTCTTCGTGATGAGCTCTTCGAGATGAGCTCCTCGAGCTGAGCTCTTCGAGATAAGCTCTTCGTGATGAGCTCTTCGAGATGAGCTCCTCGAGCTTTCCTCTTCGTGATGATCTCTTCGAGCTCCTCCCTCCTTGATAAGCTCTTCGAGCTTCCCTATTCGTGACAAGCTCTTCATGATGAGCTCTTCGTGATGAGCTCCTCGAGCTTTCCTCTTCGTGACAAGCTCTTCGAGCTTTCCTCTTCGTGATGAGCTCGTCGAGCTCCTCCCTTCGTGATAAGCTCTTCGAGCTTCCCTCTTCGTGACAAGCTCTTCGTGATGAGCTCTTCGAGATGCGCTCTTTAAACATCTGTAACTTTCTCCTCGAGCGTTCGTTTGAAGCAAATGACCTATCAAATCGAAGCTAAAGACATAATCTTTGAGAAAAACTAGAAATCATGTTTAGTTGATAAATATAAACGAGAATATGGTCTGAGGAGCGATGGGCGACGAGCAGGCGTCTGACGAAGCCATCGCTCTCGGCAACCAATCTTCCGGCGTCCATAACTTTTTCCTCGAGCGTCTGATAGGGGCGAACGACCTGTCAAATCGAAGCTAAAGACATAATCTTTGAGAAAAATTAGAAATAATGTTTAGATGATAAATAGAAACGAGAATATGATCTGAGGAGCGACGGGCGACGAGCAGGCGTCTGCCGAAGCCATCGCTCTCGGCAACCAATCTTCCGGCGTCCATAACTTTTTCCTCGAGCGTCTGATAGGGGCGAACGACCTGTCAAATCGAAGCTAAAGACATAATCTTTGAGAAAAACTAGAAATCATGCTTAGTTGATAAATAGAAACGAGAATATGGTCTGAGGAGTGACGGGCGACGAGCAGGCGTCTGATGAAGCCATCGCTCTCGGCAACCAATCTTCCGGCGTCCATAACTTTTTCCTCGAGCGTCTGATAGGGGCGAATGACCTGTCAAATCGAAGCTAAAGACATAATATTTGAGAAAAATTATAAATCATGTTTAGATGATAAATAGAAACGAGAATATGATCTGAGGAGCGACGGGCGACGAGCAGGCGTCTGACGAAGCCATCGCTCTCGGCAACCAATCTTCCGGCGTCCATAACTTTTTCCTCGAGCGTCTGATAGGGGCGAATGACCCGTCAAATCGAAGCTCAAGACATAATCTTCGAGAAAAATAAGAAATTATGTTTATATGATAAGTAACGACGGGGATATGGTCCAAAGAGTGACGGGCGACGATCAGGCGTTTTACGAAGCCGTCGTCCTCGGTGACCAATCTTCCGATGTTCATAACTTATGCCTCGAGCATCCGATAGAGGCGAATGACCCGGCGAATCGACGATCAAGGCAAGGCCTGTAAGAAAACGCTAAAAACAAAACACAATTTTATTTATCAAAGGTAAAGACAAGATCAGCGCTCGGTGCTATCGTTATCGTCGTCAGTCGTCTTCTCTTCGAGTTCCTGGCTGTGAGTTAGAGAAAAACTAAGCCCCTCGGGGGGCGCCAAACTGTAGAGGGCGATTTTTACCGCCTTGCAGTCACAAGGAAAAGCGTAACGAACGCAATAAAAATATATACACGATTATTCTCTGATTTATTTATCCCGAAAGGACTCGGTTTTCCCCGTTTATTAGCTTGGAAAATCGAAGAACAATGATAAGGATATAATTTGATGCCGCACCACGCCGCTCTCGACGAGGCTGCCTACGTACCCGGCGAACCAGGATCAGGTCATCACGTAGTTCAATGAGTTTTGTCTTGATCTCTTCATTCTTTCTCTTCTCTGTTTCGTTGGTTTTCTTCTCTCTTCTTTCTCTTTCCTCTCTTTTTCTTCCTTCTTGGCTGAATGTTTCTCCGCTGATTTCTCTTGGATCCCCTCTTAATGAGGCTTCTTTTATTATTTATAGGGTTAGGGTTGATTGAGCCTTTTCACTTTGGGATTTTTCTGCGAATTGAGCCTTTCTTCATGGGTTAAGCCTTTCCTCACAAACTGGGCTTTTATGTTGACTACGATCAACATATTTCTTGCCTCTATTCGACGTCGTTTTTGGGCCGTAATGGCACGCGTTATGTTAAGGATGGATTTGACGAAATCCGACGTCAACAATTACACTTTGCACATGTGATTTCTATTATGATTCATAAATATAAAACACCCAATTAATAGTTTTCCCACCCTATCTTATATCCATTATTATCAGCTAACTATACCTAACATTGAATTAATTGAAAATTATTGGAGTGAATTAAAATGGTAAAATAATAGTAATTGTTGTCACTGTCATTAATTTGAAAGCATATGCCTAATTTTGACATTCAAATAAAGTAATTAATACTTGCTGCGTACACAAACAGATGACATGTGATGTTGTTACAATGTGACCACAACAAGAAACATTGTACTTAAAATGTCTTTTTTTTTTTTTGTCGATCCAAATTTTATGGTAATTTTTTTTTTCTCGAAAAGTGCTTTCATTAATTTAAATAGAGAATGTGATAAAGATTGATCAGACGTTTTAATTAAGGTACATGATATAAGAATAAGCTGAATCAAATTTAAAGTGTTAAAGTCAAAGCAATAATTTATGTTCAAAATGAGACACAAAATCACTATTTGAAAACTAATGAATTTTGGTACAACATTTTCTTCATAATAACATACGCATCCTCATTAATCGTTATATATTTATATCAAAAGAAAAACAATACTCTCGAAATATACACTAGTTAATGAGATAATAACAATTATCCAATATTTGTAGCATAAAAAATTTGAAGGCTTAAAACACGTGTCGTGAATGCTTTAGCCGGTTAGCGGCTTAGCGCATCTTCCGTATAACTAGAAAATCTCGAGTAATTAATTAATAATGTCACTTCGTATTATTTCATTACTATTCATATTTTATTTTAATCTTTTATATTTTTCAAAGTTTATGTTTTAAACTTGTTTTATAATTCTTATAGCATATAATTGAATATCATCAATATAAATGTATGAAATAAGTTAAAAATTGGGCTTTTATTATAAATTTACCAAGTAGATTACAGTGTTATATAGAATAGTTTTGGAGTCAAAAGTGGAGTTGTTTATTTGAGTGACTAGTTATTATACTTTTAAGTAAAAAATAAAAATAAAAAATGTAGCATTATAGAGAAATGTTTTGGAGATGTCCTTGTTGGTTATGCCCGAACCCGATATTGTATCTCTCGGGTTATCGGATATCGACCCGATAACCATAACCGACATAATGGGCCCACTCGGGCCCAGGTATTAATTATGATTCATATTAATTAATAATAGATTAATTAATCCATGATTGGGCTTTTAGAAAGCCCATTAGGTGGGCTTTTAGAAAGCCCACTAGGTCATGACCATAGGGTATTATAAATACCCTAATATGACTCATAATTAAATACAACACACATAATAGAAACCTTAGCCACCTAGAAATTCGTGCTCCCTCCCTTGGAGTCGAATTTTCATGGCTTGCTCCCCAGTTCAATCAACGGTTGATCATCTAAACACCAACTAGGATCCAACCTATCCTCCGAGGTGTTTTCCGGTCTTCTAAGACGTTCCCGAGTGACGTGGTGTACGAAATAGAGGCGCAACACTTGAGGCGCTAAATCCTAAATTCGACAAGCTCCAGAATCAAAGGAATCGGCAGTTATTCGGTACAGTTGGCAAAAGTACCGAAGTTTGGTAACGATCTCTAAACTGTATCTTAATTCTCGTAATTATTCTAGATCTTTATTGTTCGATGATATCCCGTGATTTTCGCCTCGGGATTGAGAAAAGTCATCGAAAAACCCAACAGTGGTATCAGAGCCGGTCTGAGTAATTTTCGAAAATTAGATATGTTGACCGAAATAATTTTAGAAAATTTTTGGTGTGATTAGATTTTCAGTGGGAGCATTAGAAAATTAATTATGTTAATTTTTGTGTGTTAATTCGGGATCCGATTTTGAATCGGGATTGGATTTTATTTAAAAATTAACATACCGGTATTTAGATACGGAATAATTTTCTGTAATTTTAGAGGGTTTAATAATTTTAGTGGGAGCAAAATTGTTATCGGAATCAATAAAAACGGCAACGAAATTTGCCGGCGCATGCATTGGGATGTGTGCTACCTAGAGTTTCTGAAACCCTAATTTTTCGTGTGAAATTTTTGGGCCCAGCCATTCGGATGGCCCATGCCCACACGTATTCACGCCGGTCGGGTATTGACCCGGTCAACCCACCCTCGTGGGTCAGAGACGACCCGAAGGACCCGCGAACGCCTACTCCGATCACCGCCATTGCACGACGGTCGTGCATCCACGTCGTTTGACGACGGCCACAGATGCGAAGATGCCATCGACGGCATCGCTCACGGAGAGAAGTCCTCCCCGAGCCGTGCGTGCGCCGAAGTCCGTCGCACAACCAATGAAGCTTCACCCTCGGCCAACCGAACGTGCAACCTCCTCGATCGTGCGACGAAGGCGACTCCAACGAGCCTCTGGGGCGACGACGACGAAGACGTGCAGCTCCTCCATGGCAGCTCGGCGACGGCGTGGTTCGATGGGTGACGGCGCGGGATGGGTGACGGCGCACGTGCTGCGCGAGTGGAGCCCTAGGGCTGCCACTGTTCCACCCCTTTTGGGCTTGGGCCTGATCCGAAAACAAAAGCCCAAATGGGCTTTGGTCAAATCAGCCATTAGGCTCAACTGGTTTGACCAGAGTCGACCAAAACGGGAGGAGCAAATTAAATGGGCCCATCACGTTATGTTGACCACAAGTTCGGGTTTGACCCGAAGCCCGTGGTCAAACCCGACTCCCTAAATTATTAATTTTATTTTATTAATTTTATTTAATAATTTTAATTATGAATTTAATTATTATTTAATTTTAATTTTGTAAATTGGATTTACAATTATACCCCTCTAAATTAAAAGGAAATTTATTTAATGATAAATTTGTTTAAATCTTTAATTATTTTAAATAAACAAGATTTAAACAAATTTATAAACTTAGTAAATTGGATTTACTTAGGCAGGGGCTGTTTGCCCTGCCCGTAATGCTCGGATTGCCCGAGGGCAACCCGTACAAGCTCGGGTTTATCCCGAGCTCGTATTCCGGTATTTGATATTTAATTATATTTATGTTTAATTAATTTAAAATACGATTTAAAGTGTTTATTTTATTTTATATATAGTTATTATAAATATCTTTAAATATAAGAATTGAAAATCTAATATATGATATTAATTATTAATAAATATGATTTATTCAATATTATTATCAAGCTTTTGAAGTTTGTTTCCATTTAATATTTATGTTATTCATTTATTGATTTACAAATTGTTTGTTCATAAATTTTATTTATAATCAATAATTCTTAATTAGATTAAGATAATGAATAATCTTTTATTATAGTAATAGAAAAGAACCAAACTTTAATGGAAATAAAAGATATATATATTATGATTAAAGATAATTTATCTATAAGATAATTATTTATCTTTTAGTTTGTTCTATGACAAAGCATGATTAAAGATATCTTATCTATAAAGATAGTTATTTATCTTTCATTCATTAATAGAAAAGATAAATCATGAATAAAGATATTTTATCTTTAAGTGATTTATTTATCTTTTATTTAAAGATAAAAGTTTTATCTTTAAAATTTTCATAATATATATATATATATATATATATATATATGTATATACTTTCAGAAGTATATTTAATACAACATTGAATATGTTTACAAAATAGGATTATGTATTACATATTCATTGTCTTAATTCTTAGAACATTTTAATTAGTTAACTATGTTTAGTTTAAGACAAAAGTTAGGATCACCTAAAACCCCTCAATAAATATTAGGTATAATGCTTCCAACGGCCGGATCCTCGATCTAATTGAGATAAGTTTTGAGTGTGTCTCTAACCCAAGGGAGTACTCTTATACCCTCTTTTAGACGCGTAGGGCGACCTATACTGTCCGCCGATTCACCCCTTGGGTCTACCTAAACGAGTACTCTAATTAGATTAGATATCGTACACAATTCTTTTGAAACCGGTTAGAATGACAAATGAAAAATTGTTTTTCTTTTCTAAACGTCAGAGATAATATAGGATATTAGAGCAATTGTTGACTTTCTCTGAGTGACTAATTAATGGAATTGATGAGGGTTACTTTTCCATTAACAAATCACGAAATATTATATAAAGCCCTTATAATATAATTGTTACATCTTTATTATAATGTGTGCCTTATAATTTACATGTACAACTCTAAAATTAGTAATGTGCTTATTATTTGTTTCATTTAATGTATGTGAAACAAGTGTCAACAAAGAACCACTTGAAAATTGTTTTTAAAGAACATGGAAACGAGTTTCCAAATCAAAAGGAAAGAGATTTCCTTGGAATTGCAAAGGCTTCTGAAATAATGTTCGGAGCCTTGATAAAGAAATGATTTTTCATAATAGATGAATACTCATTTGGAGCCACCTGACAAAACTTCCAGAACTAATAAGAATGCTTATAAGAAGCATTTCGAAATTAATGATAAAATGCTTTTCAAAAGCATAAAATCACTATAACATGGAAGTTCAATCAATATCCTCTGAAGATATGTGTATAGCAGGTTAAAACACAAGCGATGAAAGATCACAGAGAACTTATAGAATTCAAGAAAGTCTGTAAATTCCGAGGTTGGTTATAATTTGGGAAATTGATAACTCACCTTAAAGAAAAGCTCATATAAATGATAAGATATTTAATGATCTCTCTATTGACATCGTTTAGGATTCCTTGCTCAACTTTCACAAATTGGTTGTGATCAAGTTTAACAAAGAGCAATGGAATAATGGCTCTAACAGCAAAAGGTGAGTGGGACTCTAATCTTAAAGCGATCACATATGCGATGTGATTCCAAAATCTAAAAGTGCTTTCACTACAGATAACAAGGATTGTCCGACTTGTCTTGAAAGAGGTGAAATATACAGAGTAATGACTCTTCTTTAGGTACAAGCGTTTTAATATAGTTTGACTATTTTAAATGATATATGTTCAATATATGATATTTAACGTTGTATGAAAAAAGGCTTAAACCATATAAACTCAATATAGCATATCTCTAGTATTGTCATATAAGTCATAATAACGAGAGACGCATCACCAAGCTCCATAATGATGGACATCTTGATCGTTCTGATTATGAATCTTACGAGAAATGTGAATCTTCTCTAACTGACCATTGACAAAAGGCTCATTCAAAGGGGCACACTAAAGATTGATTGTGGCATTAAACCACACATGTTCATGTGTATGTGGTCAAATGCACAATTAGGATAAGGAAGGCTGATGGTACTTCATTAATTATGACTACCAACTGATCACTTCAGTCGGTACAATCATGTCTATTTAATTAAGACCAAAGTTGAAATCTCTTGACCGGTTCAAGGAATTCAAGAATGAAGAAGAAAACCAAAATGCTCAAAATAATAATAGGTCCTCGATCTGATCGAGACAATTAATATTTGAGCAATAAGTATAAAGTTTTCCTGAGTGACAAAAGGTTTTTCTGGTCATTTATTTCTCTCGATACACCTCATTTTACGAGATGTATCGAGAGAACTCAACAAACTCTGTTAGACTTTGTTAGTACAATGATATGCTTATGTTTATAAAAGGACATGCACTTTTAACTTGGTGCTACCACACTTTACAGTGTATCATGAAAAGTGATTCCGACGATAACATATAAAGATATGATAAGGGATAAAACCCAATTTGTCGTTTACGAGAAAATTAATACACGAAATAGTTGTGACAATTACGGAGCCTTTAAGAAAGGAAATCTTTCCTATAAAGTCTAGTGGGAGAAAGTATGCACTTCATGAAGTACATAACTCAGAAAATCTCGAGGAACTCAAGATGAACACAGAGGATGCTCACCAATGGTTGACTAAACTCCAGATAGGATCGTGGAAGAAAGTCAAGCCGAATGTAAAATGCTTTATATATGATTAAGCATTTGAGCAACCTAGTATGACACAAAAACCGTGTAAGTCGGATAAGGAACATCATACAACTAAGAAAAGGATCTTCTCGTTTTGAACACAGAAGAACAAAATACTTAGATAACAATGATGAACCAACACTTACAATGAAACGGTTAAAGGTGAAGACCCTGAGAAATGGCTAGGAGCCATGAAATCAAATAGAATCATGTACATATACTAAGTATGTGACTTAGTTAATGCACCCGAAGGGTTTATGCCCATAGGATGCACGTAGATCTTCAAGGGAAGATATTCATGAATGGTAAAGTACAAATGTACAAAAGGAGACTTGTAATGAAATAGTTCAAACAAGCCTATAGTAAAGACTAAGAAGAAACATTTTTCTCTTATTACCATGACTAAAGTCAATTATGATTTCACTTGCTATTGCCAACTATGATTTAAGAATCAGGCAATTGGACATGAAGATAGTTTTCAGAATATGACTCTGAAAAGGAATATGTATTATACACAACCTAACTAACTTCATTGATTCATAACATGTTTCTGAAGCATGTGAATCAAATAGATATATACGTTCAAGTATGATCTATAGCAAGCATCTCTCAAATGAAATCTAGTTTTCAACGGAGAAACTAATGAGATTAGACTTCATCGAAAACAAAGATTAACCTTGTGTATACACGAAAGCTAGTGGGAGCACGGTAATCCTTTAAAAGGATAGAAAATGATACGACGGAAATTCTTTAAAGTAAAGAATGAATAAGTCATAGTACATAGAAAGGATGGCAAGTAAGTTCAGAGTGAACAAGAAAACTGAGGACTTATTCAGTAACTCCTAAGTTGCATCTTTCAAGAAAGCAGTGCCCTGAAATGTCAGAGCAATACAAAATAAAGAAAATGTTCTCTATACTACTGCTAATGACTTTATAAAGAAAGCCATATTATGTACCCGTCTCGATGTATCATTTACCTTAACAAAACAAGCCAGTTCCAAACCTATCCCAAAATAGTCACTGGACTATCGTAAATAATATCTTCAGGTACCTTAGCGACCAATGAAAGATCACTTATTTACGACAATGTTGATCAGTCAAACATTATCGCTTATACTGATGCAAATCACCAAACTAATTGGGATAATTTCACATCGCAAGTAGAATATATACTCTGTCCTAAATGATGGTACTGTTATTTGGAACAACAGTAAGCAAGCTACTATAGTGGACTTGACCATCAAATCTGAGTATATAGCATCATATGATGCAGCTGTAGAAGCTTTCTAGATCAGGAAATTTTGTTCCTGATCACAGTGTAGTTTCTGGCATTGGTGATCCAGTGCGGCTCCTTGCTGAAAACAACGGAGCCAAGGCACGAGTCAAGAAACTAAGATCACAGAACAAGAGAAAGGTTCTCAGTGATCAAAGACATAATTGATCAGAAGGTTGTTGCGATGAAAACAGTAGACACAGCGTAAACGTGGTTGACCCGATGACCAAGGCTTCATCAATAGAAAAGTAGTATGGTCATACAAGATCTAGAAGAGTCTAGATGCTTGTGGTCTATTCTAACACGTTGAACTCTTACTTTATTTTGTTAAAAGTATAAAGTTCAAAATACAAATTTTATGTAACAATTATACATTAAATTTGAAGCACAATATTATTTCTTTAAAAGGCAAGTTTCATCATTTAAAAGGCTCATATCAATATTTTATTCAAAATCATTGATATCAAGCTATACAAATGTAGTTCCTAAGATGTCTTCGAGACATTCTTGAATTTCCCCAGTCAAAGAAATCATTATGAAGAAACAAAGAGGGACTATCAATGATATTCATAATTGACTGGTACATGTTGTTAAGATAAAAGGAAGGGGTCCTTGATATCTGAGGGATATTCTTATACATGTAGGCACTAGTCGGAATGATTAGCAGTGCTGGAAGACTCGCACTCTAAATATTCTCACATGGAAACAAAACCTTGATATAAGGGGACACTGAGAAACTTAGAGATATGAAGAGACTCCAAAGTTTGAGAACATCATGAGTCCATCACTGGGTAAGTTGCATGCTTAGATTACAGCTCAACGCTTACCGTAACTGGAAAGTCATAACAGTTGTAGTTGGGCATGTGATAAACCTTGTAGGATGGAATGACGTTTCAAGAAAACATGCATCCCCCCATTCCTTTTTGGGGCTATACACTCGGGGCCTTCTGAATAGGATAAGTATAATGAAATCTGTGGCCACAGGCAAAACAAAAGAGTTTCTGTTTTGATGTTTCAATACTTATGCCTGAATCAGAAAAACATTAGATCAGGCTTAACAAGTGTTCCTAACCATGACCTGTGCCGCATCTAGAGATGTAAAAGGATGTCGAAGGAATCAGTCATATACCATATTTTAATCGTAAAGAACCACATGGTTCACCACGATTAATCTATAAAAGAGGATTTAAAGTTTTGTAGATTGGGGGAAGTTAAGTCTAGGTGGAGGCCACTTACTTCTTGCATACTCATATGAGTATGTGGCCAACACTACAGAATCCTACAGAGTCACACCGAACTCGCAACGGAAACGGAGTATGATGATTAAGTTACAATGAAACAAACTTCACGTGTAACTTTGATGAACCAGGCATGAGTAGCTGAGAGAATGTACATCTAACCCAAGGCGGCATTCTCGAGCAATACTTTATGTGCAGTGCGTGCACGGAGATAGCCAATCCGGTGCGTTCGTGCAAGTGGGAGATTGTTGGTTATGCCCGAACCCGATATTGTATCTATCGGGTTATCGGATATCGACCCGATAACCATAACCGACATAATGGGCCCACTCGGGCCCAAGTATTAATTATGATTCATATTAATTAATAATAGATTAATTAATCCATGATTGGGCTTTTAGAAAGCCCATTAGGTGGGCTTTTAGAAAGCCCACTAGGTCATGACCATAGGGTATTATAAATACCCTAATATGACTCATAATTAAATACAACACACATAATAGAAACCCTAGCCACCTAGAAATTCGTGCTCCCTCCCTTGGAGTCGAATTTTCATGGCTTGCTCCCCGGTTCAATCAACGGTTGATCATCTAAACACCAACTAGGATCTAACCTATCCTCCGAGGTGTTTTCCGGTCTTCTAAGACGTTCCCGAGTGACGTGGTGTACGAAATAGAGGCGCAACACTTGAGGCGCTAAATCCTAAATTCGACAAGCTCCAGAATCAAAGGAATCGGCAGTTATTCGGTACAGTTGGCAAAAGTACCGAAGTTTGGTAACGATCTCTAAACTGTATCTTAATTCTCGTAATTATTCTAGATCTTTATTGTTCGATGATATCCCGTGATTTCCGCCTCGGGATTGAGAAAAGTCATCGAAAAACCCAACAGTCCTTCCTTGCATATTACTAGAGTGAATTGTTCACGGTGCTCCCTAAAATATAGTCTTAGAAATGTTGCACTATGGGCAAAATATATGTGTTTGAATTGTCATCTAAATTTCAAATAATTGATAATTTAATATGCACATTGTGGGAGAAGTACAACTCAAATTATAATGTAAACTCAAGGACGGCCCTGATTTTGTCGGGGCCCTAAGCGAAGACCGATTTTGGCGCCATATCGTAATTGTAAAAAAAAAATATAAAAATATATTATAGGCCTAAGACTACCATGACTCCCCAGAGCTCCTACTGTGTAAACTTTATAGTAAGAATGCTCTCAACATTAATATAAGTAAAGGTTATTGACCTTATTGACCTCTTTTTTTTTATACTATAATTGTGTGGATTTAGCCTTCTATTTAAGAAATGGCTTGTTCTTTATGATGGATGTTAGAATTGTATAGCTCTGTTAAGAAAAAAGAAATGCTCTTATAATTTCATTAAATCAATAAGGCTCAAATCTACAAATTCGTCGTGAATGACGAGCTAATTCAATTATCATTATCATTATTTTATCAAAATGGGCAAATTAACGCATCTCTCGTAAAAAGTGGAGCCGGTAGTGCAAATAAATATCTATTGCCACTTGTTATAAATATTCAAATAATGATTATTGATGTTAATCTTAAGTTACTGTATGTCCCATATGCAAGTTTATCGAACTTTCATTTCCTTCCACAACATCGAAGTATTTTGTATCTAAAAGTCATAACATTTCCACTTGATCGAAACACAGGAATTTATATATATATATATCATCTACAAAAGTCAAGCATTTATTAAGAACGTGATGTTTTATAAAGTGTTACAAGCCTAATGTCTATTTATTTCCATATCAAGTTGGGATTTAATTTTATATCTCCGAGCAAATAATAATTGAAAACTAATTAGCAATTAATTCCTTATGGAAAAATGCCTAACCCTACATAGCCACGTACATATATTGAAACGTCAAGTTAAAAAATGTACGAAACTTTGGACCACTAAATATTTCTTCCATCATCTAATTTAAAGTGTAAAATATACGTGGGGTGAAAATTTTGTACTCGGTTCCCGGTTTTGTCCCGGTTCTGGTCCCGGTACCGAATCGTTTTTGGCAAAAAATCAGTTTTTTCTTTTTAGTATAACCTAAAAAGGGACGTCCCGGTTCCGGTTTGAAAAACCAAAACCAAAACCAATTTAAAATATGAAATTCCCGGTTTTCTTGTCCCGGTTCCGGTTTTATGTCGTTTTGTTATAAGTTTGTCGTTTTTTAGCATGTCATTTCTTTTAAGTCGTTTACTATTATGTTCTTAATCTATTATTTTATTTTTTCAACCCATTATTTTAACATGTCATTTATTTTTCAGCCATTACACGGTATTATATTTAACACGCCATCTCTTATATGTCGTTTTGTTATAAAAAATAATTTGTTTGTACTCGGTATTTACTATTTAGCATTTTAGACTCGGTTTTTTGCACTGAGATTTGAGTTTGGTATTGTGAAGTTCACGACGTGAACTCGGATCTTGCATTTGTTTATTTTGTATTTTGCTTTTATACTCGGATTTGGTATTTTACATTTTGGATTAACTCGGATTTGGTATTTTACATTTTGGATTTACTCGGATTTGTTAATTTTCATGTTTCTATCTTGGAATTTTTCCCGGATTTTTCCCGGTTTTTGTCCCGAATTTTGGTCCTAAAAAAATCGGGATTTTAATCGGTCTCCCGGTCCCGGTCCCGGTTCTGATTTAAATAAAAAACAAGGACTTTTCAGAACCAAAACCAAAACCGGGACAGAAAACTGTGTCCCGGTTTTTCCGGGACAGGGACAAAAAATACTCAAATTCCCGGTTCCCGGTTCTGGTTTCAGCCCTAGATTTCTGGATTGTTTTTCTTAGAGAATATATTATATTATTATGTATATAATTATATATGTAAATATATTAGTAGTATCATGCGTTTGAAGAAGGAGAGGAAGTTTTAACTGTTCCAAACTTGGCATTTTCGTGGATCAATGCGTGTAACATGAACACAGACAGCCTGTCGTTTTAATGGGTTCAATTATTTTAATAAAGTGATAATGTTAGTAAAACTTCAATAGTCTTTCGATGGTTGTTATTAATAAGTTTACATTTTTTAAGGTAAAATTCATAAGGAAATTAGCTTTTTAGTGATTTCAAGTCAAATGATATGTGGCATTATGTTGATGATTTTTTTAAAAGTTTATTTTTTTTTCAAATCTAAAATAATTTATTAAGCTATTAATAATTTAGGTATTGTAGAGGGCGATTTTCACCACCTTACAGTCACAAGGAAAACCGTAAAGAACGCAATAAAATATATACACGATTACTCCCTGATTTATTTATCCCGAAAGGACTCGGTTATTCCTGTTTATTAGCTTGGACAATCGAAGAATAATGATAAAGATATGATTTGATGCCGCACCACGCCGCCATCGACGAGGCTGCCTACGTACCCGGCGAACCAGGATCAGGTCATCACGTAGTTCAATGGGTTTTGACTTGATCTCTTCATTCTTTCTCTTCTCTGTGGCGTTGGTTTTCTTCTCTCTTCTTTCTCTTTTTCTTCCTTCTTGGCTGAGTGTCTCTCGGCTGAATTTTTTGGATCTCCTCTTAATGAGGTTTCTTTTATTATTTATAGGGTTAGGGTTGATTGAGCCTTTTCACTTTGGGCTTTTTCTGCGATTGGGCCTTTCTTCATGGGTTAAGTCTTTCCCTCACAAACTGGCCTTTTATGTTGACTATGGTCAACATATTTTTTGCCTCTATTCGACGTCGTTTTTGGGCCATAATGACACACGTTATGTTAGGGATGGATTTGACGAAATCCATCAACAGGTATCGGAAAATCGGAATGGGGTCCAGGTAATAAAATTTCAAGACATCGTATTTTGTTCAAACTATAAAACTGGATTTTTTTATATACCCAAAAATTAATAATACCCAACATCCGAAAATGCCAAATTAAAATACCCCAATTGACTTACAATAGGAATCCAATACTACAAAGTATGATTAGATTCCAAAACATGGATTATATTGAACTAACGTTCAGTGACTACTTGAATTTATTGCTAAAACATTCTACCAACCAATATTTTTTTTGGTTGTTTTCTAAGAATCACGTTCGTCATATATACAATGGTTTATTGGCACAGTAATTCGTTTTGAAAATTATTAATTGTATTGAAGCATGAAGTGGTAATTAAACATATATAAGAATGCATTATTATTGATCACAAATTTAATATTTAATGGGTAAATAGTAATTGAAATAACGACGTACGTATTTTATAATTTAAGTGACTACGGGTGTCTACTTAAAGAAAAAGAAAAAAAATGATTTACTGATAATTCAGTAAAAAAAAAAAATTATTTTAACAAAGTACGGCAAATAAAATAAAAGTGGTATTTGTAGAGGGCGTTTTGCGACGCCTTACAATCACAAGAATAATCGAAAATGACACAAATAATTATGAACACGAATATCCTTGATTTATTGTGATTCCGAGAGGACCCGGTTTCTTCCGTTTATTAGCTTGGACAATCGAAGATTACACACTCTAATTCTTGGGAAATCGAGAATACTATGAATGAGCAAACTCGAGAACTCAAGAATTATTCTCTCAAACTCATGATATAATGATACTGAATGAATTTACACTGAGTTTACATGCATATTTATAGGCTTGTATGGTTTCTAGATTGTTCCCACGAATTGTGATAGGGTTTCCTTCTTTCTTGCTATGATTGTTGTTGACCTTCCTTATTTGCGTTGGATATCCCACGAAATCCTCAACTGGATGAGCCAACTTTCATCTTTTCTCGCGATCTCGAATGACTTCCTCTTGTAATTCAGTTGGGTTTTCCCGATGAGCCTCCTCTTCGATGAGCTTCTGCTCGATGCGCTCTCTTGTCGCAATAAGGTCTTGCTCCCGGTACTGGTAGACTTTGACTCCTCGTGGGCTTCAACGTTGTTAGGCCTTAAGTTGCTCTATCTTTTGAAGGACATGGGGCGTTTAAGTAATCTCGTCTCCATTCTTTGTCGTTTACATATAAAACGACATCAGTAGTGTTGAGGGATGATTTGACAAAATCTGACCTTAACGATATTAGTAAGCTGTTAATCAACCAATTAATTGTCAACTTGTTTTAGCGAGCTATTTTTCTCAACTTAGGTAAATTAATTAGTCTAGAAATTATCCTAATTGGATTTTTATTCGTCAATTGCAACATATAATTGTTTTTGCTAGAGATTTTGATAGCGCTTCTTCCGATCTCTTTTAGTTTTATCAATTAACTTTGTTCAGGTCGCTTTGATAGCAAATTATAGTTTTTAATAAAGGAAATTTTTAGCTAAAAATACGTATAACAATCAACGTGCAAATTTAAAAAGAAAAGAAAAAGAGAAAAAGTAAAAATTGTGAACAACGTTTTTTTTTTTTTTTTATTGACGATACTGTTCATAATTAAAATCACGAGCATTCACAAAGAATTTATGAGAAAGTACCAAATGCTCTAAAAACATAATATTTAAATATACAACGATGAATGAATTCTTTACTTTATGCGCATTTATATTATACGCGGTTAATTTTATTTTGTTTTGAAATGAAAAAATAAAATAAATTAATTCATTGCCTAACAACTCTAATTAAAATACGTTTTATTTGCGATTAGTACAATGGGTAGATCTTAATACGTGTCTCTTTTTCTCCAATAAAAAATGAATGGGTATAGATTATGCAATTAACTTACTATGCACATGCAATATAATCCCATAAATCTATTAATTCACTTTTTATACCTCTTAAGTCATTTTAAAGGTCATTTAATTAATTAATATTGCCGAACCTTTTATTGCATTAAAAATTCTAAAATTGGAAATGTGACCATCACTTAATAGTTTATTTTTCCGAAAGTCGTTGTATTTCATTATTTCATATTGTAAGAATTGATTTCTCATTTCATACTAAATTTTCAATTCCATTAGAATTATAAAATAGTAAAATGCAAAAACTAGCCTATTAGATACCAAACAAATCTTAAAAAAACACTTAAAATAAAATTAAAAAAATAGCGTGATAGCAGTCAATTCAGTGCAAGCCCGAATATGAGAGGAAAGTTCCTATTAAATCTAACGGATGTGATTTGCTCATCGATATGAGTAGGACTCCCAAAACCTTGGACCGTCTCGGAGTTGGGACCTACAGTCACAACACTCGTAAATTAATATTTATGTTGCAAGCAAAAAAATAATATTTAGGTTTGAGTAAGAGTTGCAGCGAGCTCCCCCGGCAAAGCCCTAAGCGCATTTTCCTTGGTCACCCTCATTCAGGGAGAAGTAGTAACTTCATTTACATATTAATAAGACCATTCTCGCCATGACAAGGAGCCGCATCGAGCTCCCCCTGGCAAAGCCCTAAGCGAATTTTCCTTGGTCACCCTCATTTAGGGAGTAGTAACTTCATTTACATATTAATAAGACCATTCTTATCTTCATTTTACACATTCTTCTCACACACGTTTCTCCAGAGCTTCTCTCTTTAGTTTCTCTCTCTAGAAATCGCCCCTCTCCTCTGGTTGTAACCGGCTCGCGCTTTCGACGCCCCCAAAGCTCGCCAAGAGAGGCTCGTCCGAGAGATAAGGACTAGTCATAGGAAGAGCTTGCTAAAGAGAAGTTTTCTAACGAGGTCCCTCGCCAAAGCCTAATATAAGAAAGGCAACGACGAAGACCAACCTTGCCGGTCAAGGCCCTCGCCCACCTGCGTCGTCTACAACGACACCCCTGCCGGTTATATCCTCACTAGCAAAGGTCACCCCCACACCGCCAACATCGGCATCTCCGACGAGCCAAATCACATCATCAGTCATCCATTTATTACTAACCCTGAACTATGTGGGACCTGATTCTCAATGAGATACGTAGGCAGCCTCACCGAACCATAAGCAACGGGGTTTGGGCCCGATCCACCCTTTTTTGCAGATCCTCCCTCGCCATATGAGCTCGCCGAGGAAGGCAGGAATCATCAAGAAAACCATGGAGCTTCACCCAAGACAAGAAATCCGTCTAGACGAGGAGCTCGCCAAGGAGAGAAGTTCAACAAGGATCGCCAAGAACAACCCGGAGGCTCGCCAACGACAAAGGACTCGCCTCCAACTTTAACGATCATCAGTCAACTCGCGTTGACTCTACATTTGATTATCCGCGTGTCTATCGGATCCAGCTCAGGCCCAAACCGTAGATCAAAATTTAAGTTAAAAGTAATTTTTATGCATTAACAAAAATAAACATGTACATGTGTAACTAACTTAAGAAAAAACTTGTCAAATGTTAACTCTACGCGGATGAAATCAGATTTTGATACGGTTTTGTGATCAATAAATGTTGTTGTCGCTATATGCGAACAAACTTATTACAATAGAACCTCTATAAATTAATACTCGATAAATTAATATTTTTGTCTGGTCCCGACTACACTAACGTAGTTCAATTTTTACCTCGATAAATCAATAAACTCGATAATATAATAAATTTCTCTGGTCCCAACTTTTTTAAGTTATAGAGGTTCAACTGTATAAAATTAAGCACTTAAATTACAAATATCTTATTGTATTACATTTTCTGTCTTAACATAAGAGGCCAAAATGCAAAGGATGCTAAACCTGAAGGACTAATGAGATGAATTACTCTTAATAAATAAAAAAAGAAGAAGAAAAAGAGAAAAGAGGAAAGCTTTTAGGCCTACAAAAAGCTCATTCACAAACTTGGGAAAAGCGTACTTCTTCTTGTTTCTCTTCGCATGGCGTGACTGACTCAGTGTTTGTGAGAGAAAGAGAGAGATCGCACGAGGGTGGTGACACCTGGTTCGCGTTTCCTTCTAGGGTTCTTCTCTCAGCTGCTCCTCTCTGCGGAGATCTCGTTCTCAACCATTTCAATTGCGGCTACTTGGGGCTCAATCCAGTCGATTGGATAGAGAGAAAGGAGATGGATGAGTCAGTCCTGTGCCAGTGGACCGTGATTAGATCTCTCTTGGCGATTATCCAGTGGTGGGGCTTCAATGTCACCGTGATTGTCATGAACAAATGGATCTTCCAGGTCTTCTTCTCTTCCTCATCTCACAAATCTCTCTCTCCCTCTCTATCTATCCATATATATATATAAATTCTCAAGCTTTGTTCTTTGTTAGTTTTCATTTTGATATAGAATGTGCTTAAAATTCTTGAATTTGTTCTCAAATATGCTCTAATTTCTCAATAAATGCAAAGGAAATGGCCTCACTTTGTGGAATTGTTTCCTTTAGTTTCGTCAGCTGAGCCAACCTGTGAGTGATCGTAGATTCATGATAGTATGTTATGATGGTGATGATGATATTGGTTTTTAGGTGTTTAATTTATCTTCGAACCTTCCTCGTTATTGGTAAAGTTGTAATTGTTTTCGTGTTCTCTGTGCAGAAACTAGATTTTAAGTTTCCTCTATCCGTGTCGTGCATTCATTTCATATGCTCGTCCATCGGAGCTTACTTGGCGATCAAGGTGTTCAAAGTTAAGCCCTTCATAGCGGTTGACCCGGAAGATCGCTGGAGAAGGATATTTCCGATGTCGTTTGTGTTCTGTATTAACATAGTGCTGGGCAATGTCAGCTTGCGGTACATTCCGGTGTCTTTTATGCAAACGATTAAGTCTTTCACTCCCGCAACCACAGGTTATAGTTTACGATCTGCGACATGAATGTATCAACTCTTTTTCTATGTATAGGACCTGGATCTGACATCGATCAAACGAACAGTTGTTTTGCAGTGGCTGGTGTGGAGAAAGTATTTTGAGTGGCGTATTTGGACTTCGTTGATACCCATCGTTGGAGGGATTCTTCTTACTTCTGTCACTGAGCTTAGTTTCAATATGTTCGGTTTCTGTGCTGCCTTATTTGGTTGTTTGGCGACTTCCACGAAGACTATCCTGGCGGAATCTCTACTGCATGGTTACAAGTTTGACAGGTACTAATTTCTCGTGTTCTTTATTTTCCGGATCCGTTTAGTTGTCAATCTTGTGTTCTTTACTCGTGATACATGTAGGCAATAGCGGGATCTGTAACTGTTGTATGATTAGATAGTTTTTGTAGTTTACTGCTTGTTCGCTTTACTTCTGAAGAGCTTCTGGGGAGCACCAAACATTGTAGGTCAATTATTTGCAATCCCATCAGAAATCAGTCTGAATTACGCCTTGTAGAGATATATACTGATTGGAACCGAATAAAAATCCAAGAGAAACAAGAACACTTTGTTGTTAAACTAAACCCAGGTTTCTACTTCAAGAGCTGGACCATAAAACTCTTCCAATAATGTTCAATAAAAAAAATTCCGCTAATTAAACTTGACGGCTAACCCTAACGGTGACTCAGACACTTTATCAGCTCTAGACCTAAAATACCTATAATACCCTTAGTGAAAGAAAATGAAAATGACATAATAATATGCGTCTAACATTTTCAGTGGTTTACAAAAGGCTCGGTAGTCCCTATTCATTGGTTAGTACTTAATAGTATGAAATTGGCACCTTTGTTGATATCTTTTGTGTGGCTTTTTTTTAGTATCAATACGGTGTACTACATGGCACCTTTTGCAACGATGATCTTGGCTGTGCCCGCGTTGCTGCTCGAAGGAAGTGGGATTTGGGAATGGCTGCACACACACGAGCACCTCTCCTCATCGCTCATAATTATTTTTAGCTCCGGAGTCTTGGCCTTTTGTCTCAACTTCTCCATCTTTTACGTCATCCATTCCACCACTGCCGTTACTTTCAATGTAGCCGGGAATCTCAAGGTAAAACGTGACACTATTTGATACTAGAATTCATATTTATCTCGTTTCTGCAGAATGGGTTCATTTCAACTGATAAAAATCAAATTTATCTGCGTCACTACTTTCTGATGATTGCAGAAGCTAATGGATAAGACCCGGATTGAGTGTTTCATTTGGTGATAACTTATTACTGATTGTAGTTGTAGTTTAATAAAATGATTGAATCTTTGAAATATTAACCATTAATTATTTCAATATCTAAATAAATTGTGAAAATGAAGTTTGCATCGAATGAAGAAGAAAACAAAGCCAAATGGGTCACAATTTTGGACTACAGAGGTAATGTAAATGTGATAACTTTATAGATTTGAGTGGCCACTTGATCACATAACGTATGTCAGAAGGGTCATTTATGCCAAAAACTCTCATTTTAATTAGGTAAGACCTATCTTAGTTGATCGGGTTAGGTTACACTCGAATTGTTTTCTAATATTTACTTTTTTAATAGGAAAAAAAACCTCAAATATTCCCTGCACCATTTCTAATATTTTCCAGATTCTATATAGAAATCATCCGGTTCTCGGAGCTGCACCATTTGTAATATTTTTCAAGATTTTTATAAAGTATAAGTTCATATCACTAATCTTCGAAGTATTTTATGGTATACAGGTTGCAGTGGCGGTGCTGGTCTCGTGGATGATATTCCGAAACCCTATATCGGGGATGAACGCGGTGGGGTGCGGAATAACTCTCGTGGGATGCACGTTCTACGGCTACGTCAGGCACAAGCTCTCCCAACAGCCCCCAGGAACTCCCCGCACTCCGCGCACGCCCCGCAGCCGTTTGGAGTTGCTTCCCCTTGTAAATGATAAGATAGATGATAAGGTCTAATGATGTTGAGGATTATTATAGGATCATAAGAGAAGGAAAAAAAAACTAAAGGAAACTAGCAGCGCTTTTACGTTGTAACTCGCATTATTTTAACTTTTTTATTTATATTCTCCTAATTATGTTTTGGAAATGTCTTTGAGATTCTTGTTTTCGGTGAATTTTAGACGTATAGTTATATAACTTATAAGATGATTAATTTTTAAAGCCGTCTATTTAACTTGAAATTCTAAGAATACGAGTCCTAAATAGCCTCTAGAAAGGCACTTTGTTTATATTAATGTTCTTATTTCCTCAAAAATTAATGTTTATTAGGGCAAGTGTTTTTCAATTTTGTAGTGTAGGGTCGATACGCGTCGATCCCGGCATCACATTTTAGGGCATTTCATTTGTCCAACAATAATTTGTTTGCAATTTTTTTACTATATATGTATGAAAATATATCCGCAGCAGTTTCCCGGTATCACAGGATCCAGCAGCCTCATTATAAAGATATTCTAAGAGACCGGGAACGAGGGGGTCAAACCTTCGGGATCAAGCTTACACGAAATTCGCAATATGAAACTTTCTCATAAGCTTATCTATCAGTGTTAGTGTTTCTCTTTGAAGCAATTGTCTCTCTTCGTACTTTTTTTGTTTGTAATGTTACTTCCACAATAGCCAGAATGACTGTCGATAAACATCGAGGACTTTGCCGTTAGAGACTTGAACGTGAGCTTTGTTAAAAATAAAATAAAAAAAAATGACCTTTTTCACTATATTTTCATTGTTTTTAGTTAGGGTCTATCATATTATCCAGAATATACACACGATAAAGCCTATAATAAAAGCCGAGAACGAACGAAAAATGTAAGCTCGGAGTTGATCATGCAGTCTTCTGTCAAGGGTAACTTAGCTACTCATTTATTAATCGTGTTTTTCTCTTAGCCTCACAATCAATAACCATATACGGGATTGTTGGTTAAGAAAACAAAATAATATTGAAAACATCACGGCTTGGATCATACATAAAATAAAATAAAAACACTTTTCTTATAATATTTGAAGTACCTCGTTGACCGTCTTGTGTTTTGAAGACGTTTCTGAAGAATGAATACAAACAAGAATAGTATTTTCTAAAATTTTGAGTGTTTCAACGAGAGATATTCATGTTCAATGTGTTTTTGTTCATTAAGCCCTCCGACTTGAAAAGAACCTACAGTGTCTCAAATACTTACGAGATGCACCTAGCGCCTCCACGTCAAGGTCCACCAGTGGCGGAACCAACTTTTTTGTTCAACCGAATCACTATAATTATAATAAATTTTACCGAGTTAATCTAACTTTCTAAATTTTATTTATATGTTTATATCTTTATAAGTAGGACAATACCCATAACTTTAGTGAGAAAATGTATGATCAATTTTCTTATCTTATTCAATAATTTAAACGTTACGTATCGAGTTCTGCGATATATCAAGAAAAAGAACAGAGCAAATAAAATTCTAGCTAAGTTGTCTATAATAGTTCCAAAAGAATAAGAAAATAAAGGATAATATATAAATATTAGAAGTATATGTGAACTAGCAAAATAAAAAGAGATAAAATCTCAATATCTCATGCATAAAAATAAGTCTTGAAAACTTCAATGTGCTCTGCTATAAAATTTGAGGACTTAAGCGACAGAAATACAATACCACATCATTAGTTTTTTCTTTTGATATTTGAGCGTATGCACGTGCGTCCACTCGTGCGTATGTAGCTCCGCCACTGAGGTCCACGGTCCTGATCCCGAGCCGGTTTGGCAATGTGGGCGAGAGGCGTGCTAACTACAATTCGACTACAACGTCGCGCAATCTTATTACAAGAACCCGAGGGTAGCCAGCAACATGCCGGCCTGATCCACGAAAAACTCTACAAACTCATATAATTGGGAAGAAAAGAAAACCCAAAAATCATACTCGTTAGTTTTCAATACAAAGTAAGATTACTTATCGGTGGTTATTGGTTTCTATTATCTTCTGAAAATTCTAGCGATATACATATACTCGTAAATTTATAACTTTTGCGGTTTTTGATTTACAGACTCTAAAAGATTACTCTAAGGCCGGCCATAGTTTAAAAGCTCTTGGATCAAAAGTTTAATCATGGATATATGATTTCTTCCCAGAATGTAAGGTCTGAACTTGCGATCCCACATTTTTTAAATTAATAATAAAACCATAACTTAGCCTCCCTTATAATAATATATTTTTCTCAGCCTCTCATTCTCATTGAATGATGTTATTTCCGAGGAAAGAAGGAATCAGTTGAGTTGAGTCAACCAAAAATAGAGTCACATTATTCATGGACACAACCGACACGTTACTCTATGACTCTTTTTTTGAGAAATTCAATAATTTTAATTTAAATAAATTAAAGCGATATATTCAATTCAACCACTCAATCTGGGAAGTGAAAAAAGAATTAAATCATGAAAAACTGGAACAAAAAATCATGAAAAAAGTGGATTTGTTACAAACAAGAAATTCAACGGTTTGACCTCAAAGTAATACATTTATCTACTTATCCATAAATGCAAAATTAACACAACTATTTAAACTATACGAATACAAGTGGCAAATACATTCTACTAAGTTTACTATAAGCCTAATTCGTCAAAATCACTACAAAAAAATCGATGCAAACAAGCCAAGTTGATAGACTTTCCTGTATCCGAACTAATTTGAGAACGAACTACTATTTTTATTATTATTATTATTATTATTATTATTATTATTATTATTCTCTTCAAATTCTATTTTCTGATTTGAAATTAAGACTTCATAACTTACAGATTCAATCTAAACTAAAATTGAAACAACGATTGTATTTAGACATAATTATGTCTAAATTATGTCAATATTTCATGATCTATGCTAGGGGTGAGCATGGGTTGGGTTGGGCCGCCCCGATGCTTTTTATGGACCCGACCCGATCACTTTGGGTTCTAAAAAAAAAAGCCCAATCCGACCCAAACTTTTTTAATGCCCGAACCAAACCGACCCGATAAAAATCGGGTTGGGTTGGTTTGGATCGCTATGGCCCGATTATTCAAAATTTACTATTATATAACAAAAAATATTATGAAAAAAATGCATCAATGTAACTCAAAATTCAAGTAAAAATATCTCAAACAAATTTAATCAAAGAAACATACACCAAACAATAGAAAACATGAAAATAAGAGATTGAACGGTCATTGAATGTAAATAAAATTGATAATTAGAAGTTTTAAAACACTAAAGATTGCACTAGTTGAAATAAATATTAATATGAAATATATATTAATTATATTGGTCGGGTCGGAGACCCCGACCCGACCCAAGGATTTGGACCCGACACCGACCCGAATAATAATCGGGTCCGGCCCGATCCGACCCAATTTTGAGCGGGTTAGATTGGGCGGGTTAGATTGGGGTCGGGTCCTTAACGGGTTGGGTTGGGCCATCGGGTTGGGTCTAAAATGCTCACCCCTAATCTATGCATTGATAATAGGAGAGGGAAGTGAGACAACTCCTTTTTATTTTAGTCAATATCTAAACAAACAAGGATCTTTCTTACTTACTAGTTAGTGATTACAACTTAAAAGGCTAGCTAACACTGAATATTTTTTGTCTATAATTATCTAATTAATTATTAATATTATTATTATAATAAAATAACTAAGACTACTAAGCCAAGAGCCAGAAATCCTTCTGCCATCTAGTGCTAATGAGATAGCCACTCACTCCTCCGCTTTGCTTCCTCACTCCCACAGTCAAACACTCTGCTCTGCTTATGCATTCCTCCACGAACTCCTCTGACCTGCTTCTTCCACACAAACTACATCCAAACCAAAAAAATATACAAAAATTTAATTAAAATATTTTAGAAAAAGCCCATAAAAAATTGAGAGTCTAAGTTTTTTTTTTTTTTTTCTTTTCTCAAGAGGGACCCACCAGCTGAGGAGTGAAGATTGCTTCTTTTGGCCAAGGACTAGCACAGAGACCTCAAGCTTCTTCACTTGGCTTATCACTGTGGCAAGTTTTGGGCCTTGAATCACCAAAGCCTCCACTTCAACCTGAAATTACAAGTTTTAACCTTTAGAGCCCAAAGGAGTGAATAATTTCACCACAAAACTTTTAAAGAGACTAAGAAAATTGTTAAGAAAGACAAAATCTGATGCCCTTTTTCACTTTTCTTCTCTTTTCCTGCTGAAAAGGTTAATTAGGCAAAATAATGAAAATGCCAACATTTAAATCAGAAAAAATAAAATTACAGAAAAAGAGTCAAGTAACACCATCACTGTTCCTGACAAACAATCATTAAACTCTCACCTCTGCTCTTAGAGAAAAGGGCAGAAAATAAAAATAGAAATGCAAAAGATTACAAGAAAATAATTAAAATAGCTTTAAATGTTTCTAAAAACTAAGTATAATTGCATAAAAATAATGAAAATTAGTAATACATTAATGTGAGTTCCTAAAAATCAAAAGAGAAGTGCAAGAAAAATAAGAAAACAACTGTAACATCTACAAGCTAAAAAAGAAGAAGATAGGAGTGCGATAAAAAAACAAATAATAATAATACTGATAGTTTCCAAAGAAAAGTGCAAAAAATTACTCAGAAAATGGTAAAAGTAGATGAAGTTTCTCTCTTTCAAGCTTGTAAACCATATCCAAAGAAAAGAGTAGATCGAACATTCAAAAGTGAATCTATCGAAAGAACCTACAAGAGCAATCACATTCTCTGAACACCAAGAAGCAAAATAGACGAAGACCCATGTCCTGAAAAGCCTTAGAAATACGTATGAAATGTGATGAGCACCATGGAATGAAAGAGATTGTCACCTCGGGTTTGCAAGCTTTGCAGAGCGAGCCGAGAGAGTTGGCGAGGAGCGGCGACTGCGAGCCAGAAGAAGTGGACGAGCAGTACGACGACGACGCGGAAGAAGCCGAATCGGAGGACCTGACAGAGCAGTGAGCGGAGGAAGAAGAAGGGACGATGTGAAGGAGCGTGAAGAGATCGCCCTTGTTGGCGACGTGGGTGAGGGCCCACATCATGGCGTGCTTGGAGCGAGAGGAGTCGTCGACCAGCACCATCACCCTCTTCCTCATCACCATCGCTGCGTTCTCGCAGAGCTCCTCCATGGAGCACAAGCTCTGGCTATTAATGTTGGCCCCGACCCACCTCCTGGACGGCTGTCTCGTCCCGCTCAGCTGCCTCAGGAACGAGCTCGAGCTCGGCATCTTCTCTCTCTCTCTCTCTCGCTCCTCGGTTGTTTGTGAGGAAGGGATGGTCTCTCTGTCTCTCTGTGGGGTATTAATATTATAAAGAGGGAGAGAGTATAAATGGAGTCACAGGAGGAGAGGGAGGGAAGGTGGAAGGATCACGGGATAGAGAGAGAGAGAGAGGACCGTTTCTGCAGAAAAGATAATGATAAAGAATCACCATGTCTCTCGTTTCATCATGAAAACGCCCGAGCTAATTTGGAGCTATTCTTTTCTCTCTACTGCACCCAAATCTTTTTGGATTGTTATTTTTCTGTTTTTTTTTTTTTAATTTTTACTTGGGATAATAGCGGCAAAAGTGGCCAATGTTAGGCCAAATGTGCAAATAAGTAGCCAAACCGATTTAATATCGGCATAAGTAGCCAAAGTTTACCAAATCGTGGACACTACAATTCCATCCATTTCATGTCAACGCCGTTAGCCACGTCATTTCCACAAGTGTTGAGCTTTGGCCACTTATTTGCACACTCGGCCTAACTTTGGCCACTTCTTTCGGCAAAAGTTTTAGTCAAATCTTAAGAAAAAGAAAAAAAAATAACAAAAAATATCTAGATAAACCCTAAAAAATACTTTGGAACGTAAAAAATAAGGGATAATAGCGGCAAAAGTGGCTAAAGTTAGGCTGAGTGTGCAAATAAGTGGACAAAGCTCAACACTTGTGGAAATGACATGGCTAACGGCGTTGACATGAAATGGATGGAATTTGTACTGTCCACGATTTGGTAAACTTTGGCTACTTATGCCGATATTAAATCGGTTTGGCCACTTATTTGCACAATCAATATAGGAGTTTGGTTTTTGAAACACTTGTTGGTTAGTCTTTTGTTAATGTATGGTTGAATTTAAATGAAAAAATACAATAAAACACAATTTATGTCACTAAAAAGAAAGTATGTTTTGTTTGAAGTAATACAACATCTAAAATATATTTGCCGTGATACAAAAATTATTCATATTTCATGATTCTAATTACATGTTTAACTAATGAACTATAAAGTAATAAATATTTTGTTTCTACAATTAAGTTAGTATTTAATAATATACATAATTTAAGAATAGGGTAAATTGCAGCTAATGTACCCAATGTTTGGTTTTCTGCGGATTATGTACCCAATATTTATTTTCGGCGGCTAATGTACCCAATGTTTAATCCGTTAGATATTTTTGGGTTTTCCGTCAGTTGACCGTTAGAGAGTTATCCTCCTCTATATGTACCATTTTTGTAATTTTGACATAACTCACTCATTTGTTTCCCAAATTTTATGCACAACCTATGGTTGGAAAGATAAGAGATAGATATACAACTTTTATGTTTTAAGTTTTGTAAAATAAGTTTTAAAAAAATACAAAATTTCAACTACAACCTAAAACTGTACATTAGTTTAATGCAAAATATTTGTTTCGAGCAAATATTAATATACTTAATGAATTTTTATCTACAACTTTTTTCTTTTATGATTCATCATAAAAAGTCATTAAGTATATTAAAATTTTCTCGAAACAAATATTTTGCATTAAACTAATGTGTAGTATTACGTTGTACTTGAAATTTCGTATTTTTTTAAAAACTGATTTTACAAAACTTAAAACAACAAAGTTGTATATCTATCTTTATCTTTCCAACCATAAGTCGTTCATAAAATTTGGACAAAAAATGAGTGGGTTATGTCAACGAAAAGTGTACATATAGAGGAGGATAACTCTCTAACGGTCAACTGAAAGAAAACTTAAAAATATCTAACGAATCAAACATCGGGTACATTAGCCACCGAAAATAAACATTGGGTACATAATCCGCAGAAAATCAAACATTAGGTATATTAGCCGCAGTTTACCCTTAAGAATATTTATTAATATGATAGTAATATCATTTAAATATATAATTATATATAGAGATAATTATAATAAATATATATTATTTTTATATAATATAATAATATATTATTATGGTTTTTATTTTGTAAGATTGAGTTGAAGACCAAAGACAGAAAACAACTTCAAGTTGTTTTCTGTTCTCCTTCACTAAAATTTAGTGGTCTGCGAGACCGGTTTCAGAAAACAGAGGCAACTGGCAACCAAACGTGGTATGCGAAACCAATATGAATCCGTTTGAAACCAAAACCACAAACTGGTCTCGGAGACCATAACCAAACGCCCCCTAAAGTATTTGAAGAGTTGACATTAAATTTTTCATTTTTTTGCGACAAAAGATAGTAAACTTTTTTTTTCTTTGTCTTTAGTCATGTTTTCGCCACGTGTCACATTTTAAAACCCATTAAATAAACTATTTTTAATTAAAAATAAAACTAATTTATGAATAAAAAAAACAATGCTATATTTAATAGGTTTAAAAATGTGACACGTGACGCGGTTTTGGTTGAAATATGACGGAATACACAAAATATGAGTTTCACAGCTTTCGCCACAAAAAAAAATATAATGTCATTTTTTCAAAGACTTAAGATTACTTATACAATTACTTTCCCCCTTTTTGAGGTACTATTATTTTGTATCAAGTTTAATTAACACAAAGTCCTTAAATTTTGTTGTTTGGTACGGTTTTGTTGGTTACTTGTTTTACGATCTTAAGAAGATTATATAGTATCGTATACTTGTACGTATAATTAGTTTGAAATTTACTTTGTTGCAACGATGTTTATTGTGCTATGAAGATGATCAATATTTATAATTTAAGATTATTTTGAAGCACTCGATAGTTTAAAATTTAATAGTCGTTCAGGTGAAAATCGCCCAATATAAAAGAAATTTGACATATTAAAAAAAACGCTTTAAAAATAGTTTATGTTCTCTAAACACGATCATATTCTCCGCCGAAATTATAAAGTTTAAGAGGCAATATGTCATTGAGAAAAAAAAAGACCATTTGGACATTGAACTAAAATTTTAGGAATAAAGAGCACTAAGTAGGAAATTTAGAGGGTATTATTATTAGTACCCATTTTTAAAATGTGAACGGGATATTTTTTTTTTTGTTTAGTAACTTTGTTGTAGTGGGGATCGAACCCATGACATTCATTTTGAACCGGATCTTTTGAAGGGTTCTTCTCAAGTTTTTTAATCTCTTTATAAATAGGAGTATATTTATGATTGGATTTCCTTCATCGCAAATTAGTACGATGGTGCACGTGATACACCTTTAATGAGGTGCATAATAATAAATGTCAAATTCAATATACATTTATTTATTCTTTAAAAAAAAATATACATTTATTTATTTTGTAAGTTATTGTAATTGAAAAAATTGATAATGAAAATATGTCATTCATTTGTGTACCACAATATTGCAGGCTCGTCTGCAAAAATCTGCATGCCTTCGTCCTTAGAAGGCAGAGGCAGAGCTTAGCTTGCACAAAATAGCAATAATGCGTAGCTGCTCTAGTCTTTAGTCCTTTTAACTTCCAATCATCATCACCCCTTTCATTTCAATCCTCAATATTTTCTTTTTTGCAGCTATCGGGGTTAATAATATATAATCAAATGTGAAAAAAGAAAATTCTAGTTAAGTTCTAAACGCATATAAATTTAACACTTCTTTTTAATAAGTCATAGGTTCAAACATTCTCACGAGACTCAAATGATTGTTTCCTTTATATATTTGTAAATTTAGCTAATAATATCACGTATTCTTACACTGAATATATCTAGTAATGCGAGAGTGCATTGTAATATTGATTGATAGCGTCACTCCATTCATAAAATACTTTAGAGAAAAATAGTAGAATACAACTCTTTGGAGCTCAGTTTTTTATTTATTAATATGCGACTTTTGAAATGAAAGTTAAACCAACCAGTGGCAACAAAAAAAATATGTTTAAAATGAACTAAATTTAATTTTTCGCAAAAAAAAATATATATTTGAGTCTTTAAATATTAAAAACAGTTAAACCGAAATTTATTAAATTTATAATAAATATCAGATTAGAAAATAAATAAAACTTAAGAGACTGTTAATTTATAGTTTAATAGTACCGTAGAACCTTTATAAATTAATATTGTTGAGACCGGTAAAAAATATTATCTTATCGAATTATTAATTAACATATAAGTTAATAATTTATTATTTTATACATTAATGAAGAATAAAATTATTAATCAATTATAATTATGTAAACATCTTTATTGACATAAAATTATTTCAATTTATCATATCGAGAATACTAAAGTATCAATTTAAGAAAAAGAAAATCAAGAGAGACTAATATGATTTAAAAATATTTTATTATAGTATCAATGTCCGAAATATTAAAGAGCCCAAAGAGATTAAAGAGGAATAACAATATCTTCTTGGAGTAGTGATAATTAAAGTTATTATAATTAATATAGAATTATATTTTAAGAAGAATATATAATTAATGATGTAATGTTATCTTTTATTTATGGGTCAATGAACGAAATGCCCATTGTTTGTATTTTTTACTCTCACAAATGGGCATTTCTTAAAAAGTTTGACACAAAATTAAGCAATTCGTACAATTTCTATTTATTTAATGTGATTTTATAGTTATTTATGTTATATTTTATTCATAGTGATTATAATTATCTATGTAATTTTTTATATTGAATTATTAATTTATATATTGTTTGAGACTTATAAAAAAATATTATTTTATAAATTTATCAAATTATTAATTTATTTAATTAAGCTCAAACGGAGATTGAATAAAAATAATATTTAAACAAAATTATTAATTTATCGACTATTAATTCATAGAAAATTTACTATATCAAGGCAATAAATATTTTGGTCGAAAAAAGGCAATAGTTTTTTGTGTTTTGTTTTAATTGCAATGGCTTATTGGCTTTTCATTCACCCATCCACATGTCAGAAAGTCAGCAGAAAATCCAGAGCCCACAGCCTTAAATATAAGATTAAAACCTAAAAATTTATATAAAATACTTGTCATTTTTTAAATTAATTATATTAAATAAGTATATAATATTATTTAAGTAAATTACGAGAATAGGAATAAAGTTAGAAATGGGGTCCCCTCGTGAATTGGGTCTTTAAAGTCTGCAAACACAGAAAAGTTCGTACTTCCAAATTATTGCACCCGCCTTGCTCGCCGAGCCTTCACCTCTCTTCAAATTACCATCATACCCTTCTCTCCTCCCCTATTAAATTATGTTACTTATAGTCTTATACTATCACTTGAGGTCGAGGGTTTATAAATCCCGGAAAAGTCGACGGAAACTACCCGGTTTTTTGGTTCGCGACGCTTCCGGATGTCGGGGCGGTAGAACTTGCTCATGCTTGTTTTTGAAATCAAAATTTTGATTTTAAAATTGCTATTGGAAATGAAAGAAAAAAATCAAACATAAATATCGATGCTCCTTTTCTGTTTTTTATATTGTACAGGTTATATTTACAATTTTAGAAGGTAGGAAAAATAATGTGTAGTTAATATTTCAGAATTTATTTCTATTTTTTAAAAATACATATAATTACGGCTATGTAATTAATTTATAGATTATGATTACTATTGGAAAACTTCGCCAATTTTTTTAAAAAAACTATTGAAACATAATCAAAATAAGTTTCCCAATTGAAAATTAGAACATCGATTGATAGAAACAAAAAGTATACATATAACAAAATCGAAACCGAAATAATAACAATAATAATAATGATAATAATAATAATATAATTGAACAGGTCAGATTTTATGTTTTAATAATAAAAAAATAGTTTTATGAAACTGAAATTAGCTTGAAAAATTGTTAAAAATCTAGGTTTGGGATTTTGAGATTTCACTCTCAGTAAAAATCATAAATGTATAAAATAAAAATATAAAATGGTAATTATTAAAAAAACAAAAGTTTCCTCAATAGTAAAGACTAAAGAGTAAAAACTTTTACTAAAAAAAAAAAGTAAAAACTATGATTTGAATAGGGTTAAAGGCTTTATTCACTTTTGCTTACTAAGCTACTACACGTCTACACGTTGCATGTGTTCGAAAATCAATTCAACTGTTTTTTATTTTTATAATTAAAATCAATTCAACTGTTCGTACTTCGTACAAATAATAATCACATTTTTTTTCGCTCACATAACCACGTCACGTGGACTCATAGTCATAGAGTATGCCATAGCTTACTTTAAGTGATTTCATTTAAAATGTGGTAAGTACTCAATGTTTTATGAATTTCAAGCAAACTACTCAAGTTTTTTTTTTTTAAAAAAAAACTAAAGTAATTATCGTTAGAGCTGGGGGCGTGACGATGCGTCGCGGCGTTTCCGGTCGCGATGGGTCGCGACTTGGTCACGAGGGAGAGAGAGAGAGAGAGAGAGATACCGAAACGGAGAGAGGCAGAGAGAAAGAGAGAGAGAGAGAAAAAGAGAGAGTCGCAAATCATCACGACTTGATCGTCGGAATCGCGACCCATCGCGACGGGGAGGAACGAGTCGCGACGCATCGCGATCAATCCCATCCCATCTCGTCGTCATTCCGAGCTCTAATTATCGTTATTCACTTACGGGCCACATTGCTCTGGTGTTGTTAAATTGACTAACAAATATTTCTGTTGGACACGTGGTAACTTGTTAGAGTGTCATGCCAGACAAACAAATTATTTACTGTACTTCTGACTAATGTAATATTATTAAAAAAATATTATAAACTCAAGAAGAGGAAGTTACTAAAGGAGGTTCTAAATTTTAATGATTTAATAGGAAGTGAAACTTGAATGAAAGTACCAAGGTTTAAAATACCGCTTGCCGTTTTCGTTTCGAATTTTTCGTTTTACGGATATATCGCTTGCCGATGGGTATGTCGATGGGCAAATGGTAAAAAAAGGGCATGTCGTTTACCGGATTTACCGAATTTTTCGAATGGGCATACCGCTTGCCGATGGATATGCCGACGGATATTCTGTAAATTTTTTTGAGTATTTCCAAATTCCAACCGTATTTTTATATGGTATTGGATTATTAATTTCTAAATTACCTATTTAATAAATATGACACATAACCACAAAAACATATTCAAATAATAAATATGACACCATAGAGTTTAGTACACACTCATCATAAGTTCATAAGTCATAACACACTAATAGTAAAGTCGTAGAGTAAGAAGTACAAACACACATAACCATAGAGTAGTAGAGTACGGTACACACTGATAAAGACAAAGTGATAGAAAACTCAAAAGAAGCTCGATGAAGGTGGCTGTTGGAAAATGTGAGGCTGCACAGTCTGGTAAGAGCAGTAATCATACCACGACATCATGGAGGAGTAGTTGGCTACGTACGTCTGAACATGAGATTCGTAGTTGTGCTGGTCTAAACCGACGATCGTGTTGAGAATAGGGAACTCCACATATTGACGAATCCATGGACGTTGTATAACTTCACCAGTGGGTGCCCGGATGGCGCCGTCTGACGTACAGAATGACATTACTTCGAATCTAGATGACAAACTGTCGATATCGGTCGACCGCGGCGGCGAAGGAGACCGCGGCGGTGGTGAAACTGGCGGTGTCGGCGGCGCGCCTAGCCAGAAGCTATCAAAGTAACGATCAAAGTTTTGGTTCGCATCATAATACTCATCACGTGGCGGCTGGGCACTAGGCGTAGTCTCAAAGAAAGCCGGGTGAAATAACCCATGCGACGAGGTAGTCGTCCTGCCGTGGGATGATCCACCGTGCGTGCTCACATCACCGTAGTATTCCGCTGTACGGCCATCACCATAGGGGTCTGGGTCTGCGACATAACCGCCGGTGATTCCTCCACCTCCTCCTCCGTCATGGTAGCCTTTCGGAGAATCACCTGAATGAGGTAAAGAACCCGTCGGAGATTCGCCGCCCGTCGGTGAGTTGCCTGTGGATGTACAATCAAATATCTCATCCGAACCTATTCTTGGGTTGACGTGGGTGCGGAGCGTCTCAAGAACGTTTGTGCCCTGCTCCTCTGCCGCAGCAGCTACCTCGGGATCAGGGTTCCCAAGATCATCATCGAGGTGTGTCTCTGATACCCACTCCAAAATCTCAAGATCGTTGGAAGAACCGGTATTCTCCATTGCAGCCGCGATCCAATCGAACGGATCAGTGAACTCGGGGTTTTTATGGGCAGCCACAGTATCCCTGATTGCTAACTTGGTGTTGTAGATGCACTTCACTAAGTCGGCTATCCTTTTGTACGCCAGCCGATTCCTTTCTTTTGTGTGAACTAGCGCAAAAGTGCTCCAGTTGCGCTCACACGCCGAGGAAGAAATGGTCTGCGACAAGACCCGGACGGCTAACTTCTGGAGAGTCGGACACTCTCCGCCAAACATGATCCACCAATCGGCTGCAAGAGTGAACTGTAATTAGAATTCGCCTAAGGTAGATTTACAAAAATTTAGAGCATTATAATATTTTGAAGATTTACCTGGTGCCACGTTATTCCTCGCAGCAATAGCCGTTCTAGATCGCATTTCGCCGTTGCACGCTTGAAAGTGAAGCATCTACATAAATAAAAAAGAAAGTAACAAACATGTTAAAATAATCCGAATGGAAAACATTTTAAATTCACAAAGTATTCCACGAACCTCGGCTGCCAGAGTCGCGACAGAGTCGTACGGAAACAAGACCTCATAAACTTTCGACACCTTCAATTGGCATTTATCTCGCATCTTGATCTGAGGGTCCCATTGGTGATTGGGATTCAACCAATGGGCAACCTCGTGTAGCGGATGACAGAGTTGGTCCTTCCATCGCCTGTGCACGATGTTCACGGCCCAACCCCGGCCTCTGAGGCTCTTGAGCTTGCTGTGCAGCAAGTCGTATACCCGGTACATCATGCCCATGGTGGGGTGTATCTCCGAGTCGGTGAAGCGTAATGCCAAATACATGGGGTCATATATCTGGATACAATTGTCAATGCCCTCCCAAAACTTTGAGGACATTAACAAATCCTCGACAGCTTGCCCTTTTGCCGTCCTTTTCCAGGAGCTTTCGGCCCACCACGGAGAACTGAACATTTGGCGGAGGCCAGCTTTGTTATCCTTCACACTTTTCACCGTCAGGTAATTTGTGGCAAAACGCGTGGCGCCGGGGCGGAGGAGTTCACATCTCGTTGTCTTCCGCATGTAGTCTAGGACGATGGTGTGGTTATAAATGAACTTCACAATCGACCTTGCCTGGTCCACCGGGATCTTGATGAGGTCACGTTTCCCAAGGTCCTCAAACATGAGATCCATGCAATGGGAAGCACATGGGGTCCAGTAGATGTGGAATTTTTTCATCAATAACTTACCGGCTTTTACGTAAGCCGATCCGTTATCGGTAACGAGCTGGACTACGTTCGCAGGACCGACCTCGTGTATGACTTCCTTCAAGACCTGGAAGAGGTACTCTGAGTTCTTGATCTTGTCTGAAGCGTTGATGGACTTCAGGAAGACCGTTTTCCCCGCCGAGTAGACCATGATGTTAATGATCGAAAGGTTGGTTGGACCCGTCCAACCGTCTGACATGACGGTGCACCCTTTTTCTGCCCAAATCTTTCGAGCCTCTTCTATCATCCGATCGGCAGCCGCCACCTCTAAGGGCAAATACTTCTCTGAAATTTCGTATGGCGTGGGCATAGGACAACCTGGACCTGCTTCTGCGATGCTATCCGTCATATTCAAGAAGTGTGGCGACTTCGCTTTTCTGAACGACACGCCTTCGTGAATAAAGAACTTACTCACGTTATGGCACACTCGGTCAATCATTTGGGGGAGAATCATTGAAGGCAATTTCTTTTGTTTCGACTTATCCTTCTTCAAGTGTGAGAAGGACGACGGAATCACCGGCGATGAGGTCGGTCGAGAGGATGACGAGTCACCTGGCACAGCGCCTGCGACGTGCGGGCATTGTTCCAAAAGGAATCTTTCGGCTGCCGCTTGTCGTCTAGCTTTATTTTTTATGCGCGTAATCGCATTCTCCGTGGCTTCATCCTCTGAATCTATTTCATCTCGTATCTCCTGATATCTCTCGTACACCTCGGCCGGGACCCCTGCAAGGTTGGAGCGTATCTGGCGCCTAACAATCTCTTCCATCTTGTTATCATTCTCTTTTTTCTCTCGAAACTTCCCGAGAACGCCCCGACAAACGTCTCTCGCCTCAGGCGGTGCATTTGGGCACGGTCTGGTGTTTTTTTTTGGATCGTTCCCCGCGATGTGGTGTTTCATCCGCGTGATGCCACCACCCTTTATCACATGTCCACAATAATTACATTCCAGCGCCAACTGGAGTACAATGCTCCCTGGCGGGATCGACGGGTGGCATATCTCAATTCTCACCTATAATTAATAATCAAGATTACAAACAATTATATTCAAAAATCGAATAACCAATTTCACTTAATCAATCAATTCATTAAAATTTAAAATGAATCAATAAACTTAATTAATTAATCAAGCATTCAAATCTAACATAATAAAAGATTAAAACATAATCTAACATATTAAAATTCGTAACTAAATTGAACAACAAGTTTATGAATCAATCTAACATAATAACAAATTGAACAAATGAAATTTATAATCATAAGTTGAACAAATTCAACAAGAACACATTCATACAAGATTTAACATGACATATCAAAATCGATTTTCAACAATTAAAATCCTAAAAAACGTACTAATATAAGTAAATAGAGTAGTTTACCTCATATTAATCAATATATCCACAAGTCATTACTCTAAAATCAAGCCCAAAGAAAAAAAACCCTCAAAAATCGGAACCCTAATCTAATTAAAATCTAAAACGAAATTTGGTAAAAAATACAAGCAAACGATCGGATTTCGAATGGAATACCTCTCACAAGTTGGCGAAAAAAAGGAAGATCTGGCGAGCGAGGGTGGGAAGTCGGGTGGAAAGTCGAGAGGAAATGGGCATGCGAGGCACTCTGTCGGCGAGAAATGGGAAAGATGAGAAAACCCTAGCTTTTACCGAATTTCGAAGCTCATTTCGTCGTTTTACAGCATAAAAACGACAAGAGGCATGCAAAACGAAAGTCGTTTGGAATTTCTCGAAAAATGGTAAAACGACAGCGAAACGGTAGGGTTGTCGTTTCGGTGTTCTCTGAAAAACGACAATCGACTCGAATTTCGACCGAATTTCCCGAAATTTGACACCTTGGAAAGTACAATAATTCCAAACTTAAAATTTTACTTGCATTAAGATGCCAATAATTCCAGTCCCCTCATTGCCGTGATCAATCTCAAACTATGTATGTTGTTACATCACGATTTATTTTCATTCCATTCTCAATTCAATTGGTGGTTTCAAATGATGTCACTAATAAATTCAGTAATGATATAAGTACTAAGAAGTATGACCTTAACGTTTTCTTTTTATTGTTGATACATATTGTTACGGGTAAAAACGGGATTGATTTTTATAAACAAATTGATTAAACGGAAATTATCTCAATAAATTCCGTTTATTAATTTGTTATTTCGATTAATCTTTTAATTAAGATTATGAATTAATTAAATCAATTTCAAAACCCAAAACTCCCTCCGGAGGCCCGTTTTCGAAAAACAAAATGTCCCAGTGTTCGTAAAAATATGAAAAACCCAAAAACGACATAAAATTTGGGAAAAACGGACACGGGACGCGCTCGGGAGCAAAAAACGGCCGAGGAAACACCCGCGGGACCCACCGGGGCGGCGGCTGTCAGGGCCACGCCACGTGGCAGCACCCTGCGCCGCCACCAGACCCGCGGGCCCCACCCGTGTCTCCTCAGCCCCCCACTTGGGGGCAGCACGCACACGATCACGCCAAATGGCGTGATCCCACGCCTGCGCGGGCCTCCGTCCTCGTGCAGGACGAGTAAACGGCCCCGATGGGCCTGATGAGGGCGCGCGGGAAGCAGCGCCTGCCCACTTGCTGGGGCGGGCCCCCGCGGCCACGTGTAGGGCAGGGATTAACCCTGCCCTTCGATCTCACACAAGGCGGGCCCCCCTCGGGGGCTTGGTGGCCGTCCGATCTCGCGCGGACGGCCGGGATCGGACCATCTTTTCCAGGGACCGAAATGCAATTATAAAACTGTCCGGGACCACCCCTGGACAATATTTTACTGCAATCGGGCCCCTGGACCCTATTATAAATAGAAGCTCAGTTCAGTTGAAACGGTAACTCATTCGAACCTTCTCGACTCGAGTTCTCTCTCTCTCTACCCCCGATATACTCGCCTCCCCTCAAATATTATACTAATGTTGAGCGTCGGAGGTGAATCAGGGGGTACCCCCCCCCCTGTTTCCCCTGACCACGGGTGTTACCTTTTTCAGGCTCAGAGAAGTGAGATAGTCCATAAAAGCGGAAGCCCTGGAGGAATTTTCATAAGGCCCCGACCCGCCTGATAGGCCCCGTTCCACATTGTGCCCAGCCTATCTCCAGTCTATCATACGGCTGTTGGGATAGTCTGGGGACAAGTGACAGGGGCCCACTATTCAGGTCGTAGGGTCAGGTCTGAGAAAATTCCCTCTAAGATCCGGACTGAGAGGGATCTCTGGACCCATATATTGGACGAATGCACTCCCCCGTTCACCGGTACCCCCGATCCGCGTGGACTCCGAACCTGTACAAAACCCGGTCTGGACATCCCCAGGTTTAGTGGTAACAGGTCCTGTACAAAACCCAGCCTGGTCAATTCCAGGCTCTGCGGTAACAGGTCCTGTGTAAAACCCGGCCTGGCCATCTCCAGACTCTGCGGTAACAGGTAGCGAGCCACCCCGATCGCCTCGGACCCTGAACGGCCACGAGACCTTCGATCCAAGAAAAGTCCAGAGACACCCACTCAGAGTCCCCGAATCGGCCAATAAAAAAACTCACTATGACGTCAGAACGACAATCATCCCAAAGTCAACGGGGGTCAGAGAGAACAATCATTGACAATAAAAGCCACCACAGACAGCAAATCTGTCATCCCCGTAACAAAGGCCATCCAAGGCCCACACAGAAGTCTACAAAAGCCCGCCACGTCAACAAACGACATTGGGCCAGGCCCAAAATCCACAACTTGGGCCTCAACAGTGTTTGATCCAAAAAACGGCATCAACACATATACATATATATATATATACACATACACCAGTTGTTTTGGATTTCACTCTTTCTCTTATTTTTATTATGACTCGAATTCAAGACTTCTAATGTATTAAGTGGTGTGTTTGTTACCACTAGACCAACCACAACTTGTTAGTATGACCTTAACGCTCGAATAAGGTGTTGTAATGAATAATGAGACGTATAATATATTAGGGTTAATGCCGGCTAAAATATTCAAAGTTTGGCCAAAGAACCCATCGTATACCTAAAGTTTAAGAATAGTGACAAAAGGACTCAAAGTCGTATTTGGGGGCGTTAACCATTCCATTCTCGTAACGCAGTTAACTCACTGTTAACTTTGGCCACGTGAAAAAACGTGGGTTGCTGACATAGCAATTTTTTGACATTTTTTGCCACGTACACGAGCCCAATTAGGGGTTTACTTCGTTGTTTTGTCGTAAACGAGAATGTTGTGGGGATCATCCACGTGGCAAAAAATGGTTATGTCAGCAACCCACTTTTGTCCACATGCCCAGAGTTAACCGGTAAGTTAAATGCGTTGCTAGAATGGAGTGGTCAGCCCCTCAAATGTGACTTTGGGTACTTTTGCAACTACTTTTAGATTTTGGGTACACGAGGAGTTCTTTGACCAAACTTTAGGTATTTTGCTATTATTAATACTAACATATTTTAATCAAGTGTACTTGGCTTAGTGGTTGTTCCACTAAATACCTTACGATGTCGCGGGTTCAAACTCTGTATTTATATTGTTATGAATTATGAGTTAATTTTATTGTTTTGCGATGATTTCAACACGTTAAACATTGTGAATAAATGGTTTAAGTTAATGATAGATTCAACGCTTTTCAAGCAGTTATTTAAAGAGTTTAACCTAGCCGCAATCATTCTAGTTCCTAAGAACAATGTGTTATCAACGATTACTTAAATCTTTGGGATGAAATGTCTATGGCGTTTGCAGAACGAGGCCGAGGGATTCAGGCTTAGTCGATTTCACATGAGGATATTGCAACGACAGATTCTTACGAAAGCGGTGACCTACAAAGAAGTCACAATCTTACCGTCATCAGAAGTTTCAAGATCAAGTTGTTATTTTCTACCAGTTATAACTTAAGTGATCATTTTTTAATGTTATTTTACTTGTTATTGTAAATTCAGTGGCGGAGCTAGTTTTTTTTGTGAAGCCAAAGCACTTTATAACTATTATGAATTTTATCGAGTTCATTTAAATGGCATCTAACATTCTGTATTTTATATATGTGTTTATGAGAGACAAAACCCATAGTTTTAGTGGGCAAATGTGCGATCAATTTTCTTATCTCATTCAATAATTTATACTCTACGTATGTTCTGCAATATGTCAAGAAAAATAATAGAGCAACAAAATCATAAGCTCTAAAAAAAATAAGAAATTAAAGGATAATATATAAATAATATTATTAGTATATGTGACCAAACAAAATAAAAATAGATAAATCTTAATATTTCATGTATAAAAATAAATGAAATATCTTGAATATTTCAACGCGCTCTATTATAAAGTTTGTCGACTTAGGTAACACAAATACATTATAGTTTATTAGTTTTTTTTTCCTTTTGATATTTGAGTGTATAAGTGTGCATATGCTCATGCTTTGTTGTTCTGTCTATGATTGTAGTTGTCTCGTGATTATCATTAATATGACGAAGGAGCTCACAACGTAGGTTATCCCAAGCTTTAAAATTTCGCTTGCGATGTCGTTTCACATTTTTTGTTTTACGGATATATCGCTTGCCGATGGATATGTCGATGTGCAAATGGTAAAAAATGACATAACACATGCCGCATATACCGCACTTTTCGCATGGGCATACCGCATGCCGATGGGGTTTTCGACAGATATTCTGTAAAAAATATATATATATATATATATATATTTGAGTATTTAAGCAAGATATTTATATAGGTTCAAAACTACATATTTAATAAATACAAGACATAATTGTATACAACTAAACACATTTGTAACTTAAATATGTCAGTGAAATGTATAATTTTAAGTCACTTTCTTAGTTGAAGTGTATAATATTAAGTCAAATTATTATGTGAAGTGAATATGTATATTAAGCGAATATGCATGTTAATTGTAAATGTATGTTAACAAATTTAATATTAGTTGAAGTATATAGTATTAAATGAATATGTATATTAAGTGTATATGTATGTTAAGTGTATAATATTATTTGAAGTGTATAATATTAAGTTAAATTATTAGGTGAAGTGTATGTATTTGTTAAGTGTGAATGTGTGATATTAGTTTAATTTAAAAAAAATCCCACATTGATAGATGACAAGAGTTTGATGATGTTTATATACCAAATATTAGGGACAATGACTTGGGCCTTTTGGGTCAATTTGCGGATGAGAATGGACTCACACAAATGATCCACCATCACGCACGGGCCGCCGGCCGTGACGAGGCGGGGCGGGGTGGGGTGCTCATGTGTTAGTATAATTATTTTTGCCGAAAGTCATTTTTGCGAAAATCCAACCATTTTTCGCCATGTTTACACACAAAAACGACAAGAGATTTTCCACCCCTGTGCCCATGCGAATTTCGCAAAATTTGTGAAAATGACAGACAAAATGCACGAATTTCAAACCGCATTTCTCCGAAAAATGAATTTTGCATGAGAATTTTGAAAAATTTTAAACCATAGATTATCCACAAGGATATTCGTGAATTGCTTTTACTAAAAAAAATGTGCATCTATTTATTATTTCCGCTTTTGTTTGACGTCTTGATTGGTCATCACACAATCACGAAAATCGATATTATAATTTGTGAACATTTTGGTTCCAATTTTGGTAGAAAACCTATCGATTAAATTAAGTTATCCCCTGCCCGCAGTAGGGAAGTGCATAAATAAAAAAAATTAAAAAAAAAAAGATGACGATTGATGATCAAGGTTGAGTCTGAAAATAAACAAGCCATATTTACGTTAGAAATAAAAAGAGGAAGTAACGCTGGTTTTGTACGTATTACTCGTTCATGCATTGCATTTGCATTCGTGGGAACTTGAGCTTTGCAAGTGAAAAAGAAGAAGACAAAACCCATTGATTTCATTGCTTTGAAAGTGACTTTGGCTAACCATTCATTATAATATGGACGAATTAGCATTCAGAAGCACTGATTCCCTTTCCGTGATCATGTATTACTATAATTTTAAGGGAAAATTGCGGCAAAAATATCCAACCTTTAGTCAAACTGCCTACCGGATACTCAACCTTTAAAACTGGCGGCAAAAATACCCAACCTCCGTTGACCGTGACTTTGGCATGAAAACGTTAATTTTTCCGTTAAAATTCATCATGTGGCCGTTAGCGGCAAAAATACCCAACCTTTTTTTTTGAAAAAATTAATTTTTATTTTTTTTTAATTTATTTTTTTTCTTTTTCTTTTATTGATTAGTGATAATTACTTGAATTCCAAATACATGGAATGACACAAAATTTAGTCAAAACATCTATTGATTTCTTAATGTGCTTGTATAAGCTACATTTGGTGATAAAAATCTTATTATTATGAGAAATTTTAAACATAATGTTACGGGTATTTTAAGTAATTGAACAGGGTTTTGATAATAGATATCCAGATTTTTGGATATTTGGATTTCCGGATCCGGATACGTGTAGAGATATTTGGACACCCGGATCCGGATACGGGTAGTTCAAAAAAATCGGATAACCGCTCTGGTTACAGTCCTAATTACCCTTTTAATTGGTAATTGACCGTTTTAGATCGAATTAAACAATCAATTATTGTCTCTGTATTGAAAAGAAATGGCTTAAGAATATATGCCAGTAAAAGAAATATTATCAATAATCAATATGCTTGATTAGTAATCCGGATACTCGGAAAACCAGATACCTATTTTCAAAACCCTGTTCAATTACTTAAAATACCCGTAACATTATGTTTAAAATCTCTCATAGTAGATCTTTATCACCAAATGTAGCTTATACAAGCACATTAAGAAATCAATAGATGTTTTTACTAACTTTTGTGTTATGCCATGTATTTGGAATTCAAGTAATTATCACTAATCAAGTAAAAAAAAAAAAAACTTTTTTAAAAAATTTAATAAATTAATATTTAAAAGGTTGGGTATTTTTGCCGCTAACGGCCACATGAGTGTTGTTAACGGAAAAATTAACGTTTTCATGCCAAAGTCACGGTCAACGCAGGTTGGGTATTTTTGCCGCCAGTTTTAAAGGTTGGGTACCCAAGAGGCAGTTTGACCAAAGGTTAGGTATTTTTGCCGTAATTTTCCCTAATTTTAATTATTATTATTATTATTATTATTCACGATATAAAATAAAAAATAAATAAATTGCATGGTCTAGTCTAGTTTACTGTGTCGTCGGTGAAGCGAGCTGAGGGTAAGGCCGTAAGGGTAAGCAATGGCCATTTTTGAAATGCCACATGGGTCCACTCCTCTTCTCTTCTCTTCACTTCCTGCTATATATTGTCTTTCTGCATTTTTATAGTCACTTCTAATGTTGATGAAATGAAAGTTCAAAATACTATTTGTAAGAAATTTTCAGGGTTAATAATAGCGATATAAGAAGTGACAATTAAATAAGATATGTTATCTTTTCTGTATTTCTCTCTAGTATTTTATTCATAATATAACAATTAAATGGATGAGTTATTAAATTTTAAACACGTGTTGTTTGTACTATTTTTTAAATTAGTTTAATTAATTTTTGGGAAAGAGGAATCTTCGAAAATTTATGGTGTACTTAGGAAAAGATTTGGTCCGATTTGACATTGTTAATTGATAGGTAATTTTTATCGTGTTTGATAAGTAATAGTGGTTACCAAACACTAAACTGGAACTTTTGATTTTTTTTTTCATTAACCAAACAGAGCATTACTTTCTCTGACAACACTTTTTAGCACAGCAATGCCAAACTAGGCCTTTAACACAAAATGGATAGAACCTAACACAAAAAGCAAGTACTGATATTGAAAAAATAAAAATTGGATACATATCGCTATCAATTTCAAAACTTGAATAGTGAGAGCTTATCCATGTTATAAGTGATATTGAATATGGCTATTATGTAACTGTTTTAATGCGAAACAGCCAATGTATATATACTATCGGGACAGATTTTTTGTTTTCCTTTTCGATCAACGAACGCTAAAGGAAGTAGCTTTTGAGCTAAACAGAAGCTTAAATTGAATGTCAATGCTTCTGAACATCTTCAATTCCACCTGCTTCACATTAATATCCTTCTATTACTAGCATTTGCTTACATTAAATTCATGAAAATAATTGCACGATAAGTGACTTAAAGGAAATAATTATTGCCTGAGTGATTCCAAACTGTTAATATGTTTGAGTAATAAGAAGACTACGAACAGAGAACTACATTCTTTACTTATTTGGAAATCTAGTCCTGAGTTTTCCTTTACTTTTATTCCTATTCAATTCGCCTTGAGTGCTAATAACAAAAAGTTCACTGGTTGAGAAACAAATGAACCAAAACTCTGGGAGGAACGAGCCGGGACCGCTCCATGATGGACAGATGCGGCTTGAACGTAAAAATCCAGATATTACGCCACTTTGTATAATTATTAAAAAAAATACATTCGAATCAGATATTAGTTTTTATATACTTCATGAGATATGGGTAAACTAAACACCAAAAGTTTTAAGTATTTGCAAATAAATAATTATACTAAAACTGGAAATTAGTTCCGTCTTTTAAGAATAAACCCGGTTGTCATGACAAAACCCGGATTCAGGGTTGAAACTTTTCATCCTTACCGAGAACAGAGAGCTAACTGTTAAATTTTGTGTATTATTTTATTTGAACTCTAATCCTAATCAACTCTTTTTATTGGAATTGAATATGGTTTAAACTTAAGTACAAGTAATGTAATAATTGAAGATTATTGAGCTGTACAATCAGTGAAGTGAGAACTAATTATATCCTAACTTCCTAATAATTGGTGGCAGAAGTAACAGCAGACTGTTTTGGATGATCAGTGAGAGGGACCAAAACTATTGATATCTCAAGCTCGGCCAATCTCTAAAGATAACATTTTACCTTTGCTTTTTTTAATTAATAACTCTAAATAACGGAATCAGCTTTCTCGGAACGAGTTAATATGGCCGAGCGATGATATTTGTTCAGGCGAAAGCATCACTGTATTACTCAAGTAATGCCGGTCGGCCCGTCTCCTGTTTCAGCGAAACATGCATGTGTTAGCAAAAGGAAGTAGCGGTAACCGTTTCGTTTTTGAATTTTTCATTACTGGTACTGGTTTTCCGGATTCTTTTTTAAAATTACTTACCAGGTAAAACCGATTTTGATCCAAAAATCTAAACATTGACTTTAAACCAACACAATGTTATTTGCAAATTAAAATAGCATGACATGTCTGGATCAAAATTCTCGTTTCAACTATAAACCAAAAATTCTTTGTAAATCCCTTATAGCCTAAATAAAAAAAACATTAAATAAAACCGATAACAGATATCAATGTTTTTCACCTCAAGAAACAGTTTTATTCTGAGTAACCGGTCACAGTACGCTTATACTCTTCACTTCTAATAGAAAGGGCGTGCCATCAGAGATAGAGAAGTTGAGATAAAATCATAAAAGTACGCTCACCTCCGTTTTCCTGGTTTCTGGTTAAGTTGTGATAACCGAGAAGCTTCTGCTCTTGAAATGCAGCGCAACGAGGAAAGATATTCATAGAATGCGTCTCCTTTTAATGTCGTGTAAGATTTTGGAGGAACTATGGACTGAAGCATGTCAAAGAATTCGCTGCAGATTCAAAGTCATGGTTTTCGCTTAAGAACAATGTACTTTATTAGATCAATTAAACGTCAACAGTCTTGTAGAGCAAGATAACTGTCGTAAAATAAAGTTACATATAAGGAACCAAAAATATATATATAACTGAAAGTCAAGTTTGTACCTTTTACTTGAATCTGATCTGATATCTTGCCGAGCTGATTTCCGTGTTTCCTTCATAGATTCTAATACTTCAGAGGCAAGAGCTTCTGTGTTTTCAAACCCTAGATTTGATCCGAGAGAAGCAACTTTTCTGACGTAGAAGCAAAAGCCGTGTTCTGCTGTTGTGGAAGCCAACTGCGATGTCTCGTATAGGCTGTACTCCTCTGGCTGGAAACTAGATTGTACAAGAGAATCCTGCAGATATAATAAAAAAAAAAAACTCAACAATTATTCCGCTTGGCATTAGAAAACCAAGCTTTTAAATAAAAATGAGATAAAACGACACTTACACTTGCTAGTAGCTTTTCTTTGGAAAGCAACAAGTCCGTTTCAGACATTAGATCGCTCATCTCATGAGCAAGCTTTATGATTTGTGGGTATTGTTGCGTTTCGGATCTTACAAACTGTGCTAAATCTGCACCGTTACGGAGTTTGTCCCATGATTTTTGAACTGAATACGTCAACACGGCGGGTTTTGACTTCTCCGCAGATTTGGTCAACCTTCTAAATCCCATACGGCTATATTCATCCATCAACTGATACCTTATTGATAAAGAACCCACGTGGTCATTTTGAGAGGAGTCTTCAACCTCTTCTTCTTCACAAAGTTCTGAAATAACGCTCTGACTTCCGATCACGGGTTCTGAATCATTTTGTCGCTTCAGTGATATGTCCATATTGCTAACTGAAACTTCCTCATTGAGAAGATCACTGGATGTATTTCTGCAATTTACTTCTGTGCCATCAATCATTATAGTTTCGGGAACAAATGATGATTCCGGCACACGAGACACATCAAGCGATTGGCACTCGTCGAAATCCATGGGGATTACGGTTTCGGATTCGGTATAATGATTTGGATTTTCTTTGTTTACTAATTCATCTTCTGAATCAGAAGATATCATATCATGCTGTTTCCGGTGATTACTACGGAAGCATGAAAATGGAGTGTCAGAATTATCAGAAGTCTCGTGAACAGTGTCGAGTTGTGCTCTAAGCTCGCCAAAGTCGTTGAAAGTGCAATTTCTGCTTAACATTTCTGCCTTCTTTGCCTCTATAGCTTTGTTATGGTCATCATTATTATTATGCATGAAAGTATGGTAAGTTTCATTTTGATCCGATTCTTCTTCCACAATTACCTCCGTAAATTCAGAAGCTTCCTCTTTCGATAATGACTCAGTGATCTCTTTCTCAACTAGCTCAGATAGTTGAGAAGGCAAGTCCCAAGGAATTAGCCTCGGAAGTAGCTTGTGGCCAGACTCAAGGTCAAATAGTAGTGAATTAGGTGTTCCTTGAATACTCCTAGCTGCACCGTAGAAAACCGGTTCAGAAGTAATAATTTGCCAATTTAAAGATTGCATATTAAAAATAAATGAAATAATTTACTTTCATCTTGCAAAATAATATATATAGAGACAATTCCGAACTTAGGAAGCAGCTATTTACAATATCTCACTTTTGACAATAAAGTGATTTACTGAATGCCGAGAATTCAGACGATACAATAAACTAAGCCAACATTCCGTAATTTTGAATTCGGGAACCTTCTGAATATTATTAATCAACTAATGGAATACTTGTGTACTAATAATCAGCTGCTAATAACCTAATTAAATAATCAAACTACCTAATTGGCTATACTTATAAAAGCTAATTAATTCTATGTACGATATTCTCCTAGCTTTATAACTCTACAGACATGAAGCCATAGTTGACCCTGATTAAGCAAATAACGATAATGTGAAAACGAACACTAAACTATGCGCTGAAACCTAATATAAAAGCTATGGTTCTTCTCAGTTGGGCGTTAATTTTAACGGACCTTTTGTAGGGCTTTTTCCCTGGCACCAGAACTGGAGATGCATAATGGCTTTACGAATGTCTCCTTCACAAGACTCAATTAGTTGTTCCAATAAACAAGATTGTACGTTCGCTCTTTCTGCCCCACAAATCTGTAATGCAATAAAAGATACAAAAGATTAGAGGCACAGAAGAGAAAATTGGATTCTTGTAAAGGGGCAAGTTGAACAAGAGAAAAAATATGTACCATATATACATGAGACAGCAGATCCTTTGGTGATGGAGCTTCAAAACAAATCTGATGTCGGTTCAAACTCTCCGGTAAAAGAGGATTATGACCTGAATTTTATGGACCACATTCTTTAATCGTAAGAAAATGCCTAAAACACACTTAAAAATGACCAAAGATTCTAACAATAATTAACAGGAAATAAACAATAACTTCACGACTAATTTTCTAAAAAGGCAGCAAGGTCTCTTACAATTGCTTGTCAGTATTATTGGCCCCTTCGCGGTCTTGGAAATTTGCTGTACTGCTGCAATGAACCCCCGATCATCAAGGAAAGTGACATCGGCATCCTCAAAGAGAATCAGAGGTTTGACTTCAAGTTGACCAGTGAGAACACCACCCTCCTTGGAGTTGGAATGTTCAAATCCTCCATTTTCAGGGTCACAATCTTCATCCGATAAGCATATCAGTTCGGCCACGTCGATATCCGTTTTTTGTGTTGCTTTCCCATTGGGTAGTGCAAAGGGGGGTTTCACTACATGCTTATTTGGTGAGCCCACGGGGTTTGCTAGTGACCTGATTCACAGGAAAATGATCATTATATGATTGAAAAAAATAAATCACAATCTATATGTTGCACAAGAAAACTGGAAATTAATAAAGAGAAACAGACTCAATCCAACAAGTATTACAGAGGGAAGTATGGGTAGAAGGATGCATTAGAACAAATCTAATGATGAAAAAACGACAATCTCAAGTACATTAACTAGAATTAACTTCTACAAATTAGAGATAAACTGATTGAGGTAATTAAAGTTCAGAGATAACTACCTAGTATGACAGAGTAATTTTTATCTTGAAGAAGATTCAGGCAGTAATGTATTACGTCCCTAACATTAGTCAAATATCATTTCTTTTTTATTTATACTTTTATTTAAGCCTAATCATTTAAATTATTTTTATGTTTAAGAATGTTTACGGGTCAAATTATCTACAATATATGGATGAATAAATGTGTCTCTAAGGCAAAACACCTTTTAAGTTGACGCGACTCTAAGGCCTCACCGAATCTCTGCTTCACTAGAGCTCCATTTCTACATTCTGATGCATTGACCTGAAGAGACGATCAAGAAATAAGTCAACATCAAGAAAAGACTATTCCCAGCACCCCATAACTCTGTCCAAAATGTAACGCATATGCATTTATAGTAAAGCTACAACTCTCATTTATATACTTAATATGCACATCATTCCATAAGCAATATCAATTATGTTCTATTTATGTGTTAGTACACCCATAACTACACATTATGCATGTTATAAACTTTGCAAAACTACCTCCTGTTTGATGTTGTACTCATTGGCATGCACAAGTTTAATTTACTTGTAAGGCAATTTTAGCTCAGAACTATACTTAATAGAAACATTTGAAGATTGGAAGCATGACAAACCACTATTTCTGCTAAGATTCATTTACTCCAACATCAATTCAGTTTTCGTCTTTGAGACAAACATGATTTTCAGTTAACATTAACTTCAATAGCTTCCTTCAAAAAAAAAACAAAAAACTTCAATAGCTAAACACAAGAATCTACGTCAACAGGAATTGGATTCTGAGCCATGCATCTCTCAAGTATCTTCACTCATATTAAGTGAATATGTAAACATGCAGAAAAATTACAAAAGATTAATCAAACATGTAAGATGGGTAAAGCGATACATTCTGGTTTTAATACCTCCAAAACCTCATATCCTTGCTCTCGAGCGCACGCATAAATAGCAGCAGACTTTCCGCTCTGCAGCATGTGAAAATTTTATCATCTCTAAATCCTGACGTATAGTCAAGGAAGCCACATATTATCTACATATCTGCTTATAGATTTTACTGATATACTCTACCCAAGTCCAATACTATAAATATTAAAATATTACTGCTAACTCGAGTGACTACCAGAGCCAAAATAGTAGAAAGCAAATATAAAAATTATCGACATTAATTGGAAATCGTAAGGAAACAAACAAGATAAATAAAAATCAAGACCACTTAACCAACTTTTTCTTACGCATATTTACCCTCCATAACATGAAAGTATGTTTTTTGAGGAAAAAAATTGTGTACTCACTCCCACTGGCCCTGTAACTAAGAGGACATTCTTAAGGCCAGTCTCTTCATGTTTATTTTCTTCATCAGAATCACTAGCAGAGCATGCATAATCTTCTTGCATGTTCTCGGCATCACAATCAATATCCCTGCTAATTTGAGATTCTCTTTCACACCATTGTTGTAGCCACTCCGTCAAAACTTTGACAGATTCATCATTGCCACAGACCTGATGAACGGTGTCGTGTCAATTGCAAAAGTAGAAGAAACTTCTGAACACTATTCCAACCTTCGTACGAAGAGGATCATCATAACTAACCTCTATGGCCTTTTTCGGCTGGTACTTGTTAGTCCATAAGCTATTACTTGGTTGACTACCACAGCCATGATAGTATAATTTCATTCTGCAATCACTGCAAAAATGTGATGGATTTTATCTTAGCTAAATATAAAGTTAATTACGCATTTTATTAGCAATAGCATTAGTAGTACATCGGATGACGAGTGCAGAAGTATGTGGATGCTTAATAAGATAGATCACTAGGGTTTCAAGAAAAAATATTTGTGGAGAAAAATACCTTATAAGAAATATATCTACGGGCGAAAATGTAGAGAATCAGGGGAATTATTTTTAATAAATTCACAACTAACTTTACCTCTCCTCTGGAAATCTACTATCCTTCCCAATTTCTATAATCCGTCCTCCATCAGTATGGCAAGTAGACGAATCAACTCCATTTACCTCATTGTCCTATGAATATTAATATCATTGATTAACTCATGACATAACTGCCAAACAATTTAGTTGTAAACCGTTAAAGAGTTAAAACTTACTTTTGCATGCTTAAAGGGTTGATCGCTAATCATTTCTTCTTTATCTTGTTTAGCAGGGGCTGCTGATAGTGTTGCAGTAGTACATTCTTCTAGGATAAAACATTGATCTGAAAGAACCTCATCTTTAGAAATAGATGTCATCCTCGGCTTCGAGATAAAAAGATAATTATCGATACTTAAGCACTCAACAACAGAGCCTTCGATGATTGGTGCACAAGTGCTTTCCATAAAAACACTAGTCTTTGAAAATATCCCGTCGTAAAGCGTCCAATTTCCCCAATCAAGGGGAACATCATTGCCCTGCATCAACAATTTTTATATCTATCACAAGAGCTCAAAAAAATATGTGTACATATATTCCCGGGCAACTAAAACAAGGCGCACCTGAGACTTCTCAAATACATGGATTGGGCCAAAACTGATCTCTTTATTGTCTCTACATACTGCACCTTGTAAACCCTCTACCTCATTTCCCTCTGGAGTTTTCTTGCATGCTTTCCAGGATGAGAAAAAAGGGTGCAATTGCCTACCCGCAAATATGCGCGAGTTTTCCTGAACAACAAGAGGATTATACTTAAATTAACAAATTATATCTGCTTCTAGAGTTACCAGATAACTACACTTCCAACAAGGTGGGGCTAAGTAATATACAGCTGAACTCAAAACAGTTGAATTCGAAACCATCTCGTTGTATTTACATCTATTAATTTTACTAGGCAGCTCAGGAATTGAGGGAAAAGGAGAAGCATTGTGACTAAAAGAACATATCATTATACTAATCATTTGGTGATTCCTATATTAGACAAACGAAAATACTCAGATTGACTGACCTCGGCTGTTATCTTTGCCTCTAAGCGCAAATTAGGGACTACAAGAGGAGCTTCTTCGTTCAGTAGATTTGCTAAATTCTTCTTAGGAGTAGTATCAACAGATCGCTTTCCCTTGACCTGCCAAGAACACCAGAAATTACGCGCACTAAATCAGAAAAATGATTCAAAGTGTAGACACGATGTTAAGCAGATCAGGAAGAAGAACACTGAAAAATTCACGAGATATCCACCTTCTCCGAAGATCTTTTCGAAGGCGTGGTTTTTCCTTTAGGCTTCCTCTTTCTCTTGCTCTGGCTCCCGCAGCACTCTTCGTCCTCCGCGACGCCATCGCCTCCGTCTTCGACGTTCTCGCCGCGAGCTCTCTCGGCTTTCGCGTCTCCATTCTCTTCGGCGTCTTTGGTCGGCGTCCTGAGAGGGAACAGCGTCGACTGGACCAGTCTCCGGCGGGCGGATCTCCGCTCCGGCGGGCGGGGATCAGCAGGACTGAGCTCCTGCGGCGAAGCGTGGTTCTCTGGAGGTGATTCGTCCATGGCGAGGGATTGGTGTGGTCGATTCGGGGAATTAGGGTTTACAGAGAGAATTGGGATTGGGGAAGAAAGCGAATTCAGGAAGAAAGATTTGGAGGGAACAACAAAAACAATTTCCCGCCAACGATATTTACAATATGGATTTATCGGTTTATCGTTTTCGCGGAGATTCGATTGCCATTTATTAATTAGACGGAATTAATCTTTTTTTTTTATTGATTCTTGTAATTTAATATATTTATTTTGATTTAAACTTTATATTTATTTTGATGTGCATTTCTTTTGCTACAACGTTTTATTTTTGTCGTAGAAACTATAGTTAAGTGAACTAGATGAGGATGAAAACGAATTGATCAATTTCGTGCAACTACGGAAATATAATGTAATAACGGAAAGCCTGCAAGCTTGTGATGATATTATCGGACAAGGTTACGATGCACTCTGTAATATTATCGGTCAAGTTAACATATGTAAATGGAGCACTCATTTTAGTCCTATGAGATTTGTACTCGTAATTTCTTAAAGAAGTATATAGTAATGGAGTTCCAAATTTAAACCGTAACAAATATGAATTAAATAATAAAAGTTGATTGTGTCGAATATAAATTAAATATGTACTTAATATTTAGTAGCGATATTTGATTATAACAAAATAATAAGAATTATAGTGCGGCATATATTTTTAATTCTATATGACATATATTATATTCTTATAGGATAGCAATAGCGTTTGCTAGTCTTTAATTTAATTCATTAATTTTTGTTCAATAATATTTAAATGCACTTTTATAGTATAATTGATTAGCGTTAATATTAGATTTTAGTGTTATCAAAAGTCAATTAGTTATATAAAGGGGGCAAGCAGCTGTATTTTATGGGTTTGAACACGTGACATCTTTAAGAAGTATGTAATAAAATTATCACTTGGGCAAGCAATCTTGATTATTAGTAAATGATGTTTTGCACGTTGAAATATAAGATGTTGGACATATGTGTTCTTAAACAAGATATTTTATCCATTTGTAAAAGATTATGACAAGTCGTTGAATAAAGATGATGCTTATTATGATAATCTTGTTATAGTTTCTGGTAGAGTAAAATAGAATGTTTGATTCCTTAGTTCATGAAGGATGCAATTATGTTATTATTATCACAACAGAGTCAATGTGAGGAAGAATTAATAATCATAATAAATGAACTTAAAATGTCTGTGACCTGATCAACTGGGTGGGAGCTCATTAATCGTATAAGGTCATTAATGTGACTAAGTGATAATCCTATTCTGGATTTTGTGTGTGTCACACTCACTAGAAGTGCATTAAGTATGAAGTGTCTTCATACTGGGCTGGACCTGACTTAAACTCCGGAAGTTATCATATAAGACCGTCACTGATAACTTGGAGTTGAGTCACTAGTAGATGATCAAATGGATATTCGATCTAAGTCCGGAGTGATCTTGAGTCCAAGTTGTTGGCTTGATTGTTCTTTGATTTAACCGTTAAAGAATACGAAATATTACCGCTGTTCCCAACACTATTATTTTGGGAACATGATAGTCAGCAGTAAGGGTAGCTTGGTCATTAGACATGGGCATCACACAACTCTCTTCAGAGTGATGATGATTTCCTTGATTGTCGGTGGTGAGAAGTGAGAGGTACCCGTGCGCAACTTATGAATCAAAAACCATAAGTGGGTTACTCATAATATTACTGACTGAGTCAAGGATGAAAATGCAATGAGGGGCATAACGGCAGATACCGCCTGCTCGTGTGTGGATCATCAAGTGAAAGATCAATAACTCGAATTTGATTGTATCAATGGACACCCTGCTGTTATAAAGGGAATAATATATACCGTATCACTAAAGAGTGCAGCCTCGGGTCTATAGTGGAATCACTTCAAGGTTTGACGAACAACTAGCAGTTCGTTGGAGCTTAAGTGATACGGCTCCATGGTCCCCAGGATAGCTCCGTAACGGATGATACGTACGTGATTAAAATACATTCTGGATAATGTTTAATCATTTGGCTTGACTTATAAAACTGAAAGGTCTGTGGCAGACGACAGATAGTTTTATCGTTAGCGTGGCAAAAGTACCATATATTGGTACACGAAATTAACTGATAAAAGAAAGTTATAATTGAGATTTTCTATCAGAACAATGTTGTTGGAAATTAAATTCTAAGCAACTTTGCTTTTTGAACCAAGTCATTTCGACTTACGGTTACTGATTTATGGATTTTCTAAGTTTATGATCGGTTCGATAAACTTTGAAATTAAATCACGTGTCACGAATTTAAATGATGGTGTGACACCATGACATTTTAATGTGTGATATTGAGAGCAGGAATTATTAATATAATTTAATTATTTAGATTTAATTATTAATATCTTATTAATAATTAATTAATAATTAATAGATTTATATTAATAAATAAAAATATATATTTATATATATTCATATGTGTAAATTCGAATTAGGATTTGATATATGAAACCCTAGCTAAATTCGAATGGCATGATTTGGTACTTCCATATTTGCGGCATAAGTACCAAATGTTTTGGTATTTTAGCAAATCCTTAAAATCAATATTATCCATTGGATCGGTTATGATTTAATATCAACCGTTGGATTAGGATATTGATAAATTTCGAAATTAATAACTTGGTAACCAAGTTTCATTTTTTGAATTTGGTTAATTAATTGTATCCGTTAGATCGGTCTAAGATTTAATCTTTACCGTCGGATTGAAAATTAATTAATTATATATATCTATATATATATATTCGAATTATAGTTTAAGGATAAATTCGAAATTGTTTTTTAATAAATCTTTTTATTTGATTTTTATCCTAAACTACTTTGATCCATTAGATCGGTTTAAAGATTTATCTCAACCGTTGGATATAGATAATGATAATTCGAATTTTAATATATATATATATATATATATATGATAATTCGAATTTTATACTGATAAGAAAATAAGATTGGATTTTTTATTTATCCAAATCTTTCTTATTTAATTAAATCCCTAATTAATTATATCCATTGGATTTAGATGAGATTCAATCTGGACCATTGGATTAAGATAATTAATTATATTTAATTAATAGAATTCGAAATTAGGGAGGAAATTCTCCAACTCGGTTACGGTTTTGAGCCTATAAATAGGAGGCTCATTCTACACATTTTTCACACCTTTCCCCAGAGAAAAATTCGAGCTCTCCCTCTTCCTCAGGGTCTGCGAATTTTCTCTCTGATCTCTTTCTTCTGGTTCGGCTTAGGAGACTATTTCTCCGGAAGCTTAAAAAGAACCATCAGTTAAGATTTTGCGACGGAGTCCTGCCTGCGAAGCCCACGCTTCGGTACGAGGATTCCAGGAGAATATCCCGGAAGATCACGGGAGTTTCCCCCAGCACCGGCGGAGCCCTGCCCGATTCAGAGCGCGCAGCTGGAAATCGTCATACGAGGTACGGCCTTATGCATTGGGTTAATAAATGTAAACATTTACTGCTTTCTATTTATTTCTTATTATGACTAGTTTATTAATAATGATTTATGAATATTAAATTACATAATATTTATCAAAACTTGGGATATGGACATTATCCGATATTCGGACCGTTGTACGGATAACAAGTTTTCCGCTTTAAAATAATTTTTAAATGTTACCCGGACGGTTTGGAGGTATAACTCGTGATAATTTTTACGGAATCCAAGACGTGATTTCCAACATAAGAGTGTGTGGAATCATTTTCAAATATCATCTTACATTTTAGCAAAAGATTCTTAGGGCATATTCCCTTCAAAATGTAAGTGGATAATTTTTTGTGAAAATATTATATGAAATATATTTTGGGGCAAATAGTCAAATAGTCAAACTTCAAACTCTAATTAGCTAAATAGCCAATGTTTTTACTAATATTGTCAAATAGCCAATTAACTATGTTAATAAATCACGAAAGACCAGATTACCCTTGTATTAACGTGTATTAACGTGGTTAATTTGTTTAAAAATAATTATTATTTTTAAAAAATAATAATCATTTAAAAAAAATATTTTTTTTGAAAAAAAAATTATTATTTTTGTTAAAATTTTAATCACGATTTTTTATTTTTAAACAAATTAACTCTGTTAATATACATTAATACGTTTATTAACGTGGTTAATTTGTTTAAAAATAAATTAATTTAAAAAAAATTAATCACGATTTTTTTGTTAAAATTTTAATCACGATTTTTTATTTTTTAAACAAATTAACTCCGTTAATACACGTTAATACACATTAATAAACGTATTAACGTAGTTAATTTGTTTAAAAATAAAAAATCGTGATTAAAATTTTAACAAAAAAAATATTTTTTTTTTAAATAATAATTTTTTTAAAAAAAATCATAATTTTTTTTTCAATTTTTTATAAATAAATTAACCACGTTAATACCGTTAATATGTTAAAAGGGTATTATAGGTATAAAATATGTTATAATAACTATTTGGCTATTTCACAAAGAAAAATAAAAGGTTGGCTATTTGGCTAATCAAACATTTCAATTTGACTATCTCATGCTATTTCTCATATATTTTTACTTTTTTAATATTTTAATCAGTAAATTAAAAACATATTTTTCTTGTTTTTTGTTTTCCTCCATCATTTTTTAACATTCACACTTCACCTTTACTTTGCAAAAAGTTTACGTGATCATGCCTCTGTTTTATTATCAAACAAAGTAGAAAACATTATCCTTGATTCAGAGTAAGTCAGCATTATTTTAATTTATATTTGCAATTTCATGTTGGCTTTATTATTTACAATCGATGGAAACCTATGTTAGGATTGCATTTGGTGCTATTGACGACACACATATTGAATGTATTGTATCCACCAATCACCAAAAAAGGTATCGATCACGCAAAGGTACATGCAATGTGAACATTATGGCAGCGTGTACATTCGACATGAAGTTTACATATGTACATTTTAGCTTCGGAGTTTCTACGGCTTATTCCCGAGTCCTACGCGAGGTAATGACCGCGAACAAGAGTAATTTCCTTGTACCGCCAATTTCAATATAAAATGTCGTCGATTCCGGCTATCCAAATATACCGGGGTTCTTGGCACCATATAAAAAGGCCCGGTATCACTTGGATACTCTTAGAAACACTTATGCATGGCCTCTAGACGGGTACCAAGAAGTGTTAAACTACAAGCAATCGTCTCTTCAAAACGTTATAGAAACATGTTTTAACGTCCTTAAAGCCCGATTTCGTATTCGTAAGAGCATGTCATCTTAATGACCTAAAGCGACAAAGCAACATAGTTATGACATAATTTAATCAAGATGTACGCCACAAAAGAAATTTTAATTGAGCGGTTGAGTTAGGACATATCAATTTTAGAAATTGATATTGAAGCATAAAGTTCAAATACAGCACAAGGATGAGACGGTGGTGGAAATTGACCCAATAAAGCAAAACGAAGTGCATGTGGAGAATTTAGGGACCATATTTATTGTGGGTAAACCCCGCTTGTTCAACAGTCGGCGTCGCACGTGGCAACACCGCTTTTAGAGTGTTTTTCGATTAGCAATATGGGTCGTACACTTCCCTTAATATCGCACATGAATGATAATCAGTTAAGTAGAAAATGGAGACGAACTAAAATAGCTAAATTAAGTGTGAAAGATGCTTCTCAATCATTCAATTCCTATGATCATGGATAAAACCAAGTACATGATTGGATTCTCATACTGTACAAGAATGGCGGAGAAGGAAAAAGGGAGTATGCTATTGGGGTTTGTGTTTGTACTATTTTTTGGGATGAAGAACTTAGTACTTGACTAAATCGGCTACCATTGGCTTTTATGAGTCACGTACTATATTATTTATAAGTAGAGATTTTGAGACTCATAATGGGCTCCGATTATAATGCATTGATAAAAACCCTGATTTGGTGGTCCCCTTAGAATATGTTAGGGCGAGTCTGGCAGGTGCAGAATCTTGTCGTTATAGAGGGGACAACTTTATAACAGGTGAGTCGCTTATTGTCGTGTGACTTGAGCTTGGTCGTAACGTCTTTCCGTATACTGAGGCGAACTGGCCCGTCTCCTTTTTTTGTGTTGGAATAGGCAAGATATCTGGGATTGAACCTCGGACGAGCCTCCCCATGGTTTCGGATGAGTCTGTTCGTTGAAACCCATTGTTGATGTGCAAATTCGTTCCATAAATTGGAATTGTGAGGTCATTAATCAAATTTAAAGATTAAATTGTTTGACCTAAGTTTGAATATATTAATTATTCAAACGAAATTGGGCTTGTGAAATACAAAGCCCAAAAGCCCACTAGCCACCTGGTCGTGTTTGGGCCCGAGCAAAACTAAAAGCCTAGAAGGCAAGATACTCGCCCGAGCAGAATAAGCTCAAAAGAAGTCCGAACAGAGTTCCAAAGGAATAAATATGAACAGAACTCAAAATCTCACTTCAAACACTTGGTTAAAACCAACACCCAAAGCTCCTCCCGAACTGATTATCTCAAAAGGGATCCGAGCAGAAGTCGAATAAAACCCCTCGAGCAGAAAAGAGCCCTACGTTCAAGCACGAACAGACCTGGTCAGCCACTCCAATTCAAACTTCCGAAGACCGACCAGAAAAACCGCCACGACCTGAATTCAAACCCCACGATGACCAGTCAAGGTCCACTACTATGACAATCTCGCAAGACGTGGCCCACGTGTCAGCTCGGCAGCAAGTCAAGCCCCGAACTCGAAGCCACTACCAACGTCCACCTCCAACGGGCAGAAGCCAGACGCCTATAAAAGCAAGAAGGCAGCCCTTCTACACGCACACAAGCATCCATATTCGAGAAAAAAGAGTTTTGAGAGTTCATTATCTTCAGAGTGTTTTTCTTTCTTTTTCGATCGATCAGGAATTGGCTTGTGGTTTCGATCGATCACTCTTTCCAAAGCAATAAACGTACAGAGGACGTAGTCAACTACCGCATTAGGACGAACCTCTCTAAAAAACTCTGGTGTTTTATTTATTTTCTTCGCTCCCTAATTTCGTGTGTCATCGTTGATAGTATTGACGACACGGAGGTCAGGATCCACAAAATTCAACATATTCAAACCGAAATCCCATTCGCAACATACTTGACCGTTGGCGTGCGAAACCACGTCAACACCCATGTCCTAGCAGTGGACGAGGTTGCTCTCGCACCATCACCCTTGATGGGCTCCATGTCATGTTGAGTTTAGCCTCCCAATCTTAAGGCTTTTCTTCTATGTCGGCCCTTGTAGAGCCTGGAAGTCAGGTTGAGTGGGCCCACTTATTTTAGGGAACCGATTTTCGACCCCAACAATATTGCAAATTTTAATGTAGGGGTTTCCATAGTGACGAGTAATGATATTTTGTAATTTGTGTTTGTATCACGACAAAGTTAATTTGATGTAATTTTTTATATGGTCCGTTTTTTCTTATTTATTTACATAAATTTAATTAGTTTCAGTTAATTACTACTAGTTCTTTTAGTAAATCAATTTTAACAAATAACTAAAACAAATACTGTATTCTTTAAAAAAAAACAGTATAACAAAATAATAATCAATTACATTTCAAAAATATTTTTACAAAGCTGTTTTGAAAAATTAAAAAATGCATACACAAACCGAAAATACAAAACGCTTCCAAACGCTATTTAATGTTTTGTTTTTCTTTACAAATATCGATATTTTATTAATAAATTATTGCACAAAATATATCGCGTTCGGTTTTAAACTATTACCATAAATTAAGCCATATTCAAAATAATGACAAATGATCTATTTTACAACATTTAATGTTAACAGATCATGTAAAAAAAACAAAAGCAAAATTATTGAAGGCGAGAGCCGGGTTGTTCACACTCCGACTTGATTCCCCTTCCTTATTTTGTAAACCGAGACGGACTAGCTTGATTTTTATTAGGGGTGGCAATTAAAGTTTCATGTCGTATTCGTGCCAAGTCTTTATCGTTTTTACTTATTTTATCTAGACCCAGACCCACTCTATTTAAATAACGTGTTTATCATGTCTACCTGTTCAACCCATTTAAATTATATCGTAAATATTTTATATTTTTGATTTCGTATATGGCCTCAAATGGTCACCAGTCACCACTGATTTTTATACTTTCTGTTTTTTAGTCTGAACGGGCCGGACCAAGACACGGGTGGACATTTGTGGGTCTAAATTTTATAGGAAACTTGAACAAAAGTTTAATTCGAAGTCCAACCAACCAAGAAAGAAACAAGTCGCATATTCCATCGAGGCATACCTGAGAAGCTGACGATTATACCCCTAGATAAAAGGTCTTATCCACGCGGGTCCCACTGGGATGCCTAAAAGTCTAGAGAAAGAGTACCAAAACACCCCTATTAAGACCCACTAATAGCGGCGAGAAAAACGACAAAAGACGAGTGACAAAACAGGACAGAAAAGAGGGTGTCGCGAAACGACATCGTTTGACACGGCGGGTTCGTGCGAGGGCATAAGAGTAAAAAGCCAGACACTTTGCTCAAGAATCTGACTACTGTCTGCTCACTCTACACAACACACTTGTCTTTTCTCTTCTTCTTTTCGCCGAGAAAGTTTTCTGCTCATCATCTTCATCTTTCCCTCTCCTCCACTGTTGCAGAGCTTCAAGCTTTCAACGAACCCCACACGCCAAACCCTAGACCCTCGCATTCCATCCACCTTGGTCTACAGACATTCTCCGTCTGGATTACAGACCCAATGCTCGCTCGACTTTCCCCATTTCTCTGAAGACTGAGAACGAGCGAAGCTCAACACAACCCAAAACCCTAGAACCCATATTCTCTTGAAAACACTGCCCAGAAAAACACACACCATATTTATCTATACAAAGAAAAGAACCCACCTTTACTAGCAAAAACCATTTCCCATCAAAACCCACTTCACCAAAATGCGAAAGACAACAAACCCCATTGACATCGTCTTCTTCGTCTTTGTAGTGGTGGCCAATGTGGCTCTCTTGGCGCGCGCGAAGTCGACGATCGAGCCGTGCGCGAACGGCGACACGTGCAACGCCCTGCTGGGCTACACGCTCTACACGGACCTGAAGGTCTCGGAGGTGGCGTCGCTCTTCCAGGTGGACCCCATCGCGCTCCTGATGGCCAACGCCGTCGACGTCTCGCTCCCCGACGTCGAGAACCGCATCCTCCCGGCGCGGCTCTTCCTGCGCGTCCCCGTGGCCTGCGCCTGCGCCGACGGCATCCGCAAGAGCGTGGGCACCAAGTACACCACGCGCCCCGCGGACACGCTCGCCGGGATCGCCGACTCCGTCTACGCGGGCCTCGTCTCCGCCGACCAGATCCGCGAGGCGAACTCGATCCCCGACCCCTCCACGCTCGAGGTCGGGCAGAGGCTCGCCGTGCCGCTGCCCTGCACGTGCTTCAACGGCACCGACAACGGGCTGCCCGCAATCTACCTCTCGTACGTCGTCCGGCCCGTCGACAGCCTGGCGGCCATCGCGGCGCGGTACGCCACGACGCTGACGGACTTGATGAACGTCAATGCCATGGGGGGTACTTCGATCAAGGAAGGGGATATTCTCGCCGTGCCGTTGCCTGGTAATGCTGTGTTTATTTGGTGTCAAAGCTCATGTCTTTTACTTCATTTTTAGCTAATATTATGATATCTTAGAAGGAGTGACTATCTTATTAAGATTGATCATTGTAGATATTTTTGGAAATATGGCCAAAATAATTGAATTTTAGCTCATTTTGTCTATCTTTTTGGATGTTTTTTGCTTTAGACTTTTATGCTAAAAAATTATAGTTGATATTGATAGTTACATATGTAACATTTAGGAATAACTAGAGTTTTTAAATTTATTTATTATTGATTTTGTCATTTAAATTCACTTAGTTATGTCACAAGATTTGGTTGAATTATGTTCAAAGGTTAAGTTAGTCTGGCTGGTCCGGCCCATTAGTTTATAATTTCTCGGTCGATTTAAGAGACTTAAAGCTAATGAACATGGGATCATACAAACATTCACATTAACCTAATCTCTCTCAATCGAGGGGAAATTGGGTTTGATGAAGATCGGTGGAGCCCCCGTCACGAAAATGGTTTCGAGTCTTTATATTTATGTTATTTGTTGGTCTGTAATTTGCTTTGACAAGCTTAGTCTTGTTTCTATTTCTTCTTTCCTTGAGTGGTGAAGTGTGTGTCATTATTTGGTGAAGTTTGTTAGTGTTTTGGTGTATTAGGCATGCCTTTTTATGGTTAAGTTTTTAATTTTGTCTGTTTACTCGGTCGATTATTAAGCAGCTATAATCATTAATCATAGCTTGACCTGAACACTTTTAAAATATCTGTTACATTGCAGCGTGTGCATCAAGCTTCCCACGATATGCCTCGGATTTCAACTTAATTGTACCTAACGGAAGCTACGCCATCACGGCAAGTCACTGTGTTCAATGCAGTTGCGGGCCTGGAAATCGCAAGTAAGTTTAATAATCTTGTTTTCATCGACTTTCTTGCAATAAAAATCTGGTAACCAATGTATTTTCTTACGCTTTATTGTGTAATCTGTTGCAGTTTGTACTGCATGCCTGCTTCGTTGGCAGTTTCTTGTTCGAGCATGCAGTGCAAGAACAGTAACTTAATGCTCGGGAATTTCACGGCGCAGCAGAGTAGTGCGGGTTGCAATGTGACATCATGTGATTATGGCGGTTTTGTCAATGGCTCCATTGTCACAAGGTTTGCTTTTTCTCTTTTCTCGTACATTTTTCGAACTCCATAAGTTATATTGCACATCATTATTCAATCCCAAAAATCTAATCCTTACTAATCTTGATTCTCCAGGCTATCTACGTCCCTCCAACCTCGCTGCCCCGGTAAATTATCTTAATATTCCGCTGTACGAGTGTTTTTTCCTAAACCGTATATTGAAAAAGAAAATACATTGAATCATTGAAATAGAGCGTTATCTTAAGTTATGAAACCATGGTTAAATATAGTCAGTCTGATTCATTTCAACCCATAATGCAGGCCCACAGAAGCTGCCTCCTCTCATAGAACCACCTTCCACGGTGGGTAGGGACTCGGTGTACGCACCCGCACCAGCCCCCGAGTCCGATGGCCTATCAACCCCCAGATCATCCGTGCCGTCGATCATCGGCTCTCTTCCTGGACTCTCCCCGGTCGGTGGGCCAGCGGGAAGTGCCTCCGCTGCTTCCTCCTCAATGAATCCTTTTGCCGCTTTTCCTCTCGCCTTCGTGTTGTATTTCTTTTCCGAGTCGGCCTTCGCCTTCTTGTAGCATTTCTCTATCGGCTTAGCTTAGGAAGGCCATGTTTTGTCTGTCTGCTTGCTTGCTTGCCTCATTCTTGTTTCGACTGTCGTACATTCGCCACGAGGAGCGTTGTTTTGTGTTCTGTGATTTGCGGGATTGAAAGCCCTTGATTGAGACGGTGCCGGAGTTTGCTCCTTTGTTTTAATGGGTTTTATTTTTATGTAATTAAAGTAACATTCGGTTTGAACTTTGAAGCATGTCAGCTTATCTAGTTTGGTCAGTTTTATTATGCTATATTTTTCAACGAGTAAAGTCAACCAAAAGTCAACGGAACTTATTGAGGTAAGTAGCTTACACTTACAGTCAGGACTTCGGATCATAAGTTGGTGGTTCTATTCCGATAATAACCTTAGGTACCTTGTCTAAGCATTTAATTTAGGGCTTATTAGCAAAATATTCAATCCATTTCAAACTATTGAAAAAAATACTCAACGTTTCATTAATTAAAATTATACTCATTTTAAATTAATTCTTCCAAAAATACCCTTTAACTTGATTTATCTTTCTCACTATCTCACTATCGTTAAACATGATGCTCTATCTCTCTCACTCCGGAACCCTAATCGCCGTCGTTTTCCGTCGCTCGCCGTCGCTCTCTGTCGCTCGCCGTTGATCGCCGTCGCTCGCCGACGAGATTTCAAATCCCAGTTGAGCTATTCTCTCCTCTTCTTCTTCTCCTTCCAAACGCGCTTCTCGTCTCACCTTCATCTCTATTCCTAAGGTTCGTGCCTTTTTCCTTTCCGTTCTTCTTCTTTTCGTTAACAACATGACTCAGGGTCCGTGTAGAGCTGTGCTTGCCGATCTTATATCGTTTGTTATATCGTTTTGCCGAATCAGTTTCTTGCGATTCATGTTTTATTTTGTGTTCAATATTATGAAATGTGTTGAGATTAATGGTGATCGTAATTAGGAGATGAGATCTTTGTCGAGTAATGTCGATTTTGGTCTTAGTTTTGTTATCTTGGTTGATTATCATATAAGCAAGGAGTAGTATGTTTGTGGTAAATGAATCTAAATTGTGTCTGTGTCCAAGTAGAGATGGGAATTGGTTTAGAAATCCTAGGACTATCATAAACCAGTAATTGTTATTCATAACATATAGATCTGATGAAGCTGTTATATTATGATGACTAATGATTTCTAGTTGCTACTCTTGATTTATCGTCGCTTAGAACTCAAATTTGTAGGACAGAGCGAACCCGCTAGAGGACCACCGTGCATGATGGAGAACAATCGGAGCATCGTCTTGCATGGTCGAGCACATTCGAAGTCGTTCATGGCTAAGCATAGACAGGTCATCAACGTGCGTGGTTGACCATAATAAGAGCTTCCTCGTGCGTTGTCGAGCAGAGTTGGAGATTTGATGAATGTGGTCGGATGAAGTTTTGTACGGAATGAGTTGTAATTTACATAACTTTTACTACAGTTAAACATATGTGTAAAATATAAATATAGTTACATAATTTCACTCGTAATTTGTCTACGTTCAATACGATTCACAAATGTAACTACAGTTACATAATTACATATACGTAAGTGTATACAGTTACACAAACGTAACTTAGTTATGTAAGTTTAACTATAGTTACGCAAGTGTAACAAAATTATATTTGTATCTATAATCAATTTAACTATATGGGTAACTACAATTAATGTTCACCTGCGCCAAATATATCGCTTCATCCACCATAATTACACCGTAGTTACATATATGCAATTTATATCAAGATGATATATATACAATTACATAAGTGATAAAAAAATTATGTGTATTGTAATTATAATTACAATAAGTACACGTATGTAATATATTTTATTTATTTCTTGAATTTGGGAATTTGTGGCATTTTAGGGAAAGTAATTATTGTTTTTACAGTTTTGATTTGTAGATATTGAAGTAACATTAATATGATAGAGTTGCAATGAATAAAAAATACGTTAATGTTACTAAAGTTACATAAGTGTAACTCTTGGTACCCGAGTGTAACTCTTGTTACATAAGTGTAACTGCAGTTACCCAAGTGTAATTGTAATTACTCAAATGTAATTTTAGTAACTTTAGTTACATAAGTGTAACTGCAATTACTCAAGTGTAATTGTAGTTACATAAATGTACTTTTAGTAACTCTAGTTACATAAGTGTTACTGCAGTTACCCAAGTGTAACTGTACTCACCCATATGTAACTTTAGTTACATAAGTGTAACTGTAGTTACCCAAATGTCACTTTAGTTACATAAGTGTAACTGGAGTTACTCAAGTGTAACTGTAGTTACCCAAATGTAATTTTAGTAACTCTAGTTACATAAGGGTAATTGCAGTTACCAAAGTGTAACCGTAGCTAACCAAATGTAACTTTAGTTACACAAGTGTAACTCCAGTTACATAAGTGTAACTCTTGTTACCCAAGTGTAACTGTAGTTACGCAAATGTAACTTTAGTTACATAAGTATAACTGTAGTTACGCAAATGTAACTTTAGTTATATAAGTGTAACTGAATTTACCCGAGTGTAAGTGTAGTTACCCAAATGTAATTGTAGTTACCCAAATGTGACTTTAGTTACATAAGTGTAACTGTAGTTACCCAAATAGCTAATCGGTTACAAAAATTATTTTAATACTTCCAAATTAACTCCCAAAGCACTAAATTATTATTTGAACAAATATATTGAAATTTGATTCCATAATAAATACAATTATATTGCTTTTGTAACTCCGGTTACAAAAGTGTAACTTCGGTTACGATAATGTAACTTCGGTTACAAAGTGTAACTACAGTTACAACAGTGTAACTCCAGTTACGAAGTGTAACCGAAGTTACATAAGTGTAACTTCAGTTACGATAATGTAACTTCGATTACAAAAGTGTAACTTTGGTTACAAAAATCTAATTCCAATTAAATTAGTGTAACCACATTTACATTAGTGTAACTTTAATGATTGTGGTCATAGTATTACATAATTGTGGTCATACTATTACATATTTGTATGTCACTATTTTTTGACAATATTTCAATTTAAATTCTTTTTTGTAACTCAAATTATGTGAAATTATTGCTACATACCTTTAGATGGAGAATGGATTAATATAATTATGTAACATAAGTGTAACCATATATGACTAGAATTACGAAAGTGTAACTCCTGTTACAAAAGTGTAACACCGGTTACACTTATGTAACTTGAGTTACAAAAGTATAACTTCAGTTACAAAAATTATTTTAATACTTCCAAATTAACTCCCAAAGCACTAAATTATTATTTGAACAAATATATTGAAATTTGATTCCATAATAAATACACTTATATTGAAATTGTAACTCCGGTTACAAAAGTGTAACTACAGTTACAACAGTGTAACCGAAGTTACATAAGTGTAACTTCGGTTATAATAATGTAACTTCGGTTACAAAAGTGTAACTACATAATGTAGTTGAAGTTACAATTATGTAACTGTAGTTACGTATACCGAAACAAAGAGACAAATTCAATCATGAATTCATAGACAAATTAAATCCTGTATCAAGCCCCGAATAATTATACTTCATAAATTTACAATTCCCCAGGTCAGTTTTGTTCATACAAATGATATTTTGAGTTTCCAAATTCTTAATTCAATCAGACCCAATCCAATTATTCAGCATCATCATTCACTTCCATAATTTTCGATCACTATTCAGCGAAGTAGCTCGAGACGTCTTCTTCGGTGAACGTGCTCTCGGTCGGAAATGTCAGGTAAATCTGCCTCGATCCACTCACGATCGGACCTGGGTCGCCCTTTTCATTCCGGTTATCCCCGTATTTCATAGCATCTTCAACCAGAATCACAACATGATGTCCATGGGGCCTGCTAGCTCAGCCGTAAATTTTCATAAATTTAGCAGTCACGTCTAATGAAATCATCGGGAACCGAACTTTATACGAAAGAGACCAAAGTTATTACCTGTCGATCAATTGAATGCTATTCTTCAACTGAGCAAGGAGCTTCGTCAGACTATAACCAGCTTTCCCGTGTCTCTGGCTCTCGGTGAGGTAGCCTTCGGCCTAAAGGTACTTCCCGTACTTCTCGTAGTACATTGCGGGAATAGAAGCGATGGAGACGGGATTTCCTCTCCTCGATTTCAGCAGCTCAACGATCTCAAGCTGTAATTTCTCAAGCGACACCGGCGATAAAACCTGCTCGTCTCCCGAAAAAGGGTCATTCCCGTAAGGATGAACAAAGTTCTCGGGAACAACTTGGCCATGGGCGTACCGGAAGCTACTTGCGTGCTTGCAAAACCCCGTGTTAAAGTAATGGCAGGTCTTGACCGGGAACTCGGTCCCTACGCTCGAGTTGAACAGCCTCCGGTTGGCTCTCGCCCCCGAGTAAAAGCTCTCGACCGGGTCTTCAGCCCCGAGGAAAAGCTGAGGCATGTTTTGCAGCTCCGCGGGCTCAGAGAAAGGCCCAAAGACGTCGCTCGAACCATTGCTGAGCTTGTGCGGGTCCCAAAATTGCGACCTCCGGTTCAAAGCCGAAAACTGTTGTAGCCACAATTTTCCTAGCAATTGTGTTCTTCAAATCTTTGAGAAGAGATTGAAGTTTTAACAGATCGTAAATGAACCATGAACAAATTCCCAAAAACCATCGGATCCGGAATGTGAAAAAACACAATTGCTGGGAAAATCGAGAATCATTACAATCAAACGGAGCTCCTTCAAGAACCAGAACAGGAGATGAAACCGAAATATAGAAGAAGAAGAAGAAGAAGAAGAAGAAGAAGAAGAAGAAGAAGAAGAAGAGAATCGTAATTGTGAAGCAGATTCCATGGAAACTAACCCTAGCAGCTCGAGTCTTCGCTGCGATCGGCGAGGTCATTCGAGGAGGAGAACGGTGGCTCGCCGCCGACCAGCACAGTGTCGTTGAAGGGGACCGAGCAACAATGGCGGAAGAAGAGTCGAACAACGACTTCGTCTTCGAACGTGACTGAAGGGGGTATATTTGTCCTAAAATGCCCAAATGAGATTTTCTTTAATTATAGCAAACATTTGAGTACTCTTTTAAATAGTTTAATTTTAATTGAGAGTTTTACTAATAAGCCCTTTAATTTAAGGGCTCTAAAAATAAAGGTGATTAATATTAAATTCTATTTTTGTGACTTTAAAAGATGAGGGTTTGGGTTTTCCGTTTTCATTAAAAAATATGTGATCGTATCAATTTTTTTTTTTTTGGACTGTAAAAATGGTTGTCCAAATTCCAGAAGACGTGATGGATTTTATTACACTATATATAGGCACCAAAAAAAAAAAAGTAAAAAAATATGGATTTTATTCTTTTATGCAATTTGAGTATATAGGTCGCTATTAATAAAATTTTGATACATCATCACTGTGTTTGCTTATTTTTTTATTTTTGTAACATATGTTCGCTTAAATTTAATGGCTATTATTTTTAAAATTAATTGTGGATGCTAAATTAAGCCAAAATTCGTAGGGAATTTTTTTATTACCTTTGATAAAAAAAATTTAAAAGTTATTGTTACGGGTAAAAACGGGATTGATTAAAATAAATTAATTAAACAGAAATTATCTCAATGAATTCCGTTAATTAATTTATTAATTCGGTTAGTCTTTTAATTAAGATTATGAATTAATTAAATCAATTCCAAAACCCAAAACTCCCTCTGGAGGCCCGTTTTCGAAAAACAAAGTGTCCCGGTGTTCGCAAAAATATGAAAAACCCCAAAAAACGACATAAAATTTGGGAAAAATGGACACGGGACGCGCTCGGGAGCAAAAACGGCCGAGGAAACACCCGCGGGACCCACAGGGGCGGCGGCTGTCAGGGCCACGCCACGTGGCGGCATCCTGCGCCGCCACCAGCCCGCGGGCCCCACCCGGGGTCTCCTCAGCCCCCCACTTGGGGGAAACACACGCCCGATCACGCCACATGGCGTGATCCCCGAGCTCCCGCGTCCCATCAGCGGGACACGCCCCTGCGCGGGCCTCGGTCCTCGTGCAGGACGAGTGAAGGGCCCCGATGGGCCTGATGAGAGCGCGCGGGAAGCAGCGCCTACCCACTTGCTGGGGCGGGCCCCCGCGGCCACGTGTAGGGCAGGGATTGACCCTGCCCATCGATCTCACACAAGGCGGGCCCCCCTCGGGGGCTTGGTGGCCGTCCGATCTCGCGAGGACGGCCGGGATCGGACCATCTTTTCCAGGGACTGAAATGCAATTATAAAACTGTCCGGGACCCCCCCTGGACAATATTTTACTGCGATCGGGCCCCTGGACCCTATTATAAATAGAAGCTCAGTTCAGTTGAAACGGTGACTCATTCGAACTCTCTCGACTCGAGTTCTCTCTCTCTCTACCCCCGATATACTCGTCTCCCCTCAAATATTATACTAATGTTGAGCGTCGGAGGTGAATCAGGGGGTACCCCCCCCCCCCCTGTTTCCCCTGACCACGGGTGTTACCTTTTTCAGGCTCAGAGAAGTGAGATAATTCATAAAAGCGGAAGCCCTGGAGGAATTTTCATAAGATCACGATCCGCCTGATAGGCTCCGTTCCACATTGTGTCCAGCCTATCTCCAGTCTATTATACGTCTGTTGGGATAGTCTGGGGACAGGTGACGGGGCCCACTATTTAGGCCGAGGGTCAGGTCTGAGAAATTTCCTCTAAGATCCGGACGACCGAGGGATCACCCTGAGAGGGATCTCTGGATCTACGTATTGGACGAATGCACTCCCCCGTTCACTGGTACCCCCGATCCGCGTGGACTCCAAACCTGTACAAAACCCGATCTGGACATCCCCAGGTTCTGCGGTAACAGGTCCTGTACAAAACCCGGCCTGGTCATCTCCAGGCTCTGCGGTAACAGGTCCTGTATAAAACCCGGCCTGGCCATCTCCAGACTCTGCGGTAACAGGTAGCGAGCCACCCCGATCGCTTCGGACCCTGAACGGCCACGAGACCTTCGATCCAAGAAAAGTCCAGAGACACCAACTCAGAGTTCCCGAATCGGCCAATTAAAAACTCACCCTGAAGTCAGAATGGCGATCGTCCCGAAGTCAACGGGGGTCAGAGGGGACTATCATTGACAGCAAAAGCCGCTACAGACAGCAAATCTGTCATCCCCGTAACAAAGGCCAACCAAGGCCCACGCAGAAGTCTACAAAAAGCCCGCTACGTCAGCAAACGACATTGAGCCAGGCCCAAAATCCACAACTTGGGCCTCAACAGTGTTTGATCCAAAAAACGGCATCAACAGTTATTTTTACAAATATAGTTTGGTAAATTGACTTGAGAAGCGAAAATACGAAATAATTTAATTAGGAAGGTCTATATTTATTTATCTTATCATTTTTCGTGGTTTTCTTGAAATAATACAAGTAGGACAAAGCTATGACATGTCATTCATTAACTGATTATTCAACAGTACGCATCAGAAACGACATGTCGTTTTTTGACTCGTCCCTCTCTTCTTCCCGCCAATATCCACATATTCTTCTTCCTTTTCGCGCCATTCTCTCTCTCTCTCTCTCTCTCTCTCTCTCTCAAGTTTGGGCACCGAAGAACGAAGACTGTAAGCTTCTCTGCTAAATTGCACATCTGTTCGTTTCTTGATCAAATTTCTCCGAATTTTGAATCTAGGGTTTCATCTTTGTGTTTGTGTGAATTAACCCAATTTTCACCTCTTTCGATTTCCTGATACTCTCCCCCGAAGCGATGGCGCGAGAGGAAGCTGAAAATGGAAGGGACGCCATGGAAGTGGATCGACCTGGACGGAGTGAGTTCAACGCGAGCTATCTCAGAGTTTACTATGGTAACCATTATCTCTCTCTCTCTCTCTCTCTCTCTCTCTTTTTTTTTTTTCATTTTTCGAAATATATAAAGAATTTGATTCGATCAAGATTTTTATTTATAATTATATTATTTCTATTGAATGATTTTCTGCAGGTAAATTATTTCCATATGCTGATATTTATAAATGGATGTCGTACGGAAATGGTGAGCCTTTCATTGCTTTGATTATCTATCTAATTGAACCCGAAAAAGCCGCTGATTGATGTATAATTTTTGGGTAAATGTGATAACACGATTTCGTGATGTGTAGACGGAAAGCATCCCGGGTGCGATCACTCGTACTTCGGCCGACGGGAATTCTCTTTCACTCTCGAGAATGATATATACTTGCGGTTCCAGTCTTTCAACAGCGTATCAGAGCTCGAGAGCTCTATCCGAGACAAATGCCCATTTAAGATAGACATTGGACCCGTTTACAGTGTCGATGTAAGAGTTTTTTCATCATATTGTCATCGTTTGTGTCGATCAAATTAAACTAGCAGCAAATGTACGGCTAGTAGAGAATATTTAATCACTGTTAGACCCGCTAAATAAGGAGCTTTTAACCATATATTTATACTATTGTATAATGTCATAAGAGATATTTTATAATAAATATGGGATCGTGGTTTCTAATTCGATATTGAGGCGCTTGTCAAGCGTCATGTTTCATCAAGTGAGTTTTTTGGGTCTAACTCTCGAGTTAGAGACTTAGGTTAAGATTGTCAATGTTGTGTACTCGTTTCTATTTGATTTAGTTAGGTAGATGCTTCAGCTGATTTCATACTAATACAGCTTTTATAGTTTGTAGAATTTTTGGATCTATAAACGACTTTTTCTTATTAATATCTTTTCAATTTTCTGGTCCATGTTCGTGTTAAAAAGGTTACTTGTGCGAGAATGACCATTTTCCGTCTTCTATTGCAGCCTGCCAAGAGACGTGCATATGCACAAACTGGTGATAACGTCTTCACCCCCGTGGAAAGAGAGCTAATTTTTGACATAGTAAGCTTGACAAAAGTTGGAAACAGTGATTTTTTCCCCTCGATTTATAAGTGAAGTTCTTGTAGTAATGCCCGGTCCATTCCTTTGCAGGATATAACAGATTATGATGATGTTAGATACTGCTGTTCGGGGGCTGATATTTGCCTGAAGTGCTGGCCGTTGATGACAGTTGCTATTAAAGTGCTTGATACCGCCCTCAGAGGTTAGAACTGTAATTGCTTACCGGGTTGGCGCGAAATATACCTAAGCTATTGCAGTTGCTTATACACCCAACTTAACTTTTTGGCCGTAGATATACTTAAGTTTCTGTATTGTAGGATCTCATGGCGACAAATATGAAAACTTAGGTATATTTGTCGTGAAAATGAAAGTTCTCTGCTCTCCATCTAGGGATCAGCACCCATATTTAGAAAACCCTAATCCTATATGAAACTACATAATTACCCAACCTTAATTACATAATTAATTGGTAGATAGTGAAATAAACGTGTAATGACCGAATCAAACAATAGAAAAGACTAATAAGGACGTAGTAAAAATCCTAAATGACTGATTTGCCCTTGCATCTGATAAGTAATTTTTTGTGGCATATCATTTACACTGTTGATATCTTTGGCCGTAGATGACTTTGGTTTCAATCACATTCTCTGGGTTTATAGCGGGAGACGCGGTGTCCATTGCTGGGTCTGTGACAGGAAAGCTAGAAGGTATAGTTACACTTTTAGATTGTAGCTTTATTTTTCATTTTTTTCATAATAACACGATTGATATAATGATGATGTTTTGACTGCAGATTAACCAATGAACAGAGGGCAGCGATAGCCGATTATTTCCGTGTCTACAAGGTGAATATTTCCAAACTATAGAAGAGTAATAACCAGTCATTTAAAATCGGAACCTGCTAATATGTTTGTTTTGTCTTTCAGGGAAACGAGAATAGTAATAAAAAAGTGTCATTACCCGGTCCTGTTCTTCATCCATTCCTCGCGTAAGTGTGTGCACAAGGAGCTTCCAAAGAGATTGTGAAATGACAAATACAACCATTTCAAATTTAGATGTCACCTACTAAGTGTAATTTCATGTGTATGTTTATCTTATGCAAGTTTATCTTTTTCAGGAGATCATATACTGAAGTTCTTCGAGACTTATTTGAGACGACTCTACTTCCGAATCAAAACTTATTTTCAACCGAGGAGAGATATGAAAGGATCTTAGATATGATCCCAGATGAATGTATGTGATGATCATAAGATAGTTCAACACTTGTATCTTCAAAAACTAGTTATTACTTAATTTACGAGCCATGTTTTCAGCTGTTGCTTCCGAGCTTCGTGGGAGGTGGCAGGACAATAGACGCGCTTCAAAAGACGACGTCAATAATGTTCGATGGGGTCAAATGAAACATCTTCTGCAATCAGGAAAACATAAGGTATAACTTAACTTGGGTTTGTATTTACGGCGATAGTATTATGCTAGAGACCATCATTACTTATAGGAGAACGAAGGGCAAAATTGTAAGGTAACTTAGGCTCTTTAAACTTTATCTGTCTTTAGGTCCAAAGGTATCTTGGGCGTTTTGCACGTGTGAGGGGGCGAGGGTTTCAACCCCATTAGTTATGTTTTATGTTTTTGTTAAATTGAGTTTTCCTTTCAAGACATCTTGTGGAGAGTGTTAGACCTGCTTTCGAAGGAAGGACGTTTTGTGAATTTATAAAAGATTGTCGGGGAATTACCTGATGTGGTGAATTCTCGTTGGCCTATGAATTTCTGTTGGTTGTAGTTTAGTTCCTATCATATAGTTAGCATACTTGTGAATTCATGCATTAAATATGTGTTCATGCATTAAATCTGTTGGTGTGTTCCTATCGTTTGTGATTGTCCGGGAAGTTTTTTTGCTCTCTCTGAAGGGCTTATATTTTGTGACGTACATTGTTTCAGGTACTAGGTTTACGCCGGTGTATAGAGGAGATCGTGTTTTCTTATGCCTATCCGAGGCTTGATATGGAGGTCTGCGCACTAAATCCGATTGATTCTAACTCCTAAATAACTTACTTAGTAGTCTTCCACTACCAGAATTATTTCTTGAAACCAGAATCTCTGTTTTTGGTGTCGTAGGTTTCAAAACACATGAATCACTTGCTAAAGGCGCCTTTCTGCATCCATCCAAAAACCGGTACGGATTTTTGCTTTAACTTTTTTTTTTCCTGCCGACGATCGGTAATCTAGGTTTTCAGGCCTTATTATCTACCTGTTGTAACTATTTTTCTGCAGGTTACGTTTGTGTTCCAATCGATCCAAATCGATGCGAGGAGTTTGATCCTACGGCAGTGCCAACTCTTTCCAAAGTAATAATTTGTCAAACTATTTATCACTACTCGTCATTTTTTACTTCTTCCATCGGCCTATTTGTTTTATAAAAGTTATTTTAATTCAAGAAATCTACAAACTGGATCTTGTATATATCATAAACATCATCAGTGCCTTTTTTTCTTCTTCTTAAAACTAACGAGTCAAATACTTCTGTTCCAAGCAAAAACGAGACGGGATATTTTTTTTTATTAAACGTTTATGTTATGGTTCCTTGATTTGCAATTTCTTATACGATTATACCGACTTACAGCTCATGGACGAGCTTAACATGGAAGGGATCGGTTCCGAGGTTGACTCCGGTAAGTTCATGCACAATCTGGACGATTATGCCCTTTCAATCAATTTTCCAGCACATAGAAGAAATGAGCCATAGCTGTATCATTATTTTCTCGTTGAAATACCTGATAAATTACTAGTACCACAAGAAACGAAAATCACAAATCGGTCAACAAAAATTCATCAAGACAATGAACCCCCCTTTATCTTTATGTAATAAAATCCGAATTACAAGAATAAACAGACTTTTCCTTCAAGAGCAAGGTCGAAAGTTCTCCGAGATGTTAGAAGGAAACAAAATCCTAAACAAAGCAAAAGAAGCCACAATGAGCATTAATCAATGTCATAGTATAACTGCCATTAATTTTGAAATAAAACATGTCTTATTTGCAGATCTGGATAGAACTTCACTTGGAAAATCCGTCAGATTCTTCAGAACTTCATTCTTGCAGCCTCTGCTAAAGTCATGCAAGGTACGCGACATTCCGTTTTCTTTCTTTCTTGAAGATCTCCAAACCCGGCAATTTACGTTTGCAATTTTGCAGGAGGAGATTGAAGCTTCATACAGCGCAAAAGTTCAGCTTTCGAAGAACTCCATCGACTGGTAACAAGTTATTCGGAGACGCTCTCGTCCGAGATATAATTGTGATTTTCCCTTTGGAATGTAGTTGTATATAAAGGGTAGTTTTGGACTCCAAGCTTAAGCAGTTCTGGATTTACTCTTCGTGACTCTTTCTTACATTAGACGTGTTTATTAAAATAGTATATTTGCGTGTACTTTATTTATACAATTTATGCCATCAGTTCCGTAAATTTGTGCCTTGTTTTTGTGGAGTAGATGGCAACTTGATTTTTTTGTTTGTTTATTTTATTTAATGCATTTGAAATAAAGAAAATTCCGCTGAATTTTAAGCTGCTTCATAACTTCTTAAGTTTTTGTTTAGAAACCCGAAATTCTTAGCATTTTTTTTTGTATATTTCTATCATAAAATGTTAAAATTTAATACAAATTCAAATTTAATTATTTAAATAAAAAGTTAAAAGAACTAAATTTATTTGACTTAAGTGGTAAGTCTTATTACACGAGCTTCAAAAAGTTTTGAGACATAAAACTTACATATATAATTTTAGTCATTAATATGAATGTTTAGCAAAAAATATACACCTATAGTTTATTATTTGCCATTTTAAACTCCAAATTTATATATTTGTAAAACCATTTTTTTAATCTTTTTGACAGAAAAAAAAATAAAAAACACAAAACATTTGACGCTTTCTCTTTCTCTATAAGAATATATTTGAAATTAAAATCACTCATGAGAAAACTTTTCCAGCGTGTTCGACGCGGTCGAACTCAAATCGTATCGTAACTTGATCGTTCGTATCCCGTGTCCAGCCCTAGTCCCACATCGCCAATCCTCAGCGGAGGGGGTGTTTTAGTCTTAAAAAAAATATAGAGCCTATTTATTTTTTCCAATCCTACGAACTTGAAGAGGAGTTAGATTATCAAATAATAAGGGGCATCGAGGGTCATTTGATCAAGTTTTAAAAACAATCACTTTCTTTCTCATTCCTCGCTGAGCTCGCCACTCCAGAGATCTCGCCGCCGACTGTGGAATCCGCAGGTCCATTAAGGTATGTTCACGATCAAACCCGTCGCTTGTAGCGTCTCTCTCCGATTTTCCTGGAAGTTCCAATTGGCTGTCTTATTGCGAGCTTTCACTCGGTTTTGGGAATTCAAACATATTATTTGGGGTTTTTTGGCTTGGTTTCCGATTTCGTTTATCAAGTAGAAGCGAGGTATGTCTGGATTGAGTGACTGTAAATGCTCACAGGAAGTGTTCGAAGAAAATCTCTTAAGAGTTTCGTTATTAAATGATTAGTTGATAAAATTCCTGTCTTTGGTAAAGAGGGGTAGTGATTTATCGATTTAAATTTTAGCTTATAGATTCTGTCGTTGCGGTTATGTAATCTTTAGGTACTTTATAACAAGTTTGCAACGACTGAAGCAATACGAGTTCATTGCTAACACGTACAACTTCGAAATCCGTTTCTCTCAGATATGGCTTCTGCTCCGTCGAAACTTTACTCCGACGATGTCAGCCTTCTAATGGTGCTTTTGGACACGAATCCCGTCTTCTGGAGCTCGTCTTCTCTCCCATTCTCCAAGTTTCTCTCTCATGTAATCTCTCTCACTCTCTGTATATACACTCACTACAAAATGCATAATCCGATTCAAAGGAGGTCGTTGTGCATAATTTTAAAGTTTTTGTTCTTCTTGCCCTTTCCCAGCCGCCGAACGGCCGGAAAATGGAGTTCTCTTTCTTGATTATTATTTATTTATTTTTAATAGGTACTGACTTTTTTGAACTCAATCCTGCTTCTAAATCAACTCAACCAAATCGTGGTAATTGCCACTGGTTACAGTTCCTGCGATTACATCTACGATTCGTCTCTCGCCGCGAACCAGGGCTCGGAAAGTGGTGGAATGCCGGCGCTATGCTCGAGTTTGTTGCAGAAGCTCGAGGACTTCGTTGTTAGAGATGAGCAGTTGCTTAAGGAAGGCTCGGAGAAAGGGCTCGCATCGTCACTGCTATCAGGGTCTTTGTCCATGGCTCTTTGCTGTATTACTCTCTTTACTGATTATTTTGGTCTCTGAAAACGGTTATAGAGAATTGAATCTAGAAAGTTGAGAAACGATGATCGTAAAGTTAGGCCCTTAATTGTCTCTTGCAGATATACAGAAGGTTTTTCGATCGGGACCCCTCCATCCACAACCACGGGTGAGCATTTGCGATTAACTATAGCTTATCTTTCCATCTATGACTGGAGGGAAGAGTAGTGATAATTAAAGTTGGCCAGTGATTTGAGAGGTGAGGATACGAAAACTGAACCTAAAACACCCAAACACGAGAGAGAAGACAACTATGCAAGCCTGCGCCCGCAGATACTTTATTCCAATAAACAATAACAAGAACAATGGCACACCCCTTAGAGAGCACGGCCAAAACTCTTGTATGGTTTCTCCGAGTCAAAAGCGAGAAAGCAAAACATGAAAGTGGCGCCTATATGCTTGACCAACATGGGTCGATTATTCCCTTAACCCTAATTAAAGACATAATTAGAAAATAGGAACCGGCTATAACTTAGTGACATTAGAAACTAGGAAAAGACATAAAAGGACTTGAACTTAAACGATAAATGACGGACATGTCCCACCTCTTGTACTTAATGACCGAGGAGCTATCAGAATATAAGTTCGTCGTACTTTTTGAACCTGATCCTGATCAAATATAAGTTTATATGTTCTCACTGTTGCCAAAATGTTGTTCTCAAGAGTTTGGTTCATCACGATATAGTATTACCAGTTTGTTAATAGGGATAGCTGGAGATTGCTTAAAAACGACAATTATTCCTCGATTTGTTATTATATTGCTTGGGACGGGCTGCAGTTGCTATAGGAAGAAATTCCCCCTTTAAATTGAACTTTCTTCAACTGTTTCTAATAGTATGAGGATGACAGATTTTGTGCTTGCAAGGATCCTCCGATGGACCTGAACAGTAGGTTCTTCTTCCTTGTCTCTTACGTTGTCGTGATTCGAAAAATATTTTGTGCATTCCTTTTATACTAAAAGTGATAATTTAATCACCTTTCAGGTACGTTGCAATCATGAATTCGATATTTTCTGCACAACGTTCTATGGTATACGTTTAAATCCTTTACTTCTTGTCATACCGACATCGAACAAATACTGTTACGTTAAAGTATCGTTCTTTCGGCTTTCACCGAGAATGATTCTTCCCTGCAGAACTTTTCGGTTCATGCTTAATAATAGACACTTCTCGTATATTTTCCGACTTCCAGGTTCCTATAGACTCGTGCTATATCGGTTCTAGTAACTCGGCCTTCTTGCAGCAGGTATATAAGTCTTACTTTGCGCTTGTTATGTAATATTGTCATTGAGATAGATGAAGATAGAATTGCCCTTCTAATGTTCTCCCAAAAAACATTTGCAATTTATGAGTAACAGGCATCATACATTACTGGTGGAGTATATTTGAAGCCCCAACAGCTTGACGGGCTCTTTCAGTATCTATCGGTAGGTCCATTAACTGTAAAGGCCCATAGCAAATATGCTGATTCGTATAAATCGGAAATCTTCATATACGATATAAATATATAGGTTGGCTATCAAATCATATCCATTTGGTTGTCCATGCTAACTTGGCGGTATATTTTTCTAATTTGCAGACTGTTTTTGCTACTGATTTGCATTCTCGGGCCTTTTTACAGCTCCCAAAGTCTGTCGGTGTAGATTTCCGTGCTTCGTATGTATACCACATTAGTCAATAATTTTGAAATGTTTTCAATAGTCAATAATTTTTGAAATGTTTTCAATAGTCAATAATTTTTGAAATTTAATTTGAAAATTGTTTACGCTTCTTTATCCAGGTGTTTTTGCCATAAGAAAACGATCGACATGGGTTACGTATGTTCGGTTTGCTTGTCAATATTTTGCAAGCATCACAAGAAATGCTCGACCTGTGGGTAAGAGTTTTAATTTCTTATTTCATTATGCTCTTATTATTATTATTCCGTCACCCTTCAAACTGATAGGACCTCATTCAATAATCAAATCGAAAGAAGAAAAACTTTATTGATAAGTCTCTAATTCGGGAGTAGCCGGGAATTTCTCCAATGATGTTCAATAGGAATTTCCTACTAACCAAACATGACGGCTAACCTAAGCTCCTATAAATAGGCTTGACACCCTTTAACTAATCCTATCCCTAAAATACGTGATGAAAAAAAATAAAAATTACTGACAAATATGCGGGTCTAACACAAACGCTCCGTGTTTACAACTATTTGGAGATTTTTGTTATTACATAATGCTTCTTTTATGTCACATCTATTGTTAATCATCTTTTGGTTCCGTCCAGATCGGTATTTGGCCAGGCCCAATCGGAGAGTATTTCTGCACCTGACAGAAAGAGAAAGGCTTCATAAGTATGGTTTCTCATGCTGAAATTTATATATTTATGCACTCTCTTACACACAGTTTATCAGCAGTTTTGGCCGGCAATGGAGAATTCCGACAAGTTAAACCCGAGAAAAGCTGAATATCAATGATAGAAATCATTTCCGAGAGCCAATTTTTTCGTTCAAAAATAAATAGTGGAAGAAATATGCATTGGCTATACCTCGGTAGAGAGCGCGTGGTGTCATTGAGGATATCTGTTGCAATTAGTCCAATTTTTTCGGTTTTTAGATAAACTTGTGAGGTAATTATAATTTGATGAAATTAAGTATGATACGGCTGCTTTTTTTATGATACTGAACTATGTGACATAGCGATCGAAAAGAAAAAGAAGAGTAGCCTGCTGCGGGCAGGCTCCCCGTTTGTTTGTGGCCACAGCAGACCGTGAATTGAGTTCCGTGGCCATAGAAACATGGTCCGTTTCTATGCATGAAAGCGGAGAGTTATTACATATTACTCTTAAATCTTAAAATTTGAAATTTATATGTACTTTGGATAAAAGTATATTTACTTTCCTTCAAAGATCTTTCTCTCTTCAAAGTTCACTCTTCTCCCCAACCTTTTCTTCAACCCTTGAATATACTGCCGGAAGTTCGATAACACGAAGAGGGAGAAGAATATGTTTTTTTATTATAAAAAAAACTTATTTTTAATCACTTTTCAAGCTCAATTGAGCAGAACTTAATTTTGTCGGGCACTTAAGGTTATAGATCTCCATGTTAGTTTTAACAAGATTGATCACGCAATTGCTGGTTTACGGCCAAAATTTCTGTAATTTCGACACTGTTTCGAACAGGAATCCAAACTGTCGGAAAATCCGTGTAAAATTTAGACCGGTTGGGTGATGAAAACAAAAACCAGGGTAACGCATTGCCTATATGGTTGTCGATCCAATCACAATGTTCATAAATACAGAGGAAATACGAAAGTAATATATAGAATCAAAGTCTTGTAAATATGGCACGTAGATTAGTACTTGAATTCATATGTATAATTTCAATTAATACCAGCATAGTCCTTAACGGAACACGGTGACTTTTGGAGAGATTGATCAACGGAGAGACGAGCGAGGAAATCAAAATGGTGAATTGGGTTGTAACGCAGAGGATTGTGTTGGTCAACGAAGTGTTGAGGAACATCACACAATCCATCAATGAAAGACTGGAACCCTAGAGAATATCTTGCTCTCTTGATCATCACTCTGTGCTCGCATGCATGGATTCTGTCGTTACTCCAAGCCTGCAATCAATAAGATAGTTAATTTTTACGACCCATTCACCGAATCAAGATAATGACTCGAATATTATTGATGTACGATTTCGTGGTTTTATAATCAGTGTAAACAATGAATCGTTAATCTCTTCATACTTAGTAAAAGCTCAATTAGCTTGGCCCATCGAGCAGTTTCACGAAGAGTACACCCCTAAAATTAGCTCGGAGTAATAAGCTTTCTGAAAGCAGCATTGATTCACCTAATTAATTAAATGCATATTAATCGCGTACATAATATTGTATACAAGGTGGGCGGGTTTTCCGTCCACCCGGTTCTTAAAATATTTTATTTATTTATTTTAAAATATGAAATAACATATAAAAAATTATCCGTTTTTAAAATCTGAATGGGCAGGTTTTGCCCACCTAGAAACAACTACGGGCTTTCTGCAATCAACAAAAGGGCGGTACGGGCAAGCATGGCCGTCCCGAATAACTAAGAGTAAGACTACTAAACCTAGAAAAAAATTGAAAAAATTCACAACTACCTTAAATAGTAAATACTTCTATCTTAATTATTGTTTCTGTCCCTAAACTATCTCATTGCGTTGACTTACAACAACCCTACCTTCAAAAAGTCGCCTGCAAGGAAGAGAAACGACGAGCTTTTTGGCTGAACATCGACATATCGACCGTCCCTCGTCTTCACCTGCAAGCCCTCGATCTGATGCTGATGTATTAGGGTTACGAAGGTCTTGTCCGTGTGGTTTGTCAATCCGAGGCTGCTTTCTCCGTTCTCCGGCGATGCGTACTTGAAGAATCTTATGCGGTTCGAGACTCGGTCCATGTGCTGTTCGTGAAGTTCTGCCACGCCATAGCTTTCGAATATCAATCTCGTTGCCGATTCGTACTGTTCCGCCATTATCTTCGCGAATGACGAAAGAGTATCACTGGCCACATGCAACATATTTCGTGTTAATTTCTTGGCTTTCAGTGCCGATTGTATTAGTTCGATACGGTTTTCAGAATATTGCGAATCCGGTAATAATAAACTTAATCTTACGGTATTTATTGTTATATAATATTCTTCAAGTGTCATTGAAAATCAATTGCATGCATATACAACAAGTCAACAACATATCAATAAAATTCGAATTTCAACTAATTTAGTTATAAAGTATAAAATACAAAACAATATAATATAGTCAAATAATCTTATGTAATGAATGTATTTAAAATATCAAGTATTGAAATGTTTTAATAGTATAGATTATATTTATAACCATTTGGATGAAAACCCGAATTTTAAGTACCTTACTAGCAATAAATATGAATCCAAGTTTAATTTTCTGGGTAATTTCAAGATTTAATACATAGGTCTTTAAATAAGGGTTTAAAACCCCGGAAAATAGCCCATTTCCGGCTGCTGGACAGTAAAAAAAAAGTGCTGGATTTTTTTTTGGGTAAACGTACGGTCTTTAGATAAACGTACCAAAATCGATCGTTTCCGTCGGGCCACATGATTTTGGTGAATCTTTGGGCGCCATGGCGAGTTTCCGGGCTCTCTACCGCGATTGCTTCGTAGAGGGGGAAACTGGGATTTTGACCGACGTAATTCGGTCCCGGTTTGAGGGTTGTTCTTTGCATTTTGGTGTCAACGGGAAGCTCGAAGAGCTCTCTGGCTGTGTCGAACATGGAGTTGTTGAGTTCCGGGGGAAGTTGGCGGCCATAAATGGCTTCAAAGCAACCGTACTCTTGAAGAGCATAGCGGACTCGCTCGCAAGCCGATAGCCATGAAGCCGATCCTCGCTGCTTCAACCCCTCGTCGCTCAGATCTATCACTGGAATCTCAGACCCCATCATTCTAGTTAGTATTATTTCCTTCCTAAGCTATATATATATATATAATATAGTTATATACATGGCAAACTATGATGTAGAATAAGACATGTCCGGTGTTGATTTCTTCTAAGATACTAAATGCTAAATTATATCGATGTTATCGATAAACATATATATAATATAGTATATGGTACTGGTTTTTTCTTATTTGTTGGATGTGCATTTTACAGCTATAATCTATGATATAAATGTTTAAAAAATCTTTTAAAATAACTTTTAGAGTAATTTTATATAATTAAACACAAAATAAAAATATTGATTATACTTAAAATTGCAAAATTATTTTGAAAAACTTAATTTTTTTTTTTTATCAACTTTTGCATCCATTTTGGTAAGTAAAGGTCATTTGTGCTACTGAATTCTGAAATAAAGACTATTCACACTAATTTATTTTTTATTAGAACTATTTGTACCATACCATACTTTTAAATAAGTGGACCCTTTGAGCTATTAAATAAGTATTGTTATAAACTTACATTGATATCAATTACGTACGAATACATTGATACCAATTACGAATATATTAAATTAGTGTTGAAAACGAGGGACGTATATATTTGATTTGAGGGGAGAAAGAAAAAATGATTGCTCAATTAAGAATATCATATCGAGCATCGACCATGCTCAATAACTATTGGAACTTCAATGCTAAGTAACATATAAATTTTCAGTGAAAGAAAAGAAAATAAATAAGAAAGAAGATAAAACGTTAATAAATTACGAGAAAATTAAAAATAATATTATAGAAAAGGAATATAAACTCAAAAACGAAGAAGAAATACAACTTTAATATGACTCCATAAAGCTCCAAGCTGCAACGATGATGGTGTGATCAATCTCAGAGACTCTGGTGCAATACGTAATGAATTCTCCTTTGATTCTTGCAAATGAATCATTCCATTTTATTATCTTTTATTATGATTTTATTCTTATTTAATTTCTTTAATTTCTTTAATTTGATTGTTATTATATTTGGTATATTAGATCAAGCTTTTTATAGCTTTTATTAGGTTTATTTTATGCTATAAAAACAAGAGCAAACGTGTGTGTAAAGGGAGTTGAAAATGATTATGAAAATTGAGCTTTTGCTCGAGAAAATCGAGTTTATCTCGAAAAGACGTGTTCTTCGTGTTCTTCATATTCCGCTCTACATCAGAGTTATCAGAGCCACTCGTTTTTGTGCAAGGGCACCGAAGAAGCGAGCCGTTCACGAATCGTTCGTAGAGGATTTGACGAGACGAGAAGAGGCCGACGGATTCTGTGCGCGGGTGGTGTTACTGATCCGTCAGATGGCTGTAATGATGCAGAATCAAATGGAGCAACGACACCGAGGACGACCGAGCGAACCTGTTCAGGCAAAATTTTGGCGGCTACGGTTATGCAATGCATAGACGTGAGGCGGTCCGAGAAGATGCGCGATGAGTGGCGGCATTCCAGGTGGCTATCCCGGAGTACGACGAAACGACGTACGATGAGGCGGAGCACGGCGAGGCCGTGTACGACGAGTCGATTGACGTCGAGACGAAGTATGACGAACCTGTGTACGATGAGTATGAAGGTCTCGTGTACGACGAGGCGGAGTACGCCGAAATCGTGTATGGCGAGGTCGTATACGACGATAACATGCACGTCAAGCAGGAGGAAGCCGCATAAGATTAGATAATTTTGGTTTCACACAAGACTACTAAAGCAGTCGCACCCAACGAGTCTATTGGCGTGAAGGCCAGGATGACATGGGGCGAGGCTCCAAAAATCGAGTCGCGCACGATCATGGATGTCAACAAAGGAGGTACTGTAATGAGCCAAAAAGGCGCACACATATATAACCGTGACAGACGAAAGAGAAGCATCGAATACATTGTGCAAGTGCGAGTGGATCGCCAATCCAAGGCAATTATTTTACGACGACGACTTTGGCGCTAATACAAGCGTGGCGATGGTGGTGGAGTTTCGACACCAACTGACCCTCTAAATTCGAGGACGAATTTTCTCCAAGACGAAGAGAATGATGCAATACGTGATGAATTTCCCTTGATTCATGCAAATGAATCATTCCTTTTTATTATCTTTATTATGATTCTATTCTCATTTAATTTCTTTGATTTGATTGTCATTATATTTGGTATATTAGATCAAGTTTTTATAACTTTTATCAGGTTTCTTTTCTGCTATAAAACAAGAGAAAACATATGTAAGGGGAGTTAAAAGTGCATATGAAAAATTGAGCTTTCTCAAACTCGCAAAGACGTGTTCTTTGTGTTCTTCATATTCCGCTCTAAATCAGACTCCAAAGACCAAGAATCTGCAAAAGAAAAAAAAAAGTCAAAGAAACAGTGCCTAGGTGCGTTCGACGATCCCCTTGAAGCATATTCGCTCCATCTCGGTGTTGGAGAGCAACGAGACCGTCTTCTTCCCAGGGTATAAAGGTTATGTTGTAGATTTAAAACATTTAAAAATGATGATACATGAGAAACGATGATACACATAAATGATGATATATATAAATGTACTTTGGTATAATTCATATAAATGATGATATATAATAAACTAATTATAAAGAAAAAGCAGTAGATTCATGATACAGATTTATTGAATCTTGAATTGTCGAGCATCGACTTGTCGCTTTGAATTGAAAAATATTCTTGATGTCATGTAAAACAGAAAATGTTAGCTATTATGGGTTTTTTCGCCTAGCCCAAAAATAGGGGCCAAAATAATAAAAAGCTCAAAGAGTATGGACGCGCTTGAAATGAACGCCCTTAAAATGGGCTCCTTAAAAATAGGCGCGCTAGAAATGAGCGCCCTAGAAACAAGCACCTTTGAAATGAGCGCGCTTACTTTTCACAACAATTACTTAATTTCCCAAGGGCCTAATAAAGTTATTTTTAATTTCTTAGAGGCCCTTGGACCCTTCTATAAATAGAAGCTTCAAATAAGAAAAACAGAGCAGATCCCATTCGAACTTGGAACTATACACATTTTACTCAAACGCTCTCTGGAGCGATAAAATCTAACGCTAAATTTGAACTACGTGATGACCTGATCCCGTTAAAACGGGTGCGTAGGCAGCCTCGCTAAAAGCGACGAGGTCCAGCATCAAATATTATAAAGGGTAAATGAAGGAAATGCCCATTTGTGGCTCATGGTTTAAAAAAATGCCCATTTCTAATTATGGTAATCATAATCACCAACAAATTGAAATATGGACTAATATGCCCTTCCAATTAACTCCCATTAATCTTAATTTCGTTTTTTAATTAAAATTAAAAAATAAAATTTTCCTTAAATGTAGCAAACTAAATAATTTAGGGTTAATTGCGGCAAAAATACCCAACCTTTGGTCAAATTCTCTACTGTGTATACAACCTCCGTAAATGACGGCAAAAGTACCCAAACTTAGCATTTGGGAGTTGACCGAGAATATCTATTTATGTGGCACTCAGCCTTTGCCACGTGGCCCGCCACATGGCACTTGGCCGCCACGGGACATGCCACATAATTATTATTTTATTAGATAATTTTTTTAAAAATAAATATTTTTTTAATTATTTTAAAAAAAACTTTTTAATTTTTTTTAAAATAAAATTATTTTTCCGTAAAAAAGAAAAATAATGAATATTTAAATATAATTATTCATTTTAGAAAAGTGGATCAAACAAAATAAACAAAGAAACAATCTCTGTTCACGGTTCACTCAAGTTCTGCCTCCGATCCAGTTTACGGTTGAAACGAAATCGTTTAATATGTTTAATAATAATAACCAATAATAATCATATGATTATTTAACGATATTTTTTTTTAAAAAGAATAATATATATATATAAAAATATTAAAAAATTATTATTATTCTAAAATGCAAACACAAAAAAAATATCATGCAAACAAATAAAAATATTTTTTCATTAAATATTAATATGACTACTATTTTTTTATTTTTGAATAAGTGGTGTGTATATAATTATGTCTTGACCTTTTAAACATTATGTATGTGTTTATTAGTTACTATTATCAAACATACTAAACAATTTTATTCGACGCGAGAACCGGACCGGAAGCGGAGTTCAAGTGAACCGTGAGCGGTGAAAATTAATTCGTTCCACCCACTTTTTTAAAAATAAAATTATTACCAATAATGAATATTTCAATTTAAATATTCTTTATTTGTTATTATTAAAAAAAATTATCAAAATTAAAAATTAAAAATAATTTTGTTTAATAAATAAAAACTATTTTTTTTGTTTTAAATTTTTTGTTTTAATTTTTTTTAAATAAAATAATAATTACGTGGCATGCCACGTGGCAAAGACTGATTGCCACATAGATAGATATTCTCGGTCAACTCCCAAATGCTAAGTTTGGGTACTTTTGCCGCCATTTACGGAGGTTGTATACACAACAGATAATTTAACCAAAGGTTGGGTATTTTTGCCGCAATTAACCGTTAAAATAAATCTTTCTTATTTTTACCATTAAAAAAATGTTACTCGTAAAAATATGTTCCTTAAATGTAGCTAAACATAGTAACTAATTAATTTTAAATAAACCATTAGATGAGTTTTATTATTCGAATAACCTAATTAATAGGATACTTCACCGATTTTTTTTCTTCAAAATTCGAAATAATTGTACAATTACGAAGTTGTAACTGTTGATGTACAAATTCGTCATTATTTAATATGACATAAAGTGCTAAGGTTGTGAATTAATTAAATTTACAAGCCATGATAAAAGGCTTTAAAGAAATAAATTGGTATTCGTAAAAGCCCAATTGAGAAGCCCAATGAGATTCTCAATCAGACCAAAACCAACAGATACAGGCTACTCGGCCCAATGAGTTCTAAGGCCCAATATCCATTCGACAGCAGTCCAGAAAGACGAGGGTAGAGTCGTCATATTCTCTACCCGGCATCCCATTTCAAATTAAGACGGAAGACCAGGAGCACGGAGTCAAGACTCCAACGGGCATAATTCAAACACGACGACGAGAACAAAGTCATGGGACACGTGTAGCAAGGTCGTCCATTCAACCCGGTCAGCACGGAGAGAAGACCCCTCGATTCCTGGAAGACCAACGGGAAGAATTGAAGCCTATAAATATCAAGCTCGAGCTCAGATCAACACACACGCATACTTGCAACATTGAGAGAATACATTGAAGAGATTATACCCGGCATTCTTGTCCATTTTGAGATCTTGTTGTATTCTTTCTCTCATTCTCTATTCTTTTCCATTCTTAGACGTGATCTAGCTGCCTGTAGCTATCCGTCCATGTTCACTGTCGCAATAAACTAACAGAGGAAGTAGTCAACTACCGCCTTGGGACGAACCTCTATAAAAAAATCCTCGTCCCATTTATATTGCTTATATACATATACATATATCGTGAGTGAATCGTGAGCTTGCAACGTGAGAGATCGAATTCCACCAAATTGTTCTATTCAAGAATATCATACACTCACAAGTCACACTTGACTGATTGAGGTGGGAAACCACGTCAACAGTTTGGCGCCGTCTGTGGGAAATTAATCTCGCTAACTTCTAAAAGCTCAAAGCACTTTGCAAATATGAGCAACAACGAAATCGTAATCGTGAACGAGTCTGAGGTGAACAACCCTGATCCAAACACGGAATCGAGCAACCTACAATCTCAACTAGAGGCTAGCGCTGCTGAGAATCGAGAGTTGCACCAGCGACTCGAGTCTCTGGAAGCAAATCGAGCCCGTAATGAGCATCGTCAGACTACTAACCAGACTGATCCGGGACAGAGCTCTGGGTATCAAGACCGGATAGGCCTCAACGCTGTCCACCTCGACTTCGCCGACGTGGATATTCCGCAAGCGTCGAGGCACAATCAACCCCGACAACCAAGCGGCCCTAGACCCTCGACACCTCCACCGCCTCCTAAAACAGGAACGCCCCTCTTCACCCCCTTGGCGGGTCTCTACCTGTCTAATGCGGGAAATATTGCTTCGAGCAGTCGCCAACGCTCGGGACCCCAGAAACGACCATCGGGGTACGAGCAAGGCCGCGACATCAGCCAGGCCCTCAACGGCCAGCCGGTCATGTACCCGAGGTATCCCAGCCCGGTGTACGGACATGAACCCCTCCAGGCTGTGCGTCCCGAACCAGCTCCCCAACGCACGGAACTAGAGGAGCTTAAACGCTCGATGGCCGAAATGAATGAGAAACTCATTCACGTGCGCTCTCGCGTGCACAGTGCCACTACCGCTGCCCCCGAGATAGAACGTCTAGTGGAGGAGGCAGAAAGGACGCCTTTTAAGCCCGTCATAACTAACGTTATACTCAGGGAAGGCGGACGCGTATACGTACCGAAGTACGACGGGACGACCGATCCCAAAGTACACCTGAGATCCTTCAGGATCGCGATGGGGCGAGCCCATCTGGAAGCACACGAGTTGGATGCTGGGCGCTGCCAGTATTTCTCAGAAAATCTGGTCGGCCCAGCGATGGAGTGGTTCTCAAAACTTGAACCACGTTCCATAGACAACTTCAGACAGCTGACGACCCTTTTTCTCAAACATTTCTCCATGTTTATGGAAAATGAGATCACGGCGGCAAACCTCTATGCCTTGCAGCAAGAGAGAGGAGAGCCCCTTAGAGCTTTCATGACCAGGTTCAAGAAGACCATGGTCAAAATAAACGGGATCAGTGACGAAACTGCCATAGCCGCTCTCACGGCCGGACTATGGTACGACTCGAAGTTCAAAACGGACATCGTTGTAAATCGTTACGACTCCATCGAAGACGTGATCCACATATCATCCAACTGGATCAGACATGACGAAGAACTAGAAGCCATGCGAAGGAGACATGGACCTCAACCCGTCCATCAGAGGAATCCCGGGCCACCCGGACATCAACCGGCACCCAGAGCCGGGAGTCACAACAACCCTTTCAGGGGACAGATGAGTTCCCCCCAATCCAAAAGCACCCGTTCCAAGCCCAGAATCCTAGGACAAATAACGGACCAAACCCGAGAAATCCATACGTTTTCAACGTAAATTCGGAAACCGCGGAATTCGAAGAACAGGTCGAAGCGGAAGAGACCCCTGGAGAAGTGCTGGTCAGCTCAAGGGACTTCCCACCGTACAACAACGAAGTTTTCCCGAAGCACGACCCGAAAGCATGGTGCAACTTTCACAAGGTGTTCCGGCACCATACAAAAAATTGTATGGTACTCCGTGCCCGCCTAGCTGAAAAGTACATCAATGGCGAGTTGGGAGAAATTAACTTCGGCAACAAGCTGAAAGGTGGGCAGCCAACCGAGCAAAGCCTTCCACAAGATCAACCTCGGACCAGCCAGAAAAGAGACGAGCAGCAGAAAACGCCACGCGAAAGCATACAGCCTAGCAAAAGAGGACGGGTACACATGCTCGTAGAACCAGACGATCAAACGTACGAAGAAACAGAGAATTTCGGAGAGCAGCTCAACGAAATCCCCGAGCCCATCGGTAGAATCTACACGATCGTAGGAGGATCCCAACTGCACGGTAACTCAGTGAACTCCATCAAGGCCCACCAGAGGAGGCTCAAAGCCGGACCGGTAATCGTACCAAGGCAAGAGCCGGACTTCGAGATCTCATTCAAGGATAGCAAAGCGGCCACGCTGATTGGCCCGCACGATGACGCGCTGGTCGTCACACTCCTAGTTGCCTCGTATATGATGGATAGAATCCTAATCGATAACGGGAGCTCAGTCGACGTGATCTTCCTGGAACCATTGCTGAAGCTGGGAGTCGAAGAAACAGAGATCAACAGAGAAGCCATCCCGCTAACCGGCTTCGATGGAGGAACCATCAACGCTATTGGCACGGTGCGACTGTCCATCGTAGCAGCAGGGGTCGGGAAGACCAAGAACTTCCTAGTGTTGGACTGCCCATCATTTTACTACAACATGATACTAGGAAGACCTTGGCTGCACATGATGAAGGCCGTACCGTCAACCTACCATCAACTAATACGCTTCCCGAACAGGGCGGGAAAAATCGTTGAAATCAAGGGAAATCAGAAACAATCCAGAATTTGCTACATGAGCGCGTTCCGTAACATCCAGGCCACTAAGGCCGGGAAAGAACAATCTACCGCATAGCAGCTAATGGCGGTAGACGAAAAAGAGGACGACGGACAGGAAAGGGCCACCGATACGGATGGGCCTAACCTGGAAATGACAGTCCAGGTCCAAATCGATCCCGACAACCCGGACCACCGGGTAGGAATCGGAAAAGGACTAGATAACGATGTCAGAAAAGATCTCCTCAAATTCCTAACCAGAAACCGGGACTGTTTTGCTTAGTATCACAAGGATATGCCCGGAATAGACCCAAACATTACAACCCATCGCCTAAACGTGGATCCGAGCTATAAGCCGGTGAAACAAAAAAGGTGAAAGCTAGGCCCGGATAGAGCCCAAGCTGTGAATGAAGAAGTCACAAAACTGATGCAGACCGGATCCATCAGGGAATTCAAATACCCGGACTGGTTAGCAAATACAGTTGTCGTGAAAAAGAAAAACGGGAAGGCTAGAGTCTGCATCGACTTTACCGACCTGAACAAAGCTTGTCCCAAAGACAGTTTCCCGATGCCCGACATCGACCGATTAGTCGAAGCAACGTGTGGGCACGAACTACTGTCGTTCATGGACGCATTCTCGGGATACAACCAGATCCTAATGCACCCCGAGGACAAAAAAAAACGGCATTCATAACCGATAGATGAATATACTGCTACAAAGTTATGCCTTTCGGATTGAAAAACGCCGGAGCCACATATCAGAGATTAGTCAACCAGATGTTCGCCGAGCAACTCGGTAAAACTATTGAAGTCTACATCGACGACATGTTGGTAAAGTCCTCTCGAGCAACGGATCACGTGTCCCACCTAGAAGACTGCTTCGCCATACTACGAAAGTATCAAATGAAGCTCAACCCGACAAAATGCACCTTCGGGGTAACTTCAGGAAAATTCCTAGGTTATTTGGTCACACAGCGAGGAATAGAAGCCAATCCCGACCAGATAAATGCCCTCCAGAACATGCCCTCCCCGAGGAATGTTCGGGAGACACAAAGGCTGACTGGGAGAATCGCCGCTCTTAACCGGTTCATATCAAGAGCTACGGACAAATGTTTGCCCTTCTACATGTTATTGAAAGGAAACAAAAAGTTCGAATGGACCGAATAGTGCGAAGAGGCTTTCCAAAAGCTGAAAAGGTACCTCTCCACCCCACCAATACTCACCAGACCAATTTTGGGAGAGCCATTGTTTTTATACTTGGCTGTCTCACCATCGGCGGTGAGCGGAGTAATCGTGAGAGAGGACCGCGGAGAGCAAAAGCCGATCTTCTACATCAGCAAATCTTTGGAAGATGCTGAAACCAGATACCCGGCTATCGAAAAACTCGCACTGGCAATGATAACCGCAGCGAGAAAGCTTCGGCCTTACATCCAATCTCATACCATCATGGTAATGACCACCCAACCTTTGAGAATCATCCTTCATAGCCTGAATCAATCGGGAAGGCTCACAAAATGGGCCGTCGAGCTAAGCGAATTCGACATAGAATACAAGATCCGAACCTGTGCAAAATCGCAAGTATTGGTTGACTTTCTCATCGAACTACTAGCCGACAGTTCAAAAGAGGGCTACGAAGACGGAGAATGGAAGCTCGAAGTTGACGGTGCGTCAAACCAAGGCGGATCCGGGATCGGAATTCGTTTGATATCCCCCACGGAAGAAGTGTTGGAACAATCGTTTCGATTGAAATTCTATGCGACAAACAATGAGACCGAATACGAGGCCCTCATCGCCGGCCTCAAACTAGCAAAAGCCGTAGGAGCCCAGAAAGTAAGGGCCCATTCCGACTCAAAACTAGTTACCAGTCAGATCAGTGGCGAGTACGCCACCCGAGATGACAGAATGGAAAAATACCTCTCGGTAGTAAAGGGCTTAATTCAACAATTCGAACACGTCGAGATAGTCTAAATACCAAGGAGTGAAAACGCGTCAGCAGACGCATTGGCCGGTTTAGCTTCGACTTCGGACCCCGAGGTCAAAAGGATAATCCCGGTCGAGACAATAGACGAACCCAGCGTAACACGCTAAGTTTGCAATATCCGAATGGAAGAAGAAGATTGGAGGACCCCAATCATTAACTACATCCTAACCGGAGCCAAACCCCAAGATAAGCCAAAAACATGGAAACTAAGGACCCAAAGTGCTAGATTTTGCATGATCGGGGAAAAATTGTACAAACGTAGCTATACCGGGCCCTACCTAAGGTGCCTAGGAAAGACCGAGGCTCAAATAGTACTTCACGAAATCCATGACGGAGAATGCGGCAACCATTCGGGAGGAAGATCTTTAGCAAACAAAGCGAAAAGGCAAGGCTTTTTCTGGGCCACCATGCTGGCGGACAGCGAAGCCTATGCCAAAAGATGCGACAAATGCAAGAGACACTCCCCGTCCATACACCGACCAGCAGAAGAACTCTCATCAGTCTCAGTCCCGTACCCGTTCATGAAATGGTCTATGGACATAGTAGGGCCTTTTCCTCTAGCCCCGGTCGGAAAGAGGTTCCTACTCGTCGTGACCGACTACTTCTCAAAATGGGTGGAGGCAGAATCGTACGCAAACATTAAGGACGTTGATGTAGAAAATTTCCTATGGAAAAACATCATCAGTAGATTCGGCCTCCCAAAAGAGATAATAGCTGACAATGGACCACAGTTCATTTCAACGAGATTCCAAAACTTCTGCATAAACTGGAAAATATCCTTGAACACGTCCACTCCGAGATATCCTCAAGGCAACGGTCAAGCCGAAGTAGCTAACCGGGTAATAATGGACGGAATCAAGAGACGCCTAGACACCAAAAAGGGACGATGGGCAGACGAGCTCATAGGAGTCCTTTGGTCCTACAGAACTACCCCGCGTAGGGCCACCGGGGAAACCCCTTTCTCAATGGTACACGGCACCGAGGCCGTGATACCAGCAGAGATGGAGACACCCAGCCTTCGAAGGGAACTCGCCCCTTTGAACTCAGAAATCAATGACGAAATGAGGGAAGACCAGCTCGACCACATCGACGAAAGACGAGAACAAGCTTTGATAAGAGTTGCCAACTATCAAAACTCGATAGCTAGGTATTATAATTCAAAGGTCAAACGTCGAAAATTCAGAGTAGGAGAGCTGGTCCTCAGAAAAGTTTTCCAAAATACCGCCGAGCTGAATGCGGGCAAGCTCGGGGACAATTGGGAAGGACCTTACATCGTCACCGAAGTAGTAAAATCTGGAGTATACCGACTAGCCACTCCGGATGGAACAAGAGTCCTCCGCAGTTGGAATGCCATGCACTTAAGGAAATACTGCGCCTAACCCGACCTACCCGGTCTCCCCTGAACTACGTAATGACTTGATCCCCAATTTTGGGGTACGTAGGCAGCCTACTCTAAAACAGTGGGCACAGTCTCAATCCAAGCCTAAAACCAAATAGGGCCGAAAAATTCGAATTGTAAGACTCAATAGAGTCAACCTAAAAGATAACATGTCCCAAAACTATCATCTAAGGCAACAAGCCTGCCCGGGTAACAGACCCATCAACTAAGGCAGCAAGCCTGCCCGGGTAACAGACCCATCAACTAAGGCAACTAGCCTGTCCGGGTAACAGACCCATCATCTAAGGCAACAAGCCTGTCCGGGTAACAGACCCATCACACAAAGGCAACAGGCCTACCCGGGTAACAGACCCACTATACAACGATCGATGAGCCTAATCCTTTTGGAAATATGTAATTATATATGTCTGGCATTTACAAATGTGTTTTTCAGAAAACACATCTGCGGGATATCATGGCAGACGGGCAAGAAAAAACTTGACGAGAATATCGAAGGAGCACAGCACCAAAAGGTACCCTTACATTTTCTATACTTAGCAAATTTCAAAATTTTGACTTTTTTATTCTTTATCCGAGTATATGATAGGTTACTCGGAACCTCGAATAGGGAAGTTAATATAGAAAAATACGATTAGAAAATTAACTTAGAAACGCGGATAAACAGAATAAGGCAAGAAGCCATGAGCATATTATAAAAGCAAAATAGAAAAGGCCCTAACCACGGGCATATCCAAACTTTACAAAAAAGGGTTCAAGTCGCCGTAGACTTGCCCGTAGAAATTGTCTTGGCCTTAGGCCTTATTAACTAAAAAAAAAAAAAAAACGGGGGACACTCTATGTGTCAACCCCGGGTACCTCCGCGACCTCTCGGTCCTCCTCTTCCTTTTCCTTCTCCTCCTCTTCACAGGCCTGGCCTCCATGCTCGGTCGGCTCCTCAGGGTCGGCTATTCGAGGGTGATATCCTCGGTATCGGAAAGCACGGGCAAGACGGGCTCCTCGACGATGGGCTCCCCGGCCACAGGATCTTCAACAACGGGCTCGATGGCAGGGTCTTCAGAGGCGGGCTCCTTGGCAGTCGATTGCTCACACCGAAGGCTCAGATCTACAAGAGGAACACCGGTCAGCTCGGCATCTGGAGACATAACCGGAGACCCTATCAGCGGTGCCGAAACCGCATCCAAGAGAGCTTGGTAGCGAACAGCGTTGCCTTCTAGGACCACCTTCTCGGCCTCAAAATCTTGAACGTTGCCGTCAATGATGTCTTGGATTAGCTCGAGGCAACCTTCGGCTTGATCCAAGCAACTATTTTCGGCGGCCGTACCTTTGTACCACGCGAGTAGCGCGTCCCTTTCCTCCACCTTTCGGCGATATCGGGAACGGACAGCCTTCATCTCAGCCTCACGATTGGCAGACTGTTGCCGGGCTTCGGCCAGCTCAGCAGCAAGGCGCTGCACGTCCTCCTTCAAGGCCAGAACCTCCTCCTCCTTCCTCTTGGTGAACTCCTCAGCCCGTCCTTTAGCCGCATCAGAAGCCAGCATCTGCCTGGCGGCCGCCTCGCTTGCGCTCTGAGCCTCCCCGATCGACCGAGTAGCGTTTGCCAGCTTCTCCCGGAGATCGACAACCGTGTTCCCAAGCCCCTTGATCCTAGCTTCACAAGTGGCGACCCTCTTGCCCATTATCACGATCTGCTCCGCCTTCGCCCGAATGCCCGCCACAGCGTCAGCCAGCTCACTCTCCTTCAGCACGAGCTGCTCGGCAGCTTGCGCGCCCTCCCTAGCCTCATATAATTGGTCCTCATAGTCGAGGACCATGTCGTTGATAGAGGCGACGAGCTACACGTCCAAAAACCAAAGTTAAAAAAAATAAAGAATAAATAGAAATCCAAAAGATAGCAATGCTTACCAGAGTTGTAGCCGCAGCCACGTCCTTGTACGGCCTCTTCTCGGCAATAATTCTGGGGACCCTGCCGACCCCGCCATTCGTTATCTGCCGGAGAAGACCGGCTGCCACCTTAGGTGCCTTGTGGAGACCCTTATCTCCCATCCAAGTACACCCCGCCTTCCGCGAGATCGTCTTCTCCCTGGCCTGCCCCTCGGCCGCCGGGGGAATCGACCCCGTCTCCCTCGCCTCACCTTGGGAGGCCTCCTTAGGGCGCTCGCTCTCCCGAGCAATCCCTTTGCCTTTCTCCAAGGCCCTCACACCTCCCTTTGGGACCACGTCCCTCCTCGCCGCCTCCTTCGGGGCCAAATCCCCCTTTGCCTTCTTCCGCACCCCGGAATCCTCTCCTTCGCGCGGCCTCTTCGTGACCGCCTCCGAGCCCGTCCTCGGGAAAACCTCATCCTGAGATGGACGAGCCACGTCCCTTGAAGGACGAGCAGGAGCTGAAGGAGGAGCAACCTCCCTCTCGGAAGGCTTTGCCAACGGCATGGCCTCCGGGGTGCTGTCCCCTTCGTCGGAGAGTTCGACGACGTCATTCTTCTTGATCGCCCCAGGGGCGACCTCAGCAAGAGACTCCCGAGCAGGAGTCTCCTCATTCCTCCTACTCGTATTCTGACGAGCAGCTTTAGCTGGTGCTGACGCACCAGACCCCCTCTCTTCAACCCGCCTGCTCGTCTCCTGACGAGCAGCTCCAGCCGAGGCCGAACCCCCGGCCTGCCCCTCTTGTCTCCGCCTCTTGCGAAGACTCTGACCCTTCGGGCGTAGAGCGTCCATATCCTCTGCACGTCAAAAATCCACACTTAAAAAAAAATAATAAGAAAAAATATAAAACAAAACCAAATTATAGGTTTGGAAATCATACCCGGAAATTCCTCCTCGTATGGTTCACACCAAAGCCCAGCAGCTTCGAACCTCTCCCTCGTGAAGTTCGACCACAGCTCCGGGCCAGAAGGAAAGAACCTCCTCTTCAAAGCTTTCCACTCCTCTGAAATCAGGAGAGACTTAGGCTTCTCAGGATCCTCGACTGCATTGGAAAGGAAAAAGAATTTAGCTAATACACGAAAATAGCCGAATATAAAAAAAAAAATTAGAAAACCCAACCCGGAACCTCACCTATCTCGTGGACCCATTCATTCCTATAGCTCGGCCAAGAACCAAGAGTTTCCTGACCGGCCATGAAGAAGAAGTACTTATGGGTCCAAGCACTCTCCTTCTTGGGAAGACCGGTGATGATCTCCCCTTCCTTGACGGATAGGAAAAACCTACCCTTAGCCTGACCATTGGCCTTGATGACCAAGCCCGTCAACAGGTCCTGGATTGTAAGTGAATACAAACACTCATGGGACCGGACAAGCAAGGACATCAGGATCCGGATAGAATTCGGGCTAAGCTGCTCGATAGAAACCCCTAGGTGACTAAGATACCTTAGGATGAGTTCAGGAATAGGAAACCTAAGCCCCCAGGACTAAAAAAACCTCTGATACACACAGACCTAGCCGTCCGAATTCTGCTCGTCGGCATGTTCGTCCGGCCTCGGCAATCTAAGTTCTATCGACTGGGGAATCTTATATTCTACCAGGATCCTAACCAGATCTTTAGGTGTCAAAATTGACTTAGGAGAATCTGTAGTCAGAAACTCCGTTTGCCATTTTGAGACCGTCTTCTTAGGACCCATTCTATCTAAAATATCCTAGAAAAAACCGAAAGAAATCTAGACGAGCACAAAAACCCAGAAAAGGCTACCCAGAAACTAGAAAGTACAGAGATTCAAGAAAAACCAAAAAACGATATCTAGAAACCTAGAAAAACCTTCAAACAGATTCGTAGAGGAAAGAATAAAGAAAAAATGAAGAACCTGGATCTCTAAAAACACGAAGAAAACCTGATGATACCTTTGACAAATGACAGACGCAGAGCTTCTCTCTGTAAAAATTCAAAGTTTTTCTCTCTCTAAAGTTTGAAAATGATATTCGAATGCCAAACAGAGTATATATAGAGGAGAGAGAAATAGGTTACCTTTGAAAGACGTGCGACAGGCTGGAGCTGAAGAGACGTGCCCATTTAATGCGAAACACTCGAGTATTTATACTCGAAAATTGTCGCTGATCCTACGGTTAGGGTTTCCTCGAAAATCGCAACAAATCTCATCCTACGGTTGAGATCAGCGAGCTATCCGGCGACGCGTCAGCATGACAGCTGTGTCAGGAGAATGTGAAGAGTTTATTCTCTTCGAACTCCGCAAAATGGGACACGTGTTGTAACTGTTCCCGCCCAAAATTCGTAGCGACGGTTACAACTTCAACACCCTATCCGTCCATCTTATCTCGAAATTATCCAAAATCCTGTCCGGATTATGCAGATTTGCGGCAAAAGTCACAAATTTAATTAATCCTATCCGGCAAGAATTTTACATGATTTCATCGAGTAAATACTATAAATTTTACTTTGTATTTTTTATAGTAGGGGGCTAACTGTTGATGTACAAATTCGTCATTATTTAATATGACATAAAGTGCTAAGGTTGTGAATTAATTAAATTTACAAGCCATGATAAAAGGCTTTAAAGAAATAAATTGGTATTCGTAAAAGCCCAATTGAGAAGCCCAATGAGATTCTCAATCAGACCAAAACCAACGGATACAGGCTACTCGGCCCAATGAGTTCTAAGGCCCAAAATCCATTCGACAGCAGTCCACTCGTCATGGGACACGTGTAGCAAGGTCGTCCATTCAACCCTGTCAGCACGGAGAGAAGACCCCTCGATTCCTGGAAGACCAACGGGAAGAATTGAAGCCTATAAATATCAAGCTCGAGCTCAGATCAACACACATGCATACTTGCAACATCGAGAGAATACATTGAAGAGATTCTACCCGGCATTCTTGTCCATTTTGAGATCTTGTTGTATTCTTTTCCATTCTTAGACGTGATCTAGCTGCCTGTAGCTATCCGTCCATGTTCACTGTCGCAATAAACTAACAGAGGAAGTAGTCAACTACCGCCTTGGGACGAACCTCTATAAAAAACTCATCGTCCCATTTATATTGCTTATATACATATACATATATCGTGAGTGAATCGTGAGCTTGCAACGTGAGAGATCGAATTCCACCAAATTGTTCTATTCAAGAATATCATACACTCACAAGTCACACTTGACTGATTGAGGTGGGAAACCACGTCAACAGTAACTATATATACCAAATTCGTGTAGTATTTACGATTACGAAGTTGTAACTATATATACAATTTTGTAACTGAGAATATTTACCAAGTTGTAACTACGAATATTTATCAAGTTGTAACTATATATGCCAAATTTGTGTAGTATTACGAAGTTGTAACTATACATACGATTTTGTAACTGAGAATATTTACCAAGTTGTAACTACGAATATTTACCAAGTTGTAACTATATATACGATTTTGTAACTGCGAATATTTACGAAGTTGTAATAATATATACGGAACTGTAACTATATTTATAATGCGACAGTTGGCTATATATACTAAGTTGTAACTATATATACATAATCTTAACTATATTTACCAAGCGAGCAAGAAGTTGTAACTATATGTATAATTTAAAAAAGTTGTACTTGTAACTATATATACCAAGTGGGCGAGGGAGAATCAGAGCCTGGCGATCGAGAGAGTAGTAGAACGAGCGAATGAGAAACAAGGAAGGAGAAAGTCTGGCGAGAAGATGCATCTGACAGCAAACGACCCACAGACGGTGACCGAACGAATGGAAAACGATTCACGGCGAACAAAAGACGGCGACGATCCACGGAAAAGCTAACGACGGTGAACTATCCACAGAGTGCAACAGCGAGAATGAAAGAACATAGTGCGACGTCGACGAAGGAGTTATTGGTTGAGGCGATGGAGAAGGCGACTGCGAGCGACGGAGGCGAGCGAGCGACAGAGAACGCGACTGCGAGCGACGGAAGGGACCGGAAGCTCTGTAATGGCGCAAGGCGAGACTTGGCGACGGGCGTGAGACTTGGCAACGGGATGGCGCGGGACTTGACGGCAAGATCTTGGCGAGCAGGAAGATGACGGAGAAAGAATCGAAGAGAATTTTGAGAGAAAAGGTGGAGCAAGATTTTAGAGCGATTTGGCGTGTGAAATATTCGAAGAGAGTTGATGGGTTTTGACCCGTCAAACATGCATAAATTGAAATTTTATTTTCCAAAAAAAATAATTAAGGAAAATATCAAATACCATAATTATAGGAAATCAATTTCGAAAAACTAATATTAATTAATAATAATTAAACGAAACTTAAAATTAATAACTAATAATAGGGGTAATACAGTCCAAACAAATTTATTAATGGGTATAAATCAGTTTTATGAAACTATGGACATTTCTTTTAAACATTAGGATTTATTTGGGCATTTTGTGGGTTTTCTATATTATAAAACCTCTTATTTTCTATGTTCGTAAACATATCAACGAAGACAGAAAATTAAGTTTCAAGTCCAATTTGACTGCCAAGCAGACATTAGACCCGACCCAAAATCAAAACTTGGGGCGCTTTACTATTGATCCATTTTTCGGCATTAACATTAGCGATTTTATCGAGACGCGTTGGACGCTCTCCTCAAGCTTGATTTGCCTCCTCTACGTGTTTGAGGTTCGTTAGGCGATTAGCTTCCCAAGATATAACAGGATGACCGCAAACTTCGAAGCACTTCGAAGTCCACCGCGAAGAGTTAAAACTCCTTGAACTCCGTTACCCAAAGACCCATGCCAAAAAAACATTGTGAAGCATGAAAATTGAACTTGCGGAGTGAAAAAATTGAGAAGCAAATTTAAAGTATTTAAAGAGATTTTTGGAAGACGATTTTGCAAGGATGTGTCTGTTGGAAATCGATGGTATCAAGTCGACTTACTTACCTCGATAATAGCCTCCGGGCCGTCCCGGTAACATTTAAAAATTCATTTTAAAGCGGAAATCCTGTTATCGGACCGACGACACGGATATCGGGTAACAATCAAAACTGAGATATGATAAATATTTCGAATTCAATATTTTCATATTCATTATTAATAATCTAGTCGAAATTAGGAAACAAATAGAAAGCAGTAAATGGTCGCATTTATTTACCCAATGCATAAGGCCGTACCTTAGTTGACGATTCCGGCTGCGCGTTCTGAAATTGGCAGGGCTCCGCCGGTGCTGAGGGAAACTCCCGTGATCTTCCGGGATATGACTCCTGGATTCCTCGCTACCGAAGCGTGGGCTTCGCTGGCAGGACTCCGTCGCAAAATATAACTGAAGGTTCTTTTAAAGCTACCGGAGAAAAATATCTCCTAAGCCGAACCAGAAAAAGAGATCAGAAGCAAAAATTCGCAGACCCTTAGAGAGAGAGGGAGAGCTCGAATTTTTACTCTGGGAGAGGTGTGTAGAATGTGTAGAATGAGCTCCTCTTTTATAGGCTCAAACTGTAACCGATTTGGAGATATTCCCTCCCTATATTTGAATTCCTTTAATTAAATATAAATAATTATTTCAATCCAATGATCCAGATTCAATCTCATCTAGATCCAATGGATATAATTAATCAGGGATTTAATTAATTGAATAATATAAGATAAGATCATATCATATAATTTTTCGAATTTTATTATATATATATATACAAATTCGAATTTGTTAATGATTATCTTGATCCAATGGTTAAAATTAAATCTTTAACCAATCCAATGGATCAAATCAATTAGGGATAAAGTCAAATACCCTAGGGTTATACATAACCCTAATTCGAACTTATTATCCTATCTTTATTCGAATTTCATATCATATATATAATGTTAATTAATTTCTAATCCGACGGCTTAAAGATAAGATCTCAAAACCGATCCAACGGACAGAATTAATTAAGCTAATTCGAAATACCTAAACTTGGTCACCAAGTTTCAATTTCGAATTACATTAGGGTTTGAATCAATTATCTCAATCCAACGGTTGATACTCAATCATGACCGATCCAATGGATTAAATTGATTTCAGGGTTTTTGCCATTATACCAGACCTTAGGTATTTATGCCGCAAAAAATAAAATCTCTCAAGATTGGTTATTCGAATTTATCTAGGGTTTGTTATACTCAAACCCTAATTCGAATTACACATTTAAATAATACATGAATATATATTATTTATTCATTAATATAAATCCTTTAATTATTGATTAATTATTAATAAGATATTAATAATCAAATCCAAATAATCAAATTATATTAATAAATCATGATCTCTTTATCACACATTAAATGTCATGGTGCTACACCATCATTTAAATTCGTGACATGTGATTTAATTTCAAAGTTTATCGAACCGAGTCATAAACTTAGAAAATCCATAAATCACAAACCGTAAGTCAGAATGACTTGGTTCAAAAAGCAAAGTTGCTTAGAATTTAATTTAGAACAATATGGTGCTGTTCTAAAATCTAAATTCTAACTTTCTTTTTATCAGTTATTTTCGTGTACCAAAATATGGTACTTTTGCCACGCTATCGATAAAACTATCTGACGTCTGTCACAGACTTGTCAGTTTTATAAGTCGAGCCAAATTATTAAACATTATCCAGAATGTATTTTAATCACGTACGTATCATCCGTTACGGAGCTATCCTGGGGACCATGGACCCGTATCACTTAAGCTCCAACGAACTGCTAGTTGTTCGTCAAACCTCGAAGTGATTCCACTATAGACCCGAGGCTGCACTCTTTAGTGATACGGTATATATTATTCCCTTATATACAGCAGGGTGTCCATTAGATTCAATCAAATACCGATTATTGTCCTTTCACTTGATGACTCACACATGAGCAGGCGTTTTATACCGTAATGCCCCTCAATGCATTTTCATCCTTGACTCAGCCAGTAATATTATGAGCAACCCACTTATGGTTTCGATTCATAAGTTGCGCACGGGTACCTCTCACTTCTCACCACTGACAATCAAGGGAATCATCATGACTCTGAAGAGAGCTGTGTGATGCCCATATCTATGATCAAGCAATCCTTCACTACTGACTATCATGTTCCCAAAATAATAGTGTTGGGAACAGCGGTAATGTCTTGTGTTCTTTAACGGTTAAATCAAAGAACAATCAAGCCAGTAGCTTAGACTCATGACCACTCAGGACTTAGAACTAATATCCATTTGATCATCATTTTGCGACTCAACTACAAGTTGTCAGTGACGGTCTTATATGACAACTTTCTTGAGTTTAAGTCAGGTCCAGTCCAGTATGAAATCGCTTCATACCTAATGCACTTCTAGTGAGTGTAGACACACACAAAATCCGGAATAGGATTGTCACTTTAGTCACATTAATGACCTTACCGATTAATGGGCTCCCACCCAGTTAATCAGGTCACGGACATTTTAAGTTCATTTATTATGTTTATTAATTCTCCCTCACATGACTCCTTTGTGATAATAATAACATAATTGCATCCTTTATGAACTATGGAATCAAACATTCTATTTTACTCTACAGAAACTATAATAAGATTAACATAATAAGTACCATCTTTATTCAACGACTTGTCATAATCTTTTACAAATGGTTAAATATCTTGTTTAAGGACACACATGTCCAACAATCTCCCACTTGTACTTAAAGAAGATGACTCATGTCTTTCACGCCCATATTATCCAGATGCCTCCTGAATATTTTCTCTGGCAACGTCTTGGTAAATGGATCAGCCAGATTGTCCTCCGATGCTATTTTCACAACCCGTACGTCCCCTCGACGTACTATCTCTCTAATGAGATGGTATTTCCTCTCTATATGTTTTGCTTTGTTATGGTCTCGGGGCTCTTTCGAATTTGCCACAGCTCCACTGTTATCACAGTACAGAGTTTGTGGTCCATCTACATCTGGGACTACACCCAGTTCCAAGTAGAAATTCTTTAGCCAAACTGATTCCTTGGCTGCTTCACATGCAGCCACATATTCAGCTTCCATAGTGGAATCTGCGATACAGGATTGCTTTACGCTTCTCCAGAATATCGCTCCACCAACAAGGGTGTACACTGCTCCCGAAGTTGATTTTCTCGCGTCTTTGTCAGACATAAAATCAGAGTCAGTGTACCCTAGTGGATTCAGTTCTGTTCCTGAAAACACTAACATATAGTTTCTCGTTCTCCGAAGATACTTGAGAATGTTCTTCACTGCGATCCAGTGAGGCATACCAGGGTTGGATTGGTATCTACTAACCATTCCCACAGCGTAACAGATGTCTGGTCTTGTACACTGCATAGCGTACATCAGACTTCCCACTGCTGAAGCATAGGGTACCCGCCTCATCTCGTCTTGCTCTTCCGGAGAAGTTGGACACTGGTTCCTACTTAGGAACACTCCATGCCTGGTTGGTAAGTTACCACCCTTGGAGTTTGTCATTGCAAAACGTTCAAGCACCTTATCAATGTAAGCTGCTTGTGACAAGGCTAGAAGCCTGTTATTGCGATCCCTAAAAATACGGATCCCAAGAACATAACTGGCTTCTCCCATATCCTTCATTTGGAATTGTGTAGATAGCCACGCTTTCACGTCTGATAATCTTTTCACACTGTTTCCAATGAGAAGAATATCATCGACGTATAGAACAAGAAAAATTTCCACGGACTCATCGTTGAGTTTATAAATGCAGGCTTCAGTTTCATTCTGAATGAACCCATAGGTCTTGATGGTCTCATCAAACCTTAGATTCCAGGATCTGGAAGCTTGCTTCAATCCATAAATGGACTTGAGTAATCTGCAAACTTTCCCTTCTTGACCCTGTTGCACGAACCCTTCTGGTTGGTCCATATAGATGTTCTCGTCAATGTACCCGTTCAGGAATGCGGTTTTGACGTCCATCTGCCATATCTCGTAATTGAGACTACAGGCTATGGCCATGAGAATCCGGATGGACTTATACTTAGCGACTGGAGCGAAGGTCTCATCGAAATCAATACCTTCCCTCTGGGTAAAACCCTTTGCCACTAGTCTAGCCTTGAAGGTTTCAACCTGCCCGTCCACTCCTCTCTTTCTCTTGTATACCCATTTATTCCCTATGGTTTTGAAACCATCAGGTAGGTCTACAAGTTCCCAGACTTCATTAGAATCCATTGATTCTATTTCTTGGTTCATGGCTTCCTGCCATTCTCCCTTATCAGGATCCATCATAGATGGGCTCCCACCCAGTTAATCAGGTCACGGACATTTTAAGTTCATTTATTATGTTTATTAATTCTCCCTCACATGAATCCTTTGTGATAATAATAACATAATTGCATCCTTTTATGAACTATGGAATCAAACATTCTATTTTACTCTACATAAACTATAATAAGATTAACATAATAAGTACCATCTTTATTCAACGACTTGTCATAATCTTTTACAAATGGTTAAATATCTTGTTTAAGGACACACATGTCTAACAGTGTCGAATAGGATCGAGGTCACAGTCAAATTATAGACTTCGAAGGGAGACAGAGAATTTGTATCATTATCAATTTTGAAATATTTATTATAAATTGCAATTAATTCAAAATATAATAAGTTGGAATTAATTTCTGTACCGCTCGTAATCAATATGATTGTTTTACGTAACGTTCGAACGTCGGAACTAATCCTGGTAATTGAAGAAAGCTTTCGTCTCGAGTATTCGACGTTTCTACCCACTCGATGCTATCTCTATTTTTATTTAACTGCAATATTTTCTAACAATCTCCCACATAAATAAAATTGACAGATCACTGACCTGACTCGGATAACAAAGTTCAACAATCAAATCCTACATAGAATAGGTAGGTGTAACCCTTTGAATCTTTCCATGTGAAAATATATTTTCTTAGTGGTGATTACTAGACGCGATATCTTTGAACAGTTCGACCGTTGTTAGAAATAATATTCTAGAAAATAAATATAAACTTAAAATCGAGAAGAGATACAACTCTAGTACGACGCCATAAAGCTTCGTGCTGCAACGTAGATGGTGTCAATCTCTGAGACTCATAAGACCAAGAATCTGCAAAAGAAAAAAAAAAGAGAAATGGTGCGTAGGCGCGTTCGACACTCCTCTTATAGTAGATTCGGTCCATCCCACTGTTGATGAGCAATGAGACCGTCTTCTTTTTAGGATACATAGCTATATTGTCGGATTCAAAATACCTAGAAACCGACGACGAAATCGATCAATAAGACTTTGGAACCCAACGAAAATAAAAAACAACGATAATTTTTTTACTTTGAAATTCGATTATGTTCTTTCTACTTTATTAGGGTTTTGGTTAGGGCTTAAAAAAAGGAAATTGTACAAAAGGCCCATTTTTGTGTCAAACTCAAACGTTTTAAGAATTGCCCATTTGTGAGAGTAAAAAATACACATAGTGAGTAATTTTAAAAAAGATTTGACACAAAATTAGCATTTCGTTCATTCGAAAATTCGAAACTCTTAAGACCAAATCTTGCTTTCTCAGTTAATGCTAAACGTTATTTTGCTATCAATTTAAAATGTTATGATTGTTGGTTTACTGGTTATAATTTTTAGAACTATTAAACATTTTTATAGTCCACAAACACTAAAAGCATTCATGAGAGAATTATTTTCTAAAGAGATAAATATATATATTAGCTCTAACTGAACTTTTTAGACATTTGATAGATGAGAAGAAACTAAAATAATAAAGATATTATATAGTCCTTAGAGAGAAATAAATAAATGATCATTAATAAAATTGTTAGAAAATAAACATTTATTATATTAAGAAGGTGTCCAAGTGCTAACGTACGTAGGTTTGGGATCGAACAAACCACAGAATCGATAGTCAGTTTGGTAATTTTATGTGTTACGATCCCGATCAAAGATTATATCAAAGTATTCTTTTTGAGGGAGTGCAAACTCCGAATACACATAGGAAATTTAAGCATATACTCTTCGAGTGAGTAAGAACTCATTTTCGTGCTTTCGTATAACATCATAGATAATACAACGACTTAAGCATTATTTATTTGTACTCTATATTTGTCAAAAATTCGATCTAAACTTTTGAATTCTTTGATATACTATTACTTTGTTGTGTAGACACGTCATGTCTCATTTTAATTTTTACATGATAGTCAAAGGACAAATCATTAGCTGTATTTCTTTAACCAAGACCTAACCGTTACATTGTGCAGTCACATCATGTTTCATTTTAAATTTAAAAGATTTAATCCCAAAATAAAGCAAGAGTCAGACCTTGGACGGGCCAGTCGAGCCCAAGCTCGGGATCAGGCCCCCGTGGCCCGAAAAATCTCGGGCTTAATCCAAGCCCGCCCGGATTCTCAACTCTACCTTAGTGTTTAGACTTAGGTATTAAACCCAGCGAGCTCACCAAAGAAATGGGCTTTCTTGACATAAATCTCAATAAGAAGTGGTAGCATTGCAATATCCAATATTAGTCAGAGGGCCACAAAATGTAAACATTTCGAAAAATTAGGGCATTATAGTAATTCTGGAAAGTATAGGGGAATTTACTCGCAATCACAATCATTTGTGCGACTGCGTGTGTAGACTAAACTGAGACCAAAAAAATCGCGGTGGTTTCTTCTTAGAGAGAGAGAGAGAGCTTAGTCTGAGCTTCGCCAAATTCGAAAATGGCGGAAGAGAGAGGCGACACCGTCGTGCAGGGCGAAGGCACGGAGGAGCTCGAGTTGCGGGTTCAGTCCTCCATGCGAGCTCGAGCCGCTCACATCAAGGAACAGTCCAGGTGAACTCCATTTGCCTCTCTGTCTCTCTCCCTCTCTCGCTGTCTTGGTTTTCGTGTGTTTTTGCTCGGAGGAGTTTCTTTACGCTTCGAGGGAACTGGTTTGTGAGCGTGATGTACTAAAGCGATCGCAAGAGCCTAATCTTACATGATTCGACGGTGTTTGAGCCTCTTTGGAGGCACATTCTTTGGTTGTTTGGTTTCCCTTTTTTTCGGAGGAATCATGGAGATTGAGATAGTCGTTCAAATTTTAGCGGCAAAATTGGATTTTTTTTTGTAAATATTTAAGATGGTTGCTGGACTGCTGTGTTTATGTGAACTAGGTTAGGGTTTCTGTAGTAGTGAGCATTCTGAATCTATCGTTAGTGTTCGTGGCACGTTGGAGAGGTTTAAAGTTTGAATTTTGCCGTGAATTCTGACCGGGGTTGGTGGGTTTCGCTTCGTGGTTTCTGTGATTGCAGTTCTTTGACACTGGAAGGAGTTCGGAGATTGGTGGAGAAGGACTTGGGCTTGGAGGAATATGCTCTGGATGCGCACAAGAGAGTGGTCAAGCAGTGTTTGGATGAGGTATTTCTCGTGTTCCTCGTATATTTAACTGCTATACTGATTAGGATTTGTAAGGGCAGGGCTAGAATTGGAGTTCGAGTCACGGGTTGTTCGTTTTTCACATAAGTTGTGTTATTTCAGAATCTGTGTTAGCATAGGAGGGATAAGATAGTATCATAGTACTAGGTAAGAGTAATTTGATTCGTGTTGAGTGCATTTGCATGTGTAACTACAGATTACGGTAAATGTGTTGCAAAAAGAGAAAAAAGAAAAACTACAGTAAATGTGCAATGGATTTCAATTGAAGGTTTTTTGTTATTTGTAAAGCTTGACCTCGAAACAGTTTTGTTGAGGTCGTCTTGTTCTTGGAAATGGTAAAATTGATAGTTGATAGAAACAAGAAAATAATATTACTATCGCCTTTGCTTGATGGTACTTTTAGGAGCTCTTAATTTAAGGTCTTGAGGCCAAGGTATAAAATGGCGTAGATAAGCTTTTAGGCATTTTATATTGCGAAGCGACATATAATTCCGTAAAACTCTAAATCTCATAAATCTTAAGATTCAAATGTAGAATACGTGTCATAAACTTATACTCACTAATGTTATACGTTGTATTAAATTTCAAAGATTAAATAAGGGAGGGGAGGGAGCTCGGGAATGCTGGAAGAGGAGAGGAAGGAGGGAAGGGGGTGCTAGTGTATAAAGTTTTGGGCCTTAAATTTTGTCTTAATCTAGGATTTTAGACATTTAGAACCCTAATTTTGTGTTTAAAAAGTTGAGGAAAGCCAATATTTCCGAAAAAATAGAGGGTTGCGCCTATTTTAAAGTTATGAGGCACACAACAACTCTCCGCGTCAACTGGGTGAGGGCGCCACAAAATTGTGCAAACAGGGTGTACGCCCTGTTGCGTTTGCCATCCAGAATCACAATTTTTTGCTTAGCGTTAATTATGCTCTAAGTACACCTCTAAATTAAGAAGCTGACCACCAAAGTGTTAGTTTGGATTGGAAGAAATAAGATTATTTTTACACATCCACATGTTGCTAGATGTTCGTGCATACTGCGTAGTGTGATGTACTTCAATGAAGTGATGTCTGTAAATGTTCTCTATTTTACTAGAAACTTGAGCTAAATTTCTGCCTTCTATTGTAGTTGATAGAAGGTTCCAATAGTGGCATCGAATCAAAGAATGAGGAAGATACAGAAGAACAAATGAAAAACGGGAAGAAAAGTGTGTCTAAAGAGGAAGAATCAGACTCGTTTGAAGGTTATCAGGAAAGCAACGATGCAACTGAATCCATCAATAAAGATAAAGAAGGTTTGAATGAGGATTCTTTATTGGGGCTCATGAAAGAGCGTAAGAAAGCGAAAGCGGAATCGGATGAATCTGAGGAAGTCGTAGAGAAAAAGGCTCCGACCAACGAGACAATTACAGAAGCCCTCAGAAAAAGAGCTAAATATTTGAAAGCTAATTCTGAGTATGTAATGTTTATCCTTTCTATTGTTTGTTTGTTTTTGTTTCTTCGTACTATAATTATAGTACTTTCTTATTTCAAATAATCATATCTTCATTTTCTTTATGATATATCTTTTTAACTCTTGTTCTTTTTCCTCTTCTTCTCAAGAGAACTTACTCTTGCTGGACTTCGACGGCTTTTGGAGGAAGACCTTGGACTAGTAAAACATGCACTTGACCCGTTTAAAAAATTTATTGCAGACCAAGTAGACGAGGTTAGTAGAATTCTGTTGCCGTTATTCATTTTATTTTTGTAAACTGAAAAAACAATGCACACCACAATTCTTTGTTTATGTCTTGCTAGTTGCTAAATCCGAAAGAAGCTTCTGTACCGGTTAGTAATGTGAAGAAAAATGTGAAAAAAACTCAAGGAAAAGTTGCTAAAAAGGTCAAGAGTCAAGAGAGTTCTGATTCAGCAGATAGTGAGAGCAATGAAGATGATGACGAAGTCAAGCCTAAAAAGAAAAAGTTCTCGAAGGGAAAGGAATCTAATGAGACTAAGAAAAGGAAGAAACCTGCAAAGGGTAAGGAAGTTTCTAGAAAGAGAGTCAAGACCAATGAAAATCAGGGTGAGGAAAGCGGCGATGGAAATGATGAAGGGAACTCTGATGATGGTCAATCTCAATCTTCCGCTGAAAAGCCAACCAAGGTATTTAATCATTACTTATTATATCGAAACTTAGAATATATTGATATGCTTCCTTCATCCAAAACCAAAACCAAAATGCAGAAGAAAGCGGTAGCAACTCCTTCGGCATATGGAAAACGCGTGGAGCATCTCAAAACAGTCATCAAATCATGTGGGATGAGGTTATAAATACATATATATATTTTGACATGCATTTCTTGAGTTTTATTTATTTATTGCTGCTTATAATACTGAAATAGTTTTTATTCAGTGTGCCTCCCAGTATTTACAAGAAAGTCAAGCAGGTTCCGGAAAACAAACGTGAATCTCAATTGATAAAGGAGTTAGAGGAGATTTTATCTAAAGAAGGGTTGTCTTCAGATCCCAGTGAAAAAGGTTGGATGTACAGTTTTTTTTTCTTTCTTTTTTTCTTTCTTTCTTCTTAATCTCTTATAATTTATCTTTTCTTATGACCCAAGTTCTCGATCTCATAACGGGAGTGTGGTCGATCTTTGAAAAATGTAATCTCCCTAGTTGAGAGAGATTAAGTTGTTTTGTGATCATTATTGGCTACCTTTCTCATTAGCTTAAGGTGTCGTAAATAGATTAAAGATTACAACGTAATGGGTTGGGGACAATTTTTTTAACATATGAACCAGATCCTAAGCATAATTAAATAATCTAAAAAACATAAATCAACCACAAGAGATAATTATTTAAGGTAAATAACATAATTAAATATCCCTGACTATTTTTGATGGTGTTAAGTAACACATTTCTTATCATTTATAAATATATGGTTATTTAAATGTCTATATTTCCAAAAGTCAAATTTGGAAGAGCAATGTTTGGTTAATAGCCCTTGGCAATGCGAAAAAGAAGCCAATGTTCAGTAAATTCTGATGCGTTTTTTTTTTCTTTAATTGTGCTCAGAGATCAAGGAAGTCAAAAAGAAAAAGCAACGAGCAAAAGAACTAGAGGGCATCGACATGAGCAATATCGTATCTAGCTCGCGACGACGATCAACCACAAGCTATGTGCCACCTCCAAAGCCTAAAATATCAGTTGAAAGCGACAGTGAAGATTCAGAGGATGACGATGATGAGGAAAACGACGACAATGACGATGACGATGTTGAGAAAGGCAATGACAATGATGATGCCAGTCAGAGTGAAGAGTCGAATGTTGGTAGGTCTTTTTTTTTTCTTTCTCTCGTCTCAGTTACAAGTTTCATTGTTTATATAAATAGTATAAGGTTTGGCCTTGAAGCCCGGTTTTGACCCAAAAACTGGAATTTTTATTTATTTTTTATTCTATCTTTGTGAAAAAACGGGAACTAGGCCCAGACCGAAGGTTTGCGTTGCCCGACCCAGTTCTCAGTTTACAAAAAAAGAAAGAAAGAAAAAAAACCAAAATTTTCTGAAACTGGGACGGGCCTGGATTTGGAAGGCCTGCAAAATTGGGACCAGGCAAATTGCTGTATAGTCTCTTTAGTTTTTATCGGTCCTGGTCCAGGTTTTGCAAGGCTTGAAAAAACAGGACCGGGCCAAGAAAAGGCGTAAAGCCTGGTCCCGAGCCCCAGTTCACCTCTAATTATTGCTATATAACCTCTTGCTTAGTTTCTGCTAGTTGAAACGTGACTTTCGTGAATGCAGATGATGGTGTGATCAGTGATTGAAGGCATTTTACAACCCTCAAGAGTGTTTGATGATTAGTCAAGTTAGTGTATGTTTGATAACTTGCTTAGTATTTTCTTCCAAATTTTATTATTATTAATTTATATTTGATATATTATGAAGTTTATCTGTCCTTTCAGCGAAGCCCATCTTTGTCAATATAGGGATTAATTATTGGTTACCTCTTTGCAGGGTAGTTGTGGTAATTTATCATCACTAATATACTATCAAGTATGAACCTCTTTTTCTTTCTCTGTTACACTTAATGCAAAGCGTGATATCAAACATATGTTATTACTTATTACTTAAATTTAGACTTTTTCAATCACTCGGTATATGAGCTTCTGATGTAATCGTTGTATATGAGCTTCTGATGTAATCGTTGTATGTTATGTGATATATATAGCTCTTAATGAGTCAGACTTGTGTTCACATCTTACCGAATAAGTGACTATTCAGATGTATTAAGATCTATGAGATAAAAAAACAAATGCACTTAATGACTCTACATCTTAACCATTAAGATTAAGATGTCTATTAAGTGTAAACAAACACACCCTTAAAAACTCGACTATATAACATATGTTATTACTATATGTTATTACTTATTAGTAAAGGAGTTATTTCTAATTATATTTTACAAATAACTGCAATCTGAGCTTGCAACCTAAATAGACTTAGGAACCAAGTAAAAGAATCTCACACTACATATTTCATTTTCGTTACGAGGTCACGGATTCAACTCATAGAAACCGATGTGTCGTGCGGTAGCCATATTCGAGTAGAAGAGATGTCAAAACCGAAGTTCAAAAAGTCGACAAAGTTAAGCTCACTAGAAGGTTAATTGTAGCACGCTAAAAAATTCATAAAAATGGCCCAATAGGAATTACTTAAGCCAATAAAGTCTTACTCAATCTTAAATGTCTAATCCTTTTTTAAAATATTTTGAGAGATTATTTACTAAAAAAATATGATGTTTTTCATTTGATATTCAAATTTCATTATATATAGCTATTGCTAAACTAATCAAGAACCTCTAAAACATGACTGGAAATGTATTATGAATTCTTGGAACATTTTTGATACGTTTTCATAGGTGTTAAGCCAATTAGTCAATATATTTTGTCAAAATATTTACTGACATCATATAAGATTTATAGCTAATACTTTAGTACATCAAAATATTCACTGAATAATTTAGTCAAAATGATTGACGGAAAATAAGCTAGGTTCGATAGAATTTTAGAAGATTTTCAAAGTAGGTATACATTGAAAATGAAGTTTCTCAAACGAGACGTAAACGACATCCTAATATAAATTAATTTCGGTAGACTAATTTGGATTTCGGATAAGTGTTAGCGTGATATATTTTGAAAGATTTTTCACCATAAAGTTCATTCATGTTTAAACTTACTACATTAAGAACCCCAAAAGTATGAGCCAAAAGGGAATTAATTATGCAACTAATTTTTTTTGTATTTATTAGAAGTCTTCTTGGTATGTTTTAAGAGAACTTTTACCCACAAAAAAAAAAGGTTTTTTCATTCAATATTTGAAGTTCATTATAATTACCACGTAATTAATAAAAACCTTCAAAAAACTATTGAAAGTGAATTATTTATTCTCGAACATTTTTCATTAGTTTTCACAGGCAGGGCCGTGCCTGAGATTTCCGGGGCCCTGGGCGAGAAAATTTTTGGGGCCCCTTACCGTAGTTGCAAAATTATATGCAATATTTATATATAAATAAATTCTCATTCAAATAAAAGTGTCTAGCAGATTTAGAAGCAAAAATATCAATCAACTCTTCATAATCGAGTTTCTCGACCATGTCTTTTTCGATAAACAATGTAGCTAAACCGTTCAACCTATCTTGAGACATGGTTGATCAAAGATAAAACTTGATCAATTTTAACTCCAAGAAACTTTTTTCTGCCTGCGCAACTGTGACTGATATGGTTAGCATAATTCGGTAGACAATCCAAGCATTTGGATAACTGCTATTCAATTCTTGTATGTAATTCAAAACATCAACCGCTCTATTCTTGTCGGTTGACACGTTCACACTTAATATGGAGTGAAAATAGTTTTGGGATTAGGGGAACAAATGTTGTGAGGAAATTATAGAGTAAAGTGTGAATAAGGGGCCCTAATTAATTTGGGAATTGAGGGTCTAAATATTATAGTTTAGTGATTTTTATTTTAAAAAAAATAGGGGACCTAAATAATTTAGGAATTAGGGGTCCAAATATTAAAGTTAAATGATATTGATTATATTTTTTTTTGAGGCCCTTAAATTTAATTTAAATGATTTTAATATATAAAAATCAATTTAAGTGTTTTTGGGGCCCTTAAATTTGATTTTTGGGACCCCCTAAATTTAAGATTTTTTTGTTTACTAAAGGCGGGCGCCTACTCCGCCTCCCCTCAGGCACGGCTCTGTTCACAGGTGTTAGCTTTCGGTTAGTATATTTCAGCGAAAATTTCACTGATATCATGTAATTTTTATTTATTTAAAATATCCGTATTAAATCGTAAACGCTTGAAGAACACAACCAATGCGGTCGATTGAATTTAGATGATTTCGAAGGTTTTAATCTTTGTAGGTATATTTTGAAAAAAGATTCACCAACTGAAAATGAAGTTTTCTCAAACGATATTTAAACTATGTATTAATTTCATCGTAATGCATCAATAATATTTTAAAAATGACTAAGGTGGAATGAATATTGATAGACTAAATTTTGTTCATTTTTCGTAGGATGTTAGCCTTTCGTAGATATATTTTGAACGATTTTTCACCGAGAGAAAAAATGAAGTTTTCTTCTTTACATTTGATGCATAAAGTTTAATCGCATACCCTTTTCATCGAGTCTTAGATTTTAGCGCTCTACATACAAAATTTAAACTTGAGACGATTGCTTGGCATTTAGAAGGATTAAAATTATTTTACACCAAAAAAATGAGTAAGTATTTTCGTCGATTTTAGGCAAAATGCCTTGATTTCCGAAGGCTCCCTGTGCCACGAGTATCAGATTTAAGCGCTCGTCGTAAAAGAATTGAAATTCATTACGCTAACTAATCACCGAGAAGCCTTTATTTTATCAGTAAATAAATTTTACACCAAAAAATGAGTAAGTTTTTTCGTCGTTTTTAGGCAAAAGGCTTTGACTTCCGGAGGCTATACCCTATAAAATTTATTTTTTTTTCAGTGGAAAAATTATACAAAGTTAGCAAAATTAAAGATCCATGTATGCAACGTTCTTACAAAGTTGGCAAAATTAAGGCAGATGCAATGTTCTTAGTCTTACCAAAGACCAAGAAAAAAATTAGATAAAAATGTAGAATGATTATTATCCGTCCACGCTTGTTAACGTCGTTAACATTTCACATGTGGCGCCTCGGCACGGCGGCCAAAGCACAGTTGCAGATAAAAATGTAGGATGCTACAGCCGTCCCACAATTTTCTTAATTTCATATACAACTGTGTGTGGTTGCCGGAGCAGCAAACTCGCAGCCACGCAGAGAAATGGCTGTTGCGTGTTTGTTCTCGCCGTTAGAAATTAGAATACCATATTTAATATCGATAAGGCGATTTGCAAAATATAAAGTGGTGAATAGGTAATGATTTTAAACCGAAGGATAATAAAGTTCAGTGTTATAATTTCTCCATATCTCATCATACACAATCAGATAATAAAAAACAAATAGTAATTAAAAAACCGCAGTTCTCTCGTCGCTAAAAATTAGGTAATTGAAAAAAAATACTATACTATACCGAAAACGTAATCTGATTGATAAGTTTATGTACATAAAGATCAGATAGTGGAGGAAGTCCTGGACTTGCCAATCTTGTCGTCTTGTTGTGACGTCGGTGAAGGAGAAGACGAGAACGCAGCATAGTAAGACGACGAAGCTAGCTGCGACACTGCCGGGACCGCTCCACCTGCAAAATTGGCAGAAACTGAATAAACCAAATAACACAAGTATACAGAGAAATAGTCCTCGAAGGAAAAGTCATGATAGTTCCTGGTCTTAGAACTGCCCGAAAGTTCAAATGTTTTGTTCGGGTCGATCTAGTTGCTCAAGAATCATATAATGATCAGACCATAATGCCAATATTGCAGTCAAAACAGCTCAAAAAATTAACATCACCAGATTTTAGTAACTAATAACAATAATATATTTGACACGAGAAAATAATAGGAGGTGAAAATTGGAATGGCAGATTTTATTACCTGCCAATCCCGCACACGCAGAAGAAAATACTATCACCGGAGGTGCCTGCACATACGATAGGGGCACTTGAGGTCAATAACAGTCATCTAACCACATATTTAAGAGGAAAAAAATTAAAAATAACACAGAATATTTTTCTCCTAAATAAGAGAATTTATTCCCTAGCTAGTCCAATGCGACCAAAGACTTATAGTTTAATTAAACTCAACATAATCAGCATCCATTTACTGTGCCAGTCCCAGAACCGTACATGAGATTTTCATCTCATATGGCTCCCCCGTTCAATTCTTTTAAAGTCATTGATCCTTTTCTTCGTTCGAGAACCTCTTCCCTTCTTCCACTCCGTTCAAAGAGTAACTTTGACCAATTCAGTCACGTTTTCATCCATTTGGAATCTGGGCTCTTCTACTTCAACTTCAATTTTAATTAATTTTTTTACTCCTTCGGACCCTCTCTTTTATTTTTTTTATTTTCTTCCTTCTATGATTCCTTAAGTACCATAGGTTTGATCCAGTAGAATTTGACTGATTTTCTCATTGATCGAAAGGTAAGAAATAAATCTTATTGATTTTTGATCAACTCTCCGACAAAGGAAAAAAGGGAGCGATATAATCAATATGTGCAAACCATATCAATCTTTAAAGCTTTATAGAACAGATCGATGATAAAGAAAGATTATATCGAAAAAATTAGAATGTAAAAGAGAGGTCATACACCGATGAGAAAATGCAACCACATTGGCCCCTTTACCCATCTCCTTACAATTGGCATCACTGCACCAAAAAAAGGATAGATGAGTTAGCTATGAATTAAGAACTTATAATAACACAAATTAATAAACCACTAAAACAAAACAAAAAATACATTAGAATATAGTCATATTACAATCGAAGAACGGTAAAATTGGTTTTGATCTCTAAATATCGACCGAGTAAGATAATATATTCAAGTACTGGAATAGAATCCATCAATAGCGATGGAACACATAAAAATCAATGTTAAACTTCCATTATTTCTGAAACTTATAATACACTCTTTTCATAGTTTTCAAGATCCTTCAATGCTTATGCCTCAGTGTTTACGCACGATTTGGCCGTGTTTTGCTTATTTTCACCCTGCTTTTCTTATTTAATAAAACTGTTTGGACTATACATGTTTGGTCTTTTCGAAGTTATAGTTATAAGAGCCCTAAAACTCTGTTTCCATTTCACCCAGAAACCCTGAAAAGCACTTTACTTAAGTTAATGGTTTCAAGAGTTATAATTTGTAAATTTGAAGAGGAGTTATTTTTTATGATTTGTGTGATGTATAGTTGTAACCGAGGGATTGGGAACCGAATTAATCTGGTTGGATGGTTTTTCGGAGTAGGATTTTAATTTAAGGAATATGCCCAGGTTCAATTAATTCTTCCGGTGCTTGATATTAACATTAGAAGACGAAATCGAAAGCAATAGAGAAATCCGTACCAGTGTTGAATCCATAGAACACACTTGTAGTTCCACCAACAGCGGAGCCAATCTAGAGAAGAGATGTTGTGGAATGAGATTGAGAATGAAAGATCAAGATGTTGAGATGAAGAAATACCATGGAAAAGCTGTCCCGGAGGAAGGGGCGAACGGTCCAGTGGCTGGTCTCCATGTCTTTGGTGAGAGGACCTGCACAGTGATGACACCTCCAACTGCACTCAGGATCTTCTTTCATCCCTAATCGCTCGCACATTCCAAGATTTCTATGATCAATTAAGTTCCCAAATCACTTCAGATTAAGATTTCTCTACCAAACATTCAAATTATGATAATCGATCAACCAAAACCAACCTGAGAGGATTCGGCTTCGACGTCTCTAGTTCATAAATCGACCGAGATTTTGGCGTCTCAACTCCGGCGAAAACCGGCAACGCAGATACTACTTTTAGCGGCGACGGGGAAGGGAAAATATTTTCTTGTGATGAGCTTCGACTCGAATTTCGTGTGTGACCAAAGAAATTCAGCTTCTTGAAATTGCTTTAAAACCCCTCCATTTCCAAGTTAATAATAATAATAATTTCCCCGGTACTTCAACAACTTTATATCAACCAAGGTTCAACTTACCGAATTTGTCGATAAATCGCTTGTCGTTTTCGACGGATTTTTCGATAGCTTACCGATTAACCGATGGAAAACTTATAACACTGTAGCTTACTGGTTACCGATACTTTTCGATGATTATCGACGGATTATCGATACTTTTCGACGGAAAATTTATAAAATATTTTTAAACTTACATTTGTCCAATTTTAAAATAGCGTGTTAATTTTTTTATAAAAATAATAGCATGCCATTATATTTATTGGCTCTGTTCTAATCTCTAATAGCATGTCATGAAATCAAAAATAATATCATAAACAAACATATGTAAATAAAATCATACTCAAACTCAAACACATATAATTCCATCACATAAATTTAGAAGACTTTTGTTGTGATTATGAATTTTTTTTGAATTAAGCAAATCTGAAAATAAATTATACCAAAATTATATGTGTATGCTGTCTAATATGTAGCATAAATTTAATATGTAATTATGTATTATTTTGACAGATTTATAATAGAAAATAGCTGTATAAGTTTGATAGTTATTGTTTGGGCAAATTTTTAATATATGATAAAGAACTAAAAATTATAAGTTTGATAGTTATTGTTTGGGCAAATTTTTAATATATGATAAAGAACTAAAAATTATGACCAATGGTGAATAAAAGTGGTAAGAAAATATTAAATATGAACATAATTGATAAATTCTTTAATAGGTGGTAAACCGTATCTTAATACTACTAGTACTAAGACTTGTTAGTAGAACTGTGCATTCGGGCGGGCCTCTGAGGCCCGCCCGCCCGAGCCCGAGATTGTGTCAGGCCGCGGGGACCGCACCCGAGACGATTCGCGGGCTGCCTTGCCTGAGCCCGTGGTTCATTCGGGCTGCCCTGCCCGCGGATTATATTTGTAGTTGTTTTTTTTTTAAAAAAACTGGTCTTTGCAATTAAACCCTTGGCAATTAATGCTCAAAACGTTGGTTGTTAGATCATAGAGCATTTTGCTCTTCTTTACCTATTTTGATGCTTAAAAAAATATGGCATATGATTTATGTAATATGTAAAATAATTATATGTAAAATAACTACCGTAGTACCGAGAGCATTTCACTGCAGTGGTCTTGGATATTAACATGTACATGTTACATAACATAATGTGTAATATATTATATGTGCAAGGAAATATTAAGATAAATATGAAGAAAGAAAACACTTTTAATTATATTGCTTCATAAAGTCGTAACAAAATACAAAGAAAAAGCGGTAAAAATTACAACAATCAATCTTCTTCGTTGTTGTCGGTATTGTCGTCACGATAGAATTGGTCGAATTGAGCGTTGTTGCCTTGCTCGGTTTCTTCGACTCCCTTGTGCTTCCGGAGATCGGCTCTAATCCAATCTCTCAAAATCATAAGCTCCTCGATGTGGTCCTCCGTTAGCAAATGTCGTCGAACGCCAATTAAATTTTTGCTTAGACTAAAGGCGGATTCCGATGAGACCGTTGAAGCCGGGATGCAAAGGAAGTCGCGTGCCATCCGTGATTGAATAGGAAACCCCGTCTTGTTGTCTTCCCACCACTTGATGATCGGGAAAGTGCGCTCTTCCGTTGAGATCATGAGTGGTGGCATATTTTTGTACTTGGTCACTTCATCGATGACCCGTCTTGGCTCGTCTCGGCGTACGAAGGAATGTCTAGATGGCCCCATGACGCTTGTGCTTGGTTGATTTCCATCCGCCACATCATCATATCTTCTCGTCATTTCGTTGATAAACACAAAGGGTGACATGTCCGTTGAAATTGGAGTTTGCGTCGGTTGAGCCGCTACCGCCGTGCTTGGTGCTTGTGGTCTCCATCGTTCTTCGTATTCCCTATACATATTATCAAAAGCAATCTTAATGTTCTCAAAATAAGAAGCATAGTACAATCCATCATCATCACACGATATTTTATCTCCGATTCCACATAAAAGATAATCTAAAAACCGATAAATCTAGCCCTTCGATCTAAGATAAATGCTATAGCGTAAGAAAACGGAACGGGATCCCAATACGACCGATATTTTTCCATCATGTTAGTAACAATAGGAATAAGCAAAGGATTACCAACATAACTAGACCTAGTAATTGTGGATATTATTTCATATAATGTATAAATGCATAAATATAAAGTAGTACTATTTACGTTAGATAGCAAAATGGTATTAGTATAAAAGAATTTAAGAAAATCATAAAATTTGTTAGCCATGATCCAATCGTCGTGGTTGATGTACTCTTGCCCCCGGGTTCCTTGGATCCAAGTGTGGAACAAGTATCAATAGTCGAGAACTCGGTGCAACATTTCATACGTCGAATTCCACCGCGTTGGGCAATCTGTCTTGAATTTCCTAGGTAGAACCTTGTTCTCTTTGCAAAAATCCTTCCACTCTTGGACTCGGTGATTACTAGCTCGCATAAACTTGATGTTGTCCCGGATCCTTTCAATATTCTTGTTAACAAATGTTTCACCGGATCTAACAGTAAGATTAATAATATGACAAGCACATCGTTGATAAAATAATTTTTTATATTGTACGGGTATACGATCACCGATTGCTTGAATTGCAACAATATTAGACGATGCATTATCCAATGTGATTGAAACTATTCTACCACTTAATCCCCATTCATTTATAACACCTAATATTGAATTCGCTATATTCTCCCCCATGTGCCTAACATTCAAAGACGGAAAACCTATAATACATTTTTGAACACTCCAATCTTTATCAATGTAATGAGAAACAACACTAGAATAATCTTCCGACGCCGGAACGGTCCAAACGTCGGAAGTCAAAGCGATACTATTTGAAAACGAACTAAGAATATCAATTAATTCACTTTTCCTTCAAACAAATTCCCTCTCTATATCTCTAGTTAGTGTAGAACGCGAAACGGGTTCATTCGACAGATTTAATCGTTTAAGAAGAAGTGTTTGATCCTCATTTTCGACAATTCTTAGTGGTTGACCCGTCATAATAACCCATTCCGCAACCCACGCCCTAGCTTGTTGTGGAGTCAAAGGACTTACCTTGGCCGGATCCGTGGCGGTGGGATCCCGGGCCGGATTGCATACATCGAGGTGACGTTTGAGGTGGCTTGTTCCGTCGGATCCTTTTCCGCCAATAGAACGGTTGCACGCTTTGCACAAGGCTCTAACATCATGCTTTCCATTCGCTAAAAGATCACCTTGGATGCGGTGGAAAAAATTTCATACTTCGGATTTGACCTTCCCCAAAGCTAAAACAAATTGAGGAGGCGCGGGAGAACGTGCGGTCACCGATTCACTACGTTGTCGCATCGACGATTCCGGTTGTGACTCGTCGTGTTGGAATAAGTGGTCGTTGAAATTTAAATCCAATTTTGGCTCTTCTTGGTTTTGGGCATGATTGACTTGAACGTTGTACATGGAATCGGCGCCTTGGCTCGGGGTCATCTCCGTATTCCCCTCGATATCCTTAGGAGTTTAAAAAATAGAAGCATGATAAAAAATTTGTGGAATATAATCGCTTTGCTCGGTTCTAGGTAATCTACGACCCGATAGACTACTTCCTTCGTTTTGACTAGCCATGATAATTTAATTTGAGAACTGTGACTAATTTAATGTCTGATATATGCTAATAAAATGAAACTAGCTAATCAAATAAGGCTACGGATAGATACTAACTAAACTGTATATATGCTAATGTATATGAATAAACTAACTAATTCTATACTATAGTAAATAAAGCTACGGATAAAATAAGCTAATGAAACTGTATTATAAATAAACTAATTCTAAATGCTAATGGCTAAATAAGTTGTAAGTGCTAATGGCTAATTAAATAAACTAACCCCTAAACGTAATACTGTGACTAAATATATGTGACTAAATATGTGTGACTAAATAATGTATACTAATAACAACAACTAATAACTAATAAAATAGTAGGATGAATGAAGAAGTTTAGTGGAGAAATTGAGTGATGGAGAGAGCTTGAGCTTGCAAATTTGAGAAAATCAGAGAGTAGAAGAAATTGGTGTGTTTGAGTTTTTTGAATTGTATAGTATTTATAGATTAAGATGAGTAAATTAATTAACTATTAATTTTATTTTTATGAATCTAGCCGTTTAAATAATTAATTACATTATGAAATTATTAATTTTATTTTTTTGGAGTTAAAATAGCCGTTTCTTACGTTAAAATGGCAAAAAAGACGCTATTACCATCAATCTAGTACTTATACCTACCCATTTTACTTAATTTGTGTCAGCCCTCCACTTCATTTGGTACTTTTCCAACGAATATAACTAAAACACGCTCAGCCGTTGGATCGTTTGATCCAACGGTTCACTTAAAAAAAAAAATACAGCCTGCAGGCCCGCAAGCACCTCGGGCTGCGGGCGGGTCAGCTCGTTTCACTTCGGGCTTCAGTGCCCGCGGGCCCAGACGACTGGAGACGGGTGGCAGACTGCAGTGGCGGAGCCAATATTTTAATTTAGGTGGTGCCTTATATATTTTTTAAAATCAATCATACAATTAGCAACAATCAATAACGTTATAACCTCTATATATATAAAGAAAAATATATAACGACTTACCCTAGTAAAATAAGACGCCGCGTTTTTATTTTCGGAAGTATTGCATTATAAACTTATCGTTGGTAGAAATAGAAATATCCAATCGACTAGTATTCAATACAAAATTTATCTATATTTTTATGTATAACATTTTTAATAATATAATAGGCGAGTATAAAAATGTATCTATATATTTTAATAACTGAAAAGAAATAAACAAAAAAAAAAACCTTAAAGAATGAAAAACAAAATATGACTAGCCCTGTAGCCCAAGACTCGAACTCAAGTCCTTTCTCTTAAAAAGAGAGACTTGGGAATAACACTTTGCCAATTGGGCCGAATGCTATTTGACTTCTTAATATGAGCAAATGGAATATTATAATGATATATAATATTTTTTTAGTTTTGCTTAAACACTATTATTTTAATATTTTTCACGTTTTCAAGTGGTGTCCGGGCGTACACTAGGCCCTACATAGCTAAGCCACTGGCAGGCTTCCTTGGGCCCGCCCCCGTCTGCACAGGTTTACTTGTTAGGGTCTATTCTAATGAGTAGTGAGTAAAATAATAATAAAAAGTGAAAAGAAAAACAAAGTATAAAAGAAAATAAAATAAAAACTGATGCCATCACATGTCAGAAGAAAGAAAGAAAAACGTGAAGAGAAAGGCATGTGGGACTAGGGGTGCAAGCGGACCGGTCCGGATGCGGTTTAAAACCCGCATTTCTGGGTTTTATTTGCACCCCTATGTGGGACCATATTGCACACTGTTCATCGTCTTCCCCCAATAAAGTTTCCGATTTTTTCTTTTAAAAAATTCCATGATCGAAAAGCATCCAATTTTTACACTGTATTTGGCGATAATCGGTTGATAACCACCTTATCAATTTTTGTAATTTTCGAGCGAAAAGTCATAAAACGATAACTAATGTGGTCGAGTATTTACAATAACTACCGGTAAGACCGAAAATCGCTAATAATCGACGATTATCGTCGAGAGGTCGAACCTTGATATTATCAACAAAGTAATATATTATAGGGTTAATTGCGGAAAAAAGACTCAACCCTCGGTCAAATGCTTTGATGTGTACACAACTTTTGTAAATGGCGGAAAAAGTATCCAAACTCGGCATTTGGGAGGACCGAGAATATTCGTCCATGTAGCTATTAGCCTTTTCCACGTGGCATTCCACATGGCACTTGGTCGCCACGTGGCATGCCACGTAATTTTTATTTTATAAAATCTTAAAAATATTGTTTTTTTTAAAAGAAGCTTTTTGAATTTTTTAAAAAATTAAATTATTTTTCCATAATAAAAAAAAATAAATATTTAAATTTAAATATTCATTGTTGTTTTTATTATTAAATATAATTATTCATTTTAGAAAAGTGGATCAAACGAAAAAAAAAATCACCGTTCACGATTCACTCAAGGCCCGCCTCCGATCCGGTTCACTGGTGAAAAGAAATCGGTTAATATGTTTAACAACAATAACCAATAATAATCATATGATTATTTAATGACAATTTTTTAAACATATAAAATGCAAACACAAAAAAATATCATGCAAATAAATAAAAATAGTTGTTCGTTAAATATAAATAGACTACTATTTTTTTTAATAAGTGGTGTGTATTTAATTATGTCTCGAATTTTAAAACATTATGTATGTGTTTATTTTTTATTTTTATTAAACATATAAAACAATTTTATTCTACGCGTGGACAGGATCGGAAACGGAGTTCAAGTGAACCGTGAACGGTGATTTTTATTTTGTTCTACCCACGTTTTTAAAAATAAATAATTATAACCAATAATGAATATTTAAATTTAAATATTAATTATTTGTTATTATTGGAAAAAATAATTTTTATTATAAATAAAAATATAAAATAATTTTGTATAAAAAATAAAAATATTTTTTAAAAAATAGTTATTTAAAAAGTAACAATTACGTGACATGCCATGTGGCATGTCACATGGCAAAGGTTGATTGCCACATACATAGATTTTCTCGGTCAACTCCCAAATGCCAAGTTTGGGTACTTTTTGCCACCATTTATGAAGGTTGTATACACATCAGAGCATTTGACCAAAGGTTAGGTCTTTTTGCCGCAATTAACCCTATATTATATATAAACTATGAAGGACCGACTTACGGTGCACTCCGGGGACGAGGTGTTCCATGCTTATTTGCGTCTTTTGTGGTGAGATGCCGGAAGACTCCCTCCACGCTGAGTGGAGTTGTGACAAGGTTCAGACGATTTGGGAGTGCTCATCGCTCCAACAATGGGTTGAAAAGACGAGCCCGGCCCAGTTTAAGGATATTTGTCTTCGGCCGCTCGATACCCTCACAACGAAGGACTTGGAGTTGTTTTGTGGGATTAATTGGGCGGCATGGAGTGATCGCAACGACCGGATATTCAATCACCGCATACAAAGCTCGACCTCGTGGGTCAAAAAAGTGGCGATTTGGTTCACGAGCTTTCATAAGAGTAACCGCACCACAGAGACCCTCGTGAAACCCAACCTGGTTCGACAACGTTCTTAAAGTGTAGAGGCTAATGATGGCTTGAAGCTTAATGTGGACATGGCATGGGAAAAAGCTTCGGGACGAGCGACACTTGGTGTGATTGTCTGAGATCACCGCGGGAACCTCGTTGGGGTCAAGGCTTTGCTCATTGACGGAGTAGACTTGCCATTAACCACGGAATGCCAAGTAATCTTCTATGGGCTTCACTTTGTCAAATATCAAGGTTGGCGGGTGACGGAGGTGGAAACCGACTGCGAAAAAGCCTCTTTTTTGGCGAATGGGGCGAACTTTAATTGCTTGCAAGGTCCGATCTTGGCGGGCATTGATGCCATAGCCCGGGAGGTCGATCTATCCGGTGGATGTCGTTGGACTCCAGATCTTGTAATGAAGTAGCGAATCCTGTTGCTAAGTCCCGCCTCTCGGATCTAATTCCCGATATGTGGTCGAATAGATTTCCCGAGTGGCTTGTAATCCCCCTTCAAAGCGACTTGATCCCGTGTTTCCATATTTAATGAAGTTTTCTTATTATGCAAAAAAAAAAAAAAAACTACGAAGGTGTATAAACAAAAATTAATTTATCTCAATTCAACTATACCAATTATATATATATATATATATATATATATATATGCTTATTCACATAAAGAAATCAAAAAGTAACATGCCTCACTTGAAGATTAAATTAAGTATATAGGTCAACATACTTTCAAGTTCTTATTAATAGAAAAATAATTTTCTTTATATACATGTATATACATAAATGATAAAACCATCATTTTTAATAAGTGTTAAAACCTGATCCTCACACTAAGCTTCCCGGAAAGGGAGCAAATCGCGTATGAGAAATACACCCTCGAGAAGATCCATAAGGAAGTAGTCAACGCGTACATCAGCTTCAAAGGCTACACCCTCCCGTGCCTTTGCCGCGGGTCTCGCACGCAACATTCTGTGAGACCAGAAGTCTCTATGAAATCACACTAGTTATATTCACATTGCGGTGTGGTTGGGCGACACACATGGCCGACCCAGACTTTAGAGGGCCCCTAGACGAGATAATTTTGTGGCTCTTAGTAAAAAATACATATTTTATTTTAAAAAAGATTACTTTTATTCTAACAGGAAAATTCACATGTAAATAAATTAGTATGTGATAAAATTTAAGTTTTAATTAATTTTAAATTTAAAATTCAGATGTGATAAAATAAATGATACAAAAAAAAATAAAAATCATTCCTGGTTATATTCCTTTGATGATAAAAAACAGTAGACGATGAAAGTTAGTAAATTATGAAATAAAGGCAGCATCATATCTTTCATGACATAATTGTTATTTTATATTATAAATTTATTTATAAGATGATTTTTGCATAATTGAGAAAATAATATTTAGTAAAAAAATCGAGAAAGTGTATTATTTCTAGGTAGATTTGCAGATAAAAAATGTAATTTATTGACATTTTAGATGGTACGACGGTCTAATGAGTACACTCTTGGATGATGATTGATGAGTGTGTGTAAAGTGGGGCCAGCGGTAAATGAGGGTGTCACGTGGTTTCTAGAGATGGTGCCGTTTGGTAGACAACTTAAACCGTTTTTGTTTTCTTTATTCAGAATTTTATAGTAGTAGTGTAAAAGACTTTTGCAGTTGTTTTGAAATAACTGTTTGGTACACATTTCTGTTTTTTATTTTTTAAAAATAAAACAACAGAATAATTGTTTGGAATTCAATTTGATTTTTTTTTGAAAAATTAAATATTTAATAGATTAATAAAATATAAAAATATTATTACATTAATAATATAATAACATAAATATCATGTTTAACATATCAAAGTTATATACTATATAGTCTAAATAATCAGGTTTAACATGCATCAAAAGTAAAATATCCCATGCATTTTATTCTATTATTTTTCACCAACATTATATTAAACATAGTATTCGCGTGAATTGTATATTCACCACAATAGGTCGTCCGCATTCATTTTTCTAGAGTCATCACACAAGTAATTTATGTCCCAACATCACATAGGTCAAGTCAGATTGGCATCGGCACCGGCACCGGTGTCGCAGTTAGCGTTGGTGACTCAGTTGACATCGAGATTTTGAAGGTTCAATGGTGAAGTTTAAAGGTGAAAATTTGGTATCCGTTTTCTGGTTTTGTTTCTGTTCCGGTAACAATCCCAAATCTATTTAAAAAAAAAATACAAGAAATTTAATTTAAACCCAAGAACTGGTACTTCTCGGTTCCCATTTTTAGAACTGAGAACCATAAACGATGCCCTAAACAAATATTCCCCTGTTTTTGGTACCGGTTTTGATTTTAAACTACATGTCATTTTTTTAGTTTTTAGTATGTCATTTTAGTGAATTTTAGTATGTCATTTTAGTAAATTTTAAACTTTTATTGTCGTTTTTAACTATTTTTAATTTTTAAAAATACATGTGGTTTTTAAGACAAGCAATTTTAAAACCGAAATCGGTACAAAAATAAAATTCCGTTTCTTCGGAACATTAACAAAAAAAAAAAGAGTTATTTCCCGGTTCCCGGTTCTAATTTTACTCCTAATGAAGTCGATAGAAATAAGGAGTGATGAAAGAAAAAACTGAGTGAAAAAAACAGAAAACAACAAAAATCTGTATTTGAAAATCCTTAAGAAAAACAGAATAAAACTTGAAATGTTTTGGAGTTCAGTTTGACGAGTTACATACCAAACAGTCATTTATTTTTCTCAGTGTAACTGTACAAGTTAGAAAACTAAAAAACTGTTTTCAAGTTGTGTACCAAACACAGGTAACAAGGTTTTGTTCTCCAATAGTAAAACCAATGTTTAAAATGCCGCTTGCCGATGTCGTTTTGTATTTTCAGTTTTACGGATATATCGCTTGCCGATGGATAAATGGTAAAAAAAGGGCATGCCGCATATACCGCATGGCGATGGAGTTTTCGACGGATATTTTGTAAAAAATATTTGAGTATTTAAGCAAGATATTTATATAGGTTCAAAACTACATATTTAATAAATACAAGAAATAATTGCATAAAACAAAACACATTTGTAACTTAAATATGTAGGTGAAATGTATAATGTTAAGTCACTTTATTAGTTGAAGTGTATAATATTAAGTCAAATTATTATGTGAAGTGAATATGTATGTTAAGTGTGTAATATTAAGTGAAAATGCATGTTAGTTGTATATGTATGTTAACAAATTTAATATTAGTTGAAGTGTATAATATTAAATGAATATGTATATTAAGTGTATATGTATGTTAGGTGAAGTTAGTATGTATGCTAAGTGTATAATATTATTTAAAGTGTATAATATTAAGTTAAATTATTAGGTGAAGTGTATGTGTATGTTAAGTGTGAATGTATGGTGTTAGTTGAATATCAAAAAGTCCCACATTGACTTAAGCAATTGACAGAATAAGTAATATCAGGTCTTGTTATAATTAAGTAGAGCAGCCGACCAATAAGTCTCCTATAAGGTGTTGGATCTTCAAGGATTTCACCGGTTTCAGAACTGAGAGCTAGATTAGGTTCTATAGGAGTTTTAACCGGCTTGCAGTCTACAAACTCAAAATCAGACAATAACTGCAAAGTATATAATCTTTGAGATACATTTATACCTGTTTCATTTCTGGCTATCTCAAGCCCGAGGAAATACTTGAGATTTCCTAAGTCCTTCAACTTGAAGATGTTAGCCATATCGTGCTTAACATTGTTGATGATATGAATGTTTGGATCAGAAAGAACAATATCATCAACATATAATAATAAAGCAATGAAAGTATCACCTGATCCTTTGATAAATAGAGAATAATCACTTTTAGATTGAATGAATCCTAACTTGGTAATCTCAGTAGTGAATTTCACATTCCACTGTCTAGAGGCTTGCTTAAGCCCATATATGGATTTATTGAGCTTACAAACAAGTTTCTGGGATTGATCGAACTCCACCTGAGGAGTGTAACCTAAGGGCATAGTCATGAAAACTTCCTCTTCCAGATCCCCGTTAAGGAAGGCATTGTTTATGTCCAGATGAGTCAGAAACCATTTATTTGCAGCGGCCAAAGCTAAAAGGAGCTTAACGGTGACTAATTTTGCAACAGGGGAAAATGTGTCAATATAGTCAACTCCATGTTGTTGATTGTAGCCTTTAGCTACAAGACGTGCCTTACGTCTAGCCAAAGATCCATAAGAGTCGAATTTATTCTTATATACCAATCTGCAACCGATTGCTGTCTTATTTACAGGAAGGGGCATTATGGTCCATGTATTGTTTAAAATCATGGCATCAATCTCTTCCTTCATAGCATCTCTCCAATGGCTATATTTATTTTCTTGATGAAAATAATGAGGTTCTGCATCAGCAGTACAAGAAAAAACAAAAGTTTTATGTCCTTTGGAAAGATTTTCATAAGAAATTAGGTTGGAGAGAGCATGAGGAGAGATGCCATGATGTTGAACAGTAAGACCACAGTGAAAATCCTCTAAATAAGCAGGTCTTTTAGAACTTCTGGTATATCTTCTAACATGCTCAATGTTCTCAGAAACTTCCTCTGAATGATCAGTTTCAGCCAGAAGGGCAGAACTGTCATTTTCGTGATCATTAGTAGAAATGGTTGATTCATGAAAAATGCTTGATTGACCACATTTCTCCATGACATCAGTATTAGTGAGATTATTTAAAAGAGGTAAAACAAGCCCATCAAAAGGACTGCTAGTGATAGGAGCTGAGTTTTCAACATGATAAGGAAAGATATGTTCATGAAAAACTACATCACGAGAGATAAAAAAAATATTTTTGTCTAAATCGTAGAGTCTATATCCTCTGTAACCTGTAGCATAACCATCAAAAACACATCTTCTTGCTCGAGGCTGGAATTTAGTCCTATGTGCTTGTAAGGTTGAAGCAAAAGCTAGACAACCGAAGTTTTTCAAAAATTCGTAATTAAAGGCTTTTTGATTCAAAACAACATAGGGACTTTTCCCAGTAAGAACGGAAGATGGTGTTCTGTTTATTAGAAAGGTTGCAGTCAATAAACAGTCTGACCAAAAAATAATAGGTACCTTGCTTTGAAAGAAAAGAGCCCGTGCAACATTGAGCAAATGTTGGTGCTTCCTTTCTGCCACGGAATTCTGCTGTGGAGTCTCCACGCACGAGTGTTGATGCTGAATTCCCAACTTACTAAAGAGTTCTGTAAAGGTGAGCTCGTGCGCATTGTCAGATTTAAAATGCTTGATCCTAGTGTTAAACTCCCTTTCTACCATGACAATAAATTTTGGAACAACAATATGTACATCAGACTTACTAGTCATTAAGTAAATCCAAGTAAAGCATGAATGGTCATCGACTAGAGTTAGAAAATATCGAAAGCCATTATGAGAATATTCATGGAAAGGACCCCGTATATCACAATGAATGAGATCAAGAACATTATTAGAAATGTTTTTATTGGATATGAAAGGCTGCCTTTTTTGTTTTGCTATAGGACATACACTACAAGGTTCATTCTGATCATGAGCAGAAAAATTTAAAATGCCCTTCAAAGGAGCGAGAGCCTTGTAAGATGGATGTCCATTCTAGAGTGCCATAATTCTGCACTCACTTTATTACAACGAAAATCTAAAACATCGAGTTCATTGTGATCTAAAATGTACAATTCGTCTTGTACATTACCCCTGCCAATCACCTTCATCTTGGCAATATCCTGTATCAAGCAAGTATTGTCAGTAAAACTAACCCGACCACCTGTATGTGTGGTCAAAATTCTGACTAAAAGTAGATTAAACTTGAAGCTAGGAATCAATAACACATCATATAAGGTGATTAGAGAATTGATATTAATATTTCCATAGAAAAAGACTGGTATAACCTCTTCATTGGGAAGGGTTACTGTTGAATTTTCTAGAGATTTTAAGCAACTAAAATCATTTTTATTGTTGCTTATATGTCTAGTAGCCCCAGAATCAATTATCCATGAATTCTTAAGATCAGATTTACTCTTAATAACACGCATATAGTTGAGGGAACCTGTACTGAAAGTGGCAAGGTTCACTGAGGTGTTGGATTCATGGTCTTTGCTCGAGTTCGTCATGCGCTCAGACAGCATAACAATGAGCCTCTGACACTGTGAGTTCGTCAGGTTATCCAGTTCTGCATTTTGATCATCAGGCTTGTTGATCTTCATATCAACAGCATTGCTTTGGGCCCTGAATCGAGATTGCCCCCCGGTGGATATCCATGGAGCTTGTAACATTTGTCTACCGTGTGCCCCACCATTTTACAATGTGTACAAAATGGCCGATCTTTTCCTTTGTAGGGCCTTCGTTGTCCAGCCTCTTCCCTTGTAGCCATGGCCATAGTAATAGCTGAACTTATTGATGAAGAGTCTGACCCAATGGACCTTTGCCTTTCTTCTTGGACACACAGAGCAAAGATTTTGTTGATGGGAGGAATTGGATCAATCAACAGAAGCTGACCACGTATGGAAGAATAGGAATCATTGAGCCCCATGAGAAATTGCATTCCATATTTTGTATTGTAGTAATCGGTGCAGATCTTCGAGTTGCATTGTGGCTTGAAATCGTTTAATTCTTCCCAGACGGATTTCAGCTTGGTGAAGAAGGAAGAAATTGAGTCTTGGCCTTGCCTGAGATTCGCCAGATCACGCCTCAGTTCAAAGATCCTAGGCCCATTGCTCTGCCTGAATCTCTCCCTGAGATCGTTCCAAATTTTCGAAGTTGTGTTTCCAAAGAGAATAGATCTTGTGATCTCCTTAGAGACTGAATTCAGCAACCAAGCCACTACGACATTATTATTTCTGATCCAAGAATTCACTAGCTTCTCATCTTCTCCAATCGGTTTCTCGATCGATCCGTCGATAAAACCAATTTTGTTCTTCACTGAGAGAGCTATTAGGATAGATCTTGACCAGGAGGCGTAATTATCTCCATTAAGAAGCTGTGAAACAAGTACTGCACCAGTATTGTCTGAATGGTGAAGGTAGTAAACACTGAGAGGATCGTCGATCGGAGCCTTCTCCATAATCCTCTTGACGATCGCATTCTTCTTGTCGCCTTCTTCCATGATTAAGCAATGGAAGTTGGTACAGATGAAGACGAAGTAGAGGAGAGAGTGAACCTGAAGATCGAGGAGCTTTGAACCAGTCCGAGAATGGAGGATCCGTGTCTTTGCTCTGATACCATTTCAAGAAAGCTTTGCTTTCATGTGAGCTTTGAATCGAGCTCTTGAGAGAGAGAGAAAAGAAGAATGAATTTTATTGAATGAATGGAATAATGTTTACAAGCTAAGGTTGTATAAATACCAACCGAAACAACTGATCAAAATGACAAAAAAGGCCTTATCAGAGCTTTATTAATCAACTCAATGACCATCGTCAAAGAGTCAGTGAAAACGACATGTATATACAAAGAAAGCCAATAAACGACATCTGCTCCTGCAAAACAGATTAGACAAACGACAAAGAAGTATAGAAGCAGAGATAGAACTTGAAGAAATGACCGGCATAAGTACCAAAGTTTATATAACTTTAATAGCCATGATTATAGGATTAAAATTTTACACAGAAAAATCAAACTCGTGTAACGAAGTGCTTTTGAATGTTTATTTCCATAATGATGTAGATGGAAACCTAATAACCAAGAACACGTCTACGAGTAATCGATATAATTAATCCAGATATTATCACACAAGAACAATACCAAAATTTCCTCGGATTCTTTACTAAACACCGATTGCAAGCCGCTGCAGCAACGCCGATCGCGAATGAAGCTCCCGCGCGATTTCCTTCGCTGCCAAGCTGCTCCCGCGAAGTTGGCTTTCACCGAATCCTGCTGGAGAAATCCCTACTGTTTTCCTGTGATTTCAATCAAGGAATATCACACAAATACTCTGGTTTTCATTCTCAATGATCGAAGGAATTTTCTGAATGTCAATCTCCCTTTTTATTAGATGTTGAGAGGGTTTAAATACCTCTAGGATTTGCTAAAATAGGTCCCCATAATTAATGGAAATTGCACGCAAAATAACAAACTTAAAACAAATAAAATAAATTGCATAACATAAACCTAAAAATATATAAAAGCTCGTCTTCAACGATGGCGTGTGATCGGTCCCGAGCTTCTTCAAAGGCGAGTCCGAGTTTGTCGGTATCACATAGAATGAACTTTATCAAACTTAAAGACCTTAGACAAGCATTCGCTAGTTGAACTGAGCCTGAACATCACAACAAGCTAGTTTTATGCTTTTTCATTGAGAGAGTTTTACTCGGTAAATGTTAGTATATAGTTAGCCACGTCATGTTACTGTAACGAGTTTGTTAGAAGCTGAGGTCAGCAATCAGTTACACGCTGGCCAATCACAAGCTCACAACTCTCATGTATATATACTATACATTTGTATGTCATAAAATCAATCAAGATCTTCATCTTCTAGATCTGATATTTTCTCTCTGTAAGCTCTCAAAGTCCTTTATGGTATCAGAGCCCTAGACGATCATGGTTGCCACAAACTCATTTTTGTCGCGATCGTCTCTTTCTTCGATTCCTTCTACTCTGAGCACTCTCACGATCCGACTTGATCGGACAAACTACTCATACTGGAGGTTGCAAGTTCTGCTTGCCGTAGAGGTTCACGGACTCGAAGGAATCCTGCTCGGAGTGGATGCATGTCCACCACCAACGATCGCTATTGACGGAAATCCTGGAGGTTTGTCGCCAAATCCAGCGTATGATGCATGGCGTTGACTGGACAAGTTTCTTGTGCTCTGGCTCTTCCAATCGATGACAGAGCCGATGGTTGGCCATGTCGGAAGGTGCAAAAGCTCGAATGTGGTATGGAAAACTCTAGAACAGCTTTTCTCGTCCACCTCTAGAGCTAGGCTTCTCCAACTCAAAATGCAATTTCAATCGACCAAGAAAGGATCGATGTCGGTTGACGAATACATTCTCAAAATGAGATGCATTGCTGACAGTTTAATTGCGGCTGGTCAGTCAATCACCGACGATGATATTATCTTGCAGCTCCTAGGAGGTTTTGGATCCGATTATGAGTCGGTCATTGTGAATCTCGCTGGGAAAGATACACTCACCTTACCTGAACTGCATTTCACCTTGCAAGCACATGAGTCGCGGCTTGAATTGTACAATTTCGGAATTGAAGCGTCTATGGAGCTTCAACATCCGTCAGCGCATTTTGCTTCCAAGAAAAGCTTCAACCAGAGCTATGGAAGTAGCTCTAATCAGTCATACGGTACCAATCCAGCCTTTAATAGAAGTTTCCCAGCCTCGCGCGGTCACATGAGTCGTGGCAGAACCTCTGCATATCGTGGAGGAAGAGGGAACTATGGAAACCGTGTGGTTTGTCAGTTGTGTGGGAAAACAGGCCATACGGTGATCAAATGCTATCATAGATTTGACCAGAACTTTGGCTGTCACCCAAGCGCAAAGGAAAGTGATCAAGGCTTGAACAACGGGCGTCAACAACCCCAAGCTTACTTGGCGCACTCGGGAGACAAGGCTAAGTGGTTCATGGACAGCGGAGCGACAGACCATGTAACCCCGAATGAAGACAGCTTCACACAGAGACAAGACTACAACAGAACAAGCAAGCTTGTCGTAGGTAATGGCTCTGCTCTTCCAATCTTAGCCCTTGGAAATTCATACTTGGCTACTCATAGGAAAAGAAAACTAAAGCTGCTAAATATGCTTCATGTGCCTAGAGTAAAGAAAAATCTTATGAGTATTTCCAAACTTACAAATGATAACAATGTAACCGTAAAATTCTGCTCTCAATATTGTGTGATCAAGGACAAATTGTCGAAGGAGATTCTCTTGCGAGGCAATCATGAAGACGGCCTCTACAAGCTGAGAACTTGGCAGGAATGTCAACACAAGGAACCGAGTCAAGACCTCCCAACAACCAGCAAGAATAAGGACAGTTTGTCTTCAAATCCCAATCTGTTTACTGTAGAAAGTATAGAGCAGACAAAAGTTTGGCACAATAGATTGGGACATGCCTCTAGTTCTGTTTTAAATGATGTACTTCGCATCGTAAACAATAAATCTGTCAATAAAGAAATGCCACTTTGTCATGCATGTCAGCTTGGTAAATTACATCGTACGTATCTAGGCCGTTCTCATCCTAAAACGAGCATACCGTTTCAGCTCGTGCATACTGATTTGTGGGGGCCTGCTCCTGTTCTTTCTGAAGAGGGATTTAGATACTACATAATCTTTGTAGATGATTTTACCAAGTTCACCTGGATTTTTCCTCTCAAGTCAAAGTCAGAAACTCATAATGTGTTTAAACAATTTCAAGTGTTCATTGAGAGGCAGTTCGATACTCGAATCAAAGCCATTCAATCTGACTGGGGAGGCGAATTTCGCCCACTTCAAGCTATTCTAAAGCAGCTCGGGATGGTTTTTCGACATCCTTGCCCCCATGTTCATAAACAAAATGGCCGAGTAGAGAGGAAACACAGACACGTCACGGAAATCGGTCTGACGCAGCTAGCTCAAGCTGATATGCCGCTTCATTACTGGTGGGATTCGTTTGTCTCTGCAACTTATGTTATCAATCGTCTTCCTACCCCTGTATGTCAAGGCAAGTCACCTTTTGAACTCTTATTCAAACATAAACCAGATTATTCATTTCTGAAAAGCTTTGGTTGTGCTTGTTTCCCTCTCCTTAATCCCCTACAATAAGCACAAATTTGATTTCAAGAGTGCTAAATGCCTATTTTTAGGATATAGCCCTTCTCATAAAGGCTATCGATGTCTCCATTCCTCTGGCCGGGTTTATGTTGCTAGAACAGTCGTGTTTGATGAGACCTTATTTCCTTACTCTTCAATGTTCCCCAAAATACCCTTGACTCATTCTTCAACCAAATGTCCCCAAATAGAATATCGAATTCCTAACGTTCAATTACCACAAAGTCCACAAGACACTAGCAACCTAGAACCTCTTGTACCCACTGCAACTCCAGCTCTAATCCCTGAGACCATACTCCAACACACAAATCCCCACTTTACACAAAACCCTCATATTCCTAGCTCAACCACTACAGAATCTCTCCCAGAAACTCTTTCACCTTCCTCTCATATCATCCCAACTGATACTTATCCTATGCAAACATGATCCAAATCCGGAATCTATAAGCCAAAGATTTTCAGTGCCGTCCTTACAAAGCAATCTGGTTTCCCTGAACCGCAGACCGTTAAAGCTGCCCTTCAGGATCCTCTCTGGAAAACTGCAATGCAGACTGAAATTGAGGCTCTAAATAGGAATAAAACATGGACTCTAGTTCCACCTGAACTTACCATGAAAGTGGTATCAAATAAATGGGTGTTTAAGAGCAAGTTTAAGGCAAATGGATCTCTCGACAAGCTTAAAGCTCGGTTAGTCGCCAAAGGCTTTCAACAAACTGCCGGGATCGATTTCAATGAAACTTTCAGTCCGGTCATTAAGGCCTCAACAATACGCGTCATGTTTTCTCTTGCAGTCACGAATGGCTGGGAAATTCGTCAAGTTGATATTAACAATGCGTTTCTAAACGGGGAGCTGCAAGAGAAAGTGTTTATGAAGCAGCCTGAAGGTTTCATCGACGCCAACCACCCTTCATATGTATGTCAGCTTAACAAAGCTCTGTATGGCCTGAAACAGGCCCCGAGGGCCTGGTATGAGAAACTCAAAGCTGTTCTCGTGAGTTGGGGTTTCCGCAACAGCATTTCCGACACCTCACTATTTTTCCGCACGGTTAATGGGCAAGCTATTTTGCTCTTGGTTTATGTAGATGACATATTAATCACCGGAGCTGACATCTGTGCCATAAAGTCTCTCATTACTGATCTTCACTCTAAGTTTGCCTTGAAGGATCTTGGCCAAGTTGATTACTTCTTGGGGTTTGAAGCGACGCGACATGATGCAGGTCTCACACTCACACAAAGCAAATATGCTCGTGATTTACTCCAGAAAACCAACTTGGCTAACTCTAAAGCTCTAGCAACACCAATGTGCACGACTAACTCGCTTGCACTCAATGACAGCCCTCTCTTTCACCAACCCCTCGTCTACAGGAGTACCATTGGTGCCCTTCAGTACCTGACAATGACGCGTTCAGATATCGCGTTTGCCGTCAACAAACTTAGTCAATTCCTGCAAGCACCCACTGTCAAACATTGGATCGCCTGCAAGCGAATTTTGCGTTACGTCAAAGGAACAATTGGTATTGGTCTCTCCTTCAAGCCATCGTCCTCTCTCACACTTGAAGGATTCTCAGATGCCGATTGGGCGACGAGTCTTGATGACCGCAAATCCACCTCGGGTTTCTGTGTTTTTCTCGGCCAGAACCTTATTACTTGGGGCTCACGTAAACAGCGTGCGGTTTCGCAATCCAGCACGGAGTCCGAATATCGTGCACTGGCCTCGACGGCTACTGAACTCATTTGGCTGAAGTCTCTTCTAAATGAAATCGGCATTCCACTACGCGATGAGGTTCCCGTTCTCTGGTGCGATAATAAAGGTGCTCAGTCCCTCGCTCAAAACCCGGTCTTCCACTCATGCACGAAACATATCGAATTGGATGTCCATTTCGTTCGGGACCATGTAGCTAAAAAGAGGCTGGATGTTCGCTATGTCCCCACAATTGAGCAGACTGCGGATGTGTTCACCAAGTCCTTGCCGGGTCCCCGATTTACTTACTTGTTGCACAAGCTTCGTCTTCACTGTCCAACGCCTGACCCTGCAGTCCTTGAGGGGGGATGTTAGTATATAGTTAGCCACGTCATGTTACTGTAACGAGTTTGTTAGAAGCTGAGGTCAGCAATCAGTTACACGCTGGTCAATCACAAGCTCACAGCTCTCATGTATATATACTGTACATTTGTATGTCATAAAATCAATCAAGATCTTCATTTTCTAGATCTGATATTTTCTCTCTGTAAGCTCTCAAAGTTCTTTAGTAAAAATTCTAAAGTGTTGGTGTCACTGAAGACACTAAATTTAGTAAATGAAATTGAAGTTTTATTACTCTTATACTAATTTTCTCTATCGACCCTGTTTTAGCACGTGCCATAATCCCTAGCGTGTATATATATATATTAATCTAAAGATTTTTTACTTCATAAATTATGCCAATATGTTCCCACTGAGCCCAGTGGATAAACACCAATAATAGCACTTGATGATGTATTGAGAGTCTTGAACTAAAAATTACTTAAGCTAACTAAATTTCATTACGTGATCTTCGATATATTTTAATGAATTGTTAGCTTTAGTTAAAAGGGAACAATTCTTATTCTCAGTGACGTATCTTAATCACAGTATTAGATACTAATATTCCAAGAGCTTAATTTTCCATTTCTATTTATCTAAAAGTACAAGGGAATGATTTAATCAATATTACTTTCACGTAGATTCTCGCAAAATCTTTTCAAACAATCTTCATTTATTTATTTTGCAGGTATACATGACTAGTTTCATGAGATAAGGACAAGGATATAGATAGAGAATATAAATATAGAGCACAAAATATATGTATAGATCAAAACATAAGTAGTTATATATTACTTTAACAAGATTAATGTTATTTAAGTAAGAAAAAAAAAGAAGGTTCAAAATCAAAATTACAGACAGTCTCAGATTATGAGATCTCCTCTACATAACCGAGCGACCCTTTTTGTTGCTCTAATATATATATTTCACCCCGAATCTTGGTAGATTCTCTCCTAGAAGAACCGACACAAGAATCTTCTCGGTGTTCATCTAGGAATTAGTCCCACTTGTGTTTGTCGTAGTGACGATAGCTATGGTTTTGAGCGCGCTTGATGAGACTGGCAGCTCTTGGGTTTTGTCGTCTTTTGCCGCCACTGTCGAGGCTATCGGGTCCTTGCTTTTGCCCCACACGACGGTGTAGAGTCCGATGACTATGAATATGGCTCCGACGATACTACACACCAACGAAGATAAACCGAAATCAACAAAACGAACCCGAGCCGATTGTACGAAGAATATTACTAGGTCGAGTTCATATTTTGAAGTTAATTGTCTTGTTATTGTTTAAGTTGAAGATATTTTTTTTCGAGAATATTTTTATAACTAGTTACATATGCATGGTCTAAGTTTGAAAAAATTGGTATTATTAAGAGTAAAAATTTAAGGATAAAATCCGGATCGACCAATGAGTTTGTGGGGATCCTACACGAAATAGTCCTTTGAGGCCTCTCCACGGAATTGAATGTCAATTTTCTATTATTCAAGCAAAAAAGGCCCGAACATATCTAACTGTTTAAGGCATATGTAACTTTGGTGTATGAGTTTTGACACGTCAAAAACAACACATCAATATATAATTTTGTATAATCTTTTTAAGGTTTTCAAAAATTTAGAGGCCCTAGACACATGTCTATTCTGTCTATATCAAGGCCGGTTTTGGCTAAAATATATAGTGATATTGTAGGTTATACCTTCCGAGGTGGACGATTTCGGCCAACACGATGGCGCCGAGAGCGAAGGTGATGATCATGCAGAGAGGGCTGAATGACGTCACGAACACCGGTCCTCTCTCTCTTATTATCATCCCTTGCACGTAATACGCGATTCCAGAGCACACCACCCCCTAACATCGAGCCACGTGTCAATAAGCACCATCCATGTTTGCATAGTACGTACGTTCACATCACATAATTTATTACAAATAAAAGAAAAGAGATTTGGTATAAGATTAGATACTTATATTGTAATATTCTTAATATAATATTGGGAGGTGATTTATTATATATAATATATATAGGAAGATTCTGATCACACCGACAAACATATATCATATATTAATATTCTAGTGAGGGGTGAGTAAGATATGTAACTATTGTCCTCATAATTATCCATTGATCATAAGCGAAAGTTAAATAATTATAATATGTAAAGAATAATAAAGCATGCATATGATATATAAGATCCCAGAAAATAACTCCGATGGCTAATTCCGTTCATATTAAAAAACAATATTTTATTTTAAAGATACACACGTTCTTAATATAATAATAAATATTGAATAATTGTAACCCAACTATTTTTTTTGTTCATATATTACTCAAATTTCATTTTTCCTTTATTCTTATAAAATTTAAATATAACTTCCTAAATAAAATCTTTGGCAAAATAATATTAAATCTTGGTTTCGCGCTATTGATACGAAATTAGTTACTTATGTCGCAAATATAGCCGATGACTTACAGAGTAGACAGCGGCGAGGAGCCGGGAGTCCCAGCCAATGACCCAAACATGAAGGTCGCGTTCGAAGATAAAAGTCACGATTCCGCCTTCCAACACACCCAACAGGCATATCCACGCCGTCAGCGACAGCTCTGCCGGGTATTTCTTCAGCGTAAATGACTGCAGAATGAAGAAGCTCGACCAGCCCGCGCAGCTCCCCACCAGCATGATGGTGCCCAGGACCCAGCGGTGGGCGCCGGCCGGCTCCGAGGCGCCGCCGTGAGCGTGGCCGCCATTGTGGAAGATGTCGAGAATGGGGCCTTTGAAGAGGGTCATCACCATGGCTCCTGAAACCGTGATTACTGTGCCTCCCACCTTCGCGATGCTGTGTATTTTCTTCATGTTCACCGTCTCTAACCTATAATCATTATTATTATTTATTAATTATATGGACAAAATCACATAAATAATGGGGTTAGTATGCGAATATACTGCTAATAATTCAATTAAAAAAATAAAGTAACATGGTGCAAAAGTGCGAAAGCTCTAATGAACACTAGGTAGCTAGCTAATATAAGCATTATCGTTCAAAATAATTGATTAATTTGAATTTATAATTTAAATTTGAACTTGTTTGACCAAAAGTACTGAAGAAATAATCAACGAAGAAGAATAATTAATAATTTTCAGAAAAGAAAAGAAAAAGCTCATTAGGTCGGTTGTTTTTGTAAAGTGATTAAACGATAGACAGTATTAGATAACTTTCATGCAAAATTATTTTCTTTTAAAGCTCAGAGCAAATTGCTATAATACTCATTTTTTTTTTCAAATCTTATACGCTTACCCTACCAAAAAATATTATTTCAAAAAATCGTTGTTTCGTAGTTCATACAACTTTAACAAAAAATAAAAATAAAAATAATAAATTTTTTATTATTACCTGAACATAAGTGCCATTATGAATGTAATTGCAGGTAGGACATTGACAATGGCAGCTCCAAATGTTGCTGAAGTGTACTTCATGCCCAAATTGTACAAGTTTTGGTCAAGCACTGGTCTGTCAAGGTTCAAATATTAAAATTCATTAATTACATAACCCTATTAGGAAATTAATTGAACTATGTATTTCATTGAGAAAAATCAAGCATGAAATATCTTGTGGCAAGAATAATTTAATCATCAAGTATAGTGGGAAACTTAAGGTTATTGGTGAGTTCGAAAGTATTTACTACTTTATTGATTAATTCTAAATTCTTTTAGGAATAGGAAAAAGGTAGTAAATAATTGCGGAGGAATCTATTTTTGATACTATTGAAGGTACCACAAAAAACAAAAGATAGAATCTTTTTTATTATTATTTAATGTTATTTGGTTTTTCTTAAACCAAAAAAATAAAATAAAAATCTAAGCTTGTATAATACCTTAAACAGTTAGAAAACTCAAGTGACATCATTTTGAGATTCTTTTTCATGGCATATGTTCGATAGGAATTAAATGATATCTAATCACTTGATATACATATATATATATATTCTTTATGTATTCCTGGTAATATCACAAATCTATTCTAGTACATATACTCATAGTATTGTGCTCGTATATGCTCTTATGAAGCACATACTATTACATATATAAATTTTATTTTGGCTCGTAGATCATGACTCTTAACGTAAAGTTTTATTTTATGATTTAATAATATATAACAGAAGACTATGCCTAGCTTTTTATTGAGACGGTGTAACTAATTTAATAGACATCATATAGCAGCAATTATTTATTTAACATTAAGATATCTACCTGGCAAAGTTTTTGATCTTTTAGTACGTAATATGCTAATATGGTTACTCAAACATATAAATGGATTATGGAATATTTATGCATGGCATGTATATGTCGACATGTAGCATGGTTTTTATTTATGTATATATAATTATATGTTACTATTTAGTTTTAAAACTCATGTTATGTAGATGCGTCTCTTTCGGGTGGGTTGTATAAGAAAAGACACTAATTAGTGATTATCTACATTATTTCCATTGTGATATATATATATATATATATATGTGTGTGTGTGTGTATCCCCACTATCTGCAATAAAGCATTACTTTCATTACATATAAATCTATTTAAGTACTTCAACTTGTGTTTATGTATAAACAATATTATTAGAAACTTAAAGTTGCTTAATTAGAACAATATCATGGAATATACAGCATAATGTTTGTGCATGGAACAAAGATAAGTGTACGTACTCTTATATTTTTTTAATTAGACCTAGAAATAGATATAGACTTTTTTAGCACGTGAGTCACTTTTCTGATGAATTATATGATATATGTAATATGTTTGTGGCTAAGAAGCTGATTATAGCATTTAATAACTCAGCACTATAGAAACATAAACAACAAAGTTCCATAAAAATGTACGTTTTTAAGTATTATGTGAAAGAATGATGTGTGCTATATATAAGCATGCATTGAATAAAGTTGTCAAGTGAAAAGTCATTACTCTAAGAACCCGAGCAACAATAGCCGTAAGAATATTGGGAGAGTCATCTTTGGCCTGATCTTCCTGCAAATATACAAGAGGAACAGTACGAAAAATTCTATCAGTTTTCAACATAGATAAATGTCTTTATCATATTTACATAGGTAGTACATATATATATTATGTACGGAACTTAACTTTTATAAAACAAAAACTAACACCAATTAGTTAAGTTCCACAAAATAAAAACAAAGTATGAATAACTTTATAAAAAAGAAATTTATAACAACAAAACATTTGCTTTGTGCAAAGTGCCATGCTTAACTTCTCTTATGTATCTTGTATGCCTTTAAATCTTGCGTCCGCGTGTATATGCGTGTTTATATATATATATCTAATTTTATTGGCGCGCTCACACATATATATATATTTGAAAATATTTTTTTTCGTCATTTTTCTGGTGACATGCTCGACAACGGTTTGAATCTTGTCACCGATCAACGATACAAATTTAGATGCCCAACCACCTAAGCTAATCTTATTGACTTGATAGTATATGTGCATGTCTTTGTGTATATACGTAAAACATACATAAGAAATCATTTACCTCTCTAGGAAAAAGGCAAAAGGAGCTATGATGATGAAAGCGACAACATGACGATAGACGGACAAGACGAAGTGGCTCATGCCGTGCTTGAAGGAGACCATGCTTATGATATACATCCCGGCGTATCCAAACTGCAGAGACACAATAGCCAAGTATGGCTTCATCTTCGCAAGTCTTTCGGAAAATTTCCCGTTTGCAACAGTATTGTCTCCCATATTGCTTTACTCTATGTTGTTCACTCGAAATACACAAGCTATGGTGATGATGATCTCTATCAAACTTATACTCTTAGACGGTATTGGTATTGCTCTCCTTGCTTGCCAAATCTCAAACGAGTAATGCTCCTTCTTATAGGAACACAAAAGGTGTAGAAAACCCTAATAGAGAATAAGAGAAATAGTAATAAATAAAAAAGTAAGTACGTGGTCCATGTTAGTACGTAGAACACGTCGAGGCTCTCTCTCCCCCTCTCCTCTCTCCTCTAGGATTCTCTTATCCATATGATGTAAATAAAAATTCCATCTTATTCCAAAGCAAACAGAATCCTCACTGATTATTCTATCAGAATCATTTGTGTTTCATGAGGGAAATATTAAAATTTGGATCTCTTTGCAAATAATGCAAGCTCTATTATTAGTTTTTGTTGCTTTCGCTATGGAAAGTGGGGTTTTGACTCATTGACCCTCGAATGGAGATTAGGTTTAGTGCTTTACAATGACATATACAGCTTATGTGGTAAGTGTTGGTGCTATGAAGAGTGGACACCACTACACAAAACCAAAAGACCAACTTGAGTAATACATCACCACTCTTGATTAACTCTCGATTTACAGCATCATTTTATTCATATAATTATATTCTAAACTTATAATATAGTTTGTGAGTGCGAATGACATGGCTAGGTAAGTTTTTTCTTTTCTTCTTAAACTAATATGATGGTAGTGGGTTGATAAAAGAAATTATTACTTATAACTCTACTTTGTCAAAATGTTTGTAATTAGGGTTTGATACTTATTACCTTTTAAATTAGCCATTTTCACTCCGATGTGTATAAACAGAAAGCTAAGTTAGATTTGGGAAGGAGTTGAGATGCTTAATGGAAAGCAGTGAGCATATAGGCCGTTGCTTCTTGTTTCCATGTTCTACACGCAACAATGCATGTAGGTTTTTATCTTACTAAAATGGTAATGAAGTATACATATATGTAGGTACGAAAAGTACGTATAGTATAGTTGATACGGTTGATAGAGCCGTAGGCTAGGCTATAATATGCTTAAATGTATTCTATCTTGTTTTACTTTACATATACTTAAGAGAAAAAAATCACTTTCTATATGTGTAGTTCGTTTTGGGCTTGCGAATCTCTTTAGTACTATTTAATATTCTCCATATCCTTCTCTTCTCAAGCTCTTTTTCTTAATTTTTATTTTTATATTTTCCTCATTCGAGAGTTTAAAACTCCATGTATATTTTTTCTTTCAAAGTACGGAATTATGACATATATCGTCGCAAATCGTTTGAGATGAGATGATTCAAATATATTATATTTTGTCTCTGGAAATTTTCAAATAATGCATGCAAGCATGATACCTGGGAAAAGATGCAAATACGGATTTATTTACGTACTCAGAAGAACTTACTCATTATAATTGGAAATCATACGATAACTTTTTATTTTGAAGCTAGGACAACTTCTTAGTTTTAAGATTTTTCAACTAAAACACTTAAATATATGAAAAAAAAAAACCCAAGACATTTCATAATAAGTTTGTCAAAATACTTGCGGTACCTTTCAGTTTTGGTCATAACTTATTTTAAATTTACGTCAGACAGATTCAACTTTCATTTTAGAGCTAATATAAAATTCTATTAAGTTATAATATTTGCAAATAAAACACTTAAGTTGACGAAAAGGACTCCAATTTTTTTTTTTTAATTTTTTTATAGCAGAGATGGAGATTTGGATTTTTTTTAGTGATGGAAAAACTAAAAGTGAGTATGAAATAGTGGTACATGCACAAGTTATACACTTCTAAAATTGATAGATTTGGAATTTAGCAACATTGACACACTCATACTCATATGTAAAAATGAATTTTCTGAATCATTATTTTTTATACGAATAATTGAATTAAAAGTGTCCAAATTGTAATAATTCGGAGATAAGAATATCCAACTTTTTTTTTTAATAAGCCAAATACTCAAACAAATAAAATAAAATTGTGCGACCATATAATTTCGTCCAAATGCCGTATCTTCATATAATTTCGTCCAAATATTGTATCTTCCGTTAAGGTTCCGTTAAATGTCAAAGTGAATTTTTTTATCCATACTCTTACACTTATTACACATATTAACATATAAAAAGTGAACTTTTCTCAACTTTCCCAATTGACTATCGAGTACTACTTATACCTCATTTAACAAAAAACAAAAATTATGATATAGTCATCAATCCCATGTGCAAAGGTAAGTTGTGAGATTCTACATTTCCTGAGTAAAAGGATATGCAGTTGAGACTATATAGTTATACGAGATCATATGTGCATGAGACTGTATGGTCGAAGATGCTCAAAAAAATTGATTGTGTACTACTTATGAAAACGAGATATATCTTTTTTTTTTTTTTTCGTAGGCCATTTATAAGAACTCCAGTGTTAAGTGTGCTAGGCCTTGAATAGTTCTAGACTGGGAAATTCACAGGGAGCATGCGAATGAGGACAGATCACTCTAAAAAAATCTGTGTTGGGATGTGGTGATAGTCGTCAATTCGATAGAGCAACTAGAACGTTACAAATGGTATCAGAGCTAGTCCTGTTAATACAGTAACGAAACCGGATCCGGTACTGTTTTTCACAAATCCGGAAAAAAACAGAAACCAGAAATTTCTGGTTCCGTTTTTATCCGGAACCAAAATTTTTGGTTACGATTTTTATCCGGATAGTGTATTCCGGTTCCGGTTTGTTATTATTTTTTTATTTTTTAAAAATAACCGTCAGCTCAAAAATATCAACGGTTCAGATTGAAAAAAATAAAAACGGATTCTGATTTTTTTTGAAAATCCAGAACCAGAACTTTCTGGTTCCGAATTAATCCAGAACCAGAATTTTCTGGTTCTGAAAAAATCCAGAACCAGAAAGTTCTGGTTCTGAATTTTTTTTGGATTTTTACCGGATTTCTGAGTTTCTGGGTACTGTATTTACAGGACTAATCAGAGCTGAGCCCATGTATAAATATTGCTGCATCATTTGAGCAAAGGAGTTTACTGATGGGTTGTTCTTGAGGCTCTGCATGTATGAGACTTTATGATTGTCCGGGATCATACAAGTATGTGATTGTATGATTGTCCCGGCCGGATCATACAAGTATGTGATTGTACTACCAAAGACGTTTGAAATAATTAAGTGGTACGACCTATATTAACAGGATGCATCTCTTTTCCGTAGTTCGTCCATTTAAACTTAAATATGTTGAAAACACTCGTGGTGGCGACAATCCTCAATTCGATAGAGCAATCGACATGTTACAATTATACACTGTCTAAAATTTGATATACGGCGGCACATAGATTATTAATAATAATAAAAAAAATAACAACACTGACACACTTATTGGTATATAAAAAATTTATAATTCTTAGATTCCATAGACCGACTTGTATAGTAAGTCGGTTACCGTGATATCTAGAGAACTTCATATATGTTAGAGAACTTAACTTAGGCTGATAAATGTACATAAGACCATATCTTTAAGATTAATAAGTATATAATAAACACAATATTGGGAGACAAACTCCAATGAAATAAAGTTGGTGCTTTCGAGTTAGGATTCCAACAAAAGAAAATAATTGGTGGATTCCCACCTTAAAATGCGGTACACAAGAAAGACACATAAGAAACAACTCTAGTAGGTAAAAAGTATATATTAGAAAAATACATGTTAGTTTTTTGGTGCTTCATAATTCAAAGCACTCTTGGCTTCCTAATATTATCCACCAAAAATTAACCTAAAGAAAACGAGATATACAAAATCCATTAACTTGATTGAGTTACTGGCGTTCCATTGCATTACAAAAAGGTTTTTATCTCTTTCTTACCAATCATATATATCGATTCTTAGTACCCAATCCCAATGTCATTATTTTCTGAAGGCATATTTTTTTACGGTAAAAATATTTAATAAATATTTAATGCTTATTATTTTTACGGTGAAGTTTTTTATATTTACTATTTTACTTCTTTTTAAAAAATTCACGTTTTCAATCAATGTAATAATTTTTTTTATGAATCATGATATGTTTTTGACACATTTTACTTTAGAGAGATAACTAAAATTCTATTAAATCAATAAAAAAAGAATTTTAATAAGAAAATATAATAAACATTAAAAACTTTGACTATGGAAAAAAATTATACAATTAAAAGTCAAAATACTTAGGCTGCTTTTTACAACTGAGTTAGCTAATACTTCTAATTAATTACATAAGCATTATTTACACATTTACAGATAGAACATACATAGATAATTCCCTACTCATGTCAGATCTGAAAGTTCACTATAAATTTTACAGAATAAAAATGTGTCAGAATTAGCTTTTCATAAGAATATATGGTGATGAATACGATTCCATATCTCTCTCTCTGACATTTTGTTACGACATGCATGGGAATATATATATCACATAGTTTTTAACTGTCATGTGGCCGCAAAAAGGAAAAGATAAACTTGTAACTCGATAAGACATATGCATATTATATATATATATATATATATATATATATATATATATATATTTGATCACAAACACGAACTTAAAAGCAACACTATAAATAGCTTGTGCATATATACGCCATTATCATAAAAATGAAGCTTTCTTTTCATGGAAAATATTCTTATATTCCTTGGCATATATTATGAGCCAGGTACTACGAGTACGACACACCTGAGAATGATATCTTTGGCTTTGCTATGTCAAATCTATTAGGGTTCATATCTTTCGTGAGTTGTGTCCATGAAGCACAAATCAATACTTTGCATTATCGGATAATTTTAATATCATTTTATTTTTCTTCTTCTTATATTCTATTGATCATAGCTTTTGTTTTGATAAACATGAGTCATGTACTAAAGTACATGCATTTCTCTTAAATAAATAATTTTCAGTAGAAACTAACCAGCGTATCGAGCGTGCACACCTTTTATTTATTCTTATAAGAACTTTTGAGTATTTAATTTCATCTTGTTGATATGCTTGATATATATTAATCATGGAATATATATATATATATAGTTCACTTACACGTGCCTTTTACATGCATACACTGTACGAATATCTTTAGTGATGGATAATAAATATGTTCCAATTTCAATGGCTAGTGATATTTGCTCGTTAACGTGTCGTTACTTAAGTTATAATATCTTATAACGCGTTAATCATCCCATCAGAAATTAAAGACATGCTAAAAAAAACACGTAGATTATAATTAAGATATTGTTTTGTATAATATGCTATATACGTACCCTACGAGCGCACACCAATAATTATACTTTCAGTTACATTATCCTGTAGAATTAGAATTGGCTTAATATTATATATATCGTGGAAGTGGAGGGCTTAAACTTTAGATAACCATTTTAGACTAGTGCTTTTTAAAAAATAAATTATATTGTTTTATATATTTTAAGTTAATTGTGGTAATACTCGGCTCTTGAACTCAAAAAATTGTGAATCGAATTTGCAGTAGTAGAGCCCTAAATTTAAATCATTGCATTCAATTGGTACTAGAAAGAAAGAAAAAAATTGATGTGAAATTTATCTGGTCTAATTAATGTGTAGTAGGATGAGTTCTATTACTTTGTTAAAATGCAATTTCGACTTTTGTATTTGATTTAATTATTTTGATTAACCGTTTAGTGAATATAAGTGAAAAATAATAGTGACGTGGCAATATGTATCATTTTACTGATGCGTGTAGTTTTGATATTTATGCCGCCGCGTTCTTATAAAAATAACATTTTTTTTTACTAAAACTTAAATTTAATGCCGAGATATACTTAAAATTCTTATAGAATCAGCTGCACTCAAGTATTATTGCCGTAAAAAAAAGTTAGGAACTAGTTAAGTGCCTCAATTTACAAAACTTGATATGATATTTTTCGAATAATAATAATGATGGATTAGTTTTTACTGATATTAGTAAAAAACTTAGGGGGGTCTTCTTGAAAATCACTAAACAGATGAAAGTAATTCCTTTTTTTGTTTTTCTTCATCTTTTTTCTTCCCCTTCAATTAACATATTCTGACAGCCTAAATTTAGACATTTTATAATTTTTTTTTTTAAAAAGGAAAAAACAAAAAAAACTAAGGGATGCTTATAATGCTTGCTTTCGTAGGATTTTGATACTTCATACTATAGACTGTAACATCAAATTAAAGAGATGACATCTTAGTAAGAAAAAGAAAAGGCAACTAACTATGAGACCATTCATTTAGTTCCTTGAGATAATAGAACACATTTGTAGAAAAGAAGACTTACAAAAAGAAGAAGCACAAATCTAATATACTCCTATCTTTGTAAACCTACAATCTTTATTATACTCGTATGGAATTTATCTAGACATTATATGAAGTTAATTTAAAATTTAGTATAAATCGAATTATATATATAATTTTAAGTTAAATAAATACAAAAAAATCATTGTACAGATTGAAATTAATGTTGGGTTTTTCTAAGATTTGTCATCTCCAGAAACGGAAATTTTCGAGAATAGAAAATAAGGATCTAGATAAATAGATAAATTAGACTTACTTGGAGAGAGAAAGATTTTTCTAGCGTTTACTTTAATTCCTCAAGAACTGTATCTCCGAGTGCTCGTCGCAGGATGCCTTCACGTTGTCGCCTTCACCACCATGCCAACGAGGAGATCACAAGCCGCTCAAGTGTTAGGCCTCTACATAGTCCACAATGTCGCTAACAGAACTTCACTAGGAGAACGGAAATCGCCAGATCCGAATTCTAGTTCTTAATCGGTGATTGAGAATGGACATAGACTCTCTCTCTCTCTCTCTCTCTCTCTCGGGAATAGTAGAATTCAAACTCTCTCTTTGATGTGTGTAATGAGGTGGTCGAATTCTCTATTATAGGGAGAGGAGAATGACTCCATTAAAGAGAATAATAACCATTAAAGACAATGATCTCCATTAATGTGTGTTTTATATAATCGGTAAGTTTCCTTATTTTGAAAGATCTCATCTTATTAAGAAAAGTGATATATGTAATTAATATATTTATTAGTCAACTATATAAATTACATATGATTCTATAATCAATACCTTGAATCAATCGCATTAACTCACGTGGGCCCGCATAAGGTCCAATCTCCATCTTCAGGTACTTATACCGCAAAGGTTCTAACAATTAAAATCGACAAAAAATATGAGATCTGATAACAAAAAGGCGTTTAAGATTTAAAGTGGTCGGATCAGACGGAAAATTAGCTAAAATTTAAATCTCAGCCATACACCTTGTTCAAAAACAAGAAACTTGGATAAGGAAGACCCCAACCGACGATGATGTTACATAATGTGCTTAATAAGTCGATGAATGCCGTAAAAATACATAATGTGCTTATTAAGTCTATGAATGCCGTACACGATTTTGACAAGCTATGTAGTTCAAAACCATATAATTGCATGATTTTATAATGAGAATATGATCTCCATTATTGCTTAATCGCATTTTAAAGGCTAAAGATTACACAAAAAAGTTGCAAAAATGGAAAAAGGCAACAAGCCGAATTGAAGTTGATCATCTTCAAAATGAAAGGCTTAAGACGGACTTTGAGACTTTAAAATGTCCTTATCGCCTAAAGAACCTAACACTTATTATTAAAAAGCAAATGCCTTTAACCAAATTAATTTCGAAATGTCATAATCGCCTAAAAACCTAACATGACAAACTCTAATTGAGTAATTTCTGGATTTGTAACAATCCTTGATCGACCAATTAATAACGTCGTTTAACTTCTTGGCTTGAACGTTTTTAGTACTGGCCCAATCGGAATTTTAGATGATTATCAAGTTAATTAGGCGGTAATTAACTTACATTGAATTGTGAATTTTGATTGAAATAGGAGACATGACATGATTACGAGTAATAAATACAAACACAATCGCTATCACAATAAAGTAATAAATTTGGGTAGAGGTGTCAATTGGGCCGAGTCGGCCCAAGCCCACCATCCCGACTCGCAAAAAATGGTGTTTGCCCCACCCAGTCTCATTATTTTGTGGGCCGGGCTAGGCCCTCCCTTGTCAAAAAGGTCAGACTGGGTTATGTATTCTTAGACCCGCCTCGAACAAGTCCCGCCCCGTTCAAAAGCCTGCCCCGAAACCCACATAAGTTATAATATTAACACTAATAGAAAAATAAAAAAAATTACTGTAAAAATTATTTCATCTTTATAGAATTTAGGGTTAATTGCGGCAAAAATACTCAACCTTTGTCAATATTTTCCGATAAATACAAAAGTACCCAACGTCACACTTTTCTCGCAAATTCTACTCGATTTGAACATTCTCTAATTTTAATTTTAGTTTTATAATGAAATAATCAATTAAAACATTTAGCAAATTCTAGTATAGCTACATAATTTACTAATGAATTTCTTAATTTTGTTTCAACTTTACAAATTACACTTACTGGTTTCTTTCATAATTAACTATTGAATTTCTTAATTTAGTTCCGATTTATTAATCATTAATCTCTTTCATAACTAAATAAACCCCGTAAATATCCAGCCCATTTTAGTTTGCGAGAATCCCACTAAATTCGACCCGTAAAATTTCACTAAATTCGACCCGTGACATTGTGGGTTGGGGTTCATGGGCCGGGATGAGCCTTGATGCCTCTTCCGAAACCCGCCTTTCCGTGTAGGGGCTTTACGGGTGGTGGGATAGGCCGGCCTGTAGGTTATGCCCGAACAAAAAATTTTATCGAATCGGGCTCTCATTATATTCGATGATATTCCGTGTTTTCTGCCTCGGATTTGATAAAAGTCATCGAAAAACCCAACACGGCCACCCCGGCCCACTTGCACCACAAAATTTGGGTCGACTTTAAGGAGAAATTTAAAAATAGTTTTATCGGAAATGATAACATGATTAAATAAACACGACACGATACACGGCAACAATATTATAAATTAGTTTTAATTGTTATATTATTTAACTATAATAATTCAGTTTAAAAAAAAGTTAAAATGAATAAAATTTATATTTTAATAATACAAGTAATCAGTTCTCTACCAACAAAGTTGGCAGGAAGCTTTGGCCCTTGTACCCGATATTGGCCCAATTTATGCAAATCACGTCTCAGTTTATAAACCGGTATCCAGCCAAGGTAAAAAGTTCCGTCCTATTCTGTTACCTAATTTAGTATTTACTTTTTCTTCGGGATCGTCGAGTAATTACTAGCTCCAATTTCTCTAAAAAATATAGTACCAGGTAACACGTTGCCCGGAAACACCTCTAGATCGTCTCACAGTCCTTGGCGGCTGCTATTGGACTCAAATCCTCCTCCGCACGCGCTAGGGTATAGTAGAATTTTTGCCTTTATAGGATTTATAATTGTATGTTTAGGGTTCGTCACATTCACATCACCTCTATAAGTAGACTTAATGGTTTAATCTAATTAATTATTAATCACTTAGGGCACTAAGCCCATATAAACATAAGTATCTCAATTCAGAATCAGAAGGTGAAAACAGTGATAGACAAATAATCTGAACCCAAAGGTAGTACATTTTATAGTCACACCACTCGTGCCCTAAGTACAACCAAATATTTACTTCACATATGATACATAACATATAGATATGTGTGTATATATATATATGTAGTTAGGATAGGGAACATAAAGGGCACATATATGTTATTTTGAAGATTATTGGTCGGTTTTGTTGAGGGAAATCACGACTTTTGCAATGGATCCATTAATGGCAATGGCTTGATGGTCATGAGTTGTACTCAATGCTTGCTTCTGTTCAGCTTCATTCGGTGGCGATGACGATGGCAACTCTATGAGAGACTTGGCATCATCATAGTCTTTGCTTTTGCCCCACACCACTGAGTAAAGCCCTATTGCTATGATTATCGCTCCAATCACACTGCCAACGGCCAATAAATCATCAAATTGGATTAGAAATGTGTATGCAAATCTGACAAAGCTTCCAAATGAATATGTCACTCATGTAAGTTTGAATCTTTTAATTACTAGTTGATCAAGATTTGAATCCGTTAACATGTCAAAAACTCAGGTCTTCGTGATACTAACAATTCGAGAAACCGCTCACTGATTAAACAATATATGCGATGTGCGCAATTTTCCTAAACCCAAGCTACAATATGTCGCAATTGCTTTGTTAATGTTAAACCCTGAACACATGTGCGCTTAAGTGTTTTTTTTTAATGATCTTTAAATAAAGAGAAATTATAATGAATAGCTGCATTCATATTTACATTATTAGCAGATCTTAATAATCACAGTGTAAACATATTTGTTATATTGATCCTAATAGTCACACACAATATCCCCTTCTTATCTCCACTTGCACACAAAATTAGATAGAAACAAATCGGAAACTCAATTATACATGTAACCCTCTCAGGAATATATATATATATATATATATATATATATATATATATATATATGTGTGTGTGTGTGTGTGTGTGTTGAAAGGACGTGTTGAGATATGGTGGGGAAATTCATTCCATTTTATATAGTAAAGTATATTCCATCTAGACATCACTATACTGTGTAGTAGATGAAGTATATTCTATGTTGTCGTGTAACTTTCCACTCTACACTGTCGGAAAGTTGAGCTTCAAGAACTGCTCGATGAGCGGGTCTTGTAACCCTAATTTGCACGCCTTGCGAACTTTTATTTGCGTGTGATTTCGATTTCGATTCGGACCCCGGGGTCGGCTCTAAGTTTTTTGGGGTCTTGAGGCGCAGTATATTTTGAAGACTTTTGATAAAATCACATATTTAATGAAAATGGTAAATATGATTACTGATATAAATAAACTTCGATATGAGTTTTGTGTATTATAAAAGTGTAAATACAATTTATCAATATTAATATATTATTTTAGGAGACTTTTTAAATTTGAGGTTACGACTAGACCTTTAATTTCATAAAAATAACATAAAAATCTATATACACGTATGCATTATGTTTATTATTATATTCATTTGGAAGGAATGAGTTCCATTAAATATAAGCTACAAATACAATAGGCTAATTATTTGATGATTATATTCTCCATATTTGGTTCGGAATGTTTTGGAAGTGGGCCAATTCTAACAATTAGTAACTTGTATAGCTAGGCAGGCTTCCATTCGAAATTCTTTCAATAAAGTTTACGTAATTGACTATTTTTATTTTATGTTCTAGCACGTTGCCGCATTATATTATTATTATAGGGAACTTTATTTTAATATACTATTTTCTCTTTTTAAATTTCATTAAAATATGTACTCTTTATTTTAGAACAATTAAAATATACTTTGAACTTGAAGAGTACGATAGTTTTATTTTGTACCCTCTCGGCCATCTTATTTTTTCAGATGTAAAATTAGCCATTAAACATTATTTTAGAATTTAGTTTGTATTTATGTACTCTAGTTAACATAAAACATAGTTTTTCCAAACTACATATATTTTTACTGTTTTTTTCTATAAATAAAGGGTTGCTAATTTTATTCTTAAAAGAAATAGAAATAAAGAGTACGTTTACAACCGTACAAGCGAATTTTGCATTGAATAACACAAGCAGCACAAAGAAAAAGAAGATTAGGTTTCTAGAAGTTGGAGTGGCCCAAATTAATTATTATTGAAAACTTTAGATGAATCATGAATGTATATATCATTTATCTTCAATTCATGGATGGGATTCCCAAAAAAAAAAAAAAAAAAAAATCATGGATGGGTTGTACATTTCGCCATCATAAATATTATTGATGAGTCATGTTACATTAAAATTTGGTTGTTCAGCAAATCATTATAGACATGTAGTGCTCATGGAATTGTACGACATCTTTCTACACATTAACTTATTATTTATTTAAGTTATTCATTTTTTTTCTTAATAAGTTGTTAAGTTAGAATTTAAACAAACTGCATTAATTTATTGATATATTTTCTTAGTAAATGTATTAGTTTCGAAATTAATTTTTCTTATTTATTTAATTAGGTATAAAATAATATATATTAATAAATTATATGGTGACAAAATAATAATAATGGGCAATAAACAATATTGGTATGGTAAGAAAAGAACCAACCTTCCAAGGTGGATTTGCTCAGCGAGAATAATAGAGGCGAGAATAGCAACGAGGACCATGCAGAGAGGGTTAAAGGCCGTCACAAACACTGGGCCTCTTGTCTTCATCACCAGGCCTTGCACGTAATACGTTATTCCCGAGCTCACTATGCCCTATTATCAACACAAACATGTATATATCCAAACATTACGCTCATTATTAATTGGTGTATCAAATATTATTCATCACCATATATGATAAGTTTAGTTAGATTGAAATGACACTTACAGTGTAGACAGGAGCGAGGAGCCTGGAGTCCCATCCGACGGCCCAAGCGCTGGCGCGACGTTCCATGACCAGCGCTACGGCCGCGCTTTCCAGCGTTCCCGCCAAGCATATCAATGTCGACAGTGACAGATCTGCTGGGTACTTCTTCACCGTTATGGACTGTTTCACATGACCATAATGCACTATGTTAGTTAGTATATATATATATATATATATATATATATATATATATATATATATATATTTAAGTTCAATGTAACAATAACTTTATTCAATTTTTGTTAAAAATAAATCATTCATTTTAAAAATTAAATATAATAATAATAGAGTATGTGTAACTTCCACACAAGTTTTACTTTTATTTGGATCCTCTTACTCTATTATAAACAGTTTTTACAATTTATAATGACTATTTGGATCCTTTCATAAATTATTTTTTAAAGAAATTGAGGCAAAATAATTGTTCATTAAACTTAAAAACTTTTTTTACTGAAAAAAACATGAGTACTCGTTGAAGAAGACAAACACAACTATATAGTTTTCGAATTCCTTATTTATATATATATATATATATATATTCGAGGGTCTTATTTAAGGGGCAGATGCAAGGGAATATGGGGTGGTGTTTAAACCACCCCTGCCTTATTTTCATTTTTTAGTGTAATTTTCCTAAAAGAAAAATCAACCCCCTTTGACAAAAAAATAATTAAATCTAGTCCTCGGGATGTAAATTCAGATTCCACCGGTGCTTACTTGCAGGACATAAAAACAAGACCAAGCAACGCAGCCGATGAGGATAAAAAGTGTGCCGGACAGCCAGTGGTGGGCGTCATCGGAGCCGGCACCGGCAGTGGTGGCGTGGCTCTTGCCGTTTGACCAGATGAGGTCAACTACAGGCCCTTTGTAAAGCGCCATCAACAATGCCCCTGAAAGTGTCACCACAGTTCCTATCACCTTCGCTTGGCTCCTTATCTCCTTTATCTTTACACGCTCCAACCTGATACCAATAATCACTCATCATCACCACTTCTACATATACATATGCATATATATATATATATATATATATTTGACATTGGAAATTCATTATTTTTTAGATAATAACCAAAATTAGGGAGTTGTGTTATTGATGCTCAAGAATTTTTGTATTTACCCATTATATATAAATTTTACTAACAGTTAGTTACATATGATTTTTATGAATTACATATATCAAGTAAAGAATTAACTTTCTTTAAAGCAAATATTGCGATTATTATGAAGAAACATATGAGTAATAATAACGATTAAAGTAATTTGATTATAAAATTCAGTCATCATCTTTTTATGACTAAATTTACTGTTGGTCACGGTTTTTTATATGGTGAACTAAAACTAGACGTGATGGACGTTTATTTTTATGGCAACAATACTTCTGAAAAAATATATAGGCTATATATGACTAGACCTAGTTAATAGAATACAATATATATAGTATTAAAAAAGAATACAATATATATATATATAGTATTATATCTAAAAGTTCCCCTTTTTTAAGGAGATTGTGCTTTACTACCCCATTGAATTATATAGATATATCAACACGTATGTATTTATATTTATTAAATGAAGTAATTATATATGTATATACCGAAAAATGACTGCGATGATGAAGGTGACGGAAGGAACGGCATTCATCACAGCCGATGTAAATGAAGCTGACGTGTATTTCATTCCCAAGTAGCCGAATCCTTGATCAATTACTGGCCTGCCATTATTCAACTTCAATTTTACACCATTGCTTGCTATATAACAGTTTAGACTTAACTTTTTTCTTGAGTGGCTCAAATATTATAAACCCTTACTCTAGAAACGCGAGGACCATTATCTGTATAAAGACAGGCATCGTCATCTTTGGCCTTGTTTTCCTGGAAAGTAAAATGAAAGAAAACCATATTAACGTATTGAATTAAAATAAAAGAAAGTATTTTGGTTATGTATACAAATACGTATATGATCACCTTTCGAAGATAAGAGCGAACGGGGCGAGAAATAGAGCGGCAACAGCGTTGCGATAGACGATGAGGACGTAGCGACTCATGCCGTGGGTAAGAATAGCCATGTTTATGATGTACATCCCAGCTGCTCCAAATTGCAAGGCCACCATTAACACGTAAGGTTTGAGCTTATTGAATACTTGAGCTCTCTTTGCATGGTTAGTACTGTTAATTGATGTGTGATTAGCATCTTCCATTGTAACTGATCTTCTGCTCTCACCCACTCACTCACTCTCTCTATCTCTCTCTTAACTTATTTTTTGCATTTGACCTTATTGAATGATGATCTATATATGGATGAATATAATGGTGTATATAACAAGAGGGAAAAGAAAGAATAAAGTCGCAAGAAAAGAAAAATAATTCAAATAAGAAAAATCCTAATATTTTATGTAGATTAAAACACCTACTTTGAGACCACTCTTATCTAAATAACTTTTATATCTAATGGATGATATTCGTTGCTTAGAAGAACATCATGTTTGCTTAGGTCATTTCTGATCACTCTACTTGCTGAATTTTGCTCCTTTTTATCATTAATATTTTCCTCTTTTTTCATTGTTATATATATAGATATTAATATATATTTGTGATCACTAGCTAGTGCTTCAAAAATCAAAATTATTATAGACGAAAAGTTTTAACTTATCAAGCGGAAAGATCAAAGGGGAGGATATATACATATATCATATATGTAGTATAATATAGGATATAATTTATCATTGCATCATGTTTCCATTTATTACAAACCCTAGCAAGAGATCAAACCCATATAAATGATAACAATATATGGTTATTACAAGGTAACATATATACAAGTGATTAGTAATCAGACAAATAATACACCAAATCAGGTGCATCATGGCATTTTAGTTGTGTAATTAACAGCTGGAAAAATAGTTGGTAAATGGGAAATTGGTGAGATTCTCTGCAAGTAAAAGTGCATGATTAATCGTACACGAGGCACACAATTGGTTCCTTTAAAAAAAAAAAAAAGGCAGACAATTGGATCCCTTCACGTTGCATGCATGCATGCATGTATCTTAAATGGCCATAATTTACAATTACATTTAAATGATTGCAACTAGATGTTGATACTTGATACTATAATAGCTAGTTCAATTTTTTTTTTTATATCAAATCAAAATTTTAGCACACATATACGTAAATTGGAGTCTAGAAAATTATGTGCACCTATTAACTAGGGTAGTTGGTGTCAGTAGGCTAAAAAGTTGAGTATATAAATGCAGTCAGCCTTTTTAATTTCGATAATGACATTCGAACCTTCTCAAAATCAAAATTTAAACTATACAAGTGTATTGTATTATTTTCAAATTTTAAGAGAGTTTAAATTTCAAAAATTTAAAGTTAAAAGGATTTCGTTATTATTTTTAAAGTTAAGAGAGCTAGATGCAACGTCTATATTCAAATTTCGAGAGTGCTAAATCTAATCTATTAATGACAAATTTGTTGTATCATCTAAATTACTCCACGAATATATATCAAAGTCGTGATTCATCCAATTAAAGGGCAAAATATTGTACATGCATGTAATTTTTAAATTATTTTGTTACGTGTAGCTTATAATATTGAGCGTGTATTTTCCTTTTTATATTTATATACAATTGTGATTTAATTTTAATATTCCATGTCACCCACTTCTGATCTTTATCCTTTTTATTTTATTAGTTGCTTCCACTTCAGCTTGCACCACACCATATATTTTAAATCATCAATTCTTTGCAATATTTAACCTTGGAATACTAAGTGGAGAAAACGATAACTGGTAAAATTAATTAAATGATCACCTTTTTCCATAGTGAAAATGATATCCATATAACAGTAATTCTAAAAAATTAATTACCTTTTTCCATAGTGAAAATGATATCTATAAAGGAAAACTGGTTTGGAAACTTAACTCTAAGGTCTCCATGGCATAACTTAGTACTTAGTATTTATTTTTTATTTTTTTAATTATTATAATATGCTAGTAGTATCTTGTACGTACCGTACACGTTATTAGTTGTGCTCACAAACACGATCAAATATATATAGTATAGCCTATGTTTTCGTTACATAGCGGATACAATTATTAATTATTGGGACACTTAAATTCACCTAGAAAATGTGGTATTTATTAACTTCACTCAAGCTAGTGAGTTTACAAGAACATATATTTTTCTCAAAAACTAATCACTATAACTATTTAATGCTGGGTTTTGTTTCTAAAATTAAAATGTGTTCTTTCACGATATTTTTGTGAAGTGGACGGACAGAAGCACTCACGGGGAGTCAGCCCGGGTGCCGACCAGAACAGAAGACAGACAAAAGTTCAGCCCAGTTCGGGTGAACACAAGCAGAGAGTCCGGATAGAAGGCAAGCTCAGCCCGGAGCATCCGAGCAGGTCAGCTCGGGGACAAAGAAATTTTCCGGGCAGGAAAGGGAAAGTAAGCAACTACCCGAAAAGGAAAAACGCGTAGCTTGAGGAGCAAGCAAATCGAGTCAAAGATTTGACGAGATTATTTAGGGTAGTTTCCTGATATTGTGCGATTTGGCTAGCTAGTGTTTTGCCTATGTGAGGCCTATATAAACCTAGCACTGTACACATTGTAAAGTGTAGAATCGAGTTGAGCCCATTAGAGTTTTTGAGTTTATCTCTTTGTAATTGCCTTCGATATTAATCAGAGAATTCTTTCTCCCATATTCGTGTTCTTGAGTTTGTTCTATTCTGTTATTATTTGTGATTCTTCGCAGATCCGTGAATTGAGATCCAACACTGGAACATCTTAACCCTATAAGTATTTTCTAACATTTTGATATTTTGTACATTAAGTAAGCAAATGTGTGTAGTGAAAGCCAAACGTGTCTCTTCGTGTTTTAATTTAAGCAACATTGCCAAATATATGTAATTAAAATAAAAATATAAACGTCATGTGGAACTTCTAGAGACTCTTATTCTATAGACAAAAGTTTGTATAATTGGTTGAAGATGGACAAAATAACAACGCTTTAGTAACGCATTAAGTAAGGGAAATATATACATACATATATATATATATATGTTATATAATCCCTTGAATTATTATCATAAACATTTTATTCAATTATTACCAATAATATCTTGATTCATATACAAAGCAACTATTTTCTTTATATATGTCAATATCTTAGCCCTTATACCTTTATTTATTCTATTATCTATCAAAACCAAAACTAGTTGATTCCATCTCATACATATCCGATAAGTCGTGTGTGCAAGCAATATTATCCAAATGCATTTTTGTATGCAAGTGTGTGTATAGTCAAAGCTTCGAAATAGGTTCTCAATCATTTGACCATCTTTATTACATGAATGCCAATACATGAAGCTAAGCACTTCAACACAATTAATAATTAATTTATAATATCTATGGGCACTCATGCTGTCACATTATTATTGCTTGCAAGTGAATATATAGAAGAAAAGAAAAACATTGTTTAAAAAAACCGATATCAAGGAGAAACCATAACTTTCATTTTACGAGCATGTAGACTACGGAAAAGTCGGAAAAAGATTTTGCATACCGAATGCTACACTTACCAATAAAAATTTACGGGCATGGCGCATACCAACGAGTTTACCAACGAAAAAGTCAGAAATTAATTTTGGATATTTTGACAATAGTTTTATTTGGTTCAAAATTATTAATTACTTATTTATCACCATAAGACATAAATAACCAATAAATCACACTCATATTAAGGCATCGTATTTATACGTTATAGTAGTATTTATATAAAAATAAGAGTTTTACTTATAACTTATTATAAATATAGGGCTACACTTTTATTTTCTTTTATGAAAATTAAAGATAATAACTTATTATTGAGGAGAGATCAGTGAGATTGTGAAAACTCCTACATTGATTGGATACAAAGACTTTGTTGCGGGAAGAGTGTAAATGTAAGATGAAACGTCATGTGGAAAAACATCGAATGTTCTAGGTGACATTTCGCACTTTTCGCATTTACCGCGGTTTTTACGAGTTCCGAACTGCAACTCTAAAAAAACGAGCATATTGAAGGCATGCCAATGACTTTTCGATGTTTTTAAAACCATGGAACAAAGCAATTAGGTGATGAAAATCAATTTTTTTTTTCTTCCTACTAAAATTAAAGCAGAGAGTAAGAGTTTATGGTGGAATATGCTTTGCATGCAATATATACGCACTTTATAATACAGTTCCTTATTTCTTTTCAAAGTAAATATGACTAATAATGGCACATAAACTTTCACTGATCTGTAATAGGTTCTATATATATATATATATATATATATATATATATTTTTTTTTTTTTTTTCATCAGTTACTCTTTACATTATTATTTTGTATCAATTTGTCCTTATAACTTTTTTTTAATCCATTCACCCCTACATATCGGTATCAATTTACCCATAAATTTATCACTGTATGTTAGTTATTTTTTCCCATAAATTTTACAATATCATCTGATCATAGGAGGTAGGTATAAGTGATTCTTACTCTTTTTTTTTCTTTCTTTTTTTTAATAATAACATTTATGCATATTTAATCATGATTGGAAAGTGAGAGATTGATTTGGTAGGGATAAGAATAAAATAAATAATTGGAACTGCTTTTTTTTTTTTTTTTAACGATGATAAAGGCTGATGACACATAACAGTGTCTCAGACTCATCCTCTTCCAATAATTCAGAGACTTATTATCTAGCCAACATTGAAAAAAAAAAAGATCTTTAGAAATAATTTTGAGTGGATGATTTTTTTTTTTTTTTTGGTTCTTTTCAATAATTATATAAGTGGTTCGCTTTGTACCAATCAATAAAGCCATGAAGATTCACAATATATAATGAAACTAGCGAAAAAGAGAAGGTTTATTATATAATACCAAAAGTGGTCAAAAGATTTATGAGTAGCTAGGTATATGCCTAAATGTTTCACAAATGTTGCCACAACGCAATTATAGAAAATAATTACCAATAAATAAGCTAATAATACTACATGCATGGTGGTCTTAAAAGCGAAATCAATAATTAGAGCAAAGCAACAAGTGTAGGAGAAATCACGTCAATTATGCAAGTAATATCCATGCAACTTTATTAACAATAAATTATGTATCAAACGTGCTCCGTTAAAAAAATAACAAAGCTATCTTTTGCGACTTTAATAAGTTAAATATCAATGTTTGAAACCAAAAATAAACAAATAAAAGTAGCTCCATGAATCATGATTCATGAAGGAACTTACGTATACTTTAAGAATGACTATGATATATAATGCAAGGCCAACCATGCAATTATAGTATGTTAAAATCAAGCACTATAGCATAATAAGTGTGCTTTTGAAGCTCTATTTAAAGCAAGCCTTGATGTTCGCCCCAAATTGCTCTTGATTAAGCATTTCGAACATATTATATAGGATTATATATATATATATATATATATATATATATATATATCTAACTTGATACACTATGACAATATTGTTTTTCTATCGATTCATGTTCAAATATTTTCTCGGAGAGTATATTAATTGTAGTCTACCAAAGAACGACATTCTTGCAGTGTATCAAAAGTCTTATAAATTATGATATAAACTCAGCAGTACTAAAACAATAAAATATAGATTAGGGAACAATTGAAAGAATTATTTTTGGTCGTGGCCCAAATCCGATTTCCTAGACCAGTCCGTTCGGTAATTTCGTAATGTGCTCTTCAGATTAAGCGGAGAAATGAAAATTTAATTTTTATATTTCTTATTGAATGTTTACGGACTAAATATCTCGTTGTCAATTATAATAGATTTTTGAGTTAATCCCGGCAAAAGTATTAATACTTTCAAAAAGTGGACCAATAAATACCAATTCTTTTTATTGCCCGGACAAAGTTCCAATTCTTTAGTTTTGTGTCCCTATTGGGACCTCCGGAAAAAAAAAATCGTCCTCCACCGTTACAAAATTTTATCCACATTTCCAGAATAAATTAGTCATCGGAAAGTTGGACGATCAAAGATAATCGTGGATATGTACTTAAAAGGGAGAAAAATAACTTTTTAATTCAACGTCGAAAACGGCATAATCCATGGTTTGGAATTTTCACGAAAGTGATATGAGGAGACAAAACAAGAGAATTGGAACTTTATTCGGGTGAAAAAAGCATTGGAATACAAAACCAAAACTTTTACGTGGCGTGAGTAACGTTAGAGGACAAACTTTTTTACGGAGGTACCTATAGGGACACAAAACCAAAGAATTGGAACTTTGTCCGGGCAAAAAAAAAAGAATTGAAACTGAAACTTATTGGTCCGTTATTTGAATGTATTGATACTTTTGCCGAGATTAACCCTAGATTTTTTCTCCAATATCGTTATTGATCATACTAAATTATCTCGTAAAATTATGTCCTTTCTCTTATACTTTGTTTTTGTTTTGTAACTGTTATATTATTTTTTTTACTTTGTTATTGTTTTGTGAGTGTTATAAAAGGGTTAATTTTCCTAGTGGCTTATGTAATTAAAAAACTATATTTGCACCACTTTTTTTTGTCTATAAATAATTGTAAATGGACGAATCGTTTAAATTTAATCTCTACGCTTGATGGATACCACAAGTATAAATGGATTACGACAAGTATGAAATGGATTAATTAGAATTAATAGCTTCCTTAATTTTTCGTATAACACTTTTAATAAAAGCTATTCATGCTTCTTGGAAAATATAACAACTCGACTTTAATGGAGAACGAGACACAAATTCAAGGCGGGAAACTATAAATTGAAGGAAAAACGGCATCAAAGAACATCAGAAATCATATCCCTAATCACTTATATCTAGAGGCAGCCGCTAGATATATCACTCCCACGAATATATCATCGATTGCAATATTCATTGGAAGAGCTTTATCGTGACTCATATGGAGTACGATAAGTGTGTCGTTTCAATCAATAGTTCTTTGTTTAGCAAGAAAAACAAAACTGCATGGATGGAGGTAGTACGTATCGTTAATTAGCTAGGGTTCCACTATAGAATAACTAGTGGTCAATTATGGTCAAAAGATTAAACAAAAAGTGAGGAAAAAGAGCTTCCCAAAAAAGCATATATAAGAATGAATTGGACCCTACAGCGACTTTACTATGTCATTATGTAGGGAGTCAAAGTGGTCAATTTGGAGTCTTGTTTCAATCCTATGTAGTACATAATTGCACTTTCGAGATATTTGCAGGATAAATACTTCATATTTGCACTTTCTGTGTAGCATATTTCAAATGTTTATTTTTGCTGATATAAAGTCTACTTTTTTTTTATAACTTTGAATCCCCTTCACTAAATGAATAATAAACGTTAAGTTTATGTTAGGTATATGACACGTGTCAACTTCATAAAATGTCATTGATAATTAATTTTATTGTTATATATATTAGGGGTAATATTGGCAAAAGCTGCTAACTTGTTCGGTTTGTATCAATTATATTGCCAATGCGATTTAATCTCGGCAATAAACATCAAAGTTTGCTAATCGTAACACTTACTGTAAATAGGTTGAGGTTGGAGCTTTGGGTCTCGCCACCCAGGATAAGGTACATGGGGGTCGCCGTCAGCCATTTCAACGCAGGAGAAAGCTCTGGGTTCGGATTTTGATTCGCATGTTTTTTGTTGAGAAAGAGAGAGAGATTTAACATATTTAAGGTTTTAAAGCCTGATTTTAATACGTGTCCGCGTCATCAATCAGGGCCCAATTATGTGCCACGCATGCCCTCCGACTATCCACGTGTAACCGTTAGTCATTAATTGGATGGTTTTTTGTTTTGAGGCTGATTAGAAAACTTTGATGACTATTGCCGAGATTAAATCGCATTGGCAATATAATTGATACAAACCAAACATGTTAGCAACTTTTGCCAATATTACCCCTATATATTATTAATTTTTGAAAAATTGACATGAGTCCCCTAATATTGCGAGTACATGTCGCCTACACCAGTGAGTACGTCACTGATACCACCGGTTACATCCCCGATATCTTCACGAATTCTTAGTGTGTCGCTGACATTGTCGAGAACTCTGGGTGCGTTGAAAAAACTATTGAGTACATCGCAAAAACTTAACGTTTACTGTTCATTTTGTCGGTGACTCAAAATTAATATATATCAAATAAAATATTGAGTTTTTATGCCAGTAAAAATAAGCATTGAGAATATGTTTAACTAAAGTGCAAATATAAGTTCTTTATGCCGCAATCTCCTTTTTTTAATACTCAGCCTAACTCTACCAACCAAGCTTGTGTGTTTAAGCCTGACTTGGCTCAACTACTCCTAGCAGAGATTTCCCTACCAGAGATTTCCTCACCAGAGCTTTCCCTAGCAGAGAAGAGCCCGAGCAGAGATCTTCCTAGCAAGAGTTTCACGAGCATAAAGAGAGCCTAGAAGCCCTGCTAGGAACATACGACCAGAAGCCAAACTTGAGGAGCAAGTTTGGAGATTTAATACGATTTGGTTTCCTGATTTTGTTAGGATTCGATTGTAAATTGTAAAGATAAGATTGCGTCTATCTTAGGAAGTTTTAGCTAGGGTTTTGTTCTTCTGGTCTCCTATAAATACTAGTGTTAGTGTTTATTTTCTTGTAACTCATATTTGCGATTCGATTAATCAGAGAAGCTTTTTCTCCCAAAGTTTTCTTGCTTTCTTTTTCTTTTGTTCTTCGTATTCTTCTCTTGGCAGATCCATTCCCATTGGGAACCAACAAGTGGTATCAAAGCTCAGTGCCATAGAAGATGTCGTCACAAAGCGAATCCACCGGAGAATAATTGACGACGGCGACGAAGATCAGATCAAAGGAAGGAAGCGTGACGCTCCATCATCCGAGAAATTACTCGGTTTGGGCATTGAAGATGCGAGTGAATTTGTAAGCGCAAGGCGTTTTGGAGGCTATAGAAGGCAGCAATGTCGAAAGGCGCAAGGAGAGGATGGCACTCGCCGCCATCTACCAAGGAGTTCCAGAAGATTTCCTTTTCATAATCTCAGAGAAGGATTCCGCAGAGGAGGTGTGGGCCTCGCTTCGAACCATGCACATGGGCGCAGATCGCGTCAAAGATGCAAAAGTTCAAACCTTGAAAAGAGAATTCGAGTTTATTCGGATGAGGGAAGGCGAGTCCATTGAAACTCACGTCCATTGTTACAGGTATCCGCTCGCTAGGAGACAAGGTGGAGGAGACCACCGTTGTCACAAAATTCCTACGAGCCGTGCCACACAAGTACATGCAAACCGTGACATCGATTGAGCAGTTCGGCGACCTCAAGACCATGACGGTAGAGGAGGTTGTCAGTCGCCTCAAAACCCACGAGGAGAGACTTCGGGGTTATGGTGACAGAGAAGAGGAGAAGCACCTCCTGCTCATGCATGAAGAGTGGACGGCCAGACAGAAGAAAAACGGGGGAGCAGAACTCTCTTCCAGTTCCTCTAGCCAGAGTAACTACGGCGGAGACAGCCGATGACGTGGTATAGGTCGTGGACGAGGGCGAGGTCGAGACACGTGAGGTCGCGGCACTGGTGCACCCCGTCAGGAAAGCACGACCAGGAAGAGACAAGAGCACAATGAAGTGTTACAATTGTCAAAAGCTTGGGCACTTTGCTTCAGAGTGTCGCAGCAGGAACCACAAAGAGGAAGCGAATCTGATGAGATTCGATGAAGACCAGCCGTCCTTGATGTTTGCCGAACAGGAGGTGAGCCTGGACGGACAAGAAGACGAGGAGACGATCCTCGTAGGCGAGAGAGAACAGACCTACCAAGAGAGCAGGAAACAGACTTGCCCGGAGACTAGAGAGCAGACCTGGTCGGAATCCGAGAAGAGACCAGAGACCAGACATCAGAGACAAGAGAGCAGACCAGCTCGGAGATGGTGTTCCTGATCGAGGACAAGGTTATTGCGAACCTCCTCATTGACGGAGAGCAGAAAGTCTCTACCGATATCGGGTACCTAGACAACGGCGCAAGCAACCACATGACCGGAAACGGAGCTAAGTTTGAAGAGCTCGATGAGAAGGTCACGGGGAACGCGAAATTCGGCGATGGCTCAATCATCGAAATTAAAGGCAGAGGGTCTATCATGTTCGTGTGCAAGAACGGGGACCAGCGCCTCATGACCCACGTGTACTACATCCCAAAGCTGAAGAGTAACATCATCAGCCTCGGACAGATGACATATATCAGTAACACAATGGTAATGTCTGGTCCCTATCTGAAGATGTGGAACTAAAGTGGCGATCTGTTAATGAAGGTGAGCAGAACGTCGAACAGGTTGTACAAGATTCTCCTGGAGATAGGCCAGCCCGTCTGCCTGATGGCATCCCTAGCAGACCCAGCCTGGCTGTGGCATGCGAGACTTGGGCACATGAACTTCTACGCGCTCTAGATGATAGGCGAGAAGGAGATGGCCTTTGGGTTTCCCAAGATTGAACACCCAACCAGCTATGCGAATGCTGCATGATCGCGAAACAGGCTAGAGTGCCATTTCAGATCAAGGCCAAGTTTCGAGCAGATCGACCTCTCTAACTAGTGCATGCGGACCTCTGCGGCCCACTCACTCCAGTAACTCTAGCCGGAAGCAAGTATTTCCTAGTACTTGTTGACGACTACAGTCGCTGGATGTGGATCTACACGATGAACGAGAAGAGTTGAGCCTTTGAAGTCTTCAAGAAGTTAAAAAGGCTCGTGGAGAATGAGTCAGAACAACAGATGAAGGTCTTGAGAACATATCGAGGTGGAGAGTTCACATCCCAACAGTTCGGAGAGTTCTGCGACGAAGAAGGAGTCGAGCGCCACCTGACCGCACCGTACACTCCCGAGCAGAACGGTGTGGTGGCCAGAAGAAATCCCACAGTGATGGATACAACAAGAAGCTTGCTGAAGAGTATGAAAGTACTAGCGAGGTTTTGGGTAGAAGAAGTTAGACACACGGTCTATCTACTAAACCGTTTGCCAACGAAGGCGCTAGGAGAGCGCACTCCCTACCAGGCGTGGAATGGTAAGAAACCCCACTTGGAGCACTTGGGAGTGTTTAGGTGCACAACACATGTGAAGACCGTTGGTCCCATCTCAAGAAGCTCGATGATAGGATTCAAACAATGGTATACCTTGGTGATGAAGATGGAAGCAAGGCACACAGACTCTTTGACCCCCGACGCGCGCGGCAAGATCCGGGTGAGCAGAGATGCCGTGTTTTAAGAAGAGAAAAAATGGGATTGGCGCGACGAGAACGGAGAACCCAAACAGAACTCAGTCGAGTTCGAAGTCGAAGAAGAAGAGAGTGTTGCCGAGCAGGAAGGTACTCCCACCAGCTCATTCAGCCCGGCTAATCCTACTAGCTCGGGTGCCCCCACTAGCTCAAGTACTCCTACCAGCTCAGGTAGTCCTACCAGAAATTCCTGCCCGAGCACACCCAGGACACCCAGCCCGAGCAGAACCAGCTCGTCCAACTCAAGAGATTCATCGATCAAGGATGGCCCGAGGGGATTCCGTCCCCTAGCAGAGATCTACGAAGAGTCTCAGGAAGTGGAGATGAATCTAGAATAGTTGTCTTTCTTGTGCGTCGAGCAGCCAGCCAATACCAAGAGGTAGCAGGCGAGCGGGAATGGCTGGAGGCAATGAAGAAGGAGTTGAAGTCTATCGAGAAGAACAAAACATGGGAGCTCACCGACCTACCCAAAGGTCAGAAGCCTAATGGCTTGAAATGGGTCTACAAGATGAAGAAGAACACCGAGGGGAATGTTCTAAAGCACAAAGCATGGCTAGTAGCCAAAGGCTACGTGCAGAAGCAAGGAGTCGACTTCGAGGAAGTCTTTGCTCCCGTGGCAAGACTAGACACGATCAGACTCATCCTAGCCCTAATAGCTCATCGAGGATGGGAGATTCACCACATGGATGTCAAATCGGCATTCTTAAACGGTGACCTCGAGGAAGAAGTCTACGTCAGTCAACCTGAAGGTTTTGGCGTCAAGGGCAAGGAGAAGAAGGTGTACAAGCTCTCCAAGGCGTTATACGAGCTAAGTCAAGCTCCAAGGGCGTGGAACATTCGCCTCGACAAGAGATTGAAAAGGCTTGGATTCTCAAAGTGCTCCAGGGAGCAAGTTGTGTACACCAGGAGCAATAGAGAAGAAGTTATGATCGTCGGAGTTTATGTGGACGACCTGATAGTCACATGATCCAGCTCAGGAGGAGTAGAGGGATTCAAGAAGCAAATGATGGCCGAGTTCGAGATGAGTGACCTTGGACTACTTTCTTACTACTTTGGTATTGAGATAGAGCAGAAGAAAGATTGCATTACGCTGAAGCAATCGGCTTATGCGAAAAAGATCCTCAAGCAGTTTGAGATGGCGGATTGCAACCCGAGCAAGTATCTGATGGAGGCGAAGCTCCAGCTCGGGAAGGATGCTGAAGGGAGAGAAGCGGATCCCACGGAGTACAGACGCGTGATTGGGTGTTTGAGGTATCTCACCCACACTCGACCTGACATTTCTCACGCAATTGGGATAGATAGTCGTTTCATGGAGAAGCCCACAAGCGCACACCAGCAGGCGGTGAAGCACATCTTGCGCTACGTGAAGGGAACGACGAACTATGGGATCCAATATAGAAGAGGCGAGGGAGCAGAAGAGCTAGTCGGCTTCACAGATAGTGATCTAGCATGTGACATTGATGATAGGAAAAGCACCGGAGGGATGGCGTTCTACCTCAACGGAAACTTGATCACTTGGCAATCTCAGAAGCAGAAGACAGTAGCTTTATCCTCGTGTGAAGCGGAGTTCATGGCGGTAACCGCAACAGCTTGTCAAGCTATGTGGGTAAAGGGGATTCTGAGTGAAGTGACTGGAGACGAGCAGAAGCCAGTTACACACTACGTGGACAACAAGTCCGCAATAGCGCTTATGAAGAACCCAATGTTTCATGGTCGGAGCAAACACATAGACACTCGATATCATTATATTCGCGAGTGTGTGGAAAAGAAGAACATCATCGTGGAGTTTGTCAGCACGAAGGAACAGCGGGCAGACATACTCACCAAGGCTCTAGCAAGAGTTAAGTTTGCGGAGATGAGAGAGCTGCTCAGAGTGAAGAACCTCAGCTCAAGTCAAGCTTAAAGGGGAGAATGTGAGTTTAAGCCTGACTTGGCTCAACTCCTAGCAGAGATTTCCCCACCAGGGATTTCCCCACCAGAGTTTTCCCTAGCAGAGAAGAGCCCGAGCAGAGATCTTCCTAGCAGGAGTTCCACGAGCAGAAAGAGAGCCTAGCAGCCCTGCTAGGAACATACGACCAGAAACCAAACTTGAGGAGCAAGTTTGGAGATTTGATACGATTTGGTTTCCTGATTTTGTTAGGATTCGATTGTAAATTGTAAAGATAAGATTGCGTCTATCTTAGGAAGTTTTAGCTAGGGTTTCGTTCTTCTAGTCTCCTATAAATACTAGTGTTAATGTTTATTTTCTTTTAACTCATGTTTGCGATTCGATTAATCAGAAAAGCTTTTTCTCCCAAAGTTTTCTTGCTTTCTTTTTCTTTTGTTCTTCGTATTCTTCTCTTGGCAAATCCATTTCCATTGGGAACCAACAAAGCTGGCCATGGTGTTGATTGAATTTTTGTTTTTTGTTCCTAAAATAAATCTACAATACATTTAAATGGTAAATTTACGGCATAAGTATCAAACGTATCGTCAATTGCAACAGCATGACTTAATGCCAAATAATAGCGACAAAAGTGCGTGACGTCGCGTTAATTGGGTTTACCTACTTTTAGGGGTGAGCATGGGTTGGGTTGGGCCGCCCCGATGCTTTTTATGGACCCGACCCGATCACTTCGGGTTCCTAAAAAAAAGCCCAATCCGACCCAAACTTTTTTAATGCCCGAACCAAACCGACCCGATAAAAATCGGGTTGGGTTGGGTTGGGTCGCTATGGCCCGATTATTCAAAATTTACTATTATATAACAAAAAATATTATGAAAAAAATGCATCAATATAACTCAAAATTCAAGTAAAAATATCTCAAACAAATTTAATCAAAGAAACACACACCACACAATAGAAAACATGAAAATAAGAGATTGAACGGTCTTTGAATGTAAATAAAATTAAAAATTAGAAGTTTTAAAACACTAAAGATTGCACTACTTGTAATAAATATTAATATGAAATATATATTAATTATGTTGGTCGGGTCGGAGACCCCGACCCGACCCAAGGTTTTGGACCCGACCCCGACCCGAATAATAATCGGGTCCGGTCCGATCCGACCCAATTTTGAACGGGTTAGATTGGGCGGGTTAGATTAGGGTCGTGTCCTTAACGGATTGGGTTGGGCCATCGAGTTGGGTCTAAAATCCTCAACCCTACCTACTTTTCCATCCAAATTATTTTAACATTGTTAGTCATCTCATATGCCTATATATTGGCACTCAAAGCAAGCCCATGTGGTCGTCGCTATGTGGCATTTCTAATGGCAATTCTGTAATTTTTTTAAAAAATCTTGATTTTTTATACAATTTTTCTTTATAAATAATTATTATATGAAAAAAAATGATGGTGTAAATGAATTTTTCATAGCGCTAAATGTGAACATATTATTTGAAAAATAAAAAGAACATACGTGCCTCGTATACCAAATAGTTATAAGAGTGAGCATTTCAGACCCAATCTGATGGCCCAACTCAATCCGTTAGAGACCCGACTCCAATCTAATCTGCCCAAAATTGGGTCGGATCGGGCCGGATCCGACTATTATTCGGATCAGGGTCGGGTCAGGGACAATATAAATATTATATATTTCATATTAATTTTTATTCAAGTAGTAGAATCTCTAGTCTTTTAAAATTTCTAATTCTCAATTTTATTTACATTCAAAGACCGTTCAATCTCTCATTTTCATGTTTTACATTATTTAGTGTATGTTTGTTTGATTAAATTTGTTTTGGGTATTTTTACTTGAATTTCTGAGTTACATTGATGCATTTTTTTCATATTATTTTTTGTTATATAGGAGTAAATTTTAATTAACCGGGCCATGGCGACCCAAACCAACCTAACCTGACTTTTTATTGGGTTGGTTTGGTTCGGGCATTAAAAAAATTTGGGTCGGATCGGGTTTTTTTTTTTTTTTTTTGGAGCCTGAAGTGATTGGGTCGGGTCCATAAAAAGCATCGGGCGGCCTAACCCAACCCATGCTCACCTTTAGCAGTACGATTGTCCCGGCAGGAAAGTACCGAACAGAATTGGCAGAGCCCCCTAGCAGGTCTAGTGGGGACACACGCCGGAATTCAGCGGAAGATATTCTTGGAAGGTGCCAAACTTGATGAGCAAGTTTGAGATATGATTTGGCTTCCTGATTTGATTTGATTTAGTTTTTCTTTTTTTTAGGAAACATTAGTTATTATAGGGATTTGATTAAATGCATTTTTAGGAAGTTCTTAGCTAAGGTTTCGCTTTTCTAGTTCTCTATAAATAACAAAGTTAGTGTTTTATTCTTCTAACTCTATTATTGTATTTTGCTTGCTTTGGATAAATCAAAGATAATCCTTTCTCTCAAAACTTTTTCTACCTTTGTTCTTGTTCTTCTAAGTTTTGTTTTGGCAGATCAGTTTCAACTTAAATTACCATTAATGTCGTTGTCGGAGACTTGGTTGTCCGACACCGTGATGGAGATCCTGATCGTGGATTGTGTCTTGAGCGCCCTCGGCCAGACGAGTATTCTAGAGTTGAAGAACGTTGATCTAAGCAGCGACGCATTGGCGCAAGATCCCGACGTGCCGTACGACGACATGAAGTTGGGCGGGAGAGGGAAGAGATTCGAGGAGGAGCGATCTCTGCGCGGCATCCTTGGTGGCTCTAGCGGAGAGAGAGAGAATTATAGTAATCAATTAATAGAAATTATGAGATTCATTCAAGAAAAATATTGAATAAACATTTAGTAAGGAAAAATCAGTAAACAAAATTGTGATTTAACAACCACGTCATCATATTTACTATTTCTCAAAATAAATATAAGCGTTGATTAATATCCAATTTTCATGTTTAAATTTGACTAGTCCGTCTAATAGAATTATAACTAGGAAAGATTATTAAATTTTTTATCCCCACATTCATCCATTTGTTGACGAGTACGTGAAGTTACAAATATCGACTATTTGGCCAACATTTTAAAATTAAATAAACTCGATATCTTTGGGATGGTAGTGCTCATACTCAACCATGGGTTTAACCATTTTGAGCAAACTAAATTGTTTTCTTTTGTCTCTTTGTTTGTATGTCGGTTTGTTTGTTTGATATCTCGATCAAGAACCGAAAAGATTAAACAACTTTAATAATTAAGGATCTAATCAAGATACCATCTTACTTTCGTATTAGCATTGACGCGTAAAAAAGAACCAACAAAAACTAAAGGTGAAAATTTTAGCATATTTTGCAATCATAGAATTTCATTATTTGACGCTAAAAAAAGTAATCTTTTTGGTCAAAACTCAAAAGACATTTATATGGAATCTGCTTATAAACAATACAAAGCTAGAGTAGCAAGGATCATGATCACACGTTATGATCTAGACCAAAAAAAAATTTCAAATATACTTTGTTTTGTTGATCATAGAGTCTTATATGAAACCAAAATTCATGATTAATTTAGAAAGGAGAAAAAAAAACTATAATATTTGTAAAGACATATCTCTCATTATGTTTAATAAGATTTAAAAAAAAAAAAAAACAATGTTTCAACAAGAGTACCCATTACTCGCAAGTTATAAAAAATGACACATACAATAATGTATGTTAAGTGCACGAGGGAAAATGATATTAATTGCCTCGGGACAAATGTATAGAGTAATTCTATAGGGTTAAAAGAGATAAAAGTTCGATTCTTTATTATGAAAAAACAATAATTTATATATAAGGTCTCGTCGAATGAGCTATGTTAGGCCCACGAAAATGTAAAAGAGCATAGAATGATAATCTCCCTGATGACAAGCCGGCGAAACGGCTCCCCATCAAGACGATCTCCACGTAACAGTACAAACCGCGTCATGATTTTTTTACATATTCATTGTTTGCGTATACTTTTTCATGTTTCGTACTTTCACTATGTCACGTGTATGCATTTCAAAAATTGATATAGCGATACATTTTCAAACGACATAATCGTTGTCTAAGACAAGACACCTCATTTTTGTAATCTCACGGCTCACCGCCGTGTCGGGAATGATAACTTAATTGGTACGGGATTAGTTCTATCCCATCTTTACCATTATTCGGAGAGATCTTTGAGGAGGTTCTCCCAGCAAGCGTCTCAAAAGGGTTCCCCAAATTATTCTTCGAAAAGGATTTTTCGGAAACTACAAGAAATTAAAGAAAAAAAAAAGCGGTCAAAGATGTTATCATTCTTCCATGATCAAAGGCCATAGTCTTGGTAATTTAAAAAGCATAATTTCTAAAGCAAGTGACTGCTACTCTTACTTTAGCACAAAAGTGATATAAATAGTTCATACTTTAGACCATATATATGACATCAATGAAAAGAGAAGATATGACATCTTATCTCATTTTACGGAAAAAATAAAAATTAAAAGCAACTGAAAGGGGCGATTCATTAGTTGCTTGAGCAGATTGAATGCATTACGCAAAAGAAAAAAAAAAAAAACAAAAAGAGGACTTATTAATATCAACCCTTCTATTTTCTATCTTCAACATATTTGATCGTAACATAACATCTTATCCATATATTTTTACACACAAATTTGAATACGTTAGTGTGTCTTTGATGTCAAGATCATCATCGATATAGATTATTATACACCTAGTATATATGCTTATAGAAGTACTTTATATATAACTAAAGCGACGTGTAAATTAACTTTGAAAACTTGAATCACTCGATACTGAGCAATGGCGGATCTAGAATACCGAATTAAATATTGTGGGGGCGAATGCGTATCAAACATAATTAACAGTAAAAAAAGCTACAGATAAAAGTTGGAGAAACAAATTTGAACGCTGTTGAAAAATTTGGAGGACGGTCACTTTAATCTCAACATATATTGATACTGAGTACTAATAATTCTGGACCAATATATAAATAGATGAAAAATTTGACCAGAAGTGGTTAAAGCAATTCATATCATACATGCACTTGAAACTGAGAACACTTTCATACCAGAACATTAGGATTAATAGGAATGTAAAAACCCAATGTTTATATTGTTACGATTACGTAAATTCAGTTATTTTTACGGCCTGATATTCTTAATGTCCACTACTTTGTTTCTCTCCAGAGAAAGTTCAGTTCTGTACTCTATACATTACATACGTAAATCTCGTTTTGGAATCCCGCAGCTATTTCATTGAACTTAGCGATTAGTCTCTTGATGATCGCGATCCCGATTCGTCTGGTTTACGTGGTATGGCAGACTGGCGTTTGATATATCTGCACCTCACATACTTTAGTGTATTCTTTGTCATCTAACAAAAAAAAAAACATCTTTGATTGCCATGGCCTAAGTTTAAGGTGCTAACGGAATTTTTCCAAAAATTCTGACATCTATAGCGATTATATTTTTAGATTTGAACTGAGCCGGTATTAGTCGCCCGGTCCCCGGACCCAATTCAGCCCTTACTAGTTTCTCCAGTAAATAAGCAGATATTACATAATATGAATTCTCTCGAGATACTTTATTTATGTACATCATGTTGTTGATACAAGCATTATAGTACAAAGGTGACGAAACACTCTCTCTATTATTGATTTTAACTTTGCGTGCAATGTATAGAGTACAAAGTTCTTTGTTCCATTCACCAATTATTTGATAGGAGCGAATGAAAAAAAATGCAGTGATTATTGGGGCAGCTTTTTCGTAAGAAAATGAAAGAAATAAAAAAGAAATGAGGTCATGGTTTATATTGGAGCTGCCACATCCATATATAATAATTTTACTTTTAAAAAAGTTAACATCATCGGTGGTATAACTTAATGGTAATTCCACGTCACCTCTAAAGTAGAGGTTGTGGGTTCGATCCTCACTGCAACAAAGATGCCTTTAAAAAAAAAAAACATTGTCACAACGTTGAGCATGTAAACATATACAAGTTCATATTGAACTACCAACATTCAAATTTCTCACTTAGAAAAATTATGATTTTTTGTCAATTATAGTTGCAAAGAAAATAAAAACAAAGCATTAGAAGATAATGGTAGATTATTATTATTTTTTTATAATTTTTTTAACAAAGGTGATACCATAGAAGCTCGAAAAACTTCCTTGAAATGAAATTAACAATTGTACCAAGTTGGTGAGCATAATGAATACTAATAGCATATGTAGCTATATAGATTGAAATATTTCGATTTTGGTGAGAAAATAACCTTTTTGAAAAAGGGAAGAAAAAAAATTGCTCTATTTGTCACATTTTTGTTGCAAGATAATCCTTTTGTTAGCACGTAAAATTATACCAACTGTTAAACGTAACGGAGAAGTTGATAGATAAGAAAAAATACACATCAAAAATAGAGACCATTCTCATACTAAAATTGTTACAAAAGAACTGAATCTGCTCTTTTTTTATTATTATTATTTTTATTAGAACTGTTTTCACATACTCCTTAACAACATAGCTATTCGAACCAATAACTCAAGTCTGTTATGTTATTAAGATACTCAATAATTGCCTATCTTTTATGCACGCCAACTAGTGAAGATTACCATATTTTGTTTATACAAATAATCTTTTAAGTAAAGTATGTTTTATTCAAGTTGCGTTCAAGCGTGTGAGTATGCTTTTAAAGCAGTAGAATCAAATTCGAAAGCGCAATCTTGCGATTCTTAATAACTAAAAGCGAAGAAAGAGGAAGAATTATTTATTAAAAAAAGTATTAATTTTAGGATATTCGTTTACTAAATGTGACTATTATATTGTAAACTCATAAATGAGATGATAAATTAAAAGAGAAGAACGAGAAGAGCATGAGTTTGCTCACTCATTCACACAAAGTAGACATAAATACGAGTAGGAATTTATGCATTATGTATTACCCTCTTCATCGAAAGGAACATTTCCGAGTTTCGAAGTTTGTCTTCTAATCTAATTCTTTCAAGGCAGCAACGATTTTCTTGTGTACGAGCTCAACCCCGAGGCGAGGAGATAATCTGGGAAGAATTTCCTGAAATAAAGATCATAAATTGAGAGAGAATCTAAAAGAAATTGAGCTGAATCTGTAAATTGACAGTGGCAAAGTATGGCATAAATAATTACATGATGTTTATAATTGAGAAATTTTAATTATTTGAATATCAAGGCTCAGCTTGAGCCCAACTGATACTGTTAAATTGGCTCAAGCAGCGGCGGAACTAGGTATATGATTATTGGCGGAGCCGACATATCTGGGGTTCGAGTAATAATAATATGAGGTAATATAGTGAAAATATATATAATTAGGGGTTAAAGATAGAAAAATGTATAATTTGGGGTAAAAATGTAAGGAGGATGGAAACTTGAGGCGGGACGAACACTGTGTCCTATGCGGTTCCGCCAATGGGCCGGCCATTTCTCATAGGACCTCAATATCCATGAAATCAACTAGACACCACTCTCAATCTCTCACATCAGAAATATAGCCATACAAATAGTCATGGTCTTGTTATATATAAAGACCATGGTATTATACGAAGCCCATCTCTAAATTTATATCCCTAATAAATTATAGTCAAGCTCAGTTTTAAGAACAGCCGAATTCATTTGTGCATTAATGCAAGACAAATAAATTTTACAAGCTCGAGTTTCATTATGTTACACACCTAACATTTAGGAATAGTTAGAACTGTTTAATTATGTCTTTATTTGATTATGTCATTTTTAATTAAGGAAATTGTACGAAATGCCCAATTTTGTGTCAAACCTTTTAAGAAATGCCCATTTGTGAGAGTAAAAAATACACACAATGGGCATTTTTTTTAAACGTTTGATACAAAATGGGTATTTCTTTCATTTACCCTTTAAATTATTTCATTGCGTTTAAAGTTAAGTCATTTATATTTTATCTTTTAATTAGGTCAGATCCAGTTCGGCCCATCAGGTCTTTACTGTTTGTCTATTTTTTTAAGACACCTTTGCCAATATGTATCCAAGTCTGCTCACTATATTTTTGTTGTGAATTTGCTCAAAAAAGTAACCCCCAGACATTCAGACAGTGAAGATCACAACTCACGGAGAAAATAAACCCGGAAAGGATGAAGAACTCCACGAAAGTGTTTCTTATTGCATTATGATCGAAATGGAATGCAAGAGATTACTCTACTAGTTCTAGACCAACAATCGCTCTCGGACTCTTTCGATTTCTCGAACTTCCTTTCTCACAGTTTTTTCCTGTCTTGTCCTTCACTTTCTGATAGCTCTCTTCTACAAATGATAAATCTATTCTAGTACCGAATCTTACTGCATAGAATAATCCTTCTTCGTAGCTAACACTATAACCAAAGAATTTCCTCATCGACACCAGAAAAACGCAATGCTGCATTTTGCAGCCGAGCTCGAAACTGCTGAAAAAATCTTCCAGATAGTTTATCAACTTACAATTGAGTCATATTTTTTACATGATTCATATTCTCCGATTCCATGTATCAGAATATCATGGTGAAAATTTTGAGCTTAATGCTCTAAGACCGGGTCAATAGGATGACAACTTCAGTCCAATTAGGCTAAACCTAACCTAAGCCTATGGCCACTCCCTATTTTTGCCTCCGAAGCAAGAGAAAAACTGTCCCTCATACGCTCAGAAAAGGAAGGAGAACACTGACAAAACGGTATTCAGGCCGCGGAATGTGATGAGCGCATTGCATTTTCGTGCAACGTCGACAACGAAGCGGAGGCTCGAATCCTCAGAATTAAAGATATGGGGTTCGCCGTTGGCGCATAAAACATTGACACAATCGAGCGAGGAGCGGTTCCGATGAGTCAAAGTAGTCCTAATCAGCAACAAAAGGTATGATCGCGATCCTTACGAATAGAATTCTCTATATGTGCACTAATCAAGATCCTCAATTTCGCTTTTCTGGGAGTTCTTTCGAATACAGCGTTCACTAAATTTACGAATTCTTCGGAATCTTACTCTCTAAGCTAACAAGTACTGGATAAACAAATTGCCTAAGTTCACCATTTCAACTCCCATACAACAAACCCTAAATTCAACAAAGAGATCATACGAATCTCGTCTCGAAGAAACCGAATTCCGGAACAAACAGAGATAAAGAAACGGACCTCAGTTCCATCGGAGTGCACTTTGGCGAGAACAGGGATTTCATACTGGTAAGACTTCTGCCAACAAGGGTTCAGAGTAATGTCCCTTATCTGAGAATCAACACACCCAAACGAAAATGTCAGAAACAGCACAAGACCTGTACCAAACCGAGAGAACCGACCTCCAAATCGACGTCGTTCAGGGAGTCTGGCGCTGAGAGCAGAAACGCGGCCTGAAGCTTCTCCTTGAGGCCGTCGCAGAGGCAGCACTCGGGCTTTGAGTAGAGGATGAGCTTTCGCGCTGGCTTCGAGGAGCAAGAGGAAGAAGAGAGAGCCATGGGAGCGAAGACCTGCTTGGCTCTGTGCCTGGCGATAGAGAACTCGGAGGCTGGTCTGAAGCCGACCGCCATAGCGGCTGCCATGGCCATTTGTTCAAGATTCTTCTTCTTCGTCTGGGTCAGGTGTTTTGTCGAGCATGTGGTATGGATAAAGAAATATGTACGTGCCTACTTGAAAGAATTGGCTAAAAGAGACGTCGTTTCGTGTATACCCTCGTTATAACTTTTTATTTCTTCTATATCTTTTTTTTCGTTCTAATAAATACAAATTGCGAGTTATGTTTCTTTTACATTTATGTTTTGCTCTAATATATACAAATTGCGAGTTATCATTTATTTTTTACCTAGTATTTTACGAAATTACTAATTTGCCCTTTGGTTATTAAGTGGTTTATTTATTACATTTTCTTTTAGGGTTTTTTTTTTCAAACATATTATCGTTTCTTCTTCTCTGTGATTACTTCACTTCGACGCTCTCTATTCCCAAGTTCCTCTCTTCAGACTCCGAACGTTTTCTCTTCTCCATCGTACTCCTCGTTCCTCTGCTCCGTTCATTCTGGTTCGCGAACGACTTCGAGAAACTAGGCTTTCTCCTCTTTGCTTTCCCGGCGAAGGACGATCCTTTCAGCTCCCGAGTTTCTCCGATCATCGTCTTCATCCTCCCCAAAGCCACAAAAATGGAGGTAAATGTTTATTCGTTGAGAAACTTATGCTTTGCGAACTGTTTTGACTCATAATGATGTTAGGGTTTACTTTTTTTACGTGCAATATTCTATGCAGTTTGGTTTACGAAGAAGGACGAGTGTAGGAGCTGTTCTGTATCTATGAAAGCAATACCGCTATATATTTACGCTCTTTTCACATAATACCGCTAACATTTCGACGTTGGTCCGAATATACTGCATTGCTGCTATGTTTTTTTAGAATTGCCGCTAGCTGTCTATTTACACCCCGTTGTATAGTACCGATAGAGGTTTACCGTTACTCCATATATACATTTTTTTACCGCTATGTATAATATGAACAACATGGTTCATGTTCGTGCAGCGACGGGGGATCCCGCAACCAGATTCACCGCCACCGCCGTCGGGGTTTGAAGAAGAGAATGACGACGAGATGGAAATAGTGGATAGTGACGTGGAGATGCCAGTGGAGAGTGACAGCGGCGGTGAGGCAGATGGAGAGTCTGAAGTTGAAGATGGTGCGTCTGATGTTGAATCAGATGGTGAGCCTGGAGGTGAAGATGTTGCGCCTGGAAGTGAAGATGCTGAGCCAGGCGGTGGGTCGGATGTTGAGCCTGGCGCTGAGGCTGGCGAGGACTCGGATTCGGATGGAGATAAAGCTTGTTACCCGGATCTATTGTCACTCTCACCAGCACCGAAGTACCTCGAACGCCTGTTCACCCGGTGGTTGGATCAAGAAGCTTCCACGCCCGTCGTATGTGGTATCAGAAAATACGACCGGGCCTTTTTTCAGACTCTAGTCGACCGTGATGGGTCGTTGGATGACGGGGTAATAATTCTTCGATGGCAATATTTCTATATTTGTTTTTATTATTTGTTGTAACCAATTCATTGATATTAAATGCAGGTCATCGACGAGATCACCTACGGGCTCCGTAAGCGACTTGCTACTTTTCCCGGGAGTATTCCCATTTCCGATGCAATCGTTGTTGTTGACAGTTCCTTCATGACCCTAGTGACTATCATTGCTGGGAAGATCCGTAGCGGTTCACTAGAAGTTGATGATTTTTGGTCTGTAGATTGGGTATCAGGAGACAGCCCAAGGTTTTACGGCCGAGCGTGGGAAAACGTGGACAAGCTGTACTTCCCGATCTATTTTGACGGTCAATGGATAGCATGCAGAGCCGATTTCGAAACAACGCGGTTTAACTTATTTATTCCTCGGGCAAACTACGGTAGTGAATATAAGATGTCAATGATATTGCAGCATCTAGAGGATTACTTCCCTTGGATTTTGGAAGCGTCAAACTTGATTGCATTACCTTGTCGTGCACATCTCAAGAACCGGAGTTGGACATGGAGGTGCGCCTCAGGGCCAGATTGGAACCGGCCTGTCGACTCTTGAATATTTTCTATGAAGTTCATAGAACTAGACATGGTCGGATGCCACCCTTTCACGATGGTTGACCGTTTAGTACCTTCAGCCCGGTCTCGATACGCGATTGAAATCTGTACGAATTGGTCGTTCCAACTTTAGAACTAATTACGTGGCATGCCACATAGATAGATTTTCTCGGTTAACTCCCAAATGCTAAGTTTGGGTAATTTTGCCGCCATTTATGGAGGTTGTATACACAGCAGAGAATTTGACTAAATATTGAGTATTTTTGCCGCAATTAATCCTTATTTAAATATAATAAAATATTATAATTGCAATCTGAAAATCAAATTTTATGAAAAAATTACAAATTTTGAATTTTATATACCAAATAAAGATATGCGAGTGTCCGAAACAAGAAATCCGAAACATGACGTTCAATGAAAATATTGCCGTTATCACTATTTTTCGAGTATTTTACGGCATATCATCGGAAAACTTTAGGCCGGACCTTTTTGGTAGAATCAACTTGTGACTTAAAAGATATCTAAAATAAATTCCCTTATATATAACCGAATTACGTTATAATTTACCGAATAATAAACTGTATTTCCTGCAGTATTATATAGCAGACAGACTACATTTTTTTAACTTCTTTTTACAAACCCTAACGCAGTCTAAATGGAATCATGGAATATCTAGTCATATATATTTTTTTTCTTTTCCTTTATTTAGATTTCCGATAAATACATAAAAATAAAATAAAAATCATTTGTAATAACTTTTTTTTTTTTTGTAATTTATAGTCGTTACAACATGGCTATTGATTTGCAAATTGATGTCTAGGATCCCAGCCAAATCATAATTTTACCAAACAGTATTATTTTTAATATCCTACTGAAGAATCAAATTTTACATTATAGAAGCCTCAAGTCAGACTCGTTATGGAATAGTATAAAAAGAAATAAGAAAAATAAAAACAGTTTTCAACTTATATAGAAGTGAAAATCCTCATAATCACGGAGATTATTGCATAAATTACATGTCAATGAATATATGAAAATCCCCCAATATATAAATAGAAGCCTATCACGAGGTAGGGAAATCATCTTCTTGTTTCAAAGTCCATTGTTAAAATCAAACAAGAAAACCTCAAAGATGAAACATTCTTTCTCTTTCCCTTTGCTTCTAGTCATATTCTTGGTCTTGTCAAGCCCCTTGATCATTTCAACAGGTAAAAGTTAAAACTACTTTTCTTTTATACCAATTGCACAGTGATATTTCATCTCAATTTTCTTTATTCATTACTCATACTTGTGTATGGATTTTCTTTGATATATTAAATACTTGGGAATTTTGTATATATACACAACAGTGGACTCTTTCTTTGAAAACAACTGCTAGAATATTCGTTCAATGTGTCCTTTAGTGTTTTTTTTTTATTATTATTATTATTATAACCCTCTAGTTTTTTTGTTTTTCTTAAAAAAAAAAAAAAAAAAAAAAAAAACCATCTATTTTAGCAATCTTTAATTTTGTGGACTTTAATTTTTTATATATATGAAATCGATTGAAAATAAAACAAATAGGGGGTAACATTGTCCTTACACTTTGAGGATATATTTTAGCTACTTTTAAAAGAAAATATTAGAGAGAGGATACTTTTAGAAAAGTGAAAATAGAGAGTTGAAAAACCAAAATTTAGTTTAATTTATTTTTAACTAGTGTCATTTCGTTTGAATGTTTTACAGGCGCAGAGGAAGGTGATGCAGGAAGTCAATGCAAAACGCTCATCAAAGTCGATCTTTGCTCACCATTTGTATGTGTTCAAAGATGTGTTGCAGCTCACAAAGCAAGTATTAATGGTAGATGTATCGATGACACTAATTGTTGTTGCGAATTCTTGTAATTGTGTGCAAGTTTCTATGATGATAATTCAATAAAATTGGGATTTTTTTTATTTTCTTTAAATATACTTATATAATAAAATCAATATTATGCTCGAAATGAATGGCCCATGACTCGCTTTAAGTTCGGCTTCGGATGCACTATAAAATCCTTTTTGGTAGAATCAATTTGTGATTACCACTTATCTATAATTTATTAAATAAAGAGTTCGGGCGTCTATTTTAATGCCGAAAAATGGATCAACACCAATGCGGTCCAAGTCTTGATTTCGGGCCGGATCCAATGTCCGCTTGACGGCAAGATAGGACTTGAAGGTTGATTCTTCGCCTTCGTTGATATGCTTAAGGACATAAAAAAGACTGGGTTTGGTAATATATGATGCCGGACCTCGTCAATTGTAACGAGGTTGCCTACGTAGCCATTTTATTTGGATCATGTCATCACGTAGTTCAAAGTGGGCGTTGGGAGATTTTATCGCTACAGAAAGCGTTTGAGCGGGTTGTGTTTAGTTCTGAGTTTGAATGTGATCAGATCTGTTTTAATGAGCTTGAAACTCCTATTTATAGGGTGGTCTAGGGACCTACGAGAAATTATTAATTACTTTCCAGGGCCCTTGAACAATTTGAATATTGCTTGGCGCGTTGGCGCGATGCTTGATAAGTGATGTAAATGCGTCTAGGGGTCCGTTTTTTACCTATTTCTCGGGTCAGACCCAAGATGGCTTTTTGTTGATCTTTTCGGACTCGGTCTTGCTGACTTTTTCACGACGAGCCTGGGTCGTATTTGTGGCCTTATAGACGTTTTGACATTTGGCTACGTTTTATAGGTTAGGCCTTAATTTTTTAAGGCTTTGGAAGATACCCAGAACTAGAGTTGCGGCTCGCGACTGCTGGGGAGGGATCACGACGCGTCGCGACTGTTTGCGGGGAATCGCGACGAGTCGCGATTTTGTGGCATAAGTCGGGATTTGTCGCGATTTGGGCGCGCGTCGCGACCCGTTGGATGACGATCCGCGTGAAGCCATCCAAAGGTCCAGATTTGTGATCCGCGTGATTTTGTCATTTTGTGGCATAAATAACTGGGGGTGTAACCGGAGCGGACATTCGATTTTTTGGAACTATCCGAATCCGGATCCGAAAAACCGGATATCCGAATATAGGTATCCGGATCCGGATCCGAAAAACTGAATATCCGGATTTCCGGATATCCAAAAATCCGGATATCTGTTTTCAAAACCCGGATACGGATCCGAATCCGGTTTTAAAACCGGATCCGGATATTATCCGAATATCCGGATCCGGTTTTTTATTTATTAAAAAAAAAGTTAATTTTTAACGACTAAAAAACCCGTACAAGTCTACATATTTTTCCGTTGTCCAAAAAACCGAACAAATCTAATACGTATTATCATATAATACATATTAAATTAAAAATGCATTCAAATCCTCGTCTACATTCCGCACCTCTTTTCTTCATTCCCGTGCATCATCAAGCGTCAACATCATCATCAACTGCAAAAGATATGACAATTAAAAAAAAAAGCATCACAAATAAATAAGTACTCCTAACATAAAAAAAATATAATAAAATAATTAAAATATTAAAAAAAAACGGGTTTTAAACCGGATCCGGATATCCGGATTTTTAAATACCAAAACCCTTATCTGAATCCGATTTTAAATCCGGATCCAGATATCCGTATCCGGATTTCGGATTCGGATTTTAAAATCGGATGCGGGTGCGGATGCGGATTTAAAACCGGATTCCGGGTTTTAATTACAGCCCTATAAGTAACACACTTTTTACCCGAAATTAATTACCCAACCACAATTTTTACCCACTTTACTCGAATTCCAACCCAAAATTTTAAATTTCAATATTTTTCCCCCAACTTTATTCACCCACCTCAATAATTATTCACCCACCCAACTCTCTCCTCAAATCCTATAAATACCACCTCTCCCACCCTCATTTCCTCACCAACAATCTTCCAACTCTCTCTCAAATTCTCTCAACTCTCTAAGTTTTTTCCCCTCTAAAACTCTCGAGTCTCAAATTTCCCATTATGTCTCGAAGAAGCGGTAGTTCAGGGGTCGAAGGGCTAGGAATTTGCAACCCCAATTTATTCATGCGGGGCCAGATCAAGCTACGCCCGAGGGCTATATTCCCGTGATGCTACTGGAAGAAATATTTACCTCCCAACCGAATCCAAATTATCCCGATGATACCCAACGGTCTCTAAGACGTAGTCTAGTCCAGGCGATGGGCGCGCACGACGTCGATCCGGAGCGTGTGCCCGCATCAATGGTGGAGGCGGTACGTCGATGTCGGGAGACGGGAACCGCCAATCCATTTTTCAAGCTCATGTTTCAAGGCGGACCCGTCGACGACCGCGACGACGACGAAACTCAACAACCGGAGGAACCACCGACTCAACCACCGGAGGAACCGCACCATTCCTCCGTTGTCGGCTCATACCACGATGGTTCTCCAATCTCTTCCCATCACGAAACCGGCGAAGGCTCCGTCCAACGTCCTCGACGTGCTCAACGTTCGCGTCCGGCAAAGGGGTAATCATTATTATTTTAATTATTTTAGTTTAATAATTTTAGTTTAATTATTTAATTTGATACATCTCTTGAAAGTCTTAGTATGCTCTGTGGTTGCGGTTCCGACCGATCTTCCACATCAGAAACGAATTTCTTGAGATTTAATAATCATTTAATCATTTTAGTTTAATTAATTAATTTGATACGTCTCTTGAAAGTCTTAGTATGCTCTGTGGTCGCGGTTCCGACTGATCTTCCACATCATAAACGAATTTCTTGAGATTTAATAATCATTTAATCATTTAAATGGTTACTTAAATAAGTTAATAAAATTAAAAAGGTAATTTGTATGTGTGGTGATAATTATAAAGTTCTTATTGGATTTCGGTGTCTTGGAAAGATTGGTTTTTAAATAAGGTTTGCTTTGCAATCTCCTCCAACCGGCAGAATTGAAGCGCTACTACGGCATGCTTTTCGACGAAGAATCCGACGAGTTCGACGTCATTAAGTGGTGGAAGAATCAAAGGAACAGATTCCCGATATTGGCGAGAATAGCGAGGGTATACTGTCCATCCCCATTTCCAGCGTTGCTTCAGAGAGCGTTTTCAGCACGGCTCAATATCTCATCAATGACCGGCGGGCGTCAACCACCAGCACACTCGTCGAGCAAATAGTTGTGTTGAATGATTTGTTGTTCCAGCCCCCCGTGATTGCCGAACACTCCGAACCAAGCGAACTGGAGCTAATGACGGAAAGGTTCAACGCAATGTTCCCCGAGTAATGATGTGCTCTTTCCTCTCTTGGTTTTATGTCCCTAAGGAGGGTTTTACAAGAGAGGTTTTCGTTCTTCTAGTCTCCTATAAATACTAGTGTTAATGTTTATTTTCTTTTAACTCATGTTTGCGATTCGATTAATCAGAAAAGCTTTTTCTCCCAAAGTTTTCTTGCTTTCTTTTTCTTTTGTTCTTCGTATTCTTCTCTTGGCAAATCCATTTCCATTGGGAACCAACAAAGCTGGCCATGGTGTTGATTGAATTTTTGTTTTTTGTTCCTAAAATAAATCTACAATACATTTAAATGGTAAATTTACGGCATAAGTATCAAACGTATCGTCAATTGCAACAGCATGACTTAATGCCAAATAATAGCGACAAAAGTGCGTGACGTCGCGTTAATTGGGTTTACCTACTTTTAGGGGTGAGCATGGGTTGGGTTGGGCCGCCCCGATGCTTTTTATGGACCCGACCCGATCACTTCGGGTTCCTAAAAAAAAGCCCAATCCGACCCAAACTTTTTTAATGCCCGAACCAAACCGACCCGATAAAAATCGGGTTGGGTTGGGTTGGGTCGCTATGGCCCGATTATTCAAAATTTACTATTATATAACAAAAAATATTATGAAAAAAATGCATCAATGTAACTCAAAATTCAAGTAAAAATATCTCAAACAAATTTAATCAAAGAAACACACACCACACAATAGAAAACATGAAAATAAGAGATTGAACGGTCTTTGAATGTAAATAAAATTAAAAATTAGAAGTTTTAAAACACTAAAGATTGCACTACTTGTAATAAATATTAATATGAAATATATATTAATTATGTTGGTCGGGTCGGAGACCCCGACCCGACCCAAGGTTTTGGACCCGACCCCGACCCGAATAATAATCGGGTCCGGTCCGATCTGACCCAATTTTGAACGGGTTAGATTGGGCGGGTTAGATTAGGATCGTGTCCTTAACGGATTGGGTTGGGCCATCGAGTTGGGTCTAAAATCCTCAACCCTACCTACTTTTCCATCCAAATTATTTTAACATTGTTAGTCATCTCATATGCCTATATATTGGCACTCAAAGCAAGCCCATGTGGTCGTCGCTATGTGGCATTTCTAATGGCAATTCTGTAATTTTTTTTAAAAATCTTGATTTTTTATACAATTTTTCTTTATAAATAATTATTATATGAAAAAAAATGATGGTGTAAATGAATTTTTCATAGCGCTAAATGTGAACATATTATTTGAAAAATAAAAAGAACATACGTGCCTCCTCGTATACCAAATAGTTATAAGAGTGAGCATTTCAGACCCAATCTGATGGCCCAACTCAATCCGTTAGAGACCCGACTCCAATCTAATCTGCCCAAAATTGGGTCGGATCGGGCCGGATCCGACTATTATTCGGATCAGGGTCGGGTCAGGGACAATATAAATATTATATATTTCATATTAATTTTTATTCAAGTAGTAGAATCTCTAGTCTTTTAAAATTTCTAATTCTCAATTTTATTTACATTCAAAGACCGTTCAATCTCTCATTTTCATGTTTTACATTATTTAGTGTATGTTTGTTTGATTAAATTTGTTTTGGGTATTTTTACTTGAATTTCTGAGTTACATTGATGCATTTTTTTCATATTATTTTTTGTTATATAGGAGTAAATTTTAATTAACCGGGCCATGGCGACCCAAACCAACCTAACCTGACTTTTTATTGGGTTGGTTTGGTTCGGGCATTAAAAAAATTTGGGTCGGATCGGGTTTTTTTTTTTTTTTTTTGGAGCCTGAAGTGATTGGGTCGGGTCCATAAAAAGCATCGGGCGGCCTAACCCAACCCATGCTCACCTTTAGCAGTACGATTGTCCCGGCAGGAAAGTACCGAACAGAATTGGCAGAGCCCCCTAGCAGGTCTAGTGGGGACACACGCCGGAATTCAGCGGAAGATATTCTTGGAAGGTGCCAAACTTGATGAGCAAGTTTGAGATATGATTTGGCTTCCTGATTTGATTTGATTTAGTTTTTCTTTTTTTTAGGAAACATTAGTTATTATAGGGATTTGATTAAATGCATTTTTAGGAAGTTCTTAGCTAAGGTTTCGCTTTTCTAGTTCTCTATAAATAACAAAGTTAGTGTTTTATTCTTCTAACTCTATTATTGTATTTTGCTTGCTTTGGATAAATCAAAGATAATCCTTTCTCTCAAAACTTTTTCTACCTTTGTTCTTGTTCTTCTAAGTTTTGTTTTGGCAGATCAGTTTCAACTTAAATTACCATTAATGTCGTTGTCGGAGACTTGGTTGTCCGACACCGTGATGGAGATCCTGATCGTGGATTGTGTCTTGAGCGCCCTCGGCCAGACGAGTATTCTAGAGTTGAAGAACGTTGATCTAAGCAGCGACGCATTGGCGCAAGATCCCGACGTGCCGTACGACGACATGAAGTTGGGCGGGAGAGGGAAGAGATTCGAGGAGGAGCGATCTCTGCGCGGCATCCTTGGTGGCTCTAGCGGAGAGAGAGAGAATTATAGTAATCAATTAATAGAAATTATGAGATTCATTCAAGAAAAATATTGAATAAACATTTAGTAAGGAAAAATCAGTAAACAAAATTGTGATTTAACAACCACGTCATCATATTTACTATTTCTCAAAATAAATATAAGCGTTGATTAATATCCAATTTTCATGTTTAAATTTGACTAGTCCGTCTAATAGAATTATAACTAGGAAAGATTATTAAATTTTTTATCCCCACATTCATCCATTTGTTGACGAGTACGTGAAGTTACAAATATCGACTATTTGGCCAACATTTTAAAATTAAATAAACTCGATATCTTTGGGATGGTAGTGCTCATACTCAACCATGGGTTTAACCATTTTGAGCAAACTAAATTGTTTTCTTTTGTCTCTTTGTTTGTATGTCGGTTTGTTTGTTTGATATCTCGATCAAGAACCGAAAAGATTAAACAACTTTAATAATTAAGGATCTAATCAAGATACCATCTTACTTTCGTATTAGCATTGACGCGTAAAAAAGAACCAACAAAAACTAAAGGTGAAAATTTTAGCATATTTTGCAATCATAGAATTTCATTATTTGACGCTAAAAAAAGTAATCTTTTTGGTCAAAACTCAAAAGACATTTATATGGAATCTGCTTATAAACAATACAAAGCTAGAGTAGCAAGGATCATGATCACACGTTATGATCTAGACCAAAAAAAAATTTCAAATATACTTTGTTTTGTTGATCATAGAGTCTTATATGAAACCAAAATTCATGATTAATTTAGAAAGGAGAAAAAAAAACTATAATATTTGTAAAGACATATCTCTCATTATGTTTAATAAGATTTAAAAAAAAAAAAAAACAATGTTTCAACAAGAGTACCCATTACTCGCAAGTTATAAAAAATGACACATACAATAATGTATGTTAAGTGCACGAGGGAAAATGATATTAATTGCCTCGGGACAAATGTATAGAGTAATTCTATAGGGTTAAAAGAGATAAAAGTTCGATTCTTTATTATGAAAAAACAATAATTTATATATAAGGTCTCGTCGAATGAGCTATGTTAGGCCCACGAAAATGTAAAAGAGCATAGAATGATAATCTCCCTGATGACAAGCCGGCGAAACGGCTCCCCATCAAGACGATCTCCACGTAACAGTACAAACCGCGTCATGATTTTTTTACATATTCATTGTTTGCGTATACTTTTTCATGTTTCGTACTTTCACTATGTCACGTGTATGCATTTCAAAAATTGATATAGCGATACATTTTCAAACGACATAATCGTTGTCTAAGACAAGACACCTCATTTTTGTAATCTCACGGCTCACCGCCGTGTCGGGAATGATAACTTAATTGGTACGGGATTAGTTCTATCCCATCTTTACCATTATTCGGAGAGATCTTTGAGGAGGTTCTCCCAGCAAGCGTCTCAAAAGGGTTCCCCAAATTATTCTTCGAAAAGGATTTTTCGGAAACTACAAGAAATTAAAGAAAAAAAAAAGCGGTCAAAGATGTTATCATTCTTCCATGATCAAAGGCCATAGTCTTGGTAATTTAAAAAGCATAATTTCTAAAGCAAGTGACTGCTACTCTTACTTTAGCACAAAAGTGATATAAATAGTTCATACTTTAGACCATATATATGACATCAATGAAAAGAGAAGATATGACATCTTATCTCATTTTACGGAAAAAATAAAAATTAAAAGCAACTGAAAGGGGCGATTCATTAGTTGCTTGAGCAGATTGAATGCATTACGCAAAAGAAAAAAAAAAAAAACAAAAAGAGGACTTATTAATATCAACCCTTCTATTTTCTATCTTCAACATATTTGATCGTAACATAACATCTTATCCATATATTTTTACACACAAATTTGAATACGTTAGTGTGTCTTTGATGTCAAGATCATCATCGATATAGATTATTATACACCTAGTATATATGCTTATAGAAGTACTTTATATATAACTAAAGCGACGTGTAAATTAACTTTGAAAACTTGAATCACTCGATACTGAGCAATGGCGGATCTAGAATACCGAATTAAATATTGTGGGGGCGAATGCGTATCAAACATAATTAACAGTAAAAAAAGCTACAGATAAAAGTTGGAGAAACAAATTTGAACGCTGTTGAAAAATTTGGAGGACGGTCACTTTAATCTCAACATATATTGATACTGAGTACTAATAATTCTGGACCAATATATAAATAGATGAAAAATTTGACCAGAAGTGGTTAAAGCAATTCATATCATACATGCACTTGAAACTGAGAACACTTTCATACCAGAACATTAGGATTAATAGGAATGTAAAAACCCAATGTTTATATTGTTACGATTACGTAAATTCAGTTATTTTTACGGCCTGATATTCTTAATGTCCACTACTTTGTTTCTCTCCAGAGAAAGTTCAGTTCTGTACTCTATACATTACATACGTAAATCTCGTTTTGGAATCCCGCAGCTATTTCATTGAACTTAGCGATTAGTCTCTTGATGATCGCGATCCCGATTCGTCTGGTTTACGTGGTATGGCAGACTGGCGTTTGATATATCTGCACCTCACATACTTTAGTGTATTCTTTGTCATCTAACAAAAAAAAAAACATCTTTGATTGCCATGGCCTAAGTTTAAGGTGCTAACGGAATTTTTCCAAAAATTCTGACATCTATAGCGATTATATTTTTAGATTTGAACTGAGCCGGTATTAGTCGCCCGGTCCCCGGACCCAATTCAGCCCTTACTAGTTTCTCCAGTAAATAAGCAGATATTACATAATATGAATTCTCTCGAGATACTTTATTTATGTACATCATGTTGTTGATACAAGCATTATAGTACAAAGGTGACGAAACACTCTCTCTATTATTGATTTTAACTTTGCGTGCAATGTATAGAGTACAAAGTTCTTTGTTCCATTCACCAATTATTTGATAGGAGCGAATGAAAAAAAATGCAGTGATTATTGGGGCAGCTTTTTCGTAAGAAAATGAAAGAAATAAAAAAGAAATGAGGTCATGGTTTATATTGGAGCTGCCACATCCATATATAATAATTTTACTTTTAAAAAAGTTAACATCATCGGTGGTATAACTTAATGGTAATTCCACGTCACCTCTAAAGTAGAGGTTGTGGGTTCGATCCTCACTGCAACAAAGATGCCTTTAAAAAAAAAAAACATTGTCACAACGTTGAGCATGTAAACATATACAAGTTCATATTGAACTACCAACATTCAAATTTCTCACTTAGAAAAATTATGATTTTTTGTCAATTATAGTTGCAAAGAAAATAAAAACAAAGCATTAGAAGATAATGGTAGATTATTATTATTTTTTTATAATTTTTTTAACAAAGGTGATACCATAGAAGCTCGAAAAACTTCCTTGAAATGAAATTAACAATTGTACCAAGTTGGTGAGCATAATGAATACTAATAGCATATGTAGCTATATAGATTGAAATATTTCGATTTTGGTGAGAAAATAACCTTTTTGAAAAAGGGAAGAAAAAAAATTGCTCTATTTGTCACATTTTTGTTGCAAGATAATCCTTTTGTTAGCACGTAAAATTATACCAACTGTTAAACGTAACGGAGAAGTTGATAGATAAGAAAAAATACACATCAAAAATAGAGACCATTCTCATACTAAAATTGTTACAAAAGAACTGAATCTGCTCTTTTTTTATTATTATTATTTTTATTAGAACTGTTTTCACATACTCCTTAACAACATAGCTATTCGAACCAATAACTCAAGTCTGTTATGTTATTAAGATACTCAATAATTGCCTATCTTTTATGCACGCCAACTAGTGAAGATTACCATATTTTGTTTATACAAATAATCTTTTAAGTAAAGTATGTTTTATTCAAGTTGCGTTCAAGCGTGTGAGTATGCTTTTAAAGCAGTAGAATCAAATTCGAAAGCGCAATCTTGCGATTCTTAATAACTAAAAGCGAAGAAAGAGGAAGAATTATTTATTAAAAAAAGTATTAATTTTAGGATATTCGTTTACTAAATGTGACTATTATATTGTAAACTCATAAATGAGATGATAAATTAAAAGAGAAGAACGAGAAGAGCATGAGTTTGCTCACTCATTCACACAAAGTAGACATAAATACGAGTAGGAATTTATGCATTATGTATTACCCTCTTCATCGAAAGGAACATTTCCGAGTTTCGAAGTTTGTCTTCTAATCTAATTCTTTCAAGGCAGCAACGATTTTCTTGTGTACGAGCTCAACCCCGAGGCGAGGAGATAATCTGGGAAGAATTTCCTGAAATAAAGATCATAAATTGAGAGAGAATCTAAAAGAAATTGAGCTGAATCTGTAAATTGACAGTGGCAAAGTATGGCATAAATAATTACATGATGTTTATAATTGAGAAATTTTAATTATTTGAATATCAAGGCTCAGCTTGAGCCCAACTGATACTGTTAAATTGGCTCAAGCAGCGGCGGAACTAGGTATATGATTATTGGCGGAGCCGACATATCTGGGGTTCGAGTAATAATAATATGAGGTAATATAGTGAAAATATATATAATTAGGGGTTAAAGATAGAAAAATGTATAATTTGGGGTAAAAATGTAAGGAGGATGGAAACTTGAGGCGGGACGAACACTGTGTCCTATGCGGTTCCGCCAATGGGCCGGCCATTTCTCATAGGACCTCAATATCCATGAAATCAACTAGACACCACTCTCAATCTCTCACATCAGAAATATAGCCATACAAATAGTCATGGTCTTGTTATATATAAAGACCATGGTATTATACGAAGCCCATCTCTAAATTTATATCCCTAATAAATTATAGTCAAGCTCAGTTTTAAGAACAGCCGAATTCATTTGTGCATTAATGCAAGACAAATAAATTTTACAAGCTCGAGTTTCATTATGTTACACACCTAACATTTAGGAATAGTTAGAACTGTTTAATTATGTCTTTATTTGATTATGTCATTTTTAATTAAGGAAATTGTACGAAATGCCCAATTTTGTGTCAAACCTTTTAAGAAATGCCCATTTGTGAGAGTAAAAAATACACACAATGGGCATTTTTTTTAAACGTTTGATACAAAATGGGTATTTCTTTCATTTACCCTTTAAATTATTTCATTGCGTTTAAAGTTAAGTCATTTATATTTTATCTTTTAATTAGGTCAGATCCAGTTCGGCCCATCAGGTCTTTACTGTTTGTCTATTTTTTTAAGACACCTTTGCCAATATGTATCCAAGTCTGCTCACTATATTTTTGTTGTGAATTTGCTCAAAAAAGTAACCCCCAGACATTCAGACAGTGAAGATCACAACTCACGGAGAAAATAAACCCGGAAAGGATGAAGAACTCCACGAAAGTGTTTCTTATTGCATTATGATCGAAATGGAATGCAAGAGATTACTCTACTAGTTCTAGACCAACAATCGCTCTCGGACTCTTTCGATTTCTCGAACTTCCTTTCTCACAGTTTTTTCCTGTCTTGTCCTTCACTTTCTGATAGCTCTCTTCTACAAATGATAAATCTATTCTAGTACCGAATCTTACTGCATAGAATAATCCTTCTTCGTAGCTAACACTATAACCAAAGAATTTCCTCATCGACACCAGAAAAACGCAATGCTGCATTTTGCAGCCGAGCTCGAAACTGCTGAAAAAATCTTCCAGATAGTTTATCAACTTACAATTGAGTCATATTTTTTACATGATTCATATTCTCCGATTCCATGTATCAGAATATCATGGTGAAAATTTTGAGCTTAATGCTCTAAGACCGGGTCAATAGGATGACAACTTCAGTCCAATTAGGCTAAACCTAACCTAAGCCTATGGCCACTCCCTATTTTTGCCTCCGAAGCAAGAGAAAAACTGTCCCTCATACGCTCAGAAAAGGAAGGAGAACACTGACAAAACGGTATTCAGGCCGCGGAATGTGATGAGCGCATTGCATTTTCGTGCAACGTCGACAACGAAGCGGAGGCTCGAATCCTCAGAATTAAAGATATGGGGTTCGCCGTTGGCGCATAAAACATTGACACAATCGAGCGAGGAGCGGTTCCGATGAGTCAAAGTAGTCCTAATCAGCAACAAAAGGTATGATCGCGATCCTTACGAATAGAATTCTCTATATGTGCACTAATCAAGATCCTCAATTTCGCTTTTCTGGGAGTTCTTTCGAATACAGCGTTCACTAAATTTACGAATTCTTCGGAATCTTACTCTCTAAGCTAACAAGTACTGGATAAACAAATTGCCTAAGTTCACCATTTCAACTCCCATACAACAAACCCTAAATTCAACAAAGAGATCATACGAATCTCGTCTCGAAGAAACCGAATTCCGGAACAAACAGAGATAAAGAAACGGACCTCAGTTCCATCGGAGTGCACTTTGGCGAGAACAGGGATTTCATACTGGTAAGACTTCTGCCAACAAGGGTTCAGAGTAATGTCCCTTATCTGAGAATCAACACACCCAAACGAAAATGTCAGAAACAGCACAAGACCTGTACCAAACCGAGAGAACCGACCTCCAAATCGACGTCGTTCAGGGAGTCTGGCGCTGAGAGCAGAAACGCGGCCTGAAGCTTCTCCTTGAGGCCGTCGCAGAGGCAGCACTCGGGCTTTGAGTAGAGGATGAGCTTTCGCGCTGGCTTCGAGGAGCAAGAGGAAGAAGAGAGAGCCATGGGAGCGAAGACCTGCTTGGCTCTGTGCCTGGCGATAGAGAACTCGGAGGCTGGTCTGAAGCCGACCGCCATAGCGGCTGCCATGGCCATTTGTTCAAGATTCTTCTTCTTCGTCTGGGTCAGGTGTTTTGTCGAGCATGTGGTATGGATAAAGAAATATGTACGTGCCTACTTGAAAGAATTGGCTAAAAGAGACGTCGTTTCGTGTATACCCTCGTTATAACTTTTTATTTCTTCTATATCTTTTTTTTCGTTCTAATAAATACAAATTGCGAGTTATGTTTCTTTTACATTTATGTTTTGCTCTAATATATACAAATTGCGAGTTATCATTTATTTTTTACCTAGTATTTTACGAAATTACTAATTTGCCCTTTGGTTATTAAGTGGTTTATTTATTACATTTTCTTTTAGGGTTTTTTTTTTCAAACATATTATCGTTTCTTCTTCTCTGTGATTACTTCACTTCGACGCTCTCTATTCCCAAGTTCCTCTCTTCAGACTCCGAACGTTTTCTCTTCTCCATCGTACTCCTCGTTCCTCTGCTCCGTTCATTCTGGTTCGCGAACGACTTCGAGAAACTAGGCTTTCTCCTCTTTGCTTTCCCGGCGAAGGACGATCCTTTCAGCTCCCGAGTTTCTCCGATCATCGTCTTCATCCTCCCCAAAGCCACAAAAATGGAGGTAAATGTTTATTCGTTGAGAAACTTATGCTTTGCGAACTGTTTTGACTCGTAATGATGTTAGGGTTTACTTTTTTTACGTGCAATATTCTATGCAGTTTGGTTTACGAAGAAGGACGAGTGTAGGAGCTGTTCTGTATCTATGAAAGCAATACCGCTATATATTTACGCTCTTTTCACATAATACCGCTAACATTTCGACGTTGGTCCGAATATACTGCATTGCTGCTATGTTTTTTTAGAATTGCCGCTAGCTGTCTATTTACACCCCGTTGTATAGTACCGATAGAGGTTTACCGTTACTCCATATATACATTTTTTTACCGCTATGTATAATATGAACAACATGGTTCATGTTCGTGCAGCGACGGGGGATCCCGCAACCAGATTCACCGCCACCGCCGTCGGGGTTTGAAGAAGAGAATGACGACGAGATGGAAATAGTGGATAGTGACGTGGAGATGCCAGTGGAGAGTGACAGCGGCGGTGAGGCAGATGTAGAGTCTGAAGTTGAAGATGGTGCGTCTGATGTTGAATCAGATGGTGAGCCTGGAGGTGAAGATGTTGCGCCTGGAAGTGAAGATGCTGAGCCAGGCGGTGGGTCGGATGTTGAGCCTGGCGCTGAGGCTGGCGAGGACTCGGATTCGGATGGAGATAAAGCTTGTTACCCGGATCTATTGTCACTCTCACCAGCACCGAAGTACCTCGAACGCCTGTTCACCCGGTGGTTGGATCAAGAAGCTTCCACGCCCGTCGTATGTGGTATCAGAAAATACGACCGGGCCTTTTTTCAGACTCTAGTCGACCGTGATGGGTCGTTGGATGACGGGGTAATAATTCTTCGATGGCAATATTTCTATATTTGTTTTTATTATTTGTTGTAACCAATTCATTGATATTAAATGCAGGTCATCGACGAGATCACCTACGGGCTCCGTAAGCGACTTGCTACTTTTCCCGGGAGTATTCCCATTTCCGATGCAATCGTTGTTGTTGACAGTTCCTTCATGACCCTAGTGACTATCATTGCTGGGAAGATCCGTAGCGGTTCACTAGAAGTTGATGATTTTTGGTCTGTAGATTGGGTATCAGGAGACAGCCCAAGGTTTTACGGCCGAGCGTGGGAAAACGTGGACAAGCTGTACTTCCCGATCTATTTTGACGGTCAATGGATAGCATGCAGAGCCGATTTCGAAACAACGCGGTTTAACTTATTTATTCCTCGGGCAAACTACGGTAGTGAATATAAGATGTCAATGATATTGCAGCATCTAGAGGATTACTTCCCTTGGATTTTGGAAGCGTCAAACTTGATTGCATTACCTTGTCGTGCACATCTCAAGAACCGGAGTTGGACATGGAGGTGCGCCTCAGGGCCAGATTGGAACCGGCCTGTCGACTCTTGAATATTTTCTATGAAGTTCATAGAACTAGACATGGTCGGATGCCACCCTTTCACGATGGTTGACCGTTTAGTACCTTCAGCCCGGTCTCGATACGCGATTGAAATCTGTACGAATTGGTCGTTCCAACTTTAGAACTAATTACGTGGCATGCCACATAGATAGATTTTCTCGGTTAACTCCCAAATGCTAAGTTTGGGTAATTTTGCCGCCATTTATGGAGGTTGTATACACAGCAGAGAATTTGACTAAATATTGAGTATTTTTGCCGCAATTAATCCTTATTTAAATATAATAAAATATTATAATTGCAATCTGAAAATCAAATTTTATGAAAAAATTACAAATTTTGAATTTTATATACCAAATAAAGATATGCGAGTGTCCGAAACAAGAAATCCGAAACATGACGTTCAATGAAAATATTGCCGTTATCACTATTTTTCGAGTATTTTACGGCATATCATCGGAAAACTTTAGGCCGGACCTTTTTGGTAGAATCAACTTGTGACTTAAAAGATATCTAAAATAAATTCCCTTATATATAACCGAATTACGTTATAATTTACCGAATAATAAACTGTATTTCCTGCAGTATTATATAGCAGACAGACTACATTTTTTTAACTTCTTTTTACAAACCCTAACGCAGTCTAAATGGAATCATGGAATATCTAGTCATATATATTTTTTTTCTTTTCCTTTATTTAGATTTCCGATAAATACATAAAAATAAAATAAAAATCATTTGTAATAACTTTTTTTTTTTTTGTAATTTATAGTCGTTACAACATGGCTATTGATTTGCAAATTGATGTCTAGGATCCCAGCCAAATCATAATTTTACCAAACAGTATTATTTTTAATATCCTACTGAAGAATCAAATTTTACATTATAGAAGCCTCAAGTCAGACTCGTTATGGAATAGTATAAAAAGAAATAAGAAAAATAAAAACAGTTTTCAACTTATATAGAAGTGAAAATCCTCATAATCACGGAGATTATTGCATAAATTACATGTCAATGAATATATGAAAATCCCCCAATATATAAATAGAAGCCTATCACGAGGTAGGGAAATCATCTTCTTGTTTCAAAGTCCATTGTTAAAATCAAACAAGAAAACCTCAAAGATGAAACATTCTTTCTCTTTCCCTTTGCTTCTAGTCATATTCTTGGTCTTGTCAAGCCCCTTGATCATTTCAACAGGTAAAAGTTAAAACTACTTTTCTTTTATACCAATTGCACAGTGATATTTCATCTCAATTTTCTTTATTCATTACTCATACTTGTGTATGGATTTTCTTTGATATATTAAATACTTGGGAATTTTGTATATATACACAACAGTGGACTCTTTCTTTGAAAACAACTGCTAGAATATTCGTTCAATGTGTCCTTTAGTGTTTTTTTTTTATTATTATTATTATTATAACCCTCTAGTTTTTTTGTTTTTCTTAAAAAAAAAAAAAAAAAAAAAAAAACCATCTATTTTAGCAATCTTTAATTTTGTGGACTTTAATTTTTTATATATATGAAATCGATTGAAAATAAAGCAAATAGGGGGTAACATTGTCCTTACACTTTGAGGATATATTTTAGCTACTTTTAAAAGAAAATATTAGAGAGAGGATACTTTTAGAAAAGTGAAAATAGAGAGTTGAAAAACCAAAATTTAGTTTAATTTATTTTTAACTAGTGTCATTTCGTTTGAATGTTTTACAGGCGCAGAGGAAGGTGATGCAGGAAGTCAATGCAAAACGCTCATCAAAGTCGATCTTTGCTCACCATTTGTATGTGTTCAAAGATGTGTTGCAGCTCACAAAGCAAGTATTAATGGTAGATGTATCGATGACACTAATTGTTGTTGCGAATTCTTGTAATTGTGTGCAAGTTTCTATGATGATAATTCAATAAAATTGGGATTTTTTTTATTTTCTTTAAATATACTTATAAAATAAAATCAATATTATGCTCGAAATGAATGGCCCATGACCTCGCTTTGAGTTCGGCTTCAGATGCACTATAAAATCATTTTTGGTAGAATCAATTTGTGATTACCACTTATCTATAATTTATTAAATAAAGAGTTCGTGCGTCTATTTTAATGCCGAAAAATGGATCAACACCAATGCGGTTCAAGTCTTGATTTCGGGCCGGATCCAATGTCCGCTTGACGGCAAGATAGGGCTTGAAGGTTGATTCTTCGCCTTCGTTGATATGCTTAAGGACATAAAAAAGACTGGGTTTGGTAATATATGATGCCGGACCTCGTCAATTGTAACGAGGTTGCCTACGTAGCTATTTTATTTGGATCATGTCATCACGTAGTTCAAAGTGGGCGTTGGGAGATTTTATCGCTACAGAAAGCGTTTGAGCGGGTTGTGTTTAGTTCCGAGTTTGAATGTGTTCAGATCTGTTTTAATGAGCTTGAAACTCCTATTTATAGGGTGGTCTAGGGATCTACGAGAAATTATTAATTACTTTCCAGGGCCCTTGAACAATTTGAATATTGCTTGGCGCGTTGGCGCGATGCTTGATAAGTGATGTAAATGCGTCTAGGGGTCCGTTTTTTACCTATTTCTCGGGTCAGACCCAAGATGGCTTTTTGTTGATCTTTTCGGACCCGGTCTTGCTGACTTTTTCACGACGAGCCTGGGTCGTATTTGTGGCCTTATAGCCGTTTTGACATTTGGCTATGTTTTATAGGTTGGGCCTTAATTTTTTAAGGCTTTGGAAGATACCCAGAACTAGAGTTGCGGCTCGCGACTACTGGGGAGGGATCACGACGCGTCGCGACTGTTTGCGGGGAATCGTCGCGATTTTGTGGCATAAGTTGGGATTCGTCGCGATTTGGGCGCGCGTCGCGACCCGTTGGATGACGATCCGCGTGAAGCCATCCAAAGGTCCAGATTTGTGATCCGCGTGATTTTGTCCTTTTGTGGCATAAATAACTGGGGGTGTAACTAGAGTGGATATTCGATTTTTTGGAACTATCCGAATCCGGATCCGAAAAACCGGATATCCGTATATAGGTATCCGGATTTCCGGATATCTGTTTTCAAAACCCGGATACGGATCCGAATCCGGTTTTAAAACCGGATCCGGATATTATCCGAATATCCGGATCCGGTTTTTTATTTATTAAAAAAAGTTAATTTTTAACGACTAAAAAACCCGTACAAGTCTACATATTTTTCCGTTGTCCAAAAAACCGAACAAATCTAATACGTATTATCATATAATACATATTAAATTAAAAATGCATTCAAATCCTCGTCTACATTCCGCACCTCTTTTCTTCATTCCCGTGCATCATCAAGCGTCAACATCAACATCAACTGCAAAAGATATGACAATTAAAAAAAAAGCATCACAAATAAATAAGTACTCCTAACATAAAAAAAATATAATAAAATAATTAAAATATTAAAAAAAACCGGGTTTTAAACCGGATCCGGATATCCGGATTTTTAAATACCAAAACCTTATCCGAATCCGATTTTAAATCCGGATCCAGATATCCGTATCCGGATTTCGGATTCGGATTTTAAAATCGGATGCGGGTGCGGATGCGGATTTAAAACCGGATTCTGGGTTTTAGTTACAGCCCTATAAGTAACACACTTTTTACCCGAAATTAATTACCCAACCACAATTTTTACCCACTTTACTCGAATTCCAACCCAAAAATTTTAAATTTCAATATTTTTCCCCCAACTTTATTCACCCACCTCAATAATTATTCACCCACCCAACTCTCTCCTCAAATCCTATAAATACCACCTCTCCCACCCTCATTTCCTCACCAACAATCTTCCAACTCTCTCTCAAATTCTCTCAACTCTCTAAGTTTTTTCCCCTCTAAAACTCTCGAGTCTCAAATTTCCCATTATGTCTCGAAGAAGCGGTAGTTCAGGGGTCGAAGGGCTAGGAATTTGCAACCCCAATTTATTCGTGCGGGGCCAGATCAAGCTACGCCCGAGGGCTATATTCCCGTTATGCTACCGGAAGAAATATTTACCTCCCAACCGAATCCAAATTATCCCGATGATACCCAATGGTCTCTAAGACCTAGTCTAGTCGATGGGCGCGCACGACGTCGATCCGGAGCGTGTGCCCGCATCAATGGTGGAGGCGGTACGTCGATGTCGGGAGACGAGAACCGCCAATCCATTTTTCAAGCTCATGTTTCAAGGCGGACCCGTCGACGACCGCGACGACGACGAAACTCAACAACCGGAGGAACCACCGACTCAACCACCGGAGGAACCGCACCATTCCTCCGTTGTCGGCTCATACCACGATGGTTCTCCAATCTCTTCCCATCACGAAACCGGCGAAGGCTCCGTCCAACGTCCTCGACGTGCTCAACGTTCGCGTCCGGCAAAGGGGTAATCATTATTATTTTAATTATTTTAGTTTAATAATTTTAGTTTAATTATTTAATTTGATACATCTCTTGAAAGTCTTAGTATGCTCTGTGGTTGCGGTTCCGACCGATCTTCCACATCAGAAACGAATTTCTTGAGATTTAATAATCATTTAATAATTTTAGTTTAATTAATTAATTTGATACGTCACTTGAAAGTCTTAGTATGCTCTGTGGTTGCGGTTCCGACTGATCTTCCACATCATAAACGAATTTCTTAAGATTTAATAATCATTTAATCATTTAAATGGTTACTTAAATAAGTTAATAAAATTAAAAAGGTAATTTGTATGTGTGGTGATAATTATAAAGTTCTTATTGGATTTCGGTGTCTTAGAAAGATTGGTTTTTAAATAAGGTTTGCTTTGCAATATCCTCCAACCGGCAGAATTGAAGCGCTACTACGGCATGCTTTTCGACGAAGAATCCGACGAGTTCGACGTCATTAAGTGGTGGAAGAATCAAAGGAACAGATTCCCGATATTGGCGAGAATAGCGAGGGTATACTGTCCATCCCCATTTCTAGCGTTGCTTCGGAGAGCGTTTTCAGTACGGCTCAATATCTCATCAACGACCGGCGGGCGTCAACCACCAACACACTCGTCGAGCAAATAGTGGTGTTGAATGATTTGTTGTTCTAGCCCCCCGTGATTGCCGAACGCTCCGAACCAAGCGAACTGGAGCTAATGACGGAAAGGTTCAACGCAATGTTCCCCGAGTAATGATGTGCTCTTTCCTCTCTTGGTTTTATGTCCCTAAGGAGGGTTTTATAAGAGAGGTTTTAGTGAAGCATCTTGTAATATTTACACTGAATATTTACAGCTCTCTTCCACCTTATTGTAATATTCACAATGAATAATACAACTTTTTTTTAATATCTCGTCTTATCGTATTTATTTATTTGTTGATTAAATTTGTTCAAATTATTAATATGTTACAAATTAATATTTATTAACATATGTTACAAATTAAAAACTAACATATAAATCAAAATTAATAATATATTACAAAATAATAAATTATATACATACTTAAATTCATTTAAAGATATTTAACATACTTAATTATCATCTTGAAATAATTAACATACTTAAATATCATTTTGAAATAATTGGCAAAGTTTGAAAATTAAATTCGGGTAAAATTTGATAAAATTAAAAATTTCAAACAAACAAGTATTTATGCCGCAATTCAGCCTCCAATTTCTCGCGACCAAAAAACTCGCGACGCATCGCTGTTAAGGTCAGATTTTGTCAAATCTTTCCTCAACACTATTGGTGTCGTTTTATGTGCAAACGACATCAAATAGTGGTGAGACCACTTGAAGATTTCAGGCCCATCAGAAGACAGGGTGAATTAAGGCCCAGCAAGCAAGAAAGCCCATGGATAGAAGCTCATCGAAAAGAGCCTCATCGAGAAAACCAATTCGAATTAAAAGAAGAAACTACTCGAGATCGCGAAAATAGAGGAAAGCCAGCTCATTCAGTTGAGGATTTCGTGGGATATCCAACGCAAATAAGGGAGGTCAACAACGATCACAGAAAAACAGAAGGAAACCCTAGCACAATTCGTGGGAACAATCTAGAAGACCTTCGATCCTATAAATATGCGTGTAAACTCAGTGTAAAGGGATTCGGTATCCATAATATCGTGAGTTAGAGAGAATAGTCATTGAGTCTTTGAGTTTGCTTAATCATAGTATTCTCGATCTCTCAAGAATTAGAGTGTGTAATCTTCGATTGTCCGAGCTATTAAACGGAAGGAACCGGGTCCTCTCGGAATCACAATAAATCAAGGATATTCGCGTTCATAATATTTTGTGTTATTTCGATTATCTTTGTGACTGTAAGGTGGTAAAAATCGCCCTCTACAGTTTGGCGCCCACCGAGGGGCTTTGTTTCTTTCTATCGCAAAGCCAGGAAATCGAAGAGAAGAAGCAGAATGTCAGCCGAAGAAGCTAGCGCCGCCCAGGATCAAGCCATGCAAAGGATGCAACAACAGCTGGCCGAAGCCATCGCAAAGATGACGGAAGCCACCAACAAAGCCAAGGAATCCGCCCGAAGGATAGAGGAGCAAGCCGTGGAGAACAGACGCCTCGCAAGCCTCGTAGAGCGCGCGGAGAGACCACACCCGACGAACCAACTAGCAGAGTCAGCCGCACGAGGAGCCGGAGGAAGCGCCAGCAGAGGCGCAGTGACGGCGGACGCACCGATGGGCATGTCAACCCCATCGCTCCTCAGAAACCTCTTCAACAGAGACGTAGCCCAGCCTCGGGACGCAGCAAATCAGCCGGAGAACACGCCAGGGCCCACACCGGGCAACTCGACGATGGACGTGGCGACAAGGGTGGCCAAAGAGGTGGCCAAGGCGATGGCGGTGATGTCGTCAAAGATGGAGGCCAAGCTCGGCCAGGTCGCATCGCAAGTGTACTAAGCGACGAGCTCAGCGCCGGAGATCGACAGGATGGTGAGAGAAGCCAAGATCACCCCGTTCACGACAAGAATCCGGGGAATAGAGCTGGAGGAGCTGCCAAAGATCAAGCTCACGCCGTACAAAGGGGAGACGGATCCCCACACCCATGTGAAATCATTCCGGATCGCGACAGACCACATCAGAGGCGAGGAGGTCCGGAAGGAAGCCGTCCTCTGCAGACTCTTCATCGCGAGCTTGCAAGGTCGTGCCAGTGACTGGTTCGCAAGACTAACGCCTGGCTCCATCGACACCTCCGACGAGCTGGTCGCCCTTTTTCCTAAAACACTTCTCCATCTACGTTCAGACGGAGCTGACGGTATCCATCCTCTTCGACGTCAACCAAGGGAAGAACGATCTTCTCTGGCAGTACGTGGAGAAGTTCAAGAACGTCATGTTCCGAATCCCGAAGATCGACGACGTCGTCTCGGTCCAAGCTTTGAAGCACGGTTTATACTACCAGTCCCCGTTCAACGATGAGCTGTGCGTCTCGCTGCCAAACTCGATAGAGGAAGCCCTCCAAAAAGCAACGATCTACATGGACATGGAAGAGAATAAGGCGATCAAGAAAGGCTAGAAGAGGAGGCCGAAGGCCGAACAAGGTTAGAGAAGAAGGAAAGCAGAGACAGACGGGAAAGATCGTCGTCCAGAACAAGGAGAGAGGGAGAGCGATGAGACCAAAGAAACCGAGACGGTCCCGACGAGCGAAGAGTCCAAGAAGCCCCGAGGCACGGAGTCTACCAAGTAGACGGGAAGAAGGAGACAACCGATAACCGTGGGAATCATCAGTAGGGGGGACATCCGCAAGGAAACTCCCAGCCAGAGAACTTCCCAAGTAACCAGGGCGGTTTTTCAGAAGGCCGAGAAGGCTACTCCGGCGGCCGAGGAGGCTACCACGGAGGCCGAGGAGGTTTCTCAAGCAACCGAGGAGGATACTCCGGCGGTCGAGGAGGCTACGAGAGGAAATCATGGCCGAAGGATATGAGAAAGTATTGCTACTTCCACGAGTACCACGGTCATGCAACCGACGAGTGCACCGCTCTGAAGAAGATGATCCAGAGGAGGATCGAGCAGGGAGAATTCCAGAATATCTCCCAGAAGCCCTCCCAACCGTGGAATAACAACAATCGATCGTGGCCAAACTGGCAGGAGGCCTCCGCTCAGCGCACAGGAGGAAGCCAGGAGGCCTAGAAGAGGAGCCTTGCGATCGAATAGGCCTCGACGGAGCGCACGAACGACGGAAGGCCAGCCGCAAGACCAAGGATCGATCTGATCATGGGTGGATCTCGTCTCTGCGAGGACTCCATCAACAGCATTAAAACCTACCAACGCAGAGGAAAAAAGCCCGCTCGGGAAGATGCGCGGATGACCGGTCCGAAGACGACGATAGAATTCATCGACGAAGAGGTGTGCGCCGACGAGCACGACGACGCTCTAGTCTTGGAGCTCAACATAGGAGGATGCGACGTTGCCCGCTTCCTCATGAACAATGGGAGCTCAGTCGACGTCATCACATATGATTGCTTGACACGGATGAAGATCGAAGGCTTAGTCATCGGAGGCCGCCCACGCAAAGTATCAGGCTTCAACGGAGACGTAGCCCTTTCAATGGGAACGGTGAATCTCACCATCTACGCCGGAACCGTCCATCGGATGACTGAGTTCATGGTGCTGGACGTACGATCGCACTTCAATGTGATCTCGGGAGACCTTGGATTCACTCAATGAGGGCTGTCCCGTCCACATACCATTGATGCATCAAATTCCCGGGACAAGTAGAAGGGACCATCGACGAAGTCTGAGGTAATAGCGAGGCCTATCGCATCTGCTACATGATGCATTACAGAGCGATGAGCGCGCCCAAGGACGTCGAGAAGGCCGAGTGCAGCGGCAGCAAGCCGGCCGGCCAATAGCAATTAGCGACGGCCGCTCCGCCTCCACCATCGGTGACCAGGAGGAAGCGGCGCAAGAAGAGGGGAAATGGCGGAACCCCGGGCATCCCCAAGATCCTCAGCGCTGAAGACATAGAAGGTCAAGCCACCGAAGAAAGACTAGGATGCCCGAAGCTCGAAGAAGTGGAGCAAGTCTGCATCGATGACTCCGACCCGGCTCGGACCGTCGGTATAGGCGCCGGACTCGAACCAGAAATCAGGGCTCAGCTGATCGAGTTCCTAAAGAAGAATCAAGGAAGCTTCGCATGGTCCCACGAAGACATGCCAGTGATCGATCCAACGGTGGTCACCCACCGGCTCAACACAGATCCCGGGCACAAACCTGTCATCCAGAAACGAAGGAAGATGGCCTCCGACCGAAACACGATCATAAACGACGAGGTGGATAAGCTGCTCGCTATGGGAACCATTCGGGAGGTGAAATACCCCCAATGGTTAGCCAACACCGTCGTGGTGAAGAAGAAGAACGGCAAGTGTAGGGTGTGCGTTGACTTCACAGACCTCAACAAAGAGTGTCTGAAGGACAGCTTTCCGATTCCGCACATCGATCGCCTCGTCGAAGCCACTTACGGATACGAGCTCTTGAGTTTCATGGATGCCTACCAAGGCTACCATCAGATCCGGATACACCCAGACGAGGAGGAGAAGACAGCCTTCATCAGCGGAGAGGAACCTACTGCAACCTACCAAAGGCTGATGACAAAGATGTTCCACGAGCAGATCGGGAAGAGCATGGAGGTGTACATCGACGACATGGTGGTTAAGTCCTTGAAGGCAGCAATGCACGTAGAGCACCTGGAGGAATGTTTCGGCGTCCTCAACAAACACCAGATGAAGCTAAACCCCACCAAATGCACCTTCGGCATTTCGTTCGGAAAATTCCTAGGCCAGATGGTCACTCGACGAGGAATCGAAGCCAATCCCGAGCAGGTCGAAGCCATTCAGAGCATGCCGTCGCCCCATAACCGACGAGAAGTCCAGAAGCTGACGGGGAGGATCAACGCGTTGAGACGATTCATCTCGCGACAAGCGGATCAGACTCTTCTTTTATACGAGCTACTAAGGAAGATTAAGAAATTCGAGTGGACAGACAAATGCGAAGAAGCCTTTCAAGCGCTGAAGACTTATCTCTCATCGCCCCCCGTTATGACGAAGCCAGAGCCCGGAGAGACGCTCTATCTGTACATCGCCGTATCCGATCAAGTGATAAGCCAGGTGCTCGTTCGAGAGGAGAAAGGAGAACAGAAGCCAGTCTCCTACATCAGCAGGAAGCTCTTCGACGTTGAAACGAGATACCCTACCATCGAGAAGCTGGCGCTAGCTGTCTATGACGCATCGGAGAGGTTGCGATTCCACTTCCAGGCCCACACTATCATCATTATGACGGACAGGCCGATTTGCTCCATCATTCAGAGACCGAATCAATCCGGCAGAATCACGAAGTGGAACATAAAGCTAGGAGCGTACGACATCGAGTACCAGCTACGGACGAGCTTGAAGTCACAAGTGCTAGCCGATTTCCTCATCGAGCTGCCCAAGGAGCCCGTGGAGCTGAGCGATGAGGCTGGCACTTGGAGGCTCTGCGTCGACGGGTCATCAACATCGACATGATCGGGAATCGGAGTCCGGCTTATCTCCCCGATGGGAGAAGTGATCGAAAAAGCTTGCCGCCTCGCGTATCGCTCCACCAACAATGAGGCAGAGTACGAGGCGCTCATCGGGGTCAAGAACCTGAACGCTTTCTCAGACTCTCAGCTGGTCGTGAAGCAGGTCAGTAAGGAGTACGAGACGAACGATGAGAGAATGGAGGCCTACGCCGGAGTCGTCAAATCCCTCGAAAAGAAGTTCAATTTCTTCACCTTGACACAGGTGTCTAGGGGAGATAACAACCACGTAGACGCTCTGGCAAGCCTGGGATCAACCACTCAGGTGGGTGAGCTCTGATCGATTACGGTGGAGACGCTGCAGAAGCCTAACATCAAGAGAGGCAAAGGCCCCGATATGAAGAGACTGAAGACATGCGATGAAGGATTAGCTGACAAGGATGACAACGCCAAAATCAACGACGACATTTTGGAAGAAGGCGAGGAGGAGATCTAGGATATAGAAGAAGATGAGGACGAAGACGAAGAGCGAGGAGTAGTGGAAGAGACCAAGGAAGAAGATTGGAGAACCCCATCCTGACGTATTTGCTCGAAGGGAAGCTACCCGAAGATCGACAAGAGGCACGGAAGATAGAGATAAGGAGCTCCCGGTACACCATCATGGATAAAAGGCTCTACTTGAAGAGCCTCGTAGGCCCCCTATCTACGCTGTCTAAGCAAAGAGGAAGCGGAATACGTCATGCAGGAGATCCATAGCGGGGAATGCGGAAACCACTCTGGCGGACGAAACCTGCTAAGGAAAGCCAAGCTGCAAGGATTCTTCTGGGAGACAATGCGCGCGGACTGCGTCAACCACGCCAGGAGATGCGAGAAGTGCCAACGACACGCCCCAGCGATCAACTGCCCAGCCGAAGAGCTGTCAGTGGTGTCTGTGCCCTATCCTTTCATGAAGTGGTATATGGATATCGTCGGTCCTATGCCAATCGGGGCGAGGCAAAAGAGATTCATGCTGGTAGTCACGGATTTCTTCACCAAGTGGACCGAAGCCGAGTCCTACGCCAACATCAAGGATTCCGACGTCGAGAGTTATGTTTGGAAGAACGTAATCACTCGCTTCGGACTCCCCAGGGAGATCATCGCGGACAACGGCTCCCAAATTTATCTCGAAGAAGTTCAGGGATTTTTTTGCACGATGGAGGATAAAGCTGAACACATTGACGCCAAGATATCCTCAAGGGAACTGGAACGCCGAAGCGGTCAACCGAACGATCACCGACAACCTCAAGAAGCGGCTCGACAAGAAGAAAGGCCTATGGGCGAACGAACTCCCGGGGGTGCTATGGGCTTATCGGTGAAACTCCTTTCGCTCTCGCATTCCGGGTGGAAGCGGTAATCCCGGCGGAGGTAGGAGTCCCCAGCTTCCGACGATCTTGGGCACCAAGCAACGAAGAGGCCAACAAACAGGACCTGCTTCATCAACTCGACCACATCGATGAAAGACGGGAGCAAGCCAGGGTTCACATAGCCAATTATCAAAACACCATCGCACGGTTTTACAACAAAATGGTGCGACCGAGAAGGTTCCGAGTCGGAGAAATGGTCTTCAGAAAGGTTTTCCAGAACACAGCCGAGCTAAACGCAGGAAAGCTGGGAGAAAGCTGGGAAGGCCCGTATATGGTTACCCACATCGTCAAGCCGGGAGTATACGAGCTCAAGAACACCGATGGAATCAAAGTCATAAGAATATGGAATGTCAAGCACTTGAAAAAGTTCTACCAATAAATGACGTCATCGGTGTTTTCTCCATTATTACCCGATCAATATCCTTTCTTAACTCCTATTCTTAGGTTTTCTTTTCATTCAAGTCTATTAAAAGGGGAATCCCGGCCTTGCTTGTTCGGGATTTACATGCTTGGCTCCGGCCCTATTTAATACAATATGGAGTACTCTTCCCTCGCGCGCCGCACCCATTGGGGGACTCGAAGGGTTTAACGAGGCTCTTCTTTTAAGACAAATTATTCATTCGCTTCTCTATTGATACATATCACAAGAAAATATATATATAATACAAATCAGTGCCAAGAACTTCTTCGCGACAGAGCCCGGTGCATACCGACAATCTCATCGCCGACAAATCAAAAATAAAATGACAAGCCGCTCCGGCGCACAGCCTGGTACAAAAGCCGCTACGGCGCATACCCCGGCAAATTACAAAGCCGCTCCGGCGCACAGCCTGGTACATAAGCCGCTACGGCGCATACCCCGGCAAATTACAAAGCCGCTCCGGCACACAGCTTGGTACGTAAGATGCTACTGCGCATACCCCATAAAATACAAAGCCGCTCCGGCGCAAATCCTGATTGATACATCGCGACAGAGCCCGATGCCTACCGACAAGCTCATCGCCGAATATCACAAACTACTACGGCAAAAGCGCCAACATACAAAAAAAAACTACTACAGCAAATGGGCCAATACGCAGAGAAAATCAACGGGGCGACAAACGCCGAAAACAAATCAGTGCCAAGCACTTCTTCGCGACAGAGCCCGGTGCATACCGACAAGCTCATCGCCAAAAAAAAAAGAAAAAGGGGAGTACTCATACTCCCATACTTCATCACTAGTACATCATGTATAGAAAAGTCATAAGCTTTATTAATAATTTTATTTTACAGATTCGATACATGGCCGCCGCAAAATAATTTACAAAGGCAAAGGAAGATCAATCTTCCCGAACTACTTTGTCGGCGATTTGCTCTATGACGAACTCCCCATTCTCGGATAGGACGTCCATAAGAAGATCCTCCACGGCGGCATAATTCCTAGGATTCTGCATCATAAACTCGAGCACGTAGGCCGAAGAGGGGCCCGCGGGAGGAACCTCATCGTCCGGAGCTCCGGAGAGTGTGGCAGCATCACGCTTTATCATATCTTGGACAAACTCTTCGAGGATGGCCGGGTGTTAATTATCGACCACGAGGAAAGAGGCTAGCACGTCCTCGTGGTACAGCAGCGGACAAAAAGTGTAAAAGAACTCATCAAGCTGAAAGAAGAAGGTTGAGAATAGCCAGAAAAATAATAGAAGGAACGCAAGAAAAGCGACAAGCATAGTAACGACAAAGTAAAAGAAAGAAAGAAGGTTTCTTCATTAATTAAATTCGTCGGAGGAATTACAAAGGAAAACAATATAAAAAAATACACATAGAGAAGCTACAGGAAGAAAAGGCCTAAGGATTTTCCTCGCCCCCTACCGCTTCGCCGGTAGAAGAGACGACCCCGTTGTTGGTCCCATACTCGTCGAGGCCATCGGAGGCCGAAGAAGCATCCCCTCCTATGAAGCGAGACGCCCAATCGGCATCGACAGGTGGAGGGGCACAAGGAGTGAGCGAAGGAGAATTAGGATCGGGGATGGATTGGTTATCCAACTCCCGAGCCTTGGCCTCGTTCTGCGTTTCTACCTCTTTGTACTTTGGGAGCTGAGGCAGGAGACTCTCTATGGTCGTCGTGGGCGGAACTTTCTCGAGAAGGCGAGCATTGGCCCCATACGCGGCAGAACGGCGATGAAAGTTGATGGATTGCTCCAACGCTGTGTATCTCTCCGAGGCGCGCTGTGCCTTGCTTTGGGCCCTCTCGAAGAGGCGTAGGCGTGCTTTGCGCTCGGAGGACGCCTCCGCCTGCGAGATCTCGAGGTCTTTCCCGAGGCGTTTCATGCACGAGGCCACTCGAGAGGCGAGCCGGCTCTCCTGTTCGGCCGGGACGCCCACCGCTTCGCTGATTTTGGCCAGCCTCCACTTCTTCGCTTCGAGATGCTTCTCGTAGCTTTGCACTATCAGGGAGTGGCGTTTATGCTCGCCAGCAAGTTCGGCCTTGAGAACCTCGGCCTCTTTCTCCGCTTTAGCCTTGTACTCGGCGAGCTCTTTTTCTTGCGCCTGGCGAAGCGAGACCTCTTTCTCCAGTTTAGCCCTCGCAACCTACAGTTCGTCAGAGGACCGTTTGGCCGCCTCTCGATATTTTTTCTCCCCAAGGACGGATATCTCGAGACGCGACTCGGCCTCATCCAGCTTCGAATGGAGGTCGCGGATTTCTTGGTCGCACTCGCCCACATTTGCAGTTTCGTCAAGAATGACGGCGTTGAAACGCGCAAGGGCTTGGAGGCGCGCTTGGGCGTAACCACCAATATGGCTCAGGCACACGCCAGTGCGGACATGAGAAGGCTCAAGCCAAAACAAATCCCGAAGAACCCGGAGAGAATATCTCTCCTACTCTTCAGGCGAGGAGCTTGGGATAGGAACCGCTGGGAAACGCTCCGCAGCAGGGCGAGAAAAAATTCCTGCCCCAAAATTGGGAGGAAGACTTGGCGCTGGAAGAGAAGGAACCCCGGTAGATCCGCCGGAAGTGCCGGTCGGAGGCAAGGGGGTAGCCCTAGAAGGGCCGGCGTCATCGATCGGCTCCGAAGAGCCTCCCACCCGAAGCACTTCGGGAGGGATGGAGACATCAAGAAGGGAGACGTCCGGAAGAGGGTTATCCACCCCTTCGGGATGGCTTTCAGCCAGAGCCCCTTCGGAAGGTAGACGAACCTCTTCCGAAACACTTGAACAACCGACAGGCTCCAGGGCGAGAAGCACGTCGGCAGTTTCAAGCACCTCCTCGGGCACCGAAGTCTCTCCGTTAGCCGGAGGAACGTCGACCGAAGAGTTCGCCACAAAAGGGTCGAGGGGCGCTTCGGAAAGAACCTCCGAGTGAGGAGGCGCATCGGCGCAAGCCGGAACCTAAAATTACAAAGAGAAATATATTAGGCACCAAGAACCTGTAAGTATCACGTAAAAGACGATGGAAAGAGATCAGATGGTACCTCAGGAGCCGAGAGGTCTAGTGACGACACCAAGTCGATAAAATCATCGTCGAAACGAAACAGCTCCCGATAAGATGGAGAGGGATGTGGGATTCCACCGATCTTATCGACGGCTCTGCCAGCCTCAGCCGGGGGAGTTGAAGCAAGAACGATCGACGGGACCGCCCCAGAAAGAGCGGCCCCGTCGTGATAAGCGACGGTAACAGTCTCCGAAGCCGGAGGGATCGCTTCGGTCTCCTTAGGCGGATTGGTGACCTTGGTCTTCTTCGGAGGAGGGGCGTCGCGCGTCTTTTCGGACTTTTTCCTCTTCAGGACAACCTTGTCTCAAGAAGGTGCCCGTAAAGAGGAGTGAGCCTCTAATTCACGACGTTCTCCCGAAGGACGAGGCGCATCGCGAGGGCGAGTCGCCCCCGAGGAAGGTGGAACCTCTGAAGAACGAGAAGCACTGGCGTCGTGCTTATGCTTTGTTCGCCTTTCCGAACTGCTCTTCGTAGGCGGAGGTTTATCGTAGGAAACAAACCTGTCAGCCCCGGTCCGAGGTCCGACGCCTAGGAAGCCTGCCTTCGACAGATCCCTTTGAGGACCGGGAAGATCCACCTCCTTGTCCTGGATCCTGGCCTTGTCATGGATCTTTGCCTTGACTTTGTCGGGAGTCCTTGGACCCACGAGCTGTCGTTTGAGATTTCCTATTCGGCTTGGGAGATTGTCGGACGGCAGGGGACGAAGAACCATCTTTTACCTCCTCGAGGCGGAACCCCACTGGCCACAAACTCTTAGGTGGCTGACCCACGATGTGACAGAGTTGGTAGAGTCCCGATTCCTTGACGCGGGTACCGAAGAAGTCCTCCATCCAGTTCCGACGAGGGTTTTCCAACAAAGCCCGAACAACCCCAGCGAAACGCTCGTCGTCTTCTCTATTGGCGACAGGCCTGAACTTAGGCACATCTTTCTCGATGACCCACTCGGTAGGTAACGCGTCCCAGTGCGGCCCGAGGGTGAAGCGGTCGAGCCTCGCGAAGAAGTACCTATTCTCCCATCCAAACTTGTTGTTGGGCGTGTTCGTGATGATATGGGGATTCATGACATGAGAAAGGTAGAATCGGCCCAGGTTCTTCGAATTTTTTGACCATTTAAAGAGCCGCATCAAATCCTCCAAAGTGATGGCCATATTCTGTTCGAGAGCGATCGCCATGGTGCAGATAAGGAGGCGAAGAGTGTTAGGGCTAACTTGACTGATTGGCATCTTGAACGCATGAAGAAAGCATACGATGAGATGAGGCAACGGAAGATGCAACTCCACCGATCGGAAGAAGTGCTCGTAGAGAGCGATGTATCCTTCTGGAGGTTCATCGGCGAGCTCGCCGGACTGAGGAATGCGGAGATAGCAAGGACTGGAATCCACGTAGTGCTTCTTCAGGTCCTCCAAATGTCTCTCGGTCATGATGGATTTCGGCGACCGAGTCTTGAAAACCTTCCCATGCTTCGAAATTTTCGCCGGAAGAGAGGGTGAACGGAAAGAGAGTTTGAAGATTTTCAAGAAGAGAAGAGATTCAAGAAAGAAAATCGCAAGAGAATTTGGGAAAGTGGCCGAAAGAAAGTGTTTGAGCCGAAAGCAAGATTTGAATTTATAGACGAAGACGCACGAAGCTGAAGAGGCACATTTGGATCCGACGGTCCAGGATCGAAGCGAAGGAGATCATTCAACGGTGGAGATAAAAAGTGTCGTTGCGAAACCCAAAAGCACTCGAGTGCGAGAAAACCCCGCATTTAATGCTGAATGATTGACATCGACTTCCAAGATCTGACAGCCTGGAGAAGCACGTCGAATCAGATTTGCGTGGGAACTCGCGTTCAGAAATTCGCATGCGAGAAGTGGAAGAGTCTCCAAAAGACACAACCTCCTCGAAGACCTACCTCTTCGGGAACGTGACCTCATCGAGGATACAACCTCGTCGAAGACATATCTCATCGCGGAATATCTTCATCGGAACAGACCTTATCGGGGAACAATTTTTGAATTATTTTATCAATTGTTTCACACTCGATAAAATAGGGGACTAACTGTTAAGGTCAGATTTTGTCAAATCTTTCCTCAACACTATTGGTGTTGTTTTATGTGCAAACGACATCAAATAGTGGCCAGACCACTTGAAGATTTCAGGCCCATCAGAAGACAGGGTGAATTAAGGCCCAGCAAGCAAGAAAGCCCATAAGAAGTTATTATCTACCAGAGTCCAAGGTCCATCGCGACGAGATAGCGCATCGGATAGAAGCTCATCGAAGAAGAGCCTCATCGAGAAAACCAATTCGAATTAAAAGAAGAAACTACTCGAGATCGCGAGAATAGAGGAAAGCCAGCTCATTCAGTTGAGGATTTCGTGGGATATCCAACGCAAATAAGGGAGGTCAACAACGATCACAGCGAAACAGAAGGAAACCCTAGCACAATTCGTGGGAACAATCTAGAAGACCTTCGATCCTATAAATATGCGTGTAAACTCAGTGTAAAGGGATTCAGTATCTATAATATCGTGAGTTAGAGAGAATAGTCCTTGAGTCTTTGAGTTTGCTTAATCATAGTATTCTCGATCTCTCAAGAATTAGAGTGTGTAGTCTTCGATTGTCCGAGCTATTAAACGTAAGGAACCGGGTCCTCTCGGAATCACAATAAATCAAGGATATTCGCGTTCATAATATTTTGTGTTATTTCGATTATCTTTGTGACTGTAAGGTGGTAAAAATCGCCCTCTACAATCGCGACGGGGCATCTCGCGACCCGTCGCGACGTCGCAAGTTTCAGCTCTACCCAGAACAGTGTATATTAGCTTTTTAACATTGAAGAATAATAGAGATACAACTATCACAAAATGTAAGTTATACTTAACCTAATAAATTGTATTTCCTTCTGCGTTGAATATAAATTACAGTTTTTATTTTTATTTTTTAAAACTTCCAACAACCCCAAACTGAATTTGTCTAAACTGGATATATTCTAATGGAATATGTCTCCGGATTCCTTTTCCTACTCTTCTTTAATTAGATTTCTAATAAAATAAATAGAATCTATTATAATAATAAAAAATGACGTTTTACTCCTTTCAATATAACTGTAAATTTTAAAAATTTATGTCTAGGATCTCAGCCAAATCGTAATTTTACCAAATAGTATGTAATTTTTAATTTTCTATCGAAGAAAGAAGATTTACAGCATATAATGATATAAGCATGAAGCATCAAAGCCAGAATCATATGGAATAAAAGAAACATAAATAAGAAAACATACAAATAGTCTCCATAATATACTCTAACTCTAGTAACTTGTGTATTAAAGTTATATAAAAGTGAAAATCCTCATAATCACTGAGATGAGCTCTTAATTATATAAATCAAATCTTAATGATGAGATGATTTGTTAGCATATGAGAAAATTCCCCAACATCTAAATAGGAGCCTATCATGAGGTAGAGAAATCATATTCTAGCTCTTTCAAAACAAAACAAAAAAAAAACATCATATTCTAGCAACAAAGTATATTGTTAAAAAAAATATAAAAAAATCTTAAAGATGAAATGTTCATTTTCTTTCCCTTTGCTTCTGGTTATATTCTTGATCTTCTCAAGCCCCCTGATTATTTCAACAGGTAAAGAGAGTACTGCAATTGTTTTATACCAAATAAGCATTGATATTTAATCTTAATTTTCTCTATTCAATACTCATAATTGTGTATAGATTTTCTTTGAGATATTAATTCTGTAAAATTTTGTTTGTATATACAATATACCGTATATTTTAAAAGAACAGCTAAAATATTCTTCGAATTTGTACTCAAGTTTTTTTTTTTTTAATCATTCCATTTTTAATTTTCAAAAATTCATAGTTGCTAATTAATCATATTATTCAAAATTTCTTTACATACTATAATATTGTATTTACAAAAAATATACTATTTATTTTACCAATTGGTACATACTATAATTTACAAAATTTCTTTACATACTATAATTTTGTCTTTACAAAAAATTTCTTTACATACTATATTAATTTGTGTAGTTGCCCTTGAATTGCTATTAATAAGGGTGCCAATATAAAAATATAAATTCTATTTAAAATTGACGCGATAGCTTTCCGAAACACAATAGTTTTACAAGTCGAGGGTGTGACTAAATCATTTATTAAAAGAGAAGGGTTTCATAAAAAAAAAAAAAAAAATATATATATATATATATATATATATATATATATATATATATATATATATATATATATAATGAGGGGCGTTTTAGAGCATATGTCCCAATATTAAGAAGACATATGAACCACACCAAAGACTGATGAAAAGAGAAAAAAGAAGAAATACAAGATTAATTAAAACTTTTACTCTTTTTTTTTTTTTTTTTTCTTTTCTGTTTCATTTTTTGAAGTTAACGCAAATGTCCCTTTACTCTTAACTATTGCACATTATTACCAAGTCCTGAAGAATAGTAGCAAAATAATCCCTGTGAAAAGAATGAACGATTAGAATACAGTAATCAATCCTCTTCTTTGTTTCCAAAATCCTACAAAGCACAGTACATATAAGAAAACCACCAGTCTATATGAGCTTCTTCTTGACAAAGAAGCGCTTCAGGTACCACAACTGCACAGCCGAGGCCGAGACGCAAATGCCGATCGACATGATGCTGAACCACGCCACTCTCCCGTTTGTCGATTCGCTCACTTCTCTCATGTCCGCTTCTCTGCGTTCCACAAGAAAGTTGCTCAGAACAGCCTCGGAAGATTAGCACCAAATCAGGCCAATTAAGCAAGAACTCACCTTTGCTTGAGATATTTCAAGTTCTCATGGATACTTTCCACAATTCCTTCGAGTTTTCTGAGCTCTAGCTCGACACCCTTCGAGCACGGCCATGAAAGTCACAACGAAGCGATCAGATCAAAGAACGATGGAACCAGAAATCACACTTTCTCAGGCGAACAGAGTTACCTCAAGCTTTTCCTTCCTGGCGACTGATTCCCAATCCCGAGCATTAATGCCGGTCCTCCAGTCCAGCGAAACGCTCAAGCTCCCCTCTTGGGCTTTCCCGTCCTTCCAGAAGCACGCCAAGTAGTTGCCGCTCTCGATCGTTGTGAACGCAAACTGGCCTTGCGTTACGTTTTCCTGGTGGTGCAGATTGTTTCCGTAGGGCGAGGTGACCTGTAAAAGAAGCAATCGAGAAAAGGTAAGAACAACATCATGTTCTAGCTCAAAGAGAAACCATTTCGGCTAATGTTTTACAGCTTGATGAACAATCTAACGGAGAACCAGCGGAACAGCACTGAAAACAGGCACCACCGGGATGTCCGGGGCACAGAGAAAGCCGTGCCGAAGCGCCCAATCATGCGCCAATGATCGTCCAATATCTTAAAGATCATGGGAAAGGTTTTTTGTTTTTGCAGGTCAAAGTTCTCAATGTTCAATATTTTACTTCTCACCGTAATCCCGACCACTTTTTTATTGATTTAACAAAATTGTAAATGTACCGTCAACAAAATTCCCTGTTTCTCGGAAGTGACACGTGTCCAAGACTTATATCGCTATTAATCTCGGTTCAAGTGATATTGTGCGCGGGAGACTCACGATCAAAACTCGCCGGAAAACTAAACGTGGTGGACGTTTAGATCTCCGGTTAATTTCCGCTGCATCGCAATCCCGTCATCACAGTTGAAATCAGCTAGGCTGTTTTACAGCATTACGCTAATGTAACTTAGTTTGACAAGTAATTGAGCTTAAGTGTGTATAACTTGAAGTCAATTCAAGATAGAAATAAATTCGATTTAAATAAAATTACCCGAGCGGAGACGGTGGGGATGTGAAGAGTCTCGTTGGGGTGGTCGTGGAAATCGACGTCGTTGTAGATGACGTAGTAATCGGCCAAAACGACGACGTTTGACTGGATATCCTCCGAAACGCACTTCGTCCCCGTGTTCGGAATCGTCAGCCAAATGGCCTGCGAGGGAGCAACCAGAACACTCGCCGTCCACACCGCCAAGGCGACTGAAGCCCACGCCATCTGGGCGGCGCGTGGGCTAGCTCTCCGCTGGGCCATCGTTCCGAGATCTATTAGCTCTCTCTCTCTTCTTCTTTCTGCGATTTAATCGGAGAAAGTCTTTTGCTTTGGGTTTGTGCTCGGTGTCTGGGTTTTGAGACAGCGCGTAGAGTTGGATTGGCGCGTGGACGGGGTTAAGGCAGTGACGTGTTTTGGGGACACGTGGTGAAGTGCTTGGCCAATGGGGTTTGAGTAAGGAATTCCAACGCGGGTTCGTGAGGAAACATTGACGTGAATTCTCCACGCGCTGAGATGTGGCGTCGTGACACTCGCCGCGATGGAGAGGAGAGGAGCGTTTGACTTCTAACTTGAACTGAGAGATCGGGTCGGGCCAGTCACATGTTCAAGATGTAATTAAAATATATTTTCAATTAAGCTATTATATTATTTTTGTACAAACCTTTTAAAAAACAATGAGTAATTTTTTAAAATATTTAATACAAAATAAATATTTCATACAATTTTTTCAAAATATATTAATTATTTAGGTTTAGGTATATTTAGAGGTTCAATAAAAAAAAGAAGGTATATTTAGAGGTGTGAAGTAGGTCCGGTGGGTCGGCCCGGCCCAGAGCCTTGCATGATATCTCTGGAGCCCTAACCAGGGGCGATTTTACATTCGGCCGAGCGGGATCGGCCGCCCCCACTCAATCCGAGATTCCGAGTTAAATTTTTTAATATTTTAAAATATTTATACAATCATTAATATTAAAAAAATACTTATTAAATTGTTAATCTTACATTGTGGTGTAGTAGAAAAAGATGAACAACTTAACTTTACTTTTTGATGAGAGGTCCAAGGTTCAATTCCCACCATAGACATAAATATGCATTTTGTTTCCTTCTTCATTATTTTTTATTTTCAATGGCAAATCTATATAAATTACTAAAAAGTTAAAAAAAATATTATCCGTCACAACTAATACATATATTTAATAATTCACACACATTTTATTTAAGTCTATTATTAAAAATTATTTTAACACATACATCATTAAACTATCCCATATTCACGTTATTCAAATATTAATTTATCATACAATGACTGAATATTCGACAATCTTTTTAAAATTATATTTCATAAAAAAATTAAGAATTAAGTATAAGAATCTAAGAAAAATATATTTTATTGTATCGATAAAGAGATTATAATAAATTATTTTAGTTGATAAAAATTTATAAATGACAATTGTAATGCAATATATGTTATTATATTACGCGTTTTAATATTCCATCTTATTTTAAAAAATTACGTTATGTTATTTTTCGCCCCCACTCTTGAAGTTTTCTGGCTTCGCCCCTGGCCCTAACTAAAATTGTAAAATTACATTTTGATGCAAAAATTATAAAATGTTTCTATAATAAATAATTACTCACTCAAGTGTGATGCACTAGGGGATTAAACCGCGTTTCGTGCGGTTGCGATAAAAATATTGCTAATAAATTTACATATTGATAAGCATTTTTGTAGTATTTTTCTTCATTTTTATAATAATTACCAGTAGTTATATTTCTAACATATTTAAAATAATTTATAATTGAATCCAAAATTTATCCCCATAACATATGGTAATTATGTCTAAACACTTGCTTCTATATTTATAAATGACAATCGAAGCTCAAAAATTAACATTAAGAAACTGAGAACGACATTTTCATTAATAAAAAAAGTTACTAATATATATAACCCAATTGCTTCACTATAATTATTATCAAAAGATCACCACCCAAAATTTAATCTAACACTTTTCAAGAGTAAAATAATTATTCTTTACCCAAATTTATCAGGCTTCCCAGTTGTATTTAAAACCTTAATTTATATGACGTTAATTATCTTCGTGCTTAAAATACTTGTTACATTTCGCACTTGTTCTTTCTCAATGATCTTTCTTATCTCTTTGGCAACATGTCAACATTCCTCACATAGAGTTCGTTGGAGTGTACTCGGAAAAAAAAAATCATATTTGCACGAACTCTGATTTTATTTTGAAAAAAATAATAATGTTTTTTACTTGTAATTTTAGAATCATTTTTTTATTCCAAAATAATGGTATATAGTAATTAAGGTTTAAAATTCCGCTTGCCGATGTCGCTTCACATTTTTCGTTTTACGGATATATCGCTTGCCGATGGGCTAATCGTAAAAAAGGGCATACCACATGCCGCAAGTACCGCATTTTTCGCATGGGCATACCACATGCCGATGGGGTTTTCGACGGATATTCCGTAAAAAAAAATATTTAAGTATTTAAGCAAGATATTTATATAAGTTCAAAACTACATATTTAATAAATACAAGACATAATTGTATACAACAAACACATTTGTAACTTAAATATGTAGGTGAAATGTATAATATTAAGTCAAATAATTATGTGAAGTTAATATGTATGTTTATTAAGTGTGTAATATGAAGTGAATATGCATGTTAATTGTATATGTATGTTAACAAATTTAATATTAGTTGAAGTGTATCATATTAAATGAATATGTATATTAAGTGTATATGTATGTTAGGTGAAGTTAATATGTTAGGTGTTATTGTGTTAGTATAATTATTTTTTCCGAAAGTATAATTGGTATTTTTGCTGAAATTAACAAAAATATAATTTTTTTTCTCAAAATTCTAACCATATTTCGCAAATTTTACACACAAAAACGACAAAAGATTTTCTACCCCCGTGCCCATGCGAATTTCACAAAAAATGTTAAAACGACAGAATAAAGACACGAATTTCCAACCGCATATCTCCGAAAAACGAATTTCCATCGGATTTCCATGCGAAATTCCCGAAATTTTATACCATGACAGTATATACATAGTTTTTCTTTCTATTAAGTGTTAAAAAATTATCTTATGACTTCAATTGTCTTCATGTCTTAATTGTTTTAGCTAATGTATGTACTCTCCTCTTTAATTATTTTTCAATGATTTGCTATCTTTTTTTCTTCTTTTTAAAGTGATAGCTCTCTTTTTATATTTAGTATCTCGTAAGTATTTGAGTTGATAAAATAGTCATATTAATTTGAACACAATCATAATAACATCATTTGCAATACAAATAAACGATCCTATTTATTATTTAGAAGGATTGGACTGAATATGCATCTTCTAATTTGCGGCTTTAATTGACACTTATGAAAATCATTAGAAAATATTAACAAAGAAAATGACAATCAACATTAAACCACCAAAAGTACTATGTTTGTTCAAAAAAAAAAGTACTATGTTTTAAAAGCATTAATGAACCGTCTTGAAATCCGGATATATTTTTGCAACAATGGCTTCACCATGTCGATTGAGAATCCCAGAGGATTATTGGTTGCGTGTGAATATATGTCTCAAAACACAAATGATACATTGATACATATTCAAGCAAAAGTGCAAACTCAAACACTAATTTATTGCAAAAATTTACCAAGCAATCAATATAAACAATTCTTCATGCTCAAAACATTAAGGTTATAAGAACATTCTACGTGTACATAGATCAATATACTTATTGTAAAAGAAAAGAAAAGAAAAGAAAAAAAAGCAGAAAGAGAAGGTGGAAATACATTGGCTTCAGAGAGTTAAGCGAGTGACATGATATCCTTTAAGCAATTTAGTTCTCTCCGAACTCAAATATAAAAATAAAATTAACTTCTTCACTTTAATATCTCATTTGATTATAGATTCTCCGCAAATAAACGAAGATGGATCAAGATCAGCACTAACGTTACCATGCTCCAATTTTAAATACCTTCTAGTTTAACGTTACGCTAAGTATTATTAAAATGATAAGATGTATCACACATTCATTAATTATCAATATAAGTTGTTTATATTAGTGACTAATAATATAAAAATGATAGGTGTGAAGAAAGGGTCAGTCGTGAAATATCTATTTGCACCTTGGTTTCTAAACAATTATTTATCAATTTAAAATTACCTCATATTCAATACCGTAATTTTTCTCGCCTTTGTGTGAATAAAGCTAAATCACGAAATATCTAGTTTGCACATTTGTCTCTAAAGCATCATATATCTATCTACCAATTCGAGATATATTGAAATAGATTAACTCATTTTCGATACCCGTAATCTTTCTCGCCTTTGTATGAATGAAGGCTCAATCATCAAATATCTATTTTGCATCTTTGTCTCTAAAAAATCATATATTTATCAATTAGAGAAATATTGAAATAGATTATTACCTCAATTTTGATATCCGTAATCATTTTGCACGCAATCTTTCTCGCCTTCATGTGAATGAAGGCTCAATCCTGAATTATCTATTTTGGACATTTTTCTCTAAAGAATCATATATCTACCAGTTAAAAAATATTTAAATAGATTACTTCATTTTCGCCACCGCCAATTCAGTTTGTTCATGACCCGCAGGGGCGGACCCACGTACATTTAGGGGTGGCTGATGTCACCCCCACAATTATAGGAAATTTTCATATATGTATTAATATTTGAGTTAAAAAAAAATAAAAAAAGGACTAAATCTGTGTGTTTCTCTTGCTGTTGTCACCCCCAAGAGTACGACCAACCTACTACTCTACTCCCACCCACTTGCTTTCTATTTCTCACTTTATTGTATATTAATATTTTAATACAAAAATAGTAAATCACTCTTTCTTTCTCTCCCTCAATTCGTGCCTCTACCTTTCACCCCAATTTTAACTTTTTTGTATTCTATTTATTAAGTATTAATAATTTTATCTCTCTAAAAAAAGTAATAAATTTATCTATTTTTTTATGCCATCCTTTTGGTCATATATGAAGTTTTTTTTTTTTCATAGGTTCTATCTAATTAAAATAAATAGGATTTTCATCTTGTACCTAACATTTTATACACCCGGTGACCCGGTAGTTATATCTTATCATAAATTCACAATTATACTTGTGAAGTTAAAATATTACTTTTTCTTCATATAACCATCAAGATATTATCCATAACTTAAATATAAAATGTGTTCTAATTTTTTTAAAATTTAGTGTGACCTGATTTAATAAATATTAATAAAAAATAAATATTAAAAATTACATTTATTGCTTAAAAATCACTATTTAGTTAGAGAGTGTTATAAGTTTTTTTTAACAAATTAGTAAAAAAAATTGATAATAGTTATTTCGCCACCCCCGATATGTAATCCTGGATCCGCCCCTTATAACCCGTCTTACCCAACCGTGTGTGAAGTATGAAGAGTCGTAGACTTGATCTTTATAATCCGATAGGTATGAAAAGCCAACCATTTGACTCGATAGATCTCTGAAAGGAACCTATGAGAGAGGAATAATTAGTAAGAGATGATTTCAGTTAAGCAATTTAAGTGACTAAAATATGTTCTGATGATTTACATCCACATCTCATCTATTTATATACTATGCATATAGTTATAATAATAAAGCAATGGAGATCGATTCATATGCATGTATGCAAGTTGATTTTTTAATTGATTACTCAATAATTATAATTATAATTTATTGAGATAGATTTATTCATATGACCGATTCATATACAAAACCTTTCAACTTTGTATACCTGATTCATTTTTAGGTAATATAAAGCAAATGAATGCAACCGATTATCGAGCTTTTCGATAAAATATTTTTCAACCGATTTTCGACAAAATGCGTGTAAAAAATAGGGACTCTTCGGTTAAATAAAAAAATTTGAATTAAACTTTCGGCAAAAATAATTATACCTACACAAGACCACCCCACCCCACGCCACGCAACGTCACGTCCGGTCGGACGGACGGCGGCGGCGCGCGCGTGTAACATTTGTGTGAGTCCTCCCCCATCCACATAATCCTATGACCCAAAGGGCCCAAGCCCTTGTCCCCTAATATTTGGTATATAAACATCACCAAACTCTTGTCATCTATCAATGTGAGACTTTTTGTTATTCAACTAATATCACACATTCACACTTAACATACACATACACTTCACTTAATAATTTAACTTAATATTACACACTTCAAATAATATTATACACTTAACATACATATTAACTTCACCTAACATACATATACACTTAATATGTATATTCATTTAATATTATACACTTCAACTAATATTAATATTATACATATACACTTAATTATTTAACATATGTTTTGTGGTACGATATTATCAAAATATTTTATAAGTTTTCTGTCGAAAAGTATCGAAAAGTATCGATAATCCGTCGATAATCATCGAAAAGTATCGGTAACCGGTAAGCTACAATATTATAGGTTTTCCGTCGGTTAATCGGTAAGCTATCGATTAATCCGTCGAAAACGGTAATCAGTTTATCGGTAACATCGGTAAGTTGAACCTTGGTACTGAATGTTAGTGTAAAAGCCTTCAAAAATAAAAAATAAAAAATGAGAAATAAGAATGGGGAACCTTGGTACTGAATGTTAATGTATAGATTTATTTTAAAAATGTGAAATTCTTAAAAATAAGATCATTAAATTATTGTTTTTCTATTTTTCCACTTTAATCACCAAAAAACTTTCCATATATGAAATATGTAATAAAGTTATTGAATGGTACAATTAAATAGATTAATTTTTTTTTCTAATATCCACTTACATTATAACTCTTTCGAAAAAAAAAATAACATCTTATAAGAAATTGAAGTTTGTACGTATAAAGATTTCTAATTTACCCATTTATTAGCCTCTTTATAAATCCTAAAAATCTATTAAATGTACCATGTCATTACTTTATTTTTTTAATTCTAAATTGTACGAGAATTGCATTTGAAGGTCTCTTTATAGAGGAATTGCTTAGAAGAATAAGGTGATCATGCTTTTTTTTTCTTATATATATATATATATATATAGGGAAACTTCAGTTTGTATGCCCGATAGAGCATCTATTTTTGGAAAAGTACCCGAGTTAATAATATTACAAAAATATGCCCTTTTATTAACTCGGGTACTTTTCTAAAAACACATGCTCTACCGAGCATACAAACTGAAGTTTCCCTATATATATATATATATATCGGGCATACAAACTGAAGTTTCCCTATATATATCGGGCATACAAACTGAAGTTTCCCTATATATATATATATATATATATATATATATATATAGGGAAACTTCAGTTTGTATCCGCTGCGGCGAACGGGATTTCCTTAGCAGACCACGATGCCAATTACCAATTGTAAATGAACGCCGCGGCGCAGCTATTGTTGCCGCAGCTGCAACAAAAATCCAGACTCAGCTATGAAGTTGTACGCCGCGGCGGTGAACAAGTAGCCACGGCGGACGGCCCTTCGATGGCAGAGAAAAAAAAATCAACATCATACATTGGGAGTTATCACGGCAGCCAAAACTTTTGGCCGCGGTAAGTACTGATTATTTAAATTTAATAGGTGTAGGCCGCGGCGAACATATATGCACCGCTGCGGGATTAAGATTTATACTACACTTGTTGTGGCTAATTTAACGCGCCACGACTAAAATTGATGTCGTACTGCAGCTATCTTTGTTTAGCCGCAGCATGATTAAATTTTATTCAATATATTTACGTTATATTTACCTTATTCAATATTTTATAATTAAGTAATTATTAATTCCATAATAAGTTTCTTCAGTATCATTTTTTTTATCAATAAACAATATATTATAATTCGTTAATCAAATTCATTGTACTCCTCTAGCTATAGCTAATTTTGTTCATGATAAATGGATAATCTCTATCACATACAGGTTTAATCAATTAATTTCACAGTCAATACATTATAATTAAGTAATTATCAATTCCATAATTAGTTTCGTTAGTATCAATATTTCATGATTCAATAATCAAATTCATTGTTCTCTACTAGTTATAGCTAAGTTAGTTCATGATAAATGGATAATCCCTATCACGTACTTGTTTTACTGATCAACTTACATGATTAATCAATTAATTTCATAATCACGCTAATCAATACTAATGTGTAATAAAGTATTGATTATTTTATTCACAATTAAGTTTATAGAATAATATATAATAAGTACCATATATTAATAATGATATATAATCAATTTCATAACTCGATAATCAAAATCATTGTTCTCTAGCCAGCACGAAAGAGCATGGTGGTCGGCTTAGGGGACAATCTAAGTATGTTTCACGCTCTAATTATTTCAGCACTCCTACTTCAAGCGCTTCGGGCAGAATTGAGCAATTAGAACGACACGTACGCAGATTGGAGCAACACATTATTGAACGTGATGGATATGTGGTTGATTTAAATAATGATGATGATAATGGGGACGTTGATGGTTTTGCTAGCGATTGTTCTGATTTTAATGCAGGAGAGCGTATCAACGAAGGGCAAGAAGGTGTGGGAAATGAGGAAACAACGGGAAGTGAATATGATGGAAGTGATGAAGATGCGGGAAGTGAAGAAGTTGGGGAAAGTGATGAAGTTGCCGAAAGTGAAGAAGTTGTGGAAAGTGATGAAGAATCGGGAAGTGCAAAATCTGCGGGACGTGAAGAAGAATTGGGTAGTGCCAAATCTGCAAAAAATGACGACTCTAGGAGACACCATAAATCCATATATGTTAAACAGAAGAGTCTTCGCGGGATTAACTCGTTCATAAAAGAATCAGTACCAAGTTTTCCCATTTCCACGATGCCACAGTTGGATGAAGCTTGCATTCTTTATATAGACGCGGTCGATGGAGGCAAGATCGAAGTTGCAGTAGGTCGAGTGAAGACGAATTGTCTACCGACGGATACGGTTCATTCTGTAGAACTAGGCACGGAAAATGTACGGGTATCCATTACCGAGGTCAGATCAAAGAAATCACCCGTGCCAATTCCGTCGTTCGGGATCAACACAGTTGGAGATGGCCTTAATACCTTTCTAGCTTGGCCGAGGAGATTAGTTGGAAATGATACAATTAAATATAGTCGCGGGCCTCATCATAGAAAAATATCAGAACACGAAGATGTAAGCATGCCTACGATGAAAGGAGAAGAGTGTATTTCGTTGGAAGGCATTTTGCCTACGTTTAAGTGGCTTGCAAAGTACGCCAATGCAAAGATGTTGAATACCAATAACATACTCAGTGTACAAATCCAGAACGATAAAGGTACATATCATAAAATTTACCCGATCGATTTTGCCGACATGTACGAAATGATAAGTTTCAAAGAAATAGGCGCAACATGGATATAAATTTACATGAGGTACGTCTTCTTTACATCTATGTTTTTTTTTTCTTTGTTTAATTAAATAATTTATAAGATATTCTAATATGTCATTTTTTAACAAACCTTATATATCCTTTGCAGTTGGCTTAAAATGAACAAGAACGTTGATGATAGGAACGTAAAAATAGGTTTTATAGAACCTTTCGCCTACATAAACACAGAAAATTTAAGCACGCAAGCCAAAGAAATATACAACACGCTTGACAAATGCGAGACGGACCGCACAATGCTCATGCCGTACAATGGTGGCAATAATCATTGGATTCTCGTGGTGATCGCTCCTTACAAAGATCTAGTGATTATTTTTAATCCTCTAAAAGGCGGCGATATATTTCCAGAGCTCAAAGAGGCCATAACAATGTGAGTTTTGTATATGTTTTACTATTTTTGTGAATTGATAACTCGATCGGTTTTTAAAATGTTAATTGTCCAAACTATGTTGGTGTATGTTGTATGTATATTGTAGGGCTCTCCAAGACTTCAAGCTTCAACAAAAGAATGTCCGGATGAATGAGAGCTCACGAACAATATTTTATAACGCGCGAGAATCTCCGAAACAGCCGGGAAATTTTGAGTGTGGTTATTACGTTATGCGCCACATGCGAGATATTATTATGCATAGCATTTCATGGCTTGTAAAGAAGAAGGATTCGTATTCTCAAGCCGAAATTGACAAGGTTAGATTAGAAGCGATGCAATACGTAGAGGCAGTGGTTGAGTTCAATTTTTAAATTTTGTAGTAATTTAGATTTGCTAAATGTTCGTTATGCACTGTTAAATTATGTGATTGGATAATTGTTGCATTGACGTTTATTTTTGTTGCAATTATGCGCAGTTAAATTATGGGATTGAATAATTGTTGCATGTTTATTTTAGTTGGAATTCTCGTTGAAGGGTATTGTTACAATTGGTTCGTTTTTAATACGTTTTTATTTTTGGATTTTTTTCTATATAAATTAGCCTAGGCGAAATAATATGCGCCTAGGCCATTATTACGACCAGAGGGAAAATGAAAAGTGGCCGAAGCGGAAAAAAACAGGCCGAGGCCATTATTACGAACGAAGCCGCAGCGAAAATAAAAAAGCCGCAGGGAAGAAATAAATCTAGCGGAAAATTTGTGATTTTTTTTAAATCCTGGCCGCGGCCTAATTTTTATAGCCGCGGTGAGAAATGTAGGCAATTTGTATTTCTCGTAAAAATAGCTAGGGCGGAACAATTTTCGCAGCAGCTATAATTTTGTAACGGCCACGGCGAAATAGTTTTTGCCGTGGCAAAATAAAATTAGCAGCATTTTTTATGACGACATATGACCACGGCGAAAACATTTACACCGCAGCAAAATATTTATTCTACGCTGCGGCGGAATATATATTGCCGCGGCAATACTGTTAGATGTAGCCTAGGCGAAAAATTTATGGCCGCAGTGCTTCCGCGAAATTTCGCCGTAGCTATTTATTTTTTGCCGTAGCAGTAGGTAAAAATCATAGCATCCCTCATGAACCAACAACGGAAATTATTTGTTGTCTAAACATTTTTCGCCGCGGCTGTAATATTAAGGCCCCGGTGTGAAGGTTTAACACAACATCGTAAATGCGTTGTGGTATGAGAGCTTAGACAACGGTTTTTTGTTTCGTTGTGTAATATTGCACAACGTTTGTTTACACAACGGAATTTTACCGTTGTTAAATGTTTAAACAACGTTGATTTTCTGTTGTGTAATTGCCTATTTGTACTAGTGGTTGATGTTAAATATGTATGAGAAATTGAGTGTAAACCCCGTCGAGATTATAGTATAACACTTTCGTAGAGTTCCGTTGGAGTAAAAGGTGAACATATTTATTTCGATCTTTCACGGAACTACTCTTTAAATAGTTGTCTCATTATCTTCCGTGTTTTATTTCGGTTTCTATTTTTTACTTGATACGTTCTTAACCCCGTCATATTTTCGTGCAAGTATCAATGGAATCAGGGTTTATCTTTATCCCAATAAAAACCCTAGAGTGAGAACCATTTTATACACATAGCAGCCGTAGGATTGATTTCCATCACACGGTCCAAAATATGTCCAATAATAATCATAAACGACATGACGCATATTCTAACACTATTTATATAAGGATGTAAAAATTTATATTCTAAATTTGAAATCTGTTTTTTTTTTTTTATAAACAAAAATTTTGAGCGATAAAAATATCCCTAAACACATATACTCATTTTTCAAGTAATAAAAGATTGTGTTCAGGGCACGGCTCTTCCACGCTTTGTGCGTGATTTTTGTCGTGCCTTGGTGCATTTCGAAATCCGGTCCCTGCCAGGCATAATTTTAAGATCTTCAAGCTATGTGAAGATATTTTTTGGGTCAATTAATGTCTCAAAAGTATCCGAAAACAAAATAATAATCACAAAGCAAGTGTCACAAAAAACATACAATAATCATAACTTGAGAATATATGCCGCTAATATTTCAAAAAAAAAAAAAAGAAGTCTTCTTAAATTTTGAGAAACATGAAGACAAACAATTGTCCCTATTGACTTCAAGTCGGTTCCTATATATATATGTATAATATTTATATATATTAATATAATGAAGCTTAAAAATACGAATCTACGTCTTGAAATAAATAAAATAGATATTTATTTATTAATTAAAAAAAAATTACAGATGTTTTTATTTTATATTTATTTTATGCTGCATTATTTTCGTAATAAGTACAGTTGCTAAATCTAGAGATAACATCTTAGAATTGGGCCTGAAAAAGCACAATGAGGCCCACTAACTATGTCCGATACCTATATATTAAGAATGAATTAGGGTTTTAGATTTATCAAATATAATATTAAGTAGTAGACGTTGCTCTCTCTATCTCTCGTCGAGAGTGAAACATGGGGATCATAGGCGACGTCGATCACTACGAGGTTCTGGGACTGCCTTCCGGCGACGAAGGCGCCAAGCTTTCCGAGAAGGAGATCACCAAGGCTTTCAAGGCAAAGGCGCTAGTGATGCACCCTGACAAGAGGGCAGGCGATCCCAACGCCCACTGCGAATTCCTCCAGCTGAAGTCTTCATACGAAACTCTCAAGGATGCCGCTGCCCGGAAAGCGTTCGATGCCCGCTTGAAGGTTAAGCGAGGTCGGGCTCCGATGAAGAGGCGGACTCCGATGAAGAGGACGGGGAAGGCTGCTTATGGGAGCCAGAAAGAAAGAGAGCAATCAGCTTCTCAGCTTTCTGAACAAGAAAGGATCGACCGCGAGTTTCAAGCCGAGTTGGCCGAACTACGTGCCAGGTACGCGCGGAAGAGGCGTTGAAGACGGCGGCGTTCTCGGATTTTTGTAAGAAGAAGCACTTGCTACCCCATTAGGATTATGGTATTTTCTATTAAGTGAGGCTGTAATGTATATTCATTGGAACCGGAAAAAGTTGTAGAAGTTTCGTAATGTACTATTCTATTATTGACAATGTAAAGATTTATTTGCTCATTTGGTGGTGTTAGATACCTTGTACTGGTTAGTAGTTATTTACCTATCATGATTTGTTGAATTAGTTATCTTTACATTTTATATATAAACTAGTGGAGCGTGGTGGCGAGAAAATAACTCGTTTATTATAAATAAAACCATCGAATAAGTTAATATATAAATTTTGTTATAAATCAAAATAATTACATTAAGTATAAGTTTATCTAAACAATTTTATCGCCAAATGTCTTTTAAATATGAGTAAGTATATATTGTAATATTTGAAAAAAAATTCTTACAACTAAATATAATTTACAAAAAGAAAAAAAAATTGACGAAACGATGTAAGAATAGAAGAGTCCGTTCAAAATTGATAAAATAAGTTATATTGAACCGATTTTATATTCATACTAATTCATTAAGTCATGTGAAAAATAAAAATAAAACAAACAATCACAATTTTAATCATTCCACATTTTCATATATTTATAACATTTAAATCTTTATGCTGGAATTAGTGCTCGATTAGAGGAAAATAATAACAACAAAAAAATGAAATAAGAGCTAAATACGGATTATAAAAGAAACGTAAAATTAAGATTTAAATTTTTTTGATTACGATATATATATATATATATATATATATCTTTTGTTATATAAAAAATAAAAGTATGTAAAATTGTAGCCATAATTTGTCTTCTAAATAGTAAATTAGTTGCATCTTAATTCTTAATGACTTGTATCAAGATATTATATCATTTTGTTTGTCATAGATAATCTTGACCAATCATTTGAATCGGAAAAGAGTTCTACAAATTGATCTAATTTGACAAACATTACCCATGCTATTTATTTTTTTCCGGGATTATTACTGTTGAAATATTGCGGTCAACTTTAACTATAAATTACATCATGCGAAAGTTTCTACCACTTTTCTAAAAGCTATTTTACTTGCTATCAAGGAACATGTGCATGATAAAATTACATCACATAATGATATTAGAAATCTGAAAATCAACGACATAATCGTTCCCAACCAAGATATATCCCAAAGACTTGAAGTTTATATATAATAAAGCAAATATCAGTTAATCTAATAATAAGTAACTAGCAGAATGCCCGCGCTTTGCGCGGGAGGTAAAATATTTATTATTACTATTTTATTGTGTATAGCATTCGAAAGTCTTATATCCACATCAAACTCAATAATTAGCAGTTGTAATGCTAATTTGATCTCTCAAATATAAAACAGAAAAGTTTAAATTGTTACACTTCCCATGGAGAGATTTGCAAATACTATTTCTATAATCGAGCACCATTATTCGGGAAACAAAATTGATTAAGATGTAATACCAACACTCATCCAAAGACCCGAGACAAACAAATAACCTGCAGTGAGTGTCAAAAGAAAAAGTGAGGAGCTGCATTTTTTAATAATCAAAATCATGCTCAAAACCTAAAATACAAAGGAAGGCTTCCCTATAGTGTTTTTTCTACCAACACTCATCCAAAGACCCGAGACAAACAAACAACCTGCAGTGAGTGTCAAAAGAAAAAGTGAGGAGTTGCATTTTTCAATAATCAAAATCATGTTCAAAACCTAAAATACGAAAGAAGGCTTCCCTATAGTGTTTTTTTCTAAAAGTATATGCAGTGGATAATCCAATGTAACTGTTGGAGAAGTAGGAGTTTAAGACTCGGTAAGAGTAGGGTACGCTGACCTCGGCGAGTGCAAGTAAACGGACACTCGGTAAGAGTAGGGTACGCTGACCTCGGCGAGTGCAAGCAAACGGACGAAACCGACGGAGACAGTGACATGCAAATATGAGGAACGACCTCCCCTTTCGTTTAGATATAAAGAAAAAAAAATCCACTTATGACTAAGTAGTTTTTATTCTTATTCAGTTTTTCTTTATTGGAGTTTTGACATACTATTTTTATGATATTCATATTTCTAATTTCTAATAAATATAAGACGTTTTATCTATTAACATAATATTGGATTAGTGCTGAACGTTATATCAATCAACTAAATGATTATTAAATAAACGTTTTTTTTATTAGTGGGTACTGAATGATTAAGAATGTAAAAAGATTTCCTTTGTATATTTGTTAATGATAGATACTACGTTAGTAAATAAAAGTCATAAATCGATTTTTGAAGAGACCGTGGAAGATGAATTATGATTTTTACATTAAAAAAAATTACAAACATTAAAAAGGAAATAAGGGTGACATGTTTATCATTCAAAAAAAAAAAGTTGACATGTTTAAGGTGGTAGAGTATTACTTGGGTTTCATTCAATGAATGGCAATTTTGTTATTATTGCAATAAAAATAAAGAACTTAGGTAATTCGGTTATGTAAACGTTAAAATGTTATGAAATCGATAGAGCTATAAACTATTGTAAAATAAGTGCCTTAGTCATGACTTTCTTCAATAATTTTATACGATTAAATATCATGCCATTAACATAAGCAGTTTTTTCTTTTCATTATAATTTATTGCACCATTTACAAAAGCAGATTTTTTTTCTTTTCTTTATAATATATATGCTTTAAAATAAATAGTTGTTTTATTAATGACATCATTTACAAAGAAAGTAATACAAAAAATTAGACTCTTGGCATGACATCTTTACTATTCAATTATTTATTCTTCCATAACGTATAAAATGAATGTCTTGAGTGGTTTCTTCAATAGTTATTCCATTAATGTAATATTACACCATCAACAGAAGCGTATTTTTTTTTTTTGTATAAGCTTAAAAGTGAAATTAATTGTATATATAGTAACAATTATTTATGCCAATAAATTTATTAAAATTTAGAAGTTAATGGGTTTTTGGCATTTAAATGTGAGTCTAAAGTACAAACAAATACATATATATATATATATATATATATATATATATATATATATATAAGGACACTTTATATTATATCAATTTAATTGGTTATGAAAAGATAAAAGAACTTACATATGATACGTTTTAATAAACGAATCTATATATTAAAATATGGTAATTTAATAATAATAAATTCATTCAAAATAGAAAACAATTTCAAAGTATTTATGATTTTTTTTAATGTTTTCCTAAAAAAAAAAAAGAATAGTTTTTTTTAACTTTTTTATATTTTTGTAATAGAAATGTTGGGGTTTTTTTTGGAGAACGAGTAGATTTTGAAATATAAAAGAACTCTATTTTTTTCAACTCCCATTAATAATAAATAAAGAAACATCCATTAACTCTCCTTTATCAGTATTTATTATCAATCAGTTTGATAATAATAGTAATAAAACTCTCCATTTTTGTTGTATACTTTATCATTTAGTGTTCATTATCGTTTAGTATAACCATAGGAGCGTCGTCAAATTTAGGGATAGGTATAATCCTGAAGTGTTAAATATATTTTGTTTATTTTAATATTTTCTCGAGAAATAATTTTGGCATATAGAGAGCCTAACAGATATGGAGATAAGTAAAGGAATACTCATTCCTCAATATTATTGTGGATTGTTTACGTACGTATCTAATTAAAAATAATATTTTATTAAAAAAATCACCATAGAGCCATTGAAACACACATGGATGATGTTACAATGGTAGCTTTTTTTATTTATTTATTCTCATTTTTTTTACACTATTGATCAATCCGATGGAAGCTTTTCGGTTTACAATTGGTGATGATTCGATAAGATCTTTTCAATGTAAATAAAAGGGTTATATGATATGCATTTATATAATGAGCAAGTACATTTTATACATATTTCTTACGCAACTATCAATCATGGTCCAAGGATTAAATTAATCGAACTCGACGATGACCTTTTCCACTTTGTCGTGTAGGAATTCTTCGTCGAAGGCTATTCTGCAGCGAGATCCTCGAGCTGCTTTGTTGTTCCCTAAGGAAGGAGGACCAGCACATAATCACCGTATTTATAAATTTCAATGATTTATACAAATAGATAAATAATCCGTAAGATAATAATAAAACTAAATAATATATTTTAGAGTATATAACCTAAGGCCTTAAAATCAAATGTACAATTGTTAGAAAAATTATATCTTCATTGCAAATTAGTCGAACTCGACGACAACCTTTTCCGCTTTGCCGTGCAAGAAATCTTCGTTGAAGGTGATTTCTGCTGCAAGATTCTCGAGCTACTTGGTCGTTCACACTATAAAAAAAATGATGGTGCAAAGTTATGTTAACCATATAAACATAGTTGCAAAATTAAGCCAAACATATGTTGTGAAAATCTAAATAATGTAACCTGTAGAGTGTGGAGTACAATGGTTAATTTGACAATATTTGTGCTGCATAGATACATGCATGCATTCAAAACGTTGATCCATCTCACGCCCCCTTGAAAGCCAGTTTGAACGCTTACACTGTGGAGACAGTATAAAATTTAACAAATGCATTAGTAGGTAAAAAAAAAAATTGAAAACAAAGAACTAATTAGGAGAAATTGAGAAACACCCAAATACTAATTCAAATCCCTCTATTTATAGATTAGTAAAAACAAATGAAAAGTCATGGTTTTAATTGATTTAATTGTATATCTTAAATATTGATTTTATAACTACGATTCTCTTCATCTTCTTGGTGATCAATAAGTAATCACTTTTTTAAAAAAAAATACAAAATTCTAAGAAAAAGGAAAACCTCAATACATTGATTTTACATAGTCATGAGTTCATCTTTACATAAGAAAATGGAAAATCCTAATACTATGATTTCACCCTGCCACATCACTAGTAAGTTCCTCCTTTTATAATATATAGATTAATTAAATATAATAACTTTTACTTATTACAATCAAAAGACTTGTAATACCAAAAGTCTTGGTATAAATCTATAAAATGAGAAGCCATCCAATTTATGTGGTTATTAATGACATTAATTTAGAACCCCATTATACACATATATTAAATTGGATGTGCTTAGGATTACCGACTATATATACATATATAAAAAATATTTAGAAAAAAACTTTTCTCTAAACAAAGTGAATACTCTCAAGTCTCAACAAAGTGATTAGTTTTTTTTCTTCTTCTCATAAAATAGAGTATATAAGAATTCACTTGAAATTCAATAATTCCACCGGATGTTTATAGATTTGTCAATAGATCTATATGCAAATATATTTAATTTGATACTGAAATCTGAACAAAACCCATTAATTCAGTTTAAGATATTTTTGGCAAATATGGTAATGGGCTTGCAATCTACATAGAAATCAAAGAACGGCTATTTAAACTATCGATCATACATGTATCATCAGAAACCAAAAGCTTAATAATATACGACAATAAACACATGAAAAAATATTGGTGTCCATTATATTAGACATACAACCTCCAAATTGCATAGGTTTCCCACGATCGAATGTAGCTACATGAAGTAGATCGAAATGTTAATACAAAGACATGAAAAAAAAAAATACCCCTCTAATAAAATCAGCCAGTGTAGAAATCACCATCATCTGCTTATAGAGTAGGTTAGTTACCACTTTGAGAAGTCTTCCCAATTGAAGCTTTCCAATTCCAGTGAGCTTTCTGAGAGACGACGTCGTCACTCTTGATAACACTTCTGCTAGAATCGCGACCAACAATATTAAAGAGAAAACTTACTCGCCATTGAATAAATCCCCATGAAAAATCAACGAAAAGAGAAAAGAAACTAACCGAGAATGGAACGATCTATTTCTTGATTCAAGAACTACCACTGAAAAATCAATATAAGAAAAACCAATGTACAAAATCAAATGAAACTCACTTAAAAAGTGAACTAAACTCTGAGAAATAAGAAACTAACATGAAACGCGACGACCTTATTGTTATAGAGAAATCCCCTTGAAAACTAACAAAAGAAAAAATAATCCTCATAAATCAAATTAAAAAAAAAACTAAACTCCGAAAAATAATAAAAGGATAAACAATGAACATAAATCAAATCAAACTCCTAAAAAAATGATATTAAAAGATGAACATAGATCGTGTGAAATACGCTAGCGAATTAGTGGAACGACCGAGTGTCAAAATCTATAAATTATTCCAAAATAAATTAAACACATACGGAGATGCTTGCATGGAACATGGAGAACACTCGAAGTCTACCGATCAAATATCCAATGACAAAAAAATGTAAAATTATATCTCAAAAAAAATTATAGAAGCGATCACGACACATAAAAAATACATAACATATTGTCTTCACGAATAAACTGACATTTAGGAATGTAGAAAATGATTGCCGTGAAAATAGCATGGTCGCATTCCAAAGAGAAATAAGTCACGTACTCCTCCGAGATAGACTTCATCTCAATAAAATCAAACCCTGACAAATATCACGGTCCTAAAAAAAACAATAAGAGGCAGAAAATCTGATATAAAAGCTAGTCATAAAAGTTAGAAAAGATACATTGGCCAATAAATAAAATCATATTTTTTTTCCAGAACCTTTGAGCATGTCAAGTGTTAGTAATTTAAATGTCCATGTATCAATTATCAAAATTGAACAAAAAATTAAACAATCTACCTAGCTTTACCGGTACAATATAATTGATAATCCTTTTATGCGTCTAAGTCGCTAGTCGATGATGAGGCGCGCTACGCCACAGTAGTGAGAATATTGTGAGTCATAGTGTAGGCTTGTAAGGAACGTTGCCGTCGACAAAGAAAAACTACGGGGAGAAAATTCAAGAATCTCGCTCGAAGGCGATTCTAACTTTGACTAATCGCACCGAAAAATAATCAAAAAATCTATATTGAAAAATATAATACCACTCACTTGTCTTTGACGTTCTCGTGTAAAGCTCAGAACGGACTCAGTGAAGATGTCGGAGATGGAGGGACATAGGTTGGCAAAAAATGATAGTACCCAATTTAACCTGAACAAAATGCCTTTTGCCACAATTTCATCAAATGTATTCTATCTAATATATACAATATCACCAATTATAACTGCAAGAAAAAAGCATACCCGAATAAATTGCTTTTTCTTTTTTTGCCACATTGCATCAAATGTCTCTCTATACGTATATACAATTTCACCAACTATAAGTTTATAACTGCAAGACAAAAACATCAGGAAAATAAAAAGTCGTTGCACTAATGGTAAAAATGAATGGTACTAACTCACAATAATGGTTTTTTTTATTTTTGCATTAATTTTTACCAATATAATGTCAAGAGTCATGCAGTAGATAAATTACATTTAATAGCACCAAATATAAAAGCCATATATATGAAATGGATACTATTGCACATTTGCACGCATAAAAGAGTTAAAACAATTATGTAATATTTTTTTTGTTAATATCACCAAATATAAAAAGCCATACATATCAAATGGGTACTATTGCACATTTGTACCCGTAAAAGAGTTAAAACAGTTATGTAAAATAGAAAAAAAAATCTTCTTGTTGAATGCTATTTTTGAAAGGAAATTATATTTCAAAAACACCAAACAGAACATTACTATAAAAGAGGACCTATCCAATGCGGAATAGCCTCGAAACAGTTCGTAGAAAAAGAGTTAGCGTAAGCTTTCGCGGCGATCGCGTGAGCGACCGTGTTGACTGACTGCGGGATGGCCGCGACTCTAACAATACTTCTTAATAACATATCGCGAATATCATCAATAATAACTTCCAATTCACCAAAGTGTTTGGATCCGTTAATAGCATCGACAATCGTAGAAGCGTCAGATTCCACCGTGAGTTGAGAAATACCGTTTTCTATTGCGATAATGAGGCCGTGTCGAATGGCGAGAGCTTCTCCCATTGCTGCTGAAGCGCAGCCCTTCCAGTTAAGGCCAAAAACTCCTCTCACATTTCTTTTAGAGTCCCGAAAGATGTCACCGAGCCCGTGCCGAGAAGCACCTGGGCGAAATGAAGCGTCAACATTAAGCTTTAGGGTGTCAAGACACGGAGGTGTCCACGAGCTGGGCCGGTGGACGTCAGCCTTTACTCTAAATCTAATGGTAGATGAGCAGATCTTTAACGTTTGAAATTCGAAAAGCATCGCATTGGCGAAGTCAATGATTGCCGAGGTTGTGGGACCTTTACCACCAAAAATTGTTTTGTTTCTTTCTTGCCATATAGTCCAACAAAGAGTACAAAATAACTCCAAATCGGATCGAGAGCTACTGCCACAAATCTTTAGGCAAACGTTAGTAAAATGGTCTTCGTTGGCTTTATGAAAGATTAACCGGCAAAAAGTGGTGAGACCACAAATCCGCGAGTAAAGAACAAGCTACCAACGCATGGGTGGTATTCTCTTTCTCAAAACCACAACAAGGACAATTAGTCGGTGCTTGTATTCCCCGTCGCTGGAGGTTCGTCAAAGTGGGGAGAGTTTCATGAAAAGCCCTCCAAGTAAATACTTTAATTTTATTTGGGATGTTTGAACTCCACAAACGTTTCCACCACTTAGATTCCGGGGGGTTTGAAGCCGCTTCACCTTACAAGGACTTAGAAAATTCCACGTGATAAGCCGACTTAATAGAAAATTGACCCGAAGGAGTAAAATGCCAAATAATTTTATCCGGTTTTGGATTTGCGCTCAAAGGTATCTCTCTGATCAAGTCAACATCCATCGGAAGGAAAAACCGGTCAAGTAGCTTGCCATCCCAGTTGTTGTCGGAACCTATAATCTTGTTGAATGCTATTGATTATTATTGTTGAAAGAGACTTTTAAAATTCATATTAATTTATTTGATGCATGAATTTATGACACAGTGTGTAATTCATTGATGATGAGATATTTTTTTATGAAAAGAAAATTTAAAACATGAGAAGATAGAGATTGAGTTTTGCTTGATTTATAACATGCAATGTCACTGTAGGTGAGATTTTTCTTATATATATATAATCTATATATATATATAAAAACAAAATAACTTCGTGTTCCAAAAACACCAATTTTAGCCTCATTCTTTTTTCTCTTATTTTAAATTATTTTTAATTAGCAAAAATTAATACCTCGCTGTTCGCTCGTCGTGTCTTCTGAGGACTCCTCTTCTGATTCAAAGACGCATCCTTTCCAAAGAGTTGCAACTTTTATAAAATATAAGCATCATTCCAACTTTAAAACCGTTGATTCAAATGGTTACACTCATCCTCTTCTTCGATTCTTCTCCACGAGACGGTTCGCTCTCTTTTCCTCTTCCTCGGCTTTGGGTTATTCTCGGATCTCCTCCTCCTCCTCCTCCTCCTCCTCCTCCTCCTCCTCCTCTAATGACACTGTACTTGTGTTTTTCGATTTTGATTTGGCTTTTTAGATAGAATTTTGTTTCCTTAGTTTTCTGATCTCGGTTAGGATTGAAGTCGATTCTATGCGGCGACGGTTTTGCTTGCGGAAGTGCGTCGAATCACGTGTTCCGCTTTTCGATCAAATGTTGCCATTTACTTCGCAGACGAACACACCATGACGCGACCCACTCTCAAATCGCGACGGCGCCGAATCATCTAAGCGACTCACATCTCCGGTGATTCCCAATATTCATAGTGTTTTTATTCATTTCACTTTATATTGCTTGAGTCATAAAGATTTGTTTTTCTTATTTGAATCAGTAATATGACATTGAAGTTTTGATCACAAGATATTCCTCATTCATAGTCAAAGTATGATCCTTTTGTTTAAAATTTTGCACAGATTCTTGGGTAAAGTATGAGCCTAGGTTTGCATAATAACAGATGCAACTATAAGTCTATAACGAATTTTTTATGTTACAGATTGATGATTTTGTGTTTACATGACATTATTGTTTATGGTTGTTTCGAATTCGAATGTTACAGACAAATTTACACTGATGATGAAACCTTATTACATGTATAGATTGATTTACCGGTAATTCCCGATTTCCCGTAATCGGAGTTCATTTGATCCGACAAGCATTTCTCCCGACTTTAAACGCCACATAATTGGAAGCAATCTTCGACGCTCCATTAAAAATGTTCCTCACGGTTAGTGGTTTCCATTTTCAGAACGATTCGATGAGGGGTGGAAGCATGGAATTCACAACAACAAAAAATAATGCCGCGAACTAAAACAATGATTCATTGGCTTCAATGAGTTTGTCTCGATAATCAAATTAAAGTTCAGTCTTTTCTTTATTTATCTTTTAATTTTTAATATTTCAAAGTGTATTTCTTTCTTCTCAGATATTTCCGGTCGGCCGCGTCAACGATGAAACATTCTTGCCATGCCCAAAAAACGGGTTATCAACTCTATTTCGTTTCACCGGTGAGAGTTATTTTCTAAAATTTTAGGCTATGTTATTGGGCACTTCTTTGGTTCTTTCTTTATGGGTTAGTTATGGAGAATTTATACAATTTTTGGATTTCAATCATAGTTGTTGATTTGCAACATTTTAAATTTTAATCATAGTTGCTCATTTGTTCTTTATATATATCTGAATATAGATAATGCAATTTATCAATGTCCATCTTTTAATAGAGATAATTCTGCTTATACAGGCTTCAGGCTTCAGATAAATTTATGCCCAGTAGACATAAGGTTTAATAATATTAACCAATTTAGGATTGATTTATTTTTATGTTACTATTTTTCAGCTTATATTAGACTGTGTTTCATTTTTTTTATATATAATAATTTGTGGTTCATTTTGTGGCATTGTGCTTTGCTTCTCCGGTGAGAATTCCAGTAATATTATATTTTATATATATTTATATGTACATTGCAAAAAATATCATCAAGTATTATGTTTCTAATTGTTCATTAATCATGTTTCATCTCACCGTTTAGTATTTAACAAGGCACATTAAAATACACATCAAAATATCCAAATATTCGTGTTTGCTTAAGGATGTTAAGTACAATAAATTTAGATTTTAAGTTAATTTCTGATTATATTTATATGTTACCATTTTTCTATTGATTTAATAGCTTTGTTTCTGCAAATTTTAGTAGAGTTCGGGGCTTTGTTTAGTGTTTTTCTACCGATCTGTATTTTCATTACAGGGAAGTGTTTTGTATTTTTAAACTTCCAATAAATGCCTCAATAAAATATCCAATCACCGTTGTTCCTCCGTAAAGTTACCATTTAAACGGTGCAAACCGAAAACATCATCTAGCATGCGTCGATGCTCAAACACGCTTGAGTCACTGCGTCAATTCAGCAGTATCACTCTTAGTTGAAGGCACTTTTCTTTATCTTTCTCTTTTATGTAAGTTGTAGAGGGCGATTCGCACCGCCTTGCAGTCACAAAAATACACGAGCCAACATACAGGTAATACGAATGGGGGTACCTTTGATTGATTATTATTACGAGAGCGATCGGTTTCCTCCGTTTATAGCTTGGAACTTTGAAGAGAGAAACGAATACACGTGCAAAAAATGACTCGGAGATGTTATCGATGAACAAATCCGAACTTCTCAAAGCCTTTTGCTTTCTAGTTACAATGCGATGAGACTATAATAACTTTTACTCTCGATTTTCTTCAGCTCCTACAAATGGAGATCCCTTCCTCTATTTATAGTGAAGTTCGGACCCCTTGGGCTCGAATCCCCTGGATGATCCTCAGATGGTCCCCCCTCCAAATATTCCGTGGTCTCCCTCTTTGACATTCTCTGTTGAAACCAAGGAGGCTCGTATCCACTAACGTTGTCACCTGCCATCCTCTGAGCGCACTACCCAGCATTTAATGCTCGTACCGTACACTCTTGTAGCATCCTCGAAGGATGCCCTAGACATCAATGGGCCTCCCCTCGATCTTGGGCCTCGCCATCCAAACAAGCATCGGCGAACTCGGGCTGCCTCTATCCATCATTCTCTTCATGGGCCAAAGGCCCATCACGCTCTCACTCACCCCCATTCCCGTCATTTCATCAGGAAAACGACAAGTGTAAAGTTGAGGGTGGATTTGACCAAATCCGACCTTAACAGTCAGTCCCCCATTTTCTCAAGTGAACATAATGTAGAAAGAAGATGCGCGGCGCGACAACCCTCATCGACCGACAAGACGATCTCCTCGAGGGCCACCGATCGACGACAATCTCCCCGCGATGAGGAACCGACCTTGTGCTGACGCACCAAGTGCGTACGCTTGAGGAAGAGCGGAAGGAAAACACTCTGTGCGACGGTTCTCATCGAGCGATAAGGCTACCCCTTCAAGGGCCATCGGTCGAAGACACTCTCCTCGCGATGAGGAACTGACCCTACGCTGACGTGTCGAGGCCTGATCGCTGCACAGGCTGTCACGCCTCGAATCCCATCCGCATTTAATGCGGGGTTTCCCATGCACTCGAGTACCTGCTTTATGGGATTTACAACGTATCCTTCATATCGAACGTTGACAGGTTCCACGTGCCTCGATTCTGGACCGTCCGATCGACTCGCGCCTCTTCACCTTCTCCACGCAACCTTCCATATAGTCGAGCCTCCGTCTCCTTCCTCAGATTACTCATTCCTTCTCAAGCACTTCAAACTCTCTCTTCTCTGGCGATTCGTGCGACTTCCCAACTCCGTTCACCTTCGCCTTGCAATGTCTCTCGCCGGCAAGATCTTTCAGACCAGGTCTCCCCTGTCAATCGTGACAGAGGCGAACCGCGAGCACTTCGTCAAAAACTACATCGACAGCGAGAAGTACCTCCTCCGGCTCCCGTACCCCGGTGAACGCGCCGACGAGCCTCAAGACTACTACATCGCGATCTACGAGTACTTCTTCACCGACATCAATCTCCACCTCCCGGTGCCAAACCTGATCATGGCATTCCTGGCTGCCTTCAAGGTGTCGATAACCCAGGTGAGTCCCAACTCCATCCGTCTACTCCTATGCACGCTCGTGCTGGGACTCGAGCAGGGGGTGGAACTCACGCTGAAGGACCTCATGAGCCTGTACTTCTTCTCGAAGAATCCCAAGAACATAGAGCGTCTCTCCCTGTCTCATCGCAACAAGCCCCACATCCTCCTGAATCCGCTCAATAAGGAGGCGATGTGGGAGAACCGCTACTTCTTCACACGCGTGGACGTAAGCTCGTTCGGGCCTAACCACGCCATGCTGCCCCGCGAATGGATCGTCGACCAGGAACTCTCCAAGTTTTCTCCGTCGACCGACAATCAGGTCGAGGCCCGCTTCGCAAGCGTGCGCGGCGCTCTTCTCGCCAGTCCCCTTCGCGACTGGTCCTTCCATTTCAACGGGGATCGAGTCGTGAATCCTGGCATTTATCGGCTCTGCCACATCATGGGTCCGCCTCCTCGCTCCTTGTTTCCTCCAGGGTTCCGAGCCGACGAAGACGGGAAGGGCTCGTCGGCTCCTCAGCGGAAGAGGAACCCCAAGGCTCCTGCGATGGGCCAGAAAAGAAAGTCTCGCTTTGACGAGACCGGCGAGGGCTCTCCTCGCCAGAAAAGCAAGACCGCCCCGACGCCGACACCGTCTCTGAGGGACCGGTCCAAAGACGGCTACCTGGGATTAGTCCCTCGAGAAGGGAAAGACCGTGTGCTCTCCTCCGATGAGCCATCGTCCCGCGGCGCCTCCTCAGAGCATCGTTCTGAGCACGCGTCAGACGTCGACACGCCTCATCGGGCCGCCAACGCGTCCTAAATTACGGGGGATCGTCGCTCTCCGGACGCTCCTCATCGTCGAGAGTCCCGTCGATGCGACGAGCCTCGTCGTGACCTCGCGCCGCGTAGATCCCCGCGGGAAGACTCTCATGACGAGATTGTTGCATCGACGCTCGTCTCCGAAGAGGCGCGCGAAGACTCCGCCTCCAAGAAGTCTGAGGCTGCGACGGAGGTTACGCCCGACGAGGCAACCACCGGACCCGTCGCCCCGGTCTAGGTCTCGACAGCTGATGTCGGGACCGCCTCCGAACCTATCGTCGTCACTCCCTCCGACAGTCCTGCGACCGGCTTCCCTCGTCGCCCTAGAAGAGAGGTGATATTTGATGAAGAGTTCAGCGACGAAGACTTTACCGACGCGGGTCAACTCGCCGGCGAAGCTCACGCGACCTCACCCCTCGTCGACCTTCTTCCTTCCATCACAGAAGTTTTCGCACGGATTCTTCCAGAACCGACTCCTGGGGTTTCCGCCGGAGGGGACGCGGAAGTCAATTCCGGCCCCTTCGCCTTCTTCCCGTGGGGCAGCTGTCCCGATGACCGAGGGTTCCCTGGCGGTCGCCCTCGCACCAGCTTCCGGGCCAGACAAGCCCGAGGAAGCTCGGCCGGACGCCTCATCATCGAACGCCGGGCCTCGGGGTGGGAAGCCCCGAGAAGACGACGACGCCCCCCTTTTCGACAACCCTCTGACTGAGCTCAGTGTTCCCCCTGAGTCGTCTTCAGTCTAGGCTTCGCCTGGAGCGGAGGCATCGACGGCGCTTGAGGCGACCGGCGCCGAGCCCCCACTTCTGGCGATTCCTCATCATCCTTGGAAACTCGCCGAGCCGTCGAAAGTTGCGGCCTCTTCGAATCCTCTTCTTCCGATGTTCCCCTGGGGCATGGGAAAGGCTCGGTTCTCATTGTTCCAGGGTTGTGCGCGCCCTCGCGATGCGTCCCCGTAGTCCCCTCGTTTGATCCCTTTCTGGATGAACCTCTTGTAAGCGGCGCAGTCCTCGGACGAGTGACCCCAATATCTGTGGAACGAAATGAACTTGTTCATGTCCCTCGGCCAAGGTGTTCTCTCATAGCTTCCTCGGCCTCCCGAGCATCCTCCCCGGCTGCTACCGGAGCCTCCTCACCCCCCGGAGAACCCTCCTCGGCCTCCGGAGTATCCCTGCTGATTTCCGTCGGAATTCCCCTGCGAGTATCCTCCATGATGACTCTGGGACCTGTTATCGTGGAAGTCCGTCCGCGGTTGGTTCTCGCGGACGGCATTATCGCCTCTCTTCTCGTCTACCTGCTCGCTCTGAGCTCCTCGTTCTTCTCTTCTCACTCGTGAAGACGAGCCTTCTTGTCCGTCCCTGTTCTTCTCGGGTTTGGCCTTGGCCTCTCCCTTGTCTTCGCTCTTCTTCTTGACGATGATACTCTCCTCGATGTTCATGTCAATCGTCGCTCTGTGGAGGGCGTCCTCGATCGTCGCTGGCACTGTCCTCGTGATTTCCTTGCAGAAATCGGAGGTGCAGTGCAACGTGTGCCTCAAGGCTTGGACAACGACGGCGTCCTCGAGATTCGGCACCCGAATCATCACTCCCTTAAATCTCTCGACGTATTGGCGCAGGGTCTCGTCCTTTCCCTGCTTGAGATCAAACAGAGATGCCAACGTGGCTTCGCTCTGGGTGTGAATGGAGTAATGTTTTAGGAACATGGCGACGAGCTGGTCGGAATCGTCAATGATCCCCGGCGCGAGCCGTGCGAACCAGTCGCTGGCAGGGCCCTGCAAATGATAAATAAAAAGACGGCATAGGATAGCCTCCCTCCTGGTCTCCTCGCCGCCTATGTGGTCCGTCGCTATCCTGTAAGATTTCATATAAGTCGTCGGGTCGGTCCCTCCCTTGTACGGCGTGAGCTTGATCTTCGGCAACTCGTCCACTTCGACGCTTCGGATCCTGGGCGTGAAGGGAGTCACCCTGGCGTCTCTCACCAGCTTGTCGATCTCGGGCCCGGCGCTCGTCGCCTTGTGCACCGTCAATGTCACCTGCCCTATTTTCGCCTCCAGGGCTGCTGCCATGGCCGCCATCGCCGCCATCGCCTTCATGATCTCTCTGGTCGTCGCCGGGTCGCTCGTTGGTGCCGCCGCTGGCAAGCTCAGGGGCGTGCTTGCTGTCTTAGCGGGCTGGGAGGTCGTCGCCAGTGTCTGGAACAAGTTCCTGACTAGAAGGTCCCGCGTTGCGTCAAACACCTCGTTGTTCGTTGCGTCTCGGGTCAGGGTTCCTCCATTCGCGGCGATGGAAGAGTCGGTGGCCCTGTTCGCCGCGTTCCTGCTTTCAGCTTAAACTAGCAGGTCAGCGAGTTTCCGGCTCTCCGCTGCTTGCTCCTCCGCCCTTCTCATAGCTTCCTCCGCCCTCCGGTCGGCAGCCTCCAGCCTCTGCATGACCTGAATCATTTGCCGCCTCATTTCGTCCAACACCTCGCTCTGGGAACTTCGGTCTTCGTCTTGAGACATCTTTCGCTATCTCTCTTCTAGTTCCTGGCTGTGCGATAGGAAGAAACTAATGCCCCACGGTGGGCGCCAAACTGAAGAGGGCGATTCGCACCGCCTTGCAGTCACAAAAATACACGAGCCAACACACAGGTAATACGAATGGGGGGTATCTTTGATTGATTATTATTACGAGAGGGATCGGTTTCCTCCGTTTATAGCTTGGAACTTTGAAGAGAGAAACAAATACACATGCACAGAATGACTCGGAGAAGTTATCGATCAACAAATCCGAACTTCTCAAAGCCTTTTGCTTTCTAGTTACAATGCGATGAGATTATAATAACTTTTACTCTCGATTTTCCTCAGCTCCTACAAATGGGGATCCCTTCCTCTATTTATAGTGAAGTTCGGACCCCTTGAGCTCGAATCCCCTGGATGATCCTCAGATGGTCCCCCCTCCAAATATTCTGTGGTCTCCCTCCCTGACATTCTCTGTTGAAACCAAGGAGGCTCGTCTCCACTAACGTTGTCGCCTGCCATCCTCTGAGCGCACTACCCAGCATTTAATGCTCGTACCGTACACTCTTGTCGCATCCTCAAAGGATACCCTAGACATCAATGGGCCTCCCCTCGATCTTGGGCCTCGCCATCCAAACAAGCATCGACGAACTCGGGCTGCCTCTATCCATCATTCTCTTCATCGGCCAGAGGCCCATCACACTCTCGCTCACCCCCATTCCCGTCGTTTCATCAAGAAAACGACAAGTGTAAAGTTGAGGGTGGATTTGACCAAATCTGACCTTAACATAAATTATTTGAGTTTTTAAATGCTTTGGAAACTATGCAGGTTTTTATACATGAGCCTCTTTACAAGGGCTTATCTCCTTCAGATCCATTGCAGCGTGCTAGCGTCAAGAGGTACTTTTCTGTCGTCATTTTTGTTGATATATATTTATAGGTTATATTGCTTTGAGTGGTATTTGATGTATTTACTAAACGCTAATTAGTTAATTATAATTTTCTAAAAGCCATTGTTGATCCCCCATAATCTTTTAACAAATTAAACAAACTATTCTGAAACAAGTAACTCTGTATACATGTGGGTCTGTTAGCACGACAAAAAAAATTCCAACGAAAACCACCATATGAGTTTATTGTTTTCAACAGAAATACCACAACTATCAAGTGGCAATAAAAGTTACACAACTATTAGATACATGTATTTATTTCTCCACTAGGTATATTAATTTATATTTTATACATTGTATCATTAGGTCTGCTTTTCGTATTACTATTTGAGCATACAATTGAATTTCATGTGTATTAGTTTAAAAATTTCAAACGCCTAAACTAAGTAAACATCTTAAGTAACATTAGTGCGTAATTAGATAAATCCTATGATGAATGTTCATATTTCATTATATAGAATTTGATTCTCACAAAATGACAATGAGCAGATGAATGAATATGAAATTCCCACATAGTTAGACTAATATATTATTTTTAGGCAAATGACCCTGATTAATGGAAATTTTTATGAACTTGAGCTTTTCGCATGTTCGTTTCCTTGATTTTTTTTCTTTACCATCGCGGGTTTTGATATTTGCTATCTGGTCACCGGCGATTTATCATTCATCGAAGGCATATTTATCTCCAAATGGCTTATTTTATTGGGAAATAATAAAATTCTTTGAATAACATAACAGATTAATCACCGATGAGTTATACTAAATTTTTTTTTTAGGTTTTGTTTATTGATTGCTATCATGAGAAATCATTTCTCAATACTTCATGAAGGCTACATCCCATTTTCTTGTGTTTTTTATTACTTATTTCAGCATCCGCAATGGAAGTGATCGCAATTCGTACAACTACAATTCAGGAAACATAGAGTAAAACCGTGTTTTAAGAGTTCTTCGATCATCTCTGGTGGAGACTAGATGTGTAATGGTGGATACCGGTTAGTCATATATTTCTTCTTAAAACCTTCCACTGATTCTCATTCACCGCATGACTCTGGATTTACCTGAATTTATTCCTGATCCACATATATACTTTTTTAGATTGATTCCTTCATAATACGTTATTTCTTCTCAGAACCAGATCTCGATTCTCTTTGGCCCAATGAAACCGGATTTTCTATAATATCCATCAATAGTGCAAATCCGTTGAAGTGTGAAACCTTATGATTCTCTCTCCTCAACTCCGACAAGTGTTCTCCACCGACGTTTAAGGCCGACGCACCCGACTCCGATCATATTCCATGCAACTTTTTAATTTGGATTTGTAGAAAAAATATTGACGAATATGTGAAAACCGACACCGACAATTACCGTGAATCCTTTGTTTCTTCCAAATACATAAATACCGAGAAAATTCAGAAGGTAATGCCCTTTATTCATTGTTTCCTCCAATTCTGAATAATCGAGTTTTTACCTCTAACTGTATTTCGTTTAGAGATTATTAATGAATGGGGCTTTAAGAGTCGAACTCTGCTACGAAATTGGAATTTCGATTATAAATCATGTCCTTTTATAATGCAGGACTTAGAAAATTTCAGATAATTATTTTTAGTTTTTCTCTTTGTTTTCATCATATTTTTTTGGTTGCTTAAACATTGAATAATGTTTAAAACGAGATGCACCCTGTTGCACCTTTACAAAGTTAAGTTGTTTTACTAATTGACAATATAAGAAATGTCAAAAAAATTACGAGAGTTACTATAATATCGAGATGTTAAATTAAAAGTTAATAATATTTTTTTGGTTGTTTTTTTTTACTTACCGACTTTTAGTTGATTTTAAGACCGTGTTAGAGCAAATTTTTATTCATTTTTTGGTTTTATTTGATTATTACTTTTTTTTTTTCATCTTTATTTGTGTGCTCTGGTTGTCTTAACCTTGACAACCTTTGAAGATAATACGCCTCAGTCAGTCTAAGTTGTCGAGATGTGATCTTTACTTGAAACAAGTACGTGCTAAGGAATTGTAGTTGCCTTTATTATTCTTCTCTATCCCATTTCATAGTTTTAATATATTTAACTTTATTCATTCATAAGAATGTTATTTTGTATACTAAGGATTTTTGTATGTCGTGCTTTTTCTTAATATGAGTTTTTTAATTAAATTAACCGATGTTTCCTCATTGACAACCTAAGAATATATAACCCCAATTCATTTCTTTTTTAAATACAAGCTCATATGAACTTTATTTAAAAACACATGTAAGAACTAATCATCGTTGATCCATTCTCGCTATCTTTTTCATCTAAACAATTTTACAAAATGCTGATATTTAATCATTTGTATTGATACTTTTATTTTATTTTGTAAACAATAACAAATAATTAATTAAATTAAGACTCACTCTTGACTTAAAAAACAAATATTGTATAAATAATTCCTTAGGCTTACGGGTCAAATCAATACGTTCTAAGAAAAAATATTCGAATATCAATCTCATTGATATGATCAATTTAAGAATTATCATACCAAATCCCATCAATCAAATTGCTTTTTCTAGAATACGAGACATCTAAGTCATACAAGTAAAGAGACTTATACATTGATAAGAAAAATAAAAAAGGTGAACGTTGATTGGATTGATGATAAAATAGAATCCTGGGTCTCGAACAGTGATTGGATTGATGATAAAGTCAGAGAATTATTGGTTAAGTTCTCCACCTTAACGATAAGATAAAAGGATTAATCAAATTCTATTGGGTCTTCAAAATAAAATGGGTACTATCAGGTCGGGTGAATTCAATATAGACGCATGTTGTCATTCCAGCCTCCCTTCTCCTTTCAGGGCATATCCGAAAGAATATCGAGTACTTATTGGTCGTGAATATTTGAATAGGATGAACCACTCCGTGGATACATTTGCTTCGGAACAAAACAATTAGAATTATTCGGACAACTGGAATGTGTATTATACACATAGAGAATCTTTCAATTGAGAAAATATGTCAATATGAGACGAAAAGAAATGTCTATCTATTTTATTTACTTATTCACTTGAACTAATGATTTGTTATCGTAGCAGATTGCAACACCCATTTCATCAGGAAAAGCCATATTTTTCTCAACAATGTCTTTGTCATTTGACCCAATAGCGTTTCGTTAGGAACAACTTTGATAAATACTGATTAAATAATATACTATTGGTTCTAAAAAACTCTAGCGATAAATAGACAATTTGAAGTACCTTTTTCGCGTATTCTTGATAAACCATCGTTTATATATAAATGACATTTGAATTCTAATGTAAAATTCTATCCCTAATACGTATTTTTTTTTCTTCATAAGAAAACTCATTTGCTAACATTTCATTAATAATTCATCAAAACTAATAATTCATTTATTCATTACAAAGTTAATTAATTGAATAACGAGCATAATAATAATAATAATTTATTTCAATGTTTTTTAAATAAATGATTATATTTATTATAAAAAATTATAATATATTAAAGAAAATTAATCTGTTTAATTTGATGTCGAATTAAGTTATTATAATTTTTTATAATTGCGCGGTGTGCCACTAGTATATATATTAAGCAAGCACCTCCCGTTTTAAGACTCTTGTACTAAATAATACACACGTGTCTCTTGTCCAACTGATATTCTAGTTAATTAGTAGTTTAATACGTTAATGATCTTCACTTTACATTATTCGCTAATTAACTCGCCGGAATCTGTCAGCGCTTCAATCTCGATAAGTCAAACCTCATCTCACTCTCTCTCTCTCCTCCGACCGCCATGGCAGGCGCAGCCGCCCTCTCTCTCCTCCTCATGATCTTCCTATCGTTCTCGGCCTGGACCCACCAGAACTCGATTCTACCTGAGGACCTCGGCGACGACGAGCGAGACACCCCCATCACGCGCTTCCAGAGCTACCTCCGCATCAACACCGCCCACCCCACCCCCGACTACGCCGCCGCCGTTGCTTTCCTCCGCCGCCGCGCCGACTCCGTGGGCCTCGAGCACCGCACGCTCGAGTTCGCCGCCGGGAAGCCCCTCCTCCTGCTGACGTGGCGGGGGTCCAAGCCCTCCCTCCCCTCGCTGCTCCTCAACTCCCACCTCGACTCCGTCCCCGCCGAGCCCGCCAAGTGGGCCCACCCTCCCTTCGCCGCCGTCCGAACCTCCGACGGCAGGATCGTTGCCCGCGGCGCCCAGGACGACAAGTGCATCGCCATGCAGTACCTCGAGGCCGTCGCCAACCTCAGGGCCCGTGGCTTCCGCCCCGTCAGGACCGTCCACGTGTCCCTTGTCCCCGACGAGGAGACCGGGGGCTTCGACGGCGCTGCTAAGTTTGCGGCCTCCGAGGAGTTCAGGGCGCTGAACGTCGGGTTTGGGCTCGATGAGGGGCAGGCGAGCACCGGGGATGAGTTCCGGGTCTTCTACGCTGACCGGAGCCCGTGGCACGTGGTGATCAAGGCGCGTGGAAGCCCCGGTCACGGGTCGAGGATGTTCGACGGAAGTGCGGTGGAGAATCTGATGAAGAGCGTGGAGATTATTACGCGGTTCCGGGAGAGCCAGTTCGACGTTGTGAAATCCGGGAAGGCAGTGACTTCGGAGGTGGTTTCGGTGAATCCGGTGTTCCTCAAGGCCGGGATTTCTTCGCCTACTGTGAGTGCCGTCGTTTCCTGTTCCTGCAATGGCTTGTTAAGACTGTTTGTTGATTTGTCTGGTCTGGATTTTGTGTTTGTGTGCAGGGATTTGTGATGAACGTTCAGCCTTCGGAGGCGGAAGCCGGATTCGACGTGAGATTCCCGCCGACTGCGGACCTTGAAGAAATAAGGAAACGGATTGCCGAGGAGTGGGCGCCGGCTGCGAGGAACATGAGTTACACGGTGAGCCCTATCGGCTTTTTTAACTGACAGAATGTTAGGTATTCACTTGCAAATTTTAAAAAATGGTTAAGAAAATTGAAAGCTCATGATAATCCAGGGTATTACTTTGTTGTTCTTTGACAATTAACAAGCAAACATCTAAGAGCTCAGATCAATAGAAAACGCTAATACGAGCTTCTCTGGCTTTGGTCTATCATACGAAATCGTCCTTTATTCGTCTCTCTCTAGGCCGTTTCTACATGCCATTACTCAGATCGAGATTTGGCTAACAAGCTACTAGCTAGTTATATGTTACGGATCCTATGAATGTAAGACTTACCATAGAAGGATCCATTACACGGATCGTGGAAAGGAGCCTAATATGGGCCTCGGATATGGGCCGTACAAATGGGGCCACGTTTGGGCCGAGTAATGGGCACTTTTATCAGGTCTTTAATTGACTTAGCTCCCTTATTCGTTAGCGATTTCCCGTTTCCTGTAATTAGAAATGAAGTTGCGATTCCGACCTACATATAAATTGGTGTATTTTTGCCATTCCAAAACAAGGAGAGATTAGGTTTAAGTTAGAGAATCCGTTTCTAACTACAACTCCCGTCAGGAGATCACAGTCCCGGGTGGTAACATTATACTAGTCCTTGAGTACATTATTACTTCAACAGACTTGAAGTAATTCCATAACTCATGTAACATTTGAAATGTACACCAATAACGAATCTAATATCCATGTGTCAGATTCTCGAGAATATTCAGAAAGGAAACCTTTATGTTACATGTTGCAAAGGTGGTGCCTGATTATGCAGTAAATACTGCAAATAGCAGCTCGTCAGTGGTCGTTCACATCCAAATCTGGAATCGATTTCATAATCGATTTCTAAGGGAGTGGGTAAGGGAAAACCTGGGGGATATGTTAAGGGTTAGCAAGACATTTAGAATCTCCTATGATTGGATAGATTGAGTAGTGTAACAACAATTTTATAAATATTCTGTTAAGAATGCCTTGTTTGGAAAGACTTACCATAGAAGGAACCACAACGGACCGTCGAGTGACTGTGACGGGCCATGGACTTCAAATTAGTACTTTAAGTATTGGAATAAGTATTTACTTCTTGACATTTAAATTACATTTTTAGTGGACTTTTGATCATGTCGGTTTTAGCTGAAATCGAGAAACGCAAAAACACGGATCATGTTGCAAGATCGAAAACCTGGGATGTATCATTTTAACCTTTCTGATTTGCTTAATAACTGGACCAACTGTCGAAATTTGAGACGGGGAGGAGGGTCCTCTATCAACTACTCATTGATTCTTACTGAACTCAGCAAATACAGACTATTGCATTATCAAGGGCTAATAAGACGTGTGTGTTTTTTTTTTTTTGTTTTTTTTTTTTTGTTTTTTTTGTTTTTTTTATGTAGATTACTACAAATGGCCCAGCTCGGGACTACCTAGGACGCCCCTTAATGACGCTAATGAACGATTCAAACCCATGGTGGCCTGTTTTCAAAAACGCCATCGAAGCAGTTGGAGGGAAGCTCGCAAAGCCTGAAATCCTGGCATCAACCACCGACGCAAAGTTTCTGAGAGAGCAAGGACTCCCCGTGTTCGGATTCTCCCCAATGACCAACACTCCCATCTTACTGCACGATCACAACGAGGTTTGTGTAACACCGTCCCTTTCCCTGTTTATAACCATTTTGTGAATGTTGCTCGGCTGACTCTTTCGCATTCTGCAGTTCTTGCAAGATACCGTCTATCTGAGGGGCATAGAGGTTTACGAGTCCGTCATCAGCGCTTTGAGCTCATTCGAAGAGGACGCTTCTCATTGAGCCACAGCGAGGTTCAATCAATAAACTAAAGCTGTTATTTCAGATGGTATTGTTACTTAAATAATGCCAAACTTAAAGAAATAAATATAATTTCATTATACTTGCTTTCCTGAAAGCAGAGCAATGGAAACGATTCAACTGACACTCCATCTATCAAGTAAGTTAACTACAGATTTCTAGGGCTCAATTCTAATTCACAATCCATTTTAATTAGTTAATTAAAATTAAATATAAATTTAGTATTTAGTTTTTTTAATTAAATTATTACAATTTTAAGTCTTATGGCTCAATTTTAAGCTTAAATATATTATACTATCTTTATCATTTGATTTGAATGTACTTTTACTCATAACTAATTGTAAAAAAATATTTTTAAGAATTGGGTTGGTTTGGTTTCAGCGCGATCCCAACTAAGTTTTAGCCTGGTTTGGTTTTTGGCATACATAAAAAATTATCGTTTTTGAAATCAGAACCAGCAAAAGAGAAAAAAAAAAAAAAAAAAAGGGTAAAACGGGTACCTAGTTTCAACCTTCCGCGTTAACCCGGCGTAATAACTTTTGTATTTTCGATTTCGGATGTATATATACAGTATAGTATAATATGTGCATATGTTCTAAAGGGCTTTTCAATGAGTCCCAACTTTTTTGAAGGTAAGTATATGTTTATCCCAGTATGTATGATGGTACTCTGATCATATACGATTGTTGTTTTCTATATAAGTTCAAAGAATCAATCACATAAGGTAACACTAATGCAATCATTTCTGCTTCATTTCCAGTTCCGACGTAACTCAAAATGCTATCAAGCTTGGTCAGGTGGTAAATCCACTATATACTTCTCTAAGAAATTACGTGTTCCAATCTCATAAAACGCAAATGTGTGTTCATATATGCTCTTACACTAAATGTATGTATTAAATGTATCTATTTTAATATTGGCCAATAGTACAATCTCATAAAAAAAAAAAAAAAAAAAAACTCGAAATGCACTTATAGAGTTAAACTAGGGAGTAAAAATATTCATTACTCGATTACAATTTTTACTTTATTTAACCCTGTTTTTATTCGTTCAACCCTACTTTACAAATCTTTATTTAACCCTATATTTTTCAATAGTTTACTATACTTACTTTTTTATAAAGGAATAGTGTACTTACTTTATCCAACTATAGTTTTTTTTTACTACTTTTATAAAAATTATTAAAACATACATCTATTATTAAATTAAACAACAGCTATCAGTTAAAAAATTATAAAATTAAGCATACCACATATACATTAAAAGTTGAAAGTACATATATTTTAGCAACAGAAATTATAAAAATGCGTTTATTGAGCATTTATGGAAACACAATTCTAACTCAAAACAGATTTTTTTTACGTGTCAATATTATTTTTATTTTAAATTTCATGTAGTGATGCTTGATTTTTAATATAAAATTTGTTTACATAACTATAACAAAATAATTATTTTTCATAATTATTTTCCAAGAGTAAAAATAAACTATTGGATGAAAATGTATAAAAGAAATCACGTAAGTTTGTTTGGATTGGACTGCTTTTATAAATTAATAGAATTAAAAAAAAAATTAAAAACGTCGAACACTTATAGAGTTGTATATTAAGTATAATTTTTTTTAAAGTGTTTAAAAATCAGCATTATATATTTATATTGGAGATGTTAGACTTAGATGTAATGTATAATGATGACAATCTATTATATGATGATATACAACAAGTGTAAATCCTTAATCTTGGATAATTTATTCTGGTTGTGGATTTACCTCTACGCAACAAATTTATACAAATGTGCCCCACAAGGAGGCCACAAAGGGTACAAAATATCCCAAATAAATTCGAACACCATATCCATAATGCAGTGAAAGAAAAATGGGATTTTGAAGACGAGAAAATACGTTTGTGTATATAGGTACGGACACGCATATCTGAGTGAAGATATGAAGAGAAATTGGGAGGTTGGTGAAGCAGTCAACAATCTCCATTAATGAAAATGGTTCACTCTTTTATTATAAAAAAAAAAAAAAAAAAAAATCCCAAGAACTAGATTCAGTGGGACAACTTGGGACAACTTATGTTTAAATAATCATTAAAATAAATTGACATATAATTAATTATCATAAATAATTTAATAGATGATATAATTTTTTATAGTGTACAATTTTTCATTTTAAATTTAAACTTAAATTATTATTATTAAAAACAACCATATATATAAAGGTGTATAATAAAAATTAATTTTAACAAGAAATATTCAGATCTGCATTCAGATCTTAAGAAACAAATACACTTAAATATCTGTGATTCAGATTCAAATGTCACATCTTATTATTCAGATGTGCATTCAGATTCAGACGTTTAACAAACGGACCCTAGTGCACACCTTTGCCGGCACACCAGTTGAGTGGCTTCTTCATTCACAATGTACTTTAGAAATGTTAGTAGTTTTCCTTGCCAACTCATTTGTTCTGAATGTTAATTATACCGGTGCTAAATTTCCGTTTTTGAATTTTGAAACTATGGATGATAATACCATGATAGTTTATGACACTTGGACAGAAATCTAAGGATGAATTGGGCCAACAGAAAATATTTCTTTCAGTTTTTAAGTTTGTGATCAACGAGGATGTCGATGAAGACTTTCATCTTGAGATTCGATACTGTTCTAACTAGTATTTCAATTTTGCAGCAAATGTCGAAATTGAGATACGAATTGTGCCCTCGTATCATGAAAGAGCGGCGCTTCTGGAAGATGTACTTCACCCTAATTGTCAGCAGCTACGTGGCTCCGTAAGTAGCAACTAGCTATTGTTATAATTCTGAAATTACAGTTTATGAGTAGTTTAATCTGAGGAAGTTATGGGTAGGTTATACATAGTGAAGCCTTAATTCAGAGTTTTAGGATATTATTACAAATACTAAAGAGTTGTGTTACTTGAAAATGGTTGATATTGGTTTCAATTTGTGACCACTTACTTGCATGAAGAGTTACGAATTTCGGGATTCAATATCGGATTTGAGAGGCGATACGAGGAGGAGCTCAAGCTAAACAAAGCAGAACAAAAACCGGAATTATCTATCATAGTCGATTCAACGGATAACTTTTGTATCATCTTGGACAACATTGCAAGACATAAACAAAAGTTAATTTCTGCATCATGTTTTTGCTTTTAAATATTTTTTTTGAAAAATATTAGGTGAAAACATAATAATATATAAAGTTTAGAGGGTAAAATCGGGACTGAAAATATCAGACAAGCGGGGATTCAAGGCCATCTGGCGAGGAATCGGATTCACGGTGATCTCGGACTCCACGATTGTAAGCAAGCCCTCCTTGAGGATCGAAATCAGATCCTTGGCGGAAAGTCTCTGCACAGAAACCTTTGTAAAAAGGTCGGAGGATAGGGTCCAGCCGGTCCAATACACGCCTATCATCCCCAACTGGTTGACCATCACGACCCGACGCGGCATGTAAAGTACTGGCCCGCCGACCATGTGCCAATCCGTGAACGTGACGTCGAACACGAGCAAACCCGTTTTGCAGTAGATGGCAAAGTCCTCGCGGTTGTTCTTGAGCACATCGTAGCACAGGGACCCCTCCTCCTTTTGCAGGAGGTGCTTGGCCTGGCGGACCACATACTTCGATGGCTTGGCGGCAGTGAGCATGCAGGTGCCGTCTCGGGGATTAGGGCAAGGGTAGACGTTGTATTTGACGCGGTAGAGGACGCTGCCGGAGTGGAAGCAAGCGAGGCACGAGGAGAGGACGCCGACGCAGTCTGCGTCCGCGTCTCTGTAGTGAGGGCAGTTGATGGGCGGCGGTGTCCGGCGTAGGGTTCCGGCTCCGGCTAGGGTGTAGTGGATGACGGTGTTAGGGGTGAAACCGGTACTGATAATCGGTAAATTAATTTTTTTGGTATTGGTATTGAATAATTGAGATATTTTCTTTTGGTATCGGTTTCGAAAATTTCTTGGTTTTTAATCAAACCGATACCGAGACCGAACCGAGAAAAAAGAAAAGAAAACTGATAAATAAACCTAGACATAAATCGGGAATAATCCGGGGCAAAATCCAAAAATAATACAAACTACCATGTCCGAACCTCGGACTCCGAAGTATAAAAATTCATGTATAATACATCGTCAAAACATAAATAAACCATTTCATTTCTTTTTTCATCAAACAAACTACCATGTTTGAACTTCGGACTCAGAAGTATAAAAGTTCATGTCTAATACATAAAAATATAAACATAACTAAACCATGTCATTTCTTTTTTCATCAAACAAACTACCATGTCCGAACTTTGGACTCCGAAATGAGGGAGGGTGGGAGAGTGAGGTATCACAGAAAGTGCCCTAATTTGCTCAGAAAAATGAATGTAGTACACTCCAAAACGACATGTAGTTCACAACCGAAACCGATACCGATATTCGAGAAATTTGGCTATCGGTATCGGTATTGGTATCGGTATCGAAAACCGATAACCGATAAGTATCGGTTGTCGGTTTTAAGCTAAATTTATCAGTTTTTTTTATAAACCGATCCGGGATCGACACTGAAACCGAGACGATACCAAGAAACGGTTATAAAATTTTCACCCCTAGACGGTGTTGTCTCCGACGAAGATGCCTGCAATTCATTGTATAAAAATTAATGGATATAACATGAATTCAAAAGTAGATGAACCCTAGAAAGAACGAACCGTGATTGGCGTGAATATAATCTGTTTTCCAAGAATAGATATGATCCCCAGGCTCCAGGCACTCCATCTGCACGCTGTAAACCCTAGATTTCAATACGGAATGCTCTCGCAGGAGGAGAACCGGACATAGATACATACCTTTTATACAGCAAACCCATCTCAGTCGGAGAAAGCAATCGATCGATCTCGGAGATATAGAAACGCAGAGGTTTTGATTTCGCTACCCAAATATCAATATCTTTAACACGTATGTAATAGACATATAAATATTTTCATGTACATAAATATATTCCTTCATAACATACCAACGACTTTTCTCTCACATAGCATTTAAATTTGGTAATGAATGCGTACGGATACGAGAACGATTCCCAATATATAATCGCCATTCGATTTATAGCAAAATATGTATTAATTAACATAAATGAGAGATTCTATAAGGAGTTAACAATAAATATCACGCGGACCAAATCTGCTTAACATGTGTTGTCTCTATGGGTGAAAATTTTGTACTCGATTCCTGGTTTTGTCCCCGTTATGGTCTCGGTACCGGGCTGTTTTTGGTAAAAAAAAAATCAGTTTTTTCTTTTTACTATAACCTAAAAAGGGACGTTCCTGTTCCGGTTTGAAAAACCAAAACTAAAACCAATCCAAAATCTAAAAATTCCCAATTTTCTTGTCCCCGTTCCGATTTTATGTCGTTTTGTTATAAGTTTGTCGTTTTTTTAACATGTCATTTCTTATAAGTCGTTTACTATTAGGTTTTTAATCCATTATTTTATTTTTTTCAGCCCATTATTTTAACATGTTATTTATTTTTCGGCCATCACCCGGTATTTTATATAACATGTCATTTTTTATGTCGTTTTGTTATAAAAAAAAATAATGTGTTTGTACTCGGTATTTACTATTTAGAATTTTAGACTCGGTTTTTTGCACAGAGATTTGGATTTGGTATTGTGAAGTTCACGACGTGAACTCTGATCTTGCATTTGTTTATTTTGTATTTTGCTTTTGTACTCGGATTTGGTATTTTACATTTTGGATTTACTCGGATTTGGTAATTTGCATTTTGGATTTTTTTTTCATGTTTCTATCTTGGATTTTGTCTCGGTTTTTGTCCCGAATTTTGGTCCTAAAAAATCGGGATTTTAATCGGTGTCCTGGTTCCGGTCCTGATTCTGATTTAAAAAAAAACAAGAACTTTTCAGAACCAGAATCAAATCCGGGACAAAAAATTGTGTCCCGATTTTTCCGAGATAGGGACAAAAAATAGTCAAATTCTCGATTCTCGATTCTGGTTTCAACCCTAGCGGTCTCGTATATCGAGGAGTCTGTTCTATGAAATCGTGAATCAAAGGAATTCCAATTAAATTACAATTTCTCAAATTAAAATATTATAATATATATGCCAATCTATACCACCAGTCAAGGTTTTAAATACCGCTTGCCGATATCGTTTTGCACTTTTCGTTTTACGGATATATCGCTTGTCGATAGGTATCTCATAGGTAAATCGATGGATATATCGTTTCGCATATCTTTGAAAAAAGATTTTCGATGAACTTGCCGATGGATATTCGGGAAATTTAATACCTTGCCTGTAGTAAGATAACCAAGTAAAATTACAATATTATACTAATATTTATCAGACATATAGATATATTAATATATATGCATATATGTGAATTAAAATTGTCAACCTTTTGTTTCCCCAGCCAAACGCATACACGTATATGTATATGTATATATATATTTATATTTATATAGATATACCAACCGTCAACAATAAAGCTAATGCAGTGAAATGTAGTAAAACCATTGACTTTCCTTAGTAAAACCAAAATACACACATATACACACGAATATTTAAAATATAGGAGCCAGACATAGTATACGTGTCCATGATTCAAGGCAAGATATCATGCGTGTCAAGTAAATCGTGCATGCAAAATTAAAGGCTATGACTGAGAAAATTAAACGCATCATACGAGACTGTAATTTTAGGGAGAGAAAAAGGCTTTCTTCTTTGTTAAAAAATTCAGAGTTTACTTCTTTCATTATTGTTAGGCATATATGTTCTCTCTTTATTATTGCGATATGAACATTAGAAACCGAAATTCTGTTTTTGAGCGAAAAATAAAACGTACCTTTAGTTGCAGAGTGTTAATGGCGGATAGTTTTACGGAAAGAGGAGAACTAAGCAAAAGCCAAGGTGTGTAACATATTTTTCTTAAAGTGGATTCGGCCGTTCACGTTGCTGAAATCTTTGGCCGTCTCTTTCTCAGGATGCAATGGCAAACCGAGACTTCTTAGCACGATCGAAGTCTCCAATAAACCGAATCGTAAGTCCTCTATTACCCACAAGTTTCTAAGACTCTAGAAAGTTCGAACCGCAGAACAAGGGAAGCGATTCGAACGAAAAATTTCTGAAAAATATTTATGTGTTTTTGTGAGATCTTTTGTGTGTCAAAACTAACCGAGTTCCCTGTCCATTTATAGAGGCAACTTGAAGATTCGAATTGATGGACACAATCAATACCAGAAAACGTTTTTTAATATTCAAATCAATTTTGAACGTTTGAGCATTAAAGCTCATTTAACGTTTTTCTTGTAAATGCTATATGAGCGTTTTGATCTGATTTTTAAATGTGTATCAAACATTTAAACGTTCCTCTGTCAAACGTTTTTGACAAGCTGTGAAATGCTCAATCGAGCAATTATATTATCAGACCAAATTTCATTTACAATATGTATATTCTCCAACAATTTGCCCTGCTTCGGAGAGATCGGCGCTCCGGTGAGATCAAGCCTCACTTGCAGCGGCTCATCGCCTTCGCCTTCTTCGACCACCGTTACGGTGGGTCACTAATGTCTGTTTGCGTGTATCTATATATGTATAAAATATAGACATACATAATACGGGTTAATTGCGGCAAAAATATCCAACCTTTAGTCAAATTCTCTGTTGTGTATACAACCTCCATAAATACCAGCTAAAATACCCAAACTTAATATTTGGGAGTTGACCGAGAATATTTATCTACGTGGCAATCAACCTTTGCCACGTGGCACACCACATGGCACTTGGCCGCCACGTGGCATGCCACGTCATTATTATTTTTTTATTTTTTTTAAAATAAATATTTTTTTAATGAATTAAAAAAAACTTTTTATTTTTATTTTTTAAAATAAAATTATTTTTTTCTATAAAACCAATAATGAATATTTAAATATAATTATTCATTTTAGAAAAGTGGATCAAACGAAATAAATAAAGAAAAAAATCTCCGTTCACAGTTCACTCCTCCTCCGATCCGGTTTACGGGTGAAACGAAATCGCTTAATATGTTTAATAATAATAACCAATAATAATCATATGATTATTTAACGATAATTTTTTTTAAAAGAATAATATATAAATAAAAAAACATATTAAACAATTATTATGATTCTAAAATGCAAACACAAAAAAAAAAATTCATGCAAACAAATAAAAATAATTTTTCATTGAATATAAATATGACTACTATTTTTTGTTTTTGAATAAGTGGTGTGTATATAATTATGTCTTGACTTTTTAAACATTATGTATGTGTTTATTAGTTATTATTATTAAACATATTAAACAGTTTTATTCGATGCGTGAACCGGACCGGAAACGGAGTTCAAGTAAACCGTGAGCGGTGAAAATTAATTCGTTCTACCCACTTTTTTAAAAATAAAATTATTACCAATAATTAATATATAAATTTTAAATATTCTTTATTTTTTATTATTAAAAAAAATGATTAAAATTAAAAATTAAAAATTATTTTGTTTAAAAAATAAAAATAATTTCGTTTAAAAATATATATTTTCAATTTTTTTAAATAAAATAATATTTACATGGCATGTCACGTGACAGCCAAGTGCCATGTGGCAGGCCACGTGGCAAAGACTGATTGCCACATAGATAGATATTCTCGGTCAACTCCCAAATGCTAAGTTTGGGTACTTTTGCCGCTATTTACGGAGGTCGTTTACACAGTAGAGAATTTGACCAAATATTGGGTATTTTTGCCGCAATTAACCCTACATAATAACATCAGAGGTTTTTTGGAGCAAGAGGAAGACAGTGAGAAAAGAGTCGGAGAAAGGTGTGCGAAACACGAACCGGAGACAGAGAGATGTGGCTGAGTGGCTCCATGAATACCAGAACCGAAGGCCCCAACGCTTTGATTAAGATTATAAGCTAGAGAAGAAGAAGTGAAAATGGCGATTCATGCATGCTTGATTACACGGGGTGTGATTAAAAATGGTGTTTATTTTTCTAGTTCAGAGAAAAGAGAAATTAGGTGAACGAATCTCGGCTATTCAGCAGTTTATTTACACCTTTTTGTAAATATACTTACAGTTTTAAGAATTTCGTAAATATATTTACGGTTTTAGTATTAGTGTTGGTATTAATATTAGTATATATATTTACAATTTTAGTATTGATATTGGTATATATATTTACACTTCTGTAAATATATTTACGGATTCATATTTGTAATTACATTTAACATTACAAAAAATATCGTCTGCCTTTCTTCCAAAATGGATATTTGCTCTCAAACTGAACCAATTTAAGCTTTCAGCATCAATGTATTGAACTACTATTTTTAGGAGATAAATCATCAAATTATATGTAAACATACTCACTAATTAATTGAATGTATGCTTTTTATGGATGGCGTTCAAAAAAATTCTCTGCAATCGAACTTATGAAAAGCTTCTAAAAAAATGGCGGAAAAATATACCAATATATTAGTTTTTTTTTATTTTGTTTTCAAAATATCTGTCGTTCAAATAACTAATTAATAAGGATATTTATTCTGAAAATTAATTTTAAAAGGATAATATGATTCAGTTTTTTTTTTTGCTGCATTTAAGGATGAAATCAGTTTATCGATTAATTACTTAATATTTAAATAAATTAAAAATATTTTAACTTCTCTCATTAATTAACACGTCGAATGAAAAAAGGGTATTTTGTTCTACATTTTGTTAGTTGGTGGTGGTGAACGTACAAAATAGGAATCGACAATTTTTTGAAACCTTGAGCCACAAATGGGCATTTGCTTCATTTATCCTTAAATAAATAAATAAAAACACCATTTATACTAGTCAAGAGAAGTATGATATATATCACTCGTCATATGTTTTCTAACATTATGATTTATGAATTTCGTAACAACATATTGAATTGTGATAACTTCGGTTAAAAGATTGTTGTTGAGGGCGATTTGCACCACCCTCTTTTTCCAGTCACAAAGATAAACAATAAACACAAACAACCAAGTAAATGTGGGAATATCTCTGATTTATTATGTTTCCGATGATGATTCGGTTTTCCGTTGATAGCTGGACAATTGAAGGATTGTTTACAATGAATTCTCAAGACTTTTCTCTAATATCGTCTCAAATTGCTATGACTTAACAATCGAGATTACAAGACTATTCTCTCTTTCTTTCTCTACACGCTTTCTCACGGGATAACTCTGCTATCTGTCTCTCTTGATCTCTGGATTTTCTTTCTACTTCAATTTCGCTATCTCTCTTTTCTTCTCTTTGGTCTGCATGCGTATTTATAGGCTTAAGATTGCTGAATTAGTTTCATTTCTTGTTCCTTGAATCTCGCCGGCCGTTAGCTAGGTTTTCCTTCTTTCTTGCTCTGATTTGTTGCTGACCTTCCTTGAATGCGTTGATTCTTCCATGATTTCCTCAACTGATTGACTGATCCTCCTTCATTCAAGCGATTCTGACTCTTTCCATGCTTATCTCGTTGGGATCTTGCGATGGGCTTTCTTCCTCGACGAACTTTCGTGCGATGAGGCTCTTCCCTCAAGGAGGTTCTCTCTTGTGGATCCCTCGTCGAGGTGCGATGAAGTATTTCATCTCACGCGTCTCCAAGCTGGTTGAACTTCGTCGCTGGATGTTCTTTCTCGAGCATTTTCCCTTGTTGATCGAAAGTCAACTAGTCTTCTTGCCCCCATTCTTCGTCGTTTTAGGGATAAAACGACATGCGTGGTGTTAAGGGTGGATTTGACCAAATCCGACCTTAACAATTGTCTCATAAACCACGAACACACGAGTGAAGGATGTCATAACACAATTTTTTAGCTTTAATTCAAAGAATTGTTATCATCGATGGATACTTGTGAGTTGTGATCACTGGATCCCGTAGTACAACTTACAAGTTACACCAAGATTTTTGTTTTGACTAAGTGATTGAGAAACAGAAAGATATATATATATATATAAAACCGTCTAACTCCATGGGTTAAATTGTCTAACTTAATAAATTATGTTTTATTGACGGGGGATAAAACTATCCTTCTTGACTCTAACTTATCAAAGTGTCTAACTTCACCACAAAAACAATCAAACTCGGTGAAGAAAACTGTCCAAAAAAACTTGCAATATTTAGTGAAATATAAAACTGTCTAACTTGAAGCATCAAACTGTCCGACTTAACGGGAAAAACTATCCAACTAAACAAACTGTCTAACCCGGAAGATAAAACCGTCTAATTCCATGGGCTAAACTGTATAACTTAATAAATTATATTTTATTGACGGGGGATAAAACTATCCTTCTTGAACCTAACTTATCAAAGTGTATAACTTCACCACAAAAACTATCAAACTCGGTGAAGAAAACTGTCCAAAAAAACTTTTAATATTTAGTGAAACATAAAACTGTCTAACTTGAAGCGTCAAACTGTCCGACTTAACGGGAAAAACTATCCAACTAAACAAACTGTCTAACCCGGAAGATAAAACCGTCGAACTCCATGGATTAAACTATCTAACTTAATAAATTATGTTTTATTTACGGGGGATAAAACTATCCTTCTAGACTCTAACTTATCAAAGTGTCTAACTTCACCACAAAAACAATCAAACTCGGTGAAGAAAACTGTCCAAAAAAACATGCAATATTTAGTGAAACATCAAACTGTCTAACTTGAAGCGTCAAACCGTCCGACTTAACGGGAAAAACTATCCAACTAAACAAACTGTCTAACCCGGAAGATAAAACCGTCGAACTACATGGGTTAAACTGTCTAACTTAATAAATTATGTTTTATTGACGGGGGATAAAACTATCCTTCTTGACCCTAACGTATCAAAGTGTCTAATTTCACCGTAAAAACTATTAAACTCGGTGAAGAAAACTGTCTACCAAAACTTGCAATATTTTGTCAAACATCAAACCGTCTAACTTCAAGGATAAAACTATCCAACTAAACGGGGAAAACTATCTAACTAAAACAAACAATCTAACCCTAAAGAGAAAACAATCGAACTTCGTGTATTAAACTATCAAACTGTATAAATATAGTTTTATTGACGGGGAATAAAACTATCCCTCTTGACCCTAACTTTTCAAAGTGTCTAACTTCACCACAAAATCTATCCAACTCGGGGAAGAAAACTGTCTATAAAAAGTTGCAATATTTTGTGAAACATCAAATCGTCTAAATTCAAGTGTAAAACTATCCAACTAAACGGGGAAAACTATCAAGTTAAAACAAACTGTCTAACTCAAAAGAGAAACTAATCAAACTTCGTGTATTAAACTATCAAACTGTATAAATATAGTTTTATTGACGAGGGATAAAACTATCCCTCTTGACCCTAACTTGTCAAAGTGTCAAACTTCACCACAAAATCTATCCAACTCGGGGAAGAAAACTGTCTACAAAAACTTGCAATATTTTGTGAAACATCAAACTGTCTAACTTCAAGGGTAAAACTATCTAACTCGACGGGGAAAACTATCTAACTAAAATTGTCTAAACGGAAGAGTGTATAAACATGTAAATGGTGTATAAACGTGCAAATGCTGTATAATATAATCTAAGGCCAAAAATGATATATAGAAAGAAAGTCTTCTTTAAATATATGATTCTTAAATATATATACATTCAGAATTATCAAATCGTCCATGAATAGCATGCCCGGGCTCATCCCACACGGGAGAACCAAATCCTCAGGGTGAATCACGTGAACCTCGGTGCTTCGTGCATCAACAGCGGATCCGGGCCGGGTTCTTCCTCTTCTGGAGCTGCAAAAAAAATACATAAATTGAAAATCGCAGCGCCACAGAGGCAATACGTCGAACACGTGGTTGCCAACCGTGTTTCGTGTAACAAAAAAAAAAAAAAAAACTCGCAATAGAAAACCCATAAATCAATTTTTGTTCATATATATTCTAATGAGTAATGATGTTCATCATGTTCTTAGTCATCGGGGAGAAAAATTCTACAGAAAATATACACAAACCGAAACACAAACCGAAATATACACAAACCGAAGAAGTGTTACAAACTCTAATTGGCGGCCAAAAACAATAACGGATTTGGGTAATAAACTCTAACAATAATCTTCAACGATAATTACCGACCGCATTTTCAATGCACGCAATATCTCGAGCATATCTCTCATCACTATTCCTCGCACTCATATACATCGAAAATCCATATATTAAGGGTCATCAAACTAAGAACATGATGAATATGCAGAATCATTACCACGAGGTTCAGGTGGATCGGCTTACAGCCCTGAGGAACATCCGAAGCAACAAACGCGTTCTCCGCAATATCTTTGACCGCACCATATCTGGAACAACGAGAATCAGCGATAAAAACTCCAAAAACATCGAAAATCATCGTCTTCAACCAAATACCTATACAAACAAACATGCATATATAATTTGATGACAGGATCATCGCTAACAGAAAAGTGACGAGAGAGAGAGAGAGACCTGGAAACAGTAGAGAGGTGCTGGCGAACATCGAAAGCTTCGTGGCCATGGGAATCCGGGAAAGCAGAGAAGAAGAGGAGCAAGCAAACAAGAAGAACCAGATTCTTTATCGCCAATAATGACGAACCAGACGAGCTTGAATGTGACAGAGGCGCCACCCTCACGCGATCGGGAAGCTCACTCGACGGGTTTTGCAGAGATGTTGAGCGAGGGTATCGGGGGCTTTGAGAGAGAGGGTAAAAAAGGGTAATATTGTCCAAAACATGACTAAATATAAAATGAAGAATATTTTTTCAGAAACAAAAAATCGGGGAACAATATCGAAATAAGTGGCTTTTTGGAGGTTATTTTTTAAAGTTTTCCTAAATATATATATATATATATATGTGTGTGAGCATTCTCCAAACTACAAAGTAATCAACGAATTAGAAAAAGTTTGTATCAACATTAACTTTTGCTCCACTGAACATCAAATTTGCGAGACTTTACTCAAGTCCATGAGCGATATTGTAAACCCCATTGGAGCTTGAGACGAGAATATCATATGTTGAAATTTTGAAAAACAAAGTTGTGTCTTATTATTTTGGGTAAACTGCGGCTAATGTACCCAATGTTTGATTTTCTGTGGATTATATACCCAATGTTTATTTTTGGCGGCTAATGTACCCAATGTTTGATCCGTTAGATATTTTTGGGTTTTTCGTCAGTTGACCGTTAGAGAGTTATATGTACACTTTTCGTATTTTTGACATAACTCACTCATTTTTTGTCCAAATTTTATGCATGACCTATGGTTGGAAAGATAAGAGATAGATCTACAACTTTAATGTTTTAAGTTTTGTAAAATTAGTTTTAAAAAATACGAAATTTCAAGTACAACGTAAAACTGGACATTAGTTTAATGCAAAATATTTGTTTCGAGCAAATTTTAATATACTTAATGACTTTTTATGATGAAACGTAAAGCAAAAAGTTGTAGATTAATGTTTTATCTTTCCAACGGGTGTTTATTTATAAATTTTGGATAAAAAACGAGTGAGTTATGCCAAAAATATGAAATATTATTTCACATCACATCTTTTATATTTTTGGCATAACTCACTCATTTTTTGTCAAAAATTTATAAATAAACACCCGTTGTAAAGATAAAACATTTATCTACAACTTTTTTCTTTTACGTTTCATCATAAAAAGTCATTAAGTATATTAAAATTTGCTTGAAACAAATATTTTGCATTAAACTAATGTCCAGTTTTACGTTGTACTTGAAATTTCGTATTTTTTTAAAACTGATTTTACAAAACCTAAAACATTAAAGTTGTAGATCTATCTCTTATCTTTCCAACCATAGGTCATGCATAAAATTTGGACAAAAAATGAGTGAGTTATGTCAAAAATACGAAAAGTGTACATATAACTCTCTAACGGTCAACTGACGGAAAACCCAAAAATATCTAACGGATCAAACATTGGGTACATTAGCCGCCAAAAATAAACATTGGGTATATAATCCACAGAAAATCAAACATTGGGTACATTAGCCGCAGTTTACCCTATTATTTTATATCATGCCAAGGTAATTTATTAAAATTTTAAATTATTTAAAAAAAGTCTGCTACGTGGCAGTGGCATTGGCATGTGGCAAATGTGGGTGATATGATTGGTTGACTTGACAAAATTTGTCTGTCAAATATGAAATTGGATGGTAAATATTAGCCGATAATGAAATCGAGCTTGAGTACTTTAGTCAATAAAAAATAACTTAAATACGCGATTAAAAAATATTTAAATACTAAGTCATTAGTCATAATTTATCCTAAAGTTTATTCCAATAAGTAAAAAATTCAAAAAAAATATAATTAATAATTTTTAAAAAATAAAGTTGAGAGTATATTTTTGTCAAAAATAAAAATTGAGGGTATAAAAAAAATTCCTATGCGAAATATCAATTTTTTTACATTTATAAACTTTTTTTTAATATAAAAACTTATTATAAATTAGATGACCTAAAATCCTTTTGTTGTGTTTACATTAATCTATAAATTCTATGCATCGATTAATTAATAAGACTTGGATTTTTTAATTGTATTGTATTAGCGTTATATATAATTTATATGTATATATATAAATAAATATATATAAAAAAAAGGAAGAATTAATAAGTGCATGGTGTTATAAATCAAAAGATTTTGTGGATGTCAATTTTATGATAGTCAACTATGTCATTACTTTGTAATATTCACATATATTGTATTTCTCATTTCCACTTCCTTCAAACTCTATATATAGAGGCAGATGAGGTTCATTATAACACATATCAAAGAGCGATAATTCTCTCTCTGTTCCCTCTCACATTCTCTCTTCTTGTTTTTATGTTCTTGTCTTTGTTCTTTAGTTTAAAACACGTTATCAGCACGAGGTTCTAACCGATTAAGGTAATGGTCTTTGTATTTTAAATTTATTTCCTCTTGTTTTAGCGATATTGACAATGTAATTTATGTTGAAAATTGACGTAGAAAAAACCTAGCAAAAATTATGCATTTTTTTATCATAGCGATGATGATAATCAAATTTTATATATCATCTATTATTCCGAAGACGAGCATGAACGGAGGTCATTTCGGGGAAGGCGGAAGATTTTCGAAATGCGAGGAAACGTCTTATGATTATGCTTTCCTATTGAAGGCCATGGGAATGTTGAATCAATGACTATCATTTGTAGCTATAGGTCTAATTTTAGAAGAAGAGATGGTTGCAATAGAAGTACCCAAAGTTTTTTAAATTATGATGGCATATTCCCAAAGCCTCCAATTAGATGAAAAAATAACTCCACTCATGAAATTTTCGTTATCGAATAGTTATTCCCCATTGTTTCCGTTATATGCATTATTGTTAGAAGAGAGTTTATTCTGCTTCATTTACTCTGCGGAATATTATAATAGAGTGAAAAAAAAGATAAAGAGTAACAAATAATGTTATTTACCCTAAAGCTTTTTGAGCATTAAATAGATGTAGTTGACATGAGAAACACACTTATTTACCATGAAATTGGCCTCTTGAATAAGGCACAAGAGTACAACTATCTAATCTAAACCCACATACAACGACACCGCCCAATCCCAAAGGAATCGTTCTAATAGACACTAATCACCGGAAAGTGTTAAATGAGAGGCCAGTTAACAGGGCATTATCGTCATTCAGATCTTGACCCGCTTCTTAACTTGATCCGAGTCCTCCCCGCTGCCTGTATCTCTGTACTGCGTGATCTTTTGAATGTCGGTTCGGGTATTTTCGTAAACCTAGAAACCATATTCAAAATCACCATATTAGTGAATGTCACGGATAACGATTTTTAAATTATGTACTGTTAACAAATTATTATGTTAAGAATACGAGTAGTTGAGATTTTACGGTTGGTTCTGCCCTATTACGTTGTAATGTTAATATTCGGCGTATTGGTCGTTAATTAGTTAAGCTCTTCTCTATAGTAAGGACTTCAAAGTACTCAGTCACCATAGGAAAAGAAAGAACGAAAAAAGATCCACCCGTTCAAGAACCGACACAAGAAAAAAAAAAGATTCACCCGTTCACTAGCACATTGCGGTTAGAAGTTCGTGTTATACCGTTGCGGTGGGCATCTGTCCTGATTCTGGCAGTTTCGTAGCACGCTTGCTGAGATCGATCTGCACCGAGATGCTTGCCTGCGACAAGTCCAGCCCCGCATTTTGCAGCGCTTGAGAGACAGTGTTCAATAACCTGGTCACAATATATAATTAAAGCAATTGAAAGAAGAAAAAAAAACTTGATGAAAAAACATACAATTCTTACTCAGCACTCACCCTTGGGTGTACGTGCTTTTGATGCTATCATTCCTCCTTCAATCACGAGCTCGTCCTGCTGAATTGACTGTGAATCCGGACCTGGCGTATTAAGAGGATGCGCAAGCACACGATCGCTTCTTCCGGGGCCGGAAATACTTGCTGATGCGACAAGTGGAGAGGGATTCTTCGATGCTTGGTGTTGTGGCCAGCGGTAGAGGGATTCTTCCGGAAATACTTGCTGATGCGGAAAGTGGTAGATGGATTCCCTTGTTAACTCTGTCTTCCCCTGCTCGGGTCAGATTCTTCCGGAAATACTTGCTGATGCGGAAAGTGGTAGATGGATTCCCTTGCTAACTCTGTCTTCCCTGCTCGGGTCAGATTCGACCGGGCTTTGTGTGGCTGGTACAACTGAGATGATATTCTCGTCCAGCTTACCAGGAAAAGCCGACCTGGTGCAGTACGTGATGTGCTAATTGGAAATCAAATCCCCTTGATTCATGCACATAAATCAATCCTTTTTATCATCTTTTATTATGTTATTATCTTCATTAGTTTCTTCGATTTATTTTGATTTTATTATAATTATATTAGGTACATTAGATCAAGCTTTTTATGATTATTATTAGTTTTCATTTATGCTATATAAGCAAGAGAAAACGTGTGTACGTTTTAGTTGATTATGAAATGAAAATCGAGCTATAGCTTGTGAAGTCGAGTTTATTCTCGCAAAGACGTGTTCTTCGTGTTCTTCATAGTCCGCTCTACATCAGTTGGTATCAGACCCACTCGTTTATGTACAGAGGCACCGAAGAAGCGAGGTATTCACGACGCTTTCAAGATATGGTGAGACGAGAAGAGGTCGACGGATTCCGTGCTCAGGTAGAATTGTTGATCCGTTAGATGATTGCAATGATGCAAAATCAAACTGAGCAACGACGCGAAGACGAGTCCGACACCGAGGACGACCAAGCCAACCTGTTCGGGCAGAATTTTGGACGTGCGGCGGTCCCAGAAGATACGCGATGGGTAGCGGCGTTCCAGGTGGCTATCCCGGATTACGACAAAACGACGTACGATGAGGCGGAGCACGGCGAGGCCGTGTACGACGAGTCGGTTTACGGCAAGACGGAGTATGACGAACCCGTATACGATGAGTACGACGAGCCTGTGTACGACGAGGTGGAGTACGGTGAGGCCGTGCGACAACATGTGCGACAACAAGGATGATGAGATAGTTTTGGTTTCGAACATGGCCACTGAAGTGGCCACACCGAGCAATTCCATTGTGGTGGCGGTTGTGACGACCATGAGTGAGGCTCCGAAAATCAAGTTAAGCACAACGTCGAAACAATCGCGTAAAGTTCCCGCTCAACTACAACCTATGTACGTGCATGACCGTGATAGAAAAAAAACTAAGCTTGAAGACATGATCAAGAGATATTGGCGGGGCTGCAAATCCAATGCATTTGTTTTACGACGACGACTTTGGCACCGACACAAGAGCGGCGATGGCGGCGGACTTGCGATACCTATTGGCGCTCTAAATTCGAGGATGAATTTTTTTCAAGCCGAGGAGAATGGTGCATGGTGCAGTACGTGATGTGCTAATTGGAAATCAAATCCCCTTGATTCATGCACATGAATTAATCATGAATCAATCTCTTTTATCATATTTTATTATGCTATTATCTTCATTAGTTTCTTTGATTTATTTTGATTTTATTATAATTATATTAGGTACATTAGATCAAGTTTTTATGATTATTATTAGTTTTCATTTATGCTATATAAGCAAGAGAAAACGTGTGTAAGTTTTAGTTGACTATGAAATGAAAATCGAGCTACACCTTGTGAAGTCGAGTTTATTCTCGCAAAGACGTGTTCTTCGTGTTCTTCATAGTCCGCTCTACATCACGACCCCATCCCATTCTTTGACGCTTGATGATGACGAACAAAGCCCTGAACTCGCCAATGACTGTTCATGCAAGTATAAAAGATGTTACCTTCAAACCAAGCTCTAAAACGCCGAATAGAAATAAAAAAAGTGGACAAGATGTGCTTGGTCTAGTGGTAACAAGTACATCACTTAAGACAATAGAGGTCTTGAGTTCGAGTCACCATGGGATAGGAGTGAAATCCAAAGATCCTCATATATATATATATATAAATAAAGAAAAAAAAAGAAATAGAAAAAGTGAAACCGCTTAAAATAAAGTTGAAGATATCGTACAAAAGCTCAAATTACCTTAAAAGAGTTATCATTTGACTGATGTGCTTTTACTCAAACACATGTAAGCTTCTTTTTCCCCACACCTGCTCTCTTTCTTTTTCTTTCTCAACTTCAGCGTGATTCAGTTTTCTTCGTCTACTGATCTGCAACAACGGGTTTGAGTTTGGCGTAGCCTTCGAACTTCAAGCTTGTTGGGTTTTGACCCGAGATCAAATCACGCCGAAGCAAAGTACCAAAAAACGAAATGAACTCACACTTTCTTTTACTCACACAGACAATATATGAGAAGAGAAATAAGATAAAATGTGGGACAATTTTCTTGGTATTTTATTTTTGATTCGTAACACGATGAACATTTGCAATCAAAACTCGCTAGAATACTAAACGGGGTACGGACGTTTATATTTATTATTATTTTTATGCTAGTTACATTTTCGACGATGAACTACATCCTTGTTTATTCCGCCACTTCACTACCCCGGTTATTTAGAGATTTTTTGGTTTCCTAACACGATGAGCATTTGCAGTCAAAAGTCGCTAGAAAACCACATTTTTGGTTTAATTCCAAAATTTATTCGTTTAGTTGATAATTTAGGCACCGCTAAGTATTTGGCAAAGAAGCACGATAAAGCCAAAGAGATCAAGTACGAGACAAAATAAGTTATTCCACAAAGTAACAGCTGGTACCCAATATGACGAGATGAGGAAGCTCATCGAAGACGAAGGCGGCGAACTCGAGAGTAAATGATTGTTTAGTTCAGATTTAAATTTTATTTTAGAAAATGAAATAAAGAGATAATAATTTTAATTTTAAACATTCCACTCAAGCATCTTCAATGTACAAACAAAATTCATATATATGGTTCTGCTTTCGAGGATCTTCTTTATATAATTTATTAAATTATTTTTTTAAAATATATTAATATTTTTATAGAGATTAATCTATACTCAATTCAACTGAAAAATAAAAGAAAAGAGAAAAAAAAAATTCTTTAATATTATAATTCAATATTTTAGACTTATTATTGTACTCTCAAAATATCTAGAATAGGATATTGCATTATATTATTTTTAACAGAAAAATATTTTTCTGTAACTCACAAAGTAGAAATTACATTAGTGATAATAATAATAATAATAATAATAATAATAATAATAATAATAAAAGATTTCAATCCAAATACAAATAGATTTAGAGCTCGAAAATCCAAAGAAGACGGTGAAGGCAATTCCGAAACCCAAAGACAAAGTACAAGATTGCGGTATATTTATCTAGTTATTTAATAATTTTTGGCAATAATTAAAGTAATTAGAGGAGTTGAATTTATCTACTATATATTTTAACCACTAAATTAAAAAGAAATTAATACGAAATCTGACAGTCTTTGCATTGAAAAAAATCTCTCTCTCTGGACAGACAAGGGCAAAACAATAAAATAAAAACCATAAAATTGAGGCCCATTAAATTGGGCTGCCATCTTGGCCCATTAAATTGAGGCCCAATTCGTAACCCTTTGTTTTGCTGTAACCCTATTTCTCTAAGAGTACATTTATCATTCTTGTTTCCCTAAAAAAAATATAAAAAGTTTACCTTTCAAGATTGGAGCGCCGGCTTACGTCTCTCAGAGAGAGGGTTTCTCAGCTCCACAACCCTCGACAGGCTCAAGAGAACCCGATTCCCGGTAACAGGGCGCGTGGGCTCGTAATGCCGCGTGGCATGGACGTTTTGTATCGGCTGACCATGTTTGAGGCCTTTACTAGACCTGGCGAGCTATTTGAGCCCGGCTTGCAGACTTGGATGGAATCGTTCATTCCGATTTGAGTTCGTGTTCGAGACTCTTTTTCCAAAATTTACCGAGTCCGTGTTCGAGACTCTTTTTCCGGAATTTATGTACGACAACCATAGGATGCGCTGCTCTTGAGCTCTCTCTTAATGCGGCCATAACTGATTTCGAGAGAGCTGTCTCAGAATTCTTAGCGCCGTTCCCTACGAATGCCCCTACGCCGGGCCCGGCGACGGCTGAGGAAAGCTCTTGGCTTGTTGAGGACGTAGTCATTCTCGTCCAGGCAGAAAAAAGACTTGTGCTGCATTTTTCACGACGATCTCCTCCCCGAGAGAGTCGCTATGGTGGCTTGTCAACATTACTATCATCGGCACTGCCTAATGACTGGCTGGGTATAAGGCTGTATGTCCTTACTGCAAGACCAATTAACCGTAGAATTTGGTAGGAGCTATGGTGTTGAGCCATGATGGGCTCTTTGTGGGTTCTTTTAATTAAGCAGTAATTAGTAGTAGTCCCTACGGTCATGTCCTCACCAGTTCATTACTAGACAAGAGAAAAAAGACCACAAAGAAAGAAATAAATAAAGCTTAAAATAAAGACGGTTAAATCATGTCAAAACCTGTAGATAATGATATATAACAGAACTGACTACTAATTACTGCTAAATTAGAAAAGCCCAGATTATATAACTCTCGACGATACAAAACCTTTTTCGGCTATCATGGCTATACACTACAAAACCCTACTACTAACAAAACTAATTAATCCTGCATAAAGGACAGAGAGCACAGAGATCAGTGTGGTACAGCCAATGCATTAGGCATTGTTGATGAAACTGGTGCTGGGAAGTTGCCATCGCAGCTCTTTTAAGGGCGAGTTCTTCGTAACATATATGACATATGTTTTCTTCTGCCGGGACGAGGATCAACACGTACTCAACAAGACCAATTGGACTGTAGAATTTGGTAGGAGCTATGGTTTTGTAGTGTTGAAGCATAATGGTCACTGGATTTTGTTAGGTGTTGAGTCATGATGGCCTCTTTGAGGGTTCTTTAAATTAAGCAATAATTAGTAGTAGTCCTTGTAGTCATGTCCGCACTAGTCATTACTAGACAAGAGAAAAAAGACCAAAAAAAAACAAATAAAGCTTAACATAAAGAGGGTTAAATCCTGTCAAAACCTACAGATAATGGAATAACAGAACTGACTACTAATTACTGCTTAATTAGAAGAGCCCACATATTATAACTTCGACGATACAAAACCTTCATCGGCTATCATGGCTCAACACTTCAAAACCCTACTACTAACAAAACAAATTAGTCCTGCATAAAGGACATAGAGCAGTGTGGTACAACCAATGCGTTAGGCATTGCCGATGAACGTGATGCTGAGAAACGGCCATCTTTCGGGGTCGAGTTCTTCGTAACATATAGGACATATGTTTTCTTCTGCCGGGACGAGGATCAACACGTCCTCAACAAGCCGCGTGATCTCTTCAGCCGTCGCAGGGCCCGATACAGGAACAATCGGAGCGATCGGCGCTAAGAATGCAGAGGTGGCTCGACTGTAGTTAGTTATGTCCTCACAAAGGGAGAAATAAATCTCATCGAAGAGTGCTCCATGTGTCCGCATCCTGTGGCTTTCAAAAATATAAGAGAGAGAAATAGCATTGAACCTCACCAAGAGCTCACGCACGGGCTCCAATCGTAATGTTTGATTCCATCCTTGTCTCAAAGCCGAGCGCAACAAATTCCGCAGGTCTCTCGTAAAATCCTGAAACTCGACCAGCCGATCAAAAATGACCAATTCGCGGGGCAATACAAGCCCACGCGACCTGCGCCTGGGATTGGGGTTCTCTTCAGCTTCGCGATGGTTGCGGAGATCAGCAAGTCTCTTAGAGAGGAACCTAAGCTAGTGCATTCTCGGACGGCGCGATTTTTATAGATTTCTTTTTAGGGAAATGACGAAATGTAAATGATGAACGAAATAGGGTTTTACGATTCATCAACAAAACAAAATTAGGTTACAAATCGAGCCTCAATTTAATGGGCCGGGATGGCAGCCCGACCCTGTACTTTTCTCTATTTTTATTTTATTTTATTGAGAGAGAGATGTTTTACATTTTCAAGGCAAAGGCTGTCAGATCTCGTATTACTTTCTTTTTAATTTAGTGGTTAAAATATATAGTAGATAAATTCAACTCCTCTAATTACTTCAATTATTGCCAAAAATTATTAAATAGCTAGATAAATATACCGCAATCTTGTTCTTTTTCATTGGGTATCGGAATTGCCTTCACCGTCTTCTTTGGATTTTCGAGCTCTAAATATATTTGTATCTGGATTGAAATCTTTATTTATTATTATTATCACTAATGTGACTTCTTAATGGTGCAGAACGAGAATAATGCTACAATTATGGCATAATATCATGCATTATAATATATTTTGATTTATGTATACGATTAGTTTTTATTGTTTCCTTATTTTGGCATTTATTGTTATATTTGACCTATTGTAATTAGTTGCACTTATTTAGGAAAATTATTAAGTGTTAGTTTCTTTTGAATGTTATATTCGTCTGCAATCAAATGTGAGGGAGAGGAGTTGAAAATGATATAAAAATTAAGCTTTTTGCTTGAGAAAGTCGAGTGTTATCTCGCAAAGACGTGTTCTTCGTATTCTTCATAGTCCGTTCTACATCAGTTGGTGCAGAACGAGATTAATGCTACAATTATGGCATAATATCATGCATTATAATATATTTTGATTTATGTATACGATTAGTTTTTATTGTTTCCTTATTTTGGCATTTATTGTTATATTTGACCTATTGTAATTAGTTGCACTTATTTAGGAAAATTATTAAGTGTTAGTTTCTTTTGAATGTTATATTCGTCTGCAATCAAATGTGAGGGAGAGGAGTTGAAAATGATATAAAAAAATTAAGCTTTTTGCTTGAGAAAGTCTAGTGTTATCTCGCAAAGACGTGTTCTTCGTATTCTTCATAGTCCGTTCTACATCATTCTTTGTGAGTTAGAAATACATTTTTCTGTTAAAAATAATATAATGCAATATCCTATTGTAGATATGCTGAGAGTACAGTAATAAGTCTAAAATATTAAATTATAATATTAAAGCAAATTCTTTTTCTCTTTGTTTTTTTTTATTTCTCATTTAAATTGAGTGTATTAAAATTAAGGGTTAATCTCTATATAAATATTAATATATTTTAAAAAAAATAAATTAATAAATTATATAAGGAAGAAGCTCGAAAGCAGAACCATATATATGAATTTTGTTTGTACAGTGAAGAAGCTTAAGTCGAATGTTTAAAATTAAAATTATTATCTCTCTTTTTTATATTTCATTTTCTAAAATAAAATCTAAATCTGAAATAAACAATCATTTACCCTCGAGTTCCTCGCATTCGTCTTCGATGAGCTTCCTCATCTCGTCATATTGGGTACAAGCTGTTACTTTGTTGGAATAACTTATTTTGTCTCGTACTCGATCTCTTTGGCTTTATCGTGCTTCTTTGCCAATTACTTTTTTTTATGGCAGCTTTGTTGCAATGGGGATTGAACCAACAACCTGCACTTTGGAGGTGGTGTGGAATTACCACTAGGCTATCCGAGCAACCACTTCTTTGCCAAATACTTAGCGGTTCCTTAATTATCAACTAAACGAATAAATTTTGGAATTAAACCAAAAAATGGGGTTTTCTAGCGACTTTTGATTGCAAACGCTCTTCGTGTTACGAAAAAAAAAATCTCTGAATAATTGGGGTAAGGATGTGGCGGAATAAATAAGGATGTAGTTCATCGTCGAAAATGTAACAAGCATAAAAATAAAAATAAAATAAATGTCCACCCCGTTTAGTATTCTAGCGAGTTTCGATTGCAAATGTTAATCGTGTTACGAAACAAAAAAACTCTCTGAATAAGTTTAAACCGGACTCATCACTTTAATAGAAAAAAAATATTAGAGATTAAACACTTTTTCTTTTCATGCAAAATATTAAACTAACTACTCCACACGAAAGTTTGTATTAACATAAAAAAATGTTGTGTATTTTTAATGGGGTGGTACTATCGTTCAAGGTTATAATATACTCTCGCGTTACTAGATATACACTCGAAAAAATTATATATAAAGATAAAACTGTTCGTATAAAGATTACTGCCATGCAACATAAAATCTGTTCTACGATATTGGAGAATCAATCCTGCAAATTCAAGTTTTTAATTGACTACTTACAATTGTGTTGAACTAGGTATCGTTGTTGAAGAGTGTTCCTCTGCGCCTTTATGTGAATTTATTGATCTTCACCGAAATATCGTTTAGCACGTGTTAGGATCGGATGAATGTAAGGTGTTCTGTTAAAATGAAGTTATTTTACGAACCCGTCTTCCATTTGTGTAAGAATTCAGGCTTGGTATTTGAATTTCGTACCTTGATTAATCATACAATCTTAGATTGGCCGCTTGCATTGTTTGCTCCCATGGTGGGAGGATGCGACCGTCGATTTTATGAGGAGCGGGGGTTATAAAGTTATCAACCAAATAAAACAGCTCCATATTTCACAAAATTAATTGGTCAAATTTAATATATTAATCAAGAAAATCTATGTACAAGGGAAATATCATATCGTTGTTTGACAATTGTATTATGATTTTTTTTTCGCCAGGTCAAACAGAAAACGTTAATCATATGGGGCGTTGAGGACCAAAATTATTAGCAACAAACTTGCCGTGGTTACTGTTTATGCATTGTCTGCGATATATTGTAGCTCGGGAAATGTGACCGCAGAAACTCATTAATTTCACGTAAAATGACAAATATTCGACTGCGAATTTCCTAATGCGGTATTACAAATATTAATTTGGAGTCCGAACATGAATCTAGATTTATTGATTTTCGACGCAGAGATTGCACTGCGAATTGCCTAATGCAGCATTACGTCAAATACCCGACTGCGGTCAGATCCCTCACGTCGAAAAGCCGAGCGACACAACGAAATTGATCGTTGAGTTTGCTCAACAATGATTATATGCTCTCTCTTATCTTATTTGAATAGGGACATTATTTGGAAGTAAGATTCTTTAAATTTGCATCATTCAGTGTATTAAAAATGTCAATATCCCCAAATATTGTGTCTATATTTAAAACTTTATTGGTGGGTTTATGTACCAACTTTTACACCATATATATGATGGACCTAAACTTCATTACCAAATAGCTTACGGTCAATCAAAGCAGTAAATTTCTTTTACCATTAATCTTACTGAATTTTCAATTGGTAGCCGAAAGGTGAATGAACAATAATGAGACCTAACACGTGTCGGCGAACAAAGCAAAACACGCGTTGGATAACCAAGGGAAGAGAATATAAATTCGAATAAAGGTATCAGAAATTAACGAGTCAGAACAGGCATGACACGTGACAGTGAAAGGTCAGTGGTAACAAACAGGAAAATTAATTTTAACTTGAGCTTAATGATCAGATACACAAATACAGAAGAAGAAAGAAAAGACTAAAGAGAGAGAGGATCTACTAAACAGTAAACACCATCATAATTCACAACTCTAAAATAAGGAATCAAATTCGCAGGCCTAGAAAGATACAACAAAAACAAAACCATTTCTTTCCTTCCCTCGACTCTATGGTCCACTCCACATATGGAAAGTCCACCCAAAACGACACATGACCGGTTGTCGTTTTCCAATTGCTTGCTCCTCAGTTTCTCAGCACAACACTGGAGAGCCAGAGGAGGGTCAGGGCTGAAGTGATGAGCAGCCTTGTGAAGGTGAAGAGAGCGAGAGGTAACACCTAACTGAAAACACCATAAGAAAAATGACCAAAACACCCTTCCACCAAACTTGAAGATACAGATGCATACCTTCTGGAAGTAGCTGTTGACTGCAGTGGTCTTTGATGGTGTTGGGTGACTAACACGCGCCGTTTTGCAGGATGGGCTAGCAGTCAGCCCCGTATCTACGCGCGTAGTCTATCGCCTTCCGAAGGGCTTGCTCTGAAATCCCATCTTTGCACAGACAGTATGTCGCACCACCTTCAACAAACACAGCAAAAAACCAGTTAAAGATCGGATCTTTATGGCTAAGAGAGGACTCTAGTTTGCTTAGTTGAAAAGGGGTTTCAAGATTTGGAAATGGGACGATTGAGGAAGGCCCGAACCTACTTGAGTAGCCCGTGAGAGCCAAGAGAACCACTATGTACACGAGAGACGCCATGGCTGATGAGAGAGCTTCGAAAAGGGAAAGCTTTAATTTCCTTATTCAGAAAACTATTTGTTGAGCTTATAAGAAGGTGAGAAAGCTCAGACTTCAGTGAAGAAGATTGAAGATAGAGTGGATCAGTGGAAAGTGGTAGGTATGTCATATATATGTATATATGATCTATCTAATCACAATATATACGATTTTCCAAACACTTTTTACCATCGTAACATTTGTGTCTAAAATAATACACATGTATTTATTTTGTACGTAACATGTAGTAATTACAAACGCGTTGGCATAAAGTTGGAGAATTTTGTGAGTAGTTTATAATATAAGAACAAAACAGAGATCATCTCAAACTTTTCCTAAGCTCAAAAGCCGATTAATATTAAAGTATTATTACTCGTCTTCTCGTACATGGTTTGGACTTTAGAGTTTTGTGCATTGTATTCGTTACACGTGGGCAAGGTTCTTCCAAGCTCAAAGATCTTTTTTTCTCCTCGGTTTATGTGTTGTCACTTTTTGGGTTATTTATTTGTTTATTTATTGTTCGAATGCCATTCGCGCGGTGGCGATTAATTATTAATTATAAATTTAATTTTTATAAATTTATTAATTTTATCGTGTATTGTACTTGAAATTTTAAATTTAATAATTTTTTAAATAATAAAATATTTTGGTAAATTTTAGATTATAGGTTATTACTTAGATGCTAATTTCAATTAAAAGTTCAACATCCACATTAAAAATTCAAGAACAATCGTAATTTTTTGTTAACATTATAGACGAATAATAGGAAAATATTACTGATATATAATTATTCGTGAGGTGAACTAACATCAAATAAATGATTATGGAAAAAATAGAAGAGCTCGTATAATAATTGATAAGTATAATTGTCCAAAGCTTTGAATTGATCGTAAATAATACAACAATAATTTTTTATTTTTTTTGGCTTTAGGTATATATTTGTTGCTCTGAGAAGCACTTTGGTTAACAACGCTGGATTCAAACATTGGATTATCATAAAAATAAAAGGTACAATTGTCTTTGTAAAGCGGAATATGAATCCACAATGTAAGCATTTAATATGGAAGTGTATAAAAACGTGTATAAAAGTCAATTGAATGAATGTCAAGGTAAGATGAAGTAAAATAGAAAAATGACCTTCATAAATAGATTAAACAAATGAGATTCTTCAACTTCACTTGCATGCCTTTAAAACAAACGGCTCTCTTTCTATAAAATAGAGGGATAATACCGGGAAAAAATTAAATGCATGCTTCTTATAACCTTATATGACATTCATATTTTAGAAATATAAATTGATTTTTTTCCAATATAAATCTACAGAAGTGAGGATCCTCAAATTCTCACTTCCCTGTTTTTCCATATCAAACTCTAAACACCTGCCTTTTATATATATATATATATATATATATATATATATATATATAATACATGAAATGATAAACGACTGGATGCAATAATATTGATAAGTAAAATGAACTTTTATCACAACATAAATATATTTGAAGAACTTATTTGAAACAAGACTTACAATGATATTGGAAACAGCAGAGATGCTACAAGCAAGACAGAGAATATAAATTGAGAGATACAAATTGTACTGAAATTTTTAGTCTGCCCTTAAACATTAACAAGGGCCTCTATTTATAAGAAGAGGTTGTCATTCATACGTTTGAGCCATGGAGCCTTTGATGGTGGGGGACATGGGTGCTTTAGGTAATGGAGGTAGTGGGTGTAGAAAGAGTTTTTAATGGTGGGGAAGATGAGTGCTTTAGGTAGTGGAGGTATATATATATATATATATATATATATATATATATATATGAGCTTTTATATTTAAAATATTTACAAATTCTATACCTTTGAAATATCCTCTCGCAATAACAACGGACAGTTGAGTATCTTACTGATTATGGTATTTTCCTAATTAAATAAAGGGCAATAGACCATTACAACTTGGGTTAATTGCGGTAAAAATACCAAATCTTTGGTCAAATTCTCTGATGTGTATACAACCTCCATAAATGTGGCAATCAGTCTTTGCCACGTAGCATGCTACATGGCACTTGGCTGCCACGTGGCATGCCACGCAATTATTATTTTATTTAAAAAATATATTTTTAAAAAATATTTTTTTTAAACAAAATTATTTTTAATTTTTAAATTTAATAATTTTTTTAATAATAACAAATAAAGAATATTAAATTTAAATATTCATTATTAGTAATAATTTTATTTTTAAAAAAGTGGGTAGAACGAATTAATTTTCACCGCTCACGGTTCACTTGAACTCCGTTTCCGGTCCGGTTCTCGCGTCGAATAAAATTGTTTAATATGTTTAATAATAATAACTAATAAACACATACATAATGTTTAAAAAGTCAAGACATAATTATATACACACCACTTATTCAAAAACAAAAAAATAGTAGTCATATTTATATTTAATGAAAAATTATTTTTATATGTTTGCATGATATTTTTTTGTGTTTGCATTTAAGAATAATAATAATTGTTTAATATGTTTTTTTTATTTATATATTATTCTTTTTTAAAAAAAATTATCGTTAAATAATCATATGATTATTATTGGTTATTATTATTAAACATATTAAGCGATTTCGTTTCAACCGTAAACCGGATCGGAGGCGGAACTTGAGTGAACCGTGAACGGAGATTTTTTCTTTATTTATTTCGTTTGATCCACTTTTCTAAAATGAATAATTATATTTAAATATTCATTATTGGTTTTTATGGAAATATAATTTTATTTAAAAAAAATTAAAAAGTTTTTAAAAAAAATTAAAAAAAAATTATTTATTTTTAAAAAATTATTTAATAAAATAATAATTACGTGGCATGCCACGTGGCGGCCAAGTGCCATGTGGCGTGCCACATGGCAAAGGCTGAGTGCCACATAGATAGATATTCTCGGTCAACTCTCAAATGCTAAGTTTGGGTACTTTTGCCGCCATTTACGGAGGTTGTATACACAGCAGAGAATTTGACCAAAGATTAGGTGTTTTTACCGCAATTAACCCTTACAACTTTGTACGTGTATTTTTTAAATCTCTTACATAAATAGTCGTGTAATTGACCATGAACTAATATTGTCACCGGAATAAGTGGCAAATAGGATCGGAAAAGTGTATATATAAGAAAAAAGTTAAACGGATACGGGATATCCATCATAATCATAACAGTGTTGAAAAGGAAAGGCTCAAAATAATTTCACCAAGATTAGAGGTAGGCCATGCATTGATTATATATATGCAAATATACAGACATGAAAAAAAATTGCTCGTATTCCAAAAAAAAAAAAAAAAATCCTAAGAATAATAAAATAGTTTTAATAATTACAGTATATGAAATTGGGCATCAAGAAGGAGAAATCAAAACTCTAATGATAAAGTTCTCAAATCTACAAAAGTCTATACATAATTCTCTATAAAATAATTTTCCCAAATTGTATAAAAATACAAATAAAAAAAACACGTATAATAAAGTAAAAGCCATGCAAGTTTGCATAAAATCTAAAAAGTAAGAAACAAACTGCGTAAAAAAATGTGTATAAACTAGAAAGTATGCAAATTTGCATAAAAAAAAAGTAAGAAACATATTGCATTAAATTAAAAATAGACATAAAAAGTAGGAATATAAAGACAGAGAAAAAAAATAAGTGCACTCTTTTGGTCTCTCGATCGATGTAACTCGAAGAACAACTCCAAGAACCCTGACTCAATTCTGTTGTGTGAGTGTGATTATCATTTTATTGTTAAACATTGTTAATTTCAAACGGGTCGCCCAATGTAGATTGGATAACCAAGGGCAATGAGGTATATTCGGCTTCTTCTATTATATAGCCTCAATCAAGCTTGAACCTGTAAAATAATCTGGAAAAAATAAATAAGAAAGAAGAAACTTATAGCATAAAATAATAATGCTATAACTAAAAAAAGGAAGTTGTCCACAAAATTGGAAGACCAAAATCAACGGAAGCTATTCGGTCAGTGCTTGTAAGTACTCCTGTTCATACGGGCGGGCCCCACGGGCCTCAGCCCGAGCCCGCCCGAGCCCGCATTTTTTTAAGCCGCGGCCCCGCACCCGAAATCCTGCTCGGGCTGCCCGGCCCGACCTGCATCATTTTTTTTTATTTTATTTTTTTAAATGCAGCCCATCATTTAATATTTATGAGCAAAATTTACGTTACTTTATTTATATAATGTTTCATATTTACTTACCAATACTATATAGTATAACTAACGAAACTATATATTACATAATATATAATATATAACTTACAATATAATATACTAAACTAACGAAACGGTGTAAGAATATAAAACTAAGACTAAGAGTATACTATATATTAGCAAAGTGTTAACCATATATTATAACTAAACTGTATATTATACTAATAATTATACTAACAGTAATATATTATAACAATAATATACCTAAGTAACAATATAACAGTACTATATTATAATTAGGTATAACAATATACCTAATTATACTAACAGTACTATGTTATACTAACAATATATTTTAACTGTATATATTTAATTTTTATTAATGATTTGTTTAAATATAGTCATTTTTTATTATTTATTATACAATGAAAATAATGTATATTTTTTTTATTTCGGGTACTAAATAGCCGTTATTTTGCAGAACATGCACCAAAATATATTAACTTGGTACTTATACCAACCAATTCTATTAATTGGTCAATTACATAAATGTTAAGGTACTTTTCAAATAAATATATATTGAATCTCTTGCAGCCATTAGATATAATAATCCAATGGTCCACGTTTAAAAAAAAAAAAAGAAGGTAGAAGCCCGTGGTCCCGCAGCCACCTCGGGCTGCGGGCGGGCTGACCCAAACGGACTTCGGGGCGGGCAGGCCCGAGTGGCCTCGGGCATTGCGGGCTGACGGGCCTGCGGGTGGCAGGCCCGCAGTGGGCCCGCCCCGTATGAACAGCTCTACTTGTAAGCGTTCGACGGGTTGCACAACCGATCTAACCGTCGACACAGGCGCGTCCAACGCATGAATCACCAAATCAGAGTCGTGGAAAGAAAACTAATCATACGGTCATGATTCTCAAGAAAAAAAATATCTTACTCTAAATTATTCAGAAAACTGAGTAACGGTGATACCTTTTCTCTTCAAATGGTTGAATTGATGGTTAGAGGAATCCTTTAGTGAAGTGCACAGGATGATTGATATATAAAATGCAACATGAACAGTTAATATGGACTTTCATTCGACAAAAACTGAAACCAATGTGTAAAATTTTAGCTTTTCATCTTCAATAAAATAAATGCTGGAGTAATATCATTTGCTTTGTACTCTTTATTATTCTGATAAATGATATACCAATGTATATAGATTTAAATTTAATTCAAAATTCTAGAAAAATAGCATTTGAAGATGTTATTATGAAAATTTTGTTGAGAAAAGTTGTCTTCATGTTTTTATATATTCATGCTTTTATATAGATATATATAGATTAAATTAAAGGAAACAATATATCATAAATTTTGAATTTTCATTAATTAAAAGGTTTGGTTAAAATCCTTCTTTTAAATGTATTTGACTCATTTCACTCAATTTTTTAATATTAAATTAGTAAATAAGAATCAGAATTATTTTGGGAACAAACATACATAGTAAGTATCGCCGCGGCTGATTATGTTCCGACTACACTTATTATGTGTCGTCGGATCCACCGTCGTTGGATATCCGACGATGGAAAAACTTACGTCGTCGAAATAGGGGTCCGACGACACTTGTTAAGTGTCGTCGAATCGATAGTCTGCCGCGGCGAATAAAAACGCGCCGCGGCGAACTTTGTCCAACGACACATAGTAAGTATCGTCGGAACATAATCAGCCGCGGCGAATTTAGCTTGGCCGCGGCAATTATTCACACAAAACCCATATAATTAATATAGTTCGCCGCGGCTAATATAAACGCGCCGTGGCGAACTTTGTCCAACGACACATCGTAAGTGTCGTCGGAACATAATCAGCCGCGGCTAATTTATCTTAGCCGCGGCTAACTAGACACACAGAACCGTAATATCTCCCCTGCAAAATGTGCGCCGCGGCGTGTTTTTGTGCGCCGCGGCAGGTTTCATTCCGACGACACTTTGATGCGTCGTCGGATTAAAACACGCCGCGGCACATTTATGTTTGCCGCGGCTATTTGCAGCCCGATGGCCAAAATATTGCACTTCCCACGATGGTTTTCCATGCGTCGTCGAATATGCCCATATAAAATTAAAAAAACCGGGCGAAAATATCGCCCGGATGCTTTGTATCCCCTGTAAATAATATATATTTTATAAAATAAATTACAAAACTAACCGATTTATACAAAATATACTTCCGTACCTACAAAAAGTATCGTTCATAATTACAAATAGAACCGGTGTCCATATACCTAAGAATGTATTCTATTCTTCATCATACTTAGAATATTTTTGAAGAAATAATAAACCTAATCTAACTCTAAGAAAATCTATCTCTTTTGAACTATATATATTTTTTTTATCAACATACGAAGTATCCTTGATGACGATGTCGTGCATGAACCTCATGACGAAATATCCGCACTCGTGATTTCCCGGTTGTTTCGGACATGTTTTTGAAATAGTCACTTTCACCGCCGAGTGCAAATTCATGCCGGTTGAATGGTGTAACTTGAACTTTTTCCCTAGCCTACAAAAAAAGTTAAAAGTTAAATATACGGAATTTTTTATTTGAAACATCAATAATAAAATAACATAATTCAATATTGAAAAAGGAACTTACTCTTCAAAAAACTCGGTTAAATGCGGATTCAAACCTCTTGAACTTTTAAGTGAATCGAATACGATCACACTATTGCGCCAAGGATTATACACGAGGAGAGTCCAATGATTGTGACTATTGTATGGCATCAACCACAATTTGTCTCTCTTGCATTTTTTTATATTGTTGAAGCAAATAACCACGTCCTCATTCAATTCGTTTGTCCTCCTTTCTTTTTCGGCGTGACGGTTGTAGTTCAAATCGTTATACGGCGGAATGAAACCGTACAAGTCCTTCTTATCACTTTTTAGCATGTATGTTTGTAATAAATAACTACAAATATATACAAATTAACATACTATAAGTACAACTAGAACAAATTATCCATATTTTCAAATCTTTAGGAAATAAGTAGGCGAAAAGTAGAAAACATACCTTTGACAAAACGATAGCCAATGCACACACACGTCCTCGAGCAATAGAAACTCTCGTACATCATCGAAACTTATCCAAGTTGTATCATTAACTTTCAATATGATGTCCTTTGCAAGCATGTAATTGTTGGCATAATCGGCCAACGATCTCAATTCCGGGACAACGGACGCCAACTTAATCTTTTTTCCGTCTTCCGCAATTTTGGCAACCTCTTTTGGCTTGGATTTGAGAGTTTGACTGCCTTCGGAACCAACCTTCTTGACTAAAGATGTCAACCAAGGCACAATGTGCCCGACCGCGTCATCGAGATATTCCAAACATTGGGTTTCCTTTTGGAGAGGCCATTGACGGACCGAACAAGTTACCACTTCAATTAACACCCAAGTATAAGCCGACGCGGACTCATTATTGAGAAAAGGTTCTCAATCTTAGAAACTAGACGAATACAACAATTATCAATGCAAATAATTATGAACTAACCGGGTGATAGCCTAGTTTCTTCATGTTCGGGTGAAGATTCTCGATCCGACATCTTACGTTCGGGTTATTCGTCTCGTTTCGACATAGTGAAATAGCAAGTATTCCTAAACCCATGACCAACAACAACAAAACAAATCATCAAATTAATTATAAACCCAACAACAACAAACCATAACAAGAATCAACAAAAACAAAAAAGCAACAACAAATTCATTAACCCACTAAGAAATATTCTCTATATCAACAAAATATCAACTCATAAACTATAAACAATACTATTTTAACACAAAAATACATGAAAAATGTAATATCAATTTAGGACTCGCATTCTAACCTTGTTCAAGAGAGTAGACTAGTTGGTGGCTCGCGTTCTCCTCCACGGCGACGGCGACGGCGACGGCGATGGCGACCGCGATGGCGACGGCGACGGCATCGTCTAGAGAAATAGAGGGAAGGAGGGTAAAGAGGATGAGAGAAAGAGAGAATAGACTAAAGTGAGTTGTGAAGAAAAAAAGGAGGGAAAGGCTGAAATGGGAGAGAAAGATGGAGGGAATCGAAAATTTGGGATTTTGACGACACAAGACATTATACGTCGTGCAGAAGCCCAAATCTCGCCGCGGCGAACTTAAGTTCGCCGCGGCGAGTAATGTTCTGACGACACATTTATGTGTCGTCGAACAACCTAACCGCGGCAAGCCAATATTTGCCGCGGCGGAAGATAAATAAAATCCAACCCGTGGCCACGGGTTACTTTGGTGCAGAATCCGCCGCGGCGTGTTGTGTTTAGCCGCGGCGAGTAATGTTCTGACGACACATTTATGTGTCGTCGAACAACCTAACCGCGGCAAGCCAATATTTGCCGCGGCGGACGATAAATAAAATCCAACCCGTGGCCACGGGTTACTTTGGTGCAGAATCCGCCGCGGCGTGTTATGTTCAGCCGCGGCGAGTAATGTTCTGACGACACATTTATGTGTCGTCGAACAACAAAGCCGCGGCAAGCCATTATTAGCCGCGGCGGAAGATAAATAAAATCCAACCCGTGGCCACGGGTTACTTTGGTGCAGAATCCGCCGCGGCACATTTATGTTTAGCCGCGGCGAGTAATGTTCTGACGACACATTTATGTGTCGTCGAACAGCCTAGCCACGGCAAGCCAATATTTGCCGCGGCGGGTAGTGCATCAAATCCATGACGCGCCGTGGCTTAAAGTATTCGCCGCGGGGTATAACGATTTATTATTTTTTTTCCCATCTTTTACACTTCGAAAAAATATAAAATCTATTTTATCACTCTTAGATTAGATTATTATTATTAAATTATACTATATTATATTTGATAAAATAGTTTAAAAAATTAAAGTAAAATATTCGTGAAGTTGTTGGAAAATTGATGTTAATTAATATACGTTTTAATTATTACACAATATATGTTACCTCGAGCTCATTGAAAACACCAACTAATGCATTTAGGGTTTATGGTTTAGGGTTTAGGGTTTAGGGTTTAGGGTTAGGGTAGCCAACTTATTATTAAATTCATATATTACTAAAAATCTTATAAATTCTTGTTATTATAATATTATCGAGAAATGTGTTTTCACATTTAATATTATCGAGAAATATTTAGCCGCGGCGCATATCGCAAAAATATTGCACAAGCTACGGGTTTTCAATATTTTACTCGTTGAAAAAATTAAAAAATGACTCACATTATAACTAAAATCACATTAAGAAATTATATTATGAAATAATAACAATTGTTTAAACATAAAATAAGTATTCATAAAAACTTATTATTATTTTATTCAATTTCTGTTGACGGGATATCTAGACGTCGCAACTTGGAAACGTCATCATCATCAAAGTTCTCAACCTCATCATCGACTCTTCTACCACGAATTTTTTCCCCGTGAAAGTACCAATGATCATATGAACTCATTATACCAAACGCAAATAAATGCGATTCGACATCCTCCATCGATTTTGAAACTAAATTTCCACATATAAGACAAGGACACCGAATCAATTCTCCTTTTCTACAATTTAATGTAACAACATCCAAAAACTCTTGAACACCTTGTCGGTAAGCATCGCTCAATCTATTTTCCTTCATCCATTCTCTAGAAGCCATAATGCAAATCTACTTAACAAGATCTGGAATTTTGAGAAATAATACATTTCCTTCCCGTAGACAAATCGCGAACACAAAGTTGAAATCCTTCAACCAAGTCGCCTAAGTTGACTAAGTGCGAAGTGGATAGAGTATGAGGAGAGTATAGAGAAAAAAGTGAAGGAAAATAATAATAGGTTCGTATTTTAAAAAGATCTGCGGATTCCGCCGCGGCAGATTATTATTAGCCGCGGCGGATCCTATCCAACGACACAAAAAAGTGTCGTCGTATCACTAGCCGCGGCGATTTATAGTTTGCCGCGGCTAAACCTGTCTCAAAATCTTACAGAGGCTACGGGTTTATTTTCATCCAGTATTAGCCGCGGCAAAAAAATGTGTGCCGCGGCGGATCCTATCCAACGACACAAAAAAGTGTCGTCATCTCAACAGCCGCGGCGATTTATAGTTAGCCGCGGCTAAACCTCTTTCAAAGTATTACAGAGGCCACGGATTGATTTTCAGCCAGATTTAGCCGCGGCATATTATTGTTTGCCGCGGCTAATACGACTTTCGACAACATCTTTTTGTGTCCTTGAATTTTTAGTGGGAGAAATTATTTCAAATTTTTAATTATTGTATTTTACTGTATTTAAGTAAATAAATAAACATAGTAATTAAATTATTTTTTTGAATTTTTATTTCGAAAATAAAATACATTTAAATAATTAAGTAAATATGGAAAATAATTAAACATAATTTTAAATAAGTAATAAACTGTAAATTGTAAATTATAAAAACCAAATTCAACAAATATTAATTAAACTATAAATTGTTCAACAACGTAAACAAAATAACAAGATAATTAAAAATTGTTCAAAAATAAAGAAAAATAAACAAAATAACAAGATAATTAAAAATTGTTCACACATCTTCGTCCATCCCGTCTTGACCGCCACCTTCGTTTTCGCCGCGTGCATTGCCGGAGCCGCCTGCCTCTCCGGGAATGGGATAATAGTCGGGATATCCCGCCGGCCAGACCGGAGCTGGATACGGATTTGGTGGCTGGAAGTTCGGATCTTGAGCCATCCGGTAGCTGCGGTCGTAACTCATGAACTCGTACATCGCTCGCTGACTATGAGCCATATACGCCCTCATGGGAATGTCGTCGTACGTATACTCCGGCTGTGGTTGGGCGGGTTGAATCACAAGATGTTGGAGTCTACGTGATGCGTGAATCACCGATGGATGCAATGTCCGTATCCAAGCGTCGTCGAAGTCACCACCTTTGGCAAACTGGAGATCCAGAGGTTTAATCTCGACCTAAACAATCAAATTCAATATTCAAAGTTAGTATAAAAAAATATAACAACATACAAATTAATCAAATACCGGCATAAAACATACCCCGGCATTAATGCAAAGACCGGAAATGAGGAACGGGAATCCCAATGCGCTCTTCCCAGTGGTGTAGATGACCTTGTTCATGCGGTGGAGAATCTCTCGACCGACATCGATGTTCAACCCTTTTGCGCAGGCGTAGATAAGCTTCAGAAAATCGAACTGAAGCTCCGTGAAGTGAAGATGCGGGTAAAGATGGTAACCGACAAAGTACATCCAAATTTTCCCGATCACAGACAACTGACTCTTTTCAAGGCGAGACTCCCCAGCTCTTGAATGCCATTGCACACCGGGTTGCGCAATGACCGCCTCCATGTCGTCGTAAAAGGCCTTGTCCAATTCCATCCCCGGACCTGGGTAATGATTGTGTTGATCCTCCTCTACGGTCAGATTCGGAGTGCCAAAGTACGCATTTATGGTCTCCGAAGTGACAGGGACGCGCACATTTCGAACCCAGACGAACCCATCCTTGATTGTGTCGGGAAGGGCCGCGTAGAACTCGAGGACAATGCTGTGATACGCCACGTTCACAGGCTCGATCATGAACTCCCGCCAACCCCTTCGTTGATAGTTGGCGTTGACGAGGTCATTCACCGCATTTGATACGAGCGGCAATTCTGTGAACCCACGCTCGGAGCACAGTTTCCGCGTGCATATCTGCTTGTAGCGGGTCTCTGCCGCAGTCGTCTTAAAAGCATTCTCCGGCGGCGGCGGCGGTGGAGGCTCTGGGACCGTTTCTTGGACCGTTTCTTCGACCTCGTCTTCCGGGCCATGCCATTGCTTGCCCCGTTTCGCCGTTACTTTCCGTCTCATTTTCGGGGCCATTGTATCTGAAAAAAATAAATAGAAGAAGCATATATTCACAATTCCAATTCCAATCAAAACCTAAATTAATCACAATTTTCGAAACCCCAATTCACAATTCCAATTCACAATTCCAATTCCAATCAAAACCTAAATTAATCACAATTTTCGAAACCCCAATTCACAATTCCAATTCACAATTCCAAAACCTAAATCAAATCACAATATCAAACCCTAAACTAATCACAATTCAAATATAATTTTCGAACTAAATTCCTAAATCAATCACAAAATCAAAACCCTAGAAATCTAATTCCTAAATCAATCACAAACTCAAAACTTTAAATTCCAAATCCTAATTCAATACAAAATCAATTCACAATTCCAAAACCTAAATAAAATCACAATATCAAACCCTAAACTAATCACAATTCAAATATAATTTTCGAACTAAATTCCTAAATCAATCACAAAATCAAAACCTTAGAAATTAATATAATTCCTAAACCAATCACAAACTCAAAACTTTAAATTCCACAATTAAATCGATGAAAAAAATCATACCTTAATGCTTTGGGCGACGGCAACCGACGGCAAAACACGGCGGGAGACGGCAAGCGACGGCAAAGTACGGCGAGAGGAGAGACGGCGTGCGACGGCAAACTACGGCGGCTAGGGTTCGAGAATGGTCAGGCGGAGGCGAGAGCGAGAGAGAGGGAGAGAGAGAGAGAGAGAGAGAGAGAGAGGGGTGCAGACGGCTAGGGTTCGTGAGGAAATGCGAATCTCTTAAAACCCGATACTTCGCCGCGGCGAACTTATAATCGCCGCGGCTAATTATTCCGACGACACATTTTAGTGTCGTTGTAGTTTGCTGTTCCGAAGACGGATAGATTTGTGTCGTCGGATCACAATTCGCCGCGGCATATTCGTTCTAGCCGCGGCATAAAAGGCTTAATAGTACACATGAGTCGACGACATAAATTTATGTGTCGTCGGAATACAATTAGCCGCGGCGAACTATTACTAGCCGCGGCGAATCATTATTTTCTACGACATATAAAAATTTCCGTCGTCAAAAGTGTATGTTTTTACATTTCGACGACGGATTTTTTCTTCCGTAGTCGAATCTCCGTAGTATAATCTCATATTTGTAGTAGTGTATAAAGAGGCAAAAACTGGTTTAATCAAATTATGGGTAATTTTTTTATATAAAGTTTGAATATAAATAGGCATTTCATGAGATTTTCTTAATATTACATTATTATGAACCTTCTCGACTTTGATATAAGCTTTTTCTTGTGTTATTCATGAATTAGTAAGGTATTGAATTAACAATAGCTATATATTTTTCTGTATTAATTAGTTAGCTTATATATATTGACTATTTTAGTAACGTAGATGAATTGTTTATAATCAGACTGGAATTATATTATAAAAGTATAATACATAAATGATTTTGTTTATAAAAGAACTATCATATTGCTTTTAAAATTTTCTTTTAATTGCATACATTTTTTAAACATAAAGCTTGAACAAACAAAATTAAAACGCTTAGGCGATGAACTAAAATCAACAAACACAAAACACGTGTTTCAACTCGAATTTACAAAATTGACCATTTATAGTTTAAGAGAAAACTTATAATGCTAAAATTGATCCCTCATAAGATAAATTAATTAAATTATTCTTCATGTTTATTTTTTACTATTATAATTCTATGTACAATTAAAGAAAATTTGTACTTCTTTATCTGTTTTTTCCTTGAATATCGGTACATGCCTCAGATGTAAACTAAAACCATTTTTTTATATTATTTTGTGTATATTAAAAGAGTGTTGTAATCCACATACATATATGTAAATTTTTTTTTATACACACTTTCTCATAAACAAAATTTTATGAATCTATTGTTCATCTTTTTTCTAATTATGAAATAAAAACACTATTTTGTAATTAAAAAAACTTCTTATGCAAATACTCTGATATGCTTTCTTGTTTAACATTATAGAAATTACTTTTCCTTATATTTTTAGAATCCTAAACACAAAAGTATATAAAACAATATATTTTACAATAGATGTTTAAAAATTGTATTTACATGATATTTGAGAAGAAAAAAAAAACTTTTAGATTTTCTTGGTTATTTTTCAATTAAGTACTACATAAATATTACTCTTTCTTGAAAGAGCAAGCGAAATGGAACATGAAAAGGTTTAAGTTGTATGGAACGATATCGGTTTTCCTATGCGTAAAGAATAAAAATTTGGTATTCATTTCGTCTTAATCAATTGATAACTCTTTACTACTCTCTTTAACTGATATGGTATATCAATAGACGCTTTAAAAGAAAAAAGAAAAGAAAAGAGAAGTAATCTTTTTTAATGTTACTCGTGCTTTTAATAATACAAATTTCTTTTATCAATCACGTGTATGTATAATAGAAGCAATAGCCTAAATTGTTTTTCAGTAAAAAAATATAAATATTTAAAAATAGGAAAAAAAATTCTAAAAAGAAACTAAAAGCCTATTATAATAAGTATAAAACTGTCGGAAATTGAAGAAAATAAAATAATGTATGAATAATAAAATGTAGATAACATGTGAATAAACATAAAAGTGGGAAAATACGTCTAAGATAAATATGTATATATATATATATGTGTGTGTGTGTGAATAAACATAAAAGTGGGAAAATACGTCTAAGATATATATATATATATATATATATATATATATATGTGTGTGTGTGTAAGAAATTATATCTATATATATAAATTTAATTTGCATGCACTAATTGTATAATAAATACACAATCAAAGAAGACACTAATTAAATAACATAATATGCTATATTTCTTTGTTTTATTTGGTCATGTCTAGTCATCCAGTCAAGATTTTCCTTTTGAAAAAACAGTATCCATATTCTTCTTTGATTTTGGTCATGCCAAGTTGCCAACTCATCTACTCAATATTTCCCTTCGTATTTATATATTGTTCAGAAAACCATATTATGACTAATTAATTTCAAAGAAAACAACATCAGTGAAATAAGTGAAGAATTATAGTTAATATAATTATTTCACAAAAGCGTATGCAATAAAAAGTTCAAGACTTCATGATCCTGCAGTTGCTCATTATTTGTACCGAGAATGACACAAACTCAAACCCTAACTTGCAAATAATATAATAAAAATAAAAATAAACATAGTCATAACCAAACTGAATTTGTCGGGAAGGTGTTCATTGATGCCTTATCCCATTTCTCATTTGCTGAGAGCGACAACGATTGTAGATATGTTTGATATGTCTTAACATGTAAAGCAAAAAAGGTGTCTGAGAATCTATTAAGCAAGAGCTAAAATCTACCAGCCATAACGATTGCAATTCTCGTTTAAGTTGTAGATATGCTTAATGTATTAACCTGTAAAGCAAAAAAAAAAAAAAAAGTAGAAATATAGAATATTTTACTTATCATATTCCATAAATTGATTTTGATCATTATGGCAATTAACACCTTTTTTGTCGATCTGTAAGCATACTCTGTAGAAAACAATGCTGCAGAAAACACATCAACGAAACCATATAAATGCAAAAAAAAATAAAAAAAATAAAATAAAATTACGGGCCGGGCATATTCCATGTGATAAAGAGAGAAATAACTTGACTGATTTGATCATAATATATAGCAAAATTCATACCTTTTCTCCTCAATCAGAAGCGCACTCCCTTAGAAAACGATAATACAGAAAAAATATGAATGAACCATTTAGACGCAAAATGCAAAAATATCGAAAAAGGGAGCCTCGAACCCTTATGAATTCCTACCAGCCTCGTTAGACTCTTCGATGTAGCCTCTCCCAATGATACACCATTTTTGTTTTGTTTTCTTTATTTTTGTGCATGGCCTTGTCTATTTATATAGATTTGGTTTTCACATTTAAATATTGTCCATTCAATATCCATGCATAGTATTTATCATGGTATGCAACTATAACGTGTAAATAAATATTTCAATGCATTTATGTGTAGACTAAATGTGTATATTGTTATAACGTGTAAATATTAGTAAGTATTAGAAGATGAATCATTTTTCATGAGAACCTTTCTTATTGTGTCATTAAGTACTATTTAAAAAAAAATCTAAAATATGAGAAAAAAGAGATGGAGGATTGCTTGATTGTAACATGCCATGTCATGTAGGTGAGATTGTCCTTATATTTATATATATATATATATATATATATATATATATATATATAATATATATAGATTAGGAGCAGCAAGGGATGGCCGAAATGCTTGTGGTTGATGACGTGAATAGATATCTCGCTTTGGTACACGAATCAGCATCGGTGTGTTGAGACTCCAAGTCCACATACGGCTCTTTTGAAACTAATATTTAAAGACAAGCAATCTAAACCTATGTTATTAAACCGAAGAATACTAGAGCGAGTGTACAATGCAAAATGTTTGCGATTATACTAATAAGTTCAATCTTCTACGTACGCGTCATTATTATGTCGTTGCGAAGTTCTTCTCCTCGTCTAGGGGGTAAATTCGACTACCATAAGTTGAGTTATATCGATGGACAAGAGATCTAATATGAACCAACTTTTAACATAACAAATAAAAATTGAACTATATATGTTTTACAAGCATAAAAGGCGGGTTGGAATTGAAATACTCAAAGGACAAACTCGAATTTCCGTCTAGGACTACAGACGACATTTGAGTTATAGCTTGTCCCCAAAACCTTATTTTATAATATCAAGCCTTGGGGCTTGGACAATATTAATGTGTATTAGTTCCGAAAGCTTGTATCATGATATTGTAATACGAACATATATAAAAAAAAAAATTGCGGTCAATATACCTAATGTTTAATCGGTTGCAGATTATGTACTCAATGTTTATGTTCGACGACTAATGTACCTAAACTTTACCGTTAGATTTTTTCATATTTTCGTCAGTTGACCGTCAACGAGTCATTCCTCCTCTATAAAAACCGTTTTTGTATTTTTAGCATAACTCACCCATTTTTTACCCCATCATTTTTTACCCCAAATTATGCATGACCTGCAGTTTAATACGTTAAGCATCTTCACTTTACGCTATTCGCTAATTAATAATAGTCCAATACAAACTCGCCGGAATCCGTCGACTTCCTCCGCCGCCGCGCCGAAGCTGTTGGCCTCGAGCACCGCACGAGTTCGCCGCCGGGAAGCCCCTCCTGCTGACGTGGCGGGGGTCCAAGCCCTCCCTCCCCTCCGTGCTCCTCAACTCCCACCTTGACTCCGTCCCCGCCGAGCCTGCCAAGTGGGCCCACCCCCCTTCGCCGCTGTCCGAACCCCCGACGGCAAGATCTTCGCCCGCGGCGCCCAGGACGACAAGTGCATCGCCATGCAGTACCTCGAGGCCGTCGCCAACCTCAGGGCCCGCGGCTTCCGCCCCGTCAGGACCGTCCACGTGTCCCTTGTCCCCGACGAGGAGACCGGAGGCTTCGACGGCGCTGCTAAGTTTGCGGCCTCCGAGGAGTTCAGGGCGCTGAATGTCGGGTTTGGGCTCGACGAGGGGCAGGCGAGCACCGGGGATGAGTTCCGGGTCTTCTACGCTGACCGGAGCCCGTGGCACGTGGTGATCAAGGCGAGGGGGAGCCCCGGCCACGGGTCGAGGATGTTCGATGGAAGCGCGGTGGAGAATCTGATGAGGAGCATTGAGATTATTACCCGGTTCCGGGAGAGCCAATTTGACGTTGTGAAATCCGGGAAGCTGGTAACTTCAGAGGTGGTTTCGGTGAATCCGGTGTTCCTCAAGGCCGGGATTTCTTCGCCTACTGTGAGTGCCGTCATTTCTTGTTCCTTGCAATGGCTTGTTAAGACTGTTTGTTGACTTGTGTGGTTTGGTTTTTGTGTTTCTGTGCAGGGATTTGTGATGAACGTTCAGGCTTCGGAGGCGGAAGCCGGGTTCGACGTGAGATTCCAGCTGACTGCGGATCTCGAAGAAATAAGGAAACGGATTTGCCGAGGAGTGGGCGCCGGCTGCGAGGAACATGAGTTACACGGTGAGCCCAATCGCCTTTCTGAACTAAGAGAATGTTAGTCTTTTGTTAGTTAATGACTTGCAAATTTTAAAAAATGGTTTAGGAAATTGAAAGCTCGTGATAATCCAGGGTCTTTGTTCTTCTTTGACAACTAACAAGAAAACAATCTAAGAGCTCAGATCAACAGAAAACGCTAATACGAGCTTCTCCGGCTCTGGTCTATGATACGATAAGGTTCCTTTATTCGTCTCTCTCTAGGCCGTTTCTACATGCCATTATTAAGATTGAGATTTGGCTAACTTATGCACTACTTGGTACTAGCTAGTTATATGTTACGGATCCTAAGTATGGTAAGCCGAATATGGGCCTCAGAGATGGGCCGGACGAATGAGGCCACGTTCGGCCGAGTAATGGGCACTTTTATTAGGTCAAAACGAGGAGAGATTAGGTCAAGGTAAAGAATTGTGTTTCTAACTATGGCTCCCGTCACGAGATCACGGTCCCGGGTGGTGACATTATACTAGTCCTTGTGTTGGTTACATTACTACTTCAACAGACTTGAAGTAATTGCATAAATCCTTAATAATACACCAACTGCTAACAATTGAATAATACACCAACTGCTATCCATGTTTATTCTATTTAAGTGTGCCGATTCTCGGCAATAAGATTCAGAAAGAAAACCCGGATGTTATTAGTTGCCAAGCTGGTGCCTATTTGTGCAGCAAAGACTGTAAATAGCAGCTCGTCAGTCTTCTTTCGCATCCAAAATCTGGACTTTGTTTGCGGAGAGGAATCTTTTCAAGATGCCTTGACTCGTGTGCCGGTTCAAACTGAGGGAAAAATAAAAGATTGAAAGCTTTCATAAGCAATTTCTTAGGGGTGTGGTAAGGGAAATTCGGGGAAATACGTTAAGCAAAAAAGAACAGTTAGAATTTCCTGTTATAGGATATGATAAGGGTAACAACGACTTATTAAAATATTCTGTTACGGATGCCTTCTTTGCCATGACGTACCGAAGAGGAACCACAACAGACCTGTCAGTGACGGCCCATGACGGACTTCAAATTAGTACTTTTAACTTTAAGTATTGCTATTTACTTTTGTCTTTCAAATTACATTGTTTAGTATATGTCCTTTTTTAGTGAACTTTTGATCATGTCGGTTTTAAACGAAATCGAGAAACACAAAAACACGGATCATGCTACAAGATCGAAAACCCGGGCTGTATTATTTTCACCTTTCTGATTTGGTTAAAAACTGGACTAACTGTTGAAATTCAAGAAGGGGAGGAGGGTCCTCTATCTACTACTAATTGATTCTTACTGGACTTATCTGCAAATACAGACTATTGCATTATGAAGTATTGGGTCCGGGTAATAAAATTTCAAGAATCTTTGAAAATTTGGATACCATCGTAATTTGTGCATACTCCAAAAACGGATTTTTTTTTACCCGAAATCCAAAAATGCCGAATCAAATGCCGGGTAATAATATTGATTTCGAAATCGGAACCAGAGAGTAAAAGAAGAAGAAAAAAAGAACACCCGGTACCTGGTTTCAACCCTACTCCAAGTTAACCCGAGGTTAAAACTTCTGTATTTTTGACTTCGGCTTATATATGCATGTATATATACTCTTGTATATTATAAGAGACTTTTCAACGAGTCCCGAGTTTTTTTATGCTAAGCGTATCTACACGCAAAATGCAATAAGTTCTGCTACATTTCTTGTTCCGACACAACTTAAAATGCCGTTACAGTGTCACACGATGCACACAGAATGAAAATATTCATTACTATCCATACTTTACTTAACCTTATTTTTTAATAGCTCAATCCTACTTTACAAATCTTTATTTAACACTATATTTTTCAATAGTTTACTATTCATGTTTTATTAAACTATATATATTTTTACTTTTATAAATTATTTAAAAACATACAACTATTATAAAATTAAACAACACAGCTATTAGTTAAAAATAATAATTTCAAATTTAACACATACATTAAAAACTGAAAGCACATATATTTTAGCAATTGAAATTATAAAAATGCTCATATTGAACTTTGAAATGCGTTTATTGAGCATTTGTGGAAACACAATTCTAACTCATGTAGTGTTTATTTTACGTGTCACGATTATTTTATTTTCAATTCCATGTAGTGATATACTTGATTTTTAATATAGTATTTGTTTACATAGCTATGATAATATAATTAGTATCTGAAATTATTTTTCAAGAGTAAAAATTAATATGGATGAAAATGTAAGCTCAAGTTAGTTTGGAATGCTTTTATAAATTTGTAAAATTGAAAGCATTATATATTTATCTACTTGTAATGTATAATGACAATCTATGATGATATACAAGAAGTGTAAATCCTTATCTTGGAAATTATTTTGGTTGTAGATTTTACCTCTACGAAACCAATTTATTGAAATGGTGCCCCACAAGGAGGCCAATAAATAAATCCAGAGTAAATCCAATTATCCAAACACCAAATCTATTATATATGCAGTGAAAGAAAAATGGGATTTTGAAGACGAGAAAGTACGTACACTATTTGTGTATGCAGGTACGGACACACATATCTGATTGAAGATATGGAGAAATTGGGAGGTTGGTGAAGCAGTCAACAATCTCCATTAATGGATGCAAACAAAAACAGCTACAAAGCATTGCGTAACTCTATGGATATGGTTGTTGATGTTGATCATCATCATCATCAGCTTCTAGGAACTTTCATTAACCCATTAAAGAAAAGAAAAGAAAACAACCCAGAAACCCTAAAGGGATATTTGATTCTGTATAGGCTTTGCGCACATGGATCTTGCCCCCATTCTTTATGTCACATAACTCGCCATCTTTGAAAAATCAGGACATTCACTGCAATTTGCCCATCCTCCAATTATCCATAATATATTATACATTAATATATATACATATATGTTATTGTTATAAATTCACTAACTTTGCACCTTGAATTTAAGTGGTAAGAAATTTGGTGAGTGGTGTGTTTTTATAGAAAAGATGATGGAGAGAAAGTAAGATGTGAGTGAGATAAATGTAAGTGTAGAAATGTGAGAGGTGAATTTTATTCATCCACTTAGGGGGGTATTTATAGGAAATTTGGAGCATACAATTGTTGACTAATATTGTGTGAAAATAAATGAGCATTTCACATTTATTCATAACACTCCCCCTTGGAATGCTCATTACAAGAATTACGTGTTCATGCTGCCTCATTAAAAACCTTACTAGGAAAAACCCAGTGGGATAAAAACCATAGTAAGGAAAAAAGAGTGCAGTCACGTAAAGCTCCCCCTCATGCTGACATGGGTGATAAATTCTGTAGTCTTCGCATCCCGATGTCATGAACATGTTTTCTGAAAGTTGAAGTAGGGAGCGCCTTTGTGAAGAGATCCGCCGAGTTTTCGCTGGAACGAACGTACTGGATACTGATGACATTGTTCTTTTCCAGTTCTTGAGTAAACGAGAAAAACTTTGGAGGAATATGTTTTGTTCTGTCGCTTTTGATAAATCCTTCCTTCATCTGAGCAACACACGCAGCATTATCTTCGTAAAGTATGATGGGATCATCATTTGTTAGAAGACCACTTGTGGTTCTGATATGCTGTGTCACGGATCTAAGCCACACGCACTCACGGCTAGCTTCATGTAGTGCGATGATCTCAGCATGGTTTGATGATGTCGCTACGAGTGTCTGTTTCTGGGAGCGCCAAGAAATTGCAGTCCCTCCGCAGGTAAACACATATCCCGTTTGGGATCTCCCTTTATGTGGATCTGACAAGTAACCTGCATCTGCATAGCCAACCAAAATTGGTTTCGTATTGTTAGGGTAAAATAATCCTAAATCAATTGTTCCTTGAAGATAACGAAACACATGTTTAATTCCATTCCAGTGTCTTTTAGTAGGAGTCGAACTGAATCTTGCTAATAAATTAACAGCAAAAGATATATCCGGCCGAGTACAATTAGCAAGGTACATAAGAGCTCCAATTGCACTGAAATATGGTACTTCTGGACCAAGAATCTCTTCAGATTCCTCACATGGACGATACGGATCCTTTCGTACATCAAGGGACCTCACGACCATTGGGGTACTCAATGGATTTGATTTATCCATATTGAATCTCTTTAAGATTCTTCTTGTGTAATTTGATTGATGCACAAGTATCCCGCTTTGGAAGTGTTCAATTTGCAAACCGAGACAATACTTCGTTTTCCCAAGGTCTTTCATTTCGAATTCTTTCTTTAAGTAAGATATTACTTCCTGGATCTCTTCATTGGTCCCAATGATATTTAAATCATCAACATAGACAGCGATAATCACACAACCAGATGTTGTTTTCTTGATAAAAACGCAAGGGCAAAGCGGGTCGTTAATATATCCTTTTTGTAATAAATATTCACTTAGTCGGTTGTACCACATGCGTCCGGATTGCTTTAACCCATATAGAGACCTTTGTAATTTGATTGAATATCTTTCTCTGGGTTTTGAACTTGATGCTTCAGGCATTTTGAATCCTTCAGGGATTCTCATGTAAATATCAGTATCAAGCGATCCGTATAAATAAGCGGTAACAACATCCATGAGGTGCATATTTAGTTCTTCATAAACAGCTAGACTGATCAAGTATCTGAATGTAATTCCATCCATGACAGGAGAATACGTTTCCTCAAAGTCAATTCCGGGCCTTTGAGAAAAACCTTGTGCAACAAGTCGAGCCTTGTATCTCACAATCTCATTTTTCTCATTTCTCTTTCGAACAAATACCCATTTGTATCCAACAGGCCTCACATCTTCTAGTGTGAGCACTATAGGCCCAAAAACATTGCGTTTGTTAAGTGATTCTAATTCAACATCAATAGCCTTTTTCCATTCAGCCCAATCATGTCTATTTTTAACAGACCGTGGTTCAGGATCCCCATTATTTTCGTCCATAACATCGCATGCCAAACTGTAACAGAGTGCATCATCGATGTCCATATTTCGGTTCCATATTATACCTGTAGTGGCATAATTAATCGAAATTTCTAGATTTTCCTCATTGCGTATTTCTTCAGGAATACGTTCCTCCATATTGGGGTCATCTTGTTTCTCTGCTCCTTTTCTTTTTCGAGGATTTTTATCTTTGGAACCGAGTGGTCTTCCACGCTTCAGGCGTGTTGTGATTTCATGAGTGACTTTGTTTTCAATTTGCCCTTTTGGAATTTCAATTTGAGCAGGAGCATTTTCAGCTCGTATATGAGATTTAGTCACTCTCTTTGTGTCCGTAAATGCATCAGGAAGTTGATTTGCTACATCTTGTAAATGCAAAATTCTTTGAACTTTTCCTTCACAATCTTTTGTGTAAGGATCAAGATGCAATAATGTTGGTACACACCATGTAATTTCTCTTTCCAGCTGTTTTCTTTCTCCCCCTAATGCTGGGAAATTTTCTTCATCAAAGTGGCAATCAGCAAAACGAGCTGTGCAAATATTCCCAGTTTGAGGTTCAAGGTATTTAACAATAGATGGGCTTTCAAAGCCTACATAAATACCAAGACTTCTTTGTGGCCCCATCTTTGTTCTTTGGGGTGGTGCAATAGGCACATAAACAGCACAACCAAAAATCCTTAGATGGGATATATTTGGTTCTTGGCCGAATACAAGTTGCACTGGGGAGTATTTATGATATGCACTTGGTCTGATGCGAATTAATGCTGCAGCATGTAATATTGCATAACCCCATACCGAAGTAGGAAGCATTGTTCTCATTATCAATGGTCTAGCAATAAGCTGGAGGCGCTTGATCAATGATTCAGCCAGACCATTTTGTGTGTGAACATGAGCAACAGGATGCTCGACATCAATCCCAACTGACATACAATAATCATCGAATGCCTGGGATGTGAATTCACCGGCATTATCAAGTCTGATTTTCTTGATCGGATGATCGGGAAATTGAGCTCGCAATTTGATTATCTGAGCGAGTAATTTAGCAAATGCCATATTGCGGGTTGATAATAAACACACATGTGACCATTTGCTAGAGGCATCTATCAATACCATGAAGTATCGAAATGGTCCACACGGTGGGTGAATTGGCCCACATATATCACCTTGAATACGCTCAAGGAACATAGGTGATTCTGTTTCAACTTTTCCCGGTGAAGGTCTTTTGATTAATTTTCCAAGAGAACAAGATTTACAATGGAATATTTTTCCTTGAGGGATCTTCTGGTCCTTCAATGGATGTCCATGTGTATTTTCAATAATTCTCCGCATCATGGTTGAACCAGGATGACCTAGGCGGTCATGCCATATGGTAAATATTGGAGGTTTGGCAACTACCATATTTGATTCAATTGCACTTATATACGTAAAATGCAATCCTGTGTGGAGCATTGGTAGTTTTTCAAGTACGTATTTCTTCCCCGATTTATGCATTATAATAAACATATATTTCATGGCATTCTCAGTTGCAGACTGAGTATCAAATTCATGAGAATATATATCCTTGAAACTCAACAGGTTTCTTTTAGATCTTGGGGAGAATAAGGCATTGTTTATGGTAAACATGGTGCTATTTGGTAATGTAAAATTCGCTTTACCAACTCCTTCAATCAGATCTACAGGACCTGATATTGTATCCACACTGGCTTGTGTTGATTTTATGTTTGAGAAAAACTTTTTATCCTTCAATATTGTGTGTGTCGTTCCACAGTCGAGTATACAAAATTCTCCAGCTTCACGATTAGCTTTGTCCATTTGAAAAACTTTAACTAAAAACAAAACACAAATTTTGATAAGAAAGGTAATTAATTAAACATGAGCATTAGTCTATTACACACCTTAAAAATCATGACATATTCTAAAAAGAAAAGACAAACAAACATCGGATCATTGGGCTTCATTCCCAAAAGGAATTACATAATTCATATTAGTTTCCACTAGTCGCTTGTTCAGCAAAATCGCCAACTGTGTCAATGAAATCACCATTGAAGTCGGATGCTTCGAGATGAGTGGATTCGTTATTGTCAATAAAGTTGACTTCTTTCTCTTTCCCTTTCCCCTTCATGGACTCTTGGTAGAGTTTGCATAAGTGTGGTGGGGCTCGGCAAACTCTTGACCAATGCCCTTTAGTGCCACATCTGAAACAAGTGGTTTCAAAGCCTTTTGGGGAGATCATCTCTTTTCCCTTTTTAGAAGGGTCATCGTGGCTCTTCCCGTGTTGCTGTTTTTTATGATAGTAGTTAGCGGACTTATAAGAGGGATTATAACCACCTCGTCCACGTCCGTAACTACGACCACGACCTCGACCTCGCCCACGACCTCGGCCTCGCTCTCGACCCTGAAAATAGTTCTTGGGCTCAGGCTCGTCAGAGTTGATAGCGTTTGCTTCAGGAAGCGCTTTTGAGCCGGTCGGGCGAGATTGATGATTTTTCATCAGCAACTCATTATTCTTTTCTGCGATAAGGAGACAAGCAATTAGTTCAGAATACTTTTGAAAACCCCGTACACGATATTGTTGCTGTAGGGTTACATTTGATGCGTGGAAAGTAGAAAAAGTCTTTTCCAGCATTTCAGCGTCAGTTACCGTTACCCCACAAAATTTTAAGTGGGTCACGATTCTGAACATTGCAGAATTATAGTCTCCGACTTTCTTGTAGTCTTGGAACCTTAAAGCGGTCCATTCATCGCGAAAAATGGGGAGCATTACATCCCTTTGGTGATCGTATCTTTCTTTGAGATTTTTCCACAGCTCACTTGGATCTTTCACAGTGAGATATTCATTTTTGAGGCTTTCGTCAAGGTGTCGACGAAGGAAGATTAAAGATCTCGCCTTGTCCGTCCTTGACGATTCGTTTACCTCCTTGAGTGTCTCAAGAAGATTCATTGATTCCAAGTGCATCTCAATATCCACTGTCCAAGGCATGTAATTATTGTCAGTGATATCAAGAGGGCTGAATTCAAGCTTCACAAGATTTGACATAGTGGTAACTAACATGAAAATAAAATAATTCATTAGATTTAATTCAAAATATAAAAGTCTACAAATATTGTAAATAATAAAGCAAGATACATGAATACAACCATCTTAAAGGAAAAATAAAATTCCTCCGGTGTAATATGAAAAATGAAAATACTAACATTAAATACAAGGATCATTATGGCTATAAAAACTAACATTAGTCTAGTCATTTTTCGGCTAAAACTTGGAGAGAAAATATGAGGTAGAATAAGAGATGTGAATTTTGTATGGTTTGATAAACTTGTATTTATAGTGTAAAAACTAGCCGTTTATAGCCGTTATATAGCCGTTGGAAATACACAAACATAATGTAATTAAATGCTATAATTAGGTTATTGATGATATGTCATAAAATGAGATGTAAAAATAGTCAAACATTATACATATATAATATTAATCATAAGCATATTGAAAATGAAGTAGTTAAAACTAATCTCAATAATATCATTTTACTATAAGGTGGCAGAGCCTCCTGTATATAATAATTTGATATTACTTGAAGATAAATTTTTTTTTTAGATGTAAATCACATCATTTTATTATAAGGTGGCATAGCCTTCCATTGTATAATAATATGATGTTATACATAAGAAAGTTAAATATTATAAATCATATTACCATAAGGTGGCAAAGCCTCCTGTGTATGGTAAGATGATGTTATTCATAAGAATAATTAATTATCATAGATCCCATCACATTACTATAAGGTGGCTCCCCCATCACAACGATAATAATAATTATAAAATTTTGTTTAATATACCGTGTTCTGAGCTTACCGTAGAGTGATCGTGCTGATAACGTGTTATAAATTCACTAACTTTGCACCTTGAATTTAAGTGGTAAGAAATTTGGTGAGTGGTGTGTTTTTATGGAAAAGATGATGGAGAGAAAGTAAGATGTGAGTGAGATAAATGTAAGTGTAGAAATGTGAGAGGTGAATTTATTCATCCACTTAGGGCGGTATTTATAGGAAATTTGGAGCATACAATTGTTGACTAATATTGTGTGAAAATAAATGAGCATTTCACATTTATTCATAACAGTTATGTATATATATATCAAAGATATTTTAATCCTATATTGTTTTTTTCTTTACCGTAATTGGTTTCCTTTTTAAATATTTACAACGGCCGGCCCGTCCCATGCCAAGTTCAATTTGTGGTAGGTTTGCTACCGAAGGTCCGTCAGGGACCCTAAACTAAGAATAATATTGAAATCTTCATCAGAATGATTTAGTTTTAGAGCTTTAAATAAAACTAAACTATTAATTTTAAATTTTATTTTGAGAGTCGGAAAATTTGAGTTTTTTTTTTTTTTTTTTTTTAACTATAAGCGTGACCCTATTTGGCCTCTCTACAAGCCCAATCTCGTGCCCACCTTCCTTTAAACGATATTTTTAAAACATGAAGCAACAATAGAATCTTCTGGAAAAAAAGAATTATGTATAAGAATTAGGGGCTCGGTTCCCTAAATATATTGGGCATGCCGTTTTACCGTCTAGCCTATATCTATACATAATCACAGGATGGGAACCCTAGCTCACCCTAGGCAAGAGACGGGCTTTTCTTGAATGTAGAGTATGATTTGGTTTCGAAACTACATTATATCCTCTATAAATTAATAACGTGACTATTAAATAATTTTATTACAGTAGTTACTAATTTATCAAGAATTAATTTAATGGTATTCTTCACAATTGATCGAGACAAGACGTTCATATGATCTAATCGAGGTTATTACTTTATCAAGAATACTTTAACTAAATTTTTGTGTTTGTATAATTTGTTTAATTCTTCAACAAAACATATAAATATTCTTAACCTTATACATACATATGTAGATGTAAATTTAAGGGTTGTATTTGTTATTTCGCATAAATTTGAGTATTGAAGTTAATAATGTACAGCAGAAAACAGTGGTCTATCTTTCTTGCATTGCATGGCTCTTGGTTTGAGGCTTCAAGCAATAAATATTTGATGGGCCTACTTCTCTGCTGATCTTCTGCTCATCAACTTGCTTCATTTTAATGCATCGAATCATCCTTTAAATTCGTATTCGATGTACGGAAAACCTGTGGGTACGGCGCCAGCTAAGACAGACATGAAAGGTTCGATTCTTAAACTTCATATGATATAAATCTATAATACACACCTTAACCAAGTACCCAGTATCTTCTTTAAAGATCATTATATAATATTATTCATCACGTAGGGTATGATGATATAACAAAGTGATAATATACAAAAATCTCACAGAAAACAATTAGGCAACAAACTTGTTCACACATTTTTTGGTAATACTTGTATGTTGTTTGGTGATATATGTATAAACGGTGTATGTATGACCACTGTAAGCAGTAACATATCTTTAAGCACGTCACTAATATATTACGAAGTCACAGTGTGTTCTGAAGCGCATTGACGTTTTGTAAAACTCATTATTGTTGATTAATCTGGTTGGGTATCATATGAAAGTAAATATTTGTATATTTTACATGTTGCAATCAAATTGCATTATAACATGTGTCTCAATTTGTCTTTCGCGGCTATATTTTAACTTGATTATCTTATTCTCCTAATATAAGTTTACAATATGCAACATAGTGATGATGCTATCATAGCTGACTCCGAGATACATTGTTGTGTCGGTTTTTATACCGAGTCTCGAAATACTCTTAGCACAAGAAACAAGTCTACAACGACGCCTATAGCGATGAAGAACCTACACATATTTTTTAAAAACTTTAAGACCTTTAGTCGTTGTAGGTCTTAAAAGATGAGGATATTGAAAAATGTTCTACGACTTATACTCCTAATCTTATTTTTGGATGGCGAAAATTCTCAACGATGTAATTTTTTTTCCGCATAAATAGTCAAGTTTTTCATTAACGATCTACTAACTCTCAACCATAAAATTTCACATGGCAATTAATCGTGTCTAAATGTTTTCCAATATATGTAAGAAAATATGCATTGCAGTGAATGTCAAAAGGGGTCATCTATGCACATGCACAACGTATGTGAATGCAAAAGAATTTTTGGTACAATAATTGTAGAGAATAATTGCATGTAAAAATAATTAATTGTAGTATCGAAGTTATTATTTTACAGAGAAACAATACAAACGTATAATTAATCGATTTTATTAATTTATCAAATATTATCTTTAATTTCAAATCATCATCCTTGTCATTTGCTACTAAATATAATAAGTAATAGAAAAATAAATTGGTTCCTTTTTCTTTCTTGTACAATTAACTCAACTCCTTGAAATTAAGTTCATTTCCCATTATATAACAATCAGTTTATAATATAATTTTCATTAACTGCTAGAGTTGAAACTTCCAAGTAAGAGAGATGTTATTTTGTGGCCAAAAAATAATTTTATATATAAAAAAAATTATTAAGTATATAGTTTAAACTCTAAGGCACTAATTAAGAGGTTGGAAGTTGAAACAATCAACGATTTTTGTATATATGTATATAGTTATACTTTATTTGGCTAGCATAGAAGAACTAGAAGTTATGTAATTAAAAATAATTAACCAAACCCATGTTTCTTGCAACTTTCCACAGTCAAAACCAGCTCATTGGACGCTGTTAAAATCTCCCAACATCTCTCAAGAACATCTATTTCCATGGAGTCAAACAAAATCTATCTTTGACATTCACATTGCAAAAGTATACGTGAAGTAAGCAGAGATATATATAATTATATATACATATATGAATATAAAAAACAGTTCATGTTGTGCAGCATCGAAGGTCAAGCAAGTTCAGCCCACTATGTTTAAATAAGTCCTCTCAAGATATATATATATATATATATATATATATATATATATATATATATAATATATGAAATTTCCTTAGAAGTTGCAACAAAACAAAATCCCATATTAAATATCCGGAAAATCTGACACCATTTGAAATTAATAAAATGGAGTGTGGATTGAACATGTGAAGTAAGCATAAAAATATGTTAATGATAATTATGTGGCATTACTTATCGTGACTCGTATTGTCTGCACACCTGATAGAATAATACTAATCAGAGAAATTACAATAATATAAATTTATTTACTTTTTTGGTCAAATATGTTTATTTTATAATTTTACTTTTTTTTTTTCAATCGATACAACAAATTTTGGTACTTACAATAGGAACTTGTATAATTATATTTAACTTTGTCATTCGTAGTAGCTCAACAATGTATATATATAGTCCCTTAAATATTTATGTGAAATTAAAGGACCCCTCTTTAATGGGAGAAGATGCCCTAATGCATTGAAACGCCAAAATTGTACACTGTATATTAATTTAATTAATTATATAAGTAATATCATGTTATTATAATTATGTGTGTCAAGATTCTGTCAAGTGGGAATTAGGGAAAGGAAAGAGAGAGGTAGTGAGAGATTGTACGGATTAATTGACGACACTATTCGTTTCAGACATGTATTATCATGGGACAAAGCACTTCTTAATTAATACTTATGTTGATTGTATTATGACAAACATATATATATATATATATAGTATATGTCTATATATATGTGTGTGTGAACGATGTTTTACGAATTTATACCATCAAATATGTACGCATTTTGTTTCGTCTATGATTGTATTATCGAGGTATTATCATTTGACTTCCACAAAATACACTAATTATATATATATATGGTCCTATAGATATAATTTATAAAATCACTAGGGATATTTGGGTACAAGTTCACCGAGCTAACGGTTACGAATGCATTGTACTTTTTCTTTTGTAACGTATATAAATTGTTAGATTTTGTTTTTACCTCTCGGGTGAATTTTTTTTTTTTTTTTTTGTAACATATACAAATTGTTAAAGAAAAATGTGAAGTTTGAAAAACTTAGTAATTTATAAAGCATAAACAAACATATATAACTGAATGATATTGTCTGAAATTGAGATTGGGCTCACAAGACAATGAGCCTACAAGGTCTAAATGAACCGTCATTAATAGATATCGGGCTTACACACTCACTGAGTGATTATGAATGAATAAATAATTATTATGACTAATTGTTAATCAAAGCGAGCTAATGTGCTTGCGAACTCATTTAATGACTAAAACTCATTAGGTCATTACTTACTCGTGGTATAAATATAAAGCTGTAAGCTAATCCAACAAAATTCCTCTAGAGAGAAATCGCCTACTCTCTCCCCTAGGGTTTATGCAAGTTTCTCTATTCCCCTGTATGTGAGAGAGTCGTCATCCAAAGTACATCGAGGATGAACAAAGTATTCCGACGAGGTGCTTTCTGAGTTGCAAAGTGCAGAGTTCCCGCAATATCGTGAATGAAATAGAAGTTCGACACTTTTCGAGCTTTGATCCAAACTACATAGTTAGAAACCGCACACATCCCGAGGAGGAATCGGTCAGATAGTCCAAGTGGCAAAAGTCGCATAAGTTTGACAAATTCAAAACTGTTATTTTCGTGATTAACGTTTTAGTCTATATCAAGGTGTTAAATTTCTCGATTTTCCATGGAAATATCGACCGATTTTTGTTTTTCGAGGATATACGAAAGGAAAACCCTTTTGTTTCGCTGGATTTTTACCATTTTTCACGAAATTCACATGGGCACGTGGGTGGAGTTCGCACAAAATCATATTTTTTGGGAGATTTCGGGAAAAATACCAATTAAACTTTCGGCAAAAGTAATTTAACTTAATATTATACACTTCAAATAATATTATACATTTAACATACATATTAACTTCACCTAACATACATATACACTTGATACACATATTCATTTAATATTATACACTTCAACTAATATTAAATTTGTTAACATACATATACAATTTACATGCATATTCACTTAAAATTGCACTTAATTAACATACATACTCGCTTCACATAATAATTTGACTTAATATACACTTCAACTAATAAAGAGACTTAATATTATACATTTCACCTACATACTTAAGTTTCGAATGTGTTTTGTTGTATACAATTATGTCTTGTATTTATTAAATATGTAGTTTTGAACCTATATAAATAACTTGCTTAAATACTCAAATATTTTTACAAACTATCCGTCGATAACCCCATCGGCATGCGGTATGCCCATGCAAAATCATACGGTATACATATGCGGCATGCGGTATGCCCTTTTTTTACGATTTGCCCATCGACATACCCATCAGCAAGCGATATATCCGTAAAATAAAAAAATGCAAAACGACATCGGCAAGTGACATTTTAAACCTTGGTCTATATTATTTGTTCAAGGATATCTCGAGATTTCCGCCTTAGGATTGAGATAAAAAATAATAAGTACGTAGAAAATAAAAATAAAAAGTACGTAGAAAATAAATAAAAAACAACAATAACAACTGAAATAAAAAATAACAAGTACATAGAAAATAAAAAATAAACAATAGAATATAAAATAATGTCAGAAAAATTTAAATTAGTTGTTCCAATTTGAAAGCTAAACGATAGAATTTAGTTCACAAAGTCAAACTTCAAGCTCAAAATCCACTCGTATTATTTTCGATTTCATGAATCTCGAGCACCTCTCTTTGTGATGTCATCAAGGATTTACACTTTCGGATTATGGATATGGTCGTTGCTCACTTGCTCTAGAAGTCATTGTTAAAAAAAATCAGCAGTAGATATTTATGACCACTTTCACCGCAAGTAAAAAAATAATGCATATTATATATTCGACGAGTATTCATCATCGGGAAAATAACCGGTGATAAAATAATGTTCCATTGACAAATTAATTAACTTCTTCTTTAGAAAAATGGGATTTAATGACAAGAATTTAAATGCTGAACTGTGATACTTCTGTGTTTTGACTTTTAAATTGTGAATATTGCTGTTGACACAGTCAAAGCGACTAATTCCTTTAAGCATTATATGAAGCAGCTAAGCAGCAAATGCAATTATACCTTGTACAAAATGGTACGTCAAACGAGTGAATGTTGTGTCCAATAAATCAAAGATAAAAATAAAAGGAGGTCGAGAAAATATTTTTATTTTTTTAAAAAAAACGTGACACGCTACGCTGTCATTAACTGTCATGGACTAGGAGAAATGATTGTAGGGTTTAGTTTTATCTTTTAAAGAGCAGCTTATTAATTAGGGTTAGTTTCAGTCAAAACTCAAAAGTATCTCATGTATTAAAAGAAATTAGATAATTATCTGAGCAACATTCTATTATAAATCACGAAAAAGGATAATTTTTTAAAGGGAAATTTGTGGCGAAAATCATCGAAGTCACTAAATTTTTGCAGATAAATCACTACTGTCTATTTTTTGCGGCAAAAATCACTAACGTCATCAATTGTTTGCAGATAAGTCACTACCGTTAATTTTTTGCGGCAAAAATCATCAAAGTCACTAAATTCTTGAAGATAAATCACTAACGTCTATTTTTGCGCCAAAAGTCACTAACGTCAGTCTATCCTTACAAATGTTATATGGCAACGTTAAATGACATATGTATGACAAGTCTACATGGCATTCATCAGTTGTCTCCAACAACGAAAACGCGCATTAGTGATAGCATTATTTGAAATAGAGATTTTTACGGCAATTATACCATAAAATCTTAAAATTAATTTTTATCGTGGCCAAAATTCTAAAAACACAAAAAAAAAAATCCTACCATATCTTCCAATTTTTCCCAAAAATTTTATCGTGGCGGCGAAAATACCCAACCTTTGGCCATATTCTCCGATAGGTACCCAACCTCAATAAATGTCGGTGAAAGTACCTAACGTCAAACTTTTGTTGTTGACCAACTAACGTCGTTAGACACCTACCTACATAGCTGTTAGGCTGTCTCATGTGGCATGCCATGTGACACAAGCCGCCACGTGGCCAAAGGTTTAATTGCGGCAAAAATACACACCCTTTGGCCACGTGGCGGCTTGTGCCACGTGGAACGCCACATGAGACAGCCTAACAGTTACGTAGGCAGGTGTCTAACGGCATTAGTTGGTCGGCAACAAAAGTGCGACGTTAGGTACTTTGACCTATATTTATTGAGGTTGGGTACCTATCGGAGAATATGACCAAAGGTTGGGTACCTATATTTTTTTTAGTGTTTTTAGAATTTTGGCCACGATAAAAATTAATTTTAAGATTTTATGGTATAATTGTCGTAAAAATCTCTATTTTAAATAATGCTATCACTAATGCGCGTTTTCGTTGTTGGAGACAACTGATGAATGCCATGTAGACTTGTCATACATATGTCATTTAACGTTGCCATATAACATTTGTAAGGATAGACTGACGTTAGTGACTTTTGGCGCAAAAATAGACGTTAGTGATTTATCTTCAAGAATTTAGTGACTTTGATGAATTTCGCCGCAAAAAATTAACGGTAGTGACTTATCTGCAAACAATTGATGACGTTAGTGATTTTTGCCGCAAAAAATAGACGGTAGTGATTTATCTGCAAGAATTTAGTGACTTCGATGATTTTCGCCGCAAATTTCCCTTTTTTAAAATAGTGAGTCACGCACTTACGATATACCAAGGTAGGGGTGAAAGTGGATAGGATAGGATAGGATATGGGCATGTTGACTAACCGTATCCACATATGTGGATATAAAATAATTGTATCCATTAATCATTTTTATTTTCGATTATCCAATTTAAATGCGGTTAGCGGTTAACGGATCGAATTGGTTAATTTAAGGCGGATAGCGGATATTATCCAATTAATTTTGCTGGTGAAAAAATAAATACATCATATATAAAAATATAATAAGAATAGTGAAACATAAACATTCAAAAATATAATAAATAATATTTCATAAATAACCAAAGTACCAAACTATATTTGCATAACATAAGAGACCACAAAATCATATGGTCTAACACTAATATTAGCTACATATTCTAAACATACAAATATGAATACAAACGATTATTAAAAAGTCAAGATGAAATCTAAATTATAATAAAAACTATATTCAAACAACAAAGGACATAGTAGGAATATAACCTACCTAGGTTAATATAAGGGACAATCCAATCCACCGATAGCACTAATAAAATAAAATAAAAAATATTTATATAATATATATTTAATTAATTATTTTTTATATTTAAAATATGGTTGCGGTTAAAGCGGATATCCAATTTAATTGAAAAATATAACCATTAACCAATCCAATTCTGAAAAGCAGTTGCGGATATCCATAACCATATTAAGCGGTTGATTAAAAATGGATAAAAATGCGGATATTTCGTAGCAGAGCGAATAGGATACGGTTGCGATTAGCGGATGGCGGATAAATATTTCACCCCTATACCAAGGTATTAAATTGATCGAATATCCATTCGCATGCCCTTTGAAAATCTTTTTTCAAGGATATACGAAACGATATATCCATCTGACATATCCATCGATTTACCTATGAGATACACATCAACAAGCGATATATCCGTAAAATGAAAAGTGCGAAACGAAATCGGCAAGCGGTATTTAAAACCTTGTGATATACTGATATAGTCTGATAGTTAAATCAATTAGTCGTTCTATAATGTGTTATATATATAACTAATTTTAGATGATCGTTGAATGCTATTAACCTGCAGTACGAGATAAGCTTAATAAAAATAAACTAATATTTTATTTACTTATAGTATTTATGAAAGAGAAATTCCATGTTCTCTCTCCCGAAGCAGTGTGAGCTTTTTCAAGCTTTCCAAAGTGTAAAAACCATGCAAACATTTTTCAAGTTAGAAAGGTTGTTTTGTTTCTCTCAAAATGGTCCTTTATTCAACTCTCATATCCCTTGCATGTGCCTGCTGTCCATGACATGTTAGACTTTTATGTAAAAGTGTCAATGTCACAAAACAAATTATATATCACTCTCAGACAATATCATATCATATATATATATATATATATATATATATATATATAGTTTCATACACATTAAAAAACTGTCAAGTAAATTATAAAAAGAAAACTGGGAGCTAGGCTCTAATTAGATTTCAAAAGAGGGTCAATTTTCATATAGACAACCATGTATATATTATATCGATATATGTGATCTGTGTGTATTACTGAGGTCAAATTTAACAGTGCCATTCCCAGTTCCCATCTCATCTCTACTTGAATTTAACTATTCATTTTTAAATTCAAGTATAATAATTCAATCAGGTAAAAGTTATTAAATAGTATATTGTGCAATATGTTGGATAAAAATGTTACAACATCAGTATAAAATACCGTTTTGACATGTAAATCGTTTGCCGTTATCGACGGATCAATAGTTTGCTGATAAATAAATTTATCGATGGAAAAATTATAAAATTTATCAATTGTCGTTATAGAACTTATCGATACTTATCGAAGGATTTATTGATGGAAAACCTATGAAAATATTTTCATATCATACATATTTACACTCAAAACATAATATAAAATACTAATGTCACAAAACATAATAATACGTCACTTTCCGTTATCCAATTACGTAGATTGATGCTATTCACTATAATAAATTCCAATCACCAAATATATTATGTGATGTTAGTAGTGTACCAACATGTCCTTATTAACTCAATAGAGTGGCTAAAGTAACTCTTTTCTGCCCACATCGGCTATAGAGCTCGGTTAATTTGCATGGACTGTGTGCTCAAAGTCAAGCCTTTAAGGAGTATGCAAGTAAGCAATACCATGCAAACAGTGTATATATAATATATATATATATATATATCAGTTATAACTCTCTCTCTCTCTATCTACTATAACGCGGTTTTGGAGCCTGCGGGACAGGGAAAATACAGCTGTGTTGTTGAGTTATATTATATAAGGACAAATATATATATTGTATGTTTATATATATATATCTATCTGCATGACATACCTATCTATTCTGAATATCCAATTACGCGTGCTATAATTATATTTTGTTGTTTCTTGCAAAACAGCTGAGCCTAGAAATTAGATAATTTATTAACATAATTGCAGATCCTGGAAGCTGCCTATATTTATTTAGAATCCTATGTTCATAAAACTATGATCACATATGATCAAGTATAATGAGACTGAGAGATATTGCCTTCCAACACAAAAATGATTCCTAAAGTAGAAATTATATCCTTTTCCGCAACAAAAATATTCAAATTATTTAAAATAAATGGTATTTTTATAAATTTTAATTACACTGATCAAATAATTAAAATCATAAAATTTACGTTTTTAATTGATTCCGCCTTATGTGTTTCTGATATGATGTTGAATATCTTAAATTAATACTCGTTTTTATTCTATTTCTAGTTTTTTTAAGTTCAAAACTTTGATTTAAGACGCAAGTTTGAATAACTAAACGGTATAACTGAAATATGTGTGCGAAAAATCAAGAAAAATATAAATTTTACGATTTCAAATATTTATTAAGTGAAATTAAAATTGTAAGAATCTATAAAATATTATTATAAATAATTTTCTTATTTATATTCTTTTGAGAATCACTTATATGCTCTCAAATTATTATTGTCTTTCTATAAAGGGAAAGATAAAATTTAAAGTTAAAAATGCAGGGTTGTCAAGTTGGGGAAAGTGTGTGTGACTTGTTGGGTAAGTCAGAAACTCTCTAGAACAAGCATTCAATATATAAAAACACTATTGTTTTGCCCTTTTACTTTGAATCTGATTGGAGCATGTGGGTTACAGGTCGCAATGTTCACACACACCTGCATTATTTCCTTGGAATATTCCGACCCTTTTTAACTCCTAATTATTCATTTTATTATTTATATCTATCCAAGCCTAGTGATTAATGAGGATACAACTGAGATTCCCAATTTTAGTTCATACATATTCACCTTGCTGATTTTGGAACCATTTTTAACTAAAATTATACCTTAATATATACTATGATTGCCAAGTAGTGCTAGTTAGACCTTTGACTATAGGGACAGAAAGCTTTTAAATTTGGAAAGATATATATTCACATATAATTTTTTCTGAAAGAGTTAGAGATCACTCATTTATGAAACCGTTTCAAACTGATAAAAAAACTCTCAATAGGAAAAAACAAAAAAACGAGAGAGTAATATCTAAAGAGTATTTAGCATTTAATTTTATATATAAAAAAAATTAAGTTATCCCTGCGAATATGAAAATGTAACTCCGAACCAGCAAACACAAGTTGTCGTATTTAAACGTAAAATAAGATAATTTTATCTAATCTAATCTAAATATAATTTTCATGAAGTTGATGATTAGATGATTAGTATATATATATAGGGAAACTTCAATCTGTATGTCCGGTAGAGCATGTGTTTTCGAAAAAGTACTCGAGTTTGTTAAATTACAAAACTATGCCTCCAACACACTTTTTGTCTTTACATAAACACTTCAAAATATGTTCCAAAAACTGTTAATGTAAATATAAATACTTTTTGTCTTTACATAAACACTTTTAGGACATAATTTTGTAATTTAACAAATTTAGATATTTTTTAAAAACACATGTTGTCCGAGCATACAAATTAAAGTTTCCCTATATATATATTCCACTTAATTCTTATATAGAAATAAATGAGACTTGAGACTCTAAGGGGACGGTTATCCCCTTTAAACTTCGGTGTTCAAAATTTATTTTTTATCGTTAAAGTTTATTAACTTCTCAGAATTTATATCCTAGATCTTTAAGTCTATGTAAGTATGAGCCGTATTGAATATTGGTCACTTTAAGGATGATCTAGTAGAGCTAAATATAACCCTAAATTTACTGCCGTGTCGTTTTCCAAAAACAAGCAAGCAGGGAACAACATACTCAAAGACTTTCCATCTCAATCTAATAATAAAATTTTCCAACCACATGATGGAGCAAAGGGCATTTCAGTCAATTCTCTTCACTCTTATTTATTTTCTTCACATGAACTAGAAAAGATCTGTCACGCATTATCATTATATTATTATTATTATTAAATCACATTCACAGCCGCGAGAGAGATCTCAAACCCTTCCACTCCATACATATCTATAAATACAAACACCTCCTTCTCATCAACCTCTCGGCTTCTCACTCCCTCTATACACAACCCTTTTCAAAGAAAATATATATACATATATATAGTTCCGACAAAGCTGTAGCGACGTTCCGGCGACAACAGACATGGTGAAGAGCGAAAAGACGGTCAAGATTGAGCAAAACCCGGCTCCGAACAAGCCGGCCAGCGGCCAAAGCAACGGCCTTTCGACATCGAGCCGGGGAAAAAGCAGCAGCAACATGAACAAGAAGTACAAGGGAGTGAGAATGAGAAGCTGGGGCTCCTGGGTGTCGGAGATCAGAGCGCCGAACCAGAAGACGAGGATTTGGCTCGGCTCGTACTCGACGGCCGAGGCGGCCGCGCGGGCCTACGACGCCGCCCTCCTCTGTCTGAAGGGCTCCAAGGCCAGCCTCAACTTCCCCCTCGCCGACACGGCCATGATGATCCCCCGCGACGCCGTCCTCTCCCCCAAGTCCATCCAGCGCGTGGCGGCCGCTGCAGCCGCGAACGCAAACGCAAGCGACACCGGATCGTACTCCTCCTCCTCCTCGTCCCCGTCAACGTCTTCTTCGTCCTCGGATTACTACCAGATTGAGCAGGACGCGGTGAGTGTCGCGGATCAGTGCTACGTGGTCCACGATCATCACGAGCAGCAGCCAATGGCTGCGATTGCGGCGTGGTGCGACGATCAGTTCGTGGACGGTCTGGATCAGTTCTACTACTCGCCGATATGTATTGACCATGATCAGATGATGATGTTCGATCCTCAGATGCTGATGGACGATCCTTACGAAGAGAGCGACATTCCACTGTGGAGCTGAGAATCGATCGAAAGAGAAAGACACACAGCAAAGTTTCCAAAATCACCATTCTTTATTTATTTTGAAGATCTTCTTCTTGGCTCTTGCTTAAAGATATTACTGACAGTGACCCAAAAGTATATTTTTGTTACACCATTATATTATATATATTATTGTTACGTTATAGCAGCAGGGTGAAGAAAAAGAAAGATCGTTCACGACCCTTGTAATTGAGACGAGTCTTTGAATTTTTTTTGGACTTGCTCATGTGGGTACATTACATTTAAATATATAATGTATTTTTATTTATCATAAAGTATAAATAAATGAAGGTTTCGTCTTGTATTTGTTGTGTATGATGGTCTTGCGTGTAATAATTCGAGATTATATTGAAATTACATTCAGCCATCAGTCTTTTTCATTAGTAATTAAATTTAGTTTTTTAATTTTCATTTTCATTTTTCAGACTTTTTTTTTTCAAGGCTTAAAATGGAAATGCAAAAGTACATGTATAGAATTATTAATGCAAACCTTCATAAGAACTTTGACGCGCTATTTTTAGTTTATATTCATAGCTTGTGGCAAGTACTGTATAATATATATATATATATATATATATATATATATATATATATATTGTCAGAGACTATGTCCCAGGAACGAAGCACAGAGCTCATAGAAACTTGAATCCATTTGTATAGTAGATTCTTGTTAAGAAAAGAAAATGCATATATGGTCTTTCTTTTGTTATATAGAAATTAGAATAGACTAATAAATAAGTAAGTAATTTAATTCATATTTCCAAATATTAAATCTAATTGAATCTTACAGGATACTTCAGTTCAGTTGGTTTGGTTGGGAGAGTAGGGTGTTTCCGAACAAGTTTCCTTAAACAAGATTAAATAGAATATATATATATATATATATATATATATATATATATTTCGAATATACTTTTACGACTTACATGTATGAGCACAACATATAGGCAAGTTACATGATATATGTAACACACATGTTATATATTCACTGATATATATTCGACTAAACAATAATATTATAAATGACCATCATCACTTTTATAGAGGATAATCGCCACAAACACATGATTTTGATTAAAAATTACATTTAATTACTACTTAAATTTAAAAATTAACGATACAAAAATTATTTAATTCACAAAAATGTAATATAAAACTATCTTAAACGGGACATGACACGATAAGAAATCATGCCAGATCATGTAGGTAGAATACTTTTGGATTGATCGCGGTAAAATTATTCAATTTCAATGATATATACATTTAAATACTTTTATGCGAACTTTAATGATAAATATACATAATTTTACGTTTTTATTGATCAATTTATTTTTCTTTGTTAATTTCTATTTTAAATGTCTTGTGGTAAGCCACGTCGTACAGTTGGTTCTTTTGATGTGGCATAACACGTCAACTAGTTTATAATATATTTTTATTTATTAATTTTTCACCTTACATATTAAATTATAATTTTAACTAAAATATAATATTTTACAGTATTATATTTTTTTATAAAATATACAGTGTGACTGCTTGCAAATAAATTATAATTCTATTTTACAAATAATATCTGATTAATTAGTAGTCAAATGTAGTTATTTCTGGCAAGTGGCTAGTCCCACCCAACCCAAGTCCCAAGGAAGAAAAAAAAAAACGAATCCTATGATATCAGATACAATTATATTGATGTGACAATTTGATATACACGTAACAAAATTAAATCATAATCATCCTATACATATAACATATTACATAAATACATATAATACGCTCCTTCATATATTCGCTCATTCGCTGATTAGATTTTTATATTGTCTTCACAAGGGAAAGCTTTTACTGAAAAGAATAAATGCGAAGCAATGATTTTCTGGTTTTCGGGATATTGATAAATGTAAGTATATTTGAATAATAAATCCAAGTGCATAAAGTCTGGTGAGAAATATAAGGTGGCATTTGGTTAACTCGTTTGGGAAACTAGTTTTGCAAATTGGTTTAGAAAACTAATCTGCGAGTTTAGTATACCAAATCAGTTTGAGAGTTTGATTTTTGAAATACTGTTTGGTTAGTTTTTTGTTAATCTGGAGTTAAATATAAATGAATTTTTTTTTGCAATAAAACACAATTTATGTTATTAAAAAGAAAGTATGTTTTATTTGAAAGTAATATATATTAATACTATGGCTAAATTTTTTTTGCTATATAATATAAAAATTATTCATATTTCATGACTTTAATTACATGTTTAAATGATGTAATATAAAGTAGTAAATATTCCGTTCAAGAGTTTATATCATTGTAATTAAGTTAGTAATAATATGCATAATTTAAGTATATTTGTTAATATGATAGTAATATCATTAAAATTTATTAGTATATAGAAAAATAGTTGTAATAATTTATTATATAAGTTAACTTCATAGTTATAGCTTATTATAAATAGTACAATAATATTATAGAATTATAATATATTAATATTGTTTTAATTTGTACTATTGAGTTGAAGACCAAAGACAAAAAACAACTTCAAGTCGTTTTCTGTTTTCCTTCATTAAAATTTTAGTGGTCTGCGAGACCGGTCTCGCAAAACAGAGACAACTGGCAACCAAACCTTGTCTGCGAAACCAATATGACACTGTTTGAAACCAAAATCAGAAACTGGTCTCGGAGACCATAACCCCCTAAATATCTAGTCAACTGGTTTTGATTTTCTAAAATATGATGTTATGCAAGCTAGTAGCCTGGTTATGAACTTATGATCATCTAAGAAGACATTCTAGAAGATGTAATTTGCAGAAGAATTAATTCTAAATTTTGGAGAATAATAAATCGAGAAAAAAGATGAACAATTGTAACATTTGCTTTAATTTTCGCATTCGATTCTCCTCGTTATGCATCAAGCTGAGAGGTCTCGGACTGTCATTAAAGACGAGTTGTTATGCCTTTTTGAGAATCACTGTGAATATGATTAATCCTTCTCTTTCAATTGATACAACATTTAAGAAAGTTATTGGTTTTGATTAATAAATTCTTTATTTTAATATGTTTAATTGAGCGTTTTAATTTAAAGCGAGTTCACTCCTAACTAAACTGAACTAGCACTCTTTCATATGGACTTGGGATTTAACTGATCCGCTCACAAAGACACCTATAATAATTAAAATAAATCCTCTCCATAAGTGTAATTCATATATGGTATAATTGACCAATTATAATCTTATATCATAGTACTAGCAACTAAGATCAATGCCAAATTAGTTCCCTTGCCACATTAGTTTCTCTACCAATGGCAGTATTAATCTATGTCAATTTTGTCGAGACTTTTGTTTGATAGCATAATTTATAGAGAATATGTCCGAGATTTTAAAACTCTAACCGTTTAGAGCATGTGAAAATGTTTCAAAAAAATATGGTAGCAATGCCATGACCAAAATAATATTATAGTTATCTATGTTGTCAATTACTAGAGTATCTTAGCATATGCTACTTTCATTATTTAGTTTGCTATATATGGTATATCATTATCACACTTTGTTACCGCTTATCTAAAACACCCTTGTTTGTAATAGCTTCTATTATGTATTATTTATGTAAGTGAATTTTTTAGGTAGTCGTGATTGGTTAAATGGTGAAAAATAAAAGGACAAGTTATTGATACGTTTATTATATATTGCGAATTAGTTTTAAGATAAAAACTCATGATAGTTAACATAGTCTCAGTGTCATTAAACCTAACAGAAACCCAAAGTAAATAGATCAAATGAGTCACCGTAAATAAAAAAAAAAAAAGAGAGAGAGAGAGCAGAAGAAGAACATGTTACGAATTTTGGAGGGAAAAAATATTAACAAGTTACCCCAATTATTAACATTTGATTCTGAAGTGTAACTTAGTACAATACTTGACAAATACATATTTTGTTCGGAAATCATGTTTATAACGTTTTTATAGCGTTTTTCTCGTATCAGACCGAATTGTCACCCTTAATTTATAGCGTTTTTATCCGATATTCTTTTCCCACCTACTTCTGTATTCTTAACAAAGTCCCTACCAACAAAACCTTAATACTTTACAATGCAACAAATGGAGCCAAAAGACCTATAAAAGAAAGAAAAAACATAAATGATTGACATAGTATATGCATTGAACTTCCAAGCTTTACCCAATCGTAATGTTTATTATATGTAAAAGAAAACCAAAATATAATCTTGTTAATTTGACATCATTGGGACACGTAGCTCAAGAATTCAAAGACCTCCTATACAAATGTATCTATGAATATAATTGCCACATGATATGTTCTAATTTTTTTATTTTTTTTAATCGAAATATGAAGAAAGATCTTGAAGGGTATGGGGTCACATTCTTGTGTTTTTTTTTTTTTTTTTACTGCTCAATCTGCATTGTATTTGGTCCTTATTTATGGGCCATTTTGCCTTTGAGTTTGGGAATTTGTGCAATCAAATATAGGAGTGTGGACTGATTAAGACCACCAAATTTGAGTATGATATGGGCCCATCTTGATTTACGGGCCCACATTCAAGCACTTTTGTCTGTTTTTGGAGCACATGGTAGCTCGTGCTAAACGACACACTGCTCGGAGGACACATCATGTGATCTTAGAGCTAAACAGCAACAATCAATCCGACATTAATTTCAAATTAAGCCTTAATTTAATGCCTTAATTTTTTCAATTAGAATAAATTAGCTGCCACGTTGGAGGTCTCCACTTTATTCAATTTGATGACCTTATTTGTATTGTAAGAATGGAATTATCAAAGGCGCACAAAATTTAAATTGAAATTTTATTATCAGTTTGTTCTGTAAACTTATTATTTGTATCAATTTTTTTTTGTAATCTTACCCTTTGGAGTTTGGACGGTTAAATGCTAAGGCGAATAATGATTGGGATAAAGGATTTTCACAATATTTTGCTAAAATCATTTAGGGTAACAAGTAAGATCTTTTAACAAAAGAAAAATTAGAGTTTAAATTTTGGTAAAAGTGATAAATATTTAGAGAGTATGGTAATTACTCATTAAAATATGTGGCTCTTCCTTAGTTAAGGCATTTTAGAATGAAAATACATAATTACTGGCTTTGGCTTTTGTTTGATGTTTTGTCGTCACAATAACAAATATTTTCGATGATGGATGAAAGGGGACAAATATGCAAACTTAGGACTTCATGAGTAATAATTTGAAATTATGCAAATGACTATTATTATTGTAATTATTATTATTATTGTTGTTATTATTATTATTATTCATGTATGTTTTGGTAAAGAAAGACATCTTTTATGGACGTCGATTTATATGTTTCAGCATAGTGCTGAGCATTCTTGGCATTATTATCAAGATTCTACGACAGCTTCTGTGATACCAACACTTCGTGGAATATTGTGGATATAAATAAAGTATTCCTCAATTGTTTTGATGTTATTTTAAAAAAAAATGATGAATTAATTATATTAATTAGGATTTAGGATACAAATTTCTCTATGATTAAATAATATGGAATCAATGGCTAATCTAAGCTACAAATTCTGTGGGTTAAATATCATGAGAGATAAATTAAGTATAATTATGAGTAAAAATAATTTAAAAGTCAGTATATATAGTTTGCCTCCGATAATAATGATTAAGGTACCACCCTGTAAAAAATCAATTATTCAAGTATCGTGAATTATCAAAGATATAAGTAATTTTAGCGTTTTATAATCTTATTTATGCTAGAATTGACACGTTAAAAATCGTTTTTTTTTTCCTATTGAAAATTGTTGTATCAGAAACGATATTAAGCTGAACATGAAAGAAATGTTATACTTTAGAGCATGGCATGATTTTAAATTGATAGTTTACAAGAAACGACACTAGGAATAATACATGTCATTAATATTGAAATTACATAATTCATAATTCGTATTTTTTCCTACAAACAAACAAAAAAACGGCATTTAAGAACGGAGAAACAGAGTCTTAAAAAACAGCTTTAGTCCCGAAACGACAGAGGAGTTGCACCCAAATATATATATATATATATATATATATATATATATATATATATGCAAGCTGTGGATTTGAGAAGATGTGATTACTACGAGTGACATTATTTTTTTAATCGGGTGACACTATCTGTCATGTTAGAATTTACTCTCGTATTATTAGATATATACAGTGTATACTATTACGAAATGTGGCTTACACGACAGAGCCTTTAACGACAGACAAAATTGCATGTCACGATGTCGTTTTAATTTTGTTTACACGACAGGCAAAACATTGTTGTCATTTAAAGGAGTACCCACGACATGAAAAACCAGTGTCATTTAAAAGTAGTCGAATTTGTTCTAAATGCTGCAGCATATATATTAAAAGTCGCGGCTTTATGATTAAACGAAAAATATTTTTTCCGTCGTATAAACTATGTCGTATATTATTATTGACTATAGTGATTTTATCTTTGATCTGTAAATAACAATATTAGCCTGTCGTGTTTTACCTTTACACGATTAAATTTTTGCATGTTGTGTAATCTACTACGATTGGGGATTAAATGACACGCAAAGCCTGTCATTTAATCCATGTTTTGTAGTAATGGTAAGAACAAGTGACACTATTGGTCAAATTTACATTTTGTGAAGGGAGCACACATTTGTTTCCCATGGAGTTTGAACCCGTAACCTCTTGGGGAAGTATGAGTGGAGTTCTACTAGTCCAACCAAACTTGGTTAATTAATACCAATGACATTTTAAACGCGCTTTCCACAAGAAAATTTACCATTGACATATATGTTGGACATATTATAAGTATGCCCTTTATTCAGATGCTAATCTCCCTTGTATGAGATTTTGGTCGTTATCATAGGAATGAATGGTTCTTATTAATGTTAATCTTATATAATCATCTCAGATTAATAAGAGAAAATTAATTGAATGTTCGATCCTTAGTTCTTTAATTTTGCTCTCGTGACCACTCATCACAGTAGTCTATGTGAGGAGGTTTGACTATCACAATAAAGAACTTAAAAGTTCCATGATCTAAATATAAAAATGAGAATTTCTAAGGCATGAACGACCGTTGATAAACTTAATCAAATATATGTGGTGATCTATTACCGGGTCATTGTACAGTCAGGGCACTATTAAGTTTGATCAGGTATGAAGTGTCTTCATACCGGACGGACTAGACTTATATCAGAAATCATCTTTTAAGTTTGTCACTGACGATAGTACGATATGGTCGCTTAGATGATCAGAGCGGAATCGGTTGATGCCTTAAGCATCGTGGACTTGTACAGTTCAATTTATATAATCTTTGATTTAATCGTTACATAAGTACAATAAAGTTCTCCTAATACTTTTATTTTGCGATTAGACGATTGACCGGGATAAGTTGCACAATAACAGATATGGATAATATATTTATGATATTCTTATTGTGGTTTGTGGGAAACAAACAAGTACTCATGCCCAGCTCATCGGATTCATTATCCTATGAATGAGTAGTTAGTAATAATCATGGAATAAGATAGTTTCATCAAAAGGGGAAAACTACAAACTTACCTTTTTGATGAATATCATAATAACACGAAAACTGATTACCAGATATCTGATTGTATCATTGGACACTTGTGATCATAAATATAAATATCAATACACATTTGAGAGTTCAGGCAAGAGCAATAGTGGAATAATATCAAGGTTGGTAAAAGTCTAAACTTTTAATCGTAGCGAATGTGTATGTCCATTAGTCCCCTTTGTAGCTCCACATGGATGACACCACAATTATGTTCAAATGTGTCATTTGAACATAGGATATTCCAATCAGATTCGGTTCGTGATTTTTGTCACGAATCACTGATTACCTCAATAGTGGCATAAGTACTTAAGTTTGACAAGCCAATGAAACTGTAAGAATATAATTGAATTTAATTCTTGGACATCCATAGGGCTATAAGAAATTATATTTTGGTAGAGTTATCTTTTTTAAATAGTGTCAATCTGACGTACGATTCGGGATTTATGACAATAACAATGTTCGGTCTAAACTAAAAATGACACTATTATTTAAATTGAAAAAATAGAGAAATTAAATATTTAAAGTGAGAAATAAATAATAAAATTCGTGGTTATATATATATATATATGTATATATATATATGCAAATTTTTTTAATCTTGAATATATAAAGATTATATTTATTAAATCTTTTAGGGTATTTTAAGAAAAGATTTGGTTTGGATTTATTCTTCATTTGATTTTATTTAGAATCAAATCTTTGAGTGACTATCTCCAAGTGGTTGGAGTGAATATCTCAAAAGTGGTTGAGAAATTTTCTCCAAAGTGGCCTGGTCATTCCTTAGAAATAGCATAGCATGGAAACCCTGAAAACACCCTTTTAACACCTTCACAATTCATAATCTCTCTCTCTCTCTCTCTCTCTCTATATATATATATATATATATATATATACATGAATTTTCTCCGGGAATATTCTCAGAGTTGTTCGAGTTTTAGGGCTTCGAGTTTAATCCAGTGGGAGCCCACCCATCCCTGCGAAGTAGTCCCGGAGAATACATCGGAAGACTTTTTAAAACATCTTCTTCACAGAAATCGCAGAATGCTTCAAGATCAGAGTCAACGATTTCACGAATAAAAAGTTACGTGTTATGTGTTCGTCGATTAAGAACATTATTTACTAATACGTAAAGCTCAAAATAAAAAACTAAACAGTGTTTTTAAAATCCTGATAAATAATTTATCACGATTGGGAAATTAATTAATCAGCTGTTTTTACATGGACGATATTAATAATTACAATGATCATAATTTCTTATTGATTTGCCTAGACTCTGATGAGTCTAGATACATTCGAGAATCAGTGGAAACGACACCTTGGCGTCGTACCTCCCAAGAATATATATATATATATATATAGAATATATATATATATATATATATATATATATATAAACTGAATCAATATTATCTGTTACGCTTTTAGAAGTTGATCGACCATAGTCGGATCTCTGAGGGAAATCGTACAAGTCAACATGTTTTGTAAAAAGAAAAAGAAAGAACCTACAATAGTTTTAAAAATATAATAATTGCACGTAATAGCTAGGTATGAAGGTTGAAACTTCATTTTAGCCCTTTTTTTTTTTGGAAATAGCTAATTTGATGATGTGGCTACTGAATCACTTTTTTTTTCCAATATTGTCCTTATTAATCTCTTTTCGATTAAATCTTATAATTTATTTTAATTAATGAGCATTTATGATTTAACTATCTTTTTGATGGGCACTCTTCAATGGGGAACAATGGGATGCCTTCTTCTCTGGCGTTGGCGCCAACAACGAAGATGACCAACTTCAGCACTATCTTTGGCCGCTACCAGCTTGGTTGATTCCTCGGCCATGGCATCTTTTCCAAGGTCCACAAATTGTGCTACCTCTCTGACGACCACCACATGACGATGAAGATCATCGACAAAAAAACCAAGACCTTTGACGCCGCCATGTAGCCCCTCATCGCCGGCGAGATCGAAGCCATGTGCCACCTCAAGCACCACCCTTCTAAGAGACCGAGGCGCACTAGAAATGCATATGTATTTGATGAAGATATTCCTAACATTCACACTTTCTTGAGACATTTCTGGCGACTTATCAAGGAAGCACATTTCAAGTGCGTGCGTGCATGGGTGTTTGGGGGGGGGGGGGGGGGGACTTTTGAAGATTTTTGGTTGAAATTTAAAGCATACGACTCTTTTATGGGAACCCCAGGATTTACGAGAGCTGAAGGCATTTTTAGAACGTGTCGTGGATTTTCTCAAGGTTCGTTCTCTTTCCATATTAAGTCCGCTTTCGCGTATGAAGCTGAGGTGATGGCTGCACAATTTGTGGTGGAAAAGGCTATGGAATTTTATATAGATAAATAGTGGCTCGAGTGCGATTCTACATAGGTCGTTCAACTTTTTTTGAAAAATCGAGTTTGGTTCGTTGGAAGATGCGGACTCGCTGGTATAAATGCATCCGCTATGTAGAAATCATTAATTTTAGAGTATCTCATATCTTTCGAAAGAGAAATAGAGTGGTCGATGCATTAGCTAGCTTCGGTGCTCATAATTTGAGATATCGTTGGTGGCCTTCGCATTCGTATTTGATTTCATCTTTTGTAAATGATGTCATTTGTTTGAGAGAGAACTTTAGGTTTGGATAGTTCTTCTATTTTTAATTTTGTTTGTAAACTTTAATATCTTCGTTTATATTATTACGATCCCCGATTCCTATTTTGTGTTCCTTGGGTGCCAACCTAGTTGAGATTCGAGTTCGCTTAGCGAGATTATCTTTAACTAAAAAAAATATTCAGATGTGCATTAAGATTAAGACTTTTAGATTTTAATGTAAAGAAACACATACCAAGTAACTAATTATCAGATAAAAGAAACAACAGTACAACACTATCATTTTCCAATACTACCAACTTTATCTTCTTTCGCCTATTTTACTATTTTATTTGAAAAATAACTATTATCACACGATCGATTATGTTTTTCTCAATGAATTATATCACACTAAATTATTAACATGAAATCATTCATTTGCAGTTATTTCCATTATATTTTCATTCAAATAATATTCTAGGGTAAACTGCGCGTAATATACCAAATGTGATCGATTGTGATCAGTGTGCCCAATGTTTTTTTTACTGGTTAATGTACTAAAACCCGCTCCTGTTAGATATTTTTGTGATTCTCGTCATGTGACCGTCAACTCACGCCACATAGTTGCCACTTAAGTTGTCTTGTCACCCAAAATTAAGTGCGGCCAATGGACCCAATATTTTACCGATTGCGCTTTATGAGCCCAATATTGATTTTTGTTGGCTAATTAATGTACACAAACTCGCTTCCGTTGGATATTTTCGTGCGCCCCGTCATGTGATCGTCAACCCACGCCACGTATTTGCCACTTAAGTTGTCGTTTCACCCAAAATTCTCCCCTGAAATTTTTAATGTGGGTCCCACATCTTTCTCTATCTCTCTTGTTCTCTCTTTCTTACTCTCAATCATCGTCAACCGTGTATGCAATAACTCTCCTAAACCTCATGTCTATTGCTACTTGCTAGTCCCTTTTTTTAAAGCATACCACATAATACATCAAATTGATCCAAAAACTGAGCATTTTCAAAATTATGGAAGCACCCAACTTAACATTCAAACTAGAAGCATCAGGGACGCAACTTATGCACCCAGGGTATCGCTCCTTCTCGGCTCTCGTGTCGAATTTCACAGACCTCACTATATCCCCGTCGTCCACAAGGACTCTGGCAAAGATTTAAAAGAACAAATTGCTCTGGAGGCTCGGATTTTAGAACTTTCACTGCAAGGTGGTTTGATGAAAATTCGTATTTTAAATATTCAGATTTACTCTATGCAGCGAAAAAGAGCTTAAACGAAAACCAAAAATTGCGATAATGCATCAGTATGACCATCATTAGTGCCCTCCAGAAATCTTGTTCGATGCTCTATACTGCGAGGTTTGAAGATGCCATTAAATCCAGTAGAAAACAAAAAAAGAGTTCCAGTAAACAACATCTTAGGTGAAAAATATGTTGCGTGGGTTGACGGTCACATGACGGGGCGTAAAAAATATCTAACGGTAGCGAGTTTGGGTACATTAGCCAGCAAAAGTAAACATTAAGCACATGAATTGCATTCGATAAAACATAGGGTACATTGGCCGCACTTAATTTTGGGTGACACGGTAGCTGAGGTGACAACAGACGTAGCGGGGTTGACGGTCACATGATGGGAATCACGAAAATATTTAACGAAAGCGAGTTTGAGTACATTAGCCAGCAAAATAAAACACATTGCTCGCAATCTATCAAATATTAAGTACATTAGCTACAATTTATCCATATTTATTTACTCTTTCGTCCGTTTACTTCACTTGTAATTGTTACAGTATATTTTCAATACTACTGATTGACCTTTCAAATAAAAATGAAGTTCAGCAGAATTTTATTAATTATCAAATATATATCAAGAGCGAAAATTCATTTGGTCTATTGTCGTTTAAAAACTATCAATTTAGTCCTTAAATTTAAAAATTAAGTAATAGAAGAATCCCTAGTTTATACTTTATAGTTTATACAAGTATTGAGTACTATCACTCTGAATATCTCTTCTAAGAAAAAACTTCTTCAACATTAGACATATCACTCCGCGTATATATGTTTAATGCCGGGTATATCAAATTTAAAAAACTTTCAAGCAAGTTTTCAAGTTGTACTAATACGACGTTTTTTATAATTTGGGAAAATAGCGGCGAAAGCCCCCAACGCTGCATATTTGTTACAGTTAAGTCCCTATACTTAAATTTTATGGTAAAAGTCCCTACCGTTAGAATTCTTTTGCAAATCAGTCCTTCTGCCGTTATTGTAAGATTAAGTGCCCCATTGGCTGCATACGTGTCATTCATGTCACCAAATGGGTCCACCTTGGGTACACCTTGCATGTGCTTCTTTATATACACATAATTAAATTAAATAATAAATATTTAAAAAGTATATTTTTGGTAAAATTACTAAAAAAAAAAGTACTAAAAAATTCAACAAGATTTTGTTGGTAGGGAATTTTACCACCAAAATTTGTGTATAGGGACTTAATTGCAATAAATATGAAGAGTTAAGAAATTTTGCCGTTATTTTCCCTTACGTTAATTACTAAATCCATTAAACGACATTATTAGATTGCAATACTAGAGTTAAGCATGGTTTCTTAAGAAATAAAATGAAAAAAATATAAATGACATCATTTGATTGCAAAGAAATAAGGAAACGACAATAATTTTAATAATGTTGGGATCCTCTAAAAATGTGGCTTAATTTCACCGCGACATATAAAATTAACGGTTTAGAGGTTTTTTAGTATTTTTTTTTAGTATTTTACCTCAAATTTTTTAGTACTTTTTTTAGTAATTTTACCACAAATATAGTTTTTAAATATAAATTATTTAATTTAATTTTGTGTATATAAAGAAGCACATGCAAGGTGTACCCAAGGTGGACTCATTTGGTGACATGGATGACACGTATGCAGCCATCGTGGAACTTAACCTTATGATAACGGCAGGAGGACTGATTTGCAAAAGAATTCTAACGGTAGGAACTTTTACCACTAAAATTTGAATATAGGGACTTAACTGCAACAAATATACAGAGTTAGGGCTTTCGCCGCTATTTTCCCTTATAATTTTAATAAAATATCAAATAAACAATTTCTCTTTTACAATTTATAATTGAATTATATTATGTATCTAATCTGATTCCTAACGTGTGGGTAAAAGTGAGAGTCAGTATTAAACTTTTGAATTTTGATATGTCAGGACTCCCAAAATTATGTCCAGTTTTGAGGAAGCAGTGTTTTTCAAATAAAAAAATTCAACAAAAAATTAAACTAGGCCAAAACTGGAAAAATGTTATGCGGAATCAGATTTCCAAACAATTAAATGCAATAAATATGAAATTATTACAATTAGAGGTGAAAAATTATTATTGATTTCCTGTGGAAATAAATATTTATACGAGTTTCTTGGTATTATTGAAGACGTAAATACTTAAGTTAGTATCATTTATTAGCGACGTAAATACTTAAGTTATAAACTTATACATAAAATATATGGAATTGGTGGTTAAAAATTACAAAAATATCATAAACTCTTAAGCTATTATTAACAACATAAATAAATATTATAATTTATGCTCTTTTTGTAATTTTATCTGCCAATTCTATATATTTTATGCCTAAGATAATAACTTAAATATTTTTGTCACTAGTAATTGATAATAACTTAAATATTTACGTCATTTTTAATAACTTATGTACTTATGCAGTAATAAAAAAATTAATACTTTATAAAAGTTAAAAGTTTGGTACTAACGACAAAAATAATTGTTTATATTTTAATACTTTTATTTTAAAAAAATAAAATTTAAAATATACACTGAACTTTAAAATACTTTAAAGTTCAAACTTTAAAGTATTTTTGCATGTATTTTCCCTTAAAATAACACATGAGATTAATCTTAAGTTAGGAGGACGTGTAAGGTCGGGTGGAAACTGGGCTGGAACTAGGCCAATTTTTTTTACTTTATTTTATTTTACCAAGAAACTCCTAATTCAAACTGTGATTTCCTGATTTTCAATATTTCTCTTAAAACTCTTTAAAAATCAATCTCTTTCTCTATCTTTTCCTAACTCAGTCCCTCAAGGGCCAATGATTCAGCCCAATCTCGATAAAGAACTCTTATAAATTCCATTAAAAATATTGTTTAACAATATATACACGCACATAAACTATAATTGGCATGATCATTTCTAGTTGATTGAACATGTATTGAAAAATTCATTATCTAGTAACAAAAATTAGGGAAAAATTAAAAAATAGATGTGAATTTTTCAAAAATATAAAACTAGTCATATCAATTGTTTGAGTACGAAAATATCCCTGTGCCTTATTGTATGTCACGTTTTTCGAACTTGGACATGGGCCTGACATATTATCACTGAGAGGCCGGTGAACATATTGAAGGTCTCCAAATTCTTAAATTCATATATCTCTAGTGTATTGCACTACCAATGTCGGTCCTTTAGAATGAAAAAGTATCTTTTTTACGGTGATTTTGGTATTGAGGTCCGACATACATGTACAAGGACCTCGAATGAATAAGAAGTTTAATATTTCGACAAATGAAATTTTTTGTTAAGTTGATCTCTGGAGTCGGATATAAGTTCCCCCGAATTCGGACATAACGTGCCCGAAATGTGTGATGTCACCAAATTTCGTCATCGAGTTCGGATATATATACATATATACCGAACTCGGGGATAAAAAATGGAAAGATTTCGGCGATTATGCGTTTTAGTTTGAAATTTAATTATAAATGTGGACGTTGATTAATCGAGTTATTATATAAATGGCGAGAAAATAAATAATACATACAATTAAATGATGAAAATACATAAGAAACATACATTTCATATATCAATTTTTTTTACAAAACTGATCTTGTACCCCATAAACCTAAACATTACAATAAAAAGTCTGATGCAGCATAAACACTGTTTCTTGTAAACATGGAGTCCTCATCGGTTTCACTAAAAACCAATAAGCTATACTTGACTCGTCGAAACGGGGATACCCACAAGATATCGTTCACGGGAAATGGGATATCCAAGCTTCAACATACATACTAATGGAAACATACATTTCATATATCAAATTTTTTTTACAAAACTAATCATGTACCCCATAAACCTAAACATTACAATAAAACCGCTATGTAGTATGATGCAACATCAACATTGTTTCTTGTAAACTTTGTTTCTTGTAAACATGGAGTCCTCATCGGTTTCACTGAAAAACCAATAAGCTTGATTGACTCGTCGAAAAGGGGATACCCTCAAGATATCATTCTCGGGAAATGGGATATCCAAGCTTCTGGTATTTTTCATTATCCGATGTCCGTATGCATTTCCCATTACTCGTTGTCGTTGAGAAGACTGATCGATAAAATAAGAATATCACGAAAACCCAAGACTTCCTAATGTGTTCGAGGCAGTCGATACTGCAAGAAAAGATAAGTTATAGTGAAAAGAAAGAATGACATTAAGAAAAGCGAGTATATTTTGCTTGCTTCATGTCATAGTACCCCCAAAGGCATCTGAGTAATCACCAGGCCTCGAACATGCTATGTAGGTACTAGGTAGGTTGGGAGAGAACTCTGACTTCATTAATATCCTAATCCATTTAGCCAACAAGGTTAAACGTACACATTTCATCTTCTATGTTTAACCTCGCAACGAGGTCGAAGAGTATGACTATGAGTACTCATCCACCTCATCGTCCTTCTTTGGCCTCGAGGTAATGTCTGGCACATAGGACAAGCCTCGGAACCGAATCCATCAAGTGATGATGCCGGGGAAAAGTAATAAATTTCTCTCATTATTATTATTTTCCCTGGAAAGTCTTTCCCGACAAATCAGTGCCGTGCACACATGCGAGACTCCTACATAAAAAATCTGATCATGAAACTCTCCGAGGAGACATCGCTAACTTACTATGTCATCTAATCTGATCATGAAACTCTCCGAGGAATAGTTATTCTCGCTACATAGAGGTGTATGAGGAGAAACAACTGACCCACAATGTCGATGTCCGTATAAGTATATCATCTAATCTGGAATAAAAAAAAGAGAAAGACATTCGTGGTGTAAAGACATATTGAATACCATATCGGGGTTGTAAGAAAATTACCATGGTACTGAAGTCGGAGATATCAACCTCCGAATTAGAATTTAACAACATCTGAATTCGAATATGTTATCTCCGAGGTTGGGGAAATCGTTTTCGAATTAGAAGTTAGCTTTCTCAGACCTCAAGGTTAATATCACTGGCAGGGGCGGAGCTACTATGTCCGAGTGTCTGTTCGGGCACCACCTGAAGAAAAAAAAAACCTGAATAAACATAATTAAATAATGATTTTCAGTAAAAATAAAAAAAATGATGTTACATATTATGTAGTTGATGAGTCACAATAATCCAAATTTACTGCAAGCAGCCCAGATGGTTGGAGTTTTGTTTTTCAAGCCACTCATCTCCTCTTGACTTGAGTTTAATTCCTTAGGTGTATACTTTTTTGGCTCATTTTTTTCTTCTTCGTTTTAATTGATATATAAATATAATATATGTAAAGCAATGTTATAGTGCTAAATATGTTCAAGTTATACTTGAATTTCGTATAACTAACTGTTTTTGAGATGGTCAATAGATTAATGCAATTAACGTGATTATAATTAATGTATTTTTTTCAACGGCGTCGGCGACAGTGGACATACAAAAACGTGTGGCCCACTTCAGAACTTCCATGATCCCATCGTGATTTGATTCTCTGATACAAAGAAAGAAATATTTGGGGAATATAGAGATATTTGAAGAGAAGTGGTCCCTCTTTTAAAGAGAGAATGTCGATGAATATAGAAAGAGAAAAGAAAAATGTGGTTCTATAAGTGGAGTTCTTTCTTAGGGAATCATATGAAATGCCCAAAAAGTACTCAACCTTTAAAAGAATTGCCCATAGTTTGTTAAAATCCATTTATGCCCACAAATAATTTTTTTACCATATTAACCCTGCTCATTAATTATAATATTTAATTTTTGAATAATTATTATTAATTATAATATTTAATTTTTGAATATAATTACTCCTATATTTAAGTTTGACCAACTTTCTATATTAATTTTTTTTTTATCTCATTTAACCTCTCCATTGAAGCTCGACATCTCTCTCCCCCCCCTCTCTCTCTCTCTCTCTCTCTCTCTCTCTCTCTCTCTCTCTCTCTCTCTCTCTCTCTCTCTTCGAAACCAATATTGCTCGTTCAGTTTTTAACCGCGACCATCATCCTCTCGTTGTTTCTCTTCGGTCCCCGTCGTCATCGCTTATCCTCGTTCTCTCGCCGTCATCGCTTATTCTCGTAGCTCGTTAATCTTCTCATCGTCATCATCATCGCCGCTTGAAATCTTTCTCATCGACGTAATCCATTCTCATTGTCGCTTGTTTTCCTTCTATCGCCGCCGCTTTTCTATTCTCGCCGGAATCAAAGCTCTCTGTTTCTCTCAAGTTCTTCCACTCTATCGTTCAGCAAACTATAATTACAATTTCAAATTTGATTTTACAATTTCGTATTTAAAGTTACAATTCGGTAAATCCAATTACCGAATTGTAGTTTTGCAATTACAATTACAGTTTTAAAAGGAAAACTTGAAAAAAAAGTCCCACAAAAAGCAAGTTCTACCCCTTTTGTTTCTCACTTCAATAAATCTGAAAATTTATTCCCCAACTCAATTTTTACTACAATTTTGACAAAGATACCCTCTTTTACCATTTTTTTTACGCACCATTTTCACCCCTCTCTGTATGGTTGGACCGTTTTTTGCTTCAATTTGGACCGTTTTTGGTATATTTGTAGACAGTTTCTTGGTTTCCAAAAAAGGCTTAGACACTTTCATGCATAGACTTAGACACTAAATAAAGCCTAAGTAGACACTTCTAAATTTTCAAAATAAAGTCCATCAAATTATTAACTGGTTAAAATTACAAGTCTATATATAGTTAGACACTTTTTAACGTAAAAAGTGATTGGTTTGTGCATCTTTGTAGACACATCTAAAAAAGTGAGAAATATTGGTTAGACCGTTTTTTGTCTCATTTTGTACCGTTTTTGGTATTGGTTTAGACAATTCTTAGTTTTCTAAGAAAAACCTTAGACAGTTTCATGCATAGACTTAGACACTAAATAAAGCCTAAGTAGACACTTCTAAATTTTCAAAATAAAGTTCATCAAATTATTAACTAGTTGAAATTACAAGTCTATATGTAGTTAAACACTTTTTAACATAAAAAATGATTGTTTTGTACCTCTTTGTAGACACTTTGAAAAAAGTACGAAATATTGGTTAGACAGTTTTTTTCCTCATTTTGGACCGTTTTTGGTATTGGCTTAGACAGTTTCTGGGTTAAAAAAAAACCTTAGACAGTTTCATGCATAGACATAGACACCAAATAAAGCCCAATTTCTAAATTTTAATACTTAGGCCTTTATTTAGTGTCCAAGTCTATGCATGAAGCTGTCTAAGGCTTTTTCCAAAATCTAGAAATTGTCTAAGCCAATACAAAAAACGGTCCAAAATGAGGCAAAAAATGGTCTACCCAATATTTTGCACTTATTTCAAAGTGTCTACAAAGATGCACAAAACTGTCCCTTTTTATGTTAAAAACTGTCTAACCACATATAAACTTGTAATTACAACAAGTTAATAATTTGATTGATTTTATTTTGAAAAATTAGAAATTGGGCTTTATTTAGTGTCTAAGTCTAAGCATGAAACTGTCTAAGGCTTTTTTCAAAACCTAGGAACTGTCGAAGCCAATGCCAAAAACGGACCAAAATGAGGAAAAAAACGGTCTAACCAATATTTCGTACTTTTTTCAAAGTGTCTACAAAGATGTACAAAAGAGTCCTTATATATATTAAAAAGTGTTTAACTACATATAGATTTGTAATTTCAACTAGTTAATAATTTGATGAAATTTATTTTGAAAATTTTGAAGTGTCTACTTAAGCTTTATTTAGTGTCCAAGTCTATGCATGAAACTGTCTAAGGCTTTTTCCGAAACTTAAAAACCGCCTAATCCAATACCAAAAACGGTACAAAATGAGGCAAAAATCGGTCTAACCAATATTTCGCACTTTTTTAGAAGTGTCTACAAAGATGCACAAAAGAATCATTTTTTATGTTAAAAAGTGTCTAACTATATTTAGAATTGTAATTTTAACTTGTTAATAATTTGATGGACTTTATTTTGAAAATTTAGAAGTGTCTACTTAGGTTTTATTTAGTGTCTAAGTCTATGCATGAAACTGTCTAAGGCTTTTTTCGACCCCAAAAAGTGTCTAAGCCAATACCAAAAAGGGTCCAAAAAGAGGCAAAAATTTGTCTAACCAATTTTCATACTTTTTTGAAAGTGTCTACAAAGATGCACAAAATAGTTATTTTTTATTTTAAAAATTGTCTAACTACATATAAACTTGTGATTTCAATTAATAATTTGATGGATTTTATTTTGATAATTTAGAAGTGTCTACTTAGGCTTTATTTAGTGTCTAATTCTATGCATGAAAGTGTCTAAGTCTTTTTTCGAAACTAAGAAACTGTCTACAAAGATACCAAAAACGGTCCAAATTGAAGCAAAAAACGGTCTAACCACACAGAGAGGGGTGAAAACAGTAAGTAAAAAAAAAACGTAAAAGAGGGTATTTTTGTCAAAATTGTGGTAAAAATTGAGTTGGGGAATAAATTTTCAGATTTATTAAAGTGGGGAACAAAATGGGTAGAACTTGCTTTTTGGAGGACTTTTTTCAAGTTTGCTTTTTAAAATTCCATTTGAAATATTTTTAAACTATAATTACAATTTTGTAATTAAAATTAAGAGTACATTATTCATTATGTTTTCGTATTTATAGTTACCGAACGTATATATATTTACCATGTTTTATATACTATTATTTCGTAATTAAAATCACGAGTACATTATTTATTATGTTTTTGTATATATAGTTACCAAACGTATATATAATTACCAAGTCGTAAATACTTTTGTTTTGTAATTAAATTCTTATTACAAAAAAGTTTTGTAATTACAATTACGTATTTAATTGTAATGCATGGACTATCGTTTCATAATTTTATTAAAAAAAATTAGTTGACTATAATTAAGGATGACTAGTGGATTTTTAAACATTAATATTTTATTATTAACCATTAAATTAGTTAATATTCAACGAATTGTACTCTAGATTATATTTACCTATAATTAAGGAAAGAGTTTCATTTTAATTTATTTAATTAGAATAATTAATTGATTTTTACATTATTTAATTTATCCACACGTCAAAGTCCATATTTTAATTAGTTTGTAGTATTAATTACCAGACATAAATTTAGGCATTTTTTTGAAACTTTGAGTCTCAAATGGCCATTTAGCTCATTTACCCTTTATATATAATGTTTCAAAGCCAAAATTAAAAGAGAATGATAAAAGTTTCTATTTTTTATTTCTGGAACATTGATAATGAATGTGTTAGGATTTGTACCCAACAACCCGAGCACCAAGATTAACTAACGAACACAATTGTGGAAGCACGACACGATATATGAACCCGACCAACGCGACTTTATTGATCTTCACAAGTATAATCGGTTACAAAGATTCGTATACACCCTAGATACAATCTCCCGACTATCCTAGCCAAACACCCCTGCTCGCTGCACCCTCCGATGAGCTACCCGAATCCACGGAATCTCCTCCGCCGTGTAGAGTTCCACACTGGTACGCCTGAGCCACTCCGATCAACCAGACAATGTCGATTCCCGACCTCCCGGAGATACGAACCTTCTCCGACGCTGTGCCGAGACTCCGATCGGATTCCCAAGAAGACGCTCTGCGCTTCTCTCCGTCGTTACGGAGTTCTCCTCGTCACCTCCTGTCGCCATTCGTCGCCGTCTCCACCGTTGGAATCACCGGAACTTTCTGTCTCTCAAGAAAGCTTCCCTCTTCTCTCTCTGATTTCTCTCTGAAGATTTATGGTGTTTGCTTGTGAATGTTTTGGATCCACTTCTCTGATACTCGGCTGAATATTTATAGAGTTTCCTCAATAACGCCGCGTTGGTTTCATCACCGAGCGTTGACTGAAGGTCAAGCTCTGGCTGGCCGAGGAAACAGTTAAGTGCCTGTGACTCACATTTGCTCGTCACCAACGGGTGACTGACAGAAAGTTTCGATTCTTCTCAACTTTTGTTACTCGATAATGAATTTTCATATATATAATACATGTCAGTCTGTGTCGAATTATGTACAAGAGTAGACTACAGCCCAGTTAGGCATTGCTGTGCTGTGTTCAGAATTGCTTATAAAATACACTGCCAAAAGAAGTGTTGTCAGAGAAAGTAATGCATTGTTTGGTTAATCAAAACAAAAAAACAATTGGTTTTTTAAAAGTTCCAGTTTATTGTTTGGTAACTATTTTTACTTAATTAGCTTCTAAATATCAAAGATATAAAAGGTAGACATAAATAATATTTGTTAAATATTAATATTAATATAAATTTAAAAAATAATTAAAAAAATATAATTATTCAATAAATAAAAAGAAAAAATATTTATTAGCTTGTTGTGCCTTTTGTGCTTTTAACTGATAATAATTATAATGAAAGTACCAATTTCTTACATCCATGTTCCTTTTGTCCATGATAAAAAATTAGTACTTACCTACGAAAAGAGTTAGTACTTTAATTGTAATAATAATATATATCTGTTTTTATTTATTTACATTTACCTTCCAAAAATAATTGTTACTTTAACTATAATAATTTAAGAATGTGAACATAAAATAATGGTACTTTTACCATCTTAAAAAATTGGTACTTTAACCGCAATAGTAAAATATTTTGGTACTTTTACCATCCAATAGGAATTGGTATTTCAACCAAATAATTTTAAAAAATGGACATAAAAATTGGTATCTTCACCATCCAAAAAGAATTGTTACTTTAACCACAATAATTAAAAACTATAGACATGAAATTGATACTTTTACCACTTAAAAAGAATTAAAATCTTAACCGCAATAATAATATGTATTTTTTGTACTTTTAAGATCCTAAAAAAATATTTATAGAGAATAAGAAAAGCAAAAGTAGATTCTACCAAAATCATCTATAACTTGCTTTTAAATTTTGCCTATACAAAAGCTAAACTTTTCATTGAAGTGCTTATAGTGTAACTTACCAAACACAAATACTAACTTAAAATTCTAAAGAAAAAAACAAAAGCACCTAATAATAAGCAATGCCAAACAGGGCTTGTGTAGGATTCTATAATGAATTTTTCTTCAGTATTTGTTGAAAAATATTGAGTCATTGACTTATGTACATCTTGTGAAGCGACCTTCCGATTCCAATGCATGATCAAACAACTTTTTAATCGCATAATGTTGACTAATTCTCACCTATGTGTTACAACTAATAAATAGTAAGGTATTTAAATGTGCAAACAGATTATACTAATCAGATTAATTGACAAGTATATGATTTTGGAATAGATACGACTTATTCAACTTGTCTTGAGGAAAGAGCACATGACATATGATCAATTAACATTAAGTAGTGGCTTACTTAGTTCAACGGATGCTTTATGAAAAACAAATACGACAAATCCAAAATTATTATAACTCAAATTAGAAGTGAAAACGGTGACATCGATCCAAACATATGTACAACCCAAATGAGTGACTAATCTAAATTGTTATAGCTCAAATTATTTTTTAGAATTGTTAACGCGTGGTTTGCAAAACCCAAAAGAGGTAATATATTTTTGCGAGACATTGATCAAGACATTTTATTTCACAACAATCATTTAAATGTTACTTGGTTATAGATGAATCTTACTTGATTATTTCACAAATTATTTTACGCTACAGCATGTAACTCAATGAACAAAATAAAGACAAAAACCATATAAAAAATAGAGAGAAAAGAGCAAAAAAAAGAAAAAGAAAAAAAAGCAAAAGCATATTTATCCATTGTAATACACTAATATTGCCTCTGTTTAGTCTTTAATATATATATATATATATATATATATATATATATAGATATATAAAGTATCATGTTTAAAATGGAAAATATTTATTCGAACATACATACGAAATTTGAAATTGAAAATACTAATCTTTCAATGGTAATGTATGATAGCATATTATAACTCAAATAAAATCACTAATGCTGCATGGTCAAAGTAAAAAAATTATATTTAACGTTGCTTTATTAATTAATTCTTTTACATGGTCAATAGTAGATGATACCAAGCTTCATCCCAAGTCTTTTTTTTTTTTAATGATAGATACCAAATATTTCATAATAACAATAATAATTATTATAATAATAATTTGCACATCTCTCGGATCTAAGTAATTTTCTTAAAGAAGGGTCGAGAGTTTGAAATTAAGCTTGAAATAACATATAAAATTCAAATTACCTAATACGAACTGCTTGTTAATCATGTTGTCATATCTATAGAGAATAATAGTTAAATAAGCTTCTTACAAGTCGGTGGTGTCTTTTTCCTCTATTTTCTTGTGAAAAAACTTAAAACGCCGCGACTCTTAAAAATAAAATATAAAAATCTTTATCTATATTTGTTCGTTTTCCATATTGCATAGCCGGCGCAATTTTTAATTTTTTTGGACAGATTATTGATATGATTTTAAAAAAAAAATTAATCAAAAAATACGAATAAAAGTATTTATAAAAAACGCATAAAATATTAGAAAGGTTAAATAAGAAAAACAAATTGAAACGTCAACGGGATGAATGCATCATTTAATTATAACATTGAGAGATAAAAAAAATTTAAAAAATAATTACCATTTATATTATTTAATTATTTATTTTAGAAGGATTAACTTACTATTTAAAATATTTTTTTTTTCAAAGTGAAATAAAAGAAAATTTGCTTTTATTTAATACTATAAAAAATTCAAAATAATTAAATTGATGAAACTATTGTTGGTTGTTAAATTTTGTTATTTTTAAAATATAATTTTTAGTTTGAACAAAGGTTAAAACGTTAAAAAAAAACACTTATACCAAAATAAGCTATAAAAAAAATTTGATTAGAGTTTTGAAGTTAAATTTCAGATTCCAAGAGTTTAGTATAACGATTTGTTACTGCGTGCACCGAGAAGTATTTTGTAATTTTTTAATGCTTGAATTTTATATACGTGTTAATAGACTACTTTAAAAGAAACTTTATTTTAGAACGAAACATTAGACGACCGCCCAACTCGCCTACAAGTTAAGTCGGCCCTATATAGGGTTAGCTGAATTGAATTGATCACATATTCTTTTTACATTTAAATAAACTTAAAGAAAATTATCAAAGTAGTTTCTTAGTCGAGTTCAACTCTATACGTGTAGCTTATTTGAGGATACGGACTCGATTGTCCAGATGCATTTACTTTGTGTGGATTATTAAATTTTATAATATCTCATATTTATATTTATAGAGAGGGTAACAAAATTATTATATGCAATATGCACTCTATCGTTTTTGTGAATCAAAATCCACTTATTGTCCTAGCTAACCTTTACACATGGATTTTTTTTTCTTCTTCTGGTGAATGATGGTATGTATGTGTTCGGAAAGGAATTTTAAATTTACATAATTTTGTTTTGGTACATAATTCCTTAGATTTTTTTTATATTATGTTGAATTTCATTTCTTTTTTGTGTTTTTCCATTGTCAATTTAATTATATTTAAGTCATGTTTTAGACCTCAATCTTATATTTAATAAAAAGATTGGTTATATTATATTGTATATGTTATAGAAAGACAAAATTATGTTTACATACAGTGCGTGAAAGAATCTCTCAACGAACGAATAAAGTAACGATTATAGAAATATAATTGTCAACTAAATTAATTGAATAAGCTAGAACACTCAATTTTTGGACAATTCATACACACGTTACCGAATTGTTCCTTAGACACTTAAAATACTCAACGAGCCCGATCTCTTAGCTTATTAACTAATTTTATCCCCTCATAAAAGTCTATTTCCATTATCATATGCAAGTGAAGACAAAAATGCAAATATGTTATTTCACTTTGAAAAATTAGGACAGAAAGCATGACCAAAGGCTCTCATGAGTCATGACTATCAGGCCGAACTTGATAAAAAGTTTTTAGGTGCTGTTTGGTAGATAATACAAACTGTTTTTATTTTCTCTATTCAGAATTTTATAATTGTAGTGTAAGAAATTATCTTCAACTAATTGTTTGGTACACATTTTTGTTTTTTATTTTTTAAAAATAAAACAACAGAGTAACTGTTTGGAATACGATTCGATTTTTTCTTACAAAATTAAATATCTAATTGTTAATGCGTAAAAATGGCTTTAATTTAGAGTCGGATCCAAGGTTCGGGTCCCGAGATTGACCCGCTGAACACATGGATGATCGAATGCTGAGTCAACGCGGGTTGACTGATGATCGTCAAAGCTGGAGGCGATCCCGTCGTCTTGGGAGAATCTCCGGGCTGTCGTTGACAATCCTCGGCGAACTTCCTTGGTGATGGTGAAGTCCAGTTCACGGCGAAGCTTCTCGTCTGGGCGGAGTCCTTGTCTTAACGATGTCCTCGTCAGGGCGAACTCCGGTCTTGATGAAGCTCCGAGCTAGTCTTGATGATTCTTCGTGCTTTCCTTCCTTGGCGAGCTCCTATGGCGAGGGAGGACCTACAAAAAAGGGTAGAATGGGCCCGTGCCCCGTCGCTTATGGTTGGGCGAGGCTGCCTACGTATCTCAGTTTAAGAGAATCAGGTCCCACGTAGTTCGGGGTTAGTGATAAACGGCGGGTGAATGACGATGTGGTTTGAATCGTCGGAAGTGTCGTTATTGGCGGTGCGGGGGTGACCCGTGGCCCAATGGCTGGGTATTACCGGCGTGATGTGCTCTTCGTCGACCTCGTTGGTGCTGGCAAGCTCACTGTCGAACTTCCCTCGTGTTGGCGAAGTACAGTGAGAGCCTTGACCTGACGAGCTGTGCTCCTTCGTCGACCTTGTCGGGGTAGGTGGCCTCGTATGACGAGGGGCCTTATCCCGACGAAGGGAAGCTCCGTCTCTGTAGACCTTGTCGGGGTAGGTGGCCTCGTATGATGAGGGGCCTTGTCCCGACGAAGGCAAGCTCCATCTCTGTCGACCTCACAGGTGGTGGCGTGGTTACCCACCTAGCAAGGGATGCCTTAGCTGACAACCTTTTTTCTCAGGCCTAAGACTCTGCTTCTAGATCGATCTCAGCTCTTAACTCAAGTCCTTTCCTCCTTAAGAGTAGACAATTTTTTAGAGAGAGAAGCTCTGGAGAAAGCTGTGAGTGAGTGTCAAAATGAGGGAGGGGGGGGGGGGGGGGAAGCTCCTATTTATAGGAAAACAACTTTCTGGAATTGCACCCTAGGGGCCTACGAATTCCCTGGGAATTGCACCCCTTGGGGCCTGCGAATTCATTGGGAATTGCACCCTTGGGGGCCTCTCATTTCCCTAAATATTGGACTTTCAGGGGTCCTGCGAATTTATCCCTGCAGCAGGGGGGTTGTCGGGGCCCCTTGCCTGCAAAAAGGGTCTCCGATGCTTCTCGATTCGTCTTTGATGTCTTTGGGTTGTCCGCGAGTCCGTAGGTTGTGTTCGGGGAAATCCGGAGGATTTCCCAGGGATCTTTGTAGTCTCGGATCTCCTCGTCGTGTAGGATAATTCAAGTTATGCCCTCGCCAAGCTCCGGCGAGGGGCTTCATTGCCTTGTCGCCATGTCGCCTTGTCACTTCGTCGGCTTGTCTCCTCGTCGCCTTGTCGCCTCGTCGCCTTGTCGGCTACGTCACCTCGTCGGCTTCGTCTCCTCGTCGGCTTGTCGGCTTCGTCTCCTCGTCGGCTTGTCGGCCTTGTCGCCTCGTTGCCTTGTCGGCTTCGTCGCCTCGTTGCCTCATCGGCTTGTCGGCTCATCGCCTTTTGGGCCCCGTGCCTCGCCAATGTCTTAGTTCTTCGGTCCCGGGCCTCTAGCGTTGGTGATGGGCCTTGACTTACCATGACAGGCTTTGACTTTTCTCAGTGTGCTTTGAATTTTTTCCAAAATGGGCCAAATTTTTATATGTTACGAAAAATGCACATAACACTAATACATTAATAAAATTTAAAAATATTATTACATGAATAATACAATAACATAAATATTACATTACGGTGTAAATTAAATTCAATCATGTTTAACATATCAAAGTTATACTATATAGTCTAAATAATCAGGTTTAACATGCATCAAAAGTAAAATATCTCATGTCATTTTATTCTATTATTTTTCACAAACATTATATAAAACATAGTATTCGCGTGAATTGTATATTCACCACAACATGCCGTCCATATTCATTTTTCCCAGAGTCATCACACAAGAAATTTAATTTAAACCCAAGAACTGGTACTTCTCGGTTCCCGTTTTTAGAATTGAGAACCAGAAACGATGCCCTAAACAATATTCCCCGATTTTTTGTACCGGTTCTGATTTTAAACTACATGTCATTTTATTAGTTTTTAATATGTCATTTTTAGTGTTTTAACCTTTTATTGTCGTTTTTATACTATTTTTAGTTTTTAATTTTTAATTTTAAAAAATACATGTGGTTTTAAGTCAAGCACTCCTAATGAATTTGATAGAAACAAGGAGTGATGAAAGAAAAAACTGAGTGAAAAAAATAGAAAACAACAAAAATCTGTATTTGAAAATCCTTAAAAAAACATAATAAAACTTGAAATGTTTTGGAGTTCAATTTGAAGAGTTACACACTAAAAAGTCATTTATTTATTTCAGTGTAACTATACAAGTTAGAAAACTAAAAAAGTATTTTCAAGTTATATACCAAACACAGCCTTAAAGTTCTTGTATTTCTTCTTTTATAATTATTTAGTTCATTTAGCAGAAAATATCAAAAAATTCTCCAACATATAGAGACGAATATAAAATTATTGCACTATATATAAACAATGTGAAATTTGAACAAATATGAAAAGTTTTTATATATATATATATATATATGCTAATGAAATTGAAATTCATTAACTGTAAAATTCTAGGGAACTTGATGTTAAGTCGTTATAATTTTAAAGATGGATTCCGCTACGAAAATTTGGAAAAATAGCACCCGTGTGTACTCTTAAAGATAAAATAATACCCCAAAACTTCATATTTTTAATTATATAGCCCTTTCAAAAATTTAGACATAAATACCCTTAATGATCAAAGATAGCCGAATTATTCAGACATCTTCGACCAAAATGTCCGAATTATTGGACATCTTCATCAAAGATATATGAATTACGAAGATGTCTAAATAAATCGGACATCTTCATCAAAGATTACCAAAATTTGGCTATCTTTTAAAAACTCTATTTATCAACTTTTTTTAAACAACGGTTATCTTCGTTGAAGATGTTCGAATAATTCAGCTATCTTTAACCAGTAAGGGTATTTGTGTCTAATTTTTTTTAAAAGTGCTATTTTATAGACTATTAAGTTTTTGATGTATTATTTTATCAATAAGAGTAAAAATGAGTGCTATTTTATCAAGTTTCCCTTTTCTATTATGGGATTAGTTAAAGTAAATGTTCTTTCAAATAGGTCCTCCTTTGGCTTTATTTCTTCGTAGACATGTGACTAGTGAGAGCATGAGACAATACTTGATGACCGATGAAACTCCAACGAGCTTCGCCCGTAATTATTTATTTGGTTGATCACCTTGTATGTATACAAGTTACTCAATCATGAGCCAAAATTTATATTCTTCCGGGTTTGGTAGAGATTTCACCTCTTCGTAGTAGAAAACAATCGATCATATGATATAGATCCAGTTAGCTAGGGCTGTTACAAAAAATAACATAAAACGAAAGACCGAATACATGGATACATCCACTGATGACCCTAAAACTAAAAGATGTTGAAGTCGAAAAACAAGGCCTTCAGTTCATTAAAACTGCATTTGTCCGGATTTCGATTTTCATTCAGAGAACGCATAACTAAAGAATATTTATAATGACCTTATTCAGTTTATCGAATATATATATTTTAAAAATTGGCCGATCTATGATTATATATAGGCACCACAATTGTCCATAAATGACAAACAATCATTCATTAAAAAAAAAGGCCATGCGATGTAAATTTATAAGCTATTTTAAACTTAGGTATTTAATTAGACAACAAAAAAACTTATGTTGGTCACCCATAGGTGATATGCAACGTTGGTGAGTCAACGTCACTTAAACACCTCAGCAGCCTATCGGGTGATGATAGTGAGCCAACGCTCGAGGACGGTATCACAACGACTACATTGAACAAGCTTATAAATACTCTTCATGATCAAAGAGTTGGGATCGGCAAACAGAGAGAGAGAAAGAAGAGAGCTATCTTGAAAGAGAAGAAAGTTCCGGCGAGACAGACGGTGGAGACTACGGTGGTCGACGGTGGAAACGAAATGGAAGTCGCTGGAACGACGGACAAAAGCGGTACCTTCTGAGGATTCCATTGGAGACTCTTCGTGTCGACAGAGGGTCTGGTTCTCCGGTGACGTTAGGGTCTCCTGGGTGTACTCCGATCAACGAGAAATGTGCTACACGGCGGAGGCTTCCGTGCACTGGTAGCTCACGAAGATCGACGAGTAAAGGTTGTTTGGGTCCAATCGCGAGAAAGATCACATCTTTGCAAGTTTATATCTTTTGTACTCGTTTGTAATCATATATTATTTATTAATAAGAAGTTTGTGGTTCTGTCCATTGAATCGTACCAAATTTCCGCAAGTTTGTTTGTTAAATCGTTCTTGGAGTTCGGGTTGTTGTGTGTAATCCCTAACAAGTGGTATCAAAGCGAGGTGTTCGACAAACCAAGAAAGGTTCATCAAGGATCAAGACCGAGCTCAAGAAACGAACAAGAAAGTCAAGAAAGTCCAATACTCAGAATCTTTACTTCATCGCAACGAGCAAGTATGGCAACACAAAAGTTTGAACTCGAGAAGTTCACAGGCGATAATGACTTCAGTATATTGGAGATAAAGATGGAGCCAAAGCTATCTCAGCTGGGCCTCGAGGACGCGTTAGAGGGTGAGAAGACACTCCCCGAGGTTATGCCGACCAAGGAGAAAGCTTCTTACTTGTGTAAGGCAAAGAGCACGATAATCTTGAATCTGGCTAACAACATCATCAGAGATGTTCAAAAGGAGAAGAACGCTGCAGACGTGTGGAAGAAACTCGAGCAACTTTACATGACCAAGACTCTCGCCAACGAGCTCTTCCTGAAACAGAAGTTGTTCAATTTCACCATGACGCCAGGATTGTCGCTCAAGGATTATTTCATCGAGTTCAACAAGATCATCACTGATCTTGAGAACGTCGAGGTGACAGTCCCTCAAAAAGATCAGGCTCTCCTTCTTCTCAGATCAATGTCAGGTACCTATGAGAGCGCACAAGTGTTGAACGTCACGTTGACGAATATTAGGAACGCATGGATCATGGATTCAGGGTGCTCCTTCCACATGTGTCACGAGAATAGTTGGTTCTATAACCTGAAGAAGGTCATCAATGGGATGCTAGTCTCCACAGGAACCGAGGAGATCTGCTCGGTGGAAGGAATAGGCAAAATTCCTTTAAAGCTCAATGAGGGGTCGTCGAGGAGCTTAGAAGATGTCAGGTACGTCCCTGGACTTAAAAGTAATTTAATTTCCTTAGGAGTCCTTGAAGAACAGGGGTACCAGTGGAAGTCGACGAATGGAGGTTTAAGGGTGACAAAGGGCGCGATGTTCTACCTCAAAGTCTATCGACACAACGGGATCTATATCCTCGAAGTTGAGACGGCCATCGGTGAGGCAGCCAATGCTTCGACGAGCTGCCCGAGCAAGGCGAACCTTTGGCACGACAGGCTCAGGCACGTTAGCGAGAAGGCGCTAGAAATTCTAGGCGAGCAGGATTCCTCGGGAAGGATAAGATCGAGAAGCTGGATTTCTGTGAGCATTGCGTGTTTGGCAAGAAGCACAAGGTAAAATTCGGGAAGGCGACGCACCACATCGAGGCGGTCCTCGATTACGTGCACTCGGATTTATGGGGCCCAACACGAGTGGACTCTCATGGAGGAAATAGGTACTATATTTCCTTCATCGACGATTACTGGAGGAAGCTATGGATCTGTTGGGAAATCGGTGGTATCAAGTCGACTTCCTTACCACGATAATAGCTTCCGGGCCGTCCCGGTAACATTTAAAAATTCATTTTAAAGCGGAAATCCTGTTATCGGACCGACGACACGGATATCGGGTAACAATCAAAACGAGATCTGATAAATATTTCGAATTTAATATTTTCATAAACATTATTAATAATCTAGTCAAAATAGGAAAAAAATAGAAAGCAGTAAATGGTCGCATTTATTTACCCAATGCATAAGGCCGTACCTCAGTTGACGATTCCGGTTGCGCGTTCTGAAATTGGGCAGGGCTCCGCCGGTGCTGAGGGAAACTCCCGTGATCTTCCGGGATAGACTCCTGGATTCCTCGCTACCGAAGCGTGGGCTTCGCTGGCAGGACTCCGTTGCAAAATTTAACTGAAGGTTCTTTTAAAGCTACCGGAGAAAAATATCTCCTAAGCCGAACCAGAAAAAGAGATCAGAAACAAAAACTCGCAGACCCTAGAGAGAGAGGGAGAGCTCGAGTTTTTACTCTGGGAAAGGTGTGTTGAATGTGTAGAATGAACCTCCTTTTTATAGGCTCAAGCTGTAACCGATTTGGAGATTTTCCCTCCCATTATTCGAATTCTTTTAATTAAATATAAATAATTATTTCAATCCAATGATCCAGATTCAATCTCATCTAGATCCAATGGATATAATTAATCAGGGATTTAATTAATTGAATAATATAAGATAAGATCATATCATATATTTTTCGAATTATATTATATATATATATTCGAATTCGAATTTGTTATTGATTATCTAGATCCAATGGTTAAAATTAAATCTTAAACCAATCCAATGGATCAAATCAATTAGGGATAAAGTCAAATACCCTAGGGTTTTACAAAAACCTGATTCGAACTTTTATCCTTATATTTATTCGAATTTTAATATCATATATATAATGTTAATTAATTTCTAATCCGACGGTTTAAATATAAGATCTCAAAACCGATCCAACGGACAGAATTAATTAAGCTAATTCGAAATCCCTAAACTTGGTCACCAAGTTTCAATTTCGAATTACATTAGGGTTTGAATCAATTATCTCAATCCAACGGTTGATACTCAATCATGACCGATCCAATGGATTAAATTGATTTTAGGGTTTTTGCCATTATACCAGACTTCAGGTATTTATGCCGCAAAAATAAAATCTCTCAAGATTGGTTATTCGAATTTATCTAGGGTTTGTTATACTCAAACCCTAATTCGAATTACACATTAAATAATACATGAATATATATTATTTATTTATTAATATAAATCCTTTAATTATTAATTAATTATTAATAAGATATTAATAATTAAATCCAAATAATCAAATTATATTAATAAATCCTGATCTCTTTATCACACATTAAATGTCATGGTGCAACACCATCATTTAAATTCGTGACATGTGATTTAATTTCAAAGTTTATCGAACCGAGTCATAAACTTAGAAAATCCATAAATCACAAACCGTAAGTCAGAATGACTTGGTTCAAAAAGCAAAGTTGCTTAGAATTTAATTTAGAACAATATATTGCTGTTCTATAATCTAAATTCTAACTTTATTTTTATCAGTTACTTTCGTGTACCAAAATATGATACTTTTGCCACACTATCGATAAAACTATCTGACGTCTGTCACAGACTTGTCAGTTTTATAAGTCGAGCCAAATGATTAAACATTATCCAGAATGTATTTTAATCACGTACGTATCATCCGTTACGGAGCTATCCTGGGGACCATGGACCCGTATCACTTAAGCTCCAACGAACTGCTAGTTGTTCGTCAAACCTCGAAGTGATTCCACTATAGACCCGAGGCTGCACTCTTTAGTGATACGGTATATATTATTCCCTTATATACAGCAGGGTGTCCATTAGATTCAATCAAATACCGATTATTGTCCTTTCACTTGATGACTCACACATGAGCAGGCGGTTTATACCGTAATGCCCCTCAATGCATTTTAATCCTTGACTCAGCCACTAATATTATGAGTAACCCACTTATGGCTTCGATTCATAAGTTGCGCACGGGTACCTCTCACTTCTCACCACGGACAATCAAGGGAATCATCATGACTCTGAAGATAGCTGTGTGATGCCCATATCTATGATCAAGAAATCCTTACTACTGACTATCATGTTCCCAAAATAATAGTGTTGGGAACAGCGGTAATGTCTTGTGTTCTTTAACGGTTAAATCAAAGAACAATCAAGCCAGCAGTTTGGACTCATGACCACTCAGGACTTAGAACTAATATCCATTTGATCATCATTTTGCGACTCAACTACAAGTTGTCAGTGACGGTCTTATATGACAACTTTCTTGAGTTTAAGTCAGGTCCAGTCCAGTATGAAGACGCTTCACACTTAATGCACTTCTAGTGAGTGTAGACACACACAAAATCAAGAATAGGATTGTCACTTCAGTCACATTAATGACCTTACCGATTAATAGGCTCCCACCCAGTTAATCAGGTCACGGACATTTTAAGTTCATTTATTATGTTTATTAATTCTTCCTCACATGACTCCTTTGTGATAATAATAACATAATTGCATCCTTTATGAACTAAGGAATCAAACATTCTATTTTACTCTACAGAAACTATAATAAGATTAACATAATAAGTACCATCTTTATTCAACGACTTGTCATAATCTTTTACAAATGGATAAATATCTTGTTTAAGGACACACATGTCCAACAATCTCCCACTTGTACTTAAAGAAGATGACTCATGTCTTTCAAGCCAATATTATCCAGATGCCTCCTGAATATTTTCTCTGGCAACGTCTTGGTAAATGGATCAGCCAGATTTTCCTCCGATGCTATTTTCACAACCCGTACGTCCTCTCGACGTACTATCTCTCTAATGAGATGGTATTTCCTTTCTATATGTTTTGCTTTGTTATGGTCTCGGGGCTCTTTCGAATTGGCCACAGCTCCACTGTTATCACAGTATAGAGTTTGTGGTCCATCTACATCTGGGACTACACCCTGTTCCAAGTAGAAATTCTTTAGCCAAACTGATTCTTTGGCTGCTTCACATGCAGCCACATATTCAGCTTCCATAGTGGAATCTGCGATGCAGGATTGCTTTACGCTTCTCCAGAATATCGCTCCACCAGCAAGGGTGTACACTGCTCCCGAAGTTGATTTTCTCGCGTCTTTGTCAGACATAAAATCAGAGTCAGTGTACCCTAGTGGATTCAGATCTGTTCCTGAAAACACTAACATATAGTTTCTCGTTCTCCGAAGATACTTGAGAATGTTCTTCACTGCAATCCAGTGAGGCATACCAGGGTTGGATTGGTATCTACTAACCATTCCCACAGCGTAACAGATGTCTGGTCTTGTACACTGCATAGCGTACATCAGACTTCCCACTGCTGAAGCATAGGGTACCCGCCTCATCTCGTCTTGCTCTTCCGGAGAAGTTGGACACTGGTTCCTGCTAAGGAACACTCCATGCCTGGTTGGTAAGTTACCACCCTTGGAGTTTGTCATTGCAAAACGTTCAAGCACCTTATCAATGTAAGCTGCTTGTGACAAGGCTAGAAGCCTGTTATTGCGATCCCTAAAGATACGGATCCCAAGAACATAACTGGCTTCTCCCATATCCTTCATTTGGAATTGCGTAGATAGCCACACTTTCACGTCTGATAATCTTTTCACACTGTTTCCAATGAGAAGAATATCATCGACGTATAGAACAAGAAAAATTTCCACGGACTCATCGTTGAGTTTATAAATGCAGGCTTCAGTTTCATTCTGAACGAACCCATAGGTCTTGATGGTCTCATCAAACCTTAGATTCCAGGATCTGGAAGCTTGCTTCAATCCATAAATGGACTTGAGTAATCTGCAAACTTTCCCTTCTTGACCCTGTTGCACGAACCCTTCTGGTTGGTCCATATAGATGTTCTCGTCAATGTACCCGTTCAGGAATGCGGTTTTGACGTCCATCTGCCATATCTCGTAATTGAGACTACAGGCTATGGCCATGAGAATCCGGATGGACTTATACTTAGCGACTGGAGCGAAGGTCTCATCGAAATCAATACCTTCTCTCTGGGTAAAACCCTTTGCCACTAGTCTAGCCTTGAAGGTTTCAACCTTCCCGTCCACTCCTCTCTTTCTCTTGTATACCCATTTATTCCCTATGGTTTTGAAACCATCAGGTAGGTCTACAAGTTCCCAGACCTCATTAGAATCCATTGATTCTATTTCTTGGTTCATGGCTTCCTGCCATTCTCCCTTATCAGGATCCATCATAGCTTCCTTGAAGCTTTTCGGATCTTCAACACTAGTGTTTGAAACATCTAGGTAAAAAACAACTGGGTTTACTCGTAGTGTTTAACCGTTCAAAAGAACCTCCCACTACGTCTGAGTATTCCCAGAGTTTCTAATGAAACTCTTATAGTGACTACTCGTAGTGTTATTGATCTTAACCTCCCACTACGTCTGAGTATCACTTGGTTCTGATCCTGGGACCGTGTTTTTCCACTCTCTCTTTTTGACAACAATCACTGTTATCAATTAAGTACAACAATCTTTCGTATTGCCATGAATTTCCATCAGAATGATTCCTCATCATTATGATAAGATGTTAACCCTTGCTTTAGAGCTTTATCTTTAAGATATGAAGATTTAAGATATTTTCTCAAGATTTATAGGATCAGCAAAAAAAGGAAATTTATTAAAAAAAATAGTATTGTCTGAAATAAATATTGAAGGGTTTTCAAATCGCCCTTCAATTTTGGATCCATACATGTAAAGAATAAAATCAAATCTTCATTATCTGCCTTTAGGGTTCTCCGAGTCTCTCGGTTGATTTCTGGCAATCACTCCTTAGCTGCTGCTGAAAAACAAAGAATATCACATTTTTTTTTTAGTTTTAGATCTTTGGAGAAAATACTTTCTAAAACAATATGTATTAAAGAAACTTATCAGGTGAGATACTCACCAGTTTCATTCTTCTTTTCACTTTGGAATTTGGGACAATCTCTTTTCCAATGTCCCTCTTCCTTGCATAGGAAGCAACTTCCTCTAGCAGCAGCTTTCTTGCCACCCATTTTTGGCTGGAAATTCTTTTTCCACTTTTTCTTAGGACCAGGCCTTTTCTTCATCTTTGGGTTGTTCGAATGGTATCCTTTCTTGAACGCAATGTTCAATTCGGATTTCTTCTTGATCAGACCCGAGATGTCCTCAAAGGTTTGCAATTCATTAATCAACTGTGTCAAACCATATTTCAGTTTGTTCATAATGTAATTGCTGGTGAATGGAACAAACTCAGGTGACAGCGAATTAAGAATAATGCTGATCTGAGATTTCTCATCCACCTCGGCCCCGTGCAGCTCAGCCTCATTGAACCAGTTCGTCATGCTTATGACATGGTCACGAACATACGTGCCTGATTTCATCTTGGCATTCATGTAGCGACGAGTCGCTTCATGTTGAGCTTGCTCAGACTGCTTACCATACATCCCTTGAAGGGATTCCATGATTTCATAAGCAGTGTCCTTGACCTCTAACTTGATTCTCAACGAATCTGCCATGCTAGCAAGCATGTATGCCTTAGCACGATTATTCGCTTGCATCCAAGAATCATAGAGTTCCTTTACACCTCTGGCGCTGCCAGTACCCGGTGCTGTGGGACATTCATCAACAAGAACAAAGCGAATGTTCTCGCTGATAAGAACAATGTTGATGTTGCTTTTCCACTTTGGAAAATTACTTCCATGTAGAGTGTTGTTCGAAAGCAGTGACATAATTGGATTCGACATTTTAAACTGGCATTGAAAAAGAAACTTATTAAACTTTATTATAGGTAGAATGTTTTGGGTAATTAAGTTGGTTCGAAATAGTCACATGATGCAAACATGTTCTCGGGAAAATGTTAATAAACCCTTGGACTATTTCATGATAATTCAACCGACCGTACACATCGTTGCCGTCCTTAAGGCATGGTCACTCTAAGGTGACTCGCGGTATCAACTGTGTAGTTTGGTTGAACTAAGTTTTAGTCATAAACTTAATTAATATTCAAAATTAAGAACCACCACAGTTCTTTATGATTATTAACTATCATCATAGACGGTCGAGAAGTACCAACTTCCGTGCAAGCTTAACCCATTATTTTCGGTTCTCGGAATCCTCTTGAAAACGTCGTCCTTAAGGAATGGTCACTCTAAGGTGACTCACGGTCCATTTCCAAGATTCCTCCGTCCCCATATTCTTTTGGAACTATCACGGTGCCAAACCTTCGACAAGCACACCTTTCCTTACGAGGAGTGGTCACTCTAGGGTGACTCGAGGCGGTGTGGTCAGCAGACCATGTGACAGTAATAATGGAGACTTCTTATTGTTTATTCTATACTTGCCATTGTTTTTGTTAAATAACGTTTTTTTTAACTTTTATCATAAGTTAATTAAAACTTATTATAAACTTTCCTTTAATGACTATTAAAAGTTTATATTTTGGCTTTATTAATTACTGCACGTAATTATACATAAGGCCTCATTGTTTATAGTGTTCATTATTTCATCGGTAGTGATAGGTCAATCATACTTTCTCCAGGTAGATGGGAGGGGTCCTAACCGGTCACCCAGAAGTGGATGGTGAACCGGCCCCACTTTTGATTCCCTCTTCCTCAGACAAGATTGTATGATTGAGATTTTTCCGATTAATAATGGCCACTTCACATTTACTCTTTACTATTCATATCTATCCTTAAATCGACATATTAATAATGATCAAACATAAGCACTATGTTTACGGGTTATGAAAATAGGTTACTATAAATTATATCTATGATGAATATATATAATTAGATTTTAATGATTCCCATTCTCTAAGAATAATCATTAAATTATACTATGGCTTATAATTAATTATTTATGAAATTTTAAAATAAGTCAATGATATTATTCCTAAGAACTATCATCCATATTTTAATATTAAATAAGACAATATTATTTATTCAATAAATAATATCCATATTTAATTTTATGAATTATATAAAATAAGTCAATGTTACTTAACCATAAATAACATCCATATTTTATTAATTCATAATTGTTCAATTTCAATTAATATTTAATTATTCCTAAGGATCCGGGTCGGAATAAATTCCGACCCATAATTAAAATTATGTGCGTGGGCCCTCCGGGCCTAAGCCCGGGCCTACGTCCCTAGGAAAAGCCACGCCCAGCCATTCGGGAAGGCCAGGGCAGCGCCCACCTCGCGTTGGGCCCGCTGGCCCATTCCGCTGCCAGGCAGCGTGGGCCGCAGGTCAGCCCGCGAGGCCCAGGCGCTGCGCGCCAGGGCAACCCGCAAGGGTTTCGCCCTGGGCCTCGCCCTGGCGTGGGCCTTGCCACGGGCCTAGCCCGTGGCTCTTAGGGTTTCGACCTTGGGGCTGCAGCGGCAGCCCCTGGTCCCCTTTAGCCACGGGCTGGGCTGCGCCTAGCAGCCCGCCCTACTTTCCCGTCACGATTTCTCGGGTCGGGAAATAATCTAATTTTAAATTAAAAATTAAAATATCTAGAAATAAATTTCAATTTTAATTATTAATTTATTCATCAAATAATTCTTTTAAACCTTTAAATTAAATTTCGAAATTATTTATCCTGGAACCATTGCTCTGATACCAATTGTTGGGAAATCGGTGGTATCAAGTCGACTTCCTTACCACGATAATAGCTTCCGGGCCGTCTCGGTAACATTTAAAAATTCATTTTAAAGCGGAAATCCTGTTATCGGACCGATGACACGGATATCGGGTAACAATCAAAACGAGATCTGATAAATATTTCGAATTTAATATTTTCATAAACATTATTAATAATCTAGTCGAAATAGGAAATAAATAGAAAGCAGTAAATGCTCGCATTTATTTACCCAATGCATAAGGCCGTACCTCAGTTGACGATTCCGGCTGCGCGTTCTGAAATTGGGCAGGGCTCTGCCGGTGCTGAGGGAAACTCCTGTGATCTTCCGGGATAGACTCCTGGATTCCTCGCTACCGAAGCGTGGGCTTCGCTGGCAGGACTCCGTCGCAAAATTTAACTGAAGGTTCTTTTAAAGCTACCGGAGAAAAATATCTCCTAAGCCGAACCACAAAAAGAGATCAGAAACAAAAACTCGCAGACCCTAGAGAGAGAGGGAGAGCTCGAGTTTTTACTTTGGGAAAGGTGTGTTGAATGTGTAGAATGAACCTCCTTTTTATAGGCTCAAGCTGTAACCGATTTGGAGATTTTCCCTCCCATTATTCGAATTCTTTTAATTAAATATAAATAATTATTTCAATCCAATGATCCATATTCAATCTCATCTAGATCCAATGGATATAATTAATCAGGGATTTAATTAATTGAATAATATAAGATAAGATCATATCATATATTTTTCGAATTATATTATATATATATATTCAAATTCGAATTTGTTATTGATTATCTAGATCCAATGGTTAAAATTAAATCTTAAACCAATCCAATGGATCAAATCAATTAGAGATAAAGTCAAATACCCTAGGGTTTTACAAAACCCTGATTCGAACTTTTATCCTTATATTTATTCGAATTTTAATATCATATATATAATGTTAATTAATTTCTAATCCGACAGTTTAAAGATAAGATCTCAAAACCGATCCAACAGACAGAATTAATTAAGCTAATTCGAAATCCCTAAACTTGGTCACCAAGTTTCAATTTCGAATTACATTAGGGTTTGAATCAATTATCTCAATCCAACGGTTGATACTCAATCATGACCGATCTAATGGATTAAATTGATTTTAGGGTTTTTGCCATTATACCAGACTTCAGGTATTTATGCCGCAAAAATAAAATCTCTCAAGATTGGTTATTCGAATTTATCTAGGGTTTGTTATACTCAAACCCTAATTCGAATTACACATTAAATAATACATGAATATATATTATTTATTTATTAATATAAATCCTTTAATTATTAATTAATTATTAATAAGATATTAATAATTAAATCCAAATAATCAAATTATATTAATAAATCCTGATCTCTTTATCACACATTAAATGTCATGGTGCAACACCATCATTTAAATTCGTGACATGTGATTTAATTTCAAAGTTTATCGAACCGAGTCATAAACTTAGAAAATCCATAAATCACAAACCGTAAGTCAGAATGACTTGGTTCAAAAAGCAAAGTTGCTTAGAATTTAATTTAGAACAATATAGTGCTGTTCTATAATCTAAATTCTAACTTTATTTTTATCAGTTACTTTCGTGTACCAAAATATGATACTTTTGCCACGCTATCGATAAAACTATCTGACGTCTGTCACAGACTTGTCAGTTTTATAAGTCGAGCCAAATGATTAAACATTATCCAGAATGTATTTTAATCACGTACGTATCATCCGTTACGGAGCTATCCTGGGGACCATGGACCCGTATCACTTAAGCTCCAACGAACTGCTAGTTGTTCGTCAAACCTCGAAGTGATTCCACTATAGACCCAAGGCTGCACTCTTTAGTGATACGGTATATATTATTCCCTTATATACAGCAGGGTGTCCATTAGATTCAATCAAATACCGATTATTGTCCTTTCACTTGATGACTCACACATGAGCAGGCGGTTTATACCGTAATGCCCCTCAATGCATTTTAATCCTTGACTCAGCCACTAATATTATGAGTAACCCACTTATGGTTTCGATTCATAAGTTGCGCACGGGTACCTCTCACTTCTCACCACTGACAATCAAGGGAATCATCATGACTCTGAAGATAGCTGTGTGATGCCCATATCTATGATCAAGCAATCCTTACTACTGACTATCATGTTCCCAAAATAATAGTGTTGGGAACAGCGGTAATGTCTTGTGTTCTTTAACGGTTAAATCAAAGAACAATCAAGCCAGCAGTTTGGACTCATGACCACTCAGGACTTAGAACTAATATCCATTTGATCATCATTTTGCGACTCAACTACAAGTTGTCAGTGACGGTCTTATATGACAACTTTCTTGAGTTTAAGTCAGGTCCAGTCCAGTATGAAGACGCTTCACACTTAATGCACTTCTAGTGAGTGTAGACACACACAAAATCAAGAATAGGATTGTCACTTCAGTCACATTAATGACCTTACCGATTAATGGGCTCCCACCCAGTTAATCAGGTCACGGACATTTTAAGTTCATTTATTATGTTTATTAATTCTTCCTCACATGACTCCTTTGTGATAATAATAACATAATTGCATCCTTTATGAACTAAGGAATCAAACATTCTATTTTACTCTACAGAAACTATAATAAGATTAACATAATAAGTACCATCTTTATTCAACGACTTGTCATAATCTTTTACAAATGGATAAATATCTTGTTTAAGGACACACATGTCCAACAGGATGCAGTCGGACGAGGATGACTTAGAAAGGAGCGAGGAGGATTCCAAGGGAGACAACGAGGAAGAAGAAGCCTTGCGAGAACGAGAAGATCCATTCGAGGGGTACCAGCTAGCTCGGGACAAAACTCGACGAGTTGTCAGGAAGCCAAGCAGGTTTGCACACGCAGAGATGGTGGCTTATGCTTTCAATACCGCAGACGTCAAGATTAACGATGAGCCCATGTCATATAGGGATGCCGTTAAGTCTCCGAGCGCAGAGAAATGGCGACAAGCCATGAAGGAATATATGAATTCCCTCAACAAAAACAAGACATGGGTCCTTGTCCCGAAATCAAACAAGTGCAAAGTGGTGGGTTGTCGGTGGTTATACAAGGTGAAACTAGGTGGACCAGGAGGTGAGCCAGCCAGATACAAGGCGAGGCTTGTGGTGAAGGGCTTTACACAACGAGAAAGGATAGACTTCAACGAAGTTTTCTCACTGGTGGTGAAACACACCTCAATCCGGGTACTGCTCTCGATGGTGGCCAAATTCAACTTGGAATTCGAGCAGATGGATGTCAAGACAGATTTTCGGCAGGAAGAGTTTGAGGAGAAGATCCTTAAGCAACAACCCGAGGGCTAGGTGCAAAAGGGAAATGAGGATTGAGTCTGCCCGTTGAAGAAGTCCTTATATTTAAGGAGTCTCCTCGACAATGGTACAAGAGGTTTGATACCTTTATGCAGCGATACAATTATCAACGAAGTAGGCACGACAACAACGTGTACTTCAGGAAGATTGAGAGCGGAGAAAGTGTATACTTGCTCTTGTACGTCAACGATATGCTGATTGTATTGAGGAGCGGAGCAGAGATCCGGAAGCTCAAAGAAGCGCTGAAATCCGAATTCGGGATGAAGGATTTTGGTCAGGCGATGAGGATTCTTAGCATGGATATTCTGAGAGACAGGGAGAAGGGCACAATATTTCCCAGTCCGAATAGTTCAAGAAGGTCGTAGAGAAATTTCGGATGGAGAAGGCCAAGCCGTCAAAACAGCCACTCGCCCCACACTTCAAGCTTAGCAACGAGCTCAGCCCGCAGACAGAGTAAGAGACAACGGAGATGACACATGTGCCGTACTCGAGCGCCATTGGGAGCCTCATGTACGGTATGATCTGCACGAGGCCGGAATTGGCCTATGCAGTCAGCTTAGTTAGCCGGTATATGGCTAACCCCGGGGAAGTACATTTGCAGGCAATCAACTGGATTCTCCGATACTCGACAGGGAACTTAGGTACGGGGTTGAATTACTTAAGCGGGGACACAAAGGAGGCATTCATCCAGGGCTTCTGGACTCCGACTATGCGGGGGACTTGGATAAGAGGATGTCTCTTACCGGGTACACTTTCAAGGTCTTCGGGAACCTTGTCAGCTGGAAGGCTTCGTTACAGCATATTGTAGCCTTGTTGACGACGGAAGCTGAATACGTGGTTGTAGCAGAAGCAGCGAAGGACGGCCTAAGGCTTAAAGGTCTTCTGACAGAACTTGGGATGGATCAGAAGTATTTCGATCTTCATTAGGACAGTCAGTCCACGATACACCTCTGCAAGAATCAAATGTATCACGAGCGGACAAAGCACATCAATATTAAGCTACACTTCGTCAAGGACATCGTGGAGCTCAAGGCGATGAGGGTGCTGAAGATCAGGACCGAGGAGAATCCAGCAAACATGATCATTAAGGTGATACCCGTATACAAGTTCGAGGAGAGTTTGAAGCTGCTCGGGGTTGGAGAAATCAAACCCGAGCAAAATGACAAAGAAGGTCAGAACTACTAAGCTCGGGGAAGGGCTGCGAGGAGCAAAGCGACGAAGACTCAAGGTGGAGATTGTTGGTCAACGTTGGTGAATCAATGTCACTTAAACACCTCAGCAGCCTATAGGGTGATGACAGTGAGTCAACGCTCGAGGACAGTATCACAACGACTATATTGAACAAGCTTATAAATACTCTTCAAGATCAAAGAGTTGGGATCGACAAACAGAGAGAGAGAGAGAGAAAATCCCAGAGAGATAAAGAAGAGAGCTATCTTGAAATAGAGAAAGCTCCTGCGATACAGACGGTGAAGACTACGGTGGTCGACGGTGGAAACGAATTGGAAGTCGCTGGAACGACGGACAGAAGCGGTGCCTTCTGGGGATTCCGTCGGAGACTCTTCTTGTCGACAGAGGGTCCGGTTCTCCGGTGACATCTGGGTCTCCTGGGTCTACTCCGGTCAACGGGAAGGGTGCTACACGGCGGAGGCATCCGTGCACTAGTAGGTCACGAAGATCGTCGCGTAAAGGCTGTTTGGGTTCGATCGTGAGAAAGATCAAATATTTGCAAGTTTGTATCTTTTGTACTCGTTTGTAATCATATATTGTTGATCAATAAGAAGTTCGTGGTTCTGTCCATTAGATCGTGCCAAATTTCTGCAAGTTTGTTCGTTAAATCGCTCTTGGAGTTTGGGTTGGTGGGTGCAATTCCTAACAACTTATTAGGATAATTGGTACTCCGTGGGCTAAGAGTATGAATGAAACGGGTTTCGTGTTAAATAATAATTTAATACAATAGAAGATGTAGCAATTATAGAGTAAGTTTCAGAAATTTGGGGGTGGTACAACTTGTAACGACTTATAAGCAATGACATGCTAAAAAACGACAAACTTATAACAAAACGACATTAAACCAGAACCGGGACAAGAAAACCGGGAATTTCAGATTTTAAATTGGTTTTGGTTTTGATTTTTTAAACCGGAACCGGGACGTCCCTTTTTAGGTTATACTAAAAAGAAAAAAATTATTTTTTGTCAAAAACGATCCGGTACCGGGACCAGAACCGGGAACCGAGTATAAAATTTTCACCCCTAGGTACAAGTTCATCAAAACTAAATTAATAGAATGTTGATTGTAGGTTCCTCGACAGATTGGCATGGAAGTCAAGTTTGGACGAGAATATTTAAACCTATAATATATACATATATTTTATTTATCCATGTACTATCGTAATCAAATTTGTCTTGTACACATGCGTAATAAAATATAACGTACATAAATAAGTGTATCGAAAGAATATAAATTATCATTAAGAGAAACCAAAAGAGAAAGTTCATAGCAATAAGATATATATAGCAGATCAGATATACTTCCCATGGGCTATCTTCTTACCTTGCTTACTATTTTTTTTAGTAAGTTGACTTTGACCATTTGATACTAATATTATGGGAAGGAAATAACCGAGATAATGCTCATTCAATAAGGCGATTTCAGCCATTTAATTTAATTATTATGCATTCATTTTCAATTATTTATCAACTATTTAGCTTCTTTTTATTGCTTATTTGCTTTCATGATTCTAGGTAATTATCGCCTTGATTCATTTAGTTTCATTTATCATTTCTGAACCCTCTATAGTTGATGATGATATAAAAAAATAAAAACAAGCTTTTACTTGTGATTGTGAAGTCGAATTTTATCTCGCAAAGACGTATTTTTCGTGTTCTTCGTATTTCTCTCTACATCAATATAATCCTTGGTATTCATTTTTTTTTTATATAAAATTTTGCCTATAATGAAGTTCTTTTTAATTGTTTATTATACTTGCATGTGTTGTATAATGATTCATTTTATAATGCATTTATTACTAGAGCTATGCATGAGATATTTGATTATGGTACTGATTTCGGTCCGTAAAATTACATTAATGATTTAATGTACATAGTGATCGTAACTTATATTATATAAGATTCTCAATTTTTTGATAGTCTCTTTCTTTTCTTTTTTTTTTTGAATGGGGTGACAGTATCGGCCAACAGGTGACACTATTGGCCAAATTTACAATAATGTAAAGGGGGCACTCATTTGAGACCCATGAGGATTTGAACCCATGACCTCTTGAATAGAGGAGTGGTGGAGTTACCACTTGGCCAAACAAGCTTGGTTCTTGATAGTCTATTTCTAAACAGCTATATGTTTATAATGTGTACTTATTACTGTAATAGCCTTATCATTAATGGTCTAAAAGGCTGTTATATTGATCAAATAGATATAAGTATAGACATAAATATGCCGAATTGAGGATACATCGTGTCCGTGATATATATAGAAATACAATATAAGTTTAGTCATACTCATGACACGCTAATTAGGTAGCTAAATCTTTTTTTTACTTATTTAGGTATTTTCACGAGCACTGTCAATCAGAATAGAATATCTCAAGTACTCCTATTAAGAATACTAATATCGCTATAAAATATATAATGGTATATATTTTTTTTTTCAACTTCAAGGATTAAAAATTCCAATAGAATGATAAATTCAGACCAACAGCTCATACAATGATTAGTTATTAAGTGTGATCGTGAAGAGAAGAAGTCAATATTCCATTAAGTAATGTGTTAACGAATAGCAAAAAAAAAAAAAAAGTAAGATCTTGTTTGAGAGACCTTCCTTACCTACGGACATGTTCTTATCTTTATTTTATATTATCATAGGAACATTAATTAATGTTATACTATTGGTGGACCGATTAGGGCATCCAATCACCTCTTTCTTTAGCGTGCGAACAACACGATCTATATATATATATACACACACACATATATATATATATATATATATATATCGATTTTGCATGTAGATATGAATTACAATATTTTGCTCAATGGAATAGTTTGAAGTCAATTTCCTTGTCTCTAGCTTCATGATTAATTAATTCTTCAAGATATGTACACAATTGTATAATATAAATTTTGCTTAATTCAAATTATTGATGATTAAATTAATTAAAATATGGTGGTGCCATATGGCTATAAAAGGAGGGTCCGAATCAAATACTTAGACCATGCCCTAAACTTGTTTAAAAGTTACTATCATTCTTGTTTTAAAACTTGCATAAACACCATGAAACTTAGCGTTCTCTTTTTAGTGTCTCTTGCTCTAATGAGCTCTCTAGGGTTTTCTCAAGGAGGAAAGCTTAGGAAGAAGTTCTACAAGGAAACGTGCAAGTCCGCCGAGCACATCGTGAAAGAGGTCACGCAGAAGCACGTCAAAGCCAACCCCGCCGTGCCGGCTAGGCTGCTCAGAATGCATTTCCATGACTGTTTTGTTAGGGTAAAATACTTTAGTTTAAACACAATAATACACGTTACAAGCTTTCATATAGTCATACTATTACTAACGTAAACACACAGAATGAAAAAATCATATACATGTTTGCATGCATGAAAGTTTGTAGGTTTACAACGACTACTTCTTTAATGTCATGTCACTATATATATACACTGAGGTCTCATCTAAACTCAAATTGTTAAAATATAAAAGGTAATTCCTATTTAATTTGCATTTTTTACATAAATAATTTGTAAATATATATAGTTGCCAAGTTGGTAAGTTGGATGTCGAGCATTTAAGTAAAGATAATGGGCAGTTTTAGTCCTTGTTGCTAAATAATGTATTGACTATCAATGATTAATTACTAAACATCAGGGATGCGATGGGTCGGTCCTACTGAACTCAACATCGGGCAACTCAGCAGAAAGAGATGCGATTCCGAACCGAACACTGCTAGGTTTCGACGTAATCGAAGATATTAAAGCCGAGGTTGAGAAGAAATGCCCGGGAGTGGTATCTTGTGCTGATATTCTCACTTTGGCAGCCAGAGACTCTGTCTCTTATGCGGTAAGATTTCTCTCATATGTTAAATAATATATATTGTATGATTAATGGACAATATATATTTAGCTCTATTATTATTATTATTATTATTATTATTATTATTATTATTATTATTATTATATTTCGATTTTGATATATTTGTTATTACAGTTCGGGATACCGGAGTGGGAAGTTCTGACCGGCAGAAGAGATGGCAGAGTGTCAATCAACGGAGAAGCATTGCGCAACATTCCCGGTCCTTCCTTCAATTTCAGCCAACTCAAAGCAAGTTTCGCTAACAAAAGCCTTACCGTTCACGATCTTGTTGTATTATCTGGTATTCACACACTTTCTTCGAATGTATATATATTATATATACATATATCGGTAACATCATTCTCAAAGATAGTAATATAACTCGAACGCAAGACTTTCTGAACTTTGGTTTTTGCGTAATTTGTCTGTTGATCACCACGATCAAAGTTAATTGGTGAATTATTTTCAAAATAATATAACTATACTAAATTACGAGACTATTAAAAAATACAACGGTAGTCTAATTTTAAAGAACTATATGAGTATTCATGTGTTTTCCATATTCAACACTTTTATCAATTTTGTATGCTTATGAAGTAATATGCTAGTTTTTAAAATATAAAAATAAAGTAAAGACATTCTTGTCACATAATTCAGAGCAAAAGGCACTAACCAGCATTATTGTGAATTACCTAGGTTCTTATGACCATAGTTTATTTCAAGTAACACTATGTCAATATAGTTATCTCTAGAATATATACCGTAAAAGTATATATATATATATATCATCAATCTCTTAAATATGAGCGTGTTTTTGACTTATTGTAGGAGGGCACACAATCGGAGTAGGACACTGCACCGGCTTCGCCAATAGGCTCTACAACTTCACCGGAAATGGTGATCAGGACCCGTCACTGGACGCGGAGTACGCGAAGGTGCTCCGGTCGCAATGCCCGCCAAACGACCGGGTCAACTCCGTGGATATGGACCCGGGGAGCGCCAACAAGTTTGACTCCAACTACTACAAGATCCTCAAGGAGCACAAGGGCTTGTTCACCTCCGACGCCACGCTGCTCTCCAACGGCGTGGCTAGCCGGACCGTGGACGAGCTCGTCGAACAGTCCGACTTCCTCACTGAGTTCTCGCAGTCCATGAAGCGGTTGGGGGCGATCGAGGTCCTCACGGGCACGGACGGCGAGATCAGGAAGGTGTGCTCAAAGGTCAACGCTTGAATATTAGGGCTATAAACTAGTAGTAGAGTCGGTGGTGTTTGATTTATTGTATTGTTTCTTGTTTTTAATTTATGTTTGTCGCATTGTATTGCATTACAATTTGAGCGTGTGAAATTTGTTGGGATGTGATCCCTGTTATGAATAAAATTATAAGGTGGTGGGAAATCATTGTGATTTTTGTTTAAATTTACATTAATTAGTTGCTGTTACAATCAAGGTTTAAATTTTAAAATTACTTCATCCCGAGGCGAGGCATTTTCTCCCCGTCTCAAGAGGCGGAGGTGGAACGTGTATAAGCCTCGATTATAATTATAAAAGAATATATATATATATATGTCATAAAATCGGCAAAAAATCTCACTCGTAAGAGCTCCAAAGTTAAACGTGTTTAGCCTAGGAAAGAACGTGTGGATTACTCAAAGAATGGGCGAGTGAGAACAAAACACACTAAAAAAACAGTTGATACATGAGTTTTGATACATGAAAGCAATTATCAATTCAATAGAGCAACTAGAGCGTTACAATTGTCTTTAATAAAAGACACTTGGATTTGAAATTTTTTAAGATAAAAGTTTAAGAAGACTTAAAAATTTATAGACTATTCAAATAAATGACGACGTAACGAGCGGTTAATTAAATATTAGTGTTGGCGTTACAGCCGCGCGATTAAACTTAATTTAATTTAACATAATAATATTTAAAAACACTTAGAACGAAAAAATTCTTGAAAACATGTAAACGAAAATTATATTTAGACCCTCTTCTACTCGTCCACCAAGTGTTCGACTGTATGCCTCAAAGAGATATATAGCAAATAAGTGCTTTCAAATGGAGCCTTATTACTACGATGACAATATCTTATCGAATAAGATTACCAAAGAAAAACCAAGCAATGTCGCGGAGTTAGGATGGAGAGTTAGTAGGCTTGGTTATGGAGCAGGAAGATTTGAAAGCATCGATGTGCGCCTTGCACTTGACATAGTCTCCTTTGGTCTCTTCCAGACACTTCTTCAGAGCCTCCACGTCGCAGCCCTGTGCCGTCTTCTTCTTCTTCGTGCTCTCTTTCACCCTATTATCGTCATCCATCGTGTAGCAAACAACCAAGCCAAGCAAAGATCCAATAATAACATCTCATTTGGGCTTATTTATGAGCCCAATAAGGAGATAGGGAAATTTTAAGTAAGAAAATCCAGCTCTTATATTTTTTTTTTGGATAAAGCGGCACAAGTATAGAAAGTTGTTCAAAATTGAGCGGCATAGGTCCAAGCTTATTGCATAATTGTTTTTTTTTTTTTTTTTTATCTATGTGTTTCTTCTTAATTGCCTCATTAGCATTAAGTCTTGAACATACGTCTAATTTGTTCCCTCTTATTATTATTATTATTGAAATTGATATTTTTGCACACACTATACCCTTATTATTTCAATTGACGGAATACACAAAATAAAATTTTAGTAACTTTAATCACCCAAAAAAATAAAAAGGTAATGTCAAACTTTTCAAAAAATAAAGTACTTATGCCGTCATTTTCAGATAAAGTAACCCCTTAGAGACATATACAGTTCACTCGAGCCCATTTACACATTCAACAAAGCTCTCTCTCTCTCTCTCTCTCTCTCTCTCTCAGTTGGTCACTGCAAAAATCGAAGGAGTGAACGATGGGTTTCTCCAAAGAGCAATTGCTCTCTCGTCTAGAGGTTCGTCTCTCTCCAATCAGCTTCTCGATCCCATTAATGGAACTCGTCTTCTCTTCCCTATCTTCGACATTTCCACGATACTCTGTAATAAGAAACGCTTGAGTTTTCGACCTTAGCTGTAATGGAAGAGCGTTGAAAATGAGCTAGAGTTCGAGCTTCATCGCTTATTGAATTGATTGATTATCATCCGAAATGATCATTTCTTTATCTGTTCAAATAATTTCCCATGGAGACTGATGCTGCGACATTGATTGGTGTAGGAGCTTCAAATTGATTATTCCAAGTATGAGCATCCTGTTGTTTTGACTGTTGAAGCTCAGGTATGAACATCTTCAATTAAATGTGGATATCAAAGTATTGAATCGAAGTATCTGAAGTTTTATAATTTACGACACTGCGAACCGTGATAAACATTGTATTGTATTTTCCGAATTTTTCTACAGTCCGTCAAGCGAGTTTTTTGCTTAATTACTCGATCGGTGTGCTTACTGAAGAATCTGTTTCTTTGGTCAGGCGAAGTATGTCGGGAATTTAGGCGCCGGATTAAGTAAGAACCTGTTTTTGAAGGCAAGTGAGATCACGAAAACAAGCTTTTTCTATTGGAGTTGGATATCAGCGTAATTTAATAAAGATTAAAGCATTGTTCTTTGGTTCTCGAATATCAATCTGCTTACGCTCAGTTTTGCATATACTCAGGATAAGAAAAACAGGTTCTATGTGGTCTCTGCTTTGGCAGATACTAAAGTAGATCTTAAAGGTAATGCACTTGATCGTAAGATTATAGATGTCGGAAAATTTTACTCTATTAACAATGGTGTCGTATTTCGTCCTCTGATTGTTATTCCTATGCCACAAAACTGAACAGATTTATCTGCAAGGCTTGGTTTGGGAAAAGGGGGAGTGAGGATGGCTCCTGAAGAAGCGTTAGGAGAGCTACTACAGGTTGGTGTTTGCGTAAAATTCTTCTGATTTTTTTTTATATTTATGGAAAACGTAGGACTAATTATGTTTAATTAATTATGTTATTTAGACTATTTAACTGGGTTTTTTCTATAATTATGTCATTTGATTTATTAAACTATGTTTAGGATTTTGGGTAATCATGTTAAGGGGTGTAATTTCGTTGTGCCTGATCCGGTGTTTTTTAGGTTGTAATCGTTGGCCTATTTTAAGACAATTTAAGTGAATGAGAATGCTGAATGGTAACCAATAATCATTCTCAAATTAGCTCAGTCTCTCTCAAAATAGGGGAGATTAGGCTCTTTGAAAGTTGAGACGCTCCCGTTTCGAGATCGAATCTTGGGTCATAATAAATTGTTCTGGAAATATTATTTTATATGAGTTAGTGGTACCTCCTTGAATGAGTAGGCATCAAATTGCAAAGCTATATCAATTGAGTGCTCATCTCTTTTCAGAGAAGCTTTATTTTTCAAAACTCCGAGGTACTCCTTATAATTCTCGCCATAATCTTGCCCTGATTTTGGAGGGTTCTTAATCATGTCAGGTGCCACTGGGCTGTGTTACCCCGTTCGCATTGGTGAATGAATCAGCCAGGTATAGATCTAGTTTTTTTGTGATTATTTATGAAATAAAATTAATATCCTCACTTACGTTGTATCAGCCCTCATGAAAACTTACCCTTTTGTTTCCCGTTTACTGTCCAGAAATGTCTCTTTATTGCTGGATCAACGATTTCAAGTCCAAGAGCTTTGTTTGTTCCACCCGCTAGCAAACGATACGACCATCTGTAAGCTAGAAGACTCTCAGTGAACTCAAAGTTTTTCCAAAATAGTGCGGCATATTCCCAAACTTTCAATTGTGCTGAATAAATATCCAAAGTTTTAAAATTTACGTTTTAAATTAGTTCCTTTCTCTTGTGTCCCCATTAATGGTAACCCATTTACACGGATATGCCTCAAATTGAAATATTTAACACGGGACATCTCATAACTTGAAAAAAAAAAAAAAAAAAATCTTATGCGTACACGTGTAACAAACTTAACGTTGACTAGTTTCACGACATTGGTTGCTTATTCAGCACAATTGAAAGCTTAAGATTATGCTACGCTACTTTAAATAACTTTGGGTACTTTTTGCCGAATTATCCCTAATGGCTAATTCTTTTCCATTCATATTTCCCTATCATTTATGTTGACTGTGCTACAGATTAAACAATTTAAATTTTTCTGTAAACCTTTTCACAGCTCTTAAGGCAACTGGTCTGGAAAAATTTCTTAAGTCAATTGGCAGAGACGTCTCATATGTTGACTTGCAGGTGATCACAATGTTCTTTTCACTGATTTTTATTCTGTAATGAATTTTTTGGATGCCTTATAATATATAGTTTTATTTATTTTAGGCTAAACCGTTAGTAGGGAAGGATCAACCTCCAGATCTTGCGTTCTTAGTACCGTCTGAAGATGCAAATCCCAAACAAGGTCTTTGCGAGAACAACGCCTCCACGGATGTGAAGTCTGCGAAAATTGGTGGTAATGCAAGGAAATATTGCCTGTGAATTCATTTACTTGTTTTCACTTGAAAATCATTTCTTGTCCTTGTATTTCATATATTATATGTTAATATGTTAAATCTATGTTATATTTTTCAAATTTTATTAATTTAGTTTTTGCATATAAATTTACATTTGTTTTAATTTTTATTCAGAATTTTAAAGTGTTAATTTACATCCCCAAACCTCCCTTTCTCCATCTGATTTTTAAAGGTGCTTTTCGCATTTTCTGTGTGAAATGCAACTAAATAGAATTGAGGGGGTAAGTCTCTCCATATAGGCGAAGTTCAGGGGCATAAGTACTAACTATTCTATTTTGTAATGCAGCAAAAGTGTTGACGCCGTCTTCTGCTCCACTAAATTCCAAGGCTAAAACCGTCACAAGTTCTTCAGGCTCTGCAACAAACGTTGAACGATTTGTTGAAGAGATAATGGAAAAAACATCATCACTGTTGCTCGCGCAGGTACTGAGAATGCTTCTTCTGTTTTTTGCTTCTCCCACTTTGGAAGTGTGATAAATTTTCGCTCACGAATGAATTATATTACAGATTACGGAGGAAACCATAAAGCAACACGGAGATCAGCTGGGAACGGTGCTATCAAATAGTATAAAAAGTCGTCTTGCCGCCGAGTTGAGCAGCACCACTGTAAGGATTCACTTCAGTTATTGAAAATATAATCACAAATTTCTGTATTATCAATTTTGTTGTATCTTCGAGAAAAAAAACTTTTGTTTAGGGGTATGTCATCTCTCACTCGGGCTTTGTTTGGAACTTTAAAAGAATTAGGAAACAGGAAAAAGAATAATAAAGGATTTATTTTTTATTTTTAATGTTTGTAAGCTCAAGGTAAAAGAATAAAACAAGAGTAGAAAATTTGAAAAAAAAAAAATTATAGAAGGAAGGAAATTAATTTTTTTTTTCATAATATAATAACAGAAGGAAATATTTTCTGTTTATGATAACGTTCCTAGTGTTTCAAGAAAAGTAGATTTTTAACGCGAAAGTGATGCCGAGCTCGTGGTCGACGCAGCATCGATTCTTACATTACTCACTAAACTTCTTCCAATTTTCTTAGTTTTTAAACATAAAAGCAAATTAATTGTTTCCTTTGCTATTGATTTACTAGAATTTGTTTTCTCTATCCTTCTCATAGCTTAGCATAATGGCTCCCTCTATTCATTTTATTCCGACAGATTTCTGGTGTGTGACGGGTTTTTTTCTTCGCAGATGATGTTCAAAAACGCTGCATACACCGAGGGGTTTCAAGCCGGAATTCACCATCACCCAAAGTCCACCTACTAATGAGTTATTTGGCTTCAATGAACAGAGAAAGAGGTTTGACAAGAAAAGAAACCGTTTGCTTCCATTTGAGTTAACATAATATATAAGATTATCATATATTGTTTTTATTGGCCACAAAATACCGCGTTTTTTTAATGAATTTTCGGTAAATGCATAATAGCTTTTGCAAACTTTAGTCCTAACATTTCTTTTTCTCTTTTCTAAAGACAAGACTGGCTCTAAAAAGAAGTAAATAAAATTTTGACTCTTAATCTCTACCCTCCACTGAGAAAATCTTGTATTTTTTGTAACTTTTTCACATGAACGACATAATTTCTGAAAATATCGTCAAATACTACATCTTGATGAAATTTGATTTCTTTTCTTCCAAAATCTATGATATTGTTTCAAAATTTTGAGTAATATTTTGTTTTTCTTTTTAACTAAAACTTTATCAGTTTATTCATAGTATTGGCACACCAGGTGCTGATTAAACCTCATTGGATATCAGTATCGCCTTTGGTATACTCGTAATTTAGACTTGCGGGCGGTTTGCGTTTTGGGGACAGTAAAACAATGGGTATTATATTAATGAGAAGTATCATATGAACATTTTTTGAACGTCACAACAAACATGCCATTTCGTATATCTTCCATGCAATTTATATTTACAGAATGAGTTCTAATATTATCCCTGCAAAAGAATTATTGCAAATTATCAGTATCAATCCTTCCAATCTTATACAAAGATTTACTGACTAATGCTTTTCTTTTTAGAATGGATAGAGATAGTTACCGAATTGATGTGTTCGTAATTCGTCGACATCTTTTTCCGTTAATGCATTCCTCCAACCAATGATGTCACGGACTCACGGTTAGTGTAAACATATTTAAAATCCTATATGGGAATTCAACAATTTTAATAATAAAATCCCATCTAAAATGCCACAACTAAAGAATACAGCAAGAATGCCACCACTGATTGGCTGTCGAAAATAACCAAAGCTTATATAAGAATATTATTTCACATTTACTACACAAACTTCATCGGATTTTACGTGCTTGAAATTGATAAAACACTTCCATTTTTAGGATTCTTTACTTGTTTCTCAAAACTTTTTTTGAACAACGTTTAAGAGTTGAAACTTTATGATATCGAACTATCAATGTCTAGTCTCGTGAGCTTATTTGCTAATTTTTTAAGATAATCAAGCAATACATATGCACAAAATATACTTGATAATAGATACAGCCACAAAATGTAGTAATTTTAGCATAAACTTTCAAATAACTTTAATCACCATAGTCTCAGTAATTTGTAACATGCTGTAAATTATATACAATTGTAATATATGTATTAAACATTTATCGGCAGTTTAAAAATTAAACATCTTTAATCTCATCATAATTGTCTTCACTGAACTTTGAAAATCTCTATCACCTGAAAAATTCGAGTATTTTTTGGCCAAGAATTCCAGGTTCTAGTTAGTTTCAGTAAACGAATCACTCACGTGTTTCTACCAAAAAATGTATATAAACACCGAGTCCCAATAAAAATACACTTCTATGTTATTAAGAGCGATAATATATTAAAGTTCGTGATGAAAATAAAGCTGAACAAAAGATAAGCAAAGAAACGGAAAGAAGAAAGAAAGCCACTGAATCCAAAACTGACCAGGCCGAGAAGAGCGAGGCGAACGATCCTCGTTTCCCTGCGGAGAAACCCGGCGGTACCTTGCCCGGAACGGCCACACGCTCCCCAGCCGGCCCCACCTCGTGCCCCGGCGGTGCCTTCCGCCGTGCTCTCCCGGGGATTCCGGAAGCTCCTTGCGGCAGACGGGGCAGGAGTTGTGGAGACGGAGCCACGGGACGATGCAGTCGGAGTGGTAGATGTGGCCGCACGGCAGCTCCTTTGCCTCGCCACCTACCATGAATTCGTTCTTGCAGACCGGACAGAACTCTGACTCGTCGCTCTTTAAGTGCGACTCGCAGATTGTCACCGTCGGGATTGAGCTTATCGCCGGCTCGGGCGCTGGGGCCGGCCCTTGGCGATCGTCCTGCGTGAGCTCCTCAATGAGTTCGTTGAGCCCCGGCCCGAAGAAGTAGTCCCCGTTATCAGGCCGAGGAGGTTGCTGGGGGTTGCGCGGAAGGGACGGCTCGAAGATCGGGGCGAACGGGCTGGCCGGGTCGACCGGACGGAGGATGATCCACGTTCGAGTGCGTGTCCCCGGTGCCGGATCAGCTGGGATACGGCCGCCGTCGAAGCTGCGGTTGCGACGGTGCGGGGTTGGCACGGCAGCTTCGGTTATGAACTGGCGCTGGCGCTGGCGGAGCCGGGGAAAGGCGGCGGACTCGCCATTCGGGTCAGCGAGATTGAGGCGGCGGAGCGGGGGGTCGAGCATGAGGGAGAGAGCCTCGAGGAGGCGGGCTTCCGGCGAGGGGTCTTGTTCAGTATAGTCAACGAGAAAGCGGGGCCTCTCGGGGCCGGCCTCGCGTATGAACTGGCCGAAGCAGCGGGGGCAGGCGAGGCCGGCCGGGCTACTGGCAGGCGCGACGCGGACGGTCTGGTTGCATTGGTAGCACCAGTACTGGCGGAAGGTTGCTGGGTTCGGGAGATTGGACATTGATTGCAAGAAAGATTAGAGCTTTCGTGAGTTGATCGGATGAAAAAGCGAAGGGCTTTGGAGTTTTTGAAAGGTTTTATTTGATGGTATTCACTGTAACGTTGGTGGAAAGAAAGGGATGAGTGAAGAAAGAAAAGTTTGAATTGAATTTGGAGGGAATAACGGCTAGCTTGCCCGGGAAGACAACGTTTAGGATATCTTTGCTATTACTTTTGCTCTTCCTAATTACTATTATTATGATTCCTAGATCATGATATTTGATAAATAGACATTAATAAGCAGCAAATATTCACCCACGTAACGTGATATTTTAGTAATTTCATATAATATTATAGAGGTGCCAAGTGAACCGGGCAAAATCTCTTAGACCCGTCAAAGTACGCTGTGCGCTTGACCGCAGGGGTGGGTAGTGGCGGATTTATGATATAAATTTTGGAGTGACTGAATAATGTGAGAGAAGACGAGTACTTGGGATGCGCCGTTTCTTCTTAGGGTCGTTGTAGCAATCCTCACACGACGTGTTGTTCTGAAAGTTGAGGTTTTTATCTCCGAAAATTATTATGTACTAATCTCAAAGGAAATACGTTCTTTAAGTCGTATTCCATGCTCAAAAAAAAAAAAAAAAAAGAGCTTGTATTTTATACCCTTTTTACTTTTGCAGTACATTATTGAATTTGAAACAATAATTTAACGCTTTAATTTTTAATTTATGTTTTTGTTGAAAAGAAAAATGTAATAATTCTAATATAATTTAAATATCATAACTCTCATAAAATGCAAGGTTCGACTTCTCGACGATAATCGTCAATTATCGGCGATTTTCGCTCTTACCGGTAAATGTTCGACCACATTAGTTATCGTTTTATGACTTTTCGCTCAAAAATTTCAAAAATCGGTAAGGTGGTTATCAACCGATTATCGCCAAATACAGTGTAAAATATGGATGCTTTTCGACAATGGCATTTTTTATTTATAAAAATTCAGAAATTTTATTGGAGGAAAAAGATGAACAGTGTGCAATATAGTCCCACTCCCACATGCCTTTCTCCTCACGTTTTTCTTTTTTTCTTCTTACATGTGAGGGGATCAATTTTTTATTTTATTTTATATTTTGTTTTTCTTTTCACTTTTTATTATTATTTCACTTACTACTCATTAGAATAGACATTAACAAGTCCTAGTAGTACTAGTCAAGGTTTAAAATGCAGCTTGCCGATGTCGTTTCGCATTTTCCGTTTTACAGATATATCGTTTGTCGATGGTATGTCGATGGGCAAATGGTAAAAAAAAGAGCATGCCGCATGCCGCATATACCGCATGCCGATGGGATTTTCGATGGATATTTTGTAAAAAATATTTGAGTATTTAAGCAAGATATTTATATAGGTTGAAAACTACATATTTAATAAATACAAGACATACTTGTATACAACAAAACACATTTGTAACTTAAATATGTAAGTGAAATGTATAATGCTATGTCACTTTATTAGTTGAAGTGTATAAATTAAGTCAAATATTAATTGGTATTTTTGCCGAAATCTACCAAAAGTTTATTTTTTAGCGAAAATCCATCCATTTTTCACACATTTTACACACAAAAACGAAAAACGAAATTCCATCCACGTGCCCATGCAAATAATGGTGCAAATCCAGCGATACGAAAGGGTTTTCGTTTCGCATACCTCCGAAAAACAAAAATCGGTCGATAATTTTGCACCTTGGTACTAGTAGTATTAATATACGTTTACCACCTATTAAAGAATTTATTAAATATTAAAATATTTTACTTAATAATAAATTATGTTTATATTTAATAATTTTCTTACCACTTTTGTTCACCATTGGTCATAAGTTCTAGTTCTTTACCATATATTAAAAATTTGCCCAAACAATACTATCAAACTTATACAACTATCTTCTATTATAAATCTGTCAAAATAATACATAATTACATATTAAATTTATGCTAGACAGTAGACTTATATAATTTTGGTATAATTATTTTCAGATTTGAGCTTTATTCAGATTTTTTTCATAATCACAACAAAAGTCTTCTAAATTTATGTGATGGAATTATATGTGTTTGTGTATGATTTTATATACATATGTTTGTTTATAATATTATTTTTGATATCATGACATGCTATTAGAGATTAAAACAAAGTTAATAAATATAATGGCATGCTATTATTTTTATAAAAAAAGTAACACACTATTTTAAAATTTGACAAATATAAGTTTAAAAATATTTTATAACTTTTCCGTCGAAAAGTATCGATAATCCGTCGATAATCGTCGAAAAGTATCGGTATTGGTAAGCTACAATATTATAGGTTTTCCGTCGGTTAATCGGTAAGCTATCGATTAATCCGTCGAAAATGGTAACCGATTTATCGGTAAGTTCAGTAAGTTGAACTTTGATAAAATGTACTAATATTCATATAAGGCTCTAATTAAAATAGTGAACTAAATATTTAAATCAATTGCAATTATAATTTCGCGTTTTCAACAATGCAATACAATTTTAATTATTACTGAAAAATAAATAATATCATTATGTGCAGCAAAATAGAAGTTAAGTCAAATTTCATACAACAAAAAAAAAGATTGAGAAGGAACAGCAGGCACTGATTTTGTACGGAATGAACACGGAAACAAATAAAAACTCGTGGCTGCAATGCTTATTGACAAAGTTGAACGGGAATCAGTATACCGTCACTTTCTCGGGTATTCCTTTTCGCTTCAATTTCTCTACCGGTTTGTGAACGTGTTTTTGCCCTCAGAGTCTCTTCACTATTTCGAGATAAGAAGACATGTCGTTTCTCTTTCAGCTCACAAACTAAATCTTGAACAATTCCTATTGGGCTTAAAGCAATCTTAATTGGCCTAATTTTACTTGATCTTTAAACCAGCCATGTTTCCCCTTGGACCTAATTAAAGAAAATTATTAGAAAGTAATTTTGAGGATCAACATGAAAAAATAAATATGGGATTTAATCAGGTTTATAAATCACGAGTCATCTTCTTTATTCCAATTAAACTTTATTGTAGAACGGGATGATGCAAGTAAAAGTACACTATAATCTCAAATCTCAAATGTATATAGAAAATAGTGTGTATCATGGATATATAGAATGTTTAAGTGCAATTTTGTCGTTTAATTATGAACAAACGGCGAAATCTATTAAAGAATTAAAGAGGCTTCGTCAAACCTAAAAGAGCACGGCCCAACTAGAAAGTCAACAAAGACTAACCCATTGTAAGCAGGCCTGGAATTCCAAAGACCAAAGCCCAACTAAGAAAAAAGATTGGCCCAAGTTCCAGCCTCATCGATATCAAGATTCCCGGTTGATAGGCGCGAGCACGACAAGGAAGAGAAGCATCGTATTCCCGCCTTTAATCATGGTTTAGTTGCAGCGGTTTAAATGATTAATTAGCAAATTAATCCAAACACTTAAATCAGCTTAATTAAGGCCCTAAAAACGCAATATTTATCGAGTAACTTTGAGGAAGAAGCTCCTCAACAATGTCGATCCCAAAAAAAAAAAAAAAAAACTCCTCAACAATGAAGGGGAGGAGAAATGCTACTCCGACGAGGTTGGAAGAAAGAGAATCCGAGGTAATCCAACTCAAAGACACTATAGATAATATAAATTAAAGCATCGAAATAGAGACCATAAAATTAGCGCGAAACTAATTTGTACTTTTAATCTTGACACCCTACATCAATTTCATACGTCGCAATAAACACTTCACAAATTATTTCTTTTACTTTTTCTTGTCTTTTACTTTACAATTATTCGGCCAAAGTCCAAATTGATTTAACGGGAAAGCCCGAGCTTGACCTCTTACAAATTAAAATCGGATTGACACCGCGTATCACTTCGTGGTTTAAGACACGACACCTTCAAAGTAAATAGTTTGTTCATATATATATATATATATATATAAAGAAAAACGTAAGGAGTTATTATTTAGAGCAGATTTTTTAAAACATTGGGAGTAATTTCCTATGTTGCCGGTCACATAACACTAACCAAGATGAGATATTTGCCTCCAATATTGAAGACTTCAAAGTTCAAACCAATAAAGCTCACAAAAGTAGAAGTCAATCTCCTATACCTATTTATATGCTTGTGTCTAGTAATATTAATGATGCTCATAGCAATCAATATAGTTGTGAAATTATATATATATATATATATATATTAATCAGGTTCTGTGAGTCTCAAGAAATGACCTACTCTCCAACCCCCTTCTTTGACTTCACCACCATATGACAAGTACGACTTCGTTAGTTTTCATTCATTATAATAATTAGGTCACCAAGCGGTCACGTTACAAAAGCATGCACGTGACCATATCTAATCTATATCATGGGGAATTTAAAGACAAGTTGTATTGTAAATGTAATTAAATTTTTATCATCACTATATAATTAATTATATATCTAGGCTAAAAAAGTGACAGGTAAGTAGTGCATATATATTGAAGAACAGGCTGTTAACTTTAAAGGTATAAATGGAGTCTTACGATGATTTAATTTTAACAACCTGTCTGCGGTTGAGAACGAAACCACAATTTGTAATAATGTTTATGTGGTCTTCTTCTTAATTTCTCATATTTATTTATCAGAAACATAAACTCAAATTTAACAGGTTATAATTGAAAGTTATTAAGCTTTCTCCGAACAAATCTCGTCTAGTTTATTAAGGTTGCGGTTGCCGATCTAATCACCTAAATGTCCTAAGTTTTGGCCATTACGCGGTTGAAACTCATATTGACGGTGATTAGATCAGAGAACTTAAGATATTGTTAGTTCTGAATTTTTATTTGTATTTATAAATTCGCTTGGACCGGTTGGTTCCAGCACCTCAACCTCATTCGTCCTCGGGCCTATCTTTGATCTGGGTTCGTTTTTATGAAATCTCGTCCTTTTTCTAATTAAAAAAAAAACAATTGTAATACTTTATATTATATAAATTGTGTTGAAACGAACCATTGACTTTCTATTTAATATTTCAAGAACATCATATGTGAAGAAAAATAATAATGCAAGCATAGCATATCGCCACACGATTTGACAGTCATTGCCGATAATGTCAAAGATCGAATCCGTTACCATATGAATGTTAGTCGATTTGCATTATTAATTATTAAAATAAAAGAAACACGATTCAAGTTTAGTGTTTCCTTGATAACCAAGCTATTTGGTTCTTCTTATCTTCTTAAAGATAGGAACATAAAAGAAATTATATCGTTATCCCTTTCTTTCTTTAAGGACGACACACGTGGTGGCTAATTATTTGAAGGCTATCCCAAATTGTCAATTCATGGAGTATAATAACAAAAAAATTCAATTGGGAAATATTTACCTTATATTATATTATAAATAATATATATATATTAATACATATTGTATAGACTATAGAGTGAGATTTAAACATGACAGGAATAAATAAAGGTAAATATATATACAATGAATTAAATTTAATACATATACAAAATAATACCTTGATTGCATTTTGGTTGTCCTTCGAGGCTTAGACATTGGCATATAATAACTCGCCGTAAAAATATGTCTAGAGTTCAAATAAAAATAGCTAGCCGTAAAAAGAATCTTAATAAAAAAAAGGTTAATCGCGGCAAAAATACCTAATTTTTGGTCAAATTCTATGTTGTGTATACAACCTCCGTAAATGACGGCAAAAGTACCCAAACTTAGCATTTAGGAGTTGACCGAGAATATATATCTATATGACATTCAGCCTTTGCCACGTGGCGTGCCGAGAAAATTTATTTATGTGGCATTCAGCCTTTGCCACGTGGCACGCCACATGGCATGCCACGTAATTATTATTTTATTAAATTATTTTAAAAAATTATATATTTTAAAAAATTATTCAAAAAAAAACTTTTTAAATTTTTTTAAAAATAAAATTATTTTTCCATAAAAACCAATAATGAATATTTAAATATAATTATTCATTTTAGAAAAGTGGATCAAACGAAATAAATAAAGAAAAAATCCCCGTTCACGGTTCACTCAAGCTCCGCCTCCGATCCGGTTCACAGGTGAAACGAAATCGTTTAATATTTTTAATAATAATAACCAATAATAATCATATGATTATTTAACAGCAATTTTTTTATAAAAAAAGAATAATATATAAATAAATAAAACATATTAAACAATTATTATTATTCTAAAATGCAAACACAAAAAAAATCATGCAAACAAATAAAAATATTTTTCATTAAATATAAATATGACTACTATTTTTTGTTTTTGAATAAGTGGTGTGTATTTAATTATGTTTTGACTTTTTAAATATTATGTATGTGTTTGTTAGTTATTATTATTAAACATATTAAACAATTTTATTCAACGCGTGAACCGGACCATAAACAGAGTTCAAGTGAACCGTGAGCGGTGAAAATTACTTCGTTCTACCCACTTTTTTAAAAATAAAATTATAACCATTAATGAATATTTAGATTTAAATATTCATTATTTGTTATTACTGAAAAAAAAATATTAAAATAAAAAATAATTCTGTTTAAAAAATAAAATAATTTTTTAAAAAAAATTATTTAATAAAAGAATAATTGCGTGACATGCCACGTGGCAGTCAAGTGCCATGTGGCATGCCATATGACAAAGACTGATTGCCACATAGATAGATATTCTCGGTCAACTCTCAAACGCTTAGTTTGTGTACTTTTGCCGCCATTTACGGAGGTTGTATACACAACAGAGAATTTAACAAAAAGTTGGGTATTTTTGCCGCAATTAACCCTAAAAAAATAATCAATTGCTCTTCTCGAGATTAAAATTGTCATATTGTATTTGTTGAGGGCAAAATCTAATTCAAACATTCACAACATCACACAACATTACACGTAACAATACCAAATTTAATTGAAGACAAAAACATAAGGCCTTGTAATTTTATCAATATAGTATGCAAACTAATAATTAGTTTTGGGAAATGAATAATAAAGAAAAGGGAATAAATTCATGGATCAACATCTTCATTCTCTTGATCTTTATACATTGTAGGAGCATTCGGAGAAAACAAGTACAAATTTGAATTCTCTAGTACAAAAATGGAGAGAAAAGCAGAAACATATTCCTTCTGGGAGACATTGATTTGATTGGTTTTTGATATTCGTGAAAAATATCTTATATTATTTATAGATATGGATTTGTTTCTCTTAATGGGCTTAAGGAATAAAAATACTAATCGTGTGGTCCTGGTAGTCCCTGAGTGCTTGTGCGACCTTGGGGGAGCATGCTCTTGTTGGCTTTGCGGAAGACATGTCCTTGTGGGTGAGATTTCTATACTCTTATACATTAGTTTTCAAGCGTCGGGTAGAGCATGATTTATCATGCTTCATCAGATGAGTTCATCCCTTTCAGCCCGATTGTGTCTTTTTCGACCGAGTTGAATTTGCTTGGGATTGATTAACTTATGCGGTGGTAATGTCCTTGGCCCTCACAAGCCCTGATCTGATAGCCTCGTCTCTACTCGATCACATATGGGATTTGGCTTTCCCCGTGGCAATTTGTGGGCAAAGGTCGTGTGTTGACTTTAGGCCCGAACGAAATTGGACCCCAACAATATTACTATTAAGAATTAATATATCATTTTTCGGATTTTGTTGTGTATTAAGCATGTTAATGCATTGTGAAGAAAAAGAATTAATTGTATATCCAAAACAAATTGCGATGTGTCACATTTCTTTGGAAGCTAGTTGTTGAGTGTTGACATTATTTTCAAGATTACCAGTCATGCCATTAAATTTCTACCATCACCTCGCTGACTTTCTATATAAGATTGCTGTGACTAAGTCAGCTTATTTGATCCTCATATCAGCAGAATAATTATTCAAATATATAAATCTTAACTTGCATGATTCACAAATCCGTGTTGCGTATTTATGCTGTTGTAAGTGTCTCTATAATTTATAATCCCACTACTAATTCAAATCAAAGTCGATTATTTAAAATCATTTGCGTAGATTATGAAACTAATGAGATTTGGTCGTCTCACCAGTCAAGCGAACAAGTCTCATTGATGAGTTTGATACAGATTGGTGAGTGTATTAAATTATTTAATAATGATAATTAATCATAAGTTCTTCATTAAATCAAGAGTGAAAATAGTCAAAGTTTATGTCACAAAATATTAGCATACGTGCATGATTAATTGTTTTTACAATTATTTCATTGAATATAAGAGTAGACACAGAATTTTGATTCAACATTTTATCACCCACTTGTATATGATTTATTTGTATAGTTAATTAGCCACAATGTTATTAAGATCAGTAGATTAGTGATTAATTCTCCAAAAAACTAATAAGCTCTATATGCTAGGAATTACGTAATCAATATATAGTATATTACACACCCAGTATTACCCAATTAGTTTAACTCAAAATAATTAGTTAAATTTTAAACATCACAATAGATTCAAATCAGGTATACAAAATCTATTGTTTAAACAAGGAAAAAAATTGGAATAGAATCTAAAAATAATTTCATGAAATCCTAAAGTAGATGTATTTCTAAGAAGGCTCAACTGTATGATATAAAATAACAGCTTGGAGAACTCTCAATTGCTATAACTATTGATGTTTCATGGTATAAACAAAAAATAAAACTAATCATTTGCTTGGCCTTATGGGGTTAAGTGTTTTTTTTTTTTTAAATCTTATTGTGGATTAAATTGATTCCACGTGTACGAACATTACCATTGGGTCTGAAATAAATAAATAAAAGTCACATTAATCACAAACCGAATAGGGAACCCTCAAAATTGTTATCATTTTTTTTAATTAAACGCTTTACAAGAGTATATCAACATGTAATTTTCCCGATGTATGTACTCTATATTTCCCATATTTATTATATAACGATTTGTTTTATTATGTAGAGGCATTTGGAGACCCACGTCTCCGGGCTTTGTTTTAAGCAAACACATTTCCATGGGGATTCATAAAATTTGACCCATATTACAAGGTCAGATGTGGAAATCTCCGATCATATTATATATATATATATATATATATATATATATATATTTATTTATTTGACCGGATAGCTGATCATATATATTAGGGTTAATTGCGGCAATAATGTACAACCTTTGGTCAAGAGGGGTGTTAGGTGTTAAGGTCAGATTTGGTCAAATCTCTTCTTAACACTACCCTTTGTCGTTTGTGGAATAAACGACATAAAGCAAGAGGAAGATTGCTTGAAGAACCCAAGCCCGTGAAAGAATAAAGAAATTAAGGCCCAGCAAGCGAAGCCCATGAGAAGTCAGCATCCGATAAAGCCGGCCCAACGCCTCGTCGGGAAAAGGGAAGTTCATCGAGGAAAAGCTCTTCGGGAAAGCCTAATCGCATTAAAAGAGGAACTCATTCGAGATCGCGAGAAAGAAGGGAAGATTGGCTTATTCGGTTGAAGATTTCGTGGGATATCCAACGCAAAATAAGGAAGGTCAACTACGATCATAGCGATTCAGCAGGAAACCCTAGCAAGATTTGAGGAATATTCTAGAAGACTTTCAAACCTATAAATACGAATGTAAACCTAGCATAAATCATTCATTCAATATTCTAGTATTCAGTATTCATTATTATCGTGAGTTTGAGAGAATAAATCTTTGAGTCTTCGAGCTTGCTTATTCATAGCATTCTCGATCTCCCAAGGGTCAGAGTGTGTAATCTTCGATTGTCCAAGCTATCAAACGGAAGAAACCGGGTCCTCTCGGAATCATAATAAATCAGAGATATTCGTATTATTCATAATTATTTAATTATTTCGATTATCTTTGTGACTGCACGGCGGTAAAAATCGCCCTCTACAGTTTGGCGCCCACCGAGGGGGCTTTGTTTATTTCTATCGCACAGCCAGGAAATCGAAGGAAGGAAGGAGAATGTCAACCGAGGAAGCCAGCTCCGCCCAGGAGCAAACCATGCAGCGAATGCAACAACAGCTGGCCGAGGCCATCGCAAAGATGACGGAGGTCACCAGCAAAGCCGAGGAGTCCGCCCGACGGATAGATGAGCAGGCCGCGGAGAACAGACGCCTCGCAAGCCTCCTAGAGCGCGCGGAGAGACCACGCCCGACGAACCAGATAGCAGAATCGGCCGCACGAGGGGCCGGAGGAAGCGCCAGCAGAGACACGGTGACGACGGACGCACCGGTAAACATGTCAACCCCATCGCTCATCAGGAACCTCTTCGACACGGACGCAGTCCAGCCAACCACGGCGAATCGAGTGGAGGACACGCCGGGGAACACACAGGGCAATGCGACGACGGACGTGGCGGCAAGAGTGGCCGAAGAGGTGGCCAAGGCGATGGCCTTAATGTCAGCAAAGATGGAGGCCAAGTTCGGACAAGTCGCATCGCAGGTGCACCAGGCGACGAGTTCGGCGCCGGAAATCGACAGGATGGTGCGGGAAGCCAGAATCACCCCGTTCACAACGAGGATTCGGGGGATAGAGCTGGAGGAATTGCCGAAGATCAGACTCACGCCATACAAAGGGGATACGGATCCCCATACACACGTGAAGTCATTCCGAATCGCGACGGACCACATCGGGGGCGAAGAGGTCCGGAAGGAAGCCGTCTTGTGTAGACTTTTCATCGCAAGTTTGCAGGGTCGCGCCAGCGACTGGTTCGCGAGATTAACGCCGGGCTCCATCAACACCTCCGACGAGTTGGTCGCCCTCTTCCTAAAACACTTCTCCATCTACGTACAGACGGAGCTGACGGTGTCCAACCTCTTCGATGTCAAGCAAGGGAAGAACGAACCTCTTCGGCAATACATAGAGAAGTTCAAGAACGTCATGTTCCGAATCCCGAAGATCGAGGACGTCGTCTCGGTCCAAGCTCTGAAGCATGGCCTGTACTACCAATCTCCGTTCAACGACGAACTGTGCGTCTCGCTGCCAAACTCGATAGAAGACGCGCTCCACAAAGCGACAATCTACATGGACATGGAGGAAAATAAGGCGATCAAGAAAAGGCTAGAAGAGGAAGCTGAAGGCCGAACCAGGCCAGAAAGGAAAGAAGCTAGAGACGGACGAGAGGGATCGTCGTCCAGAACAAGGAGAGAAGGGGAACGACGAGATCGGAGAAACAGAGACGGGGCCGACGAGCGAAGGATCAGGGAAAACCCTGGACACGGAGTCTACCAGGTGGACGGAAAGAAAGAGGCGCTCGGCAACCGCGAAGGCAATCGGCAGGAGGAACTCCCTCAAGGAAACTCACAACCAGGATACTTCCCGAGCAACCAGGGAAGCTTTCCGGAGAATCGAGGAGGTTACTCTGGCAACCGAGGAGGCTATTCTGGAGGCCGAGGAGGATTTTCGGGTGGCCGAGGAGGTCATTCCGGCGGCCGAGGTAGCAACGAGAGAAAGCCTTGGCCGAGAGACATGAGCAAGTACTGCTCTTTCCACGAATACCACGGTCATGCGACCGACGAGTGCGCCGCTCTGAAGAAGATGATCCAAAGGAGGATCGAGCAAGGGGAATTCCAAGACGTCTCCCAAAAGCCCACTCAGCCATGGAACAACGACAACCGATCGTGGCCGAACAAGCGGGAGGCGCCAGCACAGCGCGCGGGAGGAAACCAGGAGGCCCCAAAAAGAGGCCTCACGATCGAGGAAGCATCGGGGGAACGCCCGAACGATGGGAGGCCAGCCGCAAGACCAAGGATCGATCTGATTATGGGGGGATCCCGCCTCTGCGAAGATTCCATCAACAGCATCAAGGCCTACCAACGCAGAGGGAAGGAGTCCGCTCAGGAAGATGCGCGGATGACCGGTCCGAAGACGACGATAGAGTTCGTCGACGAAGAAGTATGCGCAGACGAGCATGACGATGCCCTAGTTTTAGAGCTCAACATAGGAGGATGCGACGTTGCTCGCGTCCTCGTCGACAATGGAAGCTCGGTCGACGTCATCACTTACGACTGTTTGACACGAATGGAGATCGAAGATTTGACCATCGGAGGCCGTCCGCGCAAGGTGTCTGGTTTCAACGGAGACGTAGTTGTTTCGTTGGGAACGGTGAGTCTCCCCGTCTACGCCGGAACCGTCCATCGGATGACCGAATTCATGGTGTTGGACGTGCGATCACACTTCAACGTAATCCTCGGGAGACCATGGATCCATTCGATGAAGGCCGTCCCATCCACGTATCACCGATGCATCAAATTCCCCAGACGGGTAGAAGGAACCATCGACGAAGTCCGAGGAAGCAGCGAAGCCTATCGCATCTGCTACATGATGCACTACCGAGCGATGAGCGCGCCCAAGGACGTCGAGAAGGCTGAATGCAGCGGCAGCAAGCCAGCCGCTCAATAGCAATTAGCCGCGTCTGCTCCGCCTCCACCATCGACGATCAGGAGAAAGCGACGCAGGAAAAAGGGAAAAGGAGGACCCCCGGGCATCCCCAAGATCCTCAACGCGGAAGACGTGGACGACCAAACTGCCGAAGAAAGACTAGGAGGCCCGCAGCTCGAAGAGATAGAGCAGGTCTGCATTGATGATTCCGATCCAACCAGAACCGTCGGTGTAGGCGCAGGACTCGAGCCGGAGATCAAAGCTCAGCTGGTCGAATTCCTGAAGAAGAACCGGAGAAGCTTCGCATGGTCTCACGAAGACATGCCGGGAATTGATCCGACCATGGTCACCCACCGGCTCAACACGGACCCCGGGCACAAGCCCGTCATACAGAAGCGAAGAAAGATGGCCTCCGACCGGAATAAGATCATCAACGACGAAGTAGACAAGCTGCTCGCTATGGGGACCATCAGGGAGGTAAAATATCCCCAGTGGTTAGCCAACACCGTTGTGGTTAAAAAGAAGAACGGAAAATGGAGGGTATGCGTCGACTTCACGGATCTCAACAAAGCGTGCCCAAAGGACAGCTTCCCGATGCCGAACATCGATCGCCTTGTCGAAGCCACTTACGGGTACGAGCTTTTAAGCTTCATAGACGCCTATTCAGGCTATCACCAGATCCGAATGCATCCAGACGATGAAGAGAAGACAGCCTTCGTCAGCGAAAGAGGAACCTACTGCTATAAGATTATGCCCTTCGGTCTGAAAAATGCCGGGGCGACCTACCAGAGGCTAATGACGAAGATGTTCCACGAACAGATCGGGAAGAGCATGGAGGTATACATCGACGACATGGTCGTCAAATCTCTAAAAGCGGCAATGCACGTGGAGCACTTGGAGGAATGCTTCGGCGTCCTCAACAAGCACCAGATGAAGCTGAACCCCACTAAGTGCACCTTCGGCGTCTCATCCGGGAAATTCTTAGGTCAGATGGTCACCCGACGAGGAATCGAAGCAAACCCCGAACAGGTCGAAGCCATTCAGAGCATGCCATCGCCAAGAAACCGGCGAGAGGTTCAGAAGCTGACAGGGAGGATCAACGCGCTAAGGCAGTTCATTTCACGACAAGCGGACCGAACTCTTCTATTCTACGAGCTGTTGAGGAAAAACAAGAAGTTCGAATGGACCGACAAGTGCGAATAGGCTTTCCAAGCGCTGAAGGTTTACCTATCGTCGCCGCCCGTTATGACAAAGCCAGAACCCGGAGAGCCGCTCTACCTATACATCGCCGTGTCCGATCAAGCAATAAGCCAGGTGCTAGTTCGAGAGGAGAAATGGGAGCAAAAGCCAGTCTCGTATATCAGCAGAAAGCTCCTCGACGCCGAAACGAGGTATCCCACCATCGAGAAGCTAGCATTAGCCGTATACGACGCATCGGAGAGACTACGTTTCCACTTCCAAGCCCACACGATCATCGTTATGACGGATAGGCCGATTCGCGAAGTGGAACATAAAGCTAGGAGCGTACGACATCGAATACCAGCTGGGGACGAGTCTGAAGTCGCAAGTATTAGCCGATTTCCTCATTGAGCTACCTAGGGAGCCCGTGGAGATGAGCGATGAAGCCGGCACTTGGAAACTTTGCGTCGACGGATCGGCGACTTCGATGGGATCAGGAATCGGGATCCGGCTCATCTCCCCGATGGGAGAAGTGATCGAGAAAGCATGCCGCCTCGCCTATCGTTCTACCAACAACGAGGCGGAATATGAGGCGCTCATCGTCGGGATGCAATCAGCCACGGCCATCGGAGTAAAGAGTTTGAACGCCTTTTCGGATTCTCAGCTAGTCGTAAAGCAAGTCAGCGGAGAGTACGAAACGAACGACGAAAGAATGGAGGCCTACGCCGGGGTTGTCAGGTCTCTCGAGAAGAAGTTCGATTTCTTCACTTTAACACAAGTGTCCAGAGGAGACAACAACCACGCGGACGCCTTGGCGAGCCTGGGGTCGACCACCCAGGTAGGAGAGCTCCGATCGATTACGGTAGAAACGCTTCAGACGCCTAGCATCAAGAGAAGCGAAGGGCCCAATAAGAAGAAGCTAAAAGTAAGCGAAGAAGGACAAACCAACGAGGAGGACAACACTCGTGACAGCGACGACGTCCAGAAGGAAACCAACGAAGAAACTCAGCTCATAGAAGAAGAAGAGAGCGAGGACGAAGAGCCAGGAATAGTAGAAGATACCGAAGACGAAGATTGGCGGACCCCCATCCGAGCATACCTGGTAGAAGGAAAGTTACCCGAAGATCGACAAGAGGCGCGGAAAATAAAGACTAAAAGCTCCCGGTACACGATCATAGACCGTAGGCTTTACTTCAAAAGCCTCGTAGGCCCCTACTTACGCTGTCTAGGCAAAGAAGAGGCGAACTATGTCATGGAAGAAATCCACAGCGGAGAGTGCGGTAACCATTCAGGCGGACGCAACCTATTGAGGAAAGCCAAGCTACAAGGTTTCTTCTGGGAAACAATGCGAGCGGATTGCACCAACCACGCCAGGAAGTGCGAGAAATGCCAGCGACACGCCCCAGCAATCAACTGCCCGGCCGAAGAGTTATCGGTAGTATCGGTGCCCTATCCCTTCATGAAATGGTCCATGGACATCGTCGGTCCTATGCCAATCGGAGCAAGACAGAAGAGGTTCATGCTGGTGGTCACGGACTTCTTCACCAAATGGACCGAAGCCGAAGCCTACGCCAATATCAAGGATTCCGATGTCGAGAGTTACGTTTGGAAGAACGTAATCACTCGCTTCGGACTCCCCAGGGAGATAATCGCAGACAACGGGTCACAATTCATCTCGAAGAAGTTCAGAGATTTTTGCGCACGATGGAAGATAAAGCTGAACACTTCAACGCCAAGATATCCCCAGGGGAACGGGAACGCCGAAGCAATCAACCGAATGATCACCGACAGCCTCAAGAAGCGGCTCGACAAGAAGAAAGGGCTATGGGCAGATGAACTCCCGGGGGTACTTTGGGCTTATCGGACAACGCCACACTCAGCCACCGGAGAAACTCCTTTTGCTCTAGCATTTGGGGTGGAAGCGGTGATCCTGGCGGAAGTAGGAGTCCCCAGTTTCCGGCGATCCTGGGCACCAAACCACGAAGAAGACAATAACCAGGACCTGCTTCACCAGCTCGACCATATAGACGAAAGACGGGAGCGAGCCAGAGTTCATATAGCAAATTACCAGAACACCATCGCACGTTTCTACAATAAAAAGGTGCGACCGAGAAGGTTTCGAGTCGGAGAATTGGTCCTCAGACGGGTGTTCCAGAACACAGCCGAGCTTAACGCGGGAAAGCTAGGTGAAAGCTGGGAAGGCCCTTATACAGTGACCCACATCGTCAAACCAGGGGTATACGAACTCAAGAACACCGATGGAGTCAAGGTCATAAGAAGGTGGAATGTCAAGCACTTGAAGAAATTCTACCAATAAAGAACGTCATCGGCGCCTTACGATTTCGGTTTTTAGTTAAGATTTCTTTCCGTTTTTCTTAAGTCTTTCTATTTTATTTTAAGTTCATTTAACAGGGGACTCCCGACCCTACTTGTTCGGGATCCGCACGATTGGCTCCGGCTTTATTCAATACAACATGGAGTACTCTTCCCTCGCGAGCCGCACCCATTGGGGGAATCGAAGGGTTTAACGAGGCTCGTCTCTTAAGACAATATTCTATCGCTAATTCAAATAAACATGTATCACAAAGCAGAAATCAGTGCCAAGAACTTCATTGCGACAGAGCCCGGTGCATACCGACAAGCTCATCGCCGAGAAATCAGTGCCAAGCACTTCATCGCAACAGAGCCCGGTGCATACCGAAAAGCTCATCGCCGACAAATCAAAGAAAATACAAAGCCGCTCCGGCGCAAATTCCGATCGATACATCGCGACAGAGCCCGGTGCATACCGACAAGCTCATCGCCGAGAAATCAGTGCCAAGCACTTCATCGCGACAGAGCCCGGTGCATACCGACAAGCTCATCGCCGACAAATCAAAGAAAATACAAAGCCGCTCCGGCGCAAATTATGATCGATACATCGCGACAGAGCCCGGTGCATACCGACAAGCTCATCGCCGAATATCACAAACTACTATGGCAAATGGGCCGACATACAAACTATTACGGCAAATGGGCCGAGCATACAAAAGACACTACTACGGCATATTGGGCCAACGAAAACAAATCAGTGCCAAGCACTTCATCGCGACAGAGCCCGGTGCATACCGACAAGCTCATCGCCGACAAATCAGTGCCAAGCACTTCATCGCGACAGAGCCCGGTGCACACCGACAAGCTCATCGCCAAAAAAAAAAAAAAAAAGCGGAGTACACATACTCCCATACTTCATCGATAGCGTACGAAAGTCATAGATTTTATTGATAAAACCTCGTTACAAATACAATACAATACTTTATACAAATCTATCCAGATACAGCAGGGAAAGGTCAATCCTCCCGAACAACCCTATCGGCTATTTGTTCTATGACGAACTCCCCATTCTCGGAGAGCACGTCCCGAAGAAGATCTTCTACGACGGCATAATTTACAGGCCTCAGCATCATAAATTCGATCACGTAGGCCGAAGAAGGACTAAAGGGAGTCTCGTCGTCCGTGACTCCGGAGAGAGAGGCAGCCGCACGCCTTATCATATCTTGGACAAACTCCTCGAGTATGGCGGGATGGTCTTCGTCGATCGCAAGAAAAGAAGCTAGCACATCCTCGTAGTAAAATAACGGTTCCGAGGTATGGAAAAATTTGTCACCCTGAGAAAAGAAGTTTAGCTAGAAGTAATGACAGGAACACAAGAGAAGCAACAAGCATAGAAACAATTTAAAGATAAAGAAAGTTCTTTTCATTGATAAAATCCATCAAAGGAGTTACAAAGGAAGGACAATGTAAATAAATGTACATAGGAAAAGCTATAAGAAAAGGCCTAAGAGCCTTCCTCCCCCCCTACCGCTTCGTTGGTAACCGCTTCGACGGTAGAGGCAACCGCTTCGGTGGCAACCGCTCCGATGGTGGAAGTGACGACCCCGTCGTTGGTACCATACTCATCAAGGCCATCGGAGGCCGAAGAGGCATCCCCACCTACGAAGCGGGTCGCCCAATCGATACCAGCAGAAGAAGGAGCACCAGGGGTAAGCGGATGAGATTTAGGATCGAGGAGAGATCTGTCATCCAGCTCGCGGGCCTTAGCCTCGTTCTCCTCAGACAAAGTCTTATACTTCGGAAGACGAGGCAGAAGACTCCCAATGGTCGCCGTAGGAGGAACTTTCTCAAGAAGGCGAGCGTTGGCCCCATACGCGGCGGAGCGGCGATGAAAATTGATAGACTCCTCAAGAGCCTTATACCTCGTCAAGGCGCGCTGCGCTTTGTCTTGAGCCCGGTCGAAGAGGTGTAGGCGCGCCTCGCGCTCAGACTTCGCCTCTGTCTGCGATACCTCGAGTTCCTTTCTGAGGCGTTTCAGGCACGAGGCCACTCGAGAAGCGAGCCGGCTCTCCTGCTCGGCAGGTACGCCCACCGCCTCGCTGATCTGGGCCATCCGCCACTTCTTCGCCTCGAGATGCTTCTCGTAGCTTTTCACTATCATGGAGTGACGCCTACACTCCCCATCCAACTCGGCCTTCAGCGCCGCAACCTCCGCCTCGGCCTTAGCCTTGTACTCGGCAAGCTCCCTCTCCTGAGTTTGGCGAAGCGAAGCCTCTTCCGCCAATTTGGCCCTCGCGGCCTCCAGTGCATTGGAAGCCCGCTCGGCTGCTTCCCGATATTTTCGCTCCCCAAGGACGGAAACCCCGAGGTGCGATTCGGTGTCGGCAAGCTTAGCTCGGAGGTCGCTTATCTCCTGAACACTCTCGCCCCTGCTCATGTTCTCTTCGAGAATAACTGTGTTGAAACGGGCGAGGGCCTGGAAAAGCGTAGCGGCAGCCCGGCCATAACCCCTGACATCGCTCAGATACAAGCCGTGAGTCCGAGAAGGTTCGGGCCAGAACAGGTCCCGAAGGACCCGAAGCGAGTATGCTTTCCACTCTTCCGGCGGAGACTCCGAAGTAGGAACTGCCGGAAATCGCTCCCAAGGAGGAAGAGAAAAACCTCCTGGTCCGGAGTTGGGAAGAAACTTCGGCAGCGGAGAAAGAGAAATCCCGGCATCATCGGATGAAGAGGCGTTAACCCCAGAAGCACCGGCGTCGTCGTTCGGTTCCGAAGAGCCCTCCGGACGAGGCACTTCGGGAAGAGTAGAAACACCGGAAGGAGTGACGTCCGCAAGAAGGCCATCCTCTCCCTCGGGGTGGCCCTCGATCAAAACCTTTTCAGAAGAAAGGGGAGCCCCTTCCGAAGCACCATGCCGTCCGACGGGCTCCAAGACGAGGAGCGCGTCGGCAGCATCAAGTGCCTCATCGGGTAACAAACCCTCCTCGTCACCCGTAGGAACGGCGACTGAAAGTCTCTCCGCGGCAGGTGCGGGAGGCGCTAAGGAAGAAACCTCCAAGCAAGGAGGCGCGTCGGCAAAAGCCGGAGTCTGAAATCACGAAGAAAATATACATATACATACCCATTAGACACACGAAATTTGGGAACATTGCGAAAAATGCAGAGGGAAAAGAAGATGTTACCTCGGAGGCCGAGAGGTCCAGCGACGACACCAAATCGATGAAGTCATCATCGAAGTGGAAACGCTCCCGAGAAGTAGGAGAAGGACGGGGGGTCCCATGAGCCCCATCGACGGTTCCGCCGGCTTTGGTCGGAGGAGTCGAGGCAAGAACGGTCGACGCGGTCGTCCCGACGAGGACGGTCCCCTCGCGAGAAGCGACGGTGACAGTCTCCGAAGCCGGAGGAGTCGCATCGATCTCCTTAGATGACTCGGAAGTCTTGTTCTTCTTCGGAGGAGGAGCGTCGCGTACCTCTTCGGCAGTTTTCCTCTTCAAGATGACTTTCTCGCGAGGAGGTGTCCGCGAAGAAGTATGAGTCTCGGGTTCGCGACGGCTCTCCAAGGGACGAGGCGCGTCCCGAGAGCGAGTCGTCCCCGAGGAAGTCGATACCCCCGAAGAGCAAGAAGCACCAGCGTCGTGCTTGTGTTTTGTTCGTTTCTCCGAACTGCTCTTCGGAGGAAGAGTTTTATCGCTGGAAACAAACCGGTCAGCACCAGTCCGAGGGCCGATGCCCAAGAAGCCAGTTTTCGGTAGATCCCGACGAGAATCGGAGGATCTACCTCCTTGTCCTGGATCTTGGCCTTGTCCTGGATCTTGGCCTTGACGTTGCCGTGGCTCCGACGACCCACGGGTGGACTTTTGAGTTTTCTTCTTCGGCTTAGGAGATTGCCGAACAGCGGGGGACGAAGGGACCACATCTTTGACCTCTTCGAGGCGGAACCCAACCGGCCACAAAGATGCCGGTGGTTTACCCACGATGTGGCAGAGTTGATAGAGTCCCGACTCTTGAACGCGGGTCCCGACGAAGTCCGTCGTCCAATTCCGACGAGGATTTTCCAGCAGAGCCCGAACGACCCCAGCGAAGCGCTCGTCGTCCTCTTTATTCGCGATGGGCCTGAACCTCGGCACTTCTTTCTCATCGACCCACTTGGTGGGAAGCGCCTCCCAATGCGGCCCGAGGGTGTGACGATCGAGATGCGCGAAGAAATACCTATTCTCCCACCCGGACTCGTTGTTCGGCGTGTGGGTGATGACATGGACACCCGCGGCGGAGGAGAGGAAGAACCGGCCCAGATTCTTCGGGTTCTTCGACCATTTGAAAAGCCGCATCAAATCCTCCAAGGTCAGGGCCACTTTCTGCTCAAGAGCGATGGCCATGGTGCAGACAAGAAGGCGAAGCGAATTAGGGCTGACCTGACCGATCGGCATCTTGTACGCATGGAGGAAGCATACGATGAGATGAGGCAGTGGAAGGTGCAGTTCCACCGACCGGAAGAAGTGTTCGTACAGAGTGATGTACCCTTCCGGGGGCTCGTCGCCAAGTTCGCCGGACTGAGGGAGACGCAGGTAGCAGGGACTGGAGTCCACGTAGTGTTTCTTCAAATCCTCGAGATGCCTCTCGGTCATTATAGACTTCGGCGATTGAGTCTTGAAAATCTTTCCCGGGTTCGACATTTTCTTGATCAGAAAAGAAGAGGGTGAACGGAAAGAAAGTTTGAAGATTTGTTCTTGAGAAGAAGAGAGTCGGAAAAGAAAATTGCAGAGAGAGTTTAGAGAGAAAATCTGAAACAAAGTGATTGATTTGAAGGCAAGGTTTGAATTTATAGAGGAAATCTTGCGAATTTGAAGAGGCACATTTGGATCCAATGGTCCAGGATCGAAGCGGGAGAAATCATCCAACGGTGAAGATCAAAAGAGTCGTTGCAAAGACCGAAGGCACTCGAGTGCGGAAAAACCCCGCATTTAATGCGAAATGATTGACGGCGATTTCCAAGATCTGACAGCCTGGAGAATTGCGCCCAGTCAGCACTACGTGGGAATTCGAGGCCATCAGTGAGCATGCAAGGAGTGGAAGAGTCTTCGAAGGACACAACCCTCATCGAGGGAAAAACCTCTTCGAAGATTATCCTCTTCGAAGGCATAACTTCATCGGAAAGAAACCTCATCGGATATAAACCTTATCGGGGAGCAATTTTGGGTTTATTTTATCAACTGTTTCACACTCGATAAAATAGGGGACTAACTGTTAAGGTCAGATTTGGTCAAATCTCTTCTTAACACTACCCTTTGTCGTTTGTGGAATAAACGACATAAAGCAAGAGGAAGATTGCTTGAAGAACCCAAGCCCGTGAAAGAATAAAGAAATTAAGGCCCAGCAAGCGAAGCCCATGAGAAGTCAGCATCCGATAAAGCCGGCCCAACGCCTCGTCGGGAAAAGGGAAGTTCATCGAGGAAAAGCTCTTCGGGAAAGCCTAATCGCATTAAAAGAGGAACTCATTCGAGATCGCGAGAAAGAAGGGAAGATTGGCTTATTCGGTTGAAGATTTCGTGGGATATCCAACGCAAAATAAGGAAGGTCAACTACGATCATAGCGATTCAGCAGGAAACCCTAGCAAGATTTGAGGAATATTCTAGAAGACTTTCAAACCTATAAATACGAATGTAAACCTAGCATAAATCATTCATTCAATATTCTAGTATTCAGTATTCATTATTATCGTGAGTTTGAGAGAATAAATCTTTGAGTCTTCGAGCTTGCTTATTCATAGCATTCTCGATCTCCCAAGGGTCAGAGTGTGTAATCTTCGATTGTCCAAGCTATCAAACGGAAGAAACCGGGTCCTCTCGGAATCATAATAAATCAGAGATATTCGTATTATTCATAATTATTTAATTATTTCGATTATCTTTGTGACTGCACGGCGGTAAAAATCGCCCTATACATTAGGTCCCCAACCTTTCAAAGTGTGGGCAAAAATATACAATGTTTGTTAAATGTAAAATCTGTTGGTCCTTCCGTTAGGGATGTTAAATTATGTTGATGAGGCATCGTTAAACTGTCAAATGGACTGCCAACTTGTAATATTAATTAAATAACTTAATTAATAGGAATAAATTAAATCATATTTTAATTATGATTCAAAAAAATAAATTAATACTTTAAATTAAATAAATAATTTTTACTCTCCCCTAAAAATCTAACAGACTCTTCGTCAAACATGACTAAAATTTTGAAAAATGACGGATTATTAAACACGACTAAAATTTGCAAAGATTACATAACGACAGTTTATTATAAACGACAAAAATTTTGGAAAAACGACCGATTATTAAAAACAACTATAATTTAAAAAACGACATTATAAAGATGTGAATAATATTGAAGCACGAGTTCAAAAATAAGAACTACGCGTTAAATAACTATTGCTCGTTAATTTAAAGTTTTATTTAATTTTGTGAATCATAATTAAAATATTTTAATTTATTCATATTAATTAGGTTATGTAATTAAAATTACAAGTTGGCAATCCATTTGACAGTTTAACGATGCCACATCTGCAGAATTTAACATCCCTAACGGAAGGACCAACGGATTTTACATTCAACAAACGTTGTGTATTTTTTCCCACACTTTGAAAGGTTGGGGACCTAACACCCATCTTGACAAAAAATTATGCATTATTGCCGCAATTAACCTTATATATTATATTATATATAAGAGATATTTAGAATTTCAGTTATGACCTTCTAAGCCCACGCCTCAGATATTGAGCCCTCATTTGACGGATAATAATAATAATAATAATAATAATAATAATAATAATAATAATAATAATTAACAAAATAAATAAATCGTTAAATCCTTTTGATATCTAGAAAGTAGAAACTATGATTATTCACGAATGATATGTACCATTCAATTGTGGCAAAGACATGCTTCGTATAAAGTATGAACAAATAAAAAAATTTGCCAACATCTCTTCGTTGAGTCTAGAAAAAATCTATTTAATATTTACATATTTAATAAAATTTCTATAAATTGTTACTATCGAGATTAAAAAAATTTATTGTACTAACATATTGTTATTTATCGGGTGATAATCTAATAACGTTAAATAGAGTTGTAATCCTACAAAAGTATTGTTTAATTAAAATTATTACTTTATCTAATTCAACAAGGTTCTAACTCTACTTCTATAGAGGTTATGTTTGTGGAAACAAAGTTTTATGATATTCAGAGAAAGTTAAATTGTAACTGATACATATTGTGTGATATGTCACTGGAATGCGGTAGGAAAACTCTCCAGTGTCGTTGTCGTTCTTTGGAATGTCGCATGCATGTCGGTAGAATGCCCATTTTCGCAATATTTTCATGGAAAATTGACCTTGTATAAGTTCTTGAATTTCAGTTCTATGAATTCGCAATCATCTCGTTACTATGTCATTTGAAGTTATCGGCTACGAACTTCAAACAGGACAGTGAATCATTCTAAAACCCCGTGAACTCTAAAAACACCACAAATAAAAGATTCAATAAGCCTTACATGTATTTCAAGACATTGAAACGTAATATTTATAGTATATACAACATTTCAAAGTTGTAACAAAAACAAATCAGAGAAAAACTTTATAAAGTGTATTTTGACTGGGCAAGAGCAGTTTGCATAATTGACATCGTTTGACTTTAAGATTTGTGCAACAATGTCAATGAAAAGAAGGAGTATTTGGGCATTAAATTCTTGTTTCGGCATAAATATTTTGTGTCTAAAAGCGGCAAAAGATGCCAACAATACCACGTCACGGTTTTTGGCGACCAATAATTAATCTACCACTCTACGATTCAAATTTAATTACTATATAATAAATCTTTGTTATCTATTTATGGTCAAAGTTGTAGGAATAGACCGTATAAATATTAATTAAATAGAAAAGTAAATCGGAGTACTACAATAGTCCATGTCCTTTTGTTTGTACAGTATCTTTTTGACATGAGTTGCTTTTGAAAACATGCATGTGGAGTGGTTGGAGTTTAAAAGTAACCCAGATTTGAATCTGGGTAATAACATCATATATAAAGCAAAACTAAGGATATTATTATTATTATTTTATGTGCATATGTTGTTGGCTTATGAATTAGATGGATTATGAATTCTGGATCCATGTTTCTAATTTTTTATTTCTTTTTCTGCCACTCTACAATTGCCCCACTTACCACCCCCACCCCACACCATGTGCCCATTTGTTTGATATACATACAGATAACTGGCGGTAAATGTACTTAAGTTTACATAAACTTAACGCTCATGCACATTTAAGTTTCATTTTAAAGGCGGAAGTTCTAAAAAGCGTGTAAAAGTCTAGGGCCAGTTTTTTATGTTTACCTCTCAGTAGTTTATAATGGTGCATCTAATGGCAGAACCAGAAATTACGTATTGGGTAGGATATATATAATTTTTGTTGTCAAAATATTAACCTTAAAGGGTTATATTTAATGGAGACTGAAAGCACAGGCCTTAAATTATTACGCGATTTGAGTATTTCGGTCTTTACCTAAACTTGGGTACATTTGCTGCTATAGTGTAATTTACACAAATAGGTCGTGAAGTCGTAGAAAAGTGTGTAAATGGAATCCAAACTCAAAGAAATGTGCAGAGCTTATGAGATTCAAATTTTTACGTTCAAAATAAACAGAATTCTTGTGCATGTGGTTTTCACTGTTCACATGACATTAACAGGGCAAAATGATCATTTTGACTTCATTTAATTTCTGCTTTCAATTTCTCTAGCTCTTCTTCTTTTTATGCGAAAGTAATAAAAAACGAGAACCATAGAAGAAGTCAAAGAGGAAATAATTATTCACCCCGAGTGTCTCAAATTAAAAGCTCGTGCATAAATACTCCATTTGATTTTAACGGGAGACAACGATTCGGAAGATATGTGCGTTTTTTTATTTTTTTTATTTCATTATCGAGTTAGGAACGTATTTGTGCAAGGTTTTGGATGTGGTCCGAATTGTACACCCGTGGACGAGTAGAGGACTATGTGTGGCAATTATTGATAAATATATGTAGATGTATGATTGTGTATTTTTATAAGAGAATCGAGAGTATTATCCTAAATAAAGAATGGCAAGGATAAGGCTTATCATTGCTGGCAAGAATATATTAATGCTTATCGACAACAAAATATTGTCTAATTTTAATACCATGTTTAGTGTCACATCATTAAGCCTGCTCTTTGCATGCATGGTCTCAAGAGTTTCGGATAATTGTCTCATATTATTATTATTATTATTATTATTATTATTATTATTATTATTATTATTATTATTAGTGTAATTGTTGTTGTGGCCAGGTGCTTCACATTTTCTCACGTTGCTCTTGTCTAGCCAATTCACCATCTATGTGAGTGAGCTTTGAAAGATGGTTTCTTCCGTATTTGGTAGTTCTTTTTTGCCGCCCAACAATCTAAGCGGAGCTTATAATTAGTCCCGAGTCGTGACGGTTCTCAATCCCATGTCGAAAGATCAATAATACTTAACAACGTACATACGACACTGACTTGTTACTCTCGTCGCGAACTGATTTCGAGTTGGAACTTCAATTCAACACCGGACTAAGTCTAACAACATGAGATCTGGTCTAAATTGAATCCGTGAAAAGGCAACCAAATTCCCAAATTCGAAGAGATGTGTTGAGAACATCAATTTTAAATTAAGTATACACAAACGCCCCTCTTTGGTCTAATACGAAGGACTATACGGTATTTGACAATCAATTTTGAAATGAAACCTCATGATATTTAATTTAAAATTTGAACGCACAAAACTTAATCGCAGATGATCGCACAATATCAGATGAGCAATTTAAAAGAGTTATCAGAGTACGTTAAGAATCTTACATAAAAAGACAACGGAATTTAACAAAGATTATAAAATCACGACTTACTTCTCTCATTTCTCTTGTCGCCATCTTAATTTCGAGAAAGATTTCTTAAAACAATGACCTAATTTGCTCCCTATTAATTTATTCACAAGGAAAGAGATAATTTGGGGCTACATTCATCATTATATATGTCGCATACGCTTAAAGGCCCCAGAATTCTGGAAAGAATAGTTAATTTATGAACTAAGTGGAAAGCTTCCATTGTTTATTAACGTCAGACAACACAAGCTCATAGTCATAGATAATGGGTTCTTCTCAGTCTCAGACATCACTTCGTTGGTGATGATGCCAATGATCATGGCGATATCGCCTTCAGGGGACAACTTGGAGCCTCAATAATTGCATTCCAGGACACAATTATTCCACATTTACAAACCAACCCCACAAGTTGAACAAGCTGATCAAATAATACAAAGCAAAATAAAAATCTTCGCTTTGAAACTCCATTTCCCATTGATTTTTACAGTGTATGTACAAGTTATAGCAAGGTCGATGGTTATCTCATCATTGAAACTTCAAACATACTCTCTCTCTCTCTCTCTGCTCAACCTCCGATCAGCTTTAGCTGACCCGGGCGACATTTCCAAAGTCGTACTTAAAAATTAGATTTAAAAAAAAAAAAAACACTAAAAGGGAAAAATGGAAAGAAGAAACAGATTTACACTTCCAAGCAAAGCCTTATATGTAGTCACGTTGCAAAACTTCCCGGGAGCTTAGACTTTAGTGTCGCAAAACTTCCCGTCCATGCGGTTCTGAACGGCCTTGACGGCGGCCACTCTCGCGGCAGTGGCGGCCCGGTTTGCAGCCACGACCGCCTTGTTGACTTGCTCGTCCACTCGTCGTAGCTTTATGCCAGACTCTGCCGTTTTACGAGCAGCCTGAAAAATGATTTCCGGTTAATATGATGAATCTCAGGACGGAAGCAGGGAATCTGTGAATGGGGAAATTTACCTGAACGGCGCGGAGAACAGAATCGGTGAACGGGGGCAAGGGGTTCTTGAGAGAGCCTCCGTCCCATTCCCCGCATTTGGCGTCCCCGCTGCGGAAGGTGTACATGCCGAGGCCCTGCTTACGGCCCTCATGCCAGGAGCCTTCGTAGCAATGGCCGTTACCGAAGTGATACACTCCGAAGCCGTGGATCTTGTCGCCGAAATATTCCCCCGCGTATCTATCTCCGTTCCTGCAACGCAACAAAAGAAGCAAAGACAGGTAATTTATTGCCCATCGGAACAGAATGTCTAGTACAAGAGAGGCCATTAATTGTGCAAAGCCAATCGGGAATCGAATCAATGCGTGGACAAAACGAGCTTCTTGAATCTTGATAGATCTAGCAATATCCTAAGTGAATTGAATCTTTCACTGTTCGATTCATCCAACCCCACCACAGAGACAAAGATTTCGAATTTCCATGTTCAAAGATCCAACAACAATTCAAATCTTTGGCAAGAACTGACCTGAAGTGGTAGCAGCCCAGGCCGTGCTTGACCCCGTGCTTGAACTCGCCCACGTAGCAGCTCCCGTCCGCGCAGCTCTGCACTCCGACGCCGTGGCTCTGCCCGTTGCACCACTCGCCCGCGTAGGAGTCCCCTGTGAAGAACCGGTACACGCCGTAGCCGTGCCTGAGCCCCTGGCGGTACTGCCCCTTGTACCGGCTCCCGCGGGCCCAGCTCTCGATCCCGTACCCATCGTACCGCCCGTCGATCCAGTCCCCCTCGTAGCGCCCGTTGACGAAGAAGTTGTAGACGCCGCTCCCGTTGCAGTGGCCCTTGTGGAACTCCCCCTCGTAGAAGTCGCCGTTGCTGTAGACCTCCGTGCCCTCGCGGATGATCCGGCGCGCCGCGGGCTTCGCCTCGCCGATGAACCACTGGACGGGCTTGGAGGGTTTCGCCCCCGCGCCGCCGCGGCAGGCGAGCAGCGAGTGCTTGACGACGGAGAGGCTGCGGCGGATGAAGGACTTGTTCCTGCCGGCCAAGAAGAGCGCGACGGCGACGAAGATCAGGGCGAGGAGGAGATTCTCCGACGGCGAGACCTCGTCCCGGCGCAGGAAGAAGAAGAGGGTGAGCAGGGAGAGGAAGCCGGCGAAGAGGAAATTCCGGGTCAGGCGGGTTGGTCTTTTGGAGCGGGTCGGGGCTTGGGAATGGCTGTTCTTCTTCTGGGCCTCGACGTCGTCGTTTTGCGCGGCGATGACGTCCTCCTCCAAGACGGACGAGAGGCTGTGGATGGACGATCGGATGGTCGGGGATGACCGGAGGAGCGACGACTGAGTCCTTGTCAGCTTCGCCGGGCTCATCTGGCCGTCCATTGCTTCCGCCTCCGACGAATCTCAGCCCCACGATATCTTCTTCTTCTTCTTCTCTGTGAACTCAGCAAGTAGCTCTGTAGCGCGAGATTCTTATCAAGAACGGCGTCGTTTGGGAGGTTTCCGCCGGAGACATCTCAGGCAGGCGCAGGATAGCACAGTCCCCGAGCAGGCGCACGTTAGCGGGGGAGGAGAGAAGAGAAACAAAAGTTTCGGAGAGAGAAATGGACAGAGCAGAGAGACAGGAGAGGAGAGAGAAGTCGAAGTGGCTTTGATTGCTATTTATCGTGCAATAAGGGCGAGTGGACTGGGATTCGATCTCGGCCGTCCGATTCGAAATTGGACGGTCGGGCGGGAATCGCGACTGAGGACCGTTGGATCCGGGAGATGTCTTTGCAGCCGTGCGATGGAGCCGGCACGTGCCACGATCCTTTTTCTTTTGCGGAGGGGGAGCGAGCCATGATGGCGAGGCGGTTACGAGGGTGTGGGTGAGTGGGGTCCACAGGACTGCGGTCGGGAGGGTCGTTGAAGCCTTTTCACCGGTCAAGTGGGCCCCACCAGCTCTGACGTGGCTCGGAAATCCTTGTCTGCGGCTCAGCTCTCGAAGAGTCTGGTTTCGAGTCTACCTCCATTTTTTTTTCTTTTATTTATGAATAAACTAATTTTTTTTATTGTTGTCTTTTTTAGAAATATTTCAAATAAATAAGTAAGATATAATAAAATAAACACCTCTTTCTTTGGACGGTTTTAATTTTTATTGTGTACTTTTTCTAAATGTACCAACAGTCTAAAACTATGGTAAAATATTTTTTACATTTTTTTATGTAGTTTCTACTTTGTTCGTGTGGCATCGAGAAAATGTGCCATTGTCGAGGGGACTTTATAGACCGGTCTTGAAGTCTTTTACGGATTCTCCACTCAAATTCTACATGGCAAGCCCCTAAGATGCGGGGCAAACTTGTTGATGTGATCAAATAATATTTTGATATTTTGTAAAGAAAATTGGATATCCCAATTCAAAGTGTAGGAATTTCATTTACAAAATAATTGACAGATATTAATAAAATGAGCTTTTATTATATTTATCGCTATGAAAAAATAATATAAAACACCGATCAATATATATTATAAAATTCCAATCACACAACACTCTGGTTTTAATGTTATTATTATTATGTAATTATAAAAATAAAAAGAAATGTTTGTGGACTGATGAAGGTATAATTGTTAAAAAAAAATCTCAATATTTTTTATATTTTTGAACAAATTAAGGAGTGAGTTTAGGGTGTTTTCAAATAGCTATCTCACTTTGTCTTCTCTCTATTCATGACGACTATTACGTACACTTATTATTGTTTATGACTTGTAATATAATATTTTTTTGTATATAGTTATATTTTTATATTATTTATATTTTTGAAAAATTATTTTATATATAAAAAAAGAATAATATGTTAAACAAATATTTTAATTGTTTGAATAAAAAATCTATATCAAACAGTTATATTAAATTAACTGTAATTAATTACACTACACGACAATCAAAAAAAAAAATTAAAAATATTAACCTTTTGAACTAGCTACCAAACAAGACCAATTTCATTTTTTAATTAATGTCTTTGGTTTAAAGTCCACAACTCTCTTCAAACTAAATCCTACATAGAGATTCTGGTTTTTCAAATAAGAAAAAAACAAATAAAAATTATTATTAAGTCTCGTTTATTAACTTTTAACATGACTATTGCAAAACTTCATTATTTTTTTTATTACGGATTGATAAATCCTCTTAAGTTGATCAATCGTTTAAACTATAGATTATACGGAAATGGAATGCAAAATATATAAAAGAAAGTTTTAAAATCCAATTTTTCAAACATCAGGCAATACATTATGTACATTGATTTGGGAAAATCTATCAAAATTTGACAATTTTATTCTATAAAACTAATATGTTAATTTTGTTTCATGTCTTATTATTTACTACATAATATTTGTTGGGTAATGTCATTACAATGCACGCAACCATATTTGTCTGATGTATAGTGCTTAAAATTGTTTTATACGAATTATATGGTAAATTTTATACGCAATATCCAAAATGTTTGTCCAATTTCCTATATACGGTAAAAAAATAATAACATGCGTGTTCATTCTTTTATCTTTTTCGAATTAATATCACTATTACCTTTGAGCTTATCATCACGTATTTGTATAAGCTAACCCTTGAGAACTTTGTATTCATTCTAATTTAAGAACTCATAACAATGTATTAGATTGTCCCTCTAAATTTATCACGCGTGTATCAATTTTCCTCTTGAATTTTTAGATTGTTTAAAAATGCCCACTCTTCATCACAATTCACATGTTTATCACTTCCATTATGTAGAGAGAAAAAAATATAATTTACTTTCTAAGTATTTTAAACTTGACCTAAAATATTTGAACCTTTTTTTTTAGGGAAAAAATATTTCAGTTAATAAACAGAGGGAAAGAGTCCTTCTGAGCTACACGTACAAGTCACTCCGGGCTATCACACCATCCAAAATCTGAACATAACGAAAGTGAGGTATTTTTTGCCTACAACAATAACATAAGGTTCTAGGTGTACACCATAAAAGACTGGGCGGACCCATCTCACGGGCCAAATTCCTAGTATTCCCTAAGACCAGACCGGGCCTTGGATCCCTTGAAAATTCCCGTTTCTAAATATTTGAACCGTTCTCTCTCTCTCTCTCTCTCTGCAGGCTCGTCATTAACGTCATATACAAAGGGAAACTTCATAAAACATCCCTCAAAACATCATAAATTATTTTATTACACCTCAAAACATCATAATTGGAAATACATCCTTTTTAAATTTTATGTACCAAAATAATTTATTTAGGATGTATTTCCAATTATGATGTTTTGAGGTGTAATAAAATAATTTATGGTGTTTTGAGGGATGTTTTATGAAGTTTCCCTATACAAAACCATGAAATTTTTGGTGAGAGAACAATTTGATAAATTTAGGGACTTTTAGTGATATATATCCTACTTCTTTTCTATCCCTAGCCCCAACTACTAATTTTTCAAACTTTTTGATTTCCTCTTCACTCATGTTGACCAATTTACCACATACCCTCAACAATATTATTTTTGTAGCCAAACAAACCCCTAGATTACCCAAATTCGTAAGGTTTTATAGGCAAACAACCACCCAATTCAGTGATATTAATTAATGTATCTAAATAGACTATGGTCCCTCCTTAATTTTTCAACTATTACCTGCTTCACATGTTTACTGTTTAAAGCACAAGAGTCACACTTGTGTGATTTGAATAAACCGTTTAACAAGCAAATAGTCAAGGAGAGTTATTGGTCAACAATGAGGTGTCTACTATAACACACGAGAAAATCAAAGTTAATAAATGAGAAAGGTTAATTATATAAGTTTAATTATATTTGGGCAGTTGGCGCAAAAATTTGAATCTTTATAGGGAACAACGTTGATGATCTAGAAATTGGGGTTCTCTTTTCAATGTTATTGTAAACGGCAATTATTGTACATCTTTAGTTTTGGAGCGCAAATAACTAAACATTCCAATTTGAAAAGAAAAAGAAAAAAAATTCTTAATTAGTTCCTATTTGTAGAAAAAAAGTTAATCACGGCATAAGTCCCTAAATATTAGGTCAACTAGGATAGCATAGCTTCAAATTCACTTAATAGCTATAAAAGTTCTAAAGATGGGTTCCCACCGTGTTACTGCCAGTTGTTAGTAAAAGGTTTTACATGATAGTCAAACCTCCACGTGACATTGCCACATCAGTTGATGTCTACGTGACATTTTCATGTGGCGTTTGATATATTTTTAGTCTAAATTAAAATGTCCACGTGGCATTGAAAAATTATTAATTTTTTAAAATATATATTACAATTCCACTGGACATCTAGTGATGTCGCAATGCCGCGTGGATGTTTGATTGCCACGTGTAACGTTTGACTAACAATTATCAGTTCAACATGGACAAAATATACCATTATCAGATGGATTTGGGGTCATGTCGCTCTAGCTGGCTTAAAGTTGAGGACTTATGCCGCTGTTAACCGTTAAAATAAATAAATAAATGATTATTAATGAATTTATCAAAATTCTTCTCTCTATTTTTTTTTTTTTGGGAAGTAATTTACTTCTCACCCTTTTAATTAGTTTTTTCTTCCACCAAGCTTGTCAAAACCATCAAGGTTTGATCAGTGCATTACATAGAAATAATAAAGCGATAATAGATTGGTGCTTTTATGTTATGGATTGTTATGAATTTTATATGTTGTAAAAGTTTCTAAAATGGTTTAATTGATAAAGTTTGTTCAATGCTTTGTAGCAGGCCCGGCTCTCAGGCAAGGAGGGTGAGGCGGTCGCCTTGGGCCCCCGATCCCAAGGGGCCCCATCTCCGTTCGTCTCGGCGGCGTCCGACGATAGTCACCATGAAAGTTGAACGTCGTGAGAGGTAAGAAAAAGTTTGAAGAAGAAAGTGAAATCTTGAAGAAACTGAAAAATCGTGTTGGTAATATAAATAATTGGGCCACACTTTCCTATCACCTCTTTACTTCTTTACTCTTTTATTTTCATTTTCAATGTAATTTTTATTGTATCCTGGAAACATGACACTATCCACGTATGAGAAAGAATCTGTAGGGTCCATTAATAGTTTTTATATTTTATTTTTCTATTACTATTAATTATGGTTTTCAATACTTTCATTATGAAATCAAATTCTACTTGTATACTTATATTAGTTATTTATAATAGGGATAATAGCGGCAAAAGTGGCCAAAGTTAGACAAAGTGTGCAAATAAGTGGCCAAACCGATTTAATATCGGCATAAGTAGCCAAAGTTTACCAAACCGTGGACAGTACAAATTCCATCCATTTCATGTCAACGCCGTTAGCGACGTCATTTCCACAAGTGTTGAGCTTTGACCACTCATTGTAAGTTAGAGCCGGGACTAAATTGAGATTTAGTAATATTATTTTATTGAGATTATTAATTTATATGAAATTTTACAGGACGAAGAAGTCTTTCAGTCTATAATACCAAGGCTTCGTGGTTAATAGTTTGGCACACCAAGAAGGTCAGATTAACCTCGAAAAAATTGATCCAAAAATGTATTTGACCTAAAGTTTCAGGGTATGTGCGACCAAATATTTTTCCAACCCAATAGTAAAATCCTTACCATAGTTTTAAAAAAATAAAAAATTTAACAGTAGCATCAATGATTTGATATGGGTTTTGAGATTAGTGAAAGTGACTAATACCTTCTTGTTCTATTTCTTGTTCCGTAAGATGGTTTTCTTTTTATTTTTTCTATTTCGACCCCTAAATCATGATCATGTAATTTGTATAGGGCCGAGAACCTCAAAAATTTGTTAGTACTTTCTATCCCGTATCCTGGTGAACCAAACAAAGCGTAAGTCTTCCAAGCATGGAGAAACTAAACTAATCACTAGTAACCCCTACATTTCGCGCAAAGTTAACAAAAATTGTTTTTTTTTTCGTAAGTTATGTGTGGTGATTTCAAATGACTAAGTTTATAAAAGCATAGTACAATAAAATTTCATAGAATTAATAATAGTAATAAAATAAAATAATGGTCCCTAACAATTAAATATATAGAGGTTTTATGATAGGCCGAGTGTGCAAATAAGTGGCCAAAGCTCAACACTTGTGGAAATGACGTGGCTAACGACGTTGACATGAAATGGATGGAATTTGTACTTACCACGGTTTGGTAAACTTTGGCTACTTATGCCGATATTAAATCGGTCTGGCCACTTATTTGTACACTTGGCCTAACTTTGGCCACTTTTGTCGCTATTATCCCTTTATAATATAATCACCACCACTCACTCACTCATTATTTATAAAAAATAAATAAGAAGAAATAATTATATTCTTAATATAACATCACATTGCCTAAATAAAATAAAATAAAATAAAACATCACATTTAACGTGGTTAAACTTGAACCAATATTTTAGTAATAACACGACATACATTTTTTTTTTTTGACAGTCGACATACATTTTTAGTTTAGAGTTTTCACGATTTTTATTTACTTATATTTATTATTAAAAATGATATAATTAACATTAATTATTCTTTTTCTAGTTTTTACAATAAGTTGTCATCTATATGACATTTTCTAAAAATAAATACCACATAATTTAAGTCTAGAACATTAGATTTTTAAAATATAATTATTAATGAACCGATAGTATGTAGCTTTTATGCAAAATTGAAGTAAAAATTGATTATTTTTTTAGTAAAATGTACTTGTAAATCTCGTACTAGGGCCTCACAAATTAATTTCGCCTAGGGCTCCCGAACACTTAAGGCCGGCCCTACTTTGAAGTAAATTGCTAAATACTTTTTTTTTTTGGGTAGAAAAAGTGCTAACATTTCTAGATTTAAGTAAATGGTAAGATAAACAAATCTATGAGTTAAAGTAATGATATGTAAGAATTCTTTTTAGTGTTTAAATCGATAAGATATTTGTTTTTAAAGTTAGGGTTAATGAAATTATGAAATACAAAGAAAATAAAAGATTAATCTTAGTAAAATATATAAAGTGATGAAATAATCTTAAAAAATTATTATAAATACAGTTCGTATATATCTTCATTTACTTTTACATTTATTGTAAGGAAGACCCAACACACATAACTCATAACAATGGACAATTCATTTATACTGTAAAGCTAATAACCTTATGTTTAAATTAATGAATTTATCTCAAGCTGAATTATTCGTAGCAGAATAAAAATAAACTATATAAAAGATTAGGCCTTATTAATTTAATTCTCCATGCTTGGTCTATGAATATTTTTTTTTTGAATGGGGTGGGCACTATCGGCCAATGTTACAATGCACTTTCGCACTATTAGTCAACTTTACAATAATGTAAAGGGGGTAAAGACCCATGAAGATTTGGTTGCTTGGTCTATGAATATTCTAACAAGCTATTAAAGCGAGCAAAGGTCCAATACCAAATGCTATGCTTCTTAATTCCTAACATAAATATAATAACTGTATTTTTTTTTCTTTCTTTCAAATAATGATGGGAAATGCCGTTATAAAAGATCGAATGGACTGAAAAGTTTTCGTTTATTAATCAAGTCAAATAACTAGTTGATTTAGAAAAGAATAGGTCACATAAGTCATTATTCAATAAATTACGTACATGTTTTGGACTCTGAATGAAAACAACACTTCTTTTTACACTCTGATTGCTTTTCAAATTGCCTACTTCGTACTTCATTTTCTCACATAAGAAAAATTACGTATATGATCCCTAACCTTAGTGAATAGTAAGCATTTGCCCAGTAAATACAAAAAATGGCGGAAATAGTATGCTTCCTGAGAGCAGCTCCAAAATTTACTCCCATTTTTTTCCCTCCATTTTATTCTATATGTCACCCATAAATATACATAGGTAAAATACAATCAAGAATCGAGATACAATATTCAAATAACGTTTTAGCGAAACACATGATAGAACTACGCAATGTATTAACTTATTCAAACTAAAAATTACAAAATTATACAAAGTTACACCATGGTGTTTTACGAGAGTTCGACAACAGAATTCGTAATTAGAAAAATAAAATAAAAAATCAAGTCGTGAATCTTGGTTCTACCTATGCTTGATCTTTCAATTTTTCATCGTCGGTCGTCGATTTTCAATCGTAATAAAAAATTATTGACAAATAAATTTTGTATCCTTACAACAACGTCCTACTAAGTACTCACTCCGAAGATATATATATACATATATATATATATTAGATTATTTAGGCATATAATCTGAACTATCAATATAATATGAAAAGATAAGGATGAATTTCCAAATCCAAGTCGACTTATCTTCGTTAATTGTTCATAAATGATGCTTTTAATATCTTTAGTATTTGATAGTGACTAATTGAACACCCAAGTCAAATGATCGTCAATGATATCATGCACGTAACTATTGCATGAATATGCATCTGTTAATTACAACTAAACGATATTTGACGGAAAAAAAAAGGAGCTACATGCTCCAAACTTAGAGTTCAAATACTATTCACCCCGGTTTTCAAATTTCGGGGCAAATGCTCACTATTTAGTAAGTTCAAGGACCATTTGCATAAAAGACAATTACTTGTCCACATTTATACTTCATCTCATCTTGATACAAAACTTATAATTCGGTTATAAATATGTTTTGGTTGAGTTTGGTGTATAAATACCAAAAGTAAGCATCTACAAAGTTAGATGGCATGAGAACTACAAAAAGAACAAATTACAAAACTATCAATATATATATATTATATAAGAATAAAGAGCGTCAAATTAACGATTTTCATACCTTACCTTGTAGAAAAACAGATAAATTTAGCCACAGAAAGATTGCAAAAATCAATTTTCAGAGAATCGGCCAACGAATTAGAGAAATCGATATTATGATAATTTTACTAGCTACCATGACATACTAGCCTCCACAAAAACATTAATAAACAAGATATAAGATTAGTAGTTCTATATGGCTTTGGTTTCTTGAATTGTAGTTTTCTAAAATCAAAATAAACTGTGTGATTGACCGCCCGTTAATACGCAATTTCTACTTAATTACCAAAAAATAAAAAGAAACACTCCAAAAAATTTAACAGATCAACAAGTAATTTTTATTTCTATTTTTTAAGTTGTCGAGACGTTAGTGATGAGTGGACCCTTGAAAGTCCATTTAACACTACGTATAATTATAAACTTAGAACTCAATTTTATTGTTTTAAAGGGTAGTACTTTTCGAATCTTTGGCAAAAGTTAAAGCTTCAATATTACTTTCCCTTTCCCATAGAGGTTTCATCTTTTGGATGTGCAAGTGTATCGCCAACTTTTGAAGGTGAATATATTTACATGCCAAGAAGGAAACTTGGAAAGATTACACTATCAAAGTTCTAGATTCTCCGCAAGAAACACACGAAGAAATTACACCTATAGCGATCACATTTGTCACAAAGTTGGAAGGAATGTCGTTGCTATAAACATACAAAGACGACATTGTCGTTTATTTTGAGACGTCTGTTTTTTTCTTTTCTTTTTTAAATTAACCTATATAGACTACTTTGACTTCTGTAAAAATAACAAGAATTTGAAGTTCCTAAAATTTGGAGGCTTGAAGTGTACTAATTTTTTGATAATAGCATCATCGGATTCAATTTCATCAAAGATATCTATGACGAAACTAGAAGCGTTTGTTGTGCTTCTCCAACTAGATTTCACCAAAGCCGAGGTGTGCATATCACCGGCTTCGGATTCTTCGAAATTAGGCTTTGGGGTTGATTCTTTTATGGGCCTACTATTTGACCTTGGCCCAAATTTATTACGGGATTTGAAATATTCTTATTTATGCATGTTCATATATTAATTTCTATGTGTTTATGTTTTGAGTGTGGAGCCTAATCTAAATAAAAACACTACGAAGACTCGACGTAGAGCAGTCATAGACATGAGCGAGGGTATTTTAGACTTTCTATATAGGTTATTTTGCCCCAATGCGTTTTTTTTTAGTGTAGAGAGAATATTGAAATTTACGAGCGATAAAGTAGACGTCTCAGCTGTCAATTTTATATTATGGGATTTACGTCAAAGTTCCTAACATTCTACTATATCAATAGACCTTAGATACATGATTTCTAAAGTGAATAGGACTTATGAGATGATCAACTTTCTTGAGGACCGATGTGAAACGATACTAAAAATCAAGTGATGACAGAAGTAGTAGCAAGAATCAATAGGAAAATTGCGAACATAAAAAAAAAAAACTCAATATATTATATATTAATAATTCATTACCTCTCGTCTGTATATTAAAACTCTACAATCAATCTAAAGAGGAGACAAAATTCAAGAATATTATAGAGTTAAACGACTCAACTTTTTCTAAACCCTAGAGGAGGGACCGTCTTGTTCGGCGGAGACACCGTTGTTGTCCTCGCCGGAGATTTCGTCGAGCGACTTGCCAACGCGAAAAGCAAGGCGGAGAGGTCGATCACTCCCAGCAGTATCAGAGCGTTCTTGATTCCGGTGGTTTCCATGGCTTCCCAGAGAAAAATAATATCCAACTCTCACTCACTGTGTCGCTAAAGTTTCTTACGTCGTCTTCTCTATCGCAAAAGTATTTAATGTTTATAGGGTTCGAAGAAATTAGAATCTGAATGGATATGATACGGATTATCTTTGTATACTTATATCCTTCAAAAAAAAAAAAAATCTTTCTATACTTATACGCTTCGCCGATTGTTATGCCATCAATAATTTCAATATAGCTCTTTCGATAATGATAATATATTTTTTTATAAATTAAGCAAAATAAATTAAAATAAAAGATAGTGATATTATATTTGGAAATTATGCAATTTGAATACGGAAAATATATTATTGAGCTTTCTGGTGCCATTTATTTTTTTATTTTATTTTATTTAATAGAATAAAATGAATTTATTTTAAGTCGATATTAAAAAAAAAGGATATATATATATATATAACTGTATAAAAATGAATCGTTTTAGAGTAGATAGAAAATAAAAATAATTTGGATATAAATAGGGTAAACTGCGGCTAATGTACCCAATGTTTGATTTTCTGCGGATTATGTACCCAATGTTTATTTTTGGCGGCTAATGTACTCAATGTTTGATCCGTTAGATATTTTTGGGTTTTCCGTCAGTTGACCGTTAGAGAGTTATATGTACACTTATCGTATTTTTGACATAACTCACTCATTTTTTGTCCAAATTTTATGCACGACCTATGGTTGGAAAGATAAGAGATAGATCTACAACTTTAATGTTTTAAGTTTTGTAAAATCAGTTTAAAAAAAATACGAAATTTCAAGTACAACGTAAAACTGGACATTAGTTTAATGCAAAATATTTGTTTCGAGCAAATTTTAATATACTTAATGACTTTTTATGATGAAACGTAAAAGTAAAAAGTTGTAGATAAATGTTTTATCTTTCCAACGGATGTTTATTTATAAATTTTGGATAAAAAACGAGTGAGTTATGCCAAAAATATGAAATATTATTTCACATCACATCTTTTATATTTTTGGCATAACTCACTCATTTTTTGTCCAAAATTTATAAATAAACAACCGTTGGAAAGATAAAAAGTTTATCTACAACTTTTTAGTTTTACGTTTCATCATAAAAAGTCATTAAGTATATTAAAATTTGCTCGAAACAAATATTTTGCATTAAACTAATGTCCAGTTTTACGTTGTACTTGAAATTTCGTATTTTTTTAAAACTGATTTTACAAAACTTAAAACATTAAAGTTGTATATCTATCTCTTATCTTTCCAACCATAGGTCGTGCATAAAATTTGGACAAAAAATGAGTGAGTTATGTCAAAAATACGATAAGTGTACATATAACTCTCTAACGGTCAACTGACGGAAAACCCAAAAATATCTAACGGATCAAACATTGAGTACATTAGCCGCCAAAAATAAACATTGGGTACATAATCCGCAGAAAATCAAACATTGGGTACATTAGCCGCAGTTTACCCATATAAATATATTAAAATATATCTAGCTAGTAATTGGTAGTATATTATCACTAGAGGGTGTATCCGTTATACTCTTAAAATAAAGTAGACCCTATTATTCGGTTATGTAAAATTAAAATATTGAAAGTGTGCTCTTTTAAATCTAAAACCGTTTATACTAAAACTAAAGATCATGTTTAGGACTGAAATTTGATTTTAGATTCGGTTTGGGACCCAGTTGGACGCTTTATTTCTAGTAAAATAATATTTTAACAAACTTTATATTCGTCAATACAGAGTCGGCCCTGACTATGAGCGAGCAAGGTGGGTGTCTCGGGCCTCAAGTTTTAAGGGCCCTAATTTTTTAAATATACTAATCGTATACTTAATTAAATATATAAACAAATTATTTTATAAATACTTTAAAGGCTTCGAAAATTTACTTAAAACCAAGGGCCCCAATTTAAAATGAAAAACATAGGGGCGATCCTGCGTCAATAGCAGGCGGTTTTCATTTTTTGTTAAAAATATTGCAAAATAAGACATTTCTTTCTAACTCTAGCAGTCGACAAGTGATGGTTCGATAATTAAGAGAAAGTCGAGAAAGCACAAAGCCGTTTCTTTATTAGTGAATGAAGACAAAGTTCATCATATAAACAATATAATTGAATTGAGTTATGTAGTAAGTTAAATTTGCCTTTCTTACTATATAGTTCATAATAAAAAATAAAAAATAGTTATCAAGTAAAGTTCGTAAAAATGAGTCTTTAGTAATGAGCCCGAACCCTATTATTTCATCTTTGAAGCTTACAAAGACATGGTTAAAGAACATGAGTATTATTGTATTAAATTTTCTTTTGAGGACAGATATGAAACGATACTAAAAATCAAGTGATTACAGTAATTAACAAGAATCAAAAGGAAAATTGCGAAATTAAATTTTGACAAACAAAACAAAAAATCAATATATATCAATAATTGTCGTCTGTACTTTCAAGCTCTACAAGCAAAAAGGAAACAAAGTGACAAATTATTAAATTAAACAAATTCAAGAATAGAAAGTTAAACGACTAACTAACTAACTAACTTTCCTTAAACCCTAGAAGAGGGTTCATCTTGTTCGGCGGAGACACCGTGGTCACCCTCGCCGGCCATTTCCTCGAGCGATTTGCCTTTCGACTCCGGCACCAGAAACGTGAAAACCAAGCCGAAGAGGTTGATCACTCCCAGCACTATCAGAGAGTTCTTGATTCCGATCCCGGCCGGGTATCCTGCATCGGTCTTCGCCGGGTTCTGGCTCTGTGCAGCGTACAAGAAACCGAAAGCCCCTATGATTGCCCCGGCCTTCCCTGCTGCTGCTGATATCCCGTGGCAAGTGGAGCGGAACCTGGCTGGGAATATCTCCGCCGGGACGATGAATGTTGTGGCATTGGGGCCGAAGTTGGCGAAGAAGAATGTCAGGCCGTACATGACGACGAATCCTACGTGGTTACCAGGAGTGGTCCAGTGGTTGTACGGAATGGCGAGAGCGAACATGAAGAGCGTCATGAAGAGAAACCCCACGGCCTGGATGGTGAATCGCCCGATTCTGTCGATGAGAGCCACCGTGAACCAGTAGCCTGGCACTGTCCCGCAGAGTGCAATCAGCGACTGCGCGCGCGCGATCTTGAAGAGCTCATCCAGCGCACTCATCGACTTCGCCGCCGGCAGCCACCCCACGGCGCTGAAGATGTCTTTTTGGAAGAGATTCTGGCTGTAGTACGCCACGTCCACAAAGAACCACGCCCCGGCTGTTCCCAGCAAGTGCAGGCCGTGACGCTGGAAAAATTCCCGAGAGAACAGGCCGAAGGCGGATGGAGACGGAGCCTGGTTGTTTTCATCCGGAGCAGAAGCCTCGATGTCGACTTTGAGGACACTGGACATGTCTTGGCAGGCCTTCTTCTGGTCCTTGGCGATCAGCGCTGTGTAACGGGGCGTCTCCGGAAGCTGCATCCGCCAGTAGTAGGTAAGCAAGGCCGGGAGAGCGCCGAGCATGAGGATAATCCTCCAGACGTAGTCGGCCTCGGGAACACAAGAAGCGATTGCGTCGACGGCATAGGCGGGCGCAGGAAAGGCTGTGCGGAAAACGTGGGAGAGAAAAATAGCAACGCCTCCGCCAGCAAGAATGCCGAAGCCCTGCATGGCGAAGACGGCGGCGATGAAGGCGCCGCGCGTGGCCTTGGCAGAGTACTCGGCCATGATAGTTGCAGAGAGCGGGTAGTCTCCGCCGATGCCGAAGCCGAGCCAGAAGCGGAAGAAGCAAAGCGTGGCCATGACGGCCTTCGGAGAGGCACCGAAGGAGAGGCCGGAGCCGATGGAGCTGGCGACCATGAGGACGAGGGTGAGGCCGTAGACGCGCTTGCGGCCGAGCCTGTCGCCGAGCCAGCCGAAGAAGAGCTGGCCGCAGAGGGTGCCGCAGAGGGCGACGCCGTTGACGGCCGCGGCCACGTTGGGCGGGAGGGTGCCGGGCTTGGCGGCGCCGGGAAGCTGGTAGTAGAGTCGGCCGAGAAGCTTGGTGACGAGGGAGATGCAGAAGAGGTCGTAGGCGTCGGTGAAGAAGCCCATGCCGGTGACGATGACGGCCTTGAGCTGATACCACTGCACCTTCGCCGAGTCCATCGCACCGAACAACCCGCCTTCCTTCTTGATCTCCATGGCTGCCATTGCTTCCCAGAGAAAAACAAGATCGAAGTTCGAATTCACTCACAGTGTCTCTGAAGTTTCGTACGTAGTTTTCTCTATCACTCGCAAGCAAAGTAGTTAATATATATACATATATATATATAGGGGTTCGAGGAAATTAGAATCCGAATAGGGTTATAATTTATGGGATTGGTTGGATATGATACGAAATATCTTGAGTAGATACACGCTTCACCGATTGTTATGCCATATTTTTAGAAAAATAGATTTTATTATTTAACCTTATTAAAACGAATTGATTTCAAGAAGATATTAAAATAACAAGAATTTGGATTTTTTAAAAAAAATATGTATTTATTTATTTCTAGTAATTGTTATATACTTATCAGTATGCTCTGTATTTCTTCAAAAATGTAGTTAACGTAAATCGCTCCTGATAAAACAATTTCAAGTCCAACGCAAAAAGGAGATAATTATGAATAACATGTTTTGTGAAGTTTACAACAGACATTATTAAAGAAGATGAGTATTATTATATCAACTATTCCACGAAAACTAAAGGCAAACTTCACTTCTTCAAGAGCTTCTCCTTCATCCTCGCCACGGCAGCTCTCAGCGTCCCCTCGTCCTTGCAGAAGGTGAACCTCACGAGTTTTTTCCCGTCTTCCGGGTCCAAGTAGAACACGCTCGTCGGAATCGCAACAACCCCAACCTCCTTGATTAAGTGCTCGCAGAACTCGACGTCATTGGAGAATCCGAATGGAGTGTGATCAACTACCACAAAGTAGGTCCCGCTGGACGGGAAGACCCTAAACCCGACGGCCTCCAAACCCTCGACCAGGATCGCCTTCTTGGCTGAGTAATCGCTCCTCAGCTCCTCGTAATACGACTCAGGGGCCCGGAGAGCAGCGGCGGCAGCTGACTGCATCGGTGTCGAGGTGGCAAACGTGAGGAAGGCGTGCGCCTGCCTCACTCCCCACGTCAGGTGAGGAGGGGCAATTGCCCACCCGATCTTCCACCCGGTTAAGGAGAATGTCTTCCCCAACGAGTTCATCGTTACTGTCCGATCAAACATCCCGGGGAGAGAGGCGATACAGATGTGATCCATCTCGAAGGCCAATTTGTCGTAGACTTCGTCACTAAAAACCAATACGTCGTTCTCGATGCAGAGCGAGGCGATCGTGGTGAGCTCGTCTTTAGTAAACATCTTCCCAGTCGGATTGTGAGGTGTGTTCATAAGGATTGCCCGAGTGTTCTTCGATATTGTGGACTTGAGCTCGTCGATCGGGAGAGAGAAATCCGGGGGACGTAAAGTGATGCTCTTTATTTTGGCTCCAGCCATTGATAGGGTGGCTTCGTAAGAGTCGTAAAATGGGGCGAAAACGATGACCTCGTCGTTAGGGTTTATGAGGCCGAGTATTGTGGCCGCTATGGCTTCGGTGCATCCGGACGTGACAGTGATTTCTTTCTCGGGGTCCACTGTGAGACCTGAGTCCTTCTTGAAGCGCTCAGCGATGGCGGAGTTTAAGTCCGGAACTCCATATCCCCGAGCGTATTGATTCTTTCCGTCCTTAATGGCTTGGATGGCCGCTTCCTTCACAAAGTCAGGACCGTCGAAGTTGGGAAACCCTTGACCGAGGTTTATCGCTCCGTGTTTGATGGCGAGACTGCTCATCTGAGTGAATATCGTTGTTTTGAACTTCTCCAACCGCTTGGCGATCTGAGAAGGAAACATAGAAATGACATAATCACTGAAATTATAGCTATTAATTTGCAAGAAACTATAAAACTTATCCTAGAAAATAAGGTAAGGGAAGGAATTAATTGGTCATGAATAATGAATGACGAATTTAAAATTCTTTTCTACATGTAACATCAGAAGCCCTCATCATCCATTATAATAAGCAAGTCCTACAAACTTTTGAGACGATTTTCGGTAGACAGACGAAATCTGCTGACTTGAACACATTGAAATTGATCATAAAAAAATCTAGGTCCACAATGAGAGAAGTAGGCAGAAATTTTTTCAAAACGATCCATTAAATAGAGTTGATCGATAAAAATTACGACGTTTGCAATCGTCCTCGTATCTTCAGTCTCTTAGTTTGTCGAGCTTTAATAGTTAATATCAATTAAGAAAAAGGCAACACAAAGAAAGATAGTTGCATAACGTTACAATATCAGCTGAATTTGAACACAGACTACATACAGCGTGTTCACCGGAGTCTAAACAAAAGCAATCGTTTCTGGTCAAGCATATCCCTGTAGAAATCAAGTCGAGCTCACCGAGAGTTTTATCCTTCACTTCAAGCGATACTTAACGGTATAGTACTGTCCTATTTCGACGGACTGAATAATTAGTGATACATATAACAAGGTTTAGGACAGAAGGCATAAAGAAATGTTTGATGCACATCAGCTTTCTTATGGAAACATAGTGAGCCAAATATTCCTTCAATAGCTCTATAGCTACACAGCCTAGAAACCTAAAAAGACAGAACAAAGTGAACACAACACGCAAATGCAACTGCAACTTGTAAGCCTATCAGAGTCCGGCACTTTACAGTTGACAAACAAGAAGCTTCCCGGCAAATCAAAGTACCAAAAAATGGCGATTCTAAGCGGAAACGGGCATGGATAACATCAGCATTCAGATGGTAATTAGAGAAGAAACATGTGCTGATGTGGCTTTAAAATAATTGGGTCTCATTTGTGGGTGCAAAGTCTAGCAGTAGATTTTGTGAAGAGCTATAGAACAAGGGAGATAACGTATTCTTGAGAGAAAAGAGGAAGTCTCGACAGCTTGTAATCTTTATAATCTCGGATTAATTTGACTAGTAAAACCACTATCCAAGCAAGAAGTAAGACATTTGATTTGGTCCGAACCAGGGTAAATACTCTTATATCCATCTTTTGTTTTTCGTCGATGGATTTGAGCCACGATCCGACACCGAAACCCGAGAAAAGGTGAAACTTTGAGCAAGACTGCCAACAGAAGAGAGTTCCAAGAAAAAGAAGCCCCCGAATCGGAAATGGAACTTGTAGCTGGAAACATAACACTAGAAAAAACAGACAGCAAACATCTTGAATCCCAGGACTACAAGCTTTCTCGAAGAAAGCTTATTCTACATAGATATCACACGAAAACGCAAATGCGCAGAAACGCATCAATCGGAGAAAAGGTGAAGCCATCCGATCGATGGTGGGCGTACCTGCAGTGGTGGATCGGCGACGGTGGACATGGCAGCGGCGCGGGAGAGGCGTGGTCTTGGTTTGAAACGCGTGGAGAGGAGGCGGAAGTCGGGGAGTGTCCAGGTGCAGTGAATCCGCAGCATGACAAAGGAAAGGAAGGAAGCGAGGTGTTTATAAGGCAAGATGCGAATGGCTCAGTGAAGAGAAAGGGGAAAAACATGTGAACTTTGATTTACTCTATACCTGCAGCCTTCTATGCCTCGGTCTCAGACCTCACCATTATTTTTTCTGCTATTTATAATATCGAAACACAATAACAAAATTGTATATATTCCCTGAATTTGTTACTTTCATTTTTGTCAAGTATATATACTACTCTCTCGTAAAATCAATTGACAATGAGCGAACAATTGTAAGTTCTTATGTCTTTTTCATGTAAAATTTAACATATTTCTTCAAGATGTTGGTTTTTTGGGCTCAACTGCCTTGTATTGAACTTATACTTATATGACGACCACTTGCAAATAGGATTCTTAGGGTAAAATATCAAGATTAGGGAAGATTGTAACAAATTGGTATTGATGACAAATGTGGGATACTTGTAAGCTCATGACGGGTTATGTCTCTACTTCTTCACTTTGGCATCTCTCTTCCGCACACACCCGTCATATGGTGCGCAATTTGGTGCATCGGCGTTGGCCTCCAATCTAGTCTCGCATGCCCGCACCAAGCACATTGAGATTGATGTCCTTTTCTGGTAAAGCGTCCTGACGTTCTGATATAAAAGAAATGGCATTCTCTTCTTGCTTTTAATATTGTTGATAAAGATTGCTTTTAACATTCTCTTTGCTGAAGAGTCTTTGGTAAGAATTTTTCCCCTAAATGTAACAAAGATTGTTAATTATTAAGTGTAAAGGGATATAATTGATAAATTACTGATAAGCTCATGGGGCAAACAGATACAAAATTATAAACTCGAAGGGAAATTTGATACAAAATTATAACTTCATGGGACAAGATGACTATTAATTTCAAGGGGTGATCAAATAATGCATTTTAAGATTATAAAAAGTTATAAACGAAAAGTGCAATTGACAATCACAATAGTAGAATGATAAGTTTGAAATTGAATGGTTAGATTTAGAGGTGATATTTGCAAGGTATTATACTAAAAGAGTTTTGGTACAGTCGAACTAAGAGTGGGTTGGGCTTACAAGAGCTTTGAATTGGGTATAGGCCGGTTTCAGGCTTTCTTCTGTTGCCTTGGTCTCAAAGATATGGTTTGATTAAATATGCTTCATTGTAGGATCATTTTGTGCTTACTTTATTTTAAACTTTATTCTTGTGACGTGTCTCGACCAAGGTTCTAAATGTTGATTCTGATCTTGTTTCGCTCCCTCAATAGGCAAGCCGCATACTGACGGAAATATCGTCAAGAAACTAAAAAAAAAAGGGCATGTCGTATGCCGCTTAAAATTCACGGGCATGTCGCATGCAATGGAAATATCGACGGAAATGTCAAAAAATAAAATTGAGTAATTCGATAATTATTTTATATAAGTTAAATTTAATTATTTATCACTACACGACATAAATGACTAGAAAATCACGCTAATAATAAGACATCATATGGATAAGTTATAGTTGTATTTATTTTAAAATAAGAGATACTTGCAACTTAAAAGAAAATATAAACATAGAGTTACAATTAAATATGATATCATATTGATAGATTATAGTTGTTCACGGTCATGCCGCAACTCTAAAAAAAGAGGCATGCCAAAGTCATACCGTAGACATGCCAGGGTATTTAAAACTATCGTCTAGAAGTATTATATACTATTAGGGTGAATGAATAACTGTAAACCATATATTAAACTAAAAATCGGATATAGTGATACCTTTACACCGAGCATGAAATTTAATCTGTTAAAACAAAAATGCATCGAATAAAATCTAAATATGTATATGTTGGATGTACCTGATTAGTATGCCCTATAATTCAGATGCTAATGCCACTAGTATAAGATCATGACGTTGACTTCTTTGAAGATTAAGTTTATGACTTATCAATGACAATTCTGTTTCAGGTTTTCTTATGAATATAATGAAACTTTTTTATTCCATAGTTGTTATCATGTTTGCAATTGTGTAATACTGTCATCACATGGTCTAAGTGAGGAGGTTTGACATACACAATACAATAATGGCTAAAATGAGTCCATAGTTTAGATTATTAAATGGGATGTGATAATCGGTAAAAACTGTTGATGAAATAAACCACAAACAATCGGGTGATGACCTATTACCGGATCATGGTTCTGGTCCGCACCGTTGAGATTAATCAAGTATGAAGTGTCTTCACATAGTACACGGAGAGACTCACTTTGAACACATCAATCCGTCAATGATAGTAATTAAATAAGTCGAAACAATGGTCAGATAGAATCAGCATGATGTCCTGAGGTAGTATGAGTCTATACAATTTAACTTAAGCGATCTTTAATCTAATCGTTTCAGTTTACAATCAAGTATCCCTAACACTTTTATTTTGGGATCGGAAGATTGGCCGTAGTAAACTGCATGACTAAAGATATGGATAATAAGTTTATGATTTCTTTTGTTGTGATTTGTGAGAAGCTAAAAAGTACTCATCCAGAGCCTAACGGCTTCATAAACCGTTAGGTGAGTAACTTTCCAAGAATCATAGAAACAAAAGTGGTTTCATCTAAATGGGATTACGGAGATCAACCCTAGTAAGACGAGAATCATAATAATACGAAAAATTGGATTCTCCATAGTCTAACTTATCAATGGACTCCTGAGTCGGAAAGATATAATTAACCCTACTTAAGAGTTCAGCTTCGGGCTATAGTGGAATGTAACCAAAGTTGGTGGAAGCTCTTCACTTTCACTGAAGCTTAAGTATTTGTGTCCATTTGTCCCTTTTGTAGCTCCATAAGATCGAAACCACAAATACAATTATGTTCTTACAACATAGAATAGAATCGATCAATATGATTTGTAACTTGGTTACATGATAATCATGATCATCCTAAAGTGGCAAAAGTACTTAAATTTTGGCCAAATACAGAAACTGTAAAAAGATTATTGAATTTAATCCTAAGATATCTCTAGGATTTCTAGAAATTAAATTCTGGTACAATTATCTTTTTGAATCGTGTCATTCTGACAAACGGTTTGAGATTTATGATAATAACAAATTTTAACTTAGGGTTTAGGGAAATTAAATATTGGTTTTTATACCAATAATATTTAAATAGAGAAATCGCGTAAATGAATTCGAAATGTGATTATAAAATTCGAATTCATTATTTGAAAATATAAAGATTTGATTCGTTAAATCTTTTAGGGTATTTTCTAGAAATATTTGTTTTGGATTTATTTTTTATTTGATTAATTATTAAATCAAATCTTAGAGTGAATATCTCCAAATACATTTGAGTAAATCTCTCAAAATTGGTTGAGAAATTTTCCCAAAAGCGGTTGGGCCATTCCCTATAAATAAGGATCAGCTGAAACCGAAAAACATATACTCACTCTCATATTTCAATCTCTCTCTCTCAGACGGTTTCTGCGATTTTCTTTGAGCCATCATTTGGAGAAATTCGAATTAGGGTTTAGGGTTCTATTCAGTGGGAGCCCACACATTCTAGCGGCGTAGATCCGGAGTATACATCGGAAGACTCGTGGGAGCTTTCTTCAAGATTCAACCAAGCTAAATTCGCAGGAGCTCAAGAACGCAAAGAACGGAGATCTGAATCAAGATTAGACTTGCGCATCAGAATCGTCAAAAAGGTACGCAGTATTATTTATTGGTAGAATAATTATTTATTAATACTCAAAGGATCAATGAACTCAAAAATTGTATATCAACGATCGGGAAGATTGATTTTCGAATCTTATGAGTCGGATAGGGTATCAGGATTATTGGTATGGGACTCTAATCCCTGCAAAATATTTTTCGAAGGTTACCCTACGCACTTATAGGATGATCGATAATCAATCAGTGTGGATTCCTTGGAATCAGACACCCAACCGTATAATCATTCACCTGTGTTGTATTTGGTTATTAACTTATACTTATATATTAATACGTATGTAAACATTAGTACATTGTGCAACATACAATCTTTAAATTACATATTAAGCGCTAGTCATATGCGGTAAATGCGGTTCACAGGCTGAAATATTTTACAATAATGGTATACCGCTTCTTAATGATATATAGGTATTCGGGTTTCTTCAATGCATTTGGTTTTACCCTTTTAAGTCTGGTATTCGATATCCGTATATCCCGGTTCTCGCTTAAATTTTGATTTTTTGTTTATTTTGTTCACCCTTATATGATAATCATGACTATTTAACTTTATTCATCATTAAAATGTATATATTAGAATCTAATAGGTATTATTTTGATATTTTTATTGAAAGCCCGTTAATTATCGTTATCCATATATATAATCTTCTCGGTTAGTAGATTGTTAGTAAACTGAACTCCAGTTAAAAGTACCTGTCAACGAACCTATGAATCAAACCATCAGTAATTTCTCGATGATGGTTTTTAAACAAGTTTGTTGATAGTTTGATACTAGTGACTTACATTCAAATTTGGAGCTAAATATTCGTTAAATGTCAATGCCCTCTAGATTTTTTTCTTTAACCTCTTCATGTCAACTGTCAATTTGATTGGCTCTCTCTTTCTCCAATCAAACTACGTATATTTGCATATTTGTTAGGTACTTTACATTAACTCCATAGTAATTAAACTCAAGTACTTTATAACCCAGTTGCCAATTTTAAAGATGGAGCACATAACCAATTACCACCGAGACTTTAAGATTTCACGATTGGATGAATTTCTTTAATAAGTTATTTTACCAAATTTCCAATTATTTTAATAAGCATTAGAATATCATAATTATATTATATACATCTACATTTTAGTGGAGTTGCATCCAGTTTGTTTGTACGTAGTAGCTTTGGGAGTATATAATTAACCCAATTGCTATTATTAATTATAAGCAGAGCATATATAGATAAAACCAATTACCATAGAGTGTACAAAAAATCATTAGTGGGTGATAACGTGTCGTGTAAATCATTGGCTACATTTTTCTTTTTACCACTTATTTTATTATTGCCAATGTCACAACTATGTAATATTTTATCATATATACATCTAAGTCTAGTGTACTTGCATCTTCTATGTTTGGCAAGTAATCTTGTTTGATAGTTTCAACATTTATAATTAACTATGTACATTTAGTCAAACCAAATGTGAACATATATAATTATATATATTAATACATAAAAGGTTCTTTGTTCGGAGGATATCCTCGGAGATGACGTACGTGATTCACGTTAAACAACCCTAGTTTTGGAACACAACAAATCATACATGAGACAAAGATGATCATAAATCATGATAATAATAATTAGGGTTTGAATGTAAGAGGATAGTGCAGCATAATTAGATGAAGCTAATAAATTAGTGGTCGCCTTTTTGGTGTTAATTAAAATAGCAAGAGCTTCCAATATGTTAGGTTGGGTTGTGAAGGTACATTCCTTAGGATCTTCCATTACTGCTTCCTCAGATTCCCTCATATCACGTATGATCAGATGTATATATACTAACAACCTCCACGTCTTTCTCTAATTTAATTTAGTTTTGGAAAGTGCAGATCTGTGTGTATGTGTGCGTATTTGTGGGGCACTGTGACACACATATAGAATAAACTTTGAGAAATAATGTTATAATATAGTAACTCAATTGAAATTTGAAAGTATTAGTCAACTGATGATGAAGGTGAAGAAGAACTATAATATGCGTTAAATTCGTGTTGATATTTTACAGACAAGAGTTAATTGATTATATAAATTGTGTCCTATGGGAATACGTATCTGTTAATTTTGTTTAAGGCTCGAGGGAATAATACGTGTATATATATTATTGTAAGTTCGAAAAGCAATATTGATGCAAAAGTTTTTTCTTCGTTATCCTAAAGAAAATAACATCGTTCAAACTTTAGAAATTTAAGGTTCCTTGACTTAAGTGTTTAAGGGACTATTGTTAGGAATTTAGCTCGATGCATGTAGAATGACACACACACATATATATATTTATCTCGGCTATATTCTTTTGCGTTCATTGATCTTTGAATTAATTGACAAGACTATGAAAAGTTTACATTAAGTTTTTTTTTTTTTTTTTGTGACGAAAGTTGTCAAACTCTTATTTTGTATCTTCCGATGTGTTTTCTCCCCGAATCGCATCACGTGTCACGTTTTTAACCCATTAAATATATTATTAATTAAAAAAATAAACTTATTTATCAATGATAACAATGGTAGATTTAATGAGTTTAAAAAAAATGAAAAACAGCGCAGTTCCAGACGAAAAGCTGACGGAATACATAAAATAAGAGTTTGGTAACTTTCGCCACTAAAAAAATAAATCTTAATGTCAAGTTTTTAAAGAATTTGGGTACTTTCTCTTGATAAAATGCACAGGTGTAACTTTGCTAAGGATATAATTTGGGGATCCTTTGTCATCTGGTAGAAGGGTCTCAATTTCCTTAAAAACCGAGCTATTATTCTCTCTTGGAACACAAGTAAATGTTAGTCATTCAGCTGTTTCTGTGATATCAAGATTGCTTTATTCATTATGCATGTTGCAACATTTAGAAAGTAAATATCTATTAGTTTTGAATAAAACAAAATAAATTTGATTTTGGTATAACCACAGAGTGTTTTATTAACAGTCTCTTCATAAAATATTGTGTTTGATAATTTTTTCAGACGAGAAAGTTGAGACCTATTGGAATACTCTAATGAGCTAGGTTTTATTTTTATACATTTACATGATAATAATGGACCTAGACGTTTTCATAGGAACATACATGCATGATTAAATTGCACTAGATGTCAAGCTTTTACTCAAACTTGATAGCTAATAATTGATGAATGGTTGTTCGTTACTGTAATGTAATTTTATATTTGAATGTGTGACTATCAATAACTATTATATTGTTATTTCTTACCGTTGCCAATACATATCGTTTTTCTTTTATCTTTGTGCCTATTTACGTTTAATTTTTTTAGCCGGTTTAAGTTTGTGAGTTCATTTTTTCCTAGGTGACAAAATATAGGAAATTCTTGTAGTGACATTGAATTTTATAAAATCAAAGTTTATAAGAAAAAAAATTCAGAAAATAAGATTATCTTTTCTATTAGCCTCGAGATTAGAGGCTTTCGGTATTACCAACTCATTCCTCTCTTTATTTCTTTTTTTTTTTTTTTTTTTCATTTTGTGGTAAATAATATATGGAACATTATCTCATTTCCTGCCAAATTATCCTTTTAAAAAATATATATATTTTCATATTCGTTTCTCCGTTATTTATCATCATATTTCTATATTATTAAAGTTTTAAGAGTTCAAATTTCTTTAGCCGATGTCAAATTGCTAAAATATATTTTAACGAAATTGGAAAAATATATTTTTGATAATTAAAGACTAAATTATATATTGTCAATATTAAGATTTCTAAATTATTCTTACCATATGTATTTTTTAAGTTTCCGCTATTTTCTTAACGGAAGGGCTAAATCATAAGATTATTTCCGCTATTTTTATTAATGGAAGGGCTAAATCTTCACAAAAAGCGTAACGAAAGGACTATGCCTATTATTTTCATTACGGAAAAGTCAAACCCCATACATCCTTGAGTAGGGCCGGCCCAGTCTTTTTTGGGGTCTTGGGCGAATCACTAATATGAGGCTTTTTCGAATACTAAAATGTTTTCAGAAAAAGTACAGGAGTAAAAACTATATAAAAAGGTGAAAAAAAAAACATAAATAAAAAAAATAAAAAAAAATATAAAGTTAAACAAGAAAAAGAAATTAAAACGTTGACGGGAGGAATGAATCACTAATAACATTGAGAGATAAGAAATGAGTAAAATTTTAAAGCCAATTACCGTTTATAATAATTCATTATTATTTAGAGGGATAAAGTTACTATCTGAACGAAAAAAAATATTTTAAAAGTGAAATAAAAGGATATTTTACTTTTTGTTAAGGTCAGATTTGGTCAAATCTCTTCTTAACACTACCCTTTGTCGTTTGTGGAATAAACGACATAAAGCAAGAGGAGGATTGCTTGAAGAACCCAAGCCCATGAAAGAATAAAGAAATTAAGGCCCAGCAAGCGAAGCCCATGAGAAGTCAGCATCCGATAAAGCCGGCCCAACGCCTCGTCGCGAAAAGGGAAGTTCATCGAGGAAAAGCTCTTCGGGAAAGCCTAATCGCGTTAAAAGAGAAACTCATTCGAGATCGCGAGAAAGAAGGGAAGATTGGCTTATTCGGTTGAAGATTTCGTGGGATATCCAACGCAAAATAAGGAAGGTCAACTACGATCATAGCAATTCAGCAGGAAACCCTAGCAAGATTTGAGGAATATTCTAGAAGACTTTCAAACCTATAAATACGAATATAAACCTAGCATAATGATATTCATTCGATATTCTAGTATTCAGTATTCGTTATTATCGTGAGTTTGTGAGAATAAATCCTTGAGTCTTCGAGTTTGCTTATTCATAGCATTCCCGGTCTCCCAAGGGTTAGAGTGTGTAATCTTCGATTGTCCAAGCTATCAAACGGAAGAAACCGGGTCCTCTCGGAATCATAATAAATCAGAGATATTCGTATTGTCCATAATTATTTAATTATTTCGATTATCTTTGTGACTGCACGGCGGTAAAAATCGCCCTCTACAGTTTGGCGCCCACCGAGGGGGCTTTGTTTCTTTCTATCGCACAGCCAGGAAATCGAAGGAAGGAAGGAGAATGTCAACCGAGGAAGCCAGCTCCGCCCAGGAGCAAACCATGCAGCGAATGCAACAACAGCTGGCCATCGGAGTAAAGAGTTTGAACGCCTTTTCGGATTCTCAGCTAGTCGTAAAGCAAGTCAGCGGAGAGTACGAAACGAACGATGAAAGGATGGAGACCTACGCTGGGGTTGTCAAGTCTCTCGAGAAGAAGTTCGATTTCTTCACTTTAACACAAGTATCCAGAGGAGACAACAACCACGCGGACGCCTTGGCGAGCCTGGGGTCGACCACCCAGATAGGAGAGCTCCGATCGATTACGGTAGAAACGCTTCAGACGCCTAGCATCAAGAGAAGCGAAGGGCCCAATAAGAAGAAGCTAAAAGTGAGCGAGGAAGGACAAAACGACGAGGAGGGCAGCACTCGTGACAACGACGACGTCCAGAAGGAAACCAACGAAGAAACTCAGCTCATAGAAGAAGAAGAGAGCGAGGACGAAGAGCCAGGAATAGTAGAAGAGACCGAAGACGAAGATTGGCGGACCCCCATCCGAGCATACCTGGTCGAAGGAAAGTTACCCGAAGATCGACAAGAGGCGCGGAAAATAAAGACTAAAAGCTCCCGGTACACGATCATAGACCGTAGGCTTTACTTCAAAAGCCTCGTAGGCCCCTACTTACGCTGTCTAGGCAAAGAAGAGGCGAACTACGTCATAGAAGAAATCCACAGCGGAGAGTGCGGTAACCATTCAGGCGGACGCAACCTATTGAGGAAAGCCAAGTTACAAGGTTTCTTCTGGGAAACAATGCGAGCGGATTGCACCAACCACGCCAGGAAGTGCGAGAAATGCCAGCGACACGCCCCAGCAATCAACTGCCCGGCCGAAGAGCTATCGGTAGTATCGGTGCCCTATCCCTTCATGAAGTGGTCCATGGACATCGTCGGTCCTATGCCAATCGGAGCAAGACAGAAGAGGTTCATGCTGGTGGTCACGGACTTCTTCACCAAATGGACCGAAGCCGAAGCATACGCCAATATCAAGGATTCCGATGTCGAGAGTTACGTTTGGAAGAATGTAATCACTCGCTTCGGACTCCCCAGGGAGATAATCGCAGATAACAGGTCACAATTCATCTCGAAGAAGTTCAGAGATTTCTGCGCACGATGGAAGATAAAGCTGAACACTTCTACGCCAAGATATCCCCAGGGGAACGGGAACGCCGAAGCAATCAACCGAACGATCACCGACAGCCTCAAGAAGCGGCTCGACAAGAAGAAAGGGCTGTGGGCGGACGAACTCCCGGGGGTACTTTGGGCTTATCGGACAACGCCACACTCAGCCACCGGAGAAACTCCTTTTGCTCTAGCATTTGGGGTGGAAGCGGTGATCCCGGCGGAAGTAGGAGTCCCCAGTTTCCGGCGATCCTCGGCACCAAACCACGAAGAAGACAATAACCAGGACCTGCTAAACCAGCTCGACCATATAGACGAAAGACGGGAGCGAGCCAGAGTTCATATAGCAAATTACCAGAACACCATCGCACGTTTCTACAATAAAAAGGTGCGACCGAGAAGGTTTTGAGTCGGAGAATTGGTCCTCAGACGGGTGTTCCAGAACACAGCCGAGCTTAACGCGGGAAAGCTAGGTGAAAGCTGGGAAGGCCCTTATATAGTGACCCACATCGTCAAGCCAGGGGTATACGAACTCAAGAACACCGATGGAGTCAAGGTCATAAGAAGGTGGAATGTCAAGCACTTGAAGAAATTCTACCAATAAAGAACGTCATCGGCGCCTTACAATTTCGGTTTTTAGTTAAGATTTCTTTCCGTTTTTCTTAAGTCTTTCTATTTTATTTTAAGTTTATTTAACAGGGGACTCCCGACCCTACTTGTTCGGGATCCGCACGATTGGATCCGGCTTTAATCAATAAAATATGGAGTACTCTTCCCTTGCGAGCCGCACCCATTGGGGGACTCGAAGGGTTTAACGAGGCTCGTCTCTTAAGACAATATTCTATCGCTGATTCAAATAAACACGTATCACAAAAGAAATCAGTGCCAAGCACTTCATCGCGACAGAGCCCGGTGCATACCGACAAGCTCATCGCCGACAAATCAAAGAAAATACAAAGCCGCTCCGGCGCAAATTCCGATCGATACATCGCGACAGAGCCCGGTGCATACCGACAAGCTCATCGCCGAGAAATCAGTGCCAAGCACTTCATCACGACAGAGCCCGGTGCATACCGACAAGCTCATCGCCGACAGATCAAAGAAAATACAAAGCCGCTCCGGCGCAAATTCCGATCGATACATCGCGACAGAGCCCGGTGCATACCGACAAGCTCATCGCCGAGAAATCAGTGCCAAGCACTTCATCGCGACAGAGCCCGGTGCATACCGACAAGCTCATCGCCGAGAAATCAGTGTCAAGCACTTCATCGCGACAGAGCCCGGTGCATACCGACAAGCTCATCGCCGACAGATCAAAGAAAATACAAAGCCGCTCCGGCGCAAATTCCGATCGATACATCGCGACAGAGCCCGGTGCATACCGACAAGCTCATCGCCGAGAAATCAGTGCCAAGCACTTCATCGCGACAGAGCCCGGTGCATACCGACAAGCTCATCGCCGACAAATCAAAGAAAATACAAAGCCGCTCCGTCGCAAATTCTGATCGATACATCGCGACAGAGCCCGGTGCATACCGACAAGCTCATCGCCGAATATCACAAACTATTACGGCAAATGGGCCGAGCATACAAAAGACACTACTACGGCATATTGGGCCAACGAAAACAAATCAGTGCCAAGCACTTCATCGCGACAGAGCCCGGTGCATACCGACAAGCTCATCGCCGACAAATCAGTGCCAAGCACTTCATTGCGACAGAGCCCGGTGCACACCGACAAGCTCATCGCCAAAAAAAAAAAAAACGGAGTACACATACTCCCATACTTTATCGATAGCGTACGAAAGTCATAGATTTTATTGATAAAACTTCGTTACAAATACAATACAATACTTTATACAAATCTATCCAGATACAGCAGGGAAAGGTCAATCCTCCCGAACAACCCTATCGGCTAGTTGTTCTATGACGAACTCCCCATTCTCGGAGAGCACGTCCCGAAGAAGATCTTCTACGGCGGCATAATTTACAGGCCTCAGCATCATAAACTCGATCACGTAGGCCGAAGAAGGACTAAAGGGAGTCTCGTCGCCCGTGACTCCGGAGAGAGAGGCAGCCGCACGCCTTATCATATCTTGGACAAAATCCTCGAGTATGGCGGGATGGTCTTCGTCGATCGCAAGAAAAGAAGCTAGCACATCCTCGTAGTAAAATAACGCTTCCGAAGTATGGAAAAATTCGTCACCCTGAGAAAAGAAGTTTAGCCAGAAGTAATGACAGGAACACAAGAGAAGCAACAAGCGTAGAAACAATTTAAAGATAAAGAAAGTTCTTTTCATTGATAAAATCCATCAAAGGAGTTACAAAGGAAGGACAATGTAAATAAATGTACATAGGAAAAGCTATAAGAAAAGGCCTAAGAGCCTTCCTCCCCCCCTACCGCTTCGTTGGTAACCGCTTCGACGGTAGAGGCGTCCGCTTCGGTGGCAACCGCTCCGTTGGTGGAAGTGACGACCCCGTCGTTGGTACCATACTCATCAAGGCCATCGGAGGCCGAAGAGGCATCCCCACCTACGAAGCGGGTCGCCCAATCGATACCAGCAGAAGAAGGAGCACCAGGGGTAAGCGGAGGAGATTTAGGATCGAGGAGAGATCTGTCATCCAGCTCGCGGGCCTTAGCCTCGTTCTCCTCAGACAAAGTCTTATACTTCGGAAGACGAGGCAGAAGACTCCCAATGGTCGCCGTAGGAGGAACTTTCTCAAGAAGGCGAGCGTTGGCCCCATACGCGGCGGAGCAGCGATGAAAATTGATAGACTCCTCAAGAGCCTTATACCTCGTCAAGGCGCGTTGCGTTTTGTCTTGAGCCCGGTCGAAGAGGTGTAGGCGTGCCTCGCGCTCAGACTTCGCCTCTGACTGCGATACCTCGAGTTCCTTTCCGAGGCGTTTCAGGCACGAGGCCACTCGAGAAGCGAGCCGGCTCTCCTGCTCGGCAGGTACGCCCACCGCCTCGCTGATTTGGGCCAGCCGCCACTTCTTCGCCTTGAGATGCTTCTCGTAGCTTTTCACTATCATGGAGTGACGTCTACGCTCCCCATCCAACTCGGCCTTCAGCGCCGCAACCTCCGCCTCGGCCTTAGCCTTGCACTCGGCAAGCTCCCTCTCCTGATTTTGGCGAAGCGAAGCCTCTTCCGCCAATTTGGCCCTCGCGGCCTCCAGTTCATTGGAAGCCCGCTCGGCTGCTTCCCGATATTTTTGCTCCCCAAGGACGGAAGCCCCGAGGTGCGATTCGGTGTCGGCAAGCTTAGCTCGGAGGTCGCTTATCTCCTGAACGCTCTCGCCCCTGCTCATGTTCTCTTCGAGAATAACGGTGTTGAAACGGGCGAGGGCCTGGAAAAGCGTAGCGGCAGCCCGGCAATAACCCCTGACATCGCTCAGAGATAAGCCGTGAGTCCGAGAAGGTTCGGGCCAGAACAGGTCCCGAAGGACCCGAAGCGAGTATGCTTTCCACTCTTCTGGCGGAGACTCCGAAGTAGGAACTGCCGAAAATCGCTCCCAAGGAGGAAGAGAAAAACCTCCTGGTCCGGAGTTGGGAAGAAACTTCGGCAGCGGAGAAAGAGAAATCCCGACATCGTCGGACGAAGAGGCGTTAACCCCAGAAGCACCGGCGTCGTCGTTCGGTTCCGAAGAGCCCTCCGGACGAGGCACTTCGGGAAGAGTAGAAACACCGGAAGGAATGACGTCCGCAAAAAGGCCATCCTCTCCCTCGGGGTGGCCCTCGATCAAAACCTTTTCAGAAGAAAGGGGAGCCCCCTCCGAAGCACCATGCCGTCCGACGGGCTCCAAGACAAGGAGCGCGTCGGCAGCATCAAGTGCCTCATCGGGTAACAAACCCTCCTCGTCACCCGTAGGGACGGCGACTGAAAGTCTCTCCGCGGCAGGCGCGGGAGGAGCCAAGGAAGAAACCTCCAAGCAAGGAGGCGCGTCGGCAAAAGCCGGAGTCTGAAATCACGAGGAAAATATACATATACATACCCATTAGACACACGGAATTTGGGAACATTGCGAAAAATGCAGAGGGAAAACTAGATGTTACCTCGGAGGCCGAGAGGTCCAGCGACGACACCAAATCGATGAAGTCGTCGTCAAAGCGGAAACGCTCCCGAGAAGTGGGAGAAGGACCGGGGGTCCCATGAGCCCCATCGACGGTTCCGCCGGCTTTGGTCGGAGGAGTCGAGGCAAGAACGGTCAACGCGGTCGTCCCGGCGAGGACGGTCCCTTCGCGAGAAGCGACGGTGACAGTCTCCGAAGCCGGAGGAGTCGCATCGATCTCCTTAGATGACTCGGAAGTCTTGTTCTTCTTTGGAGGAGGAGCGTTGCGTACCTCTTCGGCGGTTTTCCTCTTCAAGATTACTTTCTCGCGAGGAGGTATCCGCGAAGAAGTATGAGTCTCGGGTCCGCGACGGCTTTCCAAGGGACGAGGCGCGTCCCGAGAGCGAGTCGTCCCCGAGGAAGTCGATACCCCCGAAGAGCAAGAAGCACCAGCGTCGTGCTTGTGTTTTGTTCGTTTCTCCGAACTGCTCTTCGGAGGAAGAGTTTTATCGCTGGAAACAAACCGGCCAGCACCGGTCCGAGGGCCGATGCCCAAGAAGCCAGTTTTCGGTAGATCCCGACGAGAATCGGAGGATCCACCTCCTTGTCCTGGATCTTGGCCTTGTCCTGGATCTTGGCCTTGACGTTGCCGTGGCTCCGATGACCCACGGGTGGATTTTTTAGTTTTCTTCTTCGGCTTAGGAGATTGCCGAAAAGCGGGGGACGAAGGGACCACATCTTTGACCTCCTCGAGGCGGAACCCAACCGGCCACAAAGATGCCGGTGGTTTACCCACGATGTGGCAGAGTTGATAGAGTCCCGACGCTTGAACGCGGGTCCCGACGAAGTCCGTCGTCCAATTCCGACGAGGATTTTCCAGCAAAGCCCGAACGACCCCAGCGAAGCGCTCGTCGTCCTCTTTATTCGTGATGGGCCTGAACCTCGGCACTTCTTTCTCGTCGACCCACTTGGTGGGAAGCGCCTCCGAATGCGGCCCGAGGGTGTGACGATCGAGATGCGCGAAGAAATACCTATTCTCCCACCCGGACTCGTTGTTCGGCGTGTGGGTGATAACGTGGACACCCGCGGCGGAGGAGAGGAAGAACCGGCCCAGATTCTTCGGGTTCTTCGACCATTTGAAAAGCCGCATCAAATCCTCCAAGGTCAGGGCCACTTTCTGCTCAAGAGCGATGGCCATGGTGCAGACAAGGAGGCGAAGCGAATTAGGGCTGACCTGACCGATTGGCATCTTGTACGCATGGAGGAAGCACACGATGAGATGAGGCAGTGGAAGGTGCAGTTCCACCGACCGGAAGAAGTGTTCGTACAGAGTGATGTACCCTTCCGGGGGCTCGTCGCCAAGCTCGCCGGACTGAGGGAGACGCAGGTAACAGGGACTGGAGTCCACGTAGTGTTTCTTCAGATCCTCGAGATGCCTCTCGGTCATTATAGACTTCGGCGATCGAGTCTTGAAAATCTTTCCCGGGTTCGACATTTTCTTGATCAGAAAAGAAGAGGGTGAACGGAAAGAAAGTTTGAAGATTTGTTCTTGAGAAGAAGAGAGTCGGAAAAGAAAATTGTAGAGAGAGTTTAGAGAGAAAATCTGGAACAAAGTGATTGAGTTGAAGGCAAGGTTTGAATTTATAGAGGAAATCTTGCGAATTTGAAGAGGCACATTTGGATCCAATGGTCCAGGATCGAAGCGGGAGAAATCATCCAACGGTGAAGATCAAAAGAGTCGTTGCAAAGACCGAAGGCACTCGAGTGCGGAAAAACCCCGCATTTAATGCGAAATGATTGACGGCGATTTCCAAGATCTGACAGCCTGGAGAATCGCGCCCAGTCAGCACTACGTGGGAATTCGAGGCCATCAGTGAGCATGCAAGAAGTGGAAGAGTCTTCGAAGGACACAACCCTCATCGAGGGAAAAACCTCTTCGAGGATTATCCTCTTCGAAGGCATAACTTCATCGGAAAGAAACCTCGTCGGATATAAACCTTATCGGGGAGTAATTTTGGTTTATTTTATCAACTGTTTCACACTCGATAAAATAGGGGACTAACTGTTAAGGTCAGATTTGGTCAAATCTCTTCTTAACACTACCCTTTGTCGTTTGTGGAATAAACGACATAAAGCAAGAGGAGGATTGCTTGAAGAACCCAAGCCCATGAAAGAATAAAGAAATTAAGGCCCAGCAAGCGAAGCCCATGAGAAGTCAGCATCCGATAAAGCCGGCCCAAAGCCTCGTCGCGAAAAGGGAAGTTCATCGAGGAAAAGCTCTTCGGGAAAGCCTAATCGCGTTAAAAGAGAAACTCATTCGAGATCGCGAGAAAGAAGGGAAGATTGGCTTATTCGGTTGAAGATTTCGTGGGATATCCAACGCAAAATAAGGAAGGTCAACTACGATCATAGCAATTCAGCAGGAAACCCTAGCAAGATTTGAGGAATATTCTAGAAGACTTTCAAACCTATAAATACGAATGTAAACCTAGCATAATGATATTCATTCGATATTCTAGTATTCAGTATTCGTTATTATCGTGAGTTTGTGAGAATAAATCCTTGAGTCTTCGAGTTTGCTTATTCATAGCATTCCCGGTCTCCCAAGGGTTAGAGTGTGTAATCTTCGATTGTCCAAGCTATCAAACGGAAGAAACCGGGTCCTCTCGGAATCATAATAAATCAGAGATATTCGTATTGTCCATAATTATTTAATTATTTCGATTATCTTTGTGACTGCACGGCGGTAAAAATCGCCCTCTACACTTTTATTTAATAATCTATTAAAATTTCAAGAATTTAAATGAATGAGAATATTGTCTGTTTGTTAATTTTCTTACGTTTGGAAGATATTGTTTGTTTGTCCGTGTTAGTTTTTAGTATGAACAATAGTCTAAAATTTTCAAAAAAATAAAAACTTACACCAGAATAGACTGTATAAAAATATCGAGGAGGGATGTGAACTTATATGCTTCGAGTGTTTAACAATTAACGATTTATTACCGTATTGAGTAGCGTTTTGCAACTCTTAAAACTTAAGTTATATATGTTTGTTAAATGACTAGTCTATTTTTTTTTAATGAGACGTTGAGCGACCGCCAAACTTACTCATAAGTTGAGCCACCCATATCCTCGAATGTCCATAACATGACTAAGAATCATGTTCTCAAAGTTGTCAATTGCCACTCGAATTCTATACTTAACCAACAAAAATTCCATACTTTTTCGATATTCACATCAGTCCGATCTCTCCAAAACACCTTTTACTAATAAATTTGATTATCTTCTTCTTAAAATATATGGGTTTTTTTTTTCTTCAATATTTCACTTAATTATTTTTTTTCTAGAAAACCCCTTTGATTTGTATTATACAAGTAAAATCTAATCGACATAATTATTAAAGTTTTTTTTTATATACAAATATTACCAAAATTTCATTTATATACATAAAATTATATTACCACCCTCTCGATATAATCATAAAATTATACTGAGGGTGGTACAACAAGTATATATATCCAGGAAACCGGTTTGGATCATGGTTTCACTTTCACTCTAGTAAGAGCAAGTTTCAATCTCGGATGTTGAATTCACTGGAATGTGGAAACCGAAAACAACAAAGCTTAGTGTACATTTTTCTAATTCGTTTAATGTTTTGGGTTCACATCCGCTAAAAAATTAAATAGAACAAGAAAACAAAACTCTAAATAAAAGAAGATCATGAAGAACAATTGATACATAGTTTACATATTTAGTCCGAATCCGATGACAAAGACGGCGACGGAGGCGGTGGCAACCAGATGGAAGCCTCGAGCAAGCGTCGTGACTTCCACCCCAAGACGAGCCTATCGCTCGCGAGGTCTTCCACCCGATAACCGTCGTTAAACAGGCCCAACAACAGCTTCGCCTGGCAAACGTTGGCCGAGCTCACTGGCGCCGCCCTGAATCCGGCCACACCCAACCACTCCCCCCATCCCGACCCAAAATTCAATTGGCTGCCCCCACGCGCAGCGCGGTAGATCCGGCCCAAAGATCCGGCAATCCTTGGCCCGAGGAAAACTCTCTCTACCAATGCCCGGGCCCGACCTTGCATTGGAAAACCGGCCTCGAGGGAATCGAACATCGCCGAATATTGGTACAGCAAGTCCATGAACAGCGCCACAAAGTCACTCCCACCTGCGGCCGGTGCAGCCTCCTCTGCCAGGGCGATCAGCCTCGGGCTCAGAACCGCTGCACCGGATAGGAAAGAAGCCACCGATTCCGGCGAGCGGTAGCTAAAGTGCGGGAGATTGAGCATGCAGTTGACAACCAACGCCTCGCCCTTTACGAGCTTCACCGCAGAGGGCCTGAACGACCCGTCGGAGTCGAGGCGGCTCTGGTGGAACGAGAACGGAAGGCCTAGAGAGGCTGCGAAGGCTGAGAGGCGTCGCCCCGTTTCCTGCACTGTGCCTATGGATCGTCGGTTTTCAGCGGAGGCTCCGCCACGGGAGACGGCGGTGATACGGAGGTGAGGCGTAGCCGCACAGTCCTTACGGGCGGCGAGGGCTTGCATAAGCGGGGGCCACTGGATCCCCTCCATGATGTCGTAGTCGATTATGTGGATCCGACGGTCGTGAACAACCGCCTCCAGGATCGCCTGGTTGGCGGTGAAGTGGCCGAATTTGACGTACGGCGACATGTCCTGGAGGAGCTGGAACGCGGCAACAACGTCGCTTTGGTGGTGGTTATCAAAGTCGGTTCCGTTTCCGTGGCGGTACTTAGCACCGGGGACGGCGGCGCTGTCCAGCAGGGAGTGGAGCGCGTCGCTGATCTGCGCCGCGAGGCGCTCGATGTTGGAGCCGTCGGTCGGCGAGACCAACTCCTTGAGCCGAACCAATATCACGCGAGCCAGATCCCGGCTCTCGCTCTCACCGCCGAGGGCCTCTGCTGCCGCCATCAAAAGATGGACCAGCCTCACCCCCTTCGTCGAGTCGTCATTCGAGACCTCCGCCTCGCCGGCTGCAACCGTCTCCGACGATGGCACCGAGTTGCTGATGCGATCGTCCTCGTCGGTGTCGTTGTCGTTGTCGTCCATCATTGACGCGATCAGGTCGTGGAAGTCGTCGCGGCTGGCACCGGCGAGGGCGGTCCAGTCCACTACCGGGGACCACGCGTCCCACGCGCCTCCGTGGTCGTCGTGCTCCGACGTGTTGGTGCCGGTGCTGGCAGTGCTGTGGTAGCCGGAGAAACAGTCGAAGTCGAAGTGATTGTCCATGTCCATGTCCATCTCCATGGCGATGGAGCTCAGAAGATCAGTCATAGAATCGAGCCTGTACTTAGTCGATTCAAAAGAGAAGAAGTTAACGAGATACGAACATAGGCTGAGTTTGGTTAATTAGAGATGAGAATACACATAAGTATGATTAGCTTGATGATTATCTCAAGACTTGTTCTAATCGAAATCAAGTGATGTTCCGTTTTATACACAGCCACGTCTTAATTAAGCCCCTAATCATTTAATATTACATTCTATGCCCTCAACACTAATTTAATGTATTTATCTAATATATACAATAATAATACAATTCCTGCCGTTCTGGCGTTCTAATATTATATAGATTTATCTTTTTTAAAAATAAAATGTCCACTCTACTTAAAAATATCAATATGTGTATGATTAAGATTTAAGAGGCTTACACACACGCCTCTAAAGCTCTAACACTATTTTATTTTCAATCTTAAGCAACTAATTAGGAAATGTTCTTCAAGAAATTTAATTATGATTTCCCAAACTAATATCATATATGATTGGGTCTTGTTTGAAAATTTTAATTTCAGAAGCATGACTTAAGGCTTCAATTTCATTGCCGTTTAAATGGAAACATTTTTTGGTTAGATTATCGATAATAAATATTGATTTCAAATAAATTAAAAAACAGTTTTATTTATAAAAAAAAATGCTAATGTAAATTTTTGTTGTAATTTATGATGGTCATTAATAGCCTTAATATTAATTTATGGTGATCGTTAATAGCTAATGAAATTTTAAATATTTATATATGATGATCATTCAATCCAATATTTGTTGTTATATACACACACACGATATATATATATATATATATATATTTATATGGATAAATTTCTTCCTTAGTAAATTCAAAAATCATAACCAATTTTTTGTCAAAAGGTGGAAACCGAAAAATTTGGCTAACATTTGTAATGGCTAAATTTATTTGAGGAATAATTACGGTAAAAGTTTTAAATTTTGATTAATAAGCCAACAATGGTTCAAAGTAAAAAAAAAAAAAAGAAAGACAGAAGTACCTAGAGGTAACAAATGTGCGTCGATACACTTTTCCATCTATTTCTTCACGGAATTCAAATGAGAAAAGTTTTTTGAATAGATGGATGAGCATCGGATGTGAATCTTAGATATAATTTAATAGCACGATGCTTAGAAATTGACCTATGCTCGTAAATATTTTTGGACAAAACAATAATATGTCGCCTCATATATATTGTTGACTTTGAGTACTTTGCTCTTTGAACCCTTATATGTTGCAGTTGGTTAAAGTATGGGTACTTTTATCACGATTATCCCTTTATTTTGTATTAAAAAGTAAAATTAGTAGAGATACGTAGAACACTTTTGGGGAAAAGAAAAAATTTCCTAGTTTTATTGTCTTAGAAGTAGTGCTGCACACCACGGCGTCGTAGCCCGTCGCGACGAAGTCGCCATAATCGCGAGAAAAAATGTCGCGACGCGTCGTGGCGAGTCGCGATAGAGAGAGAGAGAGAGAGAGAGTTCTGTGAGACGGAGAGAGAGAGAGGGGGGGAGTCGCGACGAATCGCGATCGGAAGCTCGGAGTCGCGACGAATCGCAATCGGAAGCTCGGAGTCGCGACGAATCGCGATGCGTTTTGGCGATGAAAACGTGCAGCTCTACTTAGAAGTGTGAAAAAACTATAAGGATGAAGAGAGAATATTTTGGTCAATGTTTTGACGACCTTTACCACAAATTGCCCGCGAACTCAATTTACGGGTAGAGGTAGTAGGTGTACTAATAGGTAGGGGTGCAAATAAAACCCGAAAAGCGGGTAAAAACCCGAATCCGAATCCGTATCCGAATTTAAAACCCGAATCCGAATCCGAATCCGGAATTCGGATCCGGGTACCCGGTACCCGGTTTAAAACCGGGTTCGGGTACCGGGTAGTGAAATCTTAAAAACCGGGTACCCGGTACCCGGTTTAATACCCGGTTTGTTTAATTTTTAATTTTAAAAAAAAATAATATTTTAGGGTTAGGGCTCGACACTCATCTCTCATTTTCATTTCTCATTTTAGGGTTTCATTAAAAAAATTTAATTTTTTGATGCGCGGACGGTGAAATGATGATGGAAAGCCGGAAGAACTCGAAGTGCTTTATCATATGTCTTTTTAATGCATTTTAAATTTTAGACAATGGATGTATATTTTTTTTATGTACGAGACATGTGTAATGTTTATTTTGAGATAATTTAATTTTTATATTAAAAAAAAAATAAAACGGATCCGGGTAAAAACCCGGATCCGGTTAAAAATCCGAACTTGATTTCCAAACCGGGTACCGGGTACTAAAACCGGGTAGCAATTTTCAACTACCCGGAAATTCGGGTACCCGGAATTCGGGTACCCGGATTTCGGGTACCGGGTACCGGGTAGTAAATTTCAACTACCCGGAAACCGGGTCCGGGTACCGGGTACTTCAAAAAAACCGGGTACCCGACCCGGTTTCACCCCTACTAATAGGGCTTTGTATTTTTTTTAACAATACTGATTGTACCGATCCTATTTTATGAGTATATCGATGGTCATAAATAACCATATTTAAAATATTAATAAGAAATATAAATGATTCATAAGTAAATTTAATATAAAATTGTATAATTTTTGGTTTTTTGTGCGGGTTTAAGGTTAACCATACAATTTTTAGCGTTTTTATGCGCGTTACTTGCGGCATTGGTAATATAGAAACCGAGCGTACTGATTTTAACCCGCATAGCCCGGGTTTGCGGTTTTCTTGTAGGCGGTTCCAACAGGCAAGGGTGAGTTTAAGACGATTACTTGTTTGAGAATTGGAAGATAGTAGAATTTACAATAGGAAACATGTCGGACATATAAGGCTTAGTTCTCAGCGTAGGAATCATCAAAGTGAAAGCTCAGTTGTGCTTTGAGAAAGCATGGGGGGACAAAGTTACTAACTATATACAACACACCAAACGACGCTCGGAAAACTTCATGGACCCATTGACTGGGCTCACACCACTGCCACGTCATGCCGGCTCTTGATCGCCCTATTTCTGCAACTTACAACATCTCATCATATTATTGGTTTATGAGATTTTAGCCTTTCGGTTATTGTTACAACTAAAAGATGTTAATAACGTAAAAACGGAATATTGTTTCTGTATGTTTAAATTCTTGAAAAATACGGAATATAATTTTTAGTTCCAATAAAAAATCTTATAGCACTTTTAAAGTTATAATTCGGGATTTTCAATAAAATATTATGGTTACATATTCCATAGTCCATACCTTCTGCTGAGATCCAATAATTATTTTTATTAATTATATGTTATTTTTAAAAATAAAAAGCTAAATTGGAATTAAAATGTTTTATAACTCCGGACTCTCAAAATTATAGTTATGGAAATATAAGAAAAACTCCGAAATATGTTCTACTAGAAAGGGCCTCGGTTTTTTATAGACCCCACAATTTACTGAAAAAAACCACTATTATACATATATGTAAGAGTTTTTTCTTTTTGAGCATTCTCTACGACCACGTTATATACTCACGGTCAGGGGCGGAAGCACAACATAGTGAAATTTATATAAAAATTTAGTTTAACCCTCCCCTAATTTTTAATTTAAATATACATTCAGATATATAATACTACACAATATCCATTATTTGAATTTAACAACTATTGTAATTGTTAAGCCTAGGGAACCATACACAAGCATCCTCTCATCCTTGATCTAATAATAATAATAATGAAATTCGATCAAATTATCACTTCCATATAAATTATATCATAAAGATTTGTCAACATATATTGATATAATTTATGCATATCCCCAAATTTAGTATTGGTTAGCTAATCTCTTTGAATTAACATATGTAAATTGGTCTTTATTTCGTTTGCTAAGCCTTATTAGTAGTGACGCATAGTAATATATATTTTAATGTCCTTTATAAATACTTCCGTTGTTCTGATTAAGCAATCGGTGTCAACCCAAGACATTAAAAAAATCTAGGACCAATCAGATATTCATGGTATATACTATGTAGCTATTTTTCTAGTCCAAAATAAAACCGCAGGTTTTTTGTTTGTTAATGCAACAACCAGTCTTTAAGATTCCCCTCAATTAAAAAATTATGAAATAAAATTTAGTCGAGGGCTACGTGTAATTAATTATTTGTGTCATTCTGATGTTTGTATAAGTGCAATAATTTGATCTTAATTCGTGTCAAATTTGGAGAATTAGGCTGATCCGGCCCGACACACGAGCGGATACGCCTTGACGTTTTCAAAATGTTTCGAGAGGTGCTAGCGCGAGGTTAACATGTAATTTTTTTGATCTGGTGTCTCAATCCTTGCAAATCAGTCCAAGAGTATGGGAACTTATTGTTATTCACTAGTTCTTCGCGGATGCTTAGTCTCTATTATTGACAACTTAAACCCAGTCCTCCGTATATGCTAGTATCAGGGACTACAAGCAGTCTCCGATACTATGCTGGTTTCGGAATTGATATTCAGTACTCAATATGTTGCCTTTGATTGATATTTCGTCTTTCATGAAATAGTGTTTCAGAACCAAATTTTCAATTCTTCCAAAATGTTATTTTAGCGAGTTCCAATCACTTTATGTTTAAGTCGTTATTTAGGTTAGGGTTATCACTGGCAAAAGTTAATTGTTTAAAAATAGAGCAACATAGAGCTAACTTAAAAAATTGTGGCAAAGTATTCAAGTTCACATTTTTTTGGTGAATCGGTAGACCTCGTCCATTTTAATCGCTAGTGTTTTTTTTTATACGTCAACGCAAATCAAACCAATAAATTCAAACTATCAAGCCCACGGATATCAAAATAAACCTGTATGTAAACACAAATTCTTTGAATATCAACAATGCAAATTCTTATATTTACACTAGGTCATCTACTCAATAGCATTGCGATTTGCATTGTTGATGTCATCATTGACGGAAATAGTAAAAAGAAAAAAAAATGTGGATGACGTCTATTGGTTCACCAAAAAAAACGTAGATACTTTTGCCAGTATTTTTTTTACTTTTAAATTAGCTCTATGCCGCCCGATTTTCGAACAACTTGGGTATTTTTGTTAATAATAATTCTTCTAGTTATCTTGTCATTTTCATCTAAAGAATTTTCGGACTTGACTATCTAATAAACCTCAAATCTGATTGGTGAAGACAAAATTGATTTAAATTGAAATTTGTGTTTCCTCTCAATTCCGTGTTATTAAGTTAGTGAATTTGATGCCTTACAATTTAGAGCTCGTGTGCGAACAACCAAGTTAATGGAATAATCGACGATAATATTTGTGTGATTCAACAGAATTTGAGAATTGGTGCGAATTTAGAGCTTCCGCTACACCATAGATAAGTAAAATAATAATAATAATAATAAAAAAATCAACTGAGTTTTCATAACTCTTTGAGAAGTTTTGTTGATCATATAATAAACTTTCAAATTGTTGAATTTGGGTAAATATTTCAAATAACACATGTATATTTACCCCTTCATGTGCTTCAATTGGTTTTTACTTGTTTAGACCACATTAGATCTACCTAGGTTTTCTTGATATTTAACAGCTCCAAATTACTTTGAGCAGCTCAAAAGTAGAGCATGAAACCCTAATTAAAGACAAATCTTTTAACTTGTTAGGCTCTAGAAGTACGTATGTGATCGCTTTCACCATGTAATATATAATTAGTGTAGTGAATTATTAAAAATATTGCTTCTTAAACAACCGGCAAGCTAGTCATGTTGTGGTGTGCTATATATATAAACAGTATATATATATATATATATGAACTTATAATAAAGACAAATGGGAGCTTCAACTAGTTGTTTTTCTTTTTGTCCTTGTGATGAAACCATGGTAATTGATTATTTAAAAGTTTTTCATATTGAATTCATCAATTGCTCGAAAGTTGTTTCAATCTTTTTTGCCTGATCACTACGTTTCTTTAAAAAAATCAGCACAATTTTGCATATGCGAATATTGGTTATAAAAACGCAAGTTGTTCTATGATTCATATCACCAAACCATGCATATATCATCATCACTAACTCAAAAACTTCATATTTCAAATTAATATAAGATCGAGAAACTACCATGGGCCCTCTTTTAGTACAACTAATTTTGTTATAAAAATATTTTTACTTTCAGTTTAAGTAAAAAATTATTTAAAAAAAAACTGACAGGTTGTGAAGTATCATGGGGTTCCACCTCAAAACTAATTGGCAATGAGGAGAGTAACCCATGACCTTTTAAACCTTGCTAAGTCCCCATGTCTTATCCATGTGGGACTCAACATGCCCCCTCGAGACGGTGGCTCTTTGGCTTACTCGTCTCGGGCCGAATCTTTTTTTTTTTTTTTGGACCGGTGCTCGTTTGAGCTTAATGGGCTCTGATACCATGTGAAGTATCATGGGGTTCCACCTCAAAACCAATTGGCAATGAGGGGAGTAACCCATGACCTTTTAAACCTTGCTAAGTCCCCATGTCTTATCCATGTGGGACTCAACACAGGTGTTGGTAAACTATTCATAAAACAGTTGTTGTTGGTAACAAAAACTAATTTAGCGTTTGAAAAAAAAAATTAGGCTAAAAAAACTAAAATAGATTAAAAATCGTATTTTTTTAGAAAAAACCAAAAGCTACGAATCTTAACTTTTATGACTCACGAACAAATATCTAAAATTGCTTTTGGATTTTTTGTAAAAACAATTTTACCAAACACTTTAAAAGTAGTTTAGTTTATTTTAAAAACAAAAGCATGATTTTTTAAACTGAACTAAACACACCTATTAATTAATTTTGTATAATAGGATATACATATATATAATATATAGGAAATTCCATTTACTTATACTACGAAAAATACGTGATTATACCACATTTTTTGCACTATAATCTTTCAAAACCGTAGAGCAAAGTCGAAATCAAAGCTTTGCATGATGCTTTTGCAAAAACGAAAAAATGTCGTGCAAAGTGATATCCCAAACGTTTACACGACGAGTTTTACAAAATCATTGTGCAAGCATCTGTGTGTTTTTTTTTTTAAGTAAATTGCGGTAATAATGCACAACATTTGGTCAGTTGGGGTTTCAGATTCCCAACCTTTTAACGTGTTGGAAAAAATGCACAACGCGCGTTGATTATGAAATCCGTTAGGCCTAATTTTGTTAAGGGGCATTAATTGGAACTGGTGTGGCATATTATTATTACCAAATGGATAGCCAATTGGGTTGAGGTAGATAAAAAAAACATTTTCACCACCACTCGTAACTGCTCTCGGTTGGCAAATATCATACCGATATCGAATTTAAACTCGGACCAAGGCCTCCGGGAATAAACCACCAGATCTTTTTTTCACGACAACTTCTCCGTCGGAATTCTCGGACAAATTATCTAGTTCTTTATGATATAGGACTAATAGATTTCACAGTCAATACATATTTGTGCATTTTTGTCAACACTTTGAGGAAAAAAATTACGTTAATGGTTTGGGTAGTTAATTTTTTGAGCGGCAAAAATTTTGCCAATGTTTTTTAATCTTGTTTTTGCGCATGTTTATTGCACGAAGCTGTTTCACACATCATGCAAAGTTTGCACGACGTTTTATAACAATAGTGGGTAGTAGTAATGCGATTTCGGTTTTTTGCTATTTTAGTTGAAGCTATTTTAGTAAAAAACACACATTAATTATTACTATAATATTCAATATATAATATAATATAATATACCTCGTACATTATACATATAAGTTCTTAATGAAAACCCATGTAGTACATACGATGATACGAGGATTAATTTCATACTAGTATATGATGTAAGAGACTTAGGACGGCAATTAACTGATGATGATTCACCGATCCCAGCAGGCAAACCAACTGTCTTCCAAATGGGGTTATAATTGTTTCATATATAACATCAAAATCCAGACTAAACTATATATACATTAATGCCCACTATCCAAAGTGACCAGAAAAATTTAAAAATTATAATAAATAACTAGAGACACTTGACATGTTCATTTCCTTATAGTAGTACTATATATATTAATTACCAGACCAATCGACATAGTCATAAAAGGAACACAAAGAATAATAATAGTTTAGTTGGTGTATAATTAAGCTGGGCGCGAAGTCAAGCACTACTCTTTATTTATAATTAGAATATTTATAATTTTGAATTTTATTTTATTTCTTTCACTTTTTTAATTCAACTATTAAGGTTCTGTAAGATTTTAATGCGGAACTAAAGCATTTTGATTTTAGATTTTATCTAGAATAATTAAATTTAAATTCAAAACTTTTAGATCTGAATTTTAATGATTAAATATAAGTAAAAAAGTATAAAATCCGACTAGTATAGGAACTCATTCCATTCCATACACCATATTCGCCAACATTATCCTTAATAATATAATTTGTGAGAAGGCATTGAGTTTCAATAATAAGTTTCTCGAGCCGTTAAATAATAACAATAATTATTATTGATTTCTTCTTATCATTACTAGTATTTCGAAGAAGAAGACGAACAGATGGAAAGTAATCTGTCAGATTACAATAATAAAACAAAAATAGTTTTCTTATTTTAGTTCTGAAATTTGGCTAAATTAATTTTGGCATACGTATGTGCATCCAATAGGATTCCAAGTGTGACAGAAGGATTCTTGAATCTAGCAAAAGGCAAAAGATTCTAGAATCTTGCAAACGACAAAGAGATTCCATTCCTTATTTTATGTTTAAAACACGTACTCTCTCTCTCTCACATGATTGAGGACTAGGTCAAGCTTCATCTAATTCTAACCGATGTTTCAGCCATTGATAACTCCTCGATGATCTAATTTATGATCTAATTGTAAGTGTATATATTGATATTAGTATCGAGATACGATTATAAAAATAGTAAAATTAGTAAAATTTTAGAAAATAATAATAAATCACCCTTATTAAATTTTAAAAATCGATAACCAATTGAATCTATGATAAATTATGCCAAATTAAAGTGTTAAGTGAATCTAGAATCGGTAATAAAACAGGATTTATATCTTTTCTTGTTTCAAAAAATTTAAAACAGTAAAAAATATGTCCCCCTAACGATCTTAGTTTCAAAATTCTTTGTTTTTATACAAATCTAAAATCGGGGAAGGGAATAAGATCCATAAATTTGTAAAATAAGATTTTCATACGGTTTATATTTTGCATATTCTTACAACGGTTTTCAATTTGCATATTCTTAAACCTTGGATGATATAAAATCAAATAAAATGACAAACAATTTATTTGTGTATATATAACATTAGAAACTTATTATAGCAATAGATACAAAATGTAATATATTTAAAATTTATCATATAAAAAGAAAAGAACGAGTGCAAAATATAGTATCAAAAAAATTGTAAATTTATGTTTATATGTCATTGAAATTTTTTCGGCCCCCCCTATTCTAAAATTCTGGTTCCGCCACTGTTGAAAAGTAACGCGGATGCCGTCAAAGTTGAATCGAAAGAGAGCGAGAGTCAAGAGAGGATAAGGCGTAAAAAAAATTGAGGAAGAACCTAAACTAAGTTAAATTGTAACAATATTTAAAATATATATATTCAAAATTAGAAATCAGGATGGAAATCGAGAATTTTAAGCTTTTTCCTAGTCCAGGTCCGGTTCTACTTTTATTTTTTTAATTTATCCTTTTGAGCTAATTGTGGGGCCAACGGTAATGAGGCGTCACTTAACATCCCAAAACATTTAATGCAATAAGTTGTTGACAATAGTATTTTCACCACTAAATTTTGAACATGAGTATTGAAGTGCAATAAAGCAAGGTTTAAAATGCCGTTTGCCGATGTCGTTTCGCATTTTCCGTTTTACGGATATATCGCTTGCCGATGGGTATGTCGATGGGCAAATGGTAAAAAAAGGGTATGCCGCATGCCGCATATACCGCATGGGCATACTGCATGCCGATGGGGTTTTCGACGGATATTTTGTAAAAAAAAATTGAGTATTTGAGCAAGATAATTATATAGGTTCAAAACTACATATTTAATAAATACAAGACATAATTGTATACAACAAAACACATTTGTAACTTAAATATGTAGGTGAAATGTATAATGTTATGTCACTTTATTAGTTGAAGTGTATAATATTAAGTCAAATATTAATTGGTATTTTTGCCAAAATCTACCAATTTTTTTTACCGAAAGTGTAATTATTTTTGCCAAAAGTTTAATTGGTATTTTTGCCGAAATCTACAAAAAGTTTAACTTTTAGCGAAATTCCATCCATTTTTCGCACATCTTACACACAAAAACGAAAAATGAAATTCCATCCACTTGCCCATGCGAAAAATACGAAAAATGGTAAAAATCCAGCGAAACGAAAAAGATTTTCGTTTCGCATACCTCCGAAAAACGAAAATCGGTCGAAATGTCGACCGATTTTCGCGAAATTTTGTACCTAGCAATAAAGTAACAATTTTGTTTAAAACCTCTATAAATTAATATTATTGGTATTGAATAATTTTATTGTATTATCGAGGTTATTAATTAATCGAGGTATGATTTAGTCATGCTAATTAGGGTCGGGACTAAACAAGAATATTATTTTATTGAAGTTATTAATTTAACGAAGTTCTATTATAGTTATTTTCGCGGCAAATACCTAAAATAAATAGATGCTAATAATATGCGCAAGTTCATAAACTAAAGATCACCATACTAATCAGGAATTAGTGTTTTGTACTCAACTACTCAAGTCGTGATTAATTAAATGTGTGATTTTTAATTTCTTATTATATCATCGTTAATTAGCTGACCATTTAAAGACTCCGAACTTGTGCATTTTCAATATTGTTGTGGATTTCACACAGCAACCCGATAATCAATATCGATGAACACAAACAACGAACAGTAATGCGGAACAACACGATAGAATTGGACGGCAAAGACTAACACTTTATTGATCGATGATGTTTGAATTACACAACCGGTTACATAAGACTCAATCTTCTGCCCAAGATGATCTTCCCGTTGAATTCAAACTTACAGCTTATTCCACAGCAATCTCCGATGACCCCCACCGCAAGCTGCCCGATGACGGAGTGATATCCGTTGTGCAGCACCCTTCACGATGGACGGAGATGACCCAGACCCAGAGAACGCCGGCGAACAGAACCCTGGTGCGAACTAACCCCTTTGAGGCCGCGAAGAAGCTTCGACAGATCCTCAGAGTGTGCGCCTCTGTCTGTCGTTCCCGAGCCTTCCTTGTCCGTACTCCGTCGTCACCTTTGTCACGGTATCCACCATCTGACTCACAGGAGAAATTCTGTCTCTCAAGAACTCTCTTTCTTGATTCTCTCTCTTTGCTGTTATGGTCTGGTGTATCGTTGACAGCTCTATGAGCTTGCTTATATAGCCGTTGGTTTATCTATATCGTCCCCGTATGGTGACTGAATGTCATCACCCGATAGGCTTCTTATCTTTAAGTGACTGTGACACACATGTATCATGTGTCACCGATGGGTGACCAACAATCTTCACCTTGTGTCATCGTCGCTTATCGATAATTAGCCCCTGTCCTCGAGCTTAGGCCCTCAAGCCTCCTTTATCCTTCTGTTCGAGTTGGGTATCACCAACCCCGAGCTGAACCAAGCTCTGTTCGAACTTGCTGACTGGAATCACCTTAGTGATCATGTCCGCCGGGTTCTCATCGGTTCCAATCTTGAGAACCTTCATCGTATTCAACTCCACGATATCCTTAACGAAATGCAGCCTGATGTCGATATGCTTGGTCCTCTCGTGATACATTTGATTTTTACACAAGTGTATCGCGGATTGGCTGTCGCAGTGAAGGTCAAAAGACCTTTGCTCGAATCCTAGCTCTGTGAGAAACCCTTTCAGCCAGAGCCCTTCCTTAGCAGCCTCAATGATCGCCACATATTCAGCCTCAGTGGTCGATAAGGCCACGATGTGCTGAAGCGATGCCTTCCAGCTGACTAGATTCCCGAACACCTTGAAGTTATATCTGGCGAGAGACCTTCGCTTGTCAAGGTCTCCAGCATAATCTGAGTCAACGAAGCCTTGTATCACTGATTCCTTTGTCTCCTTGCTGGAGTAAATCAGGTCTTTGTCGGAACTGTCCGCCAAGTATCGAAGGATCCATTTGATGGCATTCCAGTGCTCTTGCCCTGGGTTAGCCATGTACCGCCTTACCAAGCTTACTGCATAGGCCAAATCTGGTCTTGTGCAGATCATCCATTACATGAGGCTTCCGACGGCACTTGTGTATGGCACAAGTTCCATCTTCTTTTCCTCAGCCTCAGTCGTCGGGCTTAACTCATTACAGAGTTTGAAGTGAGGTGCAAGGGGCTGTTTCGAAGGCTTGGCCTTCTCCATTTGGAACTTCTCGATGACCTTCCTGAAGTATTCTGTTTGCGAGATGCTGAGGTAGCCTCTTGCCCGATCTCTTCGGATGTCCATGCCGAGAATCCTTCTCGCTGGCCCCAAGTCCTTCATCTCGAACTCTGACTTCAGTGAGTCCTTAAGCTTCCTGATTTCTTTTGTGCTGCTGGAAACGATGAGCATATCGTATACATATAGGAGTAAGTAAATACTCAAACTGCTGCTTGTCGCCTTGAAGTAGACACAGTTGTCGTGTCTGCTCCTCCGATAGGAATTCTTCCGCATGAATGTGTCAAACCTCTTATACCATTGTCAAGGGGATTGCTTAAGTCCGTACAAAGACTTCTTCAGAGAGCAAACCCAATCCTCTTTTCCCTTCTGCACAAAACCCTCTGGTTGTTGAATGAGGATCTTCTCCTCGAGTTCTCCATGTAGGAAGGTTGTCTTCACATCCATCTGTTCAAGCTCCTAGTTGAACTTCGCAACCATCGAAAGTAGGACCCTTATCGATGTATGCTTTACCACTGGCGAGAAGACTTCATTGAAGTCTATACCTTCTCGCTGTGTGAATCCCTTCGCCACCAATCTGGCCTTGAACCTCGCCGGCTCGCCTCCTGGTGCACTTGGCTTCACCTTGTATAGCCATCGATATCCGACAACCTTGCAGTTCTTCGGCTTCGGAACAAGGACCCAAGTATTGTTCTGGTGAAGAGAGTTCATCTCTTCGTCCATTGTCGCTCGCCACTTCTTCTCGTCGCTGGACCTGATGGCTTCACTAAACGAGCGAGGCTCGTTGTCGATTTCGACACCTGCAGTGTTGAAAGCATAAGCCACCATCTCGGCGTGGGCGTATCTTATCGGCTTTCTGATAGCCCGTCGGGGCCTATCTCGAGAAAGTAGGTATCCCTCTTCGGGATTCTCCTCTTCGGCCTGTAGAGCCTCTTCCTCGTCGTCCTCGCTCAGTTTCTCCGAGAATGCCTCCTCGCCCTTGAGCGCCTTGTCGAGGCGCTTCTGGCACAGCTGTGCGTGCATCTTGATCTTCCAAATGTTGAAGTCACCATCGCCAGTGAACTTCGCGATGTCTGTCTTGTCTGGTCCCATGATTCCTTATCGCGTCAGGTAGGAGTGACTCCGACAATCTTCGTCAAGATTCAGAATCTTGAACTCCTTCACTTTCTTGTTCGGTTCTTGAGCTCGGTTCTTGATTCTCCGATGAACCCTTCCTTGATTCACCGAGAGAAGAAGCTCTGATACCACTTGTTGGGGATTTCACCCAGCAACCCGATAATCAATATCGATGAACACGAACAACGAACAGTAATGCGGAACAACACGATAGAATTGGACGGCAAAGACTAACACTTTATTGATCGATGATGTTTGAATTACACAACCAGTTACAAAAGACTCAATCTTCTGCCTAAGATGATCTTCCCGTTGAATTCAAACTTACAGCTTATTCCACAACAATCTCCGATGACCCCCACTGCAAGCTGCCCGGTGACGGAGTGATCTCCGTTGTGCAGCACCCTTCACGATGGACGGAGATGACCCAGACCCAGAGAACGCCGGCGAACAGAACCCTGGTGCGAACTAACCCCTTTGAGGCCGCGAAGAAGCTTCGACAGATCCTCAGAGTGTGCGCCTCTGTCTGTCGTTCCCGAGCCTTCCTTGTCCGTACTCCGTCGTCACCTTTGTCACGGTATCCACCATCTGACTCACAGGAGAAATTCTGTCTCTCAAGAACTCTCTTTCTTGATTCTCTCTCTTTGCTGTTATGGTCTGGTGTATCGTTGACAGCTCTATGAGCTTGCTTATATAGCCGTTGGTTTATCTTTATCGTCCCCGTATGGTGACTGAATGTCATCACCCGATAGGCTTCTTATCTTTAAGTGACTGTGACACACATGTATCATGTGTCACCGATGGGTGACCAACATATATTATTAATTTAGAGATTCATATAAAGTCAACTTGTTAGGTACTTAACCGCACGGGACTATAAACTCATTTGAGATATAACTGTTTAGCAAATGTACCTAATGTTTATTTTTTTTGGTAGTATAAATATTTTTTTCAAGACCGAAATTTCCAAATTTTTATTTTTTTAGTTGAACTGTAATTATAAATGCTCGTCTGTGTCACGTTCGAAAGAGATAAAAAAAATTTGTTATCATGCTATTATTTCTTTTGCCGAACCTGATTATAAATAAACCTTCCAAGTTTATTTGACACTTTGCTACTCAATTCTCTCAACTTTGAACAAGACATTTTAAAATATAGTACAATAAAGAAATGTATAGAAATAAATATTACAATACTCGAAAGTAAAAAAAATTAAGCAGCTGCTTTATTTTTCCTAAATTTAAATATTTAATAAATTTTGTTTCAATGTAAAAAAAATAGGACTAGTGGTCAAAGAAAAGCCAAAAACCACCTTGCTTACACAATTGCTATGTCAAATATGAAGTGAAATTCCCTAGTCCAACAATGTAATATAATTTAGTAATCAATTTATTTATTTATTTTAGATCTTGTACGCTTTACCTATGCTACCTATATAGTATTCACCAAAAAATACCTAGGAAAATAAAAATATATTTTATGTCAATTCCTTCTGACTTTTTATAATAAAATAAGGGATAATAGCGGTATAAGTCCTCAACCTTTACTCAACTGGGGCGGCATAGCCCCAACCCCATTTCATAGCGGTATAAGTATCAAAAGATTATTTCCGTCCATATTTGACTAACGGAAGTAGTCAACGTTTGCGTGGTCAGCTTCTCATCAACATGGACGCCACGTAATCCGACATGTCATCATACACGTCATCCTCGCGTCATCAAATTTAATGCAATCGCCATTAATTTTGCATTAAATTTGATGACGGGAGGATGACATGTATGGTGACATGTCGGATTAAGTGGTGTCCACGTTGACGAAAAGCTGACCACGCAAACGTTGACTACTTCCGTTAGTCAAATATGAACGAAAATCATCTTTTGGTACTTATACCGCTATTAAATGAGGTTGGAGCTATGCCGCCCCAGTTGAGTAAAGGTTGAGGACTTATGCCGCTATTATCCCTAAAAATAATGTCCCGTTCTTATGAACTAATGCCGCTATTAGCCTCGTTCCTTTATGAATAAGAATAATATACCTATTTGCTCATTTAATCCTTATTACTAGTTACTACATTCAAATTAGCTTCTTTGTTCTTATTAAAAAAAAAAAAAAGCTTCTTTGTTCCGTAAGTAGTGAAAATAAGTAATTCCTTTACGATTTAGGTATGGCTCTACTCGTCCTTTGACCGTCAATTAGCAAAATATATTTAACAATTTTTAAAAATTATTAATATAAGAGATTTTAAAATTATTATTCGATGAAAATATAAATACCTTGACGTAGTCCAACGTATTTTTAAAACGTTTTTAATTTTCAAAATTCAAAAATCGTTAAGTTCTCCTATCAATTAACGCTAATATAAGGGTCAAATCTATACTAATATTACATATGAGAGACCATTTCTGCTATTTTTAGAGTAGAAAGACAAGAAATATACATCAAATAAAGAGGAGTGATCATCTCAATGGGGAAGAGCTAAATCAATATATCCCTTATAAAATATGGGCTAATTGCGTAATAACTCACTCTTTTCATATCTATTGTTATAGCTTATAGAAAATCGAAATATTAGCGGCATACATCTATCGTTTTACGTATTCTTTTATTTTTTATTTTGCGACACATGCCCTCAAATTTTTATCTCGTTATCATATATATTTTTGGAGACGTTAATTAACCGAGTACATCTTTGGATAGCCTCCGATTCGAAGTTTAAGATCGAGTTAACATCTCTATTATAATCCTATTCGTCGTTAAATTACCTACTTAGATGAAGCCGTTTATTTGAACAATTAATGCGTCTAAATGCATATTTAATGACGAAACAAGAATTTAAGAGCATGTACCGCAATATGGCAATATAAATATATATATATATATATATATATATATATATATATATATATAGAAAATAAGTATATGTCCAAATGTCCTCCACGTGGAGCGATAATTTCAAGCCCTCCTGTCTCTTTTATCAATTACGTTTTGCAAAATTAATCACAAGTCATTATCAGATATTAACTTATGATAATCAGAGACGAATTACAACAAGTGATGTCACAGCTTTTGATATATCAATTTAAAAGGCATTAAAGACGGGTTTTAACTTTTTAACTAAATAATAATACATTAAAGGGTTGTGATGTCACTATAATGTCTTGGTTCCAAAGAATCAACAAATATTCTCACTTTTTTTAATGTCTTCCTTCTTTCAGTATTGAGGGCACAATTGGGATACAGAATGTGACATTATGATTAAATAAGATGCCGAGTTGTACTAGTAGCTTTTAGAGTAGAAACGTCATGAAGTATTGTATTCAAATTACTAATTGGGACTTGTTTTTTTTTTTATTTTTTACCCCATATTAATTATTATAGAGGGCGATTTTTACCGTCTTGCAGTCACAAAGATAATCGAAATAACACAAATAATTATGAACATGAATATCCTTCATTTATTGTGATTCCGAGAGGACCCGGTTTCTTCCGTTTAATAGCTTGGACAATCGAAGATTACACACTCTAATCCTTGGGAAATCGGGAATACTATGAATAAGCAAACTCGAGAATCTCAAGAATAATTCTCTCAAAACTCACGATGTGATGGTACTCAATGAAATTACACTGAAATTACACTGAGTTTACATTGGAGGTCATCTAAATTGTTCCCACGAATTATACTAGGATTTCCCTCTGTTTCGTTATGATCGTTGTTGATCTCTCTTATTTGCGTTGGATATCCCACGAAATCCTCAACTGAATGAGCTGGCTTTCCTCCTTTCTCGCGATCTCGAGTAGCTTCTTCTTTTAATTCGATTTGGCTTTCTCGATGAGACTCTCCTTTGACGAGCTTCTACCCGATGAACTATCTTGTCGCGATGAGGTCTTGGGCTCTGGCAGATGATGACTTCTTATGGGCTTTTGCTTGCTGGGCCTTAATTTACCCTGTCTTCTGATGGGCCTGAAATCTTCAAGTGGTCTTGCCTCTACTTGATGTCGTTTGCACATACAACGACACCAAACAGTGTTGAGGAAAGATTTGACAAAATCTAACCTTAACAATTATCTCGAGTTCTGAACAATCAAGACAAATAAAACTCAAGAGATTTTTATTTTTTGTGTATAGTTACAGGTCCTTCCAAATCGTACAACTTCGTAAAGCTAATTTGGATTATTTGAGAGAACTTACCAAATATACAATAATGTCAATTGTCAATTATATTGGACTATCTTATACCATTCTATTCTTACCAATTAGGGATCGATTAGGTTTTTGTACTTCGTTTATAAATTTGTATTAATTGCTTAAAAGACATGATGCTATGATTAAGCCAAAAGTCGATCCAATTTATTGGGAAAATAAAGTTGAGAAGGTAGGAAAATAGCCTATACTCACTTGATCCCCGGAAAAGAATGAGAGCGAGAGAGTGAAATCTAACAGCTTAGGGACAAAAAATTTGAGAACGGACCGAAAGAAGTTTTTGTACAACGGGAACATTTGCCACAAAAAAGGAGAAATAATTTACTAATATTTAATTACTTATATCGTAAAATTTATTAGTATAATCTCGACAAAAAATGTAAAAAAAAAAAAAAAAAAAACTCTATTTCAAGGAATAGGATTAACATTATGAGCCTTGCCTTTTGAGTACTTTCTTCTTATTAGACATTGATTCCATCACAATTGAACAGAGATTGCTCTCATCTTCAATTGCCATATTCTCAAATCATTCATTCAACTCAAGCATAAGCTAATCTCAGCCTTTCCCCACGAAACAATAATAAGTTAATAATGTCTAAATTTAGCAGAGTCAAGCTTTTGCTCTCCAATACATTTTAATCATATCCTGAGTTCTATGAAATATTTCAGTAGATTACCGGCGAAAGAAGAGAAGAAAAAAAAATTACTAGATGGCGACAAGCACAGAAGCGTTAAGCTTGTCAATGAAAAAAAAAAAAGAAAAAACAATTATTACGAACATGATCCCTGGATATCGATCTCATCACGAGCCTAGAACCGGTGCATTTTCTTTTCTTACTAGAGAGAACCTGAGTTAATTTGAGTAGCCAAGCATTACATCCAGCGGGCTAGACAGGGCCTGACAATAATAAAACCTAGAAATGCACATAACAGAATAACATAATTTAAATGGAATAACATAGATAAAGGCATAATTTAATATAATTTATAGGATACGAAATATTACCGATGTAACAGTAGTCTCCTCAATGAACGTAATTTACCAAAATCTTTCTCACTTTTCAACCACCAGTAATGTACATTGTACAACAATTACAGTGACAGTGACAGAGATCCGAAATACGATTACTTAACTGGCGCTTCAGGCAGACTTTGTATTCAAATTTTGTATCTCGACTTGTCTTCCGTAAGGTTAAAAGAGGAAATAACGCCACGGGCCGCGGTTACTGCAGCATCTCCCCTCTTGATGACTTCCTCGAGCTTTTCAACCTTTTCCGACAGCGATCTAACATTTAAGTTTGTGGACTGCACCAACTTGTTTGCAGTCTCCACAGAACTGCATAAATGCGTCGTCCACAAAAGAGGAATTTCGCAGAAAAATTGTGACAATTTAAGAAACGAAAAATCCGTTGCAAGAAAAAGTTACGACGATATATTTGATAATAAAGAAAAAAGAGTATATGGCGCCTAAAACTCTCACCCTATCCAATATTCTACTTCAATATCCTAACCAACACAGCTTACAAGTTAGAATTGTTCTTGTTAGATTCGCATTAATATGTCATCAATCTTTTCTTTCATCAGGGGTATTTCAGGTAATTTGGTCTAGGGTTAATATAGGTAGCTTAAGCCTTAAGGGGGCCGTCACATCATTTAGGGTAGTCGTCGTGTTTGATTAATTAATTTTTTCTATCGATAATCATTTGGAGAGTTTTCCTGGTCCGAATCTCCAATTAGAGATCAGGATTACGTTATCAATAAAGTGCGCAAGTTTCTGTTTGATTTCAATATTGGGTCCTATCACTCACTCCTATTACAGAGAAAAATTGAGTACTCGATAAATTAATTGATTAGCCGAAACGAATTCTAGAATTAACATTAGCAGACTAATTCTATACTTATTTCATATAAATTCAATGCATAATCATCAAACACCTTTAATGTTAGAGCAGTCCACGAAGGATCCGAGCCAGCGAGTGCCTCATTCAAACTCTTGTAATTTTCCTGATCCCACACAAAAAAAAAAAAAAGACTTCAGTTGTTGTCAATCATAATTGTGTTTCTCTCTTTGCAAAGTTTAAAATGACACGATATTCTCACCAAATGAGCAACATGATCAACAAAAAATCGACATGGTAAGTGTTGAAATAATTCAATATCACACAAATAATGAAACTGAAACACACAGCAGATGCAGATTCTCCACAAAATTTGCAGAAACAGAAGCCGGACTAAGCATGATTTTCCATAAGCCCTAGCAATTCCCCATGCATTTTCTACTTTCACATCCAATTGTTTCTCCCATGAATCGACACAAAAGAAAACAACTAGGAGTAAAACCAGAGCAAAGAATCGCAAAAAGCGTCGATTCAACACAGCAATCAGTGACGAACCTCGAAGAGTTGGGAGAGATCAAGGGGGTGAGAAGAATGGGGAGAGTCGCCGGAGATGGAAGAGGGTGGAAGAGAGTCGCCGGAGGAGGGAGAATCGGCGAGGTCGCTGAGAAGATCGCCGATGGAGAGAAGCGGTCCTCCGACTCCTCTCATTCCCTCGCCGGAATTGGGTTCTTCTTTTCTTTTTTGACAATTTTGTCCCTTAAGGGGAAGGTGATACTATTGTGATTTGTGAGGGGAAAGAGCTGAGCAAAAATATCAAATTTACCCAAAACTTTTTAACAGTTTTTACTTTTTACAAAACATCCCCGGATCCGCGAATCCTAGCTCTTTGTTCCTCCGAGCGAGTATTTGTGAAAGGAAAACTTTATAAAATGACCGTCAAAATATTATATATTTTTTTTTATTTCTCAAATTTTAAAGTTTTCATAATTCTTGTTAATGCGTAAAAATGACTTTAATTTAGAGTCGGATCCAAGGTTCGGGTCCCGAGATTGACCCGCTGAACACAAGGATGATTGAATGCTGAGTCAACGCGGGTTGACTGATGATCGTCAAAGTTGGAGGTGATTCCGTCGTCTTCGGCGAGTCTCTGGGCTGTCGTTGACGATCTCCGGTGAACTTTTCTTGTGGTAGCGAAGTCTGGTTCACGGCGAAGCTCCTCGTCCGGGCGGAGTCCTTGTCTTGGCGATGTCCTCGTCTGGCAAACTCCGGTCTTGATGAAGCTCCGAGCTAGTCTGGATGATTCTTCGTGCTTTTCCTTCCTTGGCGAGCTCCTATGGCGAGGGAGGACCTGCAAAAAAGGGTAGACTGGGTCCGTGCCCCGTCGCTTATGGTTGGGCGTGGCTGCCTACGTATCTCAATTTAAGAGAATCAGGTCCCACGTAGTTCGGGGTTAGTAATAAACAGCGGGTGAATGACGATGTGGTTTGACTCGTCGGAGGCGCCGTTATTGGCGGCGCGGGGGTGACCCTCGGCCCGATAGCGGGGTATTACCGGCGTGATGTGCTCTTCGTCCACCTCGTTAGTGCTGGCAAGCTCACTGTCGAACTTCCCTCGTGTTGGCGAAGTACAATGAGAGCCTTGACCTGACGAGGTGAGCTCATTTGTCGACCTTGTCGGGGTAGGTGGCCTCGTATGACGAGGGGCCATATCCTGACGAAGGGAAGCTCCGTCTCTGTCGATTTATATGACACGATATGTACATTTTGCAGGGTATTTTGATAAATGAAATTTAAAAATGTCATTTTGAGAATTATGAAAACTTGAGGTGTAATAAAAGAATATGTGGTGTTTTCAAGGTCATTTTATGAAGTTTTTTTTTGTTAAAAGCAAAATATTTTAAGGATAAAAAGGGTAAAAAATACCTAATATTTCACATAATATGTTTTTTTAGGGTAATATTTTACGCAATAGAAGAAAAGGTCCTCTATTGTTTCTATATAGGCAAAAGTACTTGATTTTTTTCGATGAAAGTTCCCAATATTTTATGATAAAAATATAGATAAAATTTAACATAGATATGATGGCTGGCTGTGTTCGGTAGATGTTTTGAAAAGGCTTTTTGACTTTTTCATCTTACACAGTAAAAAACAAATAAAGAATTGAGTGTTTGGTAGGTGTCTTTAATGAAAATAACTCAAGTTACTTTCCCTTTTTTTTTTCTCCGACACTTCACAAAACCAAGTTAAATCATTTACCTTTTTTCTATTTTTTTCACTCATTTCTCAGCCCTAGCTCGACATCTCTCTCGCCCAGAACTCCCCTCTTCTCTCTCTCCCTCGACCTCACATTCTCTTTCTGGCCGAGCTCCGCCGCCGTCTTGCACCGAGTAACGACTTCCCACTCGCCGAGCTCCTCCGCCCTCCTCCGCCGTGCAACTACTTCTCTCTCGATCCCTGAGAGTCGTCGCCTTGAGCGCAGATTTTGGGAGGCTATCAAATCCTTGGGTTTTTAGCTCAGATTCAGATTTTAGACCACTCCTTCATGGAGAAATCCATATCTGGTTGGTCTTTGTTACTTTGGTAATTAATTGAGATTGAAGTTTGGATTTTTTGATTTGTTTATTGTTCTGCTTTATTTTGTTGGTATTTGTTGGGTTGTTTTTTTTTTTATTTGGTTAAGGTTGATTTGTTTATGGGTTTAGGTTGATTTTTTTGTTTGCTCGTTTGATAATCAAGGTTATAAATTTATGAAGTTGATTAGTAATAAGCTATTGCCACATCTTTAAAGTTTTTTATGCTAATTGTTCAATGAAAACTTATGTAGTAAAAATATAATTGTCTCTAATTTGTATGATTATGTAGTACTCACGCTTTACATAATTACATGTTTCTATAATTGATATAATTATTATTCTAGTAATGTATTAAAAATATAGTTTAAAAATAAAAAGTTAAAATAGAATCATGTACCAAATAGTTATTCTGTTTTTTCATTATTTGAATAAGAAAAATCAAAATGTGTACCAAACAGTTATTTAAAATCAACTGCAATGATATTTTATAATACAACTATAAAATTATGAGTTATGAAAACACAAAACAGTTTGAGTTGGCTACCAAACACAGCCAATGACATTAAAAATTCTCGCCGGGAAAGAAAAAATAGAGTATTTTTGTCGGTATTATATCTAAAAAAAATATTAATAACTTTCTCAAAGAAAAAATAACTAGTATTTTTGTTGGTAATCAGTTATACCGGTATTTCTTAAATAGAAGAAAGAAGGGTGAAAAGTGGAAGACTAAATTAGAGAAGTGGTGGAAAGGGTAAATTGGGGCTTTTTCTCAGTCTTCTCTTCTTTGACAAAACACCCAAAAGCTGAGACGAGTTTCTCTCTCAACACCTTCGTCGGCCTTGAAATCAAATCAAATCAATTGGGTAAGAATTACATTTCATTTGTTTTCAATCATCTCGCTTGCTTCTCTCAGATTCGATTTCGAGCTTTTCTTTTCTTAATTTTGAATATCAGTTTCTTCAGGAATGGGAAGCCAAGAGAATGTCAAGCATCTCGAGGAGTGCTCTGTCTCCAAGTTGGTTCTCTTCTCTCAACTATAAGCCTCTATTTTCTTCTTGTGTTTATGAAAATATCAACGATTAGCCATAGTATTTGCCTTGTTTAGAAGTTAAAATCGCTTCGTTCTTGTGGATATGTGTCTGTTAGGCAATGCCCAAGAATGTGACTTTCTTAAACCTGTGCTTGTGTACCGCCGGAGGTTGAAGAACGCCGTTTGACTCGTTTTAATTGGGAAACTTCATAAAACATCCCTCAAAACACCATAAATTATTTTATTACACCTCAAAACATTATAATTGAAAATACATCCTTTTTAAATTTTATGTACCAAAATACCTTTTCAAAATATACATATTGTGTCCTGAAAAATGGACATATTGCCTCCTGAAAAATAGAAAAGTCGCGTCCGGAAAAATGGACACAGCTAAGGGTATTTTGGTACATAAAATTTAAAAAGGATGTATTTCCAATTATGATGTTTTGAGGTGTAATAAAATAATTTATGGTGTTTTGAAGGATGTTTTATGAAGTTTCCCTTTTAATTAAGTCCGTTTTATCTAATTATGTCGTTAGGGGCTTTTCGGATTAAATCGTTAAGGGTATTTTAGTCTTTCCGTTATATTTTGTCGAGGATTGACTGTTGAGCATCACTACTTAGGTGCTGACACTTAGCCATCATAGTCTGTTATGTTTTGTTTGGATTATATTCCCTTCGTATCTCGGAGAGCTTCTCGGCCGTGCTCTCGAAGGAAGGTTGTTTGTTGTTCTCGTCGTGAAAATGCCGATTTCTTGTGTTCGAAATAGTAGTTGGAACTTGGAACCTATCAAATTTATCGTCAAAATTCATAAACGGGTGAGTCGTTTCTTTGCCTGCTATTTGTGTTTCCTTGTTAAATCCAATCTCCAAACTTTGCAACTTGGGAGTGAGGGTAGTGAAATGAACAGTCCAATCTTATGCACATCGTAGATTATAATCTTGCGAAAAATTCGGACTAGAAAGCAGAATGAAATTCAGGTTTCCATATTTAAATCCTCCAAAATAGTAGATCTTCATCTTGGTTGCATAAGTGATTATATTAGCCAGTATACATAACCAGATGTACAATATCGTAACTTTTTTGTTGTTGTTGTTTTTTGCAGCGCCCTTGGAACGTGGGTGTTCTCTGTGGCAGGGGCATTACTTGCAATCCCAGTCGGAATCAAAAGAAAATCCTTAGCGCCGCTGGTGTTCTTTGGCACCACTGGAACTATGCTCGACATCATCATGGGAATAAGCGCTTGTGAGAGAGAGCATGCCGAGCGCCAAATGCAGCTATTGGAAGCCCAAGAATCCTCACAAAACGGGTTCTTAGCCGAGAATGAATCTGAGTCTTAGTTCTCAGCAGCATACCTATACCGATACTTTCTAAGTCTGGCTTTTGTTATGCCGGTCGGGTCAATAAGTGCGAACGGCTTTGGTATTGATTTCGAAGTGAACCAGTGAATGCAAAAGCTAGAATTGCCTCTGCGTACAAATTTTCTCTTCTTTCAGGGTTGTGAATTGGTCTCTGAAAATTGACCTTTCCATTGTGTCAGAATATTTTTCTCTCTTCATCTGTCTTCACGAAGTTGATCTAAAATTAGGGGTGACGCCAGATCCGGGTGCTAACTTTTAGCCTTTTTTTCACCTCGGTCCTGGCTTTTTGGGGTTTCTAGAACCGGGCCCTATCTCGGTCCTGATTTTCTTATAACATTTTTATTAACTAGTTAATTTAAGGTAAAAACAGGATTACAGCTACTTCATAAAAAAAAAAAATATATCAAACAATTAGATACAAACCTATATACATGACGTGTTTTTTGTAAATTTAGCTTATGGTTACTTTGGAATGCTGCATTCGTGTGTATATATATATAGACAATATATATGCAAAACAAAACAAAAAATTACGGTTTTAATTGTACAGTTTGGTTCAACGAAACTTTGGGTCCAAAACATGGCATCCGCACAGAGATCACTTCAAACATTCCTTTCTCTCTATCCAAACCTGCGTTGACCGCGACTTCAAATTTCAGAGGACTGTTCTTCCCTCGCTGCAGCAACACTTTCAAGAGGATAATCCAGATGAGATGAAAGTTTGTATCATTTCCAAGGGTCGGCTTTCGCTTCGCACCGAAGCAACCAGAGCTTGAGCCTGCTGAGACGGCACTATCTTGAGACTGAGCATTGCATTTCGGATCATTGCTTCCGGGGTCTTGCTTTTCTCTGAAGCTGGAGTAGACTCGCTCGGCCTTGACATTTCCGAACAAGAGCTCTGCAGCCTTGTTTCGCACAAGAAGAGGCAGGTGTTCGGATTCATCCCACATGTATAACTAAATTTCAAATTCGGTTCAGACTCTATGAGCAAGAGTAGTTTATTGATATAAGAATATTTCTAACAGAAGGAGATAACAAGTTTTTCTACCATGAAAGGCTTGTATATGAAGCTCACTACGTGAAGCCGGTTTGAACTCTCGGAACAGTACAGCGGCGCTGAATCCTGCTCAAGTACAGTCTTTCTGCGTAAAGAAAATCGATATCTTATTCTTATCAATTTAACACCAAAGTGGGGATAGTAAGCACCAAAATGAAAGTTGCAGAGACAAAATTCACCAGAATAAGGTTCCGGGACAAAACATACCAATATCTACCTACAAACATCTAGCCAATGAAATTACCAAAGCAGTTACTCACTCATGGTGGTGGTTCAACGGCGAACCGCATAATTGGCAGCCAGTGCAGATAAGATCGGTTACTAAATCGGTGTCTCCCGATTCATACAACCTTCTGCTGATGAACATCTTATCTTTCTCTTTAACAGACTCGGCACGGTTTCTACTGGTGAATTGAAAGAAGATTTCACCCACAGAAGCGTAAAAGATCGCTTTACACGAATCGGTTAAGCGTGATACTTCTGATAATGAGACATATGCTTTAGATTTTCGCTCCTCGGGAAGTTTCCAGTTTCTTGTAAATTGAACATTCTGCTTGCAAATTTTGTCAGTAATCGCAGAAACTTGCTCGGAAAATATAATATTAAGACCAAAATCCTGCATCCTTTAATCATAATTCAAAATATTAAAATATCGGAAGCTACATGACATCTAGAGTTGAGAAAACAAAATGGCTTTCTCGAAATTTTAAGTAACAATTTGTTGGGTTGTGAAGTCGAATCAAAACCTCTATGGAAACTTAATGAGCGAGGGTATTTTAGGTACTTTAAATGCATTTTTGTGTAGTCCTAATTTTTTTGTGTAAGGCTTGTGGCTGACTTTTATGATGTTTGTAGCACAAAGATAGAGTGTGTGAGGAAAATGATTGTAACACTGGAACTCTGATCAATTTATAATCAGGACGTTTGCAGGTGGCCAACGGACGTAGCTCTCGCACGGATAGCTAACTAACTAACATAATTCTCTGTGTCGCCTTTATTTTTCGTTTTCTGATTCGGGGATTAAAGCTCAATCCTAACACAATCACAGCATGCAGCTGGGTCTACTCAAGCAATTAATTTCAATCACTAAAAGAGCAAAAGAGGAAACTCTATAGAAATTTACAGAACCCGCGAAGCGTACCTGATTGCCGGGCACTGAAATTCTGAAATACGCCGACTCATTTAGTTTCGCCCACTCTATAACCTTCCTCAGCTTGTCTTTTGTAGCGGTCCCAACCCGGCACTCCGCTACTAACTCGTCCACACCTAAAGAGCTCACAAGTCGCAGCAGAAGTCAGAATGGAAAAAAATGTACTCCGAATTGGAATTTCATATACTTGTGTCGAGAAACTATGGCTTCAAACTAATCCGATCTTGTTCAAACTCGAAAACCAGTCACCGACGAGCGAAATTCACGTAGCAAAAGAAACTCCAGTACATTAAAGATTGCACCTTTTGAGAGGAGCGAGTGATGAGACTGGATCAGGGGAAGCACGGAAGAACAGTGGACGGTTCTGCCCTCCAGTACATCTCCATACTTGGTGATCTTCACATCTGAAGGAACAGGAAGATGAGATTTCAGAGCAAATTAGGGAAAGAGAAGAAGAAGTGTAAAGCATACTCTGCAAGAGAACAATGTCGCCGGCGGAGACGGCGGTGGACGGTCCGATTTGGCTGTGCCAGAGGGAGACGGGGAAGTAGGGCCTCGTATCGTCGCCGACATGGACGTCACTCCTCGCGACCTCGCCTTTGCTCCATGATTTGAACTGTGGAATTTCGCCGGTTTACGATTGAAAATTGAGAGAGAGAGAGAGAGAGAGAGAGAGAGAGACCTGAAGGGGATTGGAACGGTGGACGAAGACGAGAAGCTGCACGAGATCGCCGGCGTGAAGATTGGCGGCGGAGAGATCGATGAGGGGTCCGTACCATCCAACCACCGACGCCATTCCCAATCGCTCAAGCTTTTTGGCGCCAAATTCTTACCTTTTCGTTTCATCGGCGCTTCTCATATACTTTCAGTCTGCACCGAGGTTCTTTAAGAAAAAAAAAATAGTTTATTAATTTTTCGTAAGAAAAAGATAAGAGTAAAATAGTTTATTAATTTTTCGTAAGAAAAAGATAATTAATAAGGGCGAGTATAGTTATCGGGTTAAAATTCTTGTAACTAAGTGGTACGAAATGTCTAATTTTGTGTCAAATTTTTTAAAAAATGTCCATTTGTGAGAATAAAAAATATAATCGTAAATTATGACATTTTTGTTGTACAAGTGGGCAATCTTTAACAAATTTATTTTGATTAATTTAATATTTAGTTGCTACTTGAGTACCAAGTTGCTTAGGGTAATTTTGGTATTTACATAGATCGCTGTCCCTATATAAAGCACCTATTGTCTTGTATTTTGAATCACTCCAATTTCAATTCATAAAGAATTTCTCTCATCTCTTGTTCATTGCTTCTCTTGTATTATATATAATAATATATATACACGTATAAAAGAGAGTCAGTGAGAGTGCAAAACAAGTGGGAAGTGTGGCTTTTTAGGATTGTGTGGCAAAAGTTTCATATCATTTGGAACTAATATTTGGTATCATAGCGAGATTGTTGGTGTCGTTGTCAGGTCTCTTGAAAGTCTTAGTATGCTATGTGGTTGCGGTTCCGACTAATCTTCCACATCATAAACGAATTTCTTGAGATTTTATTATGTGAGTTTTTTTTGTGTCAAGGTGTTGCCAACACAATGGGTGATCTCCAAGTCGTCGGAGGAACCAAGAAACTCAACAGCAACAACTACAACACATGGCAACATGCATGATGTCCTATTTGCAAGGGAACGACCTATGGGAGGTCGTCGGCGAAAGCGAAACTACGCCGACGGAAGAAGATGCTAACGGCACCCTACGCAAATGGAGAATCAAAGCAGGCAAAGCGATGTTTGCCATGAAGACTACCATTGAAAAAGAGATATTGGAGCACATTCGGGACGACAAGACGCCCAAAGAAGCATGGGAAACGTTCACGACGCTTTTCTCAAAGAAGAATGATGCGAGGCTACGACTCTTGGAGAATGAGCTACTATCGATCTCACAACGCGACGTGACGATTGCGCGGTATTTTCACAAGGTCAAGTCGATATGTCGTGAGATTAGCGATCTCGATCCGAAGTCTGTCATCGGAGAGGCTCGTATGAACAGGATCATCATTCACGGCTTGAGATCGGAGTACCGAAGCTTCGTGATTGTTGTACAAGGATGGCCCGTTCAACCATCACTTGTAGAGTTTGAGAATTTTCTAGCAAGCCAAGAAGCGATGGCTAAGCAGATGGGAGGCGTCACAGTGAAGAATGAAGAGGAGAAGCACATCCTGCTAACGCGTGAAGAATGGGTAGCCAAATAGAAGAAGAGTCATGGAGCTGAGTCTTCTTCAAGCTCGTCGAGTCGTGGCAGGTACGGCGGAGATAGCCGAGCACGTGGTAGAGGCCGAGGACGAGGGCGAGTTCGTGATATGCGAGGTCGCGGCAGTAGCTCACCCCGCCAGGAAGGCACCACGGCCCGAAGAGACAAGAGCACAGTGAAGTGCTACAATTGTCAGAAGATCAGGCACTATGCATCGGAATGCCGCAGTAGGAAGAACATCGACGAAGCGAATCTGACAAGCTTCCACGAAGACGAGCAAATTCTGATGTTCGCCCAGCAAGAGATGGACGTTGAAGTACGGAGAGAGAAGGAGACGAACGTCGAATGCGAGACTAACGCTGAGCCCGGGCGAGAACCGGTCAGAGAGAAGACCGACCTGGAGGAGCCAGTCGACGTGAAGTCGAGCCCGGAGCCCGAGCTGATGATGGCCGAGGAAAGGCCCAACTCGAAAAAGATGACCGAAGAGACGGTCATGCTTATCGAGGACAAGGTTATTGCAAACCTCCTCGTAGACGGAGAGAAGAATGTTTATACCGATGTCTGGTACTTAGACAATGGTGCGAGCAACCATATGACGGGAGACCGAGCTAAGTTTAAAGAGCTCGACGAGAAGATAATAGGGAGCGTGAAATTCGGCGATGAATCAATCGTCGAAATCAGAGGCAGAAGGTCCATTCTGTTCCAGTGCAAGAACGGAGACCAACGCCTACTGACCCAGGTGTACTACATACCGAAGCTGAAGAGTAACATCATCACCCTTGGTCAGATGAAGGAAGTCGGCACTACGGTTGTGATGGCCGACTCATACCTGAAGATGTGGAACCAAAGCGGCGCCCTGTTGATGAAGGTGAAAAGAACGCCAAACAGGTTGTACAAGATACTCCTAGAGACGGGTCAACCCGTCTGCTTAATAGCGTCTCTAGCAGACCCAGCTTGGTTGTGGCATGCACGACTTGGGCACGTAAACTTCTACACGCTCAAGATGATGGGAGAGAAGAAGATGGCCTTTAGGGTACCAAAGATCGAACACCCCAACCAGCTCTGCGAATGCTGCATGGTCGCGAAACAGGCAAGAGTGCCATTTCCGATCAAGGCCAAGTTTCGAGCAGAGTGACCCCTCCAACTGGTGCATGCTGACTTGTGTGGTCCAATTACCCCGGCCACCCTAGCCGGCAATAAGTACTTCTTCTTACTTGTTGATGATTACAGCCGATGGATGTGGGTCTATACGCTCAAGGAGAAGAGTAAAGCCTTTGAGGTCTTCAAGAAGTTCAAGAGGCTCGTGGAGAACCAGTCAGGACATAGACTGAAGACCCTGCGAACAGATCGAGGTGGCGAGTTCACATCTCAGAATTTTGAGGAGTACTGCGGAGAATAAGGTGTAGAGCGACACCTCACCTCACCGCACCATACACGCCCCAACAGAACGGCGTGGTGGAGAGAAGAAACCGAACTGTGATGGACACAGCAAGGAGTTTGCTGAAAAGCATGCAAGTTCCGGCGAGATTTTGGGGAGAAGCAGTACGACATGCAGTCTACATGCTGAACCGTCTACCGACGAAGGCGCTAGGCGAACGCACCCCTTACCAAGCATGGAAAGGGAAGAAACCTCATCTGGAGCATTTGAAGGTGTTTGGGTGCACCGCACATGTGAAGATTGTGGGATCAAACCTCAAAAAGCTCGATGATCGGAGTCAGCCGATGGTGTACCTTGGCACCGAAGAAAGGAGCAAGGCACAGAGACTCTACGACCCCCGACGCGGAAAAGCGCATGTAAGCAGAGGCGCCGTGTTTGAAGAGGAGAAAAAGTGGGAGTGACGAGACGAAAACGGAGAGCCGGAATAGAACTCGGTGGAGTTATACTCGAAGAGGAAAAGGCGATCGAGCAGGAAGAAGGAGAGAATCCCTTCCAAGGACTAGCAACGCCCAGTTCGCCTGGAACCAGCACGACAGGAACCAGCTCACCGCCAGGCTCGCCTAACCCAGGACAGGAATGAACACCCCGATCCCAATGACAGCTAGTTTGGGAGGAACCAGCTCGGGTGACTCGTCGATCAAGGACGGACCAAGAGGGTTCTGTACCCTGTATGACGTCTATGAAGAAGCGCGGGAGATTGATTTGAGCCCAGAGGAGCTCCTACTGGTTAGTGAAGAGGAACCAACCAGCTATCGTGAGGCAGCCACCGAGAAGGAATGGCAGAAAGCGATGGAGAGGGAGCTTGAGTCAATTGAGAAGAATCAGACATGGGAGCTAGTCAACCTTCCAAAAGGTCACAAGTCCATTGGTCTGAAGTGGGTTTACAAGCTCAAGAAGGACTCAGAAGGCAAGGTTCTGAAGCACAAGGCCAGATTGGTCGCAAAGGGCTACGTGCAGAAGCATGGAGTAGACTTTGAAGAAGTTTTTGCTCCAGTGGCCAGACTCGACACAGTCAGGCTGATCATAGCCCTCGCAGCTCACCGAGGCTGGAAAATCCATCACCTAGACGTCAAATCGGCGTTTCTGAATGGCGAACTGGAAGAAGAAGTCTACGTAGCTCAACCGGAAGGCTTCATCGACAAGACCGCAGAGCACAAAGAGAACAAGTTGTCAAAAGCTCTTTATGGCCTTTGACAAGCACCACGAGCATGGAACACTCGACTCGACAGGAGTATGAAAAGTCTTGGTTTCAAGAAGTGTTCCCAGGAGCAAGCGGTCTACATGAGGAACTCAAGAGAGGAGGCCCTCATCGTCGGTGTGTACGTCGACGATCTGATCATGACTGGATCCAGTGCAGGAGGCATTGATGGATTCAAGAAGCAAATGATGAAGGAGCTCGAGATGAGCGACCTCAGACTACTTTCATACTACCTTGGCATCGAGGTCGATCAGAAGAATGAATGCGTCATGCTGAAGCACTCGGCTTACGCAATGAAAATCCTGAAGCAGTTCAAGATGGCGGACTGCAACCCGAGCAGGTATCCGATGGAACCAAAGTTGAAGCTCGGGAAAAATACATAAGGAACCCCGGTGGATCCCACGGAGTACAGACGTGTCGTCGAGTGTCTCAGGTACCTAACCCATACCCGACCGGAAATCTCATATGCAGTTGGCATAGTAAGTCGTCACATGGAGAAGCCTACCGGTTTACACCAGCAGGCTGTGAAGCACATCCTTCGTTATGTAAAGGGAACGACGAGCTACGGGATACAGTTTGGACGAGAAAGTGGAACAGAAGAACTAGTCGGTTTTACCGACAGTGATCTAGCCGGTGATGTCGATGACAGAAAGAGTACCTCAACGGGAATCTGATCACCTGGCAGTCACAAAAGCAGAAAATTGTGGCCTTATCGTCTTGCGAAGCGGAGTTTATGGCAGCGACCGCAGCAGCATCTCAAGCATTATGGCTCAAAAATTTATTGAGCGAAGTGACTGGAGCAGAGCAGAAGCCAGTGACTCTCTACGTCGACAACAAGACTGCGATCGCACTGATGAAAACCCCGGTTTTTCATGGACGCAGCAAGCACATTGACACTCGCTTTCACTTTATTCGCGAGTGTGTGGAAAACCGGGAGATAATCGTTGAGTTTGTCAGCACGAAAGAGCAACGTGCCGACATACTCACTAAAGCCCTAGCAAGAGTCAAATTCGGGGAGATGCGAGATTTGCTCGGCGTGAAGAACCCCGAAACACGTCAAGCTTACGGGGAGAATATAATCATAAGCCATGATGTTTTTGTTGTGCAAGTGGGCAACCTTTAGCAAGTTTATTTTGATTAATTTAATATTTAGTTGCTACTTGAGTACCAAGTTGCTTAGGGTAATATTGGTATTTACATAGCTCAGTGTCCCTATATAAAGCACCTATTGTCTTGTATTTTGAATCACTCCAATATTAATTCATAAAGAATTTCTCTGATCTCTTGTTCATTGCTTCTCTTGTATTATATATAATAATATATATATATATATATATGTACACGTATAAAAGAGAGTCAGTGAGAGTGCAAAGCAAGTGGGAAGTATGGATTCTTAGGATTGTGTGGCAAAAGTTCCAAATCATTTGGAACTAACAAAAAATACACACAATGAGCATTTTTTTAAAGGTTTGATACAAAATAAGCATTTCGTTCAAATACGCGATTTTCAGATCGGTCATAGCAGAGAAAGGCACTTTGGGTGAGAGAATAACCTAGAAATACACAAGGACGAGATTTTGGGTCGAGTTTATGTGTAGAATATGGTCTAAGCCAAGGGTAGCAGAGACAAGCGAAGACCCGAAGTTTCGCGGGATCTGGTGCTTTGGAAAAAAGTTTCTCAAATGAAGAAATATTTTTCAGATTAGGTTTTGGCATGCGGTTAATAAGGAACACGGCCGTACGTGGTGAAGGCATAAGGCCAAAATTTGGTGGGGATTGACGCTTGGTGAAGTAGCGTCATTCCCGTGTCAACGATATGGCGATGACGACGCTCAGAGAATCCATTGTGTTCTGGAGTATGCGGCGGAGTAGTAAGGTGAGTGATGCCGTGTGTGGCCAACAAAGAACGAAGAGCAAGGTATTCACCGCCGTTGTCTGAGAAAACTGTCTTAATGGTTTTACGAAAATAATTTTCGACAAGATTCTTAAAGGCGACGAATGTGTTGTGAACATCAGATTTCCTACGAAGGGGATATAACCAGATATACTTAGTGAAATGATCAACAAAGATAACGTAGTATTTATAACCATCTGATGAAAGAATTAGAGAGGTCCAAACATCAGAAAATATCACATCAAGAACACAAGAGGATGTTATAGTGGAATCAGAAAACGATAACTTGCTACTTTTATTGATATGGCACGAATTACACGAGAAATTTCTGATTTTAGTGCAGCGAAAAGAAAATATTCAAAGACGACAAAATTTGACAAAAAATCTTAAGAGATGGGTGACCGAAACGACTGTGCCAGATAGAGATAGAATCGGAGACTGAAGACTGAAGACTTTGATGTGGTGAGGGCAGTGATTGACCATGCTAGGTGTGGCCAGAGGTAAATACCATCCTTAAGCAGACCCGTTACTATTATTTCGCCAGTTCTCCGATCCAGCACCTGAAAACAAATATCATCAAACACGACACGCACACGGTTAGTGGTACAAAGCGTCGCAACGGAGACGAGATTAAGAGCCATTGACGGCACATGAAGAGCATGATCCAATTTCAATGGCCTCGTATTTGACGGTAATTCTAAAGAACCAGTATGTGCAATGGAGAGGCGCTTACCATCACCGATTTCGACCTCATCAGTACCTTTGTATGGAGAGTGAAGCGAGAGGTTGGCCAAGTCGGTGGTGATATGATGAGTAGCACCATAATCAACTGCCCAAGAAGAGCTGGTTGGTTTAGTTGTGACCGTGTGAGCTTGTGGATTAGTGTTAGTAGGGCGTGTCGTTCGAGGGGGAATAGATTCCCAAGTTGATGCTGGAAGCAGCGAGCATTGACGAGCACCGTGGCCGACTTCACCACAAATTTGACATTTACCAAGGTATGGTTTAGTGCACGTTGATGGAGCATGCACCCATTGCTGAGATGGAGCAGTGAGGGACGACCCAGTGGTGGAGGGTGCAGGAGACCGAGCCTTTGGCTTGCGAGCACCCGAGTTTGTCCAAAACGCCGTAGCCGGCTCAGCTGGAGATCGAGCACTCGTTGTGGTGATCAGGATTCGTAATTGAGCTTCATAGTTGAGGAGCTTTTCGTACAGTTCATCGAATTAAATTGGTGTGTCACGAGCCTCAATTGCATGAGCCAAAGAAGAGTAAGATTCATCAAGACCACGCATGATTCGAATAGAGAGTTCGTCGAAATCCACTGTGACATTCATCAAAGCTAATGTGTCAATTGTGGTTTTGATATTTTGTAGATATTCAGTGATTGATCGCGAGCCTTTTTTCGGTGCAGCAAGCTGGTTACGAAGTTGCATTATTCGGCCACGAAAAGGTGCCGCATAGGTTTTCTCAAGGATACACCACGCATCCCGACAAGTCTTGGCGGCGGAAATAAAATTGATAAGGGTGGGTTGAAGAGAGCCGATGATTGCGTTTAGAAAAAGTTGGTCTTGTCGAATCCACCAAAGATATTCAGGGTTCGGTGACGGAGCAGTCGAGCCGGAGACGGTGACCGTGGCGGTAGGACACAGACGGGAGCCGTCAACGAAGCCAAGGAGATCATAACCAATCAGCAGCGAATTAAACTGTAATCGCCATGCTGAATAATTGGTACTCGATAATTTCAAAGGAGCCTGTGCACTTACGTTGAGAACGGTGAGGCCCGGAGCGGCAGCGGCCATCGACGAAGACACCAAGTTGTGGGTCACAGATGATGCCGAAGATATAAGGTTTTCGGTGGTTCTGTCAGTGGCTTGCTCAGTGGCCATCGTCGAGTAGAAAGACGGTCAGGAGCAAGACGATCAAAGCGAGCAGCGGAAGAGATACAGGGGACGCACAGGAAAACACGCCAGAGAGGAAGGAGAATCAATGGCGACTGGAACCCTAAGAGTGAATGTTAATGCTCTGATACCATATTATGGTAATGCGCATGATTATTATTAATGAGGTTGGGGTATATATAATACCAACCAAGGATATTACAGTAATTACACAAATAATATATATATACTCTAATAACCACATCAAAGCAATTTTGGTGGTATCTCTCGCTCACTCATCTTGTTTTGTGTCAGGTTCTAGGACATAATTGGTATATATATATATATGTGTGCGCGCGCATTTTGTAGGACATGTTCATCGGTGGAAGTGAAACTACGTCATCGACTTTGGAGTGGATGATGGCCGAGCTCATGAGAAAGCCAACAATCATGAAGAAAGTTCAGCAAGAGATCAGAAGAGTAGTGGGTAATAAGGCAAAATTGAGACGGAGGACATCAAAAAAATGGATTACTTGAGATGCGTCGTCAGAGAGACCCTAAGGCTTCATCCACCGACGCCGTTTTTAATTCCCCGTGACACAACTGCGAGCGTTACGGTCGGAGGGTTTCACATCCCGGCGAGGACGAGAGGGTTTATCAACGTGTGGGCTATCCAAAGAGACCCGAAAGTGTGGGACAACGCAGAAGACTTCATTCCAGCAGAGAGGTTTGGTAACAACTCCGTAGATGTCAAAGGACAAGATTTCGAGTATATACCGTTCGGCGCCGTAAGGTGAGGATGTCCAGGCATCGCCTTCGGTCTCGCTAGTACGGAATATTCGATCGCCAATGCTTTGTACTGGTTCGACTGGGAATTACCTAGCAAGATTTAACCTATGGAAGTGGACATGAGTGAAGTTTATGCACTCGCCACTCTCAATCTTATAGCAAAACCCTACTTCCCTTGAATAAAATTGGTATTATTTTGTATTTATTGCTTAATTTTATGATTTTCTTTGTTGCCAAATAATATGTTGTGTTCGTAAACTATGCTATCAATAAATTATCGATTACATTTTTTTTTTGGTAAAAAAGTATCGGGTCACGAGTGATATTCACAAAAACTTTAGAAGATACCAAAAGCCCTCACAATATAATAAAATAAAGGGTAAATTAGGAAAATATTCATTTTTGGCTAAGATTTAAAAAAAATGTTCATTTTTAATCATGGTTATCATAACCACCAACAAATTGAAATATGGACTAATATGCCCTTCCAATTAACTCACAATAATTTTAAATTAGTTTTTGTAATTAAAATTAAAAAATAATTTTTTTCCTCAAATGTAGCAAACTAAATAAATTAAAATTAATCTTTCTTATTTTAATGATTAAACAAATATTACTCTAATTATTCTTCCCTATTTTAACGTTTGTAACAAATCCTATTTTTGATTTTTTGATCCCTATAATCAGTATTTTAAAAATAAAATTTCAAATTATTTCTCTGCATTTTACAAATCTGTAATTATATTTACGTAACTACATTTACGATTCTATATTTACGATTCTGTATTTTCAGTAAATAAATTTACGAAATTTTGATAAAACTGTAGCTATAAAACTGAAAATGTTGTTACGAAATTTCAATGTAACAATGAAACTGTAATTATATATACGAAGCTTGTACAATATTTACAAAGTTAATTTTGTATCTATAAATACGAATCCGTAACTATAAATACAAAATTAAACCCTTCATCGACCTCATACTCGTCACGATCTCTTCCACACCCCCGACCTCACCGGGGATCCTCGGTTCATTTGATTTTGTAATTTCAATTATGCATTCCTAACGAAAATATTACCACTGTAAAATCATGTAAAACCACTCCAAAACGTGTAAATATATTTACGAAATTCTTAAAACTGTAAATAAATTTACAGTTACGAGCGAGAGTTTGGCGAGGATGATTGCGCCGCGAATCACAGTCGCCACCTCCTTTCTGCACTTCACTCTGATCCCAACCTAGTTGGCCGAGTCGCCAACGACGATGAAGGCCTTGAAGCAAGTGGAGGTAGATCTGATCCATGGAGGTGATTTTTTCCTCCTTCACGAGGCGATCGAGCTTTGTGACCGAGACCCACTTCTCCGCCTCCTTGCAACGGCCAGCACCGCAGTGACGGCCTACGCGGCCAAGGTCGCCTCCTCGGGCGCCACACCCACGTTCGCCGAAGCCACGCCCGAAGTCGCCGCGCTCTCCACCCCATGGAGGTGATTTTGTCCTCCTTCATGAGGCGGCCGAGCTTTGTGACCGAGAGCCACTTCTCATCCTCCTCGCAACGGCCAGCACCGCGGTGACGGCCTCCGCGGCCACGGTCGCCTCCTTGGGCTCCGCACCCACGATCGCCGAAGCCACGATCGAAGTCGCCGCGCTCCCCACCCGAATCCGACGATAGTGGTCAATTCGATGAAGGAAATTTTCAACCATAATTTTTTAGGATAATTTGATTTTGAAAATTAAAATATATAATTAATATGCAAAAATAAGAATATAATAAATATTTTTTTGGGATAATTTGGTTTTAAAAATTAAAATATATGATAAATAATTAATATGCAAAAATAAGTAAATATAATAAATATTAAAGTTAATATGGCCCAATTTTTTTTTACAAATAAGTAAAGATGAATTGTTTAAAAGTATGGACAAACCTTAGGTGATTTTTTAGTATATCTTGAGTTTTTCTTAGAATAAAATCACATACAAAACTTCTAATAGAAACCCTCATATTATATCACATCTTCGTACAAAAGTCTCATAATAATATATATATATATATATATATATATATTTTTAAAAAGAATAATTTATTTTCACTCGAAGTCATGGAAATTATTAGGCCAGGTCTGATAAACTAACAGTGTATCATCTAAACAAAAAATTGCGTAATAAATCAACACTAAATAATTAAACATACTAATAAACTAAAATCATGGCATTGTCATATATATTAAGGTAAGTCACAATTATTTCACATCAGAAAATCAGATGTATTATGTCTTAACAATTTCAACATAAAACCGAACCTTCAAGAACACCCAAAACCAAAAACTCATTGGGCTTCGAACAAACTCTGGTGTTGAAGAGGCATTGGATATATGGAAATTGGCTCAATAAAAACAAGACCCTATTTCCACTAATAAGCAGCTTCCGGTTAAAAAAGAGCAAGCTACTATGGCCCCAATGCCACAACAAAACCCGAGACTTTAAACGCCTACTTTCAAGTCTCAACTATCCACTGCTTTTGTGTATATCTACACCGGGCTCTGACTCCCCGGCTTACCTGCCACGTTCCTTTCCGTCTTTCCCGCACCCAATTTCAGCAGAGAAATACGAGCTCATATAAAGCCTCGCCCCTATATCGATTGCTTCGCGATCCCCCCCAATGGCATGGAGTACGACGGGAATTTTTGAAAACGTCCGGAGAGTGAGAGGGAAAACTGGTGGATCGAATTCGGGTTCCAGGGACAGTTTCGTGAAGTCACATGTATTGACCACCAAGGCAGCATCCTCCATCGGCCTCCACTTACCAGAGCGCCGGTAACAAGGGTATAGGCTAAGCACCAATGTGGATGTAGCTTCGAGCCACTCCGCCTTCAAGCCTTCGACTTCATCGTAATATATTCTCCGTTCGATCTGCAGTAAAATTTATGATACCATCAAATTAATAAAATATAAAAGAGATGTAGTAGGAATATGAATTTCGGATTTCTTTGACGCTACAGATGAGTCCAAAATCTTACGGCAAACTTCTGAACATAAATGGACATGAATTTCGGTCCCAATCCCACAACTCGAGCTTCGGAAAAGAAAGCCTGCAGAAGAATGAAAGGACACCCGCAACATAAGCACAGACTAAGACTAACAGTGATATCATATCAAAGAAACAAGAAATAAAAAATTCCTTTGATATAAAGAATGTCTCCTAACTACAAAATTTTCTAACTCGTTTTACGTTACAAAAATGATACAACAGAAAAACTCACTTGTTTCCTCCGCAGCAGGTCCCACATATAGACCTTATTGCACGCATCCGCCACACGCTTACTGGCTAGCTTCCTATCGTTAAAGTAAATAGCCATGCCAGCAAGTAACCCTGCCCATGGAACTCTATGCTTAAGCGCAGCAGCGGATAATCCATCCCGTCCTTCCTGGGACTCGGCGACACCCTTTTGAAAAACAAGGCCAGTGAAACATTTTTTCATACTTTTCTGACCCTTTTTAAAGTTAAAGTTTTTCTCAGCCTCGATGACCGCAGCCAGTATCCGATGCACGACAATATCAGGATAACAGCGAAGAGGCGAAGTGAAATGAGTATAGCAAGGAACAGAAAGACTATAATGACCCCATCTGTCCTTGGCTTCCTTGGAATCGCCGGTACAAAAGTAACTTGCCAGCTGCATAGGCTTGGCAGCATAGCCGAGAAGAAAATCAAAGAGGTCCGAATCGTCCTTAAGCTTTTCCCCAATTGCCTGCAGCGAGAGATGGAACTTTCCTGAAGAAGAAGTATCCAAATCTAACCCGTGTTTCCTGCAAAACCCTTCAAACTCCTTGAGTTTCCTTGCTTTCGGCGCAGGGTGTTTCCTCAACAACGCTCTATCAGGAAATGCCCTGCTTATTATTTCAGCCACTGTTTTATTTGCCAGAAGCATCAACTCCTCCACTAGAAAGTTTGACGCATTTCGCTCCGTCAGCGTACTGTCGTAAGGATGTCCATCGTCATCGAAAAGAAAAGAGATTTTGGAGCTTTCTAGCACTAGCGCCCCGTTATTGAATCTCTTCTCCCTCAAGATTTTGGAAATTTCATATAGGTCCTTGACTGAGTTGACCACATCACGCCACTCAAAATCACCATGCAATGAAGTGTATTTATCACCCGAAGTCAACGTCCCATCAATAATCTCTTGTGCTTTTTCGTATGAAAGCTTGCAACATGATCTTATCACAGTGCGTCCAATCCAACGGTCTGTGACATCCCCAGCCTGGTTGACGTCCAAAAACACGGAAAAGGCAAGCCTATCCGCACCTGGATTAAGGGAGCCTAGATTCTCTGAAAGCAATGAGGGCAGCATCGGTAGTTTCCTTTTCAACATGTACACACTTGTTGAACGAATCTCAGCTTCTTTATCCAGGTGTGTGTCAGGTAAAACAAAATACGACGCATCTGCAATGTGGATACCCACCCGGACTATACCATCAGACAGCCTTTTAATCGAGAGAGCATCATCCAGATCGGTTGCAGTGCAAGGGTCGATGGTAAATATGCACAAGTTCCTCAGATCCCTTCTTGCTTCAAGTTCTTCACGGGGAATCTCCCAAGGAAGCTGTGGAACACAGGCTAAAGATTTCGGAGAAAATTCATCGGTACAAATCTCATTTCCAGTAAGGATTGCACTAATGTGTGAGTTGATCTCGTAACCCGGACCAAGAGTGTCTGAGATACAGGCCTGAGGAGCAAGACTTTCTTCACTCCAATGGTCAATTCTGGCAGCAATTAACTCTGTCTCGAGCGTGATGTCGCCCATTTCCAATCTTTTCTTCACGCATTCAGGTAATCCTACCATGAGGACTGTCATTGATGGAAACCTCGGGTCGTTTGGCATAAGCTTGATAAAATCAAGACTCTTCTTTGTAACCAAATTCTTGAGATTAAGAAACCCAATCACAGCATCTCGACGAGAAGATTTTTCAATGACAGCTACGATCTTGCCGGTTGGTCGTTTTAACGGAAATGAATTAATCATCGAACAGAATTTCTCTATTGCATTTCCAGCACCGTTTAGTCCACTAGAAGAACCCGATGAAGGACCTGCATTGTTGTCTTTTGATGGTCCAGGATGCCCGGAATGATTGTATTCTGTGAACCTGTTATCCCTTTTAGAAAGAAAATCCTTCTCAAATTTGTCTTCCAAATTGGCACTAGCCATGTCACTACACTCCGTGTATAGCTTAGAATCCTCAGGCTGTACAGAGTCATTAAGAGTAACAGTTGCGCCTTTCATTCCTGTCCATAATGACACCGGATCAACCTTGACGGCTACAATGTCACCTTCCACCTACAAAGAATGAGTCATTCATATATTTCGTAGCTACATATCTATAAATAAACCTCCAAAATATAATTATGATTTACTATAAAACTACAGAGATATAAGCGCAATAACGGCATATTATGAGATTTTTTAGAGGCCTTCACATGAAGAAAAATAGTAGCCGATAAGTGAACTTTGAAATGAGAAACAAACCACAAGGAAAGCAATTAATTGACGGAGACTGTTAAAAATTCTCAAAACAGTTATACGAAAAAAGCTAAGAGATTTAAAAAACAACGCCAAAATGGAACACTGCCCAAACTTAGAAATTAGCACATACACGTCGGACTAATAAAACCATCAGGCACCAAATGAAAAAAAAAATGCCAGACTTACAGCTCTATTTTGGGAAGGAACTCCACTGATGAGTAAATCTGTAGGCACTCCGTCGATTGCGCAATACGCCTCAAGTCTATTGTGAGCGTTGACACGAAAAAAGGCTTTAAAAACATCGCCTTTCTGTCATTTAACAAACAAAATGGTGTTAAAAAAACGTGTCATTTTCTTAAAAATGATAACATATAAGACCTGGAGCCAGACTCACCTCCAATGCCTCGCTTACAACTTCCTTGGGCCAGTGCGGAGCAAAATACTGGTTCCGGTTACCACCGCCCGTCTTACTAAGAGAGCCTAAATCCCTGCCCATGCTTGAGTTTGACGCTCCTTGCGACGTGGCCGAAGAACACGGTTTTGCAACTGGCTTCGCCCCAGAACAAGAAGCACGGGGATTTCGAGTATGAGAGCTTAGCCTATTCTCCGAATTGGATGAGCCGGTCGGGGGTTTCTCCACCAATAGAAGCTTGGGTTCTCCTGATGTAGATGCCAGCTCCAAATTATTCTGTTCTAGGGATGTTAGCACAGAGGTTTCTCTACCATTCTTCGAGCTCCCCGATGCCTCCAAGGGCATTTCAGTAACTGCTGATTTCCACGGCCATGGAAAACAAGAGAGATTAGTTCAAAATCCATTAATAGAAACCAAGATTCACGCAGCTACAAAGGGCATAAAAGGAACAAAATCAACAATATCAGTTGAATATCAACGAATCGATTCTTTAACCCAGAAGCACGCATCAAATACCTACACCGAAACCCTAAAGATAAGCTTAACAAGATCCCATTTCAGACAAAGATGCAATCTTAAAAAGAAATCGAAAGAGAAGAAACCTGAGGAAGAAGCGGCGGTTTTGGCGTTGGGTCGGCGACTAGATCGGCGAGTCTTTCTCTTGTCCTTGTCGCCATCATCGGCCACATGCCTTGCTGAGCCGAACTTCATAATCCTAACGTGTGTGTATATTTTTCAAAATAGATATTGAAAGAAGAAAGAATTCGGGGAATGAATGAGGATCTTCCGATTGGGAAAAAATAAATCGGAAGAGCCAGATTGAGAATACGAAGATCTTCTTGAAGGGGAAGAAGAAGAAGAAGTTAGGGTTAGATGTGGAGTGGAGTGGTGGAAGGAAGGAGAGAGAGAGAGTGATTGGTCGGCGAATAGAGTACGCCGACTCTTTCGATTCCTGTCCTTGCTTCCCAACAACTTGCTTTATTTTCTTCTTCTTTTTCTTTTTTCTTTTTATTATTTTAATCGAGTAGTTACCATTAATGCCCTTTAATTTTGGATGTTTGTATTGTATCCTCTTCCTTAAGAAAATAAAATATTTAGCACATGTAGAAACTAGAAAGACTCTGAAACAATTAATACTTTAAAGGGAAAACTGCACCAATAAATAAAATTCAGGGGCATTTCTGTAATTACTCTATTTCTCGGTGTCGACTGTTTAGTTTTTTTTTTTTTTTTTGTTTGGTGTGTCGACTGTTTAGTTGGTGCGAGGGAGTTAGAGCGTGCGATCCATGGACATCGTGACACGTGTCCAAAATTTCTTAGGTGATTGTCACATTAAAAAAATTCAAGTAATTGGGTGTTCTTTGAATTTTATGTTGAAATGAGTTTTATAGGAGAATAAAAAATAAAATAAAAAAAAAAGTCCTGAATGTGCATGATTTTGTTAATTTCTAACGTAAATTAGTGTTCACGTTATATGCACATGAAAATAAAAGGTATAGAATTGTGGGAAAGAAGAGAAGAATACAAGAACGAAAACCGAAAGAACAAAAAGCCAAAACATAATAGCTATGTCTTATCTCTAAGCTATCAACTTCGAGAAAAAGAGAGTTGGAGATTCTAGCGGGCTGCTCGGGCCCGAGCAAGGGGTGGGCTTGACCGTGCAGGCCGAAAGCTTGAACCATTGGACCTTTTTTTTTTTTAGTTATTTTAAAAAATACTTATTTTGTGTCAAAGGTTTAAGAAAAATGCTTACTGTGTGTATTTTTTACTCTCACGCATGAGCATTTTTCTTTAGCCTTTGACACATAATGGACAGTTTTTACAATTTCTCTTTTTTTAAAAGTATTTGTTAAAATTTAAATACGTTGCTAGTTCGATCGAACTTATGCACTGGGCTCAAACACCAAGCTAATCTTTATTTTAGTGCCAAAACACTATCTTAATCTCACCTATATCTATATTTATTTTCTTTTACGGGATGTTGTTTTGGTAGACAAAACCGTACATAGTTCATATTGGCAACTAGAGTTGTGGGTCACGATCCCACGACCCGTCGCGACGAGCATCGCCAAAATCGCCAAGAAGTTGGTCGCGACGCATCGCGAGGAGCTTCCTCGCGATTTCTCGCGACGTTGCGAAAAAGGAGGGCCATTCAAAGCTTTTGTTCCCTTCGCAACGCACAATCCTGACCGTCCATAGCTTCTTGAGGATCGCCCTCCCCTCGCGTCGCGATTTACAGCCATCGTCGCGACGAATCGCCCTCGCGCGTCGCGAGAAATCGCGAACTCCTCAACATGGTCGCGACGCATCGCGAGGACATGATTCGCATCGCCACTTTCACCTCCATTGGCAACAGTGTAACATTGTTCAACAAAAAAAAAAGGAACAAACCAAGCTTTTTTGGCCGACTGATAACTCCATTACACGACTCTTGTAGAAGTTATAAATGTATTAGGTTCAATCTTAATGCGGCGCAAAAAAATACATGTTCATATGTAAATTTTGTCAATAATATCGGTTGTAATTATTATGAATATTCTCGTAACACGAATAAATCTTATAATCTTCACAAATAACGTTACTTGTGTATAAAAAAAATAAATTATTAAAAGCTACATCAATACCGGAAAATGACTGTTTCTAAAGAAACGACATGATATCAAGGACCCAAGAGATGAAGTAAAACGGCATGAAAATAATGACAGCCATAAGTAGTTTTCAACTATAAAACCACATATTCTTCAAAGAAAAAAAAAACTATAAAACCACATAGAACAGAAAAGACAACAAACAGATAAAACGAGAAATATTGTAGTTTAACGACACAAGAATGCTAATCCAAATGATAGTGACCTTAAATGTTGGAAAACGATTTAAAATGACAGTAACGGGTAAATTTAATTTGTTTAGAAGTTCAGGCTAATGTCTAACATATATATATAGTTTACACTTTACAAAACAAAAGTCAACATTGTTAATTTCTTATAAAATAAAATGGCAACTCTACCTCGTGATTATAATAGTCTTCTCATCATATATATATATATATATATATATATATATATATATATATCTTTAAGGATGTACGATCTGACTTATAAAATTATATCGAAGTTAATGATTGAAAATGGAGCTTCAAAATTCATCTGAATGAGTGGGTAAGCTTAATCCGATTCGGATTTAATGTCACGACTCGTGAACAATAATAGGGCTTTGTTTGTGTGATTAGCTTCGAATTCAATTTTCTTCAAATAAACACCAAACCCATGTGAATTCACATGCCGTTTTCGCTGGATATGATCTACAAGAACAATTATAGGGATTCTCATCAGCAAAAATATTTATTATAATAATATAAATAAGCCGACCAACAAGAAGGAAAATATAGAATAATGAATGAGGAGGAAGTTGTATAGCAAATGCAAATCAAAGCTTATAAATTTCATTAAACATGTTTGACGGTTTCAAATTAGAATAATACCTCATCGAATTATTTTTATGTATAAACAATCTAATTAAAGTTGGTGTAGGCAAAGCATGACGAGTTTGACAATGGCTCTCTACCACATGATAGAGATTTTAAGAGAAAGTTGATAATGTATACACGTGGGGCCTGCTCGAAGCTAGTAATAAAAGTTGGGAAAATGCAGATGAAATAAAGATAAAAATCGACACTTCAAAATTTAAAAACTATTTCCACTTCAAACAGTCGATGTGATACTTCAAAATTTAAAAACTAGTAATTGTTGATGTGGTTTTCCACTTTAAACAGTCAATGTTAGGGCTGTGCATAAAACCCGAAAATGCGGGTTTCAAACTGAAACCGGTCCGAATCCGATTTTAAAAAACCGAAACCAAATTAAAATCGGGTTAAACCGAAACCGAATTTATCAAAACCCGCAACCAAAATAAACCGGTTCCGGGTTCCGGGGTTTGAGTTATAAAACCCGGAACCCAGTTAGTAGGTTACTAAAACCCGGTTTTTTAAATAAATATTTAATTTATATTTATAATTTTAAAATTAGTAGTATGATAAAAAATAAAAAATAAAAACGACATAATATTTATCTGTTCATGTCAAAACGACATTGAATTGTATTAGGGTTTAATTAGCTTCCCCCCTTCCTTCTCTTTTTTCATTCTCTCTCTCTCTCTCTCTCTCTCTCTCCGCTCCACTCTGCTCAGCGTCTCTCGACGTCGTGAATCTTCTCAGCGCGTCTCGCCGTCGCGAATCTGGTCAGAGCCTCTCGCCTCGACGATTTCATGTAAAAAGATGTCTTCATGTATACCTGTAGAGGGCGATTCGCACCGCCTTACAGTCACAAAAAGACACTACTCAAACACACGAATAAATACGAATGATGGGGTATCTTTGATTGATTTATGATTACAAAGGGGATCGGTCTCTTCCGTTTATAGCTTGGAACAAAGAAGAAGAATGCGATTAACTAAGACTGATGCTACCAAGCTGGTGACACGAAGGGATTATCAACACTATGCGATGACTCTATCTTTCTCTCTTCTCTTGATAATTGCCAGCCCCCACCACAACTGGGAGCTCTTCCTCTATTTATAGCCCCGCTGGGACCTTCTCCGCTCGAATCCCTTGGATGATCTTCAGATGGTCCCCCCATGGAATATCCTGTGGTCCTCTTCTCTGACATTCTCGACGCCTGCCAAAGGGGCTTGTTTCCACTAACGTTGTCCCCTCTGACACATCCCGCGCGCGCTACCCTGCAGTGGTCCCCTCGGACCGTACCTTCTTGTCGTATCCTAGGTCGAAGCCCTAGACCTCAATGGGCTTGAGGCCCATCCTCGGTCATCGCTCTCCCCGATGGGCCGCGAGCCCATTGCGATATGACCATCTTCGAGGAGCCCAGGCTCCACTCCTGGCCACTAACCTCCATCAGTGGGCCGAAAGCCCATCGCCATTGCGCCCAACCCGACCCTCGTCGTTTCATAGGAGAACGACAAGTGTAAAGTTAGGAATGGATTTAACCAAATCCGACCTTAACAGTTAGTCCCCCATTTTGCCAAGTGTGGGCACTTGGGAAAATGTAAGAGGAGGAAATTCCGCGCGACGACCCTCGTCGGGCGACGAGATCACCCTATTGAGGGTCGTCGATCACCGACGAACTCCTCGCGATGAGAGAATGCTTGGAAGCCTGTTGCGCGACGCCTATCATCGGGCGACGGGACCGAACCTCCGAGGATCTCCTCTCGACGACGGTGCCTTCGCACTTGGGAAAATGTACAAGGAGGAAATTCCGCGCGACGACCCTCGTCGGGCGACGAGATCACCCCATTGAGGGTCGTCGATCACCGACGTACTCCTCGCGATGAGAGAATGCTTGGAAGCCTGTTGCGCGACGGCTATCATCGGGCGACGGGACCGAACCTCCGAGGATCTCCTCTCGACGACGGTGCCTTCGCACTTGGGAAAATGTAAGAGGAGGAAATTCCGCGCGACGACCCTCGTCGGGCGACGAGATCACCCCATTGAGGGTCGTCGATCACCGACGAACTCCTCGCGATGAGAGAATGCTTGGAAGCCTGTTGCGCGACGGCTATCATCGGGCGACGGGACCGAACCTCCGAGGATCTCCTCTCGACGACGGTGCCTTCGCACTTGGGAAAATGTAAGAGGAGGAAATTCCGCGCGACGACCCTCGTCGGGTGACGAGATCACCCCATTGAGGGTCGTCGATCACCGACGAACTCCTCGCGATGAGAGAATGCTTGGAAGCCTGTTGCGCGACGGCTATCATCGGGCGACGGGACCGAACCTCCGAGGATCTCCTCTCGACGACGGTGCCTTCGCGGTGAGAGATCAGCTCCCCGAATCGATGCGTCGGCGTCCCATCACTGCGCATGCAGGCGACGCCTCGAATCCCCCCCCGCATTTAATGCGGGGTTCCCCAGGCACTCGAGTACCTACTTTATGGGATTCCCAACGGCTCCTTCATCTCGACCGTCGACAGCCTACGCACGCCTCCATCCTGGGCCGTTCGATCGAATCGCGCCCCTTCGGCTTCTCTCTCCTCCCTCCTTATACTCGAAATGCCTCTCTATTTCTCTCTTTCTTCTTTCATTCGCTCTCACCTTTCTCACTTGCTCTTTTTTTCGCTCTCGAAGCTCCTGCTCCTTCCCCATCTGTCTCTCACTCTCTCAACCTTCTTCCGATCATGGCAATGGCCGGGAAAATCTTCCAGACCAGGTCCCCTCTGTCTATCTTGACGGAGGCGCACCGGGACCATTTTATCAAGAATTATATCGACAGCGAGAAGTACCTGCTCCGGCTCCCGTATCCAGGCGAGCACGCCGACGAGCCTCAAGACGACTGCATTGCCATCTATGAGCACTTCTTCACCGACGTGGGCCTTCACCTTCCGGTGCCCAACCTCATTGTGGCCTTCCTGGCGGCCTTCAAAGTGCCGATAACCCAAGTAAGTCCCAACTCCATCCGTCTCCTCCTGTGCACTCTCGTGCTGGGATTGGAACAAGGGGTCGAGGTCACTCTAGAGGACCTCATGACCCTATACTACTTCTCGAGGAACCCAAAAAACATTGGGCGCCTCTCGCTGTCGCACCACCACAACCCCCACATCCTCCTGAACCCCCCGAACAAGGAGGCGATGTGGGAGAATCGCTATTACTTCACGCGCGTGAGCGCGTCGACGTTCGGCCCCAACCACGAGGAGCTGCCCCGCGCCTGGGTCGGCGATCAGGATATCATCAAGTTCACGCCGTCGACCGACAAGGGCGTCGTGGCCCGTTTCACAAGCGTGCGCAACGCGCTTCTTGCCAACGATCGCCGCGATTGGTTCCTCGACTTCAACGCCGCCCGGATCGTGAACTCGGGTATTTACCGCCTCTGCCACATTATGGGGCCGCCTCCTCGCTCGCTTTTCCCGCCTGGATTTCGGGCCGAGGAAGGCGAGAAAGGCTCGTCGGCTCCTCCGCGGAAGAAGACGCCCAAGGCTCCTGCGAAGAGCCGCAAAAGGAAATCCCGCTTCGACGTGACCGGCGAGGAGTCCTCTCGCCAGAAGAGTAAGCCCTCCCCGACGCCGGTGCCGCCCCCGCGAGACCGGTCCAAAGATGGCTACCTGGGGTTAGTCCCCCGAGAGGGAAGGGACCGCGTGATCTCGCACGACGATCCTCCGCTCCGTGACGCTTCCTCCGAGCATCGCTCCGAGCCCGCGGCCGACGCCGATGCGCCCCTTCGAGCTGTCGACGTGACGCCACCTGTCGCGGGTCGCTGTTCGTCGGAGGCTCCTGCCCCCCGAGAGTCCCCTCGCCGCGAGGACTCCCAGGTCGACCTCTCCCCTCGTCAAACTCCGCTCGGAGCCCGCGCCGATGAGACGGTTGTCCCCGCTCCTGGCTCTGAAGCTGCGCGCGAGGACCTCTCGCCAAAGGGGTCCGAAGCGGCGACAGAAGTCACGCCTGGCGCGGGGACCGCCTCCGAGCCGATCATCGTCACGCCCTCCGTCAGCCCCGCGACCGGGTACTTCCGGCGCACCCGTCGGGAGGTGAATTTCGACGATGACTTCGGCAACCTGGACTTCTCAGATGTCGTCCTGCCCGTCGTCGACTTTCAGTCGACGGAGCCTCTCGCCGACCCTGCTCCTTCTACCGTAGAGGTCACCGAGCAGGCCCTCCTGGATCCGACCCCAGGGGTCGTGAGCGGCGAGGACGCCGGAGATGCCCCTGCCTTAGGGGACGAGAAGATCCCCGCCCCGCCGGCCTCTCCCCGCGAGGCGACCGTCGCAGTGGCTGAGGGTACCCCCACAGCCGCTCTCCCGGCGGTTGCTCAGCCTGACCAGGCAGAAGATGCCCCACCGGGCGCCTCGCAGCCCGCAGCTGGGCCCCAGGGCGAGGCTCCTCGGAAAGCCGTCGGCGTTCCCGCCTCCGGCATTTCCCTGTTCAGGACGAATGCCTCCTGCGAGTCGTCTTCGATCGAGGTCTCGCCCGAAAAGGAGGCATCGGCGGCGCACGAGACGACGAGCGGTGAGTGCTTGCTCCTCGACAAACCTCCCCACCCCTGGAAGAAAGCTCCCGGAGAATCCTCTAAAGCGGGCGCCCCCTCACCGGACGAACTTCTGCCCATGTTCCCACAAGGCATGGTGAAGGGTTCGACCGTCATCCGCTATCCGAGCTTCCCCGATCCGCCCACTCAGGCTTCTTCCAAGGAAGAATGGGAGAAGTATTCGGCCGACGCGATCCACGGCCTGTCGATGTCCTCCCAACAGTTTCGTCCCGCCGGCAGCTCACTGGCGACCTCCTCTCGCTACCGCAAGGCAGCAGCTCTTACGCTCCAAGGCATCGCGCTTCTTAATGACATGATCCTCGACGAGCGCGACACTTCCCACGAACATGCGTCGGAACTGCTCGAGATGGGCGCCCGGGTCGGTGAGCTCGAGTGTCATCTTCAGATTTCCATTGCTGGGGAGCGAAGGTACCGGGATGAGGCCAATCGGCACCGTCTGGCCCTTGAGGAGGCCAAAGCCGCCCTAGAGAAGGAGGCTTCCCTTCGCCAGCAGGCCGAGCTGCGAGTTGAAGAGCAGCAACGCGCCCTCGTCGACGAGGCGGAGCGCCATCGGAGCGCGACTCACGACCTCACCGTGGCCCTCGAGAAGAAGACGAGGAGGCTGGCTCGTCTGAGCGAGGCCATCGGCGCTCCTCCCGAGGAAGAGAGTCGCTTGGTTTCTCGGGTAACCAACGCTCTGAAGAGGCTCGCCGATGAGCTGGAGGGCGCGCAGGCGGAAGTCGTCGAGGAGCGTAGCGCACGGCTGCGTCTCTTCGAGAAAGCCAAGGCCAAAATCCAGCGTCGCGACGGTGGGGAAACTCCTGCCCCTCTTGCCGAAGTGGCGCGGGATCATCGCGGAGCATTCCACGAGGGTGAAGGAGCTAGAGGTGAGGTCTGCTCTTCCTCTGGATTCGCCGCCTCTCTCGCCTTGCGATCCTCCCTCCATCGAGTCCGAGAGGCTGGCCGCCTTCGCCGCGGGGACGACTGCCTCGGCTTCGGACTCCGTCGACGAGTACGGGACCAACGACAAGACCCTCTCGATCCAAGAGCCGACGGTACAGGATGGCCTTCCCTAGGGGAATTGTCTTTGTATATTTTGGTTTTTCTTTTGCGAATTTTGCTGTTATATTTTCTTTGTTGCTTTGGCCTCGGGCCCTTTCTTTGTACTTCACGAACACTTAATGAATGAAAAAGATCTTTACTTCCTCTGCTGAACTTTAGTTATCGGCTCGCGACCGTCGTTTTCCTAACTTTCTCGCTTCATTGGGGTCGACTATCCTCCCCCCTCTTATCGCAGGCCGGCGAGCTAACTCTCGTTTCTTGGCCTTCGAGGCCTGACGAGGGCGTGATCGCGTCGTTCCTCGCCGAGGATCCCGAGCACTACGACCTAGTGCGTGACCTCATCAACGAGCTAACTCTTCGGGTCGCGATGCCTTCTTCGACGGATCTCGAAGACAACTCCTCTGCAGCTGGACGCCTAGACCTGTTGCCGCCGACTGCCTTGACGAAGTTCCTAACTCGCGACCCTCGTCATCTGGCCGCCTTCTCGGACTTTGCCGGGGACATTCTCGACCGAGCGATGTCGGATTGCGTCGATGACCTCGCCGACTCCATTTTCAAATCCGACGAGGGCTGACGCTTAAGACTGCTTGTGTTTTTCCGATTTACGTGACTTGTGCCGGTTTGCTTACGAGGCTATGATGTAAATGTAAATGTTATAAACTTATAAGTCTTTTTGGCATATGAATACACGAAGATCTTTTGTAATTACGTCACTGTTGTATATGTATGTGGCTTCCTTTGTATGGGGTCCTAGTGTGGAGGATGCAGGCTTGAGCATCCTCTCCTTCCCCCCCCCCCCCCCCCCTTTTTTTTTTTTGATAATGAAACGAACATAGTAATTGACGGTGGAGGGGAAACTTGTCGCGATACTGCTTGCTATCGCTGGCCCTTTCGATTACCTACTTCGAGGCTCTTTTTCTTTGCCCTGATGCCCTCGAGGCTTTTGTCAAGGTTCTTTTTCCCTTTTCATGGTGCCATCGAAACTTTTGTCGAGGCCCTTTTGTTCTTTGTCGTGGTGCCATCGAATCTTTTGTCGAGGCCCTTTTTTCTTTTTCATGGTGCCATCGAATCTTTTGTCGAGGCCCTTTTTTCTTTTTCACGGTGCCATCGAATCTTTTGTCGAGGCCCTTTTTTCTTTTTCATGGTGCCATCGAATCTTTTGTCGAGGCCCTTTTTTCTTTTTCACGGTGCCATCGAATCTTTTGTCGAGGCCCTTTTTTCTTTTTCATGGTGCCATCGAATCTTTTGTCGAGGCCCTTTTTTCTTTTTCATGGTGCCATCGAATCTTTTGTCGAGGCCCTTTTTTCTTTTTCATGGTGCCATCGAATCTTTTGTCGAGGCCCTTTTTTCTTTTTCATGGTGCCATCGAATCTTTTGTCGAGGCCCTTTTTACTTTTTCATGGTGCCATCGAATCTTTTGTCGAGGCCCTTTTTTCTTTTTCATGGTGCCATCGAATCTTTTGTCGAGGCCCTTTTTTCTTCTTCTTCCTCTAAGTCACGCGCGGTGGAGAGTCCGATGAAAATGTCGTTCTCGCCACGGCGGCGTTCTTAGAGTGTCGACGACGATGGCTGTTCATTTTTGCTATTGATTTTGCTTTCGTGCCATTTTTAGGCTTTGTTATTTTCGCTTTCGCTTCGCGCTTTATTTTAATGTGTTTGATCTTGCAATCGACGCTTGGTTCGCGGCTGGTCGTGCGCTGCTCTTACTTTGAGGTTGTTCATAAATGTTAGCCTGTAAGATTGTTAGAAAGATAATTTGCCATAAAGGCGAGCCTCGTTAAACCCTTCGAGTCCCCCGTACGGGTGCGGCTCGCGAGGGAAGAGTACTCCCTGTTTTTATTAGAAACGAGCCGGGGCTATGAGTGGTCCCGAACACGTGGGTCGGGACATCCCATTAGGACGATAAGGTATGTAAACATAAGGAATTAGGGCGACAAGGCTTACTGATAAAACTTTTTGAGGTGCTTGACATTCCAACTGCGAACCACCTCGAGGCCGGCCAAGTTCTCGAGCCTGTAGACTCCCGGTTTGACCACCTCCACGACCTTGTATGGGCCTTTCCAATTTTGCCCAAGCTTCCCCGCATTCAGCTCCGCCGTGTTCTGGAAAACCTTGCGGAGCACCAACTCTCCGACCCTGAATTGCCGAGGGCGGACGCTCTTATTGTAGAACCGAGCGATGGTGTTTTGGTAGTTGGCGATGTGCACTTTAGCCCGCTCCCGTTTTTCGTCGATGTGGTCCAGCTGATGGAGCAGTCCTTGGCTGTTATCGTCGGGATGGCTTGGAGCCCACTCTCGTCGCAGACTGGGCACTCCCACCTCTGCCGGTATTACCGCTTCGACCCCGAAGGCGAGTGCGAAAGGGGTCTCGCCGGTGGCCGAGTGGGGAGTTGTGTGGTAGGCCCAAAGGACTCCGGGGAGCTCGTCGGCCCACAAGCCCTTCTTCTCCTCGAGCCTTTTCTTGATGCTGTCGACGATGGTGCGATTAACCGCCTCCGCGTTTCCGTTCCCCTGCGGGTATCTCGGCGTTGATGTGTTCAGCTTGATCCTCCATCGAGCGCAGAAGTCCTGGAATCTCTTCGAAATGAACTGGGACCCGTTATCGGCGATGATCTCGCGGGGCAGTCCAAAACGTGTGACCACGCTCTTCCAGACATAGCTCTCGACGTCCGAATCCTTGATGTTGGCGTACGCCTCTGCTTCGGACCACTTAGTGAAGAAGTCCGTCACTACCAGCATAAATCTCCGCTGTCGGGAGCCAGTAGGCATCGGACCAACGATATCCATCGACCACTTCATAAAGGGATATGGGACGGACACTACCGACAGCTTCTCGGCTGGGCAGTTGATCGTTGGAGCGTGGCGCTGGCACTTCTCGCACCTCTTGGTATGGTCGGCACAATCTGCGACCATGGTTTCCCAAAAGAACCCTTGACGCTTGGCCTTTCGCAGGAGGGATCGGCCTCCGGAGTGATTGCCGCACTCCCCGCCGTGGATTTCTCCCATAACGTACTCTGCCTCCTTCCTGCCCAAGCATCGCAGTAGTATTCCTTCGAAGCTCGCCCTGTAAAGCCTGCCATTCAGAACAGAATACCTCGCGCTCTTGGTTCGCAGCTTCCTGGCCTCCTGCTTGTCATCGGGTAACGTTCCGTCGAGGATATACCTGCGAAGAGGGGTGCGCCAATCCTTGTCTTCGTCATCGTCTACGATCCCCCGCTCATCGGGACTCAGGTTCTCGCATTCGATGTCGAGGATTTCTTGAGCGTCGTCCTCCTCGTCCTGCTTCCTTGTCGTGCCGTCGCTAGCCCTACGCTTCTTTTTTGGCGGACCTTCTTCTCGCTTGATGCTGGGCTTTTCGACCGTCTCGACGGTAATCGAGCGAAGCTCGTCGATTTGGGTTGTTGAGCCCAAGCCTGCCAGCGCATCGGCGTGGTTGTTGTCGCCCCTCGAGACCTGCGTCAAAGTCCAAAAATCGAATTTCTTTGATAGGGATTCGACAACCCCGGCGTATGCTTCCATCCTTTCGTCGTTCTTCTCGTACTCCCCGTTAACCTGCTTGACCACCAGCTGAGAATCCGAGAAAGCGTTTACCTTCCGCACGCCCAGAGCCAGGGCCGATTGCATCCCGACGATGAGAGCCTCGTATTCGGCCTCGTTGTTCGTGGCGCGGAAAGCGAGGCGGCAAGCTTTTTCCACGACCTCTCCGACTGGGGAAACGAGCCTGATCCCGATACCCGACCCGAGCGACGTCGCCGACCCGTCGACGAGGAGCCTCCACATCCCGGTGTCATCGCGCGAGTCTATGAGCTCCTTCGGCAGCTCGATGAGGAAGTCAGCAAGGACCTGCGATTTCAAGCTTGTCCGGAGTCGATACTCGATGTCGTATGCTCCCAACTTGATCGACCACTTGGTGATCCTCCCTGACTGGTTTGGGCTGTGCAGAATTGACCTGACGGGTCTGTCTGTCATGACGACGATGGTGTGCATCTGAAAATGGAATCTCAACTTCTCCGATGCGTCAAACAGCGCGAGCGCCAATTTTTCGACCTGGGGGTACCGTGTTTCGGCGTCAAGGAGCTTCCGGCTGATATACGAAACAGGCTTCTGCTCGCCCTTCTCTTCTCGCACCAGCACCTGGCTTATCGCGTGATCGGACACCGCGAGGTACAGATACAGAGGCTCTCCCGGCTCTGGCTTCGTCATGACTGGAGGCGACGAGAGGTAAGCCTTCAGCACTTGGAAGGCCTCCTCGCACTCTCGCGTCCATTCGAACTTCTTATTCTTCTTCAGCAACTCATAGAAGAGGAGGGTCCGGTCTGTCTGCCGCGAGATAAACCGTCCGAGCGCGTTGATCCGTCCCGTCAGCTTCTGAACCTCCCTACGATTACGAGGCGAGGGCATGCTCTGGAAGGCTTCGACCTGGTCGGGGCTGGCCTCGATTCCGCGACGGGTCACCATGAAGCCCAAGAACTTCCCGGACGAGATGCCAAAGGTGCACTTTGTCGGGTTCAGCTTCATCTTATGCTCGTTGAGGACCCGAAAACATTTCTCCAGATGCTCGACATGCATGGCAACCTTTAACGATTTGACGACCAGGTCGTCGATGTACACCTCGAGGGATTCTCCTATCTGATCGTGGAACATCTTCGTCATGAGCCGCTGATAGGTGGCGCCGGCGTTCTTCAGCCCGAACGGCATGACTTTGTAGCAGTACGTCCCTCGCTCGCTGATGAAAGCGGTCTTCTCCTCGTCGTCGGGGTGCATCCTGATCTGGTGATAGCCGGAATAGGCGTCCATAAAGCTCATAAGCTCGTACCCGATGGTCGCCTCGACTAAGCGGTCGATGTGGGGCATTGGAAAGCTATCCTTCGGGCATGCCTTGTTGAGATCGACGTAGTCCACGCAGACCCTCCACTTGCCGTTCTTCTTCTGTATGACGACGGTATTGGCTAGCCACTCGGGGTATTTGACCTCCCGGATAGTTCCCATCGCCAGCAACCTGTCTACCTCGTCGTTGATGATCTTGTTTCTGTCGGCCGCCATTTTCCTCCTCTTCTGTATGACCGGTCGATGGTTGGGGTCGGTGTTGAGCCGGTGGGTGATGACCGCGGGGTCGATCCCCGGCATGTCGTCGTTGGTCCACGCGAAGCTTCCCTTGTTCCTCTTCAGGAACTCCACCAGCTGGGCTCTCACCTCCGGGTCGAGTCTCGCGCCTATTCCGACGGTTCTCGTCGGATCGGTCTCGTCGATGCAGACCTGCTCGACCTCCTCGACCTGCGGCCCGCCACTCCGTTCTTCTGTCGCCGGATCCTCGATGTCCTCAGCGCTAAGGATCCCCGGAACCCCAGGATCTCCTCCATTCCCTCTCTTCTTGCGCCGCTTCCTCCGCTTCGTCGTCGGGGGAGGCGGGGCAGCGATGGCTAATTGCTATAACCCATCCTTGCGGCTTTCGAGAGCCTTCTCGGGCCTCTTCCCGCTGCTTGCCGCTCGATGATGCATCATATAGCAGATGCGGTAGGCTTCTCGGCAGCCTTGGAGCTCCTCGATGGTTCCCTCATCCTTTCCGGGGAACTTGATGCACTGATGGTAGGTGGAGGGTACGGCCCTCATCGCGTGAATCCACGGCCTCCCGAGGATCACGTTGAAATGCGATTCCACGTCGAGGACCATGAACTCGGTCATCCTCCTCACACTCCCGGCGTATACGGCTAGCTGGACCGTTCCTAGTGAGGTGGTGACGTCGCCGTTGAATCCTGACACCTTCCGGGGTCGGCCTCCGATGGCGAGGTCGTCGATCTTCATGCGAAGAAGGCACTCGTGGGTGATCATGTCCACGGAGCTGCCGTTGTCGACGAGAACGCGCGCTATGTCGTACCCCCCGATGTTGAGCTCGAGCACCAGGGCGTCGTCGTGCGAATCCGCGCAGTTATCGTCTTCGACGAACTCGATCGTCGCTCCCGCCGTCTCCCGCGCCAAGTCTCCTCGGCTATGCTCTCGCCCCCGCCTCTGGTAGGCCTTGATGCTGTTAACCGTGTCGTCGCAGAATCGTGATCCACCCATGATCACGTCGATCCTCGGTCTGCTCGCCGGGCGGGCGGCCTCCACGCGGGCCGATGGCTCCGCTTCGATTGCGAAACTTCGCTTCTGAGCGCTCTGCCCTCCTCCGGAGCTCTGAGGCGGAGCCGCCTGCTGGTTGGGGAAGGCCCTGTTTTCGTTGTTCCAGGGTCGCGCCTGCTCTCGCGTGGCTTCCCCGTAGTCTCCTCGTTCGATCCCCTTCTGGATGAACCTCTTGTACGCGGCGCAATCCTCGGACGAATGGCCCCAGTAACCGTGGAACGAACAAAATTTGTTCATGTCCCTCGGCTACGGAGTCCTTTCGTAACCTCCTCGGCCGCCTGAGCGCCCTCCACGGCCGCCGCCGAAACTTCCTCTTCCTCCGGAGAACCCGCCGCGTCCCCCGGAGTATCCCTGCTGGCCTCCGTCGGCCTCTCCTCGGGAGTATCCTCCCTGCTGGCCCTGGGGCCTGCTGTCGTGATAGTCCGCCCGCGGCTGATTCTCGCGGGCGGTGTTGTCGCTTCGCTTCTCGTTTACCTGGTAGACTTTGTGTCTCGGAGCCTCTGGGGCGCGTCGCTCGTTCTGTGCTCCTCGATCTTCTCTCCTTGCTCTTGACGACGAGCCGTCTCGCCCGTCCCTGCTCTTCTCGGACTTGGCCTTGGCCTCGCCCCTATCGTCGCTCTTTTTCTTGCCGAGGATGTTCTCCTCGATGTTCATGTCGATCGTCGCTCGGTGGAGTGCATCCTCTATCGTCAGCGGCACTGTCCTCGTGATCTCTTTGCAGAAATCGGAAGTGCAGTGCAGGCCGTGCCTCAGGGCTTGGACGGCGACAACGTCTTCGAGATTCGGCACCCGAATCATCACTCCCTTGAACCGCTCCACGTACTGGCGCAGCGTCTCGTCCTTCCCCTGCTTGAGATCAAACAGAGATGCTAGCGTCGCCTCGCTCTGGGCGTGGATGGAATAATGCTTCAGGAACATGGCGACGAGCTGGTCGGAGTTGTCGATAATCCCTGGCGCAAGCCGCGCGAACCAGTCGCTGGCTGGGCCCTGCAAATGGTAAATAAAAAGGCGACAAAGGATAGCCTCCCTTCTGGTCTCCTCGCCGACGATATGGTCCGTCGCTATCCTGTAAGATTTCACATGAGTCGTAGGATCGGTCCCTCCCTTGTACGGCGCGAGCTTGATCTTCGGCAGCTCGTCTACTTCGACTCCTCGGATCCTAGGAGTAAAGGGGGTCACTCTGGCATCTCTTACCAGCTTGTCGATCTCCGGACCGGCGCTCGTCGCCTGGTGCACTCGCGATGCCACCTGTCCTATCTTTGCCTCCAGGGCCGCCGCCATGGCCGCCATGGCCCTCATGATTTCTCCGGTAGCGGCTGGGTCGCCCGCCGGGACCAGCGCTGGCACGCTCAGGGGCGTGCTTGCCGTCGTCGTCGGCTGCGAGGTCGATGCTGGCGTCTGGAACAGGTTCCGGACCAAGAGGTCCCGAGAGGCGTCGAGCGCCTCATTATTCGCCGCGTCTCTGGTCAAGGCTCCTCCACTCGCTGCGATGGGGGAGTCAGCAGACCTGTTCGCCGCGTTCCTGCCCTCCGCTTGGGCGAGCAGCTCGGCGAGCTTCCGACTTTCCGCAGCTTGCTCCTCGGCTCTTCTCGTGGCTTCTTCCGCCCTCCGGTCGGCCGCCTCCATCCTCTGCATGACCTGGGTCATCTGTCGCCGCATCTCGTCCAGCGCCTCGCTCTGGTCGCTCCGCCCCTCGTCTTGAGGCATCTTTCGCTTTCCCTCTTCTCGTTCCTGGCTGTGCGATAGGAAGAAACAACTGCCCCTCGGTGGGCGCCAAACTGTAGAGGGCGATTCGCACCGCCTTACAGTCACAAAAAGACACTACTCAAACACACGAATAAATACGAATGATGGGGTATCTTTGATTGATTTATGATTACAAAGGGGATCGGTCTCTTCCGTTTATAGCTTGGAACAAAGAAGAAGAATGCGATTAACTAAGACTGATGCTACCAAGCTGGTGACACGAAGGGATTATCAACACTATGCGATGACTCTATCTTTCTCTCTTCTCTTGATAATTGCCAGCCCCCACCACAACTGGGAGCTCTTCCTCTATTTATAGCCCCGCTGGGACCTTCTCCGCTCGAATCCCTTGGATGATCTTCAGATGGTCCCCCCATGGAATATCCTGTGGTCCTCTTCTCTGACATTCTCGACGCCTGCCAAAGGGGCTTGTTTCCACTAACGTTGTCCCCTCTGACACATCCCGCGCGCGCTACCCTGCAGTGGTCCCCTCGGACCGTACCTTCTTGTCGTATCCTAGGTCGAAGCCCTAGACCTCAATGGGCTTGAGGCCCATCCTCGGTCATCGCTCTCCCCGATGGGCCGCGAGCCCATTGCGATATGACCATCTTCGAGGAGCCCAGGCTCCACTCCTGGCCACTAACCTCCATCAGTGGGCCGAAAGCCCATCGCCATTGCGCCCAACCCGACCCTCGTCGTTTCATAGGAAAACGACAAGTGTAAAGTTAGGAATGGATTTAACCAAATCCGACCTTAACAATACCCTTTTTCATTCTTACTGAAAGATTTATGGTTTTTCTTACTGAAAGATTTATGGTTTATGATTACTGATTACTGATTTTTAGGGACTTAGGGGTACTGGGTTGCTGATTTTATTATTAGGAATCTTGGGTTTATACTCTGATTCATTCTTATTGAAGGACTTAGGGTTAGGGTTAGTGATTTTTATTATTGAACATTCTATACACTGCCAAGGTTTCTTCTTCAATTCTGATTTTTCTTTGTCGTTAGCTCACACCAAGATCGATCTAAGGCGTCTTAGCTTCCGGGATTTGTTTGGAAATCTTAGGGTAATAGTATATCAAAACCTAATGTCTTCGACCTTGGTTCTATGTCTTGTTATGTTTACAGAGGAAGCGGACGTGACGACGCGCTATTGCTGTGATCGGAAGCTATTGTTGTATTTGTTTTGTTGTCACCGGAGTTTGAATTTGTTGTGTCTATTTTGATTACTGTTTGTTTTTATTTTGATAAACTTGTTGTTGTGTTTGGATTATTACTGTGTTTGGATTATTGTTGTGTTTAGACCTATTTTTATTATTTTTATGTTTTTAAATTGTTTGTTTCTGTTTTTTTTTTTTTGGTTAAAAACCGGGCTAAAAAAAGGAACCGGATTTAAAACCCGAACCCGAATAAAATCCGGGTTTTAAATTTAAAACCGGGTAATAACCCGAACCCGGATTTCTGAGTTTTCTCTTTAAAAATCGGTTTCGGGTTTGAAAAGTGAAAACCCGGAAATCCGGGTTCGGGTTTTAAAAAAACGGGTTTTGGACCCGGTAAACTCGGTTTCAGCCCTAGTCAATGTGACTTGTGAGAGTGTGATATTTTTTGAACTTATGATTTGGTGGAATTCGATCTCTCACGTTGCAAGCTCTCGATTCACTCTTTCTATATAAATGAGACGAGGAGTTTTTTATGGAGGTTCGTCCCAAGGTGGTAGTTGACTACGTCATCTGTTAGTTTATTGCGACAAATAACATGGACGGATAGCTACTGGCAGCAGATCACGTCTAGAACAAGAAAAGAAAAGGATAGTGTGAAAAGAATACAAGGAAATCTCAAAGTAAGCAAAATGCCGGGCAGAAATCTCTCGATGTATTCTCTTAGGGATCGTGTGTCTTGATCTGAGGTTTAGCCTGCTATTTATAGGCTTCAATTCTTCCCGTTGATCTTCCAGGAATCTTGGAGTCGTCCTTCCGAGCTGACCAGATTGAATGACTCATCTTGATGGCACGTGTCCCACGACTGCGTTCTCTTCGTCGAGTTTGAATTATGCCCGTTGAAGACTTGACTTCGTGCTCCTAGTCTTCAACTTGAATTTGAATTAGGATGCCGGGTAGGGGATATGACGTTTCTACCCTTCTTCCTCTATGCTATCAACGAGTAGCTTTTGCGCTTTTGGGTCGGATAGCTTTATATTCGTTGGGCCATATTTTGCCTGAATGTTCTGATGCGCATTACGAGTGGGCCTTTACGAATATTGTTTTACTCTTCAAGGCCTTTTTATCATTCTTATAAATTTAATTAATTCTCAACTTAGTACTTTATGTCGTATCAAAATAACGACAAATTTGTACATCAACAGTGATGTTCTCTGTTTCTTATTTATATTACCCCTGGCTTAATAGCACAGAGCATTCATATGGTATCATCGACAATCGATTTTACAACACAACATTGATCCCGTTTGTATCCTCGACTTAATGCCGTTGTAGGAATCCACATTTCAAGTTCAGACCCTTTTTTTATGTTTTGATTTTCGCTTTCGATCGTGTGTATCACATTTGATATTAGGGCTCAATTTTTGTTCTCTATTATGTGTATCAATTGCGCATTTGATATTAGGGCTCTCGCTCGTGGTAAGTTTACATTGTTCGCGTTGGGATTTTGAAGGATATTTACAGATGCAGGTGACCTTGGTGTTTGAACGCAAGGGCGGGATAATAATGTCAAACTCAGTGAATTCCGACCGAGCTTGGTGTTAGGGAAGAACAAATGGTCTCAAAAAATTCTTCACGTATTCGAGTGAAATCACTGAAGTCGGCATTCTATTACTGAGGTCGGTCTTATGGCCCCCAATGAGAAGTAAACCCGAATTCAAAAATTGAACACCGAAGTCGATTATAATATCCTCGAATGAATAGGTTTCTAAGTCGGTGACTTTAAAACCAACTTCGGTGATATTATCAACTAATTACTGTGACACCAAAATCGATGATAATATCCCCGAATGAGTAAGACCTGGAGTCACTGATTTTAGAACCAACTTCAGTGATACTATCGTTGAATTAGTTTAACACCGAATTCGATGACAATATCCCGTAATGAGTCAGAGCCGAAGTAAGTGATTTTTGAACCGATCTCGAAGATACTATCGCCTATATAAATCACTAACTTCGGAGATGTAAATTATGACTTATTTACCTTTGTAATGCGCAATTTTGTTTGTTTTTTTTCTTCTTCTTGAATTTAAATTTCAGATCTCGACACTTATGTTCCCCGCTGAAAAGAACAAGCATGTCTCGGTTACCAAGCGTAGTTGCCTGATTCTGAAATCTATTAGGCTAAAGTTTATTTCACATGGGCGTATCAAATGAATCCCGGTAGACTCTCTGCTTCGTAACGTTCTTCATCTAGTGGAGTTTACAGTCAGCAACGTGCTACTCCACCAAATCATCTTTCGTAGGCTGCAATCGGCTGCAGAGGGGGAGCTCTACTACAACATATGCGATAATGACCATACGCTCACTTGCGCCAACTTCACGGAGATCATCAGCCTCTCACTCACAGACGCGCCCTCGGATGCCGAAGTGGATCGACATCACACCAACACGGGGGTGCTTGCAAAGCAATTTGAAGGCATGAAAGCCGTCACGCCAGGGACGTCCTTACTATCTCGATTTGCGGTGTTGGGGGATAATATACCAAAAAAATCAAGTTAGTGTTTATAAGGCTTACTATGGAAGTTAGGTATTTATTGTTTTTTGAAACGTTTCCGTTGACGAAATGAGGGTTGGTGAACGTTGAGCACCACCATGGTCCCCACCGAAAAATAAGAAGTGGGAAAAAACAAATAATGAAATCTATGAAGTGGTCCTCCCCAACGAGAGAAAAAGGAAGGGAAAAAAAAGCTACTTCGGATGTTCTTGAGAGAATATCGGATATGAAAGTTTTACCAATGAAGCATATACTTGCATTTATATAAAACTTGGGAATGAAACAGTAAACATCATTAGTTTCTATTTTTGGAACATTCATTACTAAATATCAAATTTATAACACTAGGTAATAAATTTTTCCTAAAAGTTTGATAGCGTCCAAAATATTTATGTTATTATAAATGAATAATAATGTAAATATTTTTAAGTTATTTATACATATATTAAAAATTGAAAATTGATATAAATATTTAAAGTGTTTAAAATTAAAAATTCATCGTTTCATCTTTTACGTGATCGTGTTTAGACGTTAAACGAAAGGTGTGACACAAAATATAATGCTATATTGTTATTATTCAATTCTCAATCAAATTTTTACATTTACAGTGTATTACAATTTCAACTAATTATATTTTTACATTTTACCGTGTATTACAATTTCAACTAATTCTTTACGGTTTGAATCATTGCAGATAGTGAAAGAAAAAAACGTTGAGTGATACAATTTGTGGTACACGTTGGTAATATGTTAAATTTTAGCTAAAATAAAATAATACATGGCATTATTATTTATTACCATGACACGCGTGTAAATCAGCTACCCATATGTAAAATCGTAAAATATTTTATCGAAAAAAAAAATCGTAAAGTACAATTTATTATCAATTCGGTATTTAGAACTCCGATAGAGAATATAAATACGAGTCTCATTTTCGGTAGCATACTATTTATTTATTTTTAAAACATACGTGGTTAATTTTTTTTAATAATAATAATAATAAAACGAACTCGACACTAACTTGGGCGGCGCCATCCCAACTCGGCTTGACTCACTCACTCACTCACTCAGTCCGAGTCCGATGACTCACTGTCGCCTTCTTCCCTCATCCAAGCCTTTCCTCTCGCATTCCCTCGATCGTCTCCGTCACTCGCCCTCGCCGTCTCTTCTCTCCCTCCCAACCGCACTGCGATTCTCGCCCCATCTCTCCGCCCCTCCTCGGACTGCCATCGCCGCCGCATTCAAACACCTCGCCGCCTCGCCCTCGGCTCCGAGATCCGCGCCCAGATTCCTCGCCGAGCTCCTCGTCATTCTCTACTTCGCGGCGATCCTGCTCGGCCTCCGACTCTGCGCGTCGGTGCTCCTCCCGGACTTCCGCGCGCGGTGGCGCGGCGTGGTCGAGGCAGCGGAGGAGGCCGAGGTGAGGGCTCGCGGCTACCCGGCGCACGTGTGGCAGGCCATCGTCGCGTACGAGGACAAGCGCTTCTTCGCGCACTGCGGGATCGACCCCGTCGGAATCGCACGCGCCGTCGTCTCGCTCTCGGCTCGCGGCGGCGGGAGCACCATTACGCAGCAGGTAAGCTGTTCGACGGTTTTACTCACTGAAATTGGTGCCCTCTAAATCTATATCATATTTATAATTTTTATTTCAATATATTTGTTCGGAATCTTTTTTAGCCGTATCTTTATTAATGTTAGAGTATTTTTTTTTATTAAATTAATTTCTTTTTCTGTATCAAATATTTTTATTAATAATTTCATTTGAGGTATACACAGTAACTTAATGTGAGAAAAAATCGGCTGAATTTAAATATTTTATTAATGCAATAGAAAAATTAAAGAAGTTAAATACTTTTACGTAATTATTTCTTAAATCTATCATGTATGTGTGTACGCATTTGTGTATTCATTTGAAATCATTGCTATTTTGTTACATACCCAATGCTTGTTTTATTAGACGGTTTGGAAAATTATTATTTTGAGATTTGTACTAAGATCAATAGAAAAAGGTCTATTTCACAGCTGACGTGTCGTGTTATACAAGTTGATAATAGTTAGTATTAAATAAATATTATTTTTATATCGTGGAATTATTGCGCGTATAGATATTAAAATTTAAATGTGTATACTATGTCATATTATTCGAAAATATAAACAGTATTTATTTGCCCCACAGATTCTTGGTCAATGGCTTTATTAATTTATAATCTCTGTTTGTGTAATACATGTATCTATCCATCTCTGTCCACTGTTGTTTCCTTAATTATTGATTTGTTCTATTCATGACCTGAAACATGTATATATCTGTGTGGTATGTAGAAACTCTAATACTGTATTGTATATACGTGTCCTGTAATTCCATTCAGTAAAAGGGCTTCTTTAATTTTTGTTTTTGGAACATGTAGACGAAGTCTTGGAATTTAATTTGTATAAAATTCAAGCCAAAAGGTTTCAATTTCACCTTGCAACTTGTAATTAAACTAGAGAGAGACTGCAATACCGCCGTTGAGCGTCTTGTCCGCAGTTTCAGTGGGCGCCCCGCCTGCCCGTGCCATTTTCTTTTGTTTATTTCTTTTCAGATATGAAATAGCATAAAAAATAAAAATAAGGTTTAGGGACGGATTATCCATTCCCCGAATCCCCGGGGACGGGTTTTTGCCTGCCCAGAAATGGTACTCGGGCCCAACAAAATAGCGGGTAAGATTAAAAATATAATATAATAAATTTAGAGATGGATGACGCTTTCCCGTAGGCGGGCGGGTTTTTCCTGTCCGGAAAGAGTCCACAGGCTGCCTGCGCCCAACAAAAGGGCGGGATGGGCAAATCCCGCCCATTGCCTGCCCGTCCCGAGCGGCAATCTGGGCACGGCTCGTCTTTTCCCAACCATAAAAAGAGTAATTAATTAGAGTTGAAAGTTGAAACCATGTTTATATCAGCTTTTGGAGAAACCTAATGGCATCTGCATGCCGACTTTCTCAGCTGAAAACTACCCATACTGATACTGAGTGGTTAAAGAGTCAGACAGAGAGAGAAAAGTCAACGCTAATTTAAAATATGGAGAGAACAAAAGGGCACGACTTCTCTTCCATAGTCTTCGTCTTCTTACCTCCCATCGAGCTCCTCCTTGTCTCTCCTCCATTTTCGACCTTCATTCATTCTTCTTCTTCTGTATGGGATCTTCGCTATTCTTTCTCTCCCTGTTCTTAAGCTTCGCTCTTGCTTCTGGCTTCCTCTCCTATGGCTCCGTGTACCCGAATTTCATCGCCTCTCACCTTCACTTCATCGATAGCGATGGAGCCTTCCTGCTCTCCCGAAACGGGACCTTCAAAGCCGCCATGTGGAACCCCAACGCCCAGCAGTCCAACTTCTACCTCTGCGTCATCCACGTGGCGTCCAACGCCGTCGTCTGGTCGGCCAACCGCGACGGCCCTGTGTCCAAATCCGGGGAGATGACCCTCACCGACAACGGAATCGTGATTGCTGGCGAAGATCGTGAAGTTAGGTGGTCGACTCCGGCGCTGAAATCGCCGGTTTCTGCTCTGCAATTAACGGACACGGGCAATCTCGTGCTGGTTGATAAAGTCAACGGTAGTCTGTGGGAGAGTTTTTCCTATCCGACCGACACGATCGTGATCGGTCAACGCTTGCCTGTGGGGAAATTCATGTACAACCACGCATCAGACGGTGATTTCTCAACCGGGGATTATGGGTTTCTGGTTACAGGTTCCAGCGCCGTGTTGCAATGGCATGGACAGACGTACTGGAAGATGTCCATGGACACCAGGGCTTACACGAATTCGAATACGGCCGTGGAGTACATGGCGATGAACGAAACTGGTCTTTTTCTGTTTGGTCGGAATGGTTCAACGGTTGTTATTCAGGTGATCTTGCCTCGCTCTGATTTTCGTATCGCCAAGCTAGATTCCTCTGGCAAGTTTGTCGTCAGTACCTTCTCTGGTACTGACCGAAAGGAGGAATTCGCAGGTCCGGTCGACAGTTGCCGGATTCCATTTGTTTGTGGCAGTTTAGGCATGTGTACAGCGGGTTCATCAGGTTCGCCGGTGTGTTCATGTCCTTCAGGCTTCCATAGAAGCGTGCAGAACAGCAGCGTCTGTGCGCCCACCGACGATTCTCACTCTCTGCATCACGGCTGCAACGTGACTGATCAAGGTCTTTTCCTGCAGAATTCATCCTCTGTTTCGTATCTGAGACTCGGATACGGGGTGGACTATTTCTCCAACATGTTCTCGCAGCCGATTTTCGGTTTCAATTCGTCACTGTGTCAAGATCATTGCACAAAAAACTGTTCCTGCTTGGGATTCTTTTTTGAGAACACATCCGGCTCTTGCTACGTGCTTGAAAACGAGTTGGGGTCTGTTATTTTTGGCAATTCGGCTGAGAGTGACGAGGTGGGATGCATTAAGGTTCTTGCAAATCTTTCACGAATAAATGAAAGAGAAAACAGCTCTAGCGGGGACGGGCAAAAACTTCCCGTGGTTGCGCTCGTGCTTATACCGTTTGTCGGCTCGATTCTCATTGTGGCTCTTGCTTACTTCTTGTGGGGAAGAGGGAGATTCTCCAAGAGAGAGGAGATAAAATTAGGTCATACAAGATCATTCTCCTCCGGTGACCTGGATTCCTTCTATATCCCGGGCTTGCCCAGAAAATTCGACATGGAAGAGATCGAATCAGCCACTGAAAACTTCAAGACCTTGATCGGTGCCGGAGGCTTCGGTTCTGTCTACAAAGGAACCCTCCCTGATAAAACCATACTGGCTGTGAAGAAGATAACCAACTTGGGCGTTCAAGGGAAGAGAGAATTTTGCACCGAGATCGCAATCATAGGTAATGTTCATCACGCCAATCTGGTCAAACTGAAAGGCTTCTGCGCTCAGGGAAGACAAAGACTACTGGTCTACGAGTACATGAACCGGGGATCGCTCGACCGGACCCTCTTCGGCAGCGGGCCGGTCTTGGAATGGCAAGAGAGGCTCAACATAGCCCTCGGGACGGCTCGTGGGCTCGCGTATTTACACAGCGGGTGCGACCAGAAGATCATCCACTGCGACATCAAGCCTGAGAACATCCTCTTGCATGATCATTTCCAGGCAAAAATTTCCGATTTTGGCCTCTCGAAACTCCTGACGCCCGAGCAATCCAGTCTTTTCACAACGATGAGGGGCACACGTGGCTATCTGGCGCCGGAATGGCTCACGAACGCTGCGATTTCGGAGAAAACTGATGTTTACAGCTACGGAATGGTGCTTCTCGAGCTCATAAGCGGACGGAAAAATTGCTCAGTACGGTCTCAGAGCCATAGCGTGAACGGAAGCAATAGCGGTGGGGGCCTCTCGTCGTCATCTTCTTCGGCTGCCGGGCTCGTTTATTTTCCGCTTTTAGCCCTGGAAATGCACGAGCAGGGTAAGTACTCTGAGCTCGTGGATCAACGTCTCGAGGGACGGGTCACGGCGGAGGAGGTGGAGAAAATGGTGCGTATAGCTCTGTGCTGCGTTCACGAGGAGCCCACCATAAGGCCGAACATGGTTTCGGTGGTCGGAATGTTGGAAGGAGGAACGCCAGCGAGTCAACCGAGGTTGGAGGCGTTGAACTTCTTGCGATTTTACGGGCGTCGGTTCACCGAGGCCTCAATGATAGAGGAGAACAATACTGAGTTTTATCCACAAGCGACAAGTTCTTCACCGAGCGTGACCAGTCATGTGCACGCTAACTTGTCCTTCATCTCGTCGCAGCAAATCTCGGGGCCGAGATGATGTTTATTTCCACTTTTGAATGTAGTATATGTATAATTTAGGTCTCACCATGGAGTTTTAACATTGATACATTCAGTGTCATTGCTAATTTTGGCTAATGCAACTTGTAATAATTTTGTTTCCGAGGCATATTAGCAACTGAGAAATTCTCGTTATGTTGCTAATTTGTTACTAAGCTTTTTATTTTATTTTATTTTATTTTTTCTGCAACTGTATAAGATTTGCTCTTTGTAATTGTTGTAGAATGATATTTTATGTGTTTATACTAGCTGATTATAAATTGTTGCTATTATTACCACTTTTTGTTGAGCTTGGTAATGTTTCTTTTTTATATGTTCTTCGAAATTATTTCTAATATCTCTTGGGAAAATCTTTTCGCAGCTTGTTAAAAATGCATTCCTCAAGAACGAAAGAACGCTTCCGAGGAAAGTGGTCGAGATGGTTTTGTCGATTGCATTGGAGAGAAAATTATCTAAATGGAGAATATTAAGCTGCTATGTGAGCAAGGTTTGATATTAGCCAGATTCAGCTGACATACTTTTTAGTCAATCTTCGGGAATAAGTAACGGGTTTATTTTTATTTTTTTTTCTCGTGCATCAAGAAACTTTCTTATCTGTCGTCTCTCAAACTTTCTTTCTCTGCAGATTTATTGGGGACATGGTATTTACGGCATTGAATTAGCATCAAGATTCTACTTCGGAAAGCATCCTTCTCGTCTAACTCTGGGAGAGTCTGCATTGCTAGCAGGGATAATCCCTGCTCCGGAAATTCGATCTCCGTTGAAGAATCCCACCAGGTACATCAGCTATGAAGACATCGTTAAACAAACTGGGACAGGCATTGCTAACAGTTGCCTTCATCAGTTAGATTTACTAATGAAGAGATTGTTAACCGGTCGTGAAGAACAGGTCGAGTGGCCGAGCGAAACGGCTGGTGTAGCCAATTATTTATGCATTTAATTTAAGTTTCTACTTCTTGTTTTTAAGTTGTGTTAATACTATTGCTTATCATTTAATTTTAGGTCTTCTCCGATTAATGAAGATTATCATTCTCACTAGTCTCTAGGGTTTAGGTAGACCAACCGTCAATGGGCAGGGGCTGGGACACCGACAATGAGTTCGTCCGTAGTAGACCCGTGACGATATCTCAATCACTGGACCATGGCACATTGTTAGGATCAGTGAAATAATCAAAATTTAATTCTCAAAATTAAACAGTTCCGGTTGTACAATGCGTTTTTCCAGTTTCCATCTCAGAACGAGTCTTTGCAATGCATCTTTTTTTCGTTTTTGCTTTAAGATTCAAGGATCGAGTTAGTGACAAAGTTACGGTGTCGGTGATTACAGAGGGAAAACGTATCAAGCGAGAGTATTGAAGAGGATGGTAGAGGTTGGCTTTCTTGATGCAGAAACAGCACTCTCTGTTATGAAGCAGCCTCTTCCTTATTTCGATGGAGTCGACGGGCTCAACGAGGTACGTGCATGACAATGTCGTACCGTTTCATATTTTTATACCAACATGTCAATTCTCTTAAAAACAAAACGTATCTTGATTACGCAAGGACAAAAGTACGAAATAAAAGTGTGATATGTCCTAATTTAGTCATTTTACTAAGTGAATAGAGAAAAATAATGTTCTTCTCATAAAGCGGCAAGAGAAATAATATGCTTTATTGATATTGTATTGCAGTTGTGACCTCTATTCTGTTAATTTTGGTGAATGATGACTTGTGAATATCTTTACGTGGGCATGTTAATACTTCGCCACGTGGAAATTAAGTTTGTGATTCTCGTAATCACTTTATGCAACATAAATGTTTCATGTAATGTAGATATGTAATAAGTATGTAATTCTCAATGTAAAAATACACCAACTTAACTTGCTATCTCATATCTCAAAGCTATTTGCCTCTATCTGTAAAATCTGGTACTTGCTATACAAAATTAGAAACATCTTTGAATATTAGAGCTTTTTCCTGTAATTCGGTCCTCCGTCGAGTGGTAAAAGAATGTCGGTGTCGTTCAATGGGCGACAGGTGGTGCCTGACTGACACTACCCGTTGGCAAGAACGTGGTTCATGATTTTACAGTGTGTAGACCGGGCCTGCCCCGCCTTACAATTTTAAAGTAGTGCCTGATAGTGACACTACCCGTTGGCAAGAGCGTGGTTCGCGATTGTACCACTCAGTAGACCGGGCCTGCCTCGCCTTACAATTTTAAAGTACCAGAATATCTTTGACGAGTTATTTTGCGGTATATTTGCCCAATTCAGCTAAGGGCGAGAGCGGTACATGGATTGGAGTGTGGTATTTTACTATGTATGGTACTATTTTTTGAAAGAAAAAATTGCATTAAATAACACTTATTAATAATTCAGATTTAAGCCAATTAGTAGTTTTACTTATTATTATTATTATTATTATTATTATTATTATTATTATTATTATTATTATTATTATTATTTAATACTCAATAGTCAATACCTCTAAATGTCTCTTCTAAATCTCCGATTGAGTCTTAAGATTAAAAAGCCTGAGATGAACAAATCTATTCATAGGTGAAGTAATAATATTAATTTTTTTTAAAATAAATTATTACATACATAGGCGAGGAGTAATAATTTTAACTTTCTTAAAAAAAATTATTACATATATATGAAATAATATTTATTGTCGATATGGGGTTGAACGTTATGATTTTCATTTAGTGGTAAAGTCTTGTATACATCATAAAATAATACATATTATTAGACACTAAGCTAATCACATAACTTAAAACATATTTCTCTCAACACTCCCTCTCAAGATGGGCAAAAGATATCGATCAAGCTCATCTTGTTAGATAATCTCAACTGATCTATAGGGCCAAGTTCTTTGGTAAGACAATGGGCCTGTTTAGCACAATTTAATTTTACAAAATTTCTTTTTAGTTTTAATTTAAAAAAAAAAACTGTTTTTATTAAAAAAAAACTGACTGGTGTTTGGTAAATTGTTTATGGAACAGTTGTTGTTGGTAACAAAAACTAATTTAGCGTTTGGTAAAAAAAAAATATTTAGGCTGAAAAGACTAAAACCGTATTTTTGTTTTTAGAAAAAACTAAAAGCTACGAATTCTAGTTTTTACGATTTATGTACAAAAATTTAAAATCGATTTTGTGTTTTTTGAAAATCAATTTTCTCAAACACTTGAAAAACGATTTAGTTTATTTTAAAAACAAACACAGTGCTAAATAAGTTGTGCCAAATGCACCCAATATGCTACTTGCTCCCTTGTACCAATGTGGCTCAGGTTCAATTCTCCGCTATTGAGATGATGTCTGATGAAGAACCGATCAAGTTCAATGTGCTTGGTTATGTCGTGCTGCAACGGGTTGTTGGCAATGCTAATCGCTGCTTAATTTTTGCATCATTGCTTCATTCGGGCACCTTGGTCCATCTTCAGTAGCATCTTCAACCACAACAATTCTGTCACATTGGAAGCCATCGCTCTATATTCCGCCTCCGCTGTAGAGCTTGCTACGAGTGATTGTTTCTTGTTTATATAAGACACCAAATTACCCCCGACAAACATACAATACCCTGATGTAGACTTCCTATCGTCAACACAACTGGCCCATTTGGCATCACAATAGCCCTCAACATCGAGATGGTTGTTCTTCTCGAATAGCAACCCTTTTCTTGGATCTCTCTCCAGATATGGAGAATTTGGTATACTCCAGTCATATGTCCGCCTCTCGGATCATGCATGTAGCGACTCACCACGGTGATCATAATAAATGAAATATCAGGATGAATATGATATAGATATATCAAATGGCCCACCATCCTTTGGTATCTCTCATGATCAACTAGTTTTCCCGACCTATGCTCAACTTGGTCTTCTGATCAATCGGATAGGCCGCAAACTTGCATCCCAAAATATTGATTTATGTAATAAGGTCTAGTCCATACTTCCTTCGGTTTAGGACTATTCCCTTCGCTCCTCGAGCCACCTCAATCCCAAGGAAGTATTTCAGTCCACCTAGATCCTTGACTTCAAACTGCTTTCTGAGTCTCTCCTTAAGCCGAGTGATTTCTCTCTGACCCATATTAATTATATCATCCACATACACAGCGAGTATTGTGGTTCGATCTCCTCCCCGCTGATAGAAAACCGTATGGTCAACAGTGATCTGTTGGTACCCAATATCTATCATAGCCTTTCTGAATCGATCAAACCAAGCTCTACAGGATTGTTTTAAGCCATATAATGACTTCTTCAGCCTAACCACCTTTCCTGTCGTCTGTTGAGTCCCAAATCCCAGCGATACATCCATGTACACTTCTTCCAACAAGGCTCCGTGAAGGAATGCATTCTTCACATCAAGTTGGTGTAGCTTCCATCCACAATTAGCTGCCAGCGAACCAAGTGTCCTCACCGGACTCATCTTCGACACCAGTGCAAATGTCTCGTCATTGTCGATGCCATATATCTGACTATACCCCTTCGCAACTAACCGTGCCTTTTAGCACTCGATGCGCCCTTCCGATTTCTGCTTGATAGTGAATACCCATCTGCACCCCACAACCTTTTGTCGCGTTGGTAGTAAACTAGCTCCCACGTTTCATTTTTTTCCGAGGGCGAGTGATGGCGTGAATAATGATGAGAAATGAGGTTTGTCTCTCGTTCTCTCGTCTTCCGTTATGTTGTTCTGTTTCTAGAATGTGGGTTACACTTGTGTTGTGTTGTTTTTTCATTTCTCTATCTATGGCTTAATTGCTCGTTTAATAAATAAATAAAGTGGATGTCGTTAATTTTTCATGATAATAGTCTATATATTATTCACGTATTTAGTTTGCCTTTATAAACGTGGTTTTTTCCAAGAGAACGTACTCGCATTTCCGAGAATAATTGCAATCAGAATAATGTTTATTCCATTCTCATAAATCCGACATATCATGATATATATGAAGGATTCCGATAATTTTATTTCTAGTGACTCGAAATTAAATAAAACGCGCTTTGGTTCGACATGATTGGGATCAGACCATAGAGAAAATTCCACCTTAGTTTTTAGTACATAAGATATGAAATTCTTATCACTGTGGGAGCTTGTTGAATTTGCGGTGTCGGTACTCCGCACACGTCTTGGTCGAGAAATTGGCCGGATTCTTGTCATCGACGATCTCCGGCAGTGATCAAATGCCGGTTTCGCACGGAAGCACGCAAAACGCTGCCCAAGACATACGTGTTCGCGTCTCTTTCACCAAACTTCTGTGTAAAACACACTTGTACTATATTTGACACACGCAACAGGCTTTTAGTGTAATGCTATCAAGATTAGATCAAGATTTTTCTCGACTTAAGTAATATGTTTTTGACGAAGTTGAGCACGTTTTCTAGCTTGCTTGTTGGAATGACTCTAATGTCCTTATCCTTCGCTGGGCATATATATAAATAAAAAACAAAACAAAATCTCAAAGTTGACCAAAATCTTATCAAATATTCAACTTGATTGTTAATAAGAGTTTAAGAAACTCGTGTCCCGCGATAGGCATTATTATACAATTTTTTTTCTATAAAACCAAGAATATTCATTTGAATCGTCTCAGTTGGAAGAACAATAACAAAAGTTGACACATTTTCATTTAAATTTCGAAGAAAACACAAAAGTCTCTCTCATGGTTCGACAATGTCTGTGGAGCAGCCGCGGAAAACGGGAAAGGTGAAGTGGTTAAACGCAAGTAAGGGATACGGATTCATCACGCCTGACCCGGACGAGAGCGGCATCATCATCGATGAACTATGGGTGCACCAAACGGCGATCCAAATGGACGGATTCCGAACTCTCGATGAGGGAACCGCCGTGTCGTTCACCATTGAGGGAGGCCCGAGGGGTCTCCAGGCCGTCGACGTGCGTCTTATTTGAGCCTTCCTTAATGATTGCGTGAATAATGATGAGAAACGCGAGGTCTCTATCTCGTCCTCCATTTTCTAGAATCTGTTTACAGTTGTGTTGTGTTGTTTCTTCATTTCTCTATCTATCTTGAATATTGTTGCTCTAAAATAAATAAAGGAAGTGGATGTTGTTAATGTTCTCACTGTTTGAAATGGATCTTTTATCTTTCAATAAATTCTCTGACAGAATATATTGTTGCTAGTAAAAGTTGTATTTCCAAGAGCACGTACTCGTATTTTCAAGAATAACTGCAATCAGAATTATGGTTATTCCATTCTAATAAATTCGATATATATGAAGAATCCATCATTCAGATAATTTTATTCAAGTGGCTCGAAAATAAAACGCTCTTTATAATTTCTTGTTCATATTTCGACATAATTGGAATCATAGCTTAGACATAGAGAGATAATTCCATACATACTATATGAAATTCTTGATCCACGTTAACTTGTTATCACTGTGGGAGTTTGTTGAACTTGCGGTGTCGGTACTCCGCGTATGTCTTGGTCGAGAACTTGGCGGGATTCTTGTCGTCGACGATCTCCGGCAGTGGCCCTATGACGGTTTCGTGCGGAGGCACGCAGAACACTGCCCAAGACATACGAGTTCGCGTCTCGTTCACCAAACTTCTGTGCAACACACTCTTGTACTTCCCATTGCTAAGTACCTAATATTATTTTAATGTTTGCAACATGGTTTAGAAATGGTGAAGCAGATCTTAGAAGAAAAGATAACCCAATAGCATTATAGCATTATATAGCCAAACTGACGAGAATAGGACAGCAAGAAAACAAGTAATTAACCGCGAATTAAATATCCAAGGTCGTGAAATTTATGTTTTCGATTAGTGTTTTCTCGTAAAGTCCTTTTTAGGTTAAGTATTTTACAAGAGAAATCTCAAAATGAAAAGTAAAATATGATTTTTGATTCGAGTTGTACATGTGCCAAAAAAACAAAACTCGAACATTAATAGAGATACGTTCGGCGGAATCATCAAAAATACAAATTTCATGACTTTGTAAATTATTCAAATGAATTAAAGTAGGAATATGATGCACTATTTTGAAAAAGTTCGATACTTCTATTATTTAAACCAATTTTCAGTTTGAGGGGAGTTTTTTTAACACAGAGGTGAGCGTTTTTCAGTTTTTTGTTTTATGTTTGAGCGCTCGAACTCTAATCTCAACTCCTGTGCCAGATAATAATAGAAAACCCGGGCGATTTATTACCTCGAGCTGATCGCCGACGTGGACGAACAGCGCTTCGGGTATGTAATCCACAGCTACCCATTTGTGGGTGTCGCTCCAGACTTGGAGGCCAGCGACTTCGTTAGGGACGAGGAGAGTGAGGGCTGACATGTCGGTGTGGGGTTCGACTCCGAGGGCGAGCTCCGGCTGCGGGCATGGCGGGTACATGTTGATCTTCATTTCCATTTCAATTTCTTTGTCGCCCAAGCTTCTCTTCAGCGTCTCGCTTTCCAGCCCTAATCCCTCCGACAGTAATTCCAGAATGTCTCCGGTTACTCTCAAGACTTCCTTGCTGTACTCCTCAGTGATCTCCCTACACACACATATATAGCATATACATGCATAAATATACGTATAGTACTTTTAGCAGATTCATTATTCATACGTATATTTACATTGAGAGATCCATGATATGGGATGACCGGTTTGAAATTTCCGTGAGAAGTACATGCTAGCTAGAGGGGTTGAGTTGCAAATTTTACAATAATATCACCAAAATTTGGTATTTAAAACTTATAAATTCTCTTAAAAGAAATACATTTTTTTATAAATACATTTTTTTATAAAATTATTTGATTATATTTGACATATCTAAAAAAAAATGTGCCACGGGAAAGAAAAAAATAATTTTTAAAATAAATTAAAACTAATAATTGTTTATTTAAAAAAATAATATATATATATTTTTTTATACATACGTATTTTTATAAAATTATTTAATTATGTTTGATATGTGTAAAAAAAATAAATTAAAACACGTGGGCCACGGGAAAGACAAAAAATTAAAACCTACGTAGCAGGTGTACCCAAATTTTTGGCCACGTGGCACGTCACATGATACAACCTACGTTCGCAGGTGTCTAACAATGTTAGTTGGTCGGCGACAAAAGTGCAGCATTAGGTACTTTCGCCTACATTTATTGATGTTGAGTAACTATCGGAGAATATTACCTAAAATTGAGCATTTTCGCCTACATTTATTGAGGTTGAGTACCTATCGGAGGATATTACCTAAAATTGAGTATTTTTACCGTTATTAACCCTAAAAATTATGAATTTTTTGCACAACTGAGCTAAAATTTATCGCGCGGCGCCCATCCATGTGACATATATCATAAAACATGTCGCATGATCACTTTTCATGCCACATCAGTACGTCATATAGCTAACGTTTTAAAGTATTTTGCTATTTATGGTAAAGTTAAAGTAAAGTATTTTTTCTAATATCTTTGAAGAAATATTTTTGCACTGTTATCCCTGTACTATACTTTTATTTGTCATTGTTTTGAGACTTTATTTTGTGTATATATACATATTAATTTGCACTATTATCCCTGTACTATACTTTTATATATCATTGTTTTGAGACTTTTTTTGGATATATTCAACTTTGAGAGGTTGACCAATGTCCCGTTCGTTGAGTATTAATATTGCGTCTTTTTTTTCTTTTCTTTTTAAAGTTGGATACATTCCACCAACTTTGCCCGTAGTGTACTAGACCGAGTATTTATAGGAATTAACTCTTTAATGTGGCAAGATTTTAAATATCGCTTGTCGATGTCGTTTCGCACTTTTCATTTTACGAATATATCGCTTGTCGATGGGTATCTCGATATGTACGTCGAAGGGTATGCCGATGGATATATCATTTCGTATATCTTCGAGAAAAGATTTTCGACGGACATGTCTATTAGCATTTAAAGTCCCTATGTTTTCTCCTATTTGTTATTTAGTCCTTTTCTTTAGTATAACCTAAACATTATTGTATTATTGCCATTATTCCAAATACATCGACAGTTTCTCTCTTCTCTCTCTCACATGGTATCAGAGCCATGAATCTTGAGGAAGATTGAATCTGTGTACTGTTCATCGCGCACTGTTCATCGCACTGTTCGGAACTGTTCATCGCACTGTTCGGTACTGTTCATCGCACTGCTCGGTACTGTTCATAGCACTGTTCATCGCGAATTTGGTATGCAATCTGGTGCTTCGATTTCTGTGATTTTGATGCCTAGGGTTTGTGGAATTTGGGGCTTTTGTTAGATTGGTCAATTTGTTGTTTGGATTTGGTTTGTTTGGTACTTGTTCGTCATGGCTAGTCGAAAGGATGATTCGCTTCAGTCGATTAGCGCACAGTTAGATGGAAAGAACTATTCGTATTGGAGTTACGTGATGAAGAACTTTCTGAAGGGGAAATCTATGTGGGGGTATATTTCGGGTACTAAATTGCCGCCCACTGACAAGTCGAATGATTCTTATGACGCGCAACTGGAGATTTGGGAAGCCGACAATTCGAAAATCATCACATGGATAAACAATTCTGTGACTCATTCGATAGGCGTTCAATTGGCAAAATTTGAGACAGCAAAGCTTGTTTGGGAGCATCTTGAGAGATTGTATACTCAGTCTAATTTTGCTCGACGCTATCAATTGGAAACTGACATTCGGGCTCTCAAGCAAGATGATTCGTCGATCCAGGAATTCTACTATGCTATGTCTGCTTTATGGGATGAGTTGGCTCAGATCGAACCCGCCAATTTACGTTCAGTGGAGCCTTACATCCAATTCAGAGAGGAACAACGTCTTGTTCAGTTCTTGATGGCGCTTCGAGATGACTACGAAGCTCTACGCGGGTCCATTTTACACCGGAGCCCTTTGCCTTCGGTTGACTCCGTTGTGAATGAATTGATGGCAGAAGAGATTCGGCTGAAGACTCGCACTGACAAACAGACTTCTTCAACGGCTGTTCCATCTGTTTTTGCTGCTTCCCCTCAGAGTTCATCTAGTAACCATCTGAGTCGCTCAAATACTCGTGTGGGCATAGATGAATGTGCGTTTTGTAAGCAAAAAGGGCATTGGAAGGGACAATGTCCTTTATTGGTCAATAAAGGAAAACAGCCGCATCGACGCACGTCGTCGGTATCTCAGAAGCCTCCATGGAAAGCTACTAATCAAGCTTTTCAAACGAGTAGTGCTGAAGTGTCTACATCAGATCCATCGTTGATTGAGCAATTCCAAAAGTTTCTCGCCTCGCAACCTCAAGCCTTATCCGCTGCTTCCCCTGTCGGTTTGTCCTCTCTCAAAAACTCTGGTCCTTCAGGTATATCTTCTCCCACTTGGGTTCTTGATTCTGGTGCTACTGATCATATGTCCCCTGAGAAATCATGTTTTTCTTCGTTGTCTCCAAATTCATCCGTATCCATAACAACGGCTAATGGTAATCATATGCCATTGGTCGGTGTTGGTCCTATCCGTACACCCCACCTAAACCTTCCGCATGCTTACTATATTCCGAATCTCACTTTGAATCTTGCTTCGGTTGGTAAATTGTGCGACTTTGACTATTTTGTCATCTTCACTAAATCTCATTGTTTTGTACAGGATCCACATGCTCAGAAGCTGATTGGGACAGGCCATAGGAAAGGAGGTCTGTATGTGGTGGATGAACTTAAAGTGCCCGAGAGTGTTGCCGCTTCTAGTGTCGATTTGTCATCTTTTCGGTTGAGTCGTTCGTCTTCTGATTTTTACTTATGGCATTCTCGTTTGGGTCATGTTTCGGGATCTCGTTTAAAGTTTTTAGTTTCTACGGGTGTGTTGGGTAATTTGAAAACTCATGATGTGTCTGATTGTAGTGGTTGTAAACTTGCTAAATTTTCGGCATTACCATTTCCTAGAAGTTTATCTCAATCAACTGCACATTTTGATCTCATTCACTCTGATGTATGGGGACCCTCCTCTTTGCCCACAAAAGGGGGTTCCCGTTATTATGTATCTTTCGTTGATGACTACACTCGTTACACTTGGGTTTACCTTATGAAACGTCGTTCTGAATTTCTGAATATATTTTATATGTTTCGAGCTCTTGTCAAAACCCAATATTCGTCAGTCATAAAATGTTTCCGCTGTGATTTAGGAGGGGAATACACATCTCATGATTTTTCCAGGTTACTTAGCTCTGACGGAACTCTTCATCAGAGTTCATGTACCGATACCCCTCAACAAAAATGGTGTAGCAGAACGAAAACATCGTCATATCATTGAAAATGCTCGATCACTTCTTTTATCATCTCAGGTTCCAGCTGTGTTTTGGGGAGAAGCTGTTCTGACCTCCGTTTATCTGATAAATAGAATTCCTACTTCACATAACTCAGGTTTGTCACCTTTTGAAAAGATTCATGGTCAGTCTCCTGATTATTCCGCATTACGTGTCTTTGGGTCAGCTTGTTTTGTGCTACGCCCTAGTGTTGAGCGTAGTAAATTGACTTCTCGATCTGTGTTGTGTGTTTTCTTGGGTTATGGGATTGGTCAAAAAGGATATCGTTGCTTTGATCCTATTGGTCAAAAATTGTATGTCTCTCGTCATGTATTCTTCCTTGAACATATTCCATACTTTTCGGTTCCAGAAAATTCCCATAATATGACAAAATCAGATCTAGTCAGTATTGATCCTTTTGATACTGATGAAGATCATCTCGAGCCTCCTGTTGCTCCATGTGATGAGGCAACAAACTCAGGTACTATTGTTCCCGCCACATATTCGCCTCCTCAACCAGTGGTCTCGCAATCAGCTCTAGAGAATGTGGATCCTCCACCTCGCTCATCGAGTAGGGTCCGTAAGTCCACTAAACTCCCAGATTTTTCATATTCATGTTACTCTAGTTCCTTTGTGTCTTTCCTAACATCTATTCATAAAATTTCTGAGCCCTCGTCCTATCGGGAAGCTGTTCTTGACCCTCTTTGGCAGAATGCTATGGATGAGGAACTTTTGGCACTGCGTCAAACACGTACTTGGGATTTGGTTTTGTTACCACCGGGAAAACGCACAATTGGTTCCCGATGGGTTTACAAGATCAAAACTAAGTCCGATGGATCCGTTGAAAGATACAAAGCTCGACTCGTTGCTAGGGGGTTTTCTCAGCAATATGGCATGGATTACGAAGAGACATTTGCTCCGGTTGCCAAAATGACTACAATTAGAACTCTCATGGCTGTTGCTTCTGTTCGTGGGTGGAAAATCTCTCAGATGGACGTGAAAAATGCTTTTCTCAACGGTGATCTCCACGAAGAAGTTTATATGGATCCGCCTCCCGGTGTCACTCACAAGGTTGGTGAAGTTTGCAAGCTTCGGAAAGCCCTCTACGGTCTCAAGCAGGCGCCTCGTGCTTGGTTTGAGAAGTTCTCTACCGTGATCACATCACTTGGCTTCTCTCGTAGTCACCATGATTATGCTTTATTCATTAAGTGCACCGGAAAAGTTTGTATTCTTCTCTCTTTGTACGTTGATGATATGATTATTACTGGTGATGATGACGATGAGATTGAATGTCTCAAGATAAAGTTAGCTCGCTGCTTTGCTATGAAGGATTTGGGAATGCTACGGTACTTTCTGGGAATCGAGGTTGCTTCATCTCCGAAAGGATATATCTTATCTCAGTCAAAGTATATTGCTGATATATTTGAGCGTGCACAGCTTACAGACAACAAAGTGGTGGATACTCCAATTGAAACCAACGCTCGATATGCTTTGACTGATGGAGTAGCTTTACCGGATCCTGCTTTGTATCGTGCCATTGTTGGTAGTTTGGTTTATCTAACTATTACGCGTCCCGATATTGCTCATGCCGTTCACGTGGTTAGTCAGTTTGTTGTGGCTCCTACTACAGTTCATTGGAGCGCTGTTCTTCGTATTCTTCGGTTTCTTCGAGGAACTCAATTTCAAAGCCTACTCCTATCGTCGAGCTCTTCATTGGGTCTTCGTGCGTATACCGATGCTGACTGGGCTGGCGATCCCACTGATCGCAAGTCAACCACGAGTTTCTGTATTTTCCTAGGCGATTCTCTTATATCGTGGAAGAGCAAGAAACAAGATGTTATCTCTCGGTCGTCCACAGAAGCGGAGTATCGAGCCATGGCATCTACGACATGTGAGATTGTTTGGTTGCGATGGTTACTTGCAGATATGGGTGTTAGCTCTCCTCAGCCCACTCCGTTGTTTTGCGACAATAAGAGTGCCATTCAGATTGCAAGGAATGCGGTGTTTCACGAACGTACGAAACACATTGAGATTGATTGTCATGTGGTCAGACATCACTTTCAATGTAACAACATCACATTGCCTTTTGTCTCTTCATCGGTTCAAATTGCCGATCTTTTCACCAAGGCGCTTTCATCTTCTCGTTTTCGTTTTTTAGTTAGCAAACTCTCAATGCTTGTTGCTGTAGCATCGTGAGTTTGAGAGGCGGTATTAGCATTTAAAGTCCCTATGTTTTCTCCTATTTGTTATTTAGTCCTTTTCTTTAGTATAACCTAAACATTATTGTATTATTGCCATTATTCCAAATACATCGACAGTTTCTCTTTTCTCTCTCTCACAATGTCGAAAGATATTCTGGAAATTTAATACCTATATATTAATATTATAAACTTTTGTACGATGTGAGGAGGAAGGAAGGAGAGTGATGACCTATAGTTGGTAGGGTGTTTGGGCCAGTACTGGTAGTCCACCTTGGAAGGAGGAGCGATGACGTGGAAGAAGTAGTCGATCCACTCCACCTTCTCCTCGTGGTTCTTCGTCATCTTCGTCCCGTACCCCTCGAACTTCCCCACCGAAGGCTCGTTCGCGTACCCCTCCTTCTCCTCCTGCGCCAGCTCGAAGAACCCCCGCCCCGCCTCCTGCAGCCGCCCGATCACCTCCCCCGAGATCCCGTGCCCCGTCACCAGGAAGAACCCCCACTCCTCCGCCGCCCCCGCCACCTCCGCAACCAGCGCCTCGCGCGTTTTCCCCGCGAGGGAGATCACGGGCACCGTCACGCCCTCCGCGGCCTTGGTGTTGGCCGGGCGCTCGCTCTCGGGGCGCACGAACTGCGCGGGCAGCTCCTTCAGCCCCGTGAAAGACAGCGCCTGGACTCTCTCCACCACTCCCATGTCGATGATGAACGATCAGTGGTTAGTTAGGGCAACAAAAGGGAAGTGATCACTGTATACGTTTTGCTTGGATGAGATGAGAATTGAGAAGCGACGGTGCGTATTTAATTTATAGTAGCTGTAAGTAACCAACATTCTCGTGGAACAGTGTGCCTTTGCTTTGAATGTTTGGTCATGATTAAATTGAAACACGTGCCTCAGAACTCAAGACCAAACCTAACTGACTTTCGTTTCCTGTGGGTTGTGTCTTTTTGCCATATTTTACCAATTTTGTTCGGTGAAGGAGAAACTTGACTTTCAGCTAGACAAAGACGTTTTGGCTTCATATGTCTAGTCTTCTATATAGATTGATGGAAAAAGATTATATTCCCAATAACGATATGGCGTTTTGTACACTCAACAATTACAAAGATCACTCTTTGTTTTCAGAGAAAGAAGTTCAGTTTTTCCTGTTTAATAACTAGAAACGCTTAAAGATAGTGATATGAAAGAAAGTGCATTTGTATATTGATAATCTTGCGAGTACAAAGATTCTAGGATCCTTTTACAAATGGAACCTTTGTTACATTATATAGAGACTGTCATTTCCTCTCTTGCTGCTCGTTTCCCGCCTTTCTTTGTCGTGTCCCATCACTCATTTCCCGAAGAGTGATTTTCGGGAAGTATGGTTAACCATGCAAAGCATGGTTAGCCTAATCTCTGTGTAGCTCTCGAGTATATGCCATTAGGGATAGGTAAGATTGGTATGGGTCTCATTAAATACGCCCCATGTTGGTAGCTATCTACCGCCGCCTGGCTTGTCCTCGTCGATTCTCTTCGTCGACCATTGGTGTCGTCGCCCCTGGATGTCGTCGCCCTTGGGTGTCGTCGACTCTGAGTATCGTCGCCCCTTGGTGTCGTCAACTCTAAGTGTCGTCAACCCTTGGTGTCGTTGACACCCTTCGTCCATCTTCAGAGCCTTCTAGTGTTAAGAGGGATCTAACCGAATTCGGCCTTAACAGATATATACATACCCTTCTATTTTTATGATTCTATTTAAGCTTTCCATATTATTATGAGTCATATATTTGGTGACTTTTTCTAAGTTCAGGACTCAGGAGGTACATCCTAATAATAATTAGGTTAATTGCGACAAAAGGACCAAACTTTTTGGTCAAATGCTCAAGTGTGTGTAAACAAGCTTGGCATTTGAGAGTTGACCGAGAATATTGATCCATATGGCTATTAGCCTTTTTCACGTGGCATGCCACATGACACTTGGCCTCCACGTGGCATGCCACGTAATTATTATTTTACTGAATAATTTTAAAAATATTATTTTTAAGAAAAAAAAACTTTTTAATTTTTAAAAAAATTAAATTACTTTTTTCAACCGATAATGAATTTAAATTTAAATATTCATTATTAATTTTTATTATTAAATATAATTATTCATTTTAAAAAAGTGAGTCAAACGAGATAAATAAAGAAAAAATATGTATAAATTGGTGGAAAGCCTTAAAATTTATCCAATTTTTTATTTTTACCTTTTTTAGTGTTTAACTGTGATTAATCTATGGTCTCTATTTTTCATCACGTCTTCACTCTTCACTCTTCACAATATTATTAGTCAATATTTATTACAACATACGTACTTAAATACTTCTTTATTCACATAGTTTTTTTTTTAATGTACCAAATACCATAATATAAAGCTATGTAAAGGCAAACGATATTTTAATATTTTAATATATTTTAAGACCATCACATCTTCTTCATTTTTTTTTCCTAAGTGACGAAGACATTTAATGTAAGTAAGGCTAAATATTTAAATATAGATTGACTAAAAAAATTACTTTCAATTTCAAATGTGTAAGTATATACTATCATTTTTTTTTGGTAAATTAATTTGAACGTTTCCTTGAAGTTTTTTTGCTGTGTAAAATATGATTTTTTTTGTTTTTAAACTTACTTTTTTTAATCATTGAAGAGACTACGTTGTGATTTATTAACCGTCTTAACAAACAACATTGTGAAAAATGACTAAGTGATGATAAATAGAGACCATGGATTAAACACATTAAAGGGTAAGATATGGAAAAATGAAAATGTTTAAAATAATAAAAAAAAAGGTAAATTTGATAATTTTTCAAAAGTTTGAGGTGAAACATCTGAAATCTAATGATGTTGGAGCCCTAATATGATATTTTTGTAATTTTATCCACCAATTCTACATGTGTACAATAATTAAGTCACCAATAAATAATAATAACTTAAGTACTTACGATGTCAATAATAACTTCATGTACTTATGTTGCAATAAATATTGATATTTTGTAGAATCTAAGTATTAAACGGCATTTAACGTTTTTTTAAAACCGATTTAATACTTTTTCTCTAAAAATTAAAATTTAATATATACCCTGATGTTTGTTACTTCAGCCTATATTATCCCTCTCTTTTTAAGGTACACTACTACCAATTGTAAAAGAAGGAGGCATAGTATTCTGTCTTTTGCCAGATTTAGCACCTAAAGTCACGTATGAAAACTTGACATAAATATAAAGATTATTTCCGAAAATAGAGATAAACCAATCATTGCCAATTATTGGCAAACTCGAGTTCACAATACGTACTTGGCAATTAACATTTCAAAAAAAAAAAAAACTGGCAATTATTTTTTGCTACCATTTTTTATTTATTTAGTAAAGGCCCAAAGTTTAAATCAGAGAATTGAGATTTAAAGCCCATCACAAGGTTGGCCCAGATCGTTGACTCAATAGTCAATTTTAAGCCACTCATATTATGCCACGTAGGTGTTGCTGAGGTGGCCGAAGCAATAGCCAATCAGAATATTGCGAACATGTGTTCTTCTCCGCAGAGAAACTGATACCACCATTACACCTTCTTTCGGGAAAGACGACGACCCAGAAGACTCTCAAGAACACCCAAAACAAAAAAGGGGAAAAAATGGCTTACGTTGAGCGAGGTTCGTTCTCTATTATTCCTTTATAATTTTTCATTAATTATGCATTGATCGATATAGTTTGAGTTACAATCGCACAAGATCAGTTTCTGAGATCGATAATGGTTTTTTTTTTCTTTCTTTCGATCTCGCAAGTATATTAGCTCTTGGTCGAACCTTTTCCGTTCCTTTTTCCGAGTTTTAGATTCTGTTTGGACAGTGATGTTTTTGTATTCTCCATTGATTGCCGATAGTTCTTTCGAATTCATGTTAAATTTTGGGGCGTTTTTCGATATTGTTCTTTTTAAATTCTTCGAGCTTTGTGCTTTCAAGCGTTGCTCCTATTGGGTAGTTGAATTATGGATCAGAACTTTTTGATGATGTTTGTCCCTGGCTTGATTCGTTTTTCTTCGATGCGGACTCTTTCCTCGTTTGTAGATCATGGCAATAACTTTCTGAATGTTAATATACAGGGTGTTGAGTCTTCTTTTGGTTGACTGTGGTGAATTGGTTAGTTGATGCGTCTTCGTGCCTTATACTTTTTCCGCGACCTCTTTTGATGAGACACTTGTGTGTTTGTTTTTGTGGAATGATGGAAGTTCTCACTTCTTTTTAAAAGATTCTTAGTTGCTTCGATGGGCGCCAAATTCAACCCTTAGAATCCTGTTCGGCTATCACATAGGCGTTTCGTCTGCCTTGTTGAGCTCCCCTTTGATCTGGTTAAATGTAGCATCGATTTCTTAATTGTTCGTTAGAAAATATCAATACTATAAATAGATTTTATTTTTTGCCTATTGAAATATGGCTTACCTAAGATTCATTGTGTACTACGCATGATACTCGTGCTTTATCAATAATTGAGTTCATCACTGTTTCTGGTCTCTGTTAACATTGGACAGAACAACCAGTGATTCTTAAGAAATTCTGTTATATTTAATGAAATTTTAGTTTTAAGTTTTATAAGTTATAAAAGTGAGAGACGTGTTTTGTGATAATTCGTAAATGATATATTCTTGTGAGAAATAAGATAAGTTTGAAAAAGGATGTGAGCTCTTATTGCTGATATAAGAGAATTATTCTTCTACAGTATAAAAGAGCTGTGTCTTACTTTTATTTGTTTTATCGTTTTAAAGATTGTTATTACATATTACAGGAACTGTAGTTGTTAAGAACATTTTACGTTGATTATAAAACAAAAACAAAAAAAATTGTTTTCTCATTAAGTTTCTAAGAGAAGATAATTAGCTGACTCAGGAGATGTAATTATTACCTTAGGTGTTTTGAAATCCCAAAGATCATTCTGGAGAATCAAGACGATCACCGACTTCTTCTGGTCCATTGTCAATTTTGTGGGCGTGTTTTTTGCAACCATGTTCTCAGTAAGCATTTTCTCCGACGTTCTATTCCATTGTCTTTATCCCCTTTATGAGAAGTTTATTCAACTCTGCTTCTGTGATGTAGATGGAAAAATCAGATGCCTATAGGAAAAGCTCAGGCTCAGCAAAGAAATGGGACGGTGGTGGGCCAGGAGGGCCCGGGGGAGGTGGGCCTGGCGGGCCTCGTGGGCCTCGCGGTGGGCTTGACAATGTTCGTGGGTTAGACAACATCCGAGGAGACCATAGTAAGCTCACACTTTTCTGTAGCCCTTTTAGAATGGGGGGAAACCGGAACCTGAACTGGTGTCTAGGGTTTCTATAAACATAACCCCCAAACAAAAATAAAATGATTTTAGAAAGAAAAACAAGCAGATTTTAGAATTTATAAACCGGATTTTGGGGGTTATTTTTTGAGTTTATATATTAATGAAAATTGAATTTTGGGCTAAATGTGGCCTTTAGAAACCTACTAACTGGGTTCGAGTTCTCATTCCGGCAATCAGAAGTCAGAACTCAGAACCACTTTGATACTGATTTTTGGTTACCTGCATTTTGCCCAAAATCCGAGTTTTTAAGAACTGTGAAATCCCGCTGCTTATCCTAAGCCAGTACTAGGTTTTGATTTCACTCCTATTATATCGTTCCTGTACTATTTCTCCGTTTCTGAAATATAACCCTTGCTGTTCGATTTCCAGGCTCTTTACCTGCTTGCGGTTCGTGCTGCGGCTGAATGTGGACTTTTTGGACGCGTGCTCGAAGTTTATGCACTCTTGCTTCATAAAGATATGCTTTTCTGCTTTACTTGGGGTTGTAATTACTAAATTTCCGTGACTTGCTATATTATATAAGTGAACGTGACAATTGGTTGATGATAAATCAAAATCATTTGATGCAACTTCTGTGCAGTAACGTTTATGAACCTTTTTTTTTTTTTTTTTTTTTTTTTTGTATTTGTATTTGTATAAGTATTATGTTGAATCAATTCGTGGACTACTACTAGGATTTACAATCAATACAATAAAAGATTCCGTATGCGAAAACGTGTTGAGTTCATCAATCTTCTTAATGCTAAAAAAACGACTAGAACAAATTATTTTCACTAAAGCAGTAAATGAAACCGCTCTGAACAGAACATATCTCTCTAAGTGTAACCGTAAAATCTTTAAATAAGGCTGTTAAACTCTGTGCTGAGGTTGAGCCGAATCGATTTCGATAGTTCAGATTCAAAACCGGCAATCTGAAACGCCATGATCTACGTATGAAGCCTTCATTCGAATCCTTTGGTCCAAACAGGAACGGAATATATCAGGGTTCCGAACCCAAACGAGAGGCATATTGTGATGGCGGCGTATGCGTACGCTTGCCATGGATGTTTGCTTTCTCGCATGGCGTTGAACTCTGCGACGAAGGTCGGCACGGTACTCAAACAACCCGTGAATCCAAATTGCATTCCTCGTGTAACTGTAGTGCCAGTCCTGGTATTCACCTGCATTCAATACAAAACCAGTGTTATTTTCTCTCTGCAACTAAGACGTTTGCTTTGAAGAACAGAAAAACGACTAACACGAAATGGAATTTCAAGATCTCTATTGACTATGACGCGCTTTTTTTTAATAATACATATACCTTGTAAAGCTCAAAGAAAGATTGCAACATGTACTCGGGCCAACACTTTTAAATCGAAATAAACTTGCGGAGTCTTAAAATTAAATACAAGACGAGGAAAACGAACCAAGAACAAAAAACAAAGTCCAAACCCAGAAAAGAATCACATGTTTTGATAAGGCTTTCCCGAGAACATACCGCCTTTATTAACGGTGGCTAAAGCAGCCATTACGCAAGATCCCAAGACATTTGCGATTAAGGTACCGGAAGGAATCCACTTCAAATGACCGCCTCTTCCGAATCCACGGCCATTATGCCTGGCCAAGAACCACCTTAACCACACCCCGAGAGGTCCTACTAGACAACCTAGCCATAGCTGAGCCTTTTCACCGCCATTGCTAAACTCTTCTCGCAGAAACACACCACTCAAGCCCCACAGAAGAGCAAGCATTAGCACAAAAACTACCGTCACTGCCAGACGCTCAAGATTATAGACCGTTGACATCGTCACTCCCAAATGACGCTCGAGACTCTCACTTCCGATTTGACATCGTTGTTTTGTTAGTTTCCTCTCAAGAAGAAGCCTGAAGCCCTTGGCCGTTTCCACTCCGAAGATGATTGAGTAGGCTGCAAGAAACAGGCCTGAAAATAAACAAAGGATGAGATTACGGTCCTCAAAATCCGGCAGTTGCTATTCTTTCTAAATATTGAACCTCTCATTTTCAAATGATTAGTGAGTATGACGGTTAATCTCAGGATTTTTGGTTTTCAGCTAAACGGCCGGCTTTTAGTGGTCGAGCCTTACCTACGGGAAAACCTACAACGGCCGAAACCCATTGGCCTTGAGAGCTAAGTTCAAGCATTATCTGGTTCCAGCCACTAAAACTTGTAAGGCTACCGAGGTAACCAGTCGTCAAGCCGATCGCGATAAAGTCCGATACACGGGCTATATCTGCTTTGAAAACAACTCCAAACCACCCCATCAAGAAACATCCCACCTGAGAATAGAGCAAGAAATATCAAATGAAAACATCATCTTATAACCTTTCCATTACAAATCTCCTGAGAGAAAGAGACCATATTAGAAGGAAGGTGGAGACACAGAATGCCTTTGTTGCTCGTCACTCCAGCGACTCCGGGACCGAATAGCTTTTGCAGGTAATACCTTGTTAATACCTGAATAATGCAGAAAGCGAAACGGGCTGTTTATAACACGACATAATTAGCAATGCGTCCGCAAAGACGATGATTTTACATGACAAAACTGACATAACATGAAGAGCCTCAAGCAAGATCTTCCAGTCATAGTAACAACTAAATAGTAATATCTCATAGGAACCCCTAACATAACGTTACTTGAGATACAAGCAAGGTCACATAAGCCAATCAGGGCTAACCAAGACCGACTATTACCGGAAACAATAACCCATTGTCAACAAATATAAAAAAGGACCGTTCCTCGGAAAGCACGGCCAAAGCTCTCGTGGAAGAAGTCGTGAGTCGATGGACTAGACAAAACATGTAGGATTAAACTTTCTTAATCCGTCACTTATTGCTAAATAAATACGAATATCCGTTACTAAAAGATTATCATGATATAAAACATAACATACAACATAAATGAAATAACTAATAAACGACATAAATAAATACTAATCCCGCATTTTAGTTTCCTTCTACAACACGTAATTAGGGCCGGCATATCAAAATTTTAACACCATTAAGATATTAAGAAACAGTGATGTGCATAATTCAAACACAGACCTTTAAGCTAATAAATCAAGAGATGAAGGCATAATTTCTCACCCCCAAAATTCCGAAAACCGCTAAATAGATAAGACACAAACCGTACTCCAACATCGTTGGGATTTCCTTCTTATCACTCTGCATATCAAAATCGGAATCATAAGCATGAAATAGCACATGGTTGAGCATTCAAACTTGTATCTTAAAAGTACAATATTCGAGCCACACAACACAACATAAACGGCTTATACCGGAGGCTGCAAAGCCAAGGCCGGGTCACCAGAGCAAATTAGGACGGGTAGAACGGCTCCGCGGCTCTCGGCCACGTAATCCCGAGTCAGCCTTAGGCTGCTGTCGCTCCGGCTGCGAATAGCTCTGTCCCCTATATCTCCAGCTTCTGATGCGGAATCGATTTCCGTGTCACCATCCGTCTGAAACGATAGTTTTAGCCGCGAAGAACCGCTGGGCTCGTGACTCGCTTCCTCCATAGCGCAGGGCTTAGCTTCTCTTGTGGCGACTTTGATTGTTTGAGCGCGAAGACTGTAACGGATATTTATATTCAATACAAAAAACATTGTGAGGAACAGATACTATATATACATTCGAGCGCAAAAACTCACCGATCATCAAAGAACAAGGCTCGATCTTGACAATCAAACAGAGACCAGAAGACACAAATGCAATGTATGACGTTTCCTTTTGACTATATATACATGTAGATACTACAATCAGTATGACGTTTCCTTTTGACAATATATACATGCAGATACTACAATCAGTATGACGTTTCCTTTTACATAATTATATATAGAGAGTGGCGAAGCCACTTGGTGGCTAGGGGGCAACCGCACCCACTTGTCGGTCTAAGTGTGTCCCAAAAAATCGAGTTCGCCCCTTCAAAATATTAATCAGAATTTATTTTTCCTTAGAAAATCATAACTTTATAATACTCTGTTTATTTCTTTAGACTTTTCGCTTGTAAGCAACACCACGGATTCCGAAATAAATGATAAATAAAAGAAAGTTGCGAGGAAGAAAAAGTCTATTCGGTTGGAAAATGATGCAATAAGTGTTGAAGTTGAAAACAAAAAACACTGATTCATTGTTGTGCTCATTATTGTCTTATTGACGACATCGTTAGTTAAATTTTCATAGGCGAGTTCATCTTTTTAAAGTGGTTTTGGTAGACTTTTTGCTTATTGTTTTCAATTGTTTATTTATCTAAATTTAGTTCGAATTTTGATGTTATGTTAGTCTTGGATTTTTCTAGAGATAAAAGTTGTTATATCTCTGTGCTAGTCAACTCATGTATTCACATAATTTTATTAAAAAAAAATATTCAAATTTATAATATTTTTATCAAAAGTTCTTATACTTGTTTATTAATTTTTAAGACATATATATAGTAACAAAATATTTATGTGAAGGGCCATAATTTTTTTTTAATTTTCTATTAAGTTTATTTAGAATAATGTAAATGTGGTACATCAAATTGCATTTGCATGGCTTCGTCCTTAGTGTATATATATGAATAAAGTTAAAAGGAAACGTCATTCACTCATTAAACTAATTGATGACCAACCCGGAGAAGGCATGGACAGCATCATGCAGAGTTGACGACGACACCTTCGAGCGTGACCTTGTTTTAATAAACAGCTGGATTTCATTACAAAAGTGTGTCTCACTCTCATGCAAATATATATATATATATATATATATATATATATATATATATATATATATATATTCGTTTTGTTTCTCTATGTAGACTTAAGTTTGAAATTTGGGATCGTCTATTGGTTGATGGCGCGAAATTGTAACGTTGATGCGCCAGTGCCATATTCTTATTCCGTGATTCGTCGCTGCAAAGAAATGGGACGGTGGTGAGCCCGAGGAGGTGGGCCTGGCAGCCTTGTGGACCCGTGGCGGGCTTGACAATGCTTGCCGATTAAACAGCATCCAGGGAGACCATAGTAAGCTAACCATTTTTTTTTTAGCTCGGTCATAGTAATGGAGAAACTGGAACTTGTACCTGAACCTTTCCCGGGTTCGTAAAAACAAGACTCGCCTACTTGATTAAAAAAAATGGGGTCTAAGAAAGTAAAAGAAACCGATATGTGTATTCAAAAACGAGATTTTGGAGTTATTTTTAGGATTGTAATTCTGTGACTTGATATATTATATAAGTGAACGTGATAATTGGTAATGATAAATCTTTATTAATTAAAAATGGATGTCCGAAATCTTACTAAGTGAAATTGGATCCCCAACTAGGTCGGCACCCAAAGAACACAAAGTAAGATCAGGGGCCCTAGTAATAATATAAAATATCAAAGATTACAAACGAAACCAAAAGAGAAGAGAACTATCTAAACCTAAAGTTCTTTCTCGAACAAATTTTGTCACTTATAAAACACGAAGAAAAATCTGGATGCGATGCATCGGCTACTCTATTTCACGATGACCTAGATTTTGAGCACCAAAGCCAACTAATGCATCAACTACTCTATTTCATTCCCTAAAAATATAAGAAGCTCTGAATTGATGACATCCACTTAGCAGATGCATTTGGACCAGCGAGTTCGTAACTTTCAAGGAACCAATCTCGATTTCTTCTAAAAAAGTTGAACGACGAATATGGAATCGTACTCGAGCTATAAGTTATCCCAATGAAATTCCATAGTTTTTTCAACCGCAAACATTGCAGCCATCACTTCAACTTCTAACGCGTAAGCAGAGTCAATATGGAAAGAGAACGATCATGAGGAAATTGATATGTGCCCGAAAGATCGATAAACTCGAAATGGGATTATAGAGAATTTCGGCCAACACTCAAAAACCCGATCTCTTAAGGATCAAGTTTCTGAATTTTATTGGCTGCCTTTTTCATTCATGAAAGCTCTCTTAAATAGAGCAAATGATTACAACCCTAACGGGCCGGACCGGGCCCGATTAATTAACTCTCTAACATAATAAAATAACCTAATAACATAATTAAACGAATAATCAAAATGACAACTCGACTTATTTATTCTAAGACCATAATTAAATACGAAGACATAAAATAAATAACGCTAGTTAAATAAACGATATTAGTCCTGAACTCTTGGGGCCGTATCATTACTCCCCTTCTCCACTTTGAGCTTGTCCTCAAGCTCAAAACACGGTAACGGACATTCCGGAATGAGTTTGCCATGGCACCTTGTAGCTCGCTCTTGAGCCACCGCTGACTTGCCTCCTCAAGTAGTCGCCACCGCCCACTGAGGCTCCACAATGGTGGCCCACTCCTCCAGCTTGAAGTTCCTTGCACTCCCACGGCTTTGATGTCTCTTTTTTCCATTGGATTTGGTGAATACCAAATCTGCTTGTACGAGGGCTTTTCTGACCCAAGGGACTTTCTTCTCCAATCCACCCATTATGGGATTCATGGCCCCTTCGGGCTTCTTCTCTTCCAACCTTCCCAAAAGCCAAAGAGCCCTCTTCTCTCCAGCCGCCACAAGATCTGCCAGAGCCGCCACTCTCACCTCCGACGACCATTGCTGCCAACGCCAGTCCGTACCCTACCACCGCCTTCTTCCGATCAGGTGGGTGGTCACATAACTCTGCCTTGAGTTCGTTGCTTGGCTCGCAAAAGCCCAGCATATTTGCTACTTTCTCGCGAGTTACCGGCCACTCCCCGCCACTAGCGCCGGCTTTCCAGTCTCCGGCGACTTCTCCAGCTCCTCCCCCCGGCGACGAGTTGCCGAGCAGCAATGTTGTTTCGCAAATATTTCCCTGCTGTTTGCGAATTGGACTCACAAAGCCCCCATTTGGCGATGGAACGCCGCCACTACCACTCGAGTCACCATCGCCGGCGACCCTGCTGCCCCTCCGGCCACCGGCATCCGCTTCGCCGACCCACGCCGAGTCCGTCGCGATTGGGAGATGTTCTGCAACATTTTCTCTGCCGCAGCACCACAATGTCTTTCGCCGTACCTCCACCGTCCTTCGTCGCCGCTCGCTGGTGCTCCGCGGCCACGACCGCCGCCTGCAGAGGCCTCCTCGCTGTCCCAAGTTCCCGCCTGCCTTAGGCTTTGGATTTAGTGTGGGCCTTGCCTGCATGTGCACCTTTTCTGGGCCCAACAAGCCATTATGGCCCAGTAAGGCTTCCTTAGCCTTAGTTCTCTTTCCAGCAGCCCTACCAAATGGCATACCTCCGACGACCCTTGCCGCCACCTCCGATCCTCCGCCGGCGACTTCGCCACCACTCGCCGCGCCTCCTCGGTTGCGACCAGCGCAGACCTTCACACCCTCATCGGCACTTCTTCCCTTGTGCCCTAAGTGCTGCCCATTTCCTGGGCTTGGCAACCCTAAATCGATAAAGCTTGAACAACACCTTGTTGGGCCCAACATGCCCTTAAGGCCCATTATGGTTTTCTCAGCCCTAGCTCCTATTACACTTCCTCTGATCCCTCTATTTGGCCGGCCGCCACGCCTACTTCCGATGACTACCGTCGCCACCGGAGATACAACTCCGACCACCGCCTCCAGCGAGCCATATCCGACCGTCGCCGGCGACCAATCAGGTTGTTCATGTGCTGCCAGATCAAATAATTTCAGATTTGAAATTTTTGGATTGAGCCTTGTTTGGCTCATCGCACCGACGTACGCCAGCTCGTTGATAACGAGCATTTCGTCGGCCGCTAGGATTTTGGTCGCTTCCTCCATTGCCATCAATGGACTCGCCACTTCTGCCCGAGTCGCATCCTCATTGGTCGATTCTGAACTTTGTGTTCGGGAAGGGATTGTGGCGGTTAGGGCTTCCACATCCGCCGTCAAGGTTTCCATCTGCGCCGTTAGAGCCGTTACTAACGCCTCTTGCCGCTGCGTCGCAGCTTCGTGCTCCATCATGAATTCTCGTAATTCCTCCGTGAACGTCTTTGAAACACCTCCCATTTCGAGCGGCTCTGATACCAAATTGATATGTGCCCGAAAGATCGATAAACTCGAAATGGGATTATAGAGAATTTCGGCCAACACTCAAAAACCCGATCTCTTAAGGATCAAGTTTCTGAATTTTATTGGCTGCCTTTTTCATTCATGAAAGCTCTCTTAAATAGAGCAAATGATTACAACCCTAACGGGCCGGACCGGGCCCGATTAATTAACTCTCTAACATAATAAAATAACCTAATAACATAATTAAACGAATAATCAAAATGACAACTCGACTTATTTATTCTAAGACCATAATTAAATACGAAGACATAAAATAAATAACGCTAGTTAAATAAACGATATTAGTCCTGAACTCTCGGGGCCGTATCAGAAATCCACGACAAGTTCTAGAAATGCCTCCACGAAAGTGAACCCAATGAGATGCTGAGCATTGTAATGAGGTTAAATCGATTTCCATCGGTTAGATTCAAAACCGGTGATCTAGACTACATGTGAACATCTATTTATAGGATTCAATCGAATCCTTTGGTCCAAACAGGCACGGAATATATCAGGGTTCCGAACCCTAACGATAGGCAGATTGTGCTGGTGGCGTATGTGTACGCCCGCCACGGATGTTTGCTTTCTCGCATGGCGTTGAACTCTGCAACAAAGGTCGAAACGGTACTCAAACAACCCGTGAATCCAAGTTGCATTCCTCGTGTAACTGTATCGCCAGTATTGGTATTCACCTGCGTTCAACACAAAACCAGTATTATTTTCTCTATGCAACTAAAGTAATTGCTTTGAACAACAGAAAATGATTAAACACGAAATGAAACTCCATGATCTCCAATGATTTCGACTCAACAATTAGCAACTTTAAAAAAAGGTTCTTCGGCAGACATAATAAACCTTGTAAAGCTAAAAAAAAATTACATCAAATTCTTGGGAGAACACGTAATTTTTAAGCGAAAATATAAGTTGAGGAGCTTGTTAATCTCAAAACAAAGTACACGACGAGGAAAACAAACCACGGACGAAATCAAAGCCAGACAAAAAAAGAGTGATTTTGTAAGAAACAAATTCAAAGATTGAACATTATACATTGCTTAGACCAAAAAGGACATTAAAATTCGATCGTATCAGAAAAGCATACCGCTTTATTAATGGTGGCCAACGCAGCCATTATGCAACATCCCAAGACGTTTGCAATTAGAGTACCGAAAGGAATCCACTTCAAATGACTGGCTCTTCCGAAGCCACGGCCATTAAACCTGGCCAAGAACCACCTTATCCACACTCCGAGAGGTCCAACAAGACAGCCCAGCCACAGCTGAGCCTTATCACCCCCGTTGCTAAACTCCTCTCTCAGAAACACACCACTCAAGCCCCACAGAAGAGCGAGCACCAACACAAAAACCACCGTCACTCCAATATGACGCTCAGGACTATTGACCGTCCACATTCTGTTCGAACTTCCGATTTGACATTGTTGCTTTGCTAGTTTCTTCTCAAGAAGAAACCTGAAGCCCTTAGCCGTTTCCACTCCAAAGATGATTGAGTAGGCTGCAAGAAATAAACCTGAAAATAAACATCAAAGGATGAGAACCCGGTCCTAGAAATCAGACAGTTAACAACTCTTTTTCTTTCAATGTGATTAGCAAGCGTGACAATTAATTGCAGGATTTTGGTTTCCAGCTCAATGGCCGGCTTTTAGTGGTCGAGCCTACCTACGAGAAAACCGACAACGGCCGAAACCCATTGGCCTTGAGAGCTAAGTTCAAGCATTTTCTGGTTCCAGCCGCTAAACGTCGTAAGGCTACCAAGGAAACCAGTCGTCACGCCTATCGCCATAAAGTCCGAGACACGGGCTATATCTGCTTTGAAAACAATGCCGAACCACCCCATCAAGAAAGATCCGACCTGAGAAAGATGTAAGAAATATCAAATTGAAACAACATCTTATAAACTTTCCATTACATATCTCCTGGGAGAGAAAGAGACCATATTAGAAGGAAGGTCGAGATACAGAACGCTTCCGTTGCTCGTCACTCCAGCGATTCCGGGACCGAATAGCTTTTGCAGGGAGTACCTTGTTAATACCTGGATAATACTGACATCTTTACATGAAAAACTGACATCACATTTAGAGCATCAAACAAGATCTTCCAGTCCTAGTAACAAGTAAATTTGAAAGGAACCGGTAACAGAACACAACGTAAAACGCTAGCAAGAACACGCAAGCAAATCGGTAATCACTAAGACAAAAAATTACCGGAAACGTTATTGCAATCAGCAAAAGGTAACAAAGGATGTCTCGAATTCAATGGGATGAAGAAAACATGCCAATCCCTAGGCCCTTATCTATAGATTAAAATTTACTAATCTGTTACTTATTTCTAATTACTAGATATCCTTACTTAAAGAGTGTCATAATACAGCATATATCTAATAAACGGCATAGAAACTAATCCCGCGGCTGCGTTTCCTTCTCCGATACGCAATTAGAGCCGACATATCATAACCCGGAGAAGAAAACAGAGAACCAAGTAAATAGCCATTAACAGTATCATCAAGCAAGGAACACTGAGGTGGTGCGTAATTTAAACTCAAGGCATTTTAAGCTAGGAAATCAAGAGAAAATGTCATAATTTCTTACCCCCAAAATTCCGAAAACTGCCAAATGGAGAAGGCACGAACCGTACTCCAACATCTTCGGGATTTCCTTCTTCTCAATCTGCGCATCGAAACCATAAGCATAAACTCATACTTAAGTGATTGAGCATTTGAATTCAGTATTCTAAAAATACAATAAAGGGCTTATCACCGGAGGCTGCGAAACCGAGGACGGGTCACCGGAGCAAATCGCAACGGGGAAAACGGCTCCGGCGCTCTCGGCCCCGTGATCCAGAGACAACCTGAGGCTGCTGCCGCTCCGGCTGCGAATAGCTCTGTCACCGATATCTCCGGCTTCCGATGCGGAATCGATTTCCGCGTCGCCGTCCATCTGAAACGATCGCTTCCGCCACGAAGATTCGCTGGGGTCGCGACTCAGCTCCTCCATTGCCGCAAGGCTTGGCTTTGAAGAGTGCAACGAGTCAGGTGCGGAAACTATATGTATATATATATATATATATAAGTCAACGTGAAGTAATCATGAGCATGCCATAGCTAAAAGAGGCAAGGAAAAGACGACAGAGTCGGTAGAGCTGACGATACTTCGCCGAGCACGAACCTCTTCTCTTCTCTTCTCGATTTATTTCTGCCATTATCAAATGTGAAGAAGAAGAAGAAGAAGAAAAAAAATCCCAAGAACTGTCAATATGAAGTAATTCTATATATAAATTTATTGTAAAGAAAGTTGCAAAAAAAAAAAAGAGAGAGAGAGAGAGAGAAATTGTTAGAGATGGCATTGCATTGCAGATTGCAGCAAATTAAGATGGAGAAACAATTCAGAAAATATCAAAGGGAAACTTGTACAAAATTATACCAAAAACAAAATAATAAATTCAGGAGATAAATAAAGTTAGAGAGGTAATTAATAAAGAATAATAAGTGAGGGTAATATTTTTTTCTATAATAGTTAAATAAAAAAATCATATCACCAGTGGCGAAGACACTTTCACTTGAGAAGTGGCACAAATATTTTTTTTGAAAGTTATTATTATTTTAGATTTAATTAAATTAAAATATTATATTTCAATATTACATATAAAGCACAAAAAAGAAATTAGGAAGAAAATATTTATAAATGACACTAAATACAATAAATGTTTAGATATATTTGCCATAATTATTCATAAATAAATAATAGTAACTATCTACCTTATATCTTAAATTTAATGCTCAAATTTACTGCTCAGAATTCAGAGTTCACTTCACAATATTGTCGTTTATAACTTTATATAATATATATATATATATATATATATATATATATATATATATATATTGTTGGGGATTTCACCCAGCAACCCGATACGAATATCGATTACCACGAACAAATGCGGAATAACACGATTGAATTGGACGACAAAGACTAACGCTTTATTGATCACGATGATGTTTGAATTACACAACCGGTTACAAAAGATTCGATCTTCTCCAGAAGATGATCTTCCCGTTGAATTCAAACTCACAGCTCCTTTCACAGCTCCCTCCGATGACTCCACCTTACGCTATACGATGTCGAGATGACCTTCGTCTTCCAGCGCTCTTCACGATGATCGGAGATGAACCAGACCCAGAGAACGCCGGCGATCAGGACCCCGGTGCGAACGAACCTCTTTGACGCCGCGAAGAAGCTCCGACAGATCGCCAGAGTGTGCTCCTCTGTCTGTCGTTCCCGAGCCTTCCCTCTCCGTACTCCGTCGTCACCTTCGTCGTCGTATCCACCGTCTGACTCGCCTGAGAAGCTCTGTCTCTCAAGAACTCTCTCTTCCTGATTCTCTCTCTCTTTGCTGTATGGTCTGATACTTTCTAACCGCTGTATGAGCTTTGCTTATATATCCGTTGGCTCATCCTTATCGTCCCCGGATGGTGACTGAATGTCATCGCCCGATAGGTTCCTTATCTTTAAGTGACTGTGACACACATGATCTTGTGTCACCGATGGGTGATCAACAATCTCCACCTTGTGTCATCGTCGCTTATTGATAATTCGCCCCTGTCCTCGAGCTTAGGCGCTCGATCCACCCTTATCCTTCGGCTCTGGTTGGGTATCACCAACCCCGAGCTGAACCAAGCTCTGTTCGAACTTGCCGACCGGAATCACCTTAGTGATCATGTCCGCCGGGTTCTCATTGGTTCCGATCTTGAGAACCTTCATCGTATTAAACTCTACGATGTCCTTGACGAAGTGCAGCCTAATGTCGATATGCTTGGTCCTCTCGTGATACATCTGATTCTTACACAAGTGTATCGCGGACTGGCTGTCGCAGTAAAGGTCGAAGGACCTTTGCTCGAATCCTAGCTCTGTGAGAAGCCCTTTCAGCCAGAGCCCTTCCTTAGCAGCCTCAGTGATCGCTACGTATTCAGCCTCGGTGGTCGATAAGGCCACGATGTGCTGAAGCGATGCCTTCCAGCTGACTAGATTCCCGAACACCTTGAAGTTATATCCGGTGAGAGATCTTCGCTTGTCGAGGTCTCCTGCATAATCTGAGTCAATGAAGCCTTGAATCACTGACTCCTTTGTCTCCTCGCTGGAGTAAATCAGGCCCTTGTCGGAACTGCCTGCCAAGTATCGGAGGATCCACTTGACGGCATTCCAATGTTCTTGCCCCGGGTTAGCCATGTACCGGCTTACCAAGCTTACTGCATAGGCCAAATCTGGTCTCGTGCAGATCATCCCGTACATGAGGCTTCCGACGGCACTTGTGTATGGCACAAGTCTCATCCTCTTCTCCTCAGCCTCTGTCGTCGGGCTTAACTCATTACAGAGTTTGAAGTGAGGTGCGAGGGGCTGTTTTGAAGGCTTGGCCTTCTCCATTTGGAACTTCTCGACGACCTTCCTGAAGTAGTCCGTTTGCGAGACGCTGAGGTAGCCTCTCGCGCGGTCTCTTCGGATGTCCATCCCGAGAATCCTTCTCGCTGGCCCCAAGTCCTTCATCTCGAAATCTGACTTCAATGAGTCCTTAAGCTTCCTGATTTCTCCAGTACTGCTGGAAATGATGAGCATATCGTCAACATATAGGAGTAAGTAAATACTCACACCGCTGCTCGTCGTTCTGAAGTAGACACAGTTGTCGTGTCTGCTCCTCCGATAGGAATTCTTCTGCATGAATGTGTCAAACCTCTTATACCATTGTCGAGGAGATTGCTTAAGTCCGTACAAGGACTTCTTGAGAGAGCAAACCCAATCCTCTTTTCCCTTCTGCACGAACCCCTCGGGTTGTTGCATGAGGATTTTCTCCTCGAGTTCTCCATGTAGGAAGGCTGTCTTCACATCCATCTGTTCAAGCTCCCAGTTGAACTTCGCAACCATCGAAAGTAGTACCCTTATCGATGTATGCTTTACCACTGGCGAGAATACTTCATTGAAGTCTATACCTTCTCGCTGTGTGAATCCCTTCGCCACCAACCTGGCCTTGAACCTCGCCGGATCGCCTCCTGGTGCACTTGGCTTCACCTTGTATAGCCACCGACAGCCGACAACCTTGCAGTTCTTCGGCTTCGGAACAAGGACCCAAGTATTGTTCTGGTGAAGAGAGTTCATCTCTTCGTCCATTGCCGCTCGCCACTTCTTCTCGTCGCTGGACCTGATGGCTTCATTGAACGAGCGAGGCTCGTTGTCGATTTCGACACCTGCAGTGTTGAAAGCATAAGCCACCATCTCAGCGTGGGCGTATCTTATCGGCTTCCTGATAGCCCGTCGGGGTCTATCCCGAGAAAGTAGGTATCCCTCGTCGTGAGTTTCCTCTTCGGCTCCGAGAGCCTCTTCCTCGCTGTCCTCTTCGCTGGACACCTCATCGTTGTTCGATGAGACCTGCTCCCGATGATCTTGTCGGCTGGATTCTCCTCGATCTCTCCTTATCGGGCTTCCTTTACTACCGCTCGACGAAGCTTCATCGCAGGTACCTTGTCGGAACTTCGAAAGTTCCTCATCGCGGGATTCTCGTCGCGATAGCTCTTCTTGCATACCTTGTCGGGTATGCTCATCGGGAATTCCTTGTCGCAAATTCTTTTCGCGATCACCTCTTCGGCCATTTCGCATACCTTGTCGGGTATGCTCATCGGGAATTCCTTGTCGCAAATTCTCTTCGCGATCACCTCTTCGGCCATTTTCCTCTGGGTTTCCGATAAGAGCTCCTCGGGTAAAATACTCCCGATGAGCCTCTTTTCGTCCTGGCTCATCGCAAAGCTCCACCTCAAGCTGAAATCCGTCTCCTTCGTAGAGATCTTCAGGGCTTGTCGGGGTTGCCTTGCCTTCCAAGAAACTTTCTTCATTGAAAGTGACGTCTCGACTGATGATGCACTTTCGTGACTCCGAACACCAAATCCGGTACCCTTTAACTCCGTCGGGGTACCCCATGAACAGTCCTTTCTTGGCCCTAGGTACAAGCTTACCATCGTTTACATGATAGTAAGCTGCACAGCCAAAGACTTTCAGTTTGGAGTAGTCGGTGTGCTCTGGTCGATTTGTCCATCGCTTCTGAGGAACTTCAAAGTCTATCGCAGACGATGGTAACCTATTGATCAGATAGGCCGCTGTATGGACAGCTTCTCCCCAGAACCGCGATGACAAATTTGCCCTCGAGAGCATACACCTTACTCGTTCCATGATGGTTCGGTTCATCCTTTCAGCGAGACCGTTCTGTTGAGGCGTGTGCCTCACAGTCTTGGATCGTCGGATGCCTGCCTTCCGGCAGTGATCGTTGAACTCCTCGGACAGATACTCCAATCCATTGTCCGTGCGGAGATGCAAGAGCCTCTTCCCGCACTGATTCTCAACAAGTGCGCGCCAGTTGACAAAGGCTTCGAAAGCCTTGTCCTTTGATCTGATCATATAAACCCAGAGCTTCCTCGAGTAGTCGTCGATGAAGGAGATAAAGTATCTGTTTCCTCCATGCGAATCTACTCGTGCCGGTCCCCACAAGTCAGAGTGAACATAGTCAAGAACTGACTTGCTCGTGTGAGACCCCTTGCCGAATTTCACCCGATGCTGCTTCCCAAACACACAGTGTTCGCAGAAGTCGAGCTTCTCCACCTTATCGTTCCCGAAGCAGCCTCCTCGCTTGAGTACATCAAGCCCCTTCTCGCTGACATGCCCCAGTCTATCGTGCCATAGAGTGGTCTTCGACACTGTCGTTGAGATATTTGCTGCTTCCCCGATGGCAGTCTCACCCTCCAGGATGTATATGCCATTGTACCGATAAGCCCTCATGAATGTCATCGCACCCTTTGTGACTTTTAAGCCACCCTTGCATGACTTCCATGAGTATCCCTGCTCTTCGAGGACACCCAAAGAAATAAGATTTCGTTTGAGTCCAGGGACATACCTTACTTGGTTCAGGGTTCTCCGTGTGCCATCCTTGAGTCTTAATGATATCGACCCAATCCCCTCGACAGCGCACATCTCCTCGGTGCCCGTCGATACTGGCATGACCTCCTCGTCGGCCTTCATCCCCTCGAACCAACTCTGATCGTGACTCATGTGGTACGAGCATCCCGAATCCAGTATCCACGCTGTTCGCATGCTGGTCGGCATCATCGCGAGGACCTCAGCGCTGTCGTACCCTCCCGATACCTGGGAAGCGTTCGCTGGACCGTCGTCGCTATTCCTTCTGAACAGCTTACCCGTTCTCTTCTCGGGACAATCTCTCTTGAAATGTCCTTCCTTGTTACAGTTGTAACACTTGCCGCTCCTCGGCCTCGATGAAGATCGCCTCGGTGAGCCTCTCCTGAACTTCTCTCGCTTAGCCGGTCTTTCACGGTTAACGACGAGGCTCTCCGCTCCACCTGATCTTCCATCGAACTTGCCCTCCTGCTTGCGCTGAACCTCCTTGGCTAGCACGGCCGTCTTAACATCGTCGACGGTGAGGGTCTCCCTTCCACTAAATAGCAGAATGTCCTGGATCCTGTCGTACATCCCCGATACCGAATTCAGTAGGAGGAGTGCTTGATCCTTTGACGGGACTTCCACATTTATCGTCTTCAGATCTGTGATGATCTTCTTGAATTCGATAAAGTGTTGCTTCAGCGATGATCCCGGAGCCATCTTGAGGGTATACATCCGTTGTTTGAGAAACAACTCGTTCGCCCAGGACTTCCTGTTGTACGTCTCATCGAGACGCTTCCAGATTCCTGCAGCTGTCGTCTCGTCTTGGATGTCTCTGATGACATCATCGCTGAGAGCGAGAATAATGGTGCTTCTCGCCCTCGTCATGATGTCTTCCTTGTCCTCCTCACTCAGCTTCTCCGAGAATGCCTCATCGCCCTTGAGCGCCTTGTCGAGGCGCATCTGGCACAGCTGTGCGTGCATCTTGATCTTCCAGATGTTGAAGTCACCATCGCCGGTGAACTTCGCGATATCTGTCTTGTCTGGTCCCATTATTCCTTATCGCGTTTGGCAGGAGTGACTCTGACGATCTTCGTCAAGATTCAGAATCTTGAACTCCTTTACTTTCTTGTTCGGTTCTTGAACTCGGATCTTGATTCTCCGATGAACCCTTCCTTGATTCACCGAGAGAAGGAGCTCTGATACCACTTGTTGGGGATTTCACCCAGCAACCCGATACGAATATCGATTACCACGAACAAATGCGGAATAACACGATTGAATTGGACGACAAAGACTAACGCTTTATTGATCACGATGATGTTTGAATTACACAACCGGTTACAAAAGATTCGATCTTCTCCAGAAGATGATCTTCCCGTTGAATTCAAACTCACAGCTCCTTTCACAGCTCCCTCCGATGACTGCACCTTACGCTATACGATGTCGAGATGACCTTCGTCTTCCAGCGCTCTTCACGATGATCGGAGATGAACCAGACCCAGAGAACGCCGGCGATCAGGACCCCGGTGCGAACGAACCTCTTTGACGCCGCGAAGAAGCTCCGACAGATCGCCAGAGTGTGCTCCTCTGTCTGTCGTTCCCGAGCCTTCCCTCTCCGTACTCCGTCGTCACCTTCGTCGTCGTATCCACCGTCTGACTCGCCTGAGAAGCTCTGTCTCTCAAGAACTCTCTCTTCCTGATTCTCTCTCTCTTTGCTGTATGGTCTGATACTTTCTAACCGCTGTATGAGCTTTGCTTATATATCCGTTGGCTCATCCTTATCGTCCCCGGATGGTGACTGAATGTCATCGCCCGATAGGTTCCTTATCTTTAAGTGACTGTGACACACATGATCTTGTGTCACCGATGGGTGATCAACATATATATATATATATAAGCCTACACTAACTAACGTAGGACTTATCCGTTAACTACTATATATTTTCAATAAAAACACTCACCATGTGTATTAATTACAGTAATCTAACTAAAATATTTAAAATAAGAAATTGTCAGAGGGGGCATGTGTGTTCTGTTACCGGTTCGTGATCCATTACAACGGGATATATGACCCGTTTTGAAACAAATAAACGTATATTTTATTTCTTCGCCATGTCTAATTTAATCGTGTTTATACCGATCAACTCTTTATACATTTCAAATATCGGGTCGGAATCGACCCGTCTCGTTCCTAGGCCGATATTTTCAACCCTACTTGGAACTATTATATCTGCCTTTTGACTTTTGTACTACTATGTCTTGGCTGCAATAGTTCAAATGCCACAGAGATAATGCTATGACGAAGCGTCAATGATCAACAGTTAACTCTTGAAAGCATCCAAATCTTGGTAGATTCCAGCTTCAATCATTATTCAAAACTTGGTGGCACACAAGTTGACAGTGACGGAACCAGACATTTCCCGCGTTCTGCCAATTCTGTACGATGCGAAAGCAGACCGAATGAGATGTAGGAACTTGCAACGGAATTTCAGCGGTCAGATGTGCGAAGATCTGAAACGCGACAATTGACAAATGAACATCTCTTGCGGCTTCACTCGAATCCTAGGGTCCAAATGGGCACGGAGTATATCAGGGCACCGAAGCTCAAGGAGAGGCATATTGTGATGGCGGCGTACGCGTATGCTTGCCACGGGTGTTTGCTTTCTCTCATGGCGTTGAACTCCGCTATGAAGGTCGACACAGTGCTCAAGCAACCCGAGAATCCGAGTTGTATTCCGTGTGTAACGGTATTGCACGTCTTAGTATTCACCTACCCCCAGTACAAAACAAAAGTTTATTTCTCGTTATTAAATTAAATGAAAAAAATTGACACGAAGTGGACCATAATGATGATCTCTGTCATCCTTATTGTTGGGTTTTAAAATAATTAGTCTTTAGATTATGTCTTCTCTGGTATTTTTCATTAGTTATTACTTATTTTCATTTAGAAATAGTGAAGAAATATCTTCTAGTTTCTAAAATCGGATGTGAAACGCGTTAAAAGCATAACCGAAGAGCGAGATTCTCGTCTAACCTCGTAAATGGACCGAATTCTCTAACGAACAATTTCAACGATGCACAGTATCGATTATTCGTTTCTCAGACTAAAAAAGAGACTGTATCAGAGAACCATACCTCTTTATTAATAGTCGCTAACGCAGCCATGACGCACGATCCCAATACATTGGCGATGAGAGTACCGAAAGGAATCCACCGCAGGCGATCCGCCCTTCCTAAGCCGCACCCATTAAGCCTCGCCAAGAACCACCTCATCCACACACCGAGCGGGCCCACGAGACAGCCCAACCAGAGCTGAGCCTTCTCACTGTTGTTGTTAAACTCGTCTTTAAACAATATGCCACTCAAGCCCCAAAGCAGAGCCAGCATCAGCACAAAAACCACCATCACTCCCATATGACGCTCGAAACTGTTAACCGTCCACATGCTGCTAGAACCACCAGTTTTACATCTTTGTTTTGCTAGTTTCTTCTCAAGAAGAAACCTGAAACCCCTAGCCATGTCTACACCGAAGATGATTGAGTAGGCTGCAAGAAACAGGCCTGAGAATAACCATCAAAGGATGAGATTCCAGCCCCAGAAATTGGATACTTTTATTTTCCTTTTCTAAATGTAAATTATTTAATAAAACGAGATGACATAAAGTTACAATTTATGTCAGGTTTTTGGTTTTAAGCTAAATTACCAATAATTAAGGTAAGAAAACCAGTTATGATCCATTTGTGAGTTGAAAATAAATATATTCTTGCATATTTTAAAATGATAAATTTAATAAATAAATTCCAAGCTAACACATAACTCATTGTTAAACGAAGCCCAAGTCTCTAATTTGAGAGTTACACCAGAAAAAGAAAAAAGGGAAAAAAAAAAAACTCTCAAAATGTTGCTCAATAGGAAATTTCACAATTCAAACAGACGACTAAAACTAGATTAGGCGCCTATATACAAGAATAGAAACTATAATGATTATAATCGCATATCTATTGTTAATATCCCAAATGCAGAAATGCCCCTTACGACACAAGACTGTAATAAAAACTATTTCCTATTTACGGGCGCTAAAAACATGAAAATCTTATACTGATCGAGCCTTTACCTAAGATAAATCCGACAATGGCTGAAATCCATTGGCCTTGAGCGCTGAGTTCTAGCATTTTCTGGTTCCACCCGCTAAATGTTGTAAGGCTGCCAAGGTAGCCAGTCGTCATACCGATGGCGATGAAGTCCGATGCACGGGCTATGTCGGCTTTGAAAACAACCCCAAACCACCCCATTAAGAAAGATCCCACCTGAAAGAGATGCAACAAGTCTCAAATGAAAACAGCATCTTTTGCCATGACCCCGATCGGTATAAGGTCGAGACTCGAGATGACTAGATTAGAAACAATGGAATTTTCCAAATAAGAGAGACCATATTTGAAGGAAGGTCTAGATAAAGAATGCCCCCATTGCTCGTGACTCCAGCGACTCCGGGGCCGAACAGCTTTTGCAAGGAATACCTCGTTAAAACCTGGATATTGTAGAAAGCGATCATAACTGTTAGAAAACGACGTAATCAGTAACACGCTCACAGTCACAAGGACCTTGAGCAAATTGTTGTTACAGAGTGACACCGTAGATATGTAAGCTAAACATGAAGAGCCTCTCTTAGTTAGAGAAAGCCGGCAAAAAGAATGAGCTATGTACAAGAATGAATGTCTATTTTCCCCCAAAACTTCTTATCAGAAAATTCGAAACACAGGCCGCTAAAAATGGGCAAAAAGGAACAATGAAGTGTGTAATTCAAACTCGGACAGTTGAGCTAAGAAATCAAAGTTGAAAAATCTTACCCCCAAAATCCCGAAAACCGCTAAATGGATTAGGCACGAACTGTACTCCAACGCCTTCGGGATAACCCTCTTATCACTCTGCACATCGAAATCATAGCCTCATAAGCAAGAATTCACACACAAAAGAACAACAGGCAGAGACGAAACAAATTGCCGGGTACGGAACTGAACAAACCGCAGCCGGGGAAACGGCTCCGCAGCTCTCCGCCACGCAATCCGGCGAAAGCCTGGGGCTAATGGCCCTGTCTCCGATATCTCCAGCCTCCGATGCCGAAGCGCTTTCCGTGTCGCCGCCCATTTGAATTGAGCCAGAAGACCGTTTTCGCCTCGACGATCCGCTGGGCGAGCCATTCCCTTCCTCCATTAACACGGGGTTTGGTTCCTCCAAATTCTGGAACATGTGGATTCGTTAAGAACTAATCTGATAATACAACGTAGAGCAAAGTCCAAACGAAGCTCCTTCCAAGTTTCAGCCATCAAACTAAACACATACGCAGAGAGAAAGAGAGAGCGAGAGATCTGACCTTGTTTTCGACAATGAATCAACAGCGTTACTCTTGGAAGATTGTGGCGATTTAGAGCTTTGAACTGGATTCCGTTAGTGTGAGCTTGAATGGAATCAATCGGAGAACGAAGAAGGCTTGTAGGAATGAGAAACGGCCATGGCTGGGCTCGCATGAAAAAGGAAAGAAGAAGAAGGAGCAACGGCCATGGCCAGGCCTCGTTCGTGACAACTCCACCATGCAGTATTATGAATTTAATAAATATTGCACCACTGATCCTTCTTTTTATTGAATTATTGCAGTATTCGATACCCAACTTATTTACTTGCAGAAACTCCCATGTCACACCTATAAAAAATTTACACAGCCTAGGAAAACTGAACAAATAAACGACGTGGAGATTTGATTTTTTTTTAGATTGTTAATTGTTAATTTATCGATAATTTTTTTATAAAATTTGAACCGAACAAAAAATATAATATGAATTAGTATTGAAATTTGATTATAATTAAAATCATTTGAGTATTTTCTCCGTAAATTTATTTATTTGAATGTGTGAAAATAAAACTAAATACTGTTAACCATTAAATATTGATAAATAATTAAGTGTTTGCGTCATGAATAACATTTGTTGAGATTTTGCGCGTGGAGATACAGGAGTAACTTTACCTCGACACATGACTTTTTGAAGCATGAGACATGGATTTAGTAGAATTAAGTTATTAACTAAAAGAAAAGATTATTTGGTACTAACTGGGAACCTTTTAGGTATTATAGTTTTTTTTGCACTATAAAATGGAATAGTATCTAGAATATGCTATCAGTCACACAAAATGGTGTATATTGAAAATTTCTCATAAAGAAATATTAAGGCATATTTTCATCCTTTAACAAGATGTTGTTAGGTTTTTTTTAGACTTTTTTCAATCTCGATGGAATAGGTTTTTTTTACAGACTTTAGATGAAGCTCGAAAATTAAGAGAATCAGTTTTGATATATTATCAGACTTTTGGTATTTTTGTCAACCGTAGAATATTTAACCGATTTCTTTGTGCGATCGGATGCTGCATTTTTCGGATCTTAGATTCACAAATGTGAAGCCTCGAGCTCGTCCACCACGTCGCTGCGGGAACATCTTATAGACAGGAAATCTCCTCGTAAGACAGCTAGGTCGTCCTCGAGGATTGGATGGGGAACCGACAGAGACATAGGGAGGAGAAAACCGTGACCACAGCCATGTGATTGGGGCTGGTCGTTTTTCTCTCTTCTAGGGTTTTTAGGAATGTCAAAATCATATCAATTATGATTAGACTTTAGGTATTTATAGCCTATGATCCATTAATGACCTAATGGGTTTGTGGCTCATTAATTGTGCCTAAGCCCATTATGTCATTATTAGTTAATTAAATATATGAATTATCTTCATAATTATCCTTCGGGCCCGAGTGGGACCGAAACCTGTTTGTTTTAGTCGAGTCGGACCTGGAAAGCCTAATGAACTCAAATCCCGATTCGGGCATTTCCTACAGATGTATTTGCCCAAAATTTGAAAATCATGTACTGGCGCAAAAATTATTTTCTATAGGCACGGGTTGTGCCCCCAACTTGCGGAAGCTTCTGCTATTCGCCGTGGAGTTGGATGGGCATATGACCAGAGATGATCGAGATTCGCATCCAATCAGATTGCGTGGAAATTATCGAAAGTAAATAAGATGTTAATCATAAACGATCATTTTTTTTAATTGTGGACTCGTGATAAGATATAAGCAATCACGGAGAATGCCAACGCAATCCATGTCGTCGCCTTCCGGTTATAATGTTAAAAATGCAATAAAAGATCGAGACAAAAACACAAGACAATAAATACATGGTTACACCGCGATTAACTCTAATCTAAAAACATATTTTTTTAAGAGATATAGTAGCAGACCAAAGCCCGGGGTCCCACCACTACTAATCACTAGTCAGTCACGTCCCAAAACTAAATCTCAGCCGCTGGATCTTCGAACCCTGGTCCCACTACAGCTCAAACCGAATAACCACCACTTTCTCTTCTCAAAACCAGTTATCTCTTGATTAGTTTCAGCTGCAAAAAGCTAACTCGGTACACATTTTCAAAGGAAGAACTCGGCCAGCGATGGTGGGTAGGTTCTAGACGTTCTGAGAGGTTCGACAATGGCGGCGGAGGCGCAGCGGAGTGCGGGGACGGTGAAGTGGTTCAACGCGCAGAAGGGCTTCGGCTTCATCGCGCCGGACGACGGCGGCGAGGACCTCTTCGTCCACCAGACCTCTATCCGGTCCGATGGATTTCGGACTCTCTCCGAGGGAGAGGCCGTGGAGTTCTCCGTCGACCACGCGGACGACGGCCGCACCAAGGCCGTGGACGTCGACGTCCGCTTCCGACCCGCACCCTCCTCTCGCGGCCGAGGCCGAGGGGGAATCCGCGGCCGCGGTGGAGCCGAGTGCTACAGCTGCGGAAGGACGGGGCATTTAGCGCGGGATTGTTACCACGCCAGCGAAGGAAGAGGAAGCCGCGAACATGGCGGACGCGGAGGAGGCCGCGGATATGTCGACGGCGATGGTGGCGGAGACGGTGGCAGAAGAGGCCGTGGCGGAGGAAGGAGAGGGTGTTACAACTGCGGAGAGGAAGGGCATTTGGCAAGGGAGTGTGTGAATGATCAGAAATGAATTGTATGTTCTCTACTTTATTTGTTACTCAATCTATGCATTGGATTTTTATTTATTTTATTAATTGGAAAAACAAAATGGTTCTTGTAATTCTTCTCATTGTTTGGACTTTGGACATTGGATTTAATTATATCATCGTCTTTTTGGTAATTGGAAGTAAACTTATTTAAAACTAATCTATGGATTGGATTGGATTGAATTGTTATTTTCCTTAAAAAAAAAAAGAGTAAACTTGTGATAAATAAACAATGCGATTATAAATACAATTGTTTTACTCTATTAGCTCTTCTAGCTCATATGTTTAGCTTGAGTATTTTACTTGTGATAAATAAACAATGCGATTATATGTACTATTTTAAAATATTATTTTTTATAAATACAATTATTACGCAAATTAAGTATTACACCGCTCGTAATAAATGAAAAAGTTTATCGTAATATTAATTACTTAACTCGTAATAAGTAAAACGGGACTATACTACTATTTTTATACGAATTTATACCGTAAATATTATTCTTTTACTTAAGCTAGTTATTTTGCATAGTTATCTTTTGCAATAAGTGATAACCAACCAAAGCTGATCTATTTTTCTTGGTTCTCACAAAATCCCTATCCAGAATTTGTGTGTTATAATGTTAATTATTAATGTTTTTGTTGGTCTATGGATCATGCATATTTATTTGATAGAGACGTCAAACTAATTAATTATGCTTCTCAAATTTATGTACATTTCTAGTTATTACAAAATACATAAAAATATTGTCATTTTCAAGCTTTTATCAGGACTCTTAAGCAAAATACAATTTCCGTATTTTGTTTTGGACCTTCAATAGTTGATTAACTCATTAAAGTGTTATTTTTGCAATTTATCAAGCTGGGCATAATTGTAATATTGTTTTAATGTGGTTATTTTAGACTCAGGACCCAAAATTATTAGCTAGATTGACGTTAATTGTAGCTTAATTAGCTTATAATATACCATAAATCTTAGCATTTAATTAGATTTAGAGAGTATTCGCCAAGAAAATCCTTATTTAGTATTATCATATATGCTAGCTTATACCATGCACTTCAATGGTAACGTTTTTTTTTTTCTTCAGTGAAAGATATTTGTACGAAATTCCAGCCCAAAATATAATAATATTGGCAGCCAACATAAATAACTTATGATAATATGTATAGAAAACGAAATAGCTTCCTTATAAAAAGAAAAAAAAAAAGAAAAAAAAACTAGTGAGACAATAAAATCTCTTAAATAAAGATTATCGTCTACACGAGATTAAGTAAAATTAGGATGCGAATGAGATCGGATACTATAGATGTTGGAGAGTTTGTCACAATAAGTATATCAACAGACACAATAAAAGCCCAGATTACCAAATATGCGTATAAGTAAAGGGACAAATGAACACGCGATATTTGATAACGCAGTAACATATCAGAAATGTTACATGTTATACAGGACACTTATTTGAGTTTCAAATGGAATAGACAACTCCCCCTCAAGAGCGGGTGCGGCTGGTGATCCAACTCCAGGGAAAAAGTGTACTTCTCTTCATAACGGTCTTGCGATGCTTCAAATGTCCACAACCTTGCCGTCACTCCACGAATGAGATCTCAAGACCCTCCAGCTCCGAATCAAGCATATGCCTGTGTTTAAGTGCTCGATGTCCATCCACACAGGGTTAGATTTAGTGAGAACCGAGCTGGTGCGGCCGCCCCCACTTGATTCAAATCCGTGATTTTTAATAAATAAATATATAAAATATGATCAATATATATTAAATGTATCATAAATAAAACAAAGTTAATACTCTATTGTAGTGGTTATTGAAGAACAATTTTAACTCTCTCTCTCCTAGAAAAGACCAAGGTTCAATTCCAATCAACTTCATTTATTTTTTAATTCTTATGATCTCTATTATTACTCATCTCTTTATATAAAGATTGTTTTATTATACATCGAGTTATAATCTTTGTATAATTGTATCACTAAATATTTTATGGATTATTAAAAATTAATTATAAAAAATACTTTATTCACCCCCTCTTGGAAAAATCATGGCTCCGCCTCTGCATCCACATTCAGCGAAGGCTAAATAAGACGGTCTTCTTGGCATCCAAATATGGCAATGGAGAGATTCCACGATCAAAGGAATTAGGCACAACAGATACCTTCAATCAAATCAATTCTAACTCCAATATATATTATATGTATCATAAATATGTATTTCGTGTTTTAAAGTTTTATGTTTACGGTGTTTATCATATATATTTTGTTATGTTTAGGTAGATGAGGAACTACAAGGCTACTTGACGCAGTACATCAAGATATTGAAAATGGTAAAAGTAAAATATGACTTTGACGTTTTTGTTTATTTGATTATTTGTGTATTATTTGTATGAATATGTGTGTCTTCTTCTAAAGTTTTATGCTCTTTGTGATATTGTTTATCATAGAAACAACAAGGTGACTTGACGTTGTAAAATAAAAATATTGGAAATGGTAGAAATAGTACCCGTTTATATTAATCATATGGAAAGACCATGAAGAAATGGTAGAAATATATTAAAATATATTAAACAATAAAAAATTTTGTTTCTTGATTTTTATTAGTAAAATAGTTTCTTTTATAAATTTATAGCACGCTGCACGTGTATATATATATATTTAAACGAATAAAAAATGTGTTCATTACACGCCAAGTTTGAATTAATCTTAAGTTTTATGATACAAAAATTCAAAAAACCAGAAAGTTGGTAAAAAAACCTTGTTACAATTTTAATTTTTATTAAAAAATAACAAAAAAGTGAGTTCAATTTTCAAAACATGTGCAACAAACAAGTTAGTTTAGTGTTGGTTTCCAGACTCAAATCGTTGCTGAGAAACGAAATGAATAATCCACCTTATATTAGCGGCTTTGGCACGGTTGAACGCAACTAAGATGAGAACACACACTACTCTTGGCAAGTACAGCCCACAAAACATGCTATATATAGAGAACTTTAGACCCTAGAAATTACTATTTTACGACAAGTTTACCTGCTAGGCAAGTACTATTTTACCCTTATCTATTACAATTAGGGGGTATTGCATACATGATACATGGTGATGATTTCAACATGTATTTGTTCAATAATTTGAGTTGATGGGGGCATTTACGCACGTATGTGTTGACGAATTCTAAAGATATTTGAACGAAATTACTCTAAAAAAAAATATTATCAATGTTTCACTATCGGATTAAAAATATTATTATTTTTCTGTAATGAATATTACAATTTTATAACTACTGGAAAATTAATGATCAATCTGTTTAATATATATATATATATATATGTGTGTAATATTATAAACTATATATTCACAGTCGTGCTTTTGCGCTATGCCAACTAAGTAAAGAAAGAAAGAGAAAAAAATTGATAAATGTTAGACAGTGACGGAGCCGGCTCTCAAGTTGAAGAAGGGCACAATTAGATAATTTTTTTCTTTGGAACATACAATACATATATCATATATATATATATATATATATCTTATAATATATATAGAGATGATTTTTTTATCATGTCATCAAATTATTATTTAATTTTGAAATTAATATTTCACTAATTTATCAAAATTTAACTACAGAGTATGCTATAATTTTACTAATTTATACTAAATTATTCATAAAAAATATTATCTTAATAATTTAATAAATTATTAATTAACATGTTCATAATTTAACTAAATTATATCAACAAGATTATGTTCTAGTCCAATATTTTTTATTTCAAGTTGTAGTAATATAAAATTGAATGTATAGGATTCGAACACTGTTGGGTTGGGTGGGTTTGGAGCGTGACACAAAAAATTTTTGTGCTATTGAGCTATGGTCACAATCTTCCAATGAATGTATTAAAATAATTTTATATCGAAACTCAGTTAGGGCACATGCCTTTTCTGGGACCCTATTGCCTCCGTCCCTGAATGTTGATGATGAGTTGTTACGCACGAAATATAACAATATTAATTAAAAAAATGCAAAAAACATAAGTAACCTTATACTTTGTCGTACATCAATTCTTTCTAACGATTTGTTAAAAGCTTGAACGCTAATATTATTCCTAAACCATCTAAAGAGCATCAAAGAATTGGGTTATGATTGTTGATAAAATAATATAATTATATAATGATAATGCTACAAATTACATGAAGGACGTGAGAGGAAAAAAGATACATGTTAACAATGACATTAAATAAAGTTTAAATTATATATGTTTGTAATTTCAAATACTGCTATTGCAGAACGGTTGTTCTACGACAGTAAGCTCAACAGACGACTTAAATATATTCGTACCTATTTAATTCTTTATTGTTTGTTATGTAAGATATTAAAAACTAAAGGTAAACATGCAGTGCAACAAACACCTACAAAGACTTATTATTGACATTTTGATAATGATCTAATTGCTTCCGATTTTTTTTTTTTCAGCAGTTAAGACTTAAGATAGTAAATATATCGAAATTCTACAAGCGGGCTTGGATAAGATGAAAATAAAATGATATATTCAATATCTCTCTCGCTCAAGTTGGCTCCGTCAGGTTATATAATTTCTTGTTATTCGTTGTGCTATCTAGTTCGGTTTTTTATCGATGTTTTTAAAACATTATTTTTATACTTATCATATTTCACAAAGATAAAGGAGGCGAGTTTTACCTTTCACTTTTTCTTGACATGATTATATATATATATATATATATATATATATATATATATATATATATATATATATAAACAATGACGGAGCTACAAGTGCACTAGTGAAAATATTTTTTAAGATTTGATTCACAATTCTTTTCCCTTTTTACTCGATAAATGTATTATACTATCATTCGAAAAGTAATATTATCTACGTATATGTCTAATAGTCACTTTAATATAAATTTTTATGATTTTTATTTGTTTATATATCTAAAAAAATCGATTGAAATATGATTTGTAGTTCGCGGAGATAAATCTGAGTAAGTCGTGTGTGTGTATATATATATATATGTATATATATATATGACTCGTTTACGTGACCGGTGACCCTATAAAGATTAGTATATATTGAGTATTGACTGATAGAGCAAAAGGCAAATATGATGGAGTCCACAACAAGCTGTCATGTTCTCAGAATTTCATGTGTCAAAAAGTGCTTTCACACAAACTGTTATGAAAACAGATGTGTCATTTCGGCCCATTTTTTTGAGAGAGACACGACCTCGCAAGCCAATATCTTCCTAAGAGTTAGTGCTTTCGAATATTTTTATTTTTACTTTGACTTTCATTTTTTTCTTTTTCTAACCAAAGAAAAAAACCTACCCTACGTATTCTCTCTAAGTATCACTTAATTAAAGTTGAATAGTTTACATATGGACAATTTCACACGTACAGCGCAACAAAATGTATTAGTGACCTATTATGGTAAATTTCCTGCGAGTTCACTTTAGGAGTAAGGTAATTAGCGGCATAAATTGTCAAACCTTTCACTTTTTCATAAGCATGATGTCATTCTCAAAAAACAACGGCAAAAGTGACCAAAATGCATTAATCACGTTAATCAGAAAATTCCGTCCAATTAAGTTGATGACCGTTTGTAACCTGCCACGTGGCACTGTGATTGTACAATTTTTTAAAATTACTGTTTTTCGGTAAAAGTATCATGTTTTAGATAATAATAATTATGTTTAACAATAAAAGTACCATTTTTTTGTTTTTCTCTCTCTCCCTCCCTCTCTTCTTTCTCTTTCTCTCTCGTTGAACGCTCTTTCCTTCTCCTTTTCTCTTCCCTCTGACCTTAATTCTGCACAAATCACCCAACCCAAGTTAGAAACTCGTTGTTTCCCGACCCTTTAAACGACGTCTTTCCATAGAGAAGCTCGAGGAGGAACACGCCGAACGTCCTCCAGTCCACCGCGCTCTGTGGCCCTCGCATTTGATGAACTCTGGCGCAACGTATTCATGTGTGCACATCGAGTGCACTGCTGTGGGCTCCGCCACGAGCTCAGGCATTAATCCGGCGTTGTCAGGATCGGTACGGGGTTTGCGAGATTTAGTCTTGTTGGCGAGAAAGCAGGATGGCTGAGCGCATGACGGTCGGGTCGGAGTCAGACGAGATACAGATGAGTAGCCGCGAGACGACGCACCGCAGCGAGAAGTCGAAACCTGAGAGCATGATGTGACAATCATCGGGGACCAGAACGTTCTTGGCTTTAAGCCTCGGTCGACGAGCTGAGCATGTGCAGAATCAGGGTGTTCTTCCATGGAACTAAAATCTGCATAGAGGAAGAAAGCGACAATCGCCATCGTTCTTTGTGTTTTGCGAAGCTCGAGGGACTAAAATCGGTGTAAAAAAACGAACCCATTTCACTGAGTTCTTCCATGAAATTCTCCGTGGGGTCGGAAAGCCACGAGATTTCTAACTTGGGTGTTTTGTGCAGGATTGGATTGGGGTGAGACTTCACGAGCTTTCCACCGTGAGAGAGAAGGAAGGGAATTAGAACAAAGAAAGGAGACGGAAAAAGAAGAGAAAAATAAAAACATGTGGCAATTTAAAAATGCCACCTGGGTTGGGTCAACACATAATCATGGGGCCACGTGGCAGGTCGCAAACGGCCATCCACTTAACTGGACGGAATTTTTCTAATTAACGTGATTAGTGTATTTTAGCTACTTCTGTCGTCGTTTTTTTTAAAATAGCATCATGCCTATGAGAATGTGAAAGCCTTAGCCACTTATGCCGCTAATTACCCTTACGAGTATTTCATACGGTTACAACGATGAATTTTTTTTAAAGTTCTTAAAAAACCGATTGATACCGATTGTGCCAATATTATTTTTATATATATATTATAAAACCGATAACACTTTTGAATGAAAATTAAATATAATACACAAAACTTAAAAATATGTTTATGTATATTTTATGAAAAATTCGAACCTATGAATAGAATTTTGAGAGATAATGTAAGTGAATGTAAAAAAAAAAGTATAAAGTTTTTTCTATCAACGATTCATGTATCAAAGGAGAGTACTGTACAGTCAATATTCATACCAAAATAGGGTTATCGTATCGAGAATTATTAAATTTTGGATACAAATAACTAATAGATAAATTATACGTATTTCATTACCGATGTTGAATTTTAATGCTCATATTTTACGATTATATATTGGATCAACTTAATTCGACGGGTATTTCATTCTATATATAAGTATAGGCAAACTGTGTATATATATAGTGACCAAACTATCCCCTGTTTCTTTACAGTACACCCTCCAACTTGGTCACGCACTTTTCTAGCCAAAACCCAATTTTTTTTTTCTTTGCAAAATAGCCAAATAATTATTTAATAACATATTTTATACCTATAATACCCTTTTAACGTATTAATGGTATTGACGTGGTTAATTTATTTATAAAAAAATAACATTTTTTTTGAAAAAAAAAAAATCATTTTTTTGTTAAAATTTTAATCACATTAACCTCGTTAATACGTTTATTAATGGAGTTAATTTGTTTAAAAATAAAAAATCGTGATTAAAATTTTTACAAAAAATTTTATTTTTTTTCAAAAAAAAAATATTTTATTTAAAAATTAATAATTTATTTTTAGACAAATTAACCACGTTAATACGTTAATAAACGTATTAACGTGTATTAACGGAGTTAATTTGTTTAAAAATGAAAAATCGTGATTAAAATTTTAACAAAAAATTAATATTTTTTAAAGTAAAAAAATAAAAATAAATTATTTTTAAACAAATTAACCACGTTAATACACGTTAATTACAAGGGTAATCCGGTCTTTCGTGATTTATTAACGTGGTTAATTGGCTATTTGGTAATATTAATAAAAACATTGACTATTTGGCTAATTAGAGTTTGAAGTTTGACTATTTGACTATTTTCCCAATGTAACAATTATATCTTCAAATAGAATTACATAATTGTGAAGAAAATTACATGAATTTAACTACAGAAATTATAATGAGAATTACTTAAGTGTAAGTAAAATTACATATGTAACATTATAAGCCTAAATAAAATCTTTCAACATTATTTACTTTTTATTATTGGAGAATTTTGCTTTATATACGCTCAGTTTTTTTTTTTGTTTTTTTTTTGTTTTTTTTTTGAAGTTATATACATATATATGTATATGGATAACTGTAGAAACATAATATTAACCTTGATGGTTTCAATTTTAATTAATAAAAAAACTGTAAAAATATTCAAATCAATTGACAAGCTTTTTGTTGACGTACAGAACGACTCACACTACCACACCGCGCTCTCACAGCAGTGCCTCGCATTGCCGCTCCGTCGCTCGTTTCGAAAACAAGTATTTTGCAGAAAATGAAATTAGAAAGTATAAACAAGCAAAATTCCATTTAGATAGTAAATTGGTACATCTTTCTTCTCGATTTGATGTACCATTGCACTTTTTTTTTTTTGTAGGGAATCTACCATTACACTTAACAGCAGATAAAGTAAGTGGCTTTTATCAAGAATTACAACTTTGGAAAGAATGTGAAATTGGGCATACTGAAAGGTAATGAAAATATAATTAATTTATATACAATATAATATCGAGATTAAGTAATAAATTTAAGGTCTTTTAACATTATTAATTTCTCAAGGTTTTACTGTACCATATTTACTTTGCACGGTGCATCATAGACAGGCACGTCACGAGCTAAAAAGCAATCTTTGAAACCGCTGTGCTCGACTCGAGCCATTCGAGGGAAATCGTTATGCAGATAAGCAGAGAACTTTGGGTCCATGGAGACAGCTGCCACATCGGGCTTTTCATTGCAATAATCCATAAGCTGAATTGACAGTTAGTTGAAAAATGAAATTGTTTTTATGGATTTTAAAAAATATTTCTAGAAAAGAGAAATGGAAGAAACGACATCAGCAGAGACGTAATCTCCTCGATCGATTTCCAGAACGCCAATCCTCGGTCAGAATCCCGATCTCTGTTTTGCTATTTATTTTTCGGTTCATGCTCGCAGATTTGTAATTTTGGTTATCAACAGAGCTTGGCGAATCGATTTCCAGAAAAGGTCAGAATCCCGACCTTTGTTTTGCTATTTATTTTTCGGTTTCAGATTTGTAATTTTGGTTATCAATGATATGCAGAGCTTGACGAATCTCCTCGATCGATTTCCAGAAAAGGTCAGAATCCCGATCTTTGTTTTTGGGTTTCATGCTCGCTGGCAATCGATAATCTATGTAATTTGCTCTGTCGCAGATTTGTCCATGAACGATATGGAATCGGAGCAAGTGTGTGCTTTTTTGAGTGAATATCAGTACTATGCAGAGCTTGGCGAATCGATTTCCAGAACAGGTCAGAATCCCGATCTTTGTTTTTCTATTCATTTTTCGGTTTCATGCTCGCAGATTTGTAATTTTGGTTATCAATGATATGCAGAGCTTGGCGAATCGATTTCCAGAAAAGGTCAGAATCCCGATCTTTGTTTTGCTTTTTACTTTTCGGTTTCATGCTCGCAGATTTGTAATTTTGGTTATCAATGATATGCAGAGCTTGGCGAATCGATTTCCAGAAAAGGTCAGAATCCCGATCTTTGTTTTGCTATTTATTTTTCGGTTTCATGCTCGCTGGCAATCAATAATCTATGTAATTTGCTCTGTCGCAGGTTTGTCGATGAACGATATGGAATCAGAGCAAGTGTGTATCGTTCTCCAGCCTGTTTTTTCGAGTGAATATCAGTACTGTATCTACACTATTGATCTCGCCAAGCATTATTCTACTAATATTCTTCCGCTCCTTCGAATATCCCGAGGTTGGCCGCTGTGGATGGCCTTCACTGTCAAAGGTGGTACCCTCTACATGTTCGGCGGCAACCGATGTGATGGTAGAGGTTGGAAGACTCGCTCATTCTCCTTGGAATTACCGCCTCGCGATTTATCCTCTCCGCTAAAGGAGGTGCGGGAGATATCCAAAATGAATTTCCCCAAAGTCTACCCTCAAGCGGTTTGGATCAAGGATCGAATCTGTGTGTTTTCTACCCACTTCGCCCCTGGCGGGAACAATTTCGAGCTCTACGATCCCGAATCCAACAGATGGTCGACTTTGCCGGACCCTCCCCTCGATTTCACTAATTTTCCGGTTCGTCCCGAGTCCGACGATCCTTGTGGAATAAGTTTGGTTAAGCTGAGTCACTTCTATGTTGACGGTAACAATCTCTTTATGGACACTGAGGTCGGCTCCTTCCTTTATCAGAGCAAAGCTTCTGTTTGGGTCGAGTGCGAAACTGGTAATCCCGAACTAGGGTACGGGGAGCCGCATGTTTGGGTGAAGGAGGGTGACTTTTTGTTCTCGCGTCGGGGTAGAATCGTTGACGGGAAGTTAGAGAAATACGAGGGCGGGGAACTCATTCCGCCGCGCAAAAATGATCAAGGAATGCGTATGATTCGCACAGACTATGCGATCTGTGGGTTGCCGAAGAAGTCTGAGAAGTTGAGGCTCTGCGTGGTCAATGTGGGAGGCTTCAGTAGGTCGTATTTGTATGAGGACGCTGTTCTTTCCCTCGACTTGGTCGCCATTGATGATCAAGCGAAGCACACCATCCTTAAGTCGCTCATGTTTAACTTGGATGACACCATAGAAACTCGTGATATTTGTATCTACGGCATTTTTCCATTGTAAGTCTATCTTTTAGTTTTAGTTTCAGAGCATGGGACAAAGAATACTGATTTTCATTTTCTTACAGGTCAACACCATCCTGGATTGAACAGGCTCAGACTCAGATGGAACTCATATTTCTGTAATCATGTTTAGACCACCAGTGTGATTCTCTCTCCCTTCCGGTTATGGCTGTAGAGACTAGAGAGTATTTGGTAAAGTGTGCGAGGTACGTCAAGCCGTCAACAAGACCCGGTTTTTGCGCCACGGACTCCAATCATCGAACTCGATCCTTGTTGATGTGTGATCCCATGTAATATTTTGCCTTTGTTTTTTTGCTTTTAGTTACTCTTGTTTGCTTGATGAATTTCATGGGAGTGCACACATGCCAAAAAATGATGCTTCGTAGTTGTTTATCGATATAATAAGTAATCCTACTTGTTTGTTTTAATCTTGTGTTCATTGTTGAGCAATCTTTAATTTTAAAGAAAGTTCCGCATTCGACGACATTCTTTTTTTACTTTGAACTTTATTGTCCCAATTAATCAAAATTTAAGTATTTTTATTGTGATTATCCCTTAAAATTTTACCATAAATACATTATGCATAGATGATCATGATCATTATAACTTGCCAATTCCGTAAGTGTATATATATATATACACATATAATCTCAGAACATGAGAGTGAATATACATCATTCTATGCCTTTACTAGGTTAAAAAACGCAGAAAAGGCTAAAATAGCCCGTTCAGCGACATAAAATGGTTTAAAGCAAACAAACAACAAAAATAGTATATGCTTAACCGGAAACGATATATAAAGCTGTGAAAACAAAAAAAAAACGATATGCAGAGCTTGGCGAATCGATTTCCAGAAAAGGTCAGAATCCCGATCTTTGTTTTGCTATTTATTTTTCGGTTTCAGATTTGTAATTTTGGTTATCATTACAAAGCACAAATATACACACATATATGTACACATATTTAGCCTGGAAAACGATATATAATGCTTTATCCGTTGAATGATAAAACCAGCTCGTACAACACTAGAAATGTCCATCGCTCCAATCCGAGAATCCGGGACTCGACCTCTTGCATTGAATCGCCAATTGTTCACCGTACATCGTTGGCAACAGACACAGTTTTTTGGCTCCTGGAGAGGTAAAATACGGGACTGGTAATGGGAGGTGTGGCCGAGTTCTCTTGCCTGATTAAGGCTTTAATCGGTCTTTAAATAGACTTGGGTTTAATCACTAAATTCCACATGGATCTAAAATGGTAGGGCCCTTTAGGACCGAAACAGGGCAAACGGACCGGTTTCAGCTCAATCCGGACGTAGAGCTTGACTTGGTTCATCCTCGTCCAATGCCTTCGGTCAAAAATCACTTGCTGGCATAAACCATCTATGTAGCTCATTTGCTTCCTTAATTAGTTAGCTGCTAGACATATATATCATCAATTTTCCAAACTTTCATCTTTCCTGTTCCATCGAGAACACATAAGCCCGTTTCTGCAAAAACGCCTCCTTTTCTTATCATTATCCGCCTTTGTGTTTGTTTTGCAGTCACATTGGCACGGTAGCAAATACTTTTTGTGTGGGCCCGAGGGAAACGACATTCATAAGACAAATGTACCCAAACTAAGGATTGCCTTCCGCCATGAAGTGAGTTCTTCTCATTTTAAAACTCGATCGCCTCAAGAATGTCGGTTATTCCTTCGTCGTTTTAATCATGCTCCGGTTTTGCAGACGTGGAAGGAGGAAATGCAATATGTTTACTCAGGAAAAAGCCGTCTTTCCTGAAGAGGTAGACACTTAGCTTCGTCCAAGAAACCTCCATTAACGCACTGATTGATGTCCCGGCTTTGAGCATTCTAGTTTTGAACCGAGTATTTTGCACGGATTCTGTATTTTGAAAATGGTAACGTTGCTGATTAATCCATGATGCCGTAATATATCTCATGCATCGTGTAGTAATTCACCTAGAATGCAAATTTTGTGTAAAATAAATAATAAAATAATTAGCCCGGTGATTTTATTACTATTTTACTTTACATTGTCGGATTATTGTATTTCGAGAAAGAAAGAAAAAAAGCAAAAAAAAAAAAGAGTAAATAATATTACTGACTAGATTCTACCACTTTGGTACGACGTAGTACCACTATCTTGCATGAAGTCAAGAAGAATAATCTTTCCACAATTAATTTGGCTACTTATATATATATTTCATGATTCGTGAATGAATATAGTTAATATATTCAGTATGTTTGTGAAACTACAAGTAGCAAAAAGAAATATACTTCTTTGACAGTTGTACTTCGGCTTTAAAGCTTATTAGTATTGTTTATGGCATTAGTATCTAAAGGCGTATTACTTCTTTTTTGGCGGCAATAGTATTCAAAGGTTACAAAAATAATATCGAGGTCAAACTCCATCCATATCTTCTGTTATACAAGTGTGCTCAAGTTAAAATTGTTGAACATTGTGAGGATAAGCTTTGATTGGGCAATTTGTGGTCTACTTGCCTAGCAAGTTTAGTTAAAATATTTTATTATTACTTTGTATACTTGCTGAGCAAGTGCATGACGTTTTTATTTTTTTGATCACCAAGGATGTGAGGTTATAATAGTAATCTCATAGTAAATGTATGCCTATGAAAAGGCACCTCTAGTTTGTGAATAAGGCACTCCCACTTCTTGTACTCGACATTAAATAGAGAAAATCATTTTCCTCCACAACCTTTTCCTATACAGTTTCTTTTCTTTTGCTTATTTTGAAGCCACCAAAATCCACTAAGGCGGAAGCCTTCTTGTCGTTTGTTTCCTATCTTGGAAACTTGGCGTGACTACAAGTTGCGGATTTTGGCATCGATCGAGAGTGGAACCTACATTTGGTATCAGAGCGGGGTTGTCGTTATTGTTAAGTCCTTTGAAATTCTTAGTATGCTCTGTGGTTGCGGTTTCGACTGATCTTCCACATCAGAAACGATTTCTTGAGATTTTACAGTACGAGTTCCCTTTATGCCGAAGTACATGGAGTCGTCAAGCAAGTCAACCGGAGGACACGTTACACTGCAGTACCCGATGCTCACGAAGAGTAACTACGCAGTGTGGGCGCTGAAGATGCGAGTAAATCTGCAGGCGCAAGGAGTCTGGGAGGCTGTAGAAGGCGGAGATGTCGAAGCGCACAAGGATAGGATGGCTCTCGCCGCTATCTATCAGGGAGTTCCGGAAGATATCCTTCTCATGATCGGCGAGAAGGATTCCGCAAAGAAGGCGTGGGAGACGTTGCGGACGATGAACATGGGCGCATAACGCGTCAGAGAAGCCAAGGTTCAAACCTTGAAAAGCGAGTTCAAGGTTCTCCGTATGAGAGACGGTGAATCCGTGGACGAGTTCGCTATGAAGCTTTCATCTCTTGCAACGGGTATCCGCTCACTAGGCGAACCGGTGGACGAGACCACCGTGGTCAAGAAATTCTTGAGATCTGTAACTCACATATACATGCAGATCGTGACGTCGATCGAGCAGTTCGGCGACCTCAAGACTATGTCAGTCGAGGAGGTTGTCGGTCGTCTTAAAGTCCACGAGGAGAGGCTTCGGGGCTATGGCGACAGAGACGAGGAGAAACACCTCCTGCTCACGCATGAAGAATGGAAGGCTAAGCAGAAGTGGAACCAGCGAGAAGGTTCTTCTTCAAGCTCGTCGAGTCGCAACGGATACGGCAACGAGAGCCGTGGACGTGGCAGAGCCCGAGGTCGAGGACGTGGTCGCGACCAGCGTGGTCGAGGCAGTAGCACTCCTCGCCAAGACGGCACCACCCGCAAAGACAAGAGCACAGTGAAGTGCTATAACTGTCAGAAGTATGGTCACTACGCAAATGAGTGTCATACTAAGAAACGCGACGAAGAAGCGAATCTGGTGAGATTCGATGACGACAAGCACGCACTTATGTTCGCCGAGGAAATGGTGGATTTAAGTGGCAACGAGCACGACGACCAGGATGTGGTCGACGAGACACACGTCGAGCAGGAGCGCGTCGACGTAGTACTTGACGACAAGGTATCCAGAGAGGAGGTACATGACGACCAAGTACCGAGCCGAGTGGACGAGCTGAAGAACGACGAGAAAACCAGAAAGGTGATGCTCAATGAAGACAAGATTGTCGCCAACCTACTTGCAGATGGCAAAGAGAATGTCTATACCGACATTTGGTATTTAGACAACGGAGCCAGCAACCACATGACGGGTCATCGAGCGAAGTTTGAAGAGCTCGACGAGAAGATCACAGGAAACGTGAAGTTTGGCGATGGTTCCATCGTCGACATCAAAGGCAGAGGGTCCATCCTGTTCAAGTGCAAGAATGGGGACCAGCGCCTACTGACCGAAGTCTACTACATACCGAAGCTGAAGAGTAACATCATCAGCTTAGGACAAATGACGGAGATTGGTCACACAGTGATCTTATCCGGAGAGTTCCTAAAGATGTGGAACAGCGACGGCGCCTTATTAATGAAGGTGAAGAGATCACCGAGTCGGTTGTACAAGATCAACCTGGTGGTAGATCAACTGATTTGCTTGATGGCATCGATCGCAGACCCAGCATGGCGATGGCATGCGAGACTTGGGCACGTGAATTTTCACGCCCTCAAGATGATAGGCGACAAAGAGATGGCCTTTGGGGTACCGAAGATTGAACACCCCGACCAGCTATGTGAATGTTGTATGGTCGCGAAACAGGCAAGAGTGCCATTTCCTATCAAGGCCAAGTTCCGAGCAGAGCGACCCCTCCAACTGGTGCACGCTAACCTGTGTGGTCCAATCAGCCCAGCAACCCTAGCTGGCAACAAGTACTTACTTTTGCTTGTTGATGATTACAGCCGATGGATGTGGGTGTACACGCTCAAAGAGAAGGCAGGAGCCTTTGAAGTCTTCAAGAAGTTCAAGCGGCTCGTGGAGAACCAGTCAAGACATAGGTTGAAGACTTTGAGAACAGACCGTGGAGGAGAGTTCACGTCTGAAAAGTTCGCCGAGTACTGCGGAGAAGAAGGTGTAGAGCGACACCTCACCGCACCATACACGCCCCAGCAGAACGGCGTGGTGGAGAGACGGAATCGAACCGTCATGGACACTGCAAGGAGCCTGATGAAAGGCATGCAAGTCCCAGCAAGCTTCTGGGGAGAAGCAGTACGTCACGCGGTTTACTTGCTGAACCGATTGCCGACGAAGGCGCTAGGCGAGCGCACCCCTTACCAAGCATGGAAAGGGAAGAAACCTCATCTAGAGCATTTAAAGGTGTTTGGGTGCACCGCACATGTGAAGAGTGTGGGACCACACCTCAAGAAGCTCGATGATCGGAGTCAGCCGATGGTGTACCTTGGCACCGAGGAAGGGAGCAAGGCACACAGGTTTTACGACCCCCGACGCGGCAGACTCCATGTGAGCAGAGATGCCGTGTTCGAAGAGGAGAAGAAGTGGGATTGGCGCGACGAGAACGGAGAGCCTGAACAGAACTCGGTGGAGTTCATCCTCAAAGACGCAGAGGCGGTTGAGCAGGTTGAGGGAGAGAGTCCCTTCCAGGGGCTAGCAACGCCCAGCTCGACGGAAACCAGCTCGTCTGGAACCAGCTCACCACCAGGCTCGCCCAACCCAGGATCGGGAATGAGCACCCCGATCCCAATGACAGGTAGTTCGGGAGGAACCAACTCGGGAGACTCATCAATTAAGGACGGACCAAGGGGGTTCCGTACCCTATCTGACGTCTATGAAGAAGCGCGGGAGCTTGATTTGAGCCCGGAGGAGCTCCTGCTAGTCAGTGAAGAGGAACTGACCAACTACCGTGAGGCAGCCACCGAGAAGGATTGGCAGGAAGCAATGAAGATAGAACTGGAGTCCATTGAGAAGAATCAAACGTGGGAGCTTGTCGACCTTCCAAGAGGTCACAAGTCCATTGGTCTGAAGTGGGTCTACAAGCTGAAGAAGGACTCAGAAGGCAACGTCCTCAAGCACAAAGCCAGACTGGTCGCAAAGGGCTATGTGCAGAAGCAGGGAGTAGACTTCGAGGAAGTTTTCGCTCCAATAGCCAGACTCGACACAGTCAGGCTGATCATAGCCCTTTCTGCTCACCGAGGCTGGAAAATCCACCACCTGGACGTCAAATCGGCGTTCTTGAATGGTGAACTTGAAGAAGAAGTCTACGTTTTTCAGCCGGAAGGCTTCGTCGACAAGACCGCAGAGCACAAGGTATACAAGCTGTCAAAAGCTCTTTATGGGCTGCGCCAAGCACCTCGTGCATGGAACACTCGACTCGACAGGAGTATGAAGAGTCTTGGCTTCAAGAAGTGTTCCCAGGAGCAGGCAGTCTACACAAGGAACTCAGGAGAGGAGGCCCTCATCGTCGGTGTGTACGTCGACGACCTGATCGTGACAGGATCCAGTGCAAAAGCCATTGATGGAGTCAAGAAGCAGATGATGAAGGGGTTCGAGATGAGCGACCTCGGACTGCTGTCGTACTACCTCGGCATCGAGGTCGATCAGAAGAAGGATTTTGTCACACTGAAGCAGTCGGCTTACGCAATGAAAATTTTGAAGCAGTTCAAGATGGCGGACTGCAACCCGAGCAAGTATCCGATGGAGCCGAAGTTAAAACTCGGGAAAGACGCAGATGGAAAACCAGTGGATCCCACGGAGTATAGGCGTGTCGTCGGGTGTCTCAGGTACTTAACCCACACCCGACCTGATATATCATATGCAGTTGGGATGATGAGCCGTCACATGGAAAAACCTACCAGTCTACACCAACAGGCTGTGAAGCACATCCTTCGTTATCTGAAAGGAACGACAAGCTACGGGATTCAGTATGGAAGAGGAAATAGAGCTGAAGAACTGGTCGGTTTTACCGACAGTGACCTAGCCGGTGACGTCGATGATAGAAAAAGTACCGGAGGGATGGCATTTTATCTCAACGGGAATTTGATCACCTGGCAGTCTCAGAAGCAGAGAACTGTGGCCCTATTGTCCTGTGAGGCCGAGTTCATGGCAGCAACCGCAGCGGTGTGTCAAGCATTATGGCTCAGAAATTTATTGAGCGAAGTCACCGGAGCCGAGCAGAAGCCAGTGACTCTCTACGTTGATAACAAGTCTGCGATCGCACTGATGAAAAATCCAGTATTTCATGGACGCAGCAAACACATCGACACTCGCTTTCACTTTATTCGCGAGTGTGTGGAGAACCGAGAGATTATCGTGGAGTTTGTCAGCACAAGAGAGCAACGAGCTGACATTCTCACCAAGGCTCTAGCAAGAGTCAAATTTATGGAGATGCGACAACTGCTTGGCATGAATAATATTGAGCCAAATCAAGCTTACAAGGGAAAATGTGAGGATAAGCTTTGATTGGGCAATTTGTGGTCTACTTGCCTAGCAAGTTTAGTTAAAATATTTTATTATTACTTTGTATACTTGCTGAGCAAGTGCATGACGTTTTTATTTTCTTGATCACCAAGGATGTGAGGTTATAATAGTAATCTCATAGTAATGCCTATAAAAAGGCACCTCTAGTTTGTGAATAAGGCACTCCCACTTCTTGTACTCGACATTAAATAGAGAAAATCATTTTCCTCCACAACCTTTTCCTATACAGTTTCTTTTCTTTTGCTTATTTTGAAGCCACCAAAATCCACTAAGGTGGAAGCCTTCTTGTCGTTTGTTTCCTATCTTGGAAACTTGGCGTGACTACAAGTTGCGGATTTTGGCATCGATCGAGAGTGGAACCTACAAACATGTCTCTCGTATAATAAATTTGAAAAAGACATGGACGGAATTGGACCGTGGAAACTGTTATGTGCTATCTGTGAGTGTGTGTACTATTGCCACTAAAAAAGAGAGAAGAAATATTTTGGCAAATTTATATGACTGCCACTGGGTACTTATGCGACCAATATATCACTTATTATTTATTACAATATCTACAGAAGATTGTCTCACGACACAACTTCAACACAGTAAATCGTACGATATATATGTACAAATACAACATGGAATGCAGTGAATATATAATCCAGATCTATCGCGTGATGATCTTATTATTTCATACTGAAAAAACATCTGGATTCTATTATAATATATTACATGGCTTCAATTACTGACTGGGAGAGTGATCGAATTGACTCCAATGGCGCTCAACGACAACGAAGCCCCTCTGCTCGACCCCTTCGTCGCTGCCGCCGTCGACCACCAAGGCCACCCCGTTCTCCGCTCCACCTCCGGCGGATGGCGTGACTATGCTGCAGAGGATCGGAACCGGGATGTTTATATCCACTCTCTCCATTGCGATTGCTGCCCTGGTGGAGATCAAACGGCTGAGAACAGCCCAAGAGTTTGACCTCATTGACAATCCAGGCGCAACGGTGCCAATGAGTGTATGGTGGTTGGCTCCTCAGTACTTCTTATCGGGGATTGCCGATGTGTTCACGATGGTCGGTCTTCAAGAGTTCTTTTACGATCAAGTCCCTTCGGAGCTGAGAAGTGTCGGTCTCGCCCTTTACCTTAGTATTGTTGGTGTTGGGAGTTTTTTGAGTAGTTTTCCGATCTCGATTATTGAGGAAATTACTGGCGGGGCCGGGCAGGACAGTTGGTTCTCGAACAGTCTGAACCGGGCTCAACTTGATTACTACTATTTGTTGCTCGCTGGACTCAGCGCTTTTGCTTTGGCGTTGTTCGTGTATTTCAGCAGATCCTACATTTACAGGAAAGCTGTGGTGTGAGTACCAAAGTAGTGTTTTCAAGCTCAAAAAGGTCAGTGATTAAGGATTAAAAATGTAAACAATATTATAATTTGGAGTAATGAGAATTGTATGTAGTTATTTTTCTGTGAGTTAATTTTGCTACAACATTTTCTTATATGCCTATCATTTAAATACTAAAAATATGTTATTAGGTTAATTCGTCTTTCATTTAGTTACTAAGCCGTTTAATCATGCTTGCGTGTTAGGGTTTATTAATTTCAGGCTCGGTCCGGCCCATATCAGCTTCACATGTAAATCGTGTAACGTACATAATAATATTTACTTATTAGTTTCTCTTCTGCTTTTGCTGATTTTGAGACCGAGTGTTTCTAATTCACCTACTAGTACGATGTCTTTTAGGTGATTTAAATTAAAAGTAAATTATTAAGTACAAGAATTCGGACATAAATTATTAAGAGCTGCTAAAAGTCAGTAAACCGAATCCGTATTCTTAGCCCAACCTTGTCCAAAGCATCCAGTCCGACATAACATTTTTGAACAGATTTAAAGTACGGCATTACTCTACTTATTAATGAGTTACATACTTGCGAGAACGTCTTGGGATTGACAAAGAAACCCGCAGCGCACATCGCGTTTCAGAAGGGATCTTCATCGCCAAGATATCCTAAGAAGAAAAAGAAAGTGAACCAGAAGGGCAATGAGACACCTAAAGTATCCGAAGGAAACTGATAGACGCAATGGAAGATGCTTCCACTGCAATGAGAAGGGACATTGAAAACTTCATTGTCCAAAGCTCAAGGCCAAAAAAGCAGAAACTAGTGAATGTTTCACTTAAGATGTTTCTACATTTACGTATAATTTTATACAACCTTTATTGGTGAATTTTTAAGTGATTCTTGAAGACATAGACCCGAGTGTCTCAGAGTCAAGAGATGTTTTAAGTTTTAATTTGTATTTTAAGTCCCATACTTTATTATTTTTTTATTCTTTTTTTGTTAACTTTATATCATTTAGCAAAATTCTAGAATAATGGAAATCGTGAGAATATTACAAATTCTCATTGGTTCCGCAAATCTTGATGCATCAATAAAGATATTCAAATTTTGAAGTTTTCGATGTGTGACAAGTGTTTTCCATTATATGAATGAATTATTAACCAATAAGATAATAAAAAACACCGAGGATTAAAATTAGATGTTATCTAGATAAATACTAATATAGTATGAGTATCTAATACAATGATAAAAAATGATGTACTCGTTTAATTTTCCATGAACATCTAGATGAGTTATCTTATTTAGATATCCAGAAATAAAATCATAGTCATAATTAGAATAATTTAGGATACTCATATGTAGTGGGAGCCATGTCGGCAGATTCCAACTACGAGTATTGACTAAATCTACGTGTGTATTTCGGTATAGATACACGTTGAAACTCAAGAATATTCTTGAAGAATTTTATTTATGAATAAAAGCAGGAAAATACAAAATAGTTGACTATGGTCGACGTCTAGAACCAAGATGTTTTGTTTAACGGTTTTAAGGTACCGTAAGTATCTAGAGTAAGAGAGGATTAAACAGAAGGATAATAACTTAATAGCGAGATTGGTAATCATGAGTGATTCCCTGTAAACTAAAGAGAGAAAAGATAGCGTAGAATCTTTTAGACTCCCTGGTTACTAGGCTATATATCAAGATTCTCTTATCCATGCTGTTATTGTCAAAGTATGATGGCATGCAATTATTTTCGCTTTGCAGCAGTTTCCATTGTTCCGGGTGGCGTATTTCATTTTATGGACGGGAGTGTTCGTGATCTTCCAATTGATAATTCATGCTTGTGTCTTGATGTGGTAAATTTTTTTTTCCAGAAAATCTTCTCTATTTTTAAAAAAATATATTATATTAGATTCGACTAAAATAATAATATACGCTAAATGTCTTCTTTTTCAGGTGGCCATATCTATTTCTCAGTATTTCATCTCCTTATGCACCTTCATGGTAAGTTCTTCTCAACTAACAGTTTCGAATGAAACAGAGACAAACATCACTTTTAAGAGAACTTTCATTTAATTTGACTAAACTTGTTGTGTCTCTGTTTCGATTTACAGGTACTTCGGAGGGGTTGATGCACATTTCTTGCTACGACATTTTTGCATCGATTATTAGGATCAAGAACGCCTTGTTTTCGAGATCGTTCCCGGAATCTGTTCGTTAGAGTATGAGATGAGAAACAATTTAGCATTGGTGCATATAAAAAAATAAAAATGAAAGCTCATTTTGACCTCTTAAACTTTAGAGCCTAAGAATTGCAGTTAATAATGATAATTTTTTTTAAGGTAAGTCTATATTAATTAAAACAGTCAGGGCATGGCATCAAATCCCTTTGGATGGTTGATACTTGATAATTGATGAACCATATGTTCTTGAACAGTTTTCAATTTTTCAATAAAATAGTGATTTATCTACCTCTATAATATAAAAGTTGAACGAATTACTACTGGTGCGGTGTTATACATAGTTTTCAACGTTATTTCAAATTATATAATTAAGCTGAAATACAAAATAAATTTACGATACGGCATCTGCTTTATTTCTTATTATAAATGAATCCGGATTAAAATTGGATTCATTATAAGTATTCAATTGTTTTATTCATGATTATGCTTAGTCGGCAAATTAGCTTTTCTAAACAAATTAATAAGAGAATTGATAATTGATATCATGATCGGCTTTTATGAAACGCTATGTTTAAAATTCAAGTGGTAAGATAACTATAAAAGTCATAATAGTAAGGTTTGTATATGCAAATTTATCTTATACAAGCACATTAAGAAATAATTGATATTTTAAAATTTATCTTATGCAAGCAAATAAATTGTCGATTATGAACTCTGCATGTTTATATTGATATATTTTCAATTATTAAGTGTTGCTTGAATTTTCTGGGTTATGAAAGCTTTTAAACCTCTGTAATTTTTTTTCGATTTCGTTTGATGTTCGTTGTTTTGATTATGATGATGTTAAGGGTTTTTATGGTTTTGTTTTAATTTTGTAATTTTATTTACAGATTAAATTGGTAATTTGATATACAGTTTACACCAATCATATGTAATCAATACAATTGTATATACATTTACAGTTTTGAATGTTTTTAAATTACAAGTGTGTATTGTAAATGTTATTATAGTTTGTGATTATAGAGTTTTTTCAATATTTGGTATTTCTAATTACAATTACCGATTTAAACTACAATGTTAAGTTGTCCTCATTAATTTCTTATGATTTTAGGAAATGAAATTAAGTAATCCACCAAAGGCGCCAAGAAGTTCTAATGTGAGAGGCAACGAGGTTGAATTGCGATGAATATTCGAGCCCAGATTACAAGAAAGTGGCAGAAACACTGAACACCTTACGGGACAAGTTTTTTGCTGATTCATCAAATATTACAGTTTATGTATTCGATAATCTATTATTAGAATCGCACCGCATGAGCGAAGTGGATTTATTGAAGCTTTTTAATACTAATAAAATTGACAATATTAATTACAAAAAAAATTACAATTTACTATATATATTAATACTTATACGATTTAATAAAAATCAATCATTAGTTAATTCAAATCATCCGTATATCATTTTGTAAATATAATTAATTAAGATAAAAACACGTCATTATTTATTGCTTTACAAAAAATAACGCCAGAAAATAATAAAGATATTTTGGTCTTCAATTTATTTTGTTAGTGATTACTTTTACAAAATATAATAATAAGTATTTTTTTAAAACGTTGTTGTGTTACTCGTGGGTATTTCTTTCATGATTTGTCCTATATATATTATATATAGGATATTGGGGGTGGATTTCGTTTCGTCCACTTGATTTATAAAAGAAAAAAGAAAATAAAAAAGAAAAGGAGTTTATAGGAGAGGTTTATTAAAGGCACAAGCAAGCGGCCCTTTGGTACACAATACACACCGAGCCCTAATCTCCTCGATCGATTTCCAGAACGCCAATCCTCGGTCAGAATCCCGATCTCTGTTTTGCTATTTATTTTTCGGTTGCAGATTTGTAATTTTGGTTATCAACAGAGCTTGGCGAATCGATTTCCAGAAAAGGTCAGAATCCCGATCTTTGTTTTGCTATTTATTTTTCGGTTTCAGATTTGTAATTTTGGTTATCAATGATATGCAGAGCTTGAAGAATCTCCTCGATCGATTTCCAGAAAAGGTCAGAATCCCGATCTTTGTTTTTGGGTTTCATGCTCGCTGGCAATCGATAATCTATGTAATTTGCTCTGTCGCAGATTTGTCCATGAACGATATGGAATCGGAGCAAGTGTGTGTTTTTTCGAGTGGATATCAGTACTATGCAGAGCTTGGCGAATCGATTTCCAGAACAGGTCAGAATCCCGATCTTTGTTTTGCTATTTATTTTTCGGTTTCATGCTCGCTGGCAATCAATAATCTATGTAATTTGCTCTGTCGCAGGTTTGTCGATGAACGATATGGAATCAGAGCAAGTGTGTATCGTTCTCCAGCCTATTTTTTCGAGTGAATATCAGTACTATATCTACACTATTGATCTCGCCAAGCATGATTCTACTAATATTCTTCCGCCCCTTCGAATATCCGGAGATTGGCCGCTGTGGATGGCCTTCACTGTCAAAGGTGGTACCCTCTACATGTTCGGCGGCCACCAATGTGATGATAGAGGTTGGGAGACTCGCTCATTCTCCTTGGAATTACCGCCTCGCGATTTATCCTCTCCGCTAAAGGAGGTGCGGGAGATATCCAAAATGAATTTCCCCAAAGTCCACCCTCAAGCGGTTTGGATCAAGGATCGAATCTGTGTGTTTTCTACCCTCTTCGCCCCTGGCGGGAACAATTTCGAGCTCTACGATCCCGAATCCAACAGATGGTCGACTTTGCCGGACCCTCCCCTCGATTTCACTAATTTTCCGGTTCGTCCCGAGTCCGACGATCCTTGGGGAAAAAGTTTGGTTAAGCTGAGTCACTTCTACGTTGACGGTAACAATCTCTTTATGGACACTGAGGTCGGCTCCTTCCTTTATCAGAGCAAAGCTTCTGTTTGGGTCGAGTGCGAAACTGGTAATCTCGAACTAGGGTGCGGGGAGCCGCATGTTTGGGTGAAGGAGGGTGACTTTTTGTTCTCGCCTGAGGGTAGAATTGTTGACGGAAAGTTAGAGAAATACGAGGGCGGGGAACTCATTCCGCCGCGCAAAAATGATCAAGGAATGCGTATGATTCGCACAGACTATGCGATCTGTGGGTTGCCGAAGAAGTCTGAGAAGTTGAGGCTCTGCGTTGTCAATGTGGGAGGCTTCAATAGGTCGGATTTGTACGAGGACGCTGTTCTTTCCCTCGACTTGGTCGCCATTGATGATCAAGCGAAGCACACCATCCTTAAGTCGCTCATGTTTAACTTGGATGACACCATAGGAACTCGTGATATTTGTATCTACGGCATTTTTCCATTGTAAGTCTATCTTTTAGTTTTAGTTTCAGAGCATGGGACAAAGAATACTGATTTTCATTTTCTTACAGGTCAGCACCATCTTGGATTGAACAGGCTCAGACTCAGATGGAACTCATATTTCTGTAATCATGTTTAGACCACCAGTGTGATTCTCTCTCCCTTCCGGTTATGGCTGTAGAGACTAGAGAGTATTTGGTAAAGTGTGCGAGGTACGTCAAGCCGTCAACAAGACCCGGTTTTTGCGCCACGGACTCCAATCATCGAACTCGATCCTTGTTGATGTGTGATCCCATGTAATATTTTGCCTTTGTTTTTTTGCTTTTAGTTACTCTTGTTTGCTTGATGAATTTCATGGGAGTGCACACATGCCAAAAAATGATGCTTCGTAGTTGTTTATCGATATAATAAGTAATCCTACTTGTTTGTTTTAATCTTGTGTTCATTGTTGAGCAATCTTTAATTTTAAAGAAAGTTCCGCATTCGACGACATTCTTTTTTTACTTTGAACTTTATTGTCCCAATTAATCAAAATTTAAGTATTTTTATTGTGATTATCCCTTAAATTTTTACCATAAATACATTATGCATAGATGATCATGATCATTATAACTTGCCAATTCCGTAAGTGTGTATATATATATACACATATAATCTCAGAACATGAGAGTGAATATACATCATTCTATGCCTTTACTAGGTTAAAAAACGCAGAAAAGGCTAAAATAGCCCGTTCAGCGACATAAAATGGTTTAAAGCAAACAAACGACAAAAATAGTATATGCTTAACCGGAAACGATATATAAAGCTGTGAAAACAAAAAAAAAAACGATATGCAGAGCTTGGCGAATCGATTTCCAGAAAAGGTCAGAATCCCGATCTTTGTTTTGCTATTTATTTTTCGGTTTCAGATTTGTAATTTTGGTTATCATTACAAAGCACAAATATACACACATATATGTACACATATTTAGCCTGGAAAACGATATATAATGCTTTATCCGTTGAATGATAAAACCAGCTCGTACAACACTAGAAATGTCCATCGCTCCAATCCGAGAATCCGGGACTCGACCTCTTGCATTGAATCGCCAATTGTTCACCGTACATCGTTGGCAACAGACACAGTTTTTTGGCTCCTGGAGAGGTAAAATACGGGACTGGTAATGGGAGGTGTGGCCGAGTTCTCTTGCCTGATTAAGGCTTTAATCGGTCTTTAAATAGACTTGGGTTTAATCACTAAATTCCACATGGATCTAAAATGGTAGGGCCCTTTAGGACCGAAACAGGGCAAACGGACCGGTTTCAGCTCAATCCGGACGTAGAGCTTGACTTGGTTCATCCTCGTCCAATGCCTTCGGTCAAAAATCACTTGCTGGCATAAACCATCTATGTAGCTCATTTGCTTCCTTAATTAGTTAGCTGCTAGACATATATGAAGAACAACAATAAATGAGAAACGACCTTAAATACCAGTAACGACAATGATTTATAACGGCACCAAGATGGTAAATTAAGAGAATACTGAAAATGAAATTTTGGATGAGAAGTCAGAAACGACGAGAACAGAAACAAATACACTATATCGGTTATGCGTGACAATATCATCAAAATGAAGTAGCAATGGAGGTGGAAGAAACGACATGAAATCATACAAGACAATCTTATAAACGACATTAAATTAGAAAAACGACACGAAATGTCGAAAACAAGATGTTTTTGGATCTGGGTGTGAAAAAAGCGCATGAAATAGCACATGTAAGAAAGATGAAAACGACTCGTGAAGTAAATAAATCAAAATTTCCTCAGCATAGTCCAAAACTAACTACTTCTGGCTCAATGTACTCTTTAAAGTTTAAACGAGTATAATAAATCAAAATCTGCCTAACCAAATAAGGTCTACACAAGCATAAATGTAGTGAAATTGTATACGGTAGTATATATATACCAAATAAACGAGAAACAACAAATGACATAATTTCTGGTTTTTTTTATTATTATTGTTATTGAACAAGTACCATGCTATTATATAGAGTATAAACTCAACGTGTCAACCTACACCCAGGGATTTTACCTGGCATGAGTTTCCTCGTCTACAGGGCCGGCCATGAGATAATAAGGAACCGAGGTAAGTTAAATTGTTATTACTCATACAAATTACATAAATAAAAAATAAATCCTAATCATTTGTAAGTTAAAAAAACTATGCATAAATATCATTAATTATCAGTAAGTTAATAGAAAATCACAAAAATAACATAAACGAAATTGATTCTACTTAGTAAGAAACACATTTAAATAACACAATTAAATTATATAAAATAATTTTAATAGTGATTTTTTTGGGGCCTTAAACTTTTAATTTTTCGGGCCCTTAATTTAAGCTTTAAAGTTGCTAAAGGAAGGAGGCCTAAAGCATGTGCCTCAATGGCCTTAGTATAGGGCCGGTAGTGCTCGTCTGTAATCTTTATCTTATCATGAAAAACCCGCCTAACTAAAATCTAAAAATAAGTTCAACTTGAACAATTATTAATAAATTAAGTCTTTGGGAAGGCTTGGGCCCAACACCAAATAGTAAACGAAAAACGTAATATTGAGAATAAAGTGATCAAATAAAAATATAAATAAAACATTGATTAAATTCTATTGAGTTAATTTGACTCATAATTATTTTTTATCAAAACATTACTCTAGTTATGTAAATTAGGGATGTGCAAAAAAATAAAAAATCCAACCCAAGAGTTTAATTTAACTCAATTGAACTCAACCCTAATCTAACCCAATCCAATTAACTCAATAATTATCAGGTTGGGTTGGGCTCAACCCGAATAAATAATCAGGTTGGGGTTAGGCCGGATGTACTGGGTTGGGCCGGCCCAATTGACCCAATGAAGTTTTTTTTTAATAATTAATTACTTTTTTTAGTATATTTATGTATTTTTAAGTAAGTAAAAACACACAAATAAAAAAATAAATACATCTAGAGTTTCATCTTTATATTTAGTAATTATTTAATGTCTATGTATGTTTCTAGTTTATGTTTATAGCCACATTTTTAGTTTAGTTTACGATTATGTTCCCCACTTATGTTATTGAATGTTTAAGACTATCATAATGTTTAGTTTTTGAATTGGATGTTTAAAAACATTATATTAAACTTATGTTCATTGATTGACGGTTTAAATATCAGTGTTATTCAATAGTTTTTTAATTTTTATATTAGGTTAGTCCAAAACCCAACCCAGCCCAACCCAGACTTTTTCGGGTTGGGTTGGATTGGGTCTTCAAAAATTTTGGGTCAGATTGGGTCGCTTTTCGAAAACCCAATAAGATCGGGTGGGTTCATTTTTTACCCCGGGTCGATCCAATCCAACCAATGCACACCTCTAATCTAAATCATTGAACAACCTTAACAATTTACTAAATATACAATAAGGAGTATCTATAATGAATTTTGCGTTAAATAAATAATGTTTGGAGAAATACGCATATTCCTTACTCGTTATTAGACAATCACTCACTTCTTGCAGAAAGACTTGTTCATGACTTCTTAGACATTTCTCGATTAGTGCTATCGTTGTTACTCGATCGTCGACGTCCAACTTTCTTAAGCACCATTCTTTGTACTTAAATATTTATTTTTAATGTTGTAAATTAGTGTTTGCTGTGCTCTATAATAAATGATTAAATTCAATAATGAAGCCCTATAATAATAATAATAATAATATCTTAAAAAAAATAATAACAATATGGTTTGGAAAGAGAAGGGTGTTTGTGAATGTGACCGATCTGAAAACGTTGCGTCCTTATCATAGAGAGGCCAACAACTACGCAATAGTTTGGCCAAACTTGTCTGACTCCCACACAATCACACTCGCATAAATGCTATGCCTGACACCAAGGGACGGCCTCTCACGTGGGCTCATGGGACCCATGAGAATGACTGCACACGTATGGTGTGGATCACCCTCAAATAAAAAACTAAACAAGTACATTGGTAAAATGGTAAATGGTTTAAACATTTTTAAGGAAGTACAATATTTTGATCATGGTTTTAAATATCGATATCGATATCATTTCGTATTCTCCATTTTACGGATAAGTCGCTTGCCGACGGGCTTGCCGATGGATAAATCCGAAGAAAAAGATATATCGCTTGCCGATAATATCGCATTATTTCACGGATATATCACTTGCCGATCGAAATATCGATGGATATTTCGGAAAATATTATAAGTATTTAAATCATGTATTTATATATATGATAGATAGTTTATAAATTACCTATTTAATAAATAAAACACATTCATAAATCATAATATTATGAAAACACATAATATTACACAAAGTCATAAACATAGAATATAACATAATGTCAAGTGTCAGCATAACATAGAACAATAAAGTAGGCATCATAATAAAGTCTTAAAGTACAAAATACAGACATAACTACAAACATAGAGTACAAACTAGAAATATAAACATAATAGTCCAAAACCGTAACAAATGATAATCATCAAGTTTAACATACAAGTTGAAAATTTAACAAACCATAAACATAAAACGTAAATCTCAAGCATACCTTGCAATTTTCCCCTAAAAATATTTCACAAACCCTAAAAATACTAATTCCTCACAAATCAGCAAGCAAATTCGCAAATAGCCAAAATAACATGAAACAAGTGGAATTTCCTTGACAATTGACACAAATTAATGGAAATTTGAGTTGTGCGTTAATTCAAAGTTCAAACGTATTTTGGATCAAAATACTTAATTTTAAGACTATTGTAGGGGGTAATCGAAAAAAGTATAAAATAGTTTATTTATAAATCTCAAAATTTAGGACCGAATAAAATTAATATATTGAAATATAAATAATAATTAATTATTCTTCATTTCTTATTTATTGTGATTTTTTCTTGCACACACTTAAGCTTCCGGTCCGCCTTGCCTATTGTGGAACGATGAATCTCTTACAAATAAAAAAAAAAAAAAATTGATGAAAATGCTTTTAAAATATTTCACGAGTTTAGAGCTTACAAATTAAATAATCCTCCTTAGTTTATAGACATTTGACATTTATACCACAATTTAAAATTCAGTAACAAAATACAACAATATAAAAATTCCAAGGGGGTATAATTGGAAACAGAACTCCTTTGGACCAAAACCACAAGTCGCTCTGGCCAACCGCGGGACCCACAGAGCGTAGATCTTGGAAGCTGGCCATAGCCGAAAGAGACGTTTTGTTATTTTGTGGGACCTACTTTCATTCGTGAGTAAAGTGCTCCCCATTCAGAAGATGCCACATCGTGCTTTATATTCTCTGCTCTGTGGGATCTATTTTTGAGTGGCTTAGGTGGCGTTTGGTAGGGGTGAAATATTTATCCGTTATCCGCTGATCGTAACCGTAAACTATTCGCTCCGCTACGAAATATCCGCTTTTTTATCCATTTTTTAATCAACCGCTTAATATGGTTATGGATATCCGCAACTGCTTTTCAAAATTAGACTGATTAATGGTTATATTCTCAAATCTAAATTGGATATCCGCTTTAACATCAACCAGTTTTTAAAATTAAAAAATAATTAATTAAATATATATTATATATTTATATTTTTTATTTTATTTTATTAATGCTATCGGTGGATTGGATGGTCCCTTATATTAACCTAGGTAGGTTGTTGATGCCGTTTTTTGGATCAAACACTATTTAGGCCCAAGTTGATGATTTCGGGCCTGGCCAAATGACCTGAGTTGACCTTGTTGCGGGGATGACAGATTTTGCCCCTCCTGAGGTGTGGACCCGGTAGTATCCCGTTTAACTTTCGGGGTGGTTTTGCTCCGAAGTGGGTTTTTTGGTTAGACCGATCCAGGGACCCTGAGTAAGTGTCTCTGGCACTTCCTGGATCGAAAGTCTCGTTGCCGCTCGGGGTCCAGGCGATTGGGGTGACTCGCTACCTGTTACCGCAGGGCCTGGAGTGGACCAGGCCGGGTTTTTTACAGGTCTGGAGGTCACGCGAATCGTGGGTACCAACGAGCGGGGGAGTGCGTTCGTCCAGGAAATGGATCCTGGGGGGGTTAGAGTCTCCACCTGCCTAGGCTTTCTTTAAGTCTGGGCTTACAGGAGTTCCTCTCATAGTGATCCCTCAGTCGTCCGGATCTTACAGGAGTTTCCTCAGGCCTGACCCTGCAACCTGAATAGTGGGTCGCGTCACTTGTCCCCAGACTATCCCAACAGGCGAGTAATGGACTGGAGATAGGCTGGACACAGCGTGGAACGGAACCTATCAGGCGAGGGCTTCCACTTTTTATAAATTCCTCACTTTCTAGACCTGAAAAAGGTAACACCCGAGGTCAAGGGGGGGGGGGGGGGGGGGGGGGGGGGGTGGTTACCCCCTGATTCACCTCCGACGCTCAACATTAGTATAATATTTGAGGGGATGCGAGTATATCGGGGGTAGAGAGAGAGAACTCGAGAATGCTTGAGAGAGCTCGAGTCGAGTTTGAATGAGTTACCGTTTTAACTAAATTGAGCTCCTATTTATAGTAGGGCCCAGGGGCCTAAATGCAGTAAAACATTGTTTAGGGGGGGTCCCAGACAATATTTTAATTGTATTTTATTCCTTTGGAAAAGGTGGATCAATCTCGGCCGTCTGTGCGGGATCAGAAGGCCATCAAGCCCCCGAGGGGGTCCACTTGCACGCGGATCGAAGGGCAGGGGTGATCCCCGCCCTACACGTGGCCTGTCCGAGGCAAGCCTCCTCGCAAGTGGTGAGGGCGCAGCTCCCCGCGCGGGGATCAGGCCCATCACGGCCCCACGCGTGTCCCTACGCGGGGCTTCACGCCCGCAAGTGGTCGCGTTCCGTGATGGGACACGGGCGGCTGGGATCGCGCCAGCTGGCGGGATCAGGAGAGGGCAGCCCCTCACTTGGGGGGGGGGGGCTGATGCGACCTGAGTGGGGCCCGCGGGGAGAGGCGGCGCTGGGATCCGCCACGTGGCGCGATCCTGAGGGCTGTTGCCCCTATGGGTCCCACGAGGTGTCTTTCCGACCTTTTTTGCTCCCGGGCGCGTCCCAGGTCTGTTTTTCACAAATTTTATGTCATTTTTGGGGTTTTTCATATTTTTGTGAACACCGGGACACTTTGTTTTTTGAAAACGGGCCTCCGGAGGGATTCTTGGGTTTAAAATTGATAAATTTGATTTATAATCTTAATCCCTTAAAAGATTAATCAAATTGTAAGATTAATTAAAGGAAATTAGTGTAATAATTTCCGTTTAATTAATTCGTTTGTAAAATCAATTCCGAGAATTACCCATAACATAGGTTATATTCCTACTCTGTCCAGTGTTGTTTTTGTGCTTTGTTTACTTTGAATATAATATTTATTATAATTCATATTTCATCTTGGCTTTTTTATAAACGCTTGTATTTATATTTGTATCTCTAGATTATGTAGCTAATATTCTAGTGATTAGACAACATGTTTTTGTGGCCTTTTATGTCATATTAATATGGTTTGGTATTTTGGTTATTTATGAAATATTATTCATGATATTTTTGAATGTTTTATGTTTGGCCACTCTTACTATATTTTTATGTATAATGTATTTGTTTTTTACTAACAAAATTATTTGGATAAAATCCAATTTATTTTATACTGATTAACATTAATATATATCTATTCTTTTACCTTTTTTAAAAAGTAAGGATTAATAATATTACCATGCCCCATATTTTTATAACTACTTTTGAACTGGGATACTCACAACTCACTAGTCTTTTAATCTGTTAATAAAGAAAGAAAAGTTAAGAAACTTTATCCGCAAAATTAATTGGTGGCAGATAAGAAACTTTATGGGCAAAGTAGTTGTCAATTGTTACATGACAACTGATATAATATATAGAGATAATATTGATAAAAATATCAAATTCAATAAAATAATAACTATTTTCTAATTCAGTAATAATACATTACTCGTCGTTCTATTTTGGGCTTATTAGCAAAAGCCTCAATAAAAATCAAATTATTTAAAAAAGTACTCAAGGTTTCAATAATCTAAATTATACTGATTTTATACTTTATTTTCCCTAATTACCCTCAAATCACCCTCGAGCTTTCTCCTCTGCGTTTTCTCCTCGAATCACCTTCTCCCTCGAGCTCTCCTTCTCTCGTGCCCTAACTCTGCAAATCGCAAGCCCTAACTCTGCAAATCGCGAGCTCCTTCACTAGCAACGTTTGATTCGAGCTCTAACCCACGAGCTCTCCTCTTCTCTACAAATCGCGATTCTTCTCACTCTGCGATCTCGAGCTTCTTTCCTCTCTACGATTCCGAGCTTCTCTCATCTTCTCTGATCGTCCTTGAATCGCCAATCGACGCTCCGATAATCTCATCGCCGTTGAATCTCGGAGGTAATCAACATCTTTCATTGTTGTTTTTGAATTTTCGGTAATCAGATGTTTTTATTGAGACTCTTTGGCTTTGTTTTTATGTACATAGTGGCTTTCTTAAAAACGTATCCAGATTAAGGATTTTTGTGTGCAATTTGTACCCTAACCTAAGACTTGATCAATTCGTGTGCAAAATACAGTGTAAGGATGCTAGAAACCGGGGAAACATGTGCGGCTCAGTCGCAGGGAGCGGCCACAGATTCATGCAACATTGTGAAGCGCAACGCTCCTCCGAACCAAAGGTATATTTCTAGAGCAATGTTCCTGTTGTATAGAATCAGATAGTGTGTCGGTCGAGTTGCGGGAATGTCAGGGTCGAGCATATTGCCATCATTGGCTTCCTTTTCTGTACTAAGTTTCCTTTTTCTATCTTGACCGATAAAATTTTACGTGAAATTGTGCACGAATAGGCTCAACGGGCGCAAATCGGCAGGTAATTATATCCCTTTATAATTTGTTTCTTATTTCCTTTTCAAAGGCAAGTTTGTCTTTTTTTATCGGCATCGGGAATTTCGAGGTTAACGTGTTAACTTTAATATCAAAATAAGTACCATTTTATAACTAGAATCTCTGATTGTAATTTTAGAGCCAACTTTGATTTTTGATGGTAACTTCAATATTATTTTATATCAGTGCTCAAAATCAGTACCACTCTTGTTACCCAAGTGTAACTTTAGTAACATAAGTGTAACTCCAGTTACCCAAGTGTAACTGTAGTTATCCTAATGTAATTTTAGTAACTTTAGTTACATAAGTGTAACTAAAACTACCGAAATGTAACTGTAGTTTCCCAGATATAACTTTAGTTATATAAGTGTAACTCTAGTTACATAAGTGAGACTGTAGTTACCCAAATGTAACTTTAGTAATATATTTATAACTGCAGTTACCCAAGTGTATCTGTAGTTACTTAAATGCAATATAGTAACATTAGTTAATTAGTTACATAAGTGTAATTGTTGTTATCCAAGTGTAACTGTAGTTACTCAAATCTAAGTTTAGTAACTTTAGTTGCATAAATGTAACTGAAGTTACCAAATTGTAACTGTACTTACCCAAATGTAAATTTAGTTACATAAGTGTAACGCTTGTTTCCCAAGTGTAACTGTAGTTACCCAAATGTAACTTTTGTTACATAAGTGCAACTATTGTTACCCAAGTGTAACTATGGTTACCCAAATGTAATTTTAGTAACTTTAGTTACATAAGTTTAACTACAGTTACCCAAGTGTAACTGCAGCTACCCAAATTTAATTTTAGTAATTTTATTTACCCAAGTGTGACTGCAGTTACCCAAGTGTAACTATAGTTACCAAAATGTAATTTTAGTAACTTTAGTTACATAAGTGTAACTCTTGTTACCTAAGTTTAACTGTAGTTACCCAAATGTAACTTTAGTTATACATGTGTAACTGCAATTACTCAAGTGTAACTGTAGTTACCCACATGTAATTTTAGTAACTTTAGTTACATAAGTGTAACTGTAGTTACCCAAATGTAATTTTAGTAACTTTAGTTACCCAAGTGTAACTCTAGTTACATAAGTGTAAGTCTAATGGGATAACTTTAACTCGAGTTACGTTGTGTAAAGCTCATAATGTTTTTTTAGCGGGACCTTTGTAATCACATTTGTAGCTCTTGTTAAAAAAGTTTGACTTCTTTTACAAAAGTGTATCTGCCGTTGCGAAAGTGTAACTTCAGTTACAAAAATGTAGCGGTCGTTACAAAAGTGTAACTCCAGGCTTGGTCCTATACTCCTTCTTTTGTTCGTCTTGGTCCTATACTCTTATGTAACTAAAGTTCTGACACGGCTATTCAAATAATTAACACTGACTGAACATGGAAAAACAGAAAATCTAGCGTTAGTTACAGATATTTGAGGTCAGAGATATCGGCATTCACACTACTAACTGTAATTCTATCTAAAGCGATTATAGAGAAACAAATGAAATTAGCAAACATAAACATACTTTGACAGGGAAGGTTCCCATAGGAAGCTTAGTCGTAGGAAGCTCCCTCAAGCGCCGAATCGCCTTCACCTTGTTCGCCAGAATATCAAGCAGAGGCAAAAGCTCATCTGTCTATAACGGGAAATTCAGTGAAAGCCAAAGAATCGGCCTCAATCCATTCTTATACTTGTTTTCCCGACCCCTTCTAGTATCGGTACTCGATGAACTGGAAGAAGAAGAGGAAGCGGCTTTGTTATCCCGTCCTCTTCGAGAGAAGATCGCTCACCTTCTCCTCTACAAAAGAACTCCTCAGAGGAGTGATTCTCTTCGGTACCTCGGCCTTGACTTCCTTCTTCCTCCACCCCCCAAACCATGCTTTCTTATCTTGCTTCGTCTCTCCGTTTCTATGCACGTTGATTTCATTCGATCGAAGAGGAAGCTAATGCGTGATTTAGTTTTAGTCATTATCATGTTCGAACATATGGTCTGTGACCAATTTGTCTCCTTTATTTTTTTTTTCCTTTTAAACTCTCATGACTAATTAGGGGTGAAACCGGTACCGATAATCGGTAAATTATTATTTTTTGGTATTGGTATTGAATAATCGAGATTTTTTTTTGGTATTGGTATTGGTATCGGTTCTAAAATTTATTGATTTTTATCAAACCGATACCGAGACCGAGAAAAAATAAACAAAAACCGATAAATAAACCGAGACATAAACCGAGAATAACCCGGGGAAAAATCCAAAAATAATACAAAATACCATGTCCGAAATATAAAAATACATGTCTAATACATAAAAACATCAAACATAATTAAAACATGTCATTTCTTTTTCTTTGATTTTGGTTTCGCCTTCTCTTTTTTCTTTGATTTCGCCTCGTCTTTTTTCTTGGCCATGTTACTAATACCACCGGTAAGAGCGGAGGGGACGGAACTTGAAACGGGAACTTCGAAGTTTTCTTCTACAATAAACAATTAAAAGAAACTTTCATTTAACAAATATAAAAGCATAATTATTACATATATATTATATTCAACGTTACAAACCTATTTGCATTGTAATATAAAATCTGTTATATTATAAAAAAACGACATGTAGTATAATAAAAAACGACATGTAGTTCAAAACCGAAACCGATACCGATATTCGAGAAATTTGGTATCAGTATCGTTTCTCGGTATCGGTATCGGTTTCCGATACTGATAAGTATCGGTTCTCGGTTTTAAACTAAATTTATCGTTTTTTTTAAAATCGATCCGAGATCGAAACCGATACCGAGATGATACCGATAAATGGTGACAAAATTTTCACCCGTAATGACTATTACCTTTACTTTTCGGATTACATGTGTTTAATCAAAAACATGCAGAATTAATGTTACATAGTTAAGACATTAAAACTTATCTAATTTAAGAGAAATGTTTCTTGAAACTCTAGAATTACGAAATTGTAACTCTTGTTACACAAGTGTAACTTCAGTTACATAGCGGTTGCATAAGTGTTTTTCTAACGACAAAAGTTTAACTCTAGTTACGTTCTGTAACTCTTATTACAGATATAACTACAAGTGTACGTACATATGTGAAATTACGGCAATTTAAATACAATTACATCATTGTGGTCATACTATTACATAATTGTATGTCACTATTTTTTGACAATATTTCAATTTAAATTCTTTTTTGTAACTCAAATTATGTGAAATTATTGCTACATACCTTTAATGAAGACTGAATTAATATAATTATATGTATCGTAAGTGTAACCATATATGACTAGAATTACGAAAGTGTAACTCCTGTACATAAGTGTAACACGGGTTACACTTTTGTAACTTGAGTTACAAAAATTATTTTAATACTTCCAAATTAATTCCAATAAAGAAAAAAGAACTAAATTATTATTTTAAGAAATATATTGAAATGTTATTCCATAATAAATACACTTTTAATATCGTTTTTTTATCACTAAAAGAGCGAAAACACATCGTTTCTCTGACTTACAAACTTGCACCATTTCTTATGTAGAATCTCTTACAAAATTGTAACTCTAGTTACAAAAGTGTAACCGAGTTACATAAGTATAACTGGAGTTACAAAAGTGTAACTGGGGTTACAAAAATTATAGCTATGTAAGTGTAACTCCAGTTACAAAAGGGTGACCCCAGTTACATAAGTGTAATTGGAGTTACACTTTTGTAACTTTGGTAACAAAATTTTTTTTACTACTTCCAAATTAATTCCAATTAAGAAAAGGGACTAAATTATTATTTTCTAAAGTATAATATATAGAAATTTATCCATAATAAATACACTTTTAATATTGTATCATTTTGTTTTATAAACTAAAAGAGTGAAAACACACCATTTCTCTGAGTTACAAATTTGCACCACTTCTTATGTAGAATCTCTTAATATGTAACATAAGTGTAATTATTTATGACTAGAATTACAAAATTGTAACTCCAGTTACAAAAGTGTAGCACCGTTTACATATGTGTAACTGGAGTTACATAAGTGTAACTTTGGTTACAATTTTTTTTTAATACTTCCAAATTAATTCAAAAACCACTAAATTATTATTTGAACAAATATATTGAAATTTGATTCCATAATAAATACACTTATAATATCGTTTTATTTTATCGCAAAAAAAGAGAGAAAACACACCGTTTTTCCGACTTACAAACTTGCACCATTTCTTATGTAGAATCACTTAATATGTAACGTAAAAGTAACCATATATGATTAGAATTACGAAATTGTAACTCCGGTTACAAAAGTGTAACTCCAGCTACAAAAGTGTAACTCCAGTTACATAAGTGTAACCGAAGTTACATAAGTGTAACTTCAGTTACGAAAATGTAACTTCGGTTACAAAAATTTAATTCCAATTACAACAATGTAACCACATTTACATTAGTGTAACTCTAATGAACATATATATCATTTAAATGTAATTGTATATATCATAAATGTAAAGTCAGTTACAATTATGTAACTTGTGTCATAGTGTAAAGATATAATCACTGTTATGGCCTTCGAAAATGTTACAACGATTAAATCGTTTCGGAAACATAAGGAAAAAACGTTTGTTATGGCCTAATTTACCACATGCTCCACAATGAAGTGACTTCTTGAATTGTTCACCGTTTGAAGGAATTATTTTTTTCTTCGGTCTTCCTGCTTGCCTCCTTACTTCGGGGGGTAAAGTGTCTGGAAAGAATAGGTCCTGAACACTTGAAGTGTTACACGTTTGTAACTGAAGTTACACTTATGTAAGTTCAGTTACATAAATGTAACTTAAGTTACATTATTGTAACTTTAGATACACGATTGGTTACAAGTTTGGTTACACGTTTGTAACTGAAGTTTAAACGTTTGTAACTTTGAGGTTACAATTATTGTAACGTTTGTAACTTTTCAACATAAGTGTAACTTCAGTTACAAACGTGTAACCAAAGTTACAATTATTGTAACGTTTGTAAATTTTCAACATAAGTGTAACTTCAGTTACAAACATGTAGCCAAAGTTACATTTATGTGAAGTTACATAAATGTAATTTTGGTTACACAATTGTAACTGTAGTTACAAGTAACACTTATGTAACAACTAGAATTTAAATTGTGTAGACAATAAGAGTTCTTAATATGCCATGGTTGGCCAAATTTTTAGTGTGCGAGGATCTTGATGATCCCTCAGAGGCTGACATTAATGAACCTACACAATATAATATTTTTCATTAAATATAGCAACATGAAAAAAAAACAAATAGATGGTGGTGAATTCATAAACTGTTATAACACAGATATATACGTGAACGTGATTATCACGGTATATAAACGATTCAGTCAATGCTATGTGCATGAATACAAGCTTCCGCCTGTAAATTTATAATCACGTACGCTTCATAAAGATGGTTGTACTCGGGAAATTTGTGATACAGATGGTTGTATATGCTTAGGAGGTTGATTATATACATATATACATACACATCTATTTCTAAAAAAAAATTATATTTTCATAGGTATGAAGGCAAGGTTCAACTTACCGAACTTGCCGATAAATCGCTTGCCGTTATCGACGGATTAATCGATAACTTACCGGATTATCGACGGAAAACTAATAATACTGTAGCTTACCGATTACCGATCTTTTCGATGATTATCGACGGATTATCGACACTTATCGAGGATTATCGATGAAAAATCACTAAAATATTTTTAAGAATATATTTAATAAGTTTATAATGCTGATAAAACATCAAAAATGCCAAAAATAATATCATTTCATACTTAAACATAGGTAAATAAAATATAGTCTCACTCCCACACATGTAAATAAAATCATCGAAAAGTGCAAAATTTCTTGAAAAATACATATTTTTGTTATTTTTCAAGATGTTTGTCGATTTTCGGCAAAAATCATGGAAAAGTACTGGCATGACCGTCTTACCGATAACTACCGGCAAGACGGATAATCGTGGAAAAGTCGAACCTTGTATGAAGGTGAATGGCTATTGGCTACAGAATGAATTTGAGGGTCATGGAGTTATTAAAGTCGATATTCCTGATATAGCAACATGAAAACAAATTTTCTCGGCAGTCAAACAGCGCCAATTCTCACGAACCTGGAGAAGATTGAATTGCAGGATTATGAAACTTGATCGAAGCCAGGAATCGCAAGTAATCACAACGAGATCCCGAGTTTCGTCGAAGAAGACTGATGATCGGTGAATTTTCTTGACAGCCAAACAGCGCCAATTTCAATAGAATTGAACCTAGAGAAGATGATTGAATTGCAGAATTTTCCAGACTTGATCGAAGCTAGCAGTTGCAAGTAATCACGCGATCCCGAGCTCTGTCGAAGAAGGAAGATGATCGAAGGCTTGGTGAAGAAGAATCGAGCTGTTCGACGACGAAGGCTTGGCGAAGGAGAAGATGGATTCGATATATTAAGGGTATAATTGTCCAAATAACACCAAATGAGAGTTTCTTTAATTATGGTAAACTTTTGAGGGTTTTTTAAAAAAGTTTCACCCAAATTGGGTATTTTACTAAAAATCCCTTTTATCTATTTTTCAAGAGTCAAGATCACTTGACAATTCTCGTATCTCAAAATTATTAAACTAATAATCCAACGCCGCAACAAAAATATAGGAGACTTACATATAAAAAGTTAATAAGTAACGTATCTCATAAACAAAAACTAAGAGCTCTAAAAAAATATAAGAACATAATCTGTGGAGTAAGAAAACATTATAGAGTTATACTAATTTTTTTATATAAATTAATATAGTTAAGTTTAATTAATTTTATTATAAGAAAAAACCCAAAAACCACTAAAAGTTTAAGGGAATTACTCATAGTTTCAAATAATTATTTTATGCGAAATAACATGAGATAGTCAAATTGAAATGTATAATGGCTTGTAATTTATTGGGTCATTTTAGCCTTTTAATTATAAGAGAGTGCTTCCATAATAATGTCAAATATTATTAACATGGTCCATTCGCAGATTTCTCTTACATGCATGCATGTTGAGCGTCGCTAGGGTTATCTCTAGATATCCACGTCGTTTTCATATTTTATTTTTTTCTTAGAATATTATAAATTTATAATGTATGGAAAACATTCATAATTATCAAGCTCATTGTTGAAAATTATGGCTGTTTTCCTTTTTTTCTTTTCTTTATTTTACATAGGAAAAAAATCAAAATCCAGTTGACTGAATGATCGAATCATGCATATATGCATTTTTGGAAACGTTGTCGTATGTACTATTTATGTCGTTTTTGCGAGTAATTAATTAACTTGCTAAGCAATTCTCAAACAACACACTATCAAATTCTATATGTTGAGAGTGATGCAAGTCTTATAAAAAAAAAAAAAAAAAAATATTTACCCTATTTTACTTGATGTCTGCGACTTTGACATTTGTTTTGAGGATTTGTGAAAAAAAAAAATAGCTGCACAGTATATGCAAGGGAAGTCTCTTAAATTTCCTTGCAAACATGTGCATACAAAAAGAATATCATGAAGGATTATTGAATATAAAGTAATCTCCATAAATTAATATGTTCGACTAAAAAAATTATTACATATAAAGTTATTATAATTTATTTGTGTATCAAATTTAATAACGTTTATTCAAATTGGGATAAAAAAAATATTATCTAATAACTTTGATAGAACAAGTTAATAACTTTGTGAATATTCAATTTCCTATATTGTCTTGAATTGTTCGTTAATAGAGAAGATATCAAATAGAACATTGTCTGTGAATTTAAGCTCCAATGATCCTTAATTAGCTCGATAATATCTTCAACTTTAAGATGATGTCTTGCATACAAGTGGGATTTTTGCCGGATAATGTGGACATCTTTTTTTGAATCATTTTTTTTTTATTATTATTACTAGGAATGAGCCTTCGCAAATCGCACCGAGCTCGTTCGCTCTGATCCGAATTTGGTAACCAAATCGAGATGTCGATCAAATCGATATAGGCATCGACATGAAAAGCAATCCAAACCACAAATTTAGTTTCTATATAAAACATTCACCAAAATAAATCTGTTTTTCTTTTTCTTCTTTTTATGGGTCCTAGCCAAAGAGGGGCTGCTTTGAAACATTATCCATTATTGTCGATCAACTGCTCGATGGATAATCTTTTAGGGTCTTCTAAGATTTTGATTCTCTTTCACGAAACCGTACAAACATAAGAGGCACATATACCTTAGTATCGTTTGTCGCTCATATTGCCACGCGTCGTCGTTGTTTGTTTATAAGTCTCACTCTACACGACACTGCTTGTTAGAATAATATATATCTACCTACATTCTAATATATTATAATTATAATTCACAAAATAATGAGTCGTCGAACTTCAAAATATAGAGCGTATAGGTAAGAAATTACTAATAATATAAATCGTGGCGGAACCAGGATTTACGTTCCGAGGGGGTTAGATATAATTTTTTTGTCAAAAACTTAACTTGAGGAAGTTATATTAAAATTTTGGTGAAAGTTAAGGGGGGTTTAACAAAAAATTTATATGAATTTACACTAAAAAAAATTAAAAATAAAGCATTGATGTACCATTTTTTTTTTTGAGGGGGTGGTTTGAACCACCTCACCCCCTAATGTCCTTCCGTCATTGAACATAAACATCAAATATAAAAAGAAACTAATAGTTAAGAGAATGACAAAGAGATTACAAAGTTCGAAAGCGACGAGACGACTGCTAAGAAAAGTTACACAAACTAGCATAAGAATGAGTGACGAACCAACATCAATGAGGAGACAACAAAGCGGCGAAAATCGGGATTGTGAGAGGGAAAGAGTCGACGAGCACGGGAGAAAACGAGGGTTTATATGTATTTAGCTCTTTTTTTTTTCTTTAAAAAATTAATATATAATTAGATAAATATAAGGATAGTGTTGTCAAATTATACTTTGAAAGTATGTTTTGGATATATTTGAAATTTAATTGTATTTTTTTCGGAACTCAAAAAGAATGTATAATTACGTGGAGAGAAGTTGTTGCCAAAAATGTAAAATTTAGGCATTTATATTCGTGAGCTGATTCTTGTAAAGTTTATAAGATACAGAGATATTTAATTTTTATCCATATTTAACTTAAGATATAACACTATATTATCTAGATTATGCATATTCAAACGGTTTTATTTCTTAAATAATAATAAACGTCAAAAACTTGGTTGATACTTTATATCTAGTATTCTCTAGTATAAAAGTGAATTCGACAACACTTTAAACTGTAGTCAAAGAGTTTCAACTACATTTTTTATGTGTCGTTGGTTCCTCTATCGTATGATATTCGACTACGAAATTTTTTTCGTTTTTGGAAGTTCACTTCGACTACACATGATAAGTGTAGTCAAAAGCCATTATAGCCGCGCGAATTTTTTAAACTACGTCGCGGCTCATCTTTCGACGACACTTATCATGTGTAGTCGAAGGTGCTTTGAAAACCAATAAATATCTCCCAGGTCAAAGAGGTACGCCGCGGGAGGATATAACCACGCCGCGGCGAGTTCAATACATGGCACGACTTATTGATTTTCCATCGTGTACTCGTAGCATTCGACGAAATGTATAAGTATAGTGCAATGATACATTCGTCGCGTCTTAATATGTCCTGTCGCGACGTATATCTGCCTCGAGCCCTCGCATATGCCGCGGCCTGTGTATTTTGTGTCGCGGCGTTTTTGCATCCGACGACACTTATATGTGTCGTAACAGTGTCTAAATGCCGCGGCTAATTATAGGTATGCATTAGCCGCGGCGTTTTTACAGCCTAGAAGTAAAATTTTGGGATATCAAGACGTCGCAACTTAGATACATCATCATCTTCAAAGTTCTCAACCTGTTCAATGCTCGGTATCTTCTTCGAGAATGGTGTGATGGTGGTGATGTCTACGGCTTCTTCGTTGGAATATTGTTCTACGTTTTTCGCCTTCACATGCACGATGACAGATAATTCTGGATCAATCGGGTCTGAGACATAAAACACTTGAGTTGCTTGGGATGCCAATATAAATGAATCATTGGCGTAACCCACTCGTCTAAGGTCAACAACTATAATTCCATCACCGTCTACTTTTATGTAGTTGTTGTATGCCCATTTGTACTTAAACAATCCAACTAGCAAACCACAGTAATCAATCTCCCAAATATCTTCTACATAGTCATAGTAGCTCATCGTAGCTTGTATTGGTTTCTTATCCTTAGCCGACGTAACATGTATTCCTTCCATAAATAACGTAACACCACTGTTTTGTACATGGTGTTTTTCGTCTATTTCCCTTGTGTAAAATGTGTACCCATTAATGTACCATGATGTGTACTTGATAACAACTTGTGAAGGACAGCGGAGATCTTCAATAGTGTCCCATCATAATGCTTTCTTATTGCATATAAATGTTCATTAAACCACTTTGGAAACGTTCTGTTTTGCTCTTCTTGAAGCCATTTTAATTTTTTTTTTAATTTTGGGGATAAATAAGCCTCAACTCATTCAAATGCACATCAATAAAGGGCTCGACACCTGCTGAATTGTGCAACATATATAAGACGGCTTGCTCCCATTATTTTCGGTTACCAATTACATGCGCATTAAAACATCAAAGATCACTTATTATTAAAACTTAGTTATTTTTATATATTAAATTATTAATTATTAGCTAAGGTTATGCCTTTTGATTCCGCAATTGTGAGTTTGGGCGCCCCTATTGGCACGGCTTTCGCGCAATACTCAGCACAAAATTCAACCTACTCCTAAGCCATGTAACATTGGACAATGCTCCCTTCTGGCCGATTGTAATTACTTCACGTACCCTTTCAAGAATTTCATATAGTGCTCAATTGGATACATCCATCGTAAAAATACAAGTCCACAAAACTGTTGGGTTTTTCGATGACTTTTCTCAATCCCGAGGCGGAAATCACGGGATATCATCGAACAATAAAGATCTAGAATAATTACGAGAATTAAGATACAGTTTAGAGATCGTTACCAAACTTCGGTACTTTTGCCAACTGTACCGAATAACTGCCGATTCCTTTGATTCTGAAGCTTGCCGAATTTTAGGATTTAGCGCCTCAAGTGTTGCGCCTCTATTTCGTACACCACGTCACTCGGGAACGTCTTGAGATGACCGGAAAACACCTCGGAGGATAGGTTAGATCCTAGTTGGTGTTTAGATGATCAACCGATGAATGAACCGGGGAGCAAGCCAAAATTCGACTACCAAGGGAGGGGAGCTCGAATTTTCTCTAGGGCTTGGGTTTCTCTAATGTGTGTTATGTTTAATTATGAGTCATAATAGGGTATTTATAATACCCTATGGTCTTGACCTAGTGGGCTTTCTAAAAGCCCACTTAATGGGCTTTCTAAAAGCCCAATCATGAATTAATTAATCTATTATTAATTAATATGAATCATAATTAATACTTGGGCCCGAGTGGGCCCAATATGTCGGTTATGGTTATCGGGTCGATACCCGATAACCCGAGAGATACAATATCGGGTTCGGGCATAACCAACAAAAACTTCACTTCGCGTACTAAGTGAACAGTTAAGAGAATCGTGATGTAAAAAAATGGTCGTGGAAAGAATGTATCGAGCATGCATAGGGTTGTAATCGAATCCGCCTGTATCTCGTCGAGCTCCAATGTCTTAACTATTTTGGTACAAATTTTGTTGAAAAACTCACATAACTTGGAAATGGCATATCGAACTTCCTTTGACAAAAAACCTCGCAATGCAGGAGGAAGTATTTGTTGAAGCAACCTATGACGATCTTGGGTCTTCATTCCGATAAGTCTCAAATCCTTCATAACTACAAACCTCTTGTAAGCCTGTATCTCGTCGAGCTCCAATGTCTTAACTATTTTATGCTCGCTAACTTTTAGACATCTTTGTCGTTCAAATTTTTGGAGGTCTTCGAAATTCTCGATGTCCATTAAACTTCTTCGCATTCTTCCTCTACGAGAGATTTATCGGCAAAAATCTCCTATGATCAAAAAAATTGTCTTATTCCCATGCTTCAACTGGGTCAAACTGTTGGACATATGTTTCCTCAAACAAGATCATTTATCCATTTGTAAAATATTATGACAAGTCATTGAATAAAAATGGTACTTATTATGTAAATCTTATTATAGTTTCTGGTAGAGTAAAACAGAATGTTTGTTTCCTTAGTTCATAAATAATGCAATTATGTTATTATTATCACAGCAGAGTCAATGTAAGGAAGAATTAATAATCATAATAAATGAATTTAAAACGTCTGTAACCTGATTAACTGGGTGGGAGCTCATTAATCGTGTAAGGTCATTAATGTGACTAAGTGAAAATCCTATTCTGGTTTATGTGTGTGTGTCACACTCACTAGAAGTGCATTAAGTGTGAAGTGTCTTCATACTGGACTGGACCTAACTTAAACTCAAGAAGTTATCATATAAGACTGTCACTGATAACTTGAAGTTCAGTCACAAATAGATGATCAAATGGATATTAGTTCTAAGTCTTGAGTGATCTTGAGTCCGAGCTACTGGCTTGATTGTTCTTTGATTTAACCGTTAAAGAACACAAGATATTACCGCTGTTCCCAGCACTATTATTTTGGGAACATGATAGTCAGTAGTAAGGGTAGCTTGATCATAGACATGGGCATCACACAGCTCTCTTCAGAGTCGTGATGGTTCCCTTTATTGTCGGTGGTGATAAGTGAGAGGTACCCATGCGCAACTTATGAATCGAAACCATAAGTGGGTCACTCATAATATTACTGACTGAGACAAGGAGGAAAATGCAATGAGAGGCATTACGGTAAAAACCGCCTACTCATGTGTGAATCATCAAGTGAAAGAACAATAACCCGAATTTGATTGTATCAATGGACAGCCTGCTATATAAAGGGAATAATATATACCAAATCACTAAAGAGTGCAGCCTAAGGTCTATAGTTGAATCACTTCAAGGTTTGACGAACAGCTAGCAGTTTGTTGGAGCTTAAGTGATACTGGTCCATGGTCCCGAGGATAGCTCCGTAACGGATGATACGTACGTGATTAAAATACATTCTGGATAATGTTAATCATTTGGCTAAACTTATAAAACTGAAAGATCCGTGGCATACGTCATATAGTTTTATCGTCAGCGTAGCAAAAGTACCATATTTTGGTACACGGAATTAACTGATAAAAAGAAAGTTAGAATTTATATTTTCTATCAGCACCATGTTATTGTAAATTAAATTCTAAAAAACTTTTCTTTTTTAACCAAGTCATTTCGACTTACGGTTTGTCATTTATGGATTTTCTAAGTTTATGCTCGGTTCGATAAACTGTGAAATTAAATCACATGTCACGAATTTAAATGATGGTTTGGCACCATAACATTTTAATGTGTGAGATTGATATCAGGAATTATTAATATAATTTAATTATTTGGATTTAATTATTAATATCTTATTAATAATTAATTATTAATTAATAGATTTATATTAATAAATAAAAATATATATATTTATATATATGTGTAAATTTTTAATTAGGGTTTGGTCATCAGAAACCCTAGAAAATTCGAATCATATGTTTTGGATATTCCATATTTGCGGCATAAGTACCAAATGTTTTTGTAATTTAGCAAATGCTTAAAATCAATTTAATCCATTGGATCGGTTATGATTTAATATCAACCGTTGGATTAAGATAATTGATTTATCCCCAATAGTAATTCGAAATTGATAGCTTGGTGACCAAGCTTAGGTATTTAGAATTTGGTTGATTAATTATATCCGTAGGATCGGTTTTAAGATTTATTCTTTACCGTCGGATTAGAAATTAGGGTTTAAAATTAATGAAGTGAAAAGAATTCAAATTAGGGTTTTATTAATACCCTAGGGAATTTTATTTTATCCCTAAATTAATGAGATTTATTTTTAACCATTGCATCCAGATAATCATTAAATAAATTTGAATTATGTATATATATATATATATATATATATATATATAATTCGAATTATATTAATATGATGATAAGATTAAATATTTTGATCTTATCATGTATTAGTTATTTAATTAAATCCCTGATTAATTGTATCCATTGGATTTAGATGAGACTGAATCTGGACCATTGGATTGAAATAATTAATTAAATTTAATTAAGATAATTCAAAAAGTTGGAGGAAAAATCTCAAATTCGGTTACAGTCTGAGACCTATAAATAAGAGGCTCATTCTACACATTTTTCACACCTTCCCCAGAGCAAAAACTCGAGCTCTCCCTCTCTCTCTAGGGTCTGCGAATTTTCTGCTTCTGATCTCTTTTTCTGGTTCGGCTTAGGAGACATTTTCTCCAGTAGCTTAAAAAGAACCGTCAGTTAAATCTTGCGACGAAGTCCTGTCGGACACCGAATCAATTAAATATGTCATTATACCAAATGCGAACAAATGCAATTCGACATCCGCCATAGATTTTGAGACTAAATTTCCACATGTAAGACAAGGACACCGAATCAATTCTCCTCCTCTGAACTTTAATTTAACAAGATCCAAAAACTCTTAAACACTTAGTCAGCATCGCTGAATTTATTTGCCCTCATCCATTCTCTAGAAGTCATAATGCAAATAAGGAATTTTGAGAAATAACACTTTTCATGTCCGTAACCAAGCCCCAAAAACAATGGTGGACTCGTTCAACGAAGTCGCATTAGATGTCTAAGTGTAAAGTAGAGAAAGTTTGTAGAGTGGAAAGTGAAATATATTTTAGGAAAAATGGAATCAGGGTTTAAAAAACGCATATTTGTGATACCCGCCGCGACTTGTTTCATGATACGTCGCGGCGGTGTATCTCCAACGACATAATAGAGTGTCGTCGTTGGACACGCGCCACGGCGAACAATGTTTAGCTGCGGCGTAAATATATTGAGAATTATATTAAAAATATTGGAAGGTAATAAAAAAATTATATAAGAGCATATAAAAGAATAAGAGATAAAAGAAATGAGAAAAAAGAATATAAAAGAATTTTCCTTTACAGTAAAGCAAACAGAAAATGAAAGATTGGAATGATCAGTCAAAAATGCATTCTGATTAGATCGACCAAGATGGGAGAAATTGAATGAATTTTTTAAGAAGCAAAGAAAGAAAGACTATATCACATCATGGAGATACTCATTTCAATGTATCCTTTTCTATGAAGAGTAGAATTTCTCCCATTATTATTGCTAAAGTATCTCAAAATTAATGACATATTCTAAAAAAATTGTATTAGCAAAATTCTAAAAGTCTAAAAAACATGCTTGTCGTAGTTCTAAACCTTTTTTGATCATTATTGACGCTTTGCGTTTATATCAATCCACATTTCAATGTCTTTCTCAACTTAAGTAGCTAGATTTGTAAATATTCATGTATGGATAACCTTGAGTTGCTAGATTTTCTTACTATTCATGTATATATATATATATATATATATGATAGTAGTGGCAAAAAGTAGTGGTGAAAATTTTATAACCGTTTCTCGGTATCGTTTTGGTTTCAGTATCGATCCCGGATCGGTTTATAAAAAAAAACTGATAAATTTAAACCGATAACCGATACTTATCGGTTATTGGTTTTCGTGTACCGATACCAATACCGATATCGATAGCCAAATTTCTCGAATATCGGTATCGGTTTCGGTTGTGAACTACATGTCGTTTTGGAGTGTACAACATTCATTTTTCTTAGTAAATTAGGGCAGTTTATGTGATACCTCACTCTCCCACCCTCCCTCATTTCGGAGTCCAAAGTTCGGACATGGTAGTTTGTTTGATGAAAAAAGAAATGACATGGTTTAATTATGTTTATATTTTTATGTATTAGACATGAACTTTTATACTTCGGAGTCCGAAGTTCGAACATGGTAGTTTGTTTGATAAAAAAGAAATGACATGGTTTATTTATGTTTTGACGATATATTAGACATGAATTTTTATACTTCGGAGTCCGAGGTTCGGTTCGGACATGGTAGTTTTTAGTATTTTTGGATTTTGCCCCGGATTATTCCCGATTTATATCTAGGTTTATTTATCGGTTTTCTTTTCTTTTTTCTCGGTTCGGTCTCGGTATCGGTTTGATAAAAAACCAAGAAGTTTTAGAATCGATACCAATACCGATACCAAAAGAAAATATCTCGATTATTCAACACCAATACCAAAAAAGCTAATTTACCGATTATCGGTACCGGTTTCACCCCTAGCAAAAAGTACGATAACTTCGTCGTTATGGTTTTATTTTATTTTATTTTTCTTTATTGAGAAAAGTACTTAAATTCTATAAAATTGTAGTTCTATCTAATTTTAAAAATTATATATTAATAAGCGATGGATTCAAATAAAATTTGTGAAGTCCTATTTTACATGTCTCTCATTAGCATATTTAATAGAAATGTTTCTAATAAAAAAATTAGACGAGAGATTTTCGCCTGCCTTTGTCTGAGGAAGAGCAACCTGTCTCCAGTAGTCAGGGCCCTAGGGTCGTAAATTTTTTAGGACCCCCTACCGTAATAGCAATATTCATTTTTATGCAAAATTATATACAATATTTATATATAAATAAATTCTCATTTAAACAAAAACATGTCTAGCAGTTTTAAAAGCCAAAGTACTAATCAACTATGCATAATAGAGTTTCTCGACCCTATATTTTTTATAGACAATGTAGCTAGACCACTCATCCTATATTGAGATATGGTTGACCAAAGATAAGACTTTATAATTTTAACTTCGAGAAACTTCTTTGTGCATGTGCAACTCTGACTGATATGGTTAACAATTCGGTGTAATCCAAGCATTTGGATAACTACAATCCAGTTCTTGTATGTAATTCAAAACATCGATCGCTCTCTTTATGTCGGTTGGCACGTTCACACTTAATATAAAGAGAAAATAATTTTGGGAATATAGGAATAAATGACGTGAGGAAATAATATTGTAAAGTGGGATAAGGGGCCCTAATTAATTTGGGAATTGGGGGCCCAAATATTAGTTAAGTGGTTTTAATTAAAAAGAAAATTAGGGGCCCCTAAATAATTTGGGAATTCGTGGCCCGAATATTATAGTTAATTGATTTTAATTAAAAAAAAATTAGGGCTCTAAATCATTGGGGAATATTAGGGGTCCAAATATTGAAGTTAAGTGATTTTTATTATATTTCTTTATGGCCCTTAAATTTAATTTAAGTACTTTTAATATATAAAAAATTAATTTTAGTGATTCTAAGGTCCTTACATTTGATTTTTGAGGCCCCTAAATTTAATATAATTTTTTTTACTAAAAGTTAGTGCCTACTCCGCCTCCCCTCGGCACAACTCTGCCAGTAAGTAATATATATATATTGATGTGACGCGACCCGTCCGTATCAAACTTAGTCGCAACTCAAAAGAAACAACTTGTTAGGTTTATATTGATTATTTGTTATGCTAACTTGCTACCTTTATTTCCACATGATGTGTATATATCTATGAATTCTACTTATCTGAATCGAATCTAGAAGACAAGAAATCTATGTCTTTTTGGGAGTCAGATCAGAAAAAAGAGTCGAAAGGTTGAAATGGGCATCACATATATTTAAAACTGCTCCATTACTAGATTGATCCACGCGCCCACCCTATACCTACGGTGGACCTTACCGCACTTCCTCTCGTCCCTGTCTCCACAAATAATACGTTACAATACTTAGAATTTAGATCTAGAGCAATATTAAAGGGAAAGTAGCGGCGAAAGTCTTTAACTCTATATATATATTGCAGTAAAGTTTTTATATTTAAATTTTGGTGACAAAAGTCTATATCGTTAGAATCTTGTTACACATCACTCCTCCTGCCATTATCATATTGTTGAGTGCCACGCTGGCTATATATATGTCATCCATGTCTCCATAAAAAATTAAAGCAAAAGTACCGAAAGTAAAATATACTAAAAAGTTCTAAACTGTTAAATTCACGTAGTGGTGAAATTAAGCCACATTTTTTATGGATCCACCATTGTAAGCTATAGATCCAATTTCAGCGTTAATTACAGAATTTCAAGAAAGAAAATGAAAATATATGTAAACAACAAAATTAAATATCAAAGAAATAAGAAAACGACAAGAATTTTCAAAATGGTGGATCCATTAAAAATGTGGCTTAATTTCACTATGATATGTGGATTTAACAATAATATAATTATTTTTTTAATTTTTTACTTTTAGTACTTTTGCATTAATTATTCGGTGACATGGATGACAAGTGTGAAGTCAATGTGGCACTTAACGACATGATAACGGCATAAGGACTAATGTGGAACAAGATTCCAATGGTAGGGACTTTTACCACCAAAATTTAAGTATAGAGACTTAATTACAATAAATATGCAGAGTAAGAGACTTTCGTCTCTATTTTCCCAATATTGAATAATTACCAAGTCAAATATAATGCATTGCAAATAGCATATACATTGTCTACTAAATTGTGAATAAATTTCATCTAATGTTAGAGATGTATCAGAATTTTTGTATAACTATTGGTGTCATTCTCATGTTATAAAGGATAGGCATAGGCGATGATTTACTGCCCATTGTAGTTTTTTTTTTTTTTTGAAATTACACGATTCGAATCGGATTCTGCTAATTTTGAACTACTGCTCGTTTGAATTTAATAATATTTAGTATTATGTTAAGTATCATGATTCCCCTAAAAATTAACTGGTAATGAGATAAATGATTTATGAGTTTATATTAATAAGTATTTTTTTTTTATATATTTTCATTGTACGATCGTCTACATAACCTAAATACATTTAATAGAATAATCTAGAAACATGCAATTAACTTACCAAAACTATTTAGTTTTATTAAGACTTTTAAACACTAAATCTAAACAAGTCGTCCATGAGTTAATAGAATATTAGAAATCATTATATTTTTATTTTTTATTTTAAATCATTTTGTATTACGAGCACTAATAGCTCTGAATGATGATACTACGAGTATATATGTCTGAGAATAACAATATAATTTATCACTAGAAACCATATCTGATTGCTTCATAAACCAACATATCCAATAATCACTAGATTTGCCATGCTTTGGTTGATAGACTCTTTCTGTCTCTCCATAATATATATATATATATATATATATATATATATCAATAAAATTAAATATCTGATGGGTAATGTATGATTGATAATTGATATTGAGCACCGGAGAATGGTCCCACTCAATTGTCGTTCGTTGTAGAAGACACCAACACCGTATATTCCATTCGCCAGTTCAGCCACTGACTACGCGATCCAATTTTCTTTGTCGTTTTGCGCAATTTATATTTTTAATTAAATATAAATCTGAAATCTTACCAAGTGAACTAAATTAGCACGTAAAAAACACAATAAAATATGAGAGTACGAAATATATAATACAAATATCAAATATAAAAAAATATATAATAATAATAAAACAAAAAAAACTAATTAAATTTAAAGTTTTCTTTCAAACGTCAGTGTTTATAAAAGATAAAATAAAATTCTAATGTGAATGCCGCCTAAAAATAACGTAAATTATGAAAACTGAAAAAATAATAATGCATTAATTACTTTGTTTTAATACCACTAGAGGGAATAACATTTATACACATAAATCTATATATATATATAAAAGGAAAATCTACAAGAATGACATGGCATAATAAGATCAAAGGGATTCTTACTTCCTAATTTTTCAGATTTTTAATATTTTTTTTATATAGAAAATTAAGACTTAAATGTGTCATGAACACATTCATTTAATATACACCAATTTCATTCAATTTTTTAAGCTTTTGATCATTAAAGTGCATCACTACTATAGTCCCTTTAATGTATGTCATTACCACTATCGATCATTAACAACATGATTCTAAATGGTCAAGAAGAATCATACGGTTTTGAAGTGAAAATATAGTGAAGAGTCTTTTTTTGAAAAACGCTCTATGTTAATTAGAATAATTACCCATTCATGTATTATTGTGGATAGTTTAATGTATATGCATGTATCGATGTCTTATAAATTGGGAAATTTAATTGGAATAGAAAAAGCCATTTTGAAAAGTGAAAAGCATCGATATCATGGATATAAAAGGACATGGATTCATGAATCTTATTGTGATATGTTTTTTTCTTCTTTTTTCTCATATTCATTTTTTACTTTTATTTATTTATAGTGGCTATTGGTGATTGAGTGAGTTTTGTGGCTATTTTATAAATATATCAAGACATGTGTATAAATATATCGATATATACACATTACGCAAGTCTGACAATTTCTTTTTTCTTTTCTGTAAACGGTTGTTATAGCAAAGTCAGTGGCTAGGAGGCCTTCCCAGCCACACATTATAGCCGGCAGTTGTGATTTAAGGTGGTGTAATAGCTTCATACGGCTCAACTTCTTGAATTCTTCCATGTGCATAGAGAAGCCAAAGTAAATATATTTTCTGAGCTTTATGTATATATATATATAAATATTAGGTTGCAATATATATTTGCAAAATACAATCAAACATATTTGCATATAATATTGCCAACAAAATGTTTATTTTTTTTAAAGTTATTTTTTGTGATAGTTAACGTATCTTATAAATCACGATGGTACTATTGGTCTTGCACTTTATTATTTATACTGATTTAACTATGATATAGTTATAAATATTTAAGGAATAAAATATATAGACCAATTTAATTTTAACGATTTTTAGCAAATATATGTCATTAAAAATAGAATCTTATACATGTCCTCAGTACTATCACTCATTTAGTTACTATAATCACAGTAGTTACAAATGTACGTTATCGTGTATGCCCATATAAAAAGACCAAGCGAAAAAGTTACTTTTTTTCTTCCCTTTTTTCCAGTTTTAGTTTTATTGGAATATTGCATGTTATTATGGCATTTTATAATGTTACTGCTCCATGTTCTTAATGTCTTAATTAAATATAGATTTTAGACTATTTTCCTCTTTGTATGGTAGAAAACTAAATAGTTTAATTTAAAGCATTTAATGTTACTGCTAAAGTATAATCATTTTATTTAAAGAACATGGAGCAGTAACATTATAAAATAATTTATCTTTAGCAGGATAAAGATATTTTGACTTAGCAGAAAACTAAATAATTTTGAAATGCTTTATTGTCTAAATTAAATAAAATGTTGAATGTTTTATTTAATTGAGAATGACTATTAGAAGAACAAAAAAGGAAAAGTAGTAATTTGAAAAGTGGTAATTTGAAGTGGTGGTAATCCATAATCACATTACTTCCATTTGAATGCTTCATATGAATTATAAAAACTTTATATATCATTTCAGAGGTATATTTTTAAAAAAGTAACTCCATTGACCTTCAAATACATAAATTAAGAACTCATACAATATATTATTTAAGAACTTTAACTTTTAAAAGGAAAAGAATAATTAAATAAAGTAAAAAAATACGTAGTTAATTATTCCTAAAATCAATGAATATGTATATATATAATATAATATGCAGGGCATGAAAAGATTGTATTTTTTTTTCTTTCAAAAACCCAATAAATGCATAAAATTATGAACTAATGTCACTGTTTTATTTTATATATATAATCTCTTAAATTGGGTTACTTTACAGATCAATGCTCATAATTTTAGTCTTACATATTTTTTAACAGTTAATAATATATATAAATATATCATATTATGTTTCATTGAAAAATTGAAGTGATTTATTAGATTCTTAAAAAAAGCTGCATGCATGAATCACGATGAAAGAGTACATCAAATTTCAAATGAAACCGCCTTTCTCAATAGGAAATTTATACCGCTCAACATATTTGTATAAATTTTGGGAGAAAGAGATTGCGGTAAGTTCTATCTAAAGTCTATTTTTATACTTAATATTGTATTGTTAATTTAAAATAATGTTATAAATGATTATACTTTATTAATATTCTTTTTTTTTTGGAAAGAATATTCTTTATTTATTTAACTATTGTTATTTTTACTTATTTGTTCAACAATTCTCCTTTTCTAAAAAAATTGATAACTTTTTCATCCAACTTTACTAATATATTCTATCGTCACCGCGCGAAGCGTGGTGCCGTCCACTAGTATATATAGAGAATAACAAAAGCATTCAGAACACTTAATTATTATTAGAAAGAGTGATTTTTGGCCGCCTAAATTTTAATCATGTATTTAAATTAAGGGTTTACAGGGCGTAATTATCACATGTTTAATATTTTTGTAGTGAAAAAATCAACTTTTTCACAATCAAAATTTCCAATACTTAAAAAGTGTTAGGTACCGTCAGTACATATAAGACAAAAGAAAATTATTTTAAAAAATTTACAAACTGGTTCATGTCACAAAATTCACGGCGCATTTAAAATTAAACTAAATTGATTAGAAATTATATGAAATTAAAAAATAAAAAATTAGAAACTTTGAGTCTTTGACAGTGAAAAATAATAATTATTTATATCACTATAAAAAGTAATATGCTGTATACTTCAACCTTCTATTGATTTGGTCAAATCAAGTGATGCACGTATATAGGAGTTAACATGTCATAAGTTTATTAAGACACCCCTGAGTTGACATGTTTTCAGTGCAAGCCCGGCTCAACCATTTTCGGCGCTTTGGGCCAATCATTAATATGAGAATTTTTTTGAGATTCTGTAATACAATATTGCAGGAGCTATTACGGTATTGCAGGACCTATATGATATATCGAAATTTATACATCGCATTAATATACTACTCTAAAGGGGCCTTGGGCAACCGCCCAACTCGCCCATAGGTTGGGGGGTAGGGTACCTGATTTTTTTGAGGTACCCGATACCCGGAACCGGAATCCTTGTATACAAAAATTGATACCCGGAATCGGTATCCGAAATCCGACTATCTGTATTCTATCAATATTTAGCTGTATTTTTTTTTTTTGTAGATGAAAATGAAGCAAAAGTCAAATATAACAATCTTCAAATTCGATGTTTAGAGCAAACATGTAGTTTAATATTCAAATGGCGATATTCATTTTAATTTGACGATATTCAAACGATATTCAAATGACGATATTCCTTTTTAGTGTTTTAAACGTTTAATATTTAAATCAGCAAGCTAGTTTTTTTTTTTTTTGGAAGTTTAATATTCATTAAATATATTGTAGGATCATCACTTCATGGTATTGCAACTTGAATTCGAGAAAATACGGAGTGAGATTCGTACGCTTCAAAGCAACATGGATCGGGATAATAATTCTCTAAGTGCGACCATGGATTGAGACAATCACGCTTTAAGGGACAAAATAGAAACAACAAAACTTGAGGTCATAAAGTGGGCCATGGGAATTCTATTCTCGACATCTGGGGTCATGTTTGGATCATGGCGTGTATTTCAGCAGTTATCGTAGTATCTGTTACTGTTATGAACTGAACACAAGTCTTGAGCCCGAACAGATGCATATCGTAGTATCTGTTACTGTTATGAACCGAACACAAGTCTTGAGCACGAACAGATGCATATCGTAGTATCTGTTACTGATATGAACCGAACACAAGTCTCGAGCCCGTACAGATGCATTCTATTCTCCATGTTGATAATATTTGTTACCAAGCCCGGCTCAACCATTTTCGGGGCTTTGGGCGAATCATTAATATGAGAATTTTTTTTGAGAGTCTGTAATACAATATTGTAGGAGCTATTACGGTGTTGCAGGAGCTATATGATATATCGAAACTTATACATCGCAGTAATATACTACTCTAAAAGGGGCCTTGGGCAACCGCCCAACTCACCCATAGGTTGGGCCGGCCCTGTTTCACTGGTTCACACTTTTATGTTGAATCTAAGGGACATTACGACCTCTATAAAATTTAGAGGTCTACCTATTTTTGGAAATGATTTGTTTATTCTACCAATTCTAAAAATAGATACTATATATTTTTTAGTTTATTTTTCAGCAAGAACGATTAAGTGCCCAGCTCCGAATGTCAGACCATCCTCACCCGGAAGAAGGCTCGAAAAAAGGCGTTGTCCGAGAGGAAGCATGGATGTCGGAGTTGATACGCAGCCGGACCCTCTCTAACACCCACAACAAAAACAAACCTTAAGACAAAAAAAAAAGTCGGGGGCGGAGCAGACCCGGCTTGGTTAAACAAGCCTTAAGTAGAAATGTCTCTCGAAAAATATCCGTTTTGTTTTAATGTCTCAAATCCAACTATTTATGTGTGTCTTTATAGTACGACTTTTTAAGACTTGCTCTATCAGCCCGTTTTTATTTAGAGAATAACTTAACCTCGGGTTTAGCGAGACTAGATCATTAATTAAAGGGTTAATTGCGGCAAAAATACCCAATCTTTGGTCAAATTCTTTGTTGTGTATACAACCTCCGTAAATGACGGCAAAAGTACCAAAACTTAGCATTTGGGAGTTGACCGAGAATATCTATCTATGTGGCAATCAGTCTTTGCCACGTGGCATGCCACATGGCACTTGGTTGCCACGTGGCATGCCACATAATTATTATTTTATTTAAAAAAAATTAAAAATTATATTTTTTAACGTAAATATTTTTATTTTTTAAAGAAAATTATTTTTAATTTTTAATTTTTAATTTTAATATTTTTTTAATAATAACAAATAAATAATATTTAAATTTAAATATCCATTATTGGTTATAATTTTATTTTTAAAAAAGTGGGTAGAACGAATTAATTTTCACCGCTCACGGTTCACTTGAACTCCGTTTCCGGTCCGGTTCACGCGTCGAATAAAATTGTTTAATAATAATAACTAGTAAAAACATACATAATGTTTAAAAAGTCAAGACATAATTATATACACACCACTTATTCAAAAAAAAAAATAGTCATATTTATATTTAATGAAAAATTATTTGTATTTGTTTGCATGATATTTTTTTGTGTTTGCATTTTAGAATAATAATAATTGTTTAATATGTTTTTTATTTATATATTATTATTTTTTCAAAAAATTTATCGTTAAATAATCATATGATTATTATTGGTTATTATTATTAAACATATTAAGCGATTTCGTTTCACCCGTAAACCGGATCAGAGGCGGAGCTTGAGTGAAACGTGAGCGCAGATTTTTTTCTTTATTTATTTCGTTTGATCCATTTTTCTAAAATGAATAATTATATTTAAATATTCATCATTGGTTTTTATGGAAAAATAAATTTTTTTTTAAATAAAAAGTTTTTTTTAAATAATTAAAAAAATATTTATTTTTTAAAAAAATATTTATTTTTTTAAAAAATATTTAATAAAATAATAATTACGTGGCATGCCACGTGGCGGCCAAGTGCCATGTGGCGTGCCACGTGGCAAAGGCTGATTGCCACATAGATAGATATTCTCGGTCAACTCCCAAATGCTAAGTTTGGGTACTTTTGCCGCCATTTACGGAGGTTGTATACACAGCAGAAAATTTGACCAAAGGTTGGGTATTTTTGCCGCAATTAACCCTTAATTAAATCCTCCTAACTTTATGCATCCCTATAGAAGGATCTAACTTTTGATCCTCTTGTTATAAACTTAATGATCTTAACCTCACAATTTCTAATGATCTAACTCATATATATGATCATATCATTTTAGAAAGTCAACAAATATACAAATATGATTTTGAAAAATGAAACAAAAAACAAAACTATGTAACTAAAAAAGATGTGAGGACAAGGTGTAAAACTGAATCATCAAATAATAAAGCACATAAAAAATAGACATTGTTGAGGTGAAAATATTTGAGGTGATAAATCACCGCAGTACTCACGGACTCACGATTGGTCTAATTCCGCTTTTAAGTTACCTACGAGCTCGGGTATTTCCTTTAAAACTTAAGCAAGCAAACGAAAATGAGTTTGAAGAGAACAAAGTGCTGGATAATTTTGGTGTGAGTGTGTTCTATTTCTTGTAAGGAATTTTCGATCCCTATTTATAGAGCCTCATTATCTAAGATCCGACCTCATAAATGGTCGGTTACGAATTGCATTTGATTCCCTCGTGATTGCCTTAATTATACATAGCTTGACTTATGTTGCAATTACGTTTGTAACTGCCATCACTGATCCCGAGGCGCCGCTCGCGTTGCGCTGATTGCTCTCAGTTGTTGTCGTCTTCGTCGTCTATTTCTAGTCTCAACGCATTGCTGGTCTTCATCGCTTAAGCTTCTTGCCTTTGTTCTCTAATGGTGTGGCTTCTAGTGATGAGGCCTCGTGGATGAGGTTTCATCGGCGAAGCTTTATCGATGGGCGCATCTTTGTCGAGTAGCTTCTTTATTCTTCCCGCTAATATACTTCACCGCCTGTCTTCTCATTGATCGACGGGCTTTTCCTTGTTCATCATTTGTTCATTGACTATTTTCTTTAGTTGACCTCCTTTGGCTTCATCAATGGGCTTTGATCCTGGTATCCGGCTTCTTAAATCAAAGCTCATTTTTCGTAAACGATTAATATCAATATAAATTAACACTACGAAATCGTACCTCAATCATTATTTAGTAACTACACACAATTACATATAACATAGTTCGTGTCATTTTTTTTGGACAAAAACAAACAATCCGATGAAATAGAATTATAGTTAAATAAAAAGGTATAATTTTGACCGATGTCGCATCCGATGAAGAATAGAAACTTTATTTTCAATCACGAAGCTGATATTTATAAACGACAAACCGAAAGATCCATGAATTATAGTTTTTAATTAAAGAGGGTCTATTATAATCATGGCATGAAGAGATGCTGCATAAAAGTACACGAAAATTAGTATGAATAAATAGCGGTACATTCCAAAACTAGTAAAAAGGAATTGGCATACATTCCAATTTTTGTTTTTAGCATCATATATTTTTTATTTTTTTAGTTAAAGATAGAGGCTCGAAATCTCACTAAGTGAACTCGAATATCAATTAAGTTGGCACTAAAGAAACACAAAGTAAGGATCGAAGCTCGTAATAATAGATATGAAAATATCAAAATTCACAAACTAAATTAAACGAGAAGAGAAATATCTAAACCTAAATTTCTCTATCGAACAAATATCGTCGCTTACAAAAAACTGACAAAAATTCGGATTCGAAGGCCACTAATGATGATCCAAATTTTGAGCACCAAAACTAGCTAATACATTGGTTATTTTGTTTCCCTCCCGAAAGATATGAGATACTCTGAAATTAATGATTTCCATAATAGTTAAATGCATTTCGCACCCAATTTTTTTAGCGCATGTCAACTTGATGGAATTATATTTAAATCGGCGACAAAATAATTTTTAGTGGGTCGGATTGATAAAGTTTCAAATATTTTAGGGGTCAAATGAGTTACACTAAACAATAATGTAGATATCAATTATTCTCTCCCAACTCCTAAAATTAACGATATCTTTTTTTCAAAAGAGAAACTCGGTACCAACCGTGTATATTTTTGCATTAATGAGGAACTTATGAAGAAAATTAAAAATTTGAGCAATTTTATACCACAGATATTCCCATTTTCAATTATATCTATTATCATGTGTCTCTACTGTCTAGAACTCTTGGGATAAGAAAGTAAGTAAGAAAAGCTGTCAATCCTCACTAGTTGTGAAATTGATCTAAAGGTACTTTGGTCCGAGCACATGGGCTTTCCCACTCAATGAAAAGAGTGAAATTGATTTCATAGCCGAAATGATGAAGACCTAACTCCAATGCAATCATCATCATCATATCATATATAATGAGATGTTATTCATTTCAGAGCTGTCTTTTATCTTCTTTTCTTTGCCACATGTGGGAGTGCTTTTGAGTTTGGTTTTGTAGACCCTTGAAAGAAACTCCTCTCCAATTTATTGACTTTTTCACCCAAAATTACTCCACGATTCTGTTCATATAATCCCATTTAATTGGAAAATGCCTAAAGAAATGTTTTATGCATTTTCTGTTATCACAGATGAACATGTCTTGACGTTTTTATATCATGTCATAATTTTTTTCAAGATAGTAAAATAAAAAGTAGGCTTACAATATAAAAAATTGAATGGCTTAAGAAATGTTTTATGCATTTTCTGTTATCACAGATGAACATGTATTGACGTTTTTATATCATGTCATAATTTTTTTCAAGATAGTAAAATAAAAAGTAGGCTTACAATAAAAAAATTGAATGGCTTAAGAAATGTTTTATGCATTTTCTGTTACATTAGGTGAAATTGACATGTTTTTGAAGAATCGTCGATTAATAATCTACGCAAACAACGATCGAAGGTTTGCTGGAAATCCGAGCTTCCGTCTTACGTTGGTAACTATAATATATTAGCTTTCAAAAAAGAACACTAATCAAAAGCAAGGGGGTAAATTACATTGATATAGGAAAATAAAAGTTTCCCAAAACCCTCCCCAAAATAAAAAATAAAAAAGATCAATTAAACACACTAAAAGAAATACAAATGTAGATCCGTATAAGGCTTAGATCTTACAATAAATAAGTAAAGAAAAAAAGGGTTACACTTAGACATGGCAATCTCTTTACACACTTGCATATACGTATATATGGATGGATATATATTCCTAAAAAGGTTTTTTGTGAAACGCATCGTTTTCAGGAGTCAAGGCTTGTGAGGGCACTGGTAGCACTTGGTGAAGACACCGAAAGTGTTGACCTGCCGGACAAAGTTGACCATGCTCGCCCATCCTCCGAAGCCGAACCCCACGATGAACACCCAAACCACCACGAACACGTTCATGCTGTACAGCCCTGTCCATCCTCCCAGAAACGACGGCGGTCTCTCCACGGCATTCTGTCAATGCATTCAAATAATAACGTGAGTCTGAGTCTAGTGAGGAGGTAAATGGTTGAAATAAAATGTGTAAACAAAATAAAGTACCTCTCTGGAAGCGGGAGAGGCAAAAACGAGCATGTGTGCGGCGGCGGGGATAATGTAGACGGTGAAGCTGACGAGAAGAGAGCCGACGGAGGAGTTGATGGGTCCGAAGAAGGGGAATATTATCGCCAGAAACCAGATTGGAATCACCACCGGCAGCCTCGCTATGGCCCTCTTTGCCACGCTCTTCGTCTCGTGGACGCCCACAAACTTCTCCCACACGATGTACAGAGGCGTGCACGCGAACCCGAACGTTATGAACTGCACCGCGTTAAAATAAAAACAAAAGCCCGGAATTTAATCGCAGCTGAACCATTTCATCTTTGGTTTATTGAATATTTGAACTAGTATTCTTTGAACGACAGTTAGGCGAGGGTTACGAGAGGAACCTGGTGGATTAGCATGAGGACGACGGCGGCATCTCTGAAGCCGGTCCTAGGGAGCAGCGCGAGCGCGTTGGAATGCGTGAGGAGCACGTCGCCAAAGGCCCAGTACACGGCAGAGGCCGACGGCAACGTTAGGGTTAGCACGTACAGCGTGGCTATCAAGTAGATAGTTTTGAACTTCTGGGGCTTCCACATCGCATGCATAATCTCCCTGCATCATTATTTTATTTCATTAATTAAATATGAATTATTATTATTAGAGATATTAATGCCATATATCCTCAAGTTATAATTAAAAATATTGTTATTATTATAGAGATTTTAACGGCATATATTCTCAAGTTATGATCATTAAAATATCTATTCCGCTATTTATTTTTTTCGGGCACTTACCCTTAATTTATGACATTTAAAGGCGTTAATTGACGGAGTTAACATTTTCGTATAAGTCGATCAATTACGATGATGAAGAAAATAACGGTGAACATCATGTTAACTCGGTCAAATTAACGCCTATAAAAATATATCTGATAACGAAATGAGGACTTTGGGGTACATACCCAAAAAAGTTATAAAAAAAAAAATATTAATGCACCAATCTCGGTGATATATATGTCTGTAATATCTCTAATAGAATAATATAATATGATATATAAAATGATGGTCTCACTCACACTGTGACAGCATGTCCACCAAAAGTGTAGAGAATGTTGGTCGCCCCAGTGAAGTAGAGAACCATTTTAGTTGGCCCCGAGTGCTTCACTCCCTCAATCTTTCGTCCGTTTCCAAAAATATAAATTAATTAATACATTATCATGAAAACTATATATTAAAAATGAATAAATATATAATAGATGAATGAACCTGTCCGTGGATAAGGGAAGCGATGGTGAGATACCATGCAGTGTAAGTGGTCATCATTAGCCCCAAAAACGACCAGATTCTATAATTGTGGAACGATGGTATGAACACCGTCGTCGCACAGCAAGCTCCAAATATATACGTCCAAGTTCTCTTGTCTAGGTTGTCGTTTATGTAGTAGATGTTACTGCATCATCATCATTATTCATATATATTAATCAACCTTTTATAATATATGTGTATATATGTATGTCAATAATGCAGTACCTTGCGCAGGCAATTAGCTGAATGACCGATCCGAAGAGAAGAAACGTGCAGTTGAAGAACAGCCCCGCGTTTCTCCAGTGCTTCCCGAGAAGGCCGTCGAGCACCTCGAACCACTGGAGATCAAAACGGCCAATGTTGATTAATCATCGTTTATTATAGGGTAAACTGCGGCTAATGTACCCAATGTTTAATTTTCTGCGGATTATGTACTCAATGTTTTTTTTCGACGGCTAATGTACTCAATGTTTGATCCGTTAGATTTTTTGGGTTTTCCGTCAGTTGACCGTTAGAGAGTTATATGTACACTTTTCGTATTTTTGACATAACTCACTCATTTTTTGTCCAAATTTTATGCACGACATATGGTTGGAAAGATAAGAGATAGATCTACAACTTTAATGTTTTAAGTTTTGTAAAATTAGTTTTAAAAAAATACGAAATTTCAAGTACAACGTAAAACTGGACATTAGTTTAATGCAAAATATTTGTTTCGAGCAAATTTTAATATACTTAATGACTTTTTATGATGAAACGTAAAAGTAAAAAGTTGTAGATAAATGTTTTATCTTTCCAACGGGTGTTTATTTATAAATTTTGGATAAAAAACGAGTGAGTTATGCCAAAAATATGAAATATTATTTCACATCACATCATTTATATTTTTGGCATAACTCACTCATTTTTTGTCAAAAATTTATAAATAAACACCCGTTGGAAAGATAAAACATTTATCTACAACTTTTTTTCTTTTACGTTTCATCATAAAAATTCATTAAGTATATTAAAATTTGCTCGAAACAAATATTTTGCATTAAACTAATGTCCAATTTTACGTTATATTTGAAATTTCGTATTTGTTTACAACTTATTTTACAAAACTTAAAACATCAAAGTTGTAGATCTATCTCTTATCTTTCCAACCATAGGTCGTGCATAAAATTTGGACAACAAATGAGTGAGTTATGTCAAAAATACAAAAAGTGTACATATAGAGGAGGATAACTCTCTAACGGTCAACTGACGGAAAACCCAAAAATATCTAACGGATCAAACATTGGGTACATTAGCCGCTAAAAATAAACATTGGGTATATAATCCGTAGAAAATCAAACATTGGGTACATTAGCCGCAGTTTACCCTTTATTATAAGTGGCTGAGTATTTGAACTTATCCGTACGAGTATATGGTACGTACCTGAATGACATGATTTCGGAAATCGACTTTTTCGCGCTCCTTCCGGGTTCTGTACTCAACATAGAGGACACTGATAAGGTAAGCAGTCCAACTTCCCAAGAGTCCGTAGAAGAGCTGAAATATAATCCCGGACACCATGCCCAGCTGGGAGAATGAGTAAGGCAGTGTCAAAAGCACTTGAGCCACCTGCATCAAAAAACCCAAAGATTGTCGGAAATAATGTCGATTTTACGTTGATATTATATGAATTTTCATTTTTTTTTTCATTTCCGTAAAAATGTTTGTGTTAATTCAGTATTCCGCAATCACATAACGCTAGCTATTTTGGTATAATTTTTGCACCAAAAGTCCTCACTTAAAATAAAAGTGAGGACATTAAAAAACACCGACTTTAGAGACCTGGTTAGAAGAGCAGCTGAACCAAGCATCGTAGACCGAGCCTCCGTGCCATAACATGTTGGAGAATCTTCCTTTGGCGGACTTGGAAGGTTCTTCGCTCTCGGTCTCCCTCTCCATCTCCACGTAGTTCCCGGCTATGACGGTCTCGACTTTCTCAGAAGCCATGGTTGCAGGGACACAGTGCTTAATAGTCTCTCTCTTTCTCTCTATTATTACTTCTCCTTTCCAGTGATGTTTTTGGAGGAGAATCAATGGAAGGGTGTGTATGTCTATATATAGAATTATGGATTGATGGAAAAAGTTGCTACTTCTTCTTTTAATTAAATTGATGAAAATGAAAGCAATAATTGAGTCACCCTAGTGGGAACCTAGAGCAAATAGAGGTCACTCCCTGTAGATTGTTATTTCGTATTAACAAGTTATTTAGCTCTCTCATTGGTGGGTGACATAGGTGCGTCAATGCTTGGTGAGATTTATGATACTATTTTTTCATATATTGTGCAATTAAATAATTTTTTATATTTATTTATTAAATATTTGCATATGGGCTTTTGGAAAGAGGTTTGTGGGCCAAGATTAGCCTGCATTGCACGAGCGGGGTGGCCCACCATGGGAAATTTGCCCAAATGAGAAATCAGTTTATGTTTTGATGAACTCAATAGTAATATATTAGAAGTAAACTAATCATGGTGATCATAGTGGTATATAAGTTGTTTTTAAAAGGAGTTAAGAAAAAAAAATGGACTGATTTGAAAATCCTGATCAATTATTTTTTAATTTAATAAAGTAATAAATAATTTATATTCAAATAAAATAGAGTAATTTTTTTTAAATCTCATTATGGAAGCAAACAACACAATCTAATAAAGTTGATGGAGTTAATATCACATACTTCGATAAAAATAAAAAATAAAAAAATTATTGCCCATAAAATTATGGGAAGAGTTTCAATTAGAATAAAGTAAAATTATTAAAATGTATATATAGACAAGCTAAAAAAGTTGATGGAGTATGTATTTTTTTAATTTCCAATAAAATTACGGGAAGTGTTTGTATTCAAAAATAAAATAGAGTAAAGATATTTTAAAAAATAAATTACAAAATACAAAGTTATATATATATATACTATTTATTTTTTAATGGGAATGAGTTTGGTTGTGGGACTGGGGGTTAGTGTTTTCGAGTGTGTGGGGAAGGCTAAGTTGGAGTGAATGATTGCTTTAGCGGTGAGCTTAGTGCTAAACATGATTAGTGCCACACGTGTGACAACTGGATTTACACAAATTAGAGCAATATTCCTTTTGTGATTTAAGCATTTCAGGATTAACTTAATCACTCTTTTTCTTCTCATTAGCGCCGTTCATGATCACGAATTTTTTTTTAAAATTTTTTTTTTTGGGGTTTGTTTGATGGTGTTGATGATCGCTTAGATATTTTCAGTTTTACCTTTTCGAAGCTCATAACTTTATTTCGATTATGCTTTGGGGATCTTCAAGAGACAGTTCATTGCTTGTTGCCTCTTGGGGTTACTATATATATTGTATATGTGATTTATGTAGATTGATCAACTAATTTATTTAACTTCTCAAACTACATAAAATAAATAAATGAAAACATGCATGATTTTGGCGATTGCTCCATTGTTATCTAGAAGTAAAATTGGAGCCAAGCCCCCTTTTTCTGAAACTCGAAAATCGATTCTTAAAAAAAGAGAGCGGAACTCGGTTCTCAAGATTCAAGTAATCTAAAATTTGGGTACCCAAAAATTTAGCTCTCAATTTTCTTAGAATTGATTTTAAAACCCGAGTTTATTTGAAAATCGAATCGGGAACCAAATATGGGTTTTGAGCCAGATTTTAAACCGGATCCAGTTTAATACACGAAATTTTGTATATTAGGATTAACTTGTTAATCTAATTGGCTATTTTGTGTTGTTACTTGTGAGAGATTTTTTTTTCTTATAAAAGTAATCAGTATATATTACACGGTGTGTATTAGTAAGTATAGCAAAGAGAAATGAATTATAAGAAATATTATATATTTTATATAATAAAATATTCAAAATAGGAATTGCATTCCACTCTATAAATAAGAAAATTTATACAAAATAAAGTTACTCAATGTTAGGCCCACATAAAAAAATATTGAAACTTAACACAGTTTTAAAATGTCATGGATTACTTTTCTCATTGTCAATTAATTTTAAAATAAAAACATATGATGCTTTACCCTCTAAAATATAATTGCGATATAGTTAACTGTGATAAGTTAGTAAAATTAAGGGCTGTGTTAAAGATAATTCTTCTAATTTTTTACGCACCATAATATTCAAAGTTTAACGATAAATTTTAAGCTAAGGCATGTTTCCGTTATTAATTATTTATTTGCACATATTAATAGGCTAATATCTTGTTTAGTTTTAGCATATATTTTTTTAGTCACAACTTGATTGGGACAGAATTGTCGTATTGCTGTTTATCAATGACTTGAAAAACATTGTAAATGTGAATGCAACCATACCAAATATATGATATATTTCAAGAAACTCATGCAATGTCACATATAAATATAATTGGTGGTGGGCCAGGTACACATATCCTTTCTTATAGAGTAAACATTTTTTTATAAATTTTTTGATGATTTTTTTCTAAATTTTTATCACGTTCTAAACTATTTTTTCCTAAATTGGACAATGCTTTATTTTCGTAGTTGGAAGCCAGGCCTGCCGCGGCATATTTTTGTTTCCCGCGCGGGGCAACTTTCTGCTTCGAAAGATTTCCATAGTCTGAACTCTAAGGTGACTTATTAGATGCAAATACGCCGCGTCGTCACACTCAAACGCTACGGCGTACCTTCCTGTTATAGAACATTTCTTTCGTTTTATAGGTTTGGCAAGAACCAATAAAGTCACGATTTTCATTGAAAAACCGCGGCTTGTTGATTATATTATCGCGGCCCGTGTATTATGTGTTGTGGCTTGATAAAATTAAACAACAAAAATTTCCATCGTGGAAGTGTGAAAATGTTGACGCGGCCTATGTTTTGCTTGGAAGTTTTATTCGACATAAAATAAAATAACAAAGTAATTGTTAATAAACTAACACACTGAAATAAAACGAAACTTGAGATCTTGACTTTGCTGGTAATTGTTGTCATAGCTAATGTACTCATTGATGTGGCACAAGCTGTGAGCCACAAATGCCCTCATATATGTGGTTCGTCATATGTTGAGCTGTAACCGGCCGGTTAACGTGTTTATTTTTCACTATTTGATATTTTAACGTAACTCTTGTTAGTCATGTTTTAATAACCTTAACTTGTTCTAAAAACAGGTTATCCTAATTTTTGATTATCAAAATCTGATTAACCTTTTTAATAACCTTAAGTTTTTTTTTTTTTTTATATAGCATTCAAAAGAACTTATCGCAATGAAACTAGTTTTGGTACTAATATACCGCAAATACTCCCACGTTATTTTGAACGGTATTCTACAAGCTTGAAAGACAGCCCTTGAAGTTTCATCTTAATCTGGATGGGAAACTTGAGAAAATAATCCTCAAAACAATCTTCGAAGTTTCATAATTTTGAAAATAATTTTCTTAAGACAGTTGGGCTGTGTTTGGTACATAACTTGAAAACAGTTTTTTAATTTTCTAACTTGTACCGTTACACTGAGAAAAATAAATGATTGTTTGGTATGTAACTCATCAAACTGAACTCCAAAACATTTCAAGTTTTATTTTGTTTTTCTTAAGGATTTTCAAATACAGATTTTTGTTGTTTTCTGTTTTTTTCACTCCGTTTTTTCTTTCATCACTCCTTATTTCTATCGATTTCATTAGGAGTAAAATTAGAACCGGGAACCGGGAAATAACTCTTTTTTTTCGTTCATGTTCCGAAGAAAAAATCAGGAATTTTATTTTTGTACCGATTTCGGTTTTAAAAGTGCTTGTCTTAAAAATCACATGTATTTTTTAAAATTAAAAATTACAAATAGTATAAAAACAACAATAAAAGTTTAAAATTCACTAAAATGACATACTAAAAACTAAAAAAATGACATGTAGTTTAAAATCAAAACCGGTACCAAAAACCGGTGAATATTTGTTTAGGGCATCGTTTATGGTTCTCAGTTCTAAAAATAGGAACCGAGAAGTACCAGTTCTTGGGTTTAAATTAAATTTCTTGGATTTTTTTTAAATCGATCTGGGATTGGTACCGGAACAGAGACAAAACCGGAAAACGGATACCAAATTTTTACCTTTAAACTTCACCATTGAACCTTCAAAATATCGATGTCAACTGAGTCACCAAAGCTAACTGCGACACCGGTGCCGGTGCCGATGCCGAATCTGACTTGACCTATGTGATGTTGGGACATAAATTACTTGTGTGATGACTCTAGAAAAATGAATGCGGACGACCTATTGTGTTCAATATACAATTCACGCGAATACTATGTTTAATATAATGTTGGTGAAAAATAATAGAATAAAATGCATGAGATATTTTACTTTTGATGCATGTTAAACCTGATTATTTAGACTATATAGTATACAGCTTTGATATGTTAAACATGATATTTATGTTATTATATTATTAATGTAATAATATTTTTATATTTTATTAATGTATTAAATATTTAATTTTTTCAAGAAAAAATCAAATCGAATTCCAAACAATTATTCTGTTGTTTTATTTTTAAAAAATAAAAAACAAAAATGTGTACCAAACAGTTATTTCAAAACTACTGCAAAAGTCTTTTACACTACAACTATAAAATTCTGAATAAAGAAAACAAAAACAGTTTAAGTTGTCTACCAAACAACACCTTGACGTCCAAAATTCAAGATAATATTTATCTAACATCATGACAATTTTCGCCCAAAAATATCATTTTCATAATTATAAATTCTTTAGAAGATAATTTTGAGAATTTATATAAATGAAGGGTCATCTTCTCTAAGTTTTCATTTGCATTCTAACTATAGTACTATAGCCTAGTATAGAAAACAATATAATATCTTATATTTCTCTTCGATTTTTTAAGCTTTACTGCTATTAATCGTGACCGGATATCATATATACTCATTATAACATTTTCAATTTCTCTATAGATAACTTTATCATAACTTCAATACTTCATAAAGTATTTTGTATGTAGAAGCCATATATATACACACACTCAAACAAGCAAAAACATGCATATATATATATACGTGTATATACTAGAGCCAAACTAGCTCAACAAATGGGACGTCCAGCTTGTTCACCACAATTTGTGTGTGAATATATATATTCTAAAGGAAAATTTCATAAAACATTCCTCAAAACACTATAAATTATTACACCTCAAAACATAATTGAAAATACATCCTTTTTAAAATTTTATGTACCAAAATACCCTTTCAAAATATACATATTGTGTCCTGAAAAATGGACATATTGCCTCCTGAAAAAATGGACAAGTCGCGTCCGGAAAAATGGACACAACTAAGGGTATTTTGGTACATAAAATTTAAAAAGGATGTATTTCCAATTATGAAGTTTTGAGGTATAATAAAATAATTTATGGTGTTTTGAGAGAAGTTTTATGAAGTTTCTCATTCTAAATGATTGAACACTGTAATATAATATTATGAGCAAATTAGTCATGAACAAATATCACACATGATGGGATGTCTTTATATATGTATATAATTTATATATTTGCGTTGGTAGATTTTGATGTAAGTGAATGGTAACCAAATGATAGCTGTCTAAAATTGGCTATGGCGATGGTAGGTCCATAAAATTCCAAACCAATATGCAATATTTCAGGTTGAAAGATTTAATTAGAGCAATTGTTTGTGATGGTGATATTTGAGGGGACCAAAGAGCTAAAGTTTGTTAAAAACAAGTCTTTTTTTGACCAAGCTATCAGTACTTGTTAGACTTCTATCGTTTTCCTAATTTCCTAGATGAACATGCCATGTTTTTCCCCCTTTAAGCTCTGCTTTGTTTGGATGTGGTGAAAATAATTGAGTCTTTTAAGCCCCCCTTTTCTTTCTAATATAAATCCTTATAATTCTTTGTAATATTCTTTGCATAAAGTTTTAGTGTACATTATCATTCGTATTTAATTTAGGCCGTCATCTTCAACGTGACATTGAAGGCCTCAAGTCATTTCAAATAAATTCTAAAAGAAATAGTCTTACGTATTGGATTAATAAATGTGTAATACGGTAGGGTTGTAACCGGAGCGGATATCCGGTTTTTCGGAACTATCCGAATATCCAAAAATCGATATCCGGATCCGAAAATCCGGATATCTGGATATCTATTTTCAAAACTCGGATCCGGTATCCGAATCCGGTTTTAAAACCGGATCCGGATGTTATCCGGATAACCGGATCCGGTTTTTATTTATTAAAAAAATATATAAAACGTTAGTTTTAACCACTAAAAAACCCTTACAAGTCTAGTACATATTTTCTCGTTGTCCGAAAAACCCGTACAAGTATATTAATGAAATGGAGTGTCGACAAGAATAGAGTCACCTAAACCTAAAGAATTAAAATATATTATTAAAAATTAAAATATAAAAATAAACCGGGTTTAAAACCGGATACAGATTCGGATTTTAAGATCGGATACGGATACGGATTTTTAACCGGATTCCGGATTTTCGTTACTGCCCTAGTAATACCCCCTTTCTTAGTTTTGTTACTTCTTTGATGTGACTCGATAAAGTCTCGATTTTCAAAAATAATTTAACAATAAAATATTTAATTAAATTAAAATCATATATATATTAGTAAATGTTTTGTTTCTATAAAAATAAAAAAATAAAAAAAAAATACCGGAATACTCGCCTTAAACAACCAACTAGTTAATAGTTATTTCCGCTTTCGTAATTAACACTAAAAAATTAGCTTATATTTGTCACAAGACTATAGATGCAAATTATAATAATCTACTTCTTCCATTCCATGCAAGCATTTAGAAATTTAATGCCCGTTATACTTATCGTTATGAAACAAAAGCTCGTTACATGGCTAGCTAAAAGAGTGAAGTGAATATTCTTTGTTCAAGAACATCGTACAGAATTAGCATATATATATATACACGTACTGCGTTTGTGAGAGATGGATGTATCTTGTAATTTGGTGATGTGAAACCAATATTCTTAAGAAACATAATATAAAAATAAAAAGGTTGAAGAGAAAGGAAGAGTTTTGGAACCCAAATAAACTTGAATGGAAGGATAAGGAAAGGAATATATATGATCCAAAAGGGTTTCTTAGCAAGAATGTCAAAACTCAAAACTATCCCAATTCCACACGTATTCTTCTTCTTCTTTCTCCCTTTTATATCCTCTCATAGTCTCTACACTTTCTCATGCATGCCTTCCCTTTCCTTAACCCGCTTTTACCCTAGACCGATCATAATAATATGGCTCCACGTCTTATCAAGCTGCCTTTTCTGCTACTTCTGCCGCTTATACTTCTTTTTTCAGGTAAATTAATTTTCCTCGGCTTATGTGACAAATGGATCTCAAGCTTATTTACTAAAGCGACAAGAGTTTACAAAGTTATGTCACATTAGGTCACCTGAAGCAGCATGTATATATAAAGTTAGGAAAAATAAGCGTACACGTGTATAGAAAGATTTTTTAGCGGAAAAAATTTACAAAATTAAGAGAGTTATGAGATGGTTATTTACCATCCACGTCTTATTAACGTCGCACCTTCTCGTCTTTATAAGATCGTCTAGGTTTTAGGCTCAATTTTACGCAGTCTTCGTTAAAATAAAAAAATTAAAATAATTGTAGACTAGCTTAATTGACTAGGAGTGTAATAAAATCGCAGAAACGATCATTATCGACTACTATTTCATTCTTCATATTGACTTAAGTTTTTGTTGTATTTAAAGTCTTATAAGAACGTGCTTTTATAAGAAAATATGAGATGGTTTAACCGTAAATCAAAATTGTGCAACAAAATTGAATCCATATTTTTGCTCTTTATCGTCTTTGATTTTATAATTAAATGCGATAATCGATTTAAATTTTGTATTGACCGAGAATATTGTACGTATCGGTCCAAAACTTTAAATTGTAATACAATTGAACATCTTTAACGTACAGGACCGAAACCCTCGGAGGCAGCTCGGGTTTTCACCATCATTAACAACTGCGAAGAGACGGTCTGGCCCGGGATCTTCCCGGGCGAGTATTTCGACGGCGGCGGCTTCCCCTTAAAAAAGGGCCAGTCCGCCGTTTTCACTGCTCCGGTCGGGTGGAGTGGCAGGATATGGGGGCGCACGGGCTGCACCTTCGACAGCGACGGCACCGGCAAGTGCGCGACGGGCGCCTGCGGCGAGACGCTCAAGTGCACGGGCTCGGGGGAGACCCCCGCCACGCTGGCGGAGTTCACGCTCGCCTCGCCCGACTTCTACGACGTCAGCCTCGTGGATGGCTTCAACCTGCCCGTCTCCGTGACGCCCATCGGCGGGCAGGGCAACTGCAGCTTCGCCGGGTGCACGGGTGACCTGCGCGAGCACTGCCCGAAGGAGCTCTCGACGCCCAAGACAGGGAAGACGACGGGGTGCCGCAGCGCCTGCGACGTGTTCAACACCGACGAGTACTGCTGCCGCGGGCTCCACGGGAACTCGATGACGTGTCAGCCGACGTACTACTCGAAGCTCTTCAAGTCGGCGTGTCCCAAAGCGTACAGCTATGCTTACGATGACCCGAGCAGTATATTTACGTGCACGGGGACTGATTACGTGGTTGCTTTTTGCACAAAGAGGTACTCCTAATTCCTAAATTGCATCCTTAGGAAGTTAAATTAAAAATATTTGCGGCATATATTCTAAGTTATTACCATTGTGTGAAATCTACTAAAACCAATCACCATATAACAGAGATACGGTTTTGATTTCAATGACTAAATGGCCTATATTTTATTATGAAATTATTATTTTTGTCTAGAAAAATAAATACAGCAATGATTCTAAGCCTACAACAACGATCGATAATTATTCAACTGTTTTATTATTTCTTATCAAATATTTTCAATATAAAAGATAAATTTTGATAAGGTCAAATATTGCAGGACTCAAAAGGTGTGCTCATACCATGACCATGAACCGCACTGCAGTGGGTCGATGGGCCTAAGCTCGCTTATTTCCACGCCGTGGGCTTTGAGCCTAACTTCATTATGGGCCATTTACCTTTCGGTCGTCTCTTAGGTGAAACGACTGCTTTATTTATTTTTTCCTTGTTCTTTATTTATTTATTTTTTTGTAAATATTTAGTTTAGATTTTTTTATATTACTGTACCATCTTCTATTTCTAGATTCAAGAAAGTTGTGCGATTCAAAATATTGTAAAAACGTGTGTGTAAATATCTTTTTTTTTTTTTTCCTTCGATGGATTGAAAACTACACGATCGCTATGTATACGTGTGCATGTGTCTATATTAGTGTCACACCCCTTTAGTCCGATAAAGGGGCCCGGGCGCTGTGGCGCACGGAGGGAGACTCACCAAGTCTCCCAAGCGCAAGGTACGAGGCCTAGCGCGAGAAAAGCCTCGGTGGGCCGAGCAAAGTATTTGAGAAGCGGGAAAAATCCTACACGGGCGCCAAGGGAGCGTTAGAGAAAAGCCAAGTCCACGGGCCAAGTTAATGGGCTGCCAGGCCCATTCGCGAGAAGACGCGCCATCCGGGCAGCGAGTGCGCGCGGGCAGCAAGGGGCGCATCACCCATGCGGTCACGCAGCGCGCGTCACCCGCGCGAGGCAGCCAGCCTCACCCACGCGGTTTCGGCCAGCGTCACCCACACGTTTTGGGGAGCTTCTACGCGGATTGCACACGCCACCAAGTGAAGATTGCGCCTGGCATAAAGATAACGCGTCTAAGGAGAATTCTTGAAGATAGGATTGCGTCCAAGATAGCCCTTGAAGATAAGATCACGCCCATGAAGAGGATTTCGAGTAGGATTAGGATTTCTTAGCATACTCTATAAATACTAAGCCATGTTGGCTATTTTATTCATTCAGACTTAGAGGGAAATTCGAGTATAGGCTTTAGGCTTTAGAGTTTCTTAGTCCTTTGCTTACGATTAACAATAAAGCTTTGGTTGGGGTGTGCCCCGTAAGATTATTGTGTCGTGAGTGTTTACTTTAAGTTTGATCATCGTTATTATCCGCATAAGGCTGGTCGGATCCTTGGGAGGATTCGGCGCCGCATAGGGAATTTAGTTTAAATACTTAGTCGAAAAATTACCCTGTGACAATTAGTTTATAGCTTATGAAAAACCTCATTTATGTAGTTTCAGACTAGTTTTATCTGGGTTATTGTTAAATTAAAATAATTTGTGTTATGATTTAATCCGATTCTTGCGCCGAATTCAAAGTTAACATTGACAATCAAGATGCAAACGAAACTTTGCGAAACAAAAAGAACAATCAATATACCTCTCGTTCCAGTTAAACGTCTCGACTCATGACACTATTGAATCAATATACGAAACACATTTATTTTTAATAAATTACATACAATTATTTGTAATTATGATTGTATGGCCTAGTAATAAATCCGCTAAGAAATTATGGGCTCGATCCCAGCGAGACGCAAACATTATATATATATGTAATCGCGATTAATAATATCATTGCTCTTAGATTGCGAATCTATCATATACGACAAGTATATATTATAGGGCTATAACGAAAACCCGGAATCCGGTTAAAAATCCGTATCCGTACCCGATCTTAAAATCCGAACCCGAATCCGTATCGAAAAACCGGATTTGGATATCCGGATCCGGATTAAAAACCGGATTCGGATACAGGTTTTGATTTTTATATAATCCGGATATCCGTATCCGGTTTTAAACCCGGTTTATTTCAATATTTTAATTTTTAATAATATATTTTAATTATTTAGGTTTAGGTGACTCTATTCTTGTCGACACTCCATTTCATTAATAGTCTTGTACGGGTTTTTTGGACAACGGGAAAATATGTACAAGACTTGTACGGGTTTTTTAGTGGATAAAACTAACGTTTTATCTTCTTCTTTTTTTAATAAATAAAATCGGATCCGGATATCGATTTTCGGATATCCGGAAATTCGGGTCCGGATTCGGATAGTTTCAAAAAACCGGATATCCGTTATATAATCTTCGCCATCATTTTAATTAAAAAAATGATTTAGAGTTATAAATAGGGGTTTTTTAGCAAAATACCCAATTTAGGTGAAACTTTTTTAAAAACCCCTCAAAAGTTTACCATAATTAAATAAACCCTCATTTGGTGTTATTTGCACAATTATGCCCTTAATATATCGAATCCTCTTCTCCTTCCCAAGCCTTCATCGTCGAACAGTGAAGAAGCCTGCTTCTTCGTCGTCGAACAGTGAGCTCGATTCTTCTTCACCAAACTTTGATCATCTTCCTTCTTCGACAGAGCTCGGGATCGCGTGATTACTTACGACTGCAAGCTTCGATCAAGTCTGGAAAATTCTGCAATTCAATCATCTTCTCCAGGTTCAATTCGATCGAAATTGGCTCCTCTGTTTGCTCCTCGAAATTCGACGAAGGTACAATGAATCAATTTGCTCCTCTGTTTCTTTGATAGTTCAGTTATTGAATTTGAAATAATGTGATTAATAGCAATATGCCAAGTTTGGTATCGATTTTTGTTCAAAATTGAGTAGAAGGATTGATGAACTTGTTTGGATGAAGCCGTAATCCCAAATCGAAAAAGAAACCAAAACCAGAGCGAAAAAATTAATGGCGACACTGGGAATTTATAGTGGCTCGCTCTAGAGGCCGTCTTCACTGTAATCGGTTCACGGTGCTACACCGACTCCGTGTGAAATACTTAAAATACCCTCGCTCAACGTGTCTTCAATATAGGTTTGAAACCTGAATACTTGTATGTGAGAAAGTTGTTGCAAATTTCTGAACATTAGGATTTTTGGTGCATGAATTCCATATGCGTTACTGGCATTTTTTTGTATCGTGTGACGATGTTGCAGTATACATTGTGAAATCCGGTGCCGGTTTTAGTTGGTGATTGGTTGCAATATAGTCAGTGAAACACCTAATTATTTCCGGATTCTAGAATTAAGTGGTTACCTTATTGCATTGACTATTAATTAGTATAAACTAAAGTTGTGCCATGTTGCACCATTTTTAGGCTGTTCACATAAATGTAACTTCGATTACACGTTTGTAATTGAAGTTACACTAATTTAATTGGAATTAAATTTTTGTAACCGAAGTTACATTATTGTAACCAAAGTTACATTATGGTAAAAAAAGTTACAATATCGTAACTGAAGTTACACTAATTTAATTGGAATCAAATTTTTGTAACCGAAGTTACATTATCGTAACCAAAGTTACATTATGGTAACAAAAGTTACATTATCGTAACTGAAGTTACACTAATTTAATTGGAATTAAATTTTTGTAACCGAAGTTACAATATCGCAACCAAAGTTACATTATGGTAACCAAAGTTACATTATCGTAACTGAAGTTATACTTATGTAACTTTGGTTACACTTTGTAACTGGAGTTACATGTTGTAATTGTAGTTACACTTTTGTAACAGGAGTTACAATTTCAATATATTTGCTCAAATAATAATTTAGTGCTTTTGGAGTTAATTTGGAAGTATTAAAATAATTTTTGTAATCGGTGTTACACTTTTGTAACAGGTGTTACACTTTCGTAATTCTAGTAGTATATGGTTACACTTATGTTACATAATTATATTAATCCAGTATCCATCTAAAGGTACGTAGCAATAAGTTCACATAATTATAACACAAGTTATATAATTGTAACTGACTTTACATTTATGAGATATTTACATTTATGATATATATGCTAATTAGAATTTCACTAATGTAAATGTGGTTACTCTGTTGTAATTGGAATTAAATTTTTATGTAACCGAAGTTACATTATGGTAACCAAAGTTACATTATCGTAACTGAAGTTACACTTATGTAACTTCGGTTACACTCCGGTGTTACACTTTTGTAACAGGTGTTACACTTTCGTAATTCTAGTAATGTATGGTTACACTTATGTTACATAATTATATTAATCTAGTTTCCATCTAAAGGTACGTAGCAATAAGTTAACATAATTTGAGTTACAAAAAAGAATTTAAATTGAAATATTGTCAAAAAATAGTGACATACAATTATGTAATAGTATGACCACAATTAGGTAATACTATGACCACAATCATTATAGTTACACTAATGTAAATGTGGTTACACTAATTTAATTGGAATTAAATTTTTGTAACCGAAGTTACATTATCGTAACTGAAGTTATTATTATGTAACTTCGGTTAAACTTTGTAACTGGTGTTACACTGTTGTAACTGTAGTTACACTTTTGTAACCGGAGTTACAATTTCAATATATTTGTTCAAATAATAATTTATTTCTTTTGGAGTTAATTTGGAAGTATTAAAATAATTTTTGTAACCGGTGTTACACTTTTGTAACTCAAGTTACATAAGTGTAACCGGTGTTACACTTTTGTAACAGGAGTTACACTTTCATAATTCTAGTAATATATGGTTACACTTATGTAACCGCTATGTAACTGAAGTTACACTTTTGTAACTCTTGTTACATAAGTTACAAAAGTGTAACTTATGTAACTACACAATTTAAATTCTAGTTGTTACATAAGTTATATTTATGTAACTGAAAGTTACGTTTTTGTAACTTTGGTTACACGTTTGTAACTGAAGTTATACTTATGTTTAAAAGTTACAAAAAACGTTACAATAATTGTAACCTCAAAGTTACAAAAGTTTAAACTTCAGTTACAAACATGTAACAAATAGTGTATCTAAAGTTACATTTTTGTAATTGAACTTACATAATTGTAACTTCAGTTACAAATGTGTAACTTAAGTTACAGTTACAATTGTCCGAGTTACAATTTCGTAATTCTAGAGATTCAAGAAACATTTCTCTTCAATTAGATAACTTTAATGTTTTAACCATGTAACATTAATTCTGATTAAACACATGTAATCCTATAAGTAAAGGTAATAGTCATAAGAGTTTAAAAGGAAGAAAAAATAAAGCAGAGAAATTTGTCACAGACCATATGTTCGAAAATGATAATGACTAAAACTAAATCACACATTAGCTTTCTTTGAACCCCTTGTAACTTTTCTTTGGAATGTCTTCAAAGATGTTGTTTCAACCTTCTCAGCTTCTTCCTACAAATATAGAGGTATGTAAGTTACTAAATTGACATAAAGTAAATGGAATTAAATATACGTAATTCAAGTTACACTTGTGTAACAGAAATTACAACCAGAAATTAAAATTGATCACAAATGTTACCTTTTCAAGCATTTGGGTAATGCCTAGGCTGAAACTAAGAGGCTCAATGGCTTTGTCAACAAGCTTTTTATCCACCTAAAAATGTAATTACAAACAAAATATTAAACTAAATATGATTAAACTAAATATGATTACAATATAAGATGACAAGTACCTTCGTAGCCCTTGTAATAACAGCTTCAAGGAATTTAGAATCAATATCCATTTGAAGGAGTGTCTCGTCATCCAGATACGTGGATGTAACTTTCTTTGTGTCTTCTCTGGTGTCCTCAAGAGGTGCCTTATCGGCAATCTTTTGCTTTTTCGGTAGGGGAGGAATCTCACCATCCTACAAATATAAATGGTAATAACATAATAGCTATAACTGAATTGTTTATTTGTATTTGGAGTTACAATTAAGTAACTTACCGGCTTGGTGCATAGCCATAGTTGCATTAAGTTTAACTTACATAAGTGGAGCTATATAACGAATATAGTGACAAATGGATTACAAAAAGTACCTCTCCCAAATCCGGTGTAGTTAGAGGCTCAAAGGGAACACTCGCAGTCTTTGTACGAGCACTCTTTGATCTCTTAATTGGATTCTTATTTGGCTGCGTGGCTACATGCTCGGTAACCTTTTCTCCCTCGGCCTACAAAATACAAATGGTGGTAGTTACATAAACATATTTACAATAAGTTTAATCGGAGTTACAATAATGTAACTAGACCGGAGTTACGGTATTGTAACTTGAGTTACAGTAATGTAACTGGAGTTACAGTTTTGTAACTGGAGCTACAGTATTGTAACTAATGTAACTGAGGTTATAATAATGTAACTGGGGTTATAATTACTTAAGTGATGCTAAATTACAATTACATAAATAAGTTGTAAATTACATTACAATCAGTACCTTGTTCAAACCAATGTGAGACATTAGCATCTCCACTTGGTTTTTCAAGAAAACAACTTCGTTCTTCAAGCTAACTTGCTCAGCCTTCATCTCTTTGTTATCTTCTTTAAGCTCTGCTACTTTTTTGCGTAGCTGATCGATCATTAAAGATGAGCCTTGTTGAGGAGCTTGTGGTGAAGAACTAGATTTTTGAGGAAGTTGTCTCTCAGAACAATATTCCGACAGAACACGTAGCTGTAATATTAGAAAAACAATAATAACATTATTAAGATTCCAAAAATAGTGCCATGGTTATTATAACTAAATTAAATTGTAAATGAAGTAAAGCAATTCGAAAATACCTCAATGTCATAAAAAATGGAAGCAACCTTTCTAGAGCATACTTCACCACTAAGCAAACTCCAATTCAAAATTGGTGGACCGATAGTAGAATTCACCTTCGTAGCAATTTTGGCTTTGGACCACAATGGTATAGTCTGGGCTAAGTACACTAAAACTGCAGTTGGCATACCATCAAGGTGATAGCCAGTTATGGGGCTGTCGGTATTTAAACTTGCGGTAGCCTTTAACATGAACTCCTTAGTGGTTTCGTAGACAATTCTTCCCCACGGATAGGACTAGAAAGCAGTAGAAGAACTGGCTAAGTCGATGTGGGCGTTCTCGATTGGTTTATCCTTTGGCTTGTTGTCGATGAATGCCTCGAATAATTAAATGTTCACCATTTTCAGCAGCTCGTCATCATCGATATCATCGTAAGCAGAAAAAAGATCCTCAAAATCACTACACGTAACTCTTGATGAACTACCAAACCACTTCTCCCTTATTTCTCCTTTCCTTGTGATGACTTGGGATGGAAAGGCTGAACAGTTCAAGAAGGTCGTTGCCTGAAATTCTTTAATGCCAAACTCAACGACTTGGTCATTGAACATGAAAGTCAGCGACTCATCTTTACCCTCCACCATATGAAACACGAGGTTATGTAGCAAACGAGATGGAGATGTTTGTTGCGTGAAGTTGACAAGGTAACCAAAAAGTCCATTCTTAAACTTATCTAAACAAGCTGGCCGCAGAGCAAACAACTGCTCGATGTATTTGATGGTATTGAACCGTTGATACGTATTGATTCTAATTCCGTGTCTTCTCCTTGTCAAATCTACAAGAAACTGCAATAAGATAGTGGTAAGTACAATTACATTGTAATTTACAATCATATAACTATAGTTAAAGTTACAATCATGTAACTATACAGTAACATATGAAACACTAACCGTATGTAACTGAAGTAACTATACAGTAACTATACAGTTACAATCATGTAACTGTAGTTACAGTTACAATTATGTAACTAAAGTTACAATTATGTAACAGTTACATGATTGTACCTGTAACTATACTGTAGACAGTTACAATCATGTAACTGTTACATGTTTGTAACTTCAGTTACATAATTGTAACTGTAACTATAGTTACATGATTGTAACTGTAAATATATTATTATTGTACTGTTATTGTAGTTACAGTTATGTAACTATAATTACATAAAGGCAAGTGTAGTTACAATCATGTAACAATAAGTTACATTTATATAATTCTAGTTACGTAACTGTAATAACATTTATAATTATATCTGAGTTATACAATGTAATTGGATTTACATTTATTTCAGCTTTCTCGTTTGATGCGTCTTTGGATTTAGACATCGGTTTAGAGGATGAAGCCTTCTCGGAATCGCCACATGTTGTTGATTTCCTACCTAAAAGAAATTAAATGAAACATAATAAGTAAGATAATGAACCGAATTATATTGAAAAACATACATTGAATAATGTGAACAGGTTACCAAATAAGAAACAAATTATAAAGGGCTAATTACCTGCCGATTTGCGCTTGTGCTTGACAATTTTGCCTGAATCTGTAGCCGCTCCCTACGACTGAGCCGCACTTGTTACCCCGGTTTCTAGCATCATTACACTGTACTTTGCACACAAATTGATCAAGTCTTAGGTTAGGGAACAATTTGCAAACAAAAATCCTTAATCTAGAAACTATTTTAAGAAAGCCACTACGTACAGAAAAACACATCCAAAGAGTCTCAATAAAACATGTTTAAACCAGAGTATTTTACAGCTATATCCACTGATCATCGTGGATAAGATAGTGTATCAACTTCTTTTAAGGTTTTAAGACCTCAAATCATTCTCCTTATACGAGCATTTGTAACAGGAGCGATGTTTAATCTTCACCGAGCTTAATAGATTGATTATTGATCAATAGATTGCGGGATTACAACCTAATAACTTAAATTGTTGGGGTATATAACGGCGCAAGTACATATGTTTGCCGTTCTGTTAAGAAATAACTACCGGGGCGCTAAACATAGATATTTTTATGTTAAATTGTACTTTCGCTACGTATTTAAAACACATCCAACATCCGTTCGAGTGGCTTTCCATGACCTACAGCTTAATTTCTAGTTAATCTTGTTCACAATCCAATCTGGTTTATCACATGTGACACATATATGTATATGTATATATATATATCTGTCTATATATTTCAATCTAAGCAACCTCAACCATAGATAGAAATTGAGAATCAATCAAAACTAACCTAATATGAAGTCATCGCATGCGAATCAAGCAAGAATGGAAATCATTAGAGGCCCAAGAATGGTACAGGCGAATCAAACCCAAGAATGGTACAGAGATCGAGACTAACCAGTGACGGAGACGATCGCGCAGGCTTCCACGCAACTCGATCGAGACTAACCAGTGGCGGCTAGGGTTTGGTGGAGCTCCTGGCAGAGAGGGAAATCGATCGAAAATGGGGGTTTTTGCGTTGCTGAATATCCAGAACTAGGGCAGAGCTCGAGGGAGAAGAGGAACTAGGGCAGAGCTCGAGATAGAAGGAATAGTTAGGGCACGAGAGGAGAGCTCGAGGGAGAAGGAGCTCGCGATTTGGAGAGAAGGCAGAGAAGGAGGAATCGCGAGACAGAAAACGCAGAGGAGAGAAAGCTAGGGCAGAGCTCGAGGGAGAAGAGGGAGAAAAGTGATTTGAGGGTAATTAAGGAAAACAAAGTATAAAATAGTATAATTTAGATTATTGAAACTTTGAATACTTTTTTAAATAGTTGGAATTTTATTGAGGCTTTTTGATAATAAGCCCTTATAAATATCTTGATAATATATACATATATATTAATTAATTAAAATTCTCATTGCTTGAGTAACGTCCGGTTTGTCTTCTCAATAATACCAATTGAAGAGAGAGAGAGAGAGAGAGAGAGAGAGAGCAATGGCAGCAAGCTGTGGTGGAAAAGTGTCCTTCAAAGTGACGCTCACCTCCGATCCCAAGCTTCCCTTCAAAGTGTACGGATTCCATCTTCAACATTCGATTTAGGGTTTCCTCAGCTCAACCCGATTGCTGAGATTCGCCCTTTTCAACTTTTGATTGATTTTGCAGCTTTAGCGTGCCGGAAGGAGCGCCTTTCACCGCCGTTCTCAAATTCGCCGCCGAGGAATTCAAAGTGCCTCCTCAAACCAGCGCGATCATCACCAACGGTATGTTATGTGTTTCTATATATATATACACACACATATGCATATGCATTGCATGTCATGAATGAAATGAATCGCTTGTGAATACCTCAAGTTCGTCAATGTGTCGATTGGTTAGCGAATTATAGTTCATCTCTATGAAATCCCTTTTTCGAATTTTACAGTCCATGCTTTTTAGGGTGTACATGTACTTGATTGATTTCTGCTACCTGTTGCAATCTGTGAAACCCCCTAAAGAATTGCGAATCGACATAGAACTTTGGTTCATTGATTCATTCAAGTTCTAATTTATAGGCAAGCCGATGCGATATAATTACGGGTTAAGTGAGTTTAACTTGAAGTATAAAAAAAATGTTTAATTGGGTATTTAGCAGAGAAATCAGATATTGTTTCATTAAATTCGAACAGCTGAGAGAAAGTGTCTTAAAACCGCGATATATAGAGTGGCTAGACTAGCATGGTTGAATGAAATATGGTAACGGGTCAGCTTTCTACCGCGAAGTCTTCAGTATATGTATTTGTTGATCGGATAATTCTTATTGGGATGATTCAGATACACTTCTACATAAGGTTTTAAATTGTTGTAAATGATCTTGTTCAGTTAGGACCATTGTAGTCGTTCGTCTTTTGAATTGGTCATTGTAATTTGTGAAATATGTCTTTTCCAATAATAGTGTAGTGTTAGTTTTTCACGCTGCTAAGTGCGCAGAGGTCGGCTAATCAACTAGTGATTCAAAACTAATCAGATTTGCTTTTGCTCTTTCATATGCTTAGAGGTGATTCTTATAATAAATCAAGAAGAAAACACGATATGGTTCTAGTTTTTGAAATTCCTATAGATATCAGTCGGGCACGGATTAGAATATCTCAGATATTGTCCTTTTGCGTTTATATGTATAAAAAGATAACTAATGTTGGTAATTGGTGTAAGGGTATCTTCTATTTTTTATGTAGAAACAATATATATTCTGTCACCGCAGTCATGGAATTCTATCTTATGAAGTTTATGCGACGCAAGATGACCAATGAATAGTCCGCGACTCTGCTTCATCGGCCATTTTTGCTTTTGTTTTATCTATAAGAAAATTTTATATTTAAATGAGTGTTTTTTTTTTTTTAATGTAGATGGAGTTGGAATCAACCCTCAGCAAAGTGCAGGTATTTTACCATTTACACTTGTTCTCATCCTTCACGCAAACATATTTTCGGATATTTCGTTAGTGTCATACATATTTTTGAGTCCACAAGTGTATATAATATTGCAGGAAATGTCTTCCTTAAACACGGTTCCGAGCTGCGCTTAATTCCCCGTGATCGAGTCGGAGCATCCGGACATTAAAAATACTACAAATTTTTCCTTACAAAGTTGAGTTGGTTTTTTATGTTTAATTTACCCTGCTACACTGAGTTCGGAGAATTTATAGTCCTTTTGTCTTAAAACTCCCAAGAATCTGGATAAATGTGGCATATTTGACCATAAATAATCGTGAAAATGATATAAGAAAGAATAGGTATTTATTTATTATTCTGCTCCAGCTTTCATCAAGTCGTAGACTTACGAGGTCAAATCTGTATGATGAGGCTTCATTTTTATTCAAGTATGGCCAACTAAAAATGAGGTGAAGATTTTTAATATTCCATCTCCTCATCAATTCTATTAAGTCTTCATCCCCAAACTACTTTATTCATTCAATGGTCTATGAAAATCTGTTGCGACTCCGTGCTCGTAGCGGACCTGTAGGTTCCGTTTCCGGGACGAAGCTAAATAAATTTAGGATAATATATTTAGCTTCCATTCTCATTATATTCTAGTGTTACACCAGAACTTAGCATTAACACTTATTTAAACATAAATGAATAAGATCACCTATTTAATAACAAGAAAATCCGGTTAAATGGGGCGGTAAATAATGTTATGAATGTAACAAAATTCAATTTGTGGATTCTTACATCAATGCTTTCACAAAGACGACATTCATTGCTATTTCACATCAATGAGTAAAACCAGTCGCAGAATACCAATTTTGATACAATTCTAACTAGGGGTGCAAATAATACCTGGAAACCGGGTAATAATCCCGAACCAAATCCATATCCGAATTTAAAAACTGGAACCGTATCCGGATTCCGGTTCCAGGTACGCGTATCCGGATTCAAAACCGGATACGGGTACCGGGTATTAAAAAAACGGGTATCCGGTACCCAGTTTTAGTACCCGATTTTATATTTTTTTATGATATTTTAGGGTTTGTGCTTGGCCCTTTCTACTCCGTGTAATTAACCTTTTGTTATTTAGTCTCCCATCTCCGTCTCTGCCTCTCTCACTCTCAGGGTTCTTGAGACTATGTTTTTTTTTTCTTTTCTTTTTTGCACGGTATTATGCTATGCTTGATGCGCGGGACTATGTTCTATTTATGCTTGATGCTCGGGACTATTTTTTATGCCTTTTGGACTGTTTTTTCTTTTATGCTTGATGCGTTGGATTATTTTTTTATGCAGTTTTTTTTATAAGATGAATGTATTTTTTGTTTTTAAATAATATATATATATATATATTAAAAACGAGTACCTGGTAAAAATCGGGTACCCGGATCCGGTTCCCAAAACCGGGTACCCAGATTCGGTTCCCAAAACCGTGTACCGGGTATCAAAATATAGATACCTGGAAACCGGGTACCCGGATTTCGGATACCGGTTCCGGGTATTGATTTTTGGATACCCGGATTCCAGTTCCGGGTACCGGGTACCTTGAAAAAATCGGGTACCCTACCCAGTTGCACCCCTAATTCTAACTGCCGATAGTGGCAGAAGACTAGGAGGGTTTAGATTTTTAGTGAAAATAAGAGGATTAGCTACGCCATAAAAAGATTAAATTATCCAGATTTACGAATGTGGACGAGAAAATAATAAATATTTTATAGTCGATTTTCTACCGGTTGAATTTCATTTGCAGAAATTCTTGGAGTGCGAGCTAAGTTTGACACTATTTAGGCGATTGCTTGTGCACCACTTCGCTTATTCTATAAGGACATCTTCTCTTAAAATAAAAACAAATAAAGTCAACTCAAGTTAAGTTAAGTTAAAAAAAAAAAAAAGAGTCGAGTAACCAAGCTTAAGGGTTGAGATAGCTCGCCGGCGCTAGTTCGAAGCAGCTCGGCAGAGATGGCTAGATAGCGCTACCACGATAAGAATAACTTCACATGCACGACACGAGTAGCTCAATAAAAAATGTGTCGATATTGAGCTACTTACACCAAACCAAAACCGCAAAATTTGTTCTGTTTTACCTATAAGAGTAAATGCACTAAATATTAAGATATAGCAATATAGTTTAGGAAACTATGAGCCTATTTTAAGATGTGATCTTATGGCATCACTAGCTAACCCTAATCCCTACCCTCTCTGGCTCAGCCATAGCATGCCCCTCCCTTTTTCTCCTGAGGTGTGGCCGAAAAATTCCACATCGTATTAGAGCACGGGATTTCGCTTTGTTTCACACGAATCAACTAGAATCTGCATGTGTCTAGCCCGCTCTCACTCATTGGATGATAAAAGTTGTTCCGCTTGCGTGGTGAATACCGATAAAGATTGATATTTGTAGATTGATACCGTTTCCTATTTGATCCATTAATAATTAGCAATTTAGAATTTATTTCCTTTTTTCGCACCTAATTTATCGTGAAAATCCGGGAAAATTCTACGAAATACATTGATATAAAGAGAAGAGTGCTATGCTATTGACTTTTTTTTTTTTTGTTGCATCGGCTAGTTTCTGAGAATTTCATCAGATATTAAATTATACTGCAATTTATAGAAACGTGACAAATAATATCAATTTTGGATACTGAGCTAGATTTATTAATTACAAATTACACATGACCTACTGTTCAATAACTTGAGAAATGGGTGATCGTGTTCACTCTATTCCTTAATGCTAGATATTTATTTATTACCAATCAGACCCCACGACAGTATGCGACTCACTATGGTCAATAAATGTAAGGCTTGCTAAATATCTCTAAATATTATTTCTTAAAATATAATATAGTGATATATTTATGGCATAAATACTATTTCCGTACTCATTACAGCCACATATTCTTGATCTCTTCTTTTTAACGATAAAACTACCTAAAAGTCACAAAATATTGTCGATGTTCAATTATGTCTATTTTCCAAGTTGTTACATGAGAGACACGCGTACACATAGGCGGAACTACCTTCAACATCAACACGGCTCTAGCGCCCAAGTTCATCATATTCATGCATTTTTCTATTGATTTTTTGTAATTTTTTTATACTTTCAAACCCCTATTTTTGTTGATTTTACAGATCAACCCCCCTTAAACACAAATCGTAGTTCCGCCTTTGCGCGTCCATCTACTATTAAACTCTGAAGAACATCTACTATTCAATATTTTCCTTAAATCTAGCTTAACAAAAATTAAATTTACATAAGCGGACGAAGGCCTGCTTCATACTATTTTGCGACCTATCGATACTTTTGCCGTTTAAAAAGAGATAAGACAAAATTCTCTACTTATGCACAAAATATCCCATATTTTTTTTTTCCAAATACTATATGTTAATTAATAAACTGAAACTTCATGTCATTTGTTTTGAAAAGTCTAGAGAGCTCCACGTGAAAGTGGCAGAAGAAAGACACAAAATGAATGGCCATTGAGATTTGAGAGTAAGAGTTGTATTTATGTCTAATGAATGTCGAAAAAAATAATTACTTAATGAATGAATAAATAAATAAATGAATGGTTTTCGTTAAGGGCATGAATTGAAATGAAGGTCCACAAAGGGGCATTAAGATCCGCATCTAACTCGGGTGGCTCATCTTAAATGGTTAATAAATTTGACCCCTCCAATTATATACCTGCACTCACCCATGTAACCTTGTCTCCGCTGATTTATTTCCTCCTTCTATTCAAAGAGGAAAAAAAATTGTAATTATTTTTTTCTTTTAAAGAAAATATAGCTGAAGTAGGTGAAGCGTGAGAGTCATGTGTATTCATTCCGTTTTAGTTTATCATCCATAATTCTTGTTTGATATGATATTAGATTATTATAACACGAGGAAGCCGCATCATTCGTCTAGGACGAGCCTCTCGCGGATTATGGCAAGTTCTGCCATAAGCACCGAAGTGATCCAAAGAATTTTTTATGTTAAAGCTTCAGAAGCTGTCACAAATCCTTTTTTCACCATCGTGGATATTATAAGTTGGGAAACTTGATAAAATAACCCTTTAATAAACCACAAATTCTATTACTAATTATTAAGTTTTCATAATTCTCATAACTTATACTATTGGGAAACTTATACGACTCATGTACTACAACTTATTACGAAGCTTCATAAAATAACTATTGTTTGACCCTCTACTTTGGCTTAGTTAACCTATAAGTTTTAGTTTCAGCAATTTGGAGTCGTCTCTCTATGTCACATTGACATATTACTATTGTTTGATTGTATTAGATCAAATCCGGAGAAATGTACAAATTCAATTGAAATAAATAAGAAAATTATTTCTTTAAAATTCAAAATGGTAAATGAACTTGAATTGCAATTAATTTAGCATTAGAAGAAGAAAAAGAAAAACTCACAATAATATAAATAAAAGTATCATTGTTATTGCATGATATTTGTTCTTTGAAATCACAAGACAAATTTATTGAGATTCAACCGTTATGTACGCTTTTCTTAGTGGCTATTTTCATTTTTTAAATGAATATTGTGATGAAAAATATATAATAATTAGAAAATCAGCCAATAGCAAACAAGACAAAAACAGCATCAATGCCTTCACTTGAATATTTGCTCTGTTTCCTCTTCGGGGATTTTATTATTTTTCTTTTTACATTATCGGAAGTACAATTTTTTTTATTCAGTTCATTTAATCTGTAGTGTATTAAAATATTTTATGTTTTTGAAGGAAAGTGTATTAAAATATTTGACAGCATTAATTACACACAAGGCACGTACAAGACTTATTTTAGAGACACGTCCAATTTTATCTGTAATTGTTACACAGTTTCGGGAATGGAATGGAATGGAATTTTAATTATTTTTATTAATGATGAAAGAAAGGTGTTTCGTCCAATTTAGAAAATACATGCCGTCACGCATTAAATTTAGTAAAAATGTAGCAATAATAATAAAATAACCCATAAACAAGAATATATCCATTCTTATGTATCATATTGATATAGTTTTGCATTAAAGAGGCTCAAATTTTATTGAAGTAATTATGTTTGAATATATATTTTTCGAAGTAAAAAAGATGAATACTTACTGACTTAAATTTAAGACTAGTTACCACACCATGCTGTACAAAAATAGAGAAACTGAATTTTGATTTAAAAATAACATAAGATTTATGAAGTGGCCAGTAATTAATTCATCCCCAACAGCAATATGAAAAATTTCAGAAAATATAGTTATATTTTGGGCAGCCAATAATGTGAACAATTATATTTTTCGGTTGTCGGTAGGCAATTCTATAATCAAATCTGGTTCATAGTTAAAAATCTGTCAGCAACCTTAAAGAGTAGGGCATGTCAGATGGCAAACGCACGGTGATAATCGGTTTAAATCAACGTTCAAGAGCATTAAAATTTGAAATTATCTGAAAATCACATATTAAAGAGACTTGCAAGTAAACTTGTTCATACGGGGCGGGCCCACTGTGAGCCTGCCCCCCGGAGGCCCGTCGGCCCACAAAGCCCGAGGCCGCTCGGGCTTGCGCGCCCTGAGGCTTGTCTGGGTCAGCCCGCCCGCAACTCGAGGTGGCTGCGTGACTACGGCTGTGAGAGATTCATATATTTGTTGGAAAAGTACATGAACATTTACGTAAGTGACACTAATTAATTGAATTGGTTAGTATAAGTATCAAATTAATACATTTTGATACATGTTCTGCAAAATAACGGCTATTTAGTACCTGAAATAAGATAAGATAATTTTTTTTATTTTATAGTAAATGATAAAAAAACGACTATATTCACAAAAATCGTTAATAGAAATTAAATATATACAGTTATAATATATTTTTAGTATAATATATTACTGTTATAATATATTGTTACACAGTTTCTTTAGTTTAGTATATTATATTGTTAGTTATATACTATATAAATTTAAATAAAGTTATTAGGCATTATAACATATAATCAGTAAAATAATATTTGGGCATAGATTTGAAATGAAGGGATGTATTTGCAATTAAATTTGATTTAAAAAAAAATAAAAGTTAAATGACGCGGGGTCGGCCCGGGCAGCCCTAGGTGGGCTTCGGGCTCAGACCGAGCAGTCTGAGCTGGACTTCGGGCGTGGTGCCCGCGGCCTGTAAAAAATACAGATCGGGCGGGCTTGGGCTGAGACCTATGTGGCCCGCCCGTATGGACAAGTTTACTTGCAAGTTTAAATGATAGAGTTTTCGTAAGATTTTAAAAATCGATAATCGATTGTGCATGTCTCTCTTTATGTGTGCCGATATTTGTTAAGTATATACCGACATAATTTTCATAAATTATATTATTTAAATATTTTATTATTTAATATTAATTAAAAATTATAATATTTTTGAATTTTATTTGATGAAAGTTAAAATTTTAAATTTATTAGAGTATGTTTTTGTTAAAATTCCAATAGAAATTTCTAAACTGATGTTTAATTTACAATTAAATTCCTTCAAAATATATGTTAACCATCTAAACCTTGTTGGAAAAAAGAACAATCGTAAATGAAATTCGGTATGATAAAAACGCTCAAATAAGTATTTATTCAAAATAGAGAAACGTTTAAAAGTGTTAATATTTTATATATATATATATATATATATATATATATATATGAGGATCTTTCGATTTCACTCCTAACCCTATGGTGACTCGAACTCAAGACCTATAATGTCTTAAGTGATCTACTTGTTATCACTAGACCAAGCACATCTTGTCAAATTTAAAAGTGTTAATACACATTACTATCAAATCAAAATCAAAACGTTTATTAATCATTTACAAGCTTATAAAAACTTTTCAGCTTTAATGCTCAAACATTCAAAATATGGCATTGAATATTGGTGAACCGTTTTTTGGAACTGATTGTGTTAATCGATTCGAATCCTCAAATAGCCCATATAAATAGAAAGTGAACTCGGTTAATTTCGACACACCAACCATATACTTAACACAAAAAAATTTCTTGAAATTTTTATTTCGAATCGCTTCCCATGTACAACGGTTTAAATTTTTCTAGGTCTCATAAAAAACTTCTTGGTATTAGAGTACTTACAATTTCGTTAATCAGAGTCTTCGATAGTGCGAGAAGTTTTGGTTTCTAATTGTATCATGGGAAGGAAACGGTAGACGTTCTCAACACTACTGTGAGAGGCCGAATCTGCTTTAAGAGGAGTGATATAGACGCCTTATAGAGCTGCACATCGCGTGGCCGCGACGCGTCGCGACTAAGTCGCCAAAATCGCGAGAAAACACGTCGCGACGCGTCGTGGCGTGTGTGGTCGCGGCTCGTCGCGAGTTGGTCGCGAGATGAAGTGGCGAGATCGTGGCCGTCGGATCAAGTGATCGTGACCCATCGCGACTTTGCCCTCCACGTCGCGACGCGTCGCGACTTTCGCCCTCCACGTCGCGAACGTCGCGAATCCAAGCGTGCGTCGCGACGAGTCGCGGTGAAAATGTGCAGCTCTAACGCCTTGGCTTTTGTTTTTCGTTTCTCTATTCGTGAAGCTTTCAGCCATTGCATAGCTTTCTGCAACTCAAAGTTCGTTTATTCTCTAACTTAAAAAGAACATAGTTTCATCTCTTACTTACATATCGCAATGATAAAAATAATTTTTCTTTCAGACTTAGACATGCAATAAGAAAATATAGCAAAAATAAATAAATGTAGCGACGATCTTCTTTTAATTTTTGGTTGCATTTTAAAAAAAGGAAGACATGTAAGATGGAATTTAGGACTTTAATTCAAAGTACTTGTTCGACTGCTTAACTACTCAAGACATTTCCATTGATTAAAGCAACGAAATCAAATTTAATAATTACTATAATTAATCCTAATAATTATTTAAATTGGATGAATTACTATCATGCGTGTCTCTTTCCATATAGTTCCCATACTATGAAATAGGCAACACATATGTAGTCACTTTCAGCTTGGTCATATGGCCACTTTCTGCGTGCGACATTTAGGTCTCCCAACATAGGTCATTGCCAAAAGTGCAATTTATGTGTCAAAGTATGCAATTGAGGCTCACAAAAACTTTACCAACTTGGTATCTCAAGAAAAAATATTGATGAGAATTGCCATCTTATTAGATGTTAGAAGAAGCCTAACAACATGGTCCACTTTACTTCTATTATGTATCTATTTCATTGCTCTTTTGGGATTACTTGCTTTTGTACTCGCAACCAAAGAGCAAATGTCACAACCCCACAAATTCATTTATTGTGATTTGAATTAGTGTTTACATTTTCTCTATTTTCTTTTATAATTTCTGATAGTTTACTTCTTTTCCTGACTTTTTACTATTTTTTTCCTAAAGTAATAGTTAGTTTGAGTCTTTTACTATTAAGCTAATTAGAGTTGATACAAAAATTATGTACTCGCGTTACAAAATATAATCGCAATGTAAGAACATATATACTACCAATGTAATTTATACGTCTCGGTGAGATGTAGTGAAGTTACTATTGTACCAATCAAAATTGATTTATTACAATTATTTACTTTAAATTTATTATATTTCTAGTACTTAGGATAAATTGACTATTTTTCATCCAGGTTAAGTATTCTATTGATACTTTGCTATGTAATTTGACGATCAATCTATCGACTCTATAAAGAACACGAATGGATTAAATTAGGGCTTACGTGTTTGTCCAGAAAGATTTGTTATGTAATTTAAAGAACACCAAGACAATAAAGTATGTTATTTTTAGTTGTACTAAATTGTTTAAAAGAGCACTAATGGATGAGATTAGGGCTTATTTGCTTGTCATATTTTGTCATAAATATTTGTTATGTAATTCAACCATCTATTAAGCTTCAAATCAATAAAGAACACTAAGACAATAAAGTATGTAAGTTTAAAGCTCGCGCCAATATGAGATTCGACCTCACCTATTCTAGTATTATAAATTAATAATTTTCTTTTATCTTTGTTTTGGTTTTAGGTAGCTTGAAATTTAAAGCTCTAGTCTCTAAGTAGTCCATGACAAGCGGGAAAGCATGGGTTATTTGTTCTTTGATGTGCCTGGTATAGTGTGGAAAAACTAGGTTCGGATCGGCCGTGCCAAAAAAGTACCAAGACGGGCTTCTATATTTTGTGAGCGAGGATATTTTTGACTTTTCACACGGTTTATTTGTCCAAAGGTTATTTTTTACGGGTTAGTCCCGGAAAAAGTACCAATATTTTTAGAAAATGGACCAATAAATTCCCATTCTTTTTATTGCCCGGACAAAGTTCCAATTCTTTAGTTTTGTGTCATACCTCCATAAAAAAAATCGTCCTCCACTGTTAATCATGCCACCATTACAAAATTTTATTCACATTTTCGGAGTAAATTAGCCATTGGAAAGTTGGACGATCAAAGATAATCATGGATATGTACTTAAAGGGGAGAAAAATTACTGTTTAATTCAACGCCGAAAACGGCATAATCCATAGTTTGGAATTTTCACGAAAGTGATATGAGGAGACAAAACAAGAGAATTGGAACTTTATTCGGGTAAAAAAAAAAGCATTGGAATACAAAACCAAAACTTTGACGTGGCGTGAGTCACGTTGGAGGACAAATTTTTTTACGGATCTACCTATAGGGACACAAAACTAATGAATTTGAACTTTGTCCGAAAAAAAAAAGAATTGGAACTTATTGGTCCGTTATTTGAAAGTATTGGTACTTTTTTTCCGGGATTAACCTTTTTTCACTTATACAGACTAGAGCTGCACAGCCGGCGTCGCCACTGGCGACCGGTCGCGACGGATTCGGAGAATCGCGATGACTCGCGACTGGGGGCTGAAAAATCGCGACGATCCAAACCAGGGTGGCCATCGCGATGCAAGCTTTGCAGCCCCCCCCCCCCCCCCCCCCCCCCTTTCTCTCTCTCTCTCTATCTCTCGGCCTGCCATCGCAATGAAGCCACGACGCGTCGCGACTCCGGGACCCACGATTGGTCACGATTTGTTCGCGATCGGTCGCGACTCGTGGGTGTGCAGCTCTAATACAGACTTGCAACCGTCATTATTCATTAGTGTGTTTTGTAGCGAGCGAGCGAGCGAGAGAGAGAGAGAGATAGAGAGAGAGAGAGAGAGATTAATAGTGAATAGAGATCTACAAGCGACAAGTGCATGTACATCTTACATTATGAGCGAATCACTATAATTTTAGTCACAAGTTTCATTTTTTTTTTTACATTTATCCTTGAGAATTAAGTTAAATTCCTAACAAACTGGCTTGTTTCCAATGAACATGATTTAACATATACACAAAATTTCTTTCAAATTCTACTTTGAACTTATGTCTTCGTTTTGCATTTAGTAACTTCATAACTTTAATTATTTGTGTATCATTTAGCTCTTTTTTTTCTCCTGTGTATAGTTGAAGTGTCAATCAACCATGTTCCCTCAGGCAATTTGAATTTGATCGTGATTTATTTCTCTCTTTTTCTTTTCTTAAAGGTTGTATTATTTAAAAAATAGATTGTCCCATAATTGTGCATTATGCAACTTAATTATTCAAGTTAGTTTTCCTTCATATTTTTTTATTTTTATTTTTGAGAATAGTGGAAATGTTGATCTATCTTTTCGATGTCTTGAATCTTTATATATATATATATATATATATATATATATATATATATGATCTTCAATTTTTTTATTTTTGAAAGCGTAACGTTAGTAGTCATGCAGGTGGGAAATGTTGGTCGATTAGAATGACGTTTATGCCCCCACGTTTTTTGTTTTTTGTTTTTACTTTCACAATATATTTAATTAACATTCCTTTATCGAGAATTAATCATTGATCATAATTAAAGAATAAAGAACATGCTTGAGCTTTGACCAACGGTTTATTTATGTAATGAAAATTAATCTCAATTCCTGACTAATATTAATTCTCAACTCATCATTCAAAATTCCAACTATATAATATTTAAATCGATCTTAGGCCTCCATGCATGTGATTGTTTAGTATATTCTTTTATATATTTGTTTTTAAATAAGAAAAAAATCCATTTGGGAAATTTCAAGATTTAAGTTTGAAAGCAAGTGGAACATAATTAAAACACACTATTAGCCAGTTCATATAAAAGCCGTAATGGACATTAGTGTCCTCCATAAGTCAAAGAACATTCTTAATTATAGGGGGTATTTGGTAAATTCGTAAGCTGAGCGGTGAAAGTAAACATGGCAAACAGCGAGAGACGCGGATTAAAGCGCATGTTTCGGAGAGTATTCGGCTCTTTTCAAGAGAATCACTCCTCACGTGGGGGTTTACAAGGTCACGTGGCGTAGTCTTTTTCTGTTTTATTACTATTTTGCCCCTCCGTTCTGTGCGGACGTTGAAGTGCAGAATCTAGTATGTTGCAGTGCAGGTGCAGCTGTTTTTTTTTTCTTTCTTTTATTTCGACAATAGTTGGCAAGCAAAATACTGAAGTCAATTAAATATCGATGGTTTAATTTTAAGTATGTTTATAAATAAATTGTAAATATTTAAATTAAAATATCGATCAAATTTTACGAATATATTCTACCCACAAGTATATTAACGAATATTTTGTAAAATAATAGTGTTTGTAAATAAAAACACTGTCTAGTTTTGTATCTAAATTAATAATACAACAGAACTATATAAATTAATACTCGATAAATTAATACCTCAATTAATTAATAATTTTTTCGGTCCCGACTTTACTAACGTAGTTCAATTTTTACCTCGATAAATTTATAAACTCGATAATATAATAAATTTCTTTGGTCCCAACCTTATTAATTTATAGAGGTTCAACAGTATATTTATGCAGAATTTTAATATATATATACCCTTTTTTCTTTCTACTTTTGGTATAAAATGTATAAATATTTGGTAGTAGAATTATTGAGATGATTATTCTTACCCTAGTGTTATAAGTTATGACACTGCTGAACAAGCACAAATAATAATCTTAGAAAAATTCAATAGTTAAATAATGGGAAAATAGCGATATAAGTACTCAAAGTTTTTAAAAATTTTGTATTATTTTTATTTTTTGGGTGGGGAAAGTTTTCAAACTCTTAATTTGTGTCTTCCGTCGTGTTTCCGTACTAAAACCGTTGAGCAACACCATGTATCACGTTTTTAAACCCATTAAGTATACCTTTTTTTATCATTGATAAATTAGTTTAATTTATTTTTATTAGAATTGTATATTTTATGGGTATAAAAATGTGACACGAGACGCGGTTTTGGACGGAAACATGAGGGAAGATACAAAATACGATTTTGACAACTTTCACTACCCAAAAAAAAAACCCTCAATATCGACTTCTTAAAAACTTTAAGTACTTATGTCGTCATTTCCCCTTAAATTAATATCTTTTAACTTTGTAACTAGAAACGAAGAATATAGTTGAGAACCCTTTATATTTCATTTTCCGATAGAATAAATGACTCACAAATACAGATGGAGTGATCACATCTTCTAAATTGAAGGAGAGGCTATTTGTATTGTACTGTCAGAAGTCAGAACCAAATATTGACATACATATTCATACTATATTGTATGGAAATTATATAAGTCAAGGATTTTTCTACACCAATTAAATGTAATAAGTAATAACATATCATAATACCTATATATCTATTTGGGGAACCAACCCAAAAAGTAGTTAAATATATGCAAATGCAACCTATAAAGTTCGAATGAAAATCGGATGAAACGCCCATTTCATGTCTAACTTTTCTAAAAACTACTCATTTATGAATGTAAAAAATACACACAGTGAATAGTTTAAAAAAAAGTTTGACACAAAATAAACATTTCGTTCATTAACCCAAGTTTAAAAAGGGCAGGAAATTTTCACTGTGATATAATATCATATAAGCAATACTTTGTTGAGTTTATTAAGGTAATTGTAAGAACTAGAAGTAAAAAATTATAATGCATTTCTTTTTACATCATCGTACCTTTTAATTTTTAAGTATTTTTTTAGTTGATCTATTTTTTAGTTTTAAATATGTTAGAATTTTTTCCCTTACAAAATTTCCAAAGAATTTTGAAAAATAACTTATTTTTAGCATTTTCTTCAATTCTACCGGTCACAACGTTACGTGTGGCAACACCAATTTTGTGTGTTCCGGTGAAGGATAAGGTTCTGTGATTCCATTAAAATCTCTTGCAAGTTGTTAAAAATAGAAGAAAGAGGACGATAAATGAGAATATATGCTAGCTCGTAGATGGATTATTTCCACTGAAGTGTATCAAGTACAAATGCGTGAAGAAAAATTCAAGTATGAGATTGGATTCTCTAATATAAAAATTGTAAGAACATATATTATTTTTAGAGAAATGTATTTTTACACATAATGATTCTTCTTTATGCCTTACCTGAAAGCATTTTATTTTATTTTATTTATGATATTCACGAACGGGTATTTATATATTCGAGATCAATTTTTTAGAGTTGATATGAAAAGTATAAAATATATATCATGTAAAAAAAAACCCTCACAAGGCGTCAGTGGAAGACAAAACTCTGAATCTCAACCAAGTCTCGACCTTGAAGGGTCTTACATCTTATAGAAAAATGTAAGAAAGAAGACAAAGAATGAAAAGAAGAGAGTACCAAGGAAATGACTGAAGCCACATAACGCCATAACCTCATTGACCATATCCAAAGGCTCGCTTTTGCGTACCCTTACCGACACACAACAATGCAACACTGACCGACCTCTCCAAAAACCATTATATTATTGGTACCATAATGTTGCATACAAACAACAACTAACTCTTCACTCCACTGCTTGCTTGTGCTCTTGTTGATTGATGCCTCTCTTTGTACAAATTACAAATCAATCTTGCTTGACTAATGATAAATTTACTACATTAAGACTCTTTATGAGATCTTGGATTCAATCCCTTGACACGTAGAAATTACGTATATAAGTAATCTTGGTCGATAGTGTCTGCGGCCAATAGTGCCGGTTGTTCTTACGGTGACAATATATCTTGTAATACGAGTACATGTAATCTTGGCTAATAGTGTCGCACGTTAAAAAAAAAAAATAGTATCGAATACAAATTACATTACATTATTGTAAGATTTTACCTGTTATATAGAATTGACTATCGTCTCTATAGATTTTGTTTTCGTTCACACGCATTCGGAAGAACTTTCTAGAAGACCATCAATCGTAAGATTGCTCCTCGTCAATCATGTTGAATTTTCGGATAAGGTACATATAAAAATGCATCTTGTTCATGACATGTGTATTATTAATTTCTCTTGAAAGTTTTTATGACGGTACAGTCTCTTCTTGTATAATCTAATACAACTTTGAAGTCTCATTACTGCACAATCTCATAAGCATCTCATTAGCCTATTGTTTGGCCAAGCAATATGAGATTGCTATATGTCAAAGCGATACGTAATATAGCAAAGTTTATGAAACAAAGCTCTTGAAAAAACCTCCATTGTCTTGCTAATTTGGTGAACCCTTAATTCCGATTGACTTTGGAATTCCAAGTAGCATAAGAATTGGAAATTCCGTCACAACAAATTTATAGAAGAATACATGTTTTACAATTTTTTATTTAGTAGAAGTATGTTTATTTAGTTTAAGTAATTCTTATAAAAAAAGTATCTTTTAAGAATACAAAATCACAAATTCCAATTTGAAAAAAAATATATATACAATTTTAAATCGGTCTATACTTTCGAATTATGGTCTCGATTATCGGTGTACTCATAACCCGTCAATATCGATATTTAAATACGTAGAATTAATAAACATTTATATATCAGTAAAATGGAATTAGGAGTATAATAAGGTTTTTAGTTGCACACTAAAAAACAAAGCTTGCAAGAACATCCATTGCTGACATATCTGAACCCACTGTCACTCTCTATATTTACTTTCTTTTTCTTTTATTATTATTATTATTATTATTATTATTATTTATTTTTAAAGCCCTCCATGAACGAACGTACAACTACAACAAAGTAGAAAAAGAGCCAAACCGATCTCTCTCCTCTCTCTCTCTCTCTCTCCAAGTCCAACGGTGGGAAATGAAGGCCAAGCCGAGCCTCAGCTCCGGGAATGTCGGACCCGCCTCGGCCAGCGACTCCGCCTCGCCGAGCCCGCCTCACTCTCCTCCCTCGCCTCGCCGCTCCTCGTTCCGGCGCCGCACGCCGCCGAAGGCGAAGCCGCTCTTCGGCGGCGGCGGCATTTTCCGGCGGAAGCTCCGGTACCTGCTGGTCCTGCCCATGGTGTACCTGTCGGGGCTGATCATGTGCGTGGGGCCCTTCTCGGCCCTGGTGGGCCCCGCCGCCCCGCCGGCGCCGGGGTCGCTGTACCGGAGCCACGACACGTTTCGGCGGCTCTGGGAAGACATCGGCTCCGACAACAACTCTTCCTCGTCCGTTGAGGTAAGGATAGTAAGACATTGTGAGTTTTGTCGGTTCAGTTGTTCTTTGGTGTTTTACTTGGAATATCTGATTCCAACGGAAGATTTTGTGTTCGGTTTCTAAGAAGGAGAAGACAGACAGAGACTGTGGCCCAGAGCTTTGGAAAATGCCAAGTATGGCTTATTATTTCATTTGGGTTCTGACGATCTTTATTTAATTAAAAGCTTAATGCTTTTTTTTTGGGTACATATATGACTTCGTAATTCGATTTTAAGAAATGAAAGAAAGAGCCGAATTTCCAGGAAATTATTGGGTTTGTCTTACTTTTTATTTTATGTTTTTATGGTTAGTTCTTCACTATAGTCATGATCCTCGAGGGTTCATTAATGTGGTCAACAAAGATGGTATATGTACTTCTCTTATGTAATTATATATATACTTGAAACTGTGCAGATTTCTTCAGTTTGGAGTTACAGAAAGCAGAAAGAGCACAAGCCTTGTCCCAACTCAACAGCTACACAATTTTCTGGTATGTTATTTTCTTGTTACGTTTTTTTTTTTTTTTCGTCGGAATTTTTGTAAATACTATTGGTTGCTATTAATAGATATCCACGGATTAAATTGTGTAACATGATAATTGGTTGCTATTCTTGGCAGACTCAAATGGTCCTAGTGGATACTTGATCATCGAGGCCAATGGCGGTCTTAACCAACAGCGATCGGCGGTACGTAATTACATTAAAATTTATGTACGTATGTTTGACATTGGTGATAACTTGTCACGTATCGTTGTGTAACGAAATGTACCGCGTTTTTTGGCAGATCTGCAACGCGGTGGCTGTTGCTGGGCTACTAAACGCGATACTTGTGATTCCTCAGTTCGAGTTCAATAGCGTTTGGAGAGATTCAAGGTAAGCATTGTTTGGTCGGTTCCTTGAATGAACGTCTTGAAAGATGTACGGTAAAATGCTGATACCGTATTGATCTTGTTCATAAGACGTTGAGTTTTGCTCTGTTTGACAGCAAATTCGGTGACATATACGACGAAGATCATTTCATATCAAGCCTTGAGGGCCACGTTAAAGTTGTCAGAGAGCTTCCTCAGGATCTGATGGAGAGATATGAATACAACACAAGCAATATCCCGAGCTTCCGTGTCCAAGCTTTGGCTTCTGTCAACTTCTACACGGGTGTGGTTTATCCCGTTCTAAGAAGCCAAGGGTAGGTTTTTATATAGAGTAATGTCGGAAAATATATATGCCCAAGTTCTATGAATATCCGCCAAAAGTACCAAGCTTATCCGGTCTTGAATTCTCGTAATGTACAGGGTTATTCGGATAGCACCCTTTGCTAATAGATTGGCGATGAACGTCCCTCCAAACATTCAATTCCTAAGATGCCTTGCAAATTACGAAGCATTGAGATTTTCCGCTCCGATTTTGAATTTTGGAAAGACATTGGTTAATCGTATGGCTGAGCGGAGCTCAAGAACGAGTGGCAAATATGTATCTGTCCACCTTAGGTTCGAGGAGGTTAGAATGGTCATTTAGCATTAGTGAACTTGCTTGGTTTGAAGCAGCGAGCTTATGGTCATGCATTCTGTGTTGGTAAACAGGATATGGTGGCATTTTCATGCTGTTTGTATGACGGCGGAGAGGCCGAGAAGTCCGAAATGGATTTGATCAGAGAAAAAGCATGGAAGCAAAAGTTCAAGCGGAAAGATCGCGTCATTTCTCCAGCTCAGAACCGAGTTGAAGGGAAATGTCCACTGTCTCCCGTAGAGGTACTAAAATTACCAATTTTTAGATAGATTTCTAAAATTGTAACCACACTATCAAGGTAAAGAAACTTGACAAAATAACCATAATTGGAAAATGAACCTTCACTTTTTTATTTCTTCTAAAAATACCTGTAAGTTCTCATAATTGGAAAATTAACCTTTTAGGACAGTTTAGGACATAAATTTCGGACACTTTAGCCTGATTGAAAAGGTTAATTTCCCAATTATTAGAACTTGGGGGTTATTTTGGCAAAAAGTGAAGTATGGAAGGTTATTTGGACAAGTTTCTCTACATGTAATGTTAAATATAGCAGGTTTATGTGCTTATATAAAGTAAATAAAGTAGTGATCAATAGGTAATTCTACATTTTATGAAGGGTTGAAATATGAATTATAAAAAATATACATTAGTGCCATCTGAGTTAAAACTCTCTTAATGTCTCTCAAAGTAAAAATAAGCCAAGAGCTCGCGTTCATTCAGAATTGGAGCTGTTTTTACTCGTCTTCTTGTACTTGAGCGCACAAAAGGACTCCCAACGCGCTCTTTGGAGCTATGAAGAGCAAACACATTTTGAAAAAACATATAGCCAAATGATTCAGTCGTCGGGTTTGCAGTAATCATACCCCTAATGTTTCGCACGGCGTATGTCAGTGTAGGTTGGAATGATGCTGCGTGGCATGGGGTTTGATAACAGCACTTCCATCTACTTAGCCTCGGGAAAACTGTACCAACCGGAAAAGCATCTCGCTCCTTTAATGATGATGTTTCCCAATCTGCACACGAAGGATTCTCTTGCAACTGCAGACGAGCTCGCTCCATTTCAGGTACGATCATATTTTTTGAAATTTTGTATTTGATTTACTGAAGAATATGAAATCGATTAAGTTAAAGTATGTGCTGTTGCTGTTGTTGTTGTTGCGTAGGGATATTCTTCGAGACTGGCTGCTTTAGACTACACAGTGTCGTTGTTCAGTGAGGTATTTGTAACGACTCAAGGCGGGAATTTCCCGCACTTTCTCATGGGCCACCGGAGGTTTATCTACGGCGGACATGCGAGGACGATCATACCCGACAAGCGCAAGCTTGCTGTTCTGCTAGAGGATAGAAATATCAGGTATTATGCCTCTTCATAATTTTTTATTCATTTTTATAAAACATTCAACTAAGGTTCGTTATCCAGAAAAAAATAAAATAATAATAATAATAATAATTTATACGAATATTTGTTGAGTACCGTGTTTTTAATCCGACAGGTTATTAACGTTTTGTCACACAAAATACATAATATATTTGGCATTATGTCACTTTTTCTGTTTTTCCAGTTGGAGAGGGTTCAAGGATGACATGGAAGCAATGCTAGCGGAAAGCGACCGGAAGGGGTTGATAGTGCCGAGAGTTAAGAAGATAAACAGAAAATCTTCTGTTTACACATACCCTTTGCCCGAATGCAGATGTCTACAGCAGAGACACAACGCTCAAGCCGACTTTAACGCGCTTTCGTGATGTTGGCTTCTCTTGTTTTGCTCTCAAATTTGCAACTGTACAGGCGAAAATCTTCGAGTTTTTCATTGCGTGTCGTAGGCGAGGAGATCCTTTTTGCTCGTCGTGTTTCCTTTTCCACGGTGTTCGAGTCTCTTCCTTGCTGGTCGAATGTAAAATCAAGCAAAGAAGCGGGATAAGCAGACGGGACTTGTCGATCGGTAACTTTATTCTTGTCGTGTAGAGATGGCTCTCTTGTGGTATATTGGGGGTTTTGTGATGAGTGTAAAAGTGTGTTTGAATCTTTGATTGTAGATGTTAGCCGTGGAATCTTCACTTGAGAAAAATTCTTGTGTGTTCCAAAAAAATGTATGATTGTTATTTCTCAGATTGTTTGTTGTCTCTTCAGATCAATTTTGTTCTTCAACTGTTGACTAAAAATGAATCAAATTATGGAAGTTATCTTCTTCAAGAACTCAATCTCATGACTTCTTTGACTATATATTATTGTTAGAATGTGTGTTTTAAGAGTAAGTTAGAATATATAAACAGAAAATTGTTTGTGGAATTAATTATAAAAAATATATATTTATGATTGATGTTAACCGATCAACGTTGACGTGGTTTCGCACACCAACAGTCACGTAAGTTGTGAATGAAATTTCGATTTGAAGATGCTAAAATTTTTGTGGATCTTGACCTCCGCGTCGTCAATACTTTGGACGATGACACACGAATAATAGGGAGCGAGGAAAATAAATAAATACCAGAGTTTTTTTAGAAAGGTTCGTCCCAATGCGGTAGTTGACTACGTCCTCTGTACATTTATTGCTTTGAAAAGGGTGATCAATCGGAACCACAAGCCAATTCCTGTTAGATCGAAAATGAAAGACAAACACTTTAAAGACACGAAATCTCACATACTCTTTTCTCTCAAAGGTGGATGATTGCGTGCGTGTAAAGGGGTTGTCTTCTTGCTTTTATAGGCGTCTGGTTTCTGCCCGTTAGAAGTGTACGTTGGTGATGGCTTCGAGTTCAAGCTTTGACCTGCTGCCGAGCTGACACGTGGGTCACCATCTGCGAGATTTGTGTAGTGGACTCGTCGTCGTGGGGTTTGAATTTAGGTCGTGGCGATCTTTCTGGTCAGGCTTCGGAGGTTTGAATTGAGGTGGTTGACTTGGTCTGCTCGTGCTCGGATACTTTATTTCCTTCTGCCCGGACGCTTTGTTCTGCTTCTGCTCGGGTCCTTTTGTGACAATCTCTGTCCGGGAGGAGCTTTGGGTGTTGGTTTGGTTAGTTTCTCTTGGAAGTGGGACTTTTGAGTTATGCTCGGAATTTTTCCCTTGAGAAACTCTGTCCGGACTTCTTTTGAGCATATTCTACTCGGGGTGGGCTTTTTGCCTACTGGACTTTTAGCTCTACTCGGGCCCAAACACGATTAAGTGCTTGATGGGCCTCTGGGCTTTGCATTTCACAGCCCCAATTACATGAATATTTGATTCTATTCATAACTTAGGTCTTAATCAATTTAAACTATAAATTTAATTAATGATCTCATAATCTATATATATATAAAAGGAAGAACTCACAAGTGACATGGCATGATAATATTCAAGTATTGAGAAAAGAAAATACTACAAAAAGACTTGAGAATTTGACATCATAAGATCAAAGCATTGAGAATTCTAATTTTTAGAGAGTTTTTATTTTTATTTTTTTATACTAATTGTCATAATAATTGTTGTAACTTAATCACTATTTAATTGTCATAAATAAATTGAATAACATTTATTTGGAAGACTTTTTGTTTTCTAAGGCTTTTCATTTTTTAGCATAATAAAAAACGTTTGTAAGATCATATTCATAATAAAGCTCTAATGTTAGATCTCTCTATATATAACACAGTCTCATTTCAATTGATTTTGATACTTTTTGTTTTGTTAATGGTTGATGATCAAGAATTTTGCAGCTTATTCTTTTCCGTTTCAGATTTTCGGCTCAAGGTAATAAGAATTCGATTTTCTATAATTATTTCTATGCACAATATGCAACTATTGTTTCATCACGTCAATTTGTCAAACACGAGAGAATTATTTTAGAGGGAAACATGACAAATTTGATCGTGTATGTATTGCCGTTTCCGTTGTTATTTTTATCTATATTGATGATTATATAAATTTTTTTTGTTTTATTGAGATTTTTCTATTAATTTTTTATGATGTCATTAGTGATTGAAGTCATCAAGTATCTCTCTCGATTATTTATATATATATATATATATATATATATATTTCTTCTTCTTTTTATTTGCAGATGGGCTCTTAACAAAACAATCAAGGTATTAAAATTCAATTTTACATATTTTCTCATGATATAAACTGCTTATTATTTAATCATTTTAATTATTACTTATTTTTGGTAATTTACTTTTTTTTATATACAAATTATGCTTTGCAGACTCCGTGCTTAAATAATTTTCTTATTTTTTGCTTTGTTTTGTTAGTGCCCTATAATATAGGGTACATAGAACAAATAGTAATTTTGTGAACATTTATCTTGATGTGGCAAGATATAAAAGAGGAACTCTAATATGATGTGGCAAGATATAAAGAAACTATTGAGTTTTATAATTTGAGAGTTTGTAAATTTTTTAAGTCTTCATAGGAATTGAAATTTGCTAATTCTTAGAATTAATATTTTTAATTGTTTTATTTGTTAGTAATAAGTAGTGCATGTTATGCATAATAAGTGATGACTGTATTTAAATATTGGATGGTAAGCGGTAAAGTTATAAACTATAATTTATTTGAATTGAGTTTTAATGTTGTTGTTAGTGTTATATATTAATGAAATGCAATAGACATATGTACAAGTAATAAAAACGTTTCTATATATGCACACAAAAAATGACCTTTCCATAAGACTTTGGGGTGCAAATATTTATAAATGAGAATAGGAGTAAGATACAATAAATGGCCATGGTTTTTTATAATTGGCTGGCACATTAAAGTTATCCAAAATGTAAAAGTTGAAAGGTCTTTGGTCACTTTAGCCACGATAAAAAATTGTACACTTCCATTTACATTTACCCAAATATTAAGTATTCTATCCTACATTAACCCTTCGCTAAAATATTAGTTTATAAATTTTTCTTTTATGTTTTTGTTACATGTTATGAACAGTTGTTGAGTTTGATAAGTAAGTCTTTTGATTTGAATGCGTATTTTTAAAAATAGTTTTGCACAAATCTATAAGTCATTTCTTAAAAATATATATACTTTATACAAATCTATAAGTCATATCTTCGGCCACCGAGCGAAGCGAGGTATAATCCACTAGTTATGATTAAGAAACGAATTTGCACATCATCAATCACAAGCTTACTTACAAGAGTATTATATTATAACCATAATATTTGAATCTGCATTGTTTTCATCTCTATTTTCATTCTTTTTTGCAAATCTGTTCTGTTATTATTTTCATATTTGTTATTTTTTTTTAAAATCTAGACAACTCAAAAAAATATTTTCGGAAATTATTTTGCTAGCCTTTGAATTTTAATACATGAACAGAAAAAAGTGATTAAAAAAAAAAAACTAAGAATCATTTACAATAATTTTTTTATTCATGACACACTCTCCTCTTAATCCTTTTTTTTTTCTCACATTAAGCTGTAAAATTCTTGATATAATCTCTTCTTCACTTTAAAAAAAAAAAATCAGTTATGTAATATACATAGACTTAATAATTGTTAATGTAAATAAAGATTAACTACAATATTTATCAAAATTTACAGAACATTTTATATTTTATTTAGTTTAGGGTTATTTAAAAAATTGTCTATTTTATGTAAAAAGTTTAAGAAAAATGCCCATTTATGTATTTTTTACTCTCACACATTATCATTTTTCTTAAACATCTTACAACTAAACGAGCATTTCTTAAGATTCCTATTTTTTTATTTATTATATTATAATTTTATGTATTTAACGTATGGCATATGTAGAATTCTTTCCTTCCCATGCAATGATGCAAACACTACTACAAAGACCAACGTGTTCCTTTTATTACTCCCATTATAATCTGAAACTCCAAAGAGATTATCATCTGAACAATGGAGTTGAACCAACTCGCCGCAGCTCTGCGACACTGTGGCAGAGCCAAGGCTTCCAATCCCGGGAAAGCCCTTCACTCCCATCTAACCAAGCTCGGATTCTCCAGAGACCTCTTCGTCGCTAACAATCTCATGTCCATGTACTCGGGATTTTCTTCCCTCGAAGATGCCGCAAAGGTGTTCGACGAAATGCCTGACAAGAATGTTGTCACTTGGACCACCATGGTCTCTGCGTTTATCGGCGGAGGACGACCCGATGAAGCGCTCAGATTGTACGATCACATGATGACGTTAAAATTGGAGACGCCGAACGGGTTTTTGTACTCCGCTGTGCTCAAAGCTTGTGCTGCCACGGGCGATCTTAAGCTTGGTAGGACGATACACGAAGGGGTTATGAGCGCGAAATTGGAATCGGACACGGTTTTGATGAATGCCCTTTTGGATATGTATGTGAAATGTGGGAATTTGAGTGATGCCGTGGACGTTTTTGATAGGGTTTTGTTTGCAAATTCCAGTACTTGGAACATTATCGTTTCTGGATATGCCAAAGCGGGTTTGATGAATGAAGCTGTGGGTTTTTTCTACCGAATGCCAGATCCGAACGCCATATCGTGGAACATCGTCATTGCCGGTTTTGCAGATAAGGGAAGCGTTCGTGCTACTGAATTCGCGTGTGATATGCATCGTAAAGGTGTTAAGCTCGATTGGTTTACTTTCCCTTGTGTCCTTAAAGCCTGTGGTCATCACGGGTTGTTAGCTTTGGGAAAGCAGGTTCATTGTTACGTCACGAAGTCCGGCTTTGAGTCAGCCAGTTTCACTGTCTCGGCTCTGGTTGATATGTATTCTGATTGCCAGGAATTAATCACAGCCTCGAAGCTGTTCCGGCAATACTCGAGCAGTAATAATTTGGCGCTTTGGAATTCCATGCTTTCGGGATATGTCATGAACGATCATAACCGAGCGGCTCTCAATTTAGTTTCATTCATCTATAATTCAAGTGCATTCTTAATGGATTCCTATACTTTCAGTGCAGCTTTAAAGGCTTGCATAAGCACGTCGAGCCTGAGACTTGGCCGCCAAGTCCACGGCCTCATAATGACTACCGGGCACGGGTTGGATTACGTTGTCGGAAGTATTCTTGTAAATTTATACGCGAGGGTCGGAAAAATTGACGATGCGCTTGGATATTTTCATCGACTTCCTCAAAAGGACACAGTGGCGTGGTCGGGTTTGATCACCGGGTGTTCAAAGAGGGGCTTTGGGTGGCACGCTTTCACGTTGTTCAGAGACATGGTCAAACAGAATCTCGAAGTTGACCAGTTTGTGATTTCAAGCGTCGTGAAAGCCTGTTCGAGCTTAACTTCTCTTAGAAGCGGCAAGCAGGTTCACGCTTTATGTCAAAAGAATGGATATGAAAATGAGGGAGTTGTAATGACATCGTTGATTGATATGTACGCAAAATGTGGCGAGATTGACGCCGGTTTAGCTTTATTCAAGCGCACGTCTGAGCGTGACCGCGACACTGTGTGTTGGACAGGGATAATTGTGGGGTGCGGGCAAAACGGAAGGGCAGAAGAAGCTATTGGATTTTTGCACGAGATGCGAGAATCAGGGTTCAAGCCCAACGAAATCACGTATTTGGGTGTTCTTTGTGCGTGTAGATATGGCGGATTAGTGGAAGAAGCTCGGGAAATTTTCAGTTTGATGAAATTCAAAGACGGGGTAGAGCCTTGTGTGGAACATTATAACTGTATGGTTGATATTCTAAGTCAAGGGGGTTGCTTTGAAGAGGCAAAGAAACTGATTTCCGAAATGCCGTTCGAACCCAACGATATGATATGGAGATCATTGCTCGGCGCATGCGCGACTCACGGAAATACCGAGCTGCTAAATAGTATTGATAAAGATCTTTTCAGAAACTTACCAGAAGATCATTCAACTTATGTAACTCTCTCGAACGTTTACGCCGAGCTCGGACTGTGGGATCGCTTGAGCGAAGTGAGAAAAGCTTCCAAAGAAGCGGGCTCCAAGGAAGCGGGGAAGAGCTGGATCGAAATTTCAAGTTGAGAAATGATTGCGAGGCGGAGATAGGACAAGTGGTCGGTGCCATCCACTTGGTTATTCATGTCTAGCAGCTAACACGAGTAATTGGTCACCACGAGCCAGCGTCAACGCTATCCGAGTGTTTACAGGAAAATATATGAAGCTGATCATGACTCTGAAAGCTATCCACAGGCTCTGTGGCGGACCCAACAAGAGTGGCGAAGTTCTTTTGAAGTTGAATGATCTGCCGGAATACGAGACTACATGGGCGGCCTCAACGGTTATGAAGCAACAATTCCCGGAATTCAACCTTGAGAACTAGGGTGTTGTTGAGTAATTAATAATTATGACCCGTGGTTTTGATGTATCGCCGAAGGGTATTAAGATCTCACATCGAATACTAAGTATAAGAAACTCAACGCAGCCATATCCGTCTATCAAATGAGCAAGTTCTTTAACAATGGCACGCAGATGGCCCTGAGTGTCCGGAGGCTCGACGCGAGGTCTGATTTTGAGCCGTGTTGACGAGATTGATAGAGGTAGACACAAAAGTTCGAGCCCTCAAATTAACTTTCATTATTAAAAGCAAAAATTTGAAGTCCAAGATATCGGACTCCGTAGCCTTGGTGGAAGACCGACTAAAAACGGAAATGTTTTTTTGTTTAATAATATGGTACGGAAGAGTGACGGATTTTGAATTGCTCATCCAACATGTGTTCATTTTTTTATTTTTATTTTTATTTTTATGTGTTCGTCTTCTCATTGTCCCCACACGTAGGGGTATCATCAAGCAAGCAAGAAATTGTGAACATTCTTTTATGTGTCTGTCTGTGAGCTAGAACATTCAGATTTGGACCACACAAGTCGGCCTTTCCTTTGTTGTTTCGTTTTCTGAGCAGTATTTAGTAATGGCGAGCAAAGCACGCCCTTTCGTTCACAATGATTCTTTCAAGCCAAGCATATGACCATTTTCTCTTCTCGAGTGCTTTCAATCTATGCAGCTTTTGTATTACTCCAACATTGTAATGAGAAGATGCACACTCAAATTACAAAAGGGTTTAAGACAAGCTTGATTCAATTTGATTCAATGGCAAGTCCACTACATATCTTTCCAATGGGCCACGGGTTCAAAATTTCATGACAGCGCAAATGTGTGCATCTTTATATTTATGTAAACTTGGTCAACAGTGCAACCTATTTTTATCAATAATAATGCGAGAATTCATTGTAACCTTAGCCGATAGTGCCACCCCATTAAAAAATATACAGAATGATAAAGCAATAAACTTAAAAATAAGGATTAGAGAAGACCAACTCAACGAGTCCAAGTTAGCGTACCATGGCGGAGTTTTGTCATTTTCTTCTTGTTATTATTGGATTTTGTTTAGTAGTGTCACAAGAATTTCATATATATGTAATATTTAACTCGTATCAAAATACTATCATTCGAAAATTGAATATACAACAAATGCAATAAAAAATAATAATATTACCGCAACCGAATACTAAATATACTGTAAATGCATTTTTTTTATCTTTTCAAATAGAATATTCGATTTTCTTTGTAGCGACTTTGCAAGCCACTACAAACTGTTGCAGTTCCGACCACCATGTCCCGACCAAGGTTTTAAATACCGCTTGCCGATGTCGTTCCGTACTTTTCATTTTACGTATATATCGCTTGTCGATGGGTATCTCGATGGGTATGTCGATGGGTATGCCGATGGATATATTGTTTCGCATATCCTCGAAAAAAGATTTTCGATGGGCATGCCGATGGATATTCGGGAAGTTTAATACCTTAGTCCGACAACATACGATGCAAAAGGCATTTTTCGGCTGCTAAACCACATGAATTATTATAAATATTATGTTTATAGTCAATATAATTTTCTCAGAAAAAATTTAATCGTTTATTTCAAATTTTATTGAAATCTGTAAAGACCAACTATTCATTCATGAATAGTTTCTTAAAAATCCTTCATTTTTGTGGTTTTAATACCAAAACAATATTAATGTTTTGGATGACTAAAAAAAAAAATATTAATGTTTTGGATATTTGGGTCAACGCCCCCTGAGGGAATGAAGTCATATACATTAGACATAATATTTTATGTCGATCGGTTTTAAGAATATTTTTTTCGATGGTTATTATTATTTGCTTCGAAATCAAACTTGTCACACCACTGAGAAAACGACAAGAATCCCAGGGAAGTAACCATGGTCCCACCCCCACGCGATTCCGACTCATCAAACAACAAAGGAACATGCTCGGGTCCCACCAACTCCGAGAGCACATCACAGGCCTTTTCCTTTTTGTGTCAGCGTCGTTTTTGGAAGTTTTCCTTACGATTTTACCCTTCTCTCGCTCTGCTTTGCTAGTCAAGTTCTCCCCCATGAACTAGGATAATATGGTCTTTATGATCAAAAATAATTTTTTTCTGAAATGTTATAAGCTTTTCTATAATATATGAATATATATAAAATAAATATTGTCGTATTGAGATTATGAAGCATGTTGATTCCACAGTTTTACTTTACATTATTCCCTCTCCTTTTTTCACTTGTCTCAAAGAAAGAACATTTCGCAGAGTAAAAAAGCTACACAAAGTTACAGGGCAAATTGGATAGGAATAAGACGGACAAAAGAGAAAAGAAAAATGATATATATATATATATATATATAATATTAACAGGTTTAAATTGCTTGCAAAACAATCCTTTTTTGCAAGTATGTTAAAATTTATTGGTATTTAAATATCTATATGTTGATTGGTAGTACCCCATTCTTTTGGCACAGGCCGGGTTAATTTATCAAATTTATGAAATTGTTATAAATTTCACCATTCATTTTTTTTTATTATTATAGATTTTCGATTAAAATTCTCTCTTGGAGGTTAAAAATATATTTTGTTATTTAATCAATATGATGAGAATTGAGAAGTGAGAAGAAGCCCATGCTGGAAGTTTATAAAATAAGAATCATGAAAAGGAGTTTGGAATTATTAGGCAATGAGTACAAAACAAGAGTCAAACACATAAGGATGGGTTGATAATATATGGATTTGAACCCACTTATCAGATTTTGCTAATTATATTATAAATTATAATTCTTTGCTATTTCTTATGCTTATATGGCTGTGGTATATATATATATATATAATATTGAATTTGTGAATCAAAGTTCTTGCTATTGAAGACCTTAAAAGTTAAAACTAAATAATAGAATTCACGTTCATACACAAGGTCTTCGGTGGTCTTATTATTAGATCTTCGATATTTAGTTTATATCATACACCTATTTAATATATTAAACCATGCATACAAACATAATGATAAGCTAATTACGGTGCTATTATTTGTTAATGCATTATTGTGCACTAATCAGAAAACATTATCAACACTTTACAAATAATACCACCATCCTCTATGATTTGCTTGGAAATGATTTGCCAACATACACATTAATTATATAAAAAAAAAAAAACATACGCCTTTTCTACACCCACCTGATTCAACGAATTCAGAATATAAATTCCGAGAGGATAAATGATATGAGAGAGACTGAAAATCTGCAATTAAATAAGTAAGGACGAATTTTAAAAAAGCGATGAAACTCAAAAATAAATTATCGTAGGTCTGTCAATAAAGCGATTAAACTCAAAAATAAATTTGCGCGATAAATATTCGGTTTTCTCAATTTTCACCTAGCTAATGTATTAATTAGGCGTAATTATATTTTAATATAAACTACTTAACTACAATAACCGAGATGCATATGATTTCAAGAAGCTCGTATTAATATAATAATTACTTATGAGTTAATAAGCTAATAGTTTTTCCATGCATTATTTGTCTTCACACCCTTATCTTTTTATATGATAACTCATCCCAATAATATGACTATTTTTTGTATGCGATGATATCAACCTTACAAAAAAATTGACCATTTTTTGTAACTTTATGATGACCACTATTGTCATGACTCATGATATAGCATTATTAGTGAATAATATATTTAATTAATTGTTTAATTAAATAAAAACAGCTCTCTCGTTTAAGGGTTACACAATTTCCCAACCCCAACGTGCAATTAATGCTTGTACATTGTCATAGATTCAATACTATATGGACCCAACCTTCTATAAACTGTTGTGACATCGAAATCGACACATACATGAATTAAAAATATAATCTTTTTTCTTAGCATAATTTATTTGTCTTTTAGTAATAGTGACATTGGACTAGCCAGCTAAGAAATTGTGCCCCCAAGAACGAAAATGCACCCGTAAATTCAAGGTTCCCCGTTGACCTAATTGCGTTGACCAAATAGAGCATTAGAAGAACTTACCACAAAGATGAGCCAACCAATTTTCTGTGAAAATTTAGCAGTTTCAATGAGACAAACAAAACCCAACAAAACCCTAAACACGCTTCCACAAACCATCTATGAAAACAACAAGAAAACATCATTGGATTTATGGATTTCTTTATTAAATATTTGAATTTATTGGACATTGCTTGGCTTACTTCGATAAATAATTTATTGATTTAATAGGAGTGCTCTTCGCCGAACAAGTTACAAAGACCTGTTATAGAGATAGAGAGTTATCAAGCTGATCGATTTAGTGTAGATAGACACTGAAATAAAAGAGGTAAATCCCCACAAAAGCTTAATTCTAACATTTACAAACACAAAAAACCAAGTGATTAGTGTTTTTTTTTTAATGAAATATATTTCTGATTTGCAATTCAAAAGTTTGTATTTCAGTTCAATATTTACTAATCATCTGATCAAATTAAATACATAAAGTTAGAGGAACAGTATTTTTAAATTTACTAGACAGCTATTAAATTTAAAAATACTGTTCCTCTAACTTTATGTATTTAATTTGATTTACTTTATCTAGAATTTTGTATAAAATTACCTCGTAGGCATAATTATTGAAAATCAAATAATAAATCCACAATATACTAACAAGATGTTAGAAAAGTTTAAAAAACAATTTGTTAAAGATATCACCTTGCAATAACAAATAACAACAAAAAATTAATAAAAAGAGCAATACTTTTAATAGTAATGTTAGATAATTCATATTAAAAAAAAAAAACTATTTACACACTTTGCTTGTATTGAAAAAACAAAAAACAAAATTCAAGCTAAACACATTTAATCTAGAACAAAAAAAGTTGAAAAAACCGAACAAGCAGTCTCTCGAGGAAAGAGCAAAAATAAAACAACAATGGCTAAACTCCACTGTAGACAACGACGAAGCAAGGCAAGATGGCTCTCGGGTTGAACACATAGAGCTCGTCGAGGTTCGAGTATACCCCGGCCGAGCCCGCCACGGAGTCGTAATCCTCCGAGTCGCCATCTACGCCGCTCTCTGAGCTCCTCCGGACCCTCCCAGCGATCACCCGGCACACGAGCATCGCCCTCTTCTCTCCAGCAGCTTCAGCGACGCCGTCGTGCGCCCTCCCACTGGTGGCGGTGGTGAGGATCCCATCGGGCGCGGCGGCGAGGCGGAAGCCGTGGCGGATGAGGGAGCAGACGTGGCAGGCGGGGACGGAGTTGCAGAGGTTGGAGGAGCCGCGGAGGCCGAGAGAGCAGTTGAAGGTGGCGGCGCGGAAGCGCAGTAGCTCGTTGCCGTCGGCCACGCAGCGCGGGGGCGGGGCGCCTGGGAGCCTGGCGGCGGCGCGCGCCTTGACGGAGTCGCGGTGGGCCTCGAAGTTGGCGATGGTGGTCTGCGTGTTGTGGACTTTGAGGATGCGCTCGATCTTGGGGCAGATCGGAGGGCTCTGCTTCTTCAGCCAACTCGACTGGAAGATTATCTCCACTATGTTCTTGCTCGTGTCCTCTCCTCCCAGCTCCGACACTGCTCAAAAATCATCCTTATATATATTGTTATGTGTATATATATAGACATATAGATACATAGATACGCATATGGATATATACCTGCATGCCTAACGGCTTGATGAAGCTCTAGATTCTCGGGCTTCATGAAAATCTCGCCGCAGTCGGGGCACGAGCAGATGGTGCCGCGGAGCGAGGGGTCTCTTGCGAAGCCAAGCACGGGGTCGATCACCATCCGGCACTCGTAGCACCCCGAGAATCTCCTGAACGGCATTCCCCTGAATGAAGACCCCGCCGCGCTCACCGAGGAGCTCGAGGCAGCCGACAGCGAGGACGACGACGTTGAGATGACCCGACTGCTCGACGACGCCGAAGAATCGCCCCCCTGCAGGGCCTGCTCAGGCCGGTGCATGACCTTGGTGTTGTTGCAGAGCGAGCCCGAGCACTTCATCTTCTTGCTCTTCTTGTCGGCCGAGACTGGCTCCGGCTTCTTCTGCTTCTTCTTCTCGACTGTGGCTGGTTGTTCCTGGTGCTTACACGTGAGTATGCCTCTCACAGTCGCCCAAGAGTGTGGCTGCTTCTGCTTCTGCTTCTGGTCCGTCGTCGTCTTCTTGGCCTCTTCGCGGGGCTTGTGCTTGGCGCTCATGGCTTTGCTATGGGGTCTCGGCTTCGCCATTTTCGTCGTCGAAGGCATTGTGTTGTGTTGGTGCTTAGCGTCTTTGTTTTGGGGTTGTAGAGACCTTTATGGCTTTTGTAGGGAAGAGGAAGTGATATTATGTGAGGTTAGGCCGTTAGGGTTTATGACTTTATGAGATTAGTGATTTGTTAAATATTTGTGTATGGTACGTATATAATATTTTAACTAATATGGTATTTTTTGAATGGGGAGTAATGAGGCACTTGTGGCGGGGGACCGCGTCTCAAATTTATTAACTAATTATCGCTTACACAGACGAGTATCGTAATAACAAAAGGACGACTACGACACATTCGAGTTACTAATATCTCGCATCGGAAGATATTTAAGCACAAAGAATATATAGAAAGCAAAATAATCGATCTAAAGATACCCGTATCCATTTTTTCAAATTTAACTAATTTTTTTGTAAAATTCAAAAAATGACTAGAGTTGGTAAATAAACTATTGTTCTACATTCACCAACTTTATTCATCGACACATCTGCCGCCATGGCCACTAACGACTACGGTCACAAGCATATTTAATAAAAAAAGTACGACGGTAGCGAATTGATCACAGCATTTGGCCGTAGAATGACCTGGCCGGCGGATTGGCCAGGTCTAGCCACCGTGTTTCCCCCTCTATATTTAAAATATAGATCCAATGGCCAACTAAATATATACTATATATTATATAATATAATATAATACAGTATTTAATTATGTGGTGTGTTTAATATAGTTTGTACTTGGATTGGGGCTAGTGAAAAAAGAGATATACATGTCCCCGCATTTTGACAAACTATATAGACAGGACAAATCTTTATTGCTCCATGAAATACATGAAATGAAGCTTCTTTCATACCATTTATTATTTATATATTTATTTGTTATTTGTTATTTGCTACTGACATGTTGAGCTAATTTGGCTATTAAAATTTAAAACTGAATATAGTACCGTACGAAATGCAGGTGGGTTATTTATTTGATTACCAAATAATTAGTATGGGTTGGTTCCAACTTCTTGTATCGGTTTCAATAAATTAAAAAGGGCAGTAAAAGTGTTTGTGTGGATAACAATCAAAAGAATACACACTCTATAATTTAAACACTTCTTAAACCTAGCTCAATCTCTTTAATCACACATTAATTAATCATAATGTCCGTACAATTTACCTTATGAGGAGGCGAAATTAAAACATATATATTAGGGTTAATTGCGGCAAAAATACCCACCTTTTGGTCAAATTCTCTGCTGTGTATACAACCTCCGTAAATGGCAGCAAAAGTACCCAAACTTAGCATTTGGGAGTTGACCGAGAATATCTATCTATGTGGCACTCAGCCTTTGCCACGTGACACTTGGCCGCCACGTGGCATGCCACGTTATTATTATTTTATTAAATAATTTTTTTAAAAAAATAAATAATTTTTTTTAATGATTTAAAAAAAACTTTTTAATTTTTTTAAAAAATAAAATTATTTTTCCATAAAAACCAATAATGAATATTTAAATATAATTATTCATTTTAGAAAAGTGGATCAAACGAAATAAATAAAGAAAAAATCTCCGTTCACGGTTCACTCAAGCTCCGCCTCCGATCCGGTTTACGGGTGAAATGAAATCGCTTAATATGTTTAATAATAATAACCAATAATAATCATATGATTATTTAACGATAAATTAAAAAAAAAGAATAATATATAAATAAAAAACATATTAAACAATTATTATTAGGGTTAATTAACGAAATGCCCATTTTGTGCAAACTTTTTAAAAAACTACCCATTATGGGTAGTTTTTTACACACGCAATGGGTAGTTTTTAAAAAGGTTTGACACAAAATGGGTATTTCGTACAATTTCCTTTATTATTATTATAATTATTATTCTAAAATGCAAACACAAAAAATATCATGCAAACAAATAAAAATAATTTTTCATTAAATATAAATATGACTACTATTTTATTTTTTTTGAATAAGTGGTGTGTATATAATTATGTCTTGACTTTTTAAACATTATGTATGTGTTTATTAGTTATTATTATTAAACATATTAAACAATTTTATTCGACGCGTGAACCGGACCGGAAACGGAGTTCAAGTGAACCGTGAGCGGTGAAAATTAATTCGTTCTACCCACTTTTTTAAAAATAAAATTATTACCAATAATGAATATTTAAATTTAAATATTCTTTATTTGTTATTATTAAAAAAATTATTAAAATTAAAAATTAAAAATAATTTTATTTAAAAAATAAAAACAATTTCCTTCAATTTTTTTTTTAATAAAATAATAATTACGTGGCATGCCACGTGGCAAAGACTGATTGCCACATAGATATTCTCGGTCAACTCCCAAATGCTAAGTTTGGGTACTTTTGCCGCTATTTACGGGGGTTGTATACACAACAGAGAATTTGACCAAAGTTTGGGTATTTTTGCCGCAATTAACCTATATTACATATTTACTATCTTATTATTATATATATGTTAATTTTGTGGGAAAAAGGTTATATATTACCGTAATCAACATATTCTAACTCGATCCGTATTTTGAAAACAAGGGTATCAACTTTTGCTTACAAATAATTGCGTGAACATGGGACTTCAAAATCCGGAGTTCCATATTAAAAAAAAAAAAGAATCGGTGTTTCAATTTTGAATTTTTCTAAACATACAATTTGGACCATCTGATCTCGAAATTAAAGAGCGATTTTATATTATTTCTATCAATTAAGTGGTTCAAACATCTCTTTCTCTAATATGTATATACATTATATAATTTTCATATATATATATACACGGGCGGAGCCAAGACTTTAATCAAGAGGGGCAAAAATAATAGGCCATAAATTTCAAAATAAAACGAGACATTGAAACTACTATTATACATTTCATACAACTATTTTTTTTATGAACTTTTGATTTATGAAAATAATTAATTAGGAACTCTATATGATTAGAATTCTCATAAATTTTAAAATAAAACGAGACATTGGAACTACTATTATTCAAAAAAAAAAATTGTAATCATATAAATTATTGCTAAAAAAACTTAAAAATATGTAGAGATTGAGAATTGAACCCAAGGCTATAACTTGGAGGAGCAACAAAATTCCACTACGCTACAATGGCATTTAGTCTACAAATGCTATGTTTATTACTTATATATAAACTTATATAATAATATTAATACATTAAAATAAAAAATAACGAGCTCGGACTAAGTGGGGGCGGTCGCCCCCGCTCCGCCCATATATATATTTATATAATATATATGTCTTAGTTATATAATTGGTGAATGCTTATATATATGCCGAATACATAGTACCCTAACCACCACTGTACCCTAACCACCACTGATATTATTCATACGAAGACACAATGCGATGAATTGTTTGTATATGCTTTAACGTTGCATATCTTGAACATCAATCTAGGCATGTGATTTTGTCGTTTGAGAAGAGCTCTTAAGATGTTGATACTTAAATAGCTCCTTAACAATGAGTTTAGACCACTCTCACACACATCAGAATGAGGTGTATATATTGCCATCATTTTCCTTCTTTTGTTTGTTTTTTTTTTATCCTCATGTTTTAATTTACTTTTTTTAAAAAGGTCATTTAAGCTACCATTTGACAAAAACCAATAAATAATATAAATGGTAAATTGCGGCAATAATCCACAACTTTTGGTCAACAGGGGTTTCAGGTCCACAATCTTTCAAAGTGTTGACAAAAATGCACAACCTGTATTGACCGTGAAAATTATTTGTCCTTCTGGTCCGGACGTAAACTGTTCTCATGTGACATCGTATTATTGTCAAATGGATAGCCATTTGGGCAGGAGATAACAAGTTTAACATTAATTAACATAACCTAAACTGCAATCTATACCGCAATTTACCCTTATGTTAATTAATGTTACACTTGGCACCTCATGTCCAATTGGACTATCCATTTGGCAATAACATGATGCCACACCCACATCAACACAAGTTAACATCATTAACAAAAGGACCAACGAATTTCACGGTCAACGCACGTTGTGCATTTTTACCAACACTTTAAAAAGTTGGGGACTGTGCATTATTGCCGCAATTAAGTGTCTCATTTTCTTATTTGGACATACTTGTCACTTACAAAGAATTTTTTTTTTTCAGAGACTTTAAAACCGAATTGATTTTTTTTATAAATAAAGTAAAACAGTAGCAATTAAAAAAATTACCATGAAAAAATTAATATTGTCATAAAAATCAAATAGCAGATACTACCCACTATTTACTTTAAAAGTAAATGATTTAACAACACATTAACCAATGGTATTGAAGAACCAATGTCAGTTCGGTTCGTAAATTGGCCATTTTGTGAACTACAGCTGTAACCAGTTTAAGTCTCCTTAACTGTTCTAGTTACAGTCACAGTTGTGACTACAGCTGTGAAGGTGCAGAAACCTGCGATCAAAGAAGGTTAAGGATTTATTCGCATATTATTCTGGATTGATTTATTTTCATATCTTATTTAACCTCTTTGGATTCGCACGAAAGTCTCCCAGTGGTTACGGGTTGGTTGCTTACTTCGTGGAACAACTTCTCAACAAACCTCGGAATCACAGGAGATGACTAGGGTTGATATAAATATGAAGAATGCGCATCAGTTCGTCTTTAACCCTTCCAGAGAATAACCTTGCGCTCAGTGTTCATCAAGGTTATCAGCTTACACAGTACGGTGATTTCTTCATCGCTTATTCCTACCTCGGGAGAGGCGTCGACTGCGTTATTGAGAACCAGACTGAAGGAGTCAGTCTAACGTCGACAACATAGCATGGGGATCTTGCTGAGTCCGATTCCAGAAGGGAAGTGACGATCGTCACGTATCGGGACTCTGTCACCAGTTTCAAGACCAAGCTGTTCTACCAGCTATAGCTTCAGGGGGAGTCCTTTACTTTAAGCTATTTTACGTTTGTGTGTAATTGGTGCTTGTAAACAATATTGGTGATTAATCTGGGTGAGTGCCCCGCAGAAGTAGATAGGTATCGAACTGCGTTACCAAAACATCGCGTGTGTTCTTTATTGCTTTCACGTTGTGTTTGGTAATCGCTTTCATAACCTACTAAACTGGTAATCTGACTTTACAATTGGTATCAGAGCTAGGCCACTGAAGAAATCTATCTTTGACTGCAAAGACAGTGGTATATTACAGTCAGATACCTCCATCAACATGGCCTCACGTGATTCCGCCTCCTCTGCAAGACCGCCATTACTTGATGGTACGAACTACAACGTGTGGAAAATGCGCATGAAAGCCTACATCAAGTCTCTTGATTCTCAAGCCTGGATTATTCTTCAAGAAGGATGGACTGAACCAGTAAAGCTTCTAAAAGAATGGTCATCTGAAGATCACGCTGCCTCAACTGCAAACTCGAAGGCACTGAATGCTATCTTCTCCTGCGTGGACGAACACCAGTTCACTCTAATATGTGTCTACGAAATTGCTAAAGAGGCATGGGATTGTCTTGAAAATCTTCATGAAGGAACAGTGGTTGTTCGTGATTCAAAGCTGCAGATGCTCACCTCAAGATTTGAATTTCTCAGAATGGCTGAAGATGCAACTATAGCTGACTTTCACGAGCAACTCAAACAGATCTCCAATCAAGCTCATCAACTGGGGAAACCATACTCCGAACTGGATCTCGTCAGAAAGACTCTCAGATCTCTAGCAAAAAGATTTCGTCCAAAGATTGCGGCTATTGAAGAAGCAAAAGATGTGAAGACCATCAAACTGGACCAGCTTATTGGATCTCTCCAAACCTATGAGATGAGTCTGACCGAAGAAGAAAGAGGTACAGGAGCAGGAGTCGCTTTTAAAAGCACAACTGAAGATCTCTCAAAAAACTCTTCAGCTGGCACCCCCACTTCTCAGCCGGAAGAAAATGTGGATGATCTTGCACTTCTCACCAAAAACTTTGGCAGAATGTTGAAGCAATTTCAAAAACGCCCCTCGTACAAAAAAGGAAGTAGCTCTAACTCAAACTACAGCTCTGAAAAGTCTCGCAATAATTCTGACAAGTCAGCTACAACTAAACTGACAGAACAGGATCAGAAAATATCCGAATTCACTCTTGCCATGAAGAAGTTTAATTCAGGAAAATCTAAGCTAGATGAAATTCTCCATGGAAGTCAAAAATCTGGAAATAGATCAGGCTTAGGTTTCTCAAAATCTGCAAGATCTACCTCAGCATCAAAAACAGTCTTCGTCAAAGCTGCAGCTGTAAGTACTGTGCCCTCCTCAGTTCGTTCAAGTCTCAAACGCAATCATCATCAGTCAACATCTAGAGCAGTATCTTCTATGAGCAACTTTAACAAGAAACACGGCCTTGTCCTTGGTCACGACAAAATCTCCAAAACTACAAAGGAATTCAAGTGTGAGTTCTGTTTCTCTCGTGGTCATATCAACGCTCAATGCATGAAGCTCTTCAAATGTCTTATGGAAGGAAGAAACTCGCCAGCTATAGCTCACACTGCATCTTCTATTCTAAAATCAAGATCAAAGTGGACCCCTATTTTCAGAAGGATGTGGGTCCCAAAACGTAGCTTCACGTGTCTCATGGCTCGCAAACTGTTCAGATCTCCTCTTGATGATGCTTGGTACTTTGATAGTGGCTGTTCCAGACACATGACTGGAAGGAAACGTCTTCTCAAGAACTATCGTGAAAGCCGAGAAGGGAAGGTGACCTTTGGTGATGGTCAACGCAGCCTGGTTCTTGGAAAAGGTGACCTTGACTCTACTGGTCTTAAAACAGTCAAGGATGTTCTTCTCGTAGAGGACCTGAAGGCAAACCTCCTGAGCGTCAGCCACCTGTGCGATGATGGAAATAATGTCCTCTTCACTGTCGATGACTGCTCAGTTATTGATGTCAAAACTAGAGATGTAGTCATGAAGGGATTCAGGTCTTCAGACAACTGCTATCTTCTCACGAAGGACATTACGTGCCTGAGAACAATGCTGGACACATGGACAAAGTGGCACGCCAAACTTGGTCACATAAATGGTCGGCAAATGTTCAACCTTGCTAAAGTGGACGCTGTCAGAGGACTTCCTGTTCTTCACAAGCAACATGATCATGTGTGTGGACCATGTCAATTGGGAAAACAACACAAATCTGCTCACAAAGTTGTACAACATATAACTACCAGTCGTGTTCTCGAACTTCTCCATATGGATCTGATAGGTCCTACCCGTATTACAAGTTCTGGTGGCAAAAGGTACATCTTTGTGTGTGTTGATGACTTCTCGAGATTTACGTGGGTCAGATTTCTGACTGACAAATCAGAAACCTTCGGCGTCTTTCAAACTCTGTGCATTCAAGTCCAAGCTGAAAAAGGAGAAACCATTGGCAAGATCATCAGAATCAGAAGCGATCACGGAAAGGAATTCGAAAACAAGTCATTCTCTGACTTTTGCGAGGCTCAAGGAATTCTTCACGAGTTCTCGGCTCCTATAACTCCCCAGCAGAACGGCATAGTTGAACGAAAGAATCGCACTCTTCAAGAGATGGCTAGAGTCATGATGAATGCCAAAGAGCTGAATCCTAAATGGTGGGCTGAAGCTGTTAACACAGCTTGTCATACTATAAACAGAGTATATTTTCGTCCTCAAACGGAACAGACTCCATATGAAATTTGGAACGGAAAAAAGCCCGACATCTCATACTTTCACATATTTGGGAGTAAGTGCTATATTCTCAATGATAGAAGTCCGGTTACTAAGTTTGGAGCCAAAAGTGATGAAGGAACTTTTCTTGGATATTCTCCAAATAGCCGAGCTTATCGAGTCTACAATAAGAGAACCAAAGTTATCATAGAATCTATAAATGTTAAAGTGGATGACAGCATCGAAGAAGCTCAGATTCAAGAATTGACTAACTGTTCTCCATCGCAAAACAGTGACGAGCTGTTTCCCACAACCACAGACACAACTCCAGCTCATAGCACATCAGCCAACTCGATAACCTCAACATCTCAAGCTCCAGTTGCAGCTGCAGCTTCTGAGATGTGTACCACCAGTCAGAATGCAAACGACCCTGATCATGATTCTGACGAAGACATCACCACCAGACGAACCTCTAGAGTCACCAAAAATCATCCTCCTGATCAAGTCATTGGGGAAGTTTCTGAACTAAGAAGAACCAGGAACAAGGATCGTCCCAATTATCGAGATCTAGCAGGACTCGCCTGCTTCACTTCAAAACTAGAGCCAAAGAATGTGACTACAGCTCTTACAGATGAGTACTGGATAAATGCCATGCAGGAGGAGCTCAATCAATTTCAACGAAATGATGTCTGGACTCTAGTAGAAAGACCAAGTGGGGTAAATATCATTGGAACAAAGTGGATCTTCAAGAACAAAACAGATTCGGATGGTAATGTTATCAAAAACAAAGCCCGACTTGTTGCTCAAGGCTACACACAAGTTGAAGGAGTGGACTTTGATGAAACCTTTGCTCCTGTGGCACGCCTGGAATCCATCCGCCTCCTTCTTGCTATTTCTTGCAGCCTCAACTTCCAACTTCATCAGATGGATGTGAAGAGTGCCTTTCTCAATGGAGTAATAAATGAAGAAGTATATGTCGCTCAACCTCACGGATTTGAAGATCCTTATTTACCTCACTATGTATACCGATTGAAGAAAGCTCTTTATGGACTCAAGCAAGCTCCAAGAGCCTGGTATGATCGTCTCACCTCTCATCTAATTCAATCTGGTTATGTTCGTGGTGGTGCTGACAAAACTCTCTTCATTCTCCGTAATAATTCTCACACTATGTTGGCTCAAATCTACGTTGACGATATTGTTTTCGAATCTACCTCTGAGTCCATGGTCAAAGAGTTTGTCACGATGATGGAAAAGGAGTTTGAGATGATTATGGTAGGTAGTCTATCGATGTTTCTTGGTCTCCAAATCAAACAGCTTCATGAAGGGATGTTCATTTCTCAAGCAAAATATGCCAAAGCTCTCTGTAAGAAATTTGGTATTGACAAGACCCGTAGTGTTCGAACTCCAATGGGGACCACTGAGAAATTATCCAAGGATGAAGACGGAATTCCTGTTGATCAGAAGTTATACAGGAGTATGATTGGCAGTCTCCTCTATCTCACAGCCAGCAGACCTGACATTTGTCAAAGTGTTGGGGTCTGTGCTCGCTACCAAGCCAACCCAATGGAATCTCATCTGACTGCAGTCAAACGAGTAATCAGGTACATCTCTTGTACTATTGAGTATGGTTTGTGGTATTCAAAGGATTCCTCTACTTGTCTTCTAGGATATAGTGATGCAGATTGGGCTGGAAGTGCTGATGATCGTAAGAGTACTTCTGGATGATGCTTTTACATCGGCACCAATCTCGTCTCATGGTTCAGTAAGAAACAGAATTCTATAGCTCTCTCTACAGCTGAAGCTGAATATATAGCTGCAGGCAGTGGGTGCACACAACTTCTGTGGATGAAGCAGATGCTAAAGGATTATGGAATCAGTCAACAGAGTCTCACTCTTCTATGTGATAACCAGAGTGCAATTTGCATTTCAAAGAATCCTGTTCAACACTCTCGCACAAAGCATATTGACATACGTCACCACTTCATTCGTGAACTGGTTGAAGACAAAACTTTAGCTCTGGAACATGTGGCTACAGCTATTCAACTGGCAGATATTTTTACAAAAGCCACTGGACTCAACTCGCTTTGAAGATCTTCGAAGCAAGTTGGGTATTTGCCGTCTCTGAGATCATCAAAAATCAAGTCAGTTGTGTTCAGATTTACCGTAAGCAAGGGGTTTCTTAATTTGTGAGTTTTATTCTTCTAAACTACCAATTGATTTCCTATGAGCTTTCTATTTGAAAAAGATAACTGACTTGATCCATGAGTTTGAAAATTCCCCAAACTCATACAAAATCGGGTACACGAGAATTGTGGTCCGACATTGGTGGCTTAAGTACTTCATATAAGCACGTGCGTGGTCTACTATGGGCTTTGACTTCCTAAGTTCATGTTTGTTCACCCATGTGTTCTCTGTTTGACCATGACAACTGCTCGACTTCGTCAGACTTCAAAATCCCTAAACTCGTGGGTATTTGAATTCGCTTAAGAGGAAAGAGTCTTCATCACGTCTTGGGTCAGCTACAGCTGCCACATGTCACCTCGAGAGAAATCCAACGTTCACTTCATGCACATCATGACTTCAACGGTTCAGTTTCACCACGGATTTAAAATTCCCTCTACGTCGCTCTTGGCTTGAATACTTACGAGATTTCTCTCTCTCTCAAATGGACCCACACCAAACACCCACAACATCCCCGAAATCATCTTCGTCCTCCGACTCTCTCCCCGCACATCCCATCCGTCCGGAATACCTCAAGAGGCTTCGTCGGCGACTTCGTTCAGGCCGACCACAGTGGGCTCCTCACAGTCATTCGGGATTTCAGTATCAAGGGAAGCTTCGCTCTGTCAAACCCAAGACCTACATTCGCGATCGCCAGCGACTCCTTGCCCAGGGTGCAAAGGAGATTCCGGTTCCCTCTCGCTCCAACGACACTTCGCCTGACCCAAGTCCAGAGCCTTCAATCAATATGGGTGATTCTAAGGGTGCCTCTTTCAAGACTCCCCAAGAAAGTCACGACGTTGATGATTCTCCCTCAGAAGTCTCCTCTAAGGCTCCTCCACTCCCGTCATCTCCGACCATGGTCATCGACGATACCACACCGTCTCCTCAAGAGGGCTCTGGGGCTACTGCTCCTCTAGGACTATCTCCAACTCCAGCTGCACCCACAGGAAATACGGCCACACCTGACGAACCCCAGCTCCAACACAGTGATGAGAGTCTTGCTCCGTTGTTCTCCTATCCACCTGAAGCTACAGCTCCTCCAACTGGTACTGTTCAGGAGGATCTCATCTCTGCAGCTGTACCTACTCAGTCCAAGAAGAGGCCTCTATCTCCTCCACCAGTTAGGAGAAATCTGAGAACACGAAGACAGGGGGAGCAAGTTCTCCAAGAAAGGTCTTCCATGACACCAACTCCAGTAATTCAGGTGTTCTCATCCCAAGAGACTGCTCCTCCTTCATCAGCTGATGTTCCCCCTCATCCTACATCTAACTCAACTGTAAAACCGGGGCCCGCAGTGAAGAAGTCAGTCCCGAAGAAGAAAAAGGCATCCATCAAGACCTCCAAGAAAGCTGCAGCTGCTTCTACTAAGACAACTACAGCTCACGCTGCAGTGGAGCCTGAGACCTCCACTCTTCCAAGCGATGCTCCTGCCAGCGTGGATCATGTCTCCCCTGTGGATCCGTCTCTTGCCTTCTCAGATGCGTTTCTCAATTCTTCCAGCGCTGACCGATGGAAAGAACTTGGTTGCAAGAGCTTTACTGACGAGGGATTTTTCCAGGAGAATTTCTTCAACAAGAAGAACTGGCGTGAGTTCTTGGCTACTCGGGGGCTTCTTAAACTGGCAACCTGTCCTCGAAAAGTTTATGATACTCTGGTCAGAGAATTTTACTGCAACTTGGACGACGGATTTGATGTAGAGTCCTCAGCTTGGTTCAATCTAGTCTACGTGAGGAGGACCATCTGCAGCTTCTCCACAGCTGTCATCAGAAGTCATCTTGACCTTCCTGTGCACCATGTCTACATTGATTTAGACACCGATGATCGCCTTCAAGACCTAAATCTTATCACTACAGTCCTCACTTTTGGGGGTCTTCGCTCCTGGGAAGGTTCGTTCTTCTCCTCCTCCAAACTGACCAAGAGGAACTTCTGTCTCTACAAGCTAGTCACCCAAAACCTATTGCCCTCATCCAACAATATACGGGTGTACAAAAGGGTTGCGGTGCTCATGTATGCGATCCTTGAGAAGCTGCCTGTGGACTTTGCCGGGCTGATCATGGAGAACATCCTGCAAGCTACAGCTCCAACCAGAGACTCTTCTCTGCATCTTCCGCACCCAGCGCTGATCAGCTCCATCCTTGAGAGTCAACTCGGGAAATTTCCTCCTAATGAGCTCTCCCACGCCACTCATGCAATTACGTTCCAACGAGCTGATTCAAAATGGGAGGATCTCATTGAGGGTTACAATGAGAACACTCAGATCCCGGGTATTTCTTCTACAGGTGTCTCTTCTCCACAAGCTTCAACTGCAGCTCCTTCCACAGGCAAAGCTCCTGCGTCAGCTGCAGCCACTTCTTCTGCTAAGCCGCCAGTACCTCCCAAAGGGCCATCATTGGAAAACTTTTGCGCTTCTTTCTCTCCTCCTCCTAGTTCCTCGGTTCCAACATCTTCTCTGAATCTGGAGGAAGAATTTTCAATGGACAAGCTCTCACTGGAACTTCATTCGATGTTCCAAAGCATGGGAATTCTGCAAGCCACTCAGCTCTCTAGCACTCATCAGGCTAATGTGCTCCTACAAAGGTTTAGCACTCTGCAGAAGTACATGGCGAAGGCTCCTAGGACTTCATCGTCTGGCTCTGCCACTCCCACAGCAACTGCAGCTGCAACTGTACCTGCTGTGCCTCAGGATGATCATCCCTCGAAGTCCGATCAGCATGAAGGACCTGTCCCGCCTAACGCCCCTCCGTGATCTACCTTTGTCATTTTATGATCAATAGGGGGAGAAGTGTTGTATGTGTGTGTTATTGTTTTAGTTGTAAAGACAATTTGCGTTACATTACATTGCTTTTCATTGAACTCGATTAACAGTTTGGGCCGCGTTTTGGCAACTGTTAAAAAATGTAATAGCTAGGTGGTTTGTTCTTCATCGTGCCAGTGACGTAGCCAATGTCCATCAAGACTACTGTCAGAAGTTCTTTCAGAAAATCACCTGCTAGTCTCGCATTTCACACACATGGGATAGGTCAGTATTTTCCAGTTTCTGCTTAACCTTAATCCTGATGATTGATGAATAGGATTGATTCAAGAAATGCCAAAGGGGGAGATTGAAGAACCAATGTCAGTTCGGTTCGTAAATTGGCCATTTTGTGAACTACAGCTGTAACCAGTTTAAGTCTCCTTAACTGTTCTAGTTACAGTCACAGTTGTGACTACAGCTGTGAAGGTGCAGAAACCTGCGATCAAAGAAGGTTAAGGATTTATTCGCATATTATTCTGGATTGATTTATTTTCATATCTTATTTAACCTCTTTGGATTCGCACGAAAGTCTCCCAGTGGTTACGGGTTGGTTGCTTACTTCGTGGAACAACTTCTCAACAAACCTCGGAATCACAGGAGATGACTAGGGTTGATTTAAATATGAAGAATGCGCATCAGTTCGTCTTTAACCCTTCCAGAGAATAACCTTGCGCTCAGTGTTCATCAAGGTTATCAGCTTACACAGTACGGTGATTTCTTCATCGCTTATTCCTACCTCGGGAGAGGCGTCGACTGCGTTATTGAGAACCAGACTGAAGGAGTCAGTCTAACGTCGACAACATAGCAAGGGGATCTTGCTGAGTTCGATTCCAGAAGGGAAGTGACGATCGTCACGTATCGGGACTCTGTCACCAGTTTCAAGACCAAGCTGTTCTACCAGCTATAGCTTCAGGGGGAGTCCTTTACTTTAAGCTATTTTACGTTTGTGTGTAATTGATGCTTGTAAACAATATTGGTGATTAATCTGGGTGAGTGCCCCGCAGAAATAGATAGGTATCGAACTGCGTTACCAAAACATCGCGTGTGTTCTTTATTGCTTTCACGTTGTGTTTGGTAATCGCTTTCATAACCTACTAAACCGGTAATCTGACTTTACAGGTATAAACTGAAAAAAGCTAGGTTAATTTATTTAATGTGCTTCTAAATAATTTTGAATTTTTTATATATAATATAATTTATATGGCTACATACATGTATTAATTCAAATATATAAACCTATACTATATTCAAGCGAGTGTTCTGCTGGTGGGTAGGGTCAAGAATCTACGTAGAGTATTATTTTATTTCCTTCTCTTTTTTTATAGTTTTATATATTTCTTTATTTATTAATACAGCTTTAGATTTACATTGTCTATTTAACCGAAAATTAGAATTCAAGATTTTTTAAATTAGATTTTGAAATCAGAACTCGACACACGTGTATCTTACCCTTTTAAGAGTATGTATTTCCTAAAAAGTAAAAGGTATTACCTAAATATACTTGGATACACATACTACACTTCAACACGATTGCTTTTATGTTTTTGTTTCTTTTAATGTCTTTTTTTTTTAACCAAGAAGAAATTTATTAGGCTAAAATAGAGGAATAATCCCTTAAAATGTCGGTTACAAGCCACTCGAGGCAATCAATTGACGACAAATTTGAAATAAGGCCCGAAAGGCGGCGTTTAGCAACACTATTGGCAACACAATGGTATAAACTCTTTTAATGTTGTAGAGTATTTATCTTGAAAGAAATAATTTCATTATCATCATTAAATGTATGAACATGTGATAATAAGTAAGCTAGTTTTTTTTTGTCTAATATAATACACCGTTATGTTATGATCTTAAAACATTACTCTTGGGGTGAAAATCGCTTTGCAACAATCACGGCGTCACACGTGGCAACGCCGAGTTTAGAAAGTGTTTTCCTAGGTGCAAAATAGGCTGTATGCTTCCGTTAATATCTTATGCGAAATGATAAGCAACTGAAAGAGATGAGATAAAAATAAGTTAAGTAAACTAGTGTATAATTTCCTTCATCTCTGTGATTATATTGCTTTTCTTGTACAAGAATAATGAAGAAAACAAGTACAATCTTAGATTCTTTAGTAAAACAATGGTTGAGGAAAAGAGAATGTTCTAGGAATTGATGATGATACTTTTTTATTAGTGAATGTCTTTTTCAATTGGCTATCCTTGTCCTTTTGAATGACATATCATACTATTTATAGACATGTATTTGGGCCTATTAATGGGCTCTTATTACAAGAAATAACAAAAAACCTTAATCTAGTGGTCCCAATTTGTTTAGTTCGACCTGGGTCCTACGGAATTATGTCGGATATGTGAGAGCATCTTCGTGCGGGTGAGTCTTTGATTGTTGTCTTATGAGCTTCGGATGATTCCTCCTTGCTCATTTGCTATCGTCCTAATCCTTGGACGGTCGATTGTGTTCCATCGGACGAGATCTTAGGCTCCCGAGTCGGTCCATTTCGACTCAGACCAATTCGATCGGAAACTTGGTCATCGAGGCGTCGTCTTGTGCGCGTGTGGTGCTTCCCCTTGTTTGTCTCCTTGTGGCTTGCATGGCTTTGGCCAAAATCCGGGTATTGATCTTTTGGTCCTTAAACCGAAATCGACCCAAACAATTATCAATATAATTAGATCAAGGATAAAAATTATGATTTAAGGGACCATCAATGATTATTTAACCCATCACGTAATTTAAAGGAATTTGGGGTGAAAATACTCGAGTTGGAAAATATGTCGCACTTTAATCTCCGAATTGTAAAATCTACGGTAATAATCCTTAATGTTAGGGATCATTGACACATATTTTCTTACGCTAGAGATTATTATCGTAGATTTTTTCAACCAGAGATTAAAGTGTGACAAATGTTTTCACTCGAGTATCTTCGTTGCAATCTTCCCTTCAATATATAACCCAAAGAGCAATTTAAAATATGTTTCTTCCAAGCCCGATGCGGCATATCTATAGTATTCTCTTGGTTTTTTGTTTAGGTCATCAAAATAGAAATAAAAGATTGAGTGAGTAGTGAGAATGAAACGGTGATAGTGAATTTTGATATGTATTATGTCTATATGATTTGTTAAGAGTATTTTAGTCCATAATATACAATCACGTACAATTTATGACATATAGAGAGTGAATTTTTACTCGTATTATTTATTTATTTATTTATTTATAATTTATGAACATGAAGTTATGGTAGAGATTGATAGTGTAAATTCAAAGCCCGATGCAAAGTGTTTTGGGGTAAGCAATAATGGTGCACCAATATTAAGGTGACATTATATAATAATAACTCACTAATTACACAATTATGGGGAAAAGCTGCTACAACGATTCCTTTTGCCTCTGAATCACGCGATACCTTATGACATCGAATAAATTAAAGCATCTGCTTTATAATACTTAATGATAATGTTAAATCTCTATGATTCATGACTAATCATTTTTCAAGCATAGCCGTTACATCAATTAACGTATTGAATTTTAACTCACTTTAAGATACTTCAAAGTGCATGTTTTTGCTCCTCTTGAAATCTCGTATTAATTATTTCCAATATAGCAAATGATTTTTTGTTTTTATTCCACATGACTCATGAGTTGAAATGATTGATAACTTGTTTTAAGAACTTTACATACGGGGTTTCATTTTTTTTTAAGGCATTAATGCAAAGTATAAAATACTTTACCCAGAGTGAGAGGGGAGACAATTTGTATTTCTTCGTGTCAGTTATTAAACATTTTTTCTTTTACATATTTTTAACTCCATTAACATATTTATGTATTTTAAAAGGGATAATAGCGGCATAAGTCCTCAACCTTTACTCAACTGGGGCGGCATAGCCCCAACCTCATTTAATAGCGGTATAAGTACCAAAAGATGATTTCCGTCCATATTTGACTAACGGAAGTAGTCAACGTTTGCCTGGTCAGCTTCTCGTCAACGTGGACACCACGTAATCCGACATGTCACCATACATGTCATCCTCGCGTCATCAAATTTAATGCAAAATTAATGGCGATTGCATTAAATTTGATGACGCGAGGATGACGTGTATGGTGACATGTTGGATTACGTGGCGTCCATGTTGATGAGAAGCTGATCACGCAAACGTTGACTACTTTCGTTAGTCAAATATGGACGGAAATCATCTTTTGGTACTTATACCGCTATTAAATGGGGTTGGGGCTATGCCGCCCCAGTTGAGTAAAGGTTGAGGACTTATGCCGCTATTATCCCATTTTAAAATGATAAATCAGTGAATGTGCACTCATTTCACTTGATTTCTTTCATTAGATTATCTAAGATTTTAAAATTTACTAACACTTGTTTATATTTTACGACGTAAATATTGTTGATGTACAAATTCGTCATTATTTAATATGACATAAAGTGCTAAAGTTGTGAATTAATTAAATTTACAAACAAAGGCAAAAAAGGCTTTAAAGAAATAAATCGATATTCGCAAAAGCCCAATTGAGAAGCCCAATGAAAATCTCAATCATACCAAAGCCAACGGATACAAGACCACTCGGCCCAAAGAGCCCAAAGGCCCAATATCCATACGACATCAATCCAGAAAGACGAGGGTAGAATTGTCATATTCTCTACCCGGCACCCCACTTCAAATCCAAGCGGAAGACTAGGAGCACGGAGTCAAGCCTCCAACGAGCATAATTCAAACACGACGACGAGAACGAAGTCGCGGGACACGTGTAGCCAGATCGTCCATTCAGTCCGGTCAGCGCGGAGAGAAGACCCATGATTCCTGGAAGACCAGCGGGAAGAATTGAAGCCTATAAATACCAAGCTCAAGCTCAGATCAACACACATGCATACTTACAACTCTGAGTTGGCCTCCCTAGGAGTTCGACGAAGAAGACGAAGAAATGAACTTCGGGACACCTTCAATGGCAAACACAGAGCTTGTCTCTCTAAAGCTCGAGCTTTTCTCTCTCTAAAATTTGAAAATGATATTCGAATGCATAAATAGAGTATATATAAAAGAAAGAGAAATGAGCAGTTACCTTCGATTAGACGTGCGACGGGTTGAAGCTGAAGAGACGTTCCCATTTAAGGCGAAACACTCGAGTATTTATACTCGAAAAATTGTCGCTGATCCTAGGGTTAGGGTTTCCTCAAAAAACGCAACAAACCTCATCCTACGGTTGAGATCTGCGAGCTATCCGGCGACACGTCAGCATGAGAGCTGTGTCAGGAGAATGTGAAGAGTTTATTCTCTTCGAACTCCGCAAATTGGGACGCGTGTTGTAACCGTTCCCGCCCAAAATTTGAAGCGACGGTTACAGCTTCAAAATCCTATCCGTCCACCATATCTCGAAATTATCCAAAATCCTGCCCGGATTATGCAGATTTGCGGCAAAAGTTACAAATTTAATTAATCCTATCCTGCACGAATTTTACATGATTTCATCGAGTAAATACTATAAAATTTACTTCGTATTTTTTATAGTAGGGGGCTAACTGTTGATGTACAAATTCGTCATTATTTAATATGACATAAAGTGTTAAAGTTGTGAATTAATTAAATTTACAAAAAAAAGGCAAAAGGCTTTAAAGAAATAAATCGATATTCGCAAAAGCCAAATTGAGAAGCCCAGTGAAAATCTCAATCATACCAAAGCCAACGGATACAAGACCACTCGGCCCAAAGAGCCCAAAGGCCCAATATCCATACGACATCAATCCAGAAAGACGAGGGTAGAATTGTCATATTCTCTACCCGGCACCTCACTTCAAATCCAAGCGGAAGACTAGGAGCACGGAGTCAAGCCTCCAACGGGCATAATTCAAACATGACGACGAGAACGAAGTCGCGGGACACGTGTAGCAAGATCGTCCATTCAGTCCGGTCAGCGCGGAGAGAAGACCCATGATTCCTGGAAGACCAACGGGAAGAATTGAAACCTATAAATACCAAGCTCAAGCTCAGATCAACACACACGCATACTTACAACTCTGAGAGAATAAATCGAAAAGCTTCTACCCGGCATTTTTGCTCACTTTGAGATTTTGTTGTATTCTTTCCTTCTTTCCTATTCGTTTCCACTTCTAGGCGTGATTTTGCTGTCTGTAGCTATCCGTCTATGTCAATTGTCGCAATAAACTAACATAGGAAGTAGTCAACTACCGCCTTGGGACGAACCTCTATAAAAAATCCCTCGTCTCATTTATATTGCTTTTATATATATACATATATCGTGAGTGAATCGAGAGCTTGCAACGTGAGAGATCGAACTCCACCAAATTGTCTTATTCAAAAATATCATACGCTCACAAGTCACACTTGACTGTTTGAGGTAGGAAACCACGTCAACAAATATTAGAATAAAAAATATAAATTTCATATATAACTAGTACTAAAAAAATGTAATAACCAATGTATAATGTATAAAAATATAACTTTTTGCTCCTTGATTGAGTACTATTGTGTTATTATGTTCGTGTCGTGTTCACTCGTTATTTAATCGTGTAAATCGTGTTCGACATAGTTAGACTCATATTTATTTATGGTAAACACAAACCCCCTTAAATCATGCTATAACCGCTTTGTGTTTCGTGTCCGACCCCAAATTGTCACCTTAATTGTCACTTAGATCATGCTATAGCGAGGGTATTGTTGTGTGAAATAGTCTCACGGACAATATACTATGACTATAGCAACGAGAAAGCTATATAGGTGTATGCTTTAAGCCTTTTGATTGGCTCATGAGCAATAACAGTTCACTAACAAGATAACCTGATAGTGCTTATTAGAGTGCAAGATTAAAGAATGCACAAGATATATTGTGAGAGAGAACTTTTCCAAAACATTTTTACAAACAATTATTTGTAGCTAAGTTGTTTTACTTATTTGGGCGGTAATTGAGAGTATGAAACCTTCAATCCTGTAATCGTACAGATTACAGAATAGTAATAACAAGTTTTGTGGATGTACATTGATCGTTCAGTTAAAGACCGGTCTTTACCTTTAACTTTCGAATGCTCAACCCCAAAAATTAACGTCACCGCTCCAAAAAAAATAATATGCCACACTCTATTTTCTTTTCAAAATTTCACTGACATAAGTCCTAATCTTTCTAACTAAACACGAAATTACACGTGACTATCTGTAAACATTTCTTTAAAACTTTGAACTTTCATAACATAAATGTTCTATTGTATAATTTTTTTCTTATACAAACTAAAAACCCTGCATGAATGATAGCTTTTTGTTAACAAAAATAATAATGCCGATAGTAACTATACTAACTCTCTAAGAAGTCCAACAAGCCCACAAATACCAATGATGGGCCATATCTGAGCTGAGTGAGCCCAACGTGTAAATGGGCCCAAAGGCCCATCTAAAAGTCCATCAATAGCGCCAAAGCGAGCTTCGTTTAAACCTCTGAAAACTCAAAATTTTCCCTCTCCTCTCTCTCTCCACTTTTTTTTTTTTTTTTGGTGGAGTGACAATCGCCATTTCTGAGCTTCGGAGAATTCGCTCTCATGGTTTTTTGAGATTCAAGCTTGACCAGAGACCCTGATTTTGCCCTAGCTCTTCGTCTTCGTCACTCCGTGGAGCCTCGAAACCCTAGATGCCCACTCTCGGAGTAGGTGGATCTAAGCGCCTCGTAGGGGATTCAGACTCGTCGGCGCAGACATGCCGGTGAGCTCCGGCCATGGACAGGAAGGCTGACCTTCCCACGAAATCCGTGCCGGTCCGTCCGATCAACCCCGACTCCAATTCTTCTTCTTCGTCTTCCCCGTCGTCCCCTTCACAGGACTTTATCCGGAATGTTCGGGCCGCTTTCAAGCGGCATCGACCCCTCGGTAAATCTCTACTTTTTTTCTCTTGCGGCTTCAGTTCTCGGAGGAATTCCACGGATAATTGGTGGCATTTTGTTAGAGATTTGCTTTCTGTGTTGACGCCATTTTTTGTCCTTAACTTCTCTTCCATGCTTATGCTGTGGGAATTTTCAGGAGTAATGCAGTCGAATAGCTTAGGGCCTCGCCGTAGTGTAGCTCCTCAGCGGAAAGTAGGTTTGACATCGAGTGTGGGTCCAGTCGGTGATGATATGAATCATCAGGACACGGGTCAAGGTGATTGTAGAGTCGATGACTCGATCACGCGGATAAAGAACGCGGCCAATGCAGTCAAGGAATCTCAAGAGGACTCGATTACGCTGCCTTCCATTTCCGGCACTATAACTAAAGCTTTCGACTTTGAGCAGAGAGATCAAATTAAGCCCCTTGCAGATGGTAAGGACAACAATCCGAAGCCTCACATCATTGATGGCCAAAAGAAGGTCCAGTTTTCAGTCGCAAGCAAGGCTGTTTCACATGGTAATACTCGTTTTGTTCGTCCAATTTAACGTTTTTTTTTAATGTATTTTACTGTATCATTGCGAATCTTGTATATATTTTCCTCTTATAAATGCAGGGGCCGATAATCGTATGGCCAGTGGATTGGAGAATTTATCATCTCATATGAGCTCACTTGCATTGACAGAAATGGATTGGGTCACAAGTAATCAAGGTGAAGCATCGACTGTCATCAATAATGAGACCAAGCATCAGAATGTTCATAGCATGGAAACCGATGTCACGTCGAGATCCGACGCTGGTTCTTCTTTGTTGGCGAAGAGAACATCAGCAGTTCAGGATCGGTTGCACCAATTCAGAAACTTCTTAAGTCAGCCTAACACTCATTCTTCAGTAGCGGGGCCCTCGTGTGCCACAACAACGTCAGTCCATTCAACTTCGGCACCGATGCTCAATCAGACGACCTTCTGCCCCCACATGCATAGCAACTCTCATATCGATGCCCAACCCATCACTGCGGGGAAAGTAACAGCAGGGAAATCGTGTTTGAATGACCAGATTTCCACTGCAGCGAACACGTCCTCCTCTGCAGTTGATACCCAAATGCCGGTTAAGGAATGTGAAAACTCCAAGAAAGGAAGCAGGGTTTCTCGGGAAGCTTCTCTCCCTGACGGGAAAAGATTAGCCGATGAAGGCAATTTCCAATCGTTGCCTCCACCGTCAAAGAGTTTGTTATCTGATGTGAAGACTGAGCCTTCTAGATCAGACAAACAAGACAAGATTACAAGTGGCAAAGGTCCATCTGCGCCTCGCAAAAGGAGCCATGATCCGGACATGTTTTATAAAGTCAACGGGAAGCTTTATCAAAGGCTGGGCAAGATCGGCAGTGGAGGAAGTAGTGAGGTCCACAAAGTCATCTCGTCGGATTGCACGATCTACGCGCTCAAAAAGATTAAGCTCAAAGGACGCGATTACGCCACCGCTTACGGATTTTGCCAGGAAATCGAGTATCTAAATAGATTGAAAGGAAAACATAATATTATACAGCTTGTAGACTACGAGGTACTCCCATGGAGAATTCGTTCATCCTTTTACTTTCGGCAACGCTCTTATCCTGTTTATTATCTTCTTTTCCCTTTTTCTAAATTTAATTCCGGTAATTGGTTTTTGTTTCTAAGGTGACGGATCGAGCGCTGCTCCAGGAAGTCTTAAATGGTTCCATGAATAACAAAGATGGTCGAGTCAAAGACGATGGTTACATATACATGGTTCTCGAATACGGTGAAATTGATTTGGCACACATGCTGTCGCAGAAGTGGAAAGAGTTGGATGGCTCCAACAAGACCATAGACGAAAATTGGCTCCGGTTTTACTGGCAGGTTCTAATTCTGCATCATTTCTCTCCACAATATTTGTGATACGGGCTACTTAGTGATAGAAACCCGAAGCAAAATTAAATGGAAGATATAGGCCTCGGGAACTTTTAATAATTGCAAGGATTCAGTAAAACCTTTTTGGTCTAGTTTTTCATATTGTATTTGAATCAACCTTTTGATAATACTATATAGCATTAATATTATTCTTTCTTCGCAGCAAATTCTTTTAGCTGTTAACACCATACACGAGGAGCGTATTGTACACTCTGACCTTAAGCCGGCGAATTTCCTTCTGGTTAAAGGCTCCTTAAAATTGATCGATTTTGGTATTGCCAAAGCTATAATGAGCGATACTACGAACATCCAAAGAGATTCACAGGTAAATAATTCTCCCTTGGCGCCAACTCACTTATGTTTGGCTGGAACTTCTGTTCAAATCAAATGATATCTCGTTTGGATTATCGTCCTTGTGAACCTGTTTATCACATTATAATTGAATTGCCAATTCTAGCGTTCTCATGAAAAATAGGAAAGACGTGTCAAGTGATTCGAATCTTGTATGTAGTCACAGAAAGTTAATAATCCATACATGATTACATAATATAGCAATCGGTATTTCCGTAGGTTGGTACATTGAGCTACATGTCTCCCGAGGCATTTTTGTGCAATGAAAGTGACGCCGATGGAAACCCTATAAAATGCGGTCGGCCATCGGACATCTGGTCCCTCGGCTGCATCCTTTACCAGATGGTCTATGGGCGGACCCCATTTGCAGACTACAAGACGTTCTGGGCAAAGTTCAAAGTCATCACCGACCCAAACCACGAGATCTCTTACGAGCAACTCGCCAACCCGTGGCTACTCGATATTATGAAAAAGTGCCTCTTGTGGGACCGGTCTGCCAGGTGGCGGATCCCGGAGCTGCTCCACCACCCATTCCTCGTCCCTCCCACTGCACCCCATTGGGCCTCGTCTCAGGCCCAAACTTGTCGGCTTCTTCAGCTCGTTCTCGGTAACTGTGGGAACAATGCTGAAGCTTTGAGCCTGTGTTCTCAATTGCAGCGTCATCTCGCTGAGCCGGACACGTTAGTCGCATCAGAGCTGTTAACGTCGCGGCGGCAGCAGCTTGATTTGCTCTCCAGCGTGTCTAAGCTTTGCTCTCAGTTAGAGGAACAGCTTGCAGAGTCGGAGAAGGAATAGGCCTGTGAGTTGTACAATGCAATGCTATTTTATCGGTGAGGTTGGTCGGGAATATGAATAGGGAATTGGCGCTGTAATTACTGTCTTTGCCCTTGTTGGCATTTTGGTGTAGTGTTTTGGACAGTGGCATTTTGCAGGATGCAATGCTATTTTGTCGTTGAGGTTGGTCGGGAATATGAACGGGGAACGACGCGTGTAATTACTGTCGTCCCTTGTTATTTTGGTGTAGTGTGTTGGATAGTCATGTAGTCAAAACTATACATATTTTTTCACATTTGTTTTGTATAGTGGAATCTTTGAATCCTTAGCTTGAAGCCTTGAACCGTCGGAAAAAATTGGCTTGAATGGTCTAATTTTATGAGTTAATGGATTATTGATCTACTAACAGTTAAAACTGCAAGCTCTTACATATTTATCAATAACCAACAGATACTACGTCAAAAAAAAATAAAAAAATTGCAACATAATTCAATCTATTTATATGTTATTTTTTATTTTAAATGGAAAACTTCATAAAATAACCTTCAATGCATCACAAAATTTTATTACTAATCCTCAAGCTCTTATAATTCTCAAAACAACCTTTTTAATTTTCATGTACTAAAATATCCGTAGAAAATGGACAATATCGTGTCCTGAAAAATAGACATATCTCGTACTAAAAATAGACATATCGCGTCTTGAAAAAATAGACAAGTTAGGGGTGAGCTGTCTTGTAAATGAGGTTCCCTTTAATTTTGTTGGGAAAGCTTAAATGGTAAGCTGCTAAACAAGTAAGTACTCAAAGTCTAAGTTTATGTACGCTTTGCTTTGTCGTACATTGTGGAGCGTCTTTTGGAGAGGGACCGTTGCAGGCCTTGAAGGTTTGACAGAGTGGGCTGGTATCACCGGCCTGTTTCAATAGACGACTCACGACAGTCTCACGTTATCATTTCGATGACGTAATTTACACGTTTGTGTTTCATTTTAACGTTTGGGGTGTATGTCTATCAATTTCCCGCGAGCAATGCCGGTATCTGGTAAAAATTATTGAGGAACTTAGTATTCATGGCTTCAGACGAAGCCTCGGTTTATGGTCGTTCAGACACCGGCTTGAACTATGCCAAGCAAAATTGAGCTTTTTAACTTACTTTCGGAATTTCTTACTGAACTACTGAACGTTACATGTGCCGCCTTGAATGCTTGAATGTTTATTCAGTGACGAAGATAAGTTTAATAATAATAATAATAATAATAATAATAATAATAATAATAATAATAATAATAATAATAATAATAATTATTATTATTATTATTATTATTATTATTATTATTATTATTATTATTATTCCCTTATAAATCTTGTGAAAGTAACAGCCAAGAGAAAAATGGTTCATTTCATACTCACATAAAATTAAATTTTGTAAATACGGTTATAATGATATAAACCTAATTTCCCCCGTTTGAGATAGTTTATGTATTAATTGATTGGAAGATGTTGCTTTTACAAGTAAGTCAATTGTATAATAAGATTACTAGAAAAGAAATTACTCCCAATGCATAAAACGCCCCAAGAGCCTTGCGGCTATGCTCGGCGCGCCCTGTCGCGTGCCCTCCTCTGATAGGTCTTATCGAAGAAAGGGTATGTAACGGAATTGGGTAGCTGAAGGTACTAGAAGCACAAACAATACCCGGCAGACTTCGAAATACTGTGCAAGAAACACGGATTCTTATTCTTTGACTGACAGTTTTGAAGAGGCTTCGGCCCGGGCTTCATCTAGTTTCTCAAAGAGCGCCTTCATAAAAGGTGAGTTTGTTCCGTGAGTAATTCGAAGAATATCCGCCGCCTTCGTCAGGGATTCGAGAGCATTCTCTGTATCCTTAAGTAACCTGTAAAAATAACATTATATAGTTGAAGGAGTTGAGCAATCAACAATACACAGTAAATTAATAATCAAAGAAAAACAACAACACTTTGGTCTCTGATTCGAGAGTTGGACCGGAAAACTCTTCCAACGACATTCAATAATAATTCTCCATTGGAGACAATTAAATAAATATAATTCAGACTAATGAATTTTATTGCTTAAAAGTAGAAAAATACACTAACCATTGGAGCTTCCCACGAGTGTAATATTGCAGACCAAGTAAAGGATTGAATCCTGGATACACTCCTGCAGTACATGAATCAGCTTCATTATTTGTTATATAATGTTTTTTTTTTTTTGAATCTTTTTTTCTTTATAGCCATTTGTTCTCTAATTCGAGAGTTGGACCGGAAAACTCTCCCAATGATGCACAACATGAATTTTCCACTAGTCAAACATGAAATGAAAACAATGACAGAGGCACCTATTTATAGGATTAGAATCCGTAATTCGTATTAATTGTAAAATACCTCTAATGCCCCTAAATAGTAAAAAAGATAAAATTATTTCCTATTTAGCGGGTCTACAACCATTTCAGCATAATAAAATTTCAAGAATTTTGGAACATACTTTCATAGACTGGAATGGTCAGTCTGCAATAAGCTAGAGCTTCACTCCAATCTTGCGAGTCTATGAGCATCTGAAGCAAAATAAGGAAAATAAATCAAAAAGCTCCAAAATGATATTTAAGCGGATAATGAAGGAAAGCGTACCGTAACAAGCTTGTCCCTCGTTTCCATCAGATTGATTGAAAAACGATGGCACAACTTCACCTGGAGTCTCTCCACCGCCTTGTATAGCACGATTGCTTCTAATCTTTGTCAAAGTCAACCTCGTGTTCGCAAATATGACTTCGTTAATCAATTGATCAACAGTAAAATAATAGAAAGGATACTTTGCGAGGTTGTGGACCGAAGTGCCCTTTCTGAAAGTGCTTTTATTTCACTAGCTGCATCGTTGATTTCTTCCTTGCTCCTGGAAAGTCCACATAGTTGGCAGACGAATCCCGTTCCATCTAAAAGAATGTTGACGATTCATACTAATACTATATCAAATTATCAATTGATCCAATAAGAATAAATCACGTACCCGAATCACGAAGCAAGAAACCGTCACATCTACTATTCTTGCATCGATAGCCTTCCCGAGTTGCGCTTTCTTGAATATCATCTAGCTGACCCTATTGATAGAAAACACTTTATTAGGCAAACATAGAGATCAAGGGTTCAGAGGAAATTAACATGAACATTATTTGTTAAGAGCGCTACCAATTTGATGCAGGGACGACACTTGCAAGTGAAGAAATATTCTTCTTTTAAAGTCTTTTGCCGAATCATTGTGTTTCCCGTTGTTTCAATGTAACCTATCAAGACCTAACAAAATGTTAGAAACGTGTTAGATCTCCAAAGATAACTTGTCGGAAGAGAAATGGCAAAATCGGTTATCTAGGCTCTTTTAATTAGTCCTTAAGTGCTTTCTAATGATTCTTCAGGGATATTTTTGTAATAATTTATGAGATAGAAGTATCTGGGAATTCATGTTTTGAAGAGATTTGGCCTTGTTCTTTAAGAAAAGGTCGTTCTTGTGATTGTTCATTATTTTCGGACCAAGATTTCACTTCGCATCAAATGATGTTTCGACTCGTCACTTTCAAATTGTAAGAATATGTTTAGAACAGTAAAACTACCTCAGAACCTTTCTCTATATGTTGCACGGCACGTATGACCGCTGTCCTTCCCTCGAATACAAGAACGGTATTTGCCAAACAGCTACATGACGGTGAATGTTCAGCAAATTAATAGCGTGTTGGAATTAAAAAAAAAAGTTACAGAAACTGAATTAGTGAAGGTCACCTGTGATTAATAATGGAAATAACAGGATATAGTCCAGTTCCGGACGGTAGCAATTCACTATCGCATATTGTATGTGCATTGCAAGAAAGCTGCAAAAGTATCGAATGATTTTAATAAGTTTGTACTTAATGACTATCGGTATTAAAGTCTACATTACTATTTTACCCTTGAAAAGTTCTCCGTTATCTCTTTTATGTTGATATCAGGAATCTGGATTATCATGTTGACAAGATTGGCCATCTGAGCGTAAAGCACAAGTTGGTTCTCGCCAATGTCAGTCATGTCTATAACAAAGTGTCAAGGCAACATAAGTGGAAAGACTGATACTAAAACTAAAATGAAAATTAACGATTACGTTCCTTTCACAAGACAAAAAGACCTATTTGTCGGAGTGATCCCATTATTATATACTACCGAGCCTAAGGCCCCTATTCGGCAACGGTAACCTTCTTCTCTGCCTCACTCAATCACAGCTCATTGCCGTGGCTCGGTTCCACTCTCAGCCCCGGGTTACCGATCCTTCGTTGGTAAGTCTTACCATGATAAGGATCCGTTGGATTGACTTAGTAAGCCAAAATACAATAGAAAAAGGATACGAGAAACTAATGCCGCGATCAACTGATAATTTGCCATGGCAGAAGCAGGAATTACCTGTCAGTGAATGAAAGAAATGAGCAAAACCGATACAACTTATAAACAATCCATACTAGAAAAAGAGAGCATTCTATAATACCCGGAATAAGAGATATTAAGTAGGTTGTGTTTTTTACCCCTTGAATTTCCAATTTCCTCCGGATACAGAGTCTTATCATGAGACGTATTGAAGGCGTGACGGATTCCCGTCTGTGCTTATCGAGCTTTGACAGAGCCGCGCATTCAAGACGATGCAACTTCCACTCTTCCTTCTGAAAATATCCCGAAAAAATTCAAACCAGAGTCGAGGCATATCATAACTTCAGAGAAATACTATCGCCCAGATTTTGAAATTTCGACCAAAATGACATTCTGATAATACATGCTTTCTTAAGCTTAGTTAAAGAGAATCATCATAGGTTAAACAGTTAGGAACAGAACCAACAACTTATTCCACGCTTCAGCAAATACAATTTCTAAATAAAAAGGCAGAGAATGACATCCTAAAAACCACCATGAAAAAAAAAAAAAAACGTTAATACGTTAAACCCAATGCTCTCAAGTAACAAGGAAGGCTCAAAACGACATGTCATTACGAGCTTAAGGCGGAAGCAACTGGGCCGTCAGACAGAGCTTAATCGGATGGGCAAGATTAAAAGCCCCAAACTCAGACATTAAGTGCCATGGCATGGATTAAAAGCTTGAGGGGTTTTCGGGTTCTCTTTCACTTCTGTTTTAATAACAGTGGAACAACATTGTGCACCGAGGGCGGCGATTTTCTCCCTTGTAAGCTGTGTCTAATCTGTATAGTGTCCAGAGGTTTGTTCTCGGGCTCAGACTCGGGCGACGATCAAGAGAGTACAACAGCATCCTAATGCAGCCCGGGATGGGGTGCCCAAAGGGGCAGCCTCCTCCCCCCAAGTTTTCATTTTTTCCCTCTTAATTCTCAAATTTGAATAATTCCCCCCACACAATATCCGAATCCAGCGCCCGGCCGGGCCCTATGGGAGGCGAAGTATAAAAGCCTTATTCTTCGCCCTGCCCCTTGGAACTCAGGACCGGCTCAATCCTAGACCCGCCAGTGAGTGCACCGGTTCCGGGTCCCCGCCACGGTGTGCAAGACTGATAGCATAATCGAGAGAGAGGCATAAACCTGGCATTGGGTTCCGCAGAAGCGAGCCAGCTGGCAGGCCGAGCACTTCTTGACGTCATTCACCGTCAAACAGCCGTCGCACCTCCCCGCGTTGGGCGCACAGGCGTAAGGGCTTTCGCTTATAATCACTTCCCCTGAAGAATCACACCCAAAAACCTGAGGTTTTCTGTTTATACCGTGATCGGAAAGAGGGAAATAGAGAAAGACCTGGCGAGAAATCGCGCGCGGCGAAGAGGCAGCGACCCTTCTCGGGGTGATTGGAAACGGCGAGATTCTGAGTAGTCAGAGCTCTCTGCAAATCCTCCATGGCTGAACTCGGGGCTCCAAGTTTCGGGCTTTAAAAGAGAAAAGAAACTGACTTGACTTAAGAGCAACAAGTCTTCGATGCAAAGATTGAACTCGTGACTTCTTTAATGGAAATACCGTAAAATTATCATCAGAATTTATGATGATAATTTTACGGTATTTCTAGAATTTGTGACCTTGGACAGTGCAGTGTCTTTGTTTCACCGTCCTCTAGGCAGCCTAACATCGAAACTTGGACTCGTTATTTGAGCTATATATGCCGTCTCATTTTCGCGTTTGCAATGCCCCACAGGATTTTGACTTTATCTTGGGTTCCGGTGCAGCTCCATGCACTAATGTGTTTGTGTCCATCAGGGTCCAACTCTACATACATGACTCGGTGCTCGATAGCGGACGATACTCGATGAATCTATTTTCTTATTTGAAAGAGTAACCGATATCGTTTAGACATCGCATTAGAATCGGTTTAATTATTTGCAAAGCAACCGCGCGGCTATACAACGATTGACCATCTCTTTTTCAAGGTAAGATTGCTGCGTTTTTCGATGGTGGAATTTGGCTTGATCGAGTTTCCTAACACGCTTGACTCCAATAAAAGAAGTCGTCGGAAGAACCATCTTCCCTCTAAAAGAAAACATGGCATTGCAACAATTATGTACCACCGCCCATGCCAGTTTTTTGTTACGGCCCGTGAGCGCGACCGCATTATGGCCCGTGAGCTTCCCGCAGCCATGTTAATTCTCGGAGCCTTGTTCCGTCTCTGATACGTTATCCCGTGGCGTGGATCCGTATCATTTTTTAACAAATATAAATTAGATACTTTAGCTGCAAATCTAAATAATATACCAAAAATTCCGTCGTGTCCAATGAACACGTGGCATTATATATATATATATATATATTATTATCCGTATTTCTTTCTTGTCAGTGGAAAGCTCCGCAGAGCTCAACCTCCCTCGTTTATGGTCTCAACCAACTCTCTCAGACTCAACGAGCTCTTCTCTCGCTTTCTCCGTCTTCCACCATCTCCCTCTCTTCTTCGCCGAGCCATTTCCATGGCTTCCTCCTCCTGCAACCTCGTTCTCTGCGGCAAGTCCGCCGCCGAGGACCAAGCTGCCAAATCGCTCAGAGACAACAACGCGATCAAGCTCGCCGATGAGGACGCCGTTTCGGTTCTCCTCCGCTCGGAATTGGAACCGGAAACGGACGAGCGATTCGGGAAAGGCGCGTTTCGGATCGGTGAATTCATGAGCTCTCTGTGCACGGATCGCTTCGGGAGGTTCCTCCTCTGGTCTCCGCGGTTGCCTTCGACGCACGACGTCGTTTCTCTGTGAGTTCTTCAGCCTAGACAGGCTTCGCTGCGCCTTCGTAGTCGTGGTGTTTGTGGAAATGAAATCAATTTTAGTTGTGGACAGGAATTTCGGAGAGCTTCCGGTCGGCGCGGTTTGCGTCGCTGATATTCAGTACAAAGGAAGAGGTATGCTTAGCAATGTATATAATTTGTGACGTTGAAACATTCTCTACGGTTTTTTGCTCTGATTCATGGCATAAACTTATTGTTTTAATGCTTGAATGATGCGGATTTGAGGTCTGAAAATGCTCACTATAGCTAGAACATAGAAAAGTTCGATAATGAAGATGCCAATTGCATGAATTATATGAATTTGAGGTTTGAAATGTCAATTATTGATCAATGACCTATAGGTAACATGTTTTCCAATGCTACTATCGAGTAACTATCGATGTTTCGGGAATTCGCGTTTTAGGTTAAGTTTCAGAAATTCATTGTTGTTTTGGATATTGATTGAATTGTGTGAAGGAGCTCGAAATGCTTGTTGATGATTAATGGAGATTGAACGATTGCTTTGGTTTTTTGTAATGTTTGAATTTCTTGGAATTTGCAGGGCGGTCGAAGAATCTGTGGGAATCGCCCAAGGGTGGTCTCTTATTCTCTTTTACTCTGCAGATGGAGGACGGTCGAGTTGTGCCTCTTGTACAATATGTGGTCTCTCTCGCTGTCACCGAGGCCTTAAAGGAGATATGCGATAAGAACGTAAGTTGGTACCTTTATCAGTTCGATTCCAGTATCTATGCCTGCGGAAGTTGATATCTCAAAATCGTAATACGTTGAGAAAAGAGAGAATAAATTAGTGTCAGTTTTACTTGATTGTTATAAAATCAAATTACTACTGGTTTATGTTGGCTGTACTTAGACGAATACTAAGAACACATTAAACTTTTGAACTTGCGTGAACTTTTATTCGTGATGCTTTAAGTAGTTGACTCCTTTGTAATCATTGTTCATGAGGTATGGAGAATACTCACACACTTAAATAGTAATAAGAATTGGAGAATCACACTTTCACTTCTAATTGATTTTAATCGTTGACCTATAATGTTATTTCAGCTAGTGTAGTTGGGATAATAAATTGAATTTGTTATCAATTTTGGTTTGGTTCTGAATTTTTTATACCCTTTGTATTTCAGGGTGTACCTTATGTTGATGTTAGAATAAAATGGCCAAATGATCTCTACTTAAATAACCTCAAAGTTGGAGGAGTTTTATGCACATCGACGTACAAGTCCTCGAAGTTTAATGTCAGTGTTGGTAAGTGAGCTCTTCCTTTTTAACCAATATGCAAATTGTATAATTGAAGGCCTATTTTGAAGTGGTGCTCTGTTCTTCAGTTTATCATTGTAGAAATGTGTCGTAAACACGCTGTTTATATAATTTCCGAGATAAATATTACAAGTTTGTTTGTTGTTTCAGGTATTGGTCTGAATGTTGACAATGAAAAACCTACGACTTGTCTCAATGCATTTCTCAAAGAATTATCTGTTGAGGATTACAAGTTTACAAGAGAAGAAATTCTTTCCTCTTTCTTCAGCAAATTTGAACAGTTCTATGATATTTTCATCAGTAAAGGTAAACAATTGTCCAGAGTCCAGACTACAGTCACTGTCCGTGTTCGTTGATTATGTAATTATATATCGTGTGCAGAATGCTTTACGATTTGATTCTCTATTGCGATCCCAGAATATGAAAATCTCTCAAAGCGTTGGGCATGTTTGGTGTCCTATAATTAACTTAGAGTCTTAGACAAGGACAGTAGTTGAAAATTGCCACTATGATGTGTAGTCTTTGATAGGCTCTTCTCTTTTCCAAGTTTCTCAGTTTCTATTCCGTAACGAATCTAAATGAGCCAAGTATTATGTGAACCAGGATTCCAATCATTAGAGGAGCTCTACTACAAAACATGGCTGCACAGGTGAAATGTCGTTCCTTTTTTATTTATTATTTCCTCTCCTTTCAAATGTATCGATACCATTCATTTAACAAATGCACATTGTATATTCATTTAACGTGGATGTTGAAAAGTCAAAGTTTATCGTTTTTAAAGTGCTGTCTCATTGACCGGTCAGAGTTTGAAAAGTCTTTGTTTTTGTCTTATTCTACTAACCCCCTTTAGGGGCGTTACAGTTGTAGTTGGTATTAATTCTATATTAATTTCTTATTTACACATTTTTAAATATATTTGCAGCGGTCAGAGAGTTATTGTACAAGAAAACAATGAGGACCAAGTGGTCGAAAATGTGGTCACCATTCAGGTATGAATATGACATATTCAAAGGCTTGCTGATTAAATTAAGTCTTAATATGTTTCAACCTGAACTTCAGTATCATTTGCGCTGGTTCAGTATCCATGTATTGAAACAGAAACTCAACGCTGTGAAACATCTATGGGTACAATTTTATGATAGCGCTCTTTACCGATTAAATCCTTCATTATTAGGGTTTGACATCGTCGGGATATTTACTAGCCGTTGGTGATGACTATCGGATGTGTGAGCTTCACCCTGATGGTAACAGGTAAGTCATCTGAATAAATTTCCACTTCTTTAATTTATTTCGGTAACATATTACATTTTTTTTATACAAGGATGTTAAGTCATCAAATATGTTGGGTTTATAATATTAATTGGCCTTGAACTTTAGAGACCAAATCTTGAGACTAGTCTAAGACTCTCTTAGTTAAGACTTTCTGATGAGCTGAGCTACTGCTAGAATCCAAACGGCAAATAGCTTCCTCTGCCGCTACTGCTAGAATCCAAACGGCAAATAGCTTCCTCTGCCGCTACTGCTAGAATCCAAACGGCAAATAGCTTCCTCTGCCGCTACTGCTAGAATCCAAACGGCAAATAGCTTCCTCTGCCGCTACTGCTAGAATCCAAACGGCAAATAGCTTCCTCCGCCGCTACTGCTAGAATCCAAACGGCAAATAGCTTCCTCTGCCGCTACAGCCTACAGGCTCTCCAAGAATTCAAAGAACTGTTTAATAAAGAGGATTTAGATAATTTGAAGTATCCGTACCTACCTAAGAATAAATTCAGAGGTTTTAGATCTTTAACCAAATTAAACACTATTGATTTTGGATAGTAACCTTGAAAAAGTTTGTGAAAAAAATTAATTTATGCTCGTAAATTGTAACGAAACACGAAACTGAGAAATCAATTTCTTGAACGCACGATGTACGGATTCTGTTATGCCGTTTCTGCACAGACCCGGAAAATCCAAAATATTAAGAGTATAAGAAACACACATATTTTGTCGCAGGGGGCTTGTATCTAAATTGTTCTAAGTCAGGATGAAATTTCTGTTCATCTTTCTTTCATGCCTTAAAGCACACTCAATCAATAACCAACATCAGGGATTAAGAAAAAAATATCCGAAATTGAGGCGTTAATACTCGTTGATTTTTCTTTGTTTCCATTGTGCTCTAAAGATTCTGTTGACACATTGACTAATAATGCTTTTGAACAGTAAATAATAGATTTTTATAGGAATGAGAAACCAACAATCAAAACCAAAACCAAGGAATTTCCAGAATAGACCTAATAAGGTTTTGTTAGTGCTGCTTTTTTTCTTATCTTCCGGCTCTTTCGCTTCGGTTTGAATCAAGATACGGATCTCATCATTTTTAGAAAGATGCTCGTTTGAGCTTAAAAGTCCCGGATATATTATTCATTATCATCGGTATTCCGGTTCCAACTTAAATCCAGTTCGCAATGATACAAGTAATCCATCGACTTTAAAAACATTGGTAATTTTTTCCACGTGAGATTCTCTTGCATAATAACAGTTTTCTTTCTTTCTTTTTTTGGTTAATAAAAGCATTAATTGCATAAATGGTCCGGGCACTAAGTAATCATGACACATTGCTCTCGTTTTGATTACAGTTTTGACTTCTTCAAGGGGCTGGTAAGAAGGAAGCTTGGTTGAGCAAAGATTCTCTTTCACTCAATACCTTGCACAGGAAGTTTCTTTTTCCACAATCATGAGTATTTGAGCCTCTTCTGATTTGGCTTGTAATTCCTTTCGGAATGCAAATTTCTCAGAAGCTTAGAACCCGTGAACAGCAGTCATAATTCCACTTTTGTTTTGTTACACTCACACCAAGCTTTTCGTCTACCATTATTTCGTTGTGTATATGCTATGGAGTCAGCTCATCATCGTTTCCGATTTTCAATCATAACCATCTTTTTAAAAAAGTAGCGGTAATAGTATGGTATCCCGAGCAATTCCTATATAGGTAAAAAAATAGAATTTCGAGTTTGTTTTTTTTTTCTTTTTCCAAAATTAGAATGTTGGATTCGGATTTTTTAATATATGATATTTTTTATTTTTATTTTTCATGTAATCGCTACTTAATTTGGAATATGGAATTTCGGTTCAAAGAAAAAAAATATGGAAAGTAATTGTTTTCTTTTTTTTTTAAATACCAGCGCCTCACTACCTTACATATAGTTGCATCAAGCAAGGTATTAAATTTCTCGAATATCCATCGGCATGCCCATCGAAATTCTTTTTTATAAGATATGCGAAACAATATATCCATTGGCAGACCCATCGATATACACATCGACATTGAGTTGTGTGTTTTTTCGTACCCCTTTTTGGGGGATTAATGTGTACGAGAGACATCGTTTTCAGGTGGGTTTATGGTGCAAATGGTCACAGGCCATTGAGTTGTCCCTGTTGAACATGTAGTAGTTGATAAGCACACATTATTGTTGCTGCTCGAAAGCCCTGCTCGCAGATTCGCTAGATTTGGTTGGTTAAGCCACACATTCTCTTGACCCCATACCAACCTAGGTGTCCAAATTCCATCTTTTTTAACTCCATCCTTCACGACCTATATATAAGACTTTTTTAAAAAATAAAATAAAATAAAATGCTAGCCCAAACTAGACGAATAACTGGCTTCGCCACTATTAATTTTTGAAAGCTTGAGAGGAAAAGATTCCTTTCTCCAAGGATAATCTATGATTGGGGGTTGTCAAAGACTGTTGGGCAATGTCCTACTCCTGAAGGGCACATGTTATTCTCCTTTTGGATGTATTGTGTTTGTAATTTGGTGGGCAGTTAGTTTTATAGAGTATTGGGTAATTGTGGCATAAGTATTTTATATTTTTATTTTTAAGGTGATAAATTTAGCTTTTGTTTTTTTCGATCAAAGTTCTCAATGGCTAGTGTTTTAATTCTCTGTAAAATTTACAAGCAAAATGGTGGACATTGAGGACTTCGGAAGTGATAAAATTGGGTTTATGCCGACCTTCCTTGCATTGGGTACTAATGACCCTATTCAATGTTGTAAAACCGGTACACTCAGCTCTCGTTTTATCATAGCCGCATGTCACATTATAGAAGGGTTGTAACCGGGGAAAAAATATCCGGCTTTTTTGGACTATCCGTATACATTATCCGTATCCAGATCCGAAAATCCGAATACCTGTTTTTTAAATCCTGGTTTTAGTATCTGAATCTAGTTTTAAAATCTGGATCCGGATTTTTATTTGGATCCGTTTAAAAAAAACATAAAACGTACACTGTCACAAGCACCAAAAAACGGTACAAATCTAGTACGAATCTCGCCATTGTCTCAACCACCAAAAACCTTACATCCCATTGTCTAAAACACAAAAAAAAAAATCAAATCAAATCAAATCGTACATCCCATTTTCTCAAAATAAAATTTTAAAAAACATTCTTGCCATCATTTCTTCATTTTGCACCAATAAAAAAATAGTAAACCCTAAAAAATGATAGGATAAAAGAAAAAATTAAATAAACCGAGCTTAAAAACCGGATACCGGATATCCGGATTGCAAACTAATAAAGCCCGGTATCCAACTCCGTTTTTAATCAAGATTCTGATTTTAAAACCGGATACAGATACTAATAGGGATATAGATTTTTATCCGGTTCTGGGTTTTATTGACAGGCCTACGCATAATACTGCCTAGTATCTCAGCATAAAATTCATAAATAAGCTCTAAATATTATAATTTTTCAGTTAAATTTATTTTTAAAAATTTATGTATCTCACTGATATAATAAAATACTATCATTATTTTAAAAATCAGTGCAATCTACCCATCGGTTTGTGGTCCACCCATCAACTCTTTCTGGTCTTAGTGTGTCCGTGAATTAGACTCAGCGATCGAACTATGATTTAAACAAGGATTTAAATGCCGTTTTGCCGATAAATCGTTTGCCGTTATCGATAGAGTAATCGTTTGCCGATGGATTTATCAATGGAAAACCTATAAAATTTATCGTTTGCAGTTACCGAAACTTATCGAACTTATCGATGGATTAATCGGTTATCGATAGAAAACTTATAAAATATTTTCATATATATATATATATATATATTCATACATAAAATATTTTCATAACATAAAATACTAAATGGATATTTTCCTCAATAATTGAAATACGTCAAATTACCAAACAAGTTATGTCAGAATCTCAGTATAAGAATTATATACAATGTTACCAAATGAAGTTACATAAAAAAAACAAAGAAATAGCTCAATTTAACCAATTTCAAAAAAAAAATTTACTTTTGCCGCAATAAGGTTGCAATTCGAGAAAACGTCAAATTAAAAATAATTATGTCAACCTCACATTTTATAATTTATATACAATGTTATAAAATGATTTTATATAAAAAAAATAGACTAACTAGCTTAACTTAACTAATTTCTAAAAATATGTACTTTTGCCGCAATAAGTTCATAATTCAGAAAAACATCAAATTACAAGAATAATTATGTCAAACTAACAGTTTCCTAATTATATACAATGTTACAAAATGAAATTACAGAAAAAAAAAATATATCTCAAATTCACTATTTTTAGGAAAATTTGTACTTTTGTCGCAATTAGAAACAATTTGCATAAACCCTTAAATATAACCCAAATCTGCAAAAAAATGAATAAAAAATCACACAAACTATCTTGATTCATCTATATTCCATCATATACTACTACAAATATAGAATAAAAATGTGAAAAATTGACACGATTCATACATATACAACATTTAAACATCAAAACACTCAAGATCTACTAAAAAAAACCCTAAAAATACATTTAAATTTCAAAATTAAAAGAAATTGGAACTTCTGCCGCAAAAAATAAAAATTTATACCAGGGTTGACTTATCGTTTTTACCGAAAAGTAGCTTGCTTTTCGAGAAAATACAGTTGATAAGTTTGAAAGATAAGTGACTTGCTTTTCGAATCGAAAAATCGCGATAAATATAAAAAGAAAATGATTAAAGAAAATAAATTATCGAGAAGTGATTTTCAGCGATTATTTGCTCGATTATCGCTCGATTATCGCGAAAATAGAATCCTCATTTAAGTGCTTTTCAAGTTTTCAACACTGCCCCTAGTAACCCTTTTATAAAAATATCCCACCATCTTTGCAAACTGCCCTATAAATGCCCAACAAAATGGGAAAGTGACAAAAACATATTGTTGTGTTATGGCCACTATAATTATTAAGGGGTCCATATCTCTCTACCAGATCGTCTCCATCACGATACAAAATAATGGGGATGAAAATAAAGGGACGAACGTTAAAAACGAATTATTAATTCATGATCAGATTTGATCGACTTTATATTTTGTCACGTTCTTCTTGAAGGGGGTTTTTGAGGCTGGTTTTCAAAGTTGAGGGTCCGCCACGTTGGCCAACACGTCAAGTTGCAGCTTTTGTCTGTCATGGGATTTGGGTTCTCAAAGTTGGCTACAAGTTTTGACACGATTCAACCCTCTTTCTATTTTTATTTTATTTTGAGCTTATATTTGTTTCTTTGTGGTCTTGAAGGGTATTTTTCTATAATATCAGTAATATATTTTGAAAAATTCATATGATATTGTATATGGGCTTGTCGATCGCTTCATCAAAAGTTTGGGGTGAATTACTATTTTTTGGATATACATACATAGAAAAACTTCAGTTTGTATGTCCGGTAGAGCATATATTTTTGAAAAAGTATTCAAATTTGTTAAATTATAAAATTATGCCCCAACACACTTTTTATCTTTACATAAACAGTTTTAAACACTTTAAAATATGCTCCAAAATTGTTAATGTATACATAAATTTTTTTGTCTTTACATAAACACTTTTGGAGCATAATTTTATAATTTAACAATTTTGGGTACTTTTTTAAAAATATAAAAGTGTGACGCAAACTTCCACGTACTAACAAGAGCGTCGGAGACTCGGAATCAAAATAAATTAATTTGCGCACAATCTGTTTTTTTCAAGTTAGATAACGTGTCTACATATTGTGTTACTGTATGGATTTTAATAATAAATTAGAGAGCTAGTGCTTTTATAATGTTTTCACTTCCCACTTAGATTTTTGTAATGATTAAAGTTTCAGGACATTTTATTTCTTTAAGCTATAGAGAATTAAAAATATTATCTCATTTTTTCATGAATTTATTACTATAGAAGTAAAGGCTTGCATGACGTTTTTTTAAGCTTGGATTGAAGTTTTTAAATCTATCCTGCAAAGATGTCTCTTTTTTTTTTTTTTGCAAAAAGCGGAAAAAAAAAATGGAAAAGTTTTCTAAAAAAAATCACTCTGCCGAAATTCTTAAACTTTGAAATTTGAAATACTAGTTCGCCCAAACGTATTTTCAAGACATGAACTTCAATATACACAATTTATGAGCATGATACACAATATTACACATACTAGCACATGAATGCAGAATACACACATTTGAATTTAACTATAAATATGAACACACAATTCACATATGTGATGAATTGGAAAATTTGAACCTATAAAATTGAAAATTGAACAAAGAACTCACACATTTGGACGGACGAATTACGATTGATTAGTTTGGCCAAAAAAAAAAAGTGCATAGTGAATAATGGGTCTTGCTCGGAATGTCATTTCCATTAAAGTTCACTAAGGCATACCGTCAAGAATTTGCATGTACGGGCCGGTAAAACCGTTGTAGAGAGAATAAGAGGAGATGAGAGGAAAACAACCAACTGAAATGAGTGAAACTCCTAAACCAACGATATTAAAAATGAAAACACAAGAATTTACATGTACGGGCCGGTAAAACCGTCGTCGAAACTATCTAAAAAATGTTTAAACAGCAATTTAGCTCGATCGTCGTGCAAACTCCATGTTTTCATGGTTTTGGAAGAAATATCGTAGTGCAAACTGCAAATTACCTCAACATTTTTCAATTTTTCACTTTGTTCGAACGAAATGACATTATTCCATAAAAAAATAATAATAAAAAAACGAATTCAAGGTTCTGCCGTCAGTGGGACCTGAGGATTTGGCTCAATGATGCTTAAGCAAAAGCACGTTAATCATTTGTTGCGTTCTAATGATTAGACCACATATCCTAATCTACACTGTTAATTAGTCACATAACACCCACTTTTTCACCTAATTAATCAACATAAAGCAATTGGTTTGAATTGACCATTTATTTGACCATCAGATCCAATCATCAAAGTTTTTTATTTCACCAAAATCTCAAGGCAGACTTCATTGATTACAAGTCCACCTAAAATAATTAGAGTGAGCTTAAATTAATTAGAAAAGTGACACTTTACTTAGCATGCGCGGTAAGAATCTTATAGTAATTTACACTTATATGATTATATTGTACTATAAAAATATTTATTGACTTTTAAGGGCATTGGTTAAGATTATTTGCATGATTATTGAAAAGAAGCATGCAATATCATGCTTAATGGTAGGGAAAGGAATATATTCATATATTATAATAAACAGTCCTTATAATAATTATCTCTTTCATGGAGGATGGAACCGGAATAAAAGAATATTTTATGGCATAAAGAAAAAAGATGGGTCAAAGATCCTCAAGATCAAGGGTACGTTGCATTACGACAAATTACATATATATTTTCTTGTAAATTTGATTATTTATTCTTTTTTAATTACTTAAACTTGCTTTAAGTAATGCATTATATATATAATCGTGATTTTTCTTACGTGAAACACAAACAAGAAACTGCACCGCAAACTGCGAACAAGAATCCGAGAAAGTGAAAAATCTTTTAGCGCATGTGTTTTACATCGTCGAGAAAGTCGAAAATCTTTCAGTGCATGTGTTTTACATCGTTGAGAAAATAAAAAAACTTTCAGTTCACGAGAACTTTGTTTTTGGTTTCACAGAGGCAGTTTAAATCTATCGGCGAAAGCCACCTAGATCAAGTTGTCATTTGTAGTTTCTGTGGCTAAAATTTTATGTTGCCTAGACGGGACATGAGCGGGTGAAATTTATTTTACCAAGGCATGCAGCTACGCGTCCGTAACTCGTAAGGATTGACAAATTACGCTGGGAAAAGTCACTCAACTGTATCCAAGATGACCTTTCTACCGATGCATTCTTACCTTGTTTAAACTTTATAAGTTTAAAGTATGATACTCACCTACTCATCACCATTATTATTAGACAATATAACTTAAATAATATTGAAAGAAAATATGTTTTTTTTAATCAAATTCGTCATGAGCTCTTCATTTTTCTTCAATACTTGTTTTCTTTATCTAACCCTCCAAAGTCCAAATCTTTACAGTGAAAGAAGATCTCTTTGAGACATTATTGGTTTCATAGTTGGTAAAAAAGAAGCACACACCCTTGTAGAGCTGCACATTCCACCGCCGCGGCACGTCGCGACTCGGTCGCCAACGCCGCGAGATGATGGCGTCGCGACGCGTCGCGGCGTGTGGCGTCGCGGCGAGTCGCGAGAGAGCGGGAGAGACGCTGCTGTGAGACGGAGAGAGAGAGAGAGCGGGAGGGAGAGAGAGAACGGGGGAGTCGCGACTCGTCGCGACCGGAAGCTTGGAATCGCGACGCGTCGCGACGCGCCGGAATCCACCGCGACGAGTCGCGAGCGTGGTTGACGACGGAAATGCGCAGCTCTACACCCTTGTATTAAACAGTATTATAAATTATAATTAACAAAGATGGAGAAAGCTTGAAAATAATCATATCATCGAAACTGATTTGACCAATTATTAGATGTACAGTATGTGAAATTAAATTCGCAGGAGTGAAAGGAAAATAGAGTACCACTTTGAGTATTGGATGAATGTGAATACAATTTAATTGGTACTAGCTTTTCTATACGTAACCTACAAGTGTCACTACCATAGGTTATGAGTGTACAAATTGTTTGTGCTTACGTCTATGCATGTTTGTTTGTCAAGTTTATAGAACTGCAACTTTTATTTTTGAGTTATTAAATTCGATTTCTCTAGCATACAAAAGGAAAAAAAAAAAAAAAAAAAGAGGATTTCATTGATCGATCGAATTGACATTGTTTATGTATTTTGCATTACTACAAGTATAGTTGTTTGGAAAATTGCAACAGTTAAGTAATGAAATTAGAGCTAGCATCAAGTGAGGAAAACACGCCGAACACTCAAGTCGACCACTTTTTGCAATTATCGAGATTTGTTATATATACATGTTCGAATATAAGAAGGGTCATATCGATTGTGAGTGGTGCAAGCGGATCAGGTACCTGAATTTTTTTTGCCATACTCACCCGTTACTCGGATCCGGAATCCAGGTTTTTTTTAATTGAACCTGGATCCGGATATTTTTACATAAATACCCGGAAATCCGGATCAAGGTTTAAACCCGATTTTACAATAAATAAAAAACTGGTTTTTAAACCCGGATCCGGATTTTTATCCGCTTTCGGTTTTAAGATCCGGTTTCGGGTTATAATACGGATTTGAACCTAAATTTTATACTTAAAAAAAAAACAAAAAACAAAAACTTGAAGTAATTATAGCCAAAATTAAAAATCAAACTATATCATAACCATAACATATATGCTTACAAAAATTAATAAGTAATTAACATACTAAATACATGTAATGTTTTATACTATTAGTATTGTGAGAGAAAAAAAATATATTAATTTGGACTAGAAGAAACAAATGATTAACCTACAACATTAGTTTGGAATTGGATGAGAAACAAATAAATGAATATTTCTCTTGATAGAAATTCAATATGTTTTTTTTAATAAAAATTCTAAATATTTTTATATATATATTTAATAACCGGGTTTTAGTAAGCTACTATGCAGTTTTTTTTAATAAACCGGTTCCGAATTAATACGGTTCCAGTTCATTTAAAATACGGTACCGGCCCGGATACGGTTTAAAACCCGCATTTTCGGATTTTATTTGCAGCCCTAATTGTGAGAGTTTTAAAAGTTGAATACAATTTATTACGTTTGAATTTATCGTAGTTAATTGTTTGAACATTTTACAAATAAAAAAAATGAAATAGCATTTCTTTATTTACCATATTCGGTTGTATAAGCGGAAGAAATAGAAAAAGACACGTCCTTTAATTTTATTTTGTAAATAAGATTAATTTTAAAATCATTAATACGAAATAGGGCGACGTGCTATTTTACTTCGTTAGCACTAAAATCACCAGCTATCACTTCTATTGAATAAAAGCAATTATCTAGCTAACCAGTGTAGTGCTCTATATATTATATGTATGGCTGTTGTGATAAGGATATGCATATCATCATGTAAAGACAAACATATTTGGTATCTGGATTAAAGTTCATATATATATATATAAAGGGTTCTTAAGAATAATAGTCAATCTTGAAAGTGAGTTTAGCAAAATAGTTAAATTTTGGTTAATTACATTCTTACCTTTAATAATAAAAAACGAAATTAAAAATAAATACAAATTAACCACGTAATTTGTGGGTTATTAATCTAAAAAAATCAATGATATTTATTATGAATAATTATATTAATTATGACTTCATTTATTTTCATTAATTGAAAATATTGCTATTAATTGAAATAGCTATTAATATGGTAACAACCAAAACCAAACCCTTTTTTTTTGTATTATTCAAATTTTAAATTCAAAACATTCATATAATTTTCGGATTTATTTTTTTAAAAAAAATATCAACAAATTAAAGACGCTCATTAACGCAAATCAACAACGAATCAACGTAAATTAACATCAAATTAACGTAAATTAACAACGAATTTACAATGAATTCCTAGCCAATTTACGTTAATTTACGTATATTAACAACGAATTTACAATGAATTAACAACGAACTTACGTTAATTCGTAAATTAACTACAAATTAACGTAAATTAACAACGAATCAACGTAAATTAACAATCAAAATAAACGTGGAATAATGATGGGCGACTTCAGGCGCAGCGACTTCAGGCCATTAACGAAACCTTCGCTGCCGCGCCCGGTCAATTCAGCATTGTCCTCGACGACGGACACCATCGGAGCCATCCTCGCCGGCCTTCCGATCAGGTACCCTTCCCACGATGCCCTCGGCTCGTCAAAGGAGAAGCGACGGCACTCGTCGAGCGACATCCGAGCTGCAATGTCGACAGAGAATCTCGGATCTGTGTCGCAAGATCTGCGCTCACCGCCGAAACCATACTCCCCGACCTCCGACTGTGTTTCCCTCGCCCTCGCTCCGTCATTGTTTCCGGTCACCGGATCGCCATTCTCTCCGGGGAGCTTCTTCTTCTTCGGCTTTCGCCTCCATTTCGCGAATTTCTTGCTCAGATCTGAAGCCTTGCGCTGCGATTCGGCCGCGACGTCGTCGGATCTCGGGCCTCCGGAGCACGATTTGCTCCGCCGGAGCTCCGACCAGCTCCGCTAGCGGCGGCGACGGAAGCCTCGAAGCCGAGAGAGAGAGAGAGAGAGAGAGAGAGAGAGAGAGAGAGAGAGAGAGAGGATCGATGGAATTTTTAAAGCTGATTTGTTTTGTTTTTAATTAAACTAATAAGTAATCAGTTACCATGATTTGTGGGATAATGATAATTACCAATTTAATTAATTACAAAAATTATAAACGAAATTGATTAATTAAAGGGTATTTTAGTATTAAAATTTGAATTAAATATGACAACTCATGTTAATTGGCTAGTTTACAAAATTAACCAAAGGTTGGCTATTTTGCAAAATTAAAGTTTCAATTTGGCTATTTGGTGCAATTTCTCATATATAAATTAGCGGCATTATATATTAGGCGTATATATATATAGATATATATATATATATATATATATATATATATTAGCGGCATTAAGCCATTTTATTTTTTACTCTATTTCTCAATAAATAATATATCATCCCTAACCTATTCTATTTCTCATTCTATTTATCACTCTATTATCATTCTCTTTATATTGTATTTACGCTAGTATCTCTATATTAATTTATTAATTTCTAATTAGATCACTTATTTAAATTATTTAAAATCACTCACCTTTATTAAAAATAAGAATTACAATACAACACAAATAAAATAAAATAAAATTACAACACAAACACAAATGTCATTGTTGTCTTTTAAATTATATAAAATAATATATTTTTATAAGTTAAAATAATTTTGCCTACCATAAATAATTTTTGATGAAAAATAATTATTCAATATAAACAAAAACATCATTGTTGTCTTTAAAATTATATAAAATAATATTTGATAAGTTAACTACTTTTGCCTACCAATTTTCTGACAAATAATTACTTATTATTTTGCGCGGTGGCATGATTATATTTATAAATTTCAATAGAAATGTTAAATAAATTAATTAATTTGATTGTAAATTTTAATAAGAAAAAGTAATTTAATAATGAACTCATCAAATGCTCAATTTTAAAGTAGGGTATACTGCGGCTAATGTACCCAATGTTTGATCTTCTGCGGATTATGTACCCAATGTTTATTTTTAGCGGCTAATGTACCCAATTTTTGATCCGTTAGATATTTTCGTGTTTTCCGTCAGTTGACCGTTAGAGAGTTATCCTCCTCTATATGTACACTTTTCGTATTTTTGACATAACTCACTCAATTTTTGTCCAAATTTTATGGACGACCTATGGTTTTAAAGATAAGAGAGACTTCAGTGTTTTAGGTTTTGTACAAAAAGTTTTTAAAAACTATGAAATTTTAATTACAGCGTAAAACTGGACATTAGTTTAATGCAAAATATTTGTTTCGACCAAATTTAAATATCCTTAATGACTTTTTATGATGAAACATAAAACTAAAAGTTGTAGATAAACTTTTTATCTTTCCAACGGGTGTTTATTTATAAATTTTAGACAAAAAATGAGTGAGTTATGCCAAAAATATGTAAGATTATTTCACATCACCTATTTCATATTTTTGGTATAAGTCACTCATTTTTTTATCCAAAATTTATAAATAAACACCCGTTAGAAAGGTAAAATATTTATCTACAACTTTTTACTTTTATGTTTCATCATAAAAAGTAATTAAGTATATTAAAATTGTCTCGAAACAAATATTTTGCATTAAACTAATGTCCAGTTGTACGTTGTATTTGAAATTTCATATTTTTCTAGAACTGGTTTTACAAAACTTAAAACACCAAAGTGTATATCTATCTCTTATCTTTTAAATCATAGGTCGTGCATAAAATTTGGACAAAAATTTAGTGAGTTATGTAAAAAATACAAAAAATGTACATATAGAAGAGGATAACTCTCTAACGGTCAACTGACGGAAAACACGAAAATATCTAACGGATCAAACATTAGGTATATTAGCCCCTGAAAATAAACATTAGGTCCATGATCCGCAGAAGATCAAACATTGGGTACATTAGCCGCAATTTACCCTTTAAAGTATAACAATATGATATTACTTATACCGAAATGTTAAACAAATTTAAATATTAGTTATAAATTTAAATAAGATAATATATCAATTTTTAAAAAAATATGTGCTGCAATCAAAAGAATTACATAAACCTCAATTATTCTTTTATATATTGGGTCTGTAAATTTATTAATGAAATTTTGTCGGTTGAATTTTCTTCAAAATATCTTTATAAATCCATAAATTATAAGTGTTTAAATTATAGGAAAAAATATTATTTTATAAAAGTTACATGGGTGAATATATGTTTTATAGCACATTGAGAAAAAAAAATTAAAGAAAATACCTTATATTTATTTGTTGTCTCACTCTAACGGTAGACTCCGTCAAATGTCGTGAGGATTATGAAGATAATAATTAGATGTAGTAAAATAAAGTGTGGATTTTAATTTTAGTCTCATTTAATGATAATCTGCATTATTTGCATTTTTGACACTATTTTATGGGAACCTAAAATCCTTTATAATTATAATTTTTAATTTTATTCACATGAGATTGGTAAAAAGCTTGTAATTCATCTTTTACGGTTTGGGAAATTTATTAAAAAGACTGTGATCCATTTAAGTGTTTTACTTAAAGCAAAGTTATTAGAGTATATTCTGTATAGCTGTAGTTTAAGCTCTATGTTTGGCTGTTGTTATTAACATCTGTAGTACTCTGGGTATAAATACCATATTGTAACAGATTGTTCAGTAAGTCAATACAAAACAGAATTCTCTTTCCAAATCTGTTTGGCTCGCTCTCTCTCTTTCTCTTCTATAGTTAATCAAAAGTGACGAAACGAAAAGTTCTAAAAAACTTTTTTGTAATAGATATTTTAACTTATGCATCTCAAGCATGCAACATATGCTAGATCCTAAATGTATCAAAAGATTCAAAAATTACATAAAATGTGTAATTTAACTATATTAATAGTACTGTGCCTGTTAAAGAATTTTATTAATTGGAATATTGGTAAAACAAAATTAAATCACATAGTATAACAAATAATAACATATAGAACTTAATTATCTTAATTAACAAACAAAGTAAAATTCATAAATCGATATAAAGATGCATGCATTACATATAAACTTATGTTTTGAAATTATAAGAAAAATACTAATTTATTCATAAATACATATTACCATACTACACTAATTTGTTAACATGCTACAACCTGGTCTTTGTATTCTTCTTGCCTTCTTGGACTGATAGCAAACATCTTCCCATTTGATTCTAAAAAAATCATGTTTAAATAATATACCCAATTGATAAAAATATATAAGTGATACCAAAAGACAAAAGAACTATCTATATTATCAAAAAAAAAAAAAAAAAGAGCAACTAATACCGACGGGTGACACGATACGAGAGATAAAAGGATAAATTCCCTTTGTATCCTCACCTAAAATGCGCCATTTACCTTAATATCCGCACGGTGGTCGTTGGGCCAACTTAGCTTGTTGGTCGCCCCAGAGCCTTCAGTGGTTCAGCGAGCGTGTCTGTCGGGTCCTAAGGCATCCTTGATGTCCCGATGAGCTTGAATAGTCTTGTTGCTTGTATTTTTTATGAATTTATGCCTTGTCAAGTCTTGTAGGTAAGAGGTTGCACATCGTCGGTGGTGGCTCGCCATTCTGAGACCTTGACGTTGATTTAGTCCAAAAACGGTTGCCATCGCCATAGGAGCTTTGCCTAGGCGAGGGGGGTCGTCATTGACTAAGTCAACGGGAGGTCACTCTTGCCAAAGGAGCTTGCCAGAGGGTCTTCTACAGGTCTCTCCACGTCGAGAGGGTCGCCTGGAGGGCTCGCCTTGTCGAGAGGACCGCCTGGAGAGCTCACCTTGATAGGGTCATCGATGACTTCCGTGGTCGCCATCTAGAGTCACCAGGAACTTTACAAGGTCGTAGTTACCTTGCTGAGGGCCTTTTAAGGTCGACGTTCCTTTACAGGTCACCTCAGGCCGGGTCCTTTAAGGTTGTCTTTGGCTTTCAGACTCCGGCTTTTGGGGTTTTGTCTTTGGGACCTCGTCCAATAGGGCTCTGAATTAGGCCGGTAGGCTTTGAATTTGGTTAATGGGTCTTGACTTTTGTCTTTGCGGCCCATATTTTTAATAAGTAAGAAAATATTTATAACATCATTCATATTAAGAAATTGGGCTTTTTTTTTTTTATCTATTCAGATTGAATATTTAATTCTTCAAAAACGAAGTTTGAAAAATACATTCTCCAAAAGTTAAAAAGACAAGAGTATACAATTCTTCAAAATAAAAGTTTTAAATATGCTCCCTTAAATTAATTGCAAAGTTCGATTATTTAGGTGGCGTTTGGTTAAGTGGTTTTGGAAACAAGTTTTGCAATTTGGTTTGAGAAACCAGTCTGAGAGTTTAGTTTACTAGACCAGTTTGGGAGTTTGATTTTTGAAACATTGTTTGATTAGTCTTTTGTTAGTCTGTGGTTGAATTAAATGAAAAAAATGCAATAGAACACAATTTATGTTACTAAAAAGAAAGTATGTTTTATTTGAAAGTAATATATATTAATATTATGTCTAAAAAGTATTTGCCATAATACAAAAATTATTCATATTTCATGACTCTAATTACATGATTAAATATATATAAAGTAGTAAATATTCCGTTTCAAGAGTTTATATCATTGTAATTAAGTTAGTATTCAATAATATACATAATTTAAGTATATTTGTTAATATGATAGTAATATCATCAAAATTTATAATTATATATAAAAATTATTTTAATAATTTATTATAAGTAAATTTCATAGTTAATATATTATTATAAATAATATAATAATATTATAGAATGATAATATATTATTATTGTTTTATTTTTTACGATTGATTTGAAGACCAAAGATAGAAAACAACTTCAAGTTGTTTTCTGTTTTCCTTCATTAAAATTTCAGTGGTCTGCGAGACCAGTCTCAGAAAACAGAGACAACTGACAACCAAACGTGGTCTGCGAAACCAATATGACACTATTTGAAACTAAAACCAGAAACTGGTCTCGGAGACCATAACCAAACGCCCCCTTAATCTTTCAAAAAAAGTTTAAGAATATATATACTCACTAAGTAAAAAAAAACGGTTATTATTGCCGCTAATATTTTCTTTATACACTTTGCTGTCATATCAATGAAAACAAAACGTCACCATCTTCTTTTTCACATCTTCACATGCAAATAAAAGATCAGAGATGACCGCAGTTAAGTTTATTTATTTTCTATTCATTTAATCAATTCAAAGGACACATTTTTTTTCACAAGAGAATAATCATAAATTTATAAGCAGTATACACGTGTTTGAGACCCCATTTGAGATGAAATGAAATGATATATATATATATTTATATATATGAATTGAAGGAGAGGTAGTAATAATATTGATGTGTGTATATACTATATAAGTACACGCTAATCTTTTTTTAAATGCTTTTTAAAGCAACAAAATGGACAGTAAAAGCTAGTCATGTCGTGTGCAGTGTCGTGTGTGTATATAATATATGGGTAAACTGCGGCTAATGTACCTAATGTTTGAATTTTTGCAAATTATTATGTACTCAGTGTTTATTTTTGGTGGTTAATGTACTTAATGTTTATTTTTGGTGGTTAACAGATCAAACATTGGGTACATTAGTCACCAAAAATAAACATTAGGTACATAATTCGCAAAAGATCAAATATTTGGTACATTAGCCGCAGTTTACCCATAATATATATACATATATATATATTTGTGTGTGTGTATATGCTTAAATTTACGTGAAGCTAATTAGATATATTCTTAAATTAAGGGTTAACGACTGATATACGCAAATGATTCGTTAAAATAATATATATGAACTTTTTTTTTAGAGAAATGGCTGCTCGAAATGTATATGTACGAGGTATATAAGTAAATATCCGTCTTATTATCCTCTTTTATGCTTTCGTTTTACTTTTTTCTTTTTTGAGTAAAAATCTAGTCACATCATCAATGAAAATCAGGTAATAATAAACTGAAAAAGATATTAATTTACTTTACCGACTAATAGGTTAAAAGAGAAAAGGAAATTTATAAAAACAAATGAATATACTATAAAGTTTATTTTTACTTTCATTGTTATTAAATTTTAAAATTAGACTGATTTTTCAAAGGGGTCAAAATACACTTGGCCGTGCGAAGGAAAAAAAAACTAAGAGGGAGAGACCACCGTGGTCCTCGCTAGACCATCTCCAACGAAAACTGCATAACACCAAAATGTAGTCCATTTTGCGGCCAATAAAACTGCAAATATTACTGTATTTTAGTGCAAAATGGAATTTGTGATTAGTAACACACCATATTTGGTGTGATGCTGTACAAAACTGTATTTGTACTTTATTATTATTTATATGTAATTTTAAGAGGGGGAATTCATGAAATTAGTAACATATTTGGGTTAACATTATTAGAAAGTACACACATTTTAAATGTGTCATTCATGTCCTGTAACTCTTTATTGTCCACCACAAATTTTCATTTTTACGTCACCATCGTTGTAACTTGTAAGCATTCGTCAAATAAATTTTAAAATATTTCAAGGCGCTAGGATAAGTCTTGTCCTATAGTAGCCATACTCGAAAAGAACATGGATTCGCGGATATATAATATCATATATAAATATTTTGATTTGTATATGATTATGAAATGAACTAATTAAGCAATACATATTTATCATGCACCATGAGATCCGTTGAAGCTTGTAGCCGAAGCTAGTGAAGTTGCACTTACCAACGATTCAAAAAACGGTCTTGGGCGTATGGAGTCACCTACTTAAACTTAGGGAGAAGACTCGCACAAACCAACATTTACCACAACACACACTTGTGCTATGTTGCCATCAGGGGCGGACCTAGGATTATAATTCGAGAGTGACGAACTATAAACGGATGGTCTATTCTTAATAATTTTTATTAGTAAAAAAATTTGTTGACACTCTTTAATTAAATAATGATTTTTAAACAATTAAGTATAAATTTATAATATTTTTCTATGAGTATCTATTAAAATTTAAAAAAAAAATGAGTATACATTTTATTTTTTTATTATACATATATCTTGATAGTTATATGAAGAAACAAATGTTTTGACTTCACAAATATAATTGTAGTATGATATTATTACTACACGGTTCATAAAAATGTTAATGTAAAATGAAAAATTTATTTATTTTCATTAAATAGAAGCTGTGAAAATATAAATAAAAATCTTCACATGTGATAAAAATGAAGGTGCAAAAAAGTAGGTAATAAAACTAATAGAATATATTAATATAATATAACTAAAGTTGAGGGTTAAAGATATATAAGCTCACGCAATCAAACGTTAGTGTCTTTGTGATTGTCTGATTGAGGGGTACTAATTTTTATTATTTTTATTTTATTAAAATATTAATATAATAGTTTGATTGAAAAGTGAGAAATCGGAGAAAGTGACAACAATAAGGAGAGAGTCCTTAAAAAAAACAATAAGGAGGAGAGAGAGAAAGACTTAATCTTTCTGTTTTCTTTTTTCAACTAAAATAACAATGTGTGTAAGAAAATTCAGAAATGTGGGGGTGACATCAGTCACCCCAAGATGTACGTGGGTCCGTCCCTAGTTGCCATCCGACCGGTCAAGTGCTAAGTGTTTGAGAGATTCTTATCGTGCTCGAGTGTAGAGGTCGATTGAGACAAAGAGTAATTTGGGTTGTTTTATCGCGGTGGCGACATGGCAATCTCATAATTGCCGCACCGAGGTAGAGCTGCGAACGCCTTAAATAAAGCGACTCAGCCACGGCATTTTCGACTGACCTTTGTTCTGCAAGTTTGGACATGAAGTTTTCAGAAACATAAAAGTTCCGACGACAACAAGATCTAGTAGACATAATATTATCCATTTTAGATATAAATTAAGTGAGAATGCAAGATCGTATTCGTACCTTTAATTATTTAACCAGTATTTATGTTTCCCAATTATTATAAACATAAGAATTTTTAGCAGTAAAAGTAAGTTGTTTGAAAATAAGACGGCATAGAGTCAACTTAAAAAAGTTGTGATAAAAGTACTCAAGTTCACTTTTTATGCCGGATCATTAGACCTCATCCATTTTTTTCTCTTACTATTTACGCTAGACGCTAGTGATGGGGCCAAAAAAATAAAAAATAAAATGATCATATACATTAACATAAATATGGATATAAATACAATTTTGTAGAACATTAATAAACAAATTCTATTTTCTTCATCACTTTTTTTCTCAAATTTTTTGTCAATCCCCTTAACAACATCGTGATTTGCGTTGTTGACGTCATCACTGATGAATATAGTAAAAAAAAAAAAAAAACTAACCAAAATTTCTACCGATCCGCCTAAAAATGTGAACTTCGATACTTTTACCATAGTTTTTTATTTTTATTTTTATTTTTAATTCTAAATAAGTTCTATAGCGTCTCATTCTCAAAAAATTTAGATATTTTTGCGCTAATTATAACCCAATTTAATATATCCCTGACACATAATCCGTAAAAAAACTTTATAGGAAGAAAGTGAGATGCATGCTAGAAGTAGAAGTACACGTTTTAACTATCAATTATTCACTTTGGTGTAAATTATAAAATTGGTAATGGAAATTTTTTTGGCATATCCGTCTAGGTCTTTTCCGGTCATCAAAGACGTTCCGTAGTGACGCGGCGAACGAAATAGAGGCCCGACGCTTGATGTGTTGTATCCCGGAGCGAAGAGAAATCGGCCAGTGGAAGAACGACTTAATCTATATCTGAAATTGTTCGATGATATCCCATTTTTCCGCCTCGAAATTGAGAAACTTCATCGAAAAACCCAACAACTAACACCGAAGTCGCGGTACTAACACCGAATTTTGAGCTAAACAATGGGAGAAAGGAACGCAAAATTTAGTGTTACCAACATTGAACACGGTGATAAAATTGCACAGATTTTTTTATTATATATTTTTAGCATAACTCACTCGTCTTTTACCAAATTTTAATAAATTATTGTTAGAAAACTAAGAGATGGATATACGACTTTTGTGTTTTATATTTTTTCATTAAATTACTTTAAGTATTAAAATTGGCCCAAATATTTTATCACAATAATGCCCAATTTTATGTTTCGGTTGATATTTCATATATGCTTGAATGAGGATTCAAATATATATATATATATATATATATATATATATATATCTATATATGCTTGAATGTTTTTGCTAAAACGCAAAGCATAAGAGATGTCTATATATCTTTTAGCTTTTCAACCATATGTCATTTTTTAAATTTTGACAAAGAATGAGTGAGTTATGACAACAATACAAAAGAACTATACAAACTGATTCGGGCGATTATCGTTGATTTTGAACATGCATATGGGCATATGACTATTTTGGTGAGAAATAATGAATCTTACTAGCTAGGTGTCGAATTTAGAAAAAATAGTAATAATTTTCTAATTTTTCCTTAGATATGTTATTAGTTAATGTATTTTCCCAAAACAAATAGTAATGATCTATTATTTTACTTTTATATTCTGCTCGTAGAGTATTAGATAAAAATTTGACGGCCCATATTTTCTAAAATAATTGTACAAATAATATGTATGAACAACAAATAATAATATCAATATGTTGTACTTAAGTACGATAATGTAATTGTTTGAAGCGTGTGTAAACATTTATTCTCAAAGTTTTAAAACGATTCTTGCAATAAGAAAAACATATTAAATAATAGTAATTATAGCACAAACAATAGATGATGACAAGTGAACAAAAAGAGTTAGTACAAATAGTGAGATAAGGACGAAAATCTGATCACCACATCTCAATAATTGGCATCAACATTTTCCATTTGATATAATTATACGTTTATTTGCAAAATAAAATAGACAATTCAACGATATTTAATTATTTATCATATAGTACCAGACTTCTTATACATCTTGATTGCATGCCAACTCGTTTTTATAAAATTATAATCAAGTTTAAATATTGTACGTTAACGAGCTAATCATTAGTACTAAAATTATGGTCCTTTAATATTCAAATTGGACGTGATTGATTCTACTAATGGTATTTTACGTGTATGTACTATATAGATTTGATGCCTTGTATTTTCTATGTATAATTTAAGCCACTATATCTATAATACAGTATATTTAAATTCAAACAGTAGTTAAATAAATCGCAGCTTGATAAACAACATGGGAGAGTTTATCATGTCCAGTATACGAGTTTCTAATGACAAAGATATTTCTACGTTCGTTTAATTTTTTTACTTTTATTTGTGTTTGTATTTTTAATTTTTTTAAATAATTTTAATCATATGTTTTGAAAATATATTAAGTTAAATTCCATGTCTCACTCTAGAAAATAGACATAGAAAGTCGACTAGGATGAGAAATATATCATAAAAAAGTAAAAGTAAAAATAAATTGATGGGACCCATTTTAGAAGGTGAAAAATTGAAAATAATTAATTGGTGTTTTTTTTTATTTCTATATTAAAGTTTTAAAAATAAAAATTTAATTATAAAATATATTACTAAAATGATTAATCTAATATTTTTTTATATATTTATTTTCTATTTTACTAAAATAAACACAATTTTTTTTTTGGAGAAAATTTGTTATAAAGTGATGACTTAGGAGGAAATTCCAAAAATAGTGATGAATGTTTCAAAATTCTAAAACTAGTCAGGTTCACTGTTTCTTCACCAAAATACCCCGCCCTCCTTTTTACATATACCCATGATTTCGTTTCAGCTTCTTCCCCTATTTCATTTCATTTCACCCTTATATTTTTTTCTCTCCAATAATCCAATATGTTTCTTCTTCATTATTTTCTCCTTAGATCTCCAAATGATGATGGTAATATACTGTTGAATAGATTGAGAGCAGAGCAAGGTCGTGAAAGCTAGTTTGTGGAGGAGGAAGAAAAAAATCACCGAAAAATATGAAGACGAACTCCTTTTTAGATAGAACTTTGGGTTTTGTGGATCCGTCTTTCGAAAGGTTTTTTGCTAAAACTTAAACTACAAAGTTGTAGAATCATCTTCTGGCTTCAAAATAAGATTTAAATAGTAGAATTTGGAAGAAAAAAAAAGAGTAAGTTGTGGGAAAATATGATATTGTGCAGAACTTGGTTTGAGTTGGCAGTATCGAACTCGGAGATAAATTGCACAACTTTCGTATTTTTGGCATAATTGACTCATTTTTTGTCCAAATTTTACGAACAACCTATGGTTGGAAAGCTAAGCGATATATCTACAACTTCTGTGTTGCCAGTTCAATAAAAATACGAAATGTCAACCACAACGTAAAAATGAGAATCAATGTAATGCAAAATATTTTTTCTGATAAATCTTAAAACTAAAAAATTATAGATCTATTTTTATCTTCCCAATGGTGGTTTATTTATAAATTTTGGACAAAACATGAGTGAGTTGTGGCAAAAATACGAAAGATGTGCAAATCTACTACAAAGTTAGTTTGTCCGAGGTCGGTGTTAGGAGTTCCGAAATCGAGTTAGGAGCTCCGAAGTCGGTGTTAGCACACTCGAGGTCGGTGATAGAAGTTCCGAAGTCAAATTTTGACATAGAAGAAGGCTAATACCGAAGTCGGGGTTTCTAGACCAAATTCACAGGTCATAACACCGACTTCGGACGCTAATTTCAGAGTTAATAGCTTTCGTATTTTTGGAACAAGTCACTCATTTTTTGTTCAAATTTCATGAACAACCTATGGTTGGAAACCTAAGAGATAGATATACAACTTCGATGTTTTATGTTTTGTAAAAAGAGTACAATAAAAATACGACATTTCAATCACAACGTAAAACTGGACATTAGTTTAAGAAAAATATGTTTCAAGCAAATCTTAATATACTTAATGAATTTTTATGATGAAGCTTAAAACTACAAAGTTGTAGATATATTTTTTATTTTTTGATCGGTAGTTTATTTATAAATTTTGGACAAAAATGAGTGAGTTATGCCAAAAATACGAAAGCTATACAATTCATCCCCGAGCTTGGAGTTATCAACTTCGAACTCCGAACACGGCGTCTGAAGTCGCTATTAGAACCTCCGAATTCGTTCTTAGAAACCCTGAATGCGGTATTAGCAATCTTCTATGTCAAATTTTACTTCGGAATTCCTAACACCGACCTCGAGTATGCAAACACCGACTTCGGAACTCCTATCACCAACTTCGGAACTCCTAACATCGACTTCTAAACTCCTGACTCCGATCTTTGACATACTAACTTCATAGTAGATTTGCACATTTTTTTTGTATTTTTGGCATATCTCACTCATTTTTTATTAAAATTTATTAGGGGTGAAAATTTTGTTACCGTTTATCGGTATCGTCTCGGTATCGGTATCGATCTCGGATCGGTTTAAAAAAAACAGATAAATTTAGTTTAAAACCGAGAACCGATACTTATCGGTATCGGAAACCGATACCGATACCGAGAAACGATACTGATACCAAATTTCTCGAATATCGGTATCAGTTTCGGTTTTGAACTACATGTCGTTTTTTTATTATACTACATGTCGTTTTTTTATAATATAACAGATTTTATATTACAATGCAAATAGGTTTGTAACGTTGAATATAATATATATGTAATAATTATGCTTTTATATTTGTTAAATGAAAGTTTCTTTTAATTGTTTATTGTAGAATAAAACTTCGAAGTTCCTGTTTCAACTTCCGTCCCCTCCGCTCTTACCGGTGGTATTAGTAACATGGCCAAGAAAAAAGACGAGGCGAAATCAAAGAAAAAAGAGAAGGCGAAACCAAAATCAAAGAAAAAGAAATGACATGTTTTAATTATGTTTGATGTTTTTATGTATTAGACATGTATTTTTATATTTCGGACATGGTATTTTGTATTATTTTTGGATTTTTCCCCGGGTTATTCTCGGTTTATTTATCGGTTTTCGTTTATTTTTTCTCGGTCTCGGTCTCGGTATCGGTTTGATAAAAAACCAATAAATTTTAGAACCGATACCAATACCAATACCAAAAAAAAAAATCTCGATTATTCAATACCAATACCAAAAAATACTAATTTATCGATTATCGGTACCGGTTTCACCCGTAAAATTTATAAATAAACTATTGTTGGAAAGATAAAAGATAGATCTACAACTTTGTAGTTTTATGTTTCATCAGAAAAAATCAATAGGTATACTAAAATTTGCTCAAAACAAATAATTTGCGTTACACTAATATCCAATTTTACAATATGGTTGAAATTTCGTATTTTTGTTGAACTTTTTTTACAAAACTTAAAACACTAAAGTTGTATATCTATCTCTTAGCTTTACAAATTCCAATTATAAGTTGTTCATAAAATTTAGAAGAAAAATAAGTGAGTTATAAAAAAATACGAAAACTGTACATATAAATTTCGGACAGTTATCAAAAATTTCGTGCATATATATTAGACATGGACATTTTGAGAAGAAAACCGTGAATATCAATAATTTTCGAATTCGGAGACATCCATCACTAGTTTTCAATTTTTTCCTAACTTATCGATTTTATTTTTTATTTTTTTATTCTTACTTTTAAATCGCGTCTGTCATTTCCTAGCATTTTCTCACTTAATATTCATTGTTACGTGTGTATAAAGAAGTCGTATAATTTAACACGCAAGAAGTCTAGGTGAGTAGGTTAGAAATGTATATATATGTGTATCAGTGTATGTTTTGGTCAGAAGATTCCAAGTGAGTGTTCGCGTCCTATATTTTTTTATTGTGTCATTGACTCATTGCTATTAAAAATAAAGATTACATTGCAAGTCAATGAATGACAAGTGGAATTTTGCTTTTATATTTGTAGATTGTAGTAAGAGATCGTGACTCTAAAAAATTAACCATGTTATTCCTATAAACTTGTTAGGATACAATTTCGGATGCCTTTTGTTGTTTTTAGCCGTAATAAATATTATTAAGTTATTATTTTATCTAGTTTTGTAAGTAAAGAGGTAAATTGAATATTCCAATGAATGAATTCTCTATTTTGTGGTACTTAATTACTCATTAATTTTGTGAATCTAAAGCTTATTTTGTACCGAGAAGATTATAGTGAGCTGATTGTTCAGATCTAGTTTGGAGCGTGTGTTCAATTAGAGCATAGGCCGCAATTTGTAAATTACTCGAGATGGATATAAGTATACTAAGCCTCGTTTAGCACAGTTTAATTTTTCTTTTTTAATTATTTTTAGTTTCGGTTTAAGAAAAAAATTGTCTTTTAAAATAATCGACAGATGTTTAGTAAACCGTTTATAAAATAATTTTGTTGGTAACAAAAGCTGATTTAACGTTTGGTAAAAGAAATTATTTAGACGAAAAAGACTAAAATAGACTAAAATTGTATTTTTATTTTGAAAAAAAAAGCTGCGAATCTTAGCTTTTGTTACTGATGTACAAAATCTTTTTTTTTTTCTTCGTAAAAATAATTTTACCAACCACCTGAAAAATAGTTTAGTTTATTTTAAAAACAAAAACAAGTGTTTTTAAACTGAACCAAACACACCAAATATAATAAGTGTTATAGCTTATATTACAAGTTAGTGTTAGACTCTATCATTGATCGTCCACGCGACCACTGAATCTGGTTCAGGACTCAAACCGTGAATCAGATTCACAATTAATTCAATTTTAGCATTAACATTAGAAATTAAAATATGTTAATATATTCTTTTATTTTTTCTGTGATATATTTTGTCGAAAATCTCTTGGTTGGCCAAGTCATATTATGGCTTAATTAATAGTCGAAGTCACTCATCACGTGGAGTTGTAGTCATTACTAGAGCATAGGTGAGGACTCATTCAACAATATAAATTCAATATCAAGTGTCTCTAGCTACAAAATTATAAATAATTATTTATGTTTTATCTTTCTGAATTTGGGTCACATGATCATCTAAATAAAGTAGTATTATATATATTGTTAATTGTTAAAGCCTCTAAGTATAGTCGTGTCGTGTCCAATGATTTATAGCGACTAATTTTGAAAGGGGTGTGACATGCGAGACATAACTCGGGCACAATTTTGCTACTATAAAAAGTCTTAACACCTACTCAGGGGCGGATACACGGCCACCAGTACAGGGGCTGTAGCCCCCCTTTACTTTTCCGAGCTAATAGAGCTCGACCTCGTCGTGGTTCTATATTATGTCCAACTTAAACCAATAGTTCCTCCTATTTTTGTGACGTGGATGCTTAAAGAAGAGCATTTTATACAGTCTATAATTTTTCTTATTATCTTGAGAAGAAGAAGATGAATAGAGGAAAAAAATAACAGAAACGACTTAACGATCTAAGTTGAAGGAAGAAGATGAAGTTTTGTCACTTTTATATTTGTTTTACTTTTACTTACTAACTGTTACTTTTAACTTCTTGGGTTTTACAATGCCTCTACCGTTATTTTATATTAAGTGATTTGATACTTGATTGATGTCTGTCTACTACTTTTGCATAAAGATCAATTTATTTAATGTTTTAAACAATATTTGTGCTGAATTGTTCAATGTTCTTAAATAAACATTAAAAATTTATTTTATTGTGAAACTAAAAGACTAAAGAACATGTGAAATTGTAAACCACTAATACTATATTGTAAACATGCAAATGTATAAATATTTTTTTATTAAAAAAAGTGTATAATACATAACGACAATATTATATAATTCCAAAACACTGTATATATATTATATATAATTAAAAGGGGAAAAATCCTTAATAAGAGTAGAGAAAAAAAACCAGCCCCCCAACGATGAATTCCTGGATCTGCCACTGCACCTACTTATCTACTTAAACCTAGCCTCAATTTATAATTCAATTTTTCTTAAAACATTATAATAAATATAAATAATTTTTTTAAGAATAACTTGTACTCATTAACTAGCATCGGGTTTTGTCTCCCGTACATAAAGTGGTACATCTCCGATCCTAAAGAAACCACTAAAATCAGGATTCAAAGGGCAATTCCCAATTCATGAGCATCTTAATTCTCGGTTCTTGGGCACTAAAAAAATTTGACCTCGTAAAAACATAGACCCATACAAAATCAACTAATACAAATGAATAAGATAACGAATTGAATAGTCTTATTTGCACTATAAGATTGACCAGAAGTGTCTTGTTATCTCCTTCAACACTAATATTAGGCACATTGCGGAACTTGGCTAGCTTTAGTGCCAAGTATATCCCCAATAACTCAGCTCTCATGGCCGACCCCGCTTGGATGCGGCTAGACAACATCCACTTCACTTGGCCCGTCTCCGATCTCAATACGACACCAAGTATATCCCTAATAATTCAGCTCCTACGCCCGACCCCGCTCGGATGCGGCTACACCACATCAACTCCACTTGGCTCGTCTTCGATCTCAATACGACACCGACGGCGACAATTCCATATTTAAAAGCAACGTCGGTGTTTATCTTCGGTCTTCCCCGTGACGGACGGCTCCATACTATTTGTGGTATGTTTAACAATTTTTTCTCATTTCTGTTTGTTAGGTAAACATTAATACTTTTCATTAACGAATCAGAGTTTTATTTCAATAAATATTTGTCTTATTATATATGACCTGGCAAAGATTTTGGAGGCAAAAGGATCATCCCATCAACTTGACATGAGTAGGACATTTGGTGCAATTACTGGTTTCTTCAACATACATATGAGAACTTCTAGAAACGTCAACGTGGTTTTTGTGAGTTTGCTCTTTCAAATCGTATAAATGCAAATTAAATTATAAAAAATTCAGTATAGAATTAAGATGGACATAAAATTGGATCGTTGCTAGAATATTATTGTTTTGCTGTTTCCATGGCCAAGCTGACATTTCTCGCCGCCTAATCAGATCAGCCACGTTTGTAATTAGGCCAATTCATGATAAGTTTATATTTTCATAGTATTACATTTTTTATACTTTTACATTTTCGCAAGATATATTCATTGTTGTAACTCAAGAACACATGTCATGTCACTATTAAATAACTTTTCAAAAACAAGTCGAACTCCGTAATTTATCAAAATTCAAACACTCCGATACTATTACATATCGAGAGTGTTTGAATTTTGAATGGTTGGTTCACTAAATAAATAATTTATTTCCAAAAACTGAAACTATAAAAGGCATAATTTCCTCCGTATAATTATATATAAGTTATAATTTTGAAATGTAGGAAGGTAGAGAATAGTAGAGAGATTAATAATAGAAAGGCGATAAGGGCAATGAGAGTGTCCAATGCCTGAATAGCTGTACTTTGACTGATCTTACTTTTCCATGTAACATCTCTGTGTGGTGTGCTTGTGGTCACAAAACAAAATACTGTCTTCTTATTTTTCACAACCACCTTTTACTCTAAATATATTATTATTATTAACCTTTTCAATTTAATACGCGCTTTCTCTACCCACTTCCTCCTTCTATATTCTTTTTTATTTTTAATATGTAACGGATAAATAATTAAACTACAAAATAATGTCTGTTCACGATTAAAAAAAATATATTAATCCGAGACATCATTATCTCCGTAATATATAATAGGGATAATAGCGGCATATGTCCTCAACCTTTACTCAACTGGGGCGGCATAGCCTCAACCCCATTTAATAGCGGTATAAGTACCAAAAGATGATTTATGTTCATATTTGACTAACGAAAGTAGTCAACGTTTGCGTGGTCAGCTTCTCATCAACATGGACGCCACGTAATCTGACATGTCACCATACACGTCATCCTTGTGTCATCAAATTTAATGCAATCGCCATTAATTTTGCATTAAATTTGATGACGCGAGGATGACATGTATGGTGACATGTCGGATTACGTGGCATCCACGTTGAAGAGAAGCTGACCATGCAAACGTTGACTACTTCTGTTAGTCAAATATGGACGGAGATCATCTTTTAGTACTTATACCGCTATTAAATGAGGTTGGGGCTATGCCGCCCCAATTGAGTAAAGATTGAAGACTTATGCCGCTATTATCCCTATATAATATTCAAAGCTTGATAAATGCCGGTCAAAAACCGAAGCGAAACTTCCGTCTGTGAGTTTCAGACATCCCTGCCACACCTTTGCCACGTCTTGCCTGTTCGAGGCCACGCGTCACGTGTAAGTCTGGCCAGCTGGCTCTTGTCGTGGTCCCGACCGCACTGGATCCTCCACACTCGCTAACTAACCGCCTCGTATATAACTCACAAAAAAATGACGAGCCTTTGGCTTTCTCTCTCTCTCCTTCTCTCTCTTCCTTCGCTCCGTCGCCGTTGACCCCAACCTCCGTCGCCGGGAAATTCATCGCCGGGTTTTCGCCGGGAAACTGATCGATTCGTATTCGTCGCGGCGCTGGATTTGATTGAATGAGAACTCTCGCGGCAATTGCTTCGAATTCCGGTACCGCCGGAGACGGCGGGGAATTCGCGATTGAATTCCGGCTCCGATGAGGTCGCGTTCGTTTCGGAATCTGATTTGATTTCCTTACATGCATCCTTTTTGCTGTATCTCCACCGTCTCCGACCACTCTCCGGCGAAGCCTCCGTTGACGGAGCTCGCGATGCTCTCCTCCAGATCCGACTCCGGCCGGTTGGTCGCCAATAGTAACAATCACGGGAGCCAGAATCTCGGCCACGGCCACGGCCTCGGCCACAGCCGCAGCCACAGCGTCGACTACGGGCGACTGAGCCAGCGCACCACCGCGCTGGCCGCGGCTGTGGCTGCGGCGGAGGCGCTCTCGCGGCCTCCGTCCGGCCGCGAGCAGCCGGTGGATGTGAAGATCAACGATCTGGTCGGCAATGGAGTTTCGGGCGTTCTTCACAAGTGGGTCAATTACGGGAAGGGATGGCGTCCACGCTGGTTCGTCCTTCAGGACGGCGTCCTCTCGTACTTCAAGATTCACGGCCCCGACCGGATCTTCGTCAGCCTCGAGACCGAGAAAGGCTCGAAGATCATCGGTGATGAGTCGATGCGCAGGATATCTCGCCACAAGAAGACCAGCGCCAATAACAACAACAACGGCAATCACCTCCACCGTAAGCCCTTCGGCGAAGTCCATCTCAAGGTCTCAATTCCCGTTCCAATTCAATTACGAGTTCTTGCCATTGGATTGATTGGTTGTTGAAGGAGATTGCGAATTTCGGTTTTGTTTGTTCGGTTTTTAGGTCTCGAGCATTCGGGAGAGTAGATCAGACGATAAGCGGTTTTCGATTTTCACGGGAACAAAGAGGCTGCACCTCCGGGCGGAGACGAGGGAGGACCGGGTGGCGTGGATGGAGGCGCTGCAGGCGGTGAAAGACATGTTTCCTCGGATGTCCAACAGCGAGCTGATGGCGCCGGTAGACAATGTGGCCGTCTCCACGGAAAAGCTGAGGCAGCGGCTGGCCGAGGAGGGCGTGGCAGAGGCCGCCATCCAGGACAGCGAGCATATCATGAAGACCGAGTTCGCGTCTTTGCAGTCTCAGCTCACGCTCCTCAAGCAGAAGCAATGGCTTCTCATCGACACGCTTCGCCAGCTCGAGGTACAGAAACTTAACGCCTCTCGGAATACCATCTCTGTTTCCCATTTGCAGATTTCTAGTGTCATCTAGATTGCTTTCGGAGGCTCCCTGATTGCGGGAGCTTTAAATTGATTGGCTTTTTGAGTTGTTTATCGTGTGCTCAGCTAGCTACCATGGTTGTATTGATCTGGTTCTTTTGTATAAAATCTTCAATATCTCATCATTCTGGCTTTTTGGTCAAGGTAGAGTAATGGTTAATTTGTTTTTTAATTTATAAGCTCTAAAGCTTAAGTTTCTGCGGCTGATAAAAGTTGGACTGTGGAATAATGGGTACATTGGTGTCACAAAGTTTTTGTGGTTTAACGTAAGAAGTAAGAAATGGATAAATGACAAAACATGTATGTCTATATAAATAAATATATAAAAGAGACCCCAGTATGAATTTTCGACGGGTTTGTGTCTCTGTCATGTTAGCGTGTGGTCATTTATGGCATAATTGTTCCCCATCTTCTGTAATCTTTTTATGATGTCTCATACTGGTATGATCTTTAGTTCTTTACCATATCACCATTCGTTTTGCGCAACTCAGTTTGTGAGGGAACAGAACCAGTATAGATAGGTCATAATGGAGGATAAAAAGTTGGTAATGGTCGATGATAATTATCTCAGTAGATGAAATGGTGGCACCGAAATGAGACGAAGCGTCTTGAGGTTTTTTTAAATTTGCAAAGCAATCGGTATTTGGTTAAATTGATGATGATCTAATCATGCTGAGTCTCTTGTATTTATTATAGAGTTACATCTGTCGAAAAAATTGTGAACTAGGTCTCATCTTACCATTGGCACCGATTATTTAGTTTGATGATTTTCGTCGAATTCGTAAGAGTTCAAACCTCTTAAGTGTAATACAACTATATATTTAATAAAATATTATGTAGCTATTGTATGTTCATCAATAGCTAAGTTCGTTAAATCTAACATAATGCAGCTAATATTACTGTTTGATATAGAAAATGGAATTCTGATGCTAGTTACAAATTATATAACCTAATTAGCTTCAATATTTACATTTATATGGGATAAACATGAACTAATTAGATGTTTAATGTTGTACATGTAACAGTTCATTCTCTTAAAGTTGGTATGATTGTTTTTAAGAGAATATCTATTTTCTTTGGCATATAAGAGCTTAGGGAATAGATTTCAGACCTGTAAAAATATTTTGCAGTCTGTTTCGGTTGAATGTGGAGGACCTTTATACTCGTGAGAGCTTTGGCACTAGAGGTTTGTTTGAAAATGAAACTATTAATCTAGCCTTTGCAGATTATAAAGCTAAGCGTCTTCTATTTGTTTTCTGGTTTTCTGTCTCTTTTTGTTGCTTGATATGCCGGATATCTCTATACCTTGCTACTATCATTTCCGTACTATATATTCTGAGGCATGCTGTAGTGTTCAATTTGTTCCAGTTATGTGTTTCCAATGCTTAAAGACTGCTCTTTTCTCGGTTCGGTGTGCATATACTGAAACGTTTGTGCCAAGAGGTTCTAGTTTATATCGTTCCTCTGTCCTTATTAAAGTTTATTATGTTACGCTGACGAAATGATATTCTATGAACTTGTGTAGACAGAAAAAGTTGATTTAGAGAATACAGTTGTTGATGAGTCTCAAAGACAGTTGAAGGACGGTGGAGTCTCTTCCTCGTTAAAGAATGATAAATATAGCGGTAATTTTCTTGCAGGACTCGGTTTTGTATCTCTTTGGTTCTGTCATCCAATTTTTCCCGCTTGATGGATGCTGAAGTTTAAAGGATTTCCATTTGTTTCATACATGTTTGTAGGATTTTGTTTGGAAGTAACATTTTACTTATTTACTTTACTTATTCAACTATTCTGTTAAAATTTTACCAGAAACATAATGGTGAAAAACAGTTATCAGCAGTTTCTATAACATGCATCAAACATGAAAATGAACTAAAGCATTATTTTGAGAACGTTTGAAATAACTTTTTTTAGTAAATGAAAGATTTGTTTTCCGGTCCTGAACTCTGCATTTAGACTGGGTGTACTCTTTTCTTTAAATCACTTAATATTCAGGTCCATAATTTTTAACTGTATGCATGCTTCAACGAGGGTGTTAAATTTTGTAAAATCCGACTGTACATCTTATCTCCTCTTATCTGTGTTAGGTGTGATCTTGAGTTAATTGGAATCTAATGGTTCATTTTCAATTTTGTTTAGAAGGAAGTGCAACTGAGTCTGAGGATGACAATGAAAGAGTTGACGCTGCAGAGGAAGAAACCGATGAGGAGGAGAACACCTTTTTTGACACTCGTGATTTTCTATCATCGAGTTCTTTTAAAAGCAGTGCATCAGATTATCGAATATCATCGTTTTCATCAGACGAGGATGGCATATACGCTGTAGAATCCGAAGAGGATATCGATCCAGCTATTAAGTCTGTTGGGGCTAACTATCCATACGTTAAGCGCCGCAAGAAGTTGCCTGATCCGATTGAAAAAGAAAAGGGTGTGAGTCTTTGGTCGATGATCAAGGATAACATTGGAAAGGACCTTACTAAAATCTGTCTTCCTGTTTACTTCAACGAGCCTCTCTCTTCTTTACAAAAATGCTTTGAGGATTTGGAGTACTCATATCTCCTTGACCGTGCTTGTGAGTGGGGGAAAAGGGTACGTGGCTATATTCAGTTTCTTTCTATTGGAACAGCTTAACTATATATCACGGACATGAGTCGATCTATGTTTTAAGTCCTTTAATGATGTTATGCTGTTCAGGGTGACAGTCTCATGAGGATTCTCAATGTTGCTGCTTTTGCTGTGTCTGGCTATGCATCAACTGAAGGAAGAATCTGCAAGCCGTTTAATCCTTTATTAGGGGAGACATACGAGGCTGATTATCCAGATAGAGGACTTCGATTTTTCTCTGAAAAGGTTATCCTCTTTAATATATCCTTTTTTTTGGTGAACCTAAAACACTAAGTGGCATATGATAGGACCTACAGTAGACGTCCAAGATAAACGAGAACACTATATTGATAAAACCCGGGTCTCAAATCAAGGTTAGGCTGGGAAAACACGATAGCTAACCCTAACAGCCTTATACCTGCTTAACATCCTTATTGACCCTAGACCTAAAATACCCTTAAATGAAAGAAAATACAATTGATGACATAATATTGTAGGTCTACATATTACCACTAGACCTACTTTTTGATGTGATTATAGATCTAATATAATTTTGTTCTCTTTTGGGTCTCAGGTGAGTCATCATCCAATGGTTGTTGCTTGTCATTGTGACGGTACGGGCTGGAAATTTTGGGCCGATAGCAATTTGAAGAGCAAATTTTGGGGTCGCTCCATTCAGCTTGATCCTGTCGGTGTTCTAAGCCTGGAATTCGATGACGGGGAGACGTTCCAGTGGAGTAAGGTGCACCCCTATTATATTTTACTGCATGTCCTTGCCTCTATTATTCAAATCAGTTCCTCTCTGAAACAGAGTTTATTCTGTCAGGTAACGACATCGATTTACAATCTTATACTGGGAAAGTTGTACTGCGATCATTACGGCACCATGCGTATACAAGGGAGTCATGGTTACTCATGCAAGCTTAAGTTCAAGGAGCAATCAATCATTGAGCGAAATCCTCACCAGGTATGTTTTCCTGATTTCAATATTTTGAACTCGAGATAATTGTTGCTGGATCCTAAACGTTCCTTTTTTTTTTTCCTTTAATAAAATTTTGTGCAATAATGCAGGTACAAGGTGTGGTCCAAGATAAGAGCGGGAAGATTGTGGCAACGCTGTTTGGAAAGTGGGATGAGAGCATGCATTACGTGCTCGGAGACTGCTCGTCAAAAGGGAAAGGGTTCGAGTCTTTGTCAGAAGCTCGTCTCCTTTGGAAGCGAAGCAAGCCACCCAATTATCCAACGCGTTACAACCTCACAAGATTCGCAATGACATTGAACGAGCTTATTCCGGGATTGAAGGTAGCATTTTGGAAGGGCTTTTATTGATCTTAGAGACTACAAATTAACAAATTCAGAAATGAAATTTTTAGTTCTTAGTTCTTACTATCATTTTTGTGAACAGGAAAAATTGCCCCCAACGGATTCGAGACTCAGGCCTGATCAGAGATATTTAGAAAATGGAGAATATGAAATGGCGAATTCCGAGAAGTTACGGCTGGAGCAGAGACAACGCCAGGTATGGTCACAGTAGTTAAATTTTTTGTCACAGTAGTTAAAGGCTAATCAAAGGTTAAAATTTTATTCTAGTCCAGATTAGAAACTGCTACTTTTTAATGAAAAAAATTGGTTTTAAGATTTTACCAATCCTGATTTTGAAACTGGTACCCGTTTCTTCACGCCCAAAAAAATCGCTCCTAGCATATTTGATTTGATTTGTTTTCATTTCTATATTTTGATTTTTTAGTGCTAGAATAATTTTGGGGGTTTTTGAATTTTTTCTGTTTTATTTAGGTTGTTTGTTTTGTTCTCTAAGACTGGTTAAAACTACTTATCTTGGTCCCGGTTCATGAAAAATCTGTTTATCAAAACTGGGTCCGGAGCAGGAATTTGAATTCTGAAGTTGATAATCCCGAAATACTTGTTCCCTTTTCTGCTTTCACCCCTAAATTAATAATTAGAAAACATAGGACATAGGGCTCCATAGTTTTGAGAATTATGTGAAGATACATAAGAGATTCAAACCTAACGCGTTTTCTTGTATTTTTTGTTTTTATCCCAAGAGTGGTTGTGTCGTTTTGATAGTCGCGTTTTAAAATTTGTCTCAGTCTCGGAAGATGCAAGAGAGTGGTTGGAAACCACGGTGGTTCGACAAAGAGAAAGGAAGCGAAACTTACCGATACGTTGGAGGATATTGGGAGGCCAGAGAGAAGGGAAACTGGGATTCGTGTCCCGATATATTTGGCCAATTCCATTCTGATCCTGTGGTTGACTAAACAAAAGGTCAACGCTGTTCGGTGGGGTTCGGTTTTCGGCTGAACTCTTTTTGTGCATTCTCTGATAATCAGCTCATAGCAGCGCTGGTTCTGTCTGGGAGGGATTGGATGTGTAAGTAAAAATTAGATCGCATAGGTTTCGGTAGGAAATAAAGGAACAAATTTTCTTTCTTTTACTTTTTCGACGAGCCATTCATTACGCAACGCGGACGCAACCGCGGTGTGTGCTTTAGAGCCAAAAACCCCGAGGAAAAAGCAATGATGAGTTGATTCTTAGCTGAAGAAAAAAGCTTGGATATGAAGACGTTTTTTGCGGGTTCTTCCGATATATGTAAGATTCGGAGAGCAAAAACATCGGAAATCTCGACCGTTTTACCTCATTATACCAACTGAGCTCTCGTGCGCTAACATAATGTGCAATTTGATCAACCAATATGACATCGACGAGTGAATGTTATCATTGCCCATTTCATTGATGCTTTCTATATTAGAAGCTTTTGAAAATCCACAATTCACTTGGATGAGAAATGGGTGTGGCAATTTGAATTACGTGTCGTGTTCGTATCGGGTCTTTAATCGTTTTTTATTTATTTTATGTAGACTCGATCCACTCATGTATTAATCGTGTTAGAAGAGGAGTCCCACATTCGTCTTATTTAAATATTGTGTTTATTGTGTATTCGTTTAACCAATGTAACAGGTTTTTATATTTTAAAATAATAAATTAATTCGATTTGCACTTGTATAACTTAAGTTATTTAATTCTATTATTTAAAATTTTAAACTTTATAAAAAAAACTACTCATCAATTGAACAACGTAATTAATAAAATAAAGAATGTCATATATAATAAGTATTGACACATTTAATAACTTAAATAAAATGTATAAATGTAACTTTTTGCTCTTTTAATCGCGTCTAATTGGATATTACTGTGCTATTGTGTGCCGTGTTTACCATTATGTAATCGTGTTCGACACAGTTAGACTCAAATCTATTTATAGTATACCCAAATCCTTTTCCATTGTATCGTAATTGTTTCGTGTTTCGTGTCCGAGCTCAAATTGCCACCAATGAGAAAAGACTTAATCAAGTGATATTTATAAAAAAAATTGTTTATTTACTTTTTCCATTCTCTTTACATATATATGGAAGTGTCGGGTTTCTTTGTACTGAATCCTTCCTTCAAGAGAGTAGAGCAAGCGCTAGAAAGAGTCAGGGTTTTTTTTTTGCAAGTGCAAGTATTTGCAAATTACTTAAAAGCAGAAGTGCAGAAAACAAATCAAAAATCAAATTTGAAATTAGAAAAATAGAATGCAGCTACGAAAAAAGGGTAAATGATTTTGTGTCAAATCTTTCTAAAAACTATCCATTGAGTGTATTTTTTACTCTCACGAATGGGTATTTCTTAAAAGATTTGACACAAAAATGAATATTTCGTATAATTTTCATATGATACATATATGGTACTAATATGTATTAATCTTTACTTGTATAACAGCAATATTGTGTCTGTTTCTGGTCTTTCTTTATTTTTTTAATGACTGTTAATGAAATTTTATTATGTATATTGATCAATTTTTTACTCAATTTTAGTTATATTCTCCGAAGTGCTCAATTTTAGTTATATTTTCCGAAGTGGTAAATGCATAATGATATTATCTCAATCGAATATGCGGTTTTTATATTTTAAAACCGATTATTTCGAGTTTTTTAACTGATCCGACTCTTCAACTATGCTATATATATTCAAAAGTAGAGCATAATATGTTTAGAACATTGGCATCGAACACGCCACGTATATCAGAAAACGGTGATAGTTCGGAGAAAATGACTTGTTAAACGACATTGATAAGACTGTGAATGAGGAGTTAAATATGCATGTTAATTTTATCTACCAAAACCAGAAAATTATTAAGACAAAATTATGCCTACGAAGATGACCACTCTTCCATGACTGTTGCAAGCCCAACGACATTAATCACCAACAATAACACCCTAAACTTTACAGTCGTTGCACTAGCCGACAAGTATTTAATGTACAAACATACAAGCATGTTATACGAAAGCGACAACATTACATGAAACATTACACTAATTAAGTAAGAAAAGTTATAACCTAGTTATATTACTGTTGGATGAATAATTAGTTTGATTAAATAATATTTTCATATGGTGTTAATTTTAACGAAAGGGCCGTTTGCTTTTGTTTTTTCAAATATGTTTTCTGTATTCAAATTTTAAATTCTAGAAAACACTGTTAAAAACACATGTTTGGTTATTTTACTTAGATAACAAATTTAAAATCTTGTTTCTTAAAATGAAAATTGACTTGTAATTATCTTTAAAGATAATTTTAATAAATAATGAAATATTGCAACAATAATACTCGACTTGTAACGTTTGTTATACTTTAATAATTATTTGTAGCAAGAATACTCGAATGTAACGTTTGTTGCACCTTATAACCGATCCTGCTTTTTTTTATTAGTACAAAAGTAATATAACTTACATATTAGAAACATCAGGTACTTCTCTCAAATTTAAAGTTTTCTTTTAACAATGTAGTTTGAGTATAATAAAGAAGGAGAAATAATATCATGAGTAATTTTTACTATAAGCAAAAAAGGTGAGATTATTTAATCATTCAAAAATAAACTTTGAGAACATGTCCTCCCAAGTTTGCAAATATTTTTATATATAGTTCTTCAAAATTAAAAAAAAAGTTAAGAGCATATCTTCGTAAAATTTAAAAGATTAAGTATTACTGTCAATAACATTCCTTTAAAATATATAATATGTGACGTGGTTTCGCACACTAACAGTCACGTGAGTATGTGAATGAGATTTCGATTTGAAGATGCTAAGAACTTTGAGGATCTTGACCTCCGCGTCATCAATACTTTCGACGATGACAAAAAGTAAAAAAAAAATTAAACGAACGAAACACCAAAGGTTTTTTAGAGAGGTTCGTCCCAATGCGGTAGTTGACTACGTCATCTGTAAGTTTATTGCTTTGAAAATGGATCAACCAAAACCACAAGCCAATTCCGAGTTGATCGAAAGAAAGATGAAAACACTCTAAAAAATACAAATCTCACGGACTATTTTCTCTCAGGATGAATGCTTGGTGCGTGTGATAGAGATGTCTTCTTACTTTTATAGACCTTCGATTTCTGCATGTTGGAAGTGTACGTCGGTGATGCCTTCGAGTTTAGCGCTTGACTTGCTGTCGAGCTGACACGTGGGCCACTTCTTGAGAGATTATCGATCGTGGCGATCTTTCTGGTCGGGCTCTAGAAGTTTGAATCAAGGTTGTTGACATGGTTTGCTCGTTCTCGGGTACTTCACGTGCTTCTGCTCGGATCCTTTTGTGAAAATCTTTGCCCAGGACGAGCTTCGAGTTCCTTAAGCCGATAGGCCTGATCGGTACTTGGTTTTTAGCCATGTGTTGGTTTTTTCCTTGGGCTAGTGTGACTTTCGAGTTCTGCTCGGCTTTTTTTCCTTTTAGAGGCTTTCAGCTCGCATTTCTTTCGAGCATTCTCTACTCGAGATGGGCTTTTTTGGCCTTTTTGGCTGTGATCGGGCCTCAACACTATTATTTGTATATTGGGCATCTGGACTATGTATCTCACAAGCCCAAATGTACGAATACTCAATTATAACTTTGGTCTTAATTTACATGGACCGTAAATTTAATTAATGACCTCATCATTCCAATTATGGAACGAATTTGCACACCAACAACTAACCCTATATATAAAGTAAAACCTCTATATATTAATTACGTTGGGACTGCCAAAATTTATTATATTAATGAATTATTAATTTATAAAGTATTAGTTATATATAATATTTATAATTATAAAATCCCAATATAAGATGCCAAGAATATTATAATCATAATACATAGTTTGAAGATATTAGGTATATATCATTGTTATTATTAATATATATATATATACACAACATGCCAAGAATATTATAATCATACTATATGGTTTGAATATAATAATATTGAAATTCTTTTTAAAAAAATGATAATATTGAAATGAAGCTTGTTTCATTCAATAATGCAATTGTAGCAACAAACACTTTGAACATTTTTTATACATCACGAAAATACAAAACTGTACCTTCTTATTGTTATGCGAAAGCTTAAAGTTGAAATTGAAGGAGACATAAATTTTAAGAATACGCGGATCTTCATAATCATAGTTTTGAAACACGGTCAATAAGAATAATTTATTTTGTATTTAAGATGATTTTATAATTAGTTATACAGTTATATTTTGTTTATAGTGAATACATAATTATACATGTCATATTGTAACTTTTATACTGAATTATCAATTATATATTAGTTGGGACTTACATACTTCTGAAAAAATTATATCTTATAAATTTAGCGAATTATTAATTTAACTATTTAAGCCCGAATCGAGACCAGACAAAATTATTATTATTTAATCGTAGTTATTAATTTATCAAGTATTAATATATCGAAGCCACGTGACAATAAATCTTAAGTGATGACACAAAATAACAATAGTACGACTCGTTAGTTTTTCTTTGCTTAAATCGCTGCATTTGTTTGTTGGTACTATGACATGATGCACGACAACAACATTTTCTTACGTGTTCAAGAGTTTTTGCGTTGCATACTTTATATATATTTGTATATAATATATATATATATATATATATATATATATATATTTAGTGTTAATCGTATATATTCGTATACCATGCACACAAAATTACGTGTGCAAATTTGAACATGATATGAACTGTTCATGCGAATTAGTTCAATAGAAAAAGGATAATAATTGAGCTCATTCGACAAAACTATCGTCATTTGTATCTCTACAATTAAAATTAAGGTTTATGATGAATCGAAGATGAGAATTTCATAAAGCTAATAATTATATCTATACATGTGGATAGAATTGAATAGCTGATATTCTAATTTATTATTTGGAACTTCTTCGTGCATTTCTTTAGACAATATATATCATCGATAAGCCTTAGAAATAAACAAATAAATAATTCGAGTCCTAAAACCTGGTTTATAGAATTTAAGAATTGCTTTTCTGGGTACCTGAATTTTAGAATTCGATTTTCGTTCCCAAATTTTTAATACCAGGATTCCAATTTCGATTTTCAGGTGTTGAAGAAAAAAGGGTTTTCTCTAAAAGAAAATGAAAGGAGGGTTTTGGATTCAGTGAGATCCTGCATTTTTAAAGACCTCAAATAAAATAGATATGTATTGATTTTATTTTTATTCGTAATTAATTTTAGATTTTTATATAAGATAATTAGAAATATCTTTGATATTTTAATTAAAAAAATATATTTTTTATGCTATAGAATTAGCTGTGAAAATAATTATTTAAGTAGGGTTATATTCATACCCAATTAAGTTAGGGTTTTCACATATTCTCTTCCTAACCTCATTATCTCCCAAAAACCTAGAAATCTCTCTAGAGAAAAAAGCAAGAAAAACTCTTTAATTTCTTCACCTCATCAACAGAAAAATGTTTTTCTTCCATCATCATAAAGGTATGATGACGTTTATCCTCTTAATTCCTTTTTATTTTTGTAATCCTATGATGCTTAATTTTCTCGAAGTTTTATCTCCCAAAATACTAATCAATTTAGCCAGAAATTTTAACCAATGTTTTTAATATGTAGCTAAAAGTCCTAGATTTAATTTCATAATTTTTCGATCTCTAAATCGCTCAGAATAATATTTTCAATATTTACCCTTTTGGGAGAAACTTGTAAATTTTGTATAATAGATTTCGATTTCGATTTTTAAAAATGCATAGAGTCTGAATTAGGGTTTTTATACAGAGATAGGTTTTATACAAAATTAAATTTTGAGCAAGTTTTGTGTTTTTACAAAATTTGAAAAGATGCCAGGAACTAGCCAGAAACCGCGGTTTAATATTTCAGCCGAATTAAAAGATAGGATATCGAATAGCTGCAGTTTTTTTTTCTTCTGAAAATTATCATATCATAAATGTTATTTGTTTTTGAAAAATAATGGCAGTTTGTGAAGAACACTTTTTCCAGTTCTGCTCGTATTTTGATATATCGAAAAAAAATATCTCGAAAGTCCTTTGAAAATCGAAATCCCCGTTAAGCCTTTAAGTAAAGTTTTAGGAATTGTTTGGCTAGTGATAGAGCTTTAATCTATAGTTAGAAAATTTCTATCTTGGCGCATCGTTCGTAGAAGCGTCTTCGTCGGAGTCGCGAGGAAGACAGCCGTACTGATTCATGTGAGTTCAACCTCAGTGCAGTACGAATTAGTTTGAAAATAAAAGTGTTAATTGACATGTTTGATGTGTGGTTTTTTTGAGACGCTTGCGAGAATATTATTAAATTTGTGCTTATCGTTTTGTTTCATAATTGATGCACGAGTAATTAATAAGTACTTAATGATATATGAATATGCATGATTGATGTTGATTATGTGACGTATCATTCCTCTTGAGCTGAAAAGGTTTTCAATGTTATATGATCTCCCCGAGTTGAAAGGAATGAGGACGGGATAATGATTGGATTCTTCCCCGAGTTGAAAGGAATGAGGACGGGATAGAGATAGGATTCTTCCCCGAGTTGAAAGGAATGAGGACGGGATAGTGATAGGATTCTTCCCCGAGTTGAAAGGAAGGACGGGATTAATCTTGCAGTTTAGCTAAACTGTCAAATTTATGATTTCCTCTCGAGTTGAAAGTAACAAGGACGGAATTAATCACGCGGTATTCATGAACTGCCAGATGTATTGACCTTAGGCTTCGGGACATGTGCACCCCCATCGATCTATTGAGTCTCGCGCGCAAGTTGGTACATACACAAGATGGTGATCACCTAGGACAAGATTAGTAATAGATTCCTAAAACGCAAAACGAAGCATAATTGGTCATTTGCATGTTATGTTTTCCTTATATATATATATATATATATAAATAGATATATTGTTAGAAAATAATTGTATCTCACTGAACCTTTAGCTCACACAAAAGATTTTTCGTTCATATTGTCGGTAAGAAACCTATGTTAAGATTTCATGGTGGATTGGACGGTGACGGTGGAGGAAGTGCGAGAGATTGGGTGAATGTGTAATCACTTTGAAGACGTTTTCCGCATATTATATATCTTATACATTTTGATTTTGAAAAAGGAATTCCTAATAAATATTTTTTCTATTCACGTATCTACTTATTTTACATTAAGTATTAAAAAAATGGCCAAGTATTTTCAAAGAGTTCTAAAGTAGTTAGTAAGTGACGGCTTCGAAAAAGTCGGGTCATTACAGATTCAGTTTTATCCCTAATATATATATATATATATATATATATATATATATATATATAATGAGGCCGTAAACCGACCATATAATGACAATAATGGTATTTTATCGCTCTCTTTGGTGGTACTCAGTAATTTTTGTACTATTGTTATACTTTTTTAGTATAAGGAATATGTGACGGTAGTGTATAAGTTTTCTCAAATAAACGTAAATATAATTTTCTTTATGCTTCTAAGTAATTACGACTCTAATGTTCATTTTATATAGTTGTTAGGTGCATTTTCAGGTTATGTAATAGCGCGTTATATAAACTTGCTCGAAATGAGCTCCATCCAATCTATTTCCGTATGGGCGTCTCCAACAACTTGTTTTGTCGCAACTAACTTTTGAGGAGCCTACCAAACAACAAAAAAACATGTAGATGTCTGACACACGATAAGACAACCCTCCTCTTATCCTTGTAGCGCAAGGTAGTAGGATCCCATGTCCAATTGCCTCAAGTAACGTTGAAAATCTAGGCAGTATACTCAAATTATTAACCGTGCTCTTTATGAAACTGTTCCATTTCGTACTATTCCTGTCGCGCCCCTCTTATATAAAGGGAGATAAGGATTCATTTGAAAAAGGTTGGACTCTCGTGGTTTTAGAGAGTGGATGAATATGTCTCATCCTCGTGGGATGGTCACTCCATCAAGACTTCCCCGGAAGCAAAACACCCTCTCCGTTTTCAGTGGCCGGGTGGGCCATGTAAGGATCTTCCGGGTCGAGGGACTCCCCAAAAGAGGACCCCTAATGATTCGGTTTTATACTGATAAATCGAGTACTTTCACTTTGAGTTTCGTTTATCCAAGAGTTATTTAATGTGTTTCTTTTAGTGTTTTTGTTTATTTCAAGAGTTACATGAGTGGATTGTGATTTGATTGAAGATCGAGATGACTAGAGTCATTCGAACAAAGTTTTACATACCCAATATCCAAAATTTGATAATCTCGGGAAGCAGCTTGGTGTCGCGGCACAGATTTTCGGTGCCCCAACAAGAACCTCAGAATTAACCATGTGCCCAGCACATAATTTCCCGTGTCCTAGCACTAGGGTTTCGCGAATTAGGTTAGTTTTAGCCTAATCTTAACATAATGAGGAGGCTCTATAAAGGAATCATAAAATGGATTAAGGGAGAAATTTTGGGGGGAGAAAAATATCACAAAAGGCTAGGAAACGCGAAAAACACCATTGGAGCTCTGGTTTTGCGAAGAAGAACGGTGGAGACGAAGATGAGTTCAGAGATTTTCTCCTTTAGTATCAATTTATTTTGCTGAATTTTTTTATCCATAATGTTTCTCTTTGTGATTTGTTTATGCTCTAGATTGATAATGAGCTAAACCGTTAATAGGATTGCGATCGGAATTCACATGTAGCTTGCTTTGGATAATCGTTTCTTTAATTAATGATTATTGCTTAGGTTTGTTTATTCTATCCTTTTCTTCATGCTTTTAATTTCTTGATCACCAATTAAATTGATTTGGTACACCTCAGGAACTTTGGAAAAAGGAAATTTGCGTTTAGCCGTAGATAGGATGACATATGATCTATGATGAAAATCTTAAGTTTATATAGGATATGAATATACATATGTAACATGTGTAACTCGTTAAGAATACATGCTTAATGAATTGTTCGCAATTTAATTCGCATAGGAATATAGTGAGTTAGTTACGAAAGATAACTCAAATTGTTTATCGGAAGAGTTCTTTTTTATGCATTAGGGGTCTTGGTTAACAGCTTGTAGTAGTTTGACGATCAAATGAATGATATGAATAATCGGGTGAAGTGTTGAGGAGTGATTGTGATCCTATGTTTCTCTATTCGTCCAAAGCTTTCAATTTTATTTTGCATTAGTTATTTACTTGATCGTATTTGCATTAGTTATTTACTTTATCGTATTTCAATTTTATTTGTTTAGATAAAATTAAGGTCATAAAAGACTTAGTAATTGACAGTAATAATAGTAACAATTCTACGTGGGATCGGCTTTTCTTATCATTATATTATTTGTTTTCGATACGTATATTTGCGTAGAAAATCCACAACAACCCTCTAAAACATTTCGTGCAGGTAAAAACCCTCTTGGATGTTTCTTTTTCTCCGTTTTTGAGACTTATAATTTGTCCATTCCCCCGACGTATTCATACGTGTCTTTTACTTTTGGCCCCGTCCGGCTTTGAGCTTCTAATATATTCTCCTTTACTCATACTCGTTCGACGTCAACGAAAAATTGCATCAATAGAATTCTACATAGATATCACATTTTCATATTATTTAATATTCATGTTAACATTTTGAAGAGCTTAACTAAGCCAATTACTTCATCCAAATCTATTTATGTGTTGCAATTACAACGTGGCGAGTTCAGATAAGGCAAATTATACACTCCAATGCCAATTACGTATTAGAATTTTGGGAAAGAATGGTTCATGCATCTTTATGCCATTTTGATTGAGACAAAACATCAACATCTTAACATTACTATTTTGAAAATAAAGCTTAATTTTTAGATAATATAAAGCTGGGTGGTCAAATAATTGCAGGAAAGATCTTTGCATGTGATTACAATTAGGATTAAATCTCTTCCAGATAGACACACACACACATATATATATATATATATATATCAATTACTATTTCAATTTTATAGTTTTGTAGTATAGTTTTTACTCGAGTAGAGTAAGTGCACAATTTACATACATGGTTCTTTATAATTTATTGGGGGATATAAAATGACACACATATTGCTATTGTAAAGAGAGATAATTTGAATCAAGATTTGAGACACAAAATTATCACGACATAATGTTTATCTTTCAGTATTTTAAATGGATTTGGATTTAATTTAGGCCAACGTGATTGACACAATTAAATAATATTTGAGCACCAATAAACATGAGAATATAATATGATCTAATAAGACACGATTAAATAATAGACAATTTATGTAATAAATGCATGTTATTAATTATACTAAAGTTTCTTTCGTTCATTTTTTAAATATGATGTTCAATTGAGAGTACTTCGTGGAGCGGGTCGGCCGAGTTTTTTTTATGATTATTATTTAAAATGCTCGTTATAGTTTTTCTGTTTTAACTAGCGGCCCGTTTTCATTTAGCAGGCATAAAATGTTTAATTAATATTATGGCTTAGTGGTAAACCCACTACAATAAGACTTTTCCATGAGGTCATGGGTTCGATCCCTTGAGAGCAGAAATTGCATAATATATGTAATCTTGGTTGATAGTGCCTGCGGCCAATAGTGCCGGTTGTTCTTACCATGACAAATATTTTGTAACATTAGTACATGTAATCTTGGCCAATAATGCCACCCAATTCGAAAAAAAAAAGAAAAAAAAAACAAGGATTGAAAATCCGGGATCAGATTCTTTTTTCTGGGATTTTAAACATGGCTAAAAACTATTTATATATTTACGCTAAATTGTTATCTTTCTAAAATTTAAAAGATGTTTAAGAAAGTGGTCCAGAACGGAATATATCTTACGTCCTTCACAAATATATGGTGAAAGCAACAAATCATCCAATTTGGGCATTAATCACATCTTGTTGGAATTGGAATCTGTATGTTATTGCCATCACCAATCACACCACATAATTTTTAGCTTCTCTAAATTAAAATTAAAATTAGAAATAAACCAAATCATTTCCATTTGAAAAAAACAAAAATATTATTATATTGTTGAATTAAATTTCTTTCACCAGAACTAAATATTTTGAAGTACTGTTAAATTAGGAGAGTCTATTACTTGTTCGGAGCTCACTTTGCATGAAAAAAAATGTTCTTTAATTTTAGTCTCTCATTTATGCAAAAAATAAAGCTGAGGATTCTAACTATTTTTGTTCATTGTGATTTTGCGAGTTTGGTTTGAATTGCTATTTTTTTAGTATTTTTGTCAAGCTATTAAAAGAAGAGGATCGTAAGGTTCACTTTCGAAGCTTTCTAGTTTTCATCTCTAACGTAAAAAAGATTAATTAGAATCATTCGCTTGCATTAAATCATTTATGTGAGTGATAATTTATATTGCAATTCAGTTGATGTCCTATAGAAATTTAGGATACTACTATAATTGTTCATAACATACGAATAATATTTATAATTTAATTCAATATCTTTAATAAGAAATAAAGGCCTGAAATCTCTCTGACTGAACTCGAATCCTAACTATGTTGGCACCTAGTAAACACAAAGAAAGAACAGAATAATATTAAATAAAAATATCAAAATTTACATACCAAAACAAAAGAGAAAAGAACTATATAAACTTAAAGTTCTCTCTCGAACAAATGTCATCATTACAAAAGACGCCTTAAAATCTAGGTTTGAAGGCCACCATTCAAAACACAAATTTTGAGCACCAAATTAATAACACATTGGCAACTGCATTTCCCTCCCAAAAAGATATGAGACACTCTTCCACAAATCGGATGTATTTGGACCAACGAGCATGTAACTTCCTAGGAACCAAACTTGATTTTGTCTCAAAAAGTTAAGCGACACTTGTAGAATCACACTTGAGCCATAAGTTATCCATATGAAATTCTATCAAATTTCAACCGCAAAATTGCAACCATCATTTCAACTTCATATGCAAAAGTTGAGTCAATGTTGAAAGAAAACGAGCCATGAGGATATCATCGATAAGCTCTAAAAATGCCTCCAGCTCCTGCCACTCTTGGCGTACCTATAAAAGAACCGACAATGTTACATTTTAACAAAACTTTAGGAGGGAAACACCATACAACAGTAATAAATTTGGAGTTTTTTGGCTGAATGTCAATACCGAAAATCTTTAGAATTATGAGATATTCCAAAGTGATTTCATTCCCCATCTTGAAGAAATTTTCATCCTTAATCAGTCACTAAACATGCCTAAAAAAATGAATGTTAGGAATCTCATCATCAAATAAACATGCGTTTCTTATATGCTAAATTAACCAAATTTTAACGAGAAAACAACTTGTTCCGAGAAAGGAAAAAAAAGACATCAACATCTCCGATCCTTGCATTTAATTTAATGAGACAACTGAATGAGAAAAAGAAAATACAATTAACTTTAACATAGTTTATTCGATAAGAAATGAATGAGTTATATTAAGAATTGGGCAAAAACTCAATTATATATTTATACATCTTTTATATACCTCTCAAACATAAGAAAGAAGTTTCTCTTTCATAGTTAAGTAGCCAATTCCATTAATAATCCTCCAACCAAATCGTTTTCTACTTCATTGTGATCGTTTCGTTTCCCCACCATTTAATGGGCGTTTGCTTTGTTGGATACAGAGAGATTCTAATTTCCATATCTCTCTCTCTCCAATTAATTGGGGACTTTTTCTTTTCTAGCATAATACAATACATTACATTCAGTTCATCATATTGTAACTTGGATTTAATAATATTATAAAGGAATTACTATTAAGGAAAATTTTGAATATTCACTTCCTAAATTTAAACTAAAATTTCAATATATATGTTATGTCTACGTTTAAGTTTTGTAATATAAGCTTGGAACTCAATTTAATCAGTACATAACTTTTTCTTTCTTTCTAATTTAAGCATAAATGAATTCTGTTAAAATTTAACTGAAACATCATATAAACAAATATATAAATCAAGATGATAGCGTCATACTTATCTCACTATTTAATATACTCGTTTATTGAATAATGAGATACATAAGACAAAAAATAAAGTAAATATTGTTTAGGAACATTTATCCATAATATTATATATATAGAAGAGAAAAATAAATAGAAATAAATTAACAATGACGTGGACCACTTTAGGTGGTCTCTCTCTTGGCCCTTTGAAGAGTGATTCATCAGAGAAAACGCTTTGTTCATCCGCAGTGGGTCCCACAGGAGAGAGAGAGAAAGAGAGAGAGAGAGAAAGGGAGTTATGAATCGAAAAAGCGTGATTGGCGAGCGCGAGAGAAGTCGTCGCCTCTTGACGGGAATGACCAACGTGGCAAATGACGTGGCATCCGGGAGATGGTTGACAGTGCTCGGGACACGTGGCGGAACGAGAGGGATGAGAGAGAAAGCGACGTCTTTTTCGATGGTCCAATTTGCCCCCCAAAACCTGAGTTACGTTGGACAGTGCCGAGTGGGTCCCACCACCGTGCCACTGCCATGCATTGCAAGTGCAACAGGGTCCAGCAAATCCCACAACTGTAAAAAGCGACTCTTTGACTTTGACCTTCTCTCTATTCTTTATGTATTAAACTACCAACGAAAATATTAGTTATTATAAAGTTCTATAGTTCGAATAAGATATTAGGAATTAAAAATTTATGTTTCTTAGATTAAATTGGTTCACCCGATGTAGCACAAAAAAGGGTGAAAATTGAGTTATTGATTAAGTTACCATATCTATTATAATAAATTATAATTTTTAATTTTTAGGGTACTTAAAAGAGATAGTTGTATTATTGAGAGTAAAACCTAAAATATCACTTTTGAATTTTGTACTTAATATTTGCTATATTAAGTTTTAATTTCACGGTGACAAAAATATATATAATTCTAAAATGTATATACACTCTTTATAAAGCCGAGCATATCAAAAGCTTCTTCGTAGCTCCAATAGTTTCTTTATCGATTTCGCTATTGATTTTTAAAATAAAATTGATTCTTGTTAAATTTACTATGGAAATGACTACGGAGTTTCATTTAGACAACGTACAACTATAGTATATTTGTACCCATGTTGCTCAATATAACAAATTATTTTTAGTTTTTTGGAAGTTGTGAGCTTAATATCTCAACATGTTTTCGTTTGTACAAAGTATTCAGTTTAGCATAAATCATAGCAATGCAGAGTTCATAGAGTAATTGATGTCTTGACTAATTTTGGTGTTCAAGGCTCGGGTCACCATTATTGGCCTATACGTCTTCATTTCACCATTTCTTTGTATTTGTATTAGAGAGCTTTTAATTGCATCAATTTTGTGTTCTACGTGTTTATAGCTCTTACATTTTCATTCACATTTTATGAGTTCCATTTTTTACTTCGTGTTTTTTTGTGTCGTTCTCTTAAGGATTCAAGTTTACATTTTGGACATCCATTTTTTCGCTTAAAATACAATAATATCACAATGTACCTCCCCACCCGGAGCGTGGTAAAAATAATACTATAACTTGCTAATACACATACAATGTACGATTTTGTGCGGTAGTAAATTTTTTAGCCGAATATAGTTTGCGATGTTAACTTCGATTACATGGTCATTCACACCTTATAACGAGGGTTCCATTAATACGTATAATATTGTACTCTAATTTCTAAATGAATGATCGCTTGATTTATGTTTAAGATTATTTAAACCATGTTTGATGAACCATTAATGCTGATGGGTTAGCGAATAATACAAGGTAGGAAAATTATGTACTAATTAAGTTGACTAATTCAAGCCAGCAATCAAGTTAGTTCCAACAATTTGATTGTCAAAAAAATAATTTATACCCTTAGTTAGGTACAAATAAATATCCATTAGTTATACCAAATAGAAATGTTCCACGTGTCTTGTATTGGCATCCCAAAACCAATTTACATCACTTGTGGACCATGACACATACAGATGTATGTCAATTTTGTCAATGCCTGATGAATAATTAAGCAAATAATCCCATAAGCATCTCCATGCGTGAAATTAAATATTGTTGAATAAGTGGGAAATCGTTACGGTGTATTGATAATGTTCTTTATAATTTTTGAATTTAAAGTTGAAGTCAATTAGTTTGGTAGAAATAAATATAAAGAAAGATACTAGATTAATAATACGAAGGTATTTTAATTTATATCATTACAATAATTTATTCAGTTACATTATGTTCAACTTACGAAGGGAAGTAGAACCTAGGTAAGTGATTAGCACGATATAAGTCATTCAAAAATTGCATTAGCTATATATGAGGATGAGATAATTCCAAAGTTAGATATAGGAATATATTTTTATAGACAATAATAAAACGATCGGTTTATACTTTAGGTCGTAATTACCTTGCGCAAGGATAATTTCAAACAATAATAAATAAAAAAAAAAACAATGAGTACTTGTATTATCTACACCCAAGGTCCCGAAAAGGGTTGGGCCGGCCTTGAGTGTAGATAACTACTTATATTTTCTACGATATAAGTATACATATGTTAGCTATTAACGGATGTATACTTGAGCGTTATTATAAATCGAGGCAGCCACGTGTCACCTTATTTCTCATACATGTATGCTATGTCTAACATTCGAAAATAAAAAAATAAGAGATAACAATTTAAACAAAAAAAAACTCAAATGCAAAAATCAAAAACAAAAAAATCTAAACTGCGTAGCTAACGTCCAGTGCTTCGGTTCCATGCACTGGAGGAGCTATGTTAGCACCACTGCTAGCACGCGCACCCACTCAATCTTAAGGATATGGCTAATTAACACAATTAGATAATCATAAATTTTTGTATTTAGTACCATAGTGCTAAGCAATCTCTATTTTGAAAATAAATACAATAAATATAATGTTTTGATTCTCTTTAGTGGTGCTATTTGGCAGTTATTCAAAAACTGCATGCACATATAACAAGTGCAAATATTTAAATATATATATAAGATAATTATGATGTTTCACAACTGTCTAGAATAAAACACATATTAATGTTTATGTTTGTAAACCATTTTTTATATATTTTTTTAAAAAAATTACAATAACTAATTACCATACCCGTAGATTATTTAGAAACATTGTAATTTATGAATTTTTATATAACTAATTACCATTGTTTTTTTTTAAAGATCATATGGTTTGTGGGAGCTCGAATAATTTGGATCCAGACACGAATTATCGAAATTCATAGAAACGACACGAAATAAATAATAATGAGTGTTTTGCGATTAGGATAATGTCTATTTTTTTTTAAAAGAACACATTTTTTTTTCGGGTACTTCACCTGAACCGTAATGATGGCTCCGCCACTGGTTCCATGTGACTAAGCTCAAACGGATACCCAAGAGAAAATTTGTAGCATACTAATGCAAATATGTCGTTCAACTATATACCGTTAAAAACAATAGTAGAAAACTGAGACCAGTGATTCCGAGTAGATCGATCTCAACGAACATCAAAACTTTGTTGTTTAGAAGTTAAGCCTCGAGCTAGGCTCTTGATTGCAGTACCTAGCTATCAATCAGCTTGTTGACCTAGATTTATTCTATACAAATAACTTTTAATTCGGAAATTAGAGTAAAATACACATAGTTGAAAAATGAAACTAATGTCAACTTTTTGTATAAATAAACAAAGACAAATTAAAAAAATAGGATAAAGTAAAAGAGATATTTTAGAGATTCTATCTATTGACTCAAAAATTAATGATCCCAAATGCATGCAAAAGCCATGAAGCTATGTATACAGTGATCAGTGAGTATAGGAAAATGGTCATAGAGACGTGCTTGATAATTTAAAACTGGCAGGTGACTGAAATAAATCCCCTCATTTAATAATTAAATTCCCTCACTGTCCAACGTAAATTATTATTAAAATTATATAATAATATTTATTATTATTATTATTATTATTACCTTTTGTATTTGTATTTTCTGTTTTGTACAGTACATATTTTCTTTCTTAGTGAATTTTTGTATGATATCATATTTTTACAAACCGATTGTTTGGGAGTTTTATTTTTTGTCATTCCTGTGAATTGTGATTTACTTTAATATATATATATATATATATATATAATATATTACATACATGTACACAAGGCCGAAGCCAGAAAAGTTTATAAGGGGTAAGAGGCGAAAAATAAATTGCAATAAAAAAAGATATATTAAATTTAGTTAAAACTACCATATATAATTATTTCCTTTAAATTTTCATGTGATGAAACTTGTTCATAACAATGTCATTATCATCACAACAACTATTGGATATTAGGCTCTCAAAAAAAAAAAAAATTGAATTACCAAAAGTTTTACACATCTTTAAATTTATTAATTGATAGTTCCCCCTTTGCACCCTTTATGTATAAAAGTATATATATATATTACATATGTAGAAATGGATTGGGAAGATTATTGTCTTCTTAAATAACAGATGATATAACCAGCTTGTTTGGCCTAGTTGTAAACCCACTACAATAAGACTCTTCCATGAGGTCTTCGGTTCGATCCTTTGAGACATAGAAATTGCGTAATATTTGTAATCTTGGCCGATAGTGCCTGCAGCCAATAGTGTCGGTTGTTCTTACCGTGACAAATATCTTGTATTGTAGGTATATGTAATCTTGGCCAATAGTGCCACCCAATTCAAAAAAAAAATAACAGATGATACATAATCTATAATAAAAACAAAAGTATTACTTAATATGAGATGCACTATAAACTAAATATCTACAAGTATAAGCTTGAAAAATAATTTTAAGAACATGCATTGCAACTAACGCGAAATGACAAATTGTTATTTAGATGAAATTTAATATATATATTAACATATATATTTATATATAAAATAACAGACTCGAATCAAGTAGGGCAACCGATCCTGCTCGGGTTTACACTCATTTCTTATAATTAAACCATTCCTGAAATATTTTACTGATTTTTGCATATATTATTTTGCTCTTATTACGTAGTGTATATATATATATATGTATATGTCCAGTAATATTTATTATTTTCTGCCCATATTTCCCTCTTCTCATTTATTATTCCACAACATGTGTCATAGTAATCGGTATCCTTTTGCAACTCGATTCAGCCTAATTTTCAAACCGATCAAATGATCGAATATCGTGCAAGTAAGAACCACTCATGACCTTATCCACCTAGAAATTTGAATTTTAATAAGTTTCTTTTTATTTATCTTCTAATCATTTGTGAGAATAATGCAACATTTATTAGAACATACACGATCAAACATATAATTTTCAAATTTTAAAAGACGCTTATTGGTTGATAAACATAGTTATTTTACACACACGCGCGAGCTATACAACTCTATTGGTGTAAATGTGATAAAACATAATATTATTGACCAATAACATCGGTAAACCGGGCGGATCGTTCCGCCACTGTATATGTGTATATAAATATGTTTTTTAATCTATGTTTTAGTTTTTTTTTTTCTTCTCTCTAATTGTATTTCACCTTGAAATGCAACTTAAGCGACTACTTTCAAGCATGAAATACTATCCCTAAATATTAAATACACGAACAAGCGAATTATTAGCCATAGGTTTGGGTTTTGCACGTGAAAATGTGGATTGTAAATAGAATTTTCGAGGACACGAGCTTTGGCAATATATTTGGCTTCAAGTTAAAAATAACATGCGAATCTAAAGTGCAACAAAATTGACAACACGTCATGTAGCATGGTCTAGGGTTATATAGGCCTTATAGGTTTCCGAATATGATATATACATATGCGTATATACATACACGCGCACGTAATATATTTATATGTATGAAATTTATTTAATGATGTAACGACGCATGCTTATATACGTAGTATTTATGATCATGCACTTTTTGCCCTACACTATGCTTATATAGTAGCTAGCTTGTAATTGGATCGTATTGGAAGAAAACAATGCACTTTTATTGGTGTACATTTATGATTATGAACAAGAAATAGTAAACCTAGCTATAGCTTGAGAATTGGACCCATATACGTACGTTGTTAATATTATAATTTTTTTGTGATACACATTTTATTTGAGTCGAGAGACAGACGCGAAAAGTGTCAATTGTGCAATGCTCTATGATATTATTATATTAGCATGTCGAACACGAATATACGATACAATTACGATAGTATAAATGAGTCTACTTCAATTATTGAATGGAAATAAGTCTAGAATTTGATAGCAAGTGAACAAAAATACAAAATCGCTTATGGGTGCAATACTCATTTTGTGCGTATAATGTATGTTATTATATTCATATTTTTATGATTTAAGTTTTTGATGTAAATATATGATATTATTAATTAATTTAAACTTTTAATATTTTAATTAAGTTCAACGAGTATTTAGATTTTTTTCTTCTTCTTCTTTTTTAACAATGTTAGAATCAGTGGCGGAAATTACGTACAGGAGGGCTAGATGTACTTTTTTGTCAAAAATTTAACTAGAGAGCGTCATATTTAAACAGTACTGGCGAGAGTTAGGGAGGTTGAACTACAATTTTACATAAATTTACACTAAAAAATTAGAAATATGATATCATAATAAATAAATAAATAAATAAATAAAAATTGGAGGGGTGTAGAATAGTTAAATGAATTAAAAGTCGGATAAAAATAACTAATAAACGAGCCTTACATGTTTAACTCGATTTATAAACAAAACGAGTCTAATTTAAATTACAATTAAAAATATGCTTCCATTGACATTATAGGTCTATAAAACTATGGTGGAAGGTTGACATGCACGTATATATGCTATTACTTGTCACGTTGGCATCTTCCTTCGAAGTCGAACTCAAGAATACATCACTAATGGAAATCTACAATATTATAACTCAAAATTTTATGAGTCATATATACATTATATATGACCTTATCTTATTTGTACTAGATAACACCAATGGTGTGTAATACATGACCTCACAAATTCATTTTTTACACTTTCAGTTTCAACACCAATACGACATTCCACACTCTCCACTATCGTCGTATATAACATATAACTGTATAAGTATATTATCGTGACGCTACTGCGACCACCACTTTCAATTCAAGAAAATATACACATATATATATGTATATATTATATATTACAGATCAGTGAGAGCTATGTATTTTTACATATTTAGTAGTTAGTAGTACCATGTTATACACGTCAATTGAAACAAGAGGTCTCGTACATACACATATCGGTACCAGATAGTTGGAAAAACCAAAACCACAACTGTCTCTCATTCACAACCAATTACTCATTTTCTTTCCAAAAAAAAAAAAAAACAAACTAATTACTCGTATGAAAATTGTTAAGGCCTTTCTACGGATCAATGTGTAAAGCGGCCCATAACTCCGTTTTGGGCCGGGCCCAATGACCGCGCAATGGCCACGATGGGCTTGAAGCTCTTTTCCTCGCTTTTGATACGCTGAAAGTCGCTTCCGGGTTAGCCGACTCCGTTTCCGCTCCTGCAAAGAGTGTAAAAAACGTGAACTCCTGAGGAGGGCAGAGGGGGGGAACTCTGTCGCTCGCTCCGACGCTCAACATTAGTCGAGTACTTTAAGATCAGGAAGAGAGAATGGCGAGCAGAGGTTTTTTGGCTTGAGAAAACTTACCGAATGAGGTGGGGGCACTCCCGTATTTATAGAGAGGCCTTGTGCGACCCCTGAGGGGTCGTAGCGACTCCTAAATAGGGGTCGTAGGGCACGGTTTATGTTTTAGGGATTGTAGCGACCCCTAATTAGGACTCGTTATGACCCCTAAAACCATGTTTTTATCTTTAGGGGTCGTAGCAACCCTGATTAGGGGTCGTACCGACCCCTAAATGCATACCTTAATTATTAAGGGTCGCAGCAACCCCTAAAGGCATGTTTTCGGAATAGATCCCGCATTAGTTTTCTCGAGTCGGTTTTGAGTTGACTTTATCGGGGCGGGTCTCATTGACTTTTCTGAGTCTGGTCAGAGTTAACCTTTTCGGGGCGGAGCCGGATTGCCTTCGTGGGCCTTTGGCGTTTGAGCCTTTTTTAATGTGTTTATTGGGCTGGGCCTTAACATTTTTAGGCTCCGAAAAATACCCATAACAAAAATGATGTTTACAATTTTGCCCTCGTCCTCAAATTGGGTCTCTCTTCGAAATAATGCCCCTAAATTGACGTTTGGAATTGGAACAAACCCACTTCTTTGGAACTGGGTCACACACGCATTTGTAATTTAAAGGTCCACTAATTGCGGCAAAAATATCTATATACTCTTAAAATTTTAATTGCACTCATAAAAGTTATAAAACGCAGTTTGATTGAAAACGCTTATGACTTTGTGTTTTTACTCTTCCACGATTATGAAACATTATACATATAAATGATTTAACGTAAACATAGGAAATTATTTTTGTTATAGAATATGACCAATATTGCACATCATATTTACTTCTAACTCTAAGCTCTATGCTATTGACTTCCTGGTCTTAGCATTTTATTGTTTCCGCTGAAACATACATATTTTCAAGCCTCCTTAGTTTTTGGGGCGGTGTTTTTGTCAATAATTTAGGTTGCCATATTTTGCCTATTTCAATTTGAGCAAGCAACACGTTTTTGTTAAAAAAAATTAATTAATTCCTTGCTCTATGGTATTCATTATTTCTGAAAAAGTCGGTTTTTGTTATATAATAAGTAAGTGTGAATTAGTCAAACTTAAAAAAAAAAAAAAAAAATTGAAGTACACCACATAGAGAATGGTATACCACACGGATATTAATACGGCTAGAATGATATAATTCTATGTGCACCTCGCTCATGAGTACATTATCCTAAAATTACTAAATTTTACAACTTTATCGTATTTTCTAGTTTGAGGGTCATGTTATCGACACATAAAAAAAGAAGAAGATATAAATCCCTATTTAGAGTAATAATATCTTATATCCGCCATTGGAACTTGGAAATACAAGTCTCTTTCTCGAGTACAACTAATGTTATCTGTCAAAAATGACCTTAAAATAATCAAGTTTGCTTGTAACTCCACTAATATCTATTCAAGAGTTCACATGTTCAAACCTCATGCGACTTATCAAATGAGTTCATGTTTTATATATATAAACTTAGCCAATAGTGCCACGTGTTCTTACACTGAATATCGAGTAATGCTAGAGTGCATTATAATATTGGCTGATACTCTCATTCCAAAAAAAAAAATCCTTAAAAAAAAAGTACGTGTACAAATTATATTTATATATGTATGTGTCTTTTACTCTACACGTCATTCCATCGAGCAATTGTAGGTGTTCTCTCTCGGGTGGGATCATGCTCCTACTAATTAGATACGCCTTACGTTCATGGCCTTCAACCCGTTGCCGCTGTCGTCGCCATCCACCTTGCATTGTCCTCTACTAATCAACATGTCGTTGAAAGAATGAAACCATAGATCTTAAGAAAAATTATAGATTTCAATCGTTTAGTCCAGATGTATAAAATCAGTGAAACTATCACTGATTTAGGTGATGCAAACATATCTTTGGTCTAACATTTTTTTTTGGGTGTTTTTTTTTTCCTAAAAAAAGGAAAAAAAAGAAAAGAAAAGAGAATCGAAGTGTAATAATTATGCTAATATTCGGGCATAATATATAACAAGATTTATTGATAAACAAGTTTAGACAAGTGATATTATAAGTTTAAATCAGTGAAAGATACTGAGTTTCATATATAGGTGTTATCTAATAATCGATGATATGCTAAGTCATCACCGACACATCAAGAAATACCGAGAATTGATGAGTTGATTTATAAGGATTTTTTTAGATTTTGATTCTTATTTACATATAATGCTTGTATATATCAATTTGTGTATATCGTGATTTGATACACACACATAATATGATTGCAGTTGCAGTTGCAAGGTAACGCAAATAAATAATATGAAATGATATTTTGGACAGATTGGGAGAGATAATAATCATAGGGGAAATAAGGGGTTAATGCTAAACGTGCAAGGCTCACATACTTAGATTTGGCTCACTAACTTTTTAATTTGAAATCTCAACTCTCTTAAGATTGTAGCGTATGTACATTGCCAACCAAAAATATATTAAAAAACATCCATTAAAATACAAATAAAAGATTCTTATCGAGCCTATTCATAAGTATATACAAATGGAAGTCTTATGATATTATGAGAATAAAATAAAATATTCAGCATCTATTAAAATGATTAATTGTCTAATTATGCAACATTTTTATTTATTTATTTTGTTAACCTTTCAAGGAATTACTCAAGAATGTGAAATGTCTACAATTGTGTATTTTTACAAATATTCCATATGCGTAACAATCTAAGGAAAATATTTGAAGAATAAATATAAGTCAGACGTCAAATTGTGACACTGATAATATAATATACTTGAGAGATATATATCGTACATGAAAACACTTCCTATTCTAAATTCAAATAATGTAACGTTTATCAGCTTAACTTATAAAAATCGCATTCTTCAATAATTCAAAGAAGTTTCCAATAAAAATATATTCATATACAATATATGGATATTCAAGAAGTAATAATTATTTAGCTAAAAGAATAATAATTATTCCAGATGCACAAGCAAAAACATATAAGTAAAATGTTTTAACAATTACAATCGATTAGTTTACGTCAAATTGTGACATTTTATAATATTATATAATTGAGAGAGAGATATCGTATATGAATAAACTTTCTATCCTAATAATGTCACATTTACACACCACATATTTCAATAATTTTTTTAGTAAATGAACGAAATGCACATTTTGTGTCAAATCTTTCAAAAAATACTTATTGTATGTAGTTTCTACTCCTTCAAATGAACATTTTTTAAAAGGTTTGGTACAAAATTGAGCATTTCGTATAATTTTTTTAATTTTTTAATGAAATTTCAAATTAAATATAATAAATAATCGCACAATCATATGTTAACATATTAAATATAATCCCGAAAAAAACATCTTCGATCGAAAAATGAACTAAATTCGAAAAAGAATTATTTAAGTACTTTGTTAGGTCCGCAACAGAGAATCCCGGGCCCACTTACAAATCCCAATTTCTTTTTTTGTCCCTTTGAAGTTACAGTGCTCGAAGAAAGTCAAGGGGAAAAAGCTAATGGTATATTGGTAAATTTACAGAAAAACAAAGGATGGAAATGACCAACAAAAGAAATTACATAGCGACGCTCTTTTTCTTTTCTTTTCTTGTCCTAGTCGCGTCGAGACGAAAATGGCAGAGAGAGACACAACACAACTGTTGAGGGACCAACGAAATTACCGAAACAATTATTATAAAAATAATTAAATAAAGAATATTGCGGCGAAAGTATTTAACATTATTTAAATAGTGCAACATATTCTCAATCTCAATTGCGCTAAATAAATTGCCCCGCGAAGCTATATATTTTTTTATTCTATTGATTTTTTCAACATGTCCTTGTTAATTAGTGCTGCACACCACGGCGTCGTGGCCGATCGCGAACAAATCGTGAAAATCATGGATGCCGGAGTCGCGACGCGTCGTGGCTGCCGGAATCGCGATGGTCGTGGCTTCGTCGCGATGGCAGGCCGAGAGAGAGAGAAAGAGAGAGTCTGTGAGAGGGAGAGAGTCAGAGAGAGAGAGGGCTGCAGAATCCCACATCGCGATGGCCACCCTCGTTCGCGATCGTCGCGATTTTTCAGCCCCCAATCGCGATCGTCGCGATTCTCCGAAATCCGTCGCGACGAGTCGCGGTTGCATTTGGCGACGAAAATGTGCAGCTCTATTGTTAATAGCTACACATTTACACTTATACACACATTTTTAGAATTGATTGGTCTTACAAATATCTACGTGTAACTTAAGCCGTGACGTTTTTGACTTAAAAGATATTTCTAATAATGAATGCCTTAGATTGAAATATTAACATGAAAATTCTAAAATTGCAAAAAAAGAAAAAAGAAAGTGTTAATATGATTTTTAGACGGGTAAAGAATCAACAATAATAAAGACAATAGCTTGGATAAATTAAAAAAATTATAATTTTACGAATTTAGATATGCAATCCACTTTTTCTATTATTTATTATTTTTATATAGAGTATGCAATCATGTAATTAATAGCTTGAAATATATCGTACAACTAAGAATTACTAAAGATTTTTTTTATTATCTCAATTATCTCCTAAAAAATTGTTTGAAAAGACACGTACTCTAATGCATCGTCTATGTTTTCATTTGTGAAGTCTTAATTGAAATAAAGTGTAAAATAAGGGACGGCATTATCTCTCGACGAGACATATCAAATGCATTTAATGTATGTTTTTTTTTAAAATTAATAAGATAATTTTTTCAATTTTGTTATATAAATTAGGCTGTTCAATCTATAAAAATATATAAATACATGAATATTCCACTTCCATTCTAGATTCATTTTCTACTGATTTAAATAATACCAAAACTAGTTAAATAATATAACAATTCAAACACTTTTTCTAACAAAGTAAAAATGAATCAAACATGCTTGTTTAACAGCATTAATAACCGAGTCCTATCCATACTCGTATAAAAGTAGTAAAAAGTAAAAACAGTTAGACACACCGTGAAGTGAACAGACACGAAATTCAATTTTCACCCTTAAAAAATCAGCTACAAATCCAAATGGAAATAGGATCGTAAATAGACAAAAAAAAAAAAAAAAAACATAAAAAGGGCTCTTCACTCTTCAGTAAAAAAAGTTAATCTCGGTAAAAGTATCAATACTTTCAAAAATGGACTAATAAATTCCAATTCTTTTTATTGCCCGAATAAAGTTCCAATTCTTTAGTTTTGTGTCCCTATTGGTACCTCCGTAAAATAAATCGTCCTCCACTGTTAATCATGACACCGTTACAAAATTTTATCCACATTTCCGGAGTAAATTAGCCATCAGAAAGTTGGACGATCAAAGATAATCGTGGATATGTACTTAAAATGGAGCAAAATTACTTTTTAATTCAACGCCGAAAACGGCTTAATCCATGGTTTGAAATTTTCACGAAAGTGATATGAGGAGACAAAACAAGAGAAGTGGAACTTTATTCGGCTAAAAATAGCATTGAAATACAAAACCAAAACTTTGACGTGGCGTGAGTAACGTTGGTGGACAAATTTTTTGAAGGAGGTACATAAAGGGATACAAAACAAAAGAATTGAAACTTTGTCCGGACAAAAAAAGAATTAGAACTTATTAGTCCGTTATTTAAAAGTATTGATACTTTTATCGGAATTAATAAAAAGAGTAAGAGGGAAAAATAGTACAACAGTAAAAAAAAAAAAAAAATTGGCATAGTTAGCAACGTTCCCAATAAAAAGAAAAGCCGGCTCATTAATTACCCTTTTTCTCTCTCAATTATTATACACCAAAAATAAAAATAATTTTTAAATTTCAGAATAATTAATTAAATAATAATTATTGGAAAATTCATTACATACGGAGGCCTCAATTTTCTCTATCATTTCTTGTGTGTCTAGTCTCAACCAAACCAAGCCTCGCTCTTTTCTTTCTTCTTTACTGTGCTTCGTGATTTGCTTGTAGGATTCCAATTCCCACACAGAAGAGAGAGAAAGTCAGTACAAAAGGAAAAGCTAGAGAGAGAAAGCTCCTCAGAACTCAGAGAGAGAGAGAGAGGTAATGCTCCAAACGTCGTCGCTTCCTCCGGCGAGTTCTCTTCTCATCTGAGCCTCCCTGGGAGAATGCGCGAAGCACTGCTCTGCGATTCGCCCGGCGACGTGGTCTCCGGCAACGGCAACGGCAAGGACTACCAGTTCGCGACGGCGCTCTCCGGCCGGAGCCGCTCGCAGGGCGGGGGCACGCGGCGCGTGACGCCGACGAGCTCGGCCGCCCGGGACCTGATCTCCGTCCTCGCGGTGGAGAAGGCCCTCCCGAACGGCGATCTCTACATCGGGAGCTTCTCCGGGACGGTGCCGAGCGGATCGGGGAAGTACCTGTGGACGGACGGGTGTATGTACGAGGGCGAGTGGCGGCGCGGGAAGGCCTCCGGGAAGGGGAAATTCTCGTGGCCGAGCGGGGCGACCTACGAGGGGGAGTTCAAATCGGGGAGGATGGAGGGTTTTGGGACGTTCATCGGGGCCGACGGGGACACGTACCGCGGCGCGTGGAGCTCCGATCGGAAGCACGGGTACGGGCAGAAGCGGTACGCCAACGGCGACTTCTTCGAGGGCTCGTGGAAGAGGAACCTGCAGGACGGGCAGGGGAGGTACGTGTGGAAGAACGGGAACGAGTACGTCGGCGAGTGGAAGGGTGGCGTCATCAACGGCCGGGGCGTCCTGATCTGGGCCAATGGGAACCGGTACGATGGGCAGTGGGAGAACGGGGTTCCGAAGGAGAATGGGGTTTTCACGTGGCCGGACGGGAGCTGCTACGTCGGGAATTGGAACAAGGACATGGCGATTCACCAGCTCAATGGGACTTTTTACCCCGGGACCGGCGGAGGTTTTGTAGGGGTGAAGAAGGGCGAGGTTTTGGGGGAGAATCTGACGATCACGATGCGGAAGAGGTCTTCGGTGGACGGCTGTGCCGCTGCGAGAGGAAGTGGAGCTGGTGAGAGGGGGTTGTTTCCGCGGATTTGCATTTGGGAGAGCGATGGCGAGGCCGGAGATATCACGTGCGATATACTGGACAATGCGGAGGCGTCGATGCTCTACCGGAGCAGAGCTGGCACCTTGCCGGCATTGGACTGCGATTTCCGGCAGTTTAGGCGGAACCCGTTTTGCTTCAACAGCAGCGGCGAGGCCAAGAAACCCGGCATGACTATCTCCAAAGGGCATAAGAATTACGACTTGATGCTCAATCTTCAGCATGGGATCAGGTAATTGGGTTTCCCTTACCTTTGTATGTTGCTGTTTGTTGCTGGTTTTTCGTGGATGACATGGTTTTTTGCCTGTAGGTACACGGTTGGAAAGCATGCTTCTATTACGAGAGACCTTAAGCCGAGCGATTTCGAGCCACGGGAGAAGTTCTGGACAAGGTTTCCGCCCGAAGGGTCGAACAAGACGCCGCCGCACCAGTCGATTGATTTCCGGTGGAAAGATTATTGTCCAATGGTTTTCAGGTATTGGGTCTTTGTATCCATTATTGTGGATTTCTAGGTGTTTTGAAGGTCATAGTTTATCTAATTGAGCCCTTGCGTATTGCTGTTCCTCAGGCGTCTGAGGGAGCTGTTCCAAGTGGATCCAGCAGATTACATGCTCGCCATTTGCGGCAACGATGCTCTCCGGGAGCTTTCATCACCCGGCAAGAGCGGGAGCGTGTTTTACCTGACACAGGACGATCGATTTATGATTAAGACGGTCAAGAAATCAGAAGTCAAGGTCTGTCTGCCAACTTGTTTGACTTTCATCTTGTTAATTTTGGATTTAGTTATCTGTGGAGCATATATCTGGTCCGTTTCCCTCTTGGTAATCTGAAATTCGGTGGCTAAATCCAGGTGCTTATTAGAATGCTTCCAAGTTACTACCAACACGTGTGCCGGTACGAGAATTCGCTCGTGACAAAATTTTACGGCGTGCATTGCGTGAAGCCCGTGGGTGGTCAGAAGGTACGAGCTTTTAACTTATAATCTCCATCTTGTTCGTCGCTGGGTTCATTTTCTGTGTATTAATATCTTATTACTCGTGCAGACGCGATTCATTGTGATGGGCAATCTTTTTTGCTCGGAGTATCGAATCCATAAGCGATTTGACCTGAAAGGCTCCTCACATGGTCGGACGACCGATAAGTCTGAGGGTGAGATTGACGAAAACACAACCCTCAAGGATCTCGATCTCAACTTTGGTTTCCGCCTCCAACAAAATTGGTTTCAAGAGCTCATGAAGTAAGTTCTTATGATCCTAATAGGGTCAGGTCAAACTATGCCGTGTTTTCTCTCGATGTGGATATTTATCTCTGTTTCCTTCTCAGACAAATTGACCGCGACTGCGAGTTCTTGGAAGCAGAAAGAATCATGGACTACAGTTTATTAGTTGGGCTTCACTTCCGTGACGATAACAGATACGACAAGATAGGGCTCTCGCCTTTCGTCCTTCGAACCGGTAAAATATCGATCACATCACAATCAATCTTGAGGTACCAATGATAGCCGTTACCGATTGATGAATTGTTTATCCATAATCGCTTTCAGGCCAAAAGGATTCCTACCAAAACGAGAAGTTCATGCGCGGCCGTCGCTTCCTCGAGGCTGAATTGCAAGACATGGACCGAGTATTAGCTGGCCAGTATGTTTCCTTATCCACAATTTCAAAACTTCCATATTCATTACATTGAACTGATTTTAAGCGCTCGTTTCAAACGTGATAACCTTTTGGTTTAATATTACAGGAAGCCATTGATTCGCTTAGGGGCGAACATGCCCGCACGGGCGGAGCGGATGGCGAGAAAGAGCGACTTCGACCGATACACCTCCAGCGGAGTCAGCCACTCGACTCCGTCCCGGAGCGGCGAGATGTACGAAGTCGTGTTGTATTTCGGGATCATCGACATACTACAAGACTACGATATCAGCAAGAAGCTCGAGCACGCCTACAAGTCCTTACAGGCCGACCCTTCCTCGATCTCGGCCGTGGATCCCAAGCTCTACTCCAAGCGGTTCCGGGATTTCATCAGCAGAATATTCATCGAGGAGAGATAACCACCGACGTAGGTTTATACCAATATACTACATCGGATTCCGATCAAAATCCGGCGGTCAGAGAAGCCGGGGAGGTCGCGATTGGAGGCTGAATTTTGAAGATACAGCCACGGCGAAGGACGTGAAAGCGGAGGCAGATCGGTTGTACATTGTGGGGTATGGGAATTTGGATCCTTTTTTTTCACTTTATATAAATTAAATTTGGGGTGAATATTTTTGTGGTAATCAAGGAGGAGAATGTGAAGATTTGGGAGATTAGATTCAAAATGGGAAGAGAAAAAAAAATTCGGAATAATAATTGTACAGCCTTACAGGAAGAAAAAAACAATATTGTTGATTAATATAATATAGTTTATGAAATTCCATTTTTAAAGAAGTTTTTGAATGTCGAGAGGGGTGGTTGTGTACATAAATAAAAGAGGCGGGTCTGGTGTGGAAATTGGCTTTTGCTTTTTGCAGTGAAAGAGAGGCATGAAAAGTAGAGAAAGTAAAGAGAAAGATCCGCTGGCAATTCTTGTTTTTGTTCACTTTCTTCACTCTTGCCCTTCTTTTTCACTGTTCTCCCCATTTGAATATGCTGTTTATTATTTATTAATTGTTTTTATGGTACGACTTTAACTATTATTATCGTGTTAAAAACAGAACTAAACAGGTATGGCAATGGCAGATGAAGAAGCCATTTAATTTAATTTTATTTAATTAAAGAAAAGAAAAGAAAGAATGAAAGAGAGGGGACAAACTGCAATTAATTGACCATTGACCCAACACATATCTACATGACTACATATCATAGCCCTTCTTTCGATTCACACGATAGAACCACGGGATCTTGCCCTACACGTGGTGGGATCCCATTGGGTGATCGGTTCGAGCTGTTCTTCATCGGAATTCGTGAGGGCAAATGGGTCATTATAACAAAGTAAAAGGTTTTCCTAGATTGTCGTGCATGTTTTTTTTTTTTTTTTTTACTGCACAGGTCAAAGTTTGTGGTGAGAACTGAGAAGTAGAGGTAGAGCTCAGGGAAGGGTCTTGGTCGAGCCTTATTATTCAACAGTTTGCACTCTCTTTTTCCTTTGTCTTATTTAACTTTAGATTATGCAGATATTCATATAATATTTTACATATTTATAACAAATATATGCATAATGCTTTTAATATGTTTATACATATACTACACGTATAAAAAGTTGAAACGAAGTTTATTGGACCTAGTGTAAATCCATGCAAAAATTAAGTAGATATGTAATCTTGACCGATAGTGCTTACAACTGAGAGTGTCGATTGTTTTACCGGGAACATATATAAAAAAATGCGATAGTGCATTGTAACCTTAACCGATAGACGCTAATGTTACTGCATTAAAAAAAACAAATATATTATACATGCAAATGATTACAACTTAAGTTCTTTTAACTCAAATTATACACCTTTAGATGAGTAGATTAGGATTGAAAGTCACTTTTATGTAACTTACAAGTAGTTTGAATTGAAGGTATAGAAATATAAATGCACAAGAATTTAGAGAATATAGTTAGCAGATGATGCAATGTTGGTTTGGCAAGAGGGCATGAGATGAGAAGGACGTGGTTGGTGTGGCAAATAAAGAAACATTTCTCATCAACTAGGCCATAACAACTTACAACACCAAAATCTTGTAAAAATCTCTGTGATTGATAAAAATGGTAACTTGATTTCGTAATTGAACAAAGTCACTCCACTCTCAGTTTGTAATGTATATTTTTAGGGGATATAAATGAGTCACTCCTTTTCACGTGCTTGGGTAAAGTACCTAATTTGTATGAAAATAACGCTTTACGGATGTTTCAGCTCATCTCTGGCCGCTGGGCCTTGTCAAGTAGCGCGGTTGTCACAGTGGAGGTTGATGTTTGAAAATTGATTATCATCTAGCAGTGTCTTTAGTGGCGGACTTAAAGTGTGATGATGATAGAATCACTCGTAAGTAAGAGTGTTACATAATTAATATTTCCGTCTTAAGATTTTTTAGGGATTTTAAGTTTTAACATGTCTGACTGTCTAGTACTGACATCCTTGCAATCAATATTTTAAACAATCCAGGTGAATTGCGATTAGCTCGTTAAAAAGAACAAATTGTGAGTATGCGGTGATAACCTGCTCATTCAGTTGGTGTTTTACCAAATACCAAAGATAAATCGATACTAACCCAAATGTTACATAAAAACTCAAGAATCCTAATTTTTTAATAAATAATTTATCGCTATAACTAAAAAATTTAAAAACTATTATTGATTTTTGAAATTTTATGAAAGTCTCATTGACATCTTTGTTTCGCTTTCGATATATTGGTCCGATCGATTTTTGATAACTTGTTTGGAACATTGTTTGTTCCACTTCCCTAAGCCAAATAATTTACTTTGTTTGGGAAAAAAGTTAAGTCATCATTTGTGTAACCATAAAGACTATCTAGCTAGGTAGTAATTTGTCAATGCCAAATTTTAATATTAGAATTTGGAGCCCAACTCCATACTCATTTGTTGCTTTTTATGGCTTTAGTTAGTTTAATTTTTTTTTCTTCAAGGGATTCGACAGTATTGGAACTTGCACAATTTATAATTTGTATTTGTAAATCTAATTGCTTAGACATATTATAATTTATGTATATAGTACATGCCTAGATGGTTGTATGTCAGGAGTGTGTAATTGCCTAAAGGGAAACGAATCACACTGTTCTTATCAATACGGATATGTTGCAATTTACAAAACAAAATAATGTTCAACATTAATAACACTCTTGATGCCGAAAAATGGATCAAACACTGTAGCAGCTCAAAGTTGGATATTAAGCCGGGCCCATCGCCGTTTATTGACTTTCTTGAGCTAGATGCTTGACTCACTGTTTTCGAAGCATCTGGCAGATCGGACCCTCCACTTACCGTTAGCCCGGAACCGGATCCTCCGACCGCAAAATCCTAAAGCTCAGGATAAAAGTCGGCGATCGCAGAGAACCGAAACCTCCGTATGGCAGGTGATGGATCATGCGTTAAACACTATCATGCACATTTATGCATGGATGATTTACCTCCCTTTATATCTTACTAGTTTATATTTCTTTTATTTGGGTTAATTATGTCTTATTGGTATTTATACTTTTCATTTATGTTTGATTCGTTTGATTATTTTAGAAAGATTAGATAGTCAATCTTTATCGCTCTAATTTTCTATATATTGTATTTCAAGACATTCACAAGGAGATTAGTTGATTATGAATTAAAAATCGAGCTTTAACTTGTGAAGTCAAGTTTATTCTCGCAAAGACGTGTTCTTCATAGACCGCTATACACCACTAGGCTGACGATCGTGGCTAGAGCAGTAGATGACTGGGATAGTCGGGGGTGATGATATACGATGTCGCACCTTGTCACTTATGTAGTCAAGTGGGATGAGGTCATCACGTAATTCAATGTGGGCGATTAGGGGTGCGTACCTGGGCTTGCCTACGCGAGCTGGGGTCGATGGCAGAGACGGGAATAGGACGACGGTCGGACCTTCCTTTTGGGAGTCGGCGATTCCTCTAGTGAGCCAGGGATTTCTCCAGCGCTTCCGCTCTAACTAGCTCCTCCGCTCCGACCTTAGTCGCCTATTCCTACTGGAATATATAGAAGAGAGAAAACGATGTTTATCGCTATATAGAGTGTTTGAATCGGAGTAACTGTTTGAATGAAATTAAGCTCCTATTTATAAGAGGGGATAGGGGCCTCGGGATAAATAAATATCTCTTTTAGTCTTTCCTCGGCCCTGACAGGGCGTGTCAAGGCTATTTCGGGCGCGTTAGGGGAATCTGGGATCTCGTCAAGACGCGTGAAGGCGAGTATTGAATTCAACTTTTATCCTGATAGTGAAAATTATTTCCGCATGTTTTGGGCCTCTTGATTTTGAGATGTGGGCCTCCAGAAGGCGTTTTTGGGCCGAAATTGATTTGAGAACCCCCCCCCCCCCCCAAATATTTTGGATGGTTTTGCCTTGCAAAATAACTATTTCTGCTTTATTGCGGGATTTGTGAATCTGCGCTTTTAAAAGATATTTGGGGGCGTCTCCTGAGGTAATAATTTGTGCATACTGAGTCGGCGAGATTTAGATCCGGCTTTTCTCGGTCTTTGTTCCTGAGTCAGCGGGATTGAGATATGGCCTTTCTTGGACTTTGTGCCTGAGTCAGCGGGATTGAGATGTGGCCTTGCTCAAACTTTGTGCCTGAGTCGGAGAGATGGAGATCCGGCTTTTCTTGAACTTTTTGCTTGAGTCGGTGGGATTGAGATCCAGCATTTTTTTCAGACTTTTTTCCCTGAGTCGGCGGGATTGAGATCCGACCTTTCTCAGTCTTTGTGCCTCAGTCGGCGGGATTGAGATCCGGCCTTTCTCGGACTTTGTGCTTGAGTCGGTGGGATTGATATCCGCCCTTTCTCGGACTTTGTGCCTGAGTCGGCGGAATTGCGATTCGGCCTTTCTCAGACTTTTTGCATGAGTCGGCGGGATTGAGATCCGAGTTTTCTCAGACTTTGCGTTTCGACAGTTTTCTTTTAGTTCAGACTTTGATCGTCAATTTTGTTTGCTTTGGCTTGTTTTTTTTTATCTATCCTTCGACTTCGTCTTGATGGTTCCAATTTTGACCATTTACTTTTAAAGGGACACTTAGATCAAAATTATATAGAAACATCGACTAGGATAGTGATTGATTCAATTCCAATAGCTAAAGAAAATGAATTTTGTAAACTTAAAAAATAAAAATAGTTTCGACATTATAGCAAGCATTTGCGGACAAAACAAAACATTGAATGCGTTGCTCCTCCAACATAAAAACACAAGCCTCGTACTTAGTTTGACTATTTGATCGCCAACTTTTTTGTAAGTCCAAGACACAAATAACTGTAACAATAAAATTAAATAAAGAAAGCTCCCTAAAATATTAAATTAGATAAATTGTTTTGTCTCATATATATGACGCCAATGATATTTTCTTCCTATAATGTTAAAAGTTGCTCAATGAAAGAGATATTTTTTAATACGTAGAGCTTAGACTGTATACGGTTTCTATAATATATAGAGGCGTCTGAATTCTAAAAAAAATATTTTGCCCTATTATTGTTATATCATGATGATCATGATAATATATTTATAATCATAAGACTTAAATTACATATACTCATATTTTAAGATATATTTAAAAATTAAATTATTGATTACAAGTACTATTGGCCGTAGACATTACTGGTTGAGATTAAATTCAAGACTTCTCGTGAAATCGTGTAGTAAATTTACTGGTAAGTTAAATAAATTTGGTTTACAATATATATATATTTTTTTTTATCTAGGTTTAGAATAATAATGGTGTGTAATAAAAACTTTCTAAATCTTAGTTAGAATCATAAATACATATATACTGTTTAATTATTATTTTTTATCGGCCTATATGAGTAGCACTTGACTCTTTGCAGAGAGTAAAAAAAGTAACGCGTTGCTTTGCCTTGCTTGCTACTAGTTGTAGTCAATAATATATGACTAGCTCATGGCCGATAATAGTAATATATTTATGGAAGTAAAGAGAATGATAAATGGACAAAAAGATGATAATAATAACTAGGGTTTCGCATGGCTCAAAAGGTGCAACAATAGCTTCAGATTATACACAAATACAGCACTATTAATTATGATAATTTTGAAGGCTGCAAAACAAAAATAATTCATAGTTTTTAATTTTTATGTGCTTGATTTCTTCTTTTTAGAATTCATTTGTTTTGTTTGTCTCCTAATATTTCACCCGAATAATTAATTAATTCCTACCCTAATGGCAATTCTGGTTTTTGCATGTTTGACTCTGAGGAAATTTATACACTTAATATTTTAGTTGTTTGCCTTCTTATTTAGAGGAAATTGCTAAAATTTAAAATACCAAAGGAAGAATAGTAATTTATTTTTAATATATTTAATTATCAGTTTGGGGTGATTATATTGCCCTCGTTTAATTTATTCGTTTGTCCGGTATCATGATCGTAATAACTTTATCAGATAAAAGATTTTAATTTATTACGTAGTAATTGGAGTATTTATTTCTCTTATTTCTTGCACTAATTTATTGATTTTCTTTCTTTTTGTAACTGTTTTTTCTTTTTTATATAGTATTTAATACATATATATCTATATGTATGATACTGATGGAGCTACCCAATTGCAACCACCATTTAATTGAATTATTTGAAACTCATGTGCTTCCGTCGAACAGCTAATTTATAAAGGCAATATAATTTATATAAAAATTATAACATATTAATAAAAGGGATAATAGCGGCATAAGTCCTCAACCTTTACTCAACTGGGGCGGCATAGCCCCAACCCCATTTAATAGCGGTATAAGTACCAAAAGATAGCGGTATAAGTACCAAAAGATGATTTCCGTCCATATTTGACTAACGGAAGTAGTCAACGTTTGCGTGGTCAGCTTCTCATCAACATGGACGCCACGTAATCCGACATTTCACCATACACGTCATCCTCGCGTCATCAAATTTAATGCAATCGCCATTAATTTTGCATTAAATTTGATAACGCGAGGATGACATGTATGGTGACATGTCGGATTACGTGGCGTCCACGTTGACGAGAAGCTGACCACGCAAACGTTGACTACTTCCGTTAGTCAAATATGGACGAAAATCATCTTTTGATACTTATACCGCTATTAAATGAGATTGGGGCTATGCCGCCCCAGTTGAGTAAAGGTTGAGGACTTATGCCGCTATTATCCCATAATAAAAATTAGCAAGGAAAATGTTTAATCCGTTCTTGTGTCGTTGAAAAATATATGTGAATGATCATAAACAGATGTATTTGCAATGTTCTATACTGCACAGTTCTGCAACGAAATTAGTAAGGATAAAAAAAAAACCTAAAGTATAAAAGTAGGTATAAAAACAAGGGTAAAAGTTAACACGACAAAAGGAGAGAATACATTGTCTTCTTCGCTTTTCTATCGACAAAAATGAATGTTAGTATCTAGTTTTCTTATGATAATTAATTCTCTTTAATTTTTTTGGCTGTATATATTAGGTTTTTGGTTTAAACTATTCTCTTTTTCTTTTTCTTTCTTAAATATGAGTTGTATCTTTTTTAATTGATTTACATTATTTTGTTATTTTGTTTATATTGAGAGACTTGTTAGTTTTATGATTTTTGGAGAATGCCTTTTGTTAACTTTCTGTTTTTTCTTTTCTTTTTGTCAAATATATTCATATCTAAATAACAAAAATCAAATTAGTTAATAATACTTTGGTTTAATATGAGAATGTTATAGTTCTAATTAAGTAACAACAAATACCTCCTTAACATTATTTGGAAGATAGAAGAAAAATAGTTTGGCATAATAATCTAATATTAAGAACAATAAAAAAAAACCAAATATATGTTGTCATTAATATGATGATATGATTTAAGGCTTACATGTTGAAAATTAATAAACAAGTTAATGTGCTCCAATATATATAAGTTGTGGTTGGCCTCCAATTCATAATGGATGTCGGCAAAAGGCAGCAATCATGCCCAACAAGAGGCTTGTTTGGAGGGGGACATCTACTACTATTACTATTATTATTATTATTATTATTATTATTATTATTATTATTATTATTATTATTGTCTTTTCAGCTCCTATCCTATATATCTTACTAATTCATATTAGTATTACTATTATTGAAAATGTTAATAATGTATTTATGTATTGCTCATCAGTCCAATCGGGCCATGTTTAGTGAGTTTGAATAAGGATAGGACTATCTCATTTCGAATATATCTAAGTCATGCGAGAGTGCATTGTAACATTGACCGATAGTGCCACCCCATTGAAGAAAAAAAAAACGGTGATAGGAACATATCAAATCGAGGATTATATCGGTGGTGGTATCTCCCGCTCGGAATTAAGGTTTCATATTGATCTAGTAATCCCGATGTTTTCGAGGTTAGCCCGATTTTGGAGATACTTGAGCCTTGATTTGGTTGCTAAATAACTTATAATGTTCAAAAGGAAATTAAATGTAATAATTAAATTTTAAAACCAAGTTCGTGATAATGTGAACATATGTAAATAAATACACGTGAATATTAAAAGTAGATAATGAACTTAAGTCAAACATGATGAGTTCTACGTGTTAACGAGACATCAATGCATTGCACGTAAGTAATTTTAACCCTCTTTTCTTTACAAATTAATATATTATTCTATATACCCTATAAATAGATAGATCTTCTGCATAATTCTCATGTATTTGTTCTTAATTGGCTTCTAATTTATTTATCGTTACATCATAAAAATGCATCGAATTCCAAACAATAATAATAATAATAATAATAATAATAATAATAATAATAATAATAATAATAATAATCTCAATCCCAATCACGGTGAGTATCAATACTTGGATGAAATACATTCGTCATTTTAGATAATTACTAGATTCCAATTTACTTTAAAAAAAAAAAAAAGAAAAAAAAAAGAGAGGCTCGAGTCTATAAAACCTTCACAAATTACTATACGCATCAATAATGTCTTATTAATATATAATATCTTATTTCTGTTCATCGTGATTATATACTTCTCTGAAGTCTAAAGCATTATGACTTTTGATTCGTATTTTGTCCTCTACTACGAAAGCCAGACCTAGCCTCAAGTGATATTTTGCCAAAGTTACAAACTTAGAAAATAATTAAATGAATTGACAGACAATTATATGTATTAATCAGACTTAAGATCACAAAGATATACCTAAACACTTCTAGAAAAGGTCAAGTCCACAAGTGCTTGATCTTTTGTTTGGAAAAGGTCTAATCATCTCCAACATTGGGTTTCCACTGTAGGAGACAATGGGATTACTATTTCTTCTTACTATAATTAATCTTTTTGATCCTCAGCTCTCATTAATTATATTTGTTTCTTCATATTTAATGACTGTTCTTAAATACACTTAGATGTAGAGTCTAGACAAACAACTCGGTCGTACGTCAATCATATTGTCTTACGTATTTAATATTTAATATTTTATCTCTTTTATAAATGGCGTAAAACAGTATTATGATCAAGGATTTGAATGCCGTTTTTGCCAAAAAATCGTTTGCCGTTATCGACAGAGTAATCGTTTACCGATAGATTTATCGATGGAAAACCTATAAAAATTATCGTTTGCCGTTATCGAAACTTATCGAACTTATCGATGGATTAATCGCTTATCAATAGATTTATCGATGGAAAACCTATAAAAAAATAAATTAAAATAACAATTATTATTTACAAATTATAAGTTGTAACTTGTAAGTCAAATGCTCTCTTTACTTATTTACTAATATGCTTATTTGATAAATTTTGGAAAGAGTCAAAGTCATATTTTACTAATATGAAATATTTTAAAATCACCAATTGTTAATTATATAAAATCTTCCCACTTGAAGATGTATCAAAAAATTTGAAGAACTAACTCAATTTAACCAATTTCCTAAAGATATATATTTTTGCCTTCATAGTTGGAAAACGTGAAATTACAAAAACAATTATCCCAAACACACAATTTATGAATTATATACAATATTATAAAATTAAATTACACCAAAAAAGTCGATTAACTAGCTCAATTAACCAATTTTTTGAAACATATGTACTTTTGCCGCAATAATTGGACAATTCAGGAAAACGTCAAATTGCAAAACAAATTATGTCAAACTCATAGTTTCCTAATTATATACATTGTTAAACAATGAAATTACATCAAAAATATTAAAAGTATAGCTCAAGTTCAATAATTTCCGAAAAATAAATACTTTTACCACAATTATATAACAATTCGAACAAACACTAATTAAAAGCACCCCAATTCTGCAAAAAAAGACTATTATAATTCGTCCATATTCCTTAATAAACATAAACAAATCAAATTCAACAATAACATTTGATTCAAAACCTAAAATGTACAATCAAAGTATCATGAAACTCAAACTTGAACTTTCATTTAACCTAATAGCTTTCTATGTAACAATATGAAATAAAGAATAAAATTGTGAAAATTTGACATGATTCATACATATACAACATTTAAACTTCAAAACATTCAAGATCCACTAAAAAAAACCCTAAAAATACCTTTAAATTCTAAAATTAAAAGAAATTGGAACTTTTGCCGCGAAAAAGGAAAAACTATACTGGGGTTGACTTATCGTTTTTGACCGAAAAGTAACAAGCTTTTCGAAAAAATACACTTGAAAACTTTGCTCGATAAGTGACTTGCTTTTCGAATCGAAAAATCGCGATAAGTATAAAACGACAACGATTAGAGGAGATAAGTTACCGAGAAGTGGTTTTCAGCGATTAATCGCTCGATTATCGCTCGATTATCGCGAAATTTCGATCCTTGATTATGATCATCTCTTTCTTAATTTGTTATAGTAGAAATATTACGTATATTATATATATATATACACACACACACACAAAATACATTTCTTTACCGCTTTATTAAATTATTATGTTTGGTTCCACCTTAATTATTTATTTATATATTGTTACTCGAGTTTAACAAATAATCCCAAAGCCTTACGGCATTTTGATTTTTATTATTTATATTAATTGACGGATTTTTTTTTTTTGCGTGTTGCTTCGTTAAAGCTATCGCTATAAATATAATGAATAGATAGGCGTTGATAAATAAGTTTGGTATTTTTTTAAATTTTTAGTTATATAGTTTCAAACCCGTCGTAGACTCGTAGCGATGATCGGATTGAAAGTTACATGTTATTGAAGTTCCACAACAAAGTGTACGCATTGAGTCGCATCTATTTCAGACAAACAGTAAGTATACAATTAAGAAGGAGAAGAAATGATAGGGAAATATATATGAATATTATATACGGGATATTTCATGGCTTAAGTACTCAATTTTTTACGAAGTGGATCGGCATAATGTTACATAAATGTCACAGGACAGTACCTATAGTTAGGTCCAATTCTTTCCATGTCATGTTAAGACTAATATACGAGGGACACATGTACGCCTACAATAAAACTCCAAAAACATTAGTTATCCAACATTTTTATTATATTAGAGACGAGTAGCTAAGCGTGTCTCTATCTTAAGAAAAAATGTGCTTGGTCTAGTGGTAACAAGCACACCACTTAAGATATAAGAAGTTTTGAGTTTGAGTTAACATGAGAGTAGGAGTGAAATCCAAAGATCCTCATATATATATAACAAAAAAAAAAATAAGCGTGTCTCTATCTTAACAGGTGTTAGCTTAGTTGTCGAAACTGTTTATGGCCTTTGAGTACTATTACCGCTAAGAAGAGTTTAATTATATGCCAACATACTAAGTACAGAACTAAGGGTAGTCTTTTCTCATGCCACAAATTAGATGTATGTGCCATAAATTAAGTACTTGTGCCATAAATAGGTACTTAGCACAAAATTGTGAGTGTGATTCTTAAAGAGGAATAGAAAAAAATGGCAGGTTGATAAATGGGGACATGTCATGATGCTGTTGTTTTCGCTCATAGTCATAGGCCATGAAAGGCAGCTTGATTGCACCACCATACCCATTATAATTTTCATTTGGGACCTTCATGTGACCATGTCTAAATTAAACAAATTTCTGCTTTGATTATTTTATTTTAAAAATAAAGAAAATATAGTTTGAATTTGTAAATTTTAAATGTCAATTGACTTTCATAAGACGTGGGTCAATTACGATCTCCCACATAGTATGATTGATGGTTAGCCTTCAATCATCTTCATTCTTCATTGCTTTGGACCCAGAAGAAGAAAGATTCTACTTCAATTTTAATAATTTAAAGCTATTTGCATGTATTTTTTATTTATTTTTAGTGAAATATTTGAAGGGCAGTAAATGAAATCTTAGAGAAATTAGAAACCTAGCTAGTTTTGTCTAATAATTCATAGTCTTTATTTTTGGGGGTCAAATGGGTAAATTGCTCCTTTTAGCCAAACAACATGTGAAGAGAAAAAACTATTTTTGGATAAAGTAAATTGACGCCTTATTAGTTATTACTATTATTTTAAGCCTGCATCCTGTGAAGGAAGAGAACAAAATACAGAACCAGTATTTTGGGATACTGAATAATACAAGATTTCCCACTATGCAGGATCTCAATGAAGAAACTAAAACTTTTCTTATATATGCCTAGCGATCTTCAATGAGACTCATAAAAGTGACAAAATAAAAATAAAAATATATGATTGCTTAATTTTTCCGAAATTAATATAGAGCTCAGAGACTATCGGTACTTGGCGTGTTAACAAAATATATCTTCTTAACGATAACAAAAAGTCATGCATGGATAATTTTAGAATAGATGCGTAAGACCGAGAATACAAAAGCGTCTTATAATTTCAATTCCCCGAATAATGTTTTAATTTTCATTGCTAGCTTAATCATATATAATTTGAAAGGATAGTAAAAATCTATTTTTAAAAATCTTGAGTCTTGGATTGACAACTTCTTTAACTTAATTTAGTGTCTAGAAAACATTATACCCCGAGAAGAATAAAAGGGAATAAATATATATAGGTCCACTCCACCCACCCAATAAACATATTTTTTTAAAAACTATAGTAACCAAATAATGTCTTGAATGATAGGAAACTACAACATGACCGATCGATATTAAGACATGCACCACAAACATGTGGCTCTCCATAACCCTAACCTTGCCCAAAAATCTCTATATATATTGGATTATCATTGGATTTTTCTTCGGCTAAAAAATAATGGATACTATGGTTTTATAGCCGAAGAACATGAAAACGAAAACCAACAAATTATTAATATATATATATATATTATTTATATTGCAACATATATGAGCGTCTCACACCACAAAACTCAAACCTATGTGGACACTCCAAGTAATTGACTTGCGATGGAAAACCCCACCTGACATTTTCTGGAATAGAGTGATCAATCATGTCCATTATTTTTCTTTTATTTTTGACGAAAATCATGTCCATTATCATTGTGCATAAATTTATTGATATATACGTTACAAGCTTTCATGTTCAAATGAATTTTTTTACATGATGTTCAGATTTAACCTATATATAGCGAGACTAACTTGTGTATGAGTCATACAGTATGACTTTTGCGTTTCGAGAGAAACTTGAGCACTAAATACGCAACTTGTCGGACAACGATGAATGAAACACTTTTCTTTTCCCATGACACTAGTTTTGCACTAAGTACGTAATTTCTGTACGGCGAATTTTCACATGATATGTCACGTGAAATAAAATCTAATTAATCATTCTCTTAACGTACGTTCATTTGTATTTGGTTAATGATTATGAAGATGTTTATCATGAAATCCTTTTTCCAAACAACTTTTTCGTGGATTTTTTTTCTCTCTCTTGTTAACTTTTATAATTTTGTAGTAGAAAACAGATTGTCAATTATTTGAACTTGAAGATCAACATGGATGAATCATTGTTTTAGAGCGAGAGAAAAGTCGGGTTTGGTTACGCGGTTAGAGATGTTGATGCAATTTTTGTTATGGCCAAAGCCGTGTGGGAATTTGTCAATCCATTAAGGGGAAGCTCTAAGTTTGAAAAAACTCTCTCGCAGATCTAAGGCAAGAATTTGGATCTTTTTTGTAGACTCGGAATTCTCAAATACCATTAATAGTTTTTCTTTTGTCTTTCTCCGTCAAACTTAATGTTTAGTTTCAGATTTCCTGGAGTTGTTTAAGCATTTTTTTCGACTTGTTTTTGGGGTTTATCGTAAGATATGCAAACCCTCATAAAATTTATAATGTTACATATTTTTAAGGAAAAACTGCGGCTAATGTACTCAATGTTTGATTTTTTGCGAATTATGTACCCAATATTTATTTTTGGTGGCTAATGTACCCAATGTTTGATCTGTTAGATATTCTCGTGTTTTCCGTTAGTTGACCGTTAGAGAGTTATCATCCTCTACATGTACATTTTTTGTATTTTTAACATAACTCACTCATTTTTTGTCCAAATTTTATGCACGACCTATGGTTGGAAAGATAAGAGATAGATCTACAACTTTTGTTGTTTTAATATTTGTAAAATAAATTTTAGAAAAATACAAAATTTCAAATACAACGTAAAATTAGACATTAGTTTAATACAAAATATTTGTTTCGAGCAAATTTTCAATATATTCAATGACTTTATATTGTGAAATGTAAAACTAAAAAATTTGTAGATAAATATTTTATCTTTCTAACGGGTGTTTATTTATAAATTTTAGATAAAAAACGAGTGAGGTATGCCAAAAATATAAAATACGTGATGTGAAATAATCTTTCATATTTTTGGCATAACTTACTCATCTTTTGTCCAAAATTTATAAATAAACATCCGCTGGAAAGATAAAATATTTATCTACAACTTGTTAGTTTTACGTTTCATCATAAAAGTCATTAAGTATGGTAAAATTTTCTCGAAACAAATATTTTGCATTAAACTTACGTCCAATTTTATGTTGTATTTGCAATTTTCGTATTTTTATAAAACTTATTTTACAAAACTTAAAACGTAAAAGTTGTAGATATATCTCTTTTCTTTCCAACCATAGGTCATGCATAAAATTTGGACAAAAATTGAGTGAGTTATGTCAAAAATATAAAAAAGTGTGCATATAGAGGAGGATAACTCTCTAACTGTCAACTAACGGAAAACATGAAAATATCTAACAGATCAAACATTGGGTACATTAGCCACTAAAAATAAACATTGGGTACATAATCCGCAGAAGATCAAACATTGGGTACATTAGTCGTAATTTACCCTATTTTTTAAATGCCGTTTGGAGTAAATTTTGTACCCTTTCTGATTTTTTAGTCGGATTTTTCTTTTAGCAGGTGCCTTCTATATATTTTATAGGTATACATATATACATACAAATAAATAAATAATTATATATACACACACATATATCTTATATTCATGTTAAGTTTATTGTTGCAAATGTGACTCATAACTTTCCAAAGAAATCATATGGGATGATGTGGGGTCCAACGTTGAAAGGGCGAAGAATGTGATATGACTCGTTAGTTTGGAATATTGTAACATAATGTGTAAGAGAGAGGCGTGATCGTTGTTTCTCTATTGTCACACACTTGAAAAAGCTTCACACCCAATTGAACCATATTACAAGGCCATGCAACTTGCTACGCACCTTTTGTATTTCTTTATTCAAAATTGGAATTTCTCTACTTTTGTGTTTTCTCAATTTGTGGGGTATGTAATATATATATATATATATATATATATATAATATGTATCATGTATGTATATATTCTTGCCAAATAGATGGGTTCCGGAATGACTTTTTGCTTTGTAAGGATAATTGGATTAAATCGGATGACCTAGCAAGTGTATTATTTGTGTATTTTGGATATGATCTTTTTATCCACTTGGTGTGCTTTGAAAAATATGTTATAGCAAATTCATACTTTACAATAATTCATTTTAATATATTTTGATCTTTTAGAATAATTTATAATAGATCATTTATATATATATATATATATATATAATGGTTCATTTCATTCTATTTTGTCTTTTAAATGACGTAATATGAACAATAGATAAGACTTAAGAGACGAAATAGTTGTTTAATGGTTATCTAATTGATTTTTATTTTTTTATATATTATATAAGTTATGATCATGGGACTAAAATTGACAGCGCATTGAATCAAGCAACAAAACTTTTTTTTTTTTTTTGAATTCACTTGCATTTTAAATTCTCTCATATGGCAATATCCTTGTAAAGCCCAGATATATACTAATCAGATAGTCCAACAATCCAATACAAGGCCCAACCCAATAGTGGAATTGATTATTTTTTTTAGTCATGTTCATATCATTAATGCATTTTAAGGTTTAACGTATTAAAATAACAATGACGTTAAACTTATTATTATTATTACAACAATACATTTTTTAGGAAGCATTGTATTTTTGAGAGAGTAATAAAGAGGGTAAATTTAAAAAATTATCACAAATTTAGAGCTCAAATTAAGACTAAATATACTCTGACGAGACCCTTATGGGGTCAAAATGCAAATTCATGGGTCAAAAAAAAAAAGAGCAAAGTATTACAAGGTTAATTGCTAACTAGTAACTACGGACTAAATTTATCGTAATAATTATAAGGCAAATTTGTTTTCTTTTTTAATACCTTTTCTTTTTGTAAATATACTTTTATTTTCAACAGTCAAAATATACTATCTACGTGTAATTTGACTATTCAACTCTTTATGTTTTTAATATTTAATTAGTTTTTTTAATTGACAATTGACAATATTTTGATTTTTTTTAGAACATTTATTTATATATATATTTATTTATCAAAACCGGAACCAGAATAAATAGAAACAAAACTGTAAAAATAATAAACGAGAAGGCAATTTAATTTTTTTGAAAAATTAAGATGACATGAAGGTAAAAAAAATGAAAGTAGCTTGACCCCCTATAAAACTAATTTGATAGATACACTATACTAGAGTTGCACATCACGATTCCACGACGCGTCGCGACTAAGTCGCCAAAATCGCGAGAAAAAACGTCGCAAAGCGTCGTGGCGTGTGTGGTCGCGGGCAGTCGCGAATTGGTCGCGACTTCAGGAGGAAGGGACAGAGTGGTTTGTGTTTATGGTTGCGGCAAAAGTTGTATATTTGGTTCCAATGTTTAATTTTGTTAGTTTTTAGCCGAATTTAAGTGTTAAAAATGTTAAATTTGTAATATATTATAATTTTTAAAAATTTAATAACAAATAAATAAATATAACAAAACGAGATATTAAAAAAAAGTTGTATTATTCATTGTGAATATTACAATAAGGTGGAAGAAAGCTGTAATATTCAGTGTAAACATTACAAGATGCCTCACTAAAGCCTCTCTTGTAAAACCCTCCTTTTTAGGGACTAAAAACCAAGAGAGGAAAGAGCACATCATTATTGGCGCTAACTTTGCATCACTCGGGGAACCAGGCGTTAAACCTTTCAGTCATAAGCTCAAGCTCGGTTAGTTCGGAACGTTGGCCGATTACGGGGTTGCAGAACATCCAATCGTTCATCACCATGGCTTGCTCGAGGTGTGTGTTGGTTATTGACGACCTCCGATCGTCGATGATATTCTGAGCCGTACTGAATGCGCTCTCCGAAACAATGCTTGAAGTGGGGATGGACAGTATATCCCTCGCCATTCTTGCCAATATCGGGAATCTCTCCCGTTCATTCTTCCACCACTTGATGACCTCGAACTCAGATGATTGGTCATCGATCCGAAGGCCGTAGTACCGCTTCACTTCGTCTGGTGCGCCGTCCGTGTCATCCGTCCGTGCCGGTGCGTACCGGATCCCGATGCTTCCCGGCAATCCAATCTTTGCTTGAGTCTCCGGCTAAACTCTAGTGCGGACTTGGTTGGGCTTTCCATGACTGTCCTCCGCTCCGCCTCGACGTTGAACTGTGGGAACCGCCGGTCTTATTCCCTGTACAATTCATAAAAAGCTTCATTAACAACCTTAATGTAATCGGAGTAGTCCACCCCTATGTTTTGCCCGATTGCTAACATTAACGGACCGGAAGTAAACATAATACGAGGGTCTACTATAAAACCGAAGCAATACGAAAAAGGGGGTGGATCCCAATAACTTTTGAATTTTTCAACCATTCCTTGAATCAAGGGAGCAATAATAGGGTCGTTTTTCGTATTCTGTAAAAGTGTTAGTAATTTCAAATAGACCCGAAAGACCATGATTCAAAGAAGGGCGTTTTTGGTTAGAAAAATTTAAAGTAACAGCATAAAAGGGTTTAAGGAATTTGGTGAATTTTTCGGCGGTTGCCCATTCCGACTCCGAGATTCGCGCTGACGGCTCGAGTTCCTTGTGGAGGAAGTGGTCCAACGGTAGCCTCTTCTTACACACAACTGAAACCATTAGATAAGTAGAGTTCCTCCGTGTATTATTATCTAATCCGAACATGTTAGCTTTATGATTGTGTTCTTTACAAAATCGTCTCCACCTATTAGTAATTTGAGAATGCCGGATCCAATCAACAATGCCGCGTATTTTTTCTACTTGATCGGCAATTAATCGCTCACCCGTTCGTGCGTATTAATTATTACCCGGTTCGAGCACGTCGAGGACGGCTGACGGAGGCTTTACCGGCTTCTTGATGGGAAGGTTCGGGGGAACCGCGGTGGTACGAGCCGACAACGGAGCCATGGATAGAGCGCGCCGTCGGAAGATCGGCATCATCGGCGTGTTGAGTTTCCTGAAAGTCGGCATCATTGGCGCGTTGAGTTTCGTCTTCGTCGGGGTGTTGGACTTCTTTACTGGCTTGTTGTTGAAGCATGAGGGCGAAAAACGGATCGTTGTTTCCCGCCCTTAATTGATGTACCGCGTCGACCAAAACTTGGGACACACGTGTGGGATTGGCGTCGTGCGCGCCCATCGCCTGGACTAGACTAGGTCGTAGAGACCGTACCGTATCATTGGGGTAATCAGGATTTGGTGGGGAAGGAAATATTTCTCGCGGTAGCATAGCGGGAATGTAGCCCTCGGGCGTAGGTTGGCCTTGATCCCTGATTTGAAATTGGGGTTCCAATCTCCTAGCCGTCCGTCGACCCCCTGAATTACCGCTTCTTCGAGACATAATAGAGAACTTGAGAACTTTAGAGAACTTTGAGAATTGAGAGAGAGATGGAAGATTGTTGGTGAGGAAATGAGGGAGGAAGTGGTGGTATTTATAGGGGTTCGAGCAGATAGTGGGGTGGGTGAATAATTATTGTAGTGGGTGAAATTGTTTTGAAATTCGGGTAAAAATGTTAGAATTTACGCCCAAAACAAACACAACCCCTCACACCCATCGGATCGCTGACGTGGCATCATCCTTGCCGTCCGATCGAGTGCGCGGATCACCCCTTTGCACGTCGCGATTCGTGCTGCACGTCGCGATGCATCGCGATTTCTGGCCTGCACGTCGCGACTTCCAATATTGCATCGCGACGAGTAGCGATCCTGTTTGGCGACGAAAATGTGCAGCTCTACACCTATACAAACATATGAATTTCTTTTTATCTTCTTTGACCTGTAAGACTAGCTTTTGACTCTTTGAGAGAGTGATGAAGTAACTCGAGACGTTGGTGTGCCCTTGCTTCTATTAATACTCAATAATATATATGATGTATTTATGATATCTCATGGTCAATAATAGTAATGAGTTTTTTAAGGTAAAAAAGAAATAAAAATGATAAAAATATAGCTCGGGGCTATTTTTATTTTTATTTTTTTAGGGGCTAGGGTCGGCATGGCTCAAAAGGTGATAGTACTCAGAATACGTAACGCTAAGATAAATATGGGAAGAACGCAGTATTTGCTAGTAAAAATAATTCATTATTTTTTCTGTCACTTTACTATTTGGCTGCTTTGTTTTAAGTTTAACCAGACATAATTTTATTCGTCTATTTTTCGTTTGTTTGTCTCCTTATACTTCACCAATAAGTAACTAGTAACATTCTGTGACTTTCAACTTTCAAGGGTTTACTCTAATAAAGTAAAACTGATTATTAAGGATTAGTTTTGATACATTTATAACTTCGATAAAATAATTTATATTTTTATTGAACAAAGACTTGCTAATTCAATAATAGATAAAATAATAACATCTTAAATAATATAATAAGTTTTATATTGCCCTCATTCCTCATAATATTATTAATCTATGAGATATGTGTTATTATTTTTTGGCATAAAAAACATAGAGAATTATAAGTAAAAAATAATGATCATTTTTTGGCACTATAATATAGTTCTTTGGGTTAAACATTTAATCTTCTTGAATGACGAAGGTTTTTTTTGTTTGGCCTCTTGAATACATGGGTATATAATTAAATCACTTAATTTTCTACTAGCGTGCTTCGTTTTGGAAAATATGAGTTGCAAAACTTTGAGACACCAAAGCATGACAAATAATTTTGTGTCATTGCATGCCAAAGGAGAAGAACTTAAAAGCTCATAAATCTAATAATTTATTTTTAATACATTTAATTATTAGATTGCGTGATTGTTTTTCTTCTTCTAATTTATTATTTTGTCCTATCTCATGATAGTAATATAATTATCAGAGAAGATTCTAAATAGAGCATGACCCAGCAAGTCGCGAGTAAGAGTCGTGTATATTTTCTTATATTTCTTGAACAAACTTATTTATTTCCTTCTTCATAATCATAAGTGTAATATATATATATATATATATATATATATATATATATATATAAGGACAAGAGCACCATAAATTAATTAAATATGTATATGATTGATGGAACTAACCAATTCCATGTTTTTCAAAACTACAAAACAGCCTATCATGTTACGTAAACAACCCATTTCATTGAATCATTTCAGAGACTTTGTGCTTTCTCGAATAGCTTTTATATAGGCAATATTAATTATATTTAAGGATTAATATATCAAAGAAAAATCATTTAGCTGAAATATAATAAGTTGTGAAATGTGAATATATTAAAATTAATAGACTAGAGTCTTGAATAGATGTCTAGGATTAAGTTAATAATTTGAAGCCGTTTTTGTATCGTTTGAAACATTTACTCTCGTGAAAAATCATATGTGGAGCGTTTGGAAGCGTTTTGTATTTTCCTTTTGTGTTTGCATTTTTTATTTTTTAAAACAGCTTTATAAAAACCTTTTGAAAATGTGATTGATTACTATTTTTGTCATGTTGTTTTTTGAAAAGGAAAATGAAAACAGTGTTTGATTACTTTTTTATTAAAATTATTTTAAAAGTAAACTGATTATAATTAATCGATATCAATCAACTACATGCAACTATAATAGTGATAGTAGATTGATTAAAAATAATTTGTTCAACCTATTTAGTTTAATAATTGATTTTCTAGATTTTTCCACATGTTATAATTTAATAAAAGTAAATATAATTGTTAACATTGTTTTTTAATATTGTTTGGTTTAATTTTTAAATGAAAGCTATACTTGGTTTATTTATTTTTTGTAAAAATAACTGATGAATATATTTTATTTATTTTTTAATTAAAGCACACTTAAATAAAATTAAAACAAGGTTAAAACAAATATATCAAATTAATACAATGTTTCATATTATAGGAAAATGGCATTGGTTAATTTTATCAATCACGATACATTAATAATATGATACATACAAAGTATCAATGGCGCTACAGGTTATTAAACTAAATGAAGGGATGAGCAACATATTTGCTTACTTAATTGTTATATATACTTTTAATTGAGCATTAGACTACAAAAAAGAAAAGTGTGCCTATGATATTAGTCATGATACATTAATTAATTATTTTAGGAAAAAAAAAATACTACATTCATCAACAAAAAAAAGTCTCAAGCTAAAATACATGCATTTTATTTAGTGCAAATGGATTTATTTATTTTTAATAAAAATAGATACGAGGAGTTAAATGAGGATAGAGAAAATGAAAATGGAAAATAAAAACACATTTTTTTTGTTTTTATCTTGAAGTGTAAAATGTTAAAAAGAATAAAAATGGTTTTGAAAAATATTTTATAAAAAAGTTAACCAATCATGTTTTCTTGATAAATTTTACTGGCAAAATGAAAAATCATTTTGAAAATGTTGTTTCTGGAGATTGGCCAAGATAAAATAATATTCACAAATCATTGACATTAAGCTCAAAAGATGAAAAATCTCCACTAATACATGAAGCATTTGCATTTCAAAGGACATCAATTCATGTCCTCACTATAATAAAAGTGCGGAATAGACCAATAGTTTGGAACCGATTATTTACCACTTTAATTGCAAACTACGACGAAAAAGAGAAGAAAAAAATCTTTTAAATCGTTTTTTTTTTTTTATAAAATGGAGTGACATTATTGCCTAAGATTACATGTACTCGTATTACATTTACTCGTATTACAAGATATATTGTCACAGTAAGAACAACCGACACTATTGGCCGGAGAGGCGCAGACACTATTGCCAAGATTACATATAAACGCAAGATTTTATATTAAATGTATAGAGAGGTTTTCATTACTAATATTAGTTTATTCTTAAAAAAAATGATTTTACCTATAAATTAAAGGATTTGTTTCAAATCATGCATTGTTGGCATACTAATAATACTAAAATTAAAATACCATCAAATAGATATTTTGGCATATATATGACCCTAATAAAAAAGACTACCAACAAATAGATCATTTTAACATATGACCCTAATAAAAAGAGTATTAACGTACGCAATACAACTCTTTAAAAAAAAAAAAAAAAGAAGCTCAATAAGTTTAATAAATAAAAGCCACATATATGATATAATGATATGATTTAAGAAACATCATGAATATTAGTAAACAAATGAACGTGCTACAATTCATAGTTATAGCGGCCATATGTCGGCGGCAGGCTAAATCATGCCCAACATGAGGCTCGTTTGGAGGGAGACAAATTCTATCCCCATAATTATTCTTTTCAATATCCTCTAACTAGACTACTAGTTATTATTATTATTATTATTATTATTATTATTATTATTATTATTATTATTATTATTATTATTTATTTTTCTTAAATAATTAATTTAATCCCGGCCCAAAAAAAACGACAAGCCCAAAATTTCTTAAAAATAAATTTATTGTTAAATAAATTTAAAAATGGGTAAGCGCACCTTCAGGACGCAAAACAGAGCCGCAAAGGCATGCGCAAAACGCGCCCTCGGTACGATATGCGAATATGACCCTAACTTTCGACTAACAAAATCGCGAGTTTACGCAAGTGCGATGCGTCAAGCTCCCCAACAATCCACCCGATGTGACTACCGAAACGATTTAATGAATTCGAGGACACATTTTCTCAACATCGGAAGAATGATATCGAGAAAGGCAGGAAATCACCGAGGTCACACATTATTTCAGCTTTATTTGCAAATATATTCATCTTTATTTCAATTACTTGCTTTTTTATGTTCAAATATTTTCTTCTCCTTTATGTGGAATTTGTTTTCTTTTTTGGCTTTTATTTTCTTAACATTTTTCGTGACTCTCTTTATATGAGAGATAAATATTTTTCCCATCCGCGGTTGAATGGTTATGAAAAAGTCGATTTTATGCTTGTAAAACCTAAAAAGTTCTCATTCTTCATCCGTCGAACTACATCAATTTAGCTTAGCGAGCTTCACATTGTATATAATTTTTTTAGCTTTTTTTAATAAGCTATTATTCTCAATGCTTCCAAAACAATATAATAATATTGTGCACATTTATGATTTGGTATCAAGTGGTTGAATTTTTAGAGAACACGCAAATTGTGTTTAGCAAGTAATATTGAGTAAGTAGGTACGTTAAATAATCATTATCATATCCTCAAGATTCTATAATCATAGCTTAGCAGAATCTTTTTGGAGTAAGGTATAATTTATAATGTGTTCAAGAGCAAAACCAATGTACAGATAAAGTTCATAACGTGAACATAAAATGCACGTGAATATCCATAAGCGTACAACGTGTGACATATATATATATATATAGCAAGTAAACGTAAACTAAACATGCATGATGAACTTAACCCAACGTGTTAACGAGAGATCAAGGCATTGTCACGTAAATCATTTGAAAACAACTATACAAATATATAGGTTTAGCATACCTTAAGCTTAAATAGAGAGATCTTGTGCACAATTTTCACGCCTTTGAATTGATTTAAGTGGCTCCTAATTTTACATAATTATTAAATTCCATTCCACTGCAAACAAATACAATAATAATAATAATAATAATAATAATAATAATAATAATAATCTCGATGAGTTCCATTCCATTTGATTAATTAAATTTGTCATTTTATATAATTGATTTCGGATTTACTTACAAATTGATGCAAGACATGATGATTATAATTGGCAACTAAATTCCCTTGATTAATGCATGAGATTTATATCCTCTTTTATTATAAGATTTTCTTCACTTGATTTCTTTTATTTACTTCGATTTGGTTATGATCATATATATTAGGAATATTATATTGATATTTTATGACTTTTAATTATTAGGTATTTCTTGAATTATATAATCAAGAGAATTCGATTGTAAGAGGTATATATTATGATGAGTTGAAAAAAGTCGAGCTTATTGCTTGCAAACTTGAAAAGTTCTCGTTCTTTATAACTTCGTTCTACGTCAATTATAGCAACTAAATTCCCTTTATTCATGCATGGGATTTGTTCTCTTTTATTATAAGATTTCTTCGTTTGATTTCTTTTATTTACTTTGATTCTGTTATGATCGTAGTACATACTATATTGGTATTTTATGACTTTTATTAGGTATCTCTTGAATTATATAATCAAGAGAATACGTTTGCAAGGCACACAAATTATCATGAATCGAAAAAGTCGAGCTTGATTTTTGCAAACTTAGTAAATTCACATTCTTTGTAGCTTCGCTCAACATCACAATTGTTTTCGGGGGCTCGCGTCCATGAAGTCTTCAAATATATTGTACGCATCAATCATCATGTTATATATATAATAACTTTGGAAAATATTTCTATGTACTGTATACTGAATTTCAATAGGACATTAATCCTTGACATTTTTATAAGTTTTTTTATTGCCGGTTTTTTTTCTCTATACCCATAAAGAGACATTAATCAGACAAAAAATAATACCTAAAATCTTTTGAAAACCTCAAGAAAAGGTCAAATCCATAACTCAAGTGCTTGCTTGATCTTTTGATTGGAAAAAGTCTAATCATGTCCAACATTAGGTTTCCACTAGAGGAGACATTGTAATTACTATTCCTTACTATAATTAATCAATTTGATACTCAAATCTCATTATATTTGCTGTTTGATATTTAATGTCCGCTCTTAAATATTTTTCTCTTTTTTTAATGAGAGTGTTATTATCGGTCAAGATTACAAAGCAATCTCGCATAATTAGTTATATTCAGTGTTAGAATGACACTATTTGCTAGGTTTATATATCTAAATGGGACACTTAGGGTGTGTTTGTTTGCATTAAGATTCAGATGTTTGAATCTGAATGCACATCTGAATATTAAGATCTTACATCTGGATTTGAATGCTTGAAAATTAAGTCTGTTTGTTTTTAAAGATCTGAATGCAGATCTGAATGTAATTTTTTTTAATTACGTTTTATTACATAATATTTAGTAAAATATCAATTATGTTTTATTATAAATTTGAACTATACCTATTAAAAAATAAATATATAAGAAAAAATTTAAATACTATGAAATATATAAGGACAAATTTAAATACTATGAATAAATATATAAGAAAAAATTTAAATACTATGAAAAAATAATTTTAATCAAAATGTTTATTATAACATGATTAATATTTCATAAGATTTTTAATTAAATTTTATTAGATAATATTATTAAGTAAATTTTATTATTCTGTTACAAAATTTTAAAAAATTCCTATCATAAATAAATATTAAGATAATTTTTAAAAAAATTATAAAATATAAATATTTGATATGTTTTTAAACTAATCAATCTTTAGGATTTTATTCAAGTCAGTAAGTAATATTATATGAAATTTTAATACAAAATAATTAGTATAATCTATTTATTTATAAAATAAATCCCTAATTTAGATTTTTATTTTATGAATCAACGAATGCATAGTTTTTTTATGAATAAATTAATTTGATTACTTAGTTAAATATTTATTTAATTATTTTTTTTAATCTAGTTAATTTATTTATTAAAATTCGAATTTAATAGTTCTTAAAAACATCAAAATTATATCTTCCCACCTATCATTGGATTCCTCTCGCCGCAAGCTTTCCGATGATATATTATTTGAGTCAATCCGATGTTCGGAGAAAAAGTTACGGAGTTTTGAAGTTTTGAGGAGGAGGGAGAAAATTTTAATAATAAAAAATTAGGGTTAGTTACGGCAAAAATACCCAACCTTTGGTCAAATTCTCTGCTCTGTATACAACCTCCATAAATAGCGGCAAAAGTACCCAAACTTAGCATTTGAGAGTTGACCGAAAATATCTATCTATGTGGCAATCAGTCTTTGCCATGTGGCATGCCACTTAATTGTTATTTTATTTTAAAAAAATTAATTTTTTTAAGTTTTTTTAAACGAAATTATTTTTATTTTTTAAACAATCTTTTTAATTTTAATTTTAATATTTTTTGTTAATAATAACAAATAAAGAATATTTAAATTTAATATTCACTATTGGTTATAATTTTATTTTTAAAAAAGTGGGTCGAACGAATTAATTTTCACCACTCACGGTTCACTTGAACTCCGTTTCCGGTCCGGTACACGTGTCGAATAAAATTGTTTAATATGTTTACTAATAATAACTAATAAACACATACATAATGTTTAAAAAGTCAAGACATAATTATATACACACCACACCACTTATTCAAAAACAAAAAATAGTAGTCATATTTATATTTAATGAAAAATTATTTTTATTTGTTTGCATGATATTTTTTTGTGTTTGCATTTTAGAATAATAATAATTGTTTAATATGTTTTTTTATTTATATATTATTCTTTTTAAAAAAAAATTATCGTTAAATAATCATATGATTATTATTGGTTATTATGATTAAACATATTAAGCGATTTCGTTTCACCCGTAAACCGGATCGGAGGCGGAGCTTGAGTGAACCGTGAACGGAGATTTTTTTCTTTATTTATTTCGTTTGATCCACTTTTCTAAAATGAATAATTATATTTAAATATTCATTATTGGTTTTTATGGAAAAAATAATTTTATTTTTAAAAAAATCAAAAAGTTTTTTTTAAAAAAAAATAATTAAAAAAAATTATTTTAAAAAAAATTATTTAATAAAATAATAATTACGTGGAGTGCCACGTTGTAAAGTTTGGGTACTTTTGCCACCATTTACGGAGGTTGTATACACAACAAAGAATTTGACCAAAGGTTGAGTTTTTTTGCCGCAATTATCCCTAAAAAATTATTAATTGACCAAGTAGATACATGAGAATAAAAATTGAATGGATGACATGTCAACAATAAAGAGAAGAGAGAGAGAAATTATAGGTCTTAATGTTATCCAGACTTGAATTTGCATCTGACCGAATAAGAGGTCATTCAGACCCATTAAGACATTTTTTAATTAAAAAAAACAAATGCACTTAATACATCTAAATCTGACACATTAAGATTCAAATGTCTATTAAGTGCAAACAGACACACTCTTATTTGAGTCCCACAAAGATTGAATTCGTGACTTCTTAAAAAAAGATTTACTGGAGTTATTATTAGGGCAAACAAGCTTGGTTAATTTCTCTTTATTGTTCGAGCGAAATTACCTACCCACTTTGATGCATAGTCTAGAAAATTTTTTGGGTTGTCAATCAAATCAAAGCATCATGCTTATACTAGGCTTAGCTATCTGATATATATATATATATATATATATATATATGTATATATATATATATTTAAAATATATTAGTATGAAATTGAAGTAGGGTCTTTCTTCTTCTGGGTCCAAAGCAATGAAGATAATTGAAGGCTATCATATTATTTGGGACATCGTAATTGACCCACGTCTAATAAAAGTCATTTGACATTTAAACTATACAATTTTAAACTCTACTTTCTTTATGCTTTTCTTATATAAAATAATTAAAATAGAAGGTTGTTTAATTTAGCCATAAAAGTCCATAATCAAACTATGGCTATGGTGCAGCCGTGTAGGGGTCTATAGTAAAATCTTCGGTATCGATTTTACTCTTAAAACGACCGACTAGACTTTATTATTCGATTTTTTAAAATTAAAAATCAAAGATGTTCTCACTTAAATCCAAAATCATTTGTACCAAAAATTCTGTTTAAAACCAAAATTCGATATAAATTCGTTTTTAAACCTATTGCAAATATATCTTATGAAACTTTATGGCAAACAAGAGCATCATAGTTTGTACCGAAAGTTTGTCCCCGTTTATCACCTTCGATATAAATAAATTGTATAGTTTGGTTGATATTTTATATTAAGGCCTTTATTTTATGGGGTCAAATAGTTAAATTACCTATTTCGGTAGAAATTTAATAGCCTTTATTTCAAGTAAGATGTGAAGAGAAACAAATAATTTTGGATAAAGTAAATCGAAGCCTTACATTATTTCCAAAGCCTGCATGCAACAGAAAGAAGAGAACAAAATATAAAAGTATTTTGGGATATGGAATAAAACAAGATTTCCCACTATGCAGGATCTCAATGAAGAAACAAAATCTATATACTAGTCTTTTATATTGGTCCCCGAATGAAACTCATGAAACTGACCAAAACAAATTAGAAAATAAAAAATAGAAAAATTACGTTGAATAATACAATAAGTTGTTAGTAGTCATGGATAACACTCAAAGGGTAGTTAAGTTAAAATCTCATCAAATCAATTGTATTATGTTGATGATACGTTTCCGAGACTTATAGTTTGAAACTGTGTAGTATGCGAAAATTGAGATATTGATTAATTCTTTTCTTATGTTTGCTTTATCAGAACTGGCAATTTCTTAACCTATAAATTGTGATGTGCATTATTCTCCAGAAATAAATAAAAGATTGGTCCACTAGACTAACCCAAGAAAACATAATTCTCAATCTATTCCCCAACAAATTACTTGAATAATACGAAAATGGCCGATCAATATATTAAGACATCCACCACAAACATGTGGCTCTCCATAACCCTAACCTTGCTAAAAAAATCTCTCTATATATATTGGATTATCATCGGATTTTTCTTCTGCTAAAAGAAATTTTATAGCCGAAGAACATGAAAACTAAAAGCAACAAGTTATATTATATCACATGTATGAGCGTCTCACACCACAAACCTCAAATCTGTGCGGACACTCCAACTAATTGACTTGCGATTGAAAACCCCACCTGACATTTTCTGGAATAAATTGATCAATCATGTCCATTATTATAGTGCATAATTTTATTGATATATACACATATATATATATATATATGTTACACTCCTTCATGAATCATGTTTACATGAAATTTTTTATCTCTAGATTTAACCCATAGTTATAATTGTCCGACAATGAAAAGAATCGATATGTCGGTATTATTTACATGATATATACGTTTAAATTTACTTTATAGTATTTTGCGCTATACAATTTTACTTTTGTAACACCTTATCTGCTCTATAGTCCAACATGAGGCCTTTTCGGCATTTTTGTCTTCACTCACTCGATCTTTAAGAAACTTCTTAGGAATTCACCAGTATAGTACTATTTATTATAACAAAATTCGATATAGTAAACAAATTTAAAACATGTTTTCATCAATTTACTCATGTTTTTATTGCTCTCTTTTTTTCAACTAATTTGAGGCAATTTGCAATAAGAGAGTAGCAATATATAAATATATACTATGCTTGTAAAATTTGCAATAAGAGAGTTGCAATTTAAAATCCTATGGTTTGATTCTGAGGTCAAACATTTGTGTGATATGGCTGAATTTAGAATGTACCATACCATGTGCTTGGACAGACTCTTTGAGTGCCAGGTAAATGAAATTTATGGGGCTCGTAAAATTTAAGAGCCACAATAATTTGAATTTGAAGCGTCGGTCTTGCTCGCATTATAGCAAAGACCGAACTCGACGTTGGTTTGAAGCGAGATCGTTGAATTACTCTATTGTGACATTTTTTCCACTTGGAAACCTTCACGCATAAACTCAAACACAAGGCAAGGCCATATGCTTTGGTCCTTTTAGCTTTGCTCAGTTTTGGAATTTCCCAACTGTTTTGTTACACATAATACATATAATATATCCATTTAAGAGTATATTCCATCTAAACAGATGGGTTCAGAAATTACTTTTTGTTTTTGAGGTTTCATCAAATTTTATTTCTTCCTAAGGCCCAGGGTATATAAAAAAAGCAGATACACAGTCAATATATTATAAGGCCCAAATCCAGTAGGGCTGTTTTGGGTCATATTTAATCAATTAATTTTGAGGTCTAAATCAAATTGAATAATGATATTTGTTTAAGAATAGTAAAGCCCATTTTCGGTAGTTTCTTGGTCTGGTCCCTCCAATCAAACGCCGATCAGGATGTTGGACTGACCAATCTTACGCGGTTTCCTTATAAGTTTCTGAACCACCGTGTCATCATTTTTGTTATTACTTTTTTTGTTTTTCTACCATATTAAATTATTAATATTGTAAAGTCTCTAAGATCGTCATAATTTATTATATTATCGAATTATTAATTTATAAAGTATTAGTTATAAAATGATTAATCATTATAACGAGAAAAAAAAAAACTCTACATAGCATGTCAAGAATACTAATATTTATCTATAATCATAAAACGTGGTTTAAAGACGACAAAACTTAATTAGAGTTTGTTTCAAGCAATGATGCAATTTAGCGACAATCATTTTAAACAATATTTTATTATATCAAGAAAATACAATGGGCATGTTTGGCACAATTTAATTTCAAAAAATAGTTGTTTTTAGTTTCAGTTTGTGAAAAAAAATTATTTTAAAAAAAATAACATGTGTTTGGTGAACTATTCATAAAAAAGTTGTTGTTGGTAACAAAAACTGATTTAGCGTTTGGTAAAAAAATTATTTAGGCTGAAAAGATTCAAATATACTAAAAACCGTATTTTTATTTTTAGAAAAAACCAAAAGCTACGAATTCTAGCTTTTACGACTCATGTACAAAAATCTAAAATTAATTTTGGGATTTTTGTAAAATAGTTTTACCAAACACCTAAAAAGCGGTTTAGTTTATTTTAAAAACAAAACAAGACTATTTAAGCTAAACCAAACACACCCAATATATATCAGACTTTTTAATGTTATGTGGAAGCTTAGAGATAACGTCGAAGAAGACATAAATTTCAAAAATAAGCAAATAACTTTATAATCGTATTTTAAAACACAACCATGATCAGTTATTAAATATAATTCTTTTTTTAAGTGATTTCATAACTATTTATGTAATGTTATATTTTGTTATAATGATTTCATAATTAGTTATATAATATTATCATTTTTATATTATATTATTAATTTATATATCAGTTGAGACTTATATACTTTTAAACAAATTATTATCTTATAAATTTAGCGAACTATTAATTTAGCTAGTTAGACCCGAATTGAGACCGAAAAAATATTATTCAATTGAGGTTATTATATTAATTTATGGAGGTTATACTGTACAACGCATATTGAGTGTTTTAAAATCTCTAAACCGCAAATTCGATGCAAGTTTAATTTATAGATACATATATTGAAGACGATTATGATAAACATTGACCACTTAAAATTCACCATGAGAAACTTAAGGAAAATAACTGGTTGTTGGACACAAATTGTGGTACTTATGGCAATATAATTTTGATATATTGGAAATTAGTGCTAAAAAAAATTAAGAATGTAACTCGAGCTCATTCGCAAGCGTGAGCCAGGTAGGGATAGGTCCGGGGAACAATGGAGACGGCAATGTGTTCAAGTTGTTGTGCGTCGAGCTCTACGAGAAATATGTGTCTGATGATGTTGATTTAATTTCGTATACATATGCACATGAATTAGTTTTAGAAATCTAGAACATATGTCGCAAAAGAAAAGAATGAGAACATCTATAGAATATTTCAAAAAGATTTGAAGTAGAATATTTAATAAATATTTGAAACATATGCCGAGAATATCTCTTTTAAGACATGTGACCTAACGCCTAACGGGCAAAGACGAAAAAGTAACGGCAGTTGACCTGGAGTATTTTAAGACATTTGGAACTAATCCTGGAAATATAGGAGGGTCGGATCCATCGGACCCTCCTTTTTTTTTTTTTTACGGTGGCGGAGCTCCGGGTCTGACAAAACACGGAGCCGGATTAATCCGGCTCCGACAGTTTTTTTTTTATAAAAAATTGGCGCAACGGCTATTTATTTGGAGCCGTTGGATCGACGCGTGGACGGCCCAGATCACTCGACCGTTGGGCAACGGTAACCTGCGCGTGGCCCCAAATTTTTTTCTGATTTTGCAGAAAGGACCCTGCAAATATATCTGTTGGTATTAAATTACACCACTTACTCGATTCTCTCCTTTTCCCTATAAAAACCACACTTCTCCCTCATTTTTTTCACACAACTCATTCTCTTCATCTCATACTCTCTCAACTCGCCCAAGCTTTCAAAAAATCCGATTTTAAGCTATAGTTTTCTTATCTTATAGTTATATTAATACACTTATAACTTAGTTACTTATTTAGTTATTTTATATCATAATATCTATTATATTATATAGTTTAGTTATAGTGTAGTTTATTTTAGTTATAATGTCGAGTTCCGATAACCGTTCTCGAGGCCGAAATGATCGCCGAGGAAAAGGACGGGCCGGTTCCGAAACCGGGTCGGTTTAAAGTATTCCGCATTCAACTCCGCCGGTACAACAACAACAACAAATACAACATACATGTTATTGCGGTGTTTACCAACAAAATGCTCCGGGTTCCTCTAGTCTACCATCGCCACAAAATTCAACCCCATGCCATCATTCTGGTAATTTATGGTCAACAATTTGGTGGTTTTACTAACTTGCTTCAAAATGCTACAGGAAATATTCTGGAATGGTCGAGCGAGCAAGAGGCGTACGATGCCCAAAACCGAGAAGCTTCGGGATCGATGAACATGAACGACGAAAGAGACGACGATTCGAATTACGAAGGTCTTGAAGGCGGGGACGACGACGACGACGATGAGGACGACGGCGAAGAGGAGGACAAAATTCTTCCACCGCCGCCGCCGGTCCGAGCTCGTGGTCGGCCTTGTGGTTCTAGTCGGCCTCCTATTCCGCTGCCGGCGAACCCGCCACTGCCAAAGCCGAGGAAGAGGAAGAACCTAACATCTCCGGTATGGCAAAATTACTTTTTAATAGCTTTATATTCTTAATCCTACTACAGGAAAGGAGGAAAGATTCGGGAAATGTCGAACTTGCGGAGAAATAAAGGCGGCCGATCCAAAAACTCAAGGCACATCGTACCTCCGAGATCACGCCAAGCAATGCCGAAAGCGTAAGTAAGTGGAGGAGGTAAGTCGCTTATCCGATCTCATTTATAGGAAAGCTCTCGCTAGATTTATCATACGTGATGGTTTACCGATATCGTTTTCCGAGGGTGATGGTTTTAACGAGTTTTTAGCATTCATCGCCCCGATAAACTACTGGTACGTCTCGCGTCATGTAACTAGAGAGACAATAATTCAATATTATGATGAAAAAAGAGTTGAGCTAGACAAATTATTTCAACAAGCGTCGTACAAGTTTGCTTTAACATCGGATTGTTGGAAAGGTCACGCTAACGATGATTATATTTCCGTTGTAGCTCATTTTATTAACGATGATTGGAAATTAGAAAAGCGTATTTTAGGATTTAAACCCATGCGTGTTAGGCATACCGGGGTTAACATTGCCGAGGCTATATTGAATGTGTTGACATTTTGGAACCTTAGCAATAGGGTAGTTTCAATTACATTAGATAATGCTAGCCCCCACAACGTTACCGTTGATGTGTTAAAGGATAGTCTTGACAATTTTAGGGCCGATTATTTCCATCAAAGATGTGCATGCCATATTATCAATTTGATAGTTCAAGTGGGGTTAAATATTATTTCGCCAAGCATATATAGAATAGGAGTGCCATTATGTACATACGATCATCTACTATGCGCACGGAATCTTGGTTAGTAATTGCTGGGAATACCACAAAGCGGAGCGAGTGTTCTCCCCGGATATGGCTATCCGGTGGAACTCTACCTACTTGATGTTGGAGGCGCTCATACCGTACAAGGAGCTAGTGACGAACTGGATCAACGGACAAGAGTTCAGACACGTGGACGACTACCTCGACGAATCCGATTGGATGATGGCTATCCAATTCCACGCTTTTCTATCCCTTTTTTACACTATTACCGTTACTTTATCTCATGTTTACAAACCCACATCTCATTTAGCTTTAGCTTGCATTTTTTATATTATTATTCATTTTGATAAAGCAAAACAAACCCCTTTATTTGCAAATGTTTTGACACCGATGTTTGAAAACTTTAGGGTTTATTGGAAACATATTCAATTTTTGTTTTGCGCGGCTATAATCATAGATCCTACACTAAAGCTCGGTAAATTGCAGGAGATCTTGGCTATGATGCAACAATTGACGGGAGATCCATGACTTGACGAAGACTCTCCCGACGCGGAATTAAAGACGAGGCTTCTTTACAAGGAGTACGAGACAAAGTATTACGACGACATGGAGCAAGAAGGAGACACGGAACACGTCCCGACGCCGCCCCCGAGCAACGCACCCGGAGCGCCCTATGTTTCGACTCATCGGGTGTTTTACAACCTAACTCATACCGGCGGGCACGGAGTATCATCAACGGTGTCAAGTCCGGCGTTAACGTCACAACATAGCGGAAGTTTCGGAGGTCGTCGTCCCCGAAGAGCAAACCGCCGAAGAATCAACGAGTACGACGTATTACGTAACCTTCCACCGGCACCGTGTCCCGACGAAGGCTTCGACATACTTGAATGGTGGCGCGTAAATCGTCTTGAGTACCCGGTTTTTTCATTGGTGGCTCGCGACATCCTCACCGTTCCGATCTCCACGGTGTCATCGTAAGCGGCTTTCTCATTGGCGGGACGCCTATTGGAGGCTCGACGCAAATCAACAAAGGCGTTTTTGGTCGAAATCCTTATGCTTTCCAAGGATTGGATTTTGGCCGAAAAGAGAACGCAAGATAATTAAATGGTAGACAACGAGTTGTTAGACTATTTCAACGAGCTTAATGTGGCAAACCCGGAGTAATCAGTTTGTACTTTGTAATTGTATGACATTTGTATTTGCTTTATAATATAAATAAAAACATTAGGGCGCTCTTTCCTCGCCCGAGCCGCACCCTTTTAGGGGACTCGGAAAGGTTTTAACGAGGCCCGTTATTTATTTAATTATTTGTCTTCATGTTTATCATCATTATAATTTGAAATTTGAATTTTAAACCCATTAAAACCGTTAAAATATAATTTGATATTTGAAATTTAAACTCCTAAAACCCAAAAAAATATAATAAAGTATTCAGTTTAAACTTTAAAATAATTCAGGGACCAAAACACAATTTTCGGAAAAAAAAATGGCGGACCCGGATAAATCCGACTCCGAAAAAAAGAAAAAGAGAGACACGGATATCCATGGTCTCCTACATTCGCGGGATTATTTGGAACATATGTTGCAAAAGAGAGTGGAACATAAGTCAAATATTTCAAAAAGATCTGGAATATATGTCGCGAATAACCCAATATATTAAAAATATTTATGCTGCAAAATAAATGACACCTTCTAAAATACTTGGAATTTATGCCTAAAGGAGAGGGGATTTTTTAACATTTTTTTATGAATCGTAAGTCTTTAATTATATCGTAAATAATAAGTAAGAGCTGTATTGAGTAACGACGGAAATGCTTAAACTTTGAATTGAGTGAAAATTGACGAATAATATTTTTTTAGACAATAAGGTAGTGTTTAGAAGTCTTTTGTATGTACTATCATTTTGTGTTTGCGTTTTTAATTTTACGAAACAACTTTATAAAAACAATTTAAAAATGTGATAGGTTATTATTTTGTAACACTGCTTTTAGAAAAGAAAAAAAAAATAGTGTTTGACTGTTATTTTTATTATGTTAAATTGATTTTAAAAAATTAATTATAATTAATTGAAAAAATTATACCATATAAAAATTATATAACATAGCGTCCAACAAAATATTTTATTAGTTATGACTCATGATTCATATTATAAACAGATCATATCTAATATATATTATAAATAGATGTTGTTATATAATATATTAAATATATTATAATATGTAATATAAATATAAATAATAAACACATCTTAAATATATATATATATATATATATATATATATGAAAGAAAAAATGAAAACGTTTTAATATATAAAATATGGTCTTTTAATATTTTATTAGTATTTATCATCTCAAATTTAACTTTTCAAAATGAACACCTATAAACATGTTTTTTATTTTCATTTGTAAACTAAGAAAATGAAAATTAATTTTCTAAAACTATTTTGTTAAAATTACAACCAGTCACATTTTAGAGAAAATATTCCATAAATATCTTTTATAAAAACACAAAATCATTTTTCAACATGTTTCCAGACACACCCTTAGGGCTTGTTTAGTAGTGTTCTCGTTGTATTTTTTGTTTATCACAAATTGATTTGTGAGTATTAATTTTAAAAGCTTATTTTTGTTTATTTTCAAATTATGTTTGGTAAATAGAATTTTCTTAAAAAGAAAAACATATATCAATTTGTTGATTAGTGCTTTTAAAAAAATAAAAATATTAAAGCATCATTGAGGAAGAACTTGGGTCAGATTGTAGCATTGATGAAGACTGAAGAGTAAAGAAACGTGAGAAAAGTGGGTAAAGCGGAGAGACACAAAAACCCACTTTTGAGAATGACAAAAACAATTTTTATTTTCCAAAGTACCTCATTTATGCATTACAAGACAAAATCTTTTTTAACAACAAATTATGAGTAATTTTGCTCCAAACTAGTTTTCATTTATATTTGGTACTATTATGTATAACGGAAGAGAAGACAAATTTTTTTCTAAAAAAGTCGACCAAACATGCCCTAAGTCTTTCATTTTATCAAAAATAAAAAAGAATTTTGAGTCGTTTTTCCTTCTAAATTTTAATAAACTTTGATTTTTTATGCAGCAAATTACGGGTGCAAGCGGATTGGGTACCCAATTTTTTTGCCATAGCCGGTCTCCGGATCCAGAATCCGAGTTTTTTGAAATTGAGAACCGAATCAGGATTTTTTGTAGTTGAAAAAACCAAAAATTCGGATCCGGGTTAAAACCCGATTTTGAAATGTAAAACCGATTTTTAAAGCCGGATCATGATTTTTTGCAATTTTTGTTTTAAACTTTAATTTTATATTACAAAAAAATTGAAATAGTTATAGTAATTTTTTTTTTATCAATTATCTTAAAAAACATTCACATTTTGACTAGAAAAACAAATGAAATGAACCAACCAACAACACTAAATGAAAGACATATAATGAGATAAATAATAAGGTATTTTTTTGGTAAAAAAAATCTAGATACTATATGTATACATTTAATAAGCGGGTTTTAGTAACCTACTATCCGGGTTCCGGGTTCTGGGTTCTGTGTTTTTTATTCTTTATATCAGGGTCTCGGATGCGGTTTAATCCGGATGCGATTTTTTTATTAAATCGGTTCCGATTTAACTCTGATTAATACGATTTCTGTTTTTTTTTTCTTTCAAATACGGTTACGGTCCGGATGTGGATTAGAACCCGCATGTCAAGCTTTATTTGTAATTTTGCACCCCTACAACAAAGCAAGCAAGTATCCTTGTGAAAATAAATAAAATAAAATACAGGATCAAATGCGTCTTTTAAATAGATTTCTGCTGAAATGACATCGACTTGATATTTGCCATATATACTCATTATCTTTCCATCTAAATTTTGTTCTCATGTCATCAGTAATTCAGTATATCTCCAATCTAACTACAATAAACCGATAAATGGTTCTATTATAGTCAAAATTAATCATATTTCCAAAACTAAATTACTATATATCTATAAAGCTCTCTTATTTTATTGAAAACCTGGCACTATTTTATGTCTTATAAACGCACCCACAAACTTTTGTGGCAATTTTTAGGTTTAAAATTCGATGTTATTACGCTATAATATATTTTACAATTTCATCATTATATTATTAGAGTTAAAAAATTATGTTTATAAGACTTTAGTTACTGAATAATTTTATTATTTTTCGTTGATGTTCAAAATATAGTGTATATATTATACATATATATATTTTTTCCAACTATGGGTATCTTTAATTTATTATACTGTTATCACTCCATGCTCTTTGATTTAGACTTTCCCAACTCTTACCTATAAGTTTTTATTTATATGTATAACATATTACATATAAATATTTAAAATTAAAATTTTAAATTCTCGGTTTTTATTTCTTAATAAATTATTTATACATTAGTGATTGAATAAAAACAAATTAATTTAACTTTTTTATATATATTTATTTATTTATTTATCAATTTGACCCTGAAAAAATTGAAAACATCTTATTCTTAGAAACATTTATCATAAATAACTTTAATATAATTTGGTTTTCTTATATAACTTCTGATTTTGTATCTCTGCCCCTTTATGCGTAGCTAGATCTGAGCGGGAAGGCCCCATGGGCCTCCGACCGAGCCCGCCTGACCCGAAAACTTTTCAGGGCACAAGTTGCCCGCGAGCGAGCCACACCGTCGGCTGCCTGACCCGAAAGTACATTATTTTTCTTAATTTGTTTTGCTATTATTTAATTGCATAGGGGTCGTTAACTAAAGCAAACAAGGGATTTAGGTAGAGCAGATGTTTTTGTTTTGGTGTTTTTAATGATTTTTTTTTATTATTGATAGTTAACGTGCAAACATTATTGATTTTTGCACTTTAAAGTTTTATGGGTTAATTACGGTAAGAATACCTAAACTTTGGTCAAAGTGTCCTTCATATACTCAACTTTAAAAATTGGTGGCAAAAGTACTCTAACTAGATTTTAGGCCGTTGACCAGTTTTTTCTGTCCATCCACTAACGGTGCCGCCCATGTGGCCGTTAGCTTCTTTCCACTAACTATTTTTTATTTCTTTTGCTTGCTGACATTATCGAAATAAAGTTTAGAATATTATGGCTTTGGTAGTACTTGAACCCATCACCTGCCCCACATAGGACAACATAATCACTAAACCACATTCAATTCACGCTATATCGTGACGAGAATAAGAATATAAATATAAACTTATTAGTAAGGGACATAGTAATAGAAGCATATGTCTTTATCGCACCGGGTTTGGGTTAACTTGTTCAGAATGGGACTGGGTTGACTTTTCTTGGAACGGGGTCGAGTTGAATTTTTTGTAACGGGATCGGGTTGACTTTTTTGGATCAGGGACGTCGGGTTGGTAAACGATTAAATAATCGCTACACGCAAAACAAACACAATCAACACGATGGGACCTATATTAGACACGATTAAGAAGCTATAAAGTTACATTTTATGCATTTTATATATGTTATTCAGTGTTTAAATACTTATTACATATGAAATTTATGTTTTTATTTTATTAATTACGTCGTAAAATAGATGATCATACAAACTTGTTTATGAAATTTAAAATTTTAGATAATATAATTAAATAAATTAAGCTGAATGAGTATAAAACTGAATTAATTTATCATTTTAGAATACATGAATATGTTAAATGGGTAAACAAGTAGATATAATAAAAGTGGAAAAGCGGGTTTGGGTCTCCTCTTCTAACACAGTTAATAAATGAGACGGATATGGATCTATATCACATAAGTAAAACTTTTACTCATTTTATGTAGATCCATATCCGCCTCATTCACTAATCGTATTAGAAGACCGTGCAGAAACACGACACAGAACTCGAATTGCCACCTGTTGATGCCGAAAAATAGATCAAGCACTGTAGCGGCCCATGTCTCGTTAATGGGCTGGCCCATCCCCGTTTGTTGACTTTTTTTAGGCTTGGGGCTTGATCTCTGGAGGAGTCAGGGGGATGATGATATATGATCCTGCACCTCGTCGCTTATAGCGAGGCTGCCTACGTACCCAGTTTACCGGGATCAGTTCATCACGTAGTTCAAAGTGGGTGTTCGGAGATACGTTCCTGAGTTTGCCTTGGCAAGCCGGGAGTTGACAGTGGAGACAAAGGCGCTCGATGCTCGGACCTTGATCTTCCTGTCTTTGGAGAGCCGGGGATTCCTCCGGCGTCTTCTCTTTTGCTAGATTCTCTGCCTCTATATTTTGAGTCAGGAATTCATCCGGTGTCTTCTCTCGAGGTAGCTTCTCCGCATTAATCTCTGGAGTCAAAAATTCCTCCGGCGCCTTCTCTTCAAGTAGCTTCTCTTCCTCTATCTCTGGAGAATCGGGGACTGTTCCGGCGCCTTCTATCAGGAGAGCTTCTCTGCCTCTATCTCTGGAGAATCGGGGACTGTTCCGGCGCCTTCTATCAGGAGAGCTTCTCTGCCTCTATCTTGAAATAGATAAGCTTGCAAAACTTGCTCAGCAAGTTTATTTTAATAGTTTAATATTCAATGGTTTTACTTGGCCACTAAGTTAGTTGGGGCATGTTGGTAATTTCAATTTAAAATCTCTTCTATATAAAGACCACGTTATAAGGATTCCGCAAAGAAGGCGTGGGAGATGTTGCGGACGATGCACATGGGTGCAGAACGCGTCAGAAAATCCAAGGTTCAAACCTTGAAAAGCGAGTTCGAGGTTCTCCGAATGAGAGACGGTGAATCTGTGGACGAGTTCGCTATGAAGCTTTCATCTCTTGCAACGGGTATCCGCTCACTAGGCAAACCGGTGGACGAGACCACCGTGGTCAAGAAATTCTTGAGATCTGTAACTCACAGATACATGCAGATCGTGACGTCGATCGAGCAGTTCGGCGACCTCAAGACTATGTTAGTCGAGGAGGTTGTCGGTCGTCTAAAAGTCCACGAGGAGAGGCTTCGGGGCTATGGCGACAGAGACGAGGAGAAACACCTCCTGCTCACGCATGAAGAATGGAAGGCTAAACAGAAGTTGAACCTGCGAGAAGGTTCTTCTTCAAGCTCGTCGAGTCGCAACGGATACGGCAGCGAGAACCGTGGACGTGGCAGAGGCCGAGGTCGAGGACGTGGTCGCGACCAGCGTGGTCGAGGCAGTAGCACTCCTCGCCAAGACGGCACCACCCGCAAGGACAAGAGCACAATGAAGTGCTATAATTGTCAGAAGTATGGTCACTACGCAAATGAGTGTCATACTAAGAACCGCGACGAACAAGCGAATCTGGTGAGATTCGTTGACGACGAGCACGCACTTATGTTCGCCGAGGAGATGGTGGATTTAAGTGGCAACGAGCACGACGACCAGGATGTGGTCAACGAGACACACGTCGAGCAGGAGCGCGTCGACGTAGTACTTGACGACCAGGTATCCACAGAGGAGGTACCTGACGACCAAGTACCGAGCCGAGTGGACGAGCTGATGATGGCAGAAAGCCAAGCTCGACCAGGACGAACGACGAGCAAACCAGGAAAGTGATGCTCAATGAAGATAAGGTTGTCACCAACCTACTCGCAGATGGCGAAGAAAAGGTATATACCGACATTTGGTATTTAGACAATGGAGCCATCAACCACATGACGGGTCATCGAGCGAAGTTTGAAGAGCTCGACGAGAAGATCACAGGAAACGTGAAGTTCGGCGATGGTTCTATCGTCAACATCAAAGGCAGAGGGTCCATCCTCAAGTGCAAGAATGGGGACCAGCGCCTACTGACCGAAGTCTACTACATACCGAAGCTGAAGAGTAACATCATCAGCTTAGGAAAAATGACGGAGATCGGTCACACAGTGATCTTATCCGGAGAGTTCCTAAAAATGTGGAACAACGACGGCGCACTATTAATGAAGGTGAAGAGATCACCGAGTCGATTGTACAAGATCAACCTGGTGGTAGATCAGCCGATTTGCTTGATGGCGTCGATCGCAGACCCAGCATGGCTATGGCATGCGAGACTTGGGCACGTGAATTTTCACGCCCTCAAGATGATAGGCGACAAAGAGATGGCCTTTGGGGTACCGAAGATTGAACACCCCGACCAACTATGTGAATGTTGTATGGTCGCGAAACAGGCAAGAGTGCCATTTCCTATCAAGGCCAAGTTCCGAGCAGAGCGACCCCTCCAACTGGTGCACGCTGACCTGTGTGGTCCAATCAGCCCAGCAACCCTAGCCGGCAACAAGTACTTCTTTTTGATTGTTGATGATTACAGTCGGTGGATGTGGGTGTACACGCTCAAAGAAGGCAGAAGCCTTTGAAGTCTTCAAGAAGTTCAAGCGGCTCGTGGAGAACCAGTCAGGACATAGGCTGAAGACTTTGCGAACAGACCGTGGGGGACAGTTCACGTCTGAGAAGTTCGCCGAGTACTGCGGAGAAGAAGGTGTAGAGCGACACCTCACTGCACCATACACGCCCCAGCAGAATGGCGTGGTGGAGAGACGGAATCGAACCGTCATGGACACTGCAAGGAGCTTGATGAAAAGCATGCATGTTCCAGCGAACTTCTGGGGAGAAGCAGTACGTCACGCGGTTTACTTGCTGAACCGCTTGCCGACAAAGGCGCTAGGCGAGCGCACCCCTTACCAAGCATGGAAAGGGAAGAAACCTCATCTGGAGCATTTAAAGGTGTTTGGGTGCACCGCACATGTGAAGACTGTGGGACCACACCTTAAGAAGCTCGATGATCAGAGTCAGCCGATGGTGTACCTTGGTGCCGAAGAAGGAAGCAAGGCACACAGGTTTTACGACCCCCGACGCGGCAAATTGCATGTGAGCAGCGATGTCGTTTTCGAAGAGGAGAAGAAGTGGGTCTGGCGCGACGAGAACGGAGAGCCTGAATTGAACTTGGTGGAGTTCATCCTCGAAGACGCAGAGGCGGTCGAGCAGGTTGAGGGAGAGAGTCCCTTCCAGGGGCTAGCAACGCCCAGCTCGACGGAAACCCGCTCGTCTGGAACCAGCTCACCACCAGGCTCGCCCAACCCAGAATCGGGAATGAGCACCCCGATCCCAATGACAGCTAGTTCGAGAGGAACCAACTCGGGATAATCGTCAATCAAAGACGGACCAAGAGGGTTCCGTACCCTATCTGACGTCTACGAAGAAGCGCGGGAGCTTGATTTGAGCCCGGAAGAGCTCCTGCTAGTCAGTGAAGAGGAACCGGCCAACTATCGCGAGGCATCCACCGAGAAGGAATGGCAAGAAGCGATGAAGCGAGAGTTGGAGTGCATTGAGAAGAATCAGACATGGGAACTAGTCGACCTTCCAAAAGGTCATAAGTCCATTGGTATGAAGTGGGTCTACAAGCTCAAGAAGGACTCAGAGGGCAAGATTCTCAAGCACAAGGCCAGATTGGTCGCAAAAGGCTACGTGCAGAAGCAGGGAGTAGACTTCGAGGAAGTTTTCGCTCCAGTAGCCAGACTCGACACGATCCGGCTGATCCTAGCCCTCGCTGCTCACCGAGGCTGGAAAATCCATCACCTGGACGTCAAATCGGCGTTCTTGAATGGTGAACTCGAGGAAGAAGTCTACGTTTCTCAGCCGGAAGGTTTCGTCGACAAGACTGCAGAGCACAAGGTGTACAAGTTGTCAAAAGCTCTTTACGGGCTGCGCCAAGCACCACGCGCATGGAACACTCGACTCGACTGGAGTATGAAGACTCTTGGTTTCAAGAAGTGTTCCCAGGAGCAGGCAGTCTACACGAGGAACTCAGGAGAGGAGACCCTCATCGTCGGTGTGTACGTCGACGACCTGATCGTGACAGGATCCAGTGCAAAAGCCATTGATGGATTCAAGTAGCAGATGATGAAGGAGTTCGAGATGAGCGACCTCGGACTGCTCTCGTACTACCTCGGCATTGAGGTCGATCAGAAGACGGATTTTGTCACGCTGAAGCAGTCGGCTTACGCAATGAAAATTTTGAAGCAGTTCAAGATGGCGGACTGCAACCCGAGCAAGTATCCGATGGAGCCGAAGTTAAAACTCGGGAAAGATGTAGAAGGAACCCCAGTGGATCCCACGGAGTACAAGCTTGTTGTTGGGTGCCTCAGGTACTTAACCCATACCCAAACTGACATCTCATATGCCGTTGGCATGGTGAGTCGTCACATGGAGAAGCCTACTGGTTTACACCAGCAAGCTGTGAAACACATCCTTCGTTACGTGAAGGGAACGACAAGCTACGGGATCCAGTATGGAAGAGGGAATGAAGCTGAAGACCTGGTCGGTTTTAACGACAGTGATCTTGCCGGTGATGTCGATGACAGAAAAAGTACCGGAGGGATGGCGTTTTATCTCTGCGGGAATTTGATCACCTGGCAGTCTCAGAATCAGAGAACTGTGGCCCTATCGTCCTGTGAGGCCGAGTTCATGGCAGCGACCGCAGCGGCGTGTCAAGCTTTGTGGCTCAGAAACTTATTGAGCGAAGTGACTGGATCTGAGCAGAAGCCAGTGACTCTCTACGTCGACAACAAGTCCGCAATTGCGCTGATGAAAAATCCGGTGTTTCATGGACGGAGCAAGCATATTGACACTCGTTTTCATTTTATTCGCGAGTGTGTGGAAGAGCGAGAGATCATTGTGGAGTTTGTCAGCACCAAAGAGCAACGTGCAGATATCCTTACGAAGGCTTTGGCAAGAGTCAAATTCACGGAGATGCAAGATTTGCTCGGCTTGAAGAACCTCGAGCCAAGTCAAGCTTACGGGGGAGAATGAAATGGATAAGCTTGCAAAACTTGCTCAGCAAGTTTATTTTAATAGTTTAATATTCAATGGTTTTACTTGGCCACTAAGTTAGTTAGGGCATGTTGGTAATTTCAATTTAAAATCTCTTCTATATAAAGACCACGTTATAACTTGTAATAACATATCTCCAATATCAATACAGCTCCAAAAATATTTACAAGAGTAGAGTTTGTGGTGCTACTTGTGAGTGTGTGAGTGGTAGCTCTTATTCCTTATTGTCGTTTGTTATTGTGAGTGTGCTTCGTGTGGTTTCGGTGCCACGATTAATTTTGGGAGCCAACATATCTCTAGGGAGTCAGGGTAACTCCTACACTACGACGTTAGTCGGGTATTTAAACTGGATATAAATACAAGAGAGAAAACAAAGTTATATAGATATAGAGAGCGTTTTTTGTAAGTTGATCTGAGTCAATATGCGTTGTTCTGCGTTCTTGTGAGTTGATTCGAGTTACCGTTTGATTGAAATGAATCTCCTATTTATAGAAGGGTCCAGGGGTCTACGGGAAATTATTAATGACTTTCCCGGGCCCTTGAACAACTTGAATATTGTTTGGCGCGATGCTCTTTTGCGGTAAAAGGACCAAATTTTCTACCGACTTTTTCCGGCCGAGTCTAGTTGACTTCTTGGGTAGGGTCCCGCTTAATTTTTTGTGGCGGGAGTGGGTCGTTTTTGCGGGCTTTTCGGCCTCTCAGTTGCATTTTTGGATTAGGCCTTAAATTTTATGGGTTCGGAAAAATACCCATAACACCACCCTTACCTAAAAACAATATCAAGTTTCAATACTATAAAAGATAACTGAATTATACTGGTGGAAGATGTTGATCAGGTCCTGTATAAGAAAACGAGAAGACCAGACCACTCCACTAATACTAATTGAAAAACAAGGTATTTGACCTCTAATATCTGAATCTAAATTACCTAATATGTGGAGACCACTACCATAGCTATTTGCATGGATTTGGCACTAAACAGTAGGGTTTCTTAGGCATTGTTTGGTAAACTAGAATAGAAGTACATAAAACACATTTTCCACAGCCACGACATTTCATAATCACCAGAGCAGAGTGTACTAGATAGAGCACGTAATGTACTCAAAACCCTGAAAGACGTCCCTTAATATCCGATTATTTGTGTAGTCACTTCTTGCTTTAAAATTTATATAAAGGAAATATCAAATACGCATGGCTTACAAAATAGTCCAATCATTAGTTTAATACACCCAGTGTTATTCACGGCGTGGCCAACAAAAGGAGATTTTGAAGAAAAAATAAAAAATAAAAAATAAAAATCTGCAGCCGATAGCCGGTGGACCCCAAGGATTTTCGTTATAATAGTATTTCAAAGTTTTAGTGAATTTTATATTTTTTTGAGATAATAACAACAAAAGTGGGCTAAAGTTAGACAAAGTGTGCAAATAAGTGGCCAAACCGATTTAATATCGGCATAAGTAACCAAAGTTTATCAAACCGTGGACAATACATATTCCACCCATTTCATGTCAACGCCGTTAGCCACGTCATTTCCACAAGTGTTGAGCTTTGGCCACTTATTTGCACACTCGGACTAACTTTAGCCACTTTTGCCGCTATTATCCCTTATTTTTTTGCGTTCTAAAGTATTTTTAGGGTTTATCTAGATATTTTTTCTTTTTCTTAAAATTTGACTAAAACTTGATTTCCGAAAGAACTGATTCCGTTTTTTAAATTTAGAACGCTGAATATCACTCTCAATTTTGAAAACATTAAAATGTGTTATCGGTTTCACATGTAATTTACGATCATAGGATTTGACATAAAACCTCTATATATTTAATTGTTAGGGACCATTATTTTATTTTATTAATATTATTAATTTTATGAAATTTTATTGTACCATGCTTTTATGGACTTAGTCATTTGAAATCACCACACATAACTTACGAAAAAAAACCATTTTTGTTAACTTTGCGCAAAATGTAGGGGTTACTAGTGATTAGTTTAGCCTCTCCATGCTTGGAAGACTTACACTTTGTTTGGTTCACCAGGGTACGGGATAGACAGTACTAACAAATTTTGGAGGTTCTCGGCCCTGTACAAATTACCTGATCATGATTTAGGGGTCGAAATAGAAAAAATAAAAAGAAAACAATCTTACGGAACAAGAAATAGAAAAAGAAGGTATTAGTTACTTTCACTAATCTCAAAACCCATATCAAATCATTGATGCTACTGTTAATTTTTTTATTTTTTTAAAACTATGGTATCTTGGTGTGCCAAACTATTAACCACGAAGCCTTGGCATTATAGACCGAAAGACTACTTCGTCCAGTAAAATTTCATTTAAATTAATAATCTCAATAAAATAATATTACTAAGTCTCGATTTAGTCCCGGCTCTAACTAACAATGAGGCCAAAATTATTAACGAGATTATCATTTTTTTAGAAAGTTTTTAAAACACTACCCATTTTGGTACATTTTAATACACATAATGAGTAATATTTTAAAAAAAATATATTGTGGCTAAATGGGTATTTCCTTAAACAAAATTTCGGGTCTCTAACAATTAAATATATCTCAATAAAATAATATTACAAAGTCTCGATTTTAGCCTCAACTGTAACTAACAATGTTAGGCCAACATTATTAACGAAATTTTTATTTTGTACAAACGTATTAAAACATACATATTTTAGTTCATTTTAATACACACAATGAGTAATTAAAAAAAAATGTGTGGCTAAATGGGTATTTCGTACTTATTCCCTTAAAAAATCTAATGGTCCCTAACAATTAAGTATATAGACGTTTTATGTCAAATCCTATGATCGTAAATTACATGTGAAACCGATAACACATTTTAATGTTTTCAAAATTGAGAGTGATATTCAGCGTTCTAAATTTTAAAAACGAAATCAGTTCTTTCGGAAAAAGTTTTAGTCAAATCTTAAGAAAAAGAAAAAGAAAAAACAAAATATATCTAGATAAACCCTAAAAAATACTTTGGAACGTAAAAAATAACGGATAATAGCGGCAAAAGTGGCTAAAGTTAGGCTGAGTGTGCAAATAAGTTGCCAAAGCTCAACACTTGTGGAAATGACGTGGCTAACGGCGTTGACATGAAATGAATGGAATTTATACTGTCCACGGTTTGGTAAACTTTAGCTACTTATGCCGATATTAAATCGGTTTGGCCACTTATTTTCACACTTGGCTTAACTTTGGCTACTTTTGCCGCTATTATCCCTATTTTTTAATAAATTATAAATTTTAGGTTTCATGCAGTTTATAAAGTTTGGATGCGGTTTCATGTAGTTTTAGACTTCGTTTGCGGCATGCATAATTAATAAGTGAATATGTGATGTCGATCGGTTTTCAACCAAATACTCGGCGGTTTGCGGTAGTCCCAAAAATGTGGATCCGGATTAAAACCCGGATCCACTTTTTTTTTTAAAAAAAAAGTCGGACCCGGAACTATCCGGGTCCGGAAAAAGTCGGAACCGGAACTATCCGGCTCCGGAAAAAGTCGGACCCGGATAGGTCCGGTTCCGGGATTTAAAAAAAAATTAAAAAAGAATTAAAAGCTATAATCTGGGCCGTTGATCTTGCGATCTGACGGCCCAGATTAAAGGACTACACATTAAATAAACGAATTAAATAAATAAATAAATATTTTCAAAAACCCGGAACTGGATTTATCCGGGTCCGACCTTTTCCGGAGCCGGATAAATCAGGTACCGGGTTTTGGGCGGCAAATTTTTTTTGGTCCGGTCGGTAATCATTTTGACTCACATTATGGGGACTAGTTTGCGGTATTCCTATATATGTTGTGCCCGCAACGTGTTCGGTTTTTGAAACCCTGAAAGTTTAAAACTTAAATACACCATATTATTTATTATAGATTTAGTATCTTATCATATCTCACTCTAAAATCTTCTGAAAAATCTTTTGATCGCATAATCAATTAATAGCTATTTATTAGTTCATATTTCTTGAGTTATTATTAGTTGGTATTTACTAAGACACTGTAATCAAATTTCTTATTAATTAGTATTTCTCATGTTTCAATTTCCTAGACTAATTAGTGGGTTGTATTTCCTAAGTCCATGATAACTTTTTTGGTGCACTATATATATATTAAGGAAACCTTTGTCTCCTTGGACGTTATACGTAATCATTATTTGGTCATTTCATATATGCTTCGTATACGAGCTTCAAGTCTAATCTCTTAGACTACACGGAAAGGAAATTAAAAGCTTTCAAATTGCTAAGATATATGTAGGGTTCCAACCAACGAGAGAACTACTCAAAAACAGTGTAAGATTTGGTGAAGAAGTATGGCCTCTATCTTTAAAAATATCTTTCCATATTGTTTATTTTTATGGTTCATTAAAATATTCCTTATATTTTTTAAACATAACTAAACTAAATTATTTCAAAGTAATTAAACAGTCCTAAATTTATAAATTTTTATAAAGTTTATTCATAATATTTCTTTTTCTAAAAATTAATATCTTAGTATTTAAATTTTGTGAAACGAAATATATATACCAAGGTTTGACTTTTTCACGATTATCTGTCTTGCTGGTAGTTATCGGAAAGACGGCCATGCCAGTACTTTTCTATGATTTCTACCGAAAATCGACAAACATCTTGAAAAATAACAAAAATATGGTAATTTTCAAGAAATTTTGCATTTTTGAAGATTTTATTCGAGTATTTACGTATGTGACAGTGAGACTACATTTTATTTACCTATGTTTGAGCATGAAATGATTTTATTTTTGACATTTTTAATCTTTTATCAACATTATAAACTTATTAAATATATTCTTAAAAATATTTTAGTGATTTTTCATCGATAATCCTCGATAAGTGTCGATAATCCGTCGATAATCATAAAAAAGTATCGGTAATCGGTTAGCTACAGTATTATTAGTTTTCCGTCGATAATCCGGTAAGTTATCGATTTATCCGTCGATAACGGCAAGCGAATATGGGCAAGTTCAGTAAGTTGAACCTTATTATAGACACTTTCTTCAAAGATAAGACAAATGGGTACCCAAAAAAAATTAAGTAGTAAATAAAAGGTAATTTTTCATTAAAGAATATTAATTTTATATATAATATATATTCTTACAAAAATTAAATTAATAATTTTATAAAAGAATAAATTCTTACAATATTCAGGGTAAACTACGGCTAATGTACCCAATGTTTGATCTTCTGCGAATTATGTACCCAATGTTTATTTTTTGTGGCTAATGTACCTAATGTTTGACCTATACTTAATGACTTTTTATGATAAAACGTAAAACTAAAAAGTTGTAGATAAATATTTTATCTTTCCAACGGGTAGTTATTTATAAATTTTGGACAAAATATGAGTAAGTTATGCCAAAAATATGAAAGATTATTTCACATCACATATTTCATATTTTTGACATAACTCACTCGTTTTTTATCCAAAATTTATAAATAAACACCCGTTAGATAGAAAAAATGCTTATCTATAAATTTTTAGTTTTACGTATGTATATTAAAATTTGCTCGAAACAAATATTTTGTATTAAACTAACGTCTAATTTTACGTTGTATTTGAAATTTCGTATTTTTCTAAAACTTATTTTACAAAACTTAAAAGAACAAAGTTGCAAATCTATCTATTATCGTTCAAAGTTCAAACCATAGGTTGTGAATAAACTTTGGACAAAAAATGAGTGTGTTATGTCAAAAATACGAAATGTGTACATGTAGAGGAGGATATTTCTCTAATGGTCAACTGAGGGAAAACACGAAAATATCTAATAGATCAAACATTGGGTACATTAGCCACCAAAAATAAACATTGGGTACATAAGTCGCAGAAGATCAAACATTGGGTACATTAGCCGCAGTTTACCCTAATATTTATCGGCAAGGTTCAACTTATCGAACTTGCCTATAAATCGCTTGCCGTTATCGACGGATTAATCGATAACTTACCGGATTATCGACGGAAAACTAATAATAGTATAGCTTACCGATTACCGATACTTTTCGATGATTATTGACGCTTATCGAGGAAAAATTAATAAAATATTTTTAAGAATATATTTACTAAGTTTATAATGTTAATAAAACATTAAAAATGCCAAAAATAAAATCATTTCATACTCAAATAGGTAAATAAAATATAGTTTCACTCTCACATATGTAAATACTCGAATAAAATAATCGAAAAGTGTAAAATTTTTTGAAAAGTACCTTATTTTCGTTATTTTTCAAGATGTATATCGATTTTCGGCAAAAATCATGGAAAAGTCGAACCTTAGTTATCGGTATATAACACATAATCACATATCATCAAAGAGAATTACTTATATAATGTAGATTTTTCTTATTAACAACTTGAATAAACGAGTGCTGATAAAATATTCAAATACTTTAGAAATTAAAAAAAAATCGATAAACGGATTGTATGTGTACTTCAATACTTTTGAAGTAAATTTAAATAAATACAGCCGTAAATATTATATCCTATAGTTAAATTCATAATTCTTTCAGAAAAAAAATCACAAACGATAAAGATGAAGTAAGAAAATATTCATAAAAATATTGCGAATTTTACGTTTTATTAAATTTCAATTTAATTTGTTGCTTTTGATATTTTAGAAATATAACTAGTTAACCGAGACAAATAGAGACATTATTAAATTATTTCAATTCCTCATTAGCGTTCTTATTAAATTTACAAAATAAATTAAAAGAATTATAAATGGCAATAGTACTTAAATTCTTCTACAGTAGAACCTCTATAAATTAATACTATTAGGAGCGGCAAAAAATATTTTTAATCGGATTATTAATTAACATATAAATTAATAATTTATTAATTTATACATTAATGAAGAAAACCAATTATTAATGAGCTATAATTATATAAACATCATTACTAACAAAAAAATATTTCATTTTATTATATAGAGAATATTAATGTATCAATATTAAGAATATAAAGAGAGACTATTATGATTTAAAAATATTATATTAAAGTACCAAGGTTAAATATTAAAATGCCCAATGCTACTAAAAAAGGAATAATAATAACTTCTTAGAGTAGTGATAATTTACATGATAATAATTATTGTTGTATTCAAATTATTATAGAGTCATATTTTAAGAAGACAACATGATTAGTGATTAAATGTTATCTTTTTTATTTAATGTGATTTTATAGATATTTTTATTATATTTTATTTATAGTGATTATATAATTATTTATATTGAATTATTAATTTATATATCACTTATGACCTAATTAGATCTGAATCGGGACCGGACAAAATATTATTTAATAACGATTATTAATTTATCGAGTATTAATTTATAATTTTTTTACTTTATTTTTAAATTATCGCCTTTAATAACCCTAAATTAAATAAAAATACTTTTGATTTGATCTGTAAAAATATTAAAAAATGTATGTTTCAGAATCAGATATCAAAATATATCTTGTTTTGTAGAGAGACAAAACTGCTGTTCATTACAGTACTTGCATAACTAGCTTATAGTTGTAGATTGTAGTGTCGCCGCCAATATCCACTCTGCATTTAATGGATTAATCATCTCTCTTTCTCTCTCTCTATATATATTCATATATATATAACACTTTACTACTCGCTTAAAAGCTGTAGCTACTTCTCTCCTCGATCGACATGGTTTCGCGGTCGAAGCTTAACCCTAACGCCCTTCCTTTCTTGCTCCTGCCGGCCGAGCGATCAGATGACGGTGCTGATCGACCGCCATGTCCGACCAACCACTGGCCTCAACTACCATACATAATCAATCATCCCTATCTTGCCCAACATCTCAGTCAGTACAGTTTCTATCTCCAACCCTACTTCCCGGTACTTCCGGTCATTTCTCAGAAAACCCCGGCAACAACGCTCCAACCTCGAGGAGGCTGTTCAACGCGTCGCCGGAAAGGAAGGCGTCACGCGCCGCTGGTTTCGCCGGTGAAGAAGGTCGCCGATAAGAGTGGTCATCCTGCTGTGACGCCTTTTCCGTCTGACCTGAAGGAGCTGGAGTTGAGCGGCAAAACTACCGTCATGCTCAAAAACATTCCTAATCATTTCAGGTTATAATATTAATTATAAGACTGTAGCTATTTATTAGCATTAATAAATGAGTTGTTCTTCCTTTTTGTAGTAAGTTAATATGTTTCCCATCGACTCGGAAAATAACTATATATATATTTTATCAATTATTGATCAATATTTTAGATTATGAGAAATCCTTTGAAAAAATTGACAGAAGGAGAGATATTATAAGGGTAGTGAACAGGCACTGCCGAATGGAGAATAGACTCGAATCTTCCTCCTCTGGGCCATGCAAGTCTGAATATGATTTCCTCTATCTTCCCATGGATTTCAAGTTAGTATTACTCTCATCTTCTCTCTTTTTTTATTTTTATTTTATGTTAATGATCATCAGTATCATGTTCAACCTCATTTGCTTTCAATTTTATTTTTATTACCAAGGTTCAAAATGCCCGTAAACCGCTAACTTACTGATAGCTTAATTTACGGCTTTACCGAGAACGTAACTGTATAGTTATAGGTAGAGCTGCATCTGGCAATCGCTGACACGGGGTCGCGAGTGGGAGCAGAAATTCGCGATGGATCGCGACGGGGAGGTGAAAATCGCGATGATTCGCGATGGAGTTCCGTCGTCGCGATATCTCTTTCTCTCCCTCTCTCTCTCGCTCACACTCAGCTCTCTCCCTCTCTCTCTCTCTCGCTCACACTCAGCTCTCTCCCTCTCTCTCTCTCTCTCAACGTCGCGACGATCGCGACCCTCGGCACCACGACGCGTCGCGATGGGAGGGTTGGCGATTTCCGGCGATTCCGTCGCGACGTCGTCAGTTGCACGTCTAGTTATAGGGTTATTGTAAAACAAAAAGAATCGGTACCATTAGTAAACAGCGAACCAAAGGGTATATCTCAAATGTGATGAGCATATGTGCCAACAAATATTTCGTAAAAGAAAGTATTAGTTTTTTTTTGTGTGTGTAGAAGATCGATTTGAGAGCCTGGACATTTAAGAAAATACTATATCTATATTGATGTATGCCCATAAGAAGTTTTTTCGACTGTGGGCATGCTGACGTTTTTGACCTCGATATTATTACAGTAACTTGAGGCGGTTTTTTTTTTTTTTTTTTTTTTTCCGGTTTCGGTAACATGAAAGTTGAATTTACATTTCATGTCGGTATTTAGAGAATGTCATCGGATATCATTGTTGCTATAAATTTAACTAGAGGATATCATTTTAGCAAGTATTGGCTGGAGAAGAAGATATCAAATCTAGGGTATGCTTTTGTCAACTTCACTTCGCCCTTCGGTGCATGGAGGTTTTATCAGATTCATAATAAGTATGACTGGAATTCTACTGTGAACAACAAGGTTTGTGAGGTAACCCTAGCGAAATTCCAGGTACATATATATATTCTCTTCATTTTCCCATACGTTTTGTACATCAAGTTTCTTGTGATATAGCATAGTATAAGTATTTGATTAGACAATAACACTTTTTGTTTGGCAGGGACGAGAATCCCTTGTTGAGAATTTCAGCACCAAACTGTTCTTTTGCCATTCGGACGAGTACCTGCCTTTAGTGCTGACCCCGGCTTGCAATGGAATGGCCTCAAACCGCTTAAGTCGAAACATTGGCATTCGGATCCCGACTAAGCCCCGCCATCCGATCATCAAGAACTCAGCCCGAGCTTAGGTGGTATCATCTAATCAAGTGAATGTGTGTACAGTTATCGTTTCTATAAACCTAGCGTGGTTTGTATGCCATGTTTTCAATTCACCCTTGGGAGCGTTCTAGAGAGAAAATCTAGGGCGAATCGGAAACATGGCTTGGTTGTGCTTTTCTTTTAGGGTTCCGAAGACTGAACTCAGCATGAGGTTGTGAATAAACAAGGCTCAAGTACTACTGGTGCTTTGCCCTCGGTGACTCTTTTTATGGTGTTTTCTCCTATTCTGTTAGTTAGCGTGTATATATGTAAGCTAAACGACCTTGTTTACTTACTTAGTATTAACTATTAAGTTATTAACACACATGGAAACCTAGCCATTATAATTACTTTTGTTTTCTTAGTAATCTATTGTGCTCCAGTGTGTTTTTAGCGTTTTATTGGAAGTATATTGTATTAGGTCTTTTCGTTGTCTTCTCAGGATTAAGTCTTCGTCCACTTTTGTGCCCCATGCTCGGGTTGACTTTTTGAGGCTGAGCTCGGGGTGACTTGTGGTCCGTAGAGATCCAATTTGTTTTTGTTTTTTGGGTTGTGTTTTGTTTGACTTTTTGCAGTCTACCCGAGTGGACTTTTTTTTTTTAATCAAGCTTGGGCTGAGTTTAGATTGCGCTCTAAATTACTTTTCTTCGGTGAGTTAAAGTTGATTTTTTGACTTGACTTAAGTAAGACTTTAGTCGCGGGATTAACTTCTTAGACTTCGTTTTAAGTTTTTTTAGATTCATTTTCTTCTTAGCCCATAATTTTTTAGTAATTTTTCTCAGAAAGCACCCGCAGTAGATAGGTTAAGAATTAAAACTATAGGCACTAACCCTAAACTGTGGTCCCATGCTTCGAGTATGTAGAACCTACATTACATAACAAACAGTGTTTGTTCCTGGCTTATCAGTTATCTCTAACTAAAGTCCAAACATGTACCCTATAGTCTATATACTGATGTTTACCTAACTGGATTAAACAGAAAGTTGCAAGAGCATGGTAAAGATTTTAACATTTTCCCAATAAAAGAAGTACGAGCACAAAGTTTAATCTATTTACAAGAGGTAATTACAATCATACACTAGAAAGTTAACCACTACAATTTCCAGTCTTAATTCGTTCTGCTGCTTTTTATCGTTTTTTATTTATTTGAAAATCAGGACTTAGTTCCTAATAGAACTAGGAACCATTTGTTGTTTTACTTGAATGAAAGCGCAATCCAGACACACGAAACCTAGTTCGATTCTAGATTTTGCTGTTTTTTGCGTACAGTTTTCTTTTGAAGACAACTTAACCTTAGGGAATAATTATTGCCAATTAATGTTAATATCAAGGTTTAAAATGCTGCTTGCCGACGTCGTTTCGAATTTTTCGTTTTACGGATATATCGCTTGCCGATGGATATGTCAATGAGCAAATGGTATAAAAAAGGCATGCTGCATGCCTCATATACCGCATGGGCATACCGCATGCAGATGGGGTTTTCGATGGATATTTTGTAAAAATGTTTTGAGTATTTTTGCCAAAATTTACCAAAAGTTTAATTTTTAGCGAAATTTTATCCATTTTCCGCACATTTTATACACAAAAACGAAAAAAAAAAAATTCATCCACGTGCCCATGCCAAAAATGCGAAAAATGATAAAGATCCAGCGAAACGAAACAGTTTTCGTTTCGCATACGTCCGAAAAACGAAAATCGATCAAAATAACGACCGATTTTCGCGAAATTGCGCACCATGGCTAATATAGTTGTTCTCTTCTAGGAGAACTAAAATTTAGTTAATTTCTATAGTGATTTGAAGTTGAGCAGTTATAATTTTAATACTGAATATAGATGTTGAAGTTTGAGCTTTGATGTTCATGTTAAATTGTTGATTATGTTGAATTTTTCATTATTATTTGTTGATTAATAATTATTAAATTAAATTAATTAATTGATGATTCATTTTTTTATTATATATATATATATATATTTATATATTAGGTTTGGAATTCACTCATACCCCATGGTGACTCGCACTCAAGACTTCTAATGTCTTACGTGATGTATTTGTTACAACCAAGGTGCTATAAATTTCTTGATTTTCCATGGAAATATTGACCAATTTTTGTTTTTCGAGGATATGCGAAAGGAAAACCCTTTCGTTTCACCGGAGTTTTACCATTTTTCGCGAAATTCGCATGGGCACGTGGGCGGAATATCGTTTTTCGTTTTTATTGTGAGTAAAAATTGTGAAAAATGGTTGGAATTTCGCACAACAAAATCATATTTTTGGTAGATTTTGGCAAAAATACCAATTAAACTTTCGACAAAAGTAATTGAACTTAATACTATACACTTCAAATAATATTATACACTTAACATACATATTAACTTCACCTAACATACATACACACTTAATATACATATTCATTAAATATTATTCACTTCAACTAATATTAAATTTGTTAACCTACATATACAATTTACATTCATATTCACTTAATATTGCACACTTAATTAACATACATACTCGCTTCACATAATAATTTCACTTAATATTATACACTTCAACTATTAAAGTGGCTTAATATTATACATTTCACCTACATACTTAAGTTACAAATGTGTTTTATTGTATACAATTATGTCTTGCATTTATTAAATATGTAGTTTTGAACCTATATAAATAACTTGTTTAAATACTCAAATATTTCTACAAAATATCCGTCGAAAACCCCATCGACATGCGGTATGCCCTTGCAAAAAATGTGGAATATGCGGCATGCGACATGCCCTTTTTTTACGATTTGCCCATCGACATACCCATCGGCAAGCGATATATCCGTAAAACGGAAAATGCGAAACGACATCGACAAGCGACATTGTAAATCTTGGTTACAACTAGACCAAGCACATCTTTTCTTAGTAATTATTAAATCAAAATTAATTGATGATTAGTTAATAAGTTAATTGATTATTAGGTAGTTTTAAATGCATGATACAGTTGATTTAGTATAATTGAATTAAGTTATTAATTTAAATGACTAAATTATTGTGAATTTTATTGATCTTTAATATTAATATGGATTAATAATTTTTAATTAATTAATCGTTAGTTAGTTTATGATTTAATTTAATGTTAGAGTTTAATGTATAATTTAGACTTCATAGTATTATTATTTGACATATTATGAATGTGTTTCTTATATTTTATATCTTATATTTATTAAATAGATACTTTTAACTTATGTAAAAAATATTGCTGGAAAATTTAAATTATACTGAAATTTTTTCGTTAATATTTTCGTTAACATGAGATATATACTCATAAAATTAATGTGATATTTGTGATATGTTTTCTTTCTAACTTTCTTGTTAATATTCTGGCCAGCAGCACGTAGATTAGATAGAGCCAAAGTATTATCAGCCAATATTTACTACCGATTTCGTAACACCACGAAGAAATGAAGTGTGTGAACTGTGAAGTGTGAACAACAGCCAAAACCGCACCATAAATGATTATTTTATTTCTAAACACTATTTTATTTATTTAGATAAAATCATATTAGTTTCGAACTTACGATAAGCTAAAGCCAAAATTGCACGATAAGTGATGCTAATTAAATTTCGTTGTTAAATTTAAAATTCAGAAAAGAAGATTGATTGATGTAGATGAGTTGAAGGTAGGTATAATCATTAGCTTGGGCATTTTCCTTGTGTAGCTAATAGCTATACTCTCTCTAATTAATCAGAATCCTCCGAAATAGACCTGCGTATTTCCATGATTACTAATGACAGATAATTCGTGACAAACAGTCCCCAAAATGTAGGGGTAAAACCCCTCCGGTCGGAATTTTTTTTTTTTTAGTAAAACCCGGAACCGGATATATCCGGGTCCGGGAAAAAAAAAACCCGGATATATCCGGTTCCGGGTTTTGTATCTTTTTTTTTAATTTTTAATTGTGTTATTTATTGTTTAGTCCTCGTTTCGTTTACTTGGTTAAATCTAAACATTTGGTAATTAAGTTCGGTTTTGAAAAAATAAAATTTTAAAATTATTTTAAGTGTTTGAAATATTTAAAAAATAATTATGAGATAAATAAAACAATAAAACATACAACAACAAAACAAAAGAAAATAAATATGTGTCTTTATTCAACAAACTCAAAGGTACGGGAAAGTACAACTACAACGGCAAACGAAGTTACAAATTCAAAGTACAATAAGAAAACGAACAATTGAAAACGAATTACATTTGAATCTGTGAAAAGTAATTCGCCAATTCTCGGTCGTACATATCGTTTTCTTGTTGTCGTTTCTTGGCCATAAGCCAATCTCTCGAAAGCATGAGGATCTCGACCATCAATGATTTTGTAGACTTGCGGCGAGGCTCTAACATCCTTCCGGCCATTGAGAATGCCGCCTCCGATGATACCGTTGAGACCGGGATGGTGAGAATGTCACGAGCCAACAAGGATAAGACCGGATACTCCGATCGATTTGCTTGCCACCATTGAAGAATGTCGAGGCCTTCATTTGGGCACGGTGTCGGAGGAAGGTTGCAGAAACGGGCGTACTCGTCGATGTTGTGTCGTCGTTGACGTCGACCAAGAACTCGAGATCCCGAACCGCCACTTCCTTGTGAAGACGGTGAAGAAGTCGATGCATTGCCGCGCCCAATAGCCGTAAGGTTGTAGAATAAACGGTGATTGTACACGTATGGTGATTGTGAACCACCGCCCCCGCGTCCGCCCTATATTGAACCAAAAATATTAAAGTTTAGAGTAATGTTAGGAAATAAAAATAATTAATCTTAAGAAATAAAGTTAAAAAATTACTTGAGTTTGTGGTTGTTGTTGATTCGTTTCCTCCCACTGATCTTCGACGTCGTTATATTTTTGCTCGTACTCTTGGTAAAGAGCCTTCATCTTCTGATCCGCATCGAAGTAATTGTGCGTCATGTAGGCCTCCCCCGTGATTTCTTGCATGCAATTTAAGACCTCCTGCAGCCTGGAAAGCTTAAGTGTCGGATCCACGATCACAGCGGCACAGTATAGAAATGGGAGGTTTTCAGGACTCCAATAACTCTGAAACTTTGCAATCATGGGGGTTAGTACATCGGTAAATAAAGCATTACGTTTAGCGGTTTCAAAATGACAAAGTATATCAAAAATAGCGGGCAAAGCTCTCTGCGACGTGGGTGAGTAAACATGAGATAAATCAATAGTAATTTGATTAAAAAGTTGTAGAAAAGCCTGGAATTGGATGGCGGTGAGCCAATCGTCCGGAGTGATGTCTTCGCGGTCTTCTTGTTCCAGGCTGTTGATCCAGTTTGTAAGAAGCTCCTTGTAGGGTAGGACAGCATCCAACATCATGTAGGTCGAGTTCCAACGGATCGGCATATCCGGTTGAAACGTTCTTACCGGGTAACCGTGAGCCCTGCAATAATCTTCCCAAGAAACTGTACGCATAGTAGATGATCGTATATACAAAATCGTGTTCCTAATTTTGGCGATACTATCGGAAATAACTTTTAAGCCGGATTGAACTATCAAGTTTATAATATGACACGCACACCTTTGATGAAAACAATCGTCCCTAAAATTGGTCAAACTTTCCTTCATTATTTCTACGGCATTGGCGTGGGCACTTGCGTTATCTAACGTAATAGAAACTACCCTATCCTTAAGGTTCCAATCCGACAAAACTTCCAGTATCGCCTCGGCTAGGTTTACTGATGTGTGCCTAACCCTCAAAGGCCTAAAACCTATGATACGCTTTTCCATTTTCCAATTATCGTTGATAAAGTGAGCTACGACCGTAATATAATCATCATTGGCATGGCCTTTCCAACAATCCGATGTTAAAGACACTTTGTAAGCAGATTGTTGGAACATTTCTTGTAAAGCGGCCCTTTGCTCGTTATAAAATTTGATAATTGTCTCGTGGTTTATATAATACGAGATTTCCCTATAGTTTATCGGCGCCACCTTCATCATCAATTCGTTAAAACCTTCTCCCTCGGGCGCCGATATAGGCAAACCATCGCGTATAACCCACTGAGCAACATACATTCTATAAAGATCATCGGGTAAGCGACTTACCTCCTCCGCCCGCTTTTTCTTCAAGCAGGTCTTGACGTGGGCTTCTAGGCGGCTGTTACCGTCGTGCTTCGGGTGAGCACTAAACTCCGCATTGCAGTGTTTGCAAATCCCCCACCTATCTTCCAAGCCGGTTTCGTAGTTGTATCTGTAGTCGGGTACGAAGTCGTTCTGCTAAACCGCTCCCGTTAATTTCTTTCGCTTCCTCGCCGGCGGATGGGGGGGGCGACCGTCCTCACCCTGAACCAAGGGTTGTTGTTGGGCCCGTCCACGTCCACGTCCACGTCCACGTCTAGCTGGCGGTGGCGGCGTTGGTAGAACTTCGTCAACTTCCTCCTCCTCGCCTTGAACGTAGTTCGGGTCCTCTGCATCATCATCATCATCGTACTGGGCATCGGGGTCGTTGGGTAGGTTCCTCGACCTCGTTTCCTAAAAAAACATATTAATTAAAATATTACAAATTTACCAGAAAATGAAGAAATATTACAATTACATTTATTAAATTTTAATATTAATCATATTAATTTAATTTAATATGATATAGTTAAATAAAAAAGTTAACAAAATTAAAAATGGTATTTCTTATGTGTGGAAACAATTATCAAGCTCTTTTAGACGGAACTCCCCGAAGTTCCACGGCCAGATCGACTGGAAAGGATACTATGATCTCGCTTTAGGCCCAAGCTTTTCTAGACAGAACTCCCCGAGGTTCCCAGGCTAGCTTGGAGGAGATTGCAAAGCAAACCTTATTTAAAAACCAATCTTTCTAAGACACCATAATCCAATAAGAATTTATAATTATTACTACACATACAAATTACCTTTTTTAATTTTTTTTAACTTATTAAGTAACCATATAAAGTTAAATTAAATTAATATGATTAAATTATTATTAAATCTCAAGAAATTCGTTTCTGATGTGGAAGATCAGTCGGAACCGCAACCACAGAGCATACTAAGACTTTCAAGAGACGTGGCAAATTAATTAATTAAAATAAATGAATTAAATTAAATTTGAAGGTTTTTAACTTATTAAGTAACCATATAAAGTTTAATTAAATTAATAAGATTAAATTATTATTAAATCTCAAGAAATTCGTTTCTGATGTGGAAGATCGGTCGGAACCGCAACCACAGAGCATACTAAGACTTTCAAGAGACGTGACAAATTATTTAATTAAACTAAAATAATTAAACTAAAATAATTAAATTAATTAATTAAACTAAAATAATTAAATTAATTAAACTAAATCAATTAGTTAAACTAAAATAATTATAATAATTAAACTAAAATAATTAAACTAAAATAATTAAAGTATGTGTAAACAAAATAATTAAACTAAACGTACCTCGGCGTCGTGGTTAACATATTGTTGTTGTTGTTGTTGCTCGTTGCTAAGGCTCCATTCCGGAATAGTTGTACCTTGAAAATTGAGTAAGTTAGTAAACATACCGCCTTGACCTTGAGAAATTAGTAATTGTTGGTTCGGCCCGACGCCACCGGTACCATATTGACCATGAACCGGTAACGGTTGGCTAGAGGAACCGGGAACATTGTGTTGATTCATAACTCCGACATTATAATTATGTTGACTAAAACCCGTCCCGCTATTAACCGATCGCGGCGACGGAATAGTGGACCGTCCTTTTCCTCGGACATCGGGACGTCCTCGAGAACGGTTGTTGCCACTCGACATATTAACGACAATATATTAAACTAACAATAGAGAGTATTTATATAATTATAAAGTAGCTAAACTATAGAGTAAATTCGGAAATATGAGAGCTTGAGAGAGTTTGGGAGAATTGGAGATGAAGAGAAGGAGTTGTGTGAAAAAAAAATGAGGTTGAAATGGGATATTTATAGGGAAAAATGTGAAGGAATTCGAGTAAAGTGGTGTTTTTCGAGGTCCAACGGCTATTTTCAGGGGCCAGTCTGCAATTTTGACCGTTGCCTCCAACGGCTCTATTTTTGCGCCACGTGTACCGTGACTTTTGCCGCCCCCCAACGGCTTTTTAATCTGAGCCGTTGGATCGTAGATCCAACGGCTCAGATTAAAGAGCCGTTGGGCTTTTTCTTTTTTTTATTAAAAAATCCGGATATTTGTATATCCGGGTTTTAATTATCCCGGATACCGAAATATCCGGTTCCGAAAAAAGTCGGACCCGGATATTTCGGTATCCGGGTTTTTTATTTTTTTTTGTCGAATCCGGGTTTAACCCGGTTCAACATTTTGGGCATTAGTGACAAACAATATCTTTTACTTTTTATCATGGATAATAGCGGTAAAAAAAAGTCAAGGTTAAATGTGTAAATAATTGGTTAAAACGATTTAATATCGACATAAGTAGTCAAATTTATCAAACTGTGGACAGTAAAAATTCCATCCATTTCATGCCAACGCCGTTTGCCACGTCATTTCCACGAGCGCTGAGCTTTGGCCACTCATTTGCACAGTAAGCCTAACTTTGGCCACTTTTGCCGCTATTACCTCTTAAAATTTTTACTTTCCAAAGTATTTTTGTAGGGTTTATCTTGATATTTTTGTTACTTATTTGACTAAAATATGATTTCCGAAAGAACTAATTCCGTTTTTTAAATTTAGAACGATGAACATCACTCTCAATTCTGAAAACATTAAAATGTGCTATCGGTTTCATGTGTAATTTTATGACCATAGGATTTGACATAAAATCTCTACATATGCCATTGTTAGGGATCATTTTTTTTAAGGAACTACCCATTTAGCCACAACTATTTTTTTTTTTTGAAAAAATTACTCATTATGTGTATAATGTACCAAAATGGGTAGTGTTTTAAAAAGTTTGTTCAAAATGAGAATTTTGTTGATAATGTTGGCATAACATTGTTAGTTAGAGCCGGGACTAAATCGAGACTTTGTAAATTATTTTATTAAGATTAATGGAATAAAATTTTACAGTACGAAGTAGTCTTTCGGTCTATAATGTTAAGACCTCGTGGTTAATAGTTTGGCACACCCAGATATCACAGTTTCAGAAAAAAAATGTAGCGGTAGCAACAATGATTTGATATGGTTTTTGAGATTAGTGAAAGTGATTAATACATTCCTGTTCTATATGGTGGTTTTCTTTTTATTTTTTTTGTTTCGCCCCTAAATCATGATCTGGTAATTCGTACATGGCCGACAACCTCAATCATCTCTCGGTACTGACTATCTTGTGCCTTCGTGAACCAAACAGAGCGTAAGTCTTCCAAGGAGGGAGAAGCTAAATTAATCACTAGTAACTCATTCATGTTGCGCAAAGTTAACAAAAATGATATTTTCCCCCCGTAAGTTATGTGTGGTGATTTCAAATGACTAAGTCCATAAAAGCATGGTACAATAAAATTTCATTAAATTAATAATCTTAATAAAATAATATTACAAAGTCTCGATTTTAGTCTTGGCTCTTACTGATAATGTTAGGCCAACGATATAAACGAAATTCTTATTTTGTACAAACTAAACTATCCATCATGGTACATTTTAATACAAACAATGAGTAATTTAAAAAAAAATTGTGACTGGATGAGTATTTCGTACAATTTCCTTAAAAAAAATACTTATGGTCCCTAACAATTAAATATAGGGTTATTTTAAAAAATGCTCATTTTGTGTCAAAGGTTTAAGAAAAATGCCCACTGTGTGTATTTTTTACTCTCACACATGGGCATTTTTCTTAAACCTTTGACACATAATGGGTATTTCTTACACTTTCTATTAAATATATAAAGGTTTTATGTCAAATCCCGCGATTATAAATTATATGATAAATCGATAGCACAATTTAATGTTTTCAGAATTGAGAGTGATTTTCATCGTTCTAAACTTCAAAAATAGAATAAGTTCTTCCGAAAATCAGATTTTAGTCAAATATTAAAAAAAATATCTTGATAAACCTTAAAAAATACTTTGGAACGTAAACAATTAAGGGATAATAGCGGCAAAAGTGGCCAAAGTTAGGCCTACTGTGCAAATAAGTGGCCAAAGCTCAGCGCTCGTGGAAATGACATGGCAAACGGCGTTGGCATGCAATGGATGGATTTGTACTCTCCACGGTTTGGTAAACTTTGGCTACTTATGCCGATATTAAATCGCTTTGGCCACTTATTTGCACACTTAGCCTAACTTTAGCTACTTTTGCCGCTATTATCCCTTTTATCAATACACATTTTCAGGGGTAGGATTAAATTTTATATAGAAATTGTAAGAAATGCCCATTTTGTGTAAAATGTTTAAGAAAAATGACCATGTATGAGAGTAAAAAATACACACGCTGGGCATTTTTCTTAAACCTTTGACACAAAATGATCATTTTTTAAAATAATCCAACTTTATAATTATATTACTGCATTTTTTTTTCTCAATATATGTCCGTTATGTTAATCGGAGCGTGATATACTTCATGTAATTTTTTATATCATGAAATAAATTTCGAAGAAAAAAGTATCGTGTTTCTTAAATTTTAAAAGGAGACATATCTTCAATTTATAATTATCTTGAATTAAATATCCATTTAATATAACGAATGATAAATGTTTAAACATTTTTTATTAAAAAACTAAATGCACTATATTACTTGTGTCGGAGTATTTTCAATTTATTTTTTTACAATTTTGATATTTGTTGAATTTCACATTCTCTTTCTCTTTAGATGTATTAATTCTAAATATATAAATATAAACTGAATATTTATAATAAAAGTCAATGACAATAGTTGTTTAAAAGTTAGCAGATAGAATTAATTACTTTTTTATTCTCTTTCATTGACCCAATCTATATTAATTTTCTATATTAATTTTCATTATTTTTTTAATAAAATTGTTAAAAATTAATGAAAATTATTGAAGTACAATTTCGTCCATGTCAATTTACATAGATACGACGAACTCTATCTTTGTCATTTATGAAAATGAGTTTATTAAAAAAAGCTTATTTCTCAAGTAAATGCCCATTAGCAGAGTCAAAAGAGAAGAGCCCGGAGATAAATCAACAATATACGAAAGATCACGAAGAAGCCCAAGAATAGCAATGAAGACAGGCGCAGACGATTACGAAGAAGAGTAATGAAGACTATCGACGAGAGTGCGTCCATCGGTAAGGTCTCGTCGATGAAGCCTCATCGACGAAACGTCATCGCTATTAGTAATGGCAGTTACTAGGCGTGATTGCTATGTAATTAAAGCTATGTAATTAAGGTACTTATGGGGGAATCAAGCGCAAATTGTGACCGACCATTTATGAGGTCGAATCTCGATTAGAAGCTCTATAAACAGTGAGCTCAAAGGTCCGGCGATCACGAACCTTCGACGACGGTGATCGAGAGTCGGACTCGTCAAGGCGAGTGCTTCTGGCTGGACTCGCGGCGTCGATGGCGACTGACTGGACGACGTCACGCGGAAACAGAGTTGTTGTCTTGCTGAAGAGAAGAAAGGTCGTCGGCTCGTTGCCAAGCGGAGTAGAACGATGACAGCACGCAGAGAAGAGAAAGGAAAATAAAAAGAAAGGGAAAAAATCGAACTCGGGTGTGACGGGTGGTTGTCAAACTCAAAAAGTGGTCGAACTCAAAGACGTCACGTAGATAAAATAGGAAGAAGGTGAAAAGTTTTAGAATACTATTATAAAAGTATAATATGCCTAAAACATGGTTGTACAAAAAATACATTAAACCGATTCTAAAACCGATAACATAAATATATATTGATTTTTTTTTCACTACCAAAAATTTAAGCTTTTTAAAAATATAAAAAAATACGTATTAAACCGCTACCGGTTTTTGTTAAATGGTAGTGGTTACTGTTTTTACAGTAAAAACAATGGTTTTAAATCTCTGGATATGTCCTCGATATATCCACGACGTGCCCAGAAAATGAGAAGTACGATACGATATTCGTAGAAAATCGATATATCCATTTAATTTATCAGTCGGCAAGTGTCGATATATCCGTAAAATAGAGAGTACGAAGCGAGATTGATATCAGCATTTAAAATCGTGCTTCATATTTATGTTTGTACTCTATGACTTTATTTGACATTATGTTACGAGGTATGACTTTTATGTTATATATTTGTGTACTATTATGATTTATGAGTGTTTTTTAGGCTATAACTACGTGTCATATTTATTAAATTTGTAATTTAAAAACTATATAAAAATATTATTGAAATTATGCGATATTCTCGACAATTGATATATCTTTTTCTTCGGATTTATTCATCGGCATGCTCGTCGGCAAGCGATATATTCGTAAATTGGAGAGTGCGAAACGATATCGATATTGATATTTAGAATCTTGGTAAAAACCGCAGCTAATTATCGATTAAGCCGATAATAATTTATATATATTTTAAATGGATAAATGTTAAGCTTTTAGCGCTTAAATTTGCATAAAAATATTTTGGCGGTGATTTTGAGTTATTCATTTCAAACTTATATTATTTTAAATATTTTTTTATTGTTATTGCTTTTATTTCTTTTCGTTTAAATAAGAATGAATAAACGGAATAAGAAAATTGCTCCATTTGAATTATTTCATTGTTGATTGCCTTTTTTTTCTTTAATTTATCTGATAAAATTTTGATTTTTGATTTTGTCAAAACACGGTTAAAACTGATAAATCAGTAATTGGTAAAATTAGTTTTTAATCTCAATAGTACAACTTTCGATTTTAAAATTAGAAAAACTAAAAATACGATAATCTGTATAAATAATTATAAAAACCGAAATATCCCAAAATTGCAAGAATACTATCATTGGGTAGTAAAACGCCATTATTTGGTAAAGGAGGCCCAGTTTGGCAAAACCAACATAGTTTTGGGCCAGCTTTCTGTTATCATTACAAACTGAAAGCCCAAAAAACAGTTCTGCTCTCTGGTCCTTGAAAAAACTAGATGATAAGCTTTTAGTTACCAGTTACCAGCATCATCATCGTCGTCTTCATCCACACAAAACCAGATAAACCACCACAGAAAATGGCGCAAGCTCTGGCCATGCCCGTCGCGCCTTCGCTCTCCTCAATCTGCGGCGGCCTCGCCTCGCTCTCTCTCCCCAGCCGCGTCTCTCTCCCGCCTCCTCAGGTAAATTCCAGAGCTCTTCAAACTGTGGTTTCTATTGGAGTGGCTGAATTGGGGTTGGGTTAGTATGGAGGTCTGAGCGTGAAGTGCGTCCGTGTGGGAGGAGTGGAGATCCCGAACAACAAGAGGATCGAGTTCTCGCTGCAGTACATCCATGGCATTGGGCGCACCAGGTCTCGCCAAATCCTGAACGACCTGAAGATCGAGAACAAGATCACCAAGGACTTCTCCGAGGAGGAGCTCATCGTTATAAGGGACGAAGTCTCCAAGTACATGATTGAAGGAGACTTGGTAAGTTTTATGTGTAAGAATCGTAGAATGTGATGACGATTTTTCGAGATTTTGTGCTTGAATTGTTTGGTAGCGATAGGCGTGAACAAAACAAACCGAAACCGGATACATTGATGTCGAATTCATATGGTGAAATTCGAATATTTTGAACAAAACTTACCGAATATCAATATATTATCGGTTACGATATACGATTATAATTAAATAAACCGAATCGAAAACCGCAATTACCGCACATGAGTTGAGTTCAATATATAATTTCGAATTCTATATTGCCGTGCGTATTTTTAATCTGTACTTATATATATTAGTTATAGCTTTACCAGTATGATCATGTTATCTGAAGTTGGAACTTGATAAATGTTATTATTCAATTTGTGGTCATAATTTTCGAAGCGTTAGATGCGGACAGAATACCGAATACACGGTGAATGCAATTTTTATCTTCCAAAATAATGATATTTTGTATTCTTTATAGAAATAATGAAATTCGAGATATAGTCTAGTACTCTATTATTTGTAAAATACCGTACCGGAAACTATGTTCATCCCCTCGAGGTAACGATTGATTTAAGACTTGTTTGAAGTTTGAACTTGATTGTGGTGTTTACGCAGAGGCGATTCAATGCGCTTGCCATAAGGAGGTTGAAGGAGATCCAGTGCTACCGCGGGGTTCGCCACATTCAGGGGCTGCCTTGCCGGGGGCAGAGGACGAAGAACAACTGCCGGACGTTGAAGGGCAAGAGGGTGGCCATTGCCGGGAAGAAGAAGGCTCCCCGTTAACATTGTCCTTCGAGCGTTTGTTGATGAAGTGTCGTTTTTCTCGTGCGTTTTGTGTTTGAGTTGAACCGATGTCTCGTTAAACATTTCGAGGTACGCTCGGATTTGTGTTTTGGCTGCGCGAATGAGGCGCTTGGTGGTGTATAGCCTGATTCTTTCTTACTGATGTTCTTTCGATTACGATCTGCGTTTTACCGATTTAAGTATGAAGCTGATAGCGAATCTTGAAATCAATTACAGCTACTGAGTAGTAGATCAATTACTGCAAGCAAGGGATGCTTCTGTGGTATTGTAACCCATCGACATAGTCGTTATTGCTGCCATCCATGGCTGCCACGAAACGAAATCTGTGGTCCGGTGGAGATTGCTTTCTGAAGGAGATGTAGGTTTCACCTAGGCACAGATTAATTCGGTGTCGAACTGTCGATAACACCTCTCGAGGCATGAATCATTCTGATCTTCAGTGACCGGTTCTTCGAGAATCAAAAAACTTCAGTCAACGGATTCGAGTCTTTCGTCCACTAACATCATGCTGCGGAATTAATCGTCACGGAGATGAAGCTCGATGTCATTACTAAAAAAATAAATTGAGGTATAAAAACAGATCGTCTGAAAGTATACACAAATCGATATGTGCCCTCCGTCGCACTCTCTTCATCGTGAAAAGCCGTCGAAGTCATTTCACGATATCCGAAAAAAAATGACTTGCCCGCACAGTTTGTTTAAAGTAATCAATCTTATATAAATTTGTTTGGTCAACACAGCTACAAAAGCGACATTAATTTTGTAATTGACATTAACGGTAGTAATATAACATCATATTTGACGATGAAAATGTAAGGGATTATAATGGCAAGATTATCAAAGGAAAATAGATATAACTAAACAAATGTACTATTATAAAGACCCAAAATCTATTGATAAAAAAAGAAAAAAAGAAAAAAAAAGAGACAAAGATCCAAAGACTAAATCAAATCAACAAAAAGCCAAAGAATTAAAGAACTCTCACAATCAATCAGTATACAATTAACACTTGTTTCCTAAACCCTAGAGGAGGCATCGCGATGATCTCCATCTTGTTCGGCGGAGACACCGTCATTGCCCTCGCCGGACATTTCCTCAAGCGATTTTCCTTTCGACTCCGGCACCAGAAATGTGAAAACCAAGCCGAGGAGGTTTATCACTCCCAGCACTATCAGAGAGTTCTTGATTCCGATCCCGGCAGGGTATCCAGCATCGGTCTTTGCCGGGTTCTGACTCTGCGCAGCATACAAGAACCCGAAAGCCCCTATGATAGCCCCGGCCTTCCCTGCTGCTGCTGATATCCCGTGGCAAGTGGAGCGGAGCCTGGCCGGGAATATCTCCGCCGGGACGATGAATGTGGTGGCGTTGGGGCCGAAGTTGGCAAAGAAGAAGGTCAGGCCGTACATGACAACGAAGCCGACGTGGTTGCCCGGAGTGGTCCAGTGGTTGTATGGAATGGCGAGAGCGAACATGAAGATCGTCATGAAGAGGAAACCCACGGCCTGGATGGTGAATCGCCCGATTCTGTCAATGAAAGCTACCGTGAACCAGTAGCCCGGCACCGTCCCGCAGAGTGCGATAAGTGACTGCGCTCGCGCAATCTTGAAGAGCTCGTCCAGCGCGCTCATCGACTTCGCTGCAGGCAGCCACCCCACGGCGCTGAAGATGTCCTTCTGGAAGAGGTTCTGGCTGTAGTACGCCACGTCCACAAAGAACCACGCCCCGGCTGTTCCCAGCAAGTGCAGGCCGTGACGCTGGAGAAATCCCCGAGAGAACAGGCCGAAGGCGGAAGGAGTCGGAGCCTGGTTGTTTTCGTCGGGCGCAGAAGTCTCGATGTCGAATTTAAGGACACTGGACATATCTTGGCAGGCTTTTTTCTGGTCCTTGGCGATCAGCGCCGTGTAACGGGGCGTCTCGGGAAGCTGCATCCGCCAGTAGTAGGTTAGCAAGGCCGGGAGAGCGCCAAGCATGAGGATAATCCTCCAGACGTAGTCGGCCTCGGGAACACAAGAAGCGATTGCGTCGACGGCATAGGCGGGCGCAGGAAAGGCTGTGCGGAAAACGTGGGAGAGAAAAATAGCAACGCCTCCGCCAGCAAGAATGCCGAAGCCCTGCATGGCGAAGACGGCGGCGATGAAGGCGCCGCGCGTGGCCTTGGCAGAGTACTCGGCCATGATAGTTGCAGAGAGCGGGTAGTCTCCGCCGATGCCGAAGCCGAGCCAGAAGCGGAAGAAGCAAAGCGTGGCCATGACGGCCTTCGGAGAGGCACCGAAGGAGAGGCCGGAGCCGATGGAGCTGGCGACCATGAGGACGAGGGTGAGGCCGTAGACGCGCTTGCGGCCGAGCCTGTCGCCGAGCCAGCCGAAGAAGAGCTGGCCGCAGAGGGTGCCGCAGAGGGCGACGCCGTTGACGGCCGCGGCCACGTTGGGCGGGAGGGTGCCGGGCTTGGCGGCGCCGGGAAGCTGGTAGTAGAGTCGGCCGAGAAGCTTGGTGACGAGGGAGATGCAGAAGAGGTCGTAGGCGTCGGTGAAGAAGCCCATGCCGGTGACGATGACGGCCTTGAACTGATACCACTGCACCTTCGCCGAGTCCATCGCACCGAACAACCCGCCTTCCTTCTTGATCTCCATGGCCACACTATTGGTGAGTTCTTGCGAACCCATGTTCGCGTATAATCGCTGTACTGTGTAAATATCGCTCTCTCAAGACTGAAGGGTGTTGTGGTGTGTTTGTGTATTTATAGGGTTTGCTGTGACGGCTTAAGAAGGCGAATATTATTTTACAATACTATAGGTTATAATAATACCTAACTCGCAGATATTTCGTTAATTCAGTTTGGGATTGGGATATACGTCATAACCGCTGAATCTTTCTAAATTATAAATCTAAATTATTATCTTTCCCAAAAAAGGAAACTAAGCTATATATTTTCGTAAATTTACCCATTGAGCTCAGCACAGTTAGTTAGAGAATATTGCGAAAACTAGTGTATATAATATATATATAAATTATAATAATTAGATACTGAGATGATCGTCGATAATATAGGTGCTAAATATAAATATCACAGCCGGTAAGATATATTAAGAACTAGAAAGTACCAAGATGTTTGCAACAAGAAACATATATTAAATTAAGATTATTTTTTTATGAACCTAACTACCGTCTTAATAATGTTAAATTGAAAGGTTAAAATTTTATAACAAATGAACAAAATTTAATATAGGTCCAATAATTTCAAATACAATTAAGTAAAGCAACACGATATCACCCAATTATACTCGATTAAGGAATAAAATATTCATTGAATGCAACACGATATGACTCAATTAGACTCGGTTAATATTCACTTATGCGTTAGATGTACATTATGAAGCATTATAATACTAATTATATGTCAAAGTTATAATATCTAAACCTTGATAGATATATTTATTATTAAGCATTATAATACTAATTATTTTACAAATTAAATTGTTCAAATTGATAGATAATATTATATTACTAATTGATTATAAAATCTTACATAATATAATAATATTCATTTTAGTTAAATGAATCTTAAATGAAATAATTTGTCTATAAATAGTACATCAATCAATTAAATACGTAATCAAGCTCTTACACTGAATATATCTAGTAATGCGAGAGTGCATTGTAACTTTGGCCGATAGCGCCACCCCATTAAAAAAAAAATCAATTAAATACGTAAAAGTAAAACACAGAGGGGAAAAAAAAATTGGCATGAGTCAACAAAATCAGCCCTTTTATTTCTTTTTAAACATGGCACGAACAACACAAACACGAATTACCACCCTTCGTGAGTACCCTAATAGGATTCACTTAATAAAAAAAGGTTCCATACTAACGGATTCGGTTCGGTTCTAATGTCCGGGTTTCCACTTACAAACGAAGCTACTCCGATTAGTATTTCACATTCAAATGAAGACCCTTCAGCCTCCAATGCTTTATTTCTGTCTAGAGTCGAGTGTATGCATAATACATTATGTTGTAAGAACATAAAGCACCAATCAGAAATACAAGATTTCTGTGAAGAAAATGCTCTAAACAAATCAGATTTTGCTGGCAATGGCGAGATACTTGGTATGGCGGCCCTGAGCGACAATCTTGCCCGTCTTCTTCTTCCTCAACTCGACGCTCACAACACCGATTGCCTTGCCAACGCGTAATGCCTTAGCCTCAACCTCGATCTCTTCCTGAGTAACCAAAACCATGCCATATCTACGTAAGGTTTTGAACCGCAGCACCCAAGTAATTCATACAATTCCTAACAATCAAAACGTAATTCCACAGAAAATTCATCAATCTACGAATTCTTTAAAGATTTTGGGGTTCTTTATGGATTTTTGTTACTATTATATTAAGTATAAAAAAAACCCAAATAAGTCATCTAAAAATTGCCCAAAACGGTTTTATAAAATAAGAAAAACATGGCCCAGACATTTCAAATCGTGTGAAACAATGCTGCGTAAGCGTCACTGCAGAGTAGAGCTGGGGGCGGCGACTTGGTCGCCGAAAATCGCGAATGCTGCCGTCGCGACGCGTCGCGATGTTTCCGGTCGCGATGAGGCCGAGAGAGAGATAGTGTGAGACGGAGAGACGGAGAGACAGAGAGAGGGAGGGAGAGCGAGAGAGAGAGGACGTCGCGACGAATCGCGACTTCAAGGTCGCGATTCCCCGCAAACAGTCGCGACGCATCGCGATCCCTCCCCAGCAGTCGCGAGCCGCAGCTCTACTGCAGAGGGCTGAGGCTTCAGAGGCGTTTTTACAGAGCCTCGCCTTGAAGCGTAAGCCTCGAGGGATTTCAAAAACTATTTATGTCCATATGATTATATGAATGTAAAGGAAAAAAGTATAGGAACTCACCCCTGGAAAAGCAGCATCGAGATAAGAAACGTTGATTTCGACCGAGACGCCAGTCATGGTAGCTCCGCTTGTGAAAATAACAGCTGATCCCACCAAGTCCACCAGAGTGGCCGTGGCACCGCCGTGCAAGAAGTTACCCGCGTTCTTCATACATATTAGACCGCGACTCAGATCCCGTCCGATACAATAGAAAATGTAAAGTTAGGGACAAGAAGTTACGAGGAGACGATCGGGGACAGTGAAGGAACAGATTAGACGGCCTGGCTCGATGAGATCAACTTTCAGCCCTGTCATCACCAATTTCTCGAAGAACCTTTCTGGCAGCGACGGCCCCGTCTCGCTCTTCTCCAGCATCCTCTTCACCCGCTCCTCCATATCCGCCCGGCACTGTGTTCAATCAAACTGACGAGTAACGTTTCAAAGATCCGTACCCAAAAAGAACTTTCAATTTGCATAATATGATCATTCCATACACTAAAACATTAATTACAGAACGATTACAAAACCGATAGAAATCCATGTCCAGATGAAGAGCTTAGGCGATATTACTTATCGAAATCCAAGGGGATTTCAGAGCTAGAACAGAAAATCGACTGTACAACGCAATAACATGAATCGCAATTCAAAACAATTACGACAGTTTGAAGAATTCGATTGAATTCGGGAAAGGACTCACGAAATGCAGATTGGAGGAATAGGCGGTGTTGATGTCGGAGCTCCGACGGCGATGGCGGAGGAATCGGGAAAGTCGTGGGAGAGTCAAGGGAGAAGAAGAAGAAGAAGAAGTCAGTCGTAACTTACAGCTTTAACTCAACGGTTTTCATCCCTTGAACTTTGGTTGCTGTGCATTTCGTCCCATAAATTTTGATGTTTTTCAGAAATATCCCATAAACTTTCAAAAAGGGACACATTGGCCTGCTATGTGTGTTAAAAATAACGGAAAACGTTACCGTATGCGCAACACATGACTTTTAGAGTTTTTTTTTTTGTTGTTGTCAATTTTATAATATAATAGAGAGAGTGTAAATATACACGTTAATCCCGGCAAAAGTATTAAATATTTTAAAAAATGGACCAATAAATTTTAATTCTTATTATTGCCCACACAAAGTTCCAATTCTTTAGTTTTGTGTCTCTATTGGTACCCCCGAAAAAAAAAATCGTCCTCCCCTGTTAATCATTCCAACGTTACAAAATTTTATCCACATTTTCAGAGTAAATTAGCCATCGAAAAGTTGGACGATCAAAATAATCATGGATATGTACTTAAAAGAGAGCAAAATTACTTTTTAATTTAACACCGAAAAACGGCATAATCCATGGTTTGAAATTTTCACGAAAGTGATATGAGGAGACAAAACAAGAGAATTGGAACTTTATTCGGGTAAAAAAAGTATTAGAATACAAAACAAAACTTTGACGTGGCGTGAGTAACGTTGGAGGACAAATTTTTTTACGGAGATACCTATAAGGATATAAAACAGAAGAATTGAAACTTTGTCCGGACAAAAAAAGAATTAGAACTTATTGATCTGTTATTTGGAAGTATTGGTAACCCTAAATATATTGTTTACATATATTGTTTACAATATAATAGTGATAGTGTATCTGGCATTAAAGTGGCTTGATGTTAATCACACATGTGTAATGTAACGGAACAAAACAGGTACCTGTTGTCGAGGGCGTTTCACGCTCTCAACAATCACAAGGATTGCTCCTTGAGTTTAAAGAAAGAGGTTCGGTCTTTTCCGTTTTATAACTCCAAGTGCCTAAAGATGACAAGAATCGTATATTGAATGGATCTTTGTATATTAATATTTTTGTATGAATACATGTATACATGTATGAATACATGGATCTTCATTAAATGCATGTCACATCATAGGTTGCTTTCTTCCACCTCGGTCTTAGCGCCCTCAGTCTTCTCTATGCCTCTGGCTCAGGGCGCCGTCGATTCTCAGGGTCGGCGACTCGAGGATCGACGACTCAGGCGTCGTCGATCCGGGGGCGTCGTCGACTCGGGGGCGTCGTCGACTCGGGAGCGTCGTCAACTCGGGGGTCGACGACTCGGGGCACCATCGTGTTGGGAATCGACGGCTCGGGCGTTGTCGACTCGGGTGCCGTCACTTCGGGGGTCGATGACTTGGGGGTCGACGAGTCGACTCGGGGGTCGACAACTCGGGCGTCGTCGACTCGAGGGTCGATGGCTTGAGGGCATTGTCTTCGTGACTTCTTTGAGTTAAGAGAGATCCGACCGGATTTGACCTTAACACCTATGCTGAAAGATCTTGGGATAGTCGCGGAATAAGTCCTTTAACTTAAGTCAAGTGGGGTGGCATAACTCCAAACTCATTTAATAGCGGCTTAAGTACCAATACATACATATTCATGCTAATGCCGCACATATCTTTTTCTTGTGACCAGAGAATGAATGTTAAAAAGTCCTAAATTCAACTTAAACTCAGTTATACACAATAGTTATCATTCCAAATCTAATCATATGATAGATTAGCATGTCCATATATATGCTTCTAAAATTCTAACCCAAAAATGTATTAGCCTTGGAACTTGGAGTATCAAATTGTTTTATCATTCTTATTTTTACAGCACTTGTGTGTATCAAAGGAACACATTTCCAAACTTATGGGGTGTATAAAAATTAAAAACATTTAAAATTGGGTTAACATGCTTAATTCATATTCACTGAGGTCTATTTGATTATTTATTTGTTTTCCCGATCAATTCGGCCACAAAATCATCAATATTCCTATCAGAACTTCCTCCTTCGCTCAGCGCCTCCACGGCCAACTCCTTCCACTTCTTCGCACTCTCTCTCATGCCTCTCCCTCGCTCTCCTCCCATCACCTCTCTCACGCAGCTCTTTATCTCCTCTCTCACCGCAACCCCGCTCTCCCCGACCTGGACTCTCAGCCCCACATTCCACACGTCGGAGACGAACTTGGCGTTCGTCCTTTGGTCCGTCCACTGCGGCACCGCCACCATCGGTACGCCCAGGCTGACAGCCTCGAGCACCGAGTTCCACCCGCAGTGCGTCACGAAGCAGCCCACCGCCTTGTGGGCCAGGACTTCCAGCTGATTGCACCAATTCACGACCAGCCACTTTTCCGAGCTCTCGTTTAGCCATCCAACAGGGAGTTTCCCGAGCTCGGAGTCTCTCAGCGCCCACAGGACGTCGTACTCGCTCCTCCTCAGGCCTTCCACGAGCTCCACCATCTGCTCGCTCTTGAGATTCGCAATGCTCCCGAATGAGACGTACATGACCGATCCTTTTTCTCTCGAGTCTAGCCACTTGGCGCAACCGTACTGGTCTGGCTTGTACGTGCCGAGGCCGCAAACCTTGTCGTGCTCGAGCCGCTTGTCTAGGTACATCGACGGGATGGTTGGGCCGACGGGTTTGATTGGCAATAGAGTTCTCATCCAGCTGACCGCCTACTTGGATTTGAATTCAGACTCAATGTTATAAAACAATACAAAACACATAAATACATTGCAGGGTATTATTGGTCGGTTTCTTACGTCTCGCCTCACGAAATGAAGACGCCTCAAGGCTTAAAACGCTATATTAAACCATGCTAGGAAAATTCGGGTTAAATAAGTTAACACCTTAAAAAAATAGAAAATGAAAGTTACATGAACTTCTATTTTTCCCCTGTTCACCACCACGTACTTCTAAAGCTATGATTATTTTCAAATGGAACCAGCTCGAAAACTCAAAAACCAGTTCGAAATCAACATTCTTACAACGGACTACGTGATCTGTTCTCGAAATCGGGATTAGAAACTGAATTGGCCGTAAACATAGTAGAATTAGTTAAACGAAGCAATCCTCTCTTCTTGTCATTAAATTCAACAGGGGATTCATTATATATAGAGTAAACACAGTGTACCCTTTACAAGGTTTTGATCATTTGGTTTTTAGTTTTATACATGAAAATCTGCAGCGGATCATACCTCACTCTCCAAGCTTTCAAAACCGCTGAAGAAGATCCAATCCGCCACGTTCGAAAACCGGCTGATCACCAATTTCAACATCGACGGGTACGACTCCGGGTCGGAAACAAAAGACGGCATGTCATCCGCCTCGAGGGTCGGCAAACCGGGCAGCGAAACCCGGGGCTGGTCGAGCGGGATTCTCAGCAGCCCCCGGTTCAGGCTGTAGTACACGCACGCCACAGCGCACGAGTGCGTAAAAAACGAGGCGCTGGGCACGCCTCTCCCCTTGGCCAAATCGAGCACCCACGGCAGGCCAGAATCGTACACCACGCACGCGAAGGGCCGGCCCTTAGCCTCTTGCGCGGCCATGATCTCGGGCACCCTCTCGGCTGCCCTGTCCTGGAACCACGACAGCATGCTCTCCAGCTTTTCATTGCCACGTGGCGCATCCGATAAAGGCTCGAACGTGATCGGGCTGGCTTCGGGCTGCCCTGTCTGGGGGGCGGGGACGACGAAATTCACGGCCACGCCTCTTGACCCGAGTCGTTTGGCGAATTGGAGCATGGGGTTGATGTGGCCTTGGAGTGGGATGGGTATGACTAGGATGTGGGTTTTTTGGGTTCTCTCTTCTTCCATTTTTACTTCTTCTTCGATTTCTACAGAGCGCAGAGACAATTCTAAATGGTTTTCTTTCTCTGTTAGTATTTTCTGTTATTGAAATCACTTGGGAAATTATTCAAGCCTAGTCTAGAATCTAGATGATTCATGCCCAGAGAACAAAGTAAATCCAAACGAAAAACTGGATCTCGATTCAGAGACTAAATGGATGAACATGAAATTATCAAATCGTACCTTCTCTGGTATGGGAAGAAGACCCGATAGTAGTTGAGCTATATCGACTATTGTGTTTTTTTTTTTTTTAAGCTTAATCAGCTAATATTGGGGGTTTTAAGTTAACAACCATAATAACGGTGAAAGTACTCAGTATTTTATGCAATAATGATTTTTTTTCCGAGCAGCAAAAAATTCCGACATCATCATATAATAACGGCAAAAGTTTTTAATTTTTTTTCTCTGTGGCGAAAGGTCCTACTGTCATTGTTAATGCTCATTTTTGGATTAACGGTGAGCCCGGTCCATGGTTCAAGCCCCGGGCCAGACGTGGTGGTCGTGTCGGCTGTCAAAAGTGGAGTTAAGAGGTTGACTAATAAATGACTTAGCCGGAAGCAAAATCTTCTTCCTTGGCGAGTCTCCGCGCTGTTCCTAGCGATCCTTGAAGATTTTCCTTCCCGCCACAGGGCTGCCTACGTACCCAATATGTGACCAGGTCGTCACGTAGTTTAGGATTAGTGAACCTAAAGACAGATGTCCCTGACGAGGGTCAAAACCTGTCGTTTAATGACTAGGGCGACGTCATCCGTTTGTGCATGAAGTGGCGGCGACGAGGATGTCATTAGAGGTGGCGCGGGTATCAATTGACTCGTGTGACGAGGGTATTAACCGACGAAGGTGTCGTGAGAGGCGGCTCGGGTATCAACCGACTCGTGTGGTAAGAGTATCAACCAGCGAGGTAGCGAGTCTGGGACGATGCAAGCTTCAAACTGAACGCCCCGTCTGCTCAATCGTTTGTTAGGCTCATGCCTTATGTTAATAAAATTTGTGTTTCTTTGTCCACGTTATGTTTTTCTTTCTCTGGTGAACACTCAAAATTCTTTTGCACTACCCACGAACTTGCTTCAACTCGCGAGCTGAGGTTGCGTAAACGAAACGAGCTCGATCACCGCATTGATCCCCAATGGTGTTTGTTGGACATATTTTTATAGTATGCCCTTTATTCATATGCTAATCCCCTTGTATAAGATTATGGTTTTCTTTCCTTTAAAGAATAGATCTTCTTATTGTTAATCTTAGTTACATCTTAGATATTATAAAATCAAATGTTTCATACATAGTTCCTTATGTTTTGCAATTATGCTTCATCATTACACAGAGTCTATATGAGGACGTTCGAAGATCAAAAAGTTAATGATGCGAACTCAATGAAGGATCGGTGGCCGATGTCAAAAATACGACTAAACCTTACGGGAGGAACGCGCAGGCGACCGTGTGTATGGAAATTTTTTCATGAGACTCAATGGGTTGACGAGAATGGTAGGCGTCACAAGACGGGTACTTGCAAAAAATGTGGACTTATCATCAACGCACTTTCTACAAAAGGCACTGGGTCGCTTCACATGCACAATGAGATTTTCTTTCTCACCGACGATCCAACCGAGGTAACTGGGGCCCGAGTACATAATCTCGATACACAACAACTAAGGCAATGGAATCCCAAGTAGATAGTTACCCCGGGCAACCTTTGAGCAGTTTAGCAGAAAAATGACATACAATGTATATGAAAATAATTAATCCTACCTATGTGCAGTTTTCTCGTCAAACCGCGACTAAAGATTTAGAAAATGAACATGCTTGACAAAAAAAAAAAATCTAATGATTGGATTTTTTAAAATGTCGAACATAAATGTTGCATTTACATTGGATTTTTGAAGCGGTCCAAGTTTTGATGATTATCTAACTTTCACTGCACATTACGTAGATGATGAATGAAAATTGCGAGGTCGTCTTCTAAATCTTAGTAACAGTGAGGGTTGACACACAAGGAAAAATATTGCTAAAAGCTTGTTTGTACTAATCAACGAATGTGGTTTAACAAATCACGTTATTTCTATAACTCTAGACAATGTGTCGGCGAACAATGCCGTTATCGCCATTCTTGAAAGTTTTTTGCGCGACACCCAATTTAAAAAATTACTACTTCGACGTTGTGCATGTCATATCATTAACTTAATCGTTAGATCGGGCGGGCTAACCATTTTGAAATATATTGAAAAGATTGGAAAATCTATTGATTGGTCGCAGGCTAAAAGCAATGTCAAAATGGACAAAGTTTTTCTTTTACAAGATACCAAAAGAGTTAAAATATTGTTTGCTTTAAATAATAATACATGTTGGAACTCTACTTATTTGATGTTGAATTGTGTTTCTAAGTACATGTCACTTTTTGAGTATTTTGTGCGGAAGGAGCGTCCATAATGAAAGTGGCTCACCGAAGACCACTGGCTCATCACCGAAAAATTCACCAAATTCCTTGATACCTTTTATTCTATTACATTATCATGGAATGCTAGTAATAAAAAACCTACGAATAGGGCTCTTGGTGCTATATATACTATATCGGGAACATTTCATGCTTTTCGCTACGACCCTTTCGTCTCAATAATTTTGAAAAAAGTGATAGAAAAATATAAGGCTTATTGGGGTCCACTTCCGTTGTCGTTTTGTTTTGGTACCATATTCGATCCTAGGCATGCGGAAACTTTCGAGGAAATACTTGCGGAAATAAGGAATAACTTAGGTATCTCGTATGTTGATTATGACAAGAGGTTCCCACAGTTTACCGAACTTGCGGAGTAACAGAGGTTAATGGAAATTTCGTCGAATGACACCATCAGATTCAACAAACCTACAAGACAGAGAAAAAAGGCTCTATGGAAGACGCGGAAGGATTCATTGCGGGTTTTGATGTTTTGTTGCCTCGGTGTACCGACTTGACGAGCCAAAGTGACGAGCTGAAACATCATTATTAACTCGAGTTAGACGCCGACGACAATTTTGACATCCTAAGTTGGTGGTACTTACAAAGGAATCATTTCCCAATACTGGCCCAAATGGCAAAAGACACTCTCCAATCCTGGTTTCTAACATATCTTTCGAAAGCGCATTAAGTACGGCTAAAATACAAATCGACGACCGTCAAAAATGTGCAATTGGATTACACGTGGAGCAATTAACGGTGGTTTGAGATTGGGTCATGCAAAATGAAGTCCAAGAAGAAAAACCAGAGGTCGATCAATTAGTTACTAGATTTAATAGATATTTTATGGAATAATTATTATTGAATAATGTAATATTTATATTTCCTTTAGGTATTATGATGTACTATTTCCTTCGCCAGGGTTTTATCCCATTTTGGATTTTCCGGGGAACGGTTTTAACGAGGCATCTTTATAAATAGTACAAATTCATTTTATATATTTTCGTATTCATATTAAATATGCTTTATATTTTTTTTATTACATTAGAAAAATTATTATTAAACGGTTAAATATTATTAATAAATATGAACATAACTTATTCATTAATATGTTTGACTTATTATCATGTTTAACAATTAAATCATAATTTATCAATTTTTCACGTAGTACATTAGCCACAATAGTAATTTTTCTGCCATGATATAAATCTGCCTCTATATATCTTTCTTTGCTTTGGTCCTCTATTTGCTATTCAGCGCAGCTTCAGCTTTCGCCACGTGGAAGGAGGCGACGAGACGTGAACTCCCTCTTGCGCTCCAAAATGTCAAGACTGCAACCGAGCGGCGTGCAAGAAAGAAAGAACGTTGGCCATCTTGAGTTTGAGTGATTACCATTTTCATTTCCACATCTATAGCAGAAAAAAGCTCCACACGTAAAATGAACCAAAAGAGATTGATGTAGAACGAAACTATGAAAATCCGATGAATTTTCTGGATGAACAAAGTTCAGTTTTCGGTATATTTTCAAGCTGAGGAAAAACGAAAAATACAGCCACCAAAGTGATAAAGATGAGTTCAAAAACTGAAAAGGAAACAACGACAAAAAAGGCAACAAATTGCCAAAATCATGAGAAGCAAATAACTATTAATTGATAGTAAATAAACTAAACTGATGGCTGATTATATGGCCTTATTGGAAACTTTGAAGATGAGGGATCACACATGCTTCTTTCCTTTTCGGTTCTGGGCTTCGAAGAAGGCAAGTGCGTGTTCATCGGCATCATTCTTCCCCGGGTTGAAGGAATTCGTCCCCGAATTTTGGGTTGTGCCGTCGTCGGAATTGTCACCGGTGTAGAGGCGGAGGTGTTTGACGTTGAACACGTCATGTGTGTGAATGGTGCTCGGAAGGCGAAGACGGTAAGCGTTGGAGTTGATCTTTTCCACGACTTCGACCGGGCCGATGGTCTTAGGACGAAGCTTGTTGTATTCATGCGCGGGAGCACGATCTTTAGTTAAGACCGCCCAAACGTAATCGCCCACTTCGAACTCGACTGCACGACGCTTTATATCTGATGCAGTCTTGTATTGGAGTGCGGCCTCTTCGAGCTTGGCGGTTATGGTGCGATGCTTGGTATGGAGCTGCTCAATGAACTCTTTGGCGTCTCCGTGCGTGGGCAGCAAACTGGGTACATGTGCGAGATCCAAAGGGCAGCGAGGAACATACCCGTAGACAACATAAAACGGGCTAAGTCCGATGCTCCGCTTCACCGCGTGATTGTATGCGAACTCCGCTTGACATAGTTTAAGATCCCACCATATGACATTGTCGCCCACAAGACAACGAAGAAGATCACCGAGGGAACGGTTAACCACGGGAACGGTTAACCACCTCGGTTTGGCCGTCGGTTTGAGGGTGATAGGCACTACTAAAGTCGAGGCGCGTGTTGGTGAGACGCCAAAGGCTCCGCCAAAAGTGGCTCAAGAAACGCGTATCACGATCGGAGACAATGGACATAGGAAGGCCGTGGAGACGATACATTTCACGGAAGTATAAAAAGCGACATTGCTAGCGTTAGAAGTTTTCTTACACGGTATGAAATGTGCCATCTTGGAGAACCGGTCCACCACCACAAAAATTGAGTCGTGTACACGTAGTGTACGAGGTAGTCCGAGTACGAAGTTCATGCTCACGTCGCTCCACGGTTTAGAAGGAACCGGTAGAGGAAGATAGAGACTTGTGTTTGTAGCTCGCCCTTTGGCGGTGTGGCATGTGCGCCATCGTTCAACGAAGCGTGCTACTTCCTTGCGCATGGTTGGCCAAAAATAAGACGCGTACTCAAGAGCATATGTGCGGTCGCGACCAACATGTCCCTCATTATGAAGATCGCGAATAATCATGAGTCGGAGACTACACTCCGGAACACAGAGTTCGCCATTATGGAAGAGAAAACCATCGAACCATTCAAAGGCAGGATCGGTAGTGGTGTTGAGGGGCTGGGCAAACTTCCCAAAGAAATTGTCTGTGTTGTAAAGTTCGGGCAGTAACTCGAACCCAGGAACTTGCACGCTAAGTTGGGTCATTAAAGTGTGGCGTCAGCTCAATGCGTCGGCAACTCGATTAAGCACGCCGGCTTTTTGCTTAATTGGGAATGTAAATTGTTGGAGGAAGTCGATCCACGAGGCGTGACGAGCCGACACTTTATCTTGCGTACCGAGATGTTTAAGGGCGTTGTGGTCAGTGAAGAGAATAAACTCCTTGTGGAATAGGTAGTGGCGCCAATGGTGAATGGCGCGGACAATAGCATAAAACTCAACAATCGTAAGTATTGTACCGGGTTTTTGGGCCGGTGAGTTTTTCACTAAAGTACGCAACCGGGCGGGTACCTTGACTCAAAACTGCGCCAATACCGACCTTAGAAGCGTCACAATGAAGGATGAATGGTTGATCAAAATCCTGGAGCACGAGGATGGGAGCAGTCGTTAATTTTTCTTTAATCAACGCGAAGGCAGTTTTGGCGTCCGGGCTCCAATGAAAGCGCCCCGTCTTGATGCACTCGATTATCGGTGCCATTATGGAGCTAAGATGGGGTGATGAATCTGCGGTGAAAGGAAGCTAATCCGTGAAAGCTTCGTACCTCGGTCATGTTGTTCGGTCGTGGCCATGATTTTACAGCAAAGACTTTGGAAGAGTCGACGGCGAAGCTCTCGGCGGAAATAACATACCCCAAAAAGTGACACGGTCGGTCGCGAATGAGGACTTATGAACGGCGGCATAAAAGGCGTGGCTACGAAATACATGCAACACTAAAAACATCACCGGTCACTTCCTCCACTAACGAACTGTGATAGCCGGATTCGAATTTGGTGATAGCCGCTCTTGAGGTCGATTTTACTAAAAACATGAGCCCTATTTAGTTGGTCGAGGAGATCGTCGAGTCAGGGAATCGAAAAACGCTAACGAACTGTGATTTTATTGATAGCACGATTATCCACGCACATGCGCCACGTCCCGTCTTTTTTTTTTTGGCGTAAGCAAGGCCGGTACCGCGCACGGGCTCAAGCTTTCCCGAATGTGACCCTTCGCTAGAAGTTCTTCAACTTGGCGACGGAGCTCTTTGTGTTCGACCGGGCTCATTCGGTAATGCGCACGTTTCGGTAGTTGTGCGTTTGGCACAAAATCTATGCGGTGTTCGATATCACGAAGAGGAGGAAGTGATGTAGGTGGAGTTTCGCAAAAGACGTCGGGGAAATCATCTACTACTTGCTGTATAGTGGCTGGAATTTCCAATTTTGTGGGGCTGTTTTGTTGGTGACCAATGAGAGCATAAACAACACCCGATTCGGTCGCGGCGGCCTCAAAGTCAGCACGGTTGAGGAGACTCGTGGATGGGCGCTTGGCGAGGGGAGGTGCTGGAGTTGAAGGAACTAAGACGATCCGTTTTCCTCCGAAGGAAAAGCAATAGGTATTGGTGGATCCGTCATGTATGGTGTGGCGATCGAATTGCCACGGTCGTCCAAGTAAGAGATGGCACGCGTCCATGGCAACGATATCACATCAAACCTCATCTTTATAGGTTGCAATGATAGAAAAATTATTCGGGCTCGCTTGGAGACGGCGATATCCGTGCCATTTTGTAGCCACGCGAGTTTATATGGACGAGGATGACGTTCAGTCGAGAGCCCAAGCTTCTTGACGACTTCTTCCGCAATAACTTTCTCACAACTTCCCGAATCGATGACGAAACGGCACACTTTACCGGCGATAGTGCACGTGGATTGGAAGATGTTGGTACGTAACCATCCGTTGTCGTTGCTTGGTGGAGAAAGAAAACTACGCCGAATAACAAAGGTGTGACCAACATCACCGGTCACTTCCTCCACTTCTTCTATGTCCTCGTGTTATTCGTCGTAGATTGGGTCTCCGTAAATTTCATTAGTGGGTTCATCGAGAAATAAGCCCGGGTGAGTAATTGGGCAATTAGCACGGTGATGGCCAGGTTCTCCGCACCCAAAATACCGCAAACCAGAGGCATTTGGCACGCGAGTGGCTGGCTGAAATCCTGCTGGAACAGGGACTGCTAGATTTGGGGCTGTTGGTAGCATTCCCGCGGGATTTGGAGCACGATTTCTGGAGGTATTTGAGTTGTTGTTCTGGGAAGTACCGGGGCTGTATCGGGATGGAAGTGCCGGGGATGTATCGCAGAAAGTCGAGTGTTATTAGCACACATGACGTGTTCAACGTCAAACACCTCCGCCTCTACACCAGTGACAATTCCGACGACGACACACCGCAAAATTCGAGGACGAATTCCTTCGACCAGGGGGAGAATGATGCCGATGAACACGCACTTACCTTCTTCGAAGCCCAGAACCGGAAAGGAAAGAAACATGTGTGATCCCCCCTCTTCAAAGTCGCCAATAAGGCCATATAATCAGCCATCAGTTTCGTTTATTTACTTCCAATTAATAGTTATTCGCTTCTCATGATTTTGGCAATTTGTTGCCTTGTTTGTCGTTGTTTCCTTTTCAGTTTTTCAGCTCATCTTTATCACTTTGGTGGCTGTATTTTCGTTTTTCCTCAGCTTGAAAATATACAGAAAATTGAACTTTGTTTATCCAGAAAATTCATCGGTTTTTCATAGTTTCGTTCTACATCAGTTGGTATCAGAGCCACTCGATTCTTGCGCAGATGGTGCCGAAGAAATGAGCCGTTCTTGACGCTTCCGTAGACGATTTACGGTGAGACGGAGTATGACGAACCCGTATATGAAGAGTATGACGATCCCGTTTCCGACGAGGCGGATTACGCCAAAACCGTGTATGGTGAGGTCGTGTATGACAGCGCGGAAAGTGATGAGACCAAGCATGAAGAGACTGAGTGTGATGAGGTCGGGCATGAGGAGATTGAAGATAACGAGAACAAATTCAAGAGTGGTACGTCTATATTTATTTTTGTTCATGAATCGTGTTTGACCGCAAGTGAGGCTCCGAAAATCAAGTCGAGCACAGCCATGGATGTCAACAACAAGCGTTTCGAGATTTCTGGAACGATTCATACACATAGAGGCATAACACAACGACCTCCTGCGAAACGGCTCGGGCGCGGTGGACAAAAAATAATTCTTGAAGGAATCACACCATATCGGCAAAAGTGCATTTATGAAGAAGTCTTCTTACGGAGAAGGATATGGCGACGATACGAGCACGGCGATAGCGGCAATGGTGTTAGAGTCACGTCACGGATCGGCGTCCATAATTCAAGGACGAATTTTTTCGACATCGAGAGAACGATGGAAAGCGTTGATATTGCATGCATTGTTGCGTCATGCAAATTGATGCATTAATTATTTGCTTCCTATTATATCCACTAATTGCCTATAGGTATTTATTTTGATTGATTATGTATAGTTGCATTTTACTTTTTATTTATGTATTAATTTGGTTCTTTCTATTTTACGAAATGTAGACCATATTGTATGATTTTCTTAGTACCTATATATTGTACTGAAAATGCAAAACGTGGACAATTTATGATGAATGAAAATTTAGCTTATGCTTGAGAAAGTTGAGTGTTATCTCACTTATTCGTTTCTGATTATTAATTGGAAGTAAATTAACGAAACTGATGGCTGATTATATGGCCTTATTGGCGACTTTGAAGAGGAGGGATCACACATGCTTCTTGCCTTTCCGGTTCTGGGCTTCGAAGAAGGCAAGTGTGTGTTCATCGGCATCAGAGATACATTTATTTGTTAATCAATATTGTTTTGTACATAAGATGTATAAGTTTATGAGTAAATCCTAAACTCTAAACCTTATTATAATGAAAGAATGAAGGAAATTATCATGGAGAAACAAAAGATAGCACTAACTGAATTATGTAATTATTAATGAACATAAAGTACAAATCGATATTGAATGAATAATCCTGCTTTAAAGTCAATTTTCATAATTTATATGACTAATCATTTTCATTATTTATTTCTCAAATACTCTTATTATACCATGTTATTTGTAATCGCTTAAAAGTTTGAAATCTCGATATTTTTCTAATTAAATTTCTATAATGATGACTATCATTTGTGGTTTGAGGGCTTAGATGAGACGAATGTTGTGATAGGTAGATTATACCGAGATTTGGTATAAAAAAAATAAAAAAAATTGACTGAAAATCTGAAGATGAACATAATGACTAAGAAACAAACTTTTAAGTTATTTTTTATCAGCAAATTTTTATAAAGTTGTACATAGTTAATTTATCTTGATCACATCAAAAGTTGAATCGTATTATGTGGGCAACATTCTACTCCAACGACATCAGTTGGAAGCTTAACGAGTTGAGATTTAGAAAACATAAAATAATAAAATTGCCATTATAAATACTTATAAAAGAGTATTTCGAAAGTAAACAATAACTTTACACAGTTTGCTAGAGCTGCAGTTCACGACGACCTCACGCCGTTCGCGACGCGTCGCGGCGTTCTCCGGCGAATCGCGACGCATCGCGATTCGGAGCATGAAATCGCGATCAATCGCGAACCTGGAGCTCATCGCGATACTGATACCCTCGCTGCCTCTCCCTCTCTCTCTCTCTCTCTCTCTCTCCATCGTGATGCATCGCGAGCTGAACCATCGCGACGTACACTTTGGCGATTTCCGGCGATTTCACCGTGATCGGTCGCGACGCCGTGAAGTGCAGCTCTAGTTTTTGCACTTATGAATATCAAGGACTACAAGAAAAGTTCCACATTAAGGGTAGTTATTAAATCTTCTCTATTATATAACTAGCACTCTTAGGTCTTTTAAGCAAGTTTTAAAATTTTGTCGTTTTTCCCCGAAAATCGTTCGAAAAATCGCTTGTCGGTCGTCATCAACAAGCTTTCCACACTATCGTTGTCGTTTTAACCTTTTGGGTCGATTTTCATTTTAATATTCGTCAACGATTTTCTTCCAACGTAGTGCAAAAAAAAAAAAAAAAAAAAAAACTTAGGTACTTCTCGAGCAAATTTTGAATTTTTTTAAGGTATAACTTTGATTTTTTTTTCTTCTCGAGAAAACCCGTAGTTTTTCACTATCTTCTCTCTCTTTTCAACAAAAATCAGTTGGTAAGCTCCTCATATTTCGGTTATTTTTAAATTTTTCATCGATAATCGTTTGGTTGGCATAAATATTAGAAGCTGGTATTTTTTCAATTTTAAGGTGATTTTTTTTTAATTTTTAAGAGAGGTTAATGACTCATATTGTTAAATAAATATAATTCAATCATATTTTAAATACTATTCATTTAGATGACTTTTATTGGATTTTTAAGTTGAAAACTAAAGAATTAAGGTTTAAGAGAGTCTGTGTTTCGAATATAGAAAATATTATAACTTTTAATATTCAAAGATTTTTTATTTTATTTTTATGTATGTTTTAGGATGAAATTTTTTATAGATCTGTGACTTGTTCAGATCTGTTGTTTTTTAAAAGAAAAAAAATCATGTACGGCAAAAGTACAAAAGGTATTTGTATTGTAGTTTTTCAAAAAACTCATTCTACTGATGTTGTCTTTCAATCGATAATCTACAGTTTTAACCACACAATAATTCTCGATAAGTGTTGATAATCCTCCATAAGTGTTGATAACGATAATCTACGGTTTGAACGGTTTTATATTGATGAAATCGGTAAGTAAACGACAAATTTTGTCGAAAACGACAATCGATTTATCGTCAGAAACGGACCTTCCTTAAAAGAGAGAGACTGACATGTTAGCACACATATTCTTCAAGGGCAATTTTTATTATTATTTAATAAAGTTCTATTAATGGAGATAGAGACACATATTGCAGCGACTAATGATACTCATACTCAGGGGCGAAGCCAGAAAACTTCAGGAGTGAGGGTGAAAAATAACATAACGTAATTTTTTAAAATAAGATGGAATATTAAAACGCGTAATATAATAACATATATTGCATTGCAATTGTCATTTATAATTTTATCAACTAAAATAATTTATTATAATCTCTTTATTGATACAATAAAATATATTTTTCTTAGATTCTTATACTTAATTCTTAATTTTTTTATGAAAGATTGTCGAATATTTAGTCATTGTTTGATAAATTAATATTTGAATAACATGAATATGGGATAGTTTAATGATGTATGAGTTAAAATAATTTTTAATAATAGACTTAAATAAAATGTGTGTGAATTATTAAATATATGTATTAGTTGTGACGGATAATATTTTTTTTTAACTTTTTAGTAATTTATATAGATTTTCCATTGAAAATAAAAAAATAATGAAGAAGGAAAAAAATGCGTATTTATTTCTATGGTAGGAATTGAACTTTGGACCTCTCATCAAAAAGTAAAGTTATGTTGTACATCTTTTTCCACTACACCACAATGTAAGATTAACAATTTAATGAATAATTTTTTAATATTAATGACCGTATAAATATTTAAAATATTAAAAAAAATTAACTCGGAATCTCGAATTGAGTGGGGGCGGCCGATCCCGCTCGGCCCAATGTAAAATCGCCCCTGCTCATATTATATATTTTCACTCTAGAAGTATGAAAGTATGTAGGATACTGATAGGGCAACGTATGAATTGTTTATGTTTTGCCTTTTCTAATTGTCTACGTTTTCAACAAATTATTACATACGGGGTTAGGGTTTTTTATTTTTATTGTGAGCTTCGCTTTTTTATTGTGCTTCTTGATTGCCAATCTAATTGGGATTTTGGATGACTTTCGAGATATCGAGCATCCATCTTTTACATAAAAAAATAAATAAATTATTACAATTTAATTTCTTTTACCACTTATTAGCACATGATCAGAATGAACAATAACATGGACAAATCACGTGTCTTATATCATTGAGAAATTTTACCACAAAATATAATAATAATAATTATTATTATTATAATTATAATTGATGAAGAATTTGGAAAAGTTGTGATTTCCGTTCATAAATTGAGTATTTACAACTCTAATTACAATAAAAATAAATTGTGGGAAAAGTACCAAAACTATAAAACACTCACTAAGCTATACAATATTCAACACTCCCCCTAAAGATGGGTAGTATATGTTATACAAACCAAGCTTGGAACTAAGTTCATCAAAAGAACTTCGAGGTAAAGCTTTAGTGAGGATGTCCGCAATCTGAAGCTTGGAAGGAATGTAGCTCAAGTCAATGATGCCAATATTTACCTTCTCCGAAATGAAATTTCTATCAATTTCAATGTGTTTCGTTCGGTCGTGTTGGACTGGATTCTTGACAATTCTGATTGCGGCCTGACTATCCCAGAACATCTTGATAGCCCCTGGTCGATGCATCCTTAGCTCCTTCATGAGCCTCTGCATCCACATTCCCTCGCATATGCCTAATGCAAGAGCACGGTACTCGGACTCTGCGCTACTACGGGAAACAACCAGGTACCGAGGTTACCCCATACATATGAACAATAACCCGAGGTTGATCTTCGATTAGTGGCTTCTCCAGCCCAACTTGCGTCAGTGAAGATCTTGACCTCATGGTTTTCGGATTTCTTGAACAATAAGCCATGACTTGGGGTAGACTTTACATACCTCAAGATTCGGTTCACGACTTCCATGTGGTCCTCGTTTGGGTTGTTTATGTGTTGACTGACAACACTGACAGAGTAGGCGATGTCTGGACGTATGTGCGAGAGATACATGAGTTTACCGACAAGTCTTTAATATCTCCCTTTGTCGACGGGAGCGCTTTCGGCGGAATGAGAGAACTTCTTGTTCGGATCCATCGGAGTGTCAACCGGCTTGCAACCAAGAAGACCGGTTTCTTGAAGTAAGTCAAGTACATACTTCCTTTGGGAAATAGCAATGCCTTTGTCTGATCTTGCTACTTCCATACCCAAGAAGTATCTCAAAGTTCCGAGATCTTTAATCTCGAATTTGGTTGCGAGTACTTACTTTAGTTTTGCAATTTCATCCGAGTCATCACTGGTCATGATGATGTCGTCAACATACACAATGAGAATTGCAATCTTTCCATTGTTGTTCCGTTTAACGAAGAGAGTATGATCGGCTTGACATTGGAGGTATCCACTGGAAGTGACGACCTTGGTGAATTTTTCAAACCAAGCACGAGGAGACTGTTTTAAGCCGTACAACGACTTTTTTAGTCTGTAGACTAGGTGACGATTGGAGTCTTTTTCTAGTCCTGGAGGTATTTTCATGTAGACTTCTTCTTGAAGGTCGCCATTGAGGAATGCGTTCTTGACATCAAGCTGAAATAGTGGCCGATCCATATTTACGGCAAGAGAAAGAAGTACTCGTACCGTGTTTAGTTTAGCCACTAGAGCAAACGTCTCTTGAAAGTCGATTCCTTCAGCTTGGGTGAAACCCTTTGCAACAAGACTAGCTTTGAATCTCTCTATACTCCCATCGGTCTTGTACTTGACCGTGAAGACCCATTTACACCCGACATGGCGTTTTCCGCGTGGCAATTCAGTGAGACTCCATGTTCTGTTGCTATCCAATGCTCGATTTTCTTCTTCTACTGCATGTTTCCAAGAAGGAACCTGAATAGCTTCATGAATAAAGCTAGGGACCTTGATGCTATCAAGGTTAGTGATAAAAGCTCTATATTTCGGATTCAACTTGTTGTAGGCAACATCACGTTCAATGGGATATTCGGTGTTCCCATGAACAGGTTTCTTACGAACGCCTTTCCGGAGATCAATAAGGAGTTCAGATTCATCGACCACGGGTTGGAGAGTTTCCGTACCTGATGAAAAAGTCGAGGTAGAGGGAGTCGGATCTGGATCTTGGCCGATTTGATGATGCGAGGAGGTCTCTACATGTTCAGGAGACCGAGATGGGCTAGGAGAAGAGTCTGAGATATTTTCAACAACCATATCATGAGTGTCAATTGGTTGGATTGAAGATGATGGATTTTCGGGTTGAATGTCTTGATTGACTTCCTCGATTTCCCAATCAAGAGTGTCGATTGGTTGAATTGAAGGTGACGAGTTTTCGGGTTGAGTGTCTTGATTGACTTCCCCGATTTCCCCAATTTGAGATTCCCAAGAGTTCTCCCCCTGAATGTCGGATTTGGGAAAGAAAGAATCACCTTCAAAGAAAGTAACATCCATGGTGTGATACGTCGTGCGAGTAGATGGACAATAACATCGATACCCTTTTTGATGCAACGAATAACCCAAAAAGATGCACTTGACAGCTCTAGGATCGAGCTTTGACCGATTTTGTTTGTGGACATGGACAAAGGCGGGACACCCGAACACCTTTTTTGGTAGGTCGGAGGAGAAGGATATGAGATGACGATGAATCTCACTAAGGACTTGACAAGGTGACAGGAATTTTAGGACACGACTCGGCATACGATTGATGAGGTAATTTGCTGTGAGGATCGCATCACCCCAAAAATGTTTTGGGACAGATCGGCCAAACATAATGGACCGAGCGACTTCGAGAATGTGTCGGTTTTTCCGCTCAGCAATACCGTTTTGCTGTGGAGTATCCACACATGAGCTTATGTGGACAATTCCTTTTTCAGTCAAGAACGGAGAGAGAGTTTGGTTGAAGTAATCCCGGGCGTTGTCCGTATGGAGAACTTACACACGGGTATCAAACTGGGACTCAACCATGGAGTAGAAACGTTTGAAAAATGGAGAAGCTTCAATTTTATCTTTCAGAAGATATGACCACGTCATTCGAGTGTGATCATCGATAAATGTAATAAACCATCTAGCTCCACTAGTGTGACGTACCCTTGAGGGCCCCATATGTCGCTATTAATCACTTAAAAAGGTTTTGATGATTTATAGTCGACGCTTCGGAAGGAATGTCGGGTATGTTTTGCAAATTGACACACTTGACATTTATAATGAGAAGGCTTGATTTTGGTGAACAAATTTGGAAATGATTTTTCAAGATATGGGAAACTGGGATGACCAAGGCGATAATGCCATAACATAACTTGATCTTCGATAGATACATGATTTGAAAGAGTAATATCACTTGATGACACATGACCTTTGTCGAAATCTGGAACTTGTGTTACCATAGAAGTTGTATCGTTGAACATGTAGAGGCCATCGCGCATCTCACCTCGACCAATTTCCTTTCCGGAACCCACCACCAGAAAATCACAGTAGTCGGCAAAAAATCGTGAAATGCAATTAGAATCACGTGTGATCTTACTAACAGAAATCAGGTTGCAAGCAATTTGCGAAACAAATAACACCGAGTAAAATGTAATGTTCTCAGATATTCGGATAGAACCTATTCCAACAACTGGAATGAGAATCCCATCAGCAGTTCGAACTGTTGAACCCCGCGGGCAAGGTCCAAGGGTGAGAAAATAACTCTTGTTACCCGTCATATGGTTTGATGCACCTGAATCAACGATCCAAGTGTTGCTCGGGCGAGTTAGGGCGAGGCTGACAGAGGTCATTCCTGTGTGAGCATGGATTCTATTTGGTGAATCGGTGGTGAATTGCTTGCTGAGCCTCATCTGTAGGGACTTCAATTTTTCCATGAGTCGGTTCATGCTCTCTTGAAGATTAATATCATCAGCACTAAAAGTGGACTTTGGTCGATCCGTGCAATTTGTTGGTTTGCCGTGCAATTTCCAACATTGGGGTCTCCAATGACCATGAGCATTGCAATGATCATACCAAGGACGTCCTCGACGTTGTGTCGAAGAGAAGTGTGCGGGAATAGCGGACTTGGCCCGAGAAGACATAATTTATCGGAGTAATCAACCGAGAAAAAAAAATTCTAGTTGTGGGCACATCCTTTTTCACGCAGGGGCAGGGACACACAAAAAAAGTTTTGAAACTTCCGTGTGTTAGGAAAGCAAAAACGATGTTAGGACATACAGAAAAATCCTTCTTTTTCTGTGTGTTGGGACAGCAAAAACGATGCTGGGAGTCTGGGACACAATACAATAGGGACAAAGGAGGCCCCTTTTCTTTTTACGTGGGACCCACCACACAGGGAATCCCAAAAATGCCCCTTTGAATTTTCGCACGCAGAGAGGAGCTCGGGAAGACGAGGGTTTGCCGAGGGGACCTTTCCCTAAGGTTCGCCGGAGCTTCTGTCGCACGGAGGGAGCAGTCGCCGGAGGAGGACTTCGCAAGAGATTCGTCGGAGCTCGCGTTAGCAGATCTGGGTCACCGGAGAAGTTCGCAAAAGAAGAAGCTCAGATTTGCAGGAAGATTCGAGCTCGCCTGGAAGGCTTCGCCGGAGAGAAGCATTGCTGATCTGAGCTCGGTAGGAATCGCGACCAAGGAGCGCCGGAGATGGGCTTCGCAGAATCGGGAGCGGCGTCGATGGAGCTCAAGCTCGGAGATGACGAGTTTCGCTAGGAAGGAGATGGCTGCTCGAGGAGAAGCTCGCTGAGCCGGGGCTGAGGAGTTTTTCGCCGGAGAGCGACTGAGATATGCCTGAGATTTGAGAAGATCAGATCTGAGATTGAGAAACAAGGCTCTGGAACCCTTTTTTTCTTTTGCAGATCTGAGACAACGCAGGTCACGGAACAGAGGACTTGCGGAAGCCGGAGGGAAGCCGGAGAATGACGGGAGAGCTTATGAATACCGGAGGAACACTGGGTAAGCTTGAATGGAGTCACCGGAAGAAGCGCCTGAGTGCGCTCGGAGTGCAGCAGAGATAAGGTTCAGCGACGAAGCTTGGGAATACCGGAGGAACACCGGGGAATCAACCGTCACCGGAGAGATAGCCGGAGATGAACTGACGGGAACAGTCGGTGATGGCGGCTAGGGTTTTAAAATTTTCCCTAGAGCACTTGCTGCTCTGATACCACGAAGAAGAATTTGGGAAAGTTGTGATTTCCTGAATTGAGTATTTATGACTCTAATTATAATAAAAAATAAATTGTGGTAAAAATACCAAAACTATAAAACACTCACTAAACTATACAATATTCAATAATAATAATGGGCAATTTCTCCGGGACCTAAGGGGTAGCCGGCGCTCATTGGCAGCTGTCTCGGTCCCGATATCCTCGAATTATATGATGTATATATACACACGAGAAAGAGAGTCGGAGACTGACCTGCAACGCAGACTCAAGCATTCGGTAGTTTTCTCAACGTAGTGGCTGCACTTGGGGCACCTCATCCACTTCTTGCTCTTCGCCAAGCTCCTCAGCATCAGATCTCCTCCTCCCTCTCCCCCTCCCCCAAACTCTGGAACTTCTCGCACCCGATCCCAGCGTGCCACTTCACCCCGCACTTCGCGCAAAACATCCGGTGGCAGCTCGGGCAGCTAGTCTCCCTAACCGACTCCTCCCCGTCGTCGACCAGCATCGCCGAGCAGTACTCCTTGTAGGGACAGTACACGAACTTCTCTGACGCTAGGATTGCTGCCTCGCAGAGCACCAGCCCCCAACCGCTCGAACACCTCCGGCGGTAGGATCTCCCGACAATCCTCTGGCGAGAGCTTCCTGCTTCGGCACCCCGGCGCCGGGCAGGCGATGATGGTCACGTTGTCCTGCAGTTTCGCCGCCACGTAGGATGCCGTGCAGTCCTTGCAGTATCGGTGGCTGCAGCCGTAGATACCGAACTACTCGCTGTTTTTCTTCTCGTCTGTGCAGATCTCGCAGAGGCCGATTGTGGTTGCCTCCGGGGATTCAACGATCTCGATTCTCTCCTTGGATTTGGAGTTCGACGATTTTCCGATTTTGAACCGTTGTGGGACGCGAAAAGAGGAATAGGATTTCCGAATCGTCGTTGTCGAGATCGATGAAGGTTGAAGACGCCATGGCCGCTCTCCGGAAGAAACGCTCGACGTTGATCGCAGAGCGTTTGGAGCTTCCCGGCGTGGAGAAAACAAAAGAATCGGTCTCGAGGTCGATAACTTTTGGAGTCTCCATTGTTCGGCGTCTCTTCGTCTCTGGTTTGAGTGGAGAAATGGAGGGGGGTTGGTGAAGGCGCATTCATGGCGGCTTCGATTGGAGCGAGGAGAGAAGAGTCTGAGAGAATTTTTCGAAATGGAAGGAAACAAAAGAAAATTAAGCGGGAATGTTGGGACTTATTTAGAAAGTGTATTTTAATTAAGCCCGTGATTTCGAACAATAACTCATGATCCTTAATCATAATCACAACGAATCGTTTGTTTTATTGACATTCTCTTTTCATTGAACAATAACCAAACTTACACTCCATTCAGTCATGAAAAGTCTAGGAACATTTTATATATGTTATATATAGTACTAATATGCAATAAGCTATTTATATGTATATAGATACACTATCCAAATTTGTTGTTTTGGTAAATTGGTAAATTTCATCTATTTTTTGTTAATTTCTTGATATTTCCGTCAATGATTACATTAACAACGTAAATCTAAATGCTATTGAGGAGATAAATTGGTAATTTGAGAGAGAAATGAGAAGAAAAATAAGAATTTGCGTTAATAATGCTCAAAGAATTTGTGTTTACATACAGTTTTATTTTGATATTCGCGGTTTGATTGTTCGAGTTTATTTGTTTGAGTAGTGTTGACGTCATCATTGACGGAAATGTAAAAAAAAAATAACGAAAAAGTGGACTAGGTATACCGATTCAACAAAAAAAATGAACTTAGATAGATTTACCATTATTATTTTTTACAATTAACTCTATGCCGCCCTATTTTCAAATAACTTTGGTATTTTTGCCTGTAATAACCCGAGATGATATAACCTTAAGTTCTTCTATACACTCATATAATAAATCTTCGTGTATGTAATCTATGAAATTACTGTGAAACATAGAAATTTAGTGAAATTGATTTGTAAAAGTATAACCGAGCGATTAGGATTACCGATTTCCCCTAGTCCAAATGAAGCGTTGTGCGATTGCTACGACGGATATCAACTTTCAACTTATAGATTCATGAGTAAAGCTTTTCCGAGCGTTTACTACTATCGATTTATCCGGTTTGATTAATATATTCTTGTATCGTCAAATCTTCAAATCCAAGTTTAAGCACAATCTGATCAAATACATATGAGATTCAAATATATGTCTATACTTAATCCTTAAAAAAATTCAATCAGTGGAATTCAACTTAAATTAATTAACCCTTTGATTATTGATCTGAGTTTAATTAATCTACTCAAGAGATGGTTCTTCAGTAGGATAGAGACTAACATTAAACATACAAGGATAAAAAAAGATTGAAATTCATAGCATTAACCATTCACAATTATGATTACATTGAAATTAAAAGGTACTAAAGGTCCTTAGACTTCCGTAAGGTTTTTCTTTTGGGCTATTCACCGTTGGATCTCACCAATAATACAAGTTTGGGCAATTATTTTTGTTCACCGTTACCGAGATATCTTTTGGTGTTTCATTGTTCTGTAGGATTTTTTTTCGGTAATCCGCTCCCATGCTACAAATAGCCAACTATGAACTACACTTTGTCGCTCTTGTTTCTTTGTCGCGGGCATGAAGCACAGCAGAAGCGTGCATTGCGTGATTCTATTGTGTTTTTTTGCACTTAACATGGTGGACAATTGACTAGAAGAGAACCTTGATTCGCCCGGCTAACAGGTGGGCAGCTTGCTTATCTTGTGTGACAATACTACAGAGCGACTGGCTCTTCTAGGCGGGCAGATATCACTAACACAAAGAACAAACTTGTCGCGCAAATTGTAAAAAGGACCTCTTTTACGCAGCAATTTACAAAAAAATGCTGTGAAAAATCCCGATCAGCGCGGCACCCTCCAAAATGGTTGTTGCGAGTTTTGTTTTCCCGTAACAAATATTTTTTCCATTTTCTAATAATTGTAGTGTTAATTAATTATTTTTTAATTTTTTTCCCTAATCGCCGCAACGCCGGAATTGAGCGGCATCGCGGTTTAGTTTTACATAGTGTCTGTAAATGAAGTTGTCTAATTGGGTCTCGTTTTTTTTTTTTTTTTTTTTTTTTTTTTTTTATCTATCTTCTGCCTAGGCCCGGAATAATGCACAACGGCTAATTTCGTCCAGGGTAATTGTAAGTTCATTTTACCATAATTTTGGTCGTAGCCTTAATTCCTCCTTTTGATGTCCTCCGTCCCGCGATCGCCTTCCTCTGCCATAAGCTGTCTCTCCTTCCTCAAGGTCTAGCCAACTGTTATTTTTTCTTTTGTGTGTGATACATTCCTCAAATAATTAGCTCAACTTCGTGAAAATAGCTTTTCCTCTTATTTTGAGTGAAAATCTTTGTTTTTGCTCGGGGTTCCATCTGATTTTGATTTTTAAATCGACATTGTTAAAGAAATAATCCATTTCTGTATATGTGTGTTTTTTATTTTTTTATTTTTGGAATAGCCAAAATTCACTCGTGTATTGAATCTGTCTACATTTTTTTAATATAATCATCATGGGTAGCGGAGGAAAACCGTTGTAGCATGGTAGAACTTACAAAACAACTTAAACCGAATGACGAATCAAACTTAAGACAAACAAGACTAAAAATATTCTTAGACATTTCTCATATAAGCGGTACTCACCTTGTGTAATCTAAAAAAAATCTTTAACAAATCCTAGAAGATGGTTAAAATTGGTAAACAAAATATCTCTCCCTTCAGAACTAATACGAGCCAAATCATCTGCAACTTTGTTCCCCTTTCTATAAAAATGATATATAGAAAAAAAAATCACATAATCTTAAACTTGTGGAAGTTCGTCCCAAAATTCCCATAGATATCACAAATTGCATCTATGAGATTTTATCCAACGAACTATAATTTTAGAAGTTTGATCGCATTCCTTCCATGTTCAGGAAGTTCATTATTATATGTTTTTATTTTGATTGTTTGTTGAATTCAAGAAGTTCTTTATTCATGTTACCTGCACATGTAAAACATGTCTAGGGAAGGTGAATGGTAGAATCCTCTTCCAACTCTCTGACGCTTGTCATTGAATATGCTTGAAGACATGAAAAAGGATAAAGGAAAATAATATTTGATGTCGGACCTCGTGAAAAAGGCTACCTATGTATCTTTTAAGAGGATCTGGTCATCACGTAGTTCAGTAGAGGGATAAGTGATACGAACCTAAGCTTGCCTGGGCAATGTGGAAGCTGATTGCGGAAACGAAGGTCTCTAGCGAGTGTCAGTCAAGGGTCGACGACCATTGTGGGTGCTTGAATTGGCGGCACGGGGATGACCGTCGCCGATGACGAGGGTATTACCGGCGAGGGTGTCATAGTAGACAGCGCAAGTGTAGACGAACTTGTATGGTGAGGGCCTTAGCGGTAAGGGTAGTCTTGGCCGACACCTGGAGAATATCAGGCAAAGCGTATGAACACGTCGAACAACTCCTCTCAGAAGAACTCAATCCCTGTCAAGTCCTAACTCTAGTCGAACCTTTCTGGCGAACTCTAGGGGCGTCGAGGCATGGGCTTAAGAAAAACCAGAGGAGGGGGCGAATTTCAAGAGAGAGAAAGAAGAGAGAGAAGCTTTGGAGAAATTTGTAAGATCATGTGTAAAATGAAGAGGTGAACGGTCTTATTTATAGGTAAGTGAGTTAACCACTTCTCCCTGAATCAGGGGAATTAATTCCCCCTTTATTTCCTTTTAATAAATTCGCCACTCCCCCTTGCCAGGGGAGGCTTTCCGCAGCTCCTCGCCATGGCGAGGGGCTCGTTAGTGTTTCGTAGCTCGTTTGTAGTGTCTTATGGGTATCCGCGAGCTTGTATGTTGAGTATGGGAGAATCTAAATAAATTTCTGAGGATCGTCGTTAGCTCGGATCTCCTCGTCGTGTGTAATTATTGTGAGTTATCCCCTCGTCAATGTTATGGCGAGAGGGCTCGCTAGGGGACCTCACAAGGAGGCTCGTCGGGGGACTTTTCCAGGGGACCTCGCTAGGAGGTTCGTAAAGGGTCTTCGCCAGGAGGCTCGCTAGGGAACCTCGCCAAGAGCTTCGCCAGGAGACTTACCAGGGGACTCGCCAAGGGACTTTGTCCGGATTGCCTTTTATAATGATAAACTTTTTGGTCAAGGGCTTCGTCTTCTTGGTCATTACGGCTCCGGTCCTTGCCAAATGTGTTGGGTCTTGGGCCTTTGGTTTTTGACTTTGTTAGTGGCCTTTGACTTTCGCCAATGGGGCTCAATTTTTATATGTCTCAAAAATTACATAACACGGACAATGCAATTTTGGCTCTCATAGCAAAAGACGAATGCGACTCTAATCTTAAACTGATCACATGTGTGATGAAACATGAGGTTGGGTCCCAAGATCTAAAAGTGTGTTTAGTACAAGTTACGAGGACGGTTTTGTCTTAAAGAAGTGAAGAAGACATAGTAATGACTCATCTTCAGGTACAAGAGTTTTTAAGATAGCTTGACTATTTCAAAAGGACATGTGTTTAATAGATGATATTTAACATTGTACATAAAAAGGCTTAAACCGTACAAACACAATATGGCTTATTTGTAGAATTATTGACCGACTAGTCCCAATTAGGTGGGGTGATTATGACAATCATCAATCCCGTGAGCCGAGAGAGCAAGAACAGCTATGCATTTCCACATCACCTGGGCAAGGGGACAAGTGATGTGCTGATGGGACGTTCCCTAGACTGTGTAGATATGGGACCGTACAATTATAGAAGATCATACAGGTATGGGATTGTATTGTGGAAAAGGCTTAAAAGAATTTATTGGTACTACCTATGTCAACAAGATAAAATTTCTTTCTGGTAGCTCGTTCATATGAACTCCAAAGTTAAGCATGCTTGGCTTCGGAAAAATCTCAGGATGGGTAACCTCCTGGGAAGTTTCTCGGGGAACGTGCGAGTGAGGAGACAGAATTTTGAAAAGACTCGTGTTGGCCTGTGGGGACAGTCCTCGATTTGATTGAGCAGCCGAGGCGTTACATAAACTATGTTAAGAGGTCGATGTCACGAGATTAGTTAACCTGAGGTGATTCCTTGCAGACCAAGGAACGACTTCATGCCGAAGGAGAAAGTTGTTGCCAGTGGAGAGAGAAAGTCATTTTTTCAGAGAGAGAAACTATAAGGGAGAATATATGTAAAATAAGGAGGATGAGCATCATATTTATAGGTAAAAGAAGTAACAACTTTTTCCCAATTTTGGGAGAATTAATGCATAATATTCCCCATTAATTGCACCTAAAAATGGTTAATTTATCATTTCCACAAAGAACTTGTCACTGCTCCTCGTCGTGGCGTCTGTCGGCTGCTCCGTGGCTCGTGCGTAGTGTCTCCCGAGTGTCCGCGAGCTTGTATCACGAGTCTTATGGAATTGTGGGGACCTCCTGAGGATCATCGTAAGTTTGGGTGTTCTCGTTGTGTGCAATTATTGTGAGATGTTCCTGGTCGATGTTATTAACGAGTGGTTGGTCTTCCTATTGAGAAATATAATTAGATTATTAGTTATTCATGTAATTAGTATATTATTTGATGACATGTATTTGTTAGGCTCTATATAACCTATTATCGATTAATGAAATGATCACTTCAAACCACATTTTCAACTTAGTATCAGAGCTGAGGCTCGTTGAATACCCTAATCCGTACCAGAGCACGAGTGTTTCCGGAGAAACTTGGTCAGAGATCAGGACGGCAGAGGTCGCGTTACAGAGGATCGCGCGTTGGAAGGGAAGCTTGGGGCTGGAAGAGATCGAGATCTGGTTTGGAGATCGAGATTTGGCGGAGAGATGCCTTCGTCATCGCTGGAGGCGAATTGCAGATCTGCTTGTTGAGAAGCTCTCTGTGAGAGAGGATCTCAGATCTAGTCGGCGAGAAGTGGTTGAGTCTCGCCGGAAGAGACATTCGCCGAATGGTGAAGCTCAAATATCTGAGATCACGGAGGAGGCCTGTAGTCGTGTGGAGAAGTGGCACGACAAATCGGAAGAAGTTTCGTCGGAGTTAGGGCTCGGAAGTCTGCTGAGATTGATATGAAGCGATGGAGAAGCTTGATCGAGGGAAAGGCTCTGTTGAAGATCGAAGCTTAGGGCTCGGGCAGAAAAAAAAAAAGAAGAAGAAGAGGAAGCTCGATTCGTGAAAATCGAAGGGAATAGTCCTAAACCAGAGGAAGTATGCCCTAGATCTCATTACAGAAACCGGTATGCTAGGATGCAAGCCCGCGACGTCTCCGATTGATCTAAGAGCAGATATGTTGGTTCGCTTGGGCGCGGAAAGTAGAGAGAATATATATTCAAACTCTAATTAGCTTTCTGTAAATGTTAAAGATTTGTATAGGTCAGACGAAATGAATGAATGTTGCGTATATTAGGTTTATTTAAAGTTTATTTTGTATTCATTGGTTCGTGTATGTGGGTTATTAAACAATGTTGATATTTGGGATGTTTTTTTTCTTTTCTTTTTTCTTAATATTGTAAATCCCTTATGTTATCATGTTACCTCGATTTTTTTCCTCCACCATAAGTGAGGGTTCTATTAATAAATTTGAAACGTGTCATTATGTGAGTGATCTTCCGCTATTGAAAGAAAAGAAAAAAAAAGTCGTCGAGAGTGTTCTAAGGTCTTCATCGCCTTGCTCCTTATTAGTCGGGACTTTCCTGGGGTTATAATAACCTCGTGGGATTGTCCGAATCGTTTTCTTGGATGTGGACTCTGGTCTTAAGCTCTGTCTTCTGGTCCTTCGTTGAACTCTTTGTCGTTGAGTTTGCTAATGGGGCTTTGACTTTTGCCATAAAGGCCCAATTAATCCGAAAAATATGTATAAGCGTTCTATTTTTCCATGATGAAAACTTCTACGCCATTTTTTTTTCTACCAATTTCATGTCCAACTATTATTAACAGAAAAATTTAAAGTTGGCATACGTATCCGATGTTTTAAAGTTGGTACTCAAATAAACATATTTGATACTATCCAATATTAATGAATAATAATCAATTTATCCAGCATACTGATATCTAATATTGATCAATTATAATCAATACGATCATAAGAAATATTTTCTCTTTTTCCTATACATTCAGTCTTTCACCCCTATGGCTTCCGATTTAAAGGCATATCTTGCACGCCCAGAGCCACTCCATTTTAGTTTCAGAAAAGAAAAAAAAAATTGATCCACTTTTGACTCAATATTTTCTACACTTAAATGTTAAAGTTCAATTTCAATATTACACTCTCTCTAATCCGTATATCGGGCGATATTCCAAAAGATAAAAAGTGTGCATCATATATAGCATGATTATTTAACCATACATCATATATAGCCATACTCATACTCAATATACTCATACTCATACACATCATATATATATATATATAAATCAAACATTTATTTAATCCTCAAATTAACAGTACACGATATAATATATCCCAAAACAAGGGACAACATATGCAATACATATAACTGTGAACACACATGCGTGACAAAAATACATATGCACTATTGAATAAAATTATTATACAATAACACACGTTGACATAATACATAAACACGGACTTTATAATTAATAAATAAAATAAAACGTTATTATTATTGGGTCTCAATAATAAAACGTTGAGGATTAAGTAGTCTTGTCTACTCGTTAGGCTGTTGCCAGACATATAGTTGCAGTGGACGACCGTTCTCTCGCTGTACTGGTCTTGCATTATACTCATAACCCTGCCAAATTCATTTAGAAAAAACTATATGCATTTTTGTATACTATTATAGTAAATATGTATCATAATATTTCAACTTACATCATTAACCGCAGTTCGAAGCAAGTTGACTTGTTGGCTTGTAACCGACCTTACCTGAATGAGATGTAAATTCAGTTCTATTAGAGCTATTCCGATAATTGTGATCGAGTATTTGAACTTGTATTATGTTATTATGTATGAGTTACATATATAAACGGACAGACCTACTATCAAGCCAAGGAGTGGCGTTGAATTGTCATTTTTTTTTAATTCTCAAATTATTTTGTAAATTTTTTAATTTTAAAAATAGAGTAGAACCTCTATAAATTAATACTCGATAAATTAATAGTCGCGATTAAATAATATTTTTGTCCGGTCCCGACTCGGGCCTAACTAGCTAAATTAATAATTCGCTAAATTTATAAGATAATAATTTTTTTAGAAAGTATATAGGTCCCAAGTGATATATAAATTAATAATTCAATATAAAACACATTTTTTTTTCTTATATATATGAGGATATTTGGATTTCACTCCTACCCCCATGGTGACTCGAACTCAAGACCTCTAATGTCTTAAATGATGTACTTGTTACCACTAGACTAAGCACATCTTGTCCAATATAGAAAAAACATAAATAGTTATAAAATCACTATAAATAAAATATAACATAAATAACTATGAAATCATATTAAATAATAAGATGACATTACATTACTAATCATGTAGTCTTCTTAAAATATGATTCTTTAGTAATTTGCTTCTTCTTGAAATTGATGTTTACTTCAACTTCATCTTTAATATCATTGGGCTCTTTATATTAGTCTCTCTTGATATTCTTAATATTGATACTTTAATATTCTCGACATAATAAATTGAAATAATTTTTTGTTAGTACAAATGTTTATATAATTATAGCTTATTATATTTTTTTCTTCATTAATGTATAATTTAATAAATTATTAATTTATATGTTAATTAATAATCCGATAAGATAATATTTTTCACCGGTCCTAACAGTATTAATTTATAGAAATTCTACTGTAGGTTGATTTTTAAATTTTGATTTCGTCAGGTTGTATATGATTTGAGTCACCTTACTAAAAAAATGGTGTCAATGAATTAGCATAGAATTTGTTTAATTACCCTTTGAGAGACAAACCAAACAACATTTTGGGTGCAAGGTGGGACTGTAAGAGATCCAATATACTTGTAATAGCTTCGGCTTCCGATTCTTATTCTCGAAGGGTCAAACACGCCAACAATTGTCCGGTTTTGAGGCAAAGTCGTACTATTGGAAATCAAGCCTCCCAAATGATTCCTCATCTAATAAACAAACAATTTACAAATCAGTTAATTACTCGAACAAAAGAGTGGTCAGAGGCTGTGATTTATGACGTACCAACCACAAGTAGGTGTCGGGGGTGAGATTGATGCGGTAAGTGACTCCTACAACGACGAGTTGACCGGTGATATTGCTTTGGTGGACAAGGTGGAGCTCTAAGTCGAACTTATGGCCGTTAACGGTGTGCTCCGATGGCGAGTGCCAGTGGCATTGTTGGAGAAAATACTGAGTCCCGTTTATTTCTATGAACCCGGCCTCGCCAAGGTTCCATTTCATCTGCGAATTGAAAATGTTCAATTACTTAGTTAATCGATGGATAATAAGCCATATTGTGCTTTGTTGTCATAATTACTTGAAAGATATTATAAAGGTCATTTAAACTATAATGGATGAGATATGATTAGATTATCTTCACTTAGATGTTGTTATACAGTACATATATATGAATATATACTCACGAGTCGGAGTTATGGCTTATGCCCATATATATGGTGAGTTGTATTTATGGTGAGTTGTATGAATAGCTTATAGCCATATAGTAATTTCTTTGTTAACATTTCTTGAAAAACATATACGGTAAGGATCATATACATGATAGATATATAGTAATTTATTTGTTAACATTTCTTGAAAAACATTTACGGTAAGGATCATATACATGATAGATATAATGGTTTAATTTACATAGAACACACACACACGTGTGTGTGTATATATATATATATATATATATATATATATATATATATATATATATATGGTTCTTAATTTGTGCATGGTTTTGATAAAAGCATGCAAAAATTAGTCAGAAATGTACGTACCATCATATCGTGGCCTCTATTTTTGAGCGTGGCGTTGGCAGCTTTGTAGTTTCGAGTGAGCCTTTCGGGTTTTGTGACAATTTGAACCCTCTGATCCAGCAGATCGATCGGCGACTGCATCGTCCCGTTGCTGCAAGTGCTCCAATCGGGTCGGAGCGTTCCCCATCGGTCGGGTCCCTTCAGACTCCCCGCCACGTAATCAAACCCGCTCGTGTCCTCTGCCATTTTGATGTATTAATTAGCAAATATATAAGACTCGAGATATATTATATACCTAGACTTTGATCGACTATTTCGTCTTTTACTATTACCTTTTTAACTCCAATTATATGAAAACGAAATCATTGCTATATATAAAAAAATTACAATTACATAAATTTATGTTCTTATTATCTAGTAAGTAGTACCAATTATAATTTAAAAACACGAAATAGCTAATATGAAAATCGCCACACATATATATGTACAGAGACGAAGAAAAGGAATCGACTTACCAACTTCTTGCGATATTACCCGGAAGATTTGCAAAAGAAGGAAAATGAAGAAACAGCTAACTGAGAAATTTTGATCTCTAAACCTCGCCATGTTTATGATAATATTGATTTATACCCAAAAACTTTTCTATTTTTTATGTGGTATGAGAGTAATGAGGTCTGAGATGAAGAAAGAAGGACGAACCCTAATGCATTATTTATAGTGCAAGTCCACTTTTCGAAGATTTAAAGCAGAGATTTAGACACATTAATTACTCTTGTGTTGAAAAAGAAACTCATGAGTCATATCGCGTTTAAAAAGGAACTACAAAAATTAAAATAATTTATTAATCTATTACAACGCACCATTACTGGTCCATAATTTATTAATCTATTAGGAGACACGTCTCAATCAGAAATTCATTGTGTTTTATTCCCTCAATAAATACAAGGATTTTGTTATTGCCAACACTAATTTTTCTTTTGCATCAATTTTTTTTTTGTTATTGTTATTGAGGGGTTGCATAAATGGGCTTCATTACTCAACAAATATGTATGTTTTTCTGCGTGTATTTAGAGTCTTTAGTGATATCATAAACAAATCTGGTTTTTTGGTTTTGTTCTTGTTTTATTTGTTAACTAACTCAATCCACCGCGTCTTTGCGGGTTCCGTTTGAGCTGTAATTTTTTATATTTTTCATAAAAATATTAATAAATTAAAGAGGGTCGTTAGAGTCCTCTACTTTATTATAGCACATGTAGTATGAGTATTAGTAAGACATGTACTTTGCCTAACCGATGTCAAGGTTTAACTAACTCAAAATACAATAAAGTTTCATATGTATGATAAAGATAAACATGCATATATGTAATAAACCCTAAACTTTATGCCAATTAATATGATTGAAATCGACGGAGAATATATGCACGCTAATAATGATATATATGATGTTATTGTGTGTGTCAAGTAGGCAATAAATCAAATTATATAAGAGTTGGGAAACCTCTGGAAACAAATTTAATTAATGCGTGATATAATATTGCCCTTTCACCAATCTGTACAGCCCATTGTAATTGAAAAAGGTGAGCTTGTTGGTGCATCATATATGAATAGAAATATATAGAAATGGATGTGACTAAATTTTGAAAATAAAGACTCATTTGGACTTTAGAGTTTGGGGTATAAATTTGGGCAATGATGGCAATTTTGCATAGTCCACAGCTACAACGACCGTAGTTGAAAACACTAAGTTACGTACGCATTTCAATGATCAAAATATTTATGTGCTGGTTCATAAATCATTAAGATATACGAGTTAATGGTAACAATTCATATCACCATATTCCTAATGATATATACATATATTGATTTGTGGTATTCAACGTAACTCTTTATTAGGTGAAACCCTAAACCCTAATATAGTTGGACGCCCATGCATCTACGATGTACCCATTAAACATAATAGGCTCGTAACTACATTTTGGAAGTCAACAAATCAGCCATAATTTTGATAAACTCACTAAAATATTATTACATCTCCTGTTCCTATATCTAGGTTGGTAAAAAATATCAATTTCGATAAGATCATAAAAAAATCATAAAAATTCAGTATAAATATATAGTCCTATTAATATAGTAAACTTATAATTCTTTAAATTACAAGTATAACTAAGACGAATTAATGAAAAATACTTTTAGCATCTATGGTTTTTTTCTTTCTAAAAATTAAATCTAATTAAAATTAATCTCTAATGTCAGGAGATCATCAAGTGAAAACACATTGGACGCATCGTGACATTTGATCACGTTCGTCAAAAGTCTTGGATGAGAATATGAGTCTATTCATATTTTTTTCTTCTTTTCGATTTAAGATATTTTTGTTGTTATTTTTTTTTTACTTTGAGTATATAACGTTTCATTTGATCAAATTTAAAGTACCTATATTTCGTTTATTAATTCTAACCATATTCCATGTCCTGTTAAAACATTGTTTAGATTAGACAAGATGAATACAGAGTAGCGCTTTTATTAGACACGTTTAAAATATAGTGTTAGTCTTGTTGTTTTATGATTATTTCTTTCCTCCGTAAGTGAGAGATAAATTAATAAATTTTAGACGGAATCACGGAAGAAGTAATTTCCGTCAGTTCTTGAAAGAAAAAAATATATCTGAATATTTTTCACAAAATGATGGAAGTATTGATGCTAGAAGGTTCGTATGTTTTAACTATCCAATTTTAGTTGCAATTTATATTTTTGGGGTTTTCTTGCTCTTACAATTTCGAGTTTATTCATATTCTTTAAAATGTTATTGAGTGCTGCAGTTATGGACTTTAAGCAAGGCCCAAGTCCATGTAGGTCCAAACTTGGTCCAGTACAAAGTGAAACGTAGGCCTAAACTGTACAAGGATGGGGAGGAAGAAGAAACCAATAATTTAAAGGGTAAACTCTGGCTAAAGTACCTAATGTTTGATAAATTAGGATTTATGTACCTAATGTTTTTTTTACTGGCTAGTATACCCAAAGTAGTTCTGTTAGAAATTTCAGTGTGCTCCGTCTATTTTCCTATTTCGCCGTCCATATTTACCACGTGTGGTGCCACACAAGCTGTCATGTCACCCAAAAACTACCCACGCTGAAAAAGTTTTGCGTCTTGTTCTTCCTCTTCTTCCTCTCTGCGTCATGTCCTTCTTCCACTCTTATTCTTCTCTCTGCATCCCCTTCCTTCAAATGAGGTGAGGCAGCTAATTTTTCTATTATGATGACAACATTTCCATAGTGAGGCGCCAAAGTTGCAAAACCTAGGGTTTCAGACGGCGCAGTGGATAATTTGCACTTAGAAATAGAGCTTGATGGATTAAGATGCATAAAGTTTCCGAGCTTTAAAACGTTCATATTGGCATCAATGGCATTGTTGATCATTCTTGAATGGACATCAGTTGAGCTCCGAAAACAATTTGTGATGGCGGAGCCATTCCCTGGGATTATGCATCTTTAAAAGGTCCACCTTGGGTCAAAGCATTTTATTTCATTTGAGATTTCTTCTGATTTCCATGTGAGTGATGATCATGGTTTGACCAAATTTTTTTGCCATATCTCACCCCATATCAACTCCCTGATATACTCATCATCGTTTCTTAATACCAGTAGAGTTTGCAATCTCTTTTCTCAGCCTACTAATCTGCTTCTCAGTTAAAGAGTGCCACAAGTTGACCAGCTTGGACATCAAACTCGCAACCTCTAAGGTCAAAACTCCGATGAAATCCTTTTCATACGCAGACTCATTCTTCTTGGGAGTCTTCCAAAGGTTGCAGAGAAAGGAAGAAGAAGACGCAGAGAGAAAGAAGGAGAAGATGCAGAGAGGAAGATTTCTGTGTTTATTACCCATCTTGAAAAGGCTTTTTTACTTTTTGAACTTATATAGTGTAAAGTATGTGTTTGGTGAGATTTTTTCTAAGTTTAATTTAATTGCTTTTGTTTTCTTTTTGAGAAATCCTTCACAAAAGTCAGATGAGCATTAATGCTCTTTTCTCTTTTCTTTACTCATTTTTGTTACCCTCTCTCTTAAACACACCTCTTCCTCTCTTCGACCTTGCCTCACATCCGACCTCTACCGCCAACCTCGACTTTTCTCTCCCGTCGAGCTCCGCCGCCGTCCTCCGCCAAGCGTCGACTTATCTTTCTCACTGATCTCCACCGAGCGGCAGACTTCTCTTCTCTCTTTTCGAGCTCCACTACTGCTCTCCACCGAGCCTCGACTTCTTTCTCTCGCCGACCTCCACCGTCGTTCTCCACAGTCACTTGTAAGTAATCAATATGCGTGATCATGAAATTTAAATCTAGGTTTTTTTGTTTGTTGTTTATAATGATTCTGATAATTTTTTTTTATCTATTTGTTGTTCTTGGTTGCCGTTCTGGATTGTTGTTCTAGATTTTTGTTTAATTTGCCGATTGGAGAACTATGCAAAAGGGCAAAAACGTGGCAACAAGTTTATCTTGAACTTGCGATTGAGGATTGTATTCACGGACTAATTATTATAGTTTAGTAGACACAAAAAATTTATTTCTTTAATTGGTTCATTTTATATGTATAGATTTGCATATGTAGTGCTGAATTTACATTGACTAACAGAGATGAGAACTATGAAAAAAAGGCAAAATCTATGGTTTTATTTATAAATTTGAGAGTTTGAGGACTGATCAAGATTGTATTCAATGGATGATTTTAAAGGTGGAAGTTTCGAAGGAGTCTTTGATCAATGGCGTCAGAAGATGACGGAATCCGATTCACAACCGCAACTGCAAATGTCCGACGATTACATATAGAGTTTAGAGTTTTTATTGCCAATGAAATGTGAAAGAATTATTCATGAAAAAACAGAATCATGTAACAAACAATTATTTCGTTTTTTCACTATCTAAATAAGAGAAATAAAAATATGTACCAAACAGTTATTTGAAATCAACTACAAAGATGTTTTACACTACAACTACAAAACTATGAAAGAAAAAACACAAAACAGTTTGAGTTGGCTACCAAACACAGCCTTAGAGTTTAATTTTGTGTTATTAAATCTGAACCACTCATTTAAAAACTTGATTCAGCCTTTGCCATTGATTGAAATGTTTTATTTACTCTTTATTTTTAACAAATTTTCCGTGTGGGTAGTTTTTGAGGTGACATGGCAGCTTGCATAGCACCACACGTGGTGAATGTGGACGGTGAAATACAAAAATAGACAGAGCACACGAAAATTTCTAACAGAATTAACTTTAGGTATATTAGCCAGCAAAAAAAACATTGGGTACATAAATCAAAATTTATCAAACATTGGATACTTTAGACGGAGTTTACCCTAATTAAAATGTTGCGGCATGCCGGGAGTTTGCCGCTTTTAGGAGATATAGGTAGAAAACTGAACATATACTGTTTTATAATTTGCCGACAGTCTGCCAATTGTAAACTGAAGACAGTGAAATCGCCACGGAACCGAGCTTTGTTGTGCCTTTTTATGAGAATAAGAAGAATGTGTAGCGTGAAGCCGGCAATGAGTCGCTGGGTTAGCGGTGGAGACCAGGGTGCACGAGCTGCGAGAGCATTGGGAAGGCGCACATAATTTTGATGTATCTCATGGGATTTCAATTCAAGAGTGAAAGAGGGATCGAAATCAAGATATTATGCTTGTTTTATCGTCGTCACGGAAAAAAACCAAGACTCTAAAAATTGTCCCAATCGCAATTTGGAAGTTTTTTTATATATCGACAAAAAAAATACTAAGATTTTTTATGTTTTCTACTTATTCGAAAATGATAAAATTCAAATTTAAATTTGAGACGATCTTCGTTCCACACTTGTAGAGAAAAAAAAAAGTTAAATATCAAACAAAGTAAAATTATGTCATATTTAAAAATTAAACAAAAAAGCAGCGGAATAATACAAAGCTAAAATGTTCAATAATATAATTCACATCCAAAATAATAAAACATATTCAAACTCTAATATATAAAATATGTCAACAGCCCAAAGTACCATATATATATATATAAATAGAATAAAAAAAAAATTTAAGTTCCTTTCTAGACCCGGTTCCCGATTTTAAAATTAAAAGCCTAATTTATATTAGAACCGGGTTGGAAGATTCAGTACCGGAACTGAGAACCAAGCATAAACTTTCACCCCTAAATTCCAATGTATTATTGGATCATGGAAAAAACAGTAGAGATGTATGATGAGTTCTTCTTGTAAATTTTGATTATGTTATTAGATATTTAATTAGGAAGGTCAAGTTAGTTTTTAAGGCACAACGTTGTAACTTATATTTATGAGCTGTGTTGTTTTCTCATCTCAAGGAGAATATACTTAAGGAAGGCATTTAGTAGGAAAAAAACAGGGTTAACGGACAAATTTTAATTTTAGGCAATATATGTCACGTGTTGAAAGTAAACAAGGTTAAACAGACAAAATTTATATTTAGGCAATAAATGTCACGTCTCAGTCAACTTATGAAAGTAAACAGGGTTAACAAACAAAATTTATATCTAGGCAATATATGTCACGTCTCCGTCAACGGAATGTCACGTGACACTTAATAGTCATGATTAATAGTACCTAGAGATGTGTTTGTAAGAAACTAACGAGTTTTAGGACTTTAGCTTCTAAAAAATGAGTTCAAGGTATCTATAAAAAAATAAATGAGTACTTTGAGAACTTTACGCGCAAATTTCCAGTGATAAATTGAATTAACTCATTTGATTGGGTTTCAAGTGAAGTGCAAGCAAACAGTACTTTCTAGATTCGAATTTTTCTTTTTTTCTAATCCTCTTATTATTTGCATTAACTCACGGATCAGTTTTAATCTCTGACCTTGAATAAGAAGCATACAACTTTATTAGGTAGCAAATAGTCTACACTACGTTACTACAACTAAAAAACCTTAAATATGGAATCTATATTATAAGATTTAGATGGATTAGTCTTTCATAACAACACTAATTTATTTCAAAATATTAAATCCGATTAAAGTGGTCTCTCTCTACCGACATCAATCCGCTTGCACTCTTAATTCCACGATACAAGAACCAAATATAAATCATACAACAATACAGAGCAGTACCAAATATATAATTATATGGTAAATTTAACTTATAATGTTAGCAATCATTTAATTAAAAAAATACGTATTAGACGATTGGTCCATTTCTATCATCGTAACCGGCATACAGTTGCAGTAAGCGTCCCTGTACTTGCTGTAACGGTCTTGCATTTGTTTCAAAACCCTGCAAATTATATATTATATATTCGTGAAAATTGGTAAATGCATGTATAATATTATCGGTATCATGAGGATTTTTTGCGAAAAAAAAAGTCTCGTATTAATCAATTCGATGTAATTTATGGTGAGGACGGATCCTTGATAAGTTGATATATATTCGGGGCTAACTATGAAAAATATTTATTAAAAAATTAAAATTTAGTTGTGCATGTAATGTCGTTAATAAACTCGCTCGTGTGTATATATATATGTATATGTATGTATTCAAATGAGGACTTACATCATTTACAGCCAAACGAAGCAAGTTCACTTGTTCACTCGTGACATTCCTAACCTGGATGTGACATACATAGTCTTATTAATTAATAAAAAGAGTGGCAATTAGGGATAGTTATGAAGTAATTAAGATAATTAAGTACCTGTTTAGAGACAAACCAGACGACATTTTGAGTGCAAGGAGGGACGGTGAGAGAGCCAATGTATTTGTAGTATCTTTGGGTCCCAAATTTAATTTTACTTGGATCGAATAAACCAACAACTGTCTCATTTGATCGAGGTCTTGTGCTATTCGATGCTATGGCCTCCAAATGCCCCCTCAGCTATATTCAATCACAAATTATCTAATTGACTGAATATCCTTTATTTTCATGTTTATGAAAATAAATATCTGTACTACTTAAAAGAGCACATATATATAATTTGTAATTTAAATTCTGCTCTTTATTTGCTTAATTTTCAATTCTAATTTCATAAAAAAATTATAATCCTTAATCAATGCTTGGAAATAAATTAGTTTAAATGAATGAATAAGGGACAATTTTGAATGTTTTAAAAAACTAAAGATCATTTTGAGAGTATGTTTTAATTGTTATTTACACGAAAGACAAATTTTACTGAAAAAAAATGAAAATAGAAGAGTTTTGCATAAATAGTTGTAATTTATAAGTGTAGTTATTTAATTCATGTAAAATACCAGCAACAAGACGGGATCTGGATGCATCGGAGTGATCCGATACGTGACTCCGAGCACGACGATTTGTCCAGCTAGGCTTTGGTGGACGAGGTGGAGCTCGAGATCAAACCTATTGCCGTTGATTGTGTGCTCCGACGGTGAATGCCAATGGCATTGCCGGAGTTCATACCGAGTCCGGTTGATCTCGACAAACCCGGCCCCACCAGCAGGCCACGTTAGCTACAATCAACCATTCAACTTTATGAGATGTATAATATCATTCGTTACTTATGCACCCACGGAGGCTCCAATTCGCACTAATTTTGTATCGTATATATTACAAAAAAATTAAAGTCAACACCAGTCTACAAGACAACAAATTTCCGATCGTAATCGATTATAAAAGTTATTAATTTATCGAGTATATATAAATATGTATATGCTCCATAAATCTTACCATCATATCGTGTCCTCTATTCTTGAGAGTGGCATTGGCAGGCCTATAACTTCGTCTAATCCTTCCTAACAGAGTGACTATCTGAACCCTTTGGTCCAGCAGGTCGATCGGAGATTGCAATGTTCCGTTGCTGCAAATGCTCCAATCGGGCCGGATCGTTCCCCACTGCTCCGGTCCTCTCGGGCTTCCCGCCACGTAGTCGAACACACTGGTATCTTCTGCAGAGATTAATAATGCAAGAAAAAATATGAGAATATGAAATTATATTCATCAATTCAATCATTTGTAATGGCTATATGCTACATTATACTATTATTTGTGTTTAATTATGAATATAATCTACTATAACTAGTACGTAATAGATATACATGCGTATATTCGAGCAAAGCATGCATGTAAATATGTATAAGGTTAAGTGAGTCATGTTAGTATTATAGGCTCTAAATATGATTAATGACCACAAAAAACTCCATGATATAAATAATTCAAAATTTCTTACCAACTTCCTGGGATTCCGAGGGGCATATGAAGTCCAAAGCAAGAAAAATAAAGAAAATGCAGAACAATATCTTTAGGTAACTTCCAAGCTTCTCCATATTATTGGGGGATAATGATATTATAAAGATATATTATAGAAAGTATCACATACTTTATTTTCCTTATTGTTTAGACTATCATATGTCTAGTCTATGGTATATATAGAAGATGATGAGAATGTACGTATAGATAATTAGTGAACATTTATAAGCTGCGAAGACAACATACGCAAATATATAATAATTTGATTGGTTGAGAGATACACACGTGTATTGAGACAATTGATGTGATTAGATGAGACATCATAATCAGAAATTCATTGTGCTTGATTAGCCGAAGAAAAATACGGTTATATATTTATCATCTCTACATTATATAGTTAGTTATTAATGTATGCCAATTTATTGTGAGGAAGTTTCGAGGCGTTTGGAGGTCTTAATCAAAGTGTGTTTAAAGTAGGGGCGTGCAAAATAATCGGTAACCGTATTTTAAAACTGTAACCGAAAATTATCCGGTTTAAAATAACCGTAACCGGATTTTTTTGAAAACATAATTCTTTTGAAAACTGGATAATGTTACAGGTTATTTATTTTTCAAAACAGGTTATTTTTGTAACCGGTTTTAATATTTATTTATTTAAATGTTTTAAAATTAAATTAAGTAGGGTTTTCTCTCTTTCAGTCAAAGCCTGTTCGAGTTACTCAAGTGGATAATTTTTATTTATTTATAATTGTTGTACTTTTTGGATTTATGTTTTGGACCAGTATATTTCTTTTTTGGACTCAGTTGTTTTATTGCGATTTATTTTGGACCAATATGTTTTATCGTTGAGATAAACTCTGGTAATATATTAAAAAAACAAAACAAGTTAAGGTTATTGAAGAAGTTAATCAAATTTCGATAACCAAAAATTAGGTTAACCGATTTCCAGTTAACCGGTTTTAAAAACAGGTTAAGGTTATAAAACATGACTAACCGGAATTAGGTTAAAGATACCAAATAGTGAAAAATAAACAGGTTAACCGACCGGTTCCAGCCCTAGTTTAAAGCATTTCCTTTGGTTTAAACTTTATTGGCACTAATGCCTCCTAATTTGAAATTTCTAATTTTCGAAGTAATACTCTTATACTTTCGAAAAAATGAACTTACTTTTAATTTTCGAAACTAAATTGAAACAAGAAATGGGTAGAAAAAACTATTTTGGTATAGAAAGTAAAAAACGGATTATGAAATATTCAATAAATTTGTGTTAGAAGTTTGAATTATTCAATTTTACAAAAATACAGGTACCGTTATTTGTTGCCACATAGAATTGGTGGGCTAGCTATGTCACAGATTATATATATTGTTGCAATAATTATTTGGGGTCGGTTCCACAGCATAAAGTCCAAGTTTGTCAATTATAATTGGAAAAACAAGTATATAGATAAGTAGCCAAATTGATAACGATCACCTATATATAGACATATTTAAAAGTTCTGATGAACACAATGCACTTTTCAAAGTCCATAGTGAACCCACAATTTTTTAAAGCTCACAAGAAAATGCTCACCAAAGACGGTCCGGAAAACATTAAAGCTCAAGAGATTGTCAAAGGTTATGTAATAAAATAAATGTAAATGAATTATTTGTACGATGTAAACGGGCCAGTTTGCTCAACTTAAGAGAATCACCTCGGCCCAACTGGCCGGCCGGGTCACACCGTCTTAAATTAAGATAAATAATATATCTACAATGTGCTTATTTTGCATAAGCTTTGACAGTTTCTTGATTTACAAAGCAAAAATTAGGTTTATGAGTGATAATAGGTTGGATTGTTTTTCTTCCAAATTCATTATAGTTTTGGCTTTTATATAACATTTGACAACTTTTTCATAGAACATTTGTACTATACAACATTTTTTACGGAGGGGAACCAAGTGGCGGATGCGTTGAATCGTTACGCTTTAGCTGCTGAAGATTATGGTTTGAGTTTAAGGTTTAGGTATATTAAGTATATTTAATGTTTCTTCTTGTTAGTTGGTTCATATCTTTTATTAAGTATATTTAATGTTTCATTTTTTTAGCTGGTTCGTATAGTTTGTTATTGAATAAGTTTTGATATTTGAGATATTTTATGTTTGTAAATCTCAAATATAATTATGTAATTCGGTTTTCCTCTGCCATACGTGAGGGAACAATTAATAAAATATAGACGGGGTCACTATGTGAGTGATCTCCGACTATTTCTAAAAAAATATATAACTTTGACGAAAAAGACTTCATGATATATATATGGGTGACAATTTGGGGCCGGACACGAAACACGACTGTTACGACACAATTTTAACGGGTCTGGGTATACTATAAACGGATCTGGATCCAACCGTGTCAAACACGATTAACAAGATTAAATAACGGGTAAACATGGCACAAACAAGATATCACGATGTGACCCAATTAGACACGATTAAGGAGCAAAATGCTGCCTTTTTATATATGTCATTAAGTATTTTAATATTATTATGTATTAACTTTATTTTATCAGTTAATTTCGTGTACCAAAATATGGTACTTTTGCCACGCTAACGATAAAACTATCTGATGTCTGCCACAGACCTTTCAGTTTTATAAGTCAAGCCAAATGATTAAACATTATCCAGACTGTATTTTAATCACGTACGTATCATCCGTTACGGAGCTATCCTGGGGACCATGGACCCGTATCACTTAAGCTCCAACGAACTGCTAGTTGTTCGTCAAACCTCGAACTGATTCCACTATAGACCCGAGGCTGCACTCTTTAGTGATACGGTATATATTATTCCCTTTATAACAGCAGGGTGTCCATTGATACAATCAAATTCGGGTTATTGATCTTTCACTTGATGATCCACACACGAGCAGGCGGTTTCTACCGTTATGCCCCTCATTGCATTTTCATCCTTGACTCAGTCAGTTATATTATGAGTAACCCACTTATGGGTACCTTTCACTTCTCACCACTGACAATGAAGGGAATCATCATCATTCTGAAGAGAGCTGTGTGATGCTCATGTCTATGACCAAGCTACCCTTACTGCTGACTATCATGTTCCCAAAATAATAGTGTTGGGAACAGCAGTAATATTTCGTATTCTTTAACGGTTAAATCAAAGAACAATCAAGCCAGCAGCTTGGACTCAAGATCACTCAGGACTTAGATCGAATATCCATTTGATTATCTACTAGTGACTCAACTCCAAGTTATCAGTGACGGTCTTATATGATAACTTCCGGAGTTTAAGTCAGGTCCAGTCCAGTATGAAGACACTTCATACTTAATGCACTTCTAGTGAGTGTGACACACACAAAATCCAGAATAGGATTATCACTTAGTCACATTAATGACCTTATACGATTAATGGGCTCCCACCCAGTTGATCAGGTCACGGACATTTTAAGTTCATTTATTATGATTATTAATTCTTCCTCACATTGACTCTGTTGTGATAATAATAACATAATTGCATCCTTCATGAACTAAGGAATCAAACATTCTATTTTACTTTGCGTCTCGGTTTGGCAACAGACGGGATGAATCCTTTTGGTAACATGAGTAGTCGCTATAGTGTTTGGCCGGTAATACTTTGCAACTACAATCTCCCTCCGAAGTTGTGTATGAAGCGGAAGTTCTTGATGTTGACTCTTTTAATTTCGGGACCGAGCCAACCAGGAAATGACATCGACGTCTAACTATAATAAAATTATCATAATAAGCATCATCTTTATTCAACGACTTGTCATAATCTTTTTACAAATGGATAAAATATCTTGTTTAAGGACACATATGTCCAACAATATATAACCCGCACATTGCTGCGGGTCAATTACATTTTTTTCTCTAATCAAGAGAAATTTGATAGGTTAGTTTTTTTTTTTCCTATAGTTTTAAAGTAATCTAACATATTTCTTGTGCCATTATTCAATCATTTTTATTATTAGTTACATGATATCTACGTGTAATTGGATAAAAAGAGTCTGTCTACGTGGGATACTTCTATCCCATCTTAAAGAAATACATTATTTACATTCGATTACAAATATTTTTACAGTACTGATTTTCAAAATGAAGTGTATACATATTTATATATGTACATATTGAAGAGAATATTTATATAGTTTATGCGCATAAAGTCATCATTCAAATTGTATTTCCACTTGCTCTTGTTGTATGTTACCTGTCTGACCAGAAATATTAATTAGTTCATAAAAGTTGCGAGGAAAAAATATTCAGTTAGATATATATATATATATATATATATATATATATATATATATATTCTAGTATTAATTAGTATTAATGCATTTTAGATTTTGGTGCTTGGATAATTTAACTCAAGATTATTAATCTAATTATTGAGTTTTTTTAATGTTAATTGCATAAGATTATTAATGTATATGCAATTAGATACATTATGCATGCTAATGTCTAATGTGTATAATTAATTTCACAGAATGATCCTAGTAAATTACTTTTTTTATACAATAATTTTTAAGTATGTGAACTAAAAGTACTTTCTCTGCATATATCTATTGGCTATAGTGAAGGTTGATTAAGTTCTTGTTTCAAAAACCGGTTTTGAGCCGTATCGTATTGTTGTGGCAATATGTTTCCTTAGAACTATTAATATAACCAAAAAAGTTGGAAACAACTACAAACCTAAATACATGTAGTGAATTCAACTGACTCCTGCACAACTTCATTGACTTGCTCAACTTTACAGAGGATCAAAAAGTACAGAACGTAAGTATGTTACGGAGATGATTAAAATATATGTATATACATTATTTCAAAGAGATATAATGTATAATAGAAGTTGCATAGGACTATCCTCTTATAGAATCTGTGAAGTTCTATGTCATGATTGACGTGTTTTTATATGTTTTAAAAGTACTTCAATTTGCTCGGCTGACTTTTGCAATTATAAAATTATATTCATATAAGTTGTCAATTCTTCTAAGTATCACAAATTATTCGAATTATATTTGTAAAAAAATTAGTGTGAGATTGTAAAAACGTATCTTTCAAAATATGTAATATTTTAGTATGTTGGAATGCATCACAGAAAATCCAAAATGAGATATTTTAACCTAAATTCAGTAACGGCTAGTCAAGAAAAAATTTAGTCATAATCTTTTATTGCATATTTTGTTTATAAAATATGAGGCTGCTTTCACATACACTAAAATAATAAATAAATAAAAAAGAATAATATTGAAGTATAAATAAGGGAATGATATTAAAGTATAAATAGAGCAATGTGCATGTGAAAGTACTTTTTTTTGAAGTTGATGCATAGCTTGTGTTTAATTTTTGGTTCTTCATCTTTTCTTGCCAAAATCTACCATGTTTCTAAATTTTATACTTTCTCAGACATATACATGTACGTACATACATTTTTACATCCTTATTTTCAAAAAGAGTGACACTTGCAAAAAAAAAAGCCATTATTTCTTTTTTTCTTCTTACGTTCATGTTTGTCACTTTAATTTACAATGTAAAGAGAAAGACATAAGTAATTTACTATATGTATTTGTAGTATTTTTTTCCCTTATATTTCATAACTAATAAATATTTACCTGATTTTTTTTGCTTTACAAATGATGATGTTGTTTCTATTTCGGGACTGCGTCATAAAAAAGTTAAGTCAATGAGTACTGAAGATTGAAATAAAAATTTTAAAAATGTATTACCTCATACTATTCGCCTTGATGTGGGAATTTTTTGGACTGGAATTGGAGTGGATGAAACTGGGGAGCTCAGTTGTGGCTATAAGCTCATCTTCAAATGTTTTAGAGACAATGATACTCGTGGATGCTCTGTAAGTCAAATAAAGTTGGAAGATTGATTGTGGCCTTTAAGACGTTCGATAGATGGGGGTGTCATAATTTGATCATTGTAATATTCATCTTATGTTAGCATGGCACACATTTTTTGTATCGGAATTTGAACAGTCTTTCAAAAAATGGTTATTTTGTTTCTTCGATGTCATCTTCGATTTGAGTTCTTAGCTTGTACCTATATTATGGATATATTCATCGATACATTGAAGTTGAGTTTCATTTCTATTTGATCTAATAATTATGTATAATTGGTATATGCCACAATACTGGGAGACTTCGTAGATATGTGTGATCATCATACCACCATGTTGTTCCTGAAGGCTTAACCATTTTCTTGCAAGCAGGGCATGCATCGTAATACCAACCTGGTGTTGTATGAAAATTTGTGATTGTAGCTTTGACTGTGTAGTGACCACTCGGTAAATTATGAAATATGTTTGTTAGAATAAAAAAATATAAGCAGAGCTTGGTTACATTATATATGACTTACCAGATCAATATTTTTAAGTTCCCTAATTTTCTTTATATTTTTTGTTTTTAGCTCCTATTAGACTGCTTTCATGGCTGGTAGAAGCTCATATTTTTTCATCTTGTAAGGAAATCTATATGTGAACAAAAAACCATAATAATGGTATTAGTTATGTAATTCTAATTAATATTAATGGGACGTGTTTACAACTAGTTATTCAATATGATTTCTTTCAAATAAGAGTAAATTATGTACCTTGTTTTTAAAGTTTGAGTCTCTGGTAAACTTGGATCTACATATTATACTGTAGCAGATATGCTTGCAATGTATGGGTTTCATGTACAGTAATTTAGTGGAAACTTATAAATATATAAATATATATGTATTAATATATACATATTTTTAAGAAAAAAGTTAGTGAAAATTGAAAATGTACCTAAGTATTGTTTGACTAACATTCCTGCAAAGACTACGACTATTGTTTCAGTTGTTTATTTATTAATTTCTTCATCAAAGTCATTTGCTTGTATCCCTGAGATGTGAATTGTAAGTTGTCGCTTCTATAGAATACATGTAATTTATAAATAAATTTAGAAACCAATCATAAGTATATAGGTTGAATATCATTTATGGATTTAAAATAGCTCTAAAATGTTTTACATGATGTTTTGGATATTCACCGTTTTCCTTGGTGTGATCCTATTGTTGAAAAATTATTGTTCAACAAGGTGTGCGCTAGTTAGAACTATAATGACATCTGCATGTAAGTACTTGCAACTCCCAACAAGTTGAACTCTTATATAAAAAAAAGAGTACTTATATGAAAAGTAATCACATTTAACACGGGATATTACATGTTAGAATACTATTTTCTTGGATTCTTTCTGGAAGATGTTCATAGTCAACAAAATTAAACTTGTGAAGTGGAATTGTTGGGACTTCTTCACTAATAACCGCGAATGTTGCTGCTCTTATAAATTGTAACATCGCATTGTGAGGAACGACTCTGATTTTGAACTTGCTCTAATCAATAAAGTGTTGGAAATATATTTAATTTGCCCCCTATTCAGATGGTAGTCTCATTTCACTGATATTATGAATGTCTTTCCTTCTAAGAATATACAACTTATTAATGATAGTCTTATCATGAGATATTGTAAAAAACATGTTTCATCCCAAAGTTCTATACACGTTTTACAATTATACAACGTTATCGGACAGAGTCTATTGTGTGAGGAGGTTTTACTTGCATAAGTTAGGAACTTAAATGTATATGTGGTTAGATTAGAATGTGGGAATTTTTAATTGGTAAAAGCATTTAGTGAACTCAAATCACTATAGGTGATGATCTTCTACCGGATCAGGTACTGGTCCCGCACCTTTGAGAGTCACTAGGTATTGGAGTGTCTCCATAATGTATGGACAAACTTAACACCCGAAATCATCAAGTAAGACCGCCACTCAAGAAAGTAAGACTAAGTCGCATAGATGATCAGATGGAATCGGTTGATTTCCTGAGCATCATGAACTTATACGGATCAACTTATATGGTCTTTGATTTGATCGTTACGGAATACATTGGTATCTTAATCACTTCCATTTTGGGATCAGAAGGTTAACCAGGATAGGTTGCATGAATGCAGATATGGATAACAAGTTTATGATTTTCTTTATTATGTTTCGAGAGAAACAAACAAGACTCATGTATAACTCATTGACGTAATAAACCAATAAGTGACTAATTTGTAAGAATCATATAATAAAGATACTGTCATCATAAGGGCTGTACGGTAGCTAGTACCCTTTGATGAGAATCATAATTACAAAAACCAAGATAACCAGAATCTAATTGTATCGATGGACTCTTGTGTCAGGATTATATTAATATTATTATTCAATAGTTCATTCAACTTCGGGCTATAATGGAATGTAACCGATGTTTTATAAAACATTTTCATTTCACCTAAGCTTGAATAATATGTCCATTAGTCCCCTTTGTAACTCCATAAGAGTTAAGCTGCATTAAATATTCACTTATTGAATATAGGGTGGATCTAATTAGACTAGATTCGGGACTTAGGTCACGAAATGTCTATTTATCCTAAGTGGCAAAAGTACCAAAGTTTTGGTACAAGTGAAAATTGATATAATGGAATTTGACCCCTGGACAATCAGATTATTGTGGGAAATTATATTCTAAGAATTTATCATATTGAATCGTATCATTCTAATGTACAGAGAGAAAGTTATGGCCGAAACGGTAATCCCGGGAAACCCGGATTAGGGTCCGTTAAGGGGCTGCGAATTTCATGATAAATTAAATACATGATTTATATCCAGGGTACATAATTAATAAATATATTTTTAATTATTGGATTTAATTATTTATATTTATTAATACATAATTCTAATTAAAAAGATTTATATTTGATTTGGTTTAAACCCTTAATTCGATTTTTGAATTTACTATGATTTTCAAATTCATATAATATATATTTATTATGTATTAATTACAATATTAGGGAGATATAATCTTGGAAGATTTGATTCCAGAAAAGATTTATTATCTTATCTTTAGATTTAAATCTTTCTTGAAAAGATTTAATTAGATTTAATATTATTCATTATTTTTTAAAGATAATGAGTAAATATCTTTAGTTGGTTAAGATTTGGTTTATGCCTATAAATAGGCTAGAAATAAAATCGGAAATTATAATCTCCCACACATTCTCATAAATTCGAATTCTCCATTCTCTCTCTCTCGGCGATTTTGTTATCTGTACCAGAGAGAAAATTCGATCCCGATCAAGCTTGAGGATTTCGTGATCATCCCTGGAGCCCACACATCCCGGCCGTCGAACTATGGAGCATACATCGGAAGGCTATTGGGAGAAATCAGTACTCATGAATTCGCAAGAAGCTTTTTCAGAATAAGATAACGCAGCGACAACAACCGAATTAAGGTACGTGTTTATTTATTGATTAGATAATTGTCTATTTTCTCAAACCTAATACCGAAATCATATTAAGATTGAATTGATTATTTGTTTGATAAAATCGTAACAATAAGATCAAGACTAGTTAAGTAATCATTAGATTTCGTAAACCGGATATAATAGTGGGAACTGTGGAATGGGACACAATTTCAGGTTCACCCCATAATGAAAAAAGTTTAAAATACGCGTTCACTTAATTAGGTAATGATTATTCTGCAGCTAAACTTTTGTTATACAGTCTCTATCATTTTAGACCGGTTAGCTGAGATTGAACAACCAAGAAGCTGTATCAGATCGATATCGATACCAACATAAAGAACTTTATTATTTCATAGACAGTCCTTGTTTGTAATTTTGTTGCAACAATATCTATATCTCGAGTGCATGTTTGTAATTTTGTTGCAACAATGTCTATGTCTCGAGCCCGAACAGTTGCATGTATGGTTTCATGCTATCAATAATTGAGGAAACGAAGATAAGTAAGCAAGGTTTGAAGCATAATATTTTGATAATTGTACATACAAGCATGTACTTACGTCTTTGTCAACCAGAATATTATCGTTATTCATAACTCGGTTCTACAAATTCTGGCGATGATTGTATCGCAATGTTGGTTTAATGTTATAGATCTGATTAGTGTTTCGATAATCTGTTATTAAAAGAATATGTGATGTTATACATGTGATACCTAATTACTGCAGAGTATAGGGTTTTATTTAACGTTTTGGATATAAAAAATATTGTTCGTAAACAATATTTTTTATATGATTTGGATATTTTTCTTAAACAACCCACTTGGTGACTTGAGTCCTTATTAAGCAACATATAATTGACCATGAGTAAAAAAGTTTTAAGACATTTATCAAACGATTCTCGTACTTCCTTATAACTACTGGCATAACCAAAATAATCTAGCTAAAAAGTCACAAACCTGAACACTTATCTTTTTTTGTTCTCTACAATTTCTTCTTTGATTCATATTGTTAAATTTAATAGAACTAAATGCTAATTTTTGTTTGAACATTGAATAAGAATATTTTCTCATTACATTAGAATTTACTTATGATGTTCGTTGTTTATATCGTTTTATATATTTTCTACTATTTTTATATTCATGTGAGATTATTTCGTAATGAACAAACAACTGTGTCTTCATCATTTAATAGAATAGCAATAGAAAATTGATCACAAAAATGCTTATATTACATTGAGGAAATTTATAGAACAATATAGTTTGATCAGTTCCAAAATTACAAAATAATATACTTTGTCATATTTTCATCTCATTAACCATAATAAAAAGCGATGTAAAAGTCTATTAATCCCAAACACCCAACAATTCAAGCTAAGAATACGAAGGCAACAAACATTCACATAGAAAAAGAGACAGAAACAAAGAAAAAGAATTAACTCTTGAAAGTCTTAAAGAGAAGAACAACTTACGTGAGAAACAGAGAAAAACGTGAGGTAGAGGAAAAAGAAAGAAAGTGATGTTGGACATATGTGTCCTTAAACAAGATATTTATCCATTTGTAAAAGATTATAACAAGTCGTTGAATAAAGATGGTACTTATTATGATAATCTTATTATAGTTTCTGTAGAGTAAAATAGAATGTTTGATTCCTTAGTTCATAAAGGATGCAATTATGTTATTATTATCACAACAGAGTCATGTGAGGAAGAATTAATAAGCATAATAAATGAACTTAAAATGTCCGTGACCTGATTAACTGGTGGGAGCCCATTAATCAGTAAGGTCATTAATGTGACTAAAGTGACAATCCTATTCTGGATTATGTGTGTGTCACACTCACTAGAAGTGCATTAAGTATGAAGCGTCTTCATACTGGACTGGACCTGACTTAAACTCGAGAAGTTGTCATATAAGACCGCCACTGACAACTTGTAGTTGAGTCGCAAAATGATGATAAAATGGATATTAGTTCTAAGTCCTGAGTGATCATGAGTCCAAGCTGCTAGCTTGATTGTTCTTTGATTTAACCGTTAAATAACACAAGATATTATTTTGGGGACATGATAGTCAGTAGTAAGGATTGCTTGATCATAGACATGGGCATCACACAGCTCTCTTCAGAGTCATGATGATTCCCTTGGTTGTCAGTGGTGAGAAGTGAGAGGTACCCGTGCGCAACTTATGAATCGAAACCGTAAGTGGGTTACTCATAATAATACTGGCTGAGTCAAGGATGAAAATGCATTGAGGGGCATTACGGTAAAAATTGCCTGCTTATGTGTGGGTCATCAAGTGAAAGAACAATAATCGGTATTTGATTGAATCTAATGGACACCCTGCTGTTATAAGGGAATAATATATACCGTATCACTAAAGAGTGCAGCCTCGGGTCTATAGTGGAATCACTTCGAGGTTTGACGAACAACTAGCAGTTCGTTGGAGCTTAAGTGATACGGGTGCATGGTCCCCAGGATAGCTCCGTAATGGATGATACGTACGTGATTAAAATACATTCTGCATAATGTTTAATCATTTGGCTCGACTTATAAAACTGACAAGTCTGTGTCAGACGTCAGATAGTTTTATCGACAGCGTGGCAAAAGTATCATATTTTGGTACACGGAATTAACTGATAGAAAGAAAGTTAGAATTTAGATTTTCTATCAGCAGAATGTTGTTCTAAATTAAATTCTAAGCAACTTTGCTTTTTGAACCAAGTCATTCTGACTTACGGTTAGTGATTTATGGATTTTTTAAGTTTATGACTCGGTTCGATAAACTATGAAATTAAATCACATGTCACGAATTTAAATGATGGTGTTGCACCATGACATTTAATGTGTGATAAATAGATCAGGCTTTATTAATATAATTTAATTATTTGGATTTATTTATTAATATCTTATTAATAATTAATCAATAATTAAAGGATTTATATTAATAAATAAATATTATATTTATATATTGTTTTATGTGTATATTCGAATTAGGGTTTGGAGATAACAAACCCTAGCTAAATTCGAATCACTGAATTGAAGATTTTATTTTTGCGGCATAAGTACCTGAAGTTTGGTATTTTGGCAAAAACCCTAAAATCAATTTAATCCATTGGATCGGTTATGATTTAGTATCAACCGTTGGATTGAGATAATTGATTTGAACCCTAATGCAAATCGAAATTGAAACTTGGTGAGCAAGTTTAAGTATTTCGAATTGGCTTGATTAATTATGTCTGTTGGATCGGTTTTGAGATTTTATCTTTAAACCATCGGATTAGAAATTAATTAATATTATATATATGATATTAAATTCGAATAAATTTGAGATAAGAGTTCGAATTAGGGTTTTGTAAAACCCTAGGGTATTTGACTTTATCCCTAATTGATTTGATCCATTGGATTGGTTTAAGATTTATTTTTAACCATTGGATCTAGATATTCATTATCAAATTCGAATTTAAATATATATATATATATAATATAATTCCAAAATATATGATATGATGATAAGATTAAATATTTTAATCTTATCTTGTATTATTTAATTAATTAAATCCCTGATTAATTATATCCACTGGATCTAGATGAGATTGAATCTGGATCATTGGATTGGAATAATTATTTATATTTAATTAAAAGAATTCAAAAATTGGGAGGGAAAATCTCCAAATCGGTTACAGCTTGAGCCTATAAATAGGAAGCTCATTCTACACATTACACACACCTCTCCCCAGAGCAAAAACTCGAGCTCTCCCTCTCTCTCTAGGGTCTGCGAGTTTTCTGCTTCTGATCTCTCTTCTGGTTCGGCTTAGGAGATATTTTTCTCCGGTAGCTTTAAAAGAACCGTCAGTTAAATTTTGCGACGGAGTCCTGCCAGCGAAGCCCACGCTTCGGTAGCGAGGAATCCAGGAGAATATCCCGGAAGATCACGGGAGTTTCCCTCAGCACCGGCGGAGCCCTGCCCAAGTCAGAACGCGCAGCCAGAATCATCAGTTGAGGTACGGCCTTATGCATTGGGTAAATAAATGCAACCATTTACTGCTTTCTATTTGTTTCCTATTCAACTAGATTATTAATAATGAATATGAAAAATATTAGATTCGAAATATTTATCAGATCTGTTTTTTGTTACCCGATATCCGTGTCGTCGGTCCGAGAACAAGATTCCCGCTTTAAAATTAATTTTTAAATGTTATCGGGACGCAGCGGAGGCTATTATCGTGGTAAGGAAGTCGACTTGATACCACCGATTTCCAACAAGTGAAACATGGGAGATTAATTTGCCCCCACTTAAACCAACGTACCTACACCGGCGGAGATTCAAGCGTGTGTCTTGGACTGTTGATCCAAGAATTCCGTTTCAGCCAACGTCAATGTACATAAACAAAAGTAACTACTTTATCGGTTAGAAAATATATTAACAACAAAAATTTTGTTTGTTGAGGGAAAAAAGTGTCTCAAACAATCACAACAATACACATCACAACGTTGTTTTTATGTTTTCTGGGGAAGAGAGGGTTGTTAGCTTCTAGTTATATCGTTGTGATATTTCATGAAGAAGATGACAAGAAACCAAAAAGAAATAAAGAGAATATTCAAGAATTTTTACTACATTTCATTGAATAAACAGTATTCATTTCATTTCTTGTACAAAAAATGGGGTTCGATACTTAAGTACAAGCTTTCTCTCAAGAGTAAAAAAAATGGAGAGAAAACTAATGTTCAGAGGTTGATGATAATGAAAATCTCTAGGATTTTTCCTAATGACGTATTCTCTATTAATGGGGATTGATTACAAAAGATAACCATAATCTTCTGATCCTTGTGGTCCTCGGTAGTTGCTCAACAAGGGAGGTAGTGTCCATACTGGCAAGACTTAGCTCAACTTAATGTCTAGGACGTCTTAGCAGGTTCTTTTTATGGTCTTCGCGTGGTGATTCTGTTTGAGTGTTAAACTTTCTTGTCAGCTTTGTTACCAGCTCGTTGGTCATTCGCATTCGGTTCCAGCTTGTTGGTCATTTAGCTTCTATACAAACTCGCCGGTCATTTGGCACCAGATCGCCAGTCACTCCTCCTTGGCGTCAGTTTGCTGATTTCTCATCACTTTTACAAAAAAATAGAGTGAAATAATACAAATAGTTAGCCCCATATTCTATTGAGTATGTAATACTTGGTCAATTTTTTTTATTGAAATGACCATGCGGTCATTCTAGTTCGTTCATTTATCAGTTTTTTTGTTTTATTCCAATGACAATCGTTACGTTAACGCACTACGTATCGCCCTCGCGAAAATTTTGCATCCATATTGCAAAACTCGAATATGGAACTTCTAATGTAAAAAAAAAAATTATCAACACCCAAACACATTCGTATCATATTCAAACTGTGAAGTCGCCTTACACGTTATTATAGTTTAATATATTAGTATGAAGTTCACATAAGACATAATCGCCATTGTCCTTGCCTTTTCTCATGGTTTGATTGGTAATCAGACTTTAATCTCCTATGTTATTACCCATTCGTCCTTCTTCCCACCTAAGATCGAACGAGCATGATTTGAATATTTCTTTCTCTCCTCTTTCATGAATAAATTGGTGACAATGGCGAACATCGAGAGTTTGGCAAGAGAATCTTCAATCATCTTTGTGGAAAGGAAATTCTAAAACCACGTTTGACTTTAAAAAGTTTTCCCACGTTTGATTTTTTGTGGCCCACGTGGAACAGAAATTCTTTAGCTACTTTTGAGTTTAAACAACCTCCCAACAACTTTTTATCCGAATTGCAATCACGTTTTACTTTATCCAAAAAGTTGGCCCACGTTTGAGTTTTTGTGGACGTCGTTCACATAGAGCCTCAAATGTGAGAATTTTATTTTCGTCCATCCATGAACGCAATACACGCGTTCAAACATGAGCGTGAAGAAAGGAAGACGTCTCTTCATGCACGGGATGTCTGTAATTAATTTAGAGTATAAATGGTTGAGATTTGGATAAAAAGTGGTTCGAATAATTAAAGTTAAAAAATCTTGAAAAAAAAGCGAGTAAAAATAAAATAAATTTAAATGTGGTATTAATGCCGCAAAAAAGTTGGTAAGAAACCAACCGCTGCTAGCTTTACCTCTTGCCACGCGTCAGCGTTTTGCACATATCGCGAGTAGCTCATCTCATCGTACACGAGTAGCCAGCTCGGAGGATGCGTCAGTACATGTACCTTGTTCCCGTTCTCGGTTTCCACGCTTCCATTTGTACGCGTATGCTTTGGAAAGCTTGACCGACCACCTTGAAGACCCATCTCCCTGATTTGATGACCAATGCCAACAATCCTAATTTTAGGGATTCTCGACTTTCTCTTCCTTTTCCTACTTAAAATGGTCTAGCTCCTGATCTTGATAGATATTGGCCTAGCATAATTGATTCAAAACTCGTTGAGGATGCTTTTGGCCATGCTTGTTAATGCTACCGAACGTCGCGTGCCTCTTTCTGCCAGTGACCTTAATTATCTTTTTTTGGATGAATATAATTAGGAATGAAGGTAGGTACTTTGTTTCACACTGCCACGCGCCTAAATATCATTGTTGGTTACCCACCTATAGAACGAATTAGGTCGACTCTTTTTTTTTAAAAAATTGATTAGGCGATGTGGTATACCACCATATAATTTAAGAGCGTTTACATCGGCCATTTACTTTTTGAAACATTTTTCTACAGAAATTGATTTTATTTTATTATTATAGACCGCACTTTTGATTTATCGATGGTGGAGGTTGACGAAGCTGACTCTCGGATTTCTGAAAACGATTTAGAGAAAGCCAACGAAGTAACTCCTCGACCAAACAAGATTAGCTAAGTTAGGCCTGTGTTTCAAACATTGTTATTGGTCCACGATAAGTTCAACTCGTGATGCTGATCTAGTGTGCAGTTTGGATCCGAAACTGCCGCATTTTCTAGAGCTTTCCTTATGCTAGGTTTGGAGCGTCTTGACTTTCTCTCATTGACGAGGAGACTATAATTACTCTACATACTTTTTCTCTAATGCGTAAGTCTCCTGCTTCTTTTGATTGTAATAAGGAAGATGGGGATGTTCGAGCCATCCCGACGTCTGAAAAAGAGGTGAGGGTAGAAGTGATCGATTTGGTTCAGGCATCTTGAAGTTCCACTAGGCCGCTTACACCATGTGTCTTTGATGGTCGGGAATAACAAAGGGAGTCTTTAAAGGCTAAGATCGAAGCGGATGAACCTGATTTAGGTGGTACAAATTCTGGTCTTGCGGCGAAGGATATTGAAACTCTTATTTCTGATATGATTCGTCAGTATGGTTCGAACACAGAGTTGATGGCTTTATTGATCCACAATCCCCCGACGACAAGCTATGAGGAATTTTTGGCCACTAATTTATCGACCATTGGTGGCCTTGCCAGCTTGTGATACGACTTCTTTATTTTTGGACTTTGTTTTATGGTTCTTCTTGTAAGGTTGTTATGTCTTTGTTCTTTACTGCTTTAATTTTGGTTTGTAATATTCAGTTACTTTTTACTTGGCCGAACTTGTTTCTTTTCTATTATTTTGAATGATATACTAAAAAAATACGACCTTTCGAATGTACAATCATACTTAGTGCTCGTTCTTCTGAATATTTGAAATTAAGATATTACAGATAGAATTGAGTGTACCGGCCTTTCTGTACCTCCTTGTCCAAGGACTTTATTTAAATAATGTATTTCAGATGTGTTGGATATTTCTGCCTTCCTAGTACCTCACGGCATGAAATGTCGTTTAATAAATGGATATGGAAGAAGTGATATGTACCAGCCTTCCTGGTACCTCTCTCATATGAAATTTTGGTTAACACATGAATGTCGAAGAAGTGGGGTGTATCAGCTTTCCTGGGGCCTCCTTGATGTAATTTTTTTAGACTAAGTAAATATAGTGGAAGTTGAGCAGACAAATCTCTATGGTTCCTCTTTGACATGTAAGTTGTTTAAATATAAACGTCAAAGGATTTACGTGCACCAGCCTTCTCGGTACCTCCTTGACACGCAATTTGTATAGATATGAATGTCAGAAGTTGCGTGTACCAGTCTTCTTAGTACCTCATTGACATGTAGGTTGTGTAAAATTGAATGTCAAAGGAGTTGGGTGTACCATCCGTCCTGGTACCTCATTGACATGTAAGTTAAAAAAATGAGTATCCAAGGAGTTGGGTGTAACATCCTTCCTTGTACCTCATTGACATGTAAGTTAAGAAAATGAGTGTCCAAGGAGTTGGGTATACCAACCTTCCTGGTACTTTCTCGACATGAAATTTGTTTGAAAATGAACGTCAAAGGAGTTGGTTGTCTAGCCGTTAATGTAACGTCCTCGACATTAATGTAACATCATATTGCAGCTTGCAGCGACATATTCTCTCAAGAGTAATCGCAGCTTGCAGCGACAGATTCTCTCAAGAGTACTGGTGACCGATATTGGAGCCACAATCTGTTCGTAAAACAAATCCTCGAAAGAGGTGTCGAAGGCGTTCATCAGAATCGTTTGAAGGCTATAGCCTGACAGTCGACTTCTGCAGGCGCAGCTTATTGTGCTCGACATACTCAAGAGAGGTGGTGTTCTATAGATGAGCTATCATCGGAGCATCATCATTGGATTCAAGATCGGACTGTAACCAGTTTCAGCTTCGGGGGAGTTCCCGTACTTTAGTTGTTTTTACATTTGAATGATTGTAAAAAAATATTGTAATCCTGTTTATAGTGGTTAATCTGGGAGACCCGCGACCCCGCAGGGTAGATAAGTATCAAAGTGCGTAACAAAAACATCGCGTGTTCCTTACATTTACAGCTTACTCGTTAAGTAGCTATAGCTCACTATACGCAAACTAGGGAAAACTGATCTTACAATAATATGTCGACTTATATAAATTTTACTTTATATGAAATATCGTACTTAATGTAGATCCGCTATATAAGAAAAACTATAAACACACACTTTGCAAGCAAAAGCTCGACATTCTTTTTTCATTCAATATATATCTCCCAAACCTTTCTTCATTCGTGCAATATATAGTCCACTAATAAAATTCAAATCGTTCTAGTTACTTGCTGAGAATAAGTAGCAAAATTAAAATATAGCTAATTAAAATATGATATTGATACTTAAAATCATGCAACTAAATAATAAAGATAAATGAAGGGAATAAAAAAGTAAATTATGACGAATCATCCACGATTAGTCAACGTGAGAGGCATTATATTGAGCTATTAGGTTATCTTCCATGCTTCTTACTCCCCTATAATTTATTATAATTTTTTTTAATTGAATAGTTCTTTTATTTTATTTTTGACACTAAAATTCATTATAGATTTTTTTCGTGCCTCAATATGTAATTAAAAAATTGGGATTTTAGTTCTTGTGTGGTTCAGGATTTAAAAAAAAAAAGGAATTTTCCACTTCGGGATGATAAGGCTATTTTGGTGTCTTGTTTTTTTTTTTTTTAATCCAATAATCATGATAAAACAAAAGAAGCTAAAATCTTGATTCTAGGTCCGGTCTCACACCCAAATAGAACATACTTTTTTAAAATATTATTAGCAACGTAGCGATCCAGACACTTTTTGTTCGTCACATGAGAGAGAACGAAAGTTACGTGTTCTCGATTATCATGTCTTATATTGATATCGAGCTACATAAGAATTTATTATAGAAGACTATTCACAATAATATTGAAGTCTTCCATGCTCACCACCCCATCTCCATCCATGTCCATCGACCCAACAATCTCTTCACACTCCTCCAACCCCAAACCTAACCCTAGGCTCCCCATAACCTGGAACAAATCTTCCCCACTTACCCCCGTGCCGCCCGAGAGGGCCTCGGCCGCGTCTTCCAGGACATCACCGAGCTCCCCTAGGTCGATATCCTTCGTGTTCATCGCCAGAAACTCCTCGAGGCTGAGAAGACCGTCTCTGCCGATCATCGCAGTCACCTCCTGCTCGGTGATGTTGTACCCCAGCGAGCTCATGAGCGCTCTCAGCTCTGCGCTGGTGATCGAGCCGTTGCTGTCGGAGTCGAAGGCTCGGAAAGCCTCGACAAGGCCGTGGACATGGCTCAGCGTCTCGGTGTGCGCCGAGAAGGTCAACCTTGCCTGAGCCATGTTCTTTGTTTCTGATGATTCGTTCGGAAGTGTTAGGGTCGATCTATATATATAGAGGAACGAACAAGGGCACTATAGTTATTCTCTTTGGCCCATGGATGGTGAAGTTAAGGTGATCAGAGAAGATAATATTTAGATTCATATTCTTTTAATGCTTTTTAGAGTGGGCATTTGATTCTCTTGTGACTTTTCTCTTTGTACGCAACGCAAGCTAGTTGCTCTTCAAAATCTGATTACTGTACATATATATATATATGCATATATACATATATTATATCTAGCTAATGTTAGCTTCAAATGATAACATTCAAAAGAACATGAAACAAATTGGGCTGTTTTGGAACAAAAAATATTCTTATGGATCTCATTTTGTGCTCCATTTAAGTATTGTTTCGATTTTTTTAATCGACGCTCTTCACTTTCAACTCTAGAAAAATATATATCCACTCTAAAGATATGCTTCTAGTTTTAAACGCCCCGGCTGCTTAATATAATCGACAATTGTCCCTACAGGCAAACACGAGTCTTTTCAGCGTGCTTTGTCCTCACTCGCACTATTCCCGAGAAATTTCCCAGGAGGTCAGCCATCCCAGGTCGCTCCGAAGCCAAGCACGCTTAACTTTGGAGTTCCTATGAACGAGTTACCAAAAAGAAGGTGCATCTTGTTGACATAGGTAGTACTAATCAACCTCTTCGACCATACAATCTCATACTTGTATGCTCTCTGATAATCGTGCAGTCTCATTCCTGCACAGTCTTAGAAATGTCTCATCAGCACATCCTCTTGCCCAGGCGATGTGGGACTGCACAGCTTACCCGTACCCGTTCTTGCCCTCGTGGCTTACGGGGTTAGTGACTGTCACATTTATACTTCTAAAATATATCAATTTATGTGTAAACTAATTATAATGCATTAATTTCGTCTTATTACGCAGTATTTTATTTTTTATTAATTTATAGATGCAAGAAGGAACATTGAAAACTTTGCATGAACATTCCGAATTGCCCCGGTTAAAGTCGAACAACTACAAACTTTCAGCGGCGCACTTACGGCACTGCGACACATTTGGTAACAAGAAATTGAAAATCTTAAATTTCCAACAAATTGAAAATATCAAAAAAAATTATACAAGAAAATCCCTCGAATATTAACCTAGTTAGTTTAATTACAAATTAAGGGCTCCACTTATTCTACTGTAGTTTCTTGGCTTATATGACAGGGAGATTATATTGTCGTTTTTTATGTTTGTCCCACAAAAAAACGTTAGAAGGATAAATTATAATGGCATGAAGACAGGACAACGTTGTTCGGTTGTAAACAGTAAAGAGTAAATAAAGAAAAGCTTTGTCGTATAACGACATGAAGAAATAAAGCGACAATCAAAGGATAAACGACGTTGATGTGGTAGTATGTCGGACAGAAACCAAAACAATGAAAGAGCCAAATAAATTAATTTGTTGGAGGTATAAATTACTGATGTTAAGCTAAGGTCGGGACATTATAAAAATATTATTTAATCGAGGTAATTAATTTATTGAGTACTATAATTTAACGAAGTTCTGCTGTTGTTGAGGTACGATTTCGTCCATGTCAATTTACATTGATACGGCGGAATCTATCTTGTCATTTCTGTAAATTAGCTTTGATTAAAGAAGCCCAATACCAAAATATAGGCCCGTTAGCAAAGTTCAAAGGAGGTCAACCAAAGGAGAAGTCAAGAGTCAAAGGGAAAACATAGAGAGGCCCATCGACCAACAAAGAAGACAAGCAACGGAGATGATTACAGAGGAGAATAGTGGAGATCGTCGATGAGGAGGCGTCTATCGGCAAAGCCTCGCAGATGAAGCTTCATCGATGAAACCTCGTCGATGCACTAGGGAGGCCAAACCAATAAAGAGCAAAAGAAAAGAGCTTAGTGATAAAGACCCTTTGTGCAACGAGACCAGCAACAAATAACGAGGCAAAGACAACATGGAGCAATTAATGCAGCGCCAACGGCGCCTTGGGATTAATAATGGTAGTTACAAAAATGATTGCTATGTAATTAACGCAATTATGAGGGAATAAACGCAAATTGTAACCGACCATTTATGAGATTGGATCACTAGTACAAAAATTTGATTCGACTACACTTAAAAAGTGTAGTAAAAGAGTTTCAACTACACTTCTTATGTGTCGTTGGATCCATCATCGTATAATATTCGACTAAGGAAAATCATCCATAGTCGGAAGTATGATTGGACGACACTTATTTCTCGTAGTGGGAAGTTATACTACACTTGTTGGACTATAAAAAAAATTAAAAATAATATTTTTTTCCGTTCGAAAATTAGATTTTATAAAACTTCATTGGACTATTGTAGCTATTAAAACACAATCATCAATCTCTCAGTCAAATAAATTAATAATTCCCATTTTATTGATTCAAAGTGGCTAAGGAATGGTATCAAACGTCAAAATAACAATGATCACCTTCTATAATATGAAGAGTGTTAATAAAATATTTTACATAAACATTCAAAGATAAGATAAAAATAACATACTCAATACATTGAGTGAAACTAGTTAATCACCCAAACAACTATACTTTAACACAATACGTAGCTCTAATCTAATTTCACATTTCTAAATTTTATCAAAAAAATACTAAATAGAAGGTTGATACATAATCAAACTGATAACGCCTGCATTTAAAATAAGTCCAAACACACTTCATATGTAAGCAAAATAAAACAAATATGCAGTAACCAAAGACTATTAATTTTATCTTGCAGTAATCAAGATCCTTGATTATGAAGCTCGATAAATAGTGAACTAAAAGACGTAAGAGGAGATCATAAGATACTTAATAAGAAATAGAATACACTCACACCAAAATTCTCTAGCATCTTATTCTCTTCAAACTCATTTTTTTTACGTGATTAAGTTTTAACGGAAAGACCCGAGTTCTAGGTAACTTAAAAGAGAAATTACATCAATCGTGATTATTTGACTGCTGCAGGGATTTTTCACCTATAGTAAAGTATAACCGAATACATGCCATAAACACCATGATTAAAGCGAATCAAGACAATAAAAATGTGAGCCTAAGAATAGAAGTTGACTAAGTCTCCGGAAGCTTTAGATTTGAGGCTCGAGATAATGGAATTCGGCCAAAATACCTAAACTCCATGGCAAATCTTAAATAACTAGCTTCCTTCAAAATTGTTGTCGGCGATTGTACCATATAAGTAACTTAAGAAACTATCAAATTTAAACTACTGTGTGTTCGTTAAGTTTATTGACAAACATGAAACATCCCTTTCCGAAAGGCATATATATGAGACTGAAATATCGATTTACTTTCCGATCCAACAAATTATTAAAAGGATGGTTTTCAATCTCCAAGTTCCATCACTATAATTATGTACACAAAGTCGGAAATTATTAATAAGTCCCCAATATGTTTTTAAGTATCATGGATGATTAATCATGAGGAAATAAGCGTAAACATTAGTCTTCAAATGGTTGATACTTGTAGCTTCGTAGGTCCCAAAAGATTTCTGGCCTTAAGGTTTCTGAGGTGTTAAAGCGATTGATGAACAAAATATTTTGATTTATACTTATGCTGAACAATCATAATAATATTAATTAATTCTATTTTGGTGTAAAAATAATTAATGATGCGCATCACTGAATTATCAGTTACCAAGAACCACTTATATCACTGGATATATATAGCTATAAACTTGAAAGTTGAAAGCATACATCAGATCAAAGATGTTTAATTGGATCTTATCGCTATGAGATTTTAATTGACTGAGTGAGTAATAGTATACAGTAAAACCAAAAAAAAAAATAAGAAATTAATAATAATATAGGTCTTATTATATAGAGTCCTTTACCTAGGCCTATCCAGTAGGATCTTCGGTTAAAATTGACCTAGGCCTATCCAGTAGGATCTTCGGTTAATATAGGTCTGATTTTGCTTACAAAATGACCTAGACTATTATTGTATTTCTTAAAATTAAAACCGAAGACCCACTTTTTTAGATCTAGAATCGTTTGTATAGATCAAAAACCTTGTTTAAAATAAAAATTAGGTCCGAATTCGATTTTGGACCCAGTTGAACTCTTTATGTGTAGTAAAAATAATTATGGTATTCTTTTTTTTCTTATTTAAAAATAACAAAAAAAATACATTTATTGCAAAGTCCAACCAACGACTAGTGATAGTGTTGGCCCTGAGGTGACTAGGTGAACAAGGAACTCCGTAGGGCGTCGGATTCTGAAGAGCCCCATTTCTTTCGACTTTGGTTGTCATTAATCTTTACTAGTTTATACTTTATAAGGGTTTACTGCTGGCTATCAAAAATATAATAACCAATGAAAAACATATAGATACTTAACAAAATTTATAGATTATTAAACTTTTAAATACTATTAAACATATTAATATATTTTGTTTAATATATCAATAAATTACAGAATATATGTATAAATATATATTATTTTATCAAATTAATATTGAAGTGTAACACATTACATACATTTATAATGTAAATATTATTATTGTATAAAAGATATTATCAGTAAGACGTTTGGAAAAGTCCATTCCATCGACAAAACTCATAAAATCGAACATCGGTTCGTTGGTAACGGTTTTTTGAACCTTATAGGCTTACACCCAGCTAAACCCGTATTCTAATGTGACACTAATTTTTTTTTTTTTTCAACTCAAACTGTGTTCGTGAATCGTGATATTAAAAACTTGGTTCATTAATAACAAGTACAAGTAAATAATATTTTAAAATCTCAAATAAATTCAATAAAGAAATATTCCCTTAAGATATATTGTTTTACAGCTTTTTTTTTTCTTTCTTTTTAAGGATTCACATCACGTGTTTTTTACCACAAGATAACTAATGCTCCTAAAAATGACGACTTCATATCAGAGCCGACTTTAAATCACAAAAATTTTGGTCAGTCACCATTTTTTTCAAATTTAAAAACTAAATTCAATTTTTTTTCACCATTTTTTTTGTTGAACTTGTTTAAATTATTATGAGCTCTTATTTAGATATGATATAAGAATTTTTTTCATATATAAACTGACAAGAGAAGCATATGTGCCGATAACCAAGGTTCAACTTACCGTACTTGCCGATAAATTGCTTGTCGTTATCGACGGATTAATCGATAACTTACCGGATTATCAACGGAAAACTAATAATATTGTATCTTACCGATTACCGATACTTTTCGACGATTATCGACGGATTATCGACACTTATCGAGAATTATCGATGAAAAAACACTAAAATATTTTTAAGAATATATTTACTAAGTTTATAATGTTGATAAAACATTAAAAATGCCAAAAGTAAAATTATTTCATACTCAAACATAAGTAAATAAAATATAGTCTCACTCTCACATATGTAAATACTCGAATAAAATCATCGAAAAGAGCACATTTTCTTGAAAAATACCATATTTTTGTTATTTTTCAAGATGTTTATCGATTTTCGGCAAAAATCATAGAAAAGTACTGGCATGGCCGTCTTGCCGATAACTACCGAGAAGACGGATAATCGAAGATTATCGAAGATAATCATGGAAAAGTCGAACCTTGCCGATAACCACTTATATTCTTACATCTTATCATATCTTATCTATATCATATCATCATGCTCGATTCTTCTTTCATGCAAAAGGGTTTTAGATATTTGCACTGTTGCGCATTTTGGAGCTAAATTGATGTCGTTTTCATTGCTTTTGTATGGATATGCAAACTTGATCGCGTGTGAGATATGCACTCTGCTATGCCTTCAGCTACATCACTCTCATGCTTTCGATATTTTGGAAACAATTTCAAATTGGAGTGACGAAAATTATTGATTATAAAGAATCAGTAACAGTTTTGGGATTGTAGCCAAATTGCTCCGACTGCTATTGTTTTTCTTCCTGGATTTTTAACGTGAGCTTTCTGGTCTAATTCCAATAAACTAGTTGCAGTTTTTTTCTTAAGATAACTAGTTGCAGTTTGATGGTTTGAACATGACTTGTATGCGGAGTAGCTTTGGCTAATAATTTACCTCATTCAAAAAAAAAAAAAAGTAGGGTTACCATTGGCCAAAAATTCAATACTTTCAAAATATAACCAGTAAGTTCCATTTTTTTGTTCTCGAACAAAGTATAAATTCTTTGGTTCTGTATTGGTACCTCCATAAAAAAATTTGTCCTCCACCGTCACTCATTCCGTCGTTACAAAACTAAAGAACTGGAACTTTGTCCGGACAAAAAAAAAAGAATTAGAATCTTACGGATCTATTTTTAAAAGTATTGAAACTTTTATCGGGATTAACCCTAAAAAGTAAAACATATCGTATTATAGAGTTGACATTGGAGATATCTTAAATCTATTTTTGCGGTTGATTTTATCAATGTCCAATATTATGTTTTTCTCTTAAATTCCGTCTATTTTTCATCGATAAGCAAAATTTTGAATATGTTGTTAAGTTTTGGACACGTGTTTCTTCTAAAAAATTAATTTTTCTAATCTTTTTTACAATACTTTAAAAATAAAATAGTAAACATTGAAAACTTTGACCATGAAAAAAGACTAAAACTTATAGGGAAACTTCATAAAACATCCCTCAAAACATCATAAATTATTTTACTACACCTCAAAACATCATAATTGGAAATACATCCTTTTTTAAATTTTATGTACCAAAATACCCTTATTTGTGTCCACTTTTTCGGACGCGACTTGTCCATTTTTCAGGAGGCAATATGTCCATTTTTCAGGACACAATATGTAATTTTGAAAGGGTATTTTTGTATTACAAATTTGAAAATGATCTATTTCCAATTATGATGTTTTGAGGTGTAGTAAAATAATTTATGGTGTTTTGAGGGATGTTTTATGAAGTTTTCCAACTTATACTAGTATAGAATTAAAATATTAAGTATTTATAATGTTATCTACCCTACTTAATAATATAATACATTAATATTGCCACATCGTACAAAAAATTATAGCAGAACCTATCATTTTCATGTGCTCAACTAGTTACGAAGAGATGAACAATCAAAAGAAAAATAATTCGTCGGCTTTTTATTACATTTAGTGGTCTACACGAGAATAAGCCAACATAAAAATATTTTTTATTGGTCGAAAGTTGCAAGTCGTAAATATTGTTTATAAATGAATGGAAAACAGTGTGTAGGGAATAATAATTGAATGGTTTAAATTGAGGAACCTAAGGGTATAAATAATATATGTACAAGTGGATCATAAAAAATTGTGTTGTGTGCTTTCACAGTGACTTTATACAAGATCTTTTATTTGACATAACTATTTACTGATTTGTTATGGGTTTAATTACAAAAAAGTCCATAAAATATTAAAATCTTACGTATACATTAGGTTATTGTCACAATTATATTACTCGTGAAGTAGACGTGCAAATGTTGAGAAAGCGAGCACTATTGTCTCTAAATACTTATTATATACTGAGCCTAAAAAAAAGTACTTAATATATATTTGAATATTATTAGTCATCTTTGACTAAACCACAAACGAAGCCTAATGAATTATTGAACCTTCCCACCCAATGTCTTTGGAGCCGTCTCCTAGTTGTGTGGAATATTTAATCAAAACCACACTTGACTTTTCTTATATAAATATTGAAGAATCTTACCAACACTGCGTCTAACAATAAGTATATATACATATTTATTTATTTCATAAAAATATCAATGGTTAAGAGTTTGAAAATCGAGAACCGTTCGAGGGTTTAATTTTTTAAGTGTATCATATTTATTTTCCGGTTGCCGGTCTGTCGCTGAAGACCAGGCGTCTAGTTAATTTTCTATGGTTTTTTAGACTTTGTAAAACCGTGAAAATTTGCTCATGGCCATTATTTATCCACCAAATCATGACCCCTAAACCAATAATCGCATGTTAAATCGGAATAAACATAGCGAGGGAATTCCCATATCTCATTTTCTAAAAATACTCTTTTTCGATTAAAATTCTTAATCGTAACAACGAACTGCCACACTGGCTGTCCGCGACATTGACGGAAAATGGCCATGATCACAAGCCATAACGGACCAGTGACCACGCCTTCATTAGTATAAGACTATAAGCAGTGCACACGCAAAAGCTTAAGCTCCTAAGCCATGATCTCAAGCCGTTTGACCAGATTGCAGCCAGCCACTTACTCAAGCCGTTGCCACTGCCAAAAGAATCCAAAAATTAATGCAAAATGCTAGGAGACAGCTAGAATTAGTATTGTCGTTTATGCAAAAGCACCATCACAAATTGCTTGAATTAATAAGTAATTGCCTCCTAATCAATCTCTACTTGACCAAAACAAATAAAAAAAATTCAAAAATAGAAAATAAGAGATTCTCAATTCGGAATTCAGGTGGGGAACAAACATGGCTGGATTCTTATATAGTAATACATATTTTTTAAACTATTCTTTTGAATCTTTTGTCTCTCTCTTTTTCTTATAAAATTAGCTTATGATATTCAAAAGGACATACAATTATGAGGAGCAAATAGATAGGAGCAAGTGGGAGCTAGAGCTTTCGCTAGATTGGAAAATCACAAAAAAAAAAAAATTAGAATAATAATAAGGGATGATTGCGGTAAAAGTTTTAAAGTTGTTCAAAATATCGTAACATATTCTTACTTATTAATTACGCTGAATTAATGCTTGTAGTCGTAAGATTTGCGTCTTTTTGTCCTATCTACTTCAAATCATGTATGCCACGTGTATGCTTCATATTAACATTTGAGAATTAATATGAAACATAAACATGAATATGAGTGATAATATGATATATATATATATATATATATATGTAATAACTTTACGTTAACGGGATTTCAAGAGACGGACCTAAACAAAAATGTAAATTTTACGACTATAGGCACTAATTCGACACCTCATTAAAAATTTAAGGATATGTCATGTTATTTTGAAGAACTTTAGGTATATTTATTATTTACGGCGCATTTATCCTTAAGCATTTTAATAAAAAAAAACAAAGTTATAACTATTAAAATAATTAGTTGACCTTTCAGTGACACAACAGTCTTGGCTCACGGGAAGAGGTGAGGCCAATTGTTTGTCTCTCACGCACTGCCTTGGCTCGGACGCGGCGTTTCATGCATATATGCATGCATGTACATGACCTTTGGTCACAATATATATTAATTCATTTTCCTCATATATATTCATTTATTAATTGATTTGTGAACGACTTGCCAATTTTTGGTCACCTTTAGATCTAGAATTAGTGCACCCGCACGTGGTTTTTTTATTTTAATTGTACTTTTTTATTTATTAATTTGGAGAAAAATCAATAATTGTGTGATTCCAATGGTGGATAAGTCAATATTGTTGGCTCTTATTTATGTGCGGTGTAGCACTCTTATAGTTCTTTTGTTGGTCTTGGACTTTTGAAAAGATGAAATATTACATTTCTTGATTTTTATCTCTAATAATAATAATAATTATTATTATTATTATTATTATTTTTATTATGACCTCTATTAATATTGACAAAAAGAAAGAGCGTTACTGAAGGATCGATTAGAGTAATTTACCAGCAATAAAGTGATCAAAACAAATGAAAGTGTTTATATGTATTAATTTTGACAAGTGATATGTATGTTGGTGTAGGATTCCGTCCTCGAATAAAAACGACATGTCATCCATGTCGTAGAGAGCGGATTCACTTTGAGCAAACCGTTTTGTTCAATTGAGTCGATCCCGGGTTATATTAGCGACTGCCATGAATTTGGCTTTTAATCTATTTGAATAAACAACACGTCTTCACAAATAAAATTGAGTTCGGCCAAAATTGTACTATAAAAACCAAAGCGTATACATAGAAGAGAAGACTTCGTTCTGTAATAAATCTAATCAAAAAAGAAAATTATTTATTTTTTATTTTCTTACAAAGATGATCTTGTACGAGACAATGCCTCACTTCATAATTGATTATTAGATCCACATCATTAATCATATTATGTATTATCTATCTTATATATGTTTGATTAGAAACTCTATCAAAATTATTGAAATATATATGGTTTCTAGCTATGATACGTTTAGTGTATAAACGTACGTGACATTATTAGAATAGAAAGTTTATCATCATATAATCCTCGATGTGCTTTACGCCGTCTTAGTAGATCAGTGTTACACAGGCAAAACTTCACATTTTTGTTTAATTATTATTTTATAATAATTTAAATTAACGTGACAACTGAAATTGACAATACAATTTTTTTTAATTTCTCCTATATCATACCAGTCTCGTGAGTTTTTAATATAATGAAAGAGTCTATGCCTTTGGTAATATAATTAATAAACAATATTAATAAGATCATTAGTTCATAGAGCGTGTGATTATGCGGAATTGGCCATCCTCTTTTTTTTTTTTTTTGATGTATTCTCCTATGATCATTGGACAATAATGACAGAATACTCTACCTTTATTATTCTTATACATATAGTGATTAAGTATTCATAATTTCGGAGTCACTCTTTGCTAGGTGTAGTGATAACTCATTACACCACTCTACGAAAAATCTTGGATTCGATTCCAACGAGAAACAAAAATTGCATATATATGTAATTTCGGCTAATAATACTTGCGGCTAATAGAGTCAGTTGCTCTAACACTGCGAATAAATCTTGTAATGCGAGTACATGTAAAATGATAATAGTACCTTAATTAAAAAAAATCATAATTTTGTGCATAATATTTCTTTATCAATGTTCAAGAATTATGGTAACAACTGAAATATTTTAATGTTGCGATGAGTGGTGACATAAACCTATTTTTAACTGTGTTTTGCTGATCTTTTCAATATTTACACTTGTTGTTAAAGTCTCTCTCTGCATTACTTAAAATATATATATATATATATATATATATATATATATATTTCTAAAAAAAAGACACGTGTTTAAAACTTATAGTGTACAGATTTGTTGTAGTTGTAGTTGTAATTGTAATTGTAATTAACAAGCTTATAAGTAATTGTAATTACAAATTTGTTGTTGTAATTACTATTAAGTATTTGTAACTATATATATACTTATTTGTTTCTATTTTTTATTATGTAGCTCTAGCTAAACTTTTTGTCACTAAAATTACATTAAATAACTTTATTTATGTTATGGTAACTACAATTGACGTAAGTTTATATTTACACTTTGTAGTTACAATTATTTAATCAAGTTGTCTTAAATTAAGCGTAATTTTGTTAGGAATATATATTCTCTTATCTGTATTTAGGGTTAGGGTTATATATATACTTTCAATATTACTCAGTTGTACTATTGAGGTTTAGGAAACAGTGATTTTTTTTTTTATCTTTGTAGTTTCCTGTTCTTTTACGAGTTTAGGCGGCATGATATCATTGATATGAAGCTAAACACATATTATAGGTTGAACACGATCGAAACGTTAAGGAAAGTGTGAATAAAAAAAAAATGGGTTGATTTCAAATATGGGCCTTTCGGTAATTTTCTTGAGCTCAAGCAATGAGAACTCTGTGTCGTTTGTTTCAAAACCTTTTACTTCATATGATCAATGAGAGAGCCAGGGATACCATGTCATTTAGGTTCAACGACCAAATTATAAATTTTGGGATTCAAGAGTTCGCATGTGTAACGGGTTTAACGACCATGTCATTGTCGTCATATTTTCAAGCATTCTGATACAATATCAGTATTTGCTTGTAGGTGTTAGTGACTAGCTACACTCCATATTGTTGAGCATTTACTTTACAATGAATAAGCTCTCAAATTCCACGCATAACCATCTTCCCAACATTTGACATATAGCCGGGGATGTATCTGATTTTGTAACCTTAAAATCTTGGTTTCTTCCGACTGTGATCATGCCCAATATATATTTTAAATGTTCTTTCTAATTGAACATAACACACTCCTCCACCTTATACAAGTTTGGTAAATGCTCAACGTATACATTTTTTATGAAATCGCAAACTTATACAAAATTAAATTCGACATGAGTTACGTAGTAACTAAAGTGTATGTTTAAATACTGAGGTTATGTTTGTTTTTATTAAGATTAAGACGTCTGAATCTGAATACACATCTTAATGATAAGATGTTGCATATGAATTTGATTGACTAATAATTAAGACTATTTTTTTTTAAGATCTGAATGCAGATCTGAATGGATTTTTATATTGAAATTAAATTGTATTATATAATAAAAAAAATTGTTATAAAAATTAAGAAACTATAAAATTTAATTGTTATAAGTATATTGATTTTAATATATAAGTTTAAAAGAATTAATATTTTTATACATAAAATTTCAATGACATATATGGAATAAAAAAATATTAATATTTAATTTAGTTTATTAATTAGTATGAATATCTTTCAAAATGAATACTTAATACACTTTAATTTAATATTTTATTATCATACAATATACAAACTGTATATCACACATGAAGAAATGAATACCTATATATATTATTTAACAATTACATAAAATTATTTCAATACTTTAATTTATTTTTAACTTAATTAATTTATTCAGATTATTTCTATTATTATTTTTTATTACAAATAATAGTTTTTGGAAAATAAAAATGTTTATGTTAATATTTAATTACAAATATAGAAAGTTGTAGATAAAAATAACCATGAATCATTGACATTTATTAAACTCAATGTTTTGACATAAATCATAAACTTTATGTTATTTTCATGCCTTAGTATATTTAACAACTCCTCTGTTATTTTCTTAATTTCAGTATTTAGGTTATTTCTGTTATTATTTTTAATTACAAATATTGCAGCTAATACATGTTAATATTTATTTTTAACTTAATAATGTTATTATTCTATTCATGAAGAAAAAAATGAGTTATTATGCCATGAAATAAACATTTTGTCCATTAAAATTTATCATAATTTTTAATTTTAATTTTAATTATTTTTTATTATATATGATATCTTATAAAAGCGTCAAAAGTATATCTTGTCACCTATCATTGGATTGGTCTCCTCGGAACCTTTCCAATGATGTTTTTTATTAGTCAATCCGAGTTCTGAAAAAAAAAAGATATGGAGTTTTAAAATTTTGCATTAAGATAAAATAATAAAAAAATATATATAAACTAGAGAGATGAGCCAATAAACGTGGAGAATAGAAGAGAGAGGAGAGAGGAGAGAGAATCTGAATAGTATTAACTATTAAGTCTAATTTTCAAGTCTTACCAAATAAGAGGCAATAAGAGCAATTAAGGACTTAATAAAAAATAAAAACACACTTAATACACCCAAATCTAATCATTGAGATTAAGAGTCTTATTAAGTGGAAACAAACATAGCCAAAAAAAAAAAAACAAAAAAAAAAAAAACAGAGCTTGAGTGTATGTTATTGTAACTATAGTAACGTGACCGTGAATTAAATCACAAAATTCAATTTTAAATTTTTTTTACTTACATGATTGTAATACTAATCACATTTCGTAACCATGATGAAAATTTGGTAACTGAAATTACATACTTACTCAAAGTTTTTTTTTTCTAATTTTAATTTCTGTCATGTAAATACTATCATTTTGTAATTAGAATTACAAAAACGTTAAGATTCAATTGAATATATTGTTCGTAATTTTAATTACAATTATGAATTTAATTGTACTATATGGACTATCATTTCGTAAGTACAATTACAAAAGATTAAGATTGAACTGAATATATTCTTTGTAATTGTAATTATAATTGTGACTTTTAATTCATTGTAGGTTATGGACTATCGTATGGTAATAACAATTACGAAAAGTTTAAGATTTAACTGAACATATTCTACGTAATAATATAATTACAATTGTGAATTTCATGTTGTTAGTATAGTCACCTTCAACCTTAACCTACTACAATGAATGCGTTCAACACAATTTTTTTTCATCTACAAATATGAGTTTTCGAAATAACAGAGCGAGGAAAAAATAACGACTTCACATGTTTGGGATAATCGTATTTAAGATGGACGCACCAAAATTACGCAATTGAATTGTATCACTCCTGCAAAAAAAATTGATCTCCTCTGTTAATCTGACCGATCTCCTTTGTTAATCGAATCGATTAAAGAAACGGACAATGGATTGAAGAATGGAGACGAACCTTGAGTAACTGAATCAACGAGATTGAAGACGAGAATTGTAATTCCAGTGCAATAATTCAAATATAACTCGTATAATTACATTTTAAAACTACCATTGTTTATATGAAAGGAAATCATGAATAATACTACCTAATAAAAAATTAAGGGTATTGTTGTCTATAAATAATGGCCAAAATGTAAATCCAGGTTAAACCCGGATTCGCAAAAAAAAAAAAAAAAAAAAAAAAACCCGGATACCGAAATATCCGGGTTCGGGTTTTTCCGGAACCGGATATTTCGGTATCTGGGAAAATTAATACCCAGATAAACATTTATCCGGGTTTTTAAAAAAAAATAAAGAGCCGTTGGCTTTTTGGAGGACCTGCGGCAAAAGTAGCTGACACGCGTCAACAATTTGTATCTGTTGGAGGCAACGGTAATATTTGCATGGGGCCCCTCAAAAATAGCCGTTGGAGCTATTATTACACCTCTTACTCGAATTCCTACACATTTTTCCCTATAAATACACCATTTCACTCCCATTTTTTTCACACATCCTCTTCTCTTCATCTCCAACTCTCCCAAACTCTCTCAAACTCTCAAAAATCCGATTTTACTCTATAGTTTAGCTACTTTATAATTATATAAATACTCTCTATTGTTAGTTTAATATATTGTCGTTAATATGTCGAGTGGCAACAACCGTTCTCGAGGACGTCCCGATGTCCGAGGAAAAGGACGGTCCACTATTCCGTCGCCGCGGTCGATTAATAGCGGGACGGGTTTTAGTCAACATAATTATAATGTTGGATTTATGAATCAACACAATGTTCCCGGTTCTTCTAGCAAACCGTTACCAGTTCATGGTCAATATGGTACCGGTGGCGTCGGGCCGAACCAACAATTACTAATTTCTCAAGGTCAAGGCGGTATGTTTACTAACTTACTCAATTTTCAAGGTCCAAATATTTCGGAATGGAATAGCCTTAGCAACGAGCAACAACAATATGTTTCCCACGACGACGCCGAGGTACGTTTATTTTAATTTTAATTATTTTAGTATAATTATTTTAATTATTTTAGTTTAATTAATTAATTTAGTTTAATTATTTTAATTATTTTTGTTTAATTATTTTAGTTTAATTATTTTAGTTTAATTAATTAATTTTTCACGTCTCTTGAAACTCTTAGTATGCTCTGTCTGTGGTTGCGGTTCCGACTGATCTTCCACATCAGAAACGAATTTCTTGAGATTTAATAATCATTTAATCATATTAGTGTACATTGTGTAATTAAACATTAAATGGTTACTTAATAAGTTAAAAACCTAATAATTTAGTTTAATTATTTATTTTAATTAATTAATTTGCCACGTCTCTTGAAAGTCTTAGTATGCTCTGTGGTTGCGGTTCCGACTGATCTTCCACATCATAAACGAATTTCTTGAGATTTAATAATCATTTAATCATATTAATTTAATTAAACTTTATATGGTTACTTAATAAGTTGAAATTAAAAAAGGTAATTTGTATGTGTAGTAATAACTATAAAGTTCTTATTGGATTATGGTGGCTTAGAAAGATTGGTTTTTAAATAAGGTTTGCTTTGCAATCTCTTCCAAGCTAGCCTGGGAACCTCGGGGAGTTCTGTCTAGAAAAGCTTGGGCCTAAACCGAGATCATAGTATCCTTTCCAGTCGATCTTGCCGTGGAACCTCGGGGAGTTCCGTCCAAAAGAACTTGATAATTATTTCCACACATAAGAAATACCATTTTTAATTTTGTTAACTTTTTTATTTAACTATATAAAATTTAATTCAATTAATACGATTAATATTAAAATTTAATAAATGTAATTGTAATATTTCTTCATTTTCTTGTAAATTTGTAATATTTAAATTAATTTGTTTTTTTTTTAGGAAACGACCCCGATGCCCAGTACGATGATGATGATGATGCGAAGGACCCGAACTACGTTCAAGACCAAGGCGAGGAGGAGGAAGTTGACGAAGTTCTACCAACGCCGCCACCGCCAGCTAGATGTGGACGTGGACGTGGACGGTCCCAACAACAACCTTTGGCTCCGGGTGAGGGCGGTCGGCCCCCCCATCCGCCGGCGAGGAAGCGAAAGAAATTAATGGGAGCGGTTTGGAAGAACGACTTCATACCCGACTACAGATACAACTACGAAATCGGCTTGGAAGATAGGTGGGGGATTTGCAAACACTGCAATGCGGAGTTTAGTGTTCACCCGAAGCACGACGGCAACAGCTGCATAGAAAACCACGTCAAGAATTGCTTGAAGAAAAAGCGGGCGGAGGAGGTAAGTCGCTTACCCGATGATCTTTATAGAATGTATGGTGCCTGAGGGAGAAGGTTTTAACGAAATGATGATGAAGGTGGCGCCGATAAACTATAGGGAAATCTCGTATTATATAAACCACGAGACAATTATCAAATTATATAACGAGCAAAGGGCCGCTTTACAAGAAATGTTCCAACAATCTTCTTACGAAGTGTCTTTAACGTCGGATTGTTGGAAAGGCCATGCTAATGATGATTATATTACGGTCGTAGCTCATTTTATCAACGATACTTGGAAAATGGAAAAGCGTATCATAGGTTTTAGGCCTCTGAGGGTAAGACACACATCAGTAAACCTAGCCGAGGCGATACTAGAAGTTTTGTCGGATTGGAACCTTAAGGATAGGGTAGTTTCCATTACGTTAGATAACGTAAGTGCCCACGCCAATGCCGTAGAAATAATGAAGGAAAGTTTGACCAATTTTAGGGACGATTGTTTTCATCAAAGGTGTGCATGTCATATTATAAACTTGATAGTTCAATCCGGCTTAAAATTTATTTCCGATAGTATCGCCAAAATTAGGAACACGATTTTGTATATACGATCATCTACTATGCGTACAGTTTCTTGGGAAGATTATTGCAGGGCTCACGGTTACCAGGTAAGAACGTTTCAACCGGATATGCCGATCTGTTGGAACTCGACCTACATGATGTTGGATGTTGTCCTACCCTACAAGGAGCTTCTTACAAACTGGATCAACAGCCCGGAATAAGAAGACCGCGAAAACATCACTCCGGACGATTGGCTAATCACCATCCAATTCCAGGCTTTTCTACAACTTTTTAATCAAATTACTATTGATTTATCTCATGTTTACTCACCCACGTCGCAGAGAGCTTTGCCCGCTATTTTCGATATACTTTGTCATTTTGAAACCACTAAACGTAATGCTTTATTTACCGATGTACTAACCCCGATGATTGCAAAGTTTCAGAGTTATTGGAGTCCTGAAAACCTCCCATTTCTATACTGTGCCGCTGTGATCGTGGATCCGACCCTTAAGCTTTCCAGGCTGCAGGAGGTCTTAAATTGCATGCAAGAAATCATGGGGGATCCCTACATGACGCACAATTACTTCGATGCGGATCAGAAGATGAAGGCTCTTTACCAAGAGTACGAGCGAAAATATAACGACATCGAAGATCAGCGGGAGGAAACGAATCAACAACAACAACAAACTCAAGTAATTTTTTAACTTTATTTCTTAAGATTAATTATTTTTATTTCCTAATATTACTCTAAACTTTAATATTTTTTGTTCAATATAGGGTGGACGCGGGGGCGGTGGTTCACAATCACCATACGTGTACAATCACCGTTTATTATACAACCTTACGGCTATTGGGCGCGGCAATGCATCGACTTCTTCACCGACTTCACAAGGAAGTGGCGCTTTGGGATCTCGAGTTCTTGGTCGACGTCAACGACGAAACACCATCGACGAGTACGCCCGATTCTGCAACCTTCCTCCGACACCATGCCCTAACGAAGGCCTCGACATTCTTCAATGGTGGCACGCAAATCGATCAGAGTATCCGGTCTTATCCTTGTTGGCTCGTGACATTCTCACCATCCCGGTCTCAACGGTATCATCGGAGGCGTCATTCTCAATGGCCGGAAGGATGTTAGAGCCTCGCCGCAAGTCTACAAAATCATTGATGGTCGAGATCCTTATGCTTTCGAGAGATTGGATTATGGCCAAGAAACGATAACAAGAAAACGATATGTACGACCGAGAATTGGCAAATTACTTTTCACAGATTCAAATGTTATTCGTTTTTCAATTGTTCGTTTTCTTATTGTACTTTGAATTTGTAACTTCGTTTGCCGTTGTAGTTGTACTTTCCCGAATCCTACCTTCGAGTTTGTTGAATAAAAACACATATTTACTTTCTTTTGTTTTGTTGTTGTATGTTTTATTTATCTCATAATTATTTTTTAAATATTTCAAACACTTAAAATAATTTTAAAAATTTATTTTTTTCTAAACCGAACTTAAGTACCAAATGTTTAGATTTGAACAAGTAAACGAAACGAGGGACTAAACAATAAATAACAATAAATAACACAATTAAAAAATACAAAATCCGGAACTCGGATATATCCGGGATTTTTTTTTCCCGGACCCGGATATATACAGTTCCGGGTTTTGGTAAAAAAAAATCGGTCGGTGCCTTTTTTCAAGACATTTTGGGGACTATTTATAAATTACATTTTAGGTAGTTTTTTAATAGTAGTAAATCTTGTAGATACACTAGCACAAAACAAAGATTGGACAACTCTTAAAAATTGTAGTAAAAAAGTTTCAACAACACATTTACTTGTAGAAGTGTAGTCGAGTCCTCCATTCAGAGTCGTGCCTGAGGGGAGGCAGAGTAGGCGCCCGCCTTTAGTGAAAAAATTAATCTTAAATTTAGGGGCCCCCGAAAATCAAATTTAAGGGCCCCAAAATCACTTAAATTAATTATTTATATATTAGAATCAATTTAATTAAATTTAAGGACCCAAAAAATATAATCAAAACCACTTATTTTTAATATTTCAACCCCTAATTCCTAAATTATTTAGAGCCCCTAATTTGCTTGAATAAAAATCAGTCAACTATAATATTTGGGCCCTCAATTCCTAAATTAATTAGGGCCACATATTCCCAACTTCACTTTATAATTTCCTCGTGTTATTTATTCCATAATCCCAAAATATTTTCTCTCTAATTAAGTGTGAACGTATCAACCAACAAGAAGAAAGCGATCAATATTTTGAATTACATACCAGAATTGGATTTTAGGTATCCAAATGCTTGGATTGCCTACCGAATTATGCTAAATATACCACTCACAATTGCACATGCAGAAAGAAACTTCCTGAAGTTAAAATTGATCAAGTCTTATCTTCGATCAACCATGTCTCAAGGTAGGTTGAGTGGTTTAGCTGCATTGTCTATAAAAAAGACATGGTTGGGAAACTTGATTATGCACAGTAGATTAATATTTTTGCTTCTAAAACTATTAAACGCGTTTTATTTGAATGAGAATTTTTTATATATAAATATTGAATATAATTTTGCATTAAAAATAAATTTTGCAATTACATTTGGGGGCTCCAAAACAATTCCTCGCCTACGAAAATATTTACGGATAATATTTACGGATAATAGCGGCAAAAGTAACCAAAGATAGACTAAGTGTGCAAATAAGTGGCCAAAGCAATTTAATATCGGCATAAGTATCCAAAGTTTACCAAACCGTGGACGATAAAAATTCCATCCATTTGATGCCAACGTCGTTTGCCACGTCATTTCTGTTGGAAATCACGTCTCGGATTCCGTAAAATTATCACGATTCATACCTCCGAACCGTCAGGGTAACATTTAAAAAATTATTTTAAAGCGGAAAAACTTGTTATCCTAACAACGGTCCGAATATCGGATAATGACCATATCCCAAGATCTGATAAATATTATGTAATTTAATATTCATAAATCATTATTAATAAACTAGTCATAATAGGAAATCAATAGAAAGCAGTAAATGTTTGCATTTATTAACCCAATGCATAAGGCCGTACCTCGTATGACGATTTCCAGCTGTGCGCTCTGAATCGGGCAGGGCTCCGCCGGTGCTGAGGGAAACTCCCGTGATCTTCCGGGATATTCTCCTGGAATCCTCGTACCGAAGCGTGGGCTTCACCGGCAGGACTCCGTCGCAAAATCTTAACTGATGGTTCTTTTTAAGCTTCCGGAGAAATAGTCTCCTAAGCCTAACCAGAAGAAAGAGATCAGAGAGAAAATTCGCAGACCCTGAGGAAGAGGGAGAGTTCGAATTTTTCTCTGGGGAAAGGTGTGAAAAATGTGTAGAATGAGCCTCCTATTTAGAGGCTCAAAACCGTAACCGAATTGGAGATTTTTCCTCCCTAATATCGAATTCTATTAATTAAATATAATTAATTATCTTAATCCAATGGTCCATATTTAATCTCATCTAAATCCAATGGATATAATTAATTAGGGATTTAATTAAATTAGAAAGATTTAGATAAATCAAAAATCCAATCCTATCTTCTTATCAGTATAAAATTCGAATTATAATATATATATATATATAATTCGAATTATCATTATCTAGATCCAACGGTTGAGATAAATCTTTAAACCGATCTAATGGATCAAATTAGTTTAGGATAAAAATCATATAAAAAGATTTATTAAAAAACAATTTCGAATTTATCCTTAAACCATAATTCGAATATATATATATAGATATATATAATTAATTAATTTTCAATCCGACGGTAAAGATTAAATCTTAGACCGATCTAACGGATACAATTAATTAATCAAATTCGAAAAAAAAAAACTTGGTCACCAAGTCATTAATTTCGAATTTATCAATATCCTAATCCAACGGTTGATATTAAATCATAACCGATCCAATGGATAATATTGATTTTAGGGATTTGCTAAAATACCAAAACATTTGGTACTTATGCCGCAAATATGGAAATACCAAATCATGCCATTCGAATTTAACTAGGGTTTCATATATCAAACCCTAATTCGAATTTACACATATGAATATATATAAATATATATTTTTATTTATTAATATAAATCTATTAATTATTAATTAATTATTAATAAGATATTAATAATTAAATTCAAATAATTAAATTATATTAATAAATCCTGATCTCAATATCACACATTAAAATGTCATGGTGCCACACCATCATTTAAATTCGTGACACGTGATTTAATTTCAAAGTTTATCGAACCGATCATAAACTTAGAAAATCCATAAATCACTAACCGTAAGTCGAAATGACTTGGTTCAAAAAGCAAAGTTGCTTAGAATTTAATTTCCAACAACATGGTGCTGATAGAAAATCTAAATTCTAACTTTATTTTATCAGTTAATTTCATGTACCAAAATATGATACTTTTGCCACGCTAACGATAAAACTATCTGATGTCTGAAGCAGACCTTTCAGTTTTATAAGTCAAGCCAAATGATTAAACATTATCCAGAATGTATTTTAATCACATACGTATCATCCGTTACGGAGCTATCCTGGGGACCATGGACCCGTATTACTTAAGCTCCAACGAACTGCTAGTTGTTCGTCAAACCTCGAAGTGATTCCACTATAGACCCGAGGCTGCACTCTTTAGTGATACGGTATATATTATTCCCTTTATAACAGCAGGGTGTCCATTATACAATCAAAGTCGGGTTATTGATCTTTCACTTGATGATTCACAAACGAGAAGGCGTTTTTCTACCGTTATGCCCCTCAATGCATTTTTCATCCTTGACTCAGTCAGTAATATTATGAGTAACCCACTTATGGTTTTCGATTCATAAGTTGCGCACGGGTACCTCTCACTTCTTACCACCGACAATCAAGGGAATCATCATCACTCTGAAGAGAGCTGTATGATGCCCATGTCTATGACCAAGCTACCCTTACTGCTGACTATCATGTTCCCAAAATAATAGTGTTGGGAACAGCGGTAATATTTCGTATTCTTTAACGGTTAAATCAAAGAACAATCAAGCCAGCAGCTTGGACTCAAGATCACCCAGGACTTAGATCGAATATCCATTTGATCATCTACTAGTGACTCAACTCCAAGTCATCAGTGACGGTCTTATATGATAACTTCCGTAGTTTAAGTCAGGTCCAGTCCAGTATGAAGACACTTCATACTTAATGCACTTCTAGTGAGTGTGACACACACAAAATCCAGAATAGGATTATCACTTAGTCACATTAATGACCTTATACGATTAATGGGTTCCCACCCAACTGATCAGGTCACGGACATTTTAAGTTCATTTATTATGATTATTAATTCTTCCTCACATTGACTCTGTTGTGATAATAATAACATAATTGCATCCTTCATGAACTAAGGAATCAAACATTCTATTTTACTCAACCAGAAACTATAATAAGATTATCATAATAAGCATCGTCTTAATTCAACGACTTGTCATAATCTTTTACAAATGGATAAAATATCTTGTTTAAGGACACATATGTCCAGAAAATCTCCCACTTGTACTTAAAGAAGATGACCCATGTCTTTCAGACCCATACTTTCCAGATGCCTCCTGAATATTTTCTCTGGCAACGTCTTGGTGAATGGATCAGCCAGATTGTCTTCCGAGGCTATTTTCACAACCCTCACGTCGCCACGACGTACTATTTCTCTTATGAGATGGTATTTGCGTTCTATATGTTTCGCCTTGTTATGGTCTCTGGGCTCTTTAGAATTTGCCACCGCACCACTATTGTCGCAGTATAGTGTTTGGGGCCCATCTACATCTGGAACAAATCCCAGGTCTATGTAGAAATTCTTGAGCCAAACTGATTCTTTGGCTGCCTCACAAGCTTCCACGTATTCAGCTTCCATTGTGGAATCTGCGATACAGGATTGCTTTACGCTGCTCCAGAATATCGCTCCACCAGCAAGGGTGTACACTGCTCCTGACGTCGATTTTCTCGCGTCTCTATCAGACATAAAGTCTGAATCAGTGTATCCTAGTGGATTCAGTTCTGATCCTGAAAACACTAACATATAGTTTCTCGTTCTCCGAATATACTTGAGAATTTTTTTCACTGTTGTCCAGTGCGCCATACCAGGGTTGGATTGGCATCTGCTAACAATTCCCGCAGCATAACAGATATCTGGACTAGTACATTGCATAGCGTACATCAGACTTCCCACTGCTGAAGCATAGGGTATTCGCCTCATCACATCTTGCTCTTCCGGAGAAGTTGGGCATTGTTTCCTGCTGAGGAACACTCCATGTCTGGTCGGTAAATTACCTCCCTTGGAGTTTGCCATTGCAAAACGTTCAAGCACGTTATCAATGTAAGTTGCTTGCGATAAGGCCAGAAGCCTGTTGTTGCGATCCCTGAAAATACGGATCCCAAGAACATAACTGGCTTCTCCCGTGTCCTTCATTTGGAATTGCGTAGATAGCCACGCTTTTACGTCCGATAATTTCTTCACACTGTTTCCAATGAGAAGAATATCGTCGACGTACAGAACAAGAAAAATTTCCACGGTTTCGTCATTGAGTTTATAGATGCAGGCCTCAGTGACATTTTGAATGAATCCATAGTTTTTGATGGTTTCATCGAACCTCAAATTCCAGGATCTGGAAGCTTGCTTCAATCCATAGATGGATTTAAGTAATCTGCAAACTTTCCCTTCTTGACCCTGTTGCACGAACCCTTCTGGTTGGTCCATATAGATGTTTTCGTCAATGTACCCGTTCAGGAAGGCGGTTTTGACGTCCATCTGCCAAATCTCGTAATTGAGACTATAGGCTATCGCCATGAGAATCCGGATGGACTTGTACTTAGCGACTGGAGCGAAGGTCTCCTCGAAATCAATACCTTCCCTCTGGGTAAAACCCTTTGTCACTAGTCTAGCCTTGAAGGTTTCAACCTTCCCGTCCACTCCTCTTTTTCGCTTGTATACCCACTTACAGCCAATGGTTTTGAAACCATCCGGTAAGTATACAAGTTCCCAGACTTCGTTAGAATCCATTGATTCTATTTCTTGGTTCATGGCTTCCTGCCATTCTCCCTTATCAGGATCAACCATAGCTTGCTTGTAGCCTATGGGATCTTCAACACAAGTGTCTGTGACAGCTAGGTGAAATTCCAACTGGGTGTGCTCATAGCGCTCAACAGGTCTTTTGAACCTCCCACTACGTCTGAGTACCCCTTGGTTCTGATTTGGGACCGTGGTTTCCACTATATCTTCGACAACAGGCACTGTTGGAGATATTGTGACCTTGTCACCTGACAGCTCCTCGAGTATAACTTTACTTCAAGGTTTGAAGTTTGTCATATAATCTTGCTCTAGAAAAGTAGCATTTGTTGAGACAAATACTTTCTTACTTTCTGGACTATAAAACAAACCTCCTTTAGTCTCTTTGGAATATCCTACAAACAGACAAACTTCCGTTCGTGATTCCAATTTATTCTTGTTTCCAGTCCGCACATGTGCAGGACATCCCAAAATTATGTAATGTCGCAGACTTTGTATTCTGCCATTCCATAATTCGACGGGTGTTTTAGAAACATACTTTGACGGCACAACATTTAGAATGTTTGTAGCCGTCAACAAAGCATATCCCCAGAAAGAATTGGGTAGCGATGAATAACTTAACATTGACCTTACCATTTCCAGTAGGGTCCTATTTCTCCTTTCTGCAAGACCATTTTGTTCTGGTGTGCCAGGAGCAGTTAGTTGAGATGTTATACCTTTCTCGATCAATAGGTCGCAAAACTCATGATCTAGGTATTCTCCCCCTCGATCATATCGAAGAGACTTCAATGATAGTCCTAGTTGATTCTCAGCCTCTGCCAGAAATTCTCTGAACTTACCCAAGGTTTCAGATTTCTTAGACATGAGATATACGTAACCATATCTTGAATAATCGTCAATAAAGGTGACAAAGTATTCAATTCCTCCCCTTCCTTGTATGTTCATGGGACCACATACATCAGAATGGACGAGTTCTAATGGTTTAGTGGCTCTTTGACCTTTCACCCAAAAAGGTCTTTTAGTCATTTTAGCCTCTATACAAGATTCGCAAACAGGCAAAGAACCGATTGTTAGTTCTTTAAGGGGTCCATCCTTTACCAGCCTGTTTATCCTGTCTAGATTAATATGACCCAATCTTAAATGCCACAGGTACGTTTGAACATCATTGTCAATTTTGGGTTTCTTGATTGACTTTGGCATTGCCAATTTAAACATCTCATGATTCATGCAGCTACCATAATCTGGTCTTAGGATGTATAATCCATTTTCTGCTTTAGCAGTACAAATATATACTCCATCCTTTGTGATGACCCAATGGGATCCACGAAAGTTTAGAGTATATCCTTGTTTGTACAACAGATAAGCAGAAAGTATATTTCTGCAGACATTTGGATAATTATACACATTAAGCAGAAATAAATACTTATTTCCAAATGTCAGCCGCAAATTTCCTACTGCTTTTGCTTGTAGAAATTCCCTGTTTACTACTTTTAAAGTTGGTCCTTCATTTATCTCTTCCAATTTTTCAAGAGACTGAAGAGAATTGCACGCATGATCGTTTGCTCCTGAATCCAAGATCCAGTTGAAGGATGAGTTGTCCACGAAACATGATACTAATGTTGAACGATCAACATCACTTGTACTCCCAATCTGGAAGAATTCTTCCTGGTTTCCATTAATTCTCTTCCTCTTGTTTAGAGAGTTTATAGCATTCTGATATGCCATTCCAAGTTTTTCCAAAGATCCACTCATGGCCAGCTTGCTTAGGGATTTTGTGACTTTTACCAGATTACTTTGATTTTGAGACATCAGCGTCAGAACAGACTTTTCCATTTCTTGTTTGTCGAAAGACATCTTAACTGGCATTGAAAAATAAACTTATTAAACTTTATTAAAGGCAGAATGTTTTAGAAAAATATTTTATTTGAAATAGTTACATGATGCAAACACTTTAACTATTTCGTGATAATTTAACCGCCTGTACACATCGTTGCCGTCCTTAGTGGCATGGTCACTCTAGGGTGACTCGCGGTATCAACCGTGTAGTTTGGTTAAACTAATTTTTAGTCATAAACTTAATTAATATTCATAACAAGAACCACCAATTTCTCTATGATTATTAACTATCACCATAGACGGTCGGGAAGCACCAACTTCCGTGCAAGCTTAACCCATTATTTTCGGTTCTCGAGATCCTCTTGGAAACGTCGTCCTTAGGGAATGGTCACACTAGGGTGACTCGCGGTCCATTTCCAAGATTCCTCCGTCCCCATATTCTTTTGGAACTATCACGGTGTCAAACCTTCCACAAGCACACCTTCCTTAGGGAATGGACACACTAGGGTGACTCGAGGCGGTGTGGTCAGCAGACCCTGTGTTAGTAATAATGGAGACCTTTGAGTTATTCTATACTTGCCATTGTTTTTAGGAAATAACGTTTTTTTCATTTACTAAGTTATAAAAACTTAATATATAAACTATTAATGACACATTAAAGGTTTATATTTTGGCTTTATTTATTACGACACGTAATTAAATAAGCCCCTTAATTGTGTTTATTATTTTGTCGGTAGTGATAGATCAATCCGTACGCTCTCCAGGTCGATGGGAGGGGTCCTAACCGGTCACCCAGAAGTGGATGGTGAACCGGCCCCACTTTTGATTCCCTCTTCCTTAGGCAAGATTGTACGGTTGAAATTTTTTTGACTCATGATAAACACTTTTACATTTACTCCTTATTATTTATATCTATCCTAAATTGACATATTAATAATGATCCAAACATAGACACTATGTTTACGGGTTATGAAAATAGGTTATAACAAATTACATCTATGATGAATATATTCAATTAGATTTTAATGATTCTCATTCTCACAAGAATAATCATTAAATCATTCCATGGCTTCCACACAATTATTCATGAAATTTTAAAAATAAGTCAATGATATCATTCCTAAGAATTATCATCCATATTTTATCATTAAATAAGACAATATTATTTATTCACTAAATAATATCCATATTTAATTTTATGAATTATATAAAATAAGTCAATATTATTTATCAATAAATAGCATCCATATTTTATTTATCAATTAATTAATCATAATTAATTTAATTCATAATTATTTAATTTCAATAATAATTAATATTGAATTATTTCTAGGGAACCGGGTCGGAATAAATTCCGACCCCTAATTAAAATTATGTATGTGGGCCCTCCGGGCCTAAGCCCAGCCCCACGTCCCTAGGAGAAGCCTCGCCCAGCCCTTCGGGAAGGCCAGGGCAGCGCCCGCTTCACGTTGGGCCCGCAGGCCCATTCCCCTGCCAAGCAGCGTGGGCCGCAGGCCAGTGCGCGAGGCCCAGGCGCTGCGCGCCAGGACAACCCGCAAGGGCTTCGCCCTAGGCCTCACCCTGGCATGGGCTTTGCCACGGGCCTGGCCCGTGCCAACTAGGGTTTTGACCCTGGGGCTGCAGCGACAGCCCCTGGTCAACCTTTGCCACGGGCTGGGCTGCGCCCAGCAGCCCTTTTTTCGGGTCGGGAAATAATCTAATTTTAAATTAATATTAAAATATCTAGAAATAAATTTCAATTTTAATTATTAATTTATTCATCAAATAATTTGTTCTTTAAACCCATTAATTAAATTACGTAATTATTTATCCTTGAACCATGGCTCTGATACCAATTGTTGGAAATCACGTCTCGGATTCCGTAAAATTATCACGATTTATACCTCCGAACCGTCAGGGTAACATTTAAAAAATTATTTTAAAGCGGAAAAACTTGTTATCCTAACAACGGTCCGAATATCGGATAATGACCATATCCCAAGATTTGATAAATATTATGTAATTTAATATTCATAAATCATTATTAATAAACTAGTCATAATATGAAATAAATAGAAAGCAGTAAATGTTTGCATTTATTAACCCAATGCATAAGGCCGTACCTCGTATGACGATTTCCAGCTGCGCGCTCTGAATCGGTCAGGGCTCCGCCGGTGCTGAGGGAAACTCCCGTGATCTTCCGGGATATTCTCCTGGAATCCTCGTACCGAAGCAAGGGCTTCGCCGGCAGGACTCCGTCGCAAAATCTTAACTGATGGTTCTTTTTAAGCTTCCGGATGAAATAGTCTCCTAAGCCGAACCAGAAGAAAGAGATCAGAGAGAAAATTCGCAGACCCTGAGGAAGAGGGAGAGTTCGAATTTTTCTCTGGGGAAAGGTGTGAAAAATGTGTAGATTGAGCCTCCTATTTATAGGCTCAAAACCGTAACCGAATTGCAGATTTTTCCTCCCTAATTTCGAATTCTATTAATTAAATATAATTAATTATCTTAATCCAAATGGTCCAGATTTAATCTCATCTAAATCCAATGGATATAATTAATTAGGGATTTAATTAAATAAGAAAGATTTAGATAAATCAAAAATACAATCTTATCTTCTTATCAGTATAAAATTCGAATTATCATATATATATATATAATTCGAATTATCATTATCTAGATCCAACGGTTGAGATAAATCTTTAAACCGATCTAATGGATCAAATTAGTTTAGGATAAAAATCAAATAAAAAGATTTATTAAAAGACAATTTTGAATTTATCCTTAAACAATAATTCGAATATATATATATATAGATATAAATAATTAATTAATTTTCAATCCGACGGTAAAGATTAAATCTTAGACCGATCTAACGGATACAATTAATCAATCAAATTCGAAAAAAAAAAACTTGGTCACCAAGTCATTAATTTCGAATTTATCAATATCCTAATCCAACGGTTGATATTAAATCATAACCTATCCAATGGATAATATTGATTTTAGGAATTTGCTAAAATACCAAAACATTTGGTACTTATGCCACAAATATGGAAATACCAAATCATGCGATTCGAATTTAACTAGGGTTTCATATATCAAACGCTAATTCGAATTTACACATATGAATATATATAAATATATATTTTTATTTATTAATATAAATCTATTAATTATTAATTAATTATTAATAAGATATTAATAATTAAATCCAAATAATTAAATTATATTAATAAATCCTGATCTCAATATCACACATTAAAATTTCATGGTGACACACCATCATTTAAATTCGTGACACGTGATTTAATTTCAAAGTTTATCGAACCGATCATAAACTTAGAAAATCCATAAATCACTAACCGTAAGTCGAAATGACTTGGTTCAAAAAGAAAAGTTGCTTAGAATTTAATTTCCAACAACATGGTTCTGATATAAAATCTAAATTATAACTTTCTTTTATCAGTTAATTTCGTGTACCAAAATATGATACTTTTGCCACGCTAACGATAAAACTATCTGATGTCTGAAGCAGACCTTTCAGTTTTATAAGTCAAGCCAAATGATTAAACATTATCCAGAATGTATTTTAATCACGTACGTATCATCCGTTACGGAGCTATCCTGGGGACCATGGACCCGTATCACTTAAGCTCCAACGAACTGCTAGTTGTTCGTCAAACCTCGAAGTGATTCCACTATAGACCCGAGGCTGCACTCTTTAGTGATACGGTATATATTATTCTCTTTATAACAGCAGGGTGTCCATTGATACAATCAAATTAGGGTTATTGATGTTTCACTTGATGATTCACAAACGAGAAGGCGTTTTTCTACCGTTATGCCCATCATTGCATTTTTCATCCTTGACTCAGTCAGTAATATTATGAGTAACCCGCTTATGGTTTTCGATTCATAAGTTTCGCACGGGTACCTCTCACTTCTCACCACCGACAATCAAGGGAATCATCATCACTCTGAACAGAGTTGTGTGATGCCCATGTCTATGACCAAGCTACCCTTACTGCTGACTATCATGTTCCCAAAATAATAGTGTTGGGAACATCATTAATATTTCGTATTCTTTAACGGTTAAATCAAAGAACAATCAAGCCAGCAGATTGGACTCAAGATCACTCAGGACTTAGATCGAATATCCATTTGATCATCTACTAGTGACTCAACTCCAAGTCATCAGTGACGGTCTTATATGATAACTTGCGGAGTTTAAGTCAGGTCCAGTCCAGTATGAAGACACTTCATACTTAATGCACTTCTAGTGAGTGTGACACACACAAAATCCAGAATAGGATTATCACTTAGTCACATTAATGACCTTATACGATTAATGGGCTCCCACCCAGTTGATCAGGTCACGGAAATTTTAAGTTCATTTATTATGATTATTAATTCTTCCTCACATTGACTCTGTTGTGATAATAATAACATAATTGCATCCTTCATGAACTAAGGAATCAAACATTCTATTTTACTCTACCAGAAACTCTAATAAGATTATCATAATAAGCATCATCTTTATTCAACGACTTGTCATAATCTTTTACAAATGGATAAAATATCTTGTTTAAGGACACATATGTCCAACAATTTCCACGAGCGATGAGCGTTGGCCACTTATTTGCACAGTAGGCTTAACTTTGGTCACTTTTGCCGCTATTACCCCTTAAAATTTTTACGTTCAAAAGTATTTTTTAGGGTCTATCGAGATATTTTTTGTTAATATTTGACTAAAATCTGATTTTCGGTAGAACGGATTCCGTTTTTTAAATTTAGAACGATGAAAATCACTCTCAATTCTGAAAACATTAAATGTGCTATCGGTTTCACATGTAATTTATGATCATAGCATTTGACATAAAACCTTTATTTAATTTTTAGGGACCATAATTTTTTTTCTAAGGAAATTGTACGAAATACTCATCCAGCCACAAGTTTTTTTTAAAAAAAATTATTCATTGTGTGTATTAAAATGTACTACGATGGGTAGTTTAGTTTGTACAAAATAAGAATTTCGTTAATATTGTTGGCCTAACATTGTTACTAAGAGCCGAGACTAAAATCGAGACTTTGTAATATTATTTTGGAAAAATTATGGAAAAAATACCCAACCTTTGGTCAACATGTCTCCTGTGTACCAAACCTTTAAAATTGGCAGCAAAAATACCCCACATGCGTTGACCGTGAATTTAGTATGAAACCATTAATTTTTCCGTTAACATTCGCAATGTGGCCGTTAGCGGCAAAAATACCCAAACATTTTTTACTGGAAAAAAATTAATTTTTAATTTTTTAATTTTTTAATTTATATATTTTTTCGTTACTTGAATTCCAAATATATGTAAGAACACAAAAGTTAGTCAAAACATCAATTAACTAAACCTAATCATGAATAAAACAATTACATAGTTAATTTACGGTTGAAAGGCAAACTTTAAACAAAACTTAATCATATTTAATACGGATTTCAAAAAATTAAAACCTTGACCCAGACATATATGGGTCCGGAAAAAAACGGATCTGGATAAATAAATATTCGGACATGTCCAGGTCCGGATGTTTATTAAAAAAATTAAGGGCCTTTAATTCTAGGCCGTTGGATGATCAAGATCAACGGCCCATATCAAACGATATAGAGACTAAGCAATAAATAGAAAAATTTAACTAAAAATAAATAAAAATATAAGTAATGATGATAATTTGAGAATATATGCGCTAAGAGTTTCACATATATATATATATATATATATATATTATAATATTTCTTTGAGATGTCATGCTATATATTTGGCTTTGTCCCAAAAATGTTTTACGGTCAAAGGTCCTGTTTTAGGATATTTTTTTATAAAAAAAAACAAAAAAAAAAACTCGGATACGGACCTGTCCGGGTCAGGGAAAAAAATCCCGAACAGGTCCGGATCCGGATTATTTTTATTATATTTTTTAATTAAAAGTGTTTTATTTATTGTTAGTCCATAATATCATATTATATGGGCCATTGATCTTGATCATCTAACAGCTTAGAATTAAAGGGCTTTAATTTTTTTAATAAATATCTGGATCCTGACATGTCCGATTATTTATTTATCTGGATACGGACATGTCCGAATCTGTGTTTTTCCGAAACCGGATATGTCCTGGTCTGGGTTTTTAATTTTTTTAAATCCGTACTAAATATCTAATAGATAATTTAGGGACTAATTTAGATAGTCAAATGTAACATAAACAATATGATTAAGTTTTTGTTTAAAGTTTAACTGTCAACCTTAAATAAACTATGTAATTGTTTTATTCATGATTAGGTTTAGTCAATTTATGTTTTTTGACTAACTTTTGTGTTGTTCCATGTATTTGAAATTCAAGTAAAGTCAACAAAAATATAAATTTAAAAAATTAAAAATTAATTTTTTTCAAAAAAAATAGTTTGGGTATTTTTGCCACTAACGGCCACATTACGAATGTTAAAGGAAAAATTAATGGTTTCATGCAAAAGTCACGGTCAACGCAGGTTGGGTATTTTTGCCGCCAATTTTAAGGGTTGGGTACACGGGAGGCACGTTGACCAAAGGTTGTGTATTTTTGCCGTAATTTTCCTTATTATTTTATTAAGATTATTAATTTAATAAAATTTTATTGTACCATTCTTTTATGGACTTAGTCATTTGAAATCACCACATATAACTTACGGAGAAAAAAATATATCATTTTTGTTAACTTTGCACAACATGTAGGGGTTACTAGTGATTAGTTTAGCCTCTCCATGCTTGGAAGACTTACACTCTGTTTGGTTCACGAAGGCACGGATGTCAATACCGAGAGATTTTTGAGGTTCTCGGCCCTGTACGAATTACCAGATCATGATTTAGGGGGGAAACAAAAAAAATACCATACGGAACAGGAAGGTATTAATCACTTTCACTAATTTCAAAAACCATATCAAATCATTGTTGCTATTGCTATATTTTTTTTATTGAAACTGTGGTTTCTGGGTGTGCCAAATTATTAACCACGAGGCCTTAACATTATAGACCGAAAGACTACTTCATACTGTAAAATTTGATTACATTAATCTTAATAAAATAATTGACAAAGTCTCGATTTAGTCCCGGCTCTAAGTAACCTGCCAACATTATCAACAAAATTCTCATTTTGTACAAACTTTTTAAGACACTGCCATTTTGGTACATGATACACATAATGAGTAATTTTTTTTAAAAAAAAGTTGTGGCTAAATGGGTATTTCCTTAATAAAAAAAAACGGTCCCTAACAATTACATATGTAGAGGTTTTATGTCAAATCCTATGATCATAAATTACACGTGAAATCGATAGCACATTTTAATGTTTTCATAATTGAGACTGATTTTCAGTGTTCTAAATTTATAAAACGGAATTAGTTCTTCCGGAAATCATATTTTAGTCAAATAATTAACAAAAATATCAAGATAAACCCTAAAAAATACTTTAGAACGTAAAAAAATTAAGGGATAATAGCGGCAAAAGTGGAGAAAGTTAGACCAAATGTGCAAATAAGTGGCCAAACCGCAACACTCATTGAAATGACGTGGCAAACGACGTTGGCATGAAATTGATGGAATTTTTACTTTCTACGGTTTGATAAACTTTGGATACTTAGGCCGATATTAAATCGCTTTGGCCATTTATTAACAAACTTGGCCTAATTTTGGCTAGTTTTGCCGCTATTATCCCAAATATTTATATAGTATTTCAAACAACTTCCGGGGTCAGGTCAACTCCATAAACTATTTCCAACGCCTTGAATTAGGTCAACGCGATCGAGGACAATAAATGGCTTGTGTTGGATAGCTGAAAAACTGTATACAATACAGTTTATGACTTCGATGTTTTAATAATATCATATCAATACGTGTTTGTATCGACGCATATATTACTGAATAATATGCATTACTTTCCTAGAGCTTACTATTAGTAACTCCAAATATTGCCTCAAGTATTGTTATCAACTTACTACTATACACACTCTTCAAACCTCAATCCAATGCTAAGACTACGAAAAACCCGTTATCAAACGACTTTGGCACCATCACGGAAGATATATTCAAAGTCTTTGTTGTGAATTTTTCGATACATCATTTTCTTTTGTGTCTGGATCTTAACTCGGTTACTCATGTTGTGACGGACAATAAGTACGCAAATTCTACAAGTTGTTTAGCTTGTTCCGCGTGATATATAACCTCGCTTTATTCTAATGAAATCTTTGTTTCAAAAACTCAACATAAATGCGTTCAGTTCTTTCCCGAAATGGATTGAACGATAAGTTTCTGGATAGGCACAAGTGCAAAGCATGGGACATATTAATGTGTCTATATATATATTTATATATATGCTAGCCCTTTATATATATATATATATATATATATATGCTAGCCCTTCGATTTGTGAAGGGCTAAAGGGCAACGAACTCGGTATCTTTCCCGTACGATTGGGTTATGTACAATATTGAAATCAGTATGTAGAATAACGTAGAAACAACAAAGGAAATGAACACGCAGATTTTGAGGACATTAACTTGTCATGAATTGTAACAGTATTCAAGGCAAATATATATATACATATATATATATATAGTGAATAACAAATAATATCCCTTCAAAGTTATCACTAATATGTTGGTCCATTTTGATTTCGAATAAGAAGTCTCGGGAGCGATGCCGTATATTTTTTTCAATTTATATAAAATCTAAATCGATAATCACATAAATTTATTTATTACACTGAAAATGATGATTGAGAAAAAAAAAATCAATTTCAGTATACAATTAAGTTTTTTGTTAGCTATCAATATCTTTACATACAACATCGATATCTTATCATGTCTTGTTCGGTCAATTTATTTTTATACTAGTAAAAATCTAATTTCAAGATCATAAAATAATTAAGAAAAACCGAGTATGTACTATAATGATCTAATTCTCTAAAAAATAAAGTAATCGATAATGATCGATATTATCAAAATATATAATTATCTCATATAGTAATATCAAATATTGATCAATAATTACTTTCGGACCTCTTTAGTGCACTGCAAACTTAGAAAAAAGGCCGAAAACCGCGTCTTATTCACAAAATATATGATATGATATCGGTTTTCGACTAAACAGAATTAGTTTATCAAATAATATAATTAATATATTTTTGTATTTAGTGTCATGAATTTCAGTCCACAAATCGGTTTTTGTTGCTATAATATATGAAAAAATTGAAGTTCCAGTGAACTAAAATGTTCCCCTAAAAAGTATGTATCAACGTATGTCCTCTAAGTAAAAAATTGTACAAAGTTTTTGTGTAATTATGTAATATTGAATTGTGCAAGAGTGAGTTGTTCATTGCTTGCACTAAATCGAAATTTTATTTAACATTTATCAATACAAAGGTACAACGACTCGTTATACATATACCTATATATACACAACAACAAATTAAATCTTGTTTTTCTGTTGATCTCTTTCTCTCTAAAACACCAACAACTCCTCCTTGATGTTGTACCCCATCTTCTCCAAATTCGGCTGCACGGCGAACTGGATCATCGGTGGGGGCCCGCAGGTGAGCGCCAGCGTGTCTCCCGCCCTCTTGGGCACATGCTCCCGCATGATACTCTCCGAGATGAATCCCGTGCTGTATTCCCACCCCTCCTCCGCCTTCTCCACCACGTACCACACCTTGAACCGCTCGTACTTCCTCGCCCACTCGTCAAGCTCCTCCCTGAGCAGGATGTCGTCTTCTGTCCGGTTCGCGTATATAACGAACATCTCCGTCTCGTCCTCGGGGTCCTTCAGCACGGCTTGCGCCACCTGGTAGATTGGGGTGATCCCCGTCCCCCCGGCAATCATCGCCAACCTCTTTGCCGTCTTTGGCTTCCCATGCACTGTGAACCGACCTCGGCCCAGGTACTCGATGTGCCCCAACGGGCCCTTGATGTCCAGCATTGAGCCCTCTTCAAGCGAGTCCAAGTACTGCGACATCATCCCGCCGTTGGGGAACTTGGGGTGCACGTTCTTGAAGTAGACCTTCACGACCAGCTCGAAGAACCCAACCTCGTCAACGGATGTCGACGGCGTGTAGGCTCTCATGCAGAGCTTCTCGTTGACGGTGGCGCAGAGGAAGATGTGCTTCCCCACTGGCAGGCCAAGAATCATCTCGTCGGAAGGCAGGGCGAAGCGGAAGACGCGGACGTCGTGGGAGATTGCGGTTTTCTTGATGAGCTTGCACGGGATTTTTTCCCGGGGGATAAGCGCGACGGGTCGGGTGGTGGACTCCTTGATCGGGGCAAGGATGTGCGAGAGTGCAGTGGAGGCGCCGTGGACCGAGTTGTTGGGGGAGGAGGCAGCAGAGGAGTCCGAAGTGTAGCCGGTGGTAAGGAGCTCGCCGATGCGGTAGTCCTCGAGAAGCTGCTTGGCCTTGTCGGAATGGATGGCCTCGAACTCTTCGGTGCAGTCCGTTCCGGCGTTGATGAGGATGCTGTCGGCGCCGCCAGGGTGGTCGTTGAGGAAGCGCGTGCAGTCGTAGATGTGGCCGTGGACGACGATCCAGGCGGAGTGCTGGGAGTTGTGCTTCTTGACATCCGACATGGAGAAGGTCTTGGTGGCGGTGTTCATGAAGGGCGAGGAGACACTCTTCTTGAGGGTCGGGTTGGCCTTGGCCTCCGTCGTCTCGAGGTGGCGCTCCTTGGCCATCCAGCCACCGGACTGGTTGCCAGGCTGCGTCGGGTGCTCGAACACCATCCCGATCTCCCCCTTGTGCGGCTTGCACACGCTCGTCTTCACCCGGAACCAGCAGTTGTTCATCATTCCCTGCACTCCACATCACTCGCATAATCAATTTTTTATTAAATTTTATTATATGTTCCATATATTTAGTTTTGTGAGTGATTACTTAAGCTTATGTTTAATTTCATGAGAGTCTCAATCAAGAAAAAGTAAATTGTGGCTGCTCTGAATTAGATGGAAAGCGAAGTATGTGGCTCGTATTCTATTATATATATAAGTCAATAATAAGAAGGTAATAACGACAAAACTATAAGGAGTGGTGGACTTTCTCTCTCGTCTAGGAACCAAAACAAAAATATCACACACGTGGGGTCTACTGAGCCAGGCTGGCAAGTGGCATCCAGTAATCAAAGGAAAGCAAGCCTTTTTTTTTTTACGGTTCAAATGTTCAACCACTTGAGTTATCAGAAACGTACCATAACGTTCCAGATAAGCTTCTCGGGCTGGGTGTTGAGGGTCTCGTCCCAGGCGCGGACGGCGATCTCCTTGGCGGTGATGAGGTTGAGGACCTCCACCTCGAGCGACCAGAAGCACCAGCACCAGTACTTGCCGTACCTGGTGGGCCTCTCGGTGTGCTCGAGCGCGCACGTGTCCCACGTCTCCCCGCCGTCCAGCGTGACCTCCACGCGCGTCACCTTCTTCCCTCCGCCTGCACGCGAAATGAAGCATTTATATATTCGAGTGACCTTCGCTCGTAAGTTTACTATACGTGATGATCGGTCAAAGGTCGGCATGCAAGAGACAAAAGCCATAACTAACAAACCTTCGTGGTTAGGAAGTCAGAGCTCAGAGCCGTATTAATAGTACAATACGTGCTCACTTGTTTCACACGTCCAATTAAATTACCTTGATTCTTAGACCAATATCGAAGTTGAAAATTAATAAATAATTTTAATGCTAAAAGATTATCACAAACCGACCACACTAATATATATATATATATAGTAAATGGAGAATTAATATTACCTGAATATGCGTAGCCTCTCAAGGTGTAGGGCCTCTGAGTGGTCCAGGAGTTAATGGGTAAGATTTCTTCGTGACACGGCGTGGTGATCACCGAGTTAATGTTCAGCTCGTTTATTATGTATTCTGGCTTGTACCACCATGCTGCATATTATTCACAAATAATATATTAAAATCAAATAAACCATTGTTTCTAATCCTATGTAGCAACTCATTTCTGAACCAATAACCTCCAATTCACATGACGCACCCTCATTAAAGTCACCCCACAAACAAACAAACCCAACACTTTTTCAACCAAAAGACTTCAATCCTAAGTTTCCACGACAAACAACAACAAAAACAGTTGAGCGCTAGCTTACGCCATTATATATCTAATACTCAAATACTCAATTAATTAATCAGTACTTACGACGACCTCGTAGTAATTTGGGTTGCGTGTCGTATTTGTGCTGAGTCTTAATCGTTTTTTACTTATTTTATGTATTCCAGACTCGCCCCATTTATTAATCGTTTTAGAAGGTGAGACTCAGACCCGCTCCATTTAAATAGCGTGTTTATCGTGTCTACCCGTTTAACCCATTAAACCGATTCACATATTTTACAATTATAAATTAATTCAATTTACACTCATTTTACTTAAATTACTTACATTCTGCGTTAGCGAGTTCCGCGTCGACGTGGGTCGGGAGAACGCGGTTGTCCTTGAAGTGGTAGTAGCAGTCACTCTCCGCGGTGGTCACCACGATCCGCTTCAGCCACTTCACCATGCGCCCGCCGATGCACCCTGGGATGATCATGCGCACCGGGAACCCGTGGTCAGGGGCCAGCCGCTCCCCGTTCTGCATGTACGCAAGGATGATGTCACGCGTCGGGTCCATTGCAACCTCATACCGCAAGCTCGTCCCGTACTTTGACCCTCCCCCGCCGGGCAGGTCTTCCGCGCCCTCGAAGCAGACGTTGAAGGCCCCGCCCCGCCGCGACAACACGCCGCAGCGCTTCAGCACCTCGCGGAGAGGTGTTCCGCGCCACACCGAGGTGGAGACGCCAGCCGCGCCCCAGTTGAAGCCGATCGTCTGCTTCACTAGGTTCTGCTCCTTGCGGCGGTTCCCCGCGCAGACGAGGGTGACAGGGAACTCCCGGTACGGGAGGTCGTTGACGAGCTGGTCCATGGTGAACTTGGCGGGCCTCTTGACGAGGCCGGTGACCTCGACGGTCCAATCCTCCCAGGCGGCCTTGGGGACGGCACCGTGGTTGCGCACGTAGTGGATCGGGACGGGCGTGATGAAGCCGTAGTGCATGAGCTTGGTGAGAGGAGCCTCCGAGTTGAACGGGTGCTTCCCCGTGAGCCGGACCATGGAGTGGTTGCGCTCGATCCAGCTGTCGGACGTGCCGTCGTCGCGCCCGTCGCGGATCGACGGCTCCAATTCGCTCTTCCCGCGCAGGATCAGGTCCCGGTAGACGGAGACGTCGTTCTCGTCTTCCTCATCCGAGTCGGGTTCATCCAATGCCGGGACCGCCTTCGGAAAGGCGTATCCAGCAGCGGCATGGCGGACCGGGGAATCCGAGCGCCGCGACGGGGAGGACTTGAAGGAGCGGACGACGCCGTTGAGCGAGGGCGGAGGCTGGTCCATCCGGGGAAACTGGCGGTTTTCCACAGAAGTCGCCATTGGAGATCGGAAGCCCTAGGATTCAGTATTCACAATCCCCTTGAGCTTGAGCTTTGGGATTATGGCTATGGAGGAGGAGAGGAGAGGAGAGTCCGAAACCTGAGGCTTCAGTTTCTGGCGAATGAATGAGAGCGGAAGCAATGGGGTTATATAGGCCACAAGGCTGTGGGGCCCACACTCTGGATTTGGAGACTCTATTTATTTATTTCATTTCTTATTTATAATTTTGGTGTCGGCGCGGAGGGCTGAGCCGTGGCTTGGGAGTGGCTCGTCAAGTTGCAGCCTAGTAATCTACTACTACACCACACTGCAGAGCCTCAAATATTCGAAATATAATTTTTATTTAATTGAGCAGTAAATAATTGTGCACCACCAAAATTGGTATCTCAATAATAATAATAATAAATATAATAAAGCGCGTATATTTTGGAAAAATACACTGATGCGTGCGTGTGTATGGAGTGAGCTGTATTTTCCTTTTCTTATTAGAGACTCTTTAATCCTATAAATTGATGTTTAAGAGCCCCGTAATCGTTGATGATTTAACTTTGGCTAATTACCGGCAAAATACATATATTTTATCACTTAGTGCAGTTTAGTTCTTTTATCATATGCTGTGTCTTTCTATAAAGTCCCAAGATAAGTATTAATTGAAAAAAAATATCGTTAAATTGATATTTGATTACCACATGGTACGTTTTTTTCCTGCCACGTCAATATTTGACTGTCACAGTTACATATGCTGTTGTTCTGTTGGTAGATCTAACTTAAGTATATGAACGTTGATATTGAATTTTTAAAAAAAAATTGCATATATTACATTAAAAAAAAAAAAGCTATCGTGTATCAATTTATTTTTAAAAATACAATTTGACGTTCATGGATTCATTTGCCAACAGATCGACAATACACCCACTTTTTTATTTTATTTAAAAAAAATTAACATAACACCTAAACTGCTCTAAGTTTTAAAATATATGTAATTTTTCCGCAAATTACTTATTTAATTTTATAAGCATATCGATGGAATTCATATAATATCTTAAAATTTTGATATTGATTATGTCATTAACAAGTATATTAAGAATAAATGTGTATAGAGGGCGTTTTGCGACGCCTTACAGTCACAAGAATAATCGAAAAGAACACAAGTAATTATAAACACGAATATCCTTGATTTATTGTGATTCCGAGAGGACTCGGTCTCTTTCGTTTATTAGCTTGGACAATCGAATATTACACACTCTAATTATTGGGAAATCGATAATACTATGAATAAGCAAACTCGAGAACAAGAATAATTCTCTCAAACTCACGATATAATGGTACTGAATGAATTTACACTGAGTTTACATGCATATTTATAGGCTTGTACGGTTTCTAGATTGTTCCCACGAATTGTGCTAGGGTTTCCTTCTTTCTTGCTATGATTGTTGTTGTCCTTCCTTATTTGCGTTGGGTATCCCACGAAATCCTCAACTGAATGAACCAATTTCCCTCTTTTCTCGCGATCTCGAATGACTTCCTCTTTTAATTCAGTTGGGTTTTCCCGATGAGACTCCTCTTCGATGAGCCTCTGCTCGATGCGCTCCCCGCTAGGCTTCGACTCCCCGTGGGCTTCATCGCTGTTGGGCCTTAAGCTGCTCTATCTTTTGATGGGCCCAGAATCTTTAAGTAACCTTGCCTCCATTCTTTGTCGCTTGCATATAAAACGACATTTGTAGTGTTGAGGGATGATTTGACAAAATCTGACCTCAACAATGTGTATTACGTGAAATACTTTATAATTATTATTCAATTAAAATTATAAATAAATAAATAAATAATGAAGAAAAATCTTAAATTTTAAAGTTGTATTTTCAAATTTTTAATTTTCAAGTTTCAAATTAAAAATAGTTTTGGATTTCTATCTGAGCCGGTACGATCATATAAAAATTACGGACTGCCTTGAAGGTTTGAACTTTACCTTAGAGTTAATTAGCCTATTTAAGTTTAAAATGAAACAATTATTGGAATCTGAATATTCAACCTTTGTTTAAAAAAACGGCTGGAAAATAAACTAATTATTTAAAGCCGAAATTGAAAATGAAGTATGGTTCAATTTTATATTATAAGGTTGCTATTGCTAATACTTATTATTGAACAAATTTATTAGCTATCATGATTCCAAGGATGGTGGTGTTGTTTACACGTGTAGTTGCAACTTGCTAACGGATTAATTGAGTTTAATTGTGGTAAAGAGTATTTAAAAATTTAAAGTTTTTGTAATTTCTAACAAAAATATACTTAATTTTGAATGAAATTGCATTTGTATATTCGAGTTCAAAGATTGATAGTAAAAATATATTGCTTCTCCTAATATAGAAAAATGGATCTTACGCAGGTCGAATATTTATATGTCGTCGTATATCATTTGACATGTTGATGTGTCGTGTCATGTCATGTTATATGATATGTTGGCGTGTCGTGCCACGTTGCCCAAATTTCAGTTGATTGCAATAATTTTTTTTTTAACTTTGATACTATTTATACTTAAATAATTATGTTTGAATTTTTTACGGAAAAAAATCTCAATGTTACTGTTGCCTGATATTAGATTAAACTGACTTTTGCATGTATACGTACATTGCATTTACTTGTACTCAAGCCTTTGAACGTTAGTCAATGTTGCTTCACAATTCTACATTTATTATTTATTTCTAAAAAATTATAACAGAAATAATAAGAAGATTAAAAAAAAAAGTATAAGTAATAAGTAAATAGCGGGGAAAGTATATATATTTTATCACTTGGTGGAGTTTACTCCATAATTTTTATGTAAATGTATACAACTTGTCATTTTGTTAGTAGATAAGCTACTGAATCTTAATTGAAAATTTTAATGTTAAATTAATACGTGACAACTTTTATCCTGCCATGTCAATATTTGAAAATTCTTATAACAATTTAGAACTCTGGCAAGAAAAGTACGTTATTTAGTTGACATGTATCAATTTAACCTTAACGATTAGAGATTAATGTCGACGTGTTTAGGGACTTATTTACGAAACAAAATGATAACATATGTACTTTATGGTAAAAATCTATATAAAGACTAAACTGCACCTAGTGATAAAATATATATACTTTTACCGCCAATCACCTAAAATTGCCATTGCGGATTATGGAAGCCAAATTGAAGCTTCTCAGCCACTAGGCTGATGATACATTTGAATGACTAATTTATTGCTTTAACTAGCAAGCCAATTTGGAATTTTAAACCAGTATGTGCACTTTCTTTTTCTACGGCATTATTTTTTAGAGTATCTTTTCAAATTAGATTAACTTTTCTACACCAATATAGTGGGCATGGTGGTAATACTGAAACCAGTTAATGGTTTTTTTAATCAGTTAATGCCTAATGGTGTTTAATCATATCAGGTTATACAAAATATTCAATAATTTCAATATTATGTTTTACAATAAGTAAAATGATATTGAACAGTTGATGAAAATGTTACCTTATAAATACAATAGAATAAACTTTTAGTCAAAGGTAAAACCACTGGCCGAAAGTGATTTTTTTTAATATTAATTTTTTTATGATTTATTGTAAGTTTGGCATTTTAATATAGTCTATGAATTGCACTATATCTATTAAATTTATATGGTTCCACAACTGTATGGTATAGTTTATAACTTGATTAGATAATTAATTTTTCTAATTTTTTTTTAAACGCTACAAAGGAAGGAAAAACCCTCTGTTATCATTTCCGTCAATTTTTACGTTATAGATAGGTGATTATATTGATATATTCTCCCAACTTTTAATATTTTTAATTTTCTAATATACATTAAATATAATAAATGTATCCTAGATATTAGAGTCTATGACGCTATGATAAGAAAAAACATTGCATATTGATCATTCAAAATCAAACTCCAATTGTCTTAGCTAATTCACCATTTACTTAATTGCCTACATTTTCCCAAAATATATTATGTTACATGCATATCTCGGTCAAATAATTCAAGTCATGTTCGAATATGGTATAATGTAAGGATACAGAAGTCTAAAAGCTATTGTTTGTGAAATCTTTTTACTATTATTAATTATTCTCTAATTTTCTTGTAGCTTTCAAACATTAATAACGTAACGATACATCTCATTAGTGGTGAGCATGGGTTGGGTTAGGCCGCTCCGATGCTTTTTATGGACCCGACACGATCACTTCGGGTTCCTAAAAAAAAGCCCGATCCGACCCAAAATTTTTTAATGCCCAAACCAAACCGACCCGATAAAAATCGGGTTGGGTTGGTTTGGGTCGCCATGGCCCGATTAATTAAAATTTAATATTATATAACAAAAAATAATATGAAAAAAATACATCAATGTAACTCAAAATTCAAGTAAAAATACCCTAAACAAATTTAATCAAACAAACATACACTAAACAATTTAAAACATGAAAATGAGAGATTGAATGGTCTTTAATTCTAAATAAAATTGAGAATGAAAAATTTTAAAAGACTAAAGATTACACTACTTGAATAAAAATTAATATGAAATATATATTTATTATATTGGTCGGGTCGGAGACCCCGACCCGACCCAAGGTTTTGGACCCGACCCCGACCCGAATAATAGTCGGGTCCGGCCCGATCCGACCCAATTTTGAGCGGATTAGATTGGGCGGTTAGATTGGGGTCGGGTCTCGAACGGATTGGGTTGGGCCATCGGGTTGGGTCTAAAATGCTCACCCCTACATCTCATCATGTCAAATACATGTATCACTATATAATTATAATGTATTGAAATAATATATTTTTAATGAGATATCTCGATTACATTTTTTTTACGTATAACAATTAAGCATCTTTTTGGCATTTCTCTTTCCCTCGCTACAAGATATCAATCTTGAAGCTTCGATATACGATATAACAAGGATAAGTCGAAGCTAAAAGTATTTAATAGAGTAGTGCCTATAAATAACCTATAACGACAATGGTTGTGTCATCGTTGTACTTTTCAATATTTCAGCAATCTTTGAATCTTTAACGCAAGTTATCTTTGCCGACAACAAACCATTAAAGTGTATACCACCAATAGAAAGAAAAAAAATACGTGAGCATTAAGCCGAGTAATATGTGTAAAAAATTACCTAAATTAATAAATATGAGGGTACTCGTTATATATATATATTTTTACGTATTACAATTAAGCATCTCTTTGGCCTTTCTCTTTCCCTTGCTACAAGATATCAATCTTGAAGCTTCGATATACGATATAACAAAGATAAGTCGAAGATAAAAAGTATTTAATAGAGTAGTGCCTATAAATAACCTATAACGACAATGATTGTGTCATCGTTGTAGTTTTCAATATTTCAGCAATCTCTGAATCCTTAACGCAAGTTATCTTTGCCGACAACAACCATTAAAGTGTATACGACCAATACGGAAAAATACGTGAGCATTGCCGAGTAATATATATGTGTAAAAATTACCTAAATCAATTTGAAGGGTACTCGTTATATATTTTTTTTTTCAATTTGTGAGATATTGAAATTATAATCTAACTTAGTTCATATTTGTGTTATTCATAAATATATGAATGAAGGAAATATAATATATATATATATATATATATATATCAGTATAGCAGGTGACCCTATGAGAAATTATAAGAAAACAAGACCTCGTGGGATTAAATATAATGAAGACAGAGTTTCTGATTAATTGAATACTGAACAATTTAACAAAAACAATGTTGACAAAGCTTTTATAAATGTACTTGTTCAATGACATTTATTATAAATACATGTATATCCTCTATACTTTTTTTTTTTTTTAATGGCTATATCCTCTATACTTATCCTTCTTATATATATACATGAAAAAGTAACCGATATGACATATACAATTAATCATTATAGTGAAATTATATATATGGATAATCATTATTTAAAACAAAAAGTTTTTCCTTATTTATTAATAATATATAAAGAAATAGTATGAAATGCCCATTTATACTTAAACTTTTAGAGAATTGCTCATAATTTTATAAAATCGGTTCTTGCTCATTTAAAATATTTTTTTCCTAAACTATCAAAATTAAAATTTATTTCCTTTAATTCAAATCATTAAATCACTTTAATTTAAAATTCAAAATAAATCAAAATATTAATTCATTTTCCCCCCTTTCTCTCTCTTAGGATCTCTCTCTCTCTTTCTCAATCGTCGGGTTTGTCCTCATAGATTCGCGGGAGTTCGTCCTCGGTGTTTAGCCGTTATTTCTAGGAGTGTCGCCGGAGTTTGTTCTCAAAGATTCACCGAAGTTCGTCCTCGCAGATTCACCGTGTCTTGCTTGTATCATCGCCGCGTCTTCCGAGGATATTCGTCGTGTCTTGCTCGTACCATCGCCAGATCTTCCGAGGAGATTCGTCGTGTCTTTCTTGTAGGGTCGCCATCTCTCTATCACCGCCGCTAGCTGCCGCTCTATCATCGTCGGAGCGGAGGCGAATGGTTACGGGATATGGCGGAGGAACCAAGGATCCCCGGTCAGGTGATGGAGATTGGGGTTGGTCAGAGCCCGAGGGTGTGGAGGAGATCGGGGCGGGTGTGAGGCCAATGAAGGGTTTAGGCCGCATAGGCGGCGAACATCGAAACCAGCCTTTCATTACAGTTTCGTATTTGTAATTACATTTACCTAGTTACGGTTTCATATTTGTAGTTACAGTTTCGTATTTATAGTTACAGAATCGTATCTATAGTTACAAAATTAACTTCGTAAATATTTTACAAGCTTCGTATATACAGTTACAATTTCATTCTTATAAATATCATTTATATATCGTTACAATATCGTATATACAATTACCGTTTTGTATATGCAGTTACAAAATCGTAATTCTTGTTACATTTTATCAATTACAGTTTCATATATGAAGTTTCATATTGTTACATTTTCTCAATTACAGATTCGTAATTATTGTTTCATTTTCTTAGTTACAGTTTTGTCAAAGCCTTTAATTTTAGAATCCGATGCATGAAATTTTGGTCTTGGATTTTGAATTTCGTTAAGAAATCTTTTTTATATGTTGAAAATAGGAGAATATATTTTAGAAAATAGGAATAGTTATTAATTATTTAATATTAGTCAAAGATATCACATTTAAAACTTTCACAAAAATAGGATAATTTAAATTAGTATTATAGTAACTGAATATTATGTAAAGAAATTATTTTTAATGCTACGTAATAAAAATCAAGGGTATTATCTATAAATTACAATTTGGATAGTATTTAATGATAAAACATTTTGTGGACAGTTTTTTAAAAAGTTTACAAATGGGCATTCCCTCATTTAATATATATTGGCATACTAAAGCCGGATATTCATCAAGTTATATTCAAGGCAAGAGTAAAATAAAATCTGGAGAAAATTATCAAGTTTATAATGACTTTTTTTCTTATTTTACTTATGACATATATTTACTATAATAGGTAATCTTATTTACAATTTCTCTTATTTAGAAGAAAAAGCTATAGCGTTTATGTATGTACTATGGGGAAGATAAATTGCCTAATTAGATTATTTGAATACTCCAATTAAGTATATTTTTTTTAAATGCATATAGAAAATACCCTAAAGTTGAAAAATACCAAGGCGGCCTAATTAAGACATGCATTGATTATTTTCGTAATAGTATCTTGAGCACTTCGAAAATATTATACATACGATAATGCACATAAGCATACATAGATTAATACACAAACTTTAAAAATTGAACAACCATAACTAAGAAATAAGAAAACAATGCCTATAGAAATATAAAAAATAAATTAAAAATTTAAGAATAATTAATTTACTTATCAAAAAATGTATCCAGTTTAACTATTAAAGTTGAAACCGAATAACAAAGACCCGATGCGGTCCTTTTGGACCGAATATCTTATTTTATGGACTCGGGCTCTTTAATTAAGCCCTTGGGGTCTTCGGTAACAAAATTATCGGCCCACCGATTTCATTTTTTTACACCCCTAATGAACTTGTCGATTAGGCAATGTCATAGCTCATAAGTCCAGTTTTGAACGCGTAAATAAGATTCATTGAAATATTAAATGTAATTATTTGTTTTCTTAGTACGTAAAATTGGTTAGGTCTACTTCATGACAATGACTTAGTTCATTTTTATGTACAACAATTAGATATTTTGCTACGTATTTATATATATAGTAGAACAACCATGGACAATTAATATTTTAAAAATTCTAAAGATAGATATTTTGGCAAGAATTTATTACTATTAAGTGCTGGTCCAATTTATAAAGCTAGCAGCTAGTGCAATCATTGTTCATTTTCTAATTAATTAAGTTTAATATTCAAGGGTAGATCAGATAATAAAATAGTGGAAGATACTTGCAAATTGGCCAACTCTATAGCATGAATAAAGAAACACACATCAAGTAAACAAATAAAAAGTGATGTTTGGCAAGGCATTATCATATTGATCTTTTTCCAATCGTTTTGTTACGTCGCAGTGTCATCAAACGGATTTTCAAGTCACAAATTTGACAGAATTTGACGAAATTAACCATTAAGTATTAAAACTCTATGAAGTAAAATAATCTTGTTGTTTGTTTATCACGCGAACTAACGGAGCCAAATAAACATGTTGCTATGAAATAATATTGTATCACTCGTCTGTTATTTATTGCATTAAATTCCCAAAAAAAAAAAATCAGAATGTGACCAAGCCAAGTAATAAGATTGACTATCCTTATTTTTTGTTAGATACATTACATATATATGGTTTTGATTTCAGTATTTCACTAAAAATCGGCCATGTTTCTATAAGTGCACATGCAATAGCTATCAAGAATCTCATATGACAAAGAGAGAGTGGATCTTTTGGCGAGAGGGTTCATGAAAGATACATATATTATTAAAAGGAAATCTCAAATTTACCACCAATTATAATTCTTCAAGTGCAAATCTATCATATCTTGTAAGTTGTAGAATGGTGCCACAAAATTATGCCTTTCTGTTTCGGTAAACAATAAGTTGGCAGAAGAAGAGAAGAGTCAATTGAGTTGAGCCAAAGCAAGTGTACACAAATAGTACCATGAGAAGTGGCGCATGGGAGACTCCAATGGCCAAGGAAATTATACATGGGGCAAAACTATTAATTCTTTCCCTAAATATTACAGACCACCAAGTAATATATGACAAATGGCTAATAGCGGCATAAATATCTAACATTGTAATATGTGTATTGGCCTAAACTCAATCTTCCCTAATTTGTTCTCACTAAAATTACGTCAACTACTGTTTCAATTGATTTAATAGAATGGTGAATGTGTCGTTACGAACTCTCTTTCTCTCTGAAATGACACGAGTCCAAGAATTTACAGCACATCCAAAATTTTGTTAAATCAATTAAAGAAAATAGACGGAAATTTAGTGAAGGAGGGACGGGGGACCTGCTACGAGCCCCTGCGTCTTCTGGTTATTTTTTTCCCATTCTTCGGCTCGCCTAGCTGTCTCGGAATGTAGGTGTGGTTTTTGATTTCTCCGTCTCGGACTTGATTATTTGCCTCGTCGACAGTCGATTTATATATTGTTTTTCTTTGCCATCTTGGAAACGTAACTATCGTGATTCTTTACCTCTCTGTCTTGGACCCTCGGAAGGCCAAATTCGTCGAATTTCCATTTTGCGCGACTGCACCGAGCTTCTGCTAAATTTGCTAGACTATTATTTTGCGTGTAATGCCGACAATCTGACTGTGTAAATTTATATTCCTCTTTATTATGAAATTTTTCTCTCTAATTATTTATTGATCACGCAGAAGTGATAGTTGATTGTTTTTATTTTTATCATACAAATGTGATTTACAATGTGTTATCATCGTGACTTTGATTATTCGTCGGTGCCCCTTCTAGGCTAAAAGGCTGGCTCCGTCAATTCTAGAAAGAAGCAAATAAAATATGGAGCATTTAGAACTTGGGCCGTAAAAAATAATGAACGTCAAAACTGATAATAGAGGATACTTATGCCGCTAATAATGAATAGAGAAGTAAGAAAAATGGAAAGGGTCGCGAAGGAGCACTTATTGGGGCGGCTAAAAGGGTGAATGAGGGGGCTTGGAGCCAATGTTGCCCCTTTGAACAAGCCTGGAGTCACCTTGGTTTCTGTTTTCTCTCATGAGCAACATGACAAAAACAATGTCAAAATGTGATGAGAGGAACATGACAAAAACAATGTCAAAATGTGATGAATAAGGTCCATAGAGTGAGGGGGTCCAATTTCAAACCCTTTTCCTCTCTTCTCTCTATTATTTAAATCTCAATCTTTTTTGTGGCTATCAACAATAAAAATACAATTTTCTGTGACAAAATCTGGACTTCACAGCTTGTGACGTGAGTGGTATACTTGTAATATATATGGGAAAAAGGTCACGAACTTGGAATTGAAAAAGGGGTGAAAAGGGAATAGAATATCAATATGGATATACATTTGGTAAGGAGAAAAATTTCGTGATAGGGATGTGAATGAATGGTTTTTCTTCTTTTGGGGTAGTTTTGAACAAACAGGGATATTTGTGGCACACCTAGGCCACACTTTTGCGCTTGTGGCATGAGGTTTTTTTGGTCTTTTTGTTTGATCATCATTATGCCACGTAGTGATCATACAATTAGTGGCAAAATTCAAAACGACAGAATATTTATAAATGAATATATGTTGTGGAAAATCGAAGAGATCTAATTGGTTTGATCAATATTGTGGTGAAGCTAGTATCTAGGGCAGGAATATCTGATCATATATATTTCACAAAAGTTCAGCCATTTATGAATACCAAGAAAGAATAATTGACCCCAAAGAGATGAATATATATGGCTTCTTGGTTATTTATATTTTCTTTTTCTGAGTGCATGAACGTGTCTCTGATCTTATTGTTCAATAAACTTTTTTCATATATAAAGCTTGTGAATATGGTACGAGGTGTTGTATCTTTGGTTCTGATCTTTCTCTTTGGATTCCTGGAAAAATCAGATCATGAAAAGCACTGCACATGTGAATGTGTGGTCCATTGTATTCATCTCTTTTTTGTGTTACATTTTCATCAGTGAAACCCTAGCAATAGACCAAACCCCCTTTAGAAGGGAATGTGAGCTCAAACTGACTAGTGAGTCTCGTCTTCTCGTTAAGTGTTTCTCATTCGTATCATCTTGTTGTTATTTGCCGTTGTTAGGTTTAACCCTGTAAATATAGAATAATACCCGAGTTTTATTCTGTTTGACCAAATTCGGGAGAAGTAAATCTAGAACCAGAAAATACTCATTCTGAAGAAAAAATCAGAATCAAAATATTATGGCTCTAAATTTTAAATTTTTTCACTTATTCGTATCAAAACGACTCAAATTTACCTCAAGTCAAGATTCAACTGCTTCAATTTAATATATATGTTTTACAATAAAAAGTATGAAAGTCCAAATTCAAAACAATTGCATTTAATAAATATTTAAAAATATATAGTTGTATTATTGTGTCAATGTTTGTGTTCAACAACTATAAAACATAGGTTGAAAATAGCTCAAATTGGAATATGGAATAGTAATACATGACATTGAGTAATATTGTTACGTATTTATATTGAACAAGTGTACTTATAATATGTTGCATGCCATGTGTTATGGTGCATGAAACACGTGATTGCGCTTTCTTGACCAAAAGGTATATACAAAATGGACTTGCCTTGTGACGAGTAATGATCGTAGGGAGGCTTTTGCTAGGGTTGTCCATGACACAACACATTCTAGTACTTCAAGAGTATGACCTTTGAAATTAATGGGGTTTATGTGAGCATAACGAAAAAGTTGTTGACAATATATGGCTTTTTGCTTTCACTAATTTCAGACAGAATCTTTCTTTCTTCTATTTTTGGATCGGAGATAATCATTATACACTTTTTTTCTCATATGCATTGATGAGGAATCCTCATTTTCTAATGTTGACAAGCCAAAAAAAATTATTCTCGTGAAATGTTACAAGTTTATGCATGAGATTCTATATATGAATCCAATATTATTCATGCATATATGTATGTCTATTGTGTAACTTTATTCCACTTTTCTTCTGTAATAATATGTTATGAATTACTTTTGCACATGTATTAATATATTTAGTCATTAAATTCTAGTTATAGGATTTGACGAGGGAGTTGAATGTAAATATTGAGTGTAAAATTTGAAAATTAGAGGTAGAAAACGATTATGGAATTAAATTGTAAATTTTTTCAAATTTGAAAACAGAAATCAATTATAAAAGAATAGAATTTCGAAGTCAAGTGGGAAAATAATTAATGAGAGGTTGAATGAAGTGAAATTCATATAGGGGTCAATTAAGAGGGGTAGTGAATGAAAAAAAGAAAAGGAAGGGGAAACAGCTCTTAGGGCACGTGGCTACCGCGGGAGCATCATGCGCGCGGTGGCATGCCACAACACAAACGGCCAAGGCGGTGCCTACCGCCATTAGCCTCTTGGCGGCGTGGCGCGTCTGCAGCAGGGCCGAGCCGGCCGCATATGGACCGCTTAACTTGCAAGTTGCATCACAAAAATAGATCTTATTTATTACATTCCAGTTTTATCAACAACGGTGACACATGGTTGAACTCTTGAATAGTTCTCAAAAAGGCGATACTCTTAATTTCTCAAGATCTCTTGGCGTTTTGCAAAATTTCCCCCTAAAATACCTATACATCTTAATTTCTCAAGATTTTCTAGGTGTTGCATACAAAGATCTCAAATTGATAGGTTAATAACTAGTTACATAACCATCTAATTAAGACACCCTTTTAAGCGGGAAATACGATTATGATCCTAATGGCTACGATTGATTGATGACTTCGTTTCTAATCAAGTCATAGTCATACCAAGAGATTTATCTCCTTGCAAGAGAGGAAATAATTTGAGTCTGAAAGAGAATTTCTCGGGGACAAAACACATCAATATTTCATAACATTTTGGTCGTTGTATATTATTTAACTTCTTGTGAAGTTCGAAAATTTTTAAACAAATGTACTCTTGATCGAGATATTTGACAAAAGTGTATCCCACTAGTAAGTTCGAAGATGCTTTGAATTTCTACATTTATGTGCAACGTAGTTTTCTATTTCGCATGAATTATCGTGCTTAGTTCTATCAAATGACTAACATCAAGTTTGAGGAAAGAAGATTTGTAGGCAATGTTACATATTTCGATTGGTTTAGCATAGACAATTACAATCTAATAGCACGGGCATATTGACGTCTTACAATATAACTTTGTTAGTGGTTGATTAAGTCGTAATAAGTGATAACCAGAAATTATAAGAGATAAAAATCTTGAGAGTTTGTCAGTTTCTGGGGAAAACCCTCTTGGAGAATCGCTTCATTTTTGTTTACTACCTATCTCCGACAGAGAAAACCCGTAAATCAAGCACGCACGAGTGCGTGGTCATACGCTCTTGAGTGTAATTTTATTTCTTAATTACAATGGAACTTCGATTGACGATCTATGACCCTTGAAGTAATATTTCCGAGCCTCTGAAATATCTAGTCGTGCTCATTTACTTAAACCAGCTTTAGGATTATCCCGATTCGTTTTGGCCAATAATGGTCACACTTCCTTTACATTTATAGTATGCCCTTTTTTACTTTTTGAGAAAGTGACACTAAAATGAAGGGTTATATATACCAAATTTCTAAGGTGTTGTTTAGTAGACAACTCAAAATGTTTTTGTTTTCTCTATTCAGATTAATTTTATAGTTTTAATGTAAAAAATTCTTGCAGTTGTTTTTAGATAATTGTTTGGTACACATTTTTGTTTTTATTTAAAAAAAAACAGATCACTGTTTGGAATACGATTTGATTTTTTCTTAAAAATTTGTATACTTAATACATTAAGAGGCCCGACCCGGACCGATTGTCTAAATTCGAGGACGGATTTCTTCAATGTCGAGAGAATGGAGCAGCCTACAAACATGGCGCATGCAAGTTAATTAAGAATCGAACATTTATGATCTTTATTATGAATATATATATATATATATTCATCATAAGTATTATGAGAATAAATAGGGTGTAGTTGTATGCCTTGATTTTGGTTCATTTAGCCCTTGAAATTAGGCTTTTAGTTACCTAGTTTTTTGGAATTTAGTTTAAATTAAGCTTCATACGTATGGGAGGAGGTGATGAATATTATGAATGAAAAAGCGATGTTTTGATCAAGAGTGTTATTCCGTTTTTCCTATAAATCGAGTCTACATCAGGTTCCGATTTTAAACTACTTGTCATTTTTTTTAGTTTTTAGTATGTCATTTTTAGTGTATTATAGATTTTATTGTCAATTTTTAAACTATTTGTAGTTTTTAATTTTTAATTTTCAAAAATACATGTGGTTTTTAAGTCAAGCACTTTTAAAACCGAAACCGGTAAAAAAAACTGACTTTTTGGAACATTGACGAAAAAAATTTATTTCGCGGTTCCTGGTTCCGATTTTACTCCTAATGAAGTCGATAGAAAAAGGAGTGATGAAAGAAAAAACTGAGTAAAAAAAAAAAACAGAAAACAACAAAAATGTGTATTTGAAAATCCTTAAGAAAAACAGAATAAAACTTGAAACTTTTCGGAGTTTAATTTGATGAGTTACACACCAAACACTCATTTACTTTTTCCAGTATAAGTGTGCAAGTTAGAAAACTAAAAAACTATTTTCAAGTTATGTACCAAATACAACCTAAACCTTTTCACTCAAATACAGACCCACCATTCAACACACTTTCCAAGCCCAAATGAAAAAAAAGCCCACTATGAATGAGCCTTGAAAGCAGTATAGTGTACAATAATATTCGTGATTTGTTGCCAATGTAACACAATGAAGACCCTTTATTATTTTCCATATATTCCACGTTATTAACACACCAATAAAATTTGTAATCAAAATCTGCAAATCTTCATGAAACCCTTCTTTCCATCCAACGAAATGAGAGCTCAAAACTCATCAGAATCTTGGTCGTCGCCTTCGACACGCCCAAAAACGACGAAAAGTGAAGCAGAAAGGCTTACCAACAAGGACAATAGGAAGGAAGTCATAATCAGCGTCTACGTGGAAACGGAATCGCTACGTTCGATCCACGAAAACAGCACCAAAGAGACCAGCCACAGATCATGGCCGCTGTTCAGCACGAAGAGTCGACAAGGCACGAAGGCACGAGGCTTTGACCGCCGCGCTCAGCTCCTCGCTTACGCACGCGAGCTGCGCCAAAATCCCGCCATCAAAAAGCCGGAATGGCCACAAAGTAGTTCAAAGCCGAGGCCTAAGGTCATTGTGTCATTTTTTATTCTCTTATTTGATGTCATTTTTCATGTAATGCATGGAATGAAGTTCGGACGTGTAAAATATTAAGCAGGCCAAGATGATGAGTGTAACAAAGCTGCGAAATCCGGCGAGAATTGAATTCGTGAAGAGCCGAACAAGATACCGTCAGTTAGTACCGGAAGTAGACATATCTTGCCGGCCGAAATCTGGAACTCTCAAAAAGAAGAAGAATAGCAAGAAGGGCAATAAAGGCATTGACTTCAGATTTATAGTAAGTCATATATATTACCTTGGTTTATTTCTTTAGATTTTTCATAGTGATATCAATTTTTGTTTAGTTAAGTAATTAGTTTATTTTTTTACAGGGGAAATTAAGAGGCATTGTCACAGGATTCTGCAAAGATTAAGAGAATTTCTGAAAGTGCAATGATCTTAAGAATGTTGTCTATTTTTATTTTTCACGAATGAAATAAAGTAAAAAACTCTTTTTGTTTTCCAAGATGCAGATTTGTTGGAACGGGTTTTAAGCTTTTTGACCCACTTTCGATCCATTAATAATGTCGAATAGAGAGATCTTTGTGATGTTATGTTATACAATATAATATACACGCAATAGACGCTTGTATATTATATTGTATATGATGTGTTTACTACGAGAAATCAAATAAATCTGTTAAGAGTGATTTGAAGATATATATATAAATTATCTTCAAATTAGTTATGTCATATATTAATGTATAATCTAGTTTCTGAGAACAAAAAATCATAGAGGCATTACTGCCAAATACTAATAAAATATACCATATTCAATGCTTCAAAGGAGTAGCGCAATTTGTAAAAGTGAAACGACAAGTGATTTAGCTTTGAAATGAATAAACGACACTGAAATTCTTCATATAAAAAGCCTTGAAGAAATGAGCCATTAACAACATTTGAGAGAGCAACCAAAATAGCGAAACCATAATACAATTCCTTCCACCATAAACAGCGTTGAACAAATCATAACAATGTTAATCTCCCTATAAACCAAATGAGAGCCAGTCTAATCATATCGTAACGCCTCCTAATCGCGTTATCCTACAATCTAAACTCACCTCACTAGCTACGGCCTCTCCACCGCTGCCTCGACAACGCAACTCTCGCTCCCTGACCCACCCTCCGACCAGCGCCAGTATTCATACGACGATACACGTTCAAATGACGATCATCAAGATACGACAGCATCAACCCCAGCTCGTCCTCGTCTTCGGAGTCGGAGTCATCGTCGAGGTCGGAGTCAAAGTCGGTGAAGAAGACGTCCTGGTTTGGCTCGATGACATAATCGCCCAGCACCATCGCGCCAGGTGTCGACGACACGATCGTGCTGATGACGTCGCTCCGTTCCCTCTCGCGCTCGAGCCGCTTCCATTTCTCTTCGAGGACGGGATCCACCTCTCTTGGCCGTGCCGAAGGGTGTTTCGCCTTAACATGTTTCCTCAGCTCTTTGTAGTTTCCCGAAAATACGCACTTTTCGTGCGTGCACGATCTCTTCTTGGCGTTGAGGTGCTTTCTGGCAGGGTCCACGACCGTCCAGCCTTTCACCTGGCCACGGCAGAGTGGGCATAACAGCTCGGGCCCTTCGGTCTTTTCAGACGGCTCTAGCTTTGCGTAAGCTTTCTTGTACTGTTCTAGACAGTTCGAATAGCGTTTACTAGTGGCACACATATAAGGGCGACAACCCTTGTTATAAGACGAGCAGAGGAGAAGGACGGCGTTATGCGGGGACTCCATGCAGACCGAGCAAGTTGAGTTTTCCCATTCATTCTTTTCCGACGCTTTGTTGCACTTCCTCATTGGATGGGCATGTTTGCCAGCCTTCCGAGTAGACGGCAAGAGATTCTGAGTCACCTTTGGATGTCTCGAGTCACTCTTGCGCCGTAACTTGTTGACTTTCGCCATCTACAAAGAAATAGAATACTGCTCCTTTAGTCATCAAATGACGAGAAACATAATATGATAAGGCACATATAAGAATCTCAATTACAATGCTCGAACTTATTACAAAGTAAAAGTAGCTTGCTCGAACTGAATCAATAAAAAGCATAACCATGAACAAAATGTGTTCCGTTTTAAAAAAAATATAGAAAGAAATTGATGTTAAACTCAAAAGTTATCGGCTAAAAAACTGACATAATTCCTGGCTACAAGCAATTCATATGCAAAATCAAATTAGAATGACACTGAATACAAACATGAATTCGGGCTATAGCTACCAAAGAGATTAATGGATGAAAAAATTATCAAATTCCAAACTAAATTTTAACAATCGAATTTTCACCGATTGAGTTATGGTAGCCACTGGCTTGGTAACTCCCAGATTGCCAAAGCATATTTATGCCGTTCCACGAGCAAACACGTCTCCACAAGTTAACCTTTCCAGAACGCCTTTTTTTTTTCTCAATATACGCTGAATGCCTTGGAAGCCCGCGTTCTATTCGCAGCAGTCCACGGAATCCACCAATTACTTTGATTTCCACGAAAGCCCACATTTCCGTTGGCCAATGACTTTCAAAATGAAGCACCCAATCGGTGAAAATTCGAGGGTTCTGATTCAATTCCGAATCCGATAATTATCACCGCTCTAATCTAACAGAGTCGCCAAAGCAACAAACAGTTGGAAACCAATCATAAATTGATAAATAATATCCTACAATGGAAACCCAGAAGTTACAGAACTTCTTGATGCTAAGCCACGAGAACCCTAGAGACAAAGAGCGACATTAAATACTAGTACGAGCATTGAAGGCGTAAAAAGTGAACTCATTTGAAAGGCTGCAACATTATCCAATTCCAAATCAAAAAAGCAGATCAGACGCGAGATTGAGGAGTGCAAAATGCTATTTCCATAGGCATTCAACGTAAGAGCTCATTAACCCTAGAACTAGCAAACCAGGGATCTATGATTGAGAGAGAACAAACCCAAAACCAGAATAAGAATAAGAAGAAGAAGAAGAAGAAGAAGAAGAAGAAGAAAAACAAGTCGAATCGGAAACGAACGCGAAGCTCTGAATTGCGTCGCAAATGGATAACCCTAGAGCACGGAATCGCAGAGCGTGATGAAAGAACACTAGGAGAGAGAGAGAGGTCGAAGGAGAGAGAGGAAGTACCGGAGGAATCTGGAGTGGTCGGAGAAGAGGAGAGAGAAGAAGAATTCGGCGATCTCTGCTCTTGCTCTCCTCGGGAGTTGCTTCGCAGGTAGAGTCGTGAGTCGGGACTAACTGTTAATGACTTAATCCTGTAAATCCAGTCCGGTTGGCTAATTTTTTATTTTATTTTTTTAAACCTGGACCCGGAAATCTTCGGCTCCGTTTTTTTCCCGGACCCGGATATGTCCGGGTCCAGAAATTTTTTTTCTTTCAATTTTTAGTTTAAATTTTTGTTTATTTACGTGATTAGTCCCCAAATTCGTTTTATTTGTTCAAATGTAATATCTTGGTATTTAAGTCTGATTTTAGAAAAATTAAAATTCTTCAATTATTTTGTGTGTTTGAACATATATGATTTAATATGAAATAATTAGAAACATACAAAAAAAAAAGGAGTAAATATGTGTTTTTTTATTCAACAAACTCGTGAGTCGAATACGGATAGTACAATGATTCAACCAAAACCAAAGACTCGGAAGTTGAAAAGTACAATGATAATGAACAATTAAAAACGAATTACATTTGAGTATTGCTAAAGTAATCCGCCATTTCGTTGTTAATGATTTCGTTATCTTGCTGTCGCTTTTTAGCAAAAATTCAAATCTCTGGAAAGCATAAGGATCTCGACCATTAGTGATTTCGTTTACGTGCGACGAGGCTCTAACATCCTTCCGGCCAATGAGAATGCCGCCTTCGATGATACCGTTGAACTCGGATTTTAAGAATACCCCGAGCAAACAATGATAAAATCGGATACTCAAATCGTTGTGTGTACCACCATTGAAGGATGTCAAAGCCTTCTTCCGGACATGGTGTTGGAGGAAGGTTGCAGAACTGGGCGTACTCATCGACTATGTTGCGCTGGCGACGTCGACCACCACGAGATCCCGAATTGTCGCTTCCTTGTGAAACCAGTGAAGATGTCGTTGTCGTGTCGCCGGGGCCGCCGCCATGAGGTGTAAGGTTGTAGAATAACCGGTGATTGTAAACCAACAGCTCCGGGTCCGCCCTGTTAAAAAAAATTAACATTTAGAGAAACTTTAAGAAATTAAAATTTATAGTAACTTTAAGAAATTAAATTGAAGAAATAAACTTTACTTGAGTTTTTTTGTTAAGGATGCGTCTCTTCCATCTGATCCTCCAAGTCAGTATATTTATGCATAAATGGATGGGGTAATAGCGATTATTGGTATGAGACTCTAATTTTTGTTAAAAATCTTTTTAAAAGATTATCGCACTCGTAGTGTATAATGAGCAATTATTTTATGTGGATTCTCAGATAATCAGGTCCCAACAACATCGGCAAATAAATGATGGTTTTTTGCAGTTTAAAAATGATAAAGAATATAAAAATAGCGGGCAAAGCTCGTTGAGACATGAGTGAGTAAACATGAAATAAATCAATAGTAATTTGATGAAAAATGTGAAGAAAAGCCTAGAATTGGATATCAATTATCCAATCGTCTGCAGTGAGGTGTTCATGGTCTTCGTGCTTCGGGCTATCGATCCAGCTTGTAAGAAGTTGCCTGTATGGTACGACATCATCCAACATCATGTAAGTCGAGTTCAAACGGATCGTCATATCCCGGCTAAAACACTCTAGGCTGATAGTAATGAGCCCTGCAATAATCTTGCGAAGACATTGTTCGCATAGTAGATGCTCGCATATAAATAATAGTGTTCCTAATTTTGGCTATACACTCGGAAATAACATTGAGACCGAATTGAACTATCAAGTATCAAGTTTATCATATGACATGCACACCTTTGATGAAAAAAAATCCGACCTTAAATTGGTCAAACTATCCCTCAGTATATCTACGACACCGTTGTGCACACTAGTGTTATCGAACGTAATAGAAAATACTCTATCACTAAGGTTCCAATCCTGTAAAACATTTAATATAGCCTTGGCTAGGTTTATTACTGTGTGCCTAAACCTTATTAGCTTAAAAGCTATAATACATTTTTTCATAAGCCACTCATCCTTAGTAAATTGTACTACGACACAAATGTAATCATCATTAGAGTGGCATTTCCAACATTCTGACATTAAAGCAAATTTGTAATGAGATTGTTGGAAAATATCGTTAAACACAGCCCTTTGTTCGTCATAATATTGGATTATGGTTTCTCGGTTAATATGACGCGAGATTTCCTTATAGTTTATATGGTCGATGATACCCAACATTTCGTTAAAATCGGGTCCCTCGCACGCTGATTAAGGCGAACCATCGTGTATAGTCCACCAAGCCACAGTCCATCTATATATATAATCGGATAGGTGACTTACCTGCTCTACTTGCATTTTCTTTTTACATGCTATGACGTGTTTTTTGAGGCGATCGTTGCTGTGGAGATTCAGATGGGAAATTCCCAGTTGTAGTATTGGTTAATTCTCCACATATCTTCTAAGCTGATTTCATAGTTGCATCTATAGTCGGATTTGAAGTCGTGCTGCCAAATCGGTGCCGTAAATTTCTTTAGCTTCCTCGGCTGCAAATGGAGGGGAAGACCGACTCGAGCTGGTTCTCCTCGTCCACATGCGGGTCGAAATTCCTCGACTTCCTCGCCTTGTCCGACTTCGTCAACATAGTTCGGGTCGTCCTCCTTATCATCATTATCATTATCATCGGGGTTGTTGGACTGGTTCCTCGACCTTGTTTCCTGAAGAAGAAAAAAAAAGAAATGTAGATATAACATTATTATCATTTTACCATTAAATTTACAACATTGAAAAATTAAATAAGTCATAGTAATTTTATTAAATTTTTAATGGTTATTTTAAGAAAGTAAAAAAAAAAAGATTAAATGTGCATGTGCAAATAATTATCAAGCTCTTTTAGACATTACTCCCTGAGGTTCCAAGGCCAGATCGACTGAAAAAGATGCTATGATCTCACTTTAGGCTCAAGATTTTGTAGATAGGATTAAGGTTCAACTTACCGATGTTACCGATAAATCGGTTACCGTTTTCGACGGATTAATCGATAGCTTACCGATTAACCGACGAAAAACCTATAATACTGTAGCTTACCGATTACCGATACTTTTCGATGATTATCGACGGATTATCGATACTTTTCGATAATTTTTTACAGAAAACCTATAATATTTTTATAATATCATACCTCAATTTCAAAACATATATATTGTCATAACTCATACACACACATATAATTCCATCAAAAAGCTCAAAATCGAAAACACTAATAACATAGTCTAACAAGTCTCAACTACCAAATACAAAGTCTAATATAGTAATACCTCAAACTCAAACACATAATATAAAGAAGTGCATTGATAGAAATAATACTCAACAGTCAAATTGACTTCTCCGACCTCAAAAGAACGACGATCTCCTATGGGTTTCCATAACACCCGTGGCACCACTTGCTTCCAAATGCATGTTACAATATGTCGTCCAAAACAAGCCATGCGGTTCGAAGTGCATACGGAAGTTACTCACATGGTAATAATATGTATGTTGCTCCGTAAACACGCCACGAGATGGATACTGGGGATGCGCCCACACTCCGTTATGGAGCACAGGGTGCGGAGTAGCAAATTAAGTGCTCACGGAAGTACCCATCGACATCGTCTCAAAGTTTCCGGACAGCTCGTCGACAGGGTTCTCGCTCTAAGATAGATAGTCACTGCCCAAGTAGAATCCATAAGCAGAAGATGCGTCATCTTGTTGTTGAGGAGACTGTTGGTCACCGTACTCTCGATCGGGAACGTATCCCATGTTGGCAGGGTCGTAGTTCAGGTTGCCTCGATACGTATCACCTGTTTTGTAAACAAGTTAGTTGACATTCATATATACCCAATGTTTGATCTGTTAGATATTTTCGTGTTTTCCGTTAGTTGACCATTAGAGAGTTATCCTCATTTATATGCACAGTTTTTGTATTTTTTACATAACTCACTCAATTTTTGTCCACAATTTATGCATGACCTATGGTTGGAAAGATAAACGATAGATATACAACTTTTATGTTTTAAGTTTTGTAAAATAAATTTTATAAAAATACAAAATTTCAAATACAATGTAAAATTTGACGTAAGTTTAATGCAAAATATTTGTTTCGAGAAAATTTTACTATACTTAATGATTTTTTATGATGAAACGTAAAACTAAAAAGTTGTAGATAAATATTTTATCTTTCCAATGGGTTTTTATTTATAAATTTTTGACAAAAGATGAGTAAGTTATGCCAACAATATGAAAGATTATTTCACATCACATATTTCATATTTTTGGCATAAGTCACTCATTTTTAACCAAAATATATAAATAAAGACCCGTTAGAAAGATATAATATTTATCTACAAATTTTTAGTTTTACGTTTCACCATAAAAAGTCATTAAATATATTAAAATTTGCTCAAAACAAATATTTTGTATTAAACTAACGTATAATTTTACGTTGTATTTGAAATTTCGTATTTTTCTTAATCTTATTTTTCAAAACTTAAAACAAAAAAGTTGTAGATATATCTCTTATCTTTCAAACCATAGGTCGTGCATATAATTTGGACAAAAAATGAGTGAGTTATGTCAAAAATACAAAAAGTGTATATGTAGAGGAGGATAACTCTCTAACGGTCAACTGACGGAAAACACGAAAATATCCAACAGATCAAACATTGGGTACATTAGCCATCAAAAATAAACATTGGGTACATAATTCGCAGAAGATCAAACATTGGGTACATTAGCCGCAATTTACCCTTTATATAACTATAAAGTTACTAAACTATTGCCTAAAATCGGAATATTGAGAGTTTGAGAGAGTTTGAGATGAAGAGAATGAGAGCTGTGAAAAAAAAAATGAGGCTGAAGTGGGGTATTTATAAGATAAATGTGTAGGAATTCGAGAAATATAATTAATAAACACCCCTTATACCGCCGCGAACGCCGAGTGCGTCGTCGATATCACCTAGTACCTCGGAAACACCGTCGAGAACGCCGAGTGTATCGCCGCTACCACCGAGTACATCGCCGACACCTTCACCGATAACCCCAAGTAAATCGCCGACGCCGTTGTAAACACAGAGTACGTCATCAATAAAGCTGATTATACATCACCGATACTGTAAGATCCTTAGGCCGTAATTATCTCTAAATTAAATAGTAACGAGAATATTTGATTTATTAATATAATAACAAGAGAATATTATTTTTATTGTGAAATTTGATGTTGTGTGGTTAGTGATGAAAAATATTTAGTGTTAAAATCACATTAAAATAATAATATTTTAAAATTAAATCTAGTGTTGTGGTCGGAGATACCTAACTCACAAAACAATTATGCACAAATTTATTTAAGTTAATTAATGTCCATGTGACTCAAATATAGATTTGATAATTTAAATAAATAATCATTAAGAAAGTGAAGAATTATAGCGGTAAAAGTAATTAAAATGATTTCCAATGACAAATATTCAGTTTCTTCATATTTCTAGTTCTAATTGCGCCAAATAAACTTAAGTGGTGCTGTATATGACTCCACTTTCTGGGTTGGGATGTAGCAGATTGAGTTTGAAGCTGCTTTCAGTTATTCCAAGTAATCTGCGATGTCGTTATTCTTCGCGACTCGCCGGGTTGACTCACAATGGACACTCGCCGGCGCCGGATTTCGACTCTCACTCTTATGCAGCGGCTCTCCAAGACGCCATTCAAAGCGGAGACTTGGCCGGAGGCATGGCGGTTCACTGTCAGGCCTTGAAACGAGGCGATTGCTTCGATTTGTTTGCCCATAACATTCTTCTTCACATGTATGTGAGGTCGGGTTTCGTTGACGGTGCTCGCAAGGTGTTCGAAGAAATGCCCACTTTGAACACCGTCTCGTTCGTTACCCTGATGCGGGGGCTGTCCGATTCCGGCCTTTTCGAGGAAGGGATTGGCTTATTTCTTAGGTTGTGCGGAGAGGGCCGTGAGCTTAACGGGTTTGTTTTCACGACGGTGCTGAATCTGCTCGTTAGGATGGGCACCGCGGAGCTCGGTTTGAATCTCCATGGGTGTATCCTTAAGTTGGGAGTGGATTCTCATGCCTTTGTTGGGTCGGCGCTTGTTGATGCATACTCTGTTTGCGGACGGAGTGATATGGCTCGGCGTGTTTTTGACGGGATTATTCCCCGTGACATGGTTTCGTGGACCGGAATTATATCCTGCTGTGTGGAAAATTCCCGGTTTGAAGAGGCACTCGAACTCTTTGATCAGATGAGGATGGCAGGTTTCAAGCCGAACAACTTTACTTTTGCGTCAGTGCTTAAGGCCTGCGTTTTTCTAGGGCTCTTGAACTTAGGGAAGAGTGTTCATGCATATATTGTGAAATCCCGTTATGAAGAGCATCAGTTTGTCGCTCTTGCGTTGCTTGAGTTGTACACATCGTCGGAAAACGCCTCCGATGCTTTCAAGGTGTTTGATCAAATGCCCAAGGACCATGTTGTTCCTTGGAGCTTCATGATTGCTAGGTTTTCCCAGAAAGATCAATGCGACGAAGCGCTTGATTTGTTTCTCCAAATGAGGCGGGAACTGGTTTCTCCCAATCAATTCACGTACGCAAGCGTGTTGCAATCTTGTGCGACTCTGCAAAACGTGACCTTAGGAAAGCAAATCCATTGCGAGGTCATCAAGACCGGCCTTGACTCTAACGTTTTTGTTTCGAATGCCCTAATGGACGCATATGCTAAATGTGGAACGATAGAAGATTCCATGGAATTATTTGTTCGATCTCCGAGCAGGAATAACGTAACTTGGAACACGATAATTGTTGGGTATGTGCACTTGGGCGATGGCGAAAAGGCACTAAGTTTGTTTGTTAGCATGCTTGGATTGCAAATTCCCGCTACAGAAGTCACATATGCAAGCGCTCTCCGTGCTTGTGCTTCCATGTCAGCCTTGGAGCCGGGGCTTCAAATTCATTCACTGACAATGAAGACGACGTACGACAGTGACACTGCTGTCGGTAACGCCACGATAGATATGTACGCAAAGTGTGGAGAAATAAAAAAAGCCCATTTGGTCTTCGATAAGTTACTCGAACGAGATGGAGTTTCTTGGAATACAATGATATCGGGATATTCAATGCATGGCCTGGGAATAGAGGCGCTAAGAGTCTTCGAAGCAATGCAGAAAACAGATTGTCAACCGGACAAGTTGACTTTCGTGGGTGTTTTGTCAGCTTGCAGCAATGCCGGACTATTGGAAGAAGGTCGACTTTACTTTGAATCCATGAGGAAGGACTACTCTATCAAACCGTGCATAGAACATTACACGTGCATGGTCGGTCTCTATGGAAGATTGGGTCATCTCGAAAAGGCTATGAAGTTGATTCAGGAAATCCCGTTTCAACCGAGCATTATGGTTTGGCGTTCTTTGCTCGGGTCTTGCGTTACCCATAACGACATGGACTTGGGAATACTCTCTGCTGAGAAAGTGCTCGAAATGGATCCTCAAGATGACGCTACGCACGTATTATTATCCAACTTGTACGCTAATGCTCAAAGATGGGGAAACGTCGTTTTTGTCAGGAAAACCATGAAAAAAAGAGGGGTAAAAAAGGAACCAGGGCTAAGTTGGATCGAGATTCAGGGCATCGTTCATTACTTCACCGTCGGAGACACTTCTCATCCCGACACGAAGCTCATTACCTGCATGATCGAATGGTTAAACATGAAAACCGTTCGGGCAGGATTTGTTCCAAATTGCAGAGCTATCCTGAGAAAGATGGGGGACGATGAGAAAGAACGCCATTTATGGCTACACAGTGAGAGGTTAGCCCTAGCTCTCGGGCTGATCAGAACGCCTTCCGGGAGTGCTCTTCGTATAATTAAGAATTTGCGTATATGCATCGATTGCCATACTGTGTTCAAGTTCATATCCGAGATTGTGAAGCGCGATATCGTGGTTAGAGATTTGAACCGGTTTCATAGCTTCCAAACGGGGGTCTGTTCTTGTAACGACTGTTGGTGATCGTTGTTGATCGACCGTTTTTTCTCGGCTTGTTCACGATTATGTACGATATGATGAGTTGGCAGAGAAAATAGCTTGAAATAATGATGATTATAAGCTAACTATGTTGAACTGTCCTTCCTAAACTCAATTTAATTAAAAACGAGAAAAATAACAAAATAATTTATCGAAGTGAAGAAAGAGAAGGAAATATCTTTACCAAATTGCTTTGATATAAAAATTAAAAATACATAGGCAACTTATTTAAAATCGATAGGGGATCATTGTTAATAGCAGTTGTACAAACAAAATTTACACTTTACATAAATATAAGTTCAATTACGGTATAAGTTCAAATACATAGGCAACTTTTTTTTTTTCAAAAAAAAAAATAATAAGTCTCCAACCTTAATCAATTGGGGCTTCATGACTCTAAATTTATTTAATAGCGATAAAAGTATTAAAAGATGGATTCCATCCATATTAAACTGACGATGGTTAATCAAACGTCCCACATAGCAGTCAAACATCCACGTGGCATTGTCACATCGCTTGATGTCCATTTGGTATTTTTCATGTTGCATTTTGATATATTTTCAAAATTTATAATTTATATTTATTTTAGTTTTGTAAAAATATTTTTTTATTTGTGGGTCCAAGACATTAGGTGATGTGGCGTTTCCGTGGATGTTTGACGGCCATGTGAGACTTAGGGGTGCAAATAATATCCGGAAACCGAGTAATTATCCGGAACCGAATCGGTATCCGGATTTAAAAACTGGAACAGGGACCGTATCCGAATTCCGGTTCTACCGGAACCGGATTCAAAACCAGTACCGGGTAGTAAAATTTAAAAAACCGGGTACCCGGTACCCTGTTTTAGTTTTATTTTTTATTTCTATGTTAATTTAATTTTTAGGGTTAGTCTTCTCCCATCTCGACTTCACTTCACTCCCGCATCCCTCCCATCTCGCCGACTTCATTTCCTTCCCCGACTTCTCGTTCTCGGTTCCGGGTATCCGGTACCCGGTTTATTACCCTGTTTTATGCATTTTAGACTATTTTTTCTTTTATGCTTGATGTGTGGGATTGTTTTTTTATACAGTTTTTTTTAAAGATGTATGTTTTTTGTTTTTAAATAATATATATATATATATATATATATATATTTTAAAAAAGGGTACAGGGTAAAACCGGGTACCCGGATCCGGTTACCAAAACCGATTACCAGGTATCGGTACCGGGTATCAAAATATAGATACCCGGAAATTTGGGTACCCGGTTTTCGGGTACCCTGTTTTCGGGTACTGGTTCTGGGTACCAATTTTCAGATACCCGGATTTCGGTTCCGGAGACCGGGTACCTCGAAAAAACAGGGTACCCTACCCGGTTGTACCCCTAACTGAGACTTTTCACTAACAACTGTAGTTTAATTTAACAGAACCCATCTCTTAATACTCTTACACCTATTAAATAAATTTAGGACCATGCCGACCCAATTAGTCTAAACTCTAAATAAGAGAAATTTATGCTACAATTAGCCCTAAAATATAAGCACTTTTGCCGACAAATAACCCATACATTGGTCCGTGCAAACTTTCTTTACTATATAAAAGCTAAAAACTCACCCCCACTCGGGCTTTCGTCATCAGAAATGGATTCCCACATTGAGAAGGTCCTCTGGACGGAAGACCAGATCGCCGAGCGCGTCTCCGACCTCGCGCGCCAGATCTCCGACGACTTCGCCGGCGGCGGCGGCGTGGCCGTGGTGGGCGTGGCGACCGGCGCGTTCCTCTTCGTGGCGGACTTGGTCCGCCGCATCGCCCTGCCGGTCTGCGTGGACTTCGTGCGCTGCGAGTCGTACGGCGGCGCCACCGAGTCCAACGGCCGGCCGGCCATCTCCGCCGACTTGAAGCTCGACGTCAAGGGCAAGCACGTCCTCTTGGTACGCATTCATTTCAATCCCATTTATTTCTGAATAATAAAATATAACATATGATTGGCTACTTCTTATTTCTAAAGGGTTTAGCGGCATAAGTACTAATAAATGTACTAAAGAGTTTAGCGGCATAAGTATTAATATGGTTAAAATTTATTTTTATTGGTGGGTTTTGGAGGGCAGGTTGAAGACATAGTGGACAGTGGAAACACAGTGGCGAGTTTGATAGGTCACATGGAATCTAAAGGAGCATCTTCAGTGTCAGTTTGCACTTTTCTGGACAAACCTTCGAGAAGAAAAGTCCAGTTTCAGATGCTTGGCAATGGCAAGTTCTATGCTGGCTTTCAGGTAACTTAATCCTAGTTGCTTTGTATCTTATGTTTCATGATGTTGTTTACCAACTTGAAATCAGGATTGAAACCGGGACTGATGCCGGAGTTTTGTATTTTTCTGGGCGGTTCTGCCGTTTTCAGAAAAGACTAGTCTTTTTAAGATCCAAATCAAACTCCGAATTGGGTTACTCTAGATTTTGAAAGAAGAAAAAAACTTTCAATTAATTAATAAACATAATCAAAACTTCTAATAATACATAAATTAAGATTAAAAATAAAATCTTAAAAGCTAAAACTATGACCCGGGACCAGACTAAAATCTCTTCATGCCGAAACCAGGCTTGTGCTGCCTAGAACCGGTTGTGGTTCTAGATCTTTGACAAGAAAAAAAAAATTGGTTTTTGGAGTGAAACCGGATTATGACGGGGCTTTCAGCGGGAATTTTCACCCAACTTGAAATCAGGCTGATCATTCTTTATCCATTCAATTTTGATTTTTTGTGTTTGAGTACTTTCTCTTCAGTATTTTTATTTTATATCATGTATTACATATTTATCATTATTATCTAATGTAATTTATTTTTGATGTGTGGAGCAGTGTCCAGATTATTTTGTTGTGGGATATGGGATGGACTATGCTGAAATGTATAGGAATTTGCCTTATATTGGTGTTTTGAAGCATGAGCTTTACAAGTAATTCCGATTTTATTTGACACTTTCCTACAACATTCGACACATATCTATCTATCTATCTATTATTATTATTAAGAAGCTTGTCTAAGTTTGAACTCTCACAAACTTGTGTTCTTAGAATTGATTGATATATCGAAATTTCATAGGGGGAAACATCTATGCTCATTAGTAATTAATGTTACAATATATAACTATATCGATATGCAAAAATATCAATGACGACCGTAGTCGCATTACAAAATATAATTGCATTGTAAGAATAATTGGATTATTGACCGCAAATAATTTCCACAATTACATACATATGTAATTTTTGCATTTCGGTGGAACTGAACCCAAAGTTTCACGTAGAGCCGTGTAGTAGATTTTCCATTAGGCCAAATGATTGGGTTACGCGGTCTATGTTTATATCAATTTTATATATATTTTTAAATAAATTTTTTAGTTATTTTTTCGTAAAATGATCAATCTAATATCGCCTTTCCTTAACTAGGTTATATATATATATATATATATATATATATATATATATATATAAAAAGTGTAAGTTTTTATTTTTATCTTAAAAATAATGAGTGTTGAATGGACCAATTTAATTTAACTAAAAGATTATAGTAAAAAAAAAACTCTCGAGATTTTAACAAAAAATTCGTGACAATTTTTTATAAATAATATAAAATAATAAAAATTGTGTTGGGTTATTAAATAATAAATATTAAAAAGTCAAACGAAGATAGATTAGAGCGCTGACCATGCTGGGCTCGGACTATTGAAAACCCCGAGACTCAAGTTTTGACTGACAAAGCTGCTAGACGGATTAGCAGACAAGAAATACAAGTACGGGTGAAGTAGAACAAAGTTCCGGCTCAGACCGGCTAAAAAAGGAGCAATGAGCCTGAACTGATACAAATATCTCACCCTGTATGCTCAAATAAGTCAAACTCGAACAAATGACTCAGTCGAGGTGCATCAATCCGACCACGTTCACCTGCCACTAACACATGTATCTTGACACTTTTGGATGCAAGTTTACAAATGAAATCTAAAACTGGAGTTCCCAGTTTTAGAGTACAAAGGCTTCATGAGTCATGATCTTGTACGTGGGAATCTCTCACGTACAAGACCATGACTCATTAAGCCTATTTTTTTTTTCCTCGACACACTCCTATAAATTAATCTTAAATTAAATGTTCATTTTAATATGAATTTTTCGTCTATAGTAACGGTAAGTTTCAAAATGATACTATGATATTATATATAATATATGACATGTAAAAAAAATCTGATGAAAAATACATGTCATATATATAGGGTTATATATATATATATATATATTTTCAGATGTCTTATCATATAGGGTTATTAGCAAAATACTCAATTAGAGCCAAATTATTTTAAAAAATACTCAAGGTTTAATTAATCCAAATCATATTTATTTTAAATATTATCTTTCAAAAATACCCCTACGACCTATCTCTCACAACTGTCGTAACAAAAGTGTATCTGCCGTTACAAAAGTGTAACTCTCGTTACAAAAGTGTAATTTCAGTTACAAAAGTGTAACTCCAGACTTAAAGAAGAGGAGGATATATTTGTCCATAAAAATCCAAATGAGTATTTCTTTAATTTTAACAAACTTTAAGTAATTTTAATAAAGTTTGACCCTAATTGAGTATTAGGGCGAATAAAATAAGCCCTATCATCAGACTATTAATTTTGTTTCCGGGTAAAAAAAAACAAAATTTACCGATGCTTTTTTCTACGACTATTTTTATTTTTATTTTTTTTCATTTGGGAAGCCCATTCACCCCAAAGCAAAGCCCACTCTCCTCTCCTGGGCGTCGCTCAGAGCCTAAACCACCAAACCAAGAAGACGAAGAAGAATCGATCAGCCATGAGAGGAGCTTCAGCGAGAGCCACCAGAGCTCTCTTCGCCCTCGCCGGAGACACGCGCCGACCCATCTCCACCATCTCCTCCGCCACCGCCTGCGTCACCGTCGAGACCACCACTCGCCTCGACTCCGCCGACTTTCTCCGCCGCCAGAAGCTCCCCAGCCCGGAGACTACGCTCCTGGGTTTCGAGAAGCTGGGGCTCAGTCCCTGGCTGGGCCAGGCGGCCAAGGAGCTCGGCGTGCTGTTCCCGGCGGAGGTCCACTGCGCCGCGATTCCGGAGATCTTGAGGGGGAAGAGCCTTCTTCTCACCTCGCATTCCGACTCCGCCGGATCTTTCTCTCTCGGGGCCTTCACCTACTTGCTGCCATTGATTCAGGTCCTTCCTATTTTGCTGTTTTCTGGTTATATTGATCAGTGGAATTGGGATTTGCCTATACAGAATGCTCATTATCAAATGCACCGAAGTTTGAATCTTGGTTCTCTCTAGATATTGGTTTCATAGGACTTGAGGCATATTGCTCTCTCTTACAGCAATTTGTAGCTAAAATTTTGGATGAAAGTCAGTGATTTTTCGACTGCGAAATCGTGATTTGTTCACAATTCTTCTTTGATAGCCGCATTCAAAGCTTGATGTCCCCTGATTTTGTTTGCGGCAGTTGCAGTAGTAGTGTTGGTAGTATAACCAAGGTTTTAGAGCCCAGAAAACGATAGCCGCCCAATGGTTCAATTTTACTGGTGTACCGATGGCTTAAAAACCGATAACCGATTTTGCCAAACGTCTATTAGTACCCTGAGGCTTGAACTACCCAACTAGTTTATTTAAATAATGATAAAAAGGAACTTGGGTAATGCAATGTCGATAGCCAATCGACTGGAAGCGAGTCAATAATCTAACCATAACAAGAACATTTTAATAATAAACAATACCCCGATCTCTAATTCGAGAGTTAGACCGAGAAACTCTCCCCGTGATGTTCAATAGAACTTCTCCACCAATATAAGGTGGGCCTTATATATATGCATAGAAATCCTGTTTACCTACTACACATGAAATACCACTAATGCCCTCACTTAATTAAAATACCTAAATAAATAATTTAAGAAACATAAATAAAGGTCTAACAGATGTGTGTTATCATTTAAATTATGTTCTCATCTGGTTTCTAATTTAATGCTGAATATCAAGCAAGTAGCAGCTAAATATTTTGGAAGCAAGTTGCGATTTTGCTACTACGGAAGCATGGAAGATTTGTAACTAACCCGCGATGTTATTTCGTTGCAGCGTCTAAAACGCGATATCAGATTGTCACCCGAAGTTCCGAAGGGTCCACGTGCTATATTTCTATTATCCTCGAAAGAGCTCGCCGAGGAGGTCTGTTATCCTAAGATTATCGTGCCTGTATGAATAATCATACTTTGAAATTTGTAAGTATATTGTTTCACACGGTGTTTACTTTCATGGAGCACAGTTCCTTAATCTGGTGAAGCTCATCCTCAAAAACGTCATACTGAAGCCTGGATTAGTGAATAATCCCCCCGAGTTGAATCCTCCGGAAGATTCGTTGAATTCAATCGGCTTGTTCGTGAGCACTCCCGATGAGGTGCTCCGGAAAATAGAAGAGGGCACAGTGGACCCTAATCTGATCAAATACTTGGTTCGTGTCCTTGAGTAATTTTCTTTCTTCATTTAATTTGAAAGTAAATTTGTCGGATTTAGCATTCTTATGTTGACATGAACTTTTAATAGGTACTCGACGAGGTGGATGACATGTTTAATCACGGGTTAGGCCCTGATGTTCAAAAACTCGCGAGTTTACTAAAAGAAGGCGCATCGATGTCTAATCAGCAAGGCTTACAAACTATCTTGGTCACTTCAATGATAACAAAGGTGTGGTAACATAAACGACCATCTTTTGTGAATTTTGGGATTTATTTGTCATTTGTTGTTGTTAACTTTTCAATTGTGAATGTTATCGTAGATTCTCCGTGAAAGTCGCCCTTCCGTTGTGGAGAACCTTGAAGATAGTAATGCAGAAATCTCTGGGATAGTGGTTGAACTCGACGAAAGAGAATCGTTCGATATCATCGAGTCACCCGATGCTCTGAAGCTGAAGGCAGAAGAGGTTATCAACTCTCTTCAGGCAGCTTCATGAGGATTCCGTCGTCCTCAAATTTTCCGGACCTTAATGCGCAGGCAACGTAGGTGATGCGATTTCATAAAATGATGAACTATTTGTTGCACATTGTTTCCGGAGTACCCGTTTTTTTCCCAAAGAAAATGAGTAATTTATTGCTAGAATTGGTGTACACAATTCCTAGTTTAGGTGTCTACGGCAGAGAGATATATCATAGTATTAGTTTGAAATTTGAATAATCGTACACATGAACATGTGCAATGACAAGGACAAACTTGTGTTGTCACAACTTCCTGAAACGAAAAATTGGCGGGAAAAATGGTGGCGGCTTGAGTAACTACTGTTTTTTGAAATGGGACGGCATGATTCCAATCTTCTAAGATTTTCAGCAAAAGTGGCGAATCTTCTTGAGAAATGTGTGGTACGTGTCATTCGAAAAGCGACGGGTAACGAGTAATGGACGGAAATTATTAATCTTGCACAAAGTTAGCAAGTCAGCTGAGTACCGAAAAATTGTTTTTCTTCTTTGGTCTGGTGACATAGTATTGGTTGAATGGTTGATGGTGATTCAACATGTGAAGGTCTTTAAGTTTCTTCATGGTATTGACGGACCTTAAACAAGACATTGACTATAAAAAAAAAAAATACGTAGAATAGTAAATCATTAACTCGAATATTAAACTGAAAATTGGATTTACACAATATTCGAATACTTAATTAACACGGTTAAAATCAAATACTTACATATTATTTGGTAGCGGTATTTAGTTATTTTAAAATAAAGCAAATTTATCCGGTGTGATATACAATTTTATATTTTACATTGCAGAATGTATTAATCTCTGATTATGTTATTTGAACTTTTATAACACATATTGATTAATATATTTTCTCAATTCGAAGCAGTAGATATTAAAATGCGGTTTTTTATCTTTTCAAATACATTATTAGATTTTCTTTATTAAAATGCGATATTCAGTTTATTATTTGTAAATACTAGACCAAAGACTCGGTTGTTCACCCGTAATAAACCATAACAACTCAACCAGTCCTTAAACAGGATCTAAGATGAAAATCTTAGTTATGATAATACCTACTAAAGATCACCAAAACCACACTAAACAGTCATCATATATGGATTGCATAGGACCTTTCATCAAACGTTTAATGTTCATGCCAAGCCATTGATAAAACATATATGAGCATACCTACTCAGCAATATAAATATAAGTATGAAGAAAGTCTTGGTAATTATCATACAAACGAGAGCAGACGAGAAGTCAACGATCACCAAAACCACACTAAACAAACGCTTCAACAAACCCAACAACTCAAACTCTTCACACTCCATGTATATATAGCCCATCACCACTCTTAACATTTCATGTACACAGTTGAGTATTTGAACTAATATTCTCGAGTACATAACAGTACGTTTATGGCCCGTCCACTTCTTGTCCCTGTGCACGGGTTTGGGGCGCACGCTGGCATGGCGGGTGTGTCGCTGGTCCTATGCGCGGTGGCGCTGTTGATGTGCGCGTCGCGGTCGCGTGCGTGGCGCCACTGGAGGGCCTGCTACGAGCCCGACACCGATTATAGTACCCGCCGCCACGTCATCCACCACATGGGCGCCAGTGCCGGGAATACAGACGTGGACGTGGACGAGGAAGAGGAGGCGGTGTGGCGGCGGAACATCCTGATGGGGGGCAAGTGCGAACTGCCGGATTTCTCCGGGGTCATTATATACGACTCCAACGGGAGTGTCGTCGCGCCTCCCAAAACACCACGTTTGATGCTTCCATGGAAATAGAAGAAATTACAAGAGGCAAAAGAACAAGATTGATTCTTTTTTATTTGAGAATTTATGTGAAGTCTTATGTATTTATGGTAATAATATATTTATATGTTAAAGAGATTGTAATGTACTAATAGCTATCCCGTTCATAGATTATGCAATGATCTTATTGTAAGATTAGATTTTCTAATACATATTATTTTAAGTATTTGTTTGATCAACTTTGATATGATCCGGTGTTTTAATATGCCGCCACCTTTCTAGTATTTTTACCGCAAATAATCCTACCAAAAAAAATACATCAGTTTACATCCCTTGCAGCAGGCCCATTGACCTGTATCAGCCCATGAAAGCCCGATACAGGTCCTCTCGTGGCAATGTGGGTCAGTCTAGCCTGGCCCGCATTCCAGGCCGGACCGGGCTCCTTCACATCAAAGACACGAGTAATCACGAAATAAATATAAAAGAGGCGAAATTTTAAACCCAGAAAGCTGGAATCGTGACACTGAGTAGTACTGATACAGAATCCAGTCAAAATATTTTACAAGGGAATTCGGATGGACAAAATTGATTAGGCACTATTAAATATAATCATATGCTTAAGAATCCCGAAACCGCGTAGTAATCATCTGGCCATGGATGGTTCTCTCCTGGTTGAAGAGCTCCGGCCTCTGAAGCCGACAAGATTCAACTTCGAACTGTTTGGTTTAGCCGCGGCGGATCTTTTGCTCACTGTTGTTGCCTTCTTTGCACTTGAAAAGGTTTTTTTGGAGCTGCTTGCACCCGAAAACTTCATCGGACTCTTCTTTGCAGTCGAAGAAGGTTTTCTCGAGCTTCTTGCACCAGAAAGCTTCACCGGACCCGATACCTGTCAATTTATGTAATTAAAGAAAACTTTAATTATGAAACTGATATGTGCCCGGAAGATTGATAACTCGAAATGGGATTTTAGAGAATTTCGGCCTACGCTCAAAAACCCGACCTCTTAGGATCAAGTTTCTGAATTTTCTTGGCTGCCTTTTTCATTCATGAAAGCTCTCTTAAATAGAGCATCGAATTACAACCCTAATGGGCCAGACCGGGCCCGACTAAATAAAGCCTCTAACTTATTTAAATAACCTAATAACATAATAAAATAATAAAACGACATAATAAAACGACTAACTCAACTAAATTATCCTAAACGCTTAATTAAAATAACTCACGTAATCAAATAACGACTCCTATAAAATAAACTACTTAATCCTAAACTCCGGGGCCGTATCAAAAACATAGAATTCATTTCCTAGATTAGTCTTAAGACAGGCCCATATAATAATTATCTGAGTTTTTGGCACAAATGAGCCTTTTATATATGGTACGAGCGCAAATAGCCCGTCGGATAAGAACTGTGTACATAACCCCTGTTTCAAAATATAGCACATTTAGCATTCTGTAAATCGGAATATCTTATAATTGATAATAAATTACTTATCTATGAATATTACACTAATATGATAATTTATTATTAGAAATTATATGATTAGATAATCTTATTTATAAATTAATAAGCATACATTATTTTATAATCTAAATAAATTACGAAAATGAGATATTTGCTCCTAACTCAACAGAAAAAAAAAAAAACAAGAGTCCAAATTCGTCATAGTTTTGGATCATAAAGATTATATAAAATAGAATTTATGATAAATTTATCAAAGGAAAATTATCATTAGAAATTACCCACAATACCTTAATCCCTGTTTTTGAAGATTTAGTTCGAACGGATGATTTCTGGTACGTCTTTGCTCCTCGGGAAGGAGATGGGTTCTCTGCATCAGGTTTCGTTGTGCTCCTTCGATTCCCAACTTTTATTAATTTATCGTTCTTGCCCTTCTGCTCGGTTATCTTCGACCTTGCGTTGTCTCTTCTCACACTGTTTGTCGAGAGGGATTCCAGGCTTTCGTTCTTCCTCATCGCCTCCTCGATTCGAGTAGCTAGAAAAAGATCCTTCTTCGCCACTAAGCTTGTCACTTTCCCTGTCAGAAATAAATAATTTTTTAGATCCTCGCTCATTTTGATAAACACGTTCAAACTTAATAAACGGTAGCATGAAAAACTTATTCATGGAAATAGTGGAAGCTAGGTTAGTTTAGTATCGTGAAATGAAAGCTTTAAACCTGAACATTCAGATATAAATTACGATAACTGGATAGTAATAGTATAATATTGTTTTCACTTTTCATGTAATACTAGAACGCAGCGAACCATTCCATTTAAAATAGGTGAATCGGAACCATTATCATCGGTACAGTGAGTTTTTTAGCCCATTAAAAAAGTTGAAGACCAAATTTTATTTGCACTCTGAAAAGTGCAGGGACACAAGGACCAATTATCCTAAAGAATTAAACTGAAGATTGTGTCAGTTCCATGATCACAAGAGAAAATCAAGTCGAGCGATCATCGAACTTTACAGCGATTATTGGAGATAAAATGTCATTTATCCTGTACCATAGAGAAATTGTGAATAAGAATGAAATTTAATGAGTTGAAATTCTACCTTTTGCCCCCATACGAGCAGTTCTTCCGGTACGGTGAAGATAATCAATCTAAGGAATAACCCCAAGGTTAGGGTCCAAGAAAGGAAGAAAAATGAATAAATAAATAAAAGTAAATATATTAAATAAATTAAACATTATACCGAGTTAGATGGAAAATCAAACATGATGACATGATCGACATCCAAGTCGAGTCCCCTTGCAGCCAAGTCTGTGCACACAAGCGTCGGGCAATCTCCATCTTCGGTCTTGAACTTCTTGAGATTTTCGACCCTGCAATTCAACATTATTTCGTCTTCTTAGGGTTTAACTCATCTTAGTCCTAGAAAACTGTTACAACCCAAAATTGGAAGTCGAAGTCCCATCTTTTGAGAGATTTAAGTTTTATGTAAGTAGTTATCGGATATTGTTTCCATCAGTATAAGGCCTCACAAACGGACCAAGGGATTACGATCTAACGGGCCGGATTGGACATGACCATGAGGAATTGCCTTTGTATAGAACTATAGATAGTTAGATAACATTCTATGCTGAAAAAATCGCTAATTTAGGAATTAATACTTCTAATAAGTAATAATCACTACAATAATAGGCGCATAATAATACAGTATAGTTTCAAAATCTAATCCTACAAGCAATAATTACATTTTCTACAAGTTTTCATTACCTTTGTTCTGCTGGCACTGCCCCGTGGTAATTGACTGTAGAAATCTGGTTTTCGCCGAGAAAATGATCAACGGCGCGGCTGGAATTTGTGGTGTTGCAGAAAACCATCACTTTGTTTCCCTTCGCCAAACTTGGCTCCAGAACCTGCATGAGTGCTTCCAACTTGTTTTCGGTGCCGGAAAGTTTGATGAAATCATGACGAGCTGCTGCAACTTTCTTATGCAACGACGATGTGCGTAAATGTATAATCCCTTCGAACTCTTCTTCTACAAGCTTCTGCACTGCCTGCAAACCAACCAAAATCTCAACTTTCCAGTTTTCAACTATTATATGGCTTGATCAATTAGATAGCTCAACCTTCCGTACCGTTGTCATTGTCGCAGTGACCAAGACAGTTTGAAATCCTAGACCGCCAAGTTTTGATGCACGGTTGTTCAACGGGGCAAGGAACTTACGGATGTCCGGTCCAAAACCATGATCAAACATAGTGTCAGCTTCATCCAAAACCTACCAAAGGAAAAAAAAAAAGAAAAAAGGGAGCCATCAATTATAAATTCACGATTGTCATGTTGTAGTGTGTCCAAATGCATACACGCTAAAGCTGATTGTTGGTGTAAATTGAGCTACACGAACTTGATATCGAAACCACGAAATAAAATGCCGCCAATTCTTTTGCACAACACTAGAGCGGTTGAGACATTTGGCAATCACTTGTCAAATTTATGATTATTACATTCTCGTATGCCCAAAACGTATACTTTTAAGCTAAAAATACAAAAAAAAATTATAAAAAATTAGAAAGCACTCACCACATACTTGATGTCGCCATAGACGATATTCCCGTCCTGAATATGCTGAAGGATTCTTCCAGGCGTCCCTACGACCATATCAATCGCTCCGTTTAAAGAATCTTCCTGTGGTCTCAATCTGCCGCCACCACTTACCATCGTAGATCTGAACCGAGCATGATGACTTATGGACTTAGAAACCCGGAATACCTGCCACCATTTTCACATTGTTAGCCATAAACACAGTCGTTTTAGTTGACGGAGAGTGCTTCCCGAAACATATTATATAAAAAGCTGCGAAACCAACTTTTGTTGTAATTAGTAGGAGATTGTCGATCAGTGTAATTTAGGAATTTAGTGCTTCCCTATAATCATAGTAATTACCTCAGCCAGAGATTCCTATCCCATTCTAAGGGACTTGTTCGTTGCACGAAATCGCTATGTGTTCATTATCAAATTATACAAAATCACCTGCTCGGAAAGCTCCCTTGTTGGGCACAATACTATTGCACGAGGACGCCTCGGCCTCAATTGCATTCCATGCAGCTCCTCGTCCTGCCTCATCAACTACAAGACAAAAAATCTTAGAAAATTTATAGAAGGCCAAGCCCGAATTTAGACAAGCATGACACGAGCACGTGATTTCAATTGATATATGCAAGTATTGTGTAACGAGCATGGAGAAAATGCTGCAAGAAAATAAATTCATACCATTTATATCAGAAAAATAAAGTCATACTAATAAAGCAAAAACGTTACAGCTCTTATTTGAGCATCTCTATAAAAATAAAAAATTGAATTACCTTCAATCTATTAAGGTTGGTCAACCTGATGATATATAAAATAAACGAAGAAACAACCGAAATAAGCAATTAGCATCGAACCAAGCCATCACTCGCGCATTTACATAGAAAAGCATTTTTCAAAAGCAAACCACGAAAATCCCGAAACCGCTTTGAAACAAAAAGATCAAAATGAAAACTAATTCGAAATTGGAAGACACAAAACACAACATTCAGTACATATAATAGTATAATGTATAAGCCTCATGGAAGCTGGAGCGAATTCGAAACGTAAACAACCGGCCTTTCCTTTGACGATGCTAAGAGAAAGAAATCCGAAACAAAGCATAACCCGCATACAAGCTACGAATCTGGGATAGGAGCACTTTATGAGGGGGTAATTCAAACCACCCCGTCCAAAAAAAAATTGGTATAATAATACCCTATTTTTAATTTTGTAGTGTAAATTCATATAAAATTTTAATTAAACACCCCTAACTTTCACTAAAATTTAACTATAACCTCCTCAAGTTAAGTTTTCGGCAAAAAAATTATAACTAACCTCCCGATACATAATTCCTGGTTCAGCCACTGCTGCTAATGGACCGAAATAAAGACGTAAAGGACCGGATACGAAAGGCTAAACGACCGCCGTGCCCTTCCTCCAACGATAAGTAACAATGGCGGGTTTATCAGAAGCTCATACATTCAATAGAGAAAACACAAAAATTCGAGATGAAAATGGCGTTGAAGTACCTGAACGATGGGCAACAAGTAAGCGAGAGTCTTGCCGGAGCCAGTGTGCGAGCCCAACACCACGCTCTTCCCTTCCAACACAGCCGGAATCCCGATCCCCTGAATCTCAGTCGGCACGCTGATCCCCATCTCCCGCACCGCCGCCATCGCCTCCTCGCCCAGCCCCAGTTCCTCGAAGCTCTCGAACCCCGCTTTCTTCGCCCTCTTCCTCGCCGCATCGCCGCTCTCGCCCGATTGCCGCGCCCCGCCTTCGATCCCCGTGGCGGTGGCAGGGCCGGCGGAGTCCTTGAGGTGCCTCGCTCGCAGCCGCTCGAGGAGGATGGTGTGCTTCATGGGCTGAATCGCCTGCTCCGTGGCGTCGAGGGCTTCGACTTCGGCGGCGGCGGCGGAAGAGCAGAGAGGCCGGAACGCCGCGAGAACCCTCGCGGGCTTGGGGGGTCGGAGGAGAGGGAAGCGCTTGGCGAGCGCGAAGCGGGAAGAGAGGAGGTTGGAGGAGAGAGAGAGCGCGAGGAAGCTCTTGGCCGTGGCACCTCCCATGGCTTCTCGGGTAAGGAACGCTGGTTTTCGACTCTGTATAGGTTTTTCGGGGGTTTATCCGTATGCTAAACTCAAATTTCATTTTCTGTTTTCCGGGTTTTTGTTACGCGCCGATGGGGCTGGTCGGGCGGTTACGGGCTGTCCACCACCATGGCCCGCCATGCACGTGTGGGTCCGGGGCAGTCAGAGCCTGTGCCCCGTGCCCCGTGCCCCGTGCCCGTGCTTAATGCAAGCGCAGAGTGCTGGACCCGAGCTCAATTCCCGAGCGGGCGGGCGTGTTCGATTAAAAAATTAAATTATTTTAACAACATAGACATAAATCTTAAAGTATAAATAAAAAGGGTATATAGAAATTTAAAAAAAATTATAAAGAGGGAGGCATGGATTTTGTTGTGCCGTCTCTGTGTTTTTTTACGGACTTACTTTACTCACATTCGGCTTCAAGAAAGAGCAATTGCTCTTAATAGCCAAATAGAAAGAGCAATTGCTCTAAATATAAACCAAAAATTGACAATTTAACAAATATTAACTTTTTATTTGGCTCTTAAGTTATAATTGAAATACATAAACTAAACCAACCCGATAAAAATCAGGCTGGATTAGTTTGAATCGTCGAAACCAAGTCACTGTTATTTTATTTTATACAAAAAAATGAATCAAACAAACATAACTAAACAAACATAACTAAGTAAATTATGTACATATTTGAATCAAACAACAAACTCAAATCAAATTACTATCGAGAATCCCCAATAAAACTTATAAAATTATTTTAAATTACATAAGATCCTTACTCATTTTCAAAAATGTTTAAACAAATTCAACATATCCAAACAAGAATTAATTATTATTAGATTTCAAATGAAAACTAAGAGTTGTATGTGAGAGTTGAAAATGAGATTGGATGGTCAATGAATGAAAATGAAATTGAGGATGAAATAAAATACTTTTAGCCTTATTATTTGTCCCAAAAAAATAAAATAATTATTCAGTTCTTCATCATTCATCGTCTTCTAGTTCTTGTACTGAAACTCCCATTTCTGCAAAACCTGAGACCCAGAGCAAAGATGTTCCGAGCTTCACAGATTCCCCTCCGCAGATTCCTCTCCCGAAACCCCTTCAAACATTCTCCCAAACCACCCTCCCAAGCCACTCCCAATCTCCACCACAGGCCCGTCTCGACCCACTCCTTCTCTGCGCGGAGGAGCTACGGCTCGGAGTCGGAGGCGTCGGAGCGGAACAGGGAGGTGGACGCCATCAACCTCAAGTTCGCGGAGGCCAGGGAGGAGATCGAGATGGCTCTGGAGTCCCGAGAGACGGTCTACTTCGACGAGGAGGCCGAGTGCGCCAGATCGGCCGTGAAGGAGGTCCTGGACTCCTTCGACGCGCTCTTGGCCAAGCAGTCGGAGAGCGAGCGAGCGGCTCTGAGGAGGTCCATGGGCCTCAAGATCGAGCAGCTCAAAGCCGAGCTTCAGCAGCTCAACGAGTGATTCCTCAGGTCTCTACTGTTCCACTCTCATTGCTAGGCAAGTTTTGGTTCCAATAATGCGGCTTTCAAGAGGGTTTGCTCTGTGAATTTTGTCTTCAGTTATCGATTTCACTGAAAACGGATTGAATACTCGAGAATATGTTCGTGTTTCGCTTTTATACCGATTCGAAATTACTATTATAGCTGAATTCGGTCCGTTCGGTTTCGGTTTATTTTTCATTGAGCACTTGAATGGGTGATTAATCGATTTCTATCGAGTTGCGAACCTCGACGAGACCCAACAACAGGATTTGGAAACGATTCCCGGACCATCAAAAGAAGGTTTAAAGAAACGGATATATAAGGCGCAAGAACATGTATCATTGAACACGGAAACGGTGACCCGCTAACTATAAAAAGCTAGAAACCGATATTATTGACGGCTGGATCGCATCCTCGTAGACAAAATCGGAATAAAGACTGTATTTATTCAGAGATTTCTTGGAAGTTTTTATTTTGAGGAGTTGAAGCTCGCTTGAATCGGAGAGTGGCGAGCTCTCGGATGTGCCATGCCGTGGAATCTCTGTAACCCTTTTCTTCAATAAACCAAAAGCAAAATACTTTCAATTGTGAATCGAATCAATAGCAAGAAAATCAGTGAATTCGACGAATGTGATTGTTTTTGGTTAGCACATCCACGGGCCTCCTCGGTGCATTCATGAACTAGCAAAGCCGTGGCTTGTCGGTTTTCTGTCAAAGTCGTTCTCCCTGAGTTTTGAAAGTTCGGTGGACGCATTTCCGTCAAAGCGTGCACTCCTTTGATATTTTTTATGGCTCGCCACACTGGACCCTTTCGAATTACCTTGACTACTTGCAAGATGACGTTACATTAGATCTGAGCTCTCAGTCATAAACAACTTGATTTATATAAGTATTTCTTACAAAGTTTTATGATTTTTGAATATGATGGGGTTCCATCTCAAAAACTGCTAAGTTCTGTTGTCTCTCAAATTATTTTGAGATCGGAGCTCGTTTCATAAGCATCACGATATTTCAGTTTTAATAAGAGGAGTAAACCATGACTTTTAAGTCTCGTTGATTTCATTCATCTGTTTATTGTGTGATTCTTAACATGTCTCTTCAAGATCACTCGTCGGAATTTAAGTGTATACCGTAGTTTTAACTGGGAATATGCCAATACCAAATTCGATCCGGGTTATGTCGTACAATAATCGCCATTTACTTGGCTGCTTATTTCAATTACAACGTCCAAGCCAACTCTTTTTCGAATGAAATTTTTTATTTTGTGGGGTCTCATCCTTCTTTTTCTTAATAAGCTAAGCCAATTTCTTGATAGAATTTTTTCATTTTTCTTTTTCTTATAATAGTTTAGTGGAACTCTTAATAAGCTAAATCAATTTCTTGATAGAATCGAGCGTTATTTAATCACATCCACTCTTTATTATTTAATTAAAGTTGACAATATGATGTAAACATCACAAGTGATCAAATCAATACTTCTGACTATGAGTGACTACGGTAAATTTCTAGACATTTTAGTAAGACATGATTTCAAAATGTTCAAAAAGATACTTTTATATAAAGAGATCATCAACGAGACAACTCTCCAACCAAAGTAATCTGTTTTTCGACCATTCTCTTTCCTAATACAACATGAAATTGAACCACATTTCTAGGCAAGTAAAATAAAATGAAAATACGACCCGAAAACCATAATAATAAAGCTTGAAATATACAGCTACTATACAAATCAAAATGGGCCCATCCAGAAACCGGTGATTACCGCTGACTGTTGGTATACTCGTAAAAACAGACCGACAAAAAGAAAAACCAAAGAAGAAATAGCAAACACAAAAGCGGGTCTCCTTTTTGTCACATGCCTAAGCCGTCTTGGGCTCAATAACTGGAGCATTGAAAGTGTCTTCTTCACCGTCCTCCGAGAGATGGTAGCGACTGAAGTGCTTGACGCGGAACTTCCACTCTCCTTTGATGGGATCGTACGACACAAACTCAGCACCTTGATCCTCCGTCTTCCTTCTGAGCATCTCCTTGTATCTCTCTACGCTCGGCCCTTCAGTGTATTCACGGCCCATCTTCTTGTTGAAGCACTTTATGTTGAGGAGGGTGACCTCGGCAGGCTTGTTGAGGCCTTGCCCCACAGGCGGCTTCTTGGCGTCGTCATCCATGTAGACAATCACCTCGCGGTTGTTGAACTGAACCACGGAGTCCAGATCGATCCCACGCACATCCGTCTCCCCCAGAAACTTGATGCGGCCAAATCCGTGGCGTCCAACCACGAAATCTGTGACACGGCGGCAGTATCCGGGGTCGGCCCTTTCCTTAGCTGCCAATTCTTGGACTCGGGGCTCGGTGTAGTAATCGGAGCGCCTTAACTTAGGCATGAGAGCCTCGATGCCAGCACCGTGCTCGTAGACTATGGCAGCCTCGCCGGCTCTGTGACCATTGCGCGCCGTGTCATGCACCCCATTAGCCTTCCCGTTAGCTTTTGCACCACTCTCTCTCTCCTCACCAACACCATCTCCTGCAACAAGGAACATATCAAATCTTAAGAGGAAAAGAAAATAGGAAAATTCCACATTCTTGAGATGTCTATATAATTAAGATAAATTTGCTTGGCAGAATAGAAAAAGAGAAATTAAAAAAGTACTTATTAAAAATATTATACCTCGGATAATGGTTTAACTAAATAATAGACACGCATACTTTACTTGACTTATTCAAATAATTTTTCTGTAATATTAAGCCTTAAATAACCGAATATAATATGCTTTGCTGATCAGAATTCTATTTACCCTTTGTAATTATGAAAGTTCATTCTAAATAATATTTCCAACGAGAACATGAAAATTACCGTTCTGGTGCATGGGCGAAGTATCCTTGAATGGAGAGGATTTCTCAGCACTAGCTTTCAATGGCCATTGCTCTGCAGGTCGGATCACGAGGGCTCTGGGATTTTCCCTTGGAAGATACAAGGCATCTGCTTTTGGTGTGCCAGCTGTCTCCTCATCATCGCTGAAGAACGGAACCTGCCATAAGTAGATAGATAAATAAATAAATAACCCAGACAACTGAAAAAAGATTATTCAGATAAACATGCACACCTTTGTAGAATCAGTTTTGGGATGGTATTTTCGTGCAGGCAACCTGATTCGTCTTTGTGACAGGTGACGAGAAGTCAACAACGAAGATATTCTAAGAGGGGCAGATTTGTCCAGGACCTGAAAATGACAGCCATATCAAAAAGATTATAATCAAATCTAACCAAATACAAACAGCAATTCACCTCTCTAAAATAAATGTAAAAGAGATTGTGCTTACAGGCATGCTCGATATTCCATATTGAAGCGACGGGGAAGTTCCTCCACGGCCAATGGAAACTTGAGGCATTGCAGGAAGCGTTCCGAACGGATTCGATGCAGGAACCGCCTGCACAGCACCACTGCTCTGACTGCACACAGACACAACAAAAAATGATATCTCAGAGTTAAATATGTAACATTTAGGATTAAGTATCTTTGTTTCTAAGTAATTTAGAGCATTTAATTTGGGTTTTTCATTTGATTATGCCATATAGATTCTTAATTATGTCATTTAAATTATTTAATTCTGTTTAGTTTGGTTAATTTTTTCCAGCCCGGTTTGGCTTATTAGTTTGTAATCATTCGTCTATTTAAGAGAGAGTAAGCTAATGAAAGAGGTAGCAAATTCACTAAGTTTAATCTCTCTCAAAAGAGGGGAGGTTGGACTCGGTAAAAAATTTGGCGAAGCCCCATTTCGAGAACCAAATATGGGCTATATCACTCAGTTTCACACGATGACAAACAAAAGTACAGATGCTCAAATGAAAAATGTCAAAGTAGAGAAAGCTACAAAAGCCTAATCTCTGGCAAGGTAGGAAAACCACCGAAACTAAATCAGTTGAAAATCATATTTTCTTTGTTAGCCAAAAGTCCCACGTCCAATAATGGGAAGTATCGTTTCAAAATTCTTTTTTCTCAGGATCCAAGAGCTACCCGTGAACTTTATTGCCGAAATTAGCAGCCAACAAATGACTTAGCAAATTAATAAATAACACGTATGATAGGAATCTTATGACGTACAGGTTTCCAAACATGCCCGACGCAGCACCTCCACCTCCTCCGTTAGCTACATGATGGAACGGAAGAAATAATTCAGCATAATCCCAAACCAAAATATAGTTTCACGATAAGAATCTACTAACACTATGCAGGAAGGTTGTTTACCTTGTTGCTGCTGAGAGTTAAACGCAAAAGAAGGCTGTGCAGGCTGAGCTGCTGGAAATGATGTTGGAAATAGAGACTGCAAGAATAAAAGAATATATGAAAAATAACAGATCATATTCCTTTTTCCTCAAGTCGAACAGTTCATTCTTATAGTAGATAATAGATATATACATATATATATATATAATATCGCACTTCGTAATATGGTAATTATGGTAAACAGCTAAATGAAAGCATTTGAAGCTAAAATAAAATAAAAATTCAAGCATGTTTTAAAATATTAGACCAAAAGAGGCCCAATCACATATGGTACTTACAGTTGTTTGGCTGAAAGGCAAGCTATTTGGTGTGGAACTGAGTGATGGAGTGCTAGAGAAGAGACTTGCAAACCCAGTTGAAGGAGCAGAAAATATCGATGATTGGTTATTAAAGGTAGAGGCCATGCCCGTCCCAAAACCACTGGTTGTTTGACCAAATGCATTGTTTGGCTGAGTGATGGGACTCGCAGAATTAAACAAGCCAGTGTTAAATGCCGGAGCTGAGCCTTGCGTAGCAAAACTTGATGACGTAAAACCAGGTGAGCTTGAAGGAAACAGAGAAGAAGACGTATTTGAAAACATGGGAGCGGACGTCACTCCAAATGGCGAAGGGGTTGTTGGGGTGGGATTGAAAACGCTAGAAGAAGACAACGATGTTGCAAATCCCGTGCTATTAAAGAGCGTAGTTTGCGCTTTCGGGGCAAACATATTGGTGGCTGTCGATGTGTTTGAGAACATCCCCGATGATGGTTGACTTTGTGAAGCAGCCAGAAAGTTTGGCTGTGCGGGAGTACTGAAGATTCCGGCAGGCTGTTGAGAAGCCATAGGTCCACCTGAGATTACATAGACAAACGTTTAATTTCAATCTCAAGATTCAGTAATATGCAAAAAGAAAAAGCGTAAGCATACCTTTATCTCCTAATTGATAATCCTCCCATCGGAGTTCTTCATGGCTTTTATCCTTGTAAACAGGCATAGCCGAAATGGACTCTAACCTTCCCGCTGATGCACCGGCACCGCTGCTCTCCGGTTCGGGTGTCGGTGCAAATGGAGCAACTCTGCTTCCCCCACGCTGCCCTCCAAAGGGTGACTGCCCGAACGCACCGCTTCCCCCGAATGTCGGTGTTGTTGACTGGGCCCCTTTATATCAAATGGAAATACACATAAGAGTTACGCAACTACATATTGACTAAAAAACGCAAGGCTTGAAACAGAACACAAGAAGACTCACCAAAGGGAGAGCTCTGGGCACCAAATGGAGAAGAACTAGAAGTACCAAAACCGGTGTTACCAAAGGCAGAAGTTGATTGGCCGCCATACGCAGGCGATGAAGCAAAGCTGAAGGCCGGAGAACTCGAGACCCCGAATGCGGAAGCGGTGGATGTGCCAAAAGCGGGAGTCGAGGCTGGGGCACCAAAAGCAGGGGAGCTGGAAGCCCCGAAGAGAGAGGTGGTTGGTGTAGTACCAAATGCTGGGGTACTCGTAGCACCAAATGCTGGGGTGCTCGAGGAACCAAATGCCGGGGTGCTCGAGGTACCAAATGCTGGGGTGCTCGAAGCACCAAAGGCCGGCTGACTTGGTGCCCCGAAAGCTGTGGACGAACCAAATAAACCGCTTCCAAATGCTGGCTGTGATGGTTGAGATGTGCTTCCGAACGCTGGCTGTGATGGTTGTGATGTGCTTCCAAAAGGACTTGGTTGACTGGGAGTTGACCCAAAACCTCCGAAAGCAGGCTTTCCAAATCCTGTAGGCAAAACACGAAGAAAATATCCGCAACTTCAAACTCAGCACTAGCTGTTCCAGAAACTTTTCTTCTTTAATGAATGGACCAAAAATAAATACGAAACAAGGAAAACATTATGAGCATCAGAAAGCGCTTAAGATAATAAACAAACAAAATAAAGATGCATTAATACCACCAAATGCGGACGGAGTAGAAGATGCTCCGAAAGCAGGTGCTGAACTTCCAAAGGCTGGTGACGACGAAGCGCCGAAAGTCGTGGTTGATGAGAAGGGAGAAGAGGACTGAGTCGCACCAAAAACGCCAGTTGAAGTGCCGCCAAAAATGGAACTCCCCGTTTGTGCGCCAAAAGGCGATGTGCCTCCAAAGGGTTGAGGAGCAAAGGGATTGTTACTTTGGTTGCTAGTCGCTCCAAAACCCGACGGCGTTCCAAAAGGGCTACTGGATGACTGCCCAAACGCTGTCAAAGAACAAAATACACCGAAATTAAGGGCAACTTTGGAAATACAAATGGTCTACAAAATAAAACCGATACCGAAAAGAGAAACAAAAGACTGAAAACCAATCCTACATCACAGTGCAAGAGAAGTTACAAAGGTACACCTCAGAGAGACAATTGAAAAATAACCGGTCTACAGAAAATCACGGGTTCGTTTCCGCAACAAAAATTAAAAAGTGAGCACGCAGACTACTTACGGCTAGAAGAACCAAACATCGTCGTAGTCAGGCCAAAGCTGGAAAAACCTGCAAAACGAAAGAACAACAAGAAATCAAAACAAAAGATTCCATCAGTCACTCGCATAGCTTAAAGAGAACTCCATAGATTGAAGAACAACAAAGCATCATTTAGGGCCAGGTTTCAAGCATTGCTACACGGATATCAATCAAACAAAAGCCACGCTACAGCGTCTGATTCTTCTCTGTCGATCTACAACTAAATCAACATGCTGAAATCAATTCACGATCACAAAGTTTGAGCTTCTCATACAGATTTCCAAACCTAATAGCGCAATCCGCAGCCAAGTTCGATTGAGCTACAGATTGCTAAAACTGATTCGAATTTCCAACCCCCAAAAAAAAAAAAAAAAAAACTGAATTCCCAAATTACTTAGAAAATCAAAGGGATTCCGAAAACATCGTCAGTATAGGGAACGGAGAGACGGTCTAACCTAGGTTCCCGGGTTCGTCGGCGGTTGCCGGAGCAAGGGCTTCGGTTCGTCGCCGGAGAGTGAGCTTCTCTTCGATTCGTCGAGAGGATTTGCGTTGAAAGAAAGCAGACACAGAAGCATTTTATGTATATTTATATTGTTATGTAAATATTAGGGGGCGAAGCCTTGGGCCAGGCTTGATATTGGGCCAGAAAGTGGGCTCGGCCCAACGTGGCTTCGCTCACTGGTGAGTGGTGATATCAAAACAAATTAAGATTTAGAGATATTTCCAATTTCTTTCTATAGTGGCACGTTAATGTTACGTGTGTTCTTTTATGATTACACATAAAAGAACATAATAAAACAACCCAAAATTACTTATTTTAATAAATACATTTTAAAACTTATCTAAAAATGTTAATTTTATAAAGATAAAATAGATAGTTTTATATAGTTTTTTATAAAAATTTGTACAAAATAAACAAATTTATTTCGTATAAATTCATTTAAATAAACTCTAAAATAAGAAATATTTTTATTAAGTTAAAAAACAAAAGTGTGTCACTATTAATAGACATTAACATGATATGGGTGAAAACAAGGTGCAAAATTTCGCGAAATTCGCGTGATTTTCGTTTTCAGTGAAACACTGAAAACAAGGTGCAAAATTTCGCAAAATGCGCATAGGCACGTGAAAGGAATGTTGTTTTTCGTTTTTACTCGTAAAAGTGCGAAAAATATCTGAAATTTCACAAAAAATTAAACTATTAGTAGATTTCGGCACGGCGGACTTCGCGAAAAATGTTCTCTCTTCGATTCTTCCTCTCGTCTATTTTTACTTCTATTTTTTTTTCTTTGAAAAAATATCATCAGCCTTGCTCAACTCCAACGACCCCCGGACTCCTCCTTCACGATTTCAGTGAAATCACCGTCCGCCGACGATTACGATCTTGCTCAGCCACCGGCGACCTTGCTCAGCCCATCTCAGCCACCGACAACATCTTTCTTCAGCCTTTGTTGCTTCACCGATCCTCTCTGTGAGTTTTCTAAAAAAAAAAATCTAGGTTTAATATTTTGTTCTTGTTTTTCCTTGTGTTTCTTCTTGTTCGATGCTTTGTTGATAACCCTCAATCAATCGAATCATATATGTTAATGATTTTTTTTTTCCTTTTGTTTGGTTTTGTTGCTTAGATATTCTTGTTTTTCCCTGATTTTTTTTCCTTGTGTTTATACCCAAATTACAGGTTATTTTCAATCTCATGTTTGTTGGCTCTGTAATATAAAATCAGGTTGCTTTAGTTAGTTTGCAATTCGGGAGTTGAAGCTTGAATGTTCATCATTGTTTGTAGGCTCGGTTATAAAATCAGGTAGCATTTTTAGTTTGCAATTTGGGAGTTAAAACTTGAATGTTTATCATTTAACAAGCTAGAAAGTTTATGTTTTGGGAGTTAACAAGCTAGAAAGTTTATGTTTTGGAAGTTTAAGCTTGAATATTCATCTTGCTAATCTCAACTTGAATGAAATCATTTGTATGCTCTGTTACAAAAGTTTTATAATGAAAATGAATCTTTTAAAAGGTAGCTATGTAGTTTTTGTTATGATGATAGCTAAGTAGTTTTTGTTCATAAAAAGATTTCAAGTTGATTGATTCAGACGTCTGAATCTTAATATCACAAATAGTACTTAAAAAAATGATTTCCAAATCATGGGAGGGACTCGAGAATCATAACATTTTTTCCCAGACCGACATAGAAAAAAAAATGTTTTTTCAAATTGGAAATCGGGAGAGGTACTAAGGTAGCGTTTGATTAAGTGATTTGGGAAATCAGTTTGAGAGTTTTGGTATGGAAAATTTATTTGGGAGTTTGATTTCTAAGACACCGTTTGATTACACTTTTATCAAACTCATTTTTCAGAGAGGAAAAAAAAATAGATTGATTCATTAGTTTTGAATGCATAAAAAGGAAATAATATGAAATGTCCATAAATAATAAACTTTTTAATGAATTGCCCTTAGTTTTAAAAAATCAGTTTTTTTCTCATTTATAATGTTTTTTTTTCAAACCAACCTGATTTATAACTACTAATTTTAAATATATATATAAAAAAATATTTCCTTTAATTTTGGTCCTTAACCAATTGTATGCATTTAATTCAAATTTCAATTTCAATTTATTTTCTTTAATTATAATTAATTCAATTTGAATTTAAATTTAAATGCAATAGTCGGCGAAACACCAAAAAATCAGATAAATCTTATCGGATTCGGATGATTGACTGCCATCGCTGGATTCCCACTGATCGGAGAAGAGCGCGGAGAAGTACACACAATGACTGAGGACGTGAGAGTGCAGGGTGAGAACGGTCTCCAAGGACGATAACGCGAGCTCCGACGGCGAGGCGAAGGGCGATGGCTCGACAAACAGGGGGAGAAAGACGTTCGATGGCGATGAGTATTTTAAGGCGGTGGGAGGAATGGGGCTTTGAGGAGGGGAGATATTGTAGTATTCGGCCGGGGTTTCCCGGGATGCTTTGATGATGTTGTTGAATGTGGATGGGACGGTGAAGTTTGTCGGCGTGTGGTCGATCTTTCTTGATCGAGTTTGTCATCGGTCTGAATCTAGACGAGAACGGTTCAGGATTGACTCGCACTGTTGGAGCTTGTGGTTGATCTGATCTGGACGAGAACGGCGTAGGAATTCACTCGCATTGCCGGAGCTTGTGATTATCGTGTAGACGAAATTGTAATTAGGTAAACGTAACTACATATACGTATTTGTAATTATAGTTATGTAATTTTAACAAAACACTGCATTTGTTTCTAAGTATATTGGTAATTACCGTTAAAATTTTGAATTAACAGTTACAGTTTCGTATTTAAAGTTATAGTCAGTTAATACAATTATAGATTTGAAGTTTTGTATATACAATTACAGTTTGGTAATTACAGATTTGTGGCTTTAATTTCGTAATTATAATATCGTAACTACAATTTCGTCATTACGTTTACCACTACAAAAAGCTACACATAAAAACTAAATTTACAATTTTGATCCGTTTTTAATTAAAAAAATATTTTGAAAAATCCTATTAATTAGATTGATTCATAAAGCAACGTTTAAGGGAATTTCTTAAATTAATTAGTTATTTTTTACGCTACAATAAAGGAACATTATCTACAAATAATTAAAATTTATTTTTCCTAATTAAAATTAAAATAAAAAATAAAAGGTGCAAAGACAAATTAAGAAATGTTAACCTAAATAAATTAGGAGGAGTATAATTATCCACAAGTAAATTAATTAGTAGTATTAATTACTGTTGATAGGTTTGGATAATTTTTTTTGAAAGGTTTGATCGAAATTGAAATTTGACTCATTAACCCTACATAAAAAGCCAGGACATATATTAATTGTACTTAAATATTATCTGTACCTAAATTCATAATTTTTACATACATACAAAGTTAACACAATAAAAAAAAAATTAATCATGTTGCTCCCATATTTACATCGTATTGTCACTAAACTGTAAATTATGTAATATAAAACTAAGGTGTTAAATGTCACGAATTTTCATGGGCATGTCGACAGACAGTCATTTTCGGAGAAATGCAAAACGAAAACCTCATCGTTTGGCTATCGTTTTCCGAAATTTCGTGACATGTCAATTGCACGCCCATTTTTTCTGCCCAATGTTGTTTTTGTGAATGAAAACGTGGAAACGTGGTGCGAATTTCTCTTAAAAAACTAAAAATTTATGGCAAAAATACCAATTAAACTTTCGGCAAAAATAATTATATTTGCCCACCCGCCTCGCCACGTCACGACCGGTCAGTTGGCGGCGGCGCGCGTGTGGTGGTGGTGAATCTGTGTAAATTTTGTCCCTTCCACAAAAATGGGTGACCCCAACGGCCCAAGCGCCTCCACGAATTTTTTGGTATCTAAATCATTCCAAACTCTTGTAATCTAGCAATGTGAGACTCTTTGGTATTCAACGAATGTTATACACTTAACTTCACCTACATATTCACCTAACCAAATAAATTAACTTAATATTATACACTTCAAGTCTTCAACTAATAAAGTGACCTAATATTATTGTACACAATTATGTCTTGTATTTATTAAATATGTAATTTTGAACCTATATAAATATCTTACCTCAATACTAAAAAACATTTTCTAGAATATCCTTCGAAAACCCCATCGTCATTCGGTATGCCCATGAAAAATATACGGTATTTTTACGGCGTGCCCTTTTTTCCGATTTGTCCATCGGCAATCAATATGCCCGTAAAATGGAAATTGTGAAACGGCATCGGAAAGCGGTATTTAAAACCTTTAATAAAACATGTCATTATTATTCGGGACTGTTTTGCTAGCGAGTAAGATCACATGTGCTGAAGAATTTGAAAGCGAGCTTTAAGGACACCAAAACATCTTTCGATTTACATTTCGAAGCGATGAATACTTATAGTTAAATAATTCTTCATTTTCTCTTGGCGCATAATTTCCCCTATACTCTGAGATATGATAGCGAGTTTTACGAAAAGGTGCCAAAAAGTCAGGTTGGTTTGGATATCCATTGTCAACTACGTATTAATACCCGTCATCGGGAATCAAAAACTTATTATTACCAACATGCATAATCTCTGTCAATACTCGAAAATCAGCCATAGAACCTTCCCTCCCTGTTTGTACATAGGTAAACATCATACCGAATGTGCATGTTGTTGGACATATTATGTATATGCCCTTTATTCAGATGCTAATCCCGCTTGTATAAGATTATGTTCGTTTGCCTAGGATCGAAAGGTTCTTATCAATGTTAATCTTATATAGTTATCCACAGATTATAAATATAGTTATCTATGGATTGTAGGAATGACTATCAAATTGAATGTTTGATCCTTAGTTCTTTTTCTTTTGTATTTCTGTTAAAGTCATCACAGAAATATCTTTTGCATTTCTTTGTCTTGGAGGTTTGACTAACATAAATAAAGAACTTAAAATTAGTCCATTGTCTAGATTGGAAGTGGGAACTTCTGATTGTGAACGACTATTGGTGAACTTAATAGATCACATTTATGTGATGACCTATTACCGGGTCAGAGTGTTGTCCACGCACTAGTAAGTTAATCGGGTATGAAGTGTCTTCATACTGGATAGAGACATACTTATATCCGAAATCATCATGTAAGTCTGTCACTGATGAAAGTAAAATGAAGTCGCTAAGATAATCAGATGAAATCGATTGAATTCATGAGCATTGTGGACTTGTACGGTTCAACTTGTATAATCTTTGATTTAATCGTTACAAAGTACAGCTCGGTACTCCTAATACTTTTATTTTGGGATTAGACGGTTGACCGGGATGAGTTGCACAGTAGAAGATATGGATAATAACTTTATGATTTCCTTATTATGATTTTGTGGGAAGCAAATAAGTACTCATGGCCACCTTACGGATTCATACCGCTAAGTGAGTAGTTTGCAATAAATAATAGATAAGGTAGTTTCATCAAAAGGGCATATCAGTAATAATAATATATTTACTCTTTATCATAATAATACGAAGACCTATCAATTCAGACATCTGATTGTATCGATGGAAACCTGTATCATGAAGATATAATTATACACACTTGAGAGTTCAGCTTCGCGCTATAGTGGAATTTTACTGAAGCTGGTGAAAGTTCTACACTTTCATCGTACCTCGGGTGTGTTGTCCATTTCTCCCCTTTGTAGCTCCACAAGGATGACACCGCAAATATGTTTATTATATTAGTTAAACATTGAATAGATCCAATCACGAGTGATTCGTGATTGTTGTCACGAATTCTCTGATTAACCTAAAGTGGCAATAGTACCAATGTTTTTGGTACTAGCCAGGAATGTGAAAATTGATAATTGAACTTGACCCCTGGATTCTAGGATTATGGGAAATCAAATTATGTGATATTATCATTTTGATCGTGCAATTCTGATGTACGGTTAGAGAGTTATGGTCAAATTAGTTTTTCGACGAAGGCCGAAATACCCGTTGTTTTTACTTGCGAAATTGAGAAAAGATTAAATATTAGATTTAATTCCTTAAATGTTCAATTAAGAATATAATCATAAATTTTGAATTATGGTTATAGTGATTTTTAAATCTTGAAAATATAAAGATTTAATTTATTAAATCTTTTAGGGTATTTTTTCAGAAAAGGTTTGATTTTGATTTATTCTTTATTTGATTTAATCATTAAATCAAATCTTTGAGTGAATATCTCTAAATTGGTGGAGATAATCTCTCCAAAGTGGTTGGGATCAACTGCCTATAAATAGGGGATCCCTGGAACCCTAAATCCCACACTTTACATTTTAAAAACGTCAGAAAAGTCGTTTTTCTCTTAGCCTCTCTCAATTCCTGCGAATTTCTCAGGGAAAATTCTTCCTGGGATTTTGCGTTTAGGGTTTAAAGGTTATTCAAGAAGAGCCCACGCTCTTGGCGACGTGATCCCAGAGTCATAGATCGGAAGACAGCTGGGAGTTATCTTCTCTCGCAAGAAGCAACTTGGATCAGAAGGCACGAAATTCTTGAAAATCAAAGAACGTGGACAGAATCGTCGAAGGTGTCAGGTAAACGTTCTTGTATTTATCGATTATGAGATTATTCACTTTTACTTATGGCTCAGATTAAAACCAATAAACATGTTAATAAATTAATTTAATTAATACATCACGATCTTGAGAAATTAATTGTAAGTTGATTTTGTTACAGATGGTTTGACATGGTTATAGGTATGGGACTCTAACCCCGTAAATTTTTTTAAAGGTGAAACCGTGTGCCTCAATCAATGATTTCAGTTTCTTAGGAGTCGGCGGTGACCGATTCGAGTCTAAATCCGCAGATACGACTCGGAATCGGTGTCTCAACAATGTCGATTCCAGCACATCCAGCACATGCGGCCATCATATTCATGGTACATGTACCTTAAGGCTTCGATATAATCTTTGTTAATCAAAGGGTACAATGCTATCAATACGAGTTCCATCGATAAAAACGATGCATTTATGAAGAAAAGAATATACATTATCTAAGAATATTTTAATAGCATTGCTGCATTATGAGAATTTAAGTTCTAAATGAAAAAAATGCGTACTTTGAACAAAGAGAAATTTTAGGTTATGCTCAGCCTCAGGAGGTGTTGCTCCACATCCAAGATGCTTGATTACCGCTGGTGACAACAAACAAATTATTACTTAGAACGTTCTTCAAGTGTCGACTTATGATTTCCTTAAATATCTAAAATATGTCTTGAACTTAAAATAGGTTCGCTATCGCCAATCGCCAATTGAATAATAAGTCATGCTCTCGCGCTTTGTTATTGATGTCTCTGGGACACGAGAACGCAATTGAAATATAGCTCGCTGTTCTTCATCAGATTCATCCTCTGTATTCATATCTAACAAAATGATGAGGGATATATAATATTCAGATTTTCAAATTAAACATGATAAAATGATAGTAAAAATAAACAAACCGGTAGCAACATGATAAAAATTTAGTCAAGTATCTTCCATAAGTAAATTCAGAATGTCACAAATTAAGCAAATTGTAAAAACTAGCAAGAAAATGACAAAAAAAAGCAAATTGTCTTGTTGTAAAAAAAAAAGGAAAAAAATCCATAACAAAAACATTTAAAACTAGCTTAATGCCAAACTGATGTTGCCACTGTAATGTTGCTGCCAAAAGTTGTATTTTAACAAAAGCTTAGGTGCTAAATTCAAACATTAATTGAAACCATCTTGCTTTTAAAAACGTCCTACACACGCGACAAGGGCATCAGGTAAATATATGAACATTATACATAAGTTGTGGTTCTTTGCTAAGTTTTCAGCATATTAGATACTCCGACATTCCAACACACGTCTTCACCGTTAATAAGCAATCCATAGCTTGCTTCAAAAGAGCGTCTTCTGACATGTCTTCAGAAGAGCGTCTTCGCGGTCTTGACCAATTTGTTGTTGCAATATTGTTTTGTCTCTTCTTCAGCTTCGAACAAATCTCTCTTTTTGGCATGTGAGACAATTTTCTTACTTTGAACAGGCATGTCGTCTGTATCATCGAGTTCATCGCAAGATTTAATGGTGACACCGACAGAAAGGCGAGGTGAATGATTTAGCTCTTCAGGCGATATAGTAGCTTCCTCTGAAGGGCTTATCGACATTTCTCCGGTGGTGATGACACCCTTAAACAACTCATCAAGCTTTGTATACCGGGCCAACCTTTTTTTTTTCTTTCCAAACCTTTTAGTTTTTTGGTGTTCTTGCATAAAATAAACATTTATAAGTAATTTATTTTCATACGGAGATAATTAACACTTTGTAAACTCAAAATATACCTCTATGTACGCGTCCCATACTTTATTGTCTACGGTGACTGTATTTGTTTCGGGATCCCATCCAAGTCCAGTGTTGATCAAAGTATTAATTCTTGTTTCAGCCTTTGAAGTTTATATGCCTTTCTAAATTTAGTACACATCCCAAGCTCTACTCTTGCCGATTGTTTATATAGTAGAGTGGACCTTCTAAACCAATCTTTACACTCTTGGAAACATAGATCAAGAAACAATACTTCAGAATTAGGCTAGAATACACCATCGTCTGACATTTTTGTTTAAATCTACTCGGATAGAAAAATCACAAAGAAGTGGTTGCTAGGATAGCCTAGTGGTAATTCCACACCACCTCCAAAGTGGAAGTTGTGGGTTCGATCCCCACTGGAGCACAGTTGCCTTAAAAAAAACACAAAGAATGAAGTATCGTATAACACTAATACGCACGAGAAGTGGTAGAAATAAAGTAAATTAAAAACAGATACAAACAGGTTATACATTAAGCCCATCAAAAGCTACACATACAAATCCAAACATCAACCGTATCAATGTCTTTTAATGAGAAGCAATCAACAAAAATTCGTTAACAACAAAGATTTATTTATAGAAAAATCAACAAAGATTTATTTATAGAAAAATCAACTTGAACAGCTAAAAGTGGATTTTTATAACTAGTGATTCTGATTCCTCATTCTAATAACCCCCAGGTCATTATATGGGTATGTATTAACACAACTCAAGAATACAAAAAAACAACGGAAAAAAAAAATAGACTCACAAGTAGGAAAAATGAAAGAAATGAATAGATAGAAAATACAAGTTGCGCTAGTTATTCAAACTTGTAATTACTTGAGAATTGGAGATTGAGAAGTGGCAAAGTTCATTGCATGGAGAAAAATAGAAAGAAGATTGAGAATTGGAGATGGAGAAGAGGCAAAGTTCATTGCACGGAGGAGAAAAATAGAAAGAAAAGTATGATAGAGGAGAGAGAAATTTGGTAGGAGGAGAAATATTATAGAGAAAATAACTTTTTGTTGTTTTCCAATTTTATTCATATTTATTTATGTGGGTTTGGAGATCGGATTTTAAGACCAATAACTAAAGATTAACCAAACGTGGTCTGAGAGATAAAGTAATACTATCTGCAACGAAAAATAAAAATATGGTTCGGGAGATATTAACCAAACACCACCGATAGATCTTGGTTTTATTGCTAATCGAGTTTTACAGAATTCGGGGTATTAGGTTTAATATACATTACTCGTGGAACTTGCTTACTCTTTACGTCGAGTTTGTTAATGAGAAAGTATTTATTTTTATCTTCTTAAAAGTAGCCAAATTGGCTCTACTAACTCGAGTATAACTTTTAAATATTCTAATAAGTCATATTCTTTGCAGCAGTATTTTAATTTGTTATTTGATTTTTCCATACCAAATATAAATGCAATTTTTTGCGTTTTATAATAAAAGAGTAATTATTAAAAAAAAATACAAACTTCGAAATTAGGTGTATATTCGTAGAAATAACACACTGACTATATTGCGTTCACTCTGACCAATGTGAATTTAGGCTTAAATAATTGTGAGAGCTAGATAATTTTGAAACGAAAACTTATGAGATTAATCAATTTCCCGATCGTTGTTCCTCGAAGCTTCGACTCGAGAGCCTTTATACATGGAAGAAAGTAAACCTGGATTTTGTAGTGATATTTTGATTATCAATATAGTTGTTATACCTGGAAAGAAATGAAAGAGGGTTTAGATTTGAGTGTGATAAAAAGATCTATAAAACCAATCTCAATGTTTTTGGTCATCAAATTTTAGCTTTAGAGAGAAGAATATTCTGTGTTTGTAAGCTTGGTTCGAGTAAGTAATCATGAGTTCTTAAACCCATGAGATATGTGAAATAGGATATTCTTGCATCGATTATAACCCAAAGTGTCTTATTTCATTGAAAAATGTGTTGTGTTTTTCTTTTAGATGAAGAGAAGAACATTTGTTCGTGTATTACTTTTCAATTTTCATGCAAGAAAATATTCGAACTTTATGTTAATTAATAGTCTGATACAAGTTTAAAAAATTACCTATCTTCTGAGGGAAAAGGATCTCCTATTGCCAAGTTCTAGAACATATGTTGCAATTATCCAAAACGTTCCATTAAATCGAAATTGAACAGTGGTTTGAACTTTGAACTTTGAAGCGATGGACGCTCGAATAATCAGGGGCTTTTCGCAATTAGTGAGATTTAGTTATAAATTAATTTGTTGTTAACATAGATTAATTTATTATCTTACACTGGCTGGCTATTATATAGTGAACTTGTCACTCTACGAACACCAATTTAAATAAGTTTCGTAAATTGTATATTTCTCCTATTCAATTAGCTTGTTATACGATCCGTAGCCGCGTCAACCGGGGAAGAGGAGCCGTCATGCCCGAATCTACCAAAGATCTAAACCCCGCAGCAAAATTACCCGAGTTTCGTACAGCCAGAGAACATGCGCAAGAAAACTTCCTATTGACCATAATCACTCTTCGAGAATAAGATTAATTTTTATTACGGATATTTGTCACAAAGTACTTTGAGCTTTGAAATGTCTCATAATACTCGACATATTTTAAGAAATAAAAAATTAATTATGTCGTAAAAAATTTAAAAATTTACGGCATGACAATTTTTTTGTTTTTGAAACTTTTGTCACTATAAAAATAAAATTTGAAACTTACGACAAGATTATGTTTTTAACATTTTACAAATTTTATCATATGATAAAATAAAATTTAAAATACATCACGTACAAAATACTAATTCGCGTATGATACTAAATTAATCTATGTTAACAACAAGTTAATTTCAGACTGGACCTAAACCTGCTTCAGTGAGATTTAGTTATAAATTAACTTGTTAACATAGATTAAAATTTAAAATACATCACGTACAAAATACTAATTAGCAGAGATATCAAAAGACCTTTTAAACAAGTTAATTTCAGACTGGACCTCAACCCGCTTCAGATACGTGATACCGAATCTCATATCATTATATTTTGCCAGGAAAATTCACAACTTCGTTTCCCGCTTGATTTTTTTGGGCGACGTCGGTTTGCCGTTGTATAGCCGGCATCAACAAACCTTAAAGCGCGGTAAAAGCGGCAAATCAGCTTTACCGAAAGCGCTGTACTCCATGGATTAAGCCTCGTTGCTATTGGATAATACATATAGTTTTGGAGTTGTTTTCGTATGAATCAATTAGCTTTGCTCGAACTCCATTCTCTTTCGATCTACTCTTTTTTTTTTAAAGAAAGATATTTCATTAAAAACAGGGAGTTAAATCCATTGTACAACATTATCAAGCCACTCGTAATTACATGACCAAAAGTCCGTAGTCCCCTCACTAACTTTATTTTACATGATATTCGCGGGGCCCACATCACATTGACCTTTGACCATCATGCTGAGAGAACAAAAAGAGAAGCTTAATGGGTCAATCATCTTTCCAGCACAAGCTCTGGTCAGATGATCTTTGGCTTTGACCAATTTGGTGTCAAAACAGAACATATTTGTGGACCACCACCAGCGACATGGAAATGTGGAATAAGCCAGGGCTTGTCCGCCTTTTCCCTGCAAATGTATGTAGGGACTTCACTTGTATATATATATATATATTTCTTGTATCATAAACCTTCCTAAGTTTCATTCCATTTACTTTATTAGAAAACCGACCCGCTCCCGAAAAAAGCTGGATTGGAATTGCGAATCAGGAATTCCGTATTCCAAACGGATGTGTTTGTTCAATACTTTGTACTCTTAGTAGCATGGTAGTAGAACTTCGTTAAGTTATAACCTCAAATAATAATCGGTCCTAACAACTTTAACTAACATCGTTAAACTAATACTCGATGATTAATAGCTCCGGTAATGTAATAAATTCTCCTGTCCTTACGCTATTAATTTATATAAGTTCTAAGGCGTAATAATGGTAAATTGGTTGATGAAAATGAAGTGCATTGTGCTCTCAAACTGTACAAAATGTTCTACTTCTGTGAAGGAAAACAGCTAAAAAACAGACAAAATGATCAGCTCTGATTCGATGACTGTTTCATCAATGGCTGAGAGGTCTTTCCCCACTCCTCGGGAGGGCTCTTCACCTCCGTCAACAGCGCCACCACTTCCTTCATCGTCGGTCTCTCGGCCGGCGACGAGTTCACGCAGAACATGGCAATCCCCAGCGTCTGAAGCATCTCCTGCACCATCTGATCCGGTAATCCCCGGAGCTTCGCGTCCAGAATCGACACTGCCGGTTCAAAGCTGCCCATCTTCTTTTTCACCCACTCCACTATGTGCAGCCCGTCCCCGATCTGAGGTTCGACCGCGCTCCGCCCGCTCAGAATCTCCAGCAACACGACGCCGTAGCTGTACACGTCGCTCTTCTCGGTTATGTTCATCGTGTATCCGTACTCTGCAGAGAAAGTTCCAGTCAGATCCGGGAATCGAAATCTAATAATAAACAACGAGAGCGAAAGATAAAAAAAAAACCAAAAATACCCGGAGCGATATAGCCGTACGAGCCGGCCACTCGAGAAATGGCATGGTGGTAGGTCGGAGAGTTCATGAGCTTTGCGAGGCCGAAATCCGCCAAATAAGCCTCGAACTTGGAATCGAGGAGAATGTTGTTGCACTTGACGTCGCGATGGAGGATCGTGGGGACGCAGTCATGGTGGAGATAGGCCAATCCCTGGGCGGACCCGACGGCGATCTTGTACCTTGTCTCCCAATCCAAGTTCCGGTACTCTTGCAAGAGCTGTTGCAGGTTCCCGTTGGAGATGTAGTTGTAGAGGAGAAGCTTGACGCTTCTGTTGGAGCAGTAACCAAGGAGCTTCACGATGTTCCGGTGCCGGATGTGGCCGAGGATCTGGATTTCGGCTGCAAACGAATCGATCATCAGTTCTTCGTCCTGCTTCGTCTTCCAGAGCTTCTTGACGGCGATCACTTCGCCACTGGGCATTTCAGCTCTGTAGACCACGCCGGAGCAGCCTTTGCCGATGATGTTCTCGTCTTTCAGGCAGTCAAGGATGTTGTCGATGGTGAAACTGAGCTTCTGGAACGGGATAAAAGTCCACGGGTACGAGAAATCTTCGGCTCCGGACGAGGCTGCAAACTGAGCCGAGGATTTCTCGACCATGTATCTGTTCCTTGTCACCATCATCCATGAAGCCAGAACTGCTATGGTTACAGAAGCTAAAATGACTGAGATTATCGTGACGGTTTTAATCGATTTCAACCCATTTCTTCTCATCGGACCCAAAGAGCAGGTTAACCCGTCCGCGGACTCGCAGAGGCGGGGGTTGTCGAGATATGAATTTGCTGATACAGTTCTGAAAAACGGCGTAGCTGGGATCGGACCCGAGAAATTGTTGTACGAAATGTTAAGAGAAGTGAGGCTCGTTAGCGAGCCGAGAACCTTGATACTTCCGGAGAGCATGTTACGCGATAGATCAATAGACTGTAATTGTGTCAAACTGGCCATTTTCTCGGGTATTTCTCCGGTGAATTCGTTCGAGCTCAAGTCCAAGCTGATCGTCAAGCTCGTAACTTCACCAATCTCGGGCGGAATCGAACCGGAGAGACTGTTGACGCTCAAATCAAGTAGAGTCAGCTTCTGCAAGTAGCGAATCGATTTCGGGATCGGACCAGTGAGTAAGTTGTTGTTGAGGATGAGCTTGTTCAGGTAACTGAAGTTACCAAAGCTCGACGGGATTTCACCGATGAAGCTATTCCGGCTCAGGTCAAGCTGCTCCAAATTCACGAGCTCACCAAGCTCGGTCAGTATTTCTCCGCTCAGATAGTTGTTGTGCACGTCGAGAAGCTCCAGAACCGTGATGTTAGCGATTTCCGAAGGCAAACCTCCGGAGAAATGATTCATGTACAAATCCAAGAAAATGAGATTTGGCAACTGGCCAATCTCCTTCGGAATCTGTCCGCCGAGCTGATTCTCTCCCAATCTCAGCCTGACAAGCGACTGACAATTAGCGACGCTCCTCGGCAAGCCTCCGGAGAGAGAGTTCCCGAGAAGCAGAAGCTTGCTCAGTTTCTTCAACCCGAAAATCTCCTCCGGGATCAACCCGGTGAGCTTGTTCTTCGAGAGATCGAGCGCATAAAGCTCACTGCAGTTCCCGAACGAAGCCGGGATTGTTCCCGAAACTGAATTCCCCCATAAAAAGAAGCTTTGAAGCATCTTAAGCTCACCAATCTCCACCGGTATTTCCCCAGAAAGCTGATTCTTATCGAGCTGCAGCGTCGTGAGGCTTGTGCAGTTGCTCAGCTGCCACGGGATCGGTCCCGTTAGTGAATTATCCGACAGATGAAGCTGCTCAAGAACGAGCAGCCTCCCCAGCTCACCCGGAATTTCCCCGGATAGATCATTGGCCGACACGTCAAGAACGACAAGCGAAGAGCAGTTCGAGAGCTCAGCCGGGATAGGGCCAGTCAGCGTGTTGCCCCACAGGAACAAGCTCGTCAGCTTCTGCAGCCTCCCCAGCTCAGCCGGCACAGGGCCGCTCAGCTTGTTCATGTGCAAGTACAGATTCCTCAGCTCCGAGCAGCGCCCGAGCTCTCCCGGAACAAACCCGGAAACCTCGGTGTCGTAGAGAGCCAGAGTCTGGAGATTCGCCAAGTTCCCGAAACTCGACGGAATCTCCCCGGAGAGAGCCGTCGCCGCAGCCCCAAAAATGGTCATGTTGGAAAGTAGTCCCAGTTCCGAGGGAATCTCGCCGGTAATGTACGGGTTTCCGCCGATTCGGAGCTGCTGCAGAGAGCCCAGGAGGCCGTACTGCGAGGGGATCGAGCCATTGATGAGGTTGTCTTGGAAGCAGAGAATCTGCAGAGCCGAGAGGCTGGAGAGCTCTCTGGGCATGGAGCCCGAGAGCTTGTTGGAGTTGAGGAAGAGGAACTGCAGAGAAGAGAGGTTTCCGAGCTCCGGCGGGATGGAGCCAGTGAGCAAGTTCGACGAGAGGTCGAGGAGCCTGAGGCCGCTCAAGAGCCCGAGCTCCGGCGGGATTTGGCCGGAGACGTTGGTCGACGAGAGGTTGAGGAGCTGCAGGGAGGAGAGAGAGGAGAGGCGAGGAGAGAGAGAGGAGAGGTTGAGGAAGACGTCGGGGAGAGAGAGCGAGATCACGCGGCTCTGCGGGGAGCAGGTCACGCCGCGCCACGAGCAGGGCGTCTCGCTCGCCGGGTCCCACGTGGAGAGGACCGAGGAGGAGTTCCGGGCGCGCGGGTCCGAGAGGAGAGAGAGGAGCGCCTCCCCGTCGGAGGAGAGAGAGTCCGCCATGGAAAGGCTGAGAAGCAGCACGAAGAAGCTCATGCAGAGACCGAGACTCATCATTTTGAGGAAGGTTTTGGCTATGGCGATGGGTCAGAAGAGGAGGGACATTGCATGTGAAAGGAGTGGTCTTTCCGTGATGGGCATCGATGGCTTAAGCTTCAAACTTCGAACCATCAACCATGCATGTGACGACGGTGATATATGCCACCAAAAAGATGAAAATAAATTAAAAAAAAAAATATAAAAAAAATTGTTTGGCTCACCGGAAAATAGAAGAAGCTCTCTGAGTTCAGGCGAGAGAGAAGAGACTGAGAAGCCTGGAGTTTTGGAGAGAGAAAGGGTGGGTTCAACAATGGCGGATTTGGGTTGTGGCGGGGAAGCTGTGAGATTGAATGGAGCTTAATATTGTAATTGTTTGTGGTGTTAGTACCAAGACGAGAGCTTTGAAAAGAATCCATTTGCATTATAATATTGGGTAAATGAGGCAAATGCCCATTTGTGACTCAAGGTTTTAAAAAAATGCCCATTTCTAATTATGGTAATTATAACCACCAACAAATTGAAATATGGACTAATTTGCCCTTTCACTTTTTAATTCACATTATTAATTCGTTTTTTATTAATTAAAATAAAAAATATATATTTTCCTTAAATGTAGCAAACTAAATCAATCAACATTAAATCATTCCTATTTTAACGATTTCACAAAACTTTTTTGAATTAATCCTCCATATTTTAAAGATTAAAAACATAATATGATTTTTGAATTTTTGGTCCCTAACAATCAATATTATTTAAACTGTATATGAGAAATGCCGAACAAACATTATTCACAATTTGAGACTGTAAATAAAATTACGAAAAATTGTATATGTATATACAATTTGAACTCTAAATAAAATTACAAAAAATTACAAAATTTACGAAATCATGTCAAACTGTAAATGTAAATGATGTCAAATTGTAAATGAACTTACCAAAAACTGTAAATATATATACCAATATTAATATCTAATGTATATACCAATACAAATACTACAAAACTGTAAATATCTATACCAATACCAATACTTATACCAAAAACTGTATATATATATACTAATATTAATACCAATATACATACCAATACAAAAACCAAATTTAAACTGTAAATATATATTACCTTAAAACTGTAAACATATATACAGAAAACTGTAAATAAATTTACAGTTACGATTGCGTGGAAAGGATCATCGCGCCGCGACGGAGAGCAATGGAGGAAGGATGCGCGACGGAGGGCGACCGCGACGGAGGAAGGAGGCGCGATGGAGGGCGACCACGACGGAAGCCACGACCGCCTCCTCGGCAACCGCGACCACGGTCGTCGAAGCCACGCACGAAGTTGTCGCGCTTTCGGCCCGAATCCGGCGATGGTGGTCAATCCGACGAGAGAGAGAGAGAGATAGAGAGAGACGTGAGAGGGATAGTGGGAAAGAGAGAGAGAGAGAGAAATATTAAATTTTGGGTCAAAATAACAAAATTAAATGATAACCTAATTAATCGGGGAAGTTTTCAACCAAAATTTAAGGATGATTAATTTAATTTCGAAAATAAATATATAATAAATAATTAAATACGAAAATAAATAAATATAATTAAGATCAAGGTTAATATGGTCCAATATATTTTTTAAATGGGCATAAATGAATTGTTTGAAACTATGGGCAATTCCCTTAAACCTTAAGTGATTTTTGGGCATTTCATGGGTTTTTCTTATAATATTTCATACCAATATTATAATACAATATATATATATATATATATATATATTTGTATACTAGGCTTGACATGTAATGTATTATCAAAATCTACTTCTTTCACGCCATCTTCTAATGTAACGTATATCGTATTGTTTCTTTAATTCAATATTCGCGGTGTAAGTACCTAATTTTATACTAAATGTACTAGTATTTTCGTAATCTCTTTTTCCGGCAACAATAGTACACAATAAAATCCTGTCAAACTCCAACTCCGTCTATGTTCGGTTCAAATTGGTTACACTATAGACATGTGTGAATTTACGACTAGACTCTTAAAATATTAACTATTCACCACTTTTATTATATTAAAGATGTACATGTGTCTCTAGCTTTATAAACATTTTTTTGTCTTTTTGGGTGCAATTTTCTTAGAGAAGATATTCAAAATACAAAGTTAGATACTTATGCCACAAATATAATTTCCTTAAATTCAGTCAACTGCCAGAAGTACTCTTCGTGCGGTGTGGAAAGACAACTGCAGTGCATTACCTCTCTTTGTTGTTGTTTTCTAGCCACAAGACAAACTCGGTAGATACTTAACTTAAGTAATCGTACTAATTAATTATCTACTTAAGTGAATTATTTAATTTTTCCAATTACCATTCATTAAATTGCGTGGCAATTTATCACTGATTACACTCAGTTCAGCATTCTTTTCTGTGCTATATTTAGACTAAAAATATAATCATTAACCAATCCGTTATACTTATAGAAGTAGCAGTAGCGAGCGACTATCCAAAAATTATATTTATATAAAAACAGATATGCGGTAAATTAGATATAAATAAGATCAGATTTTATTACGATATTTATAATATGTTCTATAAATTCTGATTGACTAAGCTTAGAACACATGGTTATATTTCTGTATATTCTAATATATTATCTCCTTTTCGTATGTTAGTTCAAAATTTATTTTTCTAAATTTGTAAATCGGTGGTATAAATTGTAAAATAAAATAAATAAAAAATGATTAAGTATATGTTACGGTCGTGGAGGCGGAGCTACATATATGCGAGTGTATACATGGTACCACCTGAAAAGAAGTGCGTAAAAAATAAAAAATAAAGTTTAAAAAAACGTAGATAATATGTATAAAATGTTAACAGTCAATCAAGGAATAGAATGAGCATGACCTTTGGTTGTTGCATTGATTTCAAGGTCTTCCTTTTGGAAAGATCCATGGTCGACTCCTAACACCAACAAAATATGTACTTAAACAAAAACATAATTTTTCACCTTATTCGAGGCAAAATACTACAATATAATGAGTTATAATTCTTATATTTTTAGTGGTAATTTTTTTTAATAATATACTTTTTTGTGAAAAAAGTTTTTGAAAAATTTGTTTAGTCTCTATCGTGATGTTTCACATAACGACATATTATTATTTCACACTCTCTCCTATTAATCGTATTTCTAAACAGTTTCAGCATATTATAGCTATTTTATTATTATGATTGTTACGCTTTTAGTTATTTCTCATTAATTTTCTTTTGTTCATTCAAAATTAATAAATAGTTATAATTATTTTCTAAAAATGCATCAAAATGTTGTCACCGAGACATATATTTCTCTTTCTGTTGATGAGGAACCTGTTATGGGTGATTTTATCCAAATCAATTTCGGCCCAAAAACGCCCATTGGAGGCCCATATCTCAAAAACAAAATGCGCAAAAAGTGTGAAAACAATTTTCGTAAGTAGAATAAAGGTCGAGCAACATAGCGCGCCCTGACAGATCCTGGATCACCCCTACCGCGTCCTAAACGGTTTCGACGCGCCCTGACACACCATGTCAGGGCGCCGGAAGGACTAAAAAAGTTAATTTTATTTATCCCGAGGCCCCTGGCCCATCCTATAAATAGGAGCTTGATTTCATTCAAACGATAACTCCGATTCAAACGCTCTATAGAGCGATAAACACCGTTTTCTCTCTTCTATATATATATATATTCCGGCAGGTTTACCCGACTAAGGTCGGAGCGGAGGTGTCAGCTAGACCGGAAGCGCATGATCGATGACCTGCCCTACGGAGGCTGCGGTTCTCAGTGGTCGCCGACCTATATCCCGAGTCCTAGGACTTTGCGGTAACGGGTCAGAGGACCCGGTTCCGGGCCAACGGTAAGCGGAGGACCCGGTTCCGGTCCGACGGTAAGCGGAGGGTCCGATCTGTCGGAGGAGCTAGCTAGAGCGGAAGCGTTGGAGAAATTTCCGGCCTACCGAAGGAATCGCTAACTCCCCAGAGGAAGGTCCGAGCGTCGTCCTACTCCCACAAGCTAGAGCGGAAGCGCTAGAGGAATCCCCGGCCTACAGGAGGAATCGCCGACTCCTATAGAGAAAGCGCCGAAGGAATCGCCTTCAGGCTCACCCAGCCCAGCCCAAGAACGGCTCAATCAACGTCTACCTTGAACTACGAGATGACCTGATCCCACTTTCCTGCAAGTGGGTACGTAGGCAACCTCACCACACTCAACGAGGCGCGGCATCACATCGTCATCACCCCCGACTCTCCCAGTCATTAGCTGCTCTAGCCACGATCGTCGACCTGCCCTACGGAGGTCCTATTTCTCTACGGTTGCCGACCTATATCCCGAGTCTTAGGACTTTGCGGTAACGGGTCAGAGGACCCGGTTCCGGGACAATGGTAAGCGGAGGGTCCGATTCGTCAGATCCTTCAAGAACAGTGAGTCAAGCATCTAGCCCAGGAAAGTCAACAAACGGCGATGGGCCCGGCCCAATATCCAGCTTTGGGCCGCTACAGTGTTTGATCCATTTTTCGGCATCAACGAAACCTATTATACAATATTTTTTAGAAAATAAAAATGAAAAAATTGACTTTATATTTTGTTTAAGTTAACTTTATCCATTTGATTTTTAATAAATGCTGCAGCGTTATTCTGTGATTATTATTATGTATTTGTAAAAAAAGAAAATAGTAGATAATTTACATTAAAAAAATCATTGAAAAATTATCTTATACATCACTTTAGTAGAAATCTTAGCTACGCCACGCTGATCAACTACTTCAAAGTACAATTTTTTTTAAGAGAAAATACAGTCTATGTTAATACTAGTATTTTTTTTTTAAAGAAATTAATACTAGTAATTTAGTAAGTGTTTTTAGAGCTCATACAGTTTTTGAGGATATTTTGTCCTTTTGACAATAGTACAAATGTACAACTATAAGTGAGAACAAGGAGTAAAACAATAGTAATAAACTGGAAACAAGAAGTGGAAGTGCGAAACAATAGTGAAAAAAAAAGATAATTGCGGCAGAAGTAATTAAATTATTCAAAATAGTGTAACGTATTATTAATTTTTTTAATTGCACTAATTAATTACACAAAATCTCATATTTTCCATTGTTCGATTGATCATGTCCACATTAATGTTATTTTTTGACACGTTCAAAACTCAAATTAACACCTATTTTTTCTTAACTTTGAGATTTTTACAGCGACAAATGGAAAAGCCAATAAAACTGAAAACTTCATGATTTTAAGTATTTATTCATTGTAATTAATAGTTTAAAAACATGTAGGCTGTGTCTGTGTTTGGTACATAATTTGAAAAAAGTTTTTTAGTTTTCTAATTTGCGCAGTTATCTGAAAAAAGTAAATGATTGTTTGATGTGTAACTCATCAAATTGCACTCCAAAACGTTTCAAGTTTTGTTCTTTTTTTCTTAAAGATCTTTCAAATACACATTTTTGTTGTTTTCTATTTTTTTTTCACTAAATTTTTTCTTTCATCACACCTAATTTCTATCGACTTCATTAGGAGTAAAATCAGAACCGGGGAATAACTTTTTTTCGTCCATGCCAAAAAATTAGGATTTTTTCATACCGGTTTCGGTTGTAAAAGTGCTTGACTTAAAAACCACATGTTATTTTGAAAATGAAAAATTTAAAACTACAATTAGTATAAAAACGACAATAAAAATCTATAATACACTAAAAACGACATACTAAAACCTAAAAAAATGACATGTAGTTTAAAACCAGAATCGGTACCAAAAACCGAGAAATATTTACTTAGGGCATCGTTTTTGGTTCTCTTTTCTAAAAACGGGAAACGGAAGTACTAGTTCTCGATTTTTAAACTAAAACGACTGCGGACCGGTACCGGAACAAAGACAAAATCGGAAAAACAAAAAACAAATTTTCACCTCTAGACTTCACCATTGAGCCTTCCAAGTCTCGATGGCGACTGCGACACCAACACTAACTGCGACACCGGTGCCGGCGCCGAATCTGACTTGACCTATGTAATGTTGGGACATAATGTTTGTGAAAAATAATGGAATAAAATGACATGAGATATTTTACTTTTGATGTATGTTAAACTTGATTATTTAGTACTATATGGTATACATATGATATGTTAAACATCATTGTATTTAATTTTACATAATATAATATTTATATTATTATATTATTAATGTAATAATATTTTTTAATTTTATTAATGCATTAAATATATTTTATTTTATTTAAGAAAAAAATCGAATTGTATTCCAAACAGTTATTCAGTTGTTTTATTTTTGAAAAATAAAAAATAGAAATGTGTAACAAACAATTATTTAAAAACAACTGCAAGAGTTTTTTACAATATAATTATAAAATTTTGAATAGAGAAAACAAAAACAATTTGAGTTGTCTACGAAACAACACCGTAGTGTTATTTGAATAACTATAGGTACTTATAGGGCAATTATCCCTAAAGAGAAAATTGCTTCCCGTAAAAAGAGTATAACCGAAATAGGTCGCTGACTCACTGGTCATGTAATGAATGCATGTAGAAATTTGCGTCATTTATACTTTGTCGTATATGCAGTATATAAGCGAGTTGTCTGTCTCTATTTGGATAAACGAAAGAAATAATAACGAAAAGCAACAAGTCTACAAAAATACCATAAAAAGCATGCAAGAATAATATGATTTCAGAAACATGTATATGTAATATCATAAATAATTAGGTCTCAATATTTATAAACTAATCTAATGTCACATTACATAAATGTAATTGAAGTGGTGACGTGGACACGAAAAATGTGTGAGAGAGAGAGAGAGAGAGAGAGAGAGAGAGAGAGAGAGAGGTGAGTCATTGGGAAGAGGGAGGGTTTGATGATAATATAAGGGAAGGGAGTGAGTGAGGCAGCTTGGGAGATTGTGAAAGGTTAAAGGAGAAATTGTTTGGAGTAACAAAACAATTTCAATATTTAATTAATGAATTTAATATTTATCTTCAATAAATAAAATAAACTAACTAACGTGGCCACAGTGTACTCATCACTGAAACATCTAATTAAATAAAATTACGTTACATTTTTAGAGGCTTGGCGTGGAAACTGAGAAGCTTTTCTGCTAGCTCACAGAAGAAATTGCGGTAAATTTTTTTAATTAAGATACTATATAATACTTGTATACATACAAATTTAGTGGTGTAAATAAAACAAAAGGTTTCTAACTGCAACATATCTGAGCCGGACTTAGTTTTTCAAATATTGTATTTGGATTAAATTTGGATCCGGCCGAGTTTTGGAGGTTGAAAAACTAAGAATCCGGATTATATGTCACTTAAAATCAACTTTTTAAGATCAGATTTTGGACTCATTTTCACCCTACACATTAAGTGAAAGTGCCCTAACATGCATGCCAATGAAAGTCGAAAAACCATTTAGCGGCATGTTTTTCTTTTTCGTTGGTGTAAAGTATATCGTATAACGTATATGGCCCCGTTTATTTTCCTCGTTGAGAATAGAAAAGTCTCTGACATACACATTTTTCTCGTATTAGTTCTCTCGTCGAGTTGTACAAAATCGATTAGATGTGTCGGAAAACAAAACTCTCAACAACGCACTCATAAAACATGCGACTGAAAGTCCCCTACAACAAAAGTCTCTTAATTTCAATGACCCGCGTTTACTCATATGCGTCGGCAAAAATCTCAACACCCGTAAAAAAAAAAAAAACAAATATAGAAGTTCTTTTGGTTAGTTTTAGATTGCATATGATCTATATGAAATTGAACTTTTTTACCGTGTGATTATATTAGTATCTATGGGAAGGTGAAGTTAAAATAAGATAAGGCGATTTGGTTACCGAGGAAGAGATAGTGGGTTTGTTTTGGGAGAAGGGCAAAAGAAAACTTGGAGAGTCACATGAGAGAAAATAACATGTTTTTGGAATATATTAGGGCACGGCTAACGATTAGGGTTTTCTTTTTACTATTTCTAACAAATCACCCGCATTTCTAGACTTATTATCTCTAGTTAATTCAAACTTATTAATGTACAAGACAAGGTTAATTAGCTTGGAGTTTTATCTAGACATGAAAGCAACATGAAACTTACTCATTACTCTTGTAAAAACTAGCATATTATTCATGCACATTAGAAAATCACCACCAAAAAAAAAAAAAACGTTTAATTACGAATTTACGTGTAAATAACTGTTATTAGGGTTTTTCATCTATTCTACTCTTATCATATAATGTAATATATTGATCTCGTTCAATAAACTATTAATAACATATACTCGTTTGACTCAAGTAAGCCAGGTATGTATTGCAATAAAATTAATTTATTTTATTATTTTTAATTTACAATAATCGTAATATGCTACTTAAAAAAAAAAAAAAAAGATAAAGTTCACTGAGATCCAAAGTTATACTAGTTTCAATTTATTCTCGTCTTGAAAATGAGTTTTTGGATTTTATTTCAGGTGATGTGAATTTTTCTAATACCCTAGCAGGATATTAATTTGTTTCTTTTATAAGGCAAGTATTTTGTTTTTCAAACTTCAATTACGGTACTTTTTCCTTTAGCATTTTCTTAATATAAAAAATCTTACGCTTTGGATGCTACAAGTCAAATGATTAATAATTGAGCTCGAACACCTATTAAAACCAACTGATTTTCTCGTGCTTCATTCATTAGTTGTGTTCTCAATGTTTTTTTTTGTTGGATAATATGTTCACAATGCGTTATTTTCTTTGATTTTCAAATTTCTGCCAGTTATTAAACTGTTTATATTTATATATATATATATTATGTATACGCATTTTTCAAAATGCAGTAGGTGAGCCTGAGCTTTTTCATTTTCAGAGAATTTTTTTCATATTTTATTTTATGAAATGTTTATTTTATATCTTAAATGTGTTGGGGGATTCAGCAAACACAATTGTTTTCTTGATGTTGATGCAAAGCACCTAATGTATTTTTAAGAAAATAAAATAAAATTTTGCTTGAATAAAAGGGTATACTTATTAATTCTAGCTGTCCAGCAAGGCAATGATGGCCTCCGTCACCGCGAGCATCCGCGGACGTGAAGCTATGGCTGTGGCAGCTCGCCACCGTGGATGGGGACTAGGCGGCTCTTCCACCTCGTGAATGCACTATATTTTTTTAATGAACTGTTTAATATATATATATATATAATGCATATGTGCTTGTTAGGCGTAACCTCGCGAGTTTGTTAGAGGTGTGAGAGCATCGCGCGGAAGAAGACACGCCTTGCTGGCGAGCTTGATTTCTAATTAGACAAACTTAAAGAAGAAAACAAAACAAAACAAAAAAGAGCAAAATGTGTTCTTCACCATATATCTACAAGTGTTAACAAAAAGAAAAGTCACCTCACACATGAAGCTTTAAACCAAAACTTAACTCTGAAATTACTAGCGAGTAGCGAGATATAAATTATTAACAATATTTAAACCTATGATTAATATCCCGGTATGAAAGCTATTTGTTCGTAAAATATGTTGGAAAAAGCGTTCTATGATATATATAGTAGATAATTATGTAAGTCGATAAAATATACACACTATAACTTATAATTGCAGTCATTACATGTGGACCAAACTTGTAGCACAAGAAAACACGACATATATATATTGATCTAACTCGATATTATTATATATATATGTATACATGAACACAATAATATATATAGTTGAAAATCTCTTAGTCTTAGGATATACTAGTCAACCCTCGATTGAATTGAATAAAGTTAATAACTAAACTCTATACATATACAAGATCTGCGAATATAATACTTAAAAGTAAAGTAATATATATCGATCAACTTAAATATCTCCTTCAGTGCCACGTACGTACACAAATTCAAAATGTCATGCAATCGCAAATTCGCAATGCACTAGGTTTTTATATTTCTGTTCTAAACTTGAATTTGACGTATCGATAACGTGCATGCATTCATATCATAAGTACTTCTTGCAGTACCGATCATTCGCGCTACGTGAGACACACACACACATATATATAGAGATTGATTGATTGATTGATTGATTGATAGTCAAGCAATGTATACGTACATTTATGTTTTGAATCTTGATCTTCCGCTTGGTCAATCTGTTTGTTAATGTATTATTGAAAGAAAGTACTCAGATTTTAGTATATAGTGTATGGCAAACTGAATATTTAATACACATGCATGCATATACGAGTGTTGTGTAAGTAAACCTTAAAGAATTATAGCGTGTCGCTTCTAATTAATATATAAACATTGTGTTGCGGTATCTTAGTGAGATCCAGTTAGATCTAGGACCCACCAAATCCTGAAGAACTATAACACGGTACAAATTATTTATAAATTTGATATATTAGGACATAACATCCAATCTAATCTTCTATTAAGTATGTCGATATATCATAATTGTTTTAGCTACAAAATAGTGGAAATCCAGTTTCATCCATACAATAAGTTAACCTCTATTGTGCTAGTAACACATGTATATATTTCTAATTTAATAAATGTGTTGAATAATTGATGTTTTCATAATTTGACCATAGACGCGTGTCCCTTGCATAATAGATTTTAACGGATTATGGATGGAGTTGGACATCGACTTTGTTTTGTTGTTTTTGGGTACTTATACTGCTTAAAAAAAAAGATATCTAGAATATGACGGCCTACTTGGTACAAAATTAAATACTTATGATGCAAATATGTTTTCAACTCTTCAATTATACTTTACCTCCTTAATTTAGGGTTGTTTGTCTTTTTCCCTGTCACGTGACATAACAAACCCTTTACCCATTTTGGTATATAATAAAAGTAAATAACATGTCTTTAATTTCCACTTAAACTCAAATAGTATATATATATGTAGTAAATTGTATTAATATTATATAGTTTTTTTTTTCACAAACATTTAGTTGAACTAGCTTTGGTCATAGTCCAAAGAAATTAAGAGAGGATGTAACATTCAATTGCTCTAGATAACTTTACAAGAAATTATTGGATTTTTCCTTAACAAATCAAACGACATCTATATTTACTATTTTGTGTAATTCCACATTTCAAAGAAATTAATTTATAAGATATTTTCTCCGCGTTTCTTCGTATCATCCGAAATAAAATATAGGGATAATAGCGGCATAAGTCGTCAACCTTTATTCATCTGGGGCGGCACAGCCCCAACCCCATTTAATAGCGGTATAAGTACCAAAAGATGGTTTTCGTCCATATTTGACAAAACGGAAGTAGTCAACGTTTGCGCAGTCAGCTTCTCGTCAACGTGGACGCCACGTAATCCGACATGCACCATACACGTCATCCTCGTGTCATCAAATTTAATGCAAAATCAAAGGTGATGGAGGGATTCAATTAATTTTTCATTAAATTTGATGACGCGAGGATGACATGTATGGTGACATGTCGGATGATGTGGCGTCCACGTTGACGAGAAGTTGACCACGCAAACGTTGACTACTTCCGTTAGTCAAATATGCACGGAAATCATCTTTTGGTATTTATACCGCTATTAAATGAGATTGGGGCTATGCCGCCCCAGTTGAGTAAAAATTGAGGACGTATGCCGCTATTATCCCTAAAATATATGATCAACTATTGATTTATTCGTGATTGCATTATCGACGGAGAACAAAATGATCGGATTTATGTCACCAACGATGTTGCGATGGAAACCTCGTATCTTTATCATTTGAATATTCATCATAAAATCTATTGTAATTTACATAATTTTTTTAATTAATGTGAATAATTATTCCACATAATAGTCTACTACCTAAAATTTGATCTTGCAAAAACAGCGTAATCAAAACTTCATATATGTCAGGTTATATTTCTATTTAACATTGTTACAATATATAGTTGTAACAAATGAGATACTCTTTCAAATTCAATAACTAGATCAATAACATAGAAATTAGCGACATAGTTACTTAAATAATGTGATACATAATTACAAGTTTAAGGCATATCTTTTTTCTTTTGGATTTTTATTATCTTAAACCTCAAGCAATTGGATTATTGCTCTTAAAAAAATAGTTAGATAGGATAAGTATGCCTTGTTGGAGACCAGGGAAACAATTTCAGAAATGCCCGTACCTTAGAACAGATCTGAGCTGCTCTATAACGTAACTTTCTTTTGCATTTTGTGTCTACACTATACATATAATACTTAATATTCACGTGATCAAAGTTAAATTAAGAGAATTCAAACTTGCAATTTCAGTGAGTTGACAAAAATTAATTTGCACATTCTTTTATAATTTTGTACCTTCCTACCTTCATATGCTATATACAATATGTTTTAGAGTTTAGAAATCGAAAATCGTCGGAGTTCCACTTCTAATGGGATATTAAGGAGCTTAAGATTGTGTTTTTGTAAGACTTTGAAAGCAAGTAATTAATTGCGTCGATGCGATTTTACCGATATATTAAAAAAATATAGCGATATAGTTTTCTAATAATAATAATAATAATGCTATAGATATATATTTACTAAAAACTTTAATAATTTATAGATTAAAAACATTTTTATATAAAAAGATTGATGATAAATATAAATTAATTTTAATATTATGGACATGGTTGATGGGTTTTCTTCTTTTGTTTTTATAATTTTACAGTGTTTTCGTGAGGATTGGGCGGACGGGCAGCAATAGCGGGTTACCCTCAAGTTCTCGTAAAATCAGGTGGTGTTGCGGTCAAATTTAGCCTGGTAATCCCTCAAAACAAATTACCAAAACATTAAATTATCTTTTCATCTGTCAATTAAGTAATCGAATCTCATGTTATAACATGTTTCTATAGGGAAACTTTAAAAAATGACCCCCAAAAATACACTTATTTCGGTTTTGTTCCCCAATTTTTTGTTTCTGAAAAAATATTCCCCAAACTGTCTCTGAATTTTTTTATTCCCAAAATACCCTTTTTTACTCACTTTTTTTACTCACACATTTTTTTCCTCCCTCCCTATTTCCCTTCCACTGTATCAGTCTCTCCTTCACTTCACGACACTTCCCTCACGCCTCACTCACGCACGAGCTCTGCTCTCTCCTTCCCGACCCTTCCCAAACCACGAAGCCACGAAGCCACGACCTCACGCCGCGTCTCCTTCGTTCCACTCACCGCCGAACCCTAGTCGCCCTCGGGAGCCACGAACCAGTCGCCGCCGAACCCTAGTCGCCGTCGGGAGCCACGAACCAGTCGCCGCCGAAGGAAGCCACGAACCAGTCGACGTTGGAAGCCACGAAAACACAAGTTCCACCGAACCCACGAATCAGGTTCGTTTGACATGTCTCTAAAGTATATTTAATGGGTATATTGTAGTTGATTTTAGGGATTATTTAGGGTTGATTTTATGGTTTTTTTAGTTGATTTAGGGTTGATTTTAGGGTTTTTTTTAGTTGATTTTGGGGTGATTTCTGGTTGTTTGGCAGTGGATGCATGGTTGCTTAGGTGATTTTATCTTGTTGATTTTATGGTTTTTTAGTTGATTTTATCTTGTTTGATAAAATGCCTGAATGAACTGTAATTTCTAGCCTTTTTTGATAGTTATTTGCATCATGCAATGTGAAGACGTACCGCCACCGGTTTCCAATTTACCGGGTATTACAAATATGAACACCGCTTTCCACTTTTTCACCATATTTTCTCGGCATATTTAAAGATTTATTTCTTCCTTATCTCCCGCAGATTTGAAGATTTATATTGAATACGACGGTAAATGGGTTTTAGAGCAATCCGGTTGGCTTTATTGCGGTGGGAACGGCATATTTTTTCTCGTTAATAAGGACATAAACTACCCCCAATTCGTACAAAGATTGCACGAAGAAATTGGGTGTGATCCAACGATCTATGGTCTAAAGATGACATTAGCACCCCAATTTGTCGGTTGTCCACCTGTCACGGTGACTTCAGAGCGCACCATAATGGAGATTGTCCAACTACGGGCAGAATTATTGCATGTTAATCGAGTCATAAGGCCATCTTCATTGGGCAGTCCGGTTATTGTTAGTTCTCGTGGAAGTGCTAATCACAAGATTCCCGAATCTGTAGATCGCTTAGATAAATTAGTTGAAGAAGACCCCGTCGTGGATTTAACCAAGGATGATATTGGCGAGATGCTGCCCACCGAGTCAAAGCTGTCAATGGGCGATCAGAGTCGGATTCGCTCACCTATAGCTTGTTCAAGTTGGAAGGATCCCAGATTTATTAGAGAAGATTTGGTATGTGATATTCCCAACACGACCGGATCTTATCCTTTTGCCGTTGGTACTATTTTCCCTAACTTTGAAGAATTGAAGTTGGCCGTTTCGAAATATGCGATGGAAAATACATTCGACTTTCGTGTAAGAAAATCTGCACCATATGTGTGGTACGTGAAGTGTTTGGGCGAAAATTGTGGGTGGAAATTGAGAGGAAAGCTATTACCACAATCCGGCCCGTTGGTCAAGATTGTTTCATCTCATAAAGAACACACATGTTCTTTAGCTAAACGAACACTAGACCACAGGCAAGCAGCACTTAGAGTGGTTAGGAAACTCATGATGGACCGATTTAGCCCCCAGAGTAGTGCAACTTATGCTCCGAGGTATAATGTGCAGATTTGTTACTTTTCATTTATTTTTGTTATGCTTCCAGTTAGACAGTTTTTTAAATTATTTGTTTGACAATTTTTATTATAAAGTTAGACAGATTTTTATTCTTGTTATGCTTCCAGTTAGACAGATTTAGTTTTAGGTATAACTTTTGATAATTGTCATAATGTAGTTAGACAGTTTTATAATTATTGTTTGACAATTTTTAATATAAAGTCAGACAATTTTTTATTATTTATGGAGATTTGTAATTGTTCCTTTATTTTTGTTATGCTTCTAGGTAGTCATTTTTATAATTTTTGCTGATTGTCTTGATGTAGTTACACAGATTTATATTCTTTATGATTTACAGGAACTTGCAAGCCGACATGAAGAAGTTATACGGCGTTACAATGTCTTATGAAAAAGCATGGAGATGCAAGGAAAAAGCCGTTGGTTTCGCGATGGGCACTCCCGAAGATTCTTACTCGAAGTTACCCCAGTACTTGTACATGTTAAAGGAAAGGAATCCAGGAACAGTGACTGATTTTCAAACAGACAGTAAAGGCCGTTTCAGATATGCATTCTTCGCCATTGGATCTTGTCTACAAGGGTTTAAATCACTGCGGCCAGTGATATGCGTGGATGCCACGCACGTAAAGAGCAAGTACGGGGGACAATTGATTGCAGCGATAGGATTGGATGCTAAAGAGCAATTGTTTCCACTCGCTTTTGGTCTAGTGGATCAAGAAGACACGAACTCGTGGGTATATTTCTTTACCCACTTGAAACAGGCCATTGGGAAGATTGCCGATCTTGTATTTATCAGTGATAAGTACTATACCCTGATCGAAGGGCTGGGCAGAGTGTTTCCAGAGGCATTCCATGGACATTGCTACGCTCACATCAAGAGAAACATAAAATTCTAGTTCAAGAGCGACCTCAGCTGCAATTTGGTGTATTGTGCCGCTTATGCTTACACACTGAGAGAATATAACCATCACATGAAGATCCTTTGGACTTCGTTTCCACGGGTAGCGAAGTACATGGAGGAGATGGGACGTGAGAAATGGAGTCGTGTTCATTTTGGTGGTACAAGGTAAACCCTCTGTCTTTCTGTTTAGTCAATTTTTCATTTCGGGTTAATTACTTTCTCAAGTAGATTTAGACAGTTCTTTGTTCAGACATAATTAGGTAAAATTAGACAGTTTTACACCTAGATTTAGACAGTTTTGTTTTTTTGTCTAGACAGTTTTGCACCCAGATTTCTTTTCGTCTAATACAGTTTTTTATGTTTTATGGTAGGTACGATTACATGACGAGCAACTATTCTGAAAGTTTGAACAACGTATTAATGGCGGCGAGGACATATCCCGTTGCGAATATGTTTGAGTACATCCGGTTTACCACACAAAAGTCCACAACCTTGGTGGAAACAAGGGAAGATGTGTTAAAAGCAAACTGCGATGCGGGTCTACGGCTACAGGTTAATCCCATTAGTTCCATGGAATTCGACGTTGCAGATAGCAAGGGAAGCTTTATTGTCAATCTTGATTCTCGCTCGTGTGAGTGTGGCAAATTCCAAGCGAATGTTATGCCTTGCTTGCATGCAACCGCAGCAATACAGTTTCGTGGCCTTGTAGTTTATGACTTTTGCTCGCCGCATTACTTTACTCACGTGTACAAGAGAACGTATGAAGGTTTGATTTACCCTCCAGGTGATGAGTCCAACTGGGATCTTCCGGGTGAATTAAAGGACATACACGTGGGGCTGCCCCCCGAAATAAAAAGAGCTGGACGTCCGTCGAAGAAAGATAAAGGGGGAAGACCGAAAAAGAAGCGTCGGCCGTCACAAGGTGAAGTTATCATTGTCCACAGAAAGTGCGCGCAGTGCGGGGCTCGCGGCCATAACCGTGCTTCGTGCAAGGCTCGCAGTAGTTAGTGATGCTACGTGATCCGTAGAGTACTACTAAAACTTGTATTATGTATGACCCTTATCTTACTCGGTATTTGACATTGTAATAACTGTTTTTTAATTTTTCCACGTGTTACTAAATTGTTTGGTGATAACTGTGTAACTTGTAAGGTAAAATCGTCAAACTACACGGGGAAAACTATCCAACTATAAAAATGTCTAATTCGGAAGAGAAAAGCGTCAAACTATAAGGGTTAATCTGTCTAACTTGTATGAAATTAAGTTTTATTGACGGGGGATAAAACTATCCTTCTTTATAATAACTTATCAAACTGTCTAACTTCACCACGAAACTTGTCAAACTCGCTGAGGAAAACTGTCTAAAAAAAGTTGCAATATTTAGTGAAACATCAAACTGTGTCACTTGTAAGGTAAAATCGTCGAACTACACGGGGAAAACTATCCAACTACAAAAATGTCTAACTTAAAAGAGAAAAGCGTCCAACTACAAGGGTTAATCTGTCTAACTTATGAAATTATGTTTTATTGACGGGGGATAAAACTATCCTTCTTGATAATAACTTATCAAACTGTCTAACTTCACCACGAAACTTGTCAAACTCGCTGAGGAAAACTGTCTAAAAAAAGTTGCAATATTTAGTGAAACATCAAACTGTGTCACTTGTAAGGTAAAATCGTCGAACTACACGGGGAAAACTATCCAACTACAGAAATGTCTAACTTAAAAGAGAAAAGCGTCCAACTACAAGGGTTAATCTGTCTAACTTATGAAATTATGTTTTATTGACGGGGGATAAAACTATCCTTCTTGATAATAACTTATCAAACTGTCTAACTTCACCACGAAACTTGTCAAACTCGCTGAGGAAAACTGTCTAAAAAAAGTTGCAATATTTAGTGAAACATCAAACTGTGTCACTTGTAAGGTAAAATCGTCGAACTACACGGGGAAAACTATCCAACTACAGAAATGTCTAACTTAAAAGAGAAAAGCGTCCAACTACAAGGGTTAATCTGTCTAACTTATGAAATTATGTTTTATTGACGGGGGATAAAACTATCCTTCTTGATAATAACTTATCAAACTGTCTAACTTCACCACGAAACTTGTCAAACTCGCTGAGGAAAACTGTCTAAAAAAAGTTGCGATATTTAGTGAAACATCAAACTGTGTCACTTGTAAGGTAAAATCGTCGAACTACACGGGGAAAACTACCCAACTACAGAAATGTCTAACTTAAAAGAGAAAAGCGTCCAACTACAAGGGTTAATCTGTCTAACTTATGAAATTATGTTTTATTGACGGGGAATAAAACTATCCTTCTTGATAATAACTTATCAAACTGTCTAACTTCACCACAAAACTTGTCAAACTCGCTGAGGAAAACTGTCTAAAAAAAGTTGCAATATTTAGTGAAACATCAAACCGTGTCACTTGTAAGGTAAAATCGTCGAACTACACGGGGAAAACTATCCAACTACAGAAATGTCTAACTTAAAAGAGAAAAGCGTCCAACTACAAGGGTTAATCTGTCTAACTTATGAAATTATGTTTTATTGACGGGGGATAAAACTATCCTTCTTGATAATAACTTATCAAACTGTCTAACTTCACCACAAAACTTGTCAAACTCGCTGAGGAAAACTGTCTAAAAAAAGTTGCAATATTTAGTGAAACATCAAACTGTGTCACTTGTAAGGTAAAATCGTCGAACTACACGGGGAAAACGATCCAACTACAGAAATGTCTAACTTAAAAGAGAAAAGCGTCCAACTACAAGGGTTAATCTGTCTAACTTATGAAATTATGTTTTATTGACGGGGGATAAAACTATCCTTCTTGATAATAACTTATCAAATTGTCTAACTTCACCACGAAACTTGTCAAACTCGCTGAGGAAAACTGTCTAAAAAAAGTTGCAATATTTAGTGAAACATCAAACTGTGTCACTTGTAAGGTAAAATCGTCGAACTACACGGGGAAAACTATCCAACTACAAAAATGTCTAACTTAAAAGAGAAAAGCGTCCAACTACAAGGGTTAATCTGTCTAACTTATGAAATTATGTTTTATTGACGGGGGATAAAACTATCCTTCTTGATAATAACTTATCAAAATGTCTAACTTCACCACGAAACTTGTCAAACTCGCTGAGGAAAACTGTCTAAAAAAAGTTGCAATATTTAGTGAAACATCAAACCGTGTCACTTGTAAGGTAAAATCGTCGAACTACACGGGGAAAACTATCCAACTACAGAAATGTCTAACTTAAAAGAGAAAAGCGTCCAACTACAAGGGTTAATCTGTCTAACTTATGAAATTATGTTTTATTGACGGGGGATAAAACTATCCTTCTTGATAATAACTTATCAAACTGTCTAACTTCACCACGAAACTTGTCAAACTCGCTGAGGAAAACTGTCTAAAAAAAGTTGCAATATTTAGTGAAACATCAAACTGTGTCACTTGTAAGGTAAAATCGTCGAACTACACGGGGAAAACTATCCAACTACAGAAATGTCTAACTTAAAAGAGAAAAACGTCCAACTACAAGGGTTAATCTGTCTAACTTATGAAATTATGTTTTATTGACGGGGGATAAAACTATCCTTCTTGATAATAACTTATCAAACTGTCTAACTTCACCACGAAACTTGTCAAACTCGCTGAGGAAAACTGTCTAAAAAAAGTTGCAATATTTAGTGAAACATCAAACTATGTCACTTGTAAGGTAAAATCATCCGACTTAATCTGTCCAACTACAAGGGTTAATCTGTCCAATTACAAGGGTTAATCTGTCTAACTTCACCTCAAAACCCGACAAAATAGACTACATTCCTTGAAATTACAACTTAACGGGGAACAGTGTAAGTTCAAGAAAAGATTTGTCTAACATGGAGGGGAAAACTATCCGCCGACAAACAAAGCATCGACTGAGTAACAAAAAACAATTGTACCAAAATACTACTTTGCCGCTGTCCAACTAGTCTTCCCTCGAGCTTTCGAAAATCGCCGCCGCAATTTCTTGTCTAAATAGGAGCATGTTATTCGATTTGATCTCGGCCATGGGCTCGTCCTTCATTAGATGTTCGACATACTTTAAGGCGAAAACGCCACAATCACCGCTGCAACAATTAATAAGATTTGATAAACGAAAATTGCAACATTCAAAAATTGTAGAACCCACAATGAAAAATAGTCTAACCCAGAATCGTACCTATACTCCGCTTTAGGTACTACGGCGTACTCCCACTGGAACGGTAAGTTCTTCTGGAAGGAATCATATTGAAGTGATAGCCCGATGTCTTTCAAGAGCGCCCAAATACCGTTGCTGAGGTAGAGCAATTCCTTGGTCATAGTTTCCCGGTTGACGACACTGTGATCGCAATCGTACACGTGAAACATCCACTCATGGAGGTCCACACATACGGTGATCCAACGTACATTGTTGATTTTCACGATCATGGCCACTTTGTGAAGATTGGCCCAACACATCACTTTTCTAACAACATCACCGATTATACCATATTTGTAGCTTTCCAACGCAACCTCCTCGCCTGTCTCAGCCTGTCGCCTCATGGCATACATCAGACCCGTACTCCATTGTGCAGGAACACTAGCAACACTGAGCTTATAAGAATGCTTTCCAGAAGACCGGTCGTGACGGAAATTCGCAAGAGCCGCTTCGATATGCTAAAAACAATCAAAATCCCACAGTGAAACTGTTAAACGATTACCCAAAAACTGTCTAACTTCAAAGGTAAAACTATCAAATTTAATAGTTTAAAATGTCTAACATACACAAACTGTCTAACCCGAAATACCAAACAATCTAACCCCATGTATTAAAGTATCTAATTTAATAGTTTGTTTAATAAGAGAACGTACCGGAGTTGTTAGCCAAGATGTCGCGCCAAGGATTGGGGTAAACAAACTTTTGTCCACTCGCTCACCGTATAGCAACAAAATTTGAGGTATAGGGGCGGACTTCTTAGGCTTTTGCTTCAACCACTTGTCTAATGCAACCCAACGCGGATCCTTCTTGTCCATATGCGGCCTCGGCTCTTTGTTTCTTGGCCTCCCCTTGCCAATTTTCGGGGAAGCCTCGCCAGGATCCTTCAATGACGCCGTGTCAGGGTTAGTGAAATCGTCGAAGTTTTTCCTCTTTCGAAGCCTCTTCAACGGCAACGGGAAATCATTGGCAACACCAAATACCAGAATTTGCTCGGCTTGCGTAAAAGGAACGATTGCCAGGGGGTGTTTCCGATGTCGCCCTCGATGGCGGCAAATAGCGGGCCCAAATTTTTTGCTATGACCGAACTTGTTTTTTCCAAGTCGACGTATTCTTGGGTCGGGAACTCCGTGTTTCGGGTTGAGGAAGGTTTTTTTTTTTACCGGGCTACCCAAATTGATGCTTACTCTAGGAGGGGGTCTGGCCTTCTCCTCTAGCAACAATTTCACTGTCTGACCAAGCTCTTGGACGAGGGTTTCCTTATACATAAGAACAAAAAATTAATCAGAAAACTGTCTAACTTACTCTACAAATTAATAAATATGTTTGCACAAAACTATCTAACTAGTTCGGCAAAACCATATATGTTAATTACAATAACGGTACAATTACGTACCAACATGTCGATCTTTTTTCCTTGTCGCTCAATTTCAACTTCTTGTTGCTCGATCTTCTTTCCTTGACGCTCAATTTCAACATGTTGTTGCTCGAACTTTTTGAATGGTTGCTCGGACTCATCCTTTGCTCTTGGAGAGGAAGGACGATTCTTATCGTTAACAACTTCTGGAATAAATGGAAGGACAATAATGGTCTACAAACGAATAAAATTTTCAAACATTAGTAATAAAAACTGTCTAACCATAACAAATAAACTATCCAATCTAAAATTAAAAAGTACCTTTTTCCTTTTGAAAAATGTTTTCGCAGTCGCGAAATCAGTGATCTCCGGTAGAATACTTAGAGCCCACTTGAGTAGTGGCTTGTCATACCCTTCAAAAGTATAGTGGGGCATTGCTTTGGAATTACGGAAATTCTTGCGGTGTTTTCTGACAATCTTCGGCCAATCAAACTTCCGAATGAATTCGGATGTTTGCTTCCACGCAATGCTCCCCCACGGTTGCGCGAAATATTCTTCCTCGGGAATGAGATGTGATTCCGGCGCGTACCTTGTCTTGTTCAACCGCCCAAGCAATACACCCTCGCATAGAAGAAAAACCCCTTCCCGTAGTTTGTAATCCATATTATGACCATCCTCTTTGAAGAACGCTTGTTCAATTTGACAGTAACTCATGATTTCCTCTTTCGGGATGCCTTTAAGCGACGCCTGGTGGTGGGACTCAAATTCCCGATCGAATTTAAGCCCCGATATAGATTCAAACTCACGCGGACCGAACTTACATACAACATCACCAAAATTGAACCAAATCTCATCCGAGGTTCCTACGCTCGGAATTCGGCGGACTAATACTTGGTGGAGCAATCCCTTCGTTGATGCGGGATAATACTCGTCCACAATGAGACGGAACTGAGATTGCGCCACCTGCTCCAACAAACTCAGATCTTCCAACTTATCAATTAGTGCCGCCACGCGGGTCCGTGAAGGGTACCACACTTGGGCTGGACCCCAAGTATCTTCACCGGCAACGTAATTCATACCTACACAGAAATAGGCAACAAAAAAACCACAATCTGTAAATAATTATCTTTGAAACAAATTCACAATCAACAATCTGTAAAAAACCTAACAAAATAATATGTAACAATCAGCAATACAATCTACAATCTGTAACAATCAGCAATACAATCTGTAACAATCTGTAAAAACCACAAATAATCTGTAAACAATTCAAAATCTGTAACAATCTGTAAAAACCCTAACAAAATATTACAAATAATCCACAATCAGCAATACAATCTTAAATCAAACTCGTTGTATTTGAAACACCCATTTAATTCGAAACCCTAAATTTGTACCAAAAAAAAAAAAACCAAAATACCTAAACCCTAAACCAGGTCCGAGTACCTCAACGGCAGAGAGCAACATTGTCAATGGCGGGTTTCGCGATGCTTTGGGTTTCGAAGAAGAGCGAGAGAGAGAGGGCGAATGGAGAGGCGTGGGTCCTGCCAACAGCGAGAGAGAGGCCGGGCTGGGAAGCTCAGAGCGTTTCGATGCTCAGAGTGTGTGTGTGTGTGTGTGTGTGTGTGTGTGTGTGTGAGAGAGAGAGAGAGAGAGAGAGAGAGAGAGAGAGAGGCGCCTCCATCACGCAGTCGGGAAGCTCGGAGGGAAGGGGGTTTCAATGGCGAGGAGGAAAGGGGGTCGGTTTCAATGGCGAGGAGGAAAGGGGGTAGGGTTCAGAAAGAGAGAAAGAGAGAAAGAGCGGGAGTCAGAGAGTGTGAGGTGAGGGGAAAAAAATGTCGAGTGAAAATTGGGGGTAAAAAGGGTAGTATTGTCCAAAACATGGCTAATTTTAAAATGGGGAATATTTTTTCAGAAACAAAAAATTGGGGAACAAAACCGAAATAAGTGTATTTTGGGGGGTCATTTTTTTAAAGTTTCCCTTTCTATATATGAAAATACTTTTGTTCCGTGAAGAAATTATATCTAAACACTATATAGTTATAATATATTTACATCCTACGGCCCTAAAGATTATTAATCATCACCTTATACGGCAGCTATATATATATATATACACTTTTTGGCCGTTTATGGTGTTTTAAATCAAATTCATGGAGCCCCCAACCCTATGCGCTACACTTATTTTCTTGGATTATACGTGTTGTTCATTTCCAACTTTTTTTTTTTTTTAATCATACCAAATCATGGCTTCTAATATATTTAATCTCTTTTTTGTGTGTGTATATTTATATATGCACCCATTATGAAATAGTAGCGGAAAGCATAAACATCATAACAATGTAGAAGAAGCCCCCTGAAAATCATGAGCCATAGACTAATTGTTATTATCATTCATATAATTAATATGACATAAGGTATGGTACATATAATTTATGACTTCATTAACACTAGAAATCTTTTTTGTTTTGATTAGATTAATGAAGGCAAAAATACCTAAAGTTTGGTCAAAGAACTCCTCGTGTACTCAAAGGTTAAAAATGACGGCAAATATATCCAAAGTCGCATTAGGGGCGTTGATCACTCCATTCGCGTATATACCCAATTTATTATTTGTTTTTTTTTTAACATGTTATGTTAAGTGTAATCATTAGAGGTTTAATTAGTTGTATTAAATAGTATTATTAAGGGTTTAATTCGTTGTTTTGTTGTAAACAGGGTGATGTGGGCTCGTCCACGTGGCAATAAGTTGTTATGTCAATAACTTACGTTTGTCCACGTGGCCAGAGTTAACGGGTAAGTTAACTGCGTTACGAGAATGGAGTGGTCAATGTCCCAAATTTGACTTTGGATATTTTCGCCGTCACTTTTAAACTTTGGATACACGAGGAATTCTTTGACCAAACTTTAAGTATTTTCGCCTCATAACCCTTTTTATTTATTATGATATATATGAGCATAGAAGCTCGACATATCACAGGAATCCCGGTTTTGAGTCAAATAAGTGTCTTTCTTTCCCTTGGAAATTAGTAGAAGCTACTAATTTGGTCATTATATTCTGAGTCAAGAAAGACATGTGTCTTATCTAATCTAACAACTTTAATTGTGTTTTCAATCTTGCAATCACACAAAACAAAGAAACATCCTTCTTTCCACATTACTACGTAATATTCATCATTGTCACGGTCGTCCGTGACGAACAAGTGTGAGTCACAGTCACTTAACTGTTTCTCCAGCCAGCCAGAGCTTGACTTTCAGTCAACGCTTGGTGACCAAAACCAACGCGGCATTATTGAGGAAACTCTATAAATACTCAGTCGAGTATTAAAAAGAGGGATCCAGAACATTCACAAGCAAACACCAGAAATCTTCAGAGAGAAACCAAAGAGAAAATGGAAGCTTTCTTGAGAGACAGAGAGTTCCGGCGATTCCAACGGTGAAGACGACGGCGAACGATGACAGGAGGTGACGAGGAGAACTCGGTAACGACGGAGAGAAGCGGAGCGCATTCTCGGGAATCCGATCGGAGTCTCGGCACAACGTCAGAGAAGGTTCATATCTCCGAGAGGTTGGGAATCGGCATTGTCTGGTTGATCGGATTGTCTCAGGTGTACTAGTGTGGAATTCTACACGGAAGAGGTGATTCCGTGGATTCGGGTAGCTCATCGGAGGGTGCAGTGAGCAAGGGTGTTTTGATAGGATAGTCGGGAAGATTGTATCTAAGTTGTATACGAATCTTTTGCAACTGATTATACTTGCGAGGATCAATAAAGTCGCGTCGGTCGGGTTCATCAAATCGTGTCGTACTTCTGCATCTGTGTTCGTTTATTTGTCTTGGTGCTCGGGTTATTGGGTGCAATTCCTAACAATCATTAACATAATGAAAACACTAAGCACTCAATTAAAGGGTTTTATTGCACACCAAAATTCGAAAAATCAACCCATCTTCATATATAGGACAAATATTCTCGAATGCCTCATTATTATTTTCTTAGCATTATAATTTATAGGAATCAATATTAAAGCCCATAAAGTAGTAAATAAATGTTTATTATTGTTTTTTAAACCAACACATACTGAGGAAATAAGAAAGTTGGGGTTACTTAATCAATTCTTGTTTTAGCAATTATTCGTATCTTATGTATAGGGATTAGGGGTTACTTAAGTAATTTCTAAGTTAATTATAGTTTTATATATATTTGTTATTGACTTCATTCCCTTGGGTGCTTATAAGTTGGAGCATAAAATTTTGTAAACTCCCTCACAATTTTACAAGCATTTATGTGTTTAACTCTTAGTTTATATATGTATTTATATTATATTCTGCATCAAAAATCAAGAAATGCAAGACGGCGTCTGATGTAACCCGAGCATAAATAGGTCTTGTCGTTTAGTTGTTGTTAAGCGTTGTTTAGGAGTTAGTCGAGTCGAGTCAATGTCGTTAATTGAGTCCATTAGGTTGTAAGCTCTTTCTCTTTATAAAGGGAGTTCATGTAATGAGAAAGGTAGCCAATAAACCAATCACAAACTTGAGTCTCTCAAAGAGGGGATTCGGGTTTGTGAAGGTTGGCCTTCGTGTTCATCGTGTCCTTGATTCCGAGAGTGTCGATCTTGGCACATAAAGCGTCAACAATCCGATATTCACATAACATAAAGAGCGGAATATCTACGTGTAAGGGTGATTTTCGGCTTCGACCATTTCAAGAAAAATAATTACTTTTACTAATACTAACAAAGGAAACATGACTTCAAATATAGTGAAAGAATCAAACATGATCATTCAAATGGACTTATCAAGAACCTGATCCTGTTTGACTCACAGAATGTTCAATTTGATTCCCATCTCTTTCAAATTTAAACCACTTCCAATTTGCATACATTTTCGCTTCGTCCTCAAATTCGAGAGCGTCGTCGGGAGGAGATTTAGACCGACCCGAAGGCAAAACAACAGGAAGCTTTCCTCTGTACTTTTTCGCCATCACCTCAGCCTCGGAAAATACCCTCTGAAAATGAGGAAGCAATTTAAATAAGTACAAAAATTGAAGAAAAATAGTTGAAATTCAATTGGGAGAAAGAAAAAAAAAAAAAAAAGTGGTATGAGCACCTCCTTGTTTGACAAGAAGAGGCCAGGCTCGCTTTCAAGATCCGCAATGCTGCAAGGAAGAAGAAAACAAAATTAGAAATGAGATTCGGAAAATGCATACACAATTAAAATTTACATAGTGACAAAATTTATACTTCGTCTAAAGGAAATTTTTAACAATTCAAGCATTTATATACTGAATATAAAAAAAAATGACGGTTTCGCAACTTTTACAATGCCTAAGGCACTACCCTTTTTTTACTACAATATAATTATCTCGAATACCATATAAGCATAAAATTTATACATCATTGTTATGTCGGCACATTTTACTGTCATTTTTTTAAATTATCTTAACATTAAAATAACGCAGAAAAGTTTAATCAGCACATTTCTTCGTACCTGAGAGATATCTTGTCGGGAAACATCGACTTCACCACCAGAACTTTGACCTTCTCACCAACAGAGAGTAAGTCGCCAATTGAAGCAAGTTTCCCGCTCGTAATTTTTGAAATATGCAGCAAGCCGCTAAAAAATAATTCCACCACCACTCAGATATTCTCAATAATAATAATAATAAAAAAAGATTTAAATGAACATATAGATCATTTGTTTTCTATCTATATTACATTTTCATGGAATTAGTTCAGAAAATAGTCTTATTTATTTCCCGTCGAATCGTAGATTCAACCGATCAGAAGTCATTATTGAGAATAAAACATTTTCTTTCAAATTGGGTCTAGGGTTTAACTAACTTCATTTGTGCATATACAAGTAAGTTTGTTACCTTCTGTTAGTTTCGCCTATCCTTATCTGGGCCCCAAACGGGAAAATTTTCTTAACCGTCCCTTCCAGAAGCGCCCCCTCTCGAAGGTTTAACATTTTCTGTAGATAAAGGTGCAATAATTAAAAACGGAAAATAGAAAGTTGATGAATTATAAGTTGAGGAACCAAAAGTATGTAAACTGACCCATGCGTCCTTCTCACTAAGTATCAAGTCGTTTGTCTCTTCATTTGCTCGAGTCAGTAGCACTCTCATTCGGCTTCCCACCTAAATTTTGTCGAGAGGCGATTTATAATTAGAAAAAATAAAATGTACTTTCCAATCGAAATATGTACAAAGATGGTTATAGGAGACAAAATGCACAAAACATAAACTACATATATTCATATTCTATTTGCTACGTACCTGTTCTTTCAAATCACTGAAGTTATTCACTTTTTTCAATAACTCGGCTTTTGGAACAAAAGCCCGAAGACCCTGCAAATTTGGACATCAATGGTTACTGACTCGGACTTCATTACCACCAAACTTTCAAACACATAAACAAAAGACAAACTAACCTCTATTCTCGTAAGAAGTCCACCGGTATTCCACTCCGTAATTCTAACCTCAACCGGCTCATCGAGTCGTTTTATCTGCCCAATAGAGAATCGAAGAAACGTTTTCAGACCAATAGCTTGAAAAAACTTAGCTAAGAACTCAAAATGACAGAAGATGAAAAAACAAAACAGAAACTCATTGCATCAAGAAACCCGGATCATCGTGGAAAAACGAAATAACGATAAGATAACAATGCATTATGACAATCACTGCCAGTGACTGCTCAGACAGTCTCCCCCGGGAACTCCAAATTTCTCAACCGGTTGAGGGAATGATGCATAGAAATGTTATTGGACAAAATGTTTTAAAAACCATAGCCAAGAACTCGAAGACGACAAAATATTAACACACAACAAAAACTCGTTGCATCAAGAACTCTGGTTCGATACGAAAAACAAAAAAAGATAAGTAGATAACAATGCAACTTGATGATCACTATCAGCTACTCTTCTCAGACTCCTCCACCGGATTTTTAAACTCCTCAACTGGAGAAGGGAAAGACGTGGATATACATTTTCGGAAAACATGTTTGAAAAACCTTAGACCTGAATTTCCGAATCCCGCAGAAGGAAAAAAGAAAGAAACAAAAAAATAATACTAACCTAAAAGAGAAAAACGTAAGGCAATTCTAAAAATTCCAATTATTTTGAAAAGGGCCAGAAGCGAGAAAAGAACCTGCCTCACTCGGCGCCAAGCAATCCTTCGAAAGAGCCGCCTCGTCGACAGCAACGGCCTCCCGCTCAGCGTCCTCCCCAGAACCTCCGCGAACAGAACTGTCCCAGCTTCCACAACCGGCCTGCCTGGCAGCGCGCTGGCCCCAACAGCCTCATCGTACTTCACGACGCCCATCTTCCCCGGAGTGTAGAACTCCTCCGCGTCGACGCTCGGGTCGCACAGCAAGGTCTCCATCTCCCTGTCGTACAGGGGCAACACATCCTTCGTCAGCATTGTGCCCAGGAAGTCTGCACCCACGTTCACGTCAAGCTTGTTCTCGTTCCCGGACACGACAACTCCGACGACGAAATCTCCAGGCTTAGGCTCGTAATACTCGACCCCGACCGGTCTCTCCTCCTCTTCCTCCTCGTCGACCATGGATTTTCCTTCTCCCTCTTCCTCCGCCTGGTCATCTGCCGTGTTGAAGAACTTCAGAAACGGCGCTAGAGCCTCCTCTTCGCGGGCTTTCTCATCAACGGAATCATCGTCGCTTTCGTCTCTCGCCACCGGGAACGGCTTGTCGAGCAGGCCGAGCTCTCGATTCTCCGCGGCCAAGTCCTCATCGGCATCGTCGGCGAACTGGGCAGTGCTCGAGAGACCGTCGAAACCGTCACTTCTGGAGCAGAGAGCCAAGTGGGCACTTCTCAAAATCGACGAACTCTCAGAGAAAACCCAGCTTCTTCTACAACGCGACCTAGCTTGGGATTTGGGAAAGCTCGAGGATTCGAGTTGCTTGTGGAGAAAGTGGAAGCTTCTGAGAGGTAAGGAGGGGGACTTACAGGGTTGGATGGAGATGACTTGCATCTTCTTCTTCTTCTTCTTCTGGTTCTGGGTCAATCCAGGAGCTTCATGAATGGAGCTCGGTGGTGAAGAAGAGATATTTTTCAGAGTTGTTCTTCTCTGAGAGAGAGGTTTTGGGTGGGTTTTTGCCGTTTGATATTATCCGTTAAGTTTGAGATATTTGCAACAACTTCCTTCATAGCCCTTTTCTTGGGCTCAATCTATGTATTGTTGGGCCTAGAAGAGAAGAGGAGAGTGACATTCAGAAGAAATAGATTTTTTTTTTTAGCTGTTTTTAAATAATTATTTGATAAAGAAATGTGTTTTTTCTTTAAAGAGCAAAAAAATATATATATAAAAATATTTATTGGATGATTCTATATTTTAATGTGACTAAACAGCAATAATATAATGATGTAATTATCTCAGAATAAAATCATATGATTACAAATCTCATATTTTTTTTCTAAATAGAAAATGTTAACAAATATGTTAAATGAGACGATTCATCAAATGATTTGAAATGTCATTTTCACAAAGTTATAATAATTATATATATATATATATAAAGATACAATATTGAGTAAAAATAAATAGTTTGACTTTGAGTGATATATATATACATATATATATAACAGGTTTAAGGTGTATTCTAAAACCCTTCACAAAGTCGAAATACGACTCAAGTTTTGGTTTTCGAATAACATACCTGAGTTGCAAACAAACAAGAAATTCATATTTGTAACTGTAAGTCAGTTTTTAATTTACTGACTAGCTCAGAGGTAACACTATAAGCTCAAGGCATTATGAATTAATCAGTGTGTGAGCCAGTCATTAAGGTTGTGAAGTTGGTGGGAAAAGTGTATTCGGTTCTTCGAGATTTTTGTATATTTCAATATACAATTAGACGATTGACAAGATGTGCTTGGTCTAGTGGTGACAAGTACATCACTTAAGACATTAGATGTCTTGAGTTCGAGTTACTATGAGAGTAAGGGTGAAATCCAAAGATCCTCATATATATATATATATAAATAAATAAGTGTATAAGTTATTTGATCAAACAACAAGATTTACTCATTATGCTTCCATTGTTATTTACTATAATTCAATTGACGTGCTAAGAGGGCCTCTTACTTCTTCTCTTTGAAAATCTTGCGTTCTATTTACAGTTGAACCTCTATAAATTAATAAGGTTGGGACCAGAGAAATTTATTATATTATCGAGTTTATTAATTTATCGGGGTAAAAATTGAACGTATAGTCAGGACCAGAGAAACTTATTAATTAATCGAGATATTAACTTATCGAGTATTAATTTATAGAGGTTCTACTATGTATGTATCTCACACTAAGATTACTCATTATGTTAATGATTCCACAATCAAAATTTACTATAATTCAAAAGACAGCAAATGCTGTCAAATTTTGTAGCTTCTCTTGGCTCTCTTTTTGCTCAAATTTGTGGGTTGCCCGGTTTTCTTAAATTTGGATTTTTATCATACTTCCAAAAAGTGGCGCCTTGTTAAGTAGATCGACGGAAAAATTGACGGAATTATAATTTTACTAAAAACTAGATACTTCGCCTAATAGAAATGAAACATGATGCCGCGATGCAATAGGTTACGCTTTAAATTTATCTCTTGATTATATTAAAAGAATGTTTTTGCCTGTTGTAATTTATACAACTAAAGTAACTTAATAGTGCCATATTTGTAAGTTATTTGTTCATATATACTAAAGATTATCATTGCATTTTTTTTTCTTTCAAATTAGTTAAGAACCATATAAAATATATTTTTTAGCAGAGTTTGGTGTTGATCGAATGAATATGATTAATATTTTTTTAATTTTTTATATTTTGAATAATGGGTAAATGAAGCAAATTCCCATTTGTATCACAACGTTTTAAAAAAATGTCCATTTTTATTTTTGGCAATAAAAACCACCAAAAAAATAAAATGTAGACCAATATACCCTTATATATTTTGGCGTGTAAATTTAATCACGTGTTTAGTAATTACGTGTCATATTTAAAATGAATTAAATATACAATTTTTTACACGTTTGAAAGTTGACTCAGAGACTGATTTGGTCCTTCATTCTCATATTGTTTCCATAAAAATAGGTAATTACATAACTGATTGATTTTCAAAATCCTTTAATTATATTCCAAATATTTTTATCTTATTAATCACTATTAAAACGAATTTATTTCCTTAAATATTGCTAAATACAGAAAACCATTTTATTTCCATAAAATAGCTAATATCGTGTTTATTTGTTAATCAAATTAACAAAAATCTGTTAAAAATCAATCCCTTATATTTACATAAATATAATTACGATTCTATATTTACGTAATATTATTCACAATTATGTATTTATACATAACTATATTTACGATTTTCTATTTGATATATATTATTCTTTGATTGTAGCAACAAATGAGATCGAATATTGACCCATATTTTTATGAAATTTATTCGATATTAACACCTCAAATAAATAACCAAAATAAATAACATCTAAAATAAATAAACAACAATTAATGCATTAAAAATTAATTTTAAATCGTTGGTTTTTCAAATAACCAGTATTCTTAGAAGAAGGTTTTATAGATACGAACAGTAAGAATATTTACTCATGTAATTTTGTTACAATAAATACGAAACCATAACAATAAATATGTAACTGTATTTACGTAAATATTTTTACGATTCTATATGTACTGAACTATATTTAAAGTTCTATATTTACGTAATTATAATTACTGTTATGGGTATTTTTCGAAGCCTAGAAAAATTATGGCCCAGCCCAAAAAACCTGCCCAAAAGGCTTAAAAGACTAAAAAAGTCCACATATACGACTTGGGCCCACCGCAAAAAAGTCAGCGGGACTCGGCGCCAAAAGTCAAAGGAGCTCGGCTCAAAAAGTCAACCTAAAAAGTCAACGGGACTCGGCCCGAATAAAGACAGTAAAAGTTTTGTTACTTTTACCACAAAAGGGCTTTAAATTAATTAAAAGCACCGCGCACCGCGCACCGAGCACCGCGCACCGCGCACCGCGCACCGCGCACCGAGCACCGCGCACCGCGCAAGCAATATCATAATTGCTCAGGGGCCCATCAAAGTAATTATTAATTACTAAGAGGTCCCTGCATCCTTCTATAAATAGAAGCTCATTTCAATCAAAACGGTAACTTGAACAACTCAGATCAACTCACAAAAAACGCTCTAAAGCGATAAAACCTCCGTTTTCCATTCTCTTAAATATCCCGACTTAAATACCCGACTAATGTTGAGCGTCGGAGGTGGATACGGAGGCACCCCCTCCGTACCCCTTTAAAGTTCACGTTTGTTTCATTATTTCAGCAAGATATACGGAGACGGAGTTCTGGAAGATATTTCCGGCTTATCAAGAAATACCAATCAAGCTTCAAGACCCCCTTTGACTGTCAAGAGGTCATTGGGCCCGGCCCAAAATCAAGACTTGGGCCGCTTTAAGTGTTGATCCATTTTTCGGCATTAACATTTTGGCGCTAGAAGGAGGGGCTCCAGACACGTTTAAGCCTCGAGTCCCTACCAGCACATTCAAGAGTCTCATACTCAGTCTCAACCGGCTCTCGGACATGACCCGTCCGTAAGATCGCCGCCCACAATCAAGTGCAAATCATCACGTGTCTCAAAGTCATTGATCGTCACATAGTCTCACGCCGCTGCTCAAAATCGGAAGATCTGCTACAACCGGGTTCAGCGTGACCTCCGTCACTATTAGCTCATCGCCGGAACGGTCGATTCCGATCACCACCACCAAATGATGCTCGAATAGCCAGACCAAAGCCCTCCACGAGTGAAGCGACCTGCCCCCATCGCCGCTGGCTGTCACCCCAGCCATCGCCAAGAAGCGTCGCCGGACCCACCACGAACTCACATGCCTCTCCGCGTGAGATCCTGGCGAAGAAAACCCCCTGGTATCACGAGGTTCATGCCACCCTAGATCGGCACCAAAGCACAGCCGCACGGAACCATCGATGTCGTCGGCCCGCATCGCACGCCTCGACGTCACCCGCCATCTCTGCGCACGCCAGCGAGCGCCGAACGTCGTCGCCGGAATCAATTCCTCGTTCGCCGTCATCGCTTCGCCTGAGAATAGAAGCTCGTGAGTCTCGTGCTCGCCCAGGAACACCGGCGTCTTCGCAGCAAGAGAGATCGTTGTTGGAGCTCCAGTGACAAAGAGATCCGGCGACGGATCTGAAGAGGAAGAAGGAGGAGGCCTCCTGTGCGTGCTTCAGGAGAGATAAAACCAAAAAGAAAAAAAAAAGACCCACGTGCGATGTGCACGGGTGATAGAAAGGAAAAGAAAAATAAAATAAATATATATATAAGCATATATATATTCAAACGACAATTGATGTCGCTTTATAAATAAAGTATATATATACACTATTTATATATACATATATGAATAAATAAGAGTGAGTACATATTCTATTAAGCTTATATATTTATATAAGTTTACAAAGAGCTCGCTTTTACCAAGACGAAGCTCTACGCCGATCAATGTCTAAAACCCGAAGAGAATGTCAAACGCTCATCAGGGAGAGACGACGATCAAAGTCAAAATTCCGAAGATGACGCCAAAAGCTCAACAGGGTAAACGACGAACAAAGTCTAAAGCCCGAAGACGACACCAAAAGCTCACAAAGGGAAAATTGATCATAAAAGTCTGAATCTCGAAAACGACGCCAGAGGCTCATAAGGGAAAGATGATGGTCAAAGTCCGAATCCCGAAAACGACGGCCAGAGGCTCATCAGAGAAAGACGAAGTCTGAAGCCCAAAAATGACGCGAAAGGCTCAACAGGGTAAAACGACGAACAAAGTCTAAAGCCCAAAGATAACGCCAAAGGCTCACAAAGGAAAGACAAAGTTCGAATCCCGAAGATGTCGCCAAAAGCTCAACAGGGTAAACGACGAACAAAGTCTAAAGCCCGAAGACGACACCAAAAGCTCATCAGGGAACATTGATGATCAAAGTCTTAATCTCAAAGACGACGCCAAAGGCTCATCAGGGAAAGACGAGTGAAGTCCGAAGCCCGAAGACAACGTCAAAGGCTCATCAGGAAAACACGAAGTCTGAAGCCCAAAAATGACGCGAAAGGCTCAACAGGGTAAAACGACGAACAAAGTCTAAAGCCCAAAGACGACGCCAAAGGCTCACAAAGGAAAGACAAAGTTCGAATCCCGAAGATGACGCCAAAAGCTCAACAGGGTAAACGACGAACAAAGTCTACAGCCCAAAGACGACGCCAAAGACTCATTAGGGAAAGACAACTGTCAAAGTCCGACGCCCGATGGTGACGTCATAGGCTCATCGGGAGAAGACGCCGGTCATAGTCCAAATCCCGAAGACGACGATCAGAAGCTCGTCAGGGAGAAATGACGGTCAAAATCCGAAGCTCAAAGAAGACGACAAAGGCTCAACAGGATAAAAGGAGCAAAGTATAAAGCCCGAAGACGACGCTAAAGGCTCATCAGGGAAAGACAGGTGAAGTCCGAAGCCCGAAGACAACGTCAAAGGCTCATCAGGGAAAGACGAAGTCTGAAGCCCGAAGACGATGCCAAAGGTTCAACAGAATGAAACGACGAGTGAAGTCGAAAACATGGGTACGACTCAAAAGGCTCACCAGGAAAATCAACAGACAAAGTATAAAATATGACAATGGCGCCGAAGGCTCATCAAGACAATACAATGACCAAAGTTGGAAGCTCAAAGATGATACCCGGGGCCTGATCCGTTTACTACGGCGATCAAATTTCAACAACCTCGAAGAACAAATCAGTCGCTTCGATGACCACAAAGCTACATGGTCGAAATTAGAACCGCGAAAACGAAGCAAACAAATAAGAATGAAAACAAAGCCGAGAAAGGTCGGATCTCAATCCCGCCGACTCAGGCAGCAAAGCCGAGAAAGGCCGAATCTCAATCCCGCCAACTCAGGCAGCAAAGCCGAGAATGGCCGGATCTAAATCCCACCTACTCAGGAAACAAAAATAAACTGAGAAGGTAAGACGCTAAGGCGCAAAATCTGGCGAATACAAACCGAAAAATAAGACGCTAAGGCGCGAAACTCGGTAAGACGCTACGGCGCGAAGGACCAGGAAATAAGAAGCTAAGGCGCAAAACCTGGCAAAATACCGAGAAGCAAGACGCTAAAGCGCGACCGGAAAAATGATAAAGATAAGACGTTACGGCGCGAAGGACCAGGAAGTAAGACGCTAAGGCGCAAAATCTGGCGAATACAAACCGAAAAATAAGACGCTAAGGCGCGAAACTCGGTAAGACAGTACGGCGCGAAAGACCAGAAGGTAAGACGCTAAGGCGCAAAATCTGGCGAATACAAACCGAGAAATAAGACGCTAAGGCGCAAAACTCGGTAAGACGCTACGGCACGAAGGACCAGAAAATAAGAAGCTAAGGCGCAAAACCTGGCAAAATACCGAGAAGCAAGACGCTAAAGCGTGACCGGAAAAATGAGAAAGTAAGACGCTAAGGCGCAAAATCTGGCGAATACAAACCGAAAAATAAGACGCTAAGGCGCGAAACTCGGTAAAACGATACAGCGCAAAAGACCAGAAGGTAAGACGCTAAGGCGCAAAATCTGGCGAATACAAACCGAGAAATAAGACGCTAAGGCGCAAAACTCGGTAAGACGCTACGGCGCGAAGGACCAGGAAATAAGAAGCTAAGGCGCAAAACCTGGCAAAATACCGAGAAGCAAGACGCTAAAGCGCGACCGGAAAAATGATAAAGATAAGACGTTACGGCGCGAAGGACCAGGAAGTAAGACGCTAAGGCGCAAAATCTGGCGAATACAAACCGAAAAATAAGACGCTAAGGCGCGAAACTCGGTAAGACAGTACGGCGCGAAAGACCAGAAGGTAAGACGCTAAGGCGCAAAATCTGGCGAATACAAACCGAGAAATAAGACGCTAAGGCGCAAAACTCGGTAAGACGCTACGGCACGAAGGACCAGAAAATAAGAAGCTAAGGCGCAAAACCTGGCAAAATACCGAGAAGCAAGACGCTAAAGCGCGACCGGAAAAATGAGAAAGTAAGACGCTAAGGCGCAAAATCTGGCGAATACAAACCGAAAAATAAGACGCTAAGGCGCGAAACTCGGTAAAACGATACAGCGCGAAAGACCAGAAGGTAAGACGCTAAGGCGCAAAATCTGGCGAATACAAACCGAGAAATAAGACGCTAAGGCGCAAAACTCGGTAAGACGCTACGGCGCGAAGGACCAGGAAATAAGAAGCTAAGGCGCAAAACCTGGCAAAATACCGAGAAGCAAGACGCTAAAGCGCGACCGGAAAAATGATAAAGATAAGACGTTACGGCGCGAAGGACCAGGAAGTAAGACGCTAAAGGCGCGGCCGAAAAAATGATAAAGATAAGACGCAAAGGCGCAAAGGCCGAGAGGTTGATACATTTAGTCGCAAACTCCGACAAAAGACCAAAACAACTTGTCTTCAAAAGTTCAAAATCATAAGACGCCCAGGCGCAAACACTGGCAGAAGCTCAAAACACAAAAGACACCCCAGCATGTCCAAGTTCTAAAAAAAAGCTCTCATGCTCACCCTTTTCCGGAAAAAACTGTAAGGTTATCTCTGGAACGCCCCTATCAGCGTACATGGAATGTTGCCCCTTGGGACGCCCCCATATATCTTTAAAAGGGCAGATTGAAAAATCCCGCAACTTAAGGGAAATAGTTTTTCGCAAGGCGAAGCCATCCAAAAAACTGGGGGGTTAATGTTATGGGTATTTTACGAAGCCTAGAAAAATTATGGCCCAGCCCAAAAAACCTGCCCAAAAGGCTTAAAAGACTAAAAAAGTCCACATATACGACCTGGGCCCACCGCAAAAAAGTCAGCGGGACTCGGCGCCAAAAGTCAAAGGAGCTCGGCTCAAAAAGTCAACCTAAAAAGTCAACGGGACTCGGCCCGAATAAAGACAGTAAAAGTTTTGTTACTTTTACCACAAAAGGGCTTTAAATTAATTAAAAGCACCGCGCACCGCGCACCGCGCACCGCGCACCGAGCACCGCGCACCGCGCAAGCAATATCATAATTGCTCAGGGGCCCATCAAAGTAATTATTAATTACTAAGAGGTCCCTGCATCCTTCTATAAATAGAAGCTCATTTCAATCAAAACGGTAACTTGAACAACTCAGATCAACTCACAAAAAACGCTCTAAAGCGATAAAACCTCCGTTTTCCATTCTCTTAAATATCCCGACTTAAATACCCGACTAATGTTGAGCGTCGGAGGTGGATACGGAGGCACCCCCTCCGTACCCCTTTAAAGTTCACGTTTGTTTCATTATTTCAGCAAGATATACGGAGACGGAGTTCTGAAAGATATTTCCGGCTTATCAAGAAATACCAATCAAGCTTCAAGACCCCCTTTGACTGTCAAGAGGTCATTGGGCCCGGCCCAAAATCAAGACTTGGGCCGCTTTAAGTGTTGATCCATTTTTCGGCATTAACAATTACGATTATGTATTTTTACGTATTCTATATTTTTCTGTAACTATATTTACAATTCTGTATTTACGTAAATATATTAATTATTGTTGAGTATATTTACGTATATTTAAAAAAGTGTAATATATTTAAGAAATTATTAAAATGGTGAACTTGTTGAAATGTAAATATATTTACAATATAGTATAAATATATTTTCTGTATAATCCCACGTATATTTACGAAATGCATTTACAATTACATGTTTATGTATAAAATTACAATCAGTAATTGAAATTTAACTATGATTAAATTTTACCAAAAATGCTTTAAAGCGTTGACTTCAATAACTTTTCACATTTACGACAATCGAACGTAAAACTACAATAAGAAAAGAACTAAAATCACAACGTGTGATCCGCTGAGTATAGTTTGTTTTCCGCAACCTTGTATCTGTAAATATAGGTACGAAATTTCAATAAAACTGTATATATAAAGTTGTAAATATAGTTACCAAAATTTTAATACGATTGTGTAGTTATAAAACTGTAAATATATTTATAAAATTTCACCGAAAAAAGCTATGTGCACTCTTCCAGACATCACCGCCACACGCACGTCAAAACCTGCAATCAGAACTCGGAGCGGGAATACTAGCAGTGGGAGATCGGGTCGACCTCGCCGAGGATGTGGTGCGGGACGCTTCGGCGGTCGGCGACGGAGAACGACAGAGAAAGATCGAAGCTTCGGCGGTCGGTGCGGGACAACGACAGCGCAACGGCGATGATGACACAACGGAAGAAGGAGACGACTTGATAAACGGAGGCGACTGGGCGACGATGAGAAGACGACTACGGCGATTTAGTGAACGGGACCCACTTCTCCTCCTCCTCGCGACGGCCAGCACCGTGGTGACAGCCTATGTGGCCACGGTCGCCTCCTCGACCGCCACGCCCACGGTCGCCGAAGCCACGCCCGATGCCGCCGCGCTCTCCGCCCAAATCCGGCGACGGAGGTGAATCCGAAATCAATCAAACGAACGAATCGGCCTAAATTGCACCAAAATCAGCAAACAGACAAGAAATGAAATGGATGAAAGGAATGGGAGAAGCTTTGGGAACGTGATGATCATAAGATGAGAGAGATTTTGTAGTTCGAAGACGCAGAGAGAGATGTGTGTGTGAGAGAGAAAGTGGTTGGAAGAGTACATGAATTTGAATTTGAATTAATTATAAAATATTTTAAAAATTAAACATGATAATTAATGGTTGAGTAAACCGTCATAAGTGCTATTTTAAAATTTTTGAATTAAAAATATTAATAAATAAATCAAACGAAAATTAGAAACTGTAATTAGGGATAAAATGATCCAATTGTTTTTATTAATGGGTATAAAATGGTATTTTGAAATAATAGACATTTTTCATAAACCTTTAGTGTTTTTTGAGCAATTTGTGAGTTTTCTATTGAATAATTGAGAGCTATGAGTTTTTCATTTTCAACTTTAGTGCGTCATCTATTGAAAAATATGATTGAAAAAAACTTGATTTGTACGTTTGCATGTTATGTTCAAGTTCAAATGATTGAAAATTTAATAATAAGATTCTTTTTTAATACGAAAGTTTCATATATATAATTTCTTTCACCTTAATACTTAGCAAAATGGTCCTTGAACTACCGGTAAAGTGTCACGGAATTTTACCCAAAATCAATTGGCAATGAGAGAAATTTTATCTAAAATCAACTGACAATAAAAGAAGTAGCTCATAATTTTTAAACCGTGCCACGTGATACATTTTGATGTGAGAACAACACGCTCCCGCAAAACGCTGGTTCTTTTTATTTTAAAACCGGAACTAATTTTAACTTATTGGGATCTGGACTAATGCCAAGTGGACTGCCATCTCATCTCTTTTATTGAAATTGTTTTTTTATTTTTATTTTTTTAACTTCTTGTTACTTTCTTTGCATCGTCTGTTTATGTGCAGATCTTATTATATCACTAAAATACATATAAATTACAAAGGAAAATGGAGATGCAAAATGATAAATTTATTGTTATATTTAATACAATATGATCAATATAAGTTGACTCTAATCTCAGGCCACGCTTCCTAAATTATTGTTGGTGCTACCTGGCACAACATAAGCTTCTTTCACATTTTTTTTTTATTAACTGAAGAGTTCAAATCAAATAAATATAAAACTAAATCTTTAATCAATATTATTCCTGATATTCAATTTTTATTAGGAAGCGAGAGAGTCGGCGACTGCTCCACGTAGCAAAAAAGAATCTGCTTAATTAATATTTTATTACGGGTAGTTACAAACAAATACATTAAAACTTTATAATATAGTTTGAGAAACTACGATGTCTAAAACATAAAAAAAAAAAAAAAAAAGTTGCTATGATAACATGGTACGTAGCTTTATTATTTAATGCTGATATATATATATATATACCTTATGTAAGTGTCCAAAATAATTGTTTTCATGACGTTGGGTAACAACTTAGATGTAGTATATATTTGTACATATCTAATAATATTTGTTCTTTATCAAGACCGTATAAAAACTAAACAATATTAGAAGTTTAGAAACATAAGAACTAAATTTAGCTTACATCATTTGACCTAACTCCTAAGTATATAGCATATGTATATATACATTATGTTAGTAATAATTTCTCTGTCATACCGATCATATGACAGAGACCTTGAAGCAAACAAAAAATAAAGGCTGTGAAATAAACTTTTAATCTTTTAAAACCTTAGAAAATATAAATTCTTTTGGGGGGATAAGATATAGTTTTGTGTTGCCAAGAATGATTGGAAATTTTATTATGATGCTAAACAAATGAATAACTTATATAATAAAAACAATGGTTAGTTAAACGATGAAAAAAGCTTGACAATATATTGTTTCAATAGTGAACATTTGAAAGTCACGCTAAATTAGAATAATACTTCTCTTTTTTATTTATATTTATAAATATTCAATAATATATAATTGCATGGCATCTTAGAATGGTAAGAACACTGCATTGTACCCTCAGTTTGTGTTCGATTTTGTCATTATGTGTAACTTGTATTACACATAATGTGGAAGACTTTCCACATATGGAGCGTGCAAAAGATTTGGCTCAATGATCAAAAAGATCAAGGCAATCAGAAAAAAATCAAGATACAAAGTTGGGCAAGATATCATAGTTGTTGGGTGATTTTCGTCATTCATGGAAGTCATTTATTGTTGGAGATTCGATTGCCAGATTCGGACTGGATAAGGTTATCACAGGAGTTGTCGGAACAAGTGTCAAAGCAACAACGGAGTTAATGACCAGAATTTTCATCAGAGTTAATGTCCAAGATCTTCAGAGTCATTGCCAATCATCCCTTCAATCACCCAAGATCGTGGAGCCTTTATTGCCTTTTTTGGAAGCCATTTTGACCGGCTATTTAACCTTTGCTGGTTGTGGTATCAACTAGCACGTGAAAATGTAAAATATGCTCAAAGGAAGTTGGAGGGTCTTGCGATCTCATTCGAGGAATGACGACCGGGTGTTCGGCGGTTGAAGCATCCAAGGCTGTTTTCGATAGAGGACTGCTCACTTTTTCCCTGGAGTTGGATTACCAGTTGCGCCTGGTCTTGAGGGGGAGTTGTCTATTCCCTTGTAAAACTCATATAAGTATCCTGTATAACCGTGTAACATTTTTTGAATGTTTTCCAGTGGAATAAAGTATCTGGGTCAGTGCCCCGTAGAGTAGGTTCCCACGAGGGGTTCGCGAATTGCGTTACCAAATATCGCGTGTTCACCTGTCTTTTACTTTATGCGCATGTTTGGTAATCTGGGCGATTTTAATGTTTGTTGATATACTTGTCGTGACATCGTTCCCAACATCGTTAGTATCCGATTTCAAGAACAAACACAAATGATTGCTAATTTGACATAGCAATTTAAGTTCAAGACGAAGAATGAATACTTTTTTTTTCGGGTACCATCAAACTTAAGCATATATCCCAGTGCCACTATATGTAAAGTTGAACTCTCACAAGTCACTGTTAATTCCGTTCAGTGACGGAATCAGGAATTATGGACCCGGAAGTTTGATATAATTATTTTGTCAAAACTTATAATTATTTTGTCAAAACTTAATTTGAGAGGATTATATTTAAATTTAAGTGATAATTAAGAGGGGTTTAACTAAAATTTTATACGAATTTAACTAAAATAATTAAAATTAAGATATTATTGTACAAATTTTATTTATTTGGATGGAGTGGTTCCTTCAAATGCTTCCCCCTGTTAGGTTTTTTGATGTTTTTATCTCAATCCTGTGACGGAAAACACGAGATATCATCGAATTAATGATCTAGACTATATTCGAAATCAAAGTTTAGGGTTCCGATACATTACCAAACTTCTTGTACTTTTGTCGATTTTTTACTCAGTATGCGTGCGTGATTTATGGGGCAGATTCGGATCGTAGCTCCACAAATGTCGAGCCTCTAGATTGCCCACCCTCGCTGTGAGAACGTCTGTGTATGACCGGAAATTGCGGGTTCAGAATGTTGGGTCCTTCACAGCGTCGCCGATTAGACGACGAACCGGAGAAATCACGGGGGGTGAAAATTGCGCCTAGGGTTTCTAGAAAGTAGGCACAATTTTTCTCTTGGCCCGGGAAAGAGGCATGTCGAATTATGAGCCCATGAAGGGCTTAAATAGCCCACAAGGGTTAATGACCCAATGGGTTTTGGGCCCGGTAGGTAGGCCTAAGTCCATTAGGCCATTATTAATTTATTCCCGAGTGGGCCCGCTAACATTTATTGCAGTCAGGTCGGGCCCAAAATGCCCGTTGGACTTAAATCCCGATTCGAGCATTTCCTACACATCTGGCAACATCCTCTGGTGTAAGCTCAACATCCTCTGGCAATGCGGATATAACGACATCTCGGTGTTTAATTATGCGATCCTAGACCAAGTAAATTAATTTTTAAGTTTATAATAATGATCAATGATAATAAATAAAACGCAACAAAGTCCTTACATATTCGTTTTCTGCAGAAGCATTCAGCTATCCATTCTTGTAATGCATTTTATGATACACTTCTAGTAGGCTTGGAGCAACGTTGTCATTTTCAACCTACAGAAATATTGAACCATGTAAGTATCCAAAATTTTAATTTCACTCTAAATTGATTATAGCTATAATTTTACCATGATCCGGTGACAATGATCCGAGAGATTTCTTAACCCACTCCGGCTCGGAATGTATGCATCACTTTTTGGGTCAACTGACATTTTCTTATAATATTCCTGAAAAATGACAAAACAGAAAGATGTTGCATAAATGCTAACTAATATAAATAAACAAGAAAATAAAACGTGACAAGTTTATCAAAACTATTATTATGAATTACCTCCGTTTTGTCAAATCCTAGTAATCACAAAAGGAATTCCAATCTTGTGCCAAAGCACATCGGGGATCAATCCTTGATCTAGCTACCGTTTTGTTCGATCGAACACCATTACTTTTTCAGTATTTTTTGAAACTAGATCTTGTTTGCTTCCATTGGTCATGAAGCTGATGATGCACGTACTTCATAAAATTTACATCCTTCCATTTGATTCTGAATTTTTTCTTATAAAACACAAATATAATAATATTCTGAACTTTTTCGGATAAAACACAAACATATTAATTATGTGAATTAATATGTAACGTATAATATATTTAATTTAGTATTCAACATATTTTAAAATATATATATATTATTCAAGAATTTATCGCAAAAATAAAACATATTGGCTCAAAGTATATTGCGAATGAAACATACCGATCCAACACATAAATCGAAAAAGTACAAAATATGTATATATATATATACATAAATAATCATCGGTTTAAAAACATATCTTTAATACACACACACACACACATATATATATATATATATATATATATTAGATATCTAGTATAAAAAATAAGGTAAAAAAATAAAACAATTTTGAAAAAATAATAAGCCGTAATCGTAACATTTTAATCTAAACCTATTTAACATAATACTTGTTAATAGTGTAATATATATTCATAACGCAAACGTCCCAATCTTTTTGAAAAATCAATCATGAAAAAAATTAACATCATAATTTTCAAGCACCAATTTTCTCGGGATTATATTTATGACCGCATTCACCAGTGACGCCTCTTGGATCTCAAGTTTCACACTATACTCAATATTGTTGCTCCGTTTGATTTAGTTGATTAATTTTGAAGATTCTCGATGGTTTATACTTTTATCGACTGATTTTAGAGACTTATTGACTGAACAGTCAGTTGTTTCAAGTACAAAAATGATTTTATTAAATTCAACCACTGTAAAATCAATTTATAATTATTGATTATCCAGTTGTTAAAAGTTATAGCTATTGGCAATTGATATCGGTATATGCCTACTGAAAATTCATGGGCCAAAAATCAAAAAATCATTTTTGGCAACTAATAACTCAGTAGAAAAAACTCTTGCCGGAAAATGTTACTGGCAACTGATGGTATAGAAATAAATATTTAATATTCGATGGCAAGAAGTCTTAAAATCCTTTTTCAAAAACTGATTTATCAATAAAAAAAAAAAAACTCTAGCTGGAAAATAAATAAAACGTTGATTTTTAATTTCAACCACTGAAAAATTTGTTGCTAATGAATGATTAATCAGTCAATAGATATACTTAACAACTGATAAATCAGTAGAAACAACAATTGTCAGAATTTAAATACAATGTCGTATATAATTTTTCAACAACTGAATACTTTGTTGCTAATAATATATTGATCAATTGATAAAAATAACTGCTATCGGCAATTGATTTTAGATATAAACCTACTGAACATTCAGTGACCAAACATCTAAAAATTATTTTTAGTAACTAAAAAATCAATATAAAAAATTCTTTCCGGAATTTAAAATTTTATGTCAAATATATTGATCATCAACTGATTTTAATGTTTTAGAACTGAAAATCGCAAATTTTAGCGCCAATTATCCGTTGTCGGTTGCCAAAAATACATATACTAAATATTTCTACTGAACTCTTTAGCAATTGATATATCTTTTAAATCAGTGGCTATAAGTAATTTATAGAAACTGATTATTCAGTGGGTAAAAATTTGGTTGCTAAAGATTACATTTCTACTAACGGTAGTTTATCTTTATCTTGAATAATCACAATTATAAATAATAATTATGCTTTTGTTATTTTAGTTTAATAAACACTTTTTTATGATGTGTGATACATACTTTTAAGGTTTGTTAAAAACATTAGAATAAAAATTCGAGAGAGGCAGTTAAAAGTTAGATATCTCGTACTTCTATCATGATTTTAATTATTTATATATTCGGGATATTATATGTAATTATTTGTTATCAAGGTGGAAAGCACGCATATATACGTTAATAAGCTTGTTGGGGTGTAAAATTAAAAAACTGAATTTTTCTACTTATTTAGAAAATAAATGAATAACTAGTGAAATAAACAAAGTCATGAAGAATTACTTGTGAATAGTGATTAAAACGCGCCGCTCTTGCAACTAAAATGCTTTGAGCTCTCTTTTCTTTTAGGAAACAAAAAAAGCAGTCAGTAATTAGTTGCTTTGAGCTTATCTTGTTAGCATTATCATATGTATGTATGTATGTATATACATAAATATATATATATATATTCCTATAAAAATAAATAGTCTAACAAAGAACAAATTAGTTGCGCATGCACATGTTTATCATTGAAAGTACAACATTTGCACATGAGATGTATTGCTTTGACTATGATTTCAAGTTCCAATACAAATTAAATGATACGTCTTTTATTTTATATATTTTATTTTGTTTGAATTGGTGATTGATACGTCTTTTATTTTTGGATCTGAATAGAAGCATATTGTCTTTTATGTAATAGTATACCTTTTGATAGGTGTGTATTACATTTATTTCAGTGTAATCTAGCAATTTCTCTATATTTTCATAGATGTGAAATAATATTATATTTAAAATTAATAGCCATACAAATTACAAATACATTATACAAGTACTAAATATTTTTATATATTACCAGTATAAACTTTTTTTTTCATGAACAAATTTTCTATATTTATTAATTTTACAGTGAAATTCCCAATATATATATATGTTTACTTTTTAAATTGCTTTAACTGAAATTCTTAGACGTGTGCCTTTGAATTTTGGACATGAGAGAGCAAAATTTATTTGAAAAGATAAAAGAGAAACATTGAAACTTGGATTAAATTTTAAAAAGAAAAGAGATATTGTTATAAAGGCATGATTTTGTGGATATCAATTAGCTATAGTCAACTATTGATTTCATAATCAAAGGCATGTAATCTTCACATTAATTATGTTTGCTATATTTGTATTTCTCTACTCCCTTTATAGGCTTAGACTCTATTGTAATATACTCTAAGCAATAACATTCTCTCTTTCCCTCTTTCTCAGCTCTCGTTCTTTACTTTGTAATAGATATATCTTTATTGCACGAGTAAAATATGCCATACTATTTATTTATTTTTACCTAAAAGATAGGTCGATACCTTTGAACAAACACGATCGTTTTTCTTTAATAATGTTTCTTTGAATTAAAAAATGGTGACTCAAAGTTATAAAGTTAATCTCATTAGCCAACCATAAAACTATAAAATTAGTCACTATATCACAAAAATGCCTTGGTCTTCCATTGCAATAATTTACATATACTTTTTTTCGGTCCATCAACCACCATATGTATATAATATATTTTAAAATATTTATTTTAGTTTAAAATACAAATTAACAAAAATTAAACTTAATATTTATTTTAGTTTTTAACTGGTGTCATTTTAATTTTTCTCAAATTTCTAATGTCAATGTTGTATTTTAAAATATTTAATATAGTGAATTTAAAATTTTACACTAAAAATTATAAATAATATAAAAGATAAATATGACATAATTTTATAAAACAATAATAAATATATAAATTATAAACTTTTAAAGGACTAAAAATAAAATTAAAAAACTGAATACAATGGTGACTAGTACCACGCCAAATATAAAGTGGTCCCACTCCATATCAACAACCCAAGCCTATGGCGTGAGAATTGGGTCTTGGTTGGAGCAATTGCCTAATCCATATCCACTAAATGGAGTGTGGGTGGAGATTGGAGAAGCTCTAAAGTGATATAAAGTGACGAATTAATTAGGGCATATGTCATCAAATTTTGGATATGGATATTAAAGTGCAATAAATTAATAAATTTAGACCCTTTCACCATTGAATTATAAACACGAGTATTTAAATGCAAATTGAATAATAAATTTGAGCATTTTCACTACCAAAAACCCCTTGTTTTATATCTAATTTTGTGAGTTAAATGCATGTTTTTACTTAATTCATTTTGCTTATTAATAATAAGAAAATATAATATATTTTTTTGGACAAACTGCGGCTTATGTGTTGAATGTTTGATCGGTTGCGGATTATGTACCCAATGTTTATTTTCGACAACTAATGTACCCAAACTTTATTCCTTTAGATTTTTTCGTTTTTTTTTTTTTTTTTTGTCACTTGGCCGGCAACGAGTTGTTCCTCCTTTATATGTACACTTTTCGTATATTTGACATAACTCACTCATTTTTTGTCCAAATTTTATCCACGACCTACGGTTGGAACTATAACTTTGGAATTTTAAGTTTTTTTTTTTTTTTTAACAAAAGTTATTAAAAAATACGAAATTTCAATTACAATGTAAAACTGAAACATTAGTTTAATGATTTGTTACGAGTAAATTTTAATATACTTAATTATTTTTATGATGAAACGTAAAACTACAAAGTTGTTGATTATTTTATCTTTCCAACGGTAGTTTATTTATAAATATTGGACAAAAATGAGTGAGTTATGCGAAAAATATGAAAGATGTGATGTGAAAAAATCTTTCGTATTTTTGGTATAACGTACTCATAAAATTGTCCAAAATTTATAAATAAACTACCATTGGAAAGATAAAAGATTTATCTACAACGTTTTAGTTTTACATTTTATCAGAAAAAGTCATTAAATATATTAAAATTTTCTCGAAATAAATATTTTGCATTACATTAATGCCTAGTTTTACGTTGTAATTGAAATTTCGTATTTTTTTAAAAATTTTAAAAAAAAAACTAAAAATACTATAGTTGTAGATCTATCTCTTATGTTTCCAATTGTAGTTCGTGCGTAAAATTTGGACAGAAAAATGAGTGAGTTATGCCAAATTATGAAAAGTGTACATATAGAAGAGGAATAACTCGCTGACGGCCAAGTGACGGAAAACACGAAAAAATCTAACGGAATAAAGTTTGGGTACATTAGCCGTTGAAAATAAACATTGAGTGCAAAATTTGCAGCCGATCAAACATTAGGTACATTAACCCCAATTTACCCTTTTTTTGTTATAAAAACTTACTTTGTATAGTTATATTAGTTTAGTAAGTATATTTAAAAATAAATGAATTCGTCATTTAAAAATAACACGATAAATAGGTCGGTTAAAAATTTATTACATCAGATTACATGAGCTTGTCATGATCTATAAACAATTATAAATAATAATTGAAACTTAAAACTTAAAGGGATAATAGCGGCAAAAGTAGCCAAAGTTAGGCTAAGTGTGCAAATAAGTGGCCAAATCGATTTAATATCGGCATAAGTAGCCAAATTTAGCAAACCGTGGACAGTACAAATTCCATCCATCATGCTAACGCCGTTTTCCACGTCATTTCCACGAGCGCTGAGCTTTGGCCACTTATTTGCACAGTAGGCCTAACTTTGGGCACTTTTTGCCGCTATTACCCCTTAAATTTTTTACGTTCCAAAGTATTTTTTTAGGGTTTATCGAGATATTTTTTTGTTAATATTTGACTAAAATCTGATTTTCGGAAGAAATGATTCTATCTTTTAAATTTAGAACGATGAAAATCACTCTCAATTCTGAAAACATTAATATGTGCTATCGGTTTCACATTTAATTTATGATCACATGATTTGACATAAAACCTTCATATATGTAATTGTTAGGGACCATAAGTTTTTTTCTAAGGAAATTGTACGAAATACTCATCCAGCCACAATTTTTTTTTTAAAATTACTCATTGTGTGTATTAAAATTTACCATGATGGGTAGTTTAGTTTGTACAAAATAAGAATTTTGTTAATATTGTTGGCCTAACATTGTTAGTAAGAGCCAAGACTAAAATCGAGACTTTGTAATATTATTTTATTAAGATTATTAATTTAATGAAATTTTATTGTACCATGCTTTTATGGACTTAGTCATTTGAAATCACCACATATAACTTACGGAGAAATATTACTTGGTACTGTAAAGTTTCATTACATTAATCTCAATAAAATAATTTACAAAGGCTCGAATTAGTCCCGGCTCTAACTAACAATGTTATGCCAACATTATCAACAAAATTCTCATTTTGTACAAACTTTTTAAAACACTGCCCATTTTGGTACATTATACACATAATGAGTAATTTTTTCAAAAAAAAAAAAATTGTGGCTAAATGGGTATTTCCTTAAAAGAAAATGATCCCCAACAATCACATATGTAGGTTTTATGTCAAATCCTATGATCATAAATTACATGTGAAACCGATAGCACATTTTAATATTTTCATAACTGATAGTGATTTTCATCGTTCTAAATTTAAAAAACGGAATTAGTTCTTACGGAAATCATATTTTAGTCAAATAATTTACAAAAATATCAAGATAAACCCTAAAAAAATACTTTGGAACATAAAAAATTTAAGGGGTAATAGCGGCAAAAGTGGCCAAAGTTAGGCCTACTGTGGAAATAAGTGGCTAAAGCTCAACGCTCGTGGAAATGACGTGGCAAACGGCGTTGGCATGAAATGGATTGAATTTATTCTGTCTACGGTTTGGTAAACTTTGGCTACTTTTGCCGATATTAAATCGCTTTGGCCACTTATTTGCACACTTAACCTAACTTTGGCTACTTTTGATGCTATTATCCCAAACTTAAAAGATACACATCTACCCCTGTGTATAGTATTTGATTGTTATAAAGACTACAAACTTTATGAAAAATTAAATATAATATATATATATATATATATATATACACACACACACATATAAAAATAAGCCCCACAGAACGAGAATAATGAGAAAGTTGAAGAAAATTGTGGAGTGCGAGAGCTCTATATATAACAGCTCAGCCACATCAATTCTCTTTCATTCATTCAATCTCATCTCTCCAAAAGCAGCTTCAAATTCATAGCAACCAAAAAGCTACCGAAAATAGAAAGAAAAAAACAAGTTGTTTTCTTTTTCTTTGATTGAGGATAAGGATTTGAAGAAGATTTTAGCTGAAAGGAGAAAGCAGAGATTCCCTTTAAAAGCTCGATCTGCTTCTGAGTTCATCTCGCATAGCCATTTTCGTTGATTCTTCAAGGTATGTCACATCTATATATTCTATTTAATCATTGATTGATTTACTCTCTGATCTCATTCGTTTCGATGATATATACTTATCAAAGTAACACCGTTGCTACTGAAAAACCGATTGTTCGATTTTAATGATTTGTCATAGATAACGGGGTTTTCTAAAACCTTGATCTCTACAATTTTATTTAAACTCACAATAAATATATATATATATATAAATCATCTGCTAGATCTCAGGAAATCTGGCTTGTTTGTATATATTTGTTTGTATATATTTATATGCATATAATGGATAGAGAGAACGGTGCTCTTGTAGGATCTTGAAGACAAGATCATGTCCTACTTGGGTTTTCGTGTTGGGTTAGGTTGAGTTCGGTTCGGTGTTAGACAATTTTTCATGATAAAAAAAACATTCGGTTTTTCGAGTGATAGTAGACGATAATATCGCTGAATACAATTAACAGTAAAATCTAATACTACCATGTAAAAGTAAATGCTTAACGGTAAATTTTTCTGGCAAAGTGTACTAAGTCTTCTAATTTAACGGGTTTATTTTTACTTAATGAACTACAAAATAAAATAATAAAATCTAAAAATAATAATATTTATGAGTGCATTTTGTGTATATTTATAAGAAGAAGAAAAAATGCGAGTAGAAAGTGTTGTAGTTGGACTTTTGGTCACGACACCGAATTTACAATGTTCCAACCAAACCAATAACTAAATTTATGAGCTTAAATTGATACTTTGATGTGACCATTAAGATCAAATCGAGTCCTCGCACCAAATTATTTGAGAATATTATACATATACATATATATATATGTGTACGACTTTATGCATATGTTTAGGTAAATGTATATGTACCTATTTATAAGCCCACCACTGGAATAAACATTGAGAATCAATTATATTTATAAGCCCACCACTGGAATACACATTGGCCACGTGGCATTGCACATGAGACAACCTAACGGCCATCTAGGCAGTGTCTAACGGCGTTAGTTGGTCAGCGATAAAAGTGTGACGTTGGGTACTTTTGCCTACGTTTATTGAGGTTGGGTACCTATCGGAGAATATTTACAAAGATTATATATTTTTGTCGCAATTAACCCTTATATTAAAGTATCAATAATCATGTTATATATCAGAGATCATTTTTTAACATTTATGTAGAAAATATATTAATATATATATAATATATGTCATGCTAAACTATAAGTTGAAACTAAACAATTACTATTTTACATTTATTGCCTTTTTTTTTAATTCGCTAACTGTATAATTCAGAATTTCAGATATTCGACTATAATTTTTCTTTTCTTTTCTTTATTATATACAATATATATATATATGTATATAATTTATGAGATGTGTAACTATATAACTGTAACTAAGTCTTGATTGGTTTTATTTCTGGGATGTGTTGCCATTTCGGAAACTGAGCACATGGAAGGTGACGTATTAGATATTAGTTACAGTGTTGCATTTGCATACGACAGAAGCTGCATTCAATTTTAAACAGTCTTCTTTTTGTTTTTGTTCTCATATATCATAGCGTAATGAAAAAAAAAAAAAAAAAAAAAAATTGCGGCGGAAGTAATCTAACTCATTATTTTTTTGTTACAAATAAGTCACTAAACTCGTTTTATAACAGAGAAAGTCATCGAACTCATTAATTTTTCATACAGATAAGTCACTAAACTCAAATTTTTACAGTGAAAATTGCTAACGTCACACTTTTATTGCAAATACGCCCTTACAACGTTAAATGTCATATTTTTTTTTGCCACTTTAGACGCGCTACATCACTATAAATACTTACATGTCATATGTGAGCCTTTCTCGACCGTCCTCCCGGCCTCTTGTATTCAGGCGTACTCCGACGATAAGAGCTATACTACAGGCAATAGACTGCGGGCGGGAGGACGATCAAGTGATGTGGCGTGAAAATGTGGAATTTAACGTTATAAAGGTGTATTGCAATAAAAATATGATAATGGTGACATTCGCCGTCAAAAAGGTAAGTTTAAAGACTTATTTGTTAGAAACTAATGAGTTCAGCGACTATCGTGGCAAATTACCCAAATAAAAATAAAATATGTTAAAATACGTGGAATATCAAATACTTTGCGACTTAAAATAAGTAAAAGAATATATTTCTTTCATAGTATTTCGAGCAAGCATTTGAATGCCGTTTTTGCCGATAAATCGTTTGCCGTTATCGACGGAGTAATCGTCTGTCGATGGATTTATCGATGGAAAACCTATAAAATTTATCGTTTGTCGTTACCAAAACTTATCGAACTTATCAATGGATTAATCGGTTATCGATAGATTTATCGATGGAAAAGTTATAAATATTTTCATATATATTTTCATACATAAAATATTTTCATAACATAAAATACTAAATGTATATTTTCCTCAATAATTGAAAAACGTCAAAACAAAACAAAACAAATTTTGTCAGAATCACAGTATCAGAATTATATACAATGTTACAAAATGAAGTTACATAAAAAACGAAGAAATAGTTCAATTTAACCAATTTAAAAAAAAATATTGACTTTTGCCGCAATAAGTTTGCAATTCGGGAAAACGTCAAATTAAAAATAATTATGTCAACCTCACACTTTATAAGTTATATACATTTTTATAAAATGATTTTACATAAAAAAATATACTAACTAGCTTAACTTAACTAATTTCCAAAAATATGTACTTTTGCCATATTAAGGTCATAATTCAGAAAGACATCTAATTACAAAAATAATTATGTCGAACTAACAGTTTCCTAATTATATACAATGTTACAAAATAAAATTACAGAAACAAAAAAATTAAAACATATCTCAAAGTCACTATTTTTAGGAAAATTGATACTTTTGTCGCAATTAGAAACAATTTGCATAAACCCGTCGATATAACCCAAATCTGCAAAAAAACTAATAAAAATCACACAAACCATCTTGATTCATCTATATTCCATCATATACTTTTTTTAGAAAAATCAATTTCAACTACAACAATTTATTCAAAACGTAAAATGTACAATTAAACTAATATGAAACTCAAAGTTTAGGTTTCATTCAACCTAATAGATTTCTAAATAACTACTACAAATATAGAATAAAAGCGTGAAAATTTGACATGATTCATACATATACAACATTTAAACATCAAAACACTCAAGATCTACTAATAAAATTCTAAAAATACATTTAAATTTCGAAATTAAAAGATGTTGAAACTTCTGCCGCAAAAAAGAAAAATTTATACTAGGGTTGACTTATCGTTTTTGACCGAAAAGTAGCTTGATTTTCGAGAAAATACACTTGATAAGTTTGAGAGATAAGTGACTTGCTCTTCGAATCGAAAAATCGCGATAAGTATTAAAAGATAACGATTAGAGGAGATAAGTGTTCCAGAAGTGATTTCCAACGATTAATTGCTCAATTATGGCGAAAATCAAATCCTTTGTTTCGAGCATGTGCAAAAAGTCTTCAGATTTGTACAAGATGCAATAAACTTTTAAGTTTGAACCGCACAAAGACACTTTGAAAATAGAGAGTTCGAAAAGGTGGTTGTGATGGGTAATAACCCACTGCAATTATAAAACAAAGATGACATCCTTACAAAGAGAAACAACAATTATAAAATAAAAGATATTTACACATACTCTCTCTCACTATTCTATCTCAATTTCATTTTTACAATATAATACTCAGTTATTGGTTTGAGATTACTCCCTTATTATATCAATTCGGACTTTTTGTTTAGTCTACATATAGACTTATAATTTTATCCTTTAAATTATTATATTATATTATTGGATTACTAGGTTTGTTAGACAGAAAGGTCCTGAGATTACATGTGTAATCTTGTCCATTAATTTTTTTATTTTTTTTATATTATCATATAATATTTAGAATATTTCCAAGAGGAAAAACCAAAAAAAGGAATAAACTAGATAAAGGAAAGTGGATTGGGATGGGACCCAATGAAAGTGAAGGTTAATTTGATTTGGTCAAGTGGCCACTTGGCAGTTTAACATTCAATGATATTCCCACACTACTTTCTCTTCTGGTCCTGGATTCCTCCTCAAAATATTATACAGTTAATGACGGCGAAAATATTTAAAGTTTAATAAAAAATCTCTCGTGTATTCAAAGTTTAAAAATAATGACAAAAATATTCAAAATTGTAATTTGAGAGTTGACTAGTCCATTCTCGCAATGCCGTTAACTTACCTGTTAGCTCTGGCCACGTGGACAAACGTGAGTTGCTGATAAAACGATTTTTGCCACGTGGACGAGCCCACATTAGCTTCGTTTACAACAAAACAACGAATTAAGCCTCTAATTAATACTATTTAATACAAGTAATTGAACATTTAATGATTACACTTAACAAGACAGCTTTGTCCATGTGACCAAAGTTAATAGATAAGGTAACATCGTTACGAGAATGAAGTGGTTAACTCCCCAAATGCGACTTTAGATATTTTTGTCACCATTTGCAAATTTTAGGTACACGAGGAGTTTTTTGACTAAAGTTTGAGTATTTTTGCCGTCATTAACCCAATATTATATTATAGTTTATTATTATTGGTTTAGTTGGACTTAAAGTGGAGGACTTGCTTATTAAATCTAAAAAGTAATTAATAATATGAACATTAAAAAAGCTATATGGTTTAGAAAATAAAATAAATGTATCGATTATACTTTTAATAAGAAGAAAATGAAGTCATTGACCTTGTTAAAAAAAATAAAAAATAAAAATAATCCATCAAAGCAATTGAATCAGCAGTTAACGAAGATGTTGACTTTTTTGGCTGTTTAGCAATGTTTTAATATTTATTGTTGTTTTTTCGTCAATAACTTTCTGTAGTTACACGTATTTTTTTTAATATATATTTTTACTATAACTTTTTCAAGTTTGAACTTTAAAGATATCGAAAACTTATATCCTTAAGAATACAATCAATATGATGATTCCCTTCTTACGTTATTAAATTATGCAAATTCTACTCTAATTCCTTTTGAGAGGTTGCAATTGGACATAATTTAAGCCTAAAAACAGTTCATGCTATATCAATTAAGCATATAAATATTAATAAGCATGTTTGTTGACATAATTGTGCACTAATTATGCTATGAGTAGTTGCAATCAATTAGTGAGTTTGTGGTGAGAGTGGGGATGGAAATTGCCACCCAATAACACGTTTCATGGCCATAGGATTTGATTGATTGATTTATTAATTAATTAATATATCATCTTTTAATCAATGGCTGTCAATTTTTCATAATTGATTAATGGAATCACTAGCGTGGATTTGTTTATTTCTAAATAAATAAACAAAAACTGCACTTTATTAGATGAGGCATGCGATATTTCATCCAATTTCATGACTATTAAACATATAATTAAGATAAGAGGAGATTTAAGTTTATGTTAGACTATTGCTTTAATTTAGAATATTCAAAATATAATATGAAGGTTTTGTTTGCCACTTGGGTTAAAATAACTAAATGGATGTGTTGAATAAATACTGATTAAGGGGTGAAAATCACATAACTTAGTTTTTTCTTAGGTTCTCATTCTAAAAAATAGGGATTGTTTTCCGTAGAAACCGGAAATAAGGCTAATTGAGACAACACAAAAAAAGACCGCTCGTATTCGATTTCGTCTCAATTTAATTATATTTGTTCATCTTAATTAATTGATTATCATTCAGAAATCACGATTTATTTCGATTCTATTCTGTTTCGAATATTATTTGAGAATAAATTATCATAATTATGTACTTTGAATGAATTTTTGTTTTCAATATTTGAAATAGGGGTAGGAAATGGTTTTTCTATTTCATTTATTCTCGCGATGCAATTTTTAACATTCTCGATATATAAAAATTAAATATCAAAATTATACCGATTAAGTACTTGAGATTTATATTCTCGACAATTGACATTGTTATAGTTCAAATTAATCATATTACCTACTTTCAACAGAAAACTAGTTTATAAAATATAGAAATCCTAAACGAAAACTACATATCAATTTTTTTGTTAATTGCGGCAAAAATACCTAACCTTTGACCATATTTTTCGATAGGTACCCAACCTTAATAAATGTAGGTGAGAGTACCTAACGTCGCACTTTTGTTGCCGACCAACTAACGCTATTAAAACTTGCCTACGTGGCCGTTAGACTGTCTCATGTGGCATGTTACATGGCACAAATTAATATGTTTACACCCCAACCCGCCTGGCCGGACGGACGGCAGCAGCGCGCGCGTGTGGTGGTGCATCTGTGTGAGTCCTCTTCTATCCACATCATCCTATGACACAAAGGGCCCAAGCTTTTGTCCTAATTCTATGGTATAAGCCATTTCAAACTTTTGTAATCTAGCAATGTTGGACTCTTTGGTGTTCAACTAATATCACACATTCTTACTTAGCATACATATACACTTCGGCTAATAATATGACTTAATACTATACACTTCAACTAATATTGTACACTTAACATACATATTCACTTCACCTAATATACATATATGTTTAATATAAATATTCACTTAATATTATACACTTCTACTAATATTACACACTTAACATACATATACACTTAGCATGTTAATATTACACACTTAACATACATATTCACTTCACCTATGACCAAAAATTAAGTATTTTCGTTGCAATTAACCTGACACAGGAAAACTCGGATTCGGGATTCCAGTTTGGACCGCATTTAGAGGACCAGTCATTATCATACATCTCTGATCTCTCCATAATATATAAGTTGGCATTTTTGGCTGCCAAAATATAATAATAATAATAAAAAAAAAAAAAAAAAAGAGGAGAAATATCGTTCTCCATTGACGAAGAACTGTGCTGTGCTTGGAAAATAGTTTATTAGCCAAACATGGTGGAAACGTCAAGCTCCATTCTTGTATTTAATTCCCTTGATCCTTTCCTCCTTCTCTCTGTGAATCTCTAAGCAAGCATGCCTGTGCAGATGATGAAGCAAGCTTCCAGGCCCCACTCCGAGGTAAGCGACCTCTCTCTCTCTCTCTCCATATATATACATATTGTATATGTGTAGTGGAGATCCGGAAATGGGTTAGGTTTGAGTTGAATTGGGGGAAATTGCAGACGAGAGTGAGGAGTTGGACTGACATGTGTTGTTGTTTGGACTGGTGCTGGTCGCTGCAGCTCTTCTGGCCCAAGGTCGTCGTCAGGAAGTGGCTCAACATCTCCGACAAGAGCTCCGACTACAGCGCCGACGAGGACGACGGCGCCGACTCCGATTCCGACCACGAAGGTCCGATCTCTTCTTCTTTACACCCTGATTTCTCGAATTCATCACACAGTGACTCGTTAGCTACATGTGTATAAGCGCCGTTACTTTCTGAATCTGATTCGAATCTCAAACTTTGAAGTCAAAGAAGAGCTTTGTTTTTATATTGATACTTTAGAACTGACGACGATTCTGAATATTATATCCAGAAACACAGGCTTTTATGAGGTTTGGGACATTAGGGATCTGGGTTCATTGTCGTCTTTTGCATTGATTTATTATGAATAATTTGTTCAATATATTAATTAAAACTACCATTATCTAGTTTTCTTTTTGAAAATATACTAAAATGTAGAAAATTTGAGTCTTCATGTGATGTAAAGCTTGCTCTTTCAGAAACCGGATCTGAATATTTGTAGCTTCGCTCTTTTTTCTTTTCTTTTTTTGATCTATATCGATGACGATTTATGTATTTATATACGATGATGCGTTAGTTAGTACGTATAGTGAATAGTGTTGAATGCTCTAGTTTGTATCAGACTTTTACTTGTTGAGTGCAGTAAATAGCAATGCTCTCAATAGGTTAATGTACTGAATTTAGTATGGTATGTTGTGCAGAATGTGCTCCACGGGTAAGGCAATCACGATTTAAGGATGACGTAGTTGACGATGTTCAGTCGGATTCCACTGGTAATTATTCATCATTTAATTTAGAAGGTTTGAATTCATAGGCTTTTCATATCTTAGTTTGAGATGGTATGTAATTACGCTGGCTCTGATAGTTTTTTTTTTCCTCCGCAAACTGCCCACTTTTAAAATTTTATTTAATTTCGATCTTTGAGCTGCTTAATCATACATTTTGTATGCAAATTAATCGGGTAGTTTTACGTAGAAGCAAAATCCTATGAAATTGTTTAAGATTGAATATACACACGATTTAGCTTTAGATACACTCTTTTAGTTTATATCTTTGTTCTCTGACTTTGTGCTATGATAAATTTTCGGTACAATGCTATCAATGATTTTTTGTTTGTTTTGTTTTAATTTTCAATGAAATTCAGATGCTCTTCCAAGGATACGGAGGCGAAAATCAGAAACTTTTAGGGCGCAATATATTAGCACAAAGGAGCTCAGGTAAGGTACCCATCCTTTTCCCCCTTTTAAAACATGATCATTGCACTGATCTCATTGTTATAATTTGGTGATATATATATGTATATGTATATATCTGTTAAATTCTCAGAGTACGAGTCGGAACATGGAATGTGGGGGGGAAAAGTCCACCAGAAGACCTAGATATCGATGACTGGATAGGTGTCAATGATCCAGCTGATATTTACGTGCTAGGGTATGTTATTTCAATTTTCGTGTGATATTGTTTAATTCATTATACTTCTCAATTATTGTGGAATTTCATTTGCAATCAACAATGGCATAAGTTCAGTTCACCGCACAAATCTGGTTATGAATCCCAGATCAAGAACAACACGCCGTTTGTTTGATCAATACTTCAAGATTCGGTCTTATTCTCTTTAATAAAATACACAAAGGAATCACACAAAGAATCTGAACACTCCGCAGATTTTCCCTTTACAGTGTTTAACCCTTCTTCTCTTTGTCTTTACGCAATGAATAAACTTTTAAACGGTACTATTTATAAAAGTCTTACAAGAGTAATAAGACATGAAACGTCATTAAAACTAACTAAACAAAAAATCGAATAATCCAAATCTGCTGATAACAGAATGTGAAGTCTGCGATAACCGTTTCAGTTAATTCTAATATAATCTTTGGTCATTACTAACAATTGTAAAATGCTTCGTATTCTTACCAGCCTTCAAGAGATTGTGCCACTAAACGCTGGAAATATCTTTGGCGCTGAAGATAACCGCCCAGTAATACTGTGGGAAAATATTATTCGCGAAACACTGAACAGAATCCGACCAAGCGCCGGCAAACTTAAATCCTTCAGCGATCCTCCTTCCCCGTCAAAGTACAAGCCACCTCATGATATTCCTGATATAGAAGAAGATATATCACTCGAATACGACACTGACTTTGATGAGGAGATTCATGATGGGGGTGAAGAAGTCCATCCATTGAACGAAGAACTCGAGGAGACAAAAATCACGAGCGAAAATGTCGAAATATCTGACACGTTTATCTCTCCAAAGAGGATGGATAGATTACATTGCATACGATCTGAGGAGGATAACTCCATAAATGCTCAAGCAAAGTTGACCAGAAAGCTTAGTGGAACGGAAAGGATTGGTTTGAGCTGGCCAGAACCGCCATTAAATTTGTTTTCTCAGCGATTTTTGGAGAGACCAAACTCTTTTAGAACAGTACAGCCTTTTAAGGCCACCAATTCGTTTAAATCGTTAAATTCTTTCAAGTCAACGGTGAATGACATCCCGCAAGATTTTGCCTTGCTTGCGGAGATTGACCTTGAACGTCTTATGAAGAGAAAACGACGATCACCGTACGTGAGGATTGTTAGTAAGCAGATGGTTGGAGTTTTTCTTACCATTTGGGTCCGTAGAAGCTTGCGAAGACACATTCACAACTTAAAGGTTTCAACTGTTGGCGTCGGTGTTATGGGCTATATTGGTAACAAGGTTAGTTTTATCCACGTGACATTTTTAATGGGAAAAGTATATCTTTTATTCTCATTTTACATGTATGATTTTTTTAAAATTAAATATCCCTTGTGAAAGTCATGTAAGCTACAATTCTTATTATATTTTGATTTTATAGCACATAAGAGGATGTTTCGTGCTAAATCTACGTTTAGGGGTCAAAGCGCGTTGAAATGAAATTTCAAGGGGCATGGTCTACCGAAACAAAGTTTGGTGGGTGGAACAAAATGATCGATGTTGATTACTCGTATTCCATGATGTTTGTCCTGGAGCCACATGATGATCTCATATCTTAATATAAATGAAGATACTTATACACTAGTAGTATTCCCGTAAAATGTTTTCTTTGACTTTTGAAATTCTTTACTGACCTCGATACATTCAATTTCTCAGGGAGCGGTATCTGTTAGCATGTCGATTTACCAAACATTGTTTTGTTTTATCTGCACTCACCTGACATCGGGTGAAAGGGAGGTAGATAAAATCAAAAGGAATGCAGATGTCCAAGAAATCTTTAAAAGAACGCATTTCCATTCCCATCCTACTATCGGGCTCCCTAAAGGCATCCGTGAACACGAGTAAGTGCATTTAAAAAGTTTGAGATGCTTAGTTGTTCTTTTTATTTACAGAGAGCTAAGAGTCACTTGTAACAAATTTACTAATTTAACCTTTACTTCCTAAGAAGAAATCTGGTGGTTAAAAAAGGACACATGAAATTTACAAATATTGGAAAACAGATTATCCCGTGTATCAAAAGCAGCCTTCTAAAACAAAAAAGACAGTTTAAGCTTGGCAAACATAAGCGATCTGCTAAATGTTCTTCTACTCGTTTTTAGTGTTAGTCTTTTGTTATGTCTTTCTTTGCAGGAGGATGATTTGGTTGGGTGACCTGAATTATCGACTCAACTTAACTTATGACAAAACTCGAGAACTAATTTCCAGGAAGAGGTGGGCCGATTTGCTAGAGAGCGACCAGGTATGTTTCAATTTTGGCTATGATAAATGTTTATCTTCTTTTATTAGTATATATTCTGTTGGGAAATTATTTTCTGATTATATTATATTTCACTAATAATGCTTAAATACATTTAATGTCTGCTAAAGTGTGAGCATTACGGAATGAATCATGAAGTAGTAACCTAAAGAAATGCAAGAATTTAAACTCATATTTCAACACATTATGAATACCTCCTCCATATTTATGGCGGATTCGGGGTTCGGCACGGCTAGTTTCAACAAGAACTTAAAAAAAAAAAAATTGTTAACATTTGTGTGTGGTATAAATGAACAAAGTTTGTATTCTTTTGTTCTTTGGTAAGTTATTTGATTCGACGTGGCAGAAACTTCCATTAGCGAATCATGAACCAAGAAAAGAAAAGAGTCCCTGATTCCCTCTATTTTGTTTCATCTATAATTGAGCATTTATTAATCAGCTTATGAACTCAATCTAGGAAGATTGAATTTTGCTTCTTTAAGCATTTAAACAAATCATGATTATGTTATACAGCTTGTTAGGGAGCTCAGAAAAGGCCGTGCATTTGATGGATGGACCGAAGGTGCTTTAAATTTTGCACCGACGTACAAATATGAGATTGATTCGGATAAGTATTCTGGAGAGGACCCAAAAGCAGTGAGGCGTATTCCTGCATGGTAGGCTTTAGTTAATTTTCATTTTTTTTATTATCTATGTGTTACCGATCACCAGAAATCCAGAGTTAATGGTAACAAAGCCTCTAATCATTTCTTTTATTTGTTTGCTAACTGCGAATCAATTCTAGCGCGTCTTCCGGGTATTATTTGAATATAATTCTGATGTCAATTTTTTTTAAAAAAATTATGTTTGTTGTAATTATGTATCAGGTGTGATCGTATTCTTTCCTACGGTAGAGGGATGAAGCAACTAAATTACAGGCGAACCGAACTCAAACTTTCAGATCATCGACCTGTGACAGCTACATATGTGGCTGAAGTGGAGGTGTTTAGCCCTAGGAAGCTACAAAGAGCTCTCACATATACCGATGCAGAAATTGAGAACGACGACATTGTGGCGGACATGGGTATCGAAGCAGGAATGAGCTGCTTAGCATTCGAACAGGTATTTATTAATCTTTCAGTAAACAACTTTTGCATGAATCTAAACATTACGAGAAAAGACTTTCACTTCCTTCATGCGAGTGTGGGTGAAAACAATTTACGTATTTTGGAAGTTATCCAAGTTAAATCGATACTCATCACGTCTCTAGTGTAATTTTGCAGGACGCGTCTAATTGGGAACGCTAAGCGGGGACGAGAATGTTGCGTGTGAGTTTTGAGAAATGCATGTTTACATTCAATTACTCCATTCTTTTGTCATAATTTATAGTGTATATATTCCCATGTGTGTAAATTGGTAGCTAGTGTGAGCTTTAGAGTTCTGATTTGTATCTGCTTGAAAACAACATTTGGAGCATATATACGAGTTAAATATTTAACACTATCATCTCTGTATTCGCATCTTCTATTTTTCCCTTGGAATCCTTTAAATAATTAATTCCAAGTGTAAGAAAGTGAACGAATCGGTGGTTTCACGTTCTTATCTAATTGTGTTCCCCGAGTAGTCACAATCCGGTATCTGGTACTATATACACGACATGCTTAAGACACGATGTCAATGTGTTTGGCGTGACTTTAAATGGATCTGTGTCCAGTCGTATACATGTCCATGTATGACAAGTTACTCAATTAGACATGGTCAAACAACAAAATATTTATTTAATGTATGCTATTAATGTTTTAATATCAATTATAATTTATGGCAGAATTTTGATAAATTAAGACTTGATAAATTGATTACCCTGATAAAGTTATATTATCTGAGTTTTGACTTGAGAACTCGAAAATATAATAACTGTTATGTATAATGTGAAATGCTCATTTATTTTCACACTATATTAGTCAATAATTGTATGCTCCAAATTTCCTATAAATACCCCCCTAAGTGGATGAATAAAATTCACCTCTCACATTTCTACACTTACATTTATCTCACTCACATCTTACTTCTCTCCATCATCTTTTCCATAAAAAAAACACCACTCACCAAATTTCTTACCACTTAAATTCAAGGTGCAAAGTTAGTGAATTTATAACACGTTATCAGCACGATCACTCTACGTTACCACTATGTCAAATCTTGTGAAGCTTGAATTCAGCCCTCTTGATATCACTGGCAATAATTACATGCCTTGGACAGTGGATATTGAGATGCACTTGGAATCAATGAATCTTCTTGAGACACTCAAGGAGGTAAACGAATCGTCAAGGACGGACAAGGCGAGATCTTTAATCTTCCTTCGTCGACACCTTGACGAAAGCCTCAAAAATGAATATCTCACTGTGAAAGATCCAAGTGAGCTGTGGAAAAATCTCAAAGAAAGATACGATCACCAAAGGGATGTAATGCTCCCCATTTTTCGCGATGAATGGACCGCTTTAAGGTTCCAAGACTACAAGAAAGTCGGAGACTATAATTCCGCAATGTTCAGAATCGTGACCCACTTAAAATTTTGTGGGGTAACGGTAACTGACGCTGAAATGCTGGAAAAGACTTTTTCTACTTTCCACGCATCAAATGTAACCCTACAGCAACAATATCGTGTACGGGGTTTTCAAAAGTATTCTGAACTAATTGCTTGTCTCCTTATCGCAGAAAAGAATAATGAGTTGCTGATGAAAAATCATCAATCTCGCCCGACCGGCTCAAAAGCGTTTCCTGAAGCAAACGCTATCAACTCTGACGAGCCTGAGCCCAAGAACTATTTTCAGGGTCGAGAGCGAGGCCGAGGTCGTGGGCGAGGTCGAGGTCGTGGTCGTAGTTACGGACGTGGACGAGGTGGTTATAATCCCTCTTATAAGTCCGCTAACTACTATCATAAAAAACAGCAACACGGGAGGAGCCACGATGACCCTTCTAAAAAGGGAAAAGAGATGATCTCCCCAAAAGGCTTTGAAACCACTTGTTTCAGATGTGGCACTAAAGGGCATTGGTCAAGAGTTTGCCGAGCCCCACCACACTTATGCAAACTCTACCAAGAGTCCATGAAGGGGAAAGGGAAAGAGAAAGAAGTCAACTTTATTGACAATAACGAATCCACTCATCTCGAAGCATCCGACTTCAATGGTGATTTCATTGACACAGTTGGCGATTTTGCTGAACAAGCGACTAGTGGAAACTAATATGAATTATGTAATTCCTTTTGGGAATGAAGCCCAATGGTCCGATGTTTGTTTGTCTTTTCTTTTTAGAATATGTCATGATTTTTAAGGTGTGTAATAGACTAATGCTCATGTTTAATTAATTACCTTTCTTATCAAAATTTGTGTTTTGTTTTTAGTTAAAGTTTTTCAAATGGACAAAGCTAATCGTGAAGCTGGAGAATTTTGTATACTCGACTGTGGAACGACACACACAATATTGAAGGATAAAAAGTTTTTCTCAAACATAAAATCAACACAAGCCAGTGTGGATACAATATCGGGTCCTGTAGATCTGATTGAAGGAGTTGGTAAAGCGAATTTTACATTACCAAATGGCACCATGTTTACCATAAACAATGCCTTATTATCCCCAAGATCGAAAAGAAACCTGTTGAGTTTCAAGGATATATATTCTCATGAATTTGATACTCAGTCTGCAACTGAGAATGCCATGAAATATATGTTTATTATAATGCATAAATCGGGGAAGAAATACGTACTTGAAAAACTACCAATGCTCCACACAGGATTGCATTTTACGTATATAAGTGCAATTGAATCAAATATGGTAGTTGCCAAACCTCCAATATTTACCATATGGCATGACTGCCTAGGTCATCCTGGTTCAACCATGATGCGGAGAATTATTGAAAATACACATGGACATCCATTGAAGGACCAGAAGATCCCTCAAGGAAAAATATTCCATTGTAAAGCTTGTTCTCTTGGAAAATTAATCATAAGACCTTCACCGGGAAAAGTTGAAACAGAATCACCTATGTTCCTTGAGCGTATTCAAGGTGATATATGTGGGCCAATTCACCCACCGTGTGGACCATTTCGATACTTCATGGTATTGATAGATGCCTCTAGCAAATGGTCACATGTGTGTTTATTATCAACTCGCAATATGGCATTTGCTAAATTACTCGCTCAGATAATCAAATTGCGAGCTCAATTTCCCGATCATCCGATCAAGAAAATCAGACTTGATAATGCCGGTGAATTCACATCCCAGGCATTCGATGATTATTGTATGTCAGTTGGGATTGATGTCGAGCATCCTGTTGCTCATGTTCACACACAAAATGGTCTGGCTGAATCATTGATCAAGCGCCTCCAGCTTATTGCTAGACCATTGATAATGAGAACAATGCTTCCTACTTCGGTATGGGGTCATGCAATATTACATGCTGCGGCATTAATTCGCATCAGACCAAGTGCATATCATAAATACTCCCCAGTGCAACTTGTATTCGGCCAAGAACCAAATATATCCCATCTAAGGATTTTTGGTTGTGCTGTTTATGTGCCTATTGCACCACCCCAAAGAACAAAGATGGGGCCACAAAGAAGTCTTGGTATTTATGTAGGCTTTGAAAGCCCATCTATTGTTAAATACCTTGAACCTCAAACTGGGAATATTTGCACAGCTCGTTTTGCTGATTGCCACTTTGATGAAGAAAATTTCCCAGCATTAGGGGGAGAAAGAAAACAGCTGGAAAGAGAAATTACATGGTCTGTACCAACATTATTGCATCTTGATCCTTACACAAAAGATTGTGAAGGAAAAGTTCAAAGAATTTTGCATTTGCAAGATATAGCAAATCAACTTCCTGATGCATTTACAGACACAAAGAGAGTGACTAAATCTCATATACCAGCTGAGAACGCTCCTGCCCAAATAGAGATTCCAAAAGGGCAAATTGAAAATAAAGTCACCCATGAAATCACAACACGCCTGAAGCGTGGGAGACCACTCGGTTCCAAAGATAAAAATCCTCGAAAAAGAAAAGGAGCAGAGAAACAAGATGACCCCAATATAGAGGAACATATTCCTGAAGAAATACGCGACGAGGAAAATCTAGAAATTTCGATTAATTATGCCACTACAGGTATAATATGGAACCGAAATATGGACATCGATGATGCACTCTGTTACAGTTTGGCATGCGATGTTATGGACGAAAATAATGGGGATCCTGAACCACGGTCTGTTACCGAATGTAAAAATAGACATGATTGGGCTGAATGGAAAAAGGCTATTGATGTTGAATTAGAATCACTTAACAAACGCAATGTTTTTGGGCCTATAGTGCTCACACCTGAAGATGTGAGGCCTGTTGGATACAAATGGGTATTTGTTCGAAAGAGAAATGAGAAAAATGAGATTGTGAGATACAAGGCTCGACTTGTTGCACAAGGTTTTTCTCAAAGGCCCGGAATTGACTTTGAGGAAACGTATTCTCCTGTCATGGATGGAATTACATTCAGATACTTGATCAGTCTAGCTGTTTATGAGGAACTAAATATGCACCTCATGGATGTTGTTACCGCTTATTTATACGGATCGCTTGATACTGATATTTACATGAGAATCCCTAAAGGATTCAAAATGCCTGAAGCATCAAGTTCAAAACCCAGAGAAAGATATTCAATCAAATTACAAAGGTCTCTATATGGGTTAAAGCAATCCGGACGCATGTGGTACAACCGACTAAGTGAATATTTATTACAAAAAGGATATATTAACGACCCGCTTTGCCCTTGCGTTTTTATCAAGAAAACAACATCTGGTTGTGTGATTATCGCTGTCTATGTTGATGATTTAAATATCATTGGGACCAATGAAGAGATTCGGGAAGTAATCTCTTACTTAAAGAAAGAATTCGAGATGAAAGACCTTGGGAAAACAAAGTATTGTCTCGGTTTGCAAATTGAGCACTTTCAAAGGGGGATACTTGTGCATCAATCAAATTACACGAGAAGAATCTTAAAGAGATTCAATATGGATAAATCAAATCCATTGAGTACCCCAATGGTCGTAAGGTCCCTTGATGTACGAAAGGATCCGTATCGTCCATGTGAGGAATCCGAAGAGATTCTTGGTCCAGAAGTACCATATTTCAGTGCAATTGGAGCTCTTATGTACCTTGCTAATTGTACTCGACCGGATATAGCTTTTGCTGTTAATTTATTAGCAAGATTCAGTTCGGCTCCTACTAAAAGACACTGGAATGGGATTAAACATGTGTTTCGTTATCTCCAAGGAACAATTGATTTGGGATTATTTTACCCTAACAATACGAATCCAGTTTTGATTGGCTATGCAGATGCAGGTTACTTGTCAGATCCACATAAAGGGAGATCCCAAACGGGATATGTGTTTACCTGCGGAGGGACTGCAATTTCTTGGCGCTCCCAGAAACAGACACTCGTAGCGACATCATCAAACCATGCTGAGATCATCGCACTACATGAAGCTAGCCGTGAGTGCGTGTGGCTTAGATCCGTGACACAGCATATCAGAACCACAAGTGGTCTTCTAACAAATGATGATCCCATCATACTTTACGAAGATAATGCTGCGTGTGTTGCTCAGATGAAGGAAGGATTTATCAAAAGCGACAGAACAAAACATATTCCTCCAAAGTTTTTCTCGTTTACTCAAGAACTGGAAAAGAACAATGTCATCAGTATCCAGTATGTTCGTTCCAGCGAAAACTCGGCGGATCTCTTCACAAAGGCGCTCCCTACTTCAACTTTCAGAAAACATGTTCATGACATCGGGATGCGAAGACTACAGAATTTATCACCCATGTCAGCATGAGGGGGAGCTTTACGTGACTGCACTCTTTTTTCCTTACTATGGTTTTTATCCCACTGGGTTTTTCCTAGTAAGGTTTTTAATGAGGCAGCATGAACACGTAATTCTTGTAATGAGCATTCCAAGGGGGAGTGTTATGTATAATGTGAAATGCTCATTTATTTTCACACTATATTAGTCAATAATTGTATGCTCCAAATTTCCTATAAATACCCCCCTAAGTGGATGAATAAAATTCACCTCTCACATTTCTACACTTACATTTATCTCACTCACATCTTACTTCTCTCCATCATCTTTTCCATAAAAAAAACACCACTCACCAAATTTCTTACCACTTAAATTCAAGGTGCAAAGTTAGTGAATTTATAACAATATCATAATTTTTGCAGCCCCTACATTTTAAATTTATCAAGTATACATCAAATGTGTATTCTATTATATGAATTTTGTTGTTGAAAATAAAATACAAATTACAATATTACACTAATATCTAATACATACAGGTTTTTATTACCTACAATAATATTGGGTTATTATTTTATAGAATCAAAATTGTAATTTCGTTTTCTTCTTGTATATACAAAATCACGCGCCGACCGAGAACAGCGACCAACAATGTCGTTGTTTCGGTTATTCTCTCCGTTTGACTACGGTTGCGCCACGTGGCTCGATCTCAGCCATTGAATAATTAGTTAGCCTCGAGATTCGAGCAGCTGGTTTCTGATGATGATGAGAAACCCCATGACAGACTTCACTCTCCGACTTGAAGCTCACATCTCCATTGGAGCCCTCGCAATGTTCCTTCTCAAGGTCGCTTCACCATTTCTTCTCAATTTCTGATTTCATTTCTCTGCAACTCCTTCGAGCTCAATCGCTCTCTTCGTTGATCGCAGGCTTGGAGAGCAACCGCTTTCGGCGTCTATGGATACCTCAATTTCACCAAACCCGCCTTCATGTAATCTCATCGCATGTATTGAAGCTCAAAGATGATCATGATTCGTGTCGCTGATATGCGATTCTCTGTGTAGTGAGCATTCGAAGAATTTCAAGTCGGAGGAGGTGGAGACGAGAATAGACGGCAAGAACTGCGTAGTCACCGGAGCCAATTCCGGCATTGGTTACGCTACCGCGCTAGGCCTCGCCTCGCGGTACCGCTCTACTCATCTTCAATTTGAATTTCGATTTCGTTTCTTCTACGTTACTCGTCCCGTGCTTAATTGATTTCGTGTTTGAATTACGCACATCAGTGGCGCCAACATTTACATGGTGTGTCGAAATAGGGAGAGAGGAGAAGCAGCATTGAAAGAAATTCGGTCCGAAACCGGCAACCGGAACGTGCATTTGGAGGTTCTTCTCATTTATTTCCTTAACAGGTATCGCTCTCGGAGCGGTATCGTAGGAGGCTAATTCATTTGAGTTTGCAGATCTGCGATCTTTCATCTGTCGGAGATATCAAATCCTTTGCGTCCAAATTTTCTTCCGAGGACCGGCCGGTTCATGTGTTGGTAATAACTCTAGGCGAGCCGACCGGCATGACAATTGGTATTCTTTATCAAGCATTGGTTACATAGTACTAATTACGGCTCTGTCGTTTATAGGTTAATAACGCTGGAGTTCTCGAGAATAACCGGATTACAACACCAGAAGGGTGCGTCTTTTTCCACTCTTGCGTGCTCGTCTTCTCCGTTTACTCTTCATGAAGACAAAAAGACAAATGATTTTCCCTTTTGGTATTGAATTCTCCTGAGAGATTGTAATGTAATTTTCAGGTATGAGATGAACTTTGCTGTGAATGTGCTTGGCACATTCGCAATGACGGAGGCGTTGATGCCGTTGCTGGAGAAAGCAGCACCTGATGCTCGGGTTATTACGGTTTCATCCGGTGGAATGTACACGTCGCCGTTGACCACAGATTTACAAGTGCGTTACTCACCGCTAATTAGTTTTGTTTTCATATGATTAACCGAATCGAGTAACTAACGGAACTAAGTTTGTATAAATGCAGTTCAGTGATAAAAACTTTAACGGGGTGGAACAATATGCTCGAAACAAGCGTGTTCAGGTTCGACAATCTTTCTCTTCAAACTTTTCTTTAGCAATATTCCCTCAGAACTTTGTATTGTACCAACTTCACTCTGATCCTTAAAAATGGACAATATTAGTTAAATTTACAATTGCATTTAATGCACAAACTAGTGTTTAGGGGAAAGAAATCATCATAAATGTACTAACATGTTCATCTTACATGGCGTAAAGTTTGACGAAAAATCGTCGATTTTTTAATAACAAGTTACAATTTCAGAGGGCCAGCAGCTAATGTCTCTATATTTCGGGAGCATCGCTGATAATTACTCGATAAGATATGTAACAACGATGACTCATAAATGACATAATCCTACATTTCAGTTCTTGTAATGTTAAATTATTTTGCTTGAGAACGATTCTAATCCAGATGTATCGAGATTAGTTCTAGATTCACTATTTTTTTTAAATAAAATTTTGCAGGTAGCAATAACAGAGAAATGGGCTGAGGTATACCAAAACAAAGGGATCGGATTCTACACGATGCACCCAGGTTGGGCGGAAACGCCTGGGGTCAACAAAAGCTTACCAGATTTATCTAAAAAGTAAGTGAACGAAGTCTCAAACAGACTTCTCAATGTTTCATTTTCTCATATAATCTCTCAATGAAAGTGATTACCTCTGTAAGTTTTAGAATAGTTAGCAGTTACGATACCTATATTTTTTTCAAAATGGCACATTGCTTTTCCTCGCGTTAAAAAATAACAAAAAATTTAATGTACCCGCAACAGATAACTTTGTTGAGAGTATTTCCAATAAATTTTGTTATATTTATCCCGTCCGGATTTTCATCTCAATAGCTCTTGAATAGGTATTAAAAATCAAAGTATACGGGGGAAACTACACCGAAATGCAAAGTTTGGGGCCAATTACTCTTAAGTTTAGTAGCTTTACCTTACGGGAGTGATTTGCAGTCTTGCAGGAAAGCTGAGGACGAGCGAGGAAGGCGCTGACACGGTCATTTGGCTGGCGCTGCAGCCGAAAGAGAAGCTGGTTTCAGGAGAGTTCTATTTCGACAGAGCCAAGGCTCCGAAACACCTCATGTTTGCAGCCACAAGCGCCTCTCATGCTCTCGCCGACTCCATCTTCCATACCTTGCGCTCCTTATCCGGAATCTCTTAATGTCTATACATACGTATGCTGCTCCAATGCTCATTTTGATCTCCACATGGATCAAAATGTATTTTTGTATGTAAAGAAAAGAAACAGGTTAAGAGCTGAGCAGGCATGAATGTTGAAATTTCAGAAAGAAGTTTATGGTGCAACTAACTTTTTTCTAAGTAAAATGTATTTAAAAAGCAATCAATGGACTTCATTGATACATCCCGAGCGTTGATGTATTTTGTTGTTTTGTGGTCTAAGTGTCGTAAGCGGTTTAATCGAGTGATAGTCGAGTCAATTTCGTTAATTGTCTTTTAGAAGTTAATTGGATCTATTAGATTGTAATATCCTCACCCTATATAAGAGAGTTCGTGAGAGAAAGTTAGCCGAGAACTGTTGAGGGCAAAAAATACCAACAAACAGTCACGAGGATCTCTTCTCGAGTTTAAAGAGAGGAGTCCGGATGTAATCTCTTTTAGTGTTAAGAATCGGCAAAAAGAGAATGATAATTTCTATCAATTCTTTGTGTATTTTTCTATTGATGAATTTCGGGTTACAAGTTTCTCAATACAAGTTCTTTCTATTTCTTGGTTTCTCTCTTGGGAAAACTTCGGATCCGAATCCCCTTACAATGGTGATTCTCTTTTCTATTTATAGGCGAGTTGCTCTAGCTAGGGCTCGGTTCTCTTGGTTGATTCTCATGTGTTCCTTCCTCTGAAAAGCTTTGCGGTCCTTACTGATATTCTCTGCAAGAGTAAGAGGACGCACTTCCACTAACGTTGTGGCCTGCCACACTCTGAGGACAACCTGAGCAGGTAGTGCGCGTACGGCTCCCCTTTTGTCAGTTTCGCCGACCAAACCTCAGCTGCATTTATTGAGGTCAGGGCGTACGTCTCCGATGCGTCCTCGTTGGCACTTTCCTTAGCCTCTTGAGCTTCCCATCCGAGAAGCTTCTTCGAACATCTTCCTTAAACCTGTCTCCTTCGAATACGTTTCTCCGAGCATCTTCTTCGAGGGACATCTTCGGACATCTTCCTCGAGGACACTCTCATCGAGGATGCTTCCTCGAGCACCTTCTTCGAAAATACTTCCTCGAGGTGCGATGAAGTATCTTTTCATTGACCAATAGTCAACGAACTTCTTTGTCTCCATTTCTCGTCGTTTTCAGGATAAACGCCATGAGTAGTGTTATGGAGGGATTTGACGAAATCCGACCTTAACAAGAACCAATCACAAGACTTAGTCTCTCAAGATGAGAGATTAAATTTCGTGAAAAGAGTTCGTCGCGTTCAATTGGGTTCATTGTAATGTGTGTGTCGTTTATTCCGGGGTTGTCGATGTTGACTCGTAACATTCACTTATTCTATGATTCTATCAAAGTTAGCACTGAAATGAAATTCTGGAAAAATGCGGACATGAAAAAAAAAAAAAAAAACAATCATGCACCAGCCGGGAATCGAACCCGGGTCTGTACCGTGGCAGGGTACTATTCTACCACTAGACCACTGGTGCTTGCTTGTAAAAGTCGAGGAAAGAACTTAATTATTGTAACGTACATAAGAACTTCATAGAAATGAGTCTTCTTTAAATCAAAATGAGATTGTAAAAAATAAAATAAAATTTTAATTATTGCAATTTAAAAATTATAAATATATATATGCAAGTTACTCAATAATAATATGTCGATCTGTCTACTTATTAAACTATGCTGTAAATAGAATTTTCATATTTGTATTCCTCTAATTTACACTAAATCAGTTTTTTTTTTTAAATATATTTTTCTCTTCACGGTTAAATTAGATGCTGTAAATAAGTGTTAAAGAACACACATTTTGTTTTTCAAATTTGTATTTAGTATCACTAGTGTGTGAATCTTGTCACGTGCGGAACATAGCAAAAGCTCACAGCAGAATGTAGAGTGACATATTTATTTACAACAATTCTTCATCAATTCATTCAAATTCCTATTTTCTATCAAAGCCATTAGAATGGCTTCACTTATGAAACGTGAAACTAATAAAAATGCAAAGTAACAATTTCTGTGTACTATTTACTATTCCATCAACAGCATCGGCTTTAGCAGGCGATACTGCTCCAACCTCTGCCTCGCGTATTCCATGTAGTCAAAGTCGATATCGTTCACATGCGCCTGCGTTTTTTTAAAAAAATGAACCAAATCCCATGTCACCATTTTTCATTCCCTCTTATGAAACAATCTCACCGAGTTTTTCTCGTATCGAATCTCTTACCGAAATGATTCCCCATAAGCCCCAGAAGAGATGATTTGCCAGAGTGTATCTCTCCACATCATCCAGAAGCTCAGCCACTTCACCGGCACTCGTTTGCTTGCCTGCAAAAAGTTTGATTACGAATAAGTATTTGCGCTAAAACATGGAAGCAACATATTAATTTACCGCGCACAAACCTACCGTTTCTGTTTTATACGACAATTATAATCTTAAAACAGAACATACGCATAAAACTCACACCAAAATCTTAATTCGTATAAAATAAAAATTAAAAGTACAGAAATTGATAAACCCACCTGATGATTCCAGATATACCGAGATAAATCTCCGGCGCTCCTCCAGGTCTTTACATTTGGAATTAAGAAGAAAAAAAAAGTGATCAAAAGGTTCAAAATTTATTTGCCTAATAAATTTGATCTAACTTAACCACATAAAAAAATAAAAAAAATAAAAAAAATCCAGATGCAATTATTACCTGGATACTTTCTATAGTTCAGAACATGAGGCGTATCCGAATGGTAATCTGCCGCCATTTCACAGAAGTGATTCGCGATGTCATATGCGACAGGGTTGTAATTGGCATACTCGTAATCCTATAAAATCGCAGTTCGGTCAATGCGGATTAATTTAAAAGCACCAAACATTGTAGAAACTATAAGAAAGGAGCATATTGGCATGAATTAACCTACAATTAGAGTGATTGCGCGAGTTTCTTCATCCATCATTATGTTACCATACTGCAAATCGTTGTGACAGAACCCGATTTCTTGAGATTTGCGAGTCAACTTGTTCTCCAACATGTTAACTTCCTCGTCAAAACTAGCCATGTTAAAGTCCTTCCTGTCTTGCCTTGAACTCAACGTCTTGGCTGCATTGATCCATACCCTGATGAGACAAAGATTATGTCATAAAACATCTTCAAAAACCGGCTAATTAGAAAAGGCAATTTCAAGAAGAAGAAAAAGACCTTATTGTCTTCCAAAGATTCACTTTTTTAGGGAAAGGCATTTCAAGGGTGTGAAACTCTCTCAGTTTCGCAGCTATAAGAGCAGATGTTTCAGGGTCACGCAGATCAGCAGCTGAAAGTGTCTGCGAAACCGAAGAAAAAGGAATAAGAAAAACCGGGGATTTTTAAAATAGAAGAGAAAACTATAACATACACCAGTACACCAAACCTTGCATCACATGACATCGTCTTATTATTCGATTCGCAGACTCATCGAGATTAAAAGTCTCACTGCTCAATATGCAGATCATAATCATTGATCAACTTCAAGCACATACTTATTTGTTCATTGACAAAACTAAAAAAAAAAACTACTTATATTTATTTATTTAACCCATAAATACTTGTATAAAAACCCATAAAAATCACATCCTTACTTTCTTAAAGAAAAAAAAAAAGAAAAAAAATCATGGCACTTCCCTTTCATAAAAAGAAAGCCAATAAATATTCTACAACAATTCACCACTCATTTTTGTTCTGGAAGTGCCAATGGAACCTTACTATTTCTACCACCACCCAAAAGCAGAAAATAAGTAAAATATCTGGGATATTTGCGGCAGAAGTACGCAAGTTTGTCTGACTTTTCGTACTTCTGCCAAAAATACCCCTAAATATCTCACCCCTTTTGTTCCCATCACATAACCCAAACAAACATCATCAAATCAAGAAAAGAAGCCCTAAAGCTCTACAACAATGGAATCAAAGTAAAGACCATCACAAGCACTACATAGTATGACTTTGACTCGCTCTGTTTCAACATCCTAACTTTCTTGAAGGAAAGAAAACCCATCAAGGATCTATAACATGTCACCTCTCAATTTGATTCAGAAAGTTCCATCTCAAGATCTAATGATCTATAGAAATTGTAACATGCTAATGAACAAAACCTTAAAACCACAATTGGACTCACCCTGGCATGGATGAACTCTTCGATCCTCCCCTCGGCGAAGCGGCCGAGCAGCTGCGGGCCCAGGCCGTGCTTCGAGACGCACTCGAACGTGCGGATTTCGTTCTCTCTGTCGAAGAAGACCTCGACGCCCTTGCCGTAGAGGCGGACGAGCACCTTGCGGGGAAGCCGGCCGTCGGCGGTGGGCCAAGTGATCTGGAAAACCTCGTTGGTCATGGCGCCTTTGAGAGGCACGGCCAGGAGCTTCTCCACGTCTTCGAGGACATCGCCGTAGTAATGGGCAGCGATGACTTTGATCAGCTTCTTCAGGTCCTCGGAGAGAGAGCCTAGCGGAACCTCGTTCGCCTTGATCGCCATTTCGTATCTCAAGATTCAATCTTTCAACAGAATCGGACGAACCCAGATTAGAAACAGTCCAAACAGAATCGAAACGAGAAAATGGGGATTCAAAGAAACAACAAACTTACCCAAATCCAAGAGTAGAGAGATATTGTGATGACGATGATGATCGAAGAGGGTTGAATATATATATATAGAGAGAGATGGGAATAAACAAAATCTCTTGGCCCACCTAAAATGGCAAGTCAAGCGAGAAAACCCAGATTTTTGTTTATTAAATGATCGAGCGAAAACGTGTCGATGATGTTTTCTTGACGCGGGATTTGCAGAGCAGAGCAAAAAGGAGCTGGAAAATCATATATTAATTTCGGTTAATAGCGGCATAAGTACCTGATATTTCAGGTTAAACCTTTTAATATATATATATTTCTCACTAAAATTCAATCTGTTTTTTAAATTAATTTAAAAGTATATTAGACATATTATTACCAAAAGACTCCTTTTTAAAAATGATAGGTGCTTAATATTTTAACTGCACATTTAAATTTTTATTAAATTATTCTTAAAAATTAATATAATTTTAAATAAAAAGTAAAATAGCTAAAATTAAAATCTTCTAGTTTAAAAAAAATTATATTTTTTAAAATAAAATATCAACTACTTATGCCGCTATTATTAATTATTTATATGTACGTTTGAAAAAGATGAGAAGGGGATTCTGATTCTGTTGGTGAAGAAACAATAATTAGAGTTTGATTAAAACTGAAGCTATATTGGGATGCACAAATCGTCGGTCAGTCAGTCAATCCTATCTGTTTTGACTTTTTCTTTTCTATTATTTTCCTCCTCTATATTTTTCTTGAAACAGGCTACGGCTAGTGTAAAAGCACCTAGTAATAAATATTTATAAATATCACTAATATAAGGTTATCCCTCTACATTAAAATGCCCTTTAATTTATTAATTTTTCTATCAATTTTCTCACTGACTAGATCATTTTGTATCATATTAACCCTTAAACTTTATTGTATCAATTTACTCCATAAACTTAAAATTTTGTATCATTTTCCCATTAAATCTTTTTCTATACTAATTGTCTCTCGCCTTTTGTGTCAATTTATCTAATGGTACATTTTTTTGTAGGATGATAATTATTATCCATTAAATTCAAAAGAAAATATCATTTTCAACATTACTGATAAGGAATGTTGAACCAAGAGGGAATGCCGAAAAAGGACTATATTAAGAAAAAATTCAAAAAAAATGAACACATTGTCTTTAATTGTCAAGGTAAGTAACAAAATTATAGACTACGTATTCAAATTTGACAGAAAGCCAAAATAAAAGGGCAAACTTGGGAGGAATGTCAAAAGCAATGAGATTTCAAAATAGATTTTATGAAGAAAAAAGTAGTTAAACAAAATTATATTCAAAATGAGAGACTGGTAAATTATTCCTTACATTTAGACGAATCAGTAAACTTATAAAAGAAGGTCTTTTGATGCAAATTCAACGGTCATTGAAAGGATTAATACACAATGATAAGTCTAGTGGTTAGATTGACACGCAGTGATAAGTTCAAAAAAGGTAAGTTGATACTAAAAAAATTCATGGGGCAACTTGACACAATTTGATATCGAAACTTGAAAAAATATTCTTCAAACTACAACTTTAACGTTTTATGTTCCTCACTTTAATGAATCTAAATAATTATTTATCAATTTATATTTTATCTTATTTTGAACAAAATACCTCTTTCTCTACTTGAATTGAAAAGCTGTCATTTTATACACTTTTTCGCAGAAAATTAGATCTTAAAAAATTAATTATTTATCAATTTAGATTTTACCTTATTTTGGACAAAATACATACTTCTCTACTTGAGTTTGAAAGTTTCTATTATTTAAAAAATTAATTAAAAAGCAAATAAAATAGTATGTAATAGTTAGGCAATATTAAAAATTATTTGGACAATTTTGTCTTAACTTTGATATTTTCGAGTATGATTAATAGTTTTTGGCACAAAGTTTGATAGTTTTGTGAGTACAGTTTAACAGTTTCTCAACTTAGGTAGAGAAAAATATAATTTTGTCAAAAATAATTTTTCCGATTCATTGTACTGAGGAATAGAAAATGTTGAACTTGCAGTAATATATTTTTTTCAAGTTTTCCTATTGATAAGTATAATGGGGCAAACTAATACAAACTGAAAAGCTCAAGGGGTATTAGTGATATTTATAGTTTTATTGATGTGATAAATGAGAAGTGAGAACAATGATGGGACCAACTTAGGTAAGGAATAATTAAAAAAAAAACACTTAGGTGAGGAATATACATCTATAAGAAAATAAATAAGACAATTAATAATGAACAACTCTTATTTCTTAATTTTATCTCTACTTGATCAGCTGAATTATATTATCCTTATTTAGCATCTCTTATATAAATTTATGAATTCAAGTGCTCGAATATCGAGCGAGGGATACGTGGCATCGGTCGGCGGTTCCGATGAATGGAGGCCTCAGTCACGAAAGACACCATTGAATCGAACCTATTTGTCGTGCTAGTTAGCCTCATCCTCCAACAAACTCAATTATTTTCTCTTTCGTTCTTCAATCATCAAGAAAGATCATCAATACTGCGCTCTTAAATTTTTTGAGTTCATAAACTATTTTCTTCATAAATTTTCATCACAAACACACCATTGTCAACACAATGCTAGTCAATTTTTTAGTGCTATGTCAAAATTTGTTATGTTGAACTTAATATTGCTTGTAATTTACTTTTAATAAATGGTAGTGATTTTTCAATAATAATACAAAAAAAAAATAGATAAGATTTTGCTTATAGAAGTAGCTCATGGACCACAATGAAAATGATAGATTACTTAAAATATATATTATTGTTTTTATTTTTTTGATTTGGCAGACACACGTGCCACATGGATACTCATTATCCATTTTTTCTTAACAATAACACCTATTAATTATACTGTCCAAAAAAAAAACACCTATTAGTTATATCCTAAAAAACACCTATTAATTTAGGAATAATAGCGGCAAAAGTGGTCAAAGTTAGGCCAAGTGTGCAAATAAGTGGCCAAACTGATTTAATATCGGCATAAGTAGTCAAAGTTTACCAAACCGTGGACAGTACAAATTCCATCCATTTCATGTCAACGCCGTTAGCCACGTCATTTCCACAAGTGTTGAGCTTTGGCCACTTATTTGCACACTCAGTCAAACTTTAGCCACTTTTGCCGCTATTATCCCTTTTTTTTACGTTCCAAAGTATTTTTTAGGGTTTATCTAGATATTTTTTGTTATTTTTTTCTTTTTTTAAGATTTGACTACAACTTTTTCCGAAAGAATTGATTCCGTTTTTAAAATTTAGAACGCTGAATATCACTCTCAATTTTGAAAACATTAAAATGTGTTATCGGTTTCACATGTAATTTACGATCATAGGATTTGACATAAAACGTCTATATACTTAATTGTTAGGGACCATTAGATTTTTTAAAGAAATAAGTACGAAATACCCATTTAGCCACAAGTTTTTTTTTTATTACTCATTGTGTGTATTAAAATGAACTAAAATATGTATGTTATAATACGTTTGTACAAAATAAAAATTTCGTTAATAATGTTGGCCTAACATTGTAAGTTAGAGTCGAGACTAAAATCGAGACTTTGTAATATTATTTTATTGAGATATATTTAATTGTTAGAGACCCGAAAGTTTGTTTAAGGAAATACCCATTTAGCCACAATATATTTTAATTTTTTTTTACTCATTATGTGTATTAAAATGTACCCAAATGGGTAGTGTTTTAAAAACTTTGTAAAAAAATGATAATCTCGTTAATAATTTTGGCCTCATTGTTAGTTAGAGCCGGGCTAAATCGAGACTTAGTAATATTATTTTATTGAGATTATTAATTTAAATGAAATTTTACTGAACGAAGTAGTCTTTCGGTCTATAATGCCAAGGCTTCGTGGTTAATAGTTTGGCACACCAAGATACCATAGTTTTAAAAAAGTAAAAAATTTAACAGTAGCATCAATGATTTGATATGGGTTTTGAGATTAGTTAAAGTGACTAATACCTTCTTGTTCTATTTCTTGTTCTGTAAGATGGTTTTCTTTTTATTTTTTCTATTTCGACCCCTAAATCATGATCAGGTAATTTGTACAGGGCCGAGAACCTCAAAAATGTGTTAGTACTGTCTATCCCGTACCCTGGTGAACCAAACAGAGCGTAAGTCTTCCAAGCATGGACAGGCTAAACTAATCACTAGTAACCCTTACATTTTGCGCAAAGTTAACAAAAATGGTTTTTTTCGTAAATTATGTGTGGTGATTTCAAATGACTAAGTTCATAAAAGCATGGTACAATAAAATTTCGTAAAATTAATAATATTAATAAAATAAAATAATGGTCACTAACAATTAAATATATAGAGGTTTTATGTCAAATCCTATGATCGTAAATTACATATGAAACCGATAACACATTTTAATGTTTTCAAAATTAAGAGTGATATTCAGCGTTCTAAATTTAAAAACGGGATCAGTTCTTTCGGAAATCAAGTTTTAGTCAAATCTTAAGAAAAAGAAAAAATATTTAGATAAACCCTAAAAATACTTTGGAACGCAAAAAAAATAAGGGATAATAGCGGCAAAAGTGGCTAAAGTTAGGCCGAGTGTGCAAATAAGTGGCCAAAGCTCAACACTTGTGGAAATGACGTGGCTAACGGTGTTGATATGAAATGGATGGAATTTGTACTGTCCACGGTTTGGTAAACTTTGGCTACTTATGCCGATATTAAATCGGTTTGACTACTTTTTTGCACACTTAGTCTAACTTTAACCACTTTTGCCGCTATTATCCCTTAATTTAAATGTTTATTGTGTGTTCCTCAACAAGAAAAATGCGTAGTCAACATGTTTGATAGGGACGAGATAATTAAAAAAAGAAAAATCGATTTTGATTATGTCGGCAAGTTCTGGTCATCAACAAACTCATAATTTATGTCTCATTAAGTAATAAAACATTCCTTAAAAAAAGAAAATAGTAATAAAACATTTCTTTGAAGTTTACACTCATAATTTCACTATTATGTTAGGGTGCTAGTGCTACAGTGTCATAGCACTCCACTAGTTTGTTAATATTTTTTTATTTTATTAATCAAATATAATAATAATAATAATAATAGTAATAATAATAAATGTACTTTTTTAAATGGATTTTATTGTTATTAGTAGTAGAAAATAATACTAATAATAATAATCCACCAGAAAAGTGTAATTTCAAGAAGAGAAAAAAAAAAGAGTTATGGTGGGAAAACCTTTAATTTTTGTTGTGGATATTTAGTATTTACCATATAAAACTTAAAGTTTATGATTTTTTTTTATTGAGCGATATAAATATAAAAAACTAAATTTCATCATAATTTAGTAAAAGTTACCCTTTTTTCTTCGCATATAAACCTCAAATAGTGTTGTTTGTTAGTTTCTTTCATCCACACAAACATAAAGTTGTTAGACTTAGAGCAACTCTAATGGAGCTTGAAATTCTTCTATTTTAAAGTTATTGCTCCAGTTAAGCTTCAAAACTAACTCTAAAATAGAGTTGTGAACAGTGCAGCGCTACATGTAGCGTTACATTGATCATCACACTATAATTTATTTATTTTTACTTTTTAATCTTTTAAAATTTAAAATTTATATAAATATCTAAAATTATTCAATATTTACCCTGAATATTATATATAAATAGTAATTATTTGTCTCAAAGACCTATTTACTAGAGGCACGTGTTTTTAACTTATATAAATGTATTACTTCACACAATTAAAAGACAACGATGATAATTGTTGTGTATTTGTATTTATATATATTGTGTATTTTTATTTTATTTGATATTTATTTATATTTGTAATTCATTTATAGAGAAATATTTTACTCATTACCATAATTCTTCTAAGTTGTCTTATTAGTAATAAAAGTAAATAAATATAGGGTATATGTGTAAATAAGAGATAACTAAGATAAAAATAGAGTGAGAAATATAATTTGGTTGGAGATAAATTTCAATTTCTGAAAAATAGAGTAGAGAATAGAGTGATCGATTGGAGATGACATTAGTAACTTCAAACATAAATCTTGATTTAGTTTTTTTCTTTTATCTTTAAAGATATTTGATTTTATAAATCAAATTTATAATAACAAAATATGTGCTTTTTGATTAATCTGAGTGCTATAAGTAGTAGTACTTGTAGTACTAGGAAATATAAATAATACTAACAGTCCGCCAAAAAAAGTGCAATTTAAGAAAAAATGATTGGAAATAAAATTAAATCTCTTAACTATTACAAACTTTTGCAATATAAATAAGTTTACCAAAATCAGGAGAAAATAAATTTTTTTTTTCACGGTATAAAGAGTCAAATTTATACGCTCTAATGAGCCTAATATTGATAACAGTAAATTGAAAAAGATCCAATTATACAGTTAAACTCTGATTTTTGGTCTAGATTCTATTAAAATTAAAAGATACCCCTTAATTTTGTGGCTCAGAATCAGAATATCACCTATCTAAAGGAGTACTACTTTATTTTATGTTATGTTTGAATCAATTATTTCAACCAGAAAAGGGAACAAGGATTATATTAACTATGCTAATTTGACTTTTCTCCTATGAAAAAAGATTGGAATCTCTTTTAAAAGTAAGCCTAAATTTCACACTAGTATAGGAATATATTAAGTTTTTGTTACTTTTGCGCTGTTTTCAGAATGTCGTTATCAATAAAATATCTATGATTTGATTTTACGTGTATATTAACAAGTAAATCTATAAGTATTTAAATATTAATACGATTTCTACTCATAAAATTCCACGAGTATATCGATTAAGTAAAAAAAAAAATGTTTGGAGAGAGTAAGAGAATCAATAATTAATAAGGTTTTAATTTCTTCGGAATTTTTTTATATCTTTAATATTTATTTTTGATAAAAATATTCTCTCAAATTTCAAAAACAACTATAGCATAACCTTGGTGTATGGTTTAGCAATTTTATTCTTGGTCTTCTTATACTTTTTAATTAATTATTTAAATAATAGAAATATATTTTGATGAAAAACGAAACAAGACACAGTATGAAAAAAAAAATTGTTAATAAAAAGTCATTTTGATTTTATAAAATTAAATTTTTTAGAGGGTATAAAAAAAACTCAAATAGAATTTGAGGGTTTACTTTAATTGTTTTTAAATTTGAGGGTATATTTATGCTAAAAACAAAAATTAAGGGTATAAAAAAAAAGAATTATATTTTTTTTCAAACTGAGGTGTGGAAGTCTAATGGATGTCACATGTTTGTTCACTTATTAAAGACATCTCCAACCGACCACTTTATTTCTCTCTTTATTTTTATATCTTTTATTTCTTATTTATACTTATACAATTATACCTCTATGTTTTTTATTAATCATATAACTTAGAAGAATTATGATAATAAATAAAATATTACTCTATGAATACCCGTCAAATAAAAAAAATTACAATACAAAAAATAAATACAACACAACACAATTAAAATAAAGTAAAATAAAATAAAATAAAATAAAGTAAAACACAGCTCAATTAATTTATTAACGGTGGACAAGCAAAATACTAAATAGGCATGCATGACAATAATGGATTATGAACCACCTCTCTTTTTCTGCAATGCAAATGTGATCATTGTCTTTTAAATTATGTAAAATAATATATTATTATAAGAAAATATTTTATTTCCTATTAAAAATATTTTTTAAGAAAAATAATCATTCTTTATAGATAAAATATCTGAGTATAAATATGAGATAATTTCAACTGTAAATATTTATGTAAGCTTTAACGTTTTGAGAGAGACTAAAAACAAAAAACTATCATAAAAAACAAACAAACAGAGCAGCGCAAAAAAACTTTGGAACCAAACCTCCCATTTGACAAAACTTTAGAAACTTATGCCGCCTGGCCTCTGCGTATCTTTCTTCCTCTCTGATTGAATCCTCACCTCAGCGATAATGGCTGCAATGCCGAGAATCTCGAAAGCCCATCGAATCCTCTTCAAGTTGCCCATCAACCCAAACGCTCTTCTCTTCGCCAAACCACGCTTCTTCTCGGCGGTCGCCATTAACGCCCCTCGCCTCTCCTCCGAGCAAACCCAGCTCGCCGACGCCCTCGTCTCCGTCTTCACCGCACGCCCCTTCTCGCCGCTGAACCCCGAGCTGAAGCGCCTCGCTCCGTTCCTGACGACCAAACTCGTGGAGTCCGCGTTGACTCGCTTCAAGAACTGGAAAACCGCTCACTCCTTCTTCACCTGGGCTTCCTCTCAACAAGGGTATTGGCACAACTGTTACACTTACAATGCCATGGCTTCGATCCTATCAGGTGCTCGACAAAATGCCGCGCTGAGCGCGCTGGCCTCCGAGCTCGTCGATTCGAGCTCCTCGATGACTCCCGGTGGGTTGGGCTTTTTCCTCAGGCGTCTGGGTGACTTGGGGTTGGTTGAGGAAGCCAATGCCGTCTTTGATCAAGTTAAGAACAAGCGTCTCTGCGTTCCGAATGATTATACTTATGCTTGTTTGTTGGAGGTCTTGTCGAGGTGCGGCTCGATCGAGCTTCTCGAAACGAGGTTCAGCGAAATGAAGGATTCGGGTTTGGAGATGAGTAAGTACAGTTTAACGCCATTGTTGCGGGGTTATTGCTTAATGGGCAAGTTTGAAGAGGCATTGAAAGTTTTCGATGAAATGAATGAGAGAGGTTGGGCTGATGCCCATGTTTTTTCCGTTCTTATCGTGTGTTTTAGCAAGGCCGGGAAATTGGAGAAGGCGTTTGAGTGGATCGAACGAATGGAGGAGCGCGGTTTTCAGTTAAACGCGTTGACGTATCATGTTTTGATCAATGGGTTCGTAAAAGAGAGCAGGTTCGAAATGGCCCTTCAACTGTTTGCGAAAATGCGAAGTTTGGGCTTCAGCGTCAATGTCTCTCTCTTCGATGTTTTGATCGGAGGACTTTGTAAGAACAAAGAGCTCGAGAAAGCCCTTTGTTTGTTTAAAGAAATGAAAGCTTTGGGAATTCGCCCGGATGCTGGGATCATCGGGAAGCTTGTTTCTTGCTGTTCGTCTGAAGGGGAAATGATCGGGTTGCTTGACGAAAAGGAACAAGATATGGATAGAGAAGAGCTCATACTGCTTTACAATGCTGTGCTCAATGGTCTTGTCAACTTGGGCTCAGTTGATAAAGCTCACACCTTGCTTTGCTCGATGATTGACGGTGAATATAGTCTTGCTTCCGATGTGAATAGTCTTCTGAAGGTAAACGATGCCCGTGTCACTTCTTCTTTTCGACAAGTTATAAATTGTCTACTGAAGGTAAACAAGGTGGACATGGCCTTAAAGCTCTTCAAGGATATGATCCATATCGGCTGCAAACCGGGTAGGCTGATCTGCAATAATTTGATCAATACACTATGTAATTCAGATAGATTGGAAGAAAGTTATGAGATCATGGCAGAGATGAAAAATTCTGGACTCGAGCCGACAGAATTCATTTACAATTCTTTGTATTGGTGTCTTTGTCAAAGACGGGACGTGGAAAAAGCCCTCGACATGGTGAAAACAATGCGTAAGTACGGACACAAACCGTGGATAAAGCACACTTCATTATTCGTTGAGCAATTGTGCGAAAACGGGAAGGTACATCAAGCTTGTAGCTTTTTAGATAACATGCTTCAAGAAGGTTTCATGCCCAACATAGTTTCGTACTCCGCTCTATTGAACAGCTTGGTAAAGGCCGGAGAAGTAGACCCCGCTTTGAGCTTATTCAGAACCATTTGCGATCAAGGCTGTTCTCCCGATGTGATTGCCTACAACATATTAATAAATGGGCTTTGCAAGGCCCAAAGAGTGTCCGAAGCAGAGGAATTAGCCGAGGAGATGCTAGCTAAGGGGCTCGCTCCATCGGTGGTCACGTACAATCTGCTCATATCCGGATGGTGCAGAGACGGTGATACCCCTCGAGCCATGCTTTGCCTCTCCAAGATGTACGACGAGAAAACAGACCCGAGCGTAATTACATACACTACGTTAATAGACGGGCTGTGCTCCGTGGGAAAACCCGATGACGCCCTTACGCTCTTCGATGGCATGGAGAGTAAAGGCTGTGCTCCGAACAGAATCACTTTCATGGCTCTTATCAGCGGTCTTTGCAAGTGCCGGAGTCCCGACACCGCTCTCTCCTATCTTCGAGTGATGGAGAAACGGGAAATGGTTCCCGAAAATTTCGTGTACGTACTGTTACTAAGTGCTTTTCTATCGGAGTCAAATCTGCCAATGGCGTTCGAGATTTTCAAAGAGATTGTTGACAGAGGAAGTATTCCGAACCAAACGGACAAGAATTATGTGGTAGTAAAGGATGCGATTCGTCGTTTTTTAGCTGACGAGAGGACTTCCGCAAGTGTTAAAGCGCTCGTCAATCAGGAAAGCTTGAATAACCTGTGAAATAAGTTAGATCCAAAAGTAAGAGTTTCTAATTTCCGTTTGTATGTAGTTAATTGTAAATCTATTTATTCCGAAAGGCAATTTCTCATGCTAAAAATATATAAGAAATACATCTTATCTAAGAAATACTATTGCTAATTTTATACAATGTCATAAACATACAGGCCGTGTTTTATTGCTTGGAGTATTTCCGGCGTGTACGGTTGTCCGAGTATACGGGTACGATTAGACCGCTTGTTCTTAAAATTCAAGAAAACGGATCTCTTGAATTATGTCTCATTCGTAGAATCCATTATTTTTATTGCACTTTAATACCTAATATTAGAATTTCACATTAATTTGTTTTAGTTTTAGACTTCATTGTCTTTTTAAAAATGTTTTAGATGAATTCTATTTGTTAAAAAAACATAACAGTATTAACTTTTACATTAACAATTTTAATTAATTCTAAAAACTTATAACTGTTCAAGGTTTGGATTTAACTCTGAAAATATTTATGAAAAAAAATAATAATCTCAACTTAAATCAAAATTTTAACATTGTAGTAACCTCTATTATTATATTTAACCTTAAATATTTAAATCTCAAAATTCGAAGTATGAGATATTCTCGTTCATTGTTAATTCGTCCTTTTGGCTGATTTGTTCCACGTATGTATGAGTATTTGACTAATGATTGTGCACTGCATGGCAATATTTATAAAATATTATTTGGACTACTCAGATTGTGATAAGCTAAATCTACACTCAAAGTATTAAATATACACCTTATCTGTATTGGTGTAATAGTCTAATATAAGTTAAATAAAATACAAAGTCTATGATGATTGATCAAAAGCCAATAATAATGTCAAGGTCTTATACTTAATCAAAAAATTTAGATGACTAATGACTAATAAAAACGACATAATGTTTATTACTCTTAATAATTTGTCAACATCTAATTATTAATATTTTTAAATCATATTGTATCAAAATATTTTTTTTATAAATAGTTTGTATATAACAAAGTAAAAACATCTTCTTTTTTTTATTATTATTATTTTATTATTCCACAAGTGAAAATCTTCACTTGATCAAAAAGAAAAGAAAAAAAGCAAGAGACGTATTTTACTTGTTTAAAAATTTAGGGTTTTTTTTAGTCATATAGACTTGTCAATAAATAGGAAAAAGTAGGATCTGTCACATTTTGAATCAGTCGTTTTCATTGGTATATCTTTCTTTCAATAATGTTGAATAGGTATATTTGCAATGTAAAATCAATTTATTAAATCTAATCGTAAGATAAGAATATTGGTAGAAATTGAAAATGATGAACCACATATTGACATAGTCAATTGAAAAAGATCCATTCATCTTAAGAAATTAGAATATGTACTAAAATTATTTAAGTTACACAGTTAAGCTCTTAATTTTTCTCTAGATTCTATTCAAATAAAAAAAGTCCTTATAGCCATTTCTATCCTCTAAAAGTAAGTTTAATTTCAACTACTATAATATATACGAAAAATAAAATGGAATCTCTTACCTTTTTTTGTTACTATTGCTACCAAGCTTAAAATGTCATCACTGATAAAATATTAATGGTTAAATTTTACCAGTATAGTATACAGAAATTATAATTATTAAATATCAATATCGATGTACTTTTTATGTATACCGATAAACAACAAATATTTGAAGAACAATGGATTTTGACTGAAAGCGAAACCTAATGCCAAAGCGACGAGTCTCGCTCATTTTATCGCTTTTGTCCGGCATATTGTTGCGGGTTTTTAGTTACAAGCGACCAACGGATCCATCAATCATAAAAGGAAATAGTCGAAAAATGAACGATCTCAAAATTGGGCATATACCGACGGCAAATTCAAGTTGGCATTTAGCAACACAAACATTTCTTTTGCACTTGATTAACAATCATGTTTATCTTAAGCTTTAAATAACACGGAATTATTTTCTTACATCTTTATTTGTGAATGACTAACAAGTCTATCATGCTTTTCTTTTCCTAAAATGCGATAGCAATGTATCACAAGTTATTCAGAAATGTACAACCACCAAAAGAGTGCAAATAATTCTATCTAACAAAATAAGAAAACTATTTTCAGATTAGATAACGTGACTGATAATCTTGAATTTACACGTGGAATAATAGCTCTAAAATAAGAAAGTAAATTAGAATTTATAATTTTGTATGTGACAATTTTTGCACCACTTTCTTTTTTCTTTTTAGCGGGATTTTTTTGTGCACCACTTTCGTCATTGTACTGTGATGAAAACAATGTTAAATTTTATTGTTAGAGATCAGTCATAATCAACCTCCACCACGTATAGAACTTGCCATTTTGATGATACAAAAAAGATGATGAAAAATGTGCACTAGAAACTCTTTCTTCTCAAGTTATTTAAGTTCTAATATGAACTAAAAAAAAGAAAGTTATGGAATCGTGAATGAACTTATTTCGGGTTTCCCCCCTAAAAGTATAGGTAGTTCTAATGTTTTCTGGGTTTATCTTTGTCCTGGGTATTCAGTTACTCATCGGCAAACTATAACGGTTTAGTTTACCGTGCGTTTTCTGCCGACACTAGCCAAATGTCGGTTTGTTAATGACGTCTTGAACATTACGTTCAAAGTACAAAAATCATTATAAGTTATTTGAAAGTATTAACTTTTTTTATAATAAGAAAAGGTTTGTCAATAATACAATGACACAACTAAGAGGTTTCCCAATCTGCAATAACCCACATCCGTTTTCGGAAAATTAAAATACGCGGAACCACTTATTAAACTCCGGGGAAGAATGCTTAAATAGCTTGAGATGATTAAAAAAAACGACATGAATACAATAATAAGTAAAACCAAAAGGAAATGAGAGATTACCTCCACATTCAGAAATTATTTTTGGACAAGAAAAAAAAATATTTGGGATAGTAATTACATAGCAAAACTAATGAAATTCTGTAAGAAACAGCTTCTTGAATTGTAACATCTCTATGTATATATTCTAATAATAATGGCACACAAGCAAAACTCTCAGAAAAGCCCTTCACGTGACATTTGCACATTGAAGCTTGAAAAACACATAATGTATGAACAGTACCTGCTTCATCAAATCCTGTATGATTCCAACCGAAAAGATTACCGAGATTCTAGTTGACTGATAAACCAAAAATGCATCTTTGATTCCATCTTGTGATAGCATAATTTCAGAACTGAAGAAGCACCATCGACCTGCAAGAAGAAGAAGAAGTTCCATTGGAAGCCCTAAAAAGGAAGTGTAGAATTATATAAGAGATGCGGCACCTGAAACAATCTTCAATCAAGATCTTCTTGTCTGGGCTCCGCTCCAGCGTTCCGATTGCCTCTGTAACCCGCGTTCGTTTCGTCATCATTGTCACCGGCGCCAGAGTCGCTCGTCTCAGCAGTCGAAGTAAAACCCCTGAACAAACGCGGCAATGAGATCGTAAACCTCCGCTCCACGGTTCGCTGCGCCTCAGAATTATCTCCAGAAGCGATCCCACTTCCACCACCATCACCTGAGGCATTAGACACAGTTTGACTTTGACCTTGACCCTGACCCTGACCCTGACCCTGACTTTCGGTGTTTGGGGGCCCACGAGCCCGCTGCTCGTACTCAGGATCATCCGTCGGGAGCTCGTGGCGACACACTGGGCAAGAATTATGCAACTCCAACCAAGGCAAGATGCAATCCGAATGGTAAATATGTTTGCAGGGCATAAGCTTAGCCTCCTCGTCGAGGTCAAACATGTCTTTGCACACAGCACACTGTGAAGAATCCGAATTCAAAAGCTCCTCTGTAATTTTTATAACAGGGAGCGCCGCCACAGCAAATTTCGATGCCGGAGGTGTACCGTAACGATTTGGGTCGTTCTCCGCTAGCTGTTGGATCAGTTGCTCCAGGCCCGGTCCAAAGAAGTAGTCTCCTAGGTTATGATTGTTAGGGAAACGAAACCCAGAAGGGTCCCCACCAGCATTGTTATCAATCACAAACTGAATATCTGCCCCATTTGCCCTCATGGTCTGCAGGTAGGTCTGAAGGAACGCAAACGGGTTATACGCGTCGGGTTCCTGAAAATTACGGTTCGGTCCTCCACCGCCTAAGAGGGCTGAGAGTTGGTCATCGATAGCCAAACCTCCACCGCGACCCGATGAGGTTGCAGAGGTTAATAAAAAGGGAAAACCGCCGAAGGGGTTTGACTCGGGCGGAAAAGAGAGCATTGAAGCGGGGCCTGGAGTATCAGTCGGGCTGGGATTTTCCATCTCCTCGATGAAGTCATCATTGCAAAGTGGACAGCGTAGATTAGACGACGGCACTATACTTATTGTGCAGTTGCACGGATGGCAGAAGTACAGTTGAGGTGCGTCATTACTGGCACCGCTGCTTCCAGAAAACGACATGACAAGCCCGAGAATACGTGGAGCTTCTAACAAGTACTAGCAGTAAATGAAGTTTGGTACCAGAAACTCTAGAGATTACTAAGCTGCTAAAACGACAGTGTTCCAATCCAGTAATTCTTCACCTACAAGGGTAAAGTAAACACAATTAATTGTTTAGATATCACCAATGTTCACACAATTAATTGTTTATATTCATCAATATTCACACGATTATCTCAAACAAAGTTAATAAAATGACATGCCAAGCAGCTGTTTGCATAAAATACATTTTAATCAACTAAAATTCTAATACAAACTAAACTGAGCACATGAAACTAAGTGTATCAGCTTCCATACAAGACAAGCCACTACGCGTAGGTAATATTCACAAATCGAGCTAGTCTTCTTCGGCCAGGTCAAAATAAAAATAAAAAAATAAAAAATAAAAATTGAATGAACATATGCTTCAACTCAAAACAGTCACTCTTTTTGCGACCAACTAAGAGACCTAAATGGATTCCTTAATTCCTTTGAATAAAAAGATAACAGCTACTTCTATCATTGTCTGGATAATTTCAAAGAAATCGGCCCTCTTCCGGAGCTCGTAGTCGAAGTAGTCGCAACACGACGCTCTTTCCAAAAGCTTTTCAATTGGCTCTAACTTTTAGCTACTGAAATTCTTGCTGGTATTGATCGCATTAGATCATTAGACTGATCTTAAAACTGGCAAGAAAAGAAAGTAAAACCTCCGAAAAAAACGAGATTTTAAAAATAATGCCCTAAATTTTCTAGCGACCCAGATTACTCTGTGATACGAACATTCTCCTTATGGTTTGATTACTACCCCAATCCAGAAACCACAAAATCTCAAGCATAGAATATCAACACAATATAACTCCTCGGATTTAGAACGGATATTCTTCGCGAAAATTACACAAACAAACTGAGAAATTAAATTAGAGACAAAGGCTAGCAATCAGGGCTAGGGTTGGCCGATGAACAAGCCAACAACTGCATCGGAAGCGATTTCAACACAGAAACACAAAAATCGAATGTACTAATCCGACATCAGATTCGTCGCGACGAAGAACCTAGAAGCAATCGATCGCCATAAAACCTAGATGGATGATGATGATGAAATCAAGAGAGAGACGGAGAAGACGAACCTGAGCTCAATCGGTGCCAATCACGCCATTAACAGGTCGACGAAGAAAATCGGAGAGAGAAGAGAGAAGGAATCATCAGAATGAAATCTAGAGAGAGAGAGAGTTTTGGTTGAGAGCGGAACGGAGCCATGGCTGCCTGTTAACAGGGTGATATACGTGGATTATCGTAGGCCGTTGGATGAGAAACGAGGTGTATTCGAGAATGATCGGACGGTCATAACCTCGCAGCTGGACACAGTTGGTTTTAAATTGTTCATTTTAGGTGCCTTACAAATTTAACAAGTTTAGAATTAAATTAGGGTTAATGACGGCGAAAATACTTAAAGTTTGGTAAAAAAACTCCTTGAGTACCTAAAGTTTAAAAGTGGTGGCAAAAATACCCAAAATCACATTTGGGGAGTTGACCACTTCATTCTTGTAACGCCATTAACTTAACCATTAACTCTGGCCACGTGAAAAAATCTGTTTCGTTAAGTGTAATCATTAGGGGTTCAATTAGCTATATTAAATAGTATTATTTAGGGGTTTCATTCGATGTTTTTCGTATACGAGGCTGATGTGGGCTCGTCAACGTGGAAAAAATTGTTCAGTCGGTAACTCATGTTTGTCCGCGTGGTCAGAGTTAACAGGTAAATTAACGGTGTTACGAGATTGGAGTGGTCAACTCCCCAAATATGACTTTAGGTATTTTTACCATCATTTTTAAACTTTAAGTACCTAAGGGGTTCTTTGACCAAACTTTGAATATTTTTGCCATCATTAACCCATTAAATTAAGAGCATATCTTATGAAAATATACCAATTAAATAGTAATATTATTGAATTTAAATTTTCATTTAAAGTCCTCATTAAGTTATATTTTAGAAAGGGTTAATTGCGGTAAAAGTACCCGACCTTTGCCTATATGTTTCATCGTGTACTTAAACTATAAAACGATAGGTGAAAGTACCCAACATGACTGTTATGTTGCAGACCAATAAATTTCGTTTAACATCGTCAACATTTCTAGGGTTTCTTTTAGAGATTTCAAGGGTTTTTTAGGGTACTTTCAAAAAAAAAAAAAAACCCTAAATTTTGTTGGTCTGCAAAATAAACAGCAACGCTAAGTACTTTCACCTACATTTTAAACTTTAGGTACACGACGGAGTATATGGGCAAAGGTTGAATATTTTTACCGCAATTAACCCTTTTAGAAATGGAATAAGATTTTGAATTTCATATAATTTTGTTAAATTAATACTCGATAAATAGTAACTTTGATTAAATTATATATTTATGCAGGTGCTAATGTGTTACTTGTTGACGTGGTTTCCCACGTCAATCAGTCAAGTGTGACTTGTGAGCGTATGATATTTTTGAATAAGACAATTTGGTGGAATTCGATCTCTCACGTTGCAAGTTCTCGATTCACTCACGATATATGTATATATATATATATATATATATAAGCAATATAAATGAGACGAGGGATTTTTTATAGAGGTTCGTCCCAAGGCGGTAGTTGACTACTTCCTCTGTTAGTTTATTGCGACAATAGACATAGACGGATAGCTACAGACAGCAAAATCACGCCTAAAGATGGAAATTAATAGGAGAGAGGGAAAGAATACAACAAAATCTCAAAGTGAGCAAAAATGACGGGTATAAGCTTTCGATGTATTCTCTCAAAGTTGTAAGTATACGCGTGTGTTGATCTGAGCTTGAGCTTGGTATTTCTAGGCTTCAATTCTTCTCGTTGGTCTTCCAGGAATCATGGGTCTTCTCTCTGCGCTGACCGGGCTGAATGGACGATCTTGCTACACGTGTCCCGCGACTTCGTTCTCGTCGTCGTGTTTGAATTATGCCTGTTGGAGGCTTGATTCCGTGCTCCTGGTCTTGCTTGGATTTGAAGTGGGATGCCGGGTAGAGAATATGACAATTCTACCCTCGCTTTTTTGGATTGATGTCGAATGGATATTAAGCCTTTGGGCTCTTTGGGCCGAGTGGCCTTGTATCCGTTGGCTTTGGTCTGATTGAGAACTTCTCTGGGCTTCTCAATTGGGCTTTTGTGAATATCGGTTTATCTCTTTAAAGCCTTTTGTATTTGTTTGTAAATTTAATTAATTCACAACTTTAGCACTTTTTGTCATATTAATGACGAATTTGTACATCAACATTACTTGACTGGATCCGGAAGTCGATCCATGCTTTTTACGTGTTCTATGTATTTTTTTTAGGCAAAGAAAAGTTAGTGATTCCCACTACATAATGAGATTTATTTTTCTAAAAATACTATAATTCGCCTCCTTTACGAATTTGAGGTTCATTAGCGACAACTTCCACATATTTAATGAGATAATCGCAAATTTCATAGCACTTTGTTCAACGGTAAATTAAAATTTCGTAAACTAAAATTTTATTTAGATTTAAATTCATATCTAAGAAAAAATAAATAGAATTAATTAGTTGCCATGTGACCGTCAGCTAGACGTCACATGGAATTGACTTAGATGGGGAAAACGAGACGGGAGTGACAAAACGAGAGTTTGACGACATTACCCGCGACCCAAAAAAATATAGGAAATTATACGAAATGCATATACTTGTGTCAAACCTTTTAAGAAATGTCTATATGTACAAAATGCATATACTTAGCGCTATAATTGCATATTTACGCCGCTAATAATCCTTATATATAATACATATAAGTATATAACAATGTATCGTCTTCCATTACATGCCGCGAATCTGCGATTCCTAAACAAATTAGCTCTGTCATCAGTTATGGTAGGCTTCGAAACTTAGAAACTACTCAATCATCGACTCGAATGCTTGATCTTGCTCTGTTTTTCTGATAAATCCTAATGTGGGGTTTTGCTTTGTACTTGTCGTTTGGCTAAATGCAGATGCGTTGAGGTGGGTCTGACATGGACGCGAAGATGGGTTTTGCTTCAGTTTCAATGGACAATGACAAGAATGTCGATTTCTTACGCGATTTCTCTGGTCAGTTGTGCGAATTATGATGTCATATTTTATTATTTTTGGAGTTTCATGTTTCAGAACATTGAAAATGGATGTTATCGTTGATTAATCCGAGAAAGAAATGCTATTTCTGGACATAGAAATAGCAGTTTGATCAGTTTCAGTCATGTACTTGTTAGAGCTCGGGTCCGGTCCATTTTCGCCCATTTTTATTGAATATTTTGGTGTTTATGTTGTCATTTAAGAACAGTGATCCGCGTTTTTATTCATGTTTGGATGATGAGACTGAATATGAGTTCTGGTTTCTATCAGATGGCAGTGTAGCTGGAGGTCTTGCTGGTGTAATTGCGGAAGCGGTTTTGTACCCGATCGACACGATAAAAACCCGATTACAGGCAAGGCTATTAGTACTACAAATTTCACAATTATCTGCATAACAGTAGACTTTACATTTGACTACAGTTTTGCTTAATCGCTTTATGTACAAATTCTCTGTTGAATATCTTGATTTTTAGTATGAAATTTCCTTGCTTTCTAGGATTTATATCCATAGTCCAATGTAGTGACTGATCTTGGCATAACTTGTCATGAACAAGTTTTTGTTGACGATATTTTTCAAGCGTGCTTATGCTCTATGAATCTGTGAATCCATTCTAGGCGGCTCACGGTGGAGGGAGAGTTGACTTTAAGGATCTGTACTGTGGGTTGACCGGAAATCTTGTTGGTTCCTTGCCGTGGGTAGATTTTTTCTCGGATTATGGATTCTCTCCTATGTCCTATACGATTACCGGATAGTTTATTCGTGCAACAATATATATATATATAAGAGACTGTTACTTCGAGAACACGGTCAAAGCTCTCTAAATAATCAATTGACAAACTGAATAATTGAACATAATAAAAGACTTAAAAACAATATAAACAGATAAACCAAAATGACTTCCTTGCCCTTCCTTCGTTGGCATGTAACTAGCGTAGGATTATCGAGTTATTCATCTTATTGTATTTTTCTCAAGTAAACGCAATTATGAACAAATACAATGATACGCTGATTCTCTCTCTGGAGATGTTTTTGGTGTTTCTTCTTCATATTCCTACCAATCTTTATTAGTCTCGAGCTGTTTCTTTCTCGGATACTTATGGCCTCAATAGAGTCGCTTTGTTCTTCACAGGGCTTCTGCTATATGCGTAGGCGTGTATGAACCGGCAAAGCAAATATTATTAACTTCATTGCCTGAAAAGCTTAGTGCTATAGCTCATCTGGTATGTTCTCATACAGGATATTTAATGAAATATCTATATATAAAATCTCCCGGTCCTGGATTCTTTGATGTTTCTTTACCACGGTTATTCAACTAGAACTATTTGGAAAATTGTCAGACCCATTATTTTATTAGTGTTTTGACATTTTACCTACTGTAGAGGTATCTTAGTCATTTCATGTTGAAGGGTTTGTTTGGGTTTCGACGGGTTTTATTATGTTTTGTTAAACTGAGAATTTCATTTCAAGACGTCTAGTTGAGAGTTTTCGCCTTACTCTCGAAGGAAAGATGTTTCGTGACATTTATTTGATTATATAGAATATTCGGGAATTAGCATTTTGGTTAATCCCTGTTGGTCAACTACTTTATTTTCGGGATCTTTTGGTTCCTAGAAAAATCTGATCTCCGAGTTTTTGACCAAGAGGAAAGCGTCTGAAAGGAGCTTATTAACTATTATTTTATTCTAATATTTATATCTGTGTAGTGTATGCCTATGCATTGTCTAGTTTATATCTGTGGCATTTGATTAAGTGAGGATTTTTTTTTTCTTTCTTTTGAACACTTTTCATGTACTTCGACATCGAAGTAACACGACACGATTCCTCTTGTTATGCATAATTAATCTTTCATTTTTACCTTCGGGGAATTTTACAGGCTGCGGGCTTTATAGGAGGAGCTGCTTCGTCCCTCATCCGAGTGCCAACCGAGGTAGTTGAAAATACTCGTTGCCATAGTTTTTTGCTTCCACGATCTCAAAGTATGTTTTTCTTTTCTTTTTTGCTTCATAATTTTTTAATTTTCATTAATTCCTTTTCTAGGTTATAAAGCAACGGATGCAAACCGGACAATTTGCCTCGGCTCCTGCTGCGGTGCGTCTTATTATTTCCAAGGAGGGATTTCGAGGCCTTTATGCGGTACTTGACCTCATTTTCTGCATTAGAAATTTTCAATTTTAGTATCAGATTTATCTTGCTTTTTCTTTTTAATCAATATATTACCTAATTGATAACATAGTGACGTAATTAATAGTTTTTGCCATGGGAAAATTTTTTCAGGGTTATGGATCATTCTTATTGAGAGATTTGCCATTTGATGCCATTCAATTCTGCATGTACGAGCAGCTACGGATAGGATATAAACTAGCGGTACATCACGGAAATCGTTTTTCATTTTCGCTAGCTTATGTAGATAATTTTCATTTGTTAAATAAAACTGATTAAGCTCGAACTATGATAATTAGCTGTAGTGTATTATGTTTACTTGATGTATAAATTAACCAAGTTTTCTCCGTTGTATAAATTGTTGGGTTCTAAGCAAGTCTTGATTAGTTCTAACATATATCGAGGACTGTTCGCTTCATGAAATAATCACAGAAAATCCATGTTACAATTATATGTTTCTCAAAAATCAGTTTATTTACACATAGATAACAAACGAAGCTATTATTCTATAGAAACTTTAAATATGTATATTTTCAATTGTCCGGAAATATTATAGAAACTTTACCTTAAGAAGTCCTTAATTTTACCGTTGCTGATGAAATTTCACCTTTTACACAGGCGCAGAGAGAGCCAACTGATCTTGAAACCGCCATGATTGGTGCTTTTGCAGGTAGTTTTTCCTCTCTATGATATGCATTGAGGTGTTTCTTAGATGTTTTATTTCTGTTTCTCAATGCTTTTCTCCCTGCAGGTGCAATAACCGGAGCCGTAACTACCCCTCTCGATGTCATAAAAACACGGTTGATGATTCAGGTACTTCATGAATGAAAAGCGATCCGTATTAAGGAAATCCATATAAAGGTGAATAATTTACGAACAAGATGTATATATATATATATTTATCTTCTGAAAGGGATCATCAAAGCAGTACAAAGGGATTTGCGATTGTGTTCGAAGCATAGCAAGAGAAGAAGGACGCCATGTTTTATTCAAGGTTTCGTCTGTTCTTACACGAAAATTTAAACGGTTTCCCGAAGCCCGGTTCTTGAAATGCTGACCGGTTTTGTTGTCGTTTGTGTAGGGAACTGCAGCGCGAGTGGTGTGGATAGGCATCGGAGGTTCCATCTTCTTCGGCGTTCTTGAGAGGACAAAGCACATGCTCGCCCAAAGACGTCTCGCCGAAAACAAAGCTGCGTCGTCGAAGCGGAATTGAAGGTTAACTGCTCTTTGTTTAGAAAGTAAATGAAGACTCTTTCTCAGTTCATCATTTTGATGTAATATTTGTTGGAATCTCCATCGGTGAATCTTTTCCAAGTCCAGAATCGAAGTTTCAGTTTTGCTGATTTGACTCTGAAACTTCATTAATGTTTAATTAGATGTTTCTTAGAGGATATATTTAAGAGTACTAATACAATTGAATCTTTTCAACATATATTCACTTGAAAGAATAATACGATCATTTACATCAACAAAAATTGAAATATTATTAGAGAAATAGAAAAACTCAGGATTAGTCAAAGGAAGGCGGGTTCGAGTAGGAAAAATGAACTAAGGAGAGTGTCCCCCCTGACTTTACGGAGACCTGTGTTTTTGGAAAATAGTCGCCCTAAAAAGGGTTTTCGTAAAAATATTTTGAAAAAAAAAAGAATTTAAAGTTTGACAAAAAATAAATATTTTTTATTAACTCTCTGTCATAAAGTTTCATGTGTATGTCGATTTGTTTACGTTTTTGTTCTTTTCGACTAAGTTTTTACTCTTTTGACCACCTGATGACATATTGCTTTATGTTTTTGGTTACTATTCGAGAACTTAATGTTCGTTTTCAACTCTTTAAGGTTCGTGTAACTCATACGCAAAAACAAAAAAAATGGAAACATCGACAAAAAATATTATATCATTAAAAATCTATGTCATTATCGAAAAAAATTAAAAATATAAATTTACTTTTATAACACGCGGGTATTTTTGCTTCAAATATCTCATTATGTAGAAATGTTCCATTATTCCACGCTGTCACTGCGGGACCCACAATGTCGATATAAATCAAGATGGTGGAAGAAACATAATGCTGCTATTTGCTATTTACATATATGATGGTGGCAACGAGAGGCGTGTTCATCTCTCTCCTCTTGGCCTCCTCCGTAGGCCTCAATCTCTTCTTACTCGTCTTCCGATCCCCGGCGCAGCCGTTGACTTGGAGCAGCCGCGCGGCACAGGAAGCCGAGTCGGTGGCGGCGATTCCGTGCTCCGGACACGGACGAGCCTACTTAGATGGCGTCTCCGGTAACAACGGAGCTATGCCGGTCTGCGAGTGCAACGCTTGCTTCGGAGGCTCCGATTGTTCTCAATTCTTGGCTAATTGCGATGCAGATGCAGATGGGTGAGTTAAACATATTTAGAACTAGAACAGTTGACTCATTTTACCTTTTTTTATCCTTTATTTTGTGGTTGTATACTTTGCTAGCTTCATTGTAATACCTCAACTAAAAGATTAGCCATGTTATGTTACTATTTAATTTATATATAGAAATATATATATATATATATATACATATAGCTATATGAAGTTAATCATAGTTTAAGTTATATGTATAGGCCATCAAAAAAAGTATATATGTATAGGTCAGATTTCTTTTATTTTTCTTTTAATTAAGTCACTTATAACTCAAGTATATATATACGATGATTGAAGTTATTAAGGAGCTCACGTATAGACAGTCCGGCTCTGACTATAGGCAAGTAAGACTAGCGCTCCGGACACGGACACACCCCCAAATTTTATACATATTTTAAAGACTATAAAATATATATAACTTAAAAGCTCTTATATAAAATAAGAAACTTAGAGCCGGCGTGTCAAGCATATATTAGTTTTTGTTTGTTATTGGCTTGCTCTCTCTCTCTCGATATATATTTATATGTACAAATACTTAAAAGCTAATTAATTTATTATCAATCAATCAAGTGGTTCTAAGTATAGAATAGTAATACTTTTTTTTTTTCGTGTTCACATGTCCCCTTGTTAGTCCTTCATAATATATATTATAATTTTATGTCACTGGGTGTGGGTGCTTTAATCATATATTTTTTTAAATAGTTATTTGTTATTTGGTTAAACTTTATTTTTATTTTTAGGTTTAGATTTAATTTTATTTTTTTTATTTTTTTTTAAATTTGAAGTATAAAAAATATTGATTAAAATGAATAAATCTAAATTAATTATATTTTTGGTTGAAGTGGGGATCCATATTTCTTGGAGCCATATTGGATGGAAAATGCAGCAAGAAGTGCCGTTTTAGTGGCGGGTTGGCACCGAATGAGCTATGTTTTCCAACACAAATCAACCATCTCTCAAGAGCTCCAACTTCACATTCGAAAACTTCATAGCTTTGTTGGCAATGCCGTCACACAAGGAAGATATCTCGTATTCGGTGTCGGCTCCTTCCAACTTCTCAACGCTGCGATTCACGCTTTGTCGCCGGATAATTCTTCCTCTCCCGCGAGAGTTGTGGCTTCAATTCCGTATTACTCGGTATGTGCACTACTTTGGATCTCTTACGCTTACTTGTTATTTTTATTTTTAGTTATTCAAATTATTATAAGTTTATATATAAATAATAAACATAGCATTTGTAAACTAAATGTCATTACAGTGTAGTGGAATCTGGTTACTGAGTTCAATTCCCAATCCCACCATGTTTTTTTTTTAAAAGTTAGCAACAGTTTTTATGATTACAATTTTTTTTTTAGGTCTTTTGTACTTTACTTAATTATAAGTACACTAAAATGATTACAACTTACAATAACCATCAATCAAATTTTTTTTCATGATCTTGTGTACTTTAATCATATATATATGGGATAATAGCGGCATAAGTCCTCAACCTTTACTCAACTGGGGCGGCATAACCCCAACCCCATTTAATAGCGGTATAAGTACCAAAAGATAATTTCCGTCCATATTTGACTAACGGAAGTAGTCAACGTTTGCGTGGTCAGCTTCTCATCAACATGGACGCCACGTAATCCGACATTTCACCATACACGTCATCCTCGCGTCATCAAATTTAATGCAATCGCCATTAATTTTGCATTAAATTTGAAGACGCGAAGATGACATGTATGGTGACATGTCGGATTACGTGGCGTCCACGTTGACGAGAAGCTGACCACGCAAACGTTGACTACTTCCGTTAGTCAAATATGGACGGAAATCATCTTTTGGTACTTATACCGCTATTAAATGAGGTTGGGGCTATGCCGCCCCAGTTGAGTAAAGGTTGAGGACTTATGCCGCTATTATCCCTATATATATATATATATATATTTCCTAATTAACTATTTTCATAAACCAAAGTTCATAAAAAAATAGTTATAATGCAATATATAATAGTAATTTAATGTCTCGTTTTATTTTAAAATTTATGGTCTATTAATTTTTTCCCCTTCTTAGTCAAAATTCTGGCTCCGGCCCTATTTTTATGCATGATCGTTAACAACATTGTAACACGACACACTTTCAAAAGAGCTTTTATCCCAAAAGTCGGACCTAATATATATAAGTGAGTCAAAAAGCGGCACCTATCCCCTATTTTTATGCATGATCATTAACAACATTGTAACACGACACACTTTCAAAAGAGCTTTTATCCCAAAAGTCGGACCTAATATATATAAGTGAGTCAAAAAGCGGCACCTATCTTAAATAAATTCCATGTTAAGAACCTCCCGCTAAAAAATAAACGGACTTAACAACTAACAAGGCTTATGTTATCGAGTTTTGAGATAGAAACCCGTCATACTAATTCACAATTTACGTCACTAAAACCGAAGTCTATATCAATTGTATTTTCATGGTAGCTCTACAAAGAGCAGACGGAGTATTTCGAGAACGAGAATTACAAGTTCGCAGGAGAAGCGTCGCTGTGGAAGAACAGTTCAAGCTCAACGAAGCTGATAGAGTTAGTGACTTCGCCGAATAACCCGGATGGGAAGCTCAAAGAGGCAACTCTTGAGGGCTCAAACGTGAAAGCCATTCATGACAGAGTCTATTACTGGCCTCACTTCACCGCCATTTCTGCTCCAGCTGACGAAGATATCATGCTCTTCTCTCTCTCCAAGCTCACCGGCCATGCCGGAACTCGCTTCGGGTACGCAATCTAAACATGATGTAGATTGTTTACTCTCTAAAAATTAATGTATATAATACTCTTATGGAAAATATATTAGCATTTTACAATACTCTATTTCTTATACTAATTATTGTATATAGGGAAAATTACGGTAAAAATACCCAATCTTTGGTTAAACTGTCTCCCGTGTGCCCAACCTTTAAAACTGGCGGCAAAAATACCTAACTTGCGTTGACTGTGACTCTGGCATAAAAACGTTATTTTTTCCGTTAAGATCCCTCATGTGGCCGTTAGCGGCAAAAATACCCAACCTTTTGTTTTGAAAAAATATATTTTTTAATTTTTTTAATTTATATTTTTTTACTTGATTAGTGATAATTACTTGAATTCCAAATACATGGAATAACACAAAAGTTAGTCAAAACATCAACTGATTTATTAATGTGCTTGTATAATAAACTACATTTGTTGATTATTATTACGAGAAATTTTATACACAATATTACGAGTATTTTAAGTAATCGATTTTCAATAAATTAATAAAAGGAAAGTTATATAATTAATTTTTCTTTTTATTAAATAAAGTCAATTTTAGTCCGAGATACTCTTTCGTTTTCGTGAAATAAAGCGTCTAGATGTTTCCAGAAATATCAAGATACTCAAAAAGTCATTAAGTTTGCAAGAAATGGTCACGAAACGCTCCTGAAACCCTTAAAGTCGGCCGAGAGCACCTCAGGCGGCCCCACAGGCCTCACACAATCCACCACGCGTCTCCTGCCCTCCTCACTCGCCCTCATAAGGGCTTGCGTCAGTTTGATGACTTAAGCAGAGGTGCGGGTGTGAGTTTTCATTGTGTTTCATAGCTTCCTTCGGCACTATTCATATTTTTTTAGCAGCGTATTAAAGGGTACGGATTTTAATGGGATCTCAATGGAGGTCTTTTAGTCAATTATTACTGGTATATATTCTTAAGCCATTTTTTTCAATACGGAGACATTGATTGACTATATTAATTCACTCCGGATACAACCTTACCCTTTTTCATTGGTAATTGACCGTTGCAGATCGAATTAATATAGTTAACCAATGTCTCCGTATTGAAAAAAAAAGGCTTAAAATACCTGTAACATTGTGTTTAAAATTTCTCATAATAATAAGATATTTATTAACAAATGTAGCTTATACAAGCACATTAAGAAATCAATTGATGTTTTGACTAACTTTTGTGTTAGTAATTATCACTAATCAAGTAAAAAAATTAAATTAAAAAATAAATAAAAAAAAGGTTGGGTATTTTTGCCGCTAACGGCCACATGAGGGATGTTAACGGAAAAATTAACGTTTTTATGCCAGAGTCACAGTCAACGGAGGTTGGGTATTTTTGCCGCCAGTTTTAAAGGTTGGGTACACAGGAGGCAGTTTGACCAAAAGTTGGGTATTTTTGCCGTAATTTTCCCTTGTATATATACACATCATCTTCTGTTTCTAAGCCATCTAAATTATTGTTTTTTTATTGTTTTTTTTTTGAAGAAAAACCATCTAAATTATTATTCTGACGTAGTAAAGAAAGAATATATATATATATATATATATATATATATATATATTATACCAAATTTAAGTGTACCAACCGTATTAATGTATACAACTACATTGATGCATAAGATGTTAATATACAACCATACATATCTATATATATATATATTATATTCCTCCCTTCATCTATAGCAATAATTATTATGTATATAAAAATCCCTTGAGCCATCATAGTATCCAAAATGATTATTCGAAAGAAAATCGAGAACACTTTATTGAATAACGAAGTTCCGGTCTCTAATTCGGGAGTGAGACTTAAAAACTCTCCTAATTAAACTGTTGAATATATGATTTTACCATTAAAAAGGGGTCTAACACATGTATGTGTACGTAACGTTGTAGATGGGCAATAGTGAAAGACGAACAAGTGTTGGAGAAAATGAGCAATCATGTGGTGTTGAACACCTTGGGAGTCCCCAAGGACTCTCAGCTCCGCGCTCTCCAGCTTATTAAAGCGACCCTGCGAGATCAGCCCAGTAACGGACGAAACGGGCTCTTCGAATTCGGCTTCAAAACAATGTCTAGTCGCTGGGCGAGGCTCAGCGACGCGTTGTCACTCTCAAAACGCTTCTCGCTGCCGGATTTAGACTCGCAGCACTGCCGTTTCTTCGGCGGAGAAAGAGAGCCTTCCCCAGGTAAAAATATCATTGCTTTAGCATGTCAATATATATATATAGGGATAATAGCGGCATAAGTCCTCAACCTTTACTCAACTGGGGCGGCATAGTCCCAACCTCATTTAATAGCGGTATAAGTACCAAAAGATGATTTCCGTCCATATTTGACTAACGGAAGTAGTCAACGTTTGCGTGGTCAGCTTCTCGTCAACGTGGACGCCACGTAATCCGACATATCACCACACACGTCATCCTCGTGTCATCAAATTTAATGCAAAATTAATGGTGATGGAGGGATTCAAACCATTGCCCTCGCATGTGGTGATGGAGGGATTCAAATTTAATGCAAAATTAATGGTGATGGATGATGACATGTATGGTGACATGTCGATTACGTGGCGTCCACGTTGACGAGAAGCTGACCACGCAAACGTTGACTACTTCCGTTAGTCAAATATGGACGGAAATCATCTTTTGATACTTATACCGCTATTAAATGAAGTTGGGGCTATACCGCCCCAGTTGAGTAAAGGTTGAGGACTTATGCCGCTATTATCCCATATATATATATATATATATATATTCTTAGACTAATCGTTAATTTAAAAGTCAAACTATGAATATTATAATTTCTTTATAATTTGACATTGAATTGACTATAACGATTAGAAAAAAGAAAACTTTCTTTGTCAAATACAAGCTAAGGCTATTTCAAGGCTTCTATCTATATCAAGAGATATTTCCGACATAAGTATCGAACCTTATACTAAGTGATCGTCCATATTCTCACTTTTTTTGTTTGCGGCAATAGTATCCAAAAGCCATAAAAGTGTTGAGATTCAATTTCATCCGTGTCCGGAACCTGAGTGGTTGCAAACTATGGCAGCTTATGCATGGATTAGGTGCGAGAACGAAGAAGAGAGGGATTGCTATCAAGTGCTGAAAGCAGCCAAAATCATCGGGCGTAGAGGTAGAGTGTTCGGTGCGGATGATAGGTTTGTGAGACTCGCCCTCATCAAAACCGAGGACGACTTCACTCTTCTTCTTCGTCGGCTAACCAAATTAGCATTCCAAGAAGACCATCACTACGCCAAAAAAGCCATGTCTGTGTGATTCAGCCCTGAGTCGGTAACAACCCAAACAAACTCTTGCATATATGTAATGAACACGTCGCGCGTGATTTATTCAAGGGCCGGCTCTGTCTTTACGCCGGAACCACTGTACGAGTTGTGTAACGTTACAACGTCACTTGGATTGACTATATTTAGATATCGTACATCAAAATGCTTCGGTAGAGGATCATCATACCTGAACCCAAAAACAAACTAAAAAAATGGGTCTCTATAGCTATGTTGCCCTGATTTTTAAATATTTTTTTTTCTTATTTTGTAGGTGCAATCGCCAAACTTAGCCAAATTGAAACTATATTCTCCAAATCGGCTTGTTTCTTTCAAATGTTAGTTACCATCTCATATTTTGCCAATGTAACAATAAAATATGTGAAAAAATATTAAGTTTATATAGACTAGCACTGGCCAAATGGGTAAGCACGGGTTACCCGTGCCTGTGTAGTCCGTGCTTTGCTCGGGCAGCTGTAGCGAGCTGCTAACGCCATTTTTTTTGTTTTTTTCACTGTTTTGTAAAGACCAAATATCGTTGGCAGTTTGTCCGGCCTCAGGCAGACAGGTGGCCCGACCCCCACCTGGCCACCCATAACTTTCCGCTCTCATATCCACACGTGACAAAATTAGCTTAATTGACGAAAGTGGAAAAATATATTAATCTTTCAAATAATATCAGCTTTGGTACAAATTTTTGAACCTCAGACCGCAACGGGTCTTTTCGGTCCCTGCAATCTTTGTTTTCGAAGATTATGTTTGATTCTTCTCTGCAGCAAAAAGCAGAGGAAAACTAACACCAAAACCAGAACATATAACACAAACTGGATCCGACCAAAAAAGTAACCGGTCCCGTACCCGTTTAACCCACCGCAATCGCATTCAAGTGTACTTCTGAGAAGATTCTTCACTCCGAGACTAACTTCTCGGTCGAGAACAAAATCAACGGTCACAGCTGCATCTTCGAACCAGACATTTGTTGTCTTTGATATGTACCCATCCGCAGAGGCTGTCACTGCATAATCATTATCAACTCCAAGAATTAGCGTACGGCACAAACAGGAGACGCTACCAAGTATCTGCCTACAGTTGTTATTCTATCTATATATAAAGTAATTGGAACCAATCCCCCCTAAAATTTATTCGTTGATTCATTTCTCCCGCCAAACTTTGGTATGGTGCAGCTTGCCCCATGAAATTTCATTTTATTGCAGAATACTTCCTCTCTTTTTAAATTTATTGAAAAAAGTGACTATTAAAAATAGTTTGACATAGTGAGAATACGAAAATGTATATTTTTGTTTTGCACTTCCAAAGTTACGTGGATGAGACTTGTATTAACTTTTTTTTTTTGAGGGTTTTTGCACGAACATGAAAGTTGAAGGTCAGAGTGCAGTATTAAAAAAAAATAGAGCTCTTGAATCACGGGCAAAGAGCACCAAAATGAAATTTTAGGATGCAAAATGCATCAATATAAGGTTTCAACGGGAGAAGTGCACGAGAACAAAGTTAAAACGGCCCACTGCATCAATGAAAAAATTCATAGTAAATAATTTCCTTCATTTACTCTCAAAAATACATAGTTCAATTCTAATATTATAAGAAACTAGGCCTTTGCCTATAAGTTTGCAAAAAAATAGTTGAAACATATGATATCGATGATAATCAGCAGCTGAAAAGAAATGGGAAAAATTTCTAATTTCTTGGGGTGTAAGTTATTCAGCCAGTTGCTGATGGATATTCATACAACAATACCTATACCTATACAAAATATAGAGATGTGCAGAAACATTATATTCTCCGTTTTTCTCTTAACATATAAGCGTTCTTAATTCCAATATGGATAATTTAATTATTTTGATTATTATTGAGTACCTTTATACTTCTCTCCAGGGCGGAGCAATCGATAGTAATCTCCAAAGTCTGTGCTTGTCTTGACCTGGGATCAATTAGTAATCAACGTATCAGTCAATATGTCAACAAAAGTAATATAAATACATATATGTATATGTATATGTATCTACATATATATATATATATATAAATATCAAATGCTTTTAAAGATCATATGAATATTCCAGTAAAATTTTGCTTATGATTATAATGAGTTGTTAATGAGACTGGGATTTCTCCACATAATAGTAATATAGGATTATCTCAAAACAGTTGCGCTTCTAAAGCATAGAAACGAACACAAAAACAGTTATAGCACAATAATTTCTATAAAAAAAAATTAATAAATTAATAAAAAAGCAGAGAATGAGATACAAGATAGGGTAAATGAGAAAATACAGATCATCATTTAGATTAATTAAACAATTCAGAGCATGATTTGAAACCTACTGTGTAATTAATTCCCTCGATGGTCACAAATCCCGGCAATGGCCTCCCGTTATCTGATGAATAGACCCTTCCATGAACTCCGTTCTGATGTGTGACACAAATTAATAAATACTTGATCGATTAGATCGTCACCAAAATAAGAAAAACAGAAAAACAACATAAGGCAGTTTATTGAAAATTTTGGAGTGAGTTTTCTTAGAGTTGCACAAAATTAGGTTCGATGTAACATTCCTTTTTTTTTCTTTTTACATAATGACATTACAGTCTTTATAGTCAAAATTTTGGATAAGATGACCTCAGTGGGTTTCTTAATCTTTCTCTTTATTACATGTGATGTTTGGATCATTAAAGAAGAAATGCGATTCCAAACGAAGGCCCAATCTAGTAATAAAGTAAATAAACAAATTTCCAAAAAGAAACATGACGGCTTTACATGGAGAGCATGTTCAATAAACAACCCGCAAATACCTTCACTAGACTTAGAACAAGATTCACCATGCTCATTCTGTTGTATTTCCAAAGCACAGCAAGCTGCAAATGTTCAAACAACCAAAGGAAAAATCTTTTTAAAGAGTTTCCAAGAGAGAGAAAATATATACATACATGTGCCAGTTCCATCAGAAACAAAACCAAACAACAGATATTAGTAGCAGATTGCGGGAAATACAATACGTGCTAAAGTTTAACCTCGTAAGCAGGAGGCCATTTGTTGTCACTGATCTCTAGAGTCAATTCGAAACAGCCAACGTGTATATAGTTCCAGTCTTGCATGCCACCATATATTGGATACCTGCAAAAGGGTTTAATGCGAACAAAATATTAAGTTATATTATATTATATATCAGAAGTATCTAAACGTTGTATCTTGAATTGCAAAAGAGAGAATTATTTTCAGAAGTTGCGAAATATGCAATTCCCGGAGTCATTAATCTGTAGCAATCACTTCTATATTTTATTTATTTCTTTATTCAGTTTCTTTTTTATTAGAATTTGTGTTCTATTTGTTCTTCCATTAGTATCATTCTAGAGAGAAAAAAATATTCCAAATATTAGAATTATGATATTATTCTCTCAAAATCATCAGAAACCTTGGAAGTAGTACATGTATTTCATACCAGAATGCTCCATTTACAATGCCTCCTTCAAATTCTTTGCTCGTTGACATATTATAGTGAGAGCGACTATACACACTCGCCAAGGACCGAAATGTCTCATCATCAGGACAAGCATAGTAATTCCTCCTGAAAACAAAAAAAGAGTTAAGTTATGCAAACACGGCATCAATAAAATGGGTGTTATTAAATCAGACTTGACAGTAAAATCAAGATAAAATCTAGGCAGTAGAACCTTTTATCTTGGGTTCCATCCCAAGGATAATTTGCAACAAGCGCACCCTGTAAACATCATGATAAAAAATAAAAAAAATCTTAGTTTTGGTCGAAATTTAATACGCCTAGACAAATTTTACATAGCATGCTGAACGTCTAATAAAGTGGATATATTAACGTAGGCCGTCGATTTATATGAGTTGACCAAATTGATGAAAATAAAATGTAATGATTGGGGTGAAAGGAAATTATATTAATCTCTTTGCCAATCTTAGGGAATACGGAAAATGAAGGTATGATTCTTTCATTTAATTTCTCCATGTTATAAGCAAATGGATTCGATCTTAAGAGCTTGATTTCTCCATTGAAATTATGTAGTCTTTTCACTTTTCCATGATTTTGTTTTGCAATTTGCTTCGGTTTCATGATTTATCTTCTCTTCCAAGGATTTCTCGATTGTTTTTCATGTCTCTAGGAACAGGATTGCTACGCTGTCAGATTCTAACAAATAAATTATGCAACATAAATGTAAACATCGTACTCATCATATATAGAAAGAAAAAAAAATAAGGGAAGTATATGCATGTAAAGATATAATACCCCATGCAGACTGGCAGAGCCCGTAAAATGAATCTCTTTTGACCACTTCATTATTGCTCTTGTTTCAGGTTGTCGAGAATGTTCATCATCATTCATGCGGAAAAACTGCCCTTCGGTCAATTCCATTCATAATTAGAAGATTTGCACTGTCAAGTCTTTACAGAGCAGGAATATGACCTTCTACACTTTGCTGTGACCTTAATGCTACTCTCTAATGCTAGAGTGAAAACCAAATAAGATCAAGCCATAGAAAGCAAATGTCATTATCAACTTAAAATAAATTTCTAAGCAGCTTCATTTAGAGTAGACTTTTACCACATCACGGATCTCGTCACAGGTCTAGATACGGTGAATCTCTTTTTCCCTATGGTGGCTACCCTAAACCCTAGAGAGAAAATAATTAAAAGACATATTCTAAACATAAATAAGTCACCGTCCATGACAGATACCTGATCTGGAAAGTCCCGGTTCAAATCAATTCCGTTTGCATTACCACGCTGCTTTAAGGAAAAGCCATCAGGATTCATTGATGGAAGTATATGAAGATGAACACTTTTAACAATCATAGTAGCCTGCAGAGAAATGTCAAATTCAAATAAAGTTAATAATCTACAGATACCTCAAACATCCAAAATATCGCGTTCGTCACATAAGAATGCGCGTATGCTTAACATCAAGCAGAAAATAATATACCAATGCATCTTTTGCATAATTGTCACATATCCAATTTGCAAGTAACAATAGCAGCTCGCGCCCGACGGGTTCATCTCCATGCACATTCCCTATGTACTGAGACCCAAAAATTTGACACCAAGTTGCTTAAATAAGCATTTACCGCCTCTCAAAAATGAAGTATATAAATCACTCTCTCAAGCAGTTATATTATCGAAGATCACCAAAAAAAAAAACAAGACAATGACTCAGTGCACAACTTTGTTTTAATTAAATGATAATAAGAGCTTCTTGGGCATAATGCCTTTTCAGTTAAAGTTTGAGAAATTAGTGTGTGTTGACATTATATCGGCATTTTGTTACAATAAGAGAAATTTGAATTAGGAATATAAAGCAGTTTGGACAAGAACGTCAAAGTAGGATTATAAGCTTAAGTTTAACAGCTCAAGTAGAATTAACGCCTTATTACGAGTAGTAATATCTCAAAGCTTGGACAAAAACATAAAACTATGGCAGAACCTAGTTAAATTATACCCATCATTACAAAATTAATACCCGATAATAGAAAAAAGTTCCCTGGTCCTCACGTTATTAAATTATCGAGACATTACTAAACTTATAAGCTAAATTCTAGCCTTTCTGTGTGCAATAGCAAAACAGTCACCTTAAATGCAGGCTCAGACTCTTTCTCTCCGGGCTTGTCAGAAATTTCGATGACCCACTACACGCAATCACCAAAACAAAACGAAAAAACAAAACAAAAAATCATTCTCAAGACTCAAGAAATCATGGCCAGAATTCAGTTAACAGCAGCAACAAACAGCAATTATTAGAAAACAAAAAAAGGAACTAACTTCAACGAAACGATTACCAGAGGTACCCCATTCACACTCTTCCCAATGCTGATGATCCATTCCCAAATTCCCTCAATAAGAGGAAGAACAGCGAGTCAGCACGTTCGCCATCGAATTGTTCCTTTAAATGCTCAAACAAATTAATTTTTAACAAGTAAATCAGTAACAAGCCGACCTGTAAATCCTTGATATGCTACTGCATCTATCTCCGAAAGCCTTAATGGCGTTTTCGAGCTCCAAATTAGTCATGTACCCCTGAGCTACATCGACACTACAACGATAAAGCAAAAAATGAAGAACAATGTGCAAAATAAAAATAAAAATGTACTCGTGTTTTGTTTTCCATCAATGAATTACCTTGTCTGATCCTGAATTTTGGCAAACAGCCGCCTCGTATGAACATCATAACTGCCATTTCCGAAACCTACAGAAACAGAAATCTCCAGTTACATCTTCGTTTGAACTCCACAATCATTCACAATGTAAGACTCGATCTCGATTCCTTCGAAGCTAAAGAGAGCGTCGACATACATGAATCTATGTAAATCACGCACGAAACTTGGCCATGCAATGAGAGAGGAGACGAGAAGGACCTGGAGAGAAGGAGCCGGTGTAGCCCGGAGAGCCACCTCGAGCGAAGGCGTGGCGGAAGAAGGAGAAGAAGAAGGCGGTGGATAGGAAGAGAGCTGGGACTGTGAGGTTCCTCATCGGAGACGGTTACGGCGTCCCTAAGCTCGAAATCGACTGGTTTTTGCTTGACTTTTGGAGAAGAAGACGAGAGAGAGAGAGAGAGAGAGAGCTTGGTGGTCTCAAATGGTGGCCCAACTCCACTATACTCGCTATAAGGCCCAATTATTTGGGCCTAAGAGAAAATAAATATAATGGCCTGTTTGGCATTATTGTAGTGCTATATAAAATATAAATTATTTTTAAAAAGTAATTTGATAAAAAAAAACAGTGTAAATTTATTGAATATTAAGTTGCGAAGTAATTTACTAACAATCACTTTTTAAAATTATTTTATAATAAGTCAGAACTATACATTCCACCTATCATTGGACTTATTTTCACAAATTTACTAGTTACCAACACTAAATTTTATAAGTTGTTGAGGGGTGAACAAAACAAACTGTAAACCGATTTTTTTCCCGAAAGTCGATCAAACCGATATCGATTAAAGCGCAAATGCTATTAAAGTGGTTAAAATTGAATATACCTAGACAAAACCGAATAGCCGAATTATGTTAAAACGGGTTTTCAGTTTAAATGTGAAAACCACGTTTACTCGGTTTTATTGTTTTAATTAAATCGAACATTATATTTATTTTATTTGACGATACCTAGTAACATGTCAAAGAAAAATCTTATTTAATCTTCGGTGTAATATTTTGTAGTACTATGTTACGGACCCTCGCTACCGACGCCGCAAGATCACCACCAACGCAGCATCTCCAAGTGGCTAGAAGACGACGGAGTGAAGAACGGCTTTCTTTTAAGCGCTTTCTTTAGAATATGCGTCATTTTTATTTGACTGCCGTTTTCAGTTTTTGGTCGTTTAGACCAAGCTCATGTCGTTTTGTGTTTAAACGTCATCTTTGGATCTTTGGTCGTTTAGACCAGATCTTGTAGTTTGTGTTGTTGGTTGTGGACAATGTCGTTTGTCAAGAGGGTATTTAAACCTCATTATCATCGAATCCAATGAAGCCTGAAGTAAAACTTTAATCCTTTATTAGGGTTAGGGTTTGTCAGGTTGTTATCCAAATCACCTCCAACATCCTTCGTCATCTTTGTGTGCTCGTTGTTTGGGTGTTTAGTTGAGGGTGAACGACGGCACGCCGGGGACGTCACCGGCGAGGAAGAGGGGCAGAAGTAAGCTCCTCGGTCCAAGGAGTATCACTGCCGGCTACTCGTGCTACTACAGCTCGAGCTCATACCAATTTGGTATCAAAGCCGTCAACGATCTCAGGCACGATGGCAGCTCCATCCGACGGCGAACGACCAGAGCTCGGTGGGGAAGAGGAGCGAATCCTCACCTACGTCTAACACCGCTTTACAGAATCAAGAGACATAGGCCAGATCTCATTTCACGAGGAATTTGGCCGGATCAGAAGAGCGTTTGAGCTCGGAAATCTCGGCGTCAGAGGTAAGGCAAGCTACACTCCTGGCACAGATGCTTCGGGAAATGGAGATGACATCAACCATGTTCGGCAGCCAAACAGTCCGCAAGGTCAGTCCACTCAGGGAGAGAAGAGAGAAGGAAGCTCTATCTCGCCTCCGTTACCCAAAACGCCAGTTGAACAGGCTCCCTTCAAACCAAACGAGACCAGATCCAACGAATCTCGCCGATCAGGCGACGTGCGCATCGAGGACGCTCGGCAATCGGAAGTACGGGTCAAAAATCTTAGACATAAGGACGTCGTGCAAGTCATCGAAGAACGCCGAGCTCGGAACCAGGCACGGTTCGATGACGGGCAGCGCAGGGACAACATGACTGACGAGAGGAGGCAATTTGGAGCAGAGCGCTCTGAGGAATGGAGGCGGGCAGGTCCAGATCGATACGAGGAAGAAAGGAGAGTCGGACAACTTTGCAGTGACGAGGGAAGAAGACCGGCGACTGAGGATTTGCCACCAAGGAGGCGGGCGTATAGTGAAGAGGGCCCGTGGGGCTCCGGAACGAAGAAAGAAAAAATCGGTCGAGATGAGGTTACTACGGGGTCGATTCGGGAGGGCCATGGCTAGTAAAACCGATAGAGAGAAGGGAATTTCCCGATTTCAAACTCGAACGCAATCGGAACCGAGCCCACACCGAGATCCCTCGAGGAGATTTACCAACTTTCGATGGGGAATCGGGCACTGACCTGTCGAGATGGTTGAAGAAATGCGAGGATTATTATGACGACCAACGGATCAACGATGATGACACAAAGGTCCGCGGCGCACGCGGGGCGATGATCGACACGGCTCACGAGTGGTACGATAATGTACGCCACCTCGTGGAAGATCGTCTCTCGTGGGGAGAAATCAAGGAGTATATCATGGATCGCTTCGGCCTACCGGAATTATCCAACCCGCTCGGCGACATCGCTCACCTCCGGTGCACGGGATTTGGCTATTTTGCAATGAAAGTCATAAAATTCCAAGTATTTTTCAGATTTGGCTATTTTGCGTGGGGCTTCCCAATGAGCTCCGACGAGTGGTCGAGTAGAACAAGCCGGAAACTGTGTTCGCGGCCATGAAGTTAGCTCGTAATAACGAGTATCAAGTGCCTTCGGATAAAGGGCCCCGCTCTTTCGGAGGGTACACCGCTCCGACACTTATCCGTGAGGCGGGTCGAGTCGACCCAAATCCACACCGTGGTCTCCGGGTACAAAACTCAGCCCCACAAAGCCCTCAACCCGAGCACCGTGGCCAAGAAAAGAGAGCCGGACCCGCGAAGAAAGTATGGAAGAGGCTAACCGGCCCGGAAATGATTGAACGGAGGAAGCAAAACCTTTGTTTCAATTGTGAAGACATGTTCACACCCGGGCACATATGCAAGCCGGTGCTTTTATACATTGCACCATTGGGAATGAGTGAGGCCGATGAGATTGAAGAGGATTTCGGAGGGAACGTTTCGTGGTAAGGTCACGGCCAAGACATTTCACGTGCGAAACACGATTAACGACAAGCAAGGATGGACTGTCATCGATACCGGAAGCACACACAACTTCATCAAAAAGAGCTTCGTTGACAAGACTGGATTACCAATGCTTCGTAAGCCGGGTCTTTCCGTTGAGCTCCCAAATGGAGGTCGACTCATTATTGAGGGAATTGTTTCGTTATTTCTCTTGAGGGGTTTGACGTTATTCTTGATATGACTTGGCACAACGCTTTGGGCCAAGTGTGTGGGACGGAGCGGCACTAACGGTCTAATTTACGGTGGACGGGAAGAAAGTGGTTTGGGCTAGTGAAACGGCGTCGAAAGAAATGACCCCTCGCCTTCACCACATCGGTAATGGAGAAGTGGATTTAGAAGCATGGTTTGAAGATGCGGACGAGATATTTGTGACGGGTTCGTAAAAGGACACCGAAGAGGAAGAGTTGTTAGCCCGTGCTCGGAAAAGGGAGAAGATTTTGTGTTGGGTGTTAGAAAATGGGGGGGGGGGGGGTCGATCACGTGCTCGGGACACTCTTGAGGGAATTTGAAGACGTTTTCACGACACCAACGGGGCTGCCTACACCTCGCGAGTGCGACCATCGTATTCGACTTCTCGCCGGTACCAATCCGGTGGCGGTTCGACCGTACCGCTACCCTCACCTCCAAAAGGACAAAATCGAGCGCCAATGCGAAGAGATGCTAAAGGCGAGGATTATTCGGCGAAGCACATCGCCTTTCTCTTCATCGGTCCTCCTCGTCAAGAAAAGCGATGGGACTTGGCTCTTTCGCATTGACTTTCGTGAGCTCAACAAGGTCACCGTCAAACACAAATTTTCGATTCCGGTTGTCGACGAACTCCTTGACGAACTACACGGAGCCAAGTACTTTACCAAGTTGGACCTTACCGCGGGCTATCACCAAGTCCGGATGTACAACGAGGACATCAAGAAAATGGCTTTCCGCACTCACCATGGGCACTTCGAGTTTCTTGTCATGCCGTTCGGACTCTCGAACGCCCCCTCGACCTTTCAAGGACTCATGAACGAGGTCTTCCACAACATGCTTCGCAAGAGTGTCCTTGTCTTTTTCGACGATATCCTCATCTATAGTCGAACGTGGGATGAACACATTTCTCATGTCTGAGCGGTTCTCGTCAAATGTCGGGAATACGGGCTTTTGCTCAAGCGATCCAAGTACTCTTTCGGCAAGACGGAAGTGGGCTACCTCGGCCATATTATTTCCGGTGATGGCGTCCGAGTTGACGAGAGCAAGGTCCAAGCCGTCGCAGAGTGGCCACAACCGAGCACACCACGGGGGGTTCGAGGTTTCCTCGGCCTCTCGGGATATTACCGGAAGTTCATTCGAGATTACGGGGTCATTGCCGCTCCCCTCACGAGTCTTCTCCAACGGTCCGGGCTCAAGTGGGACGAAGCGGCCACCAAGGCCTTTACGGAATTAAAGACCGCCCTATCTGGCTCACCCGTGCTTGCTCTACCGGATTTTGACGAAACTTTCATCGTTGAATGCGACGCCTCCGGAACGGGTATTGGAGCCGTCCTCCAACAACAAGGACACCCAATAGCTTTCTTTAGTCGAAAGCTTGCCGACCGCCACACAAAGCTCTCCGTGTACGAACATGAACTCATCGGGCTTGCTAAAGCCATTATACATAGGCGACCTTATTTGTGGGGACGGCGGTTTGTCATCAAAACCGATCATTCGAGCCTTAAGTTCCTCCTCGAACAACGGCTTACGACTTCGCTACAAATACATTGGATTAGTAAGCTTCTCGGATATGATTTTACCGTGGAATACCGTGCGGGTTCGTTGAAAAAAGTGGCTGATGCTCTTTCTCGCCGAGATGAGGATGTCGGTAGCGAGAAATGTGTGCTCCACGCCCTCGGCATAGGCAGCCCGAACTTCACCGCGGTTTTACGACGTGAGGTGGCCGAGTCGACCGAGTTGCAAGCTCTCCGTGCTCGTGTTGAAGCGGGAGAAGCTCCCTTGTTGGTCATTCCGTGACGGACTCCTTTTCTACAAGGATCGTTTATACATTGGTGAGTCTTTTTCGTTAATTTCGGACGTCATTGAAGCTTTTCATTGTCTTGGACATGAAGGGGTTCAAAAGACCATGGCGCGTATTCGGAAAGATTTTTTTTTGGAAAGGGTGGAAAAACTCGATCCAAGACTTTGTACGCAAATGTCAAGTTTGCCAACGGAACAAATGGGAAGCTCTTCAACCACTCGGGCTCATGCAACCCTCCCGATTCCGGACCAAGTTTGGAAAGATATCTCGATGGGCTTTGTCGAAGCTCTTCCAAAGGCTCACGGCAAGAGCGTCATCCTCGTCGTGGTTGGTCGTTTCTCCAAATACGCTCCGTGGCAAACGCCTTATTCCGAGAGATTGTACGCCTCCACGGGTTTCCAACATCCATCGTGTCCGACCGCGATAAGGTGTTTCGTAGCACCTTTTGGCGTGAACTTTTTCGCTTGGCGGGGACGGATCTTCATTTTTCAACGGCCTTCCACCGACAATCGGATGGCCAAACCGAGGTCGCGAACCGTTCCCTCGAGATGTATCTTCGTTGCACAACGGGAGATCATCCTCGCAAGTGGTTGGAATGGCTTCCTTGGACCGAGTTCGTGTACAACACCTCCTTCCAAACAAGCCTCTAGACGTCCCTTTTTCACGTGGTTTATGGACGAGAACCACCCCGTCTTTTGGATTACACGCCGAGCTCCACCCACATCGACGACCTCGACATGGCTCTCGTCCGTCGGAAAGAGTTTATCGGAGAGGTACGTGTTCGTCTCTTGGATGCGCAAGCACGCGTGAAGGCTATCTATGACGAGAAACATCGCCACGTGGAATTCGCGGTGGGAGACTTGGTGGGGTTAAAACTCCAACCTTACCGCCAACTCTCGGCGGCCCGATCGTCCTTCACCAATCTCTCCCCGCGCTTCTATGGGCCCTTTGAGATCATTGGTCGTGTGGATACGGTTTCCTACGGCTTGAAGCTTCCACCGGATAGCCGTATTCACGACGTCTTCCACGTGTCTCTTCTCAAAGAGCACAAAGGAGAGTCGCCGACTCCTCCAACGAGCCTTCCTCCGGTTTTTGAAGGGCGGACTCTCGCCGTGAAGCCGATGAAGTTGCTTCGAGCGAGGACTCGGCTTGGCGAACGGGAAGTGCTTGTTCAATGGGATAACGGTGGACCCGAGTCCGAGTCTTGGGAGAAGTCCGCTACCCTCGTGGAGGCTTTTCCGGAATTCGAGCTTGAGGACAAGCTCGTGGCGGAGGAGGGGAGTAATGTTACGGACCCTCGCTACCGACGCTGCAAGATCACCACTAACGCAGCATCTCCAAGTGGCTAGAAGACGACGGAGTGAAGAACGGCTTTCTTTTAAGCGTTTTCTTTATAATATACGTCATTTTTATTTGACTGTCGTTTTCAGCTCTTGGTCGTTTAGACCAAGCTCATGTCGTTTTGTGTTTTAACGTCATCTTTGGATCTTTGGTCGTTTAGACCAGATCTTGTAGTTTGTGTTGTTGGGTGTGGACAATGTCGTTTGTCAAGAGGGTATTTAAACCTCATTATCATCGAATCCAATGATGCCTGAAGTAAAACTTTAATCCTTTATTAGGGTTAGGGTTCGTCAGGTTGTTATCCAAATCACCTCCATCATCCTTCATCATCTCCGTGTGCTCGTTGTTTGGGTTTTAGTTGCAGGTGAACGACGGCACGCCGGGGACGTCACCGGTGAGGAATAGGGGCAGAAGTAAGCTCCTCGGTCCAAGGAGTATCACCGTCGGTTACTCGTGCTACTACAGCTCGAGCTCATACCATACTAGAATTTAATAGCCTAATTATCTATACTATCGTGTGATAATTGTTCGCCCCTACGTTTTTTCTTTGATATATTAAAGTAAGTTTTTGGAGTCTGGTCTCATATAATTATTTGATAATTTATCTTATTTTTTTATATATTAAATTTTCACAATTTATTTTCGAATTTTTATAATTATATAAGCATATTTTTCAAGGGTGTTCTAATTTTTATTTTGAGATCTGCGAAAATCGTTGCTCGTGATCTCTAGTGTGTTTTATTTTCACTCAAATTCATAGAGTTGGGATCTTTTTTATTGTGTTCGCCATTCGAGGTTTCTGATGCCTAAAATACCTGTGGTTGATTTATTTATGCATATATATTAATTTTTTTTATTTCGAATGGAGAGTGACATTATCGATCAATTTTACAATGCATTCTTGCGTTACTAGATATATTCAGTGTACGAACAATTGAACAAATGATACTATTTGCCAAATTTATAATATGCAAAGGAGGAAGCATATGCGTCCCATGAAATTTAAACTCAGTGACTTAAATATGTTAAATTTTCATAAACTTCTTCCTAATCTCATAAAAAAAAAAAAAGACCGAATAAAGCACGGGCTATTATGAGTACAATAAAATGACAAGCTAGTGCCCCTTCAACTTGTCATTTCACTAGACTCTCTTTTTGGCAAAAAGATAACTTCCATACACCTATGAATTTCGCTCACCACTCAAAAATACTAATGATAATGCCTAGTGAATTTGGTCGCATAATGTATAATATTTCTTATTTATATAGTTATTTATTTATTTTCCGTCCTCATACAACCTCTTTGATAAAATCATTGGGTTGATTCTTGACATCTTAGAGAGTCAACGATAAAGTAATGTCGTGTAATGATCAAATTGAATTGAACATTAGTTGTGTTGTATTATCAAAATTAGGGACATGAGCACTCACTCAAGTTGAAAGAGATTGACTTTTTTCTTAGCTTTATTCAGTTTCCAAATTTCCAATATGTTATTTTCGACATTTTGATGCAATATAAGAAATTTATACTTTTTCAGTGACGATCTAATTTTTTCAGAGTTTACAAATACATAAAATATACAAATTTAACAGCTCGACTCACAATATAATATCACCTTCGATCACGAATAGGAAACAAGATTTTCATTTATTGATTCCGTCTATTGTACAAAAAGCGAGAAATGAAAACATAAATTATATGCATGACTTGTTAAGAAATATTATAAATATCTATAATTATATATATAATGGGAGAAACTATAATAGTATAATTTGCACACTTATATAGAAACTAAAAAGTGGTACTCATCAATTATATATATCAAGAGACCAACCGTTTCAGTTAACGGTTTACTTATTGACTGCCAGCTCATGTACTATGGTTATATATATTACTAGAATGGAATATTTTGTAGCATAATACTCAATCTTATATCAAACGTGTCGGAATAATATCCGAAGACAACAAAATAGTACCGAAGATCGATTTCATCCATATCGAATTAACGATTATTAATCTAGATAGACGTGATCTTTAGATTAAAAAAATTCAACAATTAATATTTTCATAATTTAATTGGAGACGTCGATGTATTCTTTGTATAACATATTACCATTGATTTGGACGAAATAAACTTTAATGCATTTTTTTTATCCATCGGATACTGTTTCGCTATAAAAAGTGATTTGACAATATGACCATGCACTCATTATAATTATATAAAATTATGTAAATATCTATTGCTCTTATAATTTAGATATATAACCTAAGAGCTAAGACGTTTAAAAAAAATCTAAAGAATTAGTTAGTAGAAGTTAAGTCAGAGGAGGCTAGTCAGCGTCCACGTGGACTTTTGGCAGCCGTCCAAAAGCCTTCCAAACGAACCTGATTGGCTCACACCGATAATGCGGTCGCCAGTGGGTCCCACGAAAGTGGCCGCTAATGTAAGCCAAAGACGTGCTCTCTTATTTGAAAGACACGTGGCTAGAGGATGTTGACTATGGTAATGGAGAGATTAAAGTTGAGTTTAATTAACGTTAATGATTGATGTTTAATATTAGTTTAGAGCGGTTGAATAGTGGGGCTTTCTTTGTCACTCTATTTTATTCCTCGGTTGCCTTGCCGACATTTTATCTCTCAATATGTCAATTTACTCAAAAATCTTTTTATTCTTCTTATTTGTTAATTCCTCGTTTATCTTTTGATTTTTCATGAGAGAGAGAGTTCTAGATTGTTCCATCTAGAAGGATGTCCTTTGCTAGACGGTAACGAAGTCAACAGACTTCTGAATTGTATTGGCGACACTAAAAAATTGACAATTGTAATAGTTTTTTTTTTAAGTCAATATGTTGACTAGTATCTCGATTTTGCTGAAGACGAAATCTCAGTATCCGGCGAGGCTTCGAGTTGTTCCTGATGTTTTCTTGTCCCCGGCTATGTATGTTTCGCGACGAGGAGTCCCCGCAAAAAAGAGAAAATGATGTCGGGCCCTCGTGCCTACGTATCTCCAAGAATAAGGTCATACGTAGTTCAAGGTTAGTGATAAATAGAGGAATGACGAAGTGATTTTTATCGTCGTTGGAGCCGTTAGAGGCGGTGCGGGGGTGACAGTCGCATATGGCGAGGGCATTACCGGCTGTGCTGACTAGCCTCACTGAACAAGTCGCCCAAAGTAAGATTGGAGGTCGTGTTGGACCGAAAACTAATTGATCAAAGAAAACACGTGACGGGCTAGACTTAACGACTCCATGAGAACAGGAAAGTCGCCTTCTGGGCCAAGAGAATGCGCATAAGGCGGGTGAAAAATCATTCTCCATATCTAGAGAGAGAAACTCTGAATCTAGATTGAGAAACTCTGAACTTAGAGATCGAATATTGTGTTTCAAATGAGCAGGATAAATTCATATTTATAGGTAAAAGGCGGATTTAATGAAGATTCTCATTAAATCCTAGGAGAAATTCGCCCAAGCTAGCCTACGAGTGGGCTTGTCCACGGCTTGTTGGTCAGCGTGTGGATCATCCGCTGCTTTGTGGCTTCCGTAACGCTTGCGAGTGTTGCGCGTGTTGGAATTTATTGATAATAAATGACCAATAAATATTCTAATAAGTGAGCAAGTTTAATGTGTTGAATGTGTTGAGTGGGTAATAAATGTGGGAATGTCAAAAGTCCCACATGGATTAAATATAAAGACTTTGTGCAATATATAAGGAAACCAATGGTGATGTGAGCTCAACATGTGGCATAGTGATAAGTATGCCACATGAGTGTCGTGGAGGCGACGTGGCGAGATCATGTCACCTCACGCTTTCGCACCGCCGCCCTCGCCGGTGTCGCCACCGGCGACACCGGCCCCGGCTCCGGCTCCGCCTCGAGGTCGGGGTCGGGGTTGGGGTCGGGTGCGTGGGCGTAGAGGCGCTAGTGGCGTCTTGTAGGCGCACTTGAGGCACTTAAGCACGTTGCATCTTGTAGGCTCGGCTCTCGGGCTTTCTCGTGGCGATTCTCGCCTCGCCACATGTCGGTCGGCAGTTACTAGCCGTTGGGGGGCGGTTACTGACCGTTTTTTGGTTTTCCGTTTCAGACCAATAAATGCTACTTGTGAAGGGTCGCTACCTTCACAAAGTAACTGTTTTTGGGTCTTTAAATTTCGTTTTGCATGCAGAAACGAATAATTGCTCTGAATCATTTTCTCATACACACAAACACTCTCTAGAAACACGTTCTTGCTTATTGTTCGAAGATCACTTCGTCTTGTGATTTTCGATCATTAAGGCTTGTCTTATCCTGGGTATTCTTGCAAGCTGACTCGAAGACGATTCCGAGTGCTCGAAATACTATTAGGAAAGCGCATCACATGCGTGATTCAAGTCTCGACGTATTCAATTTCGACAAGGTTTCGAACAGTCTAATAGTATCATCGATCATGGCCACCGACGCTTCTGTTTCAAGCATCAAGGTGATGAACCAAGACCTCGTGAAGTTGGACCGTTTCGACGGGACGAAATTCACTCGCTGGCAAGACAAGATGATTTTCCTCCTGACGGCCCTGAAGATCTTCTATGTTCTCGATCCGGAGCTGGAGCCAATTCCTGAACCGGCGGATGACGATGCCGACGACATCAAGGCGGATCACAAAAAGCGCAAGGAGGACGAACTGCTGTGCCGCGGTTACATTCTGAACATGCTCTCCGACCGTCTCTATGATCTCTACACGGACAACACTTTGGCCGTCGAAATCTGGAAGGCGCTCGAGTTCAAATTTCGAGCAGAGGAAGAAGGTACGAAAAAGTTTCTCATTTCTGAGTACTTTGATTTCAAGATGTCAGATGCAAAGCCGATCCTTGCCCAAGTGCACGAACTACAAGTGCTCGTCAACAAACTGAGGGCTCTGAAGATTGAGATTCCGGAACCTTTTCAAGTCAGTGCAATTATTGCGAAATTGCCGTCGTCTTGGAAGAGTTACCGGAAGAAATTACTTCACAATTCTGAGGATTTCTCTCTAGAGAAGATCCAGAAACACCTTCGAATCGAAGAGGAATCAAAGGAAAGGGAGAAATCCGATGGTGTCAGAAATTCAAAGGCCAACGCGGTGAGCGCGAAAGGAAAAAAGCACGACGGGAAGAAGAACTTTTACAGTCCTAAAAAGGATCAAAAATTCAAGACTTCCGGTGCTCCAAAGGGGCCCAAGACCGGCTGTTTTGTGTGTGGCAATGGCAAACCCGGTCACTATGCGAGAGATTGTCGTGTACGAAGGACCCAAGGCAGAGAGGCCAACGCCACGAAGACCGATGACAACATTATCGCTAATGTGAGCGAAATTATGGCGATCAAAGGCAAGGTTCAAGGATGGTGGTACGACACTTGTGCCACTGTTCACGTCTCCTATGACAAAGCGGCCTTCAAGACCTATTATGAAGTCAACGATGGACAACAAGTTCAGATGGGAAACATGGGGCGCTCGAAGATTGTCGGCACCGGCACCATGGAGCTTAATTTTACTTCCGGGAAGAAAGTGACGCTAGTCAACATGCTTCACGTGCCGGACATGTCTAGAAACCTTGTTAGTGGGGATTTGTTGGGTAAACCGGGTATTAAGTCTGTTTATGAGTCGGGCAAGTTGATCTTGACCCGGAATGGTGTGTTTGTTCGTAAAGGGTATTCCGCGGACGGAATGGTTAAGCTTTGTACCGTTGACAATGTTATCAATAAAGTTTCTACTTATGCGTATTTCAATTGTTCCGTTACTTTATGGCATAGTAGATTAGCTCATATTGGTATTAGCACAATGAAAAGGTTAATTGAATCCGGTTTAATTTCATGCAACGTTGAAAATTTTGAAAAATGTGAAATTTGCGTTAAATCGAAAATGATTAAGAAACCGTTTCATAGTATTGAACGTAATACCATTAGATCTTGTGCATTCTGATTTGTGTGAGTTTAACGGAATGAAAACCCGAGGGGGCAATCGGTACTTTATTTCATTTATTGACGATTGTTCGAGATTCACGTACGTTTTTCTTTTAAAGTTTATAAAGCGGAAGTGGAAAATCAATTGGGAATAAAAATCAAAGTCCTTAGAAGTGACAGGGGCGGAGAATATTTTCCAAATGATTTTAATGCGTTTTGTGAAGAAAACGGCATTATACACGAGTGTTCCGCTCCACGTACACCACAGCAGAACGGGTTAGCTGAACGAAAAAATAGAACGTATCCACAGATGATGAATTCTATGTTAATGCATTCTGAATTGCCATTTAGTTTGTTATGTGCATGTCATATACTGAACATGATTCCTTTAAAGAAGACCGGTATTTTTCCGTACGAACTTTGGAAAGGTCGTGCACCAAATATTGGTTATTTTAGAGTGTGGGGCTGTGTTGCCTATTACAAAAACATGGATCCTAAAAGGACCAAGTTGGGTCCTCGCGGAATTAAATGTGCTTTTGTAGGTTATGCGGCCAACAGTAAGGCATATAGACTTCTTGACTTGGAGTCCAATGTGATAATTGAATCACGAGATGTGGAATTCTTTCAAAATCTTATCACGAAGGATAAAGATTCTGAGATAACCACAAATGAAGAACCTCGCGAGGAGAGTTCTTCACGAGTTGTTGAAAAACAACCCGAGCTTCGGACTAGCAAAAGAATTCGAAAGGCTAAGGATCTAGGACCGAACGAAATAGATTCTCAACTCATTTCCTTTTACTTAGTAGAAGGAGATAGGGAGAATTTTGTTCGTAAGATTCCTATCATTCTTCTAGTGGAACATGATCCGAAAACCTTTAAGGAAGCTGTAGCTTCACAGGATTCTGCTTTTTGGAAAGATGCTATTCAAGATGAGATGGATTTGATTATGTCTAACCACACTTGGGAGCTTGTCGACTTACCCAAAGGGTCGAGACCCATTGGATGTAAGTGGGTGTTTAGAAAAAGTATCATAGTGATGGTACTTTAAACACCTACAAGGCTAGATTAGTAGCCAAAGGATTTCGGCAAAAGGAAGGGATCGATTACTTCGATACTTATGCACCGGTAGCGAGAACGACAACAGTTAGGATACTGTTTGCGTTAGCTTCATTGCATAACATTTCTGTTCATCAAATGGATGTCAAAACGGCATTCTTAAATGGAGATCTCGATGAGGAGATTTACATGGAGCAACCGGAGGGTTATGTACTTCCTGGGAATGAACAAAACGTTTGCAAGCTTGTCAAATCATTATATGGTTTGAAACAAGCACCTAAACAGTGGCATCAAAAGTTTGACTCGGTAATTCTTGCAAATGGATTCGTTCACAACGTTTGTGACAAGTGTTTGTACACAAAAGTGCGTGGAAACACTGTGATATTCCTTTGTCTCTATGTTGATGATATGTTGATCATTAGCAACGAGATGAACGGAATTTTAGAAACGAAGAGGTTTCTATCTTCTACATTCAAGATGAAAGATCTTGGACAAGTTGACACGATTCTAGGGATCAAGGTTAAGCGAACCAGTGGGGGTTATGAACTTAGTCAATCGCATTATGTTGAGAAAGTGCTTGATAAGTTCAAACATTTGCAGTTCAAAGAAGTGAACACCCCATTTGATCCTAGTGTTAAACTTGAGAAGAATAATGGGAGAGCCGTGGCTCAGTTGGAGTATGCGAGTGCTATCGGTTGTCTTATGTATTTGATGCAATGCACTAGACCCGATATAGCATTCGTTGTTAGTATAATGAGCAGATTTACTAGCAACCCCAACGGTGAGCATTGGAAGACTATCGGGAGGATTTTTGGCTATCTTATGAAAACAAAAAATCTCAGCCTACAATATGGTAGGTTTCCTGCCATACTCGAAGGATATACCGACGCTAGTTGGATATCGAGTGTCGGAGATAACAAATCTACGACGGGATGGGTTTTCACACTTGCCGGAGGTGCAATTTATTGGAAGAGCAAGAAACAGACTTGTTTTACTCATTCGATCACGGAGTCAGAGTTTGTAGCTGTTGCATCCGCTGGTCAAGAAGCTGAGTGGTTGAGGGATCTTCTTTTAGAAGCTCCGTTGGCTAAGGACAATATATCGAAAGTGTCGATACATTGTGATAGTCACGCTACTTTAGCTAGAGCATACAACGAAGTGTATAACGGGAAGTCTAGACATATTAGTCTAAGACATGACTACGTAAGGAAATTGATCAAGGATGGGATCATTTCTCTTTCGTTTGTGCATACCAGCTATAATTTAGCTGCTCCTTTTACTAAACCATTGGCCAGAGATTTAGTAAAGTGTACCTCGAGAGGTATGGGACTAAAACTCCTTGAATAAGAGTTCCAACAACGGTGGCAACCCAATCTAACGTTAGGAAATCCTTAACTTTAGATTCAATGGGTAACAAAAATTCGTTGATTTGGATGTGTGTAACATTGTACTACAATGTTAGCCGTTGCATTTGGAGGGTTGAGTTATTTATAACTCTTAATGAAGTTCATTGATGAGGACATGTATCTGTAAAGCAACAAAGATATTGTAAGAACTTCACCTATGTGAATTTAGAGATGGTGCCGTCTTAAAGTGAGAGTTGGAGTTTCTCTCTTGAAAAATTCACGAGACAGGAAGAGCACATGGCCATTAACGATGCTAAGCGAAAGATGTAGGCGAAGAACTACTAAAGTGTGTGCGTAAGGCTTCACCGATCTTATCACAAGGAATACCAGGTTCAAAGCCTAGCTACCTGATATTCCGTTAAGATCTTGTGTTGTCTTTACTAAGGTCAGGTTCAAATCGAAAGATACCTAACTGTATTAGCACGCTTTGCTAATTTTCTGGAAATTACACTTATATTATTAGAACAGTGGGGGATTGTTCGAATTTATTGATAATAAATGACCAATAAATGTTCTAATAAGTGAGCAAGTGTAATGTGTTGAATGTGTTGAGTGGGTAATAAATGTGGGAATGTCAAAAGTCCCACATGGATTAAATATAAAGACTTTGTGCAATATATAAGGAAACCAATGGTGATGTGAGCTCAACATGTGGCATAGTGATAAGTATGCCACATGAGTGCCGTGTGGAGGCAAAGTGGCGAGACCATGCCACCTCACGCTTTCGCACCGCCGCCCTCGCCGGTGGCGACACCGGCGACACCGGCTCCGGCTCGGGGTCGGGTGCGTGGGTGTAGAGGTGGCGTCTTGTAGGCGCACTTGAGGCACTTTGCTAGACATTTTATCTCTCAATATGTCAATTTACTCTTTTATCTTTTTATTCTTCTTATTTGTTAATTCCTCGTTTATCTTTTGATTTTTCATGATAGAGAGAGTTCTAGATTGTTCCATCTAGAAGGATGTCCTTTGCTAGACGGTAACGAAGTCAACAGAATTCTGAATTGTATTGGCGACACTAAAAAATTGACAATTGTAATAGTTTTTTTTTTAAGTCAATATGTTGACTAGTATCTCGATTTTGCTGAAGACGAAATCTCAGTATCCGGCGAGGCTTCGAGTTGTTCCTGATGTTTTCTTGTCCCCAGCTATGTATGTTTCGCGACGAGGAGTCCCCGCAAAAAAGAGAAAATGATGTCGGGCCCTCGTGCCTACGTATCTCCAAGAATAAGGTCATCACGTAGTTCAAGGTTAGTGATAAATAGAGGAATGACGAAGTGATTTTATCGTCGTTGGAGCCGTTAGAGGCGGTGCGGGGGTGACAGTCGCATATGGCGAGGGCATTACCGGCTGTGCTGACTAGCCTCACTAAACAAGTCACCCAGAGTAAGATTGGAGGTCGTGTTGGACCGAAAACTAATTGATCAAAGAAAACACGTGACGGGCTAGACTTAACGACTCCATGAGAACAGGAAAGTCGCCTTCTGGGCCAAGAGAATGCGCATAAGGCGGGTGAAAAATCATTCTCCATATCTAGAGAGAGAAACTCTGAATCTAGATTGAGAAACTCTGAACTTAGAGATCGAATATTGTGTTTCAAATGAGCAGGATAAATTCATATTTATAGGTAAAAGGCGGATTTAATGAAGATTCTCATTAAATCCTAGGAGAAATTCGCCCAAGCTAGCCTACGAGTGGGCTTGTCCACGGCTTGTTGGTCAGCCTGTGGATCATCCGCTGCTTTGTGGCTTCCGTAACGCTTGCGAGTGTTGCGCGTGTTGGAATTTATTGATAATAAATGACCAATAAATATTCTAATAAGTGAGCAAGTTTAATGTGTTGAATGTGTTGAGTGGGTAATAAATGTGGGAATGTCAAAAGTCCCACATGGATTAAATATAAAGACTTTGTGCAATATATAAGGAAACCAATGGTGATGTGAGCTCAACATGTGGCATAGTGATAAGTATGCCACATGAGTGCCGTGTGGAGGCGACGTGGCGAGATCATGCCACCTCACGCTTTCGCACCGCCGCCCTCGCCGGTGTTGCCACCGGCGACACCGGCCATGGCTCCGGCTCCGCCCCGGGGTCGGGTGCGTGGGCGTAGAGACGCTAGTGGCGTCTTGTATGCGCACTTGAGGCACTTAAGCACGTGGCATCTTGTAGGCTCGGGTCTTGGGGGGCGGTTACTAGCCGTTGGGGGGCGGTTACTGACCGTTATTTGGTTTTCTGTTTCAGACCAATAACTGCTACTTGTGAAGGGTCGCTACCTTCACAAAGTAACTATTTTTGGGTCTTTAAATTTCATTTTGCATGCAGAAACGAATAACTGCTCTGAATCATTTTCTCATACACACAGAAACACTCTCCAGAAACGCGTTCTTGCTTACTGTTCGAAGATCACTTCGTCTTGTGATTTTCGATCATTAAGGCTTGTCTTATCCTGGTTATTCTTGCAAGCAGACTCGAAGACGATTCCGAGTGCTCGAAATACTATTAGGAAAGTGCATCACATGCGTGATTCAAGTCCCGACGTATTTAATTACGACGAGGTTTCCAACAGCGCGAGCTTGCGAATCAAGTCCGGGGGATATCCTAATGATCTTCGTAAGCTTTATTGTCTCGTCACTTGTAATTGCCAAGAGATGATGCTCCCTGAATGTCGTTGACGATGCATAACTCTTCGTTGAGGGGTTCTCCGCAGGCAAATGGGTTTCCGCCGACGAGGGGCTTTGTCGGCAAAAGTAACGGGGAATGCCCTAGGGTTGTCGTTACCTCACTAAATGCCTCTAAAGGTATTCGGAGGTTTGTCGGCGAGTCTTTGTCTCTTGCTCCTTAGTTGGCGAGTCTCCTGAGACTATCGTAGCCTTGTCGGGTTGTCCGACTTGTCATTTCGGATGCGGGCTCAGTCTTGGGTCTTGTGGTCTTGACTTCTATGGGTCCGAGCCTCGCTCAAGTAAGCTAATAGTCTTTGACTTTACTAGTAGATTTTGACTTTGCGATATATAACCTATACTTTATATAATTTAATAAATACACATAACATTACAAACTGCACAGCGCTAATTTAATGTGATTTTATCATTGAAAGCTCTTTAAGAAAATTATAACTTTAGGTCATTAGCACTAACTAGTGATACTAGAGTGTCGCACCACAACATGAGACATTATTTTTTATTTTTGTTAAGAAAATGTAAAGTGAATGAAAAATAAAATTTATAAAAATGAATGGCTATTATTTTGTAAAATACAATCATTGTATGATATGTATAGATATTGTCTACATTTGTAGTCAATTATTTACGATAAAAGAATTATCAATTTATATATAATCTTTTTACTTAACATTATTATTGTTTTCTATAACCTAAAATTCCTATCCATTATTACGAAATTACTACACGGACACTGTCTCTTTTAACTTACACTTTTTCTTATTTTTTCATGCTTTTTTTCTTTTCTTTTTGGTGGTCCATTCGAGGGTCATACTCTTCTTTTACGTGTTGGTTGATGCAACTTGCAAAGTGAAGCAAATATGAATATCCACACACATATAACTATTATATGCGTGTATATTAATATATTTTATTTATGTTTTTATATCTTTATATTCGATCAAACATTGAGCAAACGTGCGATCAATTTTCTTATCTCATTTAGTAATTTAAACGTTACGTATTGTATTCTGCATTATATCAAGAAATATAACAGAGTGACAAAACCTATTAACTTTCTATAATAGCTTTAAAAGTATAAAAAAATAAAAATAATAATATATAAATGATAGGAATATATGTGACCGAGTAAAATAAAATTAGATAAACCTCAATTTCTCATGCATAAAAACAAAAGAAATGTCATGAAAATTTTAATGTGCTTCATTGTATGCACGTGGATAAATGATGCCGATCAAAAATTGATTTATTTAAGTTTATTTATTATTTATTGTTTTCTTTTATTTTAATTAGAGAGATAATAGCGTTAGTTCCTATTTTCTTGGAATCAATTTAAATCCTAAGCCTTTTATAAGGTTGGTTCACGTTTTGTTATATTCAGCCATTGATGAATAAAATTTGAAACTTTTGCTTTGAGAAAAGTCGAGTTATTACTCGCATAGACGCGTTGTTTAATCCCCGTAATCCGCTTTACATCAAAAAACCTCAATTTTTTCTTTTGAAATTTGAGCGTACGCACGTGCAGACGCTTGTGCATATGTAGTTCCGCTTATAATTCACATATTATATATAATTAACAAGCATGCTTAATTTGATCATTTTGTAAAAATGTGTTGGAAAATTATAGTTGTACCTTTATTGTCGTATTGGGAATTTGCTAACTTTAAGTATTGGGAAGGGTTAGAGATGAGTTAATACTACAATTAGAGATTATAGTAGCCGTGGTATCTAATGTTTATCTTTTTTGCGGTTTTTTTTTTTTTTTTTTTAAATTGAAGTTTTTAATATTGTCATTTTTTTTATTATAGTTCATCTATATTGTTAACAAAAGATGTTAAAATAAGCGTTTTCACAACCTTTAGTGATTAATTAACGCAATTAAGAGTTTTAGAATATTAGTGCTAAAAATGTTTAAGTATTTTTACCATACATATCCTTATTCCAATTACTAATCTCTTAGCAAACAAAAAAGAATCTAATATAATTATTGTTGCATAAATAAAACCCAATATTCATTTTACGCCAATAATCGACAACCATTCCGACATGTAAATTAACTTCGTAATACATATTATAAATAAATAATCAACTATGGCAAGATTCTATTGAGTCATAATAATTATTATTTTTGGACTATATGAAATTATAGATTTATTATAACGCGTTACGAGTCTTATAATGACAATGACATGGATAAAAATAAAAGAAATTAATATGTATGAATGATGGATTGTCATGGCGATGTTATGCGAATATGGGCAAGACATACTATACATTACTCGCTGTGTACTCCTACTAGTATAAGATACCGCGATCCTATTGGTCCACGTGGATTCGGAGCCAGAGATTCGAGTGGTTTGGATCAAGAGCTGCTCTCTGATTGGTGGAGAAGGGATCAAAAAATATCTAGCGACGCGCAACTGGGATAGAGCGCGTGGCGCGTCTCTCACCAGATATTTATGTCTCTGCCCGCGATTCCTGCCCGCGACCCTTTTTTTTTCCACCACATAAAACATGCCGATTAGTGGGGCAGAGCTGCCCGTCATTAACTATAATGAGGCCAATTAACACAAATTTTTTAATGAATAATTTATAAATATAAAGTAATACATATTTGAAAATGAACAATCCCCCCTGATTTTTTTTTTACAACATAGTCCCAAATTCCTGTGAAAATTAGCACATAACTCTAAAAAGGGGCAGAAGAAAGTTAATTTTGCACAACGCATGACTTGTTCAAAGATATTTACGATATTTTTAGCGACTACATACGGGTCAACATCAAAATATTAGGTTTCGTGACAATTTTTTATTTTTTTTATAACAATCATAAAGTTTAGTAATTAAATAATTATAATGATAAAGTTTCACAAAATTAAATAAAATTATTATAAATCATGTGATATACGTGCCAATGGAATTATTACCATTTAAAGAGTATAATAGTATAATTGTTATTATCAAAATAAAAATAAAATAATAAAATGCAAAGAAATTTGTACCAATGAACTCCACACAAAAGATAAGGGATAATAATGAAAAAAAATACTTCACTTTGTCTAAATTACACTTTAGTACCTAAGTTCAACGATCAACGGTAAACATTCCTTACTTCACCAAATATAGCAAAGTACTTCTAAATGCCACCAACCAAGTATGTACAAAAATTTGAATATAGAAAATGAAGTGTAAAATATCGTCGAAGTTAAATATTTTTATCGCAATTATAAATTGCGTTAAGCCCTTTTGACATAATATGACATGATATATGATATTGCATGACAAGTCATCAGTAGTTGTTGCATGGCAAGTAGAGCTGCACATTTCATCGCCGCGGCACGTCGCGACTCGGTCGCCAAAACCGCGAGAAGACACGTCGCGACGCGTCGTGGCTTGTGCGGTCGCGGCGCGTCGCGATGTGGTCGCGAACTGGTGGCTCGAGAGAGAAAGAGAGGTTTTTTGGGTTGCGGCAAAAGTTGTATATTTGATTCCGATGTTTAACTTTGTTAATTGTTAGTTTTTAACCGAATTTAAATGTTAAAAATGTAAATTTGTAACATAATATTATTTTTAAATATTTAATAACAAATAAATAAATATAACAAATAAATAAATATAACAAAACGAGATATTAAAAAAAAGAGTTGTATTATTCATTGTGAATATTACAATAAGGTGGAGGAAAGTTGTAATATTCAGTGTAAACATTACAAGATGCCTCACTAAAACCTCTCTTGTAAAACCCTCCTTAGGGACTAAAAACCAAGAGAGGAAAGAGCACATCATTATTGGCGCTAACTTTGCATCACTCCGGGAACCAGGCGTTAAACCTTTCAGTCATAAGCTCAAGCTCGGTTGGTTCGGAACGTTGGCCGATTACGGGGTTGCGGAACATCCAATCGTTCAACACCACGGCTTGCTCGAGGTGTGTGTTGGTTATTGAGGACCTCCGATCGTCGATGATGTTCTGAGCTGTACTGAATGCGCTCTCCGATGCAACGCTTGAAATGGGGATGGACAGGATGTCCCTCGCCATTCTTGCCAATATCGGGAATCTTTCCCGTTCATTCTTCCACCACCTGATGACATCGAACTCAGTTGATTGGTCGTCGATCCGAAGGCCGTAGTACCGCTTCACTTCGTCTGGTGCGCCGTCCGTGTCGTCCGTCCGTGTCGGTGGCGTACCGGATCCCGATGCTTCCCCGCGATCCAATCTTTGCTTGAGTCTACGGCTAAACTCTAAAGCGGACTTGGTTGGGCTTTCCATCACTGTCCTCCGCTCCGCCTCCACGTTGAACTGTGGGAACCGCCGGTCGTATTCCCTGTACAATTCATAAAAAGCTTCATTAACAACCTTAATGTAATCAGAGTAGTCAGCCCCTATGTTTTGCCCGATTGCTAACATTAACGGACCGAATGTAAACATAATACGAGGGTCTAATATAGAACCGAAGCAATACGAAAAAGGGGGTGGATCCTAATAACTTTTGAATTTTTCAACCATTCCTTGAATCAAGGGAGCAATAATTGGGTCGTTTTCGTATTCTGTAAAACTGTTAGTAATTTCAAATAGACCCGAAAGACCATGATTCAAAGAAGGGCGTTTTTGGTTAGAGAAATTTAAAGTAACAGCATAAAAGGGTTTAAGGAATTTGGTGAATTTTTCTGCGGTTGCCCATTCCGCCTCCGAGATTCGCGCTGACGGCTCGAGTTCCTTGTGGAGGAAGTGGTCCAACGGTAGCCTCTGCTTACACACGACTGAAACCATTAGATAAGTAGAGTTCCACCGTGTATTATTATCTAATCCGAACCTGTTAGCTTTATGATTGTGTTCTTTACAAAATCGCCTCCACCTATTAGTAATTTGAGAATGCCGGATCCAATCAACAATGCCGCGTATTTTTTCTACTTGATCGGCAATTACTCGCTCGCCCGTTCGTGCAATTAAGTTTATAATGTGACAAGCGCACAGTTGATGTAAAATATTACGAAATTGATTAACGGGCAAAGTAGCCTCCAAAATAGTAATAGCGGCATTATTGTTTGAGGCATTATCTAACGTAATAGATATAACACGATTTTGTAAACCCCAATCATTTAATAGTTCTATTATTTTTTCGGAAATGTTTTGGCCGGTATGGCGACACTCGAACGGTGATAGGTTTAAAAGTTTTTGACACGGTTCCCAATCTTCGTCTACATAATGAGCGGTCAGACTCATATAATCGTTTAGCATCGGACCGCTCCACAAGTCGGTCGTAAAAGCAACGTTGATGCTAGACATTTTAAAAAAATCGACCAAATAGTTTTTTTTGCATAGAATAAGCTTTTTCCATGTCCCTAGTATACGTCGTACGGGAAAACTGTTGGTAAGACGGATTAATCCTTTGCATGTATTGCGTATGCGCAAGATTTTCCACCAAAATAATTAAACTTATAATAATTAATTAAATAAAATAATTAAACTTATAATAATTAATTAATTAAAATAATTAAATTTATTAATTATTACCCGGATCGAGAACGTCGAGGACGGCCGACGGAGGCTTCAGCGGCTTCTTGATGGGAAGGTTCGGGGGAACCGTCGTGGAACGAGCCGACAACGGAGCCATGGAAAGAGGGCGGCGTCGGAAGCTCGGCATCATCGGCGTGTTGAGTTTCTTGAAAGTTGGCATCGTGGGCGCGTTGAGTTTCGTCTTCGTCGGGGTGTTGGACTTCTTGACCGGCTTGTTGTTGAAGCATGAGGGCGAAAAACGGATCGTTATTTCCCGCCCTTAATTGAGCTACCGCGTCGACCAAAACTTGGGGCACACGCTCCGGATTAGCGTCGTGCGCGCCCATCGCCCGGACTAGACTAGGTCGTAGAGACCGTACCGTATCATCGGGGTAATCGGGATTTGGTGGGGAAGGAAAAATTTCTGCCGGTAGCATAACGGGGATGTAGCCGTCGGGCGTAGGTTTGCCGGGAGCCATGGGTTGAAATTGGGGTTCCAATCTCCTAGCCGTCCTTCGACCCTCGGAATTACCGCTTCTTCGAGACATAATAGAGAACTTTGAGAACTTTAGAGAACTTTGAGAACTTGAGAACTTTAGAACTTTAGAGAACTTTGAGAATTGAGAGAACTTTGAGAATTTGAGAGAGAGATGGAAGATTGTTGGTGAGGAAATGAGGGAGGAAGGGGTGGTATTTATAGGGTTGGAGGAGATAGTTGGGTGGGTGAATAATTATTGAGGTGGGTGAAATTTTATTGAAATTCGGGTAAAAAAAATGGGAATTTACGCCCAAAACAAACACAATCTTTCACACCCCTCGGATCGCTGACGTGGCGAGATCTGGGCCGTCGGATCGAGTGCGCGGATCGAGCTCAACCATTCGCGATTTTCACGTGCACGTCGCGACGCGTCGTGAATTTCACATGCACGTCGCGACGCGTCGCGAACTGCAGGTGTGCTTCGCGAATGGTCGCGACTGCGTCTCGCGGTGGAAATGTGCAGCTCTAATGGCAAGTGACTCATGACAAGTTTGCGATTTGATATTTAAACATGCTTTGTTATGTTTGGTGAAGTAATATAGTTTATCGTCGATATTTGAACTTAAGTATTAAAATGGAATTTTATGGAAAGCCAGCTATTTTTGCCGTTATTGTCCGAAATAACAAGAAGGGTGCTTAATCAGTTTTACGTGGCAGCGCATACTAATTTTTAAATAATTAGTTTATAAATAATGTTTTATTAAGTAATTTGTACGGTTGCAGTTTGTTGAATCAATACCAAATATTTAAATAATAAATGAAGATGACTATCATCTTATTATAAGCTTAGGACATTAAATTAGCTTTTACAGTCAGACATTAAATAAAATATTTAGTTCTAAAAAAAGAAAAAGAAAAAGCAGGCACACACACCCACATGCAACCAACCAAAAGAAGGCGAATTTAGCCAAAAAGAAAATAAAAAGAAAATCATGGAATACTACGAGTAGGACTGCCCTGGGAGAGCACGATAACGAAATGGACCTGCGCAGCAGGGAGCCAAAACCACTCCGAAAATATCTAGGTCTTGTGTGGGTCCCACTTCCCAATACTAACTTGCCTTTTCTTAATGTATAGTAAAGTAATTAGGAATTATTTGGCCAAATAAAAGAATAACTTGGAATTAGGATTAATTATAAGAATAAAATATTGAGGAATTATTGGGCAATACCAAGGGTAATTAAATTTTACACTTTACATTAAGTTTTGTGCTCTGCAAATATATGTGTGCAAGAACTTTTTTGTGTGTGTTTTTTTTTTTCTTTTAAAAATGAGTGTATCAAGATTAAAAGAATACATATACATATATAAATAAATTTATATTTTTATCTCTAGGAAAAAATCACATTTTAAAGCTCTTCATCAAAAAATAATTAACAGTTCTAACACAATTTTTACGAGAATATTGAAGACTTACTTATAGATATACTAATATATATATATATATATATATTTTTGTAAGATTTAAAAAACTTATTGTGCCGATATAGTTTTATCAGTATACTGATAACCAACAAATATATCAATGGGATTTTTATTAAACAATAATATTTAAAATACTTGATATAAATAATTATTATTTAACATTAAAATAAAATATTTTTAATTTTAATACTACACTTAACGACAGAAGACTAAGAAATTACTTTTTTTTTAGGAAATAGTTACAATAACATTATTAAATTGTTAGGAACTTAATATTGAGTGCGTTTGACACAGCTAATTTAGTCCTGTTTTTGTTTCTAAAATAAACTAAATCGTTTTTCAGGTGTTTGGCAAAATTATTTTTCCAAAAAACACAAAATCAATTTTGAATTTTTGTACATGAATTGTAAAAGCTAGAGTTCGTAGCTTTTTGGTTTTTTCTATAAACAAAAATATGTTTTTAGTCTAGTTTAGTCATTTTAGCCTAAATAATTTTTTTTACCAAAAACTAAATCATTTTTTGTTACGAGCAACAACTATTTTATAAATAATTTACCAAACACTTGTTAGTTTTTATTTAAAACAATTTATTTTTAAATTAAAATTATAAAATAATTTTTGTAAAAATTAAACTGTGCGTAACGGCCCATTATACTTTTCGTAAAAAATTAAATTTTTAAAAAAGTATCTTTTAACAATTTAATTTTAAGAAAAAGATACTAGACTCGGAATCAAAATAGTTCTCCATTACATAGCTTATATATATATATATATATATATATATATATATATAGTCAATTTACTTTTATAGAAAATAGTTTAACACCACCATGCATATACTAGTACACATGCATGTATGGCACTGGCGATAGGAGTGTCCGAAGTGCCACGTGGACCCCATTAGGCGAGAGGAAAATATCAATGCCACGTGTGCAATCAATCTTGTGAGAGATCAACTGGGAGGCCTTGTAAAGATCTTCTCTCTCTCTCTCTCTCTGCCAAATACTTCACACACATTCATTCCTCTCTCTTTCTCTCTCTAAGAAAACCTAACAATCTCCATTTTTTTCGCTCCAATTTCTGAAGCATTTCCATCGCCAGTATTCAGCTTCAGCTTCACTCATACCACCAGGTATCCTGTGATTTTTTTTTTGATTTTTTTTGTTGTTATTTTAGCATAATTTCTTATCAGTTTGCTGATGAATCCATGGCTTGTAGTACAGAAATCAGAGAGGTTAAGGGTTGTTGAGAGGCTCGGTGGTGGTTCGGAGCCGAGACTAGAAGTGAAGCCGAGGGATTTATCGTGAATACTCTTAATTTTGTCTTCAAATTATTCATTACTGCAATTTTTTGTTTTTTCTTCGAGCTGTGGGAGATTTGGACACAGGGGTGTTGGGTTTGGGGATGTTGAATTACCAAATTTGGATTCTTGATTGGTAGCGGATTGGGGAGTTTCGTTGTTGGGGAGAGGGGCTGAAAGGTCTTTTTGCCGCGCGCCGATGGCCGAGACCCGGGAGAGATGGACTGATCGTCTTCAGTACTCTTCGTTGTTCTGTCCTCCTTCACAAGAAGAGCAGCAGAGAAAGGTAATGATTCGATAAGCGTGTTCGAGCTAGATAGCTAGCTTTCGAGACCATGAATTTCGCTGTTTCGTAGATCTTGATTTGAGGATTTGTTATCAATCCAAACCTCTAGTCTTATTAGGCCTGTTTAGATGAATGAATATAAGATCAGAAATGAACTGTCACTAAGTTTCCCTTATTGGGTCGTTTCGAGGATTTAATTTACGCACGTAGATTTGAGAATTCCGATATGTACTAGATAGTTCTCGGGACTCTGAATATAATATCGATTCGACCATCTAGTCTTATTAGGTCTATTGAGATGGGTAGATTTGTAAATCCCGACTTGGTCTTTAGCATCGTTAGAGTCTCGAAGCATCCATATCTAGTGATAAGTGTTTGGACATGTATAGATTGGCTTCATGCGTGTTGATAAGTTCTTCATAGTCTTTAAAGAGGCTTGTCCTTATGTTTCGGTTGTCTTCAATGATAACGTTGTGAAAATATTTTTGGGGGCTTTAGGATCATAGTGGAGACTTTTTGTTTGTACAAATCGTTGTTTGGTTCTGAATTCTGATAATCTAATATGTCAACAAGTGTTCGTATACATGGTCTAGTTTAGTCGACTCTGTTTCTGAACCTCATTTCATGTGTAGGCTCAAGTTATTGCCTATGTGGACTACTTTGCTCAGTTCACATCTGAGCAATTCCCTGATGATATTGCCGAGGTATGTCTTTCTCTTGCGGAGAACTTGAAAACCAAGCTTCTGATTCCTTTCGAATTGCATAAGATCTGTAAGAAATTTTATCTGATGTTTAACTGACGTTTCTGTTTTGGCAGCTTATTCGGAACCGTTATCCAACAAAGGAGCACCGTCTTTTCGATGATGTTTTGGGTACTTGTTTAACATTGACACCATATTAACGAGCCAACATGCTCCTTTTTACTTTTTAGTAACTTCGTGATGTTTTAAATTCTTCCAGCGACATTTGTGCTTCATCATCCAGAGCATGGTCATGCCGTCGTTCTTCCAATTATTTCCTGTATTATCGACGGCACACTTGTGTACGATAGATCCACTCCACCATTTGTATCCCTCATATCCTTAGTTTGCCCGAGCAACGAGGTTAGTTTTCTCCTTTTTCTTTTAATTTTTTCTTTCATCATCTTTATCATTTTCAAACAATCGTGATAAACTTGTTTCTTTTCCTCAGCATGAGTATTCTGAGCAATGGGCACTCGCTTGTGGGGAGATTTTGAGAATTCTAACTCATTACAATCGCCCGATATACAAAGTGGAACAACAGAACAGTGAAACAGAAAGAAGCAGTAGTGGAAGTCACGCGACGACAAGTGACGGTGAATCCTCGTCCTCAACATCCGTGTCTCAACAGGAGAGGAAACCCATAAGGCCTTTGTCTCCTTGGATTACGGACATATTGCTCGCTGCTCCTCTGGGAATCAGAAGTGATTATTTCCGTTGGTAAGTTGAATTTATAATTACCTTTGTTATGGGCAGAGTTAATGTTATTTTGATTGTCATGATAAGTAAACTTTTAGAAGACAGTTTTTCCAAGCTCAATTTACTATGAAGAAAGAACACTGTACAGCTTTTCTTCCACCTAACTATTGGTAATTTTGCCGCAAACATCCCTTCTTAAAAGTACGACATTGAAATTGATAGTAACTTGTACCCGAGCTTATTCTTTTTCTCCCTCCCAAATATATTTTTAATACTTTTCTTGAACTTTTGTTCTAAACTGGAAGAATGTGCATTAACAGGTGTAGTGGTGTTATGGGTAAATATGCCGCTGGAGAGCTCAAGCCACCTATAACTGGTAAGCGGAGCCCTTCTAGGTTGATGTCAAATTAGTGTTTAATATTGATTCCTAAAATCATGGAAATAATAAGATAAAAAATAATAAACTAAATTCGATGTAGTATATAACTACAATAATTGATGCATTTTTCTACCTAACGATATATTTCGATCTTATTTCAGCATCTCGTGGATCTGGAAAGCATCCTCAGCTAATACCTTCGACTCCAAGGTGGGCCGTAGCCAATGGCGCAGGCGTAATATTGAGTGTGTGTGACGAGGAAGTTGCTCGCTATGAAACTGCCACTTTAACAGCTGTCGCCGTCCCAGCGCTTCTACTTCCTCCTCCGACTACAGCCTTGGACGAACATCTCGTTGCTGGGTTGCCAGCTCTTGAGCCATATGCACGACTATTTCACAGGTCACAAAAAGCTCCTATTCTTTGAAATAATTATTTTTGTTTTTGGAATTGTTTTTGTATTTGCTTTTGGCATCATCACCCCTAAGCTAGTTTTAGTTTGTAGAATAGCACAAACACTCCTTGAATTAGAACGCTAGTTTCAAATAAAAATACTAAAACACTCTTGTAGTTTTTAGGTGATGTCAGTTTCTGTGTAAAAAATTAAACAGCTTACACGGCAATGTGACTCTGAACAACTAAATTATGTTACAAATTAAGGGGATATTTGCACACTAATGGGATGAAATGACGGGCATTGGTGTTTTTTTTTTTTTTTTGGAATTTGCTGAATACACTTGTTCAATAATAATCACATGGGGATATATACAACTTAATACTCAATAAATATAATTTAAGCCAATTCCTCGAATACAATTACTAATTACATATTAGAAGCACTATTAAGTATTTGCTTTGTCATTAGACTCGATGAGTAATTATAAATTATGATTTCTTCTGTTAGGTATTATGCCATTGCCACGCCAAGTGCCACACAGAGACTTCTTGTCGGGCTTCTAGAAGCTCCGCCATCATGGGCTCCAGATGCGCTTGATGCTGCTGTGCAACTTGTGGAGCTCCTTCGGGCTGCTGAAGACTATGCATCCGGAATTAGGGTAATTACTGCCAGTCTTTCCAAATGAGAATCATGCCATTGGTGCAAAATCTCTCCCATTAGCCAATTTGAATTGGTTTTATAATGTTTTTCGTCAGTTAGGTGATTCTTTTGGATGCAAAGTGCATTTTTTCTAACCTTCTTAGCCTCTTACTGCTCTTTTGTTTTACTGTTCTTTGTAAGAGCTTTTTTTGACATATTATGCCATAGACATATATGCATTTGAATCTGCAGTAGAATCGATAAGTATCACTTGATTAGCAACTTACTGCGATAGCATTTTCTTTTTATGTGTTAGCAGCTTCCCAGAAACTGGATGCATTTGCATTTTCTGCGAGCGATCGGGACCGCGATGTCCATGCGAGCCGGCATAGCAGCTGATGCAGCTGCAGCTTTGTTATTCCGTGTCCTCTCACAGCCGGCGTTGCTCTTTCCTCCTCTAAGGCAGGTCGAAGGAGTTGACGTTCAGCACGACCCTTCAGGAGGTTATATTTCATCCTATAGAAAACAGGTATATATCGAAAAAAAAGTTTTATTCGTTCTTTGTTTGTTGGTATTCATTTTCGAGTTCTCTGCTCACTTTTTATCAAGACTCACGGACAATCCTTCATGTAAGCTGAAAAACAAAACCAATAACCGGTAGAAAAAACCCAATCAAATTTCGACCAAGATAACTGAATATTCTTTTTAGTCTGGCTTACCAAAAGAAGGTTAAGGGTTAGCCGGAATGACTTATCATAATGGATCATTTATAGGTTAGGGTTTTTGGTACAACTGAATGGCTTAGTGATTTTTTATAAATATAGTTAAAGTATACATTACCATATATATATTATGTTATTTTATGGAATTATTATTACCTTGTTATTTTCAAGTTTTTTTTTTAAAAGATTACTGACAAATATGTTTTATACTGTTTATACCTAGTTTAACCATCTTAACCTGTTTTGGCAGCCGAGAAAACAATTTTTTAACCGAACTGAACCGATTACCCGTAAATGAATAAAACCAAATATCCGGGTTTCGGTTATAACTTTCTTATAACCAAAGTTCGACTAGGAACAACGGTCATAACCGCTCTGATCCTGTTTCCGCCCTTTCATGCAACCATAGCGCAATTGTATTAATTTTTTTGAAGCTAACACAATCATCACTGTGCTGTACTCAGATAGAAGTTCCGGCGGCCGAAGCAACAATAGAAGCTACTGCCCAAGGAATTGCATCGATGCTTTGTGCCCATGGGCCCGATGTTGAATGGCGAATTTGCACAATCTGGGAAGCTGCTTATGGTTTAATCCCTTTGAGCTCTTCAGCTGTTGATCTTCCCGAGATCATTGTAGCCACTCCGCTGCAGCCACCTGTCCTGTCCTGGAATCTATACATACCTCTCCTTAAGGTCTTGGAATATCTTCCCCGAGGAAGCCCGTCTGAAGCGTGCCTCATGAAGATCTTTGTTGCCACAGTGGAAGCGATTCTTCAGAGAACATTCCCACCGGAGTACTCAATGGAACACAACCGAAAAACCAGATCCTCTTCTGTAGGCTCCGCGTCGAAAAACCTCGCTGTTGCAGAGCTTCGAACGATGGTTCATTCACTCTTCTTAGAATCGTGTGCCTCGGTGGAACTCGCTTCACGCCTCTTGTTTGTTGTGTTAACCGTATGTGTCAGCCATGAAGCCGAGTGTAAGGGAAAGAAGAGACCTAGAGTGGAAGAAATTTACCAATCTGATGAAATAACAGAGGAAGTAATCCGAACCAGAAGAAAGAAGAAACAAGGACCGGTCGCCGCATTTGACTCTTACGTTCTTGCTGCTGTCTGTGCCCTTGCCTGTGAGCTGCAACTATTCCCCTTTGTGGCAAAGGCGGCAAATCATTCCCTTTCGAAAGAGAGAAAGAATGATGGTAAACTCGTCAAAGTCAACGGAACTACTAACGAGTTTCAAAATAGTATTGATTCAGCAATCTCTCACACACGAAGAATCTTATCCATTTTAGAAGCACTTTTCTCTCTTGAGCCCTCTTCTCTCGGCACTTCTTGGAACTATAGCTCAGTGGAGATAGTGGCTGCAGCGATGGTTGCAGCTCACATTTCTGATCTATTTAGACGGTCCAAAGCTTGCATGCATGCCCTTTCGGTTCTAATGAGGTGCAAATTGGATAGCGAAATATACACGAGGGCTTCATCGCTGTACAATCTCATTGATATTCACAGCAAAGTAGTAGCTTCCATTGTAAATAAGGCTGAGCCTCTCGAAGCACATATCATTCGTAGACCGGTTTGCAATGGCAAGAAACAGAACCATCACGTAAATGGTAGGGTTCTAGATTCTGGGCAACCATCTTTATCACAGTGCAGGGATATTGCTGATTCGGAATCAAATAAAGTGTGTAGTTCTTTGGGTAAAGGTATTGCAAACTTTCCTCTTGATGCCTCGGATTTAGCCAACTTCCTTACCAAGGACAGGCACATAGGGTTTAGTTGCAGCGCACAAGTTTTTCTCGGGTCCATGCTTTCAGAGAAACAAGAGCTATGTTTCTCAGTGGTGTCACTTCTGTGGTACAAGTTGATTTCGGCTCCAGAAACTAAGCCTAGTGCAGAAAGCACTTCTGCTCAGCAAGGATGGCGACAGGTACATTGAACACAACATGTCATTCTTCAAAAATTGATTCTTATACAACGTAGATTAAATAAAGGGTCCGATACCTTGAATCATCACTGTAATCGAATAAGGATCAAAACTGAAACTATGCAAGTATTGAGCTCTAAAAAGCCACATTTATTTATGTATTGTATTTTAAAGCTAGTCATTTATTCATGTTTAAATATGTTTGAGGGTGTGTGTCATTAGATTTTAGTGTGGGTCCGGCCCATGAGATTGCAATGCTTTGTCTAATTAAGGGACACTAATTCAATGAGAAGGGAAGCCAAAAATACTTGGCCTCTCTCTAGGATAGAGGGGCTAGGTTTGCTAGAAGTGGGTCTTGGCTTTTGGTTCATAACACAAATATATTCATATCATTAAATGTAAGAAATATTTATCTTATTGTAGTCATAACAGAGATTTCTAAAAATCTTCGCCTGCTTGTTTTTGTAGGTAGTTGATGCGTTATGCAATGTCGTATCGGCATCCCCAGCAAAGGCAGCCACGGCAATTGTTCTTCAGGTCCAAATCCGTTCACCTTTTAATTCTCAGATATAAAATAGTAATCAATGAAATCGACGACCTCATTTGCTTAGTTACTTCATATCTGTGTTCTTCAGGCTGAGAGAGATTTGCAGCCTTGGATCGCAAAAGATGACGGGCAGAAGATATGGAGAATTAACCAGCGGATCGTGAAATTGATCGTGGAGCTGATGAGAAATCACGATAACCTGGAATCGTTGGTGATCTTAGCAAGTGCTTCAGATCTTCTTCTTCGTGCCACCGATGGGATGCTTGTTGATGGTGAAGCTTGCACTTTGCCCCAACTCGAGGTACCATTTTTGCTATTTTCTTTTCCATTTTTGCCCCTTATTGACTAGCAAAATATAGCAAGTCCACAACCATGTCTTCCATTGTTTTTAATTTTGTGAAATTATGTCAAACCGGTTCTGTAGTATAGTGATTAATTATGTCCCGTCTAAGAACGTCGGAAATCATATGCGTCTATAGTTGCTTGAAGTCTTAAATGACTTTCTTAATGATGATTGACGGTCGATTTACACGAACGTGGCAGCTTCTAGAAGCAACAGCAAGCGCGGTTCAGCCGGTGCTGGATTTGGGAGAATCCGGGTTCGCCGTTGCAGACGGCCTCGCTAACTTGTTGAAGGTAAAAAGCTCCCCATCTTAAAATCGTATGCTTGCGCATAAATGTTATACGACGCAGAAGGTTTTGGGAATCAAAACTGATTCCACATCATACATCTATATTTTGATTTAAAATAAATCGATACTTTTTTGCTCAATTACGCCTCAACTGTGCACAAACATTCTCTGTTTATTCCGTTAAATGTAACATAATGAACATAAATATTTTTAGGGGTTTTTTTGTCATTTTTGCGCTAATTCATTTAACTCAGTATATCTATACAATTACAATTCTAAATACATTAGATTAATTTCTGTCAACTCAATCAAAAAAATATTATTTAGAAGACATTGTGACAAATGAATAGGACAAAAACGATAAGAAAAAAGGTACCCAGAACTAATTTCTCACGCTCCAAACTTTTTCGGTTTTTGCAGTGCCGTCTTCCGGCGACCACGCAATGCCTCTCCCACCCGAGCGCGCACGTGCGAGCGCTGAGCACGTCAGTGCTGCGCGACATCCTCCACACCGGCCCCATCAAAGCCAACACCAAGTCCGTAAAAATCAACGGTTCGTTAGGCCCGTCGTATCAGTACTTTAAGCCCGACGACAACGACTGGCTCGCTGACGTGGAGAAGTGCCTGCGTTGGGAAGCGCACAGCCGACTAGCCGCCGGAATGCCCGTCAAATTCCTGACCGCTGCCGCCAAGGAGTTGGGCTGCCATTTCTCGGTATGACATTTAATTGTAGAGTTTATTTCTCGAACTTGCGTGGACAAGAGATTGCCTTGAGCTTGAACACCACTTGTTTGAAAGGACGTAAATATTCATTATTCCGTCTATACACTGTAACGGAACCTATCAGATTTTCTTTTTCTGCAGTTTTTTTTGTGCATTGATATTTTGAATATTCAACGATTATAATTTTTTATTTTGCAGGGCCAATGATTAACAAAATATTTTAGGCTGCTAAATGTACTATTTATTGATATGAAAAAGGGTTAATGGCGGCAAATGTACTACAGTTGGGGCGGTGTTGACGCAAATTTTTATTTATTCGTGGTAAATGTAGTCAAGTTCTATTTTAGTGTGGCTTGGACTCATTCAATCCACTCTCCTTTTAACGGCGGTTAAATGCGCCTGCCAACTAGAATTTTTGTTGTCCTTTTTCCGTTAATTCCCTTTTCTTCTCACGCATCCGCTTCGAATTCACGGGGAAGAAAACCTAAATAATAAATTAAGTAAGAAAGATATTTTTTTTGTAAAAATATTTTGATTGTGGCGTGTCGGAACGGAATTGGATCATCGTCCTTTTACAGATGAAATTTGACGAAAAAAAAAGAATAAAATTTTGTAATGCTCACTATGAATTTTGATTGTTTTAGCTAGCGTTCAAGAACAAATTCGGTTAATGTAGAGAGCACTCATTTAATTGCAATCGTTTTCAACCTCTAGACGCTTACACAATCATTACAAATAACCGAAACGGACATCTTACAAGGAGTAGCGGAATTAATAGAACTTAAAACTTAAAATAAAACGAGTCATTCAAACTACTATATACATTGCATTATAATTATTTTTTATGAACTTTCGGTTTATGAAAAATAGTACATTAGGATCTCTATATGATTAGAATTATACATATTACGTTCTCAAAATGTTAAAACATACTTTTTTTTTTCTAATATTTAAAATTGTGCACGTCTTAAATTATTTATTGGTGGTTTTTATTCTCTAATTTTGTAAGTTGTAATCATTTTAGTATACTAATAATGCAAAGTATAAAAGACCAATCATAAAAATTGTTGCTAAGAAAATTAAAAAATATGTCGGGATTGAGAATTGAACCAAAGGCTTTAATTTGGAAGTGTAACAAAATTTCACTTTGCTTCACTGACATTAGTGCTATGTTTAATATTTATATAGCAACTCATAGTAATATGGCCAAATTCAGATCAAAATAACGAGCTCGGACCAAGTGGAGGCGGCCGCCCCCGCTCCGCCCACCTTGGTTCTGCCCCTATATATATATATATACATAGTTTAATATAGAGATTTTATTGAAATTGTAGTTAATAACATGTCTTCGCTTAAAATATTTTTAGAAATATCATGACACGTCATGTATTTTAAAATAGCCTCATCACATAAATATAATCTGTCTCATATAATTTTTTATTGTGCAAAATTGAACAAATATATATTAATACAGTTTAAATTCATATGACCAGAGAGTAACATGTTTCAGCCAGAGCTATCTATATAATATATATATATATATATATATATATATTTGGAGGAAAGCTATATATATACACACGTTACACGTAAATCTATCGGCCTTATCACAACAATACATGATAGCCTCATAGGGCTGAGAAAGAAAATAAAAAGGGATCAATATGACCAACTTCATCCTAAGGCCCTGTTCGCTGTAGAAGTTTTGCTGACCTGCAAATTATATATGTATATATATATATTTATATAAAAGGAAAATCTTTCAACATGACATGTCATGACATATTACAAATAAAAAATTACATGTTTCCCAATTTTTGAAAGTTAATTACTTAATTATATATATTTTTTAAAATAACTCATTATCCTATTATATAACTAAAAGGAAGCATGAAAACACTGTAGTTTCTACAATACTTATTTAGCCAGTTAAAAAATTACAGGTGGTTTTTGGTCTTCAAAATAACATGTGTCACTTTATTTAATAATAATTGTCACTCTAATTGGTATATTTGAGAGTTGAGATTCATCCTCGTATTGGTTGAAGGTTCAACTTACCGAACTTGTCGATAAATCGCTTGCCGTTATCGACTGATTAATAGAAAACTTACCGGATTATCGACGGAAAACTAATAATACTGTAGCTTACCGATTACCGATCTTTTCGATGATTATCAAAGGATTATCGACACTTATTGAGGATTATCGATGAAAAATCACTAAAATATTTTTAAGAATATATTTACTAAGTTTATAATGTTGATAAAATATTAAAAATGCCAAAAATAAAATCCTTTCATACTTAAACATAGGGAAATAAAATATAGTCTCACTCTCACATATGTAAATAAAATCATCGAAAAGTGCAAAATTTCTTGAAAAATACATATTTTTGTTATTTTTCAAGATGTTTGCCGATTTTCGGCAAAAATCATGGAAAAATACTAGCATGGCCGTCTTCCCGATAACTATCGGCAAGACGGATAATCGAAGATTATCGAAGATAATTATGGAAAAGTCGAACCTTGATTGAAACAACGTATGGGGCCCTGAACATTTACTTCTTTTTTCTTTACTCTTTTATGCTATGGCACAACACCATTCTTATTAACTTTTATTATTATTATTATTATTATTATTATTATTATTATTATTATAGAAAACCCACAAAATGCCCAAAAACCACTAAAGGTTTGAGAAAAATGCCCATAGTTTCAAATAACTGTTTTGTACCCATTAATAAACTATTTTGGACTATTTTAACCCTAAAACTAATTATATTTTCTAATTTCCGTTTTAATTATTTATTACTTATTTTAATTTCAAAATTTATGTCTAGCAATTATTACGGTTGACAATTTCTATCATTTTTATAACGTTTTCAATTAATAAATATTGAATAATTAATTTCTAATTCAAAAATAAATTTTCTCCTTCAACCACTTTTCTTCGTCGCCTCCTCCTCTTTCCTCCTCACATTTCGTCCCCGCCTCCACACTGCTCGTCATTGCCTCCTCACTGATCACAGAGAACGAAGATTGTTTTTTTTTTATTCTTTTGTGGTGAAGAGGAGAGCTTCCATGGCTGTAGTAGAGAATGCTGGTGGGGAATTGGGGAATCAGAGCTTGGAGTCTCAGGCAGCGAATCATCAGCCGTTGAAAGAGCCATCTGACGGCGGGATCAACGGCCAGGATGATCCGGCGAAGCACGGCCAAGCGCGCCACGTGTTGATCCATATTCCCAGAGCCTATTCCTAAGATCCAACAGCGGATATTTTCCGATGAACGAAGATCATCATCATCTGCTCGCTCTCGGCCACACGCACGGTGAATTCACTAGGTTCCTGCGCGATGGCGGCAGAAACGGCAGAGTCGACGGCGGAATCACTGGTCACCGGGTACGACGACAAGTCAATTCCTTCAACACCGTTGTTCAAGACCTTAAAGCCGAAGCCTCGTTTTTCCGAACAACAATGTCGGAAATCGCGATATGTTCTTTGAATTTCGTAGCAGATTGTTGGGCTGCACGTCGTCGCTTTGTTTATGATCTGCGTCCGAGAATGATGGGCAGTCGCGATGGACGCCTGTCGGCAAGTTTAGTGTAAAGAAATTGAATTTCGTTTATGTTACGTGTTGAATACTTAAATGGAATTACATATTCGAGTCTTCAATATTCGTAATTAAATTTACCGATTTTTTGGTAATTTAATTTACAATTTGAATATGGTTTTTCGATACACAAGATTCGTGTATAGATAATTTACAAGATTCGTGAATATTTTGTGTATATCTTACAATTTTTCAAAGTTGTTCATACATTTATAATTTAACTACAACTTTCTAATACTTTCGTAATTATATTTATAATTTTTCAAAATTGTTAATATATTTACAGTTTTATGAATACAACTTTCTTATACTTTCGTAAATATACTTACAATTTTTCAAATCTGTTCATATATTTACGGTTTTGTAAGTACAACTTTCTTATACTTTGGTAAATATTTTTACGATTTAATTTTGTAAATATTTCTACAGTTTAATACACAAAATATTGTGGTTGAATTTCCGTAAATATAATTACAATTTCATGTAAGTGTAACTCGTAAAAATACTGATTAATAGGGAGAAAATATTTGAAAATTATTAAGGGAGATTTGTTTTTCTTCTGAAATTTTGTTTTTAAAATTAAAATTGTTAAAATTACATAGATACATGTATACACAAGATTCGTATATATATTTACAAAATCGTTGGTGTTGATGCCGTTTTTTGGATCAAACACTGTTGAGGCCCAAGCTGTGGATTTTGGGCCTGGCCCAATAACGTTCGTTGACGTGGCGGGCTTTTTGTAGACTTTCTTGTGTGGGCCTTGGTTGGCCTTTGTTACGGGGATAACAAATTTGCTGCCTGTAGTGGCTTTTGCTGTCAATGATAGTTCCCTCTGACCCTCGTTGACTTTGGGACGATCGCCATTCTGACTTCAGGGTGAGTTTTTAATTGGCCGATTCGGGGACTCTGAGTTGGTGTCTCTGGACTTTTCTTGGATCGAAGGTCTCGTGGCCGTTCAGGGTCCGAAGCGATCGGGGTGGCTCGCTACCTGTTACCGCAGAGTCTGGAGATGGCCAGGCCGGGTTTTGTACAGGACCTGTTACCGCAGAACCTGGGGATGTCCAGACTGGGTTTTGTACAGGTTTGGAGTCCACGCGGATCGGGGGTACCAGTGAACGGGGGAGTGCATTCGTCCAATATGTAGATCCAGAGATCCCTCTCAGGGTGATCCCTCGGTCGTCCGGATCTTAGAGGAAATTTCTCAGACCTGACCCTCGACCTAAATAGTGGGCTCCGTCACCTGTCCCCAGACTATCCCAACAGCCGTATAATAGACTGGAGATAGGCTGGACACAATGTGGAACGGAGCCTATCAGGCGGGTCGTGATCTTATGAAAATTCCTCCAGGGCTTCCGCTTTTATGAACTATCTCACTTCTCTGAGCCTGAAAAAGGTAACACCCGTGGTCAGGGGAAACAGGGGGGGGGGGGGGGGGGGGTACCCTCTGATTCACCTCCGACGCTCAACATTAGTATAATATTTGAGGGGAGGCGAGTATATCGGGGGTAGAGAGAGAGAGAGAACTCGAGTCGAGAGAGTTCGAATGAGTTACCGTTTCAACTGAACTGAGTTTCTATTTATAATAGGGTCCAGGGGCCCGATTGCAGTAAAATATTGTCCAGGGGGGACCCGGGCAGTTTTATAATTGCATTTCGGTCCCTGGAAAAGATGGTCCGATCCCGGCCGTCCGCGCGAGATCGGACGGCCACCATGCCCCCGAGGCGGGCCCGCGTGGCGCGGATCAAAGGGCAGGGACGATCCCTGCCCTACACGTGGCCTGCTCGAAGCAGGCCTCCTCGCAAGTGGCGAGGGCGCGGATCCCCGCGCGGGAGCAGACCCATCGAGGTCGTCCGCGTGTCCCTGCGCGGGAGTTTGCGCGAGGCGAGAGGGCGCGTCCCGTGATGGGACGCGGGTGGTCTGGATCGCGCCAGCTGGCGCGATCGTGCGAAGGCAGCCCCCAAGTGGGGGGCTGAGGCGACCCCGGGTGGGGCCCGCGGGCTGGTGGCGGCGCAGGATGCCGCCACGTGGTGTGGCCCTGACAGCCGCCGCCCCTGTGGGTCCCGCGGGTGTTTCCTCGGCCGTTTTTGCTCCCGAGCGCGTCCCGTGTCCGTTTTCCCCAAATTTTATGTCGTTTTTGGGGTTTTTCATATTTTTGCGAACACCGGGACACTTTGTTTTTCGAAAACGGGCCTCCAGAGGGAGTTTTGGGTTTTGGAATTGATTTGATTAATTCATAATCTTAATTAAAAGACTAATCGAATTAATTAATTAATTAACGGAAGTTATCTCAATAAATTCCGTTAATTAATTTATTTATAAAAATCAATCCCGTTTTTACCCGTAACATTAACCCCCCAGTTTTACGGAAGTTCGTGATTTCCGTGAAACTTCTATAAATTCGAGGTGGGCCCTTTTCATTTTCTCATTTCCGAGGCGAGACGAGATGTGCGTTTTACTCGAAGTAAGTCTTTCAGACCTGAGTAACTTTTTGTTCTGTTACCCTTTTCACGCACCGTTTTTTCCGGAGTGTTGCGCTTTTAGTGGTCTTTGTCGCAGCTCGGTTTTTATAACATGCCTTTCGGACCGATTTTTGTAAAAATCGAGTGGAAGTCGAGTTGGTTCGAGAAAAACCAGCCCCAAACTTCTCTCTGACTCCCATGGAGAGCCAGATCGACGCCACAGCCGCCCAGCCAGTGTCCACCGTCGCCGGAGAAGACCCTCGCCGGGGTCGTCCGAGTCCGGCGAGGCCAGTGGAGCAGGAGGGCAGCGTTCGTGGCTGCGAGGTGGAGCAAGGAGCCGCGGGCTCGCCTGCGCGGGCGTCTGGCGAGGTCGGCCAAGCCCTAGGCGGCGCCGCGCGGCTCGCCGTCGAGGGAGGAGGGCCCCGCGAGGTCCGGGGGGCCGCTGCGAGTCCGTCGGTGCCAATGGCACTCGGTGGCGAGGCCGGTGGAGAGCGGGCGGAGCCGCACCTCCCGCGGGTCTTAGGCGAGGTCGGGCTCGCTCTTGCCGGCGTGGGAGGACGCGCCGCCGTCGGAGGCGGACCACACGAGGTCCGAGAGGACCGGGCGGTCCTGTCTGTGGGACCGTCCGGCGCCGTGGTGGTCGGCGGTGGCCCGGCTGGGCTGAGCCCTCCGCGAAGCTCGCGCGAGATCGGGCTCGCCTCTGCCGGGGCAGATCCCGCCGTCGTGGCCGGAGCGAGGTCCCTTGAGGGCCGGGAGGCCCCGGCGACCTCATCTGTGGGCTCGCCGCCCCGGGGTGCCGCCGGGGGTGATCGGGTGGCGTCGGTCCCCTCGCGGGGTTCCGACGAGGTCCGCGAGGGCGCGGTGGGGTCTCCCGTTGCCGGGGAGAGCTTCGTCGTGCCCCGGGAGGCCCGGGCAATCCGGTCGGGGGCGGCGAGGAGCCGCCCCGAGGTCGGAGGTGGCGAGTGGGCCCGGGGGGGCCCGAGCGGGTTCGGCGAGGACGAGGCTGTCCGTGGTGGGGCCCGGTGGTCTTTTCCCGCCGATGTCCGCCTCCCCGAGGTCCGGGGAGGAGGCGTGACTTGGTCCGTGGTGGTGCCGCCCTCGGGGAGGGTGGCCGGTGGTCGCGGTGTCGAGGTTCCCTCTTTGGGAGCCATCGGCTCCGCCGGGTCCCTCGTGGGCCCAAACTTCTTCAGTTTGGGTTCCGGGCAGGTTTCCGTTAGTGAGGGCGCGTTGATTCTGTTCCCACCTTTTTCAGGCGGGGTCCGCGCCTTAATTCTTGGTCCGGGTGCAGGTTTCGAATTTCCTGCCCCGGAAGCATCCCGGGTTTTCCAGCTTCCGGGTGGGCCAGGCCCTCAGTGCCAGCCTCTTCGGCTGGCACTGGCGGGCCATCCTTTTCCCCTCTCGGCGGGGTTCCGAGAGGGCATTCTTCATTGTTGCCTCCGGCGGCGGAGCCGGATACTCGATTGGTTGTTGCAGGTACCCGCCCTATGGCCTTTGGCGCGAGCGGATTGCGTCATAGAGCCGTCATAGCAGGTGGGTCATGTCCGATTTTTCGTCGGAATGTGGGGAGGCGGGTTGATCCTGATCAGGAGGCTCCCACCCGGTTTTGGTTTGACCCGCCTTTGGATTGTTCGGATATCGATGTTCCGAGCGTCGTTTCCCCCGATGATCTGGCGGAATTCTATCGGGATGAGGAGCTGGTCCCTGTCGAGGGCGTTTGTGCGCCGTCGGAGGGTTCATTGCCCAGCTGTCCTCCCGACGGGATGGTGGCGGTGCCTTTGGAGAGCATTCGCCTAGGATTCACCCTCCCAATCCCTCCATTGCTGGAGGAGATTTTGATCCGCACCGGCTTGCATCCGATCCAGCTTAGCCCGGATGCTTGCCGGTTTATTGCCGGGTGTTACTCGATGTGGCGGGAGGAACGTGGTCGCGCCCTTTCGGCTGACCAACTTTTTCAGTTCTTCATGCTCCGCCTCTATTGGGGTACGCGGGGTCTCGAAAACTGGTGTGTCCTTGATTCTGATCAGGGCGTTGGCGTTGCTGGCCTTCATCAGTATTCGGACCCCGACTGGCATAGTCGCTGGGTGTGGGTCCCGTGCAGTCTTTAGGGGTCTGTTCCCCGACGCCTAGTTCCGCCTCCGCCTCGTTCCCGCCCGACTTTCGGGAGTTTTGACTTTGGCAGCCTTTTTATGGCAAGGTTGTTAACTCCCGAGTATTTTGCTCTGTTTCTGGAGCGGTCGGCGTGGGTTTCGTCGGGGTGGATTCCGGCCAATCGTCAGTTGGTACCGCGCTGGGCTTCTTTGGAGGGGCCCCAGTCTGTTCACGGTTTCTTTTTCACTTTGCTGGTTGCCTTGTAACTTGATTCGTCTTGCTTCTAACTCTGTTTTTGCTTTTTGCAGGTATGGCTGGAGAAGACAATACGGGCGACTCCGGGAGGACTGTCTCCGGGGTTTTGGTGCGCCGAACCCGTCGACCGGCGCGGGCCACTGGAGATGACGAGGAGCGACGTCGGGTGAGGGGGACCCGTTCACGGGGGAAGGCCCCGAGTACTACTGCGGGTGCATCGTCGTCGCATGCGGCGGTTCACGAGCCATCCGTTTTTGACTATGCTCCTCCATTTGGGGAGCTCGGCGTGGCCGGGCAGGCCTTGCCCCCGGTATTTTCTGTTTCTCTGTACAACTTGTTCAGTCGCTCTTGTCTTTTTGTTTTGGCTCATCCTCCTTTGTCTTTTTGTAGGTACCCTCGGTGTTTCCTCCCAGCGGCTCCGAGTTTCCGGTTCCACCTCGAGATCTCCGGGTGGATGCCGTGTATATGCAGGAGATAGCCTCTCTTCGTGCCCGGAACGCTTCCCTGGAACGCGAGAACCAGGAGTATAGATCCAGGGCCGAGATCTCACAGGGCGGGATGTCAACTGCCCTCCGTTTGCTTCATGAGGCTCGGGAGACTCGGGAGCGGTTGGCGGCCCAGCTGGCTCGCGGCTCCGTGGAGTATCATCGGACGGCTTCCGCGCTCGTCTCAACGCGGAGTCGCATTGCTGCGCTGGAGGCCGATCTTCGGGATGCGCGGAGTAGCATGTCGGAGGTTGCAGATACCCGTTTCTGTGAGGGCTTCGTCTCCGTCTTCATCTCCTTGGTGATGTCCAACCAAGGAGTCCCGCTCTCTGTTGCCTTCTTGACGGAGCAGTACCAGCTTCCGGCTCATGTTAGGGCGACACTGGAGCCTTATGTGGCGGTGATTCCGGCTCCTCCTCCGGCGGTCCATCCCGACCCTCTGGCAGCGCTGGCGGGATTTGGTGATCCTGCCGCCGGCTACATAGGTGCTTATGATGCTACCGGTAGCAGCACGGGCGACTTCCCGCACTTCAGGGGCCATGGAGAGGAGTAGCGCATTTCTTTGTACTCTTTCTTTCAGAGTTTCGTAGTCTCCTACCGCCTGTGGTGGGGTTTTGGCTGACGCCTTTTGGGCATGGCTTGTACATATTTGACTTTAGTTGCCACTTTGTATATCACGTCCCCGTGTGCCTCGATTGAGGTCGCGCCGGCTTTGTTTTGTTGTTCACGTTGGTTTCCGCTTTTCTCGGTTTTACCCCTTCTTTCTTTTGCTGCAGGTATCTACTATCCCAGGCGGTTCGGCTCAGTTTCCGATTCTTACACCGGTGGTGGTCCTGGTGTATCTGACGTACTTTGCGCCCTTCGAGATAGGTTTTCGACCCCCCGAGCTTTGTCGAGCTTTCTTCGGGGCGGTCTTTTTCCTGCTTTCTGCCAGAGTTATGCCTCTGGCTTTGCTCTTAGATGCCTGAGCAGGCGGGGTTGAAGTCCTGGCCTTGCTATGACTTATTGCCTGGAGGACGCTTGTGAGGCGTTTGGTTTCCCAAAGTTGGCGCCTTGGGAGGGCGGCTTACTGTCTCGGGCGCCGAAGTCAGCGCCTGGGTGGGCGGCTTACAGTTTCGGACTTGGTCGCCTGAACAAGCGGGACCGAGGTCCGGGCTTTGTTAGGGCTTTGTTGCCTGGAGGACGCTTGTGAGGCGTTTGGCTTCCCGAAGTTGGCGCCTTGGGAGGGCGGCTTACTGTCTTGGGTGCCGAGGTTAGCGCCTGGGAGGGCGGCTTACAGTTTCGGACTTGGTTGCCTGAACAAGCGGGACCGAGGTCCGGGCTTTGTTGCCTGGAGGACGCTTGTGAGGCGTTTGGCTTCCCGAAGTTGGCGCCTTGGGAGGGCGGCTTACTGTCTCGGGTGCCGAGGTTAGCGCCTGGGAGGGCGGCTTACAGTTTCGGACTTGGTTGCCTAAACAAGCGGGACCGAGGTCCGGGCTTTGTTAGGGCTTTGTTGCCTGGAGGACGCTTGTGAGGCGTTTGGCTTCCCGAAGTTGGCGCCTTGGGAGGGCGGCTTACTGTCTCGGGTGCCGAGGTTAGCGCCTGGGAGGGCGGCTTACAGTTTCGGACTTGGTTGCCTCAACAAGCGGAACCGAGGTCCGGGCTTTGTTAGGGCTTTGTTGCCTGGAGGACGCTTGTGAGGCGTTTGGCTTCCCGAAGTTGGCGCCTTGGGAGGGCGGCTTACTGTCTCGGGTGCCGAGGTTAGCGCCTGGGAGGGCGGCTTACAGTTTCGGACTTGGTTGCCTGAACAAGCGTGACCGAGGTCCGGGCTTTGTTAGGGCTTTGTTGCCTGGAGGACGCTTGTAAGGCGTTTGGCTTCCCGAAGTTGGCGCCTTGGGAGGGCGGCTTACTGTCTCGGGTGCCGAGGTTAGCGCCTGGGAGGGCGGCTTACAGTTTCGGACTTGGTTGCCTGAACAAGCGGGACCGAGGTTCGGGCTTTGTTTTTTTTTTTTTTTTATATATGTCTCTTTGCCTATTCCGTTGCCTATTCCGTTAACCCCCCAGTTTTTGAGTAATCTGTTAGGGTTGGGAAAAAACTATACAAGTAGAGACATATGCGATAGTCGAAATGACAATTTTCTATTGATTTGGCACTTCTTATGGTGCCTTCTTTTACATAGATTGGTACATCGGAGCTATTTCCGGACCGATTGGGGTGTTCTTGTGGGGGAGACGATAGTTTCGAGCGTGTTCCCTGTGAGTTTTTCCTGCTTGTGTTGGAGTTTTTTGCTTTTGTTTTATCTTAGCCTCAACCTGGATCGGAACATTTCAGGGAAGATTTTCCCTAGACTGTCCGGGCTCGTGGTCGTTTGCTTAGCTTGTCCGGCTCCGTATTTCACAGGTTTTTTGCTTCGGGTGTACGACTCGTTTCTCGTCTCGCGCCGATTTACTGGTGGTATTGCTTCAAATGTTCGACGTTCCAGGGACGGGGAATCTCCTTACCCCCCATCTCTTTCAGCCGATAAGTCCCGTCTCTGATGACCTCGGTGACGCGGTATGGACCTTCCCAGGTAGGTCCCAGGACTCCGGCCCCCTGGACTTGCGTGTTCTGCCCCACTTTTCTGAGGACAAGGCTGCCTTCAAGGAAGCGTCTTGCCTTGACTTTCGAATTGTAGTATAGCTCTACAATCCGCTTTTGGGCTGCCAGGCGGGTATAGGCGTCGTTTCTCCTTTCTTCAAGGAGGTCAAGCTCGGCTCTTAGTGCTTCGGAGTTTCGTTCCGGGTCGTAGAGTTCGACCCGTGGTGATGGCACTGTGATCTCCGCGGGGATGACCGCCTCGATGCCATACGTTAGAGCGAATAGAGTTTCGCCCGTTGCGTTTCTGGCGGTGGTGCGGTACGCCCAGAGCACGGCTGGCATTTCTTCGGCCCATTTCCCATTCTTCTCGTCAAGTTTCTTTTTCAGGATTGCCTTGATATCCTTGTTGACTGACTCGACTTGGCCGTTGGCTTGCGGGTAGACTGAAGAGGAATAAGTGTTGCTTATTCCGAGGTCTTGACAGAACGATCGGAGGTCCGAGTTGTTGAACTGTTTAGCGTTGTCGGTGATGATGGACTCGGGGATCCCGTGTCGGCACACTATATTGCGCCAGATGAAATTCGTTGTGTTTGTCTGGGTGATCTTTGCCATAGGTTCTGTTTCGACCCACTTGGTGAAGTAGTCGATGGCAACTATGGCGTATTCCACCCCTCCCGGCGCTTTTGGGAGTTTTCCGATCAGGTCGATTCCCCATTTTGCGAAGGGACGGGGGACCATCACAGGGCAGAGTGGGACCGCCGGCTGTCGCGGGATTCGCGCGAACCTTTGGCATCTGTCACATCTTCGCGCCATTTCGGCGGAGTCTTTTTTGAGAGTGGGCCAGAAGTACCCTTGTTTCAGGGCTTTCAGATTCAGAGATCGTCCAGCGTAGTGGTTTCCACAAATTCCTTCGTGGATTTCGCGGAGGACTAGGTTGGCGTCTTCTTTTTCGAGGCATTTCAGGAGAGGTTGCATGAAGCCTCGTTTGTAGAGTTCTCCGTTGTGCAACACGTATCTCGTTGCTCGGAGCTTGAGCTGTCTGGCTTCTTTGCGATCGGCCAGGAGAGTACCATATCTCAGGTATTCTTTCACCGGGGTGGTCCAGCTTTCGCCGGGTCCGCTTGCCAGAGAGAGGATTCCCTTGTCATGAGCTGGGATCGTTTCTTCTTCGATCCCCGTCGTCGCTCAATTTCTGGTTGCTGCGTCAGGGGTTTCGAGCTTCTTTATCGAAGGCTGGCTGAGGGCTTCGATCGGGACTTTTTCCAGTCCTTCGTTGCGTGCCCCGGAAGCTGCCCTTGCTAGGGCGTTAGCCTCCGAGTTCTCGTCTCGCGGGATCTGTGTGATCTCGTACCAGACTAGTGGCTCTAGGCGTTGCCTCGTTTTTGCTAGGTATGCTACCATGTGGGCTTCCTTTGCCTGGTATTCGCCTTCTACTTGCTTCACTATCAGCTGAGAGTCACAGTGGATTCGCAGGTTTTCCACCTGGAGCTCGTGTGCGATTCGTAGTCCTGCTAGCAGCGCTTCGTATTCAGCTTCGTTGTTTGAAGCCTTGAACTCGAAGCGGAGGGCGTAACGGAGTTTTTCACCGTCGGGGTTGTCGAGGACTATCCCGGCCCCAGACCCGTGCATGTTTGAGGCGCCGTCGACGTGGAGGCACCAGGTCGAGCCGTCAGGAGTATTTTTTCTCTTTGGTGGTTTGGGTGCTTCGTCCATTTCTTCCTTGGTTTCGACCTCGGTGTCGTATGTGAACTCAGCGATGAAATCTGCCACGGCTTGGCCTTTGATGGCCACCCTTGCCTGATACTCGACGCCGTATTCTCCTAGCTCTTGCGACCAAATAGCCATTCGTGAGGAGGTTCCTTTGAGCAGTGCCTTTCGGACTGGGTGCTCCGTTCGTACGACTATCTAGTGAGCCTGGAAATACGGGCGGAGTTTCTTCGCGGCGGTGACCAGGGCTAGTGCCAGTTTCTCGATTTGCGTGTAACGCGTTTCAGCGTCAAGGAGGGCTTTGCTGATGTAATAGATCGACAATTGCCTCTTATCTTCTTCCCGGACCAATACAGCGCTTACTGCTCGAATTGACACCGAGAGGTAGAGGTAGAGTGATTCCTCCTCCTTTGGTTTTGACAGTAAGGGTGGTGATCCGAGGTAGGCTTTCAGCTCCTGGAAGGCTGCTTCGCACTTCTCGTTCCAGAAAAAGTTCTTTCCACCCTTCAGGGCTTGAAAGAAAGGTTGGCATCGATCCGTGGCTTTTGAGACGAACCTTCCTAGAGCGTTGATTCTTCCGTTCAGGCTTTGCACTTCTTTGATTCGTTGCGGGCTTCTCATCTCGAGGAGGGCCTTGATCTTCTCAGGGTTAGCCCCAATACCTCGTCTATTGACGATGTATCCCAGGAACTTCCCGGACTCGACTCCGAAGGCGCACTTGGCCGGATTTAGCTTCATCTGATACTTTCTCAGTAACAGGAATGTCTCTCGCAGGTCGTTGACGTGGTCTTCTTCCCGAAGACTTTTCACAATCATGTCGTCTACGTATACCTCCATAGTCTTCCCGATTAGTGGGGCGAAAATCTTGTTGACCAGGCGTTGGTACGTGGATCCGGCGTTCTTTAGTCCGAATGGCATGACTTTGTAGCAATAAAGCCCTCGATCAGTTACGAATGTTGTGTGTATCTGATCGGGTTTGTGCATTCGGATTTGGTTGTATCCTGAGTATGCGTCCATCATGCTCATGAGCTGGTGGCCGGCGGTGGCATCTACCAACTGGTCGATTCTTGGCAGCGGGAAACAATCTTTGGGGCATGCTGCGTTGAGGTCGGAATAATCTATGCAGATTCTCCACTTCCCGTTTGGCTTTTTCACCATCACTACGTTGGACACCCAGTCGGGATACGTCACTTCCTTGATGAAGTCGGCGGAGATGAGCTTGTTGACCTCTTCGCTGATCGCCTGATATCGTTCGGGGTTGAAGGCGCGCCGGCGTTGGATCTTCGGCGCTCTTCCCGCTTCGATATTCAGTCGGTGGACGGCGATTTCAGGGTCGATGCCGGGCATGTCGGCGTGTGACCAAGCGAACACATCCTTGAATTCTCTTAAGAATGCGATCAGCCTGGTCTTGATCATGACCGGGAGTTGGGCCCCGATTGTGACCGTCCTTTCGGGCCGGTCTACCGAGATCGGGATTTGTGTCACTTCCGATGAAGGTTCCATGGTGGGCTTGCGTCTGTCATCCCGAGGATCCAGCTCACCAAACATTCTTGCGTTCCTGGGGCATTCGGGAAGTTCTTCCTCGAGTTGGCATATCGTATTGATAACCGACTCGTTCTTCCCTGGTTTTGTACCCTGGGCGTAGCAATTCCTGGATTCCTGCTGACTACCTTTCATAACTCCTATCCCATTTTCCGTTGGGAACTTGACGAGCAGATGAAAGGTAGATGCGATGGCTTGCAGTTTGTTGAGGCTGGGTCGTCCCAGAATGACATTGTAGGCTGAAGGTTGGTCTACCACCAGGTACCTGATCATCTTGGTGGTCAGAGCTCCGCCCTCGGATCCGAATGTCGTGGGTAGGGTGATGGCGCCCTCGGTGTAGACGGGCTTTCCGCTGAAACCATAAAGAGGTGTCTTCACTGGCGTGGGGATCAACCCTCCGAGGTTCATTTGAATCAAGGCGGATTTGAAGATGACGTCGGCGGAGCTTCCGTTGTCAATCAGAACTCGCCGAACTCGGCTGTTGGCGACTAGTATATCAGTTACGATGGCGTCGTTGTGCGGGTGAGAGATTCTCCGAGCCTCCTGCTCGGTGAAGGTGATTTCTTGACTGGGGAGCATGTGGGGTGCTCCTCCGAGGTGAGTGACATTGACTTGATGGGCGTCAAAGTCTTCCCCGAGGGACCTGGCGTATCGCTTTCGTTGATTGCACGAATCTCTGGTCTCAGGTCCGCCCATGATGGTTGATATGACGTGGAACTGGGAAGGCCTGCCCTCTTCTGGCGCTTTTCCAGCGCGAGATTGAATGGGACTGTCTTCACGTTGGGGTCTGGTGTCTTGTTGGCTCTGGTTGCGGGTGTTCCCGCTTCCTGAGATTAGTTTCTTGACGAACTCCTTGAGTTGTCCGTCCTGAATCAGTTGCTCGATCTGCCTTTTCAGCTGATAGCATTCTGATGTTGTATGGCCGTGATCCTGGTGGTATTCGCAGTATCGGCTCATGTCTTTCTTGGCATTTTTCTTGAGTGGCGGCGGTCTCCCGAATTTATCTCCATGGAGGCTGAAGATCATTGCGGGTGAGGCCGTCAGGGGGGTGAAGTTTGCGTCCTTCCGGAATTTATCTGTCCGTTTATGCAACGGTGGTCTGTTTCCGGAGTTGGGCTGTGGGTGCTGCTTTTTACTCTGCGGTATGCCGCTACCACCTTTTCGGTCGTTGCGACTCTGATCGTCAGAGTTGAACTGGTTCCTGCCGCCGAAGTATTCGTCGACAGCAATGTCTTTGGCTGCCCTTGCCATCAATTCGGCCATTGAGGCTGGCCTCTTTTTGACAAGGGAGCGAGAGAAATCGCATAGCGGCAGGCCATCGATCACGGCGGTAATGGCGTCGTCGTCTGTGTAACTGGCAACTTTGTTTGATTCCTCGACGAACCTTTTCAGGTACGTCTGTAATGTCTCGTCCTTGCGCTGCTTGAGAGTCCACAGGTAGGACTTTGGCTTGCGCTGCGAGATCGAGCTTGCCAAACGTGAAGTGAATCGCTCCGCGAGTTCGTCGAAGGACCCGATGGACCGTTTCGGAAGGCGTTGGTACCATTCGAAGGCGGGTCCCGCAAGAGTGAGGCAGAAAGCCTGACACATTGTGGCGGGTGAGCACTTCTTCACTCGCATGTTGAACTGGTATTGCACCAGGTGGTAAGTTGGGTCGGTAGAGCCGTCGTAGACGAGGTTTAGTGGGAACCTTAGATCTCCGTCGAGATCCTCGGTGAGCAGGTGATCCGCCAGAGGGGAGATGTTCCCCTCAGCTAAGCTACGCGTCACTGGGTTAGCGTTTTGGGCCGCGGTGAGCCTCTGCATTTCCCGTTTGAGGGTCTGGAGCTCGCTTATGAGGCCCTCGTACGGCGGGGTTGTCGCCTGAGTGCCTATTGCGCGGATGACATATTCCCCCTCCCGGTGCCGGGGGCGCCGAGAGTTGTCGGATCTCCTTGAACTGCCGTCACTATCGGATTCCTCTGGTTGGTGAGATCTTTCCCTTTTTCGGTTTTTGCGTCGCTGATGGTCTCCCAAGCGGTGCCGGAGATCCTCCTCGTCGTTCGGGGCATGCCTCTGTCGCCGTCGTTCCCTTCGCCGGCTTCTAGCATTGTTGGTGGCACCTTTGTACCCCCCGAGCCGATCAAAGGCTGATCGTCGGGTAGTTTGTGATTGTGCTGGCCCCTGAGAGTTTTCAGGAACGGGGCGTTCTTCGTTTGCCTCTTTCTGGGTGAGTTCGAGGGCTTCTTCGGGGCTCTCCTCCTCTCCTTCGTTTGCCTGTTTGCCTTCGAAGTGTTTGGAGATGAGTCCCGTCAGCCGAAAAAGGCTTTCTTCGACTCGGGCCAATCTTTCCTCGTTGTGAGCTGACTCACGACGGGTGCTTGTCTCTGGCAGGATACGGACCTGCTTTTGACGAGCTTGGGTCTTGGCTCGAGTGTTTAGGGCGATGCTCTCTGTAGGGTGAGAGGGCGTGCCTTCCGTTGATTGGGATGACATTTTCTGATTTGTGGGATCAGAGTGTCGTTCTGCCGGTGGGGTTGTTCAGAGGACTGAATTCGGGTCACCCCTCCTTCTAGCGCCAAAATGTTGATGCCGTTTTTTGGATCAAACACTGTTGAGGCCCAAGCTGTGGATTTTGGGCCTGGCCCAATGTCGTTCGTTGACGTGGCGGGCTTTTTGTAGACTTTCTTGTGTGGGCCTTGGTTGGCCTTCGTTACGGGGATGACAGATTTGCTGCCTGTAGTGGCTTTTGCTGTCAATGATAGTTCCCTCTGACCCCCGTTGACTTTGGGACGATCGCCATTCTGACTTCAGGGTGAGTTTTTAATTGGCCGATTCGGGGACTCTGAGTTGGTGTCTCTGGACTTTTCTTGGATCGAAGGTCTCGTGGCCGTTCAGGGTCCGAAGCGATCGGGGTGGCTCGCTACCTGTTACCGCAGAGCCTGGAGATGACCAGGCCGGGTTTTGTACAGGACCTGTTACCGCAGAACCTGGGGATGTCCAGACCGGGTTTTGTACAGGTTTGGAGTCCACGCGGATCGGGGGTACCAGTGAACGGGGGAGTGCATTCGTCCAATATGTAGATCCAGAGATCCCTCTCAGGGTGATCCCTCGGTCGTCCGGATCTTAGAGGAAATTTCTCAGACCTGACCCTCGACCTAAATAGTGGGCTCCGTCACCTGTCCCCAGACTATCCCAACAGCCGTATAATAGACTGGAGATAGGCTGGACACAATGTGGAACGGAGCCTATCAGGCGGGTCGTGATCTTATGAAAATTCCTCCAGGGCTTCCGCTTTTATGAACTATCTCACTTCTTTGAGCCTGAAAAAGGTAACACCCGTGGTCAGGGGAAACAGGGGGGGGGGGGGGGGGTACCCCCTGATTCACCTCCGACGCTCAACATTAGTATAATATTTGAGGGGAGGCGAGTATATCGGGGGTAGAGAGAGAGAGAGAACTCGAGTCGAGAGAGTTCGAATGAGTTACCGTTTCAACTGAACTGAGCTTCTATTTATAATAGGGTCCAGGGGCCCGATTGCAGTAAAATATTGTCCAGGGGGGGGTCCCGGGCAGTTTTATAATTGCATTTCGGTCCCTGGAAAAGATGGTCCGATCCCGGCCGTCCGCGCGAGATCGGACGGCCACCATGCCCCCGAGGCGGGCCCGCGTGGCGCGGATCAAAGGGCAGGGACGATCCCTGCCCTACACGTGGCCTGCTCGAAGCAGGCCTCCTCGCAAGTGGCGAGGGCGCGGATCCCCGCGCGGGAGCAGACCCATTGAGGTCGTCCGCGTGTCCCTGCGCGGGAGTTTGCGCGAGACGAGAGGGCGCGTCCCGTGATGGGACGCGAGTGGTCTGGATCGCGCCAGCTGGCGCGATCGTGCGAAGGAAGCCCCCAAGTGGGGGGCTGAGGCGACCCCGGGTGGGGCCCGCGGGCTGGTGGCGGCGCAGAATGCCGCCACGTGGCGTGGCCGTGACAGCCGCCGCCCCTGTGGGTCCCGCGGGTGTTTCCTCGGCCGTTTTTGCTCCCGAGCGCGTCCCGTGTCCGTTTTTCCCAAATTTTATGTCGTTTTTGGGGTTTTTCATATTTTTGCGAACACCGGGACACTTTGTTTTTCGAAAACGGGCCTCCAGAGGGAGTTTTGGGTTTTGGAATTGATTTGATTAATTCATAATCTTAATTAAAAGACTAATCGAATTAATTAATTAATTAACGGAAGTTATCTCAATAAATTCCGTTAATTAATTTATTTATAAAAATCAATCCCGTTTTTACCCGTAACAGTTGGTACTTTATATTACAGCTTAAAATTGGTGTATATATATACAGGTGATGTTTGAAACTGATATACGAAATTCAAATTGTATATTCATTTTTTACTATTTTTTATCGTGAAAAGACTGATTAATAGGGATTTTAATTTTGAAAATAATTTTGGAAGGATATATATGATTCAGTTATCTTGTTTGCTACAATTAAGGAGAAAATCAGTTTTGATTCCATTTTCAAACGTGTAAAAGACTGATATTTAATTAATTTTAAAAGTAATTACTTCCCTCATTAATATATCACGTTGAAATATATAAGGGTATATTGGTCTATATTTTATTTAGTTAGTTGTTTTTATTGCTAAAAATAAAAATGGGCATTTTTTTGAAATGTTGTGTTACAAATGGGCATTTGCTTCATTTGCCCAAAAAAATATATAGATTTTTTAATATAATAAAATAAATATATACTGTTAATTTAACATTAAAAACAATATGTTCACAAATTGTTCTTTGAAGCTATCTCAAAATTATACATTTTTATAGCTATTTATATTAAAATTTAATGCTTATTATACATTTTTTATTAATTATTGGTAAATGAAAACTTGAAAATTATAAATTAAAAGTTTGAGTGTTAGATCAATAATAAAATAAGGGTTTCATTGGTTAATACGATTAAATTGAAGATATAACTATTTCTAGTTTTAATTTTTTTTTTTACTAAAATATGTATGTTTTATTTCTTATGAGATGATTTTATAACTATTTACACTCGACTATAACTATTTTTTATATATATAAATGATGGATTGGGTATGAGTTAACAGTGAAAAATAGTGCATATGGGAACCAGGTTCACAAATATCATATATACATTTTGTTGAATTGATACTCAGTAGCGCAATAGGGTAAGGATCAAGGAGAGAGTAATAAAATTAAAATAAGTAATAAATAATTAAAACGGAAATTAGAAAATGTAATTAGTTTTAGGGTTAAAATAGTCCAAAATAGTTTATTAATGGGTACAAAACATTTATTTGAAACTATGGACATTTTTCTCAAACCTTAAGTGATTTTTAGGCATTTTGTGGGTTTTCTATATTTTTTTTATCAGGGCCCCAATTTTTTTTTTCTTCTACCTAACCTTTGCACCACCACATAATAACTTGAGAATTCTAAGGATGAGCCGGTAGATACAATTGAACTCCCAGATTGAAGTACTTCAACTTCAGTTCAAAAAAATTTGAAATCAATGCGAAGAAGTCCAAGGTAATAAATGTGTAATATTTTTCTTTCAATCTCGAGTACTCATTGACCTAACTTTATTTTGTAACGCAATCTCGGAACACAAATGACATCATCATCTCTAAAGCAAAAAAAATTAACGTAATCTTCTATTATTTTTTCAAAAAAAAAAAATACTATTAAAAATGCATATAGTAATTCACTACGTTTCGTCTCTACATTGTAACTATAGTGACGAACATGAAGAAGCAAAATAAATAAATAAGTAAAAAGAGTAACTTTTTAGCATGTAGCATTCTTTTGAAAAATAAGGATGTAAATATATATATATATATATATATATATATATATATATATATATATTTACCGGAGAAGGTTAAGAATATTGAACACTATGGATTTCCACTGAAAGGTAGACAAAGCAATATATCAACTTTGAAAATGTACTTCCACATCACTCGATTTATACTTATATATAATTTTTTTTTTTTATGTGAAAGCACCCTCATATTTACAAATAAAATGTGCAATAGAAGATTGTGATCAATGTTTTTACTCACGTGTTACTTAATATAACTGAACATATGTCATCTCGGATTTTTTGGGATGCATTCCAACATGCTAAAATATTTCATGTTTTGGAAGGTATGCTTCAACTTTTTTTAAAAGCATTTATGTTTATTGGTCCTCTTAATTCTAGACATTAAATTACATTTACATTTACATTTATTTTGTCCTCTAAAAGTAATAAGAAAATATTAAAAATTTAGAGAACCGCATATTTATAAGCCACAAACGTACAATTCCACTCTAAATAATTTACAAATATACTTTGATTAATATGTGATACTTATAAGAGTTAACTACTTCTCTTAATCAGTTTCAACCTAAAAGACTGTAGCAGTTTTGAAAAATATGCTAAACTCTTCTTAGTGAAATAATATATGTTATATATGTATATATTTATATTTATATTTATGTATGTGTGTACGAAGATTGCTTATTTTTCAAAATCGATATTGTAGAAATCTTTTACCGGATATAAATATTTTTTATAAAAAAAAAAGGTGATACTTCTATTACGTACAAGGTTCTTTTTGTCAAATTACACATAGATAGATATGTTTAGGCGTAAAAAAAAAAAAAAAAACTAACAATAAAAGAAAATTTACAAAACTGCTTAAGAAAAAAAAATATTAAAAGAACACAAAATTATCATGTTTCTATTGCTAAAAGAGAGAGGGAAAAAATAAAAATTAACCCGCAGCGACGCGCGGGTTATTTACCTCGTGTGTTCTAAATCTACACGGATAATATTGAATGTTAAAGGAGAGAGAAGGTAGAAAAATATGAATTAAATGATGAAGATTTTTTGAAAAATTAAACCATTAAATGACTATAGGAAGTTGTCAAAATTAATTATTCGAAAATCAATTAATAATTATTATATAAAAATTAATTATTAAAATTAATAACTAGGGTTAATATGGTCCAAAAAAATTATTAATGAGTATAAATTAATTTTAACAGACAATGTGCAATTCTGTTATGTGCAATTTTCTCAAATGTTTAGTGTTTTTTGGACATTTGGTGGGATTTATTTAAAAAAAAATGATAACTCTTAAAAATTAAGAAACATGTAATTCTTGATATGTCATGTTGGAAAGATTTTCCTTTTTGTTTTAAACTCGCTACTTTTGCACCTAGTAAGACATAATGGAGGTGAGTGAGAGAATGAGTGATGTGAAATGTGTGAAGATGAAATAGTAAGGTAAGTAGCCAATAAGTGAGAGAATGTAGAGAGTTGGTGAGAGTAAAATGAGAGTAAAATATAAGAAATGAAGCACGAAGTGAAAAATGTGAGAGTTTTATTATCCTCTAAGAGAGGGTATTTATAGGAAATTCTAAGAGTAGGTAGTTAATTTCACATTGTAAATGCATAGTAAAATAATTAATACAAACCTAGCTTAACATGCTAATGAGCATTTAATCATCATAACACTTTTGTATATATAGATTAGAATGAAGTAGAAATGTTTATTAGGTGTTGTTGATACAGAAAATTGAATCATACACTGAATTGGCTCAATATCTCGTGTTGGGCCGGGCCCAATGTCGTTTGCAGACTTTTGTAAATTTCGGGCTTGGGCTTCTGGCACCTCAAAGTCACTCGGGTCCTTTTTCCGATAGGGGACCTGATTCAGGCCCGCACACTACCTGATCACAGGTTTGGGCACCACACTAATCAGATGAACCCTGGTGGTGGATAACACCTCCGGCCTGCGTCATTAGTTCAGATCCGGGTCCTGCGTTCTATCCGTGAAGTCAGTATATCTGCGAGAGATATAAAGGCCAAAGGATAAAACGAGCACCACGCCGATCCTAAACCTAGACATGGGAAGTTGTATATCGTGCCAGAATTTTCTCCATAGCTTCCGTTCTAGTTGGATTTCTCTCTTTCGGAACCTGACAAAACAACACCACGGTCAGGGAGAAACGAGGGTTTTACCCCCCGATTCACCTCCGACGCTCAACATTAGTGGGCTATTTTGAGGATGATTGGTTTTAGGGATGTTAGAAAGAGTTTCGGGAGCATTTGGAGGTTTTCCCAAGTGTTTTTCTCGGGTAGAATGTGTTGGACATATGTGTCCTTAAACAAGATATTTTATCCATTTGAAAAAAATTAAGACAAGTCGTTGAATAAAGATGATGCTTATTATGATAATCTTATTATAGTTTCTGGTAGAGTAAAATAGAATGTTTGATTCCTTAGTTCATGAAGGATGCAATTATGTTATTATTATCGCAACAGAGTCAATGTGAGGAAGAATTAATAATCATTATAAATGAACTTAAAATGTCCGTGACCTGATCAACTGGGTTGGAGCCCATTAATCGTATAAGGTCATTAATGTGACTAAGTGATAATCCTATTCTGGATTTTGTGTGTGTCACACTCACTAGAAGTGCATTAAGTATGAAGTGTCTTCATACTGGACATGACCTGACTTAAACTCCGGAAGTTATCATATAAGACTGTCACTGATAACTTGGAGTTGAGTCACTAATAGATGATCAAATGGATATTCGATCTAAGTCCTGAGTGATCTTGAGTCCAAGTTGCTGGCTTGATTGTTCTTTGATTTGACCGTTAAAGAATACGAAATATTACCGATGTTCCCAACACTATTATTTTGGGAACATGATAGTCAACAGTAAGGGTAGCTTGGTCATAGACATGGGCATCACACAGCTCTCTTCAGAGTGATGATGATTCCCTTGATTGTCGGTGGTGAGAAGTGAGAGGTACCCGTGCGCAACTTATGAATCGAAAACCATAAGTGGGTTACTCATAATATTACTGACTGAGTCAAGGATGAAAAATGCAATGAGAGGCATAACGGTAGAAACCGCCTGCTCGTGTGTGAATCATCAAGTGAAAGATCAATAACCCGAATTTGATTGTATCAATGGACACCCTGCTATTATAAATGGAATAATATATACCGTATCACTAAAGAGTGCAGCCTCGGGTATATAGTGGAATCACTTCGAGGTTTGACAAACAACTAGCAGTTCGTTGGAGCTTAAGTGATACGGGTCCATGGTCCCCAGGATAGCTCCGTAACTGATGATATGTACGTGATTAAAATACATTCTGGATAATGTTTAATCATTTGGCTTGACTTATAAAACTGAAAGATCTGTGGCAGACATCAGATAGTTTTATCGTTAGCGTGGCAAAAGTACCATATTTTGGTACACGAAATTAACTGATAAAAGAAAGTTAGAATTTAGATTTTCTATCAGCACCATGTTTTTGGAAATTAAATTCTAAGCAACTTTGCTTTATGAATCAAGTCATTTCGACTTACGGTTAGTGATTTATGGATTTTCTAAGTTTATGATCGGTTCGATAAACTTTGAAATTAAATCACGTGTCACGAATTTAAATGATGGTGTGGCACCATGACATTTTAATGTGTGATATTGAGATCAAGAATTATTAATATAATTTAATTATTTGGATTTAATTATTAATATCTTATTAATAATTAATTAATAATTAATAGATTTATATTAATAAATAAAAATATATATTTATATATATTCATATGTGTAAATTCGAATTAGGGTTTGATATATGAAACCGTAGCTAAATTCGAATGGCATAATTTGGTATTTTCATATTTGCGGCATAAGTACCAAATGTTTTGGTATTTTAGCAAATCCCTAAAATCAATATTATCCATTGGATCGGTTATGATTTAATATCAACCGTTGGATTAGGATATTGATGAATTCGAAATTAATGACTTGGTGACCAAGTTTCATTTTTCGAATTTGGTTAATTAATTGTATCTGTTAGATCGGTCTAAGATTTAATCTTTACCGTCGGATTGAAAATTAATTAATTATATATATATATATATATTCGAATTATAGTTTAAGGATAAATTCGAAATTGTTTTTTATAAATCTTTTTATTTGATTTTTATCCTAAACTAATTTGATCCATTAGATCGGTTTTAAGATTTATCTCAACCGTTGGATCTAGATAATGATAATTCAAATTTTATTATGTATATATATATATGATAATTCGAATTTTATAAGATTGGATCTAGATAAGATGATAAGATTGGATTTTTGATTCATCCAAATCTTTCTTATTTAATTAAATCCCTAATTAATTATATCCATTGGATTTAGATGAGATTAAATCTGGACCATTGGATTAAGATAATTAATTATATTTAATTAATAGAATTCAAAATTAGGGAGGAAAATTCTCCAATTTGGTTACGGTTTTGAGCCTATAAATAGGAGGCTCATTCTACACATTTTTCACACCTTTCCCCAGAGAAAAATTCGAACTCTCCCTCTTCCTCAGGGTCTGCGAATTTTCTGCATGATCTCTTTATTCTGGTTCGGCTTAGGAGACTATTTCCCCGGAAGCTTAAAAAGAACCATCAGTTAAGATTTTGCGACGGAGTCTTGCCGGCGAAGCCCACGCTTCGGTACGAGGATTCCAGGAGAATATCCCGGAAGATCACGGGAGTTTCCCTCAGCACCGGCGGAGCCCTGCCCGATTCAGAGCGCGCAGCCGGAAATCGTCATACGAGGTACGGCCTTATGGATTGGGTTAATAAATGCAAACATTTACTGCTTTCTATTTATTTCCTATTATGACTAGTTTATTAATAATGATTTATGAATATTAAATTACATAATATTTATCAGATCTTGGGATATAGTCATTATCCGATATTCGGACCGTTGTACAGATAACAAGTTTTTCCGCTTTAAAATAATTTTTAAATGTTACCCGGACGGTTCGGAGGTATAAATCGTGATAATTTTACGGAATCTGAAACGATATTTCCAAAAGAATGGTGTGTGAGTGAAGGGAGGTCAACCTCCTATTTATAGGAAAAGGCCCGAGGGCTGTTTCGCAATTATCTCCTCATCCGGGAAGCCCCTGGGGCAAAATTATATAGTTTTTTGCATACCCGGGACGTTACCGATCCAACGCCGCAAAAATCACGGCGATCCGATGCCGGACGCGCCCTCACGCGCGGCCGGAAGGCGGCTCGGTCACCTTGGCGCGTGGTGAACCGAGGTTGTTGCCTCACACGCGCGTGGGACACATGTCGCTTCGCTGGTGAAGCGACGCGGCTCCAGCGAATGGGCGACACTTGTCCCTGTCAGAGTGGGCCCCTTGGTGGGCCCCCAGGGTGCCCCACCATGTGGTGGGACCCTCCCGGGTCGTCTCGGGAGGCCCCGGACTCGTCCCGAGTCCGTTTTTCACAAATTTTATACCGATTTTGGGTATTTTCATACTTTTGGGATCATCTGGACACTTTGTTTCGTGAAAACGGGACTCCGAAGAGAAATTTGATTTTGGGGCTAATTTACTTTAATTAAAGATAAATCATTTTAGTTAGAGATAAATCATTTTAATTAAATCAAATGACTTTCTCTCAATTAAACCGTAAAATCATTAATCCTGTAAAGACCCGTAACAGGGGTGCTTTACTTTAATTAAAGATAAATCATTTTAATTTAAGATAAATCATTTTAATTAAATCAAATGATTTTCTATCAATTAAACCGTAAAATAATTAATCCCGTAAAGACCCGTAACATTAACCCCCAATTTTGCGGGAATTTTCAATTTCCGTAAATTTTTTATAAATAGGAGTGGAAGGGGACGAGAACGTAAACATTTGCATGAATCAAGGAGTTACGGCCCGGTGAATAGTAAATTTTCCTATGCTCACGGACTTTGACTGCAGATCTGTGATTCCTCATTTCCCTCTTTCATTGATTCACTCTGAGAAGCATATTTTTCTCTTGAATTTGTTACATGAATCTGTAATTTTTTTAGTATAATTTCGCACGTATTTGTCGTGTTGATTTTTTGGGGAAGTTCGTTTCACGAACTGAGTCTTTGAATCAGACTCTCCACTGCATTTTTTTTTCTTTTTTCTTCGAAACTTGGCCATGGCCAAGAGGACCTTCTCCGATCTGGGCCCCTCGTCGGATTTTTTCGTCGCCGGAGGGGCTCCATGGCTGAGGCGAGCTCGGGAGTCGACTATTTGACCGAGATCCGTGGAGAGGAGGCCTCGTCGAATTCGGCTGAGCTTCACATGCCGGGAGGCGCTGGCGATGACCGTGGAGAGTCTGATTCCATAAAGACCCGTAACAGGTGTCATTGATAGAGTCAATACTATTGTACTGGAGAGAAACATATGTAATTTCCATTATAAAAAAGGAAGAAGACACATATGTAATTTATATTTAAGAAGTGACATCTTTTAAGACATAACCGCATATCTAGAATATGTTAAATTGATTAAAAAAATTATGATTTAAATTAAAATGAAAAACTCAAATATTTTGATAAAAGAGTAAGTAGATCACAAGATGGTCTGAATAGAGTTGCTGGGAGTACGCCATTGTGAGGATGCAATCGATTTGGACCATGACATCAAGGTGTACGATTTAAAGATTGAAAAGCATATGAAGTTGCTACAATGATACAACTAAACATTGTAATTAATTACAATTACAATTACATCCAACTAAACACAATAACAAGGATTAAGTTGTAAAAATATAAAGCAAAGCGGGGCTCGTCTCTCTCGCTCTATCTAGCCACGTATTATCATTATCAGGAACAATACACACATAAAATACCTATGACCTTCGCTCCTATCGCCTTCACGTTGTGACCACGACGATCTATATATATATATATATATATATATATATATATATATATATAAAGCAAACAGAAAGCCTAACTCGGACATCTCCAAAGAACACTAATCGAGCGACATATCGTAGATAGCACTTGAACGGCCTAATCGAGGTTTCGAAAGATTTACCGGACATAGTGGGATATGCGATCAAGTCTATTTTCGTAGATAGCAACTACTCCTTAGATATTGTTTGGAAGGTACTTTAAACTCTTTTGTAAACAATGACAATTTTATGTGTGCATATCACATTACTTGCTTAAGAGTATTTTGAGTAAGGGTGAAAGTGTAGGAGCTTTGTGGTATAAGTGCCTAAAGATTAGGGATTGGACCTGAATGGACCCACGTGAATTAATACTTTATTCATTAAATTGATTAGAGAATCAATATGGTTAATTGGGCTTGATAAATATGATTTGTAAAACTCATTTACCATATAGCCATATTCTTATATATGGAGAATAAGAAAAAGGAAACGTGCCATTCATAACACAATACACAATGATGAGTGCATGATTCTCTCTCCCTAGCAAGAAGAAACGCATTTTCCTATTCCTATAAGGGAATTCGATTTCTCCAAGCACACACGACGAGTCTTTTTCCATTTCAATTGCCAACGAGGAACTAGTAATTCCAAGAAGGTGATTTCCGGTCTTCAATGCGTTTAATTGACGACGTGGTGGACTACGTAAAGGACCGTGCATTTGGACGGCTTGTGATCGACTAATGGAGGCAAGGATTAGCGAGGTGCATCATCTCTGACGAATACGAGAAGATTAGTGCGCAAAGAATCAAAGGATGCATTCTGTAGAGAATTTATTCTCAACCGGTAAGTTTTTATATAGCGATATGTTATCTAGAGGAACCTCGTAGAATTGAGCATTGGCATATATTCATGGATCATCAAGTGTCTAGAGCTGATTGATAATGAGAATCCTTTGTTGCTTGAAGACTCGAGGTAGTCGAAGGAGATTAAGATCGGCATGACTCATGAGATATGGACGAATATATGGTGGCTTGAAAAATCTAGTGTTTATTAGGTTAATTAATTTACTTATTTTAACAACAATGTCTATTCACAACCGGTTCTGCGGCAAATCTATACTTCACAAGCGTGATAGTCTGCATAGATCCCCAACTATAAAGGCTAACCATTTTGAAGGATCTTCCGAATTCTGTTTTAGCTTCAACAAGGTTTGTCTATCTCGCTCTACGCAACGAAGGGTTATCATAATGGAGAATACATAACACATAGATACTTACGACCTTCCCTCATATTACAAGCTAAAATAAGTTTTCATACTTTGTGTTTACTTTCTTTAATAGCTTAGCTAGATTTTATTTCCTTAACTCATGTGACTCTTACGTGGCTAGGGCTTACTAGTTTTATTTCATTGTCTACCATATATATACATGCTGTAATAACTCGCCGCTAGTAATGAGAAAAAGTGCTTATTCTTCCTTGTCTTTTTCTCCATTCTGTATTGTAAAACCTCCTATAGCCGGCTCTCCTAAATTATTGCTCTTATGGCGGACCCTCCTACCGCCTTCATACTATGACCATGATTCCCTATAGGCCAACGACTCTGATGGCAACAAAAAAGTAAACTCAAACTTGGATATTTGGGTCTGGGAATCAAAAAAAAAAAAAAAGAATTCATGCAAACTAACATGATTGTAGATTGTAAGATACAAGTCTTATTTTTAGGAAAAATGAATCTTCAAAGTATATACTCAAAACAAAGGCGAGAAAATTGCAAAGGAAAAAAAAATACCGAATTGCCGTTGGTCATTGGAAGGAGTGCAACCTTGCAAGCCATGAGGTACGAATGTCGTTAATCAATTGGATTGTCTAGTATTTTAGCGGTTTGTCTTAGTATGGGTTAGTGATAGTAATAGCTATTCATTTTGTATTTTTATTCTTATGTAGTCTCTCACTTTGTAAAATAAGGGTATCGCACCCATCACATATTTTTGGCCTTATGTAGCTCTTCTGTCAATTTTTTTAACAAAATTTTAAATTTTGAAATTTTAAGTTTATACCTCATATATAAGTGGGTAAAAGTACTGTTTTAACTTATTTATTTTTAGTTCATTAAAATTTTAATAAAAAATTTATTTTAAAATGAACCAATTATTTTTTGTACTTTTGTCCTAATATAACCCATATAATTTGATTTTTGTGTTTATGTAGTCTTTGACTTTATATTTTTGTCTTTACATAGCCCTTGATTTTGTATTTTTTAAATATATTTTATCCGTTAGAGGTACTACGTTAATATGTGTTAATATGAGACAATAATATAAGGACAAAAAAAAAAAAAATACAAAGTGAGAGGCTGCATAAAGACAAATCTAAAGTATATAATTATTATACAAAGTAAGGAGCTATGTGAAGACAAAAATTTCAAAATAATAGATGTTCGTAATTGTTTATCTTCGTAATACTTACGGTTTCGGGTCCACTAATTTTCACGTTGTGGACTATTAAGCTAACTATTTATATTAGCTAGAGTTTGTTAGATGTAATGTAATTGACTAGTTAGAGTCCTACGTTTTTTTTTCTTTTCTAAACGAGGGTGGCATTACTAAATATATTTAGTGTAAGCATATGTGATACTATTAGCTAAGTTTGTATGTGTAAAAGGGGCACACATTTGCGTCTTATAGAGCTTGAACCTGAGACCTTGTAAAGAGACATATAGTGGAGTTACCACTAGGCCAAACATGTTGTAAATGCGTAACCCCGTTACATATTGTAAATTTGGCCAATAATATCACATGTTCTTACACTGAATATATATAATAATGTGTAAGTATACAGTAACATTAGCCAATAATGTCATCCACATAAAAAAAATAAAACAAAATATTACTGTATTTTGATTGACATATGAAGTGACTTTTTCTTACTAATAAAAATAAAATAAATAAATACTCTACTAGCTCATAAAAAAAATCACATATTATTGTTGATAACTCTTGAGTTTTACTTGTAGTTAGAAGTTAGAACATTTATACTTTCTTGTAGGTGAAAATCCTACGTCAAAGTTTTATGGTTTTAGATTTATGTATTTCCATATTTGGTATTGTACCATTAGAACTGACACTTTTAGATAAGAAATACCTTTCATGAAAAGAATAGTAAAATATCGTTATGAATCCTATTGAGGTGAAAAAATCTCACGGAGTTACGATTAGTGTAATTCCGTTTTTAGATTACCTCAGAGTTCGAGTCTTTCCATCAAATCTAGATCACGTTGAATGAGAGAGAATTTTGGAATGAGTCGGACCACTATCTATTTTGGAATATTGTATATTTTTTATAAGCATTTTTTCAATCCTTTTTCACATGGTTTAACCCGTTATTTCTAGGGCTTGATGATTCAAGTCGGACCTTATAACTGACCGGTTAAAAATTTGTTTGATTCCCTCATAATTTCCTTAATTACAAGGGTGTATTTGTGGGCGTTACTGCCGTCGTCAATCCTGAGGCGTCGCTCGCACTGGGTTAATTGCTCTGTGCTTATTTGTTGTCTGCTTCAAGGCCTTGTCACGAGATTATGCCTCGTTGCGAGATAGGCTGGCATGGCGATGGGCTCTGTCGATGAGGTTCCATCGCCGAGGTTATGTCAAAGTATGTTTCTTCATCAATAGGAGTCCTCATCGCTTATCTTCGTTGCGCATCTCCTCCCTGAATGTTGAATTTCCCTTTAGTTGACTCTTCTTGATACGGTCAGTTGGCCTCTTCTGGTATTGGGCCATTGTGAGTGAAGCCCAATATTATAAACGACAAAGAAAGATTTTATCGTATCAATAAGTTAACTTAGACGAAATTGTACTTCAATAAATCCATCATCATTAGAACCGTAGAGGTAAAAAAAAAAAAAAGAGTACTTTTACCGATTTCCAACAAGTACTAATGTTTTGTTTTACGGATAGAAACACATATTTTTATTGGTTTTAGAATTTTTTTTATATAGAACATAACTGATATAATAATAAATTATTTTAGCTGTCGTTTAGAATAACTAGGTTTTACAGGTATGTTAGCTCGCGATGGTAAATATAATTATTTGAATTTCTGTATAATCATACTGGAAAAGTAGGACTGTTTAAGAAAAAGAAAACATTTTGAAAATTAAAATGATTGATTATGATTGAAAAATAAGAACCTTATAACTTGATGACAAGTCTTGCTTAGGGCAACCCCAACCATAACACTATTTTGGTGTCAAAACTCCACCATTTTAGTGTGATTTTAGCACCAAATTTATTTTAAAACCCAACTACAACACCAAATTTCACTAAAAAAAATAATATTCTCTATAATACTATTAAATTAAAGAATCTTTATATTATTAAATAATTCTAATAAATCTTTATAATTCAATAGATAGTATTTGCTCATTTATAAATATTTAATATTATTATTATAAAAATCTTAGAGGAACCGGAAATAATTTTTCCGGCTTTTGAATAATATTTTTAGTTTATATTATGTATTTTAGAACTATGTTATTGCTTTTAATTTTTTTTTTATGTAGTTTGTGTGTTTTATTTTAACTTATAATCCATGTTTATTAAGTTTTTTATGTTTTAATTAAACTTTGTTACGTGTGTATTTAATCAATTTACATATTACATTTTGATAAATTTGTAAGTTAATATCAATTAAAAATAAAATGTACAAAAAAAATATTATACATACTTATATTATTCATACAAAATACACATACTATAACATATGTACATATCTAATAAATCAAATATATAAATAAAAACTAATAAAATATTATTAAATATTTTTACCGTGGTCTACAGTAACCCATCAAATTTGGTGGGTTACTATTTAGAATCTACATAATGCACCATTTTGGTGCAATAAATGCAGTCCCATTGGGTGAGAAAGTCACACTATTTTGGGGTTTTGCAGTCCCATATTGGCTATGCCGAGGCTATTCAAAATTCACCGAATCATTGGTCTTTTTCGATACACCACCAGTATTCTATTAAAAAATCATCTCACATTTTTATCACCATTGTTTACGTATGATATTTTTCATCAACGGTCGCACTGACTTTGGATGTATGATATTTTACTTGATTGGGTGGAATCCGATCTTTCGCGTTGAAAACGGTACAACACTTGTTTTTTTTTAAGTAAATATATGTTTATGAAAGCAATAAATGAAGACAATGATTTTTTTAGAGAGGTTCGTCCTAAAGCGGTAGTTGACTACGTCCTCTGTATGTTTTAAAATAGTAAGCATGAACAGAAAGCTACATGCAACGATCTTGTTCAAGGGAAAAGGAAGAAAAAAAGTAGAGGAAAATCAAGGAAAACTCTCAATACAATAAATTGTCGGACATAAAGCTCTTAGTTATTCTCTAGTGAATGCATGTCTAATTCTTCGTATGGATCTGATACTTATAACATTCAAATCTTCCTGTTCGACTTGCTGGAAACTTGGGATCACATCTCCAAGCTGATCGGGATGACTAATCGTTCAGCTGACACGTGCTCCACGACTGCGTTCTTCCCGCCAAGCTGTAGCTTTGACCAAATAGTGCCACTGTGAATTTTACTTTGTGCTCCCTGTCTTCTGCTTGATTTGATCAGGACATGATTTATAACGATTCTGCCCTTCATTCTTCTTGCCGGATAACTTTTGGGCGTTAAGTCATTTAGCTTCTCTTCGTGGACTTTATTATTGCCGGTTGGTTTGATTGGGCTTTTGGCTTTATATCGGGCCCATTTGAATACTTTAATATTCTTTTGAACTTTGAATTTGTTTTATTACAGTTTAATTAGACTTGTACGACAAGCTGTCTTTAATAAAAACGACGAATTTGTACATCAACAACTATTATCAATTTATCATGGGTATTCAATATCCCATGAAACGAAACAATATCCTGTAGAGATTTTATCGGTACTCCCTGTTGAAGCTTGTTACACAAGTTAATGTAAAATTTGGTTGCACTTTATTTTCCTCCTTATCTAGAGTCTCATATGGATCGATGACAAGAGTTTGGTAGTGTTTATATATCAAATATTTGTGAAAGGGAGATGACTCGCATAATTGTACTACCACCACACATGCGTGCATCGCGGTGAGATGATGTGTTGTTGTGAAAACATAATTGCTTATGCGAAAGTTTAATTGATATTTGTTGTGGTTTCGCACCTCGACCGTCACAAAAACTTGTGTATCGGATTTTGATTTGAATTTGCTAATGAGCTTTGTGAATCTTGACCTCCGTGTCATCAATACTTTGGGCGTTGGCAAAACAACCATAAGCAATAAAAAAAAAACACCACCGTTTTTTAGAGACGTTTGTCCCAATGCGGTAGTTTACTACGTCCTCTGTAAGTTTATTAATTATTAAAGATGATCAATTAGAACCAGAAGCTGATTCTAGTTGATCGAAAAATGTGAAAAACACTCAGAAAATACAAATCCTCGCAGACTCTTTTCTATCCAATGATGCTTGCGTGCGTGTGATGATGCTTTGTTCTCGTATTTATATCTTTTTATTTTTGCCCGTTGGAGCATCTTTTTGAACGTTAGTAGCGACTTCAAGTTCGGTGCTTGACTTGATGCCGAGATGACACGTGCGCCACTTCCTGAGATAATCGGGTTGTAGTGGACTTGACTTGGTGTTGTGGAGAAGTTTGAATCTTGATCTTGCCGTATTCCCTGGTCGGATTTTCTTAATGGTTCTGCTTTGGTGCTTTTCAGATGATATATTCTGCTCGGGGTCGAGCGTGGCAAGACTGAAATTCTGCTCGGGTTCCTTTTAGCTCTTTCAGCCCAGGATTGAGCATGGCCCTGGGCTGAACACTTGTTCGGGCTTGGGCCTCGAATTCGTCTTTGTTGAGACCCAATATGAATATTCTATTTATTCATATATTTTTGTCTTTATTATTTAGACCAAAAATTCAATTAATCTGACTTTATCGTTTCTTATATGGAACAAATTTACACATCAACAATATTTTTTTCAGTAATTAAAGTTATAAAAACTTCTGCCAAAATTAATTAACTACGTTTTTTTTTTGTGACGTCTAATACCGTACTTTTTTTTTAGCCCATAAATAAACAAGCTCTGGTTCACAATTTTCTCATCTCAAAAGCACACAGCTTTAGTTTATACAATATAGTTTTTGAGCAATATAATGCCAAGGGTTTAAGTGATTCTGGTCGTTTGCGAGTGCAAGGAACGGTCGAGACAGAGAGAGATTCTGGACTGTGTTTATCCTGGGGGTGACGGAACAATATCGAATTGTGAGCACCGAGGCAGAGCCGCGAAACACCTTAAAGAGAGCGACCTAGTTTGCGACTCAGCCGTCCCGACATTTTTCTTCTAACCATTGTGTGTGCAGGTACCAAAATTTTATGCTACACAACGACGACGTACACTCAGGCGACAACAGTCCCCAAATCTAGATATTTATTAGTCATTTATGCTACACAACGACGACGTACACTCAGGCGACAACAGTCCCCAAATCTAGATATTTATCGGTCACTGTGTTATTTCAAAACCGGTTGAGACTGATCCAGTCCGATCCGAATTTGCGAAATCGGAACCGGCACATGAAGTTTTGACCCGACCCGACCCAACCCGGACAGAGGTATATGCAGAGATCACGCGAGGCATTGCCATTTGCCACGAGGATTCCCATGTGTCCAACTTTTTGCTCCCACTCACTCACCCTCACCCACACCCAAACCCTCTCTCCTTCCCTTCCATTCCAATTCACTCTCCCTCATCAACCGCCATTAAAGCACCTCTTCTTCTTCTTCTTCTTCTTCGTCGCTTCGTTTTATCTAATTGAAACCTCCGAGAATCGGAATTCATCGAGTCATCGATCGGGTATCATGGGTAAGAAGAGGAAGTCCGCGGCGACGAGCCTCGACGAGGTCGATCGGACCATGTACGCCTCCTTCTGCAGCGCCGCCAACTCCCTCTCTCAGCTCTACACGCAAGCCATGAACCACCAGAAGCTCTCCCTGCAAGCCGGCGAGCGCCATGGCCTAGTCAGTCTCTTCATTATACATATATTGTTTGATTAGATGTTTTTCTGAGGATCGGATTGAAATGAATAGTTGTGTTGTTGGCATTATTATCTCGACTTCTTAGGCTTCTGGGTTGGCCTTGTTGCTTGCTCTTAGTGGTGGGAATGAATTGGTTTTCAGTTTCTTCGATTTGCGAATTTCTGAAACAAGCTCTTTGATTGAAGAGAAGATAGAGTTGGTGATAAGTTTGGAACTTGGCTGGTAATGTAATGTAGTTCAAGTTCGAGCATTGCAAGTTATCAACTTCAAGTTCGGCTGCGTGTATGTTTACGTGAAGATGTTTGATTACTCTTTCGAGAAGATGTTCGATAATTTCGACTCGGAGGGAATAAAATTAGGAAAAATATCGCTGAAAACGCGAAGCACGGTATATAGAAGTGAGTAAAGTGGCACAAGTCTCCTAATATCGATTCTGTAGTGCACCCGTCTTGCTTAACTATGTTTTGAGGGCGAAATCGCACTATATAAGTGATGATTAGATTATGTAAATTTTGATTGTTGGGTCTATTTGCTTCTATCAAGTTTCTCAAGTTATGTGTTTGTAAATTGTTTTTGTTGTTTCCCCTTTGTGTATAACTTCTTGTCTTTCGCTGATTGTTGCGTTTTCCTGTTTTCCCACGTTCTGTAGTAATAAGGACTTACACAGATAGCAATACTTACGCTTTTGGCTCGCCCGTTTGCTCTTTATAAGTGCTTTTGTAACGAGATCAAGGGTCTATTATCCTCCTCTGATTATTTCTGATGCCATTAAGTGAATGTGTTAGTGAATTTTTCGGTTGAATACTTTGAATATGTATTCTGAAATTTAGAATCTCGGTATGCTTAAATACCGATTCCGCAGTTGAGATATGCGTTGCTCATGTGCTCTTGCTTTTATATTTTTAGGAAAAACTTTATACGTGGATCTGCAGACAACAAGAAGGAGAATCAAGAGTACAGACCGATGATGTACTTAATTATATTCAAGTTCGTTATCCGTCCTTCCTGATATATAAATGCTTGACTGATATATTTATGATTGACTTCTTAGTTACTGAACATAATTAATTAATTTGGTCTCTGATCGACATGTTCTTTTCAACTCAACTTTCCATTGCATCGGCGAATTTTCAATAAACTTAACTGTCAACTTACGGTTACTATTTCCTTCGAGTGATCCGGTTCTAAATAATATTAATCCAATACTCTGTTATCTAACTTGTATATCTATTTCCGTTGTTCAAACAATTTTATTTTCTCTCTGCTTGCATAACGGAAAAATCATAATCAACGCAAGTGTCTGTTGCATCGATAGATTTTAATCCCTTTAATTGCTAAGTGATAGGATATTGGTTCCTACCTTTCATCCTATTATCAGATTTTCTAAAAAATATATTTTATCCATTTCGTTATATGAATCGCTCATTATCTTCGTTTTATACAGAACGAGCTGGACTACTGTGGAGATGATCTATCAATGTCCTCGAGATTCCCTGGTCAACAGCCACAAGCCCCTATGAATCTTTCAAACTCAGGATTCCCAGTATCTTCCAGCCTGTCGGTTCCACATAGTGTCGGACACGGAATCCGTTCTGAGCACTTCGAGCACCACCACCCGAAGAACACGGTGTTCTCCAACGCCCTGTCGAGTCCAGTTCGCCGGAGCCTCCAACACTACCACATTGCTCAGGGAGGAGGAGGGTTCGGTCCGAGCACCGGAAACGGTTCACGCAGCACTGAACCCGGCTTCCTCCATACGCAAACCCGGGATCAGAATCCTCCGAGCTCCAACGATTCTTTGATGGATATGCGCTCGGATAGTCCGGCTTATGATTCTAGCTTCTGAAGTTTCCGGTTCCTGCATATATGGGATTTTGGCGATAATGTCATTCGGGTGGTTTTGTTTTCGTCATGGTCTTGTTTTGGCTTATAAACTCTGGTTTTGTCTGTATATTTTGTTTTCATCTTTTCACATTCTCTATCTACATGACAAGACTGGACAGCCTCATAATATGCTTAATAAAGGTGTTAATTTTAGGGCTTTACTACCCGAATTTCGGTTCGGTTTTTTGTATATCTAGTATCGGTATATCGCAATTCTATTGTATTCAGTATTTTTAAAGCCATTTAGGGAAAAGTTTAAAGACTAAGAAACAATCTCACTCGCACACTGGCCATTGTGTGTGAGAAGTTACATTTTCATAGGTTGTAACTGAATTTTCAGTTTTTATTTTCTTAAGTTAAAAACCAAACAGTTTTTGCTTGTATTATTGTTTAAATTAAAGCAATCCAATACAAAACCGGTAATTTACATATGTGCTCCTTAACACTTAATATATCTAGTAATGATACTGTGCATTGTAATTTTTACAAAGAGAAAATGAGAGTACGTAATTTTTTAAAAATAGTAGAAAAAAAAAACTTATATATGTGTGTTTTGCAAATTGCAATGGTCGTTGTGTATGTGCATTTATTTATTTACTCTAGGAAGAATGTTGTAGCTCAAAATGATATTGGGCACGTCTTTTACTTGTCTCCAAACAATGATCTCATCTAACATCATTATGATAATAATAAATAAAATTACTTGATCTTATTTACCTTGGTTGACCAACTATCGAGTTCATTAGTCTTTCTTAAAGCTAATCCGAGACTCAATTTCTAGCTAGCTAGTCGTGAAATCGGAACTACGATATCAGTTTTTTTTTTTTCCGTCCATGTTAAGAAAAATTGGGAATTTTTTTTGGTACCGGTTTTGTATCTGGTAACGGTTCCTGGCTTCTAAATTTTTTGGTTTCAGTAACGGTTCTGGTTCTAAAATTCCCGGTTCCAATTACGGCTCTAATTCTAAAATTTTCCATTTGCGATTCTAAATTTCTCGGTTCCAAAAGTGTTTGACCTAAAAATGACATATTACTAAAAACCAGTAATTAATTATTACACATAGTATAGAAAACGACAATAAAAATATATATTACACTAAAAATGACAAACTAGAAACTTAAAAATGACATATAGTTTAAAACCGAAACCGGTACCGAAAACCGGGAATTTCTAAGTACCGGTTCCAGTTTCTGATTTTAAGCTAAATTTTTTGGATTTATTTTTAAATTAGTCCGGTACGGATACCAAAACCGGAAGGGGACAAATACATAACAAAATTTTCACCCCTGCTCAAAGCTAACCCAATAATGTTAAGAAATGTCCATCACTAATCCTCCTTTTTGATTCACAGGCACAGCACATTTTTCTAACATATCAGAAAAAGCTAAGCTTCATTGTAGAAAAATAAAATAAATAAATAAATAATAATAAAAAAAGGGAGGCTATGGCCCTGACGAGGGAGGGAGGGACTATCCCTGTCTATGATGTCTAATCTTAATCTATCTCCCTTCAAATAATTCCAACCCCCCTTTCTCTCCAGATCGGAGATTCTCCCTCTCTCGCCGGAACTCAAGAAGATCCACCTTCTTCTTCTTCTTCTTCAGGTTTCTTCTTCTTCCTTTGATCTGAAATTCAAACTTCAATCTACAAGCTTCGCATTCTCATTCTGATTGGATTTCCGACTTCACACTCTGCACACCGCTTTCTTTTCTTTATTCTTCGCCAAACAACTTTCCTATTTCTGGAGATTTTCCTTTTTGAGATTTCAAATCTATGAGACTGAGACCTCTTTCACTCTTTAACTTTCAATGGGAGCAATGAGATCCCTTTCGTTGTGATCCAAGAACAAATCGGAAAAGATTGGAGTTAGTGCTGGATTTCGATGAGATCTTATGTTTTGATTGAATGTGTATGTATATGTCTATGTATACACAGGTGACGGTGGTCGGTGCCCAGATGAGCAGAGCCGATGTTATTGGCAGTAGAAGGAGGAGGATTCTTCTCTTCTTCGGCCTCCGGGTATAGCAAAGGCCTCACCCTTCTCCTCCTCGGCCACCAGACCGAAGACAAACCCATGAGAGTGTCGCCGTGGAACCACTACCGCTTGGTTGACCAAGACCCCGACCCCGACCGCCCGCTGGCGCCCGCCAAGAGCCGACTCGCCCGCGGGTGCGCTTCCTTCGTCTGCTTCGGCCGCGCTTCCGCCGGGCCCGACGCCCCGTCGCCTCTCAAAGTTGGCCCGGCCCAGCAGCCCGATGCGCTGCCGGAGTCCCATGAGCCCGATAAGAGCAACGATCATAATCCCGATCGCGATGTGGAAACTGATGCGATCAAGGTTTCTCTGAAAAGTAGCTTGAAGAAACCGTTGCACGGCGCGGTTTCGGCTTCTGGTCAGGGCGGTGTTGAGTCTGTAGGGCTCGGTGAGGAGGGTAGCGATAAAGCCGGTCTCACGGAGCGGAGGAAGGTTCGATGGACGGATTCTTGCGGGACCGAACTTACGGAGATCAAGGAATTCGAGCCCAGGTATGTTATTGTTCAATCCTTACTCTCTGTAATATCCATATTATAATGTCATTGAAATGTATTTTCTTTCATTAGGATTGATAAAAGAGTGTCTAAGCAGGCGCTAACCATTAGGGTTCTTGTTTAATTAGTAAAAAAATTCTCATGAACATCATTAGGAGAGTTTTCCGATTAGACCCGGGTTTCGTTTACCGCAAAACCGTTCTTCGTTTCCGGGTCCTATCTCTGCTTTATTAATTCTTTTGTTCTGTTTTACTATGTTCATGTGAGCTTTTGACTTATGAGCATAAGTGGGATTTATGCAAAGGCCTTAAAGCAGTAAACTTTTTTATTTGTTAATATGTTACCAATCATAATGTCTTCTTTTTCATACATTTAATCTGAAATCTATAAAGCTTTGGACAATGCATGTGAGTAGTATTATCTGAGCCACGCGTAATGTGGTCCAAAAATAATACTTAATCATATAGTTGCTATCTGATTTACGTTTCCAAATGTTGGTCTTTTAATAAAGAAAGGCATTTAATTTTCATTCATAAAAGACAATATGTGTAGGAAAGATCGGTCTAGGAATCGTTACTTCTTATTCATTTAATATTTTTATATCAGTCTTTAATGTGTAATCAAAATTCAAATTCTATAAGATTTCGAGTTTTTAATGGTTATAAATGCTTGCTCAGTTCTGCTTAAAAAGTTGGTGGCTAATGTGTATTTGTTGTCTTGTAAATAATATCATATGAATAATTGTACACTTTGTGCTTTGAATCTATAAGTGTTTATTAAGACATGGAGCTTGAAGAGTAGTGTTATAGATTCTGTTCTTGACCAGTGTTACAATCGTATTGTCGGAAAATACTCGTGTTTTGTCGGAATCTCGTCATCAGCCTATTGAACTTGTTGCTGAAAATGGCGATTCAGGAGGAGAACTTGAGTGTGTTAATGCATTTTATTTTGGATGCAGAAATATGTTTTCGTGCTTTGCGCGTAGTGATTTCTCACCTTCAAATTTTGTTCCGTTGGCAGCGAAGTGGATTTCTCAGATGACGATTTCGATAACGGGACTGAAAGAAGCTGTTCATGTTCAATCATGTAGTTTGGATTCTCTCTTACCACTTGGCTCAGTCTCTCCGTCTCGAGAATGTCCGAAACGGAATCGAATTGCATTTGAAGGAGCTTTTGTTCATTCTTCCTTGAAGCTTGTTAGACCTTTTCTGAGTTGAAGAGATATCAGGCTAGCGACTGAAACAAACACAGAATCGGGTTTGTGACCCGATTGGAAAAAATGCCACGGCTAGAAGCTTCGTTTCTTTGAGGGATGATCGTCTCGTGGAACTGATAAATTTATGTCTATATTTTGGTTTCCAATTTTGTCCTTTGGGTTGCTCATTGTTTCATTTTGTTTATTTGCTTATTTTATGATTTTGTGTGAACGCTGTATTCTTCATTGTTTGCTCATTGTTTCATTTTGTTTATTTGCTTATTTTATGATTTTTTATCATCTGCTTTTATTGCTCTCACTTTGCTCTCTTCATCTTCATCTTCATCATTCACAACAGAGCAGACAAAAAATAAAAATAAAAAAATTATGCTACCAAAAACTTATGTTGGTAGCAAAATAATAATTAGGTTGATGAAATCGGAAACCGATGTTGTTTTGTGGCCTTTGAGTATTATTGCCGCTAACAAAATTGAAAATATACAGACCCATAGTTAACTTATTCCAAAGATTTTAAGGCTCTTTATGCCATAGGAAAGTCATTCAAGGTTTCAAGCTCAGTACAGAAAAATCAAACCTTTTCCGCTCAAAAAGCAATAAATTATTATTAATGAAAAATGGAGTGTAATGTACAGTATGCTTATTAAAGCAAAATTTGAAGAATATGTTTTGTAACTTAATATAATAAAGAATCTGGAAATGGTAATGGTCATGTAACGAAAATATATAATTAATCTATTCCTAATTATTAAGATCATTAAATTAAATGGTGACACTAAATCCATACTGCTAATTTGTTTATGCAATTCATCAACCGATCATTAAAAGTTTTCTCATAATTTGTCTCATCAACTTCTCATAACCTTCACCTCATGACCAAATTAAACCTATATATATTTATTAGGGTTAATGATGGCAAAAATACCCAAAGTTTGGTCAAAGAACCCCTCGAGTACCCAAAGTTTAAAAATGGTGGTAAAAATACCCAAAGTCATATTTGGGGAGTTGACCACTCCAATCTCGTAACACCGTTAATTTACATGTTAACTCTGACCACGCGGGCAAACGTGGGTTGCCGACAGAACAATTTTTTCCACGTTGACAAGCCCACATCAGCATCGTTTACGAGAAAATAGCGAATTAAACCCCTAAGTAATACTATTTAATACAACTAATTGAACCTCTAATGATTACACTTAACGAAACAGATTTTTCCACGTGGCCAGAGTTATTGAGTAAGTTAATGGCGTTACAAGAATGAAGTGGTCAACTCCCCAAATGTGACTTTGGGTACTTTTACCATCACTTTTAAACTTTGGGTACCCGAGGGGTTCTTTGACCAAACTTTGAGTATTTTTGCCATCATTAACCCTATTTAGTATATATTATTGCCGAACACTAATGATCAGTACAGAAAAAAGAAAAGAAAATCTCTTCAATTTCCCATGCACGACGTAACATACATTACGTTACGTTCATTAGCGTTACGTACGTACTGATCAGAGCATCCTCGTATCTATATAAACCCTACACCATTTCAAGTCGAACAACAACATCTACACTCACAAACACCGAGAAAGATAATCAAACAGAAGAAGATGACTACTCCCGCTTCGAAGCTCTTCTTCCTCGCAGCGCTAGTGGCCGTACTCGCCAGCGCTACCTCGGCCGCGAGGCTGTCATTGACGGCCATGACCATAGCGCATCGGCCGAGGGGCGAGAAGCTCGCAGCGAGGCTGAAGCTGGAGGGCGGGTGCTGGGAGTCACTGGTGGAGCTCCAAGCCTGCACCGGCGAGGTCCTCGTGTTCTTCCTCGACGGGGAGACCCACTTGGGGCCTGGCTGCTGCCGCGCCATCCGTGTAATTGGCGGGCAGTGCTGGCCCGCCATGTTCGCCTCGCTCGGGTTCACTGCCCAGGAGGTCGACGTGCTCCAGGGCTTCTGCGACGCCTCCCAGCCGCCGCGTCCACTCCCGCCATCCCCACTACCGTCTCCGTCTCCGTCACCATCGCCGTCACCGTCACCGTCGCCGTCTGTTCCAAATGCGTAGGTTATCTCTGCGGGGGATTGCTAAGCTCTGGTCTTATGAACTTGTAGTCATATCTACGGTCAACGGAGTCTGTGTGTGTGTGTTTTTAATGTTTGTTTAGTGTGTTTATCTGATCGGGTTTGGTGATCAGTACTGGCTTGTTTATTTGGGTTGTGTTTTTGTCGTTTTGAATCATGTTTGTCGTTTATAGTCGTGCATGTGAAAAACGACTGATTGGAATTTCATATCTGTTTTCCTTCTCGCCAATTTCTCATTATATAGATTATGTAAAATAAAAATTAAAAAAATTGCGGTGTACATAACAGTATCAGTATATAAGAGCTTGAAAAGCTAGCCAAGATCTTTAAATAATATTAGAAATAGAAAAGCACAATATATCATTAAAATGTAATTGCCAATTCCATTGGTTGAATTTTGTAATGATAATTCCATCTTTTTTTTTTTTAATTAGTGACTAAACATTGTAATAATAGTTCTGATGACCTCCCAATCCCATTACAATCCATTGCGTCTAAGTGAACAAGACATTACATCACGGAGCGATTATAATTCTGCTTATTTCGATGACCTCCCATTACAATTCATTGCGTCTAAGTGAACAATGCATTATATCATGGAGCGATAATAGTATAACAAAAAAAAATTGTATCTCATCTAAATTAATCATATATATAGTCTATTAAACTCATAAAATTAGATTAGCACGATCGATTATCAATTTTAAGGGTAGTCTCTTCGATAAATGTAGTTGAAGGAGAGTGTGTGTGACGCGCCGAAGAAAGTCCAATGGGCGCGCCAAAGTAGAAAGAAAGAAACCACCCAATGCGAAAAACTTGGCGACATCTTATCCACAAACCCAACTTCCCTTTCTTCCTCATCTCTCTCTCCTTCGATAACCCAATCACAGAGAGACAAAACCCAGAAGAGAATAATGTCAGTGGCGACCTCATTCTCATACACTGTCAACAAGATCCCATCTTCACCCTCCTCTTCTTCTTCTTCCACTCTGGTTCGGGTCTGCCCGACACCCAAGCCCTTCGCCAGGAGGACCCTCCATGTCGTGAGGAGCTCCCAGACCGAGGGCCCCATTAGGAGACCTTCCATGGCTCCCTCCCCCACTCCCCCGCTCAACAAGCCTCAGCCGCCGTCTCCGGGCACGGCTGCTCCGCCGGAGCCAGTTGCGGCCCCCGCGAAGCCGGATGACAAGAGCGTGGTGACGCTGGAGTTCCAGAGAGTGAAGGCGAAGGAGCTTCAGGAGTTCTTCAAGCAGAAGAAGGTGGAGGAGGCCAATCGGGGTCCTTTCTTCGGCTTCGTTGGGGATAATGAAATCGGCAACGGAAGGTATTCAATTCATCACTCATCTTATCTAATTCAAGATTGTGATATATATATATATATATATATATATATATATATATTACTACTTGAATTACATATGAATCTTCTACCACTTAAGCATATAATATTAACATATATTGTGTGTTCCTTATTTAGAAAACTAATGCAACTAGGGTATTTTAGATTTTTCACACGACTTAGTTTGTTTGCGTATTTGGCTCAATGTACACTGAAAAGAGAAAGAGCGAGTTCGAGAGTGTGACCCAAGAGTTCTAATTGAGATTGTAGTGGATCGAGATTTGCAAGTAAGTGGATGTATCTTTTATGTTGGAAGCGAACCACCATAATAATCTTGGTGTTCAATATCGTCTTTTGCCATTTTCACGTTTTTTCAATTCGGGGATTTGAGTCGAAAATCTTAGTTAAATGCTATTAACACGTGAACGGTTAAAGTCCAAAGCCATTTCATTTGTGTTCCGTTTTAGAATGCAAGGCTTCACAGGCTAACCATTCAAGGTAAAAGAATAGAATCCCCGGGTTCGGTCCCGGGAACTTGTTCATTGGTATTAATGTGCCTTAAAAGGAGTTCGAGTTCTTCCTCAAATTCGTTGGAACCCCGGTTTTTCTATAAAATCCACCCCGCCACCAAGAAAAAAACATGTTTATGTGTTTTGGCTACAATGAGATTTATGATTGACAGATTGACTGGCCAAAATCAATTACACGTCCTTAGATGACAAAACCAAAGGATGAATCAACAATGAAAGTCTCATTGCAGCTTGAATTTCCAAACCTGCAAAATCCCAAATCGATTCGTATTCTCGCCTGTAATGGCGTAGTGTCTTGTTTAAAATGTTGGTCCGGTTGCAGATGGGCAATGTTCGGTTTCGCGGTTGGATTGCTTACGGAGTTCGCGACCGGTTCCGACCTCGTTGACCAAGTGAAGATCCTCCTCTCCAATTTCGGCATAGTAGATCTCGAATGAGGCACCGATACCGATTTATGTAACTAGTACTATATACTCTCTTGCATTGTGTCTATGTTGTTGCTGTAATTTTGTCTCCCTATATATTGTATGTTTACTGCCATATCTGAAAAACACACGAATTGAATATTCTTTCATGTGTTGATAGATTTCAGCTTTATACTATTTCTTTCTGAATCTGAAGATTGTCTTGAAAGAAGAAGAAAAACTTGCCCATGTTATTATGTAGTGAGTCACAAGTGAAACGTAAAGGAGCAAGTCAGTATTGAACCATATTTATAATACAAAAGTCGTATGTTTATTGTTTTGAGTTTTTGACGACCTCATCATCTTGTTCTTGATATTGTAAAACACGTGACATTAACATTTACAATAAGAAAATATTTGCAATATGCATGATTTATCATAAAATGATGCAAAGCAAACTTCAAAAAAAAAAAAATGATGCAAAGCAAGAAAACTTGGAATTTGCTATTAAATAGAGTTGTGATAAGACGGATTTTATTATTATAACATGTTGAAACTAGGTTCGAGATCACCGTCAATTTAGATAAAAAGGGATGAGAAAGAAATTGTTAATCAATTGAGTAACATTCCGCAATAGCTTAATCATCGATTAACTCGTAATGCCCACAAAATGAATTCCATTACAAAATGTTAATTATAATATTTAAGTGTTTTAGTTGACATTTCAAACCACTTGATGCAAGTGTACATAGCTAAATAAGCGGTATAATGATTTTAAAAAGGGTTCTTAAGAGTAATAGCCAATCTTGAAAGTGAATTTAGCAAAATAGCCAAATTTTGGTTAATTTTGTAAACTAGCCAATTAACCATTTAAGTGAATTTCTAATTACATTCTTACCCTTAATAATAAAAAACGAAATTAAAAATAAATACAAATTAACCACGTAATTTGTGGGTTATTAATCTGAAAAAATCAATGACATTTATTATGAATAATTATATTAATTATGAATTCATTTATTTTCATTAATTGAAAATATTGCTCTTAATTGAAATACCTATTAATATGGTAACAACCAAAACCAAACCCCCTTTTTTTGTATAATTCAAATTTTAAATTCAAACATTCATATAATTTTCGGATTTTTTTTTTAAAAAAATATCAAAATTAAAGACGCCAATTAACGTAAATCAACAACGAAAAACTGTAAGTTAACATCGAATTAACGTAAATTAACAACGAATTTACAATGAATTAACAACGAATTTACGTTAATTTACGTAAATTAACAACGAATTTACAATGAATTAACAACGAATTTACGTTAATTCGTAAATTAACAACGAATCAACGTAAACTAACAATCAAAAATATTATGATTCCTCAAATTTAAATACAATAATCAAATATTTTAAATACAAAAAATAATCTCTCTCTTTCCCGTAAGACCGCCGAAGTTTTGCCGTCGATCGCCATGGCCTCGGTATTTCCGAGCGAGTACTCCGATGGAGGAGCTCCTTCGCGCGCAACGGGGGCAGCGAAATCTCATCGTCGTTGGAGGCGTCGGAGCCGGCGGTGCTGCTCCCCCCCGGAAACGGGGATCCCAACAGCCTAAAACAAAGGTCTTGCCCTCGGCGCTCCCTTCCTCATCCTCGCCGGAATCGTCGTTGTCGTCGGCCAAGTCCCTGTAGAACCCGACGAGCTCGTTGTCGGGCTGCAGCGCAGCGTTGGGGGAGGATCTGGGGCGGGGCTTGGGCGGCGTCTCGCTGCATTGGGGGAGGATCTGGGGCGGGGCTTGGGCGGCGTCTCGCTGCATTGGGGGAGGATCTGGGGCGGGGCTTGGGCGGCGTCTCGCTGCGATTGGATCTCGTCGGGGATCTTCGACTCGCTGCGAGGGATCTCGTCGGGGACCTTCGACGCCATGGATTGCTCGGAGAAGATGAACAGAGAGCGATAGAGAGATTTGTAGAGAGAGAGAGAGAGAGAGAGAGATGTAATTAAGCTGATTTTTTTTAATTAAACTAATAAGTAATCAGTTACCATGATTTGTGTGATAGTGATAATTACCAATTTTAATTAATTACGAAAATAATAAACGAAATTGATTAATTAAAGGGTATTTTAGTATTAAAATTTGAATAACCTCATGTTAATTGGCTAGTTTACAAAATTAACCAAAGTTTGGCTATTTTGCAAAATCAAAGTTTCAATTTGGCTATTTGGTGCAATTTCTCTTTTTAAAAAGGTGATATTATGGTTAGAAAATGTGGCTCCAAATCAATCTAAATAGTAATCAATTAATTATAAGCAGGGAGCACATGATAGCAAATATCATGCCGATATCGACTTTGAACTTGGACCAAGGCCTCCCGGGAATAAACCACATGATTATTCTTTTCACGATAACATCTCCGTCAAAATTCTCAGACAAACTATCCAATTCTTCATGGGATAGGACTAACAAATTTCAGAGTCAACGTACATTGTGCACTTTTGCTAATACTTTGAAAGGTTGAGAACCTGAAACTCCTTGACTACATGTTACGCATTATTGCCGCAATTTACATTTTTTTTATTTGTCAAAATAACCTTAATCACAAAACCAGTGTTGGGTGTTACACCGCATTTTTTTATCGGGTCCAAATTAGGTATTTTTGCCGATATTCTCGTATTAGTAGTATGATAAAATCCAAGTGCATAAAGTTAAAAATAGAAAATGAAAAGCATATAATGTTTGGTCGCCGGCTGAGAGAACAAGGAATACGCCAAAACCAGAACAAAATGGCGCGAAATTGGTGATTCGAAGCGGAGAAAGTAATAGTTGTAGCTATCTGCTGCCGGCCATTGGCGTCAAAGGTTCCCCATATATACCGACCTTGTTCTTGTTGCTCCTTCCCCTTTCACTATGTTTTCCCACCCCCATGTTAGCCGTCTTCTTCTTCTTCAATGGGCTGCGTTCAGGCCAGGCCTCAGACCGACTCGCCCGGAGAAGCCCTTGAGAGCCTCAAGACCCGCTACGGCTACGCCACGGGCAAGAGGGAGTTGCGGCCTCCCAGCGAAGGCGGAGAAGAAGATGGGATCTCGAGGAGGGAGGAGGAGGAGGAGCTGTGCGAGGGATGGCCCAAATGGCTGGTTGATAACGTGCCCAACAAGGTTTTGGCAGGCTTGGTTCCTAAAAGCGCAGAGTCTTACGACAAGCTTGACAAGGTAGCTTCTCCTCATCACTAAACTACTCTCTCATCCTAGATCAATCACTAGAGATTCCTAGCTTTTGTTTTTTTTTTTATCCTAAATATATGATTTTACGAAACATTAAATCAACTTTTCAACACTTATCAGTATTTTAAAAATTAGTTTATTTCAAAAATTGAAACTAAAAGTAAATCTTTTAAAAAAAAATTACGACAAAAATACTCAAAACTCAAAACTGTTATTCACAAGTTTTACATTGCGTTGATTAAATACCTAAAGCCGTTAAATTTGTGTTTTCGATTGATTTTGTCCCCTGTATCTCCATTACAATTGAGTGTTTTGAGATTCCCATGCTAAATATTTCAATAGGAGGTATATGTGTGTAAATGGCTTAGCGTTCAAAGACGCACGAGAGAAATCCAATCGAAAATGCAAAATTTCACCGCCGTATTATTTTAAATATCTTCAGATATTTTTGCTGCAATTATCCCTTTATATGTATGTTTGGTAAGCTGATATAAGGGGCGGAGCCAGGATTTTACCAAGAGTGGGCGAAAAAAATTAAGCCGTAATTTTTAGAATATAATATGATAAATAAAATATTTTTAATAATCGATAAAATATTTAGTGATACAATTATACAAAGATTATAACTTAATGTATAATAAACGAATCTTTATATTAAGAGATGAGTAATAATGGAGCTCATAATTATTAAAAAAAATGGAGTCAATGTGAATTGAACCTTGGTCTTCTAGGAAGGAGAAAAATTGTTCTCAAATAACCACTACAACATAGTATTAACTTTGTTTTATATTAGTACCTTTAATATATATTGATAAAACTGTATATATTTATTTATTAAAAATCACGAATTTGAATCAAGTGAGGGCGGCCGTCCCCGCTCGGCCCTAACTAAATTCGCCCATGAATATAAGTGACTACGGCTTCAAAGTTGAAAACATCCGACTGAGTGATTCTATATGAGATTAGCCTCAGCTTCTAAATTTCGTAATTCAATATGTATGCATATGTATGCAGGGAGTTCATAATATTGTTGTACTAATCAGATATGAGGTATATGATATAGTGTACAGGTATTATAAAACACTAAAGCATCCATTCATTATGAGGAGAACCAAATGGAGCAGAATCTGAATGAGAATAAACAAAAGAGAACCCGGAATTTCCTGATATTTACCGTCTTCTGTTTTCTTTAACTTCGTTTTTCATTTGACTCTGGTTTTTGAGACGCATCGAAATTCGTTAGTTAGATTTGTTCAAGTCTCATTAAGAGACAGCATTTCAAGATGACGACTTTGGTTTGTTTGGTGCAATGCAGGTGGGCCAGGGAACCTATAGCAATGTATACAAAGCCCAAGACAAAGAGACCGGAAAAATCGTCGCCCTGAAGAAGGTCCGCTTCGATACGTCTGAGCCCGAGAGTATAAAATTCATGGCTCGGGAAATCACAATGCTTCGGTTGCTAGATCATCCAAACATACTCAAACTAGAAGGCTTGGCCACATCCAGAATGCAATACAGTCTCTATCTCGTTTTTGATCTCATGCACTCGGATTTGACCAGAATCATATCCCGCCCCGAAAAACTCACCGTGCCACAGGTCTGTTTTGTTTTTTTCACTCTGCAAGACTCCGAATCTGGTTACTAATCTTTGTGATGCACATTACAGATCAAGAGCTATATGCAGCAACTGCTTTCGGGTCTGGATCACTGCCACGGCCGCGGAATCTTGCATCGTGATATCAAAGGCTCCAATCTCTTGATTGACAAGAATGGGATGCTGAAGATTGCGGATTTCGGGCTCGCGAATTTTTTCGATCCGAGTCAGAAGTGCCAGCTCACTAACCGTGTTGTAACGCTCTGGTATCGAGCTCCTGAGCTGCTATTAGGAGCTACTGATTATGGAGCCGGGATCGATCTCTGGAGCGCTGGGTGCCTCTTGGCAGAGATGTTCTCCGGGAGACCGATCATGCCCGGTAGGAACGAGGTAAACATTGGTAGAGTTATCGTGTAGGCTCTACTAAAATTAAGACGAATTGACAATAATGGCCACATAAATTTCCTCATTTGGTGTACTTTGCGCCCAGGATATTTTGTACCGGTGCACTTTGTCCTCTGACGTCCGGACATTCGGTTTTTGTACAATTTACCTCTTGAACTTTCATTGAATACAGAATAACTCCTAATAGAAAGCACATTCTTCACCAAATAAAAGTTCAGGGGTAAAAAGCTATTTAAGGGGGTCTTCCACGTCGCGTCTCCCCCGGGATAGGCGCCTAATATATGGATTACGAAACCCTTATGCATACCTATAAAAAACTACCAAAAATGCCCCTAATTACTTAACTTGAAATCCCAAATCACACTTAATCACGTATGTAATTCAGTTAATAATAATTAAAGGTCTAACGGTTGGTAGACTAAACAATGGCGAATCGTGTTGTGTTTGATGTCAGGTTGAGCAACTTCACCTAATTTTCAAGCTGTGCGGGACGCCGTCAGAGGAGTACTGGAAGCGACTGAAGCTGTTGACAACATTCAGGCCTCCAAAATCGTACAAACTCAGTATAGTAGAGACTTTCACTGATTTGCCCGTGTCCGCTTTAGCTCTGTTGAAAACTCTTCTCTCGTTGGACCCGACATATCGTGGCTCCGCCTCGTCAGCTCTCCAAAATGAAGTATGAAATATAAATCAAATAGTGTATGTTGCAGCAACTTTTGAGTTTTACATTGATTCTGATAGAAGCTTTGTTTGCAGTTCTTTTTCACTAGCCCGCTTGCTTGCGATCTTTCTGATCTGCCTGTAATTGTCAACAACGACGACGAGCTTGTTCGAGCCAAAGAAGAAAAGAAGTACGTTCTCTCTACTGAAACCAAGCCTTAGATATTCACATTGCGAAATCGCGATCGACATCTTATGATGTTGTTTTAATATCTGCAATGGCACAAATTATTGTTTTCGCTCCACCAGGAAGCGGAGGTCCAGAATGAGGCGCTCTCGAACTCACGCTGCTGTCAGAGAAACCGGATTTCCGTCTGTGAAACCCAAAGATCATGTCAGTTCCAAAGAAGTAAAGGTAAGAGTAGCATCTTCTGATTCATTTCTTCGTGGAAATTCCGTAAAACGTTATTGGATTTAATCAAATCGTAGACATAATATTTGAAACGAAGCTGGTGTTCGTGATCGTTTGATCAACATACACTCTGATTAAAGAGATTATATTTTGATATATCCATTGACTTACTATTTTAACCTACTATATGAAATACTATTATTTTACTCTACTTGTAATAAATTTAATTGACAATGTCATGCAACTATATTTTCAAAGTTCTTGCGCTCGTTTCAGGAAACCGGAAACACGGAAGAGCCAATCACTCGAATCGAAGAGCAGAGCAGCCCCACAAGCAGCATTGCCTCTCTCGGTGCAAACCCAGCCGGAGAGAAAGGCGCGAGCAGTGCCTCTACAAGGACTTCCTCCTCGGCCTCACACCCCACGGGACACGCAGAGAGTCCGCTGTTCTCGACGTCTAGCATCAGCACGTTCGGGGCGAACCATAGTGGCTGGAAAGACTCAAATACAGCCGCATCTTCCAGCACCGGTCCATCACTTGGGGAAAACCCGGGCATCCAGAGAGGCTCGAATGCGACGAGACGTCGAGACAGCCCGCTCTTCTCGCCCTCTAGCAGCTACGCAGCGGGGCGGACGAGTGTTAGCAGCTTCAGCACAACCACTACAACTACGAGCATGGCCTCTTCTGGCGCCGGAAAAATGAGATTATCTCCGGGCAAAGCGCCAGCTAAGGCACCGGGGGATTCCGACGCTAACCGGAGCGATCAGAAGGTGCACGCGTTTCCGATGAAGCCTCAGATACGTATAACTAATTACAGCAGAGACTCTTCTAGGGCACAGAGAGAGAGTCAGGTCCACAGGTCTGTGTCTGCCAGAGAAGTCAGAGGCTCTCAAAAGGAGCATCGAAAAGGTTATGACATTGACGATGAATTGTTATAGTTGACTTTGATTCTTTTATGACATTGATAATGAATAGTTAAAATTGACTTGATTCTTATATATATAACTATATAAGAATCAAGTCAACTACAACTATTTATCACCAATGTCATAACATATGTTGTAACTTCTTGCATTTTTGTGGTTGTGGTATAATGTTTATACCTAAAATACGCCAATGTAATAAAGAAAAAGCACCGTGAATCGGATGAGCTTGGGCCGTGTATCTTTTTCCCGTTTAATCAACTTATTATTTACAATGAATACAAAGTACAAATATTCATTCTTTGCATTGGTTTTATTTTATTTTTGTTTTTACTGTAAATGTAGATGGACCTGATAATATGGATTAAATTCTCTCTCTCTATATATATATATATGCAAGAGTCCAGGGTTTTAAAACCCCCGGTAAACCCATGGGTAACCCGTCTTTAGAGGTTTATTTGGTTCAACTTCAACCCTCTTCACAAGAGCCCGAGTATAACTCGAAGCCCGAGAACCGCCCGCCCCTACATTTTGACATTATCAATCTCGCAACCCCATTTTTTTTAATCTACAAAATATAATTTTATCTGTTCATTGTTATATACATTTATACAATTATACGACCAAGATTTTAAATTTCGGGAATTTCCATGGAAAAATCGACCGATTTTCATTTTCGGAGGTATGCGAAACGTAATCATTTTCGTTTTGCTGTCTTTTGACCAAATTTCGCAAAATTCCAGCGGCATGCCCATTTCCCTGCCCAATATCGTTTTTTAGACGAAAAACGTATAATAGTGGTGCGAATTTTCCCTAAAAACCTAAAATTTTGTGACGCCCACATTGCTAACCCCCCGTCCAGACGCACGGCGGCGGCGCGCTTGTGTGATGGTGCTGTGAGTCATCTCACATGCAAAGTATTAAATTTCGCAAAATCGACCGAATTTTGTTTTTCGGGGGTTTGCGAAACGAAGCCTTCGCAATAAAATTCATGTGGTAACTTTTCTGACACCTCTAGCTTCAAATTCCTAAGGTCTAAAGGATCGTTAGGCCACGCTTTCACGGTTTGTATTCGTATTGGAAATCAGAATCAAACGAGTTTTTACCCTTTTGTTCCTCACGAGACTTATGTTCTCGTTGAGCTCATCCTAGGACACATGTGTTATCTTTTAACATATGTGCCACCCCAGCCAAACTCCTCACCTGACAATGTCTTCCGCCCGGATCGGCGCACCGAGGCGTGCCTTAGGTCTAAAAACAGGGGCAATGACCCGCCTCCAATTCACGCAATAAGTAAAATAATGTTATAAGAAGTGGCATTTCACTTCTGCCGAAACGACTCTCAGTTATACTACACCTCTCAAGTCATTTCACAAAGTCAGACTAGAGTCAAGCTCAACATGGTCTTCTTTCCTAGAGCTGAGGTATTAAAGGTTTTCAGTAAATGGGTTTAGTTTTAATGAGCTTTTAGGCCTTCAAACATAACAAGAGTGTTAAGTAAGATAAATTTATGAAATTAAGTCCTATCGTTCTATATTTTTATGAACTTAGGCTTCATAATTTTATTATCTTTATGATATTATATTTGTAACTATTATATCTTAAATTTATATATAATTATATATATATGAAGCTATTAATATAATAATATAGTTACTGAATTTTTAAGTTAAAATTTGTATAATTAATTTTAAGAGTAACAATAAGGGTTAATTGCGACAATAATGCACAACTTTTGGTCAAGAGGGGTTTTAGGTCCCCAACCTTTCAAAGTGTGGGCAAAAATACACAACGTTTGTTGAATGTAAAATCCGTTGGTCCTTCCGTTAGGGATGTTAACTTCTGCTGACGTGGCATCGTTAAACTGCCAAATGGATTGCCAATTTGTAATATTAATTACATAACCTAATTAATAAGAATAAATTTAAATATTTTAACTATGATTCAAAAAATAAATTAAAACTTTAAATTAACGAGCAATACTTATTTAACGCCTAGTTCTTATTTTTGAACTCGTGCTTCAATATTATTCACATCTTTACTATGTCATTTTTTAAATTACAAATGTTTTTAATAATCGGTCGTTTTTTCAAAATTCTAGTCGTTTCTAATAAACTGTTGTTATGTAATCTTTGCAATTTTGTCGTGTTTAATAATCCGTCGTTTTTCAAAAAATTTACTCATGTTTGACGAAGAGCCTGTTAGATTTTTAGGGGGAGTAAAACTTATTTATTTAATTTAAAGTATTAATTTTTTTGAATCATAATTAAAATACGATTTAATTTATTCTTATTAATTAAATTATACAATTAATATTACAAGTCAGCAGTCCATTTAACAGTTTAACGATGCCACATCAGCAAAATTTAACATCCCTAACGGAAGGACCAACGAATTTTACATTTAACAAATGTTGTGTATTTTTGCCCACACTTTGAAAGGTTGGGGACCTAAAACCCTTCTTGACCAATGATTGTGCATTATTGCCGCTATTAACCCTAATAATAATATGTTAATAATAGAATTTTTATATTATTGTTCAGAGTTTCCGTAGAAAACTCCATCGACATGCGGTATGCCCGTGGTATGGATCGACAAGCGGTATTTAAAACCTTGATTTATATTATACCATCAAAAATGACAATATTTACTTGGACGACGACTTTATTCCACACCATAATCAAACGTAAGCAATGAGTCCGGAGGGCATTTTGGGAATTAGGCTCTCCGAAGCTCATCCCCAATAACTTCACTCGTCTAGGGTTTTCAGAAACACAGAGCTCTCATCTCCGTTATTCATTGTTTTTGTCACCATTGTCGCACTTAGTTCTTCTTGGAGCTTTATTTTCTATGGAAAAGCTGTTTCCAGGATTTTATATGTGCGTACAACATACCACGATCCTCTCTGCTTGAGCCTTCTCCTTTAATTATCCATGGAGATGTGCTCCAATGATATTGGATTACATTTTTATCTGTTTTGATTTTTTTAATGTTTATTTATTATCAGGTATTACTTGGCCGATCTCGCCGGCGCCGACGAGAGTTTGGTCGCCGTCGCCGTCGTCTCCTCGCTCCTCTCGGCTTCGAATCGCATTGCTCTCCGTCTCAACGTGGTTGCGTTTCATGAACCTTAAAACCAACAGTGAAGTGTGCAAAGTTTTAAATACCGCTTGCCGATGTCGTTTCACACTTTTCATTTAACGGATATATCGTTTGTCGATGTGTATCTCATAGATAAGTCGATGGATATGTCAATGGATATATCGTTTCGCATATCCTCGAAAAAAAGATTTTCGATGGACATGCCGATTGATATTTAAGAAATTTAATACCTTGGAAGTGTGTGATAAATTTCATAGTCCCACATCGGTGAGAGAGAGAGGGTAGGGAAGATTTGAAACAGTATATAAGCAAAGAAGCGCATTGGAATATTTCCGAGATGGCTGCGGAAAATTGGGCCCCATGGACAACCTCTTACCCGCAGGTGATGGGCAGGGCTTGTCACCGCTAAGTGACTACGCTCAGATTGTTCCCAGATGCGGATCTCTTCTCATATGGGGCCCAACCACTTTTCCAATTCAGTTTTCAAGCTTTCGTAATATCGCTATTGCTAGTTTTTTTTTATTATTATTATATTTTCAATTTAAATTTCTCAACGATTTTTTATCTATAAAACATAAATTCATTTTTTTAAGAAGAAATTTTCCAATTCTTTTACGGGCCTTAGTTTCCAACGTCACTGAATAAAGTACTCAATTTCTTCTCACTTTAAAATTTCAAATTGCGGCAAAAGTTCTTCATATTGGTACCATGTAATAGGCGTAAAATTCTAATTTTTTTCAAGACAGAAGCTCTAAAGTTTTGTATAATTTGGATTTTTGGAACATTCACACCAAATTTTTTTATTTTCCCTTCTCCAATTAATTAATTTTCCCTTAAAAATAAAGTAAATTTAAATATCATTAAAAGGGTCAATTTTGCACGATGAAAAATAAACTTCTCAATAGTACTCTATAGACGAGAAAGACATTCGCTTACGAGCAAGGTTCTACTTTCTACAATTATCTTCGATTATCTTGCCGGTAGTTATTGGTAAGACGGCCATGCCAGTACTTTTCCATGATTTTTGTCAAAAATCGGCAAACATCTTGAAAAATAACAAAAATATGTTACTTTCAACAAATTTTGCATTTTTCGATGATTTTATTCGAGTATTTACATATGTGAGAGTGAGACTATATTTAATTTACCTATGTTTGAGTATGAAATGATTTTATTTTTTTGCATTTTTAATGTTTTATCAACATTATAAACTTAGTAAATATATTCTTAAAAATATTTTAGTGATTTTACATGGATAATCCTTGATAAGTGTCGATAATCCGTCGATAATCATCGAAAAGTATTGGTAATTGGTAAGCTACAATATTATTAGTTTTATGTCGATAATCCGATAAGTTATCGATTAATCTGTTGATGGCAGTCGATTTATCGGCAAGTTCGGTAAGTTGAACCTTGCTTAGGAGACTAAATCATTTGGAAAGTCACAAAATTTTATGTTTGAATAACTAAAAAATAATATATTTTTTTCGGTCATATTCTCTAATCACTACTGTCATCATTGGGCCCAGAATATTTAGTTTGCCTAAGGTTCCGGAAAATTTAGGTCCGGGTTTACCTCGAAATACATGGGCGGATGAAAGTTAGTTTAAAAATTTCTTTCTAACCCCTTTAAATTTTTGTTACATTTTTAATTAAACCTCTAATTTCCATTGAATTTTTAAACTAACTCCCCAAATGTGAAATCTTAGTTTCCCCACTGCTGAAATAATTATACTTTTATGGAGCATATATTCCAATTCTATATCAAACATCATATATATATATATATATATATATATATATATTCCCAAAGAATTATTCAACCCTTGTTAACAATTTGTCAAATTCTGTTAGTACGTGAACACCGAGTTAACCCCGAAATGGTTTTTGTACCTTTATTAACAATAATGGGGTAATTTAACCCCACAAACCTCAATGATCTCTAGTTCTCTACAACATCAAGAAACTAAAAAATATGACAAGGAAATGTATAAACATTCCAAAGTAGAGCATTAGACTATGGCAAACTAATTCAAATTATTTTACTGACAAATAAAACCCTTAAAAAAATCACCAAATCCTTTATCCTTTGGCGAGGTTAGTAAGCGCCAACACATTGCTGAGAAGCCGCCCGAAGAGCTTGTTGTCCTTGGTGAGCTATGACGTGCCGGGCTTGAAGCCTTCCTTGCACGCGTCGCCATCACTAAACGAGGCGCTGCCTCAAGTGAGGACGTCGCTGAAGCAGCGCAACTTGATGGCAGTTGGCGAGTCGGCTTTCTACTCGCTTGCCCCCTCAAACCAAGTAATAAATGTTACATTTTTTATTTTTTTTTATGTCAAGACTTAGGCTCGAGTAGTGGCAGAACTAAGAATTACATTATGAAAGGTTAGGTTTGAATTTCTTGCAAAACTTTTTTTTACTATTAATCTGTCCCGTTTATTTTAATATCTGTATCAATGTTTTTTCTTGTGAAAATTAAGTTCCAAATGCATGAGCTGATTATAGAGAAGCATAGTAATAATTTACTTCGTCTTTTCGACCCTAACTTTCATTGTAAATATATAATTAAAGCCAAATTTTCCTGCTTGCTTTTCTTTTTTACTTCCAATATATTGAAACATGAATATCGAGATAGACATTAGACAATAGGGTTGCTTTTATTTGTTTTATTTATGTATACTATATAAGAGTATAATTAAAGTAACTGTTCCGTACTTAATTTTTTTCACGATAATGTGCCATATTCTTATCACATTGCCCTCTCTTCTCGTACATAAAAGCCGTTTAATCGATTTTATTATTTTTCAAATATTATTAAACATTCATTTTAAAATATCTTCACGATAATATATTGATCTCGTTCTTAATTAATAAAAATATCTTCGAGTAAATTCATGTGTTGACTTCCAATCAAGGAAATATAAGATTTTTTAAATAATAAGGTGAATTAATATCGAAATTTGAAAGTACGAAAAGAAGGTAAATAAAAAAAATGGATCAAGTTCAATGGACATTAGTGCAACGTATAGACTCATTTAATGCAGGGCAAAATGGATGGCCTACCCAGCTAATTCGTTAAACTCTTTGTCTTTGATGCTGAAAGGAAACATTTTGGTTGCTAATATATCATATCATCTAACCAAGACTTGTCGTCCTTCAAATGCCTATCTTATTATATCCCTTGCTTAATATAACCACACACACATATATATATATTTACAATATTTATTGTAACGCCCCGGCTGCTGAATCGAATCGACGACTGTCCTTTTCAGCGTGCTTTGTCCTCACTCGCACGCTTCTCGAGAAACTTCTCAGGAGGCCACCCATTCCAGGATTGCTCCAAAGCCAAGTACGCTTAACTTTGGAGTTCCTATGGACGGGCTAACGACAAGAAGATGCATCTTGTTGACATAGGTAGTACCAATCAATTTCTTTAAGCCTTTTCGACCATACAGTCCTATACATGTATGATCTCCGATAACCGTGCAGTCCCATACCTGCACAGTCTCGGGAACGTCCCATCAGCACATCCCCTTGCCCAGGCGATGTGGGACTGCACAGCTTACCCGGTCTTGCCCTCGTGACTCACGGGATTAGTGACTGTCACATTTATATACCCCTTACTTAATATAACGATATATATATACACACGCATATATAAACTAAATTTTGAGGTCACACGAAGTAATATTATTTAATTAATAGTTGTAAGAATGATCGAAAATATCCAAAATTTTAAATCAATGAAACATAATTATTTCAAATGTAAGGAAACAAATATTTGAAAATCTAGTAGTTTTTAAAAGTAAAACTGTAAGTAAATTTCAGTGAGTTTTTATTTAAGCGTACCAATACAACATATTACTATTGTCTAATGTCTATTCGGTATAACTTTTTTGAGAATCTCTTAAAATTTAGGGTCTTTAGGAGTTAGTTAGGACGGAGCACACCTTTCTCGTCTATAGTGATGACCGGTTCGGTCTCTCTCTTGTGATATTGAAAACTTAGCTTGTTCATGCTATACTTTTTTTTTTAATTCAAAAAATAGTATATATTTAAAATTATATATAATAATTAAGCTTATTATTCATTCCTATTTCCCAAGCAGTAACCTCAAAATCCAAAACCCTAATCGTATCAAATCCCATGCAAATCATCATGTACGAAGCAAAACACACTTGTTCATTCAAACGATCTCTTCGCTTTTGCAGTGTTTCTTCAAACCATGCACACACACAACCTCATTAATTTACAGTCATAGACTCATGTTAATATACTAATATGATACATATATATAATATATATATGTACTGTCACGTGCCGTAGCGCGTGTCAGTACTGAGCTTGCTCTTGATCCACCTGAGGCTGTTCCTGACGCTGGACTTGACCTTGCCCTCCACGGCGAACACGTTGTACGCCGCGATCCGCTTCTTCCTCCGCAGCTCCGGATCCGACGACGCCGCAAACCCGCTCCCCTTCCGGACAGGGCCGTTGAAGCTGTACGAGCTCGTCCCGTCCTCGAACCCGAATTCGCCCCGGTACGCCGACGAGTACTCCGGGAAGGACTTGCTCTTTTCCATCACAAGCGAGAGAGAGAGAGAGAGAAGTAGAAAGAGAGATGATCAGTGGAGTTTGGGTAGTGTCTGGTTGGGTTTGTGTATGTGTGTATATATATATAGTGTTGTGAGGGAGGGGAATGGACGGTGGAGATTGAGCGGATGCGAGATGGTGATGGCGATGGCGATGAAGGTGGCATCTCATCATGTGTGATGTTGGGAGAATCATTTGGGGAGTGGATGTGGGGCCCATCTAGTGGAGTGCGTGTGGGCCATGCCATGTCTTTTAGTTTTTGGCGAGGGGAGATGTGTGAAAGGAAGGAAAAAAGAAGCTTTTATGGGAGATAACTCAATTGAGAGACCGCTTTTTGAGGGCGGTGTATAGATTTTCATCATTTGTGTCGTAGGGTAAATTAAGAGAAATTTATGATTTAAATTTGTGATGTTTACATTTTAAAAAATTTACCAAAATTTTAAAAACGTTTTTTATTTATTTAAAAGAATTTTTTATATATCATTAATTAGCAAAACTCTTTTCAAAGCGATAGGTGTTTAAGACCTAACGGCATGTCTAGTTTTTTGTTAAATTAATTGGTAGACAAAATTGTATAAAGAAGCAAAGAATAATGAAAATTTTAAACGTGAAAAATAATGGATATCGGGAACTTCAACTGTAAAAAAATATATTTCTATCAAAACAAAATAAAAATATTTGGTACTTATATTACTATATATTAACTTTTTATGTAAAGAATATACGGAGGGGATTCACTGGCAACAATACCCTTCAAAATCATGGTTCTAAATATCGGGGCTTATCGTCGACCTATCGACGACGCATCGCGGGAAACAGATATGCGATACGACATTCCATGAAATCGATGTCGTTTATTATTTATCGTGACACGTCGTTTGAGAGAGAGGCTGGATGTCATCTCTCGTTGAAGGCCAAAAACGGCGATAAGCATCTCGAAAATCGCAATAACCCTAGGTTCTCCTCATTTCCCTCATTTCGCGATTCTCTTTCGGCGCCTCCTATTTCTCCTTCGAATTTCGAAAGCTCAAGACCAAATCTTCTCTTTTTTCGCACTTTGTGGGTGGAAATCGCAAGGTATGTCCATGGAAATCCCACACATTTCTTTTTAAGTTATTTTAGAATTTGCTCGCTAATTAGGGGAAATTTAATATTTTAGGGTTTGTGAAATGCTAATTAATGATTATGTGTTTGTTATGGTCGAGATTTACATTTTATTTTTAAATTTTCAAGTTGTATCTTGTACTTGATGATGAATAATGAATATCATTAGTTTTTGAATATGTGATTGTGATGTTTGTGTTCTTGAGCCTTAATGTTATAATTGGTGATTATTATTGTGATCTTGATTCATGATTTAGGTTATCGATTTCTTGATTTTTCTTGTGATTTTATAATTTAGGGTTAGTTTATTAGCTTACTAAGTAATAATTATTTGATTATTGATTTTATAGCTGATTTTTATACTTGATTTAGGGTCTGATTCTTGATTATTAGCTTCCTAAATAATACTTAATTGATTATTGATTCAATTGTTTTAAATTTTAATTCAAGTTTAATTTACATATCCTCATTTATTTGTAGGTAATGAAAGATGCCTCCGGATCCCGCAAGAGAACATTGTACTAAGATCGATAATAGTTTCCAATGCAATGACTATGGGCTCATTATCAAAGGCGTTGGAAGAATGAGGATGAAGCACCACATTAAAAACAATCAAGTAAAACACTCGCAAGAACACAAAACCGTACCCTGATGCAACGCCCGAGGCAAAGGATGTTTGCAGAGGCGTCCTCGGGAAGTTTCACACACAAAAAAGCCAAGAATAAAGAGACGGAAGAAGTTGTTAGGCGCGAGATGCGCGCGGGCCTGGCTGGCAGTCAGTAGGGAGGCTCTTCTTCAGATGTAAGAGGAACCCCAACGAGCTCGTACTATAAATCAGATTCGGAAAAGCGGAAGAAGATAACGACGTCGGTTTGGCCGCAGATGGTGGATAATGTACACCATCTCACGAGCAAGTTCTTCACTCACGAAGACGTTTCATTTATAAAAATTAAGTCCCCCCCCCCCCCCCCCACCACTTTCATAGTCCCCCCGTTTTTTTGATAGTTTTTGGCTTAGCGCACCACCTACACCACCACCTGAGTATTCGCCACCGTCTTCACCACCACGGTTAACCGACGTCGACACTTTGACGTCTAGATTCGAGGACATGTCATTCTCCCCTTCAGTACAAACCACTATTCCAATGCTGAAATCTTAGGTCAGGTTCCACCAATCCGTAAATATGTTGAATTTCTTATTCTCAATCCGATCTTCGGTTTGACCAGTTAAACTACATGTCACACGTACAGATGTACGTAGCTAACTACGCTTCGGTGATATCTTGGTATGATTACTGTCCTAACCGGACTCAGCAGCCACGTTCCTCTAGCTTCTTCTGATTACTATTTGTTACGGTTTCAGACTATTATGTTCGTATTTGTAGTTCGTACTCTATGGTTGTAGTTATGTTCGTACATTGTACTTTATTATGATGCCTACTTTATTATTCTATGTTATGTTGACACTTGACATTTTGTTTGTGCACATTTTGTTTGTGCAGGATAAGCATGACTCAGACAACTTGCAATGCTAGTCTATATCATAGCATTAGTATTTAATATTACTCTCTTAATAAACTTGATGCCCAAGTTTCTTAGGGTTATTTTTGTAATCTTATAGGGTTGTTGTCTACCTATATAAAGACAACTTCAGTGTACGCTTTCCTTCACTCCAATATCACTTCATAAAGAATTTCTCTATATCTCATTGCTTCTCTTGTATTATAATATATATATATATATATACACACATATAGAAAGAGTGTTAGAGAGAGTGCGAAGCAAGTGGGAAGTCTGGCTTCTTAGTATTGTGTGGCAAAAGTCCAAATCATTTGGAACTAAGATTTGGTATCAGAGCGAGGTTGTTGGTGTCGTTGTCAAGTCTCTTGAAAGTCTTAGTATGCTCTGTGGTTGCGGTTCCGACTTATCTTCCACATCAGAAACAAATTTCTTGAGATTTTAGAAAGTCTTAGTATGCTCTGTGGTTACAGTTCCGACTGATCTTCCACATCAGAAACGATTTCTTGATATTTTTTCGTGAGAGTTTCCTTTGTGTCAAGGTACCACCATCACGATGGGTGATTTCCAAGTTGTCGGAAATTCAGGAATCAAGAAACTCAACAACACCAACTACAATACATGGGCAACATGCATGATGTCCTATTTGCAAGGGCACGACCTATGGGAGGTCGTCGGCGGAAGCGAAACTACGCCGCCGGAAGAAGATGCTAACGGCACCTTGCGCAAATGGAAAATAAAAGCAGGCAAAGCGATGTTCGCCCTGAAGACCACCGTTGAAGAAGAGATATTAAAGCACATTCGGGACGACAAGATGCCTAAAGAAGCATGGGAGACGTTCGTGACGCTTTTCTCAAAGAAGAATGATGCGAGGCTACAGCTCTTGGAGAACGAGCTGCTATCGATCTCACAACGCGACGTGACGGTTGCTCAGTATTTTCACAAGGTCAAGTCGATATGTCGTGAGATTAGCGATCTCGATCCGAAATCCGTCATAGGAGAGGCTCGTATGAAGAGAATCATCATCCACGGATTGAGATCGGAATATCGGAGCTTCGTAATTGCTGTACAAGGATGGCCCATTCAACCATCACTTGTAGAGTCTGAGAATTTGCTAGCAAGCCAAGAAACGATGGCTAAGAAGATGGGAGGCGTCACAGTGAAGAACGAAGAGGAGAAGCACCTCCTACTGACACATGAAGAATGGGTGGCTAAGCAGAAGAAGAGCCATAGAGTTGAGTCTTCTTCAAGCTCGTCGAGTCGTGGTGGGTACGGCTGAGATAGCCGAGCACGTGGTAGAGGCCGAGGACGAGGGCGAGGTCGTGACATGCGAGGTCGCGGCAATAGCTCACCCCGCCAGGAAGGCACCACGATCCGAAGAGACAAGAGCACGGTGTGTTGGACATGTGTGTCCTTAAACAAGATATTTATCCATTTGTAAAAGATTATGACAAGTCGTTGAATAAAGATGGTACTTATTATGTTAATCTTATTATAGTTTCTGTAGAGTAAAATAGAATGTTTGATTCCTTAGTTCATAAAGGATGCAATTATGTTATTATTATCACAAAAGAGTCATGTGAGGAAGAATTAATAAAAATAATAAATGAACTTAAAATGTCTGTGACCTGATTAACTGGGTGGGAGCCCATTAATCGGTAAGGTCATTAATGTGACTGAAGTAACAATCCTATTCTGGATTTTGTGTGTGTCAACACTCACTAGAAGTGCATTAAGTATGAAGCGTCTTCATACTGGACTGGACCTGACTTAAACTCAAGAAGTTGTCATATAAGACCGTCACTGACAACTTGTAGTTGAGTCGCAAAATGATGATCAAATGGATATTAGTTCTAAGTCCTGAGTGGTCATGAGTCCAAGCTGCTGGCTTGATTGTTCTTTGATTTAACCGTTAAAGAACACAAGATATTACCGCTGTTCCCAACACTATTATTTTGGTAACATGATAGTCAGTAGTAATGATTACTGATCATAGACATGGGCATCACACAGCTCTCTTCAGAGTCATCATGATTCCCTTGATTGTCAGTGGTGAGAAGTGAGAGGTACCCGTGCGCAACTTATGAATCGAAACCATAAGTGGGTTACTCATAATATTACTGCCTGAGTCAAGGATGAAATGCATTGAGGGGCATTACGGTATAAACCGCATGCTCATGTGTGGGTCATCAAGTGAAAGGACGATAATCGGTATTTGATTGAATCTAATGGACACCCTGCTGTATATAAGGGAATAATATATACCGTATCACTAAAGAGTGCAGCCTCGGGTCTATAGTGGAATCACTTCGAGGTTTGACGAACACCTAGCAGTTCGTTGGAGCTTAAGTGATACGGGTCCATGGTCCATAGGATAGCTCCGTAACGGATGATACGTACGTGATTAAAATACATTCTGGATAATGTTTAATCATTTGGCTCGACTTATAAAACTGACAAGTCTGTGTCAGACGTCAGATAGTTTTATCGATAGCGTGGCAAAAGTATCATATTTTGGTACACGAAAGTAACTGGTAAAAAGAAAGTTAGAATTTAGATTTTTGAACAGCACCATGTTGTTCTAAATTAAATTGTAAGCAATTTTTCTTTTTGAACCAAGTCATTCTGACTTACGGTTTGTGATTTATGGATTTTCTAAGTTTATGACTCGGTTCGATAAACTATGAAATTAAATCACATGTCACGAATTTAAATGATGGTGTTGCACCATGAAATTTAATGTGTGATAAAGAGATCAGGCTTTATTAATATAATTTAATTATTTGGATTTAATTATTAATATCTTATTAATAATTAATTAATGATTAAAGGATTTATATTAATAAATAAATAATATATATTTATGTATTATTTAATGTGTATTTTGAATTAGGGTTTGGAGATAACAAACCCCAGATAAATTCGAATAACTGAACTGAAGATTTTATTTTTGCAGCATAAGTACCTGAAGTTTGGTATCTTGGCAAAAACCCCTAAAATCAATTTAATCCATTGGATCGGTTATTATTTAGTATCAACCGTTAGATTGAGATAATTGATTTGAACCCTAATATAATTCGAAATTGAAACTTGGTGATCAAGTTTAGGTATTTCGAATTTGCTTAATTAATTCTGTCCGTTGGATCGGTTTTGAGATTTTATCTTTAAACCGTCGGATTAGAAATTAATTAACATTATATATATGATATTAAAATTCGAATAAATTTGAGATAAAGGTTTGAATTAGGGTTTTGTAAAACCCTAGGGTATTTGACTTTATCCCTAATTGATTTGATCCATTGGATTGGTTTAAGATTTAATTCTAACCATTGGATCTAGATAATCATTAACAAATTTGAATTTAAATATATATATATATATAATATAATTCGAATAAATATAATATGATGATAAGATTAAATGTTTTAATCTTATCTTATATTATTTAATTAATTAAATCCCTGATTAATTATATCCATTGGATTTAGATGAGATTAAATCTGGATCATTGGATTGAAATAATTATTTATATTTAATTAAAAGAATTCGAATATTGGGAGGGAAAATCTCCAAATCGGTTACAGCTTGAGCCTATAAATAGGAAGCTCATTCTACACATTTCACACACCTCTCCCCAGAGCAAAAACTCGAGCTATCCCTCTCTCTCTAGGGTCTGCGAGTTTTCTACTTCTGATCTCTTTTCTGGTTCGGCTTAGGAGATAGTTTTTCTCCGGTAGCTTTAAAAGAACCGTCAGTTAAATTTTACGACGGAGTCCTGCCAGCGAAGCCCACGCTTCGGTAGCGAGGAATCCAGGAGAATATCCCGGAAGATCACGGGAGTTTCCCTCAGCACCGGCGGAGCCCTGCCCAAGTCAGAACGCGCAGCCGGAATCATCAGTTGAGGTACGGCCTTATGCATTGGGTAAATAAATGCGACCATTTACTGCTTTCTGTTTATTTCCTGTTCGACTAGATTATTAATAATGAATATGAAAATATTAAATTCGAAATATTTATCAGATCTCGTTTTGTTGTTACCCGATATCTGTGTCGTCGGTCCGATAACAAGATTTCCGCTTTAAAATGAATTTTTTAAATGTTATCGGGACGGCCCGGAGGCTATTATCGGGGTAAAGAAGTCGGCTTGATACCTCCGATTTCCATCACGATGAAGTGCTACAATTGTCAGAAACTCGGGCACTGTGCATCGGAATGCCGCAGTAGGAAGCACGGCGAAGAATCGAATCTGACGAGATTCGACGAAGATGAGCAAATGCTGATGTTCGCCCAGAAGGAGATGAACGTTGAAGTGAGGAGAGAGGAGGAGACGAGCGTCGAACGCGAGAGCGACGCTGAGCCCGGGCGAGAATCGGTCAGAGAGAAGATCGACCTGGAGGAGCCAGTCGACGTGAAGTCGAGCCCGGAGCCTGAGCTGACGATGGCCAAGAAACGGCCCAGCTCGGAGAAGATGGCCGAAGAGACGGTCATGCTTATCAAGGACAAGGTTATTGCGAACCTCCTCGTAGACGGAGAGAAGAATGTCTATACCGACGTATGGTATTTAGACAATGGTGCGAGCAACCATATGATGGGAGACCGAGCTAAGTTTAAAGAGCTCGATGAAAAGATCACAGGGAACGTGAAGTTTGGCGATGAATCGATCGTCAAAATCAAAGGCAGGGGGTCGATCCTGTTCCAGTGCAAGAACGGAGACCAACGCCTACTGACCCAGGTGTACTACATCCCAAAACTGAAGAGTAACATCATCAGTCTCGGTCAGATGGCAGAGGTCGGCAACACGCTGGTGATGGCTGGCGCATACCTGAAGATGAAGAACCAAAGCGGCGCCCTGTTGATGAAGGTGAAGAGAACGCCGAACAGGTTGTACAAGATACTCCTTGAGACGGGCCAACCCGTCTGCTTAATGGCATCTCTAGCAGACCCGGCTTGGTTGTGGCACGCACGACTTGGGCACGTAAATCTCTACGCGCTCAAGATGATGGGAGATAAAAAGATGGCCTTTGGGGTACCGAAGATTGAACACCCCAACCAGCTCTGCGAATGCTGCATGGTCGCGAAACAGGCAAGAGTGCCATTTCCGATCAAGGCCAAGTTCCGAGCAGAGCGACCCCTCCAACTGGTGCATGCTGACCTGTGTGGTCCAATCACCCCGGCCACTCTAGCCGGCAACAAGTACTTTTTTTTTACTTGTTGATGATTACAGCCGTTGGATGTGGGTTTATACACTCAAGGAGAAGAATGGAGCCCTTGAAATCTTCAAGAAGTTCAAGAGGCTCGTCGAGAACCACTCTGGACATAAACTGAAGACCCTGCGAACAGATCGAGGTGGAGAGTTCACGTCCGAACAGTTCGGAGAATTCTGCAATGAAGAAGGAGTCGAACGCCACCTCACTGCACCGTACACGCCCAAGCAAAATGGTGTGGTCGAGAGAAGAAAGCAGACTGTGATGGACACTGCAAGGAGTTTGCTGAAGAGCATGCAAGTCCCGGCGAGGGGGAGAAGCAGTACGACATGCGGTCTACTTCCTGAACCGTCTATCGACGAAGGCGCTAGGCGAGCGCACCCCTTACCAAGTCTGGAAAGGGAAGAAACCTCATCTGGAGCATTTGAAAGTGTTTGGATGCACCGCACATGTGAAGACTGTGGGACCAAACCTCAAAAAGCTCGATGATCGAAGTCAACCAATGGTGTACCTTGGCACCGAAGAAGGGAGCAAGGCACACAGACTCTACGACCCCCGACGCGGCAAAGCGCATGTGAGCTGAGACGTTGTGTTCAAAGAAGAAAAGAAATGGGATTGGCGAGACGAGAACGAAGAGCCTCAACAAAACTCGCTGGAGTTCATACTCGAAGATGAAGAGGCGGTCGAGCATGAAGAGGGAGATAGTCCGTTCCAGGGGCTAGCAACACCCAGCTCGATGGAAACCAGTTCGTCTGGAACCAGCTCACCACCAGGCTCGCCCAACCCAGGATCAGGAATGAGCACCCCGATCCCAATGACAACTAGTTCGGGAGGAACCAGCTCGGGAGACTCGTCGATCAAGAACGGACCAAGAGGGTTCCGTACCATGTCCGACGTCTATGAAGAAGCGCGGGAGCTTGATGTCAAATCAACATTTCTGATCGGTGAACTGGAAGAAGAAGTCTACGTTGCTCAGCCGGAAGGCTTCGTCAAAAAGACCGCCGAGCACAAAGTGTACAAGCTGTCAAAAGCTCTTTATGGATTGCGACGAGCACCACGTGTATGGAACACTCGACTCGACAGGAGTATGAAGAGTCTTGGTTTCAAGAAGTGCTCCCAGGAGCAAGCGGTCTACACGAGGAATAATCGAGGCGAGGCCCTCATCGTCGGTGTGTACGTCGACGACCTGATCGTGACTGGATCCAGTGCAGAAGGCATTAATGGATTCAAGAAGCAAATGATAAAGGAGTTCGAGATGAGCGACCTCGGACTGCTCTCGTACTACCTCGGCATCGAGGTCGATCAGAAGCAGGAATGCGTCACGCTAAGGCAGACGGCCTACGCAAAGAAGATTCTGAAGCAATTCAAGATGGCGGATTGCGATCCGAGCAAGTATCCGATGGAGGCAAAGTTGAAGCTCGGGAAAGATGCAGAAGGAACCCCGGTGGATCCCACGGAGTACAGACGTGTTGTCGGGTGTCTCAGGTACCTAACCCATACCCGACCGGACATTTCATATTCAGTTGGCATAGTGAGTCATCACATGGAGAAGCCAACCGGTTTACACCATCAGGCTGTGAAGCACATCCTTCGTTACGTGAAGGGAACGACGAGCTACGGGATCCAGTATGGAAGAGGAAGCGGAGCTGAAGAGTTAGTCGGTTTTACCGACAATGATCTAGCCGGAGATATCGACGATAGGAAAAGTACCGGAGGGATGTCATTTTACCTCAACGGGAATCTGATCACCTGGCAGTCATAGAAGCAGAAAATTGTGGCTTTATCGTCTTGTGAAGCCGAGTTCATGGCAGCGACCAGAGCGTCGTGTCAAGCATTATGGCTCAGAAATTTGTTGAGCGAGGTAACCGGAACCGAGCAAAAGCCAGTGACTCTATACGTGGACAACAAGTCTGCAATGGCACTAATGAAAAACCCGGTGTTTCATGGACGCAGTAAGCACATCGACACTCGTTTTCACTTTATTCGCGAGTGTGTGGAGAATCGAGAAATCATCGTGGAATTTGTTACGACCAAGGAACAGCGTGCTGACATTCTCACCAAGGCTCTAGCAAGAGTTAAGTTCGCGGAGATGCGAGAGCTTCTCGGCGTGAAGAACCTCGATTCAAGTCAAGCTTACGGGGGAGAATGTGCAGGATAATCATGACTCAGACAACTTGCAATGCTAGTCTATATCATAGCCTTATTATTTAATATTACTCTCTTAATAAACTTGATGCCCAAGTTTCTTAGGGTTATTTTTGTAATCTTATAGGGTGTTGTCTACCTATATAAATACAACTTCAGTGTACGCTTTCCTTCACTCCAATATCACTTCATAAAGAATTTCTCTATATCTCATTGCTTCTCTTGTATTATAATATATATATATATACACACATATAGAAAGAGTGTCAGAGAGAGTGCGAAGCAAGCGGGAAGTGTGGCTTCTTAGTATTGTGTGGCAAAAGTCCAAATCATTTGGAACTAACAATGTTATGAGTTATTACTTATGTTATATATGTTTGTGTAATACTGTGTGTTTTCATAATATTATGATTTATGAATGTGATTTATGAATCTGTAATATATCCATCGATATTTCGATTGTGCGATATATCCGTGAAATAACGCGATATAACAAGCGATATATCTTTTTCTTTGTATTTATTTATCGGCATGCCCGTAGGCAAGCATATCCGTAAACTGAAGAGTTCAAAACGATATCGATATTTAGAATCTTACTCAAAATGTATTTTTGTTATACTAAACAAGATCACTATACTAAATTACAAGAGGTCATTTATTTTAGTAGTGTTATTTGAAAAAAAAAATAACTTATTCAAAGAATCAAAATTAATTTTTGTTAATTGATTATCGAGTGAGGGCTTTTATTTTAGTGGTGTTAACGCGAGTCTATAAAATTAAAAAATAAAATTGATGAAAATACATCCAAATAAATTGTTTTTTGCATCATATATAAAAACATGGGTAAATTGCGGCTAATGTACTCAATGTTTGATCTTCTGCGGATTATGTACCCAATGTTTATTTTCAGCGGCTAATATACCCAATGTTTGATCCATTAGTTATTTTGTGTTTTCTGTCACTTGACCGTTAGAGAGTTATCATCCTCTATATGTACACTTTTCGTATTTTTGACATAACTCACTCAATTTATAAATTGAGTGAGTTATGCTAAAAATATGAAAGATGTGATGCGAAATAATCTTTCATATTTTTGGCATAACTCATTCATTTTTTGTCCAAAATTTATATAAAAAAAACACCCGTTGGAAAGATAAAAAATTTATATACAACTTTTTAGTATTATGTTTCATCATAAAAAGTCATTAAGTATATTAAAATTTGCTCGAAACAAATATATTGCATTAAACTAATATCCAGTTTTACGCTGTATTTGAAATTTCATATTTTTTCTAAAACTGATTTTACAAAACTTAAAACATCAAAGTTGTAGATCTATTTCTTATCTTCCAACCATAGGTCGTCCATAAAATTTGGACAAAAAATGAGTGAGTTGTGTCAAAAATACGAAAAGTGTACATATAGAGGAGGATAACTCTCTAACGGTCAAGTGATGAAAAACACAAAAATATCTAACGGATCAAACATTGAGTACATTAGCCGCTGAAAATAAATATTGAGTACATAATCTATAGAAGATCAAACATTAAGTATATTAGCCGTAGTTTACCCTTACTTTATTATGACTCAAAAGAATGACTACACTCTCTAAATTTTGTTATTCTAAACATTATATTTAATATTTATTAGTAACTAGATGGGAGTGGAAAATCAAAATATTGTTCTAATTTCTCACTTGGTAGTGTGAAAAGTATCATCTTATCGGCATTTTCATTTTATTGATTTTAATTGATAGTTTGTTCGTTCACAACCCAAAACAAAGTGAAATGCATCATCATTATATATAGCAAATTGTTATAACGAGTTTCTATGTCTATATGAGTATGACTATGATAAAAGCATGCATACATATCACATTCCACAATTTATATCACCAAACTATATAGAGAGCACGTCACGGAACCGTAATCACAATTCACAATCATTCAAATGACATAATAATTATCGTTAAGACATAATTATCAACATTGACTACTTCTTGTTCAAGTAATCACAAGAATACCCATCATGTATATAGGATAGATACATTATTTTTATTTTTATTTTTTTGAAATAGTGAAATTTGTGAGAGTTTAATTCAACAAACAGATGCATCGGCGAATAAACGAGTGAAAGAAAGATAAAATTTTGATACGTATATGTACTTTAAATGTGTTCAGACCAAAAAATTAAAAAGAATTGTGTACCTTAAATTTGTACTTTTATATGTGGATTTTTTTTCTTTTTTTTTGGAGGTAGTAATATACCTAGAGCTAGAAGTTAGAACATGCGGTTTTTATTTGCTTGTAATGAAATTTTTAGGTTTTATTATAAACAAGGTATTATTTCTTGATACATGAATTGAATACACATCAATAAGATTAGAAGAATAACAGTAACACTATAGAATTTTACAAAATTAATTTTCAAAGAAAATTTATTGAAAAGCAGAAGGTTTGAATAGAACCAAACAGCCAATGAAATACTTATACAGTTATACTATATGTATAGCCTTTTCAAAAGTAAAAGCATGCGATTTGCGCCTAAAATTTGAAAAGCAGAAAGTTAGAAGCGAGTCAGCCAAAGCATACTTTATGAAAAAGCAAATAATAATAATATTATTGTTAGAATATGCTTTTTATTACGTATTTATGTTAGTGCTTTTATGGGACATAATACGACATTATTTTGACTTAAATATGCTTTATGTTACGCTTTAGGGTCCATCATTTATTCGGACTCACACACATAATAACATAAGAATATTTACTCAGAAAAATCTTTATGGAATTTTCTTCAGTGTCTTGTTTTTGTTATTTTTTTAGATACAAATATGTTTTTTTTTGTTTTTTTTTAATTGGTTCTGGTTTTGGGGAAAATATTCTGTAGCCATAGTGTTGAGCACATAGTATAGATAGAGTTCTTATCTTGTCGAAACCTCTTTTTTCATTTTCTTAATAATAATAAAAAAATAATTAGAACATTATGTCGTTAACTACTTTACTTAATACGTCTAATACAAAGGACATTCTAAAAACCCGACATCATATGTTAAACCATACAAGCATATAAGCATAAATTATATGAAATGTTATGTTAATGTTTTTTTTTTTTTTGTGTAATTTATTCTTAATTATATATAATGTCGTAAAAAGCATAAAAGGCGGAGTTTGGATTCGGATCAACTCTCCTCATCTACGCACTTGCAAATCCCGGAAAAATGGATACGGGTATTACCGAATTAACATCACTAGATGATCTTAGAAAGTGATGATGATGGCATAAGCGGAACTAGGATTTGGACTTCGAGGTGGCTGATTTAAATTTTTAGTGTAAACAAGAGGAGTTTATTTGTAATTTTTAATAAAATTAATACTAAAAATGATTGATTAAAAAAATATAGGGTGGCTGAAAGCCTGAAACTATACACTACTTGTGAGTGGTTCCCCTATGGATGATGGGTTATTTCTTTTGAACATGAGTTTTGAGGACTTCTCAAATAAGGAGAATTTCAAAAGAGCTCAAATATATGAACCAAAAAAAGATATTGGGTAAGCTATGCTTTATGGGCCTAGTTCAGATTGAGAACGGTCCATAATCCAAATCGACTGAAAGTGGGTTTAGGGCCTTTAGGCACAATCTCATTAGAGAGTAATTTGAAAGAAAGAAAACAAAAAGTTTCTCTAAAATAACATTAAAATTTATTTGGTAATAGGTAAAATCGCATTAAAATAAAATTAAAATTTATTTAGTAATTTTTCAAATACCATTATTTCTCGGGCTTATTAGCAAAAGCCTCAATAAAATTCAAACTATTTAAAAAAGTACTCAAAGTTTCAATAATCCAAATTATACTCATTTTAAACTTTAATTTCCCTAATTACCCTCAAATGACTTTTCTCCCTTTCTCCCTCTTCTCCTCCCTCGAGCTTTGCCCTAGCCTTCCTTCTCTCTCTCGCGATTCCTCGAGCTCTCTTCTCCCTCTTCTCCTCCCTCGAGCTTTGCCCTAGCCTTCCTTCTCTCTCTCGCGATTCCTCGAGCTCTCTTCTCCCTCTTCTCCTCCCTCGAGCTTTGCCCTAGCTTTCATTCTCTCTCTCGCGATTCCTCGAGCTCTCTTCTCCCTCTTCTCCTCCCTCGAGCTTTGCCCTAGCTTTCCTTCTCTCTCTCGCGATTCCTCGAGCTCTGCGTTTCCTGTCTCGCGATTCCTCCTTCTTCTTCTTCCTCGACCTCTCCTCGAGCCCTAACTCTGCAAATCGCGACCTCCTTCACTAGAAACGGTTCGAGCCCTAACCCACGAGCTCTCCTCTCCTCTGATTCCGAGCTTCTCTCATCGTCCTTGAATCGCCAGTCGACGCTCCGACATTCTCATCTCCGTTGAATCTCAAAGGTAATCAACATCTTTCATTACATAATGTACAATATATTGTGATTGATATAATATCATCTCTTTTTTTGAGGTAGTAAATCTTTGAAATGAAAAGTACAATGTGGGTGATGCTGAACCGTTGTGAAGATCCTATTTACCGTGTGATTTATTGGAACAAGCTGACTTTCTCATTACTGGGTGAAAATGTCAGATTTTATTTTTTGAATATTGGGCTGGTTTCGTGTTTGGTCCGGTTTTCGTTTCTTAATTCTGTCCGGTTCTCGTCTCATATATATAATCAAATCTCCATTTTTGAGCTCATTTCAAGTTGTATTTCTGTTAGGTTTGGAATTCATGTTCCCTTTTACATGAATGTAACTGGCATATTGCTATTAATCACATTATTTCAGATTCAATAACTGAACTCAAAGAAACAGAGGATTAATTGATTCATTGTATCTACATGAAGTTTATGTAGTTTACCCAAATTATCTTGTGAACAATCTGTAAAAAGTTACTACAGTTTCAAAGCCAAATTTTATGTGAATACGCTTATAGATTAAGGATTTTTGTTTGCAAATTGTGCCCTAACCTAAGACTTGATCAATTATTGTGCAAAGTACAGTGTAAAGATGGTAAAAATCAAGGCAACAAGTGCGGCGCTAGAAACCGGGGCAACAAGTGCAGCGCTAGAAACCGGGGCAACAATTGCGGCTCAGCCGCAGGGAGCGGCCACGGATTCATGCAAAATTGTGGAGCGCAAGCGCAAATCGGCAGGTAATTACATCCCTTTATAATTTGTTTCTTATTTGGTAAACTGTTCACATTATTCAATGTATGTTTGTCAATATAATTCGGGTCATTATCTTACTTATTATGTTTCATTTAATTTCTTTTAGGTAGGAAATCAACATGTGGCGCTTCCGAGAAGGCTTCCTCCTCTAAACCGATGTCTGAATCCAAAGATGCATCAAATGAGAAAGCTGAAATAAAAGTAAGACCAATTACATTGTATAACTCAGATATAATTATAAATGTTATTACAGTTACGTAAATAGAATTATATAAATGTAACTTACTGTTACATGAGTAACTATACAGTTACAATCATGTAACTGTAGTTACAGTTACAATTATGTAACTGAAGTTACAATTATGTAACAGTTACAATCATGTAACTGTTACATGTTTGTAACTACAGTTACATGATTGTAACTGTAACTATAGTTACATGATTGTAACTGTAAATATATTGTTACTGTACTGTTATTGTAGTTACTTACTGTTAGTGTTTCATATGTTAGTGTATAGTTACATGATTGTAACTGTAACTATAGTTACATGATTGTAACTGTAAATATATTGTTACTGTACTGTTATTGTAGTTACATACTGTTAGTGTTTCATATGTTAGTGTATAGTTACATGATTGTAACTTTAACTATAGTTATATGATTGTAAATTACAATGTAATTGTACTTACCACTATCTTATTGCAGTTTCTTGTAGATTTGACAAGGAGAAGACACGGTATTAGAATATATACGCATCAACGGATCAATACCATCAAATACATCGAGCAGTTGTTGGCTCCGCGGCCAGCTTGTTTAGATAAGTTCAAGAATGGACTTTTTGGTTACCTAGTCAACTTCACGCAACAAACATCTCCATCTCGTCTGCTACACAACCTCGTCTTTCATATGGTGGAGGGTAAAGATGAGTTGCTGACTTTCATGTTCAATGACCAAGTCGTTGAGTTTGGCATCAAAGAGTTTCAGGCAACGACCTTCTTGAACTGTTCAGCTTTTCCATCCCACGTCATCCCAAGGAGAGGAGACATAAGAGAGAAGTGGTTTGGTAGTTCATCAAGAGTTACGTGTAGTGACTTTGAGGATCTTTTTTCTGCCTCCGATGATATCGATGATGACGAGCTGCTCAAAATGGTGAACATTTACTTCTTCGAGGCATTCATCGACAGCAAGCCAAAGAATAAACCAATCGAGAATGCGCGCATCGACTTAGCCAGTTCTTCTAGTGCTTTTCAGTCCTATCCGTGGGGAAGAATTGTCTACGAAACCACTAAGGAGTTCATGTTAAAGGCTGCTGCAAGTTTAAATACCGACAGTCCCATAACTGGCTATCACCTTCATGGTATGCCAACTGCAATTTTAGTGTACTTAGCTCAGGCTATACCATTGTGGTCCAAGGCCAAAATTGCTACGAAGGTGAATTCTACTATCGGTCCACCAATTTTGAATTGGAGTTTGCTCGGTGGTAAAGTATGCTCTAGAATGGTTGCTTCCATTTTTGATGACATTGAGGTATTTTCGAATTGCTTTACTTCATTTACAATTTGATTTTGTTATAATAACCATGGCACTGTTTTTGGAATCTTAATAATGTTATTATTGTTTTTCTAATATTACAGCTACGTGTTCTGTCGGAATATTGTTCTGAGAGACAACTTCCTCAAAAACCTAGTTCTTCACCACAAGCTCCTCAACAAGACTCATCTTTAACGATCGATCAGCTACGCCAAGAAGTAGCAGAGCTTAAACAAGATAACAAAGAGATGAAGGCTGAGCAAGTGAGCTTGAAGAATGAAGTTGTTCTCTTGAAAAACCAAGTGGAGATGCTAATGTCTCACATTGGTTTGAACAAGGTACTGATTGTAATGTAATTTACAACTTATTTATGTAATTGTAATTTAGCATCACTTAAGTAATTGTAACCCCAGTTACATTATTGTAACCCCAGTTTCAGTACTGTAACCCCAGTTACATTACTTTAACCCCAGTTACATTACTGTAACCCCAGTTACATTACCGTAACTCTGGTCCAGTTACATTATTGTAACTCCGATAAAACTTATTGTAAATATGTTCATGTAACTACCACCATTTGTATTTTGTAGGCCGAGGGAGAAAAGGTTACCGAGCATGTAGCCAGGCAGCCGAAGAAGGATCCAATTAAGAGATCAAAGAGTGCTCGTACAAAGATAACGAGAGTGTCCTCTGAGCCTCTAACTACACCGGATTTGGGAGAGGTACTATTTGTAATCCATTTATCACTATATTCGTTATATAGCTCCACTTATGTAATTTAAACTTAATGCAACTATGGCTATGCACCAAGCCGGTAAGTTACTTAATTGTAACTCCAAATACAAATAAACAATTCAGTTATAGCTATTAAGTTATTACCATTTATATTTGTAGGATGGTGAGAATCCTCGCCTACCGAAAAAGAAGAAGATTGCCTAGAAGGCACCTGTTGAGGACACCACAGAAGACGCAAAGAAAGTTACATCTGCGTATCTGGATGACGAGACACTCCTTCAAATCGATAGTGATTCCAAATTCCTTGATGCTGTTATAACAAGAGCTACGAAGGTACTTGTCATCTTATATTGTAATCATATTTAGTTTAATCATATTTAGTTTAATATTTTCTTTGTAATTACATTTTTAGGTGGATAAAAATCTTGTTGACAAAGCCATTGAGCGTCCTAGTTTCAGCTTAGGCATTACCCAGATGCTTGAAAAGGTAACATTTGTGATCAATTTTAATTTCTGTTTGTAGTTTTTGCTACACAAGTGTAACTTGAATTACGTATATTTAATTCCATTTACTTTATGTCAATTAAGTAACTTACATACCTCTATATTTGTAGGAAGAAGCTGAGAAGGTTGAAACATCTATGAAGACATTTAAAAGAAGAGTTACAAGGGCTTCGAAGAAAGCAAATGTGTGATTTAGTTTTAGTCATTATCATTTTCGAACATATGGTCTGTGACCAATTTGTCTGTTTTATTTTTTCTTCCTTTTAAACTCTTATGACTATTACCTTTACTTATCGGATTACATGTGTTTAATCAGAATTAATGTTACATAGTTAATTAATGTTTACCTTTACTTTCAGTTACATAAATATAACTTATGTAACAACTAGAATTTAAATTGTGTAGATAAGTTACACTTTTGTAACTAATGTAACTTCAGTTACGAAAATGTAACTTCAGTTACGATAATGTAACTTTGGTTACCATATTGTAACTTTGGTTACGATAATGTAACTTCGGTTACAAAAATTTAAAATAAATTAAATTAGTGTACCTTCAGTTACGATTATGTAACTTTGGTTACCATAATTTAACTTTGGTTACGATAATGTAACTTTGGTTACAAAAATTTAATTCCAATTAAATTAGAGTAACTTCAGTTACGATAATGTAACTTTGGTTACCATAATGTGACTTTGGTTACGATAATGTAACTTTGGTTACAAAAATTTGAAATAAATTAAATTAGTGTAACTTCAGTTACGCTAATGTAACTTCAGTTACGATAATGTAACTTTGGTTACCATGATGTAACTTTGTTTACGATAATGTAAATTCGGTTACGAAAATTTAATTCCAATTAAATTAGTGTAAACACATGTACATTAGTGTAACTATAATGATTGTGGTCATAGTATTACCTAATTGTGGTCATAGTATTACATAATTGTATGTCACTATTTTTTCACAATATTTCAATTTAAATTCTTTTTTGTAACTCAAATTATGTGAACTTATTGCTACGTACCTTTAGATGGAAATTGGATTAATATAATTATGTAACATAACTGTAACCATATATTACTAGAATTACGAAAGTGTAACACCTGTTACAAAAGCGTAACACCGGTTACAAAAATTATTTTAATACTTCCAAATTAAATCGAAAAGCACTAAATTACTATATGAACAAATATATTGAAATTGTAACTCCGGTTACAAAAGTGTAACTATAGTTACAACAGTGTAACTCCAGTTACAAAGTGTAACCGGAGTTACATAAATGTAACTTCAGTTACGCTAATGTAACTTTGGTTACCATAATGTAACTTTGGTTACGATAATGTAACTTCGGTTACAAAAATTTAATTCCAATTAAATTAGTGTACCTTCAGTTACGGTAATGTAACTTTGGTTAACATAATGTAACTTCGTTTACAAAAATTTAATTCAAATTAAATTATTGTAACTTCAGTTACGATACTGTAACTTTGGTTACCATATTGTAACTTTGGTTACGATAATGTAACTTCGGTTACAAAAATTTAAAATAAATTAAATTAGTGTACCTTCAGTTACGCTAATGTAACTTTGGTTACCAAAATGTAACTTTGGTTACGATAATGTAACTTCGGTTACAAAAATTTAAAATAAATTAAATTAGTGTAACTTCAGTTACGATATTGTAACTTCAGTTACGATAATGTAACTTTGGTTACCATGATGTAACTTTGGTTATGATAATGTAAATTCGGTTACAAAAATTTAATTCCAATTAAATTAGTGTAACCACATGTACATTAGTGTAACTATAATGATTGTGGTCATAGTATTACCTAATTGTGGTCATAGTATTACATAATTGTATGTCACTATTTTTTCACAATATTTCAATTTAAATTCTTTTTTGTAACTCAAATTATGTGAACTTATTGCTACGTACCTTTAGATGGAAACTGGATTAATATAATTATGTAACATAAGTGTAACCATATATTACTAGAATTACGAAAGTGTAACACCTGTTACAAAAGCGTAACACCGGTTACAAAAATTATTTTAATACTTCCAAATTAAATCGAAAAGCACTAAATTATTATATGAACAAATATATTGAAATTGTAACTCCGGTTACAAAAGTGTAACTACAGTTACAACAATGTAACTCCAGTTACAAATTGTAACCGGAGTTACATTATCATAACTTCAGTTACGATAATGTAACTTTGGTTACCATAATGTAACTTTGGTTACAATAGTGTAACTTCGCTTACAAAAATTTAATTCCAATTAAATTAGTGTACCTTCAGTAACGGTAATGTAACTTTGGTTACCATAATGTAACTTCGGTTACAAAAATTTAATTCAAATTAAATTATTGTAACTTCAGTTACAATAATGTAACTTTGGTTACAATATTGTAACTTTGGTTACGATAATGTAACTTCGGTTACCATATTGTAACTTCGGTTACATAAAAATAATTCCAATTACAACAGAGTAACCACATTTACATTAGTGAAATTCTAATTAGCATATATATCATAAATGTAAATATCTCATAAATGTAAAGTCAGTTACAATTATGTAACTTGTGTTATAGTGTAAAGATATAATCACAGTAATGGCCTTCGAAAATGTTACAACGATTAAATCATTTCGGAAACTTAAGGCAAGAGCGTTTGTTATGGCCTAATTTACCACATGCTCCACAATGAAGTGACTTCTTAAATTCTTCACCGTTTGAAGGAATTCTTTTTTTTTTGGTCTTCCTGCTTGCCTCCTTACTTGGGGGGTAAAGTGTCTGGAAAGAATGGGTCCTGAACACTTGAAGTGCTACATAAGCTATCCGAAAAAGCTTCGTAACCACTTGGATATATACCTTTTGCATAATAATACATAAAGTGTTAAATAAATCCTATGAAGAATATTTTAATCTAAATGTGCATTACCTCCTGCATAAGTGGCTAAATAAGCATCCCTAGTGTAAAATATTGACACATAGGCTTTAGGATCACACCCAATCCTCCAAAATGAAGCCATAGCATGAGCACACGGAAAAGCGTCTATTTGCCAAACATTACACGTGCACGTCTCGCAGCTCAAGTTAACAACATACCGTGAGCCTTTATCAGTGACTTCATATTCGCTTTCATTTATAGAATCAACCTGCATATTGAAAAAATTACAAATATATTTTCACATTTAAAATGATTATACAGTCATTTGGCTAGGTGTAACTATAATTACATAACTGAAGATACTACTAGCTATTAGCGTAACAGGAGTTACGTAACCGTAACTGAAGTTACGTAACCGTAACTGAAGCTACGTAATCGTAACTGAAGTTACGCTAAAGTAACTGCAGGTATATATAATTAATGAATAAAAAAAGTAAAGAAAACACTTACGATTAATGTTCGTGCCAATTCTTCTTGGACATCCATCTTCAGCTCTGCTTGTGGGGTCAGCCTCATACGCATCAACGCTCCCTCTAGTCTATGTTTATTATACCAATTTTGACAGAGCATTCTGTAAGACTCAACCAATGAAATAATAGGTCGGTCTCTTGCTTCTCTCAAGACTGAATTAAGACATTCTGAGATGTTTGTTGTCATTATGCCGTAGCGTCTTTGAGTGCTATATAATTTTGCCCACTTTGTTGGATCGACGTCTTGCAAATACGGTTCAATTCGTGCATCGATCGTTGACAACTCCTTCATATAATGATCAAATTCTCTTTTCGTACATGCCAATGCGCACTTGGAGAAGAAAAAATCAATAGAAGAGTTCTTGAAATGGCTTAGAAGATTCTGGATAAGTGCTGTTTACATACACCCTGAGCAGCTTCTGGATAAACCAACGTGATCGCTCTCGGAATTGAATCTTTGCGGTCAGATATGATGTATAAACCTTCGCGCTCTCCAATAGCAATCTTCAGTTGCTCAAAGAACCATAGCCAAGAATCATGATTCTCCGAATCCACTATTGAAAATGCGATAGGCAAGATGTGATTTTCGCCATCCATCGCTACTGCCATAAGGAGCGTACCTTTGTACTTGTTTTTCAGAAATGTTCCGTCGACAGATAGTATAGGCCTACAATGCTTACATCCATTGATCGATTCCCCAAAACTAAGAAAGAAGTACTTGAATCGACCCTGGTTGTCAGAGCTAAACGCTGTATAGGTACCTGCACATTAAAATGTTAGTAAAAAATGTCAATAAGTTTTACACTGTAACTTCAGTTACTATTTGGTAATCGTAGTTACATAAAAGTAATTCTTTTTACATAATGGTAACTGCAGTTACCTTTATGTAACTTATATTACAGCTAAGTAATACTGGTTACACATATTATATTTAATCATATTTGAAATCTTTGTAACCGAAGTTACATTATCGTAACTCAAGTTTCAAAAGTGTAATTACAGTTAAAATAGTGTAACTGCAGTTACACTATTGTAACTGCAGTTACATTAGTGTAACTTCAGTTACGATAATGTAACTCTGGTTACCATAATGTAACTTTGGTTACGATATTGTAACTTCGGTTGCAAAAATTTAATTCCAATTAAATTAGTGTAACTTCAGTTACCATAATGTAACTTTGGTTACGATAATGTAACTTACTTACTTAAGTTACACTATTATAACTGTAGTGTCAAGTTACACTTAGGTAATAACTAGTAAAACAAAGTAAGTAATTTTACCAGGGTTTTTCGCTTTTAACGCTTCTGCATACTTAGGTAGCATTGCATACGAATCCTCCGCACTTCCTTGCATGGATTCTAAAGTTAATTCCTTGGCCTTCCGTGCCGTATAATAGCTAATTTCTACTCCGTGTTCTTTTCGCATCTTCTTGATTATTTTCTTCGGAGCGATGGATTCAACTTCTTCTTCTTCACCAAATGCAGTTTTCAAGCATTCCTTTACAACGGAAGTGTTTGCATGCGGGTGCTTGGTACTGGTTACCGTCCTCACGCATGAGTGTGTTTTATTGTATGATTTTATCCTCCATGTCGTTGAGCCATTGTAGTCCGTTGAAGAATGCATTTTCCACGTACAACCGGCACTCGAACATTTGATTTCAAACCGACATGTATCAGAATTCGTAGTTGTAAATGAGAAGTTTCTTCTGATTGCAATCATGCACATAATGTTCTGAAGATGCTTCTTCGATTTGAACATGTTGCCCTTTTCCACGTTAAACAACTTTGGAAAATGCTCGACAGTTACGTCATCTATAAATACGTTGGATGAACTGCTATTTAGATCTTCACTGGTGAATTGCCCTGTAACAATAGTAATTTTAAAATTTATTATATAACTGCAATATTTGAAATAATGTAACTTCAGATACAAACGTGTAACTTCAGTTACTTAAGTGTAACTTTAGTTACATGTTGGTAACTGAAGTGTAACATAAGTGTAACCATATATTACTAGAATTACAAAAGTGTAACACCAGTTACACTTATGTAACTTGAGTTACAAAAGTTACAACAGTGTAACACCAGTTACAAAGTGTAACACCGAAGTTACAAAGGTGTAACTTCAGTTACGATAATGTAACTTTGGTTACGATAATGTAACTTCAGTTACAAACGTGTAACCAAAGTTACATTTATGTGAAGTTACATAAACGTAACCTTGGTAACACGTTTGTAACATTTATGTAACAAGTAGAATTTAAATTGTGTAGACAATAAGAGTTCTTAATATACCATGGTTGGCCAAATTTTTAGTGTGCGACGATCTTGATGATCCCTCGGAGGCCGACATTAATGAACCTACACAATATAAAGTGTAACACCGAAGTTACAAAGAGGTAACTTCAGTTACGATAATGTAACTTTGGTTACGCTAATGTAACTGTAGTTACAAGTAACACTTATGTAACAACTAGAATTTAAACGGGTAAGATTGCATTACTTTGCCGGCTATGGAACTCTGATGCTGCACGATAGCCGTCCTGTATGTGTCGGTCCGCGCCCGATCCTGTATAGTGATGTTCAACCATGTTAGCAAACGATTACCTATTAAATGTAACTTAATGCTCACCGTTAAGATTATCCCTCTTAATCTCTGGCATAAGAGATTAAATGTACATTTGGAACTATTACCACCAATTAGCAAAAGATTATCCCTCTTAATATCTGGCATTTCCCAATTGAGCAGACACATCTAAATAACATAACAGCCTAAAAATGGTGCAACATGGCACAACTTTAGTTGATACTAATTAATAGTCAATGCAATAAGGTAACCACTTAATTCTAGAAACCGGAAATAATTAGGTGTTTCACTGACTATATTGCAACCAATCACCAACTAAAACCGGCACCGGATTTCAGTAGTCCACCAGATGCCGCTTACAGGTTTTCACCTTCAATAATATTTTTTATTTTTTATGTTGTTTTAGTTTGGAATGGTTTTTTTTAGAGGCAAAAAGTTTAAAGATCAGATAAGATTACATTGCAAAGTCAGAGTATAGCTTAAGATCAGTCGGCCCACCAACCGGTCCAGCCGCATAAACCAAAACGAGCTCACTGTTCGACGACGTTATGTTAGACAGTCCGAGCATAAACCAAAGTCAGAGTAGAGCTCAGAGTATAGCAAGCAAAACAAAAAAATGCTCGTTAAAGAGAACCATCCCAATTTATCCGCAGCATTAAGAGTACAAAATGCTCACCGTTAAAGACAGTCCGAGTCAAGCTATAACCCTGGCCGACGGGCAATTCTCCGGTCGGTTGCTTGCGAACCGGAACGCCCTCTAACCACGAAGAATGTGTCCTCAAAAACCTGCCGCTTTGTTGAGCCCCACTTGATAGCAACAGAGACTTTGCGTCGAGGTCCAAGCTCTCTCGACTCTGGCCACCAAAGCTATGCTCCGAACACGGTCAATGCTCGCGAATTGCGCCAATGCTGTGATTGTGTACGGGTCAGTCGGCGTTCGAAACAAAATCCAGAGTCGACAATGAGGGACCAAACAGACGAATAGAAAATAGAATGCAAACCTGATGATCGGTGAATTTTCTTGACGGCCAAACAACGCTAATTTCCATCGAATTTAACCTGGAGAAGATGATTGAATTGCAGAATTTTCCAGACTTGATCGAAGCTTGCTCTGTCGAAGAATCACGCGATCCCGAGCTCTGTCGAAGAAGGAAGATGATCGAAGTTTGGTGAAGAATAATCGAGCTCACTGTTCGACGACGAAGAAGCAGGCTTCTTCACTGTTCGACGACGAAGGTTCTTCACTATTAGTGTTCGACGATGAAGGCTTGGGAAGGAGAAGAGGATTCAATATATTAAGGGCATAATTGTCCAAATAACACCAAATGAGGGTTTATTTAATTATAGTAAACTTTTGAGGGTTTTTTAAAAAAGTTTCACCTAAATTGGGTATTTTGCTAAAAAGCCCTTATTTCTCTTATTTCATTTCCCTCTTCATTTTCGCTTCTCATCTTCAACTCTCTCCCGCCTTTCACACGATTTTTATTTTAATAAAACATAAAACTAGAAAATAATTAAAAAAAAATTAACTGAATGAAAGTTGAATTGTACAATTCGGACCAAAGATGAGCAATTATGGCCAAAATAGCAAAAAAAAAAGCATTTTTTTAACGAATTATTTATTAGTCTTTGAAAATAGCAACAGCTATCAATTCCATTGATTAAGATCCCTAAAACACAATAGTATCTTTGGAATGTTTACATTGGAGTTATCAAGTGTCTCCCTTGAAACTTGTGGCCAACTTAGTGGCTTCATTAAACCAACAAATTTGAATAAATAAACTAAAAAAAATAAAACTAATTTCAAAATTATATAATGGAATATAATAAAAGATTTGATAGTAATAGTACCATATATATAATATAATAATATATATACCATGAACCCGGATTAAAACCCGCAAAAGCCCGTGTGATTTGATTTGATGATCACCAATCATTTTGTTTATTAGAAAAAAAAAATGTAGAATTGTTAGAGTTTCACTTTCATTAGAATCGATGCATTAACAAGTGGGATTCAAAAAGGTGTGGTGTATTTTTTTAATGAAAATTTGACAAAATTCTAAGAAAATAATAAATCAGAAGAGCACCTTTATTCGTAAAGTGTCATGTCAAGAAATCTTCTGTTATATACTTATATATATATAGGGATAATAGCGGCAAAAGTGGCTAAAGTTAGGTTAAGTGTGCAAATAAGTGGCCAAACCGATTTAATATCGGCATAAGTAGCCAAAGTTTACCAAACCGTGGACAGTACAAATTCCATCCATTTCATGTCAACGCCGTTAGCCACGTCATTTCCACAAGTGTTGAGCTTTGGCCACTTATTTGCACACTCGGCCTAACTTTAGCCACTTTTGCCGCTATTATCCCTTATTTTTTTGCGTTCCAAAGTTTTTTTTGGGGTTTATCTAGTTATTTTTTGTTATTTTTTTTTCTTTTTCTTAAGATTTGACTAAAACTTTTTCCGAAAGAACTGATTCCGTTTTTAAAATTTAGAACGCTGAATATCACTCTCAATTTTGAAAACATTAAAATGTGTTATCGGTTTCACATATAATTTACGATCATAGGATTTGACATAAAACATCTATATACTTAATTGTTAGGGACCATTAGATTTTTTAAAGGAATAAGTACGAAATACCCATTTAGCCACAAGTTTTTTTTTTTTTTTTAATTACTCATTGTGTGTATTAAAATGAACTAAAATATGTATGTTTTAATACGTTTGTACAAAATAAAAATTTCGTTAATAATGTTGGCCTAAGATTGTTAGTTAGAGTCGAGGCTAAAATCGAGACTTTGTAATATTATTTTATTGAGATATATTTAATTGTTAGAGACCAAAAATTTTGTTTAAGGAAATACCCATTTAGCCACAATATATTTTTTAAAAAAATTACTCATTATTTGTATTAAAATGTACCAAAATGGGTAGTGTTTTAAAAACTTTGTAAAAAAATGATAATCTCGTTAATAATTTTGGCCTCATTGTTAGTTAGAGCCTGGATGAAGTAGTCTTTCGGTCTATAATGCCAAGGCTTCGTGGTTAATAGTTTGGCATACCAAGATACCATAGTTTTAAAAAAATAAAAAATTTAACAGTAGCATCAATGATTTGATATGGGTTTTGAGATTAGTGAAAGTGACTAATACCTTCTTGTTCTATTTCTTGTTCCGTAAGATGGTTTTCTTTTTATTTTTTCTATTTCGACTCCTAAATCATGATCAGGTAATTTGTACAGGGCCGAGAACCTCAAAAATTTGTTAGTACTGTCTATCCCGTACCCTGGTGAACCAAACAATGCGTAAGTCTTCCAAGCATGGAGAGGCTAAACTAATCACTAGTAACCCCTACATTTTGTGCAAAGTTAACAAAAATGGTTTTTTTTTTCTTCCGTAAGTTATGTGTGGTGATTTCAAATGACTAAGTCCATAAGAGCATGGTACAATAAAATTTCATAAAATTAATAATATTAATAAAATAAAATAATGGTCCCTAACAATTAATTATGTTGAGGTTTTATGTCAAATCCTATGATCGTAAATTACATGTGAAACCGATAACACATTTTAATGTTTTCGAAATTGAGAGTGATATTCAGCGTTCTAAATTTAAAAAACGGAATCAGTTCTTTCGGAAATCAAGTTTTAGTCAAATCTTAAGAAAAAGAAAAAGAAAAAATATCTAGATAAACCCTAAAAATACTTTGGAACGCAAAAAAATAAGAGATAATAGCGGCAAAAGTGGCTAAAGTTAGGCCAAGTGTGCAAATAAGTGGCCAAAGCTCAACACTTGTGGAAGTGACGTGGCTAACGACGTTGACATGAATGGATGGAATTTGTACTGTCCACGGTTTGGTAAACTTTGGCTACTTATGCCGATATTAAATCGGTTTGGCCACTTATTTGCACACTTGGCCTAACTTTGGCCACTTTTGCCGCTATTATCCCATATATATATACAGGGATATGGGTTAATTAATATATTTACTTGTATATATATATATAAGTTTCGAGCTTCTTTAGGGTTAATGACGGCAAAAATATTTAAAGTTTAGTCAAAGAACTCCTCGGGTACCCAAAGTTTAAAAGTGGTGGCAAAAGTACCCAAAGTCACATTTGGGGAGTTGACCACTTCATTCTTGTAACGCCATTAACTTACCCAATAACTCTGGCCAAGTGGAAAAATCTGTTTCGTTTAGTGTAATCATTAGAGGTTCAATTAGTTATATTAAATAGTATTACTTAGGGGTTTAATTCGCTGTTTTCTCGTAAACGAGGCTGATGTGGGCTTGTCAACGTGGAAAAAATTGTTCTGCCGGCAACCCATGTTTGTCCGCGTGGTCAGAGTTAACATGTAAATTAACGGTGTTACGAGATTGGAGTGGTCAACTCCCCAAATATGACTTTGGGTATTTTTACCATCATTTTTTAAACTTTAAGTACCCGAAGGGTTCTTTGACTAAACTTTGGGTATTTTTGCCATCATTAACCCTCTTTTGTATATGCTTACTTCTAGTACGGAATATTTAATTAATTTTGTTTGTTTATTTATTTATTTATGCGAGTGACTTCAGAATTAACTGTCACAATATTTGGTCAACGTAACTATAGTTTTCTCGTGGCACGCATGTTTTAATAATTAATAAACTAATGGGTCATTATTGTTTTTGTCTTCATTTTCGTTTGATAAAATAAACAATCATCCCGAAAATACCACACGAAAGTAAATCCAAAACTTTCCATTTTCTACCTAACAATAGATTATTATTAATAATGCTACACTAAGATTTGTAGTTCTCATAATAATAAATTAATAAAACTTAAGATGAGCTTAATTAAGGACTTTTAGAAGGCGTTAATTCAAGGAGATCCCAAAATCAATAAACGGTGTGGCTTAATATTTTTTAAGCATCTTCAGAAGTTAACTTGTTTCTCTCCCTAATTTTCACTTAATATTAAATGTTAATTATGATATAGTGTCTATATTTAAATCCTTGGAAAATTATTAAATATTCAAAAATAATACGTTTTTCTGGTTTCGATTTGAAAAAAAAAATCAAACTTGGATAATAAGATAATAACTTTTTGTGGTTATTTTTTTTTTAAAGACAAGCCTCATCAACCCTTTGACTTTGAACCTCGGCCCAAAACAAATGTGACTCAAGAGTGAAAACGTATATCACATCGAATTACCATAATTAACAACCAAACGAGCATCTCAACCAATGATCTTGACTCTATTGTTACAATCAAGTCAAGATCGTGAAATTCAATCATCACATTCTGTTATAGTTTGACACTTCATTCAATGTGCATCGACTGAACGTATAGCTTTATTGAACCGTTCAATCGAAATCATAATTTCTTTATAATTTGATCAGGACAAAAGTGGATCATGGTGCATGAGCTTTGCTTCTTTCTTCGACGAAAATAAATTCTTCGCAAAAATTTATTTCTTCATTACTATTTCATTGTGCATAGTATTTACGCAATCACACGCCTCCTAAGAGATGTAAGCTATGTTGGACTTACATATAACAAATCTGTGTTGGGGAGGAGAAGGGCGCTAGCCCGAGCAACAATTTCGTGTTGAGAGGGATCTCCGCCATCGGAGGAAGATATCTCACCGGTGGAATTTTTCAAAATGATTTTGAAAATGTTCATAGGGATTTTAATGTATATCAAAGAAGTTGAAAGAGTCAATTTATAATCAATCGGTCTATATCAAATTTCTGTAGAGATATACACAAGAGAGGCCCACTCGACCTGATCAATAAGTCTGATTTTTGAGAAACGTTATTGTCCAGGCAATTAAATAATAAATTCATAAGGGTCCATAATTTAGTGGACAAGATCAACAACAACATTAAATCGCGAATAATTTACAATAGATGATAACAGATAAACATTTAACTCTTTAAAATACATAGATTGAGGCAACAGTACCAAAACTTTATATCAATAATTTTTCTATTGATAATAAATTCAAACAAGAAGCATAATACAATCTTAAATTTTCAATTGCCATAAAATTTTCTATTGTTTTTTTCTTTCTTTCTGACACGTGTTCGTGATATGCCTCAATAATAGTGAAATCGTACATACATAATCAATAAAAACTGTAAATTTTACGATCTAGAATATTTAATCAACGTTGTTGACATTTGAGAATATTAAAAAATGTTAGATATTTTTACCGCACTTATATAACACTGTTTTTTTTTTATTAATTATTTCTGTATAATCTTAAGATTAATCAATTACCCATAAGGCCTTGAACTATGCACAATATACTGACCAAAATTTAAACTTATACTACTTTCTTTCATCTATTTTTATATATTTATTTGTTGAAAATAATTACAGCTAAATAAAATTGAGATAGCGTCGAGCGATTCGAAATGTCGAATACTCGAGAGGAACGCTCTATCCAATTACCGGGATTTGTTCCGACGTTTGAACGTTACGTAAAACGATTATGATTGTAATAAATATTGAATTCAATTTATTACGTTTCGGATTAATTGCAATTTATTAGTAGCCTTTATAGAATTGATTGGTAATCAATTCAATGTCTCAATCTTGCGTCTATAAATTGACGGTGACATCGACCCATTTCGACACACCGTTTGGAAAATCACTTTGCGAAAACTCTCTAGATACTTTGAACTTGCTTCTCGGTTTTCACTCCGCAAGTTCAATCTTTCATATGCTTCCTAATGTTTTATGTCGTGAGTCTTTCGGTAACGGAGTTCAAGAAGTTTCAGTTCGTCGGTGGACTTCGAAGTGCTACGGAGTTCTCGGTCATCCCGTTATATCCTGGGAAGCTATCGCCTAACGAACCTCACACACGTATAGGAGGCGAATCAAGCTTTAAGGAGAGCGTCCAACGCGTCTCGGGAACCGCTAACGGTTTTCTCTTTTACAGGATAGTAAGAACAATTTCCGGATCATAGCGACAAGCCGGTGCTCGTCGATCCAAGAACACATCGATACGTATTTCGAATCTATTCGCTACTGTTTTGCTTTAATTTATTTCTCGTTATCATCAGATATAGAAATATATCCAACATTATTTCCTCAAGATTTTTGTTGTTGTTGAATAGAAGCAAAAGATAACTACAAAAACAAGTACCAAATGAAGTTACTTTATCAACACAAAAAAAAAATCAAATACAGTAGGGCCTTCGCAAACCATTTGAAACTCCGGCACGCAAATTGAATTTCAAGAACGTTGCCGGAAATCAGCAATGAAGTGTTTTATTTTATAGTTTGACGATGAGTGCACACGGCCAACCGAATAATGATGATATGGCTTACAATACTTTGATTACTTTCATGAGTTTTATAAATCATTTATTCATGTACATATCTCATATATTTTTTTGCCAAGTCTTTTTGAAGAAGAAAAAGAAAAGTGATGAGATAATCTTAAAATGTGGTATATATGCAATTCTTTCTTTTAGGCACATATATATACCGTGTAAATGACATTTAATCACACAATTTATTATAAACCCTTTCATATCTCTTTTTAAATTGTGTATGTTCTTGGGGTTTATAAGATTACTGCTCAAATCAAACAATTAAAAAGAGAAAATAAATGCATTCACAAATGGATTTTCTCTTTAAAAATTGCCTTTCTAGCGGATGAATTCTTTAATTCGAAAAGATATAAACTTTACATCACAAAAGTGGCGATGAAAGGAAAAAGTAATATGTTATCAATTGATACGTTAGAAATTGTAACGTGTTTTACAACAAAAAAGTCATTGACATTTAATAAACTAATCAATTATTGATGTATTATGTTAACAATTATTGCATTCAGAAATTTATGCTTATTGAGGTCTGTAAAGTATTAGTGAAAACAAAATCTGCAAACTATTTTAGCAAGTTGTTTAATGTATATATAATATCACTTTCGAGATAACGATAACATTAGAAAAATATTAATACACGTTTTCATAAAAAAAACTTAAAATATTATTAATTTCGGATGTATATATTTTTTTTAAAATGATAATGGATTTTTTTTAAGACTCTCCACGGTCCACAGTGTCAATTCGTTGTATTGTACAATAACTATTATTAAAAACAATCAAAATATACATCTAAGAATGTAATTTGACAATATTATTTTTTGTATTTCTCATTTTCGTTAATTTAAAATGGTTAAAACTAAATTTGAATCCCAAGCCATCGAGCTTCAATTGCGAACGGAGAACAATTTTGAATTTATGAAAATTAAAATAATAAAAAATACACTTTAAGATTATATATATATATATATACACACTGTTGATATACGATTTCGTCTATGTCAATTTGCATTGATATGACGAAATCTATCTCTGTCGTTTACGAATTTGGGCTTTGATAAAAGAAGACCAATAATGATAAAGGGTTTCGTTGACGAAGTCAAAGAGGCCAACCATATAAAGAGGCCAACAGTCAAAAGGAAATAGCACGACAAAGATAGGCGACGAAGATGTCTGTCGACGAGAATGTTGAGCTTCAACATAACCTCGTCGATGAGACCTCATCGACGAAGCCTCATCACTACTGGAGGCCGAGGAAGGTGAAGGACGAAGGTCGGCGAAAGTACGATCTTGCAATGAGACTAATGAGCATATGACAAGGATGACGATAGCGAGGAGCAATCGACGCGGCACGAGCGGCGCCTCAGGGGTGACGATGACGGTTACGTCAGAATTGTCGCCAAGCAATAAAGGCAATGACGAGGGAATCAAATGCATTTTGTAACCGACTATTTATGAGGTCGAATCTCAATTACTAAACTCTATAAATAGATAGCTAAACGATGTAAAAAGGGACCGAAAATTCTTTACTGAATATATGACATTTGCACACCAAAATTCTCAAGTGTCTTTACTCTTCTCAAACTAATTTTCTTCAACATGATTTAGTTTTAACGGAAAGACTCGAGCTCTGAGGTAACTTAAAAGTGGAATCACACCAATTGTGACTCCGTGATTGCGGATGTGATTTTTTGCCTCAACGTATATAATTTTTTTTAAAAAAACAATGACCTACTCTTACAAAAAAGAAAAGAAAAAAAAAACAAGTCATAGAAGCAAAAATCCTTATATAAAATGTGAGGGATGATAAATCACAAAGCAAAACACAAATTAAAAATCGATATTGATTATCGGCTTCAAGTCCAATTTAAGATTATACATATGAGATTTTTGTAAGATTTTATAAATCGATATTAATTATCTTGATCTAATTTTATGAATATATCGCAAAACTAATCAATATATCGGTGCGTTTTTTGTTTTTTTTTTGTTTTTGTAAAAATGAGTATTATTCAAAGTTTAACTATTAAAAAAAATAAAAAAATTGTTAATATGAAAGTTAAGAAATTATTTTCGTTCAAAACTAATATTGTGTGCTTTTGGTTCAATTTAAAAAGACTTCTTTTTATTTTTAAATTAAATCAAACTACGTTTTTAGTGTTTGGTAAAGCTGTAGTTATAAAAAGCACGGCTTTTAATTAGTCTTTCTACCTTAAGATAATTATTTTACCAAACGCTAAATCAACTTTTGTTACCAACAACAACTGTTTTATAAACAATTTACTAATCACTTGCCAGTTTTTTTTAAACAATTTTTTTAATAAACTAAAACTAAAAAATATTCATTTAACCAAACGTTAAATTAACTTTGTTACCAATAACAAACTATTGTTTTACAAACAATTTACTAAACATCTGTTACTTTTTTTTTAACAATTTATTTTGTTAAATTGCAACTAAAAATATTTATCTAAAAAGAATTAAGCCGTACTGAACGACCCATTAAAGGAAAAAATTTTGAAAAAATATTTAAACCTTGTCTTATACAAATATTTTTTGAGAAAGTAAGATCGGAGCTTTTTTTATATATATATATATATATTTTTTTTTTTTCCTTCAAAAAAAAAAAGTAAAAAGAAAAGAAAGAAAAAACAAAGATTGAGGGGACAATTTAAAAAGAAAAGGACAAATACAAGTCCGCGTTTTTATGTGCCGCTCTCTTATTGGATCCCACTCTGTCCCTCTCTCTCTCCCCCCAACGCTACTATCCCACCATTCAAGTCGAGTGAGACCCCACTTCTTCTCCAGAACTAGAAGAACTCGCTCTCGCTGTGAATGGCGTCGAACAAGAAGTAGACGAAGCAGTTGGAGAGGAGATTGGCGGGAATCAGTGAGAATCGAACTGCAAACGCGAAGAAGAAGCAGTGAGGATTGCACTGGAAACGCTTCGATTCTCGCTTGAAAACCAGTAAATTCGCAAGAAGAAGAAGAGGTTGCTGTGAATCAGTGAGGATTGCACTGGAAACGCTTCGATTCTCGTGAGAATTTGGACCGAAAGCGCTTCGATTCGATGACCGGCGGCGGCGAGGGCGAGACGTTGGAGTACACGCCGACGTGGGTAGTGGCGGCGGTGTGCACGGTGATCGTGGCGATCTCGCTGGCGGCGGAGAGGCTGCTCCACCTGCTCGGCGCGGTGCTCAAGAGGAAGAACCAGAAGCCGCTCTACGAGGCGCTGCAGAAGGTCAAGGAGGAGCTCATGCTCCTCGGCTTCATCTCGCTGCTCCTCACCGTCTCGCAGAACACCATCTCCAAGTTCTGCGTCTCCGAGTCCGTTGTAGACAACCTCCTGCCCTGCTCCAGGCCCAAGGCTGCGGCCGAGTCCGCGGGTGGCGAGTCCCACCATGCGGCCACCGCGCATTTCAGCGTCGCCGGCGCGCTGGTGCGGAGGCTTCTTGCCGAGGAGCATTCCGCTGAGCAAACCGGGTACTGCGCCAAGAAGGTATGGATTTCTGGCTTGAAGATCACTCTTTGACGGTTTTTTGGTTGATTTTGTTTCTGTAATATGTATTGGACGAAGAAGGTATAGATTTCTGGGTTCTGAGTTCTTCGTACTGCGTTGAGATCTTGCTTTGGCGTTTTTTGTTTGGTTCATTAACCATTTTTGGTTTTGTTTTCTGTTTGGGAAGAATTTCACTACTGAATTGCAGTATAACTTTGTAGTATTTTGCTGTATTTGTCGATGGAAGCGGGTTTTTTTGAATCAAGGATTTTGTTTGCCATTAAAGTTTGAACATTTTGGTGTGTTTGAAGTGATTTGTTCCTCAATCATGGTGCTCGAAGACATTTTTACTTAGATTTTGATGTTTTTTACAATTATTTCGGTTCATTCTCCAGTGAAAATTCGGCTCATTTTTCTTTCTTGTTACAGTAATAATGCGTTTCTGCTATGGAAAAACCGGATTTTGTTTTCTTCACGAAAAGCCTCAGTGTTGTTTGGTTTTCTTTCATGTTGCTCTAGGCTTTTCTCCATATTACACGAATTTGGCTTTTCGACTTTGATCTTTCTTCTTCTTGTTCTTCTTCTTGTTCGGGTTGATCATTGAGACTGTTTGAAACATTTCGGTAAAATTGACTTCGGTGATCGAGATATGGTGTCACTGTCTGTTTTAGCTCAAGCAATCTCTAATTTGATAGTTTCGGTAAATACATGAGGCAGAAGTTCTGGCTGATAAAATTTCGTTGTCCCATTATGTCAATTGTCACACATGTTTTGAAACTGCGTAAATGCAAAGTTATGTTCGTTAACTCTGCGTGACTTTTCTTCTTCAGAACAAAGTGCCGTTGTTATCTGTTGAGGCACTGCATCATCTCCATATCTTTATCTTCGTCCTCGCCATCGTTCATGTGACCTTCTGCGTTCTCACCGTTCTATTTGGTGGAGCAAAGGTGAGATCACATCTTGTTATTTTTTTGTTTTTCCAAGTTCTTATCTGCTTTCTCATCTTGTCCGTTTGTCGACACAGATTCGTCAATGGAAGCATTGGGAGGAATCCATTGCAAAAGAGAACTACGATCCCGAACAAGGTAACAATTGTTGCCATTACTGTTAACGTGTTTTTGGAATAGCATGTCTAAGCTATAATTTGGTCAGTGCAGTTCTTAAGTCGAAGAAAAAGCTGACCAACGTCCAGCAACACGCCTTTATCAAGGAGCATTTTGCGGGTATCGGAAAAGATTTAGCCGTGCTAGGTTGGCTGGTAAGCTTATTTAATTTTATAATTTTTTCTTTTAAAGAAAGCTTATAATAATAATAAAAATAAAACAAATGAATGACGCACTTGAGCCTTGTTGTGTTTTCAGAAAGCCTTCGTTAAGCAATTTTATGCATCTGTAACTAAGTCAGATTATGTGACACTCCGGCTTGGATTTATCATGGTAACGTTTTAAGTTCCGATCGAAGCTTGCATTTACTATGAAATAGCTTTTATCATTCTCGTCACAGGTATGTGAATATGTTCTGTGTTACTGTAGACTCACTGCAGGGGAAACCCCAAGTTTAATTTCCACAAATATATGATCCGTGCCCTCGAAGATGATTTCAAGAGAGTCGTTGGTATAAGGCAAGCGATATCCGACTAGTCTTGTTTTTCATTTTTTCACTATCATTCAAAATACTTCTTAGATTAATTATTTTGTTTCTTTGAATTCAGTTGGTATCTTTGGGTGTTTGTAGTCGTCTTCTTGCTGCTGAACGTTAACGGTACGATGCTTCCCTTTTCAGTATGATAATGGAAATATAAACATCAAGTTACGTGAGCTTGTTTATTTCTCAGTATGTTAAAGCACGGTGAACATGGATTTGCTTAGATAATATTCGTTATGTCGTTCTTCGGGATAATAATTGGTGGTATTAAAAAAATATAAATGGAAATATCGTAAACTGAGGATTCCATCATTCATCAAAGGCGCTCTTTTGTGACAGGGTGGCACACTTATTTCTGGATTGCATTCCTCCCTTTTGTCGTAAGTTATTTCAACATCGTTTTCTTACTCAGTGATTAATTTACTTGCAAAGTGTAGCTCAATGCTTTCATATTACTACCTTTTTACTTTCATGGTGATTATAGCAGTTAAGGTTGAGTTTGTAAATGAGCAAGCTCTTCTCATGTACTTGTACATGGGGTTTTGTCGATTTTTATTCGGATGAGATTAAGACCGGGATAATTTTTCCCGGCCCAATTCTGCTTTATTTGGGCCTTCGAACAATTGTTTTTTTTCTTAATCTCGGTTAGCAAAAAATCTGATTCTTTTTCTTTCTAAAACCGAGAACCAGGACGAGGAAGAGCCCGTATTTTGCGCTTTACCTTTTTCTTTTCTCGCTTCCTAGTCGACGCATACAAATCTTCAATGTGAAAATCCATATAGCATTTATGTGTTTCCTTTTTTTTTTGGTCTCGAATTAACATTTTTGTGCCTTTTTTACATTGCAGCTTCTTCTTGCGGTGGGTACTAAATTGGAGCATGTTATTAGTCAGTTGGCTCAAGAGGTTGCCGAGAAACACGTGGCAATAGAAGGAGATCTCGTGGTTCAACCGTCAGACGAACACTTTTGGTTCGGCCATCCCCAAATCGTCCTTTTCTTGATTCATTTCATCCTTTTCCAAAACTCTTTCGAGATTGCATTCTTTTTCTGGATTTGGGTAAGCTGGTTCTTTACCCTTGTACTGTTCACTAGTGATCTACTGAGAACTTCCTAAGCTTAGGATCCTTACTCTGCTTTTGCAGGTTCAATATTCATTTGACTCATGTATAATGGGAGAATTGCGTTACATTATTCCGAGGCTTGTGATTGGGTATTGACCTTGCATTTCTCATCCTTTTGCGTTCCCTTCGTTCGAAAATCTTCGAGCTATTAACTCTAATTGCTGTTTGTTGTTCTATTTTAGTGTGATTATACAGGTCCTCTGCAGTTACAGCACTATGCCGCTTTACGCCATCGTCACTCAGGTGCGTTCTTAGGATCTTGAGATACATGTTCACATTTTCCCCTTGATTAATAAAGAAATTGACGGTTGTCTCACATTTTAAGCCACGAATAGTGTACATGCTAGTAATTTAGGACGCATATGTCCCTAAATACATAATGTGTTCTGAACGTGCCTTAAAATTTGAAAATGAAATACACGTACCATAAATGTTCAAATGGTTAAAACTTAAAATGAAAATTTCTGCAATGTTAATTCACGGGTGAAACGGCTAAAAAAATATATACGGTGGAAACTTCGATGACACGGCAAGTTCAAATAACATGGCTGATAATTACTCTCTCTATATATATATATATATATTTATATATATATGTATGTATTTCTATTCTTGAGAGTCGAAAAGTTTCTGATCTTGATAAAATCTGCGTGGAATGATGTGACATGTAAAGATGGGAAGCACATATAAGAAGGTGATATTTGAGGAGCACGTGCAAGTGGGGATCGTCGGTTGGCGGCAGAGAGTGAAGGACAAGAAAGCCGGCTTAAAAGCCTCCATAGCTGGTGGGGGCACCGGCACCAGTCAGTCGAGCTCCCACGACGGCTCGTCTGGATCTTCGGCGGGAGTTCAGCTGGGAAGGCTTGTGCAAAAAGCGAAGCCAGAGCAGATTGACGAGTCCAAGTGACTAATTTGTGTGTTCATAATGTTAAAGTGTAACTTGTGTTAATTAAGTCCTCGTCTTGTGAAGTTTTGAAGTGTTTTTAGTTATATATTTATGGCTGTAAAACAAGGATATAATAGGAGTGCATATTTAATACCAATATAACCATTTTATATGCTATCTTCTAAATTCTTTATTGATGATCTTAGTCTTAGAAAGTTAATATATATATATATATATATTATTATTATTATTATTATTAGAAGAAGACACTTACAAAGGTTATAAACTTTTTTATTTAGCTCACAACATGATAGAGTAAAACTTGGTTCAACATTGTTTTTATGTAAACCTCAAGTTGAGTATTTGTGAAATAAAACACATGAAATTTAAGATCTTATCCATATTTAATTTATCCTAGGAGTAACTTATTTAGGAATTGACGACATGCGTCTTTCACGTCTCTTCAACTTGTTCTAAATTCTAATTGATTCTTGTTTTCTTTCTTTCTTTGCGGTATATATACTTAAAGTTAACTACTTTGTTAGCATTCTGGGTTCAACTTCATTGTTTAGTTAGTCAGATCAAACCTGAATTATCACGCCAGCTACTAAAAAAAAAAAAAATTGCTATGATTGGGCTACTACCATTATTTTTTTCCGAGGGCATTCTAATTGGGCTTTACCGAAACTACATGTAAATTGAACTAAAAAAAAGACGAGAAATTATAATAAAATTATAATAAACAGCCACATTCACATGTTTATGCATTTGAACAAACTTAAAATTTTTATTTACAAAATAGCCATGACTATTTTATCAATGGATAATATGGTAGTAATAATTAATATGACTTTATAATGGTTAATGTGGTTAATCGGTTATTTTATCAGTTTTAAACGATCAAGTTGGTTATTTAGGTTAAACTCCAATAAAAAAAAAAATTGTGTCAAAATAACTCAAATAATAACACCTCAATAAATTAATACTTGATAACTTAATACCACAAGCACGATTCGAATTAATATTATTAAATTTAATACTCAATGAATTAATAACTTAAATAATATTATAATATAATTACATCAGCACGCAGTAATGACAATTGAAACTGCGGTGCAATTAAACTTTTACAGTATTTTTCTTTTGGAATAATATCATAAATACCAAAAGTAGGTCCGTCATAACAGATCGATAAGAAAGGTGTTATTTCTGCATAAGAAAACCGATTTTACCACCACCGAACACTGAAAATGTGATAAATGCGGTTCATGTTTTCTTTGATAGGGTGTTTGGCGTTCCTTTACAAATATACCGGAATGCATTATTCAGTCTATGCTTAGTAAAATAGAGTACCGAACGTACCATGTTTACCTCTAACACTCTGTAGCCGGTACGGCGTTTCAAATTTGGACCTTTCATCATTTCTGTACATTTTCTTATAAGTTTTTTCTTAGACACACATATCAACAGTAAGCCACAAAATTAAAGAATAAATAATGTTGGAAAGCTGTATAACTGTGCATGCAAACCTCAGAAGCTTAAGCTGCCGGCTTAGACATGTACGAGTATGGCTCCGGTATGGTTGAATCCGCACGAAACTTGTAATGCTCGCACGTCCTTTCCCATATCGATCATCGTCGGATATATGTAGTCAACGTCATTCCCGTGACCCTGTGTCGCAAATTAATAATAATCAAAATATATAATCAGCAAGAGAGATATTAATATGTATTAAGAGTGGAAACATACAAGTTGGCCTCCGGACGAATGTCCGTCCACGGAAAACGTGCCATGTGAACCTCCCCATCCCCATGTGAAAACACTGCCTTCTGGATTCACGAAATCGAGCCATAGTGTCAATTGATAATCAAAGAACTGAATTTGAAGAAATTCTCATAAATAAAAGGCCGAGATGTAGTTTCTTAAATATTATTATTAGCCAATTGTTACGTTGTCTAAGCAATAAAATCAACAATAGTCATTACATTAATAGTTACAGTTTCAACCGGCGAAACTACGAATAAACATCAGCCTTTATTTCAACAAAGCAAGGGAAAAAATAATCTTACGAGAAATTGCAGCTGTATGCTTCCAACCGCAAGATACCTGTGATTCAACATATGTCCAATGATAATTTAGACCGTCTTAAGATTTTGATTGAAATATTAAAGCAGGATATTTTTTAAATTACATATTCAAAAACTAGACGACGGTAAATGGAAATTTGGAGAGAGAATTACCTGGGTGACATTCGATTTTGAGAAAGGACCTTCTACTCTTTCAGGTTGATGAGAGACCATTGTATTACTGGAAAATTGAATATACCACTTATCAGTATTTGAATTGTGCCCATCTCAAAATGCATTTAAATATCAAACTCAATGATACCCGACACCAAGGCATCCGTTTTCGTTTGAACCCCAAGTGTAAAGGTCACCACCACCTGTGAGGTGAAATGAAAAGTTTCAAACCAATCAATCAGGCAATCTTCAAAAAACGAGGGAAGTTGTATTAAAAAAAAGAAAGAGATCTCTTTTCTTTCGGTTGAGTTTTGGTTTAGATGGCTGGGTCGTTTGGGGAGATAATTACTGCCGGGTTGACTTTTGGTTTAGATGGCTTTTGGTTGAGTTTTGACTTTCATTATGATAATACGGATTTGTCCTGATATATTATCTTTAATCTTCTTTTTATTGACTCAGTAACGGAAATGCATTTCCTTCTAGAACACTTACAGTTAATAGGAAACAAACTTACATGTCAAGGCACATGTGTGATATCCTCCACACACAACTTCTTCTGAACAAGGAAGCTCTGTAATTACCGACGGTATAGTTTCACTCTTTGAATCTCTGAAACCCTATTGTCATGAAGAAAGCGTGAGCAGTTCTGGATAATATATCGATTCAATTAAATAAAATGATTCAGCTACACACCACTTTATCTGCTGGTCTCTCTCCAAATATAAAAACTGAACCATTTTCTGGATTTTCAGAGATATATATGATACAGAAAAGGAGAACCTAGAGTTAGGTCAGAGAAAACGAGCCGATCGAAATTGTCAAATCACAAAAGGGCCAATAAAGTACCATCAACACATGCTGAATGAAGCAAGCCAGCAGCAACGTTTTTCACCTTAGTATTTTAAACAATAAGAAATGAAAATTAATAAAAAAAGAGGACAAGATGCATAAGTTATATAAACAAAAAATGAAAAAGTAAGTCAATGGGGCGCATTTAAGAACAATCAGTGTTTGAAGGAAACAAATTATACCTTGATTCCCTCGAGTTTCTTTATAAGCCTTGGCGTATATTCACTACAAAAGTATATATATCTTGGATTAATAGATACCTCAGAGAAGTGGACCGTACATGGACGCCTTTCTCTCTAAAATTCAACAGGATTTTTTGCAATGATTTTTTCTTCCTATACCTAGACATAAGAAAGTTTTATTTTTACATTTCGGGTTAATTTTTTACATTGACAAACAAATGGAAAGGGTTGATTATGAAAGTTAGTTTAAGAAGTCAATATGATTTTGGCCAACAACTCGTATGATACTGAAAACACAGCTGCTGATACAGAACACATCACTGATAAACCGAAAACAGAAATAAAAAAAAAAAAAAAAGATCACTTGTAAAAACAAAGAATATAGAATACAAACTAACCTGGTACTTCTAAAGAAGCCAGATATGCTAGCATCACGGCCATGCCCAAGTCTTCCATACTCTCCTCCTCCCCAACTCAAAGCTTCACCTCCATCTACGGGATAACAAAAGAATACATTGTTAAAATATAGCTTTCATTTCTTTATTTTGTTTATCTTGTTATATCCTAATTAATTATTATTATTATGTTCATGCTTTTAGTTAGACTTAATTAATGTGAACTTCCCGAATAAAAATATCAACAAATTTATTCCCGAATTTCAACATACATAGGGAAAAATTCATGAATCAACTATGGGACGGATTTCATGAGCTGTTAAGCGTTGGAGGGATTAAGAAAAGGCTAATTAGTTGCTTTAATGCATATATACCATTTAAAAGATGTAAACTAAAGTACACGGACACCATTACGAATAGTTGAGCATTCCAGAACGTTCTTACACACCAGTAACAGCAACCGTGTGTTCTGATCCTAAAGCCGCAATCTTTACGGCCATTCCAGTCAAGCTTTCAACTTTACTAGGTACCGGAACTGCGTTTGGAGCCCCTGCACAAGATCAGTAAATCCTAGATTTTCAGTTGAGGTAAACAGCCACTAGAATGATTCAAAATCCCCATAAAATAAGTTACGAGAGTGCACGTTCTACAAAACAAAACGGAAGTAAAGGCGCATCGATACTTTTTCCGAGGCCAAGCTGTCCATTCGAGTTCTTCCCCCACATATAGAGCTCTCCATCAGCTAATAAACAAAATTACAGTATTGATATGAAGTTAAGAACCATCTCAGTACAGTCAATGAGGAATATTATCACACTACCAAACACAGACCTGTAATAGCACAAGAGTGATAATAACCGGCTGATATTTGAACGATTTCCTTTGGAAACCCAGAAACCTCCATTGGAATCTGCAACAAGACAAGCGAGAAATATATATATATATATATATATATGTATAAATATATCATAATGTTTTTCAACGGATCGAACAAGAGTATCGGAATCGGCAAAAGGGAAAGGACCAAGAGACATACAGTAGAGTTAGGTGTGTCACTCGATTGCCCGAGCTGTCCGAAATCATTGAGACCGGCGGCGTAGACACGTCCAGTTTCCGTGAGGAAGAGCGTGTGAGCTCCGCCGCACGCGATCGCGCGGAGTCCGTGGCCGCCGAAGGCCGAGGGCGGCAGCGGAGCCGGCCGCCAGTGCGAGCCGAGGGCGCGCAGGCCGAGCCTGCCGTGGTCGCCGTTCCCCCAAACCGCCGCGAATCTCTGCCCCGCCTCCGCCTGGCCGCGACTCCACAACCACCGTCTCGCCAACCCTGCCGCGGACCGCGATCCGCTTCTTCCGGCGGATCGGATTGGCCTCCACATTTGGCTGGGTCGGGAGCTTCCTGGAGAAGATTCAGACGAAGAAGAAGAAGGATCAGCGAAGATGGAATGGGAGGTTTGAGCATGCGAAGCTTGGAAATGGCGTTGAGAGATTGCTTGGCTAACAATGGCGCAACGTTTTCCCTCTCTTTTTCTCTCACTCCTTTAGCTCTGTAAAACTGTATTTTTATGCAATTTTATTTTCCCATAATTAGTGTAAAATTATAATGTAATATCTTATTAGCAAAAACCTCAATGAAAATCAAAGTATTTAAAAAACTACTCAAGGTTTGATTAATCCACATCATACTCAATTTAAAAGTTTTTTTTCTCAAAATACCCTTCTCCTTCTTTGCTCCTCCTCGTGTCTCTCTCACGACATTTCCATCTCTCTCTCTCGCTCATTCTCTCTTCTCGCTCCTCTCTGATCGCCTCCCTCGATTCGCCGCCGGACCGTTCGAAGCCCTCAACCCATTCGCTCGTTCGATCGCCTCCGCTCTACATTTGTCTTGACCGAGAAAAAACCAATTCTTCATCGCTCTCTCTGGTAAGCTCTGCGTTTCTCGTTTCTCACAAAATTTTTCACTAGATCTTACTCTTGTCCCCCAATCGCCTAGGTTGTCTCGATTCTTCAGATCTCGTTTTTGTTCAAGGGCTTTAAATTACGATCCGCATTGCGTCGATGATCCATATAGAGATGAATTTTGAATTGTTTATAGAATTCTGGATGTGCTTATTGGTTTAAGAATTGGCTGATCGTGAGTAGTTTTTTTGTGACGTTTCAGATCAGTTTGGGATCTTGAGAATCTTTGCGCTTTAAGAGACTACCGACGTTCAATCTTCTAGCAATGGCTGAGGTATGTATTTCCTGCGATTTTTGTTCATCTGGTTGTAGACTTATACATTGTAAGTTACAAAAATTATTGTTCATCGCCATTGACAAGCTCTCGCTGCTCATATTTATCGAGCACTTCAATGGAAGCCCCGCGATGAGTCTTGCCTGAGCCAGCCGGAGATCGTCGACCGGATCACCCGCCTTCTCGTTCTCTAGAGATTCGACGCCGTCCGTCACCGACATCTCTTCCAGTTCTTCGATGAGCTTCTCGACTCCGCGCTCAGGAAGCTGAAGCTGAACTCGACCGCTTGTCTGGGGTTCTTCAGAGTGGCGTCGAAGAAGCAGCAGAGTTTTAGACCGAGCTTGAGGTCTTATTGCATTGTCGCTCACATTCTGGGCAGAGCTCGGATGTTCGACGACCAGAGCGCATTTGAAGGAGCTGGTGAGTCACTGTAGGAACAATCAGTCGGCGTTTATCACTTGGACCGAGCTCGTTAGCGTTTATGAGGAGTTCTTGTTTTCACCTGCAACGACATGATCCTCGAGGCTTATGCAGAGAAAGGCCTCACCAAGCATGCACTTCATGTGTTCGATAATATGGGCAAGTGTGGCCGAGTTCCGAGCTTGCGGTCTTGTTTCCGTAGCTTGCCAAAAATTGGGGTTTTGTTGAATCAAGTTAAGGAATTGAAGGTCGCAAGGAATTGTTTGGAGAGTGGTGCTCACTTCTCTACAATTTCATGAAGAATTATTTTAGGCTTAATTCAAGTGCCGGCGAGTTATTTTTTTGGGCCGATTTATGTGTTAGTTTTATTTCGATGAACTTGTATTTATGATTAAACTTAATCCCTCCTGAGGAAAAAAATTAAGCTTCATTATTTTAGATTGTATGTTACACTACTTTTACTTGTTTAAGCTATTTTCAAAGTGTATGTAAAAGTCAAGCTTCGTTTTTTTTAATTGAAATTCCAAAAATGGTTTTAATACTTTCAAATTAATTCCAATAAAGAAAAAAAAAACACTATTTCATATGCGTCCAAATTAATTCCAATAAAGAAAAAAATACTATTTTATCATACAATGTGTATTAATAGCATGGGTCCGAGGGATAGGGACAGCGAGAGAATCATGGAAGCTGTAACTTCAGTTACGATAATGTAACTTCAGTTACGATAATGTAACTTCGGTTACGATAATGTAACTCCGGTTACAAAACTTTAATTCCTATTAAATTAGTGTAACCACATTTACATTAGTGTAACTCTAATGATTGTGGTCATATTATTACATAATTGTGGTCATACTATTACATAACTATATATGACTAGAATTACGAAAGTGTAACTCCTATTACAAAAGTGTAACACCGGTTACGCTTATGTAACTTGAGTTACAAAAGTGTAACTTCAGTTACAAAAATTATTTTAATACTTCCAAATTAACTCCCAAAGCACTAAATTATTATTTGAACAAATATATTGAAATTGTAACTCCGGTTACAAAAGTGTAACTACAGTTACATAAGTGTAACTTCAGTTACGATAATGTAACTTCTGTTATGATAATGTAACTTCGGTTACAAAAGTGTAACTTCAGTTACAAAAATTTAATTCCAATTAAATTAGTGTAACCACATTTACATAAGTGTAAGTCTAATGATTGTTGTCATAGTATTACATACTTGTGGTCATACTATTACATAATTGTATGTCACTATTTTTTGACAATATTTCAATTTAAACTCTTTTTTGTAACTCAAATTATGTGAAATTATTGCTACACACCTTTAGATGGAGACTGAATTAATATAATTATGTAACATAAGTGTAACCATATATGACTAGAATTATGAAAGTGTAACTCCTGTTACAAAAGTGTAACACCGGTTACACTTATGTAACTTGAGTTACAAAAGTGTAACTTCAGTTACAAAAATTATTTTAATACTTCCAAATTAACTCCCAAAGCACTAAATTATTATTTGAACAAATATATTGAAATTGTAACTCCAGTTACGATAATGTAACTTCAGTTACGGTAATGTAACTTCGGTTACGATAATGTAACTTCGGTTACAAAACTTTAATTCCAATTAAATTAGTGTAACCACATTTACATTAGTGTAACTCTAATGATTGTGGTCATATTATTACATAATTGTGGTCATACTATTGCAACGATTTACACGTCAAAAGAGATGGTTTCTGGCGAAACCCCGATACCAAATAAGCAATTTCCCAAATATGTAACATAAGTGTAATTATATAACTAGAATTACGAAATTGTAACTCCAGTTACAAAAGTGTAACTCCGGTTACAAAAAATTAATGGAACTGAATCGATGATTTCATGGTTTGGATTTCTCGTTGGACTCTTTATCAAAACTGGAAAGCAATCTATCAATTTTCTTTCTTTATCGAGCATTCGAACATGGCAAGTTTGAATCTTTTTGTTATCGAGCAGATTCTTGGTATGATCCGAAAGTAAAATTGATGAAACTTCGTACGAATATGATGAACACTAGAAAAATTCATATATGAAAAATGTGATTGTTGGTTTATGACTTTGTAATTAGTGTTGGTAAGAAGGGCAGGTAGTTCTCGCCGATGATTAAGATGTTGTGGCCGGCTGCAATGACGGAGATTTGAGATTGTCTGGTAGAAAACCCACGATAAATATGCATATGTTGAAACTTGAACACTAAGCTCATAAAAAAAAAAATCAATTAGCCATGACTTGGCAGATAATCATATATATATATAAACTTGCAGAATAAATATTCTTAGTTTGTTTATTAAATAGCTCTCAGGAAAAAGAATAAGAAAGATCTCCATAGGGTTCGTCATGAAGAAAACAGAATATTCCAATGTCAAAATTTTCACTAAAAACCAAAAAAATCGAAGCTCGAAATCCAATTTTCAAACTATATTTCACCCTTGATTGGATTGCCGATCTTGAATCGTATCATGCTCAGATACTCAATTGCGAGGCGTTTGCTTGCTTCCCGAATCGCCATTGCCAGAGAATGGTGTACCAAGTTCACCCGTACCGCATCGGGAACCCGAACAGCTCGCCGTCCGCCTCCGCGAGCTCCGCCACCGAGATCTTCGGAACCTCGGGATCCTTCGCCGGAGCCTTCATCTGCTCCAGCACGCTCGCCGGCAGAGTCTCCGGAACCCTAAACAGAGATGCCTCCACGCCTTCGACGCCGTCCACGCCCTTCTTCATCCGGCGAGCCAAGCCCTCGACGTGTCCGTACACCGAGTAGAACACCACGAACACCTTCAGCTTCGCGATCGCCGGAGCTTCGGCGCCGGAATCCGTACATGGAGGTCGAACGGCTTCGTTGAAGAAGAAGGGTGATTGAAGGCTTCGTCGAATGGTGATAGAGAGATAGGAGGAAGATGAGGTTATTTTTGTCCATAAAACACCACTTGAGTACTTTAATTTTATCAAACCTTTGAGTAGTTTTTTAAAAACTTTATGACTAAATGAGTATTTTGCAAATGTATTAGCGTAGTGGCACAATTATTACTGTTTTAAAAATCGTTACTGATGAAAATTGGTGATTTAATTTTACCGGTTTATCGATAAATTTTTTCATAATTTTTTTACAAAATAATATTGACATTGATAGCGATCACGAAATAGAGTATAAAATAATTAAATATTATTTATAATATAATAAAATGGTATACAATAACATCGTTTATGTTTTTCATTTTCTTTTTTTCTTTTGTCTAATTGTGCATGAATTACCCCATACTCTCGTTTAAGACGTCTGACTATTCACTAAATTGTATAAAGCTTCATATCTTAACAATTTATTTCTTACAAATATATAAAAAAATCCTAACAAAATATATATTTAAAAAATTATAGAGAAGTTATAAAGTAATCTGAGAAAACCCAAATAAGACATAAATTATGAGACTGACGTGCCAAAGAAGCTTACCAAATAGGGTAGGGGTGTTTATTTGGGACCGGATACGAAATACAAAATATTTACGACACGATTTAAACGGGTCTGAGTCTATTATAAATAGATCAGGGTCCAACCGAGTCGAACACGGTTAACACGATTAAATAACGAGTAAACACGGCACGAACACGATTACACGGTGAGACCCTATTAGACACGATTAAAAAACAAAAAGCTACATTTTATGCATTTTATTTATGTTATTAAGTGTTTTAATACTTATTATATATGACCTTTATGTTTTTATTTTATTAATTACGTCGTACAATTGGTGAAAATAAAATTTTGCTAGTAAATTTTAAAATCTAGATGGGTCAAACGAGTATAAATTAAGTTAAGTGGGTATACATTGAATTAATTTATCATTTTAAATGATGAAAATAAAACTTTGCTAGTAAATTTTATTCATTGAGTTAAATGAGTATAAATTGAATTTATTTATTATTTTAAAATACTTTAATCTAGTAAATAGGTTAAACGGTTAGACACGATAAACACGGTATTTAAATGGGGCGAGTCTAGGTCTCATCTTCTAACACGATTAATAAATGAGGCGGGTATGCATAAAATAAGTAAAAAATGATAAAGACCCGACACGAAACAGGAATTGCCACCCCGAAAATAGGGGGACTATAATTGTAATATTTCATAATTTAGAAGCTAATTCACAATAATAGTGAATTTCAGGGGCTAAGTTTGAAAACCACCCAAAATAAGTTTTACCCAAATCAGATCGGCCAAACTTCCCTCGCAAATCCAAGCTCTCATCACCGTCGGCGAACTCGACGACGGCGTTTCTCTCAGCTCCGTTCGCCGGAGCACCGACATTTAAACGCCGAACCGCGATCGGTATTCTCCCTCCGTTCGACGCTGTTTTGATTTGGATTGGTTTCATGTTTTCAATCAAATTCAGTTCGTCTTTGGAAAGAAAATGGTATATCTCGAAGTTTGTCGTCACCATATTACTATGGAATCGTGTTAAAGATAATGAATGGTTCCATTACCAGTCGTCTTTTATCAATGAAGGATCAGAATGAGTGTAGTAATAGTGTGACGATGGTTTCGAACCAGGCTCAATAACCGCTATCCAGAACGGTAGGAAAGTGAGTTTCGAGATACGGTCTTGGCATCAGAAGATGGGGAAGAGAGGGAGGGCGTGCGTCGTCGTTTTGGGTGACATTGGTCGCAGCCCTCGGATGCAGTACCACGCGCTTTCCCTTGCACGTCAAGTATGCCACTTTTTTCTGTGATTTTGGCCTTTATAGATATATACTGCTGTTCATCGTGTTGGTTTTTGTGTAATGATTTGAGGGCTTCTTCCAGGCAGGTTTGGAGGTTGACATCGTCGCGTACGGAGGTGCCTGTTTGAAACTCAACCTATTTACAAAATACTCATACATTAAGTGAAATGTGAAATCAATTACGAGTATTACCTGGACCGTGTTCTTGATGGGGTCTAATTGTGTACATTGGCATCGATAAAAATATATCGAATGAAAAAGTGGTTGGAAAAACCAAATGTGGATTTCTGCTTTTCATGTTTCTATTTAGTTAGTCTTATATGCTTTCGGATCATTTTTCTTCAGTATTTCTTCAGCGTTCCTTCACAGCAGACACCTATAAATTCTGTGTGTGTTTTGTGCTTGGTTTGACTCTTTGTTGTCCCCATAGATACATGGTTGTTGATTTCTAATTGAAGCAGGATCTTTATAGTAGTGAACGTTATTACAGGTTCTGATCCCCATTCCGCTGTACTGGAGCACAAGTCTATTCATATAAACATAATGGTAGCGGGTGTTGACTTTTTAACTTGGTAAAGTAAGCGTAAGACATTAGTCTCGATTTTAAAGTCAACCTTTCACTTTGACATGCAGAAGCAGTGGCCTAATGTTCCACGCAGCTTACCCAAGATCCTCAGACCTTTTGTGCTTTTGCTTAAGGCGTTGATCCAGTTCCTCACGCTTCTGTGGTTTCTTTGTTTCAAGATAGCTATTCCTGATGTTTTTATTGTACAGGTCAGCTTTTATTTTTCGCTTCAAAGAAATTAGGTTACTCTTAAAAAAGGTCCCGATATTATGTCTCCATTTTTTTTTTTGCATATTTCTGAGATCTTCTCATTTTGTTTAAAGGTTAATTCGTGACTCGTAGTATCATAACCTATAAACTTTATTGCACTTAGCATTTTTATGGTTTGCCTTAGTTTTTTGTATGTTTGTTTGTTTTCTTCCTTTTGGTGGATTAAAGTTTAGAAATGGCTAGATTGGCAAATTTTTCTCAATAATCACTGTCTCTTTGTTGCTTGAATTCATCAAATTCTCAGTGCCTGCATCCATCGATACGCTTAAGTAGGTGTTTCACGTGCATGTATGTATGGCCATAAGTGAGCATATATACATTACACATACGTTTACGAACATAATCAATAAATGGCCATAAGTAGGCATATCTACTTTTCCCATGTGTATACGAACATAATCAATAATTTAATATATCTGTCAAGTAATTAATTAAGTATTGTTGCTTCTTTAAATTCCAACAATTTGATTAGTCGTTAATGAAGCTTTGTTGCTATGCAGAACCCACCTTCTGTTCCAACTTTAGTAGCTGTAAAATTGGCCAGTTGGCTAAGAGGTTCTGCATTTATCGTCGATTGGCACAATTTTGGATACACTTTATTGGCATTGTCCCTTGGAAGAAGTAGTCGACTTGTGTCGTTATACCGTTGGTAAATATCAGATTCCTCAATAAGTGGTTACAGAAACTATCTCTTGTTTTGTACTGTTTGTGACTCCGTGTTTAACACTAAGGTTTGAGACGTACTTTGGCAAGATGGCAAGTGGTTCTCTGTGTGTTACAAGGGCAATGCAACATGAATTGGCTCAAAATTGGTCTATCAAGTAAGGTGTTCATGTTCAACGCTTTAAATTTTTCATTTGCTTCGGAAAGTTTCATGATTAAATAGCATTTATCAAACTTACTTTGCAATTAAATAGTGCCTCAGTGCTGTACGATCAACCACCTGAGTTTTTTCATCCTGCTACACTTGAGGAAAAACACAAGGTATGTATCGTGTTTCTCTTCTAGACTTAAATTAACTTGACTTGTTTACTAAAACAAAATAATTATATGTGTAGCTCTTTTACCGTTTGGATAAAGATCTGAGCCAGCCTCAAGGGTTTCGGGATTGTGCCACCATAGGTAAATCTTGTAACTAATTCCTATTTGAGCCTTATATTTATTTTTTATTCTCGTTAGTGGTTCACGCATTGACAATAGAGATTTGCATTTGTATATCAAAGTCAAACTGTACACAAGTCCACAAAAAGAGAATACAACTTATTAAGAAAATTAATAATAATATATTTGTAGATCTAATATTTTGATAAGAACATTATAGAATAAATGGGAAGATTCAAGAATATCTAGAAAGGGAAAACAAAATATTAAACTAAATCAGATACTTTCAAATCATAATAGGGTAAATTTTAATCCTCTCGATTTGTCGACATATAATTTTGTAGGAAAGGGACTCTCAAGGGAAGGTCAAAATGATACTCTATTTAGCTTTCTTGAAGGCCAAGGCATTGTATTAAAACCCAACAGGCCAGCACTCATCGTTAGCAGCACTAGTTGGTAAGCTATCATTTCATAAATACTTAGCTCTAAATTTCACGCTTTATTTTATTTTTATCTTATAGTAAACTATATTATAATTCTTTTTTGCTTTGGCCTTTTTTATGTATGCAATCCGTGGCATCATGTTCATCGTTCTTCATGGACGTGATGGGTCAAATTTAAATACCCGTCTACAGAAAAAAATTGCGAGGAAATATAGAGGATTACATTTTTTATTTTATTATTGCTTATTGAGAATGGAATACGATAAAAAAAAATTCCTATAAATTAGGAAGTATTGAAATTACAGAATAGATCTAAACAATAGAACCTGGAAATAAATTTAAACAAATTCCTATAAAATTATTCGTAATATTCAATCCTAGCGTCAACAGAAGTCGATATATCCATTACTGAAGTTGGTGAAGTTTCTAATAAAGGGTTTGACTATTTCACAGGACTCCAGATGAAGATTTTGGAATTCTATTGGAAGCGGCTGTGATGTATGACAGGCGTGTTTCTGCGATTCTAGGCGAAGATGATTCTGTAGAGGAAGAGCTTCTCTGGAACGAAATTTCAAGTGGGAAGCAGTATCTATATCCTAGGCTGTTATTTGTCATAACAGGTAATATTTCTGTTATGTTTCTGTAGAAGAATCCTCAATCCCATATTGAATAGAAAATAATTTATATCATCAGATATAATAGGATTTATTTAGTTTGATACAATTCTAGAATTTATTGAATATTCTTATCAAGTCGAGAAATTTTAGAACATTATCGCCAATGTTAGATATTGACTCGCTAATGTTAGTTTTGAAATGTGCGGTTTAAAGAATGAGTCAATTACTGCGTCAATGGTTTTAGTTGTAGAGCTAGTGCCTAAGTCTTAGAAATTTTACTGCTTATTTGTTATTTTACTTGTGTATAAATATCCCGTTGTAAATATCAATCATAGAATAAATGAAAATAAGGAAATTCCTTCCCAAAAAAATCAGCAGTCAGAAATTTCACTAAGCTGTAATAGTATAGTGTAATAAACAAGTAAAATTATTCAAATTCCTTTCTGTTCTTTCAGGTTCTCAAATATTATATCTATATTTGTGTATCGTTATGTATTCTAGACAACCACTGAGGATTAATGAATGAATTACTTGTAGGTAAAGGACCAGATAAGCAAAAGTATGAAGAAAAGATAAAGAGGCTACGCCTTAAACGAGTTGCGTTTCGTACAATGTGGCTATCGGCTGAGGACTATCCTCTCCTCCTTGGTAGGTTTTTTATTCATATGTATACCCTAATGGATTGTCTTATGTATCATAAGAATAGTTTTTTTTTTAGATTTTTTTAACTGGAATAAATTGGCATATTAACAGGATCGGCAGATCTCGGTTTGTGCCTGCATACTTCTTCATCGGGACTAGACCTTCCCATGAAGGTAAATTTTAAGTTATTTGTATAAACTGATGGGGAAGGCATATTTTTTCTTTATTCGTAAGTAAATCAGAAACTTACCGTCCATATATTAAATTTAATCCGGAACTTATCCTTACTGTTAAGGGATTTGCATGAACCATGATCTTTAGCTACTCTAACTTCTCCAGGAGTAACACAAATCGGAATAAATAAATTTAATTAGTGCGGCTGAAAATAAAACTATTCTACATTAGGTATTGCATGAGAAGAAAATTCCATGCGTATATAGATGTAACTTGTTATTTAAGAAACCTCATTCTTTCAGCTTTTGTTGTAAGGTTGTGGACATGTTCGGTTGTGGACTGCCGGTTTGTGCCGTATCCTACTCATGGTAACCCTCGTTTTTCTTTGAACTTTTTCCATAGTTTAATTCTACTTATGTAATTTTAATTTTTATTCTCGTTCTTAGTATCAAGGAGCTAGTTAAAGTGGATAAAAACGGTCTTCTTTTTGCATCGTCATCAGAGCTAGCTGATCAACTTTTGGTAAGCTATTCTTCTTTATTGATAGATTTACCATGCGTCGAAAAATGAAAAATAATGTAATGCGCATATACATATTTGTGTTTCACATTCAGCATCACATGATTTTCATTAAGTGTGAAGTCTGGACTTGTACCGGGATTTTGATGATTTTTCCTTTCGGTCCTGGTCCTGGTTTATGAAATAACTAGTTTACCCAGTAATCGGGACTGTTAATTGCCAGCTTCAAACCGGGAAATACTGCTTTAATATGGGATTTTACAGGTTTATATATAAATAAAATATTAGTAAAACTATGTTTGAAAACAAAAATCAGAACCGGGAAGTCCCTAATCCGTTTGTATTAGTGTGAAGTTAATCCGTTTTGCACATTGCTTGTGCTCTCTCTTCATTTATAATGCTTGCGTATTTAATATATACATACTCTCTCATACACTTGCGTGTACGTATATACAGTATCTCTTCAAGGGTTTTCCGGATTTGAGCAATGCACTAAACTTGCTTAGAGATGGCGCCATGGAAACACAATCCTCGGCGAGGTGGGATGTGGAGTGGGAAGAAAACGCCAAGCCATTAATACTAGAGGTGATTCTGCTGGGAAATTCCAGACCCTAAAACGGCATGACCTTTGCCGTTATTTTTTTCTTCCCTTTTTTCTCGGTATAATTCAAAACTCACATTAGTAGTTTTATGTAACTAACTTGCAGGTCATATCGTGCAACACTTCTAGCTGAATATGACCGGTTAAACAAACGACCTATTTTACGAGATAGGGGTGGGGTTTTTTTTGGAAGGAAAGAAAGGAAGTGGATAGAAACAGAGAACTAAAAAAGGTGGAGGGGTCAAAAAGAAAATTGTTTGATGTTATATATGGACCTATGGGATTAAAAATAGAATTCTCCCATTAGCAGTGAAAAAGTAACTTATTTATGTCGGTTTTTTCTCTTTTTATGTCGTTTTGTTTAGGCAATGTTCGATTATTCGGAGTATTTGTCGTCTAGTTTATAATGTTGTAATAAAGTTTATTCTGATTTTTGTGTAAGTAAGTCGCTTCTAAGTTTATAATGTTAAAACTAATTCAAATGCCTTCGTTTACAAATGCCTTCAGATTTTTATTTTTTATTTTTACCCAGTATTTTTTAATCTTTATTTTGAATTACACTTATTCAACCCTCTTATACAGTTTGGTCCTTGAATGTGTTTCCAAAAGCAAAAAAAAAAAGAAACTACCCCTCAAATGCCACTTGAATACATAAGTGCAAATTGCTCCTTAAGTTTCTTTTTTTTTTTGTTTTTTTTTTTGCAGATTTTATTTTCTCTAAAAGTGTTTTTTTTCCTTCCACTCATGCGTACTTTTTTTTAAGAGTTGAGGCTTTAAAGTGAAAGAAGAAAACGGTAAATGAAAAACATAAGATAAAACAATCAATCTGCAATTAAATTAAGGGTGAATGAGGCAAATGCCCATTTATGGTTCAAGGTTTCAAAAAAATGCCTATTTCTAAATATGGTAAACATAACCACCTTTAAATTGAAATGTGGACTAAATTGCCCTTCTAATATCATGATTAATTATTATAATTCGTTTTATTTTTTTAATTAAATTTTAAAAAACTTCCTTAAATGTAGCAAAAAGAGAAACTAATCTCCCCTATTAATTAATAATATCTTGGATAATATTTTACAAATCACGTTGACCATTAAATATGAATATGTTTTTCCCTATTAATTAGTTTACAATTTATTTAAATTTTTAGTTTTTATTCCGCCATTTAAAAAAAAAATCAAATCGATTGTTATTTCGTCATTTTTAGCTACTATTTAGAATTCGTATTTTTTCCTATTTATAAGGATTATAACGTTTATATATGTTAATAAAATTTTCAAAATCAATTAAAATTTTTCAAACATTATATATCGATATATTTAAACTGTAAATATATATACAAAATTTAAACTGTAAATATATATATAATCGATATATTTAAACTGTAAATATATATACAAAATTTAAACTGTAAATAGATATGCGAAATTTAAACCGTAAATATAACCACAAAATATATATAAACTGTAAATATATATACGAAATTTAAAGTGTAAATATGATTACAAAGCTGTAAATATACATTTCAATACCAAAACTGTAAATATATATATCGATATATATACCAATACCAAACGTATATTTAAACTGTAAATATATATACGAAAATTTTATTAACCTGTAAAAACTGCATATATTTTTACGAAAAATATTACCACTGCAAAATCATGTAAAACCCCTACAAAATTGTGTAAATCCATTTACACAATTTTTTAAATGCATTTACAAATCGTGTAAATCCTTTACAATTTCGTGTAAATTCATTTAACACTCCAAGAAATATTCCACTCCAAGATCTTGTAAAACGATTTACAAAAATAAAAAATCTTACCGTGTTTGATCCGGCGACCGAGAGACGGCGAACAAAATGAGAATGACGGAGGGCGACCGCGACGGAGAGTGATGTAGGAAGGATGCGTGACGGAGGACGACCGCGACGAAGAGCGACAAAGGAAGGAGGCACGACGAAGGGCGACGGATGAACGAGGCGCGACGGAGGGCGACCGCGACGAAGGCCACGGTCGCCGACTCGGCCGCCGAAGCCACACCCGAAGGAGAGAAAGAGAGAGAGTTAGAGAGAGAGGGAGAATAGAGCAGACTTGTGAGAGAGGGAGGGATGGGAGAAGAGAGAGAAGCGTGAGAGAGAAAGAGGGAAAGAGGAAAAAAAAGATTTAATTTTGAGTCAAAGTAACAAAATTAAATGATAATCTAATTAATAGGGAAAGTTTTCAACCAAAATTTTAGGATAAATTAATTTCGAAAATTAAAATATATAATAAATAATTAAATACGAAAATAAATAAATATAATTAAATCCAGGGTTAATATGGTCCAAAATATTTTTAAAATGAATATAAATGAATTGTTTGAAAGTATGGGCATTTCCCTCAAACTTTAGGTGTTTTTTGGGCATTTCATGGGTTTTCTTTTAAATTAAAGTCTGAGGCGGAAAGTACTCCATTTTAAAATTTCAGACCAACTTTGCACCTCTGCACATAATTTGAGGACTTCAGCCGCTAAATACTCTTCCAAATCCACACACATTCGACTGTAATGTTCGGGCTTCGGGCAGAACAATCATCCCCACCCGACTCGCTTTCCCGACCCGAACCGGAAAACGAGCTCATCCAGTACCCGCCTCGGCTCAGTTTTCAAATTAATCAGACGAGAGCTGTGTCGGAGAGGAAGAAGATGATCCTGAGAACTCCGGCGCCGAAGAGGCCTCGGCCGTCGTTCGCCGACGCCGGAGCTCCGACCAGTCCCGAGGCGGAGCGACCCCTCGTCATCTACGAGGACCCTCCCTCCGCCGGTGGAGCCACCCCGGCCCAGCTCCAATCGTCCTCCTCCGACCACATGCTCTGCACCTATCAGTGTCGTCAAATGGTCCCTCTCTCTCTCTCTAGAGCTCGATTGCGTTGCCTGATTCATGATTTTGAACCTGTTTTGGTTTTGTATGTTCTAGGTTAAGTCGGATTTTCTGGACGCTTTGAGCACCGCGGAGAGGGAGAGTCGCGATTACCGGGCCAAGTTCGAGGCATTGAATGAGAAATTCAGCAAAGTTGGTTCGTTTTCGCAACCAATGGTTACTAGAAATGGCCCTATTTGGTTTTCTGTTTCTGCAATTTGAGCGTAAAATCACGCTCGGTGTCGATTTCGTAGTTTGCAATAACTCATTTTGGTTTGAAAGAATTTCTTTTTGGTTCTTATGTGCATGGATTTCAAAATCGTTTGAGGTGTAGCCTCGAGGTGCGTGCATCCGACCCACAACGCCCCGAGGCTTTGAAGACCTTGGTTATATGATTTAGCATTTTTTTTTTGGTTGCGTGTGCATTGTCTAATTTGAGTACAACTTTTGCAGAAGCTGAGAGGCAAAACTATTTGGATAAGTTCCTATGCTCGGAACAAGAACTTGCGGCTGCACGAGGGAGAGAACAAGCGCTGCAAGAACAGCTTTTGAAGGAGGTTCATGATTCTCAAGAACGTTTCAAAAAGCAGTTAATGTCATATAATGAACTCGAGGTGGTTGTTAAGTTTATCGCGCGTTTCACGTAGCATAATTTGTTCTCTGTATTTTATCTCATCAAAGTCATATTTAATTATCGACCCATATAGGTAAAGTTTAAAGGTGAGTTGACCCTTCGCACGAAAGCTGAGTCCTCAGCTGCTTCGGCTGAAGAGGAAGTCGGTGTTCTGAATGGAAAACTTACCCAGCTTTCTAAAAGCATGGAAAGGGAGAAACAATCTCTTAGTAGCGAGCTTGAACAGCTGAAAAGAGACTCAGAATTTTCACTTTCAAGAATGAACACTGATGTGAGTTTTTCAACTTAGTTGCGTTCTCAAATGCATAAAGGATGTATAACTATTGATATTTTCTATGCAGCTTGAGCGAATGGAGTTTAAAGCTAGCAATGCTGAGGAGGAATCGGCACTGCTTAAGGAGCAGTTGGAAGATTCACAGAGGCAATTGAAGGAGGTTTATTGCTCACATTTATGATTTTATATTATATGTATCTTGTTCCTCAAAAACTTGTTCTAGTTCCGGTTCTGAATTGAAGCCGAGATCTGAATTAATCAAAGCATCACTTTTTCCCCAGTGTTTGAATCTGAAGAGTGAACTAGAGAAGAAAATATCGAGTTTCACTTTTCCAGAAGCTTCTCATTCGGAGACAGATGTCCTGCTAAAACATATGCAAGAAGAGCTCAAAAACTATGTAAGTTTGTGATGTTTCTAATACTATACTCACCCGTGACTAATAATTGGCATTTCTGAGGTAGTAACTGTTGTATTTACATGTTCAAATAGTATTTTGAGATATTATAGTTGGTGCATTATCCAAGATAACTCTAAACCAACAGATTTTTCTGGTCAGAATCTGCCATTAAATGAAGACTTTTTGAACTCCTTGGAGCTTAGAATTTAGCTTAATGACATGGAGAAGAATGCCAAGCTCATGACTTCATTATGCGTATATATATATATATCCAATTATATGGTCCAAAACATAATTACTGTAGCAGAATTTTTCGTAGTCTTTAAGTTTGGCTGTTTTTTAAAACCAAATGTGTACGAATGCCATTTATTACGATTTCTCATTTCCAATTAGTCCCCTGGAATTGAGTTTATTGTGATACCGTAATGTAAAACTATGACACAAAATAGTTTACTGCTTTTCTTTTTCCTGGGGAATTTATATTTTGTTCCTGAAATGATTATTTTTGCTGCTCCATCCATGCTAGTCAAGTAGAAATGAGACTGCATTGTAGTCAGTTTTTCTTTTTCAAACATATTACTTTCAAGAGGATATAATGTATGATCATCTGTTTTTTTTTTTCTTAATCTAAGACTTTGTTGAGTATTAGTTGTTCTTGTAGTCTAATATGTCTGTTTGCGTGGTCATTAGGAGGCTGAAGTGAGAGAAGCTAGGAAGCTAAGATCATCTCATGAAAACGTCGAGTTATTGAAAGAAAAGGTTTTGGAAGAAAAAAGTCGAAGGGAGAGGGCAGAGATGGAATTATCTAAATTACAAGAGATTCAGCTAAATATGAGGAAGGTTGAAGATGAATTGTCATCTTGGAAGTTATTGATCAATGAAATCCCTGGAGTGTCACGTTCTGAGGACATACCGGTGAAATTTGCTGCTTTACAGAGGTATGTGCTGCTCATAAATACCAGACCTACCTTTTTACTTTGCATATTTCATTTATTAGTCTTTTGTACGGAAGTTTTCTCGGCAGCTTCTAGTTTAAAGTTATAAATATATTGAGAGATCCTCTTCTTCGCTCAATCTCGTTGCTACACTCCCTCGTCAAGATATTGATTATTAGAAGTCAATGTAATTTAGATGGTGATAAGTAGGTTTATCTTATGTATATTAAAATATTTTCTTTGGTTCAGAGAGGTTATTGAAAACACAAAGAAAGTTGGTGAGGTTAACACTCGCTTGAAGCAATTGGAAGTGACTTTGGATTGTGCTCAAATGGATAAGAGAAAAATTGAAGCCGAGTTGTCTTTGGCCAAAGAAAAGGCAGAGGTATCAAAATCAGAGGTCAAGCAAATTCAGATGATGGTAAAATCTTCATCTCCGCATCACTCATCTATGAAACCCAAAAAATAAAACAAAATGAAAATCGTCATTAATGGACTTAAAATTGATTTTATCTTAAGTTATTCAGATAGTTAACACCAATGATATGACTCAAGAATATATATATATATATATATATATATATAGATAATAGAAATGTCTCTTGATCCTTTCCTATTAATCCTTGTATAGTAATTTATTTTGGATTTTCAATGAGGTTGTATAGGGCATGGAAAATGGTTTAAATGGGAGATTTTTTTGGACTTGTTTTGTAAATGAAGGGCTAAAATGGAATGTCTATTAAATTTATGGAAATAAAATTGAAAATTGCCATCATTTGTAGAAACCCTCTCTTTCTCCCATCTTTTTGTGTTTGTACATTTTTATCCTGATCGAATTTGGAATAACTTGGAATTCAAAATCTTCAGTGTTGCATTGATTTATTAATTTCTTTAGTTGTTTAATAGAAGTTTATGGAAAATTGCAGCTTTCAATGGTCTCTGCGGAAAGAGATAACCTGAAAAATGCTGTAAACGAGTTGAGGAAATTTAAGACCAGTGATTCAGGACAGGAAGCAAATGGAACTGGAGCGCTTGTGCAGGTTTTTGCTTTACCTATATATATGTATCACCTGTCTCTCGTACCATGCAATTGGTGTATTTATTCTTTTTCTTGTAATTTATTTTTCGCTGCAGGAGCTTGAACTATCTCTTGCAAAAAAAGAGGGCTACATTAAAGAGTTGGAGACAAGTATAAATGAGCAAAAAGAAGCCACACATCGTCAATACGAAGAAGTGAAATTGCTTAATGAGCGGCTAAATAGTGAAGCTAGACGAGTAAAATCACTAGAGAGGGAGAACGATAGGCTGGGCTCGGAGATCTCTTTGCTGGAGTCTAAGGTACGTGTGATTTTTGGAGATTGTGATGGATCCCGGATTTCCAAACTTCAGAAATAAATTGCAAAAACTCGCAAACTTATAAAAGAGAAGATGGAGAACGGTAATTCACCGAGGTAATGAATTACCAGTGATTTTATTGAATGAATGAGAAACAATGGCGCGAATCCTTCGAGAGTGTGGCCGTCACTCTTCGTGGAGCTCTCAGGAATTCGACCAAACAAAGCACAAAAGAAAACCTAACCTACTCGACCAGGTCTAATAGAAGTGACAACACGTCACTTATTATCTTTCCAAACTAATCAATTAAGATGCAGAAACTAAACCAACGGCAGAAAATAAATAAAAGCCCTAAACACAGCAGTTTGCTTCCAAACTAAAACAAACGACAGGTCCATCAGATTGATAGAACAGTTTCGGTTTGATCTTCTCAGTGAAATAACAAATGTTTAGATAGTGGGATATTAACAGCTAATCTCCTACAATTATGCAGACTCAACCACTAATTTCATTAGGTTTTGCTACTAATAATTGACCGATATTTTAGTAAGTTTGTTTATTTTTTCTTCCTTTACTCTTGAAGCTGGGTCATGGTGATTTTTCTGCTGCAAATACCAAAGTCTTGCGCATGGTGAATACACTAACGGTTGATAATGAGGCAAAACAAACCATAGAGGCATTGAGAACTGAGCTACAGAAGACAAAAGAGAAGTTAGAAGCCGTTGAAGAATTAAAAAGTCAATCGGGTTAGTGATGTGCTTGACTGAGAAGTCTATCTTGTCCGCTTCTCGTTTGTGCTTTTAATGAGGTTTCTATTATTTTTTTCCCTTCTTTTGCACCCTTCTTGTTATTCGAGAAAATTTCTAATTGCTTTTGTCAGTTCATTACTCACTGACTTTAATGAACTTGTTTTGATCACTTTATTAAATCTGTTAAACTCTACAGGTGACTCTGGGAAATTGGTGGATTCATACATTTCTGGAAAGATAGTCCAATTAAAAGAACAAATTGCGACTCTCGAAAAACGTGAAGAAAGGTTTTGTTCTGAAAATGGATTAACGAATAGCGATTATTGCATTTTTAGTTATGAACACATTTCGGATCTGCTGAGACATTTGAATTTCCCGTTAAACAGGTACAAGATCGTTTTTGCTGACAGAATTTCAGTGTTCAGGAGAGCATGTTGTGAACTATTTGGTTACAAGGTAATATATTTGGAATATTTCATTCATACTCGTACAACCATGTTAATTTCAGTCACCATTAATATTATTCTCAATTAATTTTATGATCTAATATTTGACTGGTCAGATTGTAATGGATGAGCAACAGCGTCCCAATGGAATTCCTGTAACACGATTTACGCTTCTATCCATTTATGCTCAAAATGATGACGAGAAGCTTGAATTTGAGTATGAATCGGGTAATACAAATATCATGGTAAGGCTCACTATATATTACAATGTGTATAGATTGGACGCGTAATGTTGGTGGGATCAGTAAATATTAGAGTTATTGACAATAATGCCCTTAGTGCAGCTTGCCCCCTGAACTTTAGGACACTAGCCCATTGCTTCTCACTCTTAAAAAATGAGTAAAATGTTAACTTGTGCTCACCACATGATTTACTCAAAAAGATTTTTGTCAATTAGTTACTAGGGAGATCAATATATTAGATTATAGAACTTTGTGAACCGATTAGTGAATCTATTTATTTAAATCCGGTTTATAATGAAAGTCCCTCAAACAAATATTTTGTCGAGCGCAAGTTAAAACTTTTCGTAATTTTTTTTTTTTTTAAAGTATAGGGGGAAGGAATGCTATCAAAACCTAAGTTCACGGGGAAAATTTAAATAACTAGTTTGAAATGATATTGATTTAATTGTTATTATCGTTTTAAAGTTTTATTTATTGGTGGATTGAGTAAATATTACTACTTGAGTGTCAACTTTGGAATGATATTGTAACAAGTTAATCAGCTATTGTTGACTTATCTGACAGGTTAACAGTTATACCTCTCAGCCTGACATATCTCGCCAGGTATCTATTATTATACTTCATGATTTTTTCTCATATATATACAGTAGAACCTCTATAAATTAATACTGTTGGGATCGGGAAAAAATATTATCTTATCAGATTATTAATTAACATATAAATTAATAATTTATTAATTTATACATTAATGAAGAAAAAAAATATTAATGAGCTAAACTATATAAACATCTTTATTAACAAAAAGTTATTTTAATTTATTATATCTAGAATATTAAAATATCAATATTAAGAATATCAAGAGAGACTATTATGATTTAAAAATATTTTATTAGAGTACCAAAGTCAGAAATATTAAAGAGCGCAATGAAGTTCAAGAAGACATTAATTTTTAATAAGAAACTATAGAATCATATTTTAAGAAGACTACATGATTATGATTAGTGATGTATTGTTATCTTTTATTTAATGTGATTTCATAGTTATTTATGTTATATTATATTTACAGTGACTTTATAACTATTTATGTAATTTTTATATTGAGTTATTAATTTATATATCACTTGGGACCTATATACTTTCTAAAAAAATATTATCTTATAAATTTAGCGAATTATAAATTTAGCTAGTTAGGCCCGAGTTCAGGACTGGACAAATATATTATTTATTCGCTACTATTAATTTATCGAGTATTAATTTATAGAGGTTCTACTGTATATATATATATATTTATATATAATATGATGATAGAAATTTTCCAAATCGGCTTCATGCTTTTTATTTTTATTTTATTTTATTTTAATTAAGAGTAGCGAATCACCCCCTATCCTAAATTAATTTGTGTAATCATCTAAGAGTAATATCGTATTGAAATAAGATAGTTGAAACTTACAATCATAAAAAAGATATATATCCGGAAATAGGTAGATTATTCATTTATTAGAAACAAAATTTTATTGATAGAAGAAATTAGATTGCGGAGAGAGAGGATGGTTTAAGATTAGCCGGCCCACTGGGTAGGATATTTATGTTAACATAGGGACGTGCAAAACCATATGGTTTAGGTAATGTTTTCCTCGAAATCGGATATTTATTTATCTTTTTCATAAAAATCCTTATGAAAGTTTGAAATGTAGTTTACTGGTTAAGTTGATAGTCTTTAGTTCATATACAAATATGGCTAATGACACGAATTCGATTGAATGAGATCATAAATTGACGAGTCTTGTCTCGCAGGCTGATATATTCATTAAAAGGATGAATTCGATTCCAGCTTTCACTGCCAACTTGACAATCGAGTCTTTCAATAGGAGAACATTGTCCTAGACCAAGTCGTGTGCCTGTCAGAATCGGGTTTCCGAATCGCGAGAACTGTTTGATCCTCTGGCTTTTGCTATCTGTAAGTTTTCACGATAAAGAGAATGGACTATTTGGCTATCGAGTCTTTCTTTGTGAAAACATGCTTAATGTAATGGCACAAGGACTTGTATTTGAGAAAAATTGAATATATAAGAGTGATATATATACCTATATATATGTACTTATCTTCTATATTCTCTCTCATCTCTAGATTTGTTTTGTCACATAAATGTTGTTATATTTCATCAAATAATTACAAGCTAAATTGGTCAATTTAGCCTAAGCTATAGATCTCTATTTTGTTAAACATAGCAATTTGTTCTAGAAATGAAGAAATTATGACAAAAATACTAAAAGTACGCGCAACAGAAATATGTCAACCGAAACCGCCGGTTATTTGAAGTGAGGAAAAAAAAATATTAAGAACAAATTTCTTAAAATAAAAAGTAAAGAGTGTCATATAAACCAAGTCCGACTCTACTCTTCTCATGGTTGTTTACTTACAGAATGTTAAAACCCAAGCCCAACTCTACTCGAGCTTATTCTCATGGAATAAAAAGTAAAGAGTGATTTGTGGCATAAATATTCAATGTTAGAACTATTGGACATGCATATTTCCAATGTTTGTTTTGCCCGCAAAACAAACACTGATAATATGTTATCCCAAAGGTCAACATTGGGTTTATATGCTGCTAATTGAGTAGTTTGGCCGGGCAAAAGGGTTCAAATACTAGGCTAATTTCTAAAATGATATGATGAATCTCAAGTTGCTATAGAATTGAGCTCCAACACTATTATGATGTAATTATTATCATTATGAGTCTGATCCTTTTTGGGTGAAGTTGGTGAGACACAATTTGGTTCCCTCAACTCCTGATCACTGTGTGATGCTCATTTGAAAGCAAAAACATAAAAAAATTAAAAAAAAATAAGCTTTGAAGAAGAAAACAAAAAGTGGTACTCAATGGGCCAACATCTCGATGAGTGAAGAGGCTTCAAATTGGAACATTCGGAATAATATGCTTATGTAAATTCCAAATTCCATAATGCACCCACTAAAGAGGACAATAAACAACTTCTCTTTTTCTCGTTTAAATATACAAATATTTATAAGGCATAAGTTGCTAAAGAGATGGATATCATATGGGTACCTTGCATTAAACAATATAATTTTCCACGATGAAAAATAAATCAAAATCTTTCTTCATATAAAGGGTGTTTTCTTAACAGATAGTCGCCTTGTTTTTCAATTTTGGAACAATTTTTTGTTTGTTTGTTAATCCTCATAGTTAATAGAAGAAATTTTAAGTAAAAAATTTCTCACTCGATATGATCATATTCTTAGGTTCTGCAAAGATTCCAAGACATGTTGGAGACATGTCTCAATGAGAAAAGCCATATGATTTGACAATATATATGAAGAAGAATGATAGATTGCAAAGAAAGAATACATCTTTTAGCTTCTTTATATTTTTAATTTCCTTCTGACTTTACTCTAATGGTTTTCATTGTGCTTTTACACATTCTTTACGTCTAGTTGCTCCCAATTGATCAACCTTCTTGCCTAGCCTTTAATGATTATATATATATATATATATATATATATATATATATATATATATATATATATATATATATATACACTAGGACGAAGCACTTATTAGGTCTCACCTTTCTATTGCCGAGAATGATGTAGAGATTGATCCGAATATGCTCATGTCATCAACTAGAGACATCGTTTCACAAATCACTTGATTTTATTTTATGGGTCTTTTTTTTTTTTTTTGGAGAATAGACGGTTTTCATTTAGATTCATACATTTTTGGAATAGTGTTCTGTTTCTTGGCATGAAAGTATTGGAGAGTATGTTTTTAATGAAAGTTTAGCAAATTTTAAATTTATATAGGAAAATTTGTTTGTTTTTTTTTTTTTTTATACCCTCAATTTCAATAACAGCTAAAGTATACTCTCAAAGTTTATTTTCTTTTTCTTTATATACCCTTTAATAATATAATTTTAAGAAATTCAAAATTACTCCTTCTTAACAATTTTTTTTTTAATTTTTTATATTTCGTCTACTTTCATTTTTCATGGCGTTCACATTAGAAAATAATTAGCATAAAATATGCTTCATGTACTCACTCTGAACCAACTAATTTGGTTTGAAGATATGAAGTTGTGATACGATCACTCAAACTAACAATAGTAATTAAAAAAACGTGGAAACAAAAAGTATCCCGGTACTTTCTCTCTTATGATAGTAAAATCACCAAAATGAAAGGGTGAGAACTTTGACTCTCGTGCTAGTTCCAGCCTGAAAACCGGCCGAGTCGGTTCCAATTTTTTTTTAAATTGAAAAGAAAGGCTATGTCTCTTCAAGGCTCAATTTCTAGTTTTGATTTTTTTTAAAACCAAAAGTGGGACCGGCCCCGGTTGTAGAAAGCTCAGAAAATCCATGGCCGGGCCAAAAAAAAAGAGAGGCTAAAAAGCCCGTTATCTGGCCTATCACTTGTATTGGTCTCCCTAAATATTCCTGGACCTGGTTGGCAACAAAACACTATATTATTGCAAAAGCTTATTAAAGATGAGCTATATATTTGAAATTAGTCAAAATAAGCGATCTATTATTGACCACTTTTGACACATTAATTATTGATCAACAAAACAAAACATTATATTACTGCAAAAGCTTATTGAAGAATGTATTAGCCTCCATTGCAAAGAGGATTCAAGTCAAGACAATCACCTATGATCGTCTACAAAAAAGTCTAAACTGATCATTAATCAACAAAATAAAAGTCGTATTCTGAAGCTTATGTTGTAACATTCAAGTGTTCTTCCTTTGTGTTTATACAATTTCTGTTGTAATTATTGTATTTGAAATATAATGCTCCGCAAAAGTAGGTTATTGTAGCTTTTGTCGTTTCCATATTATGTATATTTTTTATGATTTTTTTTTTCGTATTTCGTAGTTTAAAAATTCCTAAAGCAAAAAATTTCGGTGTACTTCGGCCCATGATATTATGTCACAGTTCTGATCTCTATGCATAAAAAATGGTTGAAAATAATTGTGTACATCACATGACATGTTTAAGAGTATTTATGATCAATATTAGTATTTTTATTCAATTTTAATAGTATTTTGATCAAGAGTAAAGCCTTTTCAGAGCTTACTCTTAATCACCTAGTTTATTGATTTTTAACTTATTGATCAAAATACCTTTATATATTGCGTATAGATGAACTTTTTTTTTTTGTCGTTTTAGCGCGTAATGGACGATAATTTTTGTTAAAAAAAAATTGCTATAAGAAATTAAAGTTGGACGTAAATGCGCTATAATAACAAGCCATTTGAAATAGCATTGCCAACGATTACTCATTTATTAAAAGTAACATAACTTGATATTGGATAATCAAATTTTGAAGATTTTAGCATAATCAACATAAGGATAAAGCTTAGGCATGATAAATAAAGTCAAATGGTTTGACAATGTTTCATCTTTTTCCATATAAAAATGGAAAATGACCCCATTTTTATTTTTATTTTTTTTACCATGTTGAGTGGAAAGCCACAATAATGGGCAAACACAAACAAAAGTAATGGTCGCAAACATAAAATAATGACCAACGAACGTGGAAATCTGATTATAAATCTATTGTGTTGGGATCATCATTCATCATATATATATATATATATATATATATATATATGTAATTAGTACTCCCTAGCCACCAACGTGCTCTATCAACCTGTAAAAATGGACAAACATGAAAATTTCAGTGACCCATTTAATTGGAGCACATAATTAGATATATACACAGGTGCGGATCCAAACTTCTTTTGGAGGTGGCTGGTGTCACCCCGACTCTTCAAGAGAGAGAAAAAAAATTCTATGTGTATATTAATTATTTACTTACAAAAATATTTTAAATTATCGAGTTCGATGCCATTGAAGAGAACTAAAGACACTATGAATCTGTTTGTGAACCAAGATTTAACAAAAGAAGAAGGGTAGTGAGTCCATTTTCTATTTTATATTGGGCTCATTTTTTTTCTTCTATATAGTTGTAGATAACTACTATTTATTTTTAATATGTCGTTCGTCACTCCCGTAGTTATTTCATGGGTCCCTCCTTATATACACACAAAACAATATAACTAGTTTATGATAAGCACGTACAAAAACAAGAAAAAATTGCCGCAAAAAAGTTGAATTATTTCCATCTAAAATGAAAGTCTTAGAAACAAAACTTGCTTAAATGTCAGCGGGATATATATATATATAATAAACATATATATATATATATATATTATATCATCCATCGATATATGGAGGTAATCATTAGCATTTGGAAAATTTTGCGCACAAGATAAAGATGATGAAAAAGATCACTTTCCTTTAAAAATGGGTGACAAAAGGTTCGTTTTATCGTTTTTTTAATTTTTTTTTTTATATCAATAAAACATTAGAAAATACATATAATGCATGACTAGGGTACAGTTTTGTCGTACATTTTATTCAAGTACAACGATTCGTATTTCGTTCAAGGTTTAACTATTGAACGTGTACAGAAAAGTTCTTTCTACTTTAGCCATATATATATGGTCGGAGCTTAGAGCTGTGATACGCGACTCGTCGCGATGGAAGTCGCCAAAATCGCGAGATGGGGCGTCGCGACGGGTCGCGACCGGCGGCGTCGCGAGAAATCGCGACCAGCGCGAGATATTCGGGTTTCTTCACTTTTTCTACTTTGTGGCATATGTATCTAGTTTTTTTCAGTGTTTAACTTAGTTAGTTTTTACCCGAATTTTATTATCAAACTTTATCAATAATTTCAAAACTATATTTACATATTTTTATTATTTATAATAATTATTTGTAATTAATTTATTTCAAAATTAATATTTAAATATGTTATAATTATTATTTTGTAACATATTAATAAGTTTGATTTATATGTTCGTTTTTAATTTGTAACATATGTTAATAAATATTAATTTGTAACATATTAATAATTTGAACAAATTTAATCAACAAATATATAATTAAATACGATAAGACGAGATATTAAAAAAAAGAAGTTGTATTATTCATTGTGAATATTACAATAAGGTGGAAGAGAGCTGTAAATATTCAGTGTAAATATTACAAGATGCCTCACTAAAACCTCTCTTGTAAAACCCTCCTTAGGGACATAAAACCAAGAGAGGAAAGAGCACATCATTACTCGGGGAACATTGCGTTGAACCTTTCCGTCATTAACTCCAGGTCGCTTGGTTAGGAGCGTTCGGCAATCACGGGGGGGGGGGGGGGGGGGGGGGGGGGGGTTGAACAACAAATCATTCAACACCACAATCTGCTCGACGTGTGTGTTGGTGGTTGACGCCCGCCGGTCGTTGATGAGATATTGAGCCGTACTAAAAACGCTCTCCGAAGCAACGCTGGAAATGGGGATGGCCAGTATATCCCTCGCCATTCTTGCCAATAGCGGAAATCTGTCCCGTTGAATCTTCCACCACCTTATCACATCGAACTCGTCGGATTCTTTGTCGAAAAGCAGGCCGTAGTAGCGCTTCAATTCTGCCGGTTGGCCGTCCGTGTCACCCGCCAACAGCGTAGTGGATTCCCCGCGACTTACCCGTTGCTTGAGTCTCCGGCTGAAGTCTAATCCCGCCTTGGTTGGGCTTGCCATCACTGCCCTTTGCTCCTCCTGTGCGTTGAATTGAGGGAACCGTTTGTTGTATTCACTGTACAATTCATAAAAAGCTTCGTTAACAACATTAACATAATTACGATAATCCACCCCTATGTTTTCTCCGATCGCTATCATCATTGGCCCATATGCATCCGAAAGACGATGGTCTAGAATAGCACCGAAGCAAAACAAAAACGGGGGTGGATCCCAATAAGACTTGAATTTTGAAACCATAGACTCAATAAGCGGCGAAATAATAGGGTCGTTTTCGTTTGAAAGCACACGAAATTTGATAAAGACCCGAAAGACCATGATTCAAAGAAGGTTTATTTTGGTTAGAAAAATTTAAAGTAACAGCATAAAAAGGTTTGAGGAAAGCGAGGAATTTCTTCACGGTAGCCCATTCCGCCTCCGTGATCCGCGCCTCCGGAGGGAGTTCCTGTCCGAGGAAATGGTCCAAAGGAAGCCTCTGTCTACACACAACTGAAATCATTAAATACGTAGAGTTCCATCGCGTATTATTATCTAAACCAAACCTATTAGCTTTATGATTGTGGTCTGTACAAAATCGTCTCCACCTATTGGTGGTTTGAGGATGCCGGATCCAATCAACAATGCCGCGTAATTTTTCAACATGGTGTGCAATATGTCCCTCGCCCGATCGTGCAATTAAATTAATTATGTGACAAGCACACCGTTGATGTAAAATATTTCGAAACGGAGAAGCGGGCAACATTGTTTCCAAGATCATAATCGCGGCGTTGTTGCTTGAGGCATTATCTAAGGTAATGGAAATTACACGATTTTGTAAACCCCAATCACCAAATAATTCAAATAATTTCTCGGCTATGTTTTTTCCGGTATGGCGACACTCAAAAGGCGATAAGTTTAAAAGTCGTTGACATGGATTCCATTCATCGTCGACGTAATGGGCGGTCAAACTCATGTAATCGTTTAAACTTGGACCGCTCCAGTAGTCAGTGGTAAAAGCAACGTTTATGTTAGACATTTTGAAAAAATCGACTAAAAGATTTTTTTGCAAATCATAAGCGGTTTCCATGTCCCCGGTATAAGTGGTACGAGAAAACTGCTGGTACGTCGGATTAATCCTTCGCATATATCGTGTATGGTTGGGATTTTTGACAAAACTCAGCGGAACGCCCGTAGAAAGAATCCATTCGAGTGTCCATTTCCGTAAATTCACAGCAGAAAGAGCAGTTACCTGTGCTGTGTTTACCTCATCAAGCTCCCCGGTTGGGAAGCACACATTAGCGTGTCGGTTTAAGTATCCGGTTCCCCGCTCCCCCATTCCGTCTAGAACTGTCCCGCACTTTTTGCATGTGGCATGTTTAACACGCTCGCCTCGCTCGTTGATGTGCCGATCTTCATCAAAAAATTTCCACACCGCAGCCGTGTTTGGCCGACCCCACGCCAAGCCGTGAGGATTTAGTCTATTAAAACAAAAGGAAAATCACAAATTTAAATGTCATAAAGTTTATTATTAATCATATAGATTTAATTAAAAGTTAAATAAAAAAGTTAACAAAATTAAAATGGTATTTCTTATGTGTGAAAATAATTATCAAACTCTTTTGGATGGAACTCCCCGAGGTTCCACGGCCAGCACGTCGAGGACGTTGGACGGAGCCTTCGCCGGTTTCGTTGTGGGAGAGTGGAGAACCATCGTGGTACGAGCCAACAACAGAGGAATGATGCGGAGTCGGAAGGTCCTCCTCCTCGGCAAGATCGCGTCTTTGAGGCGGTTCCTCCGGCGGTTGAAGTGGGCCCTCCCTGCGCTCGTCGGCGGGTCCTGCATGAAACAAGAGTTCAAAAAATGGATCGGTGGTTCCTGTCTTCCTACATCGACGTAGCGTGTTGTTGACCATTGATGCCGGAACGTGCGTCGGATAATTTGGATTTGGTGGGGAAGGAAGTGTTTCTATAACGGGAATGTAGCCCTCGGGCGTAGGTTGGGATTGCTCCCCGGCATTAAAATCGGGTACCAAATCCCTAGCCGCCCTACGACCCCCGGAACTACCACCGCTTCTTCGAGACATAATGGGAAATTTGAGAACTTGAGAGCTTTAGAAGGAAAAAACTTAGAGAGTTGAGAGAATTTGAGAGAGAGTTGGAAAATTGTTGGTGAGGAAATGAGGGTGGGAGAGGTGGTATTTATAGGATTTGAGGAGAGAGTTGGGTGGGTGAATAATTATTGAGGTGGGTGAAGTGGGTGAATAAAGTTGGGTGAAAAATGTTGAAATTTGAAATTTTTGGGTTGGAATTCGAGTAAAGTGGGTAAAAATTGTGGTTGGGTAATTAATTTTGGGTAAAAAGTGTGTTATTTATGCCACAAACAAACACACCCTCCTCCCCCACACGGATCGATGACGTGTTTTGGGCCATCGATTTCTTCACGCGGATCCGCCCCCTCCCCATCGCGAGTCGCGACCAATCGCGATTCTCCCACGTGAATCGCGACTCGTCGCGATTCTCCAAAACACGTCGCGACGCGTCGCGATGACGTGTTTTGGATCGCGAGTCGCAGCTCTATCGGAGCTATATAGAGGTGAGTGTATGCTCAGGCTCCACTTGAAAAACAACGTGTAAAAAATAAAAAGTGTAAAATAAAAAATGTAGATACAATGTATAAAATATTAACAGTCACTCGAGTAATAGAATGACCATGTGTGTTGTTGTTGACATGATTTCAAGATATTCCTTTATAGAAAGATCTAGATAGACTCTCATCACAATAATAAAAAAAGGGTTAATTGCGGCAAAAATACCCAACCTTTGGTCAAACTCTCTGCTGTATATACAACCTTCATAAATGGCGGCAAAAGTACCCAAACTTAGCAGTTGCCACATGGATAGATATTCTCGGTCAACTCCCTAATGCTAAGTTTGGGTACTTTTGTCGCCATTTACGGAGGTTGTATACACAACATAGAATTTGACCAAAGGTTGAGTATTTTTGCCGCAATTAACCCTAAAAAACATGTATTTTTTCAATGACAAAAAAACCTAATTTGTCATCTTATTTGAGGAAAAATACTACAATGTAATGATTTAATACTGCAATATAATGAGTTATAATCCTTTAATTTTTTGTGGTAATCTTTTTAACGATATATTGTTTTGTGAAAATAGTTTAGTCTCTATCGTGAAGTTTCAAATAGCAATGTATTTTTATTTTTTTCCGCTCCTTTTGATCACATTTCTACATAGTTTCAAGATATTATAACTATTTTATTATTATGATTTTTTTCACTTTTGGTTCATTCTCATTAATTGTCTTGAATTCATTCAAAAGTAATATATAGTTATAATTATTTCTTAAAAATGCGTCAAAACGTTGTCATCGAGATATATATTTCTGTTTCGAACGACGAAGAATCTATTATACAATATTCTAAAAAAATAAAAATGAAAAATAGACTTTATATTTTGTTTAAGATAAATTTATTTATTTGATTTTTAATAGATGTTGAAATGTTATTATGTGATTATTGATATCTATTTGTAAAAAAATAATTAAAAAATTTACATAAAAAATTTATTGAAAAATTAGCTTAGGCACTCAACAAAAATCCTGGCTCCGCCACTATTAATATATATATATATATATATATATATATATATATATGAGTTTAAGCATGACTTGACTCAACTCCTAGCAGAGATTTCCTCACCAGAGTTTCCCCTAGCAGAGAAGAGCCCGACCAGAGATCTTCCTAGCAGGAGTTCTCCCACCAGAGAACTTCCCACCAGAGAAGGGTCCGACCAGAGAATCCTCCTAGCAAGAATGGACCCGACCAGGAATGTTCCTACCATAGATGCCCCTACCAGAAGAACTCCTAGCAGGAGTTCCACGAGCAGAAAGAGAGCCTAGAAGCCCTGCTAGGAACATACGACCAGAAGCCAAACTTAAGGAGCAAGTTTGGAGATTTGATACGATTTGGTTTACTGATTTTGTTAGGATTCGATTGTAAATTGTAAAGATAAGATTGCGTCTATCTTAGGAAGTTTTAGCTAGGGTTTCATTTTTCTGGTCTCCTATAAATACTAGTGTTAGTGTTTATTTTCTTGTAACTCCATTATTGCGATTTTGCTTTCAGATTAATCAGAGAAGCTTTTTCTCCCAAAGTTTTCTTGCTTTCTTTTTCTTTTGTTCTTCGTATTCTTCTTTTGGCAGATCCATTCCTATTGGGAACCAACAATATATATATATTTATAATGCATATGCACTTAACCAGCATGCATCAGTGGATGGTTTTGCATGGAAACTTCTTTTGAGGGATCAAACTGCGAAACTACTACCATACTTCTATCTAAACGGTTACGTTTGAGAGAGGCTCACACTACTAATATTTCATGATATACATTTTCACAGTGCACGAAGCAACATCTCATTAATAAGATCATGGTGTGTGTGTGTTATGTACGACTAGACCAAATTGCGTACTACCGTTTTAGGATTACACACTGCCTATATATATATATGTATATATATATAGATCAAATCTAGTTAATTAGATATCTATCTCAAAAAAGAAGGAAAACGATATGTCAATAGTGGAAAGAGTAGCACCTTATAGACAAAATGGATAGTGATAGTGCTGATATAGGGCTGAAATCAAAACTGGGAACCGGGAATTTGACTATTTTTTGTCCATGTTCTAGAAAAATCGGGACAAAGTTTTATGTCTCGGTTTTGGTTCTGGTTCTGAAAAGTCCTTGTTTTTTATTTAAATCAGAACCGGGACCAGGACCGGGACACCGATTAAAATCTCAATTATTTTAGGACCAAATTTCGGGACAAAAACCGGGACGAATCCGGGACAAAATCCATGATAGAAACATGAAAATTACCAAATTCGAGTAAATCCACAATGTAAAGTACCATATCCGAGTAAATCCAAAATGTAAAATACCAAATCCGAGTACAAAAGTAAAATACAAAATAAACAAATGCAAGATCCGAGTTCACGTCGTGAACTTCACAATACCAAATTCAAATCTCATTGCAAAAAATCGAGCCTAAAATGCTAATAGTAAATACCGAGTACCAAATTATTTTTTTTATAACAAAACGACATATAAGAAATGACATGTTAAATAAAATACCGTGTAATGGCTGAAAAATAAATGACATGTTAAAATAATGGGGTGAAAAAAATAAAATAATGGATTAAAAACATAATAGTAAACGACTTATAAGAAATGACATGCTAAAAAACGACAAACTTATAACAAAACGACATAAAATCGGAGCCGGGACAAAAAAAATTGGGAATTTCATATTTTGAATTGGTTTTGGTTTTGGTTTTTCAAACCGGAACCGGGACGTCCCTGTTTAGGTTATACTAGAAAGAAAAAACTGATTTTTTGCGTAAAACGGTCTGGTACCGGGACCAGAACCGGGACAAAACCGGGAACCGAGTACAAAATTTTCACCCCTATATGCTGATATATATATATATATATATATATATAATAAATTAGAAACACACTCATATATATAAATATATATAAACATAATATTGTGTGCCCCCACCTACCAACTAAACCCTAAGGAAGGCCTCTTTGACCTTATCGGCACAGGAATCCTTGACTACAGGGTTTTAGGATATGAAGCTTCTTCGGTTCTTTGAATGTATTTTTAGCGTCCAAATACATCAATCTATACTTTTTCGACTTTTGATTTATTTCTTTATGAAATAATGTGTTTGACTTGATGTGTACATGCACAGGGAAACCACATATCAAAGTCGGCAGATTAATATACAAATATATATATATATATATATATATATAAAAATATATGACACAAATATTCTTATTTGGTTGAGAAAGATAATCAAAAGATAACCCCACCACATATGATAAGTATGATCACCCAATTTGAAGACAAAAGAAACAAGAGGAACCATATGGAGTTTTTCGAAATTTCTACACATATAGATTAATTAATGATGGTCAAAGATTATAAATGTACACTTTACATGGTGTTAGATGAGATACGGAGTCAACTATGAAATGATGTAGATGATTTAATAATTCTCATAATAATAAAAGAAAAAAGAAGCTAAAATTATTAACTTGCATAACCTATATTATAGGGAGATCTCTTTTACATTACATGAAATTAAATTTACAGTCAACAATGTTCATAATTTAAATAAAATAAACATATATATAATTTAATATGTTTAGGATTTCTATATTTATATATATATATATATATATAATAGTTAATGATCCTTGATTTTCCAAACTAATTTTCTTGACTGTTCTATAAATTTCTAATTAAGAAATTAATGGGTGATATATATTGGCCCTATTAATAGAAAGATTTGTGCAGACTAGACGTTCAAATAACTAAAATCCATGGAAAATGGCATTTAGTGTTATATGGAGAGTGAATGGTAATCAATGATAATGCAGACCAAATTAATACCCTTAATCATACTCATGTTGATAATGAGTTAAATAACAGTAAGCAAGCAAGTTATAATATAAACGTGAATCCAAAAAAAAAAATGGTAACGCAAATTATAAAATCTCTTATGAAAAACGTACAAATATATGTGAGGTTTCTTCACTAGATTAAGTAAATAAAATTTTAGTCGAGATTCAATACAACAATTTCAAAATGCCACAAGGCATTTAAAAGCTAACCTTGATGTTATTGCATCGGTTTTTTAGGAAATTCCCGAATCGGGATTTAAGTCCATCGGGCTTTTCGAGTTTTGACCCAACTACATTACTTCGTAACGGGCCCACCCGGGCCCGTAGATTAATAATGAGACTGTTAATTAATTACTAGAGTGAATTAATAATGACCTATGGGCTTCGGCCCATTAAATGGACCAAAAATCCCATTAGGTCATTAAATACTGTGAACTATATATACTTGTTGTAAGCTCACAATTCATTCAATCCTAATCCAATAAACAGAGAAATTGCAGCCCCCTTAGCTCGAGCCCTAGCCACGATTTCCTCCTCCCCGCGTTTCCGTCGGTTCGCCGTTCAAACACTGAGAATGACCTAGTTGTCTGACGAATTATTTTTCGCTCTCAAAGCCGTTCCCGCAGCAACGTGGTGGACAATATAGACGTACAACAATTGAAATGCTCGGATCCGCATCTCGATAACATTCGGCCACACGCAAACCAAAGAGGATTTGGCCAGACTCTGCATAGTTGGCAAAAGTACCAAAAGTCTAGTAACGCATCAAAACCGAATCTCTAAATACTCTATGTTAATCTAGATCGTATTGTTCGATGATATCCCGTGATTTCTGCCTCGGATTGAGAAAACTCATTAAAAAAGCCAACAATTTCATCCTCATATTCTTGAAACTTCGATTCAACTACAAATTACGTCGTGTTCTTCAACTCCACAATGAATCGTTGTAATGAACCTCGAAGATTGGATTTTATGGAGCCGAATTTGAAGGATTTTCCTGTATAGAAATACTTTGAATGTATCATAGTAAGTAAAGTAATGATACAATATTGACAAATAATGTATTTGATTTGGAAAACAAAAGAAAATTGGTAAAATGATTCAATGAATACAAAGAATATGAAGGATGTCGCACTTTACAAGGTTTTGATTGAATATTGACGCTTATAGGCGATAGTACAAACATTTCAACCAAAATGAGAAATCACATCAACATAAATATGATTGTTAAAGGTTCTTTAGGGAATTTTGCTATTTGATACTATCTAATTATATTTTTATTCAGTTCTAAAATAGTTAAAATATACCCTCAATGATTTTTTTAATTTGTACCTTTTTTTTCTTCTTCCCCAAACTAGGGTGCTTTTTTTTTTCCCATTAATTAAGCAATCAAAATTTAGGCCGAGATTGAACAATATATATAGTCAAGATCACTCAACTAAATGTCACGATTGAATCGCTAATGTTCTTCAACGGTTATGTACTTATGTGTTGGCATGAATAATTGGCACAGTCTTCTGGAGGCAATCCAGTGAAAGTCTCCCAATGATAAATTCTTTAAAACGGGTTTACACAAATTCTTGTGATTAAAATTTGATAAAAAGGAGTAAGTTTAATGAAAAATTTTGGGTTAATGACGGAGAAAATACCTACACTTTGGTAAAAGAACTCATCCTGTACTTAAAGTCTAAAATTAGTGGCAAAAGTACCTAAAATCACATTTGGAGCATTGACCACTTCATTCTCGTAACACATTTAATTTACCCGTTAACTCTGGCTACATGGACAAACGTGGGTTGCTGACATAGCAATTTTTTGCCACGTGGACGAGCTCACATCAACCTCGTTTACGAAAATACAACAAATTAAACCCCTAATTGGGCTCGTCCACGTAGCAAAAAATTATTATGTTAGCAACCCACGTTGTTTCATGTGGGAAGAGTTAACGGGTATGTAAACTGCGTTACGAAAATAGAGTGATGAACGCCCCAAATGCGATTTTGGATACTTTTACCACCACTTTAAACTTTGGATACACGAGAGGTTCTTTGACCAAACTTTGGATATTGTCGCCGTCATTAACCCAAAAGTTTATAATTAAAGTGATTATAAGTTCGGGAGTATTGTTGACATTTACTCAATGTTCTTAAAGAGAGATAAGCAGATAATGATATAAAATAGCATAATATACTACTACTAATTCTATCTTTCAAAATGTATGGCCATTTTCTACTTATTTTACGTAATTGCAATAATATTAGAATTATATAGTAATAAATCATCTCAACTATCCAAATTGAATATCAATAGTTTTTCCAAGCTTTTAAATGTTTACATACAAGCTATGGAAATTATATATAGTAAATAGGATCTAGAGTTAGAAGTAGCCTATATGATAAGTGTTTGATACCGAACCGAAGTGATATGAAGTTTATGCATGTCATGTTGGTCGTCGTTTTCAAGAATGACCAAAGCCATGAACTCCTAAATGGTGGAAGTTGGCCAAACACAGAGACATTTACATGGCAAGAAATAGTTGAATACATAGCTCTTGATCTTCTAGCTTTGAGCTTCTCTAATTTCGATGGAGGAGAGCGTTTCATGGAACTAAAGCCACTCCAAATGTTGTCCCATTCACAGATTTTTAATGGATGTTAGTTATTGTGATTCCCACAATTACATACATGTTTGCTGACTCTCATCACAATCAAGTGTTTGAACAAATCAACCTAGGGAAATTGATATAAATAATCAAACATTTTGTTTGATCATTGTTTTTACTTCCTGATCATATTATTGGAATTGATATTAGAGTTGCATAATATTATGGTTATAGAACTACACTGGGCTTTGTTGTTATTTAGTTTTGATGTACAATCAAAACCTCAAAAAAAAAAAAAAAAGTTTAAGACAATGGGATTGTATTCTTTTATAGAGATGTTAATTAATTGATACATGAAATTATATGAATTTAAAATGGATTTTCGAGTTCAATTAATATATTTTTCATGGATTCAAATACAATTATCGATTAGAAACCGCAACTTTCATTTTAGGGGTGTGCTAGTGGGTAACTAGTTTACCGAAGAGTTATCCTATACAACTTACCGATAAATGTTTCAAAGTTTAATAATATTTAAATTGAATATTTTAGATTAGAGTTATAATTTTATATAAAAATAAGAGTTATACTTATAATTTATTATAAATATAGTTATAATTATATATTTTTTAAAATTAAAAATAAAAGTTGTTTTGCTGACATGCTTAACAAATTTCTGAAATGGCATTGGAGGCTAACTCTCCAATGACGAGAGAAGATTTTGTATTCTAGAAAGAAAAAAAAAGAAATATGAGGTTTGAATTGACTGAAAATAAAGTGTAACACACTGCTATTTTTATTGTCATAGCACTAGCACATCCTCCACTAATTAAATCCAGATAAAAAGTGATAAGGCAATAGTAATAGTAATTAAATTTTCACTGAAAGCTAGGGGTTTAAAGTTAAAAAAATAGCGATAAAAATATCTAAAGTAACAGATATGATGCAACATATTTTTTCGTTCATTTTTCTATGAAAGTCGGGTAAATTTTTTTTTATAGCGTAATTAAATTATAACTAAGACTAGGGGTGCAAAACAAAATCCGAAAATATAGGTTTAACAATTGGGATTTTTTGGAGATTGGATGCAGTTACTAATTCATGATCTGGCATGTACAGATTGAAAACTTTATTTTCAATTCTACGAGAATGTTTATGTGTTATTGTTATTAAACCATACCTAAGATCAAGGTTAAAAAATTTTCTCGATTATCTTCGATAATCGTTGATTATCCTTCTTGTCGGTAGTCATAGGTAAATATTCCATGCCTATCGATTATCCGTAAAAATAACAAAAAATTGGGTACTTTTTTTAAAAAAAAATTGCACTTTTAAACTATTTTTGGCAAAAGTACCTACAATGCAAAAAAATAAAATTAGTATGACATGGTTTTATTTTAATATGACATGATTTTATTTGAGTATTTACATATGTGAGAGCGAGACTATATTTTATTTACATATGTAAACTTAGTACATATATTCATAAAACTATTTTAGTAGTTTTTCATCGATGATCCTCCATAAGTGTCGATAATCTATCAATAATCATCGATAACTATCAGCATTGGCGGATCCAGAAAATTATACTGAGGGGGGCTTTAAATTTTGTTCCCAGATTTTTTTTTTAAAACCAAAATCCTGGTTTTTTTAGTTGGGACCGGGTTGGATACGGGCCACGACCGGGAATCGCGCTAGGAGCTACAATTTTGAATCTAAAATTTTACTATCCATTTTTTTTATGGCATAGTTGTAATATTTTGCAAATTACAAAATTCGAATCCATCCTATAAATTCAATTTAACCTGTTAATCACAACTCCTCAATTTATGAATCCAATAAATAAAAGTCAGGCCGCCAAATTTGATAATAGTGTTCTTTTTCCGAGTTAACTAATATTTCGTACATAAAATATTTATCGATATTTATCCATTCTTTGTCGGTGTTGTCTTTGACTAATAATAACCCTCATAATTTGTTTTTTAGTCTTGATATTGAAAATGATACATTTATCCTTTAATATTGCGAGTTCTTTAAATATTTTAATTGATAGGTATTATGTTACATTGTAAAATATTCAGAAAGAATTTATATAAAGTAATAGAGTTTAAGATTTTAAATAATAAGATCTAAATAGAACACTCATAATTTAGTTATAAATTTAGTGGGTATATTATATATATGATATTTACTCTTGTTTTTAAGTTAGTGAATATATTTGCATTTATTAATTTTTAACTTCACGTTCTCTTGGACTATTATTGGCATATTTTCGTTTGTTTATTCCATATCTGACAATTGTAGTTCAGGAGCAAATGCAAGGTTGTGTGACTCACGCGCGTGGGTCCCTCTCAATGAGAGTGAAATTATGTGTTGGTTGGTGGGGCTGACTGGAATAGGTGTAGTTACGTGCAAGGTTCGACTTTTCTACGATTATCTTCGATAATCTTTAATTATCCGTCTTGCCGGTAGTTATCGGTAAGACGGTCATGCCAGTACTTTTTCATGATTTTTGTTGAAAATCGGCAAACATCTTGAAAAATAACAAAAATATGGTATTTTTCAAGAAATTTTGCACTTTTCGATTATTTTATTTAGATATGTGAGAGTGAAGCTATATTTTATTTACCTATGTATGAGTATAAAATAATTTTATTTTTTGCATTTTTAATGTTTTATCAACATTATAAACTTAGTAAATATATTCTTAAAAATATTTTAGTGATTTTTCATCGATAATCTTCGATAAGTGTCGATAATCCGTCGATAATCATCGAAAATATCGGTAACCGGTAAGCTACAGTATTATTAGTTTTCCGTCGATAATCCGGTAAGTTATCGATTAATCCGTCGATAACGGCAAGCGATTTATTGCCAAGTTCGGTAAGTTGAACCTTGGTTACGTGGGCTTTTTCGGTTTTGAGTTTGGTAAGACCATCTCCACCCGAATCCTTCACTTTCTACTCCATTTTGCAGTAAAAGTCATATCAAACACTTCTTCATCTCCACCCGAACTCCATTTTTAACACCAAATGAAATATTCTTTTTATATTATTTTCTCTCTTATTTATCTTCATACCCTTATATTTATTTACAACTTAGAATTATACCACTCATTTAAAATTGTAATAATAAACAAATATTTTATAAATTAGTTTAAAATACGAGTATATATAATAACATCATTTTTTTTGTTTCATTACTTAATTTTTTTATTTCATTAGAAATTACACTTAAAAGTGATGGATTTAAATGTTTTAGCTTTATAAATTATTGAAAATAATAAATTTAAATAAAATAAACATTTAGACTAATTTATATATATAGTTATGGGATCAAATATTATTTTTTTTCTTCTAAAATATAGTCAATTGTATAAATAAAGAACTCTTAAAGGATTAAAAGATAAATAAAGAAAATTAATGGAGGGATGAATAGTGTAACGCCAAATCTGGAGCAATACTATTCAGAAAACACATCCCACTTCATAATGGAGTGAGATATGGAGTTCGGGTGGAGCTCCACCCAACACCAATTTGAAGATATGGAGTTCGGGTGGAGAAGCTCTAAGGGGGCTAATATAATCTTTTCGGGAGGGGCTGAATCAATATTGAAATCAAAGCTAATGAGCTTTTCAAATGGGCTGGGGGGACTACAGGCTACAGCCCCTATTGGGCTGTAATTGAATCCGCCCCTGACTATCGGTAACGATAAGCTATCATTTTATTAGTTTCCAATTATAATTCTCAAAAATCCATCGATAATCTTCGAAAACGACAATCAATTTATCGGCAAAAAATTGCATTTTAGACCTTGCCTAAGATCATATCTATCGAGTTCAATTGATTTTGCTGCCAATCTTTTACTGTGGATCAATGTTTTGTAGATCAAAGTTTTAATAATTCTGCCGGGATCAAATAAGAATTACATCAATTCACATCAGTAAATGTTATTTTGATAAATTAAAAGAAAAGGTGACTTACCACAACTGGACACGTGGAAAGCCGTGATTGGATGGAGTAAAAACTTCCGCGGTTTCTGGGACAAACATAATTATAGGAAATGTTGTGATGGGATCCACTTAGGATCCGAATGTTTTTGTCTCCATTTTGTCTCCCACTGTTAAATATACTTGTCCCCTCTCACACCATATTCATATTCATATTAAATTAATCAAAAGTAAAACTGTATTTCTTGTACTTCAAGCCATTAATAATAATTTAATTAATATGGAGAATTTAATTGGAGTATTGACTTACCCACCGACCAGCCAATGAAATGCTGCCACTTGGTAGATTTTCATCGCCTTTCACCTAGTTGACATTAAAATGTAGTAATTGGGATATGGGATCTTTCTTGCAATATAATATTAAATAATGGGTCAATGTCAAAATATGATATGTATATATAAGTTAATAATAAAGTGTTACCAAGATTATAATATTTTAATTGGGTTTGAAAATCATGTAAATTTAGTGGTAAAGCATGGGCACTAAGTTGAGTAATTGATGCTATTTTGGATAGCTTACCCGGATTTTTTTAATGATTTTTTTTAATTATTTAATTTTGAATGCACGTAAAATATATTATATTAAAAATTACAAATTAAACTCTTTTCAGCTTCCATGATCACTCATGACTCATGAGAAAATCCTTCATCGCATGAAAACCAAATTTTTTTGGCAACGGATAGCTTACTTATTATATACATGATAGGCCAATGCATTGTAATTTTAGTAATTCAAATCAATAAAAATGTCAAAATTTGATATAAACAACGATCGTGCTCAAAACAGTTCCCCAACTTTTATTTGGGACATAACTATCATCCATACATTAGGACAACAAATTTGGCATAAGAGAACGAACAATCGTAGTTTATTTTTCACTCTTTAATATCATTTTTTTATCACATTCAAAAGTTACGGTGTTTGTGTTATTGAATTGCATTCTTCATTTTAAAAAAATGCGGTAAGTACTTCTTTAACATATAACGAGTTCCAACATTGTGTTGCCTTCAACTTCATCATTACGAAAGATGGTATTTGCAAATTCTTCGAAGCGCTGAACTTTTGATTCATGTATCATTTTCACTCGTCAGCCTATTAAAATTCATTTTATTCTAGTAACCCCGATCAAGAATCTTTAACTTGAGTTAATGCATGTCATTTCTCACAAAGAAATTAATCTAAACTCTCGCCTTAAGGCTTTAACCCCAACAACTTTTGTTATGCCAAAAATAATTTGCAATTATCTCTTGCTGACATTTATCGTCAATGTCTTTTTTTTTTTTTTTTTAACACTTCACTTTTTACTTGCCTCTCTAAATCTCGAAAATTCTATTATTAACTTTATAATATAAACGAGTGATATATTAATAAATTTGAGATAAAAACTTGCTAAGTAAGATGCGACAGTTTGACTAGGTATTTTAAGACGATGATAAAGCAGTTGTATTTCGTTTCATCTTATTGACCTAAATAATATTCACTCCTTAATCGAGTCTTCCAAATAAAAAGAGAACCATACACCGACAACTTTTGACCTTTTAGGCTTAATTGTCCCTTTTTTTACCACGCCATTTTGACTCTTATTAGTTGGGATATACACAATTTTATAATTATGAGTGGAATTTGGATTATGCAACCTAATTTATATATATATATATATATATATATATATATGTATAAGCATAAGGTACCTTTCATAATCATTCTTTTTTATTAATTTAGTTGTATTGTAGTCTATATTCTACACCTAGTCACCTACCCACCTTTTTTTAATTTGTTATCCAAAATTATTATCGTCGGCATTTCCTCCTATTTTTTTTTTAATTATGGTTCAAATATACAGATTTCGCAACCTTAATTGTCTGTAATTTACTAATTTTATAGTTACAAGCTTATAATAAAATATGGTAGGTAATTGTGGCCGTGCGCCGATTACCTAAGCTTGTCAATTATCGAAGATTTTCCCATACGCCACAAATATACAAGTTCCAAATGAAAGATAAGAAATGCGAAGAAATAAAAAATATCATCGACATGAGATAATAAAGGAATGCAAAATAACGAAATTTAATATTTTTTATTTTGGTGAAAAAATAAAAACTTAAACTCGTACCAATATAATACAAAACAATAATACTACAACAAAAACAAGTGTAAAAAAACATTAGTCAAAGCCAACATAGCAGACTCTAATTACTGGTTGCATTGCTTAATAAGTTTACAATTGTTTTTCACATGCCAATGCGGTCCTCAGTATATAATAACATCCTTCTCTCTCAGCAAAACACATCAAAATCGTCGCCCGAGGCTTGCATTCCTATCGGGACACTGGGAACTTTGCTTCGTAGTCTTGGACTGCCTGTATATAAAGAGATCATGAAAACAAGACCTAGCCGATCAGGTCGGGAGGAATTGGTCGTAGACAGCGTGGTCGTAGATAGACTAGTCAGCAGGTCATGGCGGGTCGGTCACACCGATCGGCGACCATGAACCAAATATCAAAGTTCAATAAGAACCAGACATCCCAGTCGGCAGGAAGTAGCATATTTGTTTCAACGACCAAAAAAGTGGATGTAGCAGGCACCAGTCGGCCAAGGCACGTCGACTCGGTCCCAAACGGACCTTGTTCATGAGAGCAAGTCAAGACAAGCAAGTCAAGACAAATAGAAGAACCATGATGCATGGTTAAGAAGTCTGACACACTGGAGGCATCAAGATTTTATGATAAGACATGAGAAAATATAACACCTCCAGAGATGTATGTGCATATAAGTTAGAGATGTATTTCCTTAATTTAGGAATTAGATAAGATTTGATTGATTAGCTTGTTAGAAAAGGTTTTCTCTCAATATTCATTTCTTTCTATTCTTTACTTTTAGTTCAAAGATCCACCGGTGATCAAACACACCCCCTCAAAATGATATTTATTGTTACATAATTTAATAAATATTAATTATACTACAGAGTATTATTATCTATATGTAATACATATATTATTATTTTATAACATATAGTTTAATCCACGCTATCAAGCTATTACGAATCTTATAATGATAACACAAGTACTAATTAATATCATTCGTGTCATCACTATAGGACATCCAACGCGACAATGTTCTCTTCTGGAAAACTAGTAAAAAATTATTTAATATCCACATAATAACGATATATATATATATATATATATATATTGTACAGTCTTAATCTATCAGTGTATTAGTAAGCATGGATGAAGGGCTAGAGTTGAGGATGGACTCATGACCACCCTGACTTTTTTATTTTTATTTTTATTTATTATTTTAATAGATATGTAATATATAAAAAAAAACTGTTAGAGTATGTAAGAGATAGAGTAATCAAACCAAGTTGCCACTGCTCTTTAACTCTCAAACTCAAACTGTTTTCTCAAATATGAGGCGTTTGGTTACAGTCTCAGAGATCAGTTTCTAGTTTTAGTTTCAAAACAGTATCATACTAGTTTTATAGATCACGTTTGATTACCAGTTGTTTCTGTTTTCACAGACCACTGAAATTTTAATGAAAGAAACCAGAAAACGACTTGAAGTTGTTTTTATGCGTTTTAGTTTTTAGCCCAGTTGTACAATATATAACTATAATAATATATTACATTCTCTAATATATTATACTATTTACAATAAGATATTATTGTAACATTAACTCATTTAATCAAAATATTAAAATTAGTTGTATCATTGATATATTACTATATGATATTAATACGATAACGAATGAACTTAAATTATTCCTATTAAATACTAATTTAATAGCAATGATATAAACTCATGTAACGAAAAAAAAAAATTACTACTTCATATTACATTATTTAAACATGTAATTATAAATTTGAATATATATTTTTTTATTATTGTAAATATTTTTAGGCATAATATTAATATACATATATATAATAACCTTTCAATCAAGCATTCCATTTTTTAGTAACATAAATTATCCAAACATATATTCTGTTTGATTTAATTATTATATTTATGTTTTATTTTAGTTCAACCACAAATTAACAAAAAAGTTAACTAAACAGTGTTTCAAAAATCAAACTCCTAAACTGATTTTTTTAGACCGAACTCTCAAACTGCTTTCCCAAACCAAATTGCAAAACTGATTTCTCAAACCAATTAATAAACCTAGCTACATCTTCATCGTTCTTCTCTATTAAATATCAATCTCTTAACTCTTAATTTCTGAGTACATCTTTCCAGCGCATTTCAACTTTGCCATTTTTTCGCTGCCGCTAGCTTTTGCATCGAACCTCACGCTCTAACTCGCACCCGATATCTTTAGAGACCTCATGTTCTAATCAGCTCGGCATCGATTTTCTTGGATAACTCATGTTCTAATTCACACAGAATCAATTTTCTCGGAGACCTTATGTTCTTCGATGCATAGCATGCTTGTATCCGGATGAATTATTTGTTAATGCTTTTAGCGAGTAAAAGTTGATCAAATTTGCTGGTTTGGGTATTATCTTCAAGATTTTTCTCTAGCAGGTTTTGCCGTTATCGAGACGAAACTTTAAACTTACATACTTGATATGCATTCATCTTAAGATTTTAATAGTTTGAAAGGTATTATTGCTCTTGCCCAGCAAGTGTTAAATATAATTTGTATGCTATGAATATTACAAGGACGCGGTAAAAAAAAGGTAGTCCCCCGAAAGAAATTAGTAAATATCATCATTTTAAAGTTTGAAGATATTAAAATTGTGTTCGGTGGAGGATGAATCAAATAAATAAGGGAAATTTGCGGCGAAAGTCATCGAAGTCGTCAAATTCTTGCAAATAAGTCACTAACGTTAAATATTTGCGGCGAACTCACCGACGTCACTCATTTCTTACAAATCCAATCTAAAAATGTTAAATGACATGTGGCTTGGCCACATGGACACCACATCACGCCTTAAGCATACATGACAAAAATACCACATTTTGTGGCCAAAATACTGCAAACATTTTATTTAGCTATATATTAATGGCAAAAATATCATTATTAAAAAATTACCTTTATCATGAAGAAAAAAAAAATAGTGAATTTACTATAGGATGGTCAAGTGCAATTGGATTATATATAATCATCTTATATAGAAAACACTTAAAAAGATTTTGCAATGTCATTGCAAATATATTGTGATGAATAAATTGTCACTTTGTAATAAATAAGAGATAATAAAAATAATAGATAAAAATAGTGAATTCACTATAGGATTGTGATAAATAATTTGGAATATTACCCAAAAAATGGAATCGACAATAGGATTATATTTTTGTTTTGTTTTTTTATGACTTTTTCATGGTAAAAGTATTTTTTTTAAATGTTATTTTTGCCAAAAAATATTGTATTTTTGCCATTAACATATAGCTAAATAAAATGTTTGCAGTATTTTTGCCGCAAAATATGGTATTTATGTCATGTATGGTTAAGACGTGACGTGGCGTCCACGTGGCGAATCCACATGTCATTTAACATTTTCATATTGGATTTTTAAAAAAGAGTGACGTCAGTGAGTTTCGCCGCAAATATTTAACGTTAGTGACTTATTTGCAAGAATTTGACGACTTCGATGACTTTCGCTGCAAATTTCCCAATAAATAAACGTAATTCTGTTTCTCATGAGTGTCAGAGTGTGCTTAATAAGGTGATCACTAGAATTTAAGGTGACAGAATGTTTGAGCACATCGATATTATAGTGACAGATATACATTTGATTCACACATTCGAATATGACCTCACAACGAAGAATTCGATATATCATTTAAAAAAATCATTTTAAAAAATATTTAACTAAATAAAATAATAATAATCAAAGAGCTGACCCACGTTATTTTTCTTTTTCCTTTTTAAATATATTTTTTTTTTCTATTGATATGTGCCTTTACTTGCTATAGGTACAAAATATACTAATATATGTGTGTCTAGGTTGAACGTCGTGTATATTAGACATAGTTTAATTTTATGAAGCTTATAAATATTTGGGTTTTGAGAGAGAGCTTTGTAATCGAACTGATAAAAAATATTAGTTTAAGACAGAGATTATGGAGAGTACATATAGTCTATTGAAAAGATTATGAGGAATTATTTAGAAACTAAGAGGTTATTTGGAAGCATTTTGAAAAAGCCTTTCGACTGTATACATATATAAGCTTGGAGTATAAATTTAAACATATATACATAGTTTTCTAGCGATTTTGAAGTCCAAAAAGCTTGAGATTACATCAATAGACTCCGTAGTTCGTAATCGTATACATATATAAGCTTGGAGTATAAATTTAAACGCAAACACTTTTTTCATAAAAGATGGGAGCAAATTTGACAAAATTGAGTAAAACTCCTACTACAAAAATTTATTATTCTTAAAGAATTAATCAATTGCAGCTTTGAAGATTGTTGTGATGATTCAGACTCACGTAAGTACATCAAGTTATTTTTCTCTCGATAAAATTCTAAATTTAAAATCTAAGTTTATAAAAAAATTATACATTCAAACTAATAGAGTTTATCTAATTTTGTTATAATTTTTTTTTAGAAATTGTAAGAAATGCCCATTTTATGTAAAAGGTTTAAGAAAAATACACATGTGTGAGAGTAAAAAATACACACAGTGGGCATTTTTCTTAAACCTTTGACATAAAATGGGCATTTTTTAAAATAACCCAAGATTTTTTTTTTATAAATTATACATTTATTTAAATCTGTTTAAAAAAATAAAATAAAATTATAACAAGTTTTTTGTTTTCTTTATCTTCTTTTAAAATATGAGATTTCACCGTCTTTAGACTCATTGAAGAAATCTAATAGCCACATATCAAGAAGAAGATAATATATTTGATGAATTGCTTTTGATGAGCTTAAATTAGATACTTAGTTCTCTAGAATATCCATACATATAATATCAAAATAGCGTTTAGAAATGTAATTCTATGAATGGGTACAAGTTTTGTAGATCACAAAATTTTGAGTAGCTAGTGTGGTGGAGGGGTCCACATATTGGTAGGATATCCTAACTCTAAATAAGGGGTCATGCATTTGAAGGGCCATTTTTTCAATTAAAAGCTCTCTCTCTATGTTGTGTGTGAGTGAGTGTGCAACACTTGTCTACTCAATACTTCTTAGAAACAACCAACTTTCCACAAGTGAAGATAGATGATATTTTTTCTTCTTTTTGTATTAGGCGATCTTATATAGATCCCTACAAACATTAATAAATTATAAAAGTTGTGTGATATTGTCAATTTTATTTGTTTTCGTAAATAAGTAAAACGAATGGGATTTATTGAGTTAAGAGTTTATTTTATATGAAATATTAGTTTCAAAGAATTAAATTTTACTTTTTTATAATATATTTATAAGACTACATTCATGAAAATGTGCAAGAGTTGGATCGCTCAATCTAAGCCAAAAACTCAAACCGATCCCATTGTATTGAGTTTTGAAAAAATGACTTAATCCAACCCAACCTGAAAATCTCTAGGTTGTGTTGTATCGTTAAGCTGAACTAAAAATATAAAATAAAAAATATCGAGCAACCTTTAAATTAAAAATATAGAGTATGTTGGACATATCTAATAAATATGTCATATAATACATATGTTAATGCCACTTGTATAAGATTTTGGTTATTTCTTTTAAAGAATAATTTTTTATCAATGACATTATTGTTCAGTTATTTCTTTCAATATAAATAATGTTTCATTCTTAGTCTCTATATGTTTCCAATTGTGTTATCTTATCACATTGAGTCTATGTGAGGAGGTTTAAATCAAAATATTAAGCTAAAATATATATGTACATAGTCTATGTCATGGTATAAAATGTCAGGAATTTTGCATGGAAATTCGTGCAAAATTCATTTTTCGGAGAAATGCAGTTCGAAAACCTTGCCCTTTCGCTGTTGTTTTAACATTTGTCGCCGAATGTCGTTCAAAAACCATCTATCATGCCGCATGTCGTTTATTAAAAAAAACAAAGAAAAAATGTGCGAAATCCGATAAAAATGACATTTTTCGCAAAACTCTAATATTTTATTCAAGCGTTCCGCCCTTTCACTCATCGGTAGGTCACGACCAAATTTTTCGGCAATGATAGAGAGGAGAGAAACTAAGAGATAGATGAAGGAGAGAAGGATGAAGGTATGCAAAAAGATGAGAGAGAGAGAGGCTAAAGTTAGAAAATGTTGTATAGATATGGTAAGGTGTAGGATTTAAGTTGATTGGTTTAATTCTTATGGGCTTTTTTGGGCCTCCACCCATGAGCTAAAGTATTAATTGGGATAACTTTTATGAAATTAAATCTATTATTCTATAGTTTAATGAAATTAGGCTCTATAATAATATATTTTTATTATATCTACAACTATAATATCTTCAAATTACATATATAATTTTTTAATCTAATAATATATATGAAATTCTTGAATTATTTTTCAGAATATCCGTCGAAAATCCCATCGGCATGCGGTATGCCCATGAAAAATATGCAGTATTTTCGGCATGCGGCATACCTTTTTTTTCATTTGTCATCGGCATGCCCATCGACAAGCGATATGTCCGTAAAATGAAAATTATGAAACGACAACGGCAAGCGGTATTTAAAACCTTGGTAAATATTAGTAATGGGAACTTATAATCACAAAAGAACTATTGATAAACTCAATCACAACTAATGTGGTGATCTATTACTGGATCATAGTGTTGGTCCGGACTGTTGAGTCTTATCGGGTATGAAGTGTCTTCATATGGACATGACTAGACTTTAATAAAAATCATCAATCCTTCATTGATGACAAGTAGATAAAGTCATAATGATGATCAGATGGAATAGGTTGATGTCTTGAGGTATTATGAGTTTGTACGATTCAACTTACACGATATTTGATTTAAAGTTTATGAACATACTCCCAACAATTTTATTTTTGGATCAGACGGTTGACCGTCATAAACTGCATGAATAATGATATGGAGAATAACTTTATGGTTTTTTTATTGTGATTTACGGGAAGCAAATAAGTACTCATACGGAGTTTAACAACTTAATAACCCGTTAAGTGGGTAATTTACAATAATCACAGAATAAGGTAGTATCGTTTAAAAGGTATACGGGGTTGACCTTTATAAGATGAGAATCATAATAATATATGAAAAATTGTACTCTGATAATCTGATGGAATCAATGGACTCCAGAGTTAGGAAGATATATTCAATACGTACTAAAGAGTTTAGATTCGAGCGATAGTTGAATGTAATCGAAGTTGGGGAAAGTTCTTCGATTTCACATTAGCTTAAGTACGTATGTCAATTTGTCTCATTTATAGCTCCATAAGAACGACAACACAACTGCTATGTTTACATAACATATAATAGATTCAATCAGGAATGATTTGTGATTGTTGTCACGAAATCACCGATTACCCTAATAATGGTAAAAGTACAAAAGTTTTGGTCAGAAACAGAAACTGAAAAAATATGATTAAATTTATTTCTTGGACACCCCTAGGGTTATGGGAAATTAAATTTTAAAGAATTTATCTTTTTGAATCGTATCATTCTGAAGCATGGTTTGAGATTTATGGGCAAAATAGTTTTTTGGGTGAGGTAGAAATGGTCATTGTTATATAAATCAAAACTAAGAGTAAATTAAATATTAATATTAATTCCAGGATTATTTATTAAAAGGAAAAGTTAAATTAATTTTAAATCTTATGTGATATTTTCTGAAATATTTTATTGAGATTTACTCTTTATTTGATTTTATTATTTAAATCAAATATTTGAGTGAATATCTCAAGTAGTTGTCCTATAAGTAGTTGTCCTATAAATGGTCATTGTTATATAAATCAAAACGAAGTGAATTTCTCAAAAGTGGTTGAGTTTGTTTCCTATAAATAGTGGAGCCCAGAAACTACAATATACATTTCACCACAACAAGAAAAATTCGCTCATGCTCTCTCTCAGGGTTTCTGCGATTTTCTCTGGGTCTAAAACCTTGGGAATTGCTTTTAAGGTTTATAGTTTATTCTTGGGAGCCCACATATCTCGGCCGTGAAATTCCAGAGAATACATTGGAAGAGTACTCGTAGGAGCTATCTTCGAGATTCACCAAGAAGATTTTCGCATAAAGCCCGAGCCAAGAAGCCAAGGCTAAAGCAAGGATTATAATGGCGCAGCCAAAATCGTGAACAAAAGGTAAATAATTTATTTATTAGATAATTATTTATCATTAATCAAGCTCGATCAATTCTCGTTAATGACTTAGAAAAATTAAACGAAATTATTAATCGTGATCGGGTAAATTTATTTTTTTTAATTCATAGCCGGATGGGGTAATGGGATTATTAGTATGGAACTTTAATTTTTGTTAAAAAAAAAATTAAGAGTTTACCCCAAACGTATGTATAAGGAGCAATCATTAATTAAGGGAACTTTAGAAAATCGGCATCTAACAGAGTATACTAGCCAAATTAAACAGTGAAATCGGCAAAACAAACAATGTTTGGTTAATTTTTTGGACTAGCCAATTAACCACATCAACCAACCTAAAAAGTCTTTACTACCCTTACCCCAAGTAAGTTATATATTTGTATTAAACTGAAGCCCTAAAAGCATGTAACAATCATAAATCCTGTGAGCCGTGAGGGAAGGAAATGGTAAGTTGTGCAGTCTCGCATCGCCTGGGCAAGGGGATGTGCTGATGGGAAGTTTCCTGAACTTTGCGGGTATGGGATTGCACGGTTATTGGCAATCATACAAGTATGGGACTATATGGTCGAAGAGACTTATAAGAATTGAGTGTTACTACCTATGTCAAAAAGATACATCTTCTTTTTTGTAACTCATTCATAGGCACTGTAAAGTTAAGCGTGCTTGGCTTGGACTAATCCTAGGATGCGTGACCTCCAATGAAGTTTCTTGGGTAGCGTGCGAGTGAGGATAAAACACTCTGCAACGATTCGTATTGGCCTATTGGGACAATCTTCAATTTGATAGAACACTTGGGGCGTTACAAAACCAGTTTCGACGCTTCAGTGGCGGAAGAAGCCAATGCCAAGGGCAACGACGCTATTCACTCCCGTGACTTTGTCGTCACTGTGAACCACTTCTCCGATGCCATCGTGCTTGCCCCGGAGAATCACATCCTTTATTCTAGTTGATTGACGGCCTACGCCTCGATCTAAAAGTACTCCAAGGATTAGGCTAAACAAAATTGGCGGTCACGTCATATAAGAAAGGCCTCAACATCGAATTGCTAGGGTGTTCGTCCAACCTCAGTGTAATTCCGCTATAAACCAGAGGTTGCACTCTTTAGTGATACAATATATATTATTCCCTTTATAACATCAGGGTGTCCATTGATCCAATCATATTCGAGTAATTGATCTTTCACTTGATGATCTATACATGAGTAGGCAGTTTTTACCGTTTTGTCTCGTTGCATTTTCCTCTTTGAATCGGTCAGTAATATCATGAGTAACCCACTTATGGTTTCGATTCATAAGTTGCGCACAGTTACCTTTCACTTCTCACCGTCGACAACCAAGGGAATCATCATGACTCTGAAGAGAGTTGTGTGATGCCCATGTCTATGACCAATCAACCCTTACTGTTGACTATCATGTTCCCAAAATAATAGTGTTGGGAACAATAGTAACAATATATTCTTTTAACGGTTAAATCAAAGAACAATCAAGTCAACAGCTTAGATTCGAGATAACTCAGGACTTAGATCGAATGTCTATTTGATCATCTACTAGTGAATCAACTCCAAGTTATTAGTGACGGTCTTATATGATAAATTCCGGAGTTTAAGTCAAGTCTAGTACAGTATGAAGACACTTCATACTTAATCCACTTCTAGTTAGTGTGACACACACTTAATCCAGAATAGGACTATATCACTTAGTCATATTAATGACCTTATTCGATTAACAGGCTCCCACCCAGTTAATCAGGTCATGGACATTTTAAGTTCATTTATTATGATTATTAATTCTTCCTTACTTTGACTCGTTTGTGATAATAATGACATAATTGCATCATTTATGAATTAAGGAACAAACATTCTATTTTAGTATACCAGAAACTATAATAAGACTATCATAATAAGCACCATCTTTTTCAACAACTTGTCATAATATTTTACAAATAGGATGAAATAGCTTGTTTAGGGATATATGTCCAACATTGAGGTCCCATACCCAAGATATGACATATGGGACGATAATATTCCCAACAAATCTATCCTAGTAGGTTAATTTTTGATCCCGAATACACTAGCATATAATCTCTTATTTTTTCAATATATTTGACAGTGTTCTTCAATGTTGTCTAGTGAGCCATATCTACGTTATATTAGTATCTGCTAACAATTTCCACAGCATAACATATGTGTGGCTTAGTAGACTATATAGCGTGCATCATACTTCCCACTGCAAAAGCATAGGGTATCCGCCTCATCTTGTCTTGCTCTTCCAGAGAAGTAATGAATTTTCTTCTATCGAGGACGACTCCAGGTCTGGTAGGTAATGTACGTCCTTTGGATTTTGCCTTTGCAAAACATTCAAGCGCTTTATCGATGTAAGTTGCTTGTGATAAAACCAAAAGCATGTTGTTGTGATCCCTAAATATTCAGATCCCGAGAACATAATTAGCTTCCCCCAAATCCTTCATTTGGAATTGACTAGCTATCCACGCTTTCACATCCAACAACTTTGTCACATCGTTTCATATTAAAAGTATATCTTCGACTTAAAGAAGAAGAAACACCACATTTTTCCATCATTGAATTTATAAACGCAGGCCAGTGATATATTGGAAAATCCATAAGTCTTGACGGTCTCGTCAAACTTGAGATTTCAAGATCTGGAAGTTTGCTTCAATCCATAAATGCATTTGAGCAGTTTGCAAACATTTTTTCATGACCTTTATGCACGAACCATTTTGGATGCGTCATGAAGATGTTTTCGTCAATGTACCCATTCCGGAAAGCGGTTTTGACGTCCATATGCCAAATATCATAGTTGAGACTACAAGTTATGGCCAAGAGTATAGGAATGATTTAAACTTAGCGACTGGAGCGATGGTTTCACCGTAATCAATACATTCTCTCTAGGTAAAACCATTTACCACTAATCTAGCATTGAAGGTTTCAACGTTCCCGTCCACTCATGTTTTCTTCTTGTGGATCCACTTATACCAATGGATGTGAATCCATCCAGTAAGCCTACAAGTTCCAAGAATTGATAGAATTCATAGGTTATATGTATTTGTTCATGGCATCATGCCATTTCCTATAATCAGTATCGAACATTTTCTCGTAAAAGGCTGAAGGATCATCAAAAGTAATGTCCTTGACAACTAAGTTACTCTCTATTAGGTCCTCGTAGCGTTCATTTTTGTTTTCTAAACCACCTACTACGTCTGAGTACCTTAGGATTATGATATGGGACCGTGATTTGTACACACCTGTCATCAACAATCATTGTTGGTGAATTGGTGACCTTGTCACCTGGCAACTCCCCGTGCGTGACTCTATCTTGATTTTTATTTTCTAGTCTTTTTATAGACGACTTTCCCAAATCGTTCCATATTTCAAAAACTGCACGTGACTTGATCTCATGAAACTATTTCAAACTAGAAATTTTAGGATTTCATGCACTTTAAGGTTTATTGCTTTTGTACATGGCTATACTTACAATAATTTTACAAGATCATAAATTAAGTCAGCATGACCCTTTTGGTTTGGGGCAGATACCATAACCCAGCCTGACCCTTTCGACAAGAGTGGGTCTAGCCCGGCCCACAAAATACGGGGCGGGGCGGGAAAAACCTAATTTTTGTACGAGTCGGAGCGGGTGGGCCTGGGCCAGTGCGGCCCAATTGACACCTCTAACTCTAAATATGCATAAATTTGTTGTTTTAGAATATGCAGAGTATATTTAGGAAAATTAAAAAGAGAGTGTTTACAAAACTAGATACCCATATAGACAACGGGAGATAATTAAAAGAAAATACTACTAGGCTAATTGGATGCGTGCAATTAGTATTTATTAATTTATGAAAACTCAAGTAATTACACATGTGTAAGCGAGAATATATATATATATATAGGGGTGACACTATTTGCCAATACAACACACTATCGCATTATTAGAGTTATTAAAGTGTGAGAACATGTCGTATTAGGAGTATGCAAAAGAGAAAAAAAATAACCGATACAATTGTTCAACTCAGCTCAACTCAATTGAACCCTACCACAATCTAGCCTAACCCAAGTAACCCAACAAATATCGGGTTGGGTTGGGTCCAATTACAATAAATTATCGTGTTAGCGTCGGGCCAGATCCATTGGGTTGGGCCGGCCCAATTGACCCAATCAAGCTCTTGTTGGAAATCGGGGTTTGATTCCTGACTTCATTACCACGAAATAAGCCTCCGAGGCGTCCCGGTAACATTTAAAAAATTATTTTAAAGCGGAAAACTTGTTACCGGCCCGACGACACGGATATCGGCTAATTACCATTTCATCAAGATCCGACAAATATTATGAATTTCATATTTCATAAACATTATTAATAAGCTAGTCGAATAGGAAATAAATAGAAAACAGTAAATGGTTGCATTTATTAACCCAATGCATCAGGCCGTACCGAATCTCGGCAGGGCTTCGCCGGGGGCGGAGGGGAAACTCCTGTGATCTTCCATGATATTCTCCTGGATTCCTCGTACCGAAGCGTGGGCTTCGCCTGCAGGACTCCGTCGCAAAATTTAACTGATGGTTCTTTTTAATCTACTGGAGAAAAATGTCTCCTAAGCCGAACCAGAAAAATAGATTAGAAGCACAAAACTCGCAGACCCTAGAGAAAGAGGGAGAGCTCGAGTTTTTGCTCTGGGAATGTGTGTAAAATATGTAGAATGAGCCTCCTATTTATAGGTCTCAGACTGTAACTGAATTGGAGATTTTTCCTCCCATTTTCGAATTATTATAATTAAATATAATTAATTATTCCAATCCAATGGTCCAGATTTAATCTCATCTAAATCCAATGGAAATAATTAATCAGGGATTTAATTAAATAACAAATACATGATAAGATCAAAATATTTAATCTTATCATCATATTTATTAAATTCGAAATATATATATATATATATATATGAAATTCAAATTTTATAATGATTATCTAGATTCAATGGTTAAAAATAAAACTCAAACCAATTCAACGGATCAAATCATCTAGGAATAAAATCAAATGCCCTAGTGTTTTAATAAAACCCTAATTCAAATTATTTACCCTTCATTAATTTGAATTATATTATATATATATAATATTAATTAATTTCTAATCCGACGGTAAAGATTAAATCTTAAAACCGATCCAAAAATATAATTAATTAACCAAATTCGAAATACCCAAGCTTGGTCACCAAGCTATCAATTTCGAATTTCTATTAGGGTTAAAATCAATTATCTCAATCCAACGGTTGATATTAAATCATAACCGATCCAATGGACTAAATTGATTTTAAGGATTTCCGCAAATATGGAATCTCCAAAACATATGATTCGAATTTTCTAGGGTTTCAAATAACCAAGCCCTAATTCGAATTTTACACATTTACATATATATATTAATATATATTTTATTTATTAATGTAAATATATTAATTATTAATAAGATATTAATAAGTAAATCCAAATAATTAAATTATATCAATAATTCCTGATCTCAATATCACACATTAAAATGTCATGGTGCCACACCATCATTTAAATTCATGACATGTGATTTAATTTCATAGTTTATCGAACCGAGCATAAACTTAGAAAATCCATAAATCACAAACCGTAAGTCGAAATGACTAGGTTTAAAAAGAAAAGTTACTGAAAATTTAATTTAAAACAATATGGTGCTGATAGACAATATATGGTATACGGAATTAACTGATATTATTAACTATATTTATATCAGTTAATTCCATGTACCAAAATATGGTACTTTTGCCACGCTGACGATAAAACTATATGACGTTTGCCACAGACCTTTCAGTTTTATAAGTCTAGCCAAATGGTTAAACATTATCCAAAATGTATTTTAATCACGTACGTATCATACGTTACGGAGCTATCCTGGGGACCATGGACCCGTATCACTTAAGCTCCAACGAACTGCTAGTTGCTCGTCAAACCTCGAAGTAATTCCACTATAGACCCGAGGCTGCACTCTTTAGTGATACGGTATATATTATTCCCTTTATACATCAGGGTGTCCATTGATACAATCAAATTCGGGTTATTGTCCTCTCACATGATGATTCACACATGAGCATGCAGTTTTTACCAAAATGCCCCTCATTGCATTTTCCTCCTTGACTCTGTCAGTAATATTATGAGTAACCCACTTATGGTTTCGAGTCATAAGTTGCGCACCGGTACCTCTCACTTCTCACCACCGACAATTAAGGAATCATCATGACTCTGAAGAGAGCTGTGTGATGCCCATGTCTATGATCAAGCTACCCTTACTACTGACTATCATGTTCCCAAAATAATAGTGTTGGGAACATCGGTAATATCTTGTGCTCTTTAATGGTTAAATCAAAGAACAATCAAGCCAGCAGTTCGGACTCAAGATCACTCAGGACTTAGAACGAATATCCATTTGATCATCATTTTGTGACTCAACTACAAGTTTTCAGTGACGGTCTTATATGATAACTTCTTGAGTTTAGGTCAGATCCAGTCCAGTGTGAAGACATTTCACACTTAATGCACTTCTAGCGAGTGTGACACACACATAATCCAAAATAGGATTGCCACTTAGTCACATTAATGACCTTATACGATTAATGGGCTCCCACCTAGTTAATCAGGTCACAGACATTTTAAGTTCATTTATTATGATTATTAATTCTTCCTCACATTGACTCTGTTGTGATAATAATAACATAATTGCATCCTTTATGAACTAAGGAAACAAACATTCTGTTTTACTCTACTAGAAACTATAATAAGATTAACATAATAAATATCATCTTTATTCAATGACTTGTCATAATCTTTTACAAATGGATAAATATCTTGTTTAAGGACACACATGTCCAACAGCTCTTCTTTTTAAGTAATTTATTAGTTTTAATATTTGATATATTATAAGTAAGTAAAACCATGTAAAAGAGTAAAAAGTAAAATAATTATAGACCATCTCTACGTTTATTTTTTATTTAATGTCTAAGACTATGTTTCAAGTTTATGTTTACGACTCCGTTTTTAGTTTAGTTTACGACTACATTTTGTACTTCTGTTATTGAATTTGTAGAAATTAATAATGTTTAATTTTTTAGTAGGATTTTAAAAACATTATATTTAATTTTATGTTTATTGATAGACGGTTTAAATTTATGTGTTATTCGGTAATCCAGTGACCCAACTCAAACCAACCCAGAGTTTTTCAGATTGGGTTAATTTGGTCATTCAAAAATATTAGGTTTAAATGTTGCTTTTTCTGGGTTAAGTTTTTAGATCGGGTCGACCTCAATTCAAGTCATGCATACCTCTAAATGATACTATTGACCAAATTTATATATAAAGGTACTCACATTTGCGTCTCGTGAGATTTAAACCTGTAACTTTTTTTTTAGAGATATAGAATAGAGTTACTAATAGGTCGTTGTAAGCAAATATATGGGACTGTATAAATTGATATATATAGCTGCTTACATCAGATAATGTGTTTTAAATTACAATCAATATCTTGAAGTTGAACATTTGATTTATGCGATTCAAGATCAATAGTTATTCCACTATGGTATAGTACCTTACATTAATATAGTAGAATTTTAGCTTTACAGATATATATATATATATATATATATATATATAATATAATATAAATAAATAAAAAACACAATAGATTACCACACATGGCCTGGACCTTGGGAAGAAGCCTAAAAGAAAGGCCAGTGAGGTATGACTTTTCTCATATTCCCCTCATGATGAAGAATATGCGTATCTCTAGTTTATATATTAAATATACAAAAATTATATTTATGTGTGTATTTCAGATTCTTAAATACATGAGAAGCCACTTCCTTTGTGTTTCCAATACTATAATCGATGAAATGGTTTCTTACCAAATAATTTATAGGAATTTATCTAATTTTGGTGTTAATTAATTGCAGAAATATAAATGGGTTTCTAGTCGAAATATAATTAATCAAGTAGAGAATATCGGTTTACCTCTTGTTCCGTGCATGATGTGTCGTCTTTTTCTGTAGATTTTCTAATGAATTGGTTTCTTGAAACGCTTTCTTTCGAGCACACTATCAGTATTCACTAAGAGATCACTGAAAATATCACCGGATCGATGCTAGTCAAACACCTGAGATTGGACAAAGAACACCAATACCCGAGCTTGAGAAGTGGGGGCGGCAGCGGGAATAGGTATGATATAAATCATATTGACATTATATACTTTTTTTTTCTTTTTCGCATTTAAATAAAATTATTATTATTATTATTAGGATTATTATTATTATTAATTGTTGTTGTTGGCATCATAATTATCATATCTATTTATAAAAATAAATAGGATTATTAGCGGCAAAAGTACCCTAGTTGTTTGGAAATAGGGCGGAATAGAGTCAATTTAAAAAAAAAACTGTGGCGAAATACTCAAGCCCATTTTTTGGCGGATCGATAGACCTCATCCACTTTTCCGTTAGTTTTTGAAGTTGTTGTTTTTTTTTTTTTTTGTGATGAAGTCAACAACACAAATCACGATGCTAAAGAGAGGAGATGAACTAAGAATTGTAGAGAATGAGTGAGAAGGAAAATAAGAATCTGCGGCATAGATGTTCCAAGAATCTATGTTTACATCCAGGTTTATTTTGATGTTTGTGGGTTTTATGGTTTGAATTTATTTGTTGCTGACGTCACCATTGGCAGAAATAGTCAATAAACTAAGTGAAAGTTGATAAGGGATCTACCGATCTACTAAACAGGTAAACTAGAGTACTTTTGTCATAATTGTTTTAAGTTGCCTCTATGTCGCTTTATTTTTTAATAATTTAGTAACACTTGCCGCTCATAACTTAAATAAATGTAAGAACCCATTTGGCACGTTGATAGTGGCGGAGCTACATGTGCACCAATGAGAGTGCATATGCTCACTTTAAATAAAATATATATATATATATTATTTAGGATTTGATTCGACTCTTCTCATTCGGTCTCCCTTCTTGACTCAATAAATCTATTATACTATATTACTATCATTCGAAAAGTAATATTATCTGTTTATATGTTTAATAGTCACTTTAATATAGTTGTTTATGATTTTTATTTGTTTACGTATCCGAAGAAAATCGATTGAAATATGTTATGTGCTTCGCCTGAAATGAAAGTCTAACTACGCTACTGCATTTGGAGAATATTTATCGTATAATTTCAATATGCTGCTTATTTTTAATATGAATATATATATATATATATATATATATTTATTGTAGTGTATAAATTTATACGTTATATATTGACGGCGTGCGTGTGAAATTTTCTTTACTGTTAGTGGCTGGCTAACTCCAACTTTGATACATGCGCTTGACTTGAGGTGATACATATGCTATGCTAGTGTACACACTAAATCAAGCAGATAAATAAATAAATTATTGTATATGTATTATGTATATATTATATTTGCGCATTATAAATGCGTTTAAATGCTGTTTTGAATGCTAAATTTTCTCTTATATGTGCGATAAATTAAAATTCACACATGAAAGTCAGAATAGTAATGATGGTAACCATGCATTCGAGTATGTGCTATTTTAATAATATATTCTCATTAAGTCAAAATTGACCAAATGTTGAAATTTACTAACACGCACTCAACTATAGGTGCCCAAAAATAATCCCCTCAATTATGACCAGAATAATTTCCAATTTATATAGTTTATGACTTTTTCAACTCTTTTAAGTATATTTGTGAAAAAAATTACAAATAAATCAGGTAAAATAACCATTCCACTTTTTTTTTAATAGCGGCAAAAGTATTGAGGGAAAGCATACAAAATTTATCACATTAATAACTCTATCCAATTTTTATTAAAAGAGTTCATAAAAAGTACAAATTTTTAAACACGTATCATTTCAGCACAATTTTACTTTAACGTTAATATATTTTTGTTACAATATTTAATCATGTAGATCTTTTTCTAATAATGTTTGAAAAATAGAAGAAAAAAAATATTATTTCGCGGAACTTAATCGGTATTTCTTTTTTACAAAAAGAACTTGAATATCGGCCAGCCCAGTTAATTACAATATTTTAAATATATTATTGTTATAACCTCTCCTCTTAATGTTGTCTAAATTCTTTATTTATACTTTCGACAAAAACTAAGAACATAAACGGGCACACGGAAAAAAAAAAAGAAAAAAAAAAGAGTCATTTTAAGTTTAACTAATGTAAATCGGATCTTTTTACAGTAAATTTTCCTTAATGAAAATTGGAGGAATTTTTATTTTTATTGAGATTTTTGGTGAAGATGAGAAAGACAGGCTAAGTTGGGTCCCCTTTTTATCCCGCGGAAGTGTTGTCCACGTGGTTATAGTGCGTGTGGGGTTTTCCATCCTTTTTTGGTTTCATTGATTTTGCTAAGAATTATTATTATGAAAGAGAAATTACTATTGGCTTTTTTGGCCTATAAAAACCATGTATGTCTTTCATTCACCTATATTCCAACATCATCTACAAACAAACGCCTCTCTAACTCAAGAAATATGGATTCGGTGAAAAGGCAAGAGACGAGAGATCACTACTCGTGCAAAGAAGAGAATCTGTCGAGTGTTGAGAATCATAGCTCCGCCATGGCGGCTCATGACAACTCCGTTGACTGGAGAGGTCGACCCTCCAACCCTCAAATCCATGGTGGCATGAGAGCTGCCTCTTTCGTCCTTGGTATGTACATGTCAGTGTATCTATATCGATATATATATATATATATATATATATCTTATCCAACCATCAAATCCATGGTGATACATAGCTTTCTTATCTTGTCAAATCAATGTGTGTATATATTTACTACCGAATTTAGCATGACCTAGCTGCTACTTAAAGCTCTCAGATCCAACAAAGCAACATGAGTGCTAAGAATACTTCATGTTTGCTATATAGCCACACGAGCAATTAAGCAAATTATTAACCTCTCTCTCTCTCTCTTTTGAGAAGAGGGCTAGCTAGTCCAAGCAGGGCAATGACTTCGGTCTCCTTATAAATTAATAACGTCGGGATTAAAGAATTTTATTATATTATTACGATTAACGAGTATTCATTTTTATCTAACTTAATTTAGTATATTAATATTATTTTTTGTATGTAGTGAAGTGGGCATGGCATTGACATGATTATATATATACCAAGTTTGACTCTCTCTCTCAAACTATATAGTGGCATGAATAATATATTATTGAAATTGTGCAGGGCTTCAGAGCTTTGAGATAATGGCAATAGCGGCAGTGGGAAACAACCTTATAACATACGTGATAAACGAAATGCACTTCTCTTTGTCAAAGTCAGCGAATGTGGTGACTAACTTTGTTGGCACTGTTTTCCTTTTGGCTCTTCTCGGTGGATACCTCTCCGACTCCTATCTTGGCAGCTTCTGGACCATGCTCATCTTCGCCTTTGTTGAGCTTTCGGTACTCATCTCTCTCTCTCTACCTATATATTATATATACATATACATGTCATCTTATGTGTCTCTCTACTATAGCGACAGACATGTACGTCTGTCTGTGGCTGAAAATCAAAATTAGTCAACTTGTGTGATATGAAGCACACGCAAGTAAATTACCTTATCCCAACGCAAAGAATCTTTGCCTGCATGCTTTGCGCCCACTATTTTATCGTTTACCACACTCTATACCTACTTTCTTATTCTCTTCTCATACAAAATTACTACAAGATATTATATATATATATGTATATATGTTTGTATATATATGATTGATACTACCGTACATGCTCAACCAATCTTTATATGCATGCATGGATCTCCGCAGGGTTTCATACTGCTCTCAGTCCAAGCTCACCTCCCTCAGCTGAAGCCGCCAAAATGCGACATGGCGAGCGGCGAGGCCTGCGAGGAAGCGAGCGGCTTCAAGGCGCTGATATTCTTTCTCGCGCTATATTTGGTTGCGCTCGGAAGCGGCTGTGTGAAGCCGAACATGATCGCTCACGGTGCCGACCAGTTCAGCCCCGACGGTGAAAAGCAGGGGAAGAAGCTGGCCACCTACTTCAACGCGGCGTACTTCGCATTCTCCGTCGGAGAGCTCATAGCTCTGACGGTTCTTGTTTGGGTGCAGACACACTCCGGCATGGACGTGGGCTTCGGCGTCTCTGCGGCCGCCATGGCCATGGGGCTCATCAGCCTGGTGTCCGGTGTTCTGTATTACCGGAATAAGCCTCCGCAAGGAAGCATTTTCTCTCCCATCGCTAGGGTAACTTTCTCTTGCTATATATAATATAAATATATATATATGTATGTATGTATTAATGTGTATACATATATATATTATAAATAATATTGAATTTGAGCCCCACAACATATAAATATTCGAAAATCTCTTATCCTACAGGTTTTAAAAAAGAATATTCGAGTATTTTTATTGTACTTTTTTTAGATATATGTAATGTAAGATCGCATGTGAACTTTGTTTTCTGTGTATGTATATATATATATATTTCTGTGTATATATATATTAGCTCATGGTTATACTATAATTACAGTTATTAATTAAATAGTTATATTAGGGTATTATTTTTCTCTTGCTATATAATAATATAATATGAATATACCCTACTGATTGGTTTGCGATATGCTTTTATCTTTTACTTTATTAGATTATGACATGCAAGATTCCGTGTGAACATTGTTTGCTATATTATATATATGTAATATATATATATATATATGCAATTTGGAATTATAAGATTATATAAGTAGTGGCTAATTGTTTTTATCGCTGGACTATTGGAACGTGTCATGATTTGTTGTCTGATTTCAAAAGATTTGGAAGAGCGTAATATGTTGAAGAGTGTCTGGTATTATTGGTTTTGTTGGTCATATATAATCCACATGTGGTGTTTGCCAACTTTCTCGTATACTACATCAATTATATATATATATATATATATATATATACATACATATGGTTAATAATTTTTGGGAGAAATATATGAATTATGTAGGTTTTTGTGGGTGCAATTCTGAAGAGAAAGCAAGTTGCTCCATCGAACATGACCCAAATAGTTCACCATGGAAGTCAAAGCATCAACTTTGTGAATGGGAACACTTCTTCTTTCTCATCTGACGATTCCGTTAATGCTCTTCACACCCAAAAGTTCAGGTAATAAAGTAGTTCGAAAGTAATTTTATTTATTTATTATTTTGCATGTTTTTCTTGTCTATTATCACATAAAGAAGAGAGAAAGTGACCGTGCACTGAGTAAAATACCATGACGTACGTATTATTAAATGTGAAACGTAAAATACTCCTACTTATTATCGCATAACCATAACCATATAACATATCCCACGTCATAAATAATCCAAGTGACCTTTTTATCTTTATCATATGCTTCCATGCATATTACGATATAAGAGATAAATTCCCAATTATATTATTATTATCGTACAAGCCAACTCAACAACCCTTCCTTGACCAAAAAACAAAACAACCCTAATCTTCGTGAACATGAACATATACAGAACATGCACTTTTTCTATTGTATCATAGCGATTTTTCAACGAATTAGTTAAGTTCAAATGTATTATGAATCTTCAGATTGTTGGACAAAGCATGTCTCCGAACCGTGGACAGCACGAAGGAAACCCCGTGGTGTCAATGCACGGCGAGCGAAGTGGAGCAAGTGAAGACGCTGCTCTCCGTCGTCCCAATCTTTGCATGCACCATCATCTTCAACACCATCCTCGCGCAGCTCCAGACATTCTCCGTTCAGCAAGGTGCCGCCATGGACGGGCGCCTTGGTGACTCCTTCTCTGTCCCGCCGGCATCACTCCAAGCCATCCCCTATGCGATGCTCATCTTTGCCGTCCCGCTCTACGATGCATTCGTTGTGCCCCTCACGCGCCGCCTCACTGGCCATGCCTCCGGGATCTCCCCGCTCCTCCGCATCGGGCTCGGCCTCTTCCTCGCCACGTTCTCCATGGTCGCTGCTGCGGTCGTCGAGCGGAAGCGTCAAATTTCTGCTGAGAGGATTTCGATCTTTTGGATCGCGCCACAGTTCTTGATCTTTGGGTTGTCGGAGATGTTCACGGCTGTGGGGCTCATCGAGTTCTTCTACACGAGGTCGATCAAAGGCATGCAGTCTTTCTTGACCGCCATGACGTACTGCTCGTATTCCTTCGGGTTCTACCTAAGCTCGATCTTGGTCTCGCTCGTGAACAAGATCACTTCTCGCTTGTCCAACAATGGTGTTGGCTGGCTCGGTGACAACGATCTCAACAAGGACAGGCTTGACTTGTTCTACTGGCTTCTCACAATCCTCAGCTTCCTCAACTTCCTGAATTACCTCTTTTGGTCTCGTTGGTATTCGAATAATTCGTCTCCTTCGTCGAGTGGTGCCGAGATTTGTGACGTTACTAAGTGTCGTAGCTTCAAACCTTCGAAGATTAGTAGCAATGTCCCTTTAGAGGGTGATAATGTGTCTTGATTACTGATTGGTTTTAGTACTGAGGAAGGGATAAAAAATCTAATCTTATATGCTAGCTTTGTATAATAATGTTGCTAGATTTTTGTATCTGGCTATATATTTATATATATACTAGGGTTTGTAACATATTATTTAGTATAAGTCAAAGTAGTTAATCATACAAGGAATATCGGTCAAAGTTGGTCAAAGGGCTTAACTAGTGTATAGAAATTTATCCTTATCAAACTATGTAACTAATTTACGGTGATGGTAATAAAGGCTATAGCTACATCCTTTTAGCTTCTTTCTTATCATCCATCAAAGTAATATATTTTTTACTATTGAAATATATAATCTTCTAATATGTTTGTATTGTAATAATAATACTATATTTTTTTAATCTTAGTGGCTATAGTAGGGTTTGTCTAATTGTAACATAGTATATATTTGTCAAAGTATTTATCATTCAAGGAATAGTGGTCAAAGGTCTTTCAAAGCTTAACTAGTATTATTAGAATGGTGTATATATAGATATTGAAGATATACTAATTAAATATGTAATTAATAGATAAGGTGATGATCCAATTCCAAATAGACGTGGCATAGCTTCTTCCATGTAGCTTCTTTCTTTCAATTCGTTGGATAAAAAAATATAAATATATATATGTTGGACATAAATATATATATATGTTGGACCATAATAGGGTTTTGTCTTGTAACATATAATTTAGGCCGTGTACATACCAAAAAGTAAAGATAGCGGCATATATCCCAAAACAACAATTAACGGAATGCGATGTAAAAACTATATATGTACAGTTGATGACTTAGTTCTACTTTCATTAAGGTTTTTCCGTCGATTGCCAAGTCTCATATGTACCGAGAAAAATCTGTTAGGAATTGAGCCCTAATTGCCAAATCACAAAACGTTAAGAGCAATAAAACGAATTGAAACTTGCCGCTTCTAAATCTTGATCCACTATGAATCTCTCAATTAATATTTCTGGTTACAACTTCAATCTCGCCCTCTCAGTTTGTGTTGCGAAACGCACTAATGATGCAAGTCTTATAAGCAAAAATTAACCATAGATCAGCTAGACTGCTCTGCGTCGGGTTTCGGTCGCGCTTCCGTGTAGATTAAACTTCACACTCAACATAATCATTAGTCAAATTCTCTCGGAATGGTGTATAGAAATTTAATAAATCTTAATTAAAAAATCTAATAAACATAAGGTGGCAGCTATAGCAAAGAGCTAGATATCCATTTAGCTTCCTCTTTCTTTCTTTTTTTTTGTTCATTGATTAAAGAAATATATGTTGTAGTAGTGGCAATTGCAAGTGATCATGTGGCTTGTGATCCTATAGATTTGCTTATAACATTCTTAATTGCGCAACAAACCCCATAGAGGATATAAATATTGTTGATGTTGAAGCAATAATCAATGGGGGAAATAAAAGATGACACACTTTTGGAGGACCAAGTAATATTGTGTTGAGTCATGAGTGACAAGGACACATGTGAGAGATTTTAAGGTCTTGATGAGGCCATGTTTGACACGATTCATTGCACTAAGCAAGTGTGAGTTGGCCATACATAGTCCCCTTGATCATAGCTAGGGGCATATTCGTCATTTACTGTTCGGGAGACAAGAAAGGAGCTGCTTAGTGGTGTTAGAGTAGCAATAGTTAGTGCTTTCTTGCTTGAAACAAATATAGTGCTTTCAAGGAAATCTAATGATGCATGCATATATATATATATATATATATATTCATATGATCTAAATAATCAAAATATATTATACTTCTTTGAATTTTGCTCAAATCCTTTAATTCGAATATAAATTTGAAAATCATATCAATTAGGCTAGCACCTTAAATTTTTATTTAAGAAAACAAAAATCACGAGATCATACACAATATATGACACGTATTATATAAGATATGATTTAAGAAATGTTTACAATCTAGTAAGAGTATTGTGAATATTGCTATAAATCATTAAGATTTTGTGAATGTCAACTTAGAGAGTCGTGTTTTGGAGATCATTGTCATTGAAAGCAAGGCTTATAAATTTTTCTCATTCACTCTAAACAATACAATATAATTCATATTTACTCAATTTAACTAGAGCTCATTCCATTCTTGATTTCCTGAAATCGTCACACAATTTCCAAAATTTGGATTACAATCGGTACCAATCAAACCCTGTACTATCACATCAAAAAGTATATTTTTATTAATTTGTAATCAATACTTTTTTAAAAAAAAAATCTTTCTTACTCTTTCCTTTTTTTTCATGTTCACAACTTCATATTATCTACTTTGTCGATATAAGTAGCATATATCCTCGAATACCACCAACGCCTAAACACCTTTTTTTGCCGGCACACATCCCGAACGACTAGAAAGCACGCCATGCTAACGAAACAATAAGTTAGCGATATGTGCGATCGAATAAAAAAAAGTATACAATGTGCATAAATAGTAATAACTCGATGATATATACCGCAATATCTTATTATATGGCAATTATAATGTACAAAAATTACATCACAATTTGATGAATAGTATATGGGTACCATAGGTTAACATTATAGAGAAAGTCAAAAGTGAAGTCGATTCCTTGAAAGAAAGAGATGTTCTCATGATCTAAAGCTTCTCGTGAGTTGTTGTAGCCTTTTACGAGCTTTCTATGAAGAAAGACATGTCTCCAACATGTCTTCTCTGTTGGAGATGGGCCCCAAATTAATAATCAACTTTTTTTCCAATCCCATTACCAAACACTAATGGGAAAATGTTGCATACAAACCCATGTTGCCTAAAAGATTAGCATTTGCGAATATGCTAGGGACCCTTGTAAAACCCTACCAATTCGTGCTTCTTGTATATATGTATATACATAATACATGTCTATATTATAATATCATTCCTTATTGATCCGAATATCTAGCTTTCAACTCTCCAATATTTTTCTTCATGAAATTTAACATTCTTTTTTATCACTCACGCAATGACGTACCACTTATATACCATTTGTGTTGGAAGGAAGGAATATATATGCAAAGAGATCACGTCACTATGAGTCCATGCATGACCCATCTTTCTCCAAGGAAAGGAAAGGAAAGAAACGACGCCTTTTTGTTTGTTGTGTTGTATATCGCCATTATTGATGCTCGGCTGAGCTTCGAGCAAAAGTTGGAGTGTCAGGCAACACAATGTGTATCATTCTCCAACCACAAAATCATCCACGCTTTTTGTTCGCTGTTCATGCACTTCTCTCTCTCGTGATGATGATGACATTAGTAGTGAAAAGGGTTGAATAGTGAATATGAAACATGAAGACGAAAGTGCTCAAGTTATCACAAGTATACATTGGTGCACTACAGTTTAGTATTTGTATTAACTTTAAGTGATAAAAAATACTCAAGCTATACTTTTATTAGCAATTGTTTGTTGTCTCTTGTTAATTGCATATGTCATTAATTAAACATTTGTGTGACATTCATGCTCATCTATATGTTTTAGGCATTACATTAATTAGAAGGGCAACCCTCTCTCTCTCTCATGGAGAAAGGGTTTAAGAAAGAAGAGAAAATGCAATGTTTCAACTTTCAACTGAAGACTCGAATTTTCTTACTTACCGATTCTTGAAAAATAAGTACTACAACGTATTTACGAAATCCTAGATATCCGAAATAGAAAGTAGAAAAGCATCAACAAATCATAAACACCACAAAGTCGAAAAATCAAAGGGAATAAAAGCAATACACCGAAAATATAAGGGTAGTACGAAAGAAGAAGAAGAAAAGTTGACACAATTTCAAAATCTCGAGACGTTTATACATACCAACAATGAGTCGTATCAATCGACGGTTTCTACTAAAAAAATAATTAATGCGACATTATTTTTTGTAACGTAGATCTTATAAGTCTATAAATTAAGGCTAATTCCTTCCCTCTCTCTCATGAATAGTGAATAGTAATGAATATGATGATATATATAGTTATATTATATATAGTAATGCGCATTGACTTTGGTAGAAAGTGGTGAATACAGCACTCGTTGTTTGTGTTGCGCCTTTATTCATCGTTATCCATCGCTTCAAAACATTCATTCACCTGAACCAATTAGCTTAACTCTGATTATGTGTGGCCATGCAGAGACTAGACTTCATGCTCCAAGATGCTTCACACAATTGATTAATAATGAGCGTTAAAAACTTATGTTTTTCGCTTTTATAGTAATTTAAACGCGACCGAGTCTCGCTACGAGCGGTTCCATCTGGCTTGTAGTGATGAACTTTTTATTTCTTAGTTTTGGTTTGCTCTAGTGTCTAGATTATTTTGCATAACATGTTATCGGTAAGTGTGGAAGGAGAACCAGACAGTGGCCGTGTTTATTATCGGGATCAATTCATTACTGGTGCCCATGGGGCCGAGGTCTCAAAGTGAATCACCCGGTGCCTGTAACGTCTTCAGAACAAAACAAAGCGGAATTAAATTCCCTATGCATTCTTGGTGTGAGATTAAGTTACCGGAACCTTAGGGCCAACTGGTAACCCCTACCCGATCACATTGGCAGAGATTTTTTGGGTTAAGGCAAGATTGAAGATACGATTTTATTTCATGAAGTTACAAATATATATAGTTGTACATTTTGCCAAAAAATTAAGTATTCAACTACTAGAAAACAAATAACAATATGTATTTTCGTTGCAAATAAACTTTCCAAAATTATTTTATCAACGTGACACATAAGATGACATTTCAGCATGCCACGTGGCTTAATAATGTCTACTGTTAAATTGCAACAAACATTTAATGCTAAGTATTTTAGCCATCAAAAATGAACTCTAGGTATTAAGAGCTACAAAACGAATAATGTAAGTATTTTTCCCGCAAATCAAAACCCTTTTAACAATACATTTGTTTCTATAATAATCAGAGTCAAAAAATATTGTTAAACGGGCCTATACTAAGACTGATGTCTATCTATATCCTCAAAAGCAGTTCGATCTTTCTTAATATTCTTCTTTTTTTTTTTACCATCTCAAGAGCTCATCAACAGAGTTTAGATAATTTTATCTTTTCACGAACATTTGTCTGAACTCGTCATTGGACTTCGGCTTCTCCTCGCTTTCTTCCTCTGTCTTGGGTTTATTTGCAGTCAAGTTGAGCGCTCTGACGTTTCTGGGAACAGCAAATGTGTTCTTTCCTTTAAGCTCGATACTGTCAACCCTCGGTTTTCGTGCATTAACGTTTGGTCCCTGAGGCTCACTGGAGTTCTTGGCATTGACAGACTCTTCCGATGCAGAACCACCAACCTCAAGAATTTGATCGGTTTTTTTGGCTGCGATTTTACTCCGAAAGTGAGCAAAGCAAATTTGAAAGAACCCACCTAATTAAGAAAACAGGTAAAGAATTCCAGACATTGTTTTGGAGAGCTTTGGCCGTGTTCTTGAAGGAACGGCCTTTTGGTTATTGTTATTGCTTTGATGAATGCCCTTGGCTTAGGTTTTTATTTACGTTACGTTTTCATTACCGGTTCCGATCAACGTGACAAACTATTATAGATACCGACCTCTAGATTTAGTATCAAAATTGCATGATAAATAACCAATTCAAACTCACCTGGAAGAGTTTGACCAGATTGATCTCTTTTTCCATGCTTCGGGTTCGAGCGTGCGATGCTCAGCTTCTTTCCTAGGAGTGTCTGTCTGTTCTTTTCCACTGCAGCAACCACGTGTGCATCGTCTGAGAAGTCCACGTATGCAAGGCCCTTTGCAAATACACAAATATTTAGAATCAGAAACACGCTGCGTGATTCAACTAATGCTCCTTTACAAAGAATAATATGTTGCAACCCAGGATCCGATCTCTTCATTAGGGTCATTTCAATAGACAGCATTACAACCTAACGGGCCGAGCTCAAACACTTAAGCTAATAACACAAGCCTAATGCACATTTAAACATAATAAGTAACTAAAATAACATACCAAATTTAAATAATAGAAAAAAATTAAATAGCATGACATAATTAAACAATGGATAATGGTACAAATGTAACATTTTACTTAGTGAAAAAAAATATTTATAATAAATAAGAAAAGGAAATAAAATGAAATGAAATAAAAAAAATGAACTAGGGAAATCAAACAAACAATGAAAATAGTGGTTGTGTATCTGTAAATATGTTCTAAACATGGTTAGATCATCTTGAATTTATGACAATACACTAACCTTCCAAAATGCCATTAACTACCCGTGATTCGTGAACTTCACGTAAGTTTATCTCTAAAAGAATATTGCTCTTGATATCAAAATAGGTGTTAAAATAAGAGTAAATAACGCATATATTCCCTAAATGAGTACTAAATAATTGAATAAAGCATGATTCCCCTATGACTTAGGGATTTCGTGCAGATATACTCATTGAAGTGTTGATGGCCCACCAAACTCAAAATTTCGGCATGGATGCCCCCTATTAAGATTTAGCGCAAATAAACCCGAAACAAAATTTAGGTGCATATGAGTTGAGCATATTTGCACTAAAATCTCAATTCAGGGGGCAACTTCGGCTACTCGACGAATTCAAGGAGTAAATGTATAAATTACTCTTAAAATGAATGGATGAAAAAGGCACACGCTCACACCCACACGTACACACAAACATATATATATATACATATATAGAGAGAGAGAGACCCTTGACTTTCCAGTGTACTTGTCCTTCAAAATTCGGATACCGACAACTCCACCGACGTCACTGAAAAACTTGCGCAGATCTTCTGGAGTTGCCTGTACAAAGTATTACAATAAAGATCGATGGTCACAAATAAAGGTCAACAGAACTTAGATTCCTTTAATGGTGCCCAATCCATATATGATATATATATATGTATATATAATGATAGCTTGAAGATAGGTGAATGATTTTAAATACCACTATCTGTACTGTTTTAAAAAGAGAAACTACTTGCCTTAAAGTTGAGGTTTGATACAAAAGCAGTACACTGGTCGGTATATACCCTCGGTCTCTGCGGATGACCATCTTTGCTCTTCTCCGCTTTTTCGATACCTTGTTCCTCCTTGGCTACAATTGCCACGGTTTCATTTTTTTCAGCTATATTTTGCACCTCTAATTTGTCCTCCGGCACTTTCTTACGGTTTTGCCCTGCATCTTTTCGCTTCTTTGTCGGATTTTGTTGATCACCAGCGTCTGAGGCCGGCTTTCGCTTTTCTCCGAGGCTCTTCTTAGAGACGCTTTCTCTTTCTTCTGCCAGCTTAGATTCTTCTCGTGACCTAAACAACTCCAACTCCTTCAACCGATTGGGAACCTGTACCAGAGATCATGTAGCATCTTCCATTGGAAATCATGTTCATGCATTTCATCTCTAATTGTACTATCACTGAAACAGATGATTCGATACTGTGATGAATTTAAAATGAAATGAATAAAAACTATAGTTGGCCAGGGTCTCAAGCCCTCATTGAACCCTTTAAAAAGTGTCCATGTGTCCGGCTTTTGATGCTCAGTTAGCACGAGAGGTATAAATATTTTAAGAGATATTCAAATCAAAATGGTAATCCAACAGATATTCGGATTGAAATAAGTGCAAATTCTAAAGGTTTGAGAAACGATATTGTTCTTGCATAACAGTACAAGTCCATTCCCATTGTACCTTTTTTATAATTTCATTTCTGAGGATGATACAGTCTCATTTTAGTGTTTTTCGATACTGACAATTACTCTTAAGAATAAAGTAAGGGTTCCTTTCACACACAGACACACAAAAAAGGCATCGGAAGAGCCCAAATATCATGTCGAAATCTAGAAACAACATATGCATCTTTGCATGCTTTTCAAACTTATAAAGCCATCTTGGTGAAAAATGTGCTTTAGCAATAGAAAATATAACAAAATATATCTTAGGCAAATAGAGAACTTACCTTTTGATTTGCATGATCAATATCCTCTAGTGTTCCATACTCTCTTTCAAACCGCATCCAACAATGGCATATATCCTGAATGATTCTGTGTTTAGGAAGGGAATGTATCATCTAATTCCAACAATAAATCTACGCATGAATTGATTAATCTTCGTAACATTTTCCCGGATTGACAGATCTAGATCAAATTAAACCATCTTATTAAAACTTATTTCGAGCGGACCAATCATATACCAAATACTAGGTGCCCGGGCAAAAACAAAACCTACAGTGGAATAATCAACCTAGAAACTGTAAAGTTGAAGTACAAAATGCTTATCCATTGGTTGATCAAGTATTATGTTAGCGTGATCAATTCGGAAGAGTATATGTTATAATGTTAGCGTGTATACTCCTGTAGATAGGTAAGTTCAAATTGTCGTAAACTTACTCAAAATAGTAAGTCAGTTCACCTTACATCTCAGAATTTAGTCGTAAATTTTTCTAATAACTAATAACTTATTTGAATGAAATAATGAGAATTCATCATCTTTAAATAAATTTACCTCCGAGCCAGTCCCTGGAAATCGTTTGCTATAGCACCTCTTATATATCGACCGTGCTTCCTTTATATGGCCCAACCCTAATTCCATTTCTATATACATTTGCCAGGCTTCTAACATTGAACCACTGAAAGAAAAAATTATCAACAATAAGGATAACGATAATGAAGGAAATAAATAATTAAAATGAATTAACAGAAAGATTTCACAACCAAATCTTTAGAAAACTTTCCCAAACTCCACGAGCAGCGTGTAGACCATCTCCCAGCTTAAGCTCTAAGCGCGCCCAATAGGCATATAGATGCAGCAAAGCATCAGTGTTCTTCATGTGTGGAGAAAGGTAATCCGATGCAGTCTGGTCATGAATCCATGTATTAGAAGAGATCACAAGTTCACAACCATTACAGAATAATAGATACTAGTCTAATAGGGACATTAACATATTAAATGATAGATACTAGTCTAATAGGGACATTACATATTATCTTAAAATAATTGTACGTTATGTTAAGTATAACAAATAAAATACAAATAAATTTCCAAACATGTTGAATATTCGTGTATCTTTGAAACTATTTCGTTTACCTTTCTTTTGACAAAACTTTTAATTTTTTTTTTCTGTTGACAAAAAATATGAGAATAATATTTCTCTTAGATAAACATGGAACAAAGAACAGAAAAAACTCAGCCACCCAGCAAAATTAAAATGTCGGGGGGTTAAATAAAAATTCTGAGACTGCGCTCATCTTTCTTTTTGTAACTTCGCAACAACAAATATCCTTTCTTAAGTCAATAAGATAGTAAATCACCTATGAAATAATAGAGCTCCTCATTAGATTCAAATGGTACTAACAATTTTTTATAAGAATAAATTAGAGGCCGATCCATCTAAAAAATTCACATAAAAGTAAAATTAACTGAGTAAAATAGAACAAAATTAGATTTACAAACCTGAAATGTTTCCCTTATCAAAGAAAAATCCAAGACATTCTCAGCTTCATTACTTCTCCGCCGCAAACCGTCAACTCGAGTCCGAAATAATTCTAGATACTGAAAGAAATGTTTGTTGTATCAACGAATGCAGCCTTCACAATTCACCAGTACGCAAATTAGCAGGGAAGTGAAGAATAAAGCTTACGTCGTCAATATTTGAGAAAGTGCATTGTAGGGCTTTATTATACACCTGGAGGAAATTAACAATGTTAAAAACCAGACAGCATATCAAGAGAAAAGAACAAGCTTTGAATGTGTAAACAGAGCTTTTGAAGGATGCAATACTAAAATTCAAAGTTCATATTCATCGATTAAGAAAGAAAAAAGAAACTGTCCCAGATATTTAAGACATATGGCACCATTTATTACTTTCAGAGATGTTCATGGAGAAAGGCTATAAATGACATCATGTACACCTTATTCATGATTAAGTTCACAGTTTATTTTCATGTAATCACCATGAATTAATTACCAGAAAAAAGGGAAAAACAAAAACAAGAGAGCGCGAGAGAGAGAGACATTTGCTTCACCAGAACTCTGTGAACATCTGTTTGATTGATCTAAAAATAACTAATTATGCACAAAATTGAATGACTATGAGACAGAAAAGCACAACTAAACAAATTATTCTTTTAGGTCTAGAGATCACCTAAAATAATAATGCCTATGTTAATCAACAGTGAAACCTAGACCACTGACTGAGTAAGAAGCGAACTATTAGATAGTTCAGAATCTGCAAAAAAAAAAAAAAAAAAAAAACATACATCTGATATTTCTGTCTCAGAAGCACGACTCCTTTCCAAGGAGAGCATATACCGAACCCAAAGATCTGCAGCCCAGGGACAATTTCTTATGGCCCTTGAATAAACACCAAGAACAATTCGACCCACCTGCAGTAGACGGATAGAAAGGTAATTACAACCTGTACCAGAAATATAGATGACAAATATATATCATGACAACCTTCAAAGTCCTGTCCAAATAGCGAGTATAATCGAGCCACAGATCCGTTGATACAGGAAAGTCAGCTACAGCACGCTCATACATTACTTGCACTCGCGTTGGGTCTCCAGTGGTCTGCTCAAATTTTAAATAGTTCTGCAAGATGATTGAAAATTTTATTGAATTAAAAATTGCGGATCAAAAACATTAAGAAAGAATAAATGTCACATAAAGCATAAGAATTTGGTATTAAAAAAAAAAAAAAAAAAAAGACCACTTAACGATTAGTGAAGATAAAGGGCTGCCGAAAGGTGAAGAGACCACGACAGGAAATAAAAATGTGCTTCAGATGAATTTAATGATAATTATTTAACCACAAAAACTTATGCTTCCATTACCATATTTAGAGTAATGCCAGAAAGACCCACTGAATTCGAGTGATATGTACAATCTGCCCCTTAAAAAATTCTTTGGTGCAAGAAAAGTTAAAAATACAAAAATTTCTCTGCCATTTGGATCAGAGAATTTATGGTATTTGCCCCCCTGCTTTATCATATTGGTGTAGAATCCTCCTCCTCTGTTAGAAGGTACTCCGTATCAAAGTGAAAATTTAGCAAGCAAATTGCACATAAATGAAATTTCAAAGAGAAAGGTGGGGGTAGGAGTGAAATCCAAAGATCCACATATATATATATATATATATATATATATATAAAAAGTTGTTCAAAAAAAAAAAAAAAAAGAGAAAGGTGAAAAAAAAAAATCAGCGGAAAAAGTGAACTCTGCACCACAAAATCTAGAGGGGATTTTCATGAACTACTCTTACTTCTATACGAAAAGGAACAGGATAACAACGACTCTTACCATAAATTCCTGAAACTTATCCAATTCGGGTATGTCCTGCCCTGAAATTTTCTCTTCATGATGCGCACGAGCACTATACATATCCAGAGCTTTTTGGTATGCTGAGGCGACATGAGAAGGGACTCCATCAAGATCATTAGGTCCAGCATCAGGCTCATTGCCCTGAGCAACTTCCCAAGCCTTGTAAGCAAGAAGGGTTGACCTCAAATTCACTAGCGGAACTGATAACTGACGGTGGAATATACTTCGTATGCGCTGGATCTGCTTCTCTTTTGCCTGCAGAATTTACAAGCCACTTTCAGAAGTGGGTCCCGATAGCGTCATAAAACTATTTATCCAAAGTAGAGAAATGAGGTCATAGAATAAATAAGTATTAAATGCATAAACAGAGGAAAAACGCTAATGTCTATATTTCACATTCATAGGTATATGAGTTCAAATAGAACAGAACTTACAGACTGAAAAATATGTAGGAGGAGAATCAAATATCACTCCTAATTTAATTATTTGCAACTATACAGTGAAGCGAGAGCTAATATAACTGAGCTAGCTAAGAATTTCAGAGCTAACTACCTCAAATCGTAATAAAAAACAACTAGAAAGACAACAACGCAGACTGTAATCGTCAATATTGTCATTCACCATGGAACTTAACCTAAGGATCACATAAATGGCAAGAAGAGAACCCATAATTGATAGAGCACAAAACTTATCCCTAACCTGAACGTCACTCTCGTCAATAGTGAGATATATAGCTAACTCAAACTCTCGGTACGCCTCCCATATAGTATCTCCTTGACTGACGTGCAAGCCAACTGCTGTAAGCGCCCGTTCAAACAGATCTCTTGCCTTGGCGATGCCAGCGGGCGAACATCCTCGTATCGAGGGATCATGCTCTTGCATGAACTCTAAGTAGTCGCGCCACAGAGAAGGAGACTACAAGAAATTTAATGCATAAAGTCAATTTCCGATCATCACGACAAACATCAGCAAAACGAAGCTTATAAGAATGATGACAAGATGCCAAAGGGTTTTGAGCCGTGTCACTAACCAAATAATCAGACACTCCTCGCTCGTAAAGCTTCTCAATCGCAGAAAATGTCTCGTCTCTGCGAAGAATATACACGAAATTGATAAGTACGTCTCTCCACGCCTACACACGGTGACTATTTCTTACTATATAACAGTCTCGAACAATAAATCTCAGCGAATAAATTCTACGGTAATGTTACACAGTATAATACTAAAAATGTCAACACCACTTTCTCAATGTTGTTCCTCTCTCTAGATTACAAATTTCAGAATATGATCATCCAACAATGTTCAATCAGCAACCAAAAGCAAAAGCAAGCGACATACCCAGCTAAGAGGGAAGATTCATCTCTCGCCCAATCCTGCCACATCGAAGGAGTCAACGGGAACGTCGTACTCATGGATTCCCTAGAGCTTCTCAGCTTCTCAATGTCACCCATTTTCCTCAGAAGCTTTATGCACTGGAAGAAAACAAAAGATCAAATACAGAAGAAAACAGTGGAATTGCTTTCTCGGGAGCCAAACAAGTAAGAAGAGAACCTGAACGTGAGCTTCGTAGTTGTTGGGATTGACGGAGAGGTCTTTCTCCAGGTTCTGCAGGTGAAGCTCGTCCTGAGCTTCGTCGACCTCGGAGTCGGAGTCAGAGTCGGAGCTCGGCTGAGGCAAGACCGCCATGGATTGGTCTCCGTCGTTGGGGTCTAGGTCGGGTAATAGGGTTTGTTCTTCTTCCATTTCCGTGGAATCCATTACTGATTCCAAGCTTCGTTTCGAATCCTTTGTCTGTGTTTGGGATTTATCTTTCCTCCTTTAACACTTGAGAGTAGAGAGAGACTAGTACTCGCTCAAAGTCGAACAATACTCAAAATTATTCCCTAAAAAAAATAAAAAAAAACCTCAAAATTATGTTTAATATTTAATTCTTAAAGTTAACATTAAACTTTAAATATTAAATTCAATGAGAATAATGTATTAATGTTTTTTTCTCTTTTGTATTATTTTTATTTTTTAAATAATCTAATTATTTTTAATATCTAAATTAATTTCAATTTTTAAAAAGAAAATCGTAACGAGTTGCTAATTCAACTGCAAATTTTTTAGAAAACTACTCATTGATCGCATCAATTGAGTCGGTCCTACCTCAATTTATTCAATCCAACCCAAACTCAATCAATTTGTCGGGTTAGATCCAATCCGGACTTAATATCTACTAAATTATTTGAGTCGAGTTAGATTATAATTTTTGTAATATACGGTAGCCAAAAATAAAATTACATCAATAGGAATCTGTTATATGTATACTTTTTTATTAAACATTGGTATTTTCACCGAAAATATACGTAACTAAGACTGTTATCTTATTTGGGCTTCCACAAGGCCCAAGAATAAGCCCAACGAAGAGGTCCTCCTTAGATTCAGACAAATCGGATAAGGAAGAGGAACACTCTCTGGTCTCTGCAAAATCACCATTTGCATGTCTCACATTCTGTAGAAGGTCCAGCGAAAATGGCAGCCACAGTCTCATCCCCGATCTCCTACTTCCCTCGGAGCCACGCTCGCACCGCCGTGGCCCTGCGCTCCTCCTTCCTCGCGCCCAGGCACGCGCCTCCCGCGCTCAAAGCGGCGTCGCAGCGCCGCGGCGGGCCGGCGATGAGCATGGAGGCCGGCGTGGGCGTGATGGCGACGAAGCTGGGGATGATGAGCTTCTTCGAGCCCGACGGCAAGGTCGTCCCCGTCACTGTCGTGGGCTTCAAGGAAGGCAACGTCGTCACGCAGGTCAAAACCCTCGCCACCGACGGATACGACGCCGTTCAGGTGCGTAATCACTGTGAAATGCCATTGATTTTGATGGAGAATGTCTATAAGATGTATGAGATATTTGCGGCAAAAGTACAATACGATTGGTGGAAGTGGCGGTATAATCCACTTCTTCTTTTTTCGCGGCGAATGTAACATCCTTTTTATTCCTCTAGATTGGGTACCGGCGTGTCCGCGACCGGAAGCTGACGAAGCCGGAGATGGGCCACCTGGAGAAAGCCGGGACGGTGCCTCTCCGGCACCTCCAGGAGTTCCGGCTCCAGTCGGTCGCGGAGTTTGAGCCCAGCCAAAAGCTTGAATTCAGCGAGCTTTTCAAGGAGGGCGACCTCGTGGACGTCTCGGGAACGACGATCGGGAAAGGGTTTCAGGGAGGCATCAAGAGGCATCATTTCGCGCGGGGGCAGATGACTCACGGGTCGAAGAGTCACCGACAGTTGGGATCGATCGGGGCCGGGACGACGCCCGGGAGGGTGTACAAGGGGAAGAAGATGCCCGGGAGGATGGGCGGGACGAAGCGGAAGGTCCGGAAGCTGAGGATCGTGAAGATCGACGAGGAGCTCAACGTGGTCTTGATCTCCGGCGCCCTCCCCGGGAAACCCGGGAATCTGCTCCGGATCGCGCCAGCGAAGATCGTCGGGAAGAACATCCCTAAGAACTGAGTGTTTGACTTCTCTATTGTTCTTGTAATGCAATTATACTTATTTATTTTCTCTTTTTGTGTAGTGATTTGAGTTTTTTGTTAAACAATGCTTAATAGTTGCAAATCTGATCTCTCATTGACCATTGGTGCTATCAAACTCATGAAAATCTAGTGTATCTGTATTGTTGCCATATTTGAAGGGATATATTTAATTGCTTAACTTGTCTATCTTCGTGAAGGTCGACGAATCTCCCGGTTTGAGAACCAATTTTGGGTCGTGTACCGCTTCCTAGTTGCGAATTCGATTGCTCACCGGCTTTTGGTGTTTTTAGTGTCATCGGGAAAAATTGTCTTCGAAAATCAGGTAATACAAAGTTAATTAGCAACAAATTATCAAATTTAAAGTCATTTGCTCATATAGGAAATTCAGCTCTTCGTTAAAATTCCTTCCTAGTTCTTTTTTTTTCTTTGGTCACGAGTCGATTGTAGCTTTGGTAGTAACGCCATGGAGCCCGACCGAGTCGGGCAGCGATCGGAAAAGTCTAGAATATGAACACCTTATTGATTCTATACTACTTTTGCAAGGAGACACAAGTCTAGTTAGTTGATAATAACTTGCTCTACAAGGCATGTGAGATTAACAGAATTAGTTACTCATTGAATCCCTCAAACAAGAAGATATATATATATATATATATATATATATATAATCTATATATATATAAAGAGAGGAAGTATACATATGTTATGTGCAAGAGACGAGAAAGATGGCTCAGAAGAGCCTGTAGAGAACCAAGAAGAGTAGCAACAGGAGGACCACCCCGAATCCAAACCCGTCACCATCAGCAGAGCTCATCGAGGCCGGTGCCGAGGCATCACAGAGGAACGAGCCGAATGCCGGGCCCACAGAAGCGATGAAGTGGACGAGCAAGAGCACCACTATGGCTGTAATGGCGAAAAACGAGCCAAGCTGGAAAAGAGGCGCGGCGATCTCCGAGAGAGAGAGCAGTAAGGGCCAGCCGATGAGCACAGCCAAGCCTCCGACCAACACAAGGGGCACCAATGGTGATGGCCCTCTCTCTCTCATACTTTTCTCTCTCTCTCTCTCTCCTCTTTCTTGAGAAATTTCGAATTGGGATTGCTAATTTATGCACTGCTAAACAAGATTAGCTTCACTAATCTGTTTTTATAATGATCATTGCTGATGAAAGAATGAATTCATTATTAACTAATCACCAAAACATGTGTTTTCTTCTGTTTTAAAAATATATTATCAAATATTTATTTTAAATAGGTATATTTGCGGCAAAATACCCAGAAGATAAGTGAATTTTATAATGACCGTTGCTGATGAAAGAACGAATTTATTAGTAACTAATCACCAAAACATGTGTTTTCTTCTATATATATAAAAAAAAAACATTGTCAAATATTTTGAGATATTTGCGGCAAAAATACCAGAAAGATAAGTGAAAAGTGGTGGCATATTCCACTTTTTTTTTAGTCGCTGTGTATGCTTTTAATGTTATCAAAAGTGTAGTCATAAGTACCAATAAAAAAATACATATCAGGGTCTTCGATTTACATGTTTCTCCATATTGATTATTGAGTGTAGACAGACACAGCGACGAGAAAGTTGGCTTTCACGTGATTGATCGGTATTTTTGCCGCAAATATTTTTTTTAATTATAAATGGTGTCTCCATGCTCGTGTCTTGTTTTCTTTTTTCCTTGTCGGATTAAAACTGACGACCAACCAGGAAGACGTTGGAGACTGATACTAGTTTAGAATTCATACTAATATTTTTGTGGAGAAATTATGAGATTAGGTGATAATAAGTTCATTAATGTACTAATTGATTACGTATTAAAACGATTTGCTATAGATTCTTGTTGCTCTTCCTCATCAGAATTCACCCAACACTGAGTGATATCGAAAGCGACTGTAAGTAATAGTTTTTTTTTGAGGGAGACTGTAAGTAATAGTTTAATGGACAGCTTTATAATAATAAACAATATATACATATATATATATATTGTATTAATTGGATAAGGTCAAGATTATTAACGATATTATTTAGCCACATTGTCACGCCTAAATCTAAAAATAATGTGTTCAAGACATTGAGAATTCGTAAACTAAAGAAACCTCTATTTAGGAAATTATTGACCCAAATTAACACACCTAAGATCCCAATATATCGGGCAATATAGTGTAATAGCCTAATACAAAGTTGAGTTTTGCTAAAATATCCAACTTTTGGTTTATAGTTAAGCATAACCAATTAACCATGCTAATGACAATATAATGACTTATATACTCTTAATTATCAAATTTATAATTAACAAAATTCATTCTATTATTAAATTCTAATTAACCGTTAATACGTGCTATAATAACCATATTAACCATTAATACGTGCTATTTAATTTCTTAAAATCAAATCGAGATATTCCACGATTTAGGGAGTCATTTTGAAATCGCATAATTTTAGGTATATTAACTGTATTTACCGTTAATACGTGCTAATTAATTTCTAAAAATTAAATCGGGATATTCCACGATTCAGGGAGTCATTTTGAAATCGCATAATTTTATTCTTATTAACCATATTAACCGTTAATAGTTGCGAGTTTTAATCGTATCAAAAATGATAATTAAAAGTGTATAATAGGAATAAAAACTTATATCAAAATGCCACCTCATACATATTGGCTATTATTTCACAAATATAAATTAAAGGTTGGCTATTTTGCTAATCAAACTTTTCTATTTGGCTATTGGGAGCAATTTATATATTTAGAGCATCAAGATTTTGCTAATGACAGAAGCAAAATAAATCGTATACCAAATTTCAAACCGAATATTACCGAAATTCAGTGTGTACAAAACTTACTTGAATACTATTCAATAATCCGTACCAAGTATACTATTCATGAATAGTATACTTGGTGCGGATTATTGAATATTATGTAAGAATGCGGTATTTTTTCGCAAAAAAAAAAAGTACTTTATGTAGCGAAATGCAGAATTTTATGTACTTAACAGATCTTTTTATAGTTAATTTTGTCTGATATATAATTGAAATACCACAATATCTTTAGTTAGAAAATGGTCTATTGAGGTGGCAATGTGGCTTGGGTTTTTCATTAGCGGTAAAATAGGGAAGGTTGTTCTTGGCCCTTGTGGAAAACTTATCATGTGTTCACTCCTTGTACCTTCTCCCAAATTTGCATCATAATGCGGTACACCAAATTACGGCAATCTGTACGTGTTGCAATTTGTGCTTCGGAACCGTGTTCGTGTCTTTGTTTGGTTATTTTTTTACATAGACTCAAACTGGCTCTATTTATTAATCGTGTTAGTTAAAAGATGTAATTCAAACCCGCACCGTTTACAAATCGTATTTATCATGTCGACCTGTTTAATTAATTCAAATATTTTTACATGATAAATTATTACATTAGACTCATTTAACTTAACCTATTTAATTATATTACTTAAGATTTTATAATTAATTAATATTCTCTATATTTATTAATTGAACAATGGGTTTAATCAAATGAAAACATAAATTTAATATAAAATAAGTATTAAAAAAATAATAATCTATATAAAATACATATGGAACTTTTTTTTTCTCTAATCGTGTCTAATTGGGTCTCATCGTGTTTGGGTCGTGTTCACCCGTTATTTAATTGTGTTCGACACGATTGGACCCGAAACTATTTATGATCAACCCAAACTCATTTACATCGTGCCATAACCGTGTCGTAGGGGTGAACCAGCGGGTATTCGGTGCGGTTTTTGACAAACAATAGACCAAATACCGCATTTTGGTATTTTAGAAATAATAACCGAATACCCTATTTTTAAAGACGAAATAACAATCGGTATTCGGTGTTCCGTTGCGGTATTATCAACTTTTTTGCCCACATTTACCGCTTTTAAATTAATATCCACATCTCCATAAACTAACTACTAATATTACACATAAATATACTACTAAATGTTAATATTATAAATTATTCCACATAAACGGATTACTAAATACTAATATTACACAATATTACACCGAGAGCTTAGATAAGAAAAATCTTTTTGATGTGTTGATAGATATGGTAAATAAATTAACTAATATAATATTAGAATAGTTAAAGCAGTAAAAACAGGTAAACGGTTGCGGTTTTCATATTAAAACCGAAAATCGTGATTTAACGTAATTCGGTATCCGGTTCCTTTCTCGGTATATTCGGTTTTAACCGCTTTAATAGCGGTTGCGGTTTAATCGGTTCTCAATTAAAAATTTGGTTTACGATTTCTTTTGTTCATCCCTACCGTGTCGTGTTTCGTGTTTGGCCTCATATTGCCACCTCCAGTAACAGGCGCTGCAATCTTAAAAAATACGCCAAATATGCGGTAGTACAACGGTATTGGATAACGGATAAACCAAGTACCATATTTGTTTTCTAAAGAAACAACGATATATTGTTTTTATTTTCTTATTTTGTGTTTTATTTAATGTGATTCGGATGTTTTAAATATATAAAAGTAGTTTGTTTCAGTAGAGAAATATGCAAATTAGCGAGACCTAAGTGTCATAACAAATATATTCCGCAATGAGACTAAAACAAGGAACACTCGCATTCCAAACTGTTATGTGCCAAGATCGTTGGTTCTCGGAATCAAGAACACGATGAACACGAAGGCCAACCTTCACTAAACCCGAATCCCCTCTTTGAGAGACTCAAGTTTGTGATTGGTTTATTGGCTACCAATCTCATTACATGAACTCCCTTATATAGGGAAAGGAGCTTACAACCTAATGGACTCAATTAACGACATTGACTCGACTTGACTTACTCCTAAACAACGCTTAACAACAACTAAACGACAAGACTAATCGACTCTCGGGTTACATCATTACTCCTCCTCTTCACATTGAGCTTGTCCTCAAGCTCAAGACACGTATTTTGACCTCTTAGGCCCCCGGGTTTGGATGTTATCACCGCTGCCCGGCCCGCTTCCGCTCGAAGGCTCTTTCAAAAGTAGTCCCTCCCGTACTTGTCCCTCTCGTCCAACAATCGTGCGAATCGTAAGTCTTCCGCGAATCAGCCTTCGGAAAGCACTTCGCTGCCCCTCGTTGGTTCCGATCTCCGGGGCTAGGACTTCGACTCCACGAATCGAAGCGATTGCGTGAATCAGCCCGAGCCTTTCGAAAGCGCTCCTCCGCCCTTTGCCGGCTCCGGATCGACCCTCCACTACTGCCACTTGAGTCGCGCGACCCGTAGCTCCTCCGTCCAGGGCTTAAATCGCGTCTGTTTGGTACTTTTGCCTCCAAATACCCTGTATTAAGCTTTTGGTACTTTTGCCCAAAAATACCAATCGCTAAATTCTCTCTGGTTACCTTCCTCTCACTGCCGCCGCCACCAGATCCGCCGTCGCCGCCGCCTCCGCCCCCATCGCCGGTGACTTCGCCGGGATCTCCGCCGTCTCTACCGCCGTTCGCCGGAGAACCTCTCAAATCGTAAATCTGAGATTTGGGAGCCAAACAGCCCATTTCCTTTTCCAAACAGCCCTGGCCGCCTCTCGCCGCAACTCCTCCTCCTCCGGTGCCGTACAAGTCGCCGGCGATCTCGCCGGAACCTTCCTCCGATGACGAGTTGCCGTGCCGCGACGCTGATTCGCGAAATTCCCGCAGATCTGCGTGAAACCTAGCCAAACAGCCCATATTTTCCACTTCTCCGGCACAATCTCTCGTCGTTATCGCTCCACCCTGGCTGACCACCGATCCTAGGTCGGTACCCGGCCCTCCGCCGCTCCCGGAAATCTGACCACCGCCACGGCTCCATAGATCTGCGCGATCTAGGGTTTCGCCCAGATCTTGGTGACCTTTCGCTCCATTCTTTGACCGTCGCCGTCCTCTCCCGATCTGCTCCGATATCTTCCCCTTCTTGAAGTCGCTGCGTTTTCTCTTTCGGCGCCGCCCCTGACGCTTCGCACGGTTGCGCTGGTGCGCTGCTCGGCCAGATCTGGTTCGTGTTCCAGATCTGATCCAATATCGTCGTGCTCGCCAGCCTCGCCGTTGTCGCTTGATCGGCCTCGACTTCGCACTAGGTTGCCTTCCTCGCCGGATCTGCTCCGATCGTACTCTTGTTGTGATCGGAGTGCCTCGCGATCGTTGGATCTGCTTCGGTTCTTCCAGCTTCGGGACAATTGTTATGTGCCAAGATCGTTGGTTCTCGGAATCAAGAACACGATGAACACGAAGGCCAACCTTCACTAAACCCGAATCCCCTCTTTGAGAGACTCAAGTTTGTGATTGGTTTATTGGCTACCAATCTCATTACATGAACTCCCTTATATAGGGAAAGGAGCTTACAACCTAATGGACTCAATTAACGACATTGACTCGACTTGACTTACTCCTAAACAACGCTTAACAACAACTAAACGACAAGACTAATCGACTCTCGGGTTACATCACAAACCTCCATGTAAAACCAAAATGGAGTCTCTTCTACATTCCTTTAATAGATGATTCACTGTCAATTTGTCATTAACTAATCCTTAAATCCCCGTAACAGGGCCGAGATCTGCGACTTCTCTAAGACTCGAAACAAATATACGAAGCAGGCTTTCGAGTCATTTCCAATCCATGTCAAGATTACGCAAAACAGAGAAGAACGGTCATGTCGCGGTCGGTTTACCATCTGGTTTTTACGGTATCGAACTTAGTTTTTACACTGAAACTGCACCTACGAGACTAGAATGTTACATAAAGCTAAGAGAAAGCAAGTCTGAAGATCCCAAAGCAAGTCAAGACGTGGGATTGTATCGGAGGTGTTGCTCGTAGTAATTGATCAGCTGGAAATAAACAAAGAAAAATGTTACACTTTTATCAGCAAATCAGTCATTATCGATTTATCGGGCGAAAGACTAGAAAATCATATTACCAGATGAGGATTGTTGTTCTTGAGAAACTTGTTATCCACCATCACCTCCATTCCATCAGACCTATACATATACAAATAAAACATATCAAAGACCATATAAATATCATGAAAAATTCAAAACTAAACGCGAGTTTAAACGGAATTTTACGGCTCCTTCCCAATTTCTCTGTTCATATATAATGTATATATTTACCGAGTGTCTATTTGGCGCAATTCTTACATGGTAAAGAAGCTTATTACCCAATACAGAGACGAGGAAACAGTTATGGGAGCTTTAACCAATGAACTTAATGTCGTAATGGAAAAACGAAGACGTACAAAATAAAGTTGGCACAAGTAAATATGTCAAGTAATTATTGAAATCGTGGGCAGCGGTTGCATTTTGCCCCTTTACGTTTGTTTTGTTGCATTTTCCCCCAGCACGTTTTAATTTGTTGCAGAAAGCTCATTTTTCATTAGTAGTTGCTGTTCTGACAAAATTCTCAATAATGAGGGAAATGCAAGTTTTCTGTCTAGTAGTTGAGCTTGAAATCATTAATGATGATTTTGTAACCATAACAACTAATGTATTTTATAACGTTTTACTAGAAAAGGGGCTTTCTGCAATAAAACAAACATAAGGGGGCAAAGTGCAACCGAAAATCTTGAAGCTGCGTAAAGGATACCGATAGTTTTCCATGGATGTAGTATCCACCATAACTTAAATATGATGCTACAATACAAGTTATTAGCGAAAAGTTCATATCTGATTTCTGCATGAGAGTTCCTACAAGCCGATTAAACATAAATGATTTTTTAAAAATTTACATTATACTTCAACAAAAACCGAGATGGTACTCGGTGGAACTTCATAAGAACAATTTTTATATATACTTTATGTGCAAGCCAAAGAAAAAAAAAACTAATATAAGGAGATATCGAAGAGTTTCTCAGCCTTTTTTTATTTTTATTTTTATAATGAATCACTATAGGTTAAAATTAGTTAGGGAGATCGATTAAAAATGTTATACGGTTGTCAATACATACTATTTTCAAAGCAATTAATTTCCCGAACATTGTGATAAAAGTTTTCAACATAGAATAAATAATAATTGAAGATAAGTTTCAGAAGAAAACCTCTTGACTAAAAATGTCACTTGCACATCCTGCACACCATCCATCACGGAAGCTGCATAGGCGATCGGCTTGAGGATCTTCGTGACGCGCAAATTACCGTCCGACCCATCAGCATTGCTCCTGTGATACGAATTCTCCCCACCAAAACTGGAATACCCGTCGCCTAGAACGTCCATTCTACCCCCCGAGACAGCGTTGGTTCCGATGGTCAGATTCCGCAAAACAGTGGCGTCGTACAAGTGTGGCTCTTGTTTGAACCTCTTCACTGAGCCCGACTTTCTTCTCTTAGCTCCGGTGCTTCGCGTGCTACGAACGATATCTGTTGACGGAGCTTCGGGGGTTTCTTCTGTTTGACCATTGACTTCCGAGCCCTTGGCTTCTTGAAACTGTACTGCAACACTGCCACCAGAAGTTGTCACTTTGAGCTCACTGAGCTTCGGGTCATAATCCTTCTTACTTCGCCTTCCGCTGCTCCTTTGAGCAACATTTACTCGACCATTTCCGAAATTGACTTTACTGCTCGTCTCACCGGTGTTGGCTTCTCCGTTACATTCATGGAAAGCATAGGTCATCGGTTGACCATCAGCGAGGTTCATATTACCGATGTCAGAGGACGAAAGAGGCTTGGCAATATCATTAGCTCTCGAACCCGCGCTACTGAAAGTAGCGAATGTCGTACGCTGATGCCTCTTCTTCACGTGAGTATGGAGAATCCCGCTTTTGCGCTTTCGCCTCTTGATCTTCCCCGATCGCATACTTCACAAAACCGAAGAGAGAGAGGAAAAAATACAGTAAATACACAAAACATTTCAAACTCAAGCCAAGAAAAAAACCGAAACTGTGTTCGAAAAAGAAAAGCGTACCCCTCTTCAAACGCTTCGATAACATCCGAGCAAGACTGCAGATTCTCCATAGGCTCCCAGGTGTTGGCAGTCTCCGGCCAACCGCGCCTTTTCGAAGACAAAAATTTACAGAAAAATATCCCAAATTCAAACCAAGCGAATCACTAGAGACTTGACCAACCCATTTGACAAACTTATTTTCAAGTAAAAGAGTTGGACAACGCACCATTTGATGAGGTACTGAACCTGGCCCTAGAAATTCGAATTTCCGGCAAATGTACCAAAAAACGCAAAGGAGAACCACTCAGAAATCAGAGCCAATAACCAAAATGCAGGAGAAACTGGAAGAGAAATCAGCGAGTGGAGTACCTTGCGAACCCTCTTCCGGCGGACGGTTTCGATTTCGTAGAAGCCCTCGTCGAGCTTCGGTCGCTCCTGGGCGTCGTTGTTGTCGTCGTCGCCGTCGCCGTCGAGCTCTCCGTCGTACTCACCGTCGCCGTCATCGTCGTCCTCGTCGGGCTCGTTGCCGTCGTGTTCGGGGTCCGGCGGGGAGTCGAGGCGGTCGAGGTCGTGGTGGTGTTGGAGAGCGTCGAGGGAGGGAGTTTGGAGAGAGAGGGGGTGGGAATCTTGGTCCGCCATTGAAGCAGTGTCCTCGTCCCAGCTGGTGCGTGGAGCTCCTGCCTTCACTTTCATTCCTTGCGAGAGGAGAGAGAGAGAAGATAGCAGCTTTTTCAGGAGAGAGAGAGAGAAGCTCTTTCTCTCTTTCTTAATACTGTTTAGTTTTTAGAGAAGAGAGAGAATCATCTTTTACCTCTCTCGCTCGTCTATGGTGTATTATTCTACATATGTAGAATATTACAATTATATATATATATAAATATAGAATATTACAATGTTATGTGTTATATTATTTTTCGGAACATATAATCGTTTGGCCCATTTTGGTAAAAAATCAAAGCCCATCATTAAAAGTCAAAGCTCACCGACGAAGTCAAAGACCAGAAGTCGACGAACCAAGATATTAGCGAGGCCCGGAGTCTAAACGACGAAGAAGACGGAGTCCCCGATGAACCCGGCCCGACGAAGTACCATGGCCGACGAAGCCGACGAGGTACATGACCGACGAGGTACCATGGCTGACGAAGCCGACGAGGTACCATGGCCAACGAAGCCGACGAGGTACCATCGCCTGACAAAGACCTTGGTCTGACAAGCATCCTCGTCACAACTTGACGGAGGAATAGCTTACAATTATTTCACACGATGAGGATATCTGAGCTCACGAAGATCCTCGAATCCTCCAGATTTCCCTGGATTCAACATATGAACTCACGAACAACCATAAGACATCGATGACGAATCAAGAAGCACCGACGAGCCCTTCGACAGGGCAAGGAGCCGCGGCGAACCCCTCCTATGCAAGGGAGAAATTCGTTGGCCCCTGATGTGCAATTTCAGGGAATTGATTTTCCTATAAATAGGAGTCTTCCCCTCCTCATTTCAACACTCATTCACAACTTTCTCCAGAGCTTCTATCTCTAACTTTCTCTCTCTAAAAAAGTTGCCCTCTTCTCCAGCAAGAATTGAGAGCTTGTTGGCCGAGGCTCGTCTAAGAAGATATCTAGAGTAGAGTCTCAGCCTCGATAAGACAAGTTGTTCGACGAGTCGTCAAGGAGCATCCTTCGTCAGGTTAAGGCGCCCTCGCCTACCCTGACGAAGTCGATAAGAAATGAGAGTCCCTTGTCAGGTTAAGGCCGCCGCCATAACGAGCTCGCCAACACCGACAAGGTCAACGTTGAACATCTCACGCTAGTAATACCCGGCCACCTGGCTAAGGGTCACCCCCGCGCAACCAACATCGGCATCCGACGAGTCAAACCACATCGTCAGTCACCCATCGTTTATCACTAATCATGAAGTATGTGGGACCTGATTCTCTTAAACTGAGATACGTAGGCAGCCTCGCCCAACCATAAGCGACGGGGGACGGGCCCAATTTACATTTTTTTCCAGGTCTTCCCTCGCCGTAGGAGCGCTCGCCAAGGAAGGGAAATCACGAAGAATCATCATGATCAGCTCGGAGCTTCATCAAGACCGGAGTCCGCCTAGACGAGGACATCGCCAAGACAAGGACTTCGCCCAGACGAGAAGCTTCGCTGAGATACAGACTTCACCCCCACGAGGGAAATTCACCGAAGATCGCCAAGGACCCGACGACTCATCCAAGACGATGAATTTACCTCCAGCTTTGACCCGCGTTGACTCTGCATTCAATTATTCAGGTGTTCATCAGGTTTAACACGCGACCTGAGCCTTGGATCCGACTCTAAGTTAAAGTCAATTTTACGCATTAGCATTATGTATATATGTAAGCTCATCTTTTTTTTTAATATTGATAATTAATTACGGAAAAGTTAGCCGATAATTGACTGAACATGATAAAACGGTAATGATCACCGCGGAACAACTATCGATAAGCGAAACTATCGAAGAACCTTGGTACTTTATCATAGGAATTTTTATTTTGGTAAGAAAGTTTGTATTTTTATCTTCTTTTTATTATTATTTTCTTTTAGCAAAAATATATCTTCTAATTAAAAAAACAACAACAACATATATTTTCTTCTTATAATTAGACAATGGTACTCTCTTATATTTTTAAATTTTTAAATTTATTTATTGAAGATTAACTATATTCTAATTTTTTGGAAACATATGGTATAAGTTTTTGTCAAAAATTAGAGTAGAGAATATACCAAAATTAAATTATAGAGTAGAGATAATTGTGAATTTTTTAAGAGTTAAAAATTTGGGATAATACAAAAATAAAATTAAAATACACTTTAAGGTATACTTTGTTATTTTTAAAAAGGATTAATGACGACTAAAATACTCAAAGTTTGGTCAAAGAACCCCACGCGTACTTAAAGTTTTAAAGTGGTGGCAAAAATATCCAAAGTCACATTTAGGAAATTGACCACTCTATTCTCGTAACGCAGTTAACTTACCCGTTAACTCTGGCCACGTGGACAAACGTGGGTTGCTTACATAATAATTATTGTCACGTGGACGAGCCCACATCAGCCTCATTTCGACAAAACAACGAATTAAACTCCTAATTAAAACTATTTAATACAACTAATTGAACCACTAATGATTGCACTTAACAAAATAGATTTGTCCACGTGGCCAGAGTTAACGGCGTTATGAGAATGGAGTGATCAACTCCCAAAATGCGACTTTATGTACTTTTGCCATTACTTTTTAAACTTTGAATACATGAGTAGTTTTTTGACTAAACTTTGAGTATTTTCGTCATCATTAACCCTTTTTAAAAATAAAAAGTTTATTATTACAACTACAAAAGATACGAATAAACGGAACATAAAATGACAATAAAAAAAGTAGTTTTTCCATTTTCATTAATGACTTTAATATTTTTATTTCTATTATTATTTTTTCTAATTTTAACAGGGTGTTTTTTTCTTTTTACTTTGATAATTATATACCCGAGAAAGCGCTTAAATGAAAGAATGAAACGGCGCGGTGCTATTTCTTATGCACTTCGGAAATTGTGGATATATAAGTTAATCTTTACTTTTTACCGTATACTTCGTGTCAATTTATTATTTGGTCCAAAAGTTTAAAAAAATAGCGAAATTAAACGCTGCCACAAATTATTTCGAATATTAAAACCGATTATATATTAATTTTAAAATCGAATATCATACGAGAGCCAGCATTAGACTTGGTGCATTGCTATAGGGACTACTTTAAAATCCGATTACCAATCTCACAAGTCACAACAAAAGGCTAAATATTACAACAAAGCTTCTAGAAATCCGCAAAATACCGCAGCTAAACCTCAAATCAAGAGTGCGGGAAAATACCGATGCCGGTCGCCAGTCATTTACCGGAAAACCGGGGGTTTTAAACTCTAGTCTCGTCACCATTTTCCTACTAGACTTCAAAATTACGTAGGTTGGTTCGAAAAATTTGTCGAAAATGAGGGTTGGTTTTAAAATAAAAATTGTAAGAATTAACACTAAATTAATTGCCGTATTTTCTAGAGAATACAAAACTGTCATTGCTCAAGTTTTTTATTTTTATTTTTTTCCTTCAATGCAACAATGGAGTAGTAAAATGGCTGATCTCAGAGGAACAAAGAATCTATGCACAAGAGTTATCTGGTGTTGAAAATCTAAAAAAATTCTAGCCAGAAACCGGAAAACAAAACTCGTTTTTGATCAGCTACGCGACTACATACTGCTGCAAATGTTTGGTCCTCTTCTTGCTCTTCAGTTTCCGAAACGCACACGACTCGATCTGCCTGATTCTCTCCCTGCTCACTCCCATCAGCTCGCCGATCTCTTGCAGCGTTTTCATTCTCCCGTCGTCCATTCCGAATCTCCATCTGATAACTTGCCTCTCTCTCGGGTTCAGACTGTCCAAAACCTTGTCCAAGTCCTGTTTCATGAACTGCTTGATCAACATTTCCTCCGATGTCTCGGCCTCGGGATCTGAAATTACTTCCTGAAAAACGCAAGAAAAAAAAAAACCGTCATTTATGCAAAATCATTACTCACCGCTAATGTTTTCATGTGATTTTACTCCTTAATTCCGCTTTTGAATAATTAAGGATGCCGTGGCCCGTGGCTAATCTTTTGATTAAATAATGAACATGTAAACCTACTAATCATAAACTTACATGCTTAATTACTATGCAAATGTATGAAAACTAAACTCACGAAATTTAACAGAATTTCCCGACGGATGGATTTTATCACACTAAACATAAAATGTTTTGGTTACTCTTTAATTAGGTAATAAAAATGTAAAATCAGTGACAATGCATGAAGCTAATTCATGAAATATACCAACACGCTAAATCATTACAACCAAATTTAATAGCATCGTTTTGTGATAAGTGCTGACCGAAGGTTTGAGGTTCTGGTTGATCCCGATCTTTTGCTCGAGAGAACGAGGAGCTTTCGGAGTCATTAATACCGCAGAGAGACGCTTCATTGACAGCCCTGTAGCCTCAGCAATCTCTTCATCGTTGGGGTGTCTCCCATGTTCGCTGTACAACTGCTTTTTAGCCTCTTTAACTCGGTAGGTCGCCTCTACCATGTGAAACTGTAATTATCGAAAGAACGTTTACTAAAACGAAATAATAATAATAATAATGATACTGTCACACTGATTATTCATCCACTACTCTCCTCATAAAGAGCGACGATACAATAGAGTATTCGTGTTTAATCGGTTTCCTAGATCACTAATCTATTAGCTAAGCGTATATGTTTTAACTTTATTTTGGAGTATTTTTATTTCCTAAGATATGTATTTTTTTTACATAATGTAGGAGGTAAAAATAGCAAAACTATTGTGCAATAAATGGAGGGAAAAAAAGAGAACTTACTGGTAAGCGGATAGTTCTCGATTGATCGGAAAGCGACTTTCGAACGGCTTGTTTGATCCACCAATGTGCATAAGTTGAGAACTTAAAACCTTTTGAAGCGTCGAACTTCTCGGCACCTCGCACAAGGCCTCGGCATCCTTCCTGCAAATTCACATGGAAATGACAATTAATCATAAGAAGGTTATGATGGAAGTTATAGCGTACAATTCATAGAAAGATCCATTTAGTCGACAAATCTATGATTAGTTGTACATATTTTTTTCGGTTAGGATTTGATTTAGTTTATTATTTCACTTCTTTCTTTTCTAGATATTTTAGAATATTATTCATAAAAATTTATACTACGTTTATGGTGATCTACAATTAGATATTCAATTTCTCTAATTTTACAAATTAAATTATCAATCGGTACATACCTGAACGAGATCTTGAAGATTCATACCGGCTCCTTGATAATTTTTAGCAATGGATATGACTAAACGTACATTGCTCTTAATCATTTTGTCTTTACAACGAATACCGTAGTTTATTCGTCTCCTCAGCGTGTTCTGATCAATCCCGGCCGCCGCAGCCCACTGCCCGTAGGTTGGTTGACAGCCACATCGTTCGACAAGCTCCTCTTGAAGCCTCTCCAGTTTCAGTAACTCCTGAAATACGGGATAACATGTCGTAAATAAATATTCATTTCGAAGAGACCCGCCAATTCAATTTGACGAAATTGCAGCCTAACCTTCCACATTGATTTAGTTTTTTCGAGCATTACTTGATTTTGTGATTGCACGGTTATTTACAAAGTAGTTATAGTCAGTTAGTGAGTAAATTTTTTGGCACACCTGTATTCCTTCTGACAGCTCAATCTCCTCAACTCCAGTGAGCAGCCTAGAAGTACTCGTTGTCGATCTCAAGTAACGCAGAGGGTCAGAATGGTCAATATCTTGTACCGAAGAGCGCTTTTTCCGGCCACTAGAACCTGATTTCACAGAAACGACATTCGCAGCCGCTTTTTCTGCCGCTTTCTCTCTTTTCTCCTTCCTTTCAGTCTGGCGATTTGACCTCACCGCCTCACCGTAAGTAAGCTGTTCCTGCAGCATTTGGAGCTCTTCGTCCATCGGCTCGGCATTGTCAGACGCTTTTGTAGCGCTTTTACCAAAATAACCCTCCCCATGTAAGGTGCTCATACTTAGAGGGAACTTGAAATCCGAAATGCCGGCCTCAAAAGACGATACAGACGCAGTATCTGCTCTGTTTGAAGGTCCCGCGAGGTTAGCAGCATCTTTTGCCACTTTGACGGCTGCTTTTGCAAGAGTGACGGCTTCTGCTGCCGCCGCTGCTATTACGGCCTCTTCACTTGTGATGCGAGACTCTGTGGCTAAAGTTGCTTCAAAGCTTGCCTGAAAAGGGAAAAATAAAAGTTGACCGACGTTTACTTGAAATCAAACTATTTATTTGAGAAACGGGTAGGATTTGAAAGAAGAGTTTTAGGCACAAATGCCCCTTTTGATACATGTTATGTGCGTAATCGGTCCTTTAAATGAATAAAAAAATTGCATCGCGAACCCCTTTAATGCAACATTCTAGGGCATCTGCCCTTTATATTGCTTTATTGATTTATTTAGAGTTTAAAGTATTCATGATTGTCACTACTTATGTTATTAAATTTATGTTGCTATGCTTTTATATTTTTAATTATATAGTATTCAATATATTTCACTTTATTACATATAAATCACAAATTATAATAAAATCTAAATTAAATTATGAAAAATACTGCTCTTACCACTATTTAACGTTGATTTATAAGTTTACTAACGAATTGGAACAGAAAAAAAAAATGTGTCAAATGTGCTATAGTTTTAGATTACTTGGGTTATGGAGTACAATTTTTTATTTGAATGACTGATTTTGCAGACATACCGTGTATCTGAAGGGTCATTTTTGCCAAAACCTTTACAAACGAATATGACCAATTAGCAAGTACTAAAGAAGTCCCAATCTCTCATTTGATAGAGACAATGAAGAACTAATTCAACGAAATAAGAACACTTCTAACCTCGGTAGGCGGGCCTATTGTGCCTGTATATGTCCAAGGTCGGTCAATAGCCGCCGAATCAGAATTCGCATCCAAAGAAGGCAATCTCAGCTTCTCCGTGCCAAGCACAATGGTTGTTCGAGCTGATGTGGTGGACAAAACGCATTGTACGAGCGAAGAATTTTCTCTACTTTTTGCTGCAGATTTAAATCAAACAAATCAGAATTTTCTCTACTTTGTTTGCATTTTTCAAAAAAAAAAAGTATGATAATTGCAGAATTGAAGAAACAGTTAATGCCAGGACACTGAATTAGAGTTCTTTTTCAATACATGAAATGCCGAACTATTGAATCTTCCTTCTCATTTTACCGCTCTTTCTGTAATGTATTCATTTTTTTTCTCTCTCGAATTATCCCACATCGAGTATTACCGGGAAAAACAGAACGGCCTAACGAGATAAACGACCGGGCGAGAACACATTGAAGATATCAGGATATCGAAATTCAGCCATAATCACGATAATGGGTCAACATTGCAGGCTCATTCGCATAACACCAATCCAAAGACCCGGTAAACAGGAACCGAATGGTACAAATAAAAATAAAAAAACCTTCCCGGGAAAGAAAGGTTCGACCCGTGTCATCCACTCACCGATTCCAACCCGGCAAAACCTTAAAACAAACTAACGGGCAGGCTGTTCCTAGTAATTTAACAGCAATGAGCTTCATGTTCTACTAATCCTAGCGTAGCATTCGATGAACTCCATACCAACATCAACGACTCTGTAATTGAACAAAGAGAAATTCGAAATCTAGCTCAAACCACACGAAAACTCAACCAGAAAATAAATAAAAATAAAAAATAAAAAATGAAAAGCGAGTACTGACGAAGGTGGGAGTTGGGTGGGTGAGGAAGCGAATGGCTTCGGAGGTTGAAATGCGCGGAGAAGGCGTCCGGTTTGCAATTGAACTGAGGCAATAAACAAGACATGGTCTTCTTCTTCTTTTAATTACAGAAGTCCACCGTTTCTGACTACGATTCAGAGAGAGATAAATATAAGGAACGAAGCTTGGTTTGGGTGGCAATGGCGTTGTCAATTGAAGAAGAAGAAGAAGAAGAAGAAGAAGAAGGTGACTGGTATTTGTGATAGGCAGTCTAATGGATAAGGAAAAGACAAGGAATGGCTTCTCATCTCTCTCTCTCTCTCTCTCTCTGTGAGTGTGAATGAGGACCAGATAGTCGACACATTTATTTCAAAAATATGTGTATAGACATTTCTTTCACCTATCTTCTTTACTTCTTTAACGATGTCGTTTTTGTGTTTTACATTAAATGGCGATATAACAAAAGTTTATCGGGGGTTTGAATCAAGGTTCAACTTACTGAACTTGTCGATAAATCGTTTGCCGTTATCGACGGATTAATCGATAACTTACAGGATTATCGACCGAAAACTAATAATACTGTACCTTACCGATTACCGATACGTTTCGATGATTATCGATAGATTATCGACACTTATCGTGGATTATCGATGAAAAATCACTAAAATATTTTTTAAGAATATATTTACTAAGTTTATAATGTTGATAAAACATTGAAAAATGTCAAAAATAAAATCATTTCATACTCAAACATAGGCAAACAAAATATAGTCCCACTCTCACATATATAAATACTCGAATAAAATCATCGAAAAGTGCAAAATTTCTTGAAAAGTACCATATTTTTGTTATTTTTCAAGATGTTTGCCGATTTTTGGTAAAAATCATGGAAAAGTACTGGCATGGCCGTCTTGCCGATAACTACCGGCAAGACGGATAATCAAAGATTATCGAAGATAATCGTGGAAAAGTCGAACCTTAGTTTGAATAGAGGTGTAATGGAGTTACCACTAGGCCAAACTTGTTTGGTTTGGTTTTTTTTTTTTTTAAATGGTAATATATATTCCATTATTCCTTAATACCCAAAGTCCTAAACTTTGTATTTACTATCAATTTTTATTTCCTATATCTCTTTGTTAATGTTAAGTCAATTACCTCATAATAGAGTATTTATTAACATGAGAAAACTCAAAGTGTGAAGAAAAAAAGTTTTCCATTACTGACTCATGTAGGAGTTTGGGCGGAGTCTCAGTCCCAATGTGGCTAATCATCCTTTCGGACCAGCTACTGATCATCGCCTTGGTAATCTATTACCTCACCAACTACTTAATCAGACACGAGCCCCTTCTCGAGAGATTCCTCCTTTTGCTCCTCAGGCTACGGGATAATATTAGCGTTTTCATCTATTGTCCTCCTCCAAAGGGCAGGTTCTTACGCATTACTATATTCATTTAAAAATGTAAATTTAATGACTTTTAAGTAATTGAATATCATATTTGATTAACGTGATAGAAAGTTTATGAATATTTCATGCTATTTTGAATAGTAAAATGAGCTATTTATACGTAATTATCCTTTAAAATTGGCATTTAGACTACTACTGTATAATTGTTAATAAATTTTAGCAAATAGTTGAAAAAAGTGCATTGAAAAGACAAAACTCGATTCTATAAATAATTCGTGAGAAAAAGTTTTTTATTTTTGCTTTTATTGAATATTGTTTTAATCGCATTTATCAAATTCATATTTTATATAGAAATTAGTGATATCGCATTTTCCCTAACAATGATTTTTTTGTTTAACGAAAATCCGTTAATGGCATAAAAGACGTCATTACGTTCACGGCAGAGACGGAACTAGGATTTAAGAGTAAGGGGCCAAAATAATAATTACCAAAAAAAATATGTATTAATTTTTAATAAGAGAATAAGAGGTCTATATATTAGTCTTAACTCCGAACTTAATGTTGTTATTAGTTAATTATGTAAAAGTGAACTTAAAGAGAATTTGATGTTGGATGGGTCATAGGGGCCGTGGTCCTCGTGACTTGTGCCTAATTCCGTCGTTGGTACATGGTTAGATTTCCTCTCAGGACCGTTAGCACGAGCCTTTTCTTAAGATATTTGTTTGAAGAATCCTCTATACGATCGTTAGGATCTCTTTCAAACAACCAACTATGATACTTATCATCTCTCGGGGAAGAATCTCTTCCGTATCATCCTTAAGAGAACCGACTTGGGGGCTCCTTCTTGAAATGCCGCCTTGCGACCTCATTCCCGAAATCTCAATAACAATATTTCCAAGCAATACCTCTTAAGGTGTGACCACTGTCATTTCTAATATAATTAGATTAGACAAGAAGGTTTGTCCTAAGCCATATCAATCAAGCTTTGTCACAATAAATCTTGGCATATCTATCACACGGCACCAACCAAGCTCTTGACGTTTTTGAAACATTGCCAGACACATCATCCACGCCGAGGGAGGAGATGGGGATTACAATTTCCCGTCCATTCACATGTCATAGATGCAAACCCTTCATATGTTTTTTTTTAGGATCTACGTAATAGTTGTCTTTTTCATCGATATTTAAACTCAAAAGCATAAAATGAAAAAAAAAAACTCTACCGAAATAATCAAAAAGAGGACACTCATTCACATTAGTAGTGAAAACCTTTTAAATTACATGCCTTATTTGCTGGGACCGAATCACGTAAAACTATCCGGAGTCCATTTCATTATATTGATGATGGACAGTTGGACACTCAATTGAGGCTAAACACAATGTGATTTGAGTTGATAATAAATCCGGTTTAACAACCCTCGTCGATTATAATTTGATAAAAAAATATTAGAAAAGATGCATTTGTTACCTACATTTTTTTTTCGACATGTGAGGCAAGGGTAAATACAGGCAAAAGCACTTTGAAGTACTCAAAATTTCACAGTATATTCCTAATCCTATTATGTCGTGGTAAAAGTACTAAAAGTATTTTTTTTGTGTCACCATAAATTCTAAGTGACTTCCGTTATGACTCATCAGTCAAATGTCAATTGTCACATTGTTACACGCCCACGTATTTCACTTTTCCCCGACTTTGAAGATGTTGATGCTGAAGTCGGAGTTTGCAACCCCACATTCGGGTAAGCATCTCCGACTTCGATGTTGCTTTAGTAAAAAAAACACTAGAACATGCGTAGGACCATTGTGATCCAGCTTTAGTTATCGGTAATGCATAAAAAGAATAAAAATGACATTTGACGAATGAGTCATAACGAAAGTTGCTTGGAACTCATTGACATAAAAAAAATTATTTTTGATATTTTTATTATAATAAACTAAGATTAAGAATTTAGAATTTGATGCACTTAAAAACACTTAGGTGGCGTTTGGTTAAGTTGGAAAACCAGTTTTGCGATTTGGTTTGGGAAATCATTCTGAGAGTTTAGTCTACCAAACCAGTTTGGGAGTTGGTTTTTGAAACATTGTTTGATTAGTCTTTTGTTAATCTGTGGTTGAATTTAGATAAAAAAGATATAAGCAAACACAATATGTGTCATTAAAAAGAAAGTATGTTTTATTTGAAGTAAGGGTTATTAGCGGCTAATGTACTCAATGTTTGATTTCTTTCGGATTATGTACTCAACGTTTAGATTCCACGGCTAATGTACCTAAAGTTTAATCTGTTAGATTTTTGCCCGATTTTCCGTCCAAATCTGTCATGTTCGCCACGTCACTTCCACTTAACCGCCATATCATTTCCACGTCATTTTTCCAAACAAAAAATGATAAATGTAAATCATAATCAATAGTTTTGAGTTTTGACTAAACCAATGGCTGATAGCGAACCCATTTGACATAATCTGTGAAATCTAGGTTCAAAGAGACGAATCATAATCGAGATACATAGATAAGTCCAATATTATAGAGAGAAGTCAAAGTAATTGTCAATCAGAGAGAAGCGAATCTCAATTTGTCTCACCGGGGCCAGGTCTTTCTTCGAGAGCAGAGCCAGCGCCGGCGAGCTCAATCTGGTTGTCGTCCTCGACAACGGCGCGAACGGCGAAGCGAGAGCTCAAACTCCGAGTCCGAAACGAGCTCGAGCTTCGAAGGCGGAGGTGTACAGGATATTGAGATTGTGGCGGTCGAAAGAGGAGTGGTTGCGTTGAGGTTGAGCTTGAGCTTGAGGTTTGGGTTGAAGTGCGACTACAAATGAGAGTGCTTCCCGTTGAAGCCGACTGGTTCTCTTCTTCATCGATTTAACACAGACTTCACTTCGAGTGGTGGTGTTGTATACAGATTGCCTCTCTTCTTCTTCTTCTTCTTCAACGTCGATAACATCTGGTTCTTGCTCTGTTTTTCCTCCATGAACCAGTTTTTCTTCTCGAATAATTAAGAGCGAACCCATTTGAATCGTTGACCAGAAGAACTCGATTCTCGATCAGATACCCGACGGGCTTCATCGACTTCATCTTCACGCCGACACCACCTTCACGTCATTTCTCGCCAGCACGTCGGCGAGCTCCCCGCTACTCCTGCCGAACGTCCGCTCCTTCCTCCTCCGCCATTGAAGCCCGGACCCGGCACCGAGCAGACCAGCCGCATTTCCTTCTTCGCCTCGATCGCCAGCCCCTCGAAACCCTTCACCGGAACGAACTCGCCGCCTTTGCGAGAGGCTGGCTTCTGGGTTGTTCGGGGTTTGTGGATTTGGGAGAAGTCCATCGATTTTGAGAGGATCCGAGAAGGGAAGCTCGAGAAGAGTGTCGATTTCTTACATTTATCTTTTTTTTTTTTTGGCAAATATGACGTTGGAAATGATATGGCGGTTAAGTGGGAGTGACATGGCGAACATGACAGACTTGGATGAAAAATCGAGCAAAAATCTAATAGATTAGACTTTAGGTACATTAGCCGTGAAATCTAAACATTGAGTAAATAATCCGAAAGAAATAAAACATTGAGTACATTAGCCGCTAATAACCCTTGAAGTAATATATATTAATACAAGAGAAATTGCTCTAAAGCCAAACTGAAACATAAGATTTGCAAAATAGCAAAACTTTGATTAATTTTGTAAACTAGCCAATTAACCACTTAAACTAGCCAAAATCAACTAAAATTAACAATGTAATTGAAGTTTTGTTTAAGTGGTTAATTAGCTTACAAAATAAACTAAAGTTTGACTATTTTGCTAAACACACTTTTAAGTTTGGCTATTACCCTAAAGAACCCTTAATACAATGTCTAAAAGATATTTGTCATAATACAAAAATTATTCATATTTCATGACTCTAATTACATGTTAATGAAATATAAAGTAGTAAATATTTTGTTTCTACAATTAAGTTAGTATTTAATAATATACATAATTTAAATATATTTGTAAATATGATAGTAATATCATTAAAATATATAATTATATATAAAAATAATTGTAATAATTTATTATATGAGTTTATTTCATTGTTATATCTTATTATTATATAATAATATTATAAAATGATAATATATTATTATGGTTTTTATTTTGTAAGATTGAGTTGAAAACCAAAGACAGAAAACAACTTCAAGTTGTTTTCTGTTTTCCTTCATTAAAGTTTCAGTGATATGCGAGACCGGTCACGAAAAACAAAGACAACTAGCAACTACACGTGGTATTACACTCTTTGAAATAAGAATTAAAAATTAGTCTCTGAAACCATAACCAAACGCCCCCTTAATAATTACGAACCCCATTATTTGAGCGAGCAGTAAAACGAGTGAGAAAATCGAGGAAATGAAAATGAAAATGAAAATGGAGGGAATTTCCCAATAGAAAAACAAACCCTTTTCCCTTCAAATACCGCTTCTTCCAAGCTCCAAACCCTCGCGCGATTCCCAGAAATGTCTTCCGTCATCAGAGCTTGCAGGGTTCTCCTCGCTCCTGCTAGGGCTACCTCTGCCGCGCCGCCGGCACCCACCGCCAAGCCGAAGGCGCAGCGGATCCTCACTCGCCCCACGGGGATTCAGAAGCCGCAGAAGCTCTCGCCCTCGCTCGGCTCCTTCCTCGGCGCCGCCGAGGCCTCCAGAGCCGAGGCCGTCAAGCAAATCTGGGCTCACATCAAGCTCAACAACCTCCAGGTCTCTCCGACCCACAATTTTTTTCTCTCACTTTCGCTGTTTTTGAGTTCTTCTTACATGCATTGGCTATCTTAGGACTATGTTTATTGTAGGCATTTCTCAGTACGAAAAGAAGAATGAAACTTTAGGGTTTTGTACTCAAATGGTCAAATGATTGATCTTTTTCCTTAGCTTTTTCTCAGTGGTGTTGGCTTTGAGTTTTTAATATAAAGTTAGTGTGTTGCTCGACAAATACCCAAACCCTTAAGGTTTATGTGAAAACCCAGAACACGTTATTGGGTTTGAACAAGGTCTGTTGCTTTAAGAATCCGACGAGTACTGAAAAAATTGGACTTATTTTAAAGTTCTTAGCGGCTCTAAGGATCCGAACCTCCGACTTATAATCTTAGAGCTTGCTAGTTGAAGTAGACTCTTTTGGGTGGCATGTATTTTGCAGAATCCTGCCAATGCGGAGATACCACGACTTTGATTTTTCGGGTTAAAAATTAGTGTCTTGTTTGACAAATACCCGGAACAGATTATTGCGTTTTGAGTTTTGACACGTTTCGTCGGGTTCTAAATGATTTTGGTTTGCGGTGAAAGTTTACTTGTTACGGAAGAACGAATGCTTTAAGAATCTGAATGCTTTATGTTCTTTCTTAGCCAAGCTCCAAATTTATCTATTTTGGGTGGTCTTTTATTGAGTTGCAGAATCCTTTGAACAAGAAGGAGATCATCTGCGACAGCAAGCTGAAGTCGCTGTTCGACGGGAGAGACAAGGTCAACTTCTTGGAAATCAGCAAGTTCTTAAGCCCTCATTTCATCAAGACTCAGTGACAGAACCTCGGAACTAGAAGACCGAACTCTTTGTCGAGAGAGACTTCTCTATGTTGATCTTTATCTACTTCCTGTACAAAGATCTATCTAGGGTTCGTGCTTTTGTTAGGATTTGGTTTGAACTCTGTCCGTGTTGAATGCTGGTGAATTTAACTATGGGTTGTGACGCACAATCTTTTCTGTATTGGGTTTAGATTTAGTTCTTAGCACCCTTATGATATAAAAGTTCTGGTATTCGCTACTAAAATATTTTTCAAGTCCAAGCTTTTTACGATGCATGAGGGTGCCATCTCCTTAACACCGATCTCCACAGGTTAAAAAAAGTTTCGGCCCAAGAACTCGTTTTTTGTGAGAACGTTCTCCACATTTTAAACATGCTGGATTTTGAAGCATCAGTAATATTGATAAAACATGCAGACTCTGATAAATGGGCATTTCTGTTTACTCGCGCCTTCAAGCTAGGATCTGGCAGTTTGTAATAGACTCGAAACAGAAAAACGATAAACTGACGGGAATTCACTGGAATAGATTCCCTATTAATCTTATTGATGAATGGAACTGAATAACAGTAATCAGAGTCATCCTGCAGAGGGATAGCATGAGGTTTCAGGTGAGGAGGTGATGAATCCATTTGTCTACAACAGCCGGGGAACCGTACCAGGGCCTCGAGCCATCGTCGGAACCGACTGGAGAGTGGTAAACCCCGTCGAGGCTCACGTTGAGAGCCCCCTCCAAATGAGCCGATTCTTCCGGCACCACTCCATCCCCCCAAACGTCAGCTCTCCCGCACACCTAGCCGCGAAAAACAAAGACAACAATCTCTCACTAATTCGTAGGTTTTGGGAAAGGAAAAAAATAAATTATGAAAAAAAAATCTGTTTTAAACAGAATTTTTTATTTTACCTGTTTGTAGCCTTGCCCAACAAACACAGACTGAAAGTTCGCGGTTGTCTCTTTAGACACTGACTCCGCACCTTCGACTGTCGAAACTTCACTCTCTGATCTTTCGTCGCTCGAGTTTCCAAAGAAGCGAGAGCCTCGGATATACCTAAAAACATGCAAACATCGTCACCGGATCAATTCGTGAAAAGACGGACATAAGAAGAGGAAAAAGAAACTGAACTTGTGCTTATGCTGTATTACCTCCCTGCAATGCATACGTATCTCAATTCTGGAGTGTAGACAGCCTTTGCGCAATTCTTCTCGACGTAATTGAGAAGGCCTCTCGTTTGATCAATGATCCCTTGCGACCCTTTCGCCGGAGGCCTTAATCGGAAGTCGAAATATCGAAATCAGAACTCAAAAATAATAAGAAAGGAGGGTACTTGAACTATTTTCTCTTCTAATTCGACTTTCTCGTCAACAAACTGGCCAATCCGAGAGATTTGAAACGTACAGGTGCGGAGTTCCGAGGGTCAATAGTAAGGAGATGTTAGATCGGCCAAACTCCTCCATGTAGACGCGCGCGAGTTATCCGCCGGCGGAGTGTCCGATTAGAGATAAACCTTCACCTGCAAGAATCCTCAAATCTATGATCAAAATAAAAGGATCACAAGAAACCGAAGAAAAAAAAAACCTTGTGCAAGTTCCTTAGCCTCTTGCACGGCCGCGTCCACCCTCTTCAAGTACCTGGCATCGCCGGAAAAACATAACGTCTAACCGTTAAGTATCCCGCGTAAAGAAGACAAAAAGACTTGACTAGATTCTATAAGCTCACGAGTTACAGTGTTAGTGAAATGGAACTGTGATATTTAACACTCTCACCAGTCGAGCACCGGACGAGGCTGCAGCGTCCCCCGCCAGTAATTCCCGTCGAGCAATCCGGCAGCATTGCGCAGCCAATCGATCCTCGACACGTCAGCGACTACGCTGGCGACCCCGCGCTCCCTCAGAGTGAGCCTCAACTTGTCGTAGTCGCCGGAGTTGTTGCCCAAGCCCTGAAGTAAACAGCCATTGGAGATCACCATAAGTTAGCGTCATAAAGATTGATATGCATGTACATAGAAATGCAAGCTTAACTGGAAGAACAATGGCGGGTCTGAGTTTCAGTGACTTTGAAGCGTCTGGAGCGAGAGAAGGTTTGATCTGTGAGAAGGGCAAAGCCATCATATGGAGGAGGAGCACAGCATTATAGTTTCTGGGTTTGAGGTACTACGAACGAGCTCAGCAATTTGTGAGTTTTATCAGTGAAGTTGCCGAGTGAAACCACTGCCACAAGATACTTAACCTGCTGTATCCTCGACTGCGAGATTTGCTAAGAGGCCCCTTCATTCTTATTATGTCGTAAATTTTGTCATGCATATTGAAGATTGTTGCAGTTTAAGTCACCATTTAGGTACATAATAAAATATTGATATATTTACGATATAAGTACTCAAATTTTATATATAAAATTCTAGTGCCACTAATTCTCCACTCATGAAAAGTATCATTCTGTAATTACCCAATTTGGAGACTTAGCATTTGGTTATGATCTCAAACACCAGTGTTTTTAGTTTTGATTTTATTGGTTTCACAAATCATGTTTGGTTATTAGTTGTCTCTCTTCTCACAGACCGATTTCAAAGATCCCTGTAAAATTTAATGGGAAAAATAAAAAATACCTATAAGTTGTTTTTTATTTTTAGTCTTCAACCCAACCGTGCAACTATAACTTTAATGATATTCAATATTCTATAATAATCTTATATTATTTTATAATAAGATATTAATATAATATTAGCTCATATTAAACTATTAAAATTATTTTTATGTGTATTATAATATTACTATAATATCAACTATTCATATTTATAAATACTTTTAATTACAATATTATAAACTCATGTAACTAAAATACTAAATTACTTACTACTTTATATTACATGATTTAATCATGTAATTCCAATAATTTAATTTAAATATATTTTTCTATTTATGTAAATATTTTCTTAAACATAATATCAATATGTATTAAAGTAGAACCTCTATAAATTAATACTCGATAAATTAATAGTCGCGATTAAATAATATTTTTGTCCGATCCCGACTGCACTAACGTAATTTAATTTTTACCTCGATAAATTAATAAACTCGATAATATAATAAATTTATGTGGTCCCAACCTTATCAATTTATACAGGTTCAACTCTACTTTCAAATCAAACGAACTTTTTTTTTTGTTCTTTAGTAACAAATATTATATTTGATTTAGTTATTGTATTTTTTTTATATATTTTAAATCAAACACACATTAAGCACTATGTGTATGTGACGTCAATGAAGCGGTCGAGATGTAATATCATTCTTCTATCGTTAGACTCCATAGCCATCATTCTTTGTTTCCTAAAAAACAACATGAATAAAATACCAGTTTTATTTTATTTTATATGTTCCTAAAGTACACACATAATTCTTTTTTTTTTTTTTATAACATCATTCTCTTAACCGAAGATGAATGAATTGGGTTAATTCTGGCAAAAGTACTAATACTTTCAAATAACAGACTAATAAGTTTCAATTTTTTTTTGCCCGGACAAAGTTCTAATTTTTTAGTTTTGTGTCCCTATAAGTACCTCCGCAAAAAAAAGTGTCCTCCAACGTTACTCACGCCACGTCAAAGTTTTGGTTTTGTATTCCAATGCTTTTTTTACCCGAATAAAGTTCCGATTCTCTTGTTTTGTCTACTCATATCACTTTCGTGAAAATTTCAAACCATGGATTATGCCGTTTTCGACGTTTAATTAAAAAACAATTTTTCTCCCTTTTAAGTACATATCCACGATTATATTTGATCGTCCAACTTTCGGATGGCTTATTTACTCCGGAAATGTGGATAAAATTTTGTAACGGTGGCATGATTAACAGTGGAGGATGTTTTTTTTTTTTCGGAGGTACCAATAGGGACACAAAACTAAATAATTGAAACTTTGTCCGGGCAATAAAAAGAATTGGTATTTATTGATCCACTTTTTAAAGAATTCGTAACTGTTTTGCGGTCTTTAGATATGATTGACACTCACTACTAAAGGATCTAAAATCAGGTACTTATGTTGCAAATTCGACGTAAAAAATATGAACCAAAGACATACCAAAAGAAATATCAGTGTCGTGCTCTTTCTCAGTCTGTCTTCTGCTAAATTTAGACTCACTGAATGAGCGAAGATTCGAGCGTCTTCACAAGAAGCCGATGCAGCCACTGAATCGGAAATGGCAGCTTCAGCTCTTCCGCGATCAATGGCTCCCAGTTTTGGCCACAACCAGAGTAAGAGTAAGAGGATCAAGCCCATAGTATTAGTCGCCAAGGAGAATCGCAAGAGGAAGAAGAACGATCCAACTTGCTCCACGAGCGATGTTCTTCAGCTCATGGACGCTCTTCGCCTTCCCGTGCCCACCGACATCTACACTTCGCTGGTCAAAGAGCTGACCCTCGACGCCCACGCTTGCGAAGCCAACCATCTGAGCCTCCACATCACCCGGCGACGCCCTTCGGTGTCGCTGCTCAACCGGCTCCTCCTCATGCACGTCTCCCACGGCTGGTTCGACATCGCCCGCGAGCTGTTCGACGAAATGCCCGTTAAGGATTTCAAATCGTGGGCGATCATGGTCGTTGACTATGCCAACCGTGGCGAGTTCCGCGAATCCGTGGGGTTGTTCTTGGAAATGTTCCGCCATGTGGATGTTACCGAATTTCCGGGTTGGATAGCGGTTTGCGTTCTAAAGACGTGTGTGCACACCGGAAACTTGGATTTCGGGAAGCAAGTTCATGCGTGGTCATTGAAGTTGGGGCATGCAGGGAATTTGTCTCTTGCTAGCTGCTTGATCGATTTCTATGGAAGATTCGGGTGTTATGAAGACGCCGACTTCGTGTTCGACCAACTTCCCCGTCACAATTCGCAGACATATATGGCTAGATTGATCAACCGTTCAAAAGAACAACGCTTCCCTGATGTGTTCCGATACTTTAAGGAGATTGGAGAATCAGGTTTCGAGAAGAACGCCTCGATGATTTCGAGCGTTCTAAGGGCTTGTGCGAGAATTCACGATGGAGGGCAATCCGGACGACAAGTCCACGCCGTTGCTGTAAAACTAGGGTTCGTGTCGGACGCGTTTGTGCAATGCGGGTTGGTAGATATGTACGGAAGAGCTGGTTTCCTTGGAGATTCAAAAAGGCTTTTAGACATCAACGGTGACAGAAGCAATAGCGCGTGCTGGAATGCCATGCTCGGGGGTTATGTGAGGAACGCGCTGTACATCGAGGCCATCAAGTTCGTCTACGAGATGAAGGCTGCAAATGTAGAGATCCAGCAGTCTCTGCTCGACGAACTTATAATCGCGTGCGGGAGTAATTCCCTCAGTGAGCTTCTCCCGGGTAAAGGGTCTTAGAAAAACTTGAAACGGCTTCATTCTTCGGCGGTTTTTGAGCAAATATAGATAATATCTGTTACTTGTAGCATATTTAGAATTGTGATATGTGCCTTTAAACGCAGCAGCTCTCCTAGCCACTTTTGGACGCCCGATTTCTCCGTTGATACGTCAACTTAACCTCGGGTCGGTATCAAATTGTAATTACAAGACCAGTGAAGGTTTTGCTCGAACTAGGCAAGAAAATCTGTGGCAGAGTCTGTAGCTCATTGTATATAGAGTTTTGTGTCATCCTTAGTTGTTAGCTTGTCTATACGTTTTTATTATATATATATATATATATATATATATATATATATATAGATATAACATTTTTGTTTCCCTCTTTCTTTTGTTTCATAATGATTTTATATATATGTTAAATATTGTTCATCCTTCGTTGTTGTTAACAGAATGAGATCATCGGTGTCAAGTTGTTTCATAATCCATGTACCATTTTGCAGCAGAATTTCAGCTTTACTCTTTCAAGCTTGCTAAGAACTTAAGAATACCAAAATGTTGTGTTTATGAATAATTCTGGTTCGATTATCGGAGAAGAAGGAGACAGTAAATAAATAATAAATATTGGAGCCCTCAAGCTTGATTCATGTTCTTTGTTAATAATGATAAAATGTACAAATTATATTTAATTGGGGCCGTATAGTCCCAAGTCTTTTTTTCCAGTGATAAAATGTAATAAAAAAAATACTTTACTAAAGATTTGAGAATTTTTAAAGGACATAGAGTACATTTAGCTGTAATAAAATTAAACTTTAAATCACTGAAAAAGATTTAAATCTTTGCAAGGCTCTAATGTGTATAACTTTTATATATTTGTCACCTTTAAAAATTTGACCTATTTTACCAAAAAAAAAGAAAAAAAAAAAAGAGAGACTTAAGGCAATGATTCATCATCTTTGTCATTTTTACTTTCAAATGACGCTAACTACTTTCTTTAACTTCTAGTTCTACCGCGTTCCATATACACGTCGTTTCCCATTCTTACGTCGTTTAAATCGTCCAAGATTTTACCATCACTATTCACTTGCACTCACGTAAAATGTGGCCAAATCTTAGCGTTTGAAAGCGTTTTGTATTTTCATTTCGTGTTTGTATTTTTAATTTTCTAAAACAGATTTATAAAAATATTTTGAATATGTGATTGATTACTATTTTGTTACACTGTTTTTTTGAAAATAAAAAATATAACAGTATTCGGTTAAGCTTTTGTAAATTAATTTTAAAATTAAATTAAGCAATGCCGTATTGATCAAGTTTACTCTTGATTAATTACCAAGTTCCAAAGGAGAGGACCTATACTTAAATATTACTATATCAACATAACCAAGTAGAGTCAAAATTATATACAACGTAAGATTATGTCATTAGAAAATACTAACACAAGTTTATGCAAAAACTTATCTTTATAATAATTTATACATATAAAAATACAAAATATCACATATCATAATTAATTTTGGAAAAAAGAAAAGATAGTATAAATTAAGAAGAAATAAGCACTAAAAATATTATTAGAAAAATATAATTTAATTGAGAAGAGAGAGTATTAAATGAGGTGAGAGTTCAAGAAAGAAAATGAAAACATCAAAAAGATGTTTATATTTCATGAGTAAAGTTAATAAAATAAAAAATTATTTTAAGAAAATATTTTGTGGAAAATATAAATTCATTTAGACCTTTGAATCTACCTGTTCAAGTTAAACAAAAATCATTAAAATAAATATAATAAAAGGATTTTAGTAATGTAGAATAATTCTAATTCCATTTATTTATTTTAGGACCATAATTTTTTTTTTATATATAAACAATTTTTTTTATCTATTATTTATTTTGAATTTACTTGTTTGTGTGTCAACAACCCAGATAATGAGCGAGTACCAGTACAGTAGTGCAAATGGGTTCGTGGGTTTGCTCGCGCAACACTGCCTTTTCCTTTAATGGCGGAAAGATTTTCTCAGCTTCCAAACAGAAATGCTTCAAGCCTCGTTTCCTTGCTTCTTCTTCGTCGGAGAATCCTCCTTACCACGTGATTAGCAGCCCCACGCTCGTCGCCACCGAATACGCCGACCTTAATCTCTCCCTCAACCTCCCCTCGGTAACCTCGCTCAATTATCTCGAACTTTATCATGAATTCACGATTGATTATGGAGCAAACTCATTCTTTTTTTGTTTTGAATTTGCAGGAGCTGAGCAATATCAGCAGAATCAGGCAACATGTCAATCCTCTCCGCTTATCTCTCTCTGTACGTATCACTTCTCTCACTTTCATATAAACCAAACCCAGAACAGCAACCAAAGTACAAGACTAATCCATATCGGAATTTTACGAAGAAATCCACTGTTAACCGGGTCTAGAAAGAGATGATTCGCGTCACGGTTCTATGTGTTTTACATGGAAATTCAATTTAGGAAGAAAACCGCGCGTATTCACTACGATCGAAATGTGAGTTGCACTTGTGGGAACGGAATGGATTCGGGCCGTGGTACTTCCCGGATCAATAATTTCATCATGTGTGTATGGTTATGTAATGTTGTAATTGAATGTTTTGTGGAGCAGAAGCCTGTGCAAGTGCCTGATTGGAATCAAGTGTTTAGAGACCCAGCTTTGCCACTCACTGTCGATATTGGAAGCGGTACTAATTCTTATTCCTTTTCGATTTTCTAGCTCTATTATTGCTGTTTTAATGTCAAACCAGCAAAAATGACATTGATTCCTTCAACTTTTTGTTTCTGTAAAGAATCTTGTTTCCACTTATCTAGTCGAAAAAGAGATTGGGGTTTTATGGACTGGATTCTGCAAGATATTGAGTATAGTCTTTTTTCTGTTGCTTTTTCTCAGATTTGTCTCTTCTTTTCTCAAAATGCTTATCATGTACTAGGGGTGGAATCTTTGGGCTTAAATTCTTGGCCCCTCCGCCCGGTTTTGGGCCGGTTTCGGTCGGAAGATAGGGAATTCAAGAATCATGTATTATTATAGTTTTAGCTTTTAGGACTCTGTTTCAGGCTTAAATCATGTATTATTTGAGAATTCAAGAATTTAGACTATGACGCTAGTAATTGTGGATTTGAATTAAATATGTGCTTCAAACATAATTGTTCATTTATCTGATCATTCCGAATCGACCAAATTCATATACTCTAGGCGGTGGACGATTTCTGTTATGGCTTGCAAAGAGAGACGTTGGCGTAAGAAATTATTTGGGACTCGAGATACGAGAAAGAGTACGTTACTGTCCCTTGGAATCAAACTTACTTTCATTGATCAAGTTAATACACTATTATTTGAAATTTGAACTCCTTTTCCGGTAAGGTTAATGTGGAATCTGAGATATGATCAATGCTCTCATGACAGCTCGTTAATCGCGCGCAACACTGGGTTCACGACCTAAATCTCGATAATGTGTATGTTAGCGATCTCATTTAGACATTTTGTTTGTTGAAATTGATGATTTTTTTTTTCTTTTCATTTCCTCGGTGTCGGTCGGGAGCCGATGATGTTACATTCATGATTCAACTATTTATGTAGACATTTCTTATTTGCAAATGCCTCGAACTCTTTTGAAGACCTGGTCTCCACCTATCCTGGACCGTTGACGCTCGTCTCAATCTTGGTGAGTGTGAGGCTACATCGACTAAAAATGAGATTAGTTGGTATATAAACCCATGAACCTCTTACAAGCCGGTATTTAGGATCAGCTCAATTCATGGACTTATATCCGACACCTTATCCCAGGCATGAAGTCTGATGGTGAAAGGTTAGATCGTTAGCCGAAATAAGAAATATTGAACGCGTTTCTTTTTCCATTCTGTGTAGTGCCCAGATCCTCATTTCAAAAAACGGCACCGCAAGAGGAGGGTTGTGCAGAAGCCTTTGGTAGAGTCCATAGCGAAATGCCTAATGCCTGGAGGCCAGGTGCGTTTCGGCTTGGTTTATAAATAACGTGCTCAAAAACGCCTTTTGCACTAAAATCGTGTGGGTTTGGACCCAAAGCTGCGGACAATATCATGACGCTTTTCCACAACACATCAACCATGTGCTGAGGCTCTATGATCTCTCTTGAAACCAGGTGTTTGTACAATCAGACGTGTTCGATGTGGCAGTTGACATGAGGGACCAATTTGATGGCGAGATCGACACGCTGAGGCACATCGACGTTGTGGACCCGAACATGCGGTGCAACGAGGACGGGTGGCTGATGAGTAACCCCATGGGCATAAGAACAGAGAGAGAAATCCATGCTGAATCCGAAGGTGCAAAAATCTACAGAAGATTGTACCAAAAAGTCACTTCACTAAATGACCGATAAATATTTTATTTTTCACGTGTTCGGGTCGTGTCTTCTTCTCTTTTACTTATTTTATACAGACCGAGATCCGTTTCATTTGTTAATCAAACATTAACCATCCACCCCGTTATTTACAGTGGTGGAAGCTGAAGCAGTTGTTTATTGATCATTTCTATTTTATTTTATTTTATTCTATTCTATATATTTAATGTCATTAATCTCTTATTTATTTCAAAAGTTAACAAACTTTATATAGTCCCATCTCATCTTGTATTATTCGCTGATCATTCAATTAAATTAGTTAATTTAATTCATAAACGTTGAGTGATTTGACTAATCTCTAAGACTTTTCATCACAGCCTCTAATTTTTCTCACTTGTACCAATTAGGCACGTTTCTTTTAATTATTCAATTATTTAGTACTGCTTATGAGGAAATATTCCTCTAGTTTCTGCAATTTTAGGACCAATCTTGGTGCGTCGAACGAATATATTCACATTACATTACATGCCTCTGTGATTAAATCATATAAACAATTCATTTGAAGATTATCATTTTTTTTTTCTTCTTGATTATCTTACGATACGGATGGTAGAAAAATCATATTAGTAATAATTTTATTTATATTTTCTTTGTAGCTGTACCAAAAAAAAGCTAAAAGATTACGTAGCGTTCAAGGCTTTTACTTCGTTTAAAATTTCTGACGCACCAAGGGAGTAAAACTCATGGTACTTATTCCGCTTTAAAAAATAAGTATATTTAGTTAGAAAGAAAAGAGAAGGTTGAATTGGGTGGTAAGAAGAGGATAAATCGCCCAATTAAAGACGCGTAAAATTTTAAAATATATAAAAAGAGACGCGTCGAAGCAACGCGTGACGTCAGCACAAAATCAGCAAACGGGATTATTAATTAAATAATAAAAAATAACTATCTGGAAAGAACGAAGAAACAAGTCGATAATAAAATCAATTAAATAATAAACTGAACACCATAAAAGCCCTGAAACCCCGAGAATTGGAAAATCGTAAACCCAAATTCCACAAGAACTTCGCGCTTCTCAAGAAGATCAAACCTTTGACAACGACTGGTACGCTTTTTTGTGATCGAATGTTGTTCTTGCTTTTTCTTTTTGGTTCGATCTCTCTTTGGTTTTACGTTTTTCAGGAGATTTGCTTGAATTGTTTCTATTGCGATCGATTGTTTCCTTTTGCGTTTGTTTGATTTGCCATGATCGCCGATTTCGCAAGTTTTACTCGAAGATTGAATCGTATTTGAAGAAATGGCATAATTCGCGAGAGTTATCAGATCACGTAGAATTAAATTTTGCTTTCATGAATTTGATTTTGCTTAAAGGCTTCTCAATTTCTCGTAGAAATCATCATAAGAAGTTGTAATTTCATTTGTTTAGCTTTGTTCTTAATATCGTTTGTTTGGTTGTTTGATGCAGTAAATTTCTTTGGTGCGATGGGAGACAAGAACCAAGATGACAAGGGGCTGTTCTCAAGCCTCGCCGGATTTGCTGCCGGGCATGCACACCACGGCTCGTACGGGGCCCCACATGGCTCGTACGGAGCTCCCCATGGATCGTACGGAGCCCCCCACGGATCGTACGGAGCTCCACAGCCCTACCCACCTCCTGGATACGCTCCATCAGCATACCCGCCACCTGGCTACCCACCACCCAATGGTTACGGTCCACCACCGCCACCACATGGCGGATACGCGCCGCCCTATCCTCCGCCCGGAGGATATGCGCCACATGGTTATCCTCCTCCACCGGCCCCGTATCATGCACCAGGTATGCGTACATGGCAACTTTAATCCTGAAGTTTGGTTTAAAATTTCTATATATATATATGACAAATTTATATCATTATGTTCAGTTCAATATTGGCTATGTTTTGTTAGATTAGAGGAATACAAAACTAGAGTCTCTCTTGAATCGTTTTCTGTATTTAGTAAACTCGAAAACTTGTTTGCAGTCGGTACAATCTATATTACATGTTACTGCTCTGTTTTTCTCAACGAAATCGATAAACGACAATGCAGGTCACGGACCCGGCATGGCACCGATGTTAGCAGGCGGTCTCACTGCTGCTGCAGTCGCTTACGGCGCTCACCATCTGACTCACGGGCACGGACACGGACACGGCTACGGGCACGGTATGTACGGGCATCACGGGAAGTTCAAGCACGGCAAGTTCGGGAAGCGTTGGAAGGGCGGGAAGTTCAAGCACGGAGGGTTCAAGAGATGGAAGTGATGAGCTTGACATTCACCATTTGCTCTTCAATAAGGAACTTCGCTTCTCTACTTATGTTTGGGTTGTTTTATTTGTTTTGAACGGGAAGAGCTTGCTATGTTGTCGTTTTGGACTATAAACGTCGTTTGACTTATGATTCGTATATATATAGATGTGAATATCTGTTTATATATAGGGTTTAGTAGTATGGCGTGGTTGATTTTTAGTTTAGTTACAACGCTTTTTAATTTAATTTTCGACATTATTTATCTATTTTATTGCATTTTTCTGTTATAAACTTTTTCACTCTTGATTATATATCTCTTTTAGATCTGTATAGCAAATGGCATGGATATAATAGAAAAATATATAATTAAAAAGAGAAACTTGAAAATATAGAATTAAGTTTTGTTATGGGTTCAAACTCTCATGGTATATAGGCTCAAACTCTCATGGGATTCAAATGAGTGTCCCCTTTACATCTTGTAAATTTGACCATTAGTGTCACCTGCTCTTACACTGAGTATATCTAAGTCATGGGAGAGTGCATTGTAACATTGGCCGATAACGCCACCCTATTAAAAAAAATGATGATCTGGATAAGTTGATTATATTTTTTTTCCAACAAATTTCATACTATCCAATAAAATAATAATAATATATTTACATTTTATGATATTTTAGTATGAAGATATTTGAAAATAGGTTATCTTGGGACTCAAAATAGCTGTTTTCGACCATATTGGGTCCGAAAAATAACTAATCTCGGTCTTAAAAAAGTAATTGGAGAAAGAAGCCGATTACGGCAATCTTGGGTTCAAAGATAGCCGAAACTGATATGGAAAAGACTGGAAGAAATAAAAAAGGCTTTCAGCGTGTGGTGGGAGGTTAGAGTTAAGAAAATAAGCCTAATTGGTAGATTTTTATAAAATTATTTTCCCTTTTTCTCACCGTTATAACTATTGATTTAGTGCAAAATAACTATTGATTTGTTGTTGAAATTATTTTGTTTCTTAGCGCATAAATGAAGTATATTTGAAGAAAAAAAAAAGTTGTTTTCTCCATTCTCAAGGAAAGCCATTTCCAAAATGATTTTTTATTTTTCCAATAAAATTTATCAAGAAAACATGATTGGTTAACTTTTTTATAAAATATTTTCCAAAACTATTTTTATTCTTTTTAATATTTTACACTTCAAGATAAAAATAAAAAAAATGTGTTTTTATTTTTCATTTTCATTTTCTCTATCCTCATTTAACTCCTCATATCTATTTTTATTAAAAATAAATAAATCCATTTGCATTAAATAAAATACATGTATTCTAGCTTGAGACTTTTTTTTTTTTTGATGAATGTAGTCTTTTTTTTTCTAAAATAATTAATTAATGTACCATGACTATTATCATAGGCACACTTGTCTTTTTTGTAGTCTAATGCTCAATTAAAAATATATATAACAATTAAGTAAGCAAATATGTTGCTCATCCCTTCATTTAGTTTAATAACATGTAACGCCATTGATACTTTGTATGTATCATAATATTAATGTATCATGATTGATAAAATTAACCAATGCCATTTTCCTATAATATGATATAATATGAACATTAATATGAAACATTGTATTAATTTGATATATTTGTTTTAACCTTGTTTTAATTTTATTTAAGTGTGTTTTAATTAAAAAATAAATAAAATATATTCATCAGTTATTTTTACAAAAAAATAAATAAACCAAGTATAGCTTTCATTTAAAAATTAAACCAAATAAGATTAAAAAACAATGTTAACAATTATATTTACTTTTATTAAATTATAACATGTGGAAAAATCTAGAAAATCAATTATTAAACTAAATAGATTGAACAAATTATTTTTAATCAATCTACTATCACTATTATAGTTGCATGTAGTTGATTGATATCGATTATAATCAATTTATTTTTAAAATAATTTTAATAAAAAAGTAATCAAACAATGTTTTCATTTTCCTTTTCAAAAAACAATATGACAAAAATACTAATCAATCATATTTTTAAAAGGTTTTTATAAAGCTGTTTTAAAAAATAAAAAATGCAAACACAAAAGGAAAATACAAATCGCTTCCAAACGCTTGTCTCTTCTCTTTACTCATGTTTCCTTCTTCATTCTTCTTCATTTTAGCCATTAGACAACATTGACATATGGAATATTTTGTTAAATTTAGTTATTAGACGATGTAATATTATACTTATTGTTACGATTTTCTTAATGATTTATTAGATAATATACGCTTATATGATTACATGTTTATAGATTAGCATATTATATTATACAATCACACATAATTTAATATTTTTATTTTTAAAAAACACTAATCACCGAACATAATTTATGTTTTTCTTTTTAATAAAATATTGCTTACCAAACACAATTTCAAAAATAAACAAAAATTAACTTTTAAAATTAATACTCAGAAGTTAATTTCTGAAAAATGAAAACACAACGATAGCACTACAAAACGGGCCCGTGTTTCGATATATCAATTATTATGATTATTTTTGTCCACAGATATTTGATAATGCTATTTTCGTAGTTGTTATTACCTTTTACTCTATAATTTAGACACTAATACTATGAACATGAGCAAAATATGTATAGCTTCCACTACCATATAGGTTATGTACAAATATTGAAAATGAAAATACGTGAATAACAAAGAATACGCACATCCAAATTTAAAAAAGCAATCACCAGAAATTTACGCCGTAGAATAGCGACTAATTTTTTCTCATCATCTAACCAGAAAGTTGGAGGTATTTCTGTTTGGGCTTTGTTTTCAAGTTATCTGAATAAGATTGGGCTCGGAATGAAATGATGAGCTCATCCATATTTTGATGTGAACTTTGTATTAAAATTTTGGAATATTTAGGACAAAATAGCTAAATAGATTATATTTATTTTTTCTTAATTTTTTAAATATAAATAACTAAGTTTCTTATTAACTTTTTACGATGATTTATTTTTGGTAGGAACCCGAATCGGGATTTGAGTCCATTAGGCTTTCCAGGTCCGAACCGACTACGATAAACGGGTTATAGGCCCACTCGGACCCGAATGATAATTATAAAGATAATTGATATCATTAATTAATTAATTAATTAATAATGACACAATGGGCATGCCGAGGGTAACGTCTTAACCGACTGAAAAGTCAGAAAAAGGGCATGCCCACTTACAGATGAAATTTTACGAGCATGTCGCATATCGACGGGTTTATGAAGGAGAAACTGCAACCTTCATTTTATGGGCACGCCGACGGGTAACGGGTTTACCGACTGAAAAGTCAAAAAAGGGGCATGCACTTACCGATGAAATTTTACGGGCATGCCGCATATCGACGGGTTTACCGACAAAAAAGTCAGAAATTGATTTTGAGTATTTCGAGAATATTTTTATATAAGTTCAAAATTACTTATTTATCAACATAAGAAATCGTACTCATAATAAATAATCATATTTATATTTATAGATTATAGTTGTAATTTTATACAAAAATAAGAATTATGCTTGTAACTTATTATAAATATAGGGTAAAGTCTCACATGGATAAACTGTAAATGTTTTGAAAGACATTTCGCACTAACATCAGTTTTCGTGAGTTTTTGAACCTCGACTCTTAAAAAAAGACGTGCCGACCACTTTTCGAGAGACTTAAAATCATGCTAAAGACAAAGTTATTATATATCATGCAAAAGACCAAGTAATTATATGTCAATCATGTTACTATTTGATCAAATATGCGAAAATGTAAATAAAAATAAGAAAAAAGTGAAGAAATCTTAATTATTTACATTTTTTTTAGGTTTAATTGCGGCAATAATGCACAACCTTTGGTCAAGAGGGGTTTTAGATCCCCAACCTTTCAAAGTGTGGGAAAAACTACACTGCGTTTGTTAAATATAAAATTTGTTGGTCCTTTCGTTAGGGATGTTAACTTCTGCTGATGTGGCATAGTTAAACTGCCAAATGGATTGCCAATTTGTAATATTATTACATAACCTAATTAATAAGAATAAAGTAAAATATTTTAATTATTATTCAAAAAATAAATTAAAATTTTACATTAACGAGCAATACTTATTTAACGCGTAGTTCTTAATTTTGAACTCGTGCTTCAATATTATTCACATCTTTACTATGTCGTTTTTTAAATTACAATTGTTTTTAATAATCGGTCGTTTTTTCAAAATTTTAGTCGCGTTTCTAATAAACTGTCGTTATGTAATCTTTGCAAATTTTGTCGTGTTTAATAATCCGTCGTTTTTCAAAAATTTTATTCATGTTTGATGTGTTGGACATGTGTGTCCTTAAACAAGATATTTAACCATTTGTAAAAGATTATGACAAGTCGTTGAATAAAGATGTTACTTATTATGTTAATCTTATTATAGTTTCTGTAGAGTAAAATAGAATGTTTGATTCCATAGTTCATAAAGGATGCAATTATGTTATTATTATCACAAAGGAGTCATGTGAGGGAGAATTAATAAGCATAATAAATGAACTTAAAATGTCCGTGACCTGATTAACTGGGTGGGAGCCCATTAATCGGTAAGGTCATTAATGTGACTAAAGTGACAATCCTATTCTGGATTTTGTGTGTGTCTACACTCACTAGAAGTGCATTAAGTATGAAGCGTCTTCATACTGGACTGGACCTGACTTAAACTCAAGAAAGTTGTCATATAAGACCGTCACTGACAACTTGTAGTTGAGTCGCAAAATGATGATCAAATGGATATTAGTTCTAAGTCCTGAGTGGTCATGAGTCTAAGCTACTGGCTTGATTGTTCTTTGATTTAACCGTTAAAGAACACAAGACATTACCGCTGTTCCCAACACTATTATTTTGGGAACATGATAGTCAGTAGTGAAGGATTGCTTGATCATAGATATGGGCATCACACAGCTCTCTTCAGAGTCATGATGATTCCCTTGATTGTCAGTGGTGAGAAGTGAGAGGTACCCGTGCGCAACTTATGAATCGAAACCATAAGTGGGTTGCTCATAATATTACTGGCTGAGTCAAGGATGAAAATGCATTGAGGGGCATTACGGTATAAAACGCCTGCTCATGTGTGAGTCATCAAGTGAAAGGACAATAATCGGTATTTGATTGAATCTAATGGACACCCTGCTGTATATAAGGGAATAATATATACCCTCGGGTCTATAGTGGAATCACTTCGAGGTTTGACGAACAACTAGCAGTTCGTTGGAGCTTAAGTGATACGGGTCCATGGTCCCCAGGATAGCTCCGTAACGGATGATACGTACGTGATTAAAATACATTCTGGATAATGTTTAATCATTTGGCTCGACTTATAAAACTGACAAGTCTATGACAGACGTCAGATAGTTTTATCGATAGCGTGGCAAAAGTACCATATTTTGGTACACGAAAATAACTGATAAAAAGAAAGTTAGAATTTAGACTTTAGAACAGCACCATATTGTTCTAAGTTAAATTCTAAGCAACTTTGCTTTTAGAACCAAGTCATTCAGACTTACGGTTTGTGATTTATGGATTTTCTAAGTTTATGACTCGGTTCGATAAACTTTGAAATTAAATCACATGTCACGAATTTAAATGATGGTGTAGCACCATGACATTTAATGTGTGATAAAGAGATCAGGATTTATTAATGTAATTTGATTATTTGATTATTAATATCTTATTAATAATTAATAATTGAAGGATTTATATTAATAAATAAATAATATATTTTTATGTATTATTTAATGTGTAATTCGAATTAGGGTTTGAGTATAACAAACCCTAGATAAATTCGAATAACCAATCTTGAGAGATTTTATTTTTGCGGCATAAATACCTAAGGTCTGGTATAATGGCAAAAACCCTGAAATCAATTTAATCCATTGGATCGGTCATGATTGAGTATCAACCGTTGGATTAAGATAATTGATTCAAACCCTAGAGTAATTCGAAATTGAAACTTGGTGGCCAAGTTTAGGTATTTCGAATTAGCTTAATTAATTCTGTCCATTGGATCGGTTTTGAGATCTTATCTTTAAGCCGTTGGATTAGAAATTAATTAACATTATATATATGATATGAAATTCGAATAAAGATAGGATAATGAGTTCGAATTAGGGTTTAGTAAAACCCTAAGATATTTGACTTTATCCCTAATTGATTTGATCCATTGGATTGGTTAAAGATAAGATTTTAACCATTGGATCTAGATAATCATTAACAAATTCGAATTTGGATATATATATAAATAATAAAATTCGAAAAAAATATATGATATGATCTTATCTTATATTATTCAATTAATTAAATCCCTAATTAATTATATCCATTGGATCTAGATAAGATTAAATCTGGATCATTGGATTGAAATAATTATTTATATTTAATTAATAGAATTCGAATAAAGGGAGGGAATATCTCCAAATCGGTTACAGCTTGAGCCTATAAAAGGGGAGCTCATTCTACACATTCAACACACCTCTCCCAGAGTAAAAATTCGAGCTCTCCCTCTCTCTCTAAGGGTCTGCGAATTTTTTCTTCTGATCTCCTTTTCTGGTTCGGCTTAGGAGATATTTTTCTCCGGTAGCTTTAAAAGAACCTTCAGTTATATTTTGCGACGGAGTCCTGCCAGCGAAGCCCACGCTTCGGTAGCGAGGAATCCAGGAGTCATATCCCGGAAGATCACGGGAGTTTCCCTCAGCACCGGCGGAGCCCTGCCCAATTTCAGAACGCGCAGCCGGAATCGTCAACTGAGGTACGGCCTTATGCATTGGGTAAATAAATGCGACCATTTACTGCTTTCTATTTGTTTCCTAATTTCGACTAGATTATTAATAATGAATATGAAAATATTGAATTCAAAATATTTATCAGATCTCAGTTTTGATTGTTACCCGATATCCGTGTCGTCGGTCCGATAACAGGTTTTCCGCTTTAAAATGAATTTTTAAATGTTACCGGGACGGCACGGAGGCTATTATCGTGGTAAGGAAGTCGACTTGATACCATCGATTTCCAACATGATGAAGAGTCTGTTCGATTTTGAGGGGGGTAAAAATTATTTAAGTTAAAGTATTAATTATTTTTGAATCATAATTAAAATATGATTTAATTTATTCTTATTAATTAAATTATACAATCAATATTACAAGTTGGCAGTCCATTTGGCAGTTTAACGATGCCACATCAGCAGAATTTAACATCCCTAACGGAAGGACCAACGGATTTTACATTTAACAAAGGTTGTGTATTTTTTTCCACACTTTGAAAGGTTGGGGACCTAAAACCCCTCTTGACCAAAGGTTGTGCATTATTGCCGCAATTAAGCCTTTTTTTATATAATAATAAGAACCATCACAAAAAAATAGAAATATAATTATAAACCATATTTTAACAAGGTTTTAAATGTCGTTTCCACGCCGTTTTCCTCCCTTCATTTTACGGGCATGTCCGAAAAAAGGGCATGCCGCATGCCACAATCCTGTATAACTTTCACGGGCATACGGCATGCCAACGGAAATATCGACAAAATTTCTAGAAAATAATACAAGAATTCTATTATTATCATATTATTATTATCAAAATTAATTATACAATTTTTTACATAAAAATTAAATCATTATACTATTATATTAATAGCTTAAAAATTTAAATATATAAATTTAAGATATTATAGTTGCAATATCTTAAATATATAAAACTACATGGCCTAAATTCATTATAATATAGATGATAATGATATGGCCTAATTTTATTTAAGAAAAATATCTTAATTGATGTCTTAATTCATGTTTGAAGCCTCACAAAGACTTATACAAAAATAAAAAAATAAAAACCTAACTCATAGACATAAAACTCTAATATCACCAAAATTTAAACATTTTTTTAGAGAACCTTATCCTCTCATCTCTCTCTAAATGAGGAAAGAATTGGCTTTAGACCATCGGATTGTTGGAAATAAGCAGAGTAAATGAAATTTGGTCTGAAAAAAAAAAACGCTTAAAAGAGCATTTACACACTCTGATGAATCAGAGAAACGTTAAAAGATGTTTTATACACATTAAATTAGATCAAAACGTTTGAGAGCATTTACAGACCTGAAAAACATTACAGAATTTACACACTCTGATAAATCGATTTGAATATCAAAAAATGTTATTTTGGTATTGATTGTATCCATGAATTCGAATTCTCAAGTCGTCCCTATAATATATGATGTCAATCCGATTTATAGGGACGACTTGAGGATTCGAATTAATGGATACAATCAATACCAGGAAAACGTTTTCTGATCTTCAAATCGATTTAGAACGTTGAGCATTAAAGCTCTGTAACGTTTTACAGGTTTGTAAATGCTCTCAAACGTTTTGATCTGATTTGATGTGTATAAAACATCTTTTTATGTTTCCCTGATTTAACAGAGTGTGTAAATGCTCCTTTGAGCATTTCTTTTCTCAGACCAAATTTCATTTACTCTGCTTATTTCTAACACGAATTTTGGGAGGAAACTAATCGGTACCGTCGTGGACCACCGGATTTCGACTCTATTTTCGTCGTTTGGACATGGAACAACACAATGAAATGCCGCACCTTCCGAACGCAGCCAACAGAATCCTGGAAAATAACAACGGCTTCTTCCAAATTTCATTCCGTAGTTCGTAGAATAGCGGCGCACCGGTCACCGGAATTCCTCTGACATATTGCCCCATGATTTTTAACATGTTGATCTTCTGCCGCTTAGAGACTAAATGAAACATATAGCTCTTGGAAACGCATGGCATATTCGAGAAAAGTGAAAATTTTCTCGAGAGAATAAATTCACCCCGCGTCCGGCAGAGACAAATACAGTGGGCGAAGAGCAATCGTATTGAATGTTGGAGTATTGTATTGGCTACATTTAATCATGAAAACTGATAACAAAAATTAACATGAAAGGAAGTAAAATAAGGTGACATAAGAAGTAACTTAATTTTAATACAAATTCACGACCTCTTATTATTATCAAATTATTATAATACCACAGCGATTATATTAAACCCTAAAATTCCATGTTAAAATAGCATTTACAAACTCTATTATATATTCGGTTTACCGGCTCAATCTTCTGCTTTTGTCCTAGAGGCGTCTAAAATTGGAACCCCTCATGTTTGTCATTCATTCTATTCGTGAGGTTGGAATATTTGGGTTTGAATCTAATAGCCCTTTTGTAGCGACTAAATTGAGAATTATATATATAAAAAAAGCTTCCGTCTTCTTATGCGAGACAAGAAAGACCTCCATACGTACAAAATAGGTAAATAAGTAGTTTTGAACTTATATAAAAAAATATAAAAATACTTAAAATTATTTTGCGACATCCGCATGCTCGTAAAATGGAGGGAGCGTAATGGCATCGGCATCTTGATAATTGATATATACCTATATATATATATATATACCTATATATATATTATGTTAGGCTAAACTAGCAAAACCTAGTTATTATCCGTGGTAAAACCAATCTCTGAAAGAAGGAAAAAAAAAATACACTTTTAATATAAAATTTTAGTGAAAATATCACTAGAGTAAAAAAAATATATTAAAAAGAATTATCGGTAACATTTAAATACTACTCTGTTTTTAAAAGGGAAACTTCATAAAACATCCCTCAAAACATCATAAATTATTTTACTACACCTCAAAACATCATAATTGGAGCCTTCAAAAAAAAAAAAAAACAAAACATCATAATTGGAAATACATCATTTTTAAATTTTATGTACCAAAATACCCTTATTTGTGTCCATTTTTTCGGACGCGACTTGTCCATTTTTCAGGAGGCAATATGTCCATTTTTCAGGACACAATATGTAATTTTGAAAAGGGTATTTTTGTATTACAAATTTGAAAATGATCTATTTCAAATTATGATGTTTTGAGGTGTAGTAAAATAATTTATGGTGTTTTGAGGGATGTTTTATGAAGTTTCCCTTTTAAAATTCCTTTAAAATATCATATTTTATTGTTAATACCCGTAATAATTAACTGTCACAATCACTTATCAATTAATATTTTACAAAAACTCTAGGGATATACCCGTGAAACTAGATCGTTAGACAGTTATAGTTATTCAGACTTTGGAAAACTTGATATACATATATCAATATCAATGGTATTAGTATGCTCTTGTCTCGTAACTCAATTACCGATTCCCACTTTCCATACAAAAATAAAACTTGATATACATGCCAATGTCTCGTAACATATGAGCTTCCGATCAGTGCTTGTTTTTAACTTTTTGTAATTGTTTTCTCGAAGGAAAACTTGTAAAAATGTCTCAAAAAATCACCATAATTCAACTTTTAAACTCATATTCAAAAAATATATAATTCTAAACTTTGTTCAATTTAAGACAACTTTATCCCTCGTTAAAATTGAGGAGTTTGTATGATTAACATTCTTGGGACAGTTTCTTATGATCCTAACTCCTAAGGGACAGTAATGAATTTAGGGGACAATTTTTTAGTAATTTAGGGACAATTTTTTTGGGCAGTTTGTGGGAGGTTGTATGAGTAATATTCTTGGGACAGTTTCTTCAGATTTTGGGGACAATAGTTTTGATTTTGGGGACAATTTTTGGTAATTTAGGAACAGTTTATGAGTTAATTAATCAGGGATAAAAATGTCTTAAATTGAACAAAATTTAGAAGTATGTATTTTTTTTAATATGACTTTAAAAGTTAAATTATAGTGATTTTTTTAGCTATTTTGCAAGTTTCCCTTCTCAAAACTAGTCCCACTTCTCATTGTTTTTAACTTTTTTTTTTAATTTTATTTTTATATATGTTGTTTTTAATCCTTTTACGATGACAACCAATATTATTTTAATAAGTAGAAAAGTATCAAAATACTTAATATTATAACTTTGATTATGTCATGTCATATGTCACAGCAACTTTAGCCACTAAACTTAAAATATTTTTGGAGGTCATAATATAGTATACTATATGGTATCTGACATTCAATGTGCTGCCAAAATATTGGTTGGTTGGATAATTGAGGTACAACAACACATACACAAAAATAAATAAGAATCACAACTAACTAATTAATTTTCTTCTATAAGAAAACACAAGTGCCCATGAAAGCAACTATACAGAGTCAAAGTCAACAAAATCACCAACATGCACTGCGCTATTTTTTTCCCCCTCTCATCATTATTCTGTTTCCTTCCTTCCTTCCATGGTTAGGAAAAAGCTTGAAGCTCAAAAATAAATCCAAAAAGAAAAGGTTGAGTTAGCATTGCATGTTCTTGAGAGGTGAGTGGCTGGGTAGTGGGACCTACGGTGCTCATGCCTGCACATGCAATGAGGTTGTCACCTTGTGTTTTCATATTAAATGTCAAGAGATTTTTGGGGGGTTGCTTCAATTTTGTTGTTGACTTGTGGGCTGGGATTTTCTTCTTCCCCGGGTTCCAAAAAACTAAAACAAAATCAATCTATTAGAATTTTATTTCTTTTAGAAAATAAAAAGTAAAGGGTGAATTGCAGCAATAATATTGGCACAAATGCATAGTGTGTGTTGAATGTGAAATTCGTTAGTTATGTTAAGGAACTTTAACTTAAAGTGACAACAACTTATTATTGCCAAATACATAGCCAACTAGGCAGGAGGTAGATAAAAAACTCTTTCACCACCACTCGTAATTGCTCTCGGTTGGCAAACGGATTTTCATCAAACAAATTTTACAGTCAAAGCACGTTGTGCATTTTTGCCAACACTTTAAAATGTTGAAGACTTGGAACTCCTATTGACCAAAAGTTGTATATTGTTACTGCAATTTACCGAAGAGTGAATAACGGCATATATCTCATATTTATATTTTTTGTGACACAAACTTTTTTTTTTCTGTACCAAACTTCTTAAATGCTTACTATTTTTCCCAGTTTAAATTTTCAATCTTCAATATTTTGCTTGTTTCTAAAATCGTTCACTTTTTCAGTTAATTTAAAATAATTTTGGATAAACTTTTAAATCATGAACACGTATCACTTTTGATGCCACTATTTTTTTTTTTTATATATTATCATTGAAGTTCTCAATGCCAATAATTTTCACTGCTGAAGTTCTAAATCTTCTCTATTTTGCTTGTTTTTAAAAAATTTACCCACTAAAAGCTTTTGACGGGATATTCAAAACTAAAGTATGTTAAATCAATTAAATAGTGGACTAAATTGATAATTTTGATAGTGAACATATTTTTTGTATATAATTAAAAGATAAAAATATTGAGTATTTATGTTGCTATCAATCTTAAATAAATAAGTGAATCAACCAATTAGATGCAGAGACAATGGCCACAATCTTCTGATTCTGTCAACTTTGCTTGAATTCTTAACTTCCTTTAGACTTTAGTGTCCCATCCCATGCCAATATTTTCCTAGAACGATATTATTGGATGACGAGCATCCAACGCATAAAATTGAAATTGATAATAAAAACTGAAATCATGTTTGGTTAAGTTTTTAAATTTTTTCAGTAATTTTTTTTATATAAAAATTTTAATTTATTTTTTAAATATTAATATATATATAAACTCAATTATGAAATAAGCCAACAAATAGACATAAAATATATGCAATGTATGCTTATCGTAGACTATTTAATATATATATAATTAATATATATATATTTAATAGACACACCCATGGTTTGATATATATATATGTGTGTGTGTGCAGGAAGATACGGTTAACCATATTGAGGTTGAGGGTAGTTGTGTGGTTAAGAATAATATATCTTGGTGAGGGAGAGAAAAAAAGGAGAGTGGGGGAAAAGTGGGAGTGAGAGTGATGAGAGAGAAAGACAAAAATAGAAAACACAACTGGGAAAACACCGTATACCTGTTTTTCAGGTTCCTTTGTAAAATTTCCAAACCAGAAAATATTTTTTCTAAATCAATTTTAAAATACTTAAACAAACATGGATTATCAAATCAATTTAACACTTTTTAAGACCAAAACACAAAAACGTGTTTATCAAAAGCTAACCAAACAGGCCCTAAGTAATGCCAAGCGTTTGGAAGCGTTTTGTATTTTCATTTTGTGTTTGCATTTTTTATTTTGCAAAACAACTTTATTAAAACGTTTTAAAAATGTGATTGGTTATTATTTTGTAACATTGTTTTTAAAAAAGAAAAACAAAAATAGTGTTTGATTGTTATTTTTTGTTTTTGAAATTAATTTTTTAAAAAAATTATAATTAATTGAACTAATCACATACATATAAATAAATAAATAAAACTTATACCACATCAAATTTATATAATACATCATGAATCCAACGTAATATGATAGTCGAGGATTCTAATTATAAAGTATAAACAAATAATATGTAATATATATTATAAATAGACGTTGCTTCAAATTATAAACTGGTAATATATATCATAAGTAGATGTTGCTGTGTAATATATTAAATATATGATAAAATGTAATATAAAAATTATGTAAATGTAATCAACGAATGTTGTTGATCAACACATCCTAAATATATATATATATATATATTATATTTATAAAGATATCAATGAAAGAAAAAATAAAAAACGCTTTTATATTTGAAATGTGGTCTTTTAATATTTTATTAAGATTTATTCATCTCAGCTTTAGCTTTTCAAAATGAAAACACCTATAAAGGTGTTTTTATTTTCACATGTAAACTCAAGAAAATGAAAATTAATTTTTTAAAAATATTTTCTTAAAAACACAACCAATCACATTTAGGAGAGAATATTCCATAAGCATCTTTTCCCAAAACACAAAATCATTTTCCAAAATGCTTACAAACACTTAATTTTCATCTCAAAAGCTCAGCTTCATAACCATTTGCATGCAATTAAATATTTTTGCCACTTAAAAGAATTATATACATGCCCTTAAAAAATATTATATATATGTGATGTCGTTTAATATTTCAAATTTTATACACTTTCTTCGCTAAAAATAATATTATATACATATCGTCCTAAATATATCTAAGTTTATATATTTTAACTGCAAATATCTTTCTTCTTCTTTTTTTTAACTATCAACTTTCATTGATGTCTAAAGAATCTTTCTAATTTAAAAATTGAAAGAAATTTTTTTATCGATGGAATCTCATTACCTTTTGAGTGATTATTAATCACAATTCTTCTCTTGAGCCTTATGAAGAATTTATTCACCATAAAAGTATCTTACAAAATTGTCTTTAAAATTGAAATTGTGAATTAAAAAAAGAAGAAGCAATTTACTTGGTTTATTATAGAGTAAAAAGCCGCACTCTGCAACATATATTTGGAAAATTAGAAGCAAAAAGAAAGTAATATGAAATGTACATCCACAAAACATGACAAAGTGGAAATATTGAACGATGTTGACGCATAAAAAGTTTGTGAGAAAAATGTTGCTTTCAAATCTTTTTTGTTATCTTAATAATATTTATAACCCAAGTAAATCTATCTCCGCCAATTATCAACCATCAAAAATAAATAAAGCCAAATCATAGAGTTGGGATTTGGAATCTTAGGTTAGTGAAATTGAAAAAGCAGATCAGATGCTTTTGTTTTCTTTTCTTTGTTGTTTGTTGCTTTGCTTTCGAATTCTCTCTCAAACTTGGCCATCCTCAGGCGCCAAACTCGCAGCCTCTGTCTCCACGAGCAAGACCGGCTTTTAAGTTCATTGGGGCCTTGGGCAAAAAATATATATATATATATATAATCGGGCTTTTAATGATACATTAAAACTTCTGGTGTTATAAAATACAAAATTATGTTTATCATGACCGAGTTAACAGAAAAATTCATCTGCTACATGACTTTTCCTAATATTAGTTGATAAATCTTAAGAATTTTAGATTTTCTGATTACTCTTTAAACTATTTTTTTTTGTTATATGTCCCAATAATATATTCAAAGTCAGCTCAGATTATGATGGACATTCGATTCATTTTCTTTATATAACAGAGTGATTATGTATTAAAAAAAAAGGATGCTTCGTTCACTTCTTTTCTAGACTCAGCATTTCATCGAAAATCCAAATGTAATTATCTTTGAACTTGTGTATTTTCTGTTTAAATCACTCTACTCGATTTAAATCTCATAAATTTCCGACAACCCAAGCTCATTCGAGGCATGGACAACGGCAACACGACGACGGCCACAGGCAAGCGTCTTCTAGTTCTACTTGAGAGAGGACAATTCGTGCTCGGATGCTGATTGTAGGTGCGCATGTGCGTGTTTCCTCTATTAATATTATACTTATAGAATATAACTTCATAAAAAATATTAAAGTAGTTTTATATAATAATAATAATAAAAAAAAGCTACGCAGTTGCCTCGACCCAAGAAAAACCCGACATGGGTTTTCTTCCTTGAGAAAAATGACTCGCACCTAAAGAAATTCGGAACAGGCTTGTCCGGCGTGTGGGGCCAGCCCGGTTGATTTTGATTTTGATTTATGTTTTTTTTTATTAATAAGATATTAAGTAAGTTACATGAACTAAGATAAGATGAGGTTGAATAATTTGATTCGTATTATTATGCAAAGAAGTTGATGAAGTCAAAGTGAGTGAGAGAAGATTTAATATTGCTTACAGCTGTATTCACTAACTCTTTCTTATCTTTTCCTTAGAAATAGAATATTTGTGTTTCATTTTTATTATTATTAAGAAGAGCATTATTTTCATATGCTATGAATGACTTCAATTAATAAATTCCATATACTTTTATTTATATTCATAGTATTTGTCTCCTCCATCCATATGCTCCTAGACTTTGTATTAGTATCAAAACTCTTTCAACTGGACCATAGTTATTTTCTATCTAAGCGTTTTCGACCTTTGCTTTTTATTTTATCTGAATTCTGAACTTTGTTTGTGGTTTTACAAGTGAGAAATCTGATCGAGAAAACATGGTTCAAAGATGGCTTCATAATCAATCAATATAATTGAAAAATAACCGTAATTTCAATATTTATATAAAATTTCAACAGGCGGCAAAAACACTCAAAGTTTGGTCAAAAAATCTCTCCTGTACTTAAATTTTAAAAATGGTGGTAAAAATACTCAAAATCATATTTGTGAAGTTGACCACTCCATTCTCGTAACGCTGTGGTAAAAATACCCAAAGTCAGCGTTACAAGAATGGAGTGATCAACTTCCCAAATGCGACTTTGAATATTTTTTTGCCATCACTTTTAAACTTTAAGTACATGAGGGGTTCTTTGATTAGACTTTGGATATTTTTACAGCTTTTAATCCTTTCAAGTTTCAACATATAAAATTATGTCAAAATGTCAATGGAAAAGCTATAGATGCTAGATAAATAAATAAATAAATATATAAAAAAAAACACACACACAACAACGTAAAATAAAATTAGTACATGACTCAAAACTAGAGGTCTCTTAATGGAACGACGAGCCACGAGCCGCGGCCGTTGCGAGCCAACAAAGGGGGACGGGTGCCACGGCCGTGGAATCGAATAAAATAAATAACACCCTGCGTCCGCAAATGGCGAATGCCGGTAGTTTCTACTTTACAAGTTACAACTACGGTATAAGAATCCGAAAACCGACAACCGCCCGGGTAAAATTAAAGGCAGAAGCAGAAAACAGAGCGGTAATATTATTAGGGTGGAGAAAGATGGTGTACGTACGCCTAATGCAACAAGTTGAGGAGAGGAGAGGAGAGCTATGGCTTGGCTTCCTCGTGATAATAAATAGAATATAGCAAGACACCCTTAATTCCTTATCTGCTTCTTCAACTAATCCCAACCATTTTATTCATTTCTTTCGCCCATCAAACATTCCCCGACCTTTCTAATATTACCATTTTCCATTTCCTCTCTCTCTCTCTCTACTCCAAAGCTCCTGAAAAACCAATAATCTTCACACATAAGGAAAGAAAAACTAGTTTACGGTTTTGGGCAAAGCTGTTTTTCTCTGCTTTTGAAGCTCAAAGTTACTGCCATGGCGGCTTCCTCCACTCTGCCCAGGTGAGCTTTGGGCTCCGTCTCCGGCCTTCTTTCTCAGAGTAGCTTCTTGGGTTTTCTGGGTTTCGAGCTCTGATTGATTCTGCTCAGTTTTTAGCAATTGCTTGATCATTGCTCGGACTTAACCATTTATGATACTCGTTTGAGTTGAGAATTTCAGTGTTTTGTCTTCGGAAGTTTTGAACTTCAATGGATTTTTTAGACAAGCCTTGTGACATTTGTCCTGTTTTGGGCTTAGGGTTGACTTTCACTATGTCAAGGTGAGCTACTATATCCATTCTTATGTTTCCATGGAGATGTTTCAAGTTAACATTAGCTATATAGTTGCTAATCACTAGGTTTAACTGGCTTGTGGATGCATTGTAATATGAAATTATTCAGAGCAGACCCTGAAATCGTCGCTTCTTTCGTTTCTGTGCAGGAAACTTGAGCTGTTAATGGCTATGGCTTTCGTATTCTGACCCGAATGGATCCTCAGGATTTCATCAGGCTATCGGTGGGATCCCTGGGATTAAGGTTTCCGAAAACAGCTTCGAAAGAGGTCAACACATTGACTACTTCCCCGTGTTCATGCGAAATCCGTCTCCGGGGATTCCCGGTGCAAACGACGTCTGTGCCCTTACTAACTTCCCCGGAAGCCACGCCCGATTCTCACGCCATCGCCTCCAGTTTCTACCTCGAAGAGTCGGACCTGAAGGCGCTCTTGTCGCCGGGCTGCTTCTACAACGCTCACGCTTGCCTTGAGGTCTGTGTTTTTAGAGGGACGAACGGATCCTACTGCGGTGTTGGTGCTAAACGACAGCAGATTGGGAGTTTCAGGCTTCAGGTCGGTCCCGAGTGGGGCCAAGGAAAGCCGGCAATTCTCTTCAGCGGTTGGATCGGAATCGGTAAGAACAAGACCGACGCAGGAAAGCCGAGCGCAGAGCTTCACTTAAGAGTGAAGGTGGATCCCGATCGGAGATATGTTTTTCAGTTTGAAGATCTGACCAGATTGAGTCCTCAGATAGTTCAGCTTCAGGGCTCCATCAAACAGCCCATTTTCAGCTGCAAGTTCATCCGCGACAGGTCATTACTTTGATCACTAATAAGCGAGCATTATCGTTATTCGTTTCTTTCATTAGGGATATTTTAGGTGTTTTAGGTCTAGGGCGGCTAATAAAGGTGTCTAAGCCCTATGTAAGGCGCTCATCGTTATAGAGTTCGACCTTGAGGACAAGCTCAATTTTGGAGACGGGAATGTTAGACTCGCATAACCATAGTATTAATCGTATTTTCTTTCACGAGGGGTATGTTAGGTATTTTATGTCTAGGGTAAGACTGTGTCTAAGCCTATTTATAGTGCACACTGATAGGGTTAGCCGGCGTGTTTGATCAGACAAATGATTCATAATCGGTTGAAAAATGAAAGTGATAGTACTATAAGAGTATAATCTACTGTAATTTCCGGTTTTGCGAGGCAATAATGCTAGTTGAGCAAGGAAAAATCAAGTGGCTATCTTCATCTTATAACTTCTTTGCTTCATAAAACAAGCAAAAACTAACTATTTCTTTGTATGAAAGCATTACTCTTTGGTAATCATCGTTAAAGGTTGATCCACCATTTTTGTCTACTTCGCTTTAAACTAATTCGGAACTGTAACGACCTCAACAGGGTGCCCCAATCAGACCCCCTAAGCACGTATTACTCCGGCTCCGCCACCAATGCCGACTCTGAGCACGAGAGACGTGAGAGGAAGGCATGGAAGGTGAAGATCCACGACCTCTCCGGCTCGGCCGTTGCAGCGGCCTTCATGACGACCCCGTTCGTGCCATCGACGGGTTGCGATTATGTTGCGAAGACGAACCCGGGCGCTTGGCTGATCGTCCGGCTAGACTCCTCGACCCCGGAGAGCTGGTGCCCGTGGGGAAAGCTCGAGGCCTGGAGAGAGCGCGGGACCAAAGATTCCGTCTGTTGCAGATTCCGGCTCATGTCGGAGGGAGCGGAGATTCTCATGTCGGAGATCTTCATTGACGCCGAGAAGGGCGGGGAATTCTTCATCGACACCGATCGGCAGACACCTGCAGCGGCGGCCGCGAGCCCAATTCCCAGCCCACAGAGCAGTGGCGACTTCGCAGCGCTGGGCCCGGTCGAAGTCGAAGGCGGCTTCGTGATGAGCTGCAGGGTCCAAGGCGAGGGAAAGAGCAGCAAGCCTTCGGTGCAGCTTGCAATGCGCCACGTCACGTGCGTCGAGGATGCTGCGATCTTCGTGGCTCTAGCGGCGGCGGTGGATCTCAGCATTGAGGCTTGTCGCCCGTTCCGCCGGAAGATCAAGCGGGGGTCGTTTCGTCCGTTGCGGAAAGATGAGAGCTGAAAAATACCATAAATGTAAACAAGTAAACTCTGTTGAATTGTGCATAGCACATCTGTGATTGTGTACAGAATACAAGGAAGTTGACTACGGTTTTATCAATCTTGTAAACTACCCACTTTAATTGCATTTAGGGAATAATATAATTTTTAGGACCCCAAATCGTTCTCGAAATGGAAACTCTGTTAATCTTCACTGGAGAAATTGAGTTTATGATTAGTGGATGGCTCTTCCGTTAGCTTATTTGTTAATTGTGTTTAAAGTTAACTAATCACAACATTGTTAAATTATAAACAAAATTCATTTAGACTAATTAACTTAATTAATATAGTAGAAAGATTACAATTTCAAATTAATTAGCAACATTATATTAAGAGTTTAACTAAGTTTTCCACCAAATTTATGTAAAGAACAGGCATAAATGAATCGTGTTCTCGTATTTGTGTCGATGAGATCCACATCGATTTAAAGTCAAATCATACACATTTACTTTGTGCCGTAACCATACGGTGTCTTGTTAATGGGCCAAATTGCCCGTCCTAATTGATAATTAACCCGAAAGGTTCACAACTAAATGAGAAACACGGCCAGACACGAACGAACACCCATTCGCTGACTTCTTTTCACAAAAAAGAAAAAAAATGGGTTGCGGAAACAAATCGAGAAAATTCTATTTGAAAAGTCGATAAGAACTTTAAATATAATACGCGAAAACAGGCTTGCTAATTGTTTGTTTACTGACAGGCAAACGGATACATGCACAAACAGACGTTTTGCCCCCTCGATAGCTTCTTGCTTCCGAAGTAAAACGGCGCAAACGACAATATTAGCGTATTAAAATGAAACAGTTGTTCAACGAAACTCTAATCCAAACACAAGACCAATCTGATAGCTAGCCGGACAGAAATGAACATAAGCCCTGTTTTGAGATCCAAACTGATCCATCCAATCTAAGCATTGATGTTCACCCACAGAGGCTCATAAGCTTACGCGGCTTCGGCTGATTCCGAAGCCGAGCTTGTCGAGAACAATTCCTCAACCTGAGAAATGGTGCTCCGAGCGTCTTCAACCTCCGTGCCCGCCTCCTCTTTCGACTCTTCGAACTTGGCCAGAGCTTCTTTCAGGTCGGCCACAGCCGCTTCCAACCTCTTCCGACAATCAGGGATCATCGTCCTCGACTCGGCCAACACATTTTCCTGACCCACCACGAAAATCAGTAACAACCAATGCGTAATAATTCACTTCAAATTTCACAAACACGTACATTTCCAGGGAGAAGATATGAAGTTCAATGGTACTTTGAGTTTGAACTATATAGTTTCTTTCCTTAAGGCCATTTTAGGTATTATAATATATAAGGAGCTCATTGTTCAAACTTCCTTGAACTTTACTGTGCGAGTTTCCCGTTCTAACTCTCAAATCAGAGACCGGAGTATCGTCTATCAATAAAGCCTGATTATCGGTTTGGGTCCTATCAACGAGAAACTAAATCATCGACGAGAGAAGATGATACGAACATAATACCATTTCGGTAGGCATATCGGAGCAAATCTGTTTATTGTACTATATATTACTAGAGTTTGAGGATGCAAGTATAAGAATATGAACTTCCATGAAGGTATATATATCCGCAACTATCATCGGTACATACGCGTACGAAGTTGAACTTGTGTCCTTGAGATATTGAGTTTCAAGTCCCGCGCCATACAAAAAATTGAGAAACGATCCCCTCACAAGAACAAAAGTAAGAAGATTTCATGACAATTTTTTCAATGGATCATTAATTTCATGCTTATTCTCGAATCCAATTCTGACCTAAGAAAGCAGACACTTCACAATGGCACTACGAAGAGGACACCTCAATCACAATCAAATCGGAATCAAAATTCTATCGATTTCATTTCTCTAAGCAGACTCGTTTCAATGAAACTCGGAAGGAATCGCGACGGCTAGAAGCTTGGATGAAAAGAAGAGAGAGAGAAAGGGAAACCTGTTGCTTGAGGTCGTAGGGATCGGCGGCATTGTCCTTCATCTTGGCGGTCTTGGCAGCTTCAGAGTCGACCTCCTTCTCGTAGGAGTGGAGCTCTTTGACTAAGCGTTTACAAGTGCTGGTCTTGATCTTCAAGCTTCTCAGAGTCGCCATTGTCGCTGTCGGAGCTAAGCTTCTCAAACACTGGAATGAAAAGAGAATGTGCTATTATATTATATATAATTCAATACCAATATTCTTTTTATTACAAAATTAATCTGAACTCTCTTGAAATGACGTATACATCCCTGGCAAGATGCCAAATTTATAGGTTTAAAAAAAACGCGGGTTTTAATCGGCAAACAGCCTGGATTTGCTTGTAAAAAAGACTGAATTAAACATAGGTTAAACCGGATCTCAAATTTCATCTTAATTAAAATCGGACATGTAGCCATAAACATGTTCTACAATGCAAAATCATACCACCGTAAGTGGAGTGAAAATGACCAAATTATATGTTTCGACTTGAAAAAGAATTTGAAAAAAAAAAAAAACAAACCTAATTACTTGTATCAATTTTTTTTACATCATTGAAATTTTTTATCAAAAAAATTAAGAATATAATGTTATCAAGAAAAAAAATACCATGAAGCTCATTGGGTTTTTTTATATTTGGAGGTGGGAGATTCAAGCCGTAATGACAGCAATTTTTTTTGTAAAAAAAAAAAAAAAAAAAAAAAACTCACCAATAATAATTGATGACAGAAACCATAACTGAATATCCTTACTGTACATCCAAAACAAATTTAATACATAATATGATTGGCTCGCACAATGTTCCATTGCCACTTCTCTGAAATCAAGCCTTTTTGTTGTTTTTAAAAACTAAATACAAACAGGCAATGTTCAACCTTCGAGACAGACCAAATGAAGCTTCCATCCATGGTTTCCTGCTCATCTATATTATGTTGTGTTCAAACCAGCCGGTTTCCATCACTACAAAAGAGAGAGATTAAGATAATTAGGAATACAAAATCGACACTAAAAACAATGATAACCGAAAGCCGCCCCGTGGTTAAAACTATAAAAGTGACAGTACCATTAGGGGTCTCGAAACTCCGATAAACTCTCAAACGGGTGTCAGCGTGTTCGAAGCTCGCCCAAAACTCCACGGTACATCCATTCTGTTAACGCGTTAAATGTATTACGGTAAGCTTATTATCCTGTAATTAACCGTAAATGAACAATATAATCAGTCAATTAATATAAATTACCAAATTAGCCAGACCTTAGTTTCCTGATTTTAGGCAAACCTGCTCTTCCCTCTTGCTTTTTTTTTTCTCTTTTTTTTCCCTATTATTAGGTGAAATTGTAATGACAATCGTCAGAAAGCAGGTAATCAAAACTCACAAGATCCCGAAAGCTCTTCGATAAAAATTCTTGGATATTTAGCAACGATCAGTGTTTTCGTTCCCACTTTCCTCGTTCCCTCCGGTCAACTGCTGTCCTTGGCTTGCCGCCCCGAGACCCGTGCCTCGACCCGTCAAAAGCCGAGGCCAATTCCGGGTCGCCAGCGCTGCCAGTGTCACCGGAATCCTTACTTCCATCGAAGTTCTCTTCGTAACCTCCACTACTGAAATTGTCGGAGCGATCACGTGACTGCAAAATGGTGGGAGGCTGCCCGGAGAACGACCTGGCGCTGCCCGACAGTATCGTCATCGTGCCCGAGCTGCCCGGAGATTCGGCGGTGGTTGTTCTTGTGCTTCCTTCGGAGGGTCTTCCATTTTCTCTTTCACGGTATTTATTATCTCGTGATCGGCTGTGATTAAATAATAATGAAATTACAAAAAAAAAAAAAAGACATAATCAATACTTTGAAGCTCAAGTAGATGAAATGAAATATCTGCACAAAAGTTAATATAGGAATAGCAAGGGAAGAGAAATAGAAAGAAAAGGATCTAGTGACTTTTATATGCGACGTGAATTATTTAGATACTTCGAGATAAACCCCGTGTTAGGGAAAAAGTTGATTTATACTGGATCGAAATTTTAAACGCCAAATTTGTGATATAAAATTAACACAACAAATCCAAAAAGAAAAAAAATGTGATTGGGAATCTATCAATACAAAATCCGGATTCTCAAAATGTAACGTATCATTCCTTAAATAAATAAATAAAAAAAAACTTACCAAAGAAGGAATAGAATAATTAGTTTATTTAATTGTCAAGGAAAGGCATTAGACAATTGATAGCAATTGCTCATTAATAAAAGTTTATTTTTTAACCAAAATTAACTAAACCTCTCTCTAGTGAGGGGAGATGATGTTTAGGTAAACATTAGCATTCTTCGTCACCTTCACAATGACTCCCGATACCAGACTGCGATCTCAAGCTGTATCTTTATTTATCGTTTTCAGTTTGGTAAATGTTTAAATGAAAAAGTTAAATTGAGTAACCAGATTTACTAAGCAACTGAAGAGGAAAAATAGACATACCCACTATGAGACGACGAGAAATCCCGCCGAGAAGAGCGTACTCCTGATTCAACTTGCTCCAATTCCCGCTGAAGTTCCCTCTGCCAGATTGATAAGGTATTAGTTTTATGAACGAAATTCACGAACCATCTCAAAGAAACATACGATACTCGGAGATCTCATTAAACATTTTGAAATTGAAAAAACACTATCTTATCATTAGAATACCTCCTCTCTCCGTTAAGCATCTGTCAATTTATAATAAATTTAACGGAAAAAAAAATCATCATTTTCCATTAAGAAAAATATTTAAAAAGATAATATGAATTTTGACAAATATGCCCCCTGAAATTATCAAAATTTAGCATTTACTCATTGAAATCATGAAATAATATCAATTGACGAATAAATTCTAGAGTTTATTCTACATTTAGACAAATTCAGGAGGCAGGGCTGAAAAAATTCATCAATTGTTATGGAAATAAACAACTGTCTTAAAAATTAGATAGAAGCAGTCAGATCTTTAACGGAGAGGCAGGTAAACAAACAAGTTTAAGTTTATGAAGAAAACCGAGACAATGTGGGCAAGATAAGGGAGGACAGCTGATAACGACTCGAAAGTAGAAGTAAACGTTGAAGAGGGTTTTGAAAGTATCCAAAATGTTGTCTTCTAATATATATGTAAGCAAAGAGATTCATAAGTGACTGTGACCTGTGTTTGTCTCTCCTTCTCTATTTCAAGATTGTTTTGCATTTCCCTGGTTTTTGCACGCTCGGCTTCTAGTAACCGCAATCTCTCAATCTCTTTTTCAGCCTCAGCCGCTCTCTCGCTGACAGATTGAAGAAAGTCAAAGTTCAAGTTCAAGTCAAAAGTAAAAAAAATGAGCTTATCCGCAAGGTAGTAGTAATACCGATCTAGTTCTTGTAAGAGCTCTGCTTCCCGAACAGCTGCTTCTTCTAACTCTTTCTGACGCTTATGTCTCAAAAGCAGTTTTCTCTGCCTGCGTTCTGACACGTTTTCTCGGAGTCTTGACTTTTCTCTAACAGAAAGAACAATGAGGTAACCACAGGTTATAAATACAATTGACCTCTACATATATGGAAGATCTTTAATATACATTTATTGCTATTTGAGAATTGAGATATTGATTTTGGACTAAAGAAGTAAGTTTATCAGGATAATCTCTCCTCTAAATAAGTTTTCCTGATTTACAGCTTTAGCAATTAGATACTTCCAGTTCGTATAATTCCATTCAGATTCATACGCTGTTGAATATTTTTTCGAGAAGAAACGACCCAATAGCTTATAAGAAATATATGTTAAAAAACATAAATTTTACATTCATAAAATTCACTTAAGTACATATAAGACTAATACAAGTCTATCCGATATTTACACTATTTTCTAATAAGTTACATAACTTACATTTACTAAAACAACATCATATTTAAATTTTCAGACCTACTTAAAGATCAAGAAACTAGTTTTAGGCTATATCTAACCCCATGTGAGGAATGGTCATGAAAGGTCATGTAGTAGAGGCCACGATACGCTTTTAAAGTAAAATTCTGGGCTTAAGATGAACTGTTAAAGCAAAGAGAGGTAATACATACATCAATCGAATTGAGTCCTTAATTGTCTGTAGCCTCGAATCATCGTTCCCAGCGGCTGGAAAATATAAGCCAAATAAATAAAGTTAAAAATAGTAAAGCTTTTAAGATCAAAGTAAGCCAACAAGCATAAATTTGATCTTAGAACATTATTTACAGCATAGAAAGGAAACTTACATATTACTTCACCTCCAACTGCATCTTCTTTTTGAAGGAGTTCCAGTTCTATTTCAGCCTCTTCAAGTTCCTGATATATATAATTAGATTGAAAACATGAATGTGATGAAACATAAGAGAATGAGATAATTATTTTCATTAATTGGGATAAATGACATTACAACCTAATGAAGTCTTAGGAAACATAAAAAAATAAGAATCTCCTAATGAAATATTTTATTCAAATAGGATAATAAACTGAAATAAATAGAACGTTGCAAGTGGTATTTCTACGGATAGATTGAAATGAAAATGGACACTTGCAGTAGTGTAGCTTACCGTGGCTTCTCGGTCTACTTTGTCTGAGAAGAAATCGAAGTATGATTCGACGGAAGTTAAATTGGCCATCACCTATTTTAAGGTACTATCTTAGCAAGTACAGCATGAAAAAAGATACATAAACAGATAATACGCTTTAGAAATATAAAACCATTACAAAGCTCAAACAATTATCCAGTGAATAGGTTAATGCTTGTTTCTTTGGGATCGTACGAAAAATACACAGAATGCCCTTTTCTATAATGCAAGACTGACCTACCCATCTCTTACTCGCAGACATATCGTGTTATATCCATATCCTTAGACACCAAGCCAAATAAGCAGAATGGACAAACCATTACTTTATTAATGTTTAATGACGTTATTAAGTTATGCCATGTTATTTAATGTCTTCATTCAATTACGTCTTGTTATTTAATTATAGTTGATTATGTTTTAGGGTTTGAGTAGTAATGCAATTAGGTTCTGATGTTTGACTATTCTAAAGAGCTCTGAGCAACCAAGAAGAAACCAAATAATATAATAATATTAGTTATCTAAATTTACCCGTGACAAGATCCAATATGTAGGAACTATAAGTATAACCAAGAACTAAGAGTCGTAGCCGCATACAGTTCAAATATGAAAATCCTCAATCCTTTATAAAGTTAACAGTTAAAATTTTATTAGCAAGTACTAACCTTGAACTATAAAGTTTAAAAATGAGCTTACCTGGAGAATTGCTTCTCGGGTACTAGCAAAGTTGGGGCTGCATTTTTCTTTGGGGCTTGTAGCTAGTACTTCTCTCAGAGCCTTGCATGCCAAGTGTGTCCGTAGATTTAACAAAATTATATATTTATCAAAAAAAAGAAAATCGCATTTCGTTTTTGAATCTACATACCACTTTAGCTTCATCATCCTCTTCATTTTTCAGTCTACACAAGATCTCACAAATCCTCTTCTCCAAATCCGCAATCCCAGCTTCTATGTAAGGTAGAATGCAGACAAAAATAAGTTTGAGCGGAATGCTATAAAATATAAATGTATCAGAACGATTGGCCGCAAATCTCCTGAAATTTTTCTCATGTGCTATTTTCTTCTTAAATTTTGTTTTTGGCACACTATGCCCTATAAAATTTTATTTCAGTGATTTTTCGCCAAAAGCTTAAATTTTAGTCCAAATCCTATTATTAATACAGATCTATAAAATTAGCACCAATAGTCGTCACTTGACATCTAAATATAAAAAATATATATTTCTCATTTTTTTTATTTTTTTTATTTATATATATATATATATATATAAGGATCTTTGGATTTCACTTCTACCCTCATGGTGACTCGAACTCAAGACCTCTAATGTCTTAAGTGATGTACTTGTTACCACTAGACCAAGCACATCTTGTCAATATATTTATCATCACATTACGTAAATATTACATTACTAACAATGATTTTCTCTTGAAAAGGAAAATACATATCGATTTTTTGTAGCTTCATAACAAACAAAACTTGAAGCATAAATTGAATAAAAGATTGTGTATTACCAGATTTCGACATCCCTAACATCTCAATGTTTCTCCAAACATGCGGAGGAATCAAGGAAATATCTTCAGGAGGGCTGTATAAGCAAGCCCCAGCAATAAGCGCCAACGATAGTCGTAGCAACGTTCCCTCACACGATGGTTGACCGAGATTGCTCAAAGTCCACCCATGAACATTATCTGCTGCAGCCATGAGAGACTGTAATTGATGTCGTTTGGCAAATGGGATGCAATTTACAAGCAGGGCCATCGCACAATTTCTTAGATGCAAGGATATATCTGATGATGCCATAACAATAACAAGATCCCAAGTTCTCGGTACCAGTAAATCATTGATGGAGCTACGGTCTTGTTCTTTGGTATTTCCACTAATTTCTTGGCCAACAAGCTTTCCCAGGTGTCGTAATGCTATGAATCGTTGCTCAGGCTCGGGATGACCCAAAAGGGTACAAAAAAACTCAACCAGAGAAGACTCGGAATCATGAAGAGAAGAAATATCACTAGAAAATAGAACAGAGAGCCATTTATCAGTATTCAGGCGCCAATTGATTCTCGGTGCATGGGCCGAATTGCTTTTTAATGCAGAACAAATCAAATTAATGACATCGCCAAGCCCGAAACAACGAGGAACTGCTAGAAGACAATCAAGCATCACAGAGGCAACTTCCCAGCAACTATTTTCTTGGAGGGTCAGAATCAGGTTGGAAATTCCTTCAAGACCTATCTTCCAATGGGGAAGAATTTGGTCGCTTGAATTAAATGCTTTGAATGCTTGACTATCATTGTCTTCGCCGAAATCAACTTTTTCCGCCATTGATAACAAGCATCTGGAGCAGATGAAGCATTCTGCCAGTGAAATAGTAAGCTTCTTAGCTAGTTGTGGATGAAGATTCCAACACGACTCAACAGTTGAGCTGAGTTTGGTAATGAGAATCTCCAAATCCTTACAAAAATCCTCAATATCTTTTGGATATAAATGATTTACTTTTCTCCCTAATCTGCCATCAGTGTCAACATTTATTTCGTATGTATTCCTTAAAAACCATGAACCTGACTCCAAGCTACTATCTAGGTGACCAGAAGAAGATGACTGAAGTGTAGGGGCACCAAATAGTTTCAAAGTCTGAACCAACAAGTGTTTGCAACTTTGCATAACATTCTCAAATGCATAGAGATAGTCATAGAAAGAACTCGTTGGTTCAAATACCGAGAATTCAGCCCATGATAATAAGGACTTCAACATTTCCCTTTTGCGTTTTACAGAAATATCCGAAACTATAGAGGCCAAAATAAAAATTGTCAGACCTCTGTTGTACAATTCGTCAGAAGCTCTGTCGTGAATCTCACTGGGTTTTATGTTGTTGAAAAGCTCATCGAAGCACAATGACTCAAAATTAAGACACGTGTCATCATGCAATAACATTTCCTCATCAGAAACTTTGCTTAAGGAGTATGAGATGATTGGCTTCAACAAACGCAATACAGAGTCAACAAATGAGACATCACAGTAAGAAGCCCGGCAAAGGGAGAGAAGCACTTGCACTAACCGAGGAGTCTCAGGCACCATAGCTTCCATATGTTCGGTTATGATAGCTTCTAATACGTACAATATGACCACTTTAGCGTTTTTTGCAGCGTAACCTTTCAAAAAACCCGAGCTACTCCGAGAGAATGGCCATAAACACAGCTCAGAAAACCACAATAAAATATCTGGTACAAGTGTTGAAGGGAGGGATTTCAGCTGCAAGCCAACAGCCTCCAAAACGGTTTCCCCAAAATCTCCAAACTGTTTCTTCATGTCAGGAAAGAACTTGTGGAGATCGGGATATATAACATGGAAATACCGTAATGTATCATTTTCACGTTCTTGACCCAAAGAATCTGTTGATTCTTTTGACTTTGCACCTCGGTTGACTACATTATCAACTATAGCCAGTTCGTCAGCAAATATGGACAAAAAATATGTGAGCTGGTGGAGATCAGAAGCTAAGTATATTCTATCCTTTATATATTGTTGTGAATTACGAGATACTGCCATCCAACCTAGAAAGCGAACAAGAGGAGATTTAGATCCCGAAAATGTAGATATTTTATTTGTCCAAGATGAAGGTGGAACCAACTCAGTGTAATTATAGCCACTGTCTGTATCTAAAGCAAATCCAGATCTTTCACCGTTGCTTGAAGCGATCACCAATCTCTTAAGAAGAATCCATCGACGTTGAATCCCGTGAACTGATTCTGGATCTAAATGAAGATTCCCTTCTTTGAACTGGTGATAAAAGGATGTCAAAATCTCATTTAAGTACTCACCAGATTTTAAAACAATGTCTATAATTTGATTGGGTTTGCAATATAGCTTCGTGGCTGAGTTCATAAGGAACACAAGACTCTGCATGAGAACTTCTTGCAATGAGTGGGTTTCTTCTCTTTGCAACCTTTTGATTATGAAGTTGCACAACAAAGATTGATTTTGTCTAACCAAAGTGATGGCATCAGCAGATTCTACATCCACAACAGACAGTTCAAGAATGTGTTCATCGAATTCCCCGTACACTTTCTCCTGATATTTTCTATCCAACTCAGCAGCCTTGAGTAGAATTTGAAGCACGATTCTGTCCCTTTTCTTTTCAAGTTGAGACATGATCTTGAAGTCGCCATTGCTATTTTCCGATATGTTTCTAAAACCAAATTTGTGTTCTTTCAGAATCCGGGTCCGCTTCATAGTAACATAGTTCATCAACTTTGCATTGTTCTTGGAAGAAATCATAAAAAATGGGTTGATGTAGCACTCAGCCGCCAGAAGCAAAGCATCAACCGCAGCATCGTGACCTTCTTCTGTAATCTCAGAATGTGAATGCAAATCTATAGCGAAACGCTGGAACTCAGAAGCCCTAATCTCGCTATCTTGATAGTTTGAAATCTGAAAGTGATCTGCTTGTAAGTTGATGTATTCAGCGGCGGATTCAGTATCTAAGACCAACTCAGCATGAAACTGATTAGGAAATATTTTCACTGTCTCTTTCGGATCCAATTTACTATACCCATCATTGCAAAAATCTGTTGGTGTAATGCTACGAAGTTCGGGTGGTGCAAAGAGAAGATTTGCATCTTCTAAAGCTTCAATCTTCGCTGTGGAATCTGCCACGTCGGCCTTCTCATAAAATTCGTCTTGGTTGTTTTGTTTTGAAGATGCCACGGGATCAAATGGCTCAGAGACTGGAGAAGTGCGAAGGTCAATGTCCACAGGTAACTGTATCCGAGGTTCCAATATTGCAAGCAGGATACTTCAATCAATATCAAAAAAAGAAATCAGCATATGAAAGAAGCCTACAATAACACGAGTCATAAATGACAATAGAGGGAACAATTATGTTACTGTATGGAAAGTTGAAAACGAATCCTAGGATTAATTGTTAATATTTTATTTGATGGGATTTAATGAAAACGAGTCCTAGGATTAAGTGTACGTCTACGAAGTTCTACAGTGACAAGGCAACCTTAGAATGTTATAATCAAAACTTCTAACGGTTTAATTCCTATAGAATGGTTCCATTGATAGTAGTAAACTAATAAGCCAATGTACTTACTCTAGGAATCGGACCATGACTTTATTTGTTTAATTATGTATTGGGGTTTGATAAACTAGGTTTCAGAATTTGCGCCCGGCACAATAGTTGTTATTTTTTATTTTATTTTTTTGTCTATTTAAGAGACCCAAATGAATGAGAAAGGCATCAAACAAGCATTTCATTACTCGTAAAATAGTGTGATTCTCTTTAAAGTTTAGGATAGGCGGCTTAAGTCTAAAGGGGTTTCCTCAATTCTAAGATCCTGACAAGATCCCCAACTTGATAGGACCAAAATATTTACATTTAAAGAGTTTATCAGCGTTGAATTGTGTTATTTAATTAGTAAGATTTGTTACCTCGGAGCAACTGATCCACACCTCCATTCAGATTCAAGAGAGACTAAAACTGCCGGCTTCTGTACTGCTGTACGAATCACATTAAGAGCAATCACACAATTATTTTCCATCTTTTCAGGATTTGTGGAAGCTAGATCTCCAAAGGCTATTGTGCTTTTATATGAAGCAATGGCAGGATTTATAAACGGTTCAAGCATCTCCACAAGAAAGAGAATTTTGTGCTTTACTTCCTGCAAAGAGCACAAGATAGGATGTAATATATGATTTGAATTCTCTGATTTCTATTTAACTATTATTTCTTATTTAATTAGTCTAAAGTATTCGAGTTTATTTCTGATTTTTCCATTCCAATTAATAGTAATAATCATTATTGTATATAAGCTCATAAGCATTACTATTATGGACTAGAATAATAGGAAATTTTTCACAAAAAATTACAGCATAGAACTAGCAGAAGCATTAAAGTTGAATGCTTACGTACCTTGTACTTTCCTAGAATATCATCCATATGACCAGAGATAGCCAACAAAATATATTTCAAGGCAGCGCGGGCACGAGCCAAGGATTGTTTGGTGCCCTAAAAAATGTCAAATTATTGATATGAACATATCAGATTTCTACAAATTGCAGGTAAAAGCTTTCGAGAATTCATATGATACACAGAGAACATCTGACCTTTTTTACTGGTCAAACAAACAAAATCAAGGGTGGAAAGTTCATATTTTATTTAATTTTGAGGAGATTAAAGTTGTACAACTACCACTTATAGCAATGCAGTAGTGATGTGAGTAGCCTACCTGTATTACACCCAAGAGATCCTCCAGAAGTTCTACAACAAGATCAGCCTGAAGCCAAGAACAGGGTGATAATTGGCAATAGTTATGTAATGCAGAAAGAAGTAAAAGGCTCAAGATAATTGTTTTACTTAAGTCCCATATTACTTATATTGTTTTATGTCATGACATGTTTTCATTTAAGTGAGGGTAGTTTCGTAATTAGCAGTAGGTGAAGAACTACGAAAGCCTAATCCTTAACGGGGGAGGTATGTTTTGTTTTATCGGGTTGACTGAAGAGATTTAATTGTGTTCTTGATTATTGCTTGAATTAGATTATTGCTTGAATTGAGTATCCGGATATTTTCAGTTTTACTACCCGTTCAGGCTCCTATCACAGGGCAAGGCCGAAATGAAGGGATAAAAATTTATATATTTAGAATGTTATGAAGTATTTCGTACATAGTAATTTATGTCGTCAGTTATTAGATAAGTCTATAGTTAGTTATTATAACCATTGATATTCGCTGCTGATTAGTTTAAGATGTACTCTTAAGTATTCATTAATGACATCAGAGAACTATCCCAAAAAAACTCATAATATCTTGAGGGACTGCAGAAAGTAATGAATAAGGATAAGTCAACGTACCTTTGCAATCATCTGAGCCGTCCAAGGTGCCAGAACACTACAACAGAGATCGATCAGGATACTAGCAGCCTTGGCCTGTAAAAGAAGCAGCCAGCATTAATTAACCAATTAATTTACCAAAATTATCTCAAAATGAACGAGGAAATAGCGACATGAATCAGCACCACTAGTCATATGCTTTCTGCTCATTGACACATTTACAATTATGTAGCACGATCAAAACGAAGATGAAAGGAAATATAAAGAAAAAATCTTCTGATAATTAGATTATAAGTTGTGAAATGTTATTTTACTGAGTTGAAAAGCTTGAAGATGTAGTAGAGATTGAGTGGGATATGATAAATAATTACTCATTTAGATGCAAAAACGTATTTCATTGCCTACAATTAAAAAAAATATAAATAAAAAAACCTTCATTCTTCTTCCTCAGTAATATTTATCTCTACAAATTTTGATTAGGGTCATCCGTGTGTGAGAGCAAGAAGTTTGCATATAGATAACGCAAACATGTCACATAGGAAATGATTTAAAAAAAAAAAACACCAAATAAACAGAAAATTCAACGTTACTAACATGCGACGGAGAATATGACGATAAGTAACCAGCACATGCATGAAGAAGCGGCCGGTACAGTGGCAATGATGATGTTACTAAAATCTGCAATTAAAACCTTCAACGTCAGATATTTATTATCTCGAATTACAACAACTGATCACACAAACAATTGCCGAACTATAAGTAAACTAATTAACAAAAAATCGCTTAACGAGCTTTACCTGATTTAGTGCTTGTTGTACAATAGGTTGTTTCCACTGGGAGAAGTTCTCGTCAATCACATTAGAAGGACTGCTCACTAGAGGACGAAGAGCTACAAAACCACATTTCATGAGTTTGACAAAGTATATTTAAAATTCCATAATCATTTTTAAAGTAAAATTCATATTCTAGTATTCTAAATTATCATAAAAGTCCGTTTTAAAATAATTAAAAATAAACAACTTTGGCACAAAGTAAGCCAATAACGCCACAAATCTGAAGTTTTGCCTGAGTTTGCATAACTAAATATAGTAGATGGTTAATCTATTTAATAAGAACACTGTCTTAAATAAATCATCCTTCACAATTTGACATTTCTATGTCTTGTCATATGATTTAAATTTCTGATTTTATTTAGGTATTGCTTCTTGATTAATCATCCTTTCGTTGGCAATAAGTGAGAGATTAGGGAATCCTAATCTCTCTTAGTATACGCGCCTAGGGCTTTGAGCCATCTGATTGTATTGCCTAATTGACTCAAGACATCGTTCGAGAGAGCTTTGGCCGTGTTCTTGAAGAATAGTCTTTTTTACTATTGTTGCGTGAATATAGGACCTGGTAATCATTACCTGAGTGATTACTGTTGGCTTGCGTGTATATTTTTGTTAGTTTATCTATATGTTCTATAGCTTACCTGGAAGCAATGTTTGTATCAATGGTAATGCAGACCCGAAATTTGAGCTTACACCCGCCAATCTACTGCAGAGACTAGGCTGAGAAATACAAAATTAAAAAAGAAAAAAGTATATCAAGGATTGATGATAACAATAACATAAAAATAAGAATAAAGAACTAGTTTCCGAATTAACCTGAGACGCACAAGCAAAAAGAACGTGCAAAATCCCCTCTTCCACTGCTGCTAAATCTAATATGTTAAGATAGCTAGATTCCAGCTGCTCATCTGGCAGCTGAAATTCCTTTCCAAATAAATTTGAGTAATCAAGTAAACGAATAGGAGTGAGCAATTCATTTTTTGCGGTTTCATCGCCACTGCCAGGTGTCAATTCGCTAGTGGATGTCGATACTTCTTGCACAGTGACAGGCTCTAAAAGCTTTTGCAGGATAATGGAAGCCTGGTTATCATGATTGTGAAATGTTAATAAGTAAATCTATAATGTTTGTACATTTAAAGTTGGTAAATCAAGAAGGAAACCAAAGAATTACCGCTTTGCAAACCGTTCCGAGATCAGAAACTCTGTGTGCTTTCCTCAGCAGAATCATAACTGCCTCAGCACGGAACACCATGGAACTCGATGTGGTTGAGAGAATAGGCGACGTAACGCGTGATTTTCGTGGCTATATATATACAAAAAAAAAAAAAAGGGAATTCAATTTCTTTACTAGTATTTAATTTTTGTCAAAGAAATACTTAAATAAACATTACTGGGAGTGGGAAGAATTAACAACCATGCTGATGCGGAGATTAAATATAAATACAAATTAATTTTTTTTTACATATAATGAGAATCATTTCCTGGAGGCCCTTGAAGAATAGCTGAGCTTTAGACCCTTCAAGCATGACTATAAAATGATGTTTAAATATATGTCATAGAACCAACTAAATGAACAATTTTCTTAAGTCAAATAGCATAACAATTCATAGCCTCTTTGAAATGGAAAAAAAAAATCATATCATCAGAATAAAAAATAAAAAAAACTAAAACTAAGGCTGGACAATTTCTAATAGAAGTGCCAAAAAAGACATCCACTACTATTTTTTAAATACACTGCATTAATATGAAAAATGGTAAGCAAATTAAAAATCAACATAATTACTGCGAAATTAGATGAGACTGTTATGGCTGATGATTGCTGACTGTTCTTAGGAATTTCAGCTTCCGAAACATTACTCAAAGATTTTGAAGCTGCCCTGCAAAAGAAACGCCTCTTAAAACATTTTCCGCCTATTGTCATTTTATTTATTAAGAAAGCAATGTTTATCCAAACCTTAACTACACTTTTCCAAACCTTCACTACGTTGGATACACTACTACTTTTTCTTTTTTATTAAGTAATTCTATATATTACTTACACGCATGTATTAGTTGAACGACATAAACTTGTTTACCTCCGGATAAGCCAATTCATTCAATCACATAACAATGCAGACATAATAGGTAAGGAAGCGCAGAAAAAAAAATATATCTTATCAATTTCAAGATAATCTTTTAAGGCGCAAATAAAGAGCATAAATGAGAGCATACGTTACAGAATGTTTTTGTTCTTAAAATGGAAAGGATACCTTTCCTCAACAACAAAGAGTATGGGATAGAATGGACCAGCCAGCATAGCAAGAAATCGCAAATTAGCATCAGCGTCGTCTAAAAAGCTGTTAAGATCTGCCTAGCAGCGTAAAAGGTAAAGCACTGTAAGCTGATGGATAAGATCTCAAGAAGCGAATAGCGATACCAAACAGGCATACCTCAAGTTGGGGAAGGAATCCGTGTAAACGGGTTGTCATGTCTTTCAGCAACTATAAAGAAATCAGCAACAGATAAATGTGACGATAACCGTGTAGGGATCTAATTAAACTAATTACAATGCACTATAGTGGAAAAATAAAAGGTGTTATTACCTGAAGATGTGTATCATGCACATCTTGTTTGCTTGATGTGATTTGAGGCAACAAATGGTTAACAACGGGTTGAAACTCTGGTTCAAGACCGATTACCGAAACCCCGATTAACTGCAAGACAGAAATATCTAAATCAGCTTTAGCATGAAATAAGATTATATTATAAATATGTTGTGAATAACGTATTTAAGCCTCGAGGCGTTTTCTCGCCGTGCCTCAAGGCGTATAGCCTTGAGGCGTTTGAGGCGTAAGCCTTAATAAATATAATATAATTACTTTTAAAAAATATATAAAAATAAGATGGTTAAATGTAGTATAATTCTTAAATTTAATAAGTCGTCTAAAACTTAAAAACATAGGAAAAGAACATAAGATAGCTCGGCTCTTCTCCGGCTCCGCTATCTTCCACCACCTCATCTCTGATGTATGCTATTCTCCACCTCATCCTCAACCAGAAACTGTTCGTCACTATATTACTATTACTTAGTAATAATAATGATTGATGAATGTTTTATTGATATAATCAGTGATTTATATATATATAAAAAAACATTCATTAACTTGGAACTATCATTATTCATTAATATTAAAATAGAAAGAAGAACTGAAAAAGAAAAAGAACTGAATGTTTTTAATTGCATTAATTAAAATATAGTAATTATCAGGTCAATTAGAAAAAACAAACTGAGAACTTCCCTGATTGAGGAAGATGCAGGAGGAGGGGAAGGAATGACTTTGTATGATACGTGTTGAAATATGAGTAAATAAATTAAGATATTATAATTTATATGTGTAGGGGTAATTAAAAGAAGAAGAAACAAACAGTGTAAAACAAAAGCCACCGGCCTCAAAGGCGCAAGTATCAAGGTTTGAGGCGTATGTCAGGACGTACGCCTTGATTACCCTCTGCAAGGCGCAGCCTCATAAAGATTTTTCAAAACACATATGTATATATATATAGAGAGAGAGAACGAATCTCCCGCTAGTTCAACCAATTTTACCTACACAATTATTTTTAAGACTGGTTAAGTAACTCTCTTTCATAAATCATTTTAGTGCTGATCTTTGAGCTTCATTTCCAGTTATATTTTGAGCAAGAAAAGATCGTATAACAACTTGCATAATGCGGAAATCGGGTCAACAATCTTTTTCAGCTATAAATGTCAAGATAAATACTTCCAGAGAAATGGTTTATAGAATGTATGGATCATTTCACTCAACATCTGTAATCAACAAAAGCTACATACTTCAATTAAAGTAAGTGTAATTCATATTCCAGTTCGAGAGTAATCGATTCAGTCACTAACTCGACCGTGTGATCAAATGTTCTCTCTACCTGAATGAAGAAAATGGCAATCGGATTGCCTCGCAAGCAAGATATGCGCACGTAGCGGCACGGAGTGTAATTCGTGGGGTACACCATGTCCCGCCGGGGAGCTTCGCAGCGCTGCCGCACTTTCACGAACGTCTCAGGCTGCAGAGAAATCACCACAACATGATCTGAGATGAGGAAAGAAAAAGCACAATTTCTTCAAAGACTCTCCAGAAAATCGCGAAAGCGAGCGAACCTTGAAGCGGAGTCCGGCCGAAATCTCCCATTCGAGAACGGACTTGTTGTGAATCCGAACGTGAGACAACAAGCAAGGTTCCTGAAACGAAACAACTAAACTGAGCTCGGCGTTTGGAGGGAATGGTGGAAGGGTTAGGGTTTGGAGAATTACGGTGAGCTCGAGGAGAATCCACTCCTTGGTGTTGGTGGCGGTGGACCAGTGAGAGCGGAGGTCCGCGTCGAGGACGAGCGAGGCCTTGGCGGAAGGCGACTCTCTGGAAATGGCCTTGACTTTGAAAGGCAAGGGCTTAGCTCGACCGTCGAGCTCCGTCTCCATTGTTGCTGTGAGTGAGTTGTTCTGTTCTGGTTCGTTTCTACTTCATCATCGCCATTAGAGAGAGAAGACGAATCTTGTGAGTGTCTCTCGGCTTCGAGGAAAAGGACCTGCTTTGACTGATAGGCCTATTGGATCGATATGGGCCTATTGTTTGGGCTTCATGCATTTTATATTTGGGCCTCAAATTTGGACCCAATAAATTAGTGGAAATCAAAATATAACAAGTTCTACACTGTCTCAATTTGTTTTTTCAAACTTGCTTCTAACTTTCTACCAAATTTGTCGTTTTGTCGCACCAAATTTGTCGTTTTGCCGCACTTAATTGTCGTTTTTTTACAGTTATTAGCAGCCGAAAACTCGTCATGGACCATCCCGATACAGTTATTTATGCTGAAAGGGGGATTTATAGAAGAAGCACGACCTGACTCACTAACGGATAATTTTGAATCCCCAAAGTACCCCGAACATGTAAGAAGCTACATCGTATCACCTTCAAAAATTGTTATGTAGTGTTTGTTTACGTTTCTAAAAGGGATTTTATGTTTCATTTTTTGAAAGGTATATAACAAAAACATAAAATGTGTATATATATAATCATTTTAATAAAATATTTTTATAATCACATTTTTTTATATGTTTTAACCTTACAAAAGAAACAGAAACACCAAAATATGGTTCAAATTTTTTATTTTTTTAATGAAGTAGCATTATCGGTCAAGGTTACAATGCACTCTTGCATTAGTAGATATATTCAATGTAAGAATATGAGACACTATTAGCCAAATTTACATATATGTAAATGAGATACCCGTTTGAGCCTCATAGAGTTTGAAAATGTGACCTCTTAAATAGGTATGTAGTAGAGTTACTTACCACCGGGTCAAACAAGTTTGGTTAACCTTCTTTTTCAATAAAGTGGAATTAATTATCTTATTTTTTATATTTTAATGATTTCTCTCTTATCTTATACATATTTATTGAAGCGTTTTTATCTCTCTCTTTATTTTAGAAACAAGACATAAAATCTAATAAAATGTATTTTCAGAACATACAAATAAAATCGTATACAAACACAAATAAATAAATAAATTTGTTGAGGATTTTGCGAGGATCGAAGATTATAAGCTTGTTGAGGACGTTTGATAACTACAGTGAAAGAGCATTTGATCGCTTTCCTATACTATGTAAGTTTGGTACTTTGTTACATACAATTTTGTGCATAAATCATTATTCTGCAACACTACGTGAAACACGTGTGTGTATTATTAGAGAGTAAGAGATACGATTCGATCCTATCTTCTTGTAAAAGAATATATTAGAAAATAGAATGTAAGATAATATATAGAAATAAGGATCTCTAATGAATGCTTGGCAACTGTGCCGAGATGGCCCCACTTATTTAACACACCTAACTTACGCTTGCAAACCCCACCAACTACGTATTTATTATTAATATTACGGATATTATAGGATAAGTATCTAATTGTGTATTAAGTGTGTGTACGTACGTTCTCAATATCTTTTCTTAGCGCTTATAGTATTTAAACAGATCAGGGTATACATGGTAGGCCCAAGACTATAATAGATTTGTAAATAAGGAGCCCCACGATAGAAGAAAAAAATATTGAGTGCATTGTGCTCATGTGTTTATTGTTGTGAGTATATATAATAGACACAATTCACACTAAAAAAAATTCATATTAAAGTGGGCCACGATGTGTAGTGTAGTTTTAGTGAATCCCAAAATAAGTCTTCGCCTAAGGCCCCGACAAACTCAGGACCGACTCCGTATTTAAAGTCACAAATTATTATCGATGTTCAATTTCATCCATATCAAGGTGACGTCAACAAAAATAAAGGCACGCATACTCTCTAGTGTATTAAAAATGGTGATAATTAATGTTTTCAAAGTTTAATCGTAAATGTGCTTGTGTTTTCAATGCAACAGACCTTTTTTTTTTAAGAAAAATGCAACATAATTTAATACGACATGAACGAAATTAGACTTCAACATTGTTACGTCGTTTTAGAGTACAATTACCACTTTAAAGAATACTGAGAATGTACCGATACACTTAATACAAGTTTGAGTCCTTATCTCATAATATCTTTCCAAAATTTACATAAAAACCCTATTTCAACCAATGTTCTAAATGTCATTTTCCACTCCGTTTCACTACCTCTATTTTACGGGCATACCACATGCCGATGAGCAAGTCCGAAAAAGGGCATGCTGCATGTCGTAAATACTGCATAAATTTCACGGGCATAGCACATGCCGACGGAAAGATCAATGAAAATTATGAAAAATAATTATGAGTATGTAGGCAAGATTTTATATAGGTTCAAAATTACTTATATATCATCATACAATAAAACTGACTACAAAAATCACACTAATAATAAGACATCATATTTTTTTAATGGGGGTGGCACTGTCGGCCAGGTTACATACAGTGCACTCTCGCATTACTAAATATATTCAGAGTTAGAACATTTGACACTATTGGCCAAGTTTACAATATTTAAAGGGGCACGCATTTTCGTCATGTGGGATTTGCACGTGATCTCTTGGACAGGTATGTAGTGGAATTACCACTAGGTCAAGCAAGTTTAGAAGACATCATACTGATAGCTTATAGTTGTATTTGTATAATAAATAAGAGTTGTACTTGTAACTCCTAGAAAATATGAATATAGATTTACTATTAAAATGAAAAATTATATTAATAGTTTTATTTGTTTAAAGACATGCTACAACTCTGAAAAATGGACGTACTGAATGCATACAGAGACATTTAAATCCATAATTAATTTAAAAGGAAAATAACGGCGTAAGTACTTAAATATTTAAAAAGAATGACATTAAGTTTTAATTCTTTTTTTTTTTGGCAAAAATTGTCAAACTCTTATTTTGTATATTTCGTCATATTTTTGCTCAGAGTCGCACCACGTTTGACGTTTTTAAACCCATTAAATATACAAATTTTATTTAAAAAATTGAATTAATTTACAATGATATATTTACTTAGTTTAAAAAACGTGACACGTGGCACGGTTTTGAATGATAATATGAAAAAATTCACAAAATATGCGTTTGGCAACTATCGTCACTAAAAAAAAAAAAAAAAAAACTTAATATGAACTTTTCAACAAAAAAAAAATCGATACTTATGGCGCTAATTCCTAATTTCAACAAGCATTTTACAATTTGCTCCCTCTCTCTGAGTTTCCAGTTTCCACCCACTCGACGTACCCATAAAAGAAAAAAATAATAAAAAAGTGAGAGGAGGATGCCGAAAACAAAAATGTCCCATTATTGGTAGTGGTGGTCGGAGAAGAGAAGATGGTGGAGGCGAGAGGGTGGATGGTGATGGTGGCGGCGATCTGGGTGCAGGCTCTGACGGGGACCAACCTGGACCTCTCCTCCTACTCCTCGCATCTCAAGCTCGTCCTCGGCATTTCCCAGGTTCAGCTCAACTACCTCTCCGTCGCCTCCGACCTCGGCAAGGCCTTCGGCTGGTGCTGCGGCCTCTGCCTCCTCCGCTTCCCCCTCCGCGCCGTCCTCCTCGCCGCCGCCGCCGCCGGCTTCCTCGGCTACGGCCTCCAGTGGCTCCTCCTCCACGGCCTCCTCTCCCTGCCTTACGTCGCGGTAGTCACACAGTTTTCACTTTCTTCTCCCTTTCGAAATTCGAAACAGTTGCTCGATTTTCTCAACTTGATGTTTTGTTTGTTTCTGAGTGACACCCAGATTGTTGGATGGAGAATTTGATCTTATTTTGTGTAGATTCTCATTGCCTGTTAGACTGTTAAGCTGTTTTCATACTCTGATTTTGATTCTTTAAGCCACAACTGTCCAGCTAGCAATGGATGTGTGGAGTTTTTGTTTGTTTGTGTCTGCATTTGGTAAAAATACATTTAGTGGAATTGAATCTGAGTTGCCCAGATTCTGGAATATTTTTTGGCTATCATACAAGTAGTTACTGAACTAGAATGGTTTTGACTGGATTTGGCATTTGTTTGCAGTTCTGGTCAAAACCAACTAGCAATAGATGCTTTCATCTTGGTCTTTATTTGTTACGAAGCCGTCCACCGTCCGTTCGGGTTACCTGTCATGTTTGATTAATGGGCTATCGTGTTTGGGTGCAGGTGTTCCTGTTAAGCTTACTAGCCGGGTGCAGCGTCTGCTGGTTCAACACCATCTGCTTCATGCTTTGCATCCAAAACTTCACCGCAAACAGATCGCTTGCGTTGGCTCTCACGCTCAGCTTCAATGGCCTCACCGCAGCTTTGTATAATCTGATCGCCAATGCGATAAATCCGAACGACGATGCTCTTTATCTCCTCCTGAATTCGCTGATTCCCCTCTGCATATCGTTCATTGTGTTTGTCCCCGTGGCCCACCGACCTCACCTTCGTCCCCTTCCTGTAAACATCGCCCGTCGTGATTCCTCCATTTTTGTCTGTCTATACATTTTGGCTGCAATAACCGGAATCTATCTCCTTTTGTTAAATTTCGTATCTTTGAATTTAATGAAAGCTCGGATTTTCTTGGCGATTGCTGTTTTTCTTCTGGTCCTACCACTATGCGTGCCTTGCATTGAGTATGCAAAAGACTGGGGCCGTCAAAGCGGGGGTCACTCTCAACCCCTCATCGAAAACCCGAGCTTCAATCTGGGATACTCCGAAGAGCTCAAGCTTCATGAGGAACTCGTTGAAAGGAAGGGCAATTTTGGTACTGTGACGGAGAAGGAAGTGGAACTGGTGCTGGGTGAAGAGCACCCGGCTCGGGTTCTTCTTCGTTCATGGGATTTCTGGTTGTATTATGTCACTTACTTCTGTGGAGGGACGATTGGATTGGTTTACAGCAACAATCTCGGACAGATCTCTCAGTCGCTGGGTTTCGGTTCCAAAACAAGTTCGTTCGTCACACTCTACTCCTCGTGGTCGTTCTTTGGCCGCCTGCTTTCCGCTGCCCCGGATTTCCTACACGAGTACGTAAATGCTCCATATAAGACATGAATCTGATCACACAATCTTCTAACTTGAAACATGTTGTTTACGCAGAAGGGTCAACCTCGCCAGAACCGGGTGGCTAGCAATTGCCATAGCGCCCGCACCGGTGGCCATATTTTTGCTGGCCGCATCAGGCAGCGAGGCGGTTTTGCGCGTTGGCACGGCCCTGATCGGCCTGAGCTCGGGCTTTGTGTTCTCCGCGGCGGTGTCGATCACGTCGGAGCTGTTCGGGCCAAGCAGCGCGGGAGTCAACCACAACATCCTCATCACCAATATACCACTCGGCTCACTCCTGTACGGCCTCCTTGCCGCTCTCGTGTACGACTCCCACCGGGGAGAATTGTCCGAGACGGACATGTTGAGAGAAGCAACTTTGTGCACTGGTAGGGAATGCTTTTGGGGGACTTTTATGTGGTGGGGTTGTGTCTCGGTGCTGGGGTTCGTTTCGAGCGTCTTGTTGTTCCTTCGGACTAGGTCAGCTTACGTTCGGATAGAGAGAGATCGGATTCAGACAGAGTTCTCATTGTAGATTTCGGATTTGTGCTTATGACTTGCTTTCTGAAGTTAAAAAGGAAAAAAATAATGATTTAACCAGTCAAGTCATAAGGGGTGAAAACTTTGAATCGGGACCGAAACCATAACCGGTTTTAAAAAATTGGTAAATAGTATATACAGGTTCCGATTTTATAATATATACTTTTAAAATTGAAGAATAGTCGATTTTATTTACTGGATACCATCCCGATATTCTTTACTGTTACCGGTTCCATTTTTTTTTTCTTCATTACCATTCAAAACCGGTATTACCGGTCTTTCCTAGTACCGGTCACTGGGCAACTAAAAAAATGATATTTACTATACCGACCTGGTCATTAGTTCCAGTTCCAACCCTACTTAACCGGTAACAGGCCACATTGTCCCTAACTGCCAAAACGGTCAAGTACTAAAATCAAGAATTCCGTGAAAGATCAAGGAATATGAAGATGAACAAAGGCAGTGAGCTTCACAGTTCACCCTAACCTAAACTGGTGACGAGAACTGTAACCTCGAGAATTCCGATTCCCATATTTTTTTCGTCCAGGAAAAAACAAAACCGGAACACCGTTACCGACCTCAACATAAACAATTCAAGAAGCGAAACCTCATGAATGTGTTCAGAAACCTCTAAAATCACTTTACTATGAGAGAAGAAGCACAAAACATGACATGTGAAACCGCATTATCAAGAAAGTATAATCTCAGCAATTGTGAAATCAAGTCTCAAAATTTGAATTAGCAATGGGTTATGAAATCAAACTATATCACTCCTTCTTCTCGTCTTCTGCTCCGGCGGCGGCAGTCTTCTTCTTCTTCGTCGTGGCCTGCGAGTACAAGAACGTCCCGAAAATGGCGATGGCAGATCCGAGCGCGTTCAGCGGCCTCACCGGATTCCTGAACACGATCACTGTCGACACGATCACCACCACCCGCTTCATCGTGTTCCCAACGGAGAACGTGAGCGGCGAGATCTCGTCGAGCGCCTGGTATGATGACTGGTTGTACAAATGGTAGAACACGCCGGCGATCATCACCCAGAGATAAAACGTCATAGGATTTCCAGCGGCGGCGATGGCGGTGTGATACCCCTTCACCCACTGCGACCCCTCGACGAAAACCGCCACCGGAAGGAGGTAGATCAGCGAGAGGATCGTGATGCATCCGTACAGATTCAGGCCGTTGATCTCCTTGAAGGAGTTCAGGCTCTTCTTGGAGTAAATGTTCCTCAAGACGAATCCTACATTGCTGATCAGCGCGCCCCAGAGGCCGTACGGGTTGAAAGAGACCTCGGTGACGGCAGCGAGCGAGCACCCGAGCACGATGGGGAGGATGGAGAGCCAGACGGCGAGCGGGTAGCGGTCGCCTAGCAGGGAGGCGAAGGCAACGGAGAAGACGGGCTCGGAGGACTTGATGACGTGTGTAAACGAGACGGCGACCTTGGAGAAGGAGACGCAGGCGGAGATGTGGCCGACGGCGTGGAAGAGCGCGGGGGCGAGGAGCGCGGTGAGGAAGGGGCGCGAGACCTTGGGGCGGGGCTGGAGGCGGAGCGCCCAGAGCGCCGCCATCCAGACGGAGCCCACGAGGAGCTGGAATGTGGCCAAGAACCAGGGATAGGGGAACAAGTTGAGGGCTTTCTTGTTGTAGATGTTGAAGACGATGTTTTGGAAGTACCAGAGGCCGAACACGATGCCCAGCTGGAGAGTCTTGGACTGGGTCTTGGCCGGGGGTTCGGGGGTTTGCGGCGCGGGGGAGGCATCATCTCCGGCGGCGGCTCCGGCGACGGGGAGGAGGGTGCGGCGGCGGAGGAGGCGGAGAGGGGCGAGGGGGGAAATGGGTGTGGTGGGTTTGTGGGGGAGGAGGGGGGCGGTGGTGGGGCGGTGGGCCCGGAGGAGGGGGGATTTGGCGGCGGAGAGGAGAGGCTTGGTGGGGTTGAGAGTGAGATTGAGATTTAAGGACAACATTTTGAGTTGAGTTGAGAGAGAGTGTGTGGAGACTGGAGTGGAAGGAAGGCAATGACGAGGTTTCTTTCACTTGCGTTATAAAGGGGCTGACTCCACTCTCTCTGTCTCTGGAGAAAGAGAGAGTGTGTTTTCACTTTTCACTGATTTTTAAAGATATTTTACAAGAAAATATATCAATGAGTAGGGCCGTAGGGGTGCAGCGGACCGGGTATCCGGACATTTTGCCATATCCGCTACCTGGATCTGGAATCCGAGTTTTTTAAAATCGAAACCCGAATCCGGATATTTTTACATAAAAATCAGGAAATCCGGATCCGGGTTAAAATCCGGTTTTAAAATAAAAAACCGGTTTTAACATTCGGATCCGGATTTTTATCCGTTTTTGGTTTTAAAATCCGGTTCCGGGTTATAATACGGACTAGAACTAAATTTTATATTTAAAAAAAAAACTTGGAGTAATTATAGCCAAAATTAAAAAATCAAACTATATCATAAACATAACATATATACTTACAAAAAATATTATGTAATTAACATAATAAATACATGTAATGTTTTATACTATTAGTATTATGAGAAACAAATAAATAAATATTTCTCTTGATAGAAATTCAATATGTATTTTTTTTAATGAAAATTCTAAATATCTTTATGTATATATTTAATAACCGGGTTTTAGTAAGCTACTATGCGGGTTCCGGGTTTTTTATTCTCTAAATCCGGTACCTGGAACCGGTTTAATACGGATACGGTTTTTTTAATAAACCGGTTCCGGTTTAATCCGGATTAATACGATTCCGGTTTATTTTAAATACGGTTCCGGTCCGGATGCGGTTTAAAACCCGTGTTTCCGAGTTTTATTTGCACCCCTATCAATGAGTGAAAAAAAAAATACACACAAATTTATGCAGGGACATATACTTACTAATTATTAAATAATATTTTTGTTGGGTTATGACTCTCCTAACTGCATGATTACATTTTTACTCGATAATGTAATAATTTTTTTAATTTTAATAATATTAACTTTATAGAAATTTTAATGTACTTAAAATTCAATTTAAACAGTAAAAACCAAAATTCTTTAGGATGAAATTCGTGAGACATAATCTGGCGACTTATTAAGAATATACGAGAAATGTGTGTTTATTTGATGATAAAATTCATAATAATCACATTTTTCAGTAATGTTTGGTGACTTATAAAGGATGCAAGTTTCTTCAAGTTGGGGATTGAAAATCCTTTGGAGGATCTCGGGATTTTAAAGATTTTCGGCATTGATATTCAGCCCAAAGAAGTTCAAAAAATCATTATTGATTTTCCTCCTACAACGTGGTTAAAATGTAACACTGATGGTTCTTCTATTGGTACTCCGGGACTATCAAAAGTTTGAGACATTTTCAGAATTTGCCGTGGATTTCCTCATGGCTCGTTCTCTTTCCATATTGACTCGGCTTTTGCGTATGAAGATGAAGTGATGGTTCTAGTATTTGCAATTGGAATGGCGATGGATGGAATTTCATTCGGATAACTTATGGCTCGGGTGATTCTACATATGTTGTTCAACTTTTTAAGAAGAAATCAAGTTTCGTTCTTTGGAGATTACGGACTAGCGAATGCATCCGCTTTGTAATGTCTCACATCTTTTAGGAGGAAAATATAGTAGCTGATGTATTAGCTAATTTAGGTGCTCAAAATTTGGATCATCAATAGTAGCCTTCGCACCCAAGGTTTTACTTCGTAAACGATGAAGAGATAACTTTAAGTTTAGATATTTCTTATCTCTTTTAACTTGGTATGTTAACTAGGATATTTTTATTTATATTATTTCAAGTCCCGATTCCTACTTTGTGTTTTTTAGATGCCAATTAGTTGAGATTTGAGTTTATTTCCATAAATTTTGAGCCTTTGATTAGTAAATTGTAATGGATAAAAAACATTCAATATTCACCTCACCTATGCTAGTAAAAGCATTGCTAATATTGGTCTAATTTTACGAAAAGAGTAATGATAATAAAATATACCATTTTAGATTAATATTCGAAATAAATAAAAGACAGGAAAAGAAAATTAAATTAATTCTTTGAAGTTGAATCCAACATATTATTCCCTCTGAAATTTCTCAAATTCCAACACCCCAAGTTTGCCGGATTCTGTCTCCGTCGTCCGATCAGGAAAATCCGGCAACGAGCTGGTCAAGCCGGAGAACTGAGTTAATTCAACATGAAAGGCCGGATAAATAAAAGCAGTAGCCAAAGCTTCTTATTAAGAAGTCAGCGAGTCAGTTCTTCCCGGCTCCGCCGCTCTCTTTATTCTTAGTCCTCTTAGAAGCGCCCCGAGAGTACAAGAATGTCCCGAGAACGGCCATGGCCAATCCGGCCACGTTCAGCGGACTGACCCGAGTCCGAAACACGATTACCATCAACACCATTGCAACCAGCGGCTTCATCGCGTTCCCGATAGAGAACGTGAGAGGCGAGATCTGGTCAAGTGCCTTGTACGACGACTGGTTATACAGGTGGTAGAACACGCTGGCGATCATCACCGCGAGATATAACATCATCGGGTTGCCCGCATCGACGACGGCTTTGTGATACCCCTTCACCCACTGCGATCCCTCGACGAAAACCGCCACCGGAAAGAGGTAGATCAGCGAGAGGATCGTGATGCTTCCGTACAGATTCAGGCCGTTGATCTCCTGGAAGGAGTTCAGGCTCTTCTTGGAGTATATATTCCTCAAGACAAATCCGACATTGCTGATTAGAGCGCCCCAGACGCCGGCCGGGTTGAAACGGAGCTCGCTGGCGGCCCAGCCGACTACGATCGGGAAAATGCTGGGCCGCACGGGGAAGGGGAACCGGCCGCGGAGCACAACAGCGAAGAACATGACGGCCCCGAAGATTTTGATCATTTGCATGATGAATGCGGCCTCAGTGGCGGAGGCGGCAGCGAGCGAGCAGCCGAGCGCGACAGGGCAGATGGAGAGCCACGTGGTGAGAGGGTAGCGGTCGCCGAACGCGGAGGCGGCGGCGACAGCGAAGACGGGCTCGGAGGACTTGATCACGTGCGCGAGGAGAGAGGCTTTGGAGAAGGCCACACAGGAGGCGACGTGGCCGACGGCGTGGAAGAGCGCCGGGGCAAGGAGCGCCCCGAGGAAGGCGCGCGTGGCTTTGGGCCGCGGCTGGAGGCGGAGCGACCAGAGCGCCGCCGTCAAGGCGGACCCCACCAGGAGCTGGAACGACGCCAAGAACCAGGGGTACGGAAAATAGCTCAGGGCTATCGTGTTGGTGATGTTGAAGACGATGTTCTGGAAGTACCAGAGGCCGAACACTATGCTCAGCTGGGGCGTCGCCGGAGATTCGGGGATCTCCGACCCCGGAGAGGAATCTCCGGCGGGGCATCCGGCAACTGGGTGGCGGCGGCAGCGGCGGAGGAGGAGGAGGCTGGGAGGGGAAATGGGTGTCGTTTTCAGAGGAAAGTGGGTGGTTATGGTGGGCCCGGCACGGTGGGGACGGAGGAGTAGGTGGCGCGTGGGGAGAAAACGACGGTGGGTGAGACTGAGATTGAGGGACAACATTTTAGATTCTTTTTAGTTAGTGCAGCAGAAAGACATGAGTGTGTGTGACTGTGATCGTGAGTACAGAGTAGTGACTAATTTAAATCAAAGTAAATCTTAAAAGTAAAACCATACATAATTAAAAGCTTAAAACACATATTCTTGTTCAAAATTCACTTAAATTATTATTACTTTAAGGTCATAGATCTGAATTCCGATAAACACCATCGTACTTAACTAATCAAAGAGATGACATTGGTGTCATTTTAAAAAAAATATTATATGGTGTTTTTTTATTTTATTATATAGCATTCTAAATACTTCTTTTTTCTTTTAACTTTTTAAAAGGGTGATAATTTTATTTCCGTCCATGAATTATGAAGAGTAAACCCACGCCGGCGCCATCAAATAACATTCAGTTGCATTAGCATATACTACTATCAGTGGCGGAGCCATGATTTTAATTTATGTGGTGCCTTATATATTTTTTTTAAATCAATCATACAATTAACAACAATCAATAATAACATTGTAACCTCTATATATATAAAGAAAAATATATAACGACTTACCCTAGTAAAATAAGACGCCGCGTTTTCATTTTCGAAAGTATTACATTATAAATTTATTGTTGGTAGAGATAGAAATATCCAATCGACTGGTATTCAATACAAAATTAGTTTATCTATATTTTTATGTATAACATTTTTAATAATATAATAGGCGAGTATAAAAATGTATCTATATATTTTAATAACTGAAAAGAAATAAACAAAAAAAAAACACTTAAAGAAAGAAAAAAAAAATATGACTAGCCCAGACTCGAACTCGGGTCATCTCTGGGAAAAACACTTTGCTAGTTGGGCTAAATGCTCTTTAACTTCTTAATATGGGCTCATGAAATATTATAATGATATGTAAAGTTTTTTTGTTCTGCTTAAACACTATTATTTTAACATTTTTCACGTTCTCAGGTGGTGCCCGAGGGTACACTAGGCCCTACATAGCTACGCCACTGACTACTATAGTATATATATTGGAGTTTCATTAAGACGGACATGCTCCATGCTATTGAAAGTGAAACCGCAAGGAAGTAACGAAAAATGTTTAGTATAATCACATTCCGTTCAAGTACATATTGATGGTTTTTGTAAAATAAAAAACTAAAAAAATATACATAGAATGACTATAGTTGGGTTAAGTGTGCAAATAACTGACCAAACTAATTTAATATCGGCATACGTATACAAAGTTTTTCAAACATTGGCGTGTACGAATTCTATCCGCTTCAACTCCAACTCCAACTCCGACCCGATGCCCATTAATGTATTTTGTGCTAATATGTTATGGAAGCAATCTTAACGTATTTGATAATGCACTTTGTAACGCGTTTTCTGTTAAATCGCTTAACGGGCGTTGGGTTGGAGTGGATGGAATTTGTACACGCCACGGTTTGGCAAAATATGGAATACTTATGTCGATATTAAATTGCTTTGGCCACTTATTTGCACAATTGGCCCAACTTTAGCCACATTTGTCGCTATTATCCCTTTGAAATATTCGAAGGAATATTTGCGATAAAAGAATTAAGTGATTTAAAAAATAGCAACAATATATTATTTTTTTGCTCTTTTTGATAGCATATATGCAGCAAAAACTTAAAAAAGTTGACAAAAATCAAGTCATCATTGTAAATTTTGTCGTCATGTTATAAAAAAGAAGAAGCAAAAACTTGATTGAAAGAGGCAAAAATATAGACAAATGATACGCCGGTGTATGGAACTTTACATTAGGAAGTTTATGAAAGAAAGTTAATAATTTTTGCCAAAAAATTTACACCATTAGAAATTTTACCTTAAAAAAATAGATTGAAAATATAATTGATTTTTTTTTAATTTTTAATTTTTACATGTACTCTCCTCGGTTTTAAATACCGCTTGCCGATGTCGTTTTGCAATTTTCATTTTACGAATATATCGCTTGTCGATGTGTATCTCATAGGTAAGTCGATGGATATATCGTTTCGCATATTTTCGAAAAAAGATTTTCGATGGACATGCCGACGGATATTCGAGAAATTTAATACCTTAAATAAAGAGGCAGAAAATATAAAATTGAATTCTTCTGTTTCGTTTCCGAAAAAGATCTCTTGAAATTGAACCCAACATTCCTCCTCAGTCTCTGATCCAACACTCCAAGCTTCGCCGGATTTTCCCAATTCGGTCTCCGTCGTCGGATCAGTCAACTCCGGCGACCACGAGCTCGCCGATTCCGGCCACTAGATTCACTTCTTCTTCGTGAACAAGCGACTGAAAGTGGTACCATCGCCGGTTGGGAAGACGCGGGTCGAGATCGGAGTAACTCCAACAATGGCGGCGAGGCAAATGGAGGAGATTCAGAGGAAGCTCGGGATGTTGAACTATCCGAGAGCCAACGCTCCTGCGCAGTCCATCCTCTTCGCTGGCATGGAGCGCTACGCTCTTCTCGAATGGCTCTTCTTTCGGTACTCTCTCGGCTCTTCCTTTAGTCAACGGTCGCTTGATCTCACGGCCATTGTTGTCCTTGCTCCAGATTATTGGGAGACAAGTCTCCTTTCTCTCAGCAGACTCTCCAAGGAGACACCATGGATCGCGACGAAGAGACGGCTCGGATTCAGTGTAAGTCTTCTGCAAGCTCAAATTCTTCCATTTTTTTTTTGCAGATTCCATTGTGCTCTTACTTTTACATGAAAAACGGTATGCAGATTTGGCAGATATCGCCAAATTTCTTGGAATTACAACTACTATAGACACAGAAGCCATTCAGGTCAGTTTAAACCCATGTTGTGTGTTCTTTTGTGGATTTTTGTAGTACTTTGATTGATCAATTAAGCAGCATTCTAGCATCTCAAATGGCAAAAATTACTCAGCAGCTCGTTAATTTCGTGATGTTTCTTGTTACAGGGACGGGGAAGCTACGAGGACCGCACGGAAATGCTTCGTCTGATTGTTGATATCGTTGACGCAAGCTTATATGCGGATAATCCCGAATGGAGGTAGTGATTTCTGGTAGTTCTGTTGTTTGTATCTGGAACTTAAGGCTGTTAGAATTCGGGATTTGGATTATACCTATGCCCTTGAATTGTAACTTGAAACGTTTGATTTATATGAATTTTTTCCAGTGTTGATGAGCAGGTTGCTAAGGATATTCACCTTATCGATTCCATTGCTGAGAAACAAGCACAAATTTTCTCAGAGGAGTGCAAGTTGTTTCCTGCCGATGTCCAGATTCAATCAATATACTCGTTGTAAGATTTTGTCTTTTCAGTGGAAGCCTGATCTTCGTTGAAGGAGACCGATATGAATTATTTTTTTGTAAAAAATGTTGAGTCAATTGGTAACGTCATAGAATTGCAAGATATCGAAATACAGTAATTTTTACGTGGTATCCATGTGATAACAATTTTATAAAAATTAGTTCATAGAAGACCCTGATTTTTTTTTTTAATTCTCTATCTATCTTTCTTTTGGGCATCTTGATGGTTAAAAATCCGGCCTCGCCAGTTTTTGCTCAGTGTCTCGTCTTATCTGTAACCGTGATTTATTTTCATTAGGCTGTGGGAAGAAAATAAAGAAAACTGTAAATGATTTCAGCTGGATTATAATTAAATATCAATTCAACTGCAGGCATGACGTGACTGAGCTGGAGACTAAGCTTGGTGAACAGTCGAATATTTTATTAAATCTTCAGCAGAAGGTCGATGATCTCGCAGCAAAGGTTTTCCACTGCTTTCTTTTTTTGAAATGGTCCGATAAATCTTTATTTTCTGATGAAGTGTTAACTTTGCTCGTTGGTATCCATTAGTTCGATGATTTCATCTGTCATCTTATTCTCTTAATTGACTTTAGAGGAACGTTTTCTTTAAATTTATGTTTATATTTTTTCTATCGTTGTTGTATGCTCGTTTTAGCATACATACAACCCAGATGAGGAGTACGAGGGGGTTGAATCACAGTTACGAGCACATTTGGAATCTTTTCTTGAAACGGCAAGATCATTCAACACAATTTACACTAAGGTGGGTTTGATTTTTCTTCACTCCTTGGTGTATTCTTATTAGCTCGTTATGCCAGAGAAGCTCGTTGATATTAGTTTTCTTGCAAGCACATTTTCTGGCTCTAGTTTGACACATTGGCCTTCACTGTGAATTTAAAATATGTAACAGGATTTTTATTTTACAGTGAACTAATGATTCTGCATTTGAAATACTTTGTTAATAGGAAATCCGGCCATGGACACACATGATGGAGGTTCCCCAGCTTCATGGGTTTGGCCCAGCAGCCAACCGCCTTTTGGATGCTTACAAGATGCTTCTCAAGGTATATCCATGGCTGCTTATGCTTTCTGTGAATTGTTTTACACAAATATTTATAGCTTGCACTACAAAATGTCGTCCTACACGGCGGCTACACTTTAATTTGCAAGAATGTGAATTCTCAGAAGCTATTACCTGACCTTTTTTTTTCTGTTACATTTGTTCTTATGTTCTAGTGTTTCTCGCTTATCTTGAGATTGACTTTTGAGTTATTTTTCTTCGTTGCAGACTCCTTTCTTTGTAATTTTTGTCTACATAGTTACTAGATTAATTATGTTCTCTGTGAATCCATTTTCTATTCTTTAATTCTTAAGGAAGTAAAAATTATAGAATTTGATGAGAAAGGGATTTTCTTTCTTACTGCTGAATGAAAACTGAGAATTAATTCCAATCTAAAACTAATCAATTCGAATTCTAATCTTAATCGCATCGCAATTGATACCTCATTTAGGAACTGCTGGTACTGCCTAATTTAAATATAACTAATACCAGAAATTAAATAACAGAAATGAATCTAACTATAAAACACAAATAAAAAGATTAGTTCTATTCTACAAAATATTCTTGGAAGTTGTTATGGGTTGTATAACATATGTAACATTTAGGAATAATTAGGGCTATTTGATTATGTTATTTACACAATCTAATTATGTATTTTTTATTTAATAATGTCATTGAGTGATTTAATTATGTCTAATAGTATTTGAAAATCGTAGTTTAGGGTTTAATTTGGTCGGGTCCAGTTCGCCCTGTCAGATTGATTTCTGACTTTTGTTTTCGTCACAAAATCCTACGGTAGATTACAATGCAATTGATCCTTATCAAATGACCTTCTTGCCCTTGCAGTTCCTAGGGAACTTGAGGAACTTAAGAGATTCATATGCAGCTCTGGCCATCGGATCGTCAGAGACTATCGCTGGCGAGCCCTCTTCCGTGACGAGAATAATCTCGGAGTGTGAATCTGCATTGACGTTCTTGAACCGCGATCTCGGAGTTCTATCTGCTTCCATTAACCGTGAGCGGGGAGATGAAGTGAGCTCGAGATAAGGTTACTTGTGTCATTTTCATGTGTGAAGCGCAGTTGTTATTTTGTTATGTAGGACCAATCTGAAAGATAAATTCGATCCCGGCTGCGAAAAAATGCCAATGTTGACTATACTCTAGAATGTCTGCAAGTTTCTGTCAGTTTTCGCACCTACAAACCACATCGAATTTGTGTTTCTCAAACTTGAGAAAATAGTTGTAAAAAGAAAACCTTTTAGCTCATGAACTTAGCATTATAATGACTGATTTATCTTTGTTCGTAAGATCATGAATGTACTTGACAATGCCGTGTCAGTAGACAACTCCACCCAAACGCCAAAATCACAAAACAAAGTAAGAGTGGAGTCCACCCAAACTCTATAACCCACTCCAAAGTAGTGTGGGATGCACTTTTTGAACAATATCGCGCTATAAATGGCGCGGCACTATTCACTACTCTATTTATTTATTAATATTATAATTTAGTCGTTTTGAAGTTTAATATTTACACAAAATCTTTCTTAAAACTTCTTTAGTATTCAACCCTTGGATTATATATATCAATCATTTTAAGTGTTTAATTTATTTAAAATTTATGATCTTAAACAATTTAAAAGAACATAATATTTTAAAATACAATAATAATATTTGCACTATGTAAAAAAATCAAATGCATTCATCGATCTAGGTGGAATATGCTAATTTCAATCCATAATTGTAGTTTGTTTTGTATTTTATTTTTGTTTGTATTGTAATTATTTTTATTTTATATATATTTATTTTAGTATATACGTATTTTATATTTTAAATTAATATATGAAATAATTTTATAATTAAAATAATGATTAAGTAGTATAAATGAGAAATAATATATAAGGGTATGAAAATAAATAAGCGAAACTTGAATATAAAAAAATTATTTTATTTGGTATTAAAAGTAGAGTTTAGTGGAGATTGGGTAGTGTTTGATGTGACATTTACTGTAAATTAAAGTAGAAAATAGAGTGTTCAGGTGGAATTGGTCTTAAGTTCTTATCTAAGAACTTGTTCGCTTGAACTTTGAGTGTTGGTGCAGATTCGCCCCTTATCTTTTTTATTTGGTTCCAAAATTCCTCTCAAAATCGAATTTATTTCGAATCACCCCAATTCCATTTAGAGCTGAGAGATTATTGGCATCTGCTTTCCGCAACTTTGGCCATCGGTATAGTAATTGTTTCTTTCAAATTGGTATCTGTATCCTTGAACATTGACTCTTTTACAGCTGATTCATATATCTCCATGTTTTATTTGCATATGGGCCTCATAGTCATAACTATAAAGAGACAATTTTGCCTTTTATTAACTTATTGTATTACTATTACAAATTGAAAAGATTTGGAGTGATTCGCAACATAAGCTGTCAAATTGTTTGAAAAATTGAGGGAGATACGTGCATTTCAGAGACCTCCTTATCTGATCTATCACTTCTTGGAATCTCGTTTGATAAATTAAAAATGCAATTACATTATGTATTTGTTTCATGTAATAATTAATTAATTCTCTAAAATATAAATATCATAAATATTTAATATAATCATTTAATAATATATCAAAATAATAAATTAAATGATCTTATAGAATATGAATATCTTTGTGATTTTTTTGTAATACATTTGACATCCACGATCCAACTTAATCTTTTAAATTATTTTAGTGAATTAATAAATCTTATTGTCTTAAGCTAAAAACCGTCTATATGATTGGTACTAACTACTAAGTACTAACATAGTAAAATCTATACGTTACTGTCAATATTTAATGATATTATAATATATAATACCAAGATTTATAATAACAAACGAATACAATTGAAAAAATGGGAGGTTCTCCGAATTTTACACATAATATATTTTGAAATAATAATCATATGTATAATATTTATATATATGTCTTGTACTGAGCTATAATTTTATCTCTTATAGAGTTTCTTATTAATCGATTGGTGGCCTCATCAAGTATACACTTTTTTAACTAATCTTATTTACTGATTATAATTAATTATATGATATTAAATATATATATGATTCTATTTCATATATTATTGGTAAAATGATTTAACATACATATATATATATATTAATAACGTGTTTCCTTAATTATATTCGTGCTAGTTTTGTACTCTACTGACTATGGATAAATTAATAAATAGTAATTTATATATAATATAATATTCTGATTATATATTAAATTTTAATGTCCTAAATCCTGATGTGATTATTGAAATGATTCTTATCAAAGAGTGCTTATAATTTAAACTTGCACCACTTATTAGCGGTTAACAAAATCAAATAATTTCAATCTATTCAACTTTCTTGAGCTCTTCCTATACCAAATCCAATAATCAAATAAAATATTTCCTATACCAAACAGTTTTGGACATATTAATACCCAAACGGAAATTTCAAATAACATAGCTCTATCACAATATTTTAACGACTTAAATTGTCAGCTAGAACATTTACAAGCAAATAATTAAGAAGATTTCTTGTCCATGGTAGCTTTTCCGGATCCAAAAATATTAGATTTGAAACATGCATATTTTACTAAAATAATCTTTCATATATATGTGAATGTATTTAGGTTACCAAAAAATCAATACATCAACTGAGGGGTAAAACCGGTTCGGTTAACTTTTTTTTTTTTTTTTCCTACTATTCGGTATTCATATACATTCAGATTCCGGTTAATCATGTTTTAATATACATAATCTGGTTTTTAAAAACCTTAAAAACCGGTTGATTGATTTCCAATTATCAAAATCTTGATAACGGTAACCGGTTTTGAAACCGGATCAAATTATGAAACCGGTTAACTGGATCCGATTATTCATTTTTTTCAAATATATATATTTAGTAATACATTTTTACAGCAAATATAAAACATACATGTTCAAATAAATGGCAAACAAAACATTCGGGTTCTAATAAAGCCTACCAACATGTTTTAAAAGTACTCATAATAGTAAACCTAAATCTATATAATTTTTTTAAGAATATATAATATTAAAACCGGGTATAAATATTAAAAGGGCATACCGCATGTCGCAAATACCGCATAATTTTACATGCATACCGCATGCCGACGGAAATATCGACGAAAACTTTGGAAAATAATATTGAGTATTTAGGCGAAATTTTATCAGGTTCAAAACCATTTATTCAACACCATAAGACATGAATAACTAAACATCACACTAATAATATAATAATAATATAAGACATCATATTGATATGTCATAGTGGTATATGTATAAAAATAAGAGTTATACTTGTAGCTTATAGAAAATATAAATATTAGCTAGGTTATAAGTAAAATAAAACATCATATTAATAGGTTATAAAAAAAGACATACCGAAGGCACACTGGAGGCATACCGGGGCATTTAAAAGTCTCCTGTCGTGCACATATTTACATTAATTTTATTTTGTTTTTCCTCAATGGAGAGAGGAGATTCGCCATTATAATTGAAAGCAAAAAAAAAAAAAAATCTATATGTAACTAGTAATTTCAGTATTACACATTATTTTGATTGACCATGGTCGAAATAAAATTAGAGACTTTCCATGTAAAACTGTTTTTAATATCTATTGTTTTTGCACATATTATGTTACTTTCCATGCATACGCCCAATTATTATATAGAGACTTAGAGAGCTATATATCTATATCAAAGCAAATTATTTTAAATACTTCAGAAAATTATATACTTAAATGTATCATAATAAAAGAAAAAAAACGTGCAATTTTATTTGCACAACATACAATTCTCAACTATGCCGTATAAAAAAAATTGCTAAGTAAAGGCCAATAGGAAAAAGATATACTATGATCCAAGTAATGAATTCATGCAACATCGTAATAGATCAATTTGATTGATACGACGGATCAATCATCAATCACAAAAATAAAAACAAATCACTCTGAAATCATAAGTTCATGATCGTTATATATATATATAATATGTGTGTGTGTGTGATATGTATATATATTAAGCTGTAGACACATACTCATATATCGTATTCCATTTCGAACAAATATAGTCTATAGACATGGCGACTCTTCACTTGGGACTTTCTGTTGGAATGGCTTGCCTGTTCTTATTCAGTGTCTCAGCTCTCAGTGATGAGTTAGGCTTCAGCTTCGATCTGATCCACCGCGACTCTCCGAACTCCCCGTTCTACGACCCTTCGGAGACACGTTTCGACCGCCTCAAGAACGCTGTGATCCGGTCCCACCACCGCCTCACGCGGGCAGACAAAAATGAAGGGCCGGCGCTGAAATCGAAGGTGATCAACAATGGCGGGGAGTACCTGATGGAGATCGCCCTCGGGACACCAGCGGTGACCCTCCGAGGCATCGTGGACACCGGCAGCGTCATCACATGGATGCAGTGCGCGCCGTGCAAGAACTGCTACGAGCAAATGGATCCTATCTTCGACCCCGCCAGGTATTACTATTTTTAGAGAGAAATTATTTACATATTGTATGAAAGATGTTATTTAATTTTTTCGAGTATTAATTTATCGAGTTTCTACTGGTTTTAACGTGTTGCACCATGCGGGGTTTTGTGCAACCGTACGGTGCAAAGTGTGACTTTGCATTACGGTCTTTGACAACGATAGTGCGAATTCCGTATTTTGTAGTAGGGATTCTCGAAAATAATTATGTGACCTTATATATATATATTTATTTACATATTGTTTAAAAATTAAAACATTCATACCTTATTAAACAGGGAGTAACTACTTTACAGTCAAAGGGTGCTATAGCCCACAAATTTTACATTTTGTTCAAATGTCTCATTGATTTTTTTTCGTTCTTACTTTTAAATCTTAAGAAAAATCATCTTCATATATATTTATTTGTGTAGATAGGACCGGCCGTGCCACCTTGTTAGGTCTTTTGTGTTCTCATTTGCAGGGACGGAGCAGTGTAATGATGGGGGTGACAAATGTCACCCCCAACTTTTTTGAAAATATTTTTTTATTATGTTTAAAATTATTTTTATTACCTAAAATAATAATGAAAATATTAATGTAAGTGTGTGATACCAATACACAACACAGAGGAGGCACATAATTAGATAGTTGTCAAAATAAACCTACAATATAAATTTATATTTCTTGATTAGAGTCATTAGACAATAGCTTTTATTAGTTTTTTTTTTTATATAGAAATTGATATGGTTAGATATGATAAATTGTATATCTTTTTATTAATTTGATTTAGAAATTGATTTAGTCAGATGTGATATATTAACTACAGAATGTAAAAATTAAATTGGGTTAATTTTGTTTATTATTGCATATTAAAACATAGACTATTTCATTTAAAAAACATATATATATTGATATGTCAATAAAAGTGCCGAAATTTGAAGACAATCATGCTTCAAAATTACGAAGAGTCTAAATTGATTTTGATATCGAAAAACTAGAATGTGACTCGGGTTTACGATTAAAAAATATAGAATGTGACCCGACAACTAAAAAATGTCTATTTCGATGTTATATCCTTTGAAATATAATTAATTAACTATTAATTGTACTATGTAGTATCTTATGTCTTTTTTTTTTCTTTTTTTTTGTCACCCCTTAGTTTTGTTCCCGGTTCCGTCCCTGCTCATTTGTGTAGTTAGATTATCGTTCAGTTCAGGGAGTCTAACTTTATAATTTTTTTGCAGTTGAATAAAGTCACTTTTATAAATGTTATCTTTTGAGTTCTTACTTCATACATGTTGATATTTCCTTTTATATATATATATATATATATATAAATATATGTATAATACACCGACCTTAAAAAATGTCAGGTCGCGGACGTACAGACCCGTGCAATGCTCCAGCAGCCTCTGCAGAAACATAAGCGAGACCCGATGCTCGGGTAAGGACTGCCCGTATGAAGTGCACTACGGAGACGGGTCCCACACGGTGGGCACGCTGGCGACCGAGACGTTGAGCCTGGCTTCTGTTGCGTTCCCGGGCTTTGTGTTCGGGTGCGGGCATGACAATGCCGGCACATTCGACGCAATGGGATCGGGGCTGGTGGGGCTCGGAAACGGGGGCGGGTCGCTCGTCTCGCAGCTCGGGCCTGCCATCGGGCAGAGGTTCTCGCACTGTTTGCTTCCTTTGACGTCCGTTAATTTGTTCAGCAGCATCAACTTCGGCTCCACTGCTCTCGTTTCTGGCCCCGGGACTGTCACGGCGCCTCTCATTCACGGTGCCTCTCTTCATATTTGGATTTCATTTCACTATTTTTCTTGCTCGCAGTTTTGAGCCTCCATCATTTACTCTTACATATATATATATATTTTATATATACACGTTATTAGGCGAGGCCTAACTAATTACCACGATATGCATCAGATTCTACTACGAGCAGCTTCTATTACGTTTCGGTGAAAGGAATGCGTGTTGGAAAAACGCTCATCACGGCGGATTACGAGACTATAATCGACTCCGGGACCACAGTGACGATATTACCCGACACAGTGTTTGATCAGCTGGTCTTAGCCCTTGATGACGTCGTCCGTCTGGAGACCACTGAAGACCCGAACGGAATCTTCTCCCTCTGCTACAATACCACCAAGGCGGAGCCCGGCATTAACTTCCCGGCACCGCCAATCTCTGTTGACTTTGGTGGTGGCGCCATAGTGGAGTGGAGCACTCTGAACACGTTTGTTAGGGTCTCAGACGACGTCGTATGCTTCGCGTTCATCAGCGATCCAAGCGGAAACCTTCCGATTATCGGAAACTTGGCGCAGATGAATTTCTTGGTGGGGTACGATCTCCGGAAAGGGACGGTGTCGTTTAAGCCTACCGTCTGTGCCAATACTAGTCGTTAGTTTTTTTATTTGAGCTCGGAAAATAATAAGCAAAAATGTGCCACATGTTATTATTCTTAATATTAAGATATTAATTATAATCTTTCATTCATTTTTTTTTTACTCAACTTTAAGCGTATATTTTTATATATACGAAAATATTTGCGTGAGTAATATTTTTCATTAATTCTATGTAAATCATAGATCAGGAAATATGTGATGGCTACGTTATCAATCTAAATTTTCATGAAGTTCTCGATATCAATGAACTTTCCAATCGTGGCACATCGGTGTTTGCATTTATATTTTTTGAAATTTATGGAGTTGGTAAAGAGACCACTTTTCAAATCTTCAAAGCAATCTACAATACAACGTCTATGTGATAATATTCATTCAATCACTGCAAGGATTAGGGCATGGAGCACTAACAAAGATTAAGAACAAAGTAGTAAAATCGTACAAGATCTCAACAAATTTGCATAATTTTCGCAGCATACATATTCAAAAGTGTCGTACTACACGTTGAACATTCAACACAACATTTACGAAAATCGGTTTTGAATATACTGAAACTTTAAAATACCATATATTTTGTAAGACTTCGTAGCAAGAGCTAAGAGATCAAAAAGAGTGTTATTTTGTTATTTGGTGTACACATAATACGTCCCACATTGATTCCATAAAGAGAGAAAAAAGTTTGGCAAGGAAATAAATAAAGCAGGAAGGGTGGTATCATGGTTTAAAAAGGCGTCAAAGGCGTACACCGGGTTTTCGCCTTCGAAGCGCGCCTCTAGGCGCAAATAAAGTATGTGTACGCCTCTTTTTCGGTGAGGCATTTGAGGCGGGCGCCTCTACCTCAAGGCGTGAGGCAAGGCGCAAAGCCTGCTCCTAGCTGATGGTCTATGTATAGGGTTATTTTGGATTTTTTATTTTTAAACTATATTTGGACTTTTTTAAAAGGCCTATTTAAAGTCTTTTTTTAATCTTAACCCTAAATCACTCTCTCAGTCATTCTCTAACATCTTACCCTACCTCTCTCTCTACCTTTTTTTTTGTTTTTTTTTGTTTATGACTTTGAGATTATTTGTGGTTTTTATGGTTTATGCCTAAGACTGTACAATTAAGTGTGGTTTTATGATATATACTATTTTATTCTTGTTAGTCACCTATCGGTGACGAGGAACGTTGGTGAGTCAACGTCACTTAACACATCGACATCCAGTCGGGCTTGACCGTGAGTCAGCGCTCAAGGAAAGAATCAAGACGGATATGTTCAAGGCTCTATAAATACTCATCGAGTATCAGAGAGCGAAACAACCTAAGATCGCAAACACCGGAGTTAGAGAGAGAAAGACTCAAAGGAATCTAGAGAGAGAAACCCAGAGAAGCAAGAGACGCTCTGCAAGAATCGCTGGAGAAGAAGCGACGTGAAGTAACGTGAAGGGAGGTTCACGACGGAGGTGGAGAGGCGACGCACAATCCTGTTGGAGCATCTCAACGGTGGATATCACGGCGTCGAGCAGGCTTCTTCAAGGTTGGTGATTCGATCTTCATCTTCGTATCGTCGGAGAGAGATTCACACCGGGAAGTGCGGGTTCGCACGGTAGTGGGTTGACCGGGGTCTTGCGGGAACGGCAATCGGAAACCTCTGACAGTGTCCCCAGAGGTGGTGATGGAAACCGTGGGTCTGAGGGATTGGCCGGCAAGGGGAAGCGAAGACGAAGACAGAGGTTGAGCGCGTACTCAGAGATTGAGTATTGTGTTTTGGTTAAAGTTCCAATCTTATGTAATCGATAATTGTATATATAACTTGTTGAGCATCAATAAAGAGTTGATTCTTTCCATGAAGTTGTTAAGTTTGTCGTGATTCCACATAGTTTGTCCTTCAGTGATTCGATCGGGTATTCTTGGTTGCTCGGGTTTTTGGCTGAAATCCCAACAATTCTTATAATAGATAGGTTTACGCCTCGTTGCGCCTCGAGGCTTACGCCTTTTGAGGCGGTGCAAAAACGTCTTGCCTCGCGTCTAAGTAATTTTAAACCTTGGGTGGTATTCTTGAAGTCATAGGCGTAGAAGGAATGTCCGTTTCTTCATTCGATAGATCCACGGAACAAAGTTTTATATTAGGATAGTTAGAATATTTTGATGAAATATATACGAAAAGTAATCGTAATATACTACATATAATGTGTTTATGTTTTTACTGTGCAAATTAAATTTCAAAATGAAATTTTCCTTAAAACTCGATTTGAAGGAGATTCTCCATACGACGCATTGATATGCATAAGACGTATTTTGGTCCAATAGATTATGTCTATCTCTAACGTTATTATGATCTCCTGCTCAAACAAGAATACATAGCTTCCCATGGTCTCGTACAAAGCAGTTGTTGAGGAAGTCCTTTCATATTCAGACAACGCTAATGGAAGATCGCTAAATCATTCACCGATCTAAAGGATGATGATGAAGGATTCCGTGCGACATGCCCATACCATCTTTGCAATTTCCAACCCCGTGCCAAAAATCGCATGTTGGTCCATACTCATCCGTGCTAGCTAGCTTTGGAGGCATATATTCTTCGTATATTCTCGCATTTGACCCTTGCACACCTTTGCCCCCTTCTCCATTGCTAGTCCATATAATTGGAAATCTTCACAATTCCTAGCCCTTGAGGAGCGCTATGGCTTGCTTCCGGATATCGAGCTCTGATAACTTCTCGTCGAACTTCTTAATCCATTCAGCAAGGGAATTCTTGGAAGGACTTCACAAAAAAATCAATCATAAGGCATGGGTTAAATATCATCTATGAATCCAATCATAACATATTGGAAATTATAATACTAAAAATATTTTAACTAGTTCAAAGTAACAAAGTGTTATCTGAATAACCATATACTTGGTCTTAAAACTAAAAAAGAAAAAACTCATAATATCATGTAAATCGACCTTAATATACCATGTTATTCTCGATAAAACCATGATCAAGTTTTTAAATATCAATAATGACGCCTTTAGATTATTACTCCGCGTAGTTCCAATTATTTCAGATCCGTGAAAAACACTCGAAGTATAAACTAATACATGGACACAAAAAAAGCTAAGATAAATATTTATCAAACACGTAAGCCTAACTAGATTATAAGTACAGTAGAACCTCTATAAATTAATACTCGATAAATTAATAGTCGCGATTAATTAATAATTTTTTCCGATCCCGACTATACTAACGTAGTTCAATTTTTACCTCGATAAATTAATAAATTTATCTGATCCCAACCTTATTAATTTATAGAGATTCAAATGTAATATGCAAATGTTAAACCAAAGAAATACCTGAACAATAATCGTTAGACCTAAAAAATACTAGTACATTCTCGATGAGTCGCTTGATAAACCCGGTTCTCCGTTTCCAGTGAGTTAATATTATTTGATATAGTTAGAGAGGAAAAGATGTAAAAACAATGCGGTGAGCGTGGATCGAACACGCGACCTTCAGATCTTCAGTCTGACGCTCTCCCAACTGAGCTATCCCCGCAACGTGTCATAACAATGATTGAGTAAACAAATATCAAAATAGTTGCATAACTAAAAGTGGACATCATACTCCCAATGTGTTTTTTGAAAGGCAAATATACCCAAATTCTTAAACCTATCATTGCAGTTAAGTTCCCAAAATATTCCGTCGGACGTTTCATGAAATGCAAAATTGCATCCTCTTACGGTGACACGTGTCATTTTGCTAGATAAGAATACTCAATATTTGATGATTTTTGTTTCATCAAAACACAGGTACTTGTAAATAAAAGGTCGTAAACAATTATTTTTGAGATAATTGTAATAAAAGTATTCAAATTTTGGTCAACTAAGATAATAAGAATTCATTCTTAGAATCAACAAAATATGAAGAAGCACATTCCAATTTCTTCCGTCGAACTCGAGCGAGTAAAGATGCTACCTTATTAGATGAATGAATGCATAACTGTAAATCTTAGTTTTGATTTTATAGAAATATGCTAAAAAATGACCTAAGATCAGTAAGAAAATTAGCCGGAATGATATTTCGCGCACATTTTTTTTTACTCTATTTTTTAAGGGATACTTCTATTGTTTTTTTTTTTTTAAAAAAAGAATTGTACGAAATGCCAATATTGTATCAAACCGTTTAAGAAATGCCTATCTGTGAGAATTAAAAATACACACAATGGACAGTTTTTTAAAAACTTTGATACAAAATGAATATTTCGTTCATTTGCCCTTTTTTTTACTATGAACTCCAGTTGCCTTAAGTGGTGAAAGTTTAAGTACTTTTGCCACTCCACTAGTTAACAAAGAGAGGGATAGATTATAAGTCTCCACACCACGCTCGACGCTCGTCAGCTCCGGCGACTCTGTCTCTCTCGACGCTCCTCCTCCGGTCGCCCCTGCTTCATCTTCGGGTAATCGCTGTTTCCCTTGCTAAACCCAATTTTGCACCTTTGAATTTCCCCAATTTGATGCAGATTGATTGTTTTTTGAATCCTTGATTCATTTCCCTCTTTGTAAAACCCTAGATTTTCAAGTTTCAATTGGTTGGTTTTAATTTGATAGTGAAGGTTTAGAGAGTATTGAGCTAACATTTTCATTTGTTCTCTTATCTTGTATAAAAAAGCAACGTGAATGTGTGAAATTAGTGTTCGGTTTTGCCTTGAAAGGTTGAAAACTTGATTCATTTTGTAGAGTTCTTGACTTATAGCTCATGTCTTTGCTCTCTCGTTGAGTTCATAGCATAAAAAAAAAAAGAACATTTAGATGTTAGAAATTAGTGACATAAAAATAAAAAAAATCCTTGATTCATTGCTCTCTCGTGAATTTCTTTGTTCTGTCATTCTCTTAGTTCATGGGAGAAAAAACGGCAGGTGATTGGATAGGTTGACATTAGTATCCATATTCTATACTTGATGTAACTCTTATTACTGTTTGAGACTTCGAGACCGTCTGATGCAAGATTATTTTGTTCGATTTTTAAGTTTTCAAGTCGTCAACCTTTGGATTTAAGGTCGTTTTTTTCGTTTCTTTTTCCTTTCTTGTTTGTACTTCCGTCGCTTTAGTTTTTAACGTTAGTCCCTCGCTTTCACGAAAGAGAATGAAAAAACCCTCAGGACTTTGACTTGTCCGTTTACAGCCAATGGCCTCATTCTGCATTCGATTGGCGAAGAGAGCGTCGGGTCCGTCCATCAAATCCGCCATCGGGGGCTCCCGCGCCACGTCAACCCCTCTTCTCCGCCGCCTATCTCTCGCCAGGTAACTTCTTCGTGTGCCTCTCTTTGCCTATTTTTTTTCTTTCTTTTCTGACACTGCCATTGCCAGACACAGGTCTCAGGGCCCACTTGGCTGTGCAATGTCTCTGTTGCCGCTGCACAGCGCCGTCGCCGCAGCCAGAATGACTTCCCGCCTCGCCACCACCTCCCCGTCTTGCCGTGCCCTCTGTCAGGGTACTATATCATTCCCTCTTAATGATGGTTTTAACCCTATATAATTCAGTCCGGGTTTTGATTGGATTATCTGTTCGTGCAGGCACATAAGCCTTAACGATTTTAACTTGGAATGTACAAGCCCTACTTTCTTCTCAAGTATATAATTTTCACTCATTCATTAACTCTTCATTACGTCCGAATTTTTCTCTGTATCGTACACCATAACCGTTACTTACGAACCTCAATTTTCCCACTGTCCTTTTCGTTTATTTCAATTTCGTGCCAAACCCAATAACTTAAGAGTAGCCCGATAACAAAGCTACTCCTTTTGGGCAGATGGAATTGATGGCACGTGAGACATTTCCGCAGGTTGGCACTGAATCTGTGTTTCTTGCCTGTAAAGTTAGTCGAGAACCCGAGGCTTATCCTTTTAATGTTGAGGATACAACATTCGCCGTGCCACTAAACTTTCATTAGCTATTTCGCGTGATTAGATAAATATGGCAATTGCATTTGTTTTTAAAGTTTAGAGGAAATAAATTCTTTGTTTCTATTCTGATCCACGTTAACATGTTTTGTTTCAGAGCTTGGCTTGTCAGTTCCAAGGTGACATTTTTGCATGTGAAGAAATACTACTTGAGGAAAGGAAGAGATTTATTTTACCGTTGAGACAATGATGAGTTACAATAGTAATTTTTTTTGTGCTTGATTTGCAAGTAAAATCTCAATAAAGTTCCTAAACTTGTTTTGGATCAAGTTGTTTAGACTATAGAGAGTTCAAATTTAGCTTATTTCTCCACAGTCGACTCATATGGGCCCATATTTGGTACTTTACCCGCTAAAATAGAGAATTGAAACACGCCGCTACACTTAACACGAGATTATAGTACTTTGTGGGTACTTATACATCAAATGTCCCAAATGATATAGATTGCTACGCCGCTACGCTTGACACAGGACATAGTACTTTTGCTTAGTTTAATTCGAAAATATATATTATTGAGGAATAAAAAATAGATGTATGTCTTACTTTTTGGTATTTATATAGTAAATATCTTATCATAAAAAAGAAAGAACAAAAAATTCTTAGTATTTATGCCCTAAATAATATTAGGTGCTTATGCTGGCATAAGAGGTTACCATTTAGCATTTCACGGAATGGGTAGATGAAATTTTTGGGAATATTTCCTTACATAAATTCATCGGAAATATACTACCTACTTCTATATAGTTTTGAATACTTATGCCGCTAATTTCGAAAGTACAAACCACACTGGAAATAGCGGTTGAAAGCAGATAGAACTCGAGCTTCGGGAAGAAGATATCCATGGACTCCACTTTCTACTCTCTTTCTCGCACTGAGAATTCTCATCTTCGTGCCTGAATCCAGTCAGTCGATGAGAGAACGATGACCGTGAAGCCATTGTTGTTGCTGCCTTCCTCTTTCTCCAAGCTCCCTCTCGCATTCTTCTCCCAAGCCAAGGTTACGGCGAGCAGGCAAAGCATTGCTCCTCCGGTTCAAGCTCGACAAATCTCGAGGAGAAGAGCGGCAATGGCTGCTCCGGCGATAGTCCTGGGAAGCCTCTTCAATGAGAAGTCCGCCAGTGGCGTGGACTTCGGGATAATGGTGACGGACCAGACCATGGAAGAGGCGCAGAGCGTGATCCGGGGCGACGCAGATGCGCTGCTTGGGGTGCAGGCGCTGATGGAGTCGGAGTCGTGGAAGGAGGCGAGGGCGGTCCTGAGGAGAAGCGCGTCTAACGTGAAGCGCGATCTGTACACGATCATCCAACACAGTCCAACGAGCCAGAGGAAGGAGCTCAGAAAGCTCTACTCGCTTCTCTTCAACAATGTATCCAGGGTGAGTTGTTCTTTTCGAAAGCTTCGACTTTTCGAGTTCAAATCAGATGTTATGCTTAAACGAGCGTCGGTTAATAAAAACAACGGGATTCGGTATAGATAAGCTATGAGGACAAAAAAAGATTTAAAAATATCATGGATTATTTTTCGCCATTGTTCATTGATTTTAAGGTAGAAACCCATATGATTCAGGGAGACATTCGGGGAATCAAAGCGTTAAATTTGTAAGATGACGATGATGCTAAATTTGTCTTCCGAAAATATAAAGATAAAGTAAGGGTGCTCGTGTAAAAATATATGGTACTAATACCGTCGGAACAAAACGATACTTGAAATCTTGCACATCTTAAGTTCGATTTCACGTGGATGGGTCCACTGAGATAGTTTCTCGATCGATAATCCGAGAGTCTCGTGGTTATACAAACGAAACTAATGTTGTTGAAAGTTTGCAGCTAGCGTTCGCGGCAAAAGATAAGGACAAAGCTCGCGTGTTGCAGTGCTTTGACAACATTAAGGTCGCTCTGACTGACATTTTCTCCAGAATTTGAGCCACTTCATCTTCTATTACATTGGTATATAGTTAGATCGAATTGATTGATGTCTAGTCAACGGTCAACTGTCTAATATGGGAAGCTAATAGTCATCGATGGAACATTTTTGCTCTTGCAGTCTACTCTGCTCAACTTATTTCATGGAACAAATGGTGGGATTTGTTGTTATGCGAAGACATTCTATGTTGAAAATGCAATTTAAATGACAATATTTGATACTTGAAAATCGGAAGAATATGAATTTAAAAGACTTTTTAATGTTCTATTCTCCATAGTTGAGTGATTGAACTAGTGTTCTTTAATTAATTTCAGAGTTCGAGTTCCATGATTCAAATTTGGACCGTTAAATCAAACAATTTCAATAGTCGTCGCCATAAGTGAGGGCTATAGGGGCAGCAGCGCGGCCTTTAGCGGCTTCAAATGTGGTCGCGACATGCCTATTTTTTCTTGTATGTCCACAATTCATCAACGAAAATAACTCTTTTAAGATAGTTTGAGTTTAGATAATCAATCTTATGATACAAAATAAAAATGAATATTGACCTATCATTTATCCGGTTTATACAAAAATCATATGCACCCAATTGAGATGCCATGACTGGTTAGTGATATATATAGTTATATACAACTAAAAAAAATATCATGATTCTCTCTAATATCTCAAGACGTTAGAAGATTAAGAAGAGAACCCCTACGCTGTAATAAGCCTTTAAACAAGCTCTCCAATCCAGACTCCAGGCCATCTACCAAACCGTCAAGAGCTTCTAATCGTCTCTTCACGGTTTCAACTCCGACAATATTCGTGTCGTTTCTCTTCCTCAGTTGCGCTAGCAAAGATGCGACACTCAAGTCAACGCTCCCGACTTCGTTGAAGATTCTGCACTTTTCTTTCTCCGGCGAACCAATCAATACCAACTTGGAGACCAAACCCCAACCTCTAGCTTTCGCTTTTGTCGCGGGCTGCTCCGACAACAGCACAAAGAGACACCGTAAGATGGAGACGGCCACGGAGCTGGACTCTCTCGTCACGGCAATCGCAACGTGAAGAGAGCGATCCTCATGCACACACGACATGAAGGCTTCAACGTGACTTCTTTGCGTCGCTTTCAGAGCCCTAAGGCTCTTGGCGATTTCCTTCTTTGCACTTCTTCTGAAAGACACGTAAGAATTCACAGCGCTCTCGACGCTAGAAAAGTCCTATTCCGACGCAGCGACGAGCAGAGGGCTCGCGCGTCGTCCTTCGTCCTCCAAAGCAAGTCTCGGGCGGAGGCACAGGCGTCGAGGATTGCTACAGAGCCGTCGATCGCTTCGTCAATGATTTTTCTCGAGGCGCATGGGAGATTTGACCGGGATTGGAAGAGTTGCTGGGTGGAGTTATACAAGTGGACGAGCTCAGACATGCCTGTCTGAATCTCTTCCATCCTCTAGGGTTTTCCCAGTTCGTCTTCAGCCGCGCTTCGATCGCCTCGGTGTTAGGGCTTAGCCGTGACGGCAAGCTGATAGATCTCGTGGGTTTCACTGAAGAGCTCGTCATGTTAAGTGAGTGAGTAAATATCTCACAACAACCACTCTTTGGATGATTCTGCAATGCGTTTTGAGTGACAGAAAAGTGTATTAAGGCTATATATATATAAAAGAAAGAAATTATGTTGTGTTGCAATTGTGGGCAACAATCTCAACCCTATTTAATTTGTAAATTGTTAGTTAAACACGATGATTACTACTAGGAGCAACGACCATACATGTGAGTGTCGATTTGATTAATGAATACTAATTATTATTAGTTTGATTAATCATTTGATTGTACAATGGTACTGGCCACTCAATGAAGGACAAGATTTAGCAGCAATATCTAGCGTCAGGCCTATGAATCTAGGATTGTTGGAAGATATATATATGATTGAGGTTTAATTAATTTAATCAACTTGCAAATTCATCTCCGTATGAATAGTGTACCGATATTTGCCATTAATTGATGAGCAGAGCACAGAGCAGTGAACCAAGTCATTTTTATTTTAAATACTAGAGGCACGACACAAATTTATATAAAATTAATTAATAGTATGTATGTATGTATATCATTTTCCTTGTCTTGGGAATGGGATACGTATAAATAAGGTTAAAATGTAAATAAAAAATATATATATATGTATATCACTGTGTTATCACCAGTTTACTAATTTCTTGCATTAGTGACTTGCACAGTTGTTTTAGTGTCACCAGAATAACCAGTCAATTCAAGAATGGAAAGTCAAATGCTTACAAATGAAATGAGAACCTCTTGATGCACATGACCTTTGATCCATTTGGGTACCGCTCATTAAAAAATAAAACCCGTGAACCGAAAAATTCTCCTCGCCCAAAAATCTCAGGCACGGCCCTGACAATAACACACGAATGATCTTTTAGAGGTGTTGAATGGTCAAAGTCAATTGTAATTAGGCACCCAAAGAATCTTTCTTCATTACTTTATTTGTTCATAATCATATATAGGAATGAAGCAGAACGACAAGTAAAACAAACAATTCTTGCGAATCAAATTATAGATCCGTGATGTTGAATACATGATGACAAACAGAGCGATATTGGTGGAATGTGCCTCTTTCTATAATTTAAGAAACTTGAGGCCTCTTTCTGATACTTTTCCCACTTCATGTCTTCCCATGAAGGATTAAACTGTCAAAACACTTCATCTTCTTGCTACTTGTACGAGGCATCTTGGCTTGACACTGCACAAAGATTAACAATTTGATTATTCATCTTCTTGCTATTATATGGATTATGATACCCAATTTATTTATAAATGCACGGTACTAATTTATTTTAATCTGAAGTAGGGACAGTGAATACTGTAGTTACGGTATCTGTTACCTAGTTAACTTAGGTGGCCCGGCCAAAATCTCTAGCTTGCTTCAGTGATCTAAGCGTACTCTCCAACGTAGCGTAAGCAGCGACATCTGTCAAGCTCTTGCTTGTCACTGCGTAATCAAACGCCTCGTAAGCCTCAACTACTTTTCCGCCCCTACAGAGCATCCTCACCATCACGTCATAAGAGGTGGACTCGAGCTCGATCCCGGCTTCCTTCATGGTTTGAAAGAAGGCTATACCTCTCTCCACCATCCTCGCCTTGAAAAACCCGTGCAGCAACGTGTTGTAAGTGCACGAATTGGGAGCGCAACCACTCGCCTCCATCTCCTCCAACAGGGCGAAAGCTCCCATCATGTCTCTCTCCCGACAAAGCCCGTTCATCAACGACGTGTACGTCACGACATCAGGGACATGCCCTTCGTCCTGCATCGTTTTCAAATACTTCCGAGCTTCCTTTGCCCGTCCGGCTTTCGACAGCCCAAAGATGAGAGTGTTGTACGTGACGAGATCGGGCTCGGTGCCACTCTCCTTCATCTTGTTGTAAACCTCAATGGCCTCGGTCCCACGGCTCAACATGCAATACCCTTTCATGACCGTGTTGTAGAGGAAGCGGTCAGGCTTGAAGCCTTCCTCGGAAAGAACTCCCACAAGCCTCGTCATCTCTCGGAGGTTCTTCGTGTTGCATACATTGTCGATCAAGATGGTGTACGTGACGAGATCAGGCTTGATCCCCGAGGCATCTCGAGTCTTCTCAATGAAGGTGTAAATGGTGCTCAAGGATCGACATTTGCAGAGGCACTTGACCAGAAAGTTGTAGGTGTAGGTGTCGGGCACTGAGTTCTTCAGAGACATTTCCTCAAACAGCTCGAGCGCGTGTTCGATGCGGCCTGCAGCCACTAGCGCTCGAACGGCGATATCGGCACAGACCTTGTCGGGGGGGAATCCGGAAGCGGCCATGAGATTGAGGGCCCTGTGGACGGTGGCGAGGGTGGGATCAGGTGCCCCACACGCCTGGGCGAGTATTATGTGGTAGGTTGATCGGTCGGCCGAGAACGTGGGACTGGTTTTCATCATGTGGTGGAGGAGGGCGATCGAGTCCGGAAGACTGGCTACACCGGCATAAGATTGAAGCAGCGAGTTGTGGAAGCGGAGGTGGTCGAGCTCAGTCATTCCGGCACCGGCAGGGATTACGGCGGAGTCGAATGCTCGCTTTGCATCAGAGAGGTTAGGAGAGTTGGAAAGGGCCTGTAATAGGGTTTTGGAGGCGGACGGGGCGGTCTTGGTGATGGCGAGTTTGTTGTTTAGCAGAGGAGGGTGAAAAGACTTGATCTTGGGCTGCAGGGTTGCTCTACCGGAGCGCATCGACCCTGCAAGTTTCGACATATTCGACACTGCCGGCGTTGAACGTAGAATTTTAGCGACGAGGCTGCCGTCTCATTGGCACTCAATCGTATACGCACGTCCGAGTAGCATGAGTAACAATGGATACTTGGATTCTGACTCGCCTGCACTTAATAATGAAGAGGATATCCAGTAAGTAAAAACATGGTTAATCATGACCATTATAACAAAAACAAAATAATATCAAAGACAATTCTGATATGTGTTGAGAAGCCACAAAAACAAAATGTAAAGCTCGATGACCATGTCCGACTACGACGAGAATGAGGGGTTTTGGGTCTCAACTCAGCGGGAATCAACAGTGTTGATGTCGGAAGAGGGCGAGATTGTTTAGGGCACTCACTTCTCAGTGAGAAAGGAGATAAATACGATTGATTGCCAGAAATGAAGGAAGTTTCAGTGGAGCAATGAATGAATCGAGTGGTGTATGCGAGGATTGAAGAAGAATACCTTACGTGACTGAGATGAGAGATCCTCTGCTCACTTCTCCCGCGCACAAGCTCGGTGGTGGTGGTGGCGGTGGCGGTGGCGGTGGCGGTGGGAGAGAAACAACTGACCCAGCTCCAAATCAACGCTCACACGTAACTCACGTGACCAGTCGCTGAGATAAATTCTGTTTTATTTTATTCATAAAAGGGATAATAGCGGCTAAAGTAGCTAAACTTTCATGATTTGTGTCGATAAAGGTCTAAACTAGATTTATAGCGGCTAAAGTAGCCAAAATTGGTCAATCTGTGGCAAGCACTTATTCCGTCCAGTCAAACTTAACATCCGTTGGTCTATCGCCATGTCACTTACACGTGGCAAACTTTGGGTATTTATGCCGCTATAAAACTAAAGTTTGGGTATTTATGCCGCGATAAACTATTTTAAAAAAATTGGTTGCTGACATCATCTAAATAAAGGTTAAAATATTATGGCTTTGGTAGGACTCGAACTCATCAGTCTCCCCCACATATAAGAGCAACATAACCACGAAACACATTCACCTCACATTATATCTTGAAAAAAATAAGAATATAAATAGAAACTTATTAATAAGTGGCATAGTAATAGAAACATATGTTTTTCGCACCGGTTTCGGATTGACTTATTAGGAAAGGGGTTGGGTTGACCTTTTCGGACCAGGATTGAGTTGACTTTTTTAGAACGGGGTCAAGTTGAATTTTTCAGACCCATGGGTTGACTTTTTCAGAATGTGGTCAGGTTGAATATTTTGTACTGGATTCAGGTTGAAAAAGTTAGCCCGACCCTGTTTCAAAAAGTTAACTCGACCCGGTTCTGAAAAAGGCAACCCGAACTCGTATCGACAAAGTCATCATGAATCCGGTACAAAAAAATTCAAATTGACCACTGTCCAAAAAATTAAACTCAACCCCGTTGTACCTTAGGACCGTTATAGTTACGGCCTCCGTTCACCGGGGCTTCGGTCGCCGGCTCCCCTGTCATCAGGTCACCAACTCCCTTGACCTTCCGGCACTGGGCAGGCGTCAGCCCCCATACATGGTCTTACGACTTTGCGGAGACCTGTGTTTTTGGTAAACAGTCGCCCGGGCCTGGTCACTGCGACCCCCTTTGTGCTGAAAAATTCAACTCACCCCGTTCCAAATTAGTCAACCCGAACTCGGTGCGATTAAATACATATGTTTCTATTACTATGATCACTTATAAGTTTTTATGTATATTATTTTTTTGTTATTGTAAAGATATAACGTGAAGTGAACGTGGTTTAATGGTTATATTATCCTTTTATGAGGGGGAAAGTGATGAGTTCGAGTCCTCCCAAAACTATAATATTTTAACTTTTATTTAGATGACGTGAACAAGCGAAACAAAAATATAAAAAATGGTTTATTGAGGCATAAATACCCAAACTTTAGTTTTATCACGGCATAAATACGCAAAGTTTGATATAACGTGTAAGTGACGTGGCGATAGACTAACGGATGTTAAGTTTGACTAGACGGAATTAGTGCTTGCCACAGATTGACCGAGTTTGGCTACTTTAGCTACTATAAATCCAGTTTGGACCTTTATCGACACAAATCATGAAAGTTTGGCTACTTTAGCCACTATTATCCCATAAAATTGTACATATTTTAGTGTCTGGGCCCATTAAGAAATATTAACTAATTCAAAATTTAATACGAATATATTCAAAACTGTAAGTTTCTTAGTGTTTAAAATTCAAAAATGTTTTTCATTTTCTTATATTTTCGTATTTAATTGATATAATTAAATACGAAAACATTCAAAACTTTAAGGCCCCGTTTGGTTTTCAACCCAAAAAGTTCTATTTTTTATTTTTCAAAAATTTATAATTATAGTGTAATAAATTATTGCAGTTCCTTTCAAATAATTGTTTGGTATAAATTTTTATTTTTTAATTTGAAAAATTGAAAAAATTAAAAATTTGTTTGGTAGATTATTTTCTTTTCATTTTCTTTCAAATAATTAATTTTTAAACATTACCAATATATAAAATATAAATATATATGTATAAAAGGGGTGAAAGGGTGGTTGATGATGATAACGGAAGAGAGAGAAATTTGTGTCAGGCCTTATTGATTGCAAGTAGAGCTGAAACTCGCGACTCCCTATTCACAGTCGCGACGAGTCGCGATGTTTTGTGGGGAGTCGCAAAGAATCGCGACGCTAGGCGTGTAGTCGCGACGAATCGCGATTCGTGCGTGTGGTCGCGATTGGAGCTGGGCGATCCGCGTGATGGGCAATCGACGGCTCTCGCTGAGCCACGTCAGCAATCCGTGGGAGGAGGGAGACATTGTGTTTCTTTGTGGCATTAATACTATGTTTTTACCCGAAATTAATTACCCAGTCACAATTTTTACCCACTTTACTCGAATTCCAACCCAAAAATTTCAAATTTCAATATTTTTCCCCCAACTTTATTCACCCACTTCACCCACCTCAATAATTATTCACCCACCCAACACTCTCCTCAAATCCTATAAATACCACCCCTCCCAACCTCATTTCCTCACCAACAATCTTCCAACTCTCTCTCAAATTCTCTCAACTCTCTAAGTTTTTTCTCTTTAAAGCTCTCAAGTTCTCAAATTTCCCATTATGTCTCGAAGAAGCGGTGGTTCCGGGGGTCGAAGGGCTAGGGATCAGCAACCCGGCCAACCCCTATTTATTCGGGCGGAAACAGATCAACCTACGCCCGAGGGCTATATTCCCGTTATGCTACCACATGAAATATTTCCCTCCCAAGCAAATCCAAATTATCCCGATGATACCCAACGGTCTCTTCGGATAGCGTTTTCAGCACGGCTCAATATCTCATCAACGATCGGCGGTCGTCAACCACCAGCGCACACGTCGAGCAAATAGTGGTGTTGAATGATTTGTTGTTCCAGCCCCCCGTGATTGCCGTACGCTCCAAACCAAGCGAACTGGAGCTAATTACAGAAAGGTTCAACGCAATGTTCCCCGAGTAATGATGTGCTCTTTCCTCTCTTGGTTTTATGTCCCTAAGGATGGTTTTACAAGAGAGGTTTTAGTGAGGTATCTTGTAATATTTACACTGAATATTTACAGCTCTCTTCCACCTTATTGTAATATTCACAATGAATAATACAACTTCTTTTTCTTTAATATCTCGTCTTATCGTATTTATTTATTTGTTGATTAAATTTGTTCAAATTACTAAAATGTTACAAATTAATATTTATTAACATATGTTACAAATTAATATTTATTAACATATGTTACAAATTAAAAACTAACATATAAATCAAAATTAATAATATGTTACAAAATAATAACTATAACATATTTAAATATTAATGGTTAATTAAATTAATTACAAATAATAATTATAAATAATAAACATATTTAAATATAGTTTTTGAAATAATTGATAAAGTTTGATAATTAAATTCGGGTAAAAACTAACCAAGTTAAACATTAAAAACAACTAGGTACATATGTCGCAAACATTAGAAACGACTTGGTCCAAGCTGCTCGCTAGTTCGCAATTTCTCGCGGTGCACAGAGTCGCGACCCGTCGCGACGCGTGAACTCGCGATTCTCGTGATTTCAGTCGCGACGCGTCGCAGGGTCGTGACTCGCAGCTCTAATTGCAAGAGAGAAAAAAAACAGAGATATAATATTTAAAAACACCTCAAACTCACTTCTTTATTTTGTTCATATATCGATAGTCATTTTTCAATAAAATTTTACAGTTGTCATTGCAATAATATAACAAACAACAAACTCACCATTAATTTTTAATGTTTTCACTTGAAAACACAAAAAGACTTTTCAAGTGACAAACCAAACAGGGCGTAAATTTCTTAGTGTTTAAAATTCTAAAATGTTTTTCATTTTCTTATACTTTAATTGTCAATTGATGTATAGAGTATTAATTTTCGTAATCTCACGTAACATTATATGATTTAATTAATATTTAATTATATCAATTAATGTATAGCGAATTACTGAATAATTAACTATAATCGATTTGTTTACTGTTCAAAAGTAATAGATGATTGCCCGCGCTATGCGCGGTAGTAAAGAAATATAATTTACACTTTTAAGTTAAAATGTGAAAGATTTATTCTTGATATTTTTCAATAATTTTGAAATTAATTATGACATTTACCACTGTTGAAAAATAAGAATTTTTTTATTCAATGATACAACATTAGTAATATTTAAAAAAAAATATAATTCGGGCTTGCTTTTATGATATCTATATTAATATTTAATAGTATATTTATGTGAATCATGAATCTAATTAACCATGTTTGGTTTATAAACAAATAATTGAATAAACCTTCATAATATATAGTAAATATTTATTATCAAAAGAATATATAGATACAGAATAAATATCTCTTACTTTTGCAAAAAATATATTATTTGAAGCTTTGCTTTTACTAATTTTGTTGCAAAAATACACATATATGACTATTTTTTAAAATGGAAATCACCGAACTGTCATAATTATTATTAATTATTTCATGTTAATTGATGCCACTTAATTTTATTTTCTAATTAATACCTAGTTTAGTGTAAAGAGGTTATTCCTATTCCAATATCGTTACCACTTTCTTGTTAAATAAATGTTGTTGATTCCTACTCCAACGGTTAACGACTAATTACTTCTCTCTTATCATTCTGGCATCTCAAAAGTTAAAAGTGGTTTACGAATGTAAGTACAAAAGAAATAAAAAAAATACATTATAATATTTACACAATGAAAAATATTTCAAGTATAAGCGATAGATTAAATATAAGTTTAAAAACCCTTAAAAAAAATAACATGATTAATTATCTATAATCGATATATTCAGGGTTAACTGCGGCAATAATGCACAACCTTTGGTCAACAAAGGTTTTAGGTCCCCAACCTTTCAAAGTGTGGAAAAAAATATACAACGTTTCTTGAATGTAAAATCCGTTGGTCCTTCCTTTAGGGATGTTAAATTCTGCTGATGTGGCATCGTTAAACTGCCAAATGGACTGCCAACTTGTAATATTAATTACATAAGCTAATTAATAAGAATAAATTAAATCATATTTTAATTATGATTCAATTTATACTATACATGTTGTCAGTCCATTTGGTAGTTTAACGATGCCACATCAGCGGAAAGGTTGGCAGTCGTTAAACTGCCAACGGATTTTATATTCAACAAACGTTGTGTATTTTTGCCCACACTTTGAAAGGTTTGGGACCTAAAACTCCCGTTGACCAAAGGTTGTACATTATTATCGCAAGTAACCCATATATTTACTATTCTAAAATATTATTAGATTGAACATTGCCCAATCAAAAGGCCCCATACAAATTGCTAAACTCCAGAAGTCAATGTACAGGAAGGGACGTAGTCCCGTGTAGGGGTGAAAGTGGATAGGATAAGATATGGGCATGTTGACTAACCATATCCACGTATGTGGATATAAAATAATTGTATCTATTAACCATTTTTATTTTCAATTATCCAATTTAAATGCGGTTAGCGGATCGAATTGGTTAATTTAAGGCGGATAGCGGATATTATCCAATTAATTTTTTTTAGTGAAAAACAAATACATCTTACATAAAAATATAGTAAGAATAATTAAACATAAAAAATTCAAAAATATCATAAATCATATTTCATAAATAAACAAAGTACCAAACCATATTTATATGACATAAAATACCAGAAAAACATATGGTCTAACACTAGAATATTAGCTACATATTCTATAGATACAAATATGAATACAAACGATTATTAAAAAGCCAAGATGAAATCTGAATTATAATAAATACTATATTCAAAGTACAAAGACAACAATTGACAGAGTAGGAATAACCTACCTAGGTTAATATAAGGGACCATCCAATCCACCGATAGCACTAATAAAATAAAAAATATTTGTATATAATATATATTTAATTAATTATTTTTTATTTTTAAAAACTGGTTGCGGTTAAAGCGGATATCCAATTTAAATTAAAAAATATAACCATTAACCAATCCAATTCTGAAAAGCAGCTGTGGATATCCATAACCATATTAAGCGGTTGATTAAAACTGGATAAAAGAGCGGATATTTCGTAGCGGAGCGAATAAGATACGGTTGCGATCAGCGCATGACGGATAAATATTTCAGCCCTAACTCCCGTGTTGCTAAGTATTTATGAATTTTCATTAAAAAAAAGAAGTCCATGGAAACCGAACCGAGGGTCAAGTTGGTTCCCCAAATATACTTTGAATTACATTCCAAATATGTTTGGATCAATAATGAAGTTTGAAGGGACACGAAATTCCCCGCAATGGATTATCACTTTTCAAAATTTCACAAAAAAATCTTATCTGTGTATTCGTCCATTATCGAGATATCCATCACGTGGTTATCGGTTTTCAGACTCTAAAATTTTATTTTCATTGTTGTAGTGCTTCCCATAGTATAATCTTTACGCGAGTGCTATCGTACAAATATAAGGACAAAACGAGCTTAAATCCCAAAGCATATCCTGAAAAAATATGAATATATACCCTAGTATAAGAATTAGTGAGAAACTATCTTTAATAGGAAGACTCTAACTGTGATCACCTTTCTAAAGAAACTCTCTAAACCACTCTCCAACCCATCAACAACGTTTCCCAAAGCCTTCATTCTCCTTTGGGCCTCACCATTGTCGATCGCAATATCGAGCAGAGAATCCACAGCTCGAAACTCGTTGAGTCGAACCTCTGATTCCTCGTCTGCTTCGCACGCTACAACACGAGCGACCACCTCATATAATTCCTTGGCTTGTCGGACGCAGTTAGAAACGACAAGAGAGACTGGAACACAGAAACGCTCGTCGTACACACTTGCCTCAGAGCCTCCATCACAACGTCGTTTATAGCCATCGCTTCAAACGCCTTATCTACTTGCTTGAGTGCAGGGAATCTGCTGGACGATCTCCGGTGGCTACTCGGGCGAGGAGAGAGAGAGAGAGATTTAAATTATCAAATCATATTCTTGAAATTATGGCCCCATAATCTTGATACTAATATTTAAATATAATTAATATTAATGTAAAATGTGGAGGGGTAAAAAAGTATAAAAAATAGTTCAAAACGCTACATCATCCCGATTTGCTATTTTAGAAATAAAAACTTTAAGTTAGTTAAAATGCAATATAAACATAAGAATGTAGCTATTCGTTATAATTTCTCATAACATATTGAGATTACATTCCCATATGCCAAGCCAAGAAAAATGGTTTACGTGGAAAAGGTATGCCTAAAGCTAAATGTAATCGATATGAACATCATGAGCTGTCCCGTAATAAAACCGGTTGTTGCTGATACTTTCTTCTCGGTTCCTTCTTCTCCTTCTTCCATAAGGCGAGCTCGGAAAAGGAAGAGATAAGAGGGCCCTATGGAGAATGTGGTCAGAAATCCATAATAGAGTCCGACCACAACGACCGAATTTATTATCTTGATACATAAGAATACTAGATTACTTAGTATAAAAGATTGAAAAATCATCACAAACCTCCCCTTTTTCTTTTCTATTTCAATTTCTGGATTATTATATGATGATTTTTTTAACTTTCATATTGTATTGGTACACTTTAATTTTGATTTTATATACATAGACTATTATCATTTAAATACAACAACAAAAAGTTAATTATAATTGTAATTTAACAAAACAACGTAACATATAATGATATTAAAAATGTTGCACAAAGAGAAAATGATTATTTTTTTTGCCATTTTATCTTAATCCAGTGTGAATGTACACACGTTATTTTCTCTACAATCACATTAACGTAATAAATATATATATATATATATATATATATATATATATATATGGAAACTTCAATAAGTATGTCTGGTGGAGTAAGTGTGAACGAAAAAGTACCCGATTTTAATAAATTGCAAAACCATGGATGTGTTATGCATTCCTTCAAATTCTAAACAGTTTTTATAGTTTTATTATTATTGGTTATACGTAAGCTAATGTTAAAGTTAGAGTGAAACTGATTTTATTCCATATAGTCTATCCGTGTTTGCAATTATTTATTACTAACTGACTACGCATGCATTAACAAAAATACTTCAAAAGCTATATTTTTAATATGTGGCAGTTTATACATGTCTGAAGTAATCTATATATATTAAAAAGGAAAATCTTTCCACAATTTAAGGATAGCATAACAAGTCAAGGATTTGAGATTCCTATTTTGTTAGAATTTAGAATTTTTTCGAATAAAAGAGCAATTCACGTATTTATTTCTTTGTTTCATGCTTCATTCATTGACTACTGTAAATTTTATTTCTCTCTTTCATTCAATTCATTCATCAAGGACTGTAATTAAAACTCACATTAATATAGATTCTTAAACAATTTTTTAAGACTGAGAAGACAAATAGTTTTTATTTATTAAACTATTTCATCGGCGAACACCATCTCCACAGTAAGTAAATGTTCTTTAATTTTTATTTTCCTCACGGAGGTTTTACACGATCGCAGTCTGGTTCTCAGACCCATCTCGCCCCTGTTTGCTGTCTGACGAGCATCACCCAACTTATCCGCTCTCAGTCTCTGGTACATAAGCTTTAACAGAACTATGTAATTCTCTTTCAGTTCATGTGTTTGGCTTTGTCTTGAGTTGTATTTGGAGTTATATTTGTGCCAGTGATCACTTGATTTGTATTTAGATCGTTTCTATAAAAAATTACGGTTTCAGCCTCTTAATGGATTGTGCCATTTACCTGTTTGACAAAAATCCATAAAGAATTTTTGGTTTTTTAATTCTTGACACTGTATATATCTTGAGAGAAAGCTCGCCAAAAAAGCTTCGGTGAGTTTGTCATTTCCCGGAGTTTGGATTCAAATTTTTACGGTTAATTTTATTGCGTTTTAGGCATTATCTTTCCTTTAATTGATTTTTCAGTGAGTTTTTTACAAGTAAGAACAACTTCCTAAAAATCCCGGAGTTTGATCTCAAATTTATCCGATGAGTTTTATTTTATTTTTGGGCATTGTCTATCATTTTGTTGATTTTCATTGAGATTTCTTCAATCAAGAGCAAGTTCTTTGCGTTTTCGGTGATATTTCTTTTAGTATCGCAGGATTATCTAATCCTCTAAGAGATGCACCAGAAAGTGCACATTGTTAATGTTATTACTGAGGTTAGTCAAATTCAAGCATAATTGTTATGGAAGTTAACATCTGAAACATTTTAGTTTTGTCCTTAGAACTTCCTAAAATGCCTTTTAACTTGATCTATATATATTATACGCAGCTAAATTTTTTGTCAAAGCAGAATCTCACAAGTGGAGTAGAAGCGGAGTCGATGTGCAGCAACATTTTCTGCATAGTTTTGAGTAAAAAAAAAAATTGGTACAGCTCCTCTCAGTCCATTAGTTTTATATGTAAGATCAACTCTAATCTTTGCACGTTTACATCATTTGTTTATATTTTATTTATATGTTTTATGTGCATCATTTGTCTATACCATACAAACGTTATGTTAATTATATCACAAGTAATTTGAGTTCAAGAGTCTCATTTGTTTTATTACGCGAAAAGAAAAAGTGATTAATTTAAATCCCGGGCTATTTTGAAACCCAGAAATGCATATGTCCATTGAGTATGAGTGACAATATGCGATAATTTCAACATACAAATATTGTTTGTGTTAATTAAAAACTTAAATAATTGGATTAATTTTAGACTTCTTAATATCTTAAAGGATTAATGTGTAGGCTTTAGTTTTTGCCTCTCATGAATTATATTTTAAAGTTGTGACATTTCATTGGTGCATTTTATTTTACCTATATATAAAGATTTAGTGAAACATGAAAGATGAAATGGGATTGTTCGTATTTGTATGTTCTCTAACTAATCTCTATCATTGCTCTTACTACTGTTCTTATGTTAGTAATTTGTAAACCTTTTTTCAAGAATAATGCATAAAGTTAAATCCAAAAATAAAAATAAATGGATAGGAATATCAATATCAATACAAAATACGAACATGCATACTATTTTTAATTTTTGAAGCTAATTGGCTAAAAAAATTTAACAAACCAATTTCCATTTTTTTCTAACGCATAAGGGTTTTCTAATAAAGAATAGTGGAAACTGGAAAGCTTCTAAGCTTGGACGTGATATTTATGGATAAAATCGTATTTTTTAATTATTTTGGATGATATTATTTAAAAAAAAAAAAAACCTTAATGTATAGTTGAAAATGATGGGATCAAAGAATTATATTAATTTATTGAGAAAAAATTAATCATGTTAGTTAAAGTTCAGACCGTAGTGTTATGTTGTATATATGCTCATTTGGGTGGTGTTTCTTTTGGTATCGAAGATGTGAGATATTTCTTGAAAACGGAAAAAAAAATCTTCATGTTTTTCTTTTGGGTGCACTCCTTTTTGAAAGTTGTGAATCAAAATTTTACCTATTCAACAAATTTTTAAATAAAAAATTGGGTTAACTCTTTATTTTTTACAATATCATTTATTTTGAGGACTTTGCAATATATATATATATATATATATATATATATATATATATATATATATATATATATATATGCTCCCATTTAATAAGTAGGATACCATTAACAACGAAATTCAACAACCGGTTAGATCAATATGAATGTAGTGTCAATTAAAACACATAAACTAAATAATGAAACCAATACACATTTAGATCTACAATTAGCTTTTTAAAAGTATATTATCGCCACCGCGCGAAGTTCGATAATGTCCACTAGCGTAGATTAAGCCTAAAAGGTTCTATTAATGCAGCAAGCATCTTATATCTATATAACCAAGAAGTCCAACCGGTGCTAATTTATGATTAAGAAAAAATAAGAAGCCTAAAAGATTTATATGCATTTTTGTTATATCTCTTATAAATGCTCTGTTATATTTATATATATCTCTCACTCATTCATTAGGTCAAAGATCTCCAAAATTCAAACCTGTACTCTTCTCTTCTTTTTTATTTTTAATCATAAAAAGAAAAGGCTCATTGCCCTCCTTGATCGTCTAATTGTCATCTTTGCTACAAATTAACATCAGGTGCTTTGGATGTGTCGTTTTTTCTTGATTACTTTTCTTAAGACTTTTTTCTTTCTTTGCACTGCTTTTAATTAGCTTTAGAGTAGTATACTTTTTATGTTTTTTGAGCTATATTTTTCATGTTTTTTAAAATAATTTACGGTTTGGTCATCATTTCTTTAGAAAATTTTGTATTTGAAAATATATCTGCTCTTAAAAAAAATCAAACAAAAAATTCAGCAACTGTTAATGTAAAAATAACTGGAAAAAAAAAAAACCAAAGGCAACAAATACGATATTTTTAATCTAATTTTAATGCTAATCTTTCAAATACTAGAAATAATTAAATTACTAATTTTAAGTTTTTAGTAATTTTATTGACACCGGTGCAAGTCCACTAGTGACATATAATATGGCAATATCTCTATGTTGGAAATTATTAGATAATATAGTGCCTATGTTATCCAATTTCAATATCCTGCGGATTAAAAATAACGAAGAATAGTCTCTTTTTATCATCGATTACCAGCATTTTTTATTTTCACAAAAAATTCAAGCCTGCAAAAACATTTTTATTTTTACTTCATTGTCCTATGGAGCCGAAAAATGCCGCAAATATACTGAATTAATAATATTTTGAAATAATTAATTTTATTTTTTAATCAGTTTAATGTTTAATTTTTATATGTTTATATAGTTCATACGAAATCAAATTAAAAAACATACAAAATTATGAACACGTAACATATTATTAATACATAAATAGACTTTGAATACATATTTATAGATTAATAATATTTACCCATTTATATTTAAATTTATACAAATAATTAAATATTAAATAATCAAAAATTAATTTTGTTGTTGCTACTATTGCACCGGTGCGGCGGTCCAAGCAACACTATATCTGACAACACATTCACACCATTTTAGTATGAGAAATGCAGTCCCATGTCTAATTGGACTTGCAATTTTACAAATATATATATAATAATAGAAATTTCAGTTTGTATGTGAGTAGAGCATATGTTTTTGGAAAAGTACCCGAGTTTGTTAAATTACAAAACTATGACCCAACACACTTTTTGTCTTTACATAAACACTTTTAAACACTTTAAACTATGCTCCAAAAACTGTTTATGTTACATAAATATTTTTTGTCTTTACATAAATACTTTCAGGGCATAGTTTTGTAATTTAACAAATTCGGGTACTTTTCCAAAAACACATGCTCTACCGAGCATACAAACTGAAGTTTCCCTATATATATATATATATTTTATTATTATTATTTTTTTTTTATTTTTTTTTTGTGTTAGACTTAGCTTAACAAACATAGCCTAACAATATTCAAAATATTACATAATAATAAAACTGGTGCAGGGCTATTCGACAATTTTTAAATCAAAATTGAATATTTATTTTGAGAATAATATTGTATTTATCCATTATTTTTAAATTAAAAGATCATTGTTAATAAAAAAAAACAAGTAAAATATTATTAAAATAAAGCTATCTTCAAAGTTTGATGAAATAGGTCAGGAGTAAAATTTCATTAACAATCCAGCACGTGAAGAAGTTCTCTGTCGCTTTTTGGAAGTTATCTGCACAAACCCGGATTCGGGCAGGCGACAGAAATTGGCGATTTCTAAATTCGGGCTCGGCAACCCAAGCCTGGAAGAAACTTGGTTCTGCTCGATGCCCGGGTCTAAATACATTCACAATAAAAGTATAATCCGTCAATGCTAAGACGAAAAGTGAATCAAAAAGGGTTTACACATGATGCAAATTCAAATACTGATCTTCAAAATTTTGGGTCAAGTCACATAAATAACACTGTAAGGAAAAACAATTATAATTGAAGTTCATTGTTTCAAAATTCCGACTTTTCACAGGATACCTATACTGTGTAACAATTATACTCTGTATCGGCGGGAGTAGTTTAGAAACCAAACATGCCGAGCTCACTGGCTCGCTCTTTCTCGAAGGTCTCAAAGTACTGGTAGATGATAGTGACGGCGAGGAGGATTCCGGTGCCGGAGCCAATGGCACCCATGAAATCTGCCAACACTGTTAGGGCGCCGATACAAACGCCTCCAAAGGCTGCGGCGGTGGGGATGTATCGGTTCAGCTCCTTCTGCAGATTCGACTCTCGGTGTCCCGGCATCACCATTTGTTGCTCCTAAACATCACCGAAAACAAATACATAAATATCCAGTTGGTATAGGGTAATTATCAGCCTTGTCCCCTGAAATGTTTTGACACAATTTCTCTAAACAATTTATTTTCTAATTGTTAATAGACAATAGTTAATTCTAAGATCATCATAAATGTACTAGTATGTGCCTTTTTATGTGTTTTAAATTTTGACAAGTTCCGGTATATGTATCCACCAAGGGACTTGTATTGATATATATTAAATGATAACATTCAACACGCGATTCAGTCTTTAATTACTTTCTTTGTAAATGATTTTTTACATTCCACAAGAATTTGCCAAATCTAGAATCTCGACGCTACCATACTAAAAATATATTCCTTGCGCAAAATCAGAACAAGGCTCAACAATTCCGAATCGAAAGAAGCACAGAGACATGAATTAGATGGAATTTGTACCTTGAGTTGCTTGGCGACATCCCTAGCAGAGGACCCTGAAACTTCAATCCACGTTTTTGAGAAAAGCGCACAAGCTGACAGCATAAACACGAGATAGAACAGTGCATGGAAGGGATTGGCTGCCATATCAGCTAAGCTGCAAATTACGTAGACAATCTCGATTTCAGTATCGCATTTTCTCAAAACACAAAGGTACAAGCGTTTCTTAGCAAAAAAAATAAAAAACAGATGATAAAGGAATACGGTTTTATTACCTTGATGGCGCAGTGATATAATAGGCAAGACCACCCACCGGGATATACTGACCACCTGAATATTCAGACTCCTTCCAGATACCCAAGAGATTCACAAGAAAATTTCCACCGTATCTCCTGTATAGTAACTGTACATGAACAACAAAACTGATCAGAACGAGAAAACCGTAACAACTAATGCCCTAATGCTCAAAACAAGAGTAATGCTGTACCTGGGAAATGAAGTACAGATTGGTCACGAGAGCAGACTGGAGAATGATGGGCATGTTTGAGGTGTAGAAAAGCTTGATCGGATACGATCCTTGCTGTCCACGAGCATTCTTTGACCGCACAGGAAGGACGACACGGAATCCTTGGAAGTAGATCACGATCAAGAAGATCAAAACCGTGGCAAGCAGATTTGTGACGTTTGGAAGATTCTGCCGATAAAAGGCCTCACGAAGTGCTCGAACCTTGTCTGTTCGGGTGATCAGAAGATGGAACAGAGCGATCACAGCACCCTCAAATTCAGCTCCACGGCCACTGTTGATGGTGGTAGGGCTGAAAGCTTTCCAGATAATGCTTTCACTGAGAAACAAATTACGCATTAGACCTTAAAAACATCGAATCATATTATAAGACAGGGAGATTAAGAGGAGCACAAAGCTCACCAGATATTGGTTGCTATGAAAAGCGAAATTCCGGAGCCTAGACCATATCCTTTCTGAAGAAGCTCATCCAAGCACATGACAATAATTCCAGCAAAAAAGAGCTGAATGATGATAAGAATAGCATTTCCAACTCCGAGTTGGTCAACGCTACCGTACATCCCAGACACAACGTAAGCAACTGCCTCGCCGATTGCTATCAAGATACCCAACAACTTCTGTGCTCCACTCCTGGAAGAATTAATAAAACACGACATACAATTAGAACCCACCATTAATAAACTGAAAACCTCAAAAAATGTTCCCTAATAAAATCGTCCCAAAATAGCATTAATATGGACTTATACTGAATTGAGTAATCGATTCCGGAAAATACATACAAGAGCGAACGATCCTCGCGAACGTTGTTGTCGACTTCGATAATCTTAGACCCGGCAAGAAGCTGCATCACCATTCCAGAAGTCACGATCGGAGTGATTCCGAGCTCCATAACAGTCCCGCGGTTGGAAGCGAGGATGACACGCATCCAATAGAACGGATCCGCCCCGGTCGTGGAGTGTATGCCATAGAGAGGAAGCTGACTGCACACCAAGAAGATGAAGAGAGCGATCACGGTGTATATGACCTTCTCTCTGAACGGAATCTTTCGGTCGGCGCTCTGCACTTCCGGCAGAAACGCCAGAAATGGCCTCACCAAGTGGAGGACCCGAAACCCGCCTCCCATCTTCTGCTTCCTCAACTAAGCCAACCCCACCTGAACAATCCAAATCAATTTTCAACCATTCAGCTCATCGATTTCTCTAATTTGGCTAGAATTTCAATTTCGACACTGATTTCCCATCACAATTTTCCCACGGATAATGAGCATTGAAGATTAAAAAGAGATAAGCATCAATTTTGCCCGGAAACGAAGCAGAAATGGAAGCAGATTCAGATTCTTACAAGGTCAATGGTCTCTAACGTAGCTCGCAGATCTCATCAAAGAAGCTAAGCTTGGATTGGGAAGCTGATGATGTTCGTGGAGAACGCTGGTTAATAGCGTTGGAAAATAATATTAGATAAATAGGGTCGTGCGTGATTGTATTTGTGCGTCGTGTTTCTGTGTGCGTGATGCAACCAATGGTGTTTCGACACGTGGCGCAGCTCGAGATGTGAATGGCGGACGGCCCATTTGACCGGATTGGTGTTCTTTGTTTTATTCACACTCGTTCTTTGCAATTGGTTTTTTTGACCCACTTGTTTCGATTTTCGTAGATATATATAATAAAATTATTATTTATCTTGACTACTTCTTTTTCTTTGTCAATATCGTGTACGAATGGTAGCTAAATATCATTTAATATAATAATTGATATTGCTTTCTTGATATACATAATATGAGCAGAAGTCAACCGAACTCGACCTAAAAAAGTCAACCCGAGACCGGTCTAAAAAAAGTCAACCGAGCCCGATCCAAAAAGTCAACACAAACTTAGGTAAAAAGAGTCAACACAAGACCGACGGAGAAAGTCAACCCGAGCCCGGGTCAAGAAACTCATGCATATTAATGGTATAAATATGCTACTTATTTATGCGTGTTTTTTGTAAATAAATATTAATTTGCAAGCAACTTTAACGCAAGTTGAGGTAGCTCAGGTGGTAGTCCTTTGAATTGCAAGGGGAGGGCAAGGTTTGATTACTACCCACGCCAAATATTTTACAAATGTTTGATGACGCGCTGACATGGCGGAGAGAGGAATGTTGGGTGACTCGTCGCTTACGTGGCAGCCACGTGGACACGAATCTGACAAACTAGCGGAAGCTAGTTAAAGAGGAATGTTGGGTGACTCGTCGCTTACGTGGCAGCCACGTGGACACGAATCTGACAAACTAGCGGAAGCTAGTTAAATATGGACGGAAATTCAACTTTTGGTATTTATAACACTATTAAATGGGGTTGGGGTTATGCCGCCCCAGTTGACCTAAGGTTGAGGACTTATTCCGCTATTATCCCAAAAACTATTAGCATTTTGTCCGACTAATAAAAAATTAACTTTAGTTTTTCAAATACTTTTAATATTTGTGTCGCGAATAACTTGATTGGTACTCGGTGGTAAACTAGAACCTCTTGTAATTGTTGCCCGTAAAACAATAACCAGGGTAATTTTCGTTAGAATTCACAAATTGACGGGAATTGTTGCCTAGTGTAAGGGAAAATGTACCCTATATTATGAATTAATGGGCATTTCGTCCGATTTTCATATTGATATTTTGATGTCCTAAGTCTAACGGGCAAGTGATGTGTAATACTTATTAGAATTCAAAAGTTTGGAGGCAAAATTGTCATGAAAAACAGTTTCAATAGAGGCAAGAGACTTGCAAGCAGTTTGAATGTATGACAAAATCAAATGTAGAAGAATTACCCAATAGAATAACCCAAACTATTAAGCTACTCTGCTCTTCTTCTTAGCTTTCAACTTCACAGGAGCTTCTTCTCATTCACTTTTCCACTCAATTTCTCCATTTTTCGCTTCAGCTTGGCTTCTTCGCCGGCCGACGACTTCTTCCTCTTCTTCACGCTCAATTCCCCGTCGCCACTCTCTCTGGGGGCCTCGGTTTCATCTTCCTCGATTTTGTTTTCGCCAACATCCATATACCGGACCTCGTGAATCCTTCCCTTAGACGCTGACATCTTCGCCGGCTTCTCCTCGCCATTACCCTCCTTCGCCGCCTCCAATTCAACGCCCACAACCCTTTCGATCTTCAACCTTGAATCCGGAAGCGCCTGGTACAAAGGAAGCGACAGCGATTCGAGCAATTTCAGGTGGAAAGACCTGACATTTAACCACTTTCTCGGCACAACCTCAGCGATTCCCTCGATCGCCGCAGCTACATTGTCGGCGATCTCCTCGGCCGACATCGAAACCCTAGCGACACGCACGACGCTGCAAGTCCCGGTACTCAGGAAGAGCCGCACGGAGCTGCACGCCTTCTCGATCTGCTCCCTCCAATTCTGGTGCGTCAAATCAACCGGCACCGGAATCTTCTTCGTCGTGAAGAACTTTTTCCCGATGAGCTTTGGAAGCAGCGGCGCGATCCGCCGGTCGACGAAGAAGGCGTCGAAGGAATCGCAGAGCTTGCGCTTAGCCTCGAAGGGCTTGTAGTCGGTCCTGAGCTTGGAGAGCTTGATGACCTTCGAGACCGGGACCCCATCGGCCTTGATCTTCGCCGCCGCGGCTTCCTTGGTGAGGCCGGACTTGGAACGGTCGTCGAGGAGGAGGCAGGTCTCGGCGGAGTCGGCGGCGAAGAGCGGGTTCGGGACGGCGATCTTGAACGAGTTGACTCGGCCCTGGGCGGGGATTTTCTTGAGGGTGAGGACGAGGTAGACGAACTCGTCTTCGGCGATGAGCTGGGGTTTCTGGTTCGCGGACTTGGAGGAGTTCCATTTGAGGAGCGCCTTCACGGCGCGTTGCACGGTGGCGGGGCTGACTCGGGAGGTCGGATCCGCCATGGGAGAAAACTCCGTTGGATTGGAGCTAGGGTTTTGAGAGAGAGAGGTGCTTTTGGGGGTTTAGGTGGTAAAAGTACCTAAATTTGAAGGGTTTTTGAACAACAGCTAAAGGTGAGAAAGCTTTCTTGTCTTTTCTGTTTCACAAAACGACAATTAGTTTATGCTCACCAGCAGCGAAAAAGAGAACGATTTTTGAATCCAACTTTTATTGTCGTTTTCTATTTCAAAAAATGACAGTTAGCTTATTTGAAATTTGAATACATTTTTTAACAGATAAAGATCCAAAATGTTGCAGTTTTTAGGGAAATCAGAGTAAGAAAGGAAAAAAAAAATCTTCTTTAGTATTTTTCTTTTTTAGATAAAAAATAGTTCTTTTCATCTTAACCTTTTTAAAAAACGAATAAGTTCCACGTTTTATTCCGTGTCTACTGTGCAGTAAAACGACACGTAGTTTGATTATATAAAAGCGATTCCGTACCATGAGGACAGTGGGGCCCACATGGGAGGTGATCTTCTGTTTGTGGGACTCACCGGATAAAAACGTCGCTGAGAGTGATCAATGATGAGCCAGAATCCCACTTGCGGGTCCACGGACCATGCACCCTAATTCTTTGTTCTCGAACGAGTATAAATTATCGTCTATTATCTATATTTCTAAACACAAAGTAAAAAAAAACACACACACACACAGAAAAACGACAACAATTTTATATATTTTAGAAATACTGCAATTTTACAATAAAATATATTTTTTTTATATCATTATGTGATCCATATATATTTTGAATAACAAATCATATATATAGGTTTACTTTGTGAGCATAGATCGTTTGAGATGCTAAATTTCATATGATATGTATACTATATATATATTTACTTATATTTTGTGTTTGTTTGTTTTATATTCACTTTTTCAACGTTACAGACGTATTTCACTTTGCAATATCAGTGCGTTTAATATCCTAAACCTAAGCAAAATAAGCCATTGTTTTTCAATTTTTATTCAAGCTATTTCGAATTTTAAATATTGCAAATGATTTTAATAAGGATGAAAATCAAGAGATTATTTGATGAAAACTATTTTACTTGTAGACATGTGATTATATGTTATTATCTTTAAAATAAACTAAATTTCACATAATTAAAGTGTTGTGATACTATTTTCTGGTGACGTTCCGGTCAAACTCCATTTTATTCGGCGACCAAATTTTTTGGAATATATTTAGGGTAACAGAGTTTTAGTTATAAATTTAGCTATTTGAACTTTTGAACATAGTTTTAGTGAAATAAATTGATTATTGGATTATTGATCAAATTGTAAACTGGATTATTGTTACTAACTTGGTAATTGTAGTTTGTTAATTCAAATTGTTAGTAATTGGATATTTGGATTGCACTTGATTGATTCATTGGAAGGTACGATATGATTCACTGGATTTTTTTTTCTTTCTGGCTCCTTCCATAATTACAGATCTATAAATCTTCTTGAAAATGATTTTTTTTTTAGCCAAGACTTGCTTGGTATTCTATTTATTTTGACTCAGTTAATTCTTAATACGTTTTCTTCTAAACTTATTTTGTTTCTTTGACCAATTTCAATTTCAATGTAATAGTACAAGAATTAAGAGCCAAATGACACTATTCTTAGACAAAAAAAAAGAAAAGAAAAAGAGAGCAATATTCATAATCTGATATAAATATATATAATATATATTAATATATATATATATGTATGTCTTCGTTGAATATTAAACTAATAATTAAAAAATAAAAGCAGTGCAATACAACGAGAGAAAGATATGATGATGCAAATATGAACTACGCCTCACAATATATATGTTTATTATAAATAACTATATGCTTGTATTCTAAATTAAACAAGTCCACATATATATACATACATATTAATATATATATATATGATTATATATTAACCTTCGAACAGACATGATCAATAGAGTTATTTTATCATGTATATATGTGTGTATATTCGAAGACAGATTGCAACGTCTAGTTGCCAACTCCAGGACTTGGAACAGACTGCGACAATGATCTCACCCCCTCTGCGAAACCAAAAGCTCTCTCACGTTTCCCCGTCATCTTCGCCACTGCGACGTCGTCTTATTGCCCAGCTGAAAACGCCTTCAAAACCGAAGTATGGTCCTTAGGAATATGATCACCTGGTTGCAATGATGAAGCAAGAACGACGTCGGTTCTCTTTTCCGCTCTCCCGTGCCTCGCGGCTCCCGACGACAGCACGTGCAAGACGAGAACAATGGAAACGAGTAACAACGCTGCAAAGCACGTGCGAGGCATATTGGTGTCAAGGGGTGTATGACTCGAAGAACTCTAGTCTACACTGAGATGAGTATACGCAAATAAAATGAGCTATTTTTAGTCGCATTTATAGAGAGAGGGAGAGATAAAAGGATAATATATATATATATTATTTAGTCAAAATAAATTTTATATATGGGGTTAGGTATAATAAAACTAAGAGGACGGCTTGTCAAATTAAAAGGCACGAGACAGTCGTATCGTATTGTCTCCAAATACATTGGACGTGTAAAACTCATCGGCTTTGAGTTTGACCATGTACTCTTGTCTTGTGTTTTTCTTCTCTTCAACATGTTTTGCGAAATTATTTCCTCGTACAGTGCTCAATAGTGGAACCACTACATGTATATGTTGTTTGCGTGCAAGAATAAACAATTGCGCACACTAGTGTCCAAATAAATATATATATATATATTCATACTATAATTAGAATCGGGAGCCCATAACGAAACGACATATACGGCAAAAACGACAAGTCGATCGATTATATTGCATTTGAGTGACTATATGTACTATACTATATATATTGAGTGATCATCACTACATGTATGTATACGTATTGGTGGGTTTTGGGTGCGCTGTTAAGTCACTAATTGCTTCTTATGCTTCTAGTAACCCTCGTAACTTCAACATTGGGAAGGGCACAATATCATGCTTTTTATTAGGATTATCTAGCGACAAAGTAATTAAATTGTTTGGAAACCGGCATGCATAGAGCTAATCAAGTTCACTTTTTTAGCGCATCGGTGTATCCTATTCACTTTTCTGTTATTTTTTTTTATTTCCGTCGAAGATGACATCAACCGCACTGTTAGGAGATGAATTGAGAATTCGAAAGTCAAGTTCACCTTTTTTTAGCGGATCGGTATACCCTATCCAATTTTTTGATAGTTTTTTCACTATTTCCATCGCTGATGACGTCAATCGCAATGTTATTGAAGAGGTGAATTGAGAATTCGAGAGAAAAAATGACAAGAAAAATAAGAATGTGTGTTGTTGATGTTCTAAAAATATGTGTTTACATCCCGGTTTATTTTGATGTTGGTGAGTTTTTTTTTTTATTATTTGTTGTTGAAATCATCACTTGCGGAAATAGTAAAACAACTAATGAAAAAGTGAAGGAGGTTTATCGATCCGTCAAAAATGGTCAATGTGAATATTTTTGCCATATTTTTTTTTAAGTTGACTCTAAATCGCTTCTTTTTTAAACAACCTAGATATTTTTGCCTTTTTATTACTTAGTAGATACTTGAGGAACACGTATGCCCCATTATAAAGCTCGTGAAAGAATACATTTTCGCACATTTTAAATTATAGAACAAAACTCTAAAAAGAAAAGAGAATGAAAAAATATCCCAATTTTAAATAAATATTAAAGATATCTGAAAGTTCGAACATTTTATCATTGAACTAGGGCGTCTTTGTCCAGAAAATTTTACGAATTCTCCTCCGAATGCAAATTGCATAATTTTTATTTTTTTTAATCACTCGAGAATATCAAGAAATAAATTATACAAAATAAAAAAAATAACCATTCATTTTAGGGTTAATTGCGGCAAAAATACCCAACCTTTGTCAATATTCTCCGATAGGTACCCAACCTCAATAAACGTAGGCAAAAATACCCAACGGCACATTTTTGTCGCCGACCAACTAACGTCGTTAGACGATGCCTACGTGGCCGTTAGGCTGTCTCATGTGGAATGCCACGTGGCCAAAGGTTGGGTACTTTTGCCGCGACGTGGCCAAAGGTTGGGTACTTTTTCCACCGCGTGGTCAAAGGTTGGGTACTTTTGTCGCCACATGGCCAAAGGTTGGGTACTTTTTCCGCCACGTGACCAAAAGTTAGGTACTTTTGCCGACACGTGGCATTTAAAAAAATATTTTTAATTTTTTTTTTCTTTCCCGTTAGCCAATATATTTGTATTCTTTTACGTATATCAAACATGATCAACTAATTTCATAAAATATGTACTTATAAAAAAATTATGTTAGTTTTTTAAATAATCAAATAACTACTTAAATTTATTAGTTTTAATTTATTTAAAAAGAAATCTTTCCCGTGGCACATATTTTTATTTTTTTTCATATGTTAAATATAATAAAATAATTTTATAAAATATGTTTTTATAAGAAAAATTTTTTTCTTACAGGAATAATTTATAATTTTTGAATAGATTATATTAAAATTTTGAAACTAAAACATTATTGTATATAATAACACAGGCATTTTAATATTAAAATTAAGGCATGATATGATTTTTGAAGACATATAACATATATGAAACTAAGGCATGATTGAAACAAATAATTGTATCAAATCCGGTTCAAGCTCAATTTAAACCGAAAGTTTGGTGATTGGTCAAAATTATGTTTAACCTTATTATTTTTGTGTTAAAGTGAAAATAATAAAAATAACATTTTTTAGTTTTTCTTTAACATATTTTTTTATAAGTACATCTTTTATAAAATTATTTGATCATGTTTGATATACGTTAAAAAAAAACATATTGGCTAACGGGAAAGAAAAAATTATAAAATAATTGTTTTTTTTAATGCCATGTGGCGACAAAAGTACCCAACCTTTGGCCACGCGGTGGAAAAGTACCCAAACTTTGGCCACGTGGCGGCAAAAGTACCCCAACCTTTGGCCACGTGGCATTCCACATGAGACAGCCTAACGGCCACGTAGGCATCGTCTAACGACGTTAGTTGGTCGGCGACAAAAATGTGACGTTGGGTATTTTTGCCTACGTTTATTGAGGTTGGGTACCTATCAGAGAATATTGGCAAAAGTTGGGTATTTTTGCCGCAATAAACCCTTCATTTTAATTATTTGAGCGCAAGTGAGATTAGCCAAAAGCAACAAGATTACGAACGAGAAAGAAAATTCATAAAAGAAACAGAAGAATAAGAAATAGAGGAGTTAAAGGGTTTTTTTTTTTCTCAAAAAAAATAATAATAAAGCAAGATATAAATTAACTGGTTTTTTAGAGCAATTAATAAATAAGTTGGGTTATACTTTATTATTTTATTATAAATTGTAAAAAATGCTTATTATGTGTCAAAAGTTTACTTTACATAAAATTAGTTAAATATATTAAGATATGACATAAAATTGACGTGAAATACGAATTACCCCTTTAATTAAAAGGTTCACTCGATGTATACTCGAACATTGACATATTTTATTTTTTTCGCCACAATTTTGGGAAATAAAAAAGAAAAGGCAATGGACAATAAATACAAAAAAGCGATGACAGTATGGTCGGCACCAAATTCCACGGATAATCATACTCGAAATAAATGAAGTACTGAAATTCAAAGGCAATATTAATTTGAAAAATTAGCTACTTACTCCTATTTTTTTGCATGGTATTATTACAATTACATGCATAAAAAATTCAGACTAAACATTTGTTTGTGTTAATCATTTGAGATTCAAAGACAGCATAAATTAATTGCAAGTTTTGCTCATCCGAGGCAAGATGTGCACCGCCACAAGCGGCAGTTGAAGCGGCGGCTCGACGATGGAAACCTTCGGCAGCCGAGCTGCCACGTCGACCATCACAATCCTCTTACCTCCCCCACAAACTGCACAGACCCTCCCCCTCGCCGCCGTCATTTGCTCCGCCCCCTCTAATTCCGGCGCTTTCACTATATCTTGCCATATATTATCCCCTCCGATATACCTGTTGAATATTAAATTATCAATTATTTTTATGTTCAAATTATCTAATAATTATAAAAAGTGTCGAGTTATATAATATATATAGAATAAATGTTTATTGAAAGTCTTAAGTTTGTGTTTGTGTTCTTATGTAAATTTTTTGTTTAGTAAATAGATTAATAAATTATTTTATTTGGCACTTTTATCTTTATATTTGTTATTTTTGTCTTTATATATATATATATATATATATATATATATTCCCGGTTAAGCTTTTACCTTGTATTTTTGTTACTTTTTTTTACCCTATCAGCGCCACGAGAACTTGATTGAAAGACTATATATGTGTAAAAAAATATATATAAAAAAAGTAAGAGACTATTACATAATGAAAAAAATACAAAAAAGAGTTTCATAAAAATGAAAATACAAAGTTTAGGTATTTAATTAGGATATCCAATAATACGTTTGTCCAATTAACATATCAACGTTATTCTATTTAACATGTACCATTCTTTCACAGAAGATAACAGACTACTAGCTAGGATTAAAATCATAATTCTGTAAGTGTAAGACTTACACTTATTTTCAAATGATATTAATTAATCATAATTGAATAATAATTTTAATTTAACATTATAAAAGCTCTCTATACATTTTTTATATAATTCAATTTTGAACTATAATTAACCCAATAATTAATACCTGCTAAGAACTCCTCTCCTTTCGTCTACCGTATACAGAATCCCCTCACCGGCTCTTGTGACGGGCCCGTTCCACCCCGATAGCATCCCCGCTGGCATCGCCGACCAACCGTCACTCGCCATGTTGTACACTGCCCCTTCCTTCGCTCCCCCACCTTTCACGTTCACCATGCAGAGGTTCCCCTCGAATTCCACTGCCTCCACAGCCTCCCGGCAGAACCTCCCGTCCCTCAATGCCGCGAGCTTCTCCCACACCCCGTCGCTTCCAACCCTCCACCGCTCCACCGACCGAGCCACGTCTCTCTTATACCCCTTCCCGACACCGCTCGCCACATACACCGAATCCCCCGCGACGCCGGCTGCGCACCACCGCCGCGGTTCTGGCAGCATGGGCCCGTGCTTCCACTGCCGCTGCGCCGGGTCAAACACGAGCGGGGACGGGAGCGCAGGGACAAGGCCGTGGCCGGTGGCGGCAAGGAGGGCGAGCTGGCCGGCTACAGCGAGGGACTGTATGGGGAGCTTCCGGGCGAGGAAGGACGGGTGGCGGCGGAAGGGCGGGTCGCAGGGTGCCGGAGGGAGGGGCTGCCACGTGTCCGAGAAGGGGTCCAGCGAGAATATCTGTATGGATGGATGAGTAGGGCTTGGAGAGGAGAGGAGTGCGTAGAGGGAGAGGAATGGAGGGAAGGAGTTCGAGTAGAGTAGGCGACGCCATGAACGAGTGACTGAGTAGAGCTCTCTAGGGTTTGCTCTGGAAAGGCAGAGGCGAGCGATGTGGTTGGGCAAACCTGGCAAGAGATCGCTATCGTCTTGAGGCTTGTGGCGTTTTGTTTTGGATTCCATGTGTGGAATGTGAAATCTTCGTACAAGGTATCTGCAGTGAAATGTATATATACAGAGTCTTGGTATTTTTATACGTAGTTTTATATTATGGCTTTTTATTAACAAATATTTATAAATGAAGACACGTAATATATGTTGCGGCCTTTACAATTTAATAAGAACTTTGGCTGGAAATAAGCAAGCAAACAAACATGTATAGCTAAAAGTTAAGCATATTTATAGTAAAAATAAGAAGGTAAAAAGAAAAGAGTAAGGTAAAACCAAGCTTTAAAATCAAGTATTCATATCTCTTATTCTTCTTCTTTTTTATCACATGAATTCATTTTGTTCTCGCAGTCTCTGGCGATTTTACGTAATAAGCGAGCAGGCAGCAAATCAAAACTAGTAGATTTCTTTTGTTTTTGTATAGCTTAGTTTTAATATTTCAAAAGAATCAATAATTATTTTTAAATTATACAATAAGAGCGAAGAGCGCATATTTGGTTTCCAATAAGTAAACAGTTACATTTACCCTTTTATTGCCTTGAAAAAGTAGGGTTTGGATCATTACTCAGCAATACGACAAACACTGAAAGCTTACATCGATGCCCTTTTTCCATGCATATTTCTTTCCAAAACGTCATGCCTTTCTCTCGAGCTTTCGACATATTTCTATTGGACTTGACTGGTCTTAAGTTTTCTATATTCTTTTTTAAAAAAATTATACTGGTGGACCGACACTATACGAGTATAAATATTGAACAAACATTATTAATTTGATATAAGTGTTATAATCGAAAGACATACATCGTAATCTTCTAAATGATGTTCATGACAAAAAAAAATTATTATAAATTATACCGTAATTATTTGAAAATTTTAAAATAAATTACTTGAATAATAAGTTTTCTTGCTATATTCAATTCAAAGAGACTCTTGACATTCAATTCCTTGACATTAGCAAATAAAATGAGATGGTAAAAAAAAAACTCATCATAGATGAAATTTTTATTTAAAAATATTCTCTAAAAATTGAAATCCTCGATCCTTTGATTATATTAAGCCAAAAAAATCCTCTTTTTCTTAAAATAAGAGCTCCTATCCCCTGTATAACGCATCATGTCACTTTGTAGTTTCTCTTTCTATAATATATAAAAAAAGAGAAACTACAAAGCGCGGTGGTAAAAAACATAGATTAAAAATTTAGATTAATTTACTAATAGATATCTAATAACTGAACGTTAATGCAGAGTCAAAGTCCTCCGGCTCCGGATAAAGTTTTTTTTTTTCTATATAAATAATAGGGTAAACTGCGGCTAATGTACCCAATGTTTGATTTTCTGCGGATTATATACCCAATGTTTATTTTTGGCGGCTAATGTACCCAATGTTTGATCCGTTAGATATTTTTGGGTTTTCCGTCAGTTGACCGTTAGAGAGTTATATGTACACTTTTCGTATTTTTGACATAACTCACTCATTTTTTGTCCAAATTTTATGCATGACCTATGGTTCGAAAGATAAGAGATAGATCTACAACTTTAATGTTTTAAGTTTTGTAAAATCAGTTTTAAAAAAATACGAAATTTCAAGTACAACGTAAAACTGGACATTAGTTTAATGCAAAATATTTGTTTCGAGCAAATTTTAATATACTTAATGACTTTTTATGATGAAACGTAAAAGAAAAAAGTTGTAGATAAATGTTTTATCTTTCCAACGGGTGTTTATTTATAAATTTTTGACAAAAAATGAGTGAGTTATGCCAAAAATATAAAAGATGTGATGTGAAATAATATTTCATATTTTTGGCATAACTCACTCGTTTTTTATCCAAAATTTATAAATAAATACCCGTTGGAAAGATAAAACATTTATCTACAACTTTTTGCTTTTACGTTTCATCATAAAAAGTCATTAAGTATATTAAAATTTGCTCGAAACAAATATTTTGCATTAAACTAATGTCCAGTTTTACGTTGTACTTGAAATTTCGTATTTTTTTAAAACTGATTTTACAAAACTTAAAACATTAAAGTTGTAGATCTATCTCTTATCTTTCCAACCATAGGTCATGCATAAAATTTGGACAAAAAATGAGTGAGTTATGTCAAAAATACGAAAAGTGTACATATAACTCTTTAACGGTCAACTGACGGAAAACCCAAAAATATCTAACGGATCAAACATTGGGTACATTAGCCGCCAAAAATAAACATTGGGTATATAATCCGCAAAAAATCAAACATTGGGTACATTAGCCGCAGTTTACCCTAAATAATAATAAAAGTACTCCAGTAATCTAGAAGGTTAGATCAACGATCCAATGAGTCGGATAAACTTTTTTAAAAAATAAATACATAAGCATAGTATTACAACTCTAATTATAGTTGTGAAGTAGGCTACGGTGTGAATGTATAGAAGCTGGCTCACACGCAAGACGAGAGGGAAAAAAGTGGTCGTTGTCATGTTCTTCTATTAGGGTTCGAGAAGCTTTTTTTTTAATAGTTGAAGTAAATATGACGTGCTTGACTGTGCATTGGAACTCAGAGGACTGATGTCACGTTACTTAAAAGTTTTATTTATTCAATTTGGATTTGGTGGAGCTTCATTAGGATTATATCTATTTTAAACTATGATAATGAAACGGTTTACAAATAATCTTTGCGAGAGAAAAAAATTTGTATCCATACACCACGAGTGTTTTGACCACTTATAGTAGTTTATCGAAACATACATTATTTTGGTGTTATAATAAAAACATACTACCTATGAAATTTAGAACACTATATTATATCTAGGATCTGTGAATATATATTACCTAGTTTTTAACAAAGTAATTTCTTATATCAATAATGTATATAAGAAAAAAAAAATCTCATCTACATATATGTCTAATTAAATATGAGGCGAACACTCTCCTATATAAATTGTTGAACTAACTTAGTTCTGATAGGATAAATATAGACATTTCTATCACATAGAATCCATTAAGTTCTAAAATAAGTGTTCAATAAACGAATTCGAACTTAAAAACCAACCAAAGAGTTTGAATTTCAAGAAAAACAGAGCACTCGATTATCTTCCTAGTGATAAACATAAAATATATATTTTTTTATCAGTTTAAATCTAATTAAGAATTTTTCTTCAAAAAGAATAATCGCATGAAGTAAAAGTTACCTAAGATTGAGTTGGCCCTCGCCTAAGGAACCGAGATAAAACGATGAGAGGAAGCCAAGCTAGCTACGAGTCACTTACAATGTTAGGCCATGTTAGGAAATTTTATTGTATGTAACGAAATTTCATAAAATTAATAATCTTGATAAAATAATGTAAAAAAGTCTCGATTTTAGTCTCGGCTCTAACTAACAATGTTAAGCCAACATTTTTAACGAAATTTTTATTTTGTACAAACTTATTAAAACATACATATTTTAGTATATTTTAATACACACAATGAGTAATTAAAAAAAAAAAAAAAAAACTTGTGGCAAAATGGGTATTTCGTACCAATTCTTTTGAAAAAATCTATTGGTCCCTAACAATTAAGTATTTAGAGGTTTTATGTCAAAATCCTATGATCGTAAATTACAAGTGAATCCGATAACACATTTTAATGTTTTCAAAATTGAGAGTGATATTAGGCGTTCTAAATTTAAGAAACGGAATCAGTTCTTTTGGAAATCAAGTTTTAGTCAAATCCTAAGAAAAGGAAAAAAAATAACAAAAAAAAATCTAGATAAACGCTAGAAAATACTTTGGAACGTAAAAAAATAAGGGATAATAGCGGCAAAAGTGGCTAAAGTTAGGCCGAGTGTGCAAATAAGTGGTCAAAGCTCAACACTTGTGGAAATGACGTGGCAAACGGAGTTGACTTGAAATGGATGGAATTTGTACCGTCCACGGTTTAGTAAACTTTGGCTACTTATGCCGATATTAAATCAATTTAGCTACTTATTTGCACACTTACTATTATCCCTTTTTTTAACAAAAAAAAACTCCATCACTTAGCAGCAGTAGCACCCTCTAAAAAGAACGACCTTACTTGAACAGGATCTGTTCTATAGGCTCGTAACTCTGCTTCGTCGAATACAAAGCACCCTCTAAAAAGACATTTAAAGAGACATTTATATTCAACGGATTTTAACCCGTACTAATGAGAATTTGCTCTGCTCCTTAAAAGAAAAAAGTTGGCACCCTCTAAAAATTGTCTATTAACAGTCTCACACATTATTATTTAAGGTAAAGTGTGGTTAAAATACTTAATTTTCAAACAGTTTAAATTATATACCCAATAATTTTTTTACGGCTATAGTACTTAAAGTTGATTCGGTTAAGGAATTTGGTTTCCCCCGTCAAACTCCGTAAGTGGTGTCCTATGTGGACTTTCGGATATTGGATAAACTGCGGCTAAAATACCTAATGTTTCAAAAAATTTGAATTACATTTAAAGTTTGACTGCAATGTTATGTATTAAGATAGTCAAATGTAACAAAAACAATACGATTAGGTTTTTGTTTAAAGTTTGACTGTCAACCTTAAATTAACAATGTAATTTTTTATTCATGATTAGGTTTAGTCGGCAAATTCGCTTCTCCAAGCAAATTAATATACAATTGATAATTGATATCATGATCGTCTTTTGTGTAATGCTATGTTTAAAATTTCTCATAATAATATTTTTACCAGCAAATATAGCTTATACAAGCAAATTAAGAAATCAATTGATATTTTGATTAACTTTTGTGTTATTCCATGCATTTGGAATTCAAGTAATTATCACTAATCAAGTAAAGAAAAAAAATAAATTAAAAAAGTTAAATTTGCAATAAAAAAAGTTTGGGTATTTTTGCCGCTAACGGCCACATGGTGAAGGTTAACAGAAAAATTAATGTGTTCATGCCAAAGTCACAGTCAACGCACGTTGAGTATTTTTGCCGCCAATTTTTAAAATTGAGTACACGAGAGCAGGGACGGAACTGTGTATAATTGGGGGTGGCAATTGTCACCCCCACTCTCTTGATCCAATCACATTACTTTCAATTGGTTAGATAAAAAAAAGAAGTCATTCCTCATGAAAACTAAGCTATCGTGGAGCACAATAACTACAATTATAATGCTCTGGGGATAAATATTTAGCACAATCACTTATAACTAAATTGTTTCATAGAAAAATTTAAATGAACATCATTAATGCTCAGTATATATGCTCAGTATATGATGAAGATTGTATATAAACAACAAAGATTTAGTATAAAAATATTGGCTTTACGTAATAATATGCTATAGTATTATCATGCCATGTAATTTTTTCTTTTTCTAAATGATCAAATCATTAAATATTAAGATAACCTTATAAATTAATTAGACCGTTTATAAATTATTATTTTATTTTTCATTTATTAAAACTATTACAATGACTTCTTTTAAATATCGTCACCCCTATCTTAATTTCTGGTTCCGTCCCTGCACGGGAGGTATGTTGACCAACACTTGAGTATTTTTCCCGTAATTTTCCCTAAAGACTACATGTAGCTTATAGCAAGGTTCAAAATATCAAACTTGTCGATAAATCGCTTGCCGTCATCGACGGATTAATTGATAACTTACCGGATTATCGACGGAAACTAATAATACTGTAGCTTACTGGTTACCGTTACTTTTCGATGATTATCGACAGATTATCGACACTTATCGATGAAAAATCACTAAAATATTTTTAAGAATATATTTACCAAGTTTATAATGTTGATAAAACATTAAAAAAATCAAAATTAAAATCATTTCATACTCAAACATAGGTAAATAAAATATAGTCTCACCGTGACATATGTAAATACTCAATAAAATCATCAAAAAATGTAAAATTTCTTGAAAAGTACCATATTTAGGTTATTTTCATGATTTTTGCCGATTTTTGACAAAAATCATGAAAAAGTACTGGGATGACCGTCTTATCGATAATTACCGGAAAAACGGATAATCGAAGATTGTCTAAGATAATCGTGAAAAAGTCGGACCTTGAGTACCGTATCTCAATAAAGGTGTCGTTTGAGTCTCATAATTTTGGGCCACATGTACCCAACACAAACCGGGACGGTAAAATTATTTCAAAATAACCACAAACGTCTCATATTATTGATGAAATCACATGCCAAAGACGTTCACTGTGATTAATTCTGCGCGTCTTTCTTAAGAGGAGGCTCGCGGAGGGCTCGGAACTTGACGAGGAGCCTGTCCTTATCCGGCCAGGTCCCCGCGATGACCGGAAGCTCGGCGAAAGTGCGCCTCCAAGCCGAGAGAAGAGGCAGCTCTTGCGGATCGATGAGTGCGAGACCGAGGATCTCTTCGAAGACCGCAAGATAGTTGGCGAGCCAGCCGAGAGCAATGTCGACGAAACCGATGTGGTCGCCGCCGAAGAGCTTCTTGCCCTCAAGCTGCTCTTCGAGAAGCTTCAGATTCTGGATGGCTCTAGCGTGAGCCTCCTCTTGCTCTTTGCCCTGCTTCACGAACGCATCCCAAACGGATGGCAAAACCTGTGTGTGGCTCATCATCATAATTCTTATTATACGAGTAAATGTCACATTTATAATTAGTTTGCTTTTCCAAAATGGATTAGTAAATTGTTTTCTGCGTGGTACGGCATTCAAACAATTTTAGAATCATGTTGTTAATACCGAAAAATTGATCAACACTAAAGCGGCTCAAGTCTTGATTTTGGGCCGGGCCTTATGTCCGCTTAGCGGTTAAATCGGGCTTAAAATATGGTTCCCCGCCTTCTTTGATATGCTTAATGACATAAAAAAGACGGAATATGAATAATATATGATGCCGGACCTCGTCGTTTGTAACGAGACTGCCTACATACCCGTTTTAACGGGATCAGGTCATCACGTAGTTCAAAGTGAGTTGAAATTTTATGGCTCTAGAGAGCATTTGAGTATAATGTGTATAGTTCCGAGTTCGAATGGGATCAGATCCGTGTTTCTGAGTTTGAAGCTTCTATTTATAGAAGGGTCCAAGGGCTTCTGAGTAATTAAAAATAACTTTATTAGGCCCCTGGGCAATTAAGTAATTGTTATGAAAAAAGTAAACGCGCTCGTTTTTAGGGTGCTCATTTCTAGGGAGCCCATTTCTAAGACGCTAATTTCTAAGGAGTCCATTTTAGGAACTTCCATTTGAAGCCCGTCTATACTTTTTGGGCTTTTTATTATTTGGGCCCTATTTCTGGACTAGGCAAAAATACCCATGACACATGTCAAAAAATATTTAGCTCAATTAAACGAGTGAAGTGATTGATTGACTTTGGAGTCTACACTTTTACCTTGTTTCGTGTTACATCTGAAGTTCTTATTTATTTTAGTTATGTTGAAATTATAGCAGACGGAAAAACACTTAACCAAATAATGATATTTTTTTTTTCTTTTTTATAGTATTCATCAAATTAATGAAAAGCTAGACTGCTAGGAACCAAATAAATAAGTAAAAAGTTTCTCTAAACCGAAAACAAGCATAATTGAGTGAGAACTAAATTAAAAATGCAACAACAAATAACGTTAAATTGGGAACATATAACTAAATTAAATAAGCAAATAAAGATATGAATTAAAGATGAGAATCACCAAAATCGAGCGTACGTGATCTTTACGTTATTTCAAGGGACCTCCCATGTAACTCGACATCATTTAGTCAAAAAATTTCAATACGTTTTTCTAAGTCAAAAGTTTTTTATTTTATTTTTTATAATAAAGTTTTTAAAAAAATGAAAAATCACACATTTAAGATACATCTTAATTCTTTTAGAAACTAATATCAAGAAAATCATGTCTTGAGACTTTGTTTGTTTATCATATGTTAAGTGATTAACGGTAGCCTAAGGAGTTCAATTTGAAATTGAACATTAACGAGAACTCACGGAATTACATAAATCGCAACATTGATTTAACCCATGATAAAAAAAAAAAAAAAACGAACAAGATTAATTTTGCCGGTTCAAAGCAATCTCTGGTACCTTCTCGTCGCCAAACTTGGCCCAGAAGCGCGCGAGCGCTCGCTGGTGCGGATCCTGGGGAAGCAGAGGGTTGTGCTTCCACGTCTCGTCGACGTACTCGAGGATCACCAGCGACTCAGCAAGGGGCTTTCTGTTGTGCACGAGCACGGGTACCTTCTTGTGCACGGGGTTGAGCTCCAGAAGCGCGGGGCTCTTGTTTGTGAGATCTTCGAAGACGCTGTCGAAGTCGACGCCCTTGAGCTTCAGCGCCCACACGATCCGCAGAGGGAAAGGGCTCGACCATGTCCTGTACAGCTTCACTTCCTCACCCTGCATGATCAAATTAGCTCAAACTTCCTGTCTTTGTGTTTCCTCGTCAACGACTACTCATGTTTCAAGCTTTTGTTTCTTTATTATATATTGGTTTTGGAGTCGTGGAATTGTCCGTCACTTTTGACAAGTCAAGACAAACAAAGAGGTTGCCTTGTCGAATACGACATTGCATAACCACAAAATAGCCGATTAAGGGCAAATGTCGCTTAAGGTTTCTTTTTTTTCTGTATTTTAAAAGAAAAATAGTACAATCAAAAGTCCAAAAATAGACGACATTGCATAACCACTCGAAGTCACACTCTAAGAAAACACAAGCAATAGTCTCAATTTCGCGTTACATCAACGGAGCTATATAAACATGAAATGTCGTTGAAGACGCTATATAATAACTTTGTCAAAAATAATATCAAAAAACTCCCCATTTGTTACGCAATATTCTATAATTACAAAAAAATTAATTAACTACTCTCACATATAACTTAAAATCAAATAGTATACTCAAAAGTCGCTAAACACTCTAAAATATATTAAAACTAGAAGAAAGTTACATCTTTAATTACGAAAAAGTTTTTCTAAAAAGTTATATCTTTTTAATTATGAGAGTTGAATTGTGCAACGTGGAAAATAAATGAGTGAGACAAGATATGATACGAAAACTTGATATGTTCGAAATTTATCACCAATGTAATCGTTATTGTTCTCTAACACCGAAATACTTGGGTGAAACCGGGTCGGGTACCGGGTTTTTTTTTTTTTTTTGAGGTACCCGGTACCCAGATCCGAAAACCGGGTATCTAACATTGATACCCGGTACCCGAATTCCGGGTATATAATTTTTTATACTCGGAACCCGGTTTTTCAACTTGATTCGGGCTTATACCCGGATCCTTTTGTTTTTTAATTTTTTTTTAAATATATTATGTCAAAATAAACATTGACTCATAAATAAAAACATATATCCATTGTTTTAAAATTAGAATGCATAAAAAAACATAGTCTTAGGTTTTTTCTTCGTTCCGCGCATCAAGCATCATCAATTGTAGCTGAATCGTGGAATAATAAACAAGTATTACCAGTTTATATATGCATATAAACACGTATTACCAGTTTATATATGTATATAAATAAGTATTATCAGTTTATTCATTAACAAACTTCATATATATATGTTCACGGTTTATATAGTATGAATAGATAACCGTATATAGATGGACTTAAAAAAATTCCCTGAATCATGAAATAATAAACAAGTATTACCAGTTTATATATGTATTTAAACAAGTATTACCAAATTATACATTAACAAACTTCGTATATATGTTCACATTTATATACAGTATGAATATATAACCGAATATAGATGGATTAACTGTTAATATTAATCGAATGACAAGGTCAGAGTTTTGGAATCGCTTGTATTCTACAAAGGAGAGCTTCAAATTTTTCTGAATTCGGTATTCTCTAATTTTAGGGGGTTTTCAGTTTCAAATATAATTTCATTTAATATTAATATTAAAATTCAAATTTATTAGCGGAAGGAATCTCGTTAATTATAATTGGATATTACAATCAGAATGTATAAATGTGATAATTAAGGGTATATAAGTATTTATAGTCATTAACGTGGTTAATTGGGTATGAGTAAATATAAATAAAAAATTAGCTATTTAGCAAATATCAACTTTTTATTTGACTATTACGCTATAATGTCTTTTTTTATTATAAAAATAAGTAAATTTGGCCATTCTCACTACATCAAATTTGCTTCGTGGTATATGCTAATAAAGATAATGATTTAAGTAGAAAACATATATTTTAATAAGTGACATATTTTATTGATTATCAAGCTTGACTTTTCCGGATCGGATTAGGATGACTTTTTGGGGTTGGGCTTAAGTTGACTTTTTCAAACCGAGCTTATTTTAACTTTTTCAGGTCAAGCTCACGAGACGCTGCTCAAAATTAGATGAAAAAAAAGTCAACCCACTTTTGCTAACTTTAGTATATGCGCTCGGGGTTGGATCCATGCTGCCTTAATTGACCGAAAGTTACGTATTTATACCGCACCTAAAGTTAGGTATTTATACCGCGACCGCGAGTAACGTATATAAAGCTCAAACATGGACTTGCTGGGAATTGATAATCAATCACTCTCGTCAATGAATAAGTAACGTCCAATAGAAGCAACACTATTTGCCACGTCATCATCTTCCTTCTTCCTTTGGTCTCGACTCGAGATCAGAAGAACAACTCGAGCTCGCTTTCTCCCTCTACACTCCTCCTCTCTGCTGCCATGGGACAGGTCCTCGATAGACTTCAAGGTATTTCCTTCCTCTCTTCTCTTCAGATTGGATCGGGTGTTGTTTTTTCTTTCTTTTCTCTCAGTTTTTTCCTGTTCAGGCAAGGATTGGAGGCAGAAACAGATACGGAAGATCTGCGACAAGGTGTTCGATCGCTTCCAAGATCAGTCGGGAAAGGCTACTCTGTCGTTCGAGGAGCTCTACATCGCTGTTCTTCTCATATACAAGTGAGAGACAAGAGATTTCATTCATTCTTTATTCGTATTCGGATTTGTTTGGTTTTAGAAATGGCGATCTTCGATGGTGCAGTGACATAAACAAGCGTTTGCCTGGACCCCATTTCGATCCTCCCTCCAAAGAAGAAATCAGAACTCTGATTCAGGTGAATCTGAATCTGAATCAATGGATCTTACTTTCCTTTAGATTCTGAATTTTGGGTCGCTCACAAATTTGCTTGGAACAAAAAACAATCCGAATTTGCAACCAAACTCTCATAAAAATGACTTAATTTTTCGGCTTGGTTGCATGCAGGAATGCGATATCAACCTCGACGGAGAAATTGGCCGTGAAGAATTCGTTAAATTCATCCAGAAGGTGACTGCAGATGCGTTCGCGCTCGTCACCCAGGGACTGATCCTCACATTGGTCATTGCACCTACTGTGGCGATGGCGACAAAGAGGGCGACGGAAGGTGTTCCCGGCGTCGGAAGAATCGTCCAGAAGCTGCCGAATTCTATTTACGCCTCCATTATCACTCTCGCGGCTGTGTTGTTCGAGAAATCGGTGTTGGAGACGACAGGATAGATTGAAACTCGGCGTCGCAGCGGAATAATTCTTGTTTGGTGATTAAGCTTTACAGTGTATAAGCCAAGTTATAGTCTCAAAATCTGAATAAGGCCTCTGTAATCATAGATTATTCTGACGATAATGTTTGTATTCGAATTCCGGTTTTCGTTCAATGAAACAGCTAGGCAGTTTCGGGAAAAGCTTATAATTAACAGTGACAATTGGAGCTGGGTTCAACTACACATAAATGAAAATTAAAAAATATATATATATACTCAATTATACTCAATTAGGCATTTAAATTTGATAGATCAAACTCAGGACACACCATCTGATCCTATTTCAATTTTACTGTCGCTGCATTTCCGGATTAGAACCGGAATTTTTACCCGTGAATATAGTTTTTTTGCTGATGTCTTTTTTATGACAAACCTGTACCCGGAGGAGTTTTTCCATTCTCCGAAAACCCGGACCGGAGAAAAATCGCCAAATTTCCGATATCTGCAGTGGATTTCTTCCCAAAATTTAACCCAGTAATGTAACAAAGAGTGTACAATCTCGCAAGCAGAAAACCAAAGATATCAAGTTGAGCTGAGCTTTTCTATTTGAGATTTCGCCTGATCAAGCAATTCTGTCACACAATAATAAAAAAACACAAGTTATCAATAATTTGAATATCTGTGAATCCAAACGAGTTCTCTGAGGCAGGCTAAAAGAGAAGAAGAAGAAGAAGAAGACTAATACTTTGCTCGGATGAGAGTGCTTTCTGGGTGGTAATTCTGAAGTAGAGGTTCCCATTCTTCTGATACACAGCCTGTGGACAATCGCAACAAGGTTGGAAACTATGCAAGAGCTGAAGGAAGAGACAGAGATAGCAATGGCATACCCGAGTAGAAGGGAGAGAGTCGAGCTCAGCCAAGGCGACTTCGTGGCTTCTCATTTTCTGCGTGAGCTCCGATCTGCGCTCGCTCTCCGACGACGACGACATCTTCTTCTTCCTCCCTCTGTCTCACACTTCCCAAAATGCCCTCAAGAAGGGAAGAGAGAAGTTTGTTTGGGCCCATCTGTATATTAGGCCCAATTCATCTCATTTTTTGTCTTTTCACAATTTTATAAAGTCCACTTCAAAGTTCAAACAGTTCAAAGATATTTGCGATATACATACTCATAATCATAAAGTGATTTTTTTTTTTTGAAAGAAACATAAAGTGATATTTTGAGACGGCACAGTCTCGTTGGTTGTTTGTTGTGAGATGAGTATTTTATTTTACGATAAAATTTCTATTGGTGGTGTCCACTTTGAACGATAACTTGTGATAAACAAAGGGTAATTAGCGGTATAAATGGCTAAAGTTATCACTTTCCTATAGACATGATGCCAATCTTTAAAATCGACGGCAAAAATGGCCAAAATATACTAATCACGCTAATCATAAAAAATCATTCAATTAAGAGATGACCGTCAGTTATCTGCCACATGGCCACGTGATGGTGTATTCAGCCAAGCCCATGTGGCGTTTTGTGTCTTCCACGTGTATTAACACCTAAATAGAACAAATAAATTATTTACCTCATAAATAAGGATAAATATTTAGCTTCTTCTCTGCCTTATTTTGGCCATTTCCCATTAGGGTTTCTTTCTTCTTTTCTCCCCTCTGCCGTCAGCTTTTTCTCCTTCATCTTCTATTTCTTCGACATCTTGTGTTCATGAATGGCGAGTCAGGGCTCTTCATCCTCCGGCCATAGGCGCAGTTTACAACGGGAAATCAATCCGTCGAGGTTTTACGATGGGGTGACTTGTCATTGCGGAGTGGATTCGAACCTCTTGGTCTCCTGGACTGATTCAAATCCTGGTAGAAGGTTCCGCAGATGCTACATAATGCTACATAATGCTGGTATTTAACTGACGGTCATCTCTTAATTGGATGATTTTTTATGATTAGCGTGATTAGTATATTTTAGCCACTTTTGCCGTCGATTTTAAAGATTGGCATCATGTCTATGGGAAAGTGATAACTTTGGCCATTTATGCCGCTAATTACCCATAAATAAATAACGAGATTATGCCGTCCAAAATATTATTTTGTGGGGATTTATGCGTTAAATTGCCCTCGTCTTTTAAATAATATGAATTTAAATAATCCTCGAGAAAATAAACAGTACTGATCTATGTAATATTTGAGAACTATACGATGTGTCAGACCATTTTCGACAAAGTTACAAAGGTATTAACGATAGCTTGAATATTTTGCGATGAGCGATTATGATGTCGATAAAGCAGCTCGGAGAACATAATTAAACCTCGATTGTTGATTCGTGAACGAATATCGATCGATTATCTTTATAACCGTACTTTACAATAGAATTAGGAAAACGAACACAACTATAAGATAAGAAATTTTAAAATGTGCCAAACATTATACATTATGGCAAGCACTCTGGTATATACTCTCAAACACAAGTATAAATAACATTCTTTTATTTTTCAAACTCAAGATTAAGTAAAAATGAATAATAGACAGAAGTAAACTTAAGTATAATGACTTTTGCGGTTGCTACGGGGAAGGCGCGGCGGCGACATGATTGAACTGCGTGAGATGAACTTCTTGGGGGAGAAGTCGGTACTTGATGTGCAGGTTTTCGAAAATCCTTTTGAGCTCGAAGACGAGGTCGGACCTGCGGTTGCTCTTCTCGCCGAAGTTCTGATGGTTCATGGTGTGTTGCACGAAGAGGCCTATCTTCAAACTGTTAACGTTGTCGATGTCCTTCAGAATCACGCTGTGTTTCGGGCTCCAATACTTTGGCTTGCTCTCTATGTACCTGCAAACAAGATATAAAAAAGAACAATTAATTAAGTATCAATTCAAAGCATGACTTTATTTTCTATCATTCTACTTCATCAATAATTACTTTCATCTTATGTTAATTATAACGTTGTAATTTTTCAGATAATGATTATAATTTATTTTGTTATAGAAAGAGAATATTAATTACTAAACTTGTAATTCCAAATAAAAATTAAGAAAATCAATGCAGATGTTCTTCTAATTTTTTTTTTTTTTTAAATCCTCAATTTCTTGGCTTAATTTAATTTTGAAAGATAATCTCCATAAATTAATAGCTTAGGAAGTAAAGAGTTTTATTATATTATCGTGCTTGTTAATTTATCGAGTATTAGTTAATAGTGTTCTCGAGAGTAGCGATTGAGCAAAAGTAAAATTTAATCGAGGTTTAAATTTTATGAGTCGTAAATTGAACCTGATATTTCAAAATACATATTCTAAGTCTTATTGTCTTATATATATATATATAATATATTGTTATATAATATGTGTATATATCACTTACGTCTGTATTGCCTTCTTGAGGGCGCCGATATCGTCGGCAGAGGTGGAGACGTCGATGCAGAACTCGACAGAGTCGGCCATGTCGGGGCTACGACGGAAGTTGCTGATGGGCTTGGTGAGGAGGACGGAGTTGGGGTAGTATATCTTCTCGTTATCGAAGCGGAGGAAGACGGTGGTGAGGATGTTCATCTCCTCCACCACCATCTGCACGCCATCGACCACACAGCGGTCGCCCACGTCGAAGGGGTGCATCACGAAGACAAAGATGACGGACTCGAAGATGGTCTTGCACATGTTCTGGAACATGAACCCTACGAGGAGCAGCTGCGACATCACCACGAAGATCACCTTCGTCGTCGCCACGCCCATCACTAGAAGCGACACCACCGTGATTATCACCATAACCACCGCGCTCGCCAGCTTGTGCAGCTGTTGCACCGCCGTCTTCGTGTCGTTCAGCGAGTGCGCTAGGGCCTTGCGCTCTACGTACGCGTGCACCTACGGTCGAAAATTGTACTAGATATGTGTCGATTTAGCTTAACTTAAACAAAGTTATTTAGTTTAGTATTGAAATTGTGTATCTAACGATAACTTTTTGCCTTTATGTGTGTGAAATTAAGATTGTATTTCCGAGCGAATTTTATGAAGGGAAATACTTGAATACTTAATTATTGAGATTTCTATGTAAGAGTTAAATAAAATCTGTTATTTTACTTCTTTCTAACCATTGTTTTATTTTTTTGCAAAACACACCATTTTTTTAAACAAATAAAATGTACTCTCTTAATGCAATTTGACAATATTACCATATCTATTTGTTAAATTTTTCATTAATATTATAAAAAATTAAAATTCCTAAAATTAATATGGGTAGTATTTTGACTTTTTGAAAAATAGATGTAAATTTTTGTTAAAGTCAATACTTGAATGTATAAAAAAAATTAAAATTAAAATTAAAATTATGAATACGGGCGATTATGATTTTTTGAGAATTGAAAATGATATGATGTTAAAAAATAAATTAAAGTACACTTTCATGGTATCTAATTTATTTATTTATTTTTAAATAAAAGGTACAATAAAATGAAAAATTCTCAGTTATGGTATCCATGTCCATATTATGATTGTGCTGTGTATGATTCATTATCATTAATATTAAGAAGTTATGAAATAGTTTGCCAATTTATTCTTTTCTATATATAATAACTGTTATTAATTATGATCAGATTTGCTGTATTATTAAATATATATGAGGCTGATTAATTAGAAGCTGACCACCCAGTTTCTGAAAGAAGACTTGGAGATTTTTCCAGTTTGCGATCCTTCAAAAAGAGGGAATATTGTGTAAACCTCTTCACTCTTCAAGAATCGGAGTAAATCTTCCTCCTCTATGTATCTGTGTGTGTACCAATATTAATTACGATTATAAGCATATAATAATTACAATGTAAAATATAAAAGAAACATAATGCACCCTTTAAAATTAGAAAACTCTATCTTAAATTTTATTTGGTAAAAGAATGACATTGTTTTGCATAGCTTTGTTGTTGTTTTTTGTTTTTAATGTTTTTTATTCAATTTTTAGAAAAAATAAATTATATATAAAAACAACTGAAAGGTGTTTAGAAATTTTTTTTATAAAACAGTTGTTACCTTGCTGGCAACCAAAAAAGATTTAACATTTGGTAAAGTGAATATATTATACTAAGAAGACTAAAATAAACTAAAAGCCTTGTTTTTATTTTTATAATAAACCGAAATCTAGGAATCTTAGTTTTTCCGACTCCAGTACAAAATTTAAAATCATTTTGATTTCTTTGGTGAAAATAGTTTTGTCAAACACAAAATAAACAGTTTAATTTATTCCAAAAATAAAATCAAGGTGTTTTAATCTCATCCAAACGCAGTCAATACATTAGATCAACTCATTTGCTAGATATGGCTCAGAATTCAATCTCAAGTAAAAGATGTAAGAAATCTATGTGAAGCACAATTAAAAGAAAAATACACATAATGATATTAAAATCTCGTTAAATCAATACTCGATAAATTAATAATTTTGATTAATTAATATTTTATATGATATTGAATTTTAATTAACAGTATTGAATTATTACTCAATAAATCTACAGCTTCAATGATATAATAGAATTCTATGATCTCAATAAAAAAAAAAACTTACCGCAAATACCTTAAGCAAGAATATTAACTCGGTTAAATAATAAAAAAAAAATGTAAGACGTGGCAAGACTAACATGAGCATTTGATATGTTGTATGGCTTGAAGACATTCATAAATAATTAAACAGCTCTAAAGTAATTAATGGGTCCTCAGATCACATATATATTAACTGACTCCATTTATTTTCAAAAGCAGTACTATATATATAATATATATATCCCATGATTATATTTAATTCCTGAATTTTCTTTTAGATCTACTATATATAGGAATGGTAACTGCTAATAATGATTATTTAATACACCTAGCTAATTTAAATTCATTTAAACACGCATTATTTAATTGTTTCTTTTAAGTTATTTGACGCTATAAGTAAATGAAGAGAGAGAGAGAGGACCCTTCTTTGAAAATTCTTCTATAAGTTATGCTATAAGAAAATTAATATATATATATAATTATATCATGCATGGACCATGGCATATAAAAGCTTACTTGGCACCAGGCTTGGCCACATTCTTGAAAGTCCTCTTGGCGCAGCTTCTGGCCTCCCATTCGCTAGTGATCTCGGATTCCGAATTGCCAAAATCGTCGACCGTCCTCGAGATCGTCGACAGCCCCGACGAGCGGATATAGCTCACTAGCCGCCGTATTGTCAGCGCTGTCGGCCGACTCTGCGAGCTCAGCCTCCTTAGCTTCTCCATGTCGATCCCGGCCTCCGCAGCCGCCTTACTCTCCCTCCGAGGGTTTGCCGGCAACGACTTCGAGGCTCGGAGCCTCCTCCTTCTTGGCTCCTCCCAGTCTGCCTCGTCCAGCGGCGGCCCCGACAGTGCGTCCAGGATGTAGTGGTTGAAGACACTCTCCTTCATCCGGTCGAAGAAGGTCGCCACGTGGAATGATGACGCCAGCACCTTGTGTTGAATTCATCAATACATTATATAGCGTGTGTATGTGTTTTTCATCGAGTAATTAACTAAACATTATTTATAATAAAACTGACTTAATATATAGTTTCTTGATTATGATATGTTAAGGATTTTACCATAAACGAGTTAAATTGCCTCATATTTTAATACAGCTAATCATACTCTAAACCTTTTTTGAGTGATTAAATTGAAACACAGTACTGATCATCGTTACTATACTCTCAGGAAGAGAAGAGTATACGTACCTTGACGAAGAGAATCTTAAGCAGCCAGATGGTGGCGCCGACGAGGACGGCCACAAGCACCCGGAAGACCTTCTTCAGGACGCCACTGTGGCGGTTGACATCCGGGAACATCACGAGCCACGCCCCGAGGACGAGGCCGAGCCACACGCAGTTCTGGAAGCTGCGGCGGAGGCCGAACACGAAGTAGAGCACCTTCTCCTTGAGCATGAAGTTGCGCTCGATGAAGAAGACGCCGAGGCACACCACCCACCCCGCCACCAGCTGCCCGCAGAAGAGAACCATCACCATCAGACACCACTTCCAGAGCTCCAAACCCCACTTCTTCTCTTCCTTCAATGACTCGGTGGCGAGGAAGCAGATCAGGCACGCCGTGATCACCATGAACAGGAACCACTGGATCGCCGCACGCTTGTTTATCTTCCTCCTCTTGCTGCGCCGGACACGGCACGTCCTCTTCTTCTGGCCGTCGTCGTTGTCGCTATCGTTGCCGTACCAGTCTTCGTCATCAGAGGATGAGGAAGGTGAGGCGGCGACGTACTCAGAACCGTTACTAGGCCGGTTTGGTGGAGTCTCCGAGGAGAGGTTTGAGTTGGTCATGGGGACATTACAGTAGCTCTCTTGGAAGCGGGACTTGGGTTTGGAGGAGGTGAGGCCTCTGAGGGCATTGGTGGTAGTTTTGAGCTTCGGAGATCGGAATTTGCTCTCGGGATTTGGCGGATCGATCGTTAACACGACGTGGTCGGTGCCGGTTTTCTCGGCTTCGGCCATGGCAAAGAGGCATGTAGCTCAAGTAGTGTAGAGAGGGATACAGTGTAGTATTATATATAAAAGAAAGGGTTGAGAAATAATTGAAGGCAATAATTAATGGAGCCATGAAAACGATAAAGTAAATATTAACGACAATAGAGAGATCAGGAAAAAGAAGATTTTGAAAATACGTGATACATATGCATCATGTTTTTACATATCATCAATCACATCATATATATTATTGAGAACTATGAATATCGAAATCAAACTGGGAAATAAACCCTATTAATTTACAGCAAAAAATATCCATGTGAAAATGAAATGATTTCTTTGAATAAATAATATAAATTTTATGATTTATGTGATGATTCTGTCTGTCGTAGCCTTTGAAGACATGTTAAGGTGGTAGGACTATCCTACTAATGAGCCCCAAAATTCAGCTGAATTAGTATACTCATTAGACTTTTTTTTTATATTTTATTTTTACTGGACAATAATACTTATCTCTAAGTTATGATTATTATCGGTACTCATATATTTATGTTATTTTAGCGATACTAAAAGTACTTAAAAACCAAAAAAATATAATGTCAAAGTCTAGTTTAGTTATTTTCGAGTAAACCTCTGTTAAGTTAAAGACATGCATATATTTATAATATAATAAAAATATAATCGTAGAGGTCAGGTACGTACATATATGATGTATGCGTGCATGACCTTGGATTGTTTATGCCCAGATATCTCTAAACCCTTTTAAATATCTCACTAGTTTCACTTTCACTAGTTAATTGGGGACATCGACTTGATCATCATCGGATGCGGATCACATCTATTAATCAGTCAAAGACGTCTCTTATTGATACAATATATAACCTTTTCTTTGGACATTTAACATGAAATTAATGATTTCATTTTCCAACCTAATTCCAAAATTATTATGATGACCCATTAATTCATTATTTAAAGTTTAAACCAAGTAAAAATCACTCTCCAAGAAATATATATATATATATATATATATATTATCTTAATCCCATTTGTTATCATGACAGTTCGAACCAAATATTCAAAATAATTAATAATGGAAAAAATTATGTTTTTTTGTTGTATCAAATACAATTCCAACACCGAAGGGGTGGTTCACAACACGTTCTCCAGAATTCAAATCCTCGAAGAGATCGAATGCCGCAAAATGATACCGCCGTCGACGCCCGAGATTCTATCATCACTTGGAGCCATTGCGCCGGCTCTGACCTTTGATGCATCTATCATCTTGAACTTGGCTGTTGCCATAGCATTGCACATTTAGTTGAAGACATTCTTCTCGGGTTTGACCATACCCGCCTCTGTTATACATTCGAGGTGGGTTTTCCAAGCGAGGGGTTCCGATGTCATTTCTTGCCAGTCTCCGAGTGACGGCTTGGTTGCACATATTCCAGAGGCATCCGGGAATATCGCGCGTAGCTGCTCGTGGATGGGACGGTCCTTGGCTTTCTTATTTTTCAGGTCTAGGCCGTACAATCTGCAGTGTTCTCACATCAAAATCTGTCGATATCCAATTACCAATAATCTCCGCATGAACATTGGCCATCACTGAAGTGATGGAATCTGTTTGAATCTCTTAAAACTATCTTACGCTCTGCGATTTTTGATATGAATTTGAAAGCTGAGTGGCAGTCACCGCAAACCCGGAGATTTTTCATAATCCTGATAGGCATCTGCGAATTTGAGTAAGGGCAAAAGCAACCGCGAGCTTCTCACTGTGATAGCTCAAGATATCTTCCTTGTTCTCCACCTCAAGATCATAGAGAGCGAATTTTGTTTCTGGGATATATCCTAAATCCCTAATTTTTCTACTGAGTTCCTTCAATTTCTCGTAAATCAAATTCTTTTCAGGGTGCGATTTATCTCCAGCCACGAAAACGTGAATCCCGTCCTTCATTGCCACCCAAGAGCACCCGGCTTCCTTCTTCACCGCCGCTCTGTTCATTGCAATCCTAGTCTTAGCATTTTCGTCCCACTTTTCTCCCGATGCATACATATTTGCGAGAAGCACGTAATTCACAGCGTTTTGAGGCTCCAATTCAAATAGCATTTCAGCTGCTCTCTTCCCTAGCTCAGTTTTACGACCATTAGAACGAGAACATGCTCCTAATGTCGTTCGCCATATAAGAACGTTGGGCTTCAAGGGCATTTTGTTTATGAAATCCTCCATCTTATTCAGTTGACCAGCCCGCCCTAGAAGGTCAACCATGCACGAGTAGTGCTCTATCTTGGGACTCAATCCATATAAACCGTTCATCGATTCAAAATGTTTAAACCCTTCATCCACCAAACCGACATGGCTACATGCGGACAAAACACCCACAAACGTAACGTGATCTGGTAAAATGTGGCAATCTTCCTCCTTCATTCGTGTGAATAGTTTCAACGCCTTGTCTCCATATCCGTGGCGGGCAAACCCTGATATCATTGAATTCCAAGAATACACATTTCTCACGGGCATAGATTCAAAAAAGCTCGAAGCATAATCAATTCGTCCACATTTGGCGTACATGTCGACGAGCGCGCTTCCAACGACGACGTCGGATTCCAGACAGGCTCTGATGCTGCTAGCGTGAACTTCCATGCCACGTTCTAGGGTTGCGACCGAGGCACAAGCACTGAGGACGGTGGCGAATGTGAAGGAGTCCAATTTTTGACCTCTCTGCATCATAGACCACACTAGATCTATCGCCTTAGGCAAGAGTTCGTTATGTATATATCCAGAAATCACGGAGTTCCAACTCACTTCATCCCTTCTATTACCCATTCTAGAGAAAAGCTTCTCGCAACAATCTATCTCTCCCGACTTCCCATAGCAAGCCAAAAACGCATTCTCGATAACACAATCTTTTGCAACACGGTGTTTCAGGACGAGAGCATGAATCTGTCTAACGAACGGACTAAACGAAAGAGATGAAACTGGTCCAAGAATGTTTACAAAAGTCACTCTATTTGGAGTCAATCCAGCTCGCATCATGCCTATGAAATGCTCTACGGCTTCTAAAACTGAGCCCTCGGAATTAGCTAAAGCACCGATTATGGTATTATATGATACTTGATCGTACTCTGGCATTAAGAAAAAACCTTTCTGGCATTCATATATGCACCCGGCCTCAGCGTACAACGTTAGAAGAGCATTTGAAACCGAAACATCCAGATCAAGCCCTAGTTTATGAGCTTCACAGTGTATTTGTTGGCCAAGTATGCCCAATCTCAGACTCGCACATGAACTCAAAGCACTAATTAATGTAAAATTTGACGGGCTCAAACCAGATCTTCTCATCTCACCGAAAGTCGACGCTGCATCTTCAAAACAGCCGTTCTGGTCAAGACCAGAGATCATGGTGTTCCACGAGACTACATCTTTGGTGATCATGTGGCTGAAAACCGAACAAGCCTGAGCGTTAGCACCACATTTAGCATACATATTAACAAGCCCGTTTCCAATAGCAACCTTCATGTCTATGAAACCGTTCCTCATCACATATGAATGAACCTCTTGGCCTCTCTTTTTTCCATCTTCAAGATTGGAAAATTCAGCAAAGGAACTTAACAGAACCACATATGAATCGAGGTTTGTTCCTACCAAGTCTTTCGCATATGTGAAAACTTTAGTTGCTTCTTCTCCCCGCTTCTGTCTAACCAGTCCGACCATCAAGCCGTGCATAGAAATCGAATTCCTCGTACCCATTTGCTCAAAAATCTCCAGAGCATAATCAACTAAACCGATCTTTGAAAACCCGCTAACTAAAGCACTACCCACATATAAATCTTGTAACAATCCTGATTTCTTCACCCTACTCAGTATCTGCTCTAGTAACGTCGAACGAGAATTCCCTAAATTACAAGCAGCGGTAATCAAGCTTCCAAAAGTGTATTCATTGGGCATCAAACTAATCCCGAAGGTCGCCCTTTGCATGCTAGAGAAGAGCGCAAAAGCGGGACCTACATATCCTCTATGTGAATAAACAGAAATGATAGAGTTCCACGACACCAAGTTTTTTACCCAAATATCGTCAAAAACACGTTGAGCGTCACATATAGAACCCAAACAGTTTCCATACATTGACATCAGCACGTTGCCAACTACCGTGTCACAATCGTACCGCGTTTTGGAGATCAGTCCGTGAATTTGCATCCCTACCATAAGCTTAGATGGTCCCGACTCCAGACAAGCTCGAAGAACACTTCCGAAAGCGTAATGATTTGGTAACACACCGTCACACACCATTCTTTTGAAATGCAAACACGCCTCATTCAGCATTCCGTTCTTCGTGTAGCCCGTAATCAAACTAGCCCACGTGACCGAATTCCGCTCGAGCATTTCATCGAACAAGTTACCTGCCGAAACCAAGTTACCGCTCCGAATGTAGACATTCATAAGCGTGTTGCACAGAAACACGTCGGAGGTGAACCCATTAACGAGAATTCGCAGATGAAGCTTCTCAGCGTCCCTTAAGCTACGTGAATCCTGGTATTGGCTAACGAGAAACTCGTGTATATCAGAAGACGATGTATTTAGCTCAGGCTGAGATGATCTGTACTTATCAATGGAGTTCCGCAAAGAGATCAGACATGTGGAGGCAACATTGGAACTTGCATACGCTCGCTTCTGGGCAACTATGAAAGCTCTCTTGTACATTGCTTGGCCAGTTTCCTTGCTCACTGGGCTTCATGTATATATATATATATATATATTATATTATATATACATGTAAAAATAATAGTGTCTATTTCTTTATTATAAATGTTGGTCAATTTTTTAATAAAGTGCTATTAAATAATACTTAATAGTTAATACACATTTATGTACTCATAAAATTATGTAATATCTTCTATCACGTGAATTCAACAGAAAAAAAATGTATCGTTTACATTTGTTAACTTTAAAATTTGGATATTCTTATTGCTTCTTTTCTTTTTTTCTTCACTTTAGACTCTGCCACTTCAGGTTAATGTAATTATTATTGTTTTAAACTTATAATCACTAAAACTATACGAAATCATATATTTTTTTAAAGAATCAATAGCGACATAAAGTATTCAATACAGTAAAATCTATATAAATTAATACTCTCTAAGATAATAATTTTTCCCGGTCTCGACTTGGGCTAGTGTAAAAAATGATCTATCTCGATAAGATAATACTTTTTTTGAGAGCTCTATATAAAACTATGATCCCAATAATATTATAAATTAATAATACTTGAAAATGACATAAATATCTAAGACGATTTAGAGAACTACACTTCTAATGTTGTTTGTTTTGTCTTAAAACTTAAATCTTGGTGAAGTGCGTCTCTAATTTTTATAAGGGATAATAGCGGATAAAGTAGCCAAACTTTCATGATTTGTGTCGATAAAGGTCCAAACTGGATTTATAGCGGCTAAAGTAGCCAAACTCGGTCAATCTGTGGCAAGCACTTATTCCGTCCAGTCAAACTTAACATCCGTTAGTCTATCGCCACGTCACTTACACGTGGCAAACTTTGGGTATTTATGCCGTGATAAAACCAAAGTTTGGGTATTTATGCCGCGATGAACCATTTTTTATATTTTTTTCGCTTCTTCACGTCATCTAAATAAAAGTTAAAATATTATAGTTTTGGGAGGACTCGAGCTCATCACTTTCCCCCCTCATAAAAAGACAATATAACCATCAAACCACATTCACTTCACATTGTATCTTGACAAAAAAAAAAAAAAATGTTTTTGAGTTTGAGGCCTACCAAAGCCATAATATTTTAACCTTTATTTAGATGATGTCAGCAACCAATTTTTTTAAATAGTTTATCGCGGCATAAATACCCAAACTTTGGTTTTATCACGGCATAAATACCCAAAGTTTGCCACGTGTAAGTGACGTGGCGATAGACTAACGGATGTTAAGTTTGACTGGACGGAATAAGTGCTTGCAACAGATTGACCGAGTTTGGCTACTTTAGCCGCTATAAATCCAGTTTGGACCTTTATCGACACAAATCATGAAAGTTTGGCTACTTTAGCCGCTATTATCCCTTTTTATAATCCCATCAAAAAGTTGAGAAGTCGTGTTCTTGAACTGCACCAAAAGAAAATTCAAGAGTCCTAGATGCAATGAGTGCGTCTTTACGCGAAACTGGTTCCAGCACCACTGTATCGTCTTCAACTCTATCGTCATAAATGATATAAAATGAATTGTATTTAATCGTTAACAAACAATAAATATGTTCATTGTTCTTTACTAATTGAATATAATTCATTGAATTTATCTAATTAAATTTTAATTTTAGAATTCTGAAAAAATACTTTTATAAATTAATAAAGTATTAATTTATAGATAAATTAATATTTCTCTAAATTAATGAACTTTATAATCCCAATTATATTAATTTATAAAAATTTTAGTGTATACTATTTTATACATGGTGTTAATCCACTATTATTTTTTCACAGCTAAGTATACTATGCTTACTACTTTTCTTCGCACTAAAATTCCGGTTCACTTTTTTTTATTATTAATTTGATAGAAATTTGAATGTGCCAGTGCCAGTGCCACTAACAATTTCACCCTCTCAGCATTTATTAAGAAATTGACATTTGTCTACTTGGCACACTAACAATTTCACCCTCTCAGCATTTATTAAGAAATTGACATTTGTCCAAACTTAAGGAAACATTTAAAAAAAAAAATCAGTTACAAAATAGACGAAATTTAGAAACAGTTAGAACTTCAATCATAAAAATAATAATTAAATAGTTAAATAGTCAAATTTCAAACTCTAATTAGTCAAATAATTAATTAATTACGATAATAAATCACGAAAAAACGGATAACCCTTGTATTAACGTGGTCAATTTGTTTTTAAAAAAATGATTCTTTTTTAAAAGAAAAAAAAATTAATTGTTTTGTTAAAATTTTAATCATTATTTTTTATTTTTAAACAAATTAATTCCGTTAATAAACGTCTTAACGAAGTTAAATTATTTAAAAATAAATTATTTTTTTTGAAAAAAAAAACTTTTTGTTAAAATTTTAATTATGATTTTTTATTTTTAAACAAACTAACTCTGTTAATACACGTTAATAAATGTATTCACGAAGTTAATTTGTTTAAAAATTAAAAATCGTGAGTGAAATTTTAATAAAAAATTGATTATTTTTTTAAAAAAAAAAGTTATTTAAAAAAATATATTTTTAAACAAATTAACCACGTTAATATGTTAAAAGGGTATTATAGGTATAAAATATGTTATTAAATAATCATTTGACTATTTTGCAAAGAAAAAGAAAAGGTTGGCTATTTGGCTAATCAAACATTTCAATTTGACTATCTCATGCAATATCTATTAAAAAAATTATACCATTACGGGCACGGCAGTGTTAACCTTTTTATTTTAACTATCTATATATATATAAAAGCAAAATCACAAGTGGATGACATGGCATCTTAGAATGGAAGAATGAGAGAAATCCAATTTTCTCAGATTTTGTATTTTCTTTTTTACAATATAAAAACAACATTACCTCATTAATTTCATTAGAAGAGTGGTGCATGCACGTACTATTATTATTAATGATATTAAGTATAACGTTAACTTTACATACAGATTTTCTCTTTAATAATAATAAAAACAAAAGACTTTGGATATTCCCTCATTAATCTCTTCCACAAGCTGATTGTCTCTAAAATTAATAACGTTTTTTTAAGTGACAATGTTATTATGAACAATGTCTGACGCTAACATTTCTAAGTGACCTTTCATGTATCTCCCTAAAATTTTCATAAAACCCTATCGTGACCTCTCTTGCTTGCAGCCACTGCCTCATCACTCTCGCACTGCGCTCAGATGATTCATCTCCCGAAGACTCATCAGACTCAAGAAAACTCCTTCAGTATGTAGATAATTTGCTTTATTAATTTGAATCAATGTCTTACTGTGTTGGATTTTAGTAGTGCCGTGTTTGTGAATTTTTGTGTTCACCACCCCTCGCTGGACCTCAATTCTCCAGTCCTCGCTTCACGTGGGATTTCATCACCTTATCTGAGTTGATCATACGCTCTTCAAACCTCAGTTCTGCGATGTGTATGTATATTTAATCCTTCATTTCGTTGTGCGCGCTTTACATCTTTGAACTTCAGGTTTTCATTTTGCACTGTTAATGTTTTGATGATATGGTCTGCTAATGGTTTTTTTTTAATTAATTAATTATGTTCAGGGCTGAGTTTAGGTTTTGAAGAAACATGATTTGTATAGTAACAAACTTTTTTGCATTCATTTTTGGGGTGTAAATTTAATGTTCAGTTTCTTATGTGATGAATACAAACACCATTTTTTAACCGTCACTGACATATTTCTTATTATTTGATTGATCTCCACACACAGCGAGTGAGTTCCACCGTGCAAAGTCTTCCCTGGCGGAGGCAATTCTTAGAGATTGGTTCCACTGAGTATCATAATTCATAGGCCATGGATCAAGGTTTACTATTTGACTTTTTCGCTTCAATTCATTATATCACAGTCTATGGAAATTCTCAATGATTGTTTCTTATACGATATAATACTCATGCTAAATGAATGAATTTAAACTTTATAGCCCCGCTCTGTTTTTGACTTAAATAAGTCTTTTTTAGATTCATTTATCACCATATTTATATGTAGTTAGTACTTATTGTTGATTGAAAATTTATAATTACTCACTTTTATGTATTTTGCTATAGCAAATTCAGACATGATTTTTTTCGTTTATGCGGGGTGAATCTGTCTTTAATATAGTTTCATAGTGTAATTTTTTTTGTTTAGTCTTTGCGTAGAAAGACAGAGGCATTGTTCTTTGTGAGAGAGTGGAACAATGTTAAGCTTGATTAATATCATCATATTAGCTGTTTTTAATGTTTTATCTCTACATGTTGTGTTTTGGCCAGCATTTATATATTTCAGATGGTTTCTATGGCCAAGCATAATTATATGTTTCTGAAAGCCGATTAAGAGCGAAGAAGACATCCACAATATAAAGCCATACTTGAGCACTGTTTAATTCCTCAACTTTGAATGTGATTTCTCAGCCATAATCGTACTCATTCATATATATCATCTTTCAATTTTGGCATACAATACAAGGGTCTTTAAATAATTAGAGATGAAGTTATTGCAAGAGTTTTGGAGGGCAATTGTATTAAGAGTTTGTCATTAGTTATATATGACGTTGGACCAACAATTTAGTATGGATCATTTTTCTTTTTTCGTTCCATTAATGGGTTTTCGTGATAATATTTTTTATTGTTACTTTGACGGAGTATCTAAACCCCTTAACTAACATTAGTTGTTGGTAGTGGTTGTATTTTCCTCCTTTCCTCTGCTATATCGGGTGGTTTTTGACAAGGATATGTGGTTCTTCTGAGTATTACATATCGTTCCTTCTCTCATCTTCTCTCTCTTATTTTTGTTTGTGTACTAGATGTACAGATGGAGTCTTATAACAAAACAAAAAAAAAATGTGGGTTTTCAGAAATTTTATCCATCTCCACTTATTCATATTTTTAGCGAGGAAAATACTGTTTTAATGTTGTTGAAACAATGATCAGAAAAATAGCACTTGACACATATGAGTCTCAATTGTTATTTTTTAGCCTATTAAGAATGTGAATTTAAGAATTTGCTAATTTGCTCATTTCTTCAAGGTTTCCAACACAATAATTAATTTATTTTTGTGTATTTAAGTTAAGGATAACTTACACATTTAAATTTCTTACCTATATATAGATAGATTATATATGTTACATCATATTTAAGAATTAAATCGACAACTATGTCAACAACTGTTCAAATTGTTGTGAATGTTTTATTTATTCAGATTACTAATGTTAGATATATACATATATATATATACAATCTAAAGCATTTACCGGTTAGAAACTTAGATATATAGATATACATATATATATATATATATCTAAATTCATATATATTATTTTCATCACCGTTAGAAATTATCAGTAAACTTTAGGTATGTCACTTTTTTCTTCTACTGTTTTCATGTGACAACCTAAATGGCTTAGCGTTGCAATATTTTAATATTATACCTCTTTGTTGTAGAAAATTTGTGTCGCAATGGCCCGCCCAATAAGAAAATCTTGGAGAAGGAAATAAAAATCACTCTAAAATGTGATCAAAATTAAGTTACGATTCAAATTCTATTAAAATAGTTATTTTTCTTGGATCCATAGAAAAAAACTTAGAAGCATCATATTTTATTTGTTTCATTAAAATCGTCCAAATATTGCATGAAAGAGTTGTTGCGTGATGCCATAAAACAAGCAACTGACACCAATTCATATTGATTATAATTTACTTCTCAAGTCTTATAAGAATCAATTTCATATCGAATATATTGAATTGTTTATTGAATTATTCATTTTTCTCCATCCTTTTGGTCTTATATATTATTATTGTTTAAGTGTTTACAATTTTGGTCTATAAAAGTAATATGTAAAGGGACAATGCTCAGAATTAATAATTAAATTGAATTGATTGTCATTGTCATTTTCATCTATAAACTTCATTTAAAAAATAAAAAACATAAGACAAGTCGCGACGCATCGCGACGGTTATTTTCCCGATTTTGGCGATTCGACTCGCGATGCATCGTGACATCGCGAGTTGCAGCTATTACACTCACTTAACAAATGTGATATTAAAGTTTTAGTTAGCATTCGAATTCACCGTTTTTCCTTGACCGATTTTCGGCACTTTGTTATTCTTACATAGATTAATTTCAAAGTTAACATTTTAGCTTAATTGAAGTTTTAGTTATCTTTTCTAAATATGTATTGTAATATTCAATAATAAAGAATCGACAAAAAATATGTCTTTGAATTATAATAAACAATAAAATAAATTAATTTATTCAATATTTTTAACGCCACCGCGCGAAGCGCGGTGGCCAATCCACTAGTTAGAGAAAAAGAAACAAGTTTATAAAAGTCTTTTATTTTAACAACAGAGGGAGAGTGAAAAAAGTTAAGAAAAAAAAAAAAAAAAGAAGAAAGGCAAATCTCTAATTCAAGTTTAATTGACCTCTTCACAAAAGGCCATAAACTTGAAACCAAGCATGAAACTGCCCCTAAATTCAATGAAATTGCCCCTAAATTCAATCCACACTTAAACCATGATAATTCATTTCTTATTTTTCTCCCTATGAAACCCTTCATGTGAGAGAGAAACGATGATGAACCCGGGACCGCTGATCTTCTTCTTAAGCTTCTTTTCCGTAGTTTTTGTAAGAACCGACGAGCTGAATCCACTTCGGCATGCTTCAATAATTGAACGAACCCTTTATGTCATCGAGACTCTCACCCAAAGATACCCTACGAAGAACGGTTGAGCAAATTCATCAAGAACACAATTCCGACACAAGAAATTCGGCTAACTGGAACGAATCCCATTTTCTTTATCACGATGCTAAGTAAGACCACTAAACACATATCATTCTCACACGGGCCTCAGTAAGCATAGAGTTCACGAACTAATTCTCCATTAAAAAGTATAGTTAACGACCAACAATCAATAATAATTATTTTTCCGCTTTACTTCGGTTTCGAGCTTAACCCAAGTTAAAAGAGTTTATTTCTTTATCTAGTTAAGTTCCTTTTTCTTAGATTGAAATGCATAAAGTTCTATAGATTTTCGTCCAAAATTGTTATTTTTGCACCAAATATACCAGAGCAATGTCACGTAAATTGCCGACGCGCCTCCTAAGCAAAAATAAATGCCCAAATTGCTAAATAAATACAGTGGTTTAAGTATTTAAATATTTTCGAACCAGCAAAATATACTCTTACTTACTTGTGCATACAGTACTTGTACTCTTGTCCTCTAATGATATCCTTCTCGCCTTCTTCAAGCTACAATCATAGCACATCATAAATATTGAAAAAATAATTTAAACAAATAGGTGAGAATCTTCTCTTCATCGTACCGGGTCACTCTGATATATAATCTCGTAACAAGTCGGAGAAAGGCATCGCAAAACGCAGTTCTCCTTCGCTGTCGCCGACGATTTGCACTGAGAACCCCATAATCCACTGTTTCCAAGGTAAATCAGATCAAGAAATCGACATGATTAATCACTTCATTAAAATCACTAAATTACCTATCTATATCTGCATAGCACTGATTTTTCTTTTGCCTGATCTCAATTTCCTGTTAAAAGAACGAAAAATCCCGTAAATCGGATTCGAAGATAAAAGTTTGAAAAGAAGATCAACCGGATTACATTGATTGGTCGACGGGATTTGGCCAAAACCGCAGGGATCACCAACACAGATATGAGAAGGTAAATCCCGATCATACGGTTGAAAAGCGAAACCCGAGCGTTCCTCTCCGCCATTGTTGTTTGTTTCTTCTTCACTTGAAGATTTGAATATCAGGTCACCAACATGAACATAAAAACCTCTTTAAAGTTAGCACTTCTTTGTTCTGTCTCTGAACCCGAAAAAGTCGCTCAGATTTACCAGAAGTTCGGTAGCTAAACACAAATTCGTTACATACCCTTCTTTGAAAAGATCGTATCAAGATGTACACAGAATCAATTGTAGAACGAACCAGAATGTCGACAAAAGAAAAAAAACGATGCTGAATTGTTTCAACGTGAATCCTGAATTTCAAGGATAGAATTTACCGGCGCAGAGAGAGCGCAAGGCCGTAGCGCATCGGAGGGGTGAGGAGGAGTCGGCACGGTCGCGGAGTAAGCTTCGGGTCGCCGGCGTATCAGAGAGAGTCTTTCTTTCTCTTTCTTTTAAGTAATTGGCCCTTCAACTTTAGAATCTTGGTACAGGAGAGGTGTGTCAAGTGGGTCGGGGCGGGCCGGCTCAACCCACGAGCCGTTAAGCCCACATATATAACGGGGCGGGCTTGACCCGCCCCGTTAAATGTGTGGGGCGAGGCGGGACGTGTTTTTGGAAGAGCCATCAAGGCCTCACCCTGACCCATGAACCTGAAACTCACATTGTTTCGGGGTGCGATTTTACGAGTCGAATTTTGTGGGCTTTTACGGGGTGAATTTAGTTGGTTTTTCACAAAAAATAAAAACGTGTTGGATTATTCTGGATTGATATTTAATAATAAGAAATTGTACCAAATAGCCAAATTGAAACATAAGTTTAGCAAAATAGCCAAATTTTGGTTATTTTTGTAAACTAGCCAATTAACTATTTAAGTGAATTTCTAATTTGACTAGTTTACAAAATTATCCAAAATTTTGTAAATGGTTAATTGGCTGGTTTACAAAATTAACCAAAATTTGACTATTTTGCTAAACTATGTTTCAATTTGGCTATTACCCTTAAGAGCCCTTTAATAATCATTTACATCTTCGAGGGGAAAGTTTAAATGAAGTTCAATATAAATTAAATTAATACAAACATAGAAGATAGTGAATAGAGTAATAAACTATAATACCTTTACTATTTTTGTATTTGCGTGACATTCGAATTCTCATTTTGAAAGTCCAGTAACATAATGCAAATAAAATTCAATCACATACGTGGAAATCCAAACACATTCCTATAAATTATATATTATAGTATACCAAAAATCTAGGTATAAAACAACAAAAAAAGAATCAAATCATTTAGCAAATTCTAAAATTGACTAATAAAGTTAAAATTAATAATTGAAAAATTAAATAAAGCATCGAATAAATGTTTGGACATAAACATATTCATCGAAGTAATAGGTTTCTTCTGCATACAATGATAAGTTGTTTGAGGCTCTTCACTTGATTTGGAGTTTTGGGGTCTACCATAGACTAAAGACCTATGTTGTGAACTCTTTCCAAACCGATCTGAAGCCCTCCTACTCCTGTGGTATGAACTTGCTTACTCCAATTCAAACCGCTGTTGGAGGAAGAAGGCGACATCAACATAAGATGACCTGATCTTCTGATGCTGTCTATTGACTCTGTAAAGTTTAAATTATTTACTCAGAATAGTATATTTCAAAGAATTTTCTAAATGATCTATTAAACCTGTCTTCACTACACATTCATAATTAATTTACGCTCCGAATCCGAAGAAAGAGAAAAATATCCTGAGAATGTTGCCCCAATCATCAAATTCTTACTTTGTAGAGTTGAAACTTGAAAGTGTCAATAGAGAGGTAATGCAATGAGATTGAGAACATAGGATTAGAAGAAAGAGAACAATAAGCATAATTGTTCCTTTTAACTTTCCTTGTTCGTCCATTTTGCTCTCTTAGTGTTTAGTCAGCGCAATTAAATGCTTGTAAAAATGCTGAGCTATTTTAAAAAGTTAAGTATATCTACCGCAATTACTCACTTCTGCGCTTATAATTTTTGACAAAAAAAAAAAAAAAACATTTATCACACATTTTCTTTCCCTTTACTTATATGCATATCCGTTCATATTATACATTCTCCTACCAGCTTCAACGACTTTTTAAGTCGCACCCATTTTAGAAGGCACTGACTCATCCACTTCTATCGATTTACTCTTAACAATTCTCCACCTATACATACATATATATATATATATATATATACACACACTTGGGAGTCGGATCTGTGACTTGCTTTAAGGCTCTTTCCTTTCGTGGAACACCTGAAGATTTCTCAGCTCGAGTACGCCATTATGGTAATATTCCGATTCTGCTCTCTTCTTCTTTTTCTCGATTCGGATTCGCCTACTCCTTCTTCGGAGATTATACCCAAAACCCTGTTTAATTCTTATGATTGTCTCGTTGTTGTAGCTCTCTCGGAGCTGAAATCAACTGCTTGGAATTTGTTAAGGTTTCAGTGAGTTGTTCAGCTTCCTTCAGGTGATGGGATTTTGTTTCGGGATAGTTGCGGCATAAGTACCCGAATTTATTCAAAATTCTCATTCTTTCTTCAGCTTTCGATTGTTTTTGTCCCCTGCGTTTCCGTTAACTTTAAGTCATTTACACGGGTACATCCCGAATTGAAGTATTTAACATGGAAAATCTCGATTCATGTAAAAAAAAAACGTGCACTGATGGAAACGCTTGGTTCAGAATCAATCAATTAATATAATTTTTTTTTTCTTTTAACTTTGAGTATTTAATCGGTGCATTTTAAAGCTTGAGAATTATGCTGCATTATGATGAATAAATTTTTAAGTACTTTTGCCGAAATTATCCCTTTTTTTTGTTCATTCATGCATTGTATTGTTGAGATATGAAATAAAGACAGCAATTTGCTTCTCGTTTTTTATATTTTTATTTTGTTGTGATAAGCTCTTGATAGTTGTAGGCATTGTGAGGCTGAAGTATGAGAGAAGCGCATGAGTTTGGTTATCACGCGTCTTCTGCTACGGCCGGCTCGTTAAATCGCTTAAAGCCTGACAATCTCCCGGATCATACTTCTGATCTTATAGACCGGTACTTTTGATTGAACGGATTAGTTCAGTCCCGCAATTGAGATTACAATAAATACTGAAAACCATATATCAAGAGCTTCAAATTCACTAGACGAAACGACTACTGTTTTGCGATTTTAGACTTAACGTTTGGTGGACGTTCGAGATACTCGTGTATGTATGTATATGCTCCAATGGTTTCTTATTCTCTAGGCACAAGTCTGAAGCGCATTTTGCTCCAAAAAATTTGAGAGAGGATGAAAATTTTAGTCAGCTTCAAAGCCAAGAGGATATGGTAAGCGCTCTAACTAAATAATTCCGCAATGAAAACTGGGTATTCTTCCTTCTACACTACAGTTTGTTCGGCCCAAAACAGGGGCATAACAGTCCCCAACGTTCAGAATTTGAGGCGTGTGTACGCCCTGTTTCTTTCTTTGGACTGACAGAAGTTTACTTTAGGAACTCTATTCACAAGTCCAAAAGCAGGAAGAGGAGATCCAATTTCTTCGTGAACAAATTGCCGTTGCCTCGGTAAAGGTATAAACGTTGCTTCAATTTATATTTTATTTTTCTTGTTTCAAACATGCTACTCAACTTTTCAGATGATTTTAGGAAATGTGGCTACTCAATGAGAAGTATGCACTGGAGAGGAAATTCGCAGATCTACGATTGGTACACATTGCTCTTTTTTTTGTTTGTTTTGAAATCATGGATTGGTTCCTTTTTCTGATTTGATTTTGTTTTGAGTGATAGGTTATTGATGAGAAGCATAATGAAGCTATAACCTCTTCGTTAAATGAGTTAGCACGTCGGAAAGGCGACCTTGAAGAAAATCTGAAACTGACCCATGAGCTGAAGGTAAAATAAATATCGTATGAAGTTGATAGAGAAGCGGAATAGCGATAGATATTGTAGCTCTTCTTTTGTACAATTTATCATCTCTCTACCTTAGTTATCTTTACATTTTTAGTTATTTTGTGTCATTTTCTGGATGGGACTGCTTTAATTATTGGCTTTTTACATTCCAGGCTGCCGAAGACGAGAGATATGTCTTCATGTCGTCCATGCTCGGGTTATTGGCCGAGTATAAGATTTTGCCGCGTGTCATAAATGCCTCTGCTATAACTAGCAGCTTAAAGGTATTGAATTAGTATAGGTCCGGCCACGTCATGCCTCTCTTCATTAGTCTTTTACTTGTTCTCAAGGAAAAACCTAACATAATGTCCTCTTTTCATGAGAATTTTGCAGTACTTACATGATCAATTACAATCGAAGATTAGAAATTCGCATGTAAGCTTTCTGTCTTGCGATTACTCGATTCTACTTGATGATTTGTATATAATCCACTGAAGTAAAGGGGCAATTTATCCATCTCAGAGCTATACTCGACATATCTGACCGTTAAGTTTATAATACTGAATCAAGGAATAATTAAGGGTATAATACAAAGAGAATCTATATATAATACAAAGAGTATCATTGTCCTATATAATTTCAGCTCTACAAAGATAGTATTAGAAAATTATGAGTCATAGTGTAGCAATATCTCCGGATTTCCGATAATGTCTTATAGGAAATTGACTTTTATAAGTCCTGATATTTCATTGTTAGACCATTTGCACGTTTGCAGGACAGAATGAGAGAAATAACAACTGTGGCGGGGATTTCCGATAATGTCTTATAGGAAATTGACTTTTATAAGTCCTGATATTTCATTGTTAGACCATTTGCACGTTTGCAGGACAGAATGAGAGAAATAACAACTGTGGCGGAAAATCCGGGCGACAATGTATCTCAAGGCCAACGTGGCATGTCGTCTGGTGTTGTGAACGGTCAACTATCACATGGATTCACGGTATTGTTGACATGTAATCTACTGATATAAGATGTTAAAACTATCATTCTTAGAGTAATTGACGCATATTCCCCGTGAACTTCGCTCATTCATGTACTTTTCCCACTGAATTAATAGATAGAAATCGTTAGTTTCTTGACTTCACTAATGGAACAAAGTGTGTTTGTAAATTGTATATCCTCACTTATGTTATTAATATTGTTAATAATAATTTTGTACTAAATTAATTCACTAATGCTGTTAGTTTTATCAGTTTTATAATATAAAAAGGGTAATCTGCACAAACATGAAAGCTAAAGAGACAAAATGCTAGACTAAGGATGAAATATTACAGCAATAAGTAAAGTTGAAAATTCTCACTCGCTGGCGCGTCTGTGTATTCCTTTATGAAGGTTCCCCGTGGCTCAGTTCCTAATAATCAGTCCGTTGATGAACAGCAACCACAACCAACTGATAATTTTTATAACGCCGATCTTCCTCCCACGAGGTATACGACGCTAACAAATGAAGACATTTCTTGGATCATAACATAACACTTTGCCCCCGTTTCTGATATAATACTCACAGCAATGTGGATGGGCATTTCCCTTACGGTTCATTCGATAGAGGTGTCATGAGTGCTGAAGCAGAAACGATGCCAGGTGGCATATCGTTTCAATCTCAGATGCCGGGGCATGAAATCGATTCATCTGTTTCAAAAGGTGATTATATCAGTCCCCTCTAGTATATAGTATTTCGCATCAAGTATTGTTGTTGGACTTTATAAAGTTTGTTGTACTGTGTGAAGATAAAGCTATATTAAATATTAAATATCAGTTCCATATATGATGAGCAGAGTGTTATGTCCTGATTCTACTTCGTATATATTAGAGGGTCCCGGGATAGAGAATTTCCAGATAATCGGTGATGCCATACCAGGAGACAAACTTCTTGGATGCGGATATCCAGTTAAAGGCACTTCTCTTTGCATGTTTCAGGTGAAATTTAAGTAGCGGAGAAAGTATAAAATTGTTAAAGAAAACATGTACGGGTTACTGGTTTCACCGTACCACATCCAAGTGGAAATATAGATGCAGGTAATTGTCTTTCGTGTTGTAACCTTTGTTGTTTGTAATTTCAGTGGGTTCGACATCTTCAGGACGGGACTAGGCAGTACATTGAAGGTTAGAAAAAATTACAGTGACTTCCTTTATACTGCTTGATTTGAATTTTGAACTATAAACTGTCCAAAATACCAATTGGTATGTGTTGTTTTTGAGAATTTCTTATTATTTTTTCACATAAATTGGATTATTTAGTCCTTAAATAAACAAAAACCTTTTAAAAAAATAAATTAGATATTTAAATCAAGGAAACAATAAATCCCAAGTACTAGCAAGCAATATGGGAGAAGTATTTTTACATTGCTAATACAATTAATAATTCTATATTATCACTATAATTAACTAGTGAGTAGTTAATTTTTACTTAACTTCATACATTTCTTCAGTATGTTTACAAGAGCACGAGTGACTACCGAACAATTCATATTTTACTTTTAAATATATTTATCAGGGGCTACAAATCCAGAATACGTTGTCACCGCAGATGATGTTGATAAGATAATTGCCGTTGAATGTATACCTATGGACGACCAAGGCCGCCAGGTTTTTTCTTTATTTCTTGGGACTCAAATCGATAACACGCGAGACACGCTAATGAAATATGATCAGAGCTCAGACCTCTATTCTGTAGTATTTTATTCATTCATTTTCACTAAACCCTTTACCATACAGGGAGAGATTGTCAGGCTATTTGCCAATGATCAGAACAAAATAAAATGCGGTAAGCCTTGAATTAAATGATTCATAATTATCTTGTTTATTTTTCAAAATCGTTGACGTTCTTATTAATTACTCTTTTTTTTTCCATGTGTTAATAGACCAAGAGATGCAAATGGAGATTGATAATTATGTATCCAAAGGACAAGCCACATTCAGTGTGCTGTTGTTGGTATGCTTGGTTTTTCTACTCCTCTATTTAGAGTAATTAACGGAATTCCCCCCTCAATTTTATTAATCGGTGCACTTTTCCATATGATTAATAGATTTTTTTATTCACGTGACCTCGTAAATGTGCAAAATTGTATTTTCCAATTTCCCTTTAAGTTAATAATAATATAATCAGAAACAGTTTCACCCCTTTCTAGGTGGCTTAGTTTTCAATACCAAAATCAAAGTTCATGAGCAAAATATTATAAAGTGAAGTTAAAGTTAAAAGAGGCGAAGGCCAATGAGGAAAGTCCAGGAGGAATTGATGCTAATTGCTTATATAAAGTTATTATTGATTACTCAAATATGGCCAAGTTTGATTATTGTCAAATGCATGCGATTTTATCATGGGCGAAAATTATACGCTGGTTTGAATAATTTCCTCCATATCAACGTCTCTTACATCAAATAACTTTTTATATTTGCAGCGCAAAATGTTCCGAATGAAATTGATAAGACTATTTTGCAAGCAACGGATGCATTATACCTTTTTGTTCATGTGATTACGATACAGATGGATTCTTCTGAGAATTGGGAGCAGACGACTCTAATTTTAAGGCGGTCGGGCTACCAAATTAAGTTAGTCAGCACGGAAGTAGTTGTGATATCAGAAAAATTCTCAAAGGACTTATCAGTAAGTTTTTATTTTGATTTTTAGTAATTTCCGAGTCAAGAAGTGCTTGAGAAATCTTTTGTTACAAGGTTTCTCAAAATGAACTGAACCTCCCTAAGAAAGTTGTTTCTTAGGGTAAGACTGGCCTTAGAAGGAACCCAAACATGTGCTTGGGAACAGGGCCGCATAAGTGAGGGGCTCTGGAAGAACAAGTTAGGAAATTGACTTTCGACAATCTAAGTCTTATGTTAATCTTTATTTTCGACCATGTCGTTTTTAGGTGAACTTAGGATTATATCGCTTTTTAATGACCCTAATCTGTTTCATTTTGGGCGGTCACATTTTCCAATTCAAATCATCTTTGAACCAAAATAATCCTCTTAGTCTTAGCTAGCATAATTCGGCAATCAAGAAACACGGCTTTAATTATGAGACCAAGATCCCGGGCTGTATCACCATGTTTCTCAAATGTCTTGCAATTATAATTACTTACCAATATGAGCCTGGATATCAAAATTAAGAAATTGTTAATTCAAGTTTTTTTTTTTTTTGCACGAGCAATATGTGTGTGGTGTAATAACTTAGAAGATTAGGTTAAACATTTATCTAGCATTCAATGAAATTTTGGTAATTTGGGTGCAGATAAAAGTTCCATGCGGGCTCTCGACTCAGTTTGTTTTGATGGCAAGCGACGGATCCTCCCATCCGTTCAGCACTTACAGTGTTCGGTATGCAAACTCAACTTTCATATCCACCTTTTGAATTACAGTTTAAATATATAAGGCTATACAAATATTGACACTTCAGTCTTGGTTCAGCTCCTAAAAAGTCTTCCATTAAATGGGCTACTACATAGTGTTTACAATGGAAAAGGAATCTATTTGTTGTTTCATTCATCTGATTCATTTCGAGGGGTCGGTATGTAATTTTTTTAAAGCCTTTTCCCTAGAGTTTTAAAAAAAAAAAAAAAAAAAACTTTGGTGGGTCCGTCTATATTCATTCTCATTTTCGACATATCTTGAAATGGCTCGTTGTTTTTAATGCCATTTCGTATTAGTTCAGAACCAGGTGTATGAGAATGTATGTTTTTTTATTTATTTGTTTGTTTTATATATGATAAACTTTGCTGTTTCATGTTGTTTTACATTTACAGTGTTCGTGATACTCTTGTATTGACCATGAGAATCTTCCAAGCCAAGGTATGTGCTTTTTCAAATGAATTGTTTATGATGTCTATCTCTGATAAACTATTTGCTCCGTATAAATTTGTGTCGAAGTTCAAACTCGTCGGGGTGAATAGCACCAAGATTATAAAGAACTAGAATCATGCAAATTTGCATTAACGTTGAAATTAATCAGAAGCAGAATAGGAGTATGTGAACTTCTGATTAGACCCGCGAAAGAGATAAAAAAGAGGAGATGAGATTCTCGAAAATGCTATGAATAAACCCTAGACATTGTTACCTTATACGGGCTTAGAAACACTAATAATTCCAAACATATTATACTATCAAATGCCCATAATTAAAACCTACAGCTTAATTAATTAATTAAATAAATAAAATAGCCGTCTCCCATTATAACATGTTATTCCACAATATTATTATGATCAGAGAAAAAATAATAAACAAAACAAATTTTTTTGTTTAGAAAACACAATTGCGTCAGCCTTCAAGTATTACTGTAAATAGAACAATTTTGCATTTTCTACTTAAATAAACGTGGGACGAGGACCGTAGACGAGTGATTCCAGTCTCTTCTTAATTTTTTTTTTGACATGAGTGTGTTGTTGAGCAGGCAATTGATGAAAAGAGGAAAGGAAGAGCATAGACCTTGCAAATATTCATAGCCAATGTTGATTCTAAACTGAATCATAGATGTTATTTATCCATTTATTGGTTTTGAATATAGTGAAATTATTGTTGTATCATTAGTATTTTTGAATATTAAGGCAGAAAATAGGGACATCTTTTGTATAGCATTTAAGAATGTGTACCATTATTATCATATTCATATCAACTCAAAGTCTACAAGCAGCTTCTGTTGATTTGTTGACCACCATTTTACAATAATGAAAATCACTTTGCTTATTCTTTAGCTTAAAATGACACAATCTTTATTTAAGATTAAAGTTAATTGCTGCAATCTGAATTTGTCATTAGGAAAAGTACAAACTTATTGAAACTGGGTCCGATTTAATTAACATTCAATGACAAAATAGTTAGCGAGATATAATTAAACACCCTTAATAACAGGACGTAATTAGCCCTAACTATTCCTCATTAACTAGCCAATAGCCATGTATCACATCATTGTTTCAATCTTACTGTTAAGTTTTGTTTTTAGGAAACAAGCTGTGCTTTATCTACAAGATTGTAAATATTTGCAAACGAATAGTTTTTGAGTAATTTATTCTCCTAATATGCATGATTAGTGGAACATTGGAGCTTTCCAAACGACCCTTTTGTTATTTCCGTACAAGACTTGATTTATTCCGTGAAAATGTGTTTTATTAGCTCAAAGAAAGAAGTTAAAGAAACTAAAACAAGAGCATAAGCTTAGTGTAGTGAAGAAGTAAAGAAAACCATTCATTTTGTTTCTTTCCTTTTCCTTTTGGTTTATGAGAGTGGAAAAGAAAGTAAAAAAAAAAAAAGAAAGAAAGAAACAAAACTATATTGATGAAGCTTGTAGGGTTATGGTATTAGATGTTGACCACAACTTTGGATTCCTACCACATGCTATGTTCAAGCCTTGTTGGCCGAATCTTTAGAGGGATATAGCTACAAGTTGCAACATATATTCAAATGAGGGATAATTGCGGCAAAAATAGTTAAGATCACTAAACTGTAGTGCAACATATTTTTAAATTTTCAGTTACGTGGAATAAATACTCAAAGCTGTGAAATATATGATATTCATTTGCTCTAGTATCCAGTGTGTCTCTGTTAACGTTAAGACATTTACACGCCTAAGATCGAAGTACTTAACATGAGAACTCTTTTAGCATGAAAAAACTAAGAGTATTAATTTGAGTCATGGACATGTATAAAAATTGAAAAAAGATGAGAAAGAATCAATCAAAATGTAAATTTCACTATTTTTTGGCATTAAATCAACACAATTGAGCCGCTCTACTTTGAATAGTTTTGGTTACTTTTGCCGCAATTATACCTTACATTTGTTTGTATATATATTTTTCTTTATGTTTGATAGATAATGTTCTTAAACCTGACAATAGAATCCCACTTGTATAACAGGTATAAGTACATTTTCTTTTATCTCCATCATAAAATTGGCAGATACCTCTTTGGCATATCATATAAATATTACTATTAGCAGTGAATCATCATAACATTAAGGAATCTCTGCCTCAAACACAGTGAGAAAATCATTTGAGGATCATATATATAAACAGCCCATAAAAAATAAAAATAAAAATAGCAAAACAAAACAAGACGAAGAACCCCCATCCCCATGACTTAAACAAGCCTTATAAATATACACAACACAAACATATGTATCAAGAAGATAAGGTTAGGAACTTAGGCTTGTTTTTGGTCGAGGCAAGTGGCAAAAGTACCCTTCGGTTGTATCAACCAAACAAAAAAGATACCCCAGTAGTTTAGGGCTGAAACCGGGTTAAAAACCCATTTTTTTAAAACACAAAACCGGATAATTTATGTAATTTTAATTAATAGAGTTTTGGTTCAGCGTTTTATATATGTATGATTTGATGTCTGGAGCTGTCTGGACCAAGGTATTAAATTTCTCGAATATCCATCGGCATGCCCACCGAAAATCTTTTTTTCGAGGATATGCGAAACGATATATCCATCGGCATATCCATCGATTTACCTATGAGATACCAATCGACAAGCGATATATCCGTAACAGAGCCGGCCCGATAGGTGGGCGAGTTGGGCGACCGCCCAAGGCCCCCAATATTTAAAGGCCCCATATATTATATAACTTAACCATTAAAAAAATTGAATTAGAAGAACGCTTATAAGATAAGATGAAATAGGCCTCCTCGTTGGTGTTGTAAGTGATGCAACTTGAAAAATAAAAAACAACAACATACTTACTAGAAAAAAAAATATAACATACTTACTAGAAAAATCAAGAAAAAATGTATTTCGTAGAACAACCATAAATATTGTATTTTGAGCATGATATGTTTTATCAAATATATTATTATCTAGAAATTAAAAGGGCCTTGTTTTAAGTTTTTGCCCAAGGCCCCCAATATTTAAAGGCCCCATATATTATATAACTTAACCATTAAAAAAATTGAATTAGAAGAACGCTTATAAGATAAGATGAAATAGGCCTCCTCGTTGGTGTTGTAAGTGATGCAACTTGAAAAATAAAAAACAACAACATACTTACTAGAAAAAAAAATATAACATACTTACTAGAAAAATCAAGAAAAAATGTATTTCGTAGAACAACCATAAATATTGTATTTTGAGCATGATATGTTTTATCAAATATATTATTATCTAGAAATTAAAAGGGCCTTGTTTTAAGTTTTTGCCCAAGGCCCCCAAAAATGTTGGGCCGGCTCTGATCCGTAAAATGAAAAGTGCGAAACGATATCGACAAGCGGTATTTAAAACCTTATGGACTATCATCATTATTTTATTTGAATGCAATTGTTATTTACTAAAGAATTTCAAAAATTGTTGAAAAAGTCAAAATTTTAACTTTAATTATAATTCAAATGATGGAGCATTCCATCATTTGAACTAATACCTTAAAATCGTTAGTTCAATCCTCTCAACAATTTCCAATAAAAAAAAAAAAAAAACTCATCAATCGCTAAAAAATAAAATAAAATTGCTCCTAAAGCTACTGGCCGTGTTTCATTTCGGTTCACTGTTTGAAAAAAATGGGACAAGTACGGTACGCAAGTTGGGATGTTCAGAAAACCGGGACGGGGTCGAAAAGAAGCTAAAACCTTCGAGTAGTCAGGAATCTGGTTCCCTCTCGTTTGTAAAGTATGTGAGTACGAAATTGATGCATCTAATCACATTAGCTTTTGAAGAGGCCCAGCTTAGAGACAAATAACTCCGGGTGTTAGCATTTTGAGAGGCATTCGGTAGAGTCCAATTTTAACTAAGTTGTAACTTTAACTAAGCGTAATTGAGCTTGCAACGTATGTAATCGAAGATTTTTTTTTCTTTTCAAATTCACGTTTTTGATGGATTGATACCTATATCTAGAATTTATGGGCGAACTAACGAGTTTCGTGATAGTTTTGATTGAAATTCGTTCGCAAATCAATAACGAAAATTATTACCGTCTCCTGCTTAACAGCTTTAGCTTAGCTTAGCCTCAATGCAATTTTGCATACCCAAAACTTGAAACCCTTTGCTTAGTATTGATTTAACTCTTTGACAAATGGCGAGTATCTATTGGTTTAATTAAGTAGTTGAGACTTAGCTTAACTATAATCCCTTCATGATTCATTTTGGGTAATTGCCTATAATGCCCTTGCTCCACCTACACTCATCCCTTCACGCAATATAAATATATCAATATTTTTCTACTTTCCATCGTCACATTGATGTTTGATCTCACCATACAAACAAATTATCATTTTGTTTACTTCAATAAGTCAACTAAACAACTCTTCTTAATTGGCAAATCCCAATCAATAAAGGTGTAGAATAATAAAAGCAATAAAAGAAATAAAGAAGAAAAGGGGATGCTTCTCAGTTTTTTAAGACCTACATAATTTACATATTTAATATGCATGTAATATATCTATTTCTCATCTCTAATTCTCATTACATGTTTCAACAATAATATTCTTATATAAAATCATTATAGAGACTGATTTTAAGATTTGTATATACATATATGGAAAAGAAATAACAAGAGTATAGTACCTATAAACATGACATAATTCATTTCAAAGATCATAATTTTATTTTTCTTAGACCTCAAAAAAGGGAAAAAGAAGAAAGAAAAAGAAAAAGCTAAAAAGAAGATAAGAATACACATTGATTTCCTCATCTCTACTTTGCTTTCTTTTACATCCATCTTTCTCTCTCTCTCGTGAGATACATATAACTCATTCCCAAGAACCCTACAAACTCATTTATATATGCTCTAAAAACACGCATATACACAGACAAATTCCGGCGAATGGCTTCGTTTTCGGAGTCGCCGAACCCGTGGGCCGATACGTACAAGGACTGCTCGCAGGGCATCTGCAGCATCTACTGCCCCCAGTGGTGCTACATCATCTTCCCTCCGCCGCCGCCTTTCTTCGACTATGCCAGCGACGACGGCAGCGAAAAAAGCTCGGGCTCCGACTTCTCGCCTCTCATCATTGCTGTCATCGGAATCCTCGGCAGTGCCTTCATCCTCCTCACCTACTACACCATCATCTCCAAATTTTGCCGCCGCGGGTCAACTGGCACCGTTACCGGTGCACCAGGCGAGACAGATGGCAGCGATGGTGCGGGTCAACCGGCGTCGACGTTCCGGGAAGGGCTGGAGGAGGGACTGATCAGGTTTCAAATCCTAAATACTGGATCTCTAAACATAAGTTACATAAATAATTTTAGATTTGATTGAAATCATTGAACATTAATTATGATTTTAAATTTTTTACATTTATATTTGTTACACACAATTTAAGGAGAAAATTAATATGAATACTTAGTGATTATTCTATAAAAAATTATTTAATACTTTGATAATCAATTAAAAACTTTGTACAAGTACATGATTACAATATATAATAAATTATAACAACGTCAGGTCCATCCGGGTGTACAAGTACCGGAGCGGCGACGGTTTCGTTGACGGGGCGGATTGTGCCGTCTGCCTGAGCGAGTTCGAAGAAAACGAACGGCTGAGACTGCTTCCCAAGTGCAACCACGCCTTCCACGTGCCGTGCATCGACACGTGGCTCAAGTCCCACTCGAGCTGTCCACTCTGCCGTGCTGACATCGCTCCCTTTGTCATAGACCACGACGAAGACGTGAAAAATGAAGTTGTCGTCGTTGTCGAGACTAGCTCGGTGACGTCAAATGCGTACCGGACGAGCGACGAAGTAATCGTTTCTCATGTCGTAGTCGTGGAGGACGACACAGGGCCCAAAATTGGCCCGGCCGATCCGGTGCGGAGATCGTCGTCGTTGAACATCAGAGATCGGTTCTGCTCGGACCGGGTTTTGGTCGCTGACATACTGCGCGACGAAGAAGAAGAAGGAGAAGATCGAGAAAACGGAACTCAAATGTGTTTCGGAATCGGAACTTCCTCAAAAGGAGGGTTTGATGATCATGATGATGATGATGATCATTGCAAGTACGAGAGAAGCGGAGCTCTGGCGATGAGGAGATCGATCTCAGCAAGCAGATTGGCATGGAAAAGCCAATAATTCTCTTCTTCCCATTTGAAAATAAATTTGATTCTTTCCTTTAATTCAATTGTATAGACTATAGAATAGAAGCCATAGGGTTTTGTTTTGTTTTATTCTGAAGGTAAATATTATGTATACTTACAAACAAGAAAGAGATGATTATTGATGCAACTTTTCAGAAGAAAAAAAAGAAGATGGGAACTATGTTTGTCATATCCTGTTTTTCAGTTTTTTTGCTTTTTTGTTTTTTTGTTTTTTTATGTATAAAAAACACAAGGCTATTTTTTTTTTCTTTCGGAAGGAGCAGATTCATTAGATTGAATATCAAGGAGGAAATCCTTCGTACAGTGGCTTCGAAGCCAACTCGGACAATCATACGTCCTGAAATCCGACGTTAAACCTGAAAGGCGGGTCTTGGCTGTACAATTTGCCACCCCGTTACAAGATATCTTGGTGCCCAATGACACCCCCAAACCCGGTAACCAACCTGGCCCACACTCCGATGCTCGCAATAATCGGTCCCTGTAGCCTATTAAGATGTCTCCGCAGACGAGTTGGATTGCACGGATGCAATCGGACTCTAGTTTTGAGATCGCCCATTCTCTATCTTGAACAAAGGCCAAACCGCGGAGTATAGCCTTGCACTCGGCCGTCAAAGCCGAGTCAGTGCACTCCAACATCCGAGCCGTAATCCCAATGACATTTCCACGGTGGTCCCTCACCACTCCACCAACCGCTGCCCGACCCGATCTTGCATCCCACGCCTCATCGACATTGAGTTTAAGCCCTCCATTGCTAGCCCGCCCCCACCGCTTGGATTCCCGGTTTGAAGACCGGGTGTGATTCCGTGCTTAGGGAGTATTTTTTGAAGCTCGCAAACCAACAAGTGACTTCCTCGATCCAAGCCTCCGGAGATTCAGTGTGGTGCTAAAAAATCCTCATGATCCTCTCTGACCACGCCGCCCAAATGAGCCCGTAAAAGAATTCCAAGTCCGTTGTCGAAAGCCGTTGGAGGACTCGCAAGCAAAGCTCTCTAAAAGGGAGCGGCCTTGTTTTCTCCATCCATCGCCTTAAGGACGAGCATTCCCACACCTCTTGGGCCCTCAAACAACCCCACACCGCAAGAAGGGCATCCTCCGGCAAGGCACCACAAAAGTTGCAAAAAAGGAAGGCAATCCACACCACGGCCTTTCAGTGCTCCGTAAGTTGGGAGAGCTAACCACAGCCGCCACTAAATGTTTAACTTTAGGCGGGATTTGGAGTCCCCAAAGAGTCTTCCACCAATGTGGGATTGTGTTGGCCGAGCATGAAGGCTCACCCCGAACATCCAACCTCGCGAGCCGGTACCATCGGTCTTGGTACCCTTCCACTGCCAAGGGTATAAAAACTCAACGGTTTGTGGTGACATATACACTCACTTTGTACTAAATCAGAGCGGCATAGACTTAAGTTTTATTTCAGTGAGAGTGACATATATATTCAAGTTCAATTTTGTTGTGGCTTCGATGTATTTTATTTCAGTGACATATATATTCAAGTTCAATTTTGTTGTGGCTTCAATATATCCAAGTTCAATGTTGTGGTGGTTTTGGATTCATTCCATTTATTTTTCCTTAACAGTGTTAAATATCACTAAACTTAGATATTTTTTATGCCCATTTTTTTCTTCGTATCATTTTTTTTCTTTTTCAAAATTCAAAAACCCTAGAAATATCGAGTTCATCCTCCTATCCATCCATTGCGGTCGAACCATCATCGGCGGCGGCGATATCAACAACGCAACAACCTCCGTTTTTGTTGGCTACACCGTTGGAGAACTCGGAGATTCCAATAGTGAAAAAGCTCTTGGAATATTGAAATCACCTTAAATTTAAATTAAGCTATATCTAAACCACAATAAAATTGAACTTGAATATATGTCATTGAAAATAAAACTTGAGTCTCGCCCCGATTGAGTACAACTTAAGTATATATGCCACAATTAACTCCAAAAACAATTAAAAGATACTCTTAGAGCAAATTTTAGTTTCTTATTTATAATGCCCCATGAATTTTAGAATTTTGCTCTTTTGTACTTCTAACTTCTGAGTTCTAGGTGGTAAGTTCATTTCCGACAAAAATATAGTACCTATTTTTTAAATCTCCAAAATATAGCCAATATCAGTATTTCCTCTAAACGGAATAATGTAATTAGCGTGGTGATGGGCTCTACTAATTGGGATTTATCATTAGACAAAATCTTGATGGCCTGTTAAACTTTTGTAAAAAAAAAAAATTAAAAAAAAATTACGCCCAACGTATGTCATTATTAAACATTTATTTATTTTGACATTTGACATAATATTAAATTCCTTATTATTTAATAAGCCAATCAAATCAAAGCAAACTGATCCAGTTGATTTTCCGTTTTCTTGCAAAATCTATCACTTACTATGATTAATGGCTTCTATTATTGAGTTTGCACGAGGGTCCTTCATGTATTTTTTTATAGAAAAATTGTTCGAAATAGTTAAAGTGAAACATAAGATTAGTAAAATAGTCAAACTTTGATTAATTTTGTAAACTAGTTAATTAACATGAGGTGGCATTTTAATTATATTTTTTTATCCCTGTAATAATTAATCATTTTAATTACAATTTTTGTAATTAATTAAAAAAGAAATTAAATTTTCACCACAAATCAAGCCGTAACTAATTGTGCACAAATTTTGGAATTTAACTCTCTCTCTCTCTCTCTCTCTCTCTCTCTCTCTTCTCCGAGCAAATCCATGGCGTCGAAGGTCCCCGACGAGACCCTTCTCGGAGCGAGTCGGAGGGCGAGAATCGCGCCCTGCGCATCAAGAGGAAGCGCACTAGCCGCGTGAGCTTCGCCGACACCGAGATCACCTCCGTTCATCTCTTCCACCGCGAAGACGACGGAGACTGCAAGACGCCGCCCAAGCCCCGCCCCAGCTCCTCCCCCGACGCTACTCCGCAGCCCGACAACAAGCTCGTCGGGATCCATGGGGACTTGGCCGGCGACAACAACGTTTCCGGCGAGGATGAGGAAGGGAGCACTGAGGGCAGAAAGTCGTTTTTCAGGCCGTTGGAATCCCTGTCTCCAGGGGGAGCAGCACCGCCGGCTCCGGCGCCTCCAACGACGGTGAGATTTCGCTGCCCCTGTCGCGCGCGAATGAGCTCCTCCATCGGAGTACTCGCTCGGAAACACCGAGGCCACGACGATTGACGGCGAAGCTTCGGCAGTCTTACGGGAGAGAGAGAGAGATAGATTATTTTTTGTATTTAAAATATTTGATTATTGTATTTAAATTTAAATATGAATAATATTTTTGATTGTTAATTTACGTTGATTCGTTGTTAATTTATGTTGATTCGTTGTTGATTTACGTGGATTCGTTGTTAATTTACGTTGATTCGTTGTTGATTTACGTTAATTTACGTTGATTTGTTATTGATTTACGTTAATTCGTTGTTGATTTACGTTAATTCACGTCTTTAATTTGTTACTATTTTTTTGGAAAAGAAAATCCGGAAATTATATGAATGTTTTGAATTTAAAATTTGAATTATACAAAAAAAATGGTTTGGTTTTGGTTGTTACCATATTAATAGCTATTTCAATTAATAGTAATATTTTCAATCAATGAAAATAAATGAATTTTTTAATTTTAATAAATCACGAGGGCAATAATGTAATTGGAGTTTTGTTTAAGTGGTTAATTGACTAATTTATAAAATTAACCAAAGTTTGACTATTCTGCTAAATAAACATTTAAGTTTGGCTATTGCCCTAAAGGCACGAAGGTCTCGAAAATTTGTGCTGCAAGATGGCTTGTAATCGATTTTTAATGCGGTAAAGCATGAGACCACCGCGGTAAAAAGGCATTTATTCCACGGTTTTAATTGACTTGTGTGAATATATATGTTTTTTTAAGCTATGTACAACATGTTATATTTGAAACAATTTGGGTGTCTCAAAATCAGGGGCTATATATTTTTAGCCCGGGTGTGCCTCAACTCAAGTACAACAATCCACATTTTTGTTCTTCACATTTATCATATAAGTAAAAATAAATAAAGACTTAGCGGAGACACGATAGCGTCTGACACTGGCTTATCGCCAACATGTTTTCTGAGAAAAACATGTCGTTTTTATAATTTTTGTCTTTTTTTTTGTTAATAGACAACACGTGTTGTAATTATCATTTTTCCTAAAAAAGAACAATTTTTCAAACAAAATTCCATACATTTGAGGGTTTTTTTTTTTATATTTTTTTTAAATTTTTATGGATGGTGGAAGAAGAAGAAAGGTTGAAGAAAAATAAACGGAATGTTAAAGAAAGGTTGAAAAAAAACGAAAAATATATATCAAAGTTTTAAATAGCAAAACAGATGAAAAATCAATTAGCTCGTAGCAATGGTAATTTTTTTACCAATGGGTTTTTTCAACGAAAAAAAAAGTTCACCGACAGACAAAGTTACAGATCATATTTTACAAGTAACTTGCTTTATCAGGTTTATTGACGAGTTTTTTACAAATATACGTCACAGTTGTAATTTTATTATGTAATTACATGTTGTAATTGTAATTTAATATTTTAATTTACAATTAATTTCCCGATGGTGATAAATTAATTATTTTAATTTATTTAACTTGTTCTTGATTCCATGTAGTCTTTAAAACAAATCTTTATTCTATGAAGAACTTCCTGACTCCGATCTTCAATTCCTTTTGCGAATTCTATGAAGAAGATGCTTTCAGAAGTCTTCCGATGTATTCTTCAGGACTACGTCGCTAGGAGGTGTGGGCTCGCACTGGATAAAACCCTAAACCCTAAATTTGAAAAACCCTAAGAGGAGCTCAGAGAAATTTGCAGAAAATTTCTTGAGAGAGAAATAGAGAGAGAGGGATATCGAAATATGAGAATATGAGAGTGTATATTTTTTGGTTTCAAGTGTTGCCTATTTATAGGGAATGGCCCAACCGCTTTGAGAAAATCTCCCAATCAACTGTGAGAGATTTACTCAACTACTTGGAGATATTAACTTTAAGATTTGAGTTAATTAAATCAAATAAAGAATAAATGCAAATCAAATCTTTTTCAGAAAATACTCTAAAAGATTAAATAAACTAAATCTTTATATTTTCAAAGATTTAATTTCGAATTAATAAATATAATTAGAATTTATTATTTGATCTCTCTCATTAAAGGTATAAATACTAATATTTAGTTTCTCTAATTTTCGATTAAAATAGCAGTGTCATATTTAATTTTAGTCTAGGAATAAAAACTGTTATTATCATAAATCTCAAGCCTTCTGTCAGAATTACACGATTTAAAAAGATAAATGTACCATAATTTACTTTGCCACAACCCTAGAGATGTATTAGGATTAAATTCAATCATCTTTTTGCAGTTTCACTGGCACACCAAACTTTGGTACTTTTGCTACTATATAGCTTAATCAGTAATTCGTGATAATAATCACGAACCGAGTATGATTGGAGTATCGTATTCAAATGAAAAACTTTTGAATATATTTGCGGTGTCATCCTTTATGGAGCTACAATGGGGACTAATGGATGTACACACTCGAGCTGCGGTAAAAGCGTAGACTTTTACTAACCCCGATTACATTCCACTATAGCTCTCGGCTGAACTCTCACGTGTGTATGATAATTATCTTCCTGAACACAGGTGTCCATTGATTCAATCAGATATCTGATTTGCAAGAGTTTTGTTTTATTATGACATTCATCAAAAGGGTGAAGTATACTGTTCTGCCTTTTTGATGACACTATCTTATTCTTATGATTCTTACAAAATACTCAATCATTAGATGATGAGTCTAATGAGCTAATCATGAGTACTTATTTGTTTCCATGAATCACAATAAGAATACTATAAAGATATTGTCTCTATCTGCTATTGTGTAACTCATCCGGGTCAACCGTCTAATCTCAAAATAAAAGTGTTAGGAATACCGAGATGTTCTCTGTAACGATTAAATCAAAGATTATAAAAGTTGAACCGTACAAGTCCCCAAAGCTAAGGAAGTCAACCTAATTCCATCTGATCATCTATGTGACCCTATCGTACTATCATCAGTGTCAGACTTAATTGATGACTTCGGTTGCGAATATAGTCTTTCCAATATGAAGATACTTCATACTTGATAAACTTAATAGTGCAAAGACTACACTATGATCCGTTAAAAGATCATCACCGAATTGTGATTAAGTTCATCAATGGTCGTTCACACCTTATAAATTCCCATTTCTAATCTAGACCATGGACCATTTTAAGTTCTTAATGGTGATAGTCAAACCTCCTCAGAAAAGAATACTTGGGATGGCATGTGCACGATAGCAACATTAAAGAACTATGGATCAAATATTCAATTAATATTGTCTATTTATAATCCGAAGATAACTATATAAAATAACTTTAATAAGCACTATTCATTCTAGGCAAACAACCATAATCTTATGTCAGCGAGATGAGCATCTCAATCGAGGGCATATGTCCAACATCAAGTTGGTTGAGCGTCGGTCTTCCGATGATGACGTTATATGACGAGGGTAAGTCGACGATGAAACAACTCACTACGAGTCATTCTTGGTCCGTCTTTGGCTCTGAAAGTCGTTGTAGCTCGATGGATCCCTCAGTTTTCACGGATTCCACGGTGAAACCAAATAATGGTGTCCTTACAGTGTTGATAATGACCCGGCCGAGGTTCATCTTGTCGAAAGTTGCTTTGAATATTCTGTTGGCTGAGCTTCCGTTGTGGATATGTATCCTATTCACCATATTGTTGGCGATATGTGCTTCGAAGACGATGGCGTCATTGCGCGGGTGGTGGATGGTGAGATCTTTGTGTTCGGTTAAGGTGATGGTTTTTCCTGTGCAGAGTGGTTGTGTAGTGCCTATTAGGTTAACCAGGTTCGGCAGGCTCGTCTGCTCTGGCCTAAGTATCCTGTTCTTGGTCCTCAAATGATGGTTGAGACGATGTTAAGTAGGGTTAGTGCCACAACCTTTCCCCGATCGTGACCCTGTCGTATAGACTGTCTTAGAGTCAAGAGCGAAGATTGTTTGATATTCTGGTTTTTCTGCGGTGCCGATGCTTCTTGGTTTGCTACATACTTCCTAACGAACTCGTTAAGTTGTCTTTCATGGATAAGGTTAAATTTCCTCTTCAATAGGTACCATTGCGATGTCAGGTGACCGTAGTCAAGATGGAAATGGCAGTATCGAGTCTTGTCTTTCTGCAATGACTTCTCCAGCGGGTGAGGTTCCTTGAACTGGTTGCCATGCATAGCAAATATTTCGTCTAGGGTGGTCGTTAGATGGGTGAAATATGTTCTTGGGGAGCGGAACAGATCCTTCGTTGTTCGGTCCCTTGGTGGCTTCGTCCTCTGGTTCCTGCTATTGTCTGTGTGACTCGCTTTCTCCTTCGGCTTGTCGGATGATCGATTATTGCTTTGTCGGTTGTTTCCTTGCTCCGATGAATTCCTGTTCGCGAGGTAGTACTACACGAAAATATGTCGAGCCGCTCTCGTCACGAGCTCTATCATGGTTGACAATCTTTCTATGACGGGAACACTAGGTATTCTCTGGTTCGCAAGGCATCAAAGAGAGAGATGACGACGTTGTTGCTTGTGTAGTTGTTCACCTTATTGGATTCTTCTACAAAGCGGTTGATGAAATTCTGCATGGATTCGTCGTTCATATACTTAATAGACAATAAGTATGATTTCTCCTTTCTTTGAGTTACCGCGCCACAAAGCGGGCAAGAAATTAGTCTTTAAGCTGGTTGCAGGTCTGGATGCTCGCCTTGGACATTCGCAGGTACCATTTGAATGTTGTGCCTATGAGAGTTAAGCAGAACGCTTGGCATATAGCCAAGGTCGAGCATTTTCTCATCTGCGCGGTCATCTCATACTGAATAAAGTGGTAAACAAGATCTATTTTTTCATCGTAGATGAGGTTGCTAGCAAAGTGTAGGTCGTCGATGACTTCTCGATCGAGCACGTGCGGTGCGAGCAGCTGCACCCTCATCCTGAGCGGAGAGGAAGTATTGAATTTCCTACTGCATTCCTTGAAGGAGGTTGAATATGTCGTCGTTGCGCCCCGGCTGGCAGGCCTTATGGCGAACTTGGAGGTGGTAAGGAGAAAGCTGAAAACCCCCCTAACGAACCCTCTGATGACCGTCGTCCATTGTTGTTCCTTGACGAGGGATGGCCACCCTCGTAACGATCTTGCGGGTAATCCCATCAAGGGTCGGATGATAGTCGTCGGCCTATGGAGTCGTCAAAATTTCTTATCCCGGCGACCTCCCGGGCGAGCTTGGCGAGGGTCTGAGGCATCTCGTTATGCTTCTGCAATGTTGAGACCTTCGGCCTGGCGATATCCCCGACGACCATTTAGGGCGAGCCTGAGGAAGGTGTGGGGGCTTTCTGACGATATTCAATATCGTCAAGGTCTTCGGCTTGGCGAACCCCTGATGATCATCCAGGCGAACCTGGCGAGGATTCGGTGTGTTTCAGCGGCCTTCAATATCGTTGAGGTCTTCAGCTTGACAAACCCCCTGAAAACCTTCTGGTCGAGCCTGGCGAAGGTCTGGGGTGTTAGAACGATCTTCAATCTCGTCGAGGTCTTCGTCTTGGCAACCCCCTTAGCAACCGTTCGGGAGAACCTGATGAGGGTTGTGGACGGTCTGGCATCCTCCTGTGAAGTCGAGGTCTGGCATCCTCCTGCGAACTCTAGCGACCCTCCGGGCGAGGGTCAGGGGCGGCCTCGCGACCTCCGGTTCCGTTACTTTCTTCTATGCTCTCCTCGTCTTGAGCGAGAATGAACCTCTACGAAACGTCGTTGACACCGTCTTCATCCTCGACAGGTGTTGGCGAAGCTTGGATGTCGAGTATTGCGTCACGTGTTGCAAAGCATTAGCGTGGCTCGTCATATCGGAGGACGATCGTCGTACTCCGAGATCTTCATATGAATGTTGGTAGGGATACGATGTTGATGCTCGGTATCCCTCCTTCAAGATCCTAACTTTTAATACATGAAAATGGATCAATGTCGTACCTGATCCATGGTTCGATCCCTGAACTAGACCTGGTTGTGGCGCGGGTGATCAAAGGTGGAGTCAACACGTGTTAACTTATGATCGTCAAAGCTAAATGCGAATATTCCGTCTTCGGCGAGCCTCCGAGTTGGTTTTGGCGATCCTTGATTATTTTCTTCCTCTGCGAGGTCGGCGGCGGCGATGGAGGATCTTCAAAAAGAAATATTCAATGCCGTACCCTAGTCTAGCGAGAGCTACCTACCTACCCTTCCTTCATGATCAGGTCATCACGTAGTTTAAGGTTAGTGATAAATGGTGGAATGACGTGTGGTTTGTATCCTTGTTGGATCCAATGATGGCGGCGCAGGGGTGACCTTCGAGACGGCGAAGGTATTAAGGTGCGGGTGTTGACTTACTCGGATGTTGAATGTTGTAACATGTGAAGGAATCGAGCCTTGGACAACGCAGGTATCAGTGATGAAGTCCTGTGACTAGTCGACTTAACGGGGTCCCTGGAAGACCAAGGAACGACTTCCTGAAGAAGGAAAAATTCACTGCTTGGCGAGCGGGGTAAAAATCGCCCAATGGGAAAGTGAGAAGTCAAAATCTCTCGATAGAGAAAGTCAAGGTCTAAAGAGAGAAACTCAGAGATTTTTTTTTTTGTGAATGTCCAAAATGAGGAGGAGGATCCTCCTATAAGCGTGGACCTTTTACTTTGATTTGGGGGAAATAATGGAGAAAAGTCTCCCTTAATTGGACCAGGGAAATAACGCTTAGGGCCTTGCCGCAACTCCTTGTCACTGCGAGGGGTCCGTAGGTTGCTTCGTGGCTCGTCCTTAGCGTCTTCTAGGTGTCTGCAAGCTTGTACATCGAGTCCGGGGGAATCTTGGGGACTTTCCGAGGATCATCGTAAGCTCAGGTTTTCTCATCATGTGTGATGATCATTGCGAGATATGCTTTATCGATGGTATTGGCGAGGGAGAATGTCTTCGTCAAGATGTTATGTCGCCAACAAAAAGGTTTGACGTTGGACATTTGTCGAGTATATCCGTTGACCTTCAAGACGGCGAAGGTATTACCGTTGACTGACTCGGATGCCGAAGGTTGTAATCGGTAAGGAATCGAGCCTTAGACAACGCAAGTATCAGTGGCGAAGTCGTGTAACTAGTCAACCTGAGGGGGGTCCCTGACAGACCAAGGAACGACTTCCTAACGAAGGAAAGAGTCGCTGCCTGGTGAGCTGGGGAAAACCCGCCAAAAGGGAAAGAGGGAAGTCGAAATCTATAAATAGAGAAAATCAAGTTTTAGAGAGATATTTTTTTGGTGACTAATGTACTTAAACTTCATTCTGTTATGAGAGTTGCCCCCTTCGTCTATTTTCAAAATTGACCATTAGTTTCGTCTTATTTGGCGCCATGTTATCCCTCCAGTTCGCCACGATATCATGTAGTCGCGTATCAAACTCAAAATTTTTATTTTTATAAATAATTTTTAATTAAAAATATATTTTATTTTTATGATTTAATTTTTAATTAAAAATTATATGTAAAAAAATAATAATTTCACGTGTGGCTCCATGATGTGGCAAACGAGAGGGATGACATGGTGCCTCTTAAGACGAACTTATTTATTATAAGCCCTTTATTACCTAGTAAATTATTTTTATTGATAAATTTTCAGAATATCTGAGCATTAGTTATACACTATAAGATGCATCGTGATAATCACGCGGTTCATGATACAAATTAAATCACAATATTATGTGGAGCCCATGCTCCTAATTATTTATCAGAATAAGAGATACCGTATAAACTTTCGAAAGTAATGAAGGAATAGTTTATTTATAAATAATATTGAATCAATTAATAGAAGAAGATGGACATTTCTATAAGGAAACTCGTTAAGAAATGCAAAAAGCGAGTATTAAATATAGGAAAATTGGGTAGACCTACCACGCGTTGGAAGACCCACCATTCTTCTTATAGTGTCCAATCATTCAACTCACACCGACAGTTGCATAATCGTCCATCAACTCCGATGGAAAGCACAAAGTTTGGCTTCGATGGGGAGGCCTCCAAATTGGACGACGAGTTCGAAGAATTGCTCAAAAGCCTTGCAAAAGTGAAAAACGTAGCATCTGATTGGAGCTTTTACTGCTATCAAGGGTTTTGGTACCCGGAGTTCGCAGTGAAGAGTGTCGTTTCGTTTCAGAAACAGTTCACAGCGCTCGACGACGATCTCTTCTTGGCTTCTTGTCCGAAATCAGGCACGACTTGGCTGAAAGCTCTTTCGTTTTCCATCGTTAATCGGAGCCGTTTTCCTCTCTCCGAAACCCCTCTGCTCACCGCCAATCCGCATGCGCTGGTGCCGTTTTCAGAGTTCGTTGACGAAGCCGGGATCGCTGCTCTCGACAAAATTCAAAACCCCCGGCTTCTTTCCACCCACGTCCCTTATTCCTCCTTACCGGCTTCCTTCAAAAACTCCGACTGCAAGATCGTTTACATTTGCAGGAACCCCATGGACCAGTTCGTCTCGTCCTGGCATTTCTTTTCGAATTCTCTCAGCGAAAAGCCAGCCGCCATAACCGAAGAGTCTTTCGACCAATTTTGTCGAGGAGTATGCGCTGGTGGTCCGTTTTGGGATCACGTTTTGGAGTTCTGGGAAGCCAGTCTGGAGAATCCTCGCAAGATCTTGTTCGTAAGATACGAAGATCTCAAGAAAGATGCAGTGTTTCACGTGAAGCGGTTGGCTGAGTTCTTAGGGTTTCCGTTTTCGGAAGAAGAAGAGAAGCAAGGGCTCGTCGAGGAGATCGTAAAGTTCTGCAGCATCGAAAACATGAAAACCCTCCAGGGTAACATGCACGGTAAACGTCCGGTGACGGGAATTCCGAACAGTTCTTTTTTTCGAAAAGGCGAGGTTGGAGACTGGGCGAATCACCTGACACCTTCTATGGCAGGGCGTTTGAAGAAGATCATCCAAGAAAAATATGAATCCTCTTCTCTGGAGATGTTTTGATTGTTTTTTTTTTTTAAGACAGCTTTGTTGCAGTGAAGATCGAATTCACAACTTTTACTTTGAAAGGTGGTGTGGAATTACCATAAGGCTATCCTAACAACCACGATTACTTGCTTTCTATCATGTTATCATCAACATAAAATAAGTGGTCGTTGACCAGTGTAACGTTGTGTTCACTTTAATAAGTTGTTCTTTATGTTTTCAATCATCGTGATTTGTGAGCGGTGCGAGTAACGCACAAATCATGTTCTTAATAATTGGATTTTGAATGGTATTATTAGACGAGTTACGAGTCTTTGCTTGTTTCATAATTTCGTTGTCTCTTCATCTTGGACTTCATTCTTATTTTATAAAATCATTTTGACATGCATGTTTATAAATGGTTAGTTAATAGGCGTTCATCTTGGATTTCACAGGGTTCGTCGCCGACCGTCGGAACCACACTACAAAACGGTCGGAACCACACTACAAAACGACTCGACAACCATGAATGAGTTTGTTTTACTGTTTCATGTTTCTGCAACTCTTCTTCTTCTTCAATAAAAGAGAAATATAATTATATTGAATTACTTTAGCGGGCCCACTCCCACTTTTTCTTCCCCGTGTAAATTTAAATTGATTTTTTTTTAAAATATTTTATTACTTATCTGTTTGAAATTTTTGATAATTAAAATATGGGTAAACTGCGGCTAATGTACTCAATGTTTGATTTTCTGCGGATTATGTACCCAATGTTTATTTTTGGCGGCTAATGTACCCAATGTTTGATCCGTTAGATATTTTTGGGTTTTCCGTCAGTTGATCCTTAGATAGTTATCCTCCTCTATATGTACCGTTTTCGTAATTTTGACATAACTCACTCATTTTTTTTCTAAATTTTATGCACAACCTATGGTTAGAAAGATAAGAGATATATATACAACTTTTATGTTTTAAGTTTTGTAAAATAAGTTTTAAAAAAATACAAAATTTCAACAACAACGTAAAACTGGACATTAGTTTAATGAAAAATATTTGTTTCGAGCAAATTTTAATATACTTAATGACTTTTTATGATGAAACTTAAAAGAAAAAAGTTATAGATAAATGTTTTATCTTTCCAACAGGTGTTTATTTATAAATTTTTGACAAAAAACGAGTGAGTTATGCCAAAAATATGAAAGATGTGATGTGAAATAATATTTCATATTTTTGGCATAACTCACTCATTTTTTATCAAAAATTTATAAATAAACACTTTTTGGAAAGATAAAACATTTATCTACAACTTTTTTCTTTTACGTTTCATCATAAAAAGTCATTAAGTATATTAAAATTTTCTCGAAACAAATATTTTGCATTAAACTAATGTGCAATTTTACGTTGTACTTGAAATTTCGCATTTTTTTAAAACTGATTTTACAAAACTTAAAACACCAAAGTTGTATATCTATCTCTTATATTTCCAAACATAGGTCGTTCATAAAATTTGGACAAAACATGAGTGAGCTATGTCAAAAATACGAAAAGTGTACATATAGAGGAGGATAACTCTTTAATGGTCAACTGACAGAAAACCTAAAAATATCTAACGAATCAAACATCGGGTACATTAGCCGCCGAAAATAAACATTGGGTACATAAATCGCAGAAAATCAAACATTAGGTACATTAGCCGCAATTTACCCTTAAAATATAATATTGCAGGGGCCCACTCATCTAAGTTTTCACTATTTCTTTTTACCAAAATAATGTTAAATTGTTTACCGTATGTGAATTTTTTGAACTATAAAATCAATCTTATAGTTATTTATTATTATTATTATTATTATTATTATTATTATTATTATTATTATTCACACGCCAGTACCTCTCCAATTCAATAGATAAGATAAATTGTATTTCCTATACAATTTTATATATGTTAAAAATTATTTTATATTTTAGTTATGATTTGATATAATTAACCATTATTTTATAATTTATAAGGTGTTCAACTTCATTGTACTATTACTTTTCTTTGTTATTTATTATATCATTTTTACTTACAAAAATATTGTAATAAAAATTTTAAATCTCACAATTTAAGATTAATATGAAACTTGATATTTACAAAGGATAGCTTATTAAAATGTCGCTAAAATTACTTAAATAAAAGAAAAATAAAATTTTGTGTTTCAATAAAATATAGATAGTTATTTTCTTAGGGGCCCCAAAAAAATTTCCGCCTAGGGCCTCCCTTGAGTCGAGGCCGACCTTGACCACGACCACGACCAGTGTTTGCTTGTCTTCTTGTTATTATGGAAACCATATAAACTCGATCAATCGCTAATTACGTAAAATAAAGTATCTTTCTTGAGACATATCCTTGTGTATCTATATAAAAACAGATCGTAGTAGGTCTCAAGATTCGCCTTCCAACACTTTAACATGTGATTTCAAAACGGTCAGACAAATGAACGCTTAGACATAACTTGTTAAAAGACTTCGATTATAAATATAGCGTCTATTGTAATATATTACAGTTAAATTAAAATTGAGATAATGTTAACTGGGACAAAACGTCGAACATTCGAGATGAACGCTCTATTCAATTATCAAAATTTGTCCCGGCGTTCAGACGTTAATAAAACGATCATACTGATTATGACCATTATGAATATTCAATTCATTACGTTACATAAAACGGTTATACTGATTATATCCCAAATGAATATTCAATTCATCTGGGATGCATGACCTCATATAAGAAAACTTCCACTGCAAAATAATCCATTTTTTTTTACCAAAAGTTATGTAGAATATTAAATGTTTTTGTCGCTATTAAGTATTAACAATAATAATTAATATGCCGCAGCATTTCTTCTTTGAAAATTGCATGTCTCCACAAAACTCGATAATTGAAAGCATGTAGTCGTGAGATCAGATGACACCTCGAGGCCTCATTTCACATATTTTTCATATTATATAGCCACATATGCTCATGTCGCAGCCATCTATAATATAACAAATTTAAATACAGGTGGTCAATATGGGTCGGATCTGCCTCGATCTGACCCGCTAACATCAAGTTCGCAATTCGATTCAGAAATACGAAAAGATTAATCCAAACGATATTGATAAAATCTCGAATAACAATGAAAGGTCGATTTTTCTGACAAAAAAAAAAAAATATATATATATATATATATATATATAGCATGATTAAAAGTAACGAATTGTTTGCCTCACGATTTTTTGCCACAATTTACATAAGCTCTACTAAAGTATTTTTCACCATAATTGATCTCTTTTAATTATTTTGTCTACGTGGCATAAAACATATGTGTGACGCCACATGTCTACTTTTTTTTTTTTTTTGAGCTTGGACTCAGGGATGTGGTAGATCGTACCGTCCGCTTATCGTCGGACCGGAACTGGAACCGGATCTTCCGACCCGTTACTGCAAAGTTTTAGGACTCAGCATGTAGGCCGGTGATCGCCGGAACCAGAACCTTTGTAGAGTAGGTTGACAGTCGGACCTTCCGCTTACCATCAGACTGACCACAAAGTCTTAAGACTCAGGGGCGGACCCTCCGCTTACCATCAGACTGATCACAGAGTAGGTTGACGGTCGAACCCTCCGCTTACCATCAGACTGACCACAAAGTCTTATAACAACTTTGAAAATATACATAAAAACCATCATATGTGAAAAAAATGAAAGCTTAAACAAGTAGATACATTAATATAATATATATAAAAAAAAACTAAGTAAAGTAGCTAGGTTCTAGCGCCAATAAGATGTGAGTAAAGGGGAGATATATAGAGAGAAATTTATTAGTTTTTAAATTTTTATTTAATATATTAATATAATACACTCATTGAAAACTGAGAAATCTCTTTAAAAAGAAATGGAAAGTGGGAAATCGATAGACAGAGGGCTGGGCCTAGGGGTGACAATGCTCATGAGAGAAAAGATATAGTCTTTCTTAAAAAAAAATTATGTCTAAAATAACTATGTATATATAATTTTCAGAATTGTGGGGGTGACATTAGCCACCGCAAGATGAATGTGGGTTCGCCCCTGTTAGGACTCGAGATATAGGTCGGTGACCGCTGAGAATAGAACTTCCATAGGGCGGGTCGATGATCAAACCCTCCAGTTTCCGTCCGACTCGGACCAGGTCCTCCGACCCGTTACCACAAAGCACTAGGGTTCAGGATATAGGTCGATGACCGCAAAGAACTGGAAACTCCGTATGGTAGGTCAGCGCTTGGGCCTTAAAACTTCTCTAGCGATTCTGCTCTAGCTAGCTTCTTTGTCTGTAGAACTGGAAAACCCGATTAGGAGAAAGGGAGGGGGTACCTCCCTATACACCTTCGACGCTCAACATTGATTGGGTATTTTACTAAATATATATAAGAGAGAAATAAGAGTTTTATAGATATGCAAAGCATTTGAATGCGTTATCGTTAAGAATAAACTCCCTATTTTTAGGAAGGTCCATGGACCTAGATGCAATTAATAACTGCAAGTTTTAATCCTTGGGGAAATTCAAATACTATTTTGTGCGAATTTGTGTCTACGGGATGCCTCGGGCGTCCAAATGCGTCCCTAACCGCCTCTACGTGTTATGGGAGCTCCCAAAATATTAACGGCTTCTGCGGGGCTTGAAAAGGGATCGGTTGGCATCCACAGGCACGGAGCTCACAGGGGCCATGTACAATAATGGCTTTTTATGAGCCCGGGGCCTTTTGGATGCACGGGGACCCGCACTGCGTCCATGACCGTTTACGCATTCTGGTCGCTCCCAAAAGCTTAACTGCATCAATGGACATTAACGGGGCATTAATTGGCATCCATAGGCATCCACGGAGCTCGTACAAGCCTGTGTGTAATTATGGCCCTTTTGAGTCTGGGAACCCATGGGTCGCCTCATGCATCCAAATGTGTCGCTAATCGTCTTTATCCGTTACGGGCCCTCCCAAAAGCTTAAAGTTATCCATGTGTATCAACGCGACTTCAATTGATTTCCAGAGGCATCCCCGGAGCTCATAAGGACCTATGTGTAATTATGGCGCTATTTTAGTCCGGGTTCCCACGGGTCGCCTCGGGCGTCCAAATGTGTCCAGACGCTTCTAAAAGCATAATTGCTTCCATGAGCATCAACAGGGTGTCAATGAGCATCACTGAGCTTAAAGGGGCCTTTGTGTAGTGTAACTATGACCTTTTTTAGTCGGGGTGTCCACGAGTCACCTCGGGAGTCCAAATGCATCCCTAACCGCAGGCCGGCACAAAGACCGTAAGGCCCTAGGCGAAATAAAATTTTGGGGCCCTCGACAAAATAATTAATGATAAAAAATTATCGATATGAATAAAAATAAAGCCTCTTTTTCGATTTATCTTTTTGATTTTCTACTCTGGACTTGTATTTTATTGTTGAACTCATTACAACGAATCTTAAAAATAAATATATAAAAATGAGAAATTAAGAAAAATCGTTGTAATACAAACTTATGATACATATACAATACATAATAATTTTTAAGACCTATAAAATATCATTTTGAACTTCATAAGATTAACTAATAGTACAAAGTAAAAAAAATATTCCTACATAAGAATCGAACTCTGAGTTGAATAGTAATTTAACATATTCCTATTCATATTAAGGGTTATTGATAGTGAAAATACCCAAAATTTGGTCAAAGAACCCTTCGTGTACCTAAAGTTTAAAATTGGTGGTAAAAATACCTAAAGCTGCATTTGAAGAGTTGACCACTCCATTCTCGTTAACTTATCCGTTAACTCTGGCCACGGGGACAAACATGGGTTGCTGACGTAACAATTTTTGCCACGTGGACGAGCCCACATCAGCCTCGTTTACGAAAAAATAACTAATTAAACCCCTAACTAATACTATTTAATACAACTAATTTAACCCCTAATGACTACAGTTGACAACACAGATTTTCTACGTGGCTAGAGTTAACGGGTAAGTTAACGGCGTTACGAGAATGGAGTGGTCAACTCCTCAAATGCGACTTTGGGTATTTTTGCCACAACTTTTAAACTTTGAGTACATGAAGGGTTCCTTGACCAAACTTTGGATTTTTTTGTCGTCATTAACCCTTCGTATTAATGCTAACGTTAATAACATATTCCATTATTGTGCTTAGTTTAATAAAGAATTGCACTTGGGCTGCGACCGGACGGTTAACCTGTTTATTTTTCATTATTTGGTATCCTTAGATTAATTTCAGTTAGTCATGTTTTAATAACCCTATCCGTCTTTGTGCATTATGGGTGCTCCTTAATGCTTAACGACATCTGTGGACATCAACGGGGCGTCAATTGGCATACACGGAGCTCATGGGGGCCTATGTACATGCCCTTTTTTGTCCGGGTACCAACGGGTTGCCACAGGCGTTCAAATGCATTCCTTGCCATCTCTATGCGTTTGCGGCGCCCCCCAAAAGCTTTCATGACTATCACTGGGACGTCAACTGGCATCCACAAAGCTCAAATGGGCCTATGTGTAACTATGACCCTTTTTTTTAGTCGGGGTTCCTACGGGTAACCTTAGGCGTCCAAACGCGTCCTTGATCCTCTTTATGTACTCCGGGCGCTCCGAAAAGTTTAACGGCGTCCATGAGCATTAACGGGGCGTCAATTGGCATCCACGGAGCTCATAATGTGTAATTATACCCCATTTTTAGTCCATTCCTTTTTTATGTCAATGGATGTGTTTTCTCTTCATCTTGATTGGTTTTCTATGTACGACATTGTATGTATGCCTCTAACAGACGTGTCTTTTTTATATATGAGCCTGTAGGGTATTATTTTTTGGGTTGAGTATTAAATTTTTTTTGGGGCTTCGAAAAATACTCGTAACATCTGTTGTTACATGTGTCTTACAGAATTAAAAATAAAAACAATTTAGTAAAGAAAAATTATTTAACTAAGTTTTATTTTATTAAGATTGATCAATTTTGACTGGAAGCATCTTCTGAAGGTCTGTTTGTATGAAAATAGAAGTCCAAAAACTCATAAAAATATCAAAATAATGACAGGCGTTTGGGGGTAAATAAAAGCGGCATCGGGACGCGTCTTGCGCCGTAAAATGGGCTCGATGGCGACGTGGAAAGGCCCCGAGCGCGCCCGAAAAGTGGGAGCGCCACGGCGCTTGTATGCGCCCCCACGCGCGCGTGCGGCTTCCTTAGCGCTCGTGGAGGCACCTATGGTGCGCGTGACCTTCCTTACGGAGGTTCTAGTTCTTAGTAGTCACTGATCTATCTCTAAGTAGTATCCAATCCGCCTAACAGAGTTACTCAAACTCTATGGTGATAGACCGGAGGACCCGGTTCCAGATCGACGGTTAGCGGCGGGTCTAATCAACCAGGGATCGCCGAAGTCCAATTGCCAACCTTCCCTATGGGGGTTCCATTTCTCAACGGTCACTAGACTTGTAACTAGGGCCTACTCCATTCGAGGCCTTGTGGTAACAGGTAACGAAGGACCCGATTCTGAGCTAACAATTACCGGAAGGCCGGACCGGACAAAGATGCCAGGAATCTATACCCAAAGCCCACTAAAAGACAACAAACAACAATGAGCCCGGCCCAATATAAGCAAATGGGCCGCTACATTGTGTGATTTAATTTCAGCATACTGCCGTAAAAAATATTTGATACTTTAACTATAAAAAATAATTTAATTATTTAAATATTAAATAACAAATAACAATTATTTTCACCGCGTTACGTTTTTATACTATTTTTATCTTCAACAACTATAAGTCATTCTAAGTCGATAAAAGTTATCACCGGAAATCTTTCAACATGCAAATTTTTATCTTAATATTTAATTATGTCCTATTATGCTATTATAAGTAAGAGGCGATAATTGAGCTTGTTCCACCAACTAGGTGATCACCGAGATATATAACGAGCTAGAGATCTTATAATTTTTAAAAATACACGTCTTCTATGATTTAAGTGGTCAAGAAATACAAAAGGGGATAGAAATTAAGGAACGGCGTAGTAATCTTATAATAAGAATGGTCCCATACCCACATGAGAACCATTGTTTATAAGAAAACTTTGCATATAGTTTTTTTCACGGGCGATTCATTTGTAAACCTCAACATGATCATTATTATAGTATGATCATGCTTGAAACATTAAAATAAATAGACTATTATTCCATTGAAAAAATAAACTATTCTGTTTCCGTCTCCGATTAGTCTTGTTGGAGACATCCATAAAATCTGTGCAGGTTTCTGGTGGGGAGATGGTAGCAATCATCGGAAAATCCATTGGTCAAAATGGATCGACATGTGTCGAAACCGTTGGGGGGGGGGGGGGGGGGGGGGGCTTGGGATTTAGAGATATGGGATGCTTTAATCAAGCTTTGCTCGCGAGAAGTATGTGGCGCCCGATCCGATCTCCGAATTCTCTCGTGGGCAAAGTCTTTGCAGCTTGTTATTTCCCTAACGGGGATGCTCTTTCAGCTAGGATTGGCTCGTCTGCTTCCCATGTTTGGAGAAGTCTCCTGTGGGGCCGATCAATTATCTTAGTGGGCTCTCACTTGCGTGTTGGAATTAATGGAGAGGATGTTGATATCTTATATGACAATTGGATTCCTAGGCCGAGCTCTTTCCGTCTTATTGATCCGCCTCCCCTACCTCTCAACATGCGGGTGTGTGAGCTAAAGACGGCCTCGGGAGGGTGGGATGAAGATCTCATTAGGGCCATGTTCGACTTTGAGGATGCCTCGGCTATTCTTAGCATTCCTTGGGTGAACATTTGCTCGCGAAAAGTATGCGGCGCCTGATCCGATCTCCGAATTCTCTCGTGGGCAAAGTCTTTGCAGCTTGTTATTTCCCTATCGGGGATGCGCTTTCAGCTAGGATTGGCTCGTCTGCTTCCCATGTTTGGAGAAGTCTCCTGTGGGGCCTATCAATTATCTTAGTGGGCTCTCGCTTGCGTGTTGGAATAAATGGAGAGGATGTTGATATCTTATATGACAATTGGATTCCGAGGCCGAGCTCTTTCCGTCTTATTGATCCGCCTCCCCTACCTCTCAACATGCGGGTGTGTGAGCTAAAGACGGCCTCGGGAGGGTGGGATGAATATCTCATTATGGCCATGTTTGACTTTGAGGATGCCTCGGCTATTCTTAGCATTCCTTGGGTGAACATCAATCAAAGAGACACGTTCATGTGGCACTACTCTACGAATGGTGAGTATTCGGTTAAAAGTGGGTATCGTATTGGTTTTGCCTCTACGTATGACCTCGGCTCAACATCCTTTTCTAACAGTAAAATGACCTGGTAGAGTAAGATTTGGAGGATTCCGGTTCCTCCGAAAGTTAAACTCCACTTGTGGAGAGTATGCAAAAAGGTTTTGCTGACTCGTACTATTCTTTCTCGCCGCAGAATTCAAACGGATACGAGGTGCCCTCTTTGCCTTCTTGAGCACGAAACTGTTAACCATTGCTTCTGGGGATGCAAATTTACTCGGAAAATTTAGAAACTTGCTGGGCTGGGTTGTATTCTGGATCACTCCAAACTAGAGCTGATCCTCTATGTCTTATTGCCTCAGCTCTCACATCTCATAGTCTAGGTGAGACTGCATTGTTCTCTTTTCTCCTTTGGCAAATATGGAATAGCAGGAACAATGTGGTGAATGGAAGCAAATCGAGGTCCCAGTGGGACATTGTAGAAGGGGCGTTTAGCTACCTGTCAGAATTCAATGAGGCGCAGAAAACTGCGAATCCGAAGAAAGATGTTAATCAACCTTCTCCTGCCGTGAAGCCCCCCGAGGAAGGCTGTGACATCTGTGTCGACGCCGCGATTGATGGACGCGGGGACAATTATGGTATTGGTTTAGTGGCTCGCAACCATGAAAATTGTGTTCTTGCGTCGGGAATTAACTTCCATCGGCATGGTTTATCTCCCCAGCTTGCAGAGGCTTTTGCTATTCATCGTGGGGTCGAATGGGCGTATGACCAGGGATGGTCAAAGATTCGCATCCAATCGGACTGTCTAGGGGTTATTAAGTCTCTAAACCAAAAGTCCACCTCTTTGTCTGATTTAGGCACTATTGCCTCCCAGATCCATCGCTTAGTTAATCAGATCGAGTCTGTAATGTTCTACTTCATCCCGAGAAGCTGTAATGAAGTCGCGTGTGGCCTTGCTCGACTTGCGATTAAGTCTAGAGGGAATATAGTTTAGTTGGAAACTGTCCCGCCTAATATAGAACCTCTTATTTTGCGCGACTCTGGTTGTAGAGAGGTAGTCCTGACCCTTGTTCGGGACAATTGATTGGCTGCTGTTGTTGATAATTCGATGTGGAGTACTCTTTCCTCTAGATGGCACCCGTTTGGGGGACTCGGAGGTTTTAACGAGGCTCATCTTTCTTTAAAAAAAAAAGCGGCTAATTAAGAGATACTTCTAAAAGGAGCATCTTCAAAGTTTGATTATGTTTAATTTTTAATAAATCAAATGTAGTTATATATGCTGGCAATCTAAAAAAAATTGCTGGCAATTGCTAGAGAATATAGAATATTCTCACCGAGTAGGCTTTTTTTTCTCTCTCTTATATGTTACGATAACGTGTCTATTTTTTAGGGTTAATGACGGCAAAAATATCCAACGTTTAGTCAAAGAATTTCTCGTGTACTTAAAGTTTAAAAGTAGTGGTAAAAATACCCAAAATTAAATTTGAGGAGTTGACCACTCCATTCTCCTAGCGCCGTTAACTCTGATTACATGGATAAATCTGTTTTGTTAAGTGTAATCATTAGAGGTTCAATTAGTTGTATTAAATAGTAGTAATCAGGGGTTTATAAATTAGTTGTTTTGTCATAAACGAGGGATACGTTGGGCTCGTCCACGTGGCAAAATTTGTTATTTCAGCAACTTACATTTTTTCGCGTGGCCAGTTATCGGGTAAGTTAACGGCGTTGCAAGAATGGAGTGGTCAACTTCTCAAATTTGAATTTGGGTATTTTTACCATCACTTTTAAACTTTGAGTACCCTAGAAGTTGTTTGACCAAACTTTGGGTATTTTTGCTGTCATTAACTTTTTTTTAATGATAATTTACTCCTAGGCTAGATGTATACATATCACTATTTTATCGGGACAGGACAATATACATAATTTCGCATTTCTGATTTGTCCTATTTCCGTCTTCTACTAGTAATTATTAGTCATAGAAATAGTTTAGCCAAGATAAGAAATAGTTTAGCCAGTTAAATAACATATTGTTGTAGCAGTATGATTTTCATTTAGTTTTATATTTATGACATAAATATGATTTTTTTTATATGGTTATATATTTGCGTGTCACTTTTAAATACTTTATAAAGGGATTGAGGCAAAGAAGAAGGTACTAGTAGGAACTAGGAAGATAAGGATGGAAGAAAAATTTGCAATATTTGTTTTGACATTTTGTTTTGTATAGTCCAAGATGTGTCCAATAATAAGAACCCAATAGAAGTCTAGAGACAACCATTGTTCACAATAAAGTTAATTAATCAGAGCATAAAATAAATTAAGAAATTAGCTTGTAGAATTTCATGAGCCATTCATTTGTAATCATAAAATGATTAAAAATAAAAAATAGATAAGATAATTATGAATTTTATTTTTATTTTAATAACATATTAATTATATTACATATTTCAATTTGTATGCGTATTTTTCCTCAAAGAAAACACAAGTGGCTTATAAAAGTCATTAAAAGATGACAACATCACAAGTGGCTTTCCTGGTCTTTTTTAGTTTCCTCACCAAAATTTGCACTCTTGTATCTTTCCTCTCATGGAAATTTCAGAGGTTGGCTCCAACGGAGGGGACGATGAGTACCAACAATTGCTCAAAACCCTTCCACAAGAGCGAAACTTGACTTCTGGTTACTCCTTCTATTGCTATCAAGGGTTTTGGATCCCTGAGTTCATACTAAAGAATGTTGTTTTGTTCCAGAGAAACTTTGTCGCACTCGACGGCGATCTCCTGTTGGCTTCTTGTCCGAAATCCGGGACGACTTGGCTGAAAGCTCTTTCGTTTTCCATCGTCAATCGCAGCCGTTTCTCGTTCGCCGACACCCCTTTGCGCACAGCGAATCCGCACGCTTTGGTGCTCAATCTGGAGTTCGATGTTTACGACAAACCTGAGCCGGATGCTTATCTAAACGACATACCCAGGCCTAGGCTTCTTTGCACTCACATGCCTTATTCCTCGCTACCAGTTTCCATCGTGAACTCCGACTGTAAGATCGTCTACATCTACCGGAACGCCATGGACCAGTTCGTCTCGACTTGGCACTTCTTCTCGCACTTTCTCGAGGAAGACAAAAAGTCAGATTCAGTAACTGACGAGTCTCTCGACCAGTTCTGTCGAGGGGTTCATTTGTTCGGGCCGTTCTGGGATCACGTGTTGGAGTTTTGGAAGGCCAGTCTTGAGAAGCCTAACAAGATCTTGTTCATAAAATACGAAGATCTCAAGAAAGATACTGTCTCTCACGTGAAGCAATTGGCCGAGTTTCTAGGGTTCCCGTTTTCAGAGGAAGAAGAGAAGCAAGGGATCGTCGAGGAGATAGTAAAGTTCTGTAGCATCGAGAACATGAAAACTCTAGAAGGTAATATTCACGGTCAACGTCCGTCGGGGACCAAAAACAACACTTATTTCAGGAAAGGTGAGGTTGGGGACTGGATGAATCACCTAACACCCGCCATGGCTGAGCGTCTGAAGAAACTCATCCAGGAAAAGTTCGAATCGTCGTCTCTGCAGATGTTTTGATTGCCTTCGCTGATCCGGCGGCAATTGCTAGGATTATGGAGATATAAACATGTTTGTTCTTAGTTGTATTTTCATTATTGAATAACGTAGCATCAAGCTTGTCATGTTCTTTTAATATCAGTTTAATCAATGAAAGTTTTATTGCATTGTTGTTTTCATTGTTCCTTCTCATGCACGTTTCAATTGGTAAAGCACCGTGATCTTTTTAAATCCTTCATGAAAATTGTTTTCTTTTTTTCTTGTTCTTCAAGATCCAAGAAATTAAGTGCCATGAGCTTAACCTAGGAAAGCTAATACTATACAGAGATTTCATTTAATTCTACAGAGATTTCATTTAATATGGTGCCGTCTAAATAAAAAATGACTCCACTTAACATTATTTTTTAATGTTAATATTAAATACGTTATGGTTGAATTGTATTGTATTGTATAGCTCGATAAGACAAAATCAGTTACATGGCTCTGCAAATCAGTTACATAGGGAGATATGACGAAAGCACTGATGAGAGATTGTCCTATATGGAAATTCATATTATGTACTCCGTTAGTCCATACGCATGACTTTTATTATTTTACTTTTGAGAAGAAGAAAAAAAAATTGTTCTCCAATTTGTTCTCAACATGCTTTTGATATGTTCAGAACTTATATCCTTTACAGTTGAGGAGGAGGAACAAAGGAAAAGAAAGAGAAAATTAATATATGTGAATGTCATTCTCATTAGTTATAATTTATATTAAATTTTAATCGTAATCATTATTTTTATTAAAAACAATGTAATCAATGAAGATGAAAATATTAGAGCTTGATTTATTAGTTCTTCATAAATAGCATTAATTAATCGTTATATTAACTGTCAATTTCAGTCACGTATATGTTCTTAGTTAAAAGAAAAGCTTAAATTTATTAGATCATTGATCTTCAGTCTCCGATAATCAGTTTCAATTCAATTAATTTGAGAGAATGTAATAGAGACTAAAAATCAATCTCTGATATATTCACTCCACACAAAAAAATGGCAAAAATTATGAGAGACTTGTATTTAATTTCTTTGCCATCGGCATTTTTATCAGTTTGAGCAACCATATCAAAGACTGAAAATCAATCTTAAATATGTTGCTTCTATAATAAAAAAAAAAATATAAATTTATTACATACTAATCTATATATTATAAAAGGAGGAACTCACAAGTGACATGGCAAGTTATTGTTAAGGTATTGGGAATTGAGGTTTTCTAAGAATTTAGAATTTTTTTCATGTCATAGAATCAGAGTATTGAGATTTTCTTTTTTCTTCGAGTTTTGTATTTTTTTTATTTATAAAAAGTGATTACTTATTAGTTATTACTCACCAAGAAACCGAAGAATCATTTTTTGACAAATAAATACACATTTAAAGCCTCTTCTTTCAAGCATTCTCTCCTATCTTTTTGTTATGGTTTTAACGTTAGATTTCTCTCTTAGGGCATTTGGGTTTTATATTCATGTGAAACTGATTAATTCATCCATTAATCCATGAATTTTTGTGAGGGGTTATGTTTTCTTATACCAGGGCTTCGATTGGCGCACAATTCCATTTTCCGGTGATGGTTTTTCAGTATTGAATGAGTCTTTTGATATATTTTCTTTTACTAATTATTTTTTTCACATCTTTTTTTTTATTGGATTTTTTTTGGGAGATATTCCTCTTTTTGGTGGCTTCCGATGTACAATTGGTAAGGGTTATGCCTTTCCATTTCATATTTCTTTTTCGGTGGCGGTTTTCCAATATACAATTAGTGCGTGTTCGATATATGTTTACTGTTGTAATTTTTTTTTCTCATCTCTTTTTATTGCTTTTTTTTTTTATCATTGACTTTGTGGTGAAATTTTCTTTTTTCCAGTGGCAAATTTTTTGGTCTACAGTAAGCGAGCCCTTGATATTTTTATTGCACTACTTTTTGTTTCACAGGGGCTATATCAACTAATACTTTTTCGTTAACAATTTCCTGTGTTTTTTTTTTCTGTTTTATTATGCAAATTATATATTTTCTTAAAAAAAAAAAAAACAGTGGCTTTTTGCTAAGCAATTCCTCTTTTTGATAGCAAATTTTTTTATCTACAATTGCAGAGAGAACCTATATATCATTTACCTTACGTTACGTTGGGCACTTGAATTTTTTGATATGGCTCGCTGATGTCATGTTCCGATGCTCAATCATATTATTATTAACAACGTAGCTCCATCACGCTGCAACAACATACCTTCTCCTCTTCTCCACCAACCAAACAGAGGCAATGGGGAATTCGTCTTTGTTTTTTAAAACTGCAATGGAGGAGACTTTTATGAGCAGTAATGATTGTCATGTTATTGTGTTGTATTTTTTCTTGTGGTGGATAAATTTAGTTCTATGTAAGACTTTTATAAGTCCAAGCAATTAACTAATTTACTGAAACATATATACATTTTCAAAGCCATAAATTTTGAGAAAGTTTAATAAGAGTAAAGCCATAAATTTATAACTGCAATTTCAGGAAAAAAATTATTAACGTTTATATTAATATTGGAAGTGCAGATTTCGTTTTATAAAATCGGTAGAAGTGGATATTAATTTTGTCTTCAATAATAGTTTTTCATGTAGTAAATAACGTCTCATTGGCTACACAACACATCAAATGTGCCATATATTCCATTAACGTTATGCTATTCATTTCATCCTTTCATATTCTTTGCATCATTAAATAAAGTCTTTTTGTCTATCATATTTATCCTAACATTATTCAATTCAACCTATCCTTTCATATTTTGTGCATCATTAATTAAAATATTTCTTATGTATTGTAACCAAACGGTCAATTAATTATGTCATGTATTGATTAGTTTTGTCACACTATAAGTAATTCAAAATAAAAAATAAAAAAAATACATTGATTCTATTGTGCCAAGTCACCTTGATTGCTTCCTAAGAATTAGAATTTTCTACCATCAATTCTTAATCTAATTAGTTCTATGGTTGATGCACAAATTCCACAAAGGGTCACAGTCAATTTCAAATGTTTAATCTAATCAAATTATATGAAAAATGACGTGCGTGCATTAACTGATATTATGCAAATCTAATCTATAATAACATTTGAAATTAAAATAAATATTATATATACTTAAAAAAATTGGAAAGAGTTGACTCATAAACATGATCGATGGTCCTGCTATATACCAAGATTTTTTAATGAAGGATTAATTAACTATGAAAAGATATGTAAATAAAATATAAAAACTAACCTGAACAATATTTACAATACTACTTAATATTCCATTAACTAAAAGCATGGAATAAATAAGTATATACAACAAACAAACACATTGTGGCATTCACACACTATAACATGTGAAAACAAAGCTAATGACCAATAGAACAAATAATGTCTTTTTAATATAAGAAATTATATGCCTTAATTGTCTCATTTATTTAGCACAAACCAAGCTGCAAACATTAAACCTAGAAGCTACTCTTCTTTGAAAATGATATAGTAATTTAAGGAGATGAATTAGTAGGACTAATTTATTTCCTTCTTCTCGCGTTAAACGAAAGAAATGAAGAGGCGAAACTTTAATGATATAAAGGGAGTTGGAATGCCATAAAATGTGATATTTTTTAGTAGCGCGCGATGTCACCGGGTTATTGCAACTTCACTTCCATTATTCCATATTTATAATAGAGGAGTTGTTATGTTTTATTTTTACAGAGAAGTACTAAATAAAGAATGTTATTGGAATAACTCTAGCATGCATTTACAATAGAAAAAGGGAAAATGACAATAATGTACGTGAAAAAATAAAATATTTTCAATGAGTAAAATTATATACTATAGTGTAACTCTATTTTGTTAAAAGGCATCAATTTACGTTTACAACGGAGCTTCAAATGCACGAGCATATGCACTTGCATACGCTCAAATATTAAAAGAAAAAAAATAATGAAGTGATATTGTATTTGTGTTACTTAAATCGGCAAATTTTAAATATTTTATTTGTTTTTATGCATGAGACATTGAGATTTATATCTTTATTTTACTTGTTCACATATATATACTCCTATTATTTATATATTATCCTTTATTTTCATATTGTTTTAGAGCTATTTAAACAACTTAATTAGGATTTTATTGCTCAATTGTTTTTCTTGATATATTGCCGAACATGATACGTAGCGTTTAAATTATTGAATGAGATAAGAAAATTTATTGCACATTTGAACCCTAAAATTATGAGTTTTGACTCATTTATAAAGATATAAACACATAATTAATAAAATATAGAAAGTTAGATGCCGTTTAAATTAGCACTGTAAAATTTATAAGAACTATATAGTGCTTCGGCTGAATTAAAAAGTTGGCTCTCCGCCACTCCTAAATAATAAGTTATTAAATAAATAGTTTTTAATGTATGCTATATAACACATATTTATCCCTATACAAGTTTTGTTGTACTCTTCTTATTAATAATGTGTATTTGATCTAAAACTGAGGAATTTAAAAAATTATGGAGTTAATAAATTGGACTCTTCTTATTTTACTATTAAATTTAGTAATTCAAACAAATGATTCTATATAAGCCGAAGAAAAAAGATACACAATGGTACAAGTAATATTTTTGTATAATTACACGTAAATTTTATTACACATAAACTCTTTCCTTTTTCAAATACATTATCTCATTTTGGTTCGGTTGGTGATCCGATCTTCTCCAACATTTCAGACCCATCTAACATTCTCCGTCACATTATCGATGAGTTTTCGCAATTTTAATATTTATTTGTTTCAATTTTAGATACATGCCTACATTAAGTTCCAGATATGATTGCCAGCAATTTTTTTGTCTAAAGTATTTGACTTATTTCTTTTTGATTAGTTCGCATTTGTATTTAAGTGAGTTTTTTTTTTTTTTTTTAATTTATGTCTAAGACCGTTCTCTGCTCTTTTTCTATAGACTTTTGTAATTTAAAAAGGATTCAATTTTATAAAAGAAAAAATAAATATAGACAATAATAACAACGACACTCTACACTCGTAAGCAAAAAAAAACTGGAAAAGTTACTATATAATTCAAGAATTGATTTAAAATTGATTCAATTAAAATATAGGGTAAACTGCGGCTATTGTACCCAATGTTTGATCTTTTGCGAATTATGTACCCAATGTTTATGTTTGGTGGCTAATGTACCCAATGTTTGATCTGTTAGATATTTTCGTGTTTTCCGTTACTTGACTGTTAGAGAGTTATCCTCATCTACATGTACACTTTTCTTATTTTTGACATAACTCACTATTTTTTTTGTCCAAATTTTATGCACGACCTATGGTTAGAAATATAAGAGATAGATCTACAACTTTGTTGTTTTAAGTTTTGTAAAATAAGTTTTAGAAAAATACAAAATTTCAAATACAACGTAAATTTAGACGTTAGTTTAATACAAAATATTTGTTTCAAGCAAATTTTAATACATTTTATGACTTTATATGGTGAAACGTAAAACTAAAAATTGGTAGATATATTTTTTTATCTTTCTAACGAGTATTTATTTATAAATTTTGGATAAAAAACGAGTGAGTTATGCCAAAAATATGAAATATGTGATGTGAAATAATCTTTCATATTTTTGGCATAATTTACTCATCTTTTGTCCATTATAAATAAAAATCCGCTGGAAAGATAAAATATTTATCTACAACTTTTTTGTTTTACATTTCATCATAAGAAGTTATTAAGTATAGTAAAATTTTCTCGAAACAAATATTTTGCATTAAACTTACGTCCAATTTTACGTTTTATTTGAAATTTCATATTTTGTGAAAACATATTTTACAAAACTTAAAACATAAAAGTTGTAGATATATCTATTTTATTTCCAACCATTAGTCATGCATAAAATTTGGACAAAAAATGAGTGAGTTATGTCAAAAATACAAAAAGTGTTCATATAGAGGAGGATAACTCTCTAGCGGTCAACTAACAGAAAACACGAAAATATCTAACAGATCAAATATTGGGTACATTAGCCACAAAAAATAAATATTGGGTACATAATTCGCAAAAGATCAAACATTGGGTACATTAGCCGCATTTTACCCTAAAATATATAATTATAAATAAACCTTAACAATAACAATCTATACACGTAGTGCAAAATAGATCGGAAAAAAATACGTTATGATTCAAAAATAGAGCTATCATTGCTTACTTGATGGAAGTAAGTTTTCAATATTTTACTAATTTAAAATCAACAAAATATATATTTATATGCACAAACTATGTTTCTTTGCCATCATTATAGTTTGTTAAAACGCTAAAGGTGTTAGACAAAATTTGTTGGTCCGTGACAAAACAACGACATTTGAAAACTTTCACCTATCATTTTAGGGTTTAAGTCCACAACGAAACATATGGGAACATTGAATATTTTTATTGCAATTGATTCATTTTAAATATTCAGAAATACTATATTTTAAGAGGATTATTCGAAAAATAATTTTCTTTCCACACCCTTTAAGCAACATTATTTATATATGTTATATAAATTTTCCTATAAAACATCCTTATTAAATAAATATCCTAATATTTATAATGTTTTTCTCTACATGCATTGCTTAAAATACAAATTAACGTTATTTAATATTTTAAAAAAATTTATAAACATAAAATGTGTACGACCGCGCAACGCGCGGTGAATCCACTAGTTGTTTGGAACCATGTGAAATCTAACAATCGGGAACGTCGAACACCGTATTCATATTAAGCACCAAACCCTTGATAGCAATAGATGGCGAGAAGAGCTCATAATTAGGGAGAAAAAGCACAAAGAAAACCGCTTCTAATTATTGTATTGCCTTATCTTTCCATATCTTTTATAAGCCATTTGTGTTAACTTTCAATATAAACATTCTCAAACAAAAACGACATATGTATAGGGAAACTTCAGTTTGCTTTTCCCAAATTATAAGTTTGAACGAAATTGTTTCTGATTTTAATAAATTTCAAAATTATGCCCCAAAACACTTTTACTCTTTAAGTCAAACACTTTTGCTCTTCAAGTTAGACAGTTTTCGATTTAGACACTTTTAGTCTTTCATTTACACACTTTTTTTCTTATGGTTAGACAGTTTTAATTGAGAAAATTATACAGAAAAACTGTCTAAAAACTTTTGGACACTTTTGGTCTTCAAGTCAAACACTTTTGGGGCATAATTTTAAAATTTTTTAAAATCAAGAATAATTTCGTTCAAACATACGTATTGGGGCATACAAATTGAAGTTTCCCATTACAAACTACGTATCATAATCATTTTTATTAATAATATGGCCCTTGTATAGGTTGAAGTATATTTCTTAACTATTTTTCAGATTTGGTTTAATAAGGTTTATTATAAACTATGGTTCAATGGAATCATATGTTGGAAATCACATCTCGGATTCCATATAATTATCTCGATTTATACCTCCGAACCGTCCGGGTAACATTTAAAAAATTACTTTAAAGCGGAAAAACTTGTTATCCGTATAACAGCCCGAATATCGGATAATAACCATATCCCAAGATCTGATAAATATTATGCAATTTAATATTCATAACTCATTATTAATGAACTAGTCATAATAGGAAATAAATAGAAAGCAGTAAATGTTTGCATTTATTAACCCAATGCATAAGGCCGTACCTCGTTTGACGATTTCCGGCTGCGCGCTCTGAATCGGGCAGGGCTCCGCCGGTGCTGAGGGAATCTCCCGTGATCTTCCGGGATATTCTCCTGGAATCCTCGTACCGAAGCGTGGGCTTCGCCGGCAGGACTCCGTCGCAAAACTTTAACTGATGGTTCTTTTTAAGCTTCCGGAGAAATAGTCTCCTAAGCCAAACCAGAAGAAAGAGATCAGAGAGAAAATTCGCAGACCCTGAGGAAGAGGGAGAGTTCGAATTTTTCTCTGGGGAAAGGTGTGTAAAATGTGTAGAATGAGCCTCCTATTTATAGGCTCAAAACTGTAACCGAATTGGAGATATTCCCTCCCTAAATTCGAATTTCATTAATTAAATATAATTAATTATCTTAATCCAATGGTCCAGATTTAATCTCATCTAAATCCAATGGATATAATTAATTAGGGATTTAATTAAATAAGAAAGATTTAGATAAATCAAAAATCCAATTTTATCTTCTTATCATCATAAAATTCGAATTATAATATATATATATATATATATATATATATAATTTGAATCATTATTATCTAGATCCAACGGTTGAGATGATTCTTAAAACCAATCTAATGGATCAAATAAGTTTAGGATAAATAGATTTATTAAAAACATTTTTTTTTGAATTTATCCTTAAACATAATTCGAATATATATATATATATATATAATTAATCAATTTTCAATCCGACGCTAAAGATTAAATCTTAGACCGATCTAACGGATATAATTAATTAATCAAATTCGAAAAATAGAACTTGGTCACCAAGTCATTAATTTCGAATTTATCAATATCCTAATCCAACGGTTGATCTAAAATCATAACCGATCCAATGGATAATATTGATTTTAGGGATTTGCCAAAATACCAAAACATTTGGTACTTATGCCGCAAATATAGAAATACCAAATCATGCCATTCGAATTTTAACTGGGTTTCATATAACAAACCCTAATTCGAATTTACACATATTAATATATATAAATATATATTTTCATTTATTAATATAAATCTATTAATTATTAATTAATTATTAATAAGATATTAATAATTAAATCCAAATAATTAAATTATATTAATAAATCCTGATCTCAATATCACACATAAAAATTTCATGTGCCACACCATCATTTAAATTCGTGACATGTGATTTAATTTCAAAGTTTATCGAACCGATCACAAACTTAGAAAATCCATAAATCACTAACCGTAAGTCGAAATGACTTGGTTCAAAAAGCAAAGCTGCTTAGAATTTAATTTCCAACAACATGGTGCTGATAGAAAATCTAAATTCTAACTTTCTTTTTGTTAGTTAATTTCGTGTACCAAAATATGATACTTTTGCCACGCCAATGATAACACTATCTGATGTCTGACACAGACCTTTCATTTTTATAAGTCAAGCCAAATGATTAAACATTATCCAGAATGTATTTTAATCACGTACGTATCATCCGTTACGGAGCTATCCTGGGGACCATGGACTCGTATCACTTAAGCTCCAACGAACTGCTAGTTGTTCGCCAAACCTCGAAGTGATTCCACTATAGACCCGAGGCTGCACTCTTTAGTGATACGGTATATATTATTCCCTTTATAATAGCAGGGTGTCCATTGATACAATCAAATTCGGGTTATTGATCTTTCACTTGATGATTCATAAATGAGCAGGCGGTTTTTACCGTTATGCCCCTCATTGTATTTTCATCCTTGACTCAGTCAGTAATATCATGAGTAACCCACTTATGGTTTCGATTCATAAGTTTCGCATGGGTATCTCTCACTTCTCACCACCGACAATCAAGGGAATCATCATCACTCTAAAGAGAGCTGTGTGATGCCTATGTCTATGAACAAGCTACCCTTACTGCTAACTTTCATGTTCCCAAAATAATAGTGTTGGGAACAGCGGTAATATTTCGTATTCTTTAACGGTTAAATCAAAGAACAATCAAGTCAGCAGCTTGGACTCAAGATCACTCAGGACTTAGATCGAATATCCATTTGATCATCTACTAGTGACTCAAATTCAAGTTATCAGTGACGGTCTTATATGATAACTTCCGGAGTTTAAGTCAGGTCCAGTCTAGTATGAAGACACTTCCCACTTAATGCACTTCTAGTGAGTGTGACACACACAAAATCCAGAATAGGATTATCACTTAGTCACATTAATGACCTTATACGATTAATGGGCTCCCACCCAGTTGATCAGGTCACGGACATTTTAAGTTCATTTATTATGATTATTAATTCTTCCTCACATTGACTCTGTTGTGATAATAATAACATAATTGCATCCTTCATGAACTAAGGAATCAAACATTCTATTTTACTCTACCAGAAACTATAATAAGATTATCATAATAAGCATCATCTTTATTCAACGACTTGTCATAATCTTTTACAAAGGGATAAAATATCTTGTTTAAGGACACACATGTCCAACATCATATGGGTGACATCTGTACCCATTTGAAATAATAATAATAATAATAATAATAATAATAATAATAATAATAATAATAATAATAATAATAATAATAATATATATATGGAAACTTGAAAAAAAGTCCTCCAAAAAGCAAGTTCTACCCCTTTTGTTCCTCACTTTAATAAATCTGAAAATTTATTCCCTAACTCAATTTTTTCACAATTTTGACAAAAATACCCTATTTTACCATTTGTTTTTTACTCTCTATATTCACCTCTCTCTGTGTGGTTGGACCGTTTTTTGCTTCAATTTGGACCCTTTTTGGCATCTTTGTAGACAGTTTCTTGGTTTCCAAAAAAGGCTTAGACACTTTCATGCATAGACTTAGACAATAAATAAAGCCTAAGTAGACACTTTTAAATTTCAAAATAAAGTTCATCAAATTATTAACTGGTTTATGTTACAAATCTAAATATAGTTAGACACTTTTTAACATAAAAAAAGATTATTTTGTGCATCTTTGTAGACACTTCTAAAAAAGTGCGAAATATTGGTTTGACCGTTTTTTGCCTCATTTTGTACCCTTTTTTTATTGGCTTAGATAGTTTTTAGGTTTCGGAAAAAGCCTTAGACAGTTTCATGCATAGACTTGGACACTAAATAAAGCCTAAGTAGACACTTCTAAATTTTCAAAATAAAGTTCATCAAATTATTAACTAGTTGAAATTACAAGTCTATATGGTTAAACACTTTTTAACATAAAAAATAACTTTTTTGTACATCTTTGTAGACACTTTTAAAAAAAATACGAAATATTGGTTAGACAGTTATTTCCTCATTTTTGACCGTTTTTGGTATTGGCTTAGACAGTTTCTGGGTTTCGAAAAAAGCCTTAAATAGTTTCATGCATAGACTTAGACACCAAATAAAGCCTAATTTCTAAATTTTCATTCTTAGGCTTTATTTAGTGCCAAGTCTATGCATGAAACTGTCTAAGGCTTTTTCCGAAACCTAGAAACTGTCTAAGCTAATACAAAAAAAGGTCCAAAATGAGGCAAAAAACGGTCAAATCAATATTTTGCACTATTTTCAAAGTGTCTACAAAGATGCACAAAACAGACCTTTTTTATGTTAAAAATTGTCTAACCACATATATACTTGTAATTTCAACAAGTTAATAATTTAATTGATTTTATTTTGAAAAATTAGAAATTAGGCTTTATTTGGTGTCTAAGTCTAAGAATGAAACTGTCTAAGGCTTTTTTCGAAACCCAGAAACTGTCGAAGCCAATACCAAAAACGGTCCAAAATGAGGAAAAAAAAATTGTCTAACCAATATTTCGTACTTTTTTCAAAGTGTCTACAAAGATGTACAAAACAGTCATTTTTTATGTTAAAAAGTGTTTAACTATAAATAGACTTGTAATTTCAACTAGTTAATATTTGATGAACTTTATTTTGAAAATTTAGAAGTGTCTACTTAGGCTTTATTTAGTGTCCAAGTCTATGCATGAAATTGTCTAAGGTTTTTTCCGAAACCTAAAAACTGTCTAAGCCAATACCAAAAACGGTACAAAATGAGGCAAAAAACGGTCTAACCAATATTTCGCACTTTTTAGAAGTGTCTACAAAGATGCACAAAACAATCCTTTTTTATGTTAAAATGTGTCTAACGATATTTAGACTTGTAATTTAAACCAATTAATAATTTGATGGACTTTATTTTGAAAATTTAGAAGTGTCTACTTAGGCTTTATTTAGTGTCTAAGTCTATGCATGAAAGTGTCTAAGCTTTTTTTAGAAACCAAGAAACTGTCTACAAAGATACCAAAAACGGTCCAAATTGAAGCAAAAAATGGTCCAACCACACAGAGAGGGGTGAAAATGGTGTGTAAAAAAATGGTAAAAGAGGGTATTTTTGTCAAAATTGTGATAAAAATTGAGTTGGGGAATAAATTTTCAGATTTATTAAAGTGATGAACAAAAGGGACAGAACTTGCTTTTTCAGGGACATTTTTTCAAGTTTCCATATATATATATATATATATATTTTAGACCGAATGAAATCATGCATTATCATTGTTGAGTTTTTTTTTTGAATTAAAAGTCCCTTATTTTTCATGTATTTATTTATCCTCGAAGTCAGTACTCGTCCATATGCACCTCTTCTTTCTCTCGTTCGTAATAAAATTAATATATTTTCGTGGAAGAGAATGGTATTTTTTTTTATAAATTGATAATTTGAATTGCTCTATATATAAATGTACATCGTGTATCGCATTTAATATACGGATATAAAAGCACAGTTTCTCAACAATGAGGTGGCATCATTCAGAAAGCAAGATTTGAGAATACTAATTTAACAAAGATTTAAAATTTAAACTGCACTATTTGGCACTTAGCATTAGATTTCGTGGTTGTTAAAGTCAAGGTATTAAATTTCTCGAATATTCATCGGCATGTCTATCGAAAATCATCAAAGGTTACAATTTTCTTATTCGTGTTATATCTGTTGTTTTATAGGTTTTTTTTCATCTTTATTTTGATATTTCAGGGATTCGGTGATTTGTTTGCCTTTGATCGCTTTTTCCCGAAATCTTGGTTTTAATTTTTGTTAAAGAGTTGATTTTTTCTTGGATGTTGGTTTCATTTTTTGTTAAAGTCTTTATTTTGGTTTCAATATTTTATTGAATTTACAGGGATTTATTAGCCTTTCATTGTTTCTCACATGAGATTCTTTTTCCTGGATTTTCGTTTCAATTTTAATTTGTCTCTATTTATATATTTTTAGTATAGCAGATTATGATTTAGATTTTCTTAGTATGATTTAGATTATTAGAATCCTTCTCTGGAAGTTCACCTCAGCCAGGTATGATTTTGTATTTCTGCTTTCTATGATAGAGAAATAGATGAGAAGGTTATTGAAATGTTGAAAATTTTCATTTAGGTTTGAGTCAAACCATGTTAAGAATATATATTCTTTTATTAATTTTTCATACAAGTTCTTCAATAAATAGTAATGCCGATTCCCTGATGAGTTTCTTATTTGATGTCGATTATGAGCGCAAATGTTTGTCTCTTTCTCAGTTAGTTCCTTATTTCCTATTTTTGACGTTTGCTTCCTCTGACTAGAGAAATAGATGAGAAGGTTATTGAATTGTTGAAAATTTTCATTTAAGTTTGAGTTTAGGGTTCAACCATGTTTAATAATATAGATTATTTTATTAATTTTCATACAAGTTCTTCAATAAATATTAATGTCGTTGATTCCCCTGTGAGTGTTATTAACGCAAATGTTCGTCTCTTTCCCGGTTAGTTTCTTATTTCCTTTTTTTTTAACTTTGTTCCTTCCTTTTGTTATCCCCCTGTTTCGTCATCTCTCCATTTGCTACGCTGAAAGGCTATTCCACCTGCTTACGTTCCACTCTTACGTTATTTGAAATTTGAAACTCTACGCTAAAGTCCTCTCGCCGTTGAACCCTGTCATCTGTGTTCCGAAATGTCTGTTCTTTTGATCCTCTTCTCTCCAACGCCGGTTGTTGCCCCATCCTGTTTTTTAATCATTAGATTCTATTTTCAAGGACTTATTCTATCCGTTAGTATCTTAACATTTCCGTCAACCTTTTGTTATTGGCAGATTTTGCCACTCTACAGTGGCAACGATGGCTATCTGCATGCAATGGGAAAAGGCCCGGATGAAGCATTTTGAGTTGCTGACGTTCTCCGAAACCGTGGTATATCTCTCTGCTCAACTAATTACAAGTCTTCATCGCTACAATTGAATTTGGGCTGCTTGCAATTACACGTTTTGGGCATCGTTACTGCTCTAATCATTTCCTCAGTGTTGATTAATGTATTTATCTCTTCTATATGCATTGCTTGGCAAAACCTCTTACTGTTTTTGTGCAAGTTTTGTTTTTTCAGTTATCGATATGAGATTCGTGTATCTCGAACTTTTTCAATTTTTTAGCCACAATTTTAGTCTCATTCAATTGTGTATTTATTTTACACTCAAGTGGACATATATAAATACTTATTTTTTTACTTGCCTGACGTAATAACTATGGGATTGAAAGTTGTATTTGCACTCAAATCGATTAGTTTCTCAACGTCTGTATTTACTATTGTCATTAATTAGATGATAAAAACAGTAAAAATTAAAATGTATGTTATACCAGTTAAACTCTTATCTAAACAACACCTCCACACTACTTGCCTTTCAACTCCTGATGTCTACCTCTTTATCGGAAGCAACACTTTATTTGTCGCTAATCTTTTTTTTTTTTCGTTTAGTATTTCTTATATTAGTTTTCGTTTGATCGTGCAGTTTTCGGAAGTTGAAGTGGGCTTTGTACTCATCAAGATGGGAAATCGTACATGGAGACTTTCGGGGACCACTTCTCTCCTGGGGCTGCCTCACTACATTGTCGTTGCCGGGAACGCGAGATAAAATCGGGAACAAAAGAGAGGGTTAGTGCCACTTGAAGTTAGGTTAGCATGATGCAAGAAACGTACGTAAGAGGACCATAATCTCTTGAATCAAGTTTTGCGAAGTTGTGCAAAATTAATGGAAACTAAAGAACTTAAATACTATTTATATCTGATTTTCACTTTTATAAATTTAGTGAAAATAAAGAACTTAAATACTATCTATGTATGATTTTCACTTTTAAACAATAATTTTTTTGTTTGTGCATTCTATTTTTGCTTATATATGAAGATTTTGTAAGACATGAAAAATATTTTGGATCTTTCCTTCAGTCCTTCCTTCCTTTTTTTTTCATGTTAGAGAATTTCATGATATGGGAAGTATTTTTCATAAAAAAATGTGTATATAAGTCATGAAATTTTTATTTGAAAATGCAAGTCTTTAAATAGATGTTACTTTTGTAATCATAATAATTATGTAGTTCGACGAGGATATAGATCTATCAGTTACAATACACCATCCTTTCATCAATTAGCTACCAAGATTTTTATTTGTTTTAACAACTCAAGATTTTCATCTATAGTTTTTTTGGGTGAAAAATTATAATGTCTAATGATATATTGGCAAGTAGTATAATGTTTTAACAACTCAAGATTTTCATCTATAATTTTTTTGGGTGAAAAATTATAATGTTTAATGATATATTGGCAAGTATTATAATAGAGTGAGCTATTGAACTTTATATATGACATTTATTTTGAACGCTTTCTAATATATAATAGACACACACACATATATATATACACTCATAATTTAATAATAATGATAGCATCATTTAAAAATTCAGCAACTGATGAGATCTATGTGATAGATATTTCCATGAGAACAAAATAATAAAATTTATAATTTTTTTTTATCTATAATTACCACTTATCTACATATTTTATCGCCACCGCGCGGTGCCGTGCACTAGTAATAACTTAAGCCTTAAGATAAAGGGCGCACATAGTAAGCCTTAATTTTACTTATTAAGATTACAAAGCAAAATTTATTTCGTACAAATTACAAACATATCTATACACAAATTTTGTGAAATTAAACTACTAATTAGTCTTGAATTATGCATCTTCTTAACGGTGTCAAACCACCTATTGGCTACATATAAATACATCTAGCCGAATAAGTGAGAGATTAAACTCATAACACATCTTAAATTGCTCTTTCTTTCTTATTTCACGGCATATCATTTTCATCTCAAATATTTTTTTTTCTGTGTTCATCAAAATTTCAAAAAATGCACAATTTTTGTATTGTAATTTTGATTGACAAATAAAATATACCATTAGAAACCTTGCCCTGAAGAGAATTCAATCCAAGACAGGGAAACAGTGTTTTGACACAGTTTGAAAATGTTAACATATGAATTAATGAATTAAAATAAATTAACATATTGATATTGATATATATATATATATATATATATATGTTTTAACATTCATAGTAGGGGTATCATTGGCAAAAGTAGCTAACTTGTTGCGTTTGTACCAATTATGTAGCTAATGCGATTTAATGTTGACAATCGTGGTTAAAGTTTGCTAATTTGTCTTGTTTGTAATTTTCCATCCACTTAACTTAACATCCGTTAGTCAAACTGTGATGTGGCACTATTGACCGCCACATAGTTGTCCCTGTGGCTAGCCACATCAATTTTTTTTTCTTCATTTTAATGTTTAAAAAAAAAAATTGCTTTTGCACAGACGCTCATGCTGCCTCTCTTCTCTTTCTTTCTCGAGCCCACCCTCTCTCTCCTTAACACGTTGCAAAGCGTCATTTTTATCACAAATTAAGAAATAAAACTCCTCTGGTTGAATTTGAAGTGGTTGACTTTTTGAAGTGGGCTTGGGTTGACTTTTCCGAGCCAGACTTGAGTTGAATTTTTTCGGCCTAAAAAATCAAACCTAACCCGCCCAAAAAAACAACCCGAGCTGCTAGCCTTATAAAGGTTATCCCGAGCTCGGTCCGGAAAAGTCGACCTGAGTTCTGCTCTAAAAAAAAAAGTAAACCAAGTCTAGAAAAATCAACTTGAGCCTGATCTAAAAAAGTGAATTAGACTCGGCCTGCAAAAGTAAATCTTGACTCAACCCCTATAATTTAACCGGAATCCGGTCCGCTAAAGTCTACTCAATTCTTATATTTATCATTATTCATCATGATAAATATAAGAATATGTCGCTATATGTGTTTCCTATATAATTTTTTTTATATTTATCAGAGTTTATAGTGAACTTGATCCTGGTGTAGTGGTGAAAGGCTTTGACTGCTATGGCTGGGTCTTGGGTACAACTTTCAGCAAGCCCAAAAGGTGGCTTGAGAGCACTAGAGAGATAGAGCATTGGGGGATAAAGAGATAGTGGGACCTACGGCATTTAGAAAAATAATTTCAATACATAAATAAAAGAAATTAAAATCGAAAAAAATAGTAATTAAAGTTTGCGAAAAAAATTGTAACCATAGAATGTCAAAAATTAAATTTAAAAAATCTGACGTTGCATGCCACATGGACAACCATGTGGCGGTCAATGATACCACATCAATGGTGACTAACGGAAGTCAAGTTAAGTGGATGGAAAATTGCAAACGAAACAATTAGTAAACTTTAACTATTATTGCCAACATTAAATCGCATTAGCTACATAATTGGTACAAACGTAATAAGTTAACCACTTTTGCCAATAATACCCCTTCATAGTACGTGGGAATATTGTCCCAACTCCCAACCCTAAACTACACATGTCCGGCGAAAATAGAATCAGAGAGGAGGGGAGCACCCAAAAGGCTTATCGTTGTTATCGAGAAGGTTTCCGGGACAACTCTTCGGTAACCTATTCCCTTAAATGAGATTAGCCATACTGAAGACTGATGAGCAATTTGTGAGTACTATTTGGACCTTCTAGCTATGCTAGTAATATAATAGGTTTTAGTTTTAAGTTCTTATTGTATTTAGACCATATTCACCTGATCACTCTACTTTTTCACTCTATTTTTTAATAAATAATTATTTTTATTTTTTTATATTGTATCTATTATAATCATACCCTAATATTTATTTATTAATTCTTAATTATAATACTTATTTAAATTACGAATCGATATTCTTCTTCATCACCACGCTTGTGTACCAAATCCCATGATAACAAATAAAAGGTCAATCTGGGTATCGAGCTTGACTCTTTGGGAAGGCTTTGAAGCAATAATGCTTCAAACTCATCGTCTTGCATGTGGGAAACTTCATCTATCAGGCCAAGCTCTGAATTTTCCATTGGATTTGTTTGATGATGAAGAAACGAAGAGCCTATGATATTTTAACTCAATCTGGGCTCTGCTCTGCCAATCTCTTTATTCAAGGAAAAACAATTAATTACGATTTGATTCTTCTTTTACCAACCGACAATCAAAATATTTGAGTATATATCTCACGATAAATCAGTTAGTATCATAGTATTATAAATTTATAATACTAATTACTATGTATCGATGAACGCGTAAACATTATGATGAACGTTCCAAAAAAATTATAAAAATTGTATGCTTATTAATATTAAGTTAGATTTGTAATTAGTTATATATTTTTCAATATATGCATTTAACATTGGTCAATATCCTGTAAGGAGGTTACATTAATTGGATATTAAAAAAGCACTATTGAAATGTAGATATGCGCAATCAGGGGATGTCGGGTGGCGGCCTGATCCGAGCTCGTTATTTTATCTTTATTTTTGAAAAAAAAATGTGATTTTCATTTAACGCCCTCTACAATATTTTTTGTTTTAATGTATTTATATAATTTTATAAGTTTATATATAAATACTAAACATATCATTTGTATACTAAATATTACTATAGTGTAGTGGAATCTTGTTTTTTTTTTTTTTTTTTTAATGGGTTGCACTATCGTCAAGGTTGCAATGCACTCTCACATGACTTAAATATATTCAGTGTAAGAACAAGTGCACTAATGACCAACTTTACAGTAATGTAAAGGGGGCTCTCATTTGAGACCCACGAGGGTTTGAACCCATGACCACTTGAATAGAGGAGTGATGGAGTTACCAGTTGGCCAAGCAAGCTTTGGTTGTAGTGGAATCTTGTTGTTCCTCCAAGTTATAGCCCTAGGTTCAATTCTCAATCTTTACATATATCTAAATTTTTTAGCAACAGTTTTTATGATTATATTTTTTTTCCGCATACTAGTAGTTTAAATGCCCCGTTTTATTTGAAATTTATGAGAATTTTAATCATACAGAGATTCTAATGAATTGTTTTCATAAATCAAAAGTTCATAAAAAAGATAATTCTAATACAATGGATAATAATAGTTTCAATGTCTCGTTTTATTTAATTTACGATCTCTTAATTTTTGCCCCCTTTTAGTTAAAGTTCTGGTTCCGCCCTTGTGTGCAATCCCGTTGAATTGGCACATATGGCAAACTTGTTGTGTACATAATCAGGGGGATTTTTCCAAGAGGGGGCGAAAAAAATTAAGCTGGAATTTTTAGAATATTATAATGATAAATAAAGTGTTTTTGTTAATTAACTTTTAATAATCGATAAAATATTAAGTGAAGAATCTTTATATTAAGAGTTGAGTAATAATAGAGATCATAAATATTAAAAATATAAAGTTGATGGGAATTGCACCTTGGTCTTCTAAGAAAGAGAGTAGTTAATATTGTTATGATACATTTATTTATTAACTTTGTTTTCCACACCAAAGTATTAACTTTGTTTCGTTATGATACATTTAATATATATTGATAAATTTAGATAAATTTATTTATTTTATTAACAATCGCGAATTTAAATCAAGTGGGGGCGGCCGCACCGCTTGGCCCTCACTAAACTTGCCCATATATATTATATATATTATAGCGAGCTCGATCACCACTATGTATTTATTATACACATCCAACTAACATATATATTAGGGATAATAGCGGCTAAAGTAGCCAAACTTTTATGATTTGTGTCGATAAAGGTCCAAACTGGATTTATAGCGGCTAAAGTAGTCAAAGTCGGTCAATCTGTGGCAAGCACTTATTCCGTCCAGTCAAACTTAACATTCGTTAGTCTATCGCCACGTCACTTACACGTGGCAAACTTTGGGTATTTATGCCGTGATAAAATCAAAGTTTGGGCATTTATGCCGCGATAAACTATTTAAAAAAATTGGTTGCTGACATCATCTAAATAAAGGTTAAAATATTATGGCTTTGGTAGGCCTCAAACTCATCACTTCCCCCACATGTAAGAGCAACATAACCAGTAAAACACATTCACCTCACGTTATATCTTGACAAAAATAAGAATATAAATAGAAACTTCTTAATAAGGGGCATAGTAATAGAGACATATGTTTTTTCGCACCGGTTTCAGAATGACTTATTAGGAAAGGGGTTGGGTTGACTTTTTTGACCAGGATTGAGTTGACTTTTTTGGAATGGGGTCAGGTTGACTTTTTAGACCCATGGGTTGACTTTTTCATAATTTGGTCGGGTTGAATATTTTGTACCGAATTCAGGTTGAAAAAGTTAACCAGACCCTGTTTCAAAAAGTTAACTCGACCCGGTTCTGAAAAAGGCAACCCGGACTCGTACCAACAAAGTCAACATGAATCTGGTACAAAAAATTCAACTTGACCACTGTCCAAAAAATTCAACTCAACCCCGTTCTAAAAAAGTCAACTCGACCCCGGTCCAAAAAATTCAACTCACCCTATTCCAAATAAGTCAACCCGAACTCGGTGCGAAAAATACATATGTTTATATTACTATGATCACTTATCAATAAGTTACTATGTATATTTTTTTTTTTTTTTTGTCAAGATATAATGTGAAGTGAATGTGGTTCGATGGTTATATTGTCCTTTTATGAGGGGGAAACTGGTGATTCGAGTCCTCCCAAAACTATATTATTTTAACTTTTATTTAGATGACATGAACAAGCGAAAAAAATATAAAAAAAATGGTTTATCGCGGCATAAATACCCAAACTTTGGTTTTATCACGGCATAAATACCCAAAGTTTGCCACGTGTAAGTGACGTGGCGATAGACTAACGGATGTTATGTTTGACTGGACGGAATAAGTGCTTGCCACAGATTGACCGAATTTGGCTACTTTAGCCGCTATAAATCCAGTTTGGACCTTTATCGACACAAATCATGAAAGTTTAGCTACTTTAGCCGCTATTATCCCTATATATTAATCTATCTAGGGATATGTTATAGCTAGATCATGGCTTGTTTTAGTAAGAAAACATAAAGGTATGAGTGACCACGTGGGTTTATCTTCCTAATGTCTCTTTTGGAAATGCCTAAAAGGCGTATTAAGAATAAAAGAAATATTATGAAAAATCCAATCACTCTACCTATTAATGTGCAACACCAATATATCGTGGGTAATCAAGTTAACCGGTTGAACTGCGATAACATATGGCAGACATTTTTATTTTTTTTAAGCAGAGGCATTTCGTTAATAGAGAATTAAATCCCGATCAATACAATTAATAACCCAAACAGGGTAATCAGGCACCGACAAATCCAAGATCAAGCCCGAGAGGGCTATTCTTAGCAATGCAATTCACCGACTCATTACAAATTCTCGGAGTCCACGGGCAAACCCCGGACAACACAACTGTACTAATAAAGTAACCGATACTAGAGATAATCAGTCCTTTGGAGGCTTGTCCTCCACCAACGAGCTTGACCGCCCTAAGACAATCGGATTCCACTTCCGACACGACCCAACTCTGACCTTGGGCGAAGAGTAAACATGTGGCATACAATTGCTACTACATTATTTTTTTAAAAATAAAATCCTACAATGCATGTGTTCTTGTTTTATCACAGCCGAAAAGAACTTTATTTAACTACAAAACCAATTGGACTTTTAGGACATCTGCAGGGAAGACGATTCAAATTTTTCTTGCATGATCTTTCTCAGACGCTCGGCCATGGAAGGCGTCAGGTGATTCTCCCAATCTCCGACCTCACCTTTTCGGAAAAAGGAACTGTTTAGAACACCCTTCGGACGTTTACCATGGACGTTACCTTCTAGGGTTTTCATTTTATTGATGCTACAGAACTTAACTATCTCCTCGGCGACTCTTCGCTTCTCTTCTTCTTCCGAGAAAGGAAACCCTAGAAACTCGGCCAATTGCTTCACGTGAGAGACAGTATCTTTCTTGAGATCTTCGTATTTTATGAAAAAGATCTTGTTAGGCTTCTCAAGACTGGCCTTCCAAAACTCCAAGACGTGATCCCAAAGAGGTCCAAAAGGTTGAACGCCTCGACAAAATCTGTCGAAAGACTCTTCAGATATTGAAGAAGGGTCTATTCCAAAGATTTCGCAAGTGAAGAACCAAGACGAGACGAACTGGTCCATGGCGTTCCTGCAAATATAGACGATCTTACAGTCGGAGTTTCTGATGGAAGGTGGCGACATGGAATAAGGGGCGTGGCTGCAAAGTAGCCTAGGGCTCGGCATGTTGTTTAGAGAAGCAATCGTCTCGGGTTTTTCATAAACATCGAACTCCATATTGAGCACCAAAGCATGTGGATTCTCCGTGAGCAAAGGGGTGTCGGTAAGCGAAAAGCGGCTACGATTGACGATCGAATACGAAAGGGCTTTCAGCCAAGTCGTACCTGATTTCGGATAGGAGGCCAAAAAGAGATCGTCATCACGTGCCACGAACTGCTTCTCGTACGAAACTATACTCTTCAGCAAGAGGCTTGTGTTCCAAAATCCTTGGTAACAATAAAAGTTCAATCCGGGTATCGAGCTTGGCTCTTTGGGAAGGCATTGAAGCAATGCTTCAAATTCATCGTCTTTAATGTAGGAATCTTCTTCTTTCAGGACAAGCTCTGAATTTTCCATTGGATTTGTTTGTTGATGAAGAAACGAAGAGCCTGCAATATTTGAACTAAATATAACATGGAATCCCTCCACTCACCTCCCTATATATTTTCTAGCTAGTTTCTATCTACAACTACTCAGCCAATCTCTTTATTCAAGGAAAAACAATTAAATATCATTTGATTCTTCTTACCAACCGACAATAAAATATTTGAGTATATATCTCACGTAAATCAGTGAATATCATAGTATAATAACACTATGTATCGATGAACGCGTAAATATTATAATGGACGTTCCAAAACAAACAAAAGTTATAAATAATAGTATGCTTATTAATATTAAGTTAGATTTGTGATTAATTAAATATTTTACTATATATGCATTTACCATTGGCCAATATCTCTGTACTCAGTACGGAGGTTAAATCGGATAATATATATATATAAAACAAAATAAAAAGCACCACTGAAGTGTAGATGTGCAATCCCGTTGAATTGTTGTACGAAATGTCTAATTTTGTGTCAAACTTTTTAAGAAATGCCCATTTGTGAGTGTAAAAACTACACATAGTTGCCATTTTTTTGAAATGTTTGACGCAAAATGGGCATATCGTTCATTTACTCTAAGAAAAATAACATTAATTTGCCATTTCTTCGAAATAAAATTTTGTTCTTATTTTATCAACCGACCGTAAAAATTTAAGTCTATTAGCAAAATTTGATCATGGGTCACATTGCGATAATACCATGTCCACGCATTATTAACCTTGAAACCCGAGCGTTACAACCGTTCTGTTGATTAATCCTACGTTACAAAGGCAGGGACTTAGCACGTTTTTAAAAAGTTATGGTTATTATCTTCATCGTTAATTAATTTTAAGGTAAAACCTCATGATACTTCATATGGTGTCAGAATCCATTGAGCACCAATCAAAAATATAAAAAAAATGCAAAAAAAAAAAAAAATTGGTCCAAGTCGAGTAAGCCCTAAAGAACCATCATCTAGAGGGGACATATTAATTCTCAAATGCGGTTTAAAAAGTCATGGGTTTTAAGGGTTTTAAGGTCAAGATTTCATACCCTACCAATCTCACTTAAAACCCAATTATATATATATATATATATATATATATATATATATTATGTATATAAGGGTAAACTGTTATTAAAGTACCCAATGCTTCAAACATTTAGAGTCTAAGCTTTTTTTTGTTTTGTTGTAATAGTAGTTTTTTTTTAGGGATTGCAATATTACTAAAAGTTGCTTCTGTTAAGGAATTTGTTTTACTCTGTCAAACATCCGTTAGTAGTTTCTCAGTTTCTCATTTGGCACCATGCATGTTAGGGAATTAATTGGGCTAAAGTACCCAATGTTTTAAAAAATTGAATTATGTACCAAAGCTTTTTTTATGGCTGGTACCTAAAGTTGCTTATGTTAAGGAATTCGGTTTCTTCTGTCAAAACTTTGTTAGTGGTGTCCTACGTGGCACCTCGGATGCGCCATGTACTAGATTTGGCTACACAAGCGCGTGGCATTTGACCGCCACGTGGGATTATTTAACATTTTTTTCTTAAGCATCATTAGAAATATAATTCAATAATAATAATTAAAATAAATATTGTAAAAAAATGTAATGAGGTTATATAACTTATATTGTATTATGAAGCATCAAATGTCATTATTTTTCAAGACTATTAAAATATCAATCTACACCATTGATATAAAAAATATACCCTTAAACAAGTGATCTACATATACACTAAATATATATTCTGTTCGTTTTTAGTGTGTAACTATATTAATATGTTAATATAAGAAACATTAAGTGAGATCAGTGAAGTTTTTCTTAAATTTTTTATTTTTTGACATAAATGTCTCTTATACTTTTAAATTAACATATTACTGTAGTAACATATATAAAAAAAAAAACAGAAATATATTTATCCATGCGAGAAACATTTATATATGGGCGTTTTTATCAATGGTGTAGATTTTTATTCTAATAATCTTAAATAACTAAATATATTTAATACTTCATAATATAATATAAGTTATATATAACCTCGTTAAATTATTTTATAATTTTGATTCTAATTATTATTAAATTATATTCTTATAATCTTTAAGAAAAAAAATAACAAAATAACAAAATAATTATAAAATTTAATGTTGCTGTTAAATGCATGTGAGTTGACGGAGAAACCAAATTCCTTAACAGTAGCAACTTTCGGTACTAGCCACCTGAATAAGTTTAGGCACATAAATTCAAATTTTTTGAAACATTAGGTACTTTAGCCGCAATTTACTCGATATCCGAAGTGCCACGTAGGATACCACTATTGGAAGATGACGGACGAAACTAAATTCTTTAACAAAAGAAACTTTAGGTACTATATAACTCAAAAGTGTTTAAACATTAGGTACTTTAGCGGCAATTTACCATATAAAAATTGGGGAAATGTTAATTGCTCAATCATTTGGACTATTTTGGACACCTAATAAGGGGTGCAACCGGATAGGATACATGGTTTTTTGGGTACCCGGAACCGGATTCCGGGTATTCGCGAATCGATACCCGAAACCGGTATTCGAAATTCGGATTTCGGGTATCCGGGGATCCGGTATCCGAAATCCGGTACCCGGTATTGGAATCTGGATCCGTTTTTTTTTTAATATATACATCATCTTTAAAAAAAAAACATACATTCATCTTTAAAAAAATGCATAAAAAACTAATCCCGCACATTAAGCATAAAAATAAATAGTAAAAAATGCATAAAAAAATAGTCTCGTGCATCAAGCATAAATAAAACATAGTCCCGCGCATCAAGCATAAATAATACATAGTCCTGCACAAAAAAGAAAAGAAAAAAAAAACATAGTCTCCGGAAAATGGAAATGGAAAGGCCTAAACAAGTTAGAAAATGGAAATAGAAATGGAAAGGCCTAAACAAATCCTAAAAAAATATCATAAAAAATAAAAAACAAAAATAAAACCGGGTATCGGGTACCCAGTATTTTTACCTTTGATACCTGGTACCCGTATCCGGATTCAACAAGATACGGGGACCTGGATCCAGAATCCAGATTCGGATACTGATTTTAAATCCGAATACGAATTCAAATTCGGATAATTAACCGGTTTCCAAATATTATTTGCACCCCTACCTAATACACTACACGAGGCTGATTTTAATAATAACAATAATACTATACATAAATAATTACTTCAGAAGTGATCCCTTTTTTACTTTAAATTGAACCAACCAATACTCTTCTTATCAATTCTCTCTCTCCAATATACCACTATAATCATATCTATAGCATTCAAGGCAAGGTTTAAAATGCCGCTTGCCGATGTCGTTTTGCATTTTCCGTTTTACTGATATATCGCTTGTCGATGGGTATGTCGATGGGCAAATGGTAGAAAAAGGGTATGCTGCATGCCGCATATACCACATAGGCATACCGCATGCCGATGGGGTTTTCGATAGATATTTTGTAAAATATATTTGAGTATTTAAGAAAGATATTCATATAGGTTCAAAACTACATATTTAATAAATACAAGACGTAATTGTATACAACAAAACACATTTGTAACTTAAATATGTAGGTGAAATGTATAATATTAAGTCACTTTATTAGTTGAAGTGTATAATATTAAGTCAAATTATTATGTGAGGTGAATATGTATGTTAAGTATGTAATATTCATAAGTGAATATGCATGTTAATTGTATATGTATGTTAACAAATTTAATATTAGTTGAAGTGTATAATATTAAATGAATATATATATATATATATATATTAAGTGTATATGTATTTTAGGTGAAGTTAATATGTATATAATATTATTAAGTGTATATATATCTTGTGCAAGTATAATTATTTTTGCCAAAAGTTTAATTGGTATTTTTGCCAAAAATCTACAAAAAGTTTAATTTTATAGTACAAAATGGTAAAATTCCAGCGAAACGAAAGGGTTTTCGTTTCGCATACCTCCGAAAAACAAAAATCGGTCGTAATGTCGACCGATTTTCGCGAAATTTTGCACCTTGATTCAAGGTATTTCTAAAGAATATAAAAAGTTTCAACAAATTAATTTGTTTGATTGTATAATGTAACTGAAAGTTATACATCGATATTAAATAAAATAATTGATCAATTTTCGTCGTTATAATATTTTTTTATAGTAAATATGATCATTTGTTTTTACTTTTTTTTAATACATAATTATCATGAATATTGTCCTCCAATTAATTATCTTTGTAAGGATACATGAGATTTATTTCGATAAAGAAAATTATTAATTGATATATGATCAGCTTCAATGATAATATATATAGAAATTTCCCCTCTCGCTCATTTTTATTTCTAAATGACTCGTTTCTTGATGTAATTATTTGTTGATCCTCATTTTTGGCCAATTCGGCAAATACATATCTGATATTTGAGCACGCGGCCTTGTTTTGTAATTATGATAAAATTATTTAAGCATATATATTGACACTGATAGAAGAAAAAAAATCAAGAACAAAAAAACATGTAACTAAAAAGGGGAAAAAAAAAAAGAGGAACACAGATCGCATAACCTTTCCTAAAGACGGCGCAAAAGAATTTTTTCCCTAAACCCTAATGAAAAAAAAATACATATTAAGGATTAAATTTACATTCGAATTCATATGTTATGCATAAGCATTTGTTTTTAAGTCAGGAGTGAGTCAAAGAGTATCAATACAAATACAAATAAGTAAATTTTAGGGTTAAAGGACGGCAAAAATATTCACAGTTTGGTCAAAGAATATCTCCTATACTTAAAGTTTAAAAGTAGTGACAAAGTTACTCAAAGTCGCATTCGGGGCGTTAACCACTTCATTCTCCTAACGCAGTTAACTTACCCGTTAACTTTGGCCACGTGGACAAACGTGGGTTGCTGAATTAACAATTTTTTGCCACGTGGACGACCCCAATAATTAGGGCTTTAATTCGTTGTTTTTTCATAAACGAGGATGATGTGGGCTCGTCCGCCTTGCAAAAAATTGCTATGTCAACAACCCACGTTTGTCCACGTGGCCAGAGTTAGCGGGTAAATTAATCTGTTACGAGAATGGAGTGGTCAACGCCCCAAATGTGCTTTGGGTATTTTTGCCACCACTTTTAGACTTTGGGTACACCAGGGATTCTTTGACCAAACTTTAGGTATTTTTGCCATCATTAAACCTAAATTTTAACATTTTATAAAATTTATGTATACCAATATGTATAAACCAAGGTGTTAAATTTCCCGATTTTCCATGGAACTATCGACCGATTTTCGTTTTTTGAGGATATGCGAAAGAAAAACCCTTTCCTTTCGCTGGATTTTTACCATTTTTCGCGAAATTCGCATGGGCACGTGGGTGGGATATCATTTTTCGTTTTTGTGAGTAAAAATTACGAAAAATGGTTGGAATTTCGCACAAAATCATATTTTTGGTAGATTTTTGGCAAAAATACCATTTAAACTTTCGGCAAAAGTAATTTAACTTAATATATATTATACACTTCAAATAATATTATGCACTTAACATACATATTAACTTCACCTAACATACATATACACTTAATATACATATTCATTTATATTATACACTTCAACTAATATTAAATTTGTTAACATACATATACAATTTACATGCATATTCACTTAATATTGCACACTTAATTAACATACAAACTCGCTTCACATAATAATTTGACTTAATATTATACACTCAACTAATAAAGTGACTTAATTTATACATTTCACCTACATACTTAAGTTACGAATGTGTTTTGTTGTATACAATTATGTCTTATATTTATTAAATATGTAATTTTGAACCTATATAAATAACTTGCTTAAATACTCAAATATGTTTACCAAATATTCGTCGAAAACTCCATTGGCATGCGGTATGCCCATGCGAAAAATGCGGTATATGCAGCATGCCCTTTTTTTTACGATTTTCCCATCGACATACCCACCGGCAAGCGATATATCCGTAAAACAGAAAATGCAAAACGACATCGACAAGCGACATTTTAAACCTTGGTATACACGACACTAAGACAAAGAAAAAAGAAAAAGTACGTATACCGATATCTATATATATTTATTAAAAGAAAGAATTAGATATATCATATAAAATGTATATATAATTTTAAGGATCTATAAAAACCACGGTCAAATCTGAGTCATGGACATGACACCGAAGCCCAAATTATGAAAAAGGTCAGTCAAAGTCCGAACCACGGAAATGACGTCGAAGGCCCGATCCCAGTGAAAAAAAAAGGCAAGACCTAAATCACGGAAAAAAACAGCAGTCAAAGTCCAAATAAAGCGAACGGCGTCGAATATATTCAAATCACGGGAAAATTGTACGTCAAGATCCGAGTAACAGAGACGACGTCGAATATCCGATTGAAGGAGCATAAGGCGGCCAAAACCCGAACTCAAAGACCGAGAAAGGCCGGATCTCCATCTCGCCGACTCAGACAAATAAAGACCTTCGTCGAGGAAGTGTTAGCGCCCTCGTTATTGCCTGTCACTGGAGTGAGGTGGCTTGATTGCTGCACTTCCACACCTGTTTGCTTGCCTGCAGCGAGATCTGATGACGGTGGCGATGGCGGTGGCGGTGGCGTCGCGTCCGCCACTTCTTCTCAACTGTAAAATTACACGAAAACGATTTGCATTGAAAACGCACTATAGCCCTTCAGTGGGCACCAAACTGGGGTAAAAATCGCTTGTTCAACACTCACGGTGCCGTACGAAACGACACCGTTTTTTAAGAGCTTTCCAATGAGAAATATGGGCCGTACGCTTTAGTATAATATCGTATGTGAATGATAATCAGTTAAGAGAATATGGGGACGGAAATGAAAATAGATAGAGTAATTATAAACAATGCCTCAAAATCCTTGTATTTCCTTTGCTGCTTTGCTTGATTACGTTCGATTATCGAGAAAGCCAAGTATAAACTTGGATTCTCATTCTATACATTAATGGCAAAAAAGGAAAGGGAGAACGTTCTTGAGATTTGTGATTTGTACTCGTTTTTGGGAAGGACTTAGTACTTATCTAATTTGGTTATCCTTAGCTTTTTTGAGCCATGTAAATTTATATGTATAGAATTGGGCCTCATAATGGGCTATAATTACAAAGTGTGAATTAAGAAATCCAAATTTAATGGTCCTTACGAAATCTGTTGGGGTGAGCTGGAAAAAGACGCAGAATGTTGTCGCTCTAGAGGAGATAAGCTTCTTTCGAGGAAGTCGTTGTTGTCGCTTGTCTTTGGGCTTCGGCGTAGCACATATTTTTGGCGTCGCGATTATCCTGGTTCGGTGTTGGAACAGGCAAGATGTTCAAGAATGAGCTCCTTCCTTCTCTTTAAACGAGTTTGACCCATTGGTCCTCGTCTCTATATAGAGTGAAATAGACTCGTTTGTCAGTTCTCTAGGTGGGTTTTATGTAGTATTGGGTCCTCATTAATCTCTCAAGACCTTTTTCTCTGTCGGTTTTTGTCAAGCCCAGAACCTTTGTGATGCGGATATAATTGGCATGAACTTCATGAACGCGTGAAACCGCAAGATCGGGAAATCTTCCAAGAATTAACGTCGATATTTGCCTCTTTATTTATGCGATTTTCAGTTTTTAATTAGTCTTTATTTTGATTGAATAATTATCCCTTTTCTTTGGCAATTGGTTGTCTTATTGGGATTTATTTCTTTTAAGCAATTATTGTAACATCCTCGTATGTAGAGGAGGTGAAAAAGAAATCAAGTTCATTAGCTCTCTGTCTCAGAATTGTAACTTGTTTGATTATCGTTCATTCTCGTTCCTACGTTCTTATCTCCACCACTTTGCCAAGATAGCCCACTTAATCAAAAGAGCTGATTTTGACCCCAACACATATTATTTTATGCATCTAATTTTTTTCGACTATAACACATATTCTAAACATTAAGATGTTCTATTTAAATTTATAAATAAAAATTTTTGCCACTGCGCATTGATGTCGACTAGTTCATTTTAATTTCTTGCTTAATTAGATTTAACTGCTATTAATCTTAATTCCTTTCTCGTCGTTCTTCATTTTACTACTATATATTTACGTTGGTTTAATCATGTTTTTTAATAGTGACATTATTTGAACTGAGGGGATCATATAATTATTAATAGAGTTGGTAAAATAAGACTAATTAGTAGTGGTGTATCTTTGACAAAATCTTTTGTGGGGAACTTATTTGGCAGTTAATAATAGTTGCTGTATTTTAATGGCCAAGATTCCGGTACTATTATATATATATATATATATATATATATTTATTTATATTTTAGCGAGCTAGACCAGCACTATGTATTTATTATACATCAATAAGCCGACTAATATACATTAATCTATCTACGTATATCTTATATCTAGATCATGGCTTGTTTTAGTAAGAAAATATAAAGTTACGAGCAATGGCGGATCCACAGCCAACGGTAAGGTGGCCGTGGCCCCCCCTTTGATTTTTCTATATTAGTCGAGTTCGAACTTCCAGGCCGTTTAGGCATTAACTAATCCTTTCGGCCCCTCTATATCTTCTAGCATTTTCTATAAGCTAAATCTTTCTTTCTTCGCGTCCGCCATTGATGTCGTGCTCTGTAACTCCGACGAAGCTTTAAACTTCAAACAGTTTTAAGCTAATCTCTCTCACCCCCTTCAAAAAAAAAAAAAATTCAAACAGTTTCATTGACTTATCACATCGAGGAAGATGAAAGATTATACCAATAATATTACTATTTTACCCCTGATTCTTGTGGTTATTACAAAAAGCATGGCAGTTTTTTAATAATAGTTTTTAAATTTACAGCATTGCCCTTGGATTTTGTGCTTATTACACACAAAATTAATAAAACTAGATATATTAAGAATTATGGATTCATAACTGTCAAAAAAAAATTATGGATTCATATAATAATGTAATTTAAGATATTAAAGATCATCAATGTCTTAATGATTTTCTGTATATGCACTGTAAAATACATTTAATATAACTTTTTATGTTTATAGTGATAAGTAATATTGGATTAAAAATCCATAAAATTATCGTTAAATTCGTGAATAAAATTTTTGGGTGACTTTCTGTTAGCATATTCTTAAATAATGTAGTGGATGATATAAAAACAAATGAAAATAATTTATTTGTATATATACATATGTAAAGCTAGAAAGTCAAGATAATAACAGATATAAGATGTAAAATGTAATATCAAAAAAAAAAAAAAAACCTTATATTTACATGTTATTGTAAGAAGAAGAAAAAATCGACCCACTGCTCGAAAATTCTGGATCCGTCACTGGTTATGAGTGACCTCGTGGGTTTGTCTTAATGTCTTTTGGAAATGCTTAAAAGAAATATTATGAAAAAGTCAATCACTTTACCAATTAATGTTAATACAGTAAGAAATCCAGATCTGGTGCTTATTTCTGGTTGCAGTATAACCGGTTGAACTGGGATAAAATATGGCAGACATTTTTATTTTATTTTTGAAAAAACAGAGGCATTTCATTATTAGGGAATTAAATCCCGACCAATACAAATTAGTAAGCCAAACAGAGCAATCAGACACCGTCAAATCCAAGATCAAGCCCGAGAGGCGATTCTTGGCAATGCAATTTGCTGACTCGTTTCAAATTCTCGCGGGGTCTACGGGCAAACCCCGGAAAAAATACCCGTACTAATAAGGTTACCGATACTAGAGATAATCGGTCCTTGAGGCTTCCAGATGTCCTCCACCAACGAGCTTGACCGCCCTAAGACAATCGGATTCCACTTCCGACACGACCCAACCCCGGCCTTGGGCAAAGAGTAAACATGTGGCAGACAATAGCTGCTACATTATTGTAAGAAAAATAAAATCCTACAATGAAGTGTGTTCTTGTTTTAGCACAACCAAAAAGAACTTGCATGATCTTTATTCAACTACAAACCAATTGGACCTTTAGGACATCTGCAGGGAAGACGATTCAAATTTTTCTTGCATGATCTTTCTCAGACGCTCGGCCATGGAAGGCGTCAGGTGATTCTCCCAATCTCCGACCTCACCTTTTCGGAAAAAGGAACTGTTTAGAACACCCTTCGGACGTTTACCATGGACGTTACCTTCTAGGGTTTTCATGTTATTGATGCTACAGAACTTAACTATCTCCTCGGCGACTCTTTGCTTCTCTTCTTCTTCCGAGAAAGGAAGCCCTAGAAACTCGGGCAATTGCTTCACGTGAGAGACGGTATCTTTCTTGAGATCTTCGTATTTTATGAACAAGATCTTGTTAGGCTTCTCAAGACTGGCCTTCCAAAACTCCAAGACGTGATCCCAAAGAGGTCCAAAAGGATTAACTCCTCGACAAAATCCGTCGAAGAACTCTTCAGATATTGAAGAAGGGTCTATTCCAAAGATTTCGCAAGTGAAGAACCAAGACGAGATGAACTGGTCCATGGCGTTCCTGCAAATGTAGACGATCTTACAGTCGGAGTTTCTGACGGAAGGTGGCGACATGGAATAAGGGGCGTGGCTGCAAAGTAGCCTAGGGCTCGGCATGTTGTTTAAAGAAGCGATTGTCTCGGGTTTGTCGTAAACATCGTACTCCATATTGAGCACCAAAGCATGTGGATTCTCCGTGAGCAAAGGGGTGTCGGTGAGCGAAAAGCGGCTGCGATTGACGATCGAAAACGAAAGGGCTTTCAGCCAAGTCGTACCTGATTTCGGAAAAGAGGCCAAAAAAAGATCGTCATCGCGCGCCACGAACTGCTTCTGGTACGAAAGGATACTCTTCAGCAAGGGGCTTGAGTTCCAAAATCCTTGGTAACAATAAAAGCTCAATTCGGGTACCAAGCTTGGCTCTTTGGGAAGGCTTTGAAGCAATGCTTCAAACTCATCGTCTTTCATGTAGGAATCTTCTTCTTTCAGGACAAGCTCTGAATGTTCCATTGGATTTGTTTGATGATGAAGAAACCAAGAGCCTGCAATATTTTAACTCAATATGGCATGGCATCCTCCCACTCACCTCTCTATATATTTTATATTCTATACAACTGCTCTGCCTCTTTATTCAAGGAAAAACATTTAAATATCATTTTATTCTTCTTTTTACCAACCCCTACAATCAAAATATTTGAGTATTTATCTCACGATAAATAAGTTAGTATCATAGTATTATAATACTAATGTGTCAATGAACACGTAAATATTATAATGAACGTTCGAAACCAAAAGCTATAATATAAATAATAGTATGCTTATTAGTATTAATTTAGATTTGTGATTAAGTAAATATTTTACTATATTTACATTTACCATTGGCCAATATTCCTGTAACGAGGTTACATTGGATAGTTAAAAAAAAAAGCACTACTGAAATGTAAATGTGCAATCCCGTGAATTGGCACACATGGCACACTTTTTTTTTTTTTTTTTGGAGCTGTACATAAAAATAAGAAAAATACCATTAATTTGCCATTTCTTCGAAATAAATTTGTGTTCTTATTTCATTATCAACCGACCGTAAAAATTTAAGTTTCTTAGCAATATTTTGATCATGGGTCACATTGCGATAATACTATGTCCACACATAATTAACCTCGAAACCCGAGTGTGTGTTTCACTCGTTCTGTTAATTAGTTTCACGTAATAAAGGCATGAGGACTTAGCACGGGTAATGATTTACTTCTTCCATCATTAATTTGTTTTAAGGTAGAACCTCAAGATACTTCACAATTCACATGGTATCAAAGCCCATTGAGCACCGATCTAAAAAAACAAAACAAAAAGATTCATTCCAAGACGACTAAGCCCCAAAGAACCACCATCTCAAGGGGACATGTTTAGTCTCACGTGAAGAAGAAAAAAAATATGAGGACTAAGCACGGTTTAAAAAAAAAAATCACGGGTTACTCCCTGTCGTAAATTGATTTCAAGGGTTTTAAGGTCCACATTTCATACCTTATCATTTTCACGAAGAGTAAAATCCCACCTAAAACCCAATTATATATAAATTAGGGCGAAGTTAATTGCTAAATCATATGCACGATATCGGACACCTAATACACTACACGATGCTGATTTTAATTATAATTAATAGCACCATACATAAATAATTATTTCAAAGTGATCGCGTTTTGACTTTGAATTGAACCAACCAATACTCTTCTTAGTTCTTATCAGTTCTCTCTCTCTACAGGCTACAGCTAGATATACCACTAATCATATCTATAGCATTCAAGGTATTGCTGTAGAATATTATTCAGCGTCGATCTCGAAGATAAGTACTGGCCAATATGGCTTCGGAATCGAGCAGCTACCCCATCAAAACGGTGGTCGTTTTGGTGCAGGAAAACCGGTCATTTGACCACATGCTCGGGTGGATGAAGTCCCTCAACCCGGAGATCGACGGTGTCGACGGAACCCAATCCAATCCCGTCTCCACCTCCGTCGATGCCTCAAACACTGGCAGGCTGTTATTCCGTGATGGCTCCGTATACGTCGACCCCGATCCCGGCCACTCTGTGGCAGCCATTTATGAGCAGGTCTGTCCAACACGCGTAGATCATCGATGGAGTCAGGAAGAACTAGCAATCTTGTACCGTTCTTCGTGACTCGAGCTCGGTCGAAGATTTTTTATTATTTCCATAGTTTTACTAAGAAATGCTATATATTTTACTTTGTTTGAATAATATTCACTTCATAATTAAAGTCAATCTTGGCGGTCGATTTAATAGGAGAAAACTTTTAATTTTGATTACATGTTAATACCGTTAAAAAGTGTATTTGTTTTAAAATACTCGTAACCGGTATATACCGGTTTAAGATTTTAGAACAGTACTAAATTTTGGTACTAGTACTAAAATTTTGAACTGCGAAAAAACTGGGGACCAGGACCAGAAAAACTCAAAAACATGGTTGTTTATGGAATAGTGGTGAAATAATTACGATTATACCTTGACAATTATGCATACATGTCTGAGTGTTGTAACGATTTCCCGGGCAGGTGTTTGGAGAACCGTGGAGCGAGGCCTCGGAGGCAAAGAACCTTGCTCCATCTATGCAGGGCTTTGTGCAGAATGCGGAGCGGACGGGGCCGAAGGTGGCGGAGGCAGTGATGAACGGGTTCCGTCCAGAGGCAGTGCCTGTGTACAAGGAACTGGTGTCGGAGTTCGCGGTGTGTGACCGGTGGTTCGCGTCGGTGCCCGCAGAGACGCAGCCGAACAGGCTATTCGTTCACTCGGCAACATCGAACGGGATGACGGGGAACGACACGAAGCAGCTGATTGAAGGGTTTCCTCAGAAGACGATCTTCGAGTCGCTGGACGAGGAAGGTTTCTCCTTCGGGATTTACTATCAGTACCCTCCCTCCACTCTTTTCTACAGGTAATTAATTTTAATTTCTTGCATTATTAGATTTAATTGCAATTAATCTTAATTATTTTCTCGCCGTTCTTCATTTTACTATTATTTACGTTGGTTAATTATGGTTTCTAGTGGAGACATTATAAAGACTAAAGGAATTTTATATAGGTATATACCAAATGTATTTGATGTGTCTTGACTCTTGCCAAGATTAATTTGAACATAATTATACAATTATTAAAGAGTTAGAGTTGTTAGTGGTGTATCTTTGACAAAATCTTTTGGGGAAATTATTTGGCAGTTAATAATAGTTGCTGTATTGTAATGGCCAAGATTCCCGGTGAGATAATATATTATATATATATATGAATATATTTTAGCGCGCTAGATCAGCACTATATATTAATTATACATCAATAAGCTAACTAATATACATAAATCTATCTAGGGATATGTTATTATATCTAGACCATGGCTTGTTTTAGTAGTTGGCAAAGGTAGGAAATATTTTAATATTTCTTTTAACGATATTTATTTATTGAGACGAGCTTATATAATATTTATGAATTATATGGAAGAACATTAAAGTTATGACCACGTGGGTCTATTTTAATGTCCTTTGGAAATGCTTAAAAGGCGTATTAAGAATTAAAGAATTATTGTGAAAATCCAATCACTCTACCAATCAATGCTCAACTTCAAAACCATATTTATGACTTTTCGGTATATAAATATATATTATTAAAAATAATAAAAATAACCAAATCTTTGTACTATATGATTTACCGTTGACATTTAAGCAAAAATTAGAAACAAACTAATAACATTGATGAATAACCGATGAATCCTTACAAATTTTATAAATACTAAAGCAATCTATAATGTCGTAAAAATAATCAAATCGTTAATATATTTTTTTAGTATAAGTTCGTAAATCAAATCGTTAGTATATTTGTAAAAATTATTTATTCGATAATTTATTAATATCACAAACCTTGCAATAAGTTATTAGGTGCTCTCGCATATTTTTGATGAAAAAAATTAATAATATAATCAATTAAATACAGTAAAATTCCAATCTCAATCTTTTCAATGAAAAGTGCCGTCTCAATAATATAATTAGTATAAGAGGTGCGGCCGTGCAGGCATGCATGGGACGGCACGGGTTGGTCGGTTGAACTCAAAACGTTTTAAAAGTTTTGTTAATTGGTTTGGAAAATCAATTTTGTAATTAAATTTAAAAAATTAATATGAAAATTTGATCCAAAAAATTAGTTTCAGAGTTTAGTTTTTGAAACACTATCTAGTTTAACTTATCTTAAATGATAAAAAAAAAGGTAATATATATTTTTAGATATAATAAAAGTTTAATTTAAAAATAATATATATTACTATTAGACCTAAAAGGTTTTTACATTAATTCTAAATATATTAAAATTTAATTCCTTTAGTTACATGTTTAAATGATATAATATAAAATAGTAAGTAATTTATTTATAGAGTTTATATCATTGTAATAAAATTACAATATAATCATATCAATAATTTAGGTAAATTAATTAATATGATAGTAATTTCATTCTAATATATAATAATATATATATATAAGTAATATTTTGTCCAACAAATTAAAATTATAGTACAAAAAGGATTTACTAAAGAAGCATGCTTCTATTCTATGACTTCTGATTCACAGGAATCTCAGAAAATTGAAATATATAACGAAGTTTCACCAATTCGATCTACAATTCAAGAGACACTGCGAGGAAGGAAAACTACCCAACTATGTGGTGATCGAACAACGGTACTTCGACTTGTCGACGGCGCCAGGAAATGACGATCACCCGTCGCACGATGTGTCAGATGGTCAGAGGTTCGTCAAAGAGGTCTATGAGGCGCTCCGAGCAAGCCCTCAATGGGACGAGATGTTGTTCCTCGTTCTCTATGACGAGCATGGTGGCTTCTACGACCACGTTCCGACCCCCGTTAACGGTGTCCCCAGCCCAGATGGCCTCGTGGGCCCTCCGCCCTACAACTTCAAATTTGACCGGCTCGGCGTTAGGGTTCCCGCAATCCTAGTTTCTCCGTGGATTGATCGAGGAACAGGTACGTGATAGGCAAGGCCCTCCATTTATAGGCTCTTTTAATACAAATAATAATTCATGTTCTTTTTTTAGCTCGGTTTATATAGAGTTATTGGATTTGCCCTATTTATTTATCTTGTTTGAAAATGAGACCTGGACTCATTTCATTTAACAATTGCGTTTACCATGTCTACTTATTTAACTCATTTAATTGATCATAAAAATATTAAATAACAGTATAACTAGTTCGAACTAATTATGTTTTTTTTAATCCTACTCTAATTATACGGTTATTTTTAATTTTATAAATTATGGATGATGAAATTGGCAGTACTGCATGAACCAAATGGGCCCCATGCAACGTCGCAGTTCGAGCATTCCTCACTACCAGCTACGGTGAAGAAAATTTTCGACTTGAAACATTTCTTGACGAAGCGCGACGAGTGGGCCGGAACATTCGAATCCGTCTTTTTAACCCGAAGCACTCCCAGAACAGACTGTCCAGGTTCTTAATTATATCCTCCTCCAATATATATATATATATATATATATATTTATCTTTCAGGTAAATTAGTTTATGTAATGATTTTTCAATATGAATATTCTAATAACAGTAATAATATTAAGTTTGTTGAATGTCTAATATATATATATATCAAAATTTTATTGTTTAAACATTTTAGATTCATCAAATTATGAACTTAATACTGTAAATTCGAGCCGAGAATTGATATGAGGATGTACAGTTTCTTTAAGCAGGTTAAATGGTGTCAAATTTTGTAAAAAGGGAATTAGGTGATGCATGTTTTGACAAAGAAAAAGTGTTAAAAGATTATTTCACATAAGATATTTCATATTTTTGGCATAACTCACTCGATTTTTATCCAAAATTAATAAATAAATACCCGTTAGAAAGATAAAATATATATCTACAAATCTTTAGTTTTACTTTTCACCATATAAAGTCATTAAATATATTATAATTTGCTCGAAACAAATATTTTGTATTAAACTAACGGTTAATTTTACGTTGTATTTGAAATTTCGTATTTTTATGAAACTTATTTTACAAAACTTAAAACATTAAAGTTGTAGATCTATCTCTTATCTTACAAAAAATGAGCGAGTTATGTAAAAAATATGAAAAGTGTACATGAAGAGGAGGATAACTTTCTAACTGTCAACTAACGGAAAACAAGAAAATATCTAACAGATCAAACAGTGGGTACATTAGCCACCAAAAATAAACATTAGGTACATAATTCACAAAAGATCAAACATTAGGTACATTAGCCGCAGTTTACCCATTATAATATAATAACATTTGTTCATTATAAGGTACATGTGAGCGACTTGGACTTGGCCACCAATGAGAAGGCTACATCGTGGGTGACCAGCACGTGATCACAATACTTATTTATCCAACGTGTTAGCGAGATTTTGGCTTCATTTTTTTAGTTAAAGATGGAGGCCCGAAATCTTGCTGAGTGAACTCGAATCTCAACTAGATTAATACCCATGACACACAAGAAAGAAACGAGACTCGGAACAATATAGATTAAAATATAAAATTGATCGTGAAACTTTGTTTTGCCTGAAATTAGTCGTTTTAAGAAAATAAGAAAATAACCAACAGGTTATAAATCATATACCACTCTATTCCAGAGATTTTGGATACATTAAAATTGTATATACTAAATAGATGTTAAGTATCACAATGCTTTTTTTCTTTCTTTTTTTCAAAACCAATTAGCACCGAGATGATCATGACCTTGCGAATTTAACTAAGTGATTTTTTAAGGTGAGATCCGTAACTAATAACGACATTTTGCATGACAGTCACGTTGCCGGAGCCTGTAAGAATGCGTGAAGGTGGAGCAAAAGAGGACGCCAAACTAAGTGAATTCCAGTCGGAGTTAGTCCAAATGACGGCTACTTTGAATGGCGACCACGCCAAAGACGTCTATCCCCACAAACTTGTGGAGAGCTTGACGGTTTCAGGAGCTGTGAAATATTGTGATGGTGCGTTTAAGACGTTCTTGGATGAGTGCGACAGAGCCAGAGAGAGCGGAATGGACGAGTCCCTTATCGTCGCATGCTCTTCATCGGAAGCAAAACGACGAGAAACGACCAAGACTTTTGCTCAAAAGCTCTTTTCGTGTTTGGTCTGTGATAACTAATTATAAACTTTTTCAAGTGCATGGAGTGTATTTAATGTTTTTTTTTTTTTTTGAAGGAGAGTTTATTTAATGGTTGAAACATAGTTTATTTGAAAATATTTTGATGAAATAAATACCCTTATTTTTGGGTGTGTAGGTGTTTAAGTGTGTTGAATGTTGTAACTTTTTCATCCAAAAATACGTTGTGAATATATTCAACTCTTATGAGAAGAGAATATATAGAACTTTGAAGTTTGAATATTGGGATTATTTGAGAATATCCATGTTCAAACTTCAAAGAATTTGGAAAGGGGAAATTGAGTGAGAATAATCATTCATTTGTAATTTTTTACACTGAATATATCTAATAATGTCTGATATTTTTTTTAATAATAACAAAATACTCATTTCTTCTTTATTTTTACGGAAAAAAATATTAGCATCATTATTTTCCACTCATTAAATTCCAATAGTAATGTTAATAAAAAAACGTTATAATCAACATACGTACCTCGCTTTCGCTACAGCGACGTTTACATACTTTAGGAGTTTGGACGATGGTTCAGTGTAACAAGGGTGTAAAATTCAGTGTAATCTACTATTTGTAATAGTGTATGCGATATTTTGTAATGATATTGATTATTGCCATCAATGTTAGTATTGTTAGTTCCAGATATTTAGAACTTTTGCCACAAAGTATAATAGAAAAACTTTGTAAGAAGCTGCACCCACTCACGTTGAAAAAAGAAACTCTATCTGATATTAATGACTGATATTGGGAGATGGAGTAGTACAAAGTAGGAAAGATGTTTATTGTTTGAATCGTTGTTACGTTTCTAATACAAAGAATGAGCTCTTTATATGGGCCACATTTCTTGGGAAAATTACCAAACTATCCCTACATGCTTCATAGGAAAGTAAAAAAATCGTAAGCAATTAGCTAAGCAAGGTAATAAAATATAATTATTTGCTATGGATAAAACTTATCAAACTTCAAGCTTATCCACTTCAAGTATCCCTTTATACTTTTTTTTAACGGGAGTGACACTATTGACCAAGGTCACAATGCATTCTCTTATAACTAGATATATTCAATGTAAGAACAGGTGAGACCATTGGCTAAAATTACATATGTAAAGGGGGTAAACATTTGTTTCCCATGAGATTTGAACATGTGACCTCTTGTAGAGGTATGCAGTTGAGTTATCACTAGGCCAAACAAGCTTGGTTATATCCCTTTATACTATTATAAATTGGTAAAACAATACATATAATCAACAATTTTAACTTACAAATATCATATAAATAATGCCAATTTTAACAATATATGCTAACAATGTTGGGTTTTTCGATGACTTTTCTCAATCCCGAGGCGGAAATCACGGGATATCATCGAACAATAAAGATCTAGAATAATTGCGAGAATGAAGATATCGTTTAGAGATCGTTACCAAACTTCGGTACTTTTGCCAACTGTACCGAATAACTGCCGATCCAATCAGGCCCACCTTGAATTAAAATTTGGGCTGGGTTAAAACCCAGCCCGTGGGCCTGATCCAATCAGGCCCACATGATTAAAAAAAAAAATTATTTCGGCTAGGGTTTTGAAACCCTAGCCGTCGCCCATTGGCTCCCATCGAATGGGAGCCACAAACGCCGGCGCCACCCGGAACCATGGCGGCGACGGTGAAATCGCCGCCGGTTCCGGTGGTGGTGCCGTCGTTTGTTTTTCCCTTTTCTTATTTAATAATACACATTAAAATTAAATAAAATCCAATCCCGATTCTAAATCGGATTCCGAACAACACACAAAATTAATCATAATTAATTTTCTAACGCTCCCACTGAAAATCTAATCACACCAAAAATTTTCTAAAATTATTTCGGTCAACATATCTAATTTTTGAAAATTACTCAACTTGGCTCTGATACCACTGTTGGGTTTTTCGATGACTTTTCTCAATCCCGAGGCGGAAATCACGGGATATCATCGAACAATAAAGATCTATAATAATTGCGAGAATTAAGATATTGTTTAGAGATCGTTACCAAACTTTGGTACTTTTGCCAACTGTACCGAATAACTGCCGATTCCTTTGATTCTGGAGTTTGCCGAATTTAGGATTTAACGCCTCAAGTGTTGCGCCTCTATTTCGTCCACCACGTCACTCGGGAACGTCTTAGAAGACCGGAAAACACCTCGGAGGATAGGTTAGATCCTTGTCGGTATTTAGATGATCAACCGTTGATTGAACCGGGGAGGAAGCCACGAAATTCGACTCACTAGGGAGGGAGCTCGAATTCTGGGAGGCTGGGGTTTTTCTTGTGTGTTTAATTATGAGTCATGATGTGGTATTTATAATACCCTATGGTCATGACCTAGTGGGCTTTCTAAAAGCCCAATTAATGGGCTTTCTAAAAGCCCATTCATGGATTAATTAATCTATTATTAATTAATATGAATCATAATTAATACTTGGGCCCGAGTGGGCCCACAATGTCGGTTATGGTTATCGGGTCGATATCCGATAACCCGAGAGATACAATATCGGGTTCGGGCATAATCAACAATCTCCCACTTGCACTAACGCACCGGATTGGCTATCTCCGTGCACGCACTGCACATAAAGTATTACTCGAGAATGCCGCCTTGGGTTAGATGTACATTCTCTCAGCTACTCATGCCTGGTTCATCAAAGTTACATGTGAAGTTTGTTTCATTGTAATTTAATCATCATACTCTGTTTCCGTTGCGAGTTCGGTGTGACTCTGTAGGATTCTGTAGTGTTGGCCACATACTCATATGAGTATGCAAGAAGTAAGTGGCCTCCACCTAGACTTAACTTCCCCCAATCTACAAAACTTTAAATCCTCTTTTATAGATTAATCGAGGTGAACCATGTGGTTCTTTACGACTAAAATAAGGTATATGACTGATTCCTTCGACATCCTTTTACATCTCTAGATGAGGCACATGTCATGTTTTGGAACACCTGTTAAGCCTTGATCTAATTTCTGATTCAGGTATAAGTATTGAAACATCAAAACAAAAACTCTTTTGTTTTGCCTGTGGCCACAGATTTCATTTTACTTATACTATTCAGAAGGCCCTGAGTGTATAGCCCCAAAAGGAATGGGGGGATGCATGTTTTCTTGAAACGTCATTCCATCCTACAAGGTTTATCACATGCCCAACTACAACTGTTATGACTTTCCAGTTACGGTAAGCGTTGAGCTGTAATCTAAGCATGCAACTTACCAAGTGATGGACTCATGATGTTCTCAAACTTTGGAGTCTCTTCATATCTCTAAGTTTCTCAGTGTCCCCTTGTACCAAGGTTTTGTTTCCATGTGAGAATATTTAGAGTGCGAGTCTTCCAGCACTGCTAGTCACTCCGACTAGTGCCTACATGTATAAGAATATCTCTCAGATATCAAGGACCCCTTCCTTTTATCTTAACAACATGTACCAGTCAATTATGAATATCATTGATAGTCCCTCTTTGTTTCTTCATAATGATTTCTTTGACTGGAGAAATTCAAGAATGTCTCGAAGACATCTTAGGAACTATATTTGTTTAGCTTGATATCAATGTTTTGAATAAAATATTGATATTAACTTTTAAATGATGAAACTTGCCTTTTAAAGAAAATAATAATGTGCTTCAAATTTAATGAAAGATAATAATTACATAAAATTTGTCCCCGATCCAAAATCAGGTTTAGATAATAAAATCTTAACAGACATTTATGGGTTCTTTATCCCAATACTTTCCGCATGACGAAAATGTTTTTCTTTCGATAAAGATTTTGTCATCGGATCTGCTACATTTTCTTCAGTGTCTACTCTCCTCATCTCTATGTCCTTCCGATCAACAATGTCTCTGATCAGATGGTACTTTCTGAGTACATGCTTTGCTGTCTTGTGTGATCTTGGTTCCTTGGCTTGTGCTATAGCTCCGTTGTTGTCACAGAAAAGCTTCACAGGATCACCAATGCTAGGAACTACACCAAGATCAGAAACAAATTTCTTGATCCATAAAGCCTCTTTTGCAGCATCAGATGCAGCGATGTACTCAGATTCTGTGGTTGAATTAGCTACCGTAGCTTGTTTACTGCTGTTCCACGTAACAACACCACCATTTGCACAGAATACATATCCTGTTTGAGATTTGAAATCATCCCTGTCTGTTTGGAAGCTTGCATCAGAATATCCTTCAAAAGTTAATTCTTTTGCACCACCGTATGTCAAACATCTATCTTTTGTTCTGTTTAAATAACGCAAGATATTCTTAACGGCTGTCCAATGGTTAAAACCAGGGTTTGATTGAAATCTGCTTGTCATGCTTAAGGCAAAAGCTACATCTGGTCTTGTACATATCATTGCATACATTATTGAACCAATAGCTGAAGCGTATGGAATTTTCTCCATACTTTCGATTTCTTCTGAAGAAACCGGACATTGCTTCTGGGTTAAGTATGTCTTATGGGTCATCGGTGTAAAACCCTTTTTCGATTTGTCCATTTTAAACCTTTTAACAATTTTGTCAATATATGTACATTGGATTAGAGATAAGATTCTTTGATTTCTATTTCTTTGAATCTTTACGCTTAGTATATAGGCGGCTTCTCCTAAGTCTTTCATTGAGAAACATTTTCTCAACCACTCCTTCACGGTCTGGAGTTCAGATGTATCGTTTCCTATTATCAGTATGTCATCTACATAAAGAATCAGGAAAACTATTTTGCTCCCACTCGATTTGATATATACACAAGGATCGTCTTTGTTCTTAACAAAACCAAAATCAGTAATTGATTCATCAAAACGACGATTCCAGCTTCGAGATGCTTGCTTAAGACCATAAATTGATCTTTTCAATTTGCAAACCTTATTTGGATGTTTGCGGTCTATGAAACCTTCAGGCTGTGTCATGTACACATCTTCTTCGAGAACACCATTCAAGAACGCGGTCTTCACGTCCATTTGCCAGATTTCATAAACATGAAATGCTGCAATGGCTAGCAAGATTCTTATGGACTTGAACATGGCAACATGAGAGAAAGTTTCATCATAGTCAATACCATGAATTTGTCGATAACCTTTAGCGACTAATCTTCCTTTGTAAGTTTGTATTTTGCCATCCATGTCGATCTTCCTTTTGAAGATCCATTTGCAACCAATGGGTTTGGACCCTTTGGGAGCATCAACGAGGTCCCATACTTTGTTGCTATACATGGAGTCCATTTCAGAGTTCATGGCTTCCAGCCATTTTTCTGAGTCATCTCCCGACATTGCTTCGTTATAAGATCAGGTTCTTCACCATCGTCTTCATGAACAGTTTCATCTTCTATTGAAACAAGAAGGTTCAATTTAAGAGGAGGTTGACTCTCTCTAATTGATCTTCGTGATGTCAGTGTGTAATCTGGTTGCTCACTAATCCCATCTTGTATGGGCACATCGTATAGAACTATATTTTCTTGAGGTTGTTCATTGACAATCTCATTCTCAACTTCTTCGTATAGAACAACGTTTTCTATTTGGTTATCAACCATGATCTGATCACAATGTTCATAACTCGATGTGTGAGTACCTTCTGTGTCCATTTCTTGTTCTTGAGTATCTTGTGGTTCTTGCTCTTGATTAAGAACAATGTTTATCCCACTAGACTCTCTAGAGAGAAAATCTTCTTCTAAGAAAACACCGGTTTTGGCAACTATTATTTTGCCTGTGTGTTTTTTATAGAAGTAATACCCAGGAGTTTCCGTTGGGTATCCCACAAAGTTACATTTAACCGATTTGGGACTGAGCTTGTCAGATATTAGAGTCTTGACATATGCCTCACATCCCCAGATTCTCATGAAATGAAAATCCGGTATTCTTCCTTTCCATATCTCATATGGGGTTGAAGGAACCGTCTTAGATGGCACACAGTTCAGTGTGGTAGCAGCTGTCATAAGTGCGTGTCCCCATAGGGACTCATGTAAGTCAGTTTTATTCATCATTGATCAAACCATGTCCAACAAGGTTCGATTTCTCCTCTCAGATACACCATTTAGTTGGGGTGTACCTGGAGGGGTCAGTGATGAAATGATTCCCATGTCACGGAGGTAAGCTTTGAAATCATCGCTCAAGTATTCGCCACCTCGATCAGATCGTATGGCTTTAACTTTTCTTGCTAACTGATTTTCAGCTTCATTCTTGAACTACTTGAACTTTTCAAGCGATTCAGATTTGTGTTTCATTAAGTATACATAACCGTATCGACTGAAGTCATCAGTGAAGGTGATGAAATACCTGAAACCTTCTTTATATAGGTGATGCACTTTTGACAAATCAAAAATTTATAGACGTTTAAGAATGTCTATAATTTCAGAACTATTGGAACTAAAAGATTGTTTTATTATGCACTTTAGAATTAAATATTTATGACTTATCATAAATCAACACATTAATATTAACAAACTTAATATCATTGATAATAAAATATTCAAAATATTATTCCAAAAACAAACTTAATGGAAAGTCTAAACATAAATAAATCAATCATTATTCACTTGAAACTAAAACTTAAGATGTAAAAGAAGACGGATAACATGGATGTCTTGTTACACGAACAGGACATTGTAAGTTTTCAGAGTCTCTACTCCTCTTATTCTTCTTCTTCTTCCTCTTCCTCTTCCTCTTTATCAGATTCTGAGCTTGAGGGTTCGACATCGATAGTCTCAGAGACTTTGTCTGGTGAGTCTTTACTCATCTTGGATTTTCTCATAGTTTCAATGTCTTCCAATTTCCTTTTTCTTTCTGCCTTCATATTTTCTTCGCCAATTTCAAGTAAATCGACGAGGTGGTCAAAGTTGCAGTTTCCTTCTATAAGGATGTTAACTGTCTTTCGCAGTTCTGGAATGAGAGACTGGAGTATGCAAAATCTTCTCATGTCTATACCGACATAGAACCCAGATTGTTGAAGTCTGTCTGCATAGCTCATCAGCGTGTTGTAATGTTCTCTAACAGTACTGTTAATAGACATCTTCATATTAAACAGTTTCCACAACAGCTGGTACCTTCTTGTGGGGTTCCGATCCCCATAAGTTTTCTCAAGGTATAAGATAGTATCACGTGCATTCAAGTTCTCGATCTCACGTCTTATGATCGGCATCACAGATGCATAATGAGTCGGTGAACATGAATGGACTTCATTGTATAATGATGATAGCTAATCCAGTCTTCTTTTGAGCCTGTATCTCTGTCAGGCATAGAAGGCGGCAAATCCTTGGCTATGAAACCAAGATCGTCGTTCCTTAGCATTCTTTTGAATGCCTCTGACCAGGTCATGTAGTTGGAATCGTCAAGACGATTGTTTTCCACTGCATCTTTGAATTCTTTCACTGCTTCTGAAGCCATGAGATTCAACGGGTCCATATCTAATATATATATATAGACAGACAGAGTTGGAGATAATTATATTCTACAAATTTAAAAGTAAAATATTCAAGCACAATATTAATTCTAGTATTAACATGTAAATTATAAATTATTTATTATAACAAAGATGTTACAAAAAGTATATATTATAAGGACTTTATATAATATTTCGTGATTTGTTAATGGAAAAGTAACCCTCATCAATTCCATTAATTAGTCACTCAGAGAAAGTCAACAATTGCTCTAATATCCTATATTATCTCTGACGTTTAGAAAAGAAAAACAATTTTTCATTTATCATTCTAACCGATTTCATAAGAATTGTCTACGATATCTAATCTAATTAGAGTACTCGTTTAGGTAGACCCACGGGGTGAATCGGCGGACATTATAGGTCGCCCTACGCGTCTAAAAGAGGGTATAAGAGCACTCCCTTGGGTTAGAGACACACTCAAAACTTTTCTCAATTAGATCGAGGACCCAGCCGGTGGAAGACATTATACCTAATATTTATTGAGGGGTTTTAGGTGATCCTAACTTTTGTCTTAAACTAAACATAGTTAACTAATTAAAATGTTCTAAGAATTAAGACAATGAATATGTAATACATAATCCTATTTTGTAAAACATATTCTATTTCGAATTAAATATACTTCTGAAAGTATACATATATATATATATATTATGAAATTTTTAAAGACAAACCCTTTTATCTTTAAATAAAAGATAAATAAATCACTTAAAGACAAAATATCTTCATTCATGATTTATCTTTTCTATAAATGAATAAAAGATAAATAACTATCTTTATAGATAAGATATCTTTAATCAAGCTTTGTCATAATACAATATAAAAGATAAATAACTATCTTATAGATAAACTATCTTTAATCATAATATATATATCTTTTATTTCCATCAAAGTTTAGATCTTATCTTTTACTATAATAAATAAAAGATTAATTATTATCTTAATCTAATTAAGAATTATTGATTATAAATAAAATTTATGAACAAACAATTTGTGAATCAATAAACGAATAACTTAAACAATAAATGGAAACAAACTTCATAAGATTGATAATAATATTGAATAAATCATATTTATTAATAATTAATATCATATATTAGATTTTCAATACTCATATTTAAAGATATTTATAAAAAATATAAATAAAATAAAATAAACACTTTAAATCGTATTTTAAAATAATTAAACATAAATATAATTAAATATCAAATACCGGGATACGAGCTCGGGATAGACCCGAGCTTGTACGGGTTGCCCTCGGGCAACCCCGGTCACAAAGGGGCAGACCGGGCAGGGCCAAAGGGCCCTGCCCGGAATTATTTATTTTTTGACCCGGATCCGGGTCTGTTCGGTGTGGGCCCGGGTCAGGATAGACCCGGGACGAAGCCCCGGGTCCAACCCGGGTCGGTTACCCGGGTCAGACCCGGGTTGGGTGTGCCCGGATCATCGCGATCCGGGCTGGGTGAAGTGGGGCTGGGTTAAAACCCAGCCCGTGGGCCTGATCCAATCAGGCCCACCTTGAATTAAAATTTGGGCTGGGTTAAAACCCAGCCCGTGGGCCTGATCCAATCAGGCCCACACGATTAAAAAAAAAAATTATTTCGGCTAGGGTTTTGAAACCCTAGCCGTCGCCCATTGGCTCCCATCGAATGGGAGCCACAAACGCCGGCGCCACCCGGAACCATGGCGGCGACGGTGAAATCGCCGCCGGTTCCGGTGGTGGTGCCGTCGTTTGTTTTTCCCTTTTCTTATTTAATAATACACATTAAAATTAAATAAAATCCAATCCCGATTCTAAATCGGATTCCGAACAACACACAAAATTAATCATAATTAATTTTCTAACGCTCCCACTGAAAATCTAATCACACCAAAAATTTTCTAAAATTATTTCGGTCAACATATCTAATTTTTGAAAATTACTCAACTTGGCTCTGATACCACTGTTGGGTTTTTCGATGACTTTTCTCAATCCCGAGGCGGAAATCACGGGATATCATCGAACAATAAAGATCTATAATAATTGCGAGAATTAAGATATTGTTTAGAGATCGTTACCAAACTTCGGTACTTTTGCCAACTGTACCGAATAACTGCCGATTCCTTTGATTCTGGAGTTTGCCGAATTTAGGATTTAACGCCTCAAGTGTTGCGCCTCTATTTCGTCCACCACGTCACTCGGGAACGTCTTAGAAGACCGGAAAACACCTCGGAGGATAGGTTAGATCCTTGTCGGTATTTAGATGATCAACCGTTGATTGAACCGGGGAGGAAGCCACGAAATTCGACTCACTAGGGAGGGAGCTCGAATTCTGGGAGGCTAGGGTTTTTCTTGTGTGTTTAATTATGAGTCATGATGTGGTATTTATAATACCCTATGGTCATAACCTAGTGGGCTTTCTAAAAGCCCAATTAATGGGCTTTCTAAAAGCCCATTCATGGATTAATTAATCTATTATTAATTAATATGAATCATAATTAATACTTGGGCCCGAGTGGGCCCACAATGTCGGTTATGGTTATCGGGTCGATATCCGATAACCCGAGAGATACAATATCGGGTTCGGGCATAACCAACAAACAATATGGGTGGAATTTAATAGGGAAAGTAAAATAATGAAATTACGAACTTTCATTGCGACCAAAAAAATTGAGTACTTTTATCGTTATTATGAAAATTATATTTATCAATTTCACAACTACTATCCGTAGTTTTGGTCCATTTTCAGGCTCCCTCTTCCTGAGTTAAGGACCCCATCCGGGGAACTCTTCTAGTTTTTTGTCTGTAGTCCATTTTCGCTCGAGTCACCTTGGGTTAAAACCATCCTCTATTTCAGGCACACCTCGGAGAAGAGCCTTATTCGAACTAAGATAAAAGGTGATTGGCAATACTATTCAAGAACGAAGGACGCCCCACAACAAGCTTTCGACGCACTGCCCTCGTCGGCACTAGTCAAATAACCGAAAACTTGAAGAAATTTGTGATAGAGTACTAATGTAGAGAGCTTTATTCACATTAGGTATTTTTTTTAAGGGTAAATGAAGCAAGTGCCCATTTGTGACTCAAGGTTTCATAAAAATACCCAAACTTATTTATGGTAATTAAAATCACCAACTAATTGAAATGTGGACCAATATACCCTTTAGATTTTTAAGTATTTTATTCAACTAATTCTGTTTAATAAGAAAAGATTTATCGATTTATTCATAATTAATATTCCTTAATTGTAGCATAATAGAAATTAATGCTTAAAAAAAACCCTTAACCAAGCATATTTAGTCTTCCCTATTAAGTAGGAATATTTTAATAACTTCATTTTAATAAAATCAAATATGCATTCTTTTATTATAGTTAGAAAAAAATTCAATAACAAATTTGGATCTCTCCTATTTTCTAGCAATTATAGTACAAAAATGATGGTAAATAAATTCTGATTTTCTAGCAAGTGATTAAATAAAACAAATATATATATATATATACGTCAATATAATTTTAGTAATACGTAAATAAGATTTCGTGATTATATATACGATTATAGTTGCGAAATAAGATTTATGTAACTATAAATAAGATTTCGTAATTATATATACGATTATAGTTACGAAATTGTAACAGTAGTTACAAAAATGTAATTATATATACGAAATATAATTTCGTAATTATATATACGATTTTGTAACTATAAATATGACATTGTGATGAATAATGTCCTCGTAAATACAATTACAAAATTGTAATTATAGGTTACGAATTTTATAAATGAAATTCAAAGCTGTAATTGTAATTACAAAACTATATACACGAAAATATCATTATAGTTACGAAAATAGTAGTTACAAAATTGTAATAGCAGTTACAAAAGTATCATTATAGTTACGAAAAATATCATTTTGTAATTATATTTACAATTATGTAAGATCACAGAACGCCACGAACTCGAGCATTTGACAGACATTCTATCGAACATCTTGCGCGCATCTTTCAAGCTTCCACAATCTCCATACATTCCAATCAAACTCTCGCAAAATTCACGAACCGATCAAAACAAGAACGCTTCACGAACTTGTGAACTCGCTTTGCGATCTCCAAAGACTTTGAATTCATATATCAATCCAAGAGAGCACGAAATACCTTGCGATCAGTTGAAATGCCTTGGCTCATGAAGCTCAAAGCCTCTTCGACCTTTCCCTCCTAGCAGAGAGCCATCATATACACGTTCTTCCCGGAGTTGATATGTGCGTTTTGTCGTCGTCTTGCAGCTTCCGGTAAGGCTTCCCGTTGGCGATAGGGCGAAGACGATCGAACAATCGGGGAGAGAAGAGAGAGTTTGTCGACCAATTTTGGAGAGAAAGATAGATAATTAAAAATTAAAATAAAAAGAGGTTTAAAATTAATTGCTGCATTTATTTTAAATTATTTTTTTCCTAAAAAATAACATAATATTGTAATTAAGAGGTGGAAGTTGTCAGCCACAATTATAGGAAAAAAGAATTTCGAAATCAAAATATATAATTAATAATAATTAAACAAAAATGAATAGTAATAACTAATATTAAGGGCAATATGGTCCAAACAAAATTTTTAGTGGGTATAAATTAGTTTTATGAAATTATGGGCATTTCTTTTAAATTTTAAGTGTTTTTTTGGCATTTTGTGGGGGGTTTTTTTTAATAACAAATTGAAATTAGGAACATGAGATCAATTTTGCATACTTATTAAAACGTATGCCGGTAATTTCCTTTTCTTGAGGGGGCAATATGTAAATATGTATAAGTATCGTCTTGTTCATTTCTCGTTCACGCGAAGCCCAAGCAGTGCGGTGACAGTGAACCCAGAGCAACACTCCTCGCTTTCCATGACCACCAACGACCACACTCTCTCACAGTCAACGTCGAACTCAAACGCTTCCTCTTGCTGCTGCATTTCCCACTCCTTCTCCAGAGCTGCTCTCGCCGACCCCGCCAGGCTCGCCCTCATCCACGCCTCTCACCTCCGCCACCCCCGGGACAAGATTCCTCCGCTCATCCATGGCGACCTCCCGGAGAATCTTCCTCCGGTCTACAGCGGCGACCGCTCCTTCACCTACGCGCAGCTCCTCGCGGCCGTCGACTCCCTCGCTGCCCGCCTCCGCGCCTTATCCGCCGCGCCGGAACCGAGAGTGATCGGAATATACGCGCCTCCGTCCGCCGAATACGTGGCCTCCGTTCTGTCCGTGCTCCGGTGCGGGGCGGCCTTCTTGCCTCTCGATCCGGCGTGGCCAGACGCTAGGGTTTCGTCGGTCGTAGCTTCGTCTAATGTCTCTCTCGTCATCGCGAGCAAGTACTTGGAATCGAGCGCGAACTGGATCGCGGAGTCCTCTGAGTTTCCTTTACTGTGGTTTTCCCTCGCAGAAGAAGAAGAAGAAGAAGAAGAAGAAGAAGAAGAAGAAAATGATAGTTATACTGAAGCTCTGCAATGGCCGTGTGAGCGAGAAGAAGAGAGGCTGTTCTGTTATGTTATGTACACTTCGGGATCAACGGGGAAGCCGAAGGGCGTTTGCGGAACCGAACAGGGTAACAATCCATAGCTTTGATGAACCGAATTGATACATAAATTACGTACTGATAAGCTTTGGATGATGATGCTGGACATTTGCAGGGCTTATGAACCGGTTTTCATGGATGCAAGCGCTGTATCCTCTTCGCGGCGGCGAGGTTTTGCTGTTCAAGACGGCGATAAGCTTCGTCGATCACCTACAAGAGTTCCTCAGTGCTCTTCTAGCTGCTTGTACATTGGTCATTCCGCCTTTTAACCGGACAAATGATGATCTGTTCTCCATTGTCGATTTTATCAAGGTAAACCAGAACTCCCGCCGCAGTGAATCTATGATGTTATCATGTTATGATCGTGAACTTAAGATGCGGTTTTGACGGATCGCTGACAATCTCACGTGTAATAACCAATAGATCATACATAGAGCTCAATTGTAAAGAACCGAAGAAAGATTCGAACAATCAGTCTTGATCATCTATAAGAAAAGACTGTAAACTTGCCTTGTTTTCTTATTCTATTTGTTTGGTTTATTATTTTGCCGGATCAATTTCATCGCAAAATATAATCACTTTTATGTAAATAGCGGTTTCATAACTTGATCGCTTACGTTACTGCAATATGGATAGTGTTGAGTCATTATATGAAGTTTACCCCTACGCTTTCACTTACCGCTAAAAACTGGGTGTACTCCTGTTTTGTTCTTGTAGATTTATTCCATCGGCAGACTTACCGCAACGCCTTCACTTATGAGAGCAATCCTGCCTGCCGTAGAAAGCGGACACGAAATTCGTGCTCTCCGTTCGCTGAAACTCTTGGTGCTAAGTGGCGAAGTTCTTCCCTTGTCTTTGTGGGATTCTCTATCCAAGATGTTACCAGGAACCTCTTTTCTCAATTTGTATGGAAGTACAGAGGTTAGACTTATTCATTATTTCTATATAAATTTGATTAAATGTTAAAGTGAAATTGTTTTAATTTGACATACTCTAGTTGTAGCTGCTTGATTAGTTTACCTCCACATGTTTTTTTTTTTATTTTTTTATTTTGAGGATCTTATTATAAGCATCTAGATAATCTTTCGTAAATCTAATGTAGCTTTTTTTAAGAACAACTTCTTAGAAATTTATTTGCTCCTGACAAATTGAACAGTCTCTTTTGTTATTTTATTTTTTTCATTTAACATTGATCATTCTGCAAAATCGTTAATTTGTCAATCTATCTATATAATGATCCATGGCTCACATGTGATATATTTAAACCAGGTATCTGGTGATTGTACCTATTTTGACTGCAAGAGGCTGCCAACAATTTTGGAGTCCGAGACTTTGACAACTGTCCCAATCGGCTTACCTATTGTAAATTGTGACGTAGTACTATCGAACGAGGGAGAAATATGTGTTTCTGGTCTCTGCAATTCTTGTGGATACTTCTCCGATTCAACTTTTGTGCCACTAGTTCTTGAAAATTTGCCCCAAGAAAATGCCATTTCTGATTCCAAAATCAGAATTGGGCATAAATTGTATTTCAGGACAGGAGATTTTGCCAGAAAACTGAAAAGTGGGGACTTGATTTTCATGGGCAGAAAAGATCGAATTATTAAATTGAATGGTCAACGTATTTCTCTGGAGGAAATCGAAGAAACATTAAGAACACATCATGATGTGGTCAATTCTGCAGTAATCTCTCATAAGGCCGGAGGTGAACACTTTATGTTTTTAGTAGCATTTGTAATATTGGAAAAAGGGAGAAGTGGTGACTTCAGCAGATCTCAGTTGAAAAATTGGATGGCTGAAAAACTTCCACTTGCAATGGTTCCTCATACTTTTGTTTTAGTCAATGCATTTCCGACGACTTTTAGTGGAAAAGTTGACTATGGAGCGCTGACTTCTAAGTTTCTTGCGAAGCAAGTGAAGGGAGAGAGTTTTGATGTTGCGGATATTAACCTGTTGCAAGTTATAAAGAAGGTGATCTTTTTTTTTATATAGTAATTTTTTATTTTCTTCTTCCCTGTAGGATATTGCAGAAATTAATGTTGTTTGATTGGGATGATATCTTTGATAATCAGTCAATAACTGGCATATCTAAAATCTTTTATCTTTAACTTTACTTTTTGTTTTTTACCATCTTCTAACTGTAAATGATTCTGATAGTCACTTTTATCACATATCGACGGAGAAAGGCTACTATGGTCATTAGGCACAATGTTTTATGTTTGACCGTTTTCTGGAATGAGCGGTCCGTTTCATGATTTGTTTATTGGATTAAAGTATCTTGGAAATTTATCTGGTCGGTGAATTCTTGTTGGCTTACAAGTTTTAATTGTGTGCTTATGTGTTCTGTTTTGAATTACGGCTCCGGTTCTTTTTGAAAACTCACCTTCTGTTATCCATCAAGCATAATACTTCTGCTTACTTTGATTTAAATTCAACTGCTATACATCTGAACTGTAATTCATTTGTCCCAATATTAAATGTTTGAGTATTAATCTTGATCTTGTTTCACTTGTGAAACTATCAACATTAATTCAGAACTGAAAGTTACTTTTCGGCAATAATTCCACAGCAGAATATATGAACTTGTTGGAAAGACAGAAAACTCATTCTATAATGTCTTACAGGCCTTTTGCGATGTCTTAATGGTTGAAGAAGTTTCTGATGATGACGATTTCTTTATTATGGGTGGAAATTCTATATCTGCTGCTCATCTTTCAGATAGTCTTGGATTTGATATGAGATTGCTCTATAGATATCCGAGCCCGTCGGGGCTTTATACCACTTTACTCGGGAGACATAAGTTCGTGGATTTCGATTCAACAAAGCATGCTAATTTGGAGATGAATCTGAAAAAGAAGAACAAGACTGTGTTTCATAGTGATGTTATCTCTAAACGTTCGAAGCTGAATTCAACGTTCAATGTTTCGTCATTAGATTTCTATCCATGGAATAATGCTGCTATCAGCTTTTCATGTTCGTTCTCTCGGTGCAACAAGGTCACATATGAAGGTGACGACTCCGTGAAAGGCGTTCTTCGCGAGAAATGCGTAGTCGCAAGAAACACAAAAGCCATGATGAGACAACTATGGAAAGTTCACATGGGATCCTGTGTTGATGCTTCGCCGCTTATTATGTTGAGAGGCTCTGAAATCTACTTATTCATTGGATCTCACTCACATGAATTCATGTGTGTCAATGCCAGAAGGTATCGCAAGCTATATATATTTATGAATCGATTGTTTTTCTCATGCACTCAATTACCCTAATTCATTTTCACTTTTGGTTTAAAAACTAATGCTAATCAGTAATGTTAAACGATTTAAACAAATACTTATGGAGGGCTTTAGTCGTCTTATTCAGTAATCTACAAAACATGTTCTACAAATAACGATGAAGATAAAATAATAAAATTGATATAAGATGGACTTTTGGATGGGAATATAACCATTAATATAGAAATTGTGAGAAGAAAATTCTTATTTGATTCACCAAAATACCCGTGTTATCGTGTAAAATCAATATTAATCTGTAGCAGAAAATTTGTTAAATCAAACAATTATTCTGTAGCATATATGGTTTGAGTAGTTCATCAATATTTCATTTACATCCAGGGATGTAAATAAACTATATTATAGTATACTTTTATGGTGGTACAGTATTAATAATTTTGTTTAGTGGTCATGTCCAGTGGAAGATCAGGCTAGATGGGCGGATCGAATGTTCGGCAGCCATTCTCGGTAACTTTTCTCAGGTTGAAATGAGCTTTATTTCTTCTATGAAACTACTTAATCAGTATGTTGGACATTCACTTATTTAACTTAAAAGGAATTTTTTCATTTTATTTAGGTTATAGTTGGATGCTACCAAGGCAAAATATATTTTATTGATACCTCAAATGGCAATATCCATTGGACTTTTCAAACATCTGGTGAGGTATAGTAATTCTGATGCTCAAGGGTCATAGTTTTTCAATCTTCATTTGGATTATGGATCATGTGATTGTTTTAAATCTAATAGTTATGAATTTATTATTTGAAGGTGAAGTCGCAACCGATTGTTGACGATAAAAAACTTTTGATCTGGTATGTTTGTTTCAATTATTCTCGACGAAACCTAATTTTAAGCTCTTAATTACAGTAATCATTGATGTGTTTATAAGATTCCTTGTGGTGGGAGTGTACGAATTTATCACCTTTAAAATCCACTGTAAACATGATACATTACCAAAAAATTAACTTTTTGCAACACAAATTGGTGTGTATAGAATTTCATTGGCGATTAACTGTTATTTATTATATATCTTTCCCAACAGAGAATAGCCAATGGTGCACCTAAAGAGGAACGTTGGGTCTATTTGCGTATTTTTTCAAACACAAGGACCATTTGTGCGAATTCTTGTTGGCCGAAGAAGCCAAACACCGTAACTCAAATAAAGCATCATCATTATCCCTTACAATCACTTTTTGAATTTTTGAGCTGCAGGTGTGGATCACATGATCATCATTTATACGCTCTTGATTACATCAACCACTCTTGTGTCTGTAAGATCCCTTGCGGCGGGAGTATATTCGGATCACCTGTGATTGATAAGGTGATTTCCAACTTCAGGGTTACTGAATGTCTTCAAAAAATACCAGGTTTAATCAGAGTTTGTTACTCCAGGTCAATGATACGGTTTACGTGGCTTCAACCAGTGGACGACTAACAGCTGTATCGACAAAGGTGTCGTAATTATTGAAGGCTAATTCTTAGATTGATTAGCAATTTAGACAATATATATATATATATATATATATATATATAATCACTTTATTTTAGCTGATAGTGTAAATGATGTATGAATCAGGCTTCACCATTTGATATATTGTGGTTGCAAGAATTGGAAGTACCCATATTCGGCTCTCTTGCCTTGTGCTCCAAGACTGGATATAGTGAGTGCCTTCTAGGCTTCTATTAATCCTGAATATTATTGCTTTCTCTGAAAGAAAAACAAGATACATGTTAGAATATGATCCTGAAAAAACTATTTTTAGATTCGTCTTTTGATTTTTTTTCTTTTTAAATCAGTTATATGCTGCTTGGTGGACGGGCATGTTTTAGCATTGGAGCCCGGTGGATCTGTAATATGGAAGGTAAATATTGCCATGGCTGAGTCCGTCAGTTTATAACTTCAGAGTGGATGGTGGCAAAAAATATCATTATCAACAAATGTTTTGTGTTTTAATTCAATTATCAATAGCCAAGTCAACACCTTCACGATCATGAATAAATATGTTAAGCTTTGTGTGTCTTCATCTCCAGGGGTGATCCTTATTTTCTGCTTTTTTCTTTTCAATTATTCCTTTTTAATTTTTCAGCGTAAAATTCCGGGTCCTATATTTGCTGGAGCTTGCATAAGCTATGGTCTTCTCTCTCAGGTATCAACCCCTATTCCATGAACAAAAGCTTCTCTCGTAATGACTGTTTAAGTGATCCAATAAGCAAGTGAAAACAAATAATATATTATTGTATATTAATATTTTCCGTCTTCAAATCATGGCCTCAATGAACTCTTTGTGCAGGCACTCATATGCTCTAGAAATGGAAGTATATTTTCATTCGAACCGGTAAGTTGCAGAATTTATTTCTTGTATAAGGTATCTATAATATATATATATATGTGTGTGTTTATTTTCTTTGCTTCAAGAAATTAAGAGCTCTTTGTTGGTTCTTTGGCTACTTGGCATATGTTGCATCAAAGATGTTTGATTCTCCGGCCTCTTCGTGCAAATACATGATGCATCCAATTCCTTTTATTTATGTTTTTCATTTTTTACAAACTTCAAATTTCCGATTCCATATGTTTTTAGAATCGGAAATCCGACAGTTATGGAGAAACTATTCCTACATTGATCAATCCAACTTGAGCAAATTTTGTTGGCAATGGAATTGAAATGCTGGTGAATCATATCAGGAAAATGGTAACGTGAGATGGGAATATAGCGTTGGAGATCCTATCACTGCTTCGGCTTACGTCGACGAACACTTGTGCTTGACGTCAGATCCTTCCTTCCCGTCCGACCGGTAAAAGTCAACTCAAACACTCATCTTTGCACATATCCTTAAGAGATTAACCTGGAAAAATCCTTTTCAGGCTGGTTTGCGTCTGTTCCAGCTCCGGAAGCGTAATTTTGCTCCGGATCAGCGCTGGCGAAGATGCGCATGTTGAGGAATTCACTAGATTAGAACTCAAAGGAGACGTGTTTTCTTCGCCGGTTGTGATAGGCGGAAGAGTTTTTGTCGGTTGCAGGGATGACTTTGTGCATTGTCTCTCTATTGACATCTGAACCCGGAAGCGGTGAACAGTTTTAGTTTCTTTATTGTCCATAAGGTTTAATTCCATAAATCGACCCTTTTATTTCACCTTAAATAATTATAAAACACTTGTCTCTACATGCAACCTTTATTAAAGGGATAATGACAAAAGGAATAACGGCAAAATAATGTGGAGTTTTTTGGACTTTTTGTCACGAAAAAATGAAATTTTGAATATGCCAAGTATAAATAGGTATTATATGGTACTTTTATCGCAAATTTTCATTTTAAAAACATATAAAAATTCAAGGACTTTAGCCGCTATTTTCTTTTATAAAAAGAAACTAGTTTATTCCTAAAAATTGGGATCCTAAAAATAAGTGAAGATTGTAAGGCCCTTAGGGGAGCTTGTGTTGGGCGTATAGGGAAGACCTGGACAAAGCCAGCCATTGATAGTTTTCCTCCGATCATGGATGAGCAGAGGACAGGAGACTTCAGGGTGTACGTCGTCTCGGGGCTCTTCTTCTCATGCATCGTCTCCGGCGGCGTCTTCCTCGGCCTCTACATGGTCCTGCCGGAGAACCAGTCCTCGTCCTGGTACCCCATTGCCGGCATGGTCCTCGTCTCCATCCCCTGGGCCTTCTGGTTCTTCACCTTCGTCTACCGCTGCTTCAAACCCCTCCAGCCCCCGCCCACCTTCAACGCCGGCCGGTACTCTAAGCGAGCCGAGCCACCCGCAGCGGACCTCTCTGTCGGGACGAGGGAAGACGACTCCCCGCTGCCCAACTCCCCCGGCGAGCGGAAGGTGCAGTTCGGGCCGGTGGTCGTGCTCGGCGGGGAGGACGCTGGTGACGCGAGCGGGGAGGCGAGCGAGCTGCAGAACGACAACGACGAGAGCGAGGTGTCGAATTGCTCGAGAGAGAGCGAAATGCCTCTCAGATCGTCGGTTTAGCTTAGCTTTTTTTTACGACGATAATGGAAGTTTATCATGTCTCGCAGATCAAACGCAAAGCTACAGCTTGATGAAGATGAAGATCGAAGATGATGACAATGAAATATGAAAATCTTGTGAGTAGTGTTTTTTTTTTTTTTGGGAAAGTGTTGGTAGGTTCACCTCCTAGATTGTTTGAATGTGTATATTTTTCATTTAAATGTGGAGATCAATTTTTGGAGTTATAATAGGTAAATCATTAGTTTTGATTTCATCTACATGTTCACATGCATATGGTGAATCTAAGTATTTGATGATGAGAATGCGAAAGAGGTGTATGATTTTCTATATGCATTTGGTAGAGAATTCTATGCAATTCCAAGGTACTGAGATTGGTTTTTTTTTTTTTAATCATTATTGCGTTGCTTTTGAATTTATAATCATCAAACTTTGTCATGTAAAGTTGTCAAATCGGCTTGTTCGATAGATTTATAAGATGTATGTTTTATTCTTCGATATTTTTTTTTATTTTTTTTTAATTTGATTGTGTTCACACATTAATTTAATTGCCTTCGTGGCAATTGAATTTATATAGATTTAAGTTCGACACTAATTCATTTACTATCGTATCAATAATCCTTTTATATCTCGTATCCAAACCAAATTGTTAATTACATCCTCTATTTCTACTCACATTTTGTCCCTTTCTCAAGAAAAAATCATACGAAATATCGGAAGTCGGAATGTGGTCGGAAATAATAGAAAGAGAGGTTATTTTGTTTTACGATATTAAGGCGTATATCATTAAGCATAGGCGGAGCTACATGCACACCACTCTGTGCACGTTTCGTTGATTTAAAACAAGCAAAAAATTTATTTAAGATTAATTTGGCTCTTCTCATTTATTTATATATCTAATAGTCCTTTTAATATAGTTGTTTATGATTTTTGTTGTTTACGTATCTGAAGAAGAAGAAAAATCGGTCAAAATATTATGTGTCGTCTGAAATGAAAATCTGGTTACGATAGTGTAAGCGGTCACTATTGATACACTTATAAACTTTTTTTTTCCGGCAGCACATACCCGGGGCCGGAAGTTATTAGTTCAATATTATCACATCACATACCCCTGAAGACTTTAAACGTTAAATGCCATATATATAAGCACCCAATAACTTAAAATATGTAAAGATATTAGTGGCATATATCACTCAAGTTATCACTATTCGTGCACTCACTTATACACATGTTTTTTTTTTTCCGGCCCCAATACACGATTCAAGTCAATATCAAGAACTAGTGATGAAAAATGAGAGAAATGAATACAAAATAAGTCAGATAAAAGAGCTCTTTCTCTTCCTCCGCTTCACCTGGCACTCGCTGCACCGGCTCGCCCCCGCCACGCTCATGCAGCTGAATTTCCGCTTCATCTCCTTCCACAGGCTCACTTTCTCTTTCTTCTCCGCAACCGGCCTCTTGATCACCTTCTTCATCGCCCCGCACTCCCGCTCTAGCTCCGCCAGCTTGCGGCTCATACTCTCCACCTCTGTCTCCTCCTCACCCGTGCCCAGCAGCCTCACCTCTTCCCTTTCGTCTGGCGAGCTCGCAGTTTCCCTTGTGATCGCCTCGCGGAGCTGCATCTGCGCGAGGAAGAGGACCTGAAGCACTACCCTCACCGGAAGCCTCTCGTTCTTGGCAGCATGATCGCAGGCATGCACCGTCATGTTCCGCAGATCCAGTGGCCGGCAGACCTCTTCTTTCTCGGCCTCCGTCAGCGACCTTGTTGAAAATAACATAAAGTTTATTAGAATTTAGAAAAGTTTGTACGGAATATCAAATCGAGTTTTCACAACAGACTTGTGCTTGTCGAGATAAACGTCGATGCCTTTGTACACCCCGTCGGAGTATCTCTGCGTCCCTTGCGTAATGCTCGTCGCGATCTCCGCCATCGCGATAAATGCCTCCTTCTCCAAACCTGCGTCGCAGGCAATTGCCTCCAGAAACTCCTCGACGAGCTCGGCCACTCGCTGCATAGCATTCATGTTCGAGCTCGTGCAGCTCCCATAGAAATGCTTCAGCACCCTCCTCACGCACCCGACGTCGTACTCGGCGGAGAAGAGCGCCAAAAGGTCCCTCCCCGTTGCGCGATGAAGATCTCTCCCGATCCTAGACACAAACCTATCTCTGCACTCCAGGCTGACATCGAGTAGCACAGCGCATTTCAGCATCTCGACGAGCACGGCGCAAGTTACGAGCCCGACTTTGTCAGGTAAGAGCTGCTCCACGGCCTGGATGACGTCCCTCTGCGAGTTTCTCCGGTAAACCGACGTGTCCTCTCCGCCGGCGAATCCACCGAAGGCCCATTTCTTCGCGTAGCTGTAGAGCGAAGCAGCGACGTTCACCAACGGCGCACCTCGTCGGATCATCTCGCGCATGAGAGGCTCGTAGAGGTTTAGGGGGAGAGTTGTGAGGTCCTCGGACTTCCAGTTGGCTGAGAATAGCCTGCGCTTCACCGTCGGTCGGAAAACATCGTCGTAGTGCTCGTCGTCATGGAAACTCGCTCTTGCTAACGGCTCCCCGAGTCGGGTTGGGTCCGCAATCACCTTCAAGATGAGGGACTCGACGCAGGGGCCAACAAGGCCGAGCTGCCCGGCTTGGTGGAGGACGCGCTCAGAGCTCCGAAAAGCGCGGATGGTCTCATTCCAGCACGGGAGGACCTTGGAACTAAAGAAGGCATAGGCGTATTTGAGCAGGTTGTTCGGACAGTGCGATTCGGACATGCCGAGGTGGAACGCCAGGCAGCTGACGGGCACAACGTTATCCGCCGTCAAGTTGATGTCGTGCCCGTCGCAGTAGTTCGACACGAGCTCGAATGTCTCCTCGTCGGCGGGCATGTTTTCGAGGAAACCCGTGATGTCTCCCGGCGAACCTTCACGGAGTACGGTGGCGATTGTGGAACACTTGGCAGCCAGATTCCTCTGCATGCATGAAGTACGTTTAGTCAATTTGTCCAACTCTTAAGGAACGTCGATGGATGCATTTTAATCCTTGTTTTATTAACGCAATTACATTGTAAGTTGTTAATTTCCGGCTTTAAATACGAATCATTTGAGTGAGAGAGATGTTTGAGTAGATGATTTAACGAAATTACGAGACTATTTCAAATTTCAATTGGTTAGGAACTTGAAGTATTCTGTTAAAAAAGTACCTAAGTAGTGTCGCACGATACGACCCATAATGAATGAAATTTAAATCAGTTTACCAACCTACTGAAACGAATTAAAGATATATATGAACTTGAAAACCTAGCTAAAAACCGCATAGAAATACGTCAATCTATAAAATTGTCGAGTATTTTTGAACTAGTTAAGATAAAAATTCGCGATCTTATTAAAAATAAATAAAAAAAAGAAACTTTGTTCTTGATATAGTGTTAAGAGAGGAAATTAATGGAGAAATAGTGAGTTTGATTGCTTACAAATAAGTCTGTGCTTGATGGAGATTCATCAGGATCAGCGACCCTGAAAATCAACAAATTAAAAACGACATGTATTATTATATTATATATAAATCTATTTATACATACCATGACGTGATTTGTGTGCTATGCCCATTTGACATTTCCCTTTGAACTCTGCAGCACAAACAAAACAACATTTAGCTTATAATTAAAAACTTAATCTTGATTTTGAAAGAAGGATTATTATGTGATACGAGGTCGAGCATACGAAGCACACTAATTTAACAAGCAAAATAAGCATTGGAGGAACACGATCAACATTGCGGCTATATTAGGAGCGTCAATGGCCGATCAGAATTGAGAATGGTGACTGACAGTGACAGAGTCGTGGAGTGAGGGAACTAGCGAGCGAGTCTCTTGCGAATTTGAGGTGCAGCTGTTGATCGATATTTAACTTTTTGATATAAATAATGAACGTAACGAGTTCGGCGGAATTTCAAAATTTCTTTTGGGATAATAGCGGCATAAGTCCTCCACCTTTACTCAACTGGGGCGGCATAGCCCCAACCCCATTTAATAGCGGTATAAGTACCAAAAGATGATTTCCGTCCATATTTGACTAACGGAAGTAGTCAACGTTTGCGTGGTCAGCTTCTCATCAACATGGACGCCACGTAATCCGACATGTCACCATACACGTCATCCTCACGTCATCAAATTTAATGCAATCGCCATTAATTTTGCAATAAATTTGATGACGCGAGGATGACATGTATGGTGACATGTCGGATTACGTGGCGTCCACGTTGACGAGAAGCTGACCACGCAAACGTTGACTACTTCCGTTAGTCAAATATGGACGGAAATCATTTTTTGGTACTTATACCGCTATTAAATGAGGTTGGGGCTATGCCGCCCCAGTTGAGTAAAGATTGAGGACTTATGCCGCTATTATCCCATTTCTTTTTAATATGAAAACAGATTTTCGACATATTAAAATAACCATAACGTTAAAAACGATTATCATACATGCATAATAAATTTATTACGTAAACAACGATTGGATAAAATTCCGGAAAATCATATAACACTTATAGGATTAAGAAGACTTACAAATCCGGAATTTATTCACGGTTTTCGTCGTCGATCTTCGCGAGTCGTCCCTCGGTCTTCAATCAAACAACCACGATGGATTCGATGTTATGGCTTTCGGATATTTTTGAGATGAAGAGAGTGGGCTCTTTATGAACAAGAGAATATAAAATAAAAGAAACTTTTTCCTCTGAATTTTCTCTTAAGGAATCGACACACCCTGTGCGATTTTAGGAGAGAATTATTTTTCTTCTCTGTACCAAGTGATGTCGCATGGAATATGGAGGAGGTGAGATTTTTCTTCTCTGATAGCTTTCTAATAAAGCATGCGAATAAGGTTAAGGTTTTAATGTGTATCACATATTTACAGCTACAGATTAAATCTTTAATTAAATCAATTATTTAATTCAAAAACCCTATATTTTCTCCACCATTTAATCGTTGGTTTGTTAAACTCAAGACCAAGACTAAATCAAATTATTACCATGCGCATAAGGTTTGAAAAATACCAAAAAAAATAATAATATTTCTTCTTTATTTTTCTCTTCCAATTCTCATGAATTAATCAAGTGAGGAAAATATGACACATCACTAAACCTCATGTTTCTAGATTAACCAATGAGAATTAAGGTATTAATTTTCTCTACCTTTTATTCATTAAATTCGCATAATACATAATTATCAATATAATTATATAATTTATTGTATTTAGTAAAAGTAATTAAAATAAATAACAATTTATTTATTTAATCATGAGAAAATAATTACCATAGTATAAATCACAATTTATACATAAGAGAAAATTTTCAAACCAATTTCGTGTTTAAAAATATTTCAATTCAATAATTAAACTTAAAAGTAAGATTTCAATAAATCAACTTTACATATTTTTAATACTTATTTTGTTCATCAAAATCTCGTGCGAAAGTCTAACATTGAGACCTCATGGACCCACATGAACGAAGCTTTAGAATAAAGCTCGGACACAAAAGTTCACAAACTTTTCCCGTCTTTTAATTCTTAACATTGGTCGATTCCACTAAAGGACCAATGTTGACAATCTCTAAGTTCATATGCGTTCTTATTTCCGTTTGATGTGATACAACTATTCTTCACACAGTCCACGGTGTATTTACGATATTACCCTTTGTGTGTATCATTAACTAAGAGGAATGTTAAATTACCGTTTTACCCCTTAGTTATTCTTTCATCAACTCCTTTGTTGTTTGTGAATGAGAAAAACATAAAGTGAGATGTCACAACATGTCACATGTTTTATCCAGAGAATATATTATTCAATGAGTACCAGGCCCGGTTTGTTCATTCACACTTCAAAGAACAAAGCATGATGTGATACTAATGTCGTAGCATTCTTATAACACAAATTCCATATCTATGAATCACATAATTCAACGAGACAGTATTATGACACCAACCGTCGGGTCTTTGATCCATCATTTGGATCTTGCCCATTGACTAGTCAAGTGTCACAAAGTGTCACAAGAAATTATGTACCCACTTCAGGATTTAGGTAATTACAAAAATACCCCTCGTTTGTGATTTTGAAGCTTCGAGTAATGAAACGGTTTTACCTCGAACTTCAAAGTGTCACAGGTCTAGTTCAGTGTCTTCATTAAGACATCAAGAATAAACTCCAGAGTCACAACTCTCAATATCACAAGATCCGATATCAGTGGTTTATTCGAACAATCATTAATCGGATACGATTGCCCCATCGATCCTAAGATTGCGAACTGTTTATTTTAAACTTATCAAGAAGAGGTATCTTGTTAAGTGTGTACTTAACTCTTCTTTCGTTGATGATAGTTTCAGGGCGTAGACATATATGCTTAAACACAAACTTAAATCAATAAGAATGAATATTTAATCTTTATTTAATACTCAGCAAAGGAACATAATCGTATTATTACATCGAGTACTTTATTAATAAACTTAATTATTTGCTATAAGGTCCTTCATGTCTCCTTTATTAGCATAAATCCCAACTGCAGCCACGTGGCTGAGACTCTTTCTAACTAAGGTCGTGCTGGGTGTGCACAATTGAATTTGAAAAAGGATTATCATGATATTTGCAGTCAATAAATATTAATTTATTGAATAAACTCAGTTGATTTGTTCTTGAGTGAAGGGTAGAAAAAGTATATATCCGCTGATTTAGGAACCTATATTGAACGAATTTTATTTTATAAAAATAAAAATAAAAAATAGTGACTGATCGAATAAAACATTATTAATCACAAAATGAAACATACTACTCTAACATATACATATAGGATGAGTTTGGCATAGCTTATTTAGCATGTTTGTGTTTTTAAAATAAACTAAACCATTTTTCAAGTGTTTGGTACAATTATTTCTATAAAAAAAAACACAAAAACGATTTTATATTTTTGTACATGAATCGTAAAAGATAGGATTCCTAGCTTTTGGTTTAGTCTATAAAAAAAATACAGTTTTAGTCTTTTAAGCCTAAATAATTTTTTTTTACCAAAATGCTAAATTTGTTTACCACCTACTGTTTTATAAACAATTAACCAAACACCTGTCAATTTTAAAAAAAATATTATTTTTTAAACAAAATTAAAAATACCGCATGTGATTTTCTAAATGGTTAAGAAACAAACAATTGCTTGTTTTTCTGTTGCTTGCGCTGTCTCCATGGCATATGGGTTCGCCGGAATACTAAACACGGTTCCCGTCTCAGGTAAAGCATATGGGTTCGCCGTCGATGATTCACCGACATTGAACTGCAGAACAATACTATGTTACCTACCAAACAAAAATAATACGAGCCAAAAAAATAGGAGTAAAAAAATAAAAGAAAAACCCATGAAATGCCTAAAAATCACTTAAGTTTTAAGGGAATTGCCCATAGTTTCAAATAATTCATTTATACCCATTTCAAAAATATATTGGACCATATTAACCCTGATTTCAATTATATTTATTTTATTTTCGTATTTAATTATTTATTATATATTTTATATTTTATTTCGAAATTAAATTAATTATCCTTAAATTTTGGTTGAAAACTTCCCCTATTAATTAGGTTATCATTTAATTTTGTTACTTTGACCCAAAAATTAAATATTTTCCTCTCTCTCCTTCTCACTCTCCTTCTCACGTATGATCAATCTCTCTCTCTCTCTCTCTCTCTCTCTCTCTCTCTCTCTCTCTCTCTCGACTTCTCACGTCGAATTGACCACCATCGCCGGATTTGGGCCGAGAGCGCGGCAACTTCGGGCGTGGCTTCGGCGACCGTGGTCGCAGTTGCCGAGGAGGCGACCGTGGTAATCTTGGTAACGAAAATGAGGCATAACGAAAACCAAGTTTCGTAAACAGATTTACATAAAATCAAGCAAACGAAAATTAAGTCTGAACAACTTTGGTAATCTTGTCACTTTAAGTCACAAAATATGCACATACCTTATTCGTGTTTCATGATGCGCACTCTGATTCTAAGTCTGAACAACTCATGCGAATTTGATCTCCTCCTATATGCGATTCCAGTGCCACTGATTCCTCCCAGTAATCTTCTGATGTATCCTCCGGTGCTTAGACCGCCGGGATATGTGGGCTCCTTGGATGATCACGAAACATCTTAAGTATGAACCAGGATCTTGACTGGCAATATTGCCAAATCGCAGAGAGAGGGAGACGGGAAGAGAGAATATGCATATTTTTCTAGCTCAGTAGGTTATGATTTCTTATTTCAAGTCTAGCCTATTTATAGGAATTAAATCCCGTATTTGATTTAATATTAAATTCGCAAGTTAAAACAAAATGTTGCGATTCAATATGAGAAATTCACATAATTTGATTTCCCACAATACTATAATTGTTCAGGTATCAAATTTAAATATCAAATTTTCACTTTCCCCGGTTGTACCAAACTTTGGTAATCTTGTCACTTTAAGGTTTATAGACATTTTGTGACTTAAGTCTCGAATCTAGTCTAATTGGGTCCATCTTATATTCAAAGTAAATATTTAATGCGGCTTTACTCTTATGGAGCTACAAAGAGGACTACTGGACATATTACTCAACCTTCAGTGAAATGAAGAATTTTCACCAACTTAGATAACACTCCACTATAACTCGAAGTTGAACTCTTGAGTAATAAGATAAATTATAATCCTGACACATGAGTCTATTGATACAGTTAGGTTCTCAAAAATCATGGTTTTCGTATCATTATGATTCTCGTTAAAAGGGTATTATTTACCGTACGGCCCTTTTGATGACACATTCTTTAATCTATGTTTCTTACAAACTACTCACTCAATCGGTATGAATCTGTTGAGTTGTATATTAGTACTTATTTGTTTCCCACGAGTTATAATAAAGAAATCATAAACTCGTTATCCATATCTACACTTATGCAACTTGTCCTAGTCAACCTTCTGATCCCAAAATAAAAGTGTTAAGAATACCATTGTACTCTGTAAAGATTAAATCAAAGATCATGTGAGATGAACTGTAAAATTCCATGATGCAGGACATTAACCGATTGTGGCCCTTTGTTTTGTAAAATCATATACATTCTAGATTTTTGTAAAAAAAATAAATAAATAAAATAAAAAATAAAAAAATCTTATATAGTCCTATCATAGCATTTTTTTTATTATTATTTAGCTAGTACGCTAGTATATGTTGTATTAGTAAAAGGTAAAAACAATTACACAAATTGTTAAAACATGTTTTATAAATTAAAAATAAAAATTGTCCGTTTGTTTTCTTTGTCTTACTTTATTTTGTATTTTTTTTATTTATGATAATCTTTATTTTACTAGAATATTTATGCATAAAAAAATTAGTATGTGTGCCAATTGCAAATTTAAGTTCAAAAAAATACTCTCTTTTTTTGTAAGATCAGATAATGGGTATCATTTAGTTTTTCCATTTATAATTCCAAAACTTTTAACTTAAGACTAAGCATAATTGCATTTTCTCTACTATAAACTCACGTAATAATTGAGAATAACAATTTTTGAAAAAGTAAATGTAGTTTAAGAGATTCTAATCCATCATATCTCATAAACAGAAACAGAAACAGAAAAGAAGTAGAACAAAGCAAAACATCTATTTCTAAATATTATAATAATAACCTCAAACGAATTAAAAAGGGAGAGTTCCCATATTATTAGTAGTAGTAATTATAATTTAATAATAAGAAACAAGAAATGTTTTTTTTTTATCAGCCTAAGGTTGGGTGTGGATTGAGTAGCTGGTGAGCCGAGATGGCGGGTGGGTCCCCGGGGCATTTGCACCACGTGTCGACGCACGTGCAGTAGGGACACATCGGACACTTGTACTTGCAATCCACCGTCGTTCTGCATCGCAACGACACCACTTTCCGAGCTTCTGAGCCTGTTTATTCATTTTAAATTCATTATTTCACACAATTACATCCTTTTAATTCTATGTTCATAAAAGAAAATAGACAGACACCGATATGAAGGAATACATATACTGGAGACACCAATAAATATATATGAGAGAGAGGACTCACAAGAGTATGAGGATGCGATGAAAAGCAAGAGAGCCAGCACGAGAGTCATCTTGAGTGAAGACTTCTCCATATTATTATTTCTCTATTGCTTTCTTTCTGATATTTTGGTTTATTTTGGGTAAACTTCGGCTAATGTACCCAATGTTTGATTTTCTGCGGATTATGTACCCAATGTTTATTTTTGGCGGCTAATGTACTCAATGTTTGATCCGTTAGATATTTTTGGGTTTTCCGTCAGTTGACTGTTAGAGAGTTATATGTACACTTTTCGTATTTTTGACATACTTCACTCATTTTTTGTCCAAATTTTATGCACGACTTATGGTTGGAAAGATAAGAGATATATCTACAACTTTAATGTTTTAAGTTTTGTAAAATCAGTTTTAAAAAAATACGAAATTTCAAGTACAACGTAAAACTGGACATTAGTTTAATGCAAAATATTTGTTTCGAGCAAATTTTAATATACTTAATGACTTTTTATGATGAAATGTAAAACTAAAAAGTTGTAGATAAACTTTTTATCTTTCCAACGGTTGTTTATTTATAAATTTTGGACAAAAAATGAGTGAGTTATGCCAAAAATATGAAATATTATTTCACATCACATCTTTTATATTTTTGGCGTAACTCACTCATTTTTTGTCCAAAATTTATAAATAAACAACCGTTGGAAAGATAAAAAGTTTATCTACAACTTTTTAGTTTTACGTTTCATCATAAAAAGTCATTAAGTATATTAAAATTTGCTCGAAACAAATATTTTGCATTAAACTAATGTTCAGTTTTACGTTGTACTTGAAATTTCGTATTTTTTTAAAACTGATTTTACAAAACTTAAAACATTAAAGTTGTAGATCTATCTCTTATCTTTCCAACCATAGGTCGTGCATAAAATTTGGACAAAAAATGAGTGAGTTATGTCAAAAATACAAAAAGTGTACATATAACTCTCTAACGGTCAACTGACGGAAAACCCAAAAATATCTAACGGATCAAACATTGGGTACATTAGCCGCCAAAAATAAACATTGGGTATATAATCCGTAGAAAATCAAACATTGGGTACATTAGCCGCAGTTTACCCTATTAATAATCACACAAGTTTGGGCTTGTTATTATATAGGCCCATAAATTCAGACACATTGATTATTTCCGTTGACTTATTGGTTAATGTAATTTAATGTGATGCCTAAATAGCTTATAAGATTCCATTGTATTCTTCATTAACATTGCCTTCCCCAAAACTTATACCAAGCGTTTAATGCGTATCAATAGGAATATAAGTTAGACATTAAAAACATATAAAAAAAAAAAAAAAAAACGTTTAGCCCATCGCAATGTTGTTTATGGTATGCTAATCAATTTTATTTTTTAATCGATATTCCTTCCATGTTACGGAATATATTGTATTACAGATAAATGCAGCGTTATTAGTCAACATTACATTGCATGATATTTTTACATCATTGGAGCATATAACTAATATATAGTTTTTGGAAATTGATTTTAATGGACGGAAAACAATAATCCCATTGTTCGCTAACATATATAGGAAACTATTGTTGTTAAAAAATTGTGTTAACTTGATATACTTTTGCCACAAACTATCCATAGATTAGAATATATTAGATCAAACGACAATTTTTAGTTGTTCTGGTAGTACTTATCATTGCATATAACTACATTGCAGGTAGAAAGTAGAAAGAAAGAAAAATCAGGTGTTTCTTTTTCAAAACTTTGTCAAGAAAACAAAATCACCTAAAAGAGTTTTCTAGACTATATTACTCTTTTCAAACAAATCAAACAGAAGTTCTTTCTCTATTTCATCCATATATATATATATATATATATATATATATATATATATATATATCGATGCAAATTCCTCATTGATACTTCATGAGGAATTCGGTTTTGGGTTTTTCAATATTCGGTTTCGTTTTTTTTTTAAATCGGATTCTGTTAAAAACCCGTATTTGCGGGTTTTATGTGCAGGCCCACTTCATGATAATTTTTTTTGCTTTTTGAGCTATGTACGAGCGGCGAAATCTCTCCTATATCATGGAATTTGAATGAAACAGATCCTCCAGAGACACCTTGTAGTCAAATATAATAATATACATATATATTTATTTATTATTCACATGTTCACCAAGCAATCCGTTGTAGTCTAGTTGGTCAGGATATTCGGCTCTCACCCGAAAGACCCGGGTTCAAGTCCCGGCAACGGAATATTTTTGTTTTTTTCTCTCCTGTCCTGTTCTTTTCGGAGCACACTTATTTGCCCCTGCTGTTCGTTGCTTCTTTCTCATATCAATCCGAATTTTCTTCATTATTTAAAAAAAAAAATGTCAACTAATCTTAGTAGTTAGTACTATGTAAACTTTGAACAAAATGTATATATACGCTTACGTGACTTGATTTTTGAACCATTATTCTTATCGCTTTACTGTTTGAGCTTACTACAGTTTGTTTGTTTGCCCTTACGTACACCTCTTTTTTTTAGTACTATCAATTTTCTACTTTTAACTCTTGATCAAATATATAACGAGGTTCTCTTAAATTTTTAAGAAAAAAAACATAATTTCAATAGAATATGACGAAAATAACTAGCTTCAAGACTTTACCAGAAAATTCGTTTACGTTTTCAATAAGGATATGTCATCATTTAAAATTTTATTAAGGAAACAAAACACCAAATATGTGTTTTCAACATCTCTCACAATAAAGTGGTACCTGTTGAGGTCGAATCTTGCCCGATCCTTCCTCAACACTACACGTGTCGTGAGGGATGAAATGACGTCGGATAGTAGCGAGGGGAGGCTCCGATAAGGGAGGGCTTGCGACGGCAATTCCGAAAGAGCGGACGATGCCGCTCGAGGGAGAAGCTCGATGAAGATGATCAAAGAGGTTACTCGAGTGGGTAGACCAGCGAGGAAGGTTACTCGAGTGGGTAGACCAGCGAGGAAGGCGCTCGAGGAGGTTGACCAGCGAGGAAGATGCTCGAGAAAGATGCTCGAGAGGATTGATCAACGAGGAAGATGCTCGAAGGGATTTATCACCGAGGAAGATGCTCGAAGGGATTATCAGCGAGGAAGATTCTCGAGGCAGATGCTCGAGGGGATTGATCAGCGAGGAATATGCTCGAGGGGATTGATCAGCGAGGAATATGCTCGTGGGGATTGATCAGCAAGGAAGATTCTTGAGGAAGATGATCGAGGGGATTGATCGGCGAGGAAGATGCTTGAGGGGATTGATCACCGAGGAAGACTCGAGGAGATTGATCAGCGAGAAAGGTGCTCGAGGAGGAAGAACGAAAAACCGAGGAAAACAGTAACCCAAGAAGGCCAGCGAGGATGTGTTAGAAATGCACGACCATTTGCAGTGAACGAGGCCGAAGCATTTTCGGCCGGCGTGTGTAAAGAATCGTACGCACATTAAATGACCAGGACAGTCTTAGAGTGGTGGCAGGTGACAACGATAGTGGAAATGCGTTTTGCCCGTTCTCAACAGGAAGTGTCAGGAGGGGACCACGTAATATTTCAGAGGTGGACCACATGAGGATCAACCAGGGGATCCGAGGTGGAGCTAGGGCAAGTCGCTTATAAATAGAAGAGAATGTCATGTTTGTAAGGGAACCGAAATTTCCTAGAGAGAAACCGAGAGAGAAAGCAAGAACTTGTATTCATAAACTTATAATCAAAGAATCCATCAATATACAAAGAGTTTATAGCTAATTTCATTGCCTTCTTACTGATTCTTAACACATAAAGAGACTAAACCCGAACTCCTTTCTTTAAACTCGAGGAAGTATCCTCGTGACTGTTTGTTGGTGATTTTCGCCCTCAACAGTACCTATTATCTTATTTTTTATATTTTAATGATTTCTCTCTCATCTTGTACATGTATAGTAAAGTATTTTCTTACTCTCTCTCTTCTTAAAAATAAGACATGAAATCTTACCAAAAATATTACCAAAAATATTTTGAAAACATGCAAGTAAAATGATTTTAAAAAATTATAAATGCAAATACAAAACTCAAACAAGTGGTAACACTTTCACTATAGAATGTCAAGATAAAAGAACATAAAACAAATAAAACATATGTATAAAATCAACGTTCAAATGAAAAACCGGTACACCGGACATAATGATAAATAGAAAAACCCACAAAATGCCCAAAAAGCAGTAAAAGTTTAAGAGAGATGCCCATAGTTTCTTAAAACTCATTTATACCCATTAATAACTTTATTTGGACCATATTAACCCTAATATTAGTTATAATTAAATATTTTAGTATTAATTATTAATATTATATTTTATTTTCGAAATTAATTTTTCCTATAATTGTGGTTGACAACTTTCCCCAATTAATTACAATTTCATTTAATTATGTTACTTTTTCAAAAATTATTCATCATTTGTCACATATTAATTTACTTTTTCCTCCACTCTCTCTTAACTTTCTTCTAGAAGCTTCTTCCATCGCCAAGATCTCTCTCTTTTTTCCCTCGCCTTCCTCCATCGAGCTCCGTCGCCTCTCTGGTTTCTCTGTCACCTTCTTCCACCTCAAGATGAGTGCACGTAGCTTTTTCCAGCAAAATTTTGTAACTATATTTACACTTTTATAACTACAACTTTCTGAAATTTCGTAACTATATTTACAGTTTACTTTTTTACACGTACTTATATATAATCTTTGTTATATTATCCATATTTTCATATACGTATATGTGATTACGTATAAGTAACTCAATACTACAAGTTTATAACTATAAATATTGTAATTTCGTAATTTGTAGACATCAAACTATAAAAAAAAATGTTTACAAATTTAAATACTATTTAATATCGTAACTATAAACACGACTTTATAACTATATAAATGAAACTCCAAATTTGTAACTATAAATACGAGACTGTTCCTAAGAGAATTTATTAAAAATTCGTAAATACATGTACAACTCAACATGTTAAAAACGTTTTGTAAATTTATTTACAGTTTTTTACAAGTTAATAGATTCGTAAATATATTTACGAGCTAATAAAATTGCAAATTCGTAACTATAAATACGAAAATGTAATTAAGAGGATTTATTCAAGTGGATGTACTCATTAATAGGGACGTTCGAAGGAAAAAAAAAGATATTTTTTAATCGTGAAAATACTAATTAACAGAGTGGATAAATTCGAAAAAGAAGGATAAAGATTAATCAATTATTTAGTTTGCTATATATAAGGAAAACATTTATTTTTTAATTTAATTTTAATAACCAAATTAATATTAACCGTGATTTAGTTTTTAGAGTGATTTAAAAAAATAGAGGGGCAAATTAGTCCATATTTTAATTAATTAGTAATTAGGACTACCAAAAATAGAAATAGGCATTTTTTTAAAACCTTGAGTCACAAATGGGCATTTGCCTCATTAACCCAGGAAAAATTATAAGAAAAACCCATGAAATGCCCAAAAATCACTTAAAGTTTAAGGGAATTGCCATAGTTTCAAACAATTCATTTATACCCATTTTAAAAATATATTGGACCATATTAACCTTGATCTTAATTATATTTATTTATTTTCGTATTTAATTATTTATTATATATTTATTTTCGAAATTAAATTAATTATCCTTAAATTTTGGTTGAAAACTTCCCTTATTAATTAGGTTATCATTTAATTTTGTTATTTTGACCCAAAAAATTAAATATCTCTCTCTCTCTCTCTCTCTCTCTCTCTCTCTCACGTCGGATTGACCACCATCGCCGGATTCGGGCCGAGAGCGCGGCAACTTTGTGCGTGGCTTCGGCGACCATGGTCGCGGTTGCCGAGGAGGCGACCATTGCAGTTGCCGAGGAGGCGGTCGTGGCCTCCGTCGTGGTCGCCCTCCATCGCGCCTCCTTCCTCCGTCGCGGTCGCCCTCCGTCGCGCATCCTTCCTCCATTGCTCTCCGTCGCGGCGCGATGATCATTTCCACGCAGTCGTAACTGTAAATTTATTTACAGTTTTCTGTATATATGTTTACAGTTTTAAGGTAATATATTTGATTTTCGTAAATGATTTTACGATATTTTGAAGTGATAATTTCTCTTAGAGGGGCAATATTTTTATAACTGAATTTACACGCTTTTTGTAAATGTTTTTACACTTTTTTGGAGTTATTTTACACAAATTTGCATTTATGGATATGTATATGAAATTTTAAAATCTTGTCAACAGATTTGCAAACAAATTTACATAAAATGAGGCAAAACAAAAACCAAATTTCTTAAATAGATTTACATAAAATGAGGAGAAACGAAAACCAAGTTTTGTAAACATATTTACATAAAATGAGGCAGAAGGAAAACCAAGTTTGTAAACAGATTTACACATAATGAGGCATAACGAAAACCAAGTTTCGTAAACAAATTTACATAAAATTAAGCAAACGAAAATCAAGTTTCATAAATAAAAATTCGAAATAAATATAGATTAATAGGAAAATAAATTTAAGATTTTAATCGTTAAAATAGGGAATATTAAAAGTGATTTGTTAGAGCTAATAAAAAATAATACTAATTAATAGGGGAGATTTGTTTTTAATTAATTTATTCAATTTGCTACATTTGAGGAAAAAAATATTTTTTATTTGAATTTAAAAAAACGAATTATAATTAAATGTGGTTTAAAAATTAGATGGGCAATTTAGTCCATATTTCAATTTGTTGGTAGTTATGATTTCCATAATTAGAAATGGGCATTTTTTTTAAAACCTTGAGCCACAAATGGGCATTTGCCTCATTTATCAAAATTATATTATACAAAGCGATAGATTCATAGAGTAAAAGTACTCAATTAATGGGATATTTTAGCCACATTTGTCAATAATTAATTATCATTATTAATTTAATAGGGGGGCACGGTAGTATGAATAGAAGATCGAAGGCCAATTTCGTACAATAGCCAAACATTGGAGGTAGATATGCAATTCACCCTAATTTTTGGCCCAAGTAACACACCACCATTAGAATTGGGCGTTCTTGAACTCCAAGCTCCACAGTCGAATTCAAGCGTTCTCCACCGAATCACAGACTCGACGGAAAACCCATCGGAGCGATCGGAGATGGCGAAGGGCTTGATTTGGGCCACGGCGGAGGATCTGGCGAGGAACAGGCCGCGAGTAGTTTCCCTGTACCGCCAGCTTCTGCGCAGCCTCAACGCGCCGGAGCTGCCGCTGACGTGGGCGGCGAGGCTCTCCAAGAAGGCGGAGATCCGCTCCATCTTCCTCGTCGCCGCCGAGGAGCGATCCCTCCACAACATCGCCGACCTCGTCGACGTCGCCGAGTACTCGCTCTCGCTCCTCAGGCGAGGCGAAATCCCCAAAATACCCCAATGAGTGAGTTCTTGCGTGAAATCGAGTAGGTAGAGATAGGTCTCCGTTGCTGTGTTCGTGATTGATTCTCGCGATGAGTTTTAGTGAGTGATTGTAAGGTTTGTCAAATCGAAAAACTATGGCAGAAATATACGAAAAGATCGAAGCATTTCATGAGTTTAACTTGATTTGTAGCTAATAAATCCTTGTTATTAATCATAGCAGCCAGAGTTTTTTCAGTGTCACTGAATCACAATTAGTCAATAATTAAAGTATAACTTGACATGTATTATCTTCCTAAGGTGTAAGATTATCCGTAATATATCACACCAGTGACGTCTCAAACCCCGTCAGAGAATGCTTGCGGCAGAGCGGCGGCGTATTGCCGGTTCAGAACGTCGATCAGCTTGTTGGCGATCACGCTCGCATACAGTGACGAATCTTCGCTGATCTGCAATCAATCGAACGGGTCAGTGATCGGAGTTCGTACTAAGTATCATCATGGGGTTCCATCTCGAAACACCGACCTTCATGTTGAACAAGTAGCTGTAGGTGTCGCCTACGTGGCCGCCGGCGACGTGCCGGAGGTCGAGCTGGAGCTCGTCGATGACCCGCGAGGCGGTGAGCAAGAGGTTGATCTTCTTGCGCTGGACGACCTTGATGGTGACCTCGTCCTCGATGATGCGGACGTCGACCTCCGTGTCCTTGGACTTCCTCTGCAGCCACGAGCTCCTCACCTGCGGGTAGTGCTCGGGTTCAGGCTTGATGTTGGAGATCTCACCATCACCGGCAGCGGCAGTGTCGCCTGCGGGCTTGAGCCTCTTGCTCCCTTCGCTGCCCCGCTTCTTCTTCTCCACCAGAATCTTCATCTCGTTGACGGTTCTTCCGAGCTCCTTGATGTACCTGATAGCGTCTAGCACTATCGATGCTCTGTCAATCTGTTCATCGTTGAAAGTTCGTGAGCAGATTATAAGTTATGGCTAAAGCATAAACCTTCTCTTCTTTATTCAAAAGGCAGCTCTGCCATTTTTGTGCAAACTTAACAATCATTTTAAATACGGGTGAAATCGGGTTTGTAAAAAACCCGTTTTTATTGAGCCCAGGGATCGCATCCGGCAGGTTTTAACGTACGATACTCGTGTTTAACTCTACATGGACAAGGCAATCTCATTTTTTTTGTAGTGAAACCGGAACCCGGAACCGGAATTTGGATTTATTTCACTGCTTATAGCAACAACGAAGCTCGATGTAGAGTGGAAAACTGAATTATAAAAACAAATATCAACCTGATTGCGAGTTCTAGAAACCTTTTTATGGGCCATAGGCCGGCCCATAAACGGCACGGTGGCTGGCCAAACAAGTTTTTTTTTTTTTTTTTTTTTGGGTCGAGACGGATGGGTTTAGGCCAGCCCGGCCTACTTAACTTTTTCTATAAAGGCATGATTGGTCAGTATTTTATAAACTATATTCTAAAAATCGCAATATTTTTAACTTTTATACTGAAAAATAAAAACAAACAAAATACAAATATTTATGTCTTATAGATAATAGATAAACAAAATTGTAGCAATCAGTTTCATAATGTTAGCAAACTTTGTAAGTTCAATGTACGAGTATATCAATGAATGTTTTGTAAAATTTTACAAATCGGTATCGATTATGCCGATGGATATGCCGATGAGGTTTTTGTAAAAATGATTAATGCTAAAAAAAATTAAAAAAAATATATATCATAAATTTTAACAAGAAAAAAAAAATGAATTTCTTACTGAGATTAAAAAAAAAATCAAAAGGATTTTGAGATATTATGTTAGGATCGATGTAAAAATAAGGAAGAAAATATATGGTTTTCTCGGTCATCAATCGAACTTTATGCAAAAAGAAAATATTAAAATTTAAAAAACGATACTTTAAGCATCAATATTTCAACAATTTGAAAATATAGTTGAAGATTGAAAACAAAAACAGTTTGAACAAAAGAAACTGAGTTGATAATTGAATTAATTACCTTGGTCGGATTCGGAATCAACAACCTGAGAGTGCCGTACGTGTCTTTCATCTGCTCCCTCCTATGCCGCTCCGACGTAAAGTGCTTCGTCCCTCTCCCGCCCCCGGCGCTCCTCTCCATCGGAATAGCCCTCTCCCTCGCAAACTCCACCGCCCCGTTTTCCCCGTAAAGCCCGTCCCCCTCGCCGACACCGAGCGCTGAGAAGCCGTTGAAGCCGCCGGGGAGCGAGGAGAAGCCGAAGAGGGGCGGCTGCGGCGGCAGGTTGAGGTGCAGCAGGGGGTCGTAGGGCAGCGGCGAGGGTGATGGGCTGTTGGCGAAGGTGAGCGACGACGAGGCCGGCGAGCACGCCGGGAAGTGGTGGAAGAGGTTCAGAAGCGGCTCGCCGTGCTGGCTCTGGCCGTACTGCCAGTTGCTGTAGGCCAGCTGCTGCTGGTGCTGGTGCTGGAGCTCCATTTCCAGCACGGCGCTGGCGGTTTCTTCCGGGAAGAAGCCGTTGGTGACGTGGCCCGAGTTGAGGGCGGCGAGCTCTGCCGCTCCGGCGTTGACGTTGTTGGGATCGTAGCTGCAGTTCTCGCCCACGTACATTTTTCAAAGCTGTAGTTATATACAGACAGAAATCAACACAAGAAAAATGAAAAATCAAAACATATTTGGCAAAACAGAAGCTTATTATACATAAGTGAGAAAAATAGTAATATGTTTGTATTGTATATATATTAGTATATGTATATGTATATGTACATGTGATTGAGAGAAAGGCAGTTGAGCTGAGCTTGAGCCTCAAAACATGGTTTTCTTTCTTCACTGAGTGCTTGCTAGAGAGAGAAAGAGAGAGGAGAGAGAGAGACTAACACTGGAATGGCTGGCTTGAATATGGGAAGCAGGGAGAGTTTAGGTATGAAATAACTTAAAATGCATAGATAATTGGGGTAAAAGTACCAAAACATTTTTGAAAGAGCATTACATGTTCCCAAGTTTTCAACTGCCATGTTTAAATTGTATCCAAAGTTGTGAATTTTTTTATTTTATTTTTTTATAATGCTTTTCGACCCATGTGTATCCATTAATATTATTTTTTCTACAAGTGCACAACTCAAATTAACACTCGTTTTTCATGTTTTGAGATTTCTTAAATACTTCAAATGAGGTATTACCGAACCTGAGTTAACATTAACAAGACATATGAGAAAAGCAGTTAGAAAACACAAATTTCACGACCTTAACGATTTAAGTTTGAGAATATATCGCGTTATATTTTGAGAAAATTTTTTGTTACTTTTACCCCCACTTATTTCTAAAACTACTATTGTTTTGCAAGTATAATTGTAACTTGTAACAACTCATAAGTAACAACTGGTGTGTTGAGATTGCATATCTTGGCACAACAGAGGAAGTTTGTTAGACTGTTACTGAGATTCCCTTCAAAGGGACCCACTTTTTTTTCTTCACAAAATCTCTGTTATCATGATTTCCATTGCTTTTCCTTCTTGATTGGTCATTAATTCTAGGGTTAATTGCGGCAAAAATATCCAACCTTTTTCAATATTCTCCGATAGGTACCCAACCTCAATAAACGTAGGCAAAAATACCCAACGTCACACTTTTGTCGCCGACCAACTAACATCGTTAGACGCTGCCTACGTGGCCGTTACGCTGTCTCATGTGGAATGCCACGTGGCCAAAGGTTGGGTATTTTCGCCGCCACATGATCAAAGGTTGGGTACTTTCGCCGCCACGTGGCATTAAAAAAACAATTTTTTTTATAATTTTTTCTTTCCCGTTAGCCAATATTTTTTATTTTTTTTATGTACATCAAACATGATCAAATAATTTTATAAACAATGTACTTATAAAAAAAATGTTAAAGAAAAACCAAAAAAATGTTACTTTTCTTTTTTCACTTTAAAACAAAAAATAATAAGGTTAAACATAATTTTTACCAATCACCAAACTTTCAGTTTAAATTAAGCTTGAACTGTATTTGATACAATTATTTGTTTTAATCATGCCTTAGTTTCAAATATGTTATATGTCTGCAAAAATCATATCATGCCTTAATATTAATATTAAAATGCTTGTGTTATTATATACAATAATGTTTTAGTTTCAAAATTTTAATATAATCTATTAAAAAATTATAAATTATCCCTATAAGAAAAAATATTTTTTATAAAAATATTTTATAAAATTATTTTTTTTAGATTTAACATATGTAAAAAAATAAAAATATGAGTCACGGGAAATATTTTTTTTTAAATAAATTAAAACTAATAAATTTAAGGAATTATTTGATTATTTAAAAAATAACATAATTTTTTATAAGTACATATTTTATGAAATTATTTGATCATGTTCGATATACGTAAAAGAATAAAAACATACTGGCTAATGAGAAAGAAAAAATTAAAAAAATTATTTTTTAAATGCCATGTGGCGGCAAAAGTACCTAACCTTTGGCCACGTGGCGGCAAAAGTACCCAACTTTTGGCCATGGGCCATTCCACACGAGACACCCTAACGGCCACGTAGGCAGTGTCTAACGGCGTTAGTTGGTCGGCGACAAAAGTGTGACGTTGGGTACTTTTGCCTACGTTTATTGAGGTTGGGTACTTATCGGAGAATATTTACAAAGGTTGGGTATTTTTGCCGCAATTAACCCTTAATTCTATGCCTTTTTACCCTATAAAATGGAGTTTTCTTGTTTTTGTTCACTCTGTGTTGCCCCTTGCCCTTTTTTGCCCCTACTTTTTGGTAAGGAAACAGTTAGAAACATTGGATCATTTGGTCACATCATATGTAAGACTAAGAGTTACTGTCAAAGTTTATAGCCTCATTTTGGTCCTCTTTAGTCTTTACTCTCTTGGCTAATAATAGCCACAATGACACATCAATTTCAGAAGGTAATTTGATTTGGTATTGGGGTGTACCCGGGTCTAATACTCGGTTTTTTCAATACCTGATCCGTCATCCAGGGATCAAAAATACTAGTTACCCGGTTTTTATAACTAGGATACCCGAACATTAATTGGTTTTTAATTTCTTAAAAGACAAACCCATGAAATGCCCAAAAATCATTAAGGTTTAAGAAAAATACTCATAGTTTCAATTAATTCATTTATGTCCATTTTAAATAAATTTTGGACCATTATAACCTTGATTTTAATTATATTTTTTGTTAATTAATTATTATTTATTTTAATTTTGAGATTTTATTTTCCTAAAATTAAGGTTGAATTATTCTCATATTTATCAAATTTTCAATTAATTTGATACTTTGACCTCAAATTTTGAATACTCCTTTTATTTCTCTTTATTTCTTTGCATTCTCTCTCTTCATTTGTTTAAGTTCTCCATTTGTTTCAAAAAAACTTCGATCATCTCCTTTGTTTGTTCGTCCTCAAGAGCTTGTTCCTTGGTCGACGTCGCACTTTCTTCTTTCACCCTCGTTGTTGCACTCTGTGACAGTTCGTCGTCGTTAGCTTTTCCGTGGATTGTCGCCGTCTTTTGTTCGCCGTGGATCGTTCTCCGTTCGTTCGGTCACCGTCTGTGGGTCGTTTGCTCTCGGATGCATCTTCTCTCCGGACTTTCTCCTTCCTTGTCTCCCGTTCGCTCGTTCTACTACTCTCTCGATCGACAGACTCTGGTTCTCCCTCGCTCGCTTGGTATATATAGTTACAACTTTGTAAATTATATTCGTAGTTATATGGTTATAGTTTGGTATACATATATAGTTACAACTTCTTGCTCGCTTGGTAAATATAGTTAAGATTCGGTATATATAGTTACAACTTAGTATATATAGCCAACTGCTCGCTTGGTAATATAGTTACAGTTCCGTATATATAATTACAACTTGGTAAATATTCGTAGTTACGAAATCGTATATATAGTTAAAACTTGGTAAATATTCTCAGTTACAAAATCGTATATATAGTTACAACTTTGTATCGTAAATACTAGGCGAATTTAGTTTATATAGTTACAACTTCATAATTGTACAATTGTTTCGAATTTTGAAGAAAAAAAATCAGTGAAAATATCATATTAATTAGGTTATTCGAATAATTAAACACATCTAATGGTTTATTTAAAATTGATTAATTATTATGTTTAGCTACATTTAAGGAACATATTTTTACGAGTAATATTTGTTTAATGGTAAAAATAAGAAAGATTTATTTTAATTATTTAGTTTGCTACATTTAAGGAAAAATTTGTTTTTCAATTTTAATCAAAAAAACGAAATTAAGATTAATGAGAGTTAATTGGAAGGGCTTATTAGTCCATATTTCAATTTGTTGGTGGTTATGATTACCATGATTAGAAATGAGCATTTTGTTAAAACCTTGAGCCACAAATGGACATTTCCTTCATTTGCCCTTTCTTAAAACTGACTTTTAGAATTGGATCTCGTTTGCAATCTAGATGTATGTTTGGATAAAACAGGGTTTAAAGTTTAAACCACATTTGTTTTTTCAATTTGATTACAAAATGCATAAATTACTAAATACAACCTTCAAATTCGTAATGTAAATCATAAATAAAACACCATTTAGTTCAAATCCGCTACAACTTTAAATCAAACTAATTATCTAAATTGTAAAACCTACCGGATATTGAGAAAGCGATATTAAAAAAAATTGATTTTGAAAAATCGAGAGCACGTGAGGTATCCAAACTGAGTAAGAGGTTGTTTATTCCCGCGTAATCTCCGGTTCCGAGTTTAAAATTCAATATTCAGGTATTTATTACAACAATAGTTAGATTTATCTTCAAAGGAATGTAACTTTCTCACACACACACACACTTTTTAATTCTTGGTATTACGATATGGGCAGTGAAGTATTACATGCAAATCTCATGTATAATAATTCTCATAGTTACATTTTTAATATTTAGGCACTAACATTATTGGTAAATGTCCAAATTCCAAAATAGCTCATAGTCATACCATCCCTGCTTGGATATAGGAAGCCAAAACAAGTATTGTTGGGGAGACTATAAAATGTAGTTAACCTACTCAACTGGCCAAATAGTAACTATTTATACTCAATTTATTAGCCCCCAAAATAAATTAAAACTTATATTACAAAAATAAAGTAGTATACTCTCTCTCCATGCAATTTGTCAGTCCAAACTAACCATTTGACCTGTTTAAGATTGCTCAAATTCTCACACTTTGGACATATAAAAAACTCTTTTGAAAATTTTGAATTTCTGATAATATATATATATATCGTTTTGTACAATTGATAGTAAGAACATGTCATGATCTATGCCGCTTCTGAAAAATCTATATACATACAGTATAACTTCTATAAATTTATATTTTTAATTAAATAATAATTTTTAGTCTTGATGTAAACTAATACTTTTAAATTTAATGTTCAAAAAATTATTAAACTCGATGATATAACAAAAAAAATTAGTCTTAATTTAAATTATAAAACTTACACTGTAAATTAAAAAAATAATTTTGAATGGGTCTTCCGAATACATATAAAAACTCGAAGAAACTTTGGCTTACGGTAACATTGCTTTGTGTTATATATTTGTTTTTTTTTTTGAATAATTTGTGCTATATATTTGTTATGTATCCTTTTGAACATATTTATTTATAATAAAAAAAAAATAGATACCCTTTGCTTGAACATATTTTATATAAATAAAAATAATAGCTATATACCCTTTTGGACTTGCTAAATGGTATAGGGGTACTTGTACCGTATGTAGTGCAACATTGAACTAATAATTTTCGATTATTATTATTATTATTATTATTCCCTGTTAGTTGAGCTTACAAGAAATTAGGGAGAGGTTTCTTGAGTGTGGTAGGAACTTATATAACTTCCGAATCCATGGGCATAAAACCATGCACTTTGCAGGAGGCAAAATTCTTATGTTCCTCTTTTTTTGCTCAGTTTTTACCACAAGCGTGCACGGTATTCATCTCTCTCTGCACACGTGTGAGCGAGCCTCCATTCTCGCATCAAACAGATTATGAAGCCGTTCTTCCTCTATTTCAGTTTCACGGTGATCGGTGAAACAATCTCGGACAAAACGGCGTAGTTTCGAGTGCTTCGTGGTGGGATTTCACGGCTGCGGGACCAATCAAACGGAGCAATGCGTTTTCTCAGTGTTAAGATCGAAAGATCAGTTGAATTGTCTTCTTCGTGAGGCTAAATGCTCGTGATTCTTCGAGTACAAAAATACTTTACGGCTTGACAGTCCAATGAAATGAAACAATGTGCCGCAAAACAATACCTGCGGTTTCTCGGATTCTTGGGGATCAAAAGATTCCACTCGGACAGGTCACAAAGTCAGATATCGGCTGAGATTTTACGAGTTGAGAGTACCATAAAACCAAACAAAGCGATTTCTCGGAGTTAAGTATCAAGGATTAGCAGATTTGTCTTCGTTGTGCAGCTAATGCTCGTGATTCTTCAAGTGACCCTTGATTTCTTCGAGCAGATTATAAATCTCTTTACTCCTCGGATGCGATTTGCCGCTTCTGCGAAACTCGTACACAATTCCGTCCAGTTCGATTGAGCTACATCCCGGAATTTTCTTCAACTTGTTTCGTTTCATTTCCTTTCTTAGTTTCAACGCATCGCTCCATTTATTCGCAGATGAATATATGTTTGACATAAGAACATAAGCGGCATTTCTCTCCGGCTCTACCTTAAGTAGCTCTTTCATAGCTTCTTCTCCGAGCTCAACTTTACCATGGATTTTGCACGCTCCCAAAAGGGCTCCCCAGACTGAAGCATCGGGCTCCATGGGCATGCTCTGGATAAGGTCATGGGCCTCTTGGATCAACCCGGCCCGTCCCAGAAGGTCGACCATGCAACCATAATGTTCCATTTCGGGAACAAGTTTATACACATTTAACATATCATCAAAGTACTTCTTCCCTTCAACGACAAGCCCCGCGTGACTACACGCTGTAAGAATGCCGACGAATGTTACTTTATCAGGTTTTATGCCTCTCCGAGTCATCTCAGCAGCGATGGATAGTGCTTTTCGTGCTTCTCCGTGCATCGCTAAGCCGACGATAATGGCTGTGTATGAGAACACGTCTCGGAATTTCATGGCTTCAAACACTCTAAAGCTTTGGTCTATGCTTCCACATTTCGAATACATGTCCACCAAGGCGTTACCGATAAACCCATCAGCCTCAATGCGGTTCCGGTCGATATACGCATGAACCCACTTTCCCATTTCGAGCAAACCAAGATTCGCGCAAGAGTTTAGCACACATACAAGAGTGACATCGTCGGGATTAACACCTAATCTCTGCATTTTCCGAAACTTTGCTAAGGCGTCCTTGAATTCCCCTCGATGGGCAAGGCCCGATATCATCGAATTCCACGTGACCACGTTCCTCAGAGGCATGGAATTGAAGATCTTCGTCGCCGAACCAGAATCGCCGCAGTTTATATACATATCCACCAACGCGTTGCCCACAAACACGTCTAGTACCACCTCGTTATCGCGTATATAATCGTGTATCCTTTTCCCCAAGCTCAAGTCTCCGAGTTTGGAGCAAGCAGAGAGAACGACGACCACCGTCCTCTCATCTGCCTTAACTCCGGAATCCCACATAGCAAAGAAAGCCTCGATGCCTTTTCGGGTAAACCCCGTCTTCACATAGCACTGAATGAGCGTGGTCCAAGTAACCAAATCTCTCACAGAACTTTCATCGAACAAATGGCGAACGGAATCCACGAACCCGCAAACAGCATAGAAACGCATGACAGTGTTCTTCACGTAGACATTACTCGCCATCGACCCGTTCTTGATCGAGTAAGCTTGAATCTGGAGACCCTCTCTCAGGGCCCGAGATTGAGCGCAGGCCTTGAGAGCGAAAGGAACGGAATAGTTATCGGGTTCGAATCCATTACCGATCATCTCCCTAAACAGAACCAAAGCCTGAATGGAATCGTTTGAAGAAGCTTCACGAAGAACAGCATTGCAGAGATGGACGGAGAGATTGGGGTCCTCCAATTTGGTTAAGACGTAGCAAAAGTAAGAAACGGTCTCGGTGTCCAAAGAAGGAAGGAGATGAGAGGAGGGTGAGAGTGGGAGAGTTCTGGTTCTGAGAACGACGGCGTGGACTCGCCGGAGCTTTCTAAGGCTTTCGGAGATCAGTTCGCCGGAGCTCGCGTGAGTAACAGTCGCCGTCGAATGGCGAATGACGATGGATGACAGGTGCCTAAGAGGGAGTGGAACTGGAAACTGCATTTGCAATCCAGCGAGTGAGACATGACATACAGACCAACTCAACTATATTACCATAATTTACAAAATAAATAAATAAATAACTGATTCAAAGTTTTGGATACATGTTCCGAAGTTTTTTATTTTATTTTTAAGAACATGATCCGAAGTTTTTAAATGTGCTGATTAAATACTCAAATTTATGAAATTTTCTTTTTGATTTTTTTCACGTTTTTTTTAATGGGTGAAAGTATTGGTCAATGTTATAATGCACTATCGCATTACTAGATATATTTAGTGTGAGAACAGGCGACGTTATTGGCCAAGTTACATATGTAAAGGGTGCGTGGCTGTTTGGGTGTCGAGAAAGCGATAGAAGTTCGTACCTTTGGCGACCTAGAGTTGAAAGAAGACAGGAAAAGCCGTGGCTTTAAGTGAACGAATGCACTGATTGTAGGCTCCTCGCTGGCCGGAAGAGTGCCGGTGCAGATCTGGCCAAAGTTGATGAAGGAGAATGACACGAGCACCAGAGAGAGGAGTAAAAAAGAAAGAGAAAATATAATAGAAAATAGATCTGAAGAAAAAAGTGAGAGAACGGAGTCTGAGCGAATAAGAGGAGAATAAGAGAAATTAAGTGGTATAAGTGACTTTCAAGAAATTAAAACAAACGATCTTATTATCCTCATATATGACCGAATTAGATTAGGTGGCTCATTAAGAGGAAACAAGCAAAGCTAAGTCCTTAGTCCAGTAGTATTGAAAACTGAAACAAAAAAATACAAAAGAGAAAAAAGGGCCCACAAGGTACTCACAAGTCTCTAATTATATGAGACGTTTAGAAAATAAAGTAAGTGCGTGGGGCCCTAGTTTACACTATTCATAGCTTGCGAAGTTTTCTGGAGTTTCTTAAATGACTGTCAGAAAAGGGGTCTTTCAAATTCTGAGGCCGTAGGCGGTGCCTCCCCCTCTTAGCCTCAGGGCTGCCACTGCACATAATATACGTATATATATATATATATATATATATATATATTTTACGAGAATGGGGGAGGACAAGAGCCCATTGTGGCTCCACCCTCCCTGCTTCAATGCAAGAGGCTGCAATGAAATTGCACATGGTCTACCTAAAGTCGTCAATAAGACTAGAAAAAATTTTGTTTTGTTGGATTCTGTCCCGCCAAGTGTTGAGATTTTTCTTTTTAAGTGATTCAAGTTGTAATAGGAGAGTAATGGCCCTTGTTCAGGACGCTCGCTCGGATATTTTGCCAATGATAATATGATGTGGAGTACTCTTTCCTCTGAGACCACAACCGTTTAGGGGACTCAAAGGGTTTAATGAGGCTCCTCTTTCTTTAAAAAAAAAATCCCATTCAGTATAAACAAAAATAAAGACCCGCGCCCGCTTATTACTATATCTAAGTATTTACTAGTTACTATCGCTATTTACTAAAAAATAGTATATCCAATTATTCATTTATTATAAGCTAAACTATAATAAATGCATATCGACGAACTTTCTTCTTCTGGGTTAAACTTGGTCAATCAAAGGTTTTTACGATCGTTGTTGATTTTGATTCGATGGAGGCTTCATATTCTTTTTTAGGGGTGTTTAGGGCTTCGTATGCAAAGCTCTGTGAGAAGTACAAAAAGATCATGAAGGTTTTTTCTTGTTTTCTATAATTATGATAATTTCATTTTTTTAATAAATTTATTGACTATATGTGTATGCAAAGCTCTGATCATAGGGTAAAAAATGTGTATCTAGTTCAAATTGTTAATCATTATGTCTTGTAAAATTCTCATGGATGTTTTTATTTTCTTTCAATTTTCTTGCCATTTCAGATACAGTGATTTTTCATATGTTCTTCTTCTATTGCATTATCTTTCTAATCTTCCGTAATGAGTTCTTGCGTTGGATTATTTGATTCACAATTTTTTTTTCTTCTTCTTTCATTAGTTCGGTATATATGGTATTAGGACTTGTACTATGTATATTATATATTGTTCGATTTATTTTCTAATTTCTTGGTGTTATAAGTTTATTGATGAAGCTTTATTTCTTAACAGATTACATGGATTTTAAAATTAAGCTTATATGCTTATTGGTATTTGTTGTGGTATAGACGTCGTTTTCAACACAATTATGTACCCCAATATTAGAGCTAACACATCATCTCTTTTCGATGCAAGATATGTTGGAAATCGGTGGTATCATTCCGACTTCCTTATCGCGATAATAGCCTCCGAGGCGTCCTGATAACATTTAAAAAATTATTTTAAAGCGGAAAACTTGTTACCGGACCGACGACACGGATATCGGGTAATAATCATTTCGTTAAGATCTGATAAATATTTCGAATTCAATATTTCATAATCATTATTAATAATCTAGTCGAATCGAAAATAAATAGAAAGCAGTAAATGGTTGTATTTATTGACCCAATGCATAAGGTCGTACCTCAAAGACGATTCCGGCTGCGCCGGTGCTGAGGGAAACTCCCGTGATCTTCCGGGATATTCTCCTGGATTAAATCTCAAAACCGATCCAACGGACACAATTAATTAAACAAATTCGAAATACCTAAACTTGGTCACCAAGCTTCATTTCGAATTACTTTTAGGTTTAAATCAATTATCTCAATCCAACGGTTGATATTAAATCATAACCGATCCAATGGATTAAATTGATTTTAGGGGTTTGCCAAAATACTAAAACATTAGGTACTTATGCCGCAAATATAAAATATCCAATTCTCACTATTCGAATTTAGCTAGGGTTTGTATTTACCAAACCCTAATTCGAATTTACACATGTAACAATATATAAATTATATTTTTATTTATTAATATAAATCTTTTAATTATTAATTAATTATTAATTAGATATTAATAATTAAATCCAAATAATTAAATTATATTAACAAAACCTGATATAAATATCACACATTAAATGTCATGGTGCCACACTATCATTTAAATTCGTGACACGTGATTTAATTTCATAGTTTATCGAACCGAGTCATAAACTTAGAAAATCCATAAATCACAAACCGTAAGTCTGAATGACTTGGTTCAAAAAGAAAAGTTGCATATAATTTAATTTACAACAACATGGTGCTGTTAAAAAATATAAATTCTAACTTTATTTTTATCAGTTAATACCGTGTACCAAAATATGGTACTTTTGCCACGCTGACGATAAAACTATCTGACGTATGACACAGACCTGTCAGTTTTATAAGTCGAGCCAAATGATTAAACATTATCCAGAATGTATTTTAATCACGTATGTATCATTCGTTACGGAGCTATCATGGGGACCATGGACCCGTATCACTTAAGCTCCAACGAACTGCTAGTTGTTCGTCAAACCTCAAAGTGATTCCACACTATAGACATGAGGCTGCAATCTTTAGTGATACGGTATATATTATTCCCTTATAACAACAGGGTGTCCATTGATACAATCAAATTCGGGTTATTGTCCTTTCACTTGATGACTCACACATGAGCAGGCGGTTTTTACCGTAATGCCCCTCATTGCATTTTCATCCTTGACTCAGTCAGTAATATTATGAGCAACCCACTTATGGTTTCGATTCATAAGTTGCGCACAGGTACCTCTCACTTCTCACCACTGACAACCAAGGCAATCATCATGACTTTGAAGACAGCTATGTGATGCCAATGTCTATGATCAAGCTATCCTTACTACTGACTATCATGTTCCTAAAATAATAGTGTTGGGAACAGCGGTAATATCTTGTGTTCTTTAACGGTTAAATCAAAGAACAATTAAGCCAGTAGCTCGGACTCATGATCACTCAGGACTTAGAACTAATATCCATTTGATCATCATTTTGTGACTCAACTACAAGTTAGCAGTGACGGTCTTATATGATAAATTCTTGAGTTTAAGTCAGGTCCAGTCCAGTATGAAGACGCTTCATACTTAATGCACTTCTAGTGAGTGTGACACAAACCGCATACTGACGAAGAGGAATAGGAATAGGAAAATGCTATCAAAATGTTTTAGCAATATGTGACTTCAACATGGTCTTCACTTATGTTTATACCGGTTGAAAGGGAGTAGAAGATAATGCACGAGTTCTCCGAGAGATATTAGCTAATTCAAATAATTGTTTTCCATTACCTCCTCCGAGTAAGTAAATATCGATGATTCATTTATTTTTTATGATTTACTAATTGATATTTTTCTTAATAGATAAATACTACCTCGGCAATGAAGCATATCCACGTACTCGAGGATTTCTAACTCCATATCATAATGTTCGATATTGGTAAGGAGATTATCGTCATAGGAGAGCTGAAACTCAAGAGGAAAAGTTTAACCATGCTTATGCTCAACTTAGGAATGGCATTGAACGTTCATTTGGAGTTTTGAAAAAACGTTTCCAATACTTGATAAGATGGCTCCATATAATTTTAATATCCAAAGATATATTGTTATCGCTTGGTTTGCAGTTAATAATTTTATCAGGAAAAAACGCATCAATGATGATTTATTCAATCAATTTGATCAAGCATAAATGATATTTGAAGAGAAGTCTCGGAAGAACAATCAGAAGACGAAACAAATGGATTTCTTTGGGGAACTGAAGATGCACAAGTCATGGATAATTTACGAGTAGATCTTGCACTCAAATTAATACAAAGGAGAAGAAACAAGTGATAATTATGCTAGCTTTTTAAAAAACTTTTGTGTAATTATGATATTGGTTGTTGTTTATTATATATTTTAAGTATGAAGAATTCTAGAGCTTATTAAATACACATTTAATATGAAGTATTATTCCTATTTTAAAGGGAGCTTAAACTAACTAGCCTTCTTAAACGTTTAAAATTGTCAAAATAGCCACCATTTGGTTAATATTGTGTCATAGCCAATAAACCACATTAAATGATATAAAATGACTTATGTACCATTATTATTAATAATAATTAATATTAAAATTTGAATTGACAAATTTATTTAAAATTTATTTTAATAATTAATATGAATTTATCTTAAATTTTTTAAAAATTAATAACATAATAAATTAGGAAACAAATATTTGAACTCCAAATTTAAAAAAAAAATTCAAATTCAAATTCAAATTTATATACAAAAACGTTTTTCAATTTTCAAAATAAAAACAAAAATAAAAATACCTTAAGAAACATTAATTCGAATTAACCATATTAATAATTTAAAATAATAACAAAATTAACAATTCGATTTAACATACATTTACACGAATAAATACGAATAAATCAATTAACATACATTTACACGAATAAACCAATAAACTTACATATACAATTCGAATTAACAAACATTTACAATCCGAATAAACACGAATCAACAGAAATTACACGACAAAACAAGAGAAAAAACTCGCCATTGAACCAATGTTGTCGCCCACGCCTTCCGATCCATCGCCGCCGCGCTCCGACCCAATTCCCCGTTCCGAGACTCCAATCTTTTTTTAGGTGACTGACTTTGGTGAGAGCAAACAAATCTCAACAAGCTAATGGTTGTGCTTGAGCTTTTCTTAAAATGGATTTCAGTTTATGACATAGAAAGAGACCCAGTCATACTCATGGTTATGAGGCCACTTAGAATTTAAGAACAAAAACATGTTCTTGTTCAATAAAGAATTTATGAGAAAACTTGGAACACGTATTACACTGATATCTCCTACTATAGTTGTTACCATAGTTTCACTGATCGGATTAGTGCAAGTTCTCAAGCAAAACCTCAACAACACTTTCTCTAACACACATATGCACAATTTTGACTTCAAGGGATCAGATATTTACTGAAACGATCGTATTGATTCTCAAACGAGATGACGCGAGGTGGAACGAGACCACCAAGCCTTAGCCGATCTCTCTCAGTCAAAGGAAAACTCGAGTCCTGCTCAAACGAGAAGAAAATTCAACAGCCGTAGGGGTGAGCATTTTAGACCCAAACCGTTAGAGACCCGACCCCAATCTAACCCGCTCATAATTGGGTCAGATCAGGCCAGACCCGACTATTATTCGGGTCGGGTCAGTGTATCCGACCCGACCAATATAATTAATATATATTTCATATTAATTTTTATTCAAGTAGTGCAATATTTAGTCTTTTAAAATTTCTCATTCTCAATTTTATTTACACTCAAATATCGTTCAATCTCTCATTTTCATGTTTTACATTGTTTAATATATGTTTGCTTGATTAAATTTGTTTCGGGTATTTTTACTTGAATTTTGAGTTACATTGATACATTTTTTTTCATAATATTTTTTGTTATATAAGAGTCAATTTTAATTAATCGAGCCATGGCGACCCAAACCAACCCAACCAAATTTTTCTCGGGTCAGTTTGGTTCAGGCTTTAAAAAAACTTGGGTCGGATCGGGCTATTTTCAAGAACCCGAAGTGATCGGGGCGGGTCCATAAAAAGCATCGGGGCGCCCCAACCCAACCCATGGTCACCCCCTAGTCGTAAGCAATCACAAAATTTTCTCAAAAACAAAGAACGAAACTGAGATTTCATAGCCTATTGATCTGCGGGTAAACCCGAGCGATCAAGTCCTCAGAGTCCTCAGCTTTACACAGCTCGTGAAGTTTTTTAACCTATGAATCCAACGAAAGAAAGACGAAACACCAAACCGATCATCTTCCAAGTTCGAAAACATCATCTTTTATGGGCAACGAAACAAAATCTAAAGTATTGAAAGAGAGGGACTAACGGATTGCAGGAGGGAAGAGTCGGAAGCGGGAGTCGCCAGCGAGATTGGAGTCTCTGGCGTTGCTCGATAGTGTTCGAAGATGGATTTCCTAATCGCGGCTACTGAGCTTCCATTGAATCTCTGAATTTGAGCTTTTTTGTTGCTCTTTTTCCCGAGAAACAAACATATAGAGAGATGAAAAGATGAAAAGATGAGAGAGGGAAAATGATCGATTAGAGAGAGATGATAGAATATTTTGGGTATACCATTTCAAATTTGGTACAAAATTATCCCTAAAATCATGCACAATTAAAAGCAAAATTAAATATTAATTAATTTAAAAAAAACAATTTTTTATTAGGTTGAGGGGAAATTTCGGTACAGAGAAATTAATTTTCAATGCCACATCATCCTGATGGACTAAAAATCACATGTTTGATAGATGTAAATTTAAACGTTGAAGGATGGTTATCTACTATAATAATATATAATAAATAATTACTTCATTAATGAATTCATTTTTCTCAATTATTTATACGCATACATTTTATATATACATGATTCAACGTATATTTATAATTGTAAAAAAAAAACTATATTAAGACCTTTAAAAAATAAACCGGCTTAATTTTTCATTGTTTAGATTCAGATGTAACATCTTATTATTCAAATGTGCATTCAGATCCACACGTCTTAATCTTAAAAAAAAAAAACAGAACCTAATACCACTGCACCTAATAGCTAGTACTACCGTTGCCTAATAGAAAAATTTATTAAATATTAAAATATATTAGCTAATTATAAAACTAAACATATATTTATTAGTTTTTTAAATTTTTATGCCACTTAATCACATCTTTATGATTGGTATTTGCTTGAGGGATGTTAAGGATGACCGTTGCATCCTCCGAGCTAAACATTGCTCGAATAAATTCGACATCTCACTCTCCTGTTTTCTGAAACATATGTACTTTTGTCATAATAAACCGAAAATTCGAGAAAACATCAAATTACAAAAAAAATTATGTCAAACCCTGAGTTTTCTAATTACACACGACTTTAATAAATGAAATTACATAAAAAAATATGTTCAAAATCTAGCTCAAGTTCAATAATTTCCAAAACATAAATACCTTTGCCGCTATTATACAAAACTCGGACAAAGCTTGAAATCAGCCCCAAATCACCCCCAAATCTGCAAAAAAAATTTAACAAAAAGCACACCATCCATCATAATCCATCCTTCTTCCTTAATAAACCTAAGAAAAATCAAATTCAAGAACAATATTTGATTCAAAATTACAAATTGAAAGATCAAAGTTATATGAACTTCATGTTGAACTTTCATTTCAACTTAATACATTTCTAAGTAAATACTAGAAATATAGAATATTGTTGAATTTTTTTTACATAATTCATGCATATACAACATGTAATCTATAAAACACTCAAAAATTACTTAAAAAGACCCTAAAAATACCTTAATATTCCGAGATTAAACAAACTTGGAACTTTTGCCGTGAGAAAACTAGGGCTTCGACAAGCTGGGCAATTGACGAAAAGCAACCCTCTTCTCCAGGCGATTATCGCGGCAAGGTATAAAATTTGGGAAGCAATCGGCGAGAAAAAGGGTTTGGAGGTGGAGAAGTGAGGCTAAAATCGTGGTAAGAGAAAAATGGAGGCTTTTATATTAGGGTTTGGAACTTACCCATATTTGCACGATAAATTCCCCGATTATCATTTTTTTACACTCGAAAAGCTTCAGCGAAAAGTACCTAAGTTTTCGGTTCGAAAAATCGCGAAAAGTATAAAACGGCAACGATTACCAGAGATAAGTTACCGAGAACACCATTTCTTCGATTAATCGAACGATAATCGCTCAATAATCGCGATTTTCAAAACCTTGTTCAAACATAAACTATGCACGAATCAATATAATTCTAATGAAATTATGCCCTATTACTCTATATTTGTATAATATTACAACTATAATATCTTAATATATATATATATATAAATTTTTTGAAGCAATTAAGATAATAGTATAATTACTTATTTTTTAAGTAAAAAGTTGTATAAGTAATTTTAATATTCGTAATAATATGATAATAATAAAATTCCTGTATTATTTTGTTAGAATTTTCGTCCAAAACTCCATCCGCATGCGGTATGCCATTTTTCTCGATTTGTCTGTTGGAAAGCGGTATGCCCGTAAACTGGAAATTGCGAAACGGGATCCCCAGGTGGCATTTAACACCTTGATAAAAAGTATGATACAACCGATTATCTTATTCCTAAAAAAATATGGTTTAATTGTAATTATAAATATATATATAAGTTGGTACCTTATTTATATTTGTTGGGCTTTTTGGATTTACACGTCACTTATGTTGTTCGGAAGAAGCCCTTCGTCCGACCTACCTCCATGTTCTCTTTCTTAACCTCGTTCGATCCAACTAGCTTTCGGACAATCAATTATAGGTATTCTTCAAAACACGTGTCCTTATTAAAAAACTAAACATATTAAAGCAATATTTATTAGTCTAAATATCATTATGATACTAGACCTCGTTACGGCACTTGGGTAATCAATGGTGACGAGGTATTCAATACACAGTCCAGCAAAGGAAAACCCCACTTGAAACCTCTCTGATTTTTGAGAGATTTCTGATCCTCTCCATTAAGAGGAAGGGGGTTATTATCGATAGTGTTGGTTTTGATTATTAACCGAAGGCTGCTTTGCTTGACTAGGTTCTGTAAACGTATCTCTAATGTCACGGTTCATGTAATCCTCCTAAATTAAGATTAAAACGAAATCACAACACGCTAAATAATCACACCAACTTTTGAATTAGAAAAACGCTCCTCTAAACTAACACAATGCATCCTATTATTAGTTTCACCCGTGAACTTGTTGCATGTCTCTTTTTATCCTTCAACTTCTTCTTTTCATCTTAGTTTTGTAAACAGAAGCAATTGTCAAATATTTTTTTTATTTTTTAATTAGAATTGAAATACGTGTGTTGAATCTCATTCAATTGTACTTGGCGAAATCTATTTTTATCTAAAGTCTCATTTAAATATATATACCTTCTAATTTTTTAAACACCTACACTTTATTTTTAACTTGTAATTTATCACTTCTGTTTCTTTGTGCAGTGACGAAAAATACCGCGAATAAATTTCGACAAATAATATGAAAAACATAGCGCGGTTACGATTTATGACACACGTTGTGATAACGGAACTGGGACGATATCATGAGTGATGTTATTTTTAGCGTGTTACGAGGTGATATCGGGTTGGGAAAGGTTTAAATATTATTGGCAGTGCTTTTATTTTTGGCATACGTCATTGATAATGTCGAGAAAATTGAATGCCTCACTAACACTGCTGAATACTCTGTTGATATTGTTGAGAACGCCGAGTGCCTCGTCGATGCCGTTGACTATGTTACCGACATCGTCGAGAACGCCGAGTGCATTGCAAATGCTACTGAGTACATTGCCGACACCTTCGAATGCGTTGCCATCACCGACACCGTGGATAACACCAAGTGTGCCGTCGATACCACCAAGTACGTTGCATAAACTTAATATTTATCGTTCATATAGTGTCGGATGACTCAAAGTTATACATAAATAAAATCTTAGGTCTTTATGTCGGCAAAATTAAACATTAAAAATATATTTTCAACAAAGTGCAAATATACAAAGTATTTATACAAATATACAAAATTAAACATTAAATTTTTTTATTTTTTTTTACATAAACTATACACTTTCAGGCCCTAAATCTAATTAAAGTTAGGGTTTCACTCCAGCTCTTCGATCTCTCTGACTTTCTCAATTTCTGCATCGCTCCACGCTCGGCCTCTTCTCTCCCGCCCCTCCGCCCCTCCCGGCGGCTCGGTCTCGCTTCTCCGCCGCGCTTCCTGACAGCTCGGCCTCGTTGTTCGCCGTTCGAAGCTTCCCTCCAAGCTCGTTCGAAGACTGCTCGTCGCCACCAAACCGTAGGACATCCCCGCTGTCACCGTCGATAGCTTCTCCGCACCAGCGGCGAGAAAAGATGCAGAGCGAGCTCTGCGAAACCCTGGACCAAATGAAAGTGTAAGTAGCTCGATTGGTGTAGAGATAGAGCTTCACGATTGGGTGCATAGCTGAGGAGTTTCTATGAAATTAAGCCATGGCTTCTTCGTACTTGTTGTATTTTTGCCGCCTCATACCTCAGTATGAGTAAACCGTAATGATTTTGGTGTTGAAATCTCTCTTTAGAATGTTCATATGGCTTGAGAGAGTGCACTGAGAATGCATTTTTTTTTTCTTGTTCGGGAAAATTAGGTAAAATTTAATGCAAGGAGACTGCGGGTGTGATCGATTATGAATGATTGCTGCAATGGACTTAAATGCTTCGCCAGTACCGGAGGAAGATGAGGAGACTTTTGAAAGGCATATAGAAGAATATGGCGCAACCGAGCCTGAAGAGCGTGTAGAGAGTGGAGCCGATATTGCCCGTCGGGTACATCTTTTTGTCTCTCGTTGTAGCGTTAGTTTTCATGTTCGGAACACAACTATAGAAGAATAAGCAAGTCAAGTTTACTCAATTGTGTTCTTTCATCACTCGGTCCATAGAAATAAGAAAGTCAGTTTTGTTTCAATCTTTTTCATCATTCGGTCTAGAGAAATAAATAAATATACTTGAAACTCGGATTTATTGGTAGGACCAGCCTCTTGACAGTATGAAGCTATACAAAAGTATGCTTTGTATTCTATGTTTAATTCAATATTCTCCTTATTTGTTTTAATTATTGGTATATTCCTTTTTTTCCCCTGCTAGGAGCGTGAAGAGAGACGTTTGCGATTAAAAAGAGACCGCGTCGATGACAGACCTACACAAACATATCAGCCACCATACGCTGATCAGTTGATACAAACTAAAACCCAGAAAACTTATGACAAAAGCAAGCTGCCCCCTGGTGAGTGTTTGATTATTCATTTTGTTGGGAGTCTTTAAGTGCGAAAGGATATTAGCTTAACATGACGTGGGTTTTGGCTGTTGGGAAATTTAGGCTCCTTTGGTTCGTTATGCAAAAATCTGATCTTAGTATTATTTATTTTATTGTGTGTTTTGGTCCTGGGATCGAGGTATTTTGTCGAGTCTTGGCTTAACCACTCTTTCACTGTGTTGTCTCCTCCGTGACCGGCTGCTACATTGTTATGCTCTGTCCTTAGTTATCGTTTATTCTTAAGCTGTATTTGGAGTATATTTTTTAATGGGATTAAGGTTTCTAGTCCTATTAATAGGTACCTATCTAGGGTTTTATTTATTAAATTGATTGGTTGAGTCTTCCAAGAGACTCACTGGAGATCGCGCACATTATAGACCGAGGTTTGATCGTTCATTTACATTTCCGACAATATTTATGAAAGTTCATCTCCTTGACGAGCTACTGGTTTGGTTATTCCTCCGGATTCTTATGTGATATAATAGCACTTTCTCGGGTTGGGTTACGGGTGAGAGGAAGACGGCGGTAATGAAGGCAGTGATGGGTTGACTCTAGACTTCTTTCGACAATCTGAATGCAAATAATGGACCAACGGGATGTCGGGATCTTCATGGATCAGGGGTTCTCGTTCTCCACATTGGAGAATCTGTTTAAACAAAGTTTGGATCTTCGATCATGATGACCACGCCGGCGGTGGCTGAGCGTAGCAACAATATCAAAAGAGACAAGCGCTTACAGAAAACTGTAGATTTGCTGCGTGCGGAGGCTGAGTGCTCAGACGAGGCAATTGAGCTCATCAGTAACTCTGTCAGGATTACCTGCCAAACGCCTTAACTTAGAAACTCTTATCTGGCCGGTTATGCGTGAGAAGGTGGTGATGTGAGTAGACCGTTTGGTGGTGGGGATGTCCGTGTCAAGTGTAGGTTTCTTAAGGAGGAGACTCATGCAGTTTGCAGAACTCTATATCCACGGCCTCCACCATCTCCTAGGGCAATGCTGTCGGCAGCAACGGCTTGGGTCCTTATTAGGGACAAGAGGAGAGGGAGTATATGTGCGGAGACAACTTGGGATACACAAAAGATTGCAAATGTAGATTTTCTTTTTTGCCGCGACGGGTTTGTAGAATTTGGGCAGGAGGCTTGTAAGTTCGAGCTGAATAAGTTCAAATTAGAAGGCCGAGTAATATTATATTTTTAAGTTATATTCCTAGCTTCACTGCCCCCAGATCGCGGCCACTATTCGTGTTTGAACTCCAGTTTGTTTAGCCGCCGCTCGTCGCGCTTAAACTCCAGCTAATGCCACCATTCATATTTCATACCCCAAGACTCACTATTACTGTCATCATCGGTCTCCACAGCTCCAGGGCGTCATCCGTCATTGCCTATTCGACATAGAGTTGTGTAACCCTAGATATGCATTGTCTGAGTGATTCTTAATTACCGTGCAATTGTTATCTCTAGGGTCACAAGACCTGTCTGCGGTCGTGAATGAGTTCTATCCCGTAGCGTGGTTGCCAAACTCGCTGATGAAGTTGTGTGTGGTATGTCCACCGTGACTCTTTCGGGCGGTGACTCCTTTGTCATGGTTCTGTGCCTCCACTGGCTGTCTACGACTCCTCTAACAACACCTCCAACTTCTTCTTGATATATTGTTGTTTCGCCCTCAGCTCCGCTTTAACTACCAAAACTTCTGCCTGAAAGTCGACCAAAATAGTACCTATCACGACTGACTCTGATATTTGTCACGGCTCTCAAAAAGTCAAGTTTGATCTCTCCCCATTCTTTCACCATGGTGTTTTCCTGTCAACTGCCTCTGTCAACTGCCCCTGCAGGGCTCGCAAGTTGTCTTCTAAGACTAGAGACACTAGACTTGTTTGATTGAGACTGAATTATAATCTTTCATAAAACAAAAAGATTTGTAGATAGGGTCAGGCAATACACTTAAAACTGTTATGTGATAAACTTATAAACAAGAACACTACTTAAAAACGATAAGTTAGTTAAATCTGAATTGCACAAATTATAAATAAATCATTGGCTTTGGCCCCAGACTGTTACTCACAAGCTCTATTCTACACGACCATTTTACTATGCTTTTGCTAGTACTGCATCTGTTGTAGAAATATACTATGGGAAAATGGATCTAACTTGGAAAGAAGAAGGAAAAAAAAAATGATGCACTGTAAAGTTTGACTTTGTTTCTAGTTGTTGATTAATATGCAAACCAGCAAAAAGTTTCTGGAAACTTCCCCTTAGCATTAGCCAACTTGTGAGGAATTCTTGATGTTGCGGGGTAACCATTAGGATATATCACAGAGCTTTGTAAGTTGATTTATGTTTCTAAGACTATCTCTCCTAATTGGTTTATTATGTAGGTTGGTTGGGTTGCACACCAGCTGGTCACGATATATGTTGCATGGTACCTTCTAAGGTCCCACTTGGTGAACATTACAATGATTGTATTCCTCCTGGTAAACGGTATTCGTTCAAACAAGTGGTTCATCTACAGAGAGTTTTAGGGAGAAAAGTAAGCATCCTAAATAAACAAAAATGTTTTTCTTCTCCTAGCTTGTTACATATTATATTAATATTAATATCAAGACTTATTTTCCGCTTTTATAGTATTTGATGTTATCAAATTTGCAGCTCGGCTTAGTGATTGATTTGACAAATACTTCCCGGTACTATCAAACAACGGACCTAAAGAGAGAGGGTATCAAACATGTTAAGGTCAGTAGCTTCATCAATTTGTAAGGCTTTGTTTCTGGAAATATATTTTCCTGAGTTCGTGTTCTACTTAGATTCAATGCAGGGGCCGGGGATCTACGCCTGAGAATCCAGCAGTCAACCAATTCGTTTACGAGGTGTTTTCATTTGTCCATATTTTGAAGCATTTATAAAACATATTATAAACGCATGAATTACTCTTATCTAATACGACACAATGTCAAAAATTATCTAGGCAAATATATAATCTTTTGTGTTTTGTCCTCTATTAATCTTCAGAAATCCACTCTCATTCATACTCAACGAAGCCATCATATTTGTCGCTTGTACAAAACAATAGCTAAGAAATTAATGACCTTTTTTGCGCTCTGCTGTAAAAATAGAGAAGTACCTACCTATCATGTGGCTTTTCTTAGTCTGATTTTATCTGGAGTTGCTGCCTATAAACCTAATTGGAAATTAGCTGTATTTAGCGTTGAATATATATGACAGATCTTTCATTTCCCAATATTTTCAGCTACTTTAACTTCGTTCTTGAATGTTCCGATTTCCCTCAACCTTGAATTATTTATGTCTGCTCTTTACCCTTTTGCAGCTATATTACCCCATTGAGTAACTATGCAAACTATTGATTCCACTTCTTTTCTAGGTTTCACAATTTCTTTTCAGGCAGAAACACTCAAAGAAATACATACTCGTGCATTGCACACACGGGCATAATCGAACAGGGTTTATGATAGTCCACTACCTTATGCGTTCACAGCCATCAATCTCTGTCACGCAGGTCAGTTCTGTATATGTTTAGCGAGCTCCAGTAGTTTTATGCTCAGAGAGTCATTAACGTGTGTAGGATTCTGTGGAAATGAATAAATGATTATGAATATTATTAATCAATAATGAGGTTACATTTTTTTTCTTCTAGAAACAAATATTTTATTGATAACAGATGATTACAGTGCATGGACAGTCCACCAACCGGCCCGGCCATCTAAACCAAACTCAACCTAAAAGAAGACATATTATACACTCGGTTGCTACTAATAAATAATAATAATAATTTCTAACTAATTCCTAGACATAACTATTCTAGCCATTTTTTTATAAAGAAACATTGCTTATATTGTAAAAAGTAAATTACAATGCAAGGCTAAAGAATGGTTTACAATCAACCATTCCAAAAATCGGACCGGCTATATAAACCAAAACTCTATGATAAGAAAGATAGAAAAAACGAGGACGACTCCATACAAAGTACTAGCCCAATCTCTCGAAAGGTCCGCGAGAGAATACATCGAAAACTCATAAAAGCCAAAGAGCAATACAATGGTTGATACTATATCAACCCATTAAGATTCCAAGATCTATCATTGTATAGGAACTTGTTGCGAGTATAACAATTCTAGCTAATTAGCTGTAACTACTCTTATATTTACCCAAGGATCCTTAACTTTCTTTATTTCTACAATATTGTACCCAGGCAATTGCTACTTTTGCTGATGCACGTCCTCCGGGTATTTACAAACCGGATTACATTGATGCCCTTTACGCATTTTATCATGAAAGGAAGCCTGAAAAGATCTTCTGCCCACCCACACCAGAGTGGAAGAGATCTGATGAATTAGATCTTAATGGAGATGCGGTACCAGACGATGATGACGATGGAGGTCCAGCTGCTCTAGTGCAGGTATAAGCATATTCTTGATTTAAACTTATGCTTTACTATGTTCCCTATTTAATTGCATAAGAAATATTCAAATGTTAATTTTAGTTTGGGGGATTTGGGCATTAAAGCCTAGAAATTCGCCAAGTTAGCCGATTAGAAATTTGCCTAGTTAGCCGATTATTATAAACTGATTGGTTTGGGGATGTGGGGTCTTGAGAGCTAGAGAATTAAACTACCATGTTAGCTTATAATTTTTTCGTTTACTTTGAGCTTATTTTGTTCCTCTATCTTAATATCATGAAATATTTTAGAGGTTGTGTACTACATTTACGGGCTTTCAAGAGCGAACATATTAAATTATTATCCATCTTTGCTTATAATTTACTCTTTTCACTTTACGCGCTCTTCTTTGGGTTCCTCTTCTATTGTTTAACACGGAAAAATTGAGGTTATCTTTTAATTTTTGCGATATTGGGTTTCAGAGCTGAGAAATTTACCATGTTAGCATATAAATTCGTCTTTTCGCTTGCTTATATGGTTTGCTCTGTATCAATATTATAAATTTTAGATATTATTTGTTGGTTTCTAAGGCATACCTAAGAGCCATAAGAAATTTTACCATATTAGCTTATAATTCGCACTTTTCACTTTACTCTTTACTTATTTGGTTGTCTTTATCTCTTACTATCATGCAAATTGAGGTTAACTGGTTGTTTTGGAGTGACATGAGCATTAAGAGCTAAGCAATATATATCATGGTGACTTATAAGTTTACATTTATTTTAATATCATGAAAAGTAGAGGTTGAAAATTGGTTTTTATGGAATCTCTTAAGGAGCTAAGAAATTTACTTGTGAGCTTATAGTTTGTTCTGTTTTACCCTGACAATCTGTGATTAGACTAGTTAAATGGAATGATAGTTTCTGGATGCATGGTTTAGGCTTGTGTATCCTTATCTTTTGTAAACCTGAATGGCATCTTTTGTGATGGCAACGATAGGAAAATCAAGAGATGGATGTCATGACAAATGACGATATTTTGGGGGATGAGATTCCATGGGATCAGCAAGAAGCTTTCCGTCAATTCTGTTTTCAAAGTCTTATAAAGTTGAACACCCAAGGGGTACGATACTGCCGGTTTTCTTTTTCTATTTAATTTAATTATTTTTTTTCGTACTTCAGCTTAAAATTTTGTATTTGGTAACAGTGTTTAAGAATGAAGTATTTTGGTGGTGAATAGACATTTTTGATGTTTTTAATGTCAAATTTACAATCTTTTAACTACTTATCTTCGACTGCAGAATCGATCTCACTCACAATTTCCAGGATCTCATCCCGTCTCTCTTAACAGGTTCAATAAGATTTTCATTAGTAATAAATGTCTTTTGTGAAGCCTCTCACTATTGGCTTATTTGCTTATTATTATGATATATTAACCAACAAAATCTAAAAGAGGAAACAAAGATTTTCAAATCATAACGGAATAGTCCATTAGTCCAAGGATCCTACATATTTATTAATCATTCGTTTTGCAGAGAGAATTTAAGGCTTCTGAAGCAACGATATTATTATGCGACGTGGAAAGCTGATGGGACACGATACATGCTGCTAATAACTTTTGATGGATGCTACCTGATTGATAGAAGCTTCAACTTTAGAAGAGTTCAGATGAGGTTTCCTTGCAAAACGACAAGCGATGTATGATTGCACTAAACCCTAAACCCTTTTTGTTAAAAATCTAGGAGCTTCTCACATTTTCTTCTCTTGTACAAGGGAATAGCCGAGAAGACTCATCACTTCACACTTCTTGATGGGGAGATGATAATTGATACCGTACCAGATTCTAGAAAGCAAGAGAGACGATACCTCATCTATGATATGATGGTCATCAACCAAGTTCCTCTCATAGAGGTTAGCAATCCAAGTGTAATTTTTTTTTTTTAATTTCCTAGAAGAATTTTTACTGCTATTTGGGCCAATACTTGTACGGATTACTCCTTATGTGTCATTTATTGAATTCTTCACCCTTGCTACTCAATTATATTCCCCTTAAAACGAGTTATACAGTATTTCTGGAATTTTTTATGATCGGTTTATTTTGATTTATCTCTCTAAAACATGAAAATATTTTCATCTGCGTATATATACTTTTGGCGCAAGTTAATGATATAGCCCGAGCTTTGATGAGTCTTGTCGTTTAGTGGTTTGAGCTTCCTAAGCGAGTGACTGTTTTTAAGCGTCGTTTAGAGAGTTAGTCGAGTCAATGTTGGTAATTGAGTCCTTTAGGTTGTAAGCTCTTTCCCTATATAAGGGAGTTCATGTTAATGAGAATATTAGCCAAGAACCAATTACAAGACTTAGTCTCTCAAGAGAGAAATTAAGCTTCGTGAAGGTTGGCGAAAAGTGTTCATCGTGTTCAAAAGTGTTTGTGTGTTCATTGTGTTCTTGATTCCGAGATTATCGATCTTTGGCTCGTAATAGTTAATTATATGTAAACTGATGCAGAGACCGTTTTATGAGAGGTGGAAGATGCTGGAGAAAGAAATCATTGAACCTCGTAATCTAGAACGGCAAAATATTTATCAGAGTAGGAATCCATATTACAGATATGACTTGGAGCCATTCAGGGTAAGATTGATATAAGTATATATTTTCATGTTTGTATTTTAATTTATTTTAAAATGTCATGTAATTATGATTGACTAAAAATATTACTTCAGGTAAGGAGGAAGGATTTCTGGCTGCTCTCTACTGTTACGAAATTGCTAAAGGAATTTATTCCGAGGCTATCTCATGATGCAGACGGTCTTATCTTTCAGGTTATTGAGAGAAACAATAATTATTTTATGCATGCGAAAGTTCCTTTTTTTTTAGGTGTTGAAAGTAACAGGACATTCTTTGCTTCAACCGAATTGTACTCTAGAGTTTAACAGCTGTTTATGCAGTGGCTAACTCTCTAAGTATGGTCGATCACATTTAATAAATCGTTTTTTATAATGAGAGAGAAGAGAAAGTACCATAAAAGACCATATGTTTAGGGAAAAAAGGCGAAGAGGAAAAAATATATAGTTTCGTAATACTGAAATCTGCTATAAATTATTTTAGAGTGGAATTATGTTTAAATATGTATATGACTCATAAAGTTTAACTCTGTCAGGGCTGGGATGATCCATATATTCCTCGTACTCATGAAGGCCTCTTGAAGTGGAAATATCCTGAAATGAACTCAGTTGACTTTCTATTTGAGGTGCTGTCATCATCTAGCTCGATTAATTTTATCTTGTTTCATACTTTGTTCTTAAATTCACCCAAAAAGTTATTTTTTCCCCCTATTACTAATCTTCCTGTGTGAATAGGTTGTTGATGATCGGGAAATGCTTTTCCTTTTTGAACGTGGGAGGAAGAAACTGATGGACGGAGAAAGGGTTGTCTTTAAAGGTATGTTGTGCTTCGGCGTTTTTCTTTATTTCAGCAAAATCATGTACTTCAAAGGTATATTATGCATCGGCAATATGCATGAACACATTGCTTGGGAAAAACATTTGGCTCTGTGGCGCTTTCTAATTTCTCCTTTTTTTACTGTTAAGTATTTTCCCCTAGATTTTGTTTAGTAAATGCACACGTGATCTCAACTTCATATTTTGTTTAACTAATTCAATAAAAAACTGAACATATGTTTGTACTTATGCTACAACTATCCGAGTAAGTATTTAAGATTTCGGATATTTCGCTTTCTAATTTAGGCCATTATTGGACTATTTTCCAATAGTGCTAGTGTGTTAGATTATCTTTTTTTATCTCTTAATGGTACCTTCAAAACCTTGCTAACAAAATCAATAAATAAATAAAAAAACTAGAATACATATGTTTTCAGTATTCTCCGAGGTTGATCTGCATTTTCTTCCTTGTTTCTTTATAAATAATACTTTTACGTACTCTGGTTACATGCTCTATTAAAATGGTAATTATATTCGGTTTGTGGCTAAACGCTTGACTGCCTCAATAAAACAGATGGAGACGCGAGTGCTTACTCTGGGAAGATTGTCGAGTGTTCTTGGAACGCTGATGAAAATGTTTGGGTCTCGATGCGGGTCAGGACCGATAAGAACACACCTAATGACATCAACACTTATCGAAAGGTCCATTTCTACTATCCTGTCTCTCGCACACAGAACGTAGGATTAACTTTATCGTCACTAATTATAGATAATTTACTATATTTCCTACTGCGTGGTGAGCACATATTTCGAAAACTACAAGAATTTCTAACAGGTTTCATTCATCAAGCCCGGTCAAAGTTTTCTCTTACATCGGGATTGAGTGCCAGGTTCATACAGCCCACTTGACACCTTGACACCGTGCATGGAGTAGAAATATTTAGTTAGCTTTTGAAAAAAAAAAATATATGTTGTTTTATACTGTTTAGGTCCCAAGACCAAAGAGAGACTTGGATGTTTGCTTGGATGATTTTAAAATAAATCCGACAGTTTCTGGTTTTCCATATGAAGATCAGTTAAATAGAAAACCTAATTAAACTTAACTGGCAAAATTCGTTCTTCACTTGCTTGATGCGTTTTCGAAAAAACACAGGTTTTGCGAAGCATAAAGGACAACATCACAGAAGACCTCCTTTTGAACGAGATTGGCGAGATTATACGGTTGCCAATGTATGCTGATAGGATCCGGAATGACAGCAAAGCAGCCCAACAACACGCAAATGCACAGAGAAGGAGGTGAGAAGACCCAAGCTCTGATATTAACATCGAATTCGAGTTTATTTATCCTCGAGGTAGTTTGTTGTAATTAGATATTATTTTGTAGCGATTGCCTTCAAATAGTATTAGCTTCTTCATGTATATTAACTATTGCTAGTAGCCTTTTTTCTTCTTCTTTTTCTTCGACACATTGAGTTTCGCCTTTTTCGATATTTAATGTGAATACGACGACTTGAATTATTCTTTTGGGTTTCGAATTTTCGAAAGTCAAAGAGTGATTCTCGCTCGGCTAGTATTACCTATGAAATAATGAATGAGTACATAGCTGAGATAAAATGTGTCAATTATTGCTTTTGGAGGCTTATTTCACTTGCAAAGTCTTATAATGTGTCAATTATTGCCCGTTGGGAGGACCATCCTCATGTTCCATGGGCCCTTTTGGGAGACAAGTGGTGCTTTTAATTCCCTCATGTTCCGTTGGTTCAAAATGACCCCGTGAAAACACCTTCACTTTTAAAGAAGTGATAATTGTAACTTATTTTTCGTTGGATAACAATGAAGACGTATCATCAGACCTGTCGGATATATTGACAGATATAATTGAAATTCTATACAATTACTCGTTTTAGCCCGGCGATCTCGTCTTGGACGGAGAAACGATTCTGCTAAGCCCATGTACCTTTTGACCGGGTATGGCAGTCATCCCAGGGCCCTTCACGGAACTAGCAGAGTTCCCGTTCTTGACAAATGTTTCCATAAGCTGTCTTTAAACGCAAAATCGGCATAAGAAGTGTGAGCGCGCCCAATGTAGCTGGTATAAGTAATGAAGTTTTTGCTCCGAACTCCTGACGGACCTCCTCGACCGACGAGGATACTAGAGAATGATTCTCGACCCATTTCCCAAATTTTAAATTGCATGGATGTGCAACTTCTACATTCAAATTCTAAGCACAAATAGTGCGTGAATACAACAACCCCAAGTTGAGCCACGTCTATGATTCTCAATAATCTAGTGTGAGCTAGCTTTGAGCACTAAACTATAAATCGTATTTTCTATGTTTAGTGCAAGCTTAAAGTCACGCTCAAGGAAAAGGACACCACAATATGTCGAGTTTTTGCCTTACGCAAAAATTGATTGGAATGTTATTAACAGGTTTACTACGAAGAATAAAAGTAAATCTGAACGGAACGGAACATCTAACCGAGAAGTTTATAAACCATAGTTTATCATCTTTGCGTAAGAGGTTTTAAACGCTAGTCTTTAGTCTTTCCTTTGAAATTTGAATCATCCACAATATATACGAGTCTTCCCTCAGTCTCCAATTAAATGATCACAAGAATTTGAACGTTATGACTTTCAGGATTTTTCGATATGAAGATAGTGGTCTCTTTTGTACGTACAAAAGAAAATTTAAAATAGAATATCCAAAATTTTATCTGCGAAATGTGTAATCATTAAATACTTTAGGGTTTAATTTTATCACCATTAAAATTTTTGAAAACCTTCATTTTCTTTCGCTTCATTATCACCTAAAATACTTTAGGTGCTTTTGGAAATCTTAACCAACCGATTTTCAATCGATACAAGTTGAAAATTATTCTCTTTTTTTTTTTTCTTCAAGAAACTATATTAAGAATCTTGACCTATTTTGTCGAAGACGAAAGTAATATAAATGTATTTTTGTTTTGTGTATAGAAAGTTAGTCACATCCATATGCGTTGGGCTCTTTTGTTTTTATCGTGTCTGTGAATATGCAAAAATTCATGGGAGAAAAACTATTTATAATTTTTTTGGATAATAGTTTTTGTCCTACTCTTGTTGGAATGCAGTAAATGCACTTGTTTCAAAAAAAATATAAAATTTGAATTATTCGAAATTGGCGTGTGATTTGAATATCAAAGAAATGATCTCACGAGAAGCCAATTCCAAACACATGTTGACAACATGAATATCAACTTTTTCACATTTTGATGCATAGCGTTCTTTGGTTATTATTAAGACTTTAAAGTTTAAGCTAAACGATAGCTTTAATAAAAACAAATATGAAATTCGCAATGCCTTCTTATGTAAAAGTGCTACCAAAATATCCAATAAAAAAAATGTAACAGATAAAGACTACCTTGTGATAAATAAAAACCCTTTTACTCTATATATAATATTATATTTATAGATTTATGTACGTACTTGTTAAGTAGATTTTTCAGCACATGGCTGAGTCTAGAGCCAAAGGTGGTTTTTCTGTCTCTAGGCTCTCAAATCTCAAGTTCAACCAACCCTCTATAGTACAACTAAAAGGCAACCAACTACATTTAATATGAGAACATGTTTTTGTACCATACTTACTTTGACTTAATGGTAAAAAGACTCTTAAATTATTGAAATTAATCTATTGAGACGCAGAAGTTAAGTATATATGTAATTTTGGCCTTTTGGCCGACAGTGCATGCGGCCAATAGTACTAGTTGTTCTTACCATGACAGTATATCTTGTAATACGAGCATATGTAATCTTGGCTAGTAGTGTCACCCCAGTAAAAAAATGGTTTTGTCCAAAATATTGACGGAGACACAAACATACCAACCTCGATATCGAGGATAGCACTCCCGATATGAATGATACTACTCTCGAGATTACGCAACACCTGTATTAATATTAGTTTCTACGATATTCGAATTGCAACTCCTCTATCGACGGTGTTGACCTCCTTACAAGGGATGCTAACGTTTATATTCGTCCAATATGTAAACAAATTGAATGTTGTAAAGTCGTTTGATAGATATGTAATGTCTCTTTTTGTATTAAATTGAATGTAACGAAAGTAATTTTTTTTTTTTTATATGTAGTCTTACTCTTTTTATGCATTCACATTAAATTGACCATAAAAATGTAATTAAACATCACGACACCATGCAAAGACGTGAACTGGTGAACCAATTTTGAATTTCTTAAAATACATTGTGTTGAATATCATATATATATGTGCATATATATATATATAACCCGACAAAAAGTACAAGTAAAAAGAGCCGAGATAAGTGATAAGTGATGACATATAAGGAGAAAATGTGTTTAGATTCATAAAATACACTGGGGTTCATCCTCTATTTAGATCGATGCTCGGGTAAAATCCTCGATATCAGGCATAACCCACTCGAAAGATCGAGGTTAATCCGGGGATAATCCTCGATAAGTCAGTGTATAAAGTTGTTTAGCTTAAATAGAGTATGCCGGGGAGTCAAGAATGAAAACGGTATTTCAAGAGCTTAGTAACTTTTGAAGGTCTTTTTCATTTTAAGGCAAATGTGGCATTAATTCGTGAAGTTAGCATTAATTTCATACATAAGAAGTAAAATAATAAATACATGCATACACTACAAGTGTATGTATGTATGTAGTTTGAGTTTGGGAGGTGCACAGTAGAAAAAGTAAAGTAAAAGCCTTTAAATAAGACAGACGAAGACAATTACAGTCTGTAATTTGCAGTGAAGCCATTTTGTATTTTTTTGGTAAGAGAGAGAGAGAGAGAGAGAGAGAGAGAGAGAGAGAGAAGCCATGGTTGGCTGTGAGTGATTGAGTAAGCTTTTCTCCATCATCATCATCTCCTTCGCAACAACATGTCTGCTCTTCTTCTTCTTCTTCTTCCCTGCAAAGCGAGAGAACATACTTGATTGCTTTCTCTTCAGCTTCAATGAGGAAGCATGGATGGCAGCTTCCCTATCATCCTCTTCAGGTACGTGTGAAGCTTAGACTGAAGCAAGTCTTCATCTTTCCACTCACCCAGGTTCCTCCTCGCTCTAGGTCGTGGCTGTTGCTGTGTTTCTGGCTCTGGGCTTTGCTTTCTATGTCTTCTTCGCTCCTTTCGTTGGCAAGAAGACGCTTCAGTATGTCGCCATGGGGCTCTACACTCCTCTCGTAAGTCCTTCCTCCTCAGATCTACTCAAACATTTCTAGATCCACCTTAACAGTCTGATTTGAGTCGAGAATCGCTCAATTCGGGTGAAGAAGTCGCATTCCATGAATTCCCTTCATCTGGGTATTGGAGAAACAGTGAATTCATCAATGTCGATAAGTTTTGTAAGATACCGTTTGTTGCGGCGACCAGTGCTTGTGTTTGACGTTTTCTGTTTTCAGATTACATGTGTTTTCGGCCTATATATATGGTGCGCTGCAGCAGATCCTGCAGATCCCGGAGTTTTTAAATCGAAAAAGTACCTCAAGATCCCGGAGTCGCAAAAAGGTTCTAAATTGGGTGGAGAATCTAATGCATCCCAACGAGAAGACGGAGACCAACACTCGAAGGTGTCGGAGGCGCCAGGGAAGCCGTCTTGTTTCTTGTTGGCTTATGTTGCTCCGTGTTGCTGCTCCGCCTCCAGTCGGGAAACATCTCAACAAATGAGCGAAGAAGGAATGTTCTACTGCAATTTGTGTGAAGTTGAGGTGTGCCTCTACATTTGTTTTTATTTCTCGAGAAGTTTTCACTTACCGTTGAAATATTAAACGTGTTTTTATTACGATGCAGGTTTTCAAATATAGCAAGCACTGCAGAGTATGCGACAAATGTGTAGACAGTTTCGATCATCATTGCCGGGTATATACGATTCTCTGTTCCTTCTTTGATGGCTTTCCTCGTCACTGTCTAACGGAGTCCTGTTTGAAACTATTCCAGTGGCTTAACAACTGTATCGGGAAAAGGAATTACAGACAGTTCTTCACCCTTATGGTCACTGCTCTCTTATTGGTGAGCACGACGCTACCACCACAAACTCAGTGTAACGTAGTTTCTCGCAATTTTCAATTTAAATGATTATCGGCAGATTGCAGCTTATCCTTCAATGGACGACCGGACTCTTCGTGCTCGTGTGTTGTTTTGTTGAGAGGAGGCGCTTCTCCATCGAAATCGGGTCCAACTTGGGAAGCAGTTTCTCTCTGGTCCCGTTCGTTCTTGTTGTGGTGAGCTCGATCGACTCTCTTCATTTGTAGAAGAAGCAATAGTATTCCTATTCTAAGACAACCCATCTGCAGGCACTGTGTACGCTTCTCGCGATGCTTGCAACCCTACCGCTTGCACAACTCTTCTTTTTCCACATTCTACTGGTCAAGAAGGTGAGTGAGCTTGTAATAGTAATACGTCTTCTTTGTCGTTACGAAAGCGGGAAGTAAGATGAATGTCGTTACGTAAGCGGGAAGTAAGATGAATCTGTGTGGACAGGGAATCAGCACATACGATTACATAATAGCATTGCGGGAGCAAGAAGGAGTTGGAGGTCAGCAGAGTCCACAGATGTCCCCCGCAAGCTCCCTCACCGGCTTGAGCAGTGCCAGCTCGTTTTCTACCTTCCATCGCGGTGCATGGTGCACCCCGCCTCGCCTATTTCTCGAAGATCAGGTCGTTCAACTTTATCAAGTTCTTGTATGCTTTTCTTTTTTTTACACTTATTGTCTTGTTTATATTCTTCTTGTCTTTTTCTTTCCAGTTCGATGTCGTGCCGCCGGAGACGGCATCTGTTAGCTCATTGGGAAAAAAGGTGGCGAGAGAAGAATCATTCAAAAAGAAAAATACTGGGGCTGTGAAGATTAGTCCCTGGATGCTGGCACGACTAAATGCGGAAGATATTTCGAAGGCCGCTGCTGAGGCGAGGAAGAAGTCCAAAATATTGCAACCGGTGGTGAGACGGGATGCTCCTTTCGAGCTTGAAGCAGGCAGTAGTTTCGGAAGCAGTGGCCGCCGGATGTTTCCGAGGCGAGGCGGCAACAAGCGGGTGAGGCTTCCGGCAGAGCTGCCCTCGGTTTTGGATAAAGCTGTTTCAGCCGAGACATCTTCTTCGGGTTTGGCTCCTCTTCAGCTCGAAGCACGGAGCGCGTTCCGGACAAGCCATGGGGCAGGGATCGTTGCTTCTTCTCCGGAGAGCAGCGTGGACTCTCCGGACATCCACCCTTTCCGAGTTTCCTCTTCAGGAGGCGAGGAGGCAAGGAGGCTCACGACCCTGTCAGCCACGGTTCCGCCTCTGTCGAGATCGACCAGTGATGGGTATGAAGCTTCTGGGGGTGAGGACAGCGACCGGGTTCCTTGTAGATTCGTGCCACGGTCTACAAACTGGAGCAACGCCCTCTTTAGCTCCCAACCGGACGAAGAGTTTTTGAAGATGAAAGGCTCGTCGTCGTCGGGTTTGGGCGATAATAGAAATGTATGATGGAAGGAGTATCCATCTCCAACATTCTTTCATTCGTGGGCTGTATAGACCTCTTTCACTCTGGATTTCTATTCCTTTAGAACTGAAATCCTCGTCAATGACCATGAAGTGATTTAAAGACTGTCAGTTTGTTTCTTTTCAACATCTTCCATTTTCGACCTCGTATTTGAATATTTAGTCAATTTCCCGCTATCACTTTCCTTCTCATGCAGAGATTGATTAAAGAAGTATTTGACATTTTCAAAGTTGGAATTCGGACAACGTGGGCTTATCTTTCTTCGCCATTCGGATAATGTAACGATTGGATTTATTTGAGTCGTTTGATACACATGCGGTGACACGTGGGCCAATGGGGTTTAGGAGTTCGTTATGATTGTTAAACGCACTCAGAGACATATGCTGATCGGGTTGCTCCAACATTGAAGAGTATGTTTTTCTCTTCATGTTCTACGGTCGCTACTATGGCATGGAGTGAGAGAGAGAAAGCTTAAGTTTTAATGGATGAATTCCGAGTCCTCCGCGGTTTGCCTTTTTTAAGTCCCACGTGTGCGCAAGCAGATTCCGTTCCTCGGGCTTTAAAAAGTCCAACTGAGACGCCGATGGGCTGTGCTTTGGTAGCCTTGACACGGCGGGTTGTCTTCTCACGACAGATTGAGAACGAGCGGCCCGGGATTATCGACCAACAAAAATCGACGCGGATATGGGTCTTGCGATTATAAACCACAGTTGAAAGTATGAGTTAACTCTTGAATGATATTTTTGTCCACTAGTTATTATTAGAACGAGTGAAACTATTAGCCAAAGTTACAGCGCACTCTTGCATTACTATATATATTCAGTGTAAGAAAGCGTGATTCGCATTTGCGTCTCGTGAGGTTTGAACATGTGTCCTCTTATATAGGTGTGTTGTGGTGACAAAGTCACCACTAAGCCAAACCACTGGTTAGTATTATTAACATTTTTATATACTAATTGTTCGCCGATATATGAGTATTTTAAGGTTCCGATACACTTTATTGCGGCTTGGAAAGTAGAGCTTGAGTACATTTGCCAGTTGCCACTGAAAAGGCTTTGGTCTATATTACCCCAAACGAATACAAATTAGTACATTTGCCACAAATAACCAGGCTGATAAACAATACTAAATAAAAGCAAACCAACCTCGTGATAGAAACTGAAAGCTTGAATCACTAGAGAGACTAGAGAGTGTGAGTGATCAGGTTTGGGTGTTTGAGAGCTCAGACAGACAACGGCAATGGAAGATCGAACTCCAACACCCGCGTCTTCAGCCGTCCGATGCATCGTCAAGCTCGGTCTGTCAGCTTCATCATTTCCCTTAACTCCTCTCCTCGCCATAGCGAATCTTGATTAGCAAAGCATTGAGCTTGCTCTGGTCTGTAGGTGGAGCAGCGATCACTTGCAAGAACCAACTGGAGACGATCCACGAGCAGAATCTCAAGGAGGTCTCCTCGCATCTCAGGCAATCCATGATCCCGGAGCCGCCTTCCGGGAAGATTCTCGGGATGGACTGGAGCAAAGGATCGGGAATCTCGTGTACCGTTGATGATGGCTTCGCTGACGACCCTTGTGTGGGGTCCGCTCCATTCATTGTTGTTCACGGTGCAGGTTAGATTTGGGGCTTATTCGCTGACGATTTCATGGGGGTAGTTTAAGCTGACAACGGTGATATCAGGCTCTTTTGGACACTTCCAAGCTAGTCAATCTGGGGTTCACAGAGGCGGGTTGGATCGATCTCTCGTTAAAGCCGGGTTTGTTGCTACGCGCATTTCTGTAAGATTCGTGATGAACACAACAGAAATGTTTCTTCCAGGATTTGCTTGATCTATCATTATCCATAGTCTCCTAGATTGGTGATACGTTTTTCACAATTACAGGTCACAAAGCTCAATCTTGAAATCGTTAGAGCTCTCGCCAGAGGTATGCTTACAGTAATAGATAGTCTCATTCTTCTTTTGCATCGATATTACGAATTAGAAGGCGCAACGGGATGATTGAACTTGAAATGAGTGTTTCGTTTTGGTGAAAGATTTCATCTTGATGGAAGTACTGTAAATCCCAGTTATCTTTATTTTCTGCGGGTTTTATCCAGATTAGATTAGCCGAATACTAATTTAGTTTACCCGAATTCACTTTCAGAGGGCATTCCTTCGACTGGTTTGTCTCCATTTTCATGCGGATGGTCAACCCGGGAAAGAAATGTCAGTAATCGCATCCCAAGTGCCAATTACCCATCTTTGCAATTCGCTTCTCAAATGAATTTCTTGTTTTCTTATGTGGGCAGATTACTTCAGCTGATCTGTCTGCCGTGACTAAGGCTATCGACAACGGTTTCGTGCCTGTAAGTTCACCAAGTTACAACTTTGCATAAATAATCATCATGTTTATCACAAGTTTACAATTCTCTCTTAAGTCTATTTTTAATTAAATTTTATTTTTGATTGGTTGGTGTTTGTAGGTTATGCATGGAGATGCTGTGCTTGATGAGTCACTGGTTTGGTCTCTCTCTTGCTCTATATGTATATATTTCACAATTATATGGTTCATTTGGTAATCGAGTCTTGTAATCAGGGATGCACCATATTAAGTGGCGACGTCATTATTCGTCACTTGGCAGCGCAGTTCAAGCCTGAATACGTTGTTTTTCTGGTACACACTCTCCCGATTCATGTACTTACTTGGTCTTTAGCTTAAAAATGAGTCAATCCGCTAGCATTCGGAAGATGCTTGAATGATCCATGAAAACTAAAAGGAAATTAGTGTCTCTCTGTTACGGATCCACGATTTCGGATCGCGTACCATAGACGTAACCATGGAGCAGGCCCGATCAAGAGCCATGGACGTTCAGCCAGCCCTTTGGCCGAGTGAAATTGGCGCCAAAGGGCGTTGGGCGATTTTATTTAATTAAAAGTAATCGTTTCATGGCCGAGCTTTAAGTGGGTCTATTCTAATCAAATCCGTAACTAATTCATTCACTCTCTAAAAATGAGGACGGATTGAGTTTAGGGTTGAGCCATCATCATCTTCGTGTGAGTGTGGTTCAATTACTCACTATTGGTCCCGTTGCGAGGTCAGGGGGCTCGTATCACAATCTCTCATCAAGTTCTTCTTGTGTTGCACTATGCCCCTTAAGTTTAATAATATTATGCACCGGATACAAAAAAAAAGGGATGAAACTGTACTAAGATAATGTTCAGGGGTCAAACTTCACCTATTGAGTAATATTTCGAGAGGATTTTTTATTCCCGAGCAATCGATCTTGGACATCTGTAAACACGATTACTTTTGATTACGGAGAACAGTTACACCCATATTATCATGTAACTAATTTGTGTGTGTGTGTGTGTGTTTTTTTTTTTCTCCATTAAGAGTATTTTAGGTATTAGATCGAGAGTTAATAGGCCGAGTGCTTTAAGACGCTTACGAGTTAGCCGTCATAATAGTGAAATTCTTATTATTAAAGAATTGAAGACCGAAGTTTCATTTATCAAAGTAGAGTGTTGTTGCTTCTCATGGATTTCTATTACGGGCATGTTCTGTACTAAAATGGCTGCATGTGAAAGACGGATGTTTTAGGTGTATATGACCGACCACCATCCGAGGACAAAGCCGTGCTTTTGAGAGAAATCGGTAATCCTTACTCAAACCTTTGTTGTTCAACTAAACTGAAAAAACTATCGTTATTGAAATTTGCCGACTTAACAGCGGTGCAAGAAGACGGAAGCTGGGCAGTTGTGAATCCGGTACTTGAGAGCACACAAGGTTGGCCATTAACCTTTTGGTAACCGAGGAATTGTGGAAATGCCAAAATTTTGATGTTATTTTTTTGCAGTTGAAACAAGTGTAGCAGCTCATGACACAACCGGCGGAATGGAGACCAAGATCTCAGAAGCTGCCATGATTGCTAAGCTTGGAATTGATGTCTTCATCGTCGAGGTATCTTTTTTCTTTCTTTTTTCAACTTCTTCGTCGCTTTGATGCTGGAGATTGACATCTTTTGGTGGATTCAGGCGGGAACAAGCCATTCATTGAGGGCTTTGAGTGGCGAATTGAGAGGAGACCTTCCTGATGATTGGTTTGGCACTGCTATCCGGTTTTCCAGATCTGGAGAATGACGCTTCCTGAACTCAAGCTCCGCCTCTTTGGTCGGTATGACATACGAAACGTGGACGCCGACAAAACTCTTTTAACTTTTTTCACGTAACCCAATCGAGAGCCGAGATTAGTACGTTACGAGACTACTGATTGAAACTTTATATTTGAGTATGTATGTGGGCGACCGAAGCCAAAATGCAAAATGCAGCTTATATAAAAAAGAAGAAAAAAAAAACATTTGACAATTTGCAATTCAAGATGACAAAAGGTATGAAATAAACAAACAAGGAAGTAAGCCAGCCGGGTATCGGCAATTGATGAATTCCCGAATACTCTTTTACGAAGAACAATAACTAACCGAGGTGCTCCTCCTAATAGTACTCTTCTTACGAAACATTTTATTAAAGAGTGAATGGAAGAAATATTTAAGATAATGGAAGAAATCTGGAGGAAATAATGTTGAATTATTCAGATAATTGAGATTGCAACCAATTGGCTACACATGAAGATCACTAAACATTATAATAATATAATTGCAACATAACTTTAAGAGAAGAGTCTACTTGGGGCCAATGTCTTTGAGAGCATTGATCTGCTCCTCTCCCATTGCAGACATCACAGAGACCACCAGGTCCTTCCCTTCTGCAAACCCATCCTTGATCTGCACCACCAACAACAAACCTTATTATCGGATTCGCACAATCATAATCCCGATACGCCAATATAATCAGCCTAAGCGACAAACCTGCTTCAGGAGAGCGTCGTCGGTGGGAAGCCTCAGGTCGTCCTTGGTGTCGCCGCTGTCAGTCAGCAAACTCACCTGCAAGCGTTGTTCACCGATGATCATCGCACGGGACTAAAACGAGCGAAATGAAAACAGCATAGACACGGAAAGAGAAGTCATACGAATCCATCTTCAGAGATATCGATGAGCTGGTAATCGGTACGGTTGACATGGGGGACCTGAAAGAAGGAAAACGCACAATGTCACGCAAGGTCGAGACAGAGAAGAAGCAGTTGGATTTCGTACGTCGCAGTTGTGGGACGAAGGAACGATATCCTCGAGCTTCTTGGTGGTGAAGATGTCGATCGCCACGAAGTGGCACTTGGCGTGACCGTGCTTCCCAGTCTTCGACGTCGAGACTTCCACCACCTGCGTCAAATCCAACACAATTTCAAGCAAACAGAGATGAGATTCCAGATCCAAAGCTTTTCCTGTCCATTGAAACGAACCTTGCAGGGCCTGTTCTTGATGACGATGTAGCCGTTCTTGCGGATGGTTCCGGCCTGCTGAGGGAAGGTCTTGGAAGCTCCGGCGTCGCCCTTGGCCTCGAAGTGGTGTTCCTCGTCCGACATGGTTGCTTGTGGTTCAGGAGAGCGAAGAGAGGCTAGGGTTTCATATACGATTTGGCTGTGGGCTCGGGATATAAACGAAAACCGTTCAAGCGACGCACGTAAAAATATATGTGAATTTTCCTTAGATAGATTTCCAGTTAAATAGATTATTATAGAAAAGTTTAATTAAATATTAACTTTAAGGTTAATTGCGGCAATAATATATAACATTTGGTCAACACGAGTTTTAGGTCTTCAACCTTTCAAAGTGTTGGTAAAAATGCACAATGTTCGTTGACTGTAAAATCAGTTAGTCCTTCCGTTAAGGGACGTTAAATGCTGCTTGTTGATATGCAAATTCGTTCCTCAATCAGAATTATGAGGTCATTAATTAAATTTATGGTTCGTGAAAAATAAGACCAAGATTATGAATATAATTGAGTATTCATACAATTGGGCTTAGGGGTGTGCAAAATAACCGGTAACCGAATTTTAAAACCGTAACCAAAAATTATCCGGTTTAAAATAAAATTGTAACTGAATTGTTTTGAAAGCATGTTAAGGTTAACCGTATCCGGTTTCAAACAAGATAAGATTACATGTTATTTATTTTTCAAAACAGGTTATTTTAGTAATCGGTTTTTGTAACCGGTTTTAATATTTGTTATTTAAATATTTTCAAATTAAATTAAGTAGGGTTTTCTCTCTTTCTTTCAAAACTTCTTCGACTTCTTTCTCCTTCTTTTTCTCGCCCACCCTTTCTTCTTTCCTCCTCTACTTTCTCTTCTTCTTTTTCTCGCTAATCTTCTTCAGTTGTTTTATCGTTCTCTACCTGATCTTGTTCATTATCTATTATTGTTATGCTTCATGTTATTTATTCAAGTTTTATTATTATTGTTCACTTGGACTGATATGTTTGATCGTTGCGATAAACTCTGTTGGATGCTATATTTTTAATAAAATAACAGGTTAAGGTTCTTAAACAGGTTAATTAGATTTTAATAACCGGAAATTAGGTTAACCGGTTTCAAAAACAGGACTAACCGGAATTAGGTTAAGGATATCAAATAGTGAAAAATAAACAGGTTAACCGACCGGTTCCAGCCCTAATTGGGCTTGTGAGATACATAGCCCAGAGGCCCAATAAACACTTAATTGTGTTGAGGCCCAAATAGAGCCAAAAACCCCAAAGGGCAAAGCCCATCTCGAGCAGAGATTGCTTAATAAAGATTCGGGCAGAGAGCTTCCAAAGGGAAAATCACACCAGCCCAAGACAAAAACCCAAGACAAAAACCAACACTTGGCCAAAATTCAAGTTCCAATCAGGTCTAACGACCTGAAGAATCCAAAGCTCGTCTTGGGCAGTGATTGCCACAAAGGGATCCGAGCAGAAGTAGATAAAATGCCCGAACAAAAGCAAACCAAGTCAACAACCTCAATTCAAACCTCCGAGCCCGACCAAGAAGATCGCCATGATCTAAATTCAAAATTCCCGCGACGTTAAATCAAAGTCCACCATAACGTAATTTTCTCATAACGTGGCCCACGTGTCAGCTCGACAGCAAGTCAAGCTCCGAACTCGAAGCCATCACCAACGTACACTTCCAACGGGTAGAAATCAAAATCCTATAAAAGCAAGAAGACAGCTCCACCACACGCACAAGCATTCAAATTGAGAGAAAAGAGTTTGTGAGATTTGTATTTTCAGAGTGTTTTCGTCTTTCATTTTCGATCAATAAACGTACAGAGGACGTAGTCAAGTACCGCATTGGGACGAACCTCTCTAAAAAATCCTCGGTGTTCTGATCTACTTACTTTTACCGTCTAAAGTATTGACGACGCGGAGGTTAAGATCCATAAAATCTTAGCACAATTTCAAATCAAAATCTCATTCAAAATTCACGTGACTGTTGGTGTGTGAAACCACGTCAACACTGCTTATGTGGCATTTTGGGCTCGCCATGTAGCCATCCACGTGGGACAGGAGTTGCCACGTGTAATCCATTAATTATTTGCGGTATAAGTACTATTTTTTATCTTTACATACATACAAGTAATATATTATCATTATGATTAAAGTACCATTTTTTTAAGTTATTGGCGGCCAAAGTATTACAAAGTATTAAAGTTATTTGGCAAATGGAATTGGTACTTTTTTAGCAAAAGTATTAAAGTTATGGGGAAGACGATCCAAAAATATTAAAGTTATTTTGCAAATGGAATTGGTACTTTTCAGTGAGACGATTCAAAAAATGGTACTTTTATCTCTGAAAACAATAAGTGTCATTCTAAAAAAATAGTACTTTCATCGTTACAAAATTAGTACTTTTAGTGTAAAAAATTGGTACTTTAGCCAAAATGTCACATAAGCAACATTTCATCCCTTAACGGAAGAACTAACTGATTTTACAGTCAACAAACGTTGTGCATTTTTGCCAACACTTTGAAAGGTTGATGACCTAAAACCCCCTGTTGACCAAAGGTTGTGCATTATTGTCGTAGTTAACCCTTAATTATATCAATCCATTAATATTTTAGTAATTTAAAAATATTTTTGCAAATTGAAAATAAATAATCTGATTTGATGAACTCGGTTGACTGTCCTTGATTATTCAGAAGATACGATTAATATTATAAATTATTGAGTTAATTGCGGCATAAGTTCTCAATCTTAGGCCAGCATGGCGGCATAGTTTTAACTCCATTTAATAACAGCATAAGTACCGAAACTTAAACTATGACCATTTTTTACTAACGGTTGTTAACCAACTTTGATGTGGCGAACTTCTCTTCCACGTGGGTGCCACGTCATCATCCATGTCATCGACTCTCTGCCATATCACCCATCTGAGGTGATGTAACTATGATGCAGATGGAGGGGATTGATGACCCCGATAGGATGATATGGCAGAGAGTAGCTGGCGTGGATGATAACATCGTACCCATGTCAAGAGAAGCTCGCCACGTCAAAGTTGGTTAACAACCGTAAGTAGAAAATGGACGGAATTTAACTTTCGGTACTTTTACCGCTATCAAATGGTGTTGAGGCTATGCTGCCCCAGTTGGCCTAAGATTGTGGATTTATGCCGCAGTTAACCCTATATTATTTGTTGATGATTAAATACAATTAATTTGTAATTTATTTGGGCGCATTTCAAGTTTACGAGTATAGTTTACGGCTTTACGCTGCTTGGGAGATTTTTCGCCTCTCTGAAAGCTTGTCATGACACAATAAGACAGACCTCTGCCTCATGCCCTCATCCCAACGCGCACAGCAGCCGAAGCACCTGTCCCATCACCCCGAGTAGCATTTGGTTGCCTACACGCTCGGCACTAGTCACCGCATTGTTCGCGTAACCGTTCCCTACACTATTCTCGCACTATGTAATCTCAGCCCCTCCTACGTAAAGGACCTAGGGTCATTTGAGTAAGTTGGTGCGCGTGTGACAAAGAACTCTTTGTAAAGAGAATTGGCAGGCTTTGTCAAGATCTCATCTACGGAGAGAGACACCCGCGCATAGACTCCCGAAAAGGACGACTAAACCTCGGTTGTACAGTGAAACTCTCCCCAAAATTCTCTTCCATCTTTTGAATGACATCTTCGGAAACCCCCACTTATGTACCACACAGCTCCGTTTCTTAAGAAGCCTTGGAACAATTTAGTGTATCAAAATTAGTAGACACCTTAACACATTCGAATTGAGTTACTATTCACAGGCAAATAACGAAAACGAACACGACATCGTTCACACACCTCCACAATCCACATATAAACATATGTAGTACAGACATTATATCCTTCGAATGCCATCACAGCTAAATAATTAATCATTCAATCAAATACAATAAGGATGTTAGCGAGAAATTGTTAAGCTAATTAAATAGAAAAAGGATGTTATGTATTTACATAAGATACAGATATTGTAAAGCTCCGCTCTTGAACCTTGTTTTATTAAGTTGTGGAGTACAATACTTCGCGTCAGCGCTGCCTTGAACTTGCACGATTTCTTAAGAAGAGATATCACGGATTTTTTGAATGAATATCTGAGGAAGCTCTTCCCTATTCCAAGAAATCATTGAAGATGAGTTATTATTATTTCCCTAGAAAAGCACAAAATTAGCTGTAAGGAAGAAACTAACTTTTCGTTGGCCTCTTGATATGTGATGCTAGACGCGACGGCCAGCAATTCTCCGTCATGGTTGATTGACAAAGACGCCACGCTATTTGGGTATCTAGGAAGCTGAAACAAAGGAGCGCGTGATTATATTATTACCAGCATAACTTTACTTGAAAAATTATCAATGTGAGTAATACCTCAAATAGCTTTCTTCTGCTCTCAGCGTTCCAGGCAATCACAGAACCGTCATTATTGCCGGTGAAAAAGGCACTTCCAACACTACAAAAAAACATAACAGTGATGTGAGTTTTGGTAATAGGTTCCGGTAGTTAGTGATGAAATCATGCATACATAGGATTAAACACGATGTCGTTCACTGAGGCAAGATGATAAATCTTCTGCATCGACTTTGGACAGCACCGGAATGTATATCTGCATTTTTTTAACAGATTAATTGAGATATAAAAATCATATTTTCATAATACAAGGAAAAATTTAACCAAAGCTTAAGATAACAAGAAAACCGATAGGCAACCTGATATTATTAGAATTGGATGGAAAAGCCATCTCCAATGCTACATGTCCATCTACTGAGCCAACCGCAAATCCTGCAACACCATATTTACTTCAAGGAAAGACCTTACCAATACAATTAAACTAAGAGGTTTGGCTTATTAGCCTGACAAGCCCCCATTACGTTTACTTACACCCGTCGAGAGAGAAACTAATGGAGGTTAGAGGGAATTTGGGCAGAACTGTAAATAAATACAGATGGATTATCATGATAATGTTGCGATCCGAGTAACAAAAGAGTGCAGAAAAATAAATAACACGCAGGGAATAAAATGGCCAACGGGAATCCACCAAAGCGGCGAATCCCCTATTTCCTTTATTGAATAATTCAATAGAAAGATGAACCAATCCTTCGAGAATGCGGTTTGTAGCTCTCCCTGATGCAAGACATCAAAAGTTCCAATATCTAGCATGAGGTGAACTAATTGGCTAAGGCTAATACCTAGTCGACTTCTCTTAGGTGGCTACCAAAATAACCTTAATGACACGTAACTAAATCCTTATTACTTAATAAAGGAAATCCTAATGGCTAATACAATTAAACGGAAATAGCAACAAATAATAAATTCATTATAGCATATAAACAACAACTAATAATTGTTGTCGTTTTAATCTCAAGAGGGTTGGCTTATATTGCGTGGCATACGAAGCAAAGAAAACAATTTAACCACATACATACCTTTTGAAACGGGCGATGAGCTCACACATTTTATTCTAACACCCATGTCTGACGCTTGTGAACAAACAAATGTATCAACATTTCGCAAATCATACGTAAAAACTGATTTTTCACTTGCAACAAACACATTGAACCCTGACATCGCCATCGAATTCACTTCCGCTTCCAAAGTCACCAAGCAGGAAAGCTTATCGGCAATATGCATACGTGTGTCCAAGCACAATATATTCTTATGCAAGCCCGTTGCGATAAGTTGACCTAGATAATTTACACAAAACAAAATAAGAAGATATTTTTGCATGTAGCTTATTTAAATTAGAGATTAAAGAGAATGATAGGGAAAGTGTGACACATCTATATAACAAATAAGTGATTTTCTTACCGGTTTCATTGGAGTATCTAATGAAACTCGAAAGATCTTCATGATTACCGACCACTTCACTTCTCCCCGTATGCAAGTCATAACTGAAGATAATAAAAAGTATAGAAATTGTGCTTGATCATAATGCAATACTTATCAAATAATGTAAAAATATTCAAGCAAATTAACTCGTTACGTCCCGTCAAACCCTGTGAGCTCAAACAGTTTCGCTTCATTCAAACAAACTGCAAACTTTTACTTACATTCAGATTGCATACTTAGTTTTTCTCTCACTCGCTATTTGAGTAATCAATTTTGCAAATCTTCCAGCTAAAACATTTCGAATTCAAGCATCAAAATGGCATTTCAGTGGTGTTCCTTCTCAAATCAACAACCTTGCACTTAACAGTTTCACCAAGTGTTGCTGTACTTTACGCACCAACAGGATAAGGCGGTATTCGAGTTCGAGGTCAAGAAAAATGGCAAACCTTCTGATGGAACAATCCAGAGCAGCGGCAAAAGCGACGTCGTCGCTCTGGAAGCAGCAATCAAGAAGCGGCGATTCCGACGGAGACTCAAGCCTGAGCACCGAGCTTCCCACGTCGTAGAGTCGCAGAATCTGCAACACGATCCGAAACTCTCAGAATACAAGAAGCAAAACGACAAAAGCACGACCAGGAACACTGACCGAGTCCCAAGAAGAGACGAGAAGGTTGTCGGAGCTGGGAGCGAATCGGACACCAGAAATGGCGTCGCCGATCGGGTTCTGAAACTCCAGTGCCATTCCTGATCGATTGCAGAGCAGAACCCTAAATCACATCGATGGGGAAGAACGAATCTGAAATCATTTCCCGCCCAATATGCATCGATGAAAATAACTTTCCCAATCTGTATATTTAGTTTCAGTGGTTTCTCACAAGTGGATCCGTGGCGCAATGGTAGCGCGTCTGACTCCAGATCAGAAGGTTGCGTGTTCGATTCACGTCGGGTTCAATCCCACTGTTTTATTCTTTTAGAGTTTTGCACTAATTCAATTCTTGTGGCAACTTTTTTCATGAGTGTAGTCACGAAATTTGAAACACTGATTTGAAGTTTGAACACACTAAACTAAAAAGCAGCCATACAGTTTGTGTTTCGCGCATGCGGTGTCAGAAACGTTTGGATAAGGATTATTTCTTACATAATCAATAATAATCAGTTTCTTTAGTGCCATATATATTTTCATTTTTTTAGAACTTCCCATTAATTTTCTCATGACTAGTTCTTTTTTTATGTTAAATCTGCTTTTGCGTATGAAGTTGAAGTGATGGTTGCAATATTTGCGATAAAAAAGGCAATGAAAATTTTATTGGGATAACTTGTGGCTCGAGTGCAATTATACATACGTCGTGCAACTTTTTTCAGAAGAAATCGAGTTTGGTTCTATGAAAGTTGCGGGTTCACTGATCCAAATGCATCCACTATGTGAAAATTATTAATTTCAGAGTATCTCATATTTTCGAGAGGGAAATAAAGTAGCCGATGTATTAGCTAGTTTTGGTGCTCAAAATTTATGTTATCATTGGTGGCCGTTACACCCGTATTTTACTTCGTCTTTTATAAACGATGACATTTGTTCGAGATAGAAGTTTATGTTTTAGATAATGCCTGTAATCTTTGATATATTTCATTTATCTTATTCCGAGCGTCGACTTACTTTGCGTTCCTTGAGTGCTAACCTAGTTGGGATTCGAGTTCACTTAGCGAGATTTCGGGCTTCTATTTTTTATTATTATTATTATTATTATTTGGAATCATTAGGACTAGGAGTCAAGATAGTGAGGTGTGGACTAATAAAAAAGGAGAAAGAAAGAAAAATCAAAATAAACTCTAGAAAAAAGAGGCATAATAAAGCGGTATTAGCAAGGCATGGCTAAGCTAGACGCAAAAAAGAAGCAAGGAATTAGTTATGAAGCAACAAACTCATAATTGCTTATCCGGGAATGTATGTGTGTGGAAACGTGTGAATTTATGAAATTCGTTACATATATTACGTTCCCACCATTATTAGAAATGTTTAGAATTTTCTTCACTTCTCACTCAACTACCCAATCCACATCTCTATAAATGAAATAAGATTCAATCTCAGTACTCGCATCTGACATCTCTCTCTCTCTGCAGAATGAAGAGCGTGTTTTTGTGGCTGTTCTTGCTGCTCCAAACTTGCTCGTCGCAGAGTATGAGCAGATCAAGCTTCCCCAAGGGCTTTGTGTTCGGCACGGCTTCTTCTGCTTTCCAGGTAATCACCATACATACTTGCTTGGGTTTCTTCGTCTTCTTCTGTGAAATCAAATCTTGCTTTTCCCAGGCATTAATCTCGTTTCTGATTCTTGCTGTGCTGTCGAATATTAAACGAGAGATTCTCATAGTGGGGACAGTAAACGACAATAGTCAACGTTATCCAACTTCGTGTTTTCTTTTGTCAACGGTTAAACCCCACTATGCTCTACAGTTAATTTACAATTCTAATTTTATATAAAAATAAAGCAATAGTGGTAATTTTAATATAAATAGAAAGATATGATTATATAATTTTTAAATAATAACATTATATTTTAGTGAAAAAGTTTTGTGAAATTTCAACTTTTACAGGCTAAAAACAGAAATGACCATTTGTGAAACTATAAAAAAAAGTTGCTAATGAATCGGAAAATCCGAGTTTCCGTTGGATATTTGCCGGGTATTTTTGAAATTTAAACATCATTTTTATTTTGTTTTGGCATGCAACTATGCAGGTCTTAGTAATTAAATTGAATTATAATGAGATTCTCTTTCAAACAAAAAAAAAAGATAATTAATTTAGATTGGGACTACACTAGTATGGAAATGGAATTTAGGGTATAATTCAAGGCTCTTCACCGAAGGGAATATACATTATAGGAAATTGTACGAAATGCCTAATTTTGTGTCAAATTTTTTAATAAATACTTATTTATGAGAATAAAAAATACACACAACGAACAGTTTTTTAAAAAATTTGACACAAAATGGGCATTTCGTTCATTTACTATTATATATATATATATATAATATGTATTCTTGTTATTGATCTGTGAAAACGTTTGTTTCATTTGTGGTGCTTTTAATTGAGAAAGGTTAAAGTTTACGGAAGAAGGTGACGTTTACGAAATGTGTCACGTACTTAGTGAGGTCCCAAAAAATGGGGGATATTAATTTTTTAGTTTACCAAAATATCAATCATAATCAACCGTTTACATATTAGCTGATCCAATAATTATTACAATTTAATTTTCATTGAATTGAATTGATTACGACTATCTTTTTATCTGCTTCATCATTTTACAAGCAATCCATCTGGCTATTACATTACAGCTTTCAGAATGTAACCACTTCAATGTTTTCTCTTGTATCTTTATACCAAAAAGTAATAACATTTCTTATTACTAATCATCATCCACTAATGGCTGTTCATTTTTTATGACGGAATTGCACCAATCGTGGGGTCGCCTCGGTTCATTTGACACCTGCATTTATTCAGAATTAGAAAGAAATTACTGGCACAAAAATATTTAAATTGTATTTATTGTCATTTTTCTTTATTTATTAATTGGGAACGGTTATGTATTAGTACGAGGGAGCGGTGAAAGAAGACGGAAGAGGACCATCAGTTTGGGACACTTTTTCACATACTTTCGGTAATATTCTAAAAAAATATGACTTTTGTAATACTTAGACCATAGTTCTAAGGTACTCGAAATCGACCGGTATGCATTTCGACTATTGGATTGTGTCTGTGTCGAAATGCATATAGGTCGATTGGCACTTGCAATCCGCACTAAAACCAAAGAAAAAGAAGAAGTTTCGGTTTTAATATTGCGTAATTTTGCATTGTGAAACCTCCGGTTTGCCTACCGGGTGGAAAGTCCCATCATATCTAATACTAATCTCTTGTATTGTGTCACAATTCACAGGAAAGGTTGTTGATTTCAGTAATGCCGATGTTGCCGTTGATCAGTACCACCGTTATAATGCAAGTCTAATCCAAATCTTCTCTCACATTTTGTTGTACATTATTATAAGATTGATTTAATTTGTATATTATATAGTTTTTAATCTCATGCATTTTATTTTTTGTACGTTCCATTTCATGATACTGGTTTCAAACAGGAAGACGCAGAGCTCATGAAGGACATGGGAATGGACGCTTATAGGTTTTCCATAAGTTGGTCGCGTATTTTTCCAAGTAATATATATTCTCTCACCCATTTATTTCTTCTATTTTATAAGAAATAATTGTCTAATAATAGAGTTCATTTTGTGTCTCACTCAGAAGGAAATGGGCAGATCAATCAAGCAGGAATTGATCATTATAATAAACTCATCGATGCGTTACTAGCCAAAGGTTAATTATTCCCTATATACCAAACATTATTATTATTACTATAATTTTTTAGTAAGCTTACAACTAAAAAACTTCAGGAATCGAACCGTACGTGACGCTCTACCATTGGGACCTTCCGCAAGCGTTGGAGGACGAGTACAGCGGCTGGCTCGATCGTCGAATCATGTAAGAGCCTTTGCTTTCTCTGGCACATCTTGGTTTTTTCAATCATTGCAAACAATCGAGTGACAGCCCCGTGGCAGTAAGGACTTTGCTGTGTTCGCGGAGACATGTTTCGAACGATTCGGCGACAGGGTGAAGCGGTGGATTACGTTCAACGAGCCCCACACGTTCGCCATCCAAGGTTACGATGTAGGGTTGCAAGCGCCGGGACGCTGCTCCATCCTGCTCCATGCGCTATGTCGTGCCGGAAACTCCGCCACCGAGCCATACATTGTCGCGCACAACGTGCTTCTCGCTCATGCCACCGTCTCCGACGTCTACCGCCGAAAGTACAAGGCAATAAAAATATGACTCAATAATAAATGCAACACTTAATCTGTGTCACAAAATTATCATTCACTGATTTCAATTACTTGTGCAGAGTAAGCAAAGAGGGTCAATTGGGCTGTCTCTAGATGTCATGTGGTTCGAGGCCAAGACGAACAACGTGGCGGACATTGAAGCCGCACAACGAGCTCAGGACTTTCAGCTCGGCTGGTGATTACTCAATTAATTTTCCGTAACCAATTTTGCATTTGCTAATTAGCGCCCTGACTTTCATGCTGCAAATTGCAAAATGGTAGGTTTCTTGACCCTTTGATGTTCGGCGAGTACCCCAAATCGATGAGGGACAGAGTGGGGAATCGGCTTCCTAGCTTCTCGCCTTTCGAGGCGTCCCTCGTCAAGAACTCGCTGGACTTCGTCGGAATCAACCACTACACAACTTACTACGCGTCCAACAACTCAGCCTTGCACTTTCTTAACGACACCTTCAAAGACTCGGCTGTGATCACTGCTCGTACGTCATTTCTCCCCCATATTTATGTCGGTTTTTTCGGTTGTGGAAACTCGCTCCTAAGAACTTCGGTTTTGTTGTTGTTGACTGTGCTTTCCACCATCTTCAGCGTTTAATGGAACAAAAACGGTGGGCGATAAGGTAATTGAAAGCTTGAACTCCTCTCTTGACAATCATTTTACCGCAGCAAATGTCTTTTTTGTTCTACTTTTAAACGACGGGTATTTTTCCCGTCGTTTAAAATATTTTATACACAGACGCTGGAATAATACTGCTGCGTAAACTCTGTCATGTAATCCACTATTTTACGCAGGCAAGTTCGATATGGTTGTACATCGTCCCCGATGGCATGAGGAAACTGATGAACTATATCAAGCACAAGTACGGAAATCCTATCGTTATAATCACCGAAAATGGTAATCTTCGTTGACAAGGATATATCTTCAATCCTCTTCTTCTTCTTCTTCTTCTTCTTCTTGTTCTTCTTTTTCTCGCTTAAAGAATCGATTTGTTCTGGATAGGAATGGACGACCCAAACAGCATTTTCATTTCCCTGAAGCAAGCTTTGAAGGATGACAAGAGGATTAAGTACCACAATGACTACCTTACAAACTTGTTGGCCTCTATAAAGTATGTATAATAAATATTTAAAACATACATATATATATATATAATGTTAATGTTTGGTTGAATATATAAATTGCAGGGAAGATGGGTGCAATGTGAAAGGGTACTTCGTGTGGTCATTGCTGGACAACTGGGAATGGGCTGCGGGCTATACATCAAGATTTGGTCTCTACTTTGTTGATTACAACGACAAGCTCAAGAGATACCCAAAGAACTCTGTTCAATGGTTCAAAACCTTCTTGGCTTCTTAGCTGATTTTATACCAACTATTTATTATTATTATTAATAGTTTATTATCATTGTTACATTATTGGACGTGAAAAAAACACGTATTGTTTTCTTCATCTTATAATTATATGCCATGAAGATGATCCATAGCCTTATTTACTCAAAAGTTATATTATTATACAAACGTCGCTTATAAATTTTGATGAAAATACTTGCTTGCAATGAGATTAGTGTTAGATTGTTACGTGGTAAGAGTCTCATCTAATTTGCTATTTAGATATTTTAAATTTACGACGAGGTCAAGAGTGCCCAGAAGTAGATATTTTAAACTTTAAAGCATGGTTTCAAATATCGATACAGAGAAGAAAATCACGGTTTAAACTTAAAAGGGCTTTTCCCGAAAAAATAATAGGTACCGTGATAGGTATATATTTAAAAATGGGTTAAATCGCCCAATAGTCATATCTCATCTTATGCTATAGAATAGCTAGATTAATATTTAATTAATTAAAATATATGTAGACACATTATCATTATTTAATTTTATTATTATTACGCTAATCCCAATAATGACGTGGCATTAAAAAAAGCTCAACGTTGGTGAAGTGAAAGAATGAAATAAATGGGGCTCACAACACTTGCTTTACCGAAATCTCGTTGGTTTGTTCTTCAAGTCTTTAACTGACGAAATAGAATAAAATTTAAATATTTAAATAATTAAAAGAAAAATAAAAACTCGACCATATACACTCGAACTGTATATATATATAACGAAGATATCTCAGGTCAGAACGAAGAAGACGAGATTATATTTCTTTCTCCAGCTTCGTCGGTGTGGAATTTCTCCCCTGTCCTCGCATTGCTCGTATTTCTTCGAGGTGATTCTGCTCTTCCTTTCTCGATCGATCTTCTCTGTCTGTCTTGTTGGGGGGAAATGGAGATGCTTTAGGTTTTCGTGATTTCGTTGTTTGAAAATGATTTCGTGCATTACTGTTCACAGATCTGTGTAGTAAATCAGGGATTCTCTGTAGATCTGGCTGACGATTTGTGATTTGTGAATGCGGTTTCGCTCTCGTGACAAGAACTGAATCGGAAATCGTTCTTTGTTGCTTTGGATCTGCAACATACCGACATGTAGATCTGACATTCGCTCTTTCTCGTCTTGAAATGTCCAAAATTCGATCAATATTCTACTTTATAACTATAATGCCCGGACAAGTAAGACAACTTTTGTCGCCACGCAATAGTATATTCTTGTTTATATATTATATGCCCTTTTTCAAAAATATAACAATAAGTTAAAATGGTATATCCTCTCTCTCTCTATAGTCTATAGTCTATATATAATAATAATAATTTGACTGGTTGTAGAATGTTGATTCTATGTTTTGGGGCTTATTGTTTGTTTCCTGGTTTGTGGATTCTCTTGATTTTCCGCGTGTTGTGTCTTATTGGTAATTTTCGTAATCGGTCTCGTTGACTTTTGTTTTTGTCCGATACTTCTGTCTACGCTTGTTCAGATGGTGAAGATCTGTTGCATTGGAGCCGGATATGTCGGCGGGCCTACCATGGCCGTGATAGCAGTCAAGTGCCCGGAAATTGAAGTAGCTGTTGTTGATATCTCGGTTTCAAGGATTGCTGCTTGGAACAGTGATCAGCTCCCCATCTATGAGCCGGGGTTGGATGACGTCGTCAAACAATGCCGGGGAAGAAACCTCTTCTTCAGCACCGAGGTTGAAAAGCATGTCATGGAGGCTGACATCGTGTTTGTTTCAGTCAACACTCCCACCAAAACCCAGGGTCTCGGAGCTGGGAAAGCTGCTGATCTGACCTACTGGGAGAGCGCTGCTCGCATGATTGCCGATGTTTCTAAATCCGACAAAATTGTCGTCGAGAAATCGACTGTCCCTGTGAAAACAGCTGAGGCCATAGAAAAGATTCTGACTCACAACAGCAAGGGAATCAAATTCCAGATTCTCTCCAACCCGGAGTTTCTCGCAGAGGGAACTGCAATTCAAGACCTTTTCCACCCCGACAGGGTTCTCATTGGAGGCAGGGAAACCCCGGAAGGAGCAAAGGCCTTGCAATCATTGAAAGCTGTTTACGCTAACTGGGTTCCCGAGGAAAGGATCATTTGCTCCAACTTATGGTCTGCTGAGCTCTCTAAGCTCGCCGCAAATGCTTTTCTGGCGCAGAGGATCTCCTCCGTCAACGCCATGTCGGCTCTCTGCGAGTCAACTGGTGCTGATGTCACTCAGGTGGCTCACTCGGTCGGCACCGACTCCAGAATTGGGCCCAAGTTTCTGAACGCCAGTGTCGGTTTCGGCGGTTCCTGCTTCCAGAAAGACATCTTGAACCTGGTCTATATCTGCGAGTGCAACGGCCTTCCGGAGGTGGCAAATTACTGGAAACAGGTCATCAAGATCAATGACTACCAGAAGAACCGGCTCGTCAACCGCATCGTATCTTCGATGTTTAACACCGTCTCTGGAAAAAAGATTGCCGTTCTGGGGTTTGCCTTCAAGAAGGACACGGGTGACACGAGAGAGACCCCCGCCATTGACGTGTGCAAGGGGCTGCTTGGCGACAAGGCGCATCTCAGCATCTACGACCCTCAGGTCAATGAAGGTCAGATCAAGCGGGATCTCGCAATGAACAAATTCGATTGGGACCACCCGATACATCTCCAGCGACACAGCCCCGCCGCAGGCGAGCGAGTCAGCGTCGTCGGCGATGCTTATGATGCAACAAAGGGCGCTCACGGAATCTGTGTTCTGACGGAGTGGGATGAGTTCAAGAAGCTTGATTACCAGAAGATCTTCGAAGGAATGCAGAAGCCGGCGTTTGTGTTTGATGGTCGGAATGTTGTTGATGCAGAGAAGCTGAGGCAGATAGGGTTCATCGTCTACTCCATCGGGAAGCCGCTCGATGCTTGGCTTAAAGACATGCCTGCCGTGGCTTAACTTAGTTTGGAAGTCTGGTCACGGATCTTATACACAGGATGTTTGGTCCTGTTTCACATTTAATATGGTTATTTGTCTTTTCCCTTTTTCTCTGGCTTTGAGTCGTTCTCTTCTTTCTTCTTGCTTTACTTGTATTAAAGGTTATACATTTCTATACACAGATTACTTATTACATTCTATGAATTTGTTCTTGCTCATGTATTCCTGTGAGCCATATAGGCCGAAATAATTCTAAGTTGCTCTTAACATTTTGTCCCAGAGCCTTTATGAATCTTTATATTGACAATCAGTCGGTTATGTAGAAGTTTAGGTCTTACTCTTAATCTGAGGAAGGCCGGAAAAAAACTTTTCTCATCTCAAAGTAACTTTGGATAAGAAACATTCTCGTTGACACGGGTTTTTGTCAGACACCTGTGTGTATATGTCGCAGGAGCAAATAGAAGAGAGAAAATAATAGTGAGACATGCGAGAACTTTACGTTGTTCGGCTCATTACTGAGATAGCCACGTCCACGAGAACTCTGCTATGTCTTTTTAAAGTTAATATGACCATGATTACGTTCGGATGGAGACATTAAGCATTGAGTGAAGACACTTTTACAATGGTTCCTCAGCTTAGGAGGCCGGGCATATAAACTAGTAGGATCCTCCGGCTTGTTTTCATGTGGCGTCTGGTCTTCATGAAGGGGTGTTGGAGCTGTCCGAGACTCCGAGCAGTGTATCGATCTTCGGCGTTCACTACCGGCCCTGAGGGCACGCCTATAACTCTTTTTTAATTTTAATATTTTACTGATATAAGGGGCCCTACAAATCGGATTTCATATCGCCTTCGTACAATCCGAGCCGAGGCGAGTCTATCATGAGCTGTTGATGAAAGTAGATTATATTTATGTAGTAAGGAAAATATTTCAATATTTGTAAATGATTCAAATCAAAACATGTTAGATCTCTATTTAATTCTCAACATAAAGAGAAAGAGAGAAATAAAACTATGGTCCCATATTATATAGCATAACTTTGTTATCGTACCAAAGAAAATGGTACTAGTTGAGCATGAAGATGCTATGAAATAATAGGCAGCTTTTTAAGTAAAACTCCCTAGCTTAGCTTCATAGTCAGTCAACCACGAAGGCGATTGCTCAAGCAATGAATTAATAATTTTAATTTTTAAAAAAAGACGTGAAAGTCTAGGCTGGGCAAGATGACATCGGAGAGGAGAGGAGAGGAGAGGAGATTGGTTGGTCCACAAAGCAGACAATTGGCTGATCTCAAGATGAGATCTCAACACTTTCTTTGAGCTACGATTGTGGGGTTGGTTGACTGAATCAAACCAAGACTGGCAAGCAAAAGCAATGAGCTTCAAGGTGCATCATCCTTCCGAGATTATCTCAAGGAAGGAGAAGAATTAGTAATAGTAATAGTAATGCTTTGCACATCGGGATCTCAAAAGAGACGAGAGCCCATCGTGGCCGTTGATTCCACGAGCCGAAAGGTCCTCCCTCGAGTCCACGTGGTGCCTATCTTTTCGAACCCCACTTTTTAATGCCTTTTTGCTTCCATGCATGGAATTCTCCTCCAACTACAACAACACAAACCGGACCCTTTTGTCCTTTTATCAAGCCATGCCCATCTTCTTCATTGCTCAATGTCAATGAAGTGGTCATCTCACGAGTTCTTGCGTTTGTGAAATCGGAAATAGGCCATGGAATTTGGAGGGTCCCTTTTGTGGGTCGGATCTCGTACTTCGCGAAAGCTGTCACATCTCACGAGACCCACTCTCGGATTCTGATCAGCCCTCCTAAAGCTCGCGCCTTTATCATCAAAGCTTCTCTCTTTGATCATGGAATATGGCATTGTATCTTCCGGCTTAAGGTAAGTTCGTGATTCGCTTTGAGTTCTTCCTTGTCTTACGGGATCAACCAAGAAAGTTTATATTTTTTTTTTGGTTATGCAATCAGAAGCCCTGTGAATGGGAATTCGAGCATGGAAAGAGAAGCGAAGGTGGTCAAGCTTTCAGATTTTGATGGTGGCATAAGCGCGAGAGATTCAGAGGCTGCGAAGAAGACGAAGAAGTTTGCTGCGAAGGAGCTCAGGGTCTGCAAAGAGTGTGGGAAAGGGTTCCAGTCCCTGAAAGCCCTGTGTGGCCACATGGCTTCTCACTCCGACAAGGAGAGAGCGAGCAGCGGCAAGTTGAAGGAAGAAAAGCCGGTGATGGACGGTCATTCCGATACAGAGAGCTCGGGCCTGAAGCCGAGGAGGACGTCCAGGAGATTTATCTGCAAGAGCGTTGGAGCTCGGCGAGAGCAAGAAGAGGTGGCTATTAGCTTGATGCTGCTGTCCAGGGATTGTGGCCACAGCGTGGTTGCGGAGTCTTCGAGCAACGACTCCGTCGTGTTGGAGCCCAAATCGTCGTCGCTAGATACGATCGTCGGTGATAAGAAAACGGCGAACAACCGTGAGCTTGCGGTGGCTGAGAACATTCTGTTTCCCAAGCCGAGCAGCTCGGAGAATTCTGATTCTGGGTATTTCAGGAACGGGCCTAAGAAGGCCGAATCCGACGTTTCAGTTGACGGGTTGAAGATCGAAGTGGAATCAGGATCTGGGTTTGTGGCTGAAAAGAATCTGGTAGACAAAGAAGGTATTGATCAGGAGAAGAGAAGCTCTTCGAAATACGAGTTGCGAAAGAGACGCAGAAGCGGGATCTACAAAACAGAGGCTGTACTAAGTTACTTCAGGGACGAAGCCGATTATGCTTCCAATGACGAAACTGAAACCGAGCAGCCCTGCAGAAACGCTCAGAAGAGAAGCAAATACGAGTGTTTGACTTGCAAAAAGACGTTCCACTCGCACACAGCTCTCGGCGGCCACAGGGCCAGTCACGCCAAGACCAACGGCTGCAGCGAATCGGTGTGCGAGAACGGTGAGATCAGCACCGAGACTCGCGATCACACTGCCAAACTCCTGGCTCCCCCGAACGCCCCTGCCAAGTCGCGAAGTGGCAATGCCGCGTCAAAGAAGAGCAAGGGACACGAGTGCCCAATCTGCTTCCGGATGTTCAAGTCAGGGCAAGCATTGGGAGGCCACAAGAGATCCCATTTCGTGGGAGGCCGCGAAGCAAGCAGCCCAAGTCTGACAAAGCCGGAGCCGGAAATGGCACTTCTTTTCGATCTCAATCTGCCCGCCCCAATGGAGGAGGAAGGGATTCCATGGTAGATCAAAGCTCAATTCAGGAATATTGTAAAGATTAGTCCTCTTTCTCTTATCATTAGTTTGATCTCTTGCAATCACCCAAAGGTCTTGTTTTTTTGTTTTTGTTTTTTGTTTTTTGTATTTTTTAGCGAGTCGACTTGTTTTTGTAACTATTGACAAGCATTTTTCTTTTTCCACATTCCAAAGGAAATTTCCTTTTAAACTTACATGCATGCATGTCTCCACAACACACTTAATATGTTAAGGAAGGTGAGTTTGATGATGATCTTGTTAAGAATGGAATACTCATACACTAGACTAGAACTAGTTTGGTGCAGTCTTAAATTTGAAGGGAGAGATTACTACTGGCTTTTGAAATCATGAGGAAATAAATTATTTGTGAAGCAAAATTTTAATTAAAAAGTAAATAAATAAAAAATCAATGGTGGGTGAAGAAGCACCTACTCTTTTTCTTTTGAAAATGGTGGGTTTGAGTATTTACTAGACCCTTTAATTTATTCCTCAAACACTCTTGTCCTCTGCTCATTGCTTTGGTGTTGCGTTATTATCCAAGCTGGTTATTAGTGTATGTATCTTCGAGAGGACCACATGATGTATTGGCCTATTCTCGAATAAAAAACCACTCCCATTTAGTATCAAAACGCTTTATGGTATGAATCATATACAACATTGCACTAGCCACTTTTAACAAGTGTTTATGGCGATTCACTCATTTTTAATTTTAACAAGTGATTATGAATTGGACCCTTATTTTTTTTATTTCTCATCTCGTAAAATGACTATATGTTACATCACACCCTAGTGTTGTGTAAAATGACTATTTGTAATATCAAGGGCGTAGAGACACTTACACTAGCATACGCGTATGCTGAAATTTAAATATTAAAATAAAAATAAAAAAAATAATAGAAACGGAACATTCTTTCCTCTCTCCCTTCTCTGTGTTCAAGGCATTCTCTTCCCTTTGCATGTTACTTTCCATGCCAGACAAATCCGACAGGCATTCTCGGCGTCTTCCGGTTTCGGAATACTCAGCATCTTTCGGTTTCGGTGTTCTCGGCGTTCTCGTCATCCTTCGCTCTCGGTGTTCTCGGCGTCCTTCAGTTTCGAGTGTTCTCGGCGTCTTGATGTTTTGGGCATTCTCAACGTCTTTTGTTTTGGTGTTCTCGGCAATCTCAACGTCCTTCGGTCTCGGTGTTCTCGGCGTCCTTCGGTCTCGGTGTTCTCGGTGTCCTTCGGTCTCGGTGTTCTCGGCGTCCTTCGCTCTCGGTGAACTCAACATTCTCGCGTCCATCACCTTGAGTCCCGTCGTTCTCGGTATTATTAATGTGAAGCAGTACTGGTTTTCGATTTATTCATTTTCTGAACTTGGCGTTGAGCTTGTGCTTCGGCTGGAATGAAAGTCTAACTACGTCACTATGTAATATGACACTCAATCAAGTTACAGGAATTTTTTTTTAATGGAGTGGTAGTATTAGTAAATGTTACAGTGCACTCTCGCATCACTGGATAGATTCAGTGTAAGAACAAACAACACTATTGACGAAGTTTACAATATTTAGGGACACGCATTTGCTTCCCACTAATGGAATTACCACTAAGCCAAACAATTTATCCTCTTTTCTTACAACATTAAAATTTTAAGTTTTGTTTTAAAAAGAGTATTGAAAAGTCTACATAAGAAAACAATACAAATAGAAAGCTAAGAGTATGATTAAAGTCATTTTAAACGATGAGGAGATACATAAGAGAATTCAGTAATATTTGTCCATATATAATATAATGTATGTACTAAAGAGTGAGAGAGAGAGAGCTTCATTATGAAAAACCAACATACGTTTACACTTCCCCTTGGTGTGTGCGCAAAAAGATTGAAGTTGAAAACGAGAAAAAGAAGGCGAAGAAAACATTTTTCTTGGTCCTCGTATCGTACACTTTTTAATAGTACTCTCTCTTAAACATTGTCTAAACTCTAAATCAACATCGTATACATAAATATTTTTTGCAGTACGAGAGAGATATCTGATGACTGATGTGAATTTGTCCTAGTTTATGCGTCAACACGTAACATTACCATAATTTTCCGTTCAAAGCAACACAAAAAGTGCAAAAGTTCAAGGCAGTTGATTTTACCATCCGGAGAGATTCTAGCAGTTTCTTGAATTAAAAAAAAAAAAAAAGAAAAAAAAAAGATTTGCTTATACTCATAATTTACTAAATGAATTGTGTCTTTCCCGAAAGACCCTTTGTTCGTGCGAGGCAAAAAGTGATTGTATTTTTTCACCAAGGTAGATAACATAATTTAGTCTCTCTCGTTATTGATATATTGTTCTTACATTACGGATATATCTTGCAATAGAAACAAATAAGTTGTTTTATGGCTTTTAAAATTTTATGTTTGGCTCACTTTCGACTTCTTTTTCGTTATAAATTGCAAGTAACTTCGTTACTTAAGAATGAATCACTGCTTCATTAACTTGGTCTTTTCTTAAGATTCATTTTCACAATCATAATAATGGGCGCTTTGGAGAAATAGCCAAATTTGAAAGTGTGTTTAGCAAAATAACTTAACTTTGGTTAATTTTGTAAACTAGCCAATTAACCATTTAAATGAAATTCCAATTACATTATTGCCCTCATGTTTTAATAAAATTAAAAAATTCATTTATTTTAATTAATTGAAAATATTGCTATTAATTGAAATAGCTATTAATATGGTAACAACCAAAACCAAACTTTTTTTTTGTATAATTCAAATTTTAAATTCAAAACATTCATATAATTTTTGGATTTTTTTTTTAAATATCAACAAATTAAAGACGCGAATTAACGTAAATAACCAACAAATTAACGTAAATTAACAACGAATCAACGTAAATCAACAACGAATCAACGTAAATTAACAATAAAAAATATTATTCATATTAAAATTTAAATACAATAATCAAATATTTGAAATACAAAAAAATAATCTCTCTCTTTCCCATAAGACCGCGGAAGTTTCGCCGTCGATCGTCGTGGCCTCGGTGTTTCCGAGCGAGTGATCCGATGGAGGAGCTCCTTCGCACGCGACGGGGGCAGCGAAATCTCATCGTCGTTGGAGGCGCCAGAGCCGGCGGTGCTGCTCCCCCCGGAGACGGGGATCCTAACGGCCTGAAAAACGACTTCCTGCCCTCGGCGCTCCCTTCCTCATCCTCGCCGGAATCGTCGCTGTCGTCGGCCAAGTCCTCGTAGAACCCGACGAGCTCGTTGTCGGGTTGCAGCGCAACGTTAGGGGAGGAGCTGGGGCGGGGCTTGGGCGGTCTCGCAGTCGCAGTAGTCGTCACGGTGGAAGAAATGGACGGAGGTGATCTCGGTGTCGGCAAAGCTCACGCGGCGAGCGCGCTTCCTCTTGATGCGCCGGGCAAGATTCTCGCCCTCCGACTCGTTGAGAGGGGTCTCATCGGGGACCTTCGACGCCATGGATTCGCTCGGAGAAGATAAACAGAGACAGAGAAGAGAGATTTGCTCAGAGGGAGGTGAGAGAGAGAGAGAGAGAGAGAGAGAGAGAGAGAGAGAGAGAGAGAGAGAGAGTTGATGGAAATAAATGATTCAAATTGGTTATTAAATTCTCAAATTTGTGCATAATTAATTAAGCTTGAGTTGTGATGATTTTTTTTCTATTAATTACGAAAAATTATAATTAAAATGATTAATTAAATAGTATTACAGGGATAAGAAATGTTATTATAATGTCACCTCATGTTAATTGGCTAGTTTACAAAATTAACCAAAGTTTGACTATTTTGCTAATCATATGTTTCAATTTGACTATTTGGAGCAATTTCTCTAATAATGCTAACTATCTTCTTTCATATTTCATTGAGTAATTAATACGCACGTGATCATTGAGTTTTTTTTTTTTTTTTTACGAAATATAACCTTATATTAAAGAACGGGATTTAAGTCCCTAAGGATAGTGCTTACAAGCCAATCCGGGCATACACACGACCACATGTCAGAGATACGGCCCGTAATCCGAGATCGAGCTACAAAGTTCGCCGCCTCGTTGCATGAACGAGGAGCCCAACGACACTTAACCACACTAGCCAAGTTTCTAATGTTCGCTAAAATTGGGCCTCGGACACAATTAAGACTTCCCCCGTTGACAAGTCGGGTTGCACGTAAACTATCGGTTTGCACCTCCGACACTCTCCAACCCCTTTCAAGGATGAAATGGAGGCCATGACGTATCGTAAAGCATTCCGCGGATAAGACCGAGTCTACCTTCTCCATGGATGTTGCCGTGAACCCGAGGAGTCTTCCTCGGTTGTCTCTTACTACTCCACCGAATGCCGCTCGTCCGGTATCCTTGTCCCACGCTGCATCGACGTTGAGTTTGACCCCTCCGTCTTAGGCCCCTGACCACCCCCGACGTGTAGAAGGCCGAACTAAGGTCGGACTCCCCGTGCCGCTAGTGCATTTTTTAAAACTAGCAAACCAACACACAATCTCCTCAATCCACACTTCCGGCAATTTAACATGGTTCTATTTTTGAACAAACATTGTTGGGGCAATATTTTTGTGTACTATTGCCTAACACAGGATTTTGTATACCTCTTCTAAAAGACTTAGTATAAATTTTTGGAAATTTTGCTTTTCTGTAGTCTATTTTTTATTTTCTAAAAAATAATCTTGTATTTGCAAAAATTATTAATATATACATCTAAAGGGGTACTTTGGTTTTATTTTAAACAATTAATAATAACATAGTAAAGTAATAATCTGATTTTTAAGTCTTAAAATAAATTTGGAGTTATGGGAATTAGGTCAATTCATTTTTTTTTAACCACAAACCCAAGCCCAAATCCCAAGCCCACATGGGTTTTAGAAACCCTAACTTGATGCTTTCCAAGAGAAAGCTCAAGGGGTGGCTGAGGCGGTGAGTTCCGGTGAGCTGACGGCGGACGTTCACCAACGTTGGGAAGAGGGCAAATGAGCCTTCAGTTCTGAGCTTGGGAATCGGCGGCAGCACGAGTACCGAGCAGGGGAGGTGCGGTGCCGCGCTAGATAGAGGGAGTGAGAGATGGACACTAGGGTTTTTGATTGGTCAAAGCCACGAACATGATATTTATTATCATGCATATATACATTCGTATAAGTAATATACATAATCATTTTCTTACGATGAGAAGAACTTCAAATTCATGCACAGTACACACAATGGCGTAGCTTTTCTCAATGATATATCTGCATTATATTTATATTCATCATTTGAATCTGCATACTCCATATAGATATGCTAGCCTAAAGCAAAACCTAACTCAAGATGACCGGGTATATAATAGCGATCGTAAATCGTTGATATGATACAATACAAGCTTAATTATATATGCGTTTACTGAATTCCTATGATCAGTCAGAGATTTTTCACTATATATGAAGTGATCAGTACTGGTACGTAACATGGCTAATTAAACAGAGTAAAAAGTCGACAATATATATTATAATATTAGGTGTTACGCATTCCAGGAGGCACAATATCCCCGAGCAATCCCTCATCTGTCACCTGCGATGATTGCGTAAATACATGCCTATTTTCACCGGAGACTTTGGTGATATTATATTCACCAGCCATCTGATGATACAACTGGTGATCGGAGGGCGATAGAGCCACGATGGTGGCGCCACGCGGGAATCCGACCGTGTGGTGGCAGTGCTGGCCCTCGTAGGTCGTGATCACAACCGTCGGATCATCGTAGGACCGTTCAACTCTTTTCTTCACCGTGCATTTGCTGTTTGTGCACCGGTAGTAGCTCCTGCAAAAAAGTTTGTGACATTATATTAATCTTAATTTAATTTGCTGTTAAAACTATGTGTATCACAAGGTTTTATATATATGCATAACATCTCTTCATTATGTTGATCGATGTCCTTTAATGCCAGCTTGCACCAGCTTTATAGAAATTGTTCATACATATAAAGAAAATAATATAAATGCGAGCTTTTTAATTTCCTGTTTCCATTATTGAATATTAAAGTGTCTGTGTGTAATAACTAAGTGAAGTGCCTTTTTCGGTTGTTATAATTTATAAACACAGTTAATAATTAAAGGATACTTTCATGAGAGATCTTGAGAGGATTTCTGTACAACAGTTATTCAGTATTGGTTTTACCTTAAAAAGACTTGGATCTTATTATTCGGCTTTTCGAAATTGAATTTTAAATAGACCTTATCTTTCAGAGTTAGAACCGTTTATACCGAAAACTTTATTTAGGACCGAAACGGTCTTAGATTCGATTTTGGACCGAATTAGACTCTCCATTTTTATTAAATATATATATATATCCTAAAACTTTATCTTCATCAATAGAACTTTTTCATTTTTTATGTAAAATAATGCGTAAAACATATTCACTGCTCACGAGAACAAAAAAATATTTGTAAGAAATGTTTGCTTGTGTTTTATTGACGACATGAAGACCCTTAACAACCCAAGTGAAAAGTAAATTTTACGAACATTAAAATCCCGAACAACCATAAATAAAACATGAAAAAAAAACAAATGTCTAGAAATAAAATTAATTTATTATGAAAGTTACTTTATTTTTATATGAATTTATTATAAAATAAAAATTAATAATTAAATAGGGTCTTCGGTACCGATTCTCAATATTGAAACCGAATACCGAAGACCTTGTTTTATGGACTCGAACCCTATTATTCGGTATTGAGGTCTTCGATAGCAAGGTTTTCGGTCCTCAAATTTGGTATTTTGGTTTTTTTACAACCCTAATTTTTACAGCATTATATTAATTACAATAATGTATGAGTGCTGTACGTATACTTCCAAGATCCTAATAAATTATATATGAGCTAGCTAGATATATATAATATGGAATAGCATTGATGATCATTGAATACTTCATGAGATTTCATTTGAATATATCTCTTATATATATATATATAGAGAGAGAGAGAGAGAGAGAGATACACGTACGTTTACGCATATTTCTGATAATCGACCTGTATTATTATAAAAGTAAATTTGTGAAAACAATAAATTCTTTCTGCATACTAATTTCCACAATTTGTTTCAAATATAGAAATATATCACTTCTTATTTGAGCTTCTGATAGTTTGGTACCTTGGAAATGGGCTATTTTTAACGGCCTTCTGTCCGTATTTCCGCCATCTGTAACCGTCCTCGAGATGATCAACTTCGCTCTTTGTCATAAATGCAAATCGAGGCTGTCGAATTCGCTTTTGCCCTTTTCTTTTTGCTTTATCCCTGATTAGCAAAATAGATCTTAATGAACTTTACGTACTTTATTCTCACACAATGAGCAATACATTTTAATCGATCACGTAGTATTTTCTAATTTCTACTTCTCTCTCAAAATCTCTCCAAGTAATATGTAAAACACAGAGGCTTGGAATTGGTCAATATGATGAGCAAATTACACAGTAAACCATTAATGAGAAATTTATGGCAAGAATGTAAAGTTGATGAGCTCTCATTCAAATTGATAATTTTTAATCTAACATTGGGGAGAATGAATGCGTTAGATAAATCAACGGTTATGAATAAAAAAGTATGTGAACATTCCAAATTCAGTAAATTAAATAATTAATGAAAAAGGAATTTCATATAATTATTATTCGATTTATTGTGTGGTAGCAAGAAAGGACACGATGGCGATGTGTGCTTGACTTTCTTAGATTCAATGCATTCAGTACGTAACCCAAGTTGCCCACTAGCTTATTTAAACAAAAACACAATCATATATATAGTTGGGAAATAATATATATTCTTCACTTCTACGCATATAAACACCATCATAATAATGAAAACTAAATATGTTGCAATCTAGCTTTAATTAAACTACATTATATTATGTATAAAAACCCTATCAATTTCCTAAATTTTTTGAAGCACATGTCTACTCGTCAAGTGATGATCACTTCTCTAGTTACTTTAGCCACTCTACGTAATCAGCTTAAAAAAGAAAGCGTGTAATGTGAAACAAGAAAAGGAGAAAGAAAAAATAAGTTACTTTAGCCATATCCCGGCCGCAATAGCGGCGGCGCTTAAGAGTGGAAATGACGAGACTGCCACTGCATGGAAGAAGCGTGTTGTTTGGTTTCTTCTTCTACTTTGTACGGACACTGTCCTTCTATCTTCTTCCCAAACCCCAACGCTACGCGTTTTTCTGTTTTTAATTTATTAAACCTTTCTTTTGTAGAACATCAACATTTTTTTTTAATAAGTTATGCGTTCAATTACTCAATCAATATAGCTTATTAATTACGAGTTCAACCCACTCACGCTGTCTCGGCTGGCGGCGGATTGCCGGTGGATTTCTCCGCCAGATCCTCGCTCGAGCTGGACGACACCGACGGGTTGTTCGAGGTAAATCCTACGGCCCGATCCACCGCTGCATCGGAGCTCGGAAGCTCTTTGCAACCGGATGATAGTCCTCGTGTCTCCGTCAACGCCAACTGGGATCCTCGCGGGAGATCGCTGCTGCGAGAGTCTCCTGCGCCGCTCCATCCGAGCTCGCCGGCGCCGCGGAAGTAGACGCTGCAGCCGTCGTCGTCGGCGGCTGCCATATTCCAGGCACTGGGCTCGGCTCCAGATCGCAGATCGGACTTGGCGACGTCGCTGTCCATGGATGCTAGCTAGGGTTTGGGGAGAGAGAGGCTCGAAGTATCTCTCTCTACTAATAATGATATAGTGAGAGAGAGAGAGAGTATGAAGTGGAGATAAGAGATAAGTTAGAAACGTCGCCGTCGACAAGGTGATAATTCTCGATTGATCAACATGGAGGAGGGAAGTAGAAGAACTAGACTAGAGAGAGACCTCATTGTCATTGGTGGGTCCTATAATATATATATATATATATATATATATTATTGTGACTGACTGACTCCGAGTGAGATATTATTATCTGAGACTGAGAGAGATATGGTCACAGCCATGAGGTTGCACCACCAATGCTTCTCTCTCTGCGCCCTATTACTCTTCAATTATATTTAAAGAAACTTTGCGGATTAAGTCTTCAAATTCGAAGTAAATTACTGAATTCAATTTTCGGCAAGTAAAGTCTCTAACTTTACAGTTCATTACAAGTAGACGAAAAATGACATTAATAAATGCCACATTGCATCAAGTAAGATGCCACATCAAAAAATAAAAATAAAAATATTCACATTCAAGAAACAAATCAAGTGGAATAAAGTAGTGAACACATTTTTATATATATATATATATATATATATATATATATATATATAAGTTTTAAATCTAAAAGATATGATTCTAAATTCGTTTTCTAATACATAACCAGATATGTTTTCTTAAAAAAATTTCTAAAATTTAGATTTAGAAAATATAACCAAACAAAATAATGTTTTTTATGATTTGATAACGCATATTATTAATATAGTTATAAATAATCGTTAAGAAAAATATAATTATAATGTAACATGTAAAATAATAGAATATACGAACTTGTATCAACTTCTATTGAATTGGCATTGTACGTGGCCAATTGCATTTTTAAAACCCTCTTACACAATCTTAAAGTTGACAATTTTAAATTTTTTGGGATATTTGAGGCATTATCAAAATCCGGCGATAAATTCGTCATCTTCTTTTTTCGAGTGGTAAGTGTACCCAATGTCACTAAGCTTTTTAGGGGTCTCAATTTTTTTAGGCATAAATATTTGATTTCACTAATATTATATATATATTCAGACTCAAGAAAATTAAAACAATGATAGTGAAAAATTATTGTTCCCAAGTAACGAATTTAATTGGCCTGCAGACGGAAAGTAACAAAGCACTAGGTGTGCAAAATAACCGGTAACCGTATTTTAAAACCGTAACAAAAAATTATATGATTTAAAATAACCGTAACCGAATTCTATAGTGATTCCGGTCCTAGATTCTGGTTCCACGCGTAGACCATTTGGATCACGAAGGACCATTACATTGAGATCCTCCCTTATAACATTGGGTATTTATACCATAGAAAAAAGATTAGGAGATTTAAAATAGTAACATTCGGTATTTATGTCGTATAAATGAAAAAGATTGGGATCTTTAAAAGCATATTTTTGTGATATTGTCTAATTATACCATAGAAAGAAGAAAAAAAAAATTGGACCTTACCGTTGGACTTTGATAAATTTTGGGCTCTTATGCCATAAATATTCCTTAAAAAAATTCATAAAATTTTGGTGGTTTTCAATTGTTAGTTTAATTATTAGAGCAAGTAGTTTTCTAATTTATTGTTCCATTTATTGGCCTAGCAATTCATAGAGTATTTGGAGCTCATTAATTCTCTTCATTTATTATATTTTTTACTATCAATATCATTACATATTTGGGCTCTGACGCAAGTTGATCTAATTTAAAAAAAATACTCAGAATTAGAAGGAAATAGAGGGACTTGGAATATATAAATTCGTTACTAACTACCAAGTTCTAATAGAGAATTAAGTAAATGTTGACAACTAAGTGTTGACTCTATTTTATTTTTTTATTTTTCTTATTTTTTGTCGAAGCTGAACTTATTTAGAGTGAAAAAAAAGTACGCATTTGAACGGAATGAGATAAGACGAGCCAACAACACTACATTATACGTGGTTCGGCCTGTTATCGAGGTGCCGACTTAGCAAGGGTTTTTACTATGCCATTCTATAAATACTACATTAGTGAGTATTAGAGTCCCAAACGGAGGGGGATAAAGCTGCAAGAGTGAGATTTGAATCCCGAAAAGTATAAGTTTTGTAACTTCGTGAGGAGTGCACCGCCCCCGAGGTTAGGGAACTGTCATGCCGCATCCCGTCAAATGTCCTCTTTTACGATTAAAACCCATGATTAAAATCCTTTATTTAAAATTAAATATTCATATTTTATACAAAACATTTATATTTCATTGGAATTTTAGTTCTAATCGTAAAACATACAGTTTCTTTTGTTGTGAAGTGACGGGAAAAAAATATAGTGATACCAGTTAACCCCTCAAAATGTTCGTTAGGTATTATTGCCGCTACTTTTTGAAGTTGGGTATATGCCACAGGCTTTTTACAAGAATGACTTTAATTTAGATTTTATTAAAAAACATCCCCTCGAAATCAGATTTCTTAACAGGGGGTATTTAAGGGTATGAATTTGATTCAAAACTCAAATAAGGTCTTTTAGCAATTTATTTTTATATACCACAAACTTTGACGGTAAATTAGATATTTACGTCGCGATTAACTCTTTATTTTATTCGACATTTAATAGGTATCTATACTGAGCTATGATCTTGAAAGTTTTAACCTTAGTCAAATTCTTCCAAAATAAGAGAGTAAAGAATATCTTTTATTGGATTGGATTAGATCAATTTTTTTTCCATTGACTTAAAGCTTAGTCAAATTCTTTTAAAAAGTTCACTTGCTACTCAAACTACCTTGACTACTATCATATCTTAATTGCTTCACGGTTGAATATGAAGTCATAATTGGGCTCGGGTTCATTTCTTGACCCGAACGACACGAGTGAAATGACTTGTCGTTTATGACATGTCGAATCCTTACTCTTGGACCATTTGATCGCATTAATACGATCAAGTTGGATTTCAAATTTAAGATATTTTAAGTTAGTTAAGGTTAATTAGGAGTAAGGTTCGACTTTTCCACGATTATTTTCGATAATCTTCAATTATCTGTCTTGCCGGTAATTATCGGCAAGATGGCCATGCCAATATTTTTTAATTATTTTTGTCAAAAATCGACAAAGTACATCTTGAAAAAATATGGTACTTTTCAAGAAAGTTGCACTTTTTGATGATTTTATTCGAGTATTTACATATGTGAGAGTGTGAAACTATATTTTATTTACGTATGTTTGAGTATGAAATACTTTTATTTTTGGCATTTTAATGTTTTATCAACATTTTAAACTTAGTAAATATATTCTTAAAAATATTTTAGTGATTTTTCATCGATAAGTGTAGATAATCCTCGATAAGTGTTGGTACTATAATCTACAGTGTTTATTAGTTTTCCGTCGATTATTCGGCAAGCAAACGATAAATTCGTAAAAAACGGCAAACGATTTATCGGCAAATTCGGCAAGTTGAACCTTGCTTAGGAGTAATATATATATATATATATATATATATATATATATATACACACACGCTGATTATAAAATATAGATATAAATTAAAAGGTAGTAGATTTAGGAAATTAGGATGAACCCTACTTTGGTGTTGACATAATGGCTGGAATAGTCCATTGTTGGGGGATCTATCTATGTCATTAAATGTGAATTATGTGTCCAATTTTCAAATAATTTATTTCCATGTACGTAACGTAAGCAGACTCATAGCTACCAATTTACTATTTATTATGCAAATATAAAAAAGAAAATCAATTTTTTCTTTAATAATAATTATTTTAATTTTTATGAAATTAGTCGAGTCGAGTGTCATGAAAAAAAAAATGTTATGTATAATGAAATGCTCAATAATATTAATTTAAGTTTCTAATAATTATTTTCGCTATCTATTTTCATCTTTTACATGTCGTATTATATCTCCATCTCCGTTATCCAACACCCTACTATTCTCGCACATCACGTCATTTATTCATGTACTTTTTTTTGAAAGTGGTCATTTATTCATGTACTAACATAATTTCTCACTGTTCTAAAATCTTGATGCAAAAGTTTGTGAGTTTTACAACGATTAACTCCTATATAGAATGTTACATATTTCAATACGTTTGGTCGATGAATTCGTCCTCTCTTCGATCTGTTTCTATTTACGAGAGTCAGGGGTGAACTTCTTCCGTTTCTGGGAGCCGAAAAGAGGGGAATCTCCCAGTCATGACCAACTTTTTGCGTGGAAGGTTCAAGTGCCTTTTATACGCGAGACGGGGATCTACACTTTTACGAGAAGTCGGGAACAGTAGCCGTCAGCCAAGTTTTTGAAATTAAAAGTGATATTTCTTCAGCTTGGGTGTGCGTCACGCCAAAAAGGCATAGAGTTCTTGTCACGTCTCGTCGGGCATCCTCTCTTCCAGGTCGTGCGGTGCAAAATCGAGCCCTACGATGATTCACACAAGTCCTTTTACCAACATAATTTTTTTCTTCATCAACAACGTAAACTTCATATCAAATCTGGTATTTCAAGTGGAAATTGTATTGTTATCAAAGTATCATGAGATACCACGAGTTTCACTATTGATATTAATACAAACATAATACATGTTCAAAGTGCAAATGAATTTGAAGAATTCAAAGCACTCACGCATTCAAGAAACTTGAATATCAACATTCTCATCCCTATACAGTATAATACAGACAACTTATGAGAGTATATCAAAATCAATTCTTATTTCAAGTAAGCTATAAGATATCAAGCTTCGTTCAAGTCTCCTCACTCTTCACAGGTGTCCAGCTATTTGCAGGCAAAGACTTTTTTCGGGCGTGTGCGATGTACCCGACCACATAGCCGACGAAAGCCCCGAGCAGCAGAACACTAGCTCCCTTGACAAGCAAAGGCAACCATTGCTTGGTTTCCGAGCGAGTGAGCTCGTTTTCGACGCTTTTTTCTATGGTACCACCGCCATTGATGACTTCCCCAGAAGCCAGAATCGTCACCTCATCGTGAACCTCTCCATCGTGGTTCCCGACGTAGAAAAGAGTGAGTTTCTCCTTCGTAGCAACTAACCTCGTGTACCCGAATTCGCCTCCACGGAACATCGACCGCTCCGGCTGTGGGAAGACAGGGACATCTGCGTGATCGGGTCTCGGTTCCCAAATGGGCTGCCAGTCTTGCCCCGCCATGCCGATCACAACATGAACCGGACCACTTCCGCAAGTGAAGTTGTTCAGAGGACAGAACCTCTCGTACCGGTGAACATGTCCCCACAATGCAAGACTCACATTATTCTGTACGAGCAGAGGCTCCAAGTTTCTCAACATTCTCTCTCTCAAAGGCGCGTCTCTGACCTCGTTACTCGTCGTGTACATCGGCCGGTGCCCTTGGACCACCACGAACGGGGTTTTGGTCCGGTTGACTGACTCTAGATCGCGCTTGATGAACTCGTATTGTCTGCTTCCTTCGAGGAAGTTGGTCTCGGTGGAGATGTACACGAAATGAACCGTACCCGCGTCGAGCGAGTAGTACAAGTTTCGGGTGGCAGGTGCTTGGTTTCCAGTCAACTCCGAGCTACTCCCGGGCATGTGGAACCTGAGGCTATAGGGCACCCCACACTCGCCACCCCCATCTTTCCCGTAACTGGACAAAGCCCAATCAGGCCGCCAAGGCTGCGTTGGCCAATCGTACTCATGGTTCCCAATGCACACGTGGTACGGAACTCTGGCCGCGATGGGCTGGATCTGATTGAAGAACTCGTCCCATATCCACGCGTAGCCTCTCGCGTAGCTAATATCGCCAATGTGGGACACGAAAGCAGGCTTGTCCCCGAGGACTTCAATGTCTCTGAGGATCCAATTTACGGTGGACACGCTCTCGCCTTGCGTGCGGATGAACGTTCTGTACGGAGTTGCAGCGCCCATGTCGCCGAACATGAACGCCATTGTTTCATCAGAATCGCCTTTGCGTGTTACGAAGCTGTAAACCTCACTCCAACCATCGGAATCACTTCCAACCTGTAAATTTTTTGAAGGTCGACATAATCATCAATGGCTTGCGAGCCAAAACCTCAGACATTTCGAAACAAACATTCTAAAGCACGAGGAAGTATTACCTGATAATAATACTTGACTCCTCTCTTCAGGCCCTTCATGGCCACATCATGGATAAACCCTGGATCCCTCCACCCCACGCTCTCGTTCGCCGGCGCGTCGCACATGTGTGTTATCTCGTACCTCTCGGCACTCGCCACCTCCACGCGCTCCAACGCGCCTTCCACCTCGCCAAACCTCACGCGCCGCTCCCCTCCGTCCGAAGCCACGAACATCACCCTCATCTCGTCCTCTCGCTCCGTGTACGCGAGGTGGACCTGTTCCGGGCCGCGACCCGGCTCGAACCCGACCCGCTCCGACTCCGCCAGCAAGTGCCTCGTCCCCGGCAACGGGTTCCGGTCGTGGTCGTGCCGCTTCGGATTGATCTCCGAATCGGTCCACCGAAATACTCGAAACACGTACCCGGATCGGAGGTTGACCAAAGGAAACGATAGTTGACCAGACCCCGACTGCCATGACCCGGAAGATGATAGGAACTCGTAGCCGATGAAGTCGTCGTGCGCTGACTCCGGGGGAGAGTAGATTCCGACCCAGTCGAGGTTCGAGGGGTCGGAAATTCCTGACCACTGGATCAAGATGGAATCGCCTGATCTGCGGAGAGTGGTGGTGTTGAGAGAGATGGTGACTTTCTGCTCGCTCAGAGCGAAGAGGAAGAAGAAGAAAGAGATGAAAATGGTGAGGGTGGTCATGGTTGGGTTGGGACTTGGGAGGAGGAAGAAGGACCAGACCACCGTGGTTAGCCGTGAACAAAATGATCGAGCCGTGGAATTTCCGATCTGGTTGAGCTCGATCCCATTCCCAAGTCCCAACCAACCCAGTGGACCCCGCCCACCAACGGGAATAGGTTTTAGGTAAGCGGCAAAAGTACTCCATGTTTACATGATTGTGGGAAAACTTCCTAAAATTATTATATAGTAGTGGCGGAAGTTTCTAATCTTTTATCTCAGCAATTTTCTTAATATTCGTATAATAGAGGCAAAACAATAAAATAAAAAAAGTCTGCGGCGAAAGTTTTCAATGTCATTATTTTTTCTTTCTCGTTAAATTCCATTCGTATTATTAAGACAAAGAAGGTTAAAATCGGCATAAATAATTAGTGTTTTTACTTTTACATTAATAATAATTTAGTACCAAATTAATTTAGTTTAGAACTACAATAGAACCTCTATAAATTAATATTGTTGGGACTGACAAAAAATATTTTTTATCAGATTATTAATTAACATATAAATTAATAATTTATTAATTTATACATTAATGAAGAAAAAATTTATTAATCAACTATAATTATATAAATATCTTTATTAAACAAATTATTTCAATTTATTATATCGAGAATATTAAAGTATCATTATTAAGAATATCATGAGAGATTATTATGATTTAAAAAGATTTTATTAGACTAGGAATGTCGAAATATTAAAGAGGCCAATGATATTAATGAGGAATGACAATAGCTTCTTAAGTAGTGATAATTAAAGGTATAATAATTATAATCATATTTTAAGAAGACTACATGATTAGTCATGTAATTTTATCTATATTCAAAGTGATTTCATAGTTAATACAATCATAGTTAGGCCCGAGTCGGGACCGTACAAAAATATTATTTAATCGCGACTATTAATTTATAGAGGTTCTATTGTATATTGAAAATATGAAGTACTTATGTCGATTTTTATGTTTTTGCTAACAATTTGACTGGTACGTAATAAGGAAGAATTTTTTTTTTTTATATAATATTGAAAACATTCACCGATGAAGAAAAATAAAATAGATACTTTACCTGTGGAAACATATTATTAACTTTGCAACTGTTATGTGAAAATATTGAGTTTATTAGCTGGAGGAAAAAAAAAACTTTGAACTTTCAATAGTATTATGTAAAATATTAGGTGTTTTCGCTAATATAACCCTTTTAGGAGGTGTAACAATAATTATGAAGTAAAAATAAAATAATATTCATTTGAAGTCACACCTCCTAACTAATATTCTAAATACTATTGTTGATCGACAAATCCGACTAACTATTTTCGCCAATGTGGCAAGTGAAAGGCCCTAAAAATGATCAAGGAGCACATTCCATTTACGGGGTGCCCTCGCTCCCCAAATGGCCGTGATGTCTCCGCATTCTCCAAGAAAGAATTTTCATGTATAACGCTAATCGTACACATGGAGATGATCAAAATAATATGCTGATTAATGGATTAGTATTTGTCATTATCTTAACTCTAGGGTGGGAGTTACGAATTTGTAATGGAATAACGAGAATGAAAATTCAAATTTAAAAAACTGGCACTATAAGTACAACTTATTATAATGGACGAAATTGATTCAAAAGACTCACTTTAGGACCAACTTTACGGATAAGGATTCTCAATGCTTTTGACGAAGTGAAAAGAAGAAGAAAGGAGTACTTCGAAAGGGTTGGGTTGGGCTGAATACGGCCCGAGCCGAAAGAAGATTAAAAAAACACGAAACATCCGGGTGAGAGAGAGAGAAAAATTTGTACACAAAAACACCTTTATACATTTTGAAACTCTAAACCGGAGAGAGAATCTTCATTTTTCTCAGCATATAGTGTTAATCATGTGGCGTAATAAGCACCACATTTCCGGTTATTGACCCACCTAAAATTACTGTATCTCCATTAGCAGAACCCTTCACAATTATCTTATTTTCGATTAACAAGAGAACGAAACAAAAATATTTATATAAATTTGGTCAATTATTTAGCTGTCGTTTGTTAAGTTATAAATACTATAACTAACCGAAACACTAAATCTTAATTAGTTAAAGTCCTATATTTAATTATATATAGCTGTTTAATTTAATTACGAAATTAATTGAGTCAAAAACAGGAAAACATTTCCATTAGGCAAACATACCTTCCTCTGTTTCTACTTTCAAGAGTAAGGATCAGTTCAGAATGACAACTAGCATCCCGAATGAAACTATCAAAGCCCAAATATAAAGTCTAAATATTAAATAGAGAAATTTGTTTTTATTTTTTCTACCACCTATTTTATTTCTATGAATTATATCATTTTTTTTTTCTAAAGCCAATCCAAAAAAAATACAATTTTTATTATATTTATAATTTGGGTAAACTCCGGCTAATGTACCCAATGTTTGATAGATTTTGGATTATGTATCCAATGTTTATTTTCAACGGCTAATGTACCCAAACTTTATTCCGTTAGATTTTTTCATGTTTCCGTTACTTTACCGTCAACGAGTGATAATGTAAAGTTTTTATTTTATTTTTGGCATAACTCACTCATTTTTTATCCAAAATTTATGCACGACCTATGGTTGGAAAGATAAGAGATATACCTACAACTTTTATGTTGTAAGTTTTGTAAAAATAAAGTTCAAAAAATACAAAATTTCAATTACTGTGTAAAACTGGACATTAGTGTAATGCAAAATATTTGTTTCCAGCAAATTTTAATATACTTAATGACTTTTTTTTATGAAACATAAAACTTCAAAGTTGTAGATAAATCTTTTATCTTTCCAGCGGTAGTTTGTTTATAAATTTTGGACAATAAATGAGTGAGTTATGCCAAAAATATGAAAACTTTTTGCACATCACATTTTTCATATTTTTGGCATAACTCACTCATTTATTGTCCAAAATTTATAAATAAACTACCGTTGGAAAGATAAAAGATTTATCTACAACTTTTAAGTTTTATGTTTCATCATAAAAAGTCATTAGGTATATTAAAATTTGCTCGAAACAAATATTTTACGTTACACTAATGTCCAATTTTACATTGTAATTGAAATTTTGTATTTTTTTGAGCTTTTGTTTACAAAACTTAAAACACAAAAATTGTGGATCTATCTCTTATATTTCCAACCATAGGTCGTGCATAAATATTAGACAAAAAATGAGTGAGTTATGCCAAAAATAAAAAAAAATTGTACGTAATCACTCACTGACGGTCAAGTGACCGAAATACGAAAAAATCTAACAGAATAAAGTTTGGGTACATTAGCCGTCGAAAATAAACATTGGGTACATAATCCAAAATCTATCAAACATTGGGTACATTAGCCGGAATTTACCCTTATAATTTTAATTAACTTCGTAAAAAAATTCAATCCAAAAAATTGACGATTAATGAAAATATTTGGTATCTTTTCGAAAACATGTGTTATATTTTGTAAAAATAAAATTGAAGGTTATATAAAATAAAATAATAAAATTATAAATAATAGGCAATTTTTAGTTTTTGAAAAATTAAAATTAACTAGAGGGAATTTTACTTTGAAATTTATATTTTAATGAATAAAGAGTGTATTTCTAGCAAAATTAAGCATAGAAACAAAATCGTGTAATAGCATAACAAATCAGCTCCAAACATTACATATGGTAGTTGAATATTAATATTAATATTAAGAATCAATCCTTACCATAAATCCATGACTTATCATCGAGAAAAAAAAAAAAAAAAAAAAACTTATGAGTTGCATACATATTTGAGTTTGAGTATATTGAATTAATATTATATATTATATTATATGTCATGATTTGACTTGTGGTTTAATTATCCTACAACATATTCGTGACACTTCCGAATTTAATTTCGAGCGAAATTTTCAAGTACATTTGCGGACCACTGAATGCCATATTTTGTGACCGATTGTACTCGATCATAAAACCAAACCTCTCTCACTCTCTCTCTCATATGTTCGTTCATGTGTCTCTCGCTTTGCATTAATACTCTCCCCCTTTTCTACCTCCAAACCAAAACCCTCTCCCATATTTTCCCTCAACACCTCTCTCCGATACGACAATGAAGAAGAGCTCTCTCTCTTCGCGCAACGCCTGTCGTTTCCTTCTCGCCTTCCTCTTCGTCGTCTCCTCCGCTGCACCTTGCCTCTCTCGCCCCACGAGAAGAAACCTCCTCGCTCACCACGATCCTTGCAAGTCCTTCTCCCACGAGAAGCCACGCGCTCTGTGCGAGCATCTCCGCCGCAGCGTCACGTCCCACACGCAGCCGTTGCCACCTCCGCCGGAGATTGACCCGATATACGGGGTCGACAAGAGGCTCGTACCGTCCGGGCCAAACCCTCTCCACAACTAACGATCAAGAAGCTAGAAGAAGAAGAAGAGCAAGAAGATTCCGCTCCGTATATTATGGTATATTACGAATATCGTGCATATATGTGTCGGTGATTATCTGTGCGATCGACGACATTGCTGTTTGTGTCGTTTCTTGGTGAATAACATTCCTTAAGTAGTGATCCGATGAAGAGAGGTTCGGAGTTTCTTGGCGATCAAGACTCAAGAACGCTTTGAAAAGAGTCCAACTTCGAGAGGGAGATAGATACAGCTTTATATATAAATATATAGTATTAGTAGTGATTCATCCCTATTTCCATGCTTGTTTTTTGGGTCACAAATTCAAAGGGGGACATTTTTGTCATAACTCATCACCGATCATGTGAAGAGTTTGGTTTCTTTTTTTGCTTCTGTGCAAAAAAACAAGCATGGAAATGGGATTCACCGTTTTCGTCTTTACTTTTTTTTTTTTTTGAATTAATTAATTGTAATTTTGAGTGAATGTGTTGAGGAGGTAATTCAATCAAAGGAAGCCCATGAGTTTCATAATTTTTTTAGAGCAGTTAATGTGATGCAAGAATATTCAATGGCTTTGGCTTAGAAGGGGACAAAGTAGACTTTTCCCGCTCGATAATCGACCATATCTTCTATTCTATGTATCAAATTTAAATATATTTGTATAAGATGTTGTGAAGTTCGAACACTAGAAAAAATTAAGCTGTTGCGAGTAGTACTATTTATTTACCGCTACTTGATATGTAATTACCATTTTGGGCTCCAATGTGTTGAAAAGGGATTCCTATATTTATGTTTGTAATTACTTCATTAAACGGACGATCTTGATGAATCAATGTATAAACTTTTTGTCCCCTTCGTGAATTAATTTGCTGTTGATTTGCACGTATCAATTGATTTATTAAACCGTGTTCAATTAATTAAATTAAGTTTTCCACGCCCGCCATAAAATTGCGATTTAAATACGAGATGACTTATGAAAAGGAAATAGCTTCTTCATCCATCTATATATTTATATATATATATATATATATCCAATGCATTTTAAACTTCACAAGAAGCAGTAATAATTAATTGTTTTTTGGTAATTTTTAAGGAGGCAAAAACAACAATTATATCTCAAGTTTCATTTAAAGTGACCGAAGTACCCAATAATTTTACGATAAATTTTAGTTTACTCTCAAATAATTTTGTCTTAATAATCAAAATTTTAGTACTTTTTTTTTATTATCCCATTTTTTATATACCCTTGGGCTTCACTTAACCGCCAATCCCTGACTCTGCCACTGGCACAAGAAATTTCAGTTAATTTATATGATCGGCAAAATGCACATTTTCAACGACAGTGACAAAACAAAGACGGAAAACACACCCTACACTTTTGATTACTTTGGTGTTTACAAAAGAAATTTGAGTAGTGACCACTTTCTTTACTTAAATTTAAATACATTAACCGTTATTATTATATTTGTAACTATAAAGTCTCTTAAACATTAATGAATCATGTATACCAATTTTAAACATTGTAAAAGCATTAGTGAAAAGAAAAGAAAAAAGACGAACTCAAAATTACCAATTTATCATAAGGTAAACAATAAAGGGAAATTATGGAATGTGATTAGGGCAGGAAAATAACGATTAATCTAAAAGAAATAGGGTAAATTCCGGCTAATGTACCCAATGTTTGATAGATTTTGGATTATGTATCCAATGTTTATTTTCAACGGCTAATGTACCTAAACTTTATTCCGTTAGATTTTTTCATGTTTCCGTTACTTTACCGTCAACGAGTGATTATGTAAAGTTTTTTTATTTTTGGCATAACTCACTCATTTTTTGTCCAAAATTTATGCACGACCTATGGTTGGAAAGATAAGAGATAGACCTACAACTTTTATGTTGTAAGTTTTGTAAAAATAAAGTTCAAAAAATACAAAATTTCAATTACTATACTGGACGTTAGTGTAATGCAAAGTATTTGTTTCTAGCAAATTTTAATATACTTAATGACTTTTTCTTATGAAACATAAAACTTAAAAGTTGTAGATAAATCTTTTATCTTTCCAACGGTAATTTGTTTATAAATTTTGGACAATAAATGAGTGATTTATGCTAAAAATATAAAAACTTTTTGCACATCACTCAAGTTTCACTCACTCATTTCACTCAAATTTCCTTATAATTTTACGCGTTTGTGTTCAGAAACATTTTCACTCACTCATTTCACAGAAATAACTCGACTGAGTTCGCAACTCATTCATTTATGGTTTCATTTTCGGCGAGATCTCCACAGATCTAACCGCCTCTGCATCGAGATCCCCGTAACAATGGCGCTTCGCTCTCCGTCCCCGTGCCTCGCCTTTTGCCTCCTCTTCCTCGCGCTGCCTCTCCTCCTCTCTGCCAAGACTCTCAAGCGCGACGGTCCGTCTCTTCAGATCTGCACTCTCTAGCTTTCTTCTTCTTCTGGTTTTCTGATTCTAGGGTTTCTGTTTTGGCGGTGGACAGTGAAGGCTCTGAACGAGATTAAGGCGTCTCTTGGCTGGAGAGTGGTGTACGCCTGGGTCGGCGACGATCCTTGCGGCGACGGAGATCTTCCGCCGTGGTCCGGTGTCACGTGCTCCACCCAGGGCGATTACCGAGTCGTCACTGAGTTGTAAGCTCGAGTTACTCTCTCGTTTGGATTTTTGCCTGAGAATTGGATTGATTGCGTGATTTCTTGCAGGGAAGTCTATGCCGTGTCGATCGTTGGACCTTTTCCCACTGCTGTCACCAATCTCTTGGATCTCACTAGACTGTAAGCCTACAATTCATTCTTCTACTTGCCTAGTCGAATTCAGCTGGAGATCTTGCTTATACAGTTTCTAGCTTTGCCAACTTGTATGTCAGAATAAATCCAATGCTCGTGTTTGTCTTCTAAGAAACTGAGGGATCTGAGTTGTTTTGTGACAGAGATCTCCATAACAACAAGTTGACAGGGCCTATTCCTCCTCAAATCGGACGATTGAAGCGTCTTAAGATACTGTACTGCTCTTCGCTTCTTCTTCTTCTTTTTAAGAAATTAGAACCCTTTTTTTATTGCTTGATCATGATTTCTTACATTTATATATTTGTATCAGTAATTTGAGGTGGAATAAGCTGCAAGACGTGATTCCGCCCGAGATCGGTGAACTGAAGAGTTTAACACATTTGTGAGTAACCTGGTTTCATCGTGGTGGTATTAACTATTTAGTTATCGATATCTTTATCAAATACCTGCTTATGTTTAAGTGCTGTTTCAAATAAACTTGTTCAGATATTTGAGCTTCAATAACTTCAAGGGTGAAATTCCTAAGGAGCTTGCTAACCTCCCGGAGCTTCGCTATCTATATCTCCATGAAAATCGCTTGGTTGGGCGGATTCCGCAGGAACTGGGAACACTACCAAGGCTGCAACACTTGTAACAACTATTTTTTATACAGAATGCCCTTGACTTTCTCCGTGCCTGTATATTAAAGTTTCTCACTTTAGAGCCTCTGACTTGATAGGGATGTTGGTAACAATCATCTGGTGGGCACAATAAGAGAACTTATACGCATCGAGGGTTGTTTCCCAGCTCTTCGTAACATGTACGTTATTCTTAGTGCTTCCAAATTTTCAATTCTAGCATTAATTTATTTTCCGTTTACTCGTTTAGGAATTTACATGCAAACGATACATGACGTCTACTGATTGTCTCTATAAATGTGATATACAGTTACTTGAACAACAACTACTTTACTGGAGGAATTCCATCGCAGCTTTCAAACTTGAACAACTTGGAAATTCTGTAAGCTTTCTGTCCTCTCTTGCTTCTATAGAATCGAAAACTCGCGTATTCCTCTTATTTTTTAGATATTGTTTTTCTTATCTAATTGAAGTTGAACTTATTGCTTATTTGCCACAGGTACCTTTCCTACAATAAAATGTCAGGAATAATTCCATCTGAGATTGCTCGTATTCCTAAATTGACCTACCTGTAAGTTTCTTTCTGCTTAAGTGATTAAGTCCTCTAAGTAAGAATCTTCAACAGATAATTACTTTGTCAGATTTGTGTGTAGTTGAGTTGAACTGCTAAGTCGTGAGGTAAAAAAGAGATACAGCCTTACAGGTGTAACATAATTAGAATGATTAGGGATATTTGTTATTTAGGTTATTTAAATTATGCTTCGGAATATTTTTATTCTCTCTAAAAAGAGGAGAGATTAGGCTTGGTGAGGATTGACAATGCTCCCGTTCCGAGATTGAATCTGGGATGTAAGAAAACGATCCAAAAGTGATGTAAATTTCATTAATTTGGTTTAGGTACTTGGATCACAATCAGTTTACAGGGAGGATTCCTGATGCCTTCTACAAACACCCTTTCTTGAAGGAAATGTGAGTTGATAAGATCACAATTTACCACTATTTTCTGTGGATTGAAAAATTAATTACTGAATATTTGTTGTAGGTACATTGAAGGGAACTCGTTCCGTTCAGGCGTAAAACCCATCGGCCTCCACAAAGTTCTTGAGCTCACCGACATGGATTTTCTAGTTTAGGTATCGGTATCTGCCTATTTTTGGGTGCATGGAAATCGAGTGGGGCAGTTAATTTTATCAAAGAAATGTAGAAATTAACTCTCCAGTTCATATATTAATGAAGTAATTTGTAAGGGTTTCCTATTGAGGATAGATAATGCATATGTATATTTATATAGGAATTCTTCAAAAATTGATTGGTTAATGTCGAGATCAAATGATCCCACAATATTGTAATGCTTGGTTTTTTATACTATAAATGAATATTTCTTTTTCTTTTCATTTTTTTAGATGGCATGAAAGCTGGAATCAATCATTTGAGCAAGTCTTATTGAGATGAATGCTTGTTAATCTTCCATAAAACACGACCAATGTCGTCCGTCGTTTCCCCTGCTACGAACTCGTGAACTGTTCCATTGATCTCGACGGAGCTGCATCCAGGCACCTTCTCGACTCCCCTCTTCTTCATCACGCTCCTCACTCTTCCCGCTTCGCCCCCTTTCCCAGCCCAAGCATACAAATTCGAGAGCAGCACGTAAAACCCGCTCTCTCCACCGCACCGAGAGAGCTTCTCCCACGCATGCTCGGCCACATCGGCCTGCCCATGTTTGAAGCAAGCACTCAGAAATGCCCTCCAAGCCACCTCTTCTTCGCTGCCTTGGGTTGTGATCCTTTCCATCATTTCTTTCGCTTCGTCAAACAACCCTGCTCGGCTGAGAAGGTCGACCATACATCCGTAGTGTTCGCTCTTGGGTTCGATCTTGTGAACTCTACTCATTTTCTCCAACACCTTCATACCTTCGTACGCCATTCCCGAATAGCTACAGGCAGTGAGAACAACAATGAAAGTAATGTCGTCTGGCCGAATGCCACTCTTCTCCATCTCCCAAAAGAGCTCGAGAGCAGCTTCTCCGTCTCCATGTGTCGCCAACGCGGAGATCATGCAATTCCAGCAAATAGTGTCCTTGTTCGGCGTCTCGCTGAAAATCCCCTTAGCCAGATCCAAATTCCCACACTTGGCGTACATATCAATGAGAGCGGTGGCCAATCTCACGCTCACCGCCGATCCGACACGTTCCAACTGCCCGTGGACCCAAATCCCGACCTCCAAATCTCCCAAATGAGCGCAAGCGCAGAGAACACTCACAAACATGGCCTCGTCGGGCTCAACTCCCGTCGACTGAATCGAGCGAAACAAACAAAGAGCTTCCTTGAAACAGCCGTTCCGAATGTACCCACAAAGCATCGCTCCCCAAACCGCTCGGTCCTTCACCGGCGCCACATCAAAGAACAACCTCGCCTCCTCAACCTCGCACGCATTCCCATACCCGGAGATCATGACCGTCCACGACACAGCGCTTAGGCTCGGCATTTCATCAAACACGTGCCGCGCAGCTTCCATATCTCGAAGCTCCGCGTACATCGCCATCAGAGAATTGGCCACAAAGATATCACTCTCAAGGCCCAGTTTGGAGGCGTGGCCGTGAAGCAAGAGGCCAAGCAGAGGGCTGTGCAGCCTAGCGCAGGCCTTGAGGACATAAGGAAGAGTGTAGTTATCGGGGAGCACGGCGCCGCCTCTCAGCAGCTCCCGGTACCAGTGCAGGGCCTGGGCGAGGCGGTGGCGGAGCAGGCAGGCCTTGAGGAGGGTGTTCCAGGCGCAAATGGTGGGGTCGGGAATGTGTCGGAAGAGGCGGGAAGCGTAAGAGAGGCTTCCGGTGCGAGGGTGGGAGCAGAAAGCGAGGATCCGGGTGAGAGCGGAGGCGTGGGAGGCGAGGCCCGTGGTGAGAGCCAAGGCGTGGGCTTGCTTCACGTGCTCCATGCTCTTGCATTTCTCCACCGCACGCAGCCATCTCCGACCGCCTGCAATGGCTGACATCAAACTTCACCACGTTGCATCACTCCAACCAAAGAAAACAACAAACCACGAATTGGTATGGTCGGACAAAAAAAAAAAAGTACCCAAGTTGTTTGGAGTGGACGGGCACAGAGCAAATTTGGAAAAATTACGTCAGGTCAAACTTACCTAAGTTTTTTTTTTTTTTTCATCTAGAGATCTTATTCTTTTTTTTATTTAGTTTTTTTTACTATTTTCGATAATAATTAATCATAAATAAACTAAACGATTAAATTCACGAACATCAAAATAAACTTGAATATAAATATAGATTCTTCGAACACTAACAACGCAAATTTTTTCTTCTCCTCTCACTTTCTATCGAATTCTCAGTTCTTCTCTTTAATAGCATCGCGATTTGCGTTGTTGGCGTTATCTCTAGCGAAAATAGTAAAAAAATAGCGAAAATAGTAAAAAAAAATACAACACATAAGGGGATGAGGTCTACTAATCTGCAAAAAATTAATTTGAATTTTTTTTATCACAGTTTTTTATTTTTTAATTGACTCAATGTTGCCCCATTCTTAAATAAGTTTGGTACATTGGCCACCAATAACGTTTTGGTAACTATTACTTTTTAGTGGAGTTGAACAGCTCTCGTAGCTCAGTTGGTTAGAGCACCCGTTTAGTAAGCGGGAGGTCTTGAGTTCAACTCTCAACGAGAGCATCCTTTCGCATTTTTAATTGAAACTCTCTTTTTGTGGTCTGGTCTGATGCTTGATTAGTTTAGTTGCAAAGACAAAGATAGTGGCGAGCACAAAGAGAATGATGCACTTAATTAACTTTCTTGCCCTATAAATCTCGAATATTCAACGAACACACACATCAAATTCAGATTGAAAATGAAGATGGAAATAGCAGTAGTGTGTTGCCTTGTCCTTGTTCTTGTTCATGGTTGTTTGGGTGATGTTGTGAGTGTGACGATCAGAGGAGAGGGTTCGATAGCATCAACAGACGATAACTATATCTGTGCAACTCTGGATTGGTGGCCCAAACAGAAGTGTGATTATCATCAGTGTCCATGGGGAAATACCAGCATTCTCAATATGGTACTTTAATCTTTTTCTGTTTTCCTTATTCATATATCTTATCTTGCATTGCATTCAAATTAAGTGCTCACATTGTGTTTTGATAGAATCTGACGAACAAGATACTCATCAATGCTATCAAAGGTGAGACTTTCACATGCTTATTTTTTGCACCCATTAGCTTGCTATTATCGTCGGGCCATTTGTATCCTAAAAGAAAGGTTCAAGAAACCCTTATCGATGAGTATCGACGGGTTTATTTTTATAAGGTTTACCGACAAATAGTTATAAAATTATATTTACATTATGTTAGTATATATTACACACCGATATCCCTTTTATATAATGTATAATATTCCATAATTTATTCATATATACATAATATCAACCCCAATATAGTAATATGATAAATATTTTTTTTATATTATTGGTAAATCCTTTTGTATAAATAAATTATGGGTAATCCTTTAATATTTTATAAATTTTGTTAAAGAAACATCGGTTTCTCAAAGATTTTTCTACTTTATTGTCGATTTTTGGTAAACGATTGATAAATCACCGATAACCGAGAAAACAATAGAGATTAATAGTGTTTTTCTTATCGATAGGTTTTAATAGCGATAAACATGAATAACTTAAACCTTGATCCGAACTATGCAGTATTCAATTTAAATATATTTATAAATTTCTTAAAAGTTTTTGATCACTTTGCTGAATCTGTTTCTGCATTTTGCTCAAACAGCCTTCGGTCCAATGAGGATCAGAGTTGGAGGTTCGCTGCAAGATTCGGTAGTTTACGATGTTGGAAACGGAAGCGCGAATTGCCCTGAATTCAAACCCGACAAGAACGGTCTGTTCGGATTCAGCAACGGTTGCCTTCCTCGCAAGAAATGGGACGAACTCAATCACTTGTTTAACCAAACGGGGTATATATATACATTTGTAAAAGCTGTTGACATTGGTTAAGCCTTTAGCTTCACACTTTGTTTTGGCTATAGAGCATTGGTGACATTTGGGCTGAACGCTCTCAACGGTAAGAATCCCCCTCAGCAAGGCATCTCATGGGTCGGGCCATGGAACTCCCGGAACGCACGAGACTTCATGAAGTACAACGTGGAAAACGGCTACAAGATCGACTCTTACGAGTTAGGTAAACATGTCTTTTCATGACGGTCAATCGCGTATTCCGGAAAGTGCTTTAATCAACTGATATTGCCAGGGAACGAACTGTGCGGAACCGGCATATCTGCTCAGCTAGACAGCGTGGAATACGCGCACGATATAACTTCTCTGAAGAATCTGGTGAACGAGCTCTACTCGAACGCCTCAACGAAGCCAAAGGTGTTAGGCCCTGCCGGATTTTATGAGCAAAGCTGGTTTGATAGCTTCTTACGGAACGTCGGACCAAATGTGGTAGACGCCGTAACTCACCACATCTACAATCTCGGTTCAGGTAAGTTTGGAAGTTTGTTTGGTTTTTCGGTTATTTGCACAAATACCCCTCAAGCTTAGTTCCTTTAGTTTATAACAAAATGAGCTTCATCGGATAATCTTAAGGGGATTTATGTTTCTAATTCATTCGTCACAATGTGACATTTCAGGACATGATCACAGTCTACTGAAGAGGATTCGCAGCCCGTCTTACCTGGACAGGATTTCTCGAACGTTCGAAAACGTGCTGAGGTCTGTGGAAAAGGCTGCTCCAGCGGCAGGGGTCTGGGTGGGAGAAGGTGGCGGAGCTTACAACAGCGGCGGCACAACCGTGCAGGACAGATTTGCTGGTGGCTTTTGGTTAGACATTTTCTGCTAACGATTTTTTTGTTTGTTTCGAAACTGATCTTCTGAAAAGTTTAATCTAAAATGAGACCTCTCTTTGGCGACGTAAAAAAGGTATTTGGACCAGCTGGGCATGGCATCGAGCTTAAACCACAAGGTGTATTGCAGACAAGCGCTGATCGGAGGGAACTACGGTTTGCTTAATACAACAAACTTCGTTCCGAATCCAGACTACTACGGGTTAGAATAATCATGAGCTTTGAAAGCCTACCTCTTTGATCCTTCAAACTCAAACCATTTGATTTACTCCGTCAGAGCGCTTCTCTGGCATCGGCTGATGGGGAAGGAGGTACTCTCCACGAGTCACAACGGATCGCCCCATTTACGAGCTTACGCTCATTGCTCACGGAATAAGGTAGGCTTGTTTCTTAAGCATCTCTCGTTCATGTCTCCATTTAACAATTCTGATTTTGCAGCCCGATGTCACGCTGCTCTTGATCAACCTGTCCAATTCCACGGCCTTTAATGTCTCCATCGGCGACGGTCTCAGTCTGAGGAGAAAGACACTTCAGAGCAGATCACAAAGAGAAGAATACCATTTGACGGCGAAAGAGGGTGACATTCAAAGTAATGTGGTCCTATTGAATGGAACTCCATTACAGTTGACCAACGAGTCGGACATACCCGAAATGGAGCCTATCGTAGTTGATTCGTCCTCGGATATCAGAGTCGCACCGGATTCCTTCGTCTTTGTAGTCCTCAAGGGCATATCAGCTCGTGCGTGCACTTAGACCGAGATTTATTAGTGACAAACCTTTTCTTTTTGTGTGCTTTGAAATACGTACCATTAAAAAAATGGTATTCCTGTTCTTTTCTTGTTTTCTGTTTATGAAAGAATCACGGAAAAGTTTTAATTTTCCGCAACTTCAATGCCTTGCTATGAAGCAATAAAATACATTTGAATCTCTTGCCTTTTACCTACAAGCTAAATAGATTCCATTGATGAATTGAGGTAAAGGGAAAAGAATGAATACATTTCTTCTGAAGCAAGGAACTTTAACATGCAAAGCAATACTAAATTGCTTTCCAATTATACCCTTAATAAATAATCAGCCTTTAAAAAAGAGCCTCTTAACGTTAGCCTTCCACTTCAAAGCATGGGAATGTTTGAGGCAAACAATGGATAACCTGTATAGGCAAACAAGGTACTCAACATATCTTCTCTTAAACCACAGATGTGCAGGCTTATTTATGACTGAATTACCCGGTTTCTTCTATCTCTAGGCTTCGGTTTTCAGGCATCGAACAAGAAGACCCCAAAACCAGCAAGAAAACCGTCTCTTTCAAAGGTAGAATTCATTCTTCTAGACAGAGCGTAAATGTGTTGGGAAAAAATAAAATTGAGTGGTTAGTGTTTCAGAGGGAAAAAAGGATCAGAATTGGGTGCAGAGAAGGCTGTCACGGCAGATGAGTCAAGAAAGCGACATGGAGGAGCAAGCAATAGCTGTGGCAGCGGCTGCATACGCTATTAGCTCTCTACCGAATCAGACAAAGGCGAAAGACGAGCGCAAAATCGGCACGGTGAGCATCAAGAGCAAGAAAGAAGACACGGCAATATTGATTCCTGAACACACCGGTAGATTGTCGAGAAAAGCCTCTGGTGAGCTTCTTTCGTAACACGCATAAGCTTCGCTTTCGTTCTCAAACGTGATCAAGAAGCTATTTTCTTCCAGCAGGAGAAATCACAAGAGAATTGGACAGAAAGGTGCAACCTGATACAAATAAACCCGAGAAAGCTTCGTGGTCTCATGAAAAGCAACTCGCTGGCAGTTTCAAGCCTGGAAATGGAGCGACGAAGCCTGAAATGCCCAGAAGTTTGACATCAAAAGTACCGAACGCACCGCAGGTAGCTGAAACAAAATGTCAGAGCTCGACGAGGGCCGGGGTTGGGAAATCACAAGCAGATATCTGGGAAGAAACCGAGTTGGCTAAAATCACACAAAGGTAAAATCCAGCTTGTGCTTTTGGATTTTGAATAACACTTCTAAAACAAAGCTTCGAGATTCTAAATTTGTCGAAAAGGCAGCTCAATTTTAGTGCAGGTTTCTCTAGTTTTATAAATTTACAGTAAGTTTTCCCGTGATCACTAAAAACTTTGACGATTTCTGATAAATTTCTAATTAATGCCACGCCTGCCTTAGCGCCAATATACTAAATAAATGGATTAAAATTTAACAAAAACTAGGCAAATATTTATGATAAGATTATATTCGCAGGTACGAGGAACAAAAGACGACCATACTTTCGTGGGAGGACAAGAACAAGACTAAGGCCAAACGCCGACTGAATAAAGCCGAGGTTTTGCGAAATTCGGATATCATAACGCAAATTAACTTACCAGTACTAAACATAACATAGTTACTTGACGGTTGCAGAGAGAAGTGGAGAGTAAAAGGGCGCGCGCTATCGAGAAATTCCGGAAAAGTATTCAAAGCATTGATCACGTGGTGGGGGGAGCAAAGGCGAAGGCGGCAGAGAGGAAGAGGAGGGAAGAGTCGAAGGCCAAAGAGAAGGCGCATACAATCAGACGAACCGGCAGAGTTCCAACCACTTGTTTCTGCTTCTGAATGTAAAATCTGCCGTGTTTGTGACACAAATTAAACACTGTAAATGAATAATTAAGTTGATGGATCTGTATTACAACATTATTAATCTCTTATCCTAATCCGATCGATCGATCGATCAGACAGAGTGTTAATCAAACAGAACACCCGAAAATCAAATCATAACAAGGTTTTAGTTTACCTTGTAATATCATGTCGCTATCTCACTAATGGCACGTGCCACGTGGTGACGAGTAACGACAAAGCATATTGTTGGAGAGAGAGAGCAACTGCTGTGCCTGGTTAGTTGATCTTTTTTATTAATACTACTCGACTTGGACTGGCTAAATTAAGTTATTGTTTGGGAGAAAATAAATATTAGTTATATTTATGTAATGTTGTCCTCAATTTTCTTTTTTCTTTTCTTTTTTACGTTAAGTTCACACTTAGAATTGTTTAAATCAAATTACTCTATAAATGCATTCTAAATTGCAAATGTCATTGAACTTTTCTATTACTTAATAGTTTTTTTTTTTTAACTTACATATGTCAAAACAATATATAAATAAATGGAAATTTCGTAAAATAACCCTAACTACACCACAAATTCTATTACTAACCCCTAAGTTTTCATAATTCAAATTTCATGTACTAAAATACCCTTAAGTTGTCCATTTTTCATGACGCAATATGTCTATTTTTCAAGACGCGATATGTTCATTTTGCTGGGGAATTTAGGTACATGAAATTTGAAAAGGTTATTTTGATAATGATGAAAACTTGAGGGTTAGTAATAAAATTTGTGGTGTATTAAGGGTTATTTTATGAAGTTTTCCTAAATAAATGAATATTATATAACCCTATATACTACAATACCGGTTGTTTTAAGTATTTAACCGGTCTAAAAACAACAAAAACAAAAAACATATGACCTAGACATCATTCCAAGAAAAACTACCACTTAGATCTGAACATCATTTCGCAGTACTATGTGATGCCTAGACAAAGAAACAACACAAAATATGTCCATATATTTTTCTACGCGTCTAATAATTAATTAAAGCCTTCTTTTTTAACCATTTCATAAAACAGGAACGAAACATAATTACATTGGAATTACAGAGATTCGAAGAGTACAAGCACTAGATCAAAGGGAAATTAATTATTAGCTTGTAACCACATACATAATAATAAGATCACAAGTCACGTAATATTATTAATCACGCATTAATCATCAAGGACACCCACACAAACCATCACTTGCCCATGAAGCCTTGGGCCATCTTCAGGTAGTCCCCGGCGCCGCCGCCATCGTGGCCGTCGCTCTTCTTCTCCTCGCCGTGATGCTCGGCCGGCTTGGCCAGGCCTTCGGACTCGTACTTGTGGAGGAAACCCTGGGCCTTGTCGACGTAGCTTCCGTAGCCCTTCTCGTTCAGTTTTCCGTATTCATCGGCGCCATCGAGAAGGTCGGAAGCTGCGCCTGCGGCCTTGCCCTTGTCAACCTTGTCGGCGCCACCGCTAGCCGCCGACTTGGCCGCGTCGGCCACCACTTTGGCGCTCGCAAAGAGCTCGGCTTTAGTGTGCTTCTCGCTGCCGTGGTGGGCGGGCGCCGCCGGCTTCTTCTCCTCGTCGCCGCCGCTGCTGGAAAAGGACTTCAAGAGATCCATAATGTTATGAAAATACTTGAGGTTTTTGGAGGAAAAGCTATAGAGAATTGGGATGAGAGTGTGCGACTTTATGTGTTAGGTGATATCAATATATATAGAGAGATTTTTTCTTCATCAAAGCAAGTTGCCTAATTATAATTATATATTAAAAATATAAATATAATATGATTTTTTTATTTTTTATTTTTCTAATTTATTTGTTATTTATAAAGAATAAAGATATATATATATATATATTTTTTTTTGTCAGCGTAGTCATAAAACATGTGATCACTCTTAATTCTGCCCATTTAGGTACTAAATTATTGACACGTACCTTTTCTTTTTCTTCATTATTTGAATGATGTGAGAATAAATAGGTATGGTGTTTTGGTTGATAATGTAATCGTGTTCACCTTAACTAGGGTCCATTTTGTAGATTAATATTGTGTTAGTGAACATAAATATTAATAAAAATACTTAATAAAACAGATTCACTATTATTATCTCTAGGGAATTTATGCTAACTCTCTAACTCATTTCTTCATATAAAGAGACATTAATATTTTTAACTATGTCAATTTTAGTGTCTTATATATATATATATATATATATATCAAAAAATACTTAGCAAACACTAATTTATTTCAAAAGTAAATTTTTAATGAAGCACAGTGTCAAAGCTAACCTACAATGGTGAACATAATTCGTTGTTCAGTCTTCATGGGATATAAATTTGTTTGTGACAGAGTAATATTCAAAATGAAATAATGTTATATTAAAAGCTAATCAGTTCATTAATGGTATATACTGGATAAATTCTCTTTGATAAGTTTTTTTTTTTTTGAAGAAAATTCTCTTTGATAAGCTATGTTAACTATTAACTAGCCTCTTTCGTCAAAAAAATAAAACAAAACAAAAAAAACCATTAACTAACCAGCTCAACCAGAGTTTAAAGCAATAAATAACGTTCATCATATATCCGTGTGTATGTTATACAAAAATTTCTGATGATAATAAAAAAGATATTATCCAAAAAAAGAAAGGGAAGAATATAGGCATATTCCAATGAAGACCTTATATCCGAATCCGCGTAGCTCAAAGATATTGGAGAATGGTTGATTCGTTTTGAGTGTTGTTATTTATTTATTTATTGAACTCAAAGAAAAGAAAGATATTGTTAATGACGCTTTTTCGCATTATCCACAACGTGGATTGTGTGTGGACCACACGTACTCTTCTTGCCGACACTGCTTTCATAATTGATGTGCATTCACTTTCTCCCTTCAGTTGATAGATTTTCTGATTTTTCTCTTCCACAATCCCCCCCTTATATATTTTTTTCAAAAAAATATCTTAAATTATAGACAAGTTGAGTAGTTCTACTTCTAACTTCTAACTTATTATTTTTTATTTTTGTTGAAGGCATTAACTCAACTCAATAGTTGTAGTAGTTGTAGACTTGTCGTAATGCATAATTTTTACTAGACGGGGTGATATGCACTCAACATTTGGAATTGTGGGCATAAATGCACAACGTTTTTCATCCAATTTGTCAAGTTTTTCATCAATGTCGTTAATGCCTACGTGGCATTTTGGGCGTGACATGTGTCTTTCCATGTGAGTCTCGACTCTCTTTCTTCTCGCTCTCTTAAATCTGTATGTCTTGATAATGGGCCGGGCTCATCGTCGTTTGTTGACTTTCTTGGGCTAGAGGCTTGATTCACTGTTCTTGTGGAGACTGGCGGATCGGACCCTAACCTAACCATCGGCCTAGAATAGGTCATCCATACCTGTTACTGCATAGCCTGGAGTGGACTAGGCTAGGGTTATAGGTTGGTGACCACAGGGAACTGGAACCTCCGCAGGGCAGGTCGACGTCAGGGAGAGCTGGGGGTTGATAATATATGATGCTGCACCTTGTCACATATAGCGAGGTTGCCTACGTACCTACTTGTAATCAAGTGGTATCTGGTCATCACGTAGTTCAATGTGTGAGTTAGGGGGTGCGTACCTGGGCTTGCCTGGGGAAGCCGGGAATCGATGGCCGAGTTGGGAGTCGGACGGCGCTCGGACCTTCCTCTGGGGAGTTGGCGATTCCTCTGGCGCCTTCTGCGCTCTTCCGTCTTTAATTTATGGGCGTGGGGCTGAATTCCGATTGATTGGACCCTGCACTTACCGTCGGACCGGAACTGGGTCCTCCGACCCATTACCGCAAAGTTCTAAGACTCGGGATATAGGTCGGCGACCGTTAAGAACCAAAACCTCCGTAGGGCGGGTTGACGATCGGGCCGCTTTCGCCCTAGATATCTCGCCCTCTCTGACCTTAGTTGGATATTTATATATATGGAGCGTTTGAGAGAGAAAATTGTGATAATCGCTATATATAGTGTTTGAATTAGAGTTACTGTTTTTTCACAATGAGCTTCTATTTATAGGAGGGTCCAGAGACTTCCAAATAATTAATAATTACTTGCTAGAGGCCATAAAAAATTTAAATATTACTTTGCGTGGCATGCCCGGCCTACGTGGCCACGCTAGACCACGCTAGGCCACGTTGGCCAGGCCACGTTGGGATACGCTAGGCCATGATGTTAGGCTAAGCTAGGCCACGTTGGGCCACGTCTGGCCACGCTGGGCCTTTCCGATTTGAGATATGGGCTTTTCGGGGGCGTTTTTGGCTGTTATTAATTTTTATTATTCCCGAAAAACACCCATAACACTTCTTTTGCTTTTAGTTTTCAAGAACTCGAGGGTGGTCTCAAGATCAGAATTTGTTTAGGAATTATTGATTCGAAAGAAGTAGTATTTTTCATTTTATGAGTTATGTTCATCAAGTCCGGTCGGTTGTGACTATTATTTGATAAATCACCAATAACCTAGACAACAATGGCGATAAAAGACAATTATTTGCTTTAATTTGTCAAGATTTTAAAGATAATAGGTACTTATTCAGTGAAAAAAGATATTAGGTAATTTTATTGGAAATATAAGAGAAAGACGTTTGACACCTTAAAAGTTCATTTCAGCAATATTAGGTTTTTATGCCGCAAAAATAATTAAAACCTTAAAAATTAGGGGAAATTGCGACAAAAATACCAAACCTTTGGTCAAACTGCCTCCTGGGTACCCAACCTTTAAAACTGGCGGCAAAAATACCCAACCTACGTTGACCGTGACTTTGGCATGAAAACGTTAATTTTTCCGTTAAAATTCGTCATGTGGCCGTTAGCGGCAAAAATAATTTTAACGGCCACATGAGGGATGTTAACGGAAAAATTAACGTTTTCATGCCAAAGTCACGGTCAACGCAGGTTGGGTATTTTTGCCGCCAGTTTTAAAGGTTGGGTACTCAGTAGGCAGTTTGGCCAAGAGTTGAGTATTTTTGCCGTAATTTTTCCTAAAAATTATAAGTTTTAAGTTTTAACAACATTAGATCGTTATACCACAAAATAATAAAAAGTTGGGAAGATACTAATCAATAAAGTTTGAGCGTTAATGTCACTAAAAATAATTTAAAAACTTGAAGAGTAAGTGTTTTAGCAGAATGTATTTCAACAATGTCTGGGTGGTGTAGTCGGTTATCACGCTAGTCTCACACACTAGAGGTCCCCGGTTCGAACCCGGGCTCAGACATCCACCCCCCACCATATCAATGTGTTTTTACTCGGCTTTGCTTATATTTTTGAAAGTCAATGGTTCCACGTCGGCAGAAGCTAATAAAACTTTACACAGACTGGGATGATTCCTGAAAGAAGAAGTTTTCAGTTTTCAGTGGGCAATTGCTTGAGATATCATTTTTCTAGGGGCATGCCACGGGTTAGCCAAACCCAGTTAGCCATACTAATGCAGTGGAAAACCACAAGGTCGAAGAACGATATCGAACTAAAAAAGGAACTTTACTTCGGATAGTCAAATTTGATCCATGATTTGATGCATGAATATCCGGCCAAAAAAAATCCTCGCCTATGACTTTACGCACGAATGCTAAATTTAGGAATTATGAAAGTCAATGGTTCCACGTCGGCAGAAGCTAATAAAACTTTACACAGACTGGGATGATTCCTGAAAGAAGAAGTTTTCAGTTTTCAGTGGGCAATTGCTTGAGATATCATTTTTCTAGGGGCATGCCACGGGTTAGCCAAACCCAGTTAGCCATACTAATGCAGTGGAAAACCACAAGGTCGAAGAACGATATCGAACTAAAAAAGGAACTTTACTTCGGATAGTCAAATTTGATCCATGATTTGATGCATGAATATCCGGCCAAAAAAAATCCTCGCCTATGACTTTACGCACGAATGCTAAATTTAGGAATTATGAACCGTAAATTGAGGTATGAATATTGGCTTTTGAGCATCAAACTCAGGACTGACTCGCATGCCTCTCGGATTTAGGGAGAAATTCAATCCCAAATTTTTCATTCATCAAATCTAAATAGTATTTTCGCCAATTATTTGGTGATTGACTTATGTCACCCTCTTATTTTTAAAAATAAACAATAATATTTGAATTTTGGAAATAAAATTAATTGTAAAGTGAAGAAAAAGGAAAATAAATTCATTTTATTCCCTATTGGAAAATATCCCTCATATTTTCGGGGCAGTATAAGACCTCTAAAATATATTTTATCGAAAAAATTGTCCTATACCAAATTTCTCGATTACCTTTGAAATGGGAATCAAGTCCCGAATAGCGGACCTAATTGGATATAATAAATTTCTATTTTTCTTTCATTTAATTATTGCACAACTTTAACATTAAATTGAATTAAGGAAAATAAATAATCAAAAGCAATAAGGTCATACCTCAACCAGCGACTCCGTCGCTGGGTGTAAACTGTGGGGATCTAGAGGCCGATCTCAAACGTCTGAGCAACAGGAAGTCCCCATTGAGGCCGATCTTAACCGAAGCGTGAGCCTCTCAGGCATAACCTCTCTACCAGTCGCAGCATGAGTCGACGTACTCGGCCTAAACGTATCTTGATATGTAATTTTATATTTAAACCGATAAAACGATAAGACCACGTTTGGACTATTCCCGACAAATTCTGCTCGTCGGCATCCGGGATTGTGCATGGATTGATTTCCATCATATTCTTCATGGGAAAATAAAAATTTACAACTAAAAACACAAGGACACAGAAATACTGAAAATGAAAGAAGTAAAAAAAGTCAGAATATATTTGTCTTGGGCTTCTAATTGTAAAAGCATAGAAACGGTCAGGAAATCAAAGGAAAAGAAAGAAGGTTGAGCTTCATGTATATTGAATGTCAAAACAAAACAAAATCTGAATGAGATTATGACAAAGAAAGCTGGAGCATTATCAAATTTAATGAGCATATAAATCGGTAAACAACACTGGACCAGTTCAGTAATATTAGACACAAAATCAAACAAGACTTTGTTGAATTGAATCTCATTAATTTATCTCACAACACTTTTCTTTCTCGGTGAAGGAGAAATGAGCACATCATGATGTTTGAATCATGGGGACATAGTGTCGACATTGACTAGTTTACTTTATAAATAGACACAAAAGCAATCGCATTCTAACACCAATTTCTTGAATTGAATCTCACCATAGCTGAAGGTAGGTGATATGGTAAATGGTCGGCCCAGAGGCGTGACTCCTGAGAACACAAGGCGCGTTTGCCCCGCCACGTGGTTAATTTGCCTTGTGTTCTCAGGTCACCCCTTTGGGCCACTCTTTCTACATAAGTGAACATTTTTTACCCAGTCTTCTCTCCAGGTATGAGTGTTTCAGAGTTTATAATTTTTATTAAAAAAGTATGTTATGAGTGTTTGTATTGCTTTTTAAGAGCAGGGTTCAAGCTGTTGCTGCATTCTGATGACTATCCGTTGGTTGATCGGAAACGGATGACGAGTGAAAAGAAAAAAAACCCTGTAATAACCATTGCGGTCGAAATGTAATAGTAAATTATTATGCTATTTTAGAAGTTAATATATATAGAAGAAAATGTAGTCATGTGGTTGAGTATCGATTTAAACTTAAAGTTCCGGTTTCTATTTCGAGACTCCATGATAACAAATAACTCTAGTTTCCTTAACTTGTATTGCAAGAATTGCAGTAATTATTTTAGAGAAAATCCGTCAGTTATGGATAATCTGGCGGTAAACCCACAAATCAAATCACCGGCTTTCATTGGTAACGACACATAACATTATTTAGGCCTTAAGAGGGCTTTCAAGGCGGCGGAGACCAGCGCTTCCTCGGCTTTCGCAGCTCTGTCCAAAAACCAGCTCTCGAACTCGCTCTCGAGGCTCGAAAATGCCATGAAAAGTATTCGTGTTTTGGCGATACTTTATCCCTGGAACTTGTGATCTGAATCAATGCCATATTTTGGTACTTATCATGTGCTATAAAACCAAAGTTCAAGATCAAGTTGTGTCTGGCTATGGACTCTTAGATTGTTGAGGTTCTATCCAATTCATTCGGCGGCGAGCATCGGGAAGTCTGAGATCCTAAACACCTTGCTAATCATTTAGAACCAAATGACGAGCACGAGGAGATAGAGATCGATGGACTAGAAAGAAACAAAACGACCGAGTTCTTAACTAAAGCAAAACGACAACATTGTTGTTGAGGTGAGCTGAGGAACGTGGGGTCGAAAATAGCCATAAAGAAAATGGTTAAATGTCATTTGGGTTTTATCCTTGTTGAAGTGGAGAGTGAATATGAGTTCGTCTTCTGTCTTGGCTCTCTCTCAGTTCTTCACACCCGTAACTACTCGTACACACCCCAGAACTTCAAGCAGTTTATTCCCAATCAAATCCTGTAAAATAGCATCGGAATACGGGGTGTTGCTCCAAAAGTCTCTCCCTTTGGCCGCGTCAGCCCTCATCCTTCTCTCCCCGTGTCCAGGTAAAGGACGTCGAAACATATATCAGTTTATGATATGATTGACTGGGTATAAATATGATATATAAATTGCAGGCAAAGCTGGGTTTCTGTCTGGATCACCTGGGTTAGAGTCTGTTCCTGGTCCTCAGCTTCCCCAGATCGACTTCCTTTCTCGCTTCAATGGTACTATACGATGCCACAAATTCAATACAATACAATAAATGGTGATGATGATGTTGTGTTGCAGAAGAAAACCAGAAGAAGTATGCAGAAACTGATGCGAAATTCAAAGAGTCTCCGCTGCTGAAGCAGCTGCTCGAGCGCTCCAAGTTGAACAAAGAAAAGTAAAACCACTCGAACCTCTCTTTTTCTATCTCTTGTTAATCACTACAATCTATGTCGTTTTATTTAAAGTCTATCTATGTCGTTTGAGTAAGGCTTATTGGCGACAAAAATATTTTACTACGACGAATATTGTACTTTAATACTTGTTATTTTGATTTTTTTACGGAAAAAATACTTAAATACAACGAATGTTTGCTCTTTAATACTTATTTTTATTTTTTGACAGACAAAAATAATTGACTATGAAAAATGTTACACTCTACTTTGTAAAGGCAAAAGTACTCACTTTATCATGAGCTTATTATGTAAATATTATATGTTGCTCTCCCTTACGTTAGCTCATGTATACTAATATGAGTACTTTTTGCCACTAAATATTAACTTAGCTTTAATCGACAAAAAATAATGCAAGGATTTGATTACACTCTATCATGTAGAAAAATATGAGTACTTTTGCCGTTTAACATTCGTCGTAGTTAAGTATCTACGCCATCAAAAAATGAGAATAGGTATTAAAGTGCAACATTCATTTGCCGTTTAAAATTAAAACGCAACATTCGTCGTAGTTAAGTATCTACGCCGTCAAAAAACGAGAATAGATATTAACGTGCAACATTCATCAAAGGTAGATATTTTCGCCGTAAAATAGTGGAAATAAGTAATAAAGTGCAACATTCGACGAAGTTGATTATTTTCGCCGCCAACAACTCTTAAATTAATTTTAGCATTAGAGAGCAATTCGCCTAATTAAATGGTAAGGGTATTTTTTAGTCTTTTCTATTATATAGGGGCTACCAACTGGCCGAGTTCTTGTGTTTGGAATAGTTCTTCTTGGAATCGCAAAGTAATTTAGAATCGATGCTCGATTATTTTATTATTATTATTATTATTATTATTATTATTATTATTATTATTATTGTAGTATAATCTTACCTCTGAAATACGAGGACCGACCGATGCACGTTTAATGTTTTCCCATATCATCTAACTTCCATAGTCAAACTCAGAAATATATAATAATGACCAAGTAGAAGAATAGAAAGATAAAAACATAGGATCAGCTTCAATTATTTTTGAACTGACACAAGTGATTCAATTCAGGAATCAGCAAAAAATCCAAGATAAGTACTGCCTGAGAGGGGCAGAATGGGGAGTCGGAGATTGCGCGGCGGACGGCATGTCCGCGGAGGACAGGGATAATTTTATCTCCATGCTGAAGAAAAAAGTTGGTGCTGATGAATGAATTTGAACCACACTTAGTAGATTTAGATAGTACACGAATATTTATTTAAAATGTATAACGAGATTTTTCTTTTTACATTTTATGAGATTAAACCCGAGACCTCGATGTCACGTTTTTTAGCAATTAGCATGGCTTGCCGAAATGCGAAAGTGATCTTTGATGATTGCCGTTCGGGACATAGACAATTGGTAAAACGACGGAAGATTGTAGATTCCAATCTATAAAGCTGAGAAAAATTGATAGGAAAAAGTGGAGGACATTGATATGCTCTAATTCTTCTATGAAAAGAATTATAAAATTCAAGAATTCATGTTTGAGTTTCTACGAAACTTTAGCCCCATGTTTGTATTTGTGTTTTTATCTCACGTAACTTTTTATTTTCTCTACTGTTAGAGAGGTACCATAATAAGTAAATAATTTCTTTAAAAATAAAAAACTTGGCTGAAGAGTTAAAAGTGCGAAATAATCGTTTTACTGAGTGAGTAAAGGCCAATGTGAATAGAAATACGATTCGAGGGGCTGCTGAAGAATGATTAATAGACAATATCAGTAGAGATGAAGGGTGTGCTTGTAAAATTGAGAATCACCCGCTGCACACAGAGACAATAATACATATAAATAAATAATATATCTTAATCTTCTCATGTGAGTGAGTGACAATACATATATGTATTTTCAGATATATAAATATGGATCCTAATTCCTAAGTCCTAAGATCCTTTTTGCAAGCTCATCGACCCAGCAAATATACAGCTTATTATACTTTATATTCCTTAAAAAAATTAATAAATAAATTTAGTGGGACTCGGAAAAAAAAAAAAAAAAAAAAAAAGTCATTTCTGAAAAAGAGAAAAAAATATATAGAAACGAACAAAAACAAAAACCAAAATTCAATCGAAACCCAGACTCAAGTCTCGGCTCGGGCACTCTCTCTCCTCAAAATCATACGGTAATCTGAAGCTTCCATGAATTCCCGATTTCGGTTTTCATTTTGTTTGCAAGTACCAGCTCGTCCTTGATTCAGCTCTCTCTCTCTGAGTTCCTTCGTTATGATTCGCGAAGCTGTTAGATTCTAAATTCTTCTTCTTTGATTCCTCTGCGAATTCGCATTCTGATATTTCTAGGATGATTGTTTTTGGTGGGTTTTATTATTCGCAATCCAATTCTGTAGCTGGGTCAATGCTCAATTAGAATTATGGGTTTTGCTTTGGTGACAATGTTATCGCATCGCTTCAGGATTGATCTGAGTATATTATTCTCGGCTTTGGTGTGCTTTAGTTGAGAATCCCAAAATGTATAGGCCCGTGGCTGTGGCAGCAACCGCAACCACCGCCACCAGGGGCGGATCTCTGAGCGATAGCGTCGATTACGTTGTGGGTTTGGACCAAATCCCGCGCTGGAGCGATGCCGAGCATAGGTCTGCGTTGGAGTTTGAGAGCGAAGACCCGTCATTCTCCAATTCGTATTTCCCGGATCCTTTGACATCGTCATCGGCCGCCGAGAGTGGCGGCAACGGGACGGTTTCGAGGTTTCCCGTTGACCACGAAACCAACTCAAAGGTGTATCTCTGGAGAGGGAATCCATGGAATCTAGAAGTGGATGCTGTTGTGAATTCCACGAACGAGGTCAGCTGAACTCGCGAAATAGTTGTGTTGATTCCGTTGCTGTCAAAGTTAACATTATCAGAATCAATTCCTATTTTATTATGCATTATTTTAATCTGAATAATGATAGAAATCAATCTGAATGATAGCTTTCGTCTTACAGAACTTAGATGAAGCACAGAGCAGTCCCGGTCTTCATGCGGCAGCTGGACCTGGTCTGGCGGAAGAATGTGCTACGTTGGTACGTTCGTTTCCGATGTGTGCAATATTCATGGTTATATAATTTTCACGGGATTTGGAGTGAATCTGATCCGTTGGATTTCGGTGGTGTCGTTACGTTTTGCAGTATGCATAATTTGATTTAGTGTATGCTTCTTCTGGTTGTCAGGGTGGATGTAGAACAGGGATGGCCAAGGTTACAAATGCTTATGACCTTCCTGCTAGGTTCGTATGTCGCATCACTCTTCTCCTAATTCATCTTTTCAAGTAGAAATGACATGTTTGGTAATTAACCGTGCATGTTGTGTATTATGTGCCTCTTACAATGCTTGTTTTTTAATGTTTATGAATTGTTGATGTGCTTTTTCCAGGAGGGTTATCCACACTGTTGGTCCTAAATATGCAGTGAAGTACCATACTGCGGCAGAAAATGCTCTGAGTCATTGCTATCGATCTTGCCTTGAACTTCTCATCGAAAATGGTTTACAAAGGTTTGTTGGTAGTTGCTGCGAATCTAAACTTCTCTTTGCTTTTGCCTTGATTCTTTTTGGTTTGATTCTTAAGTTTTGATGATTGCAGTATTGCAATGGGCTGCATATATACTGAAACTAAGAATTATCCTCGTGAACCTGCCGCCCATGTTGCTATAAGTGAGCTTTTCTCTTTGTACTTCAATCATGTACCTTGTAAAATATTATTAGTGATGGTACTGGGCGCTTTTGATTTTAACATTCCTGGATTAGTTTAGTCTTACAAAATTATTATTTTTGTTCTCTCTCCGACATTTTGTTCTTATCTTCCTATTGTCAGGGACTGTGCGGAGGTTTCTTGAGAAGCAGAAAGATAAAATAAAGGCCGTCGTTTTTTGCACGACAACCTCATCTGATACAGAGATATACAAAAGGTTTGTCGTTTAGATTTTTACCTGCAGAGTCAAGATCAGATATTCAATCTTTTTTTCTGATGATCCTTTATATGAATTTGATTCGGTCCAATTCAAATACTATGACCACTTATTTTGATTGTGTATAATGTCATGGCGTCAGATTGCTTCCACTTTACTTTCCTCGAGATAATCATGAAGAGGAGATTGCCATTTTAAAACTACCTGCCGATGTTGGAGATGAAAATGGTGAAACCATTATAGATGAACGGAAAATCAGGATAAAGCCGTTGCCCAAAAAGAATATTCCAAAACCACCCGAGGCGCCAGCTGATCTTCCAGTTAGTGATGTTGGTTTGGCTCGAAGGTTAGTGAACTTCAAATCTCTTAAATGTGGACTTTCTTCAGTTCATTTCTGAATTAATTGCCATTTAGTACCTATGTCCAGTTTCCAATTCTAATTGATTGTTTCTAAACGTTTAACAAGTAAAAAAATGTTTTTTGCTAAAAAACCGTGCATTGTAGCTCTTCATGATACCTCAATGCTTTTGCAAAAACAACAAATACATAACAATTAACATGTTTAAACTTTGAAATTTCTGGCCGCCAAATTAGACTATCTTCATTCATATAGGAATTCAGCGTACTTGGATACCTATCTGGACCCTGCCTTCATGTCCTTAATAAAAGATCCAGACCAAAGACGAAAGGAACAATGGGAAAAGACTGCTCAAGCACGAAGTGGGTTCAATTGTGCTAAGATGCTCGGATTTGGCGATCTTGGTGGGCCCCCCTTATCCGCTGCCGAAGAGTTCTCGCTTCATTCACGATATCTCGCTAAGGCAAACTCTATTAATCTTTCTGAGATTGCTGAGATGAAAATTGTGTAAGTACCGTAGTCTTTGAATCTTAAGTGTACGAAACATAAACTCTTGCAAGAAATTAGCTAGGCCACAAAAATTGTGTAAGTAATGTAATCAGGGTAATTCCAGTCTTAAGTTTCTATTAGATTTAGTGTTGTATTAATATAAACCTTTGCAAAAAAATAGCAAATGCAAGCATCGCTTCGCTTCATCCTGTTTTGTTCAGTTACCGAGGTGGAGTCGACAGTGAAGGTCGTCCCGTGATGGTCGTTGTTGGAGCACATTTCCTGTTGCGATGTCTTGATCTCGAGCGTTTTATTCTCTATGTGGTCAAGGTAAGTGGAAGTTTTCTTTTAACATAAAAATGTATGAGTTTTCTTCTCATATGAATTATAATCTAATTCATGATATTGTCGTTGCTGAGTTCAGGAATTTGAGGCTGTGATGCATAAACCGTATACCATTGTATACTTTCACTCCGCAGCATCGTTACAGATGTAAGTATCATGCATGCCGTTTTTAAATTTTATAAATGAGTTTGTTAAATCTACAAATAGAAGTTCTTGAAAAGTAATGCATTTGAAAAAATGATGTTTTCTGGAACAGTCAGCCAGACCTTGGATGGATGAGAAGACTACAGCAGATTCTTGGTCGGAAACACCAGCGTAATCTTCATGTGAGATTTTCTCTTCTCAGTACCTCTGATAGGGTTCAAAATGGAATTTCACCCAAATTAATGAACAAAAGGCTACTTTATTATTGAAAATCATTAATAATTAATTCTCTGAATTGACTATAAATAACAGCCTTGAAAACCGTAGTTACTATAATTACAAAAAAGGTTATCGCGGCACAAATACCAAAAGTGTTTGAAAAATCAACCTTAAATACCCATTCTTCGTTTTAGCCGGACAAAATACCAATACATTTCTCCCACGTTATAGACATATACCTTTTCCTTAGTTGTTTGGTACCTCTCTATAACGTCTAAAACAAAGAATGGGTATTTAACGTCTTATGGTAAAATAGCCTATTTTACCCTTGATTAACTGAAGTGTCTTTTTTGCCCCTTTCCCCCTTTTAACAAAATCAAAATTTCTTTTTCCCATTTTTATTTGGGGATTTTGCAGGCAATTTACGTCCTCCACCCGACCTTGGGGCTTAAGGCTGCTGTATTAGCCCTGCAAATGTTTGTTGACAAAGTGGTACGGGTATTATTCTCGTCCCTGTAATTTCCGCAAGAAGTATATTCTATGGATATTTCTGATGCATATTCTCAGGTATGGAAGAAAGTGGTATACGTCGATCGGCTTCTGCAGCTATTCAGATATGTTCCTCGGGAGCAGTTGACTATCCCTGACTTCGTTTTCCAGTTGAGTCGTCAGTTCCATCTCTCATAGAATTAGCTCATGTTTTCTTGTATTAGATCTTGATGTTGTTTCAACGGCCAGGCATGATCTCGAAGTGAACGGAGGAAAGGGTGTTATCGTTGATCCACGAACGAAATACGTATATCATCGGCCGTAGCAGCAGAGCAAATGCTTGCGATTGCTTGACAGTTTCTTCTTTAATGATTGTCAATTGTGTCTTGTATATGGAAATGGTTCAATTCGTTTGTGAGTTGTAGAATAAGGAAAGGTTTGCTCTTCTTCTTAGTAGTGTTTTCTGTAGCAGTAAGTATTATTGTTCCAAATGCCATTCTTTCTATATGTATTTGATAGGACCCGACCCCAAAATACAACACGCAAAATTCACAGGAATGAACACGAACAATTTTATTGAATAAATATCAAATGAATGCCGCCGGTCGAGCTCGGAGACGGCCGAGCTCTTCCGACGGTGGAGAGAGAGACCAAGCTCGACTAATTTCTGCACAAAAGAATTCTGACCTAATCCACTAGGTATAAACGAGGTGACAACACGTCACTTATTATTTCCTACCCTAATTAAACCAAACTCCTAATGTGACAACACGTCATTTATTCTAAACCCACCCATTAATTAAAACTGCATAAATAATCTAACGACAAAAATTAACTAAAGCTGTAACAGCCCTAAACGACAACTCCAACTCCACAAGCTACTGCAGCTTGCTGCTCAAACGATGCCCAAGATTGCTAAACGACATTCGCCCTCTTCCGGCGTTTGTACGTCAACATCAGCGGTGGAGCGGGTCTATCAATACTCCCCCCCTCGAGATCAACCTTGACCTCAAGGTTGAAGTCTGGAAATTGCCCCTTCATAACCTCCTCCTTCTCCCATGTGGCGTCGTATTCTGGCAGATTCTTCCACGAAATCAGCACTTCGCGCTTTCCGTCATTGCCCATGCGACTCCCATGCACTGCTCCCGGCTCCATAAATAGCTCCAAATCGTCTCGTAAGGTGGCAGGCAGTTCGGGGTACGCCTCGTGGTCCCCGATGACGCGTCGGAGCTGCGACACGTGGAACACTCGGTGGATGGTGGCCGATACCGGAAGTTTCAGCCTATATGCCATTGGACCAATACGCTCCTCGATCTCGTACGGTCCGAAATAGCGTGGCGATAACTTCTCGTTCCGCCGCCGAGCTAAGGAACGTTGTCGATATGGCCGGATCTTCAAGTACACTCGATCTCCGACCGCAAATTGTACATCGCGACGATGAGTGTCGGCTTGGCGTTTCATAATCTGTTGGGCGCGCATGAGATTGCTTCGGAGCTCCTCAAGTGTGTCATCGCGCTCAGTCAAATACCGGTCAACGTCCGAGACCGGTGTAGAACCTCGACCGTAGTAAATCAAGTGTGGTGGATCGCGGCCGTAAAGCGCCTTGAACGGGGTCATCTTCAATCCCGTGTGATAGGACGTGTTGTACCAATACTCCGCCCATGCTAACCAACGGTACCATTGCTTCGGCTTATCCGACGCGAAACACCGAAGATATGTCTCAATGCTACGGTTTACAACTTCCGTTTGTCCGTCGGTCTCGGGGTGGTAAGACGTACTCTTCTTCAAGGCGGTCTTTTGAGCTTTGTGAATCGCTGCCCAAAATTGGCTTAAGAAGATTTTGTCTTGATCAGACACGATTGATTCCGGTGGCCCGTGAAGACGCACGATCTCCCGGATAAAAGCGTCGGCAACCGTCACCGCCGTGTACGGGTGTCGGAGAGCGATGAAATGGGCATACTTGCTCAACCGGCACACGACCACAAAGATAACGGTGTAGCCATCGGAACGCGGCAGCCCGTCGATAAAATCCATTGAAATCTCCTCCCACACCTTCATCGGCAAAGCTAGGGGCTGCAATAAACCGGCTGGCGCTTGTGCTTGGTACTTGTTCCGTTGACACGTGTCGCAACGCGCAACAGCCTCCTCAATGTCCTTCTTCATTCCCACCCAGTAAAGCTCCGCAGCCATCCTTTGATAAGTCTTGCGACCGCCCGAATGACCGCCAATTGCACTGCCGTGGAAAGCCTGAATCAGCCCCGATATGGACGGTGATGTGCGAGGGATGACCAATCGCCCGTGGTAGAGCAAACGGCCTCCCACCATGGAATACGGACCGCTGTAATTTTCCTTGTCACGGACTCTCAAACGGATCAGTTCCAGTTCCTCATTGGCAGCTGCTTCACGTGTTAAAGTTTCGAGATCTAGGCAAAAAGGGACGGACACCGCAGCAAATCTCGGGTCATCGGATTTACGGGATAACGCGTCAGCGGTTTTATTTTCAATCCCCGGTCGGTATTGGATCTCGAAATCATAACCAAGCAGTTTGCAAAGCCATCGTTGATGCTCTTCGGTGACCATCCGTTGATCTAGAAGGAACTTAAGACTCCTTTGGTCCGTTCGGACAATGAAATGGCGGCCGATGAGATAATGTCGCCACTTTTGTACCGAGAGCACGATCGCCATCAACTCCCGCTCGTAAACCGACTTCAATCTCGCTCGGGCCGTTAACGTTTGACTAAAGTAAGCGACAGGACGTCGGTCTTGCATAAGAACAGCCCCGAGTCCATGTCCAGAGGCATCGGTCTCGACGATGAATGATTTGTTGTAGTTGGGCAGCGCTAAGACCGGAACTTGTGTCATTGCGAGCTTTAACTTCTCGAAAGCCTCGGCAGCAGCGTCTCCCCAATTAAAGCTGTCTTTCTTCAATTGCTCGGTGAGTGGCCACGCTATCGAGCTATATCCTTTGACGAATCGACGGTAGTAGCCGGTGAGGCCTAGGAAACCCCGAAGGCCTCGAAGCGTTGTTGGTATAGGCCACTCCATCATGGCCGCGACTTTGGATTGATCAGCGGCAACCCCTTCCCCGGAAACAACGTGACCAAGGTATTCCACGCGCTCTTGCGCGAAAACACATTTCTTCCGATTCGCGTAAAGCTGATTTTCAGCCAAAACCCGAAAAATCTCCTCAACATGTCGCAAGTGCTCGCTCCTGTCACGACTATAAATGAGTATGTCATCGAAAAACACGAGAACGAACTTACGAAGATAAGGCCAAAAAATGTCGTTCATGAGTGACTGAAAAGTAGCGGGGGCGTTAGTGAGTCCGAAAGGCATGACCAAGAACTCGTAGTGGCCCTCGTGGGTGCGAAAAGCGGTCTTCTCGATGTCGGACTCTTTCATCCGAATTTGATGATACCCGGATTTCAAGTCAATCTTTGTGAAGATCGTTGCGCCGTGGAGCTCGTCGAGAAGTTCGTCAATGATTGGGATCGGGAATTTGTCGAGGACCGTTTCCTTGTTTACCGCACGGAAATCAATGCAGAAACGCCAACTACCATCTTTTTTCCGTACGAGCAACACGGGGCTAGAAAATGGGCTGATGCTTGGTCGAATGATTCCACTCTCGAGCATGTCACGAACAAGGCGTTCGATCTCATCCTTTTGGATTTGCGGGTATCGGTAAGGGCGGACGTTTATCGGTTGTGTTCCTTCTTTTAGTGTGATTGCATGCTCGTGCGATCGATGCGGTGGCAGACCCGGGGGCATGTCGAAAACACCACTGAACTTTTGGAGCAGCTCGGTGACATCTTCCTCCACTGGAGCCAACCGATCGGTTTCGTCGGGGATGATTTTTCGAAGCTCGACGAGAAAACCGCACCCGGTCTCCGTAACTGCCCGAGCCATAGCTTTAACCGAAACAAGGGATCGACAAAGGCTCGGGTCACCTTGAAGCACGACCTTCCGTCCGGACAGCGTGTACTCCAAGCGTAATTGTCGCCAATAAACCGTTGTAGCCGGTAGCTCTTGTAGCCATGCCATCCCGAGAATTACGTCCATGTTCCCCATATTTATCGGTAAAAAATCAGCGTGCACGTCCTCGCCTTGGAGCCCCATATGAATGCCTTTACATACTCCTTGACTCCATTCCGTTATTCCCGAGCCCAAGACAACGCCAAATCTGGACGTTCGGGATCGCGGAAGCTGAAACGCATCGACGACGCGGTTAGACACAAAGTTGTGTGTGGCCCCGCAATCAATGAGTACCAAAACCTCCCGATCGCCGATAGTTCCGCGCATTTTGATTGTTTGGCCAGACGTAATCCCCATTACGGAACGGAGGGACACCTCGATGTGAGCGAGGTGCAGCTTCTCGTACTCACTCTCTACATCGTCTTCATCGGATTCCTTATTCCCTCGCTGCTGATCTTCAACAAGTAGAACGTTTAGAAACGTCTTGCATCGATGACCCGGTTCAAATTTCCCGTCGCAGCGATAACACAAACCAAGTCGTTTCTTTTCAGCATATTCAGATTCGGTCAATCTCTTGGTAGGAGTTTCCGTTGCTGTCCGATTGCGTGGACCTTCCCCAACGTTCGCCTCTTTTGGTCCAAAATTCCGCGGGGCAGCGGTGAGCGGAGCTGCAGTGAACCGGCCTCGATTCTTGGAAACACCACTTTCCTCCGTCAAAATGGCGAGGTCTATGGCCTCGTCTAAAGTCTTCGGTCGTCCCCAACGAACCATGGAATTGAGGTCCGTCTTGAGTCCTTTAACGAACGCATCTCTGAGCATGTCATCCGGTACATGACTAAGGTGCTCTTGGAGCCGTTCGATCTCTTCGATGTATGTCGCAAGAGTACCGTGTTGAGTGAGCGTGTAGAGTTGCTCGTTGTAACGATTCCCGTGAGTGTCACGGAAACGTTCTGTAAGCCGCTGCTTGAAATCCCTCCAACCAATAAACGGTTCCCGTCGACTTTTGACTTTAAACCACCGATGAGCCTTTCCTTCTAAGCATATCCCGGCGGCATTGATCTTCTCTTGCCCGTGGATCCGATTTACTTGGAAGTACCGCTCCGCCTTAAAAATCCATTCCTCGGCGTCTTTTCCATCGAACAAAGGCATCTGTAGTTGTCGTACCTTATCCCCTGTTCTTTCCCGGTGGTCACGATTTCTGTGATCATCATCACGGCGTCTTGGTCGACGATCCCTCCGAGCTGCTCTGTCCGTATCGTCCGCTTCGCTGTTCCATTCTGTCTCGCTTCCCCCTCCCACTGCTGCTCGTCGATTATCGGGCGAAGGTGTGCGGACACGCCTTCGTTGGTCTCGTGCAATGCGGTCCTGCTCTGCAGCTTGTTCGCGTGCGTTCCTGTCCCGTTCTGCTGCTTGTTCACGCGCGATCCTATCCCGTTCTGCAGCTGCGTTTCGAGCCCCTTGTTGGATCCGAGCCACCCACGTCGGATCATCCTTGTTGGCTGCTAGGATTGGAGCAAGGGTGGGGTCTGCGTCCCATGTATTCCAAGCCACGATCTCGTCGACTCCCGTCGCTCGCATGTCCTGTATTGGTACGGGGTTCACACGATTGACGGTCGACGATTCCGTGTCCTTGGGCAGCACCGCCACGCTCTTCAATCTGCCCGATTCGTCGCGTCTAGTCGATGGTCCTCCAATGTTCAGAGCGTTGTCCACTTGCGGGGAGATTGCGAGGCCACGGAGAAGATTCTCCAAGCTTGCAAAACGCGAGGCGGATTGATCTGCGATCTGCTGCATACGTGTCTCCGCTTCCCGTTGCCGTGCTTCCGCTGTCTCGCGCTCCGCCGCGCGGAACTTTTCAGCCTCGACTCGCTGCGACTCCAATAGCTGACGGAAACCCTCCAGTTCGACGGCGACGTTGCTTCCCTCGGCATGCGTGGGCGTTTGTTGATTTTTCTGGCCCATCTCTGATCTCGGGATCGACGCTCTGATACCAGTTTGATAGGACCCGACCCCAAAATACAACACGCAAAATTCACAGGAATGAACACGAACAATTTTATTGAATAAATATCAAATGAATGCCGCCGGTCGAGCTCGGAGACGGCCGAGCTCTTCCGACGGTGGAGAGAGAGACCAAGCTCGACTAATTTCTGCACAAAAGAATTCTGACCTAATCCACTAGGTATAAACGAGGTGACAACACGTCACTTATTATTTCCTACCCTAATTAAACCAAACTCCTAATGTGACAACACGTCATTTATTCTAAACCCACCCATTAATTAAAACTGCATAAATAATCTAACGACAAAAATTAACTAAAGCTGTAACAGCCCTAAACGACAACTCCAACTCCACAAGCTACTGCAGCTTGCTGCTCAAACGATGCCCAAGATTGCTAAACGACATTCGCCCTCTTCCGGCGTTTGTACGTCAACATCAGCGGTGGAGCGGGTCTATCAGTATTACCATGAATCTCTCGTGATTATATTACAATAAATGTAAGAGTGTCTTCCTCTTTGATTAACTTTAATTTAGAAAATGCCAATCATTTTTTGGTTAATCATTTTTTATCTTTTTTATTTGAGGAATTGATTTAATTTCCCTTCTCTTAGTTTGTAATTGTATTCATCCAAGCTAGTAACTAATTATAGTTGTCGCTTCTCTCAATATAGTAAGAATTTGCATCGAAATAGTATTAATTTCATGTTGTTAAATTTTAAGGGACTGCATGCATAAATCTAGTCAGGCCGGCCTTGACGAAAGATGACGTCAAAGATGACATAGACACAATATATATATATATATATATATATATATATATTGATTTAGGGACTCTAAATTCAAGATGCATACATATAATCTAAATTTTTATACTGATGTTGTCTTCCAAGATTAAGAAATATTTAACATAGCCGAGAAGTCGAACCACATATTGGTTAATACCTAAAGGCTACCAAAATTTGTGCAGACAACTTAAGGATGGGTTTAATATTAAGACAAAATATATCATTAAATAATGCAAAATAACTTGAAGTAAGAGAATTATTTCTTCTAAGGATACACCGTACACCCGTCAAGTCAAAGGGTCGACAAAAATATTTAAAATTTGATCAAAGAACTCTCTGTACACCTGTAAGTTTAAAAGTGGTGGTAAAAATACTTAAAGTTATATTTGGGGAATTGACTACTCCATTCTCGTAACGCCATTAACTTACTCGTTAACTCTGACCACATGGACAAACGTGGGTTGTTGACATTACAATTTTTGCCACGTGGACAAGCCCATATCAGCCGCGTTTACGACAAAACAACGAATCAAAACCCTAATGATTACACTTAACAAAACAGTTATGTCCACGTGGCCATAATTAACGAGTAAGTTAACGGCGTTACCACTTTTAAATTCTGGTACACGAGGGGTTCTTTGACCAAACTCTGAATATTTTCGCGGTGATTAACCCTAAATCAAATAATGATCATCTGTAAGAATATCCAAACAAAAAGCTTAAAATCAGTTAAAAAGAGAGGCTTAGCGCAGTCCATTTCCCGCATAAAGAGATAGAATTTAGACGATCAACACAAGTTGCTCCATTAACACTATGCTATGCGCTCTCACTGGCTCAGCCACAGCCATGGCCACCCAACACATCCGCGTTTCATCTCCCTCACTGCCCCACCGATTCCTCGCTCCGCCCATTAACAAACCCCAGCTCATTCCTTCCACCTCCCATGGCGTTTCGAAGGGAAATCCCACCTGTTGGCGAGGATCAAGACAGACTCAAGCTAGGGCTGCCTGGATCTTCAACGACAGGGGCTCCGACGCCGTTTCCGAGCAGAGCGAGAGCGCCAACGAGGACATCTTGATCTTCTTCTTCCAGCTGGACCTCGCTACTCGTGTTCAGGTTTCCTTCTTCTCCAACCCAATTTCTCAACTCCATTCTACCGTTTTCTCTAACTCTTGAATTTGGCAGTATGCCCTGAATGTGGAGCAGTATGAGATTGCTCAACAGCTGCGAAACAAGCTTGCCGAGGTTCGGATTCTGAAACATATCTTCACGATTACGCGTTTATTTTCGCAATTTAAGCTTATAGTTTGGTGTTTCTAAGCTCTAAATTTCAGCAATTTAAGCTTACGGCTTTTTCTCATTCGTCTTTCGGCGAAATTAACCCTTTGAAACAGAATCGATTTTTCAAGAGCTGGGCTTTCGAATTCGACTGCATGTTTAATGGTATTGATACTGTTTGAAGGTTGAAGCGGAGGTCATTAGGCAGCAAGAACCGAAAAGGGGGTCTTCTTCGAAGAGCGAAGCTCAAGATAAGGCAATAAGTCTCATTCGTCTACGGTGATCTCTATCACTATTACGAACTCGGTTCAATCTTTTGGTTTGAGTCTGATGTCACCAAGCATTTTAATATAATATAAGAGTTTCCTTCCTCGTGGCAGTGCGGAGCTGCAGAAGGCGATTCAGAACGAGAACTATGCGGCGGCAGCCAAGCTGAGGGATGATATCGCAAAGCTGGAGGCAGAGACGCTTGCTGCTTCAGCAAAAGCCTTGGCGCATGAAAATGCTCAATACGAATATCGTTTGGGGCAGAAAGTCAAGCATAAAGCTTTTGGTAAAGTAACATACCTTTTGTAATAAATAAATAAAAAACACGTATTTCTTCAGGTATGTCTATCACACATTTTTTCCCACATAACATGGACGTAGCACTATATGATTAGGAAATCTTTAAGAGCTATATATGATTGAAATGTTAGCAAAGAGTAATGTTGGTTAAAATTTAGAGTTCTAAAATTTTCATTATACGATTAGTAGTCCTTTTCTTATTATTATCCAGGCTATCGAGGTGTGATTTGTGGAATGGATCCGATGTGCTGTGAATCAAGTACGTGGATGGAAACAGCGAAGATTGACAAGCTGCCTCGAGGGCCTAATCAACCATTTTATCAGGTTTTGGCCTCTCACTCTCTCTCTTGTGCTTCTTAGCCATCAATTAAGATCTGCTTCAAACAAGCTTCTTGTATATTTTCCAGGTTTTAGTTGAGGACCCAAATCTCATCGTCGCTTATGGTAATCCCAACTTGTTGCTCAATTTAGTACCTTTTGCTATTAATCTTAATATGGCATCTGCTTCAATTCAAGTTTCTTTCCTTTTTTTCTGCTTTTTTTTTTGTGCACAAATACCCTCCAATCTGGTCGGGTAGCGCAAATATACGTTTATCTCTGTTTTTACTCAAAATTCTCCCTATTACCAAATGTTGTTGGCTTGGTGCGCGTTCATCCCTCTCTATTTTTTTTGCTCCATCAAATTTTCAAAGAATCAGCATTACATGTAGATTTCTAGGGTTATTTTGTCATTTTCGGTCCTAATTGATTTCTGAAGAATGTATCTATGTCCATATCATTCTAAATAAAGACATTAAGATAATTCAATTCCAAAGCTCCTCACAAACCGGTTGAGATTTTCTGCAGTTGCGGAGGATAACCTTTTAGTGCCTGACCCACCAGACACAGTAAGTCAAAGTTGTATGCGTGTAAGGTCAACTAATTCTGCAGCGATGATTTTTGGGTTTTGACTATGCTTCGTTTTCTCCAATAGCGTCGGTTTGATCATCCTTATGCTTCCTTTCTGTTCTATGGGATGGATTCTGCTGGTGATTACATCCCAGTCAAGCAGCTCCGGGAAAAATTTGATCGGCCCCGTCATGAAATACCCATTGACCCAGATGATGATGATGAGGATGGTGGTGATGCTTGAGAGCCCCATCTGTGTACTAGAAGTTAGTTACTCTGATTTTATTTTTTTATTTAATTGATTATATAGTTATTAATTACTTTCCCTTGAATGATTGTAGTGAGCATGCTGAGACTCATTTCTTAACTAGGAAAATAAAGTTTTTGCTTTTCACTTGAGAGACCCATCTGTGTACAGAAGTTAGATTTTACATTCCTGGTGTAGTTTTTGCTTTTTGCTGTTGAGGTGGGGTCGGGATAGTATATTATTTGATAGAAAAGAACATGTCGGGGGTCTTTGGTTCCGTTCTGGAAAGAAAGTATTAGTTTTTTTCATTTTGTAATCGGCTCTCTTCTCTCCCGCTCCTCAATCTTCAAGGCACGGCTCTCCTCTGACTGTCCGATCTCTTTCGTTTCTCAGGTTAGATTTTTCATTTTGGTTTATATTTCGACTGAATAAGCATTTAGGAATGAAGAATAAGTTCTTGTAATCCATTTAGTTTCGCAACTTTAGTTATTTCTATCAGAACCCACACAAACTTGACTATCATTTTGTTTGGATAGGTCGTTTCGATCAATTATGTTCGATTAGCCCTTGAGGAGTTGTTGCTTTGTGTTTGGGAAACTTCACTAAATAGAGTCCAAAACACCATTTAATCCCTCAATAGACTGCAAGATTTCAGAATTATCAATATAGGTTATTTAAAAATTCTAGGTCAAATTTACCTACTCTTACCCATCATTTTAATTTCATGATATTATTATCCAAATTCCAGGACATTGATTTCCATATTTAGAACAGTGTCCAAATTTCAAGACATTAATTGTCCAAACGACATGAAATCAGTGTCCAAATTTCAGTTGATAAATTGTCCAAATTTCTGGGTAAATTTGACTTAAAATTGTTAAAAAGTCTATTTTAGTGATTTTGAAAACTTTGAGTCTATTGAGAGAATTAATGGCGATTTGGAGTCTCTAGAGTCAAGTTTCCCTTGTGTTTTAGGGATATTTCACTCAATCTAGTGTAGCAGATATTTGCTTACAAGCAAGGATAAGCTTGTAGAAAGAGATGAGATGCCATTAAATGAAGCAAAGCTTTTAGTTATAGAATTTAATGGAATCACTTGTTTTGACAAGGATAAGCTTCACTATCTTGTTACGTGTATTTATGATTGCTTTTTGAGAGCGTATATATACAATAAGCATGTGATTAAATCTTCTTTGCTACTATTGAATTTTACTCATTACCTGTGCGGAAATCGCAATGGATATGTTCTAATATCTTATTCAAATACAGTGTTCGTGTTAGAAATTGGTAAATTTGGTTAGTGGTATGGGATATTTTGTAGGGACTTTATTCAAGGTTGGCGTAGCGAATCGAAGTTACGTTATGGGTTTCATCAATGAAGGAGCAAAAGTGTCGGTTTCTCCCGATGAAGAAGGAACGTTGACGATGAAGGGAGGTCGTGGGATCACCGTCCATTGGTGGGGATGTGAGATCCGAAAAGAGGGAGAAGTGGTCCGAAATTTAGGATGAGGGTTAATTATATCATGTTTAAGGGTAATTTATCAATTCTGTAAACTTTGGGGTTAAAAGGTTATGTTACCAAGTAGTGAAGTATATAGTCTATTTACCCTTAACCCATGTTTTCGGTAAATTATTACCGCTATGTAGAGGTTTTTTTTTTTTTTTTCCTTTTCCTTCTTTTGGATTCATCAGTTATTAACCTATTTTAAAGGTAAAATAAAAATGAACGTTGACAAGTTAAGCCACAATGTTTGAGCAATATTAACACACCACTAAGCACTATTTTATTCAATTTTTTAATCATTCGGAAACTAATTATTTCAACCAACACTGTGTTCTTTTCTATAGCACATCCACTTGTTTTCTCTGTAAATTTTCAAATGAATATTCGGGCTTAATTCTATAGAGCAAGGTATTAATTTTCCGAATATCCATCGGCATGCCCATCGAAAATCTTTTTTCAAACATATGCGAAACGATATATCCATCGACATACCCATCGATTTACCTATGAGATACCTATCGACAAGCGATATATCCGTAAAACGAAAAGTGCGAAACGATATCGGCAAGCGGTATTTAAAACCTTGCTATAGAGGACTACACTAATATTACGTTCTTGTGTGTATTGAATTGCCACCTATAAAAATAAAAGGCTTGATAGCCATAAAAATAATAATAATAATGTGCTCCATTTTTTTAGCGGCTTTATGTACGAGTTCTTTTTTTTTTTTTTTTTGAAAATATGTACGAGTTCTTTGTTTAACTTCCATTCACCTTCCGCCGGTGGATAGATATGCGTCACATCTACAATTTTTATAATTTATTTTTCATAACTTTTCTTAATAAATTTATAATTATATTAAAAAAAAAAAACTTATATTCATAGACGTCGGGTGACACGTGTCCATTCACGGGCAAAAGGTGGATGGAATGGACAGAAGGTGGATGGAATGGAAGTGATGTAATGCAGAGGACACATAAACCGACGGGAATCCACAAAAATGCGAATCCCCTTTAAGCTTATTGAATTGAAAACCGATCCGATCCTTCGAGAGCAAGGACGTCTTTCCCAGGGAGTCTGACGGCAAATCCAACCTACTCAACAACAGCATAATTAAGTAGAGCATTTTATAATAGCTCACTTGACCTAAGGGGCTTTAATAAAAATATTAAGCTAAAAAGGCTAATTACTTATTAAAACATGAGCAATTAAAATAAAAATAGCACGTATCTATCTATCTATCTATCTATCAGGATTTCAGGAAGTTGGACCGAGTATTAGTCATATACATCGTACAGTTCGAAAGAGATTCAGTTATTTTTGCCGCTGTTGGCCCAAAATAAATAATACACGAATAAGATGATACGTGAGAAAGAACATCACTTCTGAAACGCAGTTAGTTATGTAGATAACTTTGCACCAAAATAAGTGAGAGTAAGAATCTATTATTGAATAAGATACCAGTTTTTCCTGTGTAGAAATAGAAAAACTGATCTCTGTGTGAGAATTAATGCATTATTTATGAGTAATAATACAAAGACTGTAACCACCCCAATAGAGAAAATCAAACCAAACCCAGATTTTGGGCTAAGAGATGTACAAACCGGAAAAAATAATCTCCATGGCCGCAACACATATAAATGACTCATCCGTTTCACAAAGTTATGGGAATGGATGGCGGGCACCTCTGTCGCCGGGGCCGCCTCGTGGTTTTGCCCCACCCGGTGAGGCTCCGGTCGTCGCGCCCAGCCTCGATGCTGGTGAGTTGATGCAGCTGCAACGGACCGCAGGGAGGGGTCGCCGGGGCAGGAGGAGAGGGAGGGCTGACTGCCGCTCGGCGCCTTCCCCGCCCGCCGCCGTTCCTCCGTCCCGAATGCCATGAGTGGCCCGTGGCCCGCATCAGCCCCCCAAATATCTGGAGATCCTCAGTGACCTCGAGCCTTGAAAGGGAGGCTAGTCCCGGGAGGATGTCCCGTTGGAAGTCCCTCCGTTGCCGCCCTCTCCTCCCCTGACCCTTTCTTGGCCGGCCTGTCAGAAGTGTGCATCCCGCCTCTTCGAGCTTCAAGCTATCGGGAATCAAAGGGGCGGGCATGTAATCTTCTTCCTTTGTTTCCGCAAGTTGAAGAATCATGGATTCGAAGTGGTCACACTCTTCCGAGAGATCATCGTTGACTTTCCCCTCGCCGCACGAAGAAACGATTTCAACGAACCACGTGAGCGGATCCGCAAAGCCAGATTCTTTTGATTGTGTTTCCGACGGATAGCTAAAAGTAGATACTGAGATTGCCACTATTGCCTCTGCCGCCACTGTCAAAAGCTCGTCTTCTTGGGGTCCGTTGCATTTTAGAGATGATTCAGGCGCTTCATTCTCTTCTCCGGGAAGGGCTTCATCCTCGGACTCTGGAACGGCAGGCACTTCTAAATCTATCTCTACTAAGCCTCTCACTCTGGCTATCGGAGCTGAAGAGATCAGAGATGATTCATCGTCGCTCAAACACGAGTTCAAATCAATGTGGTGTCTGAAACCACCCGACTTTGCCTCTGTTACGCTCTCTACTATGACTTCTGCATCGTCTTGTTGGAGCGAGTTGCAAGGCAGATTAATGTCCAATATTCTGCTCAATCTGTTTACCACCTTATTTTCTGATGTAAGGCACGAGGCTTCGTTCAATGAGATGTTAGGTTTCTCAAAAATGGGAAAACCGAGAATTTTGTTGTTATTCGGGGAGCGGCTTGATTCCACCCGAAGATCGCCAGAACTTGCAAATTGTTGATTGCAGTCCTCTGCAATTTGGTTTTTGCAAGGCGATTGGTTCAATGAAGATCTATTTATGCATGTCTTACTGGACTTTGAGAAATGCCCGGAATCCGTAAGCTCTTTCTTGCAAGCAGGCTTAGCTCTAAGCCATGGTAAAGCAGCTAAGGTTCTCTCCTGGTCAGATGACTGATCTGAAATCGCAATGTTCAAATTCATGTCTTTGGGAGATTTCATCTCTTTTAAATCCGAAACATTGTTGTAATTTGCCAAACAGTCATCGGCCGAGTTTCGGGAGACTCTGTTGTTCTCGTTGCTGCTTGAAGGTATGTGGATTGGTTGTTCTTTTGACCCCGACGAAGACCCTTGGTGAAACCCGTTTCTGTACAGATAATCACCCGCAGAACACCGTCGATCTCCGAAAATCCCATCATTCTGAACCGATGGCACGGAGGCTTGAGTCAAGGTCGCAGCCTTTAAACTTGTTTGGGCTGAATTCAACTTTGTGCTGGGCTTTTCCCAAGAGTGAGACCACGGTTTAGCCAAATCAGGCGGAGAAATCTGATATGAACTTATATGAGACGCAAGGCTCGTGCTACTGTTGAGATCGGGAGTTCTTTCAACACCGAAACCCGTCTTCTCCTTCCACAACTCTGACTTGCTTTTATCCAAGCACTGAAAATATGGTTCATGAACGTTGTTCACAGAAACTTGCTTCGGTTGGTAAGAGAGCGGGGACTTATCGGTTTGAAGGTATTGGGGGAGCGACAGATTGCTTTTTCTTTGTCCTGCAATTACAAGATCTGCTAAATTAATAACAATTTTTAAAGCTTTTAAAGATTTTCCTTAATTCCCATACATTAGCATGTTACATAAAATAAGTATTCACCATTATTCTACCATAAAAAGAGCTCATTTATTATAAGAATAATTCCACAATAAAGAACTCTTCTATTACTTTTTACCTAACATTTAGACCGTACTAAATGGTCAAGTGATTAATATGGTGGAAGAACATGTAATGGTTATTACACTTTACACTCAACATGCATATTATAAGGAAACTAAGAAATCATAATAGAAAAATAAATAACTACATAATTCTTCGAAGGAAAAATATAAGAAGAAAAGGAAAATACCTGCTTCAAGAGCATGGGACAACCATCCATTTCCACTTTTCTGAATATTGGAACTGCTTTGGACACTCCCGTCACTTCCGTAGGATCTGATTGAAACCTCCTTTGCTAAACCCAAACGCCGTAACTTTGGATTAGCAGATTGATCAGAGTCTAGCACGTTCGCATTAGACAAGCCGTATGAAGAAACATTAGTTTCTTTGACATCTTCAAGGGGAATAGGCTCATTCAAATCCGCCAGACCATTTGGGCTTCTCAAGCATCGTTCGGATTTCTGAGTTTCTACTTTTCCGTCGCGAGAAAAGAGCTTAACACCATACTCAATGGGCATCCTGGACTTTTCCCCTTCTTCGGTATCTATATACTCATCAGCTGGAAGCTGAAGATCAAAGGTTTTCCTTCGGAGCTTCGTGGGTCTCGATTCCAACACCTCCACGTCCTTTGAGCTTAAGCCATTGTGGGAATGGTACGCATTCGAGTTCACCATAGAAAAGCTCTGCTTATTCCTGTTATGGTGCCCCTCTTTCATTCGAAATTCATCCATCATGTCCCTCTGGATTCTGTACAGGCGATGGAGTTCATACACCTAAAAATCACGAGACGGTCACTTAGCTCAATTATCCAAAACCAGAAGAAAAATTAAGATATTCTACAGCAATTAACCTGTTTCTTGAAAACGGCTTCGTGTTCGAGCATTGTCTGCTTGACTGTATCCTTATCGTATCCGCGATACGCCTCGGGCGCGACCCTTTGCATGAAATACTGTCCATTTTGCGAGGATTTATCGCTTTGGTATAGCGGCCAACAAATTTTAGAATCCTCGTTAAGATCCCTCATCGAGTAATACCCGGGCAAGTAGCTTTTCGACTGTACTTTTGTTCCCATGCCTAGAAAATCGGAAAACAGACACGCCCAGTAAGAACAAGCCAGCATTGAGCTGAAGAGCAATGCTCACTAAGAGAGTGCAAACATCCACAACAAATGAAACCGAAAGCAAACAATCAACATCTTAATCGGTGAAATTGACCGAAATTCGCAATCGTTATCAGTAAGATCTCACTCACCCAAACCCAATACTCAACCAAGGAACCCAGAAAGCAATTCAAGTGAATCAACGTTGATCGAAATGGGAAGTCGCGAAATTGAATGAAACCCCGAAAAAGGATTCAACTTTGAGAAACAATTAGTCAAAGAAAAGAGAGAGAGAGAGAATTCTACCTCAGAAGATCGTCTTCTTGTTCTTCTCTCAACCCAGAGAAACAGCAACGAGAAATAACAGGAAAAGAAGAGTGCGAGAATGATTACCCACGAAAGAGCGAAGTGGGTTGGTTTGATGTCCGAGAGAGAAGACAGAATTGGATCGTCACCAGGCTGAAGAAGAGAAGGAGAAGATTTCGATCTGCTGGGCCACTCACTCTCCAGAGACAGAGAGAGGGGTTTTCTTTTTTCTTTTTCTTTTTTCTTTTTTTTAGAGAGAGAGAGAGAGAGAGAGAGAGATCCCAGATAAGAAATCTTCACACAAACAAACGAGCTTCTAAGAACAGTGACATGAAATTTGTCAACATCCGGTCTCTTTTTATTCTCTGCTTTTTCTTCTTCACCTTTTTTTCTTTCTATTATTATTTAATCTTGTGGGCTTCTTAGGAAATGGGCATTTCTAGATTCTCTCCACCTTTCTCTCTCTCATCCTCAGATATTTAAAAACTCAACTTATTAATAATCTCTATATCATTGTTTCTTCATTAATACAATGCAATGCATTACTTACTTACTTCCACAACAATCTGTCAAATTCCATTTCAATACTGCTCTCTTAGTTATATATATATATAATTAACGCACGTCAATAAATCAATGGATTAATAGAAAATGGGCATTCAACACTAGGGATAATTCTTTACATTTCACAGCACTTGTGTATTTAATAATACAAAATTATATCAATAAATACCAATAAGTGTGTATATTGATAAAGGCTCTAGCAAATGGGCATTTAGCAGCTCAAGGGGGATGATATAATTTTTTAAAAGTAAAAACAAATGGACGATGATGAATTGAAAATAAAAAACTAAAATATATAAAGTAAGCAATAAAAAATGGCTTTTTATAGATCAGACAAGACAACAAACAACAAAACAAACAAACTTCACTAAAGTAGAGAGCAACGAAGACTCACTCACTCATATGTTACAATTTACTTCCATCAAAATATTGTTTAATTTAATTAATTGATTCATGTTTGATGAATGTTATGAATTAATAATATGAGAGATTTTCATTTTTTTGGGGGGGTAATTAAATAAATAATAAATAATATAGAGTGGGGGAGGGAGGGAGACATGAGATTTGTTTATCTATCCATTTTAAGGATCAGATTGAATAGCAGACAAGGGGTGGGACCCACCGGGGATGAGGATTTTGAAGGGAACAGTTAGGATTATTGCCCTTCTGGGGCATCGGTATTTACGAAAATGGGATTCACTTCTGGGGGTTTCTGATTGGCTCATCGCCTGATCCTATGTTCCACCCTTTCTCTCTTTTTTAATAGATTTGATTTAATTTAATATTAATTTAATTAGGAGTGACAGTGGAGTCAATGTTGGAGAGGGGAACAGTGGAGCCTCGTTATGGGAAAAGCAGGCAATAAATCCCGCCGCTACACGTGGCATCTATTTGCGTCAATTAGAATGTTTCTCCTCTTTCGCTTTATTACTCAATTAATATCCAGACTGGTTTTCCCTTCTTTTCTTCTTCTTCCTGATTTGTCCATTTATTTGCAAATGAGCTTCATCTAGAGCAATTAGGTGCGACTAGGGGTGAGCATTTTAGACCCAACTCGATGGCCCAACCCAATCCGATGGAGACCCGGCCCCAATCTAACCCGCTCAATCTAACCCGCTTAAAATTGGGTCGGATCGGGCCGGACCCGACTATAATTCGGGTCGGGGTCGGGTCCAAAACCTTGGGTCGGGTCGGGGTCTCCGACCCGACCAATATACTTAATATATTTTTCATATTAATTTTTATTCAAGTAGTGCAATCTTTAGTCTTTAAAAAGTTCTCACTCTCAATTTTATTTACATTCAAAGACCGTTCAATCTCTCATTTTCATGTTTACATTGTTTAGAGTATGTTTGTTTGATTAAATTTTTTTGGGGTATTTTTACTTGAATTTTGAGTTACATTGATGTATTTTTTTCATATTATTTTTTGTTATATAAGGATAAATTTTAATTAATCGGGCCATGGCGACCCAAACCAACCCAACCCGATTTTTATTGGGTCGGTTTGGTTCGGGCATTAAATATTTTTGGGTCGGATCGGGCTTTTTTTTAGGAACCCGAAGTGATCGGGTCGGGTCCATAAAAAGCGTCGGGGCGGCCCAACCCAACCCATGCTCACCCCTAGGTGCGACATTTGTAGAGTTTTGCAACAGAGAAAGAAAAAATTAAATAAAATAATTAATTTATTAAAAATGACTTTTCCCAATTTCATTATCAAAGAGTGATCATGAACTAATCTCCTAAATATCGGACTCCTATCTATTAATACTAGGAGTAACAAGTGGCCGGTCCAGCCACAACCTGTTAAACTCAATATTAAACGGGCGGGTTGACCCGCCTCGTTCAATGTGCAGGAAGGCGCGGATTTTGAAAGTGTCATCAAGGCCTACCCCGACCCATGAATCCGAACCTACAATGTCACGATCGGACCGGGCTTATACGAGTCGAATTTCTTGGGCTTTTACGATTTTAATTCAGTGGGCTTTTCACAAATTAAAACGGGTTGAATTTTTCCGGATTGATATATAACAATCATTTACATATTTAAGCGTAACGTATAAATGAAATTCAATACAAAATAAAATTAATACAAAAATAGAAGATAATAAATAGAACAATGAGCAATAATACCTTTAAATTTTTTTAATTTTTTTGTGTTTGCTTGATATTCGAATACTCATTTTGAAAGTTGAGTAACATAATGCAAATAAAATTCAGTAACATACTTGAAAATTCAAACACATTCTTAAAAATTGTATATTTTAGTATACCAAAACTCTTATTATGAAACAAAAAATTTCAAATCGATTAGCGAATTTTGAATTGATTAATGAAGTTAAAATTGTTAAATTTAAATTTTAAAATATGGAATATAAAGATAATTTATAAATTTTATAATAATAAAATATTTAGAGCAGTTTTTTTTTATTATATATTTTCATTAGTATTAATATTACAACTTAATATATTTCTATATTTAAAAGTATGGTTTATCTGGGCTTTTAAACGGGGTGAGGCGGGTTTACGTGGGCTTCAGGACGGGGCGGGTTCGAGGCGGGCATGGGAAAACATAGGGGGGGGGGGAATCCGTTTTTTTTACGAGTCGGGGCAAGTGGGCTTGGGCCGGCCCGACCCAATTGCACCTCTAAGTAAACTCGGTCCTCTCTAGCAAGAAAATTAAATCTAGCGCATTTTCACCTGTAGTAGAATATCATAATTTTTCAGTAAACTATAAATATTATTATCTTATAATATATCTCCTTCACTCTAAATCACTTTAAACAACATTTAAATAAAATTATTCCACCCGCAGACACCTTTTACAAATTATCCACTTGTCTCCGACACTATTATTTATTATATTTAAATATAAATATTCTCAAATATTTTCTAAAAATTTATATTTAACTATTTTATAAAAATTAATTCAAAATTTAAAATGGCATAATCTAATTCATAATAACTTTAATTACATGATTCCGAATTTGAACCATATGTTCTCTACCAAATCTGGCTGAAGCTTGATGACAATTTTTTTCACGTATTTCAACATTTCTTTGAAGCATCGTTGGAAAATAAAAAATCGGTCCATGCGTTACTTCAATTGTCGGACTGTAGGCCGAACCTTAATCGTGATTGAAATCATAATAAACCTTCGTATGCATCTTCAACGATAAATATTGTGCAATATGATCTACAAATGATACACAAATGAAAGAGTCCTACCTATTTATAGCCTCCAGAAATTATAGTTGATGGAGGAAGCGGAACATTATCGACATCGGCATTTAGAAATTTGGTTAAGATTGATTTAATCGAATAGCTAAGAATCTACTAAGATTAAGAGTCTAGAGGATTCTATACTATTCTACTAAGGTATACATAATTAGAACTTTTTAAAATGCTTTAAAACACTCTCTATCTTTTCGCTTCATCTAACTGGATATTCTAATGAGTTCTAGAATACTCCACATCATTCTTCACCTTTCAAAAATAATACAGGCTCTTCAGAGAAATCCGGAGTTTTTTCTAAGTGAATCTTGATGCAATACGGCTTTTCGAATGGAGAACGAGCATGACGTTATATTATGCTTTAAGAAGTACCATCTCCTACCGGAACCACAATTACTGATTGGAACAGATCTAGCTAGTCTATGTCCAAGAATGAGACAGGAGGCGGGCAGGCACTGTAGTGTCGAGAGAGCTTTTTGTGCATCGTCTTCTCTCGTAGTCGTACCAGCGAGCCCAAAAAATAAGCCCCACAAAAAGCATATGAAAGTAAGTATAAGTGAAAGTCATAAAAATGGTAATTTAAAGTCACATCCTCAATTCCATTTCCACGTTTGTTCTTCTCAAAATATATAATATTTCAGTGTACAAAATATATGTTGGAAATAATTGCAGTTAAATAAAATTAAGATAGCGTCGAGCGGGTCGAAATGTCGAACACTCGAGACGAACAGTCTATTCAATTACCGGGATTTGTTCCGACGTTAAAAATTTACGTAAAACGGTCATATTGATTATGTCCGTTATGAATATTGAATTTAATTTATTACGTATCGGTTCAATTGCAATTTATGATAAACGTTTCGGAATTAATTATGATTCAATTCTTTGTCTCTCCCCGCGTCTATAAATTGACAGTGATCTCGAACCCTTTCGACACACCACAATCGAAATCACTTTCCGAAATCTCTCTAGAAACTATGAGTTTGCTTCCCGGTTTTTCACTTCGCAAACTCAAAATTTTATGCTTCCCAATGTTTTATGTCGTGAGTCTTTCGGTATAACGGAGTTCAAGAAGGTTCATTTCGCCGGTGAACTTCGAAGTGCTACAGAGTTCTCGGTCATCCCGTTATATCCTGGGAAGCTATCGCCTAACGAACCTCAAGCACGTAGAGGAGGCGAATCAAACTTTAAGGAGAGCGTCCAACGCGTCTCGGGAACCGCTTATTGTTTTTTCTGTTTTACAGGATCAAGAACACATGATCGGATCAAAGCTACAAGCCGATACTCGTCAAATCCAAGAATCTACACGATAAGTCTTACGGAATTTATTTGCTACTGCTTTTGCTCATAATTGTTTTTCATGTATCATCATTTATAGAAATATACCCAACAATATATATATAATATTTCATAATATTTAGGATTTATCCGAAAAACAAATAAAAGGGTTTAGAAAGGGACAACTGTTATAAAACGAGACGAGTCAACAACGACGAAGAGCGAGAATTTTTTTGAAGATCGAAGACGTTTGAGCTTGAATGCAATAATCCAACATGAACAGTATGGTGCAAGTTAGGAAGAAAATGAATATAAGTTTATTTTTATTCCAAAATCTATTAAAATACTGAAGATTAGAGCGTCGTGTTGTCAAATTAGAATTGAAGATTTGAAGGTATATATATTTTTGGCTAAAAAATAAAAGTAAAAATGGTAGATATATAATAAAAAAAATCGGTTGTTGATTGAAGGTGGTGTGACGATGATTGCGTAGTGTATTAAAACTTTCTATATAAATAAGTCTCTCCATCAAACTTCATTCAGACTCACAGCCTGGCGTAGGGATTTTTCAGATCATCCCGCGAGCGATGAAGAAGCTCGGTCACTCCGTCACCGGTGTGGCGGCGCTGCTGGTTTTCCTCTTCATCATCCACGTCCAGTATTCCTGGTTTCATGGATTAGAGTCATTAGACTTCTCGCTGCACTCACATCAAGGTACTAGTCTCTTCTCCAGTCCAGAGGAAACTCAGATCATATATACACATACATATGGTTGCGGGTTAAAGTCATGAGTTGTGTTTGTTTTTTGATTCTTCATGTATTGAATTTTCAAAACCAAAGTTGTTTCTTCTAGGGCAACACGTCGTTGAATTTCAACTTCATTTGTATACGCTGTCGTTTTTGCCACGTCAAGGCAATTCCGAAAGTCGTTTTTGGAATTTTCTAATGATTTATTATGCCCTTCTCTATTCTAATATTTAATTTTTGATAGCGATCAACAGCACATGCCATAATTTTCGGACAATTTGATATTTGAAGATTCTCCTAATAAGTTCCTTGTTTTGTTTACAGAAAGTAAACCGTTGATATTGGAGAAGGAAATCAGCAAGTGGGACCCACTGGACTCTCACCAGGTCCAACCTTCTCGTTCTCGCTCTTCTGCTATGCACCCATCATCATCATCGGTAATTGCCTGCGACCGGGCACAGAAATCATACGACATCTGCGAGATCAACGGTCCCGCCACGCTGGACCCTTTCAAAGCCACGTTCTACACGAACGGCCCAACGCGGGTCGAAAAAATCCGGCCCTACCCGCGCAAGCTAGAGAACTCCATAATGTCTAGAATAAAAGAGTTGACTCTCGTATCCGGCTCATTTGGCCCGACATGCCAAGTCCAACACCGAGGCCCGGCCCTGGTATTCAGTGCGGGAGGGTACACAGGGAACTTCTTCCACGAGTTTAGCGACGGGTTCATCCCGCTCTACATCACGGTCAATTCATTGTTTGATCAAGATCAACGGCGAGATCTCGTCCTAGTCATCCACAAATCACGTAATTGGTGGGTCCATAAATACTCAAATCTCCTCCAGAGCTTCACAAGGCACCCAATCGTCAACCTCGACAACGACACGTCGACTCATTGTTTTCCTTCAGTGAAACTGGGTCTCATTTCGCACGGGCTCATGGTAATAAAACCCGACAAAACGTTTAGCATGTCACGCTTCCGAGCCTTCCTTGCCCAGTCATACGACATGAGGATCAATTCGAGACCGGCCCCGGACCGGCCTCAGCTCTTGCTGGTGAGCCGGACCGGAGCGGTCGGGCGGGTCCTTTCGAACGAGAGGGAGGTGAGGAGAGAGGCCGAGAGAATAGGGTTCAAAGTGGTGGTCTTCAAGCCGACATCAAAGACGGAGCTGAGTAAGTCGTACGAGCTGGTCAACTCAAGCCACGCGATGGTCGGAGTCCACGGGGCGGCATTGACCCACGCGCTATTTCTAAGGCCCGGGTCAACGTTCATCCAGGTGGTGCCACTTGGCGTGGGATGGTTGGCGGAGGTGTGTTTCGGTGGGCCCGCAAGGGCTATGGGCCTGGATTACGCGGAGTACAATATCGAAGACCACGAGAGTAGCTTGCTGGAGAAGTACGGCCCGGACGAGGCCGTGATCAACGACCCGGTAGGCTTCAGAGGAAAAGACTGGTCCAAAATGGACATTTATTTGAAAGAACAAGATGTCAGACTCGATTTGGCTCGCTTTAAAATTTATCTGAAGAAAGCCTACCGGAAATCCAAGAAGTTTATGGAGAGAGAGGGGTAGTAATTTGTAAAGTTTACTCAATCATTTTAATAAATATATCATGTGTAACATAATTCATATATATGGTGTTAAATGGTTTTTAATTCATCTTTGGAACGGTCCATTCAAAATCAAAACGACATCCATCATTTTCAGTATTAGTTCTGGATATGGATAAAAATAATTTAGAAATCTAGATAATTAATTGTAGCAGATATGGAATATGATTTTATTTTTTTTAAGGCACAATCGCTGGGTGTTTGGCATCAGATTTGACGTATGATTAAAGAATAACAGTCATTAGCATTTTTATTTTTTTATGAAGGAATCATATTTTATTTTTCTTTATATATATACGAGGATCTTTGTATTTCACTCTTACTCCCATTGTGACTCGAACTCAAGACATGTAATGTTTCAGGTGATGTACTTGTTACCACTAGACCAAGCACATCTTGCCGTGAATGAATCATATTGGTTTATCGAGATTTGTTCATTTAAAGAACAAACTTAATGGGCATTGTTAAACGTATTAAAACAATACAAATTGCACGTTAAGAATCTTAAGATTTCACCATTTGAGAAGTGATTTGCTACAATTATTATATTTTAAATATAATCTTCTATATATGTGTTATTCGAAAGTGTAAGTGTGTAACGCTTGGATGTATTATTCGAAGTTCTTTGTTTCTTCGTGAAATGCATGCACAAAAACTACAAAAAGGTTAAGCAAATAAGTAACCCCAAAATCTATAATTAATCCGATTTACTCCTCTTCTTTTTTCCTATATCAAGCGAATATAGTAATTTAAGATTTTTTTTTATAAAGGAAAAATCTCTATTTTCCTTTTGAGTATATATTGATCAAGATTTTTATGTATAAATTGGCCTTTTTCGCAGTCTTCTTCTTCTTCTTCTTCTTCTTCTTCTTCTTCTTCTTACACACTTGATATATAGTTACGTTAATCATCGACTATTACACCTATTTTTCTCTTCTCATCAACGTGTTTAAATTTCATATAGAAAATATTGTTGAACTCCTATAGATCGATGTAGGGAGATTTTGTATTGTAGAATAAAAAGGAGTGAAAAGAAAACGAGTTGAGTATGAAGACGACAAGAAGGTCAACGGCAACGTGTTTAATAATATTGCTGCTCTCTGTGTTGATCTTATATCTCCACTCTTCTTCTTCGGACTTCCCTGCTTTTCAAGGTACTTTATGCAACTATTTTAAGCTAAAATATAAATGACAGCATTTATATTTCCTGTTGTATCTTAGTTTGATATTGCATGTTGAGAAAAAAAAAATATATAAAAAATTAAATACAAACCATATACTTACAATTTACGTACGGAGAATATTCGTGTTCTATTATGCAGCACTGAAGCCAGGCTTCTCACCACGTGGACTAATCATATGTGATCGATCCCATAGAGCATACGATATTTGCTCAATCCTCGGTCCCACTCTCCTGGACCCCAGAGCCGCTACTCTGTACGGGCTGGGCATAACCGACATTTCCCCACCACCAGCGCCGGCGAAAATACGGCCGTACCCTCGAAAGGCTGATAGAGCGGCGATGTCCAAGGTCAAAGAGCTGACCTTGAGGTCAACGGCTCCACCTGGTGTCCGGTGCGACGTCACCCACCGCAGCCCTGCCCTGGTATTCAGTGCGGGCGGGTACACTGGAAACTTCTTCCACGACATCAGCGACGGCCTCATCCCCGTCTTCGTCACACTCAACTCCTTCTCGGAGCGAGAATTCGTCCTTGTCGTCACCGACCGCCATGACTGGTGGGCCCGCAAGTATGCCAAGCCCCTCTCACTGCTCTCCCACGGCCGTCCGATCATAAACCTCGACCGAGACAACCGGACCCACTGCTTCCCCTCCTCAATCGTAGGGCTTGTATCTCACGGCGCCTTGACCGTGGACCCCACCCTCATGCTCCGCCCCAAAACCCTCCCTGATTTCCGCATCTTCCTACGTAGCATGCTCGCCATGCACGCTAGCCATGCACCACGCAAGCGGCCTCGGCTGGTGCTGGTAAGCCGCAGGAGCAGGGCGAGCCGAGCGATACTGAACCAGCAGCGGGTGGTGGAGGTGGCCGAGGAGGTCGGGTTCGACGTCGTCATTTTGGATCCTATCAGTGTTTCGCTGAGGGAGGCGTTCGAGGCGGTGGAGGCGAGCCACGCGCTGGTGGGGGTGCATGGCGCGGGGCTAACGCACGAGGTGTTCCTGAGGCCCGGGGCGGTGGTGATGCAGGTGGTGCCCCTGGGTGCGGAGTGGATAGCGAGGTGGTTCTTTGAGAGGCCGGGGAGGGCGCTGGGGTTGGAGTACATGCAGTACAGGATCCGGGCGAGCGAGAGCAGTTTGGTGCGCAAGTTCGGGAATGGCAGCCTGGTGGTGCGAGATCCGGAGGCCATTGTTAAGGGGAACTGGACAACCTTGCATTCGCTGTACCTGAAGAAGCAAGACGTGACGCTGGATTTGGTCAGGTTTCGAGGCTTTTTGAGCAAGGCATACGCAAAAGCCAAGAGATTCATGGACGTCGCAGGGTAACACATTCACACTCCGCCAAACCAATCCATAAACTTTAGGGACTATTTATTTTTTAGATTTTGGTGTTATAAAAATCAAACTACATTTTTCTTTGTTGTATTATTAATCAACTAATCTATATATATAAAAGCAAAATAACTTCATGTTTAAAAAACACCGTTTTTAACCTCATTCTATTTTCTCTTTTTTTTTGAATTTTTTTTATTAAAAAAAAAAACCTTGCTCGTCCTCGCTCGTCGTGTTGCTTCAAATTCGTCGGAAGAGAGGCAACTCTTCGAACCAACTCTTCATCAAGTGACGTATCTTTCTGAACCAAATAATAACTGCCACATTAAACCCCATTTGCCTTCTCTCTGTTCCTTCCCTACGCTCTGTTTCTTTCTCGCACGAATTTCTCAGGGTCAAGCCATCGTAAGGGTCGGCGATCTAGCGACCCAATCTGCACAAAGCTCTCCCATGCATTCTTCGCTCCCTTTCTCTACACCAGCAACTCCTGCGACGCCTCTACGGTGCGGCAACGACCGAGCGAGTCAACCCACGAGTCCTCTCATGCATGTGCTTCGTCGACAATAATCAAAGCTCAGATCCAAATTTAAGTGTTCTTCGTCTGTTTTTTTTTTTTTTTTATTTCCACATTCGACCGAAGAATGCGATTGCATTATAAAATCGGAAAATAATTGATTTTTCAGGGATACTGCTTATGATTTTATTGATTTTTCAACCCGAATTAGACTTTCATCGCTACTGGTGAGATTTCTTTTTTCTTTTCCAGCCACTGATTTCAATTTTGGTTACAAATAGTAAGAGTCAAGCTTTTGCCTTCAATGTTATTTAGATCAATTTATTGATTTCTCACAGGGGTTTCTGGGGTTTGTTAGTCCTCTCCAGTGAGATTCTTTTCTTTCATATTTTTGTTACAAACCTTTAAATAATCGAATTTTCCCCGTGGATTTTGGTCACAATTTTCATAACAAACCGTTAAATAGTCTATTTCTCCCCTGGATTTTGGTATCAATTTTAGTGACAATATGCAATATAGACTATTACACAGTTTGAATCTGCACATTTTGGTATAATCTATATTTTTCTTTTATGAAACTATATTTTGTTTTGATGAAAATCAAATTACTTCATTAAATGTCTCCCACCATCTCCGGCTTAGAATCTAATCTGTATTTTTCTTTGGAATTTTGGTATGCTCTGTACATTTTGACATATTTTACACTTCTCACATTGTTTGTTGGATTTCTCTTATATGTGCAACCGTAATGCTCTTTGTTCTCCGCGATATTTGACCGGGCAACAGGCCTCCGAAATGCTCTTTGACGAGACTCCACCATAATGTCCGACTCTACGACACATCATAGGTATAGTAATCACGATTTTCTGATTTTAGAAGTTGTTTAAAATCTCTGAACATTTTTATATTCCAAAATTTTTGATATTTTTATTTTCATGATAACATTTTTTATATGACAGTTTTTTTATAGCATTGTTAATTTCTCATTCATTAGCTTGATTGGAATTGGGTTAATAATAAATGTCAATTCATTAGATCATTCATTATTTTTTGCATGATTTTGATTTTAATTTTTTTTTTTTTTTTTGTAATGGTCTCTGATCTTGAGCAAACTCTTATTTTTTGGTTATCTTATGGTACCTTTAGATTACTTGTGATAAATTTTCCATATATTTATAACATGTATAGGTTCGCCAAGTATGCGTTTTTGGCAACAAGTGGGCTCTTTTAGTTGATCGAGTTATGATTTTGGCATTTCTAGAAGTTACATATTACTGCTTTGAAAAACTATATTTCTCTCAGGCCTTATATTTGGTTATGAAGATTGGATTCACTTGGTATTTGCAGTACATTGTTTGTCATGAGTAGGGTGACAATTTAAAAGCTAAAACTTTGAAGCTCAACAATTTAGTCAATCTCTTCGTCAATTAATATCATTTTTCGTCTAATTTATATTTCAAACATATCAGTCCAGAAGATTAGATCATATGAATCAAATATTCGCATCACTTCTTCGTTTATTTTTTCGGTCTAACATGTTTCTTAGATCCACTTATTCAAACCAATTTCTCATGGCTTCGTATAAAAAAGCTCGTCATGTTCACAAATTTATTAGTTTTCTTTTAGATAGACATCAATATTTCCTCTTTTTGCAAAATCAGCGGTCTTTCACTTTTAAAAAAATATATATTTTTCAACTGAGAAACCTCAACTACTTTTGCCTCTTCTTGAGTGAGTGTATGCTCTTTCACGCGATGTAGACTATCTCCCACTTTTTGCCGCTACGACTCACTTAGCCATCGGAGTCATCGGTGAGCATAAGCTACTTCGGTATGTGTATGTATTTGTGTGTACTTTATATATATATATATATATATATATATATATATATATATTTATAATATGCGTGCGCAAGTGAGTGTTGTTTTTCTAGATTTTTCTTCTATGTCTGAGTTTTTCAGGGCAAATGAGTTTAAAACTTATCACTCTACAACATGGAGATTTCTTCGTTTTGGCTCACGTATGAGAAACACTAAGTTGATAACTAAGGAAATCTAAATAATCAATATAATATCATATATCTTTTTCTTTTTTCATCCTATATCTTATTTTTGTATTTTGAAAAGGTAAAAATTCTGCAAATTAACCTTAGGTGAAGAACTTTTCCATGCAGTAGGCGTTGCAGCAAAGATCAGCAAAACAATCCTCAAACACTGCTCTTCCATTTACTATCTTCAATTGAGGATTACAACAAAATTTCCAGTTTTCAGATGTTATTAGGCATTTTGTTAAGTAGAATTGTCGACAAAGGTCGAGAATAGCAAGTTACGGTAGGTACTAGAGGCATGTCTCCGTGTAGCTAATAAATACTTTTTGGATATGTGGTTTTTCGATTTTTTTTCCTCGCAACATATTTTGTTCTCATTCCTGTCCTGCCTTTGGTCGATATTGAACAAGAACTGTTCAGTCTCCCTTGCCTCAATTTTTTTGTAATTCTTCTTTAACCTGTTGTACATTGTTCTAACCAATCAACTATTTTCATTTTTTATTTTAGACCTGTTGACTAATTTTTTCAAGCTTCTATTAAGTTCTATTTAACTAATATATATATTTCATTCTCTCCGAATATTCTCATTGACAATTGCCGATTGCAACCACAATTTTTTTTTACAGACCCACGAAGTCAGATCAACGACAGTCGCGAATGATTCATAATGTATGTGTCAGAATATTATAAATTTTATTTTGCTCAATAGTTCTCTCTCACTTATTTTCCATGATACATCTTCCTCTTCCACGGTTTCATCTTATTCTCCACTATTTTTTTTTTCTTTCATCGATTCAGAAGATTGGTGTGCTGTCTCTGTGTGGTTCGAATCGCTGTCAAACGAGCATCATCGAATGTGTGCGAAAACCGTGATTTGGTTCTCCGTTATGTATCTGGTATGTGTCATCTTGTGAAAAATATTTCAAAATTTTTATCTCTATTTTCTTCTTCTTACTACACAACAATAGTGGATTGTCTATGTTTTTTTCCCTCAAGAATACTCATGTTTTGGTACTCCACGTATTAAAAATTTGAAGCGTTTTCGGTCTAGAGTAGTTGAATATTTCTTATTAGAGCTTTAATGATGTTGGTTCTCAAAGTTATTATTTAAATTTAAATTTGCAATATTTTTTAGAACGGTAACTCTGTGTAGTCCAAGTATTTGAAAAGATGCCTTAATTTTTGGTATATCTTTTCTTGCGCTTTGAGTCGTACAATCGATTTTGTTAAATCATTAATAATTTTTCTTGGTTTTGATAAGCAAATAACTAAAAACATGTTGATATATTATAAATATATATACATTATTATATATATGTCACCACCAGGCGAAGCGTGGTTCAGTATTATCATCTTAAATTATACAATTTTTTTTTTCTTTTCATTCTTCAAGGTTTCTCCTTGAAGGTTCTCGGGTTTATGCTTCGTGATAAATAATTTTCGTTAATTTTTTTATTTCATGTGTTTCTTCTTTTAATGGGGTTCGTCTTCTTCACACCTAAATGTTCCCAACTTATGTTGCACCAGAGTTACATTTATGATAACCACTTTTCTATTTTTTTTTTACTTTCCATGTGGAGAAATATGCATAAGGAAATAAGGAATATTGGTTTCATCTATTTAAAAAAATTTGTAGTCATTGTAAAATTACATAGGACTGTTTGTTCGGTCATCTGAAGCTTAGGAACTACTAATCATTACTGGATTAAAACATTTGTTTGCTTGATCATTTGAAAGTTTTACGAAGGTTTTTAAGGCAAAAGCTTACAAGCTCTAAAAAAAATTGTTTCCAAAGTTTTATCGATGGAAATTGTACAGAGAAGTTAGGTTTTTTGCTGTGGCATTACATTGTATTCATGTACAAGGTACAAACTTATTAATTGAAACTATAATTTCTAAGGTTAAGCATTTAGATTTGGTTTTTTATAAAACCTACTAATTAAAGTTAAATATATATATAAAATTCATATTCGTTGTGGTATTTTTGATAACATTTTATGTTTAGCCTTGGCATAACGAAACATAGTTTTGTTTTTTCATCTTTATGATATAGCCCGAGTGTTAAGGTTTACTGTGGTTTAGTAGGAACGAGGAAAGTGGTTATGGACACAAACGGGACCGATGAAGGAGGAGTTGGTTTCTTCGAAGCGATAGATCCCTACATGGGCGTCTACTCGGCTCTGCACTCTTTCTTCGAGGTAAGGACCCCATTGGTTTTTGTTTTTGACTTTCATCTGGAAAGGTATGATTTCTCTAATTTTGAAAAAAAAAATCTAATCAGGAAAATTGGAATTGAGTAGCATGAAATGAATTTTGTGTTCTTATTGAATTCTGAACGATTTTAAATTGAAACTTCGGCAGCGTTCCATCGCACATAGACAAAGTTTTTTGCCTCTTGAATCATGAATGTTTTTCAATTGTGTTATCCATTCATTGTTTATGCTTTTGATAACCTTTTTCGAAGAAAAAAAATGGTGAAAAACAGAATATTTTGGGGTGTCTATATTAGTGAATTTGTTAAGGTGAGAAATGATGTTGGAACTAAAATCGGTCTCAATGTCGAAACAGTTGTTTCGTCGTTCTGCCACTATTTTATAATCGTTCATTCCCTTTTGAAGAATTTGTCATTCGCACTTTTTGGGATAAATATTAGACACTACTCTTTATTAAGGATTTTTATAATCTTGCTTAGTTTAAGGGTCTTCAGATTGGCTTTGATTTCTGAGATCCCGATGAATGAAGTACATCCCATTCTATGGCTTCCGATCTCTGTAAAGCTAAATGTTGTTTGTTCTTTTTGATTTTTTTTTCAATTTCCACTCTCTCCCCCTACTTCGACACAAAACATCACATATCTTTCACATTTAGTGGTCAAGAAATGTAGGTTCGGTCTTTTTTTTTTCTTTCCTTCTATGAGAACGCTGACCTTTTAAAAAAAGATTTATTTGCGTCTCTGTTTCAATTGAGTATACATTCTTACTGTGTGGAATTTTATCGGTAATATTGGCGCACTCTTACAGGTATAATTTAATTTTATAATTGCATATTTTAGTTATAATATTGTTTTTCTCATTATTGTTCATTCATTATTTTATTCGAGTTAAGAGTCTTTTTGCTTCAACATTTACATTCAAGTTTATTCTAAATTGATAATTGGTTTAGTTTGCTTGGTTTTTGGGAACTTTATCTTACTATTTCCCATTTTTGAAATCGGATTTTGAGTCATTTGAAGAACTGGCGTCGTTATAATTATAGATGGAATTGTTGAGAGTTTCGGCCACATGTTTTAATGATTTACACGTTGAAGAAGAAAAATTACAAGGAAATAACAGATTTTTCTATTTGGATTTGGTTGTTAGCCGATTCCAGTTCATTTAGCGTAAGCTTACTTATGGTCGGGTACACACTGATTAATATCAATTTTTGTTTTTTATTTTATAATATATGAGAAATAAACATATAAGTATGATAGTTTTTTTTTTCCGCTCCCAACATAGGACTCATGATTCATCATGTTATACTTTGCTGTTGTTCAAGATTTGCGTAATAGCAGCCTACTGTCATTGAACAAATATAGCAGAAATGTAATAACATGTTTTCTTGGTTTGTATCAAATTCACTTGGAAGCAGAAGAAAGAGATGGCATTAGTTTGTATTTATTTGTACTTTATCTGTCAAATTAAATTTCTTAGTGTCGTTAAGTAATTAAGATAATTTATTTTCTTCTATTATATTGCCCACTTATCTCTTATATTTTCCAAACCATCATAGCACTCCTAATTTTGATATTTTTCATATATTAAACAATAATTATATATACATTGAATTCCTGAGAAGTACTAATGTTTTTTTAGCAGTTTAAGTAATATGTTTTTTAAAAATACCTTTAACGTCAAAATTCTAACATTAACGTTGAGTTACTTATTTGTTTTACAAAATATGCATTTTTTCCTTCGTAAGAGCACTTAAATGATAAACATAAGCATTTTTATTTAAGAAAATTGTATGTATTTAAAAAGAGAAATTATAATGAATAGACACATTCATATTCATATGTTTACATTTTAACAAACTTAAGGTTTTTATTTGCAAATAGCCAAACATTGGCAATTTTGTCGATGATTAATATGGTTACAATGGTTAATATGATTATTGTTATAATGGTTAATTGACTATTTTACAAATATTTACCATACATTAACTATTTTGTCAATACTATCAAGTTGGTTATTTAGCTTAAACTCCCTTAAAAAAAAAGAGAGATATTAGCGACAAAAAACCTAATGTCTTACTAAATAGAGCAAAAAGTTCCCAATTTTTTAATCGTTGTGAAAGTTCCAAATCTCATCATATAATAGCATAAAAAATTGTCAATTTTTTTTTGCAGCAAGAGATTCCATTTTTTACCACGGTGAAAGTTCCCAATTCCAATCATATTGTTTGGGAAAAACATTAAAAAAAATAGATATATGTACTTAGTGTGTTTTTAACTTGGTACCAAAATAAATATATGTAGTATCACATTTCTCAAATATATATGATCTCATTAAATAAATAATAAAAATGAGTAACATAACAAAACAAAATTGAGCAATTATTGAGCTCGAGCTGCGCGACGTTGATGATGTATTTTTTTTTATTTACCACACTTTATATTTTGTATGATATCACGTAATTAATTTAATTAATATTTTCAACGTCACTGCGCGAAGCGCAGTGCCGGTCCACTAGTAAAAATAGTCAATACATCGGAGTCGTCAAGACTAGGCTCTCAATTTGGTGTCGTTTCCCCAATTTTTAGTGTGGATAATTTCTACATTTTGAGTTTAGTTTTATAAACTTTTAGTGTCGTTTATCACAAATATGTGGTAGCATAGCAATATGCCAATAAATGTGTTGCTACCGCATATATTGATTCGTACAAAATTAATGTACTCAAATTCATTTTGTAAAAAAATAATAAACAATAACTTAATCTAGATCTTAATAACATAAACCTAAACATTATATAACAAAATAAACATAAAAAATAGCAACTAAATATCAAGCTCATACATATCCGGGGTTGGGTTGCTCTGTTGCAAGATGCTCCACCATCCCGCTGACTCTGTGTCTCCCAGACCTCTCACGGCAGTTCGTTCAGCGCCGAGAAGATGACGCTGACCATCATGGGCCGATATTATTTACGCAGGTTTTCCGATTTGGGCCTGGATTTCTTGTTCGATAAGCCTGACCCCATTTCATATCATATGCTTTGTTAAGCCACGACTTGTCGTCACTTAAACTTATATATAAACAATAAAGTCATACACCATCAAAATCCATCGTACACGAGAACCACTTAAAACACGCCACTTGACACTAAATGAAAGACACTTGTGGACTCAAATTTGGTATTTACGGAAAGATAATTTTTGTACATTGAAAATTAGTATATAAAAAACATTTAGTACTTCTACCACAAATGTTCCATACTTTCTAATGATTTTCAAGAGAAAATTTTCTCGACTTCTACGAGTAGGGCTGCAACCGATCGGTTAACCTGTTTAATTTTCACTATTTGGTATCCTTAACCGGTTAGTAATGTTTCAATAACCTTAACCTGTTTTTTAAAACCGGTTAACCTCCGAATATTAAAATCTAATTAACATGTTTAATAACTTTAACCTATTAGCATTCAACAGAGTTTATCGCAACGATCAAACATATCGGTCCAAATGAACAATAACAATAAAACTTGAATAAATAAAGCCTCAAAAAAAAAAAATTGAATAAATAATATGAAGCATAACAGTAATAGATAATAAACAAGATCAAGTACAAGTTTAGGTGGAAAAAAAAAAGAAGAGAAAGTCGAGGAGGAGGAAAGAAGAAAGGGTAGGCTAGAAAAAAAAAAGAGAAAGAAGTTGAAGAGGTTTTGACGGAAAGAAAAAAATCCTACTTAATTTAATTTTAAAATATTTAAATAAAAAATCAACAATAAAACCGGTTACAAAAACCGGTTACTAAAATAACATGTTTTGAAAAATAAATAACATGCAACATTTATCTTGTTTGAAACCGGATATAGTTAACATTAACTCTTTTTTTATAATCAATTACAATTATTTTTAACCGGTTATTTTGCACACCCGGGTCACTATAAGCATATACGTTCCCCGTATCATCACCTGCCCACCGAACAAACCCTTCGTCTCCGATCTGATATCATAGCCACCCGAAATGGAGGCTACGCTCTTGAGAACTTCAATGGCTTCCACTTCAAGATCCACTTCGTCTTTTCGCTTCAACGTCGCCCACAGACCATTACTAACGCACCATTGCTCTCGATCGATTTTCGCCGCGAAAAAATGCCGCTCTATTGAAGCTTCTTCTTCGTCGTCTTCTTCCTATCCGCTTCCAGTCAGGTACCATTTCAGATCTCCTTAGTGAAACAGTTCTCTGTGAGATTGTTCATCTGTTTGTTGATGACACTAGTGCATAGCAGTATATGAATCGACAGGTCGATCAAAGAACTGATGACATGATTTAGTTGAAGTGTGGAAGAAAAATGAAAGTTCAATCGGCTAATTGGAACAATTGATGTGTTTTCTTTGGAATCCACGCTTCGAAATGGTCTCAGGTTTTCGGGGAAGAAAAGGGTTGATGAGAGTGAGAACTTAACTCTAGAGAGCATAAGACACTCTTTGATTCGGCAAGAAGACGACATTATTTTCTGCCTGTTGGAGAGAGCCCAGTATTCTTGTAATGCCAACACCTACGATGTCGACGCTTCCTCCGCTAACGGATTCCGGGGCTCTTTGGTCGAGTTCATGGTCCGGGAAACTGAGAAGCTTCATGCCCAGGTACACCCCGAAAAGCTTATGCAATTAACAACCATATTAGCGTGATTGAAATCCTTATCTGTCGATTAGGTGGGAAGGTACATGAGCCCTGATGAGCATCCTTTCTTCCCGGCATTCTTACCGGAGCCGATGCTTCCGCCTATGCAGTACCCACAGGTCTCATTACGCTAAAGAAATTTGGGTATTGATATTGAATTTGATTTTAGGAGTTTAAATGAAAACCGTAAATGAATGTAGTTCTACATATCCCTTTGTGTCCCTTCCTTGCTCATGTTTCTCTACCGGATCACGCTTTTGTGACGAACTTTTGTTTTTTAGTATAATTCTGACACGGCTTATTTTGTTATAAGTCATGCATCTTCTGAATTCATGCTTGAATAAAACTCTCTGCATCGAGTTATTGACTCGTCTGTGTAGCGTATTATTAAACAGAAAATGTCATATCCATTCGGCATATTTTGTAATAACGGAGGACGTATATATTATAGGTATATGATTCTGTTTGGTCTTTGGCTAGGTTCTCCATCGGTGCGCTGATTCAATCAATATAAACAACAAAGTTTGGAATATGTATTTTAGGGATCTTCTTCCCAGATTAGTGAAAGCAGGAGATGACGGTAACTCTGGCTCCGCTGCTGTTTGCGACACCGTATGTTTGCAGGTACGGCATTGACGTGTATATTTGTTATCAATATGTATATTTGATAAATTAATATTTCGATAATGTCATAGATACCGTTGTTAATTTATCAAAGTTATATTGTACTTGTTTCAGACTCTCTCAAAGAGAATCCACTACGGAAAATTTGTCGCAGAGGCAAAATTTCGAGAGTCTCCCGTCAAATACGAGGAAGCCATTAAAGCTCAAGTAAAGCGCGATCTAAATTTCTCTACATATTTTTTAATGCTTCATCTCTTTTTATAAATTCCGGTTTCTTTTTTCTTGGTTCACAGGACAGAGGTCGGTTGATGGGGTTGTTGACATACGAAGCGGTGGAGGCGGCGGTGGTGAAGAGAGTACAGACGAAGACGGAGACGTTCGGGCAGGTAGTGAGGATCGTGGGAGAGAACGAACCGGTCAGTAAAGTTTATAAGATCAAACCGACAATAGTCGGGTCGCTATATGGTGATTGGATCATGCCTTTGACAAAAGAAGTTCAAGTGGAATACTTGCTAAGAAGATTGGACTAACTTGCAGTTAGACTTATGAGCTGGGTACTTCTGAATTTAACTTGTTTATGGGAGATTTTGTGAGGTAAATTAGAGTGTATGAGGTGTAAGAAAAACTAATTCAATAGATTAAGGACACTCACAGTATACTATTACAGTGACGGAATTACCTTTATACTGTGAAATTGCAGTTCAACTAATTGTTAGGAATAACGCCCTAATTCCCAAATCAGAAAACGATAAAAGCGATAAAACAAATTGAAACTTGACACCAGAATTATAATGCTTCGCTCGTAGTGTAGGAAGTAAGTCCACTTGCCGATTGTAAATCTCAATCCACAAAAATCTTCTGGTTACACACTCAATCTCGCCTCTCTCGGCTTGTGTTACAAAACGCTCTTTTAGTTTGTGCTACAAAACGCACTAATGATTGCTCTGCGTAGGGTCTCGGTAGCACTTCCGTATATATTGAGCTTCACACTCAACAATTATTACCTTCAGCTCTGAAGAATAACGTGAAGTTAACTTAAAGCCGTATGTTTAGTTCGTATGCTTAGGGTGAAAAAAAAACTTCACATTTCTTTTTGATTCCTCTCTTATGCTTCATTTATATAAAATTTCAGTATTTCATGAGTACTAAAAATCCTTCAACTTAATTTTCAAGCGATTTTACTACTGATTTTATTCTACATTTCTAATGATCTGTTAGAAAATATTAAAGCCTACTCACTAGTAACTCTGTCACCTCTGACTACTAGTAGTCGATAATCGACCTTTCAATAAAATTCTAACACGTACCTACGGAGCCGACCCTTGACATAGGCGGGTTAGGCCGGTGCCTGGGGCTCACCATTAAAAAAAAATAGCAGAGTAAGGCTACTACTGCTGAAGAACAAACTTACTGTAAAAGCTCTTGTATAGCAGTGGTTGCGCAATGGCAATCAAACATCCTAAGGTCTTTCAGTTCGAACTTTGACTTCTGCATCTTTTGCATTTATTTTTTAGCCTTTTTAAATTTATTTTAATTATTTTCTATCAAATTAAGTAATTACTTATGAATTATGATTAATCATAAAAAATAATTAAATGAGATAAATTTATACTCAAACCAATTTATTTTCGTAAACACCCAATTTTTTTGCAATAAAATTTAACAAATACCATTAACATGTGACACATATTTAAGAAAGAAAAATTGATGTAGAAAATAAATATAAAAAGCTTTAAGAGCAAGGTAACAAAATAGTAAGTTCCTGAATACAAATAAAATAAGTTATGGTATTAGACTATATTAGTCATAATTTATTTGCAGGAACAAAACAAAAAGCTAGTGTTTCGCGACTTTTGGGAATACGTGTATATAATTATATGCAGTCGAATTCCACAGTCTCTCTCTCTCTCTACACTTTACTCAAACTCGCTGGCAAGAGAGAGATAGAGAGAGAGAATGGAGAAAGCTCTAACGAAGGTGAGCAGCGTGAAACTTACGAACTTATGGATATCCAAGAAAGCCAAGGAAGAGCTCTCCAACATCTCTCAGGATCTCAATGTCAGTCAGTACTTCTCTTCTTTTCTCCATTCTAATTTTGCTCCCAAACTTTCCTCTCCAGATCTCACTCTCAGCTTCCATTCTGTGTCGAAGAACTGGGTTTTTGTATGAGATAGATACTTAACATTTGCAGACAATGAATTCAATGGGTTTCTTAAGCTTTGTGCTAGTCGCCTGCAAAAGCTACAAAATTCGTAAAAAAAATGTTTCTTTTTTCTTCAGATGTTATCGAACACTGTTGAGGAAAAGGCCAAATGGATTTTCAACAAGCTAAAAGGTGAGTGAAGTTGTAATCTCCTTTAGATTATCTCCTAACTTGAACGGTACTTACTTAAGCCTCTTCTCTCTCGCAGGAACTTCGCCGAAGACATTGCCGGAGCTCCTCCAAGAGTACAACTTGCCGCCCGGCCTGTTCCCGCAGAACGTGACCTGCTTCGAGTTCGAGGAATCCAAGGCCAAGCTGACCGTGCATTTGCCGTCCCCGTGCGAGGTCACCTTCAAGGATAGCTCGGTGATAAGGTACTCCAAGAGAGTGAAAGCCATTCTACTGAGGGGAAAGCTGACCGGGATTGAGGGGATGAAGACGAAACTGCTGGTCTGGGTGAAGCTCACCAGCGTGGCGGTCGACACTGCGAAGCCCAGCAAGCTCTGCTTCACCGCCGGGGTGAAGAACTCCAGGTCCAAAGATGCCTATCTTCTTCCCATTGATGGTGTTAGAGTCAAAGAGTTTTGACTTGGATATTGCAAGTTATCATTTTGAGACTGATATTCGAACGTGTTAGCCTTATATATAGCTAAGAGTTTCTTGTCATACTTCATAAAATGGAAATTGGCGGCGTTAAAACCTAAGTTCTATTTTTCGAGCAATTGGTTCGATCTATTTCTTTATCTCCTTGTGAATCGTGTTTGTAACAAGAGGGGTGGAATTTTGTAACTTTATCTCCTTACGAGTCACGGTTATTCTAATCCAATAGTTCAATTAAGAGATACAGATATATAATAACAAGAAGTTTAGTACGATGTAAGCAACTAAACGATGCACAAAGAATCATGGTTCGAACATAACATCTTATTACACCGATTTGTATGTACTGGACATGGGATAACAATGCAATCTATTATTGATTCTATGGAGCAACAAAAATAGAGAACTTTCTCTGTAGTAAGACAAAATAATAATAATAATAATAATAATAATAATAATAATAGTATGAGTCAATTGTTTGCTTCTATAAATTGTGTCTTCTGCAGGGTTAGGAGAGTATCTCGTACAACGAAATGGCATTCTCAATGATCAACAGCCCGATGATGCACCACTCCAAGAAATCTGACTTTCTGTTTTGCAGCACTTCCTGGAGAAAATGAATATTGTGCTGCCAAAACAGAACACGTGTCACTCCAACGCAATTTAAACGCTTAACTATCGCAAACTTAGGGGTGGAAACGGGACCAATACAGCCCTTTTTTATTTATAAAAAAAAAAAGGAAACCGGGGCAAACCAGAATTTGAGAGATCATGCCCAGCTTTCAGGTCGGGACTAGGTCAAAACCAGGCCTAAACTTTCACCCGTATCGCAAACATTACTATTCTTCTCCTATTTGGTTTTCCATTTTTCTCTACTAGGCTATGTGGGGAATTAGAAAATCTAAGTTGACCAAACGCAGGAGGATCGTAACTCAGTAGAGCTGAATACCTCAACGAACTTCAATTTATAGTCCAAGTTTCCAAAGCGCTGGGTGACCTCATACTCCTCCCGGAGATAATCATGTATTTGAGCGTATTTCGCCTCTCTCCACGCAATTTCTGATCTGAGAGGAATAAGCGGGCGAACAAAGTTAAGTTCTGTATGCGAAGAAATCATTTGCTAAAACGTTGAACGAGTAGCACTATGTGGAAGCATTACCTCTCAAAAAGACCTACTTTGAGGATTACGGCGGCTATGTTTGAGTTAGCCTTCCCGACAAGTTGAAGAAGCTTCTTCTTCTTCATGGTGAAAGTTCCGGTTTTTTCCATCCCACGATTTATATGAGTAAATTCTTCGATCATACCATCAATCTGGAAAAGGGAGATAGGTGATTGCGATTACACCAAGGACATTGCAAAACTGAATCCGGTTTAACGGAAAAATTTCCAAGTTAATGGTGTTTATAAACGGTTTTTAGGTCAGTTTTAAAATAATGCGAAACACACGCAAGAATAATATACCTGCGAAACAAAATAATCTAAGGCAATACTCTGGCCAAGCACGCTTCCAATAATGCGGACTCCGTCCATATCTAAACTCTTAAGAACAATGTAATCTGTACCTCCCTCCATGTCTTCAACCATCTCCGGCTTCTCTTTCACTGCGTAATCTGTTTGAACACGCCGTGTTCAGTTCAAAAACATTAGCCAAGCTCAGAAGATCGCATCTAATTTCCACGAGCGTCACTAAATTTACCGTCTTTCTTCATCTCGGGAAGCAATCCGAGAGCATGCTTCCTGACCAACGCCAGATAATTTTCAACTTCGTGGTCGTCAATGTTGAACAAAACCGCAGATCCGTACTGGAACACCATCATGTACTGGCACGAGTCGCCGAGACCCGGTCCCTAGAGTTTGGACGATTGAGAACAGTACAAGATAATACAAGCTATAAGCATTGATTACGAGCTTACATTATTAGTCTGCGAAGATGGCGTGTGGTGGTATCTTAGGGCAATGTAATTGGAGGCGCGAGAGGTTGCAGGGACTAGGTTGCTTAAATTCTCAGCTTGCATGCTCTTCAAATTGATACTGCAAAAAACCCATCAAGAATGAATCGCGGAGACCTAGAAATGAAATGGTGGGAGTGGGAGTGAACCTGGTGGAGAGAAAGTAGGCTTTGACGGGGATCTGGGCAGAATCAGGGTGATGATGGTGGTCGTCTCGGGGAGAGTAGATGGCGGCGGAATCGAAGTAGTTGGTTTGGACGGAGGGGAGGGCGGAGAAAGCTCGGAATCGGGCAGAGAAGATGGGGGATTCGGAAAGAAGGGGCTTGGCGGTAACGCTGCGGAGGAGGAGGAGGGAGGTCCCTCTCCACCCGCCCATTCACGGACAGTGATAGCACCAGAGACAGAGAGGGAGAGTCGAATCGGTGCCCGCATAAATCAACAACACCAACTACGAGTGACTCACTCCAAACTCCAAACTCCAAACTCAAACCAACATTTATGCCGTTTTGGCTTTACATTTTGCTGTCGTTTCGCGTCTTAGATACTAGATAGATACCTACCATACACATAATTCTCATTCTCAAATTTGGATTGGTTGATGAAATCATCTTAGGTAGTTGTTGGGGTAAAAACTTCGTTACAACAGTCCCGGCGTCGTACGTGGGAACATTGAGTTTGGGGACTGTTTTTTCTGGAGCAAAATGGGCCGTACGTGTCCGTTATACCGTATGCAAAATGATAAGCGGTTAAAGGAGATGAGAGACGGATAATCATAGTAAATCATTGTATGAATTCATGTTATCCCTTTTATTTCATTTTGTCAAGAAAACAAGTACAAGTTTAGATTCTTTAGTACAACAGTGACTGAGGAAAAGATAATGTTCTCTAGGGAATGATGTTACTACTTTTCTCGTAGAGAATGCCTTTTACAATTGGATATCTTTGGTCTTTCGCAGGTCATATAATATTATTTATAGACATGTATTTGAGCGTCTTAATGAGCTTTGATTACATGAAATAACAAAACCCTAATCTGGTGGTCCCAATTTGTTAGTATGACTTGGGTCGTACGAAATCGCGTCGGCTCTAGGGGACATCTTTATGTGAATGATTCTCTAATGTCATCTCCCGTACGTCGGACGATCCCTTCTGATTTATTCATTTTTGTCCCAATCATTGGATTCTCTAATGTCATCTCCCGTACGTCGGACAAGATCTTGGGTTCCTGGCTATATCCAATATGTTTCAACCTAGTTTGGCTCGTCTAGGAACTTGGTCGCAAGGCATCTTCTTGTACGTGTGTGACGTATTTTCTTGCTAGTTCCCTCTCGGCTTACATGGCTTTGGTAAAGTCGCGTGTTGAATTTCCAGTTCGTAAACCGAAACCGACCTCAACATCAGCGACACAAATAGTCCTCCAACTATAACAAAGAAACCTCGGTTTCGGGTAAAAAAATAAATCTGGGACAAAAAATTAACTTCTCAAGACAGACGCAAGAAAAAAAAAAAAAGATTTCTCGGTTCCGGCTCTAGCTCACTCCTACCCAATAAAATACTGATGTTGAAATTAGGATACTACTTTACGGTTTACACTTTACATCTAGCGGGGATAGCTCAGTTGGGAGAGCGTCAGACTGAAGATCTGAAGGTCGCGTGTTCGATCCACGCTCACCGCATTTGCTTTTTCTAATTTCCTTAACCACTTGAGAATCTCTTTTTGATTCTTTTTAAGATCAAATCACAGGCACAGGCACAGGCACGAAGCTTCGCTTGAGAGAGTGACAATGTCGATTTTGGGGAATCTCAGGGTATCCAACCTTCCCAGCTTCTCTTCACCCTCCAAGGTTCTCTCTCTCCTCTTTCTGTTTTGCATTTCCCTTTGGTTTTCTGCTATCTTGGATCGTTTCTCTCAGACGTTCAATTCGACATTCTTGAAGGAATATCTCTCAATTCTGCACTTGCACGCTTCGATCAGGATCGTTTTTGTTGAATCTGATAAGATCATGATATGAACCGAGTATCGTTTTCCTCGAGCTGAACGGAATTAGGGCTTTGTGAAGTGGCAATAGTTTTCAGTTCATTAGTACTCCATGGCTTGGCAAGACTAGTCATTTGAGTGTGTGGCCTGAGAATTAGTACTCCATGGCTTGGCAAGACTAGTCATTTGAGTGTGTGGCCTGAGAATTAGGCTTAAATTTTTTGTGTGTTCTTCTATACTGTTGCAGGTAGACTTCGCTAGTTTCGTCCGAGCCTCGGAAATAGTACCCACATGGCCCCGTGTCGCCCTTGATATGCGTAGACCCTTGAGAAAAGGCTTCGATTTAACCGGCCTTGTTCAAGTCTCCCGGCGTTCCGTCGTCCAGGAAGCTGAGAGCTTACTCCCGGATATCATCAACATGGGCTTCTTCAACCGTCTAAACTTGGCTTGGAAGATCATTTTCCCATCAAGGGAGGCTGGAACGAGCTCGAACGCGAGAATCGCCAAGCAGCGGCTGAAGATGATCCTGTATTCTGACCGTTGCGCTGTTAGTGACAAGGCCAAGCAGATGATCGTCAGCAAAATCGTGGGTGTATTGTCAGATTTTGTTGTGATTGAATCGCAGGACAAAGTTCAGCTGAGCGTCTCTTCTGACTCGGATATCGGGACTATATATTCGGTCACTGTGCCGGTAAGGCGAGTGAAACAGGAATATCAGGGTGGTGACGAAGCTGGAACAATCACCAACATCGAGTACAAAGACGACGGGGAAAGCTCTGGCTCCGTGGATGTTAGGTTTAATTTTTACGTTCCAGATGAGAGGACCAATAGTTTCTGATGTTCATATTTACATGTTGCTTGCTTGTTTCTTTAGCCATTGCAGACAATTATACAAACTTGTACATAGTGAAAGTTATAGTATGATTTCATGGTTGGCTTTATATGAATCTTATGGATTTTGCTGTGTGACCATTGAACTAGTTTATTTTACTATGGACTCCCAATCTGTGAATGAAAAACCAGATGAGAATCAGAGAATGATGGGTTTGGTACCGAGGATAATTGAAAGGAATATTTAATGGCTAACACTGTCAAATTTCTTAAGAGTTCTTTGAGATAGTATCAGTCTCGCTTAAACCGCACGTTCTCCGTCGAGCTCGTATTTTACCCTTACTCTTCCTCTTTGTACTCTAATCCTTTTACTTCGATGGCCTTCCAAGCTCCGTCAAGGGTGGTAGTGGAGCTTCAGCTATGACGGAGGTGGTTGGCGGGTGGCGGAAAAGATAATACTAATTTCGGATTATAGTTACTAATCAAAAGAGATCAAAGTTCCGATTGGTGATAATGTGACTTGATCGGTGCAAAAGATATCCCCGATTTGACAGGGATTATGGATATAAGAGAAGGATCATGTCAGTGATAACAACTTGGTGGGAACCAAACACATCAGGGTTAAGACATTATCAGTAATACGGATATCGAGGTTCATATCCGGGTAAAGAGTAGACTGAAAGAAGGGTATATTTGACTCAGGTTATTTTCTGTGGAGTAGTGGAAAAGAGTAATTTTTAGAGTTCCCCAACTTTCATGTGCAGAAATCGGTTTTAGGGTATATTTGAAATGAAAGCATTCGGTGAATTTGTAAGAATTTTTTTTGGGACAAATTCTATATGTAGGAAATGCTTACGAATGCTTCTGTGAATATAAATGCTTTTGGAAATGAAATGAAATGCTCATAATTCACAATATACTGGACTGGTGTTAGTTTGTTATCAATAATTATCCTTTGCCTTTCTACTGTTATAACCTTTTTTTTGAAGGCCCTAATCTACTGTTATAACCTTGACCCATTAGACATGGAGATTATGGTTTTAATGAAGTTTTCACCGTGGGATTTGTCATCTATCGTTAAACTGATTTCAATTTGAGCGGAGACCCGAATGAAAGACGATGTTGATACTAAAAAAAAGAAGGGGTTCACTCGTAATTATTATCAGCTATTACAACATAACATACCATAAAAGACTACGAAATAGTAATGGCTTCAGCGTTCTAGGAGACTGATTTCATATCCACGCGTTTGCTATCTTGCATCTTTATCTCCGGTTTGAGATTTATTATCTCTTCTGATAACACTTAATTGATTAGTTACTCGGATCGAGTCTATGGTTTTTTACTATAATCTCTCGCATTATTGGATAGATCGGTCGATATTTCCATGGACATATCAGATCGGTCGCATTATTAAAAAAATCGGTCGATATTTTTATGAAAAATCGCAAAATTTAACATCTTGTTATAATCTGAGAGATTGTAATGGAATCTCACATGACCCGATTAAACTCTATTAAATTTACATGAATGGTTGAAGTCTATTCCACAAGTGTAAGTTTTTGCTTTCGAGTGATTTTCATTTTAACAAGAGAGTCTCGATCGACACATGTTTTTTTGAAACATTTTGTTTGAGACACTCGCTTGAGTGTTGTCAAAGATAATTTAATAGGCACGCATTCTGCCATTTAAGCCGCACCCTTTTAGAAGACCGGCTCAATCTTTCTTAAAAAAAAAAAAAAATCAAAACGGTACAAAAAGATTCGCCGCCAATATCCCTTAAAACAAAATTTACTCTTTCTTCAAATCAAACTAGGTCGTCTTACTTACTGTTCTCAAATCCTACTTGTTTCGAATCGATTCTCTCTCGTTCTCGAAGTCAATCTCGGAATGGCTCTGGTCGTCATCTGTGGACAGCCTTGCAGCGGCAAATCCACGGCGGCCCAGCGCCTCGCCGACGCCATCGCCGCATCGGAATCCGACTCCAAGCCTCGCTCCGTCAAGGTCGTCGGCGACGCCTCCTTCCACCTCGACCGAAACCAGAGTTATGCCGACATGCCCTCGGAGAAGAACCTCCGTGGCGTTCTCAGGTCCGAGGTCGACCGCTCTCTGACCGGCGACGCCGTCGTCATCGTCGACTCCCTCAACAGTATCAAAGGCTACCGCTACGAGCTTTGGTGCCTTGCCCGCGCCGCGGGGATCCGGTACTGCGTCGTCTTCTGCGACGCCCAGGCGTCCGACTGCCGGGGCTGGAACAAGGAGAGGTGCGAGCGGGGTGAGCCGGGCTACGAGGACCGCGTTTTTGAGGACTTGGCGTCCAGGTTCGAGCGGCCCGAGCGGCGGAACCGGTGGGACTCGCCGCTCTTTGAGATCGGCCCGGGGCGGGAATTGGAGGCGGTGGAGGAGGCAGTCAATTACGTGACGAAGCAGGTGGATTCGAGGACGAGGGACGTGAGGGTGCTGCAGCCGACAATTGCCACACAGACGGCAAAGGGGGCACCGGCAAACTCGTTGTATGAGCTGGACCGGGCGGCGCAGGAGGTGATGGCGGCGGTGATGGAGGCTCAGGCACGGGCGATGGGGGCGCCGCTTAGAGGGGTCTCGCTGGGGCCGGGGCTGCCGGAGCTTTGTGCTGCGAGAGCTGTGGGGATGCCGGAGCTGCGGCGGCTGCGCAGGACTTTCATCAAGCTGACGGGGCAGACCAGCCTGAGTGGGCCGCCTCCGCCTTCGGACGCCCAGAGCGCCAAGCGGATGTTCGTCGATTACTTGAATAGGGAGCTCGGAAGCCATTGAAGAGGTCGATTTATGTCTTCAGATTCAGCTTTTGGGATCTTCCGATATTGGCAGTACGACAATTAGGTGCCAGATTCGTGTTTCGTGACGTGATTGGGTCGCGTCTTAATCGTGTTTGACTATGTTGGATTCGGATTCATTGAGGTAGACTCAAAATTCATTAGTGTGTCATGTTTTTCGTGTTCGGCTTCAAATTAATACCAGGCAGTGATACTAGCAAACTAGGTCTTGTACATTATATGATATTTTGCTTGTTAGAAAGAGATGACAAGAATTTGAATATCAATATTTTATGATGTTTAGGCTCTAACTTTCGATGTGCTCCTTAGAGGTGAGGTGAGGTTGATATTTCACGTGTCCATTAATTCTTGATGAATTTTTGTGCTGTTCAAATTGATTAAAAAAATGGTAGAGATACATCAGTTTAAATTGGTTATAAATTATCAGTAAAACGGTTGTTTTATATTGAGATCCTACGATTGAGAACTGTTTTACTATGAGATGAATCTAGTATTTACTAAATACAAATTATAGACACTAATGAATTTTGTAACAATGACTGATAGATATATCAATGTTTATTTGTCTTATATAAAAGATTTTAACTTGCCCCTCAAAATGGCTGTTCTCTAAGCATAATAGAAGTTAAGTTTCAATGTAAAATTACCTTATCTTGTGAAATAATTAGATCATAGTAACATGTAATGTAACTGGGTGAGCTCTGTCCAGTCCAATCTTGTCCAAGGACCAAAAGACAAAAAAATTGTTGCCACGGCCATAAGGCCGTGGCTTTTTTTCGTGAGAGAATGCCGTGAACTTTTAAAAAACGAAGAAGACCAAGGAACCGACAGATATCCACTGTTTTCCTCTTGTAGCTGCCGTCTGCGGGTTACGCAACTGCGCTCATACCGTGGCATGGCACATCTGGGCCGATAGCTTGGATTGGTCTGCCCTCTGATAAAATAATAAAAAAAAAACCCAGAAAAACTTGTTTTCATTTGATTTGGCAGGTATTTAATAGGTGTATGATTTGATAAATTGGAAAGGAGAAGTTGATTGGGTAGTGGAGTGTTTGTGGAGTTCCAACAAGTCTTGTGAGTCCATTTAATATTGTTCTCTTCTTGAGCAGTAAATTTCACTCTGACCCTTCAAATTGCATCTTTTAACAGTGCCATCATCAGTACACAGCTCATGTACCATTTGTGCCTTTCTGGAATCTATTGGAATTTCTAAATTGATATAAATTTAATTTTAATAAAAGTAGTATTTTCTTTTTAAAAAATTCATATTATTATTATTATTATTATTAGTTACTGCCGCCTACTAGATTCTCGACATTAATGTAAACACCTTATTTCTTCATCTCATTAAGCTATGCATGGACCTTGTGCACTTCTTCTTGTTTCTGTCCACTTATATTTTTGAAAGTATTTTTACATCTGAAAAAGCGTTAAAAAATATTATCAAAATGTATAAACATATATAATTAAAGCTTAAAGAAAATCATTTTGGTCCTTAATCAATATAAATAAAAAAGATTTTTCTTGCTTGTAACACTTGACGGCAACATTATTAGCTTGCAACAATAATAATGGAGTGTCCTCCCACTTGCGATGCGAAGAAGACAACCACCCTACCATACCATAATAGAAAAAGGAATCCTCCAAAACCAGCACATGATCATTTTCGGCACTGCCGTTAAAAACCGCTTTTCGATCCCTCCTTTAAGCCCGGTAGTTTCCGATCAACGGCTCACAATTAATCACCACCTAATTTTATTATCTTTCTCGTCCACGTGGAGGCCAATACCCAATCAGAAACTCAACAAGTTATATTAAATGCCACTTAAGTTATTTTTAATTTTTCAATAATAATATTGAAAATGAAAAATAAAAACCCAACTCAGACATCATCACTGACAGAATGATAATCCGATAAATTCGGATTTCAATTTTCACCCAATCTCTCTCTCTCTCTCTCTCTCTGCTCACTGCCTTGAATCCCACTCTTTCTCTAAACCGAATGCGCTTCGATTCATCCAAACCCTAGCCTCATCTCTGCGCGATTTCGTACGTAATTCATTGATTGGATCTGCGTACAATGCTTTCTTTTTTATCCTGTTCTTTTGGAGATCTGAGATTACGTGAAGGATTCATGACATGACGATGTCATAATTTTTATTTGTTATTTTTATTTTTTGTCGTTGTGTTTGGATTTTCTGTGGAAATGATTTTGGATCTTTGGCGTTTTGCAGGTGATCGAGCTTCATTGGACTCTACATTCAGATTTCTGATCCATGGATATGTAGCTGTTCCAAGCAGTTGAGATCTCAGTTGAATGGTCTGTGCACGTTGGGAGTCCGATGGCATCGCGCTTTGGAGATCGGTCGGAGAGAAGTTTGGATTTGAATGGTTGTAGGGGCTGCTGGGATTCGTGGTAACACATACAAGCGCGATTTTCTCTGTTCTTGTGTGTTCATGTTGAAGGGATTGGATTGTTACTTCTTCCTTTTTGCTTCTCTTGATTGTTGAGATTGGGTTGAGCTATGAGAAGCTCTTGGTTGAAAAAACTGTCTGTCGTTTTTGGCCCCAGACCGCCGCTCAGCTGGTTACTGTTATGTCTTATCTGCGCTTTGGCGTTGATCGCCGTCCTAGGATCGTCTTCTTCCGGGGCCTTCGACTCGGTGACTCCGAGTCGTGTTCAAGACATCTATACGAACTATAGGCGGCTGAAGGAACAGGCGGCGGTTGATTATCTTGAGCTGAGATCTCTCTTTTCTGCGCCCTCTCGGCAGAAGGAGATCGACCTTTGTAGTAAAGAAAGAGAGCATTATGTGCCGTGTTATAATGTGTCGGAAAATCTATTAGGTGGGTATAAAGATGGAGAGGAATTTGATCGGCATTGTGAGCTATTGGGAGAACGAGAGCAGTGTTTGATTCGCCCTCCGAAAGATTATAAGATTCCGTTAAGATGGCCGGCTGGTAGGGATGTGATATGGAGTGGGAATGTGAAGATAACCAAAGACCAGTTTCTTTCATCTGGAAGCATGACAAAGAGGTAACAGTATGATCCGAGTATTATTTTTTTAAAAAAATTATTAAAAGTCTGTATCCTTGTATTATTGATTAAATTATGGTTTTTTCTTTGGTGTTTAGTAAATTGCTAAATTAGTTTCGAATTTCTAACAAATAAAGGCTGATGCTACTGGAAGAAAATCAAATTGCGTTCCACTCAGAGGATGGTTTGATCTTTGATGGTGTCAAGGATTATTCACGTCAAGTCGCTGAGATGATAGGGCTAGGAAGCGACTCGGAGTTCCTTCAAGCTGGCGTAAGTTATATTTGCGGCTTTTGTACCGGTTTGTTACTTAAATTATTTATCGAGTATTTATTTGTACATTTGGATTTTCTAATTATTGCTGCTGGACGCACAGATTGGTAATGTGTTCTTTGTTGAAGGGATATTATACCTTTCTTAAGACCTAAACAAAAACTTGTGAACTAATTCTCCACGCTTCTGAAGTCATAGAAAAGACACTGCATTTTTGACATATCTCGTAATTACAGGTGCGCTCTGTACTTGATATCGGTTGTGGCTTTGGTAGCTTCGGAGCTCATTTAGCATCACTCAAAGTAATGGCTGTGTGCATTGCTGCATTTGAAGCTACTGGAAGCCAAGTTCAGTTGGCTCTTGAGCGAGGTCTACCGGCAATGCTTGGAAATTTCATTGCTCGACAGCTGCCATATCCATCACTGTCATTTGATATGGTACATTGTGCTCAGTGTGGTATTTTTTGGGATCAAAAAGGTACTTGCTTTGGTAGATTCAGCATTATTTGTTTTTCGAGATTTGGTTGGCTTGCTTCCATTCTCTTTACTTTAGTAATACGGTTTTTGAAATGGGGGTTGTCATCTTTTTTATGTTAAAATGGGAAGCATCATGTAACGATGCTGGATTTGTAAATTAGATGGGATGCTATTACTAGAAGTTGACCGAGTACTCAAGCCTGGAGGATACTTCGTGTTGACCTCACCAACTGGAAAACCATATGGATCATCAAAAACGAAGAAAGGAAATATGTTGACACCAATAGAAGATTTGGCCCACGACATTTGTTGGAGCCTTCTAGCTCAGCAAGATGAAACTTTTATTTGGCAGAAAACTTCAGATGCAAATTGTTACACGTCTCGGTGAGATTAAAACCGCCTTTGTCTATTTTGTTATTTTTGCAATACTTGTTAGTTTCTTCTTTTGAGCGTCATATCGATTGTTTTGCTATTATAGGAAGCAGGGTGTACGGCAACTTTGTAATGCGGGCCATGAGTCTCAATCATATTATCGACCCCTTGTTCCGTGCATCAGTCGAGCTCCCGTTACACGTTGGATCCCAATACAAAACAGGTCTTCTGGTCACCACTTGAGCTCATCCGAGCTCGAAGTTCATGGAAAGTATTTTTCCAACACCCCTACTCTCTTATCTTCTTTGTTTCAATTTCGCTGTTTTAGGTGGGTATTGGAAGTCTTGTCATGCTTTAGTCGAAACGGTGTTTTAAAAACTATTTTTCTTTACAGGAGTCGAGCCTGAAGATTTTTTTGAGGATAGTCAAGTTTGGAGAAGAGCTCTGAAAAACTATTGGTCTTTGCTTACACCCTTGATTTTCTCGGATCACCCAAAGAGACCAGGCGATGAAGACCCGTTACCACCATTCAACATGATTCGCAATGTGATGGACATGAACGCCCATTATGGAGGCCTAAATGCTGCATTTTTGGGGGAAGGGAAATCCGTGTGGGTGATGAACGTTGTGCCCGTCAGATCTTCAAACACACTTCCTCTCATTCTGGATCAAGGATTTGCCGGTGTTTTGCATGATTGGTGAGTTCTTTTACGAAAATATGTATACAAATTGATTAATTGAATTATTGAGTTTCAGAGACTTATGTTGGTAATGCCTAACTCCTATAGGTGCGAACCTTTTCCGACATATCCCCGAACATACGATATGCTTCATGCAAATGGGCTGCTCTCACTTTTGGCTTCACAGAGGTGCAGCATCAGGGATTTGTTCTTGGAGATGGACAGGATTCTTCGCCCTGAGGTAACAATCCTAGCATTGGACAACTTATTCCTAGCCAATTTTATGAAATTCTATAAAACAGAAAAATCCCGTAACTTGGACAATTTTTTTTTTATTCTTTTATTTAATATTTCTGTCACTTTTAAAGAAAAAGTAGTATAGCATGAATGCATGTCATGTGTTTTTCTAACTTCAAGCCCTTTCAAACTAGTCCTTCCAATCCAAACTCTATTATCACATTCTGATTCTGAATGCAAGTAGTTAATACATTTGTTTGACACGTAAAATTAACAATCTCAGGGATGGATTGTTCTTTCGGATAAAGTGGGAATAATCGAGATGGCACGGATGCTAGCTGCGCAAGTTCGCTGGGAAGCCAGGGTGATAGACCTTCAAAACGGCAGTGACCAGAGGCTGCTAGTTTGTCAGAAACCTTTCATCAGAAAATGAGTTGATTCTGCTAAAAGCACTGTCGCCATTATGGACGTCGTGATTAACACTGTCGTATTAGTCAGATTGGCACCAAAGAATCAAGGTATCACCATCGTCTCGCCGGCTTATTCCAAGCAATTGGATGTTCGGAATCTTGACAACCTAATAATTCCAAAGTTGGGCCGAGGAAGCTGTAGATTACAGAGTCTGGCACAGAAGAAACCGCAACTCATTTTTGTCAAAGCTTTTATAGCGCAATTTGTTTTTACGATTTTTTTGGGAATTATTTTTTCATTCCAACTTGTTTCTGTATTGTATTTCTACATGTTGTAAACTCCATGTTGTTGTAAGAACACTTGATCTGAAGTTGAGTAAAAAAAATGTCTACCACGAAATATGGTTACATTAATCACTTGTGCTTCGTCTTATTAGTTACATATCCGATCATTAACCAAAAGCTTGTTTCTAATTAAATTTTAGTCACCGGCAACACAAAATTACAAAAAATAAAAATCAAAAGTAATTGTTATAGTGGAGATGCGGGGGATCGAACCCCGTGCCTCTCGCATGCAAAGCGAGCGCTCTACCATTTGAGCTACATCCCCATTTTAATGATAGTTAGACAATGATCGTTCTAATAATACATTTCAACTAATCCAAATTGCTTGATACGTAGAGCTACAAAGACAAAGCTCAAGAAATTTTATCTTTGAAAATAAATGTTGCTTTCGCTCACAATTTCTCCCAACTAAATCGTTGTTAACTTCGCTCATGGCTCAATTTTTTTAAAAAAAAAATTCAAAACTCGGTCAATTTAATTTCATTTTAAATTGTTTTTTCATCCTCGGGTACCCAATGGACTTTGATCAACTAGAATTTAATTTCATTCTAAATTCTAAGGCATAAAGCCCGTCTAAAGTAGCGGAGGAGATGACTGAGAATGGCGGAGGGGCAACGTCCCTTCTTAAAGTTCACCATAAAATGGCTTTACGATCTAAATTAAATAAAGCAAGCAACATTTAGTGGCCAAAAAAGAGGAGAAAATGAATGCCTTGGCTGGCATTTCTCTTTTTTGGATTAAATAGTTTGTTGTGAGTTGACTTTTAGTTTGGCTATATAATAATATAATTTCCTACACAAAACCATATAATATAATCACATTTATCTCCATCTAGTAGATTTCAAGTGATGATTAAAATTGCTTTGAAAGATCTACAGTTAATTTACAAAATGACAGAAATCACCCTCCGTGGGCATCGAATCCAGCGATTCACAAAGGAAATTAGGAATAATAAAAAAAGTTAATGACGGCAAAAATACATATAACTTAGTAGTCAAACAACCTCCCGTGTAGCCAAAGTTTAAAACTGGTGGCAAAATATCTAAATAGAGAGTTGACCACTCCATTCTCATAACGTTGTTAACTTACCTGTTAACTTCGGTCACGCGGATAAATCTGTTTTGTTAATGTAATCATCATAAGGGGTTTAACTAGTTGTATTAAATAGTATTAATAAGGGGTTTAATCTGTTGCTTTTTCGTAAACGAGGCTGATGTGGGCCCGCCCACGTGGCAAAAATTATTATGTCAGCAACCCATGTTTGTCTACGTGGCTAGAGTTAACGGGTAAGTTAACATCGTTACGAGAATGGAGTTTTCAACTCCTCAAATGCGAATTTAGATATTTTTGCCATCACTTTTAGACTTTGAGTACACGAAAGGTTCTTTGCCCAAACTTTGGATATTTTCGCCGATATTAACCCTAATAAATAAAAGCAAATAGATAGGAAAATAGGAACGTGGTGCTTGATCGTTGAGATCAACGGTGGAGATCGGGTCAAATCTAAGCCCCAAAGTTGCTGGATCTTTCTGTCCCGCTATAAATACACTCGCTCTCCTCCTTTATCGCATCTTAACTCCGCATAAACAAAGAATTCCATTTCCAGAATCTCAAGCTTCCAACAATGTCTTCCGAGAAGGAGCGAGAGACTCAGGTCTACATGGCCAAGCTCGCCGAGCAGGCCGAGCGCTACGAAGGTCTCCTTCCTTCCCACATTCCTCTTAGGGTTTTCGCTTCATTTCCTGTGTTTCTCGGATCGTCAATCACGGTTTCCACCGTTTGAACGATCGTGTATAGTCATGGATCTAGTTTAATGTCAGAACTTGAAATCTGGAAGAGATCTGAGCCTCGTAACTACCTTCATTTTTCCACAGCATTATCTTTGGGAATGTTGCTAATGATTTGAGATTGTTGATAGAAATCGGCATGTAATTTGATGAGCAAGTGATGAATTTCACCATTATGTCAGGGTGTATCAAGGTTGCATGGTAGTTAGATGCGATAGATCGTGATATATATGTTTTCTGAGGATGTATTGGTTTCTCAGAGATGGTGGAGTGCATGCAGACACTCGCCAAACTCGACGTCGAGTTGACGGTGGAAGAGAGGAACCTTCTCTCCGTCGGTTACAAGAACGTCATCGGTGCCAGGCGCGCTTCGTGGCGTATCATGTCTTCGATCGAGCAGAAAGAAGAGTCAAAGGGCAACGAGAACAATGTGAAGCTGATCAAAGAGTATCGCCAGAAGGTGGAGGATGAACTCTGCAAGATCTGCAGCGACATTCTCACTATCATCGACGAGCATCTGATCCCGTCTTCCTCCTCTGGAGAAGCAACTGTTTTCTACTACAAGATGTGAGTCTTAATGTGCCATTATAACTTTATATTTTTCAGAAATTGATAACAAACGTTTTTTTTACGCAAACCAGGAAAGGTGACTATTACCGTTATCTCGCTGAGTTCAAGACTGATCAAGACCGGAAAGAGGCGGCTGAGAAATCTTTGAAGGGCTATGAGGCATGTTTGAGTTTGACAAAGTTCTAGATCTGGATCGGTTAAAGATCAATCATCATGAACCTCTTTTAGCGTTTATTTTTATTCGATTGCAAAATGCCCGTGCCTATTATATTCGCAACTCACTCTTCAGATCAGCTAACAACCCTCGTTTTATTTTCTTTTTCTTAGGCCGCTTCAAGTGCTGCAAACACTGAACTCCCGTCGACCCACCCGATCCGCCTCGGCCTGGCTCTCAACTTCTCTGTCTTCTACTACGAGATCTTGAACTCCCCCGAAAGGTAGTTAATCTTGCAAAGGTAAAGCGACGCTAACCCTTTTTCCGATACTAACAAACCGTATTTCAGGGCGTGTCATCTGGCGAAACAAGCTTTTGACGAGGCGATTGCGGAGTTGGATACTCTGAGCGAGGAGTCGTACAAAGACAGCACTCTCATCATGCAGCTGCTGAGAGACAACCTCACTCTCTGGACCTCCGATTTGCCTGAAGATGGAGGTACATAGTATCCCAACACAAGCCATATATATATATATATGTATATATGTATATATATAATGATAAACAAATGTTGGGTGAATCAGGTGATGATGCCTCCAACACCAAAGGCGAGGAGTCCAAGCCCGCCGACCCTGAGGTAAGCAAGTTGTGCTCTTATTGATGAGTTTGGTTGCAATTCCTTTTTATTGATTTGGAAATGGTGTGTGTTATGATTTTACAGCATTGATGGGTGTGCAAGTGGAAATGAATCTGCTTGGACATGGAATGGGCGTAGATATATTTATTATTTATATGTCTGTGTAGGGCCCAAAGCAGAGCCGGAAGATAAAAAGCAAATATTTTATCAACTGCGCACATTTTGTTTTTTATTTTTGCCTTCTTTTTTTGTCTGAATCAGTTGATGCTTTCTTTAATTTAATCATTTAATTTCATGTCTTCAAATTGAGCTTCTTTCTTTTTGTTCCCTTCTCCTCGCTGTGGGTAACACATTAACTTCATGAAAAAATTAACGGTGACAAGTGTACTTAGATTGAACTCGACGTACAGTGGTGAATTATACCAAGTTCTAGTTTACAACTTTTCTCATCCTGTTAATCACAGAATGACACATGAAATTTTGCCTTAAAAGGTAGCTCAATGTGTTTGTGAGAAAGCAAGTACATGCAGCTAGTAAATGTTTTTTTAGTTCGCTTATTAAGTATTAACTATGTCCTCTTGCGTTTATTGATTCTTGAGCAACAATACAATAGGATTCGCAAAATACTAGAGAACAAGCAGACTAGAGATGTAAGTTCAAATATTTTTTAGTACTGTCTTGCCCTTTATTTATAGCTTTCCGTTTGGGATTCCCCTTTCCAAATGTCGTCAAATTGAAGGGGCTCACTCATATACCATGAAAGTTGAATAGTTATTTTCTTCAATAGACGCAAATAAAGTTGAGTATTGTTAAATCACACATAGGTAGTATATTTTGGCTTTTTAAAATAGAGGGTCCAATTTTGCAAATAACAAATTGTATAACCTCTCCTCTCATATAACCCAAGGCCAAGATGTTGACCTATATGGGGGCGTTTGGGCAGTGATATATAGTGTTATTCTAGATCCAAAGTAGTGGCCAACAATACTAGAAGACAGGGTTAGTGTCCCACAAGAACTCTACTTTTATAGCACTGACATTTGAAGCCAACAATGGACCTTCACTGAACAAACAGTGGACCTTCACTCTTTAAGACCCTCCAAGATAATCATAATTATAATTAGGAAAACAAACAGCTCACGAGAGGTCATAAATTGATAAGAGCTCCAGAAATATTTCACCTTTTTTTCTTTCTTCAGTTAGGTATTTTTCTGTTGGGATTTCATGAACAACCCGGGCACTCAAGAACACCCGAACAAACCATGAAATGACTAAATATGCGGAATCACGATAAATTTAACAACTTCATGGACATAATCAAATCCTTTTATTGATACTCGACAAGATACATATACAACACTCCCTCGGTTACAGAAGTTCGGTACTTAAGCCAAAGTACACTTCACCGATGAACCCCTCTTGATCGTCGCCCAAACACTCTCTGCTTGGCCCTCGCAGCTTCGTCTTCTCGAATGAAGCTCGAGTCGTCTCGTCCCTCGCAGCCTCGTCTTCTCCCGATGAAGCTCGTGACGTCCTCGTTAAAGACCAAGCTCCCCGTCGCTCAACCTCCTCCTCCGTCTTCGTTTTCCCTTGCCGGCCAATCCCTCGTATCCACGGTTCCCGTCACTGCCTCCGGTGACGCCGTAAGAGGTTCCCGATTGCCGTTCCTGCAAGACCTCGGTCAACCCACCAACCGTGCGTACTCGCACCTCCCGGTATGAATCTCTTCCAACGATACGAAGAGGACAGCATCACCAACCTATCTTGAAGAAGCCTTCCCGACGCCGTGATCTCCACCTGTCGAGATGCTCCAAGAGGACTACGTCGACTCTCCATCTCGGTCGGGGACCTCCCTCACGTTACCACGTCGCTTCTTCTCCTGCGGGGCGTCTCCTCTCCGGTGATTCCTCGGAGCGTATCTTGCTCCTCGGGTTTCCTTGTGAAGATTCCCGAGCCTCTCTTTCTCTAACCTCTGTGTTTGTGATCTTGGGTTTCTCTCTGTGTTGTCACCATGCGTGATCCTTGTCACTAATGACCTTCTCTGGGTATTTATAGAGAATTGGTCATAATCGACTCTGATTCTTCCCTCGAGCATTGACATAAAGTCAATCCCGATAGGCTGCCAAGAAGTTAAGTGACAGTGACTCACAAGCTTGTGGGTGACCAACATATTCATACAGTAAAGACAAAATTGTATGTCATGGAAGTTATCAAATAAAAAAGATGATGATAATGATGCCGATTTCATAATGTAATGCGGACTGAGTGACTGTTATATATAATGTGCTTCCGATTTCAAACTAATACCCAACATACATACAATAGTTTATATTTTTCCTTAACAAGTTATTCAAAATTTTATTCCTTTGTCGGGCGGTCCATTCAATCAACTAATAAAACTAAGTTAGCAGTCAACATAGATAAAAAAACAAAAACTGTAAAATATTTCAGTCAAATAGCAGGCATTGAAATTGAACTATTTTCAAAATGTTGTATACTCGAAGCGCACTTTGCAATTATTGAGATTAATCTCATGTTTGTAATTTCCTATTTAATTCATTCTACTAGCTAGTTTAGGAAGAAAACGCATTTCTATATAAACAAGGACAGGTGGCCGGCTTGTCAACATCAAGTCCCTTTGCTTGGTTAAATTGAACAAATACATTAACATTATTTGCGGCAAAAATACTTTATCTTATTCATTTTACATTTTAGTACTTAGAATTTAAGTTTCAACGGAAAAAAATAGGAAATATTACCCTTTTGCTACAACTTAATGTTAAATGTCACACGACATCGTATGCCGAGCGAGAATGGCTGGCGGCTAAATCAAGTATTTTTCGCCACAAAGATTATTAATATCCGTTTTCTTTTTTTATCTTTCAAGTAAACTTGAAATTAAAACTCTACAGTTTGATAATTGTAATATTAATTATGAAGTAATCTGTACTTGACTTTAACACTTATTCCTTCCACGGTTTGAGTGTGACAAAAAACAAGTGATCGAAATAGAGCATGGTCCATCTCCATCAACACTACACTTTCTCTCTCTACTATTATTATTTATTATTACAACAACAACAACCTTCTCAGCCTCTCTTCCAATCCAATAATTTCCTCTTTCTTTTGAATCCTCTCTTGGATTCCCCGCTGCAATCCATACAAGCTTTCCAAAAAGGCCATCACATACACACAGCCATGGCTTCGATCATCACCACACTCCACTCTCCAATCCGCCTCTCATCGCCGATCAGGCTGCGATCGTCGCCCACCGTCAGAGCCTCGACCCTGCCTTTCTCGCCGCTGCCCACCAGTGTCGGAGCTGACTCTCGCCTGCCTTCCGAGACCGTCGAGATTTCGCGCAGGTCCTTAGGCTTTGCGCTTTGGAATCGGAAGCTGACCAGCCGGAGTTTCGCGGCCGTGAAGTGCGCCGCCGCCGAAGGCGGGGAAGTCTCCGACGGGTTGGATTCTCTAGTATTTGATGATTCCGATTCTGTTTCTTTCTTGTTTGGTTGCTGAGAAAATTTAGAAAGAAAGAAAGAGAGACGTGATTTTGACCCGTGATTTTTGTTATCTTCTTCTGACTAGGATCGGATTTCCTTATCTGTCATCTACTACTAGCTGCGACATGTCGTTTTATATATTAAGCCTCACTGTCATTGCATAAAACGACATTTACTATTTCCGTTGCAGTGTAATGTCGTTTTTACTGCTACGTGCGCAAACAATGTCGTTTATTTCTTATTGCTAAGAAGTAAGAATTATGTTTAGGCAGAAATACCCATAAGTTATAAATTGTATTTAACTAATATTCCATTTCTTTTGGTGGCACAAATTTCTTACGATATAAAACTTTGGCATTATTAATTAAGTTCTTCCATTAACTCTTTACTGTGAAGTTTGACTCCACTCGGAGACGTATGATTTGACCAAGTTCTCGCTCTTTTCGACCATGTTTTCGTCTTTCTGACCACATGACGACATTATTTAAAATGTTTTGGCAATTACGCATGATCTTAAGAGTATATAGTCAATTTTTTTAAGTTGTTTTAGTTCATGTGTGGTCAAAAATGGAGAAAACGTGGACAAATCATAGTCGGCACGTGTAAAGTAAAGGTATTTTTGCCACTAACGTCTATGGACTCTAATTCGGTAATTTCTTCTTCTACAGATTGGTGAAGCCTTCAGAGAGCTTTTTAGAACGATATCCTTTCTTGATCACTGGTTTCTTCTTCTTTATGTGGTAAGTGAAAAGCAGCCACTATCGTCTTTACTTGAACATCAAGGTAGTTACTTACGAGCTTCAATGGATGTTTGCAGGTATTTCTTGAATGTCATATTCAACATTCTCAACAAGAAGGTCTATAACTATTTCCCGTACCCATTGTAAGTCTTTCTATCAATGCCTCTTAACACATTTCTTACTACCAAGTAATAACATCTTTCGGGGATTTTACAGTTTTGTTTCTCTCGTGCATCTTCTCGTTGGAGTGGCGTACTGTCTCGTCTCTTGGTCCGTCGGATTACCTAAGCGGGCAGTGACTTTCAGTTGCTGAATATTTTGCTTCACTTAGTAGGGTTTTGGCTAAGTTTGATGTTTGAACAGCCAATCAACAAGGAACTCTTGTTACTGTTGACTCCGGTAGCTTTCTGTCACGCCCTCGGACATGTCATGTCCAATGTTTCATTCGCAGCTGTCGCTGTGTCTTTCACACACACCATTAAAGGTATTCGATAAATCGTAATCACCACGAAGACGAATATTCAGCTTGAAACAGCTCTTGAAATTGTGTTTGTTGGTAGCTCTGGAGCCTTTCTTCAATGCTGCTGCTTCTCAGTTTGTTTTGGGTCATCAAATTCCCTTGTCTCTCTGGCTGTCGCTGGCCCCGGTTGTAATCGGTAACATTCTTCATCTTCTTTCTTACATTCTCTTACATTTTCATTATACATTGTACAAGTGCGTGACAAACTGGGAAATTTAGTAATGTTTGAAGCGCTGACATGGCTGTGGAAATTCCGTTTTAGGTGTATCGATGGCGTCCCTGACTGAACTCTCTTTCAACTGGACTGGTTTCATCAGTGCAATGATCTCAAATGTTGCATTTACGTACAGAAGTATCTATTCAAAGAAAGCAATGGTAAGATCGATATAAAAACTTGATCTCATGATTCAGAAATCAGAAGTTCCCTTCTTTTGATGCTCCTTCCATCTGTTAGTTAGCTATGTGTTTTGTATCAAATGGCGGTAAGATTTACCAAGGACGGATCCATAAACCGCATGACAAGCACGAGCCCTAACCGCCTAAGCTTTAGGCACACTATCCATCAGGCTATGTTAATAATTTTTATTAGCTGATTAAGTTAGTTTCCGTTTTTAGCCTTTTATAGTCTAGCTATAATTGGGTCCTTATTGATTAATGAAAATGATCTGAACCATAATCATCGGAATTTGTGTACTTGTTTGCGTTTTGTGCGTCGTCACGGGCAATGTATCAAATTGTATGCTTGATTCAACAGACGGGAATGGACAGCACCAACGTTTACGCTTATATTTCCATCATCGCCCTCCTCGTCTGTATCCCACCCGCTGTAATTGTGAGTTGACTTTCTAAGAGACCAGCTGAACATCTGTGTTCCGTCTATCAATGTAAAGCTTTACATAATCGTGGTTGACTTTGCAGATCGAGGGACCAAAACTTGTTCAATACGGATTCAAAGATGCTATAGCCAAGGTGGGACTTGTCAGATTCTTGTCTGATTTATTCTGGATCGGAATGTTCTATCACTTGTATAATCAGGTATACACCTAGAGAACTTGGTGTTCATCTTAAAGTTACATAAGCTTAGAGTTCTTGTACTAATGCATGAATATCGCAGCTTGCCACAAACACTTTAGAACGGGTTGCGCCGCTCACTCACGCAGTTGGAAATGTGTTGAAGCGAGTCTTCGTGATTGGGTTCTCCATTGTTGTCTTTGGTAACTACCACTTCTTGACCTCTTACCCGAAGTTGCTATTGCTGAGTGTTGACACTCTGGTTATTTGAACTTCTATGACAGGCAACAGAATCTCGACACAAACTGGTATCGGAACTGCAATAGCAATCGCCGGGGTCGCCATGTACTCCCTGATAAAGGCCAACTTGGAAGAGGAGAAAAGGGTTGACTTTTTTTTAACCAAAGACTTGCTAAAATTCTTTTTAAGTTTGCAGCTTGTCACTAAAATATTTACTCTTCTTGCCATTTTTTTTTTTCAGAAGGCTGCTTCCGCTGCAGCCTCGGCATCGTCGTCCTGAGGACTCGGATTCTCAGATATTGGATTCCAGCACATATCCAGAGAATATTTTTTAAAAGTAAATCTCGGCTCGGCCATACTTAAAACTATTTTGTAGGTCATTTGAGTAAATAAAAGGGCTGTATGAGAAACTGTCGAGACTCTTTTCCATCTTGTCTTAAGCACCAGATTATGCATGTTCTTGTAGGGCAATGATATTTAAAATAATGGAATGAGATATTTTTATCTAATCAAGGGGAAAAATTAATGAGCAGTTGGCTTCCAGTATGATAAACTAAATAAATAATTATATTTCCAAACTGCTAATTTCCAATTACTTTGAAGAAAAGGCCTTCAATTTATTAGTAAAAATTGTAAGGCCAATCGGGAAATAACCGATGTGGTAAAATCGCAAAAATTTTAATTTTAACCAACAAAAAGCATCTTTCCTTCAAGACTAACTCATAATTCTTCAAGATATTCAATGAACAAATTTAGCAAATGTTAAACCAAATATAACCAATCCTAAACCACTCAAAAGGCAATAAAGGACGTAAATTAAACATGGTTATTAGCACCAAACTGAGTACAAATATCAACTTATGAATAGAGTTTAGATACTTTTGTATGGTTATGTTCCTGATTCTATTTTTAACAGAGCATTTTTGGGATTAAACAAAAATACGGCAAAACCGATGCCCTGTTGGGATACCACAAATTCTGATACCGTCGTCGATTTATTCCTCAACCTACAAAGTAAAGTAACACCAAAGATAAAACAAAAGAATTTAGGCGAGGCCGATTCTAATCTTCACCTGAGAAGCTCAATTCCGGAATACAAAGGAAATATACAAACACGGCCGAGTTTTATCGAGAGAAAGCTGAGGCAGTTGCTATCTTGAAGGATCGAATCAAGAAGAACCTGGAACAAGGAGATTTGAAAGTTGAAAAGCCCGGGTTGTGTAAACAGCATCTTCCGGATTGCACTTTGACACATTTACCTATGAGGCATATTCAGTGCCGTACTGAAGATTGAACAGAGTATTCCTGCGATTCTCATTGCCCAATCGGACGTTGAACTTGGTTGCCAGGGAATTCACACGATCATCATTTTCGTGATCCATCTGTCTTACACATCGCCTTCTGACCTTCTTCAGTGTTTCTTTTGACGGTTCGAACCCCGCTTTTACCTGCCAGAAAGTTGTTTGTTCCACAGTATATTAGCTCCTCTGCAATCTGAGATGAAACAGCTAATAATCCCGAATAATTAAAGTTACCATGTCATTAAGCACGGAAACGGCAGCTTTCTGATCTCGGTTGATGAGATGAGCATCCACAAGCAATGAATATGACATTGCATTGGGTTTGATGCCCAAACTAAGCATGTGATCGAACACTTTAGACGCCTCGAACGTCTGACACGGTCATATAAGCAAATTAGCAAAGTAGTGGAATTGAGTAATTGTGATGCCAATGCTGTTTTGTAACACTGGACTCTCTTCGACCGACCATTGACACATAACCATCACGTGACATAATAAAATTGATTAATTGGCACCAATGCCCTCACAACTATACACATTGGTGCAATTTGCCCTCTTAACTTACCCACAGAAGTTCTATTTTAATGAGAATACCCTCTCTAGAGTTTGGTACTCAATCAAATTAGGTGAAGCAGAATATGATTGGTACAAGAAAAACAGCTAATTCTAGAATCATGATATGTATACCATCTGAGAAAGCTAATAGTATATGTTTAAGGATGAGTGGTTGAGAATCACCTTTTTCAGCTTTCCAAAAGCATACATTAGAGAATTATAAGAGTGGATGTTGGGGTTTAGCCCAAAAGATGAAGAAATGGCCTCAAAGGTTTGGTAGGCACGGTCGAGATCCCAGATATTTGCACACCCTAATACTATGCAGTTCAAGGCCGCCACAGACTTGTAAGAAGGCTCAGCGCGACTCAAATTCTCCAGTTGGAAATACACCTGATGGAAAAAGAATTCATCGGTTTAATTTAAAAATGTAAGCGAATGTATTCAGAATAATAATTATAAGCCCAATTAATAACTAGTTGTTTATATCCCTTTCCGCTCAAAAGTAATCAGAACAAGTTAGGTCTTCTAGTTATAGGAGTGGAACTTCTGTTTTTTTAAACATTTTCAATATCAGAACCGGATTTCTGGTTTTTTAGAATTTAAAAACCCGAAAGACATGTTTAATGATGAAAACTAGTTTTCTGGACAGGTTTTAAAACCTACTCTAGTTTTGCCAATGTAAAAGAGAACACACCGACACCGGTTTTTTGATTAAGTTAATAACAAAGAAACCTAAAATCTAACAAAGACTATAAAACTTAGAAGCCCATAAGAAATTCCTTAGAACTAGGAACAAGTTTCCGGTGTTGGTTACAGGGGATTTTCCTTAACAGGATTAAAAGAACCCAATTTTTTTGGGTTTCGGGTGATTAATACAACCCAAAATCGATCTCAAAATACAGGAGCTTTGCCTAATCTTCAATGAGTCTAATCTCCCCTCTTGGAGAGAGATTAATCTTTGTAAATGATTATTGGCTACCTCTTTCATTAGCTTAAAGGTGTCTTAAATAGACCAAGAATTACAACTTAATGGGCCATCCGGCCCCGAATAAAATAAAAAACTCAAACATTAATTTACTAAACTAAACAGAATTAAGTATTTCAAATGAGATTATTAAATTACAAAACCAAATGAAAATACCCGAAATGACATAATTTATTCTTAATCCTAAATTATGTGTTCAACGATTTCTTTAAACCTATACGCATATAAATTTAGAATTTTCGCATGTCTTGTTCTGATATTTCATTATGATCCTTAAAGAGGTCGTGTACATGTCTAAGTTTACGGGTTTAACAATAAAAACTTAGAAAAAACATACCGCATCTAAGGTCTCAAAGCCACTCTTGGAGCAAGCCACAACTAAGGGATGTAAAGAGGTGAATGGACAAAATAGTTCCTCTTCGGCTGGTCTCTCCGAGTTCTGATAGACAGATTCAAATTCTCGAAGCGAAGTGAAAGCCCGGTGCAGCTTCCCCAACGATGCAAGAGCGTATATCTTTGCTAGGAACGTTTCAGCATTAGGAGCCCTCTTACCTCGCAATGAAATTCGCAAGATTTCCCACGTCATAGCCACAAGGCTAGAATCGTACGTTCTCGAAGCAGTTCCAAGAGCTGATACGAGCAATCCTTCATCCACAGAATATAAAACAGGAGGCCTCATTTTCTCACCTCTTATAAGCAATTTGCGCATAAACTCCAGGGCATGATTTGCTAATTTGCCATTATCCTCTTGCACAGCAACTCCGGCAATGTAGTTGCTCAAGTTCCAATCAGGACAAAGAGCTTTGTTCTGATCCATTGACTAGTATCTCCAAAAGCAACCATATCACAATAAGTAAACATCATCTAGAAGTGTTTGCATTTCCAACTCTAAAAGCAATGAGCCATCAATCACTAACCTGGCATTTATCGACGATCGAAACCAGCGTGTCGAGCCTGCCCCGGTTGACGCAGACCTTAACACACTCGGTGAACACCTCCACCGACAGTGTATAGCCAGATTTCAACGACGAGTCTAAACATTTGAAGGCCTCGTCAATCCTGCCAGTCTGAAGAAGCAAACCGAGAACCAAGTCATACGACCCGTTATTGGGCCGAGAATCCTTCCCTGATTGCAGCATTCTGTAACAGAATTGAAGATGCGTTCAACTATAGCACGATCCATGGAAAAGATTTCAAGGTTTACTTTGGCAACGGAACGACGAGACTACTCCGAACCAAGCTACAAATCTAGATACAGGAAGATCAGAGGAGAAGAAGAAGAAAAAGCTAACCGTTGGAGCAATGCCAAGGAGGAATCGGTCGCTTTGTCCTTGTACATGGCCTTGAGGACGAGGTTAAACGACGCCGTGTTGGGAGTGGCGCCGTAGTCGGCCATTCTGGCCACGGCCTTCTGCAACTCCTCGGCGCTGGCTCCGAGCATGAGGTTGGCACCGAGGTAGTGGTTGAAGATGTTGACATCGGGAATGTTGGGCTTCCCCGTGGGCTTGTGCAGTCTGTTGACCCACGCGTCGAAGAGCTCCTTGATGTCCGACCAGTTCCGCGACGCCGTCCAGTCGGCGAACTGGACCTCCAGACCCGCCGCGTCCAGCGTATTCGCCAGTTCCCGTATGCGCGAGTCCGGCGACTGGAGAAACCCCAGGGGAATCAGCGCCGACGGGGGAATCGGCGAGCGCCAGTTCCCTCCGTACAGAGGGCTGCCGGAGGCTGGGTTCGGAGGGAGCGGCGTCGCTCCGGGGTCGGGATCGGCGACCTGGGGTTCCTGGGAGAGGATCGGCGAGGTTGTGATGGTCTTGAATCCGGAATTGATCCGGGGCAGAGAGTGAACTAGGGCTCGGGTCCGACAGAGGATCGCCATTTGAGACGCCATTGATGGAGCTCGAAGCCTGGACTAGACTTGACTGAGCCCTTTAGGGTTTTTGGGTGGGATTGAAAGGTACGGGATTATCGTTGAGGGTGAGGATAAAATGGTAATTTTATATATAGTGGCATTTTTAACAGACAAAATTAACTTAACAATACCACTGTAGTACTTTTAACTAAAAATTAAGTTCAAAAGTTCGTAAACTCTAAAAATACTATTTGTTCCCGTAAAGTGTAAACGTCGCCGGACTATATGATCACTGTATGTTTCTTGAATCAGAACATTTAGTTTCGGCAAGTGTTTTCGTCATTTTCGATTTAGGATCTTTATTTCAAGCGTTTAAAGTTTTTTTCAATTTTAGTGTTCAGTAGTAAGGTTGTTAATATAGATAAAGAATAAGTTAAATTTGTGTAGTAGGGTCTAAATCGAGGATCGCAATTCCGATATTTGTTATGGTGAAAAATTCACCTCCGCAGTCACGGAGTTACGGTTGGGTGTAAATCCGAGTTTAGTTTACCTCAGAGATCGGGTCTTTCTATTAAAGCTAGATCACATTGAAATAGACGAGTGCTTAAGAAAATGAGTCCGGTGATTTTTGTGATGGACTCCAATGTTTAGCCTTTGTGCATGTATTGATAGTGAAATTTGCGACCATTTGTACATGGATCTTAGCTCTCTATTTGTAATAAGCTAAATAATTCGAACCAACCATCATAAATGAGATGTTACAATTGTGTTTGACTCACTCATAATGGTCATAATGACATGGTTGTAATCATGGTTTTAAATATCGGGGCATATCGTCGATATATCCACGGCATGCCACTAAAATGAGATATGTGGTACGATATTCCAAATAAATCGCTGTCGTTTTTGGATTTATCGCGATATGTCCTTCGATTTTCAGAAAAAATATATTTTTCGTTTAAGACTAAAAACGTCGATAAAGTGCTCGATATTCCAAAAAACCTAGTTTCAGAAGCCTTTCCTCCTTTCTCTTATTTCGCTACTAGCTATCGGTGTATCTCTCTTATCCGTCGAATTTCGCGAGCTGGAGCACAAATCTTCCCATATTTTGCATGTTTTTGGTGAAAATCGCAAGGTATGTCTATAGAAATTCCACTTGTTTCATGTTATTTTAGCTATTTGCGAATTTGCTTGCTGATTTGGGAGAAATTAGTATTTTTAGGGTTTGTGAAATATTTTTAGGAGAAAATCGCAAGGTATGCTCGAGATTTACGTTTTATGTTTATGGTTTGTTAAATTTTCAACTTGTATGTTAAACTTGATGATTATCATTTGTTACGGTTTCAAATTATTATGTTTATATTTCTAGTTCGTACTCTATGTTTGTAGTTATGTTTGTATTTCGTACTTTAAGACTTTATTATGATGCCTACTTTATTGTTCTATGTTATGTTGACACTTGAGATTATGTTATATTTTATGTTTGTGACTTTATGTAATATTATGTGTTTTCATAATTTTATGATTTATGAATGTGTTTTATTTATTAAATAGGTAATTTATAAACTATCTATCATATATATAAATATATGATTGAAATACTTATAATATTTTTCGAAATATCCGTCGATATTTCGATCGGCAAGCGATATATCTGTGAAATAATGCGATATTATCGGCAAGCGATATATCTTTTTCTTCGGATTTATCCATCGGCATACCCGTCGGCAAGAGATATATCCGTAAAATGGAGATTGTGAAACGATATCGATATCGATATTTAAATCATGGTTGTAATCATGGGCGCAATCGTTGTCGTTAATCCGTTGGGGCGTCGCTTACGCCACGCTAATTGCTCCAATCTCGCAATCTGTCTTCGCCGTCTGCATTTTAGTCCTTGTTGACGAGATTGTGTCTCGTCGCCAACTAAAACAGCCGCTTCCTCTGTTTGTTGGTGATCGACTTCATCGGCAAGGTTTCATCGATGAAGCCGTACAATAATGTGCTTCCTTGCTGGTGAAGATCTTGTTCGGATATTGAGCTTTATAATTGTAGCTCCAAATATTTGAACGACATAAATAGATTTCCTCGTAACAATATAAATTGTCATAGACAAAATTGTACCTCAATAATATTAAAATTAAAATTTCTAAGAAAAAAAGATAAACACTGATATCGAGGATAGAAACCCCGATATTTTACTTGGGCCGTCAACAATCTCCCATTTAGCTTAAAAAAAAAAAAAAACTTCGGTAGTCTTTTATTTTTAGACCCTTTAAGTGACATTCAAGCACTTTTTTTCCATTATAAATTAAGATATTCGTCAACAACAAATAATATTGCAATTTCAAATTTTGAATACATTTTTTTAACACTCTTGCCTTTTAGTGCATAATTAATTATAAATAAATTTTATTAATCAGAACCTATCATTTATGTTATATTAATTAAATCACAAACTATAATACTTAAATTAATGGATATAATAATCTATATATATATAAGCAAAATAACCTCAAGGTTCAAAAACACTGTATTTTGACTCCGTTCTTTTTTCTTATTTTTTTGAATTTTTTAATTAAAAAAACAACATTCTGCTCGACGTGACCCTTCAATTTTTAGTTTTTTTTTTCTTAAAATAATTACTTAAAATAAATAATTTCAAGCGTTATAACCTACTAATTATTTATTTATTTAAAAAAAATTAATAACTGTTTTCTAAGCGTTGCAACTTATTCAATATTTAAAAAAAACAAATATATAAAAGAAAAATCATTTGCACCACGTAATATTCAAATTATCTATTTACTTAAAAAAAAATATTTGATAACCGTTTTCTAAGGAACAACCAATATCATATTAATCATTTCCTATTCACGTGTATATATAGCATGCCGTGTATTCGTTGGGGTGGCTATCGTTCCGCCCCTTGCTATAGTATGACGAGTTTACGAAAATGATGATGGCATCAAATTCGATATTGATAATGATGCGGTGTTTAGCTGTATTTGATTCTGGATTTCAACATGTTAGAGAGGATACAGTGAAGTTTGTTTGTACAAGGGTAGTTGTGGGCCTTGTGGCATGTGTAATGTGGTAATGATCGGTGGCGGAACGAGGATACAAATCCCGGGGGTCATAGGGGACGTGGGAGGGCTGAATAAGCACAATTAAGGGGGGAAATTGAAAAAATATATGAAGAATTAGGGTAAATTTTTAAATATTTTAAGTTGTTGGAGTGGCTATAGTTCCGCCCCTTGCAATAGTATGACGAGTTTACGAAAATGATGAGGGCATCAAACTCGATATTGATAATGATGATGTCAGTTTCCTTTCATATTTCTTTCTTGGAACAGTCCGTTTATGACGTCGCGGTGCGATAAATTTTTTGTTGGATATTTATAAGGTTGTTCAAACCTAGCTGTTATTTATTCTAGTTCTATCACTCTCTTCTTCGTTGTTACACCTTTCGATCGTAGTGAATTTTGTTTCTGCTTAAAATTCCCTCGTCAATTCATCTTTACGTTTGTTTTTTATTCAATTTATAAGAATCTCTTTCTTTATGTTATACCAGATACTGACATTTCTCAGAAAAGAATTCTCTACTACACCGCAAAAACCAGGAACTCCTTTACCTAATGCATCAGAAAAGCCCCCGCAATCCGGTGGCTCGGCTGGTAAAGTATTTTTAGGAAGTGATGTTCTTGGCGGCACTATCTTTGCAGCATACCGTGTTAGGAATTTTGCCCTAATTCCCAAATCAGAAAACGAAATAAAGCGATAAAACGAAATTGAAATCGACACCAGAATTATAGTGGTTCGCTCCCAGTGTAGGAGGTACGTCCACTTGCCGCTTGTAAATCTCGATCCACTATCAATCTCTCAATCGGAGTTCTGGTTACACCCTCAATCTCGCTCTCTCAATTTGTGCTACAAAACACTTAATGACGGCTACAAGCCTTATATGCTAAAATTAAAGATAAGGAAAATAACCCGTGTAAAAAGTCTAAACTACCCTCGCTACATAATGCGTAGATTAGGCTTCACACTCAACAATCTCCCACTTGAAGACTAATCTCTATCACCTGTCTTCAAGCTTTACAAGCGGCGGCTCAACTTATCACTCAAGGAGCCCAACTGAAGTTGCACACAACTTCAGTTTCTCATACGGCACGGCCTTCGTAAACATATCTGCATGATTCTGACTCCCCGCGATCTTCTCGAGCACCAGCTTCTTCTTCTCTAAGGCCTTTCTGATGAAGTGGTACCGCAGATCTATATGCTTCGTCCTAGCATGGTAGGCCGGGTTCTTTGCCAAGTGAATGACGCTCTGGCTGTCGCAGTAAAGAACACTGCCTTTATGATTCTGGTCCAGCTCTCGTAGTAAAGACTGAAGCCAAATCATCTCCTGTGTAGCCTCGGTCACGGCCACGTATTCAGCCTCGCAACTAGAAAGAGCAACAACTTTCTGCAGCTTTGAGATCCAACTGACTGCAGTTCCCCCGAATGTGTAGACATACCCGGACGTGCTCTTTCTGTTATCGATGTCACCACCGTTGTCTGCGTCAACGAACCCTTGAAGCCCTGAATCTGACTTTCAGAAGAACAACGCTGTACTTGAGCTTCCTTTGAGATACCTTAGTATCCACTTTACAGCTTCCCAATGTTGCTTTCCCGGATCGCTCATAAACCTGCTCACAACTCCCACTGCATGTGCAATGTCTGGTCTCGTGCATACCATCGCATACATTAGACTCCCGATAGCCGAAGAGTAAGGAACCTTGTCCATGTGTTCCCTTTCCTCCTTAGTCGTTGGTGAGTCGCTTTTGGACAACCGAAAGTGGCTGGCCAAGGGAGTTCCGACAGGCTTGGCATTTTCCATGTTGAACCTCTTGATGACCTTCTTCACGTATTCCTCTTGGGACAATTTCAGCCCCTCTTTGCTTCGCGTAATCCTCATCCCGAGAATTTGCTTCGCGTCGCCGAGGTCCTTCATCGAAAACTCTTTTGACAGTCTCATCTTCAGCTTCTGAATCTCCTGAAGATCTGCTCCCACAATGAGCATGTCGTCGACGTAGAGTATAAGAATCAAATACGAGTCTCAAAGTCTCTTGAAGTAGCAGCACTGATCCCTCTCGCTCCTCGCAAACTCGGCTTTCAACATAAAGTTGTCAAGCTTCTTGTACCACTGTCTCAGAGCTTGCTTCAAGCCGTACAAACTCTTTTGGAGCTTGCATACTAATTTCTCTTTGCCTCTGACCTCAAAGCCCTCTGGTTGCCTCATGTAGATCTCTTCTTCTAACTCTCCGTGAAGAAACGTAGTTTTCACGTCCATCTGCTGAAGGTGTAGATCTTCCTGTGCAGCCAGCCCAAGAACTGTTCGGATAGTCACGTGCTTAACCACTGGAGAGAAAATATCTGTGTAGTCTATGCCTTCCTTCTGTTGAAATCCCTTGACAACCAGCCGCGCTTTGTAGCGCTTGCTTCTGTCGTGCTCTTCCTTTATCCTGTAGACCCATTTGTTGTGCAACGCTTTCTTATCTGCCGGAAGCTCAGCTAGCTCCCACGTCTGATTTGAAAACAACGAGTCCATCTCGTCTTTCATCGCCAGCTCCCACTTGATCGATTCATCGACATTCTTTGCTTCATCGTAGCACTCGGGTTCTCCTCTGTCGGTGAGCAAGATGTAGTTGAGAGTCGGCGAGAACTTCGAATTTGGCTTTCTGACTCGGGAAGATCGGCGTAACTGGGTGACCACTGCATGTTTACTAGGGGGAGTCATCGTTCTCGTCAACCTCTTCGTCACTGTCTTGCCCGACTTCTTCTTGAGCTTCCGGTTCCTCTTCTCTGAAAGCAGCTAGCTCTGGCTCGTGTGTCAGGATGTCTCTCAAGTCAACCATTGCTGCTTTTTCGTTCTCGCACTGACGCTTTTCTGGGATCTCTTGCAGCTTGTCTTTGTATAGCACCTGTTCATTAAAGATGACATCCCTGCTTCGAATGATCTTCCGGTTTTGGTCGTCCCAGAAACGATAACCAAACTCGGAGTCACCATAGCCAATAAAATAGCACTTCTTAGATTTTGCATCAAGTTTACTTCTAGAAGTAGCATCGATATGAACAAAAGACAAGCAACCAAATACTTTTAAGAAAGAAAGATTTACCTCTTTCCCTCTCCAAACTTCTTCTGGGATTTTGAAATTCAAAGGAACGGACGGTCCTCGGTTGATCAGATACGCCGCAGTGTTAACTGCATCAGCCCAAAACGTCTTCGGTAGCCCAGAGTGAAGTCTCATGCTTCTTGCACGCTCATTCAGCGTCCGATTCATCCGCTCTGCTACTCCGTTTTGCTAAGGAGTTCCCGGAGTAGTTTTCACCATCTTGATCCCGTTCTCGGCACAAAATTGCTTGAAGTCGTTGTCGACGTATTCTCCACCGTTGTCTGATCTCAGACTTTTCAACTTCAAGTTTGTCTCATTCTCAACTAGCGCTTTCCAGTTCTTGAAGACTGTGAACACGTCAGACTTGTGTTTCATGAAGTATACCCAAAGCTTTCTGGTTGAGTCGCCTATGAACGTCACGTACAAGCGTGACCCTCCGAGGGAAGCGACCGGGGCTGGTCCTCATACATCGGTGTGAACCAATTCCAGCTTCTCGGTTTTTAGCTCTCGACCTCCATTTGAGAAACTAACTTTCTTCTGTTTCCCAAGTACGCAGCTCTCGCATAACTGATGATCCACTGATTTCAAGTCGGAGATTTTTCCCTCTTTGACGAGAATCTTCATGCCCTTCTCGCCTATATGCCCAAGTCGTTGGTGCCACAACTCTGACTTCTGGGCGTCGTCGACGATTGCCGCTGTGTCGGGGCAGCTTGTTGTCATATAAAGAATGCCGATTTTGTGGCCACGAGCAACCACCATTGCACCCTTCGCAACCTTCCACTGTCCCTCGCCAAAGGTGATTGTGTGTCCCTCTCCGTCGAGCTGACCCACAGAGATCAGATTCTGTTTCAGCTTCGGCACATGTCTGACCTTCTTGATCTTCCACTTACATCCGTTTGGCATCTTCAAGGTAATGTCGCCGTGACCAACAATGGGCAGTGGTACACCATCAGCTAAGTGAACCCTTCCAAAGTTTCAAGCGACGTAGTTCTCCATCTCGTCTTTGTTTGGAGCAGTGTGGAAGGACGCTCATGAGTCAAGAACCCAATTGTCAATCGGACTTGTGTCGACGGATAACAGCAATGCATCACTGGCTTCTTTAGCGGCTTCGTCACTGGTTTCTTCAAAGCCATCATCGATGATTTCTTCGAAACCTCCATCACCGAATTCTTCATAGTCCGCTGGCAAGAACAAGGCGTCGCCAATTTCTTCAGTGGAGACATTGACGGCGTCACCCCTGTTCTCTCTTTTAGGAGCTCTGCAGTTTTTCTTCATGTGGCTTGTTTTTTTGCAATTCCAGCACTCCATCGTTCGCCCAAATCTGGACTGACCTCTTCCGTTTCTCGACTTTGACCGGCCTCTGTTCCGGTTGAAGCTTTTCTCTGTTCCTCTGCCCTTGTGTTCTACGTTCAACGCAGAACTTGACGATGCTTCCCCTGAATCGATCCTTCGCACTTCTTCTGCTAGAACCCGATCTCTGACATCGTTGAACTTCAGTTTATCGGAACCGACGGAGTTACTGACAGCAGCCCTCATCGGTTCCCAACTCGGCGGTAAAGACGCCAACAAAATTAGGGCACGGATTTCATCATCAAAATCGATATCAACAGAAGACAATTGATTAACAATCGTGTTAAATTTGTTTAAGTGCATAGCCACAGATCCGTTTTCCTCCATTCTCAAATAAAAGAGTTTCTTCATGAGGAATACCTTGTTGTTTGCAGATGGCTTCTCGTACATGTCGGAAAGAATCTTCATCATGCCAGTGGTGGTCTTCTCCGTCACCATGTTGTGTGCGACGTTCTTCGATAACGCCAAACGAGAACCCCCAAGACATGTCTGTCAAGGAGCGCCCATTCTGCATCGTCCATCTTGTCAGGCTTTGCGCCCAGAAGAACGTGAAGCTTCCTGCCGTACAAATAATCTTCAATCTGCATTCTCCAGAACGCAAAATCAGAACCATCGAACTTTCCAATCCCGTGCACAGATCCATCATCGCCAGCCATCATTTTCACAATTGCAAAACACAGCCTTGCTCTCTGATACCAGTTGTTAGGAATTTTTCCCTAATTCCCAAATCAGAAAACAAAATAAAGCGATAAAACGAAATTGAAATCGACACCAAAATTATAGTGGTTCTCTCCCAGTGTAGGAGGTACGTTGATGTAGATCGGACTATGGAGATTAAAGAACGCGTCTCTGCGAGTAGAAAACTCGACTTCTCTCAAAGCAAAAGCTTGAAATTTTTATTCATAATGGCTGCCGAACAATATTGCAAACTGACCTTATAAAGGCCTAGGGTTTCTAACGATTCCAAGATTATAGGAACTACCCTATATTCTCTTTCTAATTAAAATAAGAAGGAAATAATAATAATAATAAATAAACTTGAATATAATAAGATTTGATCGGCATCATTCTCTCGGCGTTGAGAAAATTCGTCCTCGAGTTTCTTGGGGCAGGTTGGTAGTGGACTCGGGTTTTTCGTCGAAGTTGGGCGCCACGATCGTTATGTCGGGTGGCTCCTTCGCACGATTGGTTATTGGCTTCACGTTGACATTGTCATGTCGTCCTTCTTCCTCAGGCACCTCCTTGGATTTTAACCCAAAAATAATGTTGGATTCTTTTACTTCTTTCTCAATGCGAGTCATGAATTTTTTTCTTGAGAAAAGGTTGCTTGGGCTTTGCAAAACATCTATCTTCATCGTTGCGGTCAAGCACGACACATGAACAACACGAAATATAGTCGTGTCACTCTCGAATCGCTTTTCGTCATCGTTGGCTTCCTCAAACCCGACCTCATCATACGCGGAATCTTCTTCATTGGTGCACACGTTGTCGTCATACACGGCCCCGTCATGCACGATTTCGGCGTACTCCGCCTCGTCGTAAACGGCTTCGTCATACTCATCGTACACGGCTTCGTCATACTCCGTCTCGCCGTAAACTGATTCGTCGTACACGGCCTCTCCGTGCTCCGCCTCATCGTACGTCGATTTGTCGTACTCCGGGATAGCCACCTCGAATGCCGCTACCCTTCTCGCATCTTTCCGGACCGCCGCACGTCCAAAATTCTGCCCGAACAGGTTGGCTTGGTCGTCCTTGGTGTCGAACTCATCTCGGCGTCGTTGCTCCGTTTGATTCTGGACTAGTGCAGCCATCTGACGGGTAAGCAATTCCACCTGAGCGCGCAATCCGTCGACCTCTTCTCGTCTCACCATATCCTCTACGAATGCTTCGTGACTGGCTCGCTTCTTCGGTGCCTCTGCACAGAAACGAGTGGCTCTGATACCAACTGATGTAGATCGGACTATGGATATTAAAGAACGCGTCTCTGCGAGTAGAAAACTCGACTTCTGTCAAAGCAAAAGCTTGAAAATTTTATTCATAATGGCTGCCGAACAATATTGCAAACTGACCTTATAAAGGCCTAGGGTTTCTAACGATTCCAAGATTATAGGAACTACCCTATATTCTCTTTCTAATTAAAATAAGAAGGAAATAATAATAATAATAAATAAACTTGAATATAATAAGATTTGATCGCATCATACGTCCACTTGCCGCTTGTAAATCTCGATCCACTATCAATCTCTCAATCGGAGTTCTGGTTACACCCTCAATCTCGCTCTCTCAGTTTTGTGCTACAAAACACTTAATGACGGCTACAAGCCTTATATGCGAAAATTAAAGATAGGGAAAATAACCCGTGTCAAAAGTCTAAACTACCCTCGCTACATAATGCGTAGATTAGGCTTCACACTCAACATACTGGATATCTAGACCAGTTTATCGGTCGTAAAGATCAGAATGATTCAATAGAAGTCAAGGAGGATGTTGGGAATAATAAAGTGGAAGATATTAAGAAGTTCGAGGATCAATCGGTTTCGCCAGATAGAAAGCAAGATGTTGAAGTGGGTCCCTAAGTTGTTGACGAGAACATTGAGAAAATCGAATCTCTTTCAGAACTTCCAAATGTCGAGGCTTTAAGTGAAGGAGATGATGTCTCCGGTCTCAAACACTAGATGAATCTGAAATGATACCCGAAGAAGGTCGCGTCACTTTAGAAAATAAATATTTGAGCGAGGATCATTCTCAAAGTGGCGTGTTATCCGATGAGCAAAGTTCAAATTCAGCGGTAATTTCGGGCGAGGTGACGAGAAACGAGGTTCAAACTTCACCAGCATCTACTGAGAGCGATAAAGCTGATGAAAAAATCGAGGTGAAAGAAGTGCCATTTGTCCACTTCATCGAAGTACAAAAAAGGATGAGGTATTTGATTTTAGTTGCATAATCGTTTAGATGACTGATAAAAATAAAATTTGAAACCTCAGTTCGACTTGGATATGAGGCTTATTTATCATCTTGCTCATAAACATTTCTGTCTAATCTATATATATAAAAAGAAAATCTATCAAGTATGACATGACACTCTAGATTTGAAGAGAATGTTGGATTCCTATTTTATAGAATTTAGATTTTTTTTATTGATGTTCATCAAGAAGAAATCGCAGGAACATAGCATTTAAGTTGGTTTAGTGAGTTTTAAATGAATAAATGTATTTAGTAATTTATTTAGCTTTATTAGGTTGAAGAGCATCGTTGAATTTTTATGGCATTATAACTGAGTTAAAAGAATGGTTATTATAACAATGGGAATATAAAAAGTTATACCATAAATGCATGTTTAACTCTCAAATTACAAGACAATTCACACATATTATAATCTATATTATATATATATATAGAGAGTTTTTGAGTGATTACATAGGCATAAAAAACAACAAAGGATATCACCTATCCTATTTTTACTAGGGTGCAAATAAAACCCGAAAACCGGGTAAAAACCCGAATCCGAATCCGAATTTAAAACCCGAATCCGAATCCGAATCCGAATCCAAATCCGGAATTCGGATCTGGGTACCCGGTACCCGGTTTAAAACCGGGTTCGGGTACCGGGTAGTGAAATCTTAAAAACTGGGTACCCGGTTTATTTAATTTTTAATTTTTTTAAAAAAATATTTTAGGGTTAGGGCTCGACACTCATCTTTCATTTTCATTTCTAATTTTAGGGTTTCATTAAAATATTTTTTTAATTTTTTGATGCGCGGACGGTGAAATTATGATGGAAATCCGGAAGAACTCGAAGTGCTTTATCATATTTTTTTAAAGCATTTTAAATTTTAGACAATGGATACATGTTTTTTTATGTACGAGACATGTGTAATGTTTATTTTGAGATGATTTAGTTTTTCTATAAAAAAAATAAAACGGATCCGGGTTTTTACCCGGATCCGGTCTAAAATCCGAACTTGGTTTCCAAACCGGGTACCGGGTACTAAAACCGGGTACCAATTTTCAACTACCCGGAAATTTGGGTACCCGGAATTCGAGTACCCGGATTTCGGGTACCGGGTACCGGGTAATAAATTTCAACTACCCGGAAACCGGGTCCGGGTACCGGGTACTTCAAAAAAACCGGGTACCCGACCCGGTTTCACCCCTAATTTTTACAGATTTTTTTTTTTCATGAGAACAATTGTACTGACATATTTACAATTACAAATAAAGTATTGACATGCTAATTGAGGAGAAGTAAATGTGCATCAATTATTAATAGTTCCCGCCTCATACCTTATCATTTATCATAAGGATAATGAAAAGGACAATCGTGATGTAGCATTTACTATCCTTGAATACATTTCTCTCATTTTGTATGTGCTTTATGACCAATTTCGTAACATCCAATACTTAACAAAGCAATTATTTAGCAATAATAAACGTATTTTCTATAACAGAGCAGTTTCATGAGTGTCTTTTCGTTTAACTGTGGATATCACTTCAAGTCCATATATAAATTTCCGTCCACGATCATATTGGTAAGACGCTCGATACCCTCTGCCAACCTCGGTCCCTCTATCTCCACCGATCTCACCACCACAACATAGGCCGTCAATCATCGCCTCGGCACGACGCCTTACATCCCAACCTACCACCCCGCAACACTTCTAAGGCCTGAGTCAAACCATGCCTACGATCTCTCGACTCTGTTCATCGCTCCCTCTCAACATACTGTTCTTTTATTCGGATTTGGTTCTCACTCCCGTCACGCATCCATTGCCTCTTTGCCGAGGTCTTTGTTCTCAGCATTTTTTGGTAAGTAAGTTTTATTTGTCACGTCTCGTGGTTTATTCACACAGTTAATTTTTTAAAATGTGTTTCACTTGCAGTCCATTCTCATTTCCTTTGTACGCGTTCATCCTTTCTCCAATGAGGTTTCCTTTGTGCATTCACCCTTTTACCAATGAGGTTTTCGGTGACTATTTTCCTCATATGGGATCAATAACCAAAACAACCTTAATTTATATTGTATTTAGTTACTGATGGATTATAACCCGTTAAAAAAAAATTTGTAATACTTTACCTTAATATTGTATCATTTTAAAATGGTATATGGTTATTGGTATCATGGTAACTTAATAATAAATGGACTCTTATTTATTTAATTCATTGTCTCACGAGGTTATATTTATATTGGAGAGCAGTTATGTTTGATGAATATAATAGCATCCAATTAATAATATATTGATATTGGTAATTATTCAATAATATGCATTTCGTTAGAAGGCCTCTGCTACTTTACAATCTCTCAAAAGAAGAAAAATATAAAGTGGGATCACCAAGAGGCGACAGTTTGAGCGATCAACGTCGTTGCCCAAAAAAACGGCGTGAAGGACCGATCAACGTCGTTATCGGAAAGACATAGCTTTGTACTATTGTAGTGTAGTTCTTAGTTATGTATGGCTATATTATTGATAGTTAAACAATTATGCAATGAAATGAAAGTAGTGATAATTTTTTTCCGCGGCCTAAAGATTTAAAATTTCAAGAAGTGTCACTTACTGATTTAACACATTTTTTATTTATTTATTTAATATAATATTTGTGCCATAAGTATTTAATGTTCAAATTTTGGTAAAAAGATCTTCATCTTTTTCCGCGGCATGAACACCCGATGTCTCATTCGTTTTGGTATCCAAGTTTGTATTTATCACTAATACTCAGTTATATTTTAGCCAACTTGGGGAATGGGGATACTATTGGGTTCTTTTTCCCAAAAAAATTTCATACAAAATTTGGCTTCTTATGTCATTTTTTTTTCTTCATATTTGTAGACCATGTCTTTATGCCGTGAAAAATATAGAATCCTTTTTGCATAGCTTTTATATACTTTCGTCTTTTTATAGAAAACATCAATACATTTTAAATCAGTATTTTGATTACAAGTGCCATTCTCATAAAGATATATTTTCGCCACAATTTTATAGGTATTTTAGCTTTGGTATAATTAATTGTGTGAATTTGTTTAGGGTGTAGCACAATAATTGTATTGAGATTTATTGGTTAATTTATCAATGGTGTTCTTGAACTGTTACTTCGTATAACTTAGTTTCGACCATGTTTTTACTCTTTTTTTCTATCATGTTTTACCCATTTTGACCACCTAGCGATAAAACTGGTCTATATTGCCTTCGTTTTTGAACTAAAGAGCATGTTTTAGTTATTGTGTGAGTTCGTCAACTTTTTGAATTTCATAACTTCATATAGCTCATATGTCGACATAATCAAATCATATTCACGTAGAACATCACGGTACTGAGTAAATGGGAAAATTTTGTCACTGAAAAAATACTGAGAATATTATAAGTCATACTTTTTGTGATTTATGAGTATTTTTGTTGTAATTATTCCTAAATTTAAATTTATCGTCATTCACATCACTTTTTTAAATAAAAGATGGAGGTCCATAATCTTAGAATGCCAGCCTGAGTTTCAATTGCAAAACATAGAGCAAATTAATCAATTTCTAACATAAGCTATTTTGCAGTGTACGTTTTGAAAGGGAGATAATAAGTTATTTGGGGTAAATATGTCATTTTTGAGCTAACATTCTTTTCCGGACATATTGATTAAGAAATTTGGAAACTAAGTAATATATTAACAATGATAAATTGTAATTTATTAACAATGATAAAAGCGAAAAAGAGAAAACTAAAAAAAATATTAAAAAAATAAAACCAAATCTCACAAAAAGTAAAAGCACATTATTATTATTAAATCAGGGTATTTCAGTTTCATAATTATTAAATTTGAAATGAGTCTTCTACCTGTACACATTGTCAAATGTCAATTATTTTTACGACGATGATATTATTAATTTATGTATATAATATATATAGTATATTAATATATATTATTTTGTTATTACTATTAGTCAGCACAATTTTTTATGTTATTATTTTCTTTACAACATAGAATCTAAAAAATAAATTTGTCCATAACATTTAACATTTATTAATTTTATTTCTCACCTTACCAACTATTATTAATATGAATATATGCTCTTATATTATTGTTGAACATTGTTTTGCATAGAATATTGGCTTACGCTTCTATTCTTATATGCATGATCGCATCTAAAGTCATTAATGAGATTATATATGTTGATTAATATATATTCTTTGTGCACTTGCTTAATTCAATGTTGATTAATTTCGAACAAATTTAATTTCTATTATTATACTACGAATATTGCAAATTCATTTAAATTTTTGTTGAAATTTATAAATAATACTTCGTCACCGCGCGAAGCGCGGTGCCGTCCACTAGTTCAATATTAAAAGCTAAATCGTATTTTTTTATTCTTAACGGTCCTTTAACCTTACTCGTAAATAAAAAGTAAATCAGCAATTATTATTTGCTTTTTTTTTTTTTGTAGAATAAATGAATACGAACTCTAAGAAATTAGTGCAACTGGTCTAATTGAATTGCGTTATCTGATCAGATTGAGAGACCTAATTAATCGGATTGTTGATGGCACATGTTTTTCATTTCCCGTTTCTTTCAAACTTATTATGTTTCTGAAGTTGGTAGTTTTGTAATACTAGGAAGCACAGCAGGAAGAAGTTAAAAATGCTGAAGAGCCTGGCTCTCTTCTCGAGGAATATAATATAGAAGATAATGCAGATGGAAGCAACGGATTGTATAAATATGACGAGAAGAACCGCAAACAATTAGCCGAGGAAGACGAGGTTCGTCTTTCCATGCCCTTCTCTTTTTCGCTCTTGATTCCTTATGAAGTTATTTTATAGTTTAATTTTTTTGGGAATATATGGTAGTTGCAATTATATGTAGTTAATTTTTGGAACTTAGGTTCCTTTAGTAGACCCGCATTATTATATCATTAATTTTGTTTTCTTCATTAGGAGTATTAAATATAGGAGTGTCTAAGCCTATATAAGGCGCTCACCGTTAGTATTAGCTGTCATGTTTGATTAGTGGAAATTTCTTATTGGACATCGCTGAGATATTTTTACGGCCTGACTCAAAAAGTTAGAGACCGGGTTTTATCATATTAGTTAGAGCAAATTCTTATTATTGTTTTGTTTGCTACGATCAGGTATAAGATGTACTCTCGATTATTAATAAGTGATTTCACAGAATCAATTTTTGCATAACTACAATTTCTTAAGACAATTCAAGTGGAGACAGCCTATATTTTTATTTTATTTTATTTTGTGGGCAGGGATTAAATAGTTCCTCAGAAAATTTGGATGATGATGACATACCCAAAGATGGAAAATTAACCCTTGGCTTTCTACAAGCCATTCATGCAGCTGAGAGTAGGCAAGCTGATTTCGATGCTCGTATGTATGAAGAACATAAGAGAGCTTTAAAGGTAAGGAAAACTGCCAAATTATTGTATGGCAGGTTTATGTCTATTATATAATTTAACTTTTTTTTTTTCATATTATGTAGGAGAAATACGAAACAGAGTTGAAAGATGCGGCAGTGAGACAACTTATGCTTGCAGAAGAGGTGGCAATGCTCGACAAGGTTTTCGGTTTATTCATCTCTTTATGTTGCGTCTCGTCTTTCTTTTTTCCTTTATAGGGTAATATGAATGAATATAAAAACTATATTAACTCGTATTAAATCCTAAAGAATTATTAATCCTAAGTTGTCTTAGGATTCGCCGACAATTTTTTGATGTAATGCATATTTCCGAAATGAAAGGGGTTTTTGTTGTTCTGATAAAATGGAAAATGAGATTTCTGAAATGAAAGTATTTTCTTCTTCCAGGAATTAAAGAGGGAAAGAGCAAAAGCTGCGTCCACACTCAAATCGCTTGAAGAGCAACATGAAGAAAAACTTAAGACAGAGCTCGAACAGAAGGTACAATTTTCGATCTATTTATTTCAGTTTCATTGAATAATGTTCATTATCTATTTCGTTTATATACAGAAAATATATTTTGATTTTAGAATTAAATTACTGAGATCATTACCGATTATCCCATTCTCTCAAAATCCCTCAATTCGTTCGAGCACAAATCCGAAAGTTATGGTGTTCTAACGGAAGTTAATATTCCACCATTGCAGAAACGTCTCGCAGAGGTGTGCATAGACAATGCGTTTATGCAATTTTTTATTACTCTTGATATTTTATTTTTGGTTTTGTGAAGCATGTGGTCGAGAAACCTCAGGAGCCGAGCATGCAGAAAGTTAATCGAAAGCTGACCAACTTATCTTTTGAAGAATCGTGCAGAAATTTTATCGAAATTTGTCCAATTAAGTTAAATCCAAAGATATATATATATATATATATATATATATATATATATATATATCAATGAAGTTAAAACGTATGCATATATAATCGGGTTAATAGCGGCATAAGTCCTCAAACTTAGGTTAACGCATAACTCCAAACCCATTTAATAGCGACGAAAGTATCAAAAGATGATTTTCCATCCATTTTTGCTAACAGACGTTAGCTCTGCCACGTCAGAGTCACTACTGCGCCACACCTTCGCCATGTCACTCACCACGTTATCATCCACGTCAGCGGCAATAAAAAGTTTTATGGTTGCTGCTAGGGGATTCGAACCATGGAAGATACTAAACTTACCACTAAGCCAATAAATATTATATACAATTATATCTAACAAGAAATGACATTGGCTATGTTGTTAACTAATTAATAACAGGATTATTATTTGGCCATATTGTTAACTTATAATATATATCATAGGCTTACCATAGTTTTTTTTCTTTCATATGGTGCAAATTAAGAAGTTCTATAGATATGGTATGTGTTACGGGTATTTTTGTGGCCTCAAAAAATAACGGCCCACTAATAAATAAAACCCAAAGTTACAAAAAGTCAAAATAAAATAAAAATAAAGATGACATTAAAAAATATATATATATATATAATTGATATATGGAAAAGGAGAGAAGTGCAATTTGCACTTGTGTATTTCGCATACGTTATTTATATCAAGGTGTAAAATTTCGCGAAAATCGGTCGATATTTCGACCGATTTTCGTTTTTCGGAGGTATGCGAAACGAAAATCCTGTCGTTTCGCTGGATTTTTACCATTTTTCGCATTTTTCGCATGGGCAAGTGGATGGAATTTCGTTTTTCGCTTTTGTGTGTAAAATGTGCGAAAAATGGATGGAATTTCGCTAAAAGTTAAAAATTTGGTAGATTTTGGCAAAAATACCAATTAAATTTTCGGCAAAAATAATTATACTTGCACAAGAGCTAATATCACACATTCACACTTAACATACACTTCACCTAATAATTTAACTTAATATTATACACTTCAAATATTATTTTACAAATATACATATTAACTTCACCTAACATACATATACACTTAATATATATATATATATTCATTCATTTAATATTATACACTTCAACTAATATTAAATTTGTTAACATACACATATACAATTAACATGCATATTCACTTAATATTACACACTTAACATACATATTCACTTCACATTATAATTTGACTTAATATTATACACTTCAACTAATAAAGTGACTTAGCATTATACATTTCACCTACATATTTAAGTTACAAATGTATTTTGTTGTATACAATTATGTCTTGTATTTATTAAATATGTAGTTTTGAACCTATATAAATATATTGCTTAAATACTCAAATATTTTTTACAAAATATCCATTGAAAACCCAATCGGCATGCGGTATGCCCATGCGGTATATGCGGCATGCGGCATGCCCTTTTTTTACCATTTGCCCATCGACATACCCATCGGCAAGCGATATATCCGTAAAACAAAAAATGCGAAACGACATCGGCAAGCGGCATTTTAAACCTTGATTTTATATATATAATCAACACTTATACAGGGCAGAGACCCATCACCAAGCATGCGACCCCAATTTGCCCTTTGCTATGCTTTCATCTCCTATAAATACCATATCATTCTTTAGAGAAAGGGGGAATTCGGCAAAGAAAAAAAAAAGGAGAGATGAATTCGGGAGGAATTCATCAAGAGATAAAAAGTCGAGCCTAAAAACTCAAGTTATCAAAATTCTCTCAATTCCGGATAAACTCCGTTCATCATTTCTCTCGCCTTTTCCGACGTAATATTGCCCGACTAATATGGAGAAGTAAAACGAGCAATAAAGTCCCCCTATTGTGCCTCACTCTGAGTTCACGTCTTATTCCATCTCCTAAGGAAACAAAGAGAAATGTACCGGAAAATACCTCCGACTCACCAGAGACATACAAGGAAACGTCTCACCTCATTTGGACACCCACTAACACAGAACTACGTGATGCCCTGATCCCATTTGGGTACGTAGGCAGCCTTCATCTTGTGAGGTCCGGCATCGTTTGTTCATTTTGCAGGAACTCACCGCCATACAACGACGAGTCACATCTCCACGAAGACATATCCGACTCTGTCGCCTCGCCTGGGGAAACGACTCAACCCCGGCCACGAAGAATCAGCCCGATCCAATCATCAAGCGAGCATTGGGCTCGGCCCAAAACCACGAATTGGGCCGCATTAGTGTTGATCCATTTTCGAGCATTAACAGTAAATGGCGTAAATATTTGAACATTGTCTTATAATTTTGCCAATCGATTACCAACATATATACTGTATTGATAAAGAAAGAATAAGAATTAATGATAATATTAATCACGATGTTATTAGTATTAAATATTTTTACTTTTTTTACTATATTGTCTATTTTATTTCTTTATAATTTGCTTCTACTTTTCTAATCACAAAATTTTAAATGACTCATACAATATTTTTAAAAATCTTTAATTATATATTTTTCTTTGCATGTGTGTAGATGGGATTTTAACACAATGAATTTTTAGTTAGAATCAATAAAAAAATTTAACCACAAAAAATATATAAATATATATAAAAATAAAATTTTAAATCTATATATATATAAAATGACAGTTTTTTAAGTGATGATGTGGCAGTATATACAAGCAAGATTTTGAGAATCCTCACAATATGAAGCCACATTTTCTCCACTTCTTATACACCACGTTAAAGTTTCATTTAATAAAAAATCCACCAAGTATTTATTGTCAACACATTTGATTTGCCAATGCATTTGGTTACATCATGAAACGTAGAAACCATTCAGTTCTATCTTCTCTTCCACTGGAGTTTCTATCTCCATCTATTCCTTTTTTTTTTTCGCGACGTCTTTCTCAGACCGATTCGGCAATGCCTCCATCCTCTCCGAACACTCTATCCTTCTCATTGCTTTTACGAAGATTCATCAGACACTCGAAGTTCCTTTTTTCTGCTTTTTCACCCGTCTTCGACCTCAGGTAATTCCTTTCATGAGCTTTTCAATTATGATGTGTATATATTAATTTTTATGTAAATCTGTTGGATTTTAGTCCTCTGTTAGTTTATGCCGTAATGCCTTTGTTATTCATCGGCCTTCCATCTGCATGCAGCTGAGACTCAGACGTGATGGAATAGGCTCGGAGGAAGCATTTTTACGCTGCTGGCCATCTTCTTCACGGTATATCTCCCTCATGAAGCTTTGGCTGTTTTTATTTGAGGTATAATTTGTTAAACTTTTGAATTTGGTCCATTATTTTTTTTTATTTATGTTTCCATTTGCGTTAAAAACCTGAATTTGGGCATTGTTATTTCTTATGTCTATTTTTCAGGGATTTTTTGTTCAGTCAATTCTCTGCTGAGATTCTTATTTCTCGGGTTTTTGTTTTCATCTTCGTTTGAAAAAGTTCAAAACCCGAATATATCTACAGTTTTTAGCTACTAAGTTTTCATGGATTTCCTCAATTTATTAGCCTTGCATAAATTCTCCGGTGAGATTCTAATTTCATAGTTTTTTGTTTCCATTTTTCTTGCATTGACCATTATAGAAAATGTATGTGAAGTTTTCTCACTTCTCTAGCAAGATGTTCTTCTTTTTTTTTTAGGGATTTCCTCAATTTGTTGTTAGCCTACCATCAATTCTTCAATGGGAATCTTATTTCTTGAATTTTTGTTTATCTTTGTGTTTTAATTTGTTAAAAACCTGGATTTACTCATTGTTTATGCTTTTGTTGATTCTTCAACTACCCTTTGCGTCAATTCTCCGGTGAGATTCTTATTTTTCAAATATTTGTTTCCATTTCATTTATCCTTGAATATTCTACTTCTCTCTTTTCCAACCTTCACTAAATGTGTATATCTACAATTTCTCTTTGAGATTCCGTGCAACTTTTGGTTTTCAATTACTGATGTCAATGGATCCAGTTTTGAATCCTATAAATACACTGAGATGACATCTAAATTCTAAAGCTAATTTCAATAAATATATTATTAAATGTGTCCTTTATGTCTTCGATTTTAATCTATATTTTTTTGTTATATTTTGAATCTTTTTTTCATTTCTTTGAATGTTTATTTCTTTTGCAGGTACAGCGAATGTACCGGCCGGTTGAGAATGGTTGTTTGCTCAAGAATCTTACTTTTTAAGGTTCGTTTGTTTTATTTGTAATTCGTTTTTCTTAAGATCCTGTCGTTTAACCATTGTCTTAGTCACCTCAATGTATCATGCGTGCAATTTTTCACATTTTGTATTCGATTTTGCTTTTATTTTATTTCTTCTAACTCTACAGATTAGTGGACTTGATAAGATAAAAGATCGCGTGGTTATGTCTATCATAACAACTCATAATCGCTTCGATTTTGTAAGTTTTATAGCATTACGTTTTTTTATATATATATTTATATATAACTCCTTTATTCTCATTCTACCAGTGAATTTTGCATTGTTATTTTTTATTTGTAGCTACTTTTATTACCTTTATTTTAAAATGATTGTTCATCGGAAATAAAAAAATCCGGCATTATGAGAGTCAATTGGGGCAACAAGAACAATAGTCCTAAGATGTAGATTATTACCACGGCTCCACTAAGGGCATATGATGTTCAATAGAACACAAAGGCGAAAAAATAAGCGCTATATTTTTCTTATACATAAATATAACATTTAAAAGTTTTTGTATATATATGTGTGTATATATATATATACACAAATATAGTTAATCTTAGAGGTGGTTTTTTAAATCAACTCTATACTTTAGTTTTTTTATGAGACTAACAAAATTAGATGTACAAATCTTGAGTTGTTTTTTGACATCTATTGGTAAACAATTATTAAATTTTATCAGTACTATTGGTCCTCAAATACTTCTTTCTTCGGATCTGAGCATTCCAAGTTCGATAATGGAGTTGGCATGTGGGCTAAAAATATAGCTCTATATATGTGTATATCTTCATATATAAACATATTTTAATATATCTAAATTTTAGAGTTGACTAAGTATATATTTTTTGATGCTTCACCATCGTCAAGATGTAGAAACAGTGGGCAGGAGTGATTATGTAAAGAGAGACTTAAGAGATAGTATGGGCACTAAACTGAAGCACACAAAGGGCAATGGCAATGTAAATGTACATATAATCAAAATATATATATATATATATATATATATTTTTTGGTTTGAAGTATATAATAATTTAAACAATTATTATTGCTCATATAAGAATCTGCTTTGGCTTAAGAATCTTTGTAAGGATCTCAAGATTTAAGTAGTACCACCACAAATATAAAATAGGAGGAAGACATTAGTTGGTAAAAATAATAACAATGTCAAAGACTGAAGTGCTGGAACATGGTTTCGAATTTCATATTTTATATTATGGATGTTGCGTAGTATAACTATCTTGAGACGATCGATCTTTTTTATAATCCCGGTCTCCTCAACCATTTCCAACTTTTGGTTGCCCGCTCTGTCGTTAGTGGAGAAGAGCAAATTCAGTGTTCATTTTCGGAAAACAAATGTGGACCTTCAGAAGATTTTGGTCATAATTTTATGTATTTATTTGATAAACGAACATAAATCTCATAAAAAAGCCAAAATAGCACAGCAAAATATCATTATGAAAAAATAATCGCCGCGCGCGGTGTCGTTCACTAGTTTTATTAAAGCATAGAGAATAAACTAGATTAAAAAAGAAGCCCAATTGTAGGCATGCATTGGTACCTCACTCAAGAGTTTTCTATTTCTTCATTTTACTTTTTGGAGTTAAAGCGCAGTAATTTTTTGAATGAGTTTTAAGTTATTGTTTGGTGTAAAACTGTGTTCTTTTATTTTTCAGAAAGAAAAAAAAAAGATTTTTTTTTTGGATATTTCTCTTCGAAAAGCCCCTTCACAATGAGATCAATGAATTTGATCAAGTATCTGAAACGTTCTTTACTCAGGTGAATAGGAACGGTGAATAGGCGACACGGCGACGATGGTAGGAACAGTGAATAGGCAACACAGCGACGATGTAGAGCACGAGAGAGGTGAGACCAAGTCGGCAGGACGCACCGACGGCAAAAGTGACGCAGCGAAGGAGGTAGTGACGGTGAATAGGCGACACGACGACGACGTAGAGCACGAGAGAGGTGAGACCGAGTCGGCACGACACACACGACAAAAGTGACGCAGCCGAGGTGGTAGTGACGGTGAATAGGCGACACGACAACAATGTAGAGCATGAGAGAGGTGAGACCGATTCGGCGCGACGCACCAACGACAAAAGTGGCGCGACGCCGGTGGTAGTGACGGTGAATAGGCGATACGGCGACAATATAAAGCACGAGAGAGACGAGACTGAGTCGACGCGACGCACTGACGACAAAAGTTACACAACGGCGGTGGTAGTGACGGTGAATAGGCAACACGGCGACAACGTAGAGTACTAGAGAAGCGAGACCGAGTCGGGGGACACACCGAGGCCAAAAGTGACGGCGGAAGTCGGGAAGGAGAAGAAACGAGGTATAAAAAATAGATGAGAGAGAAAGAAAGTTGAAACTGTCATAAAAAAAATTGAGTTAAAAAACATGAAAACAAGTAAAAGGTATAACTCGAAATTTGTGAAGGAAAAGACAAAACATCTCAAGTTCAACTGAGGTTAATTTTTTAAATGATATACCAAAATCCAATTCATTCATTTACTTTTACTGTGTCAGAATGAAAAGTGAAAAAGACTTTTCAAATGATGTACCAAACACAACCTTAAGCTTTGTGCTTATCTAGAATTCTGCTATTTTGTTAGTTACTATCATCCTAATTCCTATTCCTAAGAGATTTCCTCAGAAAATTATTTGTAATTATTCAGATGAAAGTTATTTCTCTTAAACGGTGCAAATTCTTCTCTTTCTTTCTCTATATCGATGTAAGGTGTGTTTGTTTACATTAAGATTAAAACGTCTGAATTTGAATGCACATTTGAATAGTAAGATGTGACATCTGGATCTGAATGATAGATAATTAAGTGTGTTTGTTTTTTAAGATCTTAATTAAGATCATAATGTAGTTTTTATTTTTTTATTGAATTTAATTATACAAATATTAAAATAAAATTTATTATTTTATTATAAATTTGGCTAATATATATCATAAAATAAATATTTAAGATAGTTTAATAAATATTATGAAAACAATATTTATATATTAATAGCTTTGAAACTAATTAAATTTCATCTCGTCGCAAGCTTTCCAGCTGTATATTATTTACTTCTTCAAAAAAAAAAACTGTATATTATTTACGTAAATTCGATATTCCCTTAAAGAGTTATGGAGTTATGAAGTTTTGAGGAGGAAAGAAAAAAAATGGTGAGAGAAAATGAGTAGAGATATGAACGTGAGAACCAACATTATAGGTCTGACCGATTAAGTGCTTATTCATATCCATTAAGATCTTTAACATAAGAAAAACAAATGCACTTAATGACTCTAAATCTTACCAATTAAGATACAGATACTCATTAAGAGCAAACAAACACACCCACTCTATTTGAATTTGTACCCCGGAGCTCCAAGTAACCGAACAATATATTTTGATACTGTTGAATTTTGTCACAACCCACTCTAGGCTACGACGTCGCTCTAATAGGATATTCCGGAAGACTCCTCGTAGCCGATCTTTCTTTCAAGTTGCGAAAATTCCACTCGCTCTCAAATTCCGTAATAAGCTTGATTTATGTATTAATTTTGAAATTTTTGAAATCATATTTTAAGAACGATCGTTTTTCTAACTTAATAATCATGAAAACTTGTATGAGACAATTATAACGACATATCTAATTACATAGATGATACTGAAACGCCCAATAGAAACCACGAATAGAAGTTTGCTTGTTCGTGGTATATCCAAGAGGAAGGAAAAAAATCTATTCTATTATAATCCATATAAGAAAATGTTAGTTTGTTTCTTTTAGAATAATTATGATAAACTATAAGTTTTCATGTAGATCGAAAAGAGTGAACGAAAATGTTAAAATAATACTAAAAGTTAAATTAGTGAACAAGTACATATTATACCCATATGCGCCATGCGGAGCTACATACGTACGAGCGTATACACGTGTCTACGTTCAAATATTTAGAAGAAAATTAATAAAATGATATTGTATTTGAAATATCGCTTAAGTCGACAATATTTACAGTGGAGTACATAGAAATTTTCAAGATATTTTCATTGTTTTTCATAATTATTCTAAAATAGACAAAATAGCTTTTTTTTTTTAAATGAGATATTGATTTTTATAAACAATCCTTCATTTTCTTTGAGTGGTTGTTAGGATACCTAAGTGGTAATTCCACACTACCTTCAAAATAGAGGTTGTGGGTTCAATGCCACATGCATCAAATTAACTTAAAAAAAAAAAACATTTTCTTTGTCACCTAGCCACGTGGCTAAAGTACCCAACTGCACTAAATAAATAAGTATGATATTGTATTTGTATTGACAATTATACATGAGATATTGAGATTTATCTCCTTTTATTTTGCTTGGTCACATACACTCTTGTTATTTGTATATTATCGGTTAATTTTCTTGATATCTTGCAGAACACGTTACATATCGTTTAAATTATTGAATGTGATAAGAAAATTGTCACACATTGCTCACTTAAATTATGAACAGTGTTTGACCTACTTATAAAGATATAAACATATAAATAAAATATATAAAGTTGGATGTCATTTAAATAAACTCGGTAAAATTATAATAATTATATAGTGCTTCGGCTGAACCAAAGTACTTACTCCGCCACGGACATAAAGTTGGATGTCATTTTCAAATTTTATGTACCAAAATATCCATGCAAAACAGACATATCGCTTCCTAAAAAACGGACATATCGCGTCCTGAAAATGGACAAGTTAAGAATATTTTTATATTATAAAGTTTGAAAAGATGTTTTGAGAATTATAAAAACTTAAGAGTTAATTTTAAAATCTGTGGTATATTAAGAGATATTTTATGAAATTTTCTTTTTAAATCATATCTTTGGAATCCATAGACTACGAGTCAATACGACTTTTTTCCCACATTGCTTCCTTCGAGTTGAAAGCCAAATCGATCATATGCAATCATTCAACACAGCAAATGGTCTTTGCGTAGCATGTCGGCATGCGTTGGAATTTTGGACGTACTTTTTTTTTTTTAAATCAACCTAACTACGATTAGTTGATGCAACAATACGTTCCTATACAATTTATCTAGTAATTTTATTCAATCTTTACACGTTTCTTTGCTTCTATTGGTTGATCAAACATAGTTTATAAGCCTTAGATTGGGTATTCATCACCCTTATAAGTTACAAGTATTATTTTTCGGTACCCTCTTTCTATTCTGTCTCTATGTATTTATATACTAGAATCATTAATTGGAAAGAGCATTATTCATGTTATAAATAGGATACATGGATTTAATTATTAACCTTATTATGAATTTAAATATGGCAATTAGGTCATTTCAATGAGAATTGTTAGTATTAAAGGTTATAGAAGGACGGCAACACCAATTCACGACACCCCGATATTTTTCGTATTTTATTATATAAATATTCCAAGAAAATTTGATTTTGGTATATGTAGGGTGAAAATAAAAACTATAGTCAATTACAAATATTAAAACCAAGACTTTATTTCAATTAAATAAAAGTGTATAATTTATATAAAAAAGATTTACATAAATTCAAAAAAATTAAGAATAGTTTTACGTGTCATTCTCTCATTCGATCGAACACATCATATCACAAGATTCACGAGGTGATTATGTTTAAAATTATACGATATAGCCCTCTGATAAGGCAAAGATATGTCGAAATCAATGTTTCTTTTCCTCCCTTTTTATGTTCATATTGCACTACTATGTAGACCTGAAATTGCCGACGTCGCGACGGGTCACGACGAAGTCGCCGGAAATCGCGAACCCTGGCGTCGCGACGGGTCGTGGTTCCGAGAGTCGCGATCGTCGTGACGTTGAGCGAGCGAGAGAGAGAGAGACACAGACTGAGAGAGAGAGAGAGAGAGGGACGTCGTCACGGCTCGAACTCATCGCGATCTCCAGCCTTCCCGTCGCGACGATCGCGAAGTCCTCCTTTCCGTCGTGAGGCGTCGCGACGCCCTCCTCCACGTATGCAGTTTCAACTCTACTATTATGATACAAGCTTTCGAAACTAATACACCTTGATATTATTTCCTAAAAAAAAAAAAAAAAAAACACACGTTGATATTGTCCAAGGCTTGATATTATAAAATAGGTTATTGGGCACAAGTTAGAACTCAAGTGTCGTCCCTAGTCCAAGACGAAAATTCGAGTTTGTCCTTTGAGTATTTCAAATGGTACCCGCTTTTTATGCTTGTATGAATATATATAAAATTCTATCTTAATATTTTATATTTAAAGTTAGTCCATATTAGTTTCCTTCTCCATTGACATAACTTAACTTATGGTTGTCGAATTTACCCCGTAGACGAGGAGACAACATTCGCAACGGCATAAGGCGTCGATTATTTGTATAATCACAAACATTTTGATAGTAGTACACTCCCTTAAGTATCTTGGGGTTAAATATTATATCTTTAGATTACATTTATTTATATATAAGTTTCAAAAGAGCCGTCTGTGGACTTGGAGTCTCAACGACACAGATGCTGATTCGTGTACCAAAGCGAGATGCCTATTCACGTCAACTACAAGCATTTCGCCCATCTCTTGCTGCTAACTACTAATATTAAATAATTAAAGAACGCTTTATTCGTATAATAAATAACCCAAAAAGTGACAACACGTAAAACGAGGACAAAAAAAAAATAAAAAAGATCTGCGAACTTGGAAGAACCTTGGCCACGTGTAACGAATACAGTGCACAAAACTCTAAAGTCCAAAACCATGTATGTACGAGTAATACTTTTAAATATTACTGAGCTTAGGAAAGTTTGAGATGATCTCTGTTTTGTGCTCATATTATAAACAATTCACAAAATTCTCCAACTTTATGCCAACGCGTCTATAAATTACTACATCTTGTTACGTACAAAATAAATACATGTGTGATGTGTATTATTTTAGACACCAATGTGTGGATGGTAAAAAGTGTTTGGAAAAGCGTACATATTGTGAATTGTGATTATATATAGATAGAGATACATATATATATGACATACCCACCACTTTCCACCGACCCTCTCTTTCTCTCTCTCTCTCTCTCTCTCTTTTCAGTCTTCTTCACTGAAGCTTGGCTTTCTCACCTTCTAAGTTCTAACAGTTTTCTGAATAAGGGAAAAGCTTTCCCTTTTCGAAGCTCTCTCCTCAGTCCTCAGCCCTCAGCCATGGCGTCTCTCGTGTACATACTGGTTTTCTTGGCGCTCACAGGCTACTCAAGTAAGTACTTCGAGACTTCCTCAGTCGTCCCATTTCCAAATCTTGGGCTAATCTTGAAACCCCTTTTCAACTAAGCAAACCAGAGTCCTCTCTTAGCCATAAAGATCCGATCTTTGACTGGTTTTTGCTGTCGGCGTTGAAGGTGGTGCGACATACTGTTTGTGCAAAGACGGGGCTTCGGAGCAAGCCCTTCAGAAGGCGATAGACTACGCGTGCGGATACGGCGCTGACTGCACGCCCATCCTGCAGAACGGCGCGTGTTACTCACCCAACACCATCAAAGACCACTGCAGTTACGCCGTCAACAGCTACTTCCAGAAGAAAGGTCAGGGTAACGGAACCTGCGATTTCTCAGGCACTGCCACTCTGAGCTCGAACCCCCCTTCATGTAAGTATTCATAAAATATGTTATGGGGTGTCAATCTTCATCTTCTGCTAATTTTATGGGGTATTTTTTAATTTTATTTTGCAGCCCAGACTTCAACTTGTGTGTACCCTTCGAGTGGCAGCAGGTATGCATCTGTATCTTCAAATGGGCTTTTTGGTCATTTTTGTAATGGGGTTTTCAGTTAGGTGTTACCTCTCACTCTCGCAATTGTTGATAAATCTGGATTTTGAGCTGGGTTTGATGCTAATCGGCTCCAGATCTATCTGGAAACCCCGAAAGTCAAAATCTTGATCACTTTCTGAAGTTGAAGCTTTAAACTTTTTCTGTACCCAAGCCGTTGGCTGCCACGGCGTAGAGAGAGACACGCATGCCGTTACTTTCCTTCTCTTTGACCTTTCTGATTATAAAAATTCTCTGAAGATTATATTTTTTTATGCCTTATATGATCAATTTCAATTTTATGGTCAAGCATACTTTAAATTGGGTTATTTAATTAGATTACGATCTGACATATACATTTTCCACTTTCGTTTATCGTCCATTTTTGTTATTGATTGACATTAAATTTTTCGTTTTGTTGCTGGACAATGCATTTATTATATGCGACAATATACCTTATTGTAGATTAATTATCAAATTCGGTGATGATAGCTAATTTAACTCTGATTTATTTAATGCAATGTTTTTTTTTGGCAGCAGTAGCACCACCCCATCAGGAAACACCCCAACCACCAACACGCCTACAACCCCGCCATCCTCAACCGGCACCGGCACCGGCACTGGCACTGGAACTGGCACCGGGACTGGCACCGGCACGGGCACAGGCACAGGCACGGGCACTAGCACAGGCACAGGCACGGGAACAGGGGGGACTACAACGATGGTCCCGTCGCCATTTGGAATCAGCCCCGCGAGTACTTTCGACGGGAGCGGCGGCGCTGCGGCAGTGGCGAGCAATTGGCTGCTCATCACTTCAGCCCTGACCCTCCTCTGGCTCTCCGGCGTTATGCTGAGAAACTGAGGAGCAGGAATTGGGAAACGACAACGGGTCATGTGTCGTTTCTGGTGGACTTTCCGTATGTGGACCATATTTGTTGGAGGAGAAGGAATCTCGTATAATATTAGTAGGGTTTTGAGGAAAGGAAAGGAAAAAGAGAAACCCTACTAGGGTTTTGTTTTTGTTGTATCTTTCTTTCTAGGCTTGCGAATTCGATTCCTTCCCTTCTTTTCATTGTTATTTTAGAGTTGTGAATGAATTCGATTCATTAGCTTAGAACTGCCCTCTTTTGTTTTTGTATATCTGATCTGATCATCATTATTAAGTTCTATTTCTTTTTATATATATAAAAAATTTAGTGGAAATATGCCTATGTTACTGTCCTTTCACTGTCATGCATGTTCTGATTTATTAATTTCAGACACCTTTATTCGAAATTTATATTCGCTTGGCTTGGTTGGTTATATCAACGCGTGGTCATGTGTTTTGTTTTGTTTTGTCGATCTCTTGACACGTGTTTTTGCCTTTTTCTTTGGCCTCATCATGTTGTTCATTTCATTTACCTTTCGGTTAACACTGAAAAATTCAGTACCATTTAATGGCAGGATCTCAACCATTTTTAATACACATTTTTTACTAATCTAACAAAAAAAATTGAGTTTTTGAAAATTTAATTATTGTATTAAACACAAAAACAATGGTTGAATTTCCAATCAGCAAATATTAGGATTGAATAAGACTGTTTGGCTTTTTGGTTCTTTTGGAATTACGACTTGTGAACAACCAAACAGACCTTTGGCTAGAAAGATGCCAAATATGTCATACATGACATTATTGCCCCTGAGACTTTTAAGACTGCGTAATATTCACATTCCATCATTCTCTTATCTCTAATCTTTTTTTTTCCTTCTTTTCATTAATGAAATTATAGGAATTTGGGTTAGTTTGATTAATGGAATGTCATATTAAATAGGTCTTATTAAGCAACAATCTCAGAGTTATATTATGAGCCCATTTCTGTGGACTAATTAATTACATGGCATGTGATTGACAAGTTGGTACATATTTCTACCAATAAATGTAATTAAATATAGACCCAATAATGTGGGATATTGACATCTTTAATACAATGAATGATGTAAAGAATCTTGCTTCCAAATAATGTCCCTATTCAAAAAAGAAAAAGAAAAGAGAGAGCATATAATAATCTTAGGAAAGCAAACTAATCCAAAATTAATTAAGCAGAGATGAGAAAAGTAACCTTTTAAATTCAAGAAACAACTTGAACCTCTCCTTTGCATTCCTGTTGAGCAAACTCAACGATCAATTTCGCTGTGTTGCTCGGCTTTTCGACGTGAGGGATATGACCGCAGTCGGGTATTTGACGTAATACTGCATTAGGCAATTCGCAATGCAATCTCTGTATCGAAAATCAAATAAATCCAGATTCATGTTCGGACTCCAAATTAATATTTGTAGTTCTGTATCAGGCAATTCGCAGTCGGATATTTGTATTACGTGAAATCAATTGACTATCACGTAAAATGGAAGTTCCGCTAAACAGTAGCAAGTGAATAAATTTGACGGAAACCGTCAATTATGTAACAGCCGGGGGAAATCGCTACATCTGGGAAAGAAACTGGTACAACATGACTAAGTTGCGGGACATATTTGACAATTACTCTTACGATATCTCTGAGAAAGCATAAACACTAACCACGGCAAGTTTGTTGCTAATTATTTGGTCCTCCTCGCCCCATATGATTAGCGTTTTCTGTTTGACCTGCCCGGACAAATAATAATTCATAATACAATTATTAAACAGCAATATGATATTCCCTTATACACATGTTCTTGATTATATATTAAATTTGACCATTAAACTTTGTGAAATATGTACCTGTTTTATCTGGTTGCTAACTTTATAACCCCCGCTCCTCATAAAATCGACGGTCGCATCCTCCCACCAGGGGAGCAAACAATGCAAGCGGCCAATCTAAGATTGTATGATCAATCAAGGTATGAAATTCAAATATTAAGCATGAATTCAAACACAAATGGACCACGGGTTCATTAAATCACGTCAATTGAACGGAACACCTTACATTCATCCGATCCAAACACATGCTAAACGATGTTTCGGTGAAGATCAATAAATTCACGTAAAGGCGCAGAGGAACGCTCTTCAACAGCGCCACCTGCTTCGACAAAATTGTAAGTAGTCAATCAAGAACTTGAATCTGCTAGATCGATTTTCCAATATCGTGAAACAGATTTTATGTCGCATTACAGATTGCAGTAGTCTTATACGGAAAGTTTATCTTTATATCTATTTTTTCGAGTGTATATAATTGTCAATGTAACTCATAGTCAAAAAAATTTCTTCATCCAATGTGGAAGAAGAGAGATAAGGCATCTATCTATCGTTTTTCGTTAGCTCGATTGACTGCAAACTCACTCCAAGATAAGCTGCAATTTTCGGCAACGTTGCTAGGTTTCCAGTGCCTTCTGCATACACGCTGGCATCAATCAAGACCAGCTTTTCAACCTGAAAAACAAGAGATGTTGACTTTTCTGAAACAAGATAACGAAGGAAAGTAAGTCGGGTTTTTTAATGTCAATTACAGCTTCCGGATGGTTGACTGCGAAGTCAATGGCGACTGCAGCGCCGAGGCTCGGTCCAACAAGCATCATCGGCTTCTTGATATAAGACTTCCAAAGCTGCCACGAAATCGGAACGCTTCAAATTCACTGAAACAATATGCTGACAGAATCTGAGCTTCAAATTCCAGTACAAAAACTGTTAAAGTACCTGATAGAAGTGACGGCGCTTGGAGGCCACATCGCAAGAGGGACGTCTTTCTGAAACGCGTTAAAGCGAGAATGAAAACCAAGAAAAAGAAGAACAATGTCAATAATCAAGAATACAAAACCATACCTAAATCGGAGAAACCCCAACCGAGAATATCGACGGCCCATGTCTCAATGCCCGCCTCTTCGAGCGGAGGATAAATGTATCTCCATTCTAAACATGAACTGAACAAAATACCATCAATGACCAGAACATGCGTGTCCCATTGAAAGTCCTGTTAAGTTGGTAACTGAGTTTAATTATTTGATATTAATACTCTCCTCTGTCCTAGTGAGTAACACCTTGAACTATTCTGAGAGTAAATACGAGTTCTTGCCGTTAGAATTAAATTCCGAATCTCAAATCAGAAAACGGAATTGACAACGTGAAATGGAATTGTAGTGGTTCATTGTCCACTTGCCGCTTGCAAATCTGATCAACTATAATTTAATTGGAGTTCTTCGATGTTACAACTCTCGTGTTCGCTCTCTCTTTGTGCTCACCGCACTACAAAAATAGGGTACACGCCATATATGCGAAAATAGCGTTCCACTAAAAAACACACGTGAAAAACCTAATACCCTCGCTAATCCGAGTTCTTGCCTGCAATGCAAGAAACTGCGACTCTTGAAGAATGTAATCCGTTTCCTTTCATGATACCGGTCACAAAACGTTTGTAGAAAAACCCGGGATATATAGGTTTAAAACAGGGACCCGGAACCGGAACCGGATTCAGAACGAAACTTTAAATTCCCGGTATTTTCTCCCGGAGCGGTTTTAAATAAAGAATATGTAAATTTTTAATATTTATTATATAACAATATGGTTTATGTCTGGATAATATCTTAGATTATGTTTTTATGTTATAAATGTTTGATTTGGTATTTGATTTTGGTCATTTGGACTTGTTATTTTGTCATTTTGTCTCGATTTTTTTCCCCGAATGTCGTCCCGGTTCCAGTTTGTTTGTTTGTTTTTTTTTTTTAACACGATTTTAATATAACAGGGACCAATTTTCCCCCCTCGGTTTTCTGGTACCGAAAAATGCAAAATTCCCGGTTCCGGTTTCACTTTATATGTATCTACACTACACCTGAAAGCATAAAACCCACAAGGATAGGAAAAAGTACCAAAAGAATTACTATCTATACTATATCTATGTACTTGCTCTGATATAAAAATATCTTAATTTGACTGTTTCATCGTTGGTTTAGTTCATTCTGATCTCGTGCAGATTCCATAGCTCTGAAAACATGATACCTGTCAAAGCCATGGAGAAGAACCACTGGAGTTGCGTCGCCTGGTAGCAAAGGCCTCACGCAGCTGCTCATGATAGTGACTTCCTCGCACCTCACCTGCATGTTGGGTTGGGACCCACGACAGAATCAGTACACAGAGTCATCGGAAGTTGCGTTACGCAGGTAGTACGCACGGGAAGTCTCTGAATGCGAGCGGCGAGGCTTCGGGCCGAGCGGTCCTTGATGTTGTGGACCTCCCTGGGCAGGAACGAAGGGAAGCTGTCGGACCGGACGCCGAAACGCCGTCGTTCGACCCTCACCGCAGTGGCGGAGCTGCCTGTCAAGCTTAGCATCGTTCTGCCACGTGACGTGGGCTTCTCTCGGTCGTCTTGCTTTGCTTCGGAGATTGAGGATTAGAGTACGTGTACTGTGCTTCTCTCTTCACGCGACTCTATCTCGCGTGCGTTTCACATATCAAATTAATGGATATTTCAATGAGGAAGTTGTTTTCGAGTTTCCTAAACCTCCAAGTAATTTTTTACACGTACTCGTTAACACATAAATAATACTCGACAAATTACTATTATTAATTCATCAATTTTTTATATGACTTTAATTCTATTTTTTATAATTATATTATCACTTAACAAATTAAAATTTACAATAACGCCACACAGCGCCCATTTGAGACTGGAAGAACACATGTCACACAAGTTTATGCCAATTTCCCTTCCAAAGGACGCATGTGAAACCCTAAAAGAGAATTGGACATTTTGAGAGAAAATTTGCACTTTGTTGTCTAAGAGAAAAAAAAATTTAAAATTAAAATTTCAGCATCAAAATAATCACGGTATGTTAATAGGCCGAAGTTGTTATGCGTATTTTTCTAACCGTATAAAAATTAGGCCCTATTAGCAAAATCAGAACTATATAAATAATTTGTGTGAATTATTTTTACTTTTTTTTAAGCACATCATCTTCTCGTACTCCTAGCATTCGCGTTCAACCCAGACGAAAAATCGAGTGTACAAAATTTACATAAAATTAGTAAAGAATGATCACAAGACGATATTAAATATTAATTGTCTCCTGTAACTTTTAACACGTACTGCCTTCTTATTATAATAAAACAGAGACTTTGCATCTACTAAAAATTGTTATTAGATTTTTTTAATCATAAACGATACGTAGAATAAGAATATATCTTTTATTTGGTTAAGTTTCTACTAAAAAAATGTATCCATATTTCTTACAAGTCAAATCTTACTTCCAACTGAAACCTCCTTTCATAAATTCTCAAAAGAAAAAGCAATAATTGATTGGGAGATTTGCGGCAAAAGTCATGGAGTTTTATAGATAAATCATTAGATACAATTTTTGCAGCAAAAATAATTAATATTATATTTTTGTTGTAAATACACCATTACAACGTTAAATTCTATATTTTTCGCTATGTTAAAAGGATCACACCACTACTTATGCTTATATATAATATATGATCAACCTCTTTTTGTCACCGGTGAGTGCAGTCATCATTGGCGTCTTTCCGACCACAATCTTTGCCCGTGGATGCAATAGAGTGCGGTCGGGAGGACAATCGAGAAAGATCCATGTATGACATGTAAACATAAATAATGATGTGGCGCCTCTAATATGAAGAAAAAAAATATTTAACGTCGTAAATATATACTTCCAGTAAAATACAACGTAGTTTCGTCAAAAAAAAAAAAAAGAAGGTAAAAATACAACGTAGTGACTTTCAATGCAAAAATTGACGTCAACGACTAATTTGTTAAAAATTGAACTGTTCAATAACTTTAACCGCAAATTTTCCTAAAATATTAACTCTAGCGTCTGCAATTAATAAATATGAAGAAAATATAAATAATATATTGAGAAAATTGTGTAATTAGAAACAGCAATGCCAAGTTGGTTTTCGTAAAGGAAGAACAACGCGCATTCCTTGGTTGAAAGAGCGCGTTGTGAGAACGCACCGGAATGAATATTATGGAATGAATGTGACGATCATGCTCTCTGATTCTCTTCTCATTCACGCCAAAATTCCCAAATCCACTTCCATCTCTAAGCCTAATCTTTGATCCACTTCATCTTCCATCGTTTGGCGCTGAACGATTCTCGGAATCCACAATCATCGGTAAGCTCTTTCAGATTCTCTCTCAATACTTCTCTTCTCGTCATCTCTCAGCTCCGATTTTCCTTTGCGATGATGTCGATTTTTTGTGTCTGGTCGAAAGAGTCGAAATTTAGTAGTTTGATGTTGATTTGATTGGGTTAGCGAACTCAAGATAGAGCTAAGTTTTCGATTGACCTATTTCGAGTTCAATCTTACGTCGTCTTTGTTCAATCGTTGCGAAAACTGTTGGTAGTCTTAATTTAGATACCAGATGAACTTTTCTGGGTTCAGATTTCCATTCAAAACTCGTTGCATGTTTTATTGATTCCATAAAGAGAAAGTTTATGAACGAATTGGAATTATAATGTTATATAACTGTGTGAATGTATTTGGGAGATTTAGCTTCAATGTACTTGGTAACCCAAAGCTTCTATTTTGATCAGGGCGTAGAAGAAAGCAAACAAGCAGGTCTATGATAGTTTGGCTTAAGTAGAGAGTGGATATATCTCGAAGTGTGTGATGAGAATGGATTTGTAATTGCAAGTTTGGAGTTTCAAGAGGATATGGATTTCCAGGGTAATTCTCAGCCCGAACATGGGAAATTGGAGCAGATCATTTCCCAGTTTCTTTTGAAGAGCCTGCACGTTATTTGCGACTCGAGAATTCCCTCTCTACGCCCCCACGATCGGAGTGGCGAGATCTCCTCGGTTTCTCGAGTGAGAAAGAGTGATAAATGGTTCAACTTGATACTAGGAGACCGGCCTGCGGCGCTGGAAAGTTTGAACTTTTGGCACAAAAATGTGATGGACCCAATGGTAATTGACATTATTCTTGTTCACGAGGGACCCAGTTCTTCATCTGTGGACAACTTGTATACCGCTTCAACAGCAGCGAAATCCGTTGAGACGGTAATTGAGAGGTGGGTTGTTCAGTATGAATCTCCCCGGGTTGTGACTCCTCCGACCGCTGATACCTCTGCCTCTTACAAAAAGACATACAAAAAGTCCATCATACTTTTGAGGACTCTTTATTCACAAATGAGATTACTTCCGGCGTACAAAATCTTCCGGCAGCTAAATAGTTTAAGCCAGGCTTATAATTTCGATATTATTTACAAAGTTTCTTCGTTTGGCGATCCGTTCTCTAGGGCAGAGGAGGATCGTATGGAAGAATATTGCTTCCCTCCCGTTGAAGCCTTGCCTGGTCGCCTCTCTGTTTCGGTAAATTACCGTTCAACCCTTTCTGATTTCAACCTTGAGCCCTCAACAACAATCCCACCTAAGATAATTTTGGATTATGTCGGTAGCCCTGCCACTGACCCAATGAGATCTTTTCCTTCTGAGAAAGGCGTTCGTGCAACGTCCTTCCCCCTGAGAGGCGCTCGGCCGCCTTCTTCTTCACCATTTGACCGGCCACATAGCTGGACAAGTGGGTTTCATAAGGCTGCGCCGTATATGCACAATGTCGGATCGCCACCGACATATCGCCCATCTCCTACGTCATCTGATTTTCCATCATCTCCTAACGATGTGTATTTAAACCGACCTCAAAGCTATCGAGCTTTAGGTCATCAAAGGTCTATGGGATATGACGAGTACCAGCTCTCACCTCCATTTTCGCCATCTCCTTCCCCGTCTCCACCGACGTACTTTTACAGCCATAATCCGATGCAAACCCGTAAGAGTTCCGACACTGCGCCAGTGACTATTCCGGCTACAATGGCGGGAAGAAGCTCTAGATACCTTACTCCAAATTTTTCTGATCCGAGTAGAAACCCACTTCCTCCTTTATCGCCTAGAAGCACGAGAAACGATCCTTCTTCACAAGAGTCTCCGTCTGGAATCAGATCGTTTAGGAGAATAGAGCCTTCCAGGAGTGGCGGTGAGATTTTGTCTGGCATGTCAAATCATTATGCCGGTCAGAAGGTGAGTGCTCGTTCCGTCCTCTACATTCTCAACTGTAATGCTGTAGTATTTTGTGTTAATCAATTTTATCTTGTGTTGTAGGTCACAAAAGACAGCAGAGAAGATTCAGGGAGGTTTTCCGGACCACTATCCTCCAGTGGCTCACCACGCATTGGCTTCTCTAGAAGCTCCAGTAGACTTTCTTTTCAGGATGATCTGGATGATTTCGGCTTCTCTTGTCCTTTTGATGTTGACGACGTCGAGCCAACGGAGTTCCAAGCCAGGTAATTAGAGCTCAACAATGTGGTCAATCTATATATTTCTTGAACTCTTAAAATGTTTTCTCTCAAAATGAAATAGTTGCTTTCTTTAATTTCAGTCTACTCTTCTTTATATATTTGCATCCATGAACAAGCTTAAAGTAACCTTTTGTAATTCATGAAGCATGATAGCTTGTGAACCAATTTTAGGGTCCATTTTATACAAGTTTGACTGGGAATTGTGCATTTTACCTTTGACACGAGCTTCGAACTGAGAAACCCTGTTTTCCTTGAGTGTCTATCTTAAACTCTAGTGAGAAACTAGGCTAATTTAGCGACTATTCCTTGGATATATTTTTAATATTTATGGTCTCTTAACTAAACCAAACGTTACCATCTATGGGGGAGGCCCAAACCCTATAACCTTATTACGAAAACCCTAAAAAATTATAAATACTTAATATAATGTGACCTGTGTTACAGATCATGAGAGTCCAATAATTGTAAAAAAAAGATCTACAGCTAAGTTTATCCATTAAAGCAAATAAGCATTGCATGAATAATCAAGTAGAACAATTGACTAAGGTTAAACTATGAACCAGCATTCCCAATCCCATTGTCTTTATCTTGCTACGCATCTTGTATTGGTAAAGAGTATTCGATAGCATTTTTCACGAGAAATATAAATAAATAAAATAAAATATTTTAAGCTAGAAGACTACTTCAGAGTTGATATGCGCTTGCAGCCAAAGTCTTTCCGGCAAAAGGGCATCGGACTCCGGTCTAGCGATGGGGCGGAAATCTCAGGATGCTGCGGTTGGCGTTTTGGTCCACATGTTAAGAACGGCGCCGCCTCTCCGGCAAGATTCGAGCTGCTATTCATGCGATGCCACGCGGACCGAGCCAGAGGGCCCCATCACTGCCTCCGGCTTTTTCATGCCCCGCAAGGCTGCTGATGCTCTCGAGGACCTCCGCAGCTACCGAGAGATGAAAGACCTATTACTCTCAAAGAGCGCTATACGCGTGCCGGCCAACCAAGAACCTTAGGCTTGCTATGATCTCCTAACAGATTTGTACATATCCTACTGAATGTGTCTGGAATAATCAGTAATGTTTCTGATAAATATCTGACTGTAAAACTTTGTTCATAAAAAACTTTGGGTACTTTATGAAGGTGGTTGCGTTTTCTTTGTAAAGGAAGAGTAATTTCTTTGGGATGAATGCAAATAAATCTTTTGTTGGATATTCGGTTGACTTTTCGATTTGCTTGTTATTATTGAATTCAAATGCAAATAATCACTTTTTGTCGTTTTTGCAGTTTGTAATTATGTTTTTGTCGTTTTATGCGTTAATCTAGTAAAACAGAATATATGTCATTTCATGAAAATGTTGTCGTTTCGTGAAACAGTCATTTGCCCTGGACACGCGGTCGCTCTGATTCATTCGTACGCAGTGCACGTGTCGTCCTTATCCTCTCTAGTTTCGATGCGACGACATCGTTTCCCTGGTCGTCCTTGACTTGTCGTTGCCAGGAGATTGTCGTTTTCCGAGGCTTGCATAAAAGTTGATAACACAGTGTGAGTGAGCTTGGAGACGAAGCAACACGAAAGATGGACGGAGACGAAGATCAACGCCAACACCAGCCGATCGGACCTCCGGGGAGATTCGCCGGCGTCGGCGTCGGCGTCGGCGTCGGATCCGAGCGCCAACGCCAGCCGATCGGTTCGCCGGAGAGACACGCCGGAGTCGGAGAGGCGTCGTCGGGTTTCAGTCTCCTTCTTCTCGTCACCGCCTTCGCCTTCGTAATACTCTCTTTCCTCTACTTCTCTTTGGCATTTCCGATGGTTACCTTCTCTGACCGATCCTATGGATTCACAATGACGATCGGTGACCATTGTTAGTTGTGTTATTGTATCAACCTTCATTCCGTTTGTATGCGTCTGTCAACCTGTTTGTACTTGTCTGACGATTATTTGTGATAACGTTGAAACCTAGGGTTCGCCACCTTTGTTCTTTAGCTCAATCATTGATTCCATTATCTGGATGCTTTCTTTATCACTTCGTTTGAGATTTTTAGTTTTGTATTGAAATTCGAGGTTGAAACTCAAGCCTCTGTTTGCGTATAGTGTTTCACGGTTTACGATTCGAGATATATCCACATTCATGATTGAAATTGAAGATTTGTTGTTCGAATATCTAGATCGTGTTCCTTGCAACCTCAGGCACCGGTAATAGCTTTTCGGTTCTGCACCAAGTCCCGGAAGGCCATGTCGGTGTGTACTGGAGAGGAGGCGCTCTTCTTGAGGAAATCACGAATCCAGGTTCCGTTCTCACGTCCTCTGTCTGCTGATGTTGCACATGTTACATTCCTTTGCATACTCGGTCGTCTTATCCGGTATCTTCAGGTTTTCATCTCAAGCTGCCTCTGATAACCCAGTTTGAACCCGTTCAAGTAACGATTCAGACCGATCAGGTAGATTTGCTTACGAAGCTGCGATTAGAGGGTTTTAGAATTCGGTATGTTACAGTTTTAAAGTGGTATCGTCGCAGGTGAGGGATATTCCATGTGGTACGAAAGGAGGCGTCATGATTACTTTCGAGAAAATTGAGGTAAAAATAAGAAATTCTCTTTGGTTGGGACGTGCTAAGTACTCTGGGGTCTGAGTATGATATTTTCTTCAGGTTGTTAACCGCCTTCGTAAGGGTCATGTGTTTGATACGCTTAAGGAGTACGGGGTGAACTATGACAACACGTGGATTTACGACAAGATCCATCACGAGATTAATCAGTTTTGCAGCTCGCATTCTCTTCAAGAAGTTTACATTGATGTATTCGATCAGGTACGACAAAATAAAGCTTCTGATACGTTTGATCCCTATTTCATTTTGTAACTTATCAAATTCCGTAACATTTCTATCACATTGCAGATAGATGAGAAGATGAAAGACGCCCTTCAGTCAGATTGTACACGTTATGCTCCGGGAATCGAGATCATCAACGTCCGTGTCACAAAGCCGGCAATACCGGAGAGGATAAGGCGGAACTTCGAACAGAGGGAGGAGGAGCGAACCAAAGTAATTTTATGCATCTTTTGAGTAGATTCTTGTGCAGTATCCAGATTTGCATTCAAATTATTCAATTTAAAAGCGTAAAATAGTAAACTTATGTGTCACCTTGCCTAAAAAGGGTTATGATTAGTGTTGACGTGATCGTATAGGTTTTGATTGCTGTGGAGACACAAAGGGTGGTCGAGAAAGAATCGGAGACCAAGAAGAGAATGGCTATCAGCGAAGCTGAAAAAAATGCAGGCGTGAGTAAGATTCTAATGGAACAGAAGCTGATGGAGAAGGAAAGTTCTCGGAAGCAAGAGGACATCAATAACCAAATGTATCTCGCTCGAGAGAAGAGCCTCGCGGATGCCAACTTTTACAAGTGACTACTGTCTTCACATTTCGTTATGAACAAAATAAACAGCTTATATATGTGATCCTGAATCGTTTGACAGGACACGTTAAATTGTCTTAATTGCAGAGTGACCAGAGAAGCTGAAGCAAACAATTTGAAGCTTACCCCGCAGTTTCTCGAGCTTAAATTTATCGAAGCTATTGCGAACAATACCAAGATGTTCTTTGGAGACAAGGTCCCAACTCTCTCTCTCTCTCTCTCTCTATATATATATATATATATATAATATATTATATATATATTGTATATAATATTGTTTTCAAGCTGACTCAGTATGTGTTTTATGTAGGTTCCAAGTATGATATGGGATCAAAGGCTGCTAGGAAATTACCTGCAAGAATTTCGTCAGGAACGTAACGGAGAATCGTCTTGATCCGATTGAATTTGAAGAGCTGGAGTTGAGTTTGTCAACAAGCTTTGTCTTTTGACTTTTGCGTTCCATGTTTTTGCTATTGGGCTTTCATAATATTTTCCAGATAAATTTTGGTCTCTTTGTTGGCCAAAATATGATGTGTTCAGAGAAACATGTCACGAGGAAAGATATATTTTTTTTTGGTTTTTGCTGTTGTTGTTTGTTTAGTTTAATCGGACTTAGGTTTGATATTTTAGTATAATCTACGATACATAAGTGTGACATATGGTTCATTGAATTATATTTGAGCCTATATTGTTTTTAGTTATATATATATTTTTTTTGTTATGTTTCGTAAATTTGAAAAATGAGTTATGAGCTGTATGATCACGTTAAAATATCGTGCGGTGCATTTTAATCTAGATTTGTATAGATTCTTTTGACTTGTTGATTTGAATTTGCAATAAATTGTAGACATATCTATAAGTATGCGTACGAGAAGATTTAGAAAATTGTAATCATATGATTCATATCTTGGTAATCGCAGTTTCAAATCAACAACACTCTTCATAATCATATAGCTTTTAAATATTATTGGGCATGAATATTCAAAGAGGAGAGCAAAAATAAAAGAAGAAGAAAAAAAAAAGGTCATAGAAGGCGTGCCGTTTGGGAAAGAGACTTTTTCTTAAAAATAACTATCTTTCAGGGACAATACTTTCTAAATAATCACAGTTTTGAAAGATAATTAGAAACAATAGGTATGTTGATTAAATACATTGATGTTACGTTACTAATTGTTGGAACTCAAAAAAACATTTCACAAGTGACCTTTCTACTCTACAAGAACTTACTTAAATCGGAGGTTTTAGATTTCGAAAATCGATATCATCCGATTTGATCGGTATAATTTTATAAAACAAAAAATTAATAACTTCAATTAGATAATTTTCCACTTAGATGACGTCACAAATTACCTCTTGCAATACTAAGTTGTACTGTACCTTTTTATGTCACCTTGAGCTGCAACAATGGCAGTTTCATGGGGACGGAGCCGAGAGAGGAGTTGGTGCGTGCTCAAAGGACCATAAAATTTAATTTAATTTCTAATTTCTAAATAAATAAATGTGATAGTATAAGCAAACTGCAAAGTATCTTGAACTACCTTAAATCTCACCGTGTATTTTAAACTTTTTATTTTAAAAGTAAAGTACTAAATAGTAGTTGTTTATGCCATTAGTACCGTTACTTTCACAAACTATCAATATTTATTGCGACATAAGTACTTAAATTATTATCATATATTTTGACATAAGTACTTAAATTATTCTCATATATATAAGAGATGTAGACTTTGTAAATAAAATTACAATATTGGATATAGTTTTTATATTTTTATCCACCAATTGTACATATTTAATGTATATGAGAATAATACAAGTACTTATATCGCTAATAAATGGTAATAAAGTACCTACGTCCGTCACTAACAACTTAAGTGTCATGCCACAATATTTGTGAAAGTTAATATTTTGGGGCTAGCAACATAAATAATTTTTAATAATTTGATTAAAAAATAAATTTTGAAATTTGGCTTGAATTTTAATTTTTAAAATACTTGTAGATACTTTTGGTTGGCTGTATTATCCATAAATCAGTCAGAAAACAAAACGACGTTGACTTAGTCAAAACGCAGGCAAGTAGAATCAAAGATTCTCGCATACGGATTTTGAGCGCATTACACAGTCAGTAACTAACCGCACTCACTGTCACCAGCCATTTCAAAACCAAAACAAAAACTCCATTGTTGAAGAAAACCTTCAACATCCCTTGCTTGACCGGTAAGCGCAAAACTTTTTGTTTTTTTATTCGTAAATCCCATCAACGTGCGTGACGACAAGTGAGGTCCACTGATCTGACGATGGCTGTGTCTTTTGCGTTGAGGATTCTGATTCTCTCTTTCATTTGCTCTCTATTCAATAGTCTGTACTGAATCTCAATGGTATCTTCTTTCAGTTCTCCGTTCCAATGGTTCTTCTTCCTCTTCTTCTCCATTGATATATTCCTATACTTGTTCAGAGAATCTGATTTTATGGCTTCTGGAATATTTTTGTCTTCATACTTGGATTCTCTGAGATTCTTAAATTTGACTTTCCTGATTTTGAATGCCAATCACTTGCACAAATCATCTCTAAAATCGTTGCGTACAAGGTCAACGGATGGAGAGTTCTGTTCAACACTGTTCCTATTTTTCTGTCATTTCTGTTTTCTGATATCTCAGTTCGAATCCCACCATTGTTTACGCAATTCTTCTTCGTTGAAGGCGATGATTATACCCTTTTCTTGTTATAATTTACCCACGGAAACGTAAATTTTCCTTCCGGGGGCGGAAAAATTGTTTCCGTTATTCATTTTTTAAATTCATCAGAGACCTCCAAAACAGACATACGGAATTTTGTTTTCCGTCGTTTCTCGTGTTCTCTGTTGATGGTTGTTCCTTTTTCTGTAGGAAGTTTCCGACGTTGCACTCTTCATTCCGTTGACTTTAAAGAGCGAAAGGCTCTTCCCGAACGGATTGAGAATGTACGAGGTGGAGAGCAAAGGCGGGGCCATAGCCTGCATGCTTCTCGCCCTCTTGTTCTTGGGCACGTGGCCAGCCGTATTGACCCTTCTCGAGAGGCGGGGGAGGCTGCCTCAGCACACCTACCTCGACTACTCCATTACCAATCTCTTGGCCGCCGTCATCATCGCCTTGACCTTCGGCCAGATCGGCAACGGCACGTCGGAGAAGCCCAACTTCTTGGTCCAGCTAGCTCAGGCAAGTTTATAGGATCTTTATTATGTTTAATTATCAAGAAATTAAATGGTGGAGTACATACTATTTAGATTAACCCTTATGTATAAACTTAGTTTATCATATTTTGGCCTCTCATAATTTATGAACTCAGAGAATGTGTAATTATACTTCTAAATCAATTTAATAAATCAAATATTTATGCTTTAATTATTAAATACACTTTTACTTAATTATGTGATTAATTAATACTAAAGTTAATACTATTTGAGACTCGGAGCTGATTTGGGAATGTAGTGATGCGGACAAATTGAGTAGCCGGTAATTTTGAATCCGACCGTGGAATTTTGTGCAGGATAATTGGCCTTCCGTGGCGTTTGCAATGGCTGGCGGGGTTGTTCTTAGCCTCGGGAATCTTGCTACTCAGTATGCTTGGGCATTTGTTGGCTTATCAGTCACGGAAGTTATGACTTCAAGCATTACAGTTGTTATAGGTCTCCGTGAAGTACATGTTTATGTTTATGTAGGGAAATAAGTTGTATTTCTGGTTATTGTGATCTAATTTTAATTGTTTTGATTCTGGGCAGGCACGACCTTAAATTACTTTCTAGACGGTAGAATCAACAGAGCCGAGATCCTTTTTCCCGGGGTTGGCTGTTTCTTGGTTGCAGTTTGTCTCGCATCTGCTGTTCACTCGTCAAACGCCTCCGATAATAAGGCAAAGCTTCGTGATTTGGCATCAGATCAGAAACAGGAAGGAGAAATGTATGTCTCTATCGGTTAAAATTTGTTAACACGACGTGATGTTTTGCTAGAGAGGTGTTTTTTGTTATGGTGTTTGGAAATGATTTCTCTCTGTTGTAAATTTTAACTGCATAGTGATTTTCAGTATTAAGAGTTCTGATCTCTGAAACATAATTTTTGTCAGGGATTTGCAGGTTTCTACATTTCCAGGTAGATCTCTGCAGCTATAAGTTTTGGCCATGGTTTTATGTACATTGATATATCTCATCTTTCAAAAATCCTCAGTGGATCCGGAAAGTGGCAGTCTCTCTTCCGTTAAGGCAAAATCCGGGACTGCAGAGTTTCTTGTGCAGCTTGAGAAACGAAGGGCAATCAAAGTATGCCTTTTCACATCATTTCGCATTCAATTAAATCGATTTTGGTTAAAATAATTAGATTGGATTTACCCAGTTCTCAAGAAACCCGGATTTTTGGCTAATGTGAGTACCCAGAACCTTATTGAAAGAGATCCGGGGTTTGGAGAAGGCAGAACCAGATTCCTTGTTGGGGTTTTTGTTTGAACATTTAGGAACCTGGAATCCGGTCCGTGTTCGCAAAAAAAACGGTCATCCTAATGATTGTATTTTCTAACGCAGGTGTTTGGGAAAGGCACTTTGGTGGGGCTTTCCATAACTGTTTTTGCTGGAATCTGCTTCTCCCTCTTCTCACCGGCGTTCAACTTGGCAACAAACGACCAATGGAAGACCCTAAAAGAAGGGGTTCCTCATCTGGTGGTGTACACGGCCTTCTTCTACTTCTCTGTTTCGTGTTTCGTGGTAGCGATCGTGCTCAACGTCACCTTCCTTTACTACCCTGTGCTCAACTTGCCCAAGACCTCGTTTAAGGCTTATCTGTGCGACTGGGACGGCCGAGGCTGGGCCTTGCTGGCTGGATTCCTCTGCGGTTTCGGCAACGGCCTGCAATTCATGGGCGGCCAGGCTGCAGGCTACGCTGCAGCAGACGCCGTCCAGGTACGTGCTTTTAACTATGTTAATATGAATTCATTTCCTAAATGATTTGATAAGTTTCTGTCAATCAATCACGAGTTTTTTGGGCGGTAATCGCAGGCGCTTCCGCTTGTGAGCACTTTCTGGGGGATTCTTCTGTTTGGAGAGTACAGAAAATCATCAAGAAGAACCTACGTGTTGCTCTTCTCCATGTTGTCTATGTTCATCGTTGCCGTCGCGGTGCTAATGGCGTCGTCAGGTCATCGCAAATGAAGCACATCTTTCCCTCTTATATTATTCTTTTGCAGCATCCAAACTCTTCTCAGATAGTGGGAAGGGAACAAGAAGATGATGTTCAAGAAATAAAGTTTCAGTGTGTCCATATTAGTTAGTCATTGAAGGTAATTAAAGACCAGTTAAGGCCAAATTCCATCCGTCATGTTTACTACTATTTTTTTATCATGGTTAGTTAGTGGGCGAAAACATTTATGAAAGATTTCATATAATTTCCTATAAAATTATGTAAGAAGATTGAATTCCCGAATATCTTAAAAACCCAATAAGGGCCCAGGTCCACAAAATAGGATCTTCGATCCAGTATGATCCAGTATGATCCTGGATAAATCGGTTTTAGGTCTAAGAAGGAAGATTTTTGGTCTTTAATTTCAAAAAATCGAATAATAATAAAATCTTTCTATCTGAGAGAAGCCGAGATCCTCTTGTACAAGCCTAAAATACGGAAGAAAATGCTTTCTTCTTCCTTTGTTGTGTTGCAATGAAAACTCCGACCAAACCAATGTTGATATAATTGCTCGACTACCTAATTGGAGCTAATCAGTCAGTCAAGCTTCTCGTCCAAAGTCCCGGGACTCCAATTCGCCTTCCAACTGATTGACGGTGAGAGAAGACGCTCGGTCTTCCAACCCGATAACTTCAGCTGCAACAACGGAAGTTTAAGAGAGCTGATAAGAGATAGCAAGATATAATGAGATCTCAAATTGTATACCTTGTGAAGGAAGTCATTGTACTGAACATCCATCCAAGATTGGCTTTCATCGGCAAGAGACGCCATAACGCAAGCATGGATGAAGGACTGCAGCACGTCAGAAGCCGTGGAATCTTTATGCGTCACGACACTCATAACTCCGCCCGTCTCCACTACTAAATACTTGCCTGCAAAAACATTACTAAAGTCGGAAACATGCCAGTAATTGGAATTCCTAAATTAGAAAGAAGTCGGTGATCGGTTTAGTTGATAGAAGAAGTAATAGATAGAATATATACCTTTTCTGTTATGAGAACCGGCACAGCGCAACAGCTCCGTCCTGATCAAATTTTGCAATCAAACTCTTAAAATCGTTGACAACCAAGCCCCTCATCTATAGTCCCGAAATAAAACAGTAATTGGCAAAAAAATTCCACTCTATTTTACTCATTTGTGCATTTTCCGCATCAACTTTATTTGTATATACATTTTACGCCCTTAAACTATCAATTCGCTGTACTTTTGCCCCCTGGAACTTTATTTAGTGCAAAAATACCATCCTCTTTCTAACAAAAATAAAATATGCATGACTTTATCAAGCGTATAATCAATTATTAATGTAAAGTGAGGTCAAAACACAATACGTTTTTCATATTAATTAGGTCACGGATATCAATTTGCATCAATTGAGAGTTATCTTGGCAATAAAATGATACTTCAGAGACAAAATTGACAAAATTGCACCAATGAATAGACGTCAGAGTATTGTCACCAGTTATTCCTCGCAATGGAAAAAAAGTAAAAGCAGCTTTCTCGAAATATGACAGCATTATGGTAGAACAATGGAGAAAAAGAGGTCTTTTAAACTTACAATTCTGGGTCAGTGAGTAAAGAGATCCTCACACCAAGCCTCACTTGCTTATGCAATAGTTTACTACGCTTTGACGTCCATGCCGGTAAAACGCGCTCCATCTTAGATACCTGTTGAGGTGACATTACTGCCAACAGATTCAGTTCGAGAGCATTCAAAAGACTCTACTGGTAAATGCTCCAGACAAAGAAATTGAACTAGACAGTTTTTTTTTTTTTTTAAATGAGCAGATGGTGTCATATTTCACTGATAGAACCCGAACGAAACCGAAGACAAATATAATAGGACAACGGGATATCCCCACAACTGTAAACTCCCCAAACACTCTTTACAATCAACACATGTCATATAATGCCATTCCCTCGAGAGTACGACAAAAGATCTTCGCACGATAAATTGATAGGAAACTCTCAACTAACCAAAACAGAACTCTAGCTAATCGGGCTTGACTACTTATGTAGAATTTGGGTTGCAGTCGACAACCCTATCCTAGGTCCAAAATACCTTATTATAAAGAAAAATAAGTACATGAACCTAAGTACCCTTACCAGTATGTTTATACGTGAACAAGGGTCTAACATCCATTTCATGTTATGGAAGATTGAGGACAATCTTAAAGTAGCATCGAAATACCTTGGCCAGTCTTCATGAAATGTTGCAAAAGAATTCCGCTCCGTTGAGGGTTTAATGACGTCAGAGCAAGGTACTGCACAGCCTTGTAGTTTGCTGTAAGAAAATAGTTGTTATATTATTATCATTTAATTCTAATTAGTGTTTTCTTGTTGGATGTTATAGAAGCCAAACTTACCGTACATGTGGAAGATGGTTAGAGCCAAAAAAGATAACCAAATGGCAAACGGCTTCCCTGTCGTGAAGTGAGCAAGAAGCATTCCTATTGCCATACCAGTCATTGTTGCCAATGTCTCTTGGCTTCCTTCCTTTAAACGGAACAAAATCGACGTCAGAACTAGCTAGAGTAGACTAAACGACATTAAGTAGTTTAAATATTATGAGAATACCTTGGCTGATATATCTGCAGCATTATTCTGAAGAGCAAAATGCTGTGTCAAAGCAGCTCTGGTCGCTCCACTTGCAACACCGGCTAAATAAGCAAAGTTAGGACAGATTATAATTTCATTTCTAATGAAAAACGCTACATTATTTTGTCAAAACAAGTACGCTAATATTGTACAAACTTACTGAAGGATCTCGACAGGCTCCCTAAACAAACTACAAACACAAATGCAGAAGGAACTAGAGGAGAAATCAGGTCCATTAACATTCCTGCCACCAAAAGAAAATGTTGTAAGATTCAAACTAGCAAAATTCAAAACACATAATTTAATCTACTTGCCGACTACACATAATTGAGTACCCAAAGGTCTTGAAACAAACTTTGCACTTAAATTTAAAAGAATTTCATAGAAAAATTACCCAGATCGTTCATCAGATCTGCAACCAAACGCCACATTTTGGCATTACTATCTAGATCTGAGCCCTGCATAATGAAGGGCAAAGCCAGAAATTAGAGATTAATTAATGCAAAACTCTTAAGAAAGCATTATTTGAGAACTCTGTTCTACATAATCTCATCCAAAACTGTGAGGTTCAGCCAGAAGACACTTTTTTTTCCCGGTACATATCTAGTTTATTACTTCTTATTCACTATTGTTATTTAGAAAAATGTATTTAAGCATTATTAGTAAGTACTAATCTTTTCAGAGGATAATTCAACAAAAGAAAGGTAAGTTTCACCAGAAAATCCGTATGAAAAGCAAGTAAAGCGTCAGTAACAAGAAAAACGAAAGCTGCAACACGCGCACCTGATAAAACGTGAATAGTATTCCTCCAAGCATTCCAGTCAGGTCCCTCAAAAACCACTGAAGCAGATTCATCAAAGAAAACCCAGATGTAAGAAGTCATTATACTGTCAAAACACCATCAATGCAGGAATTTCCTTCACCTGGAAAGTAGCACCGATCACCGTGGCCGACTTCTCGCCAACCCCGATTGCACTCAGCAGAGCCTTCGATCAGTTTTGCACGCGCCATTGCCAAACAATCCATTTAGCATACAAACAAATCTGGCGAAAAACGATTACCAACAAGCTTACTTGTGTCGAGAGCATGGTCCTAATGTAAGTCGAAAGGCCCTGAGAGAAAGAGAAACCCTAATTTGATCACCAAAAGAAGAAGAATTCATTGCGCTTGTTCCTAGTTCGAAAGAACTACCTGCAATGAATCCCAAACTTGAAAGGGGACGTAATCCGGAGTCACACTGCTCGGAAAACCCTGGATTTGGACGCATGTAACTTCACATACACGTTTATATATATATATATATATATATATATATATATATATATATATATATGATGATCAAATTGAAGAACAAAATTCTTGCCTCAGGAACAAAAGCTTCGAGAATACGCCCCCAAACATGGCGGAAATAGCTACTAGATCTACAAGCTCAAATGGAAATGGAAATGGATTGAGTAAGAAGAGATTTGGGAAAGGGAATGAAAAAAAACGGAGAGAGTTAGGCCAACCTGACGACGGAGATCGAAGGCGAAGCAGTAATGGTGGCGGTTCTGAAGAGCTTGGCGGAAGATGAGCCGTTCCATTCCTCAAGAACAATGCCGCTCGGCGATGACGATAGTGAAGAAGAGTCGTCCATGGCAGGATCGGATTGAATGAGGAGAGAGAAGTGTAGTTAGAGAATGGATCATGCATATACAGTCCACTGAAAGTCAACAACGACTGAGACGAAGAATAAAAAGTTGATAAAACGCTAGAAGGAGGGGTCGAACCTCCGACCTTGTGGTTAACAGCCACACGCTCTAACCAACTGAGCTATTCCAGCTTCTGCTATTTCCTATGTTAATAATATATTTCATCATTATATTTTCTCTTTCTGGCACTCTATCGCTTGAATTCCGCTGACTTTTTTTTTTTTTTTTTTCTTCTTGCGATAAGCAACTGGGTCCTCCAACAAAACCCAAGTGGGCAATTTGTCTTTTGAGTGAAGCACTGAGCTTGGATGAACTAATTCACTCAAAGATTCCCACTTTCTTCAGCTATGAGACACTCCTTCTTAGCAACATAAGATCTATCTAGGATTTTTCCCATTTCAGCGAAGCAAAATGACGGAAAGTATTTTGAGCTCGTTATTATTAATCGAAACGACAATGTAAACTATAATGCAACTGAAATCGTTATACTTGGACTGCTTCCAAATGAAGAGTCTTGAGCTGAGAGCGCGTCAATACAAAAGAAAATACTGTTAGTTTATCCTTAAAGTCCGGTCCCAAAATGGAATATCTTTCTGTAATATTCTCTTATCGAAAAAAAAGCTTCAATCTTTTAAAGAAAAAATGATGAAAACACTGGATCAACTTTCAAAACTGGTCAACGCCACTATAAGTCGATGATGAGCCTCATTTGAATCTCTCGCTTTCCAAATGAAGCTCCTCCTCGCGGCCTTGCTCTTGGTTTCGATCGTTCGAAAAGTGACCTCCAATGGCGATCACCAGCCTCTCTCTCAGATTGGCGTCCACAACGCAGTGCTCCATCTCCTCGACGACGCTCGTGTCCAAGCCTCTCCCTCTCTTCTCGGCCTCAAGGTTCGTACATAACTCCAAACTCCATGTCCATCTCCATTTCCATGGTTGATCGGACGGTGTTCTTCGTTGCAGGGGCAAAACGCGGAGTGGGTTACGGTGAAGTTCAGCTCTCCGAAACCATCGATTGACGATTGGATTGGAGTTTTCTCTCCTGGGAATTTCAAGTAAGGAATCACGCTATACATACTAGTGTGTGTGCATGTATATATATTAGGATTTACAGTGGTTTTGATTGTTTCATAACCATGCCATGAAGATGAACTAAAAGAGCCTTTGTAATAATTGCAGCGGTTCGGCGTGCCCACAAGAGAGTTCGTCAGTGCATACGCCGTTTTTGTGTACGGCGCCCATTAAGGTCAGAAATTTTGCTGCTTCGAGATTCCTTATTTGTTAGGAAATCTTGCTATTGTTATGTTGAATGCTTTGGTTTCAATTTTTGCAGTTTCAGTACGCGAATTACTCTAGTCCTAAGTACATAGATGCGGGAAACGGCGTGCTGAACCTGCGGCTGATTAATCAGAGACACGATTTCTCCTTTGGACTGTTCTCCGGTGGCTTATCGAACGTGTGCTTCTGTATCCAAATTGGTATTCGCTTTGTATATATGACATACTCGTCTCTTATTCTTTTTCTTTATTTGATTTGTAAAATAGCCGAAGTTGGTAGCGGTGTCGAATGTCATAGCTTTCTCGAATCCTAAAGCGCCGGTCTATCCACGTTTAGCTCAAGGGAAGGAATGGAATGAAGTAAGGCTTCGTTTTTCTGCAGTGTAACATGTAGCTATATCCAAAACATAGCTTTTTGCCTTATTAAGTCTCAAGGGCATGGTGCTTTCTCTATGTATGTAGATGGCTGTGACATGGACTAGCGGATATGCACTCAATGAAGCCGGACCTTTTGTTGAGTGGGGCCCAAAAGGAGGGCAGCGCATGAGATCTCCTGCCGGGACGTTGACGTTCGACCGTAACACTATGTGCGGTGTGTAAATTTTTATCATGCTAGATAACTCTAATTCTTCTATTTGCGTGAAGTGCATTGTATTGTTGGTGTCATAGAAATTGCAACTTTTACCATCTCAAATTCTCATGTGATGATGTGAATCTGTTGCTATTTTAGGATGGAAATAGTAGAGGGATTTAATTTGGGTTTTCAGGTGTTGATTAAGGGATTTAATCTTTCGTATCGTAAATGACGTGACAGGCGCACCGGCAAGCACAGTTGGATGGCGAGATCCTGGGTTTATACACACCAGTTTTCTCAAGGAGCTGTGGCCAAGCACAAAGTATGTTATGCTTACATTTCTTATTTGTTATTTGATCTTGTAAGGATTTTAAAGGGAAAAAAAGATATACTTGAATCGGAGCTAAAATCGTTTTCTTTAGCTAGAAGAAGGGCATGGAATTAATGTGCTTTATGAATTGTAGGTATGTTTACAAGCTAGGACACAAACTGTATAACGGTTCGTACGTCTGGAGTCAAGAGTACGAGTTCAGATCATCTCCTTATCCTGGTCAAAGCTCGCTTCAACGGGTTATCGTATTTGGCGACATGGGAAAGGTTTGGACCCTAAAAGCTCCATTTTATCCCTCTATTATATTCTGATGTAATTTTACGCATTGCAAATTTTAGTTTTTTATTTTATTTTTATATATAAATAGTTTTCTAAGTCATCCAAATAAATCGATTTCGATGTGTCTCCTTGCAAGGCTGAAGAAGATGGATCAAACGAATATAACGATTTCCAGAAAGCCTCTCTCAATACTACAAAGCAGCTCATTCAAGACTTGAAGAACTATGATATCGTCTTCCACATTGGAGATTTATCTTACGCTAACGGGTACCTTTCACAGTGGGACCAATTCACTGCTCAGATCGAACCAATAGCATCGACTGTGCCGTACATGGTTGCAAGGTTTTTCACCTGAACATAACTTACTGAATTTGTTTAGTAAGATTGAAATCTGAGGTTGATTTTTTTTATCTTTTTTCAGCGGTAATCATGAGCGTGACTGGCCTAACTCGGGATCCTTCTACGAAGGCATGGATTCTGGTGGAGAGTGTGGTGTTTTAAGTCAAAACATGTTTTACTTCCCCGCTGAGAACAGGGAGAAATTCTGGTGCGAACCGACGTCAACAAAACTTGTTTAGTTATCAAAGTCTTCTCCTCAGTACAGAAAGTCCATATTTTCAAATCTAATAAATTATTAGGTTATTTGAACAAAAAATCTTGATGTCGCAATGTTAATTTTAAAAATTTATACAAATTTAAATGGCATAATACTAAAACTGTGTGAACACTATTCATAAGCTATTTTTAGAAGTTAAGCTAAGAGAACTATGTAATTTCAAGATCTTTGAATTGCGTCAATATACAGTTATGATATATAGTTATGTTAGTTCATTGAAAACAAGATACTGAAGGGAAATGAGTTGAGTATTTGAACACTATGGACATTGATTTTGAACATTGGTTATGTTTCAGGTACTCGACTGACTATGGCATGTTCCGGTTCTGCGTAGCGGACACAGAGCACGATTGGAGAGAAGGAAGCGAGCAGTACAAGTTCATCGAGCACTGCCTGGCATCGGTTGACCGGCAGAAGCAGCCGTGGCTCATCTTTCTTGCTCATCGCGTTTTGGGGTATTCCACGGGAAGCTTTTACGTGGACGAGGGATCATTTGCAGAGCCGATGGGGAGGGATAGTCTTCAGAAACTATGGCAGAAGTATAAAGTGGACATAGCCATGTACGGCCACGTTCATAACTACGAAAGAACCTGTCCTATTTACCAGGTAACATTTACTCATTTTTATGCAAAATACTCTTATATATATGGTTATCAAATATTCAAATTGATAGAAATAGTCATATGGAACTTAGCAGAATTTTTTACTAAAAATGCAAGATGCAACAAAAATATAACGACATGGATTTTTACCACCAAAAACCATGTTTAGGGACTTAACTGCAACAAATGAACGGATTTAAGGACTTCCGCCGCAATTTCCCGAATAGTGAATTAACCGAAATTGAATTTATTCAAGTATTGTAGACTTCGACATGATAGTTAGATGAATTGTATCAACATGATCTAGGTCTGAATTTTGTCACATATTCAAATTATGAATTTGTAGAAAAGAGTTAGAGATTTCTTTTATTAATTGGACTACACTCTTTGTTTCTTTTTTAAAAACTTAATTGGTCTATGCTCTACATAGATCATCAAACCCCTCCAAAAATATTTATTTGAGAAAGATCTTATATGAGATAATATATGTAAAACTAATTCTATTTTGCCATACATTTTCAGTATCTTTAACTAAAGTATAAACCATGACAGAATATCTGCACCAACAATGAGAAGCACACATACAAGGGAAGCTTGAACGGAACAATCCACGTGGTGGCAGGCGGTGGCGGGGCGGGTCTGGTAGAATTCGGATCAGTCCAAACCAAGTGGAGTCTGGTCAAGGACTACGATTACGGCTTCGTCAAACTCACGGCGTCGGACCATTCCAACCTGCTGTTTGAGTACAAGAAGAGCAGCAACGGAATAGTCTACGACTCCTTCACCATACAGCGAGACTACAGGGACATTTTGGCCTGCGCTGTTGATAGCTGCTCCAGTAAAACCCTAGCCTCTTGATTTCTAAATTTTATCATTTCTCCACATTGTAATTTTCACAATAAGATGCACCATTTATTTATCACTCAATGTCAAAGTTATTGTGAAAGTTGATAACTAGTTGAGTTCATCAAAGTTTGGTATTTTTCAATCCAAGTTTATGTGTGTTTTATAGTGATTTGTGGAGAATCTTCAATCCAAGTTATTGGGAAAGTTGATAACTAGTTGATTTGACGCCGTAGTTCCGCCTGATCCTAAATGGCTCTTTTGGTCTCGGTTCGGTTTCTGATTTGGAGAAAATCGGCATGTTTTTTTAACCAGAACCAAACCCGGGTTTGGAAGGCCCATAGGACTAAGGCGAGAAAAGACCAAAAATCGGTAATAACTCGTACTATAATAGTACAGGAGAGGACGAGCCAAAGAGTTAATTATAATGAACCGTAACTATAGGCAATGTTTTGAGAAACTAACAGGAACATAATGTGAAACCTGATAAATTGGGGGCTTTTATGCAAGATTTTTTTTTTTACTTTGATTGCAAATTGCAAAAGTAATACCTTCATTTACACTTGCACAGAAAGAGGTGGTATGTTTTGTTCAATTTACAAGGGGAAGACTTTTTTGTGCTTAAAATACATGAGAAATGAGAAGTACAAGGAGGCACAGAAAACACAAGACACGGCAATGACCCAAGTGAAGGTAGAAGCGCGGTCGAACACAGCCGCTTCGAAGTTCATCCCGAACACAGCAGTCACCGCTGCAAATAATGTAGCCACAAATGTAGCTGCTGTTATAAGCAGCTCAAACTGTATCAGCTGGTTCTGAACATTGCCCTGTTTCATTTACACGTGTTAGCATTTCAAATCAACCGGCAGGCTTCATATTTAATGGTCGAAAAGCTCCGTACCAGCTTTATATTTATCAAGTCTTCTGTGTCATCGATGTATTCCTTGAGCTGCATCGACGATAAAGAATTTCTTTCAGAATGTTTCTTGCATATTCGAGGACTGTAACTGAGTTCTTAACAGAGTTCAAGATTATGTAGTAAAAAGCTCTATCTCCAAACCATTTCGGAATATAAGAAATGCCATAGAATACTATTTTGCACAAAGTCTTAACAGTTCATACCGATAACAGCTTGCTGAGAGTATGGCCAATGACTACAAAATACGCCTCGAGCAACATCTCAAGTTGGACGACGTTTTCTCCAGTGTTGGATGAGCTCGTGAAGCTTGCATGCCTACTTGAGCTCATGACATTGCTATACGCCCTTTGCAATCGGTATTCTCCACCAATAGACCCGACGGGTGAAACGGGAGCAGATTTTGAAACTGCTTTGGGATCAAACTTGGTCTTGGTCTGTGAGCCTTGTTCGCTTAAGGAGTGATCTTCTAACTTCTGCTTCTTCTCCGTCAGGTACATCTCAGCCATGTCGTCATCATCATCCATGAGATGTTCCATTTCATCGTGGACCTAAAAACAAGTTCCTTACTGGTTAATCATAGTTTACAATATACTCTTTGTCAAAAGGATTATTTAACCTCGAGGCGTAAGCCTTAATATATGAAATATAAATGATCTAATAATAATATATAATATAAGATATCATATTGCTTAAGTCTTAAAAAAATTGCGTAAACGTCTCAAACATATCATAATGTCTCAAAAATAGCTTGTAATGTCTCAAAGACTCAAACGTAGAAAAAGCATAAAATGAGAGTGGGTGAGTCAATTAGGGCATTAGGGTAATTTAATAATTTTAGTAAATATATCAAATTTTAGGCCTTTTTTGAATCCGACTCTTATGTTTTGGGGCATAAAATCGGCCAAAACTATGATTATTTTGTAAGTTAAAATTTTCCGGCTTAAAAAAATGTCCAACATAATATAATAGTGCATCCACCTGCCTCTGAGGTGCCAGAGGCATGAGGCGTCAACTCAAGGCATAAGCCTTGTGCCGCCTCAGGGTGGAATGGTGCCTCGCCTCACCGAGGCGAGCCTCAAAACAGCCTTTTTCAAAGTAATTTGCATCTTTGCCTTTGGAATTTCATTTCCCATAAGTTTTCATTAAACTGTTTTCTCCTTGAACCTATTAAGCTGGCGGTTATAAAAATTAAAATAATCAACAGATTTGTCAAATTTTAAGCCACGTCGAAGGTACATTCTAGTATATTGTACATGGCTTAAAATTTGACAAAAATCATCAGTATTCAAGGAAAAATTCTACAAAAAAATCGTTATATCATAGAAACTGTAACGACATAACAAGTTTTTTTTTACCTTCTGAACTCGCTGAGTCAAGGTAAGAAGCTGTCCTTTGAGTCTTCGAGCGCGTTCGAGGTTATGAGTGCTGATCGATGTCGCAAGTTCATCAACAACAGGGTATATCTCCATTTCCAATGCCTTTACCTATCATATCCACAGGCGAATATGGATTATGTTTCACATATCATTGCAAAACTTTGGGACTTTTTGGAAGTCGGATTTACTAAAACGAGCCCATATAGAAGCAATAAATATGTTTAGAACACGAGCAATGTGCATTTTCGAGCTTCTAAGACAAACCTGAGCATCCAGAGAGAGGCAAGTCAGCTCCAGAGCCAATTCCAAAGCTCTAAACTCGAAAGGCAGATCATCTGAATTAAATCGACACTGCCATTACTATTTACCAAATCTGAATTGAAACTCCAAAGTTTCTTACCAGATTGTTCTTTGTTGGACCGGAGTCTTCTGCACAGCTCCGACTTGTATTGAACGACGCATCCATCAACTGAGTTCATCAGGATAACCTCCTCGGCTGTGATTATACACCGGATCTGTTCAAGGCTGACCACGATAGCCTTCTCGCGCCCTAACACGGTAGAAGGATAAATGAACAGCGGATCCAGAAGCCGGAGGTCTCTGGCGGGCAGAGAGCAGTGTCTCATTATAGCGGCCTTGTCGAGCTCCAAAACCGTCAATTCTCCATTCTCATCGATCTTTATCCACGAACGACTCCCTTGCCCTCTCTTCTTCAGGTTCTGAATTCTAGAGCCGCCGCAAATTCCCTCCCTTTCTGGATAGTATCGTCCATTGACCCGAGAAGAGGTCGATTCAAAAACGCCATTACGCGCATCTTCCATTTGCGTTTTGGTTTCCCAAACTTAGAGCTGAAACCCGCCTGCGTTTTGGTTTCCCCAAAAAGGGCTGGAGCTGGGTTTGAAAGAACGGGTTTTGGCTAATCGTGAAACCGGTAGCGAAATTCCGTTTCCTGGTAAACGGAGTGTTGATCATGGGCAAGAGTCTATGGAACTATCGAGGGTTAGAGGCTGCAAAAAGGAAGAATGTATTCATATGATATGGACCATTCAAAACCAGAAATAAAAACATAAATAACGTGAATCTAATCCCTTTATTTGAGAGCGACCCAGAGGATCGAAGCTGTTCCTCAAACATCGTTGACTGGTTTGATACAAATACGTGAAATTCAGCTAGATACAGATATATATGTAGGTCAATGTCGTTGATATGCAATTAAAAATGAAATCCCAACAACGGTATTTTATTCCAGAAAATATTCATTTATTCGAAGATAGGAAAACCCCAATAGTTTAAGATTGGGAACAGCCGCAGAGAGACAATTACCTGAAGAAAAGAAATGGGATTTGAGAGATTCAAAGCTTGCTTGCTCATGGCCGAGTCTGAGATGTGAATGGTGACTGAACTGGAAAACTCGTGGGGATGTTGATTTAGGAGGGTGAAAAAAAATAGATAAATAGCATGAGAAATTGAAATGTTTGATTAGTCAAATAGCCAACCTTTTATTTTTCTTTGTGAAATAGCTAAATAGTTATTTAATAATATATTTTATACCTATAATACCCTTTTAACATATTAACGGTATTAACGTGGTTAATTTATTTTTTTTAAAATAATTTTTTATTGAAAAAAAAAATATTTTTTTTGTTAAAATTTTAATCAAAATTTTTTATTTTTAAACAAATTAACTACGTTAATACGTTTATTAATGTGTATTAACGTGTATTAACGGAGTTAATTTGTTTAAAAAATAAAAAATTGTGATTAAAATTTTAACAAAAAATTTATTTATTTTTTAAAAAAAATTATTTATTTTATTTGAAAAAAATTTATTTATTTTTAAACAAATTAACCACGTTAATACATTAATAAACGTATTAATGTGTATTAACGGAGTTAATTTGTTTAAAAATAAAAAATCGTGATTAAAATTTTAACAAAAAAATTATTTTTTTTTCAAAAAAAAAATATTTTTTTTTTTTAAAAATAATTATTATTTTTAAACAAATTAACCACGTTAATACACATTAATACAAGGGTAATCAGGTCTTTCGTGATTTATTAACATAGTTAATTGGCTATTTGACAATATTAGTAAAAACATTGGCTATTTGGCTAATTAGAGTTTGAAGTTTGGCTATTTGACTATTTGCCCCAAAAAAATACAAATAAAAATAAAACCCAACCCATCAACCCGACTCGATTCAACTTAATCTCAGTCTAATTCACTACAATTAACCCAATAAATATTTAGTTAAGTTGGTCCAATCTGAATAAATTATCGAATTAGGGTATCGGATACATTGGGTTAGACCGGTCAAACTGATTCAACGAAACTTTTTTTTTAAAGTAGTCTGCTACTTTTTTTTTTTAATATTTAATGTATTTTAACTTTTAAGTAAGTAAAACACATAGAGTTAAAAAGTAAAATAACCCTGAAGTCTCGTCTTTATGTTTAATTATTATTTTATGTCTATGATTTTGTTTCTAATTCATGTTTACGATCACGCTTCTAGTTTAGTTTACGACTACGTTTCGTACTTTTGTTATTGAATGTTTAGGAATTATAGGGCTCGTTTGGTACAGTTTATTTTTCTAAAAAATGTTTTAGTTTCAGTTATTTAAAAAAAATGGTTTTAGCGTTTGATAAAATTCTATATATACTAAGTAATTTGATTGAAAACAAAAAATAATTTCATAATTCTCATTTGAATAAATCATACTAGTCAGATTATTCGTGTTAACGTAAAATTAATAGTTGTAAATTGTAATTAAGCTGATATTTATTACGTAATTAGGCGTTCAGGTTTGTTGGAGATCTTTTAGTTAATTACAAGGATAAAACAATAATTTGTATATCAAGACTAAAAACGTTTTTCCAAATTCCTTGCTTTTCCTTCTCACATACAATATCCAAAATACAGTTTAAAGATTGTTGTTAAGTAACAACAGATTTGTCATACACCTAAAAAATAGTTTAGCTTTTCATAAAAACAAAAATAAAGTATTTTAAGTTGAACCAAACGCACTCAATAATGTTTAATTTTTTAATAGGATGTTTAAACACTAAATTTATGTTTATTGATTGACGATTTAAATTTATGTGTAATTCGGTAATTTTTTTATATAGTTCAGTCCAATGACCCAACCCAATCCAGAGTTTTTCAAGTTTGGTTGGATTGGGCCTTCAAAAATATTGGGTTGGATTGGGTTGCTAGTCTAAAACCCAATAAGATCGGGCCGGATTAACTTTTTAGCTCGGATCAACCTAATCCAAACCATGCACACCCCTAGTTGATTGAACACAAAAATCCATCAATTACATATTTCTTTTTCCTATCTTGCCGTATGTTCTACAACGTCATTTTTAGGCTATATCTATTAAATTTCATTCGTAAGCTAAAATTTGGGTTTTTGCAAGAATAGTCTTATTTGCGTTGTATTTAGTTTCATACCTTCATTGTGTTTTTGTTTCTTAGTGGGGGGTATGTTTCTAAATGAAATCTCGATAGAGGTCTTTTAGCAATTTATTTCATAAAATTGGTCCATTTCACTATTTCTGGTTAAAGTACCAATATTTTTTAAAAAGAGTACCAAAAACGCATTATTATTGTGATTAGTACTGACTATTTTGTGAGTTTCTTACGAATATGTTTTTTAAATTATTACAGTTAAATTATCCATTCTTTTTAAATGGTAAAAGTAAAAAAAAAAAAAACATATTACTTTTTTTTTTTACGACGACGTAAGTTTGAATATTATAGGGTTAGCGACGATATATATATAAATATATATTGTGGGAATGGTGGATTATTTCTTATTACTTTTTGTTAAAAATAAAATATAAAGTAGTTAATCTGTGAAAAGAATAGAGCTGAAATCCTTTAGGGTTCCTTAGTTAGTTTTTGTCTTATATGTGTATATATAGACTTGCTCTGTCAAATTAATTAACGGTCGAAGACTTTGCCATGCATTTTGTGTTTCTATTTTGATTTGCTTTACTATTTTTGGGTAGCCATATATGACGTCACCTTAACCACTTTGACTTGGTTTCCAAATATATTATCTATTTTCTTCTTGACTCTCATTCACTTCAAGATTTTCATGATTGAAGGTGTTTATAATTCAAAACATGTCATTATTTAATCATATAATTATTTGATTCCTCCTATTTCAATTTTATTTCTCATTTATTGCAGTTCCGGGGATTATGATGCTCTCGGCTATGGAGTTCGAACGCCAGAGCCAAAGCGAAATCGATACCGACACCGACACCGTCAGGCCGCTCAAAAGCTGCGTTGATTCTTCGGATATCGCATCGCCAGCGGCTCGTGTTGCGGCTCGCGGAGAATTATCGGAAAACCTTCAGAATCGTGACGATGAATCGTTGCGAATCGAGCAATCCGAAATGGTGCGTTTCCGGCCTGTAATTGCTGATGTTGGTGAATGGATCACGCAGCGAGAACATCATTTGTCTGTAGATCACGATGAGATTGAAACAAATCCGACACAAAATCTGCCGTCGACGTTATTGAACAAGCGTAACGTCGGGGATTCTCAATCAAGGGCGGCAACAGAAGACGGAGTCAGTACGGCGTCAAAAGAGCTCCAGAATGGGGAGAACGGATCATTGATAAGCGAGCAATCAGAAACGGTGCGTTCGGGGCCTGCTGCCGATGTCGTTGAACAGATTATGCAGCGAGAACCTTATTCAGCCGTTTATATCAATGACATCGAAAAGAATCCGGTGCAAAATTCTCCGCCAACGTCATTGAACGAGCAAAACGTCACCAATTCCGAGTCAATGGCGGCGACAGAGAGTGGAATCAATCCGGCCTCGAAAAAGTTGCAGAATTCGGACGATGGATCATTGCGAATTGAGCAAACCGAAATGCTGCATTCCGGGCCTGTTGCAGATGCCGGTGAAAGGATTATACAGCGAGAACCTCATTCTGACGTAGATCTCTATGAGATTGAAGCAAATCTGGTGGCAAATTTGTCGTCGACGTCATTGGAAGAGCATAACATCGCCAACTCTCAGTCGACAACATTGACAGGCATTGGAACCGATACAGCCTCGGAAAACCTTCGGAATTGGGACGATGAATCGATAAGGATCGAGCAACCCGAAACGCTGCATTCCGAGCCTGTTACTGATATCGGTGAGTGGATTATGCAGCGAGAGCCTTATTCAGCCATAGAACTCGATGAGAGCGAAGAAAAGCCGAGCTCACCCGTGCAAAATTTAATGTCAGCATCATTGAACGAGCATAGTGTCGCCGATCCTCAGCCAGCGACGAACAACGGAATCAGTCCGCCTTTCAAAAACCTTCAGAATTGGAACGACGGATCGTTGGAAATTGAGCACCCCGAAATGGTGCATTTCGGGCCTGCAATTGCAGATGTCGGTGAATGGATTATGCAGCGAGAACCTCAATCAGCCGTAAATATCGAAGACAATGAAGGGAATCGGAGCTCGCTGGCGCAAATCTCATCGACGTCATCAAACGAGCGTGACAATGCCGATCCTAAGTCAGCGGCGGCAAAATTGGAGGAACCATGTGCTGTCGTTTTTGGTGGCCAAACGACGGTGATCGGGATGCCAAGCCCTCCAGTGCAGGCGATGGAGCGGCCGGAGAGTTACGATCCGTTTCGGATACCTTCGTCGGTGTTTGAGAGGAGTGGAGCGTCGCCGGGCATGGAATGGAGCATTGCCTCCAACGAATCTCTTTTCAGCATCCACGTCGGCAACACTAGCTTCTCGAGAGACCACTATATTCCCCTTGACTTGGTGCGCTCTGGCGAGCTTGCTCCTACAGCCGTCCCGGCTGCAGTCCACGCAGATGAGCTCGAAATCACCGAGGAAGCGAACGAGGAACGTTTGGGTGGAAAGACTGTGGACGAGGTAGCGAGGCTCATTGGCGGCAGAGACCGTGCGAGCATTTCGCCAACGTTGAATTCTCAGCGGCATTCGGGGCTCTCGTACGGGAGCGACTCCAGCGCTCGGTCCTTCGCCTTCCCGCTGTAAGTGTAACTTTATACTCTTCATAGACATTGAAATAAATTTAAATAACACTTGATGATACATTAAAAAAAAAAAATCTAACACAGGTTATTTGTGGTCAGTTTTTTCCGTTAACCGATAACCAATAAGATACCGTTTTATCGGTATATATGTTAAAAACCAAAAACATGATAAACCGGTTAATGTTTTTTTTTATTAATTCTTACTTGATAAACCGGTCCCGGTCCTGATATTTTCTCTCTCTTTTTCAATATGCAGTTTGCCCGAGGGCGTGTCACTCCAACTGAGGCCGGAGGCGGAGAAGCTGCACCGGCCAGAGGCCTCGCCGGGCAGCAAGAAGACCTCGTCGAAGCCTTGGCTTCCGGGTTTGGCATGGTGCTGTTGCTCTTTTTCTCTCTGCGCTTGGCCTCGGAACTGCCCTTCGTGTTGTTGTTGTTCTTGGGTGCGGAGTTGCTCATGTTCGAGTTTTCGCCGCAGTTGTCGTTGTTGTAGTAGTAGTAGTAGAAGAAGTTGTTGTTGTAGTTATTCTTCTTGTTACTGAAAAATACAGTACTTACGTAGATAAGAAATAAACTCATTTGTAAGTCGTGGCTAATTCTTCCTTGATTAACAAGTAGCGTGTTTACGTCGTTTATATATATATATATATATATTATATATTTATATATATATATTCGATCTGCATTTGACTAATGGTTATTCACTCATTTCGAATAGTAGTGAGAGTGGACCACAACATGTGTTTTACGAGAGAGAGCTCGATTTTGTACGAAGTGCTAATTTTTCCGATGAAACAAACCGCGGTACTGTGGAGAAAAGCCGCGGCCTCTCTGTATTTTGCAAGACAAAGCTGCATCAAAACGTGAGTGGGTGGCCTAATGCATTTTATTATAGGGATCCGGATCTCGAATTACATACAAAGGAATTAACTTATACAATAAAAGCTCTATAGACTAATAATGTGAGGACAACCAAAATTTATTATTTTATCGAATTATTAATTAATCTATAAATTAATAAAGTATTATAAGTTATATAATCATTATAACTATAAAATAAATCCCTGTATAATTTGTCAAAAATAATAATATGATTGTATTTCTAATCACAAAACATCGTTTGAAGACGACATTACTAAATTAGAGTTTGTTTCACGCAATGATGCAATTGTAGCGACAATCATTTTGAGAAATTTTTTGTTACATCACGAAAATACAACACCATAATTTCTTAATGCTATGCAAAAGCTTAAAATGAAGTTAAAATTGAAAATACTACATGATTCGTTATTTAGTGCAATTTTTTTAATTTAAAGTTTTTTCATAACTAGTTTATATTTTATTTATAATGATTTCATTACTAGTTATGTAATATTATTAATTTATTTATAATGTTATTCTTGTTGTTACCGAGAAAATAGATGTACGTAGAAAAGAAAGAAAGAAGCTCATTTGAAAGGCGTGGCAAATTCTTCCTTGATTAACACCAGATGTTGTATTCGTTCGTTGCAGGGAAAATATCAAAACACACAACTAAGTCTGGTACAGGTTAGATTACACAACAAACAAATGGATTCGAAATTTCTATAAAAAAAATGGATTCAAAATTAAAAGATGATTGTAAAACTGATTTCCAGAATATTGGCCAAATCAGAATCTATATTTCATTTTAAACCCCATTTCCAGAAAAATAATATAATAAAAAATTCCAGAATCGAGATTTGGGTTTCGGAAAACAATGGCACCGGAATTATTGTTTAAAAAAAAAAAAAAAAAACTCACATGTGAAATTCTTTGGATCGTCATACTTTGATCCGACAATATTAAATAAGCATTATAAAATTTTGTGGCATAAGTACTCCCGACATATAAAATTAGTGACATATTCACAAAAGGATAATTAGCGGCATAAATGGCGAAGGTTTTCGCACTAATCACTATAATCACAATAATCACAAAATTCCATCCAACTAATTGGATGGATGTTAGTCAACTGATGATGTGGCAGTGTTGACCGGCACACAGACAACAACATGGCATGCCACGTCATTTTTAAATTTTAATTTGTTTCCACATCATTTTTTTTGGCAAACCTGGCCCACTTTTCTTCTCGCTTTCTCTCATGTTGCCACATGTCCATTCTCTATTTCCCACACTATGACATGTGTCATCCAAATAACTAGCTTTTTTTTTTTGCATTTATAAGGTTGAAACTCAAAGCCCAAAGAAACAAAACACTAAACCACCGAAGTTATTTGGTGACAAATTGTAATGAATATAACAATTTAAATAGCAAACATATTAAGAGATTGTCAAGATAAGTATAATTAACTAAACTAATAGGAAATAATCCTGTATAATTAGAATAACAAGTAATCCACATTATCTAAAGTTTGGTTTTATATAGTTGGACTTTATCAAGCTAATTATAAAATTTCTGAACAATCAAAAGGGTTTACGTTAGTCGAGTCACATTATTCATTTTTTTAAATTTCTAGAGATTTATGATCATCATGTTTATTAACTAATCATAACAAGCTAGTTACAGTAGCTATGCTAAACACATTTTATTTATTTAATTAGTCGTGATATTGTTAATAAATAGATAAATTTATTTCATATTTATTTTACTTTATTAAATTATCATAAGATGTAAGTATTTAAAACTCTTAAGTAGGATAATATTTACAATTTTAGTAGTATTTTCAGCTACTACCCGAAAACAAACTTATAAGTAGGATAATATTTAAAACTTTAGTAGTATTTTCAACAGCTACCCGAAAATAAACTTATAAGTAGGATAATATTTACAACTTTAGTAGTATTTTCAACCACTACCCGAAAAATGACAAATAATAATCGAAAACATATCTCACATATTAATGAATATGTTTGCTATTTAAATTGTTATATCCATTACATTTTGACACCAAATACCTTTGATGTAGTAATTTAGTGCTTTATTTATCTGGGTTTGGTCATGGTTCCAAAATACAAATACAAAATATTTTGATTACTTATTTGGATGACACGTGGGACAACTTAGGAAAGATAGATAGATAGAGAGAGAGAGAGAGAGAGAGAGAGAGAGAGAGAGAGAGAGAGTGTATATGTGGCAACGTGGGAGAGGGCGAGAAAATAAGTAGTCCCCGTAAAAAAAATTAAAAATAAAAAAAGACGTGGCATTTATTTTTTAAAAAGACGACATGACGTGCCACGTGTCAGTCAACACTGCCACATCATCATTTGACTAATAATCATCCAATTAGTTGGATGTAAATTTGTGATTAGAGTGATTAGTGCATATTGGGGACTTTTGCCGTCATTTTTGGGCATTGGCATCATGCCTAAGGAAATTCGAAAATATTGGTCACTTATGCCGCTAATTACATATCCTTAAAAAATCTAGAATGGCGATTTTTTAACTAATTTTAGCAGCGTAAATGGCGATTTAAATACTCAATGTTTTTATTTTCATAGTGACAATGGACATTTTTTTGTTTTTCACAATCAAAATTTTCAGTGTTAACACCAGATACTTTGACCGTGAAGACTAAATCGGCCTCGTTTTCTTGCTTAATAGTTTAACATGTATCCATCACTAACATGTACTCTCTGTCTGGTTCTTATGACTTGTCTTCCAATATGTGCAAGAATTTAGTCCATTTTCTTAATCATGCTATGTATGTATGTATGTGGAGTGTGGAGTGAGAGAGTTCATTTGTATCATATAAGCCCATTATAGACTCTGTGCTCTAAAAAAAATGTAGGCCTTTCAAATCGAACTCAAATTACGAAACATAAGAATATTTTTAAAAATAATTGACAAAAATGGCCTTACCTATGCTCTCTAGCTGGAAGGAAGACTTGAAATATATTGGAAATCTTCTTCTTCTTCCTGATATCCCCAACTCCATCTTGCATTCTCAAGATTCGCAAAGGTACAGAGAGAGCATCAATGGGGCCAGATATTACTGTTGCAAAGTTTTTATCTTTGCTTAATTTACTTCTATTTTTTAATTTTGAATTTGAAATTCCTGGATTAGACGGCATTAGTTCCCATTTTTCCGGGTTAAGCTTTCTGAATTAGCCTAAGCAGCTGATCAAAAGTGAAACCTGTTCAAGAAGGCACACAACTTAGTTTGAAAAAAAACGTCTAAATTATCTAACGTAAAAATAAAAAGATAGTAATTCTGTTTTAAGCTCTTTTTTAAACTCTTCACTAATTATTTAAGGAATAAGAGGATTAAGGTATGGAACTGAGTAAGAAATATTAAATTATAAATTTATATAATATAGCAGAAAAAGAGAAGTTAACCAGTTAAATATTAGAGAGGGCCTGTCGCAAGGCCTAGTTCAAAAGTTAACAGTTCAACTAGAGGCCTTCATATTTTGTAGGCCTTGGGCCGGGCCTGCGTCTAAGAGTCCCAACTTAGTTGAATCTACATTGGTTAAGGTGGTTGTGCACTGCTTCTGGAAAAAGAGGCCAAGTTTTCTCTGTGTTTTCGGTTTTAGAAGCTGATCGGATTTTCGTTCTATCTCCGCCGAAGTTTTGAGCCTTGTTGGCGATGGATGAATTATGGAAGAATAAAGTGTACGGCATTCATTCAATGGCTGCGGCGGGGTCGGTGACGTTAGGCACTGCCGTAACTTACCCTCTTGACACTGTCAAAGTCCTTGTTCAGGTTGGATCATTTTTTCCTTGAAGGTTTTACTTCAAATCTAACCATGACTTGATGGTAACAGGTTGGATCGGGTTCTAGTACACAATTCACGGCCGCCAAGGCTCTGGAAAGGGTCAGATATCTTTCTGGATATTCGGGTGGGTATTATTTTTATTTTTTGTTCTAAGAACTTGTTCGTTATATTTGGTTGTGACATGAAAAGTTCAGGAATGTGTGTGAGTTTGTTTCTTAGGTTTTTGCATTCTACTAATTCCGATGACGAGTGTTTTAGGTTTATTCAGTGGCTTTAGCTGGTTAGCATTTGGAAGAGTGCTTGGTATGGGATCTCGATTTGGAACCTACGAACTCTTGACAGCGTTATACAAAGGTTTTTTCTCTCCTACGACTTACTTATTAACTCATAATCCATTTTTTATAAAATTATTTTCTTTTGCAAATATGGAAGATGGTCGGCAACACAATTATGTGTATCCAAACGAAGCTCTTTTCGCCGGGATGGCGGCTGGAGCGGCAGAATCAGTGATAAGTGCTCCGTTCGAAATCATGAAACTCCGTTCTCAAGTGGCCTCCGCTTCTCGGATCCCTAGCGATTCCTCTGTGAAGAAAAAAGGACTCGCTGCACCGGTCATACAAAAACTACTCCATGGATACACTCCGGACAAGAAGGCTTTGACTTATTCCGTTGATCTTTTATCAGTACTAACGAACAAACATCCAAACATGATGGGTGCATTGCAAGGCTATCCGTGGATGATGACAGGGTCGGGAGCCCCCCCATCAGCCAGCAACGTCAGGAGACCGTTGGAAATCGTCTCTCTAGAAGGATGGCGTGCTCTTTGGAGAGGCTTGAGGCCGGGAATTGTTCGGGATTCTGTTTATGGTGGAATCTTCTTCTCCACGTGGCAGTTCGTACACCTGGCAATGCTTGATTGGAAGGCCGTTGGGATGGATCCAGTGCCCAGGTACCCAAATTTTTACCTTAATTAAGAATATATACGTAGTTATCGGATATAATGGACTTCAAATTCAGCAATGTGTATTCATATAATTATATTCTTATGTACAAAATGTCCTCATTTTAGACCTTATTTAAGAAGGCATTAGAAGAAATATGGGTTGTGCTAATTGCTTTCCAGAGTCCTGCAAATAGAGAGAAAGGAAATTGTGGACATAATTGCCCTTTCTCTTTGTAGGAATCTGATAATTTCATTTCTCTTTAAATTTTCAGTTTCATATGTATATTATTCTCTATCTCAGCTTGGGCGAAGATGTGGGTCCGCTCCCGCCTTTAGCTGTAAGCCTTGCCGCTGGATTTTCTGGTTCAGTCGCTGCTGCCGTCTCTCACTGTTTCGACACTGCAAAATGCCGGTCCTTATGTACCGTTCTACCCAAGGTATTTCGTGTTTTGAGCACCATTTCTAGTTAGTTTACTGCCACCCGAGCCCGTCTTTCTAAGAATCCAAATTCATATTGTTTTTCCCTCTTTAGGTGGTCAGCCTTTTGGTTGCAATTACAAAAGAAGTCGGGTTACCTTTAAAATCATTTAATCTTGTTTTTACGAAACCGATTGAATGTTGCAGTTTGTTCTGCTGGAGAGGAAGCTTCTGAAATGGAAGCGGCCCGGGAGTAGATTCGAGAGGATGACGGGGATCCATCCGACCGACAGGAACGTTCTGTTCAAAGGAGTTTGGTTGCGGATGGCACGCTGCGGGATTGCGTCTTTCTTCATTGTCGGATATTATTTTTTGGCTGTAGATCAGCTCGTTTCTTCCGGAAACAGATTGACATAGAATTACTGAGGAAAAAAAACACACATTCATCCAATAAGGCCCTAGATAGACAAGTCGCTAATTTTATTTCACAATTTGGATGTGACAAGGATTGTTTGTATACTTGAAAAGGCATAAAAAGTTTTGGTTTCTTTGGATTGTTTAGTTCTTATATAAATTTTGTAAGTGTATTGATATTAGTTACCATTCATTATCATTATGGTGGTCAAAAATTAAAACCAGAACATCATCATTCGAAAAAGTGGGTGAAACCGGGACCACGAACTGAAATTATTTTTAGTCGGGATTTCTATATTGGTGTTTTTGTAAAAAAAAAAAAAAAACCGGTACTCGATAACTAGTAATTTAGAGTTTAGACCAAGGAATTGAATATCGTGAATTCCGTTTGATTATCGAGCGATTAATTGCTGGAATGAGGTTCCCGGTAAGTTTTCTCTCTTAATCGTTGTCGACTAATTTTTTTGTTTAATTACGGCGAAAATGCCAATTAAATTTTTGATAAACGATTAATCCATCGATAAGTTCGATAAGTTTTGATAACAGCAAACAATAACTTTAATAGGTTTTCCATCGATAAATCTATCGGCATACGATTAATCCGTTGATAACTACAGACGATTTACGGCAAAAACGATACTCAAATCCTTGCTCTAGACTGATTAAAAACCGGTAATTAATAATTTTAGTAAAAAATAACTTTGCCGGGTATTCCTTCTTCTTGACAGCACACTAAAGAATAAATTATGTGGTTGTTAGGATAGTCTAGTGGTAATTCCACACCACCCCAAAGTAGGGATTGTGAGTGAGATCCCGATTACAGGCTGCCTTAAAAAAAAAAGAATAAATTATAATCAAGTATTAACTTTTAAGTTCATTTGCAAAAGGAATCAAACTTCTCAAATTATAGTTCAACAGCAACGTCGAGCGCGACTTGTGTATAACTATATATATATAATCAAAGTGATATACTATGAGATAATATATTGTATGTACTCGTTTTCTCGATCGTCGAAGATAACTCCAATGAGAAATGCGACCTAGCTAAAGATATGATACGAAGCACTTCATCTATTCATCGAAATCCCAGCTTGGAGTAAGCACACTTGGTTTGTTATTCCAATGATTCTTAGAGTTTTGAGATTTTTAACGTTTCTGGGTCGCTGAGCTTCTTGTTTTGAATTTTGATGGTTAATCAGTGAAATTGGAAGTTATGCAAAACACGCGTTTGATGAAATGTCTCATTGAGGAAACCCATTCTACTTTAATTTGCTGCTTCGCCTCATAGTATTAATATATATGGTAAAATGCGGTTAATGTACCCAATGTTTGATCAATTTTAGATTATGTACCCAATGTTTATTTTCGACGGCTAATGTACCCAAACTTTATTCTGTTAGATTTTTTCGTATTTCGGTCACTTGACCGTCAGTGAGTGATTACGTACAGTTTTTTTATTTTTGGCATAACTCACTCATTTTTTGTCCAAAATTTATGCACGACCTATGGTTGGAAATATAAGAGATAGATCCACAATTTTGGTGTTTTAAGTTTTGTAAACAAAAGCTCAAAAAAATACAAAATTTCAATTACAATGTAAAATTGGACATTAGTGTAACGTAAAATATTTGTTTCGAGCAAATTTTAATATACCTAATGACTTTTTATGATGAAACATAAAACTTAAAAGTTGTAGATAAATCTTTTATCTTTCCAACGGTAGTTTATTTATAAATTTTGGACAATAAATTGGTGAGTTATGCCAAAAATATGAAAAATGTGATGTGCAAAAAGTTTTCATATTTTTGGCATAACTCACTCATTTATTGTCCAAAATTTATAAACAAACTACCGTTGGAAAGATAAAAGATTTATCTACAACTTTTAAGTTTTATGTTTCATCAAAAAAAGTCATTAAGTATATTAAAATTTGCTGGAAACAAATATTTTGCATTACACTAATGTCCAGTTTTACATAGTAATTGAAATTTTGTATTTTTTGAACTTTATTTTTACAAAACTTACAAAATAAAAGTTTTAGGTCTATCTCTTATCTTTCCAACCATAGGTCGTGCATAAATTTTGGAAAAAAAATGAGTGAGTTATGCCAAAAATAAAAAAACTTTACATAATCACTCGTTGACGGTAAAGTAACGGAAACATGAAAAACTCTAACGGAATAAAGTTTGGGTACATTAGCCGTTGAAAATAAACATTGGATACATAATCCAAAATTTATCAAATATTGGGTACATTAGCCGGAGTTTACCCTAATATATGTATTTTATGTTAATCAAGCTCACACTCGTATCCATTTTCGTTTTGTTTGTTCGTCGTCAAAGAGATTTGAAGTTACATGTGTTTCGGAATTAAGTCTTACATTTTCTAACATAGCCACAGGGGCTGGTTTTTATTGAATTTATTTTGTAAGTATTACAATCTTAAATTTATTTAATTCATTATAGCCCCTCTCAGTACAAGTGTGTCTAGGTCCACGCCGGGCTGACACTTTTCTTCTTCGTTTGCAGAAATTTGGGAAAATCATGGAAGAAAGAATACTTCTGACCTTCGCATAGCATAGGCAGATTTATTGAACGATTAAACTAAGCAATGTTGTTGCTCCGGAACTCTCCGTTGCTTTCTCTTTTCGCCAAAACTCCTCTACCATTCACATGGCTCCAAGGCCATCGCAGCTCCTTTCCATACGCACCAACTTCATTGCTCGAATGGCCTCCGATTTTGCAGCGACGGCGCGGATGCGGATTTTGTGCTCAGGCGGCATCCCGCGAATCACCGGTGGTTCGAAGTTCTATGACGACCAAGGCCGCAAGGAAGGCTTACCGCGAGTCGCCGCAAGGAGTTCTGAGGAAAAAACTTGACATGTGCTCGAAGGACGGCCATGTAGCGGATGCGCTTCGGCTCTACGACGAGGCAAAAGCCGACGGAGTTCATCTTAGCCAGCACCACTACAATGTACTGCTCTACTTGTGCTCGTGCGGCGAGGGAGAGGTGGAGAGAGGATTCGAGATTCTTGATCAGATGGTGTTGGATAAGGTCGAGCTGAATGAGACCACGTTCACGAGTGCCGCGAGGCTCGCGGTGGCAGCGAAGGATCCGGAGAAAGCGTTTGGTCTAGTGAAGCAGATGAAGCGCTGTGGGATTCCTCCGAAACTGCGCTCGTACGGACCGGTATTGGCCGGGTTCTGCAAGAAAGGCGAGGCTGAGAAAGCCTACGAAGTGGACGCTCACATGGTGGAATCAGGAGTGAGTGCCGAGGAGCAAGAGCTTGCTGTACTCCTCAAGATCAGCGCAGAGTCGAGGAAGGGAGAGAAGGTTTATGAGATGCTGCAGAGGATCCGCGTCGCTGTGAGACAGGTCTCCGAGCAAACCGCCAAGATCATTGAGGACTGGTTTGGCTCCGAGGAAGCCGCTAGGGTCGGAAAGGAAAGTTGGGACGTGAAGAAAATTTCGGATGGGATTGCGAGTGGTGGTGGGGGATGGCACGGGCAGGGGTGGCTCGGCACAGGAAGGTGGAAAGTGGTGAGGACTCAAATGGACGAGAACGGGGTGTGTCAGTGTTGTAACAAGACTCTTGTTTGCATTGATATTGACCCAAAGGAGACAGTGAATTTCGCCACCTCCTTGGCGAGCTTGGCTTGCAGCAAGGAAGCCCGCGCCGATTTTGTTGGGTTCCAGGTACGAGTCTTTCTTTCTTGCTGAGATGTTAGAGAATATTTCTTTATTTCTTCATTAATGCCAATGCATTTAGACTGATTTTTTCATTAACCTTGGATGCATATTTGTCAATTTTATTAGAGAGATCTTTTTTCTGTTGACGGGTTTCTTGTCTTTGCGTTTGTCTGCTCCATTGGATCTCTATCTCTATAGCTGTTTCCCGGATAATTGATCAAATCAGTCCTATGTTAATTTATATGCAAGGAAGCTTAATAATGTGCATTAAACAATTCTTGGCCATGACATTTTGTCTAGAAACCGTAGGTCTCGTTAATAAAAACTACTCATGGGATTTATTTGTTAAGTTTATATGTAATGTTTTGTGTGAGAGATCCTGTAATATAAGTCAATGGCCAATACTTCAGGAAAGCGATACATCACATGTTTTTAAACGACATCGTGTTTGATTAGAAGTTGAAACCTCATTCAGGAGTGGCTCAAACGCCATGGTCCATTTGACGCGGTTGTAGACGGGGCCAACGTGGGTCTCATAAAGCAGCACAGCTTCAACTTTTTCCAGGTGAGTGAGAAACCAATCTAAGTTGCCATGCCAGACTCACTATTAAGATCGCCTTTTTTGTTTCGTAGCTCAAAAATGTTGCGCATCAGTTACGCCAAATAAGTCCATCGAAGAGAATGCCACTAATTATATTACACAAAAATCGTGTCAATAATGGTCCGGCTCTGGATCCAAAGAACAAGCAGCTATTAGAGAGTTGGAAAAAGTCGGGTACCCTTTATGCAACTCCTCCTGGTTCGAATGATGATTGGTAAAAAATATCCTCCATTTTTATTTCATCACTAAAGGAAAAATCTCGTTTCTAGTTTTGGATTCCGTTTTCAATTTATATAGTTTTTTGCTCCTTTGTAATGCACAGGTACTGGTTATATGCCGCTGTGAGCTGTAACTGTCTGTTGCTAACGAACGACGAAATGAGGGATCACTTGTTCCAACTCTTAGGGACCAGCTTTTTCCCAAGATGGAAGGAAAAACATCAGGTATGATCTCATTTCATAGTTTGATGAAAGTGTCACGGTCTTGGGTCGTGGATCTCATCACGGGACTAGAACCGAAGCCCTATCTCTCTAATTTAACGACTTAAGTTATCAAATTGTTCTTCGGTAAACTTTCTCCTTCATTAAAGATCTCATAAATAGACCGAAAATAAACTACCGAGTAGGGCGAGCTCAAACCCTATGACATTAGTTTTCAACCCTGAATATAATTGGTAAAACATAGCTAAATGGTGAAACCCTATACTATACGTCTATTGTGAAATAACTATCACATAATTGTATAAATAACATAATAAAGTCTCGGTCCGTGACGTAAAGTTTCCCGAAAATAGCATAACCTACAGTTTGACGAGCGCTCTACGATTTGCAGGTTCGGCTATCAGTATCCCCAAAGGGAACCAAACTTCACATGCCGCCGCCTTTTTCCATTGTAATTCAGGTCGGATCACCGTCTATTGTTTCTGCAGTTCTCTACGTTTAATTATCTGTTAATCGGAATTTTGTGAATTCAGGAATCTGAGGATGGCTGTTGGCACGTGCCAACGGTCACCGGCGATGATCTTGAGGCCCCAAGAGAGTGGCTGTGTGCCACCAGAGCCAGTAACACATAATAAGAAAGAGTAAAGTTTCAATGGATTTCGCATTCTATAGAATTTTCCATTGTTTTTATTATAATAGATTCCATATCTCACTTTCTATCTATTAAGTGATATGGGAATTTCTTGGCCACATGGGACAACTGGAGGTGTTTGTCACAAAGAAAAAATATTGATTTGTACTAAAATTGGTTGCAATTATTTATTAAGTTCTCATTTCGTGAAGTTAGTGACATTAGTTATATACTTTTTTTTTTTCATTCTGGTTAAATAAACTGTCTCATCTAGCAGTTATGAAAAGAAAAAGGAAATGATAAAAAAGTATGAATTTCTGTTTATTACTGGAGAAAAAAAAAAAAAAAACTCTGCAATTTTAATAGTTTTACTCCACTTCATTCATAATTCAGTTCTTCCTGAATGACCTTCGATTTTCTATCTTCCCCATGAAAGAAACACCGATTCAAGAAAGAAAAAAAGTGCCTAAATTATTAAAAATTCAAGATGCGTAAAAGTAGGGTTCGGCTTTTCCACGACTATATTCGATAATCTTCGATTATCCTATCGGCAAGACGGTCATGCCAGTATTTTTTTATGATTTTTGCCGAAAAAATTGACAAACATCTTGAAAAACAACAAAAACATGGTATTTTTTTAAGAAATTTTGCAATTTTCGATGATTTTATTAGAGTATTTACATATGTGAAAGTGAGACTATATTTTATTTACCTATGTTTGAGTATGAAATGATTTTATTTATGGCATTTTTAATGTTTTATCAACATTAAAAACTTAATAAATATAATCTTTAAAATATTTTAGTGATTTTTCATCGATAAGTGTCGATAATCCGTCGATAATCATCGAAAAGTATCGGTAATCGGTAAGCTACAGTTTTATTAGTTTTCCGTCGATAATCCGGTAAGTTATCGATTAATCCGTCGATAACGACAAGCGATTTATCGACAAATTCGGTAAGTTGAACCTTGCATCAAGACCTTTATCATATATCGAAGATTCACAACTCGATATCGTGATGCGAACCCCAACATGGAAATTTTTTCAACTTGTTAGTGAATTTATTCACGCTAAATTCGTTTTCCGACACTTTCCGGTACTTTTTTACACTTAGACATCAGCAACAACAACGAGCAGCGAAGGCTTTGTATATACAGTTCAGTTGGTGGCACGGCAAAAGCAGCGCGTGGGACCCACCGCCATCACTCCAACCAGGAAGCGCCATGTGTTGACCGAACTCATCACTGGTTTGACCGCAGGTGGAGCCCACCGGACTCCAAGTCCACCAACGGTGGGACCCACCGACCTCGAAATTATTACTACGAAGCTACCAACCAACATCCCCAAAGGAGACGTTTCTTTCTCTCTCTACTCGTCTCACGCACAGACCAGGAGAGAGAAACTCAAGCGATGACCTAGTAGAAGAAGAGGAAGAAGACCACCATTTCCAGATCGGAGTCCAGGGTTTCGGAGACATGAACTTCCTCGTGCCTCGCCGGACGGCGGTTTCGCTCGCCCTCTGCTTCTTCCTCTTCTGCGTCGCTGCTGTTTCCGGCCACGCGCCGTCGGAGAGGGCGGTTTTGCTTGAGCTCAAGCGCGGCGTTTCGGACCGGAGCGGGGTTCTCTCCAGCTGGGGCGTTGCGGGTCTCTCCCACTGTCTGTGGACCGGCGTTTCCTGCGACTCCGATTCGCGAGTCGTATCTCTGCGGATCTCCGGCGAACGAGGTAACATGGAAGCTCTCTCTTCCTCGCTGTTTTCTCTTGATGGAGAGCCCAGGGTTAGGAGTGTTGATGGTCACGGGAAGCTTGAGGGAAAAATCTCGCCTTTGGTGGGGAGATTAGCCGAGCTTAGGGTCTTGTCTCTCCCTCATAATGACCTTGTTGGCGAGATTCCTGAGCAGATTTGGGGTCTCGAGAAGCTGGAAGTGCTCCATCTAGAGGGGAACATGCTGACTGGGGAGGTTCCCGGCTGGTTTGCGGGTCTGAGAAGGTTGCGGGTTTTGAATCTCGGGTTTAATAGGATCAGTGGGGAGATTCCGGCGGGTCTATCGGAGTGCGTGGATCTGAAGTTTCTGAATTTGGCTGGTAACATGCTGAATGGAACGATTCCGGGGTATATCGGTGGGCTTCAGAAATTGCAGGGTCTGGATTTGTCTCGAAATAGGCTGACAGGAGGTATTCCGCCTGAAATCGTAAGCAGCTGTGAGAATCTTGAACATCTCGATCTTTCCGGTAATATTCTTGTCAGTGGAATCCCGGATGGTTTGGCAAACTGCCGACAGCTTCAGACACTTGCGTTGCATTCAATTCGGAGCCTTGAATCGATTGACACTTCCAATCTTCACCGGAAGATCATGTCAGGACACCACATTCCGAGACTGCCATTTACATTGATGTTCTCTCAGCACCGAGCAGGCCGTGCTCTCACCTCTTTAGCAGTGCAAGTAAAAGATCAGGAAGTTGCAAGTTTGACTTCCGAAAACGACAGCGACGAAGAAGGCGGACTGAACTCGATCGAAGTAGCGTCCATAGCTTCTGCATCAGCCATAGTCGTGGTTCTCTTAGCGCTCATCATCCTATTTATCTACACAAGAAAGTGGGTACCAGATTCCAGGGTCCAGGGTCTCGAGCTGAGAGAAATCACAGTCTTCAGCAGCGTAGGAGCTCCGTTGACCTTCGAGAGCATCATCCGGGCCACTGGGAACTTCAACGCCGGAAAATGCATTGGAAACGGAGGTTTCGGTGCCACGTACAAGGCCGAAATCCACCCGGGAATCACTGTTGCAGTGAAAAGACTCTCTGTCGGAAGATGTCAGGGAGACCAACAATTCCACGCGGAAATCGAAACACTAGGAAGGATCCGACATCCCAACCTCGTAACTCTGGTTGGTTACCACGCCAGCGAAGTCGAGATGTTTCTCATTTACAACTTTCTCCCTGGGGGCAACTTGGAGAATTTCATCAAGGAGAAATCTCCGAAATCCACCGAATGGAAGACTCTTCACAAGATCGCCATCGACATAGCCCACGCACTGGCGTACCTCCACGACACGTGCGTCCCGCGAGTCCTTCACCGTGACGTCAAGCCAAGCAACATTCTCTTGGACAACAACCTGAACGCTTACCTCTCCGATTTTGGGCTGTCCAGGCTTATGGGCACCTCTGAAACCCACGCGACGACGAGCGTCGCCGGAACTTTCGGGTACTTGGCGCCGGAATATGCCATGACGTGTCGGGTTTCCGACAAATCCGACGTTTACAGCTATGGTGTGGTGTTGCTTGAACTGATATCTGACAAGAGGCCATTGGACCCTTCGTTTTCGTCGCATGGAGACGGGTTCAACATCGTGACATGGGCAACGATGCTGCTAAAACAGGGTCGGGCCAAGGAAGTGTTCACAGCGGACCTGTGGGAGGCGGGCCCGCACGACGATCTGGTGGACATGCTGCACGTGGCTGTCGTGTGCACCAACGAGACACTGTCGGTGAGGCCCACCATGAAGCACGTGGTACAGAGATTGAAGAGAATAAAGCCTCTGAGTTTGGGTAGTTGAAGACGATGACCAGAGGAATCAAAATCCAGAAGCTGAGTTAGAGACGTTACGAGACTTCTCTTCATAGAAGGAAGAGAAATGTATCTCCTACCTGTAATCTGTAAATTATTACCGTGTTTGATGCTTTTAGATATGCTAGACAGTCCCGCTTATATAATATTCGTTTTCGAGTTTAAACTTAGATTCCGAACTTTGTTCGGGCTTTGCTTGCGAATCTTTAGGTCTATTATGCTTGTTTTGCGGAACTATAACTAGCCCGAGGCCCGCCCCACGTCTCAGTATTCAGAACCCGAACCTAAACTCCCGGCTCAGGGGACTGGCCTGAGCCTGAGCCCCGCTTGGCTGCACCTAATTTTATTATTTATTTAAAAAAATCATTTTTATTCATTTATTTAATTGTTTTAAGAGTTATTAAACATGTTTAGAATTTTTTTGACGCAAAAAAAAAAAAAAAAAACGGTGGCTCCAAAATTTCGTAAAAGTGCTATCAAATTAAAATAAATTGGCATTTGAGAAATGCAACTCAAAATAATATGAGTGAAAAATATGACTTTATAAACTTGAAATAAATCATAAAAAAGAAGGGTTAATGATGGCAAAAATACCCAAAGTTTAGTCAAAGAACCCCTCGGGTACCCAAAGTTTAAAAATGGTGGTAAAAATACCCAAAGTTATTTTTGGGGAGTTGACTACTCCAATCTCGTAACACCGTTAATTTACATGTTAACTCTGACCAAGCAGACAAACGTGGGTTGCCGACAGAACAATTTTTTCCATGTTGACAAGCCCACATCAGCCTCGTTTACGAGGAAACAGCGAATTAAACCCCTAAATAATACTATTTAATACAACTAATTGAACCTCTAATGATTACACTTAATGAAACAGATTTTTCCACGTGGCCAGAGTTATTGGGTAAGTTAATGGCGTTACAAGAATGAAGTGGTCAACTCCCCAACTGTGACTTTGGGTATTTTTGCCACCACTTTTAAACTTTGGGTACCCGAGGGGTTCTTTGACCAAACTTTGGGTATTTTTGCATTCATTAACCCTAAAAAAGAATTGGTTAAATCTAAAATTTTAAAATTATATCATGTGTAAAAAAATGAAGTAAAGTCCGAATGTGAGAGCCGTTAATAATAACTCGAATTATGAGCTCCAAAATTTACAATTGCATCCGCAGCATGTTTTTGTCAAACAATTTTTACTGATTCATAGATTTTTTTTTTTTTTTTTTTCTGTGTGGATTAAAGTGTGCATAAGTATAAGGAAAGGAAGATAAATATAAAATGAAGAACAGTTATATTTTGATACCTAGTCATAAAACAAATTACATTGTTACAATTTACAATTGCAAAACAGTAAATAGTACAAAAACCATGTGTTGTCTTCTATGTCGAAATGGTTAAATAAGTTAATGTAAACTTCGTTGGTCTCGACTCGTTGAGCTTTCATCACTCTGCGATGTACCAATATTTCAAACCGACATGCTCTTTCACGTGATTCTCCGTTAGCAAATGTCGTAGGCCGTCTGTTAAAGCACCCAAGAATCGAAGGCGGATTCCAATGGGACAGTTATTACAGACCCAATAATCGAAGGCGGATTCCAATGGGACAGTTGATATCGAGATGCAAATAAAGTCACGTACCGCCGCATAAAATGGACAAATTTTCATTTGCATCTTACAAAATTCGATGATCGGAAGTTGTCGATCTACCTCAGGCCATACGATAGGCAAAAAAGTCAATGTATTTGGTCAATTCGACGCCTTGAAGCGATGACGGTAACACAAAAGATGGCCGTGATGGCATTGTATCCGTCGGTTCAGCTCATCATAGCGCCATAGCTCCATCTGCCGCCGCTTCTTACATACATTTCATTTTTTGGAAATTCTTGATTGTTTCTGCTATGAACAATAAGAGAGAAGGGGTTGAAGAAAAGATGCATTGAGGACCTCCTCCAAAAATATGAAGAGTTACTGCTACAGATTAGTCGCATCTGTAAACCCAAAAAAGAAAGGGTTAAAATAGTACACCCCCAAAAAAGGAAAAAAAATTACTTCTTTCTTTCTCTTCCTATTAGTATTTCACAATCGCCCAATAAATGAAAAGGGGTTCAAATAGGCCCTAGCAAAAGAGGGAATTAGAGGAAGGGTTTATAACTATATGCCTCAGCGGGTGATCCACGTCACCCCCACCCGCGTGCTTCACAAACTCCGCCGGCGACAGGAACTTCCCGTGGCAGACGCACATGATCCTCACGTCTTCGCCTTTCCCGTACCGGTAGAGTATCCCGTCCACGCGCCGCCCGTTTGGGCCGTCACCTTTTGTGAAGACACACGGCATGTCTTCCATCGCGTTCGTCCCGATCTCTCTGCCCTTATTTCCGCCTGCCATCTCCGGCTTGCTTCCCAAGGTTGAGCATTTATTTTCTGCCGGCTTTGCCCCAGGGGGACCTACGATCTCTTGGCTCCGTTCTTCGCCGTAGCTGCTCGACCCTGTGGGCAAAACAGCAAGATCCTTTGAGTTCTAAACTCTCGTCAATTTGATAAGATACCGAGATCACCTAGTAATTATCGAAAGGAAAATTTTCTTCTAGACTTTTATAGAATCACAAGATCACACAGCATAATCTATCACAATGAAGAATTAAGTTCTAGTCCATCGACAACATCACAAGATCCTCAAGCATTAAGAATTATGCTCCATTGATAAGATCACAAGATCACCCATCACTCAAAACGATTGCAACATCAGTCCAAGAATAAAAATCAAACTTCCGAATCACAAGCGGTTAATGCCGTTTTTCATTTACCCACATGAATCTCCGTGTTCTTGCAATGTCTATTGTGAGACAACGGAAACATCAAATAACCCGCAACGGGAGATACAAGTTCTCATCCGAACCAGGATTATCAGCGTCCCAAAAAATCTGAATCCAGAAATTCCAAATCCCGATTTTTATGGTATAAAATACGATAATCCCATATTCCGGGTTCTCATATCAAAATTCAAGCTGTGCCCCCATTAGCCATTGGTGGCCAAGCTTGAAATGCCACATCACCACTAAGTATTGCAAGCCACGCTTCCAAGAATCAATGCACACCAATAAATAGGTGGTACCATTGACACACACTGCAACCAAAAGTCATTAAAAGCCGAATACTTTTGGTGCGTTAGGTGCAAAAGCTCCGTTTCACTGCTCATCTAAAACCACCATCAAACTCAACACGGTACATGGCTTTGCATATAAATGAGTAATTTAATAAGTGTCCGTACAATGGGCACTGTTTGGGATAATCAAGAAAACAAACCAATCTTCAGAGAATCAAGCAACGAGAGCCCTTCTGTTTAGAATCGGCAAAAACAAAAAAAGAGGAGACCAAATGAACTCAAGAGCATGATCAAGCACTGAAATATTGACTCGCTAACAGAATTTCACAAAAATGTGTTGAAATTTAGACAAAGAGAGAAAGTCTCAGTCTTTACCAGCAAATGTACTGAAGACTCGCGCAAAACGATAGTATATGATGGAGTTTTCGAATTACCTTGCGCGGCTCTGCTCTCCAACTCCGACATCCCCGACGAGCTTCCCCCCTGCGATTCGACCGAGCCCTGCGAATTGGGCTGTCGGCATCTCGCTGGCGCTAGCGATTCCAGTCCCCCCGAGGCCTGCCGGAGAGGAGCCAATCCGTGCTCCTCCTCCTTGGCGCCAGCCCCGGAGATCCGCTGCTTCTCCGATCTCCGGCGCTTGGCCGCCATGCGCCGCAGCGTCTGGAGCTTCTTCCTCTTGCGCCATTCCTCCTCCGTCTCCGTGGGCAGCGACGAGGTGCGCATCAGCCCCGGGTACGCGACTGCCGGCACCGGCGACACCAAATCGTCGCCGTCGCCCCGCCGCGCGAACGGCATGGTGCCGATGATCGACGAGGATCGGACGAGCTTGTTCTCCTTCGCCGTCTTGTCGACTCCGAAGCGACCGCCCAGGGAAAGCCCTAGACTCAGCTCCACCTCCTCCGCTTCATCCTCCTCCTCCTCCTCTCCCTCATCGCCGCGAAACGCCGCGTTTCGAATCTCCTGGCTCACGTTTCGACTGTCGCTGCCGCACATGAATATCTGGAGCAGATCTCTGGGATACGCCTCGAGAGATAAGTTCTCGATTCCTCTGCTTCTTCCTCTTTCATTTCCGTCTCCCATCAAAGAAGAAGCTTGACTATCGGAATCCGTAGCTTGTTCAATAAGCGATTCAGAGCTTGCCCATGGGAAGAGAGACGAACTCGCTCAATTCATCGTCATCCACTCTCTGAATTATCGTGAGTTGTAATTATACATCGATAGATACACCGGATTATTAAACGTATATCCCGGAAAATCCTCCGAGAAAGTGAGGTTGAAACAGACAGGAATTACAGAAAGAAGGAGGAGAAGAAGAAGAAAGAAGTTTTTTTTTTTTTTTCGGGGGGTGTTTATCGGAAAGAAGAGAAGAGAAAAGAAAGGTAGTTAAGGGGTACCGAAAATGCCCTTGGCGTTGGGAGAAGAGAAGAGCCTGAAGGGGACAAGTGGCGGTCGGGAAGCGCGCAGAGGGACACGTGTCGAGGCGAGCACGAAGTGGTGATGGTTCTTTTGGCGTCTCTACCAACAACGACTGTGTGACGTGTCGGGAGGAGGAGAGGGTGGAACTGCCACGTGTAGGTCAGCGTTCGGTTGCCGGGAAATGGACACGTGTGCTATTGATTGGGAAACGGGAATGGAGTCTGGGTCTGGGAGTGGTTAAATTAAAAGGCGCGGTTGAGTTTGATAGCTGTCGTCCACACCTATTTTGACTGCACCCAGCCACGTGGCTCTTTCATTCTTTCTATTCTATTCTTTTCCTTTTTCTTTTTTCTTCTCTTTTTATTCCTCATTTGTATTATTAATTTATACTGATCGATATTCGATATAAATAATAATAATAAATATTATTTTTAATGACGGCGGAAATACTTAAACTTTAGTCAAATAACCTCTCGTGTATCTAAAGTCTAAAAGTGATGACAAAAGTATCTAAAGCTATTTTTGGAGCGTTGATATTCCATTCTCATAACGCAGCTAACTTACTCGTTAAATCTGTCTACGTGGACAAGCATGGGTCGCTGACATGACGAGTTTTTGGCGTGCACGAGCCCAAATCAGTTTCGTTTATGACAAAAGAACAAATTGAACCCTTAATTAAGCTCGTCCACATGGCAAAAAATAACTAAGTTAGCAACTCACGTTTGTCCACGTGGTCATATTTAACAAGTAAGTTAACTGGATTACTAAAACAGAATGATTAACGCTCTAAATACGACTTTAAATATTTTTACCATCATTTTTAAACTCTAAGTACACGAATCGTTATTTGACTAAAGTTTGAGTATTTTTCTATCATCAACCCTTTTATTAAATTCCTATATGTTATTTTCAATCGACATTTGCCTTTTTTGTAATTGTATAACGATATGATTAACTTATATGTATTTAACGTTTACATTGCAAAACATGCTTTGATTATCATGTGAAAATTTGATGTTCATTAAGGTACAAAATTTATATATCATATGTAGTCTAAATAACAAAGAAATAGGAATAAAGCATGTGTCGTTACGTAAAGTTTTATGGTAAAGAATAAACAAAAATGAATCACATAATTAAGATTTTTTTATTTACATAATAAAAAAATTGTACTGCCTATAGTTTAGTTTGATTTTATAATGATGATGATATGGTTTAACTAGGAATATTGCAATAACACCTTCTTGTAGGGTGATGTGACATGTTTCACGTTTTGAACAAAAGGCATAAAATAATAAAAGCATCTTTAATAATAGTGATAACTGATTGCTTAAGTACTACTATTACTAATAACCCAAACGGAAAATGACTTTTCATCAAATTGTTACTAAATACGTTTCAATAGAATGGTTTTATAAATTGATACCTTGACTGAATTATATTTTTTAAATATAGTTTAATGTCATTTTCTCGTCTAGCTCAATATTTAGTGAAACAAATTTTAATCAACGTAAAAATAAATAAAGCGGACACATAAAATTTATAGTAGTTATAATACACCTTTAAAATATATAGTAGTTATAACTTATAAGTACGTACTACATATTTATTAGCATTTTGTGGTTTTAGAAAAATACAATTCACTATCGAATAATATTTCTTAGTAAATATAATTTTCTCTCACATTCAGTCATTCACTGGAAACACGTTGGACCCTATTTGCGATGATCCGCACATAGTTATGCATTTGACGTAATATACCTTTCTAAAACAACTCATCGTAACATTCTGCTAAAAGAATAATGATGATATTTTTCAATATAAGAGAAACTGAAAATATTTATTTGCAAAGTTTATTGATTGAACTTGTAATAGAGCTAAATTTTAATAACCCGGACAGTTTTATGTTAAAGTATGCCAACTCCAGAGCATATTATTGTAAATAAAATTATATCGGTATTTTACCATAAAAGTGTAAAACTATTTAGGATTTGGATACTTTCTCCAGTAGAAGTGAAAGAAAGTCATATGCGGTAATATTGTATTATTTATAGTAATAAATACGAGAGGAAGAATACAGAAGAAGAAATATAACAAGATCTAAAATAAGAGGTGTAAAATTGGTACAAACATCAATTAAATAATTTTAGTAATTTAGCTTTTAAATATTTTTTAAATTATTTAAATAATCTATTAAACATTGCCCTAATTAGAAAAAAAGTTCCATTTTTTTTTAGTCATAACTTTCAGTTTCAAGATGACCAAAACCACCGGCCACTAGTAGAACTGCACATTTGAACGCCGCGGCACGTCGCGACTCGGTCGCCAAAACCGCGAGAAGACACGTCGCGACGCGTCGTGGCGTGTGCGGTCGCGGCGCGTCGCGATGTGGTCGCGAACTGGTGGCTCGAGAGAGAAAGAGAGGTTTTTTTGGGTTGCGACAAAAGTTGTATATTTGATTCCGATGTTTAACTTTGTTAATTGTTAGTTTTTAACCGAATTTAAATGTTAAAAATGTAAATTTGTAACATAATATTATTTTTAAATATTTAATAACAAATAAATAAATATAACAAATAAATAAATATAACAAAACGAGATATTAAAAAAAAGAGTTGTATTATTCATTGTGAATATTACAATAAGGTGGAAGAAAGCTGTAATATTCAGTGTAAACATTACAAGATGCCTCACTAAAACCTCTCTTGTAAAACCCTCCTTAGGGACTAAAAACCAAGAGAGGAAAGAGCACATCATTATTGGCGCTAACTTTGCATCACTCCGGGAACCAGGCGTTAAACCTTTCAGTCATAAGCTCAAGCTCGGTTGGTTCGGAACGTTGGCCGATTACGGGGTTGCGGAACATCCAATCGTTCAACACCACGGCTTGCTCGAGGTGTGTGTTGGTTATTGAGGACCTCCGATCGTCGATGATGTTCTGAGCTGTGCTGAATGCGCTCTCCGATGCAACGCTTGAAATGGGGATGGACAGGATGTCCCTCGCCTTTCTTGCCAATATCGGGAATCTTTCCTGTTCATTCTTCCACCACCTGATGACATCGAACTCAGTTGATTGGTCGTCGATCCGAAGGCCGTAGTACCGCTTCACTTCGTCTGGTGCGCTGTCCGCGTCGTCCGTCCGTGCCGGTGGCGTACCGGATCCCGATGCTTCCCCGCGATCCAATCTTTGCTTGAGTCTCCGGCTAAACTCTAAAGCGGACTTGGTTGGGCTTTCCATCACTGTCCTCCGCTCCGCCTCGACGTTGAACTGTGGGAACCGCCGGTCGTATTCCCTGTACAATTCATAAAAAGCTTCATTAACAACCTTAATGTAATCAGAGTAGTCCACCTCTATGTTTTGCCCGATTGCTAACATTAACGGACCGAACGTAAACATAATACGAGGGTCTAATATAGAACCGAAGCAATACGAAAAAGGGGGTGGATCCCAATAACTTTTGAATTTTTCAACCATTCCTTGAATCAAGGGAGCAATAATTGGGTCGTTTTCGTATTCTGTAAAAGTGTTAGTAATTTCAAATAGACCCGATAGACCATGATTAAAATAAGGGCGTTTTTGGTTAGAGAAATTTAAAGTAACAGCATAAAAGGGTTTAAGGAATTTGGTGAATTTTTCTGCGGTTGCCCATTCCGCCTCCGAGATTTGCGCTGACGGCTCGAGTTCCTTGTGGAGGAAGTGGTCCAACGGTAGCCTCTGCTTACACACGACTGAAACCATTAGATACGTAGAGTTCCACCGTGTATTATTATCTAATCCGAACCTGTTCGCTTTATGATTGTGTTCTTTACAAAATCGCCTCCACCTATTAGTAATTTGAGAATGCCGGATCCAATCAACAATGCCGCGTATTTTTTCTACTTGATCGGTAATTACTCGCTCGCCCGTTCGTGCAATTAAGTTTATAATGTGACAAGTGCACCGTTGATGTAAAATATTACGAAATTGATTAACGGGCAAAGTAGCCTCCAAAATAGTAATCCTTTGCATGTATTGTGTATGCGCAGGATTTTCCACCAAACTCAACGGTGCGCCCATAGACAATAACCATTCGAGTGTCCATTTCCGTAAGTTTGGGGTCAAGAGTCTACTTACATGTGCTGTGTTTACCTCGTCGAGTGTGCCGGTTGGGAAGCACTCTTTCGCGTGGCGGTTCAAGTGGCCGGTCCCGCGTTCACCCATCCCGTCTAGGACGTGCCCGCACTTTTTGCACGTCGCCAGTTTAACGCGGACACCGTGCTCGTTAATGTGCCGATCTTCATGAAAGAAGTTCCACACCGCGGCCGTGTTTGGCCGTCCCCACGCCAAGCCATGAGGATTTGATCTATTAAAACAAAAGGAAATTAAATATTTAAATGTCATAAAGTTTATTATTCATCATATTGATTTAATTTAATGTCTTATGGTTAAATAAAAAAGTTAACAAAATTAAAATGGTATTTTTTATGTGTGAAAATAATTATCAAGCTCTTTTGGACGGAACTCCCCGAGGTTCCACGGCCAGATCGACTGGAAAGGATGCTATGATCTCGCTTTAGGCCCAAGCTTTTCTAGACAGAACTCCCCGAGGTTCCCAGGCTAGCTTGGAGGAGATTGCAAAGCAAACCTTATTTAAAAACCAATCTTTCTAAGACACCGAAATCCATTAAGAACTTTATAATTATCACCACACATACAAATTACCTTTTTAATTTTAATAGCTTATTTAAGTAACCATTTAATGTTTATTAAATCTCAAGAACGTCGTTTTTGATGTGGAAGATCAGTCGGAACCGCAACCACAGAGCATACTAAGACTTTCGAGAGACGTGGCAAATTAATTAATTAAACTAATAATAATTAATTATTTAAAATAATTAAACTTATAATTAAACAATAGGATTAAACTAATAATAATTAATTAAATAAAATAATTAAACTTATAATAATTAATTAAATTAAACTTATAATAATTAATTAAATAAAATAATTAAACTTATAATAATAAATTAATTAAAATAATTAAATTTATTAATTATTACCCGGATCGAGAACGTCGAGGATTGCCGACGGAGGCTTCAGCGGCTTCTTGATGGGAAGGTTCGGGGGAACCGTCGTGGAACGAGCCGACAACGGAGCCATGGACAGAGGGCGGCGTCGGAAGCTCGGCATCATCGGCGTGTTGAGTTTCTTGAAAGTTGGCATCGTGGGCGCGTTGAGTTTCGTCTTCGTCGGGGTGTTGGACTTCTTGACCGGCTTGTTGTTGAAGCATGAGTTGGAAAAACGGATCGTTATTTCCCGCCCTTAATTGAGCTACCGCGTCGACCAAAACTTGGGGCACACGCTCCGGATTGGCGTCGTGCGCGCCCATCGCCCGGACTAGACTAGGTCGTAGAGACCGTACCGTATCATCGGGGTAATCGGGATTTGGTGGGGAAGGAAAATTTTCTGCCGGTAGCATAACGGGGATATAGCCGTCGGGCGTAGGTTGGCCGGGAGCCATGGGTTGAAATTGGGGTTCCAACCTCCTAGCCGTCCTTCGACCCCCGGAATTACCGCTTCTTCGATACATAATAGAGAACTTTGAGAACTTTGAGAATTGAGAGAACTTTGAGAATTTGAGAGAGAGATGGAAGATTGTTGGTGAGGAAATGAGGGAGGAATGGGTGGTATTTATAGGGTTGGAGGAGATAGTTGGGTGGGTGAATAATTATTGAGGTGGGTGAAATTTTATTGAAATTCAGGTAAAAAAGTGGGAATTTACGCCCAAAACAAACACACCCATCGGATCGCTGACGTAGCGAGATCTGGGCCGTCAGATCGAGTGCGCGGATCGACCTCAACCAGTCGCGATTTTCACGTGCACGTCGCGTCGCGACTTGCAGGCGTGCGTCGCGAATGGTCGCGACCCTCTCTCGCGGTGGAAATGTGCAGCTCTAGCCACTAGATAAGAAGAAAAAACGAGGTTAATTAAGAAGCTGACACGTAAGCACACAGATCGACCGCTCCCATTGGTCAAGACGCAAGCCTCCCAGTTAGATCGCTTTTACCGTTTTACCCCTGTCAACATGTATCATCACTGAATCAACGATGAACCAGCGGCTCGAGAACGCAAAATCGATCCTCAAAAAAAAAAAAAGAAGCAAAATCGGCATTTCTGACTCACGTGGTCCCACGAGGAGACACGTCACGCGTACTGAAGGGGGACCCACCCCTAGGACAACTTGCACTTTTTCATCAGGTCACAGGCAGAGAGAGAAACGACATATGTTGTACACGTGTCGTGTTTGCATGGATTTTGGTTTCGCGGGTCCCATACTCTATTAAATAGCTATTTATACATATTTTTCACTCCCCTTTTGCTGTATCTTTCTGATGACATCATATCTTGCCACTTGTCATCTGCATATTGAGTTCCTACTTCCTTCGAAGCGTTGAACATTTAACGGATGATAGATCATTTGAGAAATCATCAACTTGTAGGACTTATATATACACAGTAAATATAGATTATGCAACCAAATTAGTGAAATGAAGTTATAGTTAAATTCATTGAATAAGTTAGCAGTTTAAAGAAATTGAGATTTCATCCATTAAACAATTGGACACAAGTGACTATGCAATGTCTCGGGTTCGTGTTTAAGTCGGGCGGTTATGAAGCAATGACGGAATTAGAATTCAACGCAAGTTGACCAGTATTAGTCAAATATTAACTGATTATAGTCAACATATTTATAGTTAAGCAATTTTATAAAATCTTTTGTGAAGTTCATTTTGAGGATCTGACTGACTATATATTTCGTCGATCGAGCAAATTATTTGCCTATAATGAAATCTCCTTACATCAGCAACCTGAGCTCGCTCATCTTTAGAATTTTTCTCTTTTTTTTAATCAAGAGACTCAAAATCCCGCTCATGTATTCTCTCCCCTCCCATTGAGATTTGTAGGAAGATCTTCTATGTATACTCCTTCTTGTAACGTTCATAGAAGATCTTAGTAAAAAAGACTTTTAAAGTATAGACACCATGTTAACAAGTGAAATTAAATAAAGTCCATGCATATTTGACGTTCGTCTTTTAACTCTTTTCCTTAAATAATACATATTGTTATGGGTATTTTTCGAAGCCTAGAAAAATTATGGCCCAGCTCAAAAAACCTTCCCAAAAGGCTTAAAAGGCTAATAAAAGTCTACATAGACAACCCGGGCCCGCCACCAAAAGTCAAAGGAGCTCGGCTCAAAAAGTCAACCTAAAAAGTCAACGGGACTCGGCCCGAATAAAGACAGTAAAAGTTTTGTTACTTTTACCACAAAAGGGCTTTAAATTAATTAAAAGCACCGCGCACCGCGCACCGAGCACCGCGCACCGAGCACCACGCACCGCGCACCGCGCACCGCGCAAGCAATATCATAATTGCTCAGGGGCCCATCAAAGTAATTATTAATTACTAAGAGGTCCCTGCATCCTTCTATAAATAGAAGCTCATTTCAATCAAAACGGTAACTTCAACAACTCAGATCAACTCACAAAAAACGCTCTAAAGCGATAAAACCTCCGTTTTCCATTCTCTTAAATACCCGACTAATGTTGAGCGTCGGAGGTGGATACGGAGGCACCCCCTCCGTACCCCCTTAAAGTTTACGTTTATTTCATTATTTCAGCACGATATACGGAGACGGAGTTCTGGAAGATATTTCTGGCTTATCAAGAAATACCAATCAAGCTTCAAGACCCCCTTTGACTGTCAAGAGGTCATTGGGCCCGGCCCAAAATCAAGATTTGGGCCGCTTTAAGTGTTGATCCATTTTTCGGCATTAACATTTTGGCGCTAGAAGGAGGGGCTCGTCAAAATTCAAGCCTCGAGTCCCTACCAGCACGTTCAACAGTCTCATGCTCAGTCTCAACCGACCCTCGGACATGACCGGTCCGTAAGATCGCCGCCCACAGTCAAGTGCCTGCATCGCATAGTCTCACGCCGCTGCTCAAAGTCAGAAGACCCCAGCAATCAGGTCTAGAGCGGCCTCGGCACCAGTTAGCTAGTCGCCGGAGTGGTCGGCCTCGATCACCACCACCGAGTGACGCTCCAATAGCACAACCGAAACAGCCAAGGGACCTCCAATTTTCGTTGCTCTCAGGTTCAGATCCGCCGTCGTCGCTCCCCAGTCGCCGCCGCTCCACTGGGTCGCTGACGGACGCCATAAGCTACCTCGCAAAGGAGGCTCCTCAACGCAAACAAGCTCGCACATCCAGATCTGTGACGAAGAAGCCTCCGCCTCTTACCACCGACATCGCCAAACCCCGACGCGAACCAAGACTCCCGTCGCTAAAAAAGGAGGCCAACCGCCTCTGGACTTCGTGGAGAGCTTCCATGCGCCTCAGTCAATCGCTGCGGAAACATCGCTCGCGCACGTAGAAGACCGCCGGAAAGGGAAGAGCACGGCAACAGATTTGGAAAAGGGGGAGAGAAAGCTCCCTGCGTGCTTCAGGAGAGAGAAAACCAAAAAGAAAAAAGAAAAAGAAAAAGAAAAAGGAAAAAGAAAAAGGAAATGATAAAATAAAATAAAAGTATATATAATATAATATGTAAACATATTATGCGCATACAGTTCAAAGAGAATAAAAGTCAGTATATGTATATATATATATATATATATATATATATATATATATATATCCATAAAGCCACTTTGACCGCGGTCGAAGTCCGAAACCCGACAACGACGCCAAAGGCTCACAAAGGAAAGAAAAAGTTCGAATTCCGAAGATGACGCCAAAAGCTCAACAGGGTAAACGATGAACAAAGACTAAAGCCCGAAGATGACACCAAAAGCTCATCAGGGAAAATTGATCATAAAAGTCTGAATCTCGAAAACGACGCCAGAGGCTCATAAGGGAAAGATGATGGTCAAAGTCCGAATCCCGAAAACGACGGCCAGAGGCTCATCAGAGAAAGACGAAGTCTGAAGCCCAAAAATGACGCGAAAAGCTCAACAGGGTAAAACGACGAACAAAGTCTAAAGCCCAAAGATAACGCCAAAGGCTCACAAAGGAAAGACAAAGTTCGAATCCCGAAGATGACGCCAAAAGCTCAACAGGGTAAACGACGAACAAAGTCTAAAGCCCGAAGACGACACCAAAAGCTCATCAGGGAACATTGATGATCAAAGTCTTAATCTCAAAGACGACGCCAAAGGCTCATCAGGGAAAGACGAGTGAAGTCCGAAGCCCGAAGACAACGTCAAAGACTCATCAGGAAAACACGAAGTCTGAAGCCCAAAAATGACGCGAAAGGCTCAACAGGGTAAAACGACGAACAAAGTCTAAAGCCCAAAGACGACGCCAAAGGCTCACAAAGGAAAGACAAAGTTCGAATCCCGAAGATGACGCCAAAAGCTCAACAGGGTAAACGACGAACAAAGTCTAAAGCCCGAAGACGACACCAAAAGCTCATCAGGGAACATTGATGATCAAAGTCTTAATCTCAAAGACGACGCCAAAGGCTCATCAGGGAAAGACGAGTGAAGTCCGAAGCCCGAAGACAACGTCAAAGACTCATCAGGAAAACACGAAGTCTGAAGCCCAAAAATGACGCGAAAGGCTCAACAGGGTAAAACGACGAACAAAGTCTAAAGCCCAAAGACGACGCCAAAGGCTCACAAAGGAAAGACAAAGTTCGAATCCCGAAGATGACGCCAAAAGCTCAACAGGGTAAACGACGAACAAAGTCTACAGCCCGAAGACGACGCCAAAATCTCATCAGGGAACATTGATGATCAAAGTCTTAATCTCAAAGACGACGCCAAAGGCTCATCAGGGAAAGACGAGTGAAGTCCGAAGCCCGAAGACAACGTCAAAGGCTCATCAGGAAAACACGAAGTCTGAAGCCCAAAAATGACGCGAAAGGCTCAACAGGGTAAAACGACGAACAAAGTCTAAAGCCCAAAGACGACGCCAAAGGCTCACAAAGGAAAGACAAAGTTCGAATCCCGAAGATGACGCCAAAAGCTCAACAGGGTAAACGACGAACAAAGTCTACAGCCCGAAGACGACGCCAAAGACTCATTAGGGAAAGACAACTGTCAAAGTCCGACGCCCGATGGTGACGTCATAGGCTCATCAGGAGAAGACGCCGGTCATAGTCCAAATCCCGAAGACGACGATCAGAAGCTCGTCAGGGAGAAATGACGGTCAAAATCCGAAGCTCAAAGAAGACGCCAAAGGCTCAACAGGATAAAAGGAGCAAAGTATAAAGCCCGAAGACGACGCTAAAGGCTCATCAGGGAAAGACAGGTGAAGTCCGAAGCCCGAAGACAACGTCAAAGGCTCATCAGGGAAAGACGAAGTCTGAAGCCCGAAGACGATGCCAAAGGTTCAACAGAATGAAACGACGAGTGAAGTCGAAAACCTGGGTACGACTCAAAAGGCTCACCATGAAAATCAACAGACAAAGTATAAAATATGACAATGGCGCCGAAGGCTCATCAAGACAAGACAACGACCAAAGTTGGAAGCTCGAAAATGACGCCGAAGGCCTGATCCGTTTACCACGACGATCAAAGCTCAACAACCTTGAAATTCTCACCGGTCGCACTAGCGACGTCCAAATTTGCATTGATCGTCTTAATGATCTCAAGCTTTGCATTTGTCGTCTCGACAACCTAAAGCTTCGCATGGGCCGTCTCAACGACCTCAAGATTCATATCAGCCATCTCAACGATCTTAAGCTTTACGTCAGCCATCTGTAAAACCTCAAGATTTGCCTTGATCACCTCAAAGACCTCGAGTTTCATCTCAGTTGCATGGTCAAAATTAGAACCGCGAAGACGAAGCAAACAAGTGAAAATGAAATCAAAATCTGAACTGAATGAAGACTTTCAGATACAAAGCCGTGAAAGGTCGGATCTCAATCCCGCCGACTCAGGCAGCAAAGCCGAGAAAGGCCGAATCTCAATCCCGCCAACTCAGGCAGCAAAGCCGAGAATGGCCGGATCTAAATCCCACCTACTCAGGAAACAAAAACAAACCGAGAAATAAGACGCTAAGGCGCAAAACTCGGTAAGACGCTACGTCGCGAAGGACCAGGAAATAAGAAGCTAAGGCGCAAAACCTGGCAAAATACCGAGAAGCAAGACGCTAAAGCGCGACCGAAAAAATGAGAAAGTAAGACGCTAAGGCGCAAAATCTGGCGAATACAAACCGAAAAATAAGACGCTAAGGCGCGAAACTCGGTAAGACAGTACGGCGCGAAAGACCAGAAGGTAAGACGCTAAGGCGCAAAATCTGGCGAATACAAACCGAGAAATAAGACGCTAAGGCGCAAAACTCGGTAAGACGCTACGGCGCGAAGGACCAGGAAATAAGAAGCTAAGGCGCAAAACCTGGCAAAATAAAGAGAAGCAAGACACTAAAGCGCGACCGGAAAAATGATAAAGATAAGACGCTACGGCGCGAAGGACCAGGAAATAAGAAGCTAAGACGCAAAACCTGGCAAAATACCGAGAAGCAAGACGCTAAAGCGCGACCGGAAAAATGAGAAAGTAAGACGCTAAGGCGCAAAATCTGGCGAATACAAACCGAAAAATAAGACGCTAAGGCGCGAAACTCGGTAAAACGATACGGCGCGAAAGACCAGAAGGTAAGACGCTAAGGCGCAAAATCTGGCGAATACAAACCGAGAAATAAGACGCTAAGGCGCAAAACTCGGTAAGACGCTACGGCGCGAAGGACCAGGAAATAAGAAGCTAAGGCGCAAAACCTGGCAAAATACCGAGAAGCAATACGCTAAAGCGCGACCGAAAAAATGATAAAGATAAGACGTTACTGCGCGAAGGACCAGGAAGTAAGACGCTAAGGCGCAAAATCTGGCGAATACAAACCGAAAAATAAGACGCTAAGGCGCGAAACTCGGTAAGACGCTACGGCGCGAAGGACCAGGAAATAAGAAGCTAAGGCGCAAAACCTGGCAAAATACCGAGAAGCAAGACACTAAAGCGCGACCGGAAAAATGATAAAGATAAGACGCTACGGCGCGAAGGACCAGGAAATAAGAAGCTGAGGCGCAAAACCTGGCAAAATACCGAGAAGCAAGACGCTAAAGCGCGACCGGAAAAAATGAGAAAGTAAGACGCTAAGGCGCAAAATCTGGCGAATACAAACCGAAAAATAAGACGCTAAGGCGCGAAACTCGGTAAAACGATACGGCGCGAAAGACCAGAAGGTAAGACGCTAAGGCGCAAAATCTTGCGAATACAAACCGAGAAATAAGACGCTAAGGCGCAAAACTCGGTAAGACGCTACGGCGCGAAGGACCAGGAAATAAGAAGCTAAGGCGCAAAACCTGGCAAAATACCGAGAAGCAAGACGCTAAAGCGCGACCGGAAAAATGATAAAGATAAGACGTTACGGCGCGAAGGACCAGGAAGTAAGACGCTAAGGCGCAAAATCTGGCGAATACAAACCGAAAAATAAGACGCTAAGGCGCGAAACTCGGTAAGACGGTACGGCGCGAAAGACCAGAAGGTAAGACGCTAAGGCGCAAAATCTGGCGAATACAAACCGAGAAATAAGAAGCTAAGGCGCAAAACCTGGCAAAATACTGAGAAGCAAGACGCTAAAGCGCGACCGGAAAAATGATAAAGATAAGACGTTACGGCGCGAAGGACCAGGAAGTAAGACGCTAAAGGCGCGGCCGAAAAAATGATAAAGATAAGACGCAAAGGCGCAAAGGCCGGGAGGTTGATACATTTAGTCGCAAACTCCGACAAAAGACCAAAACAACTTGTCTTCAAAAGTTCAAAATCATAAGACGCCCAGGCGCAAACACTGGCAGAAGCTCAAAACACAAAAGACACCCCAGCATGTCCAAGTTCTAAAAAAAAGCTCTCATGCTCACCCTTTTCCAGAAAAAACTGTAAGGTTATCTCTGGAACGCCCCTATCAGCGTACATGGAATGTTGCCCCTTGGGACGCCCCCATATATCTTTAAAAGGGCAGATTGAAAAATCCTGCAACTTAAGGGAAATAGTTTTTCGCAAGGCGAAGCCATCCAAAAAACTGGGGGGTTAATGTTATGGGTATTTTTCGAAGCCTAGAAAAATTATGGCCCAGCCCAAAAAACCTTCCCAAAAGGCTTAAAAGGCTAATAAAAGTCTACATAGACAACCCGGGCCCGCCACCAAAAGTCAAAGGAGCTCGGCTCAAAAAGTCAACCTAAAAAGTCAACGGGACTCGGCCCGAATAAAGACAGTAAAAGTTTTGTTACTTTTACCACAAAAGGGCTTTAAATTAATTAAAAGCACCGCGCACCGCGCACCGCGCACCGAGCACCGCGCACCGCGCACCGCGCAAGCACTATCATAATTGCTCAGGGGCCCATCAAAGTAATTATTAATTACTAAGAGGTCCCTGCATCCTTCTATAAATAGAAGCTCATTTCAATCAAAACGGTAACTTCAACAACTCAGATCAACTCACAAAAAACGCTCTAAAGCGATAAAACCTCCGTTTTCCATTCTCTTAAATACCCGACTAATGTTGAGCGTCGGAGGTGGATACGGAGGCACCCCCTCCGTACCCCCTTAAAGTTTACGTTTATTTCATTATTTCAGCACGATATACGGAGACGGAGTTCTGGAAGATATTTCCGGCTTATCAAGAAATACCAATCAAGCTTCAAGACCCCCTTTGACTGTCAAGAGGTCATTGGGCCCGGCCCAAAATCAAGATTTGGGCCGCTTTAAGTGTTGATCCATTTTTCAGCATTAACACATATTTTAATCAAGCGTCTTTCAACAAAATACGGAATCAGCACCAAACGACTTTTGTTGTGTTCTATCTATCAACTGATTATATATATATATATATATATATCTCGAATCGGAGATATCGTATATATATATAAAAACATTCAGTTTGTATCTATTCGGGTAAAAAAATCACAGATCAACCATTTCAAATAAAATTGATTGAAATTCATTAAATACGATTTCATTGCTCGTTAAGAAAACTCGTATTCGGAATCGAATAACATGTTATTATATATAAACATATTCAATTGTATTACTATATAAGCATATTAAATAAGTTTACGTATTGAGGTTAGGCACTCGAATAAAAATAAAATATTATAGTGGGGCACGAAAAGACAGTCTAGATGATGTGTAAGGATTACATACATGCTTAGCTTTAAGTTCAATTTACATAATTTTGAATAAAGAGTTATTTAATCTCATAAAGTTAAGAACAAGAAATGGATAAAATAAAATTATTTAATTATTCCATTCCTCGGCCGTGTGGTCTGCTTGGGTTGGCAAACTTTGGTTAATATTAAAATGCAAATTGCAAAAAAAGATGTTTAATTTAATACAATTTTGTAGTGTGACAATTAAATAAAAGAGAGATGAGAGAGAGAGAGATTAATGATGTTGATGGGTATGATAAGATATGGCACGTCATTGATCTTGATGCGGAGCTGAAAGATTCTCCGACACCTCTGGTCTCCACGTGTCATGCAGCTAAGACACATGCTCAAATGACAAGCTTAGCCCTCTGTTTCAGCTGAAACTACAGCTTGGCACAAGGACAACAGGCGTACGCCTCTCTTATTATTTCGTTTCGTACAACGAGTTTTTGTATATTTTATTAGTCTTAAACTCTGAAGATCGATAAATATGGATAGTCTTGTAATTTTACGAGTATAATTATAATAATATCGATAATCAACAATTTTGAAATTGATAATCAACAATTATAACGGAACTTAATAGATATGCAACTTGAGATTATGCAACAATTATAGATCCTTTTTTGCATCCCCACGGGTCGGACGTGGCTGGCCGTTGGGCTGATTTTGCATGTTCGGGTTGCCCGGCTATGTCTAAACGAGTTTTGGCGCCACGAGATCTAATTAATCATTTCCAATTCGTCATCAATAGAGTTATTAAAGGAGCGTTTGGTTATGGTCTCCGAGACCAGTTTCGAATTTTGGTTTCAAACATTGTCTGTCATATTGGTTTCGCAGACCACGTTTCGTTGCCAGTTGTCTTTATTTTCCGAGATCAGTCTCGCAAACCACTGAAATTTTAATGAAGGAAAACAGAAAACGACTTGAAGTTGTTTTCTGTCTTTGGTCTTCAACTCAATATAAAACAATAATAATATAGTATCATTCTATAATATTATTGTACTATTTATAATAAGATATTAACTTATATAATAAATTATTAAAATCATTTTATAAATAATAATAAATTTTAATGATATTGTTATCATATTAACAAATATACTTAAATTATGTATATTATTAAATACTAACTTAATTACAATGATATAAACTCTTGAACGGAATATTTACTACTTTATATTACATTATTTAAACATGTAATTAGAGTCATGAAATATGAATAATTTTTGTTTAATATGGCAAATATTTGTTAGACATAATATTAATATATATTACTTTCAAATAAAACATACTTTTTTTAGTAACATAAATTGTGTTTTATTGTATTTTTTTTTCATTTATATTCAACCACAAATTAACAAAAAAACTAACCAAACAGTGTTTCAAAAATCAAACTCTCAAACTGGTTTTGTAGACTAAACTCTCAGACTGGTTTCCGAAATCAATTTGCAAAGCTGGTTTCCCAAACCAGTTAACCAAACGCCACCTAAGATTCTTTAGTTAATCATATCATTATTTTTAAAATTATGCTCATTTTCTAGTGGGTGCAAAAAAATAAAACTTTAAATCTTGACAAAAATAATATGATGAGTTGTTACGGAGGCTGCAACAATGATATAATGAATAACCAAAACTTTAAATTAAGAACTTGTTGAAAATAATATTTTTCTTCAATTCTGATTTTCTGATTTAAGCCCGTAAAAAAAATATAAATTTTGATAAGATGGCGAGACAATATATTTCAGAAAAATCTTGCAATTATGTGGCTCTATTTACATATTCTTAGAAGCTACATGTATAATTAAGAATTAATTTAAAGAAATGCAATTTTGAATTTTTTTTTAACTTAAATTTAACTGAAAGTCATTTCTAAAATTTAAAATTGTCGCATGCAAAATTAAACATTGTTGATAAATAATATATTGTCATCATTATATTAACAGTGTGTGCTTTTTTTTTAAACGAAAATATCATATTAAATAAATTAGCCAGGGGGATTAGAGTCCCTTAACACGACGTTTACAAGCTACTCCAAGCAACCATATCACCAAAAATCCATGTACAAGGATGAAAGACGAGTTTTTGCTATAAAAAATTGCCACCCCATTACAAATAAGCACGCTGAAGAGCTCCAAATACCGTATCGTGAGGACCTCGAAGGCTCGGAGATAAAGCTTCCGAAGAGGAACTTCTCCTGTCTCAACCCCACCATTGTAAAGCCAAGCAACCCCACAATGCATGGGTCCTCTCAAAATCCCACACCCCGTGAAAGCGAGGGCCCCGCAACAGCTCCAAAAGGGCAAACAATCGACACCCCGTCCTCTAAGCGTGAAGAACGTCGGAAGAGTTTCGAACCATACTTGTCACACCATATGTTTGACTTTATATGGGATTTGCAACCCCTACAATTTCTTAAAATACATCGGCTTGCCGCTCACAAAACTCGATGGGCCTCCACTCACATCCAACCTCACTAGACAATAGCCCGATCGGACCGTATACCTCTCATTCTCTTCAGAGTGTCACACTAGGCGGTCTTGGGTGCAATTAGCTCCTAAAGAGATCTTCATGATTGCCTCGGCATCAAAGGGAGACATCAAATCCGCAATTTGGTCTCTATTCTACACCCTGTTGGTCAAAAAATCAGCCACACACTAAGGGTAACCCATCCGATGTAATACCCAAGTATTATCTCTTATGTTAAGAGAAAAATATTATGAACTAATGGTTATTCATGTGTTGCTTATTCATGATTTATAAATTATTGGACATGCAAAGATGTAGATATTTTGAAACACATGCTCATAATTATCTGTCTCTAAGTGACACATTATTCATGCATCGTAAGTCCCTCATTATATATTGCGTGCATACAAAATCTATGATGAGATTTATGCTTGAATATGATGCCTTGGTGTTTAATATTATGAGCTTACTAGTTTATCTCATGGTCAAAATTCTATCGCAATATATATAATTACTTATCAAATAAAGTATCATGCATGCGTAGAAACGTATTGTTTGTCGTTATTCTATACTTAACCTTATATATAATGAAAAGCCTATATCTAGAGTGATGGGTATTGCTTCTATCGATGTGGCCATATATTTACACGCTCAGTATACCATCAAATCAAAAGATTAAGGTCATATTAGGATCCCATAAATTAAGGGCATGGTCTCACGCTCTACTCTGAGCTACGGTTAGAGTATGGTGATATTTTTGGACCATACCTTAGCTGAAATGAAGTGGTTTTGAACGATGTCAGTTCCCCCTCCCAACATGTTTTCTCTCAAGGGTACTTATTGGCATTTTTCTCTTTGACTCTCACATTCAAACCTTTCCGAGCTCCCTCACTCACACTTGAGTCCTCAAGAAATCTTTTTTTTCTCATCACTCAAAATACCTACGTTTTCATGTATCTCCGAGAGCCGATCTCGTACCGTCGCCGCAACAAGTTTCCGAAGCGCACCGGCGAGTTCTAAACTTCGTCGGCACGATTCCGTAGCGTTTCGGCTAGTTCTCGTAACACACCGGCGAGTTCCGAGTTCCATCGGCGAGTTTCCGGAGCGCGGCGGCAAAACCGCAAACTGTGTCGGCGAGTTTCGGAGCGCAACCACGAGTCCTTGGAGTGCAGCGACAAGAACCGCAAACTACACCGACGGGATTCAAAGCGCGACGGCAAGATCCGAAGTGCGTAGGCCAGTTTTAGATCAAAACTTTGATCGTTTCCGACATTTGCGAGTGAAGGTGAGCGTTCTTGTTTCACATATGCATGAAGCTTTTTATTTTTATTTTTATGGAGTTATAGGAGTATAGCTTAGTCCATGCAAGTTAGTGAAATGGTCACAAGCATTCCCATGCACATGCACGTAGCAACTTAAGCATAGAAACTAGAAAATAATAGTGGATGTGAGAGTTGATGCATTAATAAACAAATATTTGATTATGTTATATATATATATATGTATGCATACATATACTCTATACTTTTATGTGCGAAGAAGAAGGGAGGATCCGTGTATTCTTCTTAAATGTGTATATAGTTATATAATGTATATAGTATTTATCATGAGCTTTTATTTTTATATATATACATATAATATAATATATATATATATATTCAAGGTACTCATATACAGGTTTCAATTCCTGTCCATTTGTGGCAAAAGTGTATAAAACAAGTTTGGATTATTAAGATTTAATGCCTATTTTATTATTAACTAAACTTTTTCTTTATTAAGAGAATTGATATTTTCAAATACCGATGTTATGTATTTTGATAAATATACGAATAATTTTAGTAGATGATTAGTACAATGATTATTATTATTTTTTTAAATATATACAAATAGTTATTTTAATCATATTTAAGCCCATGTAGTATAGATAATATTTTTCGAGTTATATTCAAGCTTTCTACATTTTTTTCTAGCGATATATATATATATATATATATATATATATATATATATATATAATATCAATAATATAATGTAAAGCCTATTTTATTTATATTGTATGTCAGTATAGAAACCTTTTTAGACATGCATATGTACAATTATTATTTTTTCTATAGGTGCATTTTTTGATAGTATGAATAGGTTCTAAGCATTATTAGGTTCGGAAGAAACACAACCTTTTAGTGGATTATAGGATTAGTTCATGAGCAGATTCTGGAATAAGAAGTTACGTTTCATAGTGCTGGAAAATCTGATGTTTGAAAGTTAAATATCAGGAAACTCGTGCTCTGCAGGCACCAACTTGCGTTAAGAAATATTTTCGTAAGGACTAAGGTACGTACAAGTACTCACCTACATCACGACAATAGTATTGTGTGTTATATCTATAAGTGAGAATGTTTATTATGTATGGTTAATATGGTTCGTATGATTGTTACTTAGCTGTGATTATATGCATGTGAGATTGTTTATCTAAGCATGACGTTATGATATGAAAATGATACGTATATTTATGATACAAATATATATATGCAAATATATGATTTTACAAGACATGTTTTTAAAAGCGTAGTACCAGAGACGACTAAGGTCTCATTATGATATGTTATGATGCCACGGGAATGATTCGGTTTGGGTAGCTCCCCCGATCTCCCGTTGGTTGCGCGCAAAGGTACGTACGCAGGGCCCAAAATTATGTTATGAATATGTATATAAATATTACGATATGTTTAAAGATTTTATGTTATGATATGTGCCTCTAAAACTGATGTTGTACGAAATCTTACAACATGAGTGAATTATATGATTCTTAAGTTATTTATTTGTATTGTGAGTTATAATAGCTTGTACGTACTGGGCGTTAGCTCATTATAGTTGTGATGTAGATTCAGGTAAGAAACCAGTTGGGAGTTAGGAGCGGATGGAGCGGAACCAGCATCGTGGCTTATACAGTGCATAGTGGTGGAACCGATTTTTGAGACTTGTTTTCCGCAAACTATCATATTCGTATTTTATTTTAGGAACTTATTTTCAAACCTCAATGGAGGATTAGCATTATGAACCTAAGTATTGTAATATCGACATCTTGTCTTTTGGCTCTAAGATGTTTATTATGTTTTATGGATAATTACGAGGTCTATTTTTAATATGTTTATGAGGTATTTCTTATTATATATATATAAAGAAAAAAAAAAGTTTGACGACAAGTTTAGATACCTTTTCTTATTCCTCTTTAAAATTTTGAAAAGTTTAAGTATGAGAAGTAGCGACCAAAAAGTGGGTCGTTACATCCGACTCCTCCGAAACCAAAGAAAACTCCACAGACCTCGGAAGCCAAGGTTGCTTGAAGGACCTCAAATTTCCTTCCCCAGCTTGCAACCTAATACCATGAAGTACCAATTCCCGAACCCAAAAAAGGTCTTACAAAGGAAAGAAAAATGGCCTTAACTTTCGAACTCAAGCACCGACGAGTTCGAGAAATACTTTCCTTTAAGAACTTTAGCCATCAAACATTCCAGATGTTAAATAATATGTCATGTAAGGCGGCCCACAAGAGCTCGATTGAAAGCACTAAGGTCTTTGAAACAGAGTCCTCCATCTGACTTTGGCTTAGCAATAAGATTCCATTGTTTCCAGTGGATCTTCCGTCTATCCTCTGTACCGTCCCACCATAACCGAGCAGTGAGCATGTGGATGTTCTTGATGGTTGTCGCCGGAAGTCTAAAAAAGCTCATTATGTACGTAAGGATTGCTTGAACCACCGCTTTCACAAGCACTTCTCGGCCTCCCGCTAAGAACATTTTAGCTTAACAATCCATGAGGTGCTTTTAGAATTGAGTTTTGAGTTTACTAAAAACCGCCACCTTATTTCTTCCTACATGAACCGGGAGCCTAAGATAGGATTTAAGCTCCTCCACGACGGGGATCTGGAGTATCCGAAAAAATCGGCCTGCCGCTTCTGTAGTGACATTGCTAAAGCAACGCACCATGGATTTATCCATATTTATCATCTGTCTCAATCCTTTCTCTTAGATCACCAAGAGGGAGCTAATAGCATTGCAACATCATCATTTGCCTCACAACAAAGGAAATTATTATCCGAAAAAAGGAGGTGAGACACCGGAGGAGCCGATGTCGGCAAACGAACCCCCGCAAGAGACCCAAATGTTCTTGGCTTAGGATAAGAGCGGTGAAGCCTTCCACCCACAGAAGGAAAAGATAAAGGGACAAATGGCATCCTTGTCTAAAGCCCTTCTTTGGAGAAAAAGTCCCACCAATCCTTCTGTTAATGTCCACATAGAAAACCATCCCGGACCACATTTATCTCTCGATCTGAAGCCCATCCTCCCATCGTTGCAAAAATAAAGCCCCATTCGACTCGGTCTAATACCTTGCTCATATCAAGTTTGAGTGTCAATGCCCATTTTTTCCGTTTAGAGATATTTTTGAGGGAGTGGAGGAGTTAATCATAGGCTATCGCTGTGTTGTCCGTAATAAAGTCTTCCGGTACGAAGGCGTTTTACAGACGAGAGAGCTATTTAATTTGGTACACTACCGCTTTCTTGACAATCTTGAGGATGACGTTACACAAACTAATCGGGCGGAAGTCCGTAACCTTCTTTGGATCCTTAACTTTGGGGTTGCGAACAATGTTGTGGCGTTCCAAGGTCTCGCACTAGCTCTTCGGTTTAAGACGTCCAAGCATTCCTTACGGACTTCCGGGCCTACCATATTCTGTTTTGATTTAAGTACAACAAATTTTATATCTACAATTTAAGAAGTAACGAAACCAAGCTTGCTTGGCCAAGTGATGACTCCACCACTCTTCTTTTAAAGAGGTCATGGGTTCAAGCCCTCATGTGACTCAAAATGAGTGCCCCTTTACATTATTGAAATTTGGCCAATAGTGCCACTTATTCTTACACTGAATATATAAAAGTCATGCGAGAATGCACTGTAACCTTGATCGACAGTGAGCACCCCATTAAAAAAAAACGAGCCAATGCTCATTAGGAAAATAATCAGGTATAGTTCAGTGAATTTATCTCATTAAAATTTAACTTCTTAGAAATTAGAATATTTATTTACCGACAAACTAAATTTGGAAGGGAGAACAAAGAGAGTCGTTTAAACGGTGCGTTTTGGCTTATTTACAGTTGCGCGAGTTCATAGCCTATCTGGATGAATCGGCTGGTCGGAATCGAAGTGGTCGGAGATGTCGCCGGAGAGAAGACCGACCGAACACGCCGCTCGGAGAGGAAAACGGTTTCCGAGGAAGTGGTTTGCGCGCCTTCTCTTCCTCTTCGCCGCGGTCTTCTTGCTCCTTTGCATTTTCTTCGGCTTCAAAATGCCTTTTCATGGTAACATTCTTCCCTCACAATTTGTGTTCTATAGCTTGTTGTTCGTCTGGTGTTTCTGGTGAAATCATATCTCTGAGTTTGGTGTTAATGTTTCAAAGTAACTGAATTAAGGTTGATTTGAAATTTATGAAAATCTGGAATAGTGTGAGTACCTAGATCGGCAATGTACTTCGGGCCTCATGTATTTTTGAAAGAATCCAGGAAAGGAGCTTCTTCTTGGAGTCTTTAAGTTACGAATTTATGCGACCGGTTCATTCGATTCCTATCCTCGCGATTGGTTACGATCTTTGGCAAATGCGAGGTTCCGTTCACTTGAAAATACCGCTAAGAGAGCGAGTATATGAATTACTATAGTATCATTTGTGCTCTGCTGTTTACGTTTGCGTTGATATTCGTTGCAGATGGATTGGAACGCGGTGATTTTTTGTTTCAGGATGATCTGATAGAAGTTAGCGACGATGTAGGACAAGAAGTTACTGGTAATTTCTCGGGACCTAGAGCCGTCACACCACCATCATTGCCGACACCGCGAACGAGAAGCAAGCACCGTAGACAGCGTAAGATAGTTTGACCGCGTCATGATCATTTGATGCTCCTATTAGGAGCTGGCTTTGAGCATCTAATTATGCTCAGTTTTTTGTTTCTTTTTATGCAATTCACTCTATAATAATTTTATTTCAGATTTGCCTTGCGTTATCGAGTTCACAAACTCCGTCGATTATCTCGTTGAACCCACAGAGCCCATGAACGTGACTCGATTTGCTCTAGACTATGTTGAGCGAGAAGATACTTATACGAACAACCTATCTGAAAGGAAATTTGGAGGACACCAGACCCTCATTGAAAGAGAGAGGTCATTTCATGCCGATAGTCAAACCGTACATTGTGGCTTTGTCAAACTGCCACAAGGGTACCCAAGCACTGGTTTCGATTTAGAAGAGAATGACATGGAATACATGCGCACCTGTAAAGTTGTTGTATCTTCATGTATTTTTGGCAACTCTGACTTTTTGAGGAGGCCAACCAGTAAAAAAGTAAACGCTCTCTTTCTTTAATTTTTTTCTCAATTTCTCTTTTCGGATTGTAATCATAGATATAGGCATTTAATGGCAATCCTAATCGATTCTTACTTTGCAGATTAGTGAATACTCTAAGAAGCATGTCTGTTTTGTCATGTTTGTGGATGAACAAACTCTTTCAAAACTAGCATCTGAGGGAAGCATTCCCAACGAGAGAGGAAATGTCGGGTTATGGAGAATAGTTGTTGTGAGAAACTTACCGTACAACGATATGCGTAGAACCGGGAAGGTGCCAAAACTTTTAGCTCATAGACTATTTCCTTCTTCCAGGTAATTTACACACTATATGCTCAATAAATTTAATTATTGGTTTCGGGTCTGTGACTAATATGCCCTAAACAATTCTATAGGTATTCAATTTGGCTTGATAGCAAGATGCGACTTAATACAGATCCGATGCTTATTATTGAATATTTCTTATGGCGAACCAAGTCGGAATATGCCATTTCAAACCATTATGATCGTCATTGCGTGTGGGACGAGGTACTCCAAAATAAGCGTCTAAATAAGTACAACCACACAACAATAGACGAGCAATTCAATTTTTACCAATCCGACGGGCTTACCAAGTTTGACCCTTCGAATCAGAATAATCTTCTACCAAGTTGTGCGTGTCTTTGCATCTTGTATAACAATTGAAACTTTCGTTCGTTTCATATGAACTCAGTAGATATTCATCTTGTTTTGTTTTGCTAATTTCATTTATCATTTTCCTTTTAGATGTTCCTGAAGGATCTTTTATAATCCGTGCGCATACCCCTATGTCAAACCTCTTCTCCTGCCTTTGGTTCAATGAAGTCGACCGGTTTACCTCTCGTGATCAACTGAGTTTTGCATACACTTACTTGAAACTGAGAAGAACGAACCCGTCCAAACCATTTTACCTTAATATGTTCAAGGTACACAATATTCCTACCCGATTCTGGTGACCTTGGTTCTAGTCCAATCATTTATTGTATTAAATGACATTTTGATATTACCCGAAGTATTGATCTATCGGAGCAGGAAGGTTAAAATGGGCATCTATTTTTTATTACTCTGTCCTTTATTGTTTTTTTTTTCCTTTTAATTACGTCATTGAAGGTTATTTGTGTAATTAGGCAATAATTATAATATTTGAAGCTTGTACTTTAGGCGCCTGGGCGGCTAATTAGGGACTTGATTTTTTTAATTGTCTCATTGACTCAAGACACCATTGTAAAGCTTAGCCGTGTTCTCGAAGGAACAGTCCATTTTTTTATTCGCTGTTGAAATAACGTATCCAAAAGAGGTCACATTTGTGACTACTCGTTAGCTTATGTTTTTGTCTTGCATTTTGCATGGCATATGAAAGCATAATGCGCATTAGTTATCGTATTTATATGCTGCTTTTGGTCATAGCCTTAGAAGAGTGTTTTCATATGTTTATCCAAGCTTATCATAAGTTTCAGGAACAAATTAATGTGGATAATAAAAGAAACCATGCTCATTTTCAGGATTGCGAGCGCCGAGCAGTAACGAAGTTGTTCCAACACAGAGTATTGCCACCTCCTATAAATAGTCCGTGATCAATTATGATCCAGACCTGGTACGTCGCATTTTTCTCATCTTGTAATGCCATTTTATGGAAATAGCTTTCTACACTTCCGATCACGGAGACCTAAATATTAAAATCATGAAACATAATTAAACAACCGTAACGAAACCTAAATATTATGGTTGAATAACATATTGAAGGAAACTAGTACATGCCTTATGGCATCATTATATGGACATATCCACATGGAAAAAGAGATATCAAGAAATTGGGAAGCTTTGCTTATCTACTTGACAGAGCTTATAGATGGAGTCCGGAGCAATCTGAACGAAAAATATAGGCCAATAAGAAATTTTCAAAATATAGATTCCGGAACACTACTCGACCAAACAAGCAAAATGCCTTTCCTTTTAGAGCTACGCAAACGCTCTCAAGAAGATGTTCTGCTAGGAACTTTCAACTAACCAAATCATAACTCAACCTAACGGGAGTTCCGGATCCTGCGATCCTATCGTAAGCCAAAACTACCTAAAATACCCTTGGTCTCCACATTTGTATGTATGGGTCTAACACTTGTTTGGTATTTTATTATGCAGACATTACAACTAAGAAGGAAGCTCCAAGCTATTCCGAGATTGTTTGGCGGCCGATGGGTGGGAATGATTCAAGGTTCTCTCTCCCTAGCCCAAGCGTAGGAAATTCGAGGCTGGCGATAATTTTTTTACAGCAAGACGCGTGGTTTGTTTGAAGAAAACCGAAGGATAGGCGGGTAAATTCCACGCTTGAATTTCAACGAGTTATGAATCTTCAGCTGAAATGTTGTGTTAAGTATTATTCAAGATAAGATAGGTGTACTGTATTTCCATCCATAGAGCTTGACCGCCAAGCCATCAAGTTGTAATGTATCTGTTTATAATTATAATATCCAAGGGTTATTAGCGGCATAAGTGTGCAAGTTATTCAAAATTGGGCAACATATTCACAAGTACTTCTAAAGATAGCCTCCAAGCACATCATAATAGTTAGTTTGATGCGCAGAGTCTTGAAATTGCGTATAAAATGTATAAATCGAAAAATAAAAACTTAACAATTTTTACTTGTTTTAAGTTTCGTAGATGGCTAAAGGACGAGCCAAAATGAATACAATGTATTAACTAGAAGCTCTGAAGATACTAAAGGAGTTCCGCCGCAAATAACCATTGATATCAAGTTTAAAACCCACCAAAATTAATCAATGCGGCATAACTACCATGACTAACTGATTTAATTCTTAACTGATTTACTTACATCTATTGTTTTTCAGCTTACAGTTTTTTTTTAAATAAAAATAAAAACAATAACAAACATAATTTCGATAATCTCCCAAATAATAAAAATGCCGCTTTCCGTAACCTCTATATCTCGTAATCTAATAACAAAAACGTGATAAAAATAATAATCTTAATCCGGGTCCACATATTCAAGCAGCCAGGACCGGAGCTTCGTGCATAGCTTTGTCTGCTCCAGTTGTTGCAGGCTTCAAGGTAACTTCGTTGTTGCTCCTAGCTCGGCCCACGAACTCGCCGCGCTTCTCAAAGTCGTTTCTTCTGTATCCACCGGCACCGCGGTTTCCGTTTCCGTTGCCGTTGTAGTTTCCGCGTCCACCCCTGAAACCGTCGTTAGGGTAACCGCTCCTTCCTGACGGGTACTTCGCCCTCTCGTTGTTAGCTGCAAAGGTTCAGCCAATTCACCGAATAAACTACCTAACCTTAGATAAGTTTCAACAGAGAAAAGAGAGCCTAAAATTCCAACTGACCTCTTCTTTCTTCGATGGACAATTTCCGAGCACCGAAAACAACGGGTGATGCCTGAAGATGCAATCGCCAAGTTAGATATATGCTCCGAAAATTTCAAATAACTTGGTTCTGTAACCGTTACGTTATGGAAAAGAAGTCCAAATAATTGTAACCAAATGAGTCAGATATATCAAATATCTAGCTGATTGTGTATATCAAATCACTGAGGAAGACCGACTACCCGATCTAATGCCCAAGCAAAGCGAACGAGAAAAAATATTAGTAAAAGCCGATTATACCTCAAGTGCACTTTGCAACGAGCTCGCAGATTCAAACTCCACAAAGCCAAAACAGGTTCCTTGTTGCTGAAATCATAACGAAACAATGTCGAGTCAAAGAGAAGCAAAAGAACAGCAATTTGTAAAAGAATAAATAACGAAAACAATACCTTGTTGCTTCTAACTTGAATGCCATGGGGCTTGATGGGGCCAAATTGCTTGAAAAGCTTATCAAGTTCTTCGACGGTCGCGCTCATAGGCAGATTAGCCACAAAGATCGCATGAGCCTTGCCTGAAAATTAAAAATAATATATATTTTTTCTATTTCCGCAATTTAAACCTCCCTAGAGATCTAAAATGATTTATGATTATCAGCTCAAAAAGCCGAGGGAAGGCTTCAAAGACAGCTCCCAGTAAAATGGGGACAAAAGTCACAAAACTAGAAATTAAAAAATTAAAACGGTCTGACCTGCATGGTCATCGTTCCTTTCAGGGGCAGCATCCACCACCGCAGCGGGAACTTCGGTTGTTGGTGCTTCAGGCTTTATTTCTGCAGGTTGGCGGGGTAGAGGCTGCACAGCAGGTTTGTGCAGAGGAGCCCTCACATGAAAAGGCGCAGAGTTTTTGTTCAGTGCATTCACCTGTAAGCAAAAAGAGACCATAATTTACCATCAAAAGGTAATCAATCAAAAATATGACGAGAAAACACGAAAAAATAACTGACCACCGATGCAAAGGACTTCTTAGGAGCATCCTCTTGCACAGTAGCAACAGGTGCCTCGGTGATGATATTTTCAGCTACACTCTTGCTTGAATCAACATGGCCGTTTTCCTCGGCACAGCCGTTTTCCAGAGCCACCCCAACATTTTCAAAAACTGGTTCCTTCTCAACGCTGTCCGATTGAGCGACTTGGCTCTCAGGGAAACTAGGGTTCACTTCCACCTCAACAGATGAGCCTTCACTAGGAGCAGGCTCATCAGCAGCCGCAGAGAGCTCTACAATCAGAAGGCAAACATGAGAATTGCCAAGAACATTGAAACGGCTTTTCAGAAAATGTCAAAAATGGAATGGAAGCTATCTGTGAACATACCGACGATTGGTGTTTCCACTGGTGATTGAGAGATCTCATCAGTAGCAACATTTCCTGCTATGTCATCGATGAACCTAAAAACGTCGTTCAAGACATAGTAGCCTTTGGTCACCTTATCTTGAATTTGAGGGGCCAGAAAGAAAGTCTGAGAAAATTTTCTCCTCTCATTTTTTCCAGTCAAACAACCAGTCACCATAATTATCACTCCATCATTGTGGGAAAACTGAGCATCGACGGTCAGAATTTGAGTGTGATGGTCATTGTACTTCAAAGAGCGTACTAAATCATCAATTGCCTGATCCAAAGAAACACATACTTGTCATTTCCAAATGAGCTCTCGGTTTTTAGATCTGAAAAAATAGCTTGATCTTTGAAGACTTAAGATGATAAGGGAAATATCAATTGTGCTTGGCTCTCATTTGAAAACGAAATTTTCCCCACCCGGAAAAACTATTGAGAACCCTATTAGACAACATACTTTAGTTTTACGAAATATCAAAACATGCATGATAACAGAAAATTACTAAATGATAGATTCGAACTCGTCCAACAAACAACAATAAAAATTCATCTAATCGAGTAACAAGAAGCAGTTATTTTCAAACCAATTCTATAGATATCGAGTAATTAACAAACATAACCAAGCAGGCATAGGATAAACATGACCACATAATGTACCGTAATAACACTAATGAATAACCTAAAAACAAGCTCAATCTAAAAGCAGAGACGTATTTTGTTTTTTAACGTGAAACAGACATAATGTAGGCAAACTGGCAAAACATGGAACATATGTAAAAAATGCTTATCAAAGATGTTCAAAAAGCTTCCAAGAGCTATGGTGAATTCACGGGGACGGAAGCACATACTTGCACGGTTGCTGCTGTAGTCATCAGACCAGTAGGCCCGGGGCGACTTAGCACGCTGGAGTCAACGTAAAATTTGTGGACCTCATCGGGAGCTTTATGAATAGAAAGATAGTACTGTTGAATAAAAAGATTTGCCACCACCTGGGCGGGATGGAGCTCCACATCCTCGGCTTGGTCAGTCATCCCTGATTCAAACAAGCACGTCAAACCTTTTGTAGCCCGTTTACCGCTTTTTTATTTATCTATTTTACGATGGTAAAAATCATCGTTGACACTCGTAAGTCGAAACAACAACAATCGGATGTATGCCCATCCAATTGCAAAACATTTTTCTTCCACTTACGTAGGGTGATAAACGAAACAGTTGTTACCAGATTGTTTTTCATTTTTGAAGAATTGAAAAGAATAAACAAACACAGATAAGAACAACAAAAAACCGGGTGAAGAAGGGATTTGAAAAAATATAGCAGAGCTTAAACCCTCTTAATTAAGCGATAAAAAAATCCGATTCTAGAGAATCTATTAGAATGACTGTGGTTGTTTAGGAACCAGGAAATCAGACTTTGATCAACAGCTTCTGTAGAATCAATGCGAGAGATTGGAAGTACTAAGAATGAATTATTCCTCAAACCCCAAACCCTAATTCCCCATATGTCACAGTGTATCAATCTTTAACCTTTCAAAGATTAATACACTCTCATACTGAATATATATATATATATGAATAATAAAACCCCTTGCACTAGGACATGATTCAACAGGATTTTTTCACAAATCAACGATCATTCAGCATGAAACCAAAATACTAATGAACATACTATCTCGAGAAGGAAAAGAATCGATTTTCGGATCCAAAAATACATTTTGAACAGGACAGAGATCAAGGGTTCTGGAACAAGGATCACCAAAAATAAAATAAAAATCTCAAATGAAATATATAAGCTTGATTACGATTACCTGTTTGGGAGAAGATTCGGAAACCGAGAGAAGGAAGAGTGTTACGAGAAATGTGGCGACTGTGAGTGAGACCCAAAGAGAGCTCCTTTGACGAGTTTATAAATGATCCATTTTTAGGTGTTCACGAAATGCAATGGGTTCAATTCCCCGGGTCGGGTTGTTTAACACTCGTCTTTAACTTTTAATTAAGGCTTATTATTGCAAAAGTATTTAAGTTGTTCGAAAATAAGACCGTATATATAAAGCTAATTTGAAAAACTGTGGCAAAAGGACTAAAGTTCGTCTTTTTTAGTGAAGCAGTAGACTTCATCCATTTTACTTTATCTTATTTTACTATTTCCTTGAATAATGGCGTCAACAACGCAAATCGCAATGCTATTGAGGAGATTAGTCTTGTTAATACAGTAAAAAAACACATCCGGTACTTTATTTTACGAATCCGGAAAAAACCATGTGCCATAAATTTATGGTTCCGGTTTTATCCGGAACCATCATTTATGGTTCCAGTTTTTATCCGGATAGTGGAATCCGGTTCCGTTTCGTTATTGTTTTTTATTATTTTTTTAAGAGCAACCATCAGATAAAAAATATCAACGATTGATATTGAAAAGAAAAGAAAACGGAATCCGGATTTTTCGAAAATCCAGAACATTCAGAACCAGAACTATCTGGTTCTGGAAAATTTCAGAACCAAAAAGTTATAGTTCTTGATTTTTTTTTATTTTTACCGGAATCCCGAGTTTCTGGTAGTGTATTTACAGGACTAGAAGAGATACACTGGGAATTTAAGAGAGAAACTGAGAAGAAAAATAAAATTTTGCGTTATTGATGTTTAGAGAATTTGTGTTTTCATACAATTTATACATATATATATATATATTCGTAGGTTTGATTGTTTTAGTTCATTTGTTTGATTTGCGTTGACATCATCACTAATAAAATAGTAAAAAAATTAATGAAAAATGAATGGAGTGTATCGATTTACCAAAAAAGTAAACTTAGATATTTTTGCCATTTTTTTTTAAGTTAGTTCTGTGTCACTCTATTTATTTTTGAACGACTTTGGTATTTTTACTAATAAACCCTTTAATTAACTAATAACTTATCAATAAATTTTTCAAAGGCATAGTTAGGTGGAAAAAAATATAAGGGTTAATGACAGCGAAAATACTCAAAGTTTGGTCAAAGAACCCCTCGTGTATTTAAAGTTTAAAAGTGGTGGTAAAAATATCCAAAGTTGCATTTGAGGATTTGACCACTTCATTCTCGTAACACCGTTAAGTTTGGCCATGCGGATAAATCTGCTTTGTTAAGTGTAATCATTAGGGTTATAATTAGTTGTATTAAATAGTATTAATTAGGGGATTAATTCGTTGTTTTGTCGTAAACGAGGTTGATGTGAGCTTGTCCACGTGGCAAAAATTGTTACGTCAGCAACCCACGTTTGTTTACGTGACCAGAGTTAACGAGTAAGTTAATGGAGTTATGAGAATAGAGTGGTCAATTCTTCAAATGCGATTTTAGGTATTTTTACCATCATTTTTAAACTTTAGATAAACGAAGGATGCTTTGATCATTTAACTTTGGATATTTTAGCCGCTATTAACCAATATAAATTAAAATCGGAAATTTGAATGCCACTCGCTATAGTGTGGAAAAAACTTCAAAATTGGCAATCATTCAAAACCTTATGCCGAGCAAAAAAATAAAATAAATTTAAGAAATTTCAGCTCCCGGTGAGGATCGAACTCACGACCTTTCGCTTACGAAGCGAACGCACTACCACTATGCTACGGAAGCCGTTGTGACCATACGATTTTACAATTATATTTTGTTTTCTGTTATTCGTGGTGTTCTGGTTTCGGTCTACAATGGCGAAGCAAGTCTCGCTACTCAGTTCGCTCGAAGCCTCGAACCATCGGAGAGACAGAGAATATGTGTGGAATCGCTTTGATCATTTCTGGAGTTCGCTTCGAACTGTCGTCCCTCGCCAATGGCGATTCAGAGCAGGTTCATTTTCCAGCTGATTCTGCCATTCCTTGACTTCATTTCATGGCCGAAGATCTCAACAAAAGCTAACTTCTTTGTTAATTTTGGCAGAAGTTCCTGTTCGATCTCGACGACCTCGCAGCCGCCTTACGCAGAAGAGGTCCCGATAGCTTGGGCACCAAGAAACTTCGTCTGCGAGCAGCGATTTCTCGCTCTTCTGGAGAGCGAGAAATCGAGACGTTTGTTGAAGAAGGCGAGACACTTCGGGAGTGCTGGAGCGTCGGTGAGGAAGATGGTCGAACAAGCGAGCTGCGTAGTTGCGCGGCGGAGTTTCGCTTCGTCGGTGCGACTTTGCAGCTCCGAGGAACACACCCCATCGTTCAGCCTTTGGTGGATGCGTCAATGAACATTCTCATTTACAATGGTGTGTGCACACTCGCTATATAGCTTGTTCTCCATTTGTGAAATTTTGATTGCTTTTCTCTGTTTCAAAGGCGAGATATTCGGGGGAATACACGTTGGTTGCGACGAGAACGACGCTGAAATTCTCATGAGAGAGTTGGAAGGGTGCTCTTCTTGTTGCAATGAAGGAAGTGGGAAAGCTTCAGTCGTGGAGATTCTGTCGAGAATTAGAGGACCTTGGGCTTTTGTCTATTGGCAGGTGTGGTAAGTTTCTGCTGTTTGATTTGAGTGCGAGTAAAGATTTCGCGTTTTTGATTACTGAATTGTCCCTCGTTGATTTGACGTATAGAATAGTTCGAGAACTCTGTGGTTTGGTCGGGACGCGTTTGGCAGGCGGAGCCTGCTCGTTCATTGGCCGACGCAGGAGGACTCTCGGTTTCTGCTTTCTTCTGTGTCGCCCATTTCCCCCGTTCCTGGTATACATTACTTATGTAATTAAGGTTATGAATGCGACACATTTTCCGTTTGTCAACATTGTTTCATCGTTCTGTTATGGAATCTTTTATCTATCTACTGTCTTTCATAGATGTAGGAATTTACTTATCTTATTCTATGAAGTGAGTCATTTTTTTTGCATTTTCGTTTCGTGTTTATAATGAAATATTGCTGTTTGTGCTATGTTAATTGTATGATTATTCTCTTTCGGCACTAGAGTTGCTATTTACTGTTATCAATCCTTAGCTCTTTGTGTTTTATCTTTTATTTTTTTAATGATTAATATAATTTTACTGCAGCTTTAGAAGCGGAACATGAAAGTACGAGCCATGGATATTGGGAAGAACTTCCATGTGGCATCTACGGCATGACTATCGATGCGTCAAATACTGATGGATCTCTGGTTTCCCAAGTAAGAAAGCATGAATGGAGTAATGTAATGCTCAATGAGCTTATCAAGTGGGAGAGAACTTCTGTTGAACCCAAACCGGAAGAGCTTCATATTTCCCGTTGTAAGACTCTTATGGTGCAACAACGTCTGCAATCAACAAACTCAGATGTATTATCGTCCGAGTCAGGTTAGAAGTATTACTGTGCCATGCTGTGGAAATAAGCACCTCTTGGTAGAAAATTTACGTGCAGAAGTATTAATATTTTAGAATGGGTTACTTTAACTTTAGCTTTTCTTATTTCCGGATCTAACTGTTGGTTGTTACTTCGTTAATTCAGCGTTGGTGATTGTGGAAACTCTGCTGATTGCTCTAAGGAAATCTGTTAGGCAACGTTCTTCACTGAATACAATCTTCCAGGTTTAAAATCACTTTATACTTATAGATTGTTGTCATTTTCTGTAAGGCTGTAAAATTCTGTTTGAGAATACACGATTAAATGTGTTCTTTCGCGTGAAAGTAAAGATACGTACATTTTTCTTTGGAGAAAAAATAAGAGAGCAAATAGACGAACATAAACTAGTTTTTTCTTGGCGATAATTAGTTTTTAACACCCTTGCTTTCTTTTATGCTTCATGTGCTTGCACTATCTGGACGCTGCTGAATTACAAGAAGATGCTTATGCTGTCTAAAAATGTTATCAATCTTCGTTAGCACGGGCTTCTTATGTTCTTATTGATTTTTCCGCACTTTCTTTTATGCTTCATGTGCTTGCACTATCTGGACGCTGCTGAATTATAAAGATGCTTATGCTGTCTAAAAATGTTATCAATCTTCGTTAGCACGGGCTTCTTATTTTTTTATTGATTTTTCTGCTGATAAAAATCATAGGCAGATATGAGTGGTGTAGAGAATGAATTGAGTCCTGTGGCAGTTCTTTTTTCGGGGGGCTTAGATTCAATGATTCTTGCTGCATTGTTGAATGAGTGCCTAGATCCCAGATGTAAGTATCCTGTTTAATTTACAGTTCTACCCTTGTTCCTACTTCTTACTATGTTTTGTTGCTGGACTGACTCTAGTTAAATTTATTTTATCAGATGAGATCGATTTACTTAATGTGAGTTTCGATGGCCAGAGTGCTCCGGATCGGATCTCTGCTAAGGCTGGAATAAAGGAACTGAAGAGAGTTGCACCGTCAAGAAAGTATGAACCGGAAAATACAGTAATTTAATGTTCTTGCATGCATCAATGATTTTTGAACTATTTCTGTTAGTAGTTTAGTACATGAGTATGATCATAGGGGAGATTTTAATATCTTGAACTTGGTTTTTGTGATTGTGCGTTCTCCAATTGGTATCCAGTCTTGCTTAATCAATAAGTGTTCCTCACATAGTGAAACTGGAAATTCAGATGGAAACTTGTCGAGATTGATTCTGATTTGTCGTCGTTGACCGTCGAAACGAAGCATGTCAAGTCTCTCATAAGTCCTGCAAACACCTACATGGTACGTGTCATCTTGCCAATCATGCATGACTATCATCGCATTCCTACTTTTTATCTTCTTTGGTATAATGTTTGGAGTAAGAATAACACAGGTGGAAGAACAAATTTTCATTTTCTGATGTTGCAGGACCTAAATATAGGAATAGCCTTATGGCTTGCCGCTGGAGGTGAAGGGTGGGTACGTGAGGGACAAGCACAAGGCCTTTCGAGTGATGAGGATCAGCCACGTGTCAGATACAAGTCAAAGGCTAGGATTCTTCTTGTTGGTTCGGGTGCTGATGAGCAATGCGCTGGCTATGGAAGGCACAGAACCAAATTTAGAAATACAAGGTAGGCGATAAAAGCATATTCTTACTCATCTTAACTTCATCATTTTAAAATCATAGTATGTCTGCGCGAGCTGTGTTTCTTTTGTGTAACGTTGATATCAGTTTTATTATTAGATTTTACATATATGAATGTTCTAAAATCACTCTTTGTCTCTGTCTGAGCTATACTTCTTATAGTAAAACTTTCTTGATATCCTTTCATGATTTTATTTAGCATAGAAATGTTGCAAAAACTTAATACGTCCGTTTTACTCTAAATGAATTATATTATAATAATAATAAAAAGTGTATCTAAAATTACAAATAAAAGTACAAACAAGACCAGATAGAAGTTGATAGTTGTGATAAAAGTCTAATCTTCATCGATAGACGCAGTCATTAGGTCCCAGCCATGTGGCGAATAGAATTCTGTAAATAAATCGTTAATAACAGAATAGAAAAATAGCTTTTGTTGTCACTTATAATAATTCTTGAAGATAGGAGTGATATAAAAAAGAAAAAAATCTTCATTTCGCTCGAGTTATTCTTACTCTATTAGAGAAACATGAATTTTTTTCCAATAACACTAAATAACCCACATTAATATTATTAATTTTTATATTTGGGCCTTACATTGGAGGGATATTAATCAGTTGGCTTGGTCTCCATGAAGAAATGAAGTTGGATATGCAGAGAATTTGGAAAAGGAACCTTGGGAGAGACGATAGATGCATTGCCGATAATGGAAAGGAGGTATACAGCTACTCGATCAATAATGCTCGTCGTCCCCTTGATTTTGTTTTAAGCTCTGACCAAATGGTGTTATTCAGGCAAGATTTCCGTTCTTGGATGAAGACGTCATAAAAGTTTTGCTTGATCTTCCTCTATGGGAAGTTGCCGATCTCGATCAACCTAGTGGAGTAGGTGACAAGAAAATTTTAAGAGAGGTAAGTTTTTTCGCTACTAATAGACTTCATTTCGGGTTACTGCTACGCCATATGCTTAACGGAAAATAAGTATTGAATGATTCATCAGATCACAACCTAGTGTATAGCTGATGTTCAATGAAGTAAACTGAATTAGAGTAATGGAAAAATCATAGAACGAACCGTTCTATAGGGTACATGCCATATTATCCTTCTAATAATAATAATAATTTTAAAAAATATAGCCCAAGTTCCTTGGAATTTATCGAGTTAAATGTTTGATTTTGCAGTGCTGTGTTACAATTCTGGGTCACTGGTATCGGGTTCATGATTAACCTAAAATTCTAGAGATAAATATGTTGAGTTCATGACTAAGTCATGACTAAATCACTTTGAGGATATAGAAATCCTAGGGGCAAGAAAGTCGTATAGGGATCAAATCTAAAACAAAATTACCGAACACTGAAACATGATTAAGTAATTTAAATACGGTTTTTGAATTACTGGTCTATGACGATTCTTAAAGGTTGCGCAAATGCTTGGTCTATTTGAAGCTGCGTCTTTGCCCAAAAGAGCTATACAGGTGACAAATTCCTCAACGTTCATGTGCTGTTTTCGATCAGATTGTGTTTTTTTTTTTTTTTTCTATTAAGCATAAAGTGATTCAGTTTGCTTTTCCACTATAGTTTGGCTCGAGAATCGCTCAGGAATCCAACCGAAAAATTTTCGGAAGTAACCGCGCGGCCAATCAAGCATCCGCAGGAAGTGTAGTGATTCGATGATACGTTCAATTTGCTCAAGATTATATTTGCCTATTCTCTCAGAGCCAATGCTTCTCAACGGCTATAATATCATCATAGTATAATAGAAACCATTCATAATTGTAGTTTTTATAATTAGAAATATTTCGTTTACGTGTGCAAGTTCCATGAACACCCCCTTCAATTCAAGATAGCTATTTACTTTATTTTGGTTATAAACAATATTAAAAAAATTGCACAATCAATGAAATTCAGTCAGGTTGGATGTCAGAAGAAGGAAAAAGATCGATGTGTTTTTTTTCTTCCACCAAGAATGTAAAATTTGACTTAATTATTTTTAGCTGCTGCTTAGAATTGTTCATATGAAATTCAATAAAAATTGATGTGCCTGCAGCTATTAAAAGTTTTATGGGGGCAAATGCACTGAAAAATTAGCTCAGCCAAGTCATTGCACCCAAGCTCAAAGTTTAAGAAGCACCCAAATACTCAAAAGATTCTTGAGTATGAGGAAAGCTAGAAATTTAATTTTCCCTAAAAAAAAAAATCTAGGTGGCCTAAATATAACCAGAAAAGTTTATTTGTCTCTGTGTTGGAAAATCGGGTCACCAATTTTTGTCTCGTTTTCTGTTTCGGTTTTAATTATTTTTTTTTTCAAACTGGAACAGGCATATAATTCTCGATTTTTGTAGAGACTAAACTTGGGACTTAATTCGAAACTAAATTCTAGATAAAATCCGATGAAGAAAAATACAAAATATTATGTCCAAGCTACCAATACATATACCTAATCTAAATATAAAACACGGGCATTGTAGCGTAATAGCCAAATTAAAAATTGATATTTACTAAATAGTCAACTTTTAGTTTATATTTAAGCATAGCCAATTAATCATGTTAATAACTATACAATGACTTATATAGCCTTAATTATCACATTTATACATTCTGATTTTAGTATCTAATTATTATTAACGAGATTCCTCTCCACCAATAAATTCTAATTTTAATATTAATATTAAATATGAAAATTAGATTTGAAATTGAAAATCCCATAGTGTATTAACTGTTAATTCTAGGCCTGCACATAAAACCCACAAATGCGGGTTTTTAACCGATACTGAACCGAATCCGGTTAAAAAAAAAACGAATCCGAATTAAAATCGGGTTAAACCAAATCCAAATTAAAAAAAAAAAAAGTTTCGGGTTTGAGTTATAAAACCCGAAACCCGGTTAGTAGGTTACTAAAACCCGGAATTTTAAATAACTATTTATAAATATTTCATTTATTTTTATAATGTTCATAAACTAACATTGATACTACATCTATGGGTACAAAGTTTGGATTGGTGTATTTAAGATTAGGTAATATTATGTATTAATGGCTTTATAATTGTTTTTACTTCAAATAAAAAAAAAGTGGGTTAAAACCGGGTTCGGGTTTAAAATTCGGGTTTTCAAATAAAAACCGCGTAATTAGCCGAACTCGGATTTCCGGGTTTTGTCTTTAAAAAATCGGGTTCGGGTTTGAAAAGTCTAAACCCGGAAATCCGGGTTCAGGTTTCGCGTAATGAAAAAAACCGAATTTTATACACGGTTTCAGCCCTAGTTAATTCGTTAGAATTTTAATTCCATCGTGTATTAACCGTTAATTCGTTAGAATTTTAATCGTATAAAGAAAAGATAATTAAAAGGGTATAATAGGAATAAAAATTGATATTAAAATGTCACCTCATAGTAGGAGGCTCGTACATATTGACTATTTACAAAGATAAAATAAAGGTTGATTATTTTACTAGTCAGTACGTTTCTATTTTGCTATTGGTAGTAATTACGCAAAACAAAATCCAAAATACTAAACTAAAATACCGGTATTTGCGAAGAAGAAGAATCGGCGATGGGGACAGAGGGACAAAATGAAAGTGTAGAGAAAATGGAAGAGTAAAGATGGCTTAAAATTAAAAGAGAAATCCAAAATATAAATTAAAAAATGAGAAATGAGAAAATTACGCTAAAAGCGATTATAAAGTATAAAATCACTAAAAATTACATATGCTAAAAACTAAAAAACTAAATGTATTTTAAAAAATTAGAACCGGGAAAAAACCGAGATATATAAGGTTTTGTCCCGGATATTTGAGACCGGTCTTTTGGGCTTCACGGGGATAGAGGATGGGGAAGGCGACGAACTCGCAGAGAGATCACTTGAGATCTATGACATTGCTAGCTATGGCTTCTACGGCTCAGAATAGCTTGCTGTGTGAGTTAGCGGTAAAGCAGCCAGTGCTCTACGTACCGCCACCAGATCTAGAAGCCTGATATGAAATCCTCTACGTACACCAAGCTCATCACCGGAGCCGAGCTCGAGGAATTGTGCATGGAAGCAGGAATTGTTGCTCCTAGGGAAGACATATTAGTTAGCATTGCAGGGAATCTTTGGAGCCTCGAAGCAGATTCCGCTCCGCACTTGTCCATCGCGAAGGGCCCGCTGCCAGGGATATCCTCAGATAGGATTGAACTGAAACATCGTTAGACAAAACCCGGCGAGACAAACCGAGAACCAACATGTTGCGCCTAATGTCGCCGATGGCCGTTGGCATCATGGGCCTTTTAGCAGTGGCTATCTTCAAATATTTTGTCATGCACACAGATCAAACCCCTCTAGAATAAGTAACTAACGGATGAGCTGTTGATATTTGTTAAATAGTCAACTTTTGATTTATATTAAAACATAGCCAATTAACTATATCAATGATTATAAAATGAATTATATATCCTTGATTATCACATTTATACACTATGATTTTAATATCCAATTATAATTAACGAAATACCTTTCTGGTAATAAATTCGAATTTTAATATTAATAGTTAATACATCTATAAAGTGTTAATACTTGCTTATGTACAGTCATAAACTGTTAATACTTATTTATATACATATATAAACTGGTAATACAACTCGATTTAAATTATCAAACATATTTTTTAAAGATTATGTATTTATTTATAAAATACTTTCCATGTTAATAGGCCTTCTTTGTTAACCTATAACTGATAATACTTGTTTATATACATTCATAAACTGTTAATACTTGTTTATATACATATATAACTGGTAATACAACTGGATTTAAATTATCAAACGTATTTTCTAAAGATTATTTATTTATATACAAAAATACTTTCCATGTTAATAGGCATTCTCATGTTTAATATTTTTTTTAAAAATATCAAAATAAATATCAAAGTAATTAGAAATTTTATATGTGGCTAAAATTAAGGATATTTCCTATTTAATTTTTGAAAAATTAAATCGAGGTATTCCACGATTCATGGAGCAATTTTTTAACGCATATTTTTGGTATATTAACCGTTAATTCATTTTAGTTTACAAAAAAATTCCATGTTAATAGGCATTAGCACGTTTAATATTTAAAAAAAACAATACTAATATCAAAGTAGTTACAAATTTTATACGTAGCTAAAATTAAGGATATTCCCTATTTAATTTTTGAAAATAAAATCGAGATATTCCAGGGAGCAATTTTTTAAACGCATATTTTGGGTATATTAATCGTTAATACATTAGAAATTTAATCGTATAAAGGAAAATAATTAAAAGGGTATAATAGAAAGAAAAAAAAACTGATATTAAAATGCCACCTCATACTTATTAGCTATCTCAGAAATATAAAGTAAATGTTGACTATTTTGCTAATCAAACGTTTCTAATTAGGTATTTGGAGCAATTTCTCTATATTTTAATTATCTATGAGATTTCTGTAGTTTTTTTTTTCTCAAGCCTCTAAATGACGAATATATTGTTCTTGGTTATCTGCGGATTGTCCCGACCATTGACAGAAACCCGTGGTAGTCATGGAGAAATTGTACCGCAATCTCTCGAAGGAGCAATTTTCCAAAATGAAATAGAATTTTGTCGCAAAAAATATGGAGAAAATGACTAGTAACCAACAATTTCAAGCTTTCGATAAGTTATCGATGTCTTTTCTTTTGGCCATAAAACAACAATGATACGTCACTTTTCGACTACATTCCGGTAAAAGGAAGCCATCATTTCTATATTTACAAAAAAATAATAAGGGTTAATTGCGGCAATAATGCATAACTTTTGGTCAAGAGGGGTTTTAGGTCCCCAACCTTTCAAAGTGTGGGCAAAAATACACAACGTTTGTTGAATGTAAAATACGTTGGTCCTTCCGTTAGGGATGTTAACTTCTTCTGACGTGACATCGTTAAACTGCTAAATGGATTGCAAATTTGTAATATTAATTACATAACCTAATTAATAAGAATAAATTTAAATATTTTAATTATGATTCAAAAATAAATTAAAGCTTTAAATTAACGAGCAATACTTATTTAACGCGTAGTTCTTATTTTTGAACTCGTGCTTCAATATTATTCACATCTTTACTATGTCATTTTTTTAAATTACAATTGTTTTCAATAATCGGTCGTTTTTTCAAAATTCTAGTCGTTTCTGATAAACCGTTGTTATGTAATCTTTGCAATTTTGTCGTCTTTAATAATCCGTCGTTTTTCAAAAAATTTACTCATGTTCAAATGAAGAGCCTGTTAGATTTTTAGGGGGAGTAAAACTTATTTATTTAATTTAAAAGTATTAATTTTTTTTGAATCATAATTAAAATACGATTTAATTTGTTCTTATTAATTAAATTATACAATTAATATTACAAGTTGGCGGTCCATTTGGCAGTTTAACGATGCCACATCAGCAGAATTTAACATCCCTAACGGAAGGACCAACGGATTTTACATTTAACAAAGGTTGTGTATTTTTGCCCACACTTTGAAAGGTTGGGAACCTAAAACCCCTCTTGACCAAAGGTTGTGCATTATTGCCGCTATTAACCCAAATAATAATGATATCTATAATAGTGGCACATCCAAGGTGTAAAATTTCGCTAAAATCGGTCGATATTTCGACCGATTTTCGTTTTTCGGAGGTATGCGAAACGAAATCCCTGTCGTTTCGCTGGATTTTTACCATTTTTCACATTTTTCGCATGGGCAAGTGGATGGAATTTTGTTTTTCGCTTTTGTGTGTAAAATGTGCGAAAAATGGATGGAATTTCGCTAAAAGTTAAACTTTTAGTAGATTTTGACAAAAATACCAATTAAATTTTCGGCAAAAATAATTATACTTGCACAAGAGCTAATATCACACATTCACACTTAACATACACTTCACCTAATAATTTAACTTAATATTATACACTTCAAATAATATTATACAAATATACATATTAACTTCACCTAACATACATATACACTTAATATATATATATATATATATTCATTCATTTAATATTATACACTTCAACTAATATTAAATTTGTTAACATACACATATACAATTAACATGCATATTCACTTAATATTACACACTTAACATACATATCCACTTCACATAATAATTTGACTTAATATTATACACTTCAACTAATAAAGTGACTTAACATTATACATTTCACCTACATATTTAAGTTACAAATGTATTGTGTTGTATACAATTATGTCTTGTATTTATTAAATATGTAGTTTTGAACCTATATAAATATCTTGCTTAAATACTCAAATATTTTTTACAAAATATCCATCGAAAACCCAATCGGCATGTGGTATGCCCATGCGGTATATGCGGTATATGCGGCATGCCCTTTTTTTACCATTTGCCCATCGACATACCCATCGGCAAGCGATATATCTGTAAAACAAAAAATGCGAAACGAAATCGGCAAGCGGCATTTTAAACCTTGGGCACATCTACGTAATATTCTTATTTTTAGTGACATAAATACAATTTTTATTTATTTATTTAGAATTTATGCAACTATGAACCCAAGTAATTGTAGAGGAATTAATTACAAATCTCAATAATTTATCACATTTTGTATTATTATTATGAAGGGCTTTTCGTCACAACGTCACTTTAAATTTAACATTAAAGATGCATCTTTTTTAATTAAAAAGTCGACACTTTTTATCATTTATAATTATTTTGTTTTGGACTAAAAATCTCACATATTACTTCTTCTTCTTCATCGACCTCCTCGCCGTCTTCCGACCATCGCGACTCCCAGGTGCTCTCTCCCTCTCTCTCTCCCCCGCTCCTAGACGAGTCTCGTTCCTGGGTTCTTGTTTTCATTCTCACTGCTTTCTGGGGTTTTTTTTTTTTTTTTTTCATGAAGCAATCGTAAACTATATATAAGAGAAATGGCTGGCAAAAGATTGTTGATTTAGAGCATATTAGGTTGATTATTTCGAGTTTGTTTGTGGTATAATAGAATCAAATATTTACATATTTTTATCATGAATCAGATGTTGTTTTTAGCACTTCAAGTGTTTGTATATTTGCTAAAGAGATGAATGAAGTGCAGAGCATAATATTTTTTCATGACTTCATTAGTTTGGTGTTTTTAGGACTTGACTCCGTTTATTCTATCATGTTATAATTTGTCTTTTGATAATGTATTATGGTTGATATTTTAATTCACAATCTTATTATAATTGATCAGATTATAGATTTAAATAATCAATTAAATAATTTTCTTACTATTATTCGTTAATTGTAGGAGATGACGAGCAGTGGCTGCAGTACCGCTAACTCGGGCAGTAAGCCGTTCCGAGCCGAAGAAGCCGTAGCGGGCAATGCCGCGGCTCTCCAGTCTCTGCGCGAGCTCATCACCTTGCCCATCCTCTATCACCGTGAAGCCAAAAAGATCGGTCTCAAAGTACGCACTACTCTGTTTCATCAATGTATCTCTTTCAACCGCTTTTATATATTTCTACTAATTTGATCTCTTTTTTTCTTATTCTTTTTATTTTTTCCATTCGCATTTCAGTTTCCTCGTGGTTTGCTACTCTACGGTCCTCCAGGCACCGGAAAGGTTCTTCGAGATATAGATATATGCATATATACTTCATATTCTGTTTCCGAAGCTTTTAATATACTGGATATTTATTTGGAAATTTTACGGACAGACAAGCTTGGTTCGTGCTGTCGTTGAGGAGACCGGTGCACATTTAATTGTTATTAGGTATGTTAACGTACGTTATTATCTCAAGTTGGATTTGGGTTTTGTGCGTTAATTTCGTTTCTCCATTGTTGTCTTTTTCGCTCTGTTGATCTGGTTTCATTTTGTTTTGTTCGTGATCTCGTCAGTCCACACTCAGTTCACAAATCTTATGTTGGGGAAAGTGAAAAGTTTCTGCGGGAAGCTTTCGCTAAAGCCAAGTCCCACGCCGCCAAGTCTGGGAAGCCATCGGTTGTGTTTATAGACGAAATAGACACCCTTTGCCCTCGTCGTGATTCGAGGTTGTTCATTTTTCTGTTGCAATGTCTATTATGAAGTATGTTTTCGCTCTGATAACGAGAAAAAGCAATTAAATTCATCTCTTAGTTTGAAGAATGGTTTTTCAAAACTCTAATGCAGAAGGGAGCAAAATGTTCGTGTCGCTTCTCAGCTGTTTACACTGATGGATGCAAACAAGTCCAGGGTGCCACAAGTAGTTGTCGTGGCATCGACTAACAGGTAACTTTTATCATATTCTTTTACTTGGAATGTTCACTTATGGGAATAGTCTAGAGTTTAGAAGTTTTTGGGATGGCTTTCTAATCTCTGTCTCACTTGTAGCGATTAGCGCCCACCAATTGTATTGTGATTTTTTTTTGAAGCGTTCTTCTTTAGATTGTTTTTATCTGAAGAGCGTTATGGATTTGAGTTTGTATCATTAACATCTGGGTTTTTATGTCTTAAGAGTGGACGTCTTAGACCCTGCATTGAGACGATATGGCCGTTTTGATACTGAAATTGAAGTAACAACACCGAATGAAGAGGACCGCTTTCAAATTCTCAAGGTGATCCATTCTTTCGTAGCAAAGACGGCCTCACTTACTTGATACGTATAATGAGTGATTCTTTCAAACTGGTTTTGTTCTTATCTAAGCTAATTTGTTTATCTGAGTTCTAACGTAAGTGTATCACGATTATTGTCCAGCTATACACAAAAAAGATTCCTATGGATCCCATTGCTGACTTAAAAGCAGTAGCAGTGTCTTGTAATGGATATGTAGGAGCTGATCTGGAAGCTTTATGTCTAGAAGCTACGATGTCTTCCAGCATAAGGTCTTCTGAACTAAATGGAGATTCCGATACGTTTTCTGTGACAATGGAAGACTGGAAGCAAGCAATGTCTGTGGTAGGTCCAAGCATAACAAGAGGTGTTACTGTCGAAGTCCCGAAGGTGACTTGGGAAGATATTGGAGGGCTTAAGGATTTGAAGGTATATAGTTACATTATTCGTCATTAGTCACATTTCAATTATGCTTACTTAAGTTATTTAATTATGTATGATAATTTTACTATATTGTCTTATTACTTAATTATGGTTTAGGGTTTGGGTAATTATGCTTTTAGAGTTTGCATTCGGCCCATTTAGATATAATGTTTGGTCCATTTTAGTGACCCTAAATGAGTAAGAACGCATTTGATAATTATACAGTAAATCTGTTGTTAAATTAGCTTAAAATACTATCTTAATGTTAATAGGATTCTTTCAGTTCTAGACTCGTAATGAGATCCTCAACGTGAGGCAACAACACACCGACATATAAGCGCGCGCGCACACACACACACACCATATATTTTTTTCTGTATAAAATTAATGTGAAGTCATTTCCCACATGAACAGAAAACACTCCAGCAAGCTGTTGAGTGGCCTATCAAACATTCGGAGTCTTTTAAAAGATTGGGAATATCTCCGGTGCGTGGGGTTCTTCTTCACGGTCCTCCAGGATGCTCAAAAACCACTCTTGCAAAAGCCGCAGCCAATGCTTCTCAAGCTTCTTTCTTTTCATTGAGGTTTGAGTCGCTTTCATTTTCTTTAAGAAAGCTGGCATCAACCTTGTTAACTTTCTTTTTTTTTTAATCTGAGATGCTGCAAATTTCTCGAACTGATTTTTTTCATGGAAAATGACTGGTTCGTGACATCAGTGGTGCAGAATTATATTCAATGTATGTGGGAGATGGTGAAGCTTTGCTTCGCAATACGTTTCGGAGGGCTCGCCTCGCCGCGCCAAGTATTATATTCTTTGATGAGGCTGATGTTGTCGGTGGAGAACGGTTAGTATATTATGACTTTTGATATGATAATTCATTGCTTTTTCATATAGTTTCCGATGTACTTCGAAATCAGCAAAACTGACCTGGATATCTAGAGATAGTTTGAAAAGCTGAAACTTTTGTGTCACGTTTGGACCGTTACTTGCTAGGTATTCTAATTAATAGAAACACATGATGTAAAAAAATACTCATGCCGTTTAAATGACAGGTCCAAGTGAAAATGCAATTGACGATTGCCATGATTTTATTTTATTTCAAATTTATGTATTAGTAAAAACAGATCATGCTGGACCAGGAAATCTTGTAAATTATTAGGAAATCTTGTAAACTATTTTTTGAGGATTGCTATGGAAGGATGTTTCGTTTGGTATTACATGTTACGACGTTTAGATTTTGTTTATGCATGTCCTACGCATTACTGAAACAAAAAAAGTTATGTTTCGTCGTATATGGAAGAGGTGGGAGTTCAAGCAATAGCGTTTCCGTGGGTGAGAGGCTTCTCTCTACTTTGCTAACTGAAATGGATGGTTTGGAAGAGGCTAAGGTGATGCTTTTACTTTGATTTGTAGTTATATTAGAAAAGTGTTGTTTCTGACTCGCATGCTTATTTCTCATTTAGGGTATTCTTGTATTGGCCGCCACAAACCGTCCTTTTGCAATTGACGCTGCCTTAATGCGCCCCGGCCGCTTCGATAAGGTAAGAACTTCGTTAAATGTTGTTAGTTGTTACTTATTTTCTTTGGTTGACTTTGACAATTTCAATTATAACCACAAAATGCTAGTCAAAATCCTAACTATTAATGAATGACGTTTTTTCCGTCTAATTTTAAGCCCTGTTAATGTACAATGCTAGTGGCTTAAAATTTGGCAGAAATCGTTGACTGTAACGGACGAGGGGGTATTGATATACTTTACAAATTTAGATGGGGAACAAAAAAAAAATAATCCGTGTTCAGAGCGTATAACTGCAAATTTCTCATTAATCATCGATATCATGATCCTAATATAGCTGAATTCTAGGTCCTTTATGTACCGCCACCAGATCTAGAAGCCAGATATGAAATCCTCCGTGTACACACACGCAACATGAAGACTGCGGACGATGTTGATCTCAAAAGAATCGCGGAAGACACCGAGCTCTTCACCGGAGCCGAGCTGGAGGGTTTGTGCAAGGAAGCAGGAATTGTTGCTCTCAGGGAAGACATATCCACTAGCTTTGTGTGTGATCGCCATTTCCAAACTGTCAAGGAATCGTTAAAGCCCGCATTGACCGAAGCTGAGATCGCTTCGTACTCGTCCTTCGGGAAGGGCTCGCCGTCAAAGACATCCTCAGATAAGATAGAATCATCGGAAACATCGTTAGACAAAACCCGGCCCGAGAGACCGAGAAACAATCTATTGCGCCTGATGTCGCCGATGGCCATTGGCATCACGAGCTTCGTAGCAGTGGTCGTCTTCAAATATTTCATCAGGCCCACCGATCAACCTCATGAACTAACAACTACGTGAGGAGCCTTGATATTATCACAATATTTAGTTTTTTTATTTTATTTTTAGGATTAGTATTTAAGTGTTTATTTGTATTAGTTGGTAATTGGGAGAGTTACTAAATATATAGTCGCGTGTTTAGTGTATTTTAGTGTAATAGAGCTTTTCTTTAATCAATTGAAGAAGTATTTTTGAGAAAATAAAAGCAATTCTCTCTGTTCAAGTGGTGAAAAAGATAAACCGCGCATGATAGCAAGTTTGAAATGGCGCATGATAGCAAGATTGAAAGGACATTTGATATTTGATCGGCCCATAATTGGAAAGAAGTTTATGATTAAGTAATTCATCTCTAAATAGATTTAATTTACTTTCAGTTGGAAAAATCTCTTTATTTTATTTTCTTAGGTCTCCAAATTATAATTATGTTGTTAACAAGCGGGTATTCAGTGCATTTCGGTATTTTAGAAAGGGTAAACTGCGGCTAATGTACTCAATGTTTGATCTTTTGCGAATTATGTACCTAATGTTTATTTTTGGTGGTTAATGTACCCAATGTTTGATCTGTTAGATATTTTCGTGTTTTCCGTTAGTTGACCGTTAGAGAGTTATCATCCTCTACATGTACACTTTTCGTATTTTTGACATAACTCTCTCATTATTTGTCCAAATTTTATGTACGACCTATGGTTATAAAGATAAGAGATAGATCTACAACTTTTTTGTTTTAAGATTTGTAAAATAAGTTTTAGAAAAATACGAAATTTCAAATACAACGTAAAATTAGACGTTAGTTTAATACAAAATATTTGTTTCGAGCAAATTTTAATATATTTAATGACTTTATATGGTGAAACTTAAAAGTAAAAATTTGTTGATAAATATTTTATCTTGCTAACGGGTGTTTATTTATAAATTTTGAATAAAAAAGAGTGAGTTATGCCAAAAATATGAAATATGTGATGTGAAATAATCTTTCATATTTTTGGCATAACTTACTCATATTTTGTCCAAAAATTATATATAAACATCCACTGGAAAGATAAAATAGTTATCTACAACTTATTAGTTTTACGTTTCATCATAAAAGTCATTAAGTATGGTAAAATTTTATCGAAAAAAATATTTTGCATTAAATTTATGTCCAATTTTACGTTGTATTTGAAATTTCGTATTTTTTTAAAACTTATTTTACAAAAAGTAAAACATAAAAGTTGTAGATCTATCTCTTTTCTTTCCAACAATAGGTCATGCATAAATTTTGGATAAAAAATGAGTGAGTTATGTAAAAAATACAAAAAGTGTGCATATAGAGGAGAATAACTCTCTAACGGTCAACTAACGGAAAACACGAAAATATCTAACAGATCAAACATTGAGTACATTAGCCACCAAAAATAAACATTGGGTACATAATTCGCAAAAGATCAAACATTGGGTACATTAGCCGCAGTTTACCCTTTTAGAAATGATAACCGGATACTTTATTTTTAAAGAGGAAAACTGCATTTACCGTATAATCGATTTTCGGTGTTCGGTTGTATTATCATTTTTTTGGCCACATTTATCGCTTTTAAATTAATATTCACATCTCCATAAACCGACGACTAATATTACACATAAGCATACTACTACATGTTAATATTATAAATTACTGCACATAAACGGATTACTAAATACTAATTTACACAATATTACACCGAGATATTAGATAAGAAAAATATTTTTGATGTGTTAATAGGTATGGTAAATAGACTATAATAAATATAATATTAGATTTAGTTAAAGCGGTAAAACCGGGTAAGCGGTTGCGGTTTTCACATTAAAACCGAAAACCCCGTTTTAACCTAATTCAGTATTCGGGTTTTTTCTCGCTATATTCGGTTTTAACCGCTTAAATAGCGGTTGCAGTTTAATCGGTATCGGTGTGATCGGTTTTCGGTTAAAAATTCGGCTTGCGGTTTCTTTTGTTCACCCCTAGTTGTTGGTGCTCGCGGATCGTTGAGCGTTGATGGTAGTCCTAAGGAAATCGTACCATTATTTCTAGACCGGGCGATTAATTGACTATTAAATTTATGCGATAGCTAAACCCGGATTTATTTTTAGTTTGTAAATACTTATTAAAACTGTTTTAACTTTTAGGTGCTGATGTGATAAAAATTGAGAGTTGACGGTGAGGTACTTGGAGCTAACGATAGTTGAACTCGGAATATTTTACCGCGAAAAAAAAAATCAGGTATCTCATAAAGTGCATTAATCAGCAAAGTTCAGGTATTTATGCCACATGTGCCATTTTATTAGTTAAATAAAATAAATATTACTTAGGTTATGTGTTTTTAAACTCCTCCAATCTCCGCTCCTCTCGGCCCACTCTTCTCTGTAGCTGAACGTCGAGCCCGACTCGCCTCCGCCGTTGAACGTCGCCGTCGCCGCCGTCGCGAATCCCCTGGTACTCGCACTCAAAATACACTCTCTCTGATATTGCAGCTTGAAGCCCTCCTCTTCGACGAGCTTCGTGGCGGCCGACTCTCCTCAAGTTTGATTTCTGCTCTCAAATTAAGTGTTAATTGCGGTTAAAGTTGCTGTTTTTCATTTTTTTTGCTTGCTTAAATTGGTATTACTTGCTGTTGAAGACTAGAAGCTGCTTACTTGTTGTTTAAGCTTTTATTTTTGGGATGAATGGAAGTTAATTTGTTTAAGCTTACTTGCTGTTGAAGACTAGAAGCTGTTTTTCATTAGTATCCGGCCTTGTCCATAAATTGAATTATTAAGCTTGTTTTTTTTTTTAGAAAATTGTAAGAAATGTCGTGTTAAACCTTTTAAGAAGTGCCCATTTGTGAGAGTAAAAAATACACACAATTGGCATTTTTTTAAAATGTTTGACACAAAATGGGCATTTCGTTCATTTACCCCTTTTTTGTTGAACGGAATGGTTATTTACGGTTTAAATTTGATTAATAATATCAAGATGAGCTCCATTTTTTGTATTTGTTTTTAAGGGTTGCAGCTGCAATGGCTCAGGGAGGTCTCAACAACGCGACTGAAAGCAGGCCTAACACGAAGGTTTCCAATGAAACTCGGAAAGTTGATTCCTATGCCAGGTCAAGCTCTTTCCTTTCTCTTGAGCCATTGGATTCTAGTTTTAATAAGAATTTGGATTATAATTTTTAATTTTTACATTCTCAAACTAATTTTTTGGCGTGCACTTACACAGGAAACAGAAGATTTCACTGCATAGGAAGTCTCTCCCCATCGCTTCGGGTATTTTTTTATGGATAACTCTTTTTTTTATTTGTATATTATGTTTCAGCTTATGTTGAGTATTGATGTTTACACGTGAAGCTGATTGTTTGTTTGTTAATTATTAGTTGAAAGACAGCTTGTCGAGGAGGTTCGGAAGAATGATGTTTTGATCATAGTTGGTGAAACTGGAAGTGGAAAAACAACACGTACGCCGTCGTCCTTGCTAAAATCTGATGAGGATAAGTCCTTATTGACTCTTTTTCTGATGGTGTATGGCAACATGATTTGCAGAAATACCCCAGTATCTGTTCGATGCCGGGTTTTGTCGCGAAGGGAAAGTCATTGGTATCACTCAGCCTAGACGTGTTGCTGCTGTCACTGTGGCTAAACGAGTTGCTGAGGAATGCGGGTCGGAATTGGGTCAAAGAGTTGGGTATTCCATCAGATTTGACGACACGACTTCGGGTTCTACTAGGATCAAGTTCATGACCGATGGGCTGTTACTAAGGTAAATGCATGAACAACATGATCTGCATGATGGGCTATCATGTCTTTATGGGCAACAAAAACCGTGCTCGTTAGAACGGGAACAAACCATGTCCAATGCATGGAGCTTCTTGCTTTGAGACCCAATAGCTAAATGTGGGAAACATTTATGCAAACAACACTAGAGATTTGATATTACGTGTTCCTTAGGATAGCAGAAACAAAACGAGGAATATGTGTGCGTAATGAGAAGTGGATGGAATCATGGAAGAGGATCCACGAACCCTCATAATGACAAACTTATTTGGAAATGTGAAAATAATAAAACGAGTTTAAATTCTGTGTTTGCTATTATTGTTGAGGTTGTTTGTCTTTTTCTTTACTTATTGTGATACATGGTGCACATGCAGAGAGGCACTGTCGGATCCATATCTTTCTAGGTATTCGGTTATCATTGTCGATGAAGCTCACGAGAGAACCATCGACACTGATGTGTTATTGGGGCTATTGAAAAATGTTCAAATCGCACGGTCATCTAGCGGCCACCACAATATTGAAGAGGACAAGTCGAAAAAGAGACCTTTGGATAAAGAAGATCACAGTTTATGCTCAAGTTACCTCAAGCAAGACCAAGGAAGGAAATTCCCTCCCTTGAAGCTGATCATAATGTCTGCTAGTTTGGATGCGAAAGTCTTTTCTGATTACTTTGGCGGTGCCAGAGCCGTTCATATCGAAGGCCGACAGTTTCCAGTGGATATATTTTATATTTATCAGCCCGTGTCAGATTATGTTGAGGGCACGATACTTACTATATTTCAGGTTTATTTCTATTGCTTTTAACTATATTTGTCACCAAACTTTTGTTTGCAAGTCATACTGTAGAAACGTTGTAGTAGCTGAACCGAGAATCAGGAAAAAGAAAAATTCTCTGATTTAGATATGATTTACTAATCTACATAATTCTAGATATATCTGACTGCTATTTCTTATAAATACTAGGATAATAGTCCTATCTAATTACAACTCGATAACCATTGTCTCCTAAAAATGATGACATTAGAGCAGTTTTGAGTTCAAATTTCCAACGACACAAACTTTTGAGCTTGGGCGTTGTTGATGGAGTCGTAAAATCTCAAATTCATATTTAAGCTTATTCAGAAGCATCACGAATTTAGCACATAAATATGTTTAATCTGTCATCGCTTTTAAGTATTTGGACCATGCTTTTTAGATTCACGAGGATGAGAAAGATGGTGATGTACTTGCATTTTTGACGGGACAAGAAGAGATAGAATCTGTTGAAAGACTCATGAAAGAGAGAATTCAGCAGCTACCTGAAAACAAGAGAAATTTAATAGTTGTCTCCATCTATTCATCTCTTCCATCGGAGCAGCAAATGCGAGTGTTTGCTCCAAGTCCAGCTGGGTATCGCAAGGTACCGCTTTATGTACTTATTTCAACAATTTATTCAGGCTAATTGGGGAGGCTTTGTAAACAGTATCTAGTTTTGGAGACTTAACGTCAATGGTTGAAATCTTCAGGTTATACTGGCAACGAATATTGCTGAGACATCGGTGACTATTCCTGGAATCAAGTACGTTGTTGATCCTGGACTTGTAAAAGCTCGCTCTTATGATCCAAAGCAAGGATTGGAATCTTTAATGGTTGTGCCAATTTCAAAGTCACAGGCTCGTCAAAGAAGGTAGGCAAGGAAACATGGAATTGACTGTCCTGTTTATGATTCTCGAGCTACAATATAATTAGCTGTTCAATTAATATGGTTATTACGAAAAACTGTATGAGCAGCCTAGTTTTTATCTATGCGAACTCGGGAAACTAGTAATTAGTTTAGATATATTTAGTACATGTTATTGATCACACATTTTATATCGAGGTATTTATTTCACCATTTTGTAGCAGTTTAACATCACGGCTTATGATCTAAATTTTGTTGGAATTCGAAATTCTGATATGATAATGTTTTCTATTTGTTAAATATTATATTCTGTTTATAGAGCTGCAATTACATAGGATTATTGTATGTGTAGTTTATGAAATAGAAATCAGATGTCATTCCTAGGATTATTCCTGATTCTAGGGCTTCATAATCTCTGTATATTTCATAAAAATAATAATAATGCAATGACGAGTTACCACAGAATATTCAAGTAACTTTATATGCCATGGAAATTTATACTTCAAGTGCTATGCTTTATCAGCTAAAATTTTGAATCATTAATGAGTATTGATACAGTGGACGTGCAGGCCGTCTAGGACCTGGAAAATGCTTCCGTGTGTACCCCGAACGGGAATTTGAAAAACTTGAGAACTCAACAAAGCCAGAGATCAAGCGTTGTAATCTTTCTAATGTCATCTTGCTACTCAAGGCTCTGGGCATTGATGATGTTATTGGATTTGACTTTATAGAAAAACCTTCTAGGTGAAGTTCTTTCTCTACTTCTATTACTAGCTGTTTTTGAATTTTCTGAATTTTTTTATTTAATAGAATATGTAAAATGTTATGAATCAAAATCGTTGTCGTAGCGGGAGTTTTACGTGTACCTAGACTTCACTTAACCCAATTTATCCTCTTGTGAGAGAGATGAAACTTAGTGAATGATAAATGGCTACCTATTTCTATCCTTAAATAGACCATTGATTACAACGTAATGGGCCGGACGGACCAGGCCCGACCGAAAGAAACCTCTAAAACATAAATAATCAAACTTTAAACATACAACTAAACAATTCAAATAACAACACATTGAAATGGAATTTAACTCAGTTGTTTCATGACTTGATATTTGTATTTTTTCATAAAACCTGTTAGAATTCTTATGTATTTGATGCCCTTAAACAGGTCAGCTGTTGTCAAATCATTGGAGCAGCTGCTCTTGCTTGGTGCTTTGACCGAAGAATGTCGACTCTCTGAATTGGGTCGGCAAATGTCACAGCTTCCTTTGGACCCAATATATTCCAAAGCTGTTATTCTTGCGAGCGAGTTCAAGTGCTTGGAGGAAATGTTGATCACTGTTGCAATGCTTTCATCGGAATCCATATTTTTTGCCCCTCGTGACAGGTTCGAAGAGGTGCGTGCACATGAAACATAATTTCCAAAAAAAAAAGAAGTTTATGTTGTTTATCTTAATCATGTAAATAATATAATGCTTCATCTTCTAAAGACGACATGCATATTATATTTGCTTTCTAGGCTAGGACTGCAATGAAACTCTTTTCCAGTCCCGAGGGAGATCACCTCACGATGATCAATGTGTATCGAGCATCTACCGAAGATTTGGAGAAGAGAAATTTGAGTCTTGGTAAAGACAAAGCTGACAAGATCCTGAAGAAATGGTGCAAGGAACACTTTATTAATTATCGCTCCTTGAGACATGCTCGGGATATTCACAGGTTAGTTTTAGTATCCTTGTTTTAACAAATTTTTCATTTTAATCTTGTAGCAGGCATAACTACCATAATGTATGAATTCATGCAGCCAAATTCTTGTACATGTCAAAAAAATGGGTCTTCATGTTGCCTCTTGCGGAGATGACATGCTTCAATTTCGTCGATGTCTTGCTGCTTCGTTTTATCTGAACGCAGCTATACGGCAGCCTGAGGGAACGTACAGGTACCATCATACCCGTAACTCGTTCCATAAGGCAATTGCCTTTGATAAATACACTTCTATGCTTAAAAAAATATCTTTAATCTAAGAAATAATATGATAGCTCTGTTGATCTGTTAGGAATTGAATTATACTGTTATTAGTTAAAATAAAGTCTTGAATTATGTTTTAGGTTACTGAGGGCAATTTAGGTAGTTTGTAATAAACAGGGATTAGGGTTTCCTCTATAGTAGGTGCCATACCCAAGGGGAAACGGCACATGAGTTTTGGCGCCTCTTGCGTCTTTTGGGAGAACTCGGGAAGGAACTGGTGTTATGTTTGTAGTTCAATAAAATTCTTTGGAATTCATCTCTTTCGTGAATTCCCATTGTTACAAGTTTGTTTCGTTTTTTTACATCGAGTCCTATCATAATGTTTATAGTAAATACAAACATTATAGGCCCGTAATTATAAATTTCTAGTCTAGGAGTGTCAAATCATATAATCTTGAGGTTTTTATGTGTTCTTGGTCCCAATGCTTACCTTACAAAAATGACAGGGCTTTAGCAAGTGGTCAAGTTGTGCAGATCCATCCTTCTTCAGTGCTATTCCGGTCAAAACCCGAGTGTGTCATTTACAACGAGCTCCTCCAAACTAATCATAAGTACATCCGCAACATCTCCAGAATCGACCACTTGTGGCTAACTGAGCTTGCTCCTAAACTCTACACCGTGGGAAGCTGAGCGTCTATCAGAGGAGGACAAGTTGTGGCAACAAGATTGTATTAACTTCAGCAGTTAGAAGTAATTAAGGTTATATCGGTAATTTATGAGTGCTCGACTAGGGTAGGCAGCAAACCCTAGCCGTCAAACTCTATGCTCAGTTTTGGGATTTGATTTCCCCTTTGTATCACCAGAGAGCCAAGGACCTCGCCCTTGAAGAATTGGTCCCGTCCGTTGGTAGCAATTATTTTCTCCGTGTTTTTCCTGTGATCGTATTCGTACCGGATCGCATCACGGAGCTTTTGTGATGTAAATTGTTAAAAGTAATGTTCAGTCACTTGCGGAGCTTTTCTTGGAGCAATAGCAATACTAATCTTGCCAGATTCTGGACACAACAAGAGGATAAGCATCGGAGCTTGTGTTACATTATGCATATTTTAATTATGCCTTTACAGCTTAGTTATTACTGTATATTTTGGGTGAATTGTGAGAATGTTATGTGTTATTTACTCTATGTTTTAGGGTTGACACTGGATCTTGGCTCGTGGCAGGTTCGATATCTCGGACCTGTAGCTACGGCGAGTTGAAAAGCCCGTCGACATTGATACTCCTGATACTTATGGATTCAAAGTACATACAACACTCTACAGTGCACTCACTCATAATAATAATAATAATGATAGAAGTAGATATAGAGATCCATATAAATAATATAAAGAAAATGAAAAAATGGCTTAATGAGCAGGCCAAGCTTCTGATCTAAATATGGTCGTTGGTTTGGCCAGCAAGTCAATTCTGACAGTTTATGAGTCATCAATGCCGACCACCCTCCATCAATAATTGGATTCAAGAAATTCCCATATTTTCATACATTTTCTTTCAACTAATATTCTAAATTATAATCGTATTGATTATTAGAATTTGTTTTTCTTTCCAAGTGTTAACTCATATATGTGCGTATGTATGTCTCAAATAAGAGTATAACACGGGAATTCTCAAAAAAGAAAATTAACGAAAAAACATTGGACGGAGAGGAGTCAGGGTGAAAATGCAAATTTAAAGACTGTATATAATTTGTACAATTAAAAACTTAAAAATACGTCTTGTTATTTTGAAAAAAGAATACATACTTTTGCCGTAACCGTTATTATCTCTATTCCAAATATCTATTGGCATTGAAGTTGGGTCAGTCAGAATAGGAACTAATGAGCATAGAAGAACTCGAGAAACTTTCTCGTTTTCTAGCAAGTTACTGAACTTGTCACTGTCTTAGTGTTAAAAATTGTAAATTCAGTTCTCATTACACATTGTAAAAACATAACATACATACATATAATATACATATATGTATATATAGATTTTGACATTTTGTAGGAACGTAGAATGGGTCAAACTTCGTTCTTTAATCTATGAATGTTGTGTTCTCCAAGTAAATAAACATATGAATTTTGTTTGAGGAGATAATTATTCATGAAAGAATAAGATCAATAATTTCCTCGTGTCTTTCTACTATATTTATTATTAAACTTATTTAGTTTTTGGCTAAATAATATATGTACTTTATAATTCATATTATGAAAGTCATCTTTATCATGCCCACCTAACTCTTGGTTTTATAAACTTAATAAGTGCATCAATGGGAGACACTCTGCCGACTACAATAAAGACCAAATATTACTTAATTATTGGCTAATAATACCCACTAAATTGTTCAACAAAGTTTAATCTAACACAAATTCTATACAGAATAACCAAGTTTAAATGACATGTGGGTTGTAAATCAATCATAACCCAACTTTTTGCCCTAATAATAAATAAACAAAATATTAGGCGACAAATCTTGACTTTCTTTAAGTAGTCTCTATGTAGCTAAATTAAGAGCTTTAACCCTCCTTGTAGACAGGTCCCAAATTACTCTACATCTTAATTTTGTCGATTTATACTTTAAAACACATAAATAATACAATTTTACTAAACAAATTTCTAAGAGCTTTAAAACACATAAATAAACTAGTCAATGTTACTAAACAAATTTCTAAGCTAACTGCTACTATATGTACGTTTATCATTGATACAACGTTCAACAGCAAAATAAAAATATATAGTGTGTGAGCAACTGAGCATCGTGACAAATAAATAATACAATTTTTGTTTTTGTATTTCTATAAAGAAACGATCATTTTTTTTAATAACATTGAAAGAAACGTATTATTAAGAAAGAAAAATTTCACTAACTAGTTTAGTAGTGTTGTATTTACTCGAAAATCAAAATCTACCCCTGAAAGATTATATTTAATAGTTGTTAAAATATATTTTCATTTTTGAATTGTCACAAAAAATACAACGTTAGTAATTTTTAATTAACGATGTAGTATTTAACGGGTGGAAATGGAATGGAAGAGATCTTAACGTAAAAATTACTAAATCTAAGTATTTATGTGAAATTTCATTAAAACCTATAAAATATTAAAAAACTAATTAAAGTTAAATCTAAAACAAGTTTTGACCAAATTTGTAACATTAGGTATTAAAGTGCTATATGAAGGTAATGTTACTGTTTTTGAATTTTAATATAACGTCTTAAATTGCTTCAAAAATGTAACATTAATAACTCTTACCATCAAATTTTAATATTAAGTATTAAATAATTCAGTCTAAAAGTATTAATATATTTTCACCGCAAATAATTCATTTTAAAATAAAAATAAAAATATCAACAACAAATTTCCATTCTTAATATAGAAAATATGTGTGATAAAAATTATTTATAAAAATAAAATAAGATATTTCTCATTATTTTCTTAAATAATCAAGATTCCCTCTTTCATAAAGAAAATAAAAAGAAAAAGGAATGAGTCAAATGTCCATTTCGATCTTTTTTTTTTTTCAAATACTCTGAATCTATAAATAGTAATTAAAACCACCAATTAATTGATTTGTGGATAATTATACTCCTCCTGATTTATTTACGTATACAATTTCTTAATTAGTAATTGCTGTATTTTATTTTTCGTTTTATTTATGTAGTAATCAATTTTGAATTTCTTAACTATTTGTTCCTTAATCGTAGCTTAAAAAAACTAATTAATGTAAAAAAATTCCATAAAACATGGATTATTCGAAAACGTGGATTAGTCAACCTAATTACTAGGATTATTCAAAATAATTTTTTTCATAAAACATAGATTAAAATCGTTAATTAAATTAAAAAAAAAAACAAATCCATAACAAATTGTTCTTGAGTTTTAGGTTTAGCTTTTCGTAGTGGTAAATGCAATTACGAAACTATAATAGTTTAGAAATTGTATAATTATAATTACAAAATTGTAGTTATGAAATTGAAGCCACAAATATGTAATTATCAAACTGTAACTTGAAATACAAAACCGCAAATCTATAAATAAAAAAATGCCTATTTATGAGAGTAAAAAATACACACAATGGGTAATTTTCAAAAAGGTTTGACACAAAATAACATTTCGTTCATTAACCCAATCTATAATTGTATTTACGAACTGTAACTTTAAATACAAAGTTGTAATTGTAAATTAAAATTTTTAACTTAAATTACCAATATACTTAGATATAAATGTATTTTTTGTTACAACGTAATTATACTTACTAATATTTATGTAGTTACGAATATGTACATGTAATTACAAAAACTGTAACATTAATTACCAAGGACTCCACGATGTAGCCTTTCCGAGCGAATACTCCGGCGATCTGATTGATCATCCCACTCTCATCCCCGACGAATACTGAAATCATGTGCCTCCGAACCCTGAAAAAATGAGATTCGCATTCGAATTTGCAAACTCAAACTCAAAATCACATTGAAACAATTTTGGATGGAAAATGAAATCGAAAAGAATGATATCATCGAATCGCAAAACGAATCAGCGGAGAAAGATGATCTCAGATGGTTAATTTGATCCTGAAAATATGATTAATGGGTAGAAAACGATTTTTGTACACATTGAGCATTTCTGTAAAAATAAAAAAAAAACTATATGAATAATAACTTACCTTTAACTTAAGTCCTCCACTTATTTTATATATTGTTTTGGTACGAAGAAAGTGAAGAAATTAATATTGCCACAACTCCTCACCCATAAGCTTGATAAAATAATAATATAAAGAACTATATAATACATAACCAATAACCATCACTATTAATATCATGAATGTTGGTCTCTCTCTCTCTGTCTTTTTTTTTTTCCCAAAAAGAAAGACATGATATATAATAATGACGTAAACACGCATTAACATATATATAAAGAGCAAATTATAAGATTCAGTCACACACACATACCATCATCAAGTTTACACCTTCTCAATGGGAAACTCTCTCCGCTGCTTCTCCACAGCGAAGACCTCCTCGCCGAGAGAGCCGCTAGCATCGTCCGCGCCCTCCTCGCCGTTTTTCTCAGCTTCTTCCTCGCTGAAGCGGTCGAGGTCGTCGAAGAAGAAGAGATTCGACGGTGAGGATCCGGATGATCTGAAAGCGCAGGCCATGGCAGCGGCAATGCTGTTCAGAGAGTTCCAGCGCAGCGGCCGTGACACGAACGCGTTCGTCATGAACCGCTCCGCTTCTGTGGTGCACCCGTCGCCGCAGAAAGCCAAAACGGGCGTTCCGAGGAGCTCGAGCACGCGGCAGCGTTCAGGCTCCGATAACGTGGTTCAGCCTCAAGAGCTTCTCATATCTCAGGTAAGATTAGATTACCATGACCACATAAATTAATTTTCTAAACTTTAGTTACATTCATCTTAATTTATACTCATATTTACATAGAAAATATTATTTATTTGAGTGCTTTATTATTTATCCTGCTATTGAGCCATAAAAAATGTTTTTTTTTTTTAATTTTAAAATACTAAAATGAAGAGTTTCTCTGAATTTATTCATGACTAAAAATATCAAATTCTTGTTCATTTGATAAAATAATGTACATTAATAATTAGTTTATAGCTTTAACATTATTAATTTCTAAAGTTGATAACGTATTGAATGTGTTTTAAGTTAACTCTTAACAAAATCAAGTTTTGTAACCATCTTGAAAATATGTCCGAAGCTTTTTTTTTCACAATTCCTTGTATTTATTTATCTCCTGTTACTTAAGGGTAGACTTGGCATTTTGTTTTATCATCTGGTTTTCTTTGACTTTTACGTTTGACTATGTGAGGCTGAAATAAAAGAAGTAGAAAAAAATTGACTTTTTCGTTCTTGCTTATTATTTTGACCGAGTCAGTCAAATTGTTCACCTTCTCACGTCGTCACTTTTTTTTTTTTGAATAATCAAGCCACGATAAAGGTACAACGTTTAGTGCAACCACATAGAGTAGATGGGATAAAAGATAATAAATTTAATTCAAATTAGCGACCAAAATTAAAAGGAAATTGAAGTGAGAATTTTTATTTAAAAATTCAATTTGGGAATAAAATTTTGCATGTAGATGTCAAATTTACTATGATCGAAGATATAAGAGCGAGGGGATAATTATAATTGTAATGTGAAAGTCTAAAATCACATTAAAACAAACAAAACAAAAATATCGAAAATATAATTGAACTTATTAAAACGAACATAATGCCTGATTTGCTTCTAGCACAAATAACTCCAAATAATCCAAAAATATTAACTCTGACATCTGTGAAACTTCGGAATGGGCCGGGCCTTTATAAAGGACTAGCCTTAGAATCTCGAGTCATTGAAAAAAAAACTAACAATGTTATTTTTTTTTTTTTTTTTTTTTTTTTTTTTTTTTTTTAAATGGAAAAAAACAAGAATCACTTTCTCTCTTGAGCAGTTTAATAGATTACTATCAAGCTATCCCTCATTTGCTTTAATCTTCTTGCATCACCGAACATAATAAGATGTTTGAACAATTTATTAAGGCATAATTATTGGGAATATTCCCTTTTTATTATAACATACCCCTAAAAGTAGATTCGTCGTTTTTAGCCACGTAACAAAATCATTGAAAACTATTGTGAAGTGACCTTTGCCCAAAGAATAATGTAGATCACTATTCAACTTCAAATTAATAATAAAAAACTCAACCGTTTTCTCAATCTTCTCGCGTACTTCCGTTCCTTGATTCCTAGTCTAACCTAAAGCAAAAAATTCAATGTTTTTGAGATCCACTTATAGCAAATTGTTAGCTATGGAGGAGCTAGCATTCAAGGTTCTCGGGGACTAGTTTGAAATTTTAATAGAAATTAAGAGGATTCAAATGAAAATATGTTAAAAATATAGGGGTTGGAGAGAAAATCTACTAAAATTAGTACTAGAAAATAAATAGTTAGGGGGTTTCAACCTCCTCAGTCACCCTAACACCTACTTTTGACTGATTGTAAGCAATTTTACTTTATAAGTATACCGATCCGGTATTAGTATATTGATGAGATTTCCGTAAGATTTTTAAAATCAGTATCGATTTTATAGGCATACTGAAAATTCGATTGGTATACTAATAAAGCTTTCATGAAAGAATATAAATATTATTCAATTTTTAAAAATAATAACATAAATTTTGTAATAATAAAAAAATAAATTGGAGGGTGAAAAAAGTTGAAGAAAATATAGAGTGGGCCAAAGATTAAATTTGCAAAGTCAGAGAAAAATAGGAAAAGTGATCTTGGTGTGATTTTTACATGCACTCGTGCCAAAAAAGGAATACCGCAATTATACAAACAGTTATGAAAATTACTCGTTCATACCGCAAAGAATTTGGTTTATCGATTAGCAATATGTTCTACATTGGCCTTATCAAGATTCTGCCCGTGTTACGAAATAATAAAATTACATTATCTTTTTATTTTTTTATCCATACGATCGATAGGAGGCGAAGAGCATTGAGAAACTAGAGAGCAATCACTTCGTGCTTGTTCACGGAGGTGGATTCGGCGCTTGGTGTTGGTACAAAACCATGACACTTTTGGAAGAAGCAGGCTTCAAAGTCAATGCCGTTGACCTAACAGGTTCCGGCGTGAGCTCATCCGACACAAACAGCGTCACAAGTCTCGCCCAATACGTCAGGCCTCTCACAGATATCCTTGAGAAACTCGACCAAGGAGACAAGGTTTGTGCACAGTTTGGTCTAGTTAGCATGTCAGCAGTAAAATTAAACCTAGAAAAAAGTTTACCGCTACATGGTTCCGCAATACTCGAGATTGCTCAATTAATTCCTTCAAAATATATATTTTATTTGTTGCGTTATTTGGGTATTATGTCATTAATGTGACACAAGTACTTATTAATACGACGATTTGGAGTCCGCGAAGACTATGACTCTACGAGATCCTAAATCCCGAACCGAAAACGACAAACATTTAATCTTATGAAAATGATTTTTTTTTGTGCACTATTAGGTTATTCTAGTTGGACATGATTTCGGCGGGGCTTGTATATCTTATGTGATGGAGCTTTTTCCGTCGAGAATCGCCAAAGCCATTTTTGTGGCGGCAACTATGCTGTCTACTGGACAGAGCACACTCGATTTGTTCTCGCAACAGGTTCATTCTCACCTTTAATCGAAAAAAAATATACACTTTCGCTAATTATAGGAAAAATTGTGGTAAGAGTATCTAATTGTTCAAAATAGCAAAGCATATTTCAATTATGTGGATTAAATACTCAAGGTAGTCGTGAAATTTACGATTTCGTTTGGTTTTTTCCCATCTGTCTCCGATAAAATTAATTTATTTACACATGTATGCCTAAAATTGAAGTATTTAAAATGAAAAATCTCAAAACAAATATTTTTTTTTATTAATTTGAGTTCTGCCAAGAGAAAAAATAAAAAATTAATGAAAATACTTGAGATGAAATCAACTAAAAATGCAAATTTCACGACTTAAAGTATTTAGTCCGCACAATTAAAATATTAAGAAGTTGAAATATTAAACTAAAAACATATATAACAATAATCCCCTTAAATATTTGGAGCCTTGATTGAAGTTGCCTTTACTATAAAATAAAGTCAGCTTCAACCAAAGCTCCATATGTGCTCTCCTCTCATTTCGCTTTTTCAATTTTTAGTTGATACCATGTTCTAATCAATTCAATTCAAGGCTTTTAAGTAATCAAGTATAATAAAGAAAAATAAAAAATTATTTGAGCTAACTATGTTATTATCCAATCACTTGGCTTGGTGCACTGCAGATAGAACAAGACAATCTATTGCAGCAATCGCAGGTATTCTTGTATGCCAATGGCAAAGCTCACCCTCCCACAGCCATTGATCACAATAAAGAATTGGTCAAACACCTCTTCTTCCATCAAAGCCCTTCAAAGGTAACATATTCTCAACAAATATTTATTATATTATTATAGTGATATTAGTTATTTTGTGTCTGCTAATTCTAGATTACATTATTTTTTTTTAAGTACATAAAAACATCAAATAGTTTTACTATATTATTACAGTGATATTAGTTAGAGTCGGGACCGTACAAAAATAAATTTAATCAAGATTATTAATTTAACAAACTTTTCCTGTAAGTAATCAAAAAAAAAAAAAAAAGGTCGTTGATTTGATTGAATCCAATTGCTATGTATTATGTCCACATTAATACTAGTATCATTTACTTTGATAGGTTATATGGTTAGAATTTTTTAAGAACATGACACTAAAACTATGAATACTAAATTAGTTTTTTATATATATATATAATTATAATTGAGTGCATATACACAGTAATTTCATGACAAGTACATTCTCAAGTCCCCCTAGTTTATTACATTAAGATCATATGTACTAACAAACTCCGCTCGAGAGTTGAAACGTCCGTCGGGATAGAGTATATACTCGAACCGGACTCCAGATGTCACACTATTATAGAGTGACATAGTGCCGGTGAATAGTGTCACACCCAATATGCCAAAAAAAAAAAAGAATAAGTTGTCCAATATTTTTTTTCTTTTCTCAGGACGTTGCATTGGCATCACTATCCATGAGGCCGGTCCCTTTTGCACCTATTATGGAGAAGCTCTCTCTCTCCAACGCAAACTATGGCTCCGTTAGACGGTTTTACATCATAACGCAAGACGATCGAGCGATAAATGCCTCTCTACAAGAGATAATGGTCAATACCAATCCTCCCGAGCAGGTTCTTCGGCTCAAAGGCGCCGATCATTCGCCATTTTTCTCGAGACCTCAGGCTTTACATAAACTGTTCGTAGAGATTGCCCAAATTCCGCCAAACGATGTCTTGTAGAATTTTCACATTTTATTTTCCTTCTTTTGTATAAGCTTGAAAGTGAGGATGATTTTTTCCATCTGAATATTTGTATATATAGCAAAAAGGAAAGTTGATGCGAGAGTGAAGAAAGCTCAACAAATGTGTATTCTGTCTTTTAAATTGTGGACTTCGATCTCTTTATGCTATAATAATAAGCGACTCTCTCAGGCCACAAGCTTCTTTTATTGGACACTGAATTAATACTTCTCAATTCTCATACCATCAAGTCTCAAACATGTTGATTAGTGTATTGTGAATACCATATATTCTTCTTCCTCTGCCTTATAAGACTGAGAAATATATAAATAAATTAAGTAGGGATAATAGCGGCATAAGTCCTCAACCTTTATTCAACTGGGGCGGCATAGCCCCAATCTCATTTAATAGCGGTATAAGTACCAAAAGATTATTTCCGTCCATATTTGACTAACTGAAGTAGTCAACGTTTGCGTGGTCAGCTTCTCGTCAACGTGGACGCCACGTAATCCGACATGTCACCACACACGTCATCCTCGTGTCATCAAATTTAATGCAAAGTTAATGGTGATGGAGGGATTCGAACCATTGCCCTCGCATGTGGTGATGGAGGGATTCAAATTTAATGCAAAATTAATGGTGATGGAGGATGTCGATTACGTGACATGTCGATTACGTGGCGTCCACGTTGACGAGAAGCTGACCACGCAAACGTTGACGACTTCCGTTAGTCAAATATGGACGAAAATCATCTTTTGGTACTTATACCGCTATTAAATGAGGTTGGGGCTATGCCGTCCCAGTTGAGTAAAGGTTGAGGACTTATGCCGCTATTATCCCAATTAAGTAATTGAAAAAAGAGAGGAGAGTTATGATAATATGTTGGCCCTTTGTGTTAAATTTTTGGGCTTTTGATAAAATATGGACCTACCAAACAATATTCGGTACCTTCTAAGTTTAACGTTTTGTTTAGTGAAAACTCGATCCCATCAAGAGTGAACAAATAATGTAGATTTAGAATCTAACAAATATCTTATCATAATCACCATCATGATCATTAGAAGAACAAAGACTATACACTTAAAGGTTGATATATATATATATATATATATATATTAAAGTCAAGTAATTGTAAATAGTTTTTTCAAGAGTAATTATCATCATTAGTCATTACACTTTCAATTTGTCACTCCGTATTAATTTAATATCTTCAATTGTATTATATTTTTCATCTTTTAAGAAAATAACGGGTATTTTTAAATTTTAAAGTGGATATCATGATCTCTTCTTAATTTATCACGTGGTATCATTTTGATCCTCTAATTATTTTTAAGTGAATATTTGTGGAAAACAACATCTTTTAAAATATCTCAGTCCTTCTTACTTAATATCTAACCTAGTTTATAACACAGTGCTAAAAGGACTATACTGTACAAATTAGACTAAAAAGTTGAGCTATAAATTAAGACTTTTTAAGGCAGTATTCTCATAAATTGTGCCATATTTCTCTGAAACAATTCAAAAGTGTAGGAGAAAAATAGATTAAAATGTTTAATAACGTCCAAATGGGGCAATCTAATACTGTTTAAAATTTTATGGGGTAAATAAATTGATATCCGTATACGGCAGGCAGACCAATATTCCAATATAGTTATGCTACTAAAGGGTGGGAAACATAGGACCAATATAATATTAAAGGTTATTACGGGCAAAAGTATCTAAGTTGTTCGAAAAAAGGGCGGCATAGAGTCAATTTAAAAAATTTGTGGCAAAAGTATCTAAGTTTATCTTTTTTTGGTAAATCAGTAGACCTCATTCATATTTCCATTAATGAACTTGAATACTTTTGCCATATATTGTTAGCAACGGTATAGAAAAACAAGAAGAGCTTGACAATAAAATAAAGGTACGTAATACAGATTCAAAACTAAAAGAACATGAGAATAGTTATGAATCTGATTTAGATCTTTGTGCGCGAGTTCTTTCTCTTTTCAGGCTCCGAATCTCCTTCTTGGTCGGCGTCTTCAAGAGGATCGGCTCCTCCAAGTTTAGCAAGCGAGCTAGCGGAATCTGCAAAACACAAGAAACACACACCGAGTCGCGTTGGACGCTTTCCTTGAAACAGATTCGCCTCCTCCGGTGAGCTTGAGGTTGTACAGGCGTCGGCTTCCCAGGATAAAACGGCGCTCGACGATTTCGGTGCTCTCCGACAATCGCCGACGAACTGATATTGCTCTGTAAACTCTATTACTCAATGGACTCTAGTATTTTTCTGATTCGGTTTTCTCTGTGTACTTCTACCTCTCAAACGTTTTTCTTATATATAGAGAAATATGAGATCATGCATTGATGCTCATAAATCACAAAAACGTTAGACAAAGGAATTCAAACGTTCAGCCATATTAAACGTTTGAAATCAATGTCATTTAATCATAATATAGCTGTTATATTTTCTAACATATATTTTTTAACTTGGCTCTATGCCACCCTATATCCAAACAATTTGGGTACTTTTGCCATTAATAACCCAAAAATTAATCCCACGAAAAATAATAAAGCTTTTTTTTTTCGCAGATACCCCTCATCTCAGACATGATAGGTGCTCAAAATACTTTATTTGATGGTTTTCATTCCATATCAGTGTCTGCTGCCAAAACATTTCGTAAATAAGGTTATAATTCTCTTAAAGTACAAATACTTCCATCCAGGAACTGGTTAGCCCAATGACAAAGAATATGAATTACCGTATCAAGTTGTTTAGGAATTCAAACAAAACTACAGTTCTCCGATTCTCGTAATTATTTGTTCAAAAACATGGATCAGATACCATTTTATAACATCTTTGTCATTGGCAAGACTCTAAGATGGTGCTGAAATACCTTCTCATTTCAATATTTGCTCAAAGAATCCTCAATCTCATTTTTTGGTGCACAAGTGGTACCTCACTGTAATATGTTTTCATTCACAGATTTTTAACGCCAAAATGTTTTCTGATGGAAATTGTTGTCTTTTTCAGCCTTAATTTAGTTTGTGTTAATATTTTCTCGCCATGGGTGAACAAAACGAGTTTTCAATTCGATTTTCCTAACTATGGGTATTGAAAACCACATGTTTTGTTTTTACACTTTTAAAATTGAAAGTTACACTAAATATTTGATTTAAACCGTATGATAAAAATAAAATTAGATCACAATATATTTTTTCTTTTTCAAAATGTAATTGTTAACTCAATTTCGTCAATGGCCAACTTGTTTAGAGTGTGAGGAAAAAATGTATGTTGAATGGAATTAGCAAAGGGAAACAACCATCACGCACGATATTTATGTGGTTCGACCCGTGACGAAGTCTGTACTCCACAAAAGTTTTTACCATGACTGTTTGTTAAAATTACATGAGGGAGTATACATAGGAGATGATTCCAATCATCGCAAGTGGAAGAGAAGTAAGAAATAAGATTTATTAGTGGGATTTGACTCTTAAAATGAGAAAAAAGATAGATCATAAGAAGCAAGACACTCGAACCACGAAGAGGCGCAATGAGATTTATTTGTAAGAACATTTCTAACTCGTGTACTTAGAGCCTCTTAGCAGTCGATACTCTTAGAAAGCCTGAATTGTCACTCTCTCTTCTTTTGGCCAAGAGCGGGCCATTCTCCCTTCTTGGGCTAGACATCAATGAGATCCACGAGTTTTATACGAGTGAGTATAAATATATGAGATTTGATAGTCTAGCAGCCCGAAGAGGAGTAAATCGCTCTAGAGGTCATAGAAGTGTCTTGTCGCCTCCCATTAAGCATCCGCTACTTAGCGTGCGGAACAACTAAACATACTCTAAGGTTTGACGAGCTGAGACGAGATCGCAGGTGGGTAGTGCAGTCGAGAAGTCTTCCAGCAGCAAGGCGTCCCAGCTCGGAACTAACAAGTCGGAAAATGTAGACCGAAAAGTATTACCACAAATCTTGTCTAGGTTGGGGGGTATTTGCGGCAAATACCCAAAATAAGAATGGGGATCCTTTTTTAAGAGGTGGAAACGGGGGCAAAGCCAAAGAGCAATAATTGGAGAGCCTCATTGCTCGTGGATGCCAGATCACTTTTTCACATGATCCACCCTTCCACATCCACAAAATCACAATAATAAAATCAATTCAATCTCTTTTTCATTTCACCCTATCAATAAATAGTAAATACAGATAACAATGTTTAAAAATTAGTTAATTAAAGAATGAATAATAATAATAAAGGAAGAGCGATTGGAGAAACGTGAAAATTGAATTGGATTTTGAAAATTGAAAAAGAAGGCATAAATTACATTTCCTTGCTAGCTAATAGCTATATATCTCACTCTCCCACAGTAGCTTTGCTTCTCTCTCTTTCTCTGCGCTTCCCTTCAGATCTGATCCTAACAACCAGGTAACTGCCCTAACCCTAGATCTTCCTTCTTCCTACTCCGATTTCCAGATTTCGTTGTCGCTCTTTCCTTCGCTCGATGATCCATTTTGTGTTCTTCTTCTAGATCTACCTGCCCGCAGAATTGAGTTTGATTTGTGATTTCATTTCCATCGGATAAATTGTTTGTTTCTTGCTTTATGTTTTTGTTTTGATTCTCTCAAACAATATGTAATAGACATTTTGGATTTGAGTGGAACGAGCACCAGAGAAGAAGAGATTGAGATATTAGCGTGCCGGTTTGTGAACGCGTATGGTTACTCGTAGGTGTTTGATTGCATTGGCGTTTGAGATGATATCTTGTAGATTCCTTTGGTGTATGAAGATTTCTGATGAAATCAGCCATCGTGCAATAACTTTGTTGCTCTTTTCTCGCTCGAATCAGTTTGAATGTAACCGTTTTCCTTTTTCATTCGTTGCATGTTGCAGATTTGGGAGAGATCGGCGAAGAAGAAGCTAGAGAAGATGGGTCGTGGAGTCAGCAGCGGCGGAGGCCAAAGTTCATTGGGCTATCTTTTTGGAAGTGGGGAGGCTCCTAAAGCTGCTGGAGGGAATTCCGCACCCGCTGCAACTGAAGCGCCCGCGTGCACTGCGCCTGCTAAAACCGCCACTCCCCCTCGTCAGCCAATAGATGTTACCAAGCAGCAACCTGCTGGGATCCACAGTACTTCTACTAACAACTACTTGAGAGCCGATGGTCAGAACACCGGCAACTTCATCACGGTATGATCTTCCCCATCCATTCATGTTGTTTTCCTAGCGCAATATAACATGATGCTCTCATTAAATAAGACAATTTCGATAGAATCCCAGCTGCGAGTCCCGTTCATTAAGAGCTAGTGATCTGGGTGTCGTCGTGCTTAATCGGTTTTGGCTAATTTTATATTGTCTAGAATAATCCCAATTATAAATCATGTTTGAAGAGGAGACCCAAGCAGAACAAATTTTTTGTTTGTATTATTTGTATCCAGCCCATTTAGACCCTTTTGACTTATTCGTAATCTTAAATGATAAAATATATCATTTAGATTCATTTTTATTTAGTTAATTTAATTAAATAATAATTTAACACAAATTAACATTATAATACTATGAATTTAACATAGTAAACAACGTAGTCCTCAATTTATCTAGTAATATCTTTCCTAGATGTAGAGTGAGAAAAACTCACTGACTTGTTTATAATCGTGCGAAAGTGAGTCTATCTAATTTTGTTTGTTTCGAGTCGATCCAAGCTTACTTAAAGTAGGCAATTTATTCGCATCATGTCTTGTGTACGGCTCTAGATTGCATGGGGGCTAACAAGGCCCTCTCGTCGATCGATAATCAAGTGCATATGTTTGGGGGGATTTCGATCTCAATTTGGTTGTTGTTTGCATCGGTGCAGGACCGGCCGTCCACCAAGGTCCACGCAGCCCCAGGCGGTGGTTCTTCTCTGGGGTATCTCTTCGGTGGGCCAGCCTCGGACGGTAAATGATAATCTCAAATGTTGGTAACACAAGTGTTTATTGATTTTTGTTGAATCATCTAGTAAAGATGAGGAATGGCTTTCTTGTTTTCCATATAAAAAGGACATGTAATGTAATATATAGCTTTGTTGGAGTTGTTGAATCAAGGAGCAACATGTTTTATGCTTAAGACATTTGCGACACAAACTTTCTTGTGAACGAGGTCACATTTTCTAGTGCATATTCCTTCATGTGTCCAATGCAATTGCTTCATTTCCTCTCCCTTTTTTTAATCTATATCGCTTGCCACTTAAAATATTACGGGTGATGTGAACGTGGAACGTTTGGTACTGTTTACTAATAGAAGACGGAATGTCGCAGTTCGGTATTTTTGTGTATATAAAAAAATAACCGGGTATCCTATTTTTAAATACGACAATTGCATTTATTAAATCGGTTTCATTTTTCGTGGATAAAATCACTTTTTAAAAGTAGAAAAAAAATATGACTCTAATATAAATTATAAATTTTATTGACATAGCCAAAAACGTCAATTAAACAATAAAATGTTATACATGTAGATGTCAATACTCGAAATATGTGCACTACAAAATATTATGATAATTCTAATCATGCAGTTTGTTGATTTTATTTTATGATAATTCGAATATCGCTGGCAAATGATATACAAGTATTACTATCAGTGATTCAGTGTAGCTGCTTGATTTTGTCCTTTTCACAAGCCAAAGCTGTTATGTTCGCATCTATACTAGTATTGAATAAAATGGGAAAATAGCGGCGAAAGTCTCTGAACTCTGCATATTTGTTGCAATTAAGTCTCTGTACTCAAATTTTGGTGGTAAAAGTCCATACCGTTAGAATTTTGTTTCATATCCGTCCTTGTGCCGTTAACACCTTGTTAAGTGCCACATAGTTGCACACTTATCATCCATGTCACCAAAAAAATTAAGGCAAAAGTACCAAAAGTAAAAAATACTATAAAAACTTTATAATTATAAAATTCACTTGTCGCGGTGATATTAAGCCACATTTTTAGTGGATCCACCATTTTGACAATTCTTGTTGTTTTCTTATTCTTTCCGATTTAAATAGGTCGTTTATAGTTTTTTTTCATTTTCTTTCTTGAAATTTTGTAATTAACGCTGAAATTGGAACTAGTGCTTCCAAATAATTAGCAACATATATAAACTTGTATTTCCAAATAACCAAACAAAATTAAGTTTAATGTTTTAAAACAAATCTAAAAATATAAACTGCAAGATATTTCCATTCCAAAATAAGTCCCATAACAAAGTTTAATAACTTCAAGTTTTCTAAATACACTAAATTATTAACATGTATACGTTAATTCAAAATAGGTCCCATGACAACAGCTAAGACGACAACTACATTCATTTACACCGGCGGTTGAGAGAAGCCAATGGAGTGGCCGCCGGTGCAAGTAAATGAAGTTGTGGTCTTAACTGTTGTCATGGTACCTATTTTGAATTAACGCAAACATGTTAATAATTTGGTGTATTTAGAAAAATTGAAGTTATTGAACTTTGTTATGGGACTGATTTTGGAATGGAAATATCTTGCAGTTTATATTTTGATTTGCTTTGAAACATTAAACTTAGTTTTGTTTGGTTAATTTGGAAATACAAGTTTATATGTTGTTAGTTTTGTTTGGTTATTTGGAAATACAAATTTATATGTTGCTAATTATTTGGAAGCACTAGTTCCAATTTCAGCGTTAATTCCAAAATTTAAAGAAAGAAAATGAAAATATATGTAAACGGCCTATTTAAATCGCAAAGAATAAGAAAACAACAAGAATTGTCAAAATGGTGGATCCACTAAAAATGTGGCTTGATATCACTGCGACAAGTGGATTTTTTAATTAGTTTTTTTAGTATTTTTATTTTTGGTATATTTTGCCTTAATTTTTTTGGTGACATGGATAATAAGTGTGCAATTATGTGGCACTTAACAAGGGTGTTAACGGCACAAGGACGGATATGCAACAGAATTCTAATTGTAGGGACTTTTACCACTAAAATTTGAGTACAGGGACTTAACTGCAACAAATACGCAGAGTCAGAGACTTTCGCCGCTATTTTCCCGAATAAAAATGCCAGTTGATCTTCGCATCTATTTTTTAAACGTTTAAATTCAAATTTCAAACAAACCCAAAGGGAAATATGCATACTAGTAGAAAATAAGCAGATATTTGTTCGCCTATCACTAATATTGATTTATTTTAAGGCACGTTAAGAGTAAAAACTTATCTGAATTTTTTTAGGTACTCTAAATACATAGCTTATCAAATTTCAAAAGATAGTCTCTGAACTATCACCATCACCAAAGGTTAATAGTAATACAATAAAATTCAAAAAACCTAGTTTGAACATGTTTGCAAAACTTTAAAACATTGTATAATTTCTATAAAAAAATCCCTTAGGAATTATTTTACACATCGCAAAAAAAGGATCGAGATCACTAATAGAATCCTTGCGGTAGTTTTGCTGTTCGGGTTCTATAAATCACATTCCAAACAAATGAAACTAAGATTTCGTAAAACCAAACCGATACCCTCGAATAAATCAAACTGAAGGCGCAGGAATTATCCCCCATTTGCTCCGAACTTCTTCCAAATCCTCGTGAAAATGGCGCTCGTAATACACGCACATGAGATCCGTGCAGTTGGCCCCAGCCCGGATGGCCCACGGGAAGTAGTGTTGGAAGAACAGCTTCCGCTGCCTCTCGTTGAATCTCACGGTCCCACCGACGACCGACATCAGGCACATCGGAAGGTACATCTGCTCGAACTCGATGACCTTGAGAGCCGACTCGCCGATCAGGTTGGTGGGGAGGCCAAAGAGGGTGTGCCAGAAGTCATGCACCTCGCGGGCCCGCATTGCCACGTAGGCAAGCTCGTCACTCTCTAGGAATCTCACTGGCGGGCGGTCATCCGGTGAGAAGTTCCGGGATCCCATGAACTTGGCGTAGGCGGCGCCAAATGTGTTCTCGGGTAGGTCCCACGCGTGACCCACTTGGGATGATATCACTCGTGGTTGGTCCTGTAGTATCGCCTGCACGAGAAACGACGATCATAACTTTCTGCTTCACTTGCACTCTTTAGAGCATCAAATATATAACATTATTGTTCGAAACAGATCGTATTATACTCCAAAAAAAGCGCATCTACAGAGCCTAGACTTAAACAAGCTTCTAAAGTCTGCCTCCTTGGTAACAAGAAGTAAGAATCCTTAGCATTTCTACAAGAATTCATAATATAACAAGAATGGATCATTAATTTCTTCCACAAAACCGAAATGAAACACACAATTGGGTACATTTTTTTCGTTTTCTCATACACGAATTTTGGCATCTTTCTAGCAAACTGAATAAACTTTTACGTAAATTTATGTATTCTAATCAATCAACAAAGTTGTAAACGGTTTTGCAGAGTTCGAGTTCACAAATTCATTAACTGACGACGATAGAAAACATATGAAACGAGCAACAATCAAGAAGAGTGATTACCCTGCCTTCCGGGCTCTGCTTCATTCGCTGAATCACTCTCTCGAACGCCGGCTTCCCCGTGGTCTCTCCGAGAGCCGCAATGAGATCGGCTCGGCTCGGATCCATCAGCGCGCCAACCGCCGAGCCCATCGCCACCGCTGCGTTCTGCCACGCGCTCAGCCGGACTCGCCCGCCTCCGACCACCGGAACCATTGGGACCCCCCTGCGGACGAATCAGCAAACAGCTGGTGCGCATGAAGATACAAAGAAAATCATACTCCAAATGTAAAATCAGAATTCGATCTCAAATCTCAGGAAACAATCGAACACGACACATAAACCTGAAATGAAACGCTCAAAATCAAGCAAGATATAAAGATAAAAAAACGCTCCAAAACGAACCAGTGAGTTAGACAGAGTAGGCGGCAGAGAGAGAGAGAGGCGGTCTCCGGCGAGAATGGAACCGGCAGATGGTGTCGTCGATGAATCTCCGGCTGAAACGATGAGATTGTTGTGGGGCTGCTGAGTCTCGCTCGTGGTGGCAAAAATTACGGTTAATTAGTCGGGTTATTGACGGCATAAGTATCTAAATTTTGATCTAATGATGATATAAATTTAAAGTGCAAAATAAGCATAGAAGTACTTACAATAAAATAAAACCATTGCTACACATGTTTCCTTTTTTTTTTTTTTTTTTACGGATATTAGTCAAATGTCAGGGTCTTATTTCCGAGTTCCGACCAAGGACCTTATTTTCCCACTAATATTAAGAAAATATTAGTTTATTATAATTTCAAATGAAGATAAACTTGCTCAATTAATATGAGAAATATATTGGATTTTATAAATTGTAAGTATCTTAGAGAAACTATTACTTGTAACCGGTCATAAATATTTGCAATCAAGATTAATCTCTTTTGACGTCCCCTAGATTTTTTTCTCAAGGAACCTAAAATAAGACTGTTTATAGTGAACTTATTGTTAATAATATTATACTGTTAACTTAAAATGCTACGAAATGAATTAATATGGTTATTTTTCGAACCTTAAGCAGTCAATATATATAATTACGCATATATAAGTGTTCTTTCCTCTTCTTTTTTCAAAGTTTGTCTGATTTTATAAAACCAAAATGACCTCCTAAACTCATAAATCACGAGTCACAACTTTCAGTATGCGAATGGTGGGTGTTTGTGTAAAATAAGTTGGGAAGGATGACGGCGAAGCTCGGTAGTTGCAGTACTTTTCCCGACATCAAAATAAACATAATAACGAATTTTTCCGAACTAACTAATAAGCTAAACTAGAGATGGTTGCAAAACATAATTATGCACACTCAATATATTTTAATACGAAGAAGTGGTTTATTAATTAATGTGAATGACAAACTATCAACGAGAAATACGAAGACCAAAATCACCCGGAAGCTCTTCGAGAAGTGCCTGTAACTGTAAGTGCTCGACGGGTTGAACAACCGACGCAACCGTTGACGATGGGCGTCAAACCACCAACGCGTGTGCCCCATCAATGACCAGATTTATGGCCAGATTTTAAAACTTCATACATCAATAATCCGTACAAGATTAACTAAAATGTCATACATCAGTGATCCTTACAAGTTACATCAAAACATATCCAAAGTAATTAATTAAAAATAAACATAAAATCCAAAAACGTCATACAATTAAAAAGCATGTTGAACGGTTATGCCCAAGAGCTCCACACTTAGAGCACTTTTTGTGGATCCCGACTTGTCTAACTTGTGGTGGTCGGCGTTTGGTTTTCATTTTCTCCCCTTTATCTTTCTTCGGACGAACGTGCGATCTTTTCTCAACAGGAACTTTCACATTTATGTTCTTCAAATGATCTGGGAGCGGCCAGTTAGACTCATCACCGGGGGGATATATCACACTTTCGTACGCACTCTTCAAAGTAGAGACGAAATAAAACGGCGAACAAAGCGTGTAAACGCTTATCTTACATTTCAAGCATGCAGCGGCTGCATGAACACAAGGAATCCCAATCTCTTGGAAAAGCCCACAGTCGCACTCTCTTGTCGTGAGGTTTACCTCAGCATTTCCTTCTAGATCCATGACTTGGAATTCCATCGGACTCGTGCAATGAACAGTTAAACGTTGCGCCGCATCACAGTTTTCCTTTAGGTCGTTCTCAATCAATGGTACTAATGTTGATACATATTTTTCCGCCTTGGTTCGATTATCGCAAAACCAACTTTGGAGGGTAAACCGAATGAATTCAACCATATTTGTTACGGGGAATGTTTTAGCCATAGCAGCAATATCGTTAAGACTTTCCACATAATTGCTCGTCAAAATATTGTACCTTTTACCGCCGAAATGACAACGAGCCTATTTTTGAAAACCAATTTCCTCCAAGTACTCTGCTACACGCGGAAAATATGCCCTTAGCATGTTAAATTGAAGCTCAAACTCAGAAGTCCGAAAAGTGTGCGCTGCATTGTGCACGAATAACATACTGTCATCACTTTTAAACTTCTCAATGATGTTCGTTTTGATGTGGTTATAGCATGCACCATGATATGCGTCTGGGAAAACAGCTTCCAACGCACAAGCAATATTATTGTGCGTATCGGAAATGAACGCTAGGTTCTCAACGCTCCCGATAGCTTCCTTTAACTTCGTCAAGAAATAAATCCAAGAGGCACTACTTTCACTATCTACTATAGCAAATGCGATCGGCAACAAGCCACCTTCACCATCCACTGCGACGGCTGATAACAACTGAACACGGTACTTGCTATTGATGAAGGTGCTTTCCACACACACCACTGGACGTAATGATTTGAATCCACGTAAGCAAGCTCCAATGGCGAAAAAACAATATTTGAAGCGACCTTCTTCACATTGAAAATCTGTCACTGTTCCTGGATTCGTTTGCTCTAACATGTACAAGTATTGTGGTAACTTCGAATACGAATCCTTAGGGGTGCCCATTGCATATGAAATAGCCATTTCTCTGCATCTCCAAGCCTTTACATAGTTCATCTCAATGCCGAATTGTTTTTTCATATCTTCTTGCAAGTTCTTTGGAGTGTATTTTGAGTCAGTAGTAGAAAACTTATCCTTCATAACATGAGCAACTACACGAGGTGCTACTTGTCTATGATCTGTTTGACGGAGCTCAAGCGAACAAGTATGTTCTCTAACAAACACAACAATCTTGAACATTGGTGCAAATTTTTTAATTAAATTTGCCCTCAATTTCCAACGACATGTCGCATCAATGCACTTGACATACCATACTTTCTGTGATGATTTATGTACACGGAACTCGAAATTTCTTTCCATCGCAAAAACCGAAACTTTCATCTTCAACTCTTTCAAGTTCGGAAATATCTTACCCACAGAAAAGATAAATGAAGTACCTACCACCGCCGCCGACTCGGGATGTGAATGTAAATCTTCGTTAGTGAATCGTGGGTCATTGGAGTTGCCCACATTTGATTGCCTAGGCAACGGTGGAGACGGTGGGGGCTGTGAAACTGGTGGGGGCTCATAAATTGGACTTGGCGGGACATAAACATTCGTAGGATGATCACTGTCTTCTGAATCCACCTCGTGAGCATCATCTTCAGGTAAATGCTCTATACGGTCAACGCTTTGTAGAGTCCTCTCATTTCCACTCCCATAAGAACTACCAAAAAGGTTATCCGCGTGTGGACTGCCTATTCTGGTATCAGCTTCCCCACATGAAGATGGCACTTTTCTTGACACTTTCAGAACAGGAGTCACATACAATATGTCTTTTCCAACGTGAACAACTTGGATTATCTGACGATCACAATTCAAGGTGACAGGCCGAGCGCCGCGGTGTGAGAATGATACCTCGAGTCTAAGATCATACACCGACTTATCAACCCGAAGTATTTCATACAACTTATCCAACAGCTGTGCGTGCGTAATGTCCGCCGGCCCATAGAAAAAATTGTTTTTCCCGTTAATGTAGTTCCACTTATCACCTTCAAGAACCCAGTCGCCATCATATTCAATATAAATGGGCAAATCTGTTGCCATAAACAAGTAGAATATAATATTAAGACAAAAACAATAATGAGAATAAAACATGGACAAGACTGAAAGAGAGAAAAAAACCATACCCATGATCACAATGTAGTGTGGATAGGTTTATGAAGAAAGTGTCGAAAAACTTGAACGGAAGATCTGGAGTAAAAAAAAAAAGAACAGAATGTTAATGAACTCTCTGTCCATAACATATACATTCAGTCCAGAAATAACGACCCTAATGATAACAACAGTGGTTAAGAACCTAATATCTAACCTGAGGTTAAAGGAAGGCGGACCGTAGCTGAGAGGAGGCGTTTTGATGTTGGGCGGGGTCCAGGCGAGCAGTGGGTCGCTGGTCGTCAGCGCGGGTCGAAGCCCGAAGGTCAGCGGCACAGTCACCTGAAAGATCATGAATAAGAGTGGAAGTAAAGATAAGAGGAAAAAGAGAACGAGGACTTGGGAGGGTTGAGTTAGAAAGGATTGGGTTGAGTTACTTTGAGGGTAGTTTTGTCCAAAAACTTTCTCAAGGTTAGTTTGAGAATTCTGATAGGTTAGGGTACTCAAATGGAATATAAGAGTTTTCAAGGTCATTAGAGTAAGTTTCCCTTTATTTTTTTGAATCACAGAGCCTAAAAATGTGTAACAAGACCATCTTTATCCAACTCAAAATAAAACTTAGGGAATTGATTGGAGAAAATTTTCTCTAGTTATGGTGATAAAATGACTAACTATTGTTAACAAGCTTACCGGGCCATACAAGAACTCAAAATCTACATATAAATGAAGCAAGATCCTAAGGTTGAATTCCCAGATGTTTATTAGGTGATCAAAGGGTTACTATCTGATCTGAGATCAAAATCAAATAAACATATACTATGAGATGCAATTGATATCTCTGTTAAAAAATAACTTGTAAACATGATGACCGAATTGCCAAAAAAAATATAAATTACAAGAATCAGTTTCAACCGTGCTAGAAAACAGAGACCATTGCGGGCTTCAGCCTTACCCCAAAGAATTAGTTTTTTTTTTATTGGTACTCGAGAGACTTACCTTTGAATTGAGCAGAGGCAGAGATTCATTGTGGCTGGGAAGAGGCGTTCGGCAGGTAGGAGAGAGGAGAAGAATACTCGCCGAAGATGAGCAGGTGTGACGGTATTTGAGGTTGGACACTGGACTAGGCTGCTGGGACTGCATGGGCCTTCCTCTAGCGAGCCTCCATCGCCACTGACTTCATGCTCTTCCTTGCGCACCACAGTTTCCTATTGCCGCGCACTGGGATCACCGAAACGGTCACTTGATCAGTTGGTCACAGCTGCAAGAAATCCGCCCAGTTACTTTCCCAATGCATAAGCTACGAAATCTCTGGAATGCAAGGTCATTGCCGCCGAGACCGAGTCGTTGGCAACTATGTCGCTGTTATAACTAAATCCGAATTTGAATATTCCAAAGATATAGCAGTTACGAAGTCGTCGTTATAGGTCCAAAAAATATTAAAATTCTGGCGGCCAATCAGCAACGACAATTAAACATTTGACACAACGGCATGTTTGCCGTTGCTACAAGGTACCTATTGGCACGAGGCTAGTCGGCATAGCCAGACTTCCATTTCAGGGCAAAATTTCAATCAAGTTATTCAATGCAAAATATAAAGTTGCTTCTTGCAATATTGTAGGATAAATTCTTCGTCAATTCAAAGCAGAGAGTCAGCCAAATCAAAGAAACAATTCATCAGCCGAATCAAACCAATGTTTCAGAGCAACTAAAACGCTAATTCAATCACTTAGAGCAACAATTCAGCCAATAATTACCTTACCATAATCTAATTCAGTCTTAAAAATCATGGAAACCAAAGCAATCACAGCACAAACCCTAAAAACTTCAATCCCAATCTGATTCAGAGAAACCCGAAAAGATGAAGGAAAGATAGGGTTGAAAAAGGATCACCCAAAATCGAGAGAGGCAGAGCTGCGAGACACGGAGGAGGAGGAGGAGGAGGAGGAGGAGGAGTGTCGCCGGGACGAGAAATGCACGGAGTCAGTGAGGCAGCACTCGGGTCTCTAAAAACGACATGTCCTTTCTTCTAGTGTGGCCTTATAACGACACTAATAAAAGAATTGACTTACTTCTCATTTTTTGTAATTTTTGTTTTGGGGTTAAATTTTCTATTTTCTAATATGTTAAAAAAATAAAAAAAATAATGAGGATGTATCGTGGTGGCGACGTCGGTTTTGATCTGAGCTCGCGGCGAATCGACGACGGTGAGCGTGACCGTCACATGTGTGTCTTTCGCCCATGTGGCATGTTTTTTCGCGCCCTAAGGTGCATATTTTATGCCTTAAGGGAGTCCAAGACACCCTCAATGCTCGAAAAAAAAATCATTGAGCCGATAACACCTGATATGCATGTTTTGGGCCGTCATATTTTTAGTGTTAGAAAAAACACGCATAACACCTAATATGCAAGAGTTCCATGCTCGGTACCAAATCTTTGAAGTTCGTGTAGTTCATATGTGGTCAAAAGAAATGAAACACATGATCAAAATCATATGTTGCCATGTAAAATTTTACGTTGAAAATTTTACGTTGAGGAGTGAATGGAAAATAATAACTACTTATACCAAAATTTTAAATCATCGAGAACTTTTGCCATACAAAAATTGACAATATAAATCATGATATCTGTAACATATAAATATGTTTTCGCAAATATCCCTAATAACTTATAATAAATTAGAATATAAACCATTAAAGTCAGTTTGTCTTTTGTTGGAATTTCACGTTCGTCTGCCAGTGTTTGGAAAATTCAGACGATGGAAAACTATAACTATCGAAACAATAATTCAGGATTATTGAAACAATAATACAAACTTCCAGAAAACAAAATCATAATATCTCGTCTTTTAAAAGATTTTATTTTTCATCTGATAAAACGACTCGAAATTTATTATAGTTAAAGTATATTTTCTATTTCGTGGATTTTATAACTTATCATTTCTAAGTGATTGTTTTATTTGGTGAATGGTGATAATCACGGTAAAAAAATTAATTATTTTCTCATTCTCTTTTTGTGGGTAGCAAAGTTTTCATTCTATGAAATTGTAAGGTAGGTAGTCTTTTATCCATTATTTTCAAGTTAAATGCCATGTGACTTCATGTTGACTTCCTCGTGCATACCATTTCATCTGATTGCCACGTAGCATGCCACATAAATTTTTTAATCATTCAGTTAAATCTAACTCTGACCAAAAAAGGCCCTCTAAGATCTATTTTAAAAAGTGAAATGCCCAAAAGACAAAGTAAAATAATATTTAAAAATATTCCACAATGCAAATCTGGAGCCATTACTGCGTCCTCAAATGTGCAGTATTGTAATTATTAAAAAAATTATGATGCCCCTAGACTTGAATGTAAAAATTGGATAAATGATTAACTGTTTTATAACTTCAAGGAATCAGGACTTTACCACATAAAAAATAAAAGGAACTTATCGACGATTATGGAAAGACTATTAGTACTTTCACCATAATTATCTCTTTTATTAACCTGTAGATTGTATTACTTGTCGTTGTTGTTTTCTTGCTTTACTTACTTACCAGTTGATTGTATTACTTGTAGTTTTTCTTTGCTTGTTTTATTTTCAGGGCCGGCCCGATAACTGGCCGACCGCCCATGGCCTAATATATTATATAACTTCAGCATTATATATATAATTTGAATAAAACTTGTAAGATGAAAGAAACCTCCTAATGTTGTAAGTTACGTAATTTGAAACTTCAGTAAGCAATAGCACATTGATATTTTGTGATGAAATATAAATGAAAATTAGTTAAATTTTCCTTCTTCGTGAAGAAAGTGACGATAAAAAGAACAAATTTCATGGAGAATCGTAGAAGAGGAAGATGCTTAGTTGAAAAATCAAGAAAAAGAACATGCTCAGTGAAAGAAAAAAAAGGTAAATATTTGTATTTAATATAGTATGTTATATCAAATATATTATTGTTATAATTTTGATTACTCTATTATAAATTGATGTTCTCAATTGGTTTCCTAATCGATTATGAAGAACAAGTTCCATGTAAAAGTGAAGAAGAAGAACATACTTAGCATAAAAAAATTAAGAAAAAAACATATCTAGTGAAAAGAAATGATAAATACTGATATTTAAGCATATAATATTTTATCAAATATATTATTATTAAAAATTTAAAAAAGGCCTCGTTTTAACTTTTCGCCCAAAGCCTCCGAAAACATTGGGCCCGGCCTTTTTATTTTATTTTACTTGTTGATTGTATTACTTGTCGTTTTTGCTTCCTTGTTTTATTTATTTATTGTATTGTAATTTTTTATTTACGTGTCTAACTAGTGGCGGAAGCATGTATAGAGGTGGTGTGGTTCAAACCATCCTCTCCAAAAAAAAATTGTGTAAATAATGCCTCATTTTCATATATTTTTTAGTGTAAATTTGTATGAAATTATAGTTAAACCCCCCCTTAACTTTTACAAAAAATTAAATATAACCCCTTCAAATTAATTTTTGTCAAAAAAATTATATGTAACCCCGCCGATAAATAATTCTTGGTTCCGCCACTGTGTCTAACTATATTAATTTATAGTATTTATGTTATATGATAGTTTTATATTTTATGAAGATATTTATAGTTGTTAATAATTTATTTTTGTTTCATATTTATTTAGAATAATATAGTACATGTTTAACATATTGTATTGTTAGAGCTTAGATGGTCTTAAGCTTTATTTTTACCTAGGCCCTGTATTTAAAGAGCGAGATAGACAAATATATAAAGAATCGCTTATATGTTATTTTTTTTACCCCTTTCATGATAATTTTTCACTTGGCCTCTACCTTTTACTCTTTTAAATCTACATTTTTTCTTTTATTATATATAAAAAAAAAACCTACATTTTGGTCATCTTAAGTTGCATGAAGAAAAAAGTTGCAAAAAGTATAGTCTATAGTGAATTAAATTAGCCGAAGGAGTATATTGGATTTCACAGTAACCTATAGATACATATTTGGACTTGCACACAACCCCACCAGACTATAGAGAAGATCGTTGCTCACCAAATTTTCCATATTTGTAAGGATAAAAACAAACAAAAATAATACAACATGTAAAAAATGAAGAAAGACTGGTACAATAACAATACTTTTAAATATAAACTAACAATAAATGGTTGCCAGTGCCACACATCACATGCTTGTTGCTCGCTGCAATAGTATATAAGTCATTAAGTGAGGCTTTAGTGATTTGATTCTGCAATTTATTACCAGCACCGATCATTATTGACGTCTATAAACATGCATAATCATTCATATCTTTATAGCGGATTAATGCATATATTTATTTATTAACTTCCAAAGATCTTTTTTGTATGGAAAATCATTGAGTTCCTCTTCAATTTATTACTGACGTTTCCATTCAATTTATTGACAACATTTTTTGTTTCTAGGTTGGTCTAGGCGCTGTTATGCTCTTATGTACCAGCGTATCAAAATATCAATTTCTGCGATTACGTTTCGGGGTCTATTTCCGAGCTCTCCGAGGAACCCCTCAAGTGCCCGTAACTCCGTATGCACCCTCACTTCCGCCTGAACCACCTCAGCACGCATCTACCCTTTCGTGCGCACCGAGAAATAAACATGCTACACCTTTAGCCTGATTAGAAGAGGCTTGACAAGATAGGAAAATAATTTAATTTCAACCATTTACTCCGTCACAAAGCAGTAACTTAATTATAATAAATAAGTCAGTAATGACAAATTAAAGAGGATATAATGTTGCTTCAGGTAGAAAAAAGCATTATATATGCCTTAATTATAACGATTCTTACCTATTTGATTTTCTACAGTGTGTGTTAATAACAACACTGCACCACTTTATGAGTCATTTAAAAGTTAAAACGGTCGTTGATGGAAAGAAAAGAACGTCATATTATAGCATATCATAGCGTAGTACAGCCAATTCATCACAAGCCGGCTATACTATAAGCATAACAAGAAAAAAAAATAGAGTCTTGACACAATTTCATCTGTAGAGTAGAATAAAAGCGATACACAGTAAGTGAAGTGGAAATCTTAAAATGGGAAGGACAGTGATAATAGTGAAGAATAAAAATGTTGAAAAATAAAATAAAATAAAATGTATTTATTGAGTGATCATGAACTGAACCACCTGGGCTCCTCTTGAGCTCGCCACCATGACCGTCAAGTCAACATCGGCAGTCATTCTGTGCGGACCACTCCACGGTCGTAGGAAGCATCCACCACGTCGTCGTCCCACGTGGACAGTGGCCCCACGGAATCGTAATCGGAGGGAGATGACAGCTGTGATTCCGAACTTGATTCGCTCCCCTACACATTTCTTTTTCACGCCTCACCAATTAATTAATACGCTAATTTAATGTCAACATTTATTTTATTCTACCATGCTTCGTTAGGGTAATGCTTAGAGTTAGGGACTAGAGTGGCTTTCCCTCGTAGCGTCCTTCTACCTTCTGCCTCAATAATATACGGTTATTCATTTGTAATTTTTTTTAAAAAAATAATAGCGGCAAATAAACTCAAGTTTAACCACAATTATTTATATAGACTAAAGTTCATAAGTCGCATATAAAATGTATATATGATATGTTCTCTCTTTCTCTAATGTGTATATCTCGTTAATTTAAACATAATTTGTTTGGACTAATTATAAACTAATTACAAGACTTTTTGTGAGGTTATAAGTTCAAATTCAGAGTGTATGGTAATCTTAACCGATAGTGCATGCGACCAATACTTTTAACATTACGAATATATCTTGTAATGTGAGTATATGTAACTTGGTCAATAGAGTCGCTCCATTTTAAAAAAAAACAAGTGTAGCTATATAAATTGATAAAAAAATAAAACAAATAACACGTCGTTAATTTGTAATGACGTGTCATTATACTCTCATTTACATATTTTATTGCACGCTCTTTATATTACGAAGATACGTAGTAAATATTGATACAAATAACATACTATTTTAAACTAGTGTAAATGCATGACATAATAAAGGTGAAATTGCAAGCGGTACATAAATTTGACTAAAATTTTAAGTACATATTATGTGTTCAAGAAATAACAAATAACAACGCTCATGACCCACCAACCAACCCCTATTTAACCAACACCGCCACGCTCTTTGCAACTCACCCATTTTCACACTCTCTCTCTCTCTCTCTCTACTTCCTTCCACACACCGCTCTTCCTTCTGCCAACTCCCGACCATGTCGTCGGAGCTCCCCTACGACGTTCTGAGGCTGCCGAGCCTCGTCGAAACGACGGCGTCTTCCTCTCTGACGTCGCTCGTTGCCCTGAGCTTGGAAGCTCTAGCTCTCTCCGCGCTCATCATGACCGTCGTCGGTCTCTGGGTCGCTCCGGGCGGGCTCGCCTGGGCTATGACAAAGCTCAAACCGGGCCGGGTCAGAATCCCCGGCCCGTCGGGACTCGCCACGAGGGTCCTCGCCCGCGCCGTGCCCCACCGCAAGCTCGCGGAGATAGCCCGCGAGTTCGGGGCGAAGCCGCTCCTGGCGTTCTCCGTGGGACTCACGCGCTTCGTCATCTCCAGCCAGCCCGACACAGCCAAGGAGATCCTGACCAGCGCCGCGTTCGCCGACAGGCCCGTCAAGGAGTCGGCCTACGAGCTCCTCTTCCACCGAGCCATGGGGTTCGCGCCCTACGGCGACTACTGGCGCAACCTGAGGAGAATCTCCGCGACGTATCTCTTCAGCCCCAAGCGCATCGCTGACTTCGGAGGCTTCCGCAGCGAGGTTGGGTCGAAGATGGCCGACCAGGTGTCCAACCTCATGGCCCAAAACGGCGTCGTCGAGGTCAAGAGGCTGCTCCACTTCGGGTCGCTGAACAGCGTCATGATGACCGTGTTCGGGCGCAGCTACGACTTCGGTGACGAGAGCGGCGAGGCCTCGGCGCTGGAGGCGATGGTGAGCGAGGGGTACGACCTCCTGGGCGTGTTCAACTGGACTGACCACTTCCCTCTCTTGGGGTGGATGGACCTGCAAGGCGTGAGGAAGAGGTCAAGGGCTTTGGTGGCCAAGGTCAACCGCTTCGTGGGGAAGATCATCGAGGAGCACCGAGCCAACAAGGGTGACAAGGTCGGTGACTTCGTCGATGTCTTGCTCGACCTGGAATCTGCCGGCGAAGCCACCAAGCTCAGCGAGTCAGACATGATAGCCGTTCTCTGGGTGAGGATGCTTTCACTTCTTGCAGCTATTCATAACTCTTAACCCTAGCCCTAGGATTGTTATGCATGTTTTTGTTTTCTAATTAATAATATCTTAATGTACTCGTTGTTTTCTCATAAGATTTTTTCCAATTTTTTTTGTCAAATAGTCTCTGGTTTTTGTTTGAACATGTACGCTTATTATAACTAAAACAGTGTTTTAAATACTTATTTTTTTTATCTATCTATTGTTAAAATCTATAATTTTTTTCGTATTCAATATGTGAAGGAGATGATATTCAGAGGAACAGACACGGTGGCGATCCTCCTGGAGTGGGTCTTGGCCGAGATGGTTCTGAACCCGGAGATCCAAGCCAAAGCACAAGCCGAGATTGACGCTGTAGTAGGCCGAACACGTCCCGTATCCGACGCTGACATTCCCAACCTGCCGTTCCTGCAAGCCGTCGTGAAGGAGACCCTCCGTGTCCACCCACCTGGACCTCTGCTGTCCTGGGCCCGCCTCGCCATCCACGACGTGGACATCGGCCAGAGCCACATCCCCGCCGGGACCACTGCCATGGTCAACATGTGGTCCATCACCCATGACCCGGCCGTCTGGCCCGAACCCGAGACCTTCAACCCTGACCGCTTTGCCGAGAACGATGTCAATGTTCTCGGGTCCGACCTGAGGCTCGCTCCCTTCGGAGCCGGGCGCCGTGTCTGCCCCGGGAAGGCCCTGGGGCTGGCCTCGGCCCACCTCTGGCTTGCTCAGCTGCTTCAGAAGTTTGAGTGGGCAGCCTCTGGAGACCACCCCGTTGACCTCTCCGAGCAGCTCAAGCTCTCCATGGAGATGAAGCAGCCTCTGGTCTGCAAGGCTGTTGCTAGGGTTTAAACTCCGACCCCGTCGTTTCATGATCGCTTCGTTATCGGCTTGTTTGTTTTTTAAGGTTTTATTTTTGTTTTTGTTTTTTTTAAAAGGATAATGGCTGTGCAAGTTTTGGATATGGACCCGGTTTGAGACTGAGAACTCTTATGTTTTTCAGTTTGTTTTCGGGTCCTTTGTTATGTGCAGGACATATGTTCTTTTTGCTTTGTTTGCATGGGGTGGTCATAGCCACCTTGTGAAGTGAAAGTATCCTTATAAAATAAAGTTATTGCCGTTTGGCATTTGTTACTTAATTGCTATGTTACCTTACTTTGTATTCAAATTTAACCTAATTATTTGCTGTTTATGTAAAAAATGGCAAAAGTTTTATTAAACGTTTTAGACTAACGGGAAAGCACAGACTTTACATTGTTATCAAACATAGAGTATAAGTATATTTTGTTTAGAAACTTGAATAATATTATTTGTTTGGTGGAAAAAGCCATAAAGCTGTGTGCTACTACTGTACAACGTTGAATGTACTGTTGACGTTAGTATTTGGAGATCAGGAAGGAAACATGGGTGTCTGTCAGGATTTCTGTGTTGTTAAACCCTAGTTCTGACAGTCAAACATGCAGCAATATAGTTCACAACCCAGGAAAATTGACTGCTTGAGTTTTGACCTAACTGGAACAGTTGTAAGAGCAATAACTTTCTAGGGCATTCATTTCCTATCGCGCGCTTTATTATAAGTTTCTTTCTTCAAGATATTAATGTGGTATATATATTATATATACCGAAAATGCTTACTACATGTCCCATCTTAAATGAGAGATGCATGTTTCGCCATTTCCCATGATTCATGCATATATTATGTTCGCAAGTTGAGTAAAAAGCTTTAATTTGCATGTTTGCCTTTCATAATTTCATTTGCATGCATGTCTTTAAATATTTTATTTGTCCACGTATTTGCTCACTCGCACACACAAGTGTGACAATGAAATATAAGAGAAAGCCACTTTAGGGCAAATATCCATACCTGCTTTTATTAGTAACTTTTTGGTGGAACATTTTCCATATCGGAACATCGTATTCGTATACTTATTAAGGAATATTACCGGTAAAAGTATACTAGTTCTTTGGAAATGAAGCGGTCTGGAGAAAATTTAATAAATGATGACAAAAGTAACTAAGTTTACTATTTCCGACGGTGGTGTCAACAACAAATAAAAAATAAACTCGAACGATCAAACTTATAAACATCAAAATAAACTTGGATGTAAACACATATTCTTTGAACATCAAAAACACAAATTCTTATTTTCCTTCTCGATTTTTTCTTCTTCCTGAATTCTCAATTCATCTCTTTAATTGCATCACAATTTGCATTATTGGCCTTATCACTAATAAAAATAATAAAAAAATTAATAAAAAAGTGGATCCCTATCAATCCACTAAAAAAAGGTAAATTTAAGTAATTCTACCACAATTTTTTAAAATCAATTCTATATTACTCTATTTACAAATAACTTAAAATACTTTTATCGCTAATAAACGTTGACGATCGATATCTCTATATTGTTTATGATTCTGATCTTCAACTTCTCTTTTATTTATATATATTCTATATATTTGTGTCTCCGGCTTTATGGTTTTATCGCGTTGTAATGGCAGTTGGGATGGAAAAGTTGGATTCCAAGTGCTTGGTTTGAATTTGATTTGGACAAGGAAATTTATCAAATATAGTTTTGAGCTTATTCACCTTTTTATCCTTGGCTTTTTATTTGCATGATATTATGTGACAAGACAAGAGATGTGAGCGTTTTTATTTTATTTATATTTTTTATTTGAGATTAGGTCGGCGACTATAGTACTGTCTGACACACGTGACAATTGATCACACTGTTTAGAGTCATCACTCTGTCTCATATTTAATGCAAACTTCATTCACTCGCTATGGCTGAGATTACTATTCCTTTTAACTAGACTATTTCTTACGAATTTTAATCATTTTATTTCAAATATAAAATCTAACATCACATTATCACTCATTAGTCATTACTATTTGCAGTAAAAATATTCACATATGAATATCAAATGATGGGATTTTATCACCAAAACGAAATTTAAGAGTTAAAAGTAAGTGAGTGGGTAAAGAATCTATTGGTACACTTTATAGTACGACCTCTTTCAAATGAATCAAGAATATGAACACCAAAGTGTAGACTCATAAGAAAAATTCGTCAATTGACTCATGACTTGTGAGACTCTTACTTTGTATTTTAATATATTCTTCCTTTTAAGAGAATATATTCCGCCAAAAAAGCGAGCCTAAAAGTAGTTTATCTTTTTTTCTATTTTTGAATATTACAGTATATATTGATTTGATATACTTGCCAGTTGCCACTGCGAGTAGCAACCAAAATTGGCGGTATATTCTTAAAAACAATTAAGAAATAACACTACGAAATAAATACTATCAAGTAGAGCTGCATCGTGATCCAAAACACGCTATCGCGACGAGTCGCGATTCACGTGGGAGAATCGCGATTTGTTGCGACTCGCGAGGCTAATCGCGATGGGGAGGGGGCGGATCTGCGTGAAGAAATCGACGGCCCAGAGCTTGCCACGTCATCGATCCGTGTGGGGGAGGAGGGTGTGTTTGTTTGTGGCATAAATAACACATTTTTTACCTGAAATTAATTACCCAACCACAATTTTTACCCACTTTACTCGAATTCCAACCCAAAAATTTCAAATTTCAATATTTTTCCCCCAACTTTATTCACCCACTTCACCCACCTCAATAATTATTCACCCACCCAACTCTCTCCTCAAATCCTATAAATACCACCTCTCCCACCCTCATTTCCTCACCAACAATCTTCCAACTCCCTCTCAAATTCTCTCAACTCTCTAAGTTTTTTCCCTCTAAAGCTCTCAAGTTCTCAAATTTCCCATTATGTCTCGAAGAAGCGGTGGTAGTTCCGGGGGTCGTAGGGCGGCTAGGGATTTGGTTCCTGATTTTAATGCCGGGGAGCAATCGCAACCTACGCCCGAGGGCTGCATTCCCGTTGTAGAAACAGTTCCCTCCCCACCAAATCCAAATTATCCGACGCACGTTCCGGCATCACTGGTCAACAGCACGCTACGTCGATGTAGGGAGGCAGGAACCACCGATCCATTTTTTGAACTCTTATTTCAAGGAGGACCCGCCGACGACCGCAGGGAGGGCCCACTTCAACCGCCGGAGGTACCGCCTCAAAGACGCTGCCGAAGAGGAGGGCCCACACCATTCCTCTGTTGTTGGCTCGTACCACGATGGTTCTCCACTCTCCCACAACGAAACCGGCGAAGGCTCCGTCCAACGTCCTCGACGTGCTCGACGTCCGCGACCGGAAACGGGGTAATTATTTTAATATTATTTTTATTATTATTATTTTAATTATTTTAGAATAAAGAATTAATTTTCCACGTCTCTTGAAAGTCTTAGTATGCTCTGTGGTTGCGGTTCCGACTGATCTTCCACATCAGAAACGAATTTCTTGAGATTTAATAATCATTTAATCATATTAATTTAATTAAACTTTAAATGGTTACTTAAATAAGTTAAAAAAATTAAAAAAGGTAATTTGTATGTGTGGTAATAATTATAAGGTTCTTATTGGATTATGGTGTCTTAGAAAGATTGGTTTTTAAATAAGGTTTGCTTTGCAATCTCCTCCAAGCTAGCCTGGGAACCTCGGGGAGTTCTGTCTAGAAAAGCTTGGGCCTAAAGCGAGATCATAGTATCCTTTCCAGTCGATCTGGCCGTGGAACCTCGGGGAGTTCCGTCCAAAAGAGTTTGATAATTATTTTCACATATAAGAAATACCATTTTAATTTTGTTAACTTTTTTATTTAACTTTTAATTAAATCAATATGATGAATAATAAACTTTATGACATTTAAATTTGTGATTTTCCTTTTGTTTTAATAGAGTTAATCCTCATGGCTTGGCGTGGGGACGGCCAAACACGGCCCCGGTGTGGAAATTTTTTCATGAAGATCGGCACATCAACGAGCTCGGCGAGCGTGTTAAAAATGCCACATGCAAAAAGTGCGGGACAGTTCTAGACGGAATGGGGGAGCGGGGAACCGGATACTTAAACCGACACGCTAATGTGTGCTTCCCAACCGGGGAGCTCGATGAGGTAAACACAACACAGGTAAGTGCTCTTTCTGCTGTGAATTTACGGAAATGGACACTCGAATGGATTCTTTCTACGAGCGTTCCGCTGAGTTTTGTCGAAAATTCCAACCACACACGATATATGCAAAGGATTAATCCGACATACCAGCAGTTTTCTCGTACCACTTATACCGGGGACATGGAAACCGCTTATGATTTGCAAAAAAATCTTTTAGTCGATTTTTTCAAAATGTCTAACATAAACGTTGCTTTTACCACCGACTTGTGGAGCGGTCCAAGTTTAAATGATTACATGAGTTTGACCGCCCACTACTTCGACGATGAGTGGAATCCATGTCAACGACTTTTAAACTTATCGCCTTTCGAGTGTCGCCATACCGGAAAAAACATAGCCGAGAAATTATTTGAATTATTTGGTGATTGGGGTTTACAAAATCATGTTATTTCAATTACCTTAGATAATGCCTCAAGCAACAACGCCGCGATTATGATCTTGGAAACAATGTTGCCCGCTTCTCCGTTTCGAAATATTTTACATCAACGGTGTGCTTGTCACATAATTAATTTAATTGCACGAACGGGCGAGGGACATATTGCACACCATGTTGAAAAATTACGCGGCATTGTTGATTGGATCCGGCATCCTCAAACCACCAATAGGTGGAGACGATTTTGTAAAGACCACAATCATAAAGCTAATAAGTTTGGTTTAGATAATAATACGCGATGGAACTCTATGATTTCAGTTGTGTGTAGACAGAGGCTTCCTTTGGACCATTTCCTCGGACAGGAACTCCCTCCGGAGGCGCGGATCACGGAGGCGGAATGGGCTACCACGAAGAAATTCCTCGCTTTCCTCAAACCTTTTTATGCTGTTACTTTAAATTTTTCTAACCAAAATAAACCTTCTTTGAATCATGGTCTTCGGGTCTTTATCAAATTTCGTGTGCTTTCAAAGAATTCGAAAACGACCCTATTATTTCGCCGCTTATTGAGTCTATGGTTGCAAAATTCAAGTCGTATTGGGATCCACCCCCGTTTTTGTTTTGTTTCGGTGTTATTCTAGACCCTCATGTTTCGGATGCATATGGGCCAATGATGATAGCGATCGGAGAAAACATAGGGGTGGATTATCGTAATTATGTTAATGTTGTTAACGAAGCTTTTTATGAATTGTACAGTGAATACAACAAACGGTTCCCTCAATTCAACTCACAGGAGGAGCAAAGGGCAGTGATGGCAAGCCCAACCAAGATGGGATACAACTTCAGTCGGAGACTCAAGCAACGGGTAAGTCGCGGGGAATCCACTACGCCGTTGGCGGGCGACACGGACGGCCAACCGGCAGAATTGAAGCGCTACTACGGCCTGCTATTCGACGAAGATTCCGACGAGTTCGATGTGATAAGGTGGTGGAAGATCCAACGGGACAGATTTCCGCTATTGGCAAGAATGGCGAGGGATATACTGTCCATCCCCATTTCCAGTGTTGCTTCGGAGAGCGTTTTTAGCACGGCTCAATATCTCATCAACGACCGGCGGGCGTCAACCACCAACACACACGTCGAGCAGATTGTGGTGTTGAATGATTTGTTGTTCAACTCCCCCGTGATTGCCGAACGCTCCGAACCAAGCGAACTGGAGCTAATGACGGAAAGGTTCAACGCAATGTTCCCCGAGTAACGATGTGCTCTTTCCTCTCTTGGTTTTATGTCCCTAAGGAGGGTTTTACAAGAGAGGTTTTAGTGAGGCATCTTGTAATATTTACACTGAATATTTACAGCTCTCTTCCATTTTATTGTAATATTCACAATGAATAATACAACTTCTTTTTTTTAATATCTCGTCTTATCGTATTTAATTATATATTTGTTGATTAAATTTGTTCAAATTATTAATATGTTACAAATTAATATTTATTAACATATGTTACAAACTAAAAACGAACATATAAATCAAACTTATTAATATGCTACAAAATAATAATTATAACATATTTAAATATTAATTTTGAAATAAATTAATTACAAATAATTATTATAAATAATAAAAATATGTAAATATGGTTTTGAAATTATTGATAAAGTTTGATAATAAAATTCGGGTAAAAACTAACTAAGTTTAACACTGAAAAAAACTAGATACATATGCCACAAAGTAGAAAAATCGAAGAAACCCGAATTTCTCGCCTCGGTCGCGATTTCTCGCGACGCCACACTTCGCGATTTTGGCGATTCTGATCGCGACGAGTCGCGACGTCGCCAATCGCAGCTCTACTATCAAGGACATAATTTTGGTGGTATTATATTTACGATAAGTTAATTGTCATGAATTATGTTCAAAATGATTAATTAGTTAGATTATTTTTGCATTTATTTCTCACTAATTTTCACGGCCAAGTCATGTTCTTCACGCTAGACGAACAAAAAAAGAAAGAAAAAAACTCGATTAATTTGGTCTCTCGTAAGTAACCATGTAAATTATGTATCGAAAGATGCTGTTCAAACGTAATCTATATATATATAAAAGGAGAATCTCATCAAGGTGAGGTGGCAACATAAAAAATCAAGATTGCAAATTTCCTATTTTTTCAGATTTTTTCATTTTTTTTTTGGTAAAAAGAAAAATACTTAGTGCTGATATTCATTTGGTCTGTTGATATCACCGTTCAACTCTTTTATTTCATTTACACTCATCATTTATTGTCATTTATTTACGGTTGATTAATGTAAAATTTAATATTGTGGCCTTTCATTCCTGCTTCTCTGCCTTTCTCAATTCTCTTTTCGTTCGATCCCTCAATGTCTCACCTCTATTTACTTCGTTCCCTTCACCGTCGTCAGGGTCGACCTGTTCGATCTCTCTGGTATTCATATATTTTTATTTTGCTACTAATTCACTAGACAGAGGAAGAAGCATTGTATCGTTGTTGTTGATGTTGATCCAAAGAAGATTGCTACCATCAGCATCAAGTTTGAAGGTAAAAACTCGATTTCTTTCTATGAGCAAATTTTGGTTGTAGTTTAAAACTTCAAAGCGTGGTTATTTAATTGCAATTGTAGTGACTCCTTCGATCCTGACTCCAATGTAAGAAAACTCTTTGTCTTCTCTTGGTGTTCGCGGTAAATATAGATTCATTTCTGGTTATTTCAATTGTTTTCTTCTTATTCTATCAAAATAAAAATTATTTTCTTCTTATCATCAAAAAGTTTTATTCATTTCTGGATTTGAATTTGTGGTTTTTCATTCGCTTCATCTTCGCAGCGTTGTTTCTGGCATAGTCCAATCTCATTCGGCCCTCCGGCTGCAATGTAAGTAATCACATGTTTATAGATATTTTTAGTGGATTATCATATATAAAATGGCTATTTTTTTTTGGTAATTACCATTATTTTGTTAAAATCAGAGCTTTAAATATACCACTAAGTGAATGAATCGTTCTAAATTCTCATTTTGGTTGTTTTTTGGCCTTTGGGTTCCTTCATCTCATTTTGGTTGTTCTTTTGACCTTCGGGTTCCTTCATCTTCTACTAAATAAAAAGATGAAATCATTCAAGTCCTTGGTGAAGAGACTTGAGACACCTCTCCAATGAAGATATATGAACCAGCAGCGAAGCGTTTTCCAAATGCTCACCCGTGAATTGGTTGCGTTGTTGTGTTGTGTTTGTTGGCTGTTTTGGTGGTGGATTCAGTTGTCTGCCAACACTGCCATCATTCTCCAATCCATTTTCTAAACTTTGCTTCTCCATCGCTTCGTACGTTTCTCACACTCTCACTTTATGCTAAAAAAAAGCGCCTAATCTTTTTTGCCGTGTTGCACTGTTTAGCCTTAATTTTTTGATGATGTTGAGTATTGTTGAAAAGTATAGCATCTATTTTACTGCTGAATGAAATGTAGTGCATGTATTAAAAAATGGTGAACCACTAGAGATTTTATCCTACAATTGCTTCTTTTTTATTGCGTTGTGACATCAGTTTCATAGCAGCTTCTGCCTTACCATCGCATGATTTCGGTTTGGCCTATAATATCGCTAAGTATACGAACAAGCCTCCTCCACGTCGAACTATGAAGTACAAATTCAGGTAATAATACGTATTTGTTTTACTGAATTCTAAAAGTAAAATTGGTTTTAATTCCTCGGTTGTGTTTATTCTCTTTATTTTCAGGTTTTCTTTTTTCTTTTGAAAATTTCATTTTTCATTTTCTCAATATAGGAAATCAAAGTTCGGTTGCCGGAAACTACAATACTTCAAACCACCTGGATAGTGATGAGAAAACAGATAGAAGTTTTCTTTTTCGTTTCATGTTCTTGATGTTAATATCAAAATGTAAAAACTTCATATATCTAAGGATAAATGAAACAAATGCCTATTTGTAACACAACGTTTCAAAAAAAAGCCCATTTCTATTTTTAGCAAAAAAAACCACCAATTAAATAAAATATAGACTAATACACCCTTATGTATTTTGACGTGTTTTATTTATGGGGAAGTTAGATTCTTTTAAAATTAAATAAATATTCAGTTTATTGGTCGATGGAAGTTTAAATTCAAAAACTGATTATCTCCTTAAAAATAGCAAATGAGATAACTGAATCATATTTATCATACCTTAATTATTTTTGGAATAAAAATCCCTATAAATCAGACTTTTAACGACTGAAATTAAATAACAAAATTTCAAAATAAATTCAAAAATAATTGGTATATTTGTCCGCCATTTTATTTTGGGTCTGTAACATATTTGCAAAAGAATTTTTTCAGAAAACCATTTTTTCAGAAGCAATAGTTCGATTGATTTGTGAGTATGTTTACATATATCATTTTCAATATTCACCTGTATATTTATATACCAAATTTAAACTATAATTTAATATACAGACGATTCTGTAAATACATATAAAAGTCTTGTGATTACATATATCAGTCTAAAGTTTAAACTGTATATCAAAATAACGAATTATCTGTAAATTAAATTACAAAACTTAAACTCGAATATGTAATCCCATTTACGTCTTCAACACGTAACACATATAGATATTATTTGAAACTGTAAATTAAATAATGAATCTTATATATGTATATACGAATATTTTTTACGGGAACCGTTGGTAAATTAATATATGAATCATGTATATATATATATCTATATATAATAACCAATTTCAAACTGTAAATTAATATACGAATCTTGCATATGTATATACAAATATTTTGTACAGTGACCGTTGGTAAATTAATATACGAATCATGTATATATATAAACCAATTTTAAACTGTAAATATATATACAAAAACTCTAAAAATTGTATAAAAAATAATTTAAAAAAACTGTAAATACTGTAAATATACATACAAAAACTGTAAAAAAAACTGTAAATACTCTAAATATATAAAAATTGTAAATATATATACAAAAATTGTAAATAAATGAAAATATATAAACCAATTTCAAAATCGTAAATATATGTACAAAAACTGTAAAAAAAAAATTACAGTTACGAGCGAGAGTTTGACGTGGAAGATAGCGCCGCGAATTGCAGTCGTCACCTCCTTGCCGCACTTCACTCCGATCCCGACGTGGCTGGCTGAGTCACCGACGACTATGAAGACCTTGGAGGTAATTTTGTGACCGGGACCCATTTATCCTCCTCTTCGTGACGGCCAGCACAGCGGCGACGGCCTCCGCGGCCACGGTCGTCGAAGCCATGCCTGATGCCGCCACGGTCTCCGCCCGAATCCGGCGATGGCGGTCAATCCGACGTCGTCACCACGATCTTCGCGGTAAAAAATACGCTACTGAGGCTCTGCGCGACATGGATTGTGACGACAAGTGATGAGGGGACGGGACGACGAGTGCAGAGGATAACGAGATATTGAAGACGATGAAGAGTCGATGGAGAAGACGTGAGGAGACGGCATCAACAGCGAGCGGAGAGGTTAACGGCGACAAAAAATTGAAGCAGATGAATGTCAATGGCGGGTGAGAGAAAGGAAGGAAAAAAGTGAGGTGGTTGAGGAAATAAATGTGTTTGAATTTTAATTAATTATAGAATATTTTAAATTAAATATGATAATTAATAGCCGAGTCAAACGTAATAATTGCTATTTAAAATTTTTTGATTTAAAAAAATAATAAATAAATAAATTAAACGAAAATTAGAAACTGTAATTAGGGATAAAATGGTCCAAAATAATTCATTAATGAGTATAAAATAGTTTTCTAAAATTATGGGCATTTTTCGTAAACCTTGGGTTTTTTTTGGCAGTTTGTGGATTTTCTATATATCTAAACACATATTCTAGATAGTTTAGAGATTCTTTAGAGCTGATTTGGGAGATATATTTGAATCTTCACAACCACATAAAACTAGCAATGTTGAATACTAGCAAGTGCCGGTGAGTTTTCTTGGTTTTTAAGATACAAACCATAACTATTTTACTTCCCTTTCAAATGTGTTCAAGCGATTTTGGTCTGATTTTTTTTCTCTTTTAGATTGATGTTCATTTCTTCCCAGTGTTATATATACGTATATGCATAAAAGCTCCAGTCTCAGTCCTCTGGAGCAACAAAGAATCTGGCATAGCTCTTATCTTTGTGTTTGGGATGTTGATGAGAAAAATTGTGGAAGAGATTAGGAATATATAAGTTCTCCGTTACCAATGAATGTGGAGTAGTTCTACATTTAATAACCAAACCTAGAGAATTTTTTTCAACCAATGGTACAGTTGTATTGTGTTGTTCAAAGAGTTTAATCTTATATTTAACTCAATTATGTGGTAGCATAAGGCATGTTAGAATTAGATTACGTGAATTACATATCTGTTTACGTTTTTCTCTCTCCAGTAACTTCATGTGGTTACGTGGATGAGCAATGGTTACAGACTACAGTAACCAAGGTTCTACAAGTATATATATATACTAAAAAATGTCAGTAATATTACAGAATATTGAGTAGTTAACGACTTAAATGGTTATGTATGTTTATCAATTACAACAGCGAACCAAATTGATCAATATATTCATCATTTTTTTAAAAAGAAAATACGCCACCGCACGAAGCGCGGTTGGAAATTTCAACTGCGAAAATACACTTGAATTAGATATATATATCTCTTGAAAAGAAATTCTTTATAATTATTCAAACAATTAAATATCTCATTACATCATACTAAGAGCAATTATAAGTTTATCTTATTTTACTTTATAGTTTATATCATAGTAGTTTGCAAATGAATGATTTGTTTACGATTTTATAGCATTTTTGATAGTTATTTTACGTCATAGTAATATTTGTTTAGTTGTGTTAATATCTTTTGAAAAAAGAACGTCTATGATTTTTTGAAAAAAATAAAAACAACATTAGATTATTAACTGACATTAATAAGCTCTAAAATATTTATTATTATTATTATTTTTAGGGTTAATTGCGGCGAAAGTACCCAACCTTTGGTCAAATTCTCTGATATGTATACAACTTCCGTAAATGGCGGCAAAAGTACCCAAACTTGACATTTGAGAGTTGACTGAGAAAATCCACCTATGTGGCAATTAGACTTTGCCACATGGCCGCCACGTGGCATGCCACGTAACTAATATTATTTAAAATATTTTTTTAAAAATATTTTTATTTTTTAAACAATCTTATTTTTATTTTTATTTTTATTTTTTTATTTTTTAAACAAACTTATTTTTATTTTTATTTTTATTTTTAATAAAAAATATTTTTTTCAATAATAACAAATAATGAATATTTAAATTTAAATATTCATTATTAGTTAAAATTATTTATTTTTAAAAAAGTGGGTAGAACGAAATAAAAATCACCGCGCACGGTTCACTTGAACTCCGTTTCCGATCCGGTTCACGTGTCGAATAAAATTGTTTAATATGTTTAGTAATAATAACTAATAAACACATACAAATTGTTTAAAAAGTCAGGACATAATTAAATACACACCACTTATTCAAAAATAAAAAATAGTAGTCATATTTATATTTAACAAAAAAATATTTTTATTTGTTTGCATTATATTTTTTTTGTGTTTGCATTTTACAATAATAATAACTGTTTAATATGTTTTTTTATTTATATATTATTCTTCTTTTTTTAAATATCGTTAAATAATCATATGATTATTATTGGTTATTATTATTAATTATATTAAGCTATTTCATTTCACCCGTGAACCGGATCGGAGGCGGAGCTTGAGTGAACCCTGAACGGTGATTTTTTTTCTTTATTTATTTCATTTCATCCACTTTTCTAAAATGTATAATTATACTTAATAATAAAACTAATAATGAATATTTAAATTTATATATTCATTATTGGTTATTATGAAAAAAATAATTTTATTTTAAAAAAAAATATTTTTTAAATAATGTATTTTTTTAAAAAAATAAATCATTTAATAAAATAATAATTACGTGGCATGCCACGTGGCGGCCAAGTGCCATGTGGCATGCCATGTGACAAAGGCTGATTGCCACATAGGTAGATTTTCTCGGTCAACTCCCAAATATCAAGTTTGGGAAGTTTTGCCGTCATTTACGGAGGTTGTATACACAGCAGAGAATTTGACCAAAGATCGGGTATTTTTGCCGCAATTAACCCTTACTTTTACTACTTTATGTTTCGATTATCGCCACCGCGCGAAGCGCGGTGCCGGTCCACTAGTTAGTATTAATTACTCGTTTATTATAGAATATTTTCTTCAGTCAATCAAACCAATTATTTTATTGCATTGACTTGCATTATCCTTGAAAGTTGTTATCTTGTTAAACTCATTTACATATATTTATTACGGGTTATTATTTTCAATGAAAGTTGTTAGCTTCTTAAGACTCATTTAAATATATTTATTACGGGTTATTATTTTCAATGAATTAAGTTGATAATATATAATTATATATGATTTTTAGGGGTTAAATAGACAAAATATTAATTTAAGGATCAAATTGATAACAATATATAAAGGGAAATTTGCGGCGAAAGTCATCGAAGTTGTCAAATTCTTGCAAATAAGTCACTAACGTTAAATATTTGCGGCAAAACTCACCGACGTCACTCTCCTTTTACAAATCCAATCTGAAAATGTTAAATGACATGTGGCTTCGCCATGTGGACGCCACGTCATGCCTTAAGCATACATGACAAAAATACCACATTTTGCTGCAAAAATACTGCAAACAGTTTATTTAGCTATATATTAATGACAAAAATACAATAGTTTCGGTAAAAATAACATTTTTTAAAAATTACTTTTATCATGTCAAAAATATATTAAAATAGTGAATTTACTATAGGATTGTCATAAGTGCAATTGGATGATATATAAATATCTTATACAGAAAACACTTAAATAGATTTTTCCAATGTCATTGCAAATATATTGTGATGAATAAATGGTCACTTTGTAATAAATAAGAGATAATAACAATAATATATAAAAATACTGAATTTATTATAGGTTTGTGATAAATAAATTGGAATATTACCAAAAAAATGAAATCGACAATAGGATTATTATTTTTATGACTTTTTCATGATAAAATTAGTTTTTTTTTAAATGTTATTTTTGCCGAAAACTATTGTATTTTTGCCCTTAATATAAAGCTAAATAAAAGTTTGCAGTATTTTTGCCGCAAAATGTGGTATTTATGTCATGTATGCTTAAGGCGTGACGTGGCGTCCACGTGGCAAAGCCTCATGTCATTTAACATTTTCAGATTGGATTTGTAAAAAAAGAGTGACGTCAGTGAGTTTCGCCGCAAATATTTAACGTTAGTGACTTATTTGCATGAATTTGACGACTTCGATGACTTTCGCCGCAATTACCTCATATATAAACAATTGAAAAATAAACACACACAAATATAAGGAAACTTGGACAAATATTCTAAGGACTAAGCCCTAAGGGTTATTACCGACATATGTTTTCATTCTTTTGTAAACAGCTGATTTATATTCTCGTTTTTTTTTTTCGCGGAATATATTCCACAAGTCTTAAAATGTACTAAAAGTCAACATCCGTTAATACTTTCGTCTATGTCCGTCAGTTTTTGCCATGTGTCACACCCTTAATCTCGGTATGCGGTATATGTTCCCGTTCTTTTGCGAAGATCCATCTTATGTTCTCAACCTTTTCCAAAAAAAAATTAGTAACATTACAGTACTATTTTTTCAATTTTTTTAAATAATATTTTTTTGACAGTAAAAGTACTATTTTTAAATGATATTAATTATTTTAATGCGGAAAAATTACTCCTTTTTTTATATTTCTTTTCTCGTCATTTAAGAACTTATATTCTTTCCCAATCCCAATACTCTCAATTATCGTGGAAGGCCTGATCTCAACTTCAAACAAGCTCTAAAATCACTAATTACCGTTAAATCACGACTCTCCCCAACACCCGCGAGGTTCCGCCATTGGAGGGCTCGATGCCGAGAAGCAACGACATTGGGCGGAAGCAGATAAGACATGACTAGTGGACCAAGGTCGGGATCGCTATGACCGAGGACCAGAGGAAAGCCATCGTTGACCTGTCTCCGAAGTGCTCAAATATATTTCTGTTAAAATTAAATTGAGACAACGTCAAGTGGGTCGAAACATCGAACAATCGAGACGAACGCTTTCTTCAATTACCGAGATTTGTTCCGATGTTCAAACGTTACGTAAAATAATCATATTATTTATGAATTGATTTCAATTTATTACGTTTCGATTTATTTGTCATTATTAATGGGTTTAGAATTTCAATTTGCTTCTCATTTTTCACACTGAAAATTCGATCTTTTATGCTTCCCATTGTTTACGCTGTGAGCCTTTGGGTAACAGAGTTCAAGGAGTTTCGTTCGCCGACAGACTTCGAAGTATTACAAAGTTCATGGTCGTCCCGTTATATCATGGGAAGCTAATCGCCTAACGAAGCTTAAAAGAGAGAGTCCAACACGTCTCGCAAATCACTAACGTTTTTATTTAATAGGATATCAAGAACATTTTTCGGACAAAAGAGATAAGCCGATGCTCGTCAAATTCAAGAACACATCGATATGTATTTTGATTTTACTCGCTACTGTTTTTCTATTATTTATTTCTCATATATAATCATCTCTAGAAAATATACTTAACACAAAGATGACCAAGCGTTGCAAGGCTGTGAAACTTGGGCTCTGCTCGAATCGGCCGATGGAGATGAAGTCTGTCGAGGTGTACTTGACGCGCGGCAAAAACTAACGGACACAGACGAAAGTATTAACAGAAGTTTAATTTGAGTATGTTTTAAGACTTACGAAATTCATGCCGCGAAAAACAGGGAACATAAGTCGGATGTTTGCAAAAGAACGAGAACATATGCCGGTATTAAGGGCGTGAAATGTGGCAAAAACTAACGGATATATACAAAAGTATGAGCGGAGGTTGACTTTGAGTACGTTTAAAGACTTATGGAATATATGCCGCTAAAAAAAGAACTGGAACATAAGTCGGATGTTTTCAAAAGAACATGAACATATGCCAGTAATAACCCTTCGCCTTAACACAATTTAAACATTTTATATTCTCGGTTTTACTAAATTTCAATAATTATTCCCCAAACTGATTTCTAACTCATTTTGGACAAAAATATCAGTTTCTCTATCTGAGTTGAGAAACTGCCATTTTAGACAACTTTAGGCACAAAGTTGGACAATTTTATGAGTAAAATTTGACCATTTTTTATATTTTAATAAAAAATAAATAAAGAGTAGAATAAAATAGTAAGGAATAATTATGCAATATTAAAAATTAATTGGACAATATTATCTTAACTTTAATATTTTTTGGCGATGAATTGATAATTTTTAGCACAAAGTTTGTCAGTCTCAAGTAGAGAAATAATATTTTTAAATTTTATCCACAGTAAGTTAAAATGCAATTCAGCCAGAGAATAATTATTCAGATTTAATAAAAACAGAAATAGAAAACGTAACTTGTGTTATGGAGAATATTTTCCCTACTAATGCTACTACGAAAAATATACCGCAACTAAAACTAATTTTATACTATAGGCAGTCACTATACAAATATATATATATATATGATATATCCTTGTTTAGGGTATTGTATTTGTAGATAAATATTCCGAATCCACCTTTATATCACAGACAAGAGACAACTGGAATATCCGTTGCTATCTCCAATATACTCATATAGTACTCCTATATTCTAATTTGATATTTTACTTTCCCAACTTCACATTTCTTTAGAACCAAGCAATATTGTACTTCTTTTCTAACTCTTCTTTACCTTAAACTAAAGGAAGAAAATCAATCAAGTAAAAGGGATTTTAGCAATACTGTTATTATTTAAGATTATACGTACGGTAATAATTATAATTATACTGTATTTTTGTGTTTAATTGTATAATTGTTTGATTGGAGGATAAAAGGTGGGTCAGAGACATCTCTTAGAATAGATATATATATATTCACTATCCTTGGATAGGATTGATGACAAAATATAGAATAATAATTTACTCAAATATTCTTCGCATCATTGGCTGCTCAATTATCTGATCTCTTTTAAGAGTTTTTTTGTTTGTTTATTTATGTGTAAGCACGAGTTAACAAGATGCAAACAAAGTGAGAAGCCCATAAATATATATTGAAATAAAATTCATGATGCGAATATTGGTTTTTATTTTAGAATTTTTACTGTTATCATAAATCGGGTAGATAGTACATATATTAGATTTTTTATTGTTATTATGGTACAATAAAAATTATAATATAATATGACGCGGATACTAGTATTCCTGGTATCACACAAAAAATCGGGTAACCAAATCGATTTCGCCCTTATATAGCACAAAAACTCGAAACCAAAGACGTGGGAAACAAAATTCTACCTCGCAGATTTATTGAATCAAAGTTTAATATACTCGAACCAATACAAACTCAGGCGATCATATTACGGTTTCAATCAGGGAGGGAGAAGAAAATATTTCAAGAAAACCATATTTCTGGTTTCTCGTTTTCTTTTAGTCTTTTAATCAGTTTAATGGTTTCATCTTTGTTAGAATGGGGAGGAACACAGTAGAGAAATTATGATGCTTTTGTAGTTTGGTTTGGTCTTATTTTTGGATTTTAATACAGGAAAACACACCTAATAATAGCAGCACTAATCTAAGAAATAAAATAAAGTAATTGGTAAAAGTAAATTAATTTTTTGAATAATTAACCCCAAATCAGACAGTTTCAATAACAATAAGCATTTAAAAGAGTGATTGTCGCTCAAACATGCTTTTAAAGAAATGAGAGTGGCACTTTTGCATGAGTAGTAAACTATATATATATATTTATATATATGTTGCTAAGCTTAAGAAAACAAGTGATCTCACAGAGCTTTTTACTTCGTGGCAAAACTTAAATTTTTTCTGTTGATACTGTCCAACTTGATTAATATTGTCTGACCATTCTCTTCCTCTTCCCACTTTATCGACTCTCTTTCCAACAGCTTATGAATCTGTTAGAATAATTTTACGACGACGGAAATTACTATAACTGTAATTGCAATAGAAAATTGAAAGCTTATAACGAACGGAACAAACGCATTCTTACCAGCCGTCTACGAGATCCTTTTGAGCTGTCTTCTTCATTTGTTTCAATAATAAGTTTCAGATGTTTATCTGCCAATAGAAAAGAAATTACAAGCTATGACTGTTGATACAAGCAAAAAGCGAAATCAGAATCATAAGAAAGGCAATGGCCGGCTTACACGCAAGGGCTGAAACTGAAGAAAGGTGACACTTCAAAAGGCGTATCGCCTCCTTGGGACCGTAGCTGTGCAAATAGAGAACCATTTCATCTTGTGCGTCCTCTTTTCTGAGGACACAATAATTCGGATGATTAATATTTTATTCTATAAGAATTTATTATTTAGAATTTAGAATTTCTCAGTATTTCTAGAAATTCTCTCATTGAACTCTATCTATAGACATGTACGATTTGAAGTACATATGCGAATCATTCAATTCCTGTAAACTCTTCTTTTTTTTACAGAGATTAATCGAAGAGGCACTTGCCTTGTGTCGAGAATCATTTCATTGGACTCATCATCTTTCTCACATGCTTTTTTGTGGAAAAAGTATCCCTGAAAATGAGCATATTAGCCCTAAATCTTCACCCAACGATCTAACTTTTTGTGCACGAGTTGATGGATATCGTACCTCTTCAAAAAGCTTATGCGCTCGATCGCGATCACCCTTTGTAAACGCCTCAACAGCCTAACGAGGAAATTTTGTTAGTGCATAAGTTAAAGGAGGCTCCATTCAAAATGTTCTGCAAGAAAGGTTGATAGGTTCTCGTACCGATTGATAGTACTCCTTCATCATCGCACGATACTCCTTCGCAGCTTTGCAAACAGTCTGGTAGCGCTCGTCTTGCTCTATATCTGCAATTCATAACGTGGTATAAAGGGTTGTGGTATAATGAAAGACAGCAGGAAAAAAACAATACCATAGTCATCGTCCTGTTGTTGTGAAGACAATGCACTCGTCTCGCACACCGCAATGGAGTCGTCAAGGGGTTCGGAAACTGCCTTCCCGAATATCCCTGATCTTTTCACTGTTATTGTTCTCTTCTTCGGTAGAAAATCGTCATTATTTCGATCCGCACCACTAAACAAAGAAGTCAGCACTTCCCTCTGAAGATCAATTGTGTGAAATTGCTCAGAAGATACCTCCTCTTTTGTGTTTGATGAATTACCCTGGTTACTGAATAATTAAACTAAAATTTAGTCAGCAATAGTTTAAGAAAAGATACAAAAAGCTAAGATACGAAACGAACATACCCGACTAAACCGCTTTTGGACTCCCCTCGATGCGTTAGTGTTTCAGCCTTTGGACCCAGCTCCGGAAACTAGAGCACAATAATTAAACTAGCAATTATAAGAATAAATGTGGTAAAAAGAATATCTTTATCATTTGGCACCTACCTTATTGTTTCTGTCCAACGACTCTGCAGCGAGCCCAATCAGTTTCTCCATGCTCTAAACAGCAAGAAAAACCCGGCTTAAAAGATTAACGGATTCGCTTCAACTAACTAAAAACCCGTGACAGAGAATATGGAAATATGTTTACCTTTGGCATATCATACCCAGACGCATCTGAAAGTTCAAAACAAAATTCAGTTTATCTCTCACGAATCTAATAAGGGACAAGTACCGGGTTCGACAAGAATCATCTCGACTAAGAGTACGCGTGAAAGCGTGAAGAACAATACAATTTCACATAAACAAGATAGCAACAAGCATGTAAAAATTACCAAGAACTTCTCGAATCACGTCCCTCTCAAGCTTGAATCCATCTTGAAGCATGCTGTACAGGAACTCCTCCATGTCGCGGCTTCTACGATCATTCTTTCCACGACTCCGCTTGTCTTCCCCCCAAATTGCAGATTCCGGCAAGACCTTCGGATCCAGTTTCATTGGTTTCCTCACTTCGCATGACCCGTTTCTCGGCTGTGTCGCCTTAACGTAACTCTTACCGATAATGCTCGACACGCTACCGACTGAAGCAGGATGGTTCCTCGAGTTCGGATGTCTTGGTTTCTCACTCCCTTCGCACGGCGACGGCGGCTTCGAAACCTTGCGGCCATTGACAGACTGCTCGCTTCCTTTAGGCGCGGCGCCAACCACGGAAGCCGAATCACTCGCCTGCATCCCAACGAGAAGCTCCGCGGCAAAATCGGCGTCTTTGCCGGCTTTGCAATAAGCGGAAGCAATTTGGTCTAGAGTAAAGGAGGAGGCGAATGCGTCGAGCAAAGCATTGAGCGCCATTTCTTCATCGTCAACCTTTGGCGATTCCGAACCAGAGTCGTCTTTCAAAATCATAGTCGAGAAAACTGAAAGAAATTCATACAGTTGTAAATCAATACATTTACATATAGATACAATCAATCAACTATTGCATACACTGAATCGAAGCAAGATAAGAAGAGAATGTAGATTCTGTTACCGTTGATTCTTGAAGATCACTGCAAGATTCAAGCTTGGGCAGAATCGAGACTGAGTTATTTCGATTGGGCTGAGACGAGTGAGAGTGAGAGTGCGAGAGATCACACGCGGTTTTCTCTCGCCTTCTTTCCTTTCCAATCACGCTTTATTTTTGTAATACTTGCATTTTTAGAAACAAAGATTTACCGGCAAAACCCCCTAATATTACATGTATGGGATTTAACATTATATATTTTTCTATGGTAACAAAAATGGGTTAATGATGGCAAAAATACTCAAAATTTGATCAAAGAACTCCTCTTGTACCTAAAGTTTAAAAGTGGTGGCTAAAGTACTCAAAGTCGCATTTGGGGAGTTGACCGCTCCATTCTCGTAACGCAGTTAACTTACACGTTAACTTTGGCCACGTGGACAAACGTGGGTTGCTGACATGACAAAATTTTTTCATGTGGACGAGCCTAATTAAGGGTTTAATTCGTTGTTTGGTCGTAAAAGAGGTTGATGTGGGTTCATCCACGTGGTAAAAATTGCTACATCAACAACCCATATTTCTCAACATGGTCAGAGTTAACAGGTAAGTTAATTGTGTTACGAGAATGGAGCGGTCCGTGCCCAAAATATGAATTTGAGTACTTTTACTATCATTTTTAGACTTTAAGTAAAAAAAATTCTTTGACCAAACTTTTAAGGATGTTCACCGTCATTAACCTAACAAAATCGGTGTCGAATTAGTGCTTTATTGGGTCTTACGTTTCACAAGTACTTATCTTTTGGGTATTTCTACTGCATGTATCCAAGACAAATGTACAAAGTTAAAATGCATTATATATATAATTTTATTTTTTTTGTATTTTACTCTAATATAGTTTTCGGGTTTGCCTTAGTATTTTTGTCGATTTTGTAATGTTGTCTCATTTTTAAAGTAAATACAACATTAGAGTAATAATAAAAATTAGCTGTCTATCAATTGTTGGTATCGCCTTAATGATATTGGAGAATTACATAGATAAAAGAAAATACAATTTACAAGCATCAAGACAAGGATTTTAGTTCAATAAGTTGTACTATACATTATTATTATTATTTTATTTTTTTGTTGAAGGAAGTTGTACTACACATTCATTGTTTATTCATTTCATTCTGAAACCTGAATGTATTTTCTAAGAAACTACCAAATCTAACAGCCAATAGTTGTGACTTGTGAGGTACTCCCAAGCTCACACACACGTTATCTGCTCTTTTTAGAATTTAGATTCATACTTTTGTAATGCTAAAAAATGAGAAGCATGTCAAAACGACAGGAGCATATGAGCAAGAACACTGGAAACGACATAACTCATACTGGGATGAGACTCGAACTTGGGCCCTATCAAGAAGAAAGGCCCATCATTTTTCAAAGTACAAATACTTATAATTTTATATTTATTTGATTATTCGAAGGAGCTCGGGGAAGGAGATCGTCGCGAGGAGCTCGAATCAAACGATTGCAGAGAAGGAGCTCGAGAGAGAAAACGCGGGTTAGGGCTAGAGATTTCCTGAGGAGAGCTCGAGAGAGATAACGCAGAGCTAGGGCTCGAGAGAGAAAATGCAGAGGAGAGCTCGAGAGAGAAGGGCTCGAGAGAGAAGGAGAGCTCGAGAGGGGAAAAGGTAGAATTAGAATTTGAGGGTAATTAGGGATAATAAAATATAAAATAAATATAATATAGATTATGTAAACATTGAGTACTTTTTTAAATAGTTTGATTTTCACTGAGGCTTTTGCTAATAAACCGTGATGTATTAAAATCAAATTTCAGAATTTATTAAAAATTTAACAAAAGGTTACATCGGAAAATTAAACAGAATGAGGAATCTGATACGATCATTATACAAAGCTAGGGACCTTCACTGCTATTAACCATTTTTTGAAACCGCCGTGAAAAGCAAAAGCAGTTGGTTCCAGCTAGCTTCCGATCTTCACGAAAATGGAGCAGGACTCAGGCTCCCGCCGGGCCCGGAGGGTCCCACCGCGGCCCAATCCCTACTCCACCGTCGTCGTCGTCCACGGCGATTCCGGCGATTCCGGCGACGCCGATCCGAGGAACCAGAGATCCATTCCCAAGGACCAAGACCTTTACGCTACAATGCTCTACAAGCCGGACGCTGTCGGCGGCGGCGACGACGAGGACGACGATGACGCGTCGCTTCCTCCGCTCCTCAAGCGCCTTCCCAAGGATTTCGGCGGCGGAGCTTCCATCGATTACTTCGACGTCGACGACGGCGACGAGGGCGATTTCGGGACGATGATCGTCAAGACTGACCGGAGTAATCCCCGGAGCCGGCGAGACAGCTTCACTTCTCCGCCTTCGCTTCCTCATCACCGCGGCTTACCGTTTGGAAGAAGAGAGGAGGAGGAGGAGGACGACGACGAGGAGGAAGGTGATGACGGAGGGGATGGATTCTCGACGTTCGTGATGAGAGACTCATCGGCGAGCGGGACTGTGACGAGACGGCGCACCGGCAGCGGCGGAGCTGGATCGGTTATGAGCATGGCGGTGGCGAGCATGAAGGCGGCGGGGGAGTTAGGGTTCGGGAAGCAGAGGAAGACGAGCGGTGCGTCGCAGGTGGAGGAGGCTCGGCAGCTGCTGACGAAGATGTCGGCGAGCTCGATTCCCGACAGCGTCACCAGGGAAGATCCGACTACCAAGTACGAGTTACTCAACGAGCTTGGTAAGCTCTCTGCATCTGATTGTGCTGTGAATTGCAAGCATCATTCGCAGTGTGCTTAGTTGCCCAATACAATGTGCGAGTAGCTAGACAAGATTTCTTCCTTGGTCTCGTTTATTTTTTCTGTGTTGTGAATTGCTCTCTTAAGTGGGCGACTTGGTATCCATGGACTTATCAGTATATGTCAGCTTTAAGGTTGATTATTCTTGTTCTGTGTATATTTTGATTTTACTTGGTAATGCTGTTGGGTTTGTCGTGAATGACAGGGAAAGGCTCTTACGGTGCTGTGTACAAGGCCAGGGATTTAAAGACGTCGGAGTTGGTTGCCATCAAAGTCATATCATTGAGTGAGGGGGTTAGTTTTCTTTTCCCTACCCCTATGATGATTATTCCTGGCCCGGAAATAGGCGTGGAAAAAAATGTGTTGAAATCCGAACCCGGAATACCCAGTATTTTGTGGAACTCGATGAAGCTCTGATCCGGGTTTTGGTTTAGGGTGTGGAAAACTGAAATCGGGGTTTTAATCTGGGGTTCTCTAAATTTTCCTTAATTTCTAACCCTGAACTTTAATTGTATATTTGTCTGTTAGGAGGAAGGGTATGAGGAAATCCGAGGGGAGATTGAGATGTTACAGCAATGTAGTCATCCAAATGTCGTTCGATATCTCGGAAGCTACCAAGGTGAAGAGTATCTTTGGGTAAGAGCGCAGAATTGCATTCTTGTTTGATAGTTTGTGTGTGAATGTTTTAAAGTTTGGGACAGCTATTGTTTGCAGATAGTGATGGAGTACTGTGGCGGTGGAAGCGTAGCCGACTTGATGAATGCGACTGAGGAAGCTTTGGATGAAAGTCAAATAGCATTCATTTGTAGGGAAACATTGAAGGTACCGCATCATGTCTTAATTGAATAAATGGACTTATTTTTTCTCATTTAGTTCTTTATGATGAAAACAAAAGGCATCGAGCTATTTGTTGTGTAATTCAGAGAGCTGTAGTAACCTTTTGGCTCTGTTCTATTCTATGTGCAAATAGGGTCCCATTGATCTCATGGATTTACTATGTTAGAATTTAGAAGCATGCTAAATAGTAAATAGCATATCCTGTTTTTATGTTTGTTGATGCCTTGGATTTGTGATTTCGCATCAGGTAAATCTAAATAAATTTTTAAAAAAATTGTCAATTGCTCTAGGTCTCTTTTCTTGTCTGCACTCTGCATTATAATCATGCCCGACTGGTTCAGGATTTGGCCATGTTTTCTGTCCGCAGGGGCTTGCTTATTTGCACTCAATTTTCAAGGTGCATAGAGACATCAAAGGTGGTAACATCTTGTTAACTGAACAAGGGGATGTCAAGCTAGGTGAGCTCTATTCTTCATTGTAGCGAGACTTTAGTGTTTGGTTCAGTTCAGTGTGGAATAGTTCCCGTGCTACGTGGTATCTGTAAACTTAAAAATTCTTAAGCATTTGTGCTCACTAGAATCATAGTATAGTTTCAAGGCTTGATGGCTGCTTTCTGTCAAGAATATCTTCTTTGGTATTGACTTACCATAGAATAAACCAAAATTGGCTGGCCGAGTGTAAGGCCAGGACAGACTTTAAATTAGTACTTTTAAGTACTTCACTTAGTATTTACACTATGCCCTTTTAAATACGGTCGGTTAGTTATGCCGTTTCTAAGGGAAATTTGGTTTATCTTGTTTTTAAGTGGCTTGGTTTTGATCTTTTTGGCCTATATTGGCTCACAATTTTCAAAGTAAGTAAATATTCTCTTAGTCTTAGCTAGCTTAGTCTCTCTCCAGAATAAAGACTTGTCTTAAGATTGGCTGGGAAATCAATAACAAGGAAACACGGGTCCTGTCAGGAGATTGAAAGCCCGGGGCTGTTTATCATTTCCTAACTAGATTGATAGGTTTCCAGAACTTAGTTGAGCATGTTAGCCCTAGACCCTAGAGATCACATTGATGGAAGTAAGTTATTGAAAGTAAGTATTTGGTTGAATTTTCTTTTAATCGCAATTGCAAAACAGGGGATTTTGGGGTTGCAGCACAGCTTACGAGGACCATGTCCAAGCGCAATACAGTAAGAGCTTAATTAATTAGCTCTTCAACAAATGATGAATCTATTTTGCTTCTTTCAAGTCTTAGTACTAAAGTTTGTGAAATGTTGCTTGATATAATATGCAGTTCATTGGCACTCCGCATTGGATGGCTCCAGAAGTCATTCAAGAAAGCCGATATGACGGAAAAGTATTAAACTTACTCGTTTGTCTATTTCTTTTTCACTTTTTACTCTTCTCATTTTTGTATAATGTGCTTTACCTCTATTCAAGAATAGTATGCGGAATTTGCAGTTCTTGGACTATATGTGTCAAAACATGCTTGGAGAAACTAGCCAATTTTGTTTTTGCTTTATGCAGTTTTAGGCTTTTATGCAGTTCTTTGAGTTTGGGTGAACAATAATGGACACTGAGTTGAGTAGTAAAGATGAGATGATAGAGGTTCTTAATTGTAGCATGTAACGATGGGTTGAAGTAAAAAAAAGCCAATAATGAATTTTCAAAGAAGTTAGAGATTAAAGCAGAAAATAAATATTCACAATTTTTATTAGGAATTGTTTGCTTTTTAATTTTCATATTGGATCTATCATGTTAAAGTGATGAATCACATGAAAAATTCTATTTCTTACGTTAACTTATTAGGGAGTTGTGTCAGTCTAATTGACTTCTTCTAATAACATTGTGTTTTTATGTTTTATTCAGGTCGATGTATGGGCTCTTGGTGTATCGGCGATTGAAATGGCAGAGGTATTATAACTGACATGGAGGAAAATAAAATGTTTTTTATTTTATATGAAAAGAAATATGTTTCTGTATGAGTATAAGATGTGCTTCAAGTAGATTTTTTATTTTACCACATTTATTAATTATACTTCTGCTTTTTTATAGTATGATGTTTTCTAGAAGCAATCTTGTTTTAAACACAAGTTATTGGCCTTTCAAGTTATTTGATGAAAATGACTAGTGGTATTTTTGACTAGCTATTTTCACGCTGCAAAGTATTTTTTCTTAAAATATTAATTTCTTTATTCCTCATAGATTCTGTCAGTTTAATGTATCATGTTTGGACTTTTTGCGGTATGATAAATGGTTTCCATCCACTTTGATTCCAGGGGCTTCCTCCAAGATCTGCTGTGCACCCAATGAGGGTTAGTACTTCTTTAGTATTTATTTTAATACATCGGGAGCTTAAATAATTTTGACTAATCAGTAGAGTGCAAAATAAGGAACTTTTTCTTCGCTTTGAAACATTAACTTCATAACCATCTTGGACTCATTTTCACGTCCAAGATAGTAATGAAGTATTGATTAAGTATGCATTGCGCACATTCGTTTTCTAATTTTATTTTACTTTCTGAATATTTTGCATGATCCTGGTTGACAAGATCATGTTTTGATATTGTTTTCATTTTACAGGTTTTGTTCATGATATCTATTGAGCCAGCTCCGATGCTCGAGGATAAAGAAAAATGGTTTAATTCTTTGATTATTATTTGGTCATTTACATTATAGTGTTGTTTATTTCAGAATGCCCGTTTATGCTCTAAACCTGGATTAGGCTGTTTGTTCGTTAGCTTATGTACCATAATTACGTTAATCAGAACTTCAAAACATAACATGTGATTACGGCGCTCTTCCTCGTTTCAGGTCTCTTGTGTTTCATGATTTCGTAGCAAAGTGTTTGACTAAAGAGCCTCGTTTACGCCCCACTGCATCTGAGATGTTGAAGGTATAGTAGGCATATGCGATTGTCTTGTCATTTATTAATGGCTGTTGATTGACATTAAATAAACATATAGTTTGCCGTATGCTTTAAGTGTTTCTAAGTGGAGAGAGAACAAAAGAAAATATAATTTGGATAAATGCTTAGTGTTCCCTTAACTCGGTCGTTAAGCCACGTAAGTCTTTTTTCTTAGTCATGCATGTTTTATTAGAGAGAGTTGGGATCAGTTGCTGAATTTGTTCCCAATTTTTTTTTTTTTTTGTAAGCAATTCCCAGATCAATTATTATTCAGATCGTTTTACTAATTTTTGAAGCCTGTCTGTTCATAGAAACATTTTGATGTATATTTGCAGGATCTATTCTTGATTCCCAATTTTAATTTTGCTTTAGTTGATGCATAAAATCTGAAAACTCTATATTTTGCTTAACGTTTTTTCTTCTCTTTTCTGCTTGCAGCATAAGTTCATTGAGAAATGCAAATACGGGCCGTCTGCGATGCTGACAAAAATTGATAAGGCCAGACAATATAGGGCGTCGATGGCTTTAGAAGCACAAAATCTTGTTTCAGAACCAGAAGATAGTGTATGAATTTTACCTTCATTTTTTTTGTCTCCGTACACCTCTAAGACACTCGTCTGAATCTGTCGCAATAAACTGTTAATATGAAGCAGACGTTAGTTCTTAATGTGAATGATGAATATGGAGATACTGTTCCATCTAGACCACAAGGGCTTCAGGGGGCCAATGAGGCACCGACACCTGGCACCTTAAGTAAGCAGCTGTCAGATGGACTGAACCTGGCTGCAGAAGGTATGAATATGCCCCAATTGCAAAACCAGCTAAGTTTTGGTATAGTCTGAATGTTTGAATTTAATTGAAAGTAAACTATTAAGCTTACCGAATCACGTGATAAAAAAACGTGTAATTACAGGTATCTACAATACTGTAATAGTTCACGGTGGAGATGAGATTTACGAGACCGCTAGTGCTTCACTAGCCAATGAATCTTCACCCACTCCGCGACTTCCTGAAAGCCCTTCCCTTACGACCATGGTAGAGAATGCCAGTGAATCCAGGTAGTTTCTCTTTTATAATCCATGAAAAAAATATTTTTTGTATTTCTGCAAGCGTTCTCATATAATAAGGCTAATATAACTAGTAATTTGGATGTTTTGGCAGCGTGGAACGCGCAGGACACGGTGTGGAAAACAACAATGAATGTGGGGATTCAAATCTTAGCCCCATGGGAAACACTTCCTCTCCTTCACTTCTAGGCTATTCTAGCGAGAACTTGAAGACGTTGAAGAAAGAAACAGTTGGACGAAAATCTTTTGCCCTGCAAGATAAGGTAATTTTAGTCTACAGATCGATTGGACATTACTTTTCCAAGTTTGAGGTAGCAACTTAAGGCTATGTTTGGGCCGCAAAATGAGAGAGATAATTTATTTTACTCTGTCCACTTCCTATTTACAAACAGAACACAAGAAACTTGCTTCTCTCACTTGTTTTCTTCCTTTCCCCTACTCTGTGTGGGTTTCAGGTTCTGATGACTTGGGTTTACACTCATTGCAGCTTTTCTCCATATACGCTGCGGGTAACACAGTGCCTATACCCTTCTTGAGAGCCACGGATATATCCCCCATCGCTCTCTTATCTGACAACGTCCTTGGAGGAATGCAGCGAGATAATGCCGTCGAGGCTCTTCAGGAGCTTTTCACCGGCGACGCCCAGTCTAAGAAGGGAAGAAGAGGCCAAAACGAGGTCCTCTCTCTCTCTCTCTCACATGCACTCTCTCTCATCTGATTTTTATACGTGGGGACTAAAGTATTGGTTTTATTCGCTTTTGCAGATGCCCCTTCCCCCAAGTATATATCAACGGCTTACTTCGAGTTCGACCCTGCTGAATCTGGCACAGGCTCTCGCGTACCACAAAACGTAAGTATAGATGATATTTAGGAATAATGAAGCTGTGTCAAATATTGGTTATGGAATGTGGTGAAAGTTGATATATATCTGTATGGTTCAGGTGCTATGAAGACATGCCACTGCAGGAATTGCAAGCAACTCAAGAGCAACAAACTATACAAAACCTGTGTGATACACTAAGAACCATTCTCAGATTGTAGATTCATTACTACCTTGCATATTTACATGTGCATATTTTTGCCACTATGTTGTGTTTACCTATCAATGACGGAACCAGGATTTTCCGAAACTTCTTCTTCTTCTTTAGTGTCAAATGACTTTGATGGGATCGTATCTTTAGTATTAGTTTAATATTATTAGTTAAGTTTTATTTGTTGTTTAACTGTTAGTCGATTTAATATTAGTAGCATTAGGGTTTAATTATTTCTAGTATTAGGATTAAATAATGGGCTTTATATTTAATTAGTAAACAGTGGGCCTTATAGAAGTAGTCGACTAGGTTTAAAGGGGAGCTTGGCTGATTGTTGAGGGTGTGCAGAAAATAGTCGTTTGTGACAGTCTCTACCGTCGGGAGAGTTGGCCGTGCTCTCGAACTCACGTGCCCGGTTCTCTTTGACGCGTTTATTCAATAAAATTTTGTTTATAGATCGGGATCCATCAGACTTCAATGAAACTAATACGTGAGTTGTCGTGCAACACGGTATTCGAAGAAGACGAGAATTAGAAGTTCATGAAATGTAAATACTAATACAATAAAACAGAGATTTTAGTGACTAGCTAATCTAGAAAACTAACCTTGAAAAAGAATGCTATGTTGTACCTGAAATATATTTCATGGATATTGTAACGGAAATTTCATGATATTTATTTTTCTCTTTCAGTTATATATTTTCTTAAGCCTTTTATGAAGGAAAATGACATATTTTTAGAGTTTGGATATATTATAAGCGTGCGGGTTAATTGTGGCAAAAGTATCCAACAAAAAAATGATTGTGAAAGTATTCGATTTTCGTTTTAAATGATTGATCAATTTTTCATTTCATTTTTTTGAACTGCCGTGTTAGTCAAACCAAGGTTCGACTTTTCCACGATTATCTTTGATAATCTTCGATTATCCGTCTTGCCGGTAGTTATCGGTAAGACGGCCATGCCAGTACTTTTCCATGATTTTTGCCGAAAATCGGCAAACATCTTAAAAAATAACAAAAGTATGTATTTTTCAAGAAATTTTGCACTTTTCGATGATTTTATTTACATATGTGAGAGTGAGACTATATTTTATTTACCTATGTTTAAGTATGAAAGGATTTTATTTTTGGTATTTTTAATGTTTTATCAACATTATAAACTTAATAAATATATTCTTAAAAATATTTTAGTGATTTTTCATCGATAATCCTCGATAAGTGTCGATAATCATCGAAAAGATCGGTAATCGGTAAGCTACAGTATTATTAGTTTTCCGTCGATAATCCAGTAAGTTATCGATCAATCCGTCGATAACGGCAAGCAATTTATCGGCAAATTCGATAAGTTGAACCTTGAGTCAAACATCACATGGGTGGAGTTTGATTCATTGACTGACATGTTGCGCTTTCGTGCTCAATCGCCACTTAACATTTTATTTTACATTAATAATTTTTACGCTCATTTACCTGAATCAAGATTCAAGATCAAACTATTTAGATTTAAAACATATAATTATACCATAGTTTTTAAATATCCGCAACCTGAATTTTCAGGCTTCGTAAAAATCCGAAGCTAAAACTTTTGAAACCGCATTTATGCGGTATACCATAATTTTGGAGTTTTACACAAATTATTTTGAAAAGAATTAATAAGTAAAAAAGTTTAAACTGTCACGTGACAATCGAATGACAGTGCTTCGAAACCACGTCCATGACTCTAATAACTCTCCAAAAATTTAGACATAAAAAACTTGGTCAACCATCAAAGTTGAAGATCGAGTACTTTTACAACGGCATTTTTCTTCTTTTTTTACACACCACTCTTATTATCATATGTTGGTACTTTTTCCGTAATTAGCTCAAAAATGTTGTCAATCAATGGGGTTTAGGGTTTAAAACTAATGTGGCAAAATTTGAAAGGTGAGGAAGAAAATTGTTGAAGATGAAGTTGGAAATGAAGAATTCTGTGTTTACGATTGTGAAGAGATTTCTGCGACCGAGACTCTTCATCTCTGCCTCGTCACCGTCTTCTCTGAGAAGCTTCTCTCATTTCCCGCGCCTTTACCCACCTTCTAATTCTTCTCTGCTCTTCTCAAACAGAGCCACTTCGATCACACTCACTTCTTCGTATTCTTCTTCTTCTAAACCCAGCTCCCCCGACGATAGCGATGATCCATCTCCAGGGACACCCAGATCTCTTTGTTGATGTCGTATCTTTTGGAATACTTGCGGCAAAAGTATTACCAAGTACTTCAAATTTTATAGCATTTTTCTAAAAACTTTTTCGTGGTGACAAAAGTTCCGAAACTCTAAAAACATTCTGCAGTAAGTTCTGTTAAATTCACGTATCGCGCATCTATCAGGTGCGACACGTGGATTTAACAGAATTGAATCTAATTTTGAGATACTATGTGCTACTTTCGCCGCAAATATTCTTTATATATTTAATACGAAATGTTTGAAGGGGAATACACTGAGGACGACAGTGAAGAGGAGTGGTGGGAAGATGAAGGTGATTCTGCGCCTAAGGTATACTCTCTCTTCCATTGTTTGTGCCATTTCTCTACTCTTAGAATGATCTATATATCTATACTACTTCTATATAGAATGGCGACGGAGGAAGTGGCGGCGGAGTTGTGTTGAACAACGTTCCTTGGGGCGACCGGGCACTCTCCATTGCCCGCGAGGCGTTGCTGCAATTCAATGGCGATGTCAAGCTCTTCGCTTTCAAGGCTACGCCCCGGGGACATGTCTTTGTCAGACTCGACAAACCGTCAGACAAGTAACAATTTACCATGCCTTGCATTTTGGTTTCTATGTAGAGGTTAGTAGGCTGATTTCTGAGTGCTTGTTTCTTTTAGATACGGGTGTCCTTCGATGAGCGAGCTTGAGAGCTACAACAACAAGTTGAAGCAAAGGCTCGATGAAGCGAGAGAATGCGAAGAAATACGCGAAGCTTTGGGCGTTAAAGTAAGCGTGAAGCTTATTTCTTTCGTAGATAGGCTCTTGTTTTGTTTAACATAAGCTATTTGAAGGTATCGACGCCCGGTGCGGATCGGCTGTTAAAGATACCCGAGGGAGGATCTTGATCGGTTCAAGGAAATGGCTATGGAAGTATGTTATTTAGATAGCGAGGAGTCCGAAGGTGTGGAAAAGACTCGGGTTTTGATGTTGGAATCTCTTGAAGAAAAGGTATGCATATGGAAATTGGCCAATGTGAAGGAGAATCGAAACCCTCTCGGGAAAGGTCGCCCGTTGAGCCGTAAATCGCAAGACTGGAGATTAAAATTGCCGTTCGAGATGCACAAGACGGTATCTTTGCACATTCCTTGATCAAATTATGAAAATAAAGAAGAATTGAACCATACTATTCTTCATAAATGAGAAAAGACCCCATTATAGCTTGGTCAAACGATAATTATTTTTTGTTGTGCCTATATTTATGCTATTTTCTGAGACATTTATGTTAAGTTGGAGATGTACTATTTTCTGACATAATATTTTTAAATCCTATGTCATACATTTTTTTGGGTAAATTTTATATTATTGAGCCTTACGGCTTGAGGCACGACGGGAAAGCGCCTCGTGGCTTAAATAAGCTCTTTTAGAGTTAGAAAATATATAAATAAAATAAAGAATAATAATAATAATATTTTCTCAAACTTTAATGTTTTTATATTCTTCTAAGCTTCTATGACTCTATCCCTTAAGTCATCATGATGATGATCATGATCATCTGATGTGGACGTTGATAGCAAATAATGTCCTCCATTCACAAACGTATTGCATTTGCTAGCTTCTTAATATTCTATAAATTTCAAGTGAATCTAATCACGCAATGCAATTTAGAAATCAAAAATCAAAATCAAAAGTCTTGTTTTGGCCACTTATAATTTTGAATTTGTGCATCAAATTGACCACTGTAAATAATAATAAAAAATCCAATTAAAAATTTGGAGAACCATCTCTTGCTCTCTTTTCGATCTTCAACTGTCATGTTTTATACCAAGTGGAATTCGACTTGAAAATGAGTAAAATATTGTTCCAAACTTCAGTCCCTTTTCAGGATATTTTGTTCCTAATTTAATTGCATGATTTTATTCTCTTTTTTTTTTTTTTTAATTCACTACTTCTGTGGTTGAACTACCTATTAGATGCCAAATAGTTTTTATTTGTTCAAGTTTCTCTGAAGGTTATGCAAATAAAAGTGGGACTAGTACGCGAACTCTGTCGCGTTTTGGTACACTCGTAAAATTGAATCTGCACAATCCATTACGGGTTTTTAAAACTTTACGGAAACTCTTATCGTTCAACCTATAAGATAAGACTTTCGGGCAGTTCTTAGCGAGCGGGGTCAACCTTGGCTGTGAAGAGAGAGGTGTTTCCTTATTTGTTCTCTCTCTCTCTAAGCATTTATTTGGTTTGGACTTTTTTCATTGTTCTTCCAACTTTGGAGCACCACACAAGCAAAGAGAGGGCAGTTCTCTTTGCTTTTGATCCGTGAATTCATCAACAAAACAGAACAAAACCATCACCGTTGGGTCCTAGTCCCAACAAAAGTATGTGAAATTGACTCGAAAATGATGTGTGGGTTTCCAACTTTTCATGATTTTGATTTGTATATATTGGGTTTTTTTAGCAGATGATAATTGTACGTATTTCTACATGGGACAAAATATCTAAATTTGGAAGAAAGAGGATCCATCAACTTGTTCAACCAAGTCTACCAATAACTCAAAGAAGAAGAAATCAAATAAATTAGGACATTCCAAGATTAATGACACGTTATTGCCAGAAAAAGCAAGTGAATTGAGCATATACAAATTAGTTTAAAATGAGACGATTAGAGTAAGTGAATTAAGCATCATACCAAAAATTTCACCCTTACATGTAAAATTATAAATTATGAATTTATAAGGATTAAAATGTAAAAAATTAATTAAATGTGTTTATGAAGAGTGTCACGATCATATGGTGTAATTTTATTATTAAAATGATATAATGTGATCAAATGATACATATAAAATGATAAGAGAGAATAATATTTGGTGTAATTTTTTATTCTATGATTAGAATAGTGTGTGTTGATATTTATTACTTTAGAATAGTGTTCATGGCCGGAAATGCTCTAAGGCCGTTGGAATTAAGGAGACAAAGCAATAAAAAAAAAAAAAAAAAAAACCTGTAAATGGAATTCAGATTTGAAAGAAGAAAGATAATTAAAGGCAAGAGAAACTAAATTGAGCAACAAATACTTGTTAATATGAGTTTATATATGAAACAAAATTAAAACCACCATTTATATCTATCTTTGTCAAACACAATAACCTTATGTACATAAGTTGAAAATTAAACTCACTTTCGTCACTTTAATTTATGAATTATGCTCCTTTGTGTATTGGTCCCACACAATATAAAGTTTGAGTGGACTCTACTTAAAAATAATAATATTAAAGGTCTAATTTTACGAGCATACATATTAGGAGTAGATTTTTATCAGTGAGTTTTATTAAACAACGAGTTTACGGGTATGTTTTTTTTTACTGATAAGATTTTAAAAATAAACTAGCTATCAAGTATTTTATAAAATTTTAATTTTATAATTATACTGTATATATAAATACATATAACAGTTCAATATTTACTCTACAATATAATAATTATAAATAATAAAATAATTTATAAATAATATCAAATACAATATATATATATATAGTATCATATATCGATTTTCTTTTGTTATGTAGTAATAATGTTAATATATTCCTCGATTCTTCTTTGGTTTTCAATAAACATCATAACTTATAAACGGGCAACAATTATTAGTGTAAGTTTCTTTTTTCCCTTTTCTTCTACTTATACTTACCGGTTTACAATAAATCTCAAAGAATTAAACTCATGCTTGTTCAAGAGTGAAGACAAATGTCAAATTGCATATTTGTCAGCACCGAATGCGGACACGTGTCTGGATTGCCAGCTCGAAATAGTATTTTATTTTCCAACTAGAGAAATTCTTGTCCAACTATTACATGCCATCTTTTCTGGTTCGCTAAAAAAGACTTTGAGTTTTGTAATAAGTCATGGGATCTAGGAGTAAGTTGTCGTCAAATTTCCATTCCGGTATTTGAACAAAGATTCTTTATTTATTTTCATGTGTGTTTATCCACTCAGAGAGAGAGAGAGAGAGTTGAGCTGTGTCTGTGTGATTTGTCACCATCATTGGTTGCACGTGGAAGAAGCCAAGAAGAACAAGGCTCAATTCTCTCTCTCTCTCTAGCTTTGCATTAAAAAAATGGTTACAAATGGATCAAGTATTACAAAATACTACACTGTGATGATAATGTTTATTATTACAAATACATTGCCAATAAGTCTCTTATTTTGATAACCCACCTTCCATCTTCATCACTTCTCTTTCTCTCTTCTGTAAGCTCTCTCCTTCTCTTTTGGCCTTTCTTTGAGATCTCTCTCTCTCTTCTTCTTCTTGTTGTCAAGTGTAATAAGAAAGTCTCTTCCTTTCTAATCAACTATATACTGTGTGCATGAAGTGATAAATTAGAATGGCTGATCTGAGGATCCATGAGAGCTTGGAGGAGCTAGGCGCTGAGCTGGCAGAGTACATAGCAGAAATAGCAGAGAGCTCAGTGAAGGAGAGAGGGGCTTTCGCTCTTGCCTTATCTGGTGGTTCCCTCATCGCCTTCATGGGGTATCAATATCATCATTTAATTATCAATGCCTAGCTTCTCCAAATAAAATTACAAGGAAAAAGAAAAGGCCTATTTTGATTTTTTTTTTTAAATAAATAAATAAATAAAAAACAGAAAGCTGTGTGAAGCTCCTTACAACAAGACAGTGGAGTGGGGAAAGTGGTACATCTTCTGGGCTGATGAGCGCGTTGTGGGGAAAAGCCATTCTGATAGCAACTACAAGCTCGCCAAGCACCATCTTTTATCCAAGGTTTCTTCTTTAACCATTTTTATTAATATGTTACATACTTGGTACATGAATGAGATGAGAGGCTATACTATTACTATATATCATGCTTTAAGATGTATAAAGTCGCTACTTTTTTTTGTGCATATATATAAATGCAAATGGAGTCACTTCACTAGTTTCCAAATGCTTTGATCGCCATTTATATGATCCTTGACTTTCGAACCATCTCTTTAACACTAATTAAGTGAAACAGGCAAGGTCCCCATGAAATGAAAGTGTTACTGATAGGGAAGGGAAGGGAAGTAGTAGATTAGATTAGAGCAAAAACAAGTTTCTTCAAGTTTGGGGCACTTCAACTAATGTGGAACCCACAATAGGTATATTATATTATATTATATACACTAGGAATATTTGCAGTGTAACGAGGTGGCTAATGCTCTTGCGAAAGCTCCGCTTACCATGTTATCTACGGATTTTTGTAGTAATGTTTGCCCGAATTGGCTTGTAACTTTTGTTCGTAGGGATTTTAATCCCGCTTATTAATATACAAGCTCAGGTTTCCTTAAAAAAAATATATATTACAGAAAATATGATATACATTTTCAATTTTTTTGTAAAATGATATAATTTTTTTATTTTTTTTGGGCAAAATTAATTATTTTTCTGTTATTTTTTTACCATGAAGTTTCTTTTGTGACATATGATTCTCCATATTTTTCAATTTTTTATTTTTTTTAATCTTTTTGCTTCTTTTGAACATGTAGTTGATTTTCAGTGCCTTAAAATTTTGCATTCTAGAACATGTTTTGGTAACTACCCAAAATTTAGTATTCGTTAATGTAAACTCTTTGAAGTTGTTATAAGTCATACACGGCCAAAGAAGTTGAAAACATAAACAAAGCAGATGTCGTCGCCACGTGAAACTTTACGGTATATAAAATTAACATAAAATTTTAATTATTTGTTCATAAATTTTGTATTAATGATTTCTTTTATAGTATAAATCATTTTTTTTACAACGTGAAAGTATATTACTACATGTACGTGTATATATATATATATATATATATATATATATATATATATATATATAGAAACTTCAGTTTGTATATCCGGTAGAGTATGTATTTTTTTGGAAAAATACCCGAATTTGTTAAATTATAAAACTATGCCCCAACACACTTTTTGTCTTTACATTAACACTTAAACATTTAAACTATGCTCTAAAAACTATTTATGTTACATACACTTTTTGTCTTTACATAAACACTTTTAGAGCATAATTTTATAATTTAACAAATTCGAGTACTTTTTAAAAAATATATGCTCTACCGGACATATTTATTCAAGTTAAATGATTAAATGAGTGTCAATCGTGACAAATGACTAGTTCACTCAAAGTTGGCTCTTTATGCCCTTTTACGCTTGGCAACACATTTTTCGTCAGACAAAAAATACTCAATACTGCATTGATGGTGGGCAGGTGCCAATCCCGGGAAGCCACGTGTACCCGATCAACGACGGCGTTTCAGGGGAGGAGGCGGCGAGCGAGTACGAGTTCGGGGTGCGGCAGCTGGTGAAATCGCGCGTGATCGGCGTGTCCGACGTCAGCGACTGCCCCAAGTTCGACCTCGTCCTCCTCGGCATGGGCTCCGACGGCCACGTGGCCTCCCTCTTCCCCGGCCACGCGGCGCTCCGTGAGCACGACGCGTGGATCACTTTCCTCGCCGACTCGCCCGAGCCTCCGCCGGAGAGGATGACCTTCACCCTCCCGGTCATCAACTCGGCAGCCCACGTGGCGGTGGTCGCTGCGGGGGGCGCCAAGGCGGACGCCGCGCGTGCGGCGGTGTGTGGCGGAGGATCGAACTGCCCCTCCGTGCCTGCGGCGATGGTGCAGCCCAAAAGAGGAAAGCTCGTGTGGTTTTTGGACAAAGCGGCTGCCTCCAAACTCGATTCCTTTCGCTCAACATAGTAATATTATGATGGGATCGATATTTGCCGCAAATATATTTATATATGTCACAAAATGTATTATGACTGATATTCTTAATTTTTATTTCCATTGACAATATTTTTTTAAAATGTAAAAAAAATTGTCATGCATAATTAAGTTTTTCTTTTAACTTTATGTCGTAAAAATTCGTGTGGCAGCGTATGTTTGACAGTGTTTTGTCTTTCTTTATTACATAATTTTTACTACGCGTGATTTACAAAAATCTGAAAAATTTAACAACGAAGGCCTTGTAACTAAAATGTGCTTTACAGTGCAAAAATTAAATATTGGTCAATTTTAATGTCACGAAGTCACTAAGACTTAAATTAAAGCACATTAGGTTACTAAGAACAGTGACCTAAGTTATTTAAATAGAGTTGAAGCTCCGGAAACCCTAATCCAACGTAGTACGTACTCGCCAAACCTTATTCCCAAGAGGCCCCTGCGAGTTTTTTCAATCCCGTGTGTCGGCGAATGAGGAACTAGTATTCGCACGAAGTGTTTCGGTCAAAGTAGAGTTCCTAAGACGACATGGTGAACGAGATAGAGGCTTGAGGTGTCAAAGCTCTAGAGTTGTGAACCATGAGTCGACGGAATCAGAAATGAGCGCGGCTTCTAAGGAAAATGTCAAAAAATTCCCTAGCGGCAAAAGTCGTCAAAATTTGGTAACTCCAAAACTAGTAAATTTTGATTGCGCGTGTGTAATCTAAATTTATTTTTCGAGAATATCCCAAAAATTTCTGCTTTGCGATTGATAAAATTCCCAAAAAATCCAACAATATATTCTTTCGGCTTTTATATTTAGTAATTTACACATATTTCCTCTCAAGTAATTATGTTTACTTGCCGTAGTTTTTCCCATTTATTCTGTATTAAAATTCTAGATATTTGTTTTATTTTGACAACAAAATAATACATTTTGGACAAAAAACAATAAAAATTGAGTGAATCATAACATCACATGAAGATGATGCATTTTATCTTAATTTTAAACAATGTATTTCGACCAATATATGATCGTTTATTTAGATTTTTTAACTTTAAAACTACAAAGCCTTAAATCTTTATTATATCTTCGCATTAAGAGACGAATCGTAAAATTTAAAAATGAGTGAATTATGACTAAAATACGAAGACTACAATAATATTCGAATTTTCGGCGTGGTTAGTCCGGATACATCTATTGTATATCCTATTACATGGGTGTACCGCAAGACCAATGAATTTTATTTCCCCTTAAAATTAAATAGATATGAATCAAGCAAATACGGCATTAATTAATTAACTAATTTATAAAGGATAGACATGAATCAAGCAAAGATGGCATAACGTTGAAACAGGTCGGAATGTGGATAGTATATAACCTCCTTTGAGGGAACAGATAAGGATATCCTTTTGCTTCCATCATTTAAAGCTTGAGAGGCCACATATTTCCAAAATACAATTATAGGTCATGTTATAGTGTTTTTTTTTTTTTGAGTCTGATACAATAAATAAATGAAATTTCCTCACCTACTCTCTCTCTAGCATATCATAGATTAATCCATGAAAGCCACATAACATCTCCACTCTTTTCCAAGATAAGGACACAAAAGCTTGCAAGTTTCTCTCTGATTTTCAAATCTCCATTAAGTTATCACTTATCACCATTCACAACCACCAACAACAATACCTTGTAAATCACACCTTTATTTTTCAGGACACTGAAAAATAAAATATTACTTTAGGAATTTAAAAAGAATAATGAGACTGATCTATTTGAACTAACTGCAAAATTTGGGGAGGTTCATGATTACTTAAGTTACAAAAGTCCTAAAAAAAAAAAGCTTTACAAGGAGCAACAAAATTCAGCCTCATACAGCATGCTCGTCGGAACGACAAGAAGTATCAACTGACAGGCTTTAGTGTCCGGTATTCTGTTTCCGTTATTGACATGATGCCGTTTTCATCGGGAGTCACGTCTTCCGCGTCTTCTTCATTCGGAGGGAAGCCACGGACCCGTCCGAGGGCCCATTGGTCAATGACACCACAATTGATTGCAAACCTGATTGTGTGCTCTAAGTAATCTTTGTCGGTAATTAGGTCCGGCTGAACGGTCAATAATCTCAGGATCCCTAAATAAAAATTAAACAAAAAGACAATGAGGAAGGGAGTTTAGATGAGTACTTAAGAGTAACAATCTACTTGCTAAATGAAGTCCTGAATTCAGAGAAAAGAAAAAAATTAATTGGTTTAGAATTTGAACCCGGAGTATTCGGTTACAAAAACCTTGCATTTGGAAGAAATCCAAATAACCCGTAACCAGGTATTGGGTAGAACTCAACAAATTTGGTTTATGGTTTCGGTACAAGGTGAAGTAAAATCTCTATAAATTAATACAAGTGGAACAATTTTTGTATTATTATATTATCAAAGTTATTATTAATATATCGAGTAATAGTTTAGTGATATTAGTTCAGTCGGGATCACACAAAAGAATTATTTAATCGAGGTTATCAAGTATTAATTTAACCAGGTTCTACACTATATGAAAAACTGAGACCAAAATAATAGCTTCCCATGCGTGTATTTTTTTCTCGAAAGTTTTTAATATCCAATTATGTAATGTATAAAATAGTACATGAATATACAAACAAAACTTGGATGTTTAGTGATTTTAGAATTTTGATAGGTCTATATCTCATTAATATTGATAAATAACTATTTTTAATTTTTTTAACTCGTTTTTTTCAAAACCAAATCCTAATGAAATTTGGTCTAACGAAAATTCGTGTTTCTAATCATATAAAAGCAGAAATTTGTTTACATTTAAAAAATTAGCCGTATATAAAAAACCCGGTTTCAGCGGGATTGAAATTAGCTTTCGGTAAAAGGCATAAAGGGAATCTTGCGATTAACAGAAGTACAGAATAATACCTGCAATGATGCCGTCCCCAGACGCTGACATATCCCCAGTATAAGGAGTAAGGGGTGCTTCTTCCATCCCGAGAACGCAGCCATCGTGCTCTTTCGTGTAGTAGTGTATTTTCGAAGTCCCGTTTGTCACAAACATTACCTTGAGATTTTCGTGCCAAAGTGGCGCAATCACATCGGGTTCATAATGGGTGAATTTCGAACGGGCATTGTTTTCGGTATCAAACTCCTCTGACGGTGTGATTCCACAAAAAAACTCAAGTTCTTGCTTAGTGACTTCGATAATATCGGCGAGATTCCATACTTGGTTGATAAACGCCCTCGCTTCGTCACTAGAGAGCCATAGCGGCATCGGTAGGTTTACATCGAAGAATATAACTCCTCCCAACTTCTTTGAAATTTTGATGGCTTGCAATGTGGTTTGTCTCATGTTTGGGTCGAGCAGAGAATGCGTGTTGAAATAGAACATCTTTGCCTGCACAATAAATTCGCGAAAACTTAGATGTACTACAAAGAAACCGAAAACCTCAAAAATTTCCCAGAGGGACAATCAATTATGTGAACTTGCATGAGCTAAAGAAGTCCGACTTTGTCGTTGACAGGACCCAAACCAATAATCAAAGAAAAACGAAAATTATTTACGGGCAAACGAAATTCCACTCTCTAATGCAAGAGTTAGACCGGGAAACTCCGCCAATGATGTCTTGGAGCTACGAAACCGAACAATCAAAACATAAAGAAAAACTCTAATGGAAGCACCTACTTATCAGATTGGAAACCGTAATCCTATAACTATTAGAAAATACCTCTAATACCCTTAAATGATAAAAAACTATAAGACATAATTAGATAAACATAATTCAAGGTGTAACAGTCTTTTCCAAGAGTTATGGTTTTGCTCTCAAAGGAAAGATCGCTTCTATTGTAACCCGTTCGTTGATTAATAAAGAAAGGAAAAGCTCTAGCTTAGTGAATTTCTGCCGATAAGATTGTTGCGGGAAATCGTTTGGTATCGTAAACTTTTTAAACTAATACAGAAAATCAATGATCTGGTGTAGGAAGCCCATAAAACAGCATGACAGTGAAACTGCCTTTTAATCATATCAGAGACAGAATGTAAGGTGATCTCAACTTCAATGTATAAATGTTACCTCCTTTAGAACATCGACATTGATTTCGGATTTCAACAGCGAGTCCTCGGCACAGGGCTTGACACACGTTGTTCTCAACCGTCCCCTTTTGCTGATCTTCATCAGTGATATCGCAGTCTGCCTTTTAGCATCAATCCGAACGGATCTGGTCTGCACGCTGTTGACGTTCATGTAGTAGAGCATCGCTTCACCATAGTCATCGGTCCCCAGCTTTCCCATGAAAGCAACTTTCCCACCCAAGCTCGCAAGGGCGATCGCTACACTACCCGCCGATCCACCGGGGGATCTCACGAACTCCTGAGGCGACCAATAGGCGTCCTGATATCTCTTGCGTATTTCGTAATCAACCAGCCTGTTAGCCTTTCTCCCGGACGGCACAAAAGCGTGTTGCGCCGCTCCAAAGCAGCAGACCAGAGGTGGCCAACCGTACGTGGAGCTGATATCCTCTCCTTCATCAATATTAATCTCTTCCTCGTTCTCGTCATCGACTTTCGTAAAAAATGGCGACTCCTCAATCTCGCTCACTTCGCTCTCGCTTAACAAATCTTCGGTCTCTGTCTCTTTTTGCTTCGTCTTCTTCCTTCCTCTCGCCTTCTTCTCGGTTTTCACATCCTCGCCTTCCATAGAAACCGGACTCACTTCGCTTTCACTAACCAAATCTTCAACACCAGCTTCCTTCTTTACAGATTTCTTCCTCCCTCTTACTTTCTTCTCGGTCTTCACTTCCTCCGCGCTACTAGAAGCCGACACAGCTGGGTAAAACAGTCAGCCTTTCAACGTTAGCGCCCGCCATTACAGAAATCGCAACAAGAAGACAGCTTCGGAACAGATTGCAATCAAATACCTTTCTTCCGAGTCGTTCTCGGAGCTTTTTTGGCTTCTGCCTTGCTCTCCGCACCATTACCGGCCTCTGAATCCGAACCCTCGTCCTCCGATGTCTCCGCTGCCGCTTTCTTCTTCGTCCGTTTACTCACAGCCCGCTTCTTCTTCGGCGCAACGGCCTCATCCCCACCCAAGGCCTCGTCCCCAACACCCTCCACGAGCTTCTTTCTAGCAGCAACACTCCAATTTCTAGTCTCCACCCCAAAGCTCAGAAGCTTCACCAATTTGGGCGACGCAGACACACCGCACGGCTGCCAAATGGATCGGCACCTGCGAAAACAACATCATACTTCGTGACGAACAGTTCCAAGAGGAAGTAGATAGAAATCAAACGAGCTTTATCCGTACATGAGATAGACAAAGAAAGGATTGAGCAGAGACGGAGAAGGGAGAGGAAACCTGGAGAGAGGGAGAAAGTGAGTGAAGGAGAGAGACGCCATTGGAGGCCAAGCGAGCATTCACCGGACCGGAGAGATTTTGGGTTTAAGGCTTATTTGGATGACGAGTTTAAAGTCTTGTCAGAATCTTACTTTCAACTTTAATCTTTTCTATAATTATTATTGGATTACTTACGTGGGAAATTAATTACTAAACATCTTTTACTCATAAAATTTAATGGAATTGAGGTTATTTTTTTTAATACTTTAATAATATGTTAAAGTTGAAAAAAAAAATCTTCTATTTTTTTTAATAAGAAAATGTGTTTATCTTATTATTTTTGTCATAAATTACTTACTATTACTTTTTCTTCGAATTATCCAATTCAAATCTCCTTTCAAAATAGTAGGTGTATATCAAGCGTCGGCACAATCTGTGTGCGAGTTGGGCGGTCGCCGAAGACCCAATTTAAAATCAGGTCCATCTTAGAATAGTTTATAAATATGTATATTTAATTAAGTCTTAATTAATCACTCAGTGCATTAGCAAATTGTCAAATGTTAAAGAATTGAAGCCTAAGATTAAAAAAGATCCGTTTCTATAATAAATCATTGCATAACTAACGTATTATAACAAATGAGTCATACATGTCAATAAATTACATGCATAGCTCCTGTAAAACATTATAACTATTGGTGATTACAATGTTAATAGGACCAACCCACGCCTGCGATGTTGTTAAGTCTTTTGACGCTCCGATAGCGCCAAGGCGATCATTCTCTCCAATCGTCGGAGTGTAGCCTCCATGAGGACTTATCGACGACGAGCGATCGGCGGCAATGACGACTTAACACTTTGATTGTAAAATGCAGTTTATTATAGGATTTATTTGCTGGAATCGATATCACTCTGACACCGATTTTGAGTCATGCATGCGGATCTAGACCCAAATCGGTCACCGCCTACTCCTAATAAACTGTAATAATTGATTGAGGCACACGGTTTGACCTTAAAAAATTTACTAGATTAGAGTCCCATACCAAAAAATATGTCAAACCGTCTGTATCAAAATCAACTTACAATTAATTTTCCCGATCGTGACGGATTGATTAAATTTAATTTATTAACATGTTTATTGGTTCTAATCTGAGCCTTGAGTAAAAGTGAATAATCTCATAATCGATAAATACAAGAACGTGTACCTGACACTTTCAATGATTCTCTCTGTGTTCTTTGATATTCAAGAACTCTTTGCCTTCTGATCCACATGCTCTTTGCGATTTTCTGTGATAAGATAGCTCCCAATTGTCTTATGATGTATGACTCCGGGATTGCGTCGCCAAGAGCGTGGGAAGAATTTTCCCTGAGAAATTCGCATGAACTGAGAGAGGCTGAGAGAAAACGACTTTTCTGGCGTTTTTAGGATGTATTATGTGTAATTTAGGGTTCCAGTGATCCATTATTTATAAGCAGCTGATCACAACCAATTTGGAGAGATTCACGTAAAGATTTGATTTAATGATTAAATCAAATAAAGAATAAATCCAAATCAAATCTTTTTAGAAAATACCCTAAAAGATTTAATCAATCAAATCTTTATATTTTCAAGATTTAAAATCTCTATAACCATAATTCAAAAATCATTATGATTATTTTCTTAATTAAATATTCCAAGAATTAAATCTAATATTTAATTTTCTCTCTCTCCAATTCGCAGGTAAAAACAACGGCTTTTTCGGCCTTCGCCGAAAAACTGTTATAACCATAACTCTCAAACCGTACATCAAAATTGTACGATTCAAAAACTTTGGTGCTTTTACCACTTTTAGGTTAATCAGAGAACTCGTGACAAAATTCACGAATCATTCTTGATTGGATCTATTCAATGTTTAACTAGTATGACAAACATAATTGCGGTGTCATCCTTGTAGAGCTACAAATGTGACAAATGGACAATGCACCCGAGCTACACGAAGATTCACCAACTTTAGTAACATTCCGCTTTTGCGCGAAGCTGAACTCTCAAGTGTGTATAATTATATATTCCTGATTACAGGTGTCCATTTATACAATCAGATATCTGAATCGATCGGTTTTCGTATTATTATGATTCTCATCAAAAGGGTAACTATATAATAATTGTTATGCCCTTTTAATGACACTACCTTAATCTACGATTTATTGCAAACTACTCACTTATGGGCTATGAACCGGTAAGCTGGCCATGAGAACTTATTTGCTTCCCACAAAATTATAATAAGGAAATCATAAAGTTATTATCCATATCTGTAATATGCGCAGTTTGCTACGGCCAACCTTCCGATCCCAAAATAAAAGTGTTGGGGATACTTGATTGTAAAATTAAACGATTAAATCAAATATCGTTTAAGTTAAATCGTATAAACCCACGTTACCTCAGGAGTTAGGACATCAACCGATTTTATCTGATCATATTAGCGACATCATCTATAATGGATCATTGATCATATCATCAAATTTAAGGGTCTTTGTAATACTTTTGCCTGAATTATCCTTTCCTTAATGGATCATTGATCTATAATATCTTCATTTAACATTATCCGTCAAGTTATGAACTTTTCTTTGAATTTTCATATCATATTTTATTTCCTCGTATATTTGAAGTTCTTCTATGTCACTAATTAGCTTCACAAGGGTTGTAAGAAATATCATTAATTCTTGAATTTGTTGCTATGGTTTGTTTAGAAAGGTTCGAATTTTCCTCGATTATCCTCGGTAATCGTCGATTATCCGTCTCGCACTATCGTCAAATATTGCATGCCAATCCATTATCCGTAAAATCAGTGTAAAAATAACAAAAATTGGGTACTTTTCGAAATTTTTTGCACTTCTAAACAATTTTCGACAAAAGTGCACTCAATGCAAAAAAACCAAAAAAAATGTACTTTTCAAGAAAAAATTAACTTTGCATGGCCTACTAGTCATGTATCAAGATAGAAATGGAGATTGCTATTTATATACTAGCAATGTTATTGTTTTCTTTGTATTTGTTCCATGTAAGATTTTTGAAATCCAAACAATTGTGTATCTTTCATTCATTTTTATTTGCTCCACGTTGGACTTCTTCGTAAAGCGAAATAGTTAATTATGTGTATTATCACATTATGTAGTATATTTTAACCTTGTTTTTATTTTATTACGTTTGAGCTTGACACGATTTTATTTATATTTGTTTGAGTATGATATGATTTCATTTGAGTATGTACATATGTGAGAGAGAGAGACTATATTTTATTTACATATGCAAACTTAGTAATTATATTCTTAAAACCGTATTAGTGATTTTTCATCTATAAGTTTCGATAATCCCATCGATAAACCTCGATTAATGTCGGATAAGCTACAATTTTAGTATTTTTCCATCTATAATCCTCAAAAGTCCATTGATAATCCTCGAAAACGGCAACCGATTTATCGACAAAAGTGACATTTTGAACCTTTAGACTGAACTTTAATTATTGAAATTCAAGTGCAGTTTTGTCGAAAGACTAGCCTCGAACACAAAGAATACTGATCAAACTCGAATTTTGAAGTCAGTTTTTCAAACGTACAAGGGCGTTAACTAATCAAATGAAGGTTTCACTTTCCTGAGACCATTAGGTAAAAATAAAATCTCAGCTAATCAAAAAGGGTACCACAAATGGAAGTAAACAAGCAACAATACAACTCCTATATAGTTCTAGATCATCATCTTTACATCAAAAGAAGTTTCTATCTATCATGAGAATCTTCATTGAAGCTTAGCTCTGTCGTTCCAAGGCCTCCGCCTCAGCCTCGGCCATGGCCATGGGGTCGGCCTTGGTCTCGGTCTCATCTTCCTTCTCACCATCTCTCTCTTGTGCCATCTTCTTCCTGTGCAGATCCTCTGCCTCCGCCATTGCTGCTTTGTTCTCAGCCTGAAGCCGCTGCATTTCCTCCTCTTGTTGCTGTCGCTCAAACCATGTGTCCGCATCCGCCCAAACTGTCCACCAAACCACATAAGATCGGCATGGATAAGAAGATTAACCAAGAAACACATAAAGTAAGTTGAACGAACAAGAGATTTGAAAGGAATACGGAGCGAGATGAACACATAGAGAGGCGTGCAGGGTCGAAAGCTCATACTTCACAAGGGTGTTATATCATTTCCTGTCTGTTCTTGTCCTTTGATATTCATATAAACGCAATAACGACACTAATCCGAAATGCTAAGCATGTATCATTTTCATATACTATACTACAAACAAACCCTAATGGGTCAGCAAGCTCACATATAGTTGATTCATAAACTGAATCTAAGGATCTGTTCTAGTCATATAAACGCAGGTCCGCGGAGCCAAGCCCGTTTATCCTCTGATGCGAATTAACAACCGCCTCGATTCGAAACTAAAACTCGGAATTCCCTTGATAACTAATCTAATTGCTCAGGAATTTCGAAACTGAATTCACATCTCAGGAGCTGTTCTAGCACTACAATGCAGCTTCACATTAATTTAACGAAAATCATATCAGATTGGAAACTCGATCCACACAGTCAAGAACCCTAGAGGGAGCGATCAGAGTGCAGTAAGCTAAACACCCGAACCCATGTATGAAAACCCTAGGAGAGAGAGAGAGTATTACTGGGTTGGGCGGCCCAGCCTTGCTCGCCGCCCTTGATGCGCTCGGGGAGGGCGTAGTTGGCGGTGAGGACGCGGCCGTAGAGCTCGGCGCCGTCCATGTTGTCGATGGCGGCGGCGGCGTCGTCGCGCTCGAGGAAGGTGACGAAGCCGAAGGAGCGGTGCTTGTTGGTGGCGTGGTCGAGGGGGGTCTTGACGTCCTTGATGTCGCCGAAGGGGATGAAGGCGGCGTGGAGGATGGACTCGTTCACCTCCTCCGCCAGGCCCCCCACGTACACCGTGTTCTTCTGCACCGCCTGCTGCTGCGGAGCCGCCGCCATTGCCAAACAACTCTCTCCCGACTCCTACCTCCTAACCAATTAATTATGTCGTGCCTTTTCGAATGCTGTCGTTTTCCTCACCTGCTTCAACTGTCGTTTTTTTTACCAACAATGTACGCGGGTTAAAACCGGCAGTCAGTTTCCGTTCCACCGAATACCCGCACAAAAATCGGATAAAATTCCATAAGAGCCTCAAAAGTTTATAATTTATGTCACGTGTATTTTTCGGACGCTAAAAATCAAAACAAATGTAGAAGCCCAATACAAATTCTCGTCATAAAAGCCCAAACACTTTGGGCCGGACAAAAAAAAAAGTCAACAGGTTTGACCTAGAAAAGTCAATGAATCCGACCCGATAAAGTCAACATGCCCGACCAAGAAAAGCCAATAGATCCGACTCAACAAAGTTAACAAAAAATTCAACAGGCCCGGTCTGAAAGGTCAACGGGTCCGACTCAAAAAAGTCAACCAATCCCGATCACATAAAGAACGGTAAAAATCTCGGTATAATACGACATCAAAACACAAGCCTTGAGGGCGTGAAAAAACATGCCTTGACCGCGCGCTAGCGCCCCCAAGGCATGGAATTTTACACCCTAAGGCGCGAAAAAACATGCCTTGGGGTGCACCACGAGCCCTCAAGGCATGAAAGTTTACACCCTATGGCGCAAAAAACGTGCTTAGAGGGCGCGCCATGCCCCCTCAAGGCATGAAAAATCATGCCCTAGGGCGCACCAAAGGTCGGGATTCTCTTTAAATTCGGGGTTACCCCCCTCACAACCGGTAAGCATTTTCTACGCCAAAAAAACATATGTTTCCGGTTTACTCATAATTCCCGACTTAAACTCGACTAATGTTGAGCGTCGAAGCGGGCGACAGAGGACCCCCCTCTGCTCCTCTCTTGAGTTCACGTTTTCTACTCTTTCACAAGTACACAGACAGAGGCGAAGATTCTGGAGAAAATTTCCGGCTTATCAAGAACGAAGAATCAAGTAGCAAGCCCCGTTCGACGCTCAAGCGGACATTGGGCCCGACCCAAAATCAAGACTTAGGCCGCAGAAAAGTTGATCCATTTTAAGGCATTTACAATTTATAACTAAATTTATTAATAATATAATTCATATTTTTAGCCAGCTTTTTAAATAATATTATTTTACGAAAATCACCTATTTGCAAGGCTGTGCCTGTAAGGAGGCGGAATAAGTCCGCGTGTAAAATAAAAAATAAATAAATTTATGGCCACTGAAAATTTTAATTTAAAGGCCCAGATTAAGTGGTTTAACTATATCATGGATCGAAAAATATATAATTAAATACATATTAAATTATTACTTTTACCTGTGAATGTACATGTAATGTACATGAGTGGTAGTATTAAAATGTGTAGTTATTTATTATTTAAATATTTTATATACTTTACATGAAAATTACAAAATAAGAATCCTAAAATTAGGCCCTACTACCATGACACCGTCAATAGCCCCTACTAGTGTCGTTTCTATCACGTGCTTCAAGTGTCGTTTTTCTCATCCTCTGCACGAGCTCCCCTCCGACTCCGAGTCCCATATGAAATGAAAGCAGCCTGATTCAGAATCCCGACTCACTCAGAGACCAGTGTCTCTCGCTCTCAGGGTTGCTACTCCACCATGAAACTATTCAAGCAGCTTCTCCATGGAAAACGTGGATTCAAATCCCATGGCCGTCTCCCCAAACACTACCAAGGTAAACCCGACCCCAATTTTTCGAGTTCTTCCCCATTACAGCAATGGAGTATATCAGTATCAGTGCGTTTCTCTTCTCAAGTTTTGAACTTGTCAACAGTGTCGTCTCCTTCGCGGCTCCATTCCGCGGTGGAGGTTCACTCCCCGGAGCAGGAGGTGGTGATCGCGCTGGGCAGCAACGTGGGCGACAGGATGCGCCATTTTGGGGAGGCCCTGCGCTTGATGAAAGGCTCGGGAATACGCGTCACGAGGCACGGCTCTCTCTACGAGACGGCCCCGGCCTACGTTCTTGACCAGCCCCACTTCCTCAACTCCGCCGTTAGAGCTTCCACGAAGCTCCGCCCCCACGAGCTGCTCGCCGCGCTGAAGAAGATCGAGAGGGAGATGGGCCGCACGGACGGTGTAAGGTACGGCCCTAGGCCCATTGACTTGGACATTCTGTTCTACGGAAACCTTAGAGTCAACTCCGAGATCCTCACCGTCCCCCATGAGAGAATCTGGGAAAGACCGTTCGTAATTGCCCCGCTGATTGATTTGCTGGGTTTCACCGTCGAGGACGACACGGAAGCTTCTTGGCATTCTTTTGCCGCGAATTCTGATTCGCTTTTCAGGTCGTGGGAGAGACTAGGCGGCGATTCTCTGATCGGGAAGGAGGGTATGAAGCGGGTCTTGCCTGTGAATAACTCCCTGTGGGATTGGTCTCAGAAAACCTCGATCATGGGCGTGCTTAATCTCACCCCGGATAGTTTCAGCGATGGAGGGAAGTTTCAGTCTGTCGAAGCTGCGGTTTCTCAGGTCCGTACAATGATCTCGGAAGGGGCTGACATAATCGACATCGGAGCTCAATCTACTCGTCCGATGGCTACTCTGATTTCCCCGGAAGAAGAAATGGAGAGGCTCATCCCGGTTTTGGAAGCCGTTCTCGAAATCCCTGAAACCGGAGGAAAGCTCGTTTCGGTAGATACATTTCACTCCAAAGTTGCTAGCGAAGCGATTCGCAAAGGAGCTCACATTGTGAATGACGTCTCCGCCGGGAAGTTAGATCCCGACATGCTCAGAGTCGTCGCAGATCTCGAGGTTCCATACGTGGCGATGCACATGAGGGGAGACCCGTCGACGATGCAGAACAGCGAGAACTTGCGGTACGACGACGTTTGCAGCGAAGTGGCGTCTGAGATGCACTCGAGGCTGAGAGACGCGGAGATATCTGGAATCCAGTCGTGGAGGATGATCATTGATCCGGGGATTGGATTCTCAAAGAACACAGAACAGAATCTGGAGATTCTCGCTGGGTTGCCCAAGATTCGCACTGAGCTCGCGAAGAAGAGCTTGGGCTTGTCTCACGCGCCTATGCTTTTAGGATCTTCAAGGAAGAAGTTTCTGGGCGAGATATGCTCACGCACTTCTGCGACCGAGAGAGACCCCGCCACCGTTGCTTCCGTTGCCGCAGGGGTTTTGGGCGGTGCCAACATCGTGAGAGTGCACAACGTGCGAGATAATCTTGACGCTGTAAAGTTGTGCGATGCAATATTGAGAAGGAAGAGAGCCGTGGCGTTGCCTTAGGAAATGAGGCAAGCTCCGTGTTACTATTATCCATGCATTTGCATATTCTGATTTTTGTAATAGTAAAAAGGGCTGATATTTGTATTAGTAAAACGGGCGTTTGAATCAGAATTTTGTTTAAGAACTGATCTGCTTTGCGGTCCGATTTCTGTGTTGTCGGGAACTGGCTGCCTCCAGATCGGTCCGGTTTGTATACCAATTTTTTATTTTTATTTTTCAGCTCAAAAGCTGAGGTGAAATGAATAAATTGAGCAATAAATATGACCCCAAATGATATACAAAAGATCTGTAAACAACACTCCTTTTAAGATCTGTGATCGTGTTTTGATTTTTGATTTTTCTGATCAATAAGCTTTTACTTTAAGTTAATATACTTAGCCTCAAATGTGTATATTGCTATTTTAAATCTTTCTTGTTCAAAATCTTTGAAAAGAGTGGCAAAACGAGGAAAGTTTTGTCTTTGCATCATTATTCAAAACTGTGAGCCAATCAATTAAAAATCGTATTGCATCACTTCCTCTTCAAGTATAAGAAACCAACTACGACAGAGACGCCAATAACCGCCGCCGGAACAACCCAGTATTGTTTCGTGAATGCCCCCAGCTTTGCAGCATAAGATTGCTTCTCCGACACAATGTCAAGCTCTGCAATGGAGGTGTCGAGCTCACCGATGAAAAATGTCTCCACCAGCTCCCTCGCGCTCTTACTATGCCCGGCGTCTTCAAAATCTTCAGTCGCGTCTCTCCCTTGAGAAAAATAACCATAACTCACAATCATAAGCTTTTATTTCATCATTTACAGAACTTAGGAAAAAAATGATAAGCATGTTGTGTACCGGTTGCAGCGAGCACTATATCATCGCCGCCGGGGTGGTCGTCCATATACGACGATACATCGTAAACCTTGAGATCAAATTAGCAGAGTACACTAAGATTTAGTGTCAGGCTCGCTCATTTTCTTCCACAAACCCAGAAACACGTAACGCAAATTATAAGTTCCGAAAAATATAACGAAACACAAAATGTGTAGATAGTCACTTTAACTCCTATAGACTAGCTATCAACCCTAATGGGTTGTTCTAGTGGTAAGGGTGATTCTTGGGACCTTGCACATCCCGATTTCGATTCCCCCGGGACGCAACAATTAGGGCCACTGGCGGTCGATAAAGCCAGGGCCTCGTGGTTATTCATCGGGTATACCCGGATATCTACACTTGAACAACAATGCCTATAAACCGCACCCTATGACAGCAAAGCTGTAACATGGCTTCTTCCCTACACTCATGGTTTTCCATGGAGGCAATACAAGTGACACAATCATATATCTGCATCAAGGATCGAAATCACCGTACAAGTTCCTAACAGATTTGCAAATAACAATACAATGAAAGCGATCGAGGAGAAAACCACGGAAGCCATGGATGAGTCTGGAGACAAACCTTGCCGTCGATGACCACCCAACAGTCGTCCTTGGAGTTGTGCTGAGAAGCTTCCTCCATTGTGAAGAGCTTCGTGAGCTGTGGCATCTCTGCTGGTCGTTGGAGGAACGATAAGCTCACCCGCGGGCACGGATTTTGAGGTGACAGCCCCAGATATTGCTCTGCAACTCTCTCGCCAATGGAGAAGAGAGACTGACAGTATTGCTTTGTCAGAGGAGAGGAGACTGGCTGACCGAGTCGCTCATAATGGGCCGAGTAATTGATTCATCAAGGCCCAATAATAAATCAGCCCATTATCCTATCTGACCGGCCTTTTTACGACTCCCTAGTTGTTTGATGGCATTCTAGGGTTTCGTTAAGGGGTGAAACCGGGATCCGGATCTCGGTTTTGTTGTTGTTGTTGTTGTTCCAATTAGTTTTTTTCAAGGATAGCGGAGTCATGTCCATGTCTCTATTTGGAAAATCTTGATTTTTTATTTACGTATTCATGTTTTGTAAAAGTAAAACATGTTTGTACAATTTTAATAGTTATAATCTGATGAAATCTAATTTATTGAATATTGTCTTGCAGCCTTGGTTTCTTACCCTAGTCGTGAATGCGAAATCCGTAAGGCTAAACTTAGTGAGGTTAAGTACTATAGAACTTGATTGAATGTCGTGTTCGTCGCACCATTAAGGAACACAATAGTGGAATTCCCGCGCTTAACGCGGTGACGACTAAAGAAATATCAATTATACAGTTTGAATAAAAATTGAGCAAAATAATTTACTCTTTTGATTATGTGTTGAAAATATTAGACGGCATCCACTTCAAACTCAATAGTTTTTAAGTAATACCTTTGCATCAATTATATGAAGATATATGATTGTTTTTTTTAATAAATAAATAGACAGTATAAATATGTTTATGAAGTAACATTATGACATAGTATAATATGATTTTAGTAGTACTTTTGTCGTATCCTTTATAATATGATCATTTCATAATCCTTCATTTTTATTTAAAAAGAAATATCATTTCATTTTGCTGACTGTCATGTATACAGACGAATTGAATATTGTTATATTGTAGTAGAACCATGCATTCATAACATAAAATATATATAAAAAAAATATTAATAATTTAAATAATTCATAATTTGTTTTGATTAAAAGACATACATCAATATATAATTCAGTAATTGCTTGATTTTATTTTTAAGGCGTACAAGTTCCTAACCGTCTACTATCAGCGTTTGAGAAAGAACAAAGCAGATAATTTGCAAATAGTTTGAGCTGTATATTATGAAAACAATTAGAGATCAAAATTAGAATTCCTGGACACTTTGCAAGTGAATAATTAGTTGCTAAAATAGTTTGTCTTTGATTTGCTTCATTTCTTGCTTTCCAAACTACGTGATGTCAACGAATTTATCACTTAACGCAACTGATACACAAATCTATATATGTGAAATCTAAACAAAACAAACATCTCTCACTAAATATCACCCCATGAATAATTATAATATATAAATATGCGACAAAAATTATAAAAAAACAATAAACAAATAAAACCATCTCAATAAAACATACATGGAGATATACTGTCGTAATAGGAAAACGTTATTGTGATCGGACGTTGCTTCAAGAGACGAAAATTCGGTTGCGTGTGTTAACGGTAGCATAGTTAGACTTTCATTCCAACCGAAGCACAATGTAAAGTTTTCCTTCGGTATAAATAACATCAATCACACACTAATTTGAAACAACTTTTAAACAAAAATCATAACCAAATAGTGTTACCTAATACAAAATATGACGTCGCGATTTCATCTTTTGAAAATATTGCACAATAAACACCACGCCAGCTCTGAGGCTAGGAGAGCGAGGCAACGGCCTAGGCCCCCAAGTTATGAGTTTATACACATATGATTACGCAACACCTTTTTTTCGTTTTGACCATTACTAGCAAGAGCTCTGATGCCTTTCAAACCATGAAACTTGTCACACAAAGTTACATCAAATATGTAGTTGGCAAGTTGATCATTAAGATCAATAAGGTCGGCTGCAGAAAAATCTTCGGGATAATACTTTGAAAATTTCAATAATTTTTCCTTGTCATATGCATTAAATGAATTATCGGGACACAAATAAGCAAATGTGTACCAATCTTGTTGAACGGACCATTTAACTCTTGAAGTTGCATATCGATGACGGAAGTGACGATGTCGAATTGATAATAATCAAAGTTCTTGATTTTTGGAGCTTTGCGTCGTGATTTACAATTTTCCGTGTAGAAATCATTCATGTTGGGAACATTAATTTCATGTTCTTGAATTTTTTTAAGATTATTTCAAGAAGAGATTCCTACCCAGTTTCTCGCATGATTTGTAGCCGTTGTTTACAAATCCGCACCAAAGTCATAGCATTGACAATATCTTGATCCTTCCTCTCTAATGCCTTTGAAATGTCGTTGGTAATCCCGAAGATATCTACCATCAAATGAATGCCGAAGATAACTTAAAATGATTGTAGAATCCTTGAGAATACCTTAAATTAATAAATAAGATATTTAAATAGAGGTTCAAATATATAAAAATAAACAAAATACTCAAAATGAATAATACCTTGATTTGACCTTTTTGATCAATAGGTGATGAGTCATCAATAATCTTCTGAAGGACACCAATTGTAAAAGAGAACATATATAACAATCTAATAATTAGTGTACCATGGTTAAACCCCCAACGTGTATCACCATGGCGTATCAAAGAAGTTTTTTGGTTTTGACCTCGTCTAGTTGCACGCTCGCCACTTTTGACTCCTCGATTAACTATGTCATCATGTATGTCTTGAAGTGCGTCAGATCGCTTCGGTGATGCATTAATAGTATTCACTACTTCACCCAACACCCAAAAAAATGAATCCAACCGAGTATCATATTTGGCCACATATACAAGTGCCAATTGAAGTTGATGGGCAAAACAATGAATAAAACGAGCTCAAGGATTTTCTTGAAGAACAAGAGTTTTGAGATCGTTGATCGCACCTTGCATATTACTAGCTCCATCGTAACCTTGTCCCCACAATCTTGGTTTGCTCAATCCAAGTATCAAAAGTAATTCATCAATTGTCTTTTTAAGCGATAGAGCAGTCGTGCTAGCAACATGGATGATACCGAAAAACCGTTCAAGTACTTAACCTCTTCGATCCACGTAACACAACACAACTGCCATTTGCTCTTTCGTATAAATGTCACGTGATTCGTAAACAAGAATAGAAAACAATGAATCCCCGAGATCATTAGTTATAGCTTTGATGGTTAAACTAGCCACGACATGCACAATGTATTTCTGTATATCACGCGATGTTAGCTTGAGATTTTTATTAGCGTTTTCCAGTGCAACTTCTTTCACTACAAGATTCTGTTCAGTTGTATACCGCAAGAGCTCTAGAATGTTATCATTGTTGCTTGATTCTTCATATTCATCATGACCGCGTAATGCAAAACCTTGTTGTAGAACCCAACGAACACAGTCCACTGAAGCCTTCAAGGGAATACAATAATCCATATTATCACCGCTGCTTTTCTAGCGACAATATGCTTAATGTTTTGTTTAAGATTATTCATATCTTGGAAATCTCTCCAAGAATTGTTGTGCACACTATTAAAACCTCCAACATGTTCTTGCAATTTCTTGGTAAAACTCCACGTTTGAAATCCCGCGCCGACAAAAGAATCTCCACCCGATTGATTCCTATGACATGGTCTAATGAGATAGCAACACAAACAAAACGCAACATCATCTTCTTCACTATACTCTAACCAATTCGAGTATTTTTTGAACCATTCTTTATTGAATTTCCTCCTTATCTCCAAAATTTGATAGTAGAAATGGAAATTCATGAGGTTGACAAAGACTTTGTTGCATATATATCATTCGAACTATATCTCGATCGTTGGGATGGTAGTTTAATATTGAAGGCCTTCTTCCAGGATCTGTCGGAGTACACAAAGGATTGCTGTTATTTTCTTCACGTGTTCACGGACCCGATTTGTCGGAACCCGACACCTTTTTAAAATATTTCAACATTATTGTAACAACTTCCTCTTAAAAATTTATTATTAGCCTAGAACCAAGTTATCAAATAAGTCTAAATAAATCTCAAATATTAAATAAAAAATCGGCAAATTAATCTATAAAAACCTCCACATTCAAAATCAAGTTCATGTTCAATGATATTCAAAAAAAAAAAACACTCAAACTAAAAAAATCAACATTCCTGAAGAGAAACTAGAATTCAGAGCGAACGCCGAGACTCAGTGATGGACGCGAGAATGACGAGAATACCGAGACTCAAAGTGGTGGACGCAAGAATGCCGAAAACACTGAGAGCGAAGGATGCCGAGAATGCCAAAACCGAAGGACGCCAAGAATGCCGAGAGTGAAGGATGCCGAGAACACCGAGATCGAAGGATGGCAAGAACGGTAAGAACACCAAAACCGAATGACGTTGAAAATTCCGAGAACACTGAGATCGAAGGATGCCAAGAACACCAAAACTGAAGGATACCGAGAACACCAAAACCAAAAGACGACGAGAGCGCCAAGACCAAAGGATGCCGAGAATACCAAAACCGAAAGACGACAAGAATGCTTGTCGAATTTTTCTGGCCTAGAAAGAAACGTGCAAAGAGGAGAAAATGCCCTAAACATAGAGGAGATGGAGAAGAATACGGAGACGAAGCATCGTTTTGTTTCATTTTTTTTTAATTCAGATTTCAGCATACGCACATACGGATGCTCACGTCGGAAAGCGTCGAGACGGAAACACGGTTCTCACGCACGTCTTGTGTTTGACTTTTAGGCATGCATTACTGAGGTACATATTTGAACACGAATGTAGTGTCCGTCTTTCTGGCGAGGAATTCACATATAGCACGAGGCATAATCCCTTGACGTGTCAGATATTCTGATTTTGAATTCCTCCCTCGAAAGGCTCACACTTTTTTGTGTGGGTGTATGCCTTATTGGTGTGACCAGTTGACCTATATCTTTGACACCATATTGTTGAAAATTTCTTGGAAATAAAAGATGTATGGACTTGAATCACGCATGAAGAAGACTTTTTGTATAGTATTTAGAGCACATTTGAGAGCGTCTAGAGGTCTACAATGTAAGAAACCATAAGATACTCTAGGAAATACTTGAATCGGGTAACTGGGCCAATGGCTTTCCAGGTCTGACCAGACCACCATAAATGAGTTACGAGCCCACTCGAGCACAAATGATAATTATGAGGATAATTAATTAATTAATTAATAATGAACTAATGACTTAGGTCCATTTAATAGGCCAAAGTCCATTGGGTCATTCTTAGACTGTGGGCTATAAAACAGGAAGTCTATTTATAATATACGTGCAATTTAATTTTTACCCCTGAGGAGAACTCGACCAGCCCCAATTTGGACAAACCGAGTTCGTCTGCCTCGCCGTTCCTCGACCAAGTTATCATTCAATAAACAAGGAAAACCTAGCAGTTCGACGAGGTGATTTCTGATCTAATCGACGTTCCCGTAGTGACATGGTTGGCGATACATAGAGGCTGACACTTATGGATATTTACTCCAGAATTCAAGGCAGCCTATCACACGCAACTCGATGGAGAATTCAACCATAATTATACCAATCGACAAAAGTACCTAAAGTCTAATAATGTGTCAAAACCTTCAATTTTGATATTGTAGTTTAATCTCGGTTAATCGTTCGAGGATATGAGGGGATTTCTACCTCGGGATTGTGACAAAATCCATGAAAAACCAAACACATACGACAAGCCTTAATTCCATTCAGCATAAGACGTTTTTCAAGAACGAAATAAGCAAGAATAATTTCTGGAAAATTTAGAGAAAATAGAGTTTATCGGGAACAAACCGAAAGCAGAGAGCAACTGCCTGGATTAACGAATTTGAACAGTTTTAGGCAAAATTAATTATTGTTTCATAAGGTTGTTACCTTTTTTTTTTTTTTTTTTTTTTTGCAAATAGCCGAAGAACACTCACATAGTGTCTCTGTCTCAATTTTATTCATAGAGCCCTCACGTATGGTGGAGGAAAACCGTGGTTACAACGAAATGTATGTGGAGCTAACAAAAATTTAGCATTGAAAGCATCCCCAATAACAAGACAATCACAATAAACAAAATGGTAAGAACCGATAACGAAACATCAACATTATACTTGCCTAATATACGCAATGTTCATTTGTCTAATCTAAACAAATCTTTAATATTGTTAGGAAGCTCATTAGAATCTGTGAAAAACTCATCCCTAGTATCCGCTCCCAAACGAGCCAACGCATCTGCCACTTGATTCCCTTCTCTATAAAAGTGATGTATCGAGTAAATGAAATAATATCATTCAAACGCCAAAACTGGCGTTTTAATGCACCTACAAGACTCCATTAGAGCATCTACCCGCAGAGGCGGGAGCACTTGATGTAGCGGTGTGGTTCAAACCACCCCCTCCAAAAAAAATTGCTATAATAATACCTTATTTTTAATTTTTTCAGTGTAAATTCATATAAAATTTTAATTAAACCACCCCCTAACTTTCCCTAAAATTTAATTATAACCCCCTCAAGTTAAGTTTTTGACAAGAAAATTATATTTAACCCCCCCCCCCGACACGTAATTCCTAGTTCCGCCACTGTCTACCCGCACGACCCAAAGCCGAGTTAGCGCCATGGCGGCAATGCGAAAGGATGAGGTGGCATAGTTTCACCACGTAGCCTCCACATCACACTCCATACGTCATCGCAACTCTCTTTAGCATTGACAACACTTTGTGTTTTACCAATGCGAGTGTTTTTTACATTCTCTCTTAATATACAATAAGCATCTTGTATTTGTTATTAGAACACTACGATTGGTATTGTTAAGGTCGGATTTGGTCAAATCCACCCTCAACTTTTCACTTGTCGTTTTCCAATGAAACGACGATGGTTGAGGTGGCGAGGTAGCGATGGGCCACTGGCCCATCAGGAGAGTGGCCATTGAGGAGGCAGCCCGAGCTCGTCGAGGTTTGCCTAGGTGGCGAGGCCCAAGGTCGAGGGGAGGCCCATCAAGGTCTAGGTTTTCTCTCGAGGATACGACAAGAGTGTACGACCTGGGCATTAAATGCTGGGTAGTGCGCTCAGACTGTGGCAGGGCGACAACGTTAGTGGAGGCGAGCTCCTTTGGTTTCGACAGAGAATGTCAGAGAGGGGGACCACGGAATATTTGAAGGGGGGACCGTCTGAAGATCATCCATGGGATTCGAGCCAAGGGGGTCGGAGCTCCACTATAAATAGAAGAGAGGGCTCCCATTTGAAGGGGGTTGGCAGAAATCAAGAGAGAGGGGAACAGAAGTGTCATCGCGTAGTACTTAGATAGTTCTAGCCTTTGATCCACTTGGGTTTGTTCATCGATAACATCCCCGAGTCTATCAATCTTTGTATAATCGTTTTCCTCTTTGAGGTTCCAAGCTATAAACGGAAGAAACCGATCCCTCTCGTAATTATAATCAATCAAAGATACCCCTTCATTCGCGTTATTTGTGTGTTTGTGTTGAGTATTTTTGTGACTGAAAGGCAGTGCGAATCGCCCTATACAAGTATGACTATGAATTATTAATGCATTATTCCAACAGTACTTAAGACGCTAAGGAATTATGGTTTTCGCATCCTCCGCTCCTTGAACTTTCTTCTCGTCCGAGGTCCCTTTGTATGCAACATAAGCAATTTGGAGAGGTCGTAAAATTTGACTATATTAACTAATTGAACTTTTGTCTTTTTTGTCTAAGAATAACGTTCCCCGAGTATTGAAGAAAAAACGATAGAAAATTATATAAAAAAAAATGTTTGATAACTTTCTACTATCCATTAATGATGATCGAGGACAACTACCTTAAAACTTTAAAACCAAAAATTGCTATAAACCTAAATAAGGAACCCCAGATCAAATCTTGATTCGAAACTTCAATTGATGAATATTGCCATAATTTGATGATTATAATCGTTGTTATAACTTATAATCACAATGTGATCTAAGAGTGATATTATTACTCAAATTTACATTAAAATGCAATGTATTGAGTTGAAGAAGACAAAACTCATTGTAATAAAAGGTAAATGCCTTCTTTCAAAAAAATAAGAAAGAAGGTATTAATGCCTTATTTCAGCTCATGATAGTTGAACACGTCCTTAAAATGAAGAAGGATGTCTAAAATTACGAACTTTTTTGGTGAAGTTTTCTAATTTGCGAGATCGATGGAATGTCTTTTTTAAATATTAAAGAAGTATAAAATAAATGTTATCTTTTATTGGATCTTCACGTTTCGTGAACTCAATTAAATGTACACATAATCCCATATAACTTTGCTTTAACTGAAATAATGCTCGCATCTCTTGTGACTCTTCTAAAACCAATACAATTTTAGAGCTTTAAGCTAATAATAATCAGATGTTAAGTAACCAAATGTACACTTTTTCTTGGCTATCTCTTTTTAATATTCTCAAACTAGGTCAACTCTCGTGAATTATTATTATTTTATTCTTGGCTATTTTTAGTCTCTCTTTTTATCAGCCTGTAATAACGCGTAAGCAATAAATATAGTTTAATACGCAAATGATAGGTTATAAATATTTAGGTATTTTTTTTTCTAGCCCTAGTTAATGCCAAACCCCAAGTTTTTCAAAGGCCTTTCATGAAGAATTAATCAACGCTCACAAAATTAATGGACTCCCACACCAAACAAAGCTCATAAAATACGTATATTCTTATATCCACCAGTTAATTGAGACATTTCTCATAATTTTATTTTAAATTAAATGTGACCCTCATTAAACTATATTACAAAAGGGAATAATAATTAGTTAATGAGTCATCGAAGTGGTAATGATGGAGCATGTGCGTGACATGTGACATTGCGAATTCACTGAATTGTGAACGTCAAAGTTTAATATTAAACTCAACGTAACATGGAAACATGGTGGGATTGAAACGACATGAAATTATATAAAATTTAACTATTGGGTTTTTTTAATTATTTTTTTTTAAAAAATATAATTAATTTTGTGAACGTGAAAGGTACGTGCAAAAGTGAATTGTGTGTGAATGAGATGTCCATTGTATGGGCTGTCGAGCCACGCTTTCACTAAATAACAAAGTATGGAAGCTGAGAAGAGGAAAAGAAGAAGAAAATTCCCTATTCACTGTCTTGGAATATTAATATATTATTGATTTCTTCATTTTATTCTTGTGTGACACATCAAACTTTCCATCTTTTATTCTTCAAAAAAAAAAAAAAAACTTTCCATCTTTTAGTGTTATTAATTAATTAATTAATTAAATGAGGCCCAACTGATGAAGTTTTCATGTGGAGAAGAGATTAATCTAAGGAAGAAACAAATTAAATACAATGTTTAGCTGAGAGGGAGAGGTGTAATGATATAGATTTTCTTTGATGTTTTATATAATTTGACAAAATTTACTTTTTGTATATTTTTTATTTTTCGTAAAATTATATCTTTTATTTTTAAATAACTAAATTATTCTTTTTAAATGGAATATGATAATAGCAATCTCTATAAAGTTAATTTAATTTAGTTTTAACAAATTAAAATTCCTAAATCGACAATTAATATAAAACAATCGAAAATACATGGTATAGTTTTGTCAAAATAAAACATGAGGTGAGGGTATATAAAGAAAAATCTAAATTATTAATAATGGGTAGTTTTGGGTTCTTAGAAAATCCCTATAATTATTGAGTCAATTGTTTTGTTTGGTAAAAATAAAATTATTTTGTAAGGGTTATTTGTGGCGAATTACCTAATTTTTTTAATATGTTGCAGTTAAAATTCAACGTTAAAATTAGGTAGTAAAGTCACCAACATAATGTTTTAACTTTTTATTACCACTTTAATACTAAGGTTAAAGGTTTATTTTAGTTTCTATAAAAATAGCTGTATGTGTTTGAAAGAAAAAAATAAAGTTCCCTATCATTATTGAAATGATATGCTCAATAATTTTGTTTGGTAAAAATTAAAGAGATTCACAATAGCCATTATTTTTCTGTGTTATTTGAGGAAAAATACCTTAAGTTTTGAATCCGCTACATCTTAATACTTAATGTTAAAATTTGATAGTTTAATATTTAATTCTACATTTTTGTACCACTTTATTACATAACATTAAAGTATAGTATGTATGATTTAATAGTAATATACTAAAAAATAGACCAACGTCTCTAAAATATATTAGACGAATAAGTGTCTCGACTCACATTTGTTGATTTTATTTTTGTTCGCTATTTTATTTTTACTTTGAAATCTTATTATCTTTAAATCAAAGTTTAAATACTTTTATCGCAATTATTTCTTTCTTGATATGATCACCGAAAAAAATCACAAGGAGTAAAATGATATAAACTGACTTTATGGGGTCGAAAACGCTATTTCTCAGAAGTACGGACTTTCGCAGTTAATTGACTATTTATATGCAAAGCCGAGCGCTCTCTTTTCAATTTCAATTCCAACTCTCTCTCTAGATCTCCCCCTTTCTCTCTCTAGAATTTCGAGCTCTGCAACAATGGCGACTCCGAGTTCTGTGAAGCCGACGCCGATTCTGGCGGAGGAGCTCGACATCGTGATCCCGACGATCCGGAACCTTGACTTCCTCGAGATGTGGCGGCCGTTCCTTCAGCCGTACCACCTTATCATCGTCCAGGACGGCGATCCTTCGAAGGTCATCAATGTCCCCGAGGGCTACGACTACGAGCTCTACAACCGCAACGACATCAACAGGATTCTCGGGCCCAAGGCCTCCTGCATTTCCTTCAAGGACTCCGCTTGCCGCTGCTTCGGCTACATGGTCTCCAAGAAGAAGTACATCTACACCATCGACGACGATTGCTTTGTAAGAGTCCTCTCTCAATCCTCCTTTTGCGGTTAAAGATTGATCAGATCTATGCTTTCTTGGTGTTAAGAATGCGAGATTTGAATGCGTTAGGAGTTTCGTGATTATGCCATCTTGTTAGTTATCTTGGAGCTCTTGATTCTGCAGGTCGCCAATGACCCGTCTGGGAAACAGATCAACGCGCTTGAGCAGCACATCAAGAACCTCTTGAGCCCCTCGACTCCTTTGTTCTTCAACACCCTCTACGATCCGTACAGAGAAGGCGCGGATTTCGTCCGCGGATACCCGTTCAGCCTCCGCGAGGGCGTCGCCACTGCCGTCTCCCACGGCCTCTGGCTCAACATCCCCGACTACGATGCTCCGACGCAGCTGGTCAAGCCTCTCGAGAGGAACTCCAGGTGCGAATGCCGAGTAATTAATTGCGTGTTTCTGAAGGTCTGCAAGTGTTTTTGGGTTCGGTTTCTGATTCTTGATGTTGTTTTGCAGGTACGTCGATGCGGTTCTCACCATTCCGAAAGGGACTTTGTTCCCTCTGTGCGGCATGAATCTTGCATTCAACCGTGAACTCATCGGGCCGGCAATGTACTTCGGTCTTATGGGCGACGGCCAGCCCATTGGGCGGTACGACGACATGTGGGCGGGCTGGTGTGTGAAGGTATCAATCATTCTCTCCTTTTATTTTTTATTTTTTTTGAAGATCAAACTCTTTTCCCGATTGGACTTTGAAAACAAGAACAGGGTGTGGTTCTACCAAACTTTAGTATATGAAATCCTCGTTGACCATGGAAATAATGCGTTTGATATTTCTAAGTTCTCACTAAGTGTACCAACCCTGACCCACTTGTTGATATTGAATTCCATACCTTTTTGTATTCTTCTTGGGAATAATTTGCTTTAAGATTTGACTTTTCTCGCTTTTTCGATGACCCGGGTGCTGAATAATTCCATCAGATCTGTTGCTTATGATAAAGATTATAGGAAACATCCTTGCTAATACAAAAGCCATGGTTTGACGAATTTTACAGGTCATCTGTGACCATCTGGGATATGGAGTGAAGACTGGTCTCCCCTACATTTGGCACAGCAAGGCCAGCAATCCGTTTGTGAACCTGAAGAAGGAATACAACGGCATCTTCTGGCAAGAAGAGGCGATCCCGTTCTTCCAAACCGCCACGCTCCCCAAGGACTGCACCACCGTGCAGAAGTGCTACATTGAGCTCTCCAAGCAAGTGAAGGAAAAGCTCGGCAAGGTCGACCCTTACTTCGTGAAGCTGGCCGATGCCATGGTGACGTGGATCGAGGCTTGGGATGAGCTCAACTCTGCCGAGGGAAGCGCTGCAAAGTTGGCGGGCGACGTGGCTGCATTGTCGGTGAAGTAGAAGAACGTCCATTGATGACGATTATATTACCTTTTTTCCATGCTTGATTCTGTTTGTTTGTTATATTCATTACAATAGTTTACTACCCTGTTTTCAGTTTTCGATATGAACTTTCCGGTGATAGAGCGTTACTTGTATTTTTCATGAGGTTGTATCTGTTGAGATGTATTAACGCTTAGCTTTATATAATACAAGTCGTATTGCATTTTAAGATCTTATCTCCATTCTCTGGTGTGAGGAAATATCGGTTAATGTTTTTGCATCATCCTTTTTGTCTCATAGCTCGGAAGGTTTGTATGTTTGTGCTCAAATTGCGAGATATTTCGTGTCACACAGCTTGCATAATGCTCAAAGTTAGGTGAAGAGAACAAATTTGACACTTTTGAAGGGTTGACGAGCAATACTCAAAACCCAATTTACCGAATATTCTGAATAAGAACCAAGTGGTCACATAAGACTCGATTTCGATATTTGGTTATAAATTGATTCTATATTTTGACTATGTATTGAACTCTAAATATATAATTGTTCAAACATTTACTAGTCTCCAAACTTATACTTAGTAAGTTAGTATCATCCTTTTGTTTAACGATCATTTATATTAATCTCTTGTGGTCATATTCTTTAAAGCGATAAATGTGATCGAAAAACTAATTTTACCGCTACTAATTACGAATATTAGATAAAAGCGGCAATAAAGTCAAAAGCTATCAGGGCAGTTTCTGTTGTGCGACAATGAGCTATTGCCTCAGCAAACGTACACTAATCTTATCTAATAGCGTATTTTTATATGCCTTGAATACTTAATATATACAGGCCCTTTTAATTCATATTCGAAGAAATTGCCTTGTGGAGTAAGAAACAAAACGGCTAGCTTTCTGTGTGGAGCTATTTTGCCATTTCTGATGGCGAGGCAATGTAAACTACCAACTGTCCATCGCCACCGGCAACAGCAACAACGCCTTTCTTCGAACCGTCAGTCGCTATACATGAGACGGTGTTACCTGAAAACAAGCATTACATTTTCTTATCAGAACATCCACAAGCCATCAACGGTGTATCACATTAATTATTAGAACGGAATTTCACACTGAACAATTTTTGGATGACTTTCCCTGTCATTTGGCGACTTTTATATAGACCAAATTACAACTTAATGGCCGGACCAGACCTCACAATCATGAATACTAAAAATATAATTAAACCTAGCATAAGTTAAGTAATATAAAAATATATACATTTATGAATAATATTACGGCCATTAGCATATAGACATTCTTGGAAAGTTTAGAAACTCCGAATTACTAACGGTTTTTATAATTATGCTTATAGATTTACCTTTAAAATGGTGCAAATTCCCAAGTTTAGTTCCTGTGAGCATATCCCATATAAAGACGAGTCCACCGCCGGTACCGATGATTCCATGACAACCTGAGGTTCCAACAACAGTCACACTGCAAGATCCAAGTTTAAGAAAAATTTCAACAAGGTGCCAATTTCAGAGAACAAGTCAAAATGGCAAATTGAAATACTCATAGCACCTTGGATCCAGGGCACTTCCCAAAATAACCCTATTTTTCAAAAGTAGAGCAAGCCTCCAACATTGTGCAGATTTTGTTTCGTAATCGCCTGACATATAATTTTGTTCAAGATTGGAATCTGACACAACAGAGACAAGAAGCCAGACAGCAATATCCTCGTCTGATGGAAGAAATAAACTATTCTCTTTCTTCTCTGAGAACCGCTCATTCATTGCAGCTTTCATTCCGTTCACATGCTCATCCACACCATTTTTGCTGTAAATATGGTCATTCTTTTCCCATTGAAACAACCCAATAGGGATAAAGTCGAAGAAAGAACTGCTCGATCCAGAGAATTTCGAGACAAGGCTGCGTCTTGAAATGTCCCTACAAAGAAGAAAAAACTTAGATACTTAGCCCTCAATCTTACAGATACTTTTCTTGCGGAAATAACATCTCTAAAGTCAAAACATAGTCATTAAAATGTAGAGTGTATATAATTAGATAAAACAGCATTGAATGAGAACATACCATAAACTGAACTCCCCTAATCCATTTTGGCCGATAACAAGAGAAGCACACGCTGGAATCCTCTTCAATCCGACTATACCAGGTGACATCTGATCATTCGCAGGCATGATAAACGCTTCTGTATGTTCACTGAGAACAATGGAAGCGAATAACTCGTTTTTATAAGATCAATATCGGACATCATTACTTGAATAGTTATTGGCAGACTGTTAGTAATCACTAACCTCCATGTTGAATTCATTACCCACAGGTGAAGCCTTCCACTTTCTCCGACAGCTACAAGATGGTTCGGTTCACAAACCAGCAGACATTGTAAACTCTCATCAACTTTCAGTTTAGTAACCACTGAAACATATCCAGATTCTACTCTGACAATCTTCACTGCATCACCCTTGAAGCTTTCAGATGCACATTCCGAGCAGAGACAAGGAATTCTCCCTTGACTGCAAATACGCAAGGGAAGTATACTAACTGAAGCTTCATACTTCTTTAAGTTGCTATTGTAATTACTATTTTGAAAATCAATAGAGATATCGAACCTGCAATGAGGTGTTCTAACACTGTCGATCATAGCGAGATATTGGCATTCTGGAGTAAATTGCAGGCCGGATCTTTCGAGCAAAATCTAAATAGATTTAACACCGATGTCACTGGACATGAAATATAGCAAACAAGCATACTACATATGTGATGATACTTGATAGATTAGGATAATAATTCTCACTGATAGAAAATATTGAACGTACAACCGAATATATAGATATAGGCATAGGAAATAGAATAAAATCAAAGAACAATCTAATTCTAGAATCATGAAGAATCCTCTAAAATAAAGAATCTTCTAACTAATGGAAATAAAGTACAAAATTTAGAACTTACTTCTCTACCAAAACAATCTTTAAGATTTGGAAATGTCAATGAAGTGTGCCCAATAAAAGAAGGATGCCCGAATGTTGGCTCTTCAGTTGCTATCTTGTAGATAAAAAGGTTCGTTTTGTTACTGAACCGATTCCCACAAACGACACAAATTCGGATTTCTCCGTATCTGGTGCTCACCATCAAAGAAAAAACAGGAAGTGGATGGAGATAGCATCCGACAGCCTCAAAGATCCCAGCAATATCCCTTTTGGCTTGAAAGTCTTTGCTGACATGGGAACTATTCGAGACACTTTTTTCCTGTTTCTGAACAATAGGAGGTCTATCAGCGATCGAACTCTTGAATTGCTCAGGATTTTCGTGTTGAGCATTAGAAGGATCTTTCTCACATGACTTGTCACCTGAAGAACTTGTTTCCAATGCCTCAATTGCAACTGAATGGCTTGACATTTTGCAGGTCTCGGTGATGGAATCATCTACGAATTTTCTACATATGATACTTTCTGAGAGAGGTCTGTTGTATATTGCCTTTGTCTGATTGTCAGCTTTTAATTTTTTTCTTCTGGTATATACTAACTTTTGGACATGATTGACGGGCACAGTAGCAGCCTCAGCAGCTTCTGTTTTAGTAGAAGGTTGGTCCTGTTGTTCGGTAGAAGAACGTAACAAGCCGTGAACTTGACTCCTTAACTCTGTAACGATGACTGCATAAAAATAAAAAATAAAAAACCCAGTATGATAGATTTTCTAGAAGAATCACCATATATATAAGCCTTGTAAAAAGAAGTACCGTCGATGCAATATATTGGAACTATGATCTCACCTTCTGTCCTTTCAACTAAACCTACTCTGGTATCCATCACTTCTACAGAAGAATCTTTTTTGCAGGGTTCATTACAACTTTGAATAAGCCCAGATGCCCCATCACAGAGTGAAGGTATAATACGCGATACATCGTCATGATAGAGAATATCCTTGCTTCCATGGGTCTCTAGATAACAATTTAAAGAATCATTATGATTTCCATTACCAACACACTGACCACATTTGTCGCAATGGCGCTTTTCCGCGCTAAAATTGGTTTTGTCAGGTACTTCGTCACCGCATATCATCCCAACTGCAATAGCTGAACCAATATTTAGGCTTCCAATATTCGTATCTGTCTTCACATCCAACATGTTCTTCTCAGTGAAACCTACAGATGAAATTCAATATAATTTTAAAATCCGAAGATGAAGAGTGAAAAAAGAGATATTAAAGGTCTACAAAAACAACACCTGATGACAGGGAATTGCTTTCTGTCTGTTTCTTCTGATCATTTAAGGCAACCTTTTTCTTCCTTGAGGTCTTCTTGAGCAAGGGGACTGCTTGGGGAAGCAGAAACGATATCATACTTTTGGTTGTCTCGTGACTAACTGAATCAGATTCAGTCTTTTGGGTGCCCACATTGGAGTTTGATGTCCCTATATCTTCATTGGGATTGGATCTTGGATCTTCTGAATAGATCTGGACTTCATTTGTTGACTCTTCATTGACTTTATCCTGGGCACTTGAAAAACTATCGGGGATATCATCTGCATTTACGTTTAAATATTTGATATTACACAAAGCGGCAACTTACAAACAATGTGTTTATGGGAAACTATTCAGCGAATGGATAAACAAACGGAGTACCTTGTTCAACATCAAGCGAATCAGGTGCATAGTTAAGAATTTGGCTATTTCCCTGACCTGCTATTTCTACATTTTTAACTTCTTCAAGAACGTTATCCATTGCAGCAATTTGCGACCTGTCAAGCTGCAAGAATTTTAGAATTTTCTAAGCTACATTGCCAGATAACCATGGTACAGCCCTTTATGAAAAAAATCATCTTAGAAGCCTAATTAAATTTGATTTTGCATCAATGGTTATGGAAAAACAGGGTATGTACTCACAGGTCTTTCCTCCATGGGCAAGTTTTCAGATTGATCTGTGGCCGAACAGTAGCGCAAATCAATGGATAATGTTACTTCTTCATGAGAAAAGGAACTTTCTTGTTGTTTGGAATTATCAGCATTGTCTAATGAAGCGTTATTTTCAGCAACGTGACACTTTTCTTCTTGACCGTCTCGTAAATCAACGGATTGAGGCAACGCTGACGGTATTTCACAATGATCCGTATCTGGAGAATTAATAGCTTTCCCTGTATCAAGGATTCTCTGGTCCTCTTTTGTTGGATGTGGAGCCTCTGCAACACATGAGGGATCTTGATTCCTCGATATTTTGAGATCATTCATTGTAGAGGACACCGGCTTTGTGATTCTCTGTCTTTTGCTTCTTTTTCCGGTGATCTTTTGTGTTTTCGAAGAAAATGGTTGATTGCTGCGAGGCTTAAGTGCATCCGAGTGAGAATTAATACAATCCTTCTTGAGAGCTTCCTTACTAGAGCTTGAGGGTGATACAATATGTTCTGCAGAGCCACTAACATTGGCCACCATCTCTCGTAGTAATCTCTGAACAGATGGGTTTTTAAACCCGAAAAACTGAAAATACAATTTCAAGACAGTTGTATTAAATGATCACCATCCAATTTAGCCATAGAATGTGATCAAAACAGGCGCACCGACGTTAAATAACCCGAAAACAATATAACCAGCCATGGAAATAGCCTTTGCGAGTTCGAAGTGTATGCTATAAAAAACTTTTTACTTGGTAAATTAGCATAAAAACTACCTCCACGGCATCGACGTTTGATGACAATCTCTTCCTGTTCCCTTGCCAAATCTTGATGCGGGGACAATATTTCTTTTGGAACTGATCCCAAGCTATATCTGGAGTTTGCCCTGAACACGAATGTCCATCAGCAGAAGCAACCTGTGAAATTAATTCTCTCAGTGTTCATTCCCATAGCATGTGATAATAGAAGAAACTCATCAGTATCATCATCACACCATGAATAAAGGCCCTTTTGGCCCTTCATGAACTTCCATCTTGTACGCGATTTCATCGTAAGCTCGAACAGCTTGATACCCAACTGGATATGGATACCGATCCTTACCCTGCAATATCAATTCTGGGTATCATCTCACTTGTCCAAAAACAAACAAAAAATGAATCAATTCTGCTCATAGCAACTCTGAAGCGTATGAAATATTAGCACTTTCATCAACAGCTTGATGCAAAATCTAATCAAAACTAAGCTCCCTGCAATCCAATATAGCAAGAAAGGGAACGAAAACGAGTAGGAAGAAAAGCAAACCCTAGAGGAGCTCCAATACTTCTTGTCCCAAGGACCGGCATAGAGAGAGCCAATGGAGGTGATCTCCAGACCGTCTGGCTTCCCTTCATCGCCGTCGAGCTTTCTCATGTCTGTCTCTCCAATGGCGGAAAGCAAAAACTCAAGGGAGCTCCGAGTGGGCTTCAATGGCGGGAATCATGAAAATGGCGGTGTTTTGTTCGCATTATTAATAAATAAAAATGAATATATTTTGATTTTCCCTCCAAAGGGCGGTAAAAAAAAAGAGTAAAAAAAACGCCGTTGCCGGGGATCGAACCCGGGTCACCCGCGTGACAGGCGGGAATACTTACCACTATACTACAACGACTTGTTGATGCTCTTTGTATTGTTTTAGGTATTTCATTCATAATATTAATTTGATGTTTGAGTATTTCAAACTCAAATATCCTTTTAAAATCACACGCATAGATAAGTCAAATCTCACCTTCACGAACGTGGAAAACCAAACTAGACTGAGGAAATACAGAAAAGCAAGTTGAATTTGGTGCCCCAATAATTGAGAACCATGAGTTGACACAAGAGTAACATTATGAATAATATATACAATAGTATTAAATAGCAGTTGAGAAAAAGAGCCATGCACGTACGCCCAAAAACACTGATGAAAGACAGCTACGGAATATGTAGATAAGAGATGAGTCTTATCCTAATTTCCCGATTCAGCATAAAATTACTTCACCGATGCTCCAATGTTCGGAACCAAGAGAACCACCCACCAATACATATTATTATAAAAGGGAAACTTGAGAAAATGGCAAAAAAAAAAACACCATAATTGAACTTTTGAACACATTTAAAAAAATCAATGTTTCTAAACTTTGCCCAATTTTAGACGATTTTACCCCTGATTAACATTAGGGAGGTTGTACAATTAACATTCTTGGGACAGTTTCTTATGATTCTTGGGGACAGTAATTTAAATTTAGGGGACAATTTTTGGTAATTTAAGGACAATTTTTAATAAATTTAGGGGACAATTTTTGGTAATTTAGGGACAGTTTTGAAATTGTCCCATCTTGGGACAATTTCTTCAGAATTTGGGGACAGTAATTTAGATTTGGAGGACAGTTTTTGATAATTAGGGACAGTTTAGGAGTTAATTAATCAGGGGTAAAATTGTCTGAAATTGGACAAAGTTTAGAAACATTGACTTTTTTTAAATGTGTTCAAAAGTTCAATTATGGTGTTTTTTTGAGCCATTTTCTCAAGTTTCCCTTATAAAATATCTATATACAGTGTAATCAAAAGGCATGTTTGTTTAAGGGTAGACACGTGCCCCTCTCAACTATAATTTATAATATTTTGTTTAGATCATTTTCTGTAATGTATGTAGCTTACTTGGTTAATACTTAATAGGGATAATAGCGGCATAAGTCCTCAACTTTTACTCAACTGGGCGGCATAGCCCCCACCTCATTTAATAGCGGTATAAGTACCAAAAGATGATTTCCGTCCATATTTGACTAACGGAAGTAGTCAACGTTTGCGTGGTCAGCTTCTCGTCAACGTGGACGCCACGTAATCCGACATGTCACCATACATGTCATCCTCGCGTCATCAAATTTAATGCAAAATTAATGGCGATTGCATTAAATTTGATGACGCGAGGATGACGTGTATGGTGACATGTCGGATTACGTGGCGTCCATGTTGATGAGAAGCTGACCACGCAAACGTTGACTACTTCCGTTATAGTCAAATATGGACGAAAATCATCTTTTGGTACTTATACCGCTATTAAATGGGGTTGAGGCTATGCCACCCCAGTTGAGTAAAGGTTGAGGACTTATGCCGCTATTATCCCTACTTAATATTATTTTGGTAATAGTGATACAATGGGAACGTGTTCAAAACTTCTTCATTGTATATGCCATTTGATTTTGTTTTTATTAATTGAACGAAAAAAAAAGAAGCACAAAGTAATGGACAAGTCCTGCGATATTTAGTTCATGATTCTTATATGTGTATACATGTACTAAACAATAAGTATTAAAATAGTTAGAAATATAAATTATATACACTAATGAATGATTCAATCTTACATATAATACATTATTGTTTTATATTCGATCTAAATATTTTCTTTCTGGTTTGTTTTTATGCTTTATTTGTAATATTAAAAAAATTAAATTTTATTTAAGCTAGTTGTATTTTTTTTAATAAAAATATTCTTTTGAGTAATTTTGTTTACCATAATTACCTCATTGTTATACCCATCGTATTGCAGTTACTTTGAAATTGGATTGACTTATATAATCAATATCGTGAGAACCATGTCATTGCTCTACCCGTAGTATATGGTAAATTGGACTTGCATGCGGTATGCGTCTCTAAAACATTTAATTGGCAACACCAATTTTTAATTGAATGCATTGAGATGGCATTTTTAATTTATTGTTTTGGTTTTCAATGAATCATAGAAAAATGATGTGTGAATGACTAGGCTGTGACTGATGAAACGACGACGTAAGTTATAGGACACTTAGGGTTTTGGGTAAAGTTTGCGCTATTCATGGTAGAGAGAGAGATTGGATTTGAAATGCAGGAAGGAACGGCTTGTTGCCTTGTTTGGCAAAACTGTAGAGGAACTGAATCGTCAATGACTGACTAAAACAAACATATATGTATATGTATATATATATACTTACAGGCCTCAGAATACACATAAACCCTAATGGAGATGGAGTTAGTGATGAGAGTGAGAGAGACGTGAGAAAGAGAGCATGAGTCCCAATCAGCTTTCCTTATTTGGCAAAGCACCCACAAAAACAAGGGAATGGAGGACAGGGCTCATTTTCGCCATGGTCTTTTCACCATTCACCAACTCTTCTCTTTTTTATCCCCGCTTTTGGTTCTTCTTCTTAAAGTGCTCTGGTTTTCCTTAATTAGCTAGGGTCGTTTTATTCGTCAAAGAGATTATTATACGATTTTATGTTTGTGATACTTATCTTGTGTGGTTGGTTATGATTTCGATTGGAGCGTGCACTTGAAATAAATAAATAAATAAACTTAGCATTTGGGACTAATTTGTTGCTACGTATCACTGAAATATTAAAAAGAATTTATACTGTATGTGATAGTAATCAAGTGAGCTTGATTGCGAGCATGCTTATGGGTCATACACTTGAAATAAATGTATAAACTTTGTACTGTGATTTTTATTTTTTATCGGGTAGTTATATATATGGCATGAGTTTTTGGAATAAAATAACTCTCGGGCTAGAAAACCCATCTCACGCTTCGGAGTTTCTCACACAATGGTGTGTTGAAAATTCACACAAGTGCGTGTCGTACGATATTGTGTGTGACGGTCATCAATCCCGTGTGTGACATGTCATATTATATGGTATCATGAGTGATAATCATCAATCCCGTGAGCAGGGCAGAAACGATAAGTTGTGTGATCATGCATCGCTTGAGCAAGGGGATGGGTTGTGCGAACATGCATCCCGGATTTGGTGCATGTATGGGACTCTAGTTGTCTAAAGTTGTACGGGAATCAGATTAATGTACGATCGAAGAAGGTTAAGAGAATTAATTGGCAGTAGCTATGTCAACAAGATAATGGTAGACATTCATAGGAACTCCAAAGTAAGTGTGTTTGGTCTTAGTCCTAAATGAGTGTCCTCCTATGAAGTTCCTCAATGTGTGTGATAATGAGGATAAAACACGCTGAAAATACTCGTGTTTGCATGTGAGACAGCAGTCAAGGCCAATGGAAATGCACAACAATTTTGAAAATTGTCATGCAATATTAGAAATGACTGCTTTGTTAGACTATTTTAAAGAACCGGCAATCAAAGGTTTGCTTGCCGCAGCGAGCAGGGAGCTCACCACCCCTATCAGGGGGTTACACGAAGGTTTTATTTGACGGTCCTGAATATTATATATATATATATATATATATATTTAAACTCTGTACGACTGTATTCCCAAAACTGTTGTAGAAGATTACTTTGCACAACGATGTTGGAGAACCATATCGTGCAAAAGTCCTTATTGGTTGTAACAATTTTTATATTGTTTCCTACCTTCTTTTTTTTTTAATTTTCAGTGATCGGCGTTGCGGGGGCCTTTCAGGATCGGTCGATCGGGGGCCCTAGCCCGTCGCCTTGCTTACCTAGCCTCAAGGCTGGCCCTCTCTGCAACCTCTGCAGAGAGGATCACCTATCTATTATTGGAGTAGATAGTACAAGAGTTTGGCATTTCTAATCTTATAAATGATGCGAAATCACTATATAAACCATACTGTTCACCGTTATCTCACACTGTATAGTTTCCTAACTCATCCACACAAACACTTTTTAAATATAAGTTGAACGAGAAATCGATAGACAATTTATAATTGCCATTTGAATCTGGTACACCAAACAAGGATGTCTTATAGCTCAATTTTCTTTTGAAAATGAATGTGTATTCTTGATTTTGGTTACATATATAACTTATATTGTATCAAAAATTATCATTGTCCGATTGCATATAAAAGTGGATCATTGTACGATTAGAATTAGAAAGAGTTACATTCGAGGGGTTTAAAAATTTATTTCTTCCGAACATCTAATAAAATAACAAACACACACACACATATACATATGTATGTACTGCATGGTGCACGTACATTGTGTGTTACACGTGCAAATATATATAATATGTCGTTTTTTATTTTGGCCTATAATGAATATGGAAGAGTTTGTAATGCCCCATGGTCAAGATAAGGATGGTGGTATAGCACGGCATTTATTCTTTCGGTAAAATAAAAGTCCTACGCGTAGCTTAACTGTTATTGCAAATCTCGTATGTTGAGAGTGATTACTAAATTATTGTATAATTTGAGTCTTTCTCTACACTTTATCATAATATTTGGTTCAAATTTACTTAAGAATCAATATCGTACGAATTTTGTATTTGTACCTAATCCAATTCTGACTTTTGTGATACTTCATTCTCAAGGACTCTTAATCATTGACGACTGTCTCTCTAATAAATATCTTTCCTTATCAACGCATGCTATATAAATTAACTCGTTGGGTAATAATTACAACGCAAAAGTAGAGATTTGGTCCCAAGTGATTAAGATAAAGTAGCATAATTGTATTGAAAGATGAGAATTTATCTTTGCCTATTTGGGTAAAGTTAAACTAATTAATTGAGTTCTAATTGGAATTTTCTTTCAATTACTCGGTCTCAATTGAATTGTGGACTTTTTAAACCCAATATTTTGGGGTAACACAAATCAAGTCATTTACCCATATATCCATTTTCAAATCCTTCATAATACCATTGAATAACATATAAAGTAGCGGATGTATTAGTAAGTTTGGTGCTCAGAATTTGGGTTATCATTAATGGCCTTCGCATCCGGATTTTACTTTGTCTTTTGTAAACGATGACATTTCTTCGAGAGAGAAACTTTAAGTTTAGATAGTTCTCTTCTCTTTTGAGTTTGTTTGTAATCTTTTATATTTTGATTTATATTATTACGAGCCCCGATTCATACTTTGTGTCCCTTGAGTGTCAATCTAGTTAGGACTCGAGTTCGCTTAGCGAGATTTTGAACCTCCATCTTTAACTAAAAATAATAGGGTTAATTGCGGCAATAATGCACAACCTTTAGTCAACAGGGGTTTTAGGTCCCTAACATTTCAAAGTGTGGGCAAAAATACACAATGTTTGTTGAATGTAAAATACGTTGGTCCTTCCGTTATGAATGTTAAATTCTGCTGATGTGGCATCATTAAACTGCCAAATGGACTACCAACTTGTAATATTTAGTACATAAGCTAATTAATAAGAATAAATTAAATCATATTTTAATTATGATTCAAAAAATAATTTAAAACTTTAATCTAACGAGCAATACTTATTTAACGCGTAGTTCCTATTTTTAAACTCGTGCTTCAATATTATTCACATCTTTACTATGTCGTTTTTTAAATTACAGTTGTTTTTAATAATCGGTCGTTTTTCCAAATTTTAGTCGTTTCTAATAAACTGTCGCTATGTAATCTTTACAAATTTTAGTCGTGTTTAATAATCCGTCGTTTTTCAAAATTTTAGTCATGTTCGACGAAAAGTTTGTTAGATTTTTTTGGGGGAGTAAAAATTATTTATTTAATTTAAAGTATTCATTTTTTAATCATAATTAAAATATTATTTAATTTATACTTATTAATAAAGTTACGTAATTAATATTACAAGTTGCCAGTCCATTTGGCAGTTTAATGATGTCACATCAGCATAATTTAACATCCCTAACAGAAGGACCAACGGAATTTTACATTCGACAAACGTTGTGTATTTTTGCCCACACTTTGAAAGGTTGGTGCCCTAAAACCCTTGTTGACCAAAGTTGTGCATTATTGCCGCAATTAACCCAAAATAATAATAACATATGGATCAAGCAACTATTATGTTTATGGAATTGTGAGATATGAGAAATATACAAATGAACCAATACTACCACAGAATTATATTTATTTAAATATGACATATTTAAATATTTTAAAAAATAACAGATATGAACCAAGTTATGAACGAACGACAAGACTCTGGTTGGTCTACGTGGTTGTGAATATACAAATACAGAGCGCTATTTAGTAAGTAAATTATGGCTCTCAGACTAACCACATAGAATAAAATAAACTAAACATCTCATTTGATCTTTCTCACTCAGATTCTTCTTTTTGCCCTTTTTTTGTGTTTAATAAATGCAATAAAAATTTAGAGATTTATTTGCAAATTACAAAACAACACCACAACCCAAGAAAAAGAAAAGCAGTACGACTTTTAATATTGGTCTTGAAATTTTTGGAGCTATATGTAGGGGCTAGGGACAATAACTGGTTTAGTGGGCAATTCTAACCCTTTACAATATTTTCTGTTTTGGTGCTGAAATTAAACTATTTTAGTATAATTTTGGCACATTTTTTTTTCTTCTCCAAACATATTCTTGAATATTAGACTTTTTTCTTTTTATTATATCCGTAAACTAAAGATTATCTTTATGATTAAATAATTTTGATAACTCATTATTATTCATATAACTAATTAATATTTTATTATAGTATTACAAATCAGTAAATTAGAAAATTATGAAAATAAATATTACATTTCTTAAAAAACATATTACATTTAGATTATTAAAAATAATACGCAATTGAAAGATATATTATAGCATACTAATTCTCCGAATTGGTATATTTGGTCTATAAGTGTGCAATAGTGCATTTCGAAGTTCTGAATGAGCTTCATCTCTATCCTTGTCCGTGTCGAGCTACGAATTCCAAGAATTTTTTAGTAAAAAAAAATATTATTATCTTAGCCGAATTTAATATAATTTTCCTGATTTTTTAGATTATTATTTTAGTTTACATTATGTCTTTTAGAATCATGTTATTCCATTTAGTTTCTATGTTGTGTTTGATAACATTGTAATCTTTAATAAATTTGTTATGTGTTTCTTTAATCAATTTAAATATTAATTTGATCATTTGTACTTAAATATATATTGTTAAATATTAATTAAATGTAAAATGTATATAAGAAAAAATATATACAAAGTTACATTCATAGCACAAATAAAATATTACAAAGCATATAAATATAGTATATATAAAAAATAAAGAACTTTTGGCATCTCTTAAGTACCCCATCAAATTTGATGGGATAGTAGAGAACATTGAAGTTGCACCAAAATGGTTCAACTATTGCTGTCTATACAGTACGCCATTTTGGTGTTACGGCGTCCCGTAGGATTTGACTCTACTTCTCCACTTTTTCTAAACACAATAATTATAATCAAACTATATATCACTCTATTCAAACCCTAAAAAAGACCTCTTCTTCATCTCCATACCTCTCCATTCTACTTTTGTTCTTCCATATATCTTATCATATAGTATAGATTTCGTCAATAATATATGAACATGAACCTTAACGACAACAAAGCCGGTGTGGAATTTCCGCCGCCGCCGCCCTCCAACGATCACATCTGTTACGTCCGCTGCAACTTCTGCAGCACGGTTCTAGCGGTACTTAGAGATAATAGAGAAATAAACATGCTATATGTATATGTATATATGCAAATAAATGCATATTGCATGATCATGATTCTTCTTATATTGTTGTATATATATATATATATATGTTTATAAGATATAGTTGGGGGTATGTATATTGCAGGTAGCGTTACCGTACAAACGGTTGCTGGACACGGTGACGGTGAAATGCGGGCATTGCAGTAACCTCTCTTTTCTCTGCACAAGGCCACCGCTTCCTCCCCAGTTCCTCGATAACCCCTTCAATCTTCCGGTAATCGGAGATATATATAGCTCTTAAGTGGTCGAGCATTTAAACTTGTACGTATATTTATACTTCCATGTATATATATGTATCGTACAGGGACTTTGCACTGAGCACAGAAAAGGGCATCATAGCTCATCAGCATCATCAACGTTATCTTCCTCAACCACCGTTAGTGTTAGCGAGCCTTCGTCCCCAAAGGCTTCCTTTGTTGTAAAGCGTAAGTAAATTAAGAGAGTATCAGATAGGTTTTATTTTTTATTTTTTATATATATATATATATAAAAAAAAAACCATTAAGTTACGATATTCTAATTCATTACTTGTGTTCTAGCGCCTGAGAAGAAGCACAGACTACCTTCTGCTTACAATCGATTCATGAAGTAAGTATATATATTATAATATTGTGTGTATTACCACTAGTTTGTTTTATATGTTACGGAGATTTGCGCCAAAAAACACCCACTTACAAAAGAAAAATATGACTTATGTTGAATGATATAGCTTTTTTTGAAAATAGTAATAATTATTTATCATGAACTCCTTACTATGAAGTATCCCGGCCGCCTCATATGATTTCTCCATATTTTTGCTCATTTCGACTAAGTTTTTGCTCTTATTGACCTCGTAACGACAAAATTGACTAATTATGTAAGAACTTCGTTATAGTTGTCAAGCCTTTGAAGTTCTTGTAGTTCATAAGCGGTCAAAAGAGGCAAAAATGTGAACGAATCATATTGTCTCCAAGTGGAATTTCGCGGTAGATACAGTTAACCAAAAAACTGATTTTCTTCTACCAAGATTTTTTTATATCATTAGAAATTTTTGCCGCTAAAAAAAACTAAACATACAAGTCATATTTTCATAACATGGGTATTTTTGCCGTAAATATAACTATATGTTACAAATTATAATGATACCATAGCAAAGTAGATTTTATTTGTTACAAATTACAAACATAGAGTCTAACCTGTTTATAGATATTGGTTTTAACTATTAACAAGTACTTCCTTCACCATGTCCTTAGCAAATTTAATTCTCATACGTATTTACAGGCACGTGATTTATTCTTATTAACTACTATATATTCAATAATATGTATTTCAATGTTTTCAGAGAAGAGATACAACGCATCAAAGCAGCCAATCCTGAGATTCCACATAGAGAAGCTTTTAGCTCTGCAGCGAAAAATGTAAGTGATTGTACTCGCCGTAGTTAATTATAGTTAAGGTGCATATATACATAAGTTTAATATTAATGAGAATATATATTAGAACATATAGTCAATATCTAACTAATTGTATACTGTAAATAACAGTGGGCTAGGTACATTCCAAGCCCTCCAGCCACATCAGGAAGCAGCAACGTCGTCGTTCGGGTAAGAAAATTTCGTGTCGTTTAGGTACTTAATTAATTGTATTCGACAATTAAATAGGCTATATTTTAACATGTAACATTCTTTTGCAGGGCTCGGGTTTCGCAGGAATGAAGCTGAACATGTAGGGCTTGACATTGATGATTATGATGATGATGATCACCATATATTTGTGATAATATTTGGTGATGATCATAGTATTTTAGCTGTTTAAATTAGTCTTTCTGTTTTCTTGTCCTTGATTAAAATAGTGATAGTGAATTCTATGTTTAGTTCAACCTGATGATCTAATTGTACTGTTTGACTATTTGACTAGAGTTTTGAACTAATCACATACGCTTGGAAAGTTGTAATTAACTATTATGTCTGATGATCTCGTATTAGGAAGTCAAATTAGATGATAAAGCTTGTCATTGAAAAATCACATACAAGTGCCAAACGAAGAATAAAAAAGGTGTAGGTCAATAAATCCGGAAGCTATTTCCGCCTACGTGGCAACTGGCAAGTGTAAAGCCCCTGGAAATGAGCAAGTAGCACATTTCATTTACGGGGAGATCCCCGATCCAGTGAAGACCCTGATGTCTCTGCACTCTCCAAGAAGGAATTTTTGTACAACGTTGACCGTACACGTGGAGACGATCAATAGAATCTCAAGGAAAGCACTCGAGCATGTTCGGTAAATTTATATTTATTCGCAAACTTAATTAGGTCGTTTTTATAGGTTTCCCAAATAAATCCTCAATCGGAGATGAGATTTTCCCCGAATCCCCTTTCACACGTACATAAAAATATAACTTTATGTAAACATGGACACGTATACATACATAATTATATATATCAAGGAATAAGCATTATGTCACGTATGCCCCAGCCGAATAGAAATATGACAAAGTTTAGTTATATCAAAATTCAAAACCATTCACTGCAATCAAGTAGTATCTTCACTTAGGAAATTATTAGCCAAAATAATGAGATACCTTGCTTCTAATAGTGACCCTTCACGTATGCTAAGGGCCTAAACATGAAACGGCTTTGTTTAGTGAATTAGTTTATTTATTCATTTTTGGGTTCTTTTTGGAGAACTATTGAATTATATAGTGATGATGATGCCATTTCACTTAAAGCCACTCATAATTAGTAGCTTGAAAATGCGCCATTTCAATGGGTTGGGCCAAAAGTATGCATAAAAAAAAATAAAAAAAAATTGCACCAAATAATTAAATTGAAACATAAGTTTAGCAAAATAGTTAAATTTTTATTAATTTTGTAAACTAGCCAATTAACATGAGGTGTCATTTCAATTACATTTTTCATCCCTGTAATACCCTTTAATTAATCATTTTAATTATAATTTTCGTAATTAATTTAAAAAAGAAATTTAATTTTCAGCACAAATCAAGGTGTAACTAATTTGGCACAAATTTTGGAATTTAATTCCAAATTTTGAATCATTTCCATCTCCCCTTCTCTCCTCTTTCTTTTTCCTACGACCACTTCTCTCTCCATCTATGCTCTGGTTTCTCTCTCCTCCGAGGCCGGGAGCAATGGCGTCGCGATGAGGGAAGATCTGGTGTCTAGGGTTTACCCGGAGCCGGCCGACGCCGCCGAGGAGGTCGACCACTTCGATCGCCTCCCGGACTCGCTGCTGCTCATCGTCTTCAACCAGATCGTCGACGTCAAGGTACTGGGCCGGTGCTGCGTCGTCTCCCGTCGCTTCCACGCGCTCGTCCCGTAGGTGGACAACGTCCTCTTCCGCGTCGACTGCGTCATCTCCGACGAGGACTCTTCCGTCGTGACGCTAAGCCGCCATTGTTGTCGGTTTCTGAAGCTTCCGATCTAAAGGTAGGACGCAGCCCACCACATTTGTGCACCCCGGCAAACTCCGGCACCGTCGATGAGCTCGCTGCACCCCTCACCGTCGTCGTCTGAGCTTGTGAGCTCATGAGTTTCCGCTGCCCCCGTCGTGCGCGAAGGAGCTCCTCCATCGAAGCACTCGCTCGGAAACACCGAGGCCACAGCTATCGACGGCGAAGCTTCGGCTTACGAGAGAGAGAGAGATTATTTTTGTATTTAAAATATTTGATTATTGTATTTAAATTTTAATATGAATATTATTTTTATTGTTAATTTACGTTGATTTGTTCGCGTATTTACGTTAATTTGTTGTTGATTTATGTTAATTCGTTGTTAATTTACGTTAATTCGTTGTTGATTTACGTTAATTTGTTGATATATTTTGAAAAAAAATAAATCCAAAAATTATATGAATGTTTTTAATTTAAAATTGGAATTATACAAAAACAAAGGGTTTGATTTTGGTTGTTACCATATTAATAGCTATTTCAATTAATAGCAATATTTTCAATTAATGAAAATAAATAAATTTTTAATTTTATTAAAACATGAGGGCAATAATGTAATTGGAGTTTTGTTTAAGTGGTTAATTGGCTAGTTTACAAAATTAACTAAAATTTAGCTATTTTACTAAACACACATTTAAATTTGACTATTACCTTAAACAGAAAAAAAAAAAAAAAAAACCCATAAAAGGCCAAAGACTTTAGAATACTCATAAGCAAGGCCAAAGACTTTAGAATACTCATAAGCAAGATCAAAGTGCTAGTGCCACTTGTAACTTGTGATTTTTTTTGTTGTTGTTAAAGTCCTAAAAAAAGAAGAAGGAAAAGATACAATTCTCTGATGAAAAAAAATTAGGCCAAACTAGTTGTGTGGATTAAGCACTTGCGAATGCAAGTGGATTAGCTGGCAATTCCATTTTCTTTTTCAACAACAAAAAAAAATATTACAAAATATGGTACTTAATGGTCAATATTCGAGGACCTTGAGGTTATCTAATACAAATTAGAAGATTGATTAGGATATAGAAACTAGAAAGGCATGGCGTGAGATAGTTTAATTGAAAGAAGATTGAAAAGGGATTGTCCCTTCTTATCAACAGCTCAGTCACCTTTAGGTTTCATGTCATGCTCTTGTCCACACCAATAATTCATTCTTCATTACGTCACTTCCTTCTCCAATTATTATGCCCAACACACATTTTAATAATGGATATTCAAAACCTTCCATATATATAAATAAACATCCCATAAAAGATAAAACATAATTGGAATCTTTGGGTCGTTAGCATACCACATAGAATTTTGTTTCATTTTTTTCAAATTTAACTTTCCCACAAAGCAAAATGACTATTTTAGTATCAACAAAATTCAACTCTTTGCATAGAGGTGAGTGCCATTTCAGTCTCCTTCCTTGTAAACCTGCCAAAAATTGGAATATTTTGATTGTTTTTTTTAGATTTTTGAGAGAACACAAAATTATAGAATTTACTGTTTAGATTACATTGTAAAGAGACATACATACCTATACTTTCTTTGGTGTGTGATCCTTTCAAGCAGTTTGGAAACGGCAAAAGTCGTCGTTTTCCTGCTTCACTTGCGAGAAACTTCTCTGGTGCTCGACTCGCTGAAGATGCGAAGACAGCTGAAGCAAGTTGACCGTTGATCCGGAGCCTCTGAATGCTCTATCAGGGACAAAGTCGAAGTCAACTCCTGCATGAGAGGCGGTAAACAACCCCATTGGTTCCAGTTGGTCCGCTCCCACAGAGTTTGTCCCACACGAATAGAACTCCGGCCTTGGCATTGGAGGGCTAGTAGCGGCCGGGGCTTCATTCGGACGGCTCGAGAAGCTCTTTGATTGGACTGACAGAAGAGAGAGAGCACAAGGCGAGTTCGATGCCGAGTATAAGAAGTTGTCCTCGGTTTCTCCAGGGGCGATTTCGGAATCGTATTGCTGTTTCTCGGCCCAATGTGGCTGGAGATATTGTGCTTCCGGAAAAGGTGGAGCGAACTGGTTAGTACTGAAGACAGGGTGGTCTCCGAATTTGATATCATCAAGATCGTTGACTTTTTCCGAGGACATAAAGGCAGCGGGAAGTATGTCTGAGAAAACAAAAGGCGTTCGCTTCTGCAGCGGATTTCCGGTATGTCTGGCACTCGGCGAGCTGATGCAACCTGTGGAGAAAAGAAGATGAAAGGAAAGAAAAATATTGTTTTACTCATAAAATACTTTAGTCGATAAAGAGAGTTATAATTATTGTAACGTGTGTAACATTTGGGAATAATTAGGGTTGTACTATGCTATTTACGCGATTGATTATGTTTAAGGGACAAATCTTGGCCTATTTAAGAGACCTTAAGCTGATAATCATTCACGAAAAGGCTTCAAATCTCTTAAAAGAGGCGGGATTCGCCTTTGTGAAGGATGTTGAAACTCCGTTTTCGAGATCGATTTGAGATCCTAACAAGGTAATGCCATAATTGTATTTCATTAAAAATAAAGTCAAGGCTGTGGAAATCATTAATAAATGGTGTTAAAAGAATGAAAGAAAAAAGAAGTTGTGAAAAATTTGCCAGTCAAAAAGGTTCACAAGAAGTGGAAGAGGCAATAATAACATATCTTGGAGTCAAGAATAAGATCTTACTTTACAGTCACTCAAATCACAACCTTTTCTTCTTAACTAAACAATTACAATACACAATCAAGTTATCCTAAATCTTATCGAAAGATTACTGTACTGTAATTCGAGATTAAATGGTCATAACAAAATGATAACAATCTATGAAAATTTTGAAATGTAAAAGAGAAAAAAAATTAAAATGGATTGATTGAAACATATAGGAAGTATTTCCGTTCAGACCTTGATGATATGAGCGCGAGAACCGGTGTTTTCTCTCCGAAAGGCCGTCGAACTGAGGCTTCCTTCTCCGTTCGTTGTGTCCCGCTAAGCGCCTCCGGCAGCTTCGTTTTCCGTCGTCGAACTCGGAAAGCAAATGAAACCTTACAATCACAGACACCCCAAGCGTATTAAAATGATGCAAAATCAAAATGCACATAAAACAAGCGTATTAAAATGGCAAGAACTTGTCTAAAAAAGTACCTACTACACTGCTGGCAAAACCTCTGTTCAACGCCATTAACGACGACCTTCGGAGTCTTGGAGTGAGCATCACAGACCTTGTGCTTCTTGTGGTAATCCTTGGACCCACTGAGGTCCAAGTTGCAGCCGAGCACCTGGCAGAACGCCGTCGTTTGGCTGTAGCAGCCCCTGGTCCGGGCCTTCTTCGTCGCCGACGAAGACGGGGAGCCCTGCGTCGCCGCCACCGCTCGCCCGAGCTTGAGCGTGATGAGGGACGACTTCAAGCTGCTGTTCGAGGCCCGCGAGACGGACTCGGACGAGTTGGGCGAGACGAGCCCGCCATTGTTGCTGCTGCAGAGGATCTCCGACAGCCCCAGCTCGCCGCCCATCGACGACGACGAGCCGTCGGAGAAGAAGAAGGGCTGGCCTCCGGAGGCGAAACTTCCCCACGACTCCATTGTTGTTGGTGAGTGGTGAGCTTCCTGAGAGAGAGACAAAGAGAGACGAAGGTTCAATCGTTACTCTTGAGGGATTAAACGCAAAGCAAAGCAAGGCACATCATTGTATATAAATATGTTTGTGAAATTGATGTCTCATCTGACTGTTGAGTGTTGACTACTGGTTAGGGTTCTCGGTTCTGTAAAAGCCAAAATGAAAAAAAAGATCGCTCTTTTCTCTTTCGAAGAGCTTCGAAACAGAGAAAAAACCAACATTTCTCATTTGGGTCTCCGTGAAATGAAACAAAAGAAGGAACCCATTACTTGTTTCTTCTAAGTCGCCGCCACGCTTTCTCGAGAACCAAACAGAAACAGCGACCCGAGAAAGGAAGAAAATGGTGAGAGAGAGAGTGGTGAGGTGGTCGAAGCGGATACAGTGACAGTGAGTCAACACGAATTCCACCACTACTCTGTCTCTCCAAAAGCATGTCCAGCTGCTTCCCCAGTAGAGAGAGAGTGTGTGCAACTAAAATTCATAGCTAAATTTGGTCCAACAATCATTTTTTTAATTTATTGATAAGTCATAGCTAAATCATTGATTAATTTGCTTTATTTGATGTGGACTGATATCTTGTTTAAGCTTCTTCATTATTGTTTAATAATATTAGAGTGAATGCCACTCTTACTCCTAACTTTTGCTCATTCGACTTTATGGAGAAAGAATAAGGTGAGAGAATAACATCTTGGCATAAAATACTTACGGAGAAAATAAAAGAAAGTCTTTTTTTTTTTTGAGAATTTATGATATCTGATTGGTTTGATCATTAGTGGAACTACTCTCCAAGAAATAAATAAGACATCATAATTGATCCGAACCTGGATAAGTTCTCATGTTTTGAACTTATTTGAAATTTGAGTCCATAATGTGTAGGTATTCGACCCGAAATATCACAATTAATGCTCTGAACAATTTAGTATTAATGCTCTCTAAACTTATCATTTGATGGGAATATTACCTCCTAGATTTAGAATTTTGTATCAGTATGTCCTTTTTTATATATATAATATACAGGGGTTCATTATCAATGAATCTATTACAGTTTAAAAATGACCTTTTACGTGTACGAGGGTTATTCAATTTTGTTGGTCAAAGTTGTTGTTGGGTGTATTTTTTACAAGGCCCAAAATGCCCACTAAGATAGGCCCAAAAGTGAAGCCCAACCAATGGATCTCAATACTAAGTTGTCATCATCATTTCTTCTCGGATGAATATTAAGGTGGCGATTGATTATAGTTTCAAATATTAGTTTTTTGTTTTAGTTTCAAACAGTGTCATATTAATTTTGTAGACAATGTTTGGTTAACATTTGTCTCTGTTTTTGCAGACCGGTCTCGCGGACCACTCAAATTTTAGTTAAGGAAAAAAAAAAAAATTGAAGTTGTTATTTATTTTTCGGTCTTCAACTCAATTTTATAAAATATAACTATAATAATATATTATGATTCTATAACAGTGTATATAATTGATAATAAGACAATGTTATAATATTATACCATATAATTAAATTATTAAAATTATTGATATTTATTATTATATATTATAATGAAATTACTATAATATTAAAGAACGTACTTAAATTATTTATATTATTAAATATTAATTTATTACGATGATACATCATACAAACTCATGTAACTATATTTTTTTAATTTTATATTATATTATTTAAACATGTAATTAGAGTAATAATATTTGAATATATTTTGTATAGATAGAGATAGAGGCTTCCTCGTAATCTTAACTCTTACATACATGACACTTGACGCTCGAGACGTGATAGGAAAAAATTGAGTACCAAGAAAAGTCTATATTTAATTATTTATAAATAATGGGTGTTTTTGCCGCAACTTTTTATGTTTTGAGACATGCCGCTAATATTTTTTTTAAATAAAAGTATTTATGACGTAAATTTGTCAAGAAAGAGCATATAAGCCTTACGAGTGGCTTCATAACCTTACACGTGTCACTAAACGTTTTATACTTAACGGCAAAAAAAATTCAATTTTTTAGACTTTCAATATTTTTTCTTTGACTTTTAAGTTTTATGAATATGTTGCTAATATTTTTTGATTTGGAGATAATTATGTTGCAAATATCTTTATTTTTTAAAACGCAAGTTCATCAATTCTACTGTTTTTTATTCAGTTTATAAAATATTTATGCACTAAATAAGTAGTTCAGCGAGTTTCGATATCAAATACCTCAAGATTTATATACATTTCTATTACCAAGAAGGTATTCAAATGATAATAATTATTAGAAAGAAGAAGAAAAAAAAAACCCTTATTCTCGATTGTGGTATAATGCATTTAACCTATTGATTTTTAAATTTTTAGCACTTGGATTTTGTTCAAACATGTCTAGTTAGGAATTTAAAAATTACATAATTTGTTGATATCATCGAGCAAGGGCGAAGCCAGAATATATTACGAGTGGAGGCGAAAAATAACATAACGTAAATTTTAAAATAAGATAGAATATTGAACGTGCAACATAATGACATATATTTTATTATAATTGTCGTCTGTGAATTTCTATCAACTAAAATAATTTATTATAATCTCGTCATCGATACAATAAAATATATATTCCTTAGTATATCATATAAAATATTATGTAGCAATTAATCTCAACTCTATTACGTATTTGTTTGCACAAAATTTATAAAATATAATAACTGAGAATTTTGCTTATTCATTCATATTATATCAAATAATCTTTAATTATAGCAATAATGTTCACTCATTAAATTACTATTATTAAAAAAATATCTCAAAATTTTAAATGATTATCTTATACTTAATTCTTGAAAGAAATTGGTGAATTGTATATTTTTAAAAAAATAATTGTTAAATACTCAAGACGATGATAAATTAAAATATTTGAATAACATAAATGTGGAATAGTTCTAATGATGTATTTGTTAATTTTTTTTCACTAATGGAAAGTTCAATAATATGTGTGATCTACTAAAACATATATATTAGTTACAAGTGTGTTTTTTTTTTTTCTTAACTTTCTAGTAATTTTTATAAATTTGTCATTCGAACAAACAAAATAATGAAGAAAAAAAATGCTTGTTTTTCTTATAGTGGGAATTGAACCTGTGGCTCATTCTTATTACACTACAATGCAAATTTGACAATAATGAGTATCTTTTTAATATTATTCATCGCCTAAATATATTAAAATATTAAAAATTATATGCTCGGAATCTCGGATTGAGTGGGGGCGGCCGATCCCGCTCGGCCCAATGTAAATTCGCCCCTGTCATCGAGTAAGAATATATATTCATGGCAGTAGGGACAGCTAATTGAATGATAATCCTTACGAACAATAGCTTATAATCAACGATTCTCTTAGCTAATTATAAAATTAATAAATTTATTATACATATCCTTCTAAACGGCAAATTCTAATTAGCAAATAAATCATCAGGAGGATCCAAAATTAATGCATATATCGATATTTTGATTCACTAACACACAATAAATGATCATCCTCTTCTCACCTTATATATGTACACTTCTATACTTCTTCATTTCTCTTGAAAACTTTTATTTTTCAACAAATACTCACAGGTATGCACAACGTTACGATTATGTTTTTACATTTTTAGATATTCTTAATATATATTGCATCAAGTATTTTATTATTTTACGTCTTTTTTTCCCTCTTTTTTGAATGTTCTATTATATATGTTAATGGTTTTGGAATTTGTGGAGTTGTTGAAGTTGACGATGGAGAAAGCGAACGCAAGAAGAACATCATCTCCGTGGCTTGCTGGGTCGTCAACGTCGACTTCTTCATTGTTGTTTTTATTAGTTTTGAGTATTATCGTTGGTTCTCATCAGACAGTCCATGCCAGGTTTATATCTTTTAGCCTTCGTTAAATATATATATATATATACACTATTGGCTAGACGGTTTCTCTATCTAAAAGTTATATGCGGAAATATTCTCACTCCGAAGATCAGAAGGACATTTTTCGCATCAAAATAACAGTAAGGAAACCAAATTCGAACATTTTTTTCTTTTTCTTCTTGGAAGCAATTTCTTCGCATATGACCCCTCATCGTGACCATCATATGAATATAAATATTTTTTTTTCTACTAAAATTCCTCGAGGAATCTTTATTACTGTTTAAGGATGAGATTTAATTACTTAGTCTTGGTAGAAAAAAATCTTTTAGCAAGCCATAATTTACAACCAGTAACCGTTGCTGAGCTATCATATTCGATTTTTAATTCTGTACCGTTACATATCAAAATTTGCTACTTTGGCACATCTTATGATATTTTATTGAAGGCATATTAATTGACAAATCCATTACTTATAATCGTAACAGAAAATAAACATTTCATGCATAAGACAAGATGATAATAATTGGATATATTTTTATCACCTATTTTTCAGATATATATAACTGTAGTCTGTATATGTTACTAAATCTTCAATGATTGCAGGAGTGTTCTTAGAAGCAATGACCATGGTAACAAATCGACATCTTCTCTTAATATTAGATTGGAAACTCGTAAACATCACGATAAGGTACGTATTTATACAACTAGATTTAACTATATGAGATATATCATTAAATTTTATATTTTCAACTTCATATTTTCTAATTTAACCGGTAAATGTAATTTTATAATTATTTCATAATCAAACGTAACATTTTATTAATTTAGCCTTTAAAGATGATCAAAATTGAATAATAAAGATATTATTTTCAATTTAACCAAATGCTTACAAATAATATGTTTCAATTTCCCCCTAAGGTTATCACTTTAAGCCAAAAAGATTAATAATCGAACAATCTAAAATACACTAATAACTATATGACAAAACATAATTAATATATAACCAAATAATATTAAACTTGGATAGATCATTACGCATGAAATAAGTACTTGAAGAATACATTCACATTCTTATATTCTCATTAAAAAAAAAAAACACTACTTATTAACAAAATCACAATATGTCACATTACTCAGTATTCATATAAGTAACAAAAATACTCAAATACACGTTATCAGATTTACGATTACTCTTTATTTAGCATTAAATTCTTGATTGATTATTCTCTTTTTATTCTACGTTTCTTGGTAATTTGGTTTGCGATAATCAAGTATATATTATCGTTTTAGGTGGTGATCATGGACAATGGACTAGTTGAGCTTACATTTTCCAATCCACGTGGTGATATTATTGGAATTAAATACAATGGAATCGATAATTTGCTTGAGATTCACAATCACGACAATAATAAAGGGTAATATGCATATGTGATCATTTATATTTGTTATTTCAGATTTAATCGTATAATACCATCATTGCATAAGAAAATTACACTATATATAATTATATATAGTCAGGGTTTGAAAATTTCCAGCATATGAACGGTATACTAGCGGCCGTTACCCTCTTTTAGTACGAGTACGAAAATAATTACGTCGAGTAGAGATCATTTTTTAAAATTGTCTTTTGTTTCTCAAATTTGATATTTGATAAAAAAAAATTATACTTTTTTTATTATTTTATATTTCACATCAGCTCTTATATAATTCCACAAAAAACCATCTTATAGAATTTATTTATTTTTGCTTAAAATCTATATTTTATTTTTATTTTTTATTAGTTATATATATATTTTTAACAAAACTTCATTGGTATTCTTATTGATATTGCGATGTACTCATAAAATTAATTTGGGACTATAGGTATTTTTTTAAAAAAATTTATTAAAACCTCATCGATATGCCTGTATCGCTTTTAATATACTCGTAAATTGAACTTGCGAGCCGTTTACCGTAAGCGTCTTTCTTTAAAACATTGCATATAGTAATTAAAACATGTGTGGTATACAAGTACATCACTTAAGACATTAGAGGTCTTGAGTTCGAGTCACTATGGGGGTACGAGTGAAATCCAAAGATCCTCATATATATATATATATTTATAAAAAAAATAAAAAATAAAAAAAAACATGTGTAATATATATATGATGAATGTTTAAAGGTATTGGGACACCGTCTGGGCCAACGGAGAAAATGAAAAGAAAGTTCGCAACTTCAACAAGTAATACCTGAATCTTTCCTTCTCTCAAACAACTTTCTATTGAACATTTATTAGTTATATACTTAGTAAATTTTGAACAAATTAATGACCTAATTTCAGACTAGAGGGCACCAAATTTGAGATCACAAAGCATGATACGGAGCAAATAGAAATATCGTTTTCGAAACCTTGGAGTAACAAATCATCTGGAACACTCCCTATGAATGTGGACAAAAGGTTTGATTCTTCTCTATATTTTTTAATATATAATCAAATATAATTATTGCATATATTAAATAAACATATTTCGAGTTTTGTTTGATCAGATACGTAATGTTACGTGATTATCCTGGATTTTACACGTATGGAATCTTTGAACATCCCAAAGAAGCCCCAGCAGCAGAAATTAGCGAGCTTAGAGTGGCTTTGAAGCTCCAACAAGACAAGTACACAAATTCATTATATAAAGCTCTTATTTATAAGAGCTCACTTTTAATTTTATTGTATAACATTATATATATATATATATCTATATATATATATATATATATTTTAAATGGTTGGCAGATTTGAATATATGGCATTATCGGATGATATTCAAAGAATAATGCCATCAGCTGAAGATCGTTTGAGGGGTAATAAACTTGCTTACCCAGAAGCTGTACTCCTGACGAATCCTTCCAATCCTAAGCTTAGAGGAGAGGTATCATTTTTCATTTTTATTTTTATTTTTATAAGAGGCTATTTACTATTTATTTATGTGTTATATATTATCCATATTTTATATTGTGCACTACTATGTGGAATACATATATGGTTTTAAGCCGAAATATATTTTTTGATTTTAGAGTTAAGAATTGAGAAAATAACGAAAACTAACAACGAGGGATGATTCAGGTAGTTCACCACTTTGTATTAATCCCAAGTTCAATCTCTTATAGTCAGGGCCAGCCCTGACGATCGGGAGGCCTGAGGCGAAATCTAAATTTGAGTCTTTAGATCAGATTTTGAAACCCTTACATGTAGAGTTAAAAAAGATAAAATAATAATAATAATAATAAGCCAAAGGCTATTGCCTCGTGTCTTTAGCACAAGGCCGGTACTGCTTATACTAGAACTAAAGAAATATAAAGAATAAACACTCACTTATTAAAAATAATAAATAAATAAACAAATAAAAAGAATTTAGATAAAATTTTGAAAAATGTAAAAACTCGAGGACAATGCCATTTTTACTGATATATTTTAATATTGAGAATCATGAAAGTTTGACAATAAGATTTCAGTTGGAATATTATTTATTATACCACTTAACCTCGTTAAATTTATAATCAATAAATGAATAATTTTGATTAAATAATATTTTTGAATAACCCCGACTCTAACTAACATGATTAAATTATGTCTTGATAGGTTAATAACATCGATTATATAATAAATTTATTTAGTCTCAACTATATTGATCAATAGAAGATTTACTATATTATATATATATATATATGTATATTTTTTTTTTGAATGGGGTGACACTATCGGCCAAGATTACGATTACTATATTATATAATTTAGAAGATTTGTTTATGGCGTAGGTTGACGATAAATATCAATATTCGAAGGAGCAGAAAGACAATAAGGTACATGGTTGGATGAGTACCAAGCCTTGGGTAGGATTGTGGATAATAACTCCAAGTATTGAGTTCCTCGCTGGTGGGCCCACCAAGCAAGAGCTGACCTCCCATGTCGGCCCAACGGCCCTCTCAGTAAGCCCTCGTCTTTTCATTTCAACAAATTCTTATAGCAAATTAACAACTTCACGTTAATGCCAAATCTTATCATTTTATTTGAACTTTTAATATTGTTTTTTTTTTCTTACTTCTAAATAACAAATTAAAATGTTGTTAAATAATTGGTTATAAAGACTACTTGTAATTATTTATTAGTAAATCGGTATGAAAATTTTAGGTGTTCTTAAGTTGTCATTATGTTGGTGAAGACATGATCATAAAATTGGGCAAAGGAGAGTCATGGAAAAAGGTGTTCGGCCCGATTCCGGTTTATCTTAACTCCGCAAATAGCGACCAGGATAATCATCAATTTCTCTGGGCAAATGCTAAAGCACAGGTTTGCACATTATTTATTGAATCAGGAGTTTAGTTTTTCCTTTTTATTATAATTAATACAATATTTTTGGGTGTGTTTAGGCTGAAAAGGAAGCGGAAGAGTGGCCATACAACTTTGTTCGGTCGGAAGATTTTCCTTCCGTCGATCAACGAGGTATCGTCAGAGGTCAACTCCTAGTTCGTGACAGGTAATTCGTTGCAGCACGCGCATAAGTCGTACGTTAACAATGACATCTTCATGCATCGCAGTTCCTTATTTTATGCATGAATATTGTCTTCATCTATATTAAATTCTAATTGTTGATCAAGAATTGAAGCTTTCTTTTAATTTCGTATTTTGTTAAGACATATTATTGCAGGAGATTTAGTCAGTAATTTCCGGTATATTATTTTTTATATATTGTAATTCAAATACATATAAGGCGAATGAATATGGAGAGAAATCCTTTGAGTTAATTCAAGAAAAAAATGTTTCTTTACCAAGTGAGGAACTTGATAAGAGATTTAGTATTTTAACGAGATTACGACTGAGACTTGCTGGAGTTATACGTGGCGGACATTTATATTCCTTATTGGATTACGTTTCGACAATGAACCGCGTCATTGTTTACTCTAGCTGCATCATAATTCCCAAGCCAAATATGCAAAAACTAATATATCACCATTCACCAAGAATAATTTACACTATTAATTTTATATATCTAGATACATAAATGAGAGACTCTTTGAAGCTGCATCTGCGTATGTGGGTTTGGCTGCACCGGGAGCAGCAGGGTCATGGCAAAGGGAAACCAAGGTAACTTTATTCCATCCAATTTATTTTTTGGTACTTAGATATAATTGCATTGATAATATAATATTTTAATTTTTTTTTCTTTGTAGCGATACCAATTTTGGATCAAAGCAGATGAAAAAGGGTATTTCACCATTAAAAATATTCGACTCGGCATCTACAATCTGTATGCATTTGTCCCTGGCATCATTGGGGACTATGTCTATGAGAAAGCCATCACCATTGAAGCAGGTTAATTATTTTTTATATATCTTCATAACTTTGTATTTTTAATAGCTCTTTATTCTTTTTCAAAAAGTAACAGTTAGATATCGCCTACACGTTAATCAGATATCGCCTAAGACTAAAATTGAGAAATTAAAGTGCACCATCGTGCAAATTTGTAAAGTTCAGGGACACCATTGCCAATTACTCTTTATGTAAATTAGTTGGGTTACTTTTTGTTTGGAGTAGAACAAACGGTATTGGCTTGAAAATTGCAGGGTCTATATTTGAATTGGGCAACATTATATATGAACCGCCGAGAAACGGTCCAACACTTTGGGAAATTGGCGTTGCTGACCGCACGGCGTCCGAGTTCTACGTGCCGGATCCTCTGCCCACGCTTTCCAACAGGGTATTGGTCACTAAACCAGAAAACAAGTAAGTTCTTATCTATCTTTCATAATAATTAGTTGTCCTAACTCCAGAAGAATCGTAAACTACCACATAAACAATACAGTAATTGTTAAAAACACATCTCTTTCACTTATTAATGTACTTTTTCATTTGCTAAAAAATTACTTCCGTTATTATAGATTCGAAAAGTTCATTAAAAATGTGACGTAATGAAGGGAAAGACCGTCGTTAATTATGTTGGTTACATGAAGTGAGAATAAAAAAAATGTACCTTTTAGTGAGAATTACGTGAGAAAACACTTGGTAATACATGTCTTGTGACTCCATCTAAAATTTATGAATATATTATGGAGGAAAACTCTCATGTATTAACATATGTTAGCATAATGACATGTTAGATTTACAAATACAAAAACACTATATAACCAACAATATATATATATAAAAAAAAAACATTAAACAAGAATACTCATATATAACAAATAAACACAAAAGTTTTTAAACATGCCTAGCAAGTAATGTATAAGTCAAGAACAATGCGAGTCAAATCATTTGTATAAAAAATGATGGATATAACATAATAATTAATTCTCGTTGTTGTGATCTACCAACCTATACGAGTATTGCTAAATTTATTTGGAATTGTGACAGTTTTAGGCAATATGGCTTGTGGGATCGTTACACAGATTTATATCCCAATCAAGATCTCGTCTACACCGTCGGTCAGAGTGATTACCGGCGAGATTGGTTCTTCGCTCATGTCACCAGGTTTTCATTCTACGGAATTCCCTATCTGAAAAGTGAAAACCCGTCTAAGCCCATTTGTGTCTTATTTTCTTTAAAGCGAGCTAATTCGTTGATACTTGATAGCACAATTTCTCATTTGCAATTCTTGAGGTCCATATAATAATTATCAGCCTTAAATATCTCACTTAACACTTTTAAAGTATGATCAGAATATTTAAGCAACGTGACATTTTCATATCATGAACAAATCATTTTATTTTTTATTCTCTATCTTTGCGCTTGTAATTTTAACATTTCTTTTCGCTAATGATTTATTTAAACGTTGTGATGAAATAATTAGGCTGTATTTATGCTCTCATTTGTTTAGTTGTAGAGCAGAAATATTATCAACCTTAAGGTATTCATGAAATTTTCCTTACTTCAAGCGACGTGGCACTAACAAAATTCATAAAAAAACTTACAAGTTTGATGAAATAATCAGGTGTGTTTATATTACAATGTGGACTTTGTTGATGATAATTTTGTCATTTAATTCTCTCAAATTATAGAAATGAAGGAAACTGGACGTACAGAGGCACGACTTGGCGCGTGGTGTTCGTCCTCGGAAGCATAGCCCCCGGGAGCTACACGCTGCGAGTAGCTGTTGCCTCTGCAGCCTTCGCCGATCTCCAAGCACGTCTTGCTTAATCTTCAATTCTTTCTCTCTTGCTTATGTCTCTTCCAACCAATTCTCATGCTGATTTGATTATAAATTATGTTCTATTGAAGGTTCGCTTCAACGATCCGAGCTCAGACCATCCTGCATTATCGACAAGCACGATCGGCCGCGACAACGCGATAGCTCGGCACGGAATCCATGGACTGTATACACTTTATAGCGTGGATGTCCCGAGCAACGCGCTAAGAGAAGGAAACAACACACTGTATCTCACTCAACCGAAAGGGCTAAGCCCTTTTGTGGGACTCATGTATGATTATATCAGATTTGAAGCCCCTCCACAACAACATTAATATATATTCCTATCCGGAGGCTGACCCTATTCACGAAAATTTGCGCGACCCAAAGCCCCACAATATGATAAAAAGTTCATGTACAATTTTTTTGCAATAAAAATTCTCGTATGATATTATATCTTATTCTTAATATAAAAGTCTCATAATAATTCGAAGTTTCAAACGAAGTTTGATATTTTAATTTTGCCGAAGCTCTTAAGAGTATTGGGCCGAGCCCCTATTTTATGTAATGTCTTGTGAGAGTTTTTGTTTTGTAACAAAATGGACTCAATAAAGTCGATAAGTCAAATATTATGTGTGTTAATTTTTTATTTTATTTTCTCTCTTGGGTGGTTGTAGGCTTATAGCTATTGACTCAGGGCCGGCCCAACCTATGGGCGATTTGGGCGGTTGCCCAAGGCCCTTTTTAGAGTAGTATATTAATGCGATGTATAAGTTTCGATATATCATATAGCTCCTGCAATACCGTAACAACTCCTGCAATATTGTATTACAGACTCTCAAAAAAATTATCATATTAATGATTCGCCCAAAGCCCCGAAAATGGTTGAGCCGGTCTTGGTAACAAATATTATCAACATGGAGAATAGAATGCATCTGTACGGGCTCGAGACTTGTGTTCGGTTCATAACAATAACAGATACTACGATAAAATGCATATGTTCGGGTTCAAGACTTGTGTTCGGTTCATAACAGTAACAAATACTACGATAACTGCTGAAATACGCGCCATAATCCAAACATGACCCCAAATGTCGATAACAAAATTCTAATGGCCCACTTTTTGACCTCAAGTTTTGCTGTTTCTATTTTTTTCCTTAAAGCGAGATTGTCTCGATCCATGCTCGCCCCTAGAGAATGAAAATTCCGATCCATGTTCCTCTGAAGCGTACGAATCTCACTCCGTGTTTTCTCGAATTCAAGTAGCAATAACATGAAGTGATGATCCTGCAATATTTGTAATAAATATTAAACTTCCAAAAAAAACTAGCTTGTTGATTTGAATATTAAACGTTTAAAACACTAACAAGGAATATCGTCATTTGAATATCGTTTATATATCGTCATTTGAATATCGTTTGAATATCGTCATTTGAATATTAAACTACTTGTTTGCTCTGAACATCGGATATGAAGATCATTATATTTGCTTTTTGCGTCATTTCGATAATTGCATTGGTAATTGCATTTGCTTCAACTGTTGCGAAGCCTTCAATTTCTAGTTTCTTTACTCGAGATAATTGACACATGTATCGAGAAGTAGCAACCTATGGGCGAGTTGGGCGGTTGCCCAAGGCCCCTTTTAGAGTAGTATATTAATGCGATGTATAAGTTTTGATATATCATATAGCTCCTGCAATACCGTAATAGCTCCTGCAATATTGTATTACAGACTCTCAAAAAATTCTCATATTAATGATTAGCCCAAAGCCCCGAAAATGGTTGAGCCGGGCTTGTATTGACTTATTTGGTTGGTTTATACTTTATTGAGGGATTCTACACAAACTTGTTACTGTCCCCACATAAAAATTTTTGAGTTAATTTTCACAAAGGTTTAGTTACGATAATAGAGGGATAAGAACAAGAGGGGAAAATAATAAATGAGAAAGAAAAAAAATCGAGTATAATACAAAAAAAAATTACGAAACATAAAGCAGATGTACACGCAAACGAGTTTTGTACCGCGAATTGAAAAATATAATTTAATATATTAATTTAAGGATCAAAGGATAAAAAAAGAGAGAAATTCACTAAATAATATTGAATATACCTTAAAATCGATTTCTGCAAAGGAAAGTTCATAAACTTTAACACTACTATTTTCTGGTAGTAAGTTCCATACTCAAAACTTTGAGTAATTATCTTGTTTAAACGTGTTCGATCATAAACATGACTCAATTCATAGTCATCAGTTAATCATAAACATAAACGGGTGTCTCTACACACGTTATGTTAAAATGATAAACATACTCTACTATTTATACTAATGAAGCTTGTCAATCAAATCCCTTACATCAGAGAGATTTCCCTAACTTATTGGGAGTGGTGGAAGCGCTGGCATTCTCCTTCAATTATGCCCACAAATTTTGATGTTTCCTTTTTGTGTCAGTTGACTAAAAACACGTCAACTCCATGCTCTTCTTCAACCAGGTTGACCTAGCTCTTGGTCAACATGACTAGCTCGTCCTGCTCTGTTTGTGTCAATCTCGACCCTTGTATCTAGGTCAAATCAATGTTCCAGATCAACATGACATAATGGACGTGGCCTGGTCAATCTGGTTGCTCCTTGACTCAATGAGTTGAAGCAGGTCGAGGTTAACCTCACAATTAATATTTTAAAAATTACATAAGTTGGCAAATTTTTTCAAAATTTTAAAAAATATAATGCTAACTTCATAGATGTAGAAAACAACTACCTTAATGGTCACATGTGTTGTCCTCTGCTCCGCTTACCATTTTTCTTTTTTGCTTCATGACTACGCTCTTAGTGTCCGCTGAAAAGACGGGTTAACAAAAGCAAAAAAAAAAACTAACAATTGGAACAACGAAGACGAAAGTTTTGTCAGATTTTTTTTATATAACTTTTTTAACACTATATCATTTAAATGATTTGAGCTGTGGTCACTTTTCGGATCATTATTTGATGGGTTGGTTTTAGATGACTGGACTGGATGTTGAATTGATTAAAGAAAAAGATATAAAAGGCTATTGGAACTTGTCAATCACTTACAGCAATTTTTTTTTTTGCAAAGAAACAAAACTTCTAAAAGCAAGATGTGTGATGCAAATTGGATCAAAATTGTAAGTCATTTCTCAACCAGCTTGGCTCTCTCGCTCTATATCTATATTTATATCTCTATCTATGTTAATATTACAAACATAAGTACTACTTATTTTAATCCTTCAATAAATAGGCATTAATTGATATGTAACTGTATAGACGTTAAAAAACTTGAAGCTTTAATGTAGTCAAATCATGTCGTTTTTTTATGGATGCCAATATCTTTGTCACATGTAATACATAGGGGGTGATTGAATTGAATGCATAAATCAAGGGAATTTTACTTTTGTATACCCTCTAATTTTTTTATTTTTTTTATTTTACTAAAATATACTTTTATAGATGCCAATATCTATCAATGGTCACATGTAATAAATAGGAGATTGAATGCACACAAGTTTAAGAGAATTTTGTTTTTATATACCCTCTAATCTTGATTTTTTTTAATAAAAATACTCTGTTTTCAAAAACTATTATGATATACTTCAAAAGTGTTATGGGTATTTTTCGAAGCCTAGAAAAATTAAGGCCCAGCCCAAAAAACTTGCCCAAAAGGCTTAAAAGACTAAAAAAGTCCACATAGACAACCCGGGCCCGCCACCAAAAGTCAAAGGAGCTCGGCTCAAAAAGTCAACCTAAAAAGTCAACGGGCCTCTGGCCCGAATAAAGACAGTAAAAGTTTTGTTACTTTTACCACAAAAGAGCTTTAAATTAATTAAAAGTACCGCGCACCGCGCACCGCGCACCGAGCACCGCGCACCGCGCAAGCAATATCATAATTGCTCAGGGGCCCATCAAAGTAATTATTAATTACTAAGAGGTCCCTGCATCCTTCTATAAATAGAAGCTCATTTCAATCAAAACGGTAACGTCAACAACTCAGATCAACTCACAAAAAACGCTCTAAAGCGATAAAACCTCCGTTTTCCATTCTCTTAAATATCCCGACTTAAATACCCGACTAATGTTGAGCGTCGGAGGTGGATACGGAGGCACCCCCTCCGTACCCCCTTAAAGTTCACGTTTATTTCATTATTTCAGCAGGATATAAGGAGACGGAGTTCTGGAAGATATTTCCGGCTTATCAAGAAATATCAATCAAGGTTCAAGACCCCCTTTGACTGTCAAGAGGTCATTGGGCCCGGTCCAAAATCAAGACTTGGGCCGCTTTAAGTGTTGATCCATTTTTCGGCATTAACATTTTGGCGCTAGAAGGAGGGGATCTCGACACGTTCAAACCTCGAGTCCCTACCAGCACATTCAACAGTCTCATACTCAAACTCAATCGGCTCTCAGACATGATCCGTCTGTAGTAACGCCGCCCATAGACGGATACCTGCAAATCCATCACTCATCCAAGAGGACCCGCAAACGTCTAGCACGGGCTACATCAAAAGTTAAATCCTCGCCGGAGCATAGTCCCGATCTTCATCACCGCTGCCCAACGCTCCAAGACTCGAGTCTGCCGCCTTACAGCCTCGACGTGCCCCCACAACCAGCGACGATATCTTTGGTCCACCGTAATCGCTGTCAAAAATCGTCCGCGCCGCCACCGAAGCCCGCAGACCACTGTCGGAGCTAGGCCTGCGGTAGAGCAAACCCTCCGCCGACGATCCTATCCGCACCTCCACCAGCGACACCGAAGCCTGAGATCTCTCGTCCGACCCACATCGCGCCTCCCCGTGGCCGGAGCGGCCTCCACCGAGCATCACAGATCGCGAAATCGCAGATCCAGACCCGAGCACGATCCATCTCGCGAGGTCCCTCTTCACGCTTCCACGCTCACCGTCGCCCCCGATCTCCGCCGGAAAGCTCTACGCACGCGTCTCCCCGTTGCCGTCCAAATCCGCGCACAACGCCACCGCACGCGACATGGCGTCCGCTGTAGGCGCGCTTGGTGAGAGGTGGAAAGCTCCAACGAAGAAGAAGGAGAAAAGCCTCTGCTCAAAAAAAAAAAAAAAAGAAAGAAAGAAAAAGAAGAAGAAGAGAACTTCCTGATCGTCAAGGAAGAAAAAAAAAAAGAGAAAAAAAAAAAGAGAAAAAAGGAAAATAAAATAAAAGAAAATAACATATAAACATATTATATTATACTATACGCAAGTTTTAAAAAAGGACATATAATATTTGTGAATATATATATTCACAAAGGGCCCACCTTGTAGAAACGGTTAATGGTCAAAGTCTAAAACCCGAAGACGAAGTCGAAGGCTCATCAGGGAAAATCGATGGTCAAAGTTCAAATTCCGACGACAACGCTGAAGGCTCATCAAGACTCGACAATACACAACCGTCAAAGTCCGAAACCTCGTCAAGGAAGAACGACGGCGAAAATTCTAAGTTTAAAGCTTAGAGACGAAGGCGAAGAATACGTCCAAGTAAGCAACGACCAAAGTTTGAAGTATAAAAACAACGTCGAACATGTCAGCCAAGCTATCAGATGACTCTCCACACAGCCCCGTCAAGTGCGCCGCCTAAAGTGATGGATCAAAGAATCCAGCTCAGAACCATCAAACGTTAAGCGTCAGATGTCACAGACGACAAAAGATACGCAACTAGAAAGAGCTTTATTTCTGCTGAAGGGGCTCGTCCCAAGACACCTCGGGATAACCACCATCGTCAAAGACGAATACCCGAGGAAGGAAAATCTGGAATCAACGGACAAAGTCTAAAGCCCGAAGACGACGCCAAAGACTCATTAGGGAAAGACAACTGTCAAAGTCCGACGCCCGATGGTGACGTCATAGGCTCATCAGGAGAAGACGCCGGTCATAGTCCAAATCCCGAAGACGACGATCAGAAGCTCGTCAAGGAGAAATGACGGTCAAAATCCGAAGCTCAAAGAAGACGCCAAAGGCTCAACAGGGTAAAACGAGCAAAGTCTAAAGCCCGAAGACGACGCTAAAAGCTCATCAAGGAGAAATGACGGTCAAAATCCGAAGCTCAAAGAAGACGCCAAAGGCTCAACAGGATAAAAAGGAGCAAAGTATAAAGCCCGAAGACGACGCCAAAGGCTCATCAGAGAAAGACGAGTGAAGTCCGAAGCTCGAAGACAACGTCAAAGGCTCATCAGGAAAACACGAAGTCTGAAGCCCGAAGACGATGCCAAAGGTTCAACAGGGTAAAACGAGCAAAGTCTAAAGCCCGAAGACGACGCTAAAAGCTCATCAGGGAAAGACAGGTGAAGTCCGAAGCCCGAAGACAACGTCAAAGGCTCATCAAGGAAAGACAAAGTTCGAATCCCGAAGATGACGCCAAAAGCTCAACCGGGTAAACGACGAACAAAGTCTAAAGCCCGAAGATGACACCAAAAGCTCATAAGGGAAAATTGACGAACAAAGTCTAAAGCCCAAAGACGACGCCAAAGGCTCACAAAGGAAAGAAAAAGTTCGAATCCCGAAGATGACGCCAAAAGCTCAACAGGGTAAACGACGAACAAAGTCTAAAGCCCGAACATGACACCAAAAGGTCATCAGGGAAAATTGATGATCAAAGTCTGAATCTCGAAAATGACGCCAGAGGCTCATAAGGGAAAGATGATGGTCAAAGTCCAAATCCCGAAGACAGCGCCAAAGACTCATCAGGGAAAGACGAAGTCTGAAGCATGAAGATGACGCCAAAAGCTCAACAGAATGAAACGACGAGTGAAGTCGAAAACCTGGGTACGACTCAAAAGGCTCACCAGGAAAATCAACGGACAAAGTATAAAATATGACAATGGCGCCGAAGGCCCATCAAGACAAGACAACGACCAAAGTTGGAAGCTTGAAAATGATACCGAAGGCCTGATCCGTTTACCACGACGATCAAAGCTCAACAACCTTGAAATTCTCACCGGTCGCACTAGCGACGTCCAAATTTGCATTGATCGTCTTAATGATCTCAAGCTTTGCATTTGTCGTCTCGACAACCTAAAGCTTCGCATGGGCCGTCTCAACGACCTCAAGATTCATATCAGCCATCTCAACGATCTTAAGCTTTACGTCAGCCATCTGTAAAACCTCAAGATTTGCCTTGATCACCTCAAAGACCTCGAGTTTCATCTCAGTTGCATGGTCAAAATTAGAACCGCGAAGACGAAGCAAACAAGTGAAAATGAAATCAAAATCTGAACTAAATGAAGACTTTCCAGATACAAAGCCGTGAAAGGTCGGATCTCAATCCCGCCGACTCAGGCAGCAAAGCGAGAAAGGCCGAATCTCAATCCCGCCAACTCAGGCAGCAAAGCCGAGAATGGCCGGATCTAAATCCCACCTACTCAGGAAACAAAAATAAACTGAGAAATAAGACGCTAAGGCGCGAAACTCGGTAAGACGCTACGGCGCGAAGGACCGGGAAATAAGAAGCTAAGGCGCAAAACCTGGCAAAATACCGAGAAGCAAGACGCTAAAGCGCGACCGGAAAAATGAGAAAGTAAGACGCTAAGGCGCAAAATCTGGCGAATACAAACCAAAAAATAAGACGCTAAGGCGCGAAACTCGGTAAGACGATACGGCGCGAAGGACTAGGAAATAAGAAGCTAAGGCGCAAAACCTGGCAAAATACCTAGAAGCAAGACGCTAAAGCGCGACCGGAAAAATGATAAAGATAAGACGCTACGGCGCGAAGGACCAGGAAATAAGGCGCAAAACCTGGCAAAATACCGAGAAGCAAGACGCTAAAGCGCGACCGGAAAAATGAGAAAGTAAGAAGCTAAGGCACAAAACCTGGAAAAATACCGAGAAGCAAGACGCTAAAGCGCGACCGGAAAAATGAGAAAGTAAGACGCTAAGGCGCAAAATCTGGCGAATACAAACCGAAAAATAAGACGCTAAGACGCGAAACTCGGTAAGACGCTACGGCGCGAAGGACCAGGAAATAAGAAGCTAAGGCGCAAAACCTGGCAAAATACCGAGAAGCAAGACGCTAAAGCGCGACCGGAAAAATGATAAAGATAAGACGCTACGGCACGAAGGACCAGGAAATAAGGCGCAAAACCTGGAAAAATACCGAGAAGCAAGACGCTAAAGCGCGACCGGAAAAATGAGAAAGTAAGACGCTAAGGCGCAAAATCTGGCGAATACAAACCGAAAAATAAGACGCTAAGACGCAAAACTCGGTAAGACGCTACGGCGCGAAGGACCAGGAAATAAGAAGCTAAGGCGCAAAACCTGGCAAAATACCGAGAAGCAAGACGCTAAAGCGCGACCGGAAAAATGATAAAGATAAGACGCTACGGCACGAAGGACCAGGAAATAAGGCGCAAAACCTGGAAAAATACCGAGAAGCAAGACGCTAAAGCGCGACCGGAAAAATGATAAAGATAAGATGTTACGGCGCGAAGGACCAGGAAGTAAGACGCTAAAGGCGCGGCCGAAAAAATGATAAAGATAAGACGCAAAGGCGCAAAGGCCGGGAGGTTGATACATTTAGTCGCAAACTCCGACAAAAGACCAAAACAACTTGTCTTCAAAAGTTCAAAATCATAAGACGCCCAGGCGCAAACACTGGCAGAAGCTCAAAACACAAAAGACACCCCAGCCTGTCCAAGTTCTAAAAAAAGCTCTCATGCTCACCCTTTTCCAGAAAAAACTGTAAGGTTATCTCTGGAACGCCCCTATCAGCGTACATGGAATGTTGCCCCTTGGGACGCCCCCATATATCTTTAAAAGGGCAGATTGAAAAATCCCACAGCTTAAGGGAAATAGTTTTTCGCAAGGCGAAGCCATCTTAAAAACTGGGGGGTTAATGTTATGGGTATTTTTCGAAGCCTAGAAAAATTAAGGCCCAGCCCAAAAAACCTGCCCAAAAGGCTTAAAAGACTAAAAAAGTCCACATAGACAACCCGGGCCCGCCACCAAAAGTCAAAGGAGCTCGGCTCAAAAAGTCAACCTAAAAAGTCAACGGGCATTGGCCCGAATAAAGACAGTAAAAGTTTTGTTACTTTTACCACAAAAGAGCTTTAAATTAATTAAAAGCACCGCGCACCGCGCAAGCAATATCATAATTGCTCAGGGGCCCATCAAAGTAATTATTAATTACTAAGAGGTCCATGCATCCTTCTATAAATAGAAGCTCATTTCAATCAAAACGGTAACGTCAACAACTCAGATCAACTCACAAAAAACGCTCTAAAGCGATAAAACCTCCGTTTTCCATTCTCTTAAATATCCCGACTTAAATACCCGACTAATGTTGAGCGTCGGAGGTGGATACGGAGGCACCCCCTCCGTACCCCCTTAAAGTTCACGTTTATTTCATTATTTCAGCAGGATATAAGGAGACGGAGTTCTGGAAGATATTTCCGGCTTATCAAGAAATATCAATCAAGGTTCAAGACCCCCTTTGACTGTCAAGAGGTCATTGGGCCCGGCCCAAAATCAAGACTTGGGCCGCTTTAAGTGTTGATCCATTTTTCGGCATTAACAAAAAGTATATTTTAGTTTCATATTTTAGAATTTTATTTTATCTACCTTCTGGTTTAATTTTACAAGATGTATTTACAAACGCCAGTAAGTTATAGTAATTTTTTTTAAAATTAAATAAAAACTAAAAAAAATAGAGGAGACTATTGTCGGATTTATATTGTATATTGGTTGTTTTTAGAAATAAAAGGTAAATTATTACGAAATAAAAATAAAAACAATGGATATAAAAAAGTATTTTTTTCTTAAATTTAATAAGTTAAGTATATTTTAAAAAATGGGAAAATTAATTATTGATTATAAACATGAACATTCAGGGTGGGCCAATTCGGACCTTGCCCGTCTAGCCCGAGCAAGCTCGCCCAAGCCCAAGCTGGGCATGCGGGCGCAACTCGGGCATGGCCGTTTTTCTTTTTGCCCGAGTTAGAGCCATTGGATCTGAGATTTTAGAACTTAACATAAATGAACGGATCATTTGATCTCCTACGTGTAATTTGTGTGAAGTAAGCATTGACATAGGCTAATCCACTTGCTCTGCAAGCTGGTTTTGATTTTAATATTTTAATAATTTTTCATAGCTATGCTTAGCTAATGGCTGACGTACTTTTATTACTTGATAGAATGCTTGATTTGTAATTTCATATGTTATGTATTGCCTATATAAAGGGAGTGTTTAAGAACTTATCTCTCCCACTTGTAGTTCAATGTGTCTCTACTAAATCAAAGAGAGCTCATTCACCAATATCTCATTCTTTCTATTTTTGCCTATTATTTTATTCCTTAAAGTAAGAGTGGTGTAGTGTGTAAGGTGTGACATTTCACAAGGCTATTGTCGTTTTGCATTCTTAGTGCTATTTTGGCAAAAGTCATTTGTTTGGAACCTACATTTGGTATCAGAGCGAGGTTGTTTACAATGTGATATCTAATTGTGGATCAAAGTATGTATTGCTGTCCACGATAGCTTATCAAACAGAGGAAAATTTCAAAGAGATTTGGACTCGATTTAGAAGTGGCAATATTATTAAAATTTTAAAATAAGTGGAAACCCCACGATTGGGAGCGGCGTCAACAAGACGCCCAAACGTGGTTATACCAAGTAAAAACAGAGATTGCTTGTAGCAATCTCGACGCCTCGGCCGCGCAAGCCGCGGAATATAACGATCGTTGTTAGGTATCTTGAAAGTCTTAGTATGCTCTGTGGTTGCGGTTCCGACTGATCTTCCACATCAGAAACGAATTTCTTGAGATCTAATCGTGAGAGCTTTTTTTGTGTCGAGGTACTGCCAACACGATGGGTGATCTCCAAGTTGTCGGCGGAATCAAGAAACTCAACAACACCAACTACAACACATGGGCAACATGCATGATGTCCTATTTGCAAGGGCACGACCTATGGGAGGTCGTCGGCGTAAGCGAAACTACGCCGCCGGAGGAAGATTCTAACGACACCCTACGCAAATGGAGAATCAAAGCAGGCAAAGCGATGTTTTCCCTGAAGACCACCATTGAAGAAGAGATATTGGAGCATATTCGGGACGACAAGACGCCCAAAAAAGCATGGGAGACATTTGTGACGCTTTTCTCAAAGAAAAATGATGCGAGGCTACAACTCTTGGAGAACGAGATGCTATCAATCTCACAATGCGACATGACGATTGCTCAGTATTTTCAAAAGGTCAAGTCGATATGTCGTGAGATTAGCGATCTCGATCCGAAGTCTGTCATCGGAGAGGCTCGTATGAAGAGGATCATCATTCACGGCTTAAGATCGGAGTACCGAAGCTTCGTGATTGTTGTACAAGGATGGCCCGTTCAACCATCACTTGTAGAGTTTGACAATTTGCTGGCAAGCCAGGAAGCGATAGCGAAGCAAATGGGAAGCGTCACAGTGAAGAACGAAGAAGAGAAGCACCTCCTGCTAACGCACGAAGAATGGGTGGCTAAGCAGAAGAAGAACCATGGAGTTGAGTCTTCTTCAAGCTCGTCGAGTCGTGGCGGGTACGGCGGAGATAGCCGAGCACGTGGTAGAGGCCGAGGACAAGGGAAAGGTCGTGACATGCGAGGTCGCGGTAGTAGCTCACCCCGCCAAGAAGACACCACACTCCGAAGAGACAAGAGCACGGTGAAGTGCTACAATTGTCAGAAACTCGGGCACTATGCATCGGAATGCCGCAGTAGGAAGCACGGCGAAGAAGCGAATCTGACAAGATTCGACGAAGACGAGAAAATGCTGATGTTCGCCCAGCAGGAGAAGAACATTGAAGTGCGGAGAGAGGAGGAGACAAGCATCGAACGCGAGAGCGACGCTGAGCCCGGGCGAGAAGCGGTCAGAGAGAAGACCGACCTGGAGGAGCCAGTCGACGTGAAGTCGAGCCCGGAGCCCGAGCTGACGATGGCCGAGAAAAGGCCCAGCCCGGAGAAGATGGCCGAAGAGATGGTCATGCTTATCGAGGACAAGGTTATTGCAAACCTCCTCGTAGACGGAGAGAAGAATTTCTATACCGACGTTTGTATTTAGACAATGGTGCGAGCAACCACATGACGGGAGACCGAGCTAAGTTTAAAGAGCTCGATGAGAAAATCACAGGAAGCGTGAAGTTCGGCGATGAGTTGATCGTCGAAATCAGAGGCAGAGGGTCCATCCTGTTCCAGTGCAAGAACGGGGACCAGCGCTTGCTGACTCAGGTGTATTACATCCCGAAGCTGAAGAGTAACATCATCAGCCTTGGTCAGATGACGGAAGTCGGTAACACGGTGGTGATGGCCGGCTCATACATGAAGATGTGGAACCAAAGCGGCACCCTGTTGATGAAGGTGAAGAGAACGCCGAACAGGTTGTACAAGATACTCCTGCAGACGGGCCAACCCGTCTGCTTAATGACGTCCCTGACAGACCCAACTTGGTTGTGGCACGCACGACTTGGGCACGTAAATTTCTATGCGCTCAAGATGATGGAAGAGAAGAAAATGGACTTTGGGGTACCGAAGATCGAACACCGCAACAAGCTCTGCAAATTTTGCATGGTCGCAAAACAGGCAAGAGTGCCATTTCCGATCAAGGCCAAGTTTCGAGCAGAGCGACCACTCCAATTGGTGCACGCTGACCTGTGTGGTCCAATCACCCCGGCCACTCTAGCCGGCAACAAGTTCTTCTTTTTACTTGTTGATGATTACAGTCGTTGGATGTGGGTTTATACACTCAAGGAGAAGAGTGGAGCCCTTGAAGTCTTCAAGAAGTTCAAGAGGCTCGTCGAGAACCAGTCTGGACATAAACTGAAGACCGTGCGAACAGATCGAGGTGGAGAGTTCACGTCCCAACAGTTTGGAGAATTCTGCAATTTTAGAAGGAGTCGAACGCCACCTCATTGCACCGTACACGCCCCAGCAAAACGGTGTGGTCGAGAGAAGAAACCGGACTGTGATGGACACTGCAAGGAGTTTGCTGAAGAGCATGCAAGTCCCGGCGAGGTTTTGGGGAGAAGCAGTACGACATGCGGTCTACTTGCTGAACCGTCTACCGACGAAGGCGCTAGGCGTGCGCACCCTTTACCAAGTCTGGAAAGGGAACAAACCTCATCTGGAGCATTTGAAGGTGTTTGGATGCACCGCACATGTGAATACTGTGGGACCAAACCTCAAAAAGCTCGATGATCGGAGTCAACCAATGGTGTACCTTGGCGCCGAAGAACTGAGCAAGGCACACAGACTCTACGACCCCCGACGCGGCAAAGCGCATGTGAGCAGAGACGCCGTGTTCGAAGAAGAAAATAAATGGGATTGGCGAGACGATAACGGAGAGCCTCAACAGAACTCGGTGGAGTTTATACTCGAAGAGGAAGAGGCGATCGAGCAAGAAGAATGAGAGAATTTCTTCCAAGGACTAGCAACGCCTAGTTCGCCTGGAACCAGCACGACTGGAACCAGCTCACCGCCAGGCTCGCCTAACCTAGGATCAGGAATGAGCACCCCGATCCCAATGAGAGCTAGTTCGGGAGGAACAAGCTCATGAGACTCGTCGATCAAGGACGGACCAAGAGGGTTCCGTACCCTGTCTGACGTCTACGAAGAAGTGTGGGAGCTTGACTTGAGCCCGGAGGAGCTCCTATTGGTTAGTGAAGAGGAACCAACCAACTATCGTGAGGCAGCCACCGAGAAGGAATGGCAGAAAGCGATGGACAGAGAGCTAGAGTCAATTGAGAAGAATCAAACATGGGAGCTAGTCGACCTTCCGAAAGGTCACAAGTCTATTGGTCTGAAGTGGGTTTATAAGCTCAAGAAAGACTCAGAAGGAAACATCCTCAAGTACAAGGCCAGACTGGTCGCAAAGGGCTACGTGCAGAAGCAGGGAGTAGACTTCGAGGAAGTTTTCGCTCCAGTAGCCAGACTAGACACGGTCAGGCTGATTCTAGCCCTCGCAGCTCACCGAGGCTGGAAAATCCATCACCTGGATGTCAAATCAGCGTTTCTGAACGGTGAACTGGAAGAAGAAGTCTACGTTGCTCAGCCGGAAGGCTTCGTCGAAAAGACCGCCGAGCACAAAGTGTACAAGCTGTCAAAAGCTCTTTATGGATTCCGACAGGCACCACGTGCATGGAACACTCGACTCGACAGGAGTATGAAGAGTCTTGGTTTCAAGAAGTGCTCCCAGGAGCAAGCAGTCTACACGAGGAATAATCGAGGCGAGGCCCTCATCGTCGGTGTGTTCGTCGACGACCTGATCGTGACTGGATCCAGTGCAGAAAGCATTGATGGATTCAAGAAGCAAATGATGAAGGAGTTCGAGATGAGCGACATCTGACTGCTCTCGTACTACCTCGGCATCGAGGTCGATCAGAAGCAGGAATGCGTCACGCTAAGGCAGACGGCCTACGCAAAGAAGATTCTGAAGCAATTCAAGATGGCGGATTGCAATCCGAGCAAGTATCCGATGGAGGCAAAGTTGAAGCTCGGGAAAGACGCAGAAGGAACCCCGGTGGATCCCACGGAGTACAGACGTGTCGTCGGGTGTCTCAGGTATCTAACACATACCCGACCGGACATCTCATATGCAGTTGGCATAGTGAGTCGTCACATGGAGAGTCCTACCGCTTTACACCAGCAGGCTGTGAAGCACATCCTTCGTTACGTGAAGGGAACGAGGAGCTATGGGATCCAATACGGAAGAGGAAGTAAAGTTGAAGAGCTGGTCGGTTTTACCGACAGTGATCTAGCCGGTGATGTCGATGACAGGAAAAGTACCGGAGGGATGACATTTTATCTCAACGGGAATCTGATCACCTGGCAGTCTCAAAAGCAGAAAATTGTGGCTTTATCATCTTGCGAAGCAGAGTTTATGGCAACGACCGCAGCGGCGTGTCAAGCATTATGGCTCAGAAATTTATTGAGCGAAGTCACCGGAGCCGAGCAGAAGCCAGTGACTATCTACGTCGACAACAAGTCCGCGATCGCACTGATGAAAAATCCAGTGTTTCATGGACGGAGCAAGCATATCGACACTCGCTTTCACTTCATTCGCGAGTGTGTAGAGAGCCGGGAGATCATCGTTGAATTTGTCACCACCAGAGAGCAACGAGCTGACATTCTCACCAAAGCTCTAGCAAGAGTCAAGTTCTCCGAGATGCGAGAACTTCTCGGCATGAAAAACCTCAACCCACGTCAAGCTTACGGGGGAGAATGTGAAGTAAGCATTGACATAGGCTAATCCACTTGCTCTGCAAGCTGGTTTTGATTTTAATATTTTAATAATTTTTTATAGCTATGCTTAGCTAATGGCTGACGTACTTTTATTACTTGATAGAAGGCTTGATTTGTAATTTCATATGTTATGTATTGCCTATATAAAGGGAGTGTTTAAGAACTTATCTCTCCCACTTGTAGTTCAATGTGTCTCTACTAAATCAAAGAGAGCTCATTCACCAATATCTCATTCTTTTTATTTTTGCCAATTATTTTATTCCTTAAAGTAAGAGTGGTGTAGTGTGTAAGGTGTGACATTTCACAAGGCTATTGTCGTTTTGCATTCTTAGTGCTATTTTGGCAAAAGTCATTTGTTTGGAACCTACAATTTGTACCAAAAAAGTATGATTTCATACATTAATTGTAGGATAGGCTTGTTCGTCGCTCACAATTCATTGGTATTATCATTATGTAATTTAATACTTAAGTCTATACCGACTCCACCGGAACGCCAAAACAAAATGGCGTGAGGGTGGAGTCCACCCGAACTCTATAACCCACTCCAAAATAGAGTGGGGTGCACTAGTTTGAACAATATCGCGTTATAAATGGAGCGACATTATTCACTACTCTATTTATTTATCTATTTATTTATAGGATTAACGACGGTAATAATAGCTAAAGTTTGGTAAAAAAAACTTATCGTTTACCCAAAGTTTACAAGTGGTGGCAAAAATACCCAAAGCCGCATTTGGGGAGTTGACCACTCCATTCTCGTAACGCCGTTAACTTACTCTTTAACTCTTGCCACGTGGACAAATCTGTTTTGTTAAGGGTAATCATTAAGGGTTCACTTCGTTGTATTAAATAATATTAATTCGTTGTGTTATCGTAAACGAGGCTGATGTGGGCTCGTCCACGTGGCAAAAATTGTTATGTCAGCAACCCACATTTGTCCACGTGGCCAAAGTTAACTGGTAAGTTAACGGCGTTACGAGAATGGAGTGCTCGATTCCCCAAATGCGACTTTGGGTATTTTGCCACCACTTTTAAACTTTGAGTACACGAGGGGTTCTTTGACCAAACTTTGAATATTTTTACCATCATTAACCCTTTATTTATATTACAATTTAGTCCTTTTATAGTTTAATAGTTGCACAAAGTATTATGTGTCTTAAAATTCTTAGTATTAAACCCTTGAATTATATATATCAATCATTTTAATTGTTTAATTTATTTAAAATTTACGACCTTAAATAATTTAAAAGACCATAATATTAAAATACAACAATAATATTTGCACTAAGTAAAATATTAAAATGTATTGGTCGATTAGTTGGAGGAATATGATAATTGTAATGCATTATTGTGGTTTGTTTTGTATTTTATTTTATTTGTGCTGTAATTACTTTATTTTATATATATTTGTTTTAGTTTATATGTTTATATTTTTAATTATTATATGGAGTAATTTTTTATTATTAAGATAATGATTAAGTAGTATAAATGAGAAATATTAAATTAATATAAGGGTGTGAAGGTAAATAATAAAAACTTGAATATAATAAAGAAAATAGAGTTCCGGTGGAGATGGGGTAATGTATGATTTTTTGGGACTATCTAGTATCCGGATAGTCAAAAATCACAATCTGTATCCGGATACTTTTTTTTTTTCGAAAAACTTAATTTAGTATCCGAATCTGGTTTTAAGATATGGATTCGGATTTTTATCCGGATCCTGTTTTTTAATATATATAAAAAAGATAAAACGTACATTGTCTCAACCACTAAAATACCGTACATATCTTGCCATTGTCTCAATAACCAAAAAACCGTACATCTCATTGTCTCAACCACCAAAAAATCGTGCTACCCTAAATTATTAAAGAAAAAAATAATTAATTATAAAATTGGATCATACAACCGGATATCCGGATTTTTGACAAGTACTATCCGGTATTCGAGTTCAGTTTTAATCCGGATACAAATTCATATTTTAAAATCGGATACGGATTCAGATTTGGATTTTAACGCAGATTCCGAATTTTATTTACACAACTATGTGACATTTACGATAAAATGACGTAGAAAATAGTGTCATCGGGTAGAGTTCGTCTTAGCTGCAAAAGTAGTTATGATACATGACATGCGCTTATATAATTAATACATGTTATTTTTTAGTACTTCAGTTATTTAGCGGCAAAAGTAGTTACGATATGACATTTGTTTACATGATTAATACTCAGTTATGGTATGCATGCATACATGTCTCATTTCATCATGTGGCTTCTTATAATGAATTGCTCCCTAAGCTTATTTTCTTATGCATAAATTGGTATACTTCCTTCGATTAATATATTAGTGTATATAATATATATATGCGAACATGAAAATATATTATATAAAGAGACTTTTGGGAGTGTTGAAAACGACCATGCAAAGGGACATAAAGATTGGTGATTCAGTGCCTAACTTCAGGTGCAATACTGTCGTCACTAATACTATTACTTACTTTAATGGCGAGATGGTGATTTGAATTGTGACTCGCCTTCTCCCCAAAGAAACCCCACATACATATACCAAACTTTTTAAGTAAATACAAGACCTAACCTTTTTGTAATTGTGCCTTTTCTGATTCTTCATATTTTGAGTAAATTGGCCATATTTTATTATTATGAACAAAATTAACTATGGCCAATTAGACAGGAACAAGCTATTTGTACCTTAAACAAATAAAAAAAAAAGTTATCTATATGAGGCGGGCAGAGCCAGGTGCGCACTAAGTGTGCCGTGTGCACGGGCTGCATATGAAATATATTTGAAAATAATAATAATAATGTCTTTGTAGTAGAAACAACAAGTGACTTATTTGTGCACTTAAGAACTAAATCGGTATCAAATGACATGTAGCAAAGTGGCCGTAGTTCGAGTCTTCTCGACAATGTTTTTATTAATTGTTTTTTTAATTTAAATGATTTATCATGTATTTCTTCTATTTTTATAGTTTTGTGCTTAATGTGATATTTTTTAGGGATAATAGCGGCATAAGTCCTCAACCTTTACTCAACTGGGGCGGCATAACCCCAACCCCATTTAATAGCGGTATAAGTACCAAAAGATGATTTCCGTCCATATTTGACTAACGGAAGTAGTCAACGTTTGCATGGTTAGCTTCTCATCAACATGGACGCCACGTAATCCGACATGTCACCATACACGTCATCCTCGCGTCATCAAATTTAATGCAATCGCCATTAATTTTGCATTAAATTTGATGACGCGAGGATGACATGTATGGTGACATGTCGGATTACGTGGCGTCCACGTTGACGAGAAGCTGACCACGCAAATGTTGACTACTTTCGTTAGTCAAATATGGACGGAAATCATCTTTTGGTACTTATACCGCTATTAAATGAGGTTGAGGCTATGCCGCCCCAATTGAGTAAAGGTTGAGGACTTATGCCGCTATTATCCCTATTTTTTATTCGTCTTTCACCGAGAACTATGGCTTCGCGACTTAAAAGGAAAAAGCGTAGAGCTGGATTATAAAAGGTTCAAAATAGCTTATAATTAATTGATCTAATATTGCTATTTTGGCTTGAATATAGTTGTGGTGGCTGTTAGTTGATTAATCATTAAAGTAGCGTTCAAACAAGAGCGAGCAATCAACCCCGGCCGGGAATTAGCATTTAATTTAATATAATTAATTGATCTAATATTGCTATTTTTGTTTTGTTAAAGAGACATTCGTTGATTAGACAGAAAAATCAATTTTCGTTATTTACATTCTTTCGTAATTAAATGTTTACAAGATATCACTTCTAGAGCTCCAAAGAAAGGGGATAGTACACATACACATAATATAATATATACACACATATATATATAATATCCTCTCCAAGTAATTCTATGTCATGATTGCACGTGAGATAGGACGTACAATTATTAATCGCACTGCCTAGAGCGTTCGAAACTTTTTATGCATACATGATATATATATATATATAATTATATATATACATATATATATATCTTAAGCTATATTTGGGTTTGCTTGATAAGCTAATTAATTACCCATATATGATATACAACTTACGTTAACTGTTAAGAAGTATGCATGTGCGTGTGTTCCAAGCTAGCTACATTTATATTCAAATATGTAATTTAGAAACATTATAAAGATCTGTACGTATAAGCTCAAACTACTCTTCAAACTACTCTTCTTAACTTAATCCATTTGGACAAGAAAGCATGAATTGGTCATGCATGCTGGAATATGAATTATTTAGACCCCAGAAATATCTTATATATATATATATATATATATGTATGGACATGTAAATATTTGCAGTACAGGTTATAAAGCATTAACTATTTCCCCACTTATGATTGATCTTACCCTTAAAGTCAAGATTAGATAAGGCATCAAACATGGTGTCATCATGCATGATTCCTTTGCATCTCCACTATATATTATATTATATATCTATTTTTTCTTTATTAATTAAAATAGGGATATTTGCACCAAAAATACCTAAATATTACAAAAAGTATGACTTAAACTCCTATTTTTTTAATGGCACAAATTTTCATTGATTTTTTTTTTTTTTTTGTAATTAACATTTCAGTTAACTCTTATTATGAAGTTCAACGCGACGATGTATGATTTGTCCGCTTCAAAGAGTTGACAAAGAGCGTAAAGTTCTCATATACTAGCGAAAACATGTTTAAGTGCAAAAACTAATGCATTGTAGATTACTCATGTCTTCACGTAGTCAAAAGGGACAATAACGTGGAAAAGTCCTATATCACCACATCGAACGTCACGGTGAAGAGTTAATGAAAACTTAATTACTTACACACTACGATTCTCACAGCAGTGAGAGTTTTTACCACCAAAATTAAATTAAAAAATATGTCTTTGGGAATATGTAGGTGTTTTTGCTGCAAATATTCCCTTTCAAATAAAAAGATTCTTATCGATAACTTAGTTGGGAAAACATGTACCACTCTTATCTGGCAATAATTTAGTCAAGTGGCCACTCAAGATGGCGTCTCATGGCATAGTACAATCAACCATCACCTAGTTAAAACAGAACCGAAAAAATAAATTAGACAAATAATTCTTCAAATTAGATCGGTAGGTAAAATAAAAATAATAAAGCGTGACATGAAATTAATACTTCCAAATTAATAGATCAGGGATCACACGAGATATCAAGCATATAAATTAAACAAATTAATGATCCAAATATGTAACATATAAAGATAAGATAATTTCCAAACAATATACACTATGAATAGTAGCATGACCATATAATATCATACTCATGCACTTGAGATCGGTGCTCCTCTTTTGATGCTCTCCATCTTGGTGGTTTCATACACAGGCAGACCATTGGCATAGCGACCTATATCATAGTTTTGCAGCTCGAACAGATCCGAGCTCGAATCACTATCCGCGCCATCGTCCCGCTCATCGTCGAACCTTCTGAACTCTTGTTCCGACAATGCAACATTTACCGGGTTCTTGCTCTCTTTGAGGGCCTCTCTCGCCATTTCTCCGACGTGATGAGCTTCACTTGCATTAGGTTTAACAGCTTGAGTCCCGTTAACACTACTACTACAAGAAGTATTAGTAGTAATGGTTGTAATGGTGATGCTATTGTTGATTTGTTTGGTTGCTAGGTTTTTGAATTCCTTGTAGCTCTTGGTCGGAGTTTGTGCATATGCCGGTGGAGTCCGGAAGCCGGAGCTTGAAGAAGACTTAGAATCGGCGATGCTCGAGCTCGGAAAGTAGCTGATGCTGCTCCGGCGCTTTCTCCGGCCACCTGAGCTTTCCCCGAGGGAATCATCGTCTTTCATGGACGATGGCTTTGACTTCTTCTTCTTCGCGGACGACTGGCTGAAGAGTGAGTTCAGGAAGCTGGCAAGTCGCCCTCCGGGTGAGCTTGGCTGCTTGCTGTGCTTCTTTTCCTTCCCGACGAGGTTGATGTCGGCGTTGACCACCTGACTAGGGTTGAGGACGTGCCTGATAGGCATGTCGAGGCTGATCCGTCGGCCTCTGAAGCCTCTTCCGTTTTCGTCTTTCATGATGAACGATGAGCCGTTTTGGCCGCCCGAGGCGTCGACAGCGTTGTAGCCAGAGAAGTACCGAGCGGCCTCGAACACGTCGAGCTCGTCAGAGTCGTTACGACGGTGGAACGGCTTCTTGAGGAGCCTGTCGGCATGATCTTGGGGGATTCCAGTGACTGACATGGCTGTTTAGTTCGTTTGATGAAGTGATCTCTCTCTCTCTTCTTTCTTTCAGTTTCAGGTGTACGTACGTGTGTTTATTGTGATAGTAGTTTGAATGAAAGATATGTGAACAAGTGGTAATGAAGGGATGGCTATTTATTATTGGGCTAAGCAAGGAGAAAAATGATGCTTTTTTGGGATAATTAATTAAGAGTTTAACGGGGTTTTGAAATGATTGAAGGTGATGAGGGAAGGCCCATCTATAATTATAATTATTATAGTTTTATCCCTCCTCTTTCTGTAAAATATATTATGTATGTGCTGAGTGTGCTAAATATGTTTTTAGATAATCTTTTTTGAGTTTTTGGCAGAAACCCACATGGTGTTAAATTTTGCTTCTTATTATTACGCCACGAATAAGAGAGAAAAAGTAATGGGGTGGTATTTTTATATTTTTATTTCATATATGATTATATATATATATATATATGTATTATTTTATACATATATTTTGTTCTTCTCAAGCTGTGAAAAAAGAGAGGTGTTTGTTGATTGTGGTGGGGGCAAAAGTGGTGTTTCCTACCTGGGATTTTAGCCTTTTAATTGATTGGAATTTAACACTCAAGTAGGTGTTTGGTGTGAAAAAAATTAACCATTATTTATTTACTAGTATATCCCCACATTATAATCTCCTTAATTTAGTGAAATTGAAAGTCAGTCCTTAACTTAGCAAAAGCTAATTGTGATGTACCCAACAGTAATGCATTCATCACTTGCTTAGATTTACCATGGCCCAGTAATATCTGCCTGCCTCCTCCTCCTCGGTGGAGATAATTCCTTTCAATAACTTACAATTATTATCCTATATCTATATTTATCTTTACCACTAATATATAAAAGTTGGTAAGAATAAATCATGCATGTTTTGTGCTTTTGACAATAATAAGTTTCGACTTAAATCTCAAATTCAAAAAAAGAGAAATGGTAAATACCAAAATGACACCATGTACGTATAATATGATTTGTTCATAAGGTAAAAAGTACATTTAATACTTGGCGTTTGCGAATCTAAATCTGTTATAATTTGAATAAGAGTTCTTGATTCCTCACTAAATCTCGCATCAAATAACATAACGTTTCCGTGTAAATTAAATTTCAGACTCAGTATACATAACCACTCAGATTTATACATTATATATGCATATGTATATATATATATATATATATATATATATTTGCATATGCAACGTTTTAAAATAAGCAAGCATGTGCAAGTAGCTGAAGAGTTGAGAGTTGAGTGGACCGAAATGAATTTCAATGACAGCACGAATTACTATATATTTATTTAAATTTACACTTTACCCTTTTCGAGTGTGATACATACATGCATGCATTCCAAAGAATGAATTAATTTCGGGAATCTCTAAACAAAGTACTAAGTAATTCCAAATCCCACCATAAAATAATTGAGAAGCGACCACTTTGAAGCTCAAAGAATAGACACATATCAACAAAGCTTTATCTCTCTTTTCTTTTGGATAAAGAGGCAGTCAATGAAAGAAGAATCTCCATTCCTTGTTGTCGGGGGGCTGTGTGATCGTCTCCATTTTTGAACGTGTGGCCTTGCATGTCACACGTGCATAGAGCTCTAGCTTAACCCTAGCATATATAGTGTGACATGCATAGAATACTAGCTTAACCTTAGACAAGCATTACTATGATAAAGCGATAAATTATGTCAAGCATGGGGACGGTTCCGTTATACGTTATATAGTGATAAATGATATTGTATAATCGAGGCAGTGCTAAGCCTCTTATATTATGAATTCTAACTTAAAAAAAAAAAAAACAACAACTTTAACGTGTTATGTTTTTCTTTTCTTTTATTCCAACCACACACAAATTTTTATTATGTTGTATTGGAAATATTACCTATGAAGATAATGATTTAATAAATTAAAATTAATGCGCAGAGAGAATAGGAATGGGGAAAAGAGTCCCACATAGATTAAAACACAAAGATAGAAGCAAAATTAGGATACAAATTGAGAGGAGGGGTAAAAAAAAAAAAGTTTTTTTAGAAGTTTGCAGGCACCGTCCTCTTTGAGCTCAACATATTGATCCGTAGATTTTGAATGAACTATATTTCGGGGGGAAAAAAAGTTAATCATGTTGGCAGCCGAACCATCTCCACGAACTTTGAATGAGAAAGAAAGAGTTAAAGAGTCAAATTGATCATGAACTTAAGAAAGCACTCAAGGACAAAAAGGGATGAGGAGCGAAGTTCGATCGACTAACATCGTTTATAAGCAACGAAACAAAACGGTGATCAAGGAAATGAGAGCTCCAACAACATACATGGTTCAACGGTGTTAGTTAATTGGTAAATGATGGGTGTCAGATTGAATTTTAATTGATTTATCTTAAATTGTTTTGCATGGAGAATGGATAAATTTGAACTGTTATTTATTCTTAATTTTTCATGATTTTTTTTTTTGAAATAAAAAATATTTTTTTTTTTCATGATTATTGTTTGTTGGTTTGCTAAGATTAAATATGAATTATAGAGTAATATTGTTTCTATTATTTTATCGATTATGCATGACTTTATTGCAAATTTGTAGGTACAAATTAAAGCTATTCCGAATAAACTACTAGTAGAATACTAATAGAATACATGTAATCATAGCATTAATCCTTGATTGTTTTATATTTGGGAAAAATTCCTTGAATGTTACATAGAATATATGTAATCATAGCATCATAGCAAAAATTCCAGAAAGATCCATTATCAAATTCCTTCCCATTATCACATTGGATGTTCTTGATATTACGTTCAAACTGAGTGTGGATAAAAGTACGAAAAGAAAGAAATTTGTCAAAGACTTGAGAGTTTTTAGCTAAAGGAAATGTCCATAGAAAATTAGTGTAATCATCCAACAAGAGAAGATAATAACGATGCCCCGGAGAGCTCCAAATCGGAGATGTCCATAAATCACAATGGATAATATCAAATGGCATAGAAGTAGAAGAAGTCGAAGCAACAAAAGGCAATTTAACAGGTTTTCCAAGCGGACAAGAGTGACAAAGATTAGAACTACGAGTTTGATTACACTCGATAAATTTATTTCTCCTAAGAGAGTCGAAAACAGATGCTCCCGGATGACCCAAACGCTCATGCCATAATGATGGCGCTAAAACAGTAAACATGGATGGCGAGGTTGTTCGATTTGTGGTGGAGGTGGTGAGAGGGTATCAAACGCGTCCCCGTCCGGAAATCCTTTACAGAAAAACCAAATGGATCAAATTCAACAGAAACATAGTTATCTGTTGTGAATTTCCTAACAGAGACTAAATTTTTAATAAGAAGAGGAGCATGAAGGACATTTTTTAAAGATAAGGGTGGATTTGGGGGAGATAATTGGGTGTGACCATAACCACGAATTGGAATTGAATGACCATTTCCGACAATTATACCACGATTATTGCTCAAATTAAAATAAGACGAGAGTTCACCTTGGTTGGAGGTGTAAGGCCAAGAGTGTACATTGCTTGCTCAATGTCCGTAGGAGATGGATGGGCTGTTGCAGAAAAAGCTTGTTGAGGTCAAGGTCCTAAAACACCAGGCTGATGGTGGCGTTTTGGAGCATAAGGTCGTGCCCAAGAAGAGGTTGGAAAATGGCATGGAGGAGTAGCCCAAGGCATCCACTGCCAAGGCCACTGAGCACTGGGCCACTGCTGTTGGGTGGGCTGTTGTTGTTTGAACTTTTGGATCCCGCCGACGTTGCGATTTCCGTGGCCACCACCGCGGCCACTATTGCCGCTCCTACCACCATTGCGCCCACCACCACGATTGTGGCCATTATTAAAGCGGCACGAGCCTTTCCGTCCACCATTAGTGTACCGATTTTGGGAGAAGTTTTCAGCCACAGTGGGAATTTTGCTGGTCCCACGAGCTACCATAGCAGCACCGGACCCCAGAGCTCGCTTAGCGAGGCCCGCCTCTTCAAGAGTGAGCATGGACCGAGCTTTGTAAAACTTGGGAAGGGGGTTGCTTTGACGAATGAGCTTTCAAACTCCATAATAGGCGTCGCTGAGGCCTGCCACTAGTTGAAGAACAAGTCGGTCGTTGGATATTGGGGCTCCGACATTTTTGAGTTGGTCCGACAAGACTTTGAGTCGTTGACAATACGCAGAGACATTGGAAAAATCCTCCATGTTTGTGTGAGAGAACTCTTGTTCGAGAGTTACGGCACGGGAATTTTTGTTGTCTTGGAATATATTGCGCAACCGATCCCAAGCTTCCAATGCCGTGGAATCGGGTTCAAGAATTGTATGCAAGAGGTCGTTTGAAATGGTAGCATAAATCCATTGAAAGATTGTGGAATAAAGGGTTGACCGTAGTTCCTTTTGTGCATTGGTGGTAGGCTCTTTTGTTTTTCTAGACTCCGGTGGAACTATATGGTCGATGACCCGGTGAGATCGAGCGTGAATTTTGAAGAGTTCCGCCCACGATGCATATTGAACGTTCTCCATTTCGAGGGTGATAGGGATATGGTTCTTGATGTTGGAAACAGCAAGAGCCGGATGAAATTGAGATTTGGAGTCAGACATGGTGGATGAATGAAATGTGAGATTTGGGCGCTGTGGAAAGAGGAAAAAAATTGTGCCCTGCTCTGATACCATGAAAGATGTTTGAAATAATTGCCTTGCCTTTCATTCAATCTCGTACAAAGTATATATAATGTTAGCATCACGAGAATCCCTGAGATTGAGCAATTTCTATGCTAAGAATGTGGCAATCATATATACACTTGCCAAATATAAAACAATCAAGGATTAATGCTATGATTACATATATTCTATTAACTACTTTAGACTTGCTAGTACTTGTTAAAAAACTATAGAAATAGTATGAAATGCCCATTTTGTGTAAAATGCTTAAGAAAAATGCCCATGTGTGAGAGTAAAAAATACACACGGTGGGCATTTTTCTTAAACCTTTGACACAAAATAGGCATTTTTTAAAATAATCCAAAAAACTATAGGTGACACTCAAATTTAATGTTTGTCTTAGAATTGCAATATATATAAAACTAAAAATTAGTCTCAAAAGCACCATCACGAGACAAAATAAACAATCTCAAATGTTATTATATCGAAAATTGAAAATTTGTATCGAAAGCTCTACATCAAAGACATACATCAAAGACAAACCTAGCAATGGAGCAATGACTAAACATCAATCCCAGAACCATTTTAAAACGTAACCGCCAATCTTAAAAAAGTTAATTAACTAGTTATAAAATAACGAGAGTTGTGAATTTCTATTATGTAAGTTTTGGTGTAAGAAAAATATACCATTTTAGTGTATGAAAGACTGGCCACGAGTGTTAAAAAAAAGCTTATTAATGACTAAATAACGAGATTTATGAATCTCTATTACGTATGTTTTGGTGTAAGAAAGAAATACACCACTTTGATAATTTAACGGTCAAGCAGTTGGAGTTGGTGTAAGTATATCCACAGGATAAGGAAACAATCACTGATCAGTTTGTATTGATGATGATACCGATAGTTGCATTTTGATCCCAGTATTGTCAATTTTTTCTGCTTTTTTATTGTATAAAAAGTGGACCAAGAATACAACAACTTTCCTTTTCCACCATTAAAGCCACAAAGTCTAATGAAGATCAGAAGAGATCGATCAATATCATCACTCAAATACTCAATTTTTCATTGCGGTCACCATCAACTAGATCTCTAACACCAAAACTCGCAGTTACTTCTCAACTTTGCCAAAAGAAGATTAAAAAAATGCATGAAAATATTTGTGGAAGAACACATGATATTCAATTCAACTTTCAAGTACACATGGACCATTAATCTTGACAAAAATGAAAACCCACGGCCACACGTAGCGAGGCTTGGAAGTAGTGTCTGCATGTTTGTGCGATAATATTGGTGGCTCGGAAACGTTCAACTTAGCCATCAATATGCCGAGGGACTCTGAGAAAGGAGAAGATAACTCCAAAAGCATTTTTAATGGATCACTAGGGGCTCTCGTATCGTACATCTGGTAATTCAAATTTCAGGGCCTACATGGAGCCAAGTACAAATTTCATTGGAAGATATCGTCCACATGAAGGGGAAAAAAATTGGCCCGTTAGGCAAAGTGTTAGGGTCAGATTGCTATGCCGTGACACTCTTGTCGCCACTTGCACCATGCCTTCAAAGTTTGCGTCTTATATACCCTATATTCATGTGTTATGTGTACATTATATAATCATAATAATAATAATAATAATAATAATAATAATAATAATAATAATAATAATAATAATAATAATAATAATAATGTATGTGTGAGTAGAGATATATATATATATATGTTTAGTTGCTTTCTTTGAATTTGCACCATTTGTTTGAAAAGTTACCTCTCATGGACGTGGTATTCCCATTAGTCCCATCTATTGCCCAATGTTTAATTCGGTCTCTTGCGCTAGCTTTTTAGCTTTAGATCTTCTATGTTTCGAGTTCAGACAATTGACAAATATTATCAGAAGTTCTTTGTCTCTGTCGACTATAACCAACTTGGAGTTTCTATTTGGACAAGGGATTTTTGATAATTTGGTTAGTTTGAAAACTAAGAGTTGCTTATGCTTATGCTCTTGTTTTTGTTAATCTAATTATGATACTAACAATGGCCAATGGGTTATGCCCATGTAGTCACAAATCGTACGTAATTAAGAACACATTCAACTAAGTGCTTGATTCACTATCTTTAAGGTAGCAATGACCCAATTAAGTGATAATGATGAACGTTGAAAAGAAACACATGCATGCATATAAATATATCAAGTATATCACATAAAGTAGAGATCAACATTAAACTTGAGTTCAATGCAAGGAATACTTCAACTTTAATGGGAATGAAATTACTTCCAATCAACTTCATCCGGTTGCTCAAATAATTAAGTGACTCATATGTGCCCACTAAAACATGAGTTTAACCCCATAATCTAGCTTTTTTATGTGTTGAAAGATAAATAGTATCGATTCACTAAATTCCTTGAATTACAAGTAAGGCCTATTTGCGGGGTTGTGAGTATCGGCCTGAGACATCCACATGAAACCCTCTCAAACTTGTCTACCCATCTGAGATCTCGCCATGATTGCTTCAGAGCAGGTCCAGGCGAACAGCGAAACGGGGAGGAGAAAATGTCCGTGTAGACACGATAGGAGATTCCTAAGATTAGACAAAGCTCACTAACTGCTCAAGCTGCAAGCATTTCTCATCGAGAACGATTGGCTGACGATAATCCCGCTCATGTCACTCCACTATTCATGTCATAATTTCCGTGTGATGTAAATCCTTGCATGTCCTACTGAATCCCACGCCACGAAGTCTCTCAGTCGGGCCTTGAAAAAAAGAAGAAGATGGGTTTTGATCAAAAAGAACAAAGATAATAGAGAGAGGTGTCCGATTTTGTAGGAATTCAGATCACCGAGCTACCATTCTATTCGAGCAAGGAATAGCCACACTACACCTCCTCCCCGTCTAAGTTTAATCACTCTCAAAACATTCTCTTTTCTTGTTTTGAGATTCGAATCATCTTATTTACTTTTGCTCGTCTCTGATAATTTCGCTCCGATGCATATTCTCCTTGCTCTTTACTAAATACATTTTCAATTATCACGATGTACATGTCCGCACTTGATTTGTATTCTTAATATATATAGCTCAAATCAAATTACATACAAAAAGTTTTAACAAAATGCTTACCCTAAAAAATAAAAATAATAACCATGTCCTAACAACTAGATGTATTCGAAACAAAAATAATCCGCCATCTCCGATTTATACACCCAAATAAATGCCTAAAATAAATTTTCATAAGGTAAGTGTAATGGATATTAATCGTAGTAAGTCTAATTATCAATAAACAGAGTAAAAACATAAGCGGGACAAAGTAAGTAAAATGATTAGAGCATAAATCGAAAGAGCAAAGGGTATTTTTGTTAATTATATCCCGAAATAAGATGTAGTGAGAGATTCCAATTATAGGGCAATCTCTCGGTGGACCCAAGCATCTTGTATTGAGACAGTATGGGACACACCACATCCCCAAAATTGTCTCCAAATGGCAGCCGAGTGTTGCTGGTTGGTGCATGCAATCTTAAACGTTAGACTAAACTCAACCATTGTGTTAAGGTTTCAAAGAACTAATTTAATTAGCTTAGAGAAGGGAAAGCTACCCCAACGTAGTGGATGAGATAAGATAAGAATAAAAATTGGATATATGCTTTGATCCTTTGTGAAGGTTCATCGAATTCAGCTCCGAAACATTGATATCACAGGAGATCAGAAGTACAAAACACAAAACAATAAAGGAAATGAGAATGGTTCTTTTATTTGCTTATTGGTATTAATATATAAGGCTATTAGAGGCAAAAGTACCCAAGGCATTTAGAAATAGAGCAGGAGAGAGTCATTCACTTTTTCGTTACTTTTTTTTTTTAATATTTTCACCAAATATGACGTTAACGGCAAATAAAACAAGTAAATTCAAAACGATCAAATTCACAAACATAAAAATAAAAAATAGAATCTCTGGATGTAAACACATATTTTGAAAATTTGAACATCAACAATACAATTCTAATTTTTCTTCTCATTTTCCCTCTCGAATTCTCAACTCATCTTTTCTATAGCATTGCAATTTGTATTGTTGACGCATCAATGACAGAGATAGTAAATACCAAAAAAAAAAAAGATATAATGTTTACCGAACCGTCAAATATATAAATTTAAATACTTTTGCCATAGTTTTTTAAATTAACTATATACCATTTTATTTTTATCAATTTGAGAACTTTTATCGTTAATAACCCTAATCTATATAATGATTGAGGTTAGCTTACATCCACATCTAAAATAAAACCACAAATGACTCAAATTTCCGAGACAAGGTCACTGCTCTGTTGGCGTGGCAAGTTTAGATACACACATAGTGTGCTCTCTCTCATCTCCAAAGCAAACAAATATAAATTATATATTTTTATGAATATATGTATAAAGTCATACTCATATCCCCTGGAAAGGGCTATAACTTTTGCATGTTTCCATAGCATACAAATATATATATATATATATATATATATATAAATATTATCTTATGTGGCTGAAACCCTTGAATTTATAAATATGTATCATTCTACCCTCTATACTTTTACTTGTCATTTGCCCCTTGAGCTTATCGTTTTTATCCAATTTTCTTTCGATCTTAAATTTGTATCAAATTCCCTCCTCTCTAGCATATAGGGTAAATAAGTGGCGGAGCAGTGGTGCTTAATATAAAAAAAATTAAAAAAAATTCAAGCATACAGTTACAGCGACAACTAGGGCGAGGATCGAGTCGCAGCGAGAGCGAGAACCGACGGCGAAGGGCGAGGACCGAGTCATAGCGACAACGAGAATCGACGGCGAGGGCGAGAACCGAGTCGCAGCGTCGACGAGAACCGACGACGATGACCGAGTCGTAGCGACGGCGAGACCGAGAAACGAGTCGGAGCGACGAAGAGAGCGAGAACCAACGGGGAGGACGATAACTGACGGGGGCGAGAATAAACGGCTACCCGAGAATCAACGGCGGGACTAGAGTGAAGAAATTTGAAAACCGATAAATAAGATCATAATTCGTAATTAAAGAAAATGATTCTCCAAAATATGTTCTTAATATATATATATATATATAATTTTTGAAAACAAAATCCAGGTTGTGCCTATCATCCCACTGGAGTTTGAGTGGCTACGCCACTGGGGTAAATTAATATATGTTTCGAGCTTCATATGATTATAAAAAACAATTCTAAGCACATGAGAGTAATAATAGATTAAAGGGGTATAGAAATATTTAACTTTTTTAATTTTATTTTAGTTAGATGTAAATTTCCGAAAGATCGGTACTAATTAGTGGCCATGTTGTCTCGATCAAGATATATCACATTGGCAACAAGAGACACATCATAAGACAGTTTTGTTACTCATTAGGTGAAACATAATTTTGATTTGCTCTAAAGTGCTTCACAGAGTGTTCTTCTTGTGTCATGTTCCTTCTTTTCGATTCACATGGATGGCCGTGAATGAGAGGATAAACAATGAAAAAGCTTCTTTTTTTTTTGCATTAATTTTAGGGATAGGCTTGAATATTTGTGATATTTTTGGCTCACTCTTTTTAATAATTCTTTAATATTTCTATCTTTATCATTATTTCACTTTCTTATGTGGCTGTGGATGCTGGTCAATTAGACATGCTGTTTGTGGATAATAGTTGGATTAGACAGTGTAATGGGAATAACATGAGATAGCGACTTTGTTTCCGTTCGGTTACTTTATCTCTAGATATTTTGCTTAATTCGATGTAGATTTTGGACTTAATTATGCCATATTCAGGGTAATTAATTGCAGAAATACTAATTAAATCCTTTTTGAATAGGAACTATTTTATACCTGTTGTGTATTTGAGCTTTTTCTAGAATTTATGGTTCTGAACCATTATGATTAATATAATTAGGAAAATTCGCGGCGAATGTCCCCGATAATTTGGTCAACTAGGACGACATATTCCTAATCTCGAAAAACACAAACGTAAATCATCATAATTGCAAAATCAAATTTTTTTTCTTTTTATAAATAACTAGTGGACGGCACTGCGCTTCACGCGGTGACGATAAAATACGTACGTAAGTGATAGTTGTACATAATATATTATAAATTTTATTATTTGAATTGTTCAATTTTAAGTAATGTTATGGTTATTATTATTATTATTATTATTATTATTATTATTATTATTATTATTATTATATATGTATATATATATATTAGAAAGTGTTCAAAAATAATGGGCTTATTAGCAAAATACTCAATCCTGGTCAAATTATTTAAAAGAATACTCAAGGTTTGATATAATCCATATCATACTCATTTTAAAAATATTTTTCCAAAACTACCCCTACTCACTCAATCTCACTATCGTTTGCAATTTGGTTCCTCGGTCACTCTGCAATTGCTTCCCTCTCATCGCCGACGAGCTCTCTCGATTCCTTAGTGGCCGACGACCTTATCTCGACCCTAATTGACATGCTCTATTTCTCTGTCGAGCTCTCTCTCGCCATTGACGAGCTCTCGATGTTCATCTTTATCGAGCTCTGTCTCCTCCATGTTTGGTGTCGCCGTAGCTCGACGAACTCATCTCCGCCGCAGTCTCGAATCCTTTGCTGAAGCGCGAATCCTCTCCCTCACTCTCTGCAATAGCTTCCAGAGAAGAGCAAGTGGAGGCCGGTGAGTCGCGATTCGAAGTCGATTTCTCCTCGACGAAGAACCGTTTAAAGAGCATGGAGAAATTGATCGAAGGTAGAGGTGAGTATCTTCAATCGTTTATTCTTCTTCCGTTGCTTCAGTGATTCGGCAGAAACTGCATTCATTCATGAGAATCTAGTGTTCCTCACCATCAACCCTACCAAGCTCAAGAGAAATCGCCATTATCCAAGCTAGGACCTGCCGCTCGACAACCTTGGAGAAGCCTCTCAACAGCACCAAGCACAAGCGCGCCAAGCAGCTGCGCTTCCGCCTCGAGATTCCGGTCCTCGACGACTCCCTGGAATCTCGCGCCCAATTGGCTTCAGAGCTCTTCAAAGGCCTGCCCATCAAGCGGAAAGGCTCGCCGGTCAATGTCGCCGCCGTATGGCCCGACGTTGTGTACAGAAAAGCCGCACGCAAGGTGTTTGAAGCATTGCCTAAATGCCGGTCTAACTCACGGACTTGGTGTTGCTCGCTGAAAGCGAGGCACGAGCTTTGAACTTGGCCGAGGTTGCAGTTTTTATGGCTCCCAAGGCGTCTCAATTAGCTGCCATGAAAGGCATTTCAGACGGTTTTCACCAGAGGCGGTGGTGATCTTTAACCTGAGATGGGCGTTCGAGGAAGAGAGCGAGTGCAGGATCCTTCGAAGTGATATATTCCTTCATGGGGCTGGATGTGAAAGGGCTCTTCAGCGAGAGAAACGAAGTGGTGTTCAAGTGTGTGAGAGCCGGGGTTGTGAGTGGCGAAAAGTGGTCGGTATTTGTTGAAGAAGATGGGAAATTGAAGATGATTTTTGTGTTCAAGGCGAGGCCGGCGATCGCCGAGGTCGAGAACGTTTTGTATAATGTGATGGCAGTGAACTCGCTGGTCACTAAGTCCGTAAAGGCTTTAAAGGTTTTGGTGGTCAATGTAACCGGAAAGAATGAAGAATAATTCATATTGTTTTTTTTTTATCAATATAATTCATATTGTTGAATGTAAGTTTGTATGAACTCAAATTAATGGAGGAATGAATTGTTGTGTGGATATTCTATTTATTAGAAAATATGTACTAAATTATTATTTGAACAAATATATTGAATTTGTAACTCCAGTTACATAAGTGTAACTCCAGTTACGATAATGTAACTCCAGTTACGATATTGTAACTTCGGTTACGATAATGTAACTTCGGTTACAAAACTTTAATTCCAATTAAATTAGTGTAACCACATTTACATTAGTGTAACTCTAATGATTGTGGTCATATTATTACATAATTTTGGTCATATTATTACATAACCATATATGACTAGAATTACAAAAGTGTAATTCCTATTACAAAAGTGTAACACCGGTTACGCTTATGTAACTTGAGTTACAAATGTGTAACTTCAGTTACAAAAATTATTTTAATACTTCCAAATTAACTCCCAAAGCACTAAATTATTAGTTGAACAAATATATTGAAATTGTAACTCCAGTTACAAAAGTGTAACTCCAGTTACATAATGTAACTCCAGTTACGATAATGTAACTTCGGTTACAAAACTTTAATTCCAATTAAATTAGTGTAACCACGTTTACATTAGTGTAACTCTAATGATTGTGGTCATATTATTACATAATTGTGGTCATACTATTACATAACCATATATGACTAGAATTACGAAAGTGTAACTCCTATTACAAAAGTGTAACACCGGTTACGCTTATGTAACTTGAGTTACAAAAGTGTAACTTCAGTTACAAAAATTATTTTAATACTTCCAAATTAACTCCCAAAGCACTAAATTATTATTTGAACAAATATATTGAAATTGTAACTCCGGTTACAAAAGTGTAACTACAATTACATAAGTGTAACTTCAGTTACGATAATGTAACTTCTGTTACGATAATGTAACTTCGGTTACAAAAGTGTAATTCCAATTAAATTAGTGTAACCACATCTACCTAAGTGTAAGTCTAATGATTGTTGTCATAGTATTACATAATTGTGGTGATACTATTACATAATTGTATGTCACTATTTTTTGACAATATTTCAATTTAAATTCTTTTTTGTTACTCAAATTATGTGAAATTATTGCTACATACCTTTAGATGGAGACTGGATTAATATAATTATGTAACATAAGTGTAATTATATATGACTAGAATTACGAAATTGTAACTCCAATTACAAAAGTGTAACTCAAGTTACATAAGTGTAACTTCAGTTACAAAAGTGTAACTCCAGTTACATAAGTGTAACTCCAACTACATAAGTGTAACTTTAATTACAAAAGTGTAACTTCGGTTACAAAAATTGTTTTAATACTTCCAAATTAATTCCAATAAAGAAAAAGCACTAAATTATTATTTTTAGAAATATATTGAAATTTGACTCCATAATAAATACACTTTTAATATCGTTTTGTTTTACCACTAAAAGAGCGAAAACACATTGTTTCTCTGACTTACAGACTTGCACCGTTTCTTATGTAGAATCTCTTAATATGTAACATAAGTGTAATTATATATGAATAGAATTACAAAATTGTAACTCCGGTTACAAAAGTGTAACTCTAGTTACATACGTGTAACTTCAGTTACATAAGTGTTTCTCTAACGATAAAAGTTTAACTCTAGTTACGTTGTGTAACTCTTATTACATATATAATTATAAGTGTAATTACATATGTGAAATTACGGTAATGTAACTACAATTACATAATTGTACTAAAGTCACCCAAATGTAACTTTAGTTACATAAGTGTAACTCCAGTTACCCAAATGTAATTTTAGTAACTTTAGTTACATACGTGTAACTGTATTTACCCAAATGTAACTTTAGTTACATAAGTGTAACTCTTGTTACCCAAGTGTAGCTGTAGTTACCCAAATGTAACTTTAGTTACATAAGTGTAACTCTTGTTACCCAAGTGTAACTCTTGTTACCCAAGTGTAACTGTAGTTACCCAAATGTAACTTTAGTTACATAAATGTAACTGTAGTTACCCAAATGTATTTTTAGTAACTTTAGTTACATAAGTGTAACCGTACTTACTCAAATGTAACTTTAGTTACAAAGTGTAAATAATTACATACAAATAACTCAAGTTATAATATATAATAGCAATTGCATACGTTAAATTATGATTACATTAATGTAACTAAAATTATATAAATGTAAGAAAAGTTACATAAGTGCAACTATAACTACATAAATGTTAATAGAATAATATGTGTTAAGAGAATTATGCATGTAAAATGTAAATAAAGTTACATAAATGTAACTACAAATACAATTACATAAATGCGACAATTATATCTTTAAGTAAAGTTACATAATTGTAAAGAGAATTACACGAATGTTACTACAGTTCCGAAATTGTAGTGAGAATTACATAAGTGTAACTAAAATTAATAAACGTAACATTATAAGCCTAAACAAAATCTTTCAACATTCAATTTTTGAAACCATTCAAAACGGAGAATATAAACCAAGTATTCAACTCAATAATTACTAGTATATAATATAAGAATTGTGAAATGAGTATTTTTCTATCTTCCATAGCATTCTCAAGTGTGTGCTTCCAATTAAGCATTTATCCGAGCATTTTATGTGCACCATTTACAGTGTCTCACACGTTACATTTTGTCACGAACGAAAGCCCATAACCAGAAAGAACACTGACTACCACCACCTCGACCTCTGACTACCGTCGTCGAAGTCGCCGGCCAGGTCGTGATCGTCACCGTTGCTACTTCCTCAATCCATCACATAAGATCTCTTATTTCAAGCTTTGGATACTTGTCCCAAACAGTCTAGGCCCCAACTTCATCTCTTGCCACCTCTTTTCCCACTGCCAGCACCAGCAGCTCCATCGACGGCGTTTCCATTGTCAGCTACATCGCTGCCGCCGCCTCCTGCTGACGTGAGGCCGCGCAGCAACCTTTTTTTTGCCGAAAGGTCCCTTGAAATCGTGACTTGGAGCCAAACATCTACGGTTCGCCTCAGCTTTGCGACAACACGTCGCCGCCCTTCCTCGTCCGCCGTCGCCGATGCCGCCCAACTCGCCGGAGACTCCATGGCTGACCTGAGAGAAACAGCTCGTGTTGTTTTAGAATGAGAAGAGTGAAAAAGCTATGAAAATGGTATTTTTGTCTAAATAACATCAAATGAGTATTTCTTTAATTATGGTAAACTTTTGAGTATTTTTAAAAAAAGTTTCACATAACTTGAGTACTTTGCTAAAAAGCCCAAAAATAATAACATATTAAAAAAGAAAGGATTAATTGCGGCAATAATGCACAACTTTTGGTCAACAGGGATTTTAGGTCCCAAACCTTTCAAAGTGTGGGAAAAAATACACAACGTTTGTTGACTGTAAAATCCGTTGGTCCTTCTGTTACAGATGTTAAATTTTGTTGATGTTGCATCGATAAATTGCCAAATGGATGAACAACCAGTAATTATTTAATTTAAAATGGACTTCAATGAAAACTATTATTCAATTTAAAGTGTTAATTTAATTTTAATCATAATTAAAATCTGATTTAATTTATTCTTATTAATTAAATTATGTAATTAATATAGAAATTGACAGTACATTTGGCAGTTTAACGATGCCACATCAACAAAATTTAACATCTGTAACGGAAGGACCAACAGATTTTTACAGTCAACAAACGTTGTATATTTTTGCCTACACTTTGAAAGGTTGAGGACCTAAGACCCCTCTTGATCAAAAGTTGTGCTTATTGCCGCAATTAACTCAAAAATAAAAGAGTTCACTCCGTTTAAATAAGAAACCATTGTTCAACATGTAAAACTCTGCATTACTAATTAAAAAAAAGGTCAAAACTACAAAAAGAAAAACTTTACTGTTTATAAGATTTTTTTAAAATTAAATATTATTAAGCTAATCTAAATAGAAATCAATAATAATAAAAAACGACGATATTTCAAATAAAGAATTCTTATTTCACTTTAACTCCCATTTTTACTAAAGAGACATAACTAAACAATTATTTAAATTTTGTGTTTTAAAATATTTATTTTCTTATTTGATATTAGCTTTTTATCACGCTATATCTCTTAAAATAACATACTGATGATTTTTTTTACCATCTCTTGCATGAAAAAATATGGTAACTAAAATAATCATTTTGTTAATTTCAACACAATCCTTAGATGAAGAAAGAAAACTACTCTTAGCACACCACTCAAAAGTCAAAAGTCTTTTAGGACTTTATATTTATTTATTTATTTTTATGCGATGGAGCGGTAGAGAAAAAGACCACAATCACTCGTGTGTTCTTTTGTAAGATACAAAGCGTCTATAATTATAATCCAATGGTTCATCATCTATAATTAAAACAAACGTTTACCATAAATGCCTTTTATTTTTCATGAAGTGAATGGCGGCGAAACTATTCTAAAGATTCCCCTCGGAAGCGATAACTACAAAGACTGCTTGGTTTGAGGGCGGAGGTTCGAGGGGGGCCTTCAAGTTCCTTTTGTGGAGAACACCATTGGTGGAAGAAATTTTGGGGTCTCCATATTCCGCCTAAGGTCAAACATTTTGTGTGGCAGGCGTGGTACTAGGCTTTACCTACGTTCGGTGCACTTCGGGGTCGTGGTGTGGAGTGTCTCCCTTTTTGCAAGTCTTGTGGCGCGTTGCCGGAAGACACATTCCATGCGGTGTGGTCGTGCGTACGGGCTCAAGCTCTTTGGGAGTGCTCGTCCTTGCATAAATGGGGGGAGAAGACGGCGGCGGTTCCGTTTCGGGAACTTTGCTTAAGGGCCCTTGACACTCTATCCACGGCGGACTTGGAGTTTTTTTGTGGGATCCTTTGGGCGACGTGGTCCGACCGAAACTTAAGGCTCTTCGAGAACCATGCCAAATTACCGGAAGTATGGATCGAGGAGATAGTGTGTTGGTTTGCTAGCTTCAAAAAATGCACTAGCGGTACGGAGTACTTGGCCTTGGTTCGGCCTACTACTCGTCGGGGGTGGTCGGGGGCCGAAGAT